>CM076606.1:5925000-15925000 GCA_038502835.1 Octonoba sinensis | reverse complement strand
GGAGGAGAAAGTTTCAGAAACAAAATATCTTGAGCAATGGCATCTACTTACTCCTGTCTGGAGTATTTTTGTAATGATATTAAATCTTTGCTTATTGTTTGAGTAGAGAAATTTATTTTGAAATTTCATGCTTCATGTTTTTAGCCCAAAATTGAAAAAATATATATATTGTAGGGTAAAATATGAAAGATTCAATGAAAACTTGTCTCATACATACACGTAGGAGAGAGAATTATCATAGAATACCATGTTATTTGAATTTTGCTCAATATATACTATTATATTTAAAACTTCAAATTCAAAGATGATACCAACTTTAACTAGTTGTCAGGTGTTCTGCATTACTATCGTCCTATAAAGTAGATGATGTGAAGTCTGATCCCCTTGATGATGAATAAAAAGATTTATCAACACTTTTTTGAGTAACCCTTGAAGCCAAAGTCGAGTTATTTTGCGGAGATTTTTGTATTTCCTATGGAGAATAGGTCAGTAGAAGGTGAACCACGCCTTCTCCCCGCATTGGATGTCTTTTTCGATGCTGGGAGTGATACGTTGAGTATTCTATCGTATTATTGAATTTAAGCCGACAAGCATTAGTTGCATTCCTAGCAATGCAGCGCAGGTTTATACCGATGGTGGCCGTGCAAAAGACCGTACTGGCAGTGATATTTATATCTGGACCCATCATCTGGAAAAATTAATAAAGCAACGTAACCCTGACCCTTGCTCTGTCTTCAGAAGCGAATTAATAGCGATTAAGGAGGGGCTAGACGCTATCTTATCCTACGACAGTGATTTTGGAGAACTTTGGATTTTATCGGACACACACACACACACACGATCACCCCGTACCTACCACGGGAGCAGTATACCGGTTGGTTGAGGGCCGTGGTAGCCTAGTGGTTAGCACGTCGGACTTCCACCTGGAAGGTCGCGCGTTCGATACCCACTGAAGACCACCATGTATACTTGGGGATATGTGCATGTAAAATCCGTAGACCCACTACCTCTCCCCGTGCGTAAGCAATCCTAAGGCCTCGGCTAACAGGTAGGGGTCTGGTGGAGAAAAGAGAAAAGTATACCGGTTGGATGGATGACGGGAGAAGTTCAGGTAGCGACCTCCTGAAGTCCTCTAAACGCCCCGTCCTCTGCCTTATTTAATCAATATAAGGTGTTACATAGTTGGTACCATATGGTATTACATAGTTATGACATTGTTGTGTTGCATAGTTAGTGCTTTGTCGATTCCATGATTGGCGCATAGCTGTTACATTTATACTTTACAATAGGTTAAAGTTAACAACGTCTTAGTGGCTGGTCCTCTGCAAACGATGAAACTAGTATATCGATTCCGCTCAAACTCAAAAAGATTTCTCAGAACCATGGATTCCATCTCCATCAGACATCTCCAACGGATTCCATCACATGTTAATATTAGTAGCAACGAGGTAGCAGATAGATTGGTCAAAGAGGGCAGTGAGGAAGATATGCCCACTGGTTCATCACTTACTTATCAGGAACTTTACTCCACTGAAAAATCCAGACAAAAATCAATCTGGAAAACTCCACCTACTCATCAATGGTACACCGGAACATCTCCTGGCACTCTTCTGGAAATCAAATGCGATCGAAGCTCTCAGAATGCCTTGGCCAGACTCTCAACTGGTCACCTAAATGTCTATCATTCGAACGTGGTACAAAAATTTACCCCACTTGTAAAACATGATGTGTCCATCCAGCCTCATCGAAACATATACTACAGCGTTTCTCAACCTTTCAGTATTCGTGGCCCAATTTTCTATCATAATTTGCATCACCCCCCCCCCCTTACCATAAAATGTATACAACAATAATGTATGTGAGTACTGATTCTCTATTTTTGAATTATTTTTAACTAACTGCCAAATCAAGGGTAAAAACAAGTAATTTTAGTAATAAAATTAATTTAGTAATAAATCACTATTTGAATTTTGGGCAGGAGTAGAGGATGCTTTTTCTGCACGAAAATCAAGGGCATTTCGCATTATATTACCATTTTCAACATCCTCAACAACTTTTGTGAAACTGGATTTTTCGCCGTGGCTTCTTTAAAGACAAACTATAGTTCTCGGCTAAATATAGAAACAACCGAGGGTAGCTATTTCTAATATTAAGCCTTCCTTTGAAAAACTTTGCTTTGAAAGACAGGTCCAAGGAAGTTACTAATCATTATTAAATTTGTTTTTAATTTAGTATGTTTTGATTAAGAAAGTTTTAATTTTTTAATTTGTTTTACTTTAATAAGTTATTAAATATGTCGAAATGTATTTTGTTTTCTATGTGTATGTGTGCTTTCCTTTCAGTCAGTTAATCAATTTTTTAAAGTAATGCTTTCTTTTTGATATTCTTGCTCCCCCCTTCTCATGTGTTCGCGCCTCACAGGTTGTGAGAATCGCTGACATACTAGATTACGCCGGGCTATCCCGGGTGGATTTAACATCAGATCCTCTTCTTTTCATCGACTTTCTGACTGTCGACAACTTTTTGGAGATGATCTGACTGATGTCAGATCAATGAGGTTAAGCAAAATGAATAACTTCTCAACTATACAAAAAGAGATTTCAACTAAAAAATGTGCAACACGTTGCAAACTAACCCCTATTTTAATACACGTTACTCTTCGTCTCATTTTAAAATTCCCATTTCCAATAATTGTTAAAGATTTTTGAAAAATTACCTGCATAAATTCCTTAAAAGTCAAAAACATATATCACATCCCACTAAGCGTATTAAAGCAGGCAACTGAATGAATTTGACTACAGAGCATTGTGGGTGGGATTAGAAGTAGTTTATAATATTTTGGCTAGGCAGCAGCATTTGAAACCTCGGTATTCCATATAACCCGACTATTCCATAATACCCTCCTGTCCTATACTTTTTACCTGCCTAACAGGGACATAACTCAAATAAAAGTGAAAATCCAAGTAAATGTGAAATTAGGTATGTTTTAATGAGTCTCCCTTAATGCAGTAATGACATGTCTTTGTTCGGTTTTTTTTTTTTTTTTTTGCGTTATTCAAGATTATTCGAATAGCAGGAACTAAATTATGAGATAATTCCATAATCATAGTGCAAATGTGGACGTACATTTAAAAGTAGTTGCACAAACACAGGATTATAACGATCCAAAATGTTATTTAAACATCAGATAAATATGAATTTAGAAAAGAAAACTGAATTTCAAATTTATGGTCAATATTTTCAGACGAATCTCTTGAGAAAGTAGTCGTATAATCATAAATGAAGGGTTAATAATTGCAACCATCCTAAGCATGTCTCATTTTTTCTGGTGACATTTCATACTGTTGGCAACAGCCCGACGTTTTGCCGAGCAACATCTCGTTCTACAGAATTGAGAGTCGATTAAAGGCCGTCGCCGGTGTAGTTAGCATTTCTTAAATGTCTTGTAAATATGTATAATAAATAACCCACTTTTCGTAATAAATTATATTTGTTGTATTGTGCCAAACATCACAATCACGTCAAGATACAACAACGTGGCGACGAGGATTTTCAAGAATCTTTTACATTTAAAAGTCTCGAAGTATCAGCAAGCGGAAAGAAATGGCTACAACCGAAGATTTGTTACAGCAGCTGACGGCTTTGGTAATCTCAACAAATAAACGACTTGAACTTTTGGAAGAAACCAATCGTCAAAGTTCCTCAACAACTGCAGTTTCAAATGCAGCCGATAATATTGAGTTTTTAATGGAAACTTTGGCTAATGGAATCAGTGATTTTGTTTATGACCCAGAAAGTGGACTGTCGTTCGATAAGTGGTACACACGGTATGAAGAAACTTTCATTACCGATGCAGCTAAATTGGATGACGCCGCAAAGGTAAGATTGCTTCTACGTAAGTTAGACCTAGCATCTTACAATAAATATATCAATTACATTCTTCCAAAGAAATTCAAAGATGTGTCATTTAACGATACAGTTAGCCAGCTGAAATCTATTCTTAGTCCCAAACAGTCAGTATTTCATAAAAGATTTAACTGTCTTCAAATTAAAAAGAATGACTGGGATGATTTCGCCACATATGCAGGCATTGTTAATAAAAAATGCGAAGATATTGAGTATAATCAACTCGATGTAGAACAATTCAAGTGTCTTATTTTTATCAGCGGTCTTAACGCGCCAAAGCATTTTGAAATTCGTGCCAGATTGCTACAATTAATGGATAAACAATCTGCCACATCGCCAATTGACATTCGTAAATTGGTAGAAGAATGCCAAGCTTTCACTTCATTAAAAGAAGACGCAGCGATGATACAACAGTTCACCCCCGCAAAATCATCAATTAATAAAGTTTCAAATGAAAAACTTGCAAAATTTGGCGAGGAAAAATTTGGAGAATCCCGCACTGTAAAATCGTCTGATTTTAAGTTTGGAAAGAATTACGCCAAGCGTGGTGCGTCATCGCCAAAGCAAGATAACGGCGGACTAAAGTCGCCAAGATATCCTTGTTGGTTTTGTGGTGAAATGCATTTCGCAAAGAACTGTACTTATTCGAAGCATGAATGCCAAAAATGTCATAGAATAGGACATAAAGAAGGATATTGTAATAGCGGTCGCCAAGCAATTCCGACTAGACGAGGGAAAAAGAAAATAAAGAATTTTTCGCCAACTATTCAAGCGATTACGACTGGACAGGTGCAAAAGGAAATAACGACGTTTTCGCCAAATACTGAAGCCCTTTTTGCTGTAAATAAAATTTCTTTCGAAGATAAAAGGAAATACATTACAGTTAAAATAAATAATGAATTAGTTAGATTACAATTCGACACAGCTTCTGACATCACCATTATTTCTGAAAGTACATGGGAACAAATAGGAAAACCTATGGCGAACAAAACCAAATTTTCTGCCAACAGTGCATCTGGTAATCCAGTAAAACTAACTCATAAATTTGACTGCGAAATTACAATTAACGATACTACAAAAACTGGAACTTGTTTCGTGACAGAAGTGCCAAATCTTAATTTATTTGGAATACAATGGATAGAACTTTTCAACTTGTGGGATGTTCCGATGTCTTCAATATGTTGCAGTGTCCGCTCTGTATCGGACGAAAATTTTAATTCGCAACTTGTCAAGGATTTCCCTGCAGTGTTTTCGACAGAATTAGGTCGTTGTACAAAAACAAAGGTAACACTACAGCTAAAAGATGGTGTTCAACCAATTTTTAGAAACAAGAGACCAGTGTCTTATGCAGCACTTCCAAAAATTGAAGAAGAGTTAGATAGATTGGAAAAGTTAGGAATAATTTCACCAATTGACTATTCAGCATGGGCAGCACCTATCGTAGTAGTCAAGAAGCCTAATGGAAAATTACGTATATGTGCAGATTACTCAACAGGACTGAATGATGCATTAGAATCGAACAATCATCCGTTACCTGTTCCAGAGGATATTTTTGCAAACTTAGCTGGAAATTGTATTTTCAGTGTGATAGATTTGTCCGATGCCTATTTCCAAGTTGAAGTAGATGAACATTCAGGTAAATTGCTTACCATAAACACTCATAAAGGTCTTTATAAATTTAATAGATTGCCTTTTGGAGTAAAACCAGCACCTGGAGAATTTCAGAAAATTATTGATGCTATGATTTCTGGTCTTAAAAACACCAGTGCTTACCTTGATGATATCATGGTGGCAAGCAAATCTGTTTCTGAGCATAAACGGCATTTAAAAGAACTTTTTGCAAGGCTTGAGGACTACGGTTTTGTAGTGCGTCCTGAAAAATGTCAACTGTTTTTACCCCAAATTGAATTTTTAGGGCACGTAATAGATGGAAATGGACTTCTTCCAAATCCAAAGAAAATTCAAGCTATTAAAAGAATGCCTGTTCCAAAGAACATTTCTGAGTTACGATCTTTATTGGGAGCTATAAATTATTATGGAAAATTTGTACACAGACTTCAGCAACTCAGACAACCATTAGATAATCTTCTTCGTAAAGATATTGAGTGGAAATGGACTAAGCAATGCGACAAAGCTTTTGATGACATCAAGAAAATTTTGCAAAGTGATCTTCTTTTGACTCACTATAATCCAGAATTGCCAATCATTGTAGCAGCTGACGCATGTAATACTGGAATTGGAGCTGTAATACATCACGAATTTCCAGACGGTTCAAGAAAAGCAATTTTTCACGCTTCACGAACTTTGTCAGCTACAGAGCAAAAATACAGTCAAATAGAAAAAGAAGGACTTGCATTAATTTTTGCCGTAACAAAATTCCACAAAATGGTCTATGGTCGGGAGTTTATTCTGGAAACTGATCATCAGCCTCTGTTACGCATTTTTGGATCATCAAAAGGTATTCCCGCTCATACTGCAAATAGACTTCAAAGATGGGCTTGTATCTTATTGGCCTACAATTTCAAAATTAAATATATTTCCACTGATTCTTTTGGTTACGCAGATATATTATCAAGACTGATTAATTCCAAAATCCAACCAGAGGAGGAAATCGTCATTGCCTCAGTTCATCTGGAAACAACAGTAAATCAAATTTTGGAAGATTCAGTTAATTCAGTCAACATCACACACAAATCTATCCAGGAAGAAATTAAGAAAGATGAAGTCGCTCAAAAAGTTATAGAGTTTCTTGACCATGGTTGGCCATCACATAAAAATCAAATTCCCGAAGAGATTCGACCATATTTTAACAGAAAAGATTCTCTATCAGTTGTGAAAGGATGCCTAATGTTTGGTGAACGAGTCATTATTCCAGATAAATTTCGAAACAGAATTCTAAAAGAATTGCACAAAGGACATCCTGGAATGGAACGCATGAAATCATATTCTAGAAGTTACGTTTTCTGGCCTTCAATAGACAAGGACATTGAAACTTACGTCAAAACGTGTCATTCATGCCAAACTTCTCGAAAATCACCAACCAAGACATTACTGCGTTCTTGGCCATTAGCAAAAGAGCCATTTGAAAGAATTCATATCGACTACGCAGGTCCAATAGATGGTTATTACTTCCTGCTCATCATAGATGCAAATAGCAAATGGCCTGAAATCTTCATTACGAAAACAATCACTGCATCTACAACATTGAAATTTATCGAGCAAACTTGTGCCAGATATGGAGTGCCAAAAATTATAGTTTCTGACAACGGTACTCAGTTCACAAGTAATCTTTTTGATGATTTCTGCAAGAAAAATGGTATACAGCACTATAGAATACCTCCACATCATCCTCAATCAAACGGTCAAGCAGAGATTTTTGTAGACACTTTCAAAAGAGGTATTAAGAAAATTCAGCAAGGGGGAGATCTACAAGCTGCTCTTAATACATTTCTATTCACTTACCGGTACACACCAAACAAATATATCGGAAATAAATCACCTGCCGAACTGATGCTTGGAAGAAAACTGAGAACAGTTTTGGACTTGATTCGTCCTTCTGACGACACAGCTGCCAAAATGAATGAAAAACAAAATTTTCAGTTTAATAAACATCATGGCGCAGAAAATAGATTCTTCAAAGAAGGTGATTTAGTTTATGCTAAAGTATACTCAAATAACAACTGGAAATGGGAGCCAGGAAAAATAGCAGAACGTAAGGGGAATGTCCTTTACAATGTGTTTCTTGAGTCGAATGACAGAATACGACTCGTTCGCTCTCATGCAAACCAACTACGCTATCGGTATGAAGCAAGTACAACACCATGTCCTAATTCAAATCCATTTGTTGACGAGTTCAGAGCCTCTGACTCGCTGCAGCAGGACACATGGTTCAACTCCATAACTGAGAGATCAGAAATAGATGAATCTCTATTGAGTGAGTTTGTTACTCCACCCGACACTTCAACAACTTTGCGGACCAGACCACAAAGAACCATCAAACGTCCTGAAAGATTCAAGGACTATGTCATGACTTAAAAGGGGAAGATGTTGGCAACAGCCCGACGTTTTGCCGAGCAACATCTCGTTCTACAGAATTGAGAGTCGATTAAAGGCCGTCGCCGGTGTAGTTAGCATTTCTTAAATGTCTTGTAAATATGTATAATAAATAACCCACTTTTCGTAATAAATTATATTTGTTGTATTGTGCCAAACATCACAATCACGTCAAGATACAACACATACATTCAAAGATCATTTACAAGACATGTATAGCTTCAGCTGTCCCGCAATGGACCAGTCGGTAGAAGCTCGGTTCCCGCAGCACACCGAAAGTGAAGCAACATCGAATAAGGTCAGTGTTTGGGAGGGTGACAACCTCTCGCGGCTGGTTGCTGTAGGTCCATGTACGCTAAAGGGAGCTGGTGCACGTCCTAATAGGAGATGGCTCCAATGTCCTCCAAGTGAAACATACCTCTGGCGGTGCCAACCCCGGGTGACGGTCTCTCATCTGGGAGCTGGTTCAAAAAATTAAGAGACCTTTTGAAGGGGTGGAAATCGGACTCCTGCCAATAAGGGCCCCGTTAACCTCAGGAGAAGCGAACCCATTCTTCCTCGCCATGCGTGCGGACTCGACAACAGCAACAACACATAGCTTTAGCTAGACATTATAGCTTTAAATTATTAAGCTTTAGCTAAAGAAGAATAAATAAGACCTTTTTCGTGTTAGGGTTAATGCTGGTCGCCTATCAGATGACCCTTTATAAATGGCTAGAAATTTCTAAGTCTTTGAAAAGGGAAAATACCGAAAAGGCAAATGCTTCAACACTTGAAGGAAAAAAAACAATTTAACATAATTTTGACCGATGAATTTAAACATTATTCATTTTAATGGTTACACGTGTTTTTATAGTGCAACATTTAAAAATATTTCGCTTACGGCATGGCACGCATAAAACTGAACGCACACGTAGAATTATCTTTCGAAATGTTTTGGAATTTCAAGTTTCGAAGTTATCATAGAATATAAAAATGTGGGTTGAAACAATGTACCAGAGCGAACAATGATGGTTAGAGGCAAACTGTTCTAAAAAATGACTAATGTTGTTTAGAATTTACTTCAGAGGAATATTCTGGTTGAATGGAGTAGAGAGAAATATCGCTTCCTTTCGAAAACGTAAATGTCAATATTTTTCATGAACGCAATATTGAATTTTAAATAACACAGATGTCAGTTTCAAAGCTACAAACGATATTTATCTTCAAAATATTGTGTTTAGGCACATAGCTGAAGAAGACGTATTGAGGACATAGAGAGCAAGAAGTGAAGTGAAATTATGACATGTTTGAAGAATCGCGGAGAAACACAATGCCGAAAATTTAAAACAGCAGCAACAGAGAAATAATTTTTTTTACACAACCATTTGTGCTTTGCTTTTCATTTTAAAAAAAGAATTATTTAATCTCAAAGATAAACTGTAATATAGAAATGTCTTATTTCAAAATTCCTCTCTTAGAAAATGTAAAAACTGCCGTACCTAAATATACCTTTTTCGCGAAAAAAATAATAGCAAAAGGACAAACACTAGTATCGTATAACTTATGCTTATCACTCTGTGAACCATTTCTAATCAAATGTGATGATTATATTTTTTTAATGAATGGCAAATCCGAAAATTCATTTTGGATAACTTTTTTCCACGTCCATCTAAGAACTGTAGGTGTTATCTCTATGAAAAACTGTCTTTTGGTTAAAATAACCACAATTTTTAAAACTTTTTTTTAATTAAATAGTATTTTTTTATTAAGCCATAGAGATCCATAATATATTATGTCTGGTTTTAAAATGTATACTGAACATTAAAAAAATACCAGAAATGTAAAAAAGCGTCAATTCATGAAACAAAAACTAATGTATAATCATGTTGTTCACTAGCTTTAAGAAAGATTTTTCTGATTAAATACCAATGATACATAACTAATTCCTTTTTAAGTAAGTTTACTGATCTGACTTAAGACAGTGCTACTTCGCGAGGTAACTTAATGTTATTTAAATATTTAAGAGCTTTGATTCTAAATCACCCATATAGTCATAACTAAAACATAAGAAAGCATGCGCTAATTTGTTGATTACAAGACAAACTTCTATTTT
The DNA here is from genome assembly GCA_038502835.1 of Octonoba sinensis. Classification (NCBI taxonomy): domain Eukaryota; kingdom Metazoa; phylum Arthropoda; class Arachnida; order Araneae; family Uloboridae; genus Octonoba; species Octonoba sinensis. Next base: position 15,914,946 of record CM076606.1, on the reverse strand, counting down.
ATTTCTGTTAATTTTAAACTTCCTTAACTTTTACTTTATTCTTGAAACTCTTATCCGGAAAAACATAGAATTTACAACGTAATTAATACATTTTTATTTTCCCATTTGGCAACGGTAAAATAAATAAATTTTCAAAACTTCCCAGGCAAGCATAAACGTTCTCTTGTAAATGAAATGTCTTTTATACTAAACTTGAAATGAGAAGTTTCATTCCATCAAGAAAGGACTTTTGCAATTATCATAGTTTAGTAATCGCAAAGCGTATTAAATATAAGCTAAACGCATTTCATTTTAATTACGATGCTAACCATTACGAATGGGGAAGATTTTCACTCTCCTGCAATCGTGCTTCCGAATAACCGAGATTCTTAAGCAGCAGAGATTTTTCTCGCACTTTGACATTTGATTTAAATGAAGGTTAAGTTCTCGAAATTCATAAGTGAATTCATAAAAAAATACTTTTTAATACTTACTTTTTTTTTGGAAAAATATTTTGAGTGCACTTAGGATTCGAAAATATAACTTCAGGAGGATTTCAAAAATTCCTCTTAAGACATTCGACTTCTAGGAAGATTTAACGATAGTAATTTTGCAACAGTATTTTAGAAAAACATTAATAAATTTCCAAGTAATAAATAAAAAAAATTGTTTTGATTTTTTTTAATGAGCAGTTACCTGATCATTTATTTGCATGAAACTGTAATACAAAGAATCACTTCGTCGCTTTTGCAATCCCCCTATTTTATCATTAGTAAATTTTTGTTTTTTCAGTCCCTTTTTCTCTTTAATTCCCTTAAATATCTTACATGCTTCGGTCGTTATATTTACTTTTACAACACATTTGAGTTTTATTATTATATGCATTCTATTTTTAAATGAAACATTTTACTTTCATTTCATATCATTATCTTTTAAACTTGTGATTTTCGCTTGAGATAATCATGAAAGAGTTATCAGCGTCAAAATCAAATAATAAAATAGCGATACGACGAAGTCATCTCGCAACAAGCACGCATTTCATGTGAAATATAACATTTGCTAAGAATGTGAATGACTAGCGCATAAAATTATTTTAAATGGGAAAAAATGCTACCTGTAAGCTGTGTAAAAGAAAAAATAGGTTTGTCATACTAAAAATACGTTTACGCATTGATTGGTATCGAAATGTACTTCTTATTCTCCATGTCAGTCTAATTTATATGCGAACTTAAAATAAACTCGTGTGTACCTGATACTTTAAAAATTTACCTCTGACAAAAATTTGACAGTGCCAGTGAGTCAGACAGTTTCAACATGAAGCAAAAAATAGTTTATTCAATTAATTTTGAAAAGGGGGATTTAGTTGAGTTTTTGTGTAACTTTCAGTAAACTATTTTCAGGGATACCTTGAAATAACATCAATAAAATTGTTGTATAATTCAAGATGGTTGGTTTTTGTCGTGTCCACGCGCGAAGCGAGAAAGAATGGGTGCGCTGCTCCTGAGTCAAACCGTGACCGTCAAACGAAGCCCTTATAGGCAGGAGTCCGACTTCCATCCCTTTTTAGGTGGTCTCTTATTTTTTGGAACCAGCTCCCTGGAGGTGGCACCCCCAGAGATATCGTTTCACTTGGAGGACATTGGAGCCACGACGGATTTAACGTGCACCAGCCCCCTTTAGCGTACACGGTGTACAATTCAAGTATTCAAGTATATGTGTTTTTCAAACTCTTTAGCTTAATTTGGATGTGAACCAACGTTTGACCTCTTGTTTCTAAAAATATAGGTACGTTATATTCTGTTGCAAGAAAAGTTAGAACCCCTAACGCATCGCGTGTAATTTTTTCCGTCACTAAAACAGGTAGTAGCTGTAAAAAACAACATATTTAGTTTCTTATTTAACAGAAAAGCTAACTGTCGTAAAGATATTAGGCTTAATCTCCTGTTTTTCAGAAACACGCAGCATCGGAAAAACATATGATTTTATTTTGAAAAATGCAGAAATAAGTTCCAGTTTCCTTGGCACACCCATGCTAAGTAAATGTCTGCTTTTTACAAATATGCATGAATGAGTTAGAATATTAGAATACAAAACATTGAATCACAAATCAGTAGCAACAAAATGCATAATCTGTTCTATTTAATTAATGTTTATTACACCATAATTAATTGAACTAAAAAAGTACCTTTAAAGGTTAAATACATCACAAAGTATATTACTTTTAATAATTCATAATGTGTTTCCTTTGATTAGTTTTACAAGATTAATTTTCAATTAATAAACAACATTTAACTCAAACCCTAATTAATTTTAATTTCTCTTAGGATTCAATTATTTTTATTTGATTTTATTTTCTTATCTCTTAATAAGCATTTGTATTCTCTCTTATCAATATGTCATAACAAAAAGAGTTTTGACAAAGAGCTTTTTATTGTATTCCAAGATTTAAATACTTTGTTCTGCCTGCTTATAAAGCTTGATAAGTCAAACTGTCTTTTCAATGGAGGGATTAAAACTCATTTATCTTTCATGTTTTCCGTTAAATTCCAGTGGGATGTAAGAAGTTTAGCGAAAGTTTCGTAAAAATTTTGTTTATTGTGAAACAATGCTTCAATTATCTAAATTGGTTACTTCAGTATTATTGAAGCATTTTTTTCTTACGTAAATTTATATATTACATTTTTGCAAATAAATTATAATTTGACTATCAACGCTAGCTTCATTAAAATTCTTAAAGTTGCCAACCTGCTGGCGATATAAAAGAAGGCCCTATCTCCAAAGAAATATAAAATAACGACATTATTTCAGTACTTTCAAATTTCTAAGGAAAGAAATAATTTGAGTAAAAACAAATTTGTAAAACGAGGACTGAAACATCATTTAAAAAGTGTAATAACAGTGTTTCCAATTTTGTAATGAATTCCAAGAAAAGAAATTTATTTTGTGTGAATGAAGGTACGCCAAGTTAAAAGAATAAAATTGACTGTTCGGTTAGGGCAACAGTTACACGACAGCAGTTTAACTGATTTGTTGTGGCAACAATGATACTGATTCTTTTGCTTCTAAGTTAGATACATGCTGTAAAATATCACTTGCATCTGTAAAGAATTTGTATTGAAATGTAATATTTATCTCAATACGTTTTTTTGGCAAAGTATATATTAAGAAATGGCTTTTCTAATATAAAAAATAATATGTTAGGAATATATTTTTAAAATGTATTGAAGAATTTTTACTTTAAATCTTGTAAAACATTTTTAAAAAGTTAAGAATCAGATTCTAAAGAAAGAAAAAAAATTTAAAATATAAATTTTGTTATTCATTCCGAAGAGTTACTTGAAACTAGATTAAGTTTTTCAATTATATTGTCAGGATGAAATCTCAGTTTTGCATTTTTAAACGTTACTTATATCCTTCAAAATGCTGAATTTTTCATTTTAAAAAATATACTTTAAAAATAAGGTATGAAATCTAATGTACGGGCACATTTAATATCCCGTATACATTCAACATACTTTATTTACATTTATTGTATTAATTGCCCTTATTTTAAATTAAAACTTTACCTTTTGAAATCATAATTCAACTAACCTTTTATAATACTAATAAACTAAAATAATTCGCAAAACAAAGACTCCAACTGAACGCATTTGTAAAAGTTCAAACTAAATTAGTATTTGACAATTAATGATCGGGACAAGAAATGAATATCTTGTTAAATTTCATTTCAGGAAAATAGCAGTTGCGCTGAGTGAAATTTCTAACACAAACCAACAGGTTGCAAAACATCACACAAAAAAGCGAATTCCATAAAACGCAAATTGCATATTAGCGATACCCCCCAGCTTCTATGGAATGTCCTTCGTTGCTACAGAATTTAGGTAAAAACTTCAAATGTTAAGGATCAAAAAAAATTTTTTTTTTTTTTTGTAAATTAAAATTATTTGGAAATGTCTGCACTACAATTATTTGTCGTTAGCATGCTGTAGCTATATGTCAGTAAGATGTACTATTGATGACTGGGTTACGTGCTGCTAACTACGTCCTTAGCATTGTCCATAGCCTCTAGGCCTTCATAGATTACCCCGAAGGGTACGGAACGCAGCGCTCCTCTTTCGAATCTGCCACAAACTCTATGACAAGCAGGACCGGTCATAGGGACCGGACTGACGAGCGTTGTCTACCTGCTTTACTGTCCCGGTTCCGCCACCTCTTTACAAAATAGCATAATAACCGACGGAACAGATCAGCGAGGATTTAGCGTGACTCAGGCCGCACCACGAGGAGGGCCCACCCCACTACGGCCCTACTGATGACTGGGTAGCCAATGTTGAAGGATATGGTAGCCGCTTGCGTCTAGTGTACAGTAAAATACTGACACAAAAGTTTGGAATCTTGAAAAACGAGTTTAAAATATTTGCATCGTATATAATTTAGTGGCATGATGAAACAGCACACAAGTACGCCTACAGAAATTAGTTGGATTAGATTATTAAATTATATTATGCCTTTAAATATAGATAAATGGGTCAATTCCAGAAAAATTTGATATTGATATTATAACAGTAGTTGATTAAATGTTTTCATTTTGTTGCTGATACCATAAAATAATTTTCTAAAATGTGTTTCTCACTTAAATGAACTCAATTTATTTAAGGAACCATGAAACGTAATTAAAACTTCCTGAATAAGAATACACAATGTGTCAAAGAATTTTTAAGACTAGGTTTATAAAATAAAATAAAAACTAGTAATTATATTCTTTTTAATATTTTTATTCAAAGTAAGCTCCTTCGGCTTCAATTTAAAAAAATTTTGGGTTTCAGCCGGGGGGTTTTTTTAACAACGATTCGAATGCCTGTTCTAGCTCACATTGCGGGACTGCCTCCAAAGCTCACGCCGAAGCTGTTTGTATAGTGTCAATGTCATAAAAGTTTTTCAAAAATTGTAGGCAAATGAACTGAGGGTTTGGCAGTGGATCAGCTGATAGTTAAAGAATTTCACGAATGTCCGATAACACAGCTAGCTCCACTGTAAGCTTAGTTCTAGCTGTAGTCTTAAAAATCCTTTGACTCACTGTGTACAAACGGATTGGACGCGAGCTTTGGAGGCAGTCCCACAGTGTGAGCTGGAACAGGCATTCGAATCGTAGTTAAAGCGCTGTAACAAATGTACTGAAGCCGAAGGAGCTTATTTTAAATAAAAATACTTTTAAAAATAAAATGACTAGTTTTTATTTTATATTATAAACCTAGTCTTAAAAATTCTTTGACACACTGTATATCATACAAAAACTTTCAGTTGGACCGAAGCTAAGGAAGTAGCTTTAAATTCTTCAGTAGTTTCCTTGGGGTCACATAAAATACTTTGTGCCAAACATTCTTCAAATGTCACGAAACGGACTTATATCATGACGTAGAAATTACGTGCTTGTCTACGCATTTCTAAAGAACTTCTAGAGCACTCATTTCAATGCATTTCGATTGACGTACAAGATTGAATGTAACTTTGATATTCTTCACAAAATCTGATTCGAAAGGAGAGACAAACTTAATGTTTGCATTTTACGGCGGAATATCAAATAACTTTCAACAATTTTGATCAAACGAAAAATTGTAAAACCTGCCTGCTTTCTGCCAGCGATCACGAATTTGAGACGTAATTCATTATAGTAAATTTAATACATAGTGTGTATGGGAGTATTTATATAACTATTTATTTTTGACATAGAAAATATGGAGACATTCATGAAGTCTTTATTGAATCCAACGTTACTTCTTAGGAATGTTACTTCAAGGATTCATTGAAACGTGTTTCAGAGTGAAATCGTTGTAAGCTTCAGTTCAATGAGATATGTCGTTTGTATTTTTATTTATTTATTATTTACTTATTTAAATTCAGTATGACAACATTTTCTCTTGATTAACTTTGTTGTTAAAAAATATGTTTTAAAATCGAAAATATAAGACTTTTTTCTCCTTTTTTTCAAGTAGCACCACTATCGGCGGATGTCATTTCCATTTGAGAATTTTGACGCACAGTTTCCCCTAGATGGTAGCACCTAAGCTCTAAATCATGCGAAACTGCATTATTAATTTAATTTAGCCGAGAGTATCCAATTAGAGAAGCTATGTAATAATGACAAAATTTGGGAAATATTTTCGAACGGTTTTTTTTTAACGGAGCTCTGATATATTATATTTTGCCCATTCGACTAATTTTCCAGAAAACAGCACTTCTCAAGAAGAACTTTAACTAAAATGAACTTCAACTTTTTTTGAGTAAAACTTGTTATAACTTTAATTATTTTTATATTATTATAATTATGTATATAAAGAATACTAATTTATCATAAGTATAATGTTTTAAACTCAAGTCGCAGTTGCGACATAATACGTATTTCATCATAGTGTAGTTGTAATAAGTCAGAAGTTTTGATTGCATGCTTTTCTAGATAATACTGTAGCAGACCCTTTACGCAGGCAACTTTGAGATGCATTTTGATTGAAATTGAGGGAAATGTAACAACCATTCAAAAAATCAAATATTTATTAGAAACATTTTATTTTCATAGAAAAATAAAATTTCCCCGTGTTGGAGTATCGCTTCACATAAATTAGATTAATACTTTTAAAATTTTTGACGATCTGAAACATAAATACATAATTAAAGCAAGAAATACCTTATACATTGCACTTTGATTAAAATGTGTGTAAAGTTTCCAACGGAATCTATTTTTCAGATTTTCTTTACACTTTTAATGTTTTTATTATCACTAATATTTCCTTATTTGTGTTCTGTTTAATTATTTGTTTCGCAATTTTATCTTTTGGATAGTATCTTTTTACGCACTGAAGATTCAGTTTGAAATGGCTTCGGATAATTCATGACCGAAAATAAATACTAAAGATTCAAAAAGAAAAAAATTTGAATACTTACATTATACAACGCACTTTGAAAAGAATGGTGCAACATTATCATAAATATTCCCTCACCACTATTTTTGAAATTAAAAAAAAATATCGACTCAACAAGTATTGAACCTTCTACTTCTGTTTTTTCTGCAATGCTGTTTCCATGCTTTCACATGAAAAGCTCTTAATCCTAAATGGGTTCAAATTGTCCACACCAGAAAAAACGTATGCTCGATTATTTTTAAATCTCCAATTTCAGCTCGCTTCTGCAATGTATTAATTGCTTCTTTAATGGAGTTTTAAATTCATATGAGGCCGTGTTTTCCTTACTTTTCATTTCAATTGGAAAAAGCAATACTGTATAGACAATAGTTTATTAGCGAATATGACGATCGGATTACGTAGGAGAAATTCATAAAAATGCTTTACTATATCACAATTATGTGAAGCAAAGTATATGAGAGTTTCTAAATAAAATTCGCTGCTTTAAGAAGGCGTTGTAATTTATGTTAAAAATAGTTAAACTTCTTCAAATATTTAAATTTGGTTGTACACATACAGCATTTAGATCTTTATCATGGCATTCAAATTTGACACGCATTTTGTAACGAGTTAATATTTTAGTTTAGTTCATTTGATAATGTCAATTTTGTCTACTATGAGAGAAATTTAACCATGACCGTTTTATATACATATATCAGTAGCGTCAATACTAGAGGGGGTGGTACACCTAGAATGACACCCTTTTTTGAAATATTGGGGTGACACCCAAAATTAATTAAAGTGTTTTTGAAAAAAAACACAACATATTATTGGAATATACCATTTCAAAGCATCATGACTGAATATAAATGTAGTTTAATGAAAGTTACACCAAATATAGAATTTCTTAAGATTGGTTCTTTTTTTTTTTTTGGCACTACTGAAAATAACATGAACTAAAACACTTAAAGTTAATACAACACATTTTTTGGGGGGGTAGGCTGAAACCAACAAATTACCACACCGAGTGACACCCAGGATAAGGACTCTACTATATATATATAAAAGAGATAGATAGATAGATAGATAGATATATCATTTTGAATTAGATTTTGAAATAAATTATGGATTCCACAAAATCTTTACTCCAGCGTTAGAAATTTCTGAATATAGCAATTTGTCTTGCTTGCGCCTCGGTAAATATGTAGAGATACTGATAACAGGCAATGTGACTTATCCACTCATGTTTAACACGAAATATGTTTCTGCCCAAAGTTGAAAGCATCTTAGTAATCGAAACGTTAAATTGATCATCCAAGACAAATTCACCTAAGTTTTACCACAAAAATATAAGGAAAATATACAAAAGACTAATTACAAACTTTAACAGTATCAGTTGGCTCTATTGAAAACGACAGTCCACTGTTCCCGCGGACCACGAAGTTGTATTTCGTAGTGGTGCGCATCGAGTTTTGGAGATATGGGGACAACGAATCATCAATGATTTCGAACACTGCTTAACGTGAATCTCCACAAATTTTCACCCATTGATCGAGTTGTACATATTTACCTGATATTTTATAGAAAGTCGACAGGCACCATTCTCACAATGCGAAGTCTCATCTGCAAAGATTTGGTTATCTGTAACTCAGTGGTAAATATTTCTCTTTGAAATCGAAGTAAATTCTGCACAAATCAATGTTGCATATACGTGTTTCGTAGTCATATGATGCCCAAATAAGAGAGAGACATTCGAAGTTCTTAAAAATCACTCTTTTCGAAATGGCAAATACTTTTAAATTATTATAGTGAAAAAATATTCTGATTTAACTGAACAACCCCCTTCTCCAGTACCCCCAGACGTATTGATTTGTAATGCGAACGTGAAAGATTTTGACCACGACAGATTTAACGTGCACCAGGTACTATTAGCTTAAGCAGAGGGTCTTTGATCAAAAAGGATCGAACCCACGTCCTTGGTTCCTAAAAATCGGGCTATCTTAGCCCACACTCAATTCTTATAAATATGAGCAGTTTGATAACTAGACTTTTTATAAGCAAAAAAGTTTATCTTCTGTGCAACAAATGAAACAAGAAAAAAATCAATATTATTAAGCACAAAATAACAGTACAAAATGCAGACACGTGTTTCGTAACTACAATGAATTCCTTTTCCAATGCAGGAAAAAGGTGATCTGCGGAAGCAAAGTTAAACAAGTGGCGCCACCTACCAACGATGCAAGTAAGCAAACCCAAATAAAAGATATTGAGAAATAAAAGAGGATTAAGCCTGCGAAAAACATGGAATGCCGGGAGGTTAGTAAATAAATTGGAGGTATTATGGAACTACAATTTGTGTGTACTATAAACGGCATTTTTAAGTTAACGTAACGTACTACTATATCAGTTTTTTATGCTTCTTTCGTATGCAATGTATTTAGTATCGATCAAATGCATAATATATAAGAGAATAGGATATCGACCGACAGTATATTTTAAATACATTACCTGGTTTGCATAGTAAACAAAAACATTTATTCATTTATCGTTTTCTGGTATGTGATATACTATTCATCACCCATAATTTCGCATCATTAAAACCTAAATATTTTTAATGCATTAAATACTTAATTCTATCCGTATTATCTTTACATTACCACACGTCATTTCATTTTTGGTTTCGTGCTCAGTATACGATCCTTTGGTTATTGAAGCAACAAAACTGTCAAGATAATAATACGGGAATAACATAAACGCGGAATGGAAGGGCAGATTCTATTTACACGATGTTCAGTTCTGTAGAACGAAGTCACATGGTCGTATAATCCGCGTAAATGAAAGAACGAGTGTATAAAAGCGATCATAGTAAAGTTTTTATTTTGCTAATTTGTTATAGATTATACATTGTCGTCCATGAAGAAGTCTGTTTCTATTGTCAAAGGGAAGGAACAACTTGCCTTTGAAGGGGTTTCACTTTTTTAGCTTTTAGGTGGTAAATTTACTTTGATGTGATACGGTTGAATTTGTTATAACACGGGTGGAAAAGATAAAGCTGTTCCTGGCGGGGTGGCGCAATGATAAGGCACTAACCTCGTACGCCCAAGCTCGCAGGATCAAACCTGCCCCAAGTAGATGGATTTTCAAGATGCAGAAAATCGTCAGCTTACATGTCGTAAGATTATGCGGCATGTTAAAGACCTCTTGAGTATCCGTTTGGCTTGGATACTCTCGACTAAATAAAATTCCTAGTCCAGTTTAACATTTAGAGCTCAAGTGCCGCCATCTAGGGAGAAAAGGAGCGTCAAAATTCTCAAAGTGGTAATGGCAGCCGCCGATAGTGGCGCTACTTGAAAGAACTGTTGCCGATTTTCGGGGAATGCACTAGGGCTGCAAAGGTTAGTGACCATGCGCAGCCGCATGAGGAAAAAGAAGAATAAAGCTATTAAGTCATGTGCACAATATATATAGGTAGTCGCCTGCCTTCGCAAGTGGTGCTTGCAGCCCCATCTGGAATAAGTACATAACAAGCGGATATAGAGGCGGGCTTTTGAGTGGGAACCCAAGATGCAGAACAAATAAACTAAATTTTTAGCCCCGAGTGTATAATTTTTTTAAGTGTCTAAATAAAATATTATACAGTCCATTCACCAGCGATTCAACACTGTCTGTTAAGAATTTTTGGCTTGTAAAAGGCATATGATGAAAAAACGAACAATAACAAAAAGGAAAATTACAAACATGAAAACAACCTTTTTTCGGGAAAGTTAGTTCCGTGAATTGTTCTGCTTCAAAAGAAGAAAAATTTCTTTGCTCACAAACATGTTTTCTCATGTTAAAGTATAATTTTAAAAAAAAATGATAAAAAGACAAAGACATCATTTGAAAGTAGCATGCAAAAACTTCATAGCAGATACAACTGTTTCATATTCAATTAGTAAAACGAAAAGCCAAAAATCTATCGCTACAGGAAAAAGTTGTTATTTTTATTTTCACAAAACACTTTCCTTCTATTAATACGCTTAGAAATAAGTTTTTAAATAAAATTTCAATTAATAATTAACACATTGCATATGATATTATTCCCTTCAGAAAAAATGTGTTTTTCAAATGAAAACATATTTTGTATCTCTTGTGCTTAACACTGCCGCTGGCAATGGGCTCATTTAAAATTTCATCTCGTGTATTTTTATAACGACTTTTATAGTTATCTAAAAATTATATACTTTTTGCAAGATATTAAAATGAACGTTGTGTCGCAAACGCATTAGTATTCATTGCACCTGGGAACTTTCTTTTTGAAATAAAAGCTTTTATTCTAAGCAACATCTTTTAAAATGGATAAGGATTTTCATTTTCAAAAGTTATTTTATGCTTCTTCATTCTTAATTTCAATTTCTTATTCCTGAAAAATTTCAATAGAAAATTTTATGAAAGGATTTTTGTTACTGTTTCGCATGGCAAGTTATTTAAGCTTCTACAGATTTTCGCATGATTTTTATTTTAGCTTTCTATATGAAATAGCCATCCTAAAAAATTCCGCAATAGATTACTATATCGTGAAACTGTTTAGACGAAATTTGATTTCTTTTTTCTTCTTGAGCCCTAAAATCTGAACAGATTAATTATTCTCTTGCGATCGTTTCCCTTATGCTTTAATGGCAACAGTTAGAGCAAAACATTAATATTCAGAAACTTACTTATCCTGTCCACGCTTTTGTTTTGTTTTGCTTTTGTTACTTTTTACATGCGTAAACGGTATTTCAAAATTTTAGTTCAATAAATTATTTATTCTACTAGTACGTTAATACAATTTTATACTTGTTTATGTTTTGGAACAGCTTTACTTCCCAAAAAGCTCTATTGTAATAAGAAATAGCATAATCAATTGTAGGCACTGGCAGCCTTCTTGAGTATGATTTTGTATCGAATCCATGCCGTTTTTAAGTCGTTTTCCGAATCAAGATATTTTTCTGGAAGGCATCAATTATTTTTTTATTTATACCTCTGGCTACCCTGTGCCTGTCATGCAATGACTTCACCAGCGTAGGGTAATCAATGGAGGAGGCATCGCTAATAGAACTCCATAGTTAAGTAAATAAGCGCTCATTTGGCGACAACTTGGGAGTACGCCGCCAACTTTAACGTGATATCGCCAAACTTGACACCAAAATAGAGAAGCCAAATCCAGAGTCAGTTTGGCATTACGTGCAGTATTTAGCGCTTTTTCCGTCGAATCCCCATGTTAAAGCGTTTGCGAGAATGATATAAACTGTCTTGTTCCTTTGTTAAAAAGATGTATCATTTAATAATCAAGGCACAAACAAGTCATGTGATGCACACGTCAGATATTTTAATATGTAGAGAAAAGGAAACGAAATTATTTTTAATTAACGATCACCATCAATGTAGTGAATGTCGACATCAACCGGTTAAGTCCGAAATAATAATATTTTTCAAATATTTCGGCCATGCATCGAACGACTAGGTGAATGTTGACATTCACCAAATTCCGTCCTTTCCCCGTAACATATATACCGCCCTCGTGTTTGAATGAGAATATCAATACTGTCATACGTGTAACAGTTGTGGAACCTGAATTATTTCTGTTTTATAAGATAAAAAAAGTGTGCAATTTGTGTAAAACTTTGCAGGATCTCAAAAACATGAACTTCCTTTTTCTTGGGGAGAAAAGAAATATACCAGAAAGAAGACAATAAATATATTTTTGTGTTAATGCACACAAATAACTTTTGAAAATATTCATGTATACATTTACTAGCGTCGTCTGGTCTTTTGTACAGTAAAAGTACTTATATCCTTCATAATATACTTCAGTTGAATATTCTAGCGAAAGAAACACTACAGAAAGATTTCTTGCTTTTCAGAAATGAAGAAATGTCAATACTTCCTCAGGACAGGATATAAAACTTTAAATAACGCAGATGTCAGCTGTAGAGTTATGAAGGAAATTTATTTTCAAAAATAGATTTATGCTTGTTGACTGGTTCCGAGCTTGGGCCGAGGGGGGAATCTTCCAGAACAGAACATAAGAATAGAGATGAAAAGATAATATCTTGTCATAACACGTTTGTTAGAAAGAAACCGAATCTGAATAAAAACGTTCAGTTCTATGAATAATAATACTCTCCATAACTTTTGGTTGTTAATGTTCCGTTTGATATTCCCATTTCTGTAAAAACCATTGTCGATGGGTATTGCTACGAATCTGATACACTGAGAGTTTAAGATCTCTACATTCGCATCCACATACTTAAAGAAAAATACTTCCCAATTATCTACACTTCTTAGTTTCAGTAACAGCTGTGCAACCTGAATTCTAACAGTTTCTAAGATAAATAAAGTGTGTAAATTTGTGTAAAACATGGCAAGACATCAAAAAGAGAAACTATGCTTTTCTTGCGGGGAAAAAAAATCCCCAGAGAGAAAACTGTAAGTATAATTTTCTATTAATATACACAAACAACTTTTGAAATTATTCATGTATAAATCATCCACACATTTTAGTGTTATTGGCGCAATTAAGCTTTCGTATTCCGTTGTAATAAAGCTTTTACTCATTAGGAAAATTGATATCTGGCACGTTTAACGACGTTCGCAAACAAGTGCGATTGTTAAGAAGATATGACAGTTCAAGGATTATGACATTCGCTTTTAAATGAATAATTACATTAGAGTTAATAGCTCGTGCAATTATGATTCAAACTACGCGTAGAAATGTGGCAATTTGGTCTTAAAGCTGGAGCGCTTTGATTTCAGAACTGCAGGGGAAATGAATTTCATTACTAAGGAAGGAATTATTTATACAAGGCAAAAAACTTTCTTCGTGCAGTTAATTTCGTATCACATATAGAGCTCAGAAGCTACTTTATAAAGAAAGATTTTGTCTCTTTAGACGAATGTATATAAAGTATACTGAGAGACAAATGTATATAAAGCACACATGAAAAATTTAGCCATTTATATATTTCAGGTTTTATTAATAAGAATACAAGATTTCAGAATGTAATAACCACATAGTTTATATCTAATAAAACGTGATCTTTTTTGGTGAATACTTAAGGCATAAAAATACATGAATGTATTAAGAATAAAATCAGTGAAAACAATCTTGTAGATATAAAGCTTACAGAAATAGACAGAAATTTAAGAGAGGCAAGTTATTGCAAAAATAATTATAAAATATCTTTAAGATAAGTTTGTTAATTTTTTTAAGTTATCTAAAAAATTTCCCAAACATCAATAACCGAGAAATTCAAGCAGTTTACAATAAAAATAAATAAATTTCAGAAAATATATTTTTGTATTCAGTATCAATCTATTTGTCTGCAACTGTTTTCGATGAGATAAATTTTGTCAGCTACCCTTAAATAACAAAGAAAATATACTTTAGAATAAAAGCATATTACAAAATAATGTGTACTAGAGTTCACCTAGCGGTCGAAATTCGTCCGTAATTCATGAAAATTTTCAAGTTCAGTTTCGAACGTTTAAACAACTTTGTTAAACATTTTGGTTTTTCTGTTTGACAACAGTTTGCTTTGTTTAAATATTCCTATCAACGATAATATATCATCGGTGCGACTGTTTCACCACTGAGTTAGCTATTGAATTTAATGCATTTGTTACACATATTATGCATAACTTTTATCTTTCTACGCTTCTTTTCCTGTAAAGAATATATAAATAAAAACTTTCATGCCCTGGTATTATTGAATAAATTAGAAATACGAACACTCACTTTCAACTTAATCAGCAGTTCAAAACGCTAATGCAAATCAACAAACTTACGAAACATTGATTCGAATCAAAATAACGCTTCACCGCACTTATCTCGCTTTATATTAAATTATACTATGCTAGTTTTAAATTAAATTTTATTCTGTTTGACATTGTACTGGACAAACAAACAGGTATATATATATATTGAAAATGAATTAGCCGACACCTTGAGATTAGTATTATTTTTCTTTGCCATTCATTTAATGGGTTACATTTTCTCTTTATTTTTTTATAGACATTTCTTCTTATTTCATCGATTCTCAACCTGTGGGGCGCGACCCCCTAGGGGTGCGCGAGCACACGAGAAGGGGGGAGCGAGAATATCCAAGCGAAAATATTGCTTTAAAAAATTGATTAATTGACTGAAAGGAAAGCACACGTACACATAGAAAACAAAATACATTTCGACGTATTTTATAACTTATTAAAGTAAAACGAATTACTAAATTAAAACTTTCTCAAGCAAAACATACTTCATGAAAAACAAATTTAATAATTATTAGTGACATCCTTGGGCCTGTCTTGCAAAGCACAGTTTTTCGAAGGAAGGCTTAATATTAGAAATAGCCACTCTCAGTTGTTTCTATATTTAGCCGAGATCTATAGTTTGTCTTCAAAGAAGCTGCAGCAGAAAATCCAGTTTCATAAAAGTACGTTGTTGAAAATGGTAATAAAATGCGAAACGCCCTTGTTTTTAGTGCAGAAAATCATCCTCTACTCCTGCCTAAAATTCAAATAGTGTTTTATTACTAATCTAATTTTATTACTAAATTACTCGTTTTTACTGTTGTTTTAGCAGTTAGTTAAAAATAATTCAAAAACAGAATCCAAACTACTCAATATACATTATTTTTGTATACATTTAAAGTAAGTGGGGGGGGGCATGATGAAAATTATGATGGAAAATTGGGCCGCGAATACTGAAAGGTTGAGAAACACTGTCTTATTTGAATAATAAATCGAAAAAAATATATTGAGTATTGTACAAATATTGTAGATTATAGATGTAAGGAGTAGCATAAAAGTATGACGAATAAAGACTTTCAAAAAGGACTTCGAACCTACATCGAAAGTAGAGAAAAAAATAACTATTTCCACAATTTTTTTATTGATAATACTAAGACTCATCAATAGCTACTAAATAAGAAAAAAGTAAGAAAATCGGTTGACAAACAGAGGAGAAAATGATACTTAACTGTTTTGTCTTTGTCTCTTTATGTATAGATACTGTATATACTGTATTCTTTAATTACAAAATTTAACTTTACACAATTCAATTTTTCAACATATACGATTCACAGTAAAATTGCTCTCTAGCCTTTTAAAGCTTTTAAATGTTTTTATTTGAACTTTAAATTTGTGTATTTTTGAAATCTTTAACGTCTTTTGATTTGATCTCTAATGTTTTGCATTTTTGATCGTTGATCTGACTTTTGGGATTTATTTCCAAACTTTCGTAAGAAACAATGAAACTTCTACTGTATTAAAAAATAATTGCTAATTCATAAATGCAAAAAAAATACAGATTTTTGATATGTCATTTATTATACAAAACGCTCATACATCAGAACTATATCTGAACTGTAATCTTAATCTTTGAAAATTTCTGTGCATAAATTTGTTTATTAACAGTATAAAAAACTAACCAAAGAAATAAAATAATCCGTGTCAATATACTTGAAGTAAATTCATTTTACAGCATTAAATGATCCAATGAAATAACAGGAAACTTTCTCACGTACTTGATACTATTGGCAATTACACAAAGAGTTTGTCCTAAATGGTAGCTATCACTGCTCAGTGCTTTCCAATAAATGAAAAATAAAATAGCAAACAAAAACATCCATTCGGTTTCGAATTTTCTGCAACGAAAACTAATTCCAATCTTTTTTCCTACGAAAAGAAATTGTTTTACTTCTTGGTTCAATCGGAAAGGATTCCTAATTTCAGGTTTTGGTTACGTAAATTTATATGTAAGAATTCTTAGGCTTTTTTCGTTTTAACTACAACTTTCATTAAGTACCTCAAATTATGTCTTTTTTAATGTGTATGAAGAGATATTTTATACAAATCAAGTTCTCTAATTCCTTTCTTTTTTTTCTGCCGTAAAAAAGGGAGAACCCAAAGTAAGGATAGAATATTAAAATAAGCTAAAAGAAGAAAAAAAACGTATAAAGATGTAAAAATAGGCTTAGTTAATCGCAAAAAATATCATTAATTAATTAATTTAAAGTAAAAAAATTGGATTTCGTGTTACTATTTTAGCTATTTTGAAAATAAGTTAGAGCATTATGTAAATAAAATTTTTCAAAATATTTTTATTGAATTGATGAATACACATTTATTGTGCCCAATTTTGTTTCTAATGTTTGAACATTGAATTTACTTTTGATATGGTTTACATTCTCTTTGATTCACAACATTAAACAAAAGATGTGACATTGATGGTACGAATCACAACCTTGCTGTGGAAGCCACCATGGGAGTTAGTGCGAAATAATGTGAATAATGAATACAAAATGTCGAGTACTCGAGTGTGAGAATATGCATAAGCACGTTTAACTCTAAACTATATTGAAAACGTATTTAAAAGCTTATACTAAGTACACTATTAAATATATTGTTACATAATGCATAATATTAAAATAACATTTAAAGTAAAACAGTTAAAAATGAAAAAAAAAAAATTGAGTATTGTTCCCAGAAGTTCAACTTCAGAAAATATATGTGGTCATTAATTGTTTTTTTTTTTAATTTCCCACATTGCAAAACTAAAGGATAAACTACATCAGCCCATTATTCCAATTTAGAGCTGTTCAATTATTGGTATAAGTTTTATACTTTAAAACATTTGGGGGAATTAACACCTTCAGTGAGGATGAACTTTCTCTTTGTCTACAAACCCGATCAAATAAGCTACATACACTGGCTCCTCACTGTTAGAAATTTCATCATGAAATTACGGTTAAATGACCGGCAGCAGTCTGTCCATCTAATTCACCGTTAATTTTACGGTTTGGAACATTTTTCTATCTTTACGGGACCTAACCATTTCCAATCATCTTGGTTAAAAACTCGTAAATACAAAAGTTTACGGTTTTATAACCATTTAAAAATGGTTTCAAAACAAAATTTTTACCGCTTTTGAATCATTTCGAGGCGTAGAATCTTCCAGGCGTAGAAATCGTAAACGAAGCTTGCAGGAATCGAACTCGCTTAGTATGGCATGCCAACCTTGCTCTCTAGCCATTCGATCATCTGCACCACACATAACGGTCGTTTATTTATCAATAAATCTTTCTTTTCAACAGGAGAAGAAAGATTTATTGATAAATCTTTCTTCATTATTAAAATTGAGATTGAGGCATTAAAATTAAGATTTCAGTTTTTGATTGGATCCAAAGCCATCTTTGGTGTAAATTTACTGTATATTGACGAAAATCATTTTATTTGCTGCAAAAATTAAAATACAAACAAGCTTCAGCAGCTCAAGTTATGGGTTCGCTCATTCGCAAACAGTTCGGGAATCCGATGTCTCCAATTTTTGATTTACGTGTGTATGTGTTTCTATTTAGTAACCACTGCTTAAGCCACTTTTTTTTCTTCTTTTTTTATATACACATGCAGATTTGAAGTGATAAATCTTTATTCACATTTTAACAACAACGTACGACCGGTAAGGTTTCGCAACCAAGATGGCCGCCCGATTCTTATTGAGCGCTTGAAAATTTAGTTAAACGTTCTTTAGGATAAACAGAGAATAAACGATTTTTTTCGCAATCAGCGGTTTGAGTACCATTTTTTTAGTGGTTATTCAACTGTTGTAATTAAATATGGTAAAATAACAATCAAATAAATGGTTATTTTACTATTTTCTTACGGAAATTTTTAGCAGTGCTTGCTATCTGATTTCAGAAACGCAAAAGACTTTCCATGCTCAGTATATAGTTTTGAAAGAACCTATTTTTTTCCTTTTTATAATTAAAAAAAATTAAGCTAAGGGAAAATAATAAGTACGCTTCGTTTTAAAGTATAAAACGTCTGCAATAGTATGATAAAAGAAATGTTTCAGTTTTGAGAATAAATCTTGGGCGATGCGTACGCCCTCTAGGTATACCTGTGAATAAAAAATGTGTGATGTTACTCCAGCGAAAACAAAAAAAAAAAAAACGAGACTCTTACTTAGCTTTCAGCTATAATTAATAGTATGTAAGTTATGTGATTGATTGAAGTTCGCTCGTTTGGAACTGATACGAACAACTCCAAAAGGCAATAAAACAATAATGAAGCAAAAGATTATAAAACTACTATTTGTATGATTGGAATCATTTTTATTGTTATTTTAACTTTAAAGCCACCGTCAGGCAAAAGTAAACTCACTGATACTTAGATCTGAAATAAGACAAATGAAACTAATAAAAAAAGTAGAAAAAATGTCGAAATGAAAAAACATTGATGACATCATTTATTTTCTAAGTGTCCTCATCATTTTTTTAAAAGTTATTGAAGTTTATGAAAGTTATTTTTAGAAAATAATTTTCGTTCGTCGCTCTTTATCGAAAACATAGCTAATTTAAAAATACTCTACTTTATTTGTAGACCTTATTTAGAAAGTTCAGAAAGTTCTAAGGCGGATTTTAAAAGGAGATTTTTTTTAAATAAAGAATAATAGTTGAAGGCAGAACACATCATTATAAAGTTTTTCATTAAATTCCAACTTAAGAAAATTAAATAAATTTTAATTTTATTATTGTTTCAATAATACAAATGTTGTTTCTTTTTATGAACTGGTCTTAATGTGGATTTTTATGGACTGTTATTCTGAGTCTAAAATGAATTTTTAGAGACTGCTGTTTTTAATGTAATGAGGAGTTTTGAGGAGTTTTACTGTTTAAATGGGATTTTTAAGAACTGTTTTCCCATCTTCTACTGGGAATTTTTAACTAAATTTTTCCTTAGATGTTTACAACAAAAGTTAGGACACTTGGCCTGGGAAGGATGCAAAGTTAGCCGCGCAACGCCGGGCATGTCAGCTAGTATACAATAAAGAAAGAAACACTATATATGATTTAAATTAATGAACTCTATATAAAGTAAATTAAGTAATACTGTGTACGCAATAACAGTGTTCATAAATTAAATTAGCACCATATACATGTAATAAGTTAAAATACAATACATACAATAAATTAAGTATTAATATGGATGAAACTAAAGTATTTATAAAAATGTTTTCAAAAAAATTAAAAATTACAGCGAGGCATCTGTCCCTATATCATGCACAATGGGGCATCGCTCCTTTTCTCTCGTCTGGGGCATCTTCCCTCTTTGGTAAGGACAGATGCCGCTTTACGTTATTCCTATTAAAGAAACAGTTCCAGCTATCTGGTTTTAAGGTGATATATTTCAATAAACTCCGCCTTGCTTTTGCATTACGATTTTTTAATATTATCATAATTACTTGTGCTCACGTTACAAATAAAAAAGCACGAGTTTTCATTTCAGCCAAAAAAATAGGTCTTTTGACAAAATACTCCAATATATATTCTATTCTTTTGCCACAAAAACGACACATTTCACACAGAGCAGAATTCTATGAGTAAGCAATGCACATAATACCAGTTGTATTATCTAATATTCTGATATAAATACACAACTTGGGGTTATCTCTCTTTCTGGGACATCTCAACTCGAATTATATGTAATACGAATTTAATTTCTAAAACTAATGTACGAAAGTTGTGACTTTAATTTTGAAAACACTTATTATATATTAAAATTTCGTTACTAATTTTGATAGTATTTTCATATTTTGATTTGCATAAATAAAAATCTTAAACAGTTTTTTATCAGCAACAATGATTGTTACAACCTTATTCTCTTTACTAATACGATTTATGTATAATTGTTGTGTAAAATTGTTCTACCATCTAATTTTTTTTATCTTTATGCACACGCATATTTATTTTCAGTCATGTTGCATTAATTCAGGAAGGAGTAAATACATACCGCTTAGAATCTGGAATTGATGAATCCAAATTTCTAGAAAAGAACATGGAAAGCTTAAATGCGTAAAATATAAACGCATGAATT
The DNA here is from genome assembly GCA_038502835.1 of Octonoba sinensis. Taxonomy (NCBI): domain Eukaryota; kingdom Metazoa; phylum Arthropoda; class Arachnida; order Araneae; family Uloboridae; genus Octonoba; species Octonoba sinensis. Next base: position 15,894,178 of record CM076606.1, on the reverse strand, counting down.
AGTTCGTCTAATCTAAACTATTAACTAAACGTTTCGTTTAGCTGCGAAACTAAAGGGATCTAAATAAATCATTAAGCAAACGAAAATGAGGATTCATCAGCGCTAAACACACAAACTATGTTCTTTCCAAGAAAGCTAACGTTAAACTTTAGAGGACAAAGAAACAGCGAACTCTCTAAGGAAAACATCTTGCAATGGGACCCCTATGGCTGAAAGAGTGTTTGCATAGTGTGAAAACTTTTAAAAGAGCATATGGTTGCAAATTCTGGTGTTTTGAGATAGCTGGATTTACTGTGTAATTTGTTACATTACTGGAAATGAAGTATACGTTGGATCGTTTATCCTTCCTACTGAATATTTGTAGTTAAAGGTGCTCTGTAAGCAAGTTTAAGAGTGCTGAAGTCTTTTAATACTGACTGAGAGATGTTGGTTTTTCCAGAAAGATTTTAAGATTTCTGAGTTACTGATGGCTTAGGATTTGCATCTGATAAATGTTATAGATAGAAACATGATTGAAGATGAGAACATTTAGCTTTCTTCCGCCATCGGTCGTAATTTTTGAAAACTGATGATACAACGTAGAAAGAGGATATACACAGGTTTGATACCCTCTCTAGTCTACTGACAATTCCCTAAAATCTTCGAATAATGCAGGGGGAGAAATTGGCATCGGAATAACTTAAAAATTATTTAATTTTAAGAAAACTTCCTATTATAGGGCGTATAGCAACACTTGCGGTGCTTTCCTACCAAAAGTGACAAAGACAAAAAAACATGTCTTTTCTCATTTGCGCAAGCACAGAGCATTTTTTGCTTTGAATAATACGCTCTGCGCTTGCGCAGATCAGAAAAGACACGTTTTTTGTCTTTGTCGCCTTTGGAGTGAAAGCACCCCAATAAGGGTGCTTTCACATTAAAGGCAACAAAGACAAAACAAAACATGTCTTTTCTCATTTGCGCAAGCACAGAGTATTTTTTGCTTTGAATAATACGCTCTGCGCTTGCGCAGACCAGAAAAGACACGTTTTTTTGTCTTTGTCGCCTTTGGAGTGAAAGCACCCCAATAGGGTGCTTTCACATTAAAGGCAACAAAGATATAACAAAACATGCCTTTTCTCATTTGCGCTAGCACAGATTATTTTTTGCTCTGAATAATACGCTCTGCGCTTGCGCAGACCAGAAACGACACGTTTTCTGTCTTTGTCGCCTTTGGAGTGAAAGCACCTTACTAAGGGTGCTTTCACATTAAAGGCAATAAAGAGAAAACAAAACATGTCTTCTGTCATTTGCGCATGTCCAGAGCCTTCAAAAATATGCTCTACACTGGCGTAGATCAGAAAAGACAAGTTTTTGTCTTTGTCACCTTTGGTGGGAAAGGACCCTTTCAGAGTTAAAAGAGCATCGGTTGTTGCATTTAAATATTCAATCCGTGAAAAACAAAGTTGCATTTTTTTTTAAAGTACAAATCTCAAATAATATACATTGCTCGTTGTTTCTCCAAGCCACAGATTTAATGTGTAAATTGCGAACAATATGTTAAATGTTATACTTTTTTGATAGAACATATTTTACCCAGAAATGCACGAGCTAGAAGTAATTTTTCTCCTTTTGCCCCAATTCAAAAAATGTTCTGTAAACTTGAACCCAGTGGCGTAGGCGAGTTTTAAATTCTGCACTTTTCTCTGTCCTATTTTCAGCTCATGTTTCCGTTAAAAAAAGAAATAATGGGGAAAATCTTAATGTATCGTAAAGATATCGTTAAAAACAGAAACAGCAACAAAAAAAAGTCAAAATCGTTTCGAAATCATGAATATTTAAATGTAACTACATTTGTATCAGAGAACAAAGAACAGTTAGTCTTTGTCTTTCAAAATTATCTTTTTTAAACTCTGTGAATGTTCATACATGTGAAAGTTCCTTCGTTTCCTTAAAATCAAAGAAACAATTGACTAGAAAGATAGCTCATCTTAAACAATTAATAAAACTTATCCTACATTCAAAAATGGGCGTATGATGTACCACGATCCGGATTTGACAGCCAAAGCGCTCAGAATCTAATAAAAGGTTATACCCGTTTTTGCTTTTATACATGTAACACTCCTCCTTATATAATACCTCCACCATAAATATGGAAACATCTGACGTAGCATTTTATGTTTGATGCTGAATAAGATTTCGCTCTTCAAAAATACGTTCTTTTTTCTCCTTCTCTTTTCTGTATCTCTCTTGACAATACATCAAGCTAAAATTTGTTTCTATGTCAAAAACTGGAAAAACTTTTTTTCCAACATAAATAAATATTGTTTAGCAATAGGAATTATTAATTCTGAAATGAGAAATATAAATCCCAACGCATAGCGCTACATGAAGTCAATCCATAAATAATTTTTTTCAATCCATAAATAAAATTTTCCTATTAAATAAATACTGTTTAACTGTAGAAATTATTCATTTTAAACTGAGAAATAAAAAGTAAAACACTTAATGCTCCATTACATAATATCTTTTTGCACTATCAATGTAACATCTTATCATAATTTAAAGGAAGAAGCAGTAAAACATAAATGCTATGAGAAAAAGAAAAAAATTCAACACATGTGTAAAATCTTCTCACGTGATACAAATAGAGCAAATAAGGGATCATTTATAAATGATGTCACGCTTCGAGAAGGGAGGGGGGTTCGTGAAATTGTGACAAAGTGTGACAAGGGGAGGGGAGGGGGTAACAAGAAGTGTGACATCATGCATTGTGAAACATAGCGTGACGCGTGACAAAGGGGGGAGGGGGGTCCGTTGAAGTGTGACATATTGTGACAAAGGGGGGAGGGGGATCAAATATATGGGAAAAAAGAGTGACGTCATTTATGAACGACCCCTAAGTGCAAAGTATACGAAAGGCTAGAGTAAATAAGGGCAAAATATACAAAAATACAAGATGAAAGGGAAAGTTATAAAGTGAATCTTGCGACTAAGTCATGTACAATACAGTAAAACTGCAAGTGCATTGATAAAAAGCCAACATTTGTTTTGATAAATGTTTTAACTTCAACAATAAAGTTGACATAAAACATACTTCAAGCTGAAAAGCAGTTTCGTCGGCTATTCAATTTTCCGAAGCACATAATCTCTTGAGAATCTTGTTGGGCTGTATACTCTCGGCTAAATTAATCTACTAGTGAAATTTCGTATTGCCAGATAGCTGGTGTCTCCATTTTGTGAGAAACTGAGCGACAAATTTCTCAAGTGATAATGGCATCAGTCAATAGTGACGCCGCTCAGTTCCTGACGAATGCACTAGGTCTGTTAATGGCGAGGAATCAATACACCGCCCCAATAGAAGAAATCCACAATGCAGCTGCAAAGTTCGTTATAAATTGTTCAAAAGAAATGTTCGCTTGATTTCTAAACAACTTGCAAGCAACTCTTTTGACATGAAGCAAATGAGGTACAAAAATAAACGTTTTTCCACCGTATTTTTTTCTCTCCTTTGTATCAAATATTATTTCGATTGATGAAAAATATTGCATGAAGTAATTCAGAACCGAAAATATGCTGGAGAGTGATTCTCAACCTGTGTCCTTAAAGGGGCACGAGCATTTTAAAGAGAGACGAGGGCAAACCGAAAAATAATTACTTATTCTTGCTCTCATAGTAGGGGTCCATCGAGAATGTTGTTGCTTATACTTTCGCCGGACATACCTCATGTCGTTTCAGCTCGAAAATTACAAATCACAACTTTGTGCATTCAAAAAGAGATCTTGTGCGAAATTGCATTTAGAAGCATCCTGGAAGTACCCCTACCTACAATTCCGATTTTTATTCTTCTTTGTTTCAAATAAGACTTCTATTGATGAAAAATATTGCACGAAGTAATTAAGAACCGAATGTATGTAGGGCAGTGATTGTTAACCTGTGTCCTTAAACGGGCGCGAACATTTTAAAAGGGAACGAGGGCAAACCGAAAAATAATTACTTATTCTTGGTCTCATAGTCGTGGTCCATCCAGAATGTTGCTGACTATCCTTTCGCAGGACATACCTCATGCCTTTGCAGCGCGAAAAATTTTAAATCACAATTTTGTGCATTCAAAAAGAGATCTTGTGCGAAATTGTATTTAGAAGCATCCTAGAAGAACCACTACCTACAATTCCGATTTTTTTCTTCTTTGTTTCAAATAACATTTCGATTGATGAAAAATATTGCACGAAGTAATTAAGAATCGAAAGTATATAGAGCAGTGATTCTTAACCTGTGTCCCTAATACGAGTGTAAAGCACAACTTTGTGCATTGAAAAAGGGATCTCGGACGAAATTGTATTCAGAAGCATCCTGGGAGAACCACTACCTACAACTTCGGATTTTCTCTTAACCACCAGTTGTAAAAACATTAGTTTGGTTCTTATGTTCTCCAAAGATCCCAGTAGATTTTCTGACTCCGTGCAGATTTATTTGTATTAAACAGTTCTCAGATTTACTTTTTCAAAACTAAAAAATGCCATGTATGCTTATATTTTAGTCTCAGTACTTTCGTTATACAACGTGCAGTGCTCGAATTTTCGAGAAAGTGAGTGCCTGAATATTTATAAAAATTGATCAGTTTTTTCCTAATAGTTTCAAGAGTTTCAAGGGAGATATTTAAAAAATAATGAGCTTATTTGATAGATTTTAGTAATTTCTGTTATTTAGTTACTTATATATTTTTTTGGAATTTCGTGTACTTTAGACAAATGTTTGACTCTATCAAATTTATTTCTAAAAAGACTACGTAGACACACAACGTTTTAATCATCTTCTCCATAAAAGAGAAACGTCCTGCAAAATATTAATGACTTAGATTGTTGCAGATGTGACATTTGTTTGGATATATTTGCACAACAAGAAAAGGCTTTAAACGCTATATATATATATATATTAGAATGTAAGTAACTATCACGTATCTTAATACAAAGTTATCAAGTTTTAAGAAAAAAATACATAAAAAAGAATACTTTGTGAATGTTGTGGGTGTAACATTAATGTCACACCCGCGAGGTTACTTTCTAAAATACAAAAATTTAAAGCTAAATTTTAGAGCTCTTTAAATGTAGTGTAATTATTTGCTTACAAATGTCACAACCTCAAAAATGGATTGAGAAAAATACAAAGACAAGTGTTAATGAATAATATTTAAAGACACGTGTTAGTCAATGTTGAACAACTAAGGGAAAAGCCGAGTCCTTATCATTAAACAAAGACAATTGCTTAAGTAGTTATTCCTCTTTGAAAAATAGTTTTGATAATTAACCACTCAAAAATGTCTTTCAAACATATTTCCAAACTTATAATACGATTTAGTAATTGAAAGCTGAAAATATTCATTTAAATGAACCTTAACTATGCTCGAGGCTTTAACTTTTTCCCCTTTCACAACACCAATGCTGAATTTTCAATTAACTTAATGATATGGAAAGTGTGAGAAATTCATTTACAAGCTGTTTCCAATTGCGGAAATTCCTTACTTCGAATGATTAAATCACTAAAGATGCTTCTGTGGTTGTGCAAAGCATAAGAGCTTTATTTCCTTTTCGTTAACTTATGAAAACGTTAATCGTAAGAATGTCGCCAATTAACTAACTAAATGATTTCAAGTTCTATTATCAATAAGGGATAAGAGAATAGAAGAATGTTTGCAGATAACGTTCTGTTATATTAGTAAGTAGCCAGTTTTATTGTAGTAATTCTTTTCTAAATTACTAAATCTTTTTCGAATAAAATTATTAAATGACATTAATAAAATTTAACACTTCCTTTTACCATTGAGTATATACATATACTATATATATGCACACAACTCTACAATAATGGACTTTCAATGTTAAAATTTTTTTTCAAATTTCTAGAAATATGCATAACGATTTTTTCTGTGACTTTCGTTAGATAAAGGATATGCTTCAGCTTACACGTTCCTGCAAAATTTTAAATGTTATTTTCTGTATTTATAATGCCTAAGAATATGAATTATTATACTCAAGCAGAAGATAAGTAAAGAATATTAAAACTTATCTCTTAAAAGTAATATTTTTTTCCAAATGTTATAACATTTTAGGGTACATAAGCCATCGGAAAATATAGACCGATTATATTTCTTTTTAAAACTCTTTTCAGTCTGCCCGATTCTCAACCTTTTCCTGGATATAACGATTAAAAAATATATCATATTTCCACCCACTCTAGTATATATATGTACTGATACATACATGTATGTGTGTGTGCATGTGAAGTTGGTAAAATATCAATAAGAAAGTTCTTATTTTTATATTTCTTGAGACAACAAGAATAAATATACCAATAAGTTTTTGAAGCCTAACTGAACAAAAATCTGAATTTCAAGAGGACAACGAGAAAGTTGCGGACATCCGGACCTCTTCTGGATTTCCGTTTCTTTTTTGTTGTTTTATATTCAAGAAGAAAAAAAGAATGCAATCGGCTAAAGAACTCCCAAGTTTCACAAAATGGTTTAGGAATTTCTTCCTATACAAAGACACAGAATTTTCTTTTTGATTTGAATGACTCCCCCTCCCCCGGACAGAATAAATTTACAATGGGCGAGGTTTTGTTAAAAACTCCTCTTATTATAAAAATACAAATACTTCACATATCAAGATATCCTAAAAATTTAGAGAAAAAAATGTTCAAGAGACAAAATGTGTTCAATAAACGCGATAGGTTTTACGCTTCTGCAAATAAACAATGAATAAATAAATAAAATAAGACAGGATTTTTATCTATTTTATTATTATTATTTATTATTACTTTTTCCTTACCTAATTTTACCTTTTTTCTTCATGTACATAGACAAGTGTGCATAGTTCCCATAGAATTTTTGAATAAATATATTTAACATTTGTGCAAAAAATTCAGAATTTCATTTTATTACGATGAAGTAGCAAATCACATCTAACGTTACGTTACACACCTTTATTATTTACAGAAGTTACACTCTAAATCGATCTGTATTTGTATTTGAATAAAATCAAAAATCGACTTCGATCTTTTTTTAAAAATCTTTTAGTGAGCTTTAAAGCAAAAGTAAAAAGATCAAGTACCGATAAAAGAAAAGGTTTATAAATTTATATGCGTTTCATTTTTTTTAACCACGATATACAAATCTAGACACACACAGCAGTGTGTCAGTCAAGTTCAGAAAGGCAAAACCGGACAGTGTGTATGTTTACCCGAACCATTTCGAGCTACTTTTGGCCCCTTCATTACTCAAAAACTATTACAACGATAGAACAAACGACCTTAGGAGAAAGTCGGTGCCACCGATAAAAGAACCGAATTATTATACTCATCCCATTTCGACGAAACGAAGTTCATTTCAGATCCTTTATACATAGCTACAGGTGTACAATGTTCTCTACTTCATTTTAAAATAATTTGCTTTTTGTTTTTTTCGTATCGAGTTTCTAACTTGGCGAGTTTTAATTAAGATAAATTACGTTTAAGAAGACAATAAGATGACAATTCAAAATATCTCTTATAGCTTGCTTTTCAGTTGTTCAGCCTTTCATTCCTGCAGTGGGGTCGATAAAATGAGGACGAAGCATGCTTGGGAAATAAACACTGGGGGTTCCGCGTCAGGAAGACCACTTGACCAGAACTTCTACTTCTGCGCCCCAGGGCCCTCAATCTCGAAACCTAAGATGGTAACAGTAGGCCATGGCCCTCAAAAGGGCTGGCGCGCCACTGAGTTTAGTTTAGTTTTCTTATAGCTATATCCACATGATTTTACTAACTATTAAAAATTTCTAATTAAAGGCGTTAAATTTGTTGAATGTAATTTACCTTAATTACAACTTCCCAAGTTAGAAATGCGATATTTAAAAACTAAGAAATTTTGTTTTAAAAGGAATTATGGAACATTATGCACATTTACAGCTATGATTAAAGGACCTACTATGGAATTTGGCACCCGTAAGATATCAATTACTTTGACGGTGGCACCGACTACTCCGAAAGTCGTTTGTCTCATCGCCCTTTTTTCAAATTTATGTTTTCTTTGAAATTTTTTTACAAGATGCACATTTACACGAGTGTTTTACTAAACTGTCTTTTGTAAATTAGTTGTTACTAAGTGATATAATTTATTTATTTATTTTTATTTTGAAGTTAGCTTTGATTAGAAGTGCAAACAAAAAGACTTCTGTTCATAGACTTAGATGAAAATAAAGAGAAGTTTAGATAATTTAATCATAAATGCGTGAAAATACGGCTACTAGAAAACTAGACTGATTAAATATAACATTTGTAACATTAAGTCGCTCTCCTGCCTTTAAGGAGATTCATTTTTTTTCTCTGTAGCCATTCTCATCAGTTTTAGTTCCTGGTCGATCTGCAAGGGGAGCTTGAATTTCCAAGTGCCGTTAAAATCTACAACAGGAACTAAATATAAATCTTATTCATTATTAATTGTCTTTTGAACTGCCCTCCTGTCTCTTAAAATTAACTATTCCTGCACTTGAATAACATTCTTTTCGCTTTCAGTATAAGGTATTCTAATTATATTCAAATTAAAACTGTAGTTCGGCAACCATAAATAGATCTATAATGTTGGAGATTTATCTCTCGAATAACAAATACCAATACGTGATTAAATATCAATATGAACAGAAAAAGGAAGTGGAAATATTTATAAGCAAAACAAAACTTTGCCTTCAAAAGTTAGAGATAGTTTTGAAAAGTTTAGAGACACTTTCACATTTATCGTTATGAATTCTTTGTCCAGAATGAAAGAGTTTTCAGACACAAAAGAAAAATTGCTTTATTTCTGAAAACATTCAAACTTTGAAACTAAAACTGTGAACTTAAGTCTATTTCATTTCAAGACAAAAAGTCACTTCTCTTTCTTTTTTTTTTTTCTGCGGAAAATAATTCGACTTGATGTTACTTCCAAACAAAATACGTTGTCAGGCCACTTTCATGGCTGATTTTTAAAATTGTTGATATTTTAAACTATAAGCACAGGCACAGCAAAGAGAAGGGTAAACAAGATTTTGTGAAATGGAATAACGCTCACGTCATTATTTGAAAAAAAAATAAATAAGACAACTCAGTTTTATTAATGAAACTTTAGAAGATCTAACGATTTTCCAAGCCTTTTCGTACATTTCATTTGGGGGAATTTATGGAGAAACAAAATGGGTGTAAGTAAAAAAATTGGAACATTGAATTAAACTAGCGCAAATAAAACCGATCTTTTTTATCGCGGAAGATGTTATTGGTAGGCCTGACAAAATTACTACCCAATGTAATTTAGAAAAAAAATGTTACATTAAATCGTGAACCGTAAGTAACCATTCTTTCACTCAAAACCTTTCTTTAGTCTTACGCATCCGTTCCCTTCTCTCTGAGTCAGATATTTTTTTAAAAATTTGAACCTATCTTTAGATTCAAGCATCAGTACTATTTATTTTGAACAAAAACAAAAATATAAAAGGACTGGGGACGTTTGAAATAATGGTAATATTTGGTATGTTGCTGGACCAAAAGTAGCTGTCACGTGGCAGCGAGCAACGCTGGTGTTGTTTGGTTTACCTCGAATGGGTATTATAATGCACTCTTGTATTTAACTACTTGTTAAATACACGTTTTGTTAAATTTAGACGTTATGACGATTTCTTTTAGTTTTGTTGAAACGTTTTAACTTAGCCCATTTCAAACCATCCCAAGACCATTCAAATCTTTCAAAGTAAATAATGAACCCGACCCTAAAGCACCTCCTGTACTAATGAGAGACAAGGTATAAAAAAAGATGTAATATAAAAATAAGTTGAGTAAAGAGAATGATAAAAAAAAAGGTGACAGGAATTGAGGTATTTTTCCTAATTTTACTAAATCGTTTTACCACATCCTGGATTCTACTAAAAAAATCCACCAGTAACCACAATAACTAATCTTAATCTATAAAAACTCATTTTAAATCTGCACATCACTGTAATACAGCAAATGTTGCTGTTGTTGTTGGCGAGTCCCAGCGCAAAGCGAGGAAGCGAGCGTGCGCTGCTTCTGAGTTTAACGGGGCCCTTATAGGAAGTAGTCCGACTTCCTCCCCTTGAGAGGTCTCATAATTTTTGAACCAGCTCCCAAATGAGAGACCGTCACCTGCATTGGCATCCCCATAGGTATTGTTTCACTTGGAGGACATTGAAACCACGTCGAATTTTACGTCCAGCTTCCGTTAGCGTACACGGTCCCAGAGCAACCAGCCACAAGAGGTTGTCACCCTCCCAGACATTGACCTCGGTCAATGCTTCACTTTCGGTGTTCTGATGGAACCAAGCTTCTACCGACTGGTGCACTGCGGGACAATAAAGCAAGATGATAAGCTTTCAAAAATTGATCTTTACTCAACCTGCCATAATGAATTGATTTTTGTTGTTTGTTGTTTTTTCTAATGCCACTTGGGTATCCAAGCTCCCCTTCGTATACCGACCAGAAATTAAGGCATCTGTTTATAGATGAGCACCACAACGCTGGAAGTACGACTTGACTCATTATGTATTTGGATGACACCAGATGGGGCCTCCACAAAAACCTCACCTTTCTTTTTTGACCTAAGAGTGAAGGGAAGGGAAATCCTCCACCCTGGTACCCTCGGAACTGCCTAGGGACTTCAGGCTCCACGAATTTTACATGCACGTGTCCCCAAGTGTACATGGTAGGTCTTCAGTGATTCGAGTATCGAACACCCAATCTTCTGGTTGGAAGAATAACATCCTAACCACTAGGCTACCGCAGCCTCTTAATGAACTAATAGCAATATAAGAAAAGATTGCATTATAAGTTAAAAGAGAAAAACTTAATTCATCTGAACACAAACGAACAACGTTTATAAAGTAAGAGTCATTTTGATGCAAGTTACCGTTACCTCTTGTGAGAAGTTTTCTCACCTTTTTCAAAAAATAGCATTCATATGCTCTCAGGTAACCTAAAACATTCTATAAGCACTTTCTTGGCTGAGTAATGACCCAAAATGATTTCCTTGATATTTGACAGGACCTTGAAAATAAGTTATTATTGATGGACCTATTGATAGATGGAAGATTTCAAGTGGGATAATCTAAAGGCTCTTTCCTCTTCATAACAATCGTCAGGAAGTTGAATTTTGTTCTTCTTTCTTTTGTTTTTGTTCTTCCATCTGTTCGCTGCTTGGTGAGTGTTTGTTTTTTGTTCTTTTCTTCATTGCCTTTCTTGACTGTGTCTGTTTTTGCTTTTTTGGTTTTTGACATTCGTTCCGCATATTGTTACGTTGTGTATGTTTCGCACTTGTTTTTGAATTTTGTTCTTTCTGTTTATTTTTATTTATTGAACGGTTTAGCTATTGTTTTCCCCTTATGTTTTGGTTGTTTTGATTCTGGTTATGCCTCAGGTTAACAGATTTTGTAATCTTCGAATTAAAAAGGTTCGGTTTTTGAACCATTTAAAATTTCTCCAGTCTTGCAGGCGCAAGAAAGTTATTCCTAAGTTTATCACCTTGAAGTGTAATTTACCGCGTTCTGTTAGGGTTGATAAGGTAATTTTTCGTTCTAAATTAGCTTTACTTAGAGCTTCTATCCAGAAAACTAGGAAAAAACTTTCGTTCATAGAACGTGAACTTTATGATTTACATCTTTCTGCATCTAATTCTAATTTCGATTTTGAGTCTATTGATAGAATATCATGGGCAAGAGCTCTTCGTTCATCCGACAGTCACAAAATTACTTTAAATAAGAAATTTACTAAGTTGTGTAACGATTCAAATGTTCCTATTCCGGCTGATTTCTCTTGTTAATAGGAACACGGTTGTAAATCTTTCGAAATTTCCTTTGAATAGTAATGAAATTAATGCTTTGAAATGTAATAACAATTTTGCTTTTGCTAAAAAAGCCTTCTTTTTCTGAACTTATTGCTCCGGTTGAAAAAGCTTTCAAATTTAGTGCCTTAACTTCCACTCAAAAAGAGTCGGTTCGGCATCTTATTGCTTCCAATGTTGATTTCAATTCAAAAGTTCCTAATACTGGTTTTACCCATTCTGTGAAACGATGTGTCAATAATTTAGTTTCCAATTCTGATTTGGTCATTACCAAGGCTGACAAGGGTGGTCATATTGTTGTTCTTAATAAATCATCTTATGTTGAAAAAACTGATGATTTAATTGCTTCTGGTCCTTATTCTGAAATTTATAAAGACCCTGTGACAAGGAGTTAAAAGCTATTTCTTCTGCTGTTAAGTCTGTTCATTCTATTCCTTTCATTGCTAAACGGTCTGTAATTCCTTCTGTTGCTAATTGTGCGCGTTTTTATGCTTTACCAAAGGTACACAAGGCAGGTATTAATTTCAGACCAATTGTTTCCAATATTGGCACTGCTTCATATAAACTTTCCAAGTATTTAGTTTCTGTGTTTTCTCCACTTAGGAGTCAGAATGTTTTCACTATTAAAAATTCCACCGATTTTGTTAAGAAACTTCATAACTTCATTCCGAATAATTCAGTTATGGCCTCTTTTGATGTTAATTCTTTGTTTACTAATGTTCCTGTTCATGGCGCTTTGACTTGCCTCAGGAAAAGGCTTTCTGAATTCCATTTTACTTCTGTGGAAATTGAGGAATTAGTTTTCCTTACTCGTGTGTGCTTGCAACAGAGCACTTTTGTATTTAATGGTAAATTCTATGCTATGGTAGATGGCCTGGCTATGGGAAGTCCTCTTAGTCCTATTTTAAGTGATTTCTATATGCATTATTTTGAGGAAAAACTGTTCCAGAAATTGCAATTTCAATTTTATGTCCGTTATGTGGATGATCGTTTTGTCCTAACGGAGAGTAATTTGTTAGGTATTGATGATGCTCTTTCTATTATGAACTCCATTGCTCCTAATATCCAGTTTTCTTGTGAGAAAGAACTTAATAGTAGCCTCGCGTTTCTTGATGTCTTTATTTCTAAGAGTGAGTCTGGTTTCACTACTTCTGTCTATCGTAAACCTTTCGCTGTTTCTTTACCTCCTCACAGACTGTCGTCTCATCCTCCCAACGAAAAATATTCGGCTTTTAATGCTCTTGTCCATCGTGCTATTAATATTTGCTCTTCTCCTGAGCCTCTCAAGATTGAAATCAACTATCTGAAAGCTGTAGCTGTTGATAGAGGATTTTCTCACTCTTTAATTGATTCTATTCATAACAAACTTTCTAAGAAAACTTCTGGTCCCAATAATGTGGTTTCGAGAAAGAATTTGGTTGTGTTACCATTCTTTCATTCTGTCAGTTTCCATATTGCTAAAATCCTAAAAAGGTTTCAATTTCAAGTCGTTTTTGCTCCTAGTAAAAAACTTTCCTTCTCTTCTCTTAAGGATCCTGTCGATCAACTTAATACTTGGGGTATTTACCAAATTAGTTGCCGTTGCGGCCTTTCTTACATTGGACAGACAAAACGTGCTCTGAAAATTCGCTTAAATGAGCATAAAGGTTATGTACGAAAGAAAGCAAGAGTTAAATAAGTCTGGCATTGCTCAACATTGTTGGAATTCCAACCACTCTTTTGATTTCAATTCTGTTAAAATTATTCAAAAATGTTCTTCCCCTTTAGAGCTTGACTTTTGGGAAGCTTATCATATTAACAGGAATAATTTTAATTTGGTTAATGATTCTTCCTCAACTCCTTATTTTTCACAGGGCGGGCATAGGTTTCTTTAATTTGTTGTGCTTTCTTGGTTTTCTTGTTGTTTTCCATTTTTGTGTCTATTTTTCTCCTTCCCCCTTCCCCTCCCCCTCCTTTACATGTGTACTTTGTTTTGCATTTTGTTTTGGTATTTTCTGTACTTATTTTTTTGCACTTTTATTCTTTGTATTTTATTTTATTATTTTTGCAATTTTCATGTATTCTCACATTTTTATGCATGCTGTCGTCCTTTTTGCTTTATTTTTATTGATATTCCTTTTTACTTCCTGTACTTTCAACTGGATTCGTTTGTTGCTCTCTTATTGGTGTCTGCCTGCTACTTCTACTTCCACTTCACCCTGCCTTTATTCTCATTGGTTTACTGATAATTCTTAGGCTATATAAGCTTTGTTTTTGTTGTTTTGTCTACTTCATTTGGATGTTTTGCATCTAGAAGTTCCCTGTCGCATTGAAAAAGGGATTCCAAGCAATCCCGAAACATATGTCTGCATTTTATTGCTCATTTGTGCTTTAAATTAACGTGTAATTATATTTTTATTATTGTTTACTTGCACAAAATTAAATTATTTTTAGCCTAATATGGTTTTCAAATATCAGATTCAGATCATGTAACGTTAAAGAGTATTTTAATCAACTATAAATATTGGTTCAGCCTCAACTGAATGATGGTGATCAGTATAACCTTCAAATTAAGAGCATAATTAAAGTCGGTCCAGAACCTGATTCGACTACCTATAAGCAAAAATATTTTACTTCGATTTTTTTTCTATTTTTACGGAAAATCCTGTTTCCTAGATTTTTGCTTCTTGCCAACAGGGTGGCGTAGTAGTAAGGCACTGGCCTCATACGCCCATGTTCGCAGGATCAAACCTGGCCCAAATCGGTGGATTTTCAAGATGCAGAAAATCGTCAGCGCCCATGTCGTATGATTATGCGGCATGTTAAAGATCCCTTCAGTATCTGTTTGGCATGGATATTCTCGGCTAAATTAAATTCCTAGTGCTGTTTCGCATCATTTAGGGCTCAGGTGCCGTCGTCTAGGGGGAAACTGAGCGCCAAAATTTTCAAGTGGTATTGCCATCCGCCGATAGTACTGCTACTTGAAAGACTAGATGTCGGTCTCCGGGGAATGCACTATGTCTGCAAAGGTTAGTGAACATACGCAGCCCCTTTAGAAAGAAAAAAAGATTTTTGCCCCTAAATTCCTTAGCCCGAAAATTCAAACCTTATCCTAAAACAAAACTCAAAAAAAAGAAATTTAAAAAATTATGAAATGATATTTGCCTTTCTTGTGCAATCATAAAAAGATTTATATTGCCATTCCATTAATGTCGTTTAATAGGGTACTTAAAATGCAGTTCGATATTTTAAGTATTTCCTACTAAAGAAGGAAATTTCAAAGTTAGCTTCCATTTTGTTTGTAAGGAATTTCAATTAATTATGTCTCAACGGTAACCATCATTGATAAGTGTTTGCTTAATTGCTAAACTCATTAAGTCATTTTTTCTGAGAAATGGTAAATGGGTAGCTGTTTGGACACAAAAGATTGTTTGCGATGTTAAATATTCCATTCTCTTTTGCATAAAAATTTGTTTCAGTAAAAAAAAAATGTACTATTGTTTTTCAATATATTTTGCTACTAGTAATAGTGATTATGTCACTATGATTATAACAATAATAAACACTGCAATGCCAGTTGAGGTAAAATAAAGGAAAACCCGTACATCGTAAGTACAACTTCCTTTTCCATAGCGCTAAATAAAATTATTTACTATATATTAATAATTTCAATGATTGAACCAAATCATTCAGTAATAAAATCACAGCTCACGTTTATGCAGACCTTCTCTAGTTTAAAAATAATTTAACTTTGTGCAAGAAAACAATAATAATTAAATTACACGTTAATTTAAAGCACAAATGAGCAAAAAAAATGCAGACATGTTTCGGGATTGCTTAGAATCCCTTTTTCAATGCGACAGGGAGCTTCTAGATGCAAAACATCCAAATGAAGCAGACAGAACAAGAAAAACAAAGCTTATATAGCCTAAGAATTATCTGTAAACCAATGAGAATAAAGGCAGCGTGAAGTGGAAGTAGAAGTAGCAGGAAGACACCAATAAGAGAGCAACAAACGAATCCAGTTGAAAGTACAGGAAGAAAAAAGGAATACCAATAAAAATAAAGCAAAAAAGACGACAGCATGCATAAAAATTGCAAAAATAATAAAATAAAATACAAAGAAAAAAATTGAAATAAAAATAAGTACAGAAACTACCAAAACAAAAGGCAAAACAAAGTACACATGTAAAGGAGGGGGAGGGGAGGGAGGGATGAAGGAGAAAAATAGACGCAAAAAAGGAAAACAACAAGAAAACCTAGAAAGAACAACAAATTAAAGAAATTTATGCCAGACCTGTGAGAAATAAGGAGTTGAGGAAGAATCATTAACCAAATTAGAACTATTCCTGTTAATATGATAAGCTTCCCAAAAGTCAAGCTCTAAAGGGGAAGAACATTTTTGAATAATTTTACCAGAATTGAAGTCAAAAGAGTGGTTGGAATTCCAACAATGTTGAGCAATGCTAGACTTATTTAACTCTTGCTTTCGTACATAACCTTTATGCTCATTTAAGCGAATTTTCAGAGCACGTTTTGTCTGCCCAATGTAAGAAAGGCCGCAACGGCAACTAATTTGGTAAATACCCCAAGTGTTAAGTTGATCGACAGGATCCTTAAGAGAAGAGAAGGAAAGTTTGTTACTAGGAGCAAAAACGACTTGAAATTGAAACCTTTTTAGGATTTTAGCAATACGGAAACTGACAGAATGAAAGAATGGTAACACAACCAAATTCTTTCTAGAAACCACATTATTGGGACCAGAAGTTTTCTTAGAAAGTTTGTTATGAATAGAATCAATTAAAGAGTGAGAAAATCCTCTATCAACAGCTACAGCTTTCAGATAGTTGAGTTCAATCTTGAGAAGCTCAGGAGAAGAGCAAATATTAATAGCAAGATGGACCAGAGCATTAAAAGCCGAATATTTTTGGTTGGGAGGATGAGACGACAGTCTGTGAGGAGGTAAAGAAACAGCAAAAGGTTTACGATAGACAGAAGTAGTGAAACCAGACTCACTCTTAGAAATAAAGACATCAAGAAACGCGAGGCTACTATTAAGTTCTTTCTCACAAGAAAACTGGATATTAGGATCAATGGAGTTCATAATAGAAAGAGCATCATCAATACCTAACAAGTTACTGTCCGTTAGGACAAAACAATCATCCACATAACGAACATAAAATTGAAATTGCAATTTCTGGAACAGTTTTTCCTCAAAATAATGCATATAGAAATCACTTAAAATAGGACTAAGAGGACTTCCCATAGCCAGGCCATCTACCATAGCATAGAATTTACCATTAAATACAAAAGTGCTCTGTTGCAAGCACACACGAGTAAGGAAAACTAATTCCTCAATTTCCACAGAAGTAAAATGGAATTCAGAAAGCCTTTTCCTGAGGCAAGTCAAAGCGCCATCAACAGGAACATTAGTGAACAAAGAATTAACATCAAAAGAGGCCATAACCGAATTATTCGGAACGAAGTTATGAAGTTTCTTAACAAAATCGGTGGAATTTTTAACAGTGAAAATATTCCGACTCCTAAGTGGAGAAAACACAGAAACTAAATACTTGGAAAGTTTATATGAAGCAGTGCCAATATTGGAAACAATTGGTCTGAAAGGAATACCTGCCTTGTGTACTTTTGGTAAAGCATAAAAACGTGCACAATTAGCAACAGAAAGAATCACAGACCGTTTAGCAATCAAAGGAATAGAATGAACTTTCCAAGTATTTACTTTCTGTGTTTTCTCCACTTAGGAGTGAGAATGTTTTCACTGTTAAAAATTCCACCGATTTTGTTAAGAAACTTCATAATTTCGTTCCGAATAATTCAGTTATGGCCTCTTTTGATGTTAATTCTACTAATGTTCCTGTTGATGGCGCTTTGACTTGCCTCAGGAAAAGGCTTTCTGAATTCCATTTTACTTCTGTGGAAATTGAGGAATTAGTTTTCCTTACTCGTGTGTGCTTGCAACAGAGCACTTTTGTATTTAATGGTAAATTCTATGCTATGGTAGATGGCCTGGCTATGGGAAGTCCTCTTAGTCCTATTTTAAGTGATTTCTATACGCATTATTTTGAGGAAAAACTGTTCCAGAAATTGCAATTTCAATTTTATGTTCGTTATGTGGATGATTGTTTTGTCCTAACGGACAGTAACTTGTTAGGTATTGATGATGCTCTTTCTATTATGAACTCCATTGATCCTAATATCCAGTTTTCTTGTGAGAAAGAACTTAATAGTAGCCTCGCGTTTCTTGATGTCTTTATTTCTAAGAGCGAGTCTGGTTTCACTACTTCTGTCTATCGTAAACCTTTCGCTGTTTCTTTACCTCCTCACAGACTGTCGTCTCATCCTCCCAACCAAAAATATTCGGCTTTTAATGCTCTGATCCATCGTGCTATTAATATTTGCTCTTCTTCTGAGCTTCTCAAGATTGAACTCAACTATCTGAAAGCTGTAGCTGTTGATAGAGGATTTTCTCACTCTTTAATTGATTCTATTCATAACAAACTTTCTAAGAAAACTTCTGGTCCCAATAATGTGGTTTCTAGAAAGAATTTGGTTGTGTTACCATTCTTTCATTCTGTCAGTTTCCGTATTGCTAAAATCCTAAAAAGGTTTCAATTTCAAGTCGTTTTTGCTCCTAGTAACAAACTTTCCTTCTCTTCTCTTAAGGATCCTGTCGATCAACTTAACACTTGGGGTATTTACCAAATTAGTTGCCGTTGCGGCCTTTCTTACATTGGGCAGACAAAACGTGCTCTGAAAATTCGCTTAAATGAGCATAAAGGTTATGTACGAAAGCAAGAGTTAAATAAGTCTAGCATTGCTCAACATTGTTGGAATTCCACACTCTTTTGATTTCAATTCTGGTAAAATTATTCAAAAATGTTCTTCTCCTTTAGAGCTTGACTTTTGGGAAGCTTATCATATTAACAGGAATAGTTCTAATTTGGTTAATGATTCTTCCTCAACTCCTTATTTCTCACAGGTCTGGCATAAATTTCTTTAATTTGTTGTTCTTTCTAGGTTTTCATGTTGTTTTCCTTTTTTGTGTCTATTTTTCTCCTTCCCCCCTCCCTCTCCTCCCCCTCCTTTACAGGTGTACTTTGTTTTGCCTTTTGCTTTGGTAGTTTCTGTACTTATTTTTATTTCAATTTTATTCTTTGTATTTTATTTTATTATTTTTGCAATTTTTATGCATGCTGTCGTCTTTTTTGCTTTATTTTTATTGTTATTCCTTTTTTCTTCCTGTACTTGCAACTGGATTCGTTTGTTGCTCTCTTATTGGTGTCTTCCTGCTACTTCTACTTCCACTTCACGCTGCCTTTATTCTCATTGGTTTACAGATAATTCTTAGGCTATATAGGCTTTGTTTTTCTTGTTCTGTCTGCTTCATTTGGATGTTTTGCATCTAGAAGCTCCCTGTCGCATTGAAAAAGGGATTCCAAGCAATCCCGAAACATATGTCTGCATTTTTTTGCTCATTTGTGCTTTAAATTAACGTGTAATTTTATTATTATTCTTCTCTAGTTTCTCTACCCGGCATAATCGCGACAAAATATTTTAAATAAAAAACCGGTGATTTACTAGCCTGAATAAATCAAATCATGAAATATTTTCAAATAAAATAAAAAATAATTTACTATATTTAACTTACAATTTTCCTTAGTTGTATTATTGATCCCTTTTCTAATAATTTTCTAATTCTAACTTAATACAACGAGAATAATGAAGCTTGGTATATAGAATAAAACGTGTTTGTTTTTTAAACGTGTTAATTTTTTGGTTTTAATTGATACTCCATTAATATTTTTAATCGGGGATGTTAGAATTGCAAAACTGTAGCTGCTGAAAATTTGGACATAAAGGTTTATGCGATTGAGAATATATTCATTTAACAATTTTAGAAATGATAATTAAGGATATAAAGAGTTATGAATTTTCCCGATGCCGCCTCTAAGTATTTCAAATGCTTACGATGTGTTCTCAAATTTTTAATGCTTCAAACATAGAGATGCGTTTCAAATAGCAAGGTTAATGAAAGAGTTTCATCTACGGTGGTATATCTTTATTAGCGCAAATGTGGTACTATTATGTCTTGATAGATATAAGGGTGCCCCCCCTCTCTCCCCCTCTCTCTCTCTCTCTTTCTCTCTTACAAAATTGCTACGCAGTGTATTTATCTCTGCAAAAAGGAAAATTTTCGAAATGGTAATTAAGAATATTACCAGTTATAAATTCATTCAAAGCGTCGAATTTTTATTTTGTTTTTTTGTCCGATGTAACCTTAAAGTTTGGGTTCGGCTGTTAAGCTTTAATATTGAACGAAATGGTAACATGTTAACTTTGCAAACCGAGCCATGCTTGATAATATCATAAATTTTATTAAAGAAATGTTCTAAATTTAAACAGTGCTTTACACAAAACTAATAAATGTAAGAAAAATAAATTCCTAAATTGTCCCTCGTCTACTGAATCAGTATCCATTTTCAATATAAATCATATGGTACTTCAAAGTTCGTATTTATATAATTTAGGAGATTACTTTTCTTGACCCCTAACCAACTTCCTAGTGTATGGCTGAAGTTTATATCTTTTACTACTTTAAATCTTTTCTTTTCAAGTAGTACGAAAAAATAACCTCTGGATGTGCTATATTTAGCACAAGATCAATCGCGACTTGATTGTGCCCAGAGTACTAATAATATAAGTCCAAAAGGTTGATTAAAATTGAATCTCTAGTAATTAATAAGAAGTAAAATAGATTTTTATATAACTTTCATCAGCTGTAAAATGGCAATTTTCAGATAACAATATGCATTTAAAGTGCAATTTAAGAAAACACCCTGCGTAAATAAAGTCTGACAGTAAGGATGTAAGAAAATTTACACCCGCAGAACTAAACTTTTGGATTCGCATCTCTATTGTTCTGGCACATTCATTTTTCAATCTTGTCTATATCCGCCTTCTCTCCTACAAACTACCATTATCTATTCCCCTTTTGTGTGAAATTTCAATTCGGTGACGAAATAATATTGCTTTTCGTATAACCTCTGCTGTCCCTCTGTCCAGTTTGATGAATGATATTCTACAACAGTTGGCGCGGTATCATTCATAATTTATAAATTTTACAAATATTCACTTTTATTCAAGCTGAAATACAGTATTTATGTTCCCTTTCCTGAAATATCACTTTGGGTCATCAGAATTGCAATGGCTTTCTCGCCAATTCCACTGGTCTTCCTCTGTATTTACAGTACGCTAGGGTCCATATTAATATGTCCCGCGCAATTTTTTGTACGTTATCATCTGTGGTATTTCGTAAGAAAATTAATTCCACGGACTAGCAGTAGATTAATCCTTCATAGACACTTTATTTTAGTACAAATGCATCACTTTCCTCTTTTAAATCTCTACAAATGCGTGTAAGGATATTCTTAGTTAAAGTGCAAGTGTAATATATAAAGTAGCTAAAGTCGAAGAATCGTTTTATTGATATGAGTTAATGCTTTATTATTATTGTTATTGGTAGTAGTAGTAGAAGGAGTAGTATTATTGTTATTGTTATTGTTGTTGTTGTTGTTGCTGCCAAGTTCTCGACCAAATGTGAAAAAGTAAAATCCACCTCTTTTACAAATTACCAGAGTTGTGGAGTTGGTAGGGAAAAAGACCTACTCCGATTCCTAAAATTTTAAAACTCAAACTCTTTAAAAAAATACAGTGGTATTCGACACATTTTTAAGCGACACCGATTCCACCTTCTCTCTCTCGCCGGTAGGGTGGCGTAGTGGTAAGACTCCGGCCTCGTACGCCCAAGATCGCAGGTTCAAACCTGGCCAAAGTTGGAGGATTTTCAAGATGCAGAAAATCGTCAGCCGTATGATTATGCGACATGTTAAAGATCCCTTGAGTGTCCGTTTGGCTTGGATACTCTCGGCTAAATTACATTCCTGAAGCAGTTTCGCGTCAGTTAGAGCTCGGCTGCCACCATCTAGGGGGAAACTGAGCGTAAAAATTTCTCAAGTGGTAATGGCATCCGCCGATAGTGGTGCTACTTAAAAGAATGGATGACGGTTTCGGGGTAGGTACTAGGTCGGAAAAGGTTAGTGACCATACGCAGCCCCCAATAGAAAGACTCCTCCACCTCAAAAGGACCCGACTCCTACTCCACAGCCCTTAATTACAGCTGTATAGTGACTAGCAAGGTTTACATTTTCACAACACAACCTATTTGGAGTAGAGTGTCCAAACGTGCGTTCATTGACTGAGCAGACGAACACAAAGATCAATCGAATTCGAAATATTAACATAGTTTTGGTCAAGTAAAACGAAGCAATCATCAACTTATCGGAGATAAACAGGAACCGTTATGATTTCAAAAGGTTTACCCTCAAAATAATGCATATTAAAGAAATCTTTAATTATTAATTTTTAATGGGTATGAAAAGTATAGGAAATCTCGTTGGAAGAAATCTTCTAGAAGAAAATGACAAAAAAGAGATTTAAAGTAAGTATCTATATTGAAGATAATTCCAGTAAAAGTGCCAGTTTTTCTCAGATTAAGAAGCATTCACAATTTCTTGAAACTGTGATTTAACAAAATATTGCAGATGATAGGAATAAGTGTTAAACCCAAAGAATTTTGGAAAGACAAAGAAATATTCTCGTAAAAGTGAAATATTTCTTTTGTAGTTAGAGATAGTTTTGAATAGTTTAGAAGTTATTTCACATTTATCGGGAATTCCTAAACCAGAAACTATGTTAGAAAGGGAAAAAACTTATCTTCCATTGAAACTTGAAAGCACAATATATAGAAAAGAAACTGCCTTTTACTTTCAATGACAACGCTCGTTTGCCCATTTGACTTTCGAAAAGTATATTTCATTTTAAAGTCAGTAAAAAGTACATCTTCACCAAAGGTACTATCTTTCAAAATAAAAATTTGACGTATGCACCACATTACTTCCTTATACACCTACTATATAATGCATACTTTTTAACAAATTAAAAATTGAGTAGGGTATTACGGGGTAATTCCTGGTCAAAAAACAACAAGAGCTAAATATCTCCAGAAGTTTAGTAGATAATATTACTAAATTTGGCATGGAACAAGCTGACACAACATGTGACCTATTGTTATATTCATTTAACCAATAATTAATGTGCACTTTGTTTAATTTAACTCATTAAGCGACCAATAATTACCACGGTTTCGGGGTAAATATTGGTCACACCTTGTTTTTATAGCAACAAATGTCAGAAGTAAATGCACGTGATATATTATCCTTATTTAGTGCATTCTGGCTATAAGTATTGCAATAATTATTTTATCCTTTCAATAATTACTAAAATATTAATAAGGGGAAAAACACTATGCGCCGCATCTCAGAACACTTTTATTTAAGCCAAAAGTGCTTCAACTCTAAAATTCTTGGCAGAATTTCTGATAACATTTGTAAGCATCCTTAATGGCACTAGTGTCCCCAACAAATATGTTACTTTCCTTTAAAACTACTGGCCATAAAATATATTAACAATTTCTAAGATGACTTGCTTGGGCCCCCATTGAAAATTATCTGCTTTTTTTCCCGAGAAATTTCATTGCAACATTCTTCTCATCCTACTATTTTTGTAATTTTCCCCAGTGTAAAAATGGTCTTTGTAATAATAGACAGCAAAATATTTTTGTTTTTAAAGTACATGATAAACATCTCTGACTACTTTTTTTGCATTTTCTACTATTGAACTCTCTTGTAATTGTTCAATTAAAAACATATTGACATTATTATTATTCTCAACCTCAGATATTTCTAGCTCCTTATCTGATGCTTCAAAACACAGCCTTTTTCCTGATGGTAAAGTCTCTGTATCAGTTTCAGACGTGGCTTTAATTTTTTCGCCATTAGAAATTTTCTTGACACTTTTTTTTTTTAAACCTTAGCTACAATTTCTTGTTTCTTTTGCAGAAGCTTTATCTTGAATGTTCTGTTCAGATTTAAAGGAAACAAAACTCTGGTTAAAGTTTAAAAAAACGCATAATTTTGGTTATAGTTATAGTAGAATAACTATAATAAAGTAGCTAAATACTTTCACATTTTTTATGCACATGTACATAATCCATAATTACCTTCTTCTATTATCATGAATAAGTATATAATTCTTCAAAAAATAAATTGTCTTTGAAAAAAAAGTGGATCAATTGTATATTAACAACTATTATAGACCTTACAACTAAGATCTACTAATGTTCAGACTGAAGTGAGTATGAGACACTTCTGAATTTCTAAAGAATATCAGTGACCAATAATTCCCCCAGTGACCAAGAAGTACCCTGAATTAAAACTGGAGTATAAATGGATATAGAAATAAAATTTCACGTTAAATTAAAGCTTAACGTGAAATTTTATTTCTATTACTTTGCACAAAGTTTAATCATTACTATAAGTGGATATACCTATGTAACCGAAGTATTGAAAAATGGACCAAATATATTCACTGGAGTAAAAGTTTAGACTAATTGTAGTATAAAACAGTATCAACAAGAATTTTTTTGTTTTAAATATAGCACTGGCATGGATCTATAAAAAATAATATGATTTCTTGAGACGATCTTTCTTCAAGATGTTTTTGTAGTAGTAAAACATTTTTTTATCCAAACTTGCACCAAATTGTTGTACTTTTTAGGTCCTGCGCAAGAGAATAGAATGTTTAAGGAGTATTTGCTATATTTCAGTTGTTTTGTTATAGCAGTTTATAAAACTAAAAAATGCGTGACCATTAATTACCCCGGAAAAAGAGTGACCAGGGGATACGCCGGATGACCCTATGTACTATCATATATTTGAGTTATAAAATGCACTTTTTTAATATTTTTTATATATTTCCACTTTTTTATTCTTATAAAATATAGAACGTATAGGGGATAGCACTTTTTCAGACTTAAAAAAATTTAACGTTTTTGTTGATGCCTGAAATCTGAATTTCAAATAAAAACAACTAAATGGATTGAAAATAGGGTGAAAAGAACAAAAATACAATATAAACGTGTTTTAGAATGATTAAAATAGCATTTTTTATCCTTGCACCTCCTTAAAAATCCACAGTATTTAATAGGAATACATGTAAGTCATCTTGTGGACGAATCAGATTTTTTTCAGACCACTCATGTTATGCCCTGGAAAACTTTTTTCCTGCAACAGTAAAAAATTGTCTTGAATCAGATTTAATCTACTCTAGGTTGAAGAAAAAACCACTTTATGACCCTAAAGCTGATTCATGCAACAACTTTACTAATTTCTTCCTCCCTAAACTACATGTTTACAACTTCCTAACAACCAAAAATAGTATGCATATCCTTCTCTTTTGCAATTTGATTTTTTCACAGCAGAAACTTCAAGCCTCCGTTTCTAAAGAAAAATAAATCGAATATTCCACAATAATATACACTCTCAGGTACTCTAAAAATATTCCACCAACCCTTTCTAAGTTGAATAATGATGAGAAGAGATTTCTTCGATACTTGACAGCATCTTGATAAAAAGTTATTAATGGATCTGTTGATAGATGGAAAGTCTCAAGTCGGATAACTTGGAGACACTTATAAAAAGCACTCTTCAGGGCTCTTTTGGCTCAGAAAAAAATACCACGAAATAGAAAGGTGAATCTAATAAACTGCTATATTGACATTGAATATCTATTTCAAGTAATAATGATAATAGTAATAATATCTGCATCCTCCACAGAACCATCTGCGGGCTATAAGTTCAACAATCAAACTAAACATGATGATCGCTCGATATAAACAAACTAAGGTGTTGCCACTCCAAAGAATCGGATTTGAACCATTTTAAAATCGTAAAAAGTGCTTTAAAATTCGAAAGGCATAAGAAATCTCTAGATATAAACAGGAGAATGATTGCTCCATATAAACAAGCTAAGGCTGAACTTGATCGTAACCTTTACCGTACCGATCAGTAACAGTTAACTGGTTCAAGTTGAGGTTTGAATAAACAAATTAAGGTGTTGCCACTCCAAAGAATTGCATAATAACCATTTTAAAATCGTAAAAATCTCTTTAAAATTCGAAAGGTCTAAGAAATATCTAGATATAAACATGAGAATAATCGCTCGATATAAACAAACGAAAGTATTGTCACTCCAAAGATTCGAAAATTAAAAATAGAGTCATGAATGGATATAGTTTTTAAGAAACAGAAATAAATTTGTTAACGTCCGTAAGTTACGATAATGAATACAAATATTATGTTACTTTATATTCTAATCATTAAACAAATTTTTAATATAGTTTTACCATATTTTGTTTCTTGCATGATGTCAGTATCGTATCGTACCGCAAAATCTAATCGTAACTGGTCCACGTTAAGTGAAATATATATATAGATAATAACAATGTTTTATCATTAGAGCAGCAACACGTACCTTAATCATAGTTAAATATAAGGGTTTTCCTGTGAGTTTAAAGTTTAAAAACTTCTATATAGAATTTCATCAGCTTATTCTTTCTAACACCTTGATTGAGAAATAGTAGGTTGCTTAACTTTATCCTGATAAACTTTATTACAGCACATGAGATCTCTATGTTTGCCTTGTGTTAAAAATAAAGAAGGTAACGGCAATATATCCTAATATGCGTAGTAGAAGGGACGTTTCAGAGGAATTTCGTATCACGCGGCTTTTCTTCGGCACTTAGAATGATAAAAAACTTTTAAAAGAGATTTTTACATATTTTGTGCCAAAAAATTTGCTTTGACAAATTTTAAAAAAAATTCAAGCTTTGTAAAACTATTTTACAAACTTAAGCGAGCTGACGTGTGCACCACATGACTTCCCTTGTACTACACTAAATATTATACACCTTTTTAACAACTAAAAACAATGGATGCGTGTATCATACACTCGTTAAAAGTTATGTTTCTTACTTTCATTATTATTATTTTCAATTTAGTTCAAATTTATTTCCCTGCACCTATATAGTACAGTAAATATACAGAATGGTATTTTCAGATAAAATGGAATTTATTATTTTTTATAGGCCTGAGAAATCTTGAAATAAAGCACAACAGTAACTGAACGGACTCTGCAAAGGGAAAAACAATACAACGTAAGCATTCCTTAAGGTGAGGCGAGAAGAGCATTTTAAACCTTTAAGCCCACTAGTTTGTTGAGAGCCGATAGAGAAAAGACAGTTTTGCAAGATCCTAATTCTTGCAAATGCTTTAACATGGGAGATCTACGGGAAAGTCGCCAAATATCACATAAATCTCCAATCCGACACCAGATTTGGCTTCACTATTTTGCCGCCAAATTTGGCGAAATATTCGCAAGTTGTCGCCAAATGGGCGGCAATATACTTAACTATGTAGTTGGTTTGAGTAATGCCCTTGCGTAAAAATCTTGGTATTGAAAACGGGAAGGTGCACAACTTTCTACGACTAACTGTTTTTGAGTTATGCGAGATACGTACATACGCACATACAGACGGCACGACAAAACTCGTCAAAACGGACTCCGGGATGGTCAAAGTCGATATTTCAGTGCTCCATACGCACGTGCGTATGTACAATGTACATATATGCGGACATTGTGAAAAGAAAAAAACTGTTCAAGCTGATAAATTTGTGATTAAAATGCAAATTTAGGCTGAAATTTGAATGTGAAATTTTACGCGATTGCAATGTTTCCTGCGCTTCGTACAAGGAATCAAAAAATAGTTCAAATTGTGGTAAACTGAATCCCAAATTTTCACTTTCCACAATCGTGTATCTCTAGTTATTTTCGTACATGATATGTCTTATTCTGTGCATTCCAAACACATAATTCCAAGAATAATTTAATTTTATAAGCATCTATTAACTACAATAAACAATCATTCATTACTTTAAAACCTAAGCACGCAGCTTTTAAAATCATATTGATGATTTGTTAAAAGCCATTAACTTTCCCCCACTGAAGTTTAACAGCCATGCTAAGCCTTATGATTTCATTTTTAAGAAAATTGCCCATAAATTTCAAACAAAATACTGTGCCAAAATTGCATTCAGCAATAAATTTTGCGAAGAAACTTATTTTCCAAAAAACTTTATTTATTCCCTTTCTTTTCCGTAAGAATTAATGAGCAGAATAAACGTTTCATCTGGTTAACATGTATTAATTCAGAAGAAAACGTTAGGGTTGTATAGCATGCTAAAATTTGAAATTTTGCCAATTTTGTTCTAAGATTAAAGTGGAAAATTTATTTTGATGCTCTACAATTAATTATAAATATAATTTTCTAGTTGCTAATGAGCTGCATTCATTTTTTAGGAATTTTCTATTTATTTCCAGGTTTTCTTTTTGAAAATATAAAATTTGCAAATTAAACTTGCGTTGAGAGTATGGGATTAAATTTTCAACTAAACTGCATTGTGCTTCATTTAAAATTTTATAAATATGTTGCGTAAAAATTTTGATGGAATATAATTACTAGCTGAGAACTTTTAAAGTACTTTTTTTTAAATTTAATAGTATAGATATATCTCGTTATTTAGTTGGAGAAATGAACGCTTCCGTGATATAATTAATTACAAATATATTTATTTGTTTCGTGAATACTTGTTTGTACATATAGTGTGGTATTCGAGGGAAGACGACGCCCTCTCCCATTTTTAGATTACTTATTTGAAATTAAAAAGTTTAAATATAACATCCTTTATTTATTTGAAAACGGTTGTAGAAGTTTAACATTTTTGCGCAAACTAAATAATAACAATCTAAAACTGGCAGTTACGTGAAAAACCAATTGTATTAAATAAACAAAGTCTTAAAACTTTAAACCGAACACACAAGAAAATAGGTGAAATTGTAAGGATTCTTTATTTTATCCTTTTTATTTATTTATTTATTTATTTTATTATTAATAATTTTTCGGGAACGCACGAATACCTTTTTTACCAGCACACCGGACCAGCAGCGATTTTTATAGCATTAAATAACTGATGGCATTAATTGTGATTACATAAAGCTGCGTTCACTGAATTTATTTTTCCTCTTTAACTTCTAGTCTTTTAAAATAAATTTCAACTAATTGCGTCCCAGCGGTAACTTATTCGATACGAGTAAATTCTTTCTTAATTTCTAAACACCTTACGAGTTTTTATATATATATAATTCTAAACGAAACTAATGAACAAAGAAAAGTTTAAAGAAATAAAACAATGGACATTTTTACCCTAGTTTTAAATAAAAAGTCTCTTGAAACGTAATGCAATTACATCAAATTGTTAATTAATTTTGTGTGTACTAATTATCTGTTGTGACATTCGACATCAACAAGCGCATAGTTCAAGAAAGATCTGTCTTATTTGGGGTTTGTTTTTATCTTCGCGTAAGAGGTTTAAAAAAAATTATGATCATTGTGTTTTATTTATGTATTTATTGTAATACAGCATAAATGAATATAGTTTACCTTTAACGTAATTTGGTTTTAGATAACTTTTATTTCTACATCGCAGTAAATACAAAAATAACACAATTGAAACTAATGACATATGACATAAAAAGAAACAATAAGATCCTTCAAGAATTATACGAGTCTACTTTCCCGTGTACCAACATCAAATTTGTAAATCTAGCTCTCTTTCTCTCTCTCGTTTAGCTTAAGTTCTAAATTATTTCAAATATACCTATTCAATGGCTAATATACATAATACGGTTGTAGGGGTTAATGCAATACAAAAACTCTTCATTTATGCCGAATATATAAATCCAGCAATCGTTTTATCTCACAGAAAAGTACTAATTTTGAATCGTTGTCAAAGCGAAAAAGAAAATGTCAATATTAAAAATTAGGCATGAAAAACAAAATTCATCTCAATAATAATTGGTATAAAAAATCGTATGCCGCCCTTTATTTCGTGTGAAAAAAATGATTTTGAATTTTTCTTCACTTCAGTCGGACAGTCCAAAACTTTGGTCAGTGATCGTATACACGGTAAAAAAAAATCTGTAAAAGTGCCGAAGGGAAACTGAGTGTTTCCTTAAATTTGAGAAGAATTTGTTTTAAATCAAGTAATCAAGTATCTTCTTGATAACAGTTTCTCAATACAATTCTTGTTTTTCCGCACTCGATAAAACTGCAGAGAAACGTACTCACGTAAATTTCAACACTTGAGTTCTGAGACCACCAGTTTAAAATTTATATACAATTACATAAATAAACGCTGGAGAGCTGTGACTACCAGTTAGAGATGGAAAAAGTTGCTCTCTTTGGTGAGCAGTTCGAACCCGTTCCTGATAACTACAAATAACAGTTCTAAAAGCGAATTTTGTAGTTCTCTTTGAAAGGCAGTGAGAAAATATGTTCGCCACGGCGCGGGGGGGGGGGTCCATGCTGATCTCACTCTACCCATCCCTACTACCAGTTTAAAAATTGGAAACATATGCATAAATAATCACCTGAGAATTGCAACTATCAGTTTAAAAAATGCGTTACATATTGTTGTCGTTTTATTTTACTTTAGCTCTAGTGCAGAGCATGCAAGCTCAGGAGGCATCATTGCCCAAGCCTACCACAACTGCGGGGCAATCAGATTACAGAATGCTGTCTTTTTTTGCTATAATTTCCTTTCTTGGAGACTTGGTAGTCTTAAGAATTTGTTGTTTTACGTCAGACTCCGGATAAATGATTTCTAGGAGATTCTCATAGTATCTTCGGCCAAAATTTTTTAACAGTGTATGGAAAAATTGTTTTCTGTTTTCATTAATGCTTTTTACCCTATTTCTTTTACTCACACATTCATTTATTCATTTATTTCTTCCAAACAGACAGAACAACAGTTTAACCATCTCAAAACCCTATTTTAAGTTTTTTTATCTTCAATGTTCTTTAACCCCTTGCAGTACCATTTAGCTCGACCAAACTCGGGCGTAATCGGTAGTCGTCTGATTATCCCCCGATTATCCCTTCACGAGTCTGATTCGTGATATTCATGTTTGGCCAGATTATCCCTTCACGAGTCTGACTGGTGATATTCATGTTTGGCCTGGTTATCCCTTCACGAGTCTGACTCGTGATATTCATGTTTGTGTTAAAATCTTCATCCCGAGTCAGACTCGTCAAAGTATGGCAAGGGGTTAATTATTTAATTATTTTTTGATTTTTTTAAACGATATATTAAGCCATACTTATTCTATAACTTTGTGATTCATGCACTATTTTAATTTTCTTTTAAACTACTACATAATTATTTTTAATTTCAAAATTTTAAGTAAAAATTATTAATTTTCTAATCTTTGATAATAATACGCCTGGCAGAATTTCGAAAACAATCATAAAATAAAACTTGTTTGACTCCATCTAAGATTAATAGCAAAAAATAAAAACCGGTAGCATAAATTTTCATTGAAACGCAGCTTTAAATTTCATAACACTAAAAAATGAATGAGTCACAATGATCACATTTTATTTTCATGATCGTAATTATGTGTAATTAATTTTTATAAACATGTGACAAAAAGTTCAAAAATCTCTTTAATCGTGTCAAAAATATATTCCCAGAAAACAATACCATTAAAAATAAATATTTTCTTTTTTTTACCCGTCGAACTGTCCCGCTAATCATAGAAAGTTGGAAGGAACGTAAGGCTGAAAGTGAAGAAAAACTTATGATGATTATTTTTCCGATTTCTTTGATGAACTTACTGAGATACAATTCATTTATAAGTATCTCTTGTAGTGCTTAACTTTAAAATTGGATTTCGACAAATAAGTAGTTATTAAGTGCGGAAATAAAAACCTGAGTTATAGGATAAAGTACTTTTTCTTAAGAAAGAAAAAATAAAATAAAAGATTATATATATATATATATATATAAATATAGTATTAGAATCGATATCTTTTCTCGTCTGTAAACTTTCATCAATAAAAATACAATTAAATTACACCTTTACATACTTTATACCAGTGGTCGGCAACCCGTTTTATAAAATGTTTATTAATTTGTCAGATCATTCGCTGGACCTAAAAAAAACTCTGCCAATAAAATGTCAGTCGTCACATTACCTAATGCTCTCGGTGAGAGTTAATTGAAGCACGCACAACGGCATTTCACATGTGTGTTTTATTTAAACAGCAAAGCTCAAACTTACAGTGTATTGTCAAATTTAAAAGAAATATATTGGTATCTGAAATATTTAAACTTCACTTACCCGTGCCCGGGGGAGGGCAGCTCTAAGGCTACGTGCTAGCAGGGTAGGGGGGTGAAGTAAAAAAGAAAAGAAAAGTATCTGAAGTGTTGTTTTGATGCGCGTTAACGGTTTTAACATAACATTATTTTAGAAATTTTAAAGTAGGTATTGTTATAAGCATCAAAACTTGTTCCGAGTCGATGTTGGTGCTCACCGAACTTGGAATTGCCGACCGCCGTTTTATATAATTGCGAAAATATGCACATTATTAAATGTACATTGTACATACTTCGTAATAAAAATACTGTATTATAATAATGCTGCATATATTGTATTATAATAATAAAGAATTATATAATAATACATTTTGCACTGTCAATAATACAGTATTAATAAAAGCATCTACATTATTACATGTACATATTTTTTATTGCTCTACAACACTTCGGTCCTTTTCACTAACTAATAAAATAAAATTTTAGGTAAAATACTAAGAATTTCTCCTGATCAATGCTTTTCTTGCTGTTAGAATTAAGTGAAAAATTGAATAATTTACAAACATATTACCAGTAAATAACATAGTTTTAATTATCATTTAACTTATTCTTTAATCTGAACTCCTTAATAAATTATTTTGCATTGCTTCCTTACTGCTTTAAACAGGAGCAAACCATCTTCTACACCATACCTGCCAATTTATTGAAGTAAGAATTCAGAAGATTTTCGTCAAGAATTCAGACAAACTCAGAGAAAAGAAGAGAATGATGAATGTTGTTCCTTGACCATAAGAAAAAAACTCACAGTTCAATGAATACATGCAGATAAGAAAATATATAAGGGGGATGTGGGCAAAGGGAAATAGTTAAATTTCATTTTAAAAATGAACAAATTGGAAATTTATTTTGAAAACAACAGTACATAAAGAAAAAACTATGAATTTTA
The DNA here is from genome assembly GCA_038502835.1 of Octonoba sinensis. Lineage (NCBI taxonomy): Eukaryota > Metazoa > Arthropoda > Arachnida > Araneae > Uloboridae > Octonoba > Octonoba sinensis. The sequence continues at coordinate 15,861,228 of CM076606.1, read as the reverse complement.
TAGAACTTGCACTGAAATATTATTTTTCATTTTACGCAATAAACTTGTACGTTAAAGTAAAAGTGGAAAATCGATTTGCCCATTGCTCAAAGTGAAATACTGAAATATTTCCCCAATGAAATAGCTTTCTATGGGAAAAATAATCCTTTCCATTCGTATGTCGCCTTACGATAGTCCAAATAACGGGCAATGATTCATATTTACGTGTACAAAATGTTATAAATACTCTTTACTAAACATGAATAATTAAATGAATGAATGATCAATAAAGCGAGCGAATGAAGAAAGGAATTATTGAATGTAAAAAATAAATGGTTAATTAAATGAACAAATGAAATATCTACTTAGTGAACGAACAAATAAAGAAATTACTAATTGAATGACTGAATAACTGAACGATGAATTTTATCTGAGGACTGATGAATGAATGATCAATAAAACGAGCGAATGAAGAAAGGAATTAATGAATGTGAAAAATAAATGTTAATTAAATAAACAAATGAAATATCTACTTAGTGAACGAACAAATAAATAAATAACTAATTGAATGACTGAATAACTGAACGATTAATTTTAACTGAGGACTGATGTAGGAACAAAGTCAAATTACGTATGTACTTCACATCATGACAAATTGTACTAAACATTTAAAAACAAGTCTAACATCTATATATATATTATTTCTCTAGCCTTTTTTTTTTGTTGTTGTTGTGTTGCTCTGCGCTATCTTCCTTATTCCATTATCAAATTCCACGATTTACCATTCATTTAAAAGCTTATGGTACCGGCTAATGACGAAATATAGACCCACGATCTAAAAATGTACCGCTTTTCTTGAATTTGAATTTTAAAATCATCTAAGAAGAGGTCCTTTAATGGATGCCAAATGGGTGTTGTGTATGCTAGCACCATCTGTTATCAAGTAAAAAAACAAGAAACTCTTCTGTTTTTATTGCGTAGAAAATTGGAAAGTTTTAGCTGCGTCTGTGTGTTAAACTTATTCAATCGTTAGGCCCTGCACATTCATTTTATTATGAAATATCCAATCAACAGTAACTATATTTTAAGTAGTGTTCGGCAACTACTCGTCAAAAAGTAGTTAACTACCTACTACTAACTACTCTAAACAAAACTAGTTGCAGCTAGTAGTTAACTACTTTTAAGTATAATTCATTTGAATTTCCATTTTTAAGCTTGTTCTTAAATATTTAATCCAATTAATTCAACTCAATATTATTCTTAATCATTAAAACAATTTTAAAGAAATTCCTGTAAAACATTCAAAGATTGAATATTTCCAAATAACACTGAACAATTAATATATAAAGAGAATATGAATGAATACAAAACCTTTTTCTCTAAATTTAAGCTTCTATTTCAGTGTATTTGTTTGATAAAGTTAATAATTTATGTTTTTAAGAAATAACAATTTTTCAGTAGTTGTTGTAAAATGAAGGGGTTTACCCTTAATATCAACTTAAAATTCTCCCTCTGCCCAACCCCCATTCATTAACAAAAGATCATTGTAACTCGCATGCTTTAGAATTAAGATTATATTCTTTCAAATTGTGTTGAATGCAGGGTTGGTTCTTTTTTTCACTTAAAAAAAAAATTTAAATAGTATTTTTTTATTTAAATCAATTTTTTTGGATTTTTTTAAGTGAAATATGTATGCGCACACAAATACAGTAACAAATTCAGTAAATTATTTATATCTTCAAAGAATTTTTAGATACTTCAGTTAAAATAATTATTTATTAGTAGTTAAAAATTAATTATTAAGTAATTATATTATATAAAAAATGTATTCTTAATAAACAGAGAACAACAAGAAACAGAAGAGAAAACTTATATTTCTGGACTAAATGTACTATAATTTCTTGAATATATACAAATACGTTGACTGGACTATTATAATTTTTCGACTATATGCAAATTTCTTGAATATGTATATAAACGAGAAGGCAAATGTCACATAAAATGTTTACTACAGCTTAATCATTTTCACTATTTAGATGTTTCATCAAGAATACCAATTTTGATGCCTTATCAACCCCCAATCTGTTTCTTAGTTTTGAGTGCAATATTCCAAATGTAGAAAAAATCCTTTCCAAAGGTGGTGTTGATGCTTTTGCTGTAGCCAGCATGTCCAAAAACTTAATGCTCTCTGATAAAATGTCATTCCTTGACACCCAGCTGCATTAAGGCTACCATATAGTGAGTTAAAATTCTAATGAATTACTTGAACCCAGAATATATTAAAATTTAAAATTAAAAATACCTATATCTTAATAATTTGGAAGAAGCTGATACAAATAGTTTTTTTAATCATAAAAATCAATATTTTGTCTAAAAAAGACACATAAAAAACAGTTTTTTCTTTAAAAAAATCACAAAAATCAGTATTTTTTTTCTAAAAAGAAAATCATAAAAATCAGTATTTTTTTCTAAAATGAAAATCATAAAAATAAGTATTTTTTCTAAAAAGAAAATCAGAAAAATCAGTATTTTCTTTTTAGAAAAATCCTAAAAACCATTTTTTTTTCTTTTTGTGCTTTATGGTATCCCAAACGCATGCACTGGAGTATAAGTAAAGCTTCCCCATAATGAAGATTTGGTCTTTAAATGAAACTTCATTGTGCATGTTCTAGTGCGGGCGTAATTTATTGATTATATGTATTAGAAAGCTTTTCTTAATTTGCGTAAATACTGCAATAAATATTATGATTTTTAAGGAGTACTTTTTCATTTTATAACATAATATAAAAAATACATTTGTGTGATTAATATTCATAAGCTAAAAATTTAAATAATTTAATGTTTAAAAAGTTTTTTTTTTTGTTTTCAAAAAATAGATTTAAAAAATTTTTTTTTAGAAAGTAGTTGGAGTTTTGAGAGTAGTTGTAACTAGTAGTTGGGAAAAAAGTAGTTTAACTAGTAATTAACTAGTTCAAAACAAAAGTAGTTACAACTAGTAGTTTAACTAGTAGTTAACTACTGCCGAACACTAATTTTAAGTAATGGAACTGTTTCGTTATTTTATTTTAATATTATGTATACTAATAATAAAAATAATTATCATTATTATTATGATTATTTTATTATTTTGATCATCTAAATAATATTGGGAAATAAACTTGTAACAGCTATTTGTACTGATGTGTTCAATTACATGTCTTATTTTGTACCAACAACCGTTTACTTTTTTCTATTCTTCTTCATCATATTCTTTCTCCCAAATTAGTGCGGAATTCCGCACGAGTTGACTCGTAAAATAAATTAGCGCAGCACAGGCCGCTTACTAAAGCTAGTCTGCTCTACAAGAGTTGAAATTAAATTGTACGCCAACAATCTATCAAACATTCCCTTGACAAATTTCTAAACTTATCCACAGATTACAGTGAAATTTGATTCGTGGCTTTTTAATGAGAACGTAACTTAACAGATCTTTGTTGTTGTACAGAGTGTGGAAAAACAAGAATTATATTGAGAAACTGCAATCAAGAAACCTGATTAGTTTTATGTGAAACAAGTTCTTTGTATATTTACAGAAATACTCAGTTTCCTGTCTGTACTTTTACATACCTTTTTTATAGTGTACCTTTTTTTTGAGTAAAGTAAAGAGTATGAAAAAATAAGCACGAATCTAAAATTTTTGTCAATTTTTCACTGACATTTTTCCTAATAACATACATTTTATTGTAGCTTTAATTAGGCATTAAAAATGTTAATCCATTAAGAAAAGAAATGAATCAACTTTTTTTTTTTTTTTTTTTGCAATCTAACAAAATTAGGCTATTTAGTAAATATTATGCAAAGGCCTCAGTTTCCTAATAAGCAATCGAAGAATTCCGCTTCACTTTATTTTTTTTCTTCTTTCAAGGACCTAAAAAAGAAACTAGATTATGCAATTACTTGTGGTATTTATAACCGAAAAATTAAAGTAAGAAAAACGACAAAAATGTTGTTGTAGGCACTGAGTTCGATTGTGGAATGTTTAAATGAAGTACTTTTTAGGGGCTAAAACCAAATCAATGAGCAAAATATCTATGGAATTTAAAAGAACTTAGAAAATGCAGAGAAATTATAGGGAAAACCTATTTTGTGCGGAGTTGCATTCTTTTAATTAAAATTTGCTGTCAAAAAAATTTAAATTTTCCTGTTTTTTAGTTTGCTTCTTTATTTATTTATTTCTTAAATTTATCTAAAATACGGAGGTTTCTCAGTTTTCTGGTATGCGAATACACTGAAGAGAAACTTAAAAATGATGTGCTTAAAAATGTGAAAATATAACTTCTCAATTTTTTTTAAAATTATTTTGACTCAAAAATAATCAAGCGCCGTTCTCAGTTTTAAGCACTGATGCTTACATATAAATTATAGTTACAGAAAGGGAAAGTTTAAATTTAATAAATAAAAAAATTATAGAACAACTTTACGTACAGGCATTTTTTTAACGAATACTTTTTCAGAACGATAGTATTTCTATTAAAATTAAGGAACTCTTTTTGGCACGAGACGTCAGAGAGACTTAAGAGCGTGAATAGTCTGTTTGTTTCTTCGGAGCAGGATTACAAGATGAATAATTCGTCGTCTTCGGATTAGACGCAGTAAAACAAGAAAACAGCAGGGACGAGTGGATGATTTCGCTCTTCTGGATTGAACTATGAATAAATTTGGCACGGGTAGCTGGTACGTTTGGAAGCTATATAATCCAACTAATTCGCGGACTGCTTGATATCCTTTAGAACAGGGCCTATCCTTCATAATTGAGCCTTAGCATCCAGATCGAAAAATCCGAGTTCGATTAACCAACGGCAGACCGTTCTCAACAAAGTCATACTCTTGCTTCGATCTGCTGTTTTATTTCTGACAATGTGTTACCTCAAATATGAGGGAAGATCTGCTCCTTTTTTTTAATGTTATCTCAAAACTGAGACCGTACCAAATAATTTTTGAGAAAAGGGAGAGGTGAAGGTGGTTAAGGGATTTTGAGAAAGGTTTTACTTAAAAAAAAAGGGCTCAGTTTTTCAAATTCAAGTCATTTTGACTAGGAGCTATTCCGAGAATGTGATGATCTTGAAAGTAAGCCATTTTATCCTATTAATAAGAATTATGGTTTAACAGTGTAATAACAACACATATTTATGTTTGTGAGCACATAAGCATTTATAAACTGAACTATGCTTTGCTGTTATGACTATAGATCTCGATTATTCTCGCATTAAAAAAAATCATTTGAAAATCTTGTTATGCTGAAACAATAAATGAGGTGCTACTATGGCGAAAGCAAAAAAAATGTAAACTATTCTTTGAGAAAAAGCTTGCGTATTGAACATTCTAAATTATTATTGTTATTGTTATAAACAATAAACGTTGGATTTCTATAACTGTACATTCTCTTAATTATATTGTCAAACCCTTAAATTATGTATAAATACTGTTCGAGCCTAAAAAAAACCTCCTATATTAAAACTTTTTAGCCTCCTGTCCAATGAAAGTTTTAAGAGATAAATACAGAAAATAAAATAATGAAAGGGGTCATGATATCTCTTAAAATTATCCCTAACGACTAAATAAATTGGAAAAATAAACTAGTTAAACTGTATTGAAAAAAATTTAAAGTAGACTTGTGAAATGGGGAGATACGAGTGTATATCTGTTGGGATCGGTCTGGCAGGTCTTCTCTCCTAATTATTTTTGAGTAAATAATTCAATTTGAAGGAAACTTCTTTCGTTCGAAAGATCTCTCTGAATTACAGTACACCAAAACCTATAAAGTTGACCACCTTTGTAAGCTGACCACCTGTCTTAAGTAGACCACTTTTTTCAGGAACGGAATTATCCCTATATTATATAATGTAGGGAAACCTTTGTAACTTGATCGCCTAAGTTAACCACCTGTCTATGTTGACCACTTACCTACGCCACATTTGGGTAGGAGCATTATAAAAAAAACTTCGTAAGTTGACCGCCTAATTAATATTATATTTATTTGTTTGTATAGTTTTGCAAAGGTAAAAAAAACTAAAATAACTTCTCCAGGATACTTTCTATGCTATAATATTAGAACAGTATTTGTCTGGATGGATGAAACATCAATATAACGTCTGTCTAAACTTCTTTGTAAGTCAACCTAATGGGAAAACTGCCATGAGCACTCTTTTATTCTTTAAATAAGTTTCTTCTTTTTTCTTCTATCTGATGTAGATATTTTGAAAAATTATATATTTTTAAGAAAGCTTTACTATCATATAAGTAACTTACATAATTAATAAGATATTTTTCTTTATTTTAAAAAAGTCCTTTATTTTTAAAGTTGTACAGGATACATTGCAAGACATTCAGGATACATTTCTCTAATGATTTCTTAGAAAATTGTTTTAAAAAAAAGACAAAAATCTAATTACCGTTTTAAAGTAACCCTCTGTATGTTGACTACCTGTCTAAGTTGACCACTGTAATGCTGCACCGCAAGTGGTCACCTTACACCGCTTTCATTGTATTTGTCTAGGAAAGTTTAGGGGGTCTAAGGGGCTGAGAACTTTGAGTTTAAGTAATCGGAAATTTATTTACAAAGTGATAGCTCCATTTTTCTAGAGTATTTATTCGAATTTTTAAGTATAAATATGATTGAAATAAAGAGTAGCAGAAATATATACTCATGAGGAGTTCGGTTTCCGATCACAAAAAAGATTTGATTGCAGATGAAAATGTAATTTATTGCATTATTAGTGAAAAAAAGAAAGAAAGGCAAAGAAAAATTAAACTATACTTTTAGAAAACTCAAAAGATATTTTAAATTGTAAGAGATCGGGGGAATAATCACTTTCGAGAACCTAACTATGATTTATGATATATTGTAAGTTTTTGAGGGCATAAATCTTCCTACTGTTATTCCACAGGACAAAGCTAAATATTTCTTAATGCTGCACCATGACATCAGTAAAATTTGGGGGAATAATTTAAATGAAATTAAACAACGAAACGAAATATTCAAAAAACTTTGAGAAACCTAATTATTATTTATTGTAATAAAAATAGTTAATGTGCATGCCATTCTTTGTGTAAATAATTATTTTGACGTATATATAAATTTATGTATATAATATATATATATATATATATATATATATATATATCACGTTAAAAGCCAAATGCAAAAATGATAAGAATTCTGAACGGACGAAGTTTTATTCGATTTGAACGGTTTGTTTGTTTGAATTAAACGGACAAAGTTTTTCATGCATATGTCACGGATTTTTTAACCATATTCTAAAAATGATAGACAAGTAGGCCGTCTCTGTTCCAAACAGTGCGTAGTTTTAAAGTTTAACACCAATTTCAGAGTATGACAAATTGATCATCCCAAACATGAAATAACCTTGACAATAACTACCTTGATAAAAAGACTTTCAAATCCCTGTTTTGTGCGAGGAAGCAAAATCTATCGATAATGAAGTTTTTATTAAGTCGATTAATAATACAGTTAAACTTCTCTATAGCGGACAACAGCGGGCCAAAAAAAATAATCTACAAAAGACGGTTCTTTAGGTTCATTGTTTTGCTGTTGTAGAATTAAAAACTACCCGTCTAAGAGGAGTGTCCGTTAGGAGGAGTTTTACTGCACAACTGTCTCTGTTAATATGTATTGCAATAACACACAGTCAATTAGTAAATGTCATGATCTCTTTTACTAAATAAAAGGTAACAAATTCACTTGAACAATAGTCGCAAATTCACTTTGAACATGGTGTAAATTTTAGGTTTAAAATCTCCAGACAGCCTGGTGGTTCACGATAGATCAATTTTGACCAATGCATGCAATTAATTTTACAAAATTTATATTTAGTGCAAAGGTAAATAGTACACTTAATATCTGCCTAGAATAGCGCGAGCCAGAATGGGAGTTAAATCCTTGAAATATTCCTAGCTGACAAGGAATTTCTAATTATAGGACCATTTAATTAATATCTTATGAATGGCATTGAGAGCAGCAGAATTCACATTATTATTAATGGATATTATAACTTTCCCATATTTTTCATGAAGTTAGACAATATTATGAGCCTGCTCCATGCCTTTTCCATGGATTGCATCATACACTTAAATTGTAATGAAAAAATCAGGGCTCTCAATTCAGAAAAATGAAAACTTATAAAGATACTGGAACAGTTTCATATACAAACAAATTTAAATAGCAGTCGTTTTTTTTTAATCTGAAAAAATGACAAAATGGATATTGATCTTTTAAAATTGATATTATGTAAATACGACAATCTAAATATTCGCCATTATCAAAACTTTAATTTCAACATTTGTCGTGATCAACGTGTTAAGAATTCGTTCACAATAAAAAAAACTGTTAAACTATAAAAATATTTTCAATCAGTGTATTTCTGAGTAGGGTTTGCACGTTTTTGCTACAGGCAAATGAAAAACATATAAAAAACGTGGTAAAAACCATCCCGGCAGAAATAGGTTTTGCCACCCAAGTGGCAAAAATAGCATACACTGTATCCATTTATGTATTATTTTTATTTTATTTTTTACCAGCTAAACTAAAACGTGAGATAAAAGAAATTTTAGTTTCAAATAAATGTTATTCATAGGACTTAATTTAAGCACTAAGTTAAATGAGTATAATATATGTGATATGCATTTCAGTATCAGAAGTATGCATTTCATGAAAAAATACTCAATTTAATAACAAAATTAACAAGAAGTTAATTGTAAACACCCAACTTCAAATTTATAATATAGCTCTCTCTCTCTCTTTTAGCTTTAGTTCTTAATTGTGTCAAATGTACCTTTTTCAACGGTTAATACATGTTCATTCACTCACTCAATTATTCTTTCATTCATTCGCTCATTCATGCACTCATTTGTTCATTCATTCTTTCAGTTATTCATTTAATCATTCATTAATTGAGAAATATCCTTGAAAATCCCGATCAAAAAATTTCATAAGAAAATTGTCTCGTTAGTTCTGGATGAACTTTTTATTTGTACATGTTCTACGTTATAAGAGCTTTCCGATAAAGTTCGTTCCAAGCAAATCGGTCCGTTAGGGCAGTATTTATTTGGGATTGAAATTTCCCCGTAGGCGCTATGTGATATTTTTTGAACTGTTCAAAAATGAACAAAAATTGTTCAAATCGAAAAGTATTCCACGCCGAGAGCTTCTTCCAATAAGCTTGTTCATAGGGACTTGGATCTTACTCCCAGAGTTTACATAATTTGCCCATATTCGGTAATGTTAAGATTTTCTGAACCGTTCAGAATTAAAAGATAACTTGTTCAAATCAAAAGGTAAAATATGGAAATGAGATGTCCTCACCAAGATCTTCCTAATGAAAAAAAGAAGTTTTTGAATCGGACAATTTGTTCAAAAGTTATTAGGGGGGATAGACAGACCGACAGACCGACCGACACACTTTTTCCCCGTCTCAAAACCCTACTTTCAAATTTCTTATTTTTCAGTATTTATTTAATTACTAAACTTATTTTTGACTTTTCTTGTTTTCAAACGATATTTTCACGATACATTAAGCCTTCTTTCATGCTTTATTATTTTGTTTTCTCTTTCGGGAAAGTAGGCTAAAAATGGAACTATATATACAAAACCTACAGTAAAGAAACAGAAGGTTAAGTTCATTTTGTTGTTATCTAGTTCCTTTCCCAGTTTCAACTAAACAATTTCAAAGTGAGGTTTGAGGGGATCATTGTACGTTTATAATTGATGTTATGATGTAGGTATTTGACAGCGCCACTGGTGAATTTTCGTATTTGACTAGTAAAGACACAGAAAAATGGAATTATACTGAAAGTGATGAAAGCACACTTCTTTGTTCCAAAAGCAAATGGAAGAAAATTAATTAAGTTGCTTTAATAAGATATCAACTACTTTCTGTTTTCTGAATTGGTAACTTATGCTTTCATTAAATAGTTGTTTTAATTGCAGTATTCATTAACTAGCAAAAAAAATGTATATTTTTTATAACACCCAAAAAATAATTTAATTATTGTGGCTTTTATTAAATTATCGGCTTTATTGCACATTATTTAAGAACAATAATTATTTTTTCCGGTTTTTCTATTTTTGCCCTGGTTTTTTCCAGTTTTTTTCACCGTCCTGGCTGGAATTTAATGAAATATAACGCAAAACCAATGGAGTGGATAAATCCAAGATCCCATGGTGAATTTGGTGCTTCACCAAGGAAATCCGTTTTTACGTTTAAAAAAATTGTTTTGTTGGGAAATAACTATTTAATGAGCTAAAAAGGAATCTTTGAAGTAATTTGAATTAAACACTGATAATTAATATCACAAAGTAAGAAAAGTAGGTTTGTTTATTACTGGATGAACTTCGTAACATTTTCTTGTTAAGCAAGTGTCAGCAAGTGCGTTTAGAAACCCCCCGCACCTGCCATTTTCTGGCCTATCGTATTTTTAGATGCCCCCGAGTGCAAGCCCTCGGGAGCAAATGGGGTTCCGGGAGAGCTCGACCAACCGCAAATTTATGAAAACCATTAAAAAAAAAAAAAAGGTCATTGCAAAACACTAAAAGTCATAATGCGCGTGGTGCGGAATACGAAAGATTGCATAGTGTCTGTAAATCAACATCTGATAACAAAAATTGTTACAGTACAAGCATTAGTATCATTGAGCAATTGCGCACAACCATAGCCGCACCACACTATAACAATATAACTCAATATAACTGGATATACATTGATAGGGTAGTACACAGATGAGAAATAAAGTACACAAAGTTTAAGCCATGCTACAGATGTCCACAATACTACAATTTGATGTCTGGATTCGCATTAAGAGAGTAAAACACAGTAGAGAGACAGTATACAAAATTTGATGTCTTGCAAAAAAAAAATGAAACAAAGCTTGATCTGATATTATGATGTCTGAGTATACCTAGAGTAATACACAGTTTCATTCTTGTTAAGCATGTTGCTTCCACTCTTAAACCAGAATTCTTGTTACTGGGATAAAATGGCTTACTTTTAAGAACATCACGTTCCGAGCTCCGAGTCATAAACAATAGCTCCGAATCAAAATGGTTTAGAATTGAAAAAATGAATTCTTATTTTTTATGTAAATCCTTTCTCAAAGTTCCTTATCCCTTTTCCCCTCTCTTATCCCTCTTCTCAAAAATGATCCGGTACGATCTCATTTTTGAGACACTACTAAAAAAAAAACAAATGTTCCCTCATACTTGAAGTAATACACTATCAACAATAACACACGTGCGAAGCAAGATTGCGTCGTCGTTGAGAACAGTGGACCGCCAGAGAATCGAATTTAGATCTTCCTGTCTTAAGGCGAGAACTCGTCCACTATACCGGGGGACATCGTGCCGTTAGCGAGACAGTCGGATTTTATAGCTTCCAAACGTACCAGCTGCTAGTGCTAAAGTACTTCCTCACAAAATTTCTTCATTTTCCTCCATTCACAAGAGCGTAAATTATCCACTCGTTCATTCTGTTTTTATTTTCGTTTTGCTGCGTCCGATCCGAATCCGACGAACTATATTCATCTTTTATTCCTGCTTTAAAGAGAAGAACAGACTACTCACATTCCTGAATCGTTCAGGCGTCTCGCGCGGTAAATTTTGCTACAAATATTATTGTTCTGAAGAAGTACTCGTTAAAAAAAAGTCCTGTATTAATTATAAACGTAAATTTCTTCTATAAATTTTTCATTCATTGCAGTAAAAATAACATAATACTTGTCCTTTTTGTTCCTATAATTTCTAAATAAGCATCGATACTTAAAACTGAGAACGGTGCTCGCTCATTTATGTTAAAACCAAAATTACTTTGAAAAAATAAGAAGGTATATTTTCTCATTTTAAGCTCATCGTTTTTAACAGTGTTTCATAATAACCAGGCAAATAGTATTAAACGTTTCCCACTTTATAATATTATATGTCGATTTATATAATTAATTAGGCGATGGATTTTTTCCCTATAATAATCCTAATAATTAACAAGATTTTTAACATAACATACGACAATAAATTTTTTCATGAAATTTTTATGTAGATACATTTGTTATGAAATAAAAGTATTTTAGAAAATCATATTTAAATTATGAAATGTGTAACTGTACGTATTACTCATAGCTTAAATTTATGGACAGGGTACATTGGAACCCACAAATTCATACCTTGTATTTCCATTGAGAATTGCTGCCTCACACTGAATCTACTTCCCAACGCTTTTTAAACTGTTTACTTGTGCCTACTATCATTCTTTAGCTTAAGCCGTAAATTGTTTATAGATCAAAAAGTTTGTTTATATCTAACTTAGAAGTCGAAATCAGTGTGTATTTTTAAGGGAGGTTGAATACTTTAGTGATTTTTTGCAATCAATGTGTGCTTATTATTATTATTATTATTATTATTATTATCATAATTTATTCATTTATTTATTTATTTATTTATTCATGAAATATTCCGTTATACACATTTTCGAAAGTAAAATTGTGGCTTCGGTTAAAATATTGCAGTTCCTTAAATTTCGACCTCAATATCACTTTTACGTATTCAATAATTACCACTCAATTGGACAAAAAGCAATAAAACTTAAACACGAATAAGGAGAGCATTAAAATCTTTAGAGTCGGTTTTAAAATTTTCAACAGTGTTAAAGATTTGAATTTTAAGTTACACTTCGTAAAGTTACAAATACGCATTTACTACTCCAATATTCCTCAAAGAACCTGATGCTTTATAAAGAGGCAAGCAGCAACAAATTTAACCACTCAAACAGTCTGCAGTTTATTTGAAATCGATAAATCCATCATTACAAAAGGAAGATGTTAAAAATTGATCTGTCAAGATATTGAGAAATTAGTTCAAGATTTACGGGAGAAAGAATGATAAATTTAACTTCCTGAGAAATGTTTCGCTTTATCAATCATTTCCAATTACGATCACGTGAATTTCGAACTCACTTTAGGCAACAAATTTAAAAATTCTTCCGTGATTGATGTTGTTGAGTTCTTAATAGAAAACTAATTCTCCTTTCATATTTCGTAATTAACAAAGCGCGAACTATTGGATATTGGCGCTAGAAAATGGCGTATATCGTGGCCTCGATTTATTTTTCATCCTTCTGATGCGTTTTTCACCAATAGAAAATAAATTTCGATAACTCTAAAGTAGCTGGAAAATTTAGGGTAATGATGTTTTCATTCGTCAAATTTCTAAGAAAATAAAAAAGAAGATGCTCTAGAATCAGGAAAATCATTGGTCATGTATGTAGTCAGTTGGGGTAAACGCATTTCCAATGTTTCAACTTTTGATCCTTCTCTACCCCTTGAATGAATGAAGAGATAAAATTGTAAGCATTGTAAGTCAATACTACTTGTGAGTAAATGTGTACAAAAATTTTCACTTTATGACTATTTGTTTGCGCATGAACTCGTCTTTACATTTACCACAGAGTCTCTGGGGTAAATGTAAACAGGGATTTATTTTCCCATGAGGTTGATGGAAATAGAACAGGTAAGGTTCTGGAGCAATGGTCCTCAATATGCAGACTACAGGCCGTTTGCGGTCTGATGAATTGTTTTTGAGTCTGTTGATATGATTTAATGAGAAATATTTTACAAAATATCAAGTAATGCGGTAAATTTATTTAAAATGTGTCCCGCAGTGGATCAGTCGATAAAACTAAGTTCCCGCAGAGCATTGAAAGGGAAGTGCACTGGCCGTAGCCAATGCTTTGGAGAGTGACCACTTCTCACAGCTAATTGCTCTGGGACCGTGTACTCTGATGCACATGAAACCCGTCGTGGCTCTAAATGTCCTACAAGTTTGAAATAATATCTCTATAGTTGACGATCTCTCATCTGGGAGTTGGTTCAAAATTGGGAAGCCCCTCTGAGCCAAGTTGTACTTCCACCCTAGTGGAGCTCAATAAACTGAAGCCGTTCTTTTGTCTGCCTTAATTTCTGGTTGTCACGCGAGGGTACTTGTGATTTATAGGTTTCATTAGCAAAAAAAACATTTATGTAAAATAGACAATTTTTTGTTTTTCATAAAAATATATATTTATTGTCTTCCGAAAACATTGGAAGTACGATAAAAAGTCTCTTTTTTATAGAAAATATTTTCAAATGTTGCGCAACGCACAAAAATATTTTTGAACTCCCTAAATAGTTTCTTGGTATACATTTTCAAATTACAGTTTTTGACTTAGTATAACGTAATAAAAGAGCATATGTTAATCTCATCTGTTAGATAATTAAGACCTAAGTCACTCTGAAAATAAAGATGTTTTGTTTTTTCCAAAAGATATTAGCATTATTCTTTTTCTCTTTTTCCCCAGAAGAAAGCCGTGCTCTTTTTCAAGTTTCTAATTTGCCTTGTTTCATGAATATTTATTTATTTTTTCCTCTCGTAAAAGGAATCCTCCCATTAACATTTTTTATACGCTCTTCGAAAATATTTTTTTTAAACAACAATGCATGCAGTACTTTAACTATATGTGTAATACAAAAATAATCATTCTTTAACTAATAATCCACATTTAATGTGTACTTTGCAAGTTTCTTTTTACGTAAACAGTTTAAATGAAAATGACTCCTGTTTTAGTAGAAATTATAATTCTTGACGATAGTTAGTTGTAAAAATTCTTCCATACTTCAGAAATATTTAAGAAAATAAAGCAAAATTAAAAGCGTAAATACTTTATATTTCGTTTTTCACTTGTTTTAACTGCATTTGTTCCTTCTTCCCCTTATTAAGTTTGTTAATATTTTTAAAAATTAAAAAATACCATTATTTTAAACTACCTTCCTATTAAAAAAATTTTTAAAAGCATAACTTCAAATTCCTTGCTTAATTCTTAATTTGTTCCCAAGTTCTAAATGAAAAAAAAATGCAGTTTAATTGTTTAATTAGACAAGTATTTCTGTAATGAACTTATTTAAGGCAATTAAACTTAATGAAAGTTGTGCTTAAAACATAATTCGAATTATCTAAATATGGGAAACCGAATCTCATTTTGTCATCTGTCGTTTGGCAACATCGAAAACACTTTTTGAAAAATTTCATTATTTGTTTATGGAAGTCAAACACTGCAATTTCTTTATGAATAAGTCTTCGAAACAACAAAAAAAACTCTTTTGCGCAAATGTTTGAGGTATGTATTAGAGCATCGTGAAAAATTACACGATATGATTGCTGTAAATTTAGTGTGGATTCACTATTATAAGAATATTTTAGAATTTACTTTATATCCTTGAATTCATGTCTTAATTTTCCATTATACAGCTAAATTAAAATGGAAGAAAATATGTTTCTTCTACATATACCAGGTGGTTATAATTAAACTTCCCTTATTCAGGGCATCCTACAGCTAAAACCGTTCAACGGATTGGCAGCAAGATTGGTACGTGGACTATACACGAGATGCGCTCTAGGAATCACGAAAAAAAGTGAAGCCCTAAAAATTTGTCACTGGGGGCGTTTTTAAGCCTCATAACATGGTTTTCACGCACCAATGAGGAACAAAAATAATAATTTCAACATTTATTGTGCACTTTTCCGTGCATATCTATCATCTTGCCATTTAAAATGAAAGAAAGCTGTAACAGTTCATCTGTGTGGCAAAAAGATAAAAAAAAAACAAGTTTAGGTGATCATGAAATGAATTTTTACCCTTTCATAAATATTAATATGATTATTTTTATTCCTTATGGGTCATTTCATGCGTATAAACCTTGTTCTGAGGTTGAACAGCACCCCTCGCGGCAATTTTTAGAGCTTTTTTTTCCTTCATGATTCCTTGAGCGCATCTCGTGTATACCAATACCAATTTTGGTGACAATCCGTTGAACGGTTTTAGCTGCAGGATGCCCTGAATAGGGAAAGTTTAATTATAACCACCATGTACATTGTTAGCAGATTTTATTTTTAAATTAAAACTTTTTCGTTTTTCACTAAATTAATTCCATAACGATTTTAACAAATTATGAAATTGAATTTTACTACTAAGTTGATAACTAACATTCAGTTCCACAAATAAAGTCAATAATAGGTCAAGAAAAATAGCTTATTTGAAGTTAGCTCTTTAAGGAACAGAGGAACACGAAGTTCAAGCAAAAAGATACATCAGAATTACTTGGGCGGCGTTATTAAATGTTTTCTTTGTATGTTTATAGTGTAAAATTGCTTTTGATTTTTCGTCTACAAAAAAACAAAATCTTTCATCTTGAAAAAAAATAAAAGCTTCCTTTGCCTAGGTAAAAACAATTTATTACTCTTTTCTTTCTTCCAAATATTGGGAAAATATTCTATAAAATTTGACCACATCAAAAGGAATACGAAAACTTTCATTTTAAAATGTCATTTATTATTGCTTTTTATAATTTTTAAATAGAAAGGAGTCTCTTTTGATTAAATATTAAGAAGATTTTGTAAGTTTCAAAAGTAGATATTTCGCATGAACTGCTCTGCTTTCTTTATCGATTGCAATTTTATACTGAAAATAGAGTGCAGTTCAATTAACTATTCCAACTAACCGAATTGAATCTAAAAAAGCTTTCGAATTTAAGTTTTTATTCAGAAATATACGTCGACTCCTATTTACAAATTTGTGAATTGAAGTAGCAATTAGCGAACTGCAGGAAATATTAAAAACGAATGAAACAATTTCTAGAATATTTATTTATTTTTAAAAGTAATTTTTTTATACTATTAAAATATGCGCGTGTGTGTTTGCTTATTCTCCACGAGGATGACTACGAGTTTAGGGTCGAGGTCGAGATTAGTTTGCAATCCCGAAATCCGTGGGACCACGCGTGATATTTGGCTCAAACACTCCCGTGTAATTGAGAACATAATCACGCAAGATTCCGCGCCAACCTTTCTGTAAGAAGTCTACTATGACGCCGTGAATCCAATCTGACAACCGAAGATGTTACCCTGAAACTCATGTTGAATAAATTTTGTACCTGCTCTATTTTCTACGAGCCTGTTTTTGGATTGGATTGGTGATTAGATGGCAGCAACCTCAATCTTAAACGAACCTATATAAACCAGCTGTTGCCCTCGCTGTTGCCTGCGACCTCGCTCGCGTGGAAATTTTGACGTGCATGTGTGAGAACTGACGGCCTGATCCAAATGTGATCCATTGATCACATTCTGATCAGGCCGTCAGATATTATATGGGTAGGTTAATGACCATATGCAGCCCCATTAGAAAGAAAAAAATATTATATAGGCGAATATTATAAAAGGAGTCCTTTTGGGCATTGAATTTCTGGGCGGCAGATGTCACAGAGAAAATTAAACGGCGTTGAGGCGTCAAAAAAGGCTTATAAACCGGAACGGTATGGCACTAAACAAGCTTTTTATGTCAAACGCTAGGGGAACCGCACATTTCTCTGCAGCAAAAAGTAACCTGTGTCATTATCTGACTCCTAAAGTACCACTATGCAAAATGTCATGTCGATCCCTTGCTCTGTGAAAAGCAAAAACAATTATATTTGACGGAAATCTAAAATTTTTCCTGAAGAAAAAGTTGCCTATGTGCCATTAATTGAGTAAAAATTAATAAGCCCAGACTGGGACTTCAACCCAGGTCCCTCAATTACGCGCCTATAACGCTCATTACGTGTTCTACAACTTTAGCTATCAGGCCAATACTGGTTTTCTTTCAATATCATTTATAACTATTGTGCCACACCAATCATTTCACTGTAATGCATCATTTTTAGCCTACTTTCCCGTAAAAATAAAAAAAATAATAATAAAGCATGAAAGAAGGCTTAATGTATCGTGAAAATATCGTTAGAAATTAAGAAAAGTCAAAAATAAGTGAAGTAATTAAATAAAGATTGAAAAATAAAAAATTTGAAAGTAGGGTATTGAGACGGGGAAAAAGTATCTGTCGGTCTGTCTGTCGGTCTGTCACCCCCCCCCCCTCCCCTAATAACTTTTGAACGAATTATCCGATTCGAAAAATTCTTTTTGCATTCGAAAGATCTCGGCGAGTACATCTCATTTCCATATTTTACTTTTTGATTTGAACATTTTTTTGTTCAATTTTGAACAGCTCAAAAAATTTTAACAATAGCGCCTATGGGCGAAAATGAAACAAATTATGTAAACTCTGAGTACAAGATTCAAGTTCCAATGAACAAGCTCACTGAAAGAAGTTCTTGGCGTGAAATATTGATTTGAACTTTTTTTTTTCATTTTTGAACAGTTCAAAAAAATTAACATTGCGCCTACGGGGAAATTTCAATCCTGTATAAATCCTGATGTAACGGACCGATTTGCCTGGAACAAACTTTATCGGAAAGCTCTTATGACGTAGAACATGTACAGATAGAAATTTCACCCAGAACTAAGAAGCCTATTTTCCTATGAAATTTTTTGATCGAGATTTTCAAGAATATATTTGAATTAATGAACGACTAAATCAATAAGCAAAAGAATGAGTTAATAACTGAGTGAATAAATACATGAATGACTGAATAAATGAATAATTGAATGAACATGTATTAACCGTTGAAAAAGGTATATCTGAAGCAATTAAGAACTTAAGCTAAACGAGAAAGAGAGAGAGAGATGGCTAGATTATAAATTTGAAACTGGTGTATTCGGGAAAGTAGGCTCGTATAGTTCTAGACGGAACTTCTTGTTATGTAATGATATCCCATGAGAATCGTACATTTTTCTGGGAGAAAAAGTATCCTTTGTGTTATTCCAGACTATGATCTATCTATGCGCTAACTTTCATTCATATTCGTTCAGCCGTTTTGGCGTCATTGAGTAACAAGCATGCATCCAAACTTTCGCATTTATAATAGTAGCAAGGTAAGATAAAGCATTGAAAGGAAATAAAAATTAAAAAATATGATACATAATTAAGGAGAAAAACATTAACTTAAAAATGCGCTATGGAGCAATCTTTGAAGTAAAGAAAATAAGTAAAATTAAGTTAAATTTTTACAAAAACATAAAAAATATGAGACAGGAATGGTTAGTTAAGCTCAAGAAAAGGAAGGATGTAATAACTCCAGACATAAAAATATTAGCAAAAAACTAAGAAATATTTCAAATGAAGTGTAACGAAGCACACTAAACACAAATCAAGTAATGAAAAACAGAATACATAATAAATGCCCAAAACTTGCGAAAATTAAAAATAAACCTTAAAAAATAGTAAGAGAAATGGGCTTTCGTCCCTGCTAGTGTCATAGAAAAATTGTTGACATGCCAATGGACCCCTATTTGTGAGAGTGAAGTATACAACCACATACCTTTACGCCAACAAAAGAATAAAAAGTCGTATTTCTCTGGTCTAATCGAGTCGAGGCCGGTCGGCAAATTACCCAAAGTTATGGAATTCTCTCATAATTCAGTTCCACCTCTTATTTGAATTATATCGAACAACTATAAAAGTAATGCAAATAAAGACATGCCACTGATGCACAAAGAACTCGGAAAAACATGCTTAGATCTGCATTTTTACTGAACTTTTTTTTTTTTTTTGAGTTATGCCCCAATTAAACTTAACCTCATCAGACCCCAGAACTAAGCACAAACGATTTTGACGCAATTTTTTGGTTCTCTGATTTAAAAAATGATTACAAAACAAAATAAATAAAAAAAAATTTTTTATTATTTAAATTAATAATTAGTTTAAATAATAATTAACGCCCAATTTCCATGTTTAAAACGAAGTAAACTATCTGCTGATTAATTTCAAAAACAATTGGGTGTTTTAGCTTTCAAATTGCACAAACAGTAGTTAATAAACAGTATTTTAAAATGTACCAAATTGGGTACACTTGTAAAACATATTTGCTGTTTAAACTGTCAAGAAATTCGTTCGAACTAACTTTTACTTTTCCCCAAAAAGTCAGCAACTGAACAAAAATCTTGTAAATCTAATAGTGTTGTCACAGAAAGTCTAAACTAAAAGTCCTTAACGACTTTTTAAAGATACTCTTCACCCCAAAAAAATGATAGAAAAATTTATCGAGATATTGATGTAACTTGACTTTATCCCTTTCCGTAAATTAATCCCTAATGATTTTGTCGATTCTCTAACATGAAAAAAATGAATCTTGGTCCATTTATTTCCCATTTCTTTCTCGGATATTTCAAAATTGATTTTCATCAAGCTCTTAGACGAAGAATTTTATTTAGCGGGAAACATTTTACCTCGAGCTATAAAGCTATAGTGAAGCGTTTCAGAACTATTACATTATATTCTCAGTCTATTACTAGAAAACTTAGTATCACAGTTTCTTTCAATTTGGACAATATCTTTGCAACTTTATATATATATATATATATATATAAAATCAAAAGTTAATAAAGTGAATCAAACTGTGAAAAGGCGCACAAGGCAGCACACTAAAACAGTTGCAAATATATGTATGAAATAGAGAATATATATATAAAAAATTAGTAGGTATGTGAAAAAACAACAATATAAAAGGCTGAACGTGGGAAATCGCAAATATAAACATTCAAAATGAAAAAGAGCCTGCCTCTTCATCAGTGGGAGGGAGCAGGAAGCATATATAACGAAATATTGTCATTGCAGGTTTCTGAGAAATCCCAGCATAGCATGTGAGAAAATTTTTTTTTTATAACAAAAATTATAAGACTGGGAGTTGCAAGTTAAGTGAATAATCAAAATAATTTATCCAGTTATAAAAAGAACAAAAAATTTTTTTATTATTAAAAGAAGTTTCGAGTTTACGTGATACTGACTGAGGCAAAATGTAAAAATAGAAAAAAACAACATGCTATAGCCGAAATTTCCCCTCCCAGACCTGCAAAGCAATACGATTAAAATATAGCTTCTAAATCTACTCACCTCCCAAGGCAGGACCAGAAAAGGAAGACATCAACAACTAGCCGAGAAAGAGATACGCCATGTAATGGCTAAGTCCGTCCGTGCCCATGTGGCTGACCTTGACATTCCAATTCCGCTCACAGACCAACACAATATCCAAAAACTGGCGTTCCAACTGATGGACTTTAGCCAGGAATCTTCATCCCGTGTGTGTCAATGAGGTTCCGTTATGGTTATATAGCAACTGCAAAACGCTACGCCGAAGTTTTAAACGACTTGATGTAAAAATTAATAAAATTCAGCGGATAATTATTAAAGTAAAAAAGGATTGCGGAGAAGGTGAAAACATTTTTATCCAAGTTATATTTGTTATTGCAGATTTTAAAATACCTGTAAAGTTGACCTGTGATAATATTTATAAAAACTTTTTTATGCAAATTACTATGCCAGTGTGGCATAGTGATGGTATGGAAATTGAAGTCCTTACGTTTATCATATATGTCAATAATTAAATTACTGTTTCTAATGTTCAATGATAAATCCAAAAAGTTAGTTCTGTATGCATTATTATTAGTGGATTTTAAATTTAGACAATTGGGATAATTTTTTTCCAACTCCTCAGCAATGTTAAAATTGATAACCAGAATGTCATCAATATATCTGAATGCACGTATTCTATTGTTATATTGCACCACATATTTAAATTCGTAGTAGAATAAAAAAAGGTTTGCGGCAGTGCTAGAGTAATTGGTTCCCATTCCTATACCCTTTATCTGCTTATAAATCAAGTTGTGGAATTTTAAAAAATTATTTTTGAAGCAAAAACTGCATAGATTAAGTGTAAAGTCCTTATTCAAGTTAATTTCAGATTCTAGGTGAAAAAAATCAAATAATTTGTCTATTGCATGTACCAGCAGATGTATTGGAATATTGTTAAATAAATTTTCAAAATCATAAGATTATAAGAGTGTAGGAGGGGAAGCGATTAAGGCATTTACAACATCCGAGCTGTTGTTGATTGACCAAAAATAGCTGGTGTTATGAAATTTGTTTTTTAGAAAATCGTAAATTTGTTTTAATAGTTTTTGTAAATATCTATTGAAAAAGCTATTCACACTACCAATAGTGCAACAGATAAATCTGAAGCCGATTGGTGTTTTATGGAATTTTGGAGTCAAAAAGAGAAAAGGAATTTTTAATTCCCTAGGTAGAGAAAATTTTTTTTCGAATATAGATTTGCATTCCTTTGCAAAAGCAGCGAAATTCTTGTAAATAGAACTGACTTCTGCGTCTACAGGTATGTAAAAAGATGTGTTATTCAATTCGGTCATAAGTTTCTCTTTATAAAATTGTTTGCATATAATTGCATAGTTGTTGGCAGCTTTATCAAGAGGTACGATTATGAATGATTTTTGTATATTTTTTATATAGCTTAAGTCTTTGTTACTAATTTTTTGATATTCAAATTCATTACTATTAAGATGGGTTTTTAAAAAACACTTAAAATCAAGTAGTATGTTATGTTTCCATTCAGAAAAGGCTTCGAAGGGAGTAGTATATGTATATGCGGTTTTTAATATGAAATCATTAATATTGTTTGTGAAATTTATTAAAGCTTTTTTGAAATTTAACTTTCTATTTAATCTGAACTTTGCGCCGAGTGATAGTAGTTGTCTTATATTTGGATTCTCAATAAAATTGAGATCTCCAGTTAGGATATGACCGTGATTATTGTCGATATATTTATAGAATTCAGACATGTCATAAACAACTAGAATCGTCATTCGGATCTTTGCATGCAAATTGTCTATAGTTATACATAGTTGCGCTGAAAGGATGCCAATGAACTTCACAAAAGAATAAATTTACATAGAAGTCAGATCAATAAATGTTCTAATCCATCTTTTGAAATTTTACATTTCAGATCACATTCTTTTCACAGTTCAACTATTGAAATTCTTGCTCATATTAACGATCATAGAGAACGATTACATGCTGAAAATGACTTCATTTTTAAAAATAGATCCATTTACCCTTACGGGCTTAATACCAGTTTGAATAACATGATATTGGAGAAGATTGACAACGTCTATGCACTTCTGTATGAAATAAATAACATTTTGAAAATTAAACGTGGTAAAAGAGGTTCCAGAATCAATAGTAAAGTTTTTAATTGCCTCTTTCCGGAACTATGACAATGCACATGTATTTAAAATTAAATCTGAAGTTTTTAAATTAAAATTCAATTCCTTACGTAAAATATACAAATGCATTCCAAAATATAAGTTCAAAAATAAACAATTTAAAGATTTAATCTGTGATCTGATACAATTTAAGATTCGTAACCGAAATAATAACGTAAATGTGCTATACTTTGTTACTCTTTTTCAATAAAAATCATTTAATTTTTTCGACATTAACAGTTCTTTTAAAAAAGCTTACAATATTTTCCCTATAAAATATTGCAAAATTCAAAATACCTTTCAGCGCAACTATGTATAACTATAGACAATTTGCATGCAAAGATCCGAATGACGATTCTAGTTGTTTATGACATAAGTCTGAATTCTATAAATATATCGACAATAATCGCGGTCATATCCTAACTGGAGATCTCAATTTTATTGAGAATCCAAATATAAGACAACTACTATCACTCGGCGCAAAGTTCAGATTAAATAGAAAGTTAAATTTCAAAAAAGCTTTAATAAATTTCACAAACAATATTAATGATTTCATATTAAAAACCGCATATACATATACCACTCCCTTCGAAGCCTTTTCTGAATGGAAACATAACATACTACTTGATTTTAAGTGTTTTTTAAAAACCCATCTTAATAGTAATGAATTTAAATATCAAAAAATTAGTAACAAAGACTTAAGCTATATAAAAAATATACAAAAATCATGCATATTCGTACCTGTTGATAAAGCTGCCAACAACTATGCAATTATATGCAAACAATTTTATAATGAGAAAATTATGACCGAATTGAATAACACATCTTTTTACAAACCTGTAGACGCAGAAGCACACTAAACACAAATCAAGTAATGAAAAACAGAATACATAATAAATGCCCAAAACTTGCGAAAATTAAAAATAAACCTTAAAAAATAGTAAGAGAAATGGGCTTTCGTCCCTGCTAGTGTCATAGAAAAATTGTTGACATGCCAATGGACCCCTATTTGTGAGAGTGAAGTATACAACCACATACCTTTACGCCAACAAAAGAATAAAAAGTCGTATTTCTCTGGTCTAATCGAGTCGAGGCCGGTCGGCAAATTACCCAAAGTTATGGAATTCTCTCATAATTCAGTTCCACCTCTTATTTGAATTATATCGAACAACTATAAAAGTAATGCAAATAAAGACATGCCACTGATGCACAAAGAACTCGGAAAAACATGCTTAGATCTGCATTTTTACTGAACTTTTTTTTTTTTTTTGAGTTATGCCCCAATTAAACTTAACCTCATCAGACCCCAGAACTAAGCACAAACGATTTTGACGCAATTTTTTGGTTCTCTGATTTAAAAAATGATTACAAAACAAAATAAATAAAAAAAATTTTTTATTATTTAAATTAATAATTAGTTTAAATAATAATTAACGCCCAATTTCCATGTTTAAAACGAAGTAAACTATCTGCTGATTAATTTCAAAAACAATTGGGTGTTTTAGCTTTCAAATTGCACAAACAGTAGTTAATAAACAGTATTTTAAAATGTACCAAATTGGGTACACTTGTAAAACATATTTGCTGTTTAAACTGTCAAGAAATTCGTTCGAACTAACTTTTACTTTTCCCCAAAAAGTCAGCAACTGAACAAAAATCTTGTAAATCTAATAGTGTTGTCACAGAAAGTCTAAACTAAAAGTCCTTAACGACTTTTTAAAGATACTCTTCACCCCAAAAAAATGATAGAAAAATTTATCGAGATATTGATGTAACTTGACTTTATCCCTTTCCGTAAATTAATCCCTAATGATTTTGTCGATTCTCTAACATGAAAAAAATGAATCTTGGTCCATTTATTTCCCATTTCTTTCTCGGATATTTCAAAATTGATTTTCATCAAGCTCTTAGACGAAGAATTTTATTTAGCGGGAAACATTTTACCTCGAGCTATAAAGCTATAGTGAAGCGTTTCAGAACTATTACATTATATTCTCAGTCTATTACTAGAAAACTTAGTATCACAGTTTCTTTCAATTTGGACAATATCTTTGCAACTTTATATATATATATATATATATATAAAATCAAAAGTTAATAAAGTGAATCAAACTGTGAAAAGGCGCACAAGGCAGCACACTAAAACAGTTGCAAATATATGTATGAAATAGAGAATATATATATAAAAAATTAGTAGGTATGTGAAAAAACAACAATATAAAAGGCTGAACGTGGGAAATCGCAAATATAAACATTCAAAATGAAAAAGAGCCTGCCTCTTCATCAGTGGGAGGGAGCAGGAAGCATATATAACGAAATATTGTCATTGCAGGTTTCTGAGAAATCCCAGCATAGCATGTGAGAAAATTTTTTTTTATAACAAAAATTATAAGACTGGGAGTTGCAAGTTAAGTGAATAATCAAAATAATTTATCCAGTTATAAAAAGAACAAAAAATTTTTTTATTATTAAAAGAAGTTTCGAGTTTACGTGATACTGACTGAGGCAAAATGTAAAAATAGAAAAAAACAACATGCTATAGCCGAAATTTCCCCTCCCAGACCTGCAAAGCAATACGATTAAAATATAGCTTCTAAATCTACTCACCTCCCAAGGCAGGACCAGAAAAGGAAGACATCAACAACTAGCCGAGAAAGAGATACGCCATGTAATGGCTAAGTCCGTCCGTGCCCATGTGGCTGACCTTGACATTCCAATTCCGCTCACAGACCAACACAATATCCAAAAACTGGCGTTCCAACTGATGGACTTTAGCCAGGAATCTTCATCCCGTGTGTGTCAATGAGGTTCCGTTATGGTTATATAGCAACTGCAAAACGCTACGCCGAAGTTTTAAACGACTTGATGTAAAAATTAATAAAATTCAGCGGATAATTATTAAAGTAAAAAAGGATTGCGGAGAAGGTGAAAACATTTTTATCCAAGTTATATTTGTTATTGCAGATTTTAAAATACCTGTAAAGTTGACCTGTGATAATATTTATAAAAACTTTTTTATGCAAATTACTATGCCAGTGTGGCATAGTGATGGTATGGAAATTGAAGTCCTTACGTTTATCATATATGTCAATAATTAAATTACTGTTTCTAATGTTCAATGATAAATCCAAAAAGTTAGTTCTGTATGCATTATTATTAGTGGATTTTAAATTTAGACAATTGGGATAATTTTTTTCCAACTCCTCAGCAATGTTAAAATTGATAACCAGAATGTCATCAATATATCTGAATGCACGTATTCTATTGTTATATTGCACCACATATTTAAATTCGTAGTAGAATAAAAAAAGGTTTGCGGCAGTGCTAGAGTAATTGGTTCCCATTCCTATACCCTTTATCTGCTTATAAATCAAGTTGTGGAATTTTAAAAAATTATTTTTGAAGAAAAAAACTGCATAGATTAAGTGTAAAGTCCTTATTCAAGTTAATTTCAGATTCTAGGTGAAAAAAATCAAATAATTTGTCTATTGCATGTACCAGCAGATGTATTGGAATATTGTTAAATAAATTTTCAAAATCATAAGATTATAAGAGTGTAGGAGGGGAAGCGATTAAGGCATTTACAACATCCGAGCTGTTGTTGATTGACCAAAAATAGCTGGTGTTATGAAATTTGTTTTTTAGAAAATCGTAAATTTGTTTTAATAGTTTTTGTAAATATCTATTGAAAAAGCTATTCACACTACCAATAGTGCAACAGATAAATCTGAAGCCGATTGGTGTTTTATGGAATTTTGGAGTCAAAAAGAGAAAAGGAATTTTTAATTCCCTAGGTAGAGAAAATTTTTTTTCGAATATAGATTTGCATTCCTTTGCAAAAGCAGCGAAATTCTTGTAAATAGAACTGACTTCTGCGTCTACAGGTATGTAAAAAGATGTGTTATTCAATTCGGTCATAAGTTTCTCTTTATAAAATTGTTTGCATATAATTGCATAGTTGTTGGCAGCTTTATCAAGAGGTACGATTATGAATGATTTTTGTATATTTTTTATATAGCTTAAGTCTTTGTTACTAATTTTTTGATATTCAAATTCATTACTATTAAGATGGGTTTTTAAAAAACACTTAAAATCAAGTAGTATGTTATGTTTCCATTCAGAAAAGGCTTCGAAGGGAGTAGTATATGTATATGCGGTTTTTAATATGAAATCATTAATATTGTTTGTGAAATTTATTAAAGCTTTTTTGAAATTTAACTTTCTATTTAATCTGAACTTTGCGCCGAGTGATAGTAGTTGTCTTATATTTGGATTCTCAATAAAATTGAGATCTCCAGTTAGGATATGACCGTGATTATTGTCGATATATTTATAGAATTCAGACATGTCATAAACAACTAGAATCGTCATTCGGATCTTTGCATGCAAATTGTCTATAGTTATACATAGTTGCGCTGAAAGGATGCCAATGAACTTCACAAAAGAATAAATTTACATAGAAGTCAGATCAATAAATGTTCTAATCCATCTTTTGAAATTTTACATTTCAGATCACATTCTTTTCACAGTTCAACTATTGAAATTCTTGCTCATATTAACGATCATAGAGAACGATTACATGCTGAAAATGACTTCATTTTTAAAAATAGATCCATTTACCCTTACGGGCTTAATACCAGTTTGAATAACATGATATTGGAGAAGATTGACAACGTCTATGCACTTCTGTATGAAATAAATAACATTTTGAAAATTAAACGTGGTAAAAGAGGTTCCAGAATCAATAGTAAAGTTTTTAATTGCCTCTTTCCGGAACTATGACAATGCACATGTATTTAAAATTAAATCTGAAGTTTTTTAAAATTTAAAAATTTAATTCCTTACGTAAAATATACAAATGCATTCCAAAATATAAGTTCAAAAATAAACAATTTAAAGATTTAATCTGTGATCTGATACAATTTAAGATTCGTAACCGAAATAATAACGTAAATGTGCTATACTTTGTTACTCTTTTTCAATAAAAATCATTTAATTTTTTCGACATTAACAGTTCTTTTAAAAAAGCTTACAATATTTTCCCTATAAAATATTGCAAAATTCAAAATACCTTTCAGCGCAACTATGTATAACTATAGACAATTTGCATGCAAAGATCCGAATGACGATTCTAGTTGTTTATGACATAAGTCTGAATTCTATAAATATATCGACAATAATCGCGGTCATATCCTAACTGGAGATCTCAATTTTATTGAGAATCCAAATATAAGACAACTACTATCACTCGGCGCAAAGTTCAGATTAAATAGAAAGTTAAATTTCAAAAAAGCTTTAATAAATTTCACAAACAATATTAATGATTTCATATTAAAAACCGCATATACATATACCACTCCCTTCGAAGCCTTTTCTGAATGGAAACATAACATACTACTTGATTTTAAGTGTTTTTTAAAAACCCATCTTAATAGTAATGAATTTAAATATCAAAAAATTAGTAACAAAGACTTAAGCTATATAAAAAATATACAAAAATCATGCATATTCGTACCTGTTGATAAAGCTGCCAACAACTATGCAATTATATGCAAACAATTTTATAATGAGAAAATTATGACCGAATTGAATAACACATCTTTTTACAAACCTGTAGACGCAGAAGTCAGTTCTATTTACAAGAATTTCGCTGCTTTTGCAAAGGAATGCAAATCTATATTCGAAAAAAAAATTCTTTACCTAGGGAATTAAAAATTCCTTTTCTCTTTTTGACTCCAAAATTCCATAAAACACCAATCGGGTTCAGATTTATCTGTTGCACTATTGGTAGTGTGAATAGCTTTTTCAATATACATTTACAAAAACTATTAAAACAAATTTACGATTTTCTAAAAAACAAATTTCATAACACCAGCTATTTTTGGTCAATCAACAACAGCTCGGATGTTGTAAATGCCTTAATCGCTTCCCCTCCTACACTCTTATACTCTTATGATTTTGAAAATTTATTTAACAATATTCCAATACATCTGCTGGTACATGCAATAGACAAATTATTTGATTTTTTTCACCTAGAATCTGAAATTAACTTGAATAAGGACTTTACACTTAATCTATGCAGTTTTTGCTTCAAAAATAATTTTTTAAAATTCCACAACTTGATTTATAAGCAGATAAAGGGTATAGGAATGGGAACCAATTACTCTAGCACTGCCGCAAACCTTTTTTTTATTCTACTACGAATTTAAATATGTGGTGCAATATAACAATAGAATGCATTCAGATATATTGATGACATTCTGGTTATCAATTTTAACATTGCTGAGGAGTTGGAAAAAATTTATCCCAATTGTCTAAATTTAAAATCCACTAATAATAATGCATACAGAACTAACTTTTTGGATTTATCATTGAACATTAGAAACAGTAATTTAATTATTGACATATATGATAAACGTAAGGACTTCAATTTCCATACCATCACTATGCCACACTGGCATAGTAATTTGCATAAAAAAGTTTTTATAAATATTATCACAGGTCAACTTTACAGGTATTTTAAAATCTGCAATAACAAATATAACTTGGATAAAAATGTTTTCACCTTCTCCGCAATCCTTTTTTACTTTAATAATTATCCGCTGAATTTTATTAATTTTTACATCAAGTCGTTTAAAACTTCGGCGTAGCGTTTTGCAGTTGCTATATAACCATAACGGAACCTCATTGACACACACGGGATGAAGATTCCTGGCTAAAGTCCATCAGTTGGAACGCCAGTTTTTGGATATTGTGTTGGTCTGTGAGCGGAATTGGAATGTCAAGGTCAGCCACATGGGCACGGACGGACTTAGCCATTACATGGCGTATCTCTTTCTCGGCTAGTTGTTGATGTCTTCCTTTTCTGGTCCTGCCTTGGGAGGTGAGTAGATTTAGAAGCTATATTTTAATCGTATTGCTTTGCAGGTCTGGGAGGGGAAATTTCGGCTATAGCATGTTGTTTTTTTCTATTTTTACATTTTGCCTCAGTCAGTATCACGTAAACTCGAAACTTCTTTTAATAATAAAAAATTTTTTTGTTCTTTTTATAACTGGATAAATTATTTTGATTATTCACTTAACTTGCAACTCCCAGTCTTATAATTTTTGTTATAAAAAAAAATTTTCTCACATGCTATGCTGGGATTTCTCAGAAACCTGCAATGACAATATTTCGTTATATATGCTTCCTGCTCCCTCCCACTGATGAAGAGGCAGGCTCTTTTTCATTTTGAATGTTTATATTTGCGATTTCCCACGTTCAGCCTTTTATATTGTTGTTTTTTCACATACCCACTAATTTTTTATATATATATTCTCTATTTCATACATATATAAATATATACATATTGGCCAGTACATAGAAAGCTATTAACTGAAGTACATACCCTTAAAAGTACAGCTAAGATGTATCACGAGATGATTAATGGGAGGAAACCGAAAAATAATTCCCAATTTGCGATTTTCCACGCTAAAAATTAATACATTTTTTTTTTTACTTTCACCCTCCCAATGCTAAACACGCCCACACGCATCAGTGCGTGTGTACGCACTGTGTCTGCACGTAACGTATGTGTGCGCCTGTACGTTAAGTAAATTAAAAATTTTAACCCTACCGAAAATTTTCATATTTTGCATAAAGTTTACGTTCTTCCGTGCGTTTCTCGTTGGCCTTTTTTTTATTAAGTATTGCAGTCTGAATCATTTATTTTTGATACACACACATGCACGAGTTTGTGTGAGCGTGTGAGGTGTGTTTTGTATATGCGCGTGTGTGTAGGAATGTGTTTGTATGTTTATGTGTGCGTTTGTGTGTGTTTGTATGCGTGTGTGTATGCGTGTGTTTGTATGTGTGTATCTGTATGTGTGTTTGTATGTGTGTGTTTGTATGTGTGTATTTGTATATGTATTTGTATGTGTGTGTTTGTATGTGTATGTGTGTATTTGTATGTGTATGAGTGTACTTGTGTGTGGACGCGTATGCGCTTGTGCATACGCGTGTGCATATGTGAATTTACAAGCTCACTGCAGACTATTTCATGTCGTATGTCAACAACGAGCTATTTATTAGGACAAGTAATCACAACTCTTACGCCACATTTTGCATAACCTTCACCAATAATAAATTTTCCGGCGTTTTAACATTAATTTCTACTGTGTGCGCTCCCGAATCCTTGTTTAAAGACATCTAATAACGTACACCTCACTGCATAGTTAACCTAACCCTGTGAGGCATTAAATAGTTTGTCTTCATTACCGAGAGAAGTAAACTCAAGTGTCAGACAAATTTCATTATCGTAAAAATTCCTTAAATAATGCGCTTTGTTGCACTTAAAATTAATCTGGAAGCATGTAATTACTCCAGCTGACACAGTGTTCCGTAAGCGCTTTCTCTGTGCATAATAATAGAAAATTGCATCGTTATTGGTTGCAACGTAGACTCTTCTTAATGATTTCACTATTAATATCGGAAAATTCGTAGTCGCATCCATATCGTTTGATTCCGATCCTTCTAGTGTAGCATTGGATTAACAGTATAGGTTTTTGTTTTCATTAATTTAAAGCTGTGACGTAACATTGCGTTAAAATAACGGGAATTTTATTACATAGTATCAATCACTTTAATTAAGATGTTAGGAATATAAGCGATACAGAAATGCAATTTCTAAAGTAGTTAAATCACATAGCCGGCTTTTACAATGCAAGTTGAGACTATGAAAACAAAATAACAAATAAAAAAAAACAGAAATAAATAAATAGAAATAATTGAATCCAGGTAATACATAATTAATCACTTTAATTTTCATACAAATATACGCCCAAGTTCGCAGGTGGTGTAGAGGTAAATCACTGGCCTCGTACGCCAAGTTCACAGTATCAAACCTGGCCCAAATCGGTGTATTTCTAAGATGCAGAAAATCGACGGTGCCCATGTCGCATGATTACACGACATGTTAAAGACCCCCTGAGTATCCGTTTGGCATGGATACCTCTCGGCAAAATTAAATTCCTAGTGTAGGTCGCATCATTTAGAGCTCAGGTGCTGCCATCTAGGGGGAAACTGAACGTCAAAAAATTGCGGCAATGGTACCACACGTATCTCCACCAGAAGCCTTAAGATTGCTTTCGCACGGAGCTGGTGGCCGAATGGTACCACACCCATTGTGGTGCCGCTGAAAGAGTTGGTACTAATATCTAAGGACGCACTAGGTCTGCAATAGCTAAGAAAGAATATTTTTTTTTCTTTCTAATGGGGCTGCGGTATTGGTCCTCAACCATTGCAGACCTAGTGCGTTCCCCAGTAATTGGTACCATCTCTTTCAGCGGCACCACACTGAGTGTTTGCAGACCTAGTGCGTTCCCCAGTAATTGGTACCATCTCTTTCAGCGGCACCGCACTGAGTGTGGTACCTTCGCCGCATGAGAATTTTGACGTTCAGTTACCCCTAGATGGCGCTACCTGAGCTCTCATTGATGCAATATGCACTAGGAATTTAATTTAGCCGAGAGCATCCAAGCCAAATGTCTACTCAAGGGATCTTTTACATGCCGCCTAATCATACGACATGGGCGCAGACGATTTTCTGCATCTTGAAAATCCACCGACTTGGGCCAGGTTTGAACCCGCGATCTTGGGCATACGAGACATGCGCCTTACCACTACGCCACCCTGTAAACTAAGAAATAATATACGCAGCCCATTTAAAAACAATTTTCTTACAAAACAAGTAAATCATAAATTGCCATTGATCAGTAAAACAAGATTTCGCCATATACTGCAGGACTCTTACAACATTGTTTACAAGAAAGAAGTCCTTCCATGGCATGACAGGTCATCAGGTCTTGTTTCTAATAGAGGGAAATGGCTACTTCGGCCGTTTTGGAATATCTCCAAGATAATTGATCATTTGCCACTAGAAGCTAAACAATACACAGCTAAATTTGTACAGCGAAAGGGATATCGGTGACTTTTTGCAACGTATTAAAAATAACAACCTCTTGTTCCACTAGTTAATAAAATGAATTTTTGTTCTGAATTTGTAATGATACGCTTATCTACGCCATTGTTTCCCAAACTTTCATTATCTGTGTACCCCTTCCACAATTTTCGTGTCGCTCAGTACCTTTTACCAACAACAAAAAAAAGGTATATTACCTTTTTTAGTGCGTAAACAAGGTTCCACTAGTTAATAAAACATTGGGGAAAAGGTATTTTTGTTCTGAGTTTGTAACGATACGTTTATCTACACAATTGTTTCCCAAACTACTTATTTATAAACGAAAAATAAAATTCGTTCATAATAAAATAAGTAAAAGTTATACCATGTCATTAAAATCAATGAGTAGAATGAAATTGTGTATGCTGGGAAAATTATTCTAATTTGTCACGACTTTCTTTGTTATACCTGGGTACACACGTTCAATTTGCAACCAGAATGATGTCAAAGGTACACATATTACTCTTATTTTTAATTAATCCTCCCGAAACTGATTCAAACTCTTTTTTCAATCGCTTTTGATTAAATCTTCTGGCATGGTTGTTATATTAATTAAAGAGCGGATATCGTAAACATTCAGTATTTTTGCTTGAATCAGCTAAGTAGCTTTTCAGGCCCACTCTATTCTCTAAATGCTGCCTTATACATTACTAAGAATCAGCATCAATTTTACGAGCCAAACGATATAAACTCAGAAGAGTCGATATTTCCATTGCCAACTACGTTTCGGTACACATTTTATTTTGTCACGGTAGCGTGCAAGCATTCACTTTTTTTTTTTGTGAAAGAATAAAGTTTCTTGGCATTGCAACAATAAGTTGAGAATATTTTTTACCCGATGCTCTAAGCTCGATGCTCCGCGTACCCCCCCCCCCCTCCCAGCTCTTACCGTACCCCACGCCAGGAGATACGAGTACCACACTTTGGGAAACACTGATCTGCGCAAACGCTTTGTACTGCTGACCTAGGGGTCAAAAAATGGGCTTGGAACGCTGCCAGAAAAAACAGTTCAATCGGTAGAAAGAACTGAATTACGAAGAGAAATTTTAAGGACTTTCCTTTAACGATTTCGGAATTAGATTTCTCACTTCATCGCATCTATCCTATTTTGGTAAATAGAATTTTCCTCCCCTCCCCCTTTAGAAATCAAATGCACCATTGGTTAAGACTGGTCGAGCAAACTATATACGGTGTTTCATGGTAGCTTAGCACATTTTCAGAGGCATGTGACAGGGGAGAACTTTCACAGGTTGTCCACAGGTCACGAAGATCCCGAAAAAGTCACGAATTTGGAAAACGATCACGAAATTTTCCGCCGAACGAGATCGGTACATTCCAGAAGGCACTGGGTATCCGGTATCCTGCAGGATTTTAAATATCCGGTATCCGGTCCGGCCACTGCGTGAAATACCCTGTTACCGGCATTTCAAATTTTACTTTTAAAATTACTAAATTAACATGTTTTGAAATCATACAAGATAGTAAGTTGTATTACAAACTTACCGCGTATTTGGAAGTTGAAAAATATGTATGAATTTGCAAGTTTCAAACATCCGATATCCGGCGGAATCAGTATCCTATGTATCACCGAATAGTCACGAAAATATTTCAAATAGGTCGCGAAATTTCATTTTCAAAATCTGTAGACCCCCTGTTTTAAAAATCGAGAAATTTCAATTATTAACTGAACCCTTATACACTGAAATTTAAAATGAAAAAAGATTTTTCTCAAAAAAGTAGAATAGTAAATCCTATTATGAAAAAACAGAATGATGCAATATTGTAGCATAACTGATGACATTGTTTGGCATAAAATAATTATTTGAGCTTTCATACTCAAATTACAATAATTGTGAGAATAGTTATTATGTTTAATTTTTTCATGAAAGGTATTTTTCAATGGCTAAGGATTTCAATTACTGAATAAAGTTTCTAAATCTGGTAATTTAAATTCTAAAGACTTTTTTTGTTAAGATGAAGAATGCTAAAAACGTTATTAAATGGCAATGATATGAATACAATTTTTTAAAATTTTCGCTGGTAGAGTATTACATTTAATTTGAAGGAATATGTTAGGGAAGATGATTTGAACAAAAGCTTTAATTTAGCGAAATTATTTCTTTTAAGTAACAAAGTTAAGAAATTCAATTTCACTTCTTGTGTGTTGCAATGAATTTAAAATAAAATCTCTCCTGAGTCGTAGTGCCCTAAGTCCATTTTCTATGTTTTTGCGAATTTACACTTAATGGACATAGAGTGCCGACGACAAAAAAAACTAGCTACACGGGGTTCCGAACTATCTATGACCCCATCGGACATCTTTATACTTTGGTTATCACTGAAAAGTTTAGTCTTATAGTACAAAAAATTTTATTTTTAACTTCATCCCAAAAACTCAAAAAATAGACTTAAGATACTATGACTCTCAGCTACAGAAATATCATCAACTCCGCACACGTATCCGGTACAAGTTTCGCGTTGCCACAAAAAGTTTTCTTCTTCATGAAAATTCTTAAAAGGACTGGATTAATTTTGAAGAAATTTGCATTCCGCTGTAAAAAATTGGAAAATATTCTTGCTTTTAAAAGTTCTGCCTAAAAAGCATTGTTTATTATCCGGCATATGTAATAAAAACTTTCAGAGAAACTGAATTAAACTTAATGAAGTTTGCTCTAGAGTATTCAAAATATAATAGCTATGGAAAAATCCTAGGAGAGCAAGTTTATTAAAATACGATGACTCATCAAAAATAATGAGTTTAATATTTTCGGCTCTTTCGTGAGTTAGGAATCTTGTAAAAAAATTTCCTTTTTTTTCTCTCTTTCTAATGGGGATGCGTATGGCCACTTTAAACCCAAGCAGACCTAGTGCGTACCCCGGTAATCGGCATCCATTTTTTCAAGTAGCACCACTTTTCGGTGGATGCCACTTTCCACTGAGAATTTGAACGCTTTAGTATCCCCTAGAAGGCTGCACCTGAGCTCTCATTTGATGCGAATTGCACCAGGTATTTAATTTAGCCGTGAGTATCCAAGCCAAACGGATAATCAACGGATCTTTAACATTCCGCACAATCATGCGACATGGGCGCAGACGATTTTCTGCATCTTGAAAATCCACCGACTTGGGCCAGGTTCGAACCTGCAGTCTTGGGCGTACGAGACCTGCGCCTTACCACTACGCAATCCTGTCGACGAGTCTTGTAAAATAGAACACATCATCCCTCATTGGGTTTATTGAAAGACTGGTCAAAATATCGCGGGCGATTTGACAATACCTCCTAAGTAAATTTTTCAATTTTCAGATTTTCTTTTTATTAACTAAAGTTAATTTTTAAAAAATCTAGAAGGCTGAAAAAGGTAGATAAGAGGTTTTGCCAGATCGTCCGCGATATAACTTTGCTATCGCTTAAATCTGCATACAGTTCGACCACGGAATTTTGATACTTGGACGCTTCTGCGCATGGCAGAAAAGAACAAATCCATTCGAGTTTAAGGAAGTTCGTTTTGCAGGTGCGTTTATTTAGCACGCAAATCATAATGTTTTCTTCTCTGTTAGTTGAAAGCAACTAAATTTACAAACTGGAATATAACATCAATTCGGAAGAAATCAAGTATGCTAACTGAACTAGAACTAGAACAAACACGGCGCATTTCTTATACCAACAGTTTCTCCCGTTGAACAAGAATGGATTCTTCTTGGCACTCTGCCAGGCAGATCGCTTTGGTTGATGGTAGACCTGTATGGGGCAGATGCATAAAGAAAACAACGTCATTTTTTCCAACTTAGAGTACAGAAAAAAAATGTTAAAGAAACGTTACGTGATAAAATTCTGCGTTCGATTTCATGTCGCCTTCCGAAAAATCCACAAAAATTCTATTCCATCTCTTCCGGTCAAGCCTCTACTCCTCATCCAGACCCCTTTCCCTCATCACCTTTTCAACATCGTCCATCCGAGTCTTCCTTGGTCTTCCTCGTTTCCTTCCTTGCTTTGTTTTCTAATTAAAAGCGAGTTTGGGCAGTCTTTCTTCGCTCATTCTTTTAACATGCCATACCAGATGAATTTAAACATAATAATAATAATAAAAACAATAACGTTTGAAAATTTTCCTTTTGTACAGGAAATAATATTATTTGATAGAATACATATGAAATAACATACAAGGGCTACTCGTGCATAACGTTTACGATAGAGTATTCATACACAGCTTTTCAATAATTCTCCTAATATTTCAAAGTTTATGATATTTCAATTCAAAATGATATGCGTCGACGGAGTTTCAAACTCCTCATGCGTGTTTATGAACGAATAATAGAATTGTCGAAAGGTTATTCCCTTTTCCAATGATATCTTGATTGCTTACTGAAGTCACAGTTGTTTTAAAGTGCTGTTCAATTATGTAAAGTTTCATTCTCTGTTAACGATGAAAATAGGTATACAATTATCAGAACAAGTTTTTTTTTTTTTTTTTTTTAAGGGTAATTAATTGAGAATGCCCTTGTCATATGAAATACTTATTTTCAGATGAAATTGGCATATGGACAAATGTATATTTTTATTGAAAACACACGCACCTAGTTCCTCTCCCATCCATTTATATAGTTCACTTAACGTGGACCAGTTACAATAAAATTTTGCCTTACGATACGATTCTGTCAACATGCCGAAAACAAACTATGGTAGAACGATATTTAAAAATTTGTTGAATGATTAGCATAAAGTAACATAATATTCGTATTTATTATCATAACTTAAGGACTTTAGCAAATTTCTAGCTAAATTTTCTTAAGCCTTTAGAATTTCAAAGCGGTTTTTACGATTTTAAAATGGATAATTTCCGATTTTTTGGATTGGCAACACTTTTGTTTATATCGAGTGATCATTCTCATGTTTACATCTAGCGATCTTTTATCAATCCTTCCGAATTTTTAAGCGTTTTTTACGATTTTCATACACCGCAGATGTTTTGCGGGGAATCAGCTAGTTTATGTAGTTTTCATTTTTCACACATATTAAGGCTGACACGTAATTTATATTCAGAGCTATTGTTTAATTATCTTAAAGGAAAAAATCCTTAAAAATGTTTAAAATTATGACTTTTTATTTGAAGTTTTGACATAATACAAACTTGAACCTTTCTCTTCCCCCCCCCCTCCCATCTGCTCATTGCAAATAACATTACAATTGGCAGTGTTTTTACGTCTCTTTGTCTTTTTCACAAATGTTATTCTCAAATATACTATCTTAAATATTTTTTAAAAATATATATTATTTATATTTAAAAAAAAACTCTCTGACAATTTTTTTCACCAAGCAGCCCATGAATATTTTTACATAGGCAAGTTACAGGTAAAAAAAATGTTTTCCTGTAGGTGGAAATTCACTGTAAAGCATTCAACATTTTTCAGTTATCATGATAAATATTAACTTACTTTAATTCAGTTTTGTTCTGATTATTATATTATCAAAAACTCACAAAGTTCTATCCTATATGGTCGAAAAGGGTTAGTGAAATGGTCATAACGATCACCAGACCTAACCTCAATTGACTTCTCCTTTTGAGATGCAGTCAAACATAAAGCTTACTCAAGAGACCCACGCACGGAAATTGTCTTATTTGAATTCATAACAGAAACAAAAAATTGCTAAACATTGCCAAAGGATGCTTGCCAATAAAGCCATAATACAAATACCTTCGGGCTAAATTGATCGCGAATACAGAAACTACACAACAATGTGTAACTGATGAAAACCAGCAATCAGAGTGCATAAAAAATAAATTTAAAGTACCTACTCAAATTTTATTCGTATATTCTTCAGGAATTGTAACTAATAAAGCAGCCTGATGCTTAGTTTTGCACTACCCTGTATATAATTAACCTTTTAACTGTCATGCCCGAGAATATCTTTGGCAAAACACTGGTGATCCAAAATGTCACACCCAAGATTATCTCGGGCACAGCAGTGGCTACAAAACCTTGAAATTTTTATGCATGTAATTCAAAATTTTAACTAAAAGTATAATTTATTTTGTACTACGTCGGATTTTTGCAATTAAAAAAAATTGACAACTTAAGTACCCAAATCATCAAAATAATTTGGCAGTTAAAAGGTAAAACTTCACAAAACCATTTCTTTCTGGTGGTCATTCATAAATGACATCACTCTTCGACCGGGAGAAGGGTTCGTGAAACTGTGACTGTTTCTGAAAAGGGAAGGGGAGGGGGTAACATTTGGTTTCTATCAAGCATTTAAACCTAAGACTGATCATCAGAGAGATTTACCTGTTGTTAAAATAAGGCGGCAAGCTCAGTTCGTCACACTGACGTTTCAGCATGACATTGCTTTGTTGAAATTAAGAAGAGTGATCAAGTACACCAAGTTTGTTGGCAGCATCTGCTTACCGGGCCAAGAAAGCAGAGACTCTTCTGATGTCAATGGGACCGTTGTAGGTGGGGGAACTGTTTCATTTGGAGGACCAGCAAGCTCAGTCCTTCGTGAACTAACGATACCAGTAGGAAGAACGAAGAGTGTGACAGAACTTGTTGCTGAAATTTAGCGGCATGCTCAGTTCGTCACACTGACGTTTCAGTATGCCATTTCTTTGTTGAAATTAAGAAAAGTGATCAAGTGCATACAGTAAAGCCTGTAAAGTTGCCCCCCTTTGTAAGTTGGCCACCTGTCTAAGTTGACCACTTTTTTCAGGAATGGAATTAGCTCTATATAATATAAGGGGGAAATCTTTATTATGTAGGGAAACCTTTGTAACTTGACCACCTATCATGACATTCTGTCTATGTTGACCACTTATGTACGCCAAATTTGGGTGGGAGTATTACAAAAAAACCTTTTGTAAGTTGACTGTCCAATTATTACTATATTTATTTGTTTCTCTATTTTTGCATTTTTTATGCTATAATGTTAGATTAGTATTTGTCTGGATAGATGAAACAGCAATATAAAATTTGCCCAAACTTCTCTGTAAGTTAACCATATGGGAAAAATACTATGAGCATTCTTTTATTCTTTAAATAAGTTCTAATAAGTTCTTTTTTTCTATAGCCATTTTGAATGATTATATACTTTAGGAAATCTTTACCATTATTTAAGTAATTTTCAATTAATATTTATCTTTATTTTAACCAAGTGATTTAATTTTAAAGTTGTTTAGGATACATTGTAAGTCATTCAGGTAAAATTGCTCTAATGATATTTTAGATAGCACTGCTCTACAGTGGTTTGCTAACAACAACCAAATTGCTATTTATTTATTTTTTATAGATTCATATCGTTATTCAAATACCTGCAAGTAAAAAAGTTCCACCACGTCACATTTTTGTGTAACAAAAATTGGAGCTTTCTGCTATTCTTCATGATTTTTTTGTCGCAACCCAACGCTTCTGGTACCCTACAATCTCGCCGTATCTAGTTATTTCTGGTATCCCATTATGTAAACCTTCCTTGTTGAATATAGTTGTGGGTTTTTGTATTATAGTTCATGTTGAAAATGGCAAATTTTGAGCGCAGACATTGCGAAACTATGCCAGATAAGTTTGTTACATTTGTGGGTGGTCTATTTTTAAATGTCAAGGTAAACAATGTCAATAAGGCTTGTTTCTTGTACTTCGGGTACCAAGTTGGTGACCAAGATGAAAATTGGGCTCCTCACGCGTGTTGCGTGAGTTGCAATGTTGTTCTTGGTGGGTGGATGAAAGGCAAAAAAAGCTCTTTACGATTTGCTGTCCCAATGGTGTGGCGAGGACCTGCAAACGCTTTTGATGATTGTTACTTTTGTCTTACAAACATAGAAGGATATTAAAAAAAGCAAATACATAAAATTGAGTATCCGAATATCCCATCTGCACAGACAGTTCCTCACGGCAAGTACTTAATGGTACCAACTGTTCCATTGAATTGAAAAGATATTGACATTCAAGAGAGGTGAGTGACATTGAAGACACAACTGAAACATATGTTGTTGAAGGTACTTGTAACGCAAACAGCGAACTCCATTTTATTTGTCAAAGTGAACAAAATGACCTGCTTCGCAAAGCCTATAGCACACTTAGCTTCCATGAAAGAAACGTACGCTAACGTCGTGGCTATTCTAATTGCATTTAAGTATAAACAGTTCAATTGGCGAATTTGTGGAGACTTAAAGGTCTTAGCTATATTAATGATAATCTTCAGGAGAGATTTTCTGAGTACTGTTGCTTTTTATATTTGTGGGATAGTCGAGCAACAGCACAGCATTTCGTAAAAAAGGAATGGCCACCCAGAACATCACTTCACTTTGGAGCTTGTAATGTTAAATGCAACTCTATTATTGAAAGGAAAAAAATTCTGCTCCCTCACTTCACATTAAATTAGGATTGATGAGAAACCTTGTGAAGGCCATAGACAAAGAAGAAGAATAAGGATTAAAAATTTTAAAAGAACGTTTTCTACAATTGAGTGAAGCAAAACTTAAAGAAGATGTTTTTATTGGACCTCAAATTAGACAAATTATTTGCGACCCTGATTTCGAAGGGAAGCTTAATCAAACAGTTAGCAGCTTGGAAATCGTTTGTGAAGGTGGTGAAAGGGTTTTTCGCAAAAAATAAAGATAAAAATTAAAAAATTCTACTTTAAGATCCTCTTATGTCCTTCCAAGCCATGGGGTGTGGGATGTCACTTAAAATTCCCTTTCTACATTCACATTTGAATTTTGTCAAAAGAAGATTTGGTGAACATAGCGATGAACAAAGGGAAAGATTTTTCAAGGACATTAAGATTATAGATACCCGATAACAATGTCATTGGGAACCAGCAGTGATGAGTGAGTACTGCAAGTTTATAAAGAGAAAAGATTTAACGTCACATAAGAAAAAAAATGACAACATTTCATCGCATTTATTAAAGTTTGATAGTTTTATGTTTTATTTTGTCTAAAATATGTATCTTTTCCCAATCGAAGTAGAATTCCATGATGAATTAGGGAGATTATTCATGATAAAAATTGTGATTTAAATGCATTTTTGAGTTTCTTTTCGTACTATACTACAGTCATAACAAAAAAAACTGCGTGTTACAGCTTTTTTACAATTATATTCGAATTCTACGCTACAAAATTAGTTGAAAATAGCTAATTGTATTTGTGTTAGGGAAAAAAAGTTTTTTTTTGTCGACTGGTGTAATTGTGAAAAAAATAGCTAATTACTACAGTAACGTTAATACATGAAGCTATATTTTAAATCGTTACAAATGTATAAATGCATAGCGTAAGAAATGACAAAAATAAAAAAATATATACCCTCTATAAGTTGACCACCTGTCTAAGTTGACCACTAAAGTGCTGCACCGCAAGTGGTCTACTTACACAGGTTTCACTGTACCAAGTTCGTTGGCAGCATTTGCTTACCTGGCCAAGAAGGCTGAGACTATTCTGATGTCAATGGTACAGTTGTAGGGGGGGAAGCTGCTTCATTTTGAGGAGCAGCAAGTTCAGTCCTTCGTGAAGTAACGACACCAGTAGGAAGAACGAAGAGTGTGACAGAATTTATTTGTTGAAAAAGATAGGAGATTCATTTCTGTGTGCTGGTTCACCGGATAATGATGAAGATGCTTGCCAAGGTGATTCTGGAGGTCATTTGATGGTCGTTGGGAAATAGTTGGCATCGTTTCTTGGGGTTGACGGTGTGGTGATCCCACTTATCCTGGAGTGTACACCCGTGTTACTTTCTAGCTAGATTGGATCCGAGAAAATGCTCAATAGATTCATTAATATGTTCATCAATGCAATCAATGGTGCTTGTCATTGAATGAGGATAATTTTGTGATTTCAGATTGTATTTTAAATAATTTCTGTAGTAATTTAAAATGTTTTATTTTCCAAGTGACACAAAAATGAATACACTGTTTGGAAAAACTATGAGTGGTTATTTCAATGTTTGGAGGAAGAATTAAAGGTGGTTTTATTGCAAAAAAGGTGTTTTTATATTAAAAAAATTCAAGGAATTGTTGACACGGAACAACAAGTCAATCAGCTTCAAGGGATTTAAATCAAATTTCTAGGTGGGCAATTGAGTGGAGTATGTCCTTTAATATTGGGAAATGTCAAGTGCTTCATTTTGCTCATGGGAACAAACATGCAAGCTATTATTTACAAGTATCCGTCATTAGTGAAGCAGAAGCAGTTGTTGATCTAGGAGTATTGATTAGTCACGACTTCAAGCTCATGGGAATAAACATGCCAGCTATTATTTACAAGGTTCCGTCATTAGTGCAGCAGAAGCAGTTGTTGATCTAGGAGTATTGATTAGTCACGACTTCAAGTTTAGTCAGCAGTGTAGCATAGTAAGTAACAAAGCTAACAGGATGCTTGGGTTTATCAATAAGGCTATTTCGAACAGGTCTAGGGAAGTGGTATTGCCATTATACAGAAGTTTGGTAAGACCTCATTTGGAGTATGCTGTTTAATTTTGCTGTTTATCTCCTTACTTAAGGAGGGATATTACCTTATTAGAAAGGGTTCAAAGGAGGGCTACTTGGTTGATAAGTGACCTTTCGGACATAGAATATGAAGTTAGGCTTAAAAGGCTCAACATGTATAGTCTTGAGCAAAGGAGAGTTAGAGGTTACATGATTCAGTTGTTTAAATTCGTTAAAATGGGAAATGTTGATGGGCTACAGTTATGTGCTGAAAGTACGAGTAGAACCAGTGGTCACTGTTTTAAGCTTTTCAAATCGCAGGCTAATCTTAAAATTAGAAAAAATTACTACTTCAATAGGGTTGAAGACAGTTGGAACAGTTTACCGGAAGCGACTGTTACCTGCAGTGGAGTAAAAACTTTTAAGAAAGCTCTTGTGCTCGTTGGGGACAGTTAAATTGGCTAGAACTAGCCTAGCTAGGCACTGTACCTGTTGCTGGTCGTCACTTCTGTATTTGTATTTGTAAAAGCAGCAAATTAAATTTCTTTTTAAAGTTTTTTTATTTAGCGTAATTTGATTTCAAAGTTACATTGATTTAATTTTTTATGGAAAACACCGATGCTGATTAGGGTTTAAATTTACTTCAAGTTGAATGTTTAAAAGGAAATCATCTTAGGTATTTAAACTTTTAGGATAAAATAAAGTGGGTCTCTTTTTAAGAATTCGGACCATTAATATTTTTTACTTTTATATACTAATTATCTTTTTTGTTGTAAACCTTAATCTCAATTTATACAAATTAAGTCTGCACGCAATCATTTACTATTTTTATGATCACAAATGTCATTTAAATTTAAAAATTTTAAATTAGAAATGTGATCAATAACGTAAGTGATTTGTTTCTGATTTTTTTTTTCTTTCTAATGGGGCTGCAGTATTGGTCATCAACCATTGCAGACCTAGTGCGT
Source organism: Octonoba sinensis (assembly GCA_038502835.1). Taxonomy (NCBI): domain Eukaryota; kingdom Metazoa; phylum Arthropoda; class Arachnida; order Araneae; family Uloboridae; genus Octonoba; species Octonoba sinensis. Next base: position 15,816,819 of record CM076606.1, on the reverse strand, counting down.
CCCCAGAGATTGGTATATACCAACTCTTTCAGCGGTACCACAATGAGTGTGGTACCATTTTGAACTGCAACACTGCAAGGTGCAAGTACATATGCTTATGTAATATCGCGTGACATGTGACAAAGAGGGGGTGGTAGGGGGTATGTTGAAGCGTGACATATTGTGACAAAGAAGGGAGGGGTCAAATATACTGAAAAAAAGTGTGACATCATTTATGAACGGCCCCAAACATATATATATATATATATGCGTATGTGTGTGTTTGTAAAATTCTAAAACTTCTGTGATTTGTGTGTGTGTGTTTCACATAAAAATAATGTTTTCTTACTTCTACATCAAAGTGTGCGGTTTTTTTTTTTTTTTTTTTTTTTTTTGTCAACTGTATTACGACCAAAGAAATTTTAAAAGTGACATGACAAGAGATTAACTATTCTTTTTTGTCAGAAGTTTCAGTTTTATCAAATGCTTTCATCTCTTTAATGACATTGATAAATTATTCACAATCCATTTGCAACCAACATATGCATGCGTATGTATGTGTGTGTGTAAAATTCTATAATTTCTGTGATTTGTGCGTATATGTGTTTCACATGGGAATTATTCTATCTAAAGCTTTTTTTTTGTAAAGTTTATTATGATCAAAGAAATTTTAAAAGTGACATGACAAGAAATGTATTTTTGCTTGTCAGAAATTTCAGTTTTGCCGAATGTTTCCATCTCTTTAATGACATTGATAAATTATTCGCAAACCAAACTGTATGAACTTTATAAAAGAAAGTTTTGAAAAATAGTGCAAGTTAGTCGTTAAACTGAGACTATTCGAGAAATCTGGAGCTACATAATCTTGTAGTCATCTCAGGAATATTTAATAAAATCGGAGCGGTGGAGCACAACATTTTTTTTGCTCCGAATTAGTTCCCGTTTCAAGTAAAATCTCGTTTCCCTACTGCTCCGTGCTCCTATTCCAGGTCTCTGACTTCAAACACTATCATCACGTTGATTCGTACCAGTTATGTAACAAAAACGAAGAAAATGATAAGGGATCATTCATAAATGATGTCACGCTTTGAGGGAGGAGGGGGTCATGAAATTGTGACAAGGGGAGGGGAGGGGGTGACTGAAGTGTGACATCCCTGCTTATGCAACATAGCGTGACATGGGACAAAGGGGGAGGGGGGTCCGTTGAAGTGTGACATTTTGTGACAAAGGGGTGAGGGGATCAAAGCGTGACATCATTTATGAACGCTCGCTAAATACTAATTTTGCCATTGATAGCTCGAGTAATAATGCAGTTCTACCATCAATCAAAGCGATCTGCCTGGCAGAGTGCCAAGCAGAGTCCATTCATGCTCAACTGAGGAACTGCTGGTATGAGAAAAGTCGTTTTTCTTCCCGTTCTAGTTCCTTTGGGATACTTGATTTCTTCCGAACTAATGATATATGACAGTTTTTAAATTTAGTTGCTTTCAACCATGGCTGTCTACGATTCTGTAGCGGCTGTCCAAACGGGCGAAAAAGTCCGTACACGCAGAACTTACATTTTCTGCTACTTCGGTTGTTTGGCGCTGAGAGCATGCACCTACAAGTGAGGGTTTAAAGGATTAACCATAGCAATATCATCTCGTTTAGAGGCCTGAATTTCAAGGAAAATGAATATTTAAGTTTTGGGGACAAAAGTAACTATCAAAATAAGTTGCAGGATTATGTGATAGCGATTTAAACGTTTTTAATACAGAGGAAATAATAAAATGATCGTTTTTACGTCGTAACACATGCGGACTTTGAGGCTGTTCGTTTACGTACAACTTTTCTTCCTAATTCGTGTACTAAATAAACGCACCTACAAAACGAACTGCCCTAAAGCTGGAATGGATTCGTTCTTTTCTGCCATGTGCAGAAGCCTCCATATGTCAAAATTCCGAGGTCGAACTATATGTATCTATTGCGATAAATATTTGGATGTTTTCATTGGATGACAAAGTTCAGAAATTTACGAACCACTGAACAAAAATAATTTTACCCATGCTACTCTGAATTTACCCCGAGGAATCTTGGTAACTACAAAAGACAGCCTCATTTTTTCATTTATCATAAACTAAAATTTTCTTCCCTTTCGTACGGAACTTTGCATTTATCGCTTCAAAATAGCTGTTCTGACTAACGACGCAAAGGGAAAAACTTTAAATTTTTTCACATGTAAACAACTTTTATTCACACGACAAACGATAAGCAAAAACTTCCCGTTGGATTTACTGAAAAGAAATGAACGCATTGTCATAAACAGGAGATTAATGAAGTAAAATTTGGGATCCTGGCAAAGGGTCTCCGCTTGCAGCTCTTATGCCAAAAATTTCTCAGCTGGTTTTCATTGTATTGCCTGAAAGATAAGAAAAATAATTATAATGGATTTATCTTGAAAAATCTTTTGCATCACGAACGTAATACTTTATATTATTTTGGAAGAGAAAATAAGTTCAGACATTTGCTTAACTTTAATTTTAATTAAAATTATTTTTCTTTGTTATTAAGATCTTTTTTAAAAAAAAATTCCAGTTTTAATTTTCGGGGGAAGAAAAAGGGGATTGGAAGGCATTTGCCCTGAACTTAGCTAAATGAAAACAGATGTTTTCTGATTTTTTTAAAACATTTTCGTTAAGGGAAAATCAAAGGGAAATACTCTTGATAATATCTAATGAGAATATTTTCGTGGAGTTTATTGTTTATCTGCTAATTTAGAAAATGGCCTATAAAGTCACATGCATTAGAAATCTTCCGTCTGCTTTGGGAAAATATTTTCAGTTTTCGCTACTTTGGGAAATCATGTTGACTTTTCACAGACGATCCCAAGCGATTGATCAGCTCTTAACAAAGGAAGCATTGATTGAAATTTCAAGAAAAGAAACTAATTAATAAGTTTTTAATACTTCTAGAGCAAGGAAATATTAAAATTTACGTGAATATTTTTGAAAAAGAGTTTGTTATAAGAATCCGTTGATTAAAAAGAACGAAATCTTTGCAGAATTTTTATCCATAAAAGATTAGACTTATTCGGTAGATTTTATCATTCTGTTTGCAGTAAGTGAAAATACTTTCCAAGCGTTAAGAGCATATTAAAGTACAGTAATACCTCACTGGTTTTTGGTAACTCTTACCGTAGTAAAATATTCGGCACTGAGTGAATCATTACTGTAAGAAAATAAGTTCCCCGTCATTTTTTTTACACAAAACTTTGTGAACATAAAACGAGAGAAAAGTGATAATAGAAGATATTCCTTAATATATCTTCAATATAAATAAAAAATAGAATGCGTGTGTATGTATGTTCCTTATACAAATCTACAGCTTATGTCGAATTTTCACCACATTTGGCACAGGGGTACCTTGGTACCCGAAGAAAGTCGTAGGGAAGTTTTCAAACGTTAAAAAAAGCTCCAAACTATTCGTATTTTATTTTTACAGCCAGAAAAATGCTAAAAAGTGTTTTTTCTGTGCAAAAAAAGACTGCCGCATCATTCCGAATTTGGTACCATTAAGCCCGTAAAAAACTACCCCAGAAGGAGTTTTGCTCTTTGTGCAAAAATTCGAAGCCTCTAATTTGATTACAGGAGAAGTTATAAGTGCTTTTCGCCGTAATTATCTTTTATTTATTTTCCTCTGACGACTGATGAAGCACTGTATTATGTATTTTATTTGCACCGTTTCCATTTTGTCTACTTGTATATTGCTAATTAAAATTCAATTCACAAGTCCTTATTTTAATGAGGATTTTTAGCAGGACCGCTAACGATATTTAAAAACTGTTGTCTTCATTCTAATGCGAATTTTTTATGACTAATGCCGTGCATGCAAAAGGGATTTTTAGGGACAGCTGTTTTTGCTCAAACGGCAATTTAAAGACTCTTGTCCTTCTTCTAATGGATTTTTTTTGAAAATTTCTCCTTATTTCTATAGAACAGAGTGTTGAACATGAGTCAAACATGACATAAATCTTCTTCCACCAGGAAATTACATAATAATTGAGATATCCCGCGCAAAGCCGGGTGACACACAGCTAGTATAAAATAAAAAAGAAAACTTATTTTTAACCGACTTCCCAAAGGAAGGAGGTTATACATTCATATTGTATGTATGTCGTTTTTTTTTTTTTTTTTTTTTTTTTGGCTTGTTTGTTTGTCCACTCATAACTTCTCACCGGATAAATCAATTTTCATGGTTTTTTTTTTAATCGATCGAGGGTGGTTTCCTATAGGTCCCGTACCTTTCTTTCTTTCTGAGCTTTCGCTCTATAGTTCGTTAAGGCTTGCGATCGGGCGCCTTGCCTTCCTTTCTTATGATGAAAATAACCTGTCTTGTGTTTTCTCTTCGTTTTTTTTTCTTTTTTTCTCTTTCCCCTTTTTTTTTCAAAAAAACAAAGTTATACTAAATTTTTGAAATAGTTAGCAAATATTAGTCTGTAGAAAAGGATACTGTATGGGAAAAAAATGCGCCTGCTTAAAACAAGGAAAGCAAGCTCCTCCTGTAAAACGGGTCTCTGAGGAGCTCTGGATCGAATTGTCTGTTCTTGAATTTATCTTGGAATTCTGTAAATAAGGTATTTATAATTATTTCATTTTTTTCTTTTTGAAATTCTTCTTCTTGTGTAATATATTCTATATTATTTTCCATTTGCACTGTGTCAAAGTCTTCTTTATTTATCCAATTTAGTTTAATTTTTGTAATTTCTTCATATTGTTCCCATTTTAAAATAATTTCTCTGTAAGCTTTTTTTTCCCTGTTTTTCTTTAGTTGTTCATCTGTGCACTTAATTTTTTTTATTTTCTTTGAAATATTGTTTAAGTAAAAATTTTATTGTACTCCATGTGGTTCTTTCTTTGATGTATTCTATTTTTGATAGGTATCTGATAAGATCATTTGGAGCAAAGTTGTTTACTCCCAGTGATTTTCTTATGGCGCAGTTTTCTATGGTGCTAATTTTTTTTTTTATTCTTTTTTGTATCTTCTATTCTTATTATGTTACCGTAATCAGGTTTCGCAATAATTGTTTGTTTTACAACGTTTAGACCATTCTTTGTGCTTATTCCACTTTTTGTGTTCGTGAGCCATTTTATAATATTTAGCATTTTGTTCATTTTTCTGCATGTGTTGTTAGTATGTTCTGTCCATTTTAAGTTATTTTGGAAAATTACTCATAAAATCTTATGATTTGTTTTCCATGAGATTTTTTCGTTTTTTATGTAAAAGTTCTTGTTATTTTTATTTTTTGTTGGTGAGGAGTCTATTAAGACTGATTTTTCACTTGCAATTTCTTGTCTGTTGTCTTCCATCCATTTGGTTAGGTTATCTAATTCTATTTTTAGGGTTTCTTTTGCTTCGTCTCTTTTTTTCTGCTATGATGATGCATAAGTCATCCGCATATGCGAAAATCTTTGCTTTTTTTACATATTCTCCCAGGTCTTCTATATAGCTGTTAAATGAGAAAGGTGAAATTATTGTTCCTTGTTGAATTCCACTGTTTGTGGTTACTTTTTTAGATAATTCTGTTTTTCCACTTTACCATATTTTCTCTATTGTGTAGAAATTCTTGTATCCATTTTATCACTTTTGCGTCCATTTTCATCTTGATTAGTTTTTTTATTAAGTTGGGGATCCAAATATTATCGTATGCGCCTTTAATGTCAATAGAGGAGACGTATATAAAATTCTTGTTTTTTCTGTTTTCGGTTAAGTAGCTGTGAAAATCAAATAAGTAATCATTGGTTCCTCTTTCTTTTATGAAGCCATATAAATAGTTTGGTAGAATGTTGTTTTTGGTAGTCCAATTTGTTATTTTGTCCATTAATATTTTTTCAAGGGTTTTGCAAGTGTTTTGTGCTAGTGCTATTGGTCTATAATTTTCTATTAGGTTGGGGTTTTTTCCTGGTTTTTTTTATCGGTATTATTTTGGTTTCTTTCCATATTTTCGGTAAATAGCTTTCTTTAATACTTATATTATATATTTTTCTTAATTCTTCTATTGCTTCATCTGGAATATTTTTAAGCATTTTATTGTTTATTTCATTTGTTCCAGGTGTGCTGTTTTTGGCTCTTTTTAATGTTAATTCTACTTCTTTTTTTGGTATTTCTTGTGAAATTTTGTTGTTTTCATTTTGGTCTGTTTCTTCAAGTTCGATTTTTGTGTTGTCCTTGTTCTTTTTGTCTGTAAAATAATTAATAAATAGATCTGCTTGATCTTTGCTATTATGAACTTTTTCCCCTTTGTATTCGATTATTAGATTGCTGGTTTGGATTTTTGTCTCTTGGTATCTTTTAATCATATTAATAGGGTTATATAATTCTTTTGGGCTCTTTATGTTTAGGTTCTTCCTTCCCAGTTTTCTCTTTTTGCTTTTTTTATTTCTCTTCTGTAAGCTGCTTCTGCTTTTTTATAGATTATCCAGTCGCTTATACTTTGAGATCTTCCTGCTGTTTTTCTTTTTATATTTCTATTATATTTTAATTTTGCGCACTTGTTATTCCACCAGTTATCATATCCTAAATCTATGTAATGTATTTCTTGAGAGACTGTTTTGGATGTTTTTTTGATTATTTCATTGAATTTATATATATTGAAGTTTTTATTCTTTTCTTGATTGTTTTTGTAATTTTCTTTTAATATTGTAGAGAATTTCTTCCATTTTGTGTATATCTTTTTTTTATGCACTTTGTTGTTATATGTTTCTTTTTTTTTTAATTTATGTTGGGAAGTGATCGCTGTTTCCTGGGTCATCGAGTCTGCTCCATGTGAAGTTTTTTCTTTTTGAAATATCTACTAGTGTCAAATCTAATATCCCGTCTTCAATTCCTCTGTTTATTCTTGTTGGTAGTTCATCATTAATGCAAATTAAATCGGATTTGTTAATAAAATTGCTTAATTTATTGCCACATGGTGTGCTGAGTCTGTCCCCAAAATTCTGACTTCTGGCATTAAACTCTCCCACAAGAATTGTGTTTTTATCTATTATTTTATTTAATGTGAATAATGAATTGTCGTTTATTGTTCCATGTGTTCTGTAACAGTTTAAAATATTAAATTTTTCTTCTTTTGTGAATATTGTAATCTTTAAAATTTCGAAACCTATTATTTGTAGATTAGTTGTATAAGAGGGAATATTTTTCTTTACATATATGCAGAGTCCTCCTCCTTTGTGCGGGAATACTTTTTCTTTGCTGTAATGGATATAGTCTTTGATATTTGGAATTTTGTTGTCCGGTAACCAGGTTTCTTGGATGCAAATGATTAGTGGTGAAGTCCAGGCAATTAAAAATTTAAGGTAATCCAAATTTTTCATAAGGCTTCTAATGTTCCAACTTAAAATAAAATAAGACATGATGGAAAAGAAAAAAAAAAAAAGGCTTAATTGACTATAAGGAGTCCACCCGGGTCAATTTGTTGGATAAAATCCGTGTTGGAATATTGATTATCCGGGATTTCGAAGTTGTCCTCTTGTCCGTTATTGTATTTAAATAGTTCAATTTTGAGTTTTTCAATTTCTGCGTTTTTTTCAACGCACGATGTGCACGTTCCGGGATTTAATTGGCCCGCTGTTATTATATTTTGAATTAGAGTTTTTAGATTGTTAATTTCTATTTTTATATCTTCTATTTGCTTATTTTTTTTTATCTATTTTTTTGTATATGTTCTTTATTGTCGTAGTTTGTGTTTCGTCTTTTTCCTCTTCTTCTAACGTAATTTTTGGACTTTTTTTATTTTCAACTATTTGTGCCCAAGATTTACTCTTTTCTGTTTCTTTGCTATACTTTTCTGTCTTCTTTTTTATTTCTTCAATATATTTTGGACAACTTTTATCAGTCGCTGTATGATTACCTCCACATCTAATGCATTTTGTTTCATTGTTGCAGTTTTCATGGTTTTCTCCGCAATTTTGACACTTTATTTTGCTTCTGCAATTATTTTTTTTTGGTGACCTATGTTTAGACAATTATAGCATATTTGTGGTTTTTCTATATATTTGCTACATTTAAAGTTTAATCTTCTTATTTTGATTTCTTTTCTTTCTGTTTTTCCTATTTCTTTTATTAAAATTACTGGGATTGATTCTTTTGATCCCCTTTTTGTGAATCTGATTACCTGGGTAAGCTTTATTCCTTCCTCTTCTAGTTGTTGGGCAATGTATTCTAATGGTATCTCTGTATCAATATTCTTGATCACATATTTCGTATTTATTACATCCTCTATTATTCTAGACGTTATTTCTATGTCAAGCAGTTTTTTTTGCTTTTACTATTTTGTTAACTGTTATTAAACTTTTTGTAGTTATAATTAAATTTTGCTTACTTGTTAAGTTTATTTTGTCTTCTTTTCTTGTTATTTTTTCTAATTCGTCGTTTAATTCTCTTGTTTTGTGAGTTGGTAGTATTTCTGTCACACCAGAGATGATAATTTTCACTTCTTGACATCCATTTTGTAGAGCTGTTTTGACTTTTTCTATGATATTTCCACTGCGTTCGAATATTTTTTCATCTTTTTTACTTTCTTTATCTTTTTTCGTATTTTCCTCGTCTTTCGCTTTCCTTTTCGTCTTACCGGTCATATTTACAACTTTTCCCTCATCTTTAGCAACATAAAACAATGAAATAAATTCACGATACTTTCGTTAAAATAAAGAACAAAACACGTCAAATCACTTTCTTGTGATAATTAGAAATATTATTCCGTAAGAAACTACACAGGGCCTTTCAAAAAGGTCGTTCCGTGCTTAATTCCGCACTTTCAAAAGAAAACACACATTTTACCAACCTCCTCACGCACTCTCCACATGCCAAAAACCTCCCGTACCTTTGTTTGACCATATTGGAGAATTAGGAAAAAGTTATGGGCAGAAATAGGGTCATTTTGTAGTTTTTCATCCATACCTTTTGACTAAATGAACCGATTTTTATGACTTTTTCTTTAATAGATAGAGGGCCGTCTAACTCAAATATTGTACATCAATTAGAGTACATTTGTTTTTTAGAAAAAACGTTATGGGTGAAAAATAAATATTTTTTATTTTAATTGTAAAGACTTGACTTGATTTTTCTTTGTTGGGAAAACTATTAATAAACATGAAACTCATTGTTAAAAAAGTTTTTGTTGCCATTGTGCTATAATAATAAATGCAATTACAGCAAAATTTTGACTGAAGGCTTCTCTGAAGCAAAAATTAAATCCAATCAGTTTGTTTGCTAAAATCGACTTCAAAAGGGAATTTATCATACAAATGATTACTTTTTAGTGCCATTAATTCAAAGAAGTTTTGCCCTTTGATATGGTTTTTTTAAAAAATAGAGTATTTATATACAAAATGTATTTACACTAAAAAGAATAAAATAAAATAATTTTTATAAAAAAACAGAACCGTCTTCAAATTATAAATTGCGCTAAAAAGTGAAAAATAAATTCATATTTTAAACAGCATCGATGTGAGTAGGGGAATAATGGGTGTTCTACCCCAAGAGGCGGATCGCGGATCAGGGGGCGTGGCCGATCCGCCTCCCAATACCCCCAGGCGTGCCCTCAGGCGTTAGTCGAGTGGAATTGAGTTGTATGCCCTCAGGCATTTTTCGAGTAGAGTTGAGTTGTATGCCCTCAGGCGTTTTTTTTGAGTGGAGTTGAGTTGTATGCCCTCAGGCATTTTTCGAGTAGAGTTGAGTTGTATACCCTCAGGCATTTTTCGAGTAGAGTTGAGTTGTATGCCCTCAGGCGGTTTTTTACGAGTAGAGTTGAGTTGTTTTTCAAAAATTTATAGTTTTGGAATGGCAACACCTTTTTGTTTCAGTTTACGACTTGATGCAATGTAATGTCGATTGCAGCGCCATCTATGAGAAGAAAATGCAACTATTTTCGAACTTAAAATTTTTTTTTTTCTAATGTTTTCTCTCAGAATTCAAGCAGGAACTATTTTATATTACAAAAAATAATTATAATGTATAATGAATTAAATTTATTGTCGCTATTTACATCCTATTATGTATTTATTTCTTTTTTCGACTTAGAAAGATTTTCTTTTTCGATCTTTTTAATGTTTGCACTTAGCATTCACGCAGGAACTATTTCATATTAACAAAAAAATTAATTATAAAATGATAGCGCTAAAAAGTTAATGCTTAAAAAGGGATTACTTTAAATGCAAAGGGAATTATTAAAGTATTACATTTAAATGATATTAAAAAATAATAATAATATTTTTAATACAAATTAGTGATGATAAAAGGTATATTCAACTTACCCTAGCAGGAGATTCAGTAGATTGATAATTGATTCTTGAAAAATCCATGGTTGAGCGTATAAGGAACTGAGAAACGCTTTTAAAAAAGAGCAGAGCAAAAATTCATCTTTACTAAGCAAGTATAGAAAGCGAAGTGACTTTTCACTTTCCAGTCCTTGTAGCATTTTCTTTCAAGAAATATAGAAGCTAAAAGTTAAGCAATTAGAATGCGTGTATACATCACAGTTGAAGAGAATGTATACATTCAGGGTACATTTGCCGAAAGTTATAATTCCTGCAGCATTGCAAGACATGAACAAACTTGTATTGCGCTAAAAGATTGAAATCATAGTGCAGGTGTTTTTTTATGGCTTTAGGTCCTATGTGACGATCGGACAGAAAAGAAAAGGTACCCTCTCCACCCCTATAGGCATACTTTCTCTTTCTACATTGAATGAAGTGATTGATAAAGATCGCGTTCCTTTTCACATACAAAGCATTTCCATTGTACTTAATTTTTAACTGTAGATAATGGATACGTTACTTGATTTTGGTGAATATCAGCTTAATGAAAACAAAAATACGTTAATGAGAGATGATTTTTACTCGCAAGAAAACATGTTTGATAGTGTTTTCTTCTATTAGCAACCTTTTTTTCATTGGTGCAGAAGCTACTAGTAGGTTTCATTCCGTAAAACAATAGAGAATGTAAGATTTTACTAAATAAAAATGTTTGAACTTGCAAAACAAAATTATCTTCTACTTGCAAAATTTTAGAACTTCGCATGAAAATTTAAAAAAAAAAGTACTTATTCAAACGGTTGAAACTTGGAACTAAAATTTCAACACTGAATCATCAAAAATCCGAAACAATTTAAGCTGTGGAATAAAGATTCGAGACTTAAAAAGTAAATGTAAACTCACTAAAAGAGATTTGAAAATCTGAAAAGAGAAATAGAATAATAACTTCACTAGAAACACTGAAATAGAATCGTAAAACTTGAAAAATTTAAATCGCAAAACTTAAATCTATTGCAAAGAGCTTTATGTGAAACGTAAAAGTGCTAAGAGCAAAATGCTAAAACTGAGGAAACTTAGAAATACGCGGAACAAATCATTTACAACTATAAACTTTAAAAACTTAAACTCATTCAGAAAAGAACGGAAATGCAAAATTACAAAACAAAAGTGTTACGCTCTTGCAAAATATTAAAACTTAACGCAAAAAAAATGTAAGAAAGTACAAAACACCAAAAGTTAAGAGTAGTATAAAAAACTGTTACTTAGATTCATCTAAAACATAACTAGGAAAAAGTAAAAGTAATATATACAAATTGAAAAAACTTATATTCACCTATTTAACATATCAAAATAGCAAGTACAAGACGTTAAAACACAACGAAAATGTAAAAGTATGAAACGTAAAATTACAAAACCTAAATTCATCTGGTAAAAGTTCCGTAAAAAATGTAAAAGCACTAAGAGTGAAAACTACAAAACAGCATGAAAGCTAGAAATAAAAAATATACAACATCAGAACTTAAATTCATCCAGAAAAACTTAGAAGAACAAATGTAAAAAGTTCGGATTTTTTCAAAACAAAAGTATGATGCACTTGCAAAATGTTAAAACTTAGTGCAAAAACGTAAAAAGTACTATGTACAAAATGTTAAAATTTAGATTTATCTACTAAAACAGTGAATGAAGATGTAAAATTACTAAGAGTAATATATTAAAACAACACGAAAACGTAAAAGTACTAAGTACAAAACGTAAAAAAAAAAATTATTTATCTGCTATAACTTAGACTGAAGTCGTAAAATTACTAAGTACAAAGTGTTAAAACATCATAAAAATGTAAAAATATCAAGTATAAAGCAGCAAAACATAGATTTGTCTGTAGAAATCTTGATCAAAAAAATGTAAAAGTTCAAACAACAAAATCCTAAAATTCTGAAAAATTGAAAACACGCAGTACAAAAACAGCAAACCTGTAAAATTGCTAAGTATAAGGATGCAAAACTTAAATTTTTCCAGAAAAACTTAGAACGAAGTTGTAAAAGTACGGAACTTTTCAAAGTAAAAGCGTTATGTACTTACAAAGTGTTAAAACTTAATGTAAAAATGTAAAAAATTCTTCGTCAAAAATATCAAAACTCTGATTTATCTACTGAAACTTAGAATGAAAATGTAATTGAATCAAATGTACTAAGTGTGAAATAGTAAAGTAACATGAAAATGTAAAAGTACTAAGTATATATAGCGTAGTCATCAAGTGAAACTTTGTACAAAAATGTCAAACTTAAGTACGAAACTTAAAAGACTTAGATCTGTCTGCAGAAATCTTGATCAAAAAAACGTAAAAATTCAAACAACAAAATCCTAAAACTCTGAAAAAGGTAAAAACACTCAGTACAAAAACAGCAAAACATAGATTTGTCTACTGAAATCTTGATCAAAAATGTAAAAGTTCTAACAACAAAATCTTAAAACTCTGAAAAATTAAAAACATGCAGAGCAAAACAACAAAACATGTACAAATGCTAAGTATAAAGCTGCAATACAAATGCTAAGTATAAAACTTAAATTAAATTCATCCAGAAAAACTTAGAACGAAAAATGTAAAAGTACGAAACTTTTCAAAACAAAAGTGTGATGCACTTGAAAAACATTAAAACTTAATGCGAAAATGTAAAAAGTACTACGCACAAAATGCTAAAATTTAGACTTATCTACTAAAACATTGGATGAAGATGTAAAATTACTAAGTAAAATATATTAAAGCAGCAAGAAAATGTTAAAGTACTAAGTACAAAAACGTAAATAAATTGATTTATCTACTAAAACATAGACTGAAGTTGTAAAATTACTAAGTACAAACTGTTAAAACATCATAAAATTTGAAAATAGCAAGTATAAACCAACAAAACATAGATCTGTCCACTGAAATCTTGATCAGAAATGTAAAAGTTCTAACAACAAAATCCTAAAACTGATAAAATAAAAACACTCAGTACAAAACAACAAAACATGTAAAAATGGTAAGTATAAAGCTGCAAAACTTAAACTCAATCAGAAAAACTTAGAACGATGATGTAAAAGCGCGAAACTTTTCAAAATAAAAGTGTTATACACTTGCAAAATGTTAAAACGTACTGCAAAAATCTTAAGAATTACTACGTACAAAATGTTAAAACTCTGATTTATCTACTAAAGCAACGCGAAAATGTAAAAGTACTAAGTATATAACGTATTCATCAGGTGAAATTTTGTACAAAAATGTAATCGTTTATGTACGAAACTTAAAAAACTTAGATTTATCTAAAAAAAAATCCCAATTAAAGTCGTAAAAAGTATGAAATGTTAAACATCATGAAAATGTAAACTTTCCAAAAATGCAAACATCAAAACAACTTAGATGTATCTAATAAAATTTAGAACGAGTAAAAGTGTCAAACTTAATAAAAGAACAAAGTAAAAAACAAAAAAAAAAACTAATATTCATCTACTAAAACACAGAAAAACTTAGAACGAAAAGGTAACAGAAAATTTTCAAAATAAACGTGTTATGCACTTGCAAAATGTTAAAACTTAAATTTATCTACTAAAAATCAGAACAAAGATGTAAAAATACTAAGTATAATACATTGTAGCAACACAAAAATTTAAGAGTACTAAATACAAAACGTAAAAAAAGTTAGAGTTATCCAACTAAAACTTAGACTGAAGTCGTAAAATTACCAAGTTTTTTTTTTTTTTTTTTTTTTTTTTTTTTTTTTTTTTTTTTTTTTTTTTTTTTTTTTTTTTTTTTTTTTTTTTTTTTTTTTTTTTTTTTTTTTTTTTTTTTTTTTTTTTTTTTTTTTTTTTTTTTTTTTTTTTTTTTTTTTTTTTTTTTTTTTTTTTTTTTTTTTTTTTTTTTTTTTTTTTTTTTTTTTTTTTTTTTTTTTTTTTTTTTTTTTTTTTTTTTTTTTTTTTTTTTTTTTTTTTTTTTTTTTTTTTTTTTTTTTTTTTTTTTTTTTTTTTTTTTTTTTTTTTTTTTTTTTTTTTTTTTTTTTTTTTTTTTTTTTTTTTTTTTTTTTTTTTTTTTTTTTTTTTTTTTTTTTTTTTTTTTTTTTTTTTTTTTTTTTTTTTTTTTTTTTTTTTTTTTTTTTTTTTTTTTTTTTTTTTTTTTTTTTTTTTTTTTTTTTTTTTTTTTATGTTTTCAGTTCTACAGGCTAATGTCACATGACTATTAATTTTAGATTTACGAACTGTATCGGAGAAACATTAAAGTTTTAACTGACAATTTTCTAAAGAAAATAATTTTTTGAACTTAAAAAATTTTAAAAACTATTTTCAAAACTAAAATTTTTTCTTCATGCTGTTGCTTTCTTTAAATTTATTTCAGATTTTGAAAAGAAAAACAGCTTAAACGCTTTTGTTTTTCCTTCCTTATTTTTCAATGAACTGAAAAAGAAAAGAATAGGTATATTTGATGTTTGGCTTCTTAACGTAATATTACAAATGTTTTTACTTTTCGCATTGATATCTCAAGGGCAAGACATATTGAGGTTGAAGTCAGTTAAAAACCTTGTAAAAGCAATACGAATTGTATTCATTGCAAGGAGCTTTACTGTATGACATTAAGTTTCACAAAAGGGGGCAAGAAACTAACTCTTACTCTCAATGAGCTCAATATATAAGATCATTTTCAAATCACTATTACTAATTAATTATTGATAATACCAATAAAAAAAAACTTGTCCATTAATCTATGAACTGTTTCCTTGTGTGTGATAGAAAATAATTGTGCTAAAATGTGTCTGTCATACAATAAGAAATTAAAATGAATCACTCTTCAAATCCCTACGAGAATTAACATGGCACGACGAAGCCCTCTCTCACCGAAGGACTCCGTCACCTGTTTTCCGGGGAAAGACTCCTGCTTACCGACCCCGCCCCCAGACCTTGTCTATCTAGTTTATGGTCTAAGGTACTAACTATAAAACTTCTAATCTTGAATTCATCCAAGGGAAAAAAAAGACTTAGAAAAAAAAAAATATGTAAATCCAAACGAAAATTTTCAGAAATAAAACTGTTATCCACTTGCAAAGTGTTAAAACTTAATGCAAAAATATAAAAAGTACTGTGTATGAATGTTAAAACTTAGATTTATCAACGAAAACACGGAATGAAGATGTAAAAATATTAAGTAAAATATATTAAAGCAACACTAAAATGTAAAAGCACTATGTACAAAGCATCAAAACTTAGATTCATCTAGTAAAACTTGGTACAAAAATGTAAAAGTACTAAGCATAGAACCTCAAATATACATTTATTTAGTAAAAAACAGAACGAAACTGTTAAAGTACTAAAGCCAACGCATCAAACAAGGATTAATCTATTAAAACAGTATAAAAGCACTACATACAAACTGCAAAAACTCTTAGAACTAAAATTTAAAAATGTAACAAATCATAAAATTTTAAAACTTAACTTCATCCCGAAAAACTTAGAACGGAAATATAAAATTACTGAAGTTTACAAAACAAAAGTGATAGGTATTTGCAAATTGTTAAAAGCAAAAACGTAAAAAGTACGAAACATCAAAACTTGGAGTAGTATAATAATAAAACTGCAACTTCGATTCATCAAATAGGACTTAACTCTAAAACTGTGAAAGAAATGTGAAAACTGATATTCACCTTTTAAAATGTAAAAATATTAAGTACACGATGTTAAAACAGAACAAAAATGTAAAGGTACGAAATGTAAAACTCCAAAAAGTTAAATTCCTCTACTAAAAAAATGGTTTGAAAAGTAAAAGTACTACGTACATCAACTAAAAACAGCATAAAAATTTAAAAATAGCAAGTACAACACGTTAAAGCAGCACGAAAATCTAAAAGTACTAAGTACAATGCATCAAAACTTACGTTGATTCAGAAAAGCTTGAAACGAAAGATGTAAAAGTACGGACATTTTCAAAATAAAGGTGATATGCATTTGCAAAATGTTAAAACTTAATGTAAAAACGTAAAAAGTACCATATACAAAATGTTAACACTTAGATTTATCTACTAAAACCTAGAATGAAGATATAAAAATTCTAAGTATAATATATTAAAGAAACACAAAATTATAAAAGTGCAAAATACTAGAACTATCTATTAAAACTTCAAAACATAGATTCAGCATCAAAATATATAATCTGTTTACAAAAACCTTAATCAGAAATGTAAGAGTTCGAAGAACAAAGTGCTAAAACTTAAAAAAGTAAAGAAACGCAGTACAAAACAATAAAGAATAAAAGAGTACCAACTATAAAGCTTTAAAACCTAATTTCATCCAGAAAAATTTAGAACAAAAATGTAAAGCTACGGAAATTTTCAAAATAAAAGTTTTATGCACTTGCAAAACTTAAATTCATCTACTAAAAATTCGGTTAAAAAAGTAAAAGTACTACTAAGAACAAAAAACTAAAAACAGCATGAAAATCTAAAAGTACTAAGTACAAAACATCAAAACGTAAATTGATCCAGAAAAACTTAGAATAAAAACGTAATTGTACAGTTATTTTAAAAATAAGAGTATTATGCATTAGCAAAGCGCTGAAACGTAAGGCAAAAATGTGTAGAATGAAGATGTAAAAATACCAAGTATAATATATTAAAGCCACACAAAAATGTAAAAGTACTAAATACAAAACGTAAAAAATGAAGATTTATCTACTAAAACTTAGACTGATCCCACAAAACTACTGAGTACGAAATGTTAAAAAACCATGAAAATTTATAAATAACATGTATAAAGTTTCAAAACATAAATTTATCTACTGAAATCTTGATCAAAAATGTTAATGTTCTGAGAACAAAATTATTAAAACTGGGAAAAATTAAAAATACGTAGTACAACACAACAAAACATGTAAAAAAAACTACTTTACGCTTAAAGGAAAACTACTTTAATTTTAAAGTCACAATTGAATTCATTCTTCTCGCGAGCAGAGAAGTGGCTGTTAACCGACAATGAAGAGAGCCCTAACCAAGCACTGACTACCCCAACTATAAATTTTCCTCGACAGAAAAGTGTTCACAGTCGGGAAAATATGTAGTTGGGGAACCAGTGTTCGGTTAGGGTTCCTTCATTGTCGGTTAACATTCACTTCTCTGTTCTCGAGAAGAATAAGTCCAATTGTGACTTTAAGATTAAAGCAGTTTTGATTTAAGCTTTTTTTTAAAACTGCTTTATTGTGTTGTACTACGTATTTTCAATTTTTCCCAGATTTAATAATTTTGTTCTCAGAACATTAACATTTTTGATCAAGATTTCAGTAGATAAATTTATGTTTTGAAACTTTATACATGTTATTTATAAATTTTCATGGTTTTTTAACATTTCGTACTCAGTAGTTTTGTGGGATCAGTCTAAGTTTTAGTAGATAAATCTTCATTTTTTACGTTTTGTATTTAGTACTTTTACATTTTTGTGTGGCTTTAATATATTATACTTGGTATTTTTACATCTTCATTCTACACATTTTTGCCTTACGTTTCAGCGCTTTGCTAATGCATAATACTCTTATTTTTAAAATAACTGTACAATTACGTTTTTATTCTAAGTTTTTCTGGATCAATTTACGTTTTGATGTTTTGTACTTAGTACTTTTAGATTTTCATGCTGTTTTTAGTTTTTTGTTCTTAGTAGTACTTTTACTTTTTTAACCGAATTTTTAGTAGATGAATTTAAGTTTTGCAAGTGCATAAAACTTTTATTTTGAAAATTTCCGTAGCTTTACATTTTTGTTCTAAATTTTTCTGGATGAAATTAGGTTTTAAAGCTTTATAGTTGGTACTCTTTTATTCTTTATTGTTTTGTACTGCGTTTCTTTACTTTTTTAAGTTTTAGCACTTTGTTCTTCGAACTCTTACATTTCTGATTAAGGTTTTTGTAAACAGATTATATATTTTGATGCTGAATCTATGTTTTGAAGTTTTAATAGATAGTTCTAGTATTTTGCACTTTTATAATTTTGTGTTTCTTTAATATATTATACTTAGAATTTTTATATCTTCATTCTAGGTTTTAGTAGATAAATCTAAGTGTTAACATTTTGTATATGGTACTTTTTACGTTTTTACATTAAGTTTTAACATTTTGCAAATGCATATCACCTTTATTTTGAAAATGTCCGTACTTTTACATCTTTCGTTTCAAGCTTTTCTGAATCAACGTAAGTTTTGATGCATTGTACTTAGTACTTTTAGATTTTCGTGCTGCTTTAACGTGTTGTACTTGCTATTTTTAAATTTTTATGCTGTTTTTAGTTGATGTACGTAGTACTTTTACTTTTCAAACCATTTTTTTAGTAGAGGAATTTAACTTTTTGGAGTTTTACATTTCGTACCTTTACATTTTTGTTCTGTTTTAACATCGTGTACTTAATATTTTTACATTTTAAAAGGTGAATATCAGTTTTCACATTTCTTTCACAGTTTTAGAGTTAAGTCCTATTTGATGAATCGAAGTTGCAGTTTTATTATTATACTACTCCAAGTTTTGATGTTTCGTACTTTTTACGTTTTTGCTTTTAACAATTTGCAAATACCTATCACTTTTGTTTTGTAAACTTCAGTAATTTTATATTTCCGTTCTAAGTTTTTCGGGATGAAGTTAAGTTTTAAAATTTTATGATTTGTTACATTTTTAAATTTTAGTTCTAAGAGTTTTTGCAGTTTGTATGTAGTGCTTTTATACTGTTTTAATAGATTAATCCTTGTTTGATGCGTTGGCTTTAGTACTTTAACAGTTTCGTTCTGTTTTTTACTAAATAAATGTATATTTGAGGTTCTATGCTTAGTACTTTTACATTTTTGTACCAAGTTTTACTAGATGAATCTAAGTTTTGATGCTTTGTACATAGTGCTTTTACATTTTAGTGTTGCTTTAATATATTTTACTTAATATTTTTACATCTTCATTCCGTGTTTTCGTTGATAAATCTAAGTTTTAACATTCATACACAGTACTTTTTATATTTTTGCATTAAGTTTTAACACTTTGCAAGTGGATAACAGTTTTATTTCTGAAAATTTTCGTTTGGATTTACATATTTTTTTTTTTCTAAGTCTTTTTTTTCCCTTGGATGAATTCAAGATTAGAAGTTTTATAGTTAGTACCTTAGACCATAAACTAGATAGACAAGGTCTGGGGGCGGGGTCGGTAAGCAGGAGTCTTTCCCCGGAAAACAGGTGACGGAGTCCTTCGGTGAGAGAGGGCTTCGTCGTGCCATGTTAATTCTCGTAGGGATTTGAAGAGTGATTCATTTTAATTTCTTATTGTATGACAGACACATTTTAGCACAATTATTTTCTATCACACACAAGGAAACAGTTCATAGATTAATGGACAAGTTTTTTTTTATTGGTATTATCAATAATTAATTAGTAATAGTGATTTGAAAATGATCTTATATATTGAGCTCATTGAGAGTAAGAGTTAGTTTCTTGCCCCCTTTTGTGAAACTTAATGTCATACAGTAAAGCTCCTTGCAATGAATACAATTCGTATTGCTTTTACAAGGTTTTTAACTGACTTCAACCTCAATATGTCTTGCCCTTGAGATATCAATGCGAAAAGTAAAAACATTTGTAATATTACGTTAAGAAGCCAAACATCAAATATACCTATTCTTTTCTTTTTCAGTTCATTGAAAAATAAGGAAGGAAAAACAAAAGCGTTTAAGCTGTTTTTCTTTTCAAAATCTGAAATAAATTTAAAGAAAGCAACAGCATGAAGAAAAAATTTTAGTTTTGAAAATAGTTTTTAAAATTTTTTAAGTTCAAAAAATTATTTTCTTTAGAAAATTGTCAGTTAAAACTTTAATGTTTCTCCGATACAGTTCGTAAATCTAAAATTAATAGTCATGTGACATTAGCCTGTAGAACTGAAAACATCGGATTGGGATCATTCATAAATGATGTCACGCTTCGAGGGGGAGGGGGGGGTTTGTGAAATTTGACAAGGGGTGGGGAGGGGGTATGTTGAAGTGTGACACTTTGTGACAAAGGGGGGAGGGAGTCAAATAAATGGGAAAAAAGCGTGACATCATTTATGGACGGTCCCATTGTACCGTTAATTAAAATGCGATTGTTTTTTTAATGAATTACAGAAGATGAAGTTTGTTCTAAGATTGCAAACAAACGGAATAAATTAATTTATTATCTAAGTGTTGTGCAATACAGTCAGAAATACAATATATATGTAATATATTGGTAAGGGGGAAGCATGAAATGCATTTTAAACATAATTCTGAAAATTTAACAATTTTACTTACATTATTAAAAGTAGAGAATAAAAAATAAACTGGAGCGAACACAGACATATGTATACTTGGTGATGCAACGAACGTTCGGCCTTTCTGCGAGTATATTTCAAGCATCGTTCATGTCTTTTAAGATTTAATATTATTGAAATGTTAATTTCAACGTTGCATTTATTATTTGTTGTTGCATCTATTAGGGCCATCAACATTGCATTTATTAGGGCGGGCATTATTGATAAAGCAGAATGGAATTTAACTACTGGAAAAAATAGTTTAATTTCTACTGAAAATTGCTCTTGATTTTTAAATAAAATTAATTTTGTGTATTTGTTACGCATTTTTGGTATTCTTTGATATTATTTTAGAAATGGTGTAGTCATATTTTAAAGTATTTCTCAACAATTGCTTTAGTTAATTTATATATATGACTTTCTTGTTCTTCATAATCAAGAATACGATACTCCAAAGATTTAAAAATAAAATTAAAATTTACGCTTGTCATTGTTAATACTGCTATTATGTTTAATAAATCAGGTTAGTGCTTATGTGCACAGAATTTGTCTTGATCGTTTGCCTGAAAGCAATCTCAGCTCTTTTACAGATCAGAAGCAAGTTCAGAAATTGAGAAGACTCACCCACGTGGTATAGGACGGCGAAAAGCTTTGATCTCCGGCCCCTGTCAGTCAAACTGGTCCCCATTATTCCTGCTTAGGAACTAACAATGGCGAAATGAATAGAAGGGCTCGTCTAGTTACTATATGGTCTAAGGTTAGTACATGCTTTGTTGTGTGGCACTGCGTATTCTTCATTTTTTCACTTCTTTAGCATTTTTGTCCTTAGAACTTTTACATTTTTTAAAAAGATTTCAATGGAGAAATCTATGTTTTTGATACATTATACTTGTTATTTAGTCATTTTTATGATGCTTGAACATTTCGTACTTGGTAATTTTACGACTTCAGTCTAAGTTTTAGTTGGATAACTCTAACTTTTTTTACGTTTTGTATTTAGTACTCTTAAATTTTTGTGTTGCTACAATGTATTATACTTAGTATTTTTACATCTTTGTTCTGATTTTTAGTAGATAAATTTAAGTTTTAACATTTTGCAAGTGCATAACACGTTTATTTTGAAAATTTTCTGTTACCTTTTCGTTCTAAGTTTTTCTGTGTTTTAGTAGATGAATATTAGTTTTTTTTTTTGTTTTTTACTTTGTTCTTTTATTAAGTTTGACACTTTTACTCGTTCTAAATTTTATTAGATACATCTAAGTTGTTTTGATGTTTGCATTTTTGGAAAGTTTACATTTTCATGATGTTTAACATTTCATACTTTTTACGACTTTAATTGGGATTTTTTTTTAGATAAATCTAAGTTTTTTAAGTTTCGTACATAAACGATTACATTTTTGTACAAAATTTCACCTGATGAATACGTTATATACTTAGTACTTTTACATTTTCGCGTTGCTTTAGTAGATAAATCAGAGTTTTAACATTTTGTACGTAGTAATTCTTAAGATTTTTGCAGTACGTTTTAACATTTTGCAAGTGTATAACACTTTTATTTTGAAAAGTTTCGCGCTTTTACATCATCGTTCTAAGTTTTTCTGATTGAGTTTAAGTTTTGCAGCTTTATACTTACCATTTTTACATGTTTTGTTGTTTTGTACTGAGTGTTTTTATTTTATCAGTTTTAGGATTTTGTTGTTAGAACTTTTACATTTCTGATCAAGATTTCAGTGGACAGATCTATGTTTTGTTGGTTTATACTTGCTATTTTCAAATTTTATGATGTTTTAACAGTTTGTACTTAGTAATTTTACAACTTCAGTCTATGTTTTAGTAGATAAATCAATTTATTTACGTTTTTGTACTTAGTACTTTAACATTTTCTTGCTGCTTTAATATATTTTACTTAGTAATTTTACATCTTCATCCAATGTTTTAGTAGATAAGTCTAAATTTTAGCATTTTGTGCGTAGTACTTTTTACATTTTCGCATTAAGTTTTAATGTTTTTCAAGTGCATCACACTTTTGTTTTGAAAAGTTTCGTACTTTTACATTTTTCGTTCTAAGTTTTTCTGGATGAATTTAATTTAAGTTTTATACTTAGCATTTGTATTGCAGCTTTATACTTAGCATTTGTACATGTTTTGTTGTTTTGCTCTGCATGTTTTTAATTTTTCAGAGTTTTAAGATTTTGTTGTTAGAACTTTTACATTTTTGATCAAGATTTCAGTAGACAAATCTATGTTTTGCTGTTTTTGTACTGAGTGTTTTTACCTTTTTCAGAGTTTTAGGATTTTGTTGTTTGAATTTTTACGTTTTTTTGATCAAGATTTCTGCAGACAGATCTAAGTCTTTTAAGTTTCGTACTTAAGTTTGACATTTTTGTACAAAGTTTCACTTGATGACTAAGCTATATACTTAGTACTTTTACATTTTCATGTTACTTTACTATTTCACACTTAGTACATTTGATTCAATTACATTTTCATTCTAAGTTTCAGTAGATAAATCAGAGTTTTGATATTTTTGACGAAGAATTTTTTACATTTTTACATTAAGTTTTAACACTTTGTAAGTACATAACGCTTTTACTTTGAAAAGTTCCGTACTTTTACAACTTCGTTCTAAGTTTTTCTGGAAAAATTTAAGTTTTGCATCCTTATACTTAGCAATTTTACAGGTTTGCTGTTTTTGTACTGCGTGTTTTCAATTTTTCAGAATTTTAGGATTTTGTTGTTTGAACTTTTACATTTTTTTGATCAAGATTTCTACAGACAAATCTATGTTTTGCTGCTTTATACTTGATATTTTTACATTTTTATGATGTTTTAACACTTTGTACTTAGTAATTTTACGACTTCAGTCTAAGTTATAGCAGATAAATAATTTTTTTTTTTACGTTTTGTACTTAGTACTTTTACGTTTTCGTGTTGTTTTAATATATTACTCTTAGTAATTTTACATCTTCATTCACTGTTTTAGTAGATAAATCTAAATTTTAACATTTTGTACACAGTACTTTTTACGTTTTTGCACTAAGTTTTAACATTTTGCAAGTGCATCATACTTTTGTTTTGAAAAAATCCGAACTTTTTACATTTGTTCTTCTAAGTTTTTCTGGATGAATTTAAGTTCTGATGTTGTATATTTTTTATTTCTAGCTTTCATGCTGTTTTGTAGTTTTCACTTTTTAGTGCTTTTACATTTTTTAAAGGAACTTTTACCAGATGAATTTAGGTTTTGTAATTTTACGTTTCATACTTTTACATTTTCGTTGTGTTTTAACGTCTTGTACTTGCTATTTTGATATGTTAAATAGGTGAATATAAGTTTTTTCAATTTGTATATATTACTTTTACTTTTTCCTAGTTATGTTTTAGATGAATCTAAGTAACAGTTTTTTATACTACTCTTAACTTTTGGTGTTTTGTACTTTCTTACATTTTTTTTGCGTTAAGTTTTAATATTTTGCAAGAGCGTAACACTTTTGTTTTGTAATTTTGCATTTCCGTTCTTTTCTGAATGAGTTTAAGTTTTTAAAGTTTATAGTTGTAAATGATTTGTTCCGCGTATTTCTAAGTTTCCTCAGTTTTAGCATTTTGCTCTTAGCACTTTTACGTTTCACATAAAGCTCTTTGCAATAGATTTAAGTTTTGCGATTTAAATTTTTCAAGTTTTACGATTCTATTTCAGTGTTTCTAGTGAAGTTATTATTCTATTTCTCTTTTCAGATTTTCAAATCTCTTTTAGTGAGTTTACATTTACTTTTTAAGTCTCGAATCTTTATTCCACAGCTTAAATTGTTTCGGATTTTTGATGATTCAGTGTTGAAATTTTAGTTCCAAGTTTCAACCGTTTGAATAAGTATTTTTTTTTTTTTAATTTTCATGCGAAGTTCTAAAATTTTGCAAGTAGAAGATAATTTTGTTTTGCAAGTTCAAACATTTTTATTTAGTAAAATCTTACATTCTCTATTGTTTTACGGAATGAAACCTACTAGTAGCTTCTGCACCAATGAAAAAAAGGTTGCTAATAGAAGAAAACACTATCAAACATGTTTTCTTGCGAGTAAAAATCATCTCTCATTAACGTATTTTTGTTTTCATTAAGCTGATATTCACCAAAATCAAGTAACGTATCCATTATCTACAGTTAAAAATTAAGTACAATGGAAATGCTTTGTATGTGAAAAGGAACGCGATCTTTATCAATCACTTCATTCAATGTAGAAAGAGAAAGTATGCCTATAGGGGTGGAGAGGGTACCTTTTCTTTTCTGTCCGATCGTCACATAGGACCTAAAGCCATAAAAAAACACCTGCACTATGATTTCAATCTTTTAGCGCAATACAAGTTTGTTCATGTCTTGCAATGCTGCAGGAATTATAACTTTCGGCAAATGTACCCTGAATGTATACATTCTCTTCAACTGTGATGTATACACGCATTCTAATTGGTTAACTTTTAGCTTCTATATTTCTTGAAAGAAAATGCTACAAGGACTGGAAAGTGAAAAGTCACTTCGCTTTCTACACTTGCTTAGTAAAGATGAATTTTTGCTCTGCTCTTTTTTAAAAGCGTTCCTCAGTTCCTTATACGCTTAACCATGGATTTTTCAAGAATCAATTATCAATCTACTGAATCTCCTGCTAGGGTAAGTTGAATATACCTTTTATCATCACTAATTTGTATTAAAAATATTATTTTTTTTTTTTTAATATCATTTAAATGTAATACTTTAATAATTCCCTTTGCATTTAAAGTAATCCCTTTTTAAGCATTAACTTTTTAGCGCTATCATTTTATAATTATTTTTTTTGTTAATATGAAATAGTTCCTGCGTGAATGCTAAGTGCAAACATTAATAAGATCGAAAAAGAAAATCTTTCTAAGTCGAAAAAAGAAATAAATACATAATAGGATGTAAATAGCGACAATAAATTTAATTCATTATACATTATAATTATTTTTTGTAATATAAAATAGTTCCTGCTTGAATTCTGAGAGAAAACATTAGAAAAAAAAATTCTAAGTTCGAAAATAGTTGCATTTTCTTCTCATAGATGGCGCTGCAATCGACATTACATTGCATCAAGTCGTAAACTGAAACAAAAAGGTGTTGCCATTCCAAAACTATAAATTTTTGAAAAACAACTCAACTCTACTCGTAAAAAACGCCTGAGGGCATACAACTCAACTCTACTCGAAAATGCCTGAGGGTATACAACTCAACTCTACTCGAAAAATGGGGACATACAACACAACTCCACTCCAAAAAACGCCTGAGGGCATACAACTCAACTCTACTCGAAAAATGCCTGAGGGCATACAACTCAACTCCACTCGACTAACGCCTGGGGGTATTGGGAGGCGGATCGGCCACGCCCCCTGATCCGCGATCCGCCTCTTGGGATAGAACACCCATTATTCCCCTACTGATGTGACTTTTAAACATAGTTTTAGAAGTCGGTGCAAAATTATGAGTCTAATTGCCATTATACCATTTGCTACTTCATATTGGAACTGTTGCTAATTCTGCGAAAATACATTTGTAATTGATTCATGATTACAAAAGATTTTATCTATCCTAATTTTGCAGCGACTTCGAAAACTATGTTTAAAAGCTACATCGATGTTGTTTAAAGAATGAATTTAATTTCCACTTTTTAGCGCAATTTATAATTTGAAGTCGGTTTTTTTTTTTTTTATAAAAAATATTTTATTAACTAGAAAATCAGTCAAAGATTTTCTATTTCTTTTTTCGTGCATCATGCAATAACACAAAATATTATTTTCTTTTTTCCCCTTTGTTTCAAGACAGCTTTAATTCTTTGCATCATTCTCTTCAATCATTTCATATGTTCTTCCATTGACGACGAACCACAAATTTTTCAATGAATCTTAATTAATGCTGAATTTCTATATTTTCCTCTAATATATCATCCCTTTCTAACATTTCCTAAGCATTCAAATGCAAAAAAAAAATAATAATAATAACCAGGAAACCGTATTGGTCAGTTTAGCACAAATCTAAAGAACCAAACAATGTAATGAGAGAAAAAATTAATTAATTTACCCTTCCAAGTAAATTTATTGAAAACAAATTAATTAAATCTAAAGTAAATATTAGCATTACATTCATTAAAACATATAAGCTAGCAATTTGGCTTCAAATACGATATTGATTTGGAACTTCCTATCTCCATAAATTAGTTAATCTATAAAAGCATTCCGTTTAAACAACTAACTTCACTGCGACCGTAACCCTCGAGAGAAGCTGGAAAATTCCTTGGTTTGCAAGTTATTTACGAAATGCAGCAGAAAACATTCCATAGGAGACTTCGCAACAAATTTATCGACTCAAAACTCGTCCTCTCCCCTAAGCTCTCCCAAATGTGTAATTATGAAGTTATTGGGAAAGTTATCGGCCTGAGTCAGGCAAAACTTCGACACTAGGGACGCTGATGAAGTTTGTTCTATCTTTCGCATCGAATCCACTCATCGAATTTTTCACAAAAATGGAGGTTGATTATTCCTAATATGCCTGTAGTACAACATATGGCATCAAACGGCTAGTAAATTTCTTGACATTAAAAGTTTTTTTCTACCTAAAATACAGTACGGCACAAAAGTTTCAAGTTTCAAAGTTAAATTATTTTAAAACATATGGTTCACGGGCTGCGAGCTTTTTTTTTTTTTTTTTTTTCGCTATAGTTAACAATCAAACTTACGAAATTTATTTGACATTTTCCCTTTTATTTCATTTATTTTATTTTACTTGTTTATTTATTTTTCTAACAAACAAGCGTTAATTTTTCTGAGTGTACAGTACAGATTTGGGTAATGAATAACGCAATAAGTATATTAACCACTTAACGCATTTGCTCGTGTCTTGCACGGACGAAAGTTGCCGGCAAATTTGCACATGCCCGTGTCTCCCGCGAATGGCCTTGTATCCTCGCATTATTTTATTTTTAATGCCCATCTGAGAACCGTTTGCACTTTGTTTGTATAATAGCTTTTCATATAACTTTTACCCCATCTCCCGCTCTCTAGTAACCCCCTACAACTGAAATTGACAAAAACAATTTATACTATACCTATATATTCCTTTTCTGTCAAAAAAAATCGATTATTTTTTACCAGTTTTTCCGAAAAAAACGCGTGTTTCAAGGGGTTAAAAAGTTAAAGACGCATCGTTAACTGATGATCCTTATAAATTACTACAAAAGCAGTTAATATTATTAAGGAAATTTCAAGAAAAAATAAATAATCGGCAGTAGTTCTCGTTTCTCTCTCTCGCTCTCTCTCTCTTTCTATTCATACACACATTATATATATATATATATATATATATATATATATATATATATGCTTATAAGTTTATTTATCTAGGAATAAATTAATAATAGACTTATCAATATTGGAAATGTCTCACCTTAAATTATGAAAGAACAATGTTTTTATGAAAGAAAGTTTTTAAAATGGTAAGTACTGTAGTGTTTTACACCAACTCTAAAGTAAAAAGAAATAAATAAAACAGGAATGTTAAAAGAAAACAATACAACCAATTATTTAATTGAACTTCACACTTTTTTATAGTTACTTACTCATTTCTACAAGATAGTGCAGACTAAAGAAGAAATACATTGCTATGTTGAATAATGAATTATATTTTCGGTTATTGAGCACGATACGGAAAGTACGCGACAAAAACCACATTTTACATTTGTATAATTGTTTACAAATATACAAATGTAAAATACATTCAATTCTCCCATTTATTGGAATTGTTATGAAGTAACTTAGGAAAATTAGCAGTATGAATGCCGTTGTTACGATTATTACCGTAATTTAATAAAGTGCCTGATTCGTGCTTTCTTGAGGATTTCCAGCCTCTTATCAGTTATTAGTTTAAAGAACTCATTAAATTTTATGTAATGTTCTTTTGGTGCTCAAACACGTGCTTCTCGAAACCGCTTTTGAATATTAATGTCAAGCCCAATTATTATTAGTTGTTTTCTGTGGTTGGCAACATTTCTAAATTAGTTTCGAAGAGGAAAAGATAGCGTCAGTAGTTATTAAGTTGAACTTTGTAATAACATAAGTACTATATTAATAATAGAAGATATTAAATTTTATTCGAAATAAAACAATACTTCTTCGATATGTTAAATTTATTTTACTAACAAGACAGAATTCTGAAAGTTTTCAAAACTATTGGATGTAAATATACGCTTAGAAGAATGTGAGGGAAATACTCCACTTCTGCTAACAATCAAGAAGTAGTATAGACAACAATAACTTCGGATTCTACTACTAGAAAACTTTAATACTCTCCAAAAGTTTTCGTTCCTGAAATCCAAGAAATAGTTTTTTCATGTAATAATACGTGGAATGCCATAACAACGACCTGCTTAGACGAGAGCAAAACTTGCAACAGCTTTTCCTTTTATTTTAATCGTAAGTCAGATGTTTTGAAGTTACTATTTGCAGACATCAAATCAGTGTCTACAAAAATATTCGAAGAGATTATGCAGAATGAACAAAATTTAGTGTCGTTCACAGATTTTATTTGCTTTAAAATTAAAAAATGTAAAAATACGATAAAATAAACTACTACACACGTTTAAATATTTACAGATGGAGAATACACGAATTTTATATTTACGCAATATAAAATACGTGTGCAATAAAAATTGAAACAATTCTCCAAAATAGATATTTTAATTAATCTGAAACAAATAGTATGATATTTTAATTAATATGAAACAAATATTTAGATCTAGTTTATATTGACTTCCAGAAAGCGTTTGACAAAGTACCGCATGAAGCTCTTCTTAGCAAACTGGCTTATATTGGTATTGGTAAAAAAGACTTAAATTCGGTTAAAAATTAGCTGACAGGGAAGAAACAAAGAGTAGCAGTTAAAGGTCAATTATTCTTAGTGGATTGATGTTTTAAGTGGTGTTCCACAAGGTTCAGTTTTAGGGCCTATATTATTTATTATTTTTATTAATGATATTACTCAGAGTATTTCTGGGAACATCAATATTTTTGCTGATGATGTCAAAATCATGGGAATTGTGGACACGGAGGAACAAGTCAATCAGTTTCAAAAGGATTTAAATCAAATTTCTATGTGGGCAATTAAGTGGGGTATGTCTTTTAATATTGGGAAATGTCAAGTGCTTCATTTTGGTCATGGGAATAAACGTGCAAGCTATTATTTACCAGGCTCCATCATTAGTGAAACAGAAGCAGTTGTTGATCTAGGAGTATTGATTAGTCACGACTTCAAGTTTAGTCAGCAGTGTAGCATAATAAGTAACAAAGCTAACAGGATTCTTGGGTTTATCAATAAGGCTATTTCGAACAGGTCTAAGGAAGTTATATTGCCATTATACAGAAGTTTGGTAAGACCTCATTTGGAGTATGCTGAATTTTGGTCATTAAAACAGGAAATGTTGATGGGCTGCAGTTATGCGCTGAAGGAAGAACCAGAGGTCATAGCTTTAAAAGCTTTCAAAGCTTTTCTCAGACTAATCTTGAAATTAGGAAAAATCATTACTTCAATAGGATTGTTGGCAGTTGGAATAGAGTACCGGAGGCAACTGTTAATTGCAGTGCGGTAAAAACTTTTAAGCAGGCTCTTGATGTTCATTGGGGATTGTTAAATTGACTAGGACCAGCCTAGCTTGGCCCTGTGCCTGTTGCTGGTCGTCACTTTTGTATTTGTATCTGCATTTGTATAGTTTGAAATTTTTAAATTCTTTAATTAGAAAAGAGAAGCACTTGTCGAAGCGAGGACTTAAAAACATTCTACGTACAAATTCGTATTATTAACATAGACAGAAATTGCAGGGTCTTAATATGCTTGATGAGCAAAATATAAAGGTTTAACAGAAATTAACCTATAACTAAACGAACCTACGTTCCCCCATACCAGCATTGATTTTGTGCTACTAGTTATCACAGGTCTTCTCTCATAGACTCACCAGTATCGTTTCATCAGAGCTTGATTTCAAACAAAAGAGGTAATTTAGTCTTCAGAATTCAATCTCATACCCAAAAATGTCCAATGTTATATAAAAAATGTCCAATAGAACAATACATGTTAGTTTCCGTCACGTATTTCTCATTGAGAAATACCTCACAAATTTTCAGAAGGGTTATTTTTTGAAATTGAAGCATCTTTTCTACACACCCTTCCCACTTTTCCCTTCTCTTTCTCATTTTGAGCTTGAACACCCCCACTGCTGCTTAAAACCCTACATCACTGTTCATGTATGAAACTTTTCAATTTTGTAATGTTTCAATTTATACTTAAGTGTGCGAACTCCACGTAGAACTCAATTGAAAATTTTAGTAAACAAAGGGCGGATATCACGTGACAACGATGATCGTGAGTCCCTCTAGCGGTGAATTGCCTCCATTGCGTTGATAAATGTAGTCGCTTGTACTTCTGCCGTTTTAGTACTAAGTTAAGAGGCAGTTGAATAAAAATAAAATATTTTTGGTTCCAACACTATCTTTATTTTTCATTTCATTGTTTTAGAGAAGCCTTCACTTAACTCTTATTATAATTGCTTTTAATATTACTGCTCAATGGCAACAAACTCATTTTAACAATGAGTTTTATTTTTATTACCTAATAATGCACTCCACCATAACATGTTGCTATCTATAACAATATAACATTACATCTATAAATGAGACTTGCCTGACAAAAGAAAAGGGGAAATAATTAACTAATAATACACTGCTTCCAACATTTTAAAATTGATATCACTAAAACTCGTCAATAGTGTTTAACGGTTTTGCCTAGCTTTATTTATATACAGATAAGCTAAGCAGGCGCGTAGCCAAGGGGTGGCTGAAGGGGCTGGAGCCACCCCCGAAATAATTCAGCCTCGAAAGTTGAAAATAGATCTATGTATGCTTAGATAATTTTAATTTAAAATAAAAGCTCTTGTTATTTTCTAAATTTGAGAACTGAGTTAGCAGGTGAGCGCGCAGATGGAATTTTCTCCCGGAGGACATGTAGCTTGTGACAAAACGTATTGGTCAAGTTTCTCACAAAAAGAAGGCTCTGTCGGCGACAAACATCCCAGAGAAGAGATACGTATCTCCGGGCCTGAGTGAGATGTGGTTGATCATGTGACAAATAACTAGTTGGAAAAGGTTAGGGTTTAATTTGTTTCCTAAAAAGGACCAG
This sequence comes from Octonoba sinensis, assembly GCA_038502835.1. Classification (NCBI taxonomy): domain Eukaryota; kingdom Metazoa; phylum Arthropoda; class Arachnida; order Araneae; family Uloboridae; genus Octonoba; species Octonoba sinensis. The sequence goes on along the minus strand of CM076606.1, from coordinate 15,785,037 downwards.
GATTGCATATTGTGTGGGGTAGTTGGCTCTGTATTTGACCCCTAACGGTTCGACCTTCCACTCATATTGAGATGGATACCCCTCCCCTATAAAAATTTTAATAAAGAGTTGAATACTTTACCGATTTTGAGAAATCCTTCTAGTTTTAGCTAATGAAGCCGAAACCCTAACTGACAAATTTAACATAGAGGTAAAAACACCTAGAGTGTGTAAATTTCAAAATAACCACCCAAAATACAGCCAACGAAACAACTGAAGATTATTATAGAATCACGATTTTATTTCCTACCTAGACGATATAGTCACTAAATGAGCGCTTTTTGCCTCAGAAAGACAATTTCTTCCTTGAGAAACCTTATTTCCCAAAACGCTGTTGAAAAGAGTTTTCAAGACATAGAACCGTGCATCTCATTCATTCTATGAAGATGATCTTCCTTAATATAAATATGATAGAAGGTGAATGGGGGGAAGTGTAAGATGAAGTGGAAGTCTGCCGAATTGTTGCCGAACTCGGCTGCCGAATACTCAACATACATAGACACTGTTCAGTATCAGATGACATGGTAATTAACAAATTTGCCAACAGAGTTTTTTTAGAAAAGTAATGGTAACTTTGTTTTTTGCTCCAATACTATTTTTATACGTACTATTAAACTTTAATTGAAATATAAGTTCTCATTTCTTTATTTTAAAAACCATTTGTTTTTCAATTAATCAAGGTATTTCTCCTGAATGCAGAGTTCATGCAAAAAGCGTTAAGATTCCAAAAAAATTTTTTTTTAGTTTGATTAATTTTGATTTGATAATTATTGGAAGGATATAGTTATCGTTTTCTTATGTAACATTTATATTTCTCAGCCCTTCCCGAAAAAAAATCCTGGCTACGCCCCTGAAGATAAGTATAATATGACGCACGTTTTGCTCCCCAAAAAATTTTCAAATGCGAACTGCACCTCCCTCGATAGTGAGAGTGAAAAACTTTTTAATCTGTTCTGCGATGTTGAACAAGTAAAGATTCATATTAAATAACGTGTGTCTCTTTTGTGCTTTCCTTTTTGCTTATTAGAAGCTTTCTTAAAGCTTAAACCAGTTTCTGCCAAAGCAATTAAACAGAGCACAAATTGTTCATTCATTTAGGAACATGCTATGCTCATTCGTGCTGCCATCTATGATTACTGCCGGATATTAAATATATTTTAAAGCACTTCTCCTTGTCCATTTTCCTTGCTAGCTTTAGAAAATAGATTCTATAAAAATTCAACTTAAAGTTCTTCCTTATACTGAATGTCGAGAAAACAAAACAGTTTTCACACTTCAAGTCGAATATTTTACTGGTTTGAACCAAATTATTTCCTCCTATTATGCGCAGTAGTATAAATTGAGTCATACACGAGAAACATTATATGATTTATAATATGACTAACCAGGGCCGGCGATAGCACGAATGGCACCCTGAGGCAAAATAATTTTTTCCTCCCCTTCTATATATTATGAAGGAATAGAGATTAAAAATGATCGATACAAACTTAAATTATATATCTTTTTACTTTCAAAAAGCTGAAGGAAAACAATCGCTGCTCAGAATGGACTGAATAAGGGAAAATAAAAAACAGAAAAAGAGAAAAAGCAATAGATTGCATTTTGCTCGTCATAAAATGGAGAAGACACTTTCTGGAACTGCAAACACTTATAAAGCGCCCCCTCCGAATACATTGAAGCCGCCTGTCGCTGTGGAGAAGAAAAGGATAATGTAACAGATGAAATGACCCAATAAAAAATACAACAAAGGATAGAAAGAAACGAAAACGTTTCAAGATGATCCTTAGGGGCCGTTCATAAATGACGTCACGCTTTTTCCCATATATTTGACCAACTCCCCCTTTGTCACAATATGTCCCACTTTCGCGGACCCCCTCCCCCCCCCCTTTGTCACGCGTCACGCTATGTTGCATAATGCCTGATGTCACACTTCTTGTTACCCCCTCACCTCCCCTTGTCACACTTTGTCACAATTTCACGAACCCCCCTCCCCTCCTCGAAGCGTGACATCGTTTATGAAAGATCCCTTATGTGTTTTTGTGTTTGATTTTATCAAAACTAAACGTGCAATATATATTAATGAAAAATAATATTAGATGAAGTTTTGATGCATCATTTGTAAAACTAACTAGTTTAAATATTATTTAATTTTTTGGGATAAAAACTATTGTTTATAACTTAAAACGATGCAGTCAATATTTATGGCCCATGCGCCCCTAAGAACGACGCGTCCTGAGGCGGGTGCCTCACCGTCTCAGAGTAGGTATAAAAGGGGAGTTCTGAAGCAGCTGAAGAGCGAGGAGCCACTTCCCCTCAGCCCCGCCCTCTCATATATATACTTAGCATATTATAACCTAGAATAATTCAACATAAGCAGAAGAGGAGGAGTAAAAAACTCCACCTTCAACAGAAAAAAATATTACATTTTAGTACTATAGTGTTTTTAAAATCATTTTAACACATACACACCCGAAATTACATAAATAATTCGTTATATTCAAGCAAAAATCGAAATATACAGCGCGAAGTGCTCTAAAACCAATTTTCTTACTAAGGAAAAAAATCGAAAAAATAGCAAACTTTATCGCTAAATAAGACTTTAGACAACGTTTTCAACCAATCAGAAGGTATTTTAGGCTAAATCTAAGTCACATGATACTTTTCAGCCAATGTCATTAGTAGATAGAAAAGGACAGTTCTGGGACAGCAGGGGGAGGTAGGGAGGGACCCTCCCCCTGCCACGCGCCCCTTGCGCTTGCTCCTCCGCCTGCCGAGTGGGGTTGAGTAGTAGGGTTCCTCCTGCTGACGTCGTAATCTTTTACAGAATTTTTGAATCGATTGTGCAACCACCTAATGAGAGAAATTAGAATTAAATTCGAAATTCGCCGTTTTTACGGTTTTAAATTTACAATTTAGTGTTTCATGAATGGCAACAAGTATTCTTAGGAGCGACAACATGCTTTTAGGTTTGTTTGATGGTAGAGCGATCATAGCGCCATCTATGAATGGAAATTAGAACTATTACCGACTTAATTCATTGTAACAAGAAAAGAAAAATGTTTATGTTAGGATTTAGTAATACAGATTATAATAAAGCAGAATTTCATAGACTAATTTTAAAAAAAGAGAATTCATATGAAAAACGGAGTATAAGAACTTGAAACAATAATACCAACTTTAGATTATTTTAACATAATATTTTACAAGTAATAATACTACAAATTACAACAACATTATTAGTAGTAAACTTCAGATTCAGAAATATACTAGCACTAATAACTGTAAAATGTATATACGTACAAAATGTCACATGAGACTTTCAAACTTATAGCTTAACTATACCAAATTCAAGCTGGTCTGAACCTTCTCTACAGCACATTTGAAAACAAGTTTATGTTTAAGTTGATGGTCCCACCACCATCCCGATGCGAATAATCCGCACCCATCAACCTTCAGCACGTTTGATAAATAAAATAATAAAAGTATATAAATTCAAACACTATAAATCAACGATAGAAGCAGATCACTTAGAGATGTAGCAAGAATTTTCAAATGTATGTAAATAGTTAATCATGAAATTTATAAGTACTACGTGAAACTTGATATTCATAATCCTTTTAAAATCAAACACAAAAGAAATGTAAATTTATCAAAGCACTAAAAATTATACAATAATTAAAATAAAATTTAAAAAATAACGATAAAAACTTTTAAAATTTAAAAGTAAAACATAAAATGAAAAAAAAATTACAAAACCACTAAAAGAAAAAAGAAACAGTTCACTTGAGTACAAAAATAAAAAATAATACAAGTTACTGAAATGAAAAATTAAAAAGTAAAAAAAAAATAAATAAATAAAAGTAAAAACATAAATCATAAACAGAAAAAACACAAAAATACTAAAATGAATATAAAACTTTTGAACAAAATACAAAAGTTAAAAATAAAAAAACACGAATCTAAAAATATGTATATAAAAGTTTAGAAGTACATGTAAATTGTAAAAATAAAAAGTATATTATAAAAAATTTTTCAAAACAAATTCAAAATGTAAAACGTAAGAAGAAAAAATTTCTAAAACACCAAAACAAAATTTATTGAAAATTTTAAAAATTAAATTAAAACTAAAACTAAAATAAAATTAAAAAATTGTAAAAATAAAAAGTATAGCATCAAAACATTTTCAAAACAAATTCAAAATGTAAAACATAAAAAAAAAAAAAAAAAAATTAAACACTAAAACAAAATTTAAAAAATAATAAAAATAAATTAAAACTTAAATTGAAATAAAATAAATTAAAAAAAAAAAAAAACACTTCACTTGTTTATAGTTACTGGAATAAAAAGGAAAAATTTTTAAAAATTAAAGTAAAAACATAAATCATAAAAATAAAAAAACATGAAAATATAAAATGAAACATATAATTGTTGAAAACGTACAAGACTCTAATAAAAAATACAAAACGTAAAACCAAAAAATACAACAGTCAAATTAAAAGTCCTAAAACTTTGGAACTAAATGTAAATGGAAGGATTAAAAATAATAAAATGGAAAAACTACTTTTCAAAAAATAAATTCAAGTAAAACAGTAAATACAAATAGAAAATCTTAAAATTCAGCATAAACATTTTAAACATATGAGGTAAACGTGAAATAAAAAATGCAGAATCATAGGTATAACAAGAAACTTACCCTTGTCAGAAGAAATGCGACGCTAAAATTATACAGGTACCGAAAGAAGCTACAAAATCTGTGTTGATATCAAATACACAACATCAAAAGTTGTAACTCCATTCAGTCTTTATTGCAAATTCGCATTCAAAAAGAACACATAAAACAAAACCATCAACGAACTTTATAAGTTTTTCGGTCAATGGTCCCACCACCACCAACCTACCACGCTTAGAAAGAACTCTATCAACCTTTATTTTTACAAACATTGATATGATTATATGAAAAATATACAAAGAAAGTGTGCAAATTGATGATATGAATACATAAAAAATAGCCAATCAATACATACTGCAGTACAAGAAAATATATACAGTGGAAACAAATACATTATGCACTTTTGTTAATACAGTAATGCCCATACGCATAGGAGTTCACCCCATCATCTAAAATATATCTTTTATCATCAAATGCTGATAATGAAATTTTGTTAGTTGCTACAGTATATAAGTCATGGTTTTGACTTTGAATTCTAAACTGAATATCTCTCCTAGCTTGGGCTTCTTCTAAGCATTTCTTATAGTGAGAGTGCTTAATTTTTCTTTTTAAAATAGAGCGACACCCTTTGCAGTTTTTTTTCTCTTCGGAAGCTGTTTTCATCGAATACATCTTTGCCCGCAGTCCAATAAATTCTTCAATAGGCTTTCCATTAGTTTCATCTTTGAAGCAACCAATTCTTTTTTTATTTTTCTCACTGTACAGAATATGATTTTTTGGATAATCTGAGGTGTCATATACTTCTAGATGCTGTTTCATATCTTGATAAAAGTCTTCGCAAAATATATGATACGTAAGCGAGTCAGAGTCCGTAAAAAGTAACTTTGCATTTTCACCATAATTTTGTTTGATATGATTATAATGGAAATCATACATAAGATATTTGCTAAGTTCCAGTATAGCAAAGCCGGCATATATAGGTCTGTTTAAGGTGATACTGTTTTTTAAACGCTGAATACCAACTAAGTTCGAATTAAATATTTTAAACTGTTGGGAGGAGGGTGCAGCAACTAGTTTTTTACTCTTCTTTTCACTGTTTACGAGTTGAATATCAATATGCTTTCGTACATTCTCCATCGTTTTTCCATAGACAGCATTGTTCATTAATTTGAAGAGATCTTTTTCAAAACTTGATTTGGAGTTTTTCCTTTGTTCTGTGTTAAATTCAATATAAGTTTTACCATGACTTATATACTGTAGCAACTAACAAAATGTCATTATCAGCATTTGATGATAAAAGATATATTTTAGATGATGGGGTGAACTCCTATGCGTATGGGCATTACTGTATTAACAAAAGTGCATAATGTATTTATGTTTCCACTGTATATATTTTCTTGTACTGCAGTATGTATTGATTGTCTATTTTTTATGTATTCATATCATCAATTTGCATACTTTCTTTGTATATTTTTCATATAATCATATCAATGTTTGTAAAAATAAAGGTTGATAGAGTTCTTTCTAAGCGTGGTAGGTTGGTGGTGGTGGGACCATTGACCGAAAAACTTATAAAGTTCGTTGATGGTTTTGTTTTATGTGTTCTTTTTGAATGCGAATTTGCAATAAAGACTGAATGGAGTTACAACTTTTGATGTTGTGTATTTGATATCAACACAGATTTTGTAGCTTCTTTCGGTACCTGTATAATTTTAGCGTTGCATTTCTTCTGACAAGGGTAAGTTTCTTATTATACCTATGATTCTGCATTTTTTATTTCACGTTTACCTCTTATGTTTAAAATGTTTATGCTGAATTTTAAGATTTTCTATTTGTATTTACTGTTTTACTTGAATTTATTTTTTGAAAAGTAGTTTTTCCATTTTATTATTTTTAATCCTTCCATTTACATTTAGTTCCAAAGTTTTAGGACTTTTAATTTGACTGTTGTATTTTTTGGTTTTACGTTTTGTATTTTTTATTAGAGTCTTGTACGTTTTCAACAATTATATGTTTCATTTTCTATTTTCATGTTTTTTTATTTTTATGATTTATGTTTTTACTTTAATTTTTAAAAATTTTTCCTTTTTATTCCAGTAACTATAAACAAGTGAAGTGTTTTTTTTTTTTTAATTTATTTTATTTCAATTTAAGTTTTAATTTATTTTTATTATTTTTTAAATTTTGTTTTAGTGTTTAAGTATTTTTTTTTTTTTTTTTTATGTTTTACATTTTGAATTTGTTTTGAAAATGTTTTGATGCTATACTTTTTATTTTTACAATTTTTTAATTTTATTTTAGTTTCAGTTTTAATTTAATTTTTAAAATTTTCAATAAATTTTGTTTTGGTGTTTTAGAAATTTTTTCTTCTTACGTTTTACATTTTGAATTTGTTTTGAAAAATTTTTTATAATATACTTTTTATTTTTACAATTTACATGTACTTCTAAACTTTTATATACATATTTTTAGTTTCGTGTTTTTTTATTTTTAACTTTTGTATTTTGTTCAAAAGTTTTATATTCATTTTAGTATTTTTGTGTTTTTTCTTTTTATGATTTATGTTTTTACTTTTATTTATTTATTTTTTTTTTACTTTTTAATTTTTCATTTCAGTAACTTGTATTATTTTTTATTTTTGTACTCAAGTGAACTGTTTCTTTTTTTCTTTTAGTGGTTTTGTAATTTTTTTTTCATTTTATGTTTTACTTTTAAATTTTAAAAGTTTTTATCGTTATTTTTTTTATTTTATTTTAATTATTCTATAATTTTTAGTGCTTTGATAAATTTACATTTCTTTTGTGTTTGATTTTAAAAGGATTATAAATATCAAGTTTCACGTAGTACTTATAAATTTCATGATTAACTATTTACATACATTTGAAAATTCTTGCTACATCTCTAAGTGATCTGCTTCTATCGTTGATTTATAGTGTTTGAATTTATATACTTTTATTATATTATTTATCAAACGTGCTGAAGGTTGATGGGGTGCGGATTATTCGCATCGGGATGGTGGTGGGACCATCAACTTAAACATAAACTTGTTTTCAAATGTACTGTAGAGAAAGTTCAGACCAGCTTGAATTTGGTATAGTTAAGCTATAAGTTTGAAAGTCTAATGTGACATTTTGTACGTTTATAAATTTTACAGTTATTAGTGCTAGTATATTTCTGAATCTGAAGTTTACTACTAATAATGTTGTTGTAATTTGTAGTATTATTACTTGTAAAATCTTATGTTGAAATAATCTAAAGTTGGTATTATTGTTTCAAGTTCTTATACTCCGTTTTTCTTATGAATTCTCTTTTTTTTTTAATTAGTCTATGAAATTCTGCTTCATTGTAATCTGTATTACTAAATCCTAACGTAAACATTTTTCTTTTCTTGTTACAATGAATTAAGTCGGTAATAGTTCTAATTTCCATTCATAGATGGCGCTATGATCGCTCTACCATCAAACAAACCTAAAAGCATGTTGTCGCTCCTAAGAATACTTGTTGCCATTCATGAAACACTAAATTGTAAATTTAAAACCGTAAAAACGGCGAATTTCGAATTTAATTCTAATTTCTCTCACTACTCAACCCCACTCGGCAGGCGGAGGAGCAGGCGCAAGGGGGGCGTGGCAGGGGGAGGGTCAGGGGGAGGGTCCCTCCCTACCTCCCCCTGCTGTCCCAGAACTGTCCTTTTCTATCTACTAATGACATTGGCTAAAAAGTATCATGTGACTTAGATTTAGCCTAAAATACCTTCTGATTGGTTGAAAACGGTGTCTATAAGTCTTATTTAGCGATAAAATTTGATATTTTTCCGATTTTTTTCCTTAGTAAGAAAATTGGTTTTAAAGCACTTCGCGCTGTATATTTCGATTTTTGCTTGAATACAACGATTTATTTATGTAATTTCGGGTGTGTATGTGTTAAAATGATTTTAAAAACACTATTGTACTAAAATTTAATATTTTTTTCTGTTGAAGGTGGAGTTTTTTACTCCTCCTCTTCTGCTTATGTTGAATTATCTAGGTTATAATATGCTAAGTATATATATGAGAGGGCGGGGCTGAGGGGAAATGGCTCCACGCTCCTCAGCTGTTGCAGAGCTCCCCTTTTATACCTACTTCTCAGCCTAGCGCCGGCCCTGTGACTAACGGTACAAGCACGGCCTTGCCCGAGCTGCATTTTAAAAACGTCGCCTACGGCGCTGTCCTTGCTAAGTATAAAAAGCGTCACCTGACGTGCTGTTCAAGATAAAATATAAAAAACGACGCATACGGCACTGTCCTTGCTAAGACTATAAACGCCTACGGCATAATGCCTGTAGCGTTTGAAAAACGTCGTCTGTCTATTTATCAAAACATAAAAAACATTAAACATTGTCAACGCTTGAAAAAGTTGTGTAACATATAAAAGGATTAGTTAAAAATCGTGGAAACAATTCCGTCAGTGTCAGACTTGTCACCCAAAGATTAATTAAAACTGCTAAATTGTAGCACGGCGTCATTTGTTGCGTTATTTTTTATCTTTAATGAGTCTTGGGGATGATCTTAGATTGATTGCAAGAATGAATAAATTGCAATATCATATTAATTTTATTTTCCGGTCACGTAGCTGTTTCTTTTGCTAACAGAAAAATAAGTTCCATAATGAAATAAAGCTTCGCTAGCGAGACCCGCATGGTGGTGTAAGGGAGACCGCAGACCGGGGCAAGATGACTCCCGTCAAACGGGGTGACTATGTGCCACTTTTTGACGTTTTCGTGTCGTATTTCCTCTCATTTTTGGCCTATCGGGTTGATTATTTAATGCAACATAATTTCACATCTTAGCTTTCAATTCACATATTAAAAATGATTCTAAGATATCATGGAGGGGAGATATAGTTTTTTCTTAGTGGCACTTACTCACCCCGCACATGGGGGTGACTAAGTGCCACGCATGTTTCCTTCTCTTAAATCTATTAGAAACGATCGTTGGCAACTTCTCACCCTTCAGAATTCATCTCCTTGTCATTTTAGCTATTATAATAAAAAAAATTTTATGAGTATACGTTCAAATTTTAAAATAAGAAAGGCCGTACATATGGAAAAATGGCTTTTATTAAAGAAACTCTTCAAAATGCTTTTCGAAATAACTCAAATTATTATTTGAAACACAAACTACAAATTTGAGATAGAAATTATCTCTTCAGTCAATCCGAATTTAGAATAACCTGAAATTTGTCGCCATTTGGTAGAGGTTCGGGAGGACAAATCTTCTTCAGGATTTGTTTCTTTTTGTACCACAAATCATCAGGGATGTCAGGCCACTTCCAGAATTGTCCACTTTTCTCCAGGCATTTCACACATGCCTCGTTGCTACTGTCGAAATCAAAAATCATTTGACCGGGGTACATTTTTCCTCTATATTTTACTGCAACAAAGTCACCTTGCACAGGACCAGTGTTTTTTGCGTCATTGACTGACTCACTACTTGTCAACGGTTGACCAGAGACTTGTAGATGGGTGATCAACATATAGGACATCAATGGCACTCTAGAAACTTAAAAATGACCAAAACACTGCAAAACAAGATGGCACCTAGTCACCCCACACTTCATCGAAGATTGAATTAAGGGTTATAACTGGTAAACAAAAAATCATTTAGAAACGTCGAAGCGTGTAGAACTTCTTTGATAGTTTGGTAACAAAAAACTGAACTTACCTTTTTTCTCGCTGCTTCCGAAATATGATTACCAGACCAGACCTCTTTTCCAGATCACAAAACCGCAAATCCACATTGACACAAACAATGGTAGGTTACAATTTAGGCTATAGTGTGATTGGTGTAGTACCCAAGTAAAAATCGCCCTACTATCCCGCTATATAGCGGTAGTAGTTTTCCTTTTTCGATCGGTTCCTTCCTCTGGCGTCATATGCCGCTTGAGTTCGAAAACCCAGGATGGCACCGAGGCACCCCGTATGGAACTTAGTCACCCCGTTTGACGGAATGTTAACAATTTTTGAGGTTTATTAATTTAATTTTTAAGGGTAGTAAAATTAATTTTACATGAACTGGTAGAGTATTAAATTGTAGCATGAAATATATTACCATTTAATTTTTCAAATCAAAAACATAGAGGATAATTTTATTTTATCATAGCCTTAACAAATCGTCACCTTGCCCCAGTACTGGGGCAAGATGACAACGCTAAAAACGTATTTTGTCTTTTGAATACGTTACATGGTTTAACAAATGATAACTATGTTTTTACATCTTACAAAGTATCAAACTAAACGTGATGAAATTGTAACGTAACGTTGAAGTGTTTAGTTGTGCAGCTAACAATAGTCACAAATAAAAATACCATTTTCATAATTGGAACATTCCTCATTTTTACAGCACTGGATCCACTCTTCTGTTGGAGGGTCACAATATTCCTCTTCACAAGCAGGACATCTTATAACACCACCCTTTGAAGTTCATGCAACTGGACTGGTTTGCCTGGATTTTATAGACTTAGGCCTACAGGAACTTAGTTTGAATTTTTTTACTCCCTTTTTAGCTTCACGAGCTTCTTTTCTCTGTTTTTTAAAACCTTCCAGTTCCTCCTCCTGCTTTTCCCTTTGTTCTAACATTTCGTTGATGGGTGTGCTTGTGTTGTAAGAATGCTTAAGCTCAGTTTTCGCTTTTTCTTTTTTTCTCACATTGTGTCGCTTAAGGCAATGGTTAAAAATCAAAAACACTAACAGGCTTCTTTGGTGCATCGGAATCAGCATTTGCCTTTGTTAGAAATGAGAGATGGGTGCGGAAGGACACTCAGCAACTTCATAAAACACAGAAGTTTTATTAGACAGAACACGGGGACTACAGACATAGGAACACTAAGACACATAACATACAGTGCGTATCGAAATGATAGGTCCACCCGCATTTTTCAATGTTTCGACTGTTAATTGATAATAATTCCTTTTTTTTTTTGGTACAGATAATTCAGCAATAATCGTTATAATTATCTAGAAAGCATTTTGTTAAAAATAAATAATTATTTTTTATTTTATGAAAATTTTTATTTTGAAGCCGTTTCAAAAAGATAGGTCCGCCTTTATAAATCCTTGTACCAAAACGTTTTTTTCCATTAAATTTGCATAATCATCATAGTTAAGTCTTACTGCGGGACTACGCGGGCTGCCGTGGAAGTATTTAAATGGAGTTGAACACCACATTGCAATCAAACGAAATGGGTCGTCGTTGCAGTCTTTCGCTGGTTGAACAGGGGAAAATTGCCGCATTTAAGAAGTGCGGAAAATCGAATAGAGAAATAGCTAAACTTTTAAACAGATCTCATAATGTCGTAAACAATTTTTTGAGATTTAGAAGTGCTTATGGTAAGAAAAAATCATCTGGCTGGCTGCCAAAAGTGACACCCCGAGAAAGAAGGACTATTGTAAAGGAGTTAAAATCAGGAAATACGAGCTTATCCACTTTGGCCAGAAAGCAAATTTCTCAAAATCAAAATCAACGGTCCATAGAATGATAAAGAAGTTCGGCAGTTTAGTTTACAGGAAGAGGAAAGCGGCTCCGAAATTGACTAAAAATCACAAAGAAAAGCGATTGAAATTCGCACAGGAAGTGATGTGCTGGAAAGAAAATTGGCATCGAGTGATATTCAGTGATGAAAAAAAATTCAATCTGGCAGGTCCAGATGTCTGGCAATATTACTGGCATGATCTGCGTAACGATAGAGAGATATTCTCGAAGAGGCAAGCTGGTGGTGGTTCCGTTAGGGTGTGGGCCGGCTTCGGACGCGCAGGAAAAACTGCTATAACATTTGTATACAATCGCTTGAATGCTGCAGGCTATCAACAGCTGCTCGAACAAAATTTTCTTCCACAAGCAGAGCACATTGGAGGGCTGTTCTACATGTTCCAACAGGACAATGCTCCTGTGCATACTGCAAAGTCCACTTTTGAGTGGTTCCTGGATAATGGTGTGCATATTATCGATTGCCCACCTTGCAGCCCGGACCTGAATCCGGTAGAAAACATGTGGGGCATACTCGCAAGAGCAGTATATGCAGGTGGAAAGCAGTACAACTGTACTACAGACTTAAAAAGATCTATTTCCTCCGAATGGGCAAAAATCGAGACCAGTTGTTTGCAAAAACTTGTAGAAACCATGCCGAATAGGATTTATGAGCTCATTTTGAAAAAAGGTGGAAAAATTTCTTATTAATTGATTATTAATTTAATGTTTGGTTCAGTGGACCTATCTTTTTGAAACAGCAATTTCACAAATTTTTTGTTTCGTTTATCATTCCTATGATTTGTATATCATTTAAGCATTATTTTTTCATTGGTTGAACTAGAGTATATTATAAAATAGTACTTAATGCATAATAAAAATTTTTTCCTAACATGAATTTCGTTTTTACTGATGGACCTATCATTTCGATACGCACTGTAAAGTGAAGAGCATCACAGCAAGAATACGGCTCTTTATATAGCTTCTTGGGGGATTATAACTTAACCAATCACAGTTTACAGTTTACTAGGAGTTCTTGTCAGGTCCGCTAAGGGATTAAAGGAGTCTTTCAGAGAGCTCCCGAGAAAGGGTATTAGCCAATGAGAAGCAAGGCACTTTTACTATTGAGTTTACATGGTGGAAAAGCGATTACTTTCAACACCCGCCCTTAATCGCTGTTCACTAAATTACACAATGACATAAGTTCATATAATCTAAATTTAGGAAGAGCCTTAGTAAATATATCAGCAATTTGTTTATCTGTACATATATACTCAAGATTAATATTTTCCTCTTTTAAAATATTTCTAATGAATTTCAATTTAACATCAATATGTTTTAATCTACCAGAACTATTTTCATTAGTTATACACTTAATTGCTGATTGATTATCTTCAAAAATAACAGTACTATTTACAGTAATAAATTCACATGCAATACTTTTGTAATATACAAGATCTTGTACAGACTTACCTACTGATAATACTTCTGCTTCTGTGGAAGAAACAGCTACAGAGCGTTGTTTATTTACACACCACAAAATTGGACAATTTTCATAGAAAATGATATAACCTATTACTGACTTACGATCCTGGGAATTTGATGCCCAATCGGAATCAACATATAATGCAAGATCAATTTTAGAGTCACACATTGTACACAATTTTGCAATTGAGAGTACCTTTCAAATACCTTAAAATTCGTTTTAGTCCGTTCCAAGCAGTCTCTGTTGGATTTTCTTGTAGTTGGCTCAAGCAGTTCACAGCAAACAGTATGTCTGGTCTTGTTGTCATTGCTAGATAAACAAGGATCCAACTAATTCACGATAGGGTCCTTCGAAAGAAGTTGTTCCCCCAAAGTCTGCTGGTGTTGATTTAGCTGCTAAAGGTGTTGAACAAGGTTTGCATTCACTCATTTTGAATATTTTCAGAACTTTTAGGATGTAATCCTTTTGATCCAGGCACAATTTATCAGAAGTAATTTCTATATGTATTCGTAAAAATTCGGTTGATGGTTCCAGTTTAGACATTTGAACTCATTTTGAAGAAGTTTAATTATTATCATTATTTTACTTTCATCTGATCCAGCAATGAAAATATCATCTACATATAAACAAATAATTATTTTTCTTTCATTGACAGTCCTTATAAAAATACACGGTTCTGAATTTAATTGTTTGAAATTAATTTTGAACATAAATTGCGAAAATTTGGCGAACCATTGCCTGGGAGCTTGCTTTAAACCGTGCAGGCTTTTGTTTAATTTGCATACTCGACAAGATGAATCATTAAGACCTTGTGGTTGCTCCATAAAAATAACTTCTTCTAACTCACCGTTTAAAAAAGCCGTTTTCACATCCATAACATAAGCTTTTAAATTTTCTTGGAGGACCGAAACTAGAACTAAACGTAACGATGGCATATTTATGACGGGAGAGTACGTTTCATTGTAATCGAAACCTTCCTGTTGGAGAAACCCCCTTGCACATAATCTAGCTCTGTAAGTTCCATCGCGCTTCCTTTTAAATATCCATTTATACACGTAAGGGGTTGTCGGCCGTTATCAGGCAGATCTACAAGGTCCCACACTTTGTTTACTTCCGTGGACCGCATTTCCTCCCCCATTGCGGTTTTCCAGAGGGTTTGCTCTTTCTCCGACAGCGTCGCTATGTCATCAAAGGTCAATGTCTCTTGTGTAGCTATCATCGCCTCGTAACGGTCTGGCTTCTTTCTCTGCCTTTCTGATCGGCGAGGGGTGCATTGCTGCGGGTCTGTTTTCAAAGGTTGCAGAGTAGTTTTAGTTTCTGTTTCGGCGTCGGATTGAATGTCGGACAGTCTTTCTTCGTTTTTAAATTCTTCGGGTGGCGTGCTTTTATCTTTCACAAATACTTTGTTTTCGTTGAAACGCACATTTCGTGACACAATAACTTTCTTAGTAACGGGATCCATTAGTCGATATCCCATCTTTAAATATCCCATAGGCGTAACTAGGGTTGGTGAAAGGGGGGGTCGCCCTAAAAATGTACAGACTAAACACCAAAGAAGTGTAAAAGAGTTGAAAATTTACTAGTCATAAATACTTGTTTCTTAAGATATACCTGTACTCCTTGTTTATTTCAGGTATCTCCCATGGGAGAGGGAGCTACCCCCTCGGAGCAAGTCAACTTCCCCCCCCCCCCCGGGAAAAAAAATTAGATCACAAGCTTTAAAAAAAGAAAGAAAAGAGAAATTACGCTTTTAAGACACTTTACTTTCAGAAACACTTTCAGGGAAAGGACATTGAACACTATCACAAGCGACACCAAAAGTAACTTAAAAAATATAAGACTTTATTTTGAAAAAAATTGAGGGGGGGAGAGTAACCAAACTCCTTTCTGTTTCCTCTAACATGACCAAAGTATCCCGAAATTGCATTGCTAGGAAGATTTCAAAAAGTTTCCTGGGGTGAGAACCCTTGCCTCCAGAGGCGCTAGCACGAATGGCGCCCTGAGGCAAAAAACTTTTTTCCGCCCCTACTATATATTATGAAGGAATAGATATTAAAAATGATGGATACATATTTGAATTATATATATTTTAACTTTCAAAATGCTCAAGGAAAACAATCGCTGCTCAGAAATCGCTACTGAATAAGGAAAAATAAAAAACAGAAAAAGCAATATATTGCGTTTTGCTCGTCATAAAATAGAGAAGACACTTTCTAGAACTGCAAACACTTATAAAGCGCCCCCTCCGAATGCATTGAAGCCGACTGTCGCTGTGGAGAAGATAGGGATAATGTGCAAAACAAGAAATTGTTTGTTATTTAAAACGATGCAGTCAATATTTATGGCCAATATGCGCCCCTAAGAATGACGCGCCCTGAGGCGGGCGCCTCACCGCCTCAGCCTAGCGCCGGCCCTGAGAGTTATAGCCTAAGCATTATAGATGTAAGACCAGTTACAGAAATTTAACTTGCAGAAGCCCCAAATACCCACTCCTCTAACTTCACCAAAGATCTAAACATACATCTACTATATATACATCAAAAAGCTATCATATATGTAAAAAAAATTCATATTAACATCATTTTTAGTCATATATTATCTGTATATATGTATATATAAAGGGTATGGTTTTGAAGCATACACTGCCCTTCCTAATTCTTAACATGCTCCCCCTGCTCCGGAGCCAAGGCAGAATCCAGAATTTTTTTTTCGGGGGGGGGGGGGGTCCCAGACTTCGACACACTTATGTTAAGCAAAGTTTCAGGGAGGAATATATGATACACTGCAAAAGGTCCCCCTTCCCCTCTGGATACGGCCTTGATTCACAAAAACATTAAACATTCATTACTAGATCTTAATTCAAACGCAATAGAAAATTCAATATTTAGCTCTAAGCAATCTTCCATGTCCAGGCATTCATAATATTAAAACTGGGATATAGTGGAATTTTAGAGAAAAAAATCCAAATTCCCCTACAAAAATGCTCATCCATACAATAAATTTCTAAAAATTTTGTTGAATTTGTAATAAAACATACCTCAGAAGTGGAAGCGTCTGAATCAATTTTTTTTTTTTTTTTTTGCTTTTTGGATGACGAACGTGTCCATCGCTGGAGTGCAAACATTATTATGTATCGAAAATAATTAAAAATTTAACTAAAATATAAATAATACTTGATTGTAAATTAAAATGCTGCATTAAACCGTAGCAGTGAGATTGGAAACGTTGAACGGATGATTTCCAGAGTCGTAATGCAATCAGTGATGGACCATAATAAGAGAAAAAAAACATTTAAAATATAAGAGATGAGAGAACATCTGTAAATGAGAATGCAATGCAAATACAGTTCATCAGTTTTCTAATCGGCTCAGCTACAAAAAAGATTTTACCTTAATGGGTGTTTGGACAGGAAGTCATAAATAAATACAAACTGCTCTTTAAGTTGCTTGATGAGCTACCCTTCCTGGCTTGAGGGTTTAACCCATTAGGACAGTTGTTGGCTAGGGGTCCTTCATTTTCGGACCCCAGCGCATTCCCAATTGCTGCCTTTGGGTAAAAAAGACATCAAGAAGAAAAGAAAACCCTCTGGAGTGATTGAAAGGATCTCTGTTTGTCTGTGTGTGGTACGGTGATTGAAGCCACCTTTCGCTGTACCCCCCCCCCCCCCCCAAGGTGATAAGGGGTATGATTATAACCAGATGAAAAAACCTCTTTATTATGAGCTGCATACTTTGGTCATGATCACAACCCTTCAGAGAAAGAGGAAATAAAATCATATGCAATGTGTTTAATTTGCTTAGGGGAAAAAATATGTGCTTTGCAAGGCCGTAGCCAGAAATTTTTTTGTGTGCCTAAATAAGTAAATACCCAATGGGGGGCGGTTTGAACCCCCAAAACCGCCCCCTGGTTACGCCTATGGAATATCCTACGAAAATCATTTTCTTAGACTTCGGATCTAATTTGTGTCTGCGTATATCTGGCACTTTGGCGTAAGCATCACAACCAAACTATTTTATATCGTTTAAATCCGGTTTCTTGGAATATTTCAGTTCGTAGGGTAACATATCATTAATTCTGGAACTGGGAATCCAGTTGTGGATATATGCCGCAACTTGAATGGCATATCCCCAACAATTCTTTGGCAAATTTGCATCATACAGTAGAGCACGGGCTTTTTCAAAGAGTGTTCTATTAATTCTTTCTGCCACTCCGGTCAAATGAGGAGTATAAGGTGGGCAGGGATCTATCGTAACTCAAGCTTTATTAGCATATGCTTTTAAGTTTTCCAGAAACGTATTCCTTCGCGTTGTCACAGCGAATTTTCCGAACACCATCATTTAATTTTAGAAACTTTTTGATTTCCATTGGTACATCACTCTTTTTTTTCAGAAGACAAACTTCACAAAAACGAGAATAATCATCAACTAATGTTACTACATACCTTTCACCTGATGGAGTTTGAGGTTCGATGGGTCCACACAAATCAGAATGCAGCATCCTCATCGGAGCTTCTTCTTTTTTACGGCCTCCTAATCCAAAAGGTTTTGCTGCTTGTTTTGCGAACACACAATTTCCATTAAATGACTTACTAGTAGGTAATCCTAGTTTATTCATGACATGATTACCGGAGTGCTCCAATCTGCGATGCCACAGTTCAGCTCCATCTTTTTCTGCCATCAAAGAAGTCGATAAGACGGGAACAAAATCACAAGCGTATTGCCCTTTGGAGTTTAGCTTGCACAAAACGAAATTAGCACTTCTATTTTTAACTATGACCTCATCATCTTTGAAGGTAACTGTGTATCCAGCTTTTTGAACTTGATTAACTGAAATGAGATTTCCATTCAGTTCCAGAATGTACAATACATCTGTAAGGATTATTTTCTGTTTATTTCCCAGCATCCCGCGAATCGTACCGTTTCCTTTTACTTCAAGTTGACTGGACTTTGCAGCACACGACACAGTTCCTGTAAATGGTTTTATCTCTTCAAACCACTCTCGGTGAGAACACATGTGAGATGTAGCACCACTGTCCACAATGAACGTTTTAACTTCAGTTTCCCCAGCAACGAAGGTCACTGCAGCTACTTCGTCTTTCAATGATGAATTCCTTCCAATTTGGGATTCTGCAATTACCTTTTATATGTCCTTTTCTTCCGCACTGGAAGCACACTATGTTGGCACGGCAAAACTTGGCAACGTGTCCAGACTTGTGACACTTATGGCAAACAGTGTTACGATGGTTTGTCGAAAACGCAGCATCATTAGACGACTCAGATTTCCCAAATTTCGGCTCTGGAACTCTACGATCTTTCATCAATGCTTCAGCATCCAAAAGACGACCGCATACAAATTCCAAAGTCAAATTTTCTGACGGTTGGTTTTCTATGGCTGACTTCGATGCGTCGTACTCCATCGGAAGAGACATCAAAAGGTAAACAATGATATCCATCTCGCTCACTTTCACCCCGCATGACTTCAACTGAGTCACTAGTCCAGTAACTTCCTCGATGTGTTCCTGCATCGAGGTTTCCTTTTTAGCCTACTTTCCCGTAAAAGTAAAAAAATAATAATAATAAAGCACGAAAGAAGGCTTAATGTATCGAGAAAATATCGTTAGAAATCAAGAAAAGTCAAAAATAAGTTAAGTAATTAAATAAAGATTGAAAAGTAAAAAATTTGAAAGTAGGGTTTTGAGATGGGGAAAAAGTGTGTCTGTCTGTCTGTCGGTCTGTCTGTCGGTCTGTCCCCCCCTAATAACTTTTGAACGAATTGTCCGATCCGAAAAATTCTTTTTGCATTCGAAAGATCTCGGCGAGGACATCTCATTTCCATATTTTACTTTTTGATCTGAACAATTATTCGTTCAATTTTGAACATTTCAAAAAAATTTAACATTAGCGCCTACGGGCGAAAATGAAGAAAATGATTCAAACTCTAGGTACAAGATCCAAGTTCCCATGAACAAGCTTTCTCGAGGAAGCTCTTGGCGTAAAATATTAATTTGAACAGTTTTTGTTCATTTTTGAACTGTTCAAATAATTAACACAGAGCTTACGGGGAAATTTCAATCCTATATAATTCCTGATCTAACGGCCCGATTTGCTTGGAACAAACTTTATCGGAAAGCTCTTATGACGTAGAACATGTACAAATAGGAAGTTCCTCCAGAACTAACGAGCCTATTTTACTCTGAAATTTTTTGATCGGGATTTTCAAGAATATTTTTGAATTAATGAATGATTAAATGAATAAGCAAAAGAATGAATGAATAAATGAGTGAATAAATACATGAATGACTTGACAAATGAATGATTGAATGAATATGTATTAACCGTTGAAAAAGGTATATTTGAAGCAATTAAGAACTAAAGCTAAACGAGAAAGACAGAGAGAGAGGTAGCTAGATTATAAATTTGAATTCGGTGTATACGGGAAAGTAGGCTCGTATAGTTCTAGACGGAACTTCTTGTTCATTTTTAACATGACAAGTCGTTTTCTCACGAGAATCTGGCTAACTGCTCCTTCAAGAACATAAACAGATTTCAACTTGGCAACTATCTTAGCACACGTATTTTCTTCAGAGAGAGAAGCCAAAACTTTATCACTAAGAAATGATAATATCAAGGCGTAAGCCTTCTTGCTCGCTGTAAGTTCATTTTCCTTTTTTGCATCTGCTTCACATTCTAAATAACACTCCAAATCCTTAGCAGCGAACACCGCTTCGATTCTCCTATTCCAGACGGAGAAGTTTCTTCCGTCAAACGGCTCAACGCAATATTTTATCTCGTCCCCCATGTCTCTCGCACCAGCAATGGATTAGCGATACTGAGTGAAACTTCAACCACGCTCTGCTGTTTGAAATGAGACATGGGTGCGGAAGACACTCAGCAACTTCATACAAACACGGAAGTTTTATTAGACAGAACACGGGGACTACAGACATAGGAACACTAAGACACATAACATAAAGTGAAGAGCATCACAGCAAGAATACGGCTCTTTATATAGCTTCTTGGGCGGATTATAACTTAACCAATCACAGTTTACAGTTTACTAGGAGTTCTCTATCAGGTCCGCTAAGGGATTAAAGGAGACTTTCAGAGAGCTCCCGAGAAAGCTTCTGCTGTATTAGCCAATGAGAAGCAAGGCACTTTTACTATTGAGTTTACATTGTGGGAAAGCGATTACTTTCAACAGCCATAAGTTCTGGTTCTTCTGGAGAGCTTATATGTTAGTTTTCCATTACCAATATCTGAGGGTTAGCATTATTATTCTCCGTTTCATCGCCAACAACATCATGGTCAGACCGACGGCTACCAGCTCCCAGCTTCAGCACGCCTAGGCTTCGGCTAAAAGGTGTTTGGGTGTGTGGTGGAGAAAAGTAGTTTTTACAGCAGCAAAGTCATATGTTCGCTAAGCACATGAGGATTATGATCCCACATTCTTTAAACCCTTTAACGGCATTTCCAACTGTAGTTGCTTCGAAGTAAGCGGTGCTCAAATGCTCACCAATATTTTTTTCTGTGATAGTTTTGCCCTGAATGAGTGACCATAAAGTTGTAACATGCTTGGCTATAGTAGGGTTCTAATGGGCCGAAAAATGACACATCAAGGGGCTGGAGACAATGTGATGTGTGGGGTGGCAACCAAATAATGATGATGGTTTTCTCTGCAATATAAGATATCCTGAAAGGTATGTGAGTTTTGTGATTGCCAATAATCAACAGAGAAGGAGATTCTTTGCTTGTCTTCACGTGAAGGTTTCTCGTCATCTTGCCCCGGACTGCCTGTTTAAAAATATTTGTTTTCATTGTCATGAAGAAAGGCGATTAATTGTCATTTATTCATGGTAATAGGTAGTATTTAATTTAAGTTATAACTAGTATTAAAGAGAAACGATATATCTTACCTGTATCTGTAGCAGAGCTTATTTACACATGCATAAAACTTACAACGTGGCAGCGGTAAACAATCAAAGCTTTACAACTAACACAAAAACGGCGATTTCAGCGTCTGTATACTATTATTTAAGTAATTGCCGATAGAAGAGCCAGTAGTGCCCTGCTGATGCTGCCACCGAGTAAAAAACGGAAAAGTTTAGACATTCGTCCATCTTGCCCCGGTTTCCCCTACGTGCTAAGCGTTTAGGAAACGTTGGCGGCGGCGTAGCCTGTGCAAAAAGTATAAAGAAACTTCAGCATTGCCTGTGTTAAGACATTTAAAAAGCGTCGTCTGCTTATAATTAAATGATACATAAACCATACCTAAAAAACGTATGCACAATTTCGTTAGAAAATGTTCCGATTTATCGCCAACGACTAATTAAAAAAGTCAAATTGTAGCGTGTCGTCATTCGCCACGTTATTTGAAATCTAGAATAAACCATACATATTCCTTTTCTGACGATATTCATTTAAACGCTATTTCCACATCAAGGAAATCGTTAAATCGGGAAGACAATACTTTTATCAAGTTCAATCTCTAATTTAAACCTATTTCTAATTTGAGAAAAACGTTAACGAGAAGACATGCTTTATTATTGATGGAAACTAAACAGATGTATTTCTATTTTTAAAAATAAGTTTTATATTAAAATTAAGCTAACACTGTTCACTCGGAGTTGAGGAAACTGCTCATTATTATTTTTTGATCAAGGTAAGCCTTAAGAAATCAAAGTAAAAAGCTTATAACTGGCGTTCTTATTGACTTAGAAACTTCGAACAAATTTCCTCTTGTGCAGAAAAATCAGCGCTTTCAATATTTAATATGTGCAAGGTTTTTTTCACTCCCATATTGGGGAATTTATGTGGAAATCTGCATAAAATTGGAAGTAAAAAAAGGAACTACCTGTAGGATTTTTTTCTAACGGGTCTATAAACATTCTTCTTGAATCACTCTGTCTATTGATAAAAACTGCCTTAAAATCCGTTGCGTAGTTTTAAAGATCTAAGCGTACAGACACGGGAAGCGACTTTGTTTTATACTCTTTTAAGATTATAACTCACAATTAAATTTTTATTCAAGTTTTAAAAATTCATTCATATTTAAATTAAAACGTTCATTACAAGTAAATATAAAGTACATGACTCTAGTTCAACTCACAAAATTATCTTTCATTCATTAATTCTTTTGAATGATGAACATTCAAATATATAACATTTCTTTTTAAAAAATCGTTTTAGGAATTCTTCAATTTTTTTAAATACAAATTAAACATTCTATATATTTCCAGTTAAATTTGAAAAGGTTGTTTCTCTCATCTTCTATCGTAATCATATGGCATGCCGGATAATCCGATCTTTAGTGCAGTATCCGGATGGGATTCCGTATACTTAAAAATCGGGCTGAAACCAGATATAGTTAGCGGCTACTTCTAGGCAAGACCGTCCCGATAGTTCCTCCCCACTGGGGCACCCCTGGTCTGCAGCACTGTTTGGTACGTAAGTCCGTATTGAAAAAAGTGGGGATGCGAGTTTTGATGCATAATGAATCTGAAAAAAATGGTCTCATGGTGCCGGCTCCCCTTAAACGTACAGTAATGATTTCAGACACTGTTCCTGTAATATAGTTTCAATTAATATATAAATATAGCAGTGCCTTGTTGAATAGTGCACGATTTGCTGCAGTTCATAATTGCTGATTTTATTTCAAATGTTACATATAAATAACAGATTGATAGTTAGATGCTCTTGTTGTATAAATAAAACATTTGGGAAAGTAAAGGGAAAAGAAACGGCAGAAAAATGCGTAAGGAACGCTTAATGCCCAGATCATATACAGAAAATTCTTCAGAAGACAAGAAGTTCATTGGCATTGCTGATAACTTCTACCGCCAATTTAAATTTCTCTACCCTGGCAGAATTAGGCCGCCTCTGTATTTGGAGAATGAAAATGGTATTAAGAAGCTTATTTGCACTTCTTTATGTCCTCACAATGTTATTATGCCGAATGAGATGAGAGAGTGGCAATTCTGCGCAAATTTCTTTTCGGACTATTTACACTACGTCGTATTAGATCCAGCTGTTGACTGTCCAAAGACACTTCCTTCTTTAGATTATCTCCTGAGAAAGAAAAAAGTGAACAGCCTTGAAATGAGCATGTTACTTTGTACCTTTTTACTATCGTCTGGATATGATGCTTATGTTGTTCAAGGATATGCTAAAAGGCATATCTGTGAAAAACAACAAAAAGACATGCCTAATCCAGTTTTTCAATTCAAGTGCAAAACTGTTCCTGATAATGAAGTTAATAGCTCACCTCCAGCAGACAAATTTAAATTTAGTAAATATTGCATAAATTTCGAAAAAGAGAAAAAGTTTTGGCTTGAAGGCAAACACACAGTTCCATTCCAAAAAGAAATCAAAGTTGAAACAGAAGCAAAACAGGAAATTCCAGACATATTGTTCGGAAAGCGAGTTCATTTCTGGGTTTTAATTTGTAATTATAAAACTAAAGAAACATTTTTTATTGAGTCCTCGACTGGAGAAAACAAGTTATTCGACGATTCTGACTATTTGGGAATAGAGTATGTGTGGAATGACAAAAATTTTTGGTGTCATAATAAAATTTCTCTGCTAAGTTGCAAAGACATAAACTTTGACTTTGACGACGAAGTTCATTGGGAAGCATTTCTTCCATGTTGTAAGTTGGGGAGCCTATCTTCTGGTGGTACTTCACACCTTCAAATGCCGCAGACGTGGCTTTCTGATATAGAAATAACAAAAGAACAGATCGAAAACAGATATCCGCCGGGTGGTAAAGTGACAAAATACAAAACAGCTAAATTAGAGAAATATAACTTAAATCAGCTTAAAGATGGACTGGTATACAAGGTAACTTATTACTCTACAGAAACGTTAGAAGAACCTAAAATCTCTCATTCATTTTATGAGGGGAGGAAAGATTATTTAGAATACAGAATTGCTGATTATGATAAAAGAATAGTAAAAGAAAACTTCACAAGAGGTAGAGATGATGCTCTTAGAGAACATATTTACCATATGGGAAAATTACCGTCATTTGAGGAGAGCCTGAAATTTTATTACTATTTAAGGCAAGACAATCTTTCGGAAAGGAAATGGACAAATATGTGGTCGAAAGAATATTTTAAAGATCGATCAGATTGTGTTGTTATCAGAGAAGTGGTTTACATAACTGAAGATGGATTGCGAAATTTTGAAGATCGTAAAGAACTGATAGAGGCAGCAGAAAACCTTAAAGGCTATGATTTTTCTTATTCTGAGAAAAATGTTATGAATGAAAAAAGCGTAATAACAGAAAGTTCAGAGCAAAAACGACAAGATATGGAGACGAAATTAGAAACTTTCAAGCAGAAATTATCTCATGAAGCGCTTGAAATCAATGATGAGACTGATTCCTCTGAGTCTTCTCCTAAAAAGGGGGAAATTTCAGAAACTGAAGTACCAGACGTTGGAGAGAAGGTCCCATCAAATAGTAGTATTTCAACTGATTCAGCATCACCTGTTCCTGAGAATTACTCCGATGCGGGAATAACTACATCATCCTTCGATACTACAGAAGATTTGTTTAAAGATGCAAATTTTTCCAAATGGAGCTATGGAGATTTTTTGCAAAGATTAGATGAATCGGAAAGATACGCTACATCTGACTCTGAACCAGAATCTGATGATAATCCCATAGCAAAAGAAATTGACACTAAATATGATAAGAGAGATCGAGAAGGAAAAGAAGTAAACGATACAGGAAAAAAAGAGGCGGAGGAGAGTATTAAAACAACTGATAAAATGCGAGGTACAACAGAAGGTAATAAATATGGAGGTATAAAAGGCAGCAAGTCCAATCTTGATGAATCAATAACTTGTACTGAGAGCAAAGGGAATCATATGGAAGAACAAAATACGCTTAATGCAACAGAAGATGACAAAGAAGACACTCAAACTGTGGAAAGTTCAGAAATTAAAACAAAAATTGTGGACACAGAAAACAGTGGAACAAGCAGAGACTCAAAAAAAATTGAAGACATTGACGAAAAGCAACAGGAAGAACAGATGGAACGCAAAGACGAGCGTTTAGAAAGTTACGCTGCGGGACATGAAAAGATGGCTACAGATGAAAATGTAG
Source organism: Octonoba sinensis (assembly GCA_038502835.1). Classification (NCBI taxonomy): domain Eukaryota; kingdom Metazoa; phylum Arthropoda; class Arachnida; order Araneae; family Uloboridae; genus Octonoba; species Octonoba sinensis. The sequence continues at coordinate 15,759,236 of CM076606.1, read as the reverse complement.
CACAAAGCGCTCCCAAAAATATTAATAGCGAAGCTGAAGTTAGTGACAGACATCAAACTGGAATTCAATTAAAGAAAGAATTAAGTTCAGAGATAAATAAGTCAAATGACACAGCTGAATTTAAAGAAAGAACAGATGATGAAGATGTAGTGTCCAAAAATGTCTTGAATGCGGAAAATGAACAAGATGTCATGCATTCAGGAAATCATCAGAAAGGGCAGAGGACAGGGGTAGCAGAAACAGAAGCTGAGCTGATAGATGATATCAACTTTGAAGAGCTTTCTGATGAAGAGTTAGAAATTGATTATCAAATTTTTTTGACACAAATATGGGAAAAGTATTCCGACAAAAGAAATGAAGAATTATTTTTTATGGCACACGAGCATCAAAAGCATAAAGATGTGCGATCCAAAGAAAACTTACAGAAAAAGAAAAACATCATCAGACAACGAAGGAAATATGATCGATACATACAAAGAATAGAAAAAGGGAAGCCAGAAGTGCGCGTATTTAAACAAAAATCCCAAGAGTTAATCTTTGAGCAAGGCATATTATGCTCAAATTCTCTTCTGTCCCATCTCGACTTGACAAAAAAATTACATTTAAAAACCATATCCGATGTAAATAAATTCTACGATTTAAAAGATGTTAGAGATGTAAGCTCAAAAGCTGCGGAGAGTATTATTAACAAAGAAAGTATGAAACTCTTAGATAATAACCTACACAATATTCAACTTGATAGCCATAATGGTAGAAGACTGTGGTGTATTAAATATTTTTATTCAAAGGATACAACCACTCAGGATTCGATTAAAAGTATTTGGTTTTTGCTCGAAACAGGAAACTACCGCATAAATTTTCATTACCCAGAAAACCACTCAAGCAGGAAAATATTATTTTTTTCAAAACCTGAAAGAGTTGGAGCAGAATTTCACTTTTCAGCCACCCTATGTAGGCAGCTGTTACCGCGACACATCACGAAAAAAGTCGGAAAACCTCAACTCTATTCGTATTTGTTGTCCCTCTTAAGAAAAGAACCAGTTGTTTTGAGAGACCATGAAAGTTTTGAATACGAAATGGAGAATATTCTTGAAAATCGGAGGCAAGAAGAAAAAGACGTTAACGTGACAGAATGAAAATGGGAGAATTAAAATGGGGCAAAGAGGAAGAAAAAAAAGGGAGAGGAAGAAAGAAGAACTGTCGCTTAAATCAAAAACTGGCCAAATAACTGCCATATTTTTAAATAATTAAAGGAAAATAACTGTCTTCTTTTAAAGTACAACATTTTAAGTACTGCTTTGTTAATTTTTCGGTTATTTCTTGAATCGTCTAAATTGATACGATATAATAATTTTCCTCTCCTCATGCTCCTATTCAGTACCTCGAGACCATTCCATAACACCTGCTTTGATTTGCTGACGTCTAAGTAAAACAAAAATTCGTGAAAAACTAAACTAGCATACTTTCCTGTATGTATATATACTAGCCAAAATTCGCCAATAATTTATTACATTTTTAAGTTTTTATGTTATTGAGGTTCTTTTGTCTTTTATAATCACTGCATATAATTTGTTTTGAATAATGTTGTTCTGTTGCGTCAACTGCGAGCGTGTACATCATTATACATTAACTTTCGAGTTATTTGAAAAAATGTGAAGGGCAAGAAAAATGAAGTATAGCTTATATAAGCCGTATTTGTTTAATAAAAAACAACATTTTGACATTTCCGTGTTATTCTTCTATATTCAATATATGGATGAAAGTATTGGATTCGTGAAAATTTTCGAATTTGGAATTTGGCCGGATTTACACGGAGGTGTGCTGAACCCATTTTGACCATTTTTAGAGATGTATGCCTGTCTGTGTGTCTCTGAATTCTTTCTCTCTCTCTCTCTCTCTCTCTCTCGCTAAACGTATATCTCAATAATCCAAACAATTCCAACAATTATATTCTGGCGCCAATCACGCCAAGGGAGCAGAGACTTTATTGTATTGTTGCCATTTGACCTACACATTAATAAATAAAAACTTACTTTTTGAGGTTTTGCTGGCAGCAAAACCTTTTAATTTGTTTATCTTGGTTTAAAATCACTTTTTTTTAAATAAGGATTTGTATCATGATAGGGATATTTGGCGAGTAGTAATATTCATACGAAGGATATAGAAGAAAGCTCCGTGATGGCGACAATAGACTAGTTTTTATTATTATTAACAAATTTATTATTATTCTTAACGAATGGAGGCAATTCATCACGTCACGTGACAAAGATGCTCGCTGATTTGTTTACCAAACTTTTAATTGAGTTCTACGTGGAGCTCCCAAAGCAAAATTAGCTATCCTAAAATTAGACTAGTTTCATAGCTTTTTCTGATTATAAACCAAGTAATTTACCTTTAATTTAATCATTATAAAATAAATTTATTAATTATTACAATAGTTATAGTGTTTTACTTAGTGTTAATTTTATATAACGTAGAACTTTATTTAGTCCTAGTTTTTAATAACGTAGAATTTTATTTAGTCTTAGTTTTTAATAACGTAAAACTTTATTTAGGCCTAGTTTTTAATTATATAAGTTTAAATTCATAAAAGAAGTTTTAATTAGTAATAATTTAGGATTTATTGGGCTCCATGGCTAATTCTATTGTTGATAAACGGTTGTACTTAATGGATTTTACAAAAAATGGAATATGCCGAGCAGTTTCCGACACTAACTGGAAATAATAGCGTGATTACTAAAGTAAAGAAAGAATCATTATTATTTAATGAAAAATTCGTTTCTAAAATCTGTTTCCTCGAACCGTCAGAAAACAATGCATTTTTTTGACTTATCGGCTACTGTCAAAGCTGAAATGAAAAAGAAAGAAAGAAGCTTACACAGCAAAGGTTAGGATTTCAACCGAATGCAAGGTAAGTTTTTGTTATTGTTTAATTATCGTAATTTATTTTGACATTTTTTTTGTTTCATAGATTTCAATGCTTATAAAGCTCAAGTTCTTGACAATCGTAACATTCAGTTGAAATAGATGACCCATATGCAACACAGTATGACATCTTTTAGAACTCAATAAAATATTCAACCAAAAACGTAATGTTGAACAAGCGAACTCGAAGTAAAACGATACTACAGCTTCCTTTGTTTACATCGCGTTTGTATGAATCGCCTCCATTCAATGATTCAAAACTTCTGTGTAGATAATAGATTTTTTTTGTAAAATCTTCACTCTGTGCAACTGTTTGACCACAAAGTAATTGTGAAGGATGTTGACAGATTTAAATCATCCGCATTTTGTATTGTACGTCGAATTTTTTTTTTCTTTTTCATAAATAATTTATACAAGCTTCTTCTTGTAGTGGATTTCACTGCAGGGGGATTAAATCAATTACAAATCATCCACTCCGAATCATCCTGGAGGTTTTTTTAATTAAAATTTAATTTAATGTATTTATCTAACACATATTATGCATTAATTTTATCTTAACGCACTCTTTCTTCATGTGAATTTTAACTGTGCTAAATTTCACTCCACAATGCACTCAATATGCTTAAAAAGGAGTAAAAAAAATTTTCTTCGCCGTATTAATACTATTATACAGATAACTCAGTTAACTTTAATGCATTTGTAACAAAAATTCGACCTAAATTTTATCTTTCCGCCCTCCTCCTCGATTTGAACTTTACCTGAGCCGAATCTCACACTCCTGTGTAATGCTTTTTCCTTTCATTTGATTTCTTTAAATTACTTCTGGCGGACAGTGCGAGGACACGGTGAGGCTGGTGGAGGAAGTCTGCCGGAGACGGGAACCTCGGACCTCCACGGGGGAAAGCCAGTACCTCCACGCTTTGCCAACATATATCTGATAGCCAGGGCAGAAGTTTGCTCTTCAAGGAGTCGACTCGTACAGCTACACTACTTTTCCATGGGATTGTAGTAAAGTCTATTCCATACTAACTATAGTCAAGGTTTTGAAGTTAAAATTGCGTGTCACTCGTACAATGATAACTCTGTCATCTTATCAAATATTTATTACATAAAAAATAAACACAATCATGCAGTATTAAACAATTAAGAATGAGGCTTCCGAACAACAAGCGTCGACATACATCGCTACTCCAACAACCGCTAAATTAAAAAATTTTAATTAGAGTTCTTTTTTTTGGTGAAAGTGAAAGTTATTATTTTTTTAGAAGTTGAAGTGCTTAATCGCCACAGTACTCCCCCCCAAGTGCCAAGGGCACTGATGTTACAAGTATTTTCTGTTGAAGCGAACTTGTCTTCCTGAGCGAGTGGTTATTGGGACAGGTTGTACTATGTCTGTGGTTTCATTTCTTGGAACGGGTTGCTGGATGTCGGTGGTTTCATTGCTCATTGGGAGAGCAACAGGGACGTCAGCTAGATTATGCGTTGAGGGCGCACAGTTGCTTGCAGTAGGCAGGTCGTCAGTAGCTAAGGAAAAGCTTGGCTTGAGACGGTCAACACTAATCGTGCTTGGTTTGTTGTTGATTATCAGGGTGAAGTGTTTAGGAGTGCGCTCTATGACTTTGTAGGGGCCATCGTAAGGTGTTTGTAGCGGCTTCTTAACTCCACCGTGCCGAACAAAAACATGGGTGCAGTTGAGTAAACTTGGGTTGATGAAAGGTGTTTGTTTATTATGGGCAGATCCTGGTGTCGGGGAGAGATTTTGCATAATTATCCGGAGTTGTTGTACAAATTCAGATGGTTCTTCACTGGATATCGTGGACGGAGAGAGAAATTCTCCTGGCAGTCGGAGTGTTGAGCCATATACCAGCTCTGCAGTAGTGCACTGGAGATCGTCCTTGAAGGTGGAACGCAATCCCAAAAGCACAAGAGGCAATGTTTCAGTCCATCGATGGTTATGGTAACATTTAAGAGCCTGTTTGAGGGTACGGTGAAGTCTCTCGACCATTCCATTGCTAGCAGGGTGGTATGGGGTTGTTCTTATATGCTTAACTCCCAATAGTCGGGAAAGAGAAGCAAAAAGTGTGGATTGAAACTGCCGACCTTGGTCTGTTGTAATGATGGATGGTACCCCAAAACGTGAAATCCAGTGATTCACAATTGCTCGTGCCACTGTTTCAGCACATATATCAGTCACGGGTATAGCCTCGGGCCATCTGGTGTATCGGTCGACGCAAGTCATGAGGTAAGAGAATCCATCAGAGGGTGGTAATGGACCGACCAAGTCAACATGCACATGGTCGAACCTTCGTGCTGGTTTTAAGAATGGTTGAATAGGGCTGTGAGTGTGCTTGCTTATTTTAGATTTCTGGCAGTCCACACAAGCACGTGACCAAGTAACAACATCCTTAGCCACAGACGGCCACACATAACGGTCCAGTATTAGTCGTTTAGTAGCACGGATACCTGGGTGAGATAAGTTATGGAGAGAATTAAAAATTGGCTTTCTGAAATTGCTTGGTACAAATGGTCTCACCTTATCGTCTGTGATGTCGCACCAAAGTCTCAACGTTGGAGAAATTGGCACGGATTTCAGTTTTAGGGAATGGTTGGTTGTGCCTAAGAGATTTTGTAATTCGGCGTCGGTTTCTTGAGCTTGTGATAAAGATTCAAACTGTATTGGAGTTGGACAAATCTCTTGAATGCGAGACAATGTGTCAGCGACGACATTATCTTCTCCGGCGATGTATTTGATATTGGTTGAAAATTGTGCAATGAAGTCGAGATGTCTGAGCTGGCGAGGGGAACAGGTGTCAGAATTTTTAGTAAATGCAAAAATTAAGGGACGGTGATCAGTAAAAATTGTGAAGCATTGGCCTTCAAGTGCGTGCCTAAAATGCTTTACAGCAGAGTACATAGCGAGAAGTTCTCGATCATATGTGCTGTACTTGGCTTCGGCAGTCGATAATTTACGAGAAAAGAATGCGAGCGGTTTTGGGCCATTAGGAGACTGGGAATTTAAAACTGCTCCAATAGAAGTGGTTGAGGCGTCGACCATGAGGGCCAGTGGATGCTCAGGTGACTGAAACGTCAATGTTGTGGCATTAATCAAATCGGATTTGCAATTTTCGAATGCAAGAGTCGATTTATCATCCCAAGGCACAGGACGTTTGTCGTTCTTTTTAGAATTTTTCAGAAATTCATTTAAAGACGCTTGCGTTTCTGCGGCTTTTGGCAAGAACCGCCGGTAGAAGTTTAGCATCGCTAAGAAACGTCTCAGCTCAGAAATAGTTTTCGGTTTCGGGAAGTTAATGATGGTCTCAACTTTATCAGGAAGCGGCTTAACGCCTGCAGCAGTTATGAGGCACCCGAGAAATTTTACGGCAGGTTTTCCCAATACACATTTGTCAGGGTTTAATTTTAACCCATGCTTTTTTAACCGGGATAACACCTCGTGCAAATGTTTAGCATGCTCAACATCTGAGCAAGAAGCTATTAATATGTCATCGAAATAGGGAATACAACAGTCAAGATTGGATAAAACTTGGTGTATATACCTTTGAAAACTTTGCCCTGCGTTCCGCAATCCGAATGGCATAGCAGTGTATTCGAACAAACCAAACGGTGTGGTTACAGCTGTCTTGGGTATATCAGCAGGGTTTATAGGAATCTGGTGGTACGCTCTTGCTAAGTCGAGAGTAGAAAAAATTATTTTTCCATGCAAGCTTTGGGTACAATCCTGGATGTGCGGAACGGGATAGCGGTCAGGAACGGTTGTAGAATTGAGACGACGGTAGTCACCGCAAGGACGATACTCACCGTTAGGTTTTCTGACAACGTGCAAAGGACTTGCCCAGGGGCTTTTAGATGGTCGGATGATGCCCTGAGCGGATAAATATTCAAATTCTTTTTTAACAGCTTTAAGAATGTCGGGAGCTAGTCGTCTAGGTTTTGAAAATACAGGCGGACCTTTTGTTTCGATATGATGGTAAATTTGATCTTGCTTACTACCTTTCATGGGTTGCGATGGGTTTAATAACTCAGGATACTCACTAAGGATTTTATCCAGTATGCCATCACCAACCAATATAGCGATGTTCGATTCAGGAGAGTTAAGTGAAGGTAGTTGTCCATTAGAGGAAAGTCGAGTATTCGCATCAATAACTCTATGGTTTTTAGCATCAACTAGCAGATTGTAGTGTTTTAAAAAATCTACGCCGATAATAGGTTGTTTAACGTCTGCTACTACAAAGGACCATATAAAATCACGGCGCAAATTCAAATTGATGGTCATGCGCTTTGTTCCATAAGTAGCAATTTTTGTGCCGTTGGCGGCATACAACGTTAAATATTGCGATTTAGAGTGCGGAGCGTACGTTTTAGGAATGACTGATACGTCCGCACCAGTGTCAATTAAAAAGGAAAGTTTAGACTTTGAATCGACCATTAATATGCGATTAAGGTGGCGGTCAGCATTATGGCCGGTAAGCGATCGCCTTACACGTTTCCCGAATGACGAAAAGAGCAAGGAGGGTTGCATTTTTTGGCATTCTCACCAAAATTAATATGATAGAAACATAAACCATTTTCTGGCTCTTTATAGCTTCGATTGCGAGAATTGCTACGGTAGCGAGAGTTATTTCGGTGTCTAGGATTTCTAATGTAATTGTCCCTCCGTGTACTTCGCTCCTGAACTATAGAAGTTAACTGTTTGACTTGCAGGGTTAATTGGTCAATTTGCGCCTGTAGCGCGATATTTTGTGGTGCAATAGAGACTTGTGCAGAATTAATGGACGATTGAGGCGTTAAATCGTGGATTTTATCTGCAATAGATGCGAGTTTCGTTAAATCTTCATTTAACGCTGCCAAAATCGATTGCGTGCTGTTGGGCAGTCGTCCAAGCCAAAGTGATTTAAGCAATGGCTCACCTACGGAATCGCCACCTAGAGCACGCATGCGTATAAGCAATTGTGACGGACGTTGGTCACCGAGCTCTAACCCTTGTAACAATGTCCTTATTTTAGACGACTCGCTTTCTGAGTGTAATTCAACCAAACGTGTTTTTAACTGCTCATATTTGTTGGTTTCGGGAGGTCGCATAATGATATCACTTACGGAGCTTAGTATGTCCGAATCAACAGCTGCCACAACATAATTGAACTTGGTTTCGTCAGTCGTCACATGTGCCAAGGAAAATTGTGCTTCTAAGCGGAGGAACCACAGGCTAGGATTATTCTTCCAAAACGGCGGTGGTTTCACCGCAACGTGAGAAATTTGTGGTTCGTTGAAAATTTGATCTTCAGATGTCGACATTATATATAACTTGAGTTACAAATATAATTCCATTAGGGATTAACACGTAAAAAAAACACACATTAAAGTAGCACTCAAAAAGAAAGTTATTATCAAGGCGACAATTATCATAAACGACATTACAATTTATCATTAGTAAGCAAAGAGAATCTATGTCACTCAACATCGAAAGGCAATGTACCAACTCGTGAATATAAAACCAAATTCATTTAGACAAATAAAATCGTGCGGTAACTTACGCAGCTGAGATATTTTTCGATTGCACTTATCATCGTAAAAGTTCACACGTTCTTTGGTCACCAATGTAGTAAAGTCTATTCCATACTAACTATAGTCAAGGTTTTGAAGTTAAAATTGCGTGTCACTCGTACAATGATAACTCTGTCATCTTATCAAATATTTATTACATAAAAAATAAACACAATCATGCAGTATTAAACAATTAAGAATGAGGCTTCCGAACAACAAGCGTCGACATACATCGCTACTCCAACAACCGCTAAATTAAAAAATTTTAATTAGAGTTCTTTTTTTTGGTGAAAGTGAAAGTTATTATTTTTTTAGAAGTTGAAGTGCTTAATCGCCACAGGATCATTCATAAATGATGCCATGCTTCGAGGGAAGAGGGGGGTTCGTGAAATTGTGACAGGAGGAGGGGAGGGGGTAACAAGAAAAGTGTGACATCATGCTTATGCAACATAGCATGGCATGTGACAAAGGGGGAGGGGGTATATTGAAGTGTGACAAAGGGGGGAGGGGGTCATATATAAGGGGAAAAACGTGGCATCCTTTATGAATGGTCTCTAGTGTGGCCACGTTGTTTCAATGACTAAGACTCTTGGCTGTCTTGGCACTTTTTCTCATTTTTTTTTCTCATATTTTTTTTTTTTTTTTGCCCAGGAAAACACATTACATCTCTTTAAGCTTTATAGCGATTTCTTTGTCGCCAAATATGAAAACGTCTTTACACAAATCTTGAAATATGTAATAAAGGGTTGAGTACTTAAATTCTTCCTGTCGCGCCAAGCTTCTGACACTGTGCAAAATCTATTGTAAATACATTATGAGAGTGGGTGCAAAGAGTCGTGCGCAATATAGAAGGTTATTTCTGACAAAGAACCGACTCTTTCTATAAAGCTACTCTGAAATATTTTAGTTTGTAATGAGCGAGAGAAGCGAGCTCGAATTTATAGATATTCCAAAATTTATAGGAAATGTTTTACATTCTGATCAATGTAAGTTTGTAGAAGGTGTTAAAGAACACAGCTATGTGTCGTGCTTTCTTCTCAAGCACGTAATGACACTTCACAAAGGAAGGAAGTTAAACATTCATATTGTATGTATGTCGTTTTTTTTTTTGTTTTTTTTTTGTCCACTCATAACTTTTTACCGGATGAACCGATTTTCATGAATTTTTTTTTAATCGATCGAGGGTAATTTCCCATAGGTCCCATACCTTGGTTTGACCATATTCGATAATTAGAAAAAAAGTTATGGGCTGAAATGTGGTCATTTTTTTGCGTTTTCATCCATAACTTTTGACTAAATGAACCGATTTTGATTATTTTTTCTTTGATCGATAGAGGGTCGTCTAACTCAAATATCGCACATCAGTTTGACTACAACTGTTTTTTAGAAAAAACGTTATGGGTGAAAAATAAGTATTTTTTCATTTCAATTGGAAAGGCTAGGCTCGATTTTTCTTTGTTGGGAAAGTTGTTAATAAAAATGAAACTCATTGTTAAAAAAGAGTTTGTTGCCATTAAGATGTAATATTAAAAGCAATTATAACAAGAAATAGACTGAAAGAAGAAATTAAATCTAATCAGTTTGCTTGCTCTAGTGACCCTTTAAAATCGATTTTAAAACGAAATTTACCTTACAAACGGTTAGTTTTTAGTGTCATTCCCTCAAAGGCTTCCCCTTTGATATGTATGTTTTAAAAATAGAGTATTTATATAAAAATGTATTTACACTAAAAAGAATAAAATAAAATAATTTTTGGAAAAAAATAGAACCGACTTCAAACTATAAATTGCGCTAAAAAGTAAAAAATAATATTATTCTTTAAACAACTTCGATACGACTTTCAAACATAATTTTTGAAGTCGGTGCAAAATTATGATGGATTTTGATGCATGATTCCTTTTGTAACTATGAACCTATTACAAATATAAATATCGTAGAGTTTGCAACAGTTTCAGTGTAAAATAGCGCATGGTGTATTACAATTATAATTAGACTGTCATAATTTTGCACCGACTTTAAAAATTATGTTTAAAAGTCGTATCGAAGTTGTTTAAAGAATAATATTATTTTTTACTTTTTAGCGCAATTTATAGTTTGAAGTCGATTCTATTTTTTTCCAAAAATTATTTTATTTTAATAATGCAGTTAAGTAAAAAATAAATTTAAAAAAAAAGCTGATTTTTTCATTGCTCGAAAGTTTTCCGAATCTTTCACGAGCGGGTGCCCAGACCTCAAGGAGGGGCTCTGATAAATTTCCGTAGGAATTCCGTCCTATGCGGAATTCTGAAGTGAGTATACTAAATTAGTTTTGCATAAAATTGTAAATTGGATACATGCTTATTAATTCAGGGTTGCTTATTAATTTTCTCAACTCCTGTCACATGCTTATTAATTTTTCTCAACTCCTGTCTACAGGAGCTGAGAAAAAAAATTCCCTGACTTTTCCCTGATTTACGTTACTAATGATAAGAATTTCCCCTTTGCCCCCACTTGAAAACTATAGTATGTTGATATTAAATATAGCATTATAAATGTTTACAGCTGTTATTAAAAATGAAGAAAAAACAAATCTGCCCCTTTAATGATAATGTATCATTGCAAGGTTTTGTTTGGCTTGATAGCAAGCAATATCATGCCAAAATGCATCAAGTCATTCTGCTTTGTTATACATTTTAAGTTTTTCCACATTAGAAGGTTTTGAACAGATTTCTTTCAGTTGGTTTTTTGTTCTATCTGCTACAATTGAATTCAGCCAATTTTTCTTTGCATAAAATTAGTAACATTTTTTTTAAATCTCTCATCAAACAATGCTTCATTAATAGAAATAGTAGGATTAAAACATGAAACTGATTTTCTTACAGCATATTTCAATGGGGATCTCTCTTGCAGCTTCTTAACACACACTATCAAAAACTTCCGACAATCTTTTTAAAAAATGCTCACCTGCCCTTCAGAAGCTTCAGCTTTCTTTATGGGGAATAATGCCGAAATTCAAACATCGACTTTTTCAAAAGGAAGAAAATTTTTCACGTCTTGAAATTCCACATTCAAAATATTCCTTTCTATCAGTACTTCTTTGACAGTGTATCGCCTTAAAATTTTTAATACAAGACTGGAAAAATCTTCATGAAGAAATGGAACAAGGGGCATGTCATCTTGATATACTCTTTAAAAACTTTCAAACTCCTGAGCCACTGAATTAAAAAAATGCTAATTTTGCCGGTAACAATGGGTCACTGGTGAGACGTTTAGCAATTATATAGCTCTGACTAGTGGGGGCACTTCCAGACGTGCCAACCTGCTAGAATTGAAATGCAGGAGCTTTCTGATCAAGGGGAATTCAGGAGGGTAATAAAAAATTTAGATTTTACTTTTCAATGTAATTGTTGTTAATATACTTAACTAATTTAAATTTCAAATACAAGTAAAGCAGCATAATATAGTTCAAAATATATTCAAGAGTGATTTTAAGTAAGTTCATGAAAAGATGTCTGAACTTTTTAAGAGTAAAATGGGGAGGGGAGAAGGGGCCCTTGGCATTTTCATTACTTTTATGAACAAGTGTTATATATTTCCTAGTCTCTGAGTGTTATATATTTCTTTCGTCCTAAAATCCCTCTATCGTTTATAATAACAGGGACCAAATTCCCAAATCTGAATTAAGTAATTTTGAAAAAAAACAAAAAAAGACTTACGCTGTAAAAACTCAGTATTTTGAAATTAATGAAAATTGTGTATGCTATTAAATATGGAAAAGAATTTAATGGGCTGTAATAAGCAATCTCCTAATCTATACAATGAGAACTGATTCTAAGATTTAACATTCTTATTAATAAAAGTGTGCAGGTGTCGATCCAGCTTTTTTTTTTTTTTTTTAACAAGGTCCGTTTCTTTTGTGGTTTAAAAACATTTTTGTGAAAATTCAAAATTTAAACATAAAGTGATAAAAAATTTTGTTATTATTTAATAAATAATTTTGCAAAAAGTATGATTTGGTAATATATATATGCATTACAAAAGCCGAAATAAAGGACACAAAAATAAAAATAAACCTGAATTCAGCATTTAACTTTTTGACATGCGAGAGCTCACACTCCTAACAAGCACAGAATTTCGTTTCAAATATTTCAAATCAAAATTTTACAAAAAATAAAAAGGAATTTATTCCATTTGCCTTTTAACAAAGCTTAATAAACATCAATTGTGGAAAAATTCCAATTCTAACAGCAGATGCAAAAAGATTGCATTTTTTTGTAATGAAAGCATCAAACGCAAAGACGGAAAATAAAAGATTTTCTATAAGTAGAAGAACTTCAGGATTGCATTTTAATAGGGCTATAATAATCAACAGCAATAAATTTGGAGTAAATTAAAAACAATAGCGGAAAAGAAATTCGCTGAATTTCTTTTGAAATGAAAAAATGACGACGGCAAATGCCCGATTTTTTTCTTATTGCTTATTAGCCAAAATATTGCCTTTTTGGCGAAAATTACTCAGATTTGCAAGGCAAAAACCTTTTTTTTTTTTTTTTCATTTGATAACTTTTCCCTGAATTTTTGGGTTTTTTTTTTTTTTTTTTGAAATTCCCTGACTTTTTCCGATCGATAAAATTCCCCGACTTTTCCCTGATCTCCTTAATTTCCCGGTTCTGTAGACACCCTGTAATTACAAACCATAAAGATTACACATGACAATAAATATAAAATGTAGTAAACTATTCAGACACAATTAGCAAAGATCAATATTTATTGAAGCATAGGAAACATGGTTAAATATACAATAGAATTTTATGGCAACGTTGAACACTTTTAAACAATTTCCAGAACATAAACATCATTCAACTTTTACATAAGGAAGTTTATATTTTCAAAAGCATTTTATAACTCATACCCAGCAACATAAAAGAGAAATTAAAAGGAAGGAATAGTCTTTCATAATTTCAACTTGCTTATTATTAAATCACAAAGCAAAAAATAATATCAGGAAAAGTAAGTAGAGCATGAGCTAAAATAAAATAATAAAACATGATGATTTCTTTGGTTTATTTATGAGAGATATTTTTGCTAGAATTCAGTATAAAAAATTCTAACCATGGTTAAAAAACTATATGTTCCAAGTTATGGAAATTTGACTTTTTTAATTGCACCACAAATAGAATAAAACTATCAACGAATTTAACTACAAGTAATGAACATATAATATTTCAATGCAATACATTTAGTTATTTTTAAACAAAATAATAAAAATTTAACAATTATATATATATAAAGTACTTTTACAGCATTTTTTTTCTCTTTTGATTTCAACAGTAAAGGAACACTTCAACAGGGCAGTAATTAACAGGCTACAATGCGTTCCAAGAGGCAATCGTAGGATAGTAAGAGAAGATATGCAAGAGAACATTTAACATATTGATTTTCAGAAACTGAATTAGTTCTTCTGGGGGAAAACTATCAATAATTTTTAAACATTTCATATTTTATTGTTACTCAGAATAAAAGGGGGCATACATATTAAAATCAATACTAAAATGTGCGACTCTGAATTACATATGTTGTACAGACTTATTGCAGGTGAAGCCTGGTTAAGAACATGCATGGGAAAAGGGATGAAACAGCTGTAATGGATATCAAATGAAACGTTTAAAATGTACATTTACAAGAAAACATTTCCAATATAATTGTATCACATGTAGTGAGTGCATTGTACCACATGTATGTCAATCAGTTTTTTTTTTTTTTTTTTTTTTAATTTTCAGCCAACTGTATTTCAGGCATTACTTGAAAGAATATTTTTAAATTTTCAAAGATTTATCTAATTAAATATGCTTGCTGTTGCTATGATTGCACTTTCCAATTTTAAATAAATATTAAAAATTAAAATAACTATTATATTTTCTAAACATAAAATAACAATAGAAATCAAAATATATATTTTTTAAATCAACAATTGTATGGGTTTTTCCAAGAAATCACTCAATATGAGCAGTTTTATAAAATCATATTCAGGGTGCGTACACTATTCTCCGAGTAAAAATCAAGCACTTTCCAGGACTCTTCATAGCAAAAATCACGTAAATCTTACCACTTCGAATACCAGAAAGATTTCCTTAATACTATTTAATTTAGAGCACTCGAACTGTAATAAAATAACTTCATATTCAATACTATAAAAATTTATCAGATCGCACATTAATTAGATTTATGTGTTGTATCGGCTGTGTATGTAACGAGCCATAGCTTTATTGCTTGTCAGGTCAGACATGTGCCTCACTAAGAAAAAAATACTGAAAAATCACGACATAACACTTTGTAAAAGCTTATTAAAAAGTTTATTACAAGCATGAATTACTATGCAATAGACTCATTAGATACTAAGCAAGTCAACTCATTACTTTAATATAAAAAAAATGATTGGGGCAATATGTCTAACCAAAATAAGACGTGGAAGTGGCATGACATTTTTTAAAGAAATAAACGTGTTACTGAGCAATAACTTCTTAAACTGAAATAACTATTTCATACTTGATAACTATAAAAATTTTAATGAAATGAAATAACTTCAAAATTAGGTGTGAAGAATTTTTTACATGTTTTTATATATTGAATTAAAATATAAATAAATATTATTTATTTATTTTGTAACATTGTAAAATGAGTACTTGAAAGGGGAGGGACCCTAATGCTAAAAACGATCTAAAATTTAAACATATCTTAAATTACATGCAAAAAAAAAAAAAAAGAGAAAAAAATTAAAAAACGAAACAAAAACCAAACTGTTTTAAAAAAAATTTTTGCCAAAAAAAAATTCAACAGATTTTTAATAAGGTTCTAACATTTTATAATTATAATCAACAGATGCATCACTAAAACTTAAAAGCTAAAAATTCCTTGATTATCAGCGACATTTAGAGCGGGCGTGGC
The DNA here is from genome assembly GCA_038502835.1 of Octonoba sinensis. Taxonomy (NCBI): domain Eukaryota; kingdom Metazoa; phylum Arthropoda; class Arachnida; order Araneae; family Uloboridae; genus Octonoba; species Octonoba sinensis. Next base: position 15,743,828 of record CM076606.1, on the reverse strand, counting down.
GAAATGACGTTTCTGCAAGCCCTTTACAGAAGCTAAAACTTAGGAAAGATTAAAAATATCGATAAGCTCAAATTTATTGATGTCTAAGGGGAAGAATCCGATATTAAACGAGAACTAGGAAGTTTTGCCGAAGCCGATGCAACCAGATTTCGAAGTGCTGAAAGAAACCGGGATTGACACAAAAGCGCCAAAAACGAATCGAATGTGTACATTTTACTCGTAATTTGTGAAACTTCGCAGGAATGTACGCAGGCTACTTTCAAAAAAGTTCATAGGGTAAAAAAAAAAAAAAAGAAAAAAAGAAATCCAAATTATGAATTTTTGCGGAAGCGAAATTTTTAATTTCTAAAGTTACCAAAGCTACGGAATTCCGTCAAAATACGGAAAAATCACATGTCTGCAGGTAGAAATTTGAAGAAAGGTGAATTTTCCTGTTGATAAGTTGTAAAGAAATAGTAAAAATGAGAAAATCCAGGACTTTCCAGACATTTTTGTACATTCCAAATTTCCAGGACTTTCAAGGCCTTGAAAAAAAAATTATGTAATTCAAGGACTTTCAAGGTTTTCCAGGCCGCGTACGCACCCTGCATATTAGACCAAGGTAAAAACAATCAATTAATCATCTTTTGGGTAATTTTGTTTTCACAAATGGAGGTGTCAGCACATAAAGAGTATACATTTTAAATAACTGGGAAAAGATGCTACATCTATTTTAAGGCATCTAGAAACCCGATCAATCGAAATATTCATTGCAGTAGATTTCAAAAGTATTTGTTTCAAAGCAAGTGCATTTTTTAAATATTCACTACAATAAAAATAGACTCACATGTACAGAATTCAGGCTGGTGTCTACAAATGTGTAAGTCTTTCATCAAAAATCGTTTTATCAGATAATTCACACAATTTGCTTTGGCAAATATATTAAAAGTTTAAATTCACTCAATTTGTGGAGGTAAATAAAATTTTTGGAAACAGCTACAGATTTTCAAGTATTATTCATATACTATCATAATATTTTAATTTTTCTACCATCTTGTTAAAATATCTTCATTTACAATCAATAAAAATTTCTAACAAAATACAAGTCCTTTGCAAATTTTTATACACATTCTCTTGTATTTTAAAATTTCGTATCAAGACACATGACGTTAAAGGAATTATGTTGCTGATGTAAATTTGTTTTGAAACAAAACTGGTGACCAATGAAGAACCATTTTTTAGAAATAAGATTTGCACCTGTCCCCCACCCCCACTCTTTCCAAGATATCAAAACTTTACCCATAATATCAACATTTAAATGTATGACATTTGACTTAGTCTTTCTGCTCTTGATTTTTCTTACAGTGTTTTTAAAACATTTCCTTAAACAGTTTCTTGCTAAACTGATACTTGTCCACAATTTAATTAAATCCAGAATCTTTGCTTACAAAGAATTTAGGGATGTTTTGCTTTTTTTCTTTTTTTTTTTTTTTTTTTTTTGCAAAGAAGCAACAAAAAGTGGAGAATAAATTTTGCATGTACACTCATGTACCAGACAAAGGAATTGAATCTAAAATATGAACACATGAAACAGCTGTTTTAAAATTACTGCCTTGTAATTATACTGAATATAATAGCATTAACTTTTTTTTTCAGAATACACTAAGTATCTACAACTTCAAACCCTTTGAAGTTTCTTCCCTTGATTTTTATAGCAAAATACTTTTCACAAATATACAATTATACACTGAAATACTTTATTCAGTGTTGAAAGACAGTTTGGACAAAAATTGCACAACAAGCAATTCTTAGAATGTTTTCCTTATAACGGGAAAAAGAAAAGCTACAGCAAAAAGTTTTCAAAAACTCAGAAGAAAGCCTACAAATTAAAAATTAAGCTAAACAATAATACAGCCAAAACATGCACAAAAGATAACTAAAACTTAACTTTTTTGGTAAATATGCTGCCATAACATGGCACTAAGTTGGAAAGACAAAAAAACTTTCAACGTATTGCTTCACAAAAGATTAAAAACTTAACATGTATTACTGAAAGAACCAATAACAGATAAATACATAATTGCAGATACATTATCACTGGCAAAATATAGAATGTATAAGAATGTTCAAAAATAAAATCAACAAGTTCTACTTTTTATTGACATTGATGTCAATATCCCTAAATTTATAACGTGCACGTTTATGAAATGACCAAATGACATGCTTAAAGAATTTAAATGAATCATTTTATGACCTTGAAAACATCTGTGAAAATTTTGATTAGAAGTTTCTTACAAGAATTCCATTTCACCAATCAGGCAACTCTTCGCATCTTAAAAATGTGCAGAATTACTAACACAGGACAAGGGTGTTTGAATAAAGAATAAAAATTACATATTTTAAGCTCATCTAGTGGCAACAAGAACAAATGTAAACTTCTTTTCTGAGGCTTGATTTTAAAGCAACTATTTCATCTTTCAACTGGCGTAAGACAAATTGAAAATATTTAGTTTTATACACAATTAAGCAGCAAGTTTATTGTTTCTTTAAAATCAGAGCCCATTTCCACCTTTTGAAATAGGTTGTCATATTATATCATTCCATGTAGCAAATGCCACAAGCAAAATTTTCTTTTTATGATCTTGTAACTCTCATGCAAGAAAATACTCATTTTATATGCATATGTTTCAACTCTAATCATCACTCATGTTATTTATTCACACTAAAAACAAAACCCTTCTTGTGCAAAAGATTAAATAGAAATGAATTAAGAAGCTTAAAACTAGTTCAAATTCAAACCTCTGTTTACTTCTTTTTTTTTTTTCATTACTTTAATTTAAAACTAAATTCTAAGATTGACATTTAATTTTTTGTCAGTTTTGAACAACAGATATTCAAAACTGACAAAAACAATACCAATGGTTCATTAGCAAATATTACTTAGCACACATTCAAACTGTGATTTTTGGACAAAGAACATTTAATACATTGCACGAATTTAAAAAGCCGATTTTTAAAAAATAGTTCTCATTAATTTTAATTTTAAAATTTCATTTTTTTTTTAATTTTAAATTTCAGTTATACTCTATATCTTTCTATTACAATTTGTCAAAGAAAAATTTTAACCAAAAAAGCAACCAGACATGATTCTGCTAAATAGGTTCGAAAAAATAGAAAGAAATATTGTGCATGCTTCATGTTTCACTATCAGAACCATCGTCATCACTTATAAAACGCTTAACTTGTCGTGGTCTTCTTTTGCGCATTTTCTCTTCAGGCTCTTCATATATATCACTATCGCTGACTTCTGCACTGGCAAAAGAAAGGTCTTTGTCTTTCTCCAATCTTTCCCTAGCATTGGTAAATACAGATTGCAGAACTATGGAATCCTCATAAATCACAGATCCTTCTACATTATATGTTTGAGCATTATTGCAAAGCAGCATAAAATCAGACTCCAAATCATCTAAACAGCGATACCTATGCTCTTTAATACGATGCTTGATTTTCTGCAGATCGACTGGTTTTTTTATGACTTCATAATAATCGGGCAACTCACGCCTAGAAGGTAGTTGTTTGAAAGCTTCGCTTAAAACACGGCCATCACTATCTTTATAGTGAATCACTATATCAAGTAATTTTTTCATGTGAAGAGTCAATCGAGAGGGATTAGGTCGCATTTTCTCTGCTGGGGGTCTGCCACGCCTCTTTTTCTTTGTTTCAGGCTCATTGTCATGGTCTGGATCTTTTTCCTTTTTCCGTTTCTTACCAGATGAACTGCCTGGAGCAGGTCGTTTTTTCTTCGTTTCAAGTTCATCAAGGTTGCCATCCTCAATAGCTTTTAACCACTCCTTCTCTGTAAATGAATCAGAATAATCTACTTCTTTCCGCTGTCGAGATCCGCGTCCAAACAGCTTGTCTTCTTCCTCTTCATTAGTTAATCTTTCAACTTCAGCATCATCCTTTAAAAGCCAAGCCGGAAGCTCATCTTCCTCCATTAAACGGGGTTTACGTTTGAGATTTTTAGCTTCCTCTCTCCTACGATCTAAATCCATTTTTTGAAACAATTCAAATTCCTCTTCATTTCTAGCAATCATCTGATTGATTGTTTCATCATCTGGTACTTCATTTTCTTCCTCTTCATCAATTTCATCTTGAGCAAGTATTGCTTGCAAAAACTGATGTCTGTCAGTCCCGGTAGATTTTTGATCAAACATACCAGCTTGAATAACTTTTTCATCTAAATTTAATTTATATTTAGCTGCAGCCAAGATACGTTCTTCGACAGAATTTACTGTAACTAGTCTCAAGACTCTAACTTCATTTTGTTGACCTATACGGTGAGCTCTATCTTGAGCTTGTAAATCTTGATGAGGATTCCAATCAGAATCAAATATGACAACTGTATCTGCAGCTTGAAGATTTAATCCTAAACCTCCAGCACGAGTACTAAGTAAAAACAAAAAATATGGGGAGTCTGGATCATTAAATAATTCTAATAAGTGTCCTCTATCTTCCGACTTAGTTGTGCCATCAAGTCTTAAATACAAATACCCACGATAAGTTAAATAATCTTCCATGACAGTCATCAGAGTTGTCATTTGGCAAAAGAGCAAAATACGATGGCCAGTTTTTCTCAATTTTGGCAGAATTCGATCAAGAAGTTCAAATTTCCCAGACGATCTGTACAGATCAGGGCCACTAACAATAGTATTGCTCAACCCTAAGTGCTCTGCATATGCTTCCTCGATCTGTTGAAAAATAAATGGATGGTTGCAAATTTTTCGTAATTGCATGATTGAATTCATTAATGTCCTGGCACCACCTCTGCCTTTTTTATCCTTTTCTGAACCATCAGTTAAAAGAACTCCTTTTGTCTGCATATGTCTGTACATCAAACGCTGCAATGCAGACATATCACACTTGACAACATATTCAACTTTTTCAGGAAGTTGGGATTCTACTTCTTTTTTCAATCTTCTCAATAAGAAGGGGCGTAAAACTTTATGCAGACGCCTAATAATCAAAATAGTTTCTTCTTCATTAAGCTCTACTTTTTCACCAGTTGTAGCAAATGGTGCATTAAACCACTGTTCAAAAGTATTGCAGCATTTAAAAATGCTGGGAAGTAAGAAATTTAGAAGAGCCCATAGTTCTGGTAATTTGTTTTGAAGGGGAGTTCCAGTGAGCAACAAGCGATGGGGAGCAGTATAATGAGTATTTAGTATTTGAGTAAGCTTGCAATGTTGATTTTTCATTCGATGACCTTCATCTATAATCATATATTTCCATCTCACTTTGGCAAGTGTACCTTTATCCTTTATAACATATTCATATGTTGTTAAAAGAACATTAAATTTAGTAGCTTTCAAGCTGGTAGCAATCTGCTTTCTAACATTAGGAGAACCTTTATAAACATATTTTATAACTGATGGAGCCCACCGATCAAATTCAAGCATCCAATTCGACAAAGTTGACAGAGGAACAATGATCAAGAAAGGGCCAAAAACTCTTTTCTTCTCAATGAGGTAAGTAATTAAAGCAATAGTTTGAATTGTTTTTCCAAGCCCCATTTCATCTGCCAATATGCCATTTAAATTATTGTTGTACAAGGACACTAACCACTCTAATCCCTTGACCTGATACTCCTTAAGCTTTCCATTAATCATAACTGAGGCTTGTTCCTTTACTTCTTCACCAATAGCATGGGCAATGTTATAATAATTTTGATAATCACCTTTATATTCATCATCTTCAGCAGCTGCAGCATTAAGTGTTTGCTTAACAAATGTAGCTGCTCTTTCTACAGGAACCTTAGGTGATTTTGGAAATTCATCCTCCTCCTCTGAATCTGAACTATATTCTTCTCCTTCTTCATCATCATCACTTGCTTCTCGGGGAGCCACTTCATATCCTGGATGCATCTCTAACCAAGCTTCCAACTGACTTGCAAGAGGAGCATTAGTTCCAGTAAGTGTTCTCCCAGTGGCAGTTTCAATGACATTGACTCTGAGATCACTTTGCTGAGAACAGTCATCAATCAAGCTTTCTTGGAGAGAATCATTTGCATCAGGATTTTCACCCATCTGCTGCTGCTTCTTCTTCTTCTTCTTCTTTTTAGCTTTCCGTTTAGCTTTTAACTTCTTTTTTTGTTCTAGTTTATGCATCTTCACCATTTCAGTGAGGTTAGTAATATATTCATCAGTCTGAGATAGTAAAAAGGCTAACCTTTTATCCTTCTTCTGATCAATAAGTTTGCGGTATCCTTCTTCATCTTCAGCCATTAAGCGTTTCATACGTTCCTTATCAATTCTTTCCTGTTCTTTCTTTTGTTCTCGTTCAGTGTTGGCATGATAAGTAACTACTGCTTTGTTAACCTTTCCTATCTTACCCATCATGTTTCTATGGTATTCTCTAAAATCCTTCGCATGCTGCAAAACAGCATTCAAATATTCTTGGTGTTTTTGTCGTCTCTTTCTTTCTTGTTCAAGCTTCTGCTGCTTTTCCAACTTTTCAGTTATTCTTGCTTCTCGCAGGCCTTGGCGTTTTGTACGCTTGTACAACTTTGGATATAATGCAGTTTCTAATGTACTTTCACGTCTCATGCAGCTAATTACTTCTGATCTCAGTTGCCTCTGAAAGTTTAATAAACGAAGGCCCAATAATTCAGTCATCACTTTTGTCTTTGTATCTTCAGGAAGATCAGGAGGCATAGATGATAACTCTTGAATACGTAATGCTACTCTTGCAGCTAATCTGTTCTCTCTTTCTTTTAAGATTTCTATCGGATCAATTCCTTGAGGTTTTACAACAGGTGTTATACGATTTTGTTTTTGCTGTTGTAATTGCACCATTGCAGGAATAGGTACAGAGTGAGAATTAGAGGAAGACTGAGGTCTATTTAATGTACCTTGCATAGCCATGGATGATGCTGATGGGGGTACATTACTAATTTGCAAATGCAGAGTTGTAGCTGTAGTAGCTTGCTGTTGCTGATGGGACACTGATGGCTGTAGGCTATGAGGATGCATAGCTTGAGATGGTGGCATTTGCTGTGAGACTATTCCTAGACTTCCGTTCTGAGTTGGTTGTTGATTCTGAGAAGTACGGACAGATTGTATAGGCGACGGTGCACCTGGTGGTCTTTGAGAATACATGGCTTGGGTCTGCATTGGTCGTTTCCCTTGAAGTGCAATGATGATGTGCTCAGGAACCGACTGATTTCGAGCCAAAAGTTTATATGCCATTATTTGTGCTCTCAATTGAAACACTTGGGCTGGAGTTAACAATGAAGACTTTTGACTAACTGCAACAGCTCCTTGATTTGGTATGGGACTACAAGCTGAAGGAGGAATTGTAGAACCTTCTGCATGGGGAGAACCTTGAGAGCTATTCATGGAGCCAGATCCATAACCCGAATGAGGATGATGTTGCTGTTCATTAGATTCCACATTTTGATGCATAGGAACTGATGCAGGTCCAACATGGCTCTGCCCTCCAAGTGACATAGCATGTGGTGCTTGTTGGTGGTAAGTTGATGAAACAGTCACATAATTTTGCGAATGCTGTTGAGAGCTTATGTGTGGATGTGGTCCCATATGAGCATTCATTGTATTAGCTTGTGCAGCTTGACTATAGCTCATGTTTGAATTTGATGATGATGGAGGAGGACTCATATGCTGTTGCATCATCATATAATTTTGGCTAGAATGAATTTGGTTTTGTGATTGAGAAGATACATTACCTATTCCAGGATGGGGTGGTGGAGATACATGGGACTGCTGAGAAGGATTGCACCCTGAATTAACTTGCATTCCATGAGGGCTCATTTGCATTGGAGGTGGTGGAGGTCCCATATTTGGGCTTGGAGCACCAGATCCAGGATGCGAGCCAACACCAGGACTATGGGCTCCACCAGTTGGTACTCCAGGGCTTGGAATAGATTTTCTAGAATTTGCCATAGCCATTAACTGAGCATATCTTGGATCCTCTTGCATTCCTTTTTCTTCCATAGTATTGATGGCTTTTTGAAGCATATGTAAGTTATCTGGTGGATATGACTGATGTTGCACAGGTGATTGCTGCTGTGGTGCTATTATATGCTGAGTACCTTGCAAGGGTGGAGGCTGCTGCTGCTGCTGGGGAGAAACAGCCATACCTGTAAGTCGCATGCCTTGATCTTTGCATGACATTGTGTACTAATCTTTTGTCACCATAATGTAACAGAAATTTCAAAGCATCTGAAAGAAAAAAAAAATTTTTTGAAAAATGTGTATTAAAATGCAAAATAAATTGAAGAAAGAAATGAAAAAAAAAAAAAAGAGAAAAGCATGTTTTATAACTTTCATTTACAAAAATTCAGTAACAGAAATGTAAGTGTGAAAAATTTAATCCATTTAATAATTAGAATCAAAAAGTTTTTAGAACTAAAACAAACAATAATAATCTATCCTACTGAAAAAATCAAGTTTTACATGGCATGAGTGATGTGCTGAACAATTTGAAATCAATCCCTGCATTTTTTTGTCTTTAATTTTGAATAACTTCTGCAAAAATAAGCTTTACACTGGGATGTAATGAATATAGTGATTTGGTCAAATACCGAGTATTCAACCTTTTCTTCCAGGCCATAACTTCTAGGCCAAAGCAGATTATTCGCCCCATCTCTTACGCCGAATACCGGATATTCGGCTGGCAAATATTAAAATTTCTAGAAAGTAAAATTCTAATAGAAAGTATTTGTCAAGTTGCAAAATATTCAGTCAAACACCAATTCCACACATTAGTCTCTGATGTATGATCTAATTCTTGTTTGTTAGTGAAATACACTGGTGTACGAAATTAAGAGAATTTTCATATTTGATCCACGATCTCCAGAACTACTGGACAGATTTTAATAAAATTTGGTGTGAACATAGATTGATATAATACAAACAAATTAAACATTCAACAGTTATAATAAACACACATGTTTGTGCATAACACTCATGGGAGTCTCAAGGTCTGAAACAGTGGTTGCAGAATACACAAAAGAAATGGGTTAATAGGGGGTATGGTCCCCTCTTACAGCTATACACGCCTTGCAGTGTGATGTCATACTGGAAATAAGGCAGTTTATCAGTGCCTGTGGCAATGGGTCCCACTCATTCACCAACTCTGTTTTCAGTTCCTGGATGGTTTTCGGAGGGGGTGGCGAATTGCAATTGCCCTCCCTAGAACGCCCCAGACATGATCTATAGAGTTGAGGTCTGAAGACCTAGCTGGCCAATCCATCCGACGGATATCCTCACTCTCGAGAAAGTCGTAGACCAGAAGAGCTTTATGTGGCCTATGTAAAATGAACTTGGGCCCACTGCACCACGGAAAAAACGAACATACGGCTTCAAGACCTCCTCCCTACATCTCACACCAGTGACAGGCCTCTGTCAAAGACTGGAGAGGAGTGCGGCCATCCAACATTATGCCTGCCCAGACCATTACACCGCCACCGCCATACTTGTCCATTTCGCGGACATTGGAGGGTAGGTAGTGGGTCCCTGGCTCTCTCCATATGAAAGTACGGCGAGAATCTGTGTTTAGGCTAAAAAGGAACTCGGCGGTGAACAGAACGGTCGCCCATTGCTCCATACTCCTATCACTATGCTGCACACACTATGCTAATCAGACTCTCCTGTTCATAGACGGGAGCGGGACGCAAACAGCCGGTCTTCTGGCAAACAAACCTCTCTCACTGAGTCTTTTGGAAACAGCCACTCTTGTTGCACGGGTGCCTGTGGATGAATACAGGTCCTGAGAGAGCTGAGAAGCTGTAGCCCATCTACTATGCCTCACTAAAATGGATAAATGGCGATCTTCTCTGGCTGTCGTGGCTCTTGGACGACCTTGCCCAGGCTTTCTCTCCTTGGATCCAGTATCCTGGAACTGTTTCCATAGGATGCACACGATGCTGGGCGTTAAATTTAACTCTCTGCATAAGTGGACTTGCTATTGGCCTGCCTCCAGCCTCCACAAAATTCGTCACCTCATTCCATCATCTAAACATTGGTGGTTACTCATTTAACTTTTCCAATGTGAATTTAACCGATTGCTGCAAGATAACACCATGAAATTCCCCAAGCTGTGCTAGCGAACGAAATTTGTCTTATCCTCCACGAGCTTATAAAGCCTGTTTTTCTGCTGGCTCCACCTACACCATGTGTACGCTAATGTACTTGCCGCACAATATTTGCATTTTCAGCTAGAAGCAGTGGTTTTTTCCTTCAGTTCAGTTCTTTTCATACAATTCGATAAAATACACAAATTCTCTTAATTTAATTCACCAGTGTATTTTCCAAAACAGAAAAGAAGTTAATTCAGTTCATTTTTTAAAAATTATTTTTTAATAAAAGCTTTGTAAAAATCATATTTATTTTTATTTTGAGTCAAATTATTTTTTACATGCACATGTAGGAAAATAATATTATTAAATTAAGTAAACTTTAAAAAAAAAAACCTAATGAGTTTCTTTTTTTAGTTTTGTAATGCTGCAAAACAAAGTTTTGTATTTTGCATTGAAATGTCAAAAAAAAGAAAAAGGAAATCTAAAACCAGGACAAATATTTTTTATCGTTTAAAAAAACTCACACTTTGAAAATTAACTTATTTTAATTCCAGAAATTAAATTTATAAATTTTTAAAAGGTGCAAATAAAAATCCTAAATACATGATTATAAGTTATGCATCTTAAGGGCCATTCTTCTATTACGCACAGCTGATTTAAAGATTTTTAAGCATGTAAAATTAATAACATAAGACATGTGTTTATGCAATTCAATTAAAAAGCAGGAGAGGACTGGGTTCTCAAATTTTAGGTACAAAACAAACCAATAATTACAGTTAAATACTTTTTTAATGATTTATATTATTATACTCTGTAATTCAAGAACTTCTTTAACATGAAAGTGCAGAAAAGGAACATAGAAAAAACACTAGAAGACAATTAACACACATCCTGATATTTATATAAATATCAAAATATGGGATATTTATGATATCTGATACATACCTACTTTTAATTTTGGTACAATACCATAATTATAGAACTACAGTTGAGTATTCTTAATACGAACATAGTTAATAACGAAATCATGGCTAAAACGAACATTTTGTTCATCAAGTTTGGTTTACCATTGAACTACACTAAATATCTCATGCATGTTACGAAGGCTACAATACAAATTTTGGCTAAGATAAACAAAATTTCTGACCTATTCATGAAAAATTTTCTCGATTGCTATATAATTATTTTTTTAATAGAAATTGTTGGCTATTTTGAGTCATTGTAAACCGCCGAGAACACTTATGATAAAATTTAATATACCTAAAAAAAGAACTAACCGTTAAGGATTTTCTCTAAAATTGTTAAATTTTAAAAGGTAAGTTCACTTTTTCTCAATGTACTAGTAATATTTACAAGTGTATATTAGTAAAAATAAATCATTTGCTTTTACTATTTATTTTACTTTCCATTATAAATAGTAGTATTTATTTTTAAAACATAAACATGCATTTCTATTAGTTTTTTACACAATTTTGCATATTCATGGTTGTTGTGAATAACGGCTTGGATATATTACGAATCCCTGGGACCCAGGATTTCCAAATTTCTGAGTCCCTTTTTCCAAAAAATAACATAGGATGATTTTAAAGATATAAATGAAAAACAAACCTTTTATGACAAGAAATTTTTTCCCATGGATTTAGTAATTGAATCAATAACAATTCGACCAAGAATTAGAATCTATCAAAATCCCATATTTAAGGGCCAAAAAGCAAGAAATGGATTTTTGGCCGAATGCCAGATTCGCAAATTTTCGGTAATGTCTATTACATGGACAATAGCACTCTTTTCTTAAATAGTGAGTGCAATAAGGCTACAACCAGGGCTGGCAAGTTTCTGCCGGGGTGGTTAAAACCAGTGGTTATAACCGGTTTAAACCGGCATGGCAGAAATTAGTTTCTGCCAGTAAGTGGCAAAAACTGGCAGAAACTAAGAAATAATACTAGTAAGAGCTTTAATCCACGATTCATAATTCACACATGTATTTCATGTGTAAACAATTAGGTTAAAAATTAAAACTAAAGATAATGAATGTTATCCAAAGTAGCAGAAAGTTTCAAAATGATCATATAAATATATGTTGTTTAATTAATACTAATTTTCTTTCACCTGAAAAAAAAATCATAATGGTAATCTGATGCTGTACAAGTTTAACTATTAATATTATTGTTTACAGTTGGATTTCTATTTAAAGGTAAAAAAATTACAAAAAATTCTTCGATATTTTAACAAATCACTTTTCAGAGTATTTTTAAATAAATAATACAATGCAATGGCAATAACTTTAAGACTATCTATTATGTACTAATAGAAATGGTTCTTGAGAAAAATATATCAGTAAATAATTGAAGCACATAAAATATCAGAGAAAGTTTTTAAAATGAAATATCTCTAACAATTATTTTGCGAAATTACCACTTGAACTCAAATATTCTATCACTTTTTACACAGAGCATTTCATAGCATACGACTAATTTTGCTAACCTTTCTAAACCCAGACTGTTTCTTAATTTGTTCTGAATGAAGGAAAAGCTTTAAAATATTCTTTCAAGACCAGCATTTCTTTGCTGGCAATATCATTATTGTGGATGCAAAAGCAAGGGCGGATCTAGAAAATTTTCAAGGGGGGGGGGGGGCGATTTTGGAAATCTCGGGTTCAGTGTAAGGATGGATGGAGGAGATTCTTCATTCCTTTTCAACAGTCCCTCCGCCCCCCCCCTTTTTTTTCAAACAGCAGGAACAACAACAACAAAAAAAATGCTAGTGTAGTGATATTTAAAATTTTACTAGCACATTTTTTTCAATGCATATACCTTTATTCAAAGCCCTTATAAAAGGAACACAAGCTGACGTTTTTTTGCTTTCGCAAATCTGTCTATAATTTTTTCAACGTCCAATGTAATATCTTTATGGATATGCAATAACGCTAATTCAGTGAGTCTATCATCACTCATTCTGCTTCTTAGCCAAGTTTTAACCGAGTTAGGATTTCCTTCAAGCTTTCTCAAGAAAAATGTAGGCTTGTAAATGCATTTTCTAAATTTGAGTTGATATGTCTAAATTACAAAATAATAGCAATTATTAGTAATATATTTTCTAAAATTTTCAAAATGTAATACTAAATATGTACTAAAAAAACCATCAACGAGTATGTGCAATTTATATAAACATCTGTAATTATGAATGTTCAATGAAATGTTTCAGACTCCAGGTTTTAGCGTAAATGCTGCAGGAATTTACACCACGTGCTAAAGGTTGGCTAGCTGTCACCAGTTTGATAGGTAGAAGAAAAGAGCAGGGAATCTCTTTCCCATTACTCCTAGGATTAGCAACTCAGTAATACTAAAGGACAAAGGGACAGGGGGAAAGCATAGAACTTGAAGGACGTTTAGGCTGGGATTCCAAGAACATAAAAAAATGGCTGGTCCCGGGGCACAAAGAGTAAAAACTCACTTAGGAGTGTCATTGTAGTATCCACTTGAATCAGCGCCCAAGGGGGGCGATCGCCCCCCCCCCCCTTAGATCCGCCGTTGAAAGTTACTAACTTTTTAAAATCTTCATTTTTACCAGTATTCGTTATTAAAGACGACATTACTCATTTTTCTAATACAAATTTATTTTTTAATTAAAACTATCCACAATATTTTTATTTGTTACTAGCTGACATGCCCGGCTTTGCGCGGAATAATATTGCATCATTCGCAGGCTAAGTGACGCATGTCCAAAATTCTGTTGTAAATATGCAAGGAAAAATTTTCTTTAAAAATCATGTTGGAGATGGGCAACAGGCCTGAAAAACCTTATTTAAACAGTAAAAACATTTAAACGAACAGCCTAGAAAAATTCCTTTTAGACCAAAAATAACAGTTCATAAAAATCTACATTAAAATGCCAACAACAGTTCAAAAAAATTGCCATTAAAGTAATTGCAACAGTAACTAAAATGCACACATGCAGCGAGATAATTGTGCCAAAATGATATCGAGAGACCCATAAAAATCGTAATTACAATATCTACCACAATACATTTAAAAATTCCCATCAAAGTAAGATCTGTATTCTGTTTTAATCAGATGAAGCACAACTGTCCCTGAATATGTCTGCTACAATAAAGAAAAAATTCTTAAATCCCCACATTTGAATAAAGACAACTATTCCTAAACCTCCCTAATAGAATAAGGACATTAGTCTCAAAAAATCTCCATTAGAATAAAGACGTCAGTGACTAAAAATACCCATAAGAATACTGACCTTCAAGAACTACTGTTCCTAAAATTACCAACAGTCCATCTTAAAATAACCATCAAAATAAGGAGAGTTCCTATAAATCCCGATTGCAAAATCGTCAAAGGATTTCCTGAAAATTCAATTGAATAGCACTTTCATAAAATTCGGATAAAAACGAAAGAAAGGGAAGCATTTTTCCAAAGACAAATGCTTATATAAGTTAGAAAATGTTTGGTACTGAACCAATCCTGACGCGTGAAATTTAAGTTGATAGAAAGAAATAACTAAATTATGTCCAAATAGTGCCAAATAGACAGTAAAAAAAATTAAGTAAATGTTTTATAAAATAAATCACTTGAGTAAAATATGGAAAGAAAAATCAACCTCAAGATAAAGTAATTGAAAATCGTCTGCACTTTATAATCCACAAAATATGCATAAAAATGAAACGAATTCTTAGATTTTGTTTCGCTGATAAAGCGGACAATCTACCATGAGAAATAATATGTTTCATGAAATTGTTGAACTGGTACCATGATACTAAATCGCCAAAAAACAAAGAAGATCAACCTCAAGGAGTAATTACAGATCGTCTGCAGTACGCTAAAAAATGCAATGAATTTTTAGAATTTGTTTCGCTCATAAAACGGCATGAATAACGATAAAACAGCATTTTTTCAATCTTGAGTTAACAAAAATCATCTAATTGGCGACAAAAGTAGTATTTATTTTGGCGAAAACACGCAAATTGAGCAGATAAATTCAGAGGTAAGCCTTGCTTTAAAGTTCGAAAACTACTTTAAATGAATATTGCGCGTGTTCTATTTGTTCTACGAACTTCAGAAGGAGATCATCTTGTGCAGTTTTTTACGGGCATCAATATACTGCAAAAATCTAAAACGTGGGACGTTTCTTCGATGAGATATTCTTAAAATAAACAGTTTTGCTTAAAATTGGAATAAAAAAAGAACAAATTCGAATTTTAGGAAAAACGCTTCGAGGTGCACGAGGACCTGACCCAAGGTACCTGTAACCAAAATTTCGTACTTCTGGCCCGTTCCATCTCGCCAGGAGGCGATCGACAGACAGACACACACACACACAAACTTTTGGTTTTATTTATATAGATTTATTCTGAATAAAATGTACTTTGGGAATTTAATACTACTACTAAAAAATTCTCAGATAATGTCACAAAATGTGTTTGTGCCAGTTATTGCCAGTTTCTGCCGGTTATAACCACTTTCTGCCACTGGCACGGCAGAAACCATTTGCTGCCGGCAAAAACCCAGCCCTGGCTACAACAAATTAAATAGGAAAATTGTATTGTTTATTTTAATTCAAAATAAAAGCCAAGTAAAAATAGAAAAATTCACAATCACAAAAAAAACTTTTCATACCCGAGTATTAAAAAAACATATTTACAAATTTATTTACATCAGATTGAGTATATATACACTTAAAGAAATCTTCGGGCATTAAATCTATGTATTATTTAGTAAAAATTAGTTCTGTTGAGAGCCACCTGTCTCCCCCACCTAAGGTGCGTCAACGGGGAAATACAGTGGAGGAAACGGAAGACAATGCCAGCTGTTGCGTTTCCCAACTTGCTCTTCCTTCTTCCTATAAAAAAAAAATCTTACTCCTAAAGAAAAATGTGGGTTAAGGACGCCCAAAAATATTTTTACACATCCAATATTTATATATATTACTCGATATTTTTTTCCGCAATGAAAAGTATGCATCCCAGGCAGGGTTGTCGTGATTTAAATCAAGTGATTTTTTTTTTTTAAATCAGTGACTTATATCATTTTTTTTTTTTAGAAAAAATAATGATTTTTATCATTTAAAAAAAACTATATTAGCTTCTTCCAAATTATTAAAATATAAATATTTTTTGATAATAAATTTTAATATATTCTGGATTCATTAGAGTTTTAACTTACTATATAGTAACTTTAATGCATCTGGTCCTCATTAGTACATATGGTATCTATCTTAGCAACAAGTACACAAGTCTGAAGCAGTGGCGTTTTTCTTTAAGGGGTTGTTTGGAGGGGATCAGAATTTTTATCAATGACACTGAAATTTTTGGAGAGATTGGAGCCTTTTTGCAAAGAAAATGTCTTCTTTGATTCAAAAGTAGTCCAGACAATGTCTAAATTATGAATGGTGGAATAGCTTCGTTAAAGTGTCAAAGAATGACATATTATCACTTATCAGAGAACATTAAGTTTTTGGACATGCTGATTGCTGACTACAGCAAAAGCATCAACAGCACCTTTGGAAAGGAATTTTTCTACATTTGGAATAGTGCACTCAAAATGAAGAAACAGATTGGGGGTTGATAAGGCATCAAAACTGGTATTCTTGATGAAACATCTAAATAGTAAAAATGATTAGGCTGTAGTAAAAATTTTATGCGATATTTGCCATTTCTGTTTTTATATTCAAGAAATTTGTATATACTCAAAAAATTACAATAGTCCACTCAACTTATTTGTATATATTCAAGAAATTATAATAAATTTAGTCCAGAAATATAAGCTTTCTCTTCTGTTTCTTCTTGTTCAATGTTTATTAAGTATACATTTTTTATATAATATAATTACAGTAAAACTCCGTAATAATACTGCACCTCAGTATACCACGGAATCGGATATAACGTGGTTACTATTATGTCCCCAACTTTTAAACCACCCTTTATCATTGCCATTTAAAGGCGATTCCTTTATTTACCTATGTAAAGAAACTCAGCCAACAAAGTCTCTTACGAAGAGTAAATAAATATTCTAGCCAAAGAGCTCCCCCCCCCCCCCCCCGACACAGAGCAACAGATATAAAGCACTGCTGTGAGGCCCGCTGTACACCTGCTTCAAGCTTTTCCTATCGTTCAGCCTAAGACACTCTAACTTTATTTTCAAATCAGGTGCAATCGCTCTGGCTCATTTCTCTTGACACGGGCAGAGCTCAAACTCAGAAAATCTGCTCAGTTCCTAAATTTAATCATATCTGTTAACTTCTTTTATACCATCATACAGGGGTGCCACTCTTCAAAAATTTTTAGACTGAACTTTTTACCATGCACATAATAGCCAAATCAAGTAATTTTTTACAAATATGCAAATTTTTTTTAAGATACACACACATACTGAATGTATCAATATTTTCTTTAAAAAAGCCGAAAATTCTTGCCTTCTGATGTGAAAATATCATTTAATATGTTTAACCAAACAGTTTCACAGGGAGAGAAAAAAAAGCGCACAATATATTTTAATCTTTCGGCAGTGATGCCGCTAGACTTCGAAAACTGGAGGTATGAAATTACGACAGTTGAAGAGGGTTCGAGGATTCTCCCCTGGGAAAATTTTGAAAACTAAATGCAAAATAGTGCATTTTGAGGCTTTTGGAGACACATTTGGGATTGCAGAAATATTAGGAAAAAAAAAAGTGTAACAGAAACGTTTTTAAAATTTAAACGCTTTTACTCATAAAAATGCAGAACAAAATTGGCATTTTTCTTTTATAAAGGGGGCAGGGCCCTACATTTTTTCCCACCATATAAAAAAAAGCTGAAAGAAAAATGCGGGTCTAAGACGAGCAAAAAACAATTTTGCGCATTGATTTTTATACATTTTACTCGATTAATTATTTTTTCTCCCGCGATGAAAATCACGCGTCCCGGAGGACGCATAATAATTTTTTTTTTTTTGCATCTCCATCTCTGATTTTTGCGTATTTGACGCGCTATAGCGCGTCCGCGGCATCGCTGCTACGTCCACTTTCCTTGCTTTTTTTCACAAGACACATGCTTTTCTTTGATGTTTTCTTCCTTTTAGGTGAATTAATAAATGCTTCTGTTCCAATTATCACTAGTAATCGGCATCGTCGAAAATATGGAGTAAATTAAAAACAATTTTTAAAAATTGCCGATATTGGTAATTTTTAAAATTTTGAACGTACCGAACTTTCGGTATTACAATGCTGAAAAACACCGGAGTTCTGGTGTATAACAGGAATACAATCACCTCTGGTTGATTGTTTTATAATTTTGATAACAATCCAAGTTGAGGGGTTTGTGCTCGCATACAATTTTTCGATCGAGATTTTTTTAAAGGGTTCGTTTTTTCAAAAGCGATTTTTGTTCATTGTTTGCTTTCGTTCCTTCTTTCTAATTTCAATAACAATTCAAGTTGACGGGGGTGAATATTCAGTATTTTTTCAAACCAAAATTTTTATTTCACAATTTTTTTTAAATTAATAATTTGCGAGACGGTAAGTTCCGTTTGGATCATCGTAAAAAGACGGATTTCCGTCTCCAGGACGGAAGAGTGGCAGCTCTGATTATATATCTTTATATATTTCAGATTCTTTAAAATTCTTGAAAAGTAAACATATTCAAGTTTGAGTGAGTGTATAAAGACTAAAACATTGTTTCTTTGAAAAGAGCGTTCCTTCCCTTCCATACAAATCTACTTTTTTCTTAGAATCTCTCCCCTTTCATAATCCCATGTTGATGACTAACAAGATTTTTAAGCCCCCCCCCCCCCCTCTTCTCAGAACACAATTGATTTCGTTGAGGGTCGATATGATTTTAGTTTAGGAGACCTCAAAGGGCAGTAAACTTTAATCTGAGTAACTGATCACTCAATTGACTAACTGCTCTGCTGAGAGGTGTGCTTCTTGCACAGCAATTACAGCAAATAAAATGGCAGCAAACAAGAAAAGAAACAATTATACAATCAAAGAAAAGTTACAAGTAATTGATAAGGTTAAAAGTGGAGCAAGAAGAGCGAGTATATTTCGTGAATATGTTTCCCCGGTACAGTTTCATTATACCGTGGTTATGTTATAACGCGGGTGCCAAACATGTTCCCCGACACCCGTGCTTTAACGGGGTTTTACTGTAGTTAATACTTAATTTTGTACTAGTAATAAATTATTTCAGCTGAAATATCTTAAAATTCTTTGAAAACATGTTACTGCATGTGTGAGCACATATATTTTGTTAAAAAAATCCGACTTAAATCAAAAAAAAAAATTTTTTTTGAAAAAAATTAAAAAATCACCAACTCTGATCACAGGGGATGCAATCATTTTTTGTTATTTTTTTTTATCGCCGCCTTCGATTTTTGCGCGTTTGGTGTGCTATAGCACGTATGGGGCCTTGCTGATAACAATAAAGTTTCTATTGATGTTGATTGGTATCATGTTTAACACTTGAAAATTACACATAGAGAAAAATGACTTTGCACTACAAGTACAGTGTTACTTGTCCAATGAGAAAGTCAAAGTAAAAAGGAAAAATTTAGGATTTTCTGATTTTCAGTCTCATCAATATCCTCTGCTCATCACTATAAATCTAGTTCCATTATGCTTCCTCTTATATAATTATATTTTCTCATTTTATCATTAACTTAGAAGTGAATCAATGGGATAATTTAAGATGAATATAAAGTGTATAACTTTAAACAAATATAAATTTATGGTTGGATATATATTATGATATATCTTATACATATATGATATATATCATAATATATATCAAGTGATATATTATCCGCCCACACTGGTAAACAGATTTGCAAAATGAGATTTTGCAAGATTTTTGTGACCGTTTGGTGATACATCAACTAGTGTTTCAGCCGGATATTCAATACAGTAAAACCTCGTTATCCGCGGTGACTATCATGTTCCCCGACATTTGAACTACCCTTTATCATTGCCATTTAAAGGTGATTATTTATTTACCATTGGAAATAAAGCCCTCCCGAGCTTGTTTCTCTTGAAATGAGCGGTATGGGACTGTTCCGTTCAATGCTTAACTAATTGTTTCATTTCCAGAAGTCTAGTCATGCGTGTGAAACTTCTTTTATAGTGCTATCAACCTTTGTATTCCAGATTCTTTAGCATTCCTGAAAAGTAAATATATTTCCCAGTGAGAAGTGCGTTCCTCCCCCTTCCAAATCTAATTTTTTCTGAAGATCTCTCCTCCTTTACAATTCCATATTGATAACAAAGAGATTTGTAAGCACCTTTTTTCTCGGAACAGTTGGTTTATAACCTATCGCTCAGTAGACTGATTGCGCAGCCGAGATCTATGCTTATTGCACAGCAATTACAGTAAATAAAATGGCAGCAAAGAAAAAAAATATACTATAGGGGGAGAAAAGTTACGAGTAATTGGTAAAGTAAAAATGATGCAATAAAAACGAGTATGGGCCATTTCAAGGTATTTTCTAAAAACTTAAGAGTCCGCAACATGACACTTTTTTTGTTATAACTACGTAACTTACAGTTTAATTATCATTTAATTTTATTTACAAATAATGTGTTCAACACATTATTTGAAAAAAAAATTTTGTGATAATTAAACTGTAAATTACGTAGTTATAACAAAAAAAGTGTCATGTTGCGGACTCTACATTTGGACAAAATATTGTGAATCATTTTTTTTGCGGAGCACAATTGGTTTGTAACCTATCGCTCGATAGACTGATTGTGCAGCAGAGATGTGTGATTCTTGCACAGCAATTACAGTGAATAAAATGGCAGCAAAGAAGAAATGAAAAAATTATATTATAGAAGAAAAGTTATGAGTGATTGATAGTTAAAAATAATGCAATGAGAGCGAGTATAATTTCGTGAATATGGTTCCGCGGTATAGTTTCACTATACCGCGGTTATGTTATAACGCAGGTGCCAAACATGTCTCCCGACACCCGCGTTTTAACGGGGTTTTACTGTATCTGTTGACACCAGTATGGAGGTACCAGATATGCAGCTCCGATGCTTTAAACTTGTAAATTATACACCTTTTTGAACTTCCAACAGCTTCTAAACATGTAGTTAGTTTATTACTCAAATATATTTCTAAACATCTTAATTTTTAAAAAAAATTGATATGCTGGGTATCTCATCTCATGCAGTGACCGAATGAGATTCTGCGTATTAAAAAATCTGTCAGATATCGGACATACCTTCTTGGGGAATCGGTCCAGTTGGATGAAAAATTTTCGCAACATATTCGTAATTTTCATGACTTTTACTCCATACATTACTTCCATAACTGATATCCGAATTCATGCCATTTTCAGGACTTTCGTGACCTGTAGACATCCTATAAATTCATTAAAAGGGAAATTGTAGATGGGCTACATTTATGCAGAGAAGGTGGGGGGTAACCATGGGTAATTATTTTAAGCTTTTCAAATCTCGTGATGTTGATTGGGAATCGGTAAATTTACTAGGGCCAGACTTATGTGGGCCCACAGTCTCTTGCTGAATGTCACTTTTGTATTTATGGAAAATATTCTTTCTTCTTTCTATACAAATTTGTAGATTGTATTATGAAACTCAAATAAAATGGATCACTTGTCTGCAATTTTTAAAATAGATTACTAAGACTTAATTCACTAAATTATATATTAATTAAACACAGTGCTATTGAAAACAAAATATAAGCTTCAATTGAAGAAACCAGTTTTCCAATGATTCCGGGTCTTGCTATATAACTGCTTTTAAATAATAACATTAATAATATATAAATAATTAAATAAAAAGGTGCTGTTGACATCCAGTTTTAGATATATTTTTAAGAAACATAAAAACCACTTTATGATTTGAATTTACGAATCAAAAAAGAAGTCTGAACTGTTCTTTAAAAAGATAAGACCGAATTAATAGATCTGGCAAAAATTATTTGTTTATTTGTGGAACGCACGTGTTTAGAGTCAACATGAGGCACATTAACTATCAATTTCCCATACATTTTTAAAGTAAATTTTACAATTCTATACCATTTTTTAATTTAAAACAACTGAAAATTTCAAACTATTATCATAACACTAATTAATGCGTCATTCTCTGTTGAAATCCTGAATTCAAATTCGCCATATTGTTTTTTTTTTTTTAACCAATTTAATATAACGTATATGAGAGCAATGTTAATTAAATAATAAGGGTTAGAGAGTGATTATACCCTTCACCAAAGTTAAAACAAAGAAAATATTTACCTATAAAGAGTTATCAACACAGCTATCGCGGGAGATTTCATCTAAAATTATCAGTTAATCGAAAGCGAAAATCAACCAGAAACGAGAAAAAGATTGCCAACAGAAAGTGTAAAATGAGTCATTCTAGAAACAAGTCAAACCAGTAACAAACTTCGCTTTTATTATAAGAAAAGTAAAAAGTGCACAAATTCAAATTTATAGCTTTTTGGGAAAGTATTTCGTGTAATATTTTTCTCAAATATACCGATTTCATAAAACAAACATCTTATATAAAATTATGTTTATTAATAAAATCCGCTCAGTAGTTTTCATCCCCCTTCCCTTTTTAACCTTGAAAATCTGGCAACCCTGCTTTAAGCCTGCTCGACGGATGATTACGTGATTTATATTAATTAGATGTGTCTCTGGTTTATGATTACCTTGTGATGGTACATAGACGAAACGTTGTTCTATTATCGCTACGTCTTTCGAATCCAAGTTAATTTACCAACGTATTTTAGTGATTTTAACTGTGGGTAGATTCAGAAATGGCAGCAAAAAGTGACGAGAAAAATTTCAAATGTAGCATTTGTCCCGCACATTTTAATTCGAGGACAGACTTCTTCAAACATTATATGACACATTTTCAAAATGTTAGTGACTTATTTATATGCAATATTTGTTGTCAGAGCTTTTCTGATGCAGTTGACTTAAAGTGTCACAAATTTATTCACTTTTGTATATGCAATATTTGTGGTCATAGCTTTTCTAATGCAGTTGATTTAGAGTCTCACAGACTTAGTCACTTATTTATATGCAATATTTGTAGTCATAGCTTTACTGATGCAGTTGACTTAGAGTCTCACAGATTTAGTCACTTATTTATATGCAATATTTGTAGTCATATCTTTACTGATGCAGTTGACTTAGAGTCTCACAGACTTAGTCACGTAAATAATTAATACATATAAAAGTAGGAATTGCAACCGGAAGTTTTTTTTTTTTTTAAACATCAGCTTGAGCAACATGAAATCCATTGTAAAGCAGTCCTCACACCGAAAAATGATTTAAAGTGGAAAGTGTCTTGCAAGTTTGAGAAATCGATTATAATGGAGGTTTCTCTTGTACTTCGGCTAATGTTAATGTTACAGAAATTTGCACCTTCAAAGAAGATTTTGAAGATCAAGATTTTCAGTTGACTAAAAAATTTTACGGTTCTGATGATTGCGATACAAAGGCTACAATCTGCTCATAGTGAGTACGATGATTCAGGAAGTGAAAATTTTCCAAAGAGTCACCCACATTTGTAAAAAGGAATACTGATTCTGCCATTGATGTAAAAGAAAAAACTATATAGCAGTGGAAGAATTTATCTGTATAGCATTATGCATTACCATTTGAAAGTATATTGTGTATAAATTACTAAAACAATAATTATTCCAGCATACATATCAGAATGCTGATTTTCAAAAAGTTTTTGCATTAGTGTTAATTATTAATTCTCTGGTAAAGTATTAGTCATTTAAAAATTAGCCAAAGTTTTCTTTTTTTTTCTTTTCTTGCATTCTTAAAGAATAAGTGTTTTCTATTTCTTCCAGCCAGTTGTTTTGATGTTTTTTTCAACTTTGGAAGAAACTTGCTAACTCTCATATACTATGTATTATTTTATGATACATCTTTAACTTAGAATAAATAAGGAATATCTCATCTTCATTATTCACATTATTTAATACAACTTATGTATTTAAAGAGTCTTCAGACTCGCAAAGCAGAATGTTTAGGTTCTGTAAATTAAATGGAACTTAAAGGAAGCTTAAAAATGTGTGCTAAAAATATGTTTATAGTTTAAGTTGTGTAATTAGTAATTTAGCCTATGTTTAATTTTAAATTTTTATAGTAACAATATAGCTGCCTAAGGTTTTTTTGAAATATACATTTATTTTATGTTACAAAATTGTAACTTAAATGGTAAATTCTCAATGAGTTTCTTCCAGTTAGAAGAAACCTATTTCTTCTGGCCCTTTTTTTCCGTTTTGGGAGAAACTTGCCAACCCTGATGCAAACATTTTTTTTTCATGCGTGTAAAATTTGTTTTGTTCATTATTTGCTGCATTTATTCTCAAACAAAATATGTTATAGCAACACAAAGTACAGAATGTTCTTACAGACATTACAACGTCCGGTACTTGGCCGGTGTTCACAATCACCTGCTATTAAAATACAAGCTAGTTGATTATACATATTTTCTCCTCAAAATCATGATAATATCAAAAAATTGATGTAGTATTGCTGTTATTTTCAAACTTATGTTAATCTATCTTTGATTTCAAATTTTTGTTTCACATTTTTAGCAAAATATATTTTTTTAAGATATAAGAAACATTTTTTTTTTCTAGAAATCTTTCAAACATAGCTTGACACCTTCTGTGCTCTTCTATAAATAACTAAATGAGTATTTTTAATAAGAATAATAATAACAGGGAGAAAAATGCAAATAAATACTGTAACATTCTTATTTTTAAGAAATTGTCAGGATTAAGAATTTTTTCATAATATTTTGGAGTATAAGTATATTGGGCCATGGTAGCCTAGTGGTTAGCACGTCGGACTGCCACCTGGAAGGTCGCGCGTTCGATACCCACTGAAAACCACCATGTATACTTGGGGATATGTGCATGTAAAATCCGTAGACCCCACTACCCCTCCCCGTGCGTAAGCAATCCTAAGGCCTCGGCTAACAGGTAGGGGTCTGGTGGAGAAAAATATTTAAGCACCACAAAACTTCAAATTCAATAGTTTTTACGCTTCAAATTTTTTTGAAGCAGTGTTTTGCTATTGAGCAGGTTTAAATATTACTTTAAAACAGTGGTTGCCAAAGTTATGAAGCCATTGTACAACCGTATTGCCTTCAAATTCTACTGCGAGCTACTTTGTTCCCCCCCCCCCCCTCCCCAATATACCAAAGAAGAAAAATGTAGGAAACTTTTCAATTCTCATTTATTTATTCCAAGAAACACAACTGAGTCACTTTTTTGACAAAGTTATCTTTTCATTTACTTTTATAATTATGACAGCAAAATATTTTTTCATTCCTTTCTTAGCCGATGCAAATGTTTGAGAAGTTTTGAGAATCAACTAACAATCTCTGGTGAAATAATATTCAAATTAATCCACCTGTGTGCGACCTCGATCTACCCGAAAAGTTCTGTGAGCCACCAAAAAATCGTGAGCTACAAGGAGCTCACGATTTACAGTGTTTGGCGACCCCTGCTTTAAAATATATTTAAAACAAGTGTATTGTTTCTTTTTTAAATACATTTGTTATATCCTTTTAAACTACTAGCAGTAAAAGATATTTTTCATATTCATCATATTTTCTGAAAAATTCAGTATTCTTCTTTGTCCACTTTTGGAATAATTAGTTATTCTCAATTCAAGAAATTTTATTCATTTCAAACTTTTACAATGTTTGGATGTGTAAATGGTTAATACAAAATTGCCTATAAAATTTTTTATGACCAGATATTTTTATTACTGTTATTATTTCAATAACAAGTTCTCTTGCCTTATAAAAATCAGTATTTATTGCATTGGCATAGTTGAAATTAATTATCTTTGTTTCATTGTCAATTTTGTACGTAATTAAGGTTATAAATTTTTTAATGACCTGCAAAGAAATTCTTGATTTAATATTCATCTCTTTCATGCAACATCATTTTTATCATGCTTGTTCTCTAACTTTTGTTCTGAAAAGAAATTTGTTTTAAAAGTAAATTTTGTTTCTTTTTCTGTATAAAGCTTTGATTATCAATAAAGTTTTTTAGTTCATAAAGTTTAGTAATCTCTAAGTGCTTTAGTTTATTCTTATCTTTTTATCTATCAGTATGTACCCAAAAAAATTTTGAAATGTGTGTATAAGTTGCTGCACTTTGGTTGGCATGGGTGTCAGTCCATGTGAAATCATCCAAGAGTCAGGTTGTTCACTGTCTTTGATTTGCTTTATTTTTTGCTAATTAATTTAGGGTTATCTTTAGACCCCATAACTAGACTTAATTTTTTTTTTAAATTTTTGACATTTTTATTACAGCCGTTTTCAAGTCACATCTTTAGTAGTTTTTCATTAAAATGTTGCTTTACATAAATCGTTATAACTTTTTTATTTCTGAATGTTTCAAAATGATTTTAAAATCATTTTATTTCGTAAGGTATGAGAAAAATTTTGATTTCAGTTTCTTTTTTGATAATTTTTTTTTAAACATGCGGAAATGGAGTTTGAAAATACCATTTTAAAAACAAAAAATTGCATTTTTTTACGTTGAAATTTTTAATGGAAGGAAGTAGGACTCATCAGAAGCAGTATGGAGCATTTGGAGGCTTTCCTTTACTTTGTATAATTAGCCAAACTTGGCCTCTCGTAGTTAAAAAAATACTAGTTAAGACATGATGTGCTTATGTGCTGGTTCACTACAACAAAACAGACTTCCAAATGTTCCATACCGCTTCTGATCAAACTACTAAAAGGTATCTATTCAATGAAAAAAATGTACAGGTGAGTCTTACTTTCTTCCAATAAAAATTTTAACATGAAAAATGCAAGTTTTCCTTTTGAAAATTGTATTTTCAAACTCCATATCCGTATTTTTAAAAAAATTACCAAAAAAGAAACTGAAGGTAAAATTTTTCTCATTTCTTACGGAACATAAGGGTTTTTAATTCCCCAATATGGGGGAAGATTTGTTCGAAATAAATATCTTGAAGAAAAATCAAAAGAAATATCTTGATCAAATTCCAGGGCTTTTATGCAAAAAATTGGAAGATTACAGAACGAACTATATTCCCGTTGTAGGTGCAATATCCATTATAAATTATATTCTAATTAGTATATGAGATAGTACTCTTTTTAGAATAACCATTACTACAAAAAAGGCACAAAAAGAAGACCGCAGAAAGAAAGGAAAGGGGAAAAAGTATAGTATGGGACTTCTGCACTACACAACAACGTTTTCGCTACGTCGTCAATAAAGTTTTGATTTCCCCGTGTTATGATGTAGCGTTGTCAGTGGTATAGTTGAGGGGGGACAGTATCCCCTACCGTTTTATTTTACCACAAGCACCCCCTCACTTGTTTTGAATTTTAACATAATTGTTTGTACCCCCACCTTTTTTTCCAGGACTTGTGCGTAGTAATATTGATAGGCTATTTTCTTGGCTACTGTGTGTAAAGAAGCATGAAATGTTCCATGTTATTTATGTTAGTTGTGGAGTGATTAATCTGCATTTTTCTATGTAACTGATTAAGAAGTGATAGAACCAAATATCACTGAAATGCAACAATCTTTCAAAGGTACGTATCTTTTCGCTACTGTATGCAATAAAGTCGCAAAAGTTGATACAACCAACGCCAAACGGAATAATTAAGTAGTTATTAAAGTTTGACTTTTATCAAACGGCTACTAATTTTATTTTTTGTATTTTAAAATGACGTATTTATCTTTTACAGTCTCTAGATGATGTTGTTTTAAATATCTATGTATACATAGGCAAAAACAAAATAATTAACTATTTTTCAGCCGATTTTCTTACATTTTATTTTGTTTAGTAGCTATTGACGTGTTTTGTGATGTCAATAAAAAAATTATTTCCCTTTTTCTTTTGTCGGGCAAGTATAATTTGTAATTGTAAAGCTATTTTGTTATAAGTAACAGATGTCAACATGTCTTCCTTGAGTGAATTTGTTATTAGGTGATCATTTATGCAATCCATACATAATATAAATTATGAAACAGGAGGGTCTGAATTCTTAAATTTCCCCTATGGGTCCGTCCATAAATGATGTCGCGCTTTTTTCCATAGTTGACCCCCCTCCCCCCTTTGTCACATGCCTCACTATGTTTCATAAGCATGATGTCACACTTGTTACCCCCTCCCCTCCCCTTGGAACAAACTCGCCAAATCAATTTTACCCAGTTAACCCCCCTTTTTAACCGACTTCACAAAGGAAGGAGGTTATACATTCGTACTGAATGTATGTCGGTTTTTTTTTCTCCACTTGTAACTTTGCACAGGGTGATCCGATTTTCATGATTTTTTTTTTTTTAATCGATCGAGGGTGGTTTCCCATAGGTCCGGTACCTTCGTTTGACCCGATTCGAGAATTGGAAAAAAGTTATGGGCAGAAAGATAGTCATTGTTTGTTTTTTTCATCCATAACTATTGACCAAATGGTCCGACTTCTAAAAATTTTTCTTTAATTGATAGAGGGTCGTCTAGCTCAAATATCGCACATCAATTTGACTACATTTGTTTTTTTAGGAAAAATTAATACTAATAATTTTTTATTTCTCCTAGCTAAATCGTTGTTGTAGTTTTCCCCGTTCGGACGTGTCTACCACTCCAGCAGAATAACTGTGAACAGAACTTCATTTCATTTCACTTTATTTGATGCCAATACGTTGCGATAAGAAAAGAGAAATGAAAGCAAAGTCCCTACTAGAAATAAAATTTCACGTTAAATTAAAGCACAAATGAGCATTAAAACGCAGACATATGTTTCGGGATTGCTTGGAATCCCTTTTTCAATGCGACAGGGAGCTTCTAGATGCAAAACATCCAAATAAAGCCTAAAAAAGTTATTCCAAGCAATCCCGAAATATATGTCTGCGTTTTAATGCTCATTTGTGCTTTAATTTAACGTGAAATTTTATTTCTATTACTTTGCACAAAGTTAAATTATTATTAAAGTCCCTACTCTTCAATAGAAAAGAACTTTTTAAAAGTTTGCCATTTCTTTTAAGTTAGTCATTAAAAAAAAAAAAAAAAAACAGCATACTTCTTTTAAAAGTATATCAATCAATAAAGTAAAAAAAATTAAACATTTATGAAAGTTTGAAATTGAGTGTGCAAATTATTATTATTCATGTTTCCCAATTTTACTTTTTCAAGTTTTTAAACAGTACTATTATACTTTAAAACTGAGTTGGTTATTCCTTGGTAATATGTTCTTAATCTGAATTCAGGGTTCGCGCGATCGCGCGATACCCGCAGTATTTTTTGAAATCCCACTCAAAAAAAGTTCGTTTGCGCGATGTTCCCGCAACTAGCGGACACGCATTCAAAACATCGCAAAACGAAACTACTACTCTAAACTGATAATTCAATACAAACTAAATGGAGTATGTTAATTTTCCACTGCCATCTTATCCTCATTAATAAAAAGAAGAATCTAGGAACCCTATTTATCATACAACCTTCCTTTGTCACAAGGTTACAAAAGAATGTCTTGTTTCTAAAATATACTGTTATCATATAAAAACATCAATGAATCAGAAAAAAATAAAGGAAATATTAAACTAATTTTTAGGATTTTTTTTGTAAAAATCACTCATTCGTAAAAATCTCACATTTGGTTAAATAACCAAAATACTAGAAAATCTTTTTCATGCTTAACATTTAATAAGCCACCCATTTTTGCGATCACGAATTTTGTGAAGGATCCGTTTTGTGTGAATCTTATTGTTGATGTTTATTCTTTCTTTGCTGAGCATAGCTTCGATAATCATCTTTTATTACATAGTTTGTATTGGATCATGATCGGACAATTTAGTAATATTTTTAAAGACAAAAACAAAAAGAAAAGTTCCCATTTAAATTTTAAAAATCCCACTTAAAATTTTGGTCAAGGTGGGAAATCCCACCTTGTATTTTACCCCAGTGAGAACCCTGTTCTGAATGTTTTATTTTTTGCCATTTCATCAGTATGCACACTTGGATCCTACGCGGTGAGAGGGTAGAGGGGAGACCATATATCATAGTAATAGGAACAGGCAGGGTGGCGTAGTGGTAAGGCGAAGGCCTAGTACACCCAAGCTCGATGGATCAAATCTGGCTCAAGTCGGTGGATTTTCAAGATGTAGAAAATTGACAATGCCTATGTCGTATGATTATGCGACATCTATACTATTAAAACCTGCCCGCGTCAACGGCGGATCTAAGGGGGGGGGGGGCGATGGGGCGATCGCCCCCCCCCCCCCCCTTGGGCTGATTCAAGTGGATACTACAACGACACTCCTAAGTGAGTTTTTACTCTTTGTGCCCCGGGACCAGCCATTTTTTTATGTTCTTGGAAACCCAGCCTAATAGCCCTTCAAGTTCTATGCTTTCCCCCTGTCCCTTTGTCCTTTAGTATTGCTGAGTTGCTAATCCTCGGATTAATGGGAAAGAGATTCCTTGCTCTTTTCTTCTACCCATCAAACTGGTGACAGCTAGCCAACCCTTAGCACGTGGTGTAAATTCCTGCAGCATTTATGCTAAAACCTGGAGCCTGAAAAATTTCATTGAACATTCATAATTACAGATGTTTATATAAATTGCACATACTCGTTGATGGTTTTTTTAGTACATATTTAGTATTACATTTTGAAAATTTTAGAAAATATATTACTAATAATTGCTATTATTTTGTAATTTAGACATATCAATTCAAATTTAGAAAATGTATTTACAAGCCTACATTTTTCTTGAGAAAGCTTGAAGGAAATCCTAACTCGGTTAAAACTTGGCTAAGAAGCAGAATGAGTGATGGTAGACTCACTGAATTAGCGTTATTGCATATCCATAAAGATTGGACGTTGAAAAAATTATAGACAGATTTGCGAAAGCAAAAAAACGTCAGCTTGTGTTCCTTTTATAAGGGCTTTGAATAAACGTATATGCATTGAAAAAATGTACTAGTAAAATTTTAAATATCACTACACTAGCATTTTTTTTTTTTTTTTTTGTTGTTCCTGCTGTTTGAAAGAAAGGGGGGGGGGCGGAGGGACTGTTGAAAAGGAATGAAGAATCTCCTCCATCCATCCTTACATTGAACCCCGAGATTTCCAAAATCGCCCCCCCCCCCCTTGAAGATTTTCTAGATCCGCCCTTGACCCGCGTCTGTCTGTGTGTCTGTCACCTCATCTCCTCGAGAACGGGTGGCGGTGCGACGTCAAACCGGATACCGTCGGATGCGGAATTTTCCGGGGAAGCCATATCGCCCGGTCTCATCCGTGTCCGGCTTTAATTAGCGGAAATATTAATTAAAAACGCAATTTTTTGCAAGTTTTATTTTATTTTTGCATTGTTGGCATCGTTCGTCCTGCTATCTAATAAAAACTACTTTTCGTATTTTAACAGGGACTTTTAAAGAGTGTTTTAATTATTCTGAATGCATGAAACGAAAATGGCGTAAAATCGAAAAAGGATTGAAAGGGACAATTAATTTTTCTTATTCTGATGCGATTTTTTTTTGAGTTTCTCTATTATTAATATCGGTCCGGGTCCAAGGCCGTAGCCAGAAATTATTTTCGGGGGGGGGGGGGGGCTCACTTTGAAACACTATTGTTGAGGACAGTTTCAGGGTGGAATATATGCTATATTGCAAAAATTTTCGGGATTTCGGGGGGGGGGGGTGCGACGCCCCCCCCCCCCCCTCTGGATACGGCCTTGTCCGGGGTCCTGTATGTCTGTGTATGGATAGATAATAAAGTTTTCCAATAGCTC
The DNA here is from genome assembly GCA_038502835.1 of Octonoba sinensis. Taxonomy (NCBI): domain Eukaryota; kingdom Metazoa; phylum Arthropoda; class Arachnida; order Araneae; family Uloboridae; genus Octonoba; species Octonoba sinensis. The sequence continues at coordinate 15,711,992 of CM076606.1, read as the reverse complement.
GCGCAACGCCGGGGTGACGCATGGAAACGACGCAATATTTGAGATGGCCCGTGCAACGCCGCGCGGCACGTTTATAGTCTATACCAGGGGTCTCCAAACTACGGCCCGAGGGCCACATCCGGCCCGCGGACAGATTTTGTCCGGCCCGCGGAGAGCTAGCATACTTGAAAGAAAACTCCTTCTAGAGAACATATTTATTTTTTATAGCAAATTAAATTAAGTTTACTGAAGTAATCTATTTTTATGTTGAATAATTATTAATATGACATCTACATTGATATGGTCATGGGCTAACTACTCATAACATTGTTGTAGGTTATTATTTACTAACTAACAAATTATTGAAATGAATCCAACTAACATTTTATACATTTTAAATGAAAAGATAACTTACAACAAGCATAACGACATATGAAATACTAATGAGATTTATGTAATTGAGATTTTCCACTGACAATAGTTTGTAGTTGTGGACTAATTTTACTTGTACCAATTATTAAAAGATATTTAAGATGCTCATCAGTTAATTTAGATCTGTAAACATTTTTTGTGTACTTCATTTTGGAAAAGGTCTTCTCACACAAATAAGTAGTACCAAAAACAGAAAACAGCCCACGAGCAAATTTATGCAAATTATCAAATTGTGTCAGTGGAAGACACTTATAAAATTCCAACAAAGATAAGTTTTGATATTTGTTCTTAATTATATCACTGCACTGTAGATCAATCATTTCCATTTGAAGTTCCGGGGCTAGGGTTTCAATGTCAGTATCAAAAGGATTCTGAAAAATCTTAATTTGATTCGCAATGGCATCAAAGTCCGAGAAACGAGTATCAAAATTTATTTTCAAAGCACTCAAAGTTTCGATTGCAAAATCGATAGGAAACTCGGTCTCAGTGGTGTGGCTAAATATTTCACATGTTTTAAAATGTGAAAAACATTTACTTCGTAGTTGTGATTGAAACAGTATCAATTTCTTCCGGAATGATTTGATACTTTTTGTATAAATCAGGAAGATGCTGGTTTTCTCCTTGCAATCTCAAATTCAGTTCGTTCACATGTTTTGTCAAATCAACATAGAATGCTAACTTCCACAGCCATGCGTTGTTTTGCAATTCAGTAAGAGGGCGATGCTTTTCATTCAAAAAAAATTCGATCACTGCTCGAAGTTCAAAAAAGCGCTGAAGGACTTTCCCACAACTAAGCCAACGTACGGCAGTATGATAAGGTATGCTTCATAATGACGTTTAATGTTATATTCTTTGAGAACGGCTATGCTTTCATTGCAAATCAAACATAGCGCCTTGTTACTGGACTCAATTACGAAATACTGAATGTTCCACTGATCTTTGAATTTTCTGCATTCACTATCAATTTTTCGCTTCTTTTCCATTCTACTAAATCACACACAAAAGCAACAATTCAAATAAAAATATTGTTACAAAGATGTCTTAAACTTAAACACGCACAAACACGTTTTAAGGAGGTACGCACTATTTTATTTCACAGCAGTGTCATAGGAACTGACTTGTGGTTGCTCCACTAGCCTTCTTATATATTTCACTTACTGCCATTTAGAAGTGAGTGGAAGACACCAGAACTTTATCGAACCAACGAGATTATTCTGTAAGTGCTATTAGCGCCATCTGTTAGGGATAGAAGGTACTACCTATTTCTGCTTGTGTCCACCAGATGTCCTGTCACGTTACTCCTCATGGCTCGCTCGTACTCTACGACTAATCTAGAAATTACAGATAATGACAGGAAAATTAATAATATGCAGTGTTGCCGTTTTGCGGACTTTAGTTCGATTTGCAGCCTTTTTTAAACGTGGCGTACTTTTTCGGACTTTTTTTTTCATGTAAAAAAATACTCATTCGTTACTTGAGTACTCGTTAGGAACCGAAGTAACGATTACTGAAGAAAAAAGTAATCAATGATTACTTGTGTATTTCATTACTTTTGTAATCAATGATTACTATGGCGATACGATGCGGGTACCCCATTATAACGGATACCCATACGATACAGAAAATACATCAGCTTCCCCGTCGCTAATGGCATCTGGCAAAAAAGTAATCATATTTTACACCACTAGTGGACTGATTCAACTTTTTACCACCGGCAACAATTAATGATAATATGGTTTTGGCCCTTGGAATTTACTGGAGTAATCAATATGGCCCTAAGGCTGGAAAGTTTGGAGACCCCTGGTCTATACTATTAAAACCTGTCCGCGTCTGCCTGTGTGTGTGTGTGTGTCTGTCACCTCATCTCCTCGAGAACGGGCGGCGGTGCGACGTCGTGGCGGGTACCGTCGGATTCGGAATTTTCCGGGGAAGCCATATCGCCCGGTCTCATCCGTGTCCGGCTTTAATTAGCGGAGATATTAATTAAAAACGCAATTTTTCGACCATCTTTATTTTACTTTTTCATTGTTGCATCGTTCCAACAATATGGTATAATACAGATGCCCTTTGAATTAAAATCAATGCCGTTGCCATTTTTAAACCAATCAAATACTCTAATAATAAATGTTTCTCTAGCATTTTGAGTCAGGCTTTGCTGTGTTTGCAATAATAAATTTAATCCTTCTTTCTTTTTAATTTATTTATCGTCTGCTATCTAATAAAAAGTATTTTTTTGTATTTTAACGGGGACTTTTAAAGATTGTTTTAATTATAATACAGTTGATACGCAAATGGCGTAAAATCAAAAAATGATTCAAAGGAATAATTAATTGTTCTTATTCTAATGAGAATTTTTTGAATTTCTCTATTATTAATACCGGTCCGGGTCTGTATGCTTGTGCCTGGATAGATAATAAAGTTTTTCAATGCCGTGTTGTATTTATATTGTTTCGCGCAGCGCCGGGCGTACAACGGTTTTTTAACAAAAATCGAACGCCAAAAAAAAAAACTACTTTTTACGAGCATTATACTCAGGGACGGATTTCCCATAAGGCCAACCTAGGTCATGGCCTAGAGGGCAGCCGTTAAGAGGGCGTAAATTTAGAAGAAGTAGCAACCAAATTATAAAATTTTTATCGATATAAAACGAGAAAGGTCATTTTTTTTCTTTTTCAATTTTATTTATATATTCTTTTAGTATCGCTAAAAATGTTATTTTCAATGTACGCATTTTGAAATAACTTTTTCGTCAACTGACTATTTATTGTTTCTTTCTTTTTCTTTCATTCTTTTCTCAAACATCCATTATGAGTTTAAGGGAAGCAGGTTAAAAATTCTTGCAATTTGAAGGGATAATGATTGCAGAAAGCAGTCGGACTTGAACCTCACAAAAGACAACTTCCCCTGTATCTTTCGCTACATTTGACAAAGTGTAAACACCCCACGCTTTTTCCTCCAAAAACGGATTTCAGATAAACAGATAAAATAAATAATTTATTTATTTTACTTCATACCCCCAAAATTTTTTTTCACAATTATATTCAACTTCTATTGATATGTTTTATTATCCTACCAATAAAGGGCGCCAAAACCTAACTGGATTTTTGCACTCACGGCATGAGATGCAAAAATCTCGTCTGCCTGCCTTTCTTTTAGAAAATGGCCAGTGCCGGATCTAGGGGGGGGGGGGGGTGGCAAGCGGGAGCCCTTGCCCCGGGAGGCACCTCTTGGGGGGCGGCAAATTCAACTGAAGGGAAAAAAACTTGAAGTGACTCTGAGTGAAATTGAAGTGTATTCCTGATTTTTCACTATTTTCTGCCGCATTATCTTCCCATCATTATATAACACTTCAAAGCTCTAAGCTGCTGAAAACAAATCTTTTCCCGTCTTCAGTCCCGGCTGTGTGCTGTAAATCTACGTAAATGACCTTCAGCAAACAGGTGACCGTCGCTTTCTTTTGGCGGAAAAAATCTATTCCTGTGAGTCGCACGTCTGCGTTCATAAGTGTTTCTCGGAGCCCCTTTTTATCTATCAATAGTTTGAAAAGTTCAGTTGGGGAGAGCCATGCGAACATTTTCCCCGGAGGGCTGTCTCACGGGGCTGAGGCTTTTGATCTTCGGCGTCCAGTGGGACTTACTTTTGTAGCACTTCTGGCCTACTGCCTGATGACCCCATAAGGACACCAGACCAGACTCAGCTTAAAAATTTTGGCCCGTACAGCATACAGAAGCTAGTTGCTTTGCTATTGTTCGTTTCACTATTATATGAAGCCGCCAACCGGCGGCTTCATATAATAGTTTTCTTAAAAAAGAGTTAACCTATTCCCACAAGATTTTCGGTTTAAAACAGCCGTACGAATAATTGATAGAAGCAGACAACAAGTCTGGCTTATGAATGGAACATGGAACTTAACGAAACTTTGACTTTTGTGTGATTGCTCTCTTTGGAAAGTAAATTTTACACGCTTTTTTTGTGCATGCCGCAAAACTGCAAGGTGTGTTCAGAAGACAGTATGGCGCATCCGTAATTAGCAAATGGAAATGCCAGATGGTATGTGGTCTGATATATCTGACAGGTAACTAACCAATTGCAGGACCGGCAAGAGGTCCTGACCAATCGAAAAAAAAATTTTCGATCATTACATAGATTCACGCCTTCTACCTTTGAAACATGTCTAAATTCTGAATTTCGAAGGGGACCACTTTACATTTATCTTCCTAATGTGTCCTTGCACCCTTGCAGACAGGCGAAGATAGTATAATTTGATCCATCACATTCACAATATAGGAAGTGCTTCCTTAGCGGTAAGTTTTGCTCATTTTACACTTTGTTAATAACTATAAAAGTGATGGAAAATACAAACGAACAAAAATTTGAACAACTAATTTTTTCTTCTCTTTCTTTCGTGAAAAACAGTAGTTTCATCAATGAAAAGGATTCCAGTGCCAGACCTAGGGCGGGGCAAGCCAGGGGGTTAGGAGGTGGCAAATTTAACTGTGATGCACAAAACAAAAAAAAAAAACAAAAAAAAAAAGGAGAAGAAAAAAGGAAGGAAAGAAAAGAAAATAATATTTGATAAAGAAAATTTAATCTTTGGAAGATAATTAAAATCATAGTGCACCGATTTTCTCATTGATCAGCTATTTTGCTAACGATTAAAACCGATTAATAGAATTATTTATTTGTATAAACTATCGGAAACTCTAAAATTGAGGTTAGGGGGCGGCAAAATTCGCAATGTCAAAATTTAAAACTTAAAATTAAAAAAGCCAAGGTTTCTTCCCCTTGTAATAGTGAAATACGTGTAAATTATGCTATGATCAAACAATACCCAATAGTTTTCCTTTTACAAACTCTCAAAGCATCCTTTTGGGAGGAGATGCGAGCCTGTAAAGTGTTGTTTTAGAGGGCAAAACACGTGGCTCTTCGATATGGGCGTTAGTAAGAAGGGGGAGGGGGGGGGGGCGGTCCAGCCCAGGATTTTTAAAAAATGCCAATTTTTTTGCATAAATTTTATAAGAAAAGCGTTTAAATAAAAAAAGTTTCGTTTGCTTTTTTTTCCCCTAAAGTTTTTGAAGTCCCAAATGCGTCTCCCGAGGCCTCAAAATACACCAGCTTGCATATAGTTTTCAAACTTTTCCCGGGGGAGAAACCCCCGGACCCCCTTTAACTGTCAGAATTTCATATCTCTTGTTAAGACGGGCCCTTCATATGGCTCGACCGCCTCCCCCCCCCCCCCCAACGCTGGCGACGCATGATGGAAACGACGCAATATTTGAGGTGGCCCGTGCAGCGCCGGGCGGCACGCCTAGTATTAAAGATCCCTTGAGTGTTCGTTTGGCGTGGATAATCGCGGCTAAATTAAACTCCTAGTGCAGGTTTCATCAATTAGAGCTCAGGTGCCCTCAGCTAGGGGGAAACAGTATAAAAAAAAAAAAAAAAAAATTGCGACGATGGTACCACACTCATTTGTGGTGCCGCTGAAGGTGTTGATACCCATCTCTGAGAACGCACTAGGTCTTCAGTAGTTAAGAACCAATACTATGCAGCCCATTAGAAATGAAAGAAAAAAAAAAAAAAAGAACCGAGAAAGGGCCCTAAGGCGAGTCCGTCGTTTCAATTTTTTCCAAAGAGAGCAAAGGATCTTCAATGTTTATTTTATTGGTAAAAAACAACAAAATGCATAGACATCTATAAATACTTTTTGCGCTTCTAAAATTTGGGTAGGGAGAAGCAGTGGTGTAGTCAAGGGGGACGGCGCACATGTGAGTGAATTTCCTGGCCAAAAGTCCAAAATTTTAAATTTACCCAATAGTTTTTTAAATTACATTTTCCAAAAGCTGTTTAACTGGCGCGTTGATCATTACTTGTTTCCGTAGTCTGAGTTACATAGAACTACTCACAGCTTCGATAGAAGTTGGAATTTCGAAGTGAATTTGGGTATTTTTTGAGATATTTCAGCACATTTACTACCTTTCAATCTAAATTTATTTGCGGGCTTCCAAATCACCCTATCTAAATTAATTCGGTTTTACGTGGTAAAGAAAGGTAACAGCTTAAGCTTAACTTATAAATTAAAGTAAATTAATTTATTTTTTAAATTACAAAAAATAAGTAACTAGGTCAGAGAATTTTTTTAAGGCCTTTTTATTACTATTTTTAACTTATTGGAAGCGTTTTAAGTAGTGATGGGCATAATCGAGTGATCATAATCGAGAACTCGATTATTCAGGACAACTCGAGAACTCGATTCAGACGACCATCTCGAGAACTCGACTGAACATCTCGAGAACTCGATTCAGACGACCACCTCGAGAACTCGACTGAACATCTCGAGAACTCGATTAAACATTTCGAGAACTCGATTCAGACGACCATCTCGAGATTCGATTGAACATCTCGAGAACTCGATTAAACATCTCGAGAACTCGATTAAACATCTCGAGAACTCGGTTGAACTTCTCGAGAACTCGGTGGGTTTACTTCTCGGAAGATAGAATCGAACGAATGTCTCGAATGATTTTCTTCTCGGGTAGTACATTTGGATGATTCATAGTCACGTGATTGCGAAAAGGGCTATGTGTGTGAGTAGGTAACAAAGGCGGATAGTTACTTATTTAAGAGGAAGTCATTGCTATAAACCAGTGGTCGGCAACCCGTCGATCGCAAGCCCATTTTCGGTCGATCGCGACAGCATTTTGGACAGTTTATAGTTTAGAAAGATAAATAAAATAACTTTTGAATGGGATGGCGAGTTTATTATTACTTTTTCCTTCAGAAAATATTTATTAGTTTGTCAGACCATTCACCAGACCTGAAAAATGTTCCAATAATATGGATTGTCAGTTGTCACTTTAACAATGCTCTTGGTGAGATTTAATTCAAGAATGTAACTACATTCCACATGTGTGTTTTAGTTAAAAAACAAAACAAAAACTAACAGTTTTTTTATTAAATTCGAAAGAAATAATATGTATTTGTATTGTTTTTATGCAAGTTAACGGGGCGTTAACAAACCATTATTTTAGAAATTTTAAAGTAGGTGTTTTTTAAGCATCAGCACTTGTTCTGACAAGAATTAACCTACAATTTGAAGACAGGCGCAATACCAACAACATGCCCTATTAATTGTGTATACCCCCCCCCCCCTCCCCGGTCCTCCCAGTCGATCTTGGTGTTCACCGAACTTGGAAAGTAGATCTTCAGTCAGTTTGGGTTGCCGACCGCTGCTATAAACAAATTTAGAGGCCGGGAAGCACTCCAGTCCTTTCGAAAGCAATGCATTTTTTTAAGTTGACATGTTTATTTGATTCCCACCTCTCGTTTTTTTATCTTCGCAGAATTGCTTTATATCTAGGTGTGGTTACATATATCTTTACATTGAATAGTTTATGGAATTGAAGTGCTAGAGAAAAGGGGTTTCACGGGGGAGTCTTTGAGGATAATTTTCTGAATTAAAATCCTTAAAATATATCTTAAAGCTATCGCTGGTGACATTAGGGGAACGGGTTCATACAATTTCTCCGAAAGTTTTAGAAATTTAGACGCTAAAATCGCAGTTTTGTGTTGCATTTTGCAGATGTTAGTAAAAAAGGGACCCCCCCCGAGAACGTTACTTTAGGCTATTTTTCCCGGGAAAAGGGGGGGAGGAAAAATAAAAAAATTCTAGAGTGCAGTATATAAAAAATAGAAATTGAGACTATTTTTATCATATTAACGAAATGAAAAGTGACGGAAATTTTTCGAAAATGAAATCCTGAAAACACTATTTTGGGTGGTGCTATTAGGATTAAGGGGGGATTTTTATGGGGCATTACTTTGCAATTGGCAAACGTTTTGAACTCTTTGGTGGCGTTTGGGGGGGGGGGGGAGGGGGCACAATTCTAGAATATTTTTGAAATTTAAGTGATAACTTCGCAGCTTAATGCTGTATTTATAGAGCTGTTTGGGAAAGCTGATATTCGGAATTATCTGCGGAAATGTGCATTATTTTAGTATATTTTTGGTGATGGTAAGTGGTTGAGGAGTTTCGGGGACTTCCGGACATCTCCTGGAAATTGCAGGAAACGGAATGGTAAACTGTTTTTGATGACGTTAAAAAAAACGGGGGGGGGGGGGGGGTCCCAACATTTTTCGAAATTTAAGTTTTACAAACGCATTTCTAGGTTATCGTTAGTGTGTCATCAGGGGTAAGAGCATAAAGGGAGGAGGGTTCGGTTGCTCGTCCACTGAAAAGTTTTTTAAATTGACATTCTAAAATCGGGGTTTTAAGGGAATAAATGATGTCATGCTTTTTTCAATATATTTGACCCCCTCCCACCTTTTTCACTAAGTGTCTCACTTCAACATACCCCCTACAACCCTTTGTCACAGCTCACGCTGTATTACATTAGCATAAAATAAGTTTTATTTGCTGATTTTAAATGTTTTTATAGAAATCAAAATGTGTGATGTCAAACTTCTTGTTACCCCCTCCTCTCCCCTCGTCACGAGCTGTCACATTTTCTTGAACCCAACTTTTCCCCTCGAAGCGTGACATTTATGAATGACTCCTAATAAGCTGTATTTCGAAATGTTAGGGCAACGGTAGGGGTTTGGATGGCTTCGCCGGTTCTTTTACTGAGTAGGATGTGTGTTATCTATCGTGTTACAATAACAAGTTCCTCTCCTCAGTTCCAAAGCAACGACACAACGATTGAATACGTTACCACTATGCCCTGAGTCGGACCTGAGCTTTATTAGCTTTCCTTATCAGGACTGACATTTTGAATTTTTTCAGTAGGAGGCAAGGGGTATATTCTTCTTTTTATTACATAAAAAAAAAAAAAAAAAAAAAACGCATGCATTGATAAATATACACTATATTTCTCAAAGCCAGGGAAAGGCAATTGCCCATTCCTGACCCCCCCCCCCCCTAAATGACAGTCCTGCTCCCAAAAACTTTGTACCAAAAAGTGGAATTGCTAAATTTTTAGCTTGTTAGTCATATAATTTCTATTTCCAGACCTCTGTAATTCCATTTTTTGATCCTTCCCTGTATTCGCTCATGAACCATTGTTCAGAAGAACGGACTTTCACAACAGTTTAATATATTTATATATATAACTATTATAATTATAAGCAAAATATTATTAATATCTTTTTTGTTTATTCTATTAGTTTTATATTACAAGTAGTTTTGTGAAACAGCTAAAATACGTGATACAGTTCATTATTACTGAAGTCTTTAATATGTAAAACATCATCAATGCATACATATATTATCTGTGCTAAATATGCAACTAAACGACATGAGAAAATTACAAGCCTTAAATTTGATCTACATAGAAAAGAACTGAAAAGGTATAAATATGTTCGACAAAAACTCTTTCTAGGGGCATTTTCTTTGAGCAGCAGAGATGAGAGAACCGGACGCCCAGATAACCCGGGAAAGGTCACTTGAAAAAGAAGAAAAGACAAATAATTTTGCGAAGCCAAAGTGTCCCATTTTGCCCTTCAAAGTGAAGGATAGCTAAAAAAATGCAAGCTAAAAGGGTTGCTTTTTAGAGCTATTTATCATTTAGGAAGCATGAACGTTTTTTTAAATTCCTTTCGAGGGGTCCCCGAGGGGTGTGGGGGGGGGGGGGGGGCAAAATCTGGTAGGAGCACCAGATTTTTAGCGTAAATTTGGTTTTGCACATAATATATTAGTAACCAATTTTTCAACTCATTTTGAGGGTAGAGCAGATTTAAAATGTTCTTTTAACAATTAAAATTAGTTGAAATTGAATATTTATTTTAGTTGCTAATAATAAATATTGATTTTACTTTGTTGTCTTTCTGACATTTTCTTATTTACACCGACGTATTTTTATGCGGCAGTATCTTATTTATTCCGAGGTATTTAATGTTGTATTTTCATGGAGCATTTAACCACCCAACGGGATTGGCAAGCGAAACGAGCAAATGCGGAGTCCCTAGTGTTTTTAAATCATACATTATTGAAACACTTTGATTTTTGTCACACGAATTACCCATACAGCCAAACTCGTTCAATTTATAGCCATGAACCTATATCAGACCGCCGCAGCGCTTATTGGCATAGGCTGTTTGTTTCGACTTTCACCATAAGCACATCTGTGATTGTCGACATACAGTATTGAATGTCCAAATGTATAAGGATATAACCAAATATTCGGACTTTCAGGAATGTCAATTCGTGAATGTTGACATTAACCAATTTCGGTCTAAGTTTTCTGCTGAAATATTTTTTCGTCCGTAAAAAATTAAAAAAAAAAAAAAAAAAGCAAACTGCTGTCATTTTACTAGCCGATAAAATAAATAAAGAAACATAAAATAAACAAATGCTGCAATATGCCATCAATGAAGAACGTTACTCGGTTATTCACAAAATAATCATAAGCATTAAGCAGTAAACAGATCTAGCACGAAACAAAATTAGGAAATGTAGCCTTAGGCCAGCATATTTTTTGAGTTAACTAATATCAGGAACGTAGTAGAAGAAATAACACTCCCATACTCACCCTTCCGCGTAAAAGTTTTACTACTTCCTCTTTTGCCGAAATCACTTCAATGCCCATAAATCTGTATGCTTCGAGTGCGGTGGGAGGAGGCCATCTTTAATTTCATGCGCAGAAATCTTTTGAAATAATCATCGCTAAGGGACTGTTCATAAATGACTTCACGCTTTTTTCCGATACATTTGACCCCCCTCCCCCCTTCGTCACAAAATGTCAAACTTCAACGGACCGCCCTCCCCCCCTTTGTCACATGTCACGCTATGTTGTAAAAGCCTGATGTCACACTTCTTGTTACCCCCTCCCCTCCCGTTGTCACACTTTGTCAAAATTTCACGAACCCCCCTCCCCCCTCGATGCGTGACATCATTTATGAATGACCCCTAACTTGTCGAGATCATTCCCCTTCATTTCAAAGGGGGCATAAACTCGGCACATGTTACATGAAAAGAGATACACAGCGATCTAGAGCGGAGCGCCGAGCAGCAGAACGAAGCAGTGGAGCAACTAGTTTTTGCTTGGAGTAGGAGCGGAGCCAAAACACAGAAACTTGTTGCGCTTAACTGCTCTGATCATTTAAAATTACAATTTCATCAAACGTGACATCTTTCTTCATTAAAACTAGTTTTAAGTGAACAACGTAAAACGAAACGTGATTTTTTTAAAAGATTTTTTTCAAAATAAATTGTCTATAAATAAAAATATTTACTATTATTTAATTAAATAAATAAAGATGATTTTTATTAAAGCTATTTGCTGCATGGAGCAGAACTGGAGCAGCGTTGGAACAAATATTTAACAGTCGGATTGGAGCAACTCAAAAATTTTGTTGCTCCAGTTCCCTGACACGAAAATACTTGCACCTACGGAGAAATACATTATATTAAGTCTTGGGAGGGGGTGGAAAATTTTCCCTTCTGACTCACTAAATGGCCTCCCTGTTAGAGATTCATTCCATTCTGAAATCGCTCGAGAACTCGAAATAATCGTTCGAGAACTCGAAATGATCACTCGAGAACTCGAAATGGTCAAACGAGAACTCGAGATGATCAATTGAGAACTCGAAATGATTAATCGAGAACTCGAAATGATTAATCGAGAACTCGAAATGATTAATCGAGAACTCGAAAAGATCAATCGAGAACTCGAAATCATCAATCGAGAACTCGAGATAATCACTCGATTATCAAAGCCACCCGAGTACTAGTCACTCGATTATTGAAATCTCCCGATTATGCCCATCACTAGTTTTAAGTATGTGTCGTGCCATTTTGAAAATTGAATCGTGTTTGTGATAGTCTTAAGGGCTCATTTCAACAAAAAAATGTTGCACATATTTGCGCCATTTATATATATATATATTTAAAGTACATAATCCGAAATTTTATGATTTTTTTCAATTTTAAAACGAATTTACTATTATATACATTTTACATACCTAATAAATTACAAATTATGTTAAAATACAAACTACCAAACGAGAAAAATCAACGTAATTAAACGTACAAGTTTAAATAGACACGTGTTTCGGGGTTACAAGAAACTCAATTATCAGTACATACGGATGTTCGTTTTAGGTGAAAATCTTTGGAATAATTAAAAAATTTCCATTCTTGTGCAGTGATAGAGGGTTCACTTGTATCCTAAGAATATGTCCATGCAATTTTTTTGTTTTTTGTGGAGTTATTTGCATAGATTTTCACACATTTTGTGCTTTAAATTTTCTCATTTATTACTTTTTCATTCAGGCAAAATTTTTACTTCTGACATATTCTGCTCTTTAAGTGAATAACGACTATTATAAAGGTAACTTTTTCCGAAGTGTCCACCACGGGCGAAGAGGTGGGGGGCGTGGCGCAATCAGCGGCATTAAGATTTTTAGGGGGTTTTGGCCGATTTTCAGGTAGGGTCATCGTTTTTTTTTGTTTACAGTTTCGTAGATTTTAGTCGGGAGGGGGATAACATCACTCTGAAGGTGAGAGGGTGTGCACCACTGACTTTTTTTAAACTAATTTGTTTAGTATTTTATTTAAGAATAAAATGTTACTGCTTCAAGAGGTTTTCGTTTTGTGGTGCAGAATGCACATTCAAGATATAAACTAAAATGAATGGTAGTAATAACAGAATGCCCTATTTTTTATTACAGCAAATTGTGCCTCTCCCCCCTCTCCTTCAGTTGCTTCGGTTTAGCGATCCTTATTTTTAATTTCTTTCGATCGCGGGTACGCTATCTATGTGCGCAGACGGTTTGGTTTATCGACTCACGGTGAAAACCAAACACAATAATCCGGCCTGGCGGAACATATCACGATGTGTAAAGTATTTTATGCATATAATGAACCTATATACGAACAAAGTATCGACTCAAACAATGAGTGACTCATCATCAAACCTCACAAACTTGCTCCCGTCACTTTGAAGATCACTCGTCCCCTCCCCCTGAAAAATTCTTTCCGAGCCCGATCCCATCCTCGTGAAATCTGATATCTTCATCTGGTCAAAAGAAGACGATCGCCTTAGGAGACATTTCAGTGAGACGACAAAAAAAAAAAAAAAAAAATCATAGTATAAATATTTTTTAATAAATATGTGAATCTTTGTGCACATAAAATAGAATAAAGCATGTTTACTATTCCGGGGGGGGGGGGGAGGACCAGGGTACGGGGGGTATTGGCGCAGACTGCGATATTTAAATTTAAAGTGTATTATTTTCAGGAGGTTGAACAATTTTTTTCAAGGGGCCGTTTTTTAGGGAAAGGGGAGGGGGCGTAGCAATTTAGGTGGTGCATCATCGCTCTGAAGGGGGGGGGGGGCACTCCTGTACTATAATATAAATGAACCCTCAACAAGTTGTTTCAACTTAAAAGCACGTGAAAATATTTTTGGCCAGGATTTTCATCAAATAATCCATTGTGTGGCGTCCTCCTACTTATCTTGAACTTAAGAATTTAACATAAGCGTCCTCGCACTTTTTAACAGTGCCTGATTACCGCACAGGCCAACTAGGCCGCGGCCTTTGGCCCCCAAGTTGTAAGCAAGATTTCTGAAAATATCTGCAAAAAGATTTTTTTTTTTTACAAAATGGAAAGATCTTAATTTATTTAAATGGCGAGCTAAAAGTATTTGCTCAAGCAAGATAAACTATACACAATCAGATCAATATCTTCATTGACTATCATGCTAAATACGTAGTATCCTTTACTCGCTGAGGTATCTTGACGTTTTTTATTTATTTAATACTATAAACAGTAAAACTTGAAAATGCAATATGTGTATTCATAAAGTTTGCTTATTTAATGAATAACACAAAAATCATATTGTATAAGAACAATATAGAATGAGGAATAGTAGGATGTCGTGTCAGTGGGTGCTTTTTTCCCCTTTGCCAATTGGATATGAACCCAGTATTAATAGAATAATCTCCAAGCTTAATTAACTTTATACATTATACTCGGTATTTTTACTTTTCGTACCATAAGGGGCCCCAAAATATTGTTGTGCCTTGGGCCCCTGCAGTGCCTGATTACCGCACAGGCCAACAAGGCCGCAGCCTTGGGCCCCCCAAATTGTAAGAAAGATTTCTGAAAATATCTCTTAAAATATAATTTTTTACAAAATGGAAAGATCTTAACTTGTTTAAATGGCGAGCTAAAAGTATTTGCGTAAACAAGGTACTCTATGCACAATCAGATCAATATCTTCATTGACTATATCATGCTAAATAGTAACCTTTAATCGCTGAGGCATCGACATTTTTTATTTATTTAATATTATAAACAGTAAAATTTGAAAATGCAATATGTGTATTCAAAAAGTTTGCTTATTTAATGAATCACAAAAAAATCATATAGAATAAAAACAATATAGAATACCAATCAGTAGGTGCTTCCCCCCATTGCCAATTGGGTATGAACCCAGTATTAATAGAATAATCTCCAAGCTTATTTAACTTTATACATTATACCCAGTATTTTTACTTTTCGTACCATAGGGGGCCCCAAAATAATGTTGTGCCTTGGGCCCCCGGCTGTCTTAATCAGGCCCTGGTCCCCTGTCTGTCTTAGTCGGGCCCTGCTTTTTAATTTAATGATCGTGTATATGTGCCCCCCCCCCCTTTTTTTTCCTGGAGTACACCACTGAGGGAAGGGCGATTGCCCCTGCTGGTCTCCCAAATGAAGGGTGCCTGGCCCGAGACAAAAAAGAGAGAGAGGCTAAAATGTTTTTAAATAAATAACCGAGATGTAGTAATAAGATGTACCTACGATGCCATCAAATATTTTCACACTCAACTGTGCAAGTAAAACTTCTTTTTTTTTGATAAATAAGGTTTCATTGCATTTCAATATAAATGATAAAAGAGAGAAGATAATAAAGAATATATAGCAAAGTTAATCTTCGTGACAAACCATCTGGCATCATTAAGCATCCGTGAAACTCTACGATACATATTTCTTGCTAAGTTATTTTATTTCTGTTGTTGTTTCTAATGCCACTTGGATATCCAAGCTCCTCTTCAGAGAGTGACAAGGAATTAAGGCAGTAAGGAGTGCCTTCTGTTTTATAGATGAGCACCACAACAGCGGAAGTACAACTTGGCTTAATGTACTTGGATGACACCAGATGGCGGCTTCACAAATACGACACCTTCCTTTTATGACCTAAGAGTGAAGGTAAGGGAAAATCTCCGCCTTCTGGAGCCCTCGGAACTTCAGAGTCCACGGATTTTACATGCATGTATTCCCAAGTGTACAAAGTGGGTCTTCAGCAGCTCGGGTATCGAATCCGAAATCCTCAGATCCGAAGCTCGACATCCTAACCACTAAGCTACCACGGCCTCGCTTAAAAAAATAGAATATAACAATATGTTTTTATTAGAAAAACCTCAAAAACCGCTTTTTTTTCCTTTGAAAACTCAGACATTTGTAGTGAAAGCATTTAGAAAAGTCAATTACATAATAGATCTGCTTGATCATATGAAAAATGTTCACACACTAAGAGGGTCTGGGATATAGATGAATTTAGCCTTAATTTTAAGAGGGCAATTATTGGTTGCCACACATTAATGGCCACAAAAGCATCTAACAATGACTTTTATATTCATTAATAAGTTTCCCAACAAAGAAAAATCAAGCCAAGCCTTTCCAATTAAAATAAAAAATACTTATTTTTCATCTTCAACGTTTTTCTAAAACACAAATGTAGTCAAATTGATGTGCGATATATGAGATAGACGACCCTCTATCGATTTAAGAAAAAATCATCAAAATCGATTCATTTAGTCAAAAGTTATGGATAAGAAAACAAAGAAATGACTATCTTTCTGCCCATAACTTTTTTTCCAATAATCGAACAGGGTCAAACGAAGCTACGGGACCTATGGGAAACCACCCCCGATTGATTAAAAAAAATCATGAAAATCGGTTTATCCGGTGAAAAATTCTAAGTGGACAAAAAAAAACGACATACATACAATACGAATGTATAACCTCCTTCCTTTGTGAAGTCGGTTAATAATGTAATATCTACGGAAACTCACACAAGGAATATCCCAAAGGAAAACAAAATAAAATTCAACATTTAAACTTTTATGGAGTTTTATTACTCTAATAAACATGTAGGCCAAGTTAAAGTAAAAGACTTTATTGGTGGACTCAATGAACAAACTTTTGACTTGAAAAAAACGGGAACTGGTTTACCAGAGCTTCCAAATATCAGTGCCTACCCGCAAAACTGTGTACCTATCAATATCAACAAAATCAATGACCTCAAGAAAGTCGAAGCCTATATACCTGGAGACATTGTTGGTGAACTTTATTCAAAAATTTATGACTGGCAAACTATCGATATGGATGACATTAAACTGTTTTAAGAAACAATGTTTGTAAAATGTGTATATATTATTTGAAAAATAAAGTACCGATTTTTATTAATAATTCGATTGTTTTACCTTTTATTTCATACCTGATAACATATCGTTTAATCTTTGAGAAACAACACATCTCCAACAACATTTATAATTTTTTTAAATATCAAAATAAAAATAATAAAATTTTATTTTGGTAGAATTAGCTTATCAAACCCCTGTAAACATAAAAAAATTCAAACAATATATGATGTTAAATTACGGAACGGCTTGGGTTTTTTTTTTTTTTATTTCCCTAAAGTTTACTTTTTTGGATGTGAGATGTTTCTCAAATGCCGATTCAATTAATTTAATGGCATTTTCTTTAAATGCCTACCATTGGTTGCTCAGAAATTCTTTGTTTCTAGTTTTTATTGCTTTATTTGGACAATTTTTATTCCATACCTAGCCACTTTATACACCTGCAATATTTTTGCATTTTCAACAGTGTGGCTTTTATTTTATCGCTTCTTGAACGAAGGAAAAGTTTTTACTCCTATTTCAGAAAATAAATTCACCTCTGTATAATTTTTGCCTCCCAAAAGAAAACAAAGTTTATGATCTTTGGGAGATGCCCTAACTTTCTAATCTTAAAAATTTTGCATAAGATTTTTCTCATTGTTCTCTCTTTTAATCATACCTCATTAATTTGAGCCATATTTTACTTACTGACAGAATTTTTTAATAATGTGAGCGGCACGGAGGCAAGTCATTTTATACATAAGTTCTAGAACTGTTTTTGTACTCAATTTATTTGCATCACTTGTGTCCAAGTCATGCTTGTAAATACTGCTGCTTTATAAATATTGGTGATAATTAAATGTTACGTTTATAAACAGGAATGAAAATTTACATTTTTTCTTGTTTAAAGTTAAATCAATCACGAAATTTGCACTGTACCATTCGGGAATACATCTGAGATGATTTATTGATAAATTTTTACCAGCGATTTACATAAACTTAGGTCAAATTTCGACAATCCTTAAAAAAAAAAAAAAAAAAAAAAAAAAAAACTGAATAAACCTCACAAATATCCTTAAAATCAAATCCCTTAATATTTTCTGCTCACAAATATCCTTTTGTGTACAGAAAATATTTTACCAAAATTTAAAAGCAGCAAATTAATTAGAACGAACGCAGCTTCAATTTTTACCGGCATAATGCAATATTTTCAGTCATTCAGACATAATAATGAAGAACTAAATTATTTTTAAAATTGATATTTAATGAGGTACTGAGAAGTAATTTAGACATACAAAATTGACATCTTATTGAATATTTAATACTTTCATTACCAATTACCCTCTTTTTTCTGAGGATGAATTTATATTCATTAAGTGATTAACATAATGATTCAAAACCATACAAATTTTGAGACAACTTTTCATACATCAAGGGTAGAGCACTGATTAATGAACCCAAATTTATTACCTACAGAAATACCTCTTGCTGACATGTGGAGCCACTACAGTTAATGCAGAAACAGCCAGTGTTTTTTATGTAATGAGAGCAAATAGTAATGATAATAATTGTAAACAAGAAGATTATTGCAATTTCTTATAATTACATTTGGCATCAAATCCATGTGTGAGTGTACTAGTTTCTCCTCAGCTTTCTGTAGGCATGCTCCCAAAATGAAATAAATGCAAGCAATCCAGTTCGCTTAATTGCGGCATACATATACTGCGAAATTAAAATAACAATTATGGAGATCTTAAATATTGTTGGCACTTAGAGACTTTTTGAAAAGTTGGCAGAAATACCACATTTACGCTCAGGTTTGCCACAATGAAGTTCAACTTGCATAAAGGTGCTTGTTCTCAGATAGCATGTTAATCACAAATGAATAACATCTCCATCACCAAATCATCCAATATTTAAGATTCTCCAAAATTCAAACACTTTTATCTCATCAACTTACAAAATACACACACACACATATGTAAGACAAAGAGGGAAAAGAAATAAATATTATATTTAAAATGTTTTGTAATCAGCTTATTTTCCACGCAATTTCTTACTGAATACGCAATTAGTTTAACATTTGTTATCAACAGTGAAAAATTATTTAAGAGTTGAAAATAAAACTACAGGATGAAAGGAATTTGGATGCATCCAAAAAAAAAAAAACATTTAGTGTTGATGTTACTGCTACATCCTCCCAATTTTGTTATCGAAATGTTAAGAATTAACTGAACTCAAACTTTAACGCAGTGTAAGTAAAGAAGTACTTACTTAACATTTACTTCAAAGTTCGTGGTAATTAAATTTCAGAAAAGTGCTTTCAAAGGTAGTTTTAATTTATGAATAATGTAGAAAATGTCAAAGCTGTTAATAAAGCAATATTAAGCACAAGATAAAAGGAATGCAAACCCTAGTAAATTAATTTAAAGAATTATATAGGAAGGATCCCACTTACTATGCTTTGACAAACTGGTGCGGTTACAAAGCTGTGAAAAGTTAATAGTAATCATAAATTGTTGCCCAACTGAGCAAGATACTATAAAGATTAGCAAATATTATTGATTTTTATTAAGTGTTCAAAAATGTCTACTCACTTTTAACTTAGAGGATTAAAAATTAAAAATAACATTGAAATTCAATACTTTTGCATGCGGAAAATGCACATAAAAGCAAATTACGAAATGAATGATTGAATGATACAAAGAAAAATGACATATTTCTAAAGCATTTAAGAACAATAAATGGTGCACATTTTTACACAAAATGAAATTAATAATACTTACGTTTTACAGAGATAATGCAGAAACAATAACTAAATCAGTGCCTACAAGTGCAAGGCAACTGAAATGCAATTTCCATAGAAATAGCTGTCACAAAATTAAAATAAAAGAAATGCAGATCAATGCTAGCACAATAATTTGCTAAAATCAATTATTTTGTTTTAATTGCTGCAAAACATTAAAAAGTTTGAAAAAAAAAAAAATAGAATTATGCAATTAACATATGTGTAATTAATTCTGTTATGTTTACTATCATGTACAATAACAGTTCTGTATTTTTCGTATATTAATATTTAATTTTATAAATAGTTAATAATGTTTTTCTATAAATTACATATTTCTTTTCTTAATCCCAGGACAATAATCCCACTTCCTCCACTAAATTTCTATGCATCTGAATTCCAATTAATTCAGATAATTGGAGTGTGCCTCTACATAGGGGCTGAAACATGCTTATCAATTACAAAATGAATGATACAAATAAAAGTGACATGTTTCCAAAGCCCATTTAGAAACAATAAATACACAAAATGAAAATGAAGCTGACACAATCAGATGAAGTTTCTCAATAAGAACAAATTTACGCTGCAAATCGAGTCTGACCATTATAACTAGTCTAATACATACAGCAATCACACTTCAACAATTAGAATTTACAGCTATGTAGCTTACAATGAAACCTCCTTTTCCTCCTTTTTTATTATTATCTGTTCAGCACAGGTTCTGTGCCATTTGTTGTTTCTTTGTAATCTGCAAGTCTCTGCGCATTGCACATTCTGCTATTTCTTCACTGTCCATCAGTTTGTATGTTTGTATGCACACACGTTCCACAAAATACAAATTCAAACTGTTCTAGCAATAATAGTTTTGAAGATGTTTTGCTACTGCTTTGAGAGAAGTTTCTGTGTACAGAGGCTAGTGTTGTAGTTTTAAAATCATTAAAACATTTTTCATGGCACAATTAACAAGAACTACAAGTTTTCATACTTTGAATAAAAAACAACTTAAAATTGTGAACAGGTTTGAAGAGTTTATAGAACATGGTATGTGAATAATGTGAAAAATTAGCATATATGAGAAAACTGACTTTAAAGATTTTAGCTTATTCTTCCCTTTTGCTTCATGCAATCGGATGTTTTTAAATATGATGCTGTAATGATGATAAAAGGAAGTTACTACAACAAACTTTGAATTTTCCAGCTGCTAATTTCATTTTTATGTCAGTGATTCCAATATATATATATATTTTAATTTTGGAACAGACACTGATAGCAGCCATCACTGACAAAACCTTATTTGAAGGGATAGTGAAAAAAGAAATACAGTCGAACCTCGTTATGACGACACCCTGCGGATTTTCTCAAAGTGTCGTCGTAAGCGGAGCGACGTCTTAACCGGAATTACTTCAAATCACAATTTAAAGAACATATAATATAATAATGCATTTAAGTTTTTATATTAATTATTTTACATTTTAAATTAGATTCAATTTCCGTCATTTTGTATCATTTCATAAATCAATGCAAAAACATTAAGAAAAGATAACTTGCTTTTTATTTTGCACGAAAATATTTTCCAATAAGGGTTTGCTTACTTTTTGATTTACAATTTAAAATTTTTCTGTGTAGTTTGTACAAAAAGTCAAAATCTTCCTGTTTAGCTTCTTCCATCGAAGAAAGGTATTTTTCTACGACATCAATGCAATGTAACGCCTCTGTTTTATTTGAAAGTTTCTTAACAAAGAAAGATGCTTTCTATCAAATTGCCAGTCTAAAAGAGGGACTATTGCACGCATTTTTAAAAGCTCATTTACAATGACCATTGAACTTCAACAGCAGTTGAATAGCCATAGTGGTTCTCCCCTGCCCTATTTTCCTAAACTCCTTTTGACTGGAAATTAAAATCTGTGTACGTCCCTGGGATTTCAGAAACAAAAGTCGAGTTTCAAAATGGGTGCTTTCTTTCTCCTTGTCCCTTTATCCTTTTCTGAAGTACTGCTGAGTAGAGACTTAATCCTACGAGCAATGCAAATGAAACTTGTCACTCTTTTCTTGTGACTGTCAATGTTGACAATTGTAAAAATCGTTCTGTACTTCAAATCCCTTAATTCGAAGAAGTTCAATTAAACCTGCAGCGCAACTTTATCTTTCCACCTGTCGCTTTCAAACCTTCTGTGCACGACTTGCTGACTCGAAATTGTGAAGATCGAGGGGGCTGGGGATTTTCTCCACTATAGGTTGATAGCACTTGTCACTAATCCATTTTCAGGAATTTTAGGAAAAACTTTTCGTGAAATCTTCATTATTTTACTGAAGGTTTCAGTTAAAAAAATAAAATCGATCCCGTTTAACAATTTGAAGTGTCGTCATAAACGGAGGGGCACAATAAAGTAGTGTCGTTCGGGACTTTGAAAAAGTGACGTGACAACCGGGGTGACGTGTCACCCGGGTGTCACGAAAACGAGGTTCGACTGTATATGTTTAAAGGAGATGAACATGATCCTCCAGCCAAAACTCCATTTCTTTGTAAATGTCACATAGCATGTTCATTTTTACAAACCCCTTCAATTGTCCAATCTAAGTTAATAAACTTAGTCTGTTTACTTTGAGCCAACTGAAACATACATAGTATCAAAAATACAAAGTAACTGGGACAGATGCCATTTTTCATCTTCGAAAATTTGGACAGTGCAAATAATAGAAAATTCTTACTTATAACTTTATACAATAAGAGTTTTTTTATAGCCTTGAAAAAGAAATTTGCTGCGAATTTTTGATAATTGGAGCTTTACTTACAACTATTCATTTTATTTATATTCACGCCTGCTAGCCTTTTTATAATTACTTCCCAATTTTTATGAAATTTAGCTACTTTTCATAATCTTACACTTGTAATTAATTTTTACAGTTTTCTTCTTTCATTTTCCCAATCAATTTCAGGTTTTAGCATGTTTTTAAGAAAAATGTAGTGATTTTTATCAAATTTGAGCATTTTCTTGCCAATTGCACTTTATATTATTGCCAACGACTGCCATGTGGCATATTCTTCCAGGGAGACAGCATCTTATGTCAGCAAAAACTCTAGAAAGAATTTTAATTCTTAACAGCAATAATCAATAATACTGCCTTTATTAAAACATAAGGATGTTGTTGTTTCCACTGTGGAGGGAAAGCACTCGCCTTGTTGTCATTCGCCCGTTTCAAAGTCGGAAATTGCTGGCCATCTGTAAAGGTTCACCTGATAGGTGACCAGCATTAATGCTCACACGCTGTAGTCTGATGACACCAGATGGCGCCACCAGAACTATGCCTCTTTCCTACATTGACCTGAGACTTAAAGGGAGGGAAATATTCTTCAGTCTCTAGTACCTTCTACCCCCACTAACTCACGCCTGGGAGAGGGTATCCCTAAGGCGTACGGCCTAGTGCGAACAGGGAAGGAGGGTGGAGGAGAAAAACTTCTAGTACCCTCGGATAAAGGAGATAAGGAATGTAGAAAAACTGAACATGAAAGAGCGACGGTGCCACCTGTATTAACATTCTTGTAAACAAGAGTGAAAAGCAAAATTTTTAGGCATCTCAAATTAAACGGAACCTTGGACTTCTGAAACCAAATTGTACGCTTTTGTTTTACCAACCCCTATAAAAAATAAACCTAATAGAGATATCTATGAAATAGTAGCACACCAAGAATTTTTTTCAAGAGTGGAACCAAGGTTAGGATTAGGGATGCATCGGATTGATTTTACTGTATGTCAGATATCTGTTGTCCCTTCTCTAATGAATTTGCAAAAAATGTCTGGCTCGGATGTTTAAAATTGTAAGCTATAAACATATTTTTAGGCATCCCAAAGCTTAGAAATCGATTGTAAGTTTTTAGTCTACATATATTTTCAAAACATGCTTAATAATTAAATTTTATAGATAAGAGAGGGAATTTCAAGGCTGTGTCTCCTCTCGGGATAACCTGCCGGACGCTCATCTTGATATGCTGAATAACCAAATCTTTAGTGAAGTGGGAGGGCGTGTGTTCCTGCATTGAAAGATATTCAAAGGATTTTTTGGTAAATTACTTTTCAAGCAGAAATATCTAACAGCATACTGCAAATTCAATACAGACACTTTCTATATAGAGCTCTAACAGTCACTGGCATCAAAAAATATGTCACAGCACCTTTTCAAAGCAATTGAAATGCTGGAAAATTAAAAATGAAAGAATAGCTATTATTTGGAAAGATAAATGAAGAAATATTCTTGCAATGCATTAGACTTTTAAATATTCAAATGCATATCAGACATTTCAAAGCAATGCAACAAACATACATACACAAATACAGTACCTATTAAATAAATATGTATTACAGAAAATGATGATGCTATAATGATGAATTTGTTTAAAATCGAATTTTTACAAGTAGTAGTTGACTAAACATACCCCTGCTCCTAATTATTTATTTCTACCAGATATTAAAGTTTTAATACAAGGCTTTCTAGATTACTTTGCCACCACTTGTTAAATAACTTTACATCAAAATATTGTTTTTTCTTAGAGTACACTTATGCTGCATAAGGATATCCTATGGAATCAGGGAAATTTGGTATTCGGTAAGACGTTGATGAAGGACTAGCTGAAAACACTTGCATTATACAAATTCGTACTTTAAGAGTGGCAAACTCAACAGTTACAGAGCGTAAATGTGGCATTTGAGTCAACATTCGATAAAGATTGCCAAAACAATTTGGCCGTGCCAGATATCATAGGTTAACCTCATTGACTTTTAGTGAACCAATATATTGTGCACACTAGTACTAATGTTTCTAAATTTATATTTCAAGCAAAATTATTACATTCAAAAGCAAAACAGAAACTAAAAATAAACCCAAAGATAAAGTTAGCAGTTACACATACAAAATAAACCAAAGAAGAGTCGGTGTTTTTTTTCTGTTGAAATACTTTAGGTTGAAATATAGCATGAAAAAAATTATATATAAATTTAAGACATGGATTAAATTTTTAACAAATCATAAATGTTAAAATGTAATTTGACGGCCTTTTTAAAAGCTGTTAGCATCACTGTTGTAAAGCTTCAAGGAAATTGCAATTACATTTGAATAGGAAAAAAAGAATAGTACTAATGATGCACACATACAATTACAACATAAATGTACTCTTTTTATTTATCACTTTAAAAAAAAAGCAGCAAAATCTTGCCATCTAAATACCACTATAATTCTAATTTTGCATAAAAATAAAAGAACCAAGTTCTAAATGAATGACATCAGAAATAATATCATAATTAAATGGAAAATTTATGATATCTGAAAAGCCCTGCTCTAGCCTACAGATATGCACTTAATAAATATACATAAAGGTGCAAAATAAAACCATCGTATTTATGTATTACAGTAAAACCCCATTAAAACGTGGGTGTCAGGGGACATGTTTGGTACCCGCGTTATAACATAACCGCTGTATGGTGAAACTGTACCGAGGAACCATATTCACGAAATATTACTCGCTTTTGTTGCATCATTTTTAACTTTATTAATTACTCGTGACTTTTCGTCTATAGTATAATTTTTCTTTTTTTTTTCTTTGCAGCCATTTTATTAACTGTAATTGCTGTGCAAGAAGCACACATCTCAACTGTGCAATCAGTTTATCAGCGATAGGTTATAAATGAAAAGGTGTACATCAGGCCTATTACAATAGGGCTTTATCTGTTAGTGTGTCTGGTGGGAGGATGGGAGCTCTTTGGCTAGAATATTTTTGTGCTCGGACTGTTTTGATTTACAAAGGTAAATAAGTAATCACCTTTAAATGGCAATGATAAAGGGTGGTTTAAACATCAGGGGACATGATAGTCACCGCAGTACATCTGATTCTGCGGTATACTGAAGCGCGGTATAACGGGGTTTTACTGTATATGTATATTATATAATACTTACATATGCATTCATAATGTCATGGAATATAAACATGAATCCACAATATTAAAAGTCCATACTTTAGTTGTCACTGTCCGATCCTTCATCATCACTAATAAAACGCCTTGATGTTCTTGGCTTTCTTTTCTGAGTTTTCTCTTCAGGTTCGTCATTCAAGTCACTGTCACTACCATTATCTCCACCTGCAAAAGACAGATCCCCATCCTTCTCTAGCCTTTCTCTTGCATTGGTAAAAACAGACTGCAAAACAATAGAATCTTCATAAATCAGAGATCCCTCCACATTATATGTCTGGGCGTTTTTGCAAAGCAACATGAAATCGGTTTCCAAATCATCTAAACAGCGATACCTGTGTTCTTTTATACGATATTTGATTTTTTGCAGATCTACGGGCTTCTTGATAACTTCATAATAATCTGGTAATTCACGCTTGGATGGTAGCTGCTTAAAGGCTTTACTTAAAACACGGCCATCACTGTCTTTGTAATGAATGACTATATCAAGCAATTTTTTCATTTGGACTGTCAGCCGAGGAGGATTTGGTTGCATTTTTTCTACTGGTGGTCTACCACGTCTCTTTTTCTTTGCTTCTGGCTCTCCTTCATGATCAGGATCTTTTTCCTTCTTGCGCTTCTTACCAGTAGACGTGCCTGGAGTAGCTCGCTTTTTCTTTGTTTCCAGTTCCTCGAGATTACCATCTTCGATTACTTTCAACCACTGTTTATCAGTAAATGAGTCAGAATAATCCACGTCTTTTCTTTGTCGAGAGCCACGCCCAAATAATTTATCGTCTTCTTCTTCATTTGTTAAATTTTCAACTTCAGCGTCATCTTTTACAAGCCACGCAGGAAGTTCATCTTCTTCCATTAAACGAGGCTTGCGTTTGGGATTTCTTGCTTCTTCTCTTCTACGATCTAAATCCATTTTTTGAAATAATTCAAATTCATCTTCATTTCTAGCAATCATCTGATTGATCGTTTCATCATCTGGTACCTCATTTTCTTCTTCTTCGTCTATTTCATCTTGAGCAAGTATTGCTTGCAAAAACTGATGTCTGTCATTTCCAGTCGATTTTTGATCAAACATTCCAGCTTGAATAACTTTCTCATCCAAATTCAGTTTATACTTAGCAGCTGCTAAAATTCTTTCTTCAACCGAATTTACAGTAACTAATCTTAAGACTCTTACTTCATTTTGCTGACCAATACGATGAGCTCGATCCTGAGCTTGTAAGTCTTGTTGAGGATTCCAATCAGAATCAAATATTATAACTGTATCCGCAGCCTGAAGATTTAAACCTAATCCACCAGCCCGAGTACTCAGCAAAAACAAAAAGTATGGCGAATCGGCATCATTGAACAGCTCAAGCAAATGTCCTCTGTCTTCTGATTTAGTAGTACCATCGAGTCTCAAATATGAATGTGATCGATAATTTAAATAATCTTCCATGACAGTCATCAAAGTTGTCATTTGACAGAAAAGCAGGACTCGATGTCCTGTTTTCCTTAATTTGGGCAGAATACGATCAAGGAGTTCAAATTTTCCAGATGCTCTGTAAAGGTCAGGGCCACTAACTACTGTAGTACTCAGCCCCAAGTGTTCAGCATATGCTTCTTCAATATTCTGGAACACGAAAGGATGGTTACAGATTTTGCGCAATTGCATAATGGAGTTCATTAATGTTTTTGCACCACCTCTGCCCTTCTTATCTTTTTCTGAGCCATCAGTTAAAAGAACTCCTTTGGTTTGCATGTGTCTATACATCAAACGTTGTAAAGCAGACATATCACATTTGACCACATATTCTACCTTTTCGGGCAGCTGGGATTCTACTTCTTTTTTCAGCCTTCTCAATAAGAAAGGTCTTAGAACTTTATGCAAACGCCTGATAATCAAAATAGTCTCTTCTTCATTTAGTTCAACTTTTTCACCAGTAGTAGCAAATGGTGCATTAAACCACTGTTCAAATGTATTACAACATTTGAATATACTTGGTAGTAAAAAGTTTAGAAGAGCCCATAATTCTGGAAGTTTGTTTTGAAGCGGCGTTCCAGTAAGTAACAAACGATGCGGTGCTGTGTAGTGAGTATTCAATATTTGAGTTAATTTGCAATGTTGGTTTTTCATTCGATGACCTTCATCAATTATCATATATTTCCAGTGCACTTTAGCAAGTGTTGCTTTATCTTTTATAACATACTCATATGTAGTCAACAGAACATTAAACTTAGTAGCTTTTAAACTTGAGGCAATTTGTTTTCGTACATTTGGGGAGCCTTTGTATGCATATTTTATTACTGATGGAGCCCAACGATCAAATTCAAGCATCCAATTAGACAAAGTAGATAAAGGCACAATGATCAGATAAGGACCAAATACTCTTTTTTTTTCAATTAAGTAAGTAATTAAAGCAATTGTTTGAATAGTTTTACCAAGACCCATTTCATCAGCTAATATGCCATTTAAATTATTATTATACAAAGAAACTAGCCATTCTAATCCTTTGATTTGATATTCTTTAAGATTACCATTAACCATAAGAGAGGCCTGTTCTTTGACTTCTTCACCGATAGCATGGGCAATGTTATAATAGTTTTGATACCCTCCCATATTCATATACTCATCATCTTCAGCAGTAGCCGAATCAAGACTTTGCTTTGCTTCTTCACTTGTTCTTTCTACAGTGGCTTTAGAAGGTTTAGGCAATTCGTCTTCTTCTTCTGAATCAGATGTATCATCATCTTCTTCATCATCATCACTTGCTTCTCGTGGAGCCACTTCATACCCTGGATGCATCTCCAGCCATGCTTCAAGTTGACTTGCAAGAGGAGCATTTGCTCCAGTAAGTGTTTTACCCGTAGCAGTTTCAATAACATTGACTCTAAGATCACTTTGTTGAGAACATTCATCAATTAAGCTTTCTTGAAGAGAATCATTTACATCCGGATTTTCACCCATCTGCTGCTGTTTTTTCTTCTTCTTTGCCTTACGCTTCGCTTTTAATTTTCGTTTTTGTTCAAGTTTATGTTGCATCACCATATCAGTAAGATTGTGAATATATTCATCAGTTTGAGATAACAAAAAGGCCAAACGTTTATCCTTTTTCTGATCAATGAGTTTACGATAGCCTTCTTCATCTTCAGCCATGAGACGTTTCATACGTTCTTTATCTATTCTTTCCTGCTCCTTCTTTTGTTCTCGTTCTGTGTTAGCATGATAAGTAATTACCGCTTTATTAACCTTTCCTATCTTGCCCATCATGTTCCTATGGTATTCTTTGAAATCCTTTGCATGTTGCAAAACAGCGTTCAAATACTCTTGATGTTTCTGTCGTCTCTTTCTTTCTTGTTCTAGTTTCTGTTGCTTTTCTAATTTCTCAGTTATTCTAGCTTCTCGAAGACCTTGTCGTTTAGTTCGCTTATATAATTTTGGATACAAAGCAGTTTCTAAAGTACTCTCTCTTCTCATGCGGCTAATTACTTCTGACCTTAATTGCCTTTGAAAGTTTAATAAACGAAGTCCAAGTAACTCTGTCATTACTTTAACTCTTATATCATCAGGAAGATCAGCTGGCATAGATGACAATTCCTGGATGCGTAATGCCACTCTTGCCGACAACCTGTTTTCTCTTTCTTTCAATATTTCTATAGGATCAATTCCTTGAGGTTTTGCAACGGGTGTTAGACGATTTTGCTTTTGCTGTTGCAGTTGCATCATAGCAGGAATAGGCACTGACTGAGAATTAGAAGGACCTTGAGGTCTATTTTGGGGACCTTGCATAGCCATTGCCGGTGTAGGTACATTGTTTATTGGAGGGTGCTGTGGGGCAACAGGCGCAGTAGCAGCTTGCTGGGGTTGGGGAGGTGGCATTGAAGATGGTGGCATATGAGGATGCATTGCTTGTGACGGGGGCATTTGTTGTGGCATCATTCCTCCACTCATGTTTTGAGGAGGCTGTTGATTTTGTGGCCCAGGACCTCTTATGGGTTGTACAGGGGATGGTGCACCAGGAGGTCGTTGAGAATACATTGCTTGGTTCTGCATTGGGCGTTTACCTTGTAGTGCCATAATAATATGTTCAGGTACTGGTTGATTTCTAGCGAGAAGTTTATATGCCATTATTTGTGCTCTCAGCTGATTCATCTGAGCTTGAGTTAATAATGATGGTTTTTGACTAGGTGGACCTGATCCTCCTTGATTAGGCATTGGACTACAAACTGATGGTGGAACAGTGGAACTTTCGGGATGAGGAGATCCTTGGGAACTATTAATGGAACCTGGAGGATAATTAGAATGAGGATGATGAGGTTGTTCATTAGAATCCATGTTTTGAGGTAATGGGGCAGGTGTAGGTCCCATATGACTTTGCCCTCCATGTGGAGTAGTGTGCTGTGCTGGTGGTTGCTGATAATTTGATGGTGAAGAAGCATAATTTTGCGCATGTTGCTGAGGTGTATTTATGTGCGGATGAGGCCCCATGTGAGAAGCATTAATCATATTATTTTGAGCTGGTGGTATATAGTTAATATTTGAATTTGATGGTGAAGGAGGAGGGCCCATATGCTGTGGCATCATTTGATAATTTTGGTTAGATGGAATCTGATTCTGAGGCTGTGCGGGTGGTGCATTGCCAACTGCAGCATGGGGAGCAGGAGGTATTTGAGATGGTTGGGGTGGAGGATTGCAACCTGGGCTAACTTGCATTCCATGTGGCCCCATTTCCGGAGATGCAACTACTGAAGTATACTGCTACAAAATAAAAAATTAAAACATTATTTTTCATATAAATATTCAATAATTTTAACAAGTAATATAAATGAAACAGAAATCTATATAAATAAAAGGTGTTATATATGCATGCGTTCTCTACGCAAATCCACATGCAGGAAGGGAAAATATAAATTAAATATAACAAAATTTGCAATATGGTTCGGAAAATATATTGTTTTCTTAAATTTAAACAAAATAAATAAAATCGGATCAAATGGGTTAAGACAATCTTTGCTGACACACATTCTACATGAGGAGTTTCCAACTTCTAAGAGCTTGAGGACCGCAACTGAAACTAAATATCTAGTGCCGAGCTAGTGGCAGCACTGTGTTGTCCTTTTTGTGTGTAGTGCTGCCCCGTCCCCCCTTCTTAAGCACATATCTACGCTATTTCAAATTACCAAAAGTTATTACAGCTGATTTTTTAAATACCATTTTTGCCTTTAAACATCCCGCCATCGGCGATAATTAGTTTGGAAAAATCATACCCATGTAGGTTTTTTTTAAATATGAAATCCATAGACATACATGAAATTTTCTTCAGACATTGTCATGCAAAATTAAAAAAAAACTTTAGAGATTTCGAGCAGAGTTCGGAGCAGGGGCGCAAAATAGTGGAGCAAAGAATGGGTTTACAGTAAGAGCGGGGCTCCAGGGCTGGATGACGGTAATTTATCGTGCAGCTGCATTTTTCATTAAAATTTTTAAAATGACATTTTCTGCAGTAAAATTAATTTCCAAACAAACATTCATGCACTGGCATAGGGGGGTAGGGGGTAGTTTTTTGGGATAAAACCCCAGGATTCACACTAAGGAAAAATACAAGGTGAGATTTCCCCCCTTGACCAAAATTTTAAGTGGGATTTTTAAAATTTAAGTGGGGAACTTTTCTTTTTCTTTTTAAAAGTACTATTACTAAATTCTCTGAACATGATCTAATACAAACTATGTAATAAAAGATGATTATCTAATCTATGCTCAGCAAGGAAAGAATAAACATTTAAGGTTCACACGAAATGGATCCTTCATAAAATTGGCGATCGCAAAAATGGGTGCTTTATAAAATGTTGAGCATGAAAAAGATCCTTTTAAATAACCAAAATTCTTTGAGGTGTGATTTTTACAAAAAAATCCTAAAAATTAGTTTATTATTTGCTTTAATTTTTCTGATCATATGTCATTTTATCTATTG
Organism: Octonoba sinensis; assembly: GCA_038502835.1. Lineage (NCBI taxonomy): Eukaryota > Metazoa > Arthropoda > Arachnida > Araneae > Uloboridae > Octonoba > Octonoba sinensis. The sequence goes on along the minus strand of CM076606.1, from coordinate 15,680,508 downwards.
ATGTCTTTCAATGAAACCAGTATATTTTAGAAAATAGCATTCCATTTTAACTTGTAAAAGTGAAAGTTCTTGAATGTCTAGCGCTTGTAACGACTTAAATGATTCCCGTCAATTTGGAAATGCATTGTTTCAAATATAGTGCGAAAAATTCAAAATTCAAGTGAAAAATTCAAAATGAATATTTGGAAATAAATTAAATTTCGTATTCCCATGCGAGAATAGCTCATTTTTACGATCGCGATTTTTGCGAAGGATTTGATTTTATTATCACGATTTTCTGGAAAGGTTTGGTCTTGCGTTTTTTAAAAAAAATCACTTTTATTCTATGTGAAGATTCAAATTTTAGTGTTTGATTTCTTAAAACCTTATTACCTTCAATATTTTTAAAAGAGCTCAAATTTTCACGCGCTCAATTATCTGAAAAATTTGTGCATATGGAATTCTGCATTTTACACTTTCCTAATAATCGAGGCCCTTTTAATAGGGAAAGTTGAACAAAACCGGGTGCCAAAGTGTTTTTTTCTCTCTCTTAAGCAGTTAAGTGAATAAAATTTCTATTTGAATGATAATTTGTTCTTTAGTTACAGAAATAAATATTTTTCAATGTGGAAGAACAATATTTTGGAGGGTACACAAATTTTTTTGGGAAGAATGCATCACACGCCTATAGACTTAACATTAGTGAGCCGAGTTTGGAAATTGACTGACGAGCAGCATTGTTTTTTTATGGGTGCAATTTTTTTTCTAACAAGGTTATAAATTTGTAAAAGCATTACTTTTTTCATTCAACCCTACTAAAAGAAAAAAGAAGGAAAAACATTTTTTGGAATAAACCACTCAAATTTTTCGAAACATCGGCGTTGACAAACAATTAAACAACACTGCCTTTCATTTAACTCCAAATAACATGGGGGTTGTTTGCAACTAGTTGCAAGCGTTTTCCGACACATGGCTATACTAATCAAGCTAAAACTGCTGGGTCCCGGTTTTATCCACCTACCTGGTTTTATCCAACTTTCCCCTACATATTTTGATGGTTGGTTAAACACAGCCTGAAATATATCCATTAATATATCCATCCCTAATCCACTATAAAGTGAACTAAATGTCACAATAAAAGATTGTAGACATAGGAGGTATGCTAATGAGTGTTGATACTTTCATATGCATCTTTCATATGCGATGGTAAACTCTGAAACGAATCCATTCTAGAACATAAATAAAATGCCCTTTTGGAGAAGAAGATTATTATAAAGTGTATGTATTCCACCTTTTTGCTCTAAAGTCAACATTAGAAATAACTGGTTCCTTAGTGTTTTGAATTTGTTTTAGCTCTCCCCCCCCCCCCTGGCTTTTCAGTGACCAAAGAAAATTCTCTTTTTCCACTCCTTTTTTTAATTTCATCCTGTGAATAGAATGAATGAAGATAAGTCTGCATTCCCAAAGGCCTTAAATTGTTCCAATAATCTCAAAGAATGAAGAAGTTTTCAATCTTTCCCCCATGTTATTACATATGATAAATATGGTTCCTAGATTCTTTTCATTAATGGGGATAAGATGGTAGTTGAAAACTAACAATACTCAATTTAGTTTGTATTGAATTATCAGTTTAGAATAGTAGTTTCAAACTCTGAAACCCCCCCCCCCCTGAAATGATAAAGATTGTCTAGACTTTGACCAATTTTTTTTGTAAAACAATGAAATTAGCTCACTTCTACCAAAGAATCACTCCCCCCCCCCCCCCAAATCCGGGTCTATATACGCCACTGCATTCATGCAATATTCCTGCAAAAGAGAACACAAGTGGACGCGCTAAAAGCGGAAAAGGACAAAAATCCAATTTATTTGTGAAGGAACAGTTTTTGAACTCGGGGCCGGTGCTAGCATGAATTGCGCCTGAGGCAAAAAACTTTTTTACGCCCCTACTATATGTTATGAATAGAGATTAGAAATGATTGATATATAAACTTTAATTATACATATTTTAAATTTTCAAAAAGCTGAAGGAAAACAATCGCTGATCAGAAGGGACTGAATAAGGAAAAAAAAAAAGAGAAAAAGAAATAGATTTGCGTTTTGCTCGTCATAAAATAGAGAAGACACTTTCTGAAAGTGCAAAGACTTACAGAGCGTAATCTCCAGATACATTGAAGCCGCCTGTCGCAGTGGAGAAGAAAGGGTAATGTGCAAAACAAGAAATAAACGAAAAACTTTTGGCTCATATCACCAAATTGGAAATCATACATATGTGTGATTTCCAAAAAAACTTTGCTCATTAGTAATTTTTAACTACAATTTTTTCATATAGATGTTAATAGTAGGACATTTTCTGTGGAATGGTTCATTAACAATTCCTTTCTTAAAATTTCAGCTATCTTGTCAGTTACTATTATTACTAAGTATTGTAATTAGGGATGTAACGAATAGTGATTCGGCCGAATATCGAATATCCGGCCATTTCTTCCGAGCCAAAGCCGAATATCCAGCCATTTCTTCTAGTCCAAAGCCAAATATTCGGCCAAAGTCTTAGGTTGAATACCGAATATTCAGGGCCTGAATATAAAAATTTCTAGAAAATCATTGTAATAGAAAGTATTTGTCAAATTTAAAAGTCAGGGTTGGAAAAAAAAACAGGGTTTTTTTCAAAAAAACCCAAAAACCAGGTTTTTTTTGGTTTAAACTAATGCAGCACTTTTAAAGCTTAAAGAAATTATTTAAAAGATTAGTTATTGTGTGTTATTGTTCTATTTGTCACTATTTAAAATAAATAGTTAATGTTTCTTTAAAATATCAATTAATTCCAATTAATTTCTTGTCAATATAGTAAAAAGAATCAACTTTATGTAATACCAAGCCAAAAATTCTGTATAACAATGATAGCTAATTTGTAATATTTTAAAAGTGAATGTTGATTAATGAAATTGGGAATAAATAAATGATTATTCATTATTAAAACTTCAGTTTTAACTGTAGAGATTTGGCCAAATACAGAATATTAAAATTTCTAGAAAATCGTTGTAATAGAAAGAATTTGTCAAATTTAAAAGCATTCACAAAGTCAAACACCCATTCCCCACATTAATCTGTTCTTGTTTGTTAATAATCTAAAACTATCTAAAATTAATGTATTTTCTGTATTGTTTTGAATGCAGTAAAACTGAGAATTTCACCCACAAGTGGAATAGAAATGACAGGTTTTAATTAGCATTACTGTACTAGTTATTTAATTAAAATTAAAGAAATACTATTGCTTAGTGAACTTTTACCTTGCTCAAAATAGTTTTATGAAAATATGTTAAAAGTTATAGACGTTAATATTTTTATTTTATGGGGATTTTTTACATACCTGTTCTTAAAAGTTTTTTTTAATTTAATGCATTGAACTGGAATATACTTTTATTTTCAAAAACACCAATAATTTATACTATCAATATTGATGATACATTCTAGGCTTTTCACACTCTCTTACCCGATATTCACAATAAATCAGTCTAACCAAACAAAGTCGGACTTCCACTTTGTTAAAAATGACATAACAAAAATGCTAGCTTTTGGGAACGAATGTTAAGTATAAAATACAATATTATAACTTTAAAATCTGTTTTTGTTCAATCAAACCAAAAACAAAGGGTTAAAAAAGTAGTATTTTTTAAATAACTATATACTATTATATTTTTATAACTATGTACTAATGCGCGCTTTTGCAACACCTATAACATAATTTTTAAGGTTTAAAATCTACTACTTTCTTTAAGTTTTACATTTCTACCGCAGCAGAACTATTCTGTCAAACAAAAAGTCCATCAATATTTGGCCAGGCCGAATTTGACCTTAGCGAATATCTCTGCTTGGTGATGAAATGACTATTCGGCCAGGCCGCATATTCATTACATCCCTAGTTTTAATTTGCATTTTAATATTCATTCAAGCTGGAATTATCAGGAACATAACATTTCTCCATGTGTTTCTTCATTCGCAGAACCTTGGCCTTCAATTTCTTTATTGCATACTTTGCAAACTGCTGTTGTACCTTTCCTCTTATCTGATTTTGTTTCAGTAAAATTAATCCAAATTTCATGTTTTTTCCTGCCTGACCCAGACATTTTTACAATTTAATCTTTGTGAATTTAGCTATTTGCATGGGTGAAAGTAAGAGGATTTCAAAGGACAGAAGTTAAAATAAATTTCCGTAACTCCAAAAACATGCATTTTCTAGAAATTTTGTTTGCATTGCATAAATAAATTAATTATCTCCCCAAACCCCCGATAATAGATTAATATTAGCAATAACAATATTTAATAATTAAGGTGGGAACTTAAGTCGAACATTTTAAAAATCATTCCTCAAGTATTTTAACAAATTACTAAATTTACTATAATTAGCAACATCATAACATATTAAGCTTTTAAATGAAGAAATCGGAAAAACATTTACAGCACATTTAAATCTGTATTAAAATACTTTAGTTCTAAGTATTCTGTCCTTTTCCATCTAACAATTTACAAAAACAAAAAAGAGACGGAAATCCGTCTATAGATCGAATACTTTACCCATGGCTATTTGATTCAGAACATAGAATGGATGGAAATTGTTTGAAAATAATACTACATGTTCTTGTAGAATTGAGATGTTTCATGAGAGTAGAAGTTCATAAATAAAAACGTTTTACTTAAAATACCAAAACTGTTATAAAATATTCAAAAAATTAATGTGGTTTTTTTTGAAAAAAAACCGTGTGGTTTTTTTTAAAAAAAACTAGTTGGTTTAAACCGTGCCAACCCTGTTAAAAGTATTTACAAAGTCAAACAAAAATTCCACACATTAATCTATGTGAATTTTCTGAATTGTTTTGAATGCAATAAAACTGAGAATTTCAATCATCAGTGGAATAGAGATGACAGGTTTTAATGTAAGCATTAGCATTATTTTACTAATTATTTAATTCAAATTAAAGAAATAATGTTGTTTAGGTATAGTAAACTTTTACCTTGCTCGAAACGGTTTTATGAAGATATGTTGCATTGTTAAAAGTTATAAAAGTTAACACTTTTATTTTATGGGTTCCTTTACATAACTATTTTTAAAAGATCCATTAAAATTTAAAGCCATTTAACTGGAATATATTTTTATTCTCAAAGACCCTAATAGCTAATGCTATCTCAATATTCACAATAAATCAGTCTACCCAAATAAAGTCTGACTTCCCCTTTGTTAATAATAACAAAATAAAAGTCTCATATTCTCCACCATAATTAACTATTGACAACTTTTGGGAGCAAATGCTAAGTATAAAATACAATATAATATCTTTAAAATTTATTTTTGTTCAGTCGAACCTAAAAACAATGTTTAAAAAAGTAGTTATTTTCTAAATTATTTTTATTTATTAAAACTATATACTAATATATTCTTTTGCAATAACTATAACACAATTTTAAATGTTTAAAACAAACTAATTTCTTTCTTTTTTAACCGACTTCACAAAGGAAGGAGGTTATATATTCGTACTGTATGTATGTCTTTTTTTCCACTCATAACTTCTTACTGGATGAACCGATTTTCATGATTTTTTAAAAATCGATTGAGGGTGGTTTCCCATAGGTCCCGTACCTTTGTCTGACCATATTCGACAATGGAGAAGTTGCATGGTTTCTAAAACTTCGTGAAATTGAAAGAACTTGAAAAAATATGTCGAACGGTACCATTCTTAACCCGGGGAACGACATGGAAGTATTTTAAAATGAATTTTAAAAGGGCTGTGACGTCACATCCAGCTCAAACGCGGTAGAAAGGATGTGACATCAATCGACACGAGGGGAAAGTGGGAAGGCCTACTACAGTCCTACGCGCTGGGCAAATTTTGCCGGGATACATGTTAACCGCTTTAAAATATCCTTAAAAATGATTTAAAGTATCAGAATCCAAGAAATATGCATACAGATGCTGCATAGAACCATGTTGTTCAAATTCGAGTAATAAGAGGCATGAAAAAAATAATACTGTTTTGGGTTCTTTAAAAGCCACGAGCCGAGTAGGTATTCCTTAATCCTCAATCACTTATAATCTTGGTTTAATTTGATTTTTTTGATTCGAGGTACTAACAAAAATAAATAAATAAAATAATAAGAAATACGTATTTCAGGTATTCCGTAATCCTCAATCACTTATAATCTTGGTTTAATTTGATTTTTTGGATTCGAGGTACTAACAAAAATGAATAAATAAAATTTAAATAAAACACGTATTTTATGTTAGATTTCTTTCTTTCCTTTTCTTTTTCATGGTTTCATTTTATTCATCATCTATCACTTTTCAACTTTTTTATTTTTTGAATTCGAGGAGATAGCATCAACAAAAATAAATAAATAGGTGTAAATAAAAATAAATATAAAGAAAATAAAATAAAATAAAATAATCGCATTTCAGGGTTTTAAATTTTTAAGGAAAATTACAAACACAGAGGTCGAACAATATGTTGCCTACAGTCTGCGCTATGATACGCAGGGTTAAAATTAACTTTATTTTTGTGAGGAAAGGGTCATAATTCCAGGGGGGAGCTTAAGTTGCTACTCTTTTAAAGATGGAATTCAGAGTTCTTTAATTTGCGCCCTTAGTTTTGAAGCAAAGAAGTTTTTTTAACAGTTTACGAAACAATAGTAACTTAAAATGCAAAATAATGCCACTGTTTATAAAATAATAAAACTCTTAATTAGTGTACTTATTCCATCAACGTGAATGTTAGATATATACTTATAATAGGAAATATCTTGAACTGTGCCTCTAACAAAATTTCAGCTTAAAGTAAATCCTTTTTTTTAACTTCATTAGTTTATTTACTTTTGTAAAGGCTCGGAAGTATTCAAGTTTGTAGAGAATTTTTAGCAGGTGTGTATTTGAATATATTGCAGTCTGATTTTGTGTCACAGCAGACGAAACGGTGAATCAAAGGGTAAAGCCATGGTACTAATGATCACCTTCAATGTTACGAAAAATAGCCTAAAATTGTGCTTAGCACTTCAAGTTCCAAAATTTTCCGATGGAGAGTTCCCATCTTCCCATCAAAGATAGTTTTAAATAACGTTTTTGGGGCTTCCGTTTGAAAAGAATTGCGCTGGAGAACCCCGGACCTCTCTTAATAATTCAAATTTTGCTGTTAGTTTTTTTCTTCGAAATGCACTAAATTGAATGAAAAAATGTTTGAATAAAAAAAAGTGAAGTATGGAAATGAGGTGTTAGGTCTGAGATCCTTCGAACGGATTCTTCATTCGCCCCCGCCCCTTACTAGCACAAAATAAAAAAGAGAAAAAAATGAGGCGGAGGGGGGGGTGGGGGTAGAAAGAACAGGCAGGCACCAGGCTTGGAGTAATCGCGATTACGTAATCGTAATCGGCTGTAATCGATTACATTTTGACAAAATCGTAATCGTAATCTGACAATGGCATATTCTCATAATCATAATCGAAATTACGTAATCATGTAATCCCTTTTCTCTTGTAATTTTAATCGTAATCTTGAGGAAAAAAATCTGTAATCTGCTGGTCCTGCAATCGTGTAATCTTGAACTGCAGAAAGCTCAAATGTTTAGTTCTACCATTGAATAGAAGAGATAAGATTACAAGAAAAAGGATTCAAGCTGTGTACTGACGCGACCTATCCTATCCTAAGTAGTTTGTAACCTGCGGGTGATCATAATATAAAAGGTTCTGTGTGGTGGTCGCAGAGCCTTGATGGTAGGACCATATAGTCTGCTAGAGACGCTTGTTGTCCTGCTTGTTGCGGTCTCTCAGAATTCTTAATTGCGGCTCCACTCTCCACGGGGAATGGCTGGAGAGCCCGAGAAAAAAGAGAGTCTGGACGTCACTCGCATCGCCTTGGGGCTCTCAAGGGGTCTCCTCGCGGAGTCCAGTTTCGGTAAAAGAGCGGTAATCTGTCCACAAGTCAAAAAGATTTCGGGGTAGATAAAAAAGGGGAAGCACTAATTACCCCTTCAATACATATTGGCTTACTCAATACAAACGGCTGGGCAATAGGCGAAAGTCTGGAGCAGGCTAAGAATGGACGCCCCATTTTCCCTTTCAATAATCGAAGCAGACTGCCCCCCAAAAGTCTAGTGGAAAGAGAATGCCACGAATTGCCTTTTGGCGTTTTCTCCTTTCTTTAATGGCGGAAGCAAAGAATTTTTCTAATAGCACATTTACACTTCAGCAATTTAGGAGCAGGAGTTACATGATGCTCTATTGTTATGTATGAAATCTTAACCCTGGTACGTGTGATTATTATTACTTTTTAAAAATATGTTCTTCGAATATTTAAAAAAATACATACATTTAAATCTTAAATTTATTTATATTTTAATGATAATATTCTTTTTAATTAATAGGTATGTAAAATAAAAAGAGATTTATGTTCAGGCATTCTCCCAATTGTTTTTTACATGCATGAATTAATATTTAGGAATTATTTTAAAAAGTTAATTATTTTTTTCTTCTTAGAATTACCTCAACAGAATTTTGTATTTCAGTTTAATTTTGTACGTTAAATTTGTATTGTAAAATTATTTGCACTTTATTTTTTTAATTAAACAGTTACATGGAAAAAAAATTATATGGTGATACATATAAAAATAATTTAACTTTGTGCAAGTAAACAATAATAATAAAATTACACGTTAATTTAAAGCACAAATGAGCAATAAAATGCAGACATATGTTTCGGGATTGCTTGGAATCCCTTTTTCAATGCGACAGGGAGCTTCTAGATGCAAAACATCCAAATGTAATTTTATTATTATGGTGATACATGTTAAAAAAAAACTCCACAAGAAATCATATTAAAATTTTATAGTCATTCATATTATAATTATTCTTCATATTACTTTTTAACGATTACTAACGATTGTTAAGAGTTAACTGAAAGTTCATGTTCAATTTTTTTGAAACATTCTAAAATGCAGCATTTATTTTCAAAGGATAATATTCAGATTAAATATATAGACAATAGATAACAAAATATTAAGATAGTGTAAGAGATAAATAAATCTCTTACACTATCTGAATATTTTGTTATCTCGTGCAATTCATACACAAAGAATAATGCAAAATTATTTTTCTCAGTAAATTAATTGGTGTTATGTGAAATATTTGCACAATTTAAACTAGAAAATAAATACAATGGAGAAATATACTACATTTTCAGAAATTGCGGCCAGTTAAAATTTTGATTGTATACACACAAAATAACAATGAACCAGGTAAATCACTTATGCATTATATATACATTTAGTGCATTGTCTTTGTTTATATACAAAATACGATCAATGTAGTTATCCTTCAGATGAATTTTAAATATTTGAAAAATTCGGAATATGCCTTTCCTGATTTTATATATTACAAATTTCTCATTTCTGCAACGACGTCATAATTCAATAACTGTGATGTTGAAACTATTTCATTATAGTTGCATTCATTATCATTTAAGTTATCTCTTAATAAATCAAAAATTTAATTAAAAATCATAACTTTTTGATTTGTGACACTATTGCAAAAATGAGAGTTGTATGCATAATATCGGATAATTTTATGCTAATCAAATTATAATCAAAATCGTAATCGGATGTCATAATCGTAATCGATTACATTTTTCAACGACTGTAATCGCTGCCGTAATCGTATTTACTTTTTGGCAAAGGATTACAATCGTAATCGTAATCATAATCTCTCAATTTCTCCCTTTGTAATCGTAATCGTAATCGATTACGTTTCTTTGTAATCGACTCCAAGCCTGGCAGGCACACATATCCCCATTTCATAACGATACTTTGAGTATTTTTAATTTTCAATATTTATTAAATTATTTAATGAACTTTTGATACATTAGCCTTCATGGGTTTTTAAAAATAACTTTTATGGGAGAGTCGGCTAAAAAAGAAAACATTGTAGGCAAGGGATAGGGGAAGAATTAAGTAAAAGTAAGGTCAGTAATAGGTTTGGTGTTAACAAACAATATAGCACACACAATTTTTGGAGAAAATAAAACATTTCTTTTGGGGCAATATGAATAGTACTGAATTTATCTTTTGCTTAATAAATTATTGACATTGAATTAATAAAACTTAGACACTGAATAAAAATTTATTTTCTATACATAAAGAAGAGCGCTGCAAAGGGGAGCATTTAGGAGTTAATTCCATGTATCCTTGCTTAGGTAACATTCCTAAATGATGTCATGCTTCAAGGGGGGGGGGGTGGAATTGTAACAAACTGTGACAAGTAAAGGGGAGGGGGTAAAAAGAGGTGTGTCATCATGCTTATGCAACATAGCTTGTCATGTGACAAAGAGGAGAGGAGGGGTACGCTGAAGTGGGATATTTTGTGACAAAGGGGGGAGGAGGGGTACGCTGAATTGGGACATTTTGTGACAAAGGGGGGAGGGGGTCAAATATATGGGAAAAAACGTGACATCCTTTATGGACGGTCCCTTATTCGCTTTTCAATCGTTTCAAAAAATTGGCAGAATGATGAAAAACATGAACATTAATCCAAGTGGACAAAACTAAATTTTAGTTAAAATATTAATTAACCTTTAAGTTACGGCGCTCGAGCTCCCGAAATTCATCCATACAACGGCAAAACTGCGGATTTTTTTTCCCCTCAGTGTGACCACGGGGGTCCTTAACTCCCATGATACTTCTTCTGAGTGTGATTGACTTCATTAGAAGGGTTGCCAAAATATAAACTTTCGTTACTCAGTTGCTGTTTTTTTGCTCCCAATCGCCAATTCGAAATAATTATATGATTTCTAAAGTTAATTTGCGAAAGAAAGTAAAAAAGGAAGATATGAAAATAATAATAATAATTTTGGAGACATGTAGTTTAAATGAGGAAGAAAAAAAAACTGCAACTTATTATTGAAGTCTAAAGTGATTTCCCCATGTTTGTCTAAAAAATTTTGCTAAGATAATAAGGCAATCAAAATTTCTGCCCAAATTAGAGTTAAAATTAACATTAAAAAGTGCTGTTCCATATAGTTGAATAGTAGTGACCTTTCATTGTTTTAAAGCATCAATATATATTTTCTAATTTGCGATTTTTCTGCTCTGTGACATTTGATTTGCTTTCTTTCGGGACTTGTACATAATTTGCCTAGATTTCGACATACATCTCAGGTGCGAAGTCACGATGACAGCATTTTATATTAAATATCTGCAAAAATGCATTATCAACAACTTCAATAAACAAGTAAAGCATTTTAAGAATATTATTAGTACACGAATTCTATAATTCGCAGCGCTTTATTCTTCCCCGCACCCTCCGTAATAGATTATTATTTTTCTACTAAGTTAACATCTTGCTTTACGGTATTTCATGATAAGAATATGAAACGATCACAAACTAACCAAGGAAGTAAAGTATCTCCTCATTGCTGAAACTGATATCCTTATAACGGATTTACTTTATCCTAATTCACTTAAAAATTGCAGGTATGAATAGACAATTTTCCTTTGCTATTTTCACCACAATGACTTGCTGATTTACTCATATAGCAACTGGAAAGCGGTCATTCACCGAAGATAATCAGAATGCGCTTCAAACTGTCTGTTGTACTTCTAACAAACTCCTGTCTGCCTATGGCTCCGGGGGGAGGTCCTTTGTTAACAAAAGCAAGACCGAATGTCCAGCTATTGTACTTGCATTCCCCTCACAATCACTTCAACTCTTTTACTTATTTTTAGTTGAATGCACTTACCGAAATGTATGAGATGGATGGACTCGTATTATTTCGACTTCTACACGTGTAGTGTACATGTGGATTTTATTAGGAAACCAAGAAAGAAATAATTATAAACATGGAATGTTACCTCCAGCGAGTCGAGCTGCAATTTGGATTATAACCCAGGGCGGCAGAGCTCTGAGTGCGACAGAATAACTCTTTTTAAAATTAATACCAAAAGATGACAAATATTGAAAGTTTTAATCCAGCCCGTCATTTCAATATTTTCTAGGGGGGGGGGGGGGGGGGGGACGTAACTAGGTCATTTTCTAATTGGGGGAAGCTCAGGATTTAGCGCCCCCTGCCCCCTTATATACAAAAAAAAAAAAAAAAAAAAGTATATATTTAGGTTAAACACACACATTTAGTCAATTTAGCGCCCCTAAAATAATCTGGAGCCCGGGGCATGTGCCCCGTTTGCAACCTCTAGTTACGTCTCTAGGGAGGGGTGAGCAAACGGAATATATTAAATTTATATATAAAAAGCAAGAACACGTAATAATACGTAAACACACGTATAAATACATTATGTATCTATAAGTCAGGTCGCCATGCCCCCCCCCCCTCCCGAGATCGTTTAAGTGATTGCCTATGTTTCAGTGAGTATTTATATGACTATAATAAATGTTATCCGACGAATATATGTGTGTCTAAACCAGAAACATTCCAAATACTCGCCAGACAGTAAATCAACGCCGCGTATTTCGCCAAGACTAGTCGTGAGTACAGGAAATGCTAATAACTCTCAGTAATTTTCACACCTCCTGGTGATTTCCTTCCGCTCGGGAAGGGGACGAAAGGTCTGGTACATATGCTGTACCGCAGCCGTAAGGAAGGCCAAACTATTCTGCGGTACATATGCTGTACCGCCGTAATCTAAAGGTTAAACAGATTTTTTAAATCATAAGATTTTAAAGTATTTTCTGACTTTTTTCTTTTATTTATTTATTTTTATTTTTAACACATTTGGGCTTATTGCACTTGTGGTTAAAATGGTTTTTTACTTCTTTTGTCTTGATTCTTTTTACTACAGTGCTAGTAAAAAAAAAATGTCAGTTTTAAAAAATCGACAGAATAATGGAAAATTAATATAATAAACATTGTATATTGATCCAAGTGGACAAAGCTAAATTGTAGTTAAAGTATTAATTAAACATATTTTTAAAATCAAAAGGCTTTTAAGTATTTTCTGATTTCCCCCCCCCTCCTTCCCCTTTATTAACACATTTAGGATTATAGTGCTTGTGGTTAAAATGTTTAACTTTTTGTTTTGTCTTGATCCCCTTTATTACAGTGATAGTAAAAAATTGGGATGTTATCGTAAAAATAAAAACTAGAGAAAATACAACTTTGACAAATTGTCAGTTGCCCCTTAAAAAATCTGCTGAACTCTATCGTGAAAATTACTATAATCTAAATTATTCAGTTTTAAAAGGAATCAACTTATGTAATGCATAGTTAAGAATAAGTAAAAATATAACTATTCTTAAGCTTAGAAAGGTTGGAAGAGGTGAGGGTGAAATACCATAGCTACAAACTTACATGCGAATGCTGCAGAAACCGTAGACATAGACGGGTAGAAATCGGCAAGTTTTCCCTTGTGGAGGGAAGCGTGTCGACTGACGTCAAACCAATGAGGGAGTGTTTTTTGATCACGTGTCATTGTTTACGTTAAAATCGCATTTTAAGACTGTTTAAAAAATTTTAACATTTTTTAAAGTTTGTATTCGCACTCTGTGTAATAATATCTTTCAGAAAAATATAAATTCAAGCCATTTTAGAAACCCATGTAACTTCTCCATTAGAAAAAAAGTTTTGGGCAGAAAGATAGCCCCTTTTTGGTTTTTTCATCTATAACTTCTGATTAATGAACAGATCTTGGTAATTTTTTCTTTAATTGATAGAGAGTTGTCCAGTTCAAATATTGCACATCAATTTGACTACATTTGGTTTTTAGAAAAAAAGTTACGGGTGAAAAATTAGTATTTTTTATTTTAATTGGAAAGGCTTGGCTTGATTTTTCTTTCTTGGGAAAACTATCAAAAATAAAAATGTAAATGTTCGTTTGTTCATAACCTCAAATCTCCGAAAGTACTTCACGAATTTTAATGCAGTTTTCATCAATAGACAGAGTGATTCAAGAGGAAGGTTTTTAGACCCGTTAGAAAAAAATCCGACAGGTAGTTTCCTTTTTTATTCCAATTTTACGCAATTTTCCACTTAAATTCCCCAATATGGAGGTGAAAAAAATTTGCACATATTAATGTAATATATCGATCGGAAGCGCTAATTTTTCTGCACAAGATGCAATTTGTTCGAAGTTTCTAAGTCAATAAGAACGCCAGGTATAAGCTTTTTAGTTCGATTTCTTAAGGCTTACCTATTTTCATTCTGATGTTAAAATTTTGTGTTGAAGTATTTTTTAAATATTTTTGAACTTAATGATTAAGGGAACTTTAAAACAGATAATTTATTTTGAACGGCAATTTTTTAATTTTGGAATTTTTGTGTTGGTGTTTCTTCTGTTTGGATAAGGCTTATGTTGGAATTTTTCAATGTGCCGAGCTAGACAATATCAAAATCTTCACAGACAATGGAACGAAAAAAAAAAAATTGCCCGCAAGTATTGTGAAAAAACATAAAGCTCAAGACCAATTAATCAAATTGAGCAGTTTAGATCTTCTCATGTGTACAATTATATCTTGTGTGCTCTAGAATGGGCAAACCAGACAATCTATATTTTCAGACAATGAAACAACAAGAATTGTCAAATGAAACATTTTAGAAATATGTGCATTTTCTTGCTTTTCCATCGAACCAGACTGAGCCACAGCAACGCGTGGCCGGGTACAGCTAGTTAATACCAGGTGTATGCAAATGAAATGAGATGATTGTTTTTAAAAAAAACACAATAAATTTACGAAAACTGTTAATATTTCTTCATTCGAAATAATACCCATCGCTAGCTACACATTTTCCCCATCTTTCGGGCAATTTGTGAATACCAAGCCAAAAAAATTATCGTTCTTTTGAGGCCAGCCAGTCATCAAGCCAAGATTTGAAGTTTGCGTAATAAGTGAAACGCTGGTCGGCCAATGCGTGTCCCAATGTTGCAAATAAGTGGTAATCGGAAGGAGCCAAGTCTGGAGAATAAGCCACATGCGCTAAGTGCTCCCAGCCGAGGGCCTTAAGGATGTCCTTGGTCGATTTAGCACGGTGGCTAGGTGTGTTGTCATCAAGGAAAATCACTTTATGCTGCCGTTTCTTGTATTGCTCACGTTTTTCGAGTTCTGCATCGCTGAAATCAAGTAATTGTTGCTTGTAGCGATCAGTATTAACGGTTTTGCCGGGTTTAAGAAGCTCATAATAGATTGGCCCCTCCTGATCCCAGAAAATGCACAGCATTGTCTTGCGGTCGCAGCGATTCGGCCTTGCGGTCGATTTGGATGGTGGTCCGGGGTCAACATAGGATCGATTACACTTGGGATTCTCAAAATATATCCATTTTTTATCACCACTCACAATAGGATGGAGATATGACCTGCGTTTGTAGCAGGCAAGCAACATTTCGCACACGATTTTTCGGTTTTCCTGCTGATGGTGCGTAGGCTCGTGTGGCAGTGCGCCCAGAAACCCCCCCATCTACCGACCTTTATTATCTTGCCCATTGCTTTGCGACGACGGGAAACAGTGCTCTGGTCAACATTCAATTGTTCTGCAAGATGTTCTTGCGTTTGGCCATCATCTTCCTTGAGTAATGCTTGCAATTCAGCATCTTCAAATTCTTTTGCTGGTCTGCCACGCTCCTCATTTCTCACATCGAAATCACCATTTTGAAACTTTTCAAACCACCTGTAGCACTGCGCACGGCTCAGAGCATAGCCACCGTATGCTTCTACAAGCATTTGATGCGATTCAGCAGCATTTTTCTTCGGATGGTACCAAAAAATTAATGCTGTCCGCAAATCGTGGTCGGAAGGCATAAAATTCGACATTTTCAGCACAGTTAAAAAAAACATAATGCACACTGAATCACTTCCAAACATAAACTAAACTTGAGTATCAAAGGTCAAACTACAAAAAAATCACGTGTCACGGTTTCGTGATGCTTGCATATATGTGTGGCGACATCTGTTAGCAATCGTCTGTGATATGCATACACCTGGTAAATATAAAAGCAGGGTTTGTGATTTTTTTAAAAAAATTTAAAAAAAAAAAATCGGATTTTTTTTTTTTTTAAAACCCGATTTTTTTTATTTAAATCGGATTTTTTTGATTTTTTAAAAAAGACCCTATATATTTTGGATATTTATTACGTTACATTCATAGAAACAATATGGAATCTTAATCAATATGCAAAAAGATACTTTAAACTATTTTCACAGCAATAAATGTTTTTAATAGTAATAATGATGTACAAATTTGAATACAAATGCATGACTCAAATGAAACTTAACCCTACCAGGAATAATAGTACACTCATAAGTACAGAGAAAATGAACAAATTTAATCTGAATTATTTTGCTGTTAACACTGAAAAAAGTACCAATTGTGTGTACTTAAGTTTTACATTGAATATACTTTAATCATTTTCCAGTTTTATAAATAAAAAAGCCTGAAATATTTTTATCCATTTCGAAAAATCATATGCTCACACCATTATTAAAACTGAAACTTTTTGTTTTAATCAAGTATATTTATTGAAAACTTCTATGATAAAAAAATAATTTAGAAGGGAAAAAACTTAAGCTTTTAGGGGACATGGATGAAACTTTAAGATATATGTTCTAAATTCTAACAATTGTTGTTTTAAACACTATCATTCCAAATTATTTATTGTGTGGCATTGATTAAATTGATCTAAAATACTATTTTTTAGATAAAAAACACAGAATGGTTCATGATTATGTATTATGAATTGTAATTTGAATGATTGAATGAATTATGCTTTGCTGTTAAGATGCTTGAAGAATATTGTAAAATTGAAAAAAAATATTGTCAAATTAAAAGAATAGTAATTAATTCTCACCTTATGAAATATGTCATGCACACAGACATGGACCTAAGAAGTTTTGTTTGAAACAGTAGTTGTAATTGTAACATATTTCATTTTTACTACACTTTCTAACATAGTAAAATCAATGATTTTTTTGAAAAAAAATCACTTGATTTAAATCAACGAACCCTGTATAAAAGTCATTGTTAAAACAGAGTTTGTTCCCATTGAACTGTAATACTATAAAAGCAATTATAGCAACAGTTTGACTGAAGGCTTCTCCGAGGCAAAAATTAAATCCAATCAGTTTGTTTGCTAAAATCGATTTCTAAACGGAATTTATCATACAAATAATTAGTTTTAAGTGCCATTCATTCAAAGAAAGTTTGCCCTTTGCTATGGATTTTTTTGAAAATAAAGTATTTATATAAAAAGATATTTACACTAAAAAGAATAAAATAAAATAATTTTTGAGAAAAAAATAGAACCGGCTTCAAAGCAGAGCAACTATAAATTGCGCTAAAAAGTAAAAAAGAAATTAACTGTTTAAACAGCATCGATGTGACTTTTAAACGAAGTTTTAGAAGCCGGTGCAAAATTAGGGTAGATAAAATCTTTTGCAATGATTAATCAATTGCAAATATAAATGGCCCAGAATTACAACGGTTCCAAGATGAAGTAACACATGGGGACATGGTGTAATGGTAATTTGACCCATAATTTTGCACCAACTTCTAAAACTGTGTTTAAAAGTCACATCTATGTTTAAAGAATGAATTCATTTTTTACTTTTCAGCGCAATTTATAGTTGCTTTGCATTGAAGTTGGTTCTATTTCTTTTCTCAAAAATTATTTTATTTACATTTCTATTGTAGCTGAACTATTTGGATATCGAATAGTTCACGAATACTCGGCCAGGCGGAAGTTGATCTTACCAAGTATTCAGTTAGGTCATGAAATAACTACTCGGCTCAATGGCTGAATACCGAATAGTGGGAAAATATTCGTTACATTCCTAATTGTAATAACACTAAAGATATTTTGCCTATAAAAGATTTTTCTTTTCCATTTTCTTACTTTGTCACCCTTTAAAATGCCCATTACTTTGCATCTTTAGGACTCAACATTCTGTTTTAAATTTTAAGTATTTATTATGCATTGCTACAAAATAAATTAATAAAATTTCTTACTATTTTCATGTAATACTTAATGTTTAAAAGAATTTTTAAAATGAAGTAATTGTTTGTCAGGTTATATTGTTATTTTTTTTAATGTTGTAAAAATACTTCTTAAAAAACATATATCTAAAATTTCCTACTAAATGCCCTATTCTCAGAGGCTATTATATATAATTAGTAAGACCTGCATATTTTCTTATTAATATTTATTGAATAATATTTTTTGTGAAAAAATGATGTGACATGAATTAATTTTTTTTTTAAAGGGATTTTCTATGAAATAAGAATTAGTAAAAGGCCTTTTCTTAAATTTGAACTTTTGTGAAGAGGTTGTTTATTTTAATTGGAATTTTGTGAAGGGGCGGCAAACTGGCCCCAATTTTCGCCTGGATCGGAACCTGACGTGATATACGAAAATTTGTGAAATAATAATAGTTTTATAACTTTACAGGATCCCCTTTTCAAATTCACAAAAGCTTCCCAGGTGAAATGAACCTTATTTAAAGCAGATTACATTTTCACAAAATTATGAGTACCTACATTTCCCCAATTGATTTTATTAAACTAATCCGTACAGACAATAAAAATTCTTTTGACTCGCAACATTTTATATTTATATTACGACAGATATATAGTTTAAAAAATAAAAATAAGAGTAATCAAAGCTTTTAAAATTAATAACTGTATTTATTTAAAATCAATATTTTATTCTAAATCTATTTTAGTAGACATGACAAGAAAAATTCTGAAAAAAGTAGTACTCAATAATATAAAGACAAAGTTGAGAAGCAACACTAGATTTCCTAGTAAAATTGCAATATAAGCAACGGTAAATACTTCATAAAAAATCACTTGATCTCTTTCTTTGATATGATATATAACATTAATTTCTAAAGAAGACGTGACAGAGCCAATATTATTGCAAAGAATTTGAAAATAAAGTACTCTTTTGGGAAATTAAGCCCTACAGAAGATGATTTTATAAATGGCGACATTTTTACTTAAATGGTAAACATGAATATCATTGTTCGGTCGCAATTCATAAGTTAATGCTTCTAATAATTTCTAAAAGTGTAAATGACCAAAATAATCAAAGAGTATTTACCAGCGTTGCTGATCGCTGTAGTGCCTGCAATTTCCGTCTACACAAATCCTACGATATCGGCATCAGAAGCAACAACAACAAAAAAAAGATTGCCAGACGTTTTATACCGTACATCTTGACGCCGAACTCGTCAAACAGGTTTTTGTGAATTGAATTTTTATCATAATATCAAGAAATCAATTTTTAATTTTTACAAGTGTAAAAATACTTATTCTCGTGTAGGTCTTAATTATTTTAAGTTATTTTATTACATGTTTCTTTATTTAGAAAAATTACAGTTTTGAGGAGACAATCGCTTAACTGTCGTCGCGCGGCCTGTGTCGCTTTTGTTTACATTTCTGAAATTAAAAACTTATCGAGTTGGGGTCGTGTTTTATGATTGTGTCATGCACTATTGTTTCAATAAATGGAAGAAAAAAGAATTTTCATTGCTTTTTATTATTAGCATAACTTTTGTCATCAGAAACGTAAATTTATGATGTTAAGTTATAAAACTGGACAAACTGCACCAATGTATGACTACTATATGGAAACTGATCTGGATAGTGATTCTGATCAACCAGTCGATTACAGTAAAAAATATGCTGATCAAGATTCATATGAAGTTCGCAAGCAAGCCAAATCTCCCAAAGTTTTGATTAACGTTCCATCTAATTCTGGGTTACCTCTTCCAACGCCTGGAAAACAACAATCATGTAATGATGAAGTTAAAGTTTATTACATGGAAGGCACTCCGCTGACTATATCGTCATCATCTTCATTGTGTGACTTACGAGATGTTGGTGTAAATACTTTGGTATCTTCCAAACGAGATGTTAAAAAAAATGAGAATTCCTGTTTCTCATCATTAAATGACTCTACTTCGTTGCGTGAATCATTTAGCTCGAAAAAGGAGAATGATGTATTAATTACAAATTCTTCTTCAGATAAAGGAAAAGAAGATCTAGGTTGTAAAGAAGGTATGAAAGTAATTTGAAGACACTGCTTAACATTTAATATACTACAATTGAGTCATTGGTTTTTGATATATTTTTTATGAATCATTGAATAGTAGCCAGTCTGGCTAGACACTTGCAATTCACTGTTTTTGTTATTTCCTAAAGGCAGGTATTCACCACACCAGTAGCAGATACCGTGACCGAGCGTTTGCCGGGTGGGCTGGTCATGTTTTGGGACAAAAGATGAATCAATGATCCAGCCTACATTTTGCAAACTGCAAATATTGCGTTGCAGACACGCTTGCAGTTGGGACCAACCGCACACTTTTTTGTAACAATGTTGCAAGATCAATCAATTCCGAAAAATAAAACTTTTGCGGAAACCTAATTTTTGCCACACTTACCCAATATCCAAAATAAGATTGGAATCAAAACTCTTCAGTTTTACAGCTCATTAGAGCAGTATGTTTGAAATCTCGAAATAAGGTTTCAGGGCCAGGTGAAGGGTAGAGTTCTTCAAGTTTTTATTTTGGATTTGGCCACCTTTGCAAGTTTGGAGTTGACTGATTTTGCAACAAATCATAACTTTTTTTTTCTAAATTTAATAGGAATTTTTAGGGTTACAAATACACAAAATCTTTTGTGCGATTAAATTGTCTTTAAAAGAAAATCTGGAAAGTGGTTAACAAGAAATGATTTTAAATTCACAGCACAGAGTTAAAACTGACTTCGATATCACCAAACACAATTTGAATGACACAAAAATAACTCAGATTTTAGTGGCCTTATATTTCTGGGAGTCACAAATTTTGTTGTGATAATCCATCCACATTGTGACGTCAGAGCAGTAAGCAGATGTCAGCATCGTCGCTGAGGGCGACTTGGGGAACCGATGGCAAAGAGGGGGATAAAAATTACCGTTAGAGTAAGGACAACAGTAACTAAAGTGCACATATACATCAGGATAATTGTTCGAAAATGATATCAAGAGTCCGTAAAAATCGCAATTACAATATAGACCACATCTAAAAATTCCCATCAGAATAAGAGCTGTATTCTCTTTAAAAATCCCCATCAGATGAAGAAAATTGGTCCCTGAATATCTTTGTTAGATAGAAAGAGAGCACTGGCTGACATTTTTCCATGCCTTGCGCCTAGACTGAGCTACAACTTTGTCATTTTCATCCAAACTTGACCAGTGTTCAGCATTTACCGGATTTGTAGATGGTTAGAATGTGCTCTTGGAAAGAGCGGAGGGAGCAATGTGTTGTGCCTTAAGCTATATGTTCTTTTGTAAATAATATTGTATATAATAAATGTCTTGTGTTCGTGAGGCAAAGATGTATTATTTTGAGTCATAGGGAGTCGTCGGGGTGAAGAGAAACATCACACACATTGTCGTCTAGAACCTTGTCTTTATC
Source organism: Octonoba sinensis (assembly GCA_038502835.1). Classification (NCBI taxonomy): domain Eukaryota; kingdom Metazoa; phylum Arthropoda; class Arachnida; order Araneae; family Uloboridae; genus Octonoba; species Octonoba sinensis. The sequence goes on along the minus strand of CM076606.1, from coordinate 15,659,100 downwards.
ATTTCTGCTTCCTTGTTCTTGAGCAGCTAATGCCAAGATATTTTTAAAAAAGCACTTGGTTAGCATCTTAATTTGGTCCAAAATGTGCTGTCAATAAATTTTAGATGTTTCAAAGTTTTAATTAGAGGTTTTACAATCCTACTCTGATCCATATTGCTCAACTGACTTTCTGATTCTTTAACGTCAGATTTCTGGGAAGTTGCTGCACCTTATTCATAGCTTTTACTTTTTGTTACAAAAAATCTTTTGTTGGAGTAAATTTGAAATGACACCCAATGTACAGGGAGGCAATGCTGCACATAGCAATCGAACTTAACGAGAAAGAAATGTATTTTTTTAACTTTAAGCATTGATGCATTTAGAATTTTTTTTAGTCACACAATGTAACTGGGTATTGTGACTTGAATTAGTTGATTTTGATAACATATATTTCAATCACTGATAGCAAAGATGAATTTGTCAGGAAAATGAATAAAAGGGATTGTAATTGGATGATCTTGATAACATTTAAGAATTGAGTGCACTAACTGTGTCCAAACAGTACAATATGGTGGAGCTGCTGTTCCAATAATTTTCCATGTGATTTTAATTATTTATTTTGTTACTTTTAAATTAATTTTGTTTTATTTTTTAATAGGTAATAAGAATGTTACATTTAGAAATGAAGATAGTATTTCTAAAGCATCTTCTCCACTGATGTTTTCTAGATCTAGCTCTGTATGTTCCTTAAATAGTTTTGAACAGCAGTCCCTAATAGATGACCGGAGTTCCATTAGTGTATTTAGGTAATCATTTAGATACTATTTCATGTGTTTTGTTTTATTAGTCTACTTTTATGTTATTTTTAGGTGTTTTTACATTAATTAATGGCACTTATTAACCTGCAAACTAGACTTTTTCAATACTAGACTTTTGTAGACTTAATTGAAAATGTCTATTGAATTGAATTGAAAGTATTTTTTTGGAGATTTTTGCCTTTCCCGAGAGGGTGGCTTATATCCCGGCAGAAAGGACTAGGCGAGATTAAAATGGCGGCGGCTGTTCCGGAGGGGAGCAAGGGAATCCGAGGGAAGAGAAAAAAAAAAACCCGAGGGCAAACCCTCAAAAACGCCCTGAGCGGGCGAGAAAAGCACAAAAGGCTCGAGTAGACAAGCGACAAGCAAAGATAGCTTTGATCACATCAGAAACCGAACTGCCAGAGCAGGGAAGACCGAGCGAGGAAAACAGAGAACGTCTGATGAGAGCAAAGTGAGAACAAGACAGGAGAAAATGTTCCAAGGTTTCGGGTTGATTGCAGGAGAAGCATATAGGAGAAATGTTCTTGTTGATGCGATGGAGAGTGGTGTTGAGAAGCAACGTTTTGGTGCGGAGGCGGGATAGTAGAACGTTCATTTTACGATTAGGTGTCCAATTGGAATAATTGTGGATGGAAGATAAATAACTAAAATTTTGATAATATTTACAATTTAGCCAGTCTTCCTCTATTTTCTTAAGTGATTCTTTCTTGATGGTAGAAATGATGTCTTTGGTGGAGATATCATAGTGGTAAGAATAGTTAAAGGGTCCTTTTTTAGCAAGCATGTCAGCTTTTTCATTGATGAGGATGCCTTGGTGTCCTGGGCACCATATTAGCTTTATCGAGCTAGCTTTAGAGAGCGCTTCTATGATTGAATCAAGGATAAGAAAGGTAGCAGAACTGGATTTGACTGTAAAGTGATCGAGGGCTATAAGATTAGATTTGCTGTCCGAGAATATGGTGTAGTTTTTATTTTCAGAGATGTATTCAGAAATTGCAAATGCGATGGCTATAGCTTCGGCAGTAAAGACGGAGGTGTTTTTGTTGATGATAGCGGCTTTCCCTTCTTGTGAGCTGTAGTTGAAGGCTGATATGCTAGTAATGGTTTTACTTTTCGATGCATCTGTGCTGATGAGGATATTATTTTCCAGGTGTAGATTAACGTATTCATTAAACAGGAAGTTAGCAGTGGTTGGGTTATTAGCTTTGCTTTGAAAATTTAGTCCATCGGTAATGATATTGACGTTACAGAGGTTGCTTGGGTTTTCTTCTAGTTTTTTGATGGTAATTTTAGCAGGTTGGATTTGGTTGGTAAAAAGATAGTTATAAATGATAGGAAAGATATAGTGGTTGTCTCTCTTTTTCCCAGAAGTTTTTTGTCTTTGGTCGGTTTTTGAAGAAAGGGGAGATAGTTTACCAAGGGCAAGATGGCGTAGTCCAAATTTGAGAACGGAAGAGTTACGGCGATCCCAGAGATTGGAGACGCCTGCTTCTCTGAAGAGGAGAGGTATGGGAGTCCAGCGGGGTAGTCCGAGGGCCCATCGAAGAGCACTGTGGTAAACAACATCCAGTTTCTTTAACGCGGAGTGGCTAGCGGAACTGTAGAAAATTGATCCATATTCAATGATGCTTCTGATTAAAGAATTTGCTATGATTAGAAGATTTTTTGAGCTTGCTCCTCTATTGCAGTTGGCGATAAATTTGAGGAAGTTGATTCGTTTGAAAGCTTTTTTTTTTATGTAGTTTATGTGGTTGTTGAAAAGGAAATTTGAGGTAAAATAAATCCCGAGCCATTTCATTTCCTGTGACCAGGGGATGGCCTGGCCCTGAAGCGTAAGAATTATATCCGGAGTGGTTCTTTTCCTAGAGAGGTTGATAATGGAGCTTTTCTCGGGGGCAATCGACATCTTCCAATGATCACACCATTTTTCTATTAGTTGAAGGGTTCGAGCTAATTTGTTGTGAACTTCTAAAGGATTTTCTCCGGAGGCATAGACAATGATGTCGTCTGCATAGATAATTGTGGTGACTCCAGGTATGGTGGTTTCAAAGAAATCGTACATGTAGACCATAAACAGAAAGGGGGCTAGGACTGAGCCTTGTGCGATCCCGGTCTTGAGGGAGCTGGTGATAGAAAAAGCGTTCCTCCATCGTACTTTAATTTTCCTGTCAGAGAAAATCCAGTGGGCGACTTTACCGCTTATGCCACAATTGATAAGCTTCAGGGCCAGGCCGTCAATCCAAACTCGATCATATGCAGATTGAAGGTCGAGTTTGACACAAAGGACAAAAAGTTTCTGTTTTCGTAAGGTTTGAATCTCTTCGAAAAAGGACGAGATGGCTGCATTGCAGTCGCGGAAAGGAAAAAAACCGAATTGATTTTTGTTGAAAATGTCATTCTCAAGAGACCAAGTAATCAAACAGGGGAGAATCATTCTTTCTAATATCTTGGAGATGACTGGAGTAAGGGCTATTGGTCTGTAGGCATGAATATCGGCTGCTGATTTGTGAGGTTTCTTGATTGGTATAATAATAGCTGTTTTCCAGGAAGCAGGGATTTCTGTTCTCTCCCAGATAAGATTAAGTTGTTCAAGTAAGGCGTCTCTAAAATTATCGGGAAGGCTTTTGTACATACGAGCAGGTATACCATCTTCGCCTGGGGAGGTATTTTTGGTGGATTTGACTGCTTTATTAAATTCGTCTGGAGAAAAAGGACTATCAAGTTTGGAGTTTAAATTAGAATTGAAGTCAATAGGAAGATGATGGGGAGGAATACGGGAACTAAGGTTTAGAGCAAAAGCGTTGGCTTGAGCAGTAGCTGATGTAATGGTGTTTGTGCCTATCCTGAGGAGAAGATTGGTTTTGTCATCCGGGGTATTTTTGGAAATGATGGATTTGATAATTCCAAAGGCGCCCTTACCTGAGCCTAAGTTGTAGCAGATATTGTTCCAATAGTTTTTTTTTTTATTTTTGATTTCTCTACGTAGTTTGGCCGAAAAGTATTTATATTTAATCCAATGTTCTTTGTTGATATCTCTCTTTGCTCTCCGGAGATGTTTCCTCTTTTGGCCTAAATAGTAGCTACATTTGCTAGACCACCAGTTTGGGAGGTTTTGAGTATGAAGGTTTTGGATACTTTTGTTGTGATTGAGGGTGTTTTTTAAAAAAGTTTGGATATTTGCTAAGTTATTGGGGATACTGGTGGTGTTATTTAACTTGAGTTCGATGTTATTCCAGTTGTATCTTATTCTGGAGCTAGGATTATTGAGTTGAGGTAAATTTTTTAGAAAATAGGAGATATCAATGATAATAGGGAAATGGTCCGAGTCAAAGGGATCAGGGTGAATGTTGAAATTTATATGGGGAAACACATCCAGAGAGCAAAGCGAGAGATCTATGAGAGACTGAGAGCCGGAAGGTGCTCTATGAGTGGGTTTATTGTTGTTGAGAATCCCGATGTTTTGATTAAGAATCCAATCGACAAGGATGTCAGAGTTAATGGAATCGAAGGAGCTTCCCCAGTAGCTATGGTGAGTGTTAAAATCACCGAGGATAAGAAAGGAAGAATTTAGTTTTTTTTTTAAATTTTCAAGCCAAATTTTGTTAAAGTTACCTCTAGGGGAATAAATGTTGATGATATCAATTTTTTTGTTATTAATCCAGACGCTAATGCCGAGGATTTCAGTTTCAGGAGTGCAGAGAAAGTCCAGATTCATATCATACGACGGGAGAAAGCGGGGGATAATGGTCATAAGACCACCGCCTGCGTTATTGAGGAGATCTCTGCGATATATAATGGAGTTGGGGAAAGAAAAAACATCTCTTTTGAGGAAAGTTTCTTTAAAAACGAAAATTTTGCAATCGTTAAAGGGCGAAAGAGGGAAGAAAAGGCGCTTGTTAAGCAGACTGCGGCAGTTCCATTGTCAAACAAAAAACCCCAGAGCAAGCCCAAAAAAAAAAAAAAAAAAAAAAGGGGGAGAAAAAGGGAGACAAGAACCAGAACAAAAAAAAAAAAGAAACGCAAGCGCCCGGAGCGAGAAAAAGCGAGCCTACGAAAAACCAGACGGCAGAAAACCCGCAGGAATGGGCATGTTAGAAGAGCCAGATGAGGAAGGGAGGTGAACGTTAGAGGTGTCCATTTCATTATCGTGATTAACGTTTTTGAAATTCATTTTAGATAATTTTTCCAGGTTTGAGCTCCCAGTAGACGCGATTTTCCTCGCGCGGGTTGGACTGGGCTGCGAGATTTGAGCCATTTTTTCCAAAGTATTGCTTATGCTTTCCACGGTTTGTAGCATTCTCTGTTGAAAAACTTGTATTTGTGTTTCCATTATGCTAATGATTTTTTCTTCGAAATTTTTTAGCGCGGTGTTCAAGAGGTTTTCGATTTGCGTGTTTGGATTATTGGTACTGTTTTCTATTCTCACGATATTTGCATACGAGTTCTTGTTTTCTCTTCGGTATTGACGTCTAGCTTCTGGAAACGATAAGCTGTTCTTGCATTTAAATTCAAGGAATTTTACTTCTTCTCTGTACTTTTTGCAATTTCGGTCAGACGCGCTGTGTTCTTCTGTGCACAGGGCACATTTTTTCATTGTGTTTTTATAGGTCGAAGTTTCATATTTCTCAGCGCAATTTCCGCACGTGGTATCATTTTTGCAGTTTTTGGTAGAGTGGTTATATCTTTGGCAGTTCTTACATGCTCTGGGCCGGTCTATGAATGTCGAGATTTTGTGGTAGGTGTACCATAATTTAACCGACGATGGTAAATTGGTACCATAAATGGTCGTCAGGACCGTTTCTGTTTGCTGTTTTATTCCGTTTTTGGTAACTATAAAGCGTCGCATCTCGCTAACGTACAGTCCTTGGTCATAGAGCTCAGAGGCTACTTCTTCTAATTTGATATCAATCGGTATATTTTTCAACAGAAACCTTGTTGTTATCCTGTCATTGAGGAGGGATGAAGTTATTTTAGTGTTTAGAATCTCTTTTTTGAGCAATAATTCTTTGGCACATGATGGACTATAAGTTTTGATAATTATGAAGTTATTCTTAGTAAAGTTAATTGTGTCAATATCTTTGTGATTAGTTATGGTTTCTTCAATTTCGCTTTTTAGTTTCTTAGGATTATGATTTGGTATTCCGGTTCCATTTTCAGATTTAATCATGATAGAAAAATTTGAGCCGCCATTGTTCGAAATGGCATCAATGGTGGTAAGAGAATCAGATATGCTAGAGAAGATGTTTGTGTCAGGGACAGCCATATCCCTCCGGGAAAAGTTCCGCCGGACGGCGGAAACACAGGTATTCAGAGAAACAAAGTGGCGCTTACCTTGGAACAAAAAGGAAAAACAGAAACGCCGAGACGAAAAGAACCTCGACGTCGGACGACGTGGAGAAACTTCACCTTAACGGCATCTACGGCAAGTAAGAGCTGAAAGATAAAACTTGATACGGGAAAAAATTTTGAGAAGGAAAAAAGAAATAAAAATAAAAACCAGGACAAAAAGTTAAAGGATGGGTCAGAAGCGACTTGCTTCCGCCTGGAACGGCCGACCGCTTGAGCGGCCTAGGAATCTCGAAAGAACACACGAGGAGCAGTGACAGTTACAGTCACTGTTTTTCTTTTTCTGAAAATGTCTAAAACCACTTTTATGTGTTTGTATGTGTGCAAATTTTTGATAATTGTCTCAAAAATAATTAACAATCTACAAGACAAATTCAACTCTAGAAAAATTTTTGGACAGTAAGGTGTCACATTTCAAAATGCTTCAATTTGAGCATAATAAATATTATTATTTACATTGTGAATATTATAAGTTACACAAAGCACTGAGAACAGCAACCAACACCAAAAAACGAAACACAAGATGTGGGAAACGCGGCTACAGTTATACACAAACATAAATCTATGTAACATCTCTCCTTTTAACAAAAGTTTCTTTTGCACACTATTTACAAATCCAGTCTCTTTACTGGTTTAGCAACTCTTCGGGATCTCGTGGTTATAGCGGGCTTGTCAAAAGCATCTGGGTCATGCTCGTGTGGGATTGGTACAGGAACAGGATCAAATGAGACTGATGCAGAATCAGGATTTGGCACTACATTAGGTTTGGTTTAATGGGAATTTCAGGGGTTGACTGGTTAATTGAAGGATTACTTTGATCTGGCCTCAAGTGCATTCTATTCCTTCTAAGTTCACCTCTAGCAGTTTTCACTAAGTATGAATGCGGAGTATCTAGCTTTTCCAGAATAGTTCAAAATGTCTAATCTCTGTGATTTAGTTGGACGTAAACAAGTAGATTAGATTTAAATTTTTCTAGATTTACATGTGATCGGTGGTGATGTTTCTTTTGCATCTCCTGATTACTTAATAAGTTCTTATAAGTCTCTATTGTTTTAAATTTTGGTTTTAATATGTTCTTTTTAGTAGGTAGTAGAGATCTCAATGATCTTCCCATCAACATTTGTGCCGGAGATGGTACATTATATTTTTGGGTGTTATTGTATTCAATCAATGCCAAATTTGGATCTCCACTGTCTTCTAAAACCTTCAGCATCAAATTCTTAATTGTACCTGTAGCATGTTCTACAATTCCATTGCATTTAGGGTATCTTGGTGAAGAGGTGAGATGTTTCACATCATATTATTTCAGAAAAGCCTGACATTTATAACGGTCAAATGGCAATCCATTATTTGAATGCATAAATTTTGCTATTCCATGTGTTATGAGGTGACTGTGTAGTTTATCCAGCTCTGAACGTATTCTAAAAAATGCTCATAAATTTGCAAAATTAAGGGGGTATAAACCATGCGATATTTTAAATATATTATTTAATATACCCTTGATGTCATCTTTTGAATTTTACTTCAGCCCTTCTGAATGTGATACAGTAAAACGCCGTTAAAACGCAGGTCTCGGGGGACATGTTTGGCACCCGCGTTATAACATAACCGCGGTATAGTGAAACTATACCGCGGAACCATATTCACAAAATAATACTCGCTTTTGTTGCATCATTTTTTACTTTATCAATTACGCGCAACTTTTCTTCCCCCTATAGTATAATTTTTTCTTTTCTTCTTTGCTGCCACTTTATTCAATGTAATTGCTGTGCAAGAAGCACACATCTCAGCTGTGCAATCAGTGTTTTGAGCGGTAGGTTATAAACCAACTGTGTTCTGAGAAAAAAGGTGCAGGGCTCCCACGGCTGCGCCAAACTGCGCCAAAACGATTTTTCTGCTACATTCTGCTACATAATGCGTTTTTTCGGCAAATTTGCGCCAAATCGCGATTTTCAGAAAAAAAATGGAAAAATTTTTAGATATTATTTTTTTTAACATTAAAATCGACAGAATTTGTTACATTTTTTATTTAGTCAACTAATTTTTTACCTTTGAAGCAGTTTATTAATGAATATTAGCTCTACTCTCTCTTAAGAACATCAAATATGGATGAGAAAATTGAGCAGAATGAGTTATGGTATCCCACGCTAGAAGAAACAGTGAGACGATTTCTAATATTTTGTAGTATTATAGAGAAAAATCATTCCTCTTATCACTATTTCTGTTGAACATTTTATTTAGTAAGTTTTTCTTGAAATATATAAAAAAGTTTACAATTTCATGAAACGTGGGGGAAAAAAACTTAGCGTTTTTCCTCAGTGCTCTTTGTGTTTCCTAATGTTTAGGAAATACTAATCAATGTGAAAAATCAATAACAGAACAGATGTTAAAAAGATTGCTGCTCCATTATAACAATTCTTTAAAATTCCTTAAGCTTACTCTCCACGTGTAAGCAAAGGAGCGCATACGTTCTACCATCTTTTTGCATCCGCTACAAAAATCGGATTTTTTTCATTTTAACTGTTTATAATGATTCCTGTCAAAGTAAATAAATAAAATGTATTTTTATTTTAAACAAAAACATTGTTTGAAAATAGATATTTGTTCCCGAAAGTGTTTGGAGGTAGACTTTCAAACGCTGTAAAATTAAACATTGAATTGCAGTTTTTTTTCCTTTCTTATTACTCTTTAGGTTCTGTAATCTATATCATATAACCACAAGCAATTAAAAAACATAAATATAAAGAATAAAATAAGTAAAAAAATTACAGCTAAGTTAGAAAATCATTAAAAAAGCATGTACGTATATCTTAATGAATTGATGATCTTTGACAAATATGTTAAGCAATATTATTAGAAGGAATAGAAATTTTGTTGTGGATGAATGACCTCATAAAAGTACTCTTTTTAAAGTTTCAATTTTTAAATTAAATTTGAAAGTTATGAAATTACCATGCATTCCCTTTTTCTTTTAATGCAATTTAGTTTCTTTCGGCATGCAATTGCGGTAACCCTAGGACTCTTTAAAATTTAATTGTAATTATTACACAATTTTTCAAAGATGTAAAGATAAATTGTTGGGGAAAGAATCATTAGCTATTAAATTATCAAAATATAATAAAAAATACATTTTGCCTTTCTATTATAGAACTGAGAAATATAATTTGATTCTTGAATTTTCTTTCTGCAAAATTATGAAACTCACCAATTTACTTTTAGTTTTATTAATTACTTCCAGAGCATCCAAGTGAGTATTTAGGATTGAAATTTAAAGAAATATTTTTTAATCGGAAAAATAATAAATATTACTGCAGGTAGAAAATAGGATCGACTTCAAATATATTTTTTTTGATAAAATATGAAATTATATTTAATTTATTCAAAATTTTACTGTTACTGTAATCACAATGGTTATACCTAAATAAGTAACATTTAAAAAACAAATTTTAATTAATGATAAATAGTTTAAAATAGTTGAACCTTTCATATTAGTTAGTTTTTGCTTATTTTCTTGAAAGAATAGTGTTTTAGCTATTAGTGAACAAAAAAGAGAGAATGCAATGATTTTTTAAAAGAAGAAAATTTTAAGGTTTCTTCCAGCTGCTCTTAACTATTAGAAGAAGAAAAAAAACAACAAAACATTTTAAAAAATAATCCGTTTCTTGAGAAAAGTATTGTAAAACCTTTATAAGGGTTATAATTTTAATTAGTCTTACTTTTTGATTAGGTTTTGAAAAATTTCTCAAGAAAAAAAAAAACAATCCAGTTTTTGAAATAATCTAATCCAGTTTTTGAAGGATGTTTGACGTTTACATTTCCTATCATTTTGAACACTTGAAACTGCTCTTACTCTTGATGTATGAAAATAACATTGCTTTAAAAACAGCCATTTAATATTTAAAAAATGAAGAAAAGTCCTCCAAAAATGGTACAAAGTTGATATTTTCGGCTCCTAGACTGATACAAAAGTCGATTTCTTCTGCTCCAAACTGATACAATAGTTAAATTCTTCTGCTCCAAACTGATACAAAAGTTAAATTCTTCTGCTCCAAACTGATACAGAAAGGACATTTTACCTGCTCCGAAAGCTGCTACAAATTGTGTTAAGGCGGTGGGAGCCCTGAAGGTGCTTAAAAAATATCTTTGTTATCAAGATGGAATTGTGAAGGGGGAGAGGTCTTAAGAAAGAATTAGATTTGTTAGGGGAGGAACGCACTTCTCACTGAGGAATATGTTTACTTTTCAGGAATGCTGAAGAATCTGGAATACAAAGGTTGATAGCACTATAAAAGAAGTTACAGACACATAACTAGACTTCTGAAAATGGAATAGCTAAGTATTGAACTGAACAGTCCCTGTCAGATTGAGCTCCGCCCATGTCAAGAGAAACAAGTCAGGGCGATTGCACCCGATTTTGAAATCAAGCTATATGTCCTAGGTTGAAAGACAGAAAAAGCATGAAAAAGGTGTACATCACGCCTATCACAATAGGGCTTTATATGCTTTGTGTCTCTGGTGGGGGGATGGGTGCTCTTTGGCTAGAATATTTGTGCTCCGGCTTTCTTTATTTAAGGAATCACCTTTAAATGGCAATGATAAAGGGTGGTTTAAACGTCGGGGGACATGATAGTCACCGCGGTATAACAGGGTTTTACTGTAATTAAATACGATTTAGTACAATAGAGTCCCTCACACTCTGCACTCAATAACCCGTCAGAAAGTATTTTTCTGAGGTCCGTCTTATCAGATAAATTACTGTACACTGTGTATTCATTAATTTTCTTTTTCATGCAGTTAAGGCTCTATGCATTCCTAAAGTATGTACTTTTCCTTTGTTTAAGGGAATTTGGCAGTTTATTCTCTTTTGTATTTTCAAGCAAGGAATACCTACAAGAACAGCACTGTATTTTATGAGGAAACACTCATGCTTATTCTTTTTTATCCTTATTTCTGATCAGTGACGTAGCTCGCATAGGTGACACCTGGGGCGGTTATCTGTGGTATCATCCCCCCTCCCCCCAAAAAAAGAAGAAGAAATGCAAAGAAAGAAGAAAGCCCAGCAAAAAAAAGAAGTAAAACAACATTCGTATCATGGGAGTTATAATATTTAATGTATTTGTTGACGGCAATGGTGTGTTTAGCAGTAAAAAGCCTCTTTGAATATTTTTGTAAGGAAACACTTTGCTCAGTTAAAAGCAGAAAAGAAAATGATAGAAAAAATATCCAGTTCATGCTATTTATTTCATTATAAAGAGCTTTTAAAGGTTTATTGTTTCCCCCTTTGTGGCCGGGTGTCACCCCAGAACGAGTGACACCCGGGGTGGGCCGCCCCTTTAGCTACGCCACTGTTTCTGATAACCAGGCATTTTCACCAACTCAGCCACCCTTCGGTCCACATTAGACCGAGTTTTCAGGTCTCTACTGAAGTATAGTAAAACCTGCTTAAGATGTTTTCCAGGGGACCGAGAGAAAAAACTTCCTAAACGGGTAGGCTCTATATTTAAAAATGAATCTACCTTACGATATTTAAGGAGGATATTATTAGGCAATATTTAAATTAGACATAAAATAGACACCCCCATAGGAGACTCAACAAACATTCCTTTCCTCCTTATCAGTCATCATTGTTCTCATGACAACTGACTAATCCTCGCTGCCCGGTAGTAGAAATCGCGCAGCACGGCAGCGAGCGCTGCAGATTTATCTTTAAGCTTGCAGATTAATTTTCCATCTTACATATTTTTTTTTTTAATGCGACCAGGAAAAAAGTTTTTTTATTGTCTGCATGTATTAATGTTATATGTTAACTATTTTTAAATGCATAGTTTGCTATTTTTTATGATTGTAAATTTGGTTCCACATCATTTGGTGCCGCCGATCAGTTTTGACTTCTGAAACTTGTGCTGCAGATTGATACAGAAAATTCTGCTACTGGGCCTCTCTGGCACCTATTTTCCTGGAAGTTTTGATACTGAGAAAAGGGTACCCTTGAGAAAAACTGACTAAAACAGCTTTTCTGAACCTTCTTCTGATCTTTTTTCCATTAGAAATAAAAACCACTACGTAGATTGAAAAAAACGTGAAAAAAAGGAACTTTAGAAGTCTAAAGTGTCATTTGAAACAAAAAATTGTCGAATATGAAAACTTATTAAGCGGGGAAAAAATCAAAACTTTTTAAAAGGGTTTGTTTTGACATTGGGAAGATGGTAATGAAACTGGTATTGAAATTAAAAACTTCTTAAACGGGAAAACGTCTTAAGCAGAAACTTCTTAAGCAGAAACTTCTTAAATAGGTTTTACTGACTAGCAAATACATTTGTAAAAAAATTTTAGAATAAAAAATTTTCAACTTCCCTGTTTTTTAAGTATTTGTATATCTCATTCCCATAGTACTCTTCCGAGTGGTATTATTTCTCCAAGTGAGCTGCCAGATTCTCCCGGTGAAGCAGCATCTCCAAGTCTTTCACAAAAGGATATCCCAACTCGAGCAATATCGCCAATTCTCAAAAGTGATGCTGATATTTTAAAAGACGAAAGTGATTATGAATCCGTGAATATTTTAGAAGATAGCATTTTAAGCAACATATCTGATGAAGATGATTGTAAAGCGAAAGAAGTTGATAATCCTGAAGCCCATACACTTCAAACTGGGCTCCAGCAGTTAAATTATAATGTATGTAATTCTTTATATAAAAATTATTATTATTATTGCCATTTTATTGATTAATGCATTTAAAATCATGTTAAATCTGCTAAGAAATTTATTGAGTAATCGAAAGAGCTCAGGGTTTTTTTTTTTGCAATTAGAAATGTAATAGAATTCAAGCACTATTTGTCTGCTTTTCCTTGTACAAAATGAAACAAGCATTGTTTTCAAAAATTAGAAAAGAAAAACAAATCAAATGCCACTCAAATCTCAACGTATATTTCCATTTTAATCATTCCTAAATCTTTTTGACTTTTCATCGTGATACCCATTCATTTTGTTTCAACACCTGTAGGTGCATACATGTATCCCAAACAGCTCAAAAATTTAACCCACGAAGAAGGAGAATGTTGATAAACTGAAATTATGCTATCTGAATATCAATTCTCATGTTGATTTACTGTGTTCCTTACCAATTGCCATTTTCTTGTAGTGCTTTAGTTTAAGGAAGGGTCATTCCACAGTATTTGTTATTTATGGGGCATTTCACCTCAAAATGTTTTGTGTTCCTGTTTCGCGTTTTTCAAAGGGCGCGGCGCCCTGCCCCTTTTTCAAAAAGTGCTGATGCGCCCTGCCCTGTTTTGAACAGAAAAATGTGCCCTGTCTTTTTTTTTTTTTAAGAGTTTGAAAAAAAATTGGATTGGACGAAGATTTTAAGGCACGACCGATGCAACGGCGCCGATTGTTCGAAAAATTAGCCATCGGCATCGGCAGCCAATGTTAACTTTTAAAAAAAAAATGTCCATTGGGCCTTAAAAAACATCTAAATGCCCTCATCCTTATACGTAAGATCGTTCAATTGCACGTTATTAATCTTAAGTTCATCTACTAGGTACTTTTCTTTACAATATTTTAAACGTTTATTTCCCGTTATCGCGCTATTTTAAAGCAATGCATTTTCAAAATGCACGTCACAATTTGAGCGCTCAAAAATCGCTAATTTTACAAGTTCAAACAAAATACTCTATTTGATTTAAAATGAATGTGTTGCATAAAATAATATAAATGTTGCAGATTCTTTGCCTCAAAATCAGAGGATTCCTGTAACACTCAACCATTAACAAGAAAACGAAGTTGAAACGATGAATCACGGGCACGTGTTTCGTGCCCGTGCCTTACAAAGTCGCTTTAGCTGATGTTTTCTTTTCTTGTGGTTGTTTATTCTTTATTTATTCAGTTTTGTATTAACTAGTATTACTATTAGTATCTGAAAAGAAATGGGTGAAGAGAAAATCCGATTAAAAATGATAGCCTGATCGGGAAATCGTCTTTTTTTTTCTTCTTCTAGATACACAAAAGCGATTTTCGGTACTTTTGTAGTCTTAATTCTGAAGTAAAAAGAAATTAAAGTCAAAAAGATATTTTTCCACACGAGAAACATAGGCGTTGCATCGGCATCTAGATGTTTTTCAAGGTCGATGGGCCGATGTTTTTTTCGATGTTATAACGTCGGCAGCTGATAGCGATGGCTAGTTTTTCGAACTATCGCCGCTGATGCGGGCGGGCCCTAATAGTTATTTATTTAGTGCTCAATTTAAAAGGTTTAACTATGTTTCTCAAGAAACGTTCAAATTTTAGGCAGGTCTCTTTAAAAAAAATTAATTTAAACAAATCGGAAAAATGTCCGGATCTTCGAGGTTCTATCTGTATTAATGTTTTATAAATATATATATATATATATAAAAGGAATGATTTAAGTGATACATATGTGATATTTCTCTTTACCCCGACAACTCCCAACAACTCTCTACGACTCGAAATAAGACATCTTCGATTCACGAACACAACACATTTATTATGTACAAAACTATTTACACAGGAACATATAAATAAAGACACAACACATCGTTGCCTCCGCTCTTCTCAAGAGCATCTCACCAACTCCCTCTCTTTTCCATCCGTTCCCCGAGTCGCCCCCTGCGACGATGCTCTGACGTCATACGCCCACTACTCAGACATCACACACCCCACCTAAAATTGAAGCTACAGTTTCAAAATAGCTTCAAACCCTTGAACACTATAAATCATAAAACAAACAAATTAAAATACTTGCAGATATTAGAAAAGTACACAAACCATAAATATCAAAATAGAAAAATGTTCAAAGTCAATAAAGGTTAATGATGTATCACATTGAATAACCAATGGCTGATCAAGCACTGGAAGGTTGCGATTTGGTGCGTCTACGAGACATTGTTCGTGTTGAGAAACGCCGACTCGAGCTCTTCTTTCCAAAT
This sequence comes from Octonoba sinensis, assembly GCA_038502835.1. Classification (NCBI taxonomy): domain Eukaryota; kingdom Metazoa; phylum Arthropoda; class Arachnida; order Araneae; family Uloboridae; genus Octonoba; species Octonoba sinensis. Next base: position 15,644,014 of record CM076606.1, on the reverse strand, counting down.
TAATTCTTCTGATTTCTTTTTAGTAAGTTCTGTAAACAGCTAGGCTCTCGCAAAGTCCTGGTATTGTGAAAGAGCTTTGTTCATCACCTCTTGGTATGTGGCTGCTGCGTTTCTTAGCCCAAACGGCCTAACTTTAAAGGAGTACTGTCCTCTGCTTGTCTTAAAACTTGCTTTTCGACTTTCCTTTTCTAAAGGTATGGACCAATGTCCTTTCAACAAGTCGATTGAAGTCATGATGCTCGCTTTTCCTATTTGAAACAAGTTTGCTTCATTTTCAATAGGGAAGTCGTCGGGTTTTGTTACGGCATTCAAAGTTCTGAGATCAACACAGAGTCTGAGAGCTCCATCCTTCTTCATCACACATACTACAGGATGTGAAATCTCAGCATGGCTTTCTTCTATGAGACCTAATGCCAACAATTCTTCGATTTGTTTCTCAACCTGAGGTTTCAATGCTTCCGGAATTCTGTAGATGTATGGTTTTTTCATTTCAGCGTCAGTTATTTTTATTTTATGTTCTCCTACCTTTGCAAATTGGACTTTGTTTAAGAATAAGGTGTCATATTTCTTCAACAATTCTAAAATTTCTTCCTTCTTAACGTCATCCAAATGACGTAAATCAAGCTCACTAAGTTTGAAAGAACTCGGAGTATCGTTCGTACTAGGTGTGGGCTGAACCTCCCCCAATTCCTCTTCATTTTGGAATATTACGCACACTGCCTGTATTCTAGGAATGAATTTCCTAATTTTATTTACATGAACCGTTTTGATACTCCCATCTAATAATTTGACCTTATAAGAATCGTGTTTACATCGCTCTAATATATTAGCTGGTCCTGTCCATCTAGCATATAATTTATTATTAGAATCTGGAATCAATAAATATATCTGGTCTCCCGGCTTAAATCCTTTATGCAATGCCCGTCGGTTAGCATGTTTTGCATAATTCCCTTGTTTCACCTCAGCTATCAAAGAAACCTGCTCCGCAGCCTTTTCTAATTTAATCTTTAATTCCTCTAAATGTTCAATTGCGCTCTTGCCCATGCTTATAGGTAACGGTACTTCCCCTGCCCAAGTAGATTTTAACACTGAAAGTGGACCCCTAACTTCTCGCCCGTACATAAGTTTAAAAGGTGACACACCCGTGGTAGAATTTGGAATTTCTCTGTATGCAAATAACAAGTAAGGAATATATCTATCCCAATTTTTTGGATCGTCTCTAATGACGTGGTGTAACATGCGCTTTAAAACTTGATTATATCTTTCCACTAATCCGGAGCTTTGTGGATGTCCCGCAGTAGCGAATTTTGGTGATGACCCTAATCTAGCGTGAAACTCCTGAGTTAATTTCGAAATAAAATTCGTTCCTTGATCACTTGCTATTACCCTAGGAATTCCCGTCCTCATAAATATTTCTAGCAAAGCTTCGCACGTTGCCCTTGCAGTTATAGTCTTTAATGGCACCGCCTCCAGGGCCCTCTAGAGTGTTGATCAATTAAACATAAAACATATTTGTGTTTGTGTGCTGATGCTGGTTCAATCGGACCGATTATATCACAAGTCACCTGATCAAATGGAAATTCTGGTCTATTTACTGAAGTTATAGGAATTTGATCGCTCGATCTTTCCCTACTTCGTAACTGACATTCTTTGTAAGACTTACAATATATCTCTATTTGCTTTGCCATGTCCGGCCAATAAAATGAATAACGAATCCTTTCTTTTGTTTTTCTCATTCCCAAATGATTCGCGAAAATCGATTCGTGTGCTAACTTCAAAATTTGTTCCCTCCTAACCTTCGGCACTACTAACTGACTAACGGTATCTCCCGAAATCTTATCTTTATGATAAACTAAATTATCCATTTTAAAATACCCGTTCTTTCCTGATTCCGCATCCTTAATAGCTCCCTGTAAAGTCTCGCAACTTCTTTGCTGTCTTTTAAAAACCTCGCCTTCCGAAAACTGACCAACGTCCTCTTGCTTCTCCCTCTCACTCTCCGTCGACACGCAACAAGTCATAAATTTCCCACTTTCACTCTGCGATGTCCTTTCTGTAAACCGATCTGTTTCTTTCCCGCATCCTGTCTGATTGACTCCCCTCGCTACTTCTTCAAAATACGCTGTTTCCTCCCCTCCTTCTATCGACTCGGACTCCCAGTTCATATGCTCCGTCTGAGGCCACGTGTGTCCAGCTTTCCCCCGTTCCATGCTCTCGTCAGCCCCCTTTTTAGCGATAAGACTTTCTAACATTCCTAAGACTTCCGGTGTTAGAATACAATCGACCACTAGTTTTTCCGTCACTGAAAATAGCACATTACTATATGAAGTAGTAAGATTGCTGTCATCATATAATGCTATTGAAAATGTTTGCAAATCAGCTATTATTGTTTCACCAAATGCAGAAATTAATATAACTTTAGAAGAGTCACTGTTTCTTAAAGCTGGTGGAATAACCTTCGAATTAATGATGGGCATATCTGCAGCAAAATCAATTAAAGCTTTAATTTTCCTCCCTTCCAACATAATATATCTATACTGTAAACCCTCAGATTTCAATGTTTCACAGTCAAAATATTCTGTTTTCACTTTTGCTACTAACTTCTCCTCTGTTTTATTATTGCTATGCAACGAATCTCTTCTCATTTGTGTAGCACTGGCTGCGCTTTTATTTTTAATGGGACAAAACTTTAAATGATTTACATGTTTACATAGCTTACATACTTTTAATGTATCCACAATGTTATAATTACCAAAATTATTTCTTACATGGGGTGGTATATATTTTTCTCTCGACTGATCTCTAAATCCGTTTTCGGTTTGGTTATGAGATCTTGTTGATTTATCATACAATTCGGAAAATGTTCTACCTTTAGAAGTAAACCAATTATCACAAAGTTCTGCCATTTCCCTTAGTCTTAACCACGTATCCAATTGTTTGATTTTAATGTAACTACTCATTTCTGGATCTAAAGCATTTAATAACCTATCGCTAACTATTAATTCATTTAGCGTTTCAAAATCTGTTACTTTTCTGAGCTGACAATAGAAATCCCAATTTGCTCTAATTCTACTCGGGAACTGCATATGATTTTCGTTTTTCGATCTTTTTGCTGAGAGGAAATTATCCAAACAAGCTTCTGGGGTCGGTTGAAATTCTTTCAAAATTATATTTTTAACCTTTTGATAATCCTTCATCTCCTCTGCGTCTACATAAACTAGTAAATTTGCCGCTCGTTCACCTAACAAATTAAATAGAATTTCTACTTTAAACTCTTCAGCTACATTTTTTATTTCAAACGCCTTTTCCAAAGAAGTAAAAAATAAATTCCACGTACCACATTTAGTCGGTACTGCAACAGTTAACGTTCTAACACTTTTTATTAAACTTTCTAAAGAATTACCACTCGCTATTTGTTCACCCACACCAGTATTAGCACTCCTGCTTTCTGCCTGAAACTTAGCAATTTCCAACTGTGTTTTAGCTAGTTCTAATCTCGTTTTCTCTAATTCTAAAGCATTTCCTTGATCTTCTTTTGAACGCGCTTTACTTTCGTTTTCTCTTTCAATACGCTCATTAACCGTTGAATTCAAAAATTCTTTCACAAAATCAAAATCATCCGCATACTGAGGACTATTTTCAATCATTGCTTTTATGTCTACTACTCTATGTTCTGCTTCAACTTTCTGGCCTAACTCTTTAGCCACAAGGACTAAATCTTCCTTTTTTAATCCTTTTATACTAAACATTTTCTTCTTCACTACAACTCTTCAATACAATAGTAAATAAATTAATTCTTCTTACCTTTATACAGACTCTGGTTCTCGAAAGAGAGCGTGTGATATTTCTCTTTACCCCGGCGACTCCCAACAACTCTCTACGACTCGAAATAAGACATCTTCGATTCACGAACACAACACATTTATTATGTACAAAACTATTTACACAGGAACATATAACTAAAGACACAACACATCATTGCCTCCGCTCTTCTCAAGAGCATCTCACCAACTCCCTCTCTTTTCCATCCGTTCCCTGAGTCGCCCCCTGCGACGATGCTCTGACGTCATACGCCCACTACTCAGACGTCACAACATAACTTTTTTAATTAACATTCTGCATGTTTTAATGGTTTAAAGCGAATATTTGCCATCGGCAGATAGAAAAGGTAAATAATCGGTAATCGGCCATCTTTGAACAATCGGCATTGACCCATTGGCAAAAAAAGGCTGTCGCTCAAGACCTAGAAGATTTCCTTTGATACAAAGATTGATGAACATAGCTGTAACCTTTCACCATCAACGGCTGAGGTGGAGAGAGTATTTTCTCAAGTAGCATTAATTGTGTCCACTTACAGAAATAGACTTAAAGTAGAAAATACTAACAATTTATTAATGATAAAGCTAAATGTCGGTATAAACTATGATTCAGCTGCTAAAAGTTGGCTCACTAAAAAAAAAATTGTACATTTTTTTCTATAATAATGAATATTTTAAAACTACATTTCACAGTCATTTTTCTATTTTAATTTATTTACTTATTCCACTGAAGCTTTTTCTGATTTGTTAAATTGTATTTAATGTACTAGCAGTTCTTTCTCAAATTAAGGAATTTTTTTTCTTATATCAGCATGGTAAATAAGATAAAATTATAGTTTTAATTGTTACTGTGCACAGGTCTTTCAAAGCGCTTAATTTTACTTAAAATTCTTAACTATTTTTAGAGTGATTTATTTTCTTTCTTGTTCCAGACAGTTGTTGATCAAACTTGTTTCCTTTTTTTTGGTCCATTATTTTTATTGCTTGTTTTAATTTAAATTTATATGGCTCTTTTTGATGAAATTTTTATCAACTGCTTAGGAAAATTTGATTAAGCACTAGTATTTAAAAAATTGATCTTGATAAAAGCAACAGTTTACCTTTATAATGAACGAATACAGGTGGGATCTTTGTCTAATTGTTTCAAAAATGTATCTCTTGTTTTGTTGTCATATTACAGTTCCTTTTTTTAATTAATTTTATTATTAGCATTGCTATTATCATTTTTTTGCAATAAATCCCATTAGCAACAAGTTCATCCCTAATTGACCATATTATTTCTTTATGTTTTTGAAAATGCTTAAAACTTCCTTTGCAATGGCGCATCCCTCGTCTAACGAACCTAAGCAACCCTCCGAAAATTGGCAGTCAATCAATGGTGTAGTCTGCACAACCCCTCCTGGTAGTCACGCCTGAGAGCGATGTCTCAATTCAGTCTCAATAGACTGAAAATTATAGCTATCTTTTCGCTGGCATATAACTTTCTGAAGTTATTTTGTAAGATGCTTTCATTGTTATTTACCTGGTTCAAGAATTTCCAGAAAGATAAGCATTTGAATATAGATATATACACACACATAAGTATTAGTGGTTCAAAATATATATAATGCATTCCGGTACGCAGTGCAAGTGATAGGCCTTAACAGGTTTTTACACTTAACATGTAACTTCGTGAGACGATTAGGAAAGCGCCGTTTCACATAGCAAAAAGTGCCCGTTTTTATGAAATGCACCCTGCCCTTTTTTGAAAAAAATGTGAACACTAAAAATGTTAGACTTAATTATACCTTTTTAATTAAAAAACTATGCATGAAAAAGTTTTTAAATTGTTTTAGTATATTTTGTACACCTAGAGCAACATTAGTATAAAATTTCCCTTCAACAGGGCAACAATACAATAGTTTTTATTTTCAAAGTATTAAAATTTTGTTACGTGAAAGTTTTGTGTTTATTATATCTTTTTACTGTTCTAATAAATCTTGAGACTTTATTTAAAACATCATTCATATGTAAAATTATTAATATTTTTGTTTAAGTTAATAGAATGAAACTTTTGCTGGTTAATAACAATTGGCAAATGTTTACCAGAATAATTTTTGCTGAAAGGATCAACATGCTGAGAAAGAAAAAAGTTGTTGATGTTGAGCTAGAAATTCTGTTAAGCAAGAAATTTGCATCCAGCATGCAAAAAGCATGTTACTTCTTTGCTTTACAATAAATCTCACTAAACATTTCTTTATTTTCCTGTTTATGCTTTTTAAGTTCACTTAATCATTTCTTTTTAAAAAATCTTTTTTTCAGTGCCCAATCAGAATTAAGAAATGAACATATGGTTTGGTTTCAAAACCACTTGCTATTTCGCACATTCCATCCTAAATATACACTTGCTGCTTATGTCAGTTTTAAAAATTGTTATTGAATTGTCATAAGAAATATGCTTCTGGAGCAGACTATTTAGCATTATTATGGTTTTTTATCTATGTTGAGTTGTAGATATAGAAGCAATATATGCTTTTTGCCTAACATCTGTTTAAATTTCAAAAATTACTTTAACTTTTTAATAATATTTTCCTGATTTTAATTTGCTTTTGTTAGAAATCTGGCATAAATCAATTTTTTATACATGAATTTTTTATTTATTTATTTATTTTTACATTGCTTTCTAAGCTGATGTATTTTATAAATGTTGCATCATTATTATGACTTGTTTTTATCTGTTGACTTTTTTTTTGTAGAAACACAGTGCAGAACCAATTAAGTGTGAATCATCCACTGGTGCAGAACCAAAAATTAAGTTAGATCAGCAGTGCAAGGGTTTGGGAGAAACTGATTCATGTATAGAAGCTCAGGTAATGTCATGCAATATATATTTGAAAACTCTACTGAATTTTAATGAAATAAATAATGAAACCTTAGGTGCTTAATATAACTTAAATACTTGTGTAACAAGTCTGAATTAATAAAACAAATCAGTAATAAATTCTCAGTTTGGATGGGAAGAGTTCTTTGGAGGTATGAGAAGAAGGTGTAATATGTTGTGTTGTTACATATGGCTTTATTGGAAAAATCAATCCATATAAATGACTGCTCAGGAATCACATACGAGCAAGGAGAGACAACATATTGCACAAGGGATTAAAATAAGAACAAGAACAAATAACAAAGGAAATGAAGCAGCAAGAATGAAAAGGAACATCACTGAAGTAGCCTTTATAAAGAATTCATGAAAGTTCTGGCATTAAAATACAGATTCTCTTCAGCAACTACTCTCTTAATTTCTGAAAAGTTAGCAGAAACCGTTTCAACTCTGCATTACACTGCAGAATTGAAAAACCAAAGCTCTTTGCTCTGTTTGCTTTATACTGAGTCCCTATCGCCAAAATTGTTACTCATTTTAGCCCCACTTGGGAGGGAGATGTTAATTAAGATCATCACGGACACGAGTAACATTGTCTAAAATGAGGTGACATATATTTCTTTAATCTAGAAATTAGGAAAAATTACTACTTCAATAGGGTTATAGGCAATTGGAATAGTTTACCGAAAGTAATTGTTTCTTGCAGTGGTTAAAAGAGTTTTAAGGATCAGCCTAGCTGGGCCCGGTGCCTGTTGCTGGTCGTCACTGTTGTATTTGTATAAGTATTTTATCTCGCAAAACAGTTTCTAAATGCAATGCAACAGCAGTGTAACTTTTTATGCTTCTATTTTTAATACCATTCATAAAAAGTACAGGGGAGAAAAAAACTCTTGTGCAAAAATCAATGAAAGTGTAGCAGAATTTTTAGCCTTTATGCAAAAATTTTATTTGTGCATTACATACATTAATTTTGCTTTGTGTTTGAATGTTCATTTTACATTAAATTTTCCAGTGCTTGCTAAATTTAGTCAGTGCTTAATAATATAATAATTTTTGGAAAAAAATAGAATCGACTTCAAATTATAAATTGCGACAAAAAGTGAAAAATAAATGAATTCTTTAATTAACATTGAAATGACTTTTAAACATAATTTTTGAAATCGATGTAAAATTATGACATTCTAATTATCATTACACCATGCATTACTTTACATTGAAACTGTTGGAAACTCTAGGCCACTTCTATTTGTAATTGATTCGTATTTACAAGAGTAATCACAAATCAAAATCTATCATAATTTTGCACCGACTTCAAAAATTATGTAAATACCACAGCTTGAAAATTATATTGCTCGGCATGCCTGGGGCATATAAAAATTCCGATGGGGCACGAATTTTTTACACTTACTATGTGTTTAATGTGTGTAACAAATATTTCTTCCTAAAACTTTATTATTTCCTTTATTATATTGAAAAATCATTGCATCCTTACTGGAACTCAAAATTGACATGCTGACAACAATGCATGTCAACAATAAAATTAGAAATACAATTTAAATTTTGCAAATTTTGACTTGTAACGACTTATTATGTAATATTTATTTTTAGTGTAGTTTTTTAATAATTTAAATTAACATTAAAATAATTCTTGATTCAGATGTAAAGCTGTTGGTTTAATTTTTTGTTTGATTAATGCTATACAACAAGTTCAAATGTTTCGATTAATATGCAATGAAACAACTTCTGGGAACATAAAATTTTGTTCGGGCATGTAAAATTTTTTAAAGATTTTTCGAGCCCTGGTAAATATTCTATTTTTGAAAAATCTGTATCAAAAGGCAGACTTTCGTTGAGTGAATGGCAGTAAAAAGTAATCATTTGTATGATCAATTCCATTTTGAAGTCGATTTTAAATGGTCACTAGAGCAAGCAAACTGATTGGATTTAATTTTTGCTTCAGAGAAGCTTTCAGTCAAACTCTTATTATAACTGCTTTTAATATTACTACTGAATGGCCACAAACTCTTTTTTAACAATGAGTTTTATATTTGTTAATAATTTTCCCAACAAAGAAAAATCAAACCAAGCCTTTCCAATTAAAAGAAAGTTATTTTTCACCTATAACATTTTCTAAAAAAACAAATGCCAACTTGATGTGCAATATTTGAGCAGAGCCCCCATACTAAATGCCTTCCAATATGAGAGAAAAACGGCCGTGAAAAGTTTTCCGCTAGGTGGCGCAAATAACCTGCTGTATCAACTTTAAATTTCTTTTAAGAACTAGTTAGGTTTTAATTTTATTCAAAATTTCCTTTCTAGAATATTTTGTTTGCTGATATGTTTAAAATTAAATAGTTTATGTAATTTAAACACTCAGTTCATTAATCTTTGCCATATGTATCTACTTATAAAATCAGTATTATGAGCAGGAAACTAGCGCCCTCTATATAAAAAGTTGTGGCCAAAATGTGTATGGACTTAAAGCCCTATCGGATGGCATTTAGTATAGGGGGCTCTGATTTGAGTTAGACGACCCTCTATCGATGAAAGAAAAAATCATCAAAATCGGTTCATTTAGTCAAAAGTTATGGATAAAGAAACAAAGAAAAATGACTGCATTTCTGCCCATAATTTTTTTTCTAATTATCAAATATGATCAAACAGAGATACAGGACCTATGGGAAACTGCCCTCGATCAATTAAAAAAAGAATCATGAAAATCGGTTCATCCGGTGAGAAGTTATAGATGGACAAACAAACATACAAAAGAAAAAAAAAGCGACATACACACAGTATGAATGTATAACATCCTCCTTTGTGAAGTTGGTTAAAAATAACACATGATGTTTCATGCTTAAAATTCAAAATGTCTATTGTTTAGACTAGAAGGATCTTTCTATTTTAAGTGTTAAGTTTAAGTGAAAATATTCAGTTTGAGATCAATATTTAGGGGTGCTCACAAAGGGTTTGCACATAGTGCAAACTTCCCCTTTGAAATTTATAGGGGTGTTTTTAGAGGGAGGATTTCGTATTTTTTAGAAGGTATCCTTCTTGAGGGAGTGCTTTGTATCTTTTGAGGGTGGTTCACAGCAGTACTTCAGCAGGGGGAAAAGCAATTCAACCTCAAAAAGGGCCTAAGCTCAACAAAGAATGAACAGGAAATTACACTTCCTTGCAATGCAGCTTCCCATTTTCTCTAGAATCTCAGATTGTTCTTGTGTTGGAACTATATGGTTGAATAAAAAGAGAGGAGGTGGTGAAGATTTTTCAAAACAAATATTCAGCATTTGTTTTGCAAGACCATTTCATGTTATATTTGTTTCTTTTACTTAATAACACTTTCTGGATGAACCACTTAAAATTACCTTTTTCCATTCTGATGTACCACATGTACATTTTTTCTTGAACTTTTATTCAAACATGCAGCAGCATATCCTTAAGAAAATTGTTGGTTTAATAAAGCTCAGACTCTTTAAAGCCATACATGTTTTATAATTCTTTGAAAAACACCTAGAAAAAGAGTGAAACAGAAAAAATAAACCATCCATTCAGTGTCAAAGAGAACAGAAAAGCAAGGGGAAAAGCAGTTATTTTTAATACTGTAGCAAAATTTTGGCATGGGGTGGAAAAATCTGCCAGATTTCAAGGAAATCCTTACAGAATATTTGATAATGAAGTTAATGAATTACTTGCAGTGTTTAATTTTTATAAAATGTGTTCAAAAGTCTTTTCATTTCCCATCAAAACTATTTACACCTTCTCACTAATGGATTCAACTAATTTATTTTAACCGTTTCAATCTAGGCTGAGCCCAAAAAGCAAAATATATCCCTTTCTGAAGACACATCAGATTCAGATGAAGATGATATTCTTGTCAATCAGTGCATTCAGCTTGGTATGCCTCAGCAATCATCTAAGGCAACAGAAGAGCCTCATTTTGTGAAACTTCAGCCCTTGAATGATGGAATGAAAGAAGTAAATTTTTATACTTTTCCGTTGCTCATTTTCATTACTTTTTAATTTCATAATTAAAATGGTTCCCCCTACTATAGTCTCTCATCTTTAAAATTTACTCTTTTCTATCGCAACAATGTTTTTTTTTTTTAAATTATATTTATTAAAACTTATACAGAGAAACCTCGATAACTCAACACCCCAAGGGAAGACGAAAACATGTCGAGATAAGCGGGTGTCAAGTTACCGAGGTTCTGTAATTTCAATTGCTAATATTGGTCTCTATCGTTATTTACTTATCATTCAAGTTATAAAAGCCAATTCCAGTGAATGAAATTATCCCCATTTATGATTTATCTATTGTTATTATTATTTTGAAAAGTTATGCATTACAAATAAGTAAATATATAAACATAGTACATCAAATCAGAGTACCTCATGAAAAAAATCCATCATATTTGTATGGGTTTTCCCTCTGAAGAGAAAACATAAATTCCTCAACACTATTAAGCTTGCTAATTTGCAATTCACTTTTTTCTTACTTTTCGGGCTGCCCAGGGTACGAGGGGGATCTTTCATTAACACTTTCTAGAAAAGAATTGATTTATTGATGAAGAAACATCACTGTAAAATTCTCAGAATTGTGCACCGTGAAAAAATACCGGAAGAAAAAGTTACAAAGAATACAAAATGGAGGTTGACTTACAGGGGTCCCGGAAATTGTGTGTCAAGTTAGAAAGTTTTTCGCCCATTGAAATTAGCATTGGGCCAACCATTAGGGGAGAAAAATGTCGACTTATTGGCTTGTCGAGCTACCGAGGTTCCACTGTATTTGGTGTGTATCTATTCTGGTTACTTTATAAAATTGCATTTATTGTGTATTAACTGAAGTACCTTCTTTTGCATGGACTTTAAATGTAATTTATTGATCCAAAGAGAAAAACAAATGATATAGAATCAGGTCTAAATCAGTTAATAAAACTATAAAGATGTAAATATTTGTTAAAGAAAATTATTCTGAAAAGAAAAAGTCCTCTTGTAACATTAATTAAAATTTAATAATTGTACAGTGAACAATCTGGTTTGTTAAAAAAAATAACAAAAAATATAATAATTGCTGTAGCTGATGATGTTGTTTTATTTGTGTGATAATAGTTCATGAAGGCCAGTGGCTGAGTGGTAACCTTCCGTATTACCATGCCATGGGGTTCAATTCCCGGGCTGGGCAAGGCAGTGGCCTAACTATTCCTTCTGAGGCCTGTGGTAAACTCATTGGATGGGCCCCAGAAAAAATTGTTGTAATTTAATTTTAATAAGTCACTGAAGTAGTTATCCAACAGTATTACTAATATTTTGTGCCTTTTAGTTAAATATTGAATAAATTTTATTTTCAAAAGCATAGGTATTACGTATTAATAAAACTCTTTTCTCTGAGCTTTCTGTTCCGCAAAATTATCAATAACATCATCAAAGTTTGAAGATCAGACAATAGAACTTTCAATAGACAGAATTGCCAAGTTACTTAGCCTGTCTTGTCCCATAGCGTTAATTAAATGGGTTTTTATTAATTTTAGTTTCGAAAATGACCTTTCAGCACCATCTGTAGTCACAGGAATTGTAACAAGTAACGTTAATGTAGTACATACTTCAGGAAAGAGGGATGACATAAAATGATTCTTTATTATTAATAAATCAGCTAGTTCTCTAGTACAAGAAGAATTTTTTATTTTATCTCTGAAGCTGGACCAAAAACTGAGAATTTCTCTGACAAATGATTCAGATATGTCTTTTTTATATACATACATCAACATTTTTTTGAGCTTTTTTTTTAGTAGATCAGTTATTTTTCTTGGTCTGGGTTAACCAAATTTCGTTAATTTCCCAAGCATCAGTAGCTCACCAGTGCCACCAAAGTACTGCTGTAAAAAATGAAGCAACCAATGGATGCGTTCTAAAATTCATCTTGTTCTTATGAATGCTTATAAATCTTAATAATTCTTTTGAATTTGTAAATGGTCTTTAGGTGTGTCTAACTTAAATCAAGAACTTATATAAAATTTATAAGTTTTGCTAAATTTTGTTAAAAATGTAAGGTTACTTCTGAGCTTGCAGCCTCTCAGGCTGGGGCCCCTTCGGCCGGGGCCTGTGGCATTTTGCCAGCTCTGCCATCCTGTAGTTACGCTACTGGGGCAAGGTCAACTCAGCCTTTCATCCCTTCAGTGGTGTTGATAAAATGAGGACCAAGTAAAGGTCAAGATTAGCGGTCGCCACTCGCCACGTGGCGACCTTGTTTGAAAAAGTGGCGATTCAAAAAATTAGGAGCGATCGCCACCTTCCCTTTTTTTTCTTCTTTTCTAAAGTAAATCCCTCCTTTTCAAATACGTCTATAGAATTTACAACTCTTGCTTCTTTTGTGTACACAAGCACAATAAAAATGCATCAATTCGACATTCAAATAACCGGATTTTGGCCGATAGTCTTCATTTCCCCTGTCACAAGAAAAAAATGGCGAAAATTTTCCCGATTACGCTATTTTCTTTTCTTTTTTTTTGAATTCCTTCTCTCTGCAATCTTTTAAATATAGCAGAAAACAATCTTAATCTTGATTTTTTTTTTTCATAGCTTTTATTTCACACTTTCATTTCAGATCGGCCATTTTCGCTTAAACTTATAAAATCAGACTTAAGTGTCGTGCCATTTTGAAAATCGTGTGAAAGCTTTAAAAAAAAAGTTTTGAAAATACAAATACAAAAGTGACGTTTTGTTTTATGCCGCATAGGTGGCCACCAAGTTTTTCAAGTTTAGTGGCCACTGGCCACTTGCAAAATTTCTCAGTCTTTACCTTTAGGACCAAGCATGCTTGGGAAATAAAGTTATTTTTTCAAAGTCAAGTGGTAAAATATTTGTTATTTTTTCAATCATCCATAAAATTGTATTCCACTCCACACACAAAACTTGGGGGTAGGGGAGTCCACCCTCCACTTAAAATTTTCTATTGATAAAAGTCTTTTTGAGTATTCCTTATGCAAATCCTCCTTTTATGTCTGACATTCACTAGATTTGTCACAGAGTTACTTTTGGACACAGAAGTTCTCAGACAAATGTTTTCAAAATTTCAAATGTTCCAAACTGTTTGAATTTCAATTTTAAAATCATAAAACTTTAATATCTATGTGAATGAATTTGTCAATTTAATTTTGATTTTTGCACTTGATTTTTGCACATACAAAAACATGACAAGAAAATAGTTGGGAGTCTATTCACGAATTAAAATACTTACCTTTTTTTTTTAAAGAAAGTGCATTTTTTTCAGCAATGAAGGTAAATTTTTATGTAAATGATAAGTTTTTTTTCTTTGAGTTCTTGCTTGATATTTATGTTTTTTTTTTTTTTTTAAATAAAGAAACATTTTCAAATATGCATCGTTTTTTAGTTGTAAAATATATTCAGAGACTAAAATTCAAATTTTTAAGTTGAGGGCAGACTCCCCAGGAGAGTTAAAAAAAATGCAAATTTTGGCATTTTCACTGAAATTTTTCAAATGATCCGTGAACAGTAGTTGCTCGCCTCGTCTATTTAAGACCGGGCGAACATCAGAAAGTCATCTGAGAAATTAGGGCAGGAATCCCACCATTCCACCCTGAATTTTAGCCCTGTGTATTTATTCTTGCTTGCTAGAAAGGTGTTAAATTCTACATTAAAATTTTTTGTTTCAGAATGTAAGAGGATGCTTTGCTGATGGAGTTTCTGATGACGATGATGATGATGATGACGATTTAATAGCAAATTGCATACGAGCGGGTATGCCTAGTCCCAAAGAACCAGCCAAATTTCTGGAGAAAAGCACTAATCTTTTAAAGAGGAATTCAACGGAAAAGTCTGAAACATCAACTCAAATATACAAGCCTGATACAAGAAATGATTGCATAAAAAAATACTGCAATGAAGGCTCACCCGAAAATCATACATATGTTACTGTTAATAAAATATGGTCTGCAAATTCTTCATTTAACCCAGAAGGAAAATTGCTTGCTTCAAATTCATTAGTTTCCTCTCAAAAACAAAACTTCCTTAACAATCATCCATCTAAATTCTTTGACAAACAAGTAAGTAATATAATTATATTTATATCCTATAATTTATTTTATTTATTATTTTTTTGTTATAATTCTGTTATTTCTTGCTTTGATCTGTTCTATTACTTTCCTTTCCAAAAAAGAAAAAGCAGTTGTTGTGAAATAGCTGTAGATATGATAATTTTTTCTCACTATTTATTTATTTATTAAAGTGGTTAAGAATGGTATATTATGTCTTAGTTTTTAGAAATGACCCTCCCCCTCAATGTAATGTTGATTTGATACATATTGTTTTTTATGTTGGTATTTGAAAATTCTTAATAAGGCTCTTGAAGTCCTTTAAAAAACACTTTTAAAACATTTTCAAAGAAAAGAATGAAAATCATATAGTAATGTGTTCTATAGTATTTTTAGAAAAGAAAAGAAATAATAAAAAATACTATAATAATGAAAAAAAATTGTTTTTATATAACAAGAAAATATCACTATGGTTTAACTTTTTCCTTCCTTGTGCGAAGTACAGGAGGTATTGTAATCACGAAAAATTTTGCACTCAAATTTCCGCCTAAATTTGCATTTAAATCACAGATTAATCAGTTTGGGCATTTTTTTTTGCAATATCCATATGTATGTACATATGCACAGCGTATGGACCTCTGAAAAATTGATTTTGGCCATCCCCGAGTCCGTTTTGACGAGTTTTGTTGTGCCGTCTGTATGTTTGTATGGTCGTATCTCCCATAACTCAAAAACAGTTATTCGTAGGAGGTTGAAATTTCGTGTGTAGGAGATGTTGTGCCCCTCCCCTTTCATTTGAAATAAGATGTTCCAAAAGGGGTGTTTCATGCGATTTTGTGTCAATTGCATGCAAATTTCCAGTTGTTTTCTATAACTAAGATATTTACCTAAAATGCATTAATGAAACCAACTAAGATATTTACCTCAAAGCATTAATGAAACTAGCTAAGATATTTACTTAAAAGCATTACTGAAACCAACTCCATAGTTAAGTATATTGGTGCCTATTTGGTGATTACTTGTGAATATTTCGCCAAAATAGGAAAAAGCCAAATCTAAGGATGGTTTAGTGATTTGCAAGGCCGTATCCAGAGGGGGGGCATGCCCCCCCCCCCCTTGGATACGGCTTTCGCAATGTTTTGCAAATTTTTCGCAATGTAGCATATATTCCTCCCTGAAACTTTCCTCAACATAAGTGTTTCAATGTCTGCCCCTTAAAAAAATTTCTGGCTACAGCCTTGGAGATTTGTGCGACATTTGATGACTTTCCCATAAAACTCCCATGTCTAATGCATCTGCAAGAATTAGGATCTGGAAAAACTGTCTTTCCTCCATTGGATCTCAACAAACTAGGGGGTTTAAGTGCTTAAAATGGGGGCTGTTCACCCCTCATTCTAAGACACGCTTACATTGTATATATCTTTTTATTTATTTTTTTTATTATTTTTTTTTTGTCCATTGCAGATTCTGTTCATAAGCGAATAAAAATAATAAATTCCCTTTTCATCCTGAAAAAAATGCCATTCTCTATATTTACTAAACTGTATAGGTGTAGGGAGATAAAAGTGAATGAAAACTTTATTTAAGAAATAATGAAACTAAGAAATATAACTGTTAACGTGTCTATGCAATACAAGCACCCATTTTTTTAGTTCTTTAAACGGTATATTATATATTTAGTGTAGTACAAAGAAGTGATGTGGTGCACACATCAGCTCATTTTATAATAGTGGTACGAACTTCTAATTTTTGCTTTGCATAAATTCTTTGTATCATATTCTGTTTAATCTGAATTCGTTTCATTTTATTTATTTTATATATTTTTAATATTTTATTTTGCAATTTTCTTAGGACCTGAGAGACAACTGTCCTGATGGAATTTCTGATGATGATGACGATGATGATTTAATTGAAAATTGTATTAGAGCTGGAATGCCGAATACAGTAACTTCTAAATGTGTACAGAAAAGACCTGCTGCTTCATCAAGTACAGATTTACCTGAAAAAGTACAAAATTCAAAACAGCCATATATTTCAGAAATGCGAAATGATAGTGTAAAAAAGTACTGTAATGCCAGATTGCCACAAGGTCCGATATACTCGCCTATCCACAGTAATACTGCTTGGATATCAAGTTCAAGCTTGATAGAAGTAGACTCCATGCGAGTGTATCAAACTGAAGATACTCCAATCCTTTCCCCATCTGCATCAATTAGTGATTTGAGCTCACTATCATTTAATGATGACAAAAGTTGCCATGACAGTTTCCTCAATAATTCACGAAATTCAGATTGTAGCTCAGAATCTGAAGATGATGAAATTCTCATACAATGTATAAGATCTGGAATGCCTTCATCGAGAAGAACTGGGACATAATTTTAATGAATAGTCTATTCTTAAAAAAATTATTAAATTATAATAGTTGGACAAATACTAAATTTCAAATTTAAGAAGGTAATTTAAAATGTATGTCCATCGCAGTGAATTAAATTCACACCTAAGAGAAATTTGAACTTATGAGTGAAGCTTCTCATTGAAAATTTGAAAGCACAGTCCATATTAATCTAAGGGAACTATTTAATGTACTTAAATATTTTTTATTTAATTGCAATCTGTTATTATTTTATAAAGTAATACTTGGTACATTATTTTGAAAGAGATAGAAAATTATCGAAAGC
Organism: Octonoba sinensis; assembly: GCA_038502835.1. NCBI lineage: Eukaryota > Metazoa > Arthropoda > Arachnida > Araneae > Uloboridae > Octonoba > Octonoba sinensis. The sequence goes on along the minus strand of CM076606.1, from coordinate 15,626,613 downwards.
ATGTTCTTTGATTAATATTCAGTGGATTGTATTTTAGTTTGTTCTTCCAGCTTGTGTACGCTGCCTTTAAAAAAATTATGTACTGTAAAACCTTGATCAATCATTCTCTCATCTTCTGTTTTTCTGTATGTATCATCCTTTTTTAACAATCCCATCAGGAGTGCTATCTAAATAATCTTAATTTTACCTTCTGAGATTGTTTCTGAAATTTGAAAATTCCTGTATCCATCATACAATGTGTTTTACCGACAATGAGCAAAATGTTAAATTCAGTCCCTTGCCATCAAGTTTGGCAGTTTCACATTACTCGATGAAAAGATTTGAATATGTGGTTAATTTTTGTTGAAGAAATGAATGACAATGCCAATGAAGATGAACATAACATAATCAGCTCGTACATTTGATGAAGCACTTAAAGGATTAGAAATGATGAAGGATGTTCTTTATTTGCCTGGAATAAGCAAAAGAAGATGGAAAGATGTTACAAATGGTAAATTTTTTTGCTTTTTCAAGAGTAATCGAGTGCATACAAAACGAAAATTCTCAATATTTTAAGTAAACAAATTATTGCTCAATATTTATTTCGTTTTGTAAATACTTGTATATTGCGGTAAATGTGTACTTTTCCCCTTCAAAATTTCTATATTAAAAGTAAATTTCTTACTGCATTATATTTTACCAGGCAATTATTCTTTATGCTCACTGGCATTCATGGTTTTCCTGTATCTGTTGTTTAAAATAAATGTTCCTCTTTGAAACAAATGATTGAGACTCTACTGTACATACAGTAAAACCCCGATAAACCGTGGATGTCGGGGGACATGTTTGGCACCCACGTTATAACATAACCGCGGTATGGTGAAACTATACCGCAGAACCATATTCACGAAATTATACTCGCTCTCATTGCATCATTTTTAAATCAATCACTCATAACTTTTCTTCTATAATATAATTTTTTCATTTCTTCTTTGCTGCCATTTTATTCACTGTAATTGCTGTGCAAGAATCACACATCTCTGCTGCACAATCAGTCTATCGAGCGATAGGTTACAAACCAATTGTGCTCCGCGAAAAAAAGATGCTTAAAAACCTCTTTATGTTATCAACATGGGATTGTGAAGGGGGCTAGGTCTTAAGAAAAAATAGATTTGGAAGGGGAGGAACGCACTTCTCATTGAGGAATATGTTTACTTTTCATTCAGGAATGCTAAAGAATCTAGAATACAAAGGTTGATAGCGCTATAAAAGAAGTTACACATGCATAACTTGACTTCTGAAAATGGAATAGTTAGGCATTGAACTGAACGGTCCGTGATAGATTGAGCTCCGCCCATGTCAAGAGAAACAAGTCAGGGCGATTGCACCCGATTTTGAAGTGAAGCTATATGTTCTAGGTTTGAAAGACAGAAAAAACATGAAAATGGTGTACATCACGCCTATCACAATAGGGCTTTATCTGTTAGTGTTTCTGGTGGGGGGATGGGTGCTCCTTGGCTATAATAATTGTGTGCTCGGGCTGGCTTTATTTACAATAATAAATTAGGAATCTCCTTTTAATGGCAATGATAAAGGGTGGTTTAAACGTCAGGGGACATGATAGTCACCGCGGTATACTGAGGCACGGTATAACGGAGTTTCACTGTATACAGTTGAACCTCTATTTTACGAATTTTTTCCTTGTCCCTAATTTAAGGTTTTCCATGCAAAAAAAAACTCCAAATAATGAAGTGCATTCTCTATGTAACGAACTTTTTTCTGGTAATCAAAAAAATTTTCCACTCTATTTTTCAAGTATTTCTTTCTTTAAACACCTTTTGTAAAGCTTGTTAGAATACAATGTGTTTTTCCCAGAAAGTATACCATTAAAGTGAATACAATTGCCATTCTCTTCATTTCACAACCCCCCTTCAATCTTCAACCCTTTCAAGAAATTTATTGTCTTATCTATTTTAACCTTGAGAGTCCTTGAACTTCTGGTAAAGATTTCTGCTCTATTCACTTCATCCCCTGGCTTATCAAAATGGCCAAACGAATGTGTTTCAACATCAAATAACAAATCTTGATTCTTGATGAAGTTGACAAAGGTGTGAAGAAAAAAGACATTGCTTCTAAATTTGTTATTTCATCAAACAATTTATCATCCATATTAAAAAATCGCAATAGGATAGAGAATGATTCATAAAAATTAGTTTTCTTCAAAACGTTTAAAAACGTGTCTATGAAGATGTGGATGAGACAATTTTGAATTGGATATGCACAATGCAAGAAAAAGTTTTTTCCTGTGTCTGGACCTTTCATAATGGAAAAAGCACTTAAATTCGCAAAAAAAAAAAAAAAAAAAAAAAACTAGGTCATGAAGAATTTTGGGGAAACACGGCTGGCTTGAAATTTTTAAAAAAAGACACGGGATTGTAGCAAAAGTTATATCCAGAGAAAATAAAGAGTGGATGATAACGTTAGTGAAAACTGGAAAACAGTTATATTGAGAAAAATTCTATGAGGAGTACAAGCCAGAAAACATTTTTAATGCAGACAAATGTGCCCCATTTTTCCAATGCTTACCACAAAAGACATTAACATTTAACATAAGAAATTTTTAAAGCATTGATAAGATGTGAAACATATTATGAAGGAATACACTTTTATAACGAATTCTTTCAAAAACTAAAATGAACAGCATAGTGTTTATCAATTTAATAATTTTATGTACACTATGTCTTAAAATAAATATAAACATTTATTTTTTAGATTTGTAATAAAGAATAATAATGATTATTCTTTATATTTTATCTTTTCTTAAGTGGAAGAATGAAAGTAAACTGCTATAATTATTATTACATGATATGTAGAGCTTTCGCTAGTTTAAAATGAGTTTTTATATAGCCAAAGTGTTATAAAAAAATGTAAATCTGTATTTAACGAATTTTATCCATTTAACGAACTTTTTCACTGGATCTTGTGACTGCCGTTAATAGAGGTCCGACTGTATATTGCAAGTACCGTAATACCATATTTATATATATACGTATGTATGTATGTATTTTTAAAAAGCGCTTAAGGAAGCAGACGTACATTTAAAGAGCATTATATATCTCCATTTTGAGTTAGTCAAATTTAATTTACTGATTTAACATATTAGTTGACAAAAATATGCACCTATATGCATTGCATACAATGTCCATCAGAAAGCCTACTCCTATTCCTTACCCAGTTTTTTTCATATTCATTAAAAATCTCATCCCTCTTTGAAGAAACCTCTTAAATTATTTTTCTGCCTTTAGAAGATTGATTGCTTTTATTTCATTTATAGCCCTTTTTTTGTATTTACATTATTCATGTTTTGTTTCTTTTGTTTTTTATATTTTTCCAAAATTATTTGGTAAATAATTTTTTCTTGAAAGCTCCCCCCCCCCCTCCCCTAAATTTTAAAAAATTTGTGTCCTTGTTTTATTTAGCAATTTCTTTCAAAGTTTTCTCCCTTTTTAGCATTGTTTATATTTATTGGCCAATCTCTTGTCATGTATAGGCTTACATCAATAGTTTGGTGCATTATCAATTCTTCTTTTTTCTCTTTGTATGTGTGTGCTGTATCTGAAGCAGTGGTGTAGTCAAGGGGGGACACAGGGAGACGGTGTCCCCCTACTTTTTTTGCTTTAAGAAAAGCATCCCCCACGTTTTTTAAGTGTAACACTAGCGTCCCCCCACTTTTTGAATTCAATAACTTAGTTCGTATGTGTATGCGTTCCCCTACCTTCTTGTGCAGGACTACACTACTGATCTGAAAAAAGCTATTCATTTAAAAATAGTTTAAGGAACACATTTATGAAGACAAGATAAATAAAAAAAATAGGTTAGAAATAGTACATTGCTGGAAATATTAAGAAATAGATGCTAAATATTAAACTTTATAATACTATGTTTAATGAATGGTTACAGATATCAGAAAGGCACCTTATTTTAAGTAGGCATTTTAAGTAGAAAATTAGTCTACAAAGAATCTTATATTTTATCATGGTCTCTCTTTCTCTGTCTTTTTGTAGACGATGATAGTAAAAATGCTCTAATGAATGCATTCCTAAACATGACAAAGAATTATGCTGAAAATTTAATTATCTCATATTATAACTATTATTAGTTTTATCATTGTGTATTTGAAACCTTGATCGCCTGAAAATACCTAGACCACTTGAAAACATTTCAACAAAGGCTCATGACAATAAATGACAGATGGAGATAAAAAAAAATTGTTGTTATTTATGTAATAGTGTGCATCTAACATTGAAAATATATCATACAGCAAGTACTAAAGAACTAAACAAGTTTAGATTCCCACATATTGACATAAAATTCAGTTGGTTTCAAAAAGCAAAACAATACACTGTTAGAAATTTCATCATGAAATTACGGTTAAATGACCGGCAGCAGTCTGTCCATGTAATTCACCATTAAATTTACGGTTTGGAACATTTTTCTATATTCACAGGACCTAACCATTTCCAATCAGCTAGGTTAAAAAGCTGTAAATACGAAAGTTTACGGTTTTATAACCATTTAAAAATGGTTTCAAAACAAAAGTTTTACCGTTTTTGAACCATTTCGAGGCGTAGAATCTTCGAGGCGTTAAAACCTTAAACGAAGCTTGCGGGAATCTAACCCGGGTGTTTGGTATAGCAACCTTGCTCTCTAACCATTCGGCCATCTGCACCACACAAAGCGGTCGTTTATTTATCAATAAATCTTCCTTTTCAACAGGCAAACTGCCTTAAAATTGAGATTTCAGTTTTTGATTGGATCCGAATTTTTTTTGGTCTAAATTTACTGTACATTGACGAAAATCATTTTGTTTGCTGCAAAAATTAAAATGCGAACAAGCTTCAGCAGCTCAAATGATGGGTTTGCTCATTCGCAAACAGTTCGTCAATCCGATGTCTCCATTTTTGATTTACGTGTGTATGTCTTTCTATTTAGTAACCACTGCTTAAGCCACTTTTTTTTTCTTCTTTTTTTATATACACATGAAGATTTGAACTGATAAATCTTTATTCATATTTTAACAGCAACGTACGACCGGTAAGGTTTCGCAACCAAGACGGAAGCCCGTTTCTTATTGAGTGCTTGAAAATTACTGTTAGTTAAACATTCCTTAGTATAAACAGAGAATAAACGATTTTTTTCGCAATCAGCGGTTTGAGTACCATCTTTTTAATGGTTATTCAACTGTTGTAATTAAATATGCTAAAATAACAATCAAATAAATGGTTATTTTACTATTTTCGTACGGAACTTTTTAACAGTGTAAGGTGTTTTCTCCACATTGCTGATATTTCTAAGTGTATTATCATTGATAATTATAACTATAGGTTATAAGTTGTATGTTGTCCAAAGTGCAACGGATTAAAAGTATATTCAGTACTAGTTTGAAACACAAGTTGATTATAGGAATTTGTATATTATTTAAACATTTATTTAATATTTGTCTATCTCTGCTAAGTTTGCTAAACACAACTGTGATATTTGCGATGTGTTTTACTTGTTACTTATATGTAGATGTATGAAAAATTAATAAAAAATTAATTATGATTTCTTTTTAATATAAATAAAGTAATTAATAATTTATTCTTTCTTTTTAATATGAATATTTTTCTTTTATTATTTCTAATTATTTCTTTTTAATATGAATAAAGCTTCTAATATTGCATAATGCATGAAGTTCATGTGAGGATATTGAGTTTGAATTATAATAAAAGAATTTCATAAAGATAACAAGTGTATTATCTTTGATATATAATTTTGATTTTCAAGCAATTCATTCTTTTTGATATGTAGAGCTTCCTCACAATTATTGTAAATTTTTGTTGTTATTTGGGGACGGGATGGGGGTTGAGTGAAGGAATGATCCAAACACACTGCAAATTGAATACTGTGTTTGTTCTTAGATGTGTAATCAATACTTTTTCAATAAAAGAAAGGGAATGAGGGTTTAATCAGGCATTTAAAAAATATATGCAGTTAAAAAGTCTTCCAGTCAAAAATTCTGAAATTTTCTTATTTTTTGGAGTAATATGAAATAAAATAATAAATTCATAAATGCAAGTGTACGCACAATTACTCAAGCATACTCGTATTACGAATTTTCACAAAGGGCATTCTAGTTAGTAATGGTGCTCTTTCATGCTTGGAAACACTAATAAAAAAATATTTGGAATTTAAATGTTCAATAGACATTAATATGCACAAGAAAATACTTAGATAATGACAATCTTTGTTTTAAAGCTAATTTTTTTTTTGAATAAGGTATTGAACTTTTGAGCCTCAAGGCCTTTGGAGGCAACTTCTTTGCCTAAACCACAAAAAATACTACTGTAAATAAAGTTGTATTGAATGATTTGTAAGCAAATTTCAAATTTGCCATTGCAGTTGTTTTCCTGAGTAAGACATTTTGCTTTATTGCGCTTATAGTAATAGAAAAAATTCTTGTAGCTTGTAATATTGAAAATTCTTCAATGTGAATTAGTAATACCAGTGGAGTAACATTACAGTCCTCGTTTGAACTGCAGTTGTTGCAGCTTGAACTTTAGCAGTTGAATGCAGAGTTACTAAGCAGTAGCCATTTTTCGCTATTCAAAACGGCCACTTTTTGGTAAGACTATTTGGGAGGTTTAAGTGGATTCTCACAAGCCTCTCATTTTAGGGGGTCAGACACGGCAATTACCGCACCTCCTTCCCTCGTTATGTACTGTATCTGCATGAGAATACAAGTCCGGAAGCCTCGGGACCGCGATGTTTCTAAATTTCGAAATTTTCCGGATTTTAGGTGTTAGCTCAAAAATTTTTGTAATTAGCATAAAAATCTATATAACTTGCTCTCAAAGCTTCCTACAGTATTTTATTCGATCGTAGCATTTTCATTGTCTTATATACTCGAGTAAGTCGAGAAATTTCGCACGAAAAACAATAATATGGAAGTTGGGATGAACAAACGCGAGGAAAACGTCAAAAAATGTAGACATTATGCTAATTTTACCTCAAATCTTTTAACTAAACACGAAAGAAATAAATACTGACAAATTCTTAGGCAATTTTATTGTCTGATAGTTTACTGAAGTTTTTAATTACTGTAAATAAAGCTCTGACTATCGGGAAGTTGCGGAAAACGCCGGAATGTCGACTTCGCAAATTTTCCGGGTGGTCCATCGATCGCCATCGCGTAAATATTCGAGGCTTGTTTTTTCCTTTTTTTGTAATAATGAATGCAATAAGGTCACAAAAAATTGAAACGCTGCAAGTATTCCCTATTTTTTTACTGAAAGTAATATGGTTGACTTAATTTGAGTATATTAAATTACTCTTGGTATGAAGTATGACCTTTGTTTTAATGTACACACTTTGTAACGAACATATCGAGAACAAAACAAATTTGGCAGTTTTAATTTCTTTCATAATATTCTATATATACATATTGTCAAAAAAATATGTGTTTTAATTTATTTATTCAGAATGTAACGAATATTCAGACTGGAGGAATCGTGATTTCAATGTGCTCGCCGAATATATTCGGCCTACCCTAATGCGTGTTCCGCGTGGTAACAAAAGTAGACAAATATAGAAAGACAAAAAACATTTTATTTTATTTTACAACTATTTCAAAAGAAACATTTAGAAATAATTGGGAAATAAACTATTCCTTCTATATTCATTGCTTTTAATTTTAACTTAAGCATATACATATGTGTTCAAAACTTTGTTTAATATGTCAAATACGCATATTGTTCTAGTTTGTCTAGAATACAAATATTTGATTAAACGTGTTTGTTTATTTTTCAATGTAGTTATTTTTGCTATGAAACAAAAAATAAATTTATTATCACAGCTGTTTCTCAATTTCTTTGATACGCGGAACCCTTTTTATGATCCACTTCTACCGTGGAACCCCCGGTTTTCTCAATTGTATATGGCAGTGGCGTAACTACTTTCTACTTCACCCCCTACCCTGTTTAGCTCGTGGCCTTAGGGCTGCCCTCCCCCGGGCAAGGGTGAGTGAAGTTTATCAACGCTCGCTTACATTGGGAGATTGAATAGCTGGGCGCCAGCTCAGCCTTATTACATTGCTGTGTAACTCTTGGATTTTTTTTTTTTTGGGGGGGGGGGGGGGCTGTGGGAGAAGAGAGCAAATTTTACTGTTTTTTACAATTGTTTAGAATTCGACCGAAAAAGGCAATATTTTAATGAGATGAGAGCTATTGATTTTTATCCATCAGCCCGATCATATATACTTAATAGGCTCGATGGATGAAAGTTGAATAACTTTTTACGTTGAGTCTGCTATAGCATTTTTATTCTTTGTCAACACATAAACATAAACTGATATAACTCCATTTATTCGCACACTATGTAGCTTATTATTTAGTGGCGGCACTCTAGTCCTTTTGGAGATGCAGATGCAGAGTCTGGGGCGAAAATTTTTCTCGGCCCTTCATTATTATCATCCCCGTGAATTATCTTTCATTTACTATAGTCAGTAATTGGATATGACTTGTTAGGTTTTAAAACTCAGTCAATTTATGCTTTAAATAAAGACACACGACATCACAGCACCGTTTATCTTTTAAATCCAGAGTATGCAGATCTCAACCCTAATCAATAAACTTGCAAGGACTCATAACTTTCATTTCAATCAACTATTTCAGTTCCTTTAATGTGTGGCGGTACGATTTGACACCTTCAAAAGCTATCTTCTGTTCTGGCCATTAGGTACCTTTTGGCAAAGCACGGAAGCACTGGCTTACCATCAAGAAGGTCCGAGGTTCTATCCCTGCCTTCGGCAGGCATCCTCCACCATCACCTCCATGGCCTCTCTCGTCGACCGCCACATTTGGTGACCCGGCAATTACACGCAACGAATGGAGACCCAATCACCCCATAGATGGCGCCACGAGAACACTTGCACTCATCCGCCCGACCGAGGCGCTCGATCACAAGCTCTCATCAGCTCCCGACCGCGGATACGAGCCTTCCAATCTCGCCAGAACGCCTGGCACTGGCGCACCCATCTATGGTTGGTATCGTTCACTGGAGGGGGAGTATATGTGGCGGTACGATTTGACACCTTCAAAAGCTATCTTCTGTCCTGGCCATTAGGTCCCTTTTGGCAAAGCACGGAAGCACTGGCTTACCATCAAGAAGGTCCGAGGTTCTATCCCTGCCTCCGGCAGACATCCTCCACCATCACCTCCATGGCCTGCCACGTAGACCGCCACAAATGAAAGCGAGGGTTAGCTATCTTTTCATTTTTTTAATTTCCAAGAGACATAGAAATGACTTTTTAGTGTCATGGAACGACCCTTGAATGGTATCTCAAATCTGGCGGGTTCCGCGGAACACAATTTAAGAAACGCTGTACTATCATATTTATCTTATTATGCATTTTTATAAAAATAGAAAATGTGAGCTGTTCTGCATCTGTTTTGTTGCATTCAGTAACATTAATTTTATGTGTTTTTAAAATTTTAAGAAAATAAGATCCTCTTTAGTTTCAACTGGCTTTTTTGACAGGCCGAGGTTTACAAAGCTATAAAAACAGATATCGAGTTGTTAGCCTATCTCTCCATAATAATCGTTCTTCACGTAATGTCGCTTTTACTGCCCTCTAGTGATCTATTGTGTAAACCAACCTTTACGACCATAAATTTTCGTTCTGCAATTCAAGTCATATGACTGAAACTGAGAGTGTTTGGTTAGCATCTAAGGTAACAAGTAATTAAATAGGTATGTATAGTTATTTAAATGTCTTTAAAATATTTAAATATATAAATTTGTTTCTTTGATGCTATTAATTTGTCTTAATATTGCACAAAGGTTTCTGTTGAATAATAAAGATCATTTTTTTTCTCCCGCAAACTGATCATCAGTGATATTAGAGAGGGCGGTTTGTTATGATTAAAAAAATTAAAAACAGAGGAATAATTCTTTATACCTTAATAATTTTAATGTAATTTTTGTTCTTCGTGTTATTAAATGGTTATTTAAAAAGTAAATGCCTAGTTTCGTGTTCATCTTGACTGATGAACTCACCAAGTTTTTTTTCAAATTTAATGTTAATTTGAATTTATCGCTTTAGTAAAAATGACAAAAGGATTGCCTAAAATTAGAGATGTGGAGAAGGAATCGGAGTATGGATATGTATATTCTGTTTCTGGACCTGGTAAGTATTATCTTTGTATGTTTTTATAAAACAGTTCACTTGGTTTGTTACACTAACAGAAATGTATAATGTTTTATTTATGGAAAAAATGAGTTTTTGAAGAATATTTTTAGGTTTTTTACTTTTGTCTATCAAGTATATAATTTTTTTTTTTTTTTTTCATTTTTTCGGTGTACTTTAAATTCATCCGGTAGCAATATTATGATCTAATTGCTGCAAAAGTGCCGAAAGCTGAATAAATTTAAGTTACAATTCTGATTTCCTAATATATTCATCTCTACTTATCCATCAAATTTTTGAAAAAATTAAATTTAAGCATCTGTCTAATTTTAATGATTTGATATTTGTAAAGATGAATAAGCTGCAATAATAAATAGTGGAGTGATTGTCTGCAATATGTATACATAAACATTTCTCTGTCCAGTTAAGATCATGTCATTGTAGTCCCTTTATTCTTGTTAATTGAGGGAGAGGGCTTTTGAGACCTTGTTGAGCCCCCACTTTTTTTTATTGATGAAATGAAAGAAGTTTTATGATTCCTATTAAAATTGTTTCATTTGTGATTTATTCTGGATAATAGTGTTATTAAGATAAGAGGCTCACAGAGGAAGCCTTAATGTGATTATATTAAGCAGTGCATAAATCTTCCGCTCTATGTGTTTAATCATGAATTCGCTTGTAATTTTTCATGCAGCTAGGAAACAAATAGCACACAAATGGAAGAAGTACACATTAGTCAGAAATTGCATCCAAATAAAGATTGAAAATTGAACACCAAATGAATTATTTCAATTGTATTTTTATTCAAAGTATACACCAGCTCTCTTATTTTTTTAACCCATGTATCTTCTTGTATAATTAAATAAGTTTTTTGCTTCATTTTTACATTTCACTTATTTTTCCAATTAAAAAAAAAAAAAAAAAAAAAGAAAGATTATCTTGATAATTGATACAAAAAGATCTAATCTGTGGTAATGCTGCATTCAGCAAAAAAGTGTTATTTAGTAAAAGTAATAACTGCTGTACAGTAAAACTCCCCCTAATGAATCTCTTAAGTGGGCAGTTTTTAATTCCCCAGCAGCAAACTCATCTTTTGTGGACACCCCTCTAGTAGGGGCAAATATTTTTGTCCTGCTCCAGCTGATGTCAACTCTAGAGGGGTGTTACTGTATTTTATTTTGTAGTTCCCCTCTTGGCATGATAAAAGTTATATAATGGTTACAGTGGCGGATCCAGCTATTCAATTTTGGCTTTGAAATTCCAGGCTCATCATTAAGTGTGTGAAGAAGGGTAACCCCCCCCCCCCCCCCCCAACTTGAGAAATGCAATATATTTCTAACTACGTGTATATATTTTGCTGGTTTTGCAAGATTCATTGAGTTTATGATAGATACCCTTTGCCCTCCACTGGAAAAATGAAATGACAGGCTAGGGCGATTCTATTAATCCTCATTTGAGAGGACATGCTGAAATGTGTTCGAGCATAAAAGTAATTTAGTTTCAAAATCCATTTGTAATTGGTTTAGTTAGCATTTACAAATAAAGAAAACATTTCAACATTTTACTTTTTAAAAAAAATATTTCTTTCTCATTTCATTCTTGAAATGGAAAATAAATATTATTCCAATATGATATTCTATTTCCATGTCGTATCAGAGCTAATTTATTGAGTTAGCAATTCAGGTTCAATTCCTAAAATAAAAGTATATTGAAAGTACTCATATTAATATGAGAAAACTGATGAAACTAAAGAAATTAGAAAACAAAAACTCAAGCATTCCAAATAAGGGAACAAGAGATCAGCGGCTTAAGAGCAAAAATTAAAAAAATCTAAGCATAAATGATATGTTCTGTGATGATAATCTGTTGATTTCTTTTTTTCGCATCAAGATGGAGCTCAGTAAACAATTCTTGATATGGCAAAACAGAATGAAGAATTAATTGCCTCTGCCCTCCAGCTTACCTGTATTTTAATCACACTATTTAAAAAATTTCCATCATTCTTTCGTGGAATGATGAAATTTATGTTCATGGTTAGATTTTAATCAAGGATTCAGTTTTTTTTTATATTATGGATTCTTCATTATTTTTTCATTCTATTTGTTTAGGGGCCATTGCTCCTCCCTTATATCTCATTTGTTGGGAGGGGCGATTGCCCCAATCACCCCTTCCTAGATCCGCTACTGTTTGGCTACGAGTTTGATATTTTTAGTTTCCAGCTGTATATTTTAATTAAAGAATTTGAAACTATTAATCTAAATTTTTTTTGTATTCAGAAAGGTATCAAAATAAATGCATAACCATTAATATCACTTTTTGTGAGTAGGTATGTTAATGACCTCTGGCTCACCTCTATTTGTCCAGTTCATATGAATAATGTTGATGCAGTTCTGTTGCAAGAAATTTTTCACGGCAGATAGGAGAAGGTCTTTCATAAATAATACACACATGCACATAATGCAGGACTCTATCCAGCATTTTTAACGGGGTCCGTTTCTTGTGAATTTTAAAAACATTTTCGTGAAAAATTAAATATTTTTGTGAAAATTCAAAATTTATGGTAAAAAAGTGATGTACCATATGTACTCAAAGCCATTGATTTTCTCTTTAAATTTTATTTGAAATTTTTTGTAAATGAACATGTAAAAATTTGCAGAAATAATTTATTATTTTTATTCTACAGTGGTCACAGCTGAAAAAATGTCAGGTGCTGCTATGTACGAGTTGGTTAGAGTGGGTCATGATGAATTGGTAGGTGAAATTATTCGTTTAGAAGGTGAAATGGCTACTATTCAAGTATATGAAGAGACATGTATCTTTTTTGTTTCTGTAAAGCTTTAATCAACAACAGTTGGGGTATATTTCCAAAATATACTACTTCAGTTTTTATGCACTGTTCAGATACATTGTGTATTCTTTTTTCTATCTCGGCTCTATCCTAATATAATCTCATGTTAAGATGATTTTAAATTCGTTGTTAATATCTTTATGAGTGTATTTGAAGGGGATGTTTGGTTTGGTGAATATAATTGGCATTTCCCTTTCGTGATTCCAGATCAGAAGGATACAGAATCAGGTTCCGAGTTTAAATTAACTTATTTAAATTAACATAAAAATCAACTTTAAACATTTCATAAAAATTTAACTTTTGCAGCTATATGCTGCATGCTAACCAGACAATGTGAGTCTCGGGTGACTGATGTTTTTACTGCACACAGTTCGGGCTTGCAGCCGGCTTTTTATGCCAGCAGGAAGGAAGAGAAAAATTTGCATAATTCCTGCTGGCGGAACTGCATGCTCTTGGGGTCGCCACATATTATTTGCAATTCCTTACAAATTAAAATGTTTAAATTGTATTATGGACTTTTATATTGAAAGTTGCTTTCCATTGTAGTATTTATTCTGGAAGATAAGATTAAATTTTGTAATTCAGGGACATTTTCCAAATGTATTATTGAACTTATAATGTTAAATTTATGTTAATTTTGATCAAAGCATTAAAGATGGATTCAGAACTGATCCCATAATTTGTTTTAAGAATATAAGAGAGATTTGCTTCAAAGTGTAATGTGTAATGCTTTAGGTAGTAGCTTTCACAAATACATGTTCACCTTACCAAAACTAAAAAAAAAAGTCTTTAATCTATTAGTGATATTTTAGTTGTTTTTTTGGTCAATGGTTAGAATTTTAAAAATTGTTGTGACATTGACACCTGGAATATCTTTTCTGCTTGTCAAAATGAAAAATCTTGGCGTAATTTTCAATAAATGAAGTTAGAAAAAGGTGCATTAAATAAAATACACACAGGGATAACACACAATAATATTTTTTCAAAAAGCTTATACAAAGATATGTAGAAGACAATGAATTTTGGCAAAGATAAAGCTGGTTATATTTAGAAGTATATAATTTTTTACAACTATTCATTATTCAACAACTGCTTGTCATAACTTTATTGTTTTACCTGAATTAAAATCCATTAGATTGAGATCCTTAAAAGTTGATCATTATAAGGTCATCAACTGTTTTCAAAGATGGACAGTTATATCAGTTTTAATTTAGTTCAATTGTGACAGTGCTAAATGACAAAATCAACAATAACTGCAGAATGTTTTTTTTTTTTTCAATTCAAAAGATTGTCTTATTTTAACTATCATATATGGTGCATAGGTTTTAAATTCTGGTTGTTAAACTTAAAATCATTGTCCATTGAAATATAACTAAGAACCTCTTGTTTCTACCCTAGGTGTGTAGGTAAATATGTATATCGTTTGCTATATTCTTATCCATAAGTTTTAGAGCTGAATAATCCATTTAATATCTAATAAAATTAAATCATAATGTGAAGCATCAATTTCTCCAATTTCAATTATTTATCTACAATGTTTTTTTTACTACGATGCTATGCAGCATATTTAAGTCTTACAAATTTTGCTTAATTCAATATCAGCTGGTGTAACTGTTGGCGATCCAGTTCTTCGAACTGGAAAGCCTCTTTCAGTGGAGTTGGGACCTGGAATTATGGGTAGCATTTTTGATGGTATCCAACGTCCTCTAAAAGACATCAATGAAATTTCTGGAAGCATTTACATACCAAGAGGTGTGAATATTCCAGCCTTGAGTCGTGATGCAACCTGGGAATTTAATCCTATAGGCTACAAAGTAAGTTAGCATGGTGTACATTTGTTTTCTAATTTGAAACTATTTGTAAGTTCTTGTGTTTTCTGGTCTTTTTTTTTGTTTTTTTTTTTAAATAACTTTTTTTTTTTAAATTGTGGCAGCAGCCTCGATATTTGTGGAATATTTTTTCTATTCTATCTTTTTTTTTTACATTGGGGCACTTTTTTTGTGCAGCTTTAAAAGATTTTTTGTCTCCAAAAGTATTGGTTCCTTTCAGGGTTCATTGATTTAAATCAGCTTGATTTAAATCAGGGTTGGAAAAAAACTTTATTTTTTTGGTTTAAACCGGGGTTTATTTTTGGTTTAAATAGCATTTGCAGGAAAAACAATATGACTTTTGGAAAATCATGGAGATTTTAGATCATTCATTGTGAATAAATGTTATTGGTAATTAATTTATTGATAATTAATTATATAACTAAGTTAAAACCTTGAATTTTAATTACCTTATAAATACAGGTTTTATTTTTTCTGAAAGTTACCTACAGTGAAACATGTTGACCACTTACGGTGCAGCACTTTATTGGGCAACTTATAGAGGGTGGAGATTTTTTTTTAACATTTCTTACACTATGCGTTTATTCATCTGTGAGTTGTGACTAATTAAAATGTAACTTCATGTATTAACGTTAATTTAAAATGAGTAATTAGCTATTTTTAAAAAAATTATCTAAAATACCGGTAGATAAATTTAATCTGAATGACTTACAATGTATCCTATACAACTTTAAAATTAAAGCACTTAGTTAAAGATATTTATGTTACTTTACTTATTTTATTGTAAAGATTCCCTAAAAATACATAATTTTTCGAAATGGTTAGATCAATTAGCAGAAAAAGAAGAAACTTATTTAGAGAACAAAAGAGTGCTCATAGGTAGTTTTCTCGAATGGTTGAGTTACACAGAGGTTTAGGCAAACTTTATATTGATGTTTCATCAGGGACGTAACTAGAGGGGTGCAGACGGGGCGTATGCCCCGGGGGCCAGATTATTTTAGGGGTGCTAAATTGACTAAATGCGTGTTTGCCTAAATACATATACTTTTTTTCGGTATCTAAGGGGGGAGGGGGCGCTAAATCCTGGTCTTGCCCCAGTTAGAAAATGACCTAGTTATGTCCCTGTGTTTCATCCATCCAGACAAATACTGATCTAACATTATAGCATAAAAAATATTATCCTGGAAGACTTATTTAAGTTTTTTATTTATCTTCGAAACAACAGATAAACAAATAAATATAGTAATAATTAGGCAGCCAACTTACAAAGGGTTTTTATAATACTCCCACCCAAATTTGGCCGACATAAATGGTCAATATAGACAGGTGGTCAAGTTACAAAGGTTTCCCTACATTAAATAATATAGGGCTAATTCTGTTCCTGACCAAAAGTGGTCAACTTAGACAGGTGGCCAACTTACAAAAGTGGTTAACTTTACAGGTTTTACTGTATTAACATATTATTAATACTCTACTTAACAGACCTTTCAGCAAATCATTAAAGAAATAACTATTATGCGGGTTGAGTTTTAACGAAAGCATATTTTACTGAATCAATAAAAAAATGAAAGATATATTAAAAATAATGTGTGTTGATTTACAGCATCAGTAATATCAACAAATGATTACAAGTCTCTAACTATATATTATACTTTAAGAGTAGAAATATTATACTTTAAATGTAAAAAAAATCAGCGACTTACCAGATTTAGCAATGATAACACTTATATAAATCAACATCATTGACTTAGAAATTATCAGCATTATTTTTATTTTTTTAAATACAAACTTCATTTTTCCTGATTAAATATATTTATAAAAACAAAAACAATTTTATATAGTAATACAATGTACGAACTTAATTTTTCCTGATTAAAGATTAAATATATTTTTAAAAAAGAAAATAGTTTAGAAAAAAGAAAAAAGATTGCACTGATTTAAAAAAAAAGTTTGTTAATTTACAAATTTAGTAATTCATTATTTATCTAATGCTGTGCTTGTAATTTCTGCATAAATTGGATTTTGCAATATTTTATAATGTGTAAAATAAATGAAAAAGGTTTGGTTTTTAAAAAATTGTTATCTGAAACATACATTTTGCAAATTGGTTATTATGAAGATACTTTATCATTTCTAATCTATATTTAACTCCAGGAATTACAATTGCAATATCATTTAATTTTAAGAATGACTGAGTGTTGTGAGAGAACGGCTTCTAAAATTCTTGTAATTCCCAAGTGAATAAAATAAAAAGATTCTCACCTGAGAACTTCTGACTCTAAAGGCCTGGGGTTATGGTGATTCAACCACTCTTCTCTTTCTGGGTGTATCCATAATATTTCTTGTACACATGAAGACGATATCGCTAATTAACTGAGACACAATAAGTCCGAGAGTCTGAGATATATGAAAACACATATATTCTTTAAAAGTTACACACATATTAATAAAAGGGGACATATGCGACTAAACTAACTATTTTGTTGAACTAAATATAAATTCTTGGAGAAATCAAAAGCTCACCTTCTGTACCTATTCACTGCCTACACGTTTTCCCCATCGGACATCTCTGCCTTGTCACTCAAAGCGAATTGATGTTGTTGAGATGTCTTACTTTTGCCAGTTTGCTGCCGAAGCCGAAAGAAGAAAGGAGAATTTCCATTTACGGCCGGATGTTGAGTTACGTATTCCCCATGCAAATTACATGTGACGCACGTGCTTGCGTGGGGATCGCAACTCGTATATAAGGCAGGCGGCAGCTGGCATCAGGGCTTACTCTTATTCAACTTCCCCGACCTCTCACGTCTCCGATGTGATTGCACATCGTGTTGGGCTTCAGTGGAAGCCGTTGTTTTTTTCATTTGAGGTTAATTCCTCTCTGCAGACGTGTGTTAATCTTTACAAATGTTTTAAATGAAATGTTATTTTACTTGGTTGAATATTGACCAAGGGGATTGTTAAAATTGCCGATATTTTTGTCAACGCATATGAGCCACTAGTTCCTGTCCCGAAAGGATTTCACCGAAGGATATCATCAGGATGTCTAATTGATGCCAAATTTGGTTTTTCTTCCGCTCACCTTTAACAGGGTCGAAATAAGCAAAGAAACCTTCTGCACTTAGTTTTTTTATCTTGGACACCGGTGACTTTATTGTGAATTTATTCAAGGACGTGGTGAATATTTTATCTCTATTTTTCAATGTTGACTCTTTTACATATCGGTATTTTAACATTATGAGGTCGTTTAACATGTTGTCATTTGTTTAATAAATGTTCATTTTTTATACAAATATTTGTCATGTATTCTTCTCGGAAAGGCCAAAAGGTCCACTCTAAATTTTCGTTGGCATATCTTAGTTAATTTTTTATTTAAATGTAATTTAAAAATTCTCTAAAAACCAACATATTTACAAAATTACAGTTAAAATTTCTAGTTCTTGTTTCTTCATATCGGGCGATTACGACAAAAAGCCTCAGTTCTAGAGGCCCGTCTGTTCTGTCTGGGTTCTAAAGCCAATCTCCCCAGAATTACGTTTCATTCCCACAAAAAGAAAGGGATGACGTCACGGGTGTTCTGGCGTTTGTTGATGGTATATGTCTGGCGCTCTGCAGTCACGCTAAGACATGAGATGAGAGAGTGGAATTTCCAACATTCTCCCACCTTGAGTTGCGACTATTTGGAGGAACTCAACAGTTCAAGTTGGAGTCGTTGAGGGGACTTCACCACTCGACCCGTCCGGGTCACCACTGGAGGACTGTAACTGGGATCCTCTGGTGTGGGCTTCTCCTTGCTGATGCTGACAGTTTCTGTAGGGAATTCCTCTGGTTCTTTTCTTTCGGAGTGAAGGCTAAGTTTCTGTGTTGAAGCTATGTTTCTGATGGTTTCCCAATCTACACTCGAGAGAGCTTTGCTGGTTCCGATGGAATTCTTCCCGTTGTCGGAATAGACAACATATGGTCTACCTCTTCTTGCTATGAATCTTCGCAGAGCTTGAAGAAAACCCTCCGTAGACAGAGACGTAACTGCTTCTAGATGTATGGCGCGGTAAACAGCACAGGTAAACAAAGTTATCCAAGCTTTTGAACCGTCAGAAAGATGAAGAGGACCGGCTAGCTCCACGCCTACCACTTCAAAAATTGCTGCTTCCCGTACTCTGTCCCCGGGTGGTATTCCAGGTTCAACGTCTGTTTTGGAAGTCTGAAGTTTTCTGCAAATTACGCACTTTCTTAAGACATTTCTGATGCATTTTCTAGACTTCAATATCCAAAATTTTTCTCTGAGCTGTGCCATTAGAATGCTGACTCCAGCGTGATGGTTTTCTAAATGTTTCTCAAAAATCAATCTTTGGACAACAGGATGCTTAGAAGGTAGAATCATCGGGTATCTGAAGTTTTCATTGTCATTTCTCTGGATTATGTTGGTTTTTGTTCTTAAAAGACCAACTTTATCCTCTACAGGCCTTAAATTTCTTATTTTTGGATCTGTTCTTCCTGAAAAGGATTCTTGTTGTACTAATCGGACAAGTACGTTTTCGGCCTTTGAAAATTCTTCTACTGAAATATCAGAGTCGGATATTTTCTCAGTATTCTTCAAGTTATGATAAAATCTATACATCCATGCTATCATTCTAACTGTTTTCTTGTGAAAAGAGAAATATTGATAAAATCGATTCAAATTATCTTCCTTTTTATCTAAAAGTATTAAGACTGTCTTCTTTTTTTCTCTATTTATAAGGTCTTCACTTGGGTTTTCTTCTATTTGAGGCTAATCATGTTCGTGTAAGTAAAGCCAATCAGGGCCCTCCCACCATCTGGATTTCTTTAACTGTTCGAAAGAACATCCTCTCGATGGGAGATCTGCAGGATTTAAATTTCCAGGTACATGTCTCCAATTTTGAACTTCTGTCAAATTTCTAATTTCTAATACTCTGTTGTGTACAAATGTACCCCAGTCTTGTTTTCTTCTTATCCAACCCAAAGCTGTGGATGAATCAGTCCAAAAGATGGTCTTTATATCTTCTAAATTTAAATCGTTTTTCACATTTTTGGCTAATCTTGCACCTATAAGACAAGACGAGAGTTCGAGTCGAGGTATAGTTAATTCTTTAATAGGTGCGACTCGGCTTCTAGCATTAACTAATTGGATCTGGATGCCTTCTGATGTTTCCGCTCTTAAGAATATACAAGTGGCATATGCCTGTTTGCTTGCATCAGAGAAAACATGCAACGATATTTTCTTTTCGTTTTCTGGAAAAATGTTAAGCCAACGAGGTTATTTGAATTTGGGATAACAAATTTATTTCTTTGAGCCAATTAGAAAATTGTTGTTTCAAGGTTTCGGGAAGCTCTTCGTCCCACTTTATCTTCTGAATCCAAGTTTCTTGAAGGATTAGTTTTGGAATTAAACTTACAGGAGCTGTGAATCCCACAGGATCAAAAATCTTTTGGGCTACTGATAAAACTTTTCTTTTTGTGAGGGGTTCTCTTATTTTCATAGTTTCTTCAGTTTTACAAAATAAGCTGTCATTTTCTAAATCCCACATCAATCCTAACACTGTAGCAAACTTTGGTTTATCTTCATCAGTTTCATCGATCATAGCTTGAGGCCAATTTGATCGCCAACATCTTAAGTTGAAATGTGCCGAAGCCAAAATTCCTTGGGATTCTGATATAAAAGTTTCTGTTTCTTCAACCGAATTCAGACTGAGGAGAGAATTATCTAAATAGAAAGAATCTTTTAAGAGCCTAGCTGTCTCTCGCCATTGTTCGGGAACATTATCTAAAAGGTGATTTAATGTTGCCATGAGCCAAAAGGGGCTTGAAGTTAGGCGGTTTGTACGTAACCTGGTTTGTTTTTTATAATGGAAAGGAAACTTAGAGCTCTTACTGTGAAAGAAAAGGTTGACATTTTAAATCGCTACGATAAATTGCCGAAAATGAGCCAAAGGAATGCTGCTGTTCAATTGAATGTTTCGCAGCCGCTTTTGTGCAAAATTTTAAAAAATCGTGAAGATATCGAAAAAAGTGCACTTTGAACGAAAATCTGAATTGTAAAAGAAATAGAGATGGAAAAGACAGAGAGGTTGAATCTGCATTAAAACTCTGGTTCACAAACGTTCGTGATAGGGACGCTCGTGTTAATGGTCCAATTTTGCGCCAAAAATCTGAAGATTTAGCTGGAAAATTGGGTAAAGGAAACTTCGTAGGCACAGAAGAATGGTTCCACCGCTGGAAAAAGAGGGAGAACATACTCTTCCGAATGACACACAGTGAACAAAAAGATGCCGATAATGTAGCCGCAGATCAGTGGATTAAAGAAGAATATCCTAAACTTATTGCCGCATATTCACCTGAAGATGTATATAACGCTGATGAAACTGGCCTATATTTTCCTGCGTTGCCTGAACACACCTACATGTTTCAGAAGGAAAGTATGCAAAGGTGTAAAACCTCCAAGGATCGCCTAACTGTGCTATGTTGCATTAGTATGACCAACACTAAAGAAAAACTTTTAGTGATTGGAAAAAATAAGAAGCCCCGCTGTTTCAAAGGTGTGAAAAATGTGCCCGTCGATTATTTTGCCAACAAAACGGCTTGGATGACTACCACCATCTTTAACGAATGGCTTTTGAAATGGGACAAGCGACTAAAACGGAACATACTCCTGCTCATAGACAACTGCACTGCGCATGATGTAACTGTTTCATTAAAGAAGATAAAGATAGTGTTCTTACCACCAAAACACCACTTCTTTAATTCAACCGTGTGACCAGGGAATTATCCGCACCTTAAAGGCATATTACAGAAAGGAAATGCGTTCAAGGATCTTAGAAAATATGGAAGACCAATATCTTAATGCAAACGCTCTAGCGAAAAAAAAAAATGTTTTGGATGCCATACATTTGTTAACAATGTCCTGGAATAATGTCTCGGAAAAAACAATTCGAAATTGTTGGAGTCTTGGAGGATTTTGTCAACCAGAGGACAACAATGCTGCTGTGATGAAAGAAATGGAAGACATTTTCAATCCCCCGTCCGATATGAATGCTGAGGATTTTGAAGCATGGATGGAGATCGACGAGAAAGTTGAGACTTCTACTTCGTTAACTGATGAGGACATTTGCGAAGCCGTAAGTGTCAAAGATCAAGCTTCGTCACAAGATTCTGATGCTGATGATGAATCCGAAAGTGCCATCAAGGACAAAATTCCGACGCCTGCTCAGATGAGGGAGGCACTTCGAATCTTACGTCTAGGTGTGCAAAACAAAGCCGACGCGGAACACTTTCATAAACATTATGATTATGAGCGATTCGTAAATGACTTGCTTCGAAAGAATGCTAAACAATCGACAGTTGATGATTCCTTTTTCAGTTAATAATTAACCTTTTGTACATTTTGTATTGTTTTCTGCAGTTCATCATTAAATATGTAAGTATACTAACTAATTCTTTCTCTTTAGTGTACATTAATTTCTATTAAATACTATAGAGTTTTATAGCAACAACTCCTAATTTAAAATAATTTTTATTGTAATACGTATGTAAAAAAATCATTTTTTAGCTTTAATTTTTTTTCGTGTACTGTAATCAATCGGTTATTGTTATCAAATCACGTTCGTCCCGATGTGATCACATTATTCGGCGTCTACTGTATATATATATATATATATATATGTGTAATATATTCAGTTACCCAAAGAGAAATCATATTTAATGCAAATAAGTTACAACAAATTAATCCATTTAAAAGGTTTAGATAAAAAGACAATTTTTTCTTCATCAGGCATCCAAAAAGATTGCCAGGGCATAACATACGAGTTTCTGACATGTTTCACCGATTTGTTAAATCAAACATGTTGGACGCTACTCATACAGCTTAAAAAGTGACAAAGTATAGAAAGTGGAAAAAATAGTCGAATTAGCATATGAACTTTACCAATATATAAGCTGTGTAAAAATATTTTATATACTTCATAATGTTTTAAAATTATTGCATATTACATATTTATATTTGCATATTATTGTACTAATCCATTACAAATTTATCTACTATTAGTAAACTTTTAAAAAATTACGAAATTTCTACAACTACTCGGTAATGGCCGAGTACTCGGCTGAAATTTTGCCGAGTACCGGGTACTCAGCAAATTGGCCAACTACTCAGTACACCGAGTATATTCCGAGTACTCGGTACATCCCTAATTAGTACTGTACTGAGTGCTCAATGCATACTCCATGCTTGGCTGATGCTGAGTAGTTGTAAGAATTATGTATTTTGAAGTATCATTGAAGATATCTTTAATAGAAGAAAAAAATATTCAGATTTAAATTTATAATATGCAATTACTTACTGATGCTCAATGCCTTACTTAAATCAATTCTTAATTTCCACAGGTTGGTAGTCATATTACTGGAGGAGACATATATGGAATGGTTCGTGAAAATACTTTGATAAAGCATAAAATTATGCTTCCACCTCGAGCTTTAGGTCGTGTTCTATACATTGCTGAGCCAGGGACTTATACAGTTGAAGTGAGTATTAAAACATACATATGAAAAATGTTTCACAGTAGAAACAAAATCTTATGTTGAACTGATTTAACAGTACGATTGGAAGTTTAATGGGATGTAAATTCATTCTTTTTGTTTGTTATTTTTAATTCTTATTATTTTCAGAAAATGTTACATTTTATGCACCCTATAAATAGGCTTGCCATACGTCCCGATATTTTGCTCTTGTCCCGGTGTCCCGCCCAGTTTTATCAATGTCCCGGAAACGGCTGTAAGATGTAAAAAGTAATGAATTTATGTTTTAAAGAATCTTTTATGCAGACATTTAGAATCTTTAAGATGACAGAGCATTAATGATTGAGTCCACTGCAAGAGCATTGATTGTATGTAAAATAAACTTTGGCATTTTCTTTGCTCTGATGTTTATGAAAAAGTCAAGCTTAACAAAGACATCTTGAAAAAAGTACATTCAAGTCAGAAATGTGAGGGGGTTGAAACAAAGAATAACATTGTTAACTTATTAATTGCTTTTTTAGTTTGACAAAAATGTTTTTTTGAAATGGTTTTTGTAGTTAGACAGAAAATTGTAGTTAGATAAAAAGTTGTAGTTTTAAAAAAAATAAAACATAATAATTAATTGTTTAATTAAACAATTTTCTGAAGTATTTTAAACTTTATTTTATTAACACTTCTTTCTAGATGGTAGGCCAAAAAAACTCCTCATTAAAAAGGAAAAAAAAATCTTTTAAAGTAAACTAACTAGAAAAATTCTTTTTTTTTTATTTTTAAAAGGTGGGTAGACTAACAATTTTAGGGTTCCAGATTCCCCAATCCCCGTGCCTGCGAGGCTTAAAAAAGGCTTAAAACTCACCATTTGCTTTTATTTTTTATAAATCCCCCCCCCCCCCCCGTAATGCCCATCCCATATTAATGTGTCCCGGTTTCACTAACCAAAAATATGGCAAGCCTACTTATAAACACTATTATTTTTCTTCTTATTATTTTTGGACATTTGTCATTTTATAAGTTAACTAATAAAGCTTGAGGTCCCTCCGATATTCATAGATGTAAAATGCAATTTAATATTCCCTTTAATTAATGCCCTTTCATAAAGTAATAATATTTAGAAAAATCTCTGCAACTAATTGAAACTTTTGCTTCTTTTATCTGAATTAAGTCAAAGCCAAATATCCCTTTCTTTTACTATGACTGTTGAATGATGTTAATATTTTTTTAAACCTTCCTAATGATTTTTTTAAAAGAAAATCCTGTTGAAAAATTCCTATTCAGATACAAGGTTTTTTTTTTAAATATAACCTTCTGAGTTTTGAGAACATTCTTTAAATTCAGATTTCAACATTTGTCTCATTAACCTAGCAAAAGCGTGCATATTTCAAGTTTCACCTCAGCTGTCTTTCATATCATCTGTCTCTTTGAGAATGAATTTGTTACACAGTTATGTTTTTGTTACAGTTACAAACACATAGTTCAGTTTGCATTAAATCATATAGGGATTTTTCTCTTGTGGTATGCATCAGGAGAAGTTTTAAAAATTTGTGTGTTTGGTAATGCAATTTTGATTAATTATTCAAAGTTACTCGCACAATATTTTGTATTTATTGGTCATGCTCATATTTGTTGTATTTAGTTGAAATAATATTCTCATTCAATAAAATATTTCATTTTGCGTTATTTGAAAGTGAAAAACAAGGTTGCAATGTATATTTTTATTAAATATTCTTTTTAATAGTGGACATTTTGAAAATGCTCTGCTGTTACTTTAATCTTCTTCTGTTAAACTATTACTATTGTTTTATGGAAAATGAGTCTTTGCTTTTTTTGTAGGGGGGGGGGGGATTTGTTGTCTCTACTCAAACTTGAATTATTGGCATTACTTAATGCTAACACCATTAAGTTATGATTTGATTATGTTATATTATAGTTTGAATCATTTTACTTTATTTTGTTTATCAGGATGTGATTTTAGAAACAGAATTTGATGGTGAAAAATCTCAGTACACTATGCTTCAAGTTTGGCCTGTGCGTCAACTTCGTCCAGTGACAGAAAAACTTGCTGCTAATCATCCTCTTCTTACTGGCCAAAGAGTACTTGATGCACTATTTCCGTAAGCTATATGCATATTCATTCTTTCTGTATGATTTTAAAAGTTTGTTGCTATTTTCTTTTATTTTAGTTAATTCCTTCTCAAATGGGGGTCTTACAGCGCTCACAAAAACTAATAAAAAGTTTGATTGCTCCACCCCATGGAGTGGATGGCACCAAAGTGTAATCAGCACCTATTACTGTTAAGGTGCACTTGTATTTCAAATCTTGAAAAATCTTCTGTTACTTTTTGAGATATAGCACTGACTAGAAAAGCGTTTGTTAATCTAGAAAAATGTTTGCTAATCTAGAAAAAACGTTTGATTGCTCTTCCCCTTTCAAAAGGATTCACACCAGGAACTAATCAGCACCAGTTCCTATCGGGGTCTAAGCGTGCCCCAAATTTCCTTCCATCCCATGCATTACTTTTTGAGCGACAGTGGCCACAAGAAAAAGACCACATTCAGACACTGTTGTATAAATTAATCTTTTTAGCTTTATTTTCCTTAAATTCTTGTCACTTTATGGTTTTAAATGTTTATATTATTTTAATAAAATCAATTGAGTGGAAACTCCCGATAGGCGGCGCTCGGGACATGCATAGAACGGCAGAGAATCATCACTTCCGCCTTTGCCGGAAGTGGACGTTTCTCCCGCCGACTTTAAAACAGAACGCCATGTTGTTTCAAAGTTAGTTGGCACTTCAGGCTTCAGCAGAACGCTGTTCTGTCTTTTTTGAAAGGGACAAGCAGGAAGATGCTTGTTTCCCCATCTCCAATTAACGGTACGATAGAAATATTATTGTTGAACTTTATTTTACCCTGTTAAAAATAGTTTATTTAAGTTAATTTTTTTTACCTTTGTTATTATATGAAATAGCTATCAACTACAAGTTTTTTAATAAAATGAGATAAAATTTAGACCATCGTTATTTTATTGAGTACGTCTGTTCTATTTTTTTAAAAGTGTTAGACAGTATTAGAGTAGTTGGTATCAGTTCAGTAAATATCCTGATACCAACAGACACACACAGAGAGACCTTTTTTAAAAATGGTCGAAATGCGTTCAGCTCACCTCAAACCGGAAGTAATTTTGTCAAATTGACTTTTTTATGTAAAAAGTGATTATTCAACAATTAATCAGAAATATAGGAGAAATATTATCCCAATATAAAGTTAACTAAATGACAGTGAAAAAATGTAGGCCTTGAACGAGTTGTGGTCTGTTTTACAGTCACTAACTTTTAGAAGGCTCCTTTTTAGGATATATTAAGCCTTAAACTGGCCTTTGTGTGCCGAATTTCTCTTCCTTCTCGTTCATATCAAAATTGAGTCGGGCTGGACTACACAAAATTTTATTTCTCTGTATTCTAAGATTTTTGGGTACTTACGTATTATCGCAACCAGGTTGGCGAGATTGGCGACTTATATACTTACTTATGGTTACCATAAACGCCTTAGATAGGTACAAAATCCGAGATGACAATTTGGCACGTTATCCCCGAATTTTGGCATGGTTGCGATAGTACGTAAGTATTGATTTTTGTCATTGTGATAAAAGTATTTACAAATAACATACTGTATATTTCCGAATATAAGCCAATCCGTGTATAAGGCGAGAGTGCATTATTCCTTCAAGAATGTACCAAAAATTCAAAACTCGTTTATAAGCCGAGATAAAAATTAGAAGAAAAAAAATAGTTTAAAGAGAATTGCCAAAGGTGGCGAAAATTTCGCCAAGGAGGTAACCCAGATCACGTATTTTCCAATCAAGACGTTGTGAAAGGGAGAAGCTAGGCGCCAACGGCGACAGGTTGATCTTTGGCAACCCTGTCTGCGGCGAGCGCTGAGGGCCGAGCGAGAGATCTCAGATCGCTTTTTCCCCTATTCATTCATTTTGCCCATGCGTTTGCTAGTTTGTTTTCCTTTTTTTTATTGTTTTAATTCAGTTATTTTTTGCATTTACATTAGAAGGATGAGAGGGAATAGAAACTTATACACAGGTAGTCGCAAGTAAATTATTATAGTCGGGAGCAAGTTTCGCCATTTTGTTTCAGCCATTTCACAAAATCCAGCTATAAAATATAAGTATATTCTTTTAAATAAAACCCTACTTATTTTAAGATAATTATTTCCTTAATGTAGGAGACATAAATTGCATAATTAGAGCTCTATATTAGTCGATATTTCGCGTTATATAGACCGAATTTTTTTTAAGATTATCGGACCCGTATATAAGCCGACCCCCACGATTTAGCTTTCAAAAAAGTTCCAAAAATTCTAGTCTTATACACGGAAATATACGGTAATTGATATTTTCTTATAGCAGTAGCAGATCCACTGATTAAATATGATTTAATTGTTAATATATGTCATAGAAAGGACACTTATATGAACATAATGTTTTACTTTTAGAGAAAAGAAAACATATACCGTATATTTCCGTGTATAAGGCGAGAATTTTTGGACCTTTTTTGAAAGCTAAATTGGGTGGGTCGGCTTATATACGGGTCCGACAATCTAAAAAAATAAAAGTCTATCTATATATCGCGAAATATCGACTAATATAGAGCTCCAATTATGTAATTTACATCTCCTACATTAAGGAAATAATTAACTTAAAATAAGTAGAGTTTCATTTAAAAGAATATACATATATTTTATAGCTGGATTTTGTAAAATCATCGCTGAAACAAAATGGCGAAATTCGCTCCCGACTGCAAAAATACGCTCGCGACTAGCTGTGTATGCCATTCTATTCCCATTCATCCTTCTAATAGAAATGTAGAAAATAATTGAATAAAAAAAGTAAAACATACTAGCAAACGCAGGGGCAAAAAGCAATGAATGCCCGAGTGCCATGTGCTTGCGCTCGGTCACTCGGTGATCGGCGTTTGCCTCAGTCAGGGTTACCAGAGATCAATTTGTCGCCGTTGGCGCCTAGCTTCTCACTTTCACAACGTCTTGATTGGAAAATACTTGATCTGTGTTACCTGCTTAGCGAAAGTTTTGCCAATTTTGGCGATTTTCTTTGAACTGTAATTTTTTTTTCTTCAAATTTTTATCTCGGCTTATATACCAGTTTTGAATTTTTGGTACATTTTTGAAGGAATAATGCACTCTCAGCTTATACAAACATGGATCGGCTTATATTCAGAAATATACGGTATGTTCAACTCTCGTTAATTCAAAGTACCTGTTCTGTACCTTGAGAAACTCACATTAAATCAAATAAGTCCCATGTGTTTTGATATCCTTGGTAATTTGAAGTGAAAATGTCTGCAAGCCACCAGTGAACACGCTATAAATTCAAAGTCGGTTTCTCTAGCCTCTCGATAATTCAAATTTGTTTTTCATTTATAAAGTCAGCATTTACACGCCAACATGCACAAACGAGACTCTGTCTGCTTTTCTTTACAACAAACAGGTTTCTGTATATTGCATTACAATATACAGGTAAAAAATGTCAGATGACACACATATTTTTTTGTCTCATCTCTTCTTTGCCCAGCTTATGAGTTCACTTGCAGGCACGATAGTTTTCTAGTTTGTTTTTTAGTGCAATGAGTGTCCCCAAAAAAAAATT
Organism: Octonoba sinensis; assembly: GCA_038502835.1. Classification (NCBI taxonomy): domain Eukaryota; kingdom Metazoa; phylum Arthropoda; class Arachnida; order Araneae; family Uloboridae; genus Octonoba; species Octonoba sinensis. The sequence goes on along the minus strand of CM076606.1, from coordinate 15,597,532 downwards.
TGTCAACTTTTGAAAAGAATCAATTGATCGGAGTTGGTCAAAATGGGGATAGATAATCTCACATAGCCAAAATCTTTGAAATACTGTAATCCACAGTATCAATGATTTGGAAGTACATATATGCAATCCTTGCAACTAGTTTTTGCAGGAGGAAGAAAACGAAAGCACCAGGGGAATTTTGTGTAACTAAAAGCATGTTTGTTCAAGTGCAGGGTTCGTATGGTCCTTAAAGGTCCTTAGAAAGTCCTTAATGTTCATTTTAATTTTTAGCGCCTTAAAAAGTCCTTATTTTTTATTCCAGGTGCTTAATGTTTTTTGTTAAAATAAAAAGATACCCATGTGCTCTATTTGTTTGCAATCTTTTGCATCCTTCACAAGAATCAAACTTCTTTCATTTCAACGACTTAATCGAACCTCAAATTTGGTTTGCTCGGGTCGCTCTCTATTGCAACTTTCGGACAGACCCAAAAGAGCGGATTGACAGGACCAAAAATGGCGTATTTACATAAACATCAACGCATTTTTACTTCAAATTGCAGTGCTTTCTCAACTGGTAGATAAATAAGTATCTCTCTTTTTTTTTAAAAATTTTCTAAAAATTGCCGAATTTTGGAATTTTATATTTGGGATTCGATACTATTTATTAAGTGTAATTACAAAGTAAATAAATATTTTTTTTCATGAAAATTGTTACTAAATTATCTACATTCTAAAGAATTATCAATAAAACAAGTAGGAGCCACTCTTAACAAGTAATCAGTAAATAAATATTGCTTTTGAAACTTTTTTTTTAAATTAAGGGGGGAAAATACTTCAAAGAAGCATATCGTTGACAGATAGCTCAATAAAAGAGATATATTTAACTAATATGTAGGCAAAAGAAACTTTCAGCTTTATTTGCGTTTGACCAATTGCATGTATAATTATTGCTTATTTATACTGTTAAAGGTAAAAGAATGATTTATTTTTTGTTATCATTTTTCTTACGTCTTACACTATAATAAGCGCAGAGTGGCCAACTCTCCCGATCGCTTTTCAGCCAAACTTTTGCTTAACAGTTTGCTCTCCCATTGTTTTTTTTTTAGACAGATTCCCTTCTCAAAAATTTTTTTTTTAATTAATTTTTTTTAAAGCAATGTTCTAATATTTAGTAAATATTTAGCCACCGATTTGTCTTTGCGATCGTTCGTTGCGGGGTTTTGCTGTGTGGGAGATGATGATATTTGCTGCGTTAATCAAAATTTTTATCTCGTGAAATTTCTTAATTTGCAGTAACTTGAAGGAATCGACAGCTTCTTAAACCTATACACCGTAGCTGCCAAATGCTGTGTTTTCCCCTAATTTTTCTAATTTTAGTTGTGAACTTCAAAAATCTGATTTTTTGCAAAATGAGCCGATTTTTCAAGTTTGAAGGAACTTTAATAAAAAAAGATATGTATTAATTTACATGAATTTTCATAACTTAGGACGCAAAAATGTAAAAACCTACTTTTTGGAAACTTATTAACATCTAGCACGTGCTTCGCCGAAAATTGCACGCAGCTTTTGAGATTTCTATCTTTTTGCATCCTGTAAATATATCAATTATTTAAAAAGTTGACAGTTGTTTTAGTATTTGTAGCTTGTAGTCTGCTTGTTTTATTTTTTATTTAAAAAGTTTGTTCAATTTTTTGACACTTTATTTTAGTTAACTTTTTTTAGTTACTATTTGAGGGTAATGTAGAAAGTTTTAAGCGAATGAGCTCCTTTTTTTATTTGTATGTTGTTTCCAAAACGAAATATTTTTCTCAAGTTGAAAATTTTTTCAGAATTTTTGTAAGCTCTTCTTCATAATTTTTAAAAAATATTTATGGTAGAGATAAAAATTTAAGTAAGCCTAAATTGAGATGCTGGCAACATGGGTAAAATGAAAAATAAAATTCTAAATTATTCACAAATTCTCAAGACAAAATGCAGCGTTTTCTTTGACAATTTTTTATTGAAATTGTTTTTTCAGTTAACTTATATTTTACAGCACTAACCATTTTTGATAATTTTTCATATCAGGATAATTTGATTATATATGATTAATGCTTGTGTTGTGTGCTTCTGTTATTACTAGCTCCAATAATTATTTAACTCCCTGACTGTATTTGACATTAGAAAAGCAACAAGTCAAAGACTTTATGTTGTGTCCTAATAAAAATACAATGTTAAATCATTTTCCTCTTTCAATAAGGCTTCCTTCCGAAACAAACATAACAGTTAGTATATTTCGAAAAAGTTATGAGGTCCTTAAATTTTTTTGTAGGTCCTTAGAAAGTCCTTATTTTTTGTTTTGACAAAAGAGTACGAACCCTGAAGTGGCTTATTCAATGTCTTTCAAAGCATACCGATCAGAGGTGTAATGCTCATATTCATATACATCTCTAAAATTTTTTGTGACCTTGCTAACTCAATTTTTCCCCCTTCTCCCTTCTAATCTTGAACTGTTTAATAAACCAGACTCAGTAATTCAAAATTTTTACAAGGTCCCCTGAGTTTCGAATTATCAAGAATCTACTGTATTTAAAGCTGTCAAAATCATGAAACTAAAGTCAGGTAGTAAGACATAAAAATTAATTAGTTTTAAATTCATAATGTAATATGGATTTATTCTGGAACTTCCTTTCCTTGTGCTGTTTTGAAACTTTTTATTTAGAGATGAAACTTTATTCTTAAAGTTGAAAAATATTCGCAGACTTCCTTATGTAATCTTATTTTCTTCTTAATAGATGTGTTCAGGGAGGTACCACTGCTATTCCTGGTGCATTTGGTTGTGGTAAAACTGTGATCTCGCAATCCTTATCTAAGTTCTCTAACAGTGATGTAATTATTTATGTTGGTTGCGGAGAAAGAGGTAACGAGATGTCTGAAGTACTTCGAGATTTTCCCGAGGTAATTTTCCTGTTTAAAAAAATTTTGTTTTGATTTTTTTTGTTGTAAGTTTTTTTTTTTTTTTTAATTTTCAGTTTGAAACAATATTAGTTGTTTTAAAATTCTGTATTTATCTAATATGAAATTTTATTATCTTCACAAAGCAAAGCTAACTAAAGGCCCAGTAGGGTTCATTTGAGAAAACGATTGCCCTTCAGTGGGTTCCTGCACACTGTGGGGTACCAGGTAACGAAAGTGCGGACTATCTGGCCAAGAAGACAGGGTTGGCCGGTTTTAACCAGAGGTGGTTTTAACCACTGTTTTGACCGGTTTTAACCCGCCCCGGTCAAAACTGTTTTGACCACCCAAAGTGGTTAAAATGGTCCAAACTCAAATAATACTGTAATGTGTTATGTTAGTATGATCCCGTTTATGCAGAATACTACTTGTCCAGTTTAGCTTGAGAGTACCCATGCTGTGCAGCATTGTATCATATTGTCATATGTCCATATTTGCAAGATATAACAAACAAAATGAATGTGAATCAAATTCTTTATTTGGAGCCATTTTGTGTTTTTGATGCACTGAAGTGACTGAAGTTGACAAACAATGGTAAAACCATTACCAATCTAATTCTGCTGCAGCCCCCTTTTTATTTAGCATTTTGTAACAAACAACAAGTTCGGAGGCTTTTTCTAAGTCTAATCTGTTTCGTAATTTGTTTTGGATAAAACTATAATTTGAGAACAATCTTTCAATGCCAGCAGAACTTGATGGGCAGTTGTGAAGGTGGATGACAAAATTTAAAAACTCTCCATTGATCATAGTTTTTCTTTCATTGATTTCCACCATATTGATGCTTTTACATTGTTTTGCACTTCAGAAGGGAAATATGATCTTGGAAACGGGTCTTCTTCAGCTTGGAAGGAAATGACAAAGGGAAGGTAGGCAGGATTCAGTTCTGATAACCAAATGTGTGTTGATTCTTGTTGTGGTGCTGTCAGTCCTTCTCCCATGTATTTTGGATCCTTCAAATATGCGAGAATATGAGCTGGTGTGATAGCCTGTTCAAACCGAAATTTGAGGATGTCAGCATAGGGTTGTAGTTCATTGTTGTTTACAAGCTTCAACCACTCGCAACAAGCAGTAGAAATATTAGCCTCTTCAGATTGCAGATTATCCAATGCAGCAGCCACGGGTTTCAGTTGCTTATATAACGATTTCGCTTCTTTATATATAGAAACATCATTTATTATTTTTGTGATGTTTTTATCAATATCTGATTCATGTTCATCCACAATCTTCAAATAAAACTCACGATTCAATCAGTATGAAAAAGAAACAATGTTTTCATGTCACTAAGTTACTATGAGTATGATGAAAGGTTGCATCATGCTAGCTTTGGTAGCAGCCAATCACTAAAAAGGGGCAGGGCAGAAGCAGTAATTAACCAATGAGAAAATGGGTGATGCAAGAAAAAAGTTCATTACATTATTAAATAGCATCCTTATTTCATATTATATTGGAAATTGGATACTGCATATTGAAACTGCAATCCCTCTTAATTTAGAATATTTATTGCCTCATTCATTTTAGTCATTAAGCTTATTTTTTAAACAATATTTCAATTTCAACCTTGCTTGCTGTTATTATTTTTCAGTTTAAGTTACTTTTACTTACTGCCTATTAAATTGGGGGGTGTTGCATCTAACCATTGAAGAAATAAACAACTATGTGAAAAATGTTCAAAATTTCTTTTTTTTTTAGTTTTGACCATTTTGACCGGTTAAAAGCAGTTTTGACCAGTGCCCCGGTCAAAATAAAAAATTAGTGGGTTTTTGCCAACCCTGCAAGAAGAGCACCTTGTTTAAACAGAATTACGTTCATCCTGTGCCCTTCTGTACTATTAAACCTCTTGTTAAAAATTCTATTTAAGCCTGAGCTCGAGAGGATCTCTTTAACCATGTATCCCTCAAGCAGTGGAAGGACGCTATCTTGACTGTACGTAATGTCCCAAGATGTGAGGCGATTGCTGAATTCCGCCTGGCCACCGCACACTACTGCCTTCGAAAACACCTCTTTGAATTAAAAATTCTCTTTCCCAATATGCACCCTGTGCAGCCGTGGAGAGGACATGGGCGCTGGACACCCTGCGCTTTGCCAGACTTCCCTGGCCGACGCTACTGGGAGGCCAGAGCCATGTTAGATTAATGAACTCCTGTTGCAGCTTTTTTAAAAATCCATTTTGTGTTCCTTTTGTTCTCTTAACTTGTTCAATTTATTAAATTTTGCATATTCTTTTGTAGCTAACAGTGGAAATTGATGGACATGTTGAATCTATCATGAAACGTACTGCACTTGTTGCAAATACATCTAACATGCCTGTGGCTGCTAGGGAAGCTTCTATTTATACTGGTTAGTATCTTTATAAGGGAAAAATGTTACCTTCACCAATATAATCAAAGTAATTAAATGTAAAATTTGAAGTGTTTCAACTTTTGATGCACCGTTTTTTTTTTTTTTTGGAACTTGTGACAAAATAAACTAGGTGGCACTTTTTGCAAGTTTTGCTTTAATTTGCTAAACTAATATGGTTTAGGCTTTAAAAAGACCTTAGTTTTTGTTCTTGATGATTTATATTTGCACTAAGGTTCAACAAACATTCTGGTATTTATCAATTGAGGCAAAGGGGTGTAAGTGACAAAATTGAAAATTTGGAGATAAATACTGCAAATGATAGGGAAAGCACTGTTCTATATTGTGGCAAGAAATGTTAGGGGTAGCCCTAACAGGTGCTGCTCCCAACATGACTTAGAAAAGTATTAGCATTAAAGGTCCCATAAGATCCAAATTTTGAACTCGTTTTTCTCAGAATTGTTTTTTGGTCGCTTACATTCCTTTGCTTCTCACTGCCTTAATTTAGATTACCATAGCCATTGAAATGCAATTCTTAAATTATTTCATTTAAAAAAAGTTCTTTTGTGTGCAGTTTTGATACTTCTGATGGCTATAAAGTTTGAAAAACATGATCTTTTTTTGCATCTGATATGGAAATTCGTTTTTTTCTTTTTTGGTGTTTAATGAACTTACTTTATATAAAATTACTTTTTATTTTCATGAAACCTTAATTTGAAAATTTTTAAATGAAATTGCGCTATTGTTTATAAATTTAATGAAAATTCTTTCATAGGTATAACCTTGTCTGAATATTTTCGTGATATGGGTTACAATGTTGCTATGATGGCCGACTCTACATCTCGATGGGCTGAGGCTCTTAGAGAAATTTCTGGCCGTTTGGCTGAAATGCCTGCAGGTATGTTTTGTGCTATTTAATTCTGTTACAGGGTGTCTACCGGTCACCGAAGTCACGGAAGTCCGCGAAAGTCACCAAATCGGAAAAGGGGTCACGGAAGTCCCCAAAAAGTAACAAAACTAGATAACCGGTCATGAAAAAATTCGACGGCACTGAATGTTTTTTTCTCGGGCCATGATCGCCACAGTTCGAGGTGCAGCTATTTTTAAAACTGAAAGTTGGGTTGATTAATGCAGTAGATGGTATATATAACATTGATTTTAAATCATTTCACACTTTCATATTATCAGACGTGTGATTTTTCCGTATTTTCGGTGAAAATGGAAATTAAAAATTTTGTTTTCTAAAAAATTCCTTTATTTTGAAAAATTTTTTTTCATTTTTTCTTTTCTATAAATATTTTTTAACGTAGCCTACATACATGCCTGCCAAATGTAACAAATTACGAGTAAAATTTGCACGAGTAGTCCGTATTTTGCGCTTTCAAAGGTCAATAACGATTTTTTACGCATTTCAAAATCCAGTTGCATCGGCTTCTTTAAAACTTCCTAATTCTCGTTTGCTATCGGATTATTCCCCTGAGACATCAATAATTTCAAGTTTACCATTATTTTTAATCTTTCTCAAGTTTCAACTTCTGTAGTAAAGTACTTGCACGGACGTCATTTTGCTGCGCCCCCTCGAAATTTAATCAAATTAAGGAGTTTTTAAAATTCATTTTTAGCCTTAAGGTTTTAGTGATCATTTTAGTTGGTTATAATTATTAAATATTGCAGCCTTTTTCGAATATAATTTAAAAGACATTTTTGCTAGAAAAAAAAACTCTTTTATTTTTTTTGCATGCAATTAAAATTGTTTTTCAATGTTAGATTGTCTTCAACATTAGGTTTTTCCCCTTTCAAGTGCTCATTATTTACAAAATAAATAAATAACATTTATTTTTATTTTCTTTTAATATATAATTTAAAAAGATGTAAAAAATTTAGCAATTTGTTTTCGTATACTATAAAGTGATCATTAAATTCGACAAAATACTACTCCTAATGTTTTTAATTCTGCCCCTTTTTGATCTTAGAAATTCATTAGTCAAGTAGTTCAAATTAATACGCATATATATTAATAAAACATCTACTATGGTGTGCACAAGTATTAAAAGTTGATGCTCGAAAACATGTTTATTTCTTTAAAAAATGCAATGAGTTTTTATAGATTTAATTCAGACTTTACATATTAATATAAGTTCCGAAGAATGTAGGACTTACCACACTTTTTTTTTGTTAGTCATTGAGCTCCAGTAATAAAAACATGTAAAAACTTAAAATTAAACAATTTATATTAAGAAATTCAGCATTAATTTGTCATTTTGTTTAATCGTTATTGAAAATAAGGTTTTATGAAAACATAGTAGGCCACTAAATAAGTTTACAAAGTCCCCGAAAAGTCACAAAAAAGTCACCAAATTGACTTTGTGAAACTTGGTAGACACCCTGTGTTACTTTAACTTTTCCATGAAAATTTTATTATAAAAGTTCAGATAAGATTTTTGAAAAATTTGATCTGAACTTTAATTGAATTTCGTTATAAATTATAACCAAAGTTCTATGTTTGATTTTTAGACAAAAATTCAAATGTCAAAGAATTAAGCAGTAAATTACAGGTTTAGTTCATTTTTGTTTTAACTTTATTCAACTTTATGCATTCTCTGATACTTCAATTGATTTAAAATTACAAAAAGTTAGAAAAATAAACAGTTATTCTCTCTCTAAACTGAATTTCAGTTCTATATGTTAGTGAAAGTAAAACAGTGATTAAAACTCTGGAATTCCTACTTTGTTTATATGATAGGCTGTTCTCATTCGTGAAACTGGTTATTTTATTGCATAAAAAATGGTTACGAATTAGTATTATGAATTTGAGATAATGCATTTTAATAAGCACATCTACAACTACAATATTTTTTTAGTGTATGGTTTTCAAAACATCATTATTAGTTGAAAATAATCTTTGATTTCGAGAAAGTACTGCAGTGATATTTGTATGTCATAATGTTTTTGCTTTAAAAATTGTCTTCAAAATCCAATTTTGGATCAGAAAAATAATGAAATGCAACACTAAACTGGTGAGATAATGGAAAATAAATGCTTGATTGGGACATTTAGAAAATAGATTAAAGTTTTGTCTAAAAGTAAATTTTGATTTTTATTATCAACAATTATATATAGTGTGTCATGATTGAAATATACTAAAGTGGAAGAACTTAATTTTTGTCCTTTTTCAATTTTTAGATTCTGGTTATCCAGCCTACCTAGGTGCACGTTTGGCTTCTTTCTATGAGAGGGCTGGGAGAGTTAAATGTCTTGGAAATCCAGAAAGAGAAGGAAGCGTTACAATTGTTGGAGCGTAAATATCTTATTTGATTTCTTTTCAATATTTCATGATTATTCCATATAAATTGAGAAAAAATATTACTTTTTAAAATTGCTCAACCATATTAAAAATCAATACCTTTTGATTTTTTTCCCCAACTTCTTTCTGTTCCACATCATTCAAAACCATCTTTTGTGTTTGTAACTGAATAATTTAATTTAAAAAAATGTATCTGACAAAAATGAAAAAAGACCCAGCCAGTATTATTAGATTTCGCTTATCTGGTTACGCTAAAGATATTATATTGAAGAAGTTATTCTATAATGACAGTTCAACCTATGAATCAATTGCAATACTATTTTAATACCTTGATAATTGGTTACCAATATTTATTGTACTACTAGTAATAGCTATTCTTGCATTATTATATTTTTCATTTACATAAAGTTGTTCATCTTTTATCTGTGAAAATTGTACAAAACGTTTACTTAACTTATATTTAAGTTTATCGGTTGCTCATACTTTTCAATGTCATACCTTGTTTGCTGCTTGCTGAAATAAAAATTGTATTTATTAATAAAAAAAGTTTAAGTTAAAAATTTTTTTTTATTCATGTTGAAAATGTTTTCTTTTCAGTGTGTCTCCACCTGGTGGTGATTTTTCAGATCCAGTAACTTCAGCAACTTTAAGTATTGTCCAAGTATTTTGGGGCTTGGATAAAAAATTAGCACAGAGGAAGCATTTTCCATCTATTAACTGGTTGATCTCTTACAGTAAATACACAAGAGCATTAGATGAGTTCTACGATAAAAATTTCAATGATTTTGTGCCTCTTCGTACTAGAGTAAGCATGGTTTCTGTTCAGTATTGGTATTTTCAAAATTGCTTGTGTTAGCTTCATTTCAAGCACTAATTTTTGAATTTAAATGCACTTACTATTATATTATTATTAAATAATAGTATTATTTTTAATGTAATATAGTTTATATATAATTTTTAAAAAATGAGGCATTATTTAAAATAGAAAAGAAAGAAAATTGAGGCAGTTCAAAGCAGGGAAGTGACAAAACTATTAGTTTGGAAGCAAATAACTCAAATGATATGAGAAACATCCATCTGCTTTGTGGCAAGAGGTGTTAGTGATAGCCATAACAACTGCTGCTATCCAGTGCAATTTAGAAAAAGATTTTGCATTAAAGTTCCCACACAACCCAACCTTTGCATGTGTTTTAACTCGAAATCTTTCTTTTGCCATTTAAACTCCTTTGCATCAATTTGGTGCATAACACTAACAAGGCTTTTATGTTTAACTTTGCTCGAAACTGGATAATGTATGTACCTTTTGTGTGATTTGTAGAAAAATATATAAAATAACTTGATTTGTTGTGTGTGTTTACTTTCTTTTTTATAATACAACTTACTTTAATAGCAATGACCTAGTTTTGTTTTTACATCAGTAACACATAAATACATGTCAAGCAAAAAAAAAACAACTTTTCTCAGATTAATATGAAAATTTATTGACCTGAGTTAAAATGTGTGTACGATGGAATGTTGTAATGAACTTAGGGGTAGATTCAACTGAAACGTGTTCGATCAAATCCAAAATGATCGAATTTTCAACTCGAATTCGATCATTTCCAAACTGATCGAACATTGGCATTCAACTTGTTTCTTGGACTTCGATCAAAACGCGTAGGGTTGCCATCGAATGCTTTCCTCGCTCGCTGTTTCATCACATGACATTAACTTTAAGCTGAACCATTGAAAAAATTGAACGAGAAAGCTAAGCTATTTTAACTGTAACATTATCTGTTGGTGTTTTGTTTATTGTTTTGGTTTGATCCGTTTGTTTTGCTATGCTGTTCCTTGTGTTGTTTTCTGTAGATTGTTAATTCAGAATGAGTCATGAAACAAATAAATTAGTAGATATTATCAAAAATAAGCCTCAGGGTCTAATGAGGGGGAAGGGGTGATCGTAACATCGACAAGTGCTTTTGTCACTCTAGCAATTTTCCTGGATACTGTTGATTATAATATGTAGTGAATATTCCTAAAGTAATAAATAGTTTGTATTCTTACTGAATTGTATCTTCCTGGAGGACAATCTATATCTTTCTTTGCTCATTAAATGCATTCAATTCAATTTTATATTTCCTCCCAGTAGTCGGTTTTTACGAATGGCAAATAGCAGCAGGTTAGAAAATAACTTAATCACACATTTAGAATCATTTAATTTTGAAAAATATAAGCTATGAAAACATGGGCAAAGAAAAAAACACGCCTGCAGACGATTTAATGACTTTATGTTTTTAATGACAAATTCACATTCTTTTTCTTTTTTCTTTTTTTTAGCCTGACGTTTTGTGTGCATAAAAATATAAATGTTTCTCTATCTGAGCGATATTGGTGCAGAAACTCCCTTTCACGCAAATCTAATAGATTACCATGGACTTGCAAATATCGTGGAACTGTTTGCCTGGTGCGACCTCTGATCGCCAAAATGGCCGCCATTACTGTAAGAAAATAAATTTAATGGTGAAATCGATCGAATAAAAGCAATAGTGTTGGTCACGTGGTTAAAAACGATTGCCGCGTCTCAGTTGAATTGGAATTGCATGATTTCCATCAAAGCGTGCGATTGAAAATAGCAAAACGATCAAAAAGCGTTTCAGTTGAATCCTTGACTTAATGTAATGCAATTTTACTTTTCTGCAGTTATTAAGTGTTTCATGTGGTGAATTATACTAAAATTTTCTTATTCCAATTGTTTAACTTAAACTCTTTTTGTTTATATGTTTTTTGCAGTAGATCTCTTTGCATTTAGCTTTTAACCTTAATTCCAACTCTTAAATTTTCTTGTTTCATTATTTTTTTACTCAATGGAGTTCTCATAATTGATTATTTCTAGTGCCAACAAATTTTACAAGAAGAAGAAGACTTATCTGAAATTGTGCAACTTGTGGGAAAGGTATGAGATGCAATTTTAAAATTCTATTTTTAGTCGCCTTATGAGCATATTTCACAAGTTTATAGTTATATGTGTAATTTCACTTTTTGCATTGAGTAATATCAAATCTTGGATCTAAATTTACTCTTAAAATAAAAAATACTTTCAGAATAGATATATTTTCAGTGTTTTTCCTTTTTATTTTATAATCTTCTTTTTAAGAAATGATAAAATATTAATATTGTTATAATTATGATGTATTCCGTAAAAATCCAACAATTTCTAGTGCTAAAGGGATTTGTTTGGCAACCAATAGCAATAGTAATCCCAGACCCCCACCGTCACACAAATAAATGAATAAATAAAATCAGATTATTATTAACGGGTTCTCAAAAGTGGAAGCATACATAGTAATTTTAAAAATTTTCAAATTTGCCACCAATTTATTTTCTGTTATGTAGTATGTGCACCTAAAATACAATGCATAAACATTAAAAGACAGCAATTGGTCTTAAAAATTACTGATTAGCAAATTTAATCAGCTGATCTGTAGGTTACAGATTTTTAACATTGTTGGCTTGTACGTTATAGTTTTGGACATCATTAAGCTGCACGGTGCACAATTTTTTCTATTGTTCATCTGATTTTCAGCTTTTTAAATGCAAGTTTCATTTATTATATTTAAAACCTGGGTGATTATGATCTGCAATTCTCCTAAATTTCCGAAAGTTTTAGAGAACCTTTTCCGAAAATTAAAAACGAAAAAGAAGGGAAAAAAATTAATTTTTCAAAAAGTTTTCGATTTACTAATCATAAGATTTCTTTGATGAATAATATCAGTGCTTTTCTTTCTACTTTGTGATGAAAAAATTATTTAACACTTGATTTACTAGACCCATTTTGACTGTTTCGAAGCTTCCATTTTTCATAATTTGTTACTAATTATAGTGCAACTTTGTATTGCATTGACTTTTCCTAATACACGGTAAGTAGGACAAGTTAATGTGACTGAAAGTTTTATTATAATTAGTAGCAATGTGGTGTAAAATGAAAGTTTAGAAATGGTTGAAAACGGCCTGGTGAATCCTAGTGTTAATAATTTAATACTTTAAAATTAATATCGTTTCTGGAAAAAAAAAAAAAGACTTTTGGTATTAATATTACAGTACTTTCATTTAATCACATGCTTTTTTTTAATAAAAAGTTTATATAATACATATGTAAGTATAGCTGGGGGGTAGCTTATAGTTATTAATTATAGATTTTAAATTCGCGGTGCATACGTTTTCCGAAAATTTTGTGTGAAGTTCAGAAAAATGTTTTGTGCTGAGAATCACCTATGATTTTAAATTTTGCAGTTTATTAATGAAAAGAATTCTGGAAGTATTTAAGTGGTTCTATATGCAGGCCATTATCACAGTGTTATTTTGTCATGATTGTAAAGAAATTGGTGAATTTTAAATATTGCAATAAATCTTTCTAGAATTAGCTAAGCGTTTTTTTTGCCCATTGAAATTAGCATTGGGCCACCCATTAGGTACGGAAGTGTCGAATTACTGAGGTAGTCGACTTATTTGCGTGTCCAGCTACCAAGGTTCCACTGTATTATCAAATAATCATTCAATTGCAGCTTTGTACCCTTATTTTAAAATTAAAACATCTAGAAACAATTTAAAAAAATATTTTGATGATACTTTTTCTCAGTTAACCTTACAGGAAATGTTATTAAAATAAATCACATTTTATAAAAACACATTTTTTTAACACTAATTTCTAAGTTATGTATTTAATTACTTTTTTTAGGCATCATTAGCTGAAACCGACAAAATTACTTTGGAGGTGGCAAGACTACTAAAAGATGATTTTCTGCAACAAAACGGTTATACAGCATATGATAAATTCTGTCCATTTTATAAAACAGTTGGAATGATGCGAAATATGATGTCATTCTATGATCTTTCAATGAATGCTGTTCAATCCACTGCACAAAGTGAAAACCGAATAACATGGTCTCTGATCAGGGAAGCAATGGAAAGCATACTCTATCAACTCAGCAGTATGAAGTTTATGGTATGATTTCAATTGTACTGTTTTGTTCAAAACTTGAAAATTAAAATTGCTACTTGGTGGCATTGAAAAAATGCATTTCAATGAGTTATTGCACATCGACAAATCGATTGAATGTATTGAAAAAAGAAAAATTTTCATTTTAGTAAAATAATTTGCAATTAAACTATATTTTCATTTTTATAAATGAGCGTAGCAGTACTGGCAGTGCACATGGATGAATGATGTATTAAATTAAATTGCTATAAGTTATCAAAAGTTACATTTGGCAAAACCAAAATGACTTTTACTTCTAAGCAAAAAAAAAAAAAAAACGAAAATAGCGGAAAGTAAACTTATGGAGGTCTGAATTGAGAAGTTCCAGAAGTTTCCTTCAGACATTTTGATTCTATCAAAAGAAATGTATTTTCCTCTTAACGGATGGTAATTAAATAATAATATAATAATAAAAGAACAAGAATGGTACTTACGAATAGTTAAATATATTTAAAATGAAAAAGAAATAAAAGAAATAAAAATTTTTCAATTCTTTTTTTTTTGTTGGCATCCCTCCCAGATACTATTAGTATATTTAAGCACCCTTAACTTTATGAAAGACTTATAAAAAAAATCTCAAAGTCATATTTGAACCTGATATAATTTGAAAGTCATTGAAAAAAGTAGTAAACATGAATATCTAAATCAAAACATACGATGATTGTTTCGTTATTGATCAGAGTAACAGATTGTGAAGATTAAGCAGCATTTGATAATGTGCCTAAATATACTAAAATGGAAGACAAATAAGACTAACGTTTTCTGTTACCCGAAAATTGTTAAGCTCATAAAGTACGAGGGTGTATCTAATGAAAACCTTAAAAGTGTTATAAAGTTTCGAAAAGTTGTAGGATTGATCTGGTAGATGTATGTTCCTTGAAATTCACACAATGACAACCAGGTGTGGTAGTGACCTTGCTACACACACACTTGCAGTACCATCAGTTACAATATGGATGCCTCACTATCAACATGCACCACATTAGAACGGCAAGCAGCGACTCGTTTCTTGACTAGTGAAGGTGTCAAACCAATAGAAATCCATCGCAGGATGACAGCACAGTATGATGATTCGTGTTTGTCCCTGCATCAAGTGTATGAGTGGTTTGTTTAATTTCTGTATAGGAAACAAGCATTTCCAAAGTGATGAAGAAGTGAAAACTGTGGTGCACGAGTGGCTACAGGCACGACCAACAGAATTCTTTGAATGTGGTATTTATGCGCTTCCGAAACGGTGGAACACTTGCATAACACATCAAGGAGGCTATGTCAAAAAACGATATCTGCAAGTTTTACTTAGTTGTCAAAATAAATCATTTATAACACTTTTAAGGTTTTCATTTGATATACCCTCGTATCATTTCTTTTAAGTAAACAGCACATAGGTATATGGTGAAATCTAAATTTTTATGCTCATCCTTTCCTTATTTTTATATCTGGTGTACAGAGGCTGTTCACACGTTTTTTAGACGATGTATATTGTATTCACAAAACTAAATTACATAACATTCTTGTGTTTTAAATGTTCTATTTGATCGCCCTTATTCTGAACTATCTTTCGCCACTGTAATTTCCGGGGTAATAATGCTTTTTGAAGTGTCATAAGAAGTATTCTATCCCATTCCTCCTGAGCAGCTTTCCAAAGTCCTGTAAGGGTTGTAGGACAACGTTTGGATAATGCAGATTTTAAAAGCCCAAAAGCACAAAAATCCATCGGGAGATTTGGCAGGGATACCAGTGAAGGGGGGGGCCTTGATACTGGTTCTTTGTTCCATTTCTTTTAGGAAATTTACAGTGGATTTTGATGCGTGACTGCTAGCTTTGTCTTGATGAAGTTCCACAGATTGAGGACACTGTGGGTAAAGCGAGGTATTTCATTCAGAGAAATTGGCAATAAAATATGTTCCTGATAGTATTTGGAGTTAATCCTGACATTTTTTCCACTCTCTTGATTTTTAACTTCCCATTATATGAAAAACCAGCAATAATCATGAATCCCTTAGAAGAACTTTCTCTTGATTCTTTGAACCATGTACTTAAATTTTTTCTCCCCATTTATGATAATTAATGGTTCTTGTTTTGCTTCAGTCATTGAAACACACCCATGATTCATCTATTGTAACAATTTTTTTCTGTTTTTCTTTGGATAAGTGTTTGTTATACAGAATTCTGCAGCATGTTCTGCGTTCAGCGATATGCTTTGGAGAAAGACTGCACATTGTGTTTTTTCGCTTTCTTAAGATTTAAATCAACGTTTATCATTTTTTTACAGTGGACACCGAGCATTTAATGATTTTGAAACTGTCCTTTGACTAGGGGGACTTTCTTTTAACATTAAACAACATACCTTTGGAATAGTCATAGATGTCCGTTTTTCCTTATCTACTTGTTTTGAATTTTTGTCAAATTTGAGCTTCCAATTTAAAGTTTTTTCCTTTCTTGTTGACGATATTATTTATCAACGCTTTAGATATCACAAACAAAAACCATGACTCTCACATCGCTTTTGGATTACGAAATATGAATATTTCTCTTCAGAAAGAGAATAAATATAGCCTTCGAACCACTGCTTCGTTAAAAACACCCATTTTTAATAAAAACAAACCTCTCAAGCCGCAAACAATAATTTTGACTTTTAAAAACATAATACAGTTGCAATTATTTCTTTAGCAGCAAACGATTTTTTATTACCGCAAACCAAAATCGTCTAAAAATTGTGCGAACAGTGTATATGATGCATGCCCAATATTATCAATGTTATTTTTTGTATCAAAAATGCATGTTGCACAATAGAACATGTGGTGTCTGGAATCTTTAAACTGAAGTTTCAGTTGCATTTTTCTTGTTTTTGGAGAATTTTGTTTCTTGTATGTATGGAATGAACTCGCAGAATATAATTTACTTATTGTATTTTTTACTTTTTAAACTACAGGACCCCGTAAAATTAGGTGAAGAAGCCATCAAAAAATCCTTTGAGGAGCTTAATGAAAACATGCAGCAAGCATTTCGTAATCTAGAAGATTGAGACTCATTATATTTCCCTCATCAGTGTTTAGTTAGCAACATGCTAGTCAAGATTTATTGAAGTGCATTCCAGTGTTATATGGATGTGTGGCAGTTTTTCTGCATATGGGGACTTTTTTGTTATAAACGGACCACTGCCTTTGTGAATGTTATTTCAACATTTAAATGATGTAAAAGCTCTTCAACAATGTATGTGAATTGAAGTATTTATTTATGAATGTAGATTTTTGCCAATAGAAAACTATTTTGAATGTTAATGTAGATTTATGGAATTGTGAATAATTGTTGGTATTATATTTTTATGAAGAGCTCAATTTTTCAGATCCTTTCCCCCTTATGAATGCTTTTATGTTCGTTGAGTTTTTAAAGTAAAGAAATAGTGATACTTAACACAGTTGTAAATTTAAAAAGCACCTGACTTTATGGGTAAATGGAATATATTACAAAAGTATTTGTTTTTTAGATTTAAATTTGTAAAAATAGACTCTTTGAATGTGATATTTTTCTTTTTGTATTACAATTCTTTAATCAATAAATTGCATCAAATTTTAGATCTGTATATTTGTTTTGGTGTCATATATCTATTGATTCACTAAGCTATTAAATGTAAAGTTAATTCGGCAGAGATCAAAGCCATGGTTTTACATAAATGTTTTCCACTTGTACATGCTTTTTCATATTTACTTTTGGAAAAATGTTAGGAATATATTTTACCTTTTTGTAACATTTTATAATCATTGTTTTCTTTCTCATTCCTACAATTTTTCTGCCTCAAAACTTCTGTTAACTTTGTTATGCACAATCATGTTCCTTCATGCTAAACTTAAAATGTTTTATTTTAAAATTTTAAAGTATTAGTGTTAAGTTTTGTAAATATTCAAGGTCTGAATTTTATAAAATTTAGTATGAAGTATGCACCATATGTGTAATAAAAAAACATTAAAGGAGCAGATGGGTTTCTGAATAAAAGACAGTTTTTAGAACTAACACTGTGATTATTACCTTCTAATCTAATGAAGTGTTCTCTTATTCACCCGATATGAATTTTAATGTTTTACTTTTAAGCTCTTTAATTCATAAGATTTTATACATTTAGCTTGCAAGATTACGGTCATTATATTTAATTTAAATGATAATATAAAAATTATTTTTTTTTTTTACAATTAGTTAATGTCACTGAAATTGAAGCATTGGTAGCTAGTTTATACAGATCGTAAAATGTTGTGGAAACATCCCTTTTCTTTTAGTTATTGCTTTAACTGTGCTGAACAAATAAATTTTTTATTGATTCCTGTTGGTGGTGCTATTTATTTAATTTCTTTTGTTAATCATCAACAATAAATATAAGGCTGTGTTTCTTGGCTCACTTTTGTAATTTTGTCCCATATCATCAATGTTTACTGTTAGTATATATTATAAATTTTTCCATTGTTAAATAGGACTGAAAGTTATTACTGATTATAAATTTTATTGAATTGTATCATATGAACTCAAAATGAAATAAAAGTGCATTATAAAGAGCATTTTTTAGATTTATTTATTCATTGTTATAATTGAAAAATTTCTCTTGTAGAGTTTTGGAAATCAATAAGATAATGTTATTTCACTATTTGATTGATTTTCATTTGGTTTAACTCTAGCAACAAAGCACCAGGGCATGTTTAATTCTTGATTTATTTGTTTGCAATATTTATCTTTTAAATGTGTTATTTTTTTTCAAGGCTTGGATATAGGTTACTTTTAGGTCTTTTATTATCACAAAATATGCAGCAATTAATCAAATACAAATGTAAAACATTCTATTTTAATGTGCTAATGTCTTGTCCCTTTTAATATTGCTTCTTTTTAGATGCATAAATTGTAAACATAGCCCTGAACACCAACCAGTTGTGAGTTAAAAAAAGTTGCAAGTCACTTGGGGCTAGCTACCTATCAAATAGGTCATTGAGAGGTGATTAATGTAAATCATATAACGAAATTCTTTCAAAATGCCAACTCTCACAGAGAAATAAGCAAGTTATTCTTGTTTGTATTAGTTGTTTTATACATTCTCTGGATGTTTTGTTTTCAGCAGTACCTTTATATGACAGATAAGTTTGAAACCCTTGTTTTACTGGCTGCTGTTAATTTTATTTCAGTAATTAGAATAAGAAAAACATAGTTTTTTTTGTCACTATTCATTTTCTGTAAAACTTAGTTTTAAGAAATACAGATTGATATAGTAGGCAATATTCCATGGAAAAAAAAGGGAGAATTTCGAGTCGGTCGGACTTCCTTTACAGTAAATCATACTCCATCTACACGTTACTGACATGTTTTTTTGTTGTCTTGTTTAAAAAATAAAATAGCTGCAGAAAAGCCAGAAATTTAGCAGAAGATCAGTAAAAAAGCAATGTGTTTCGATGCTTGCTCACTGATTATTTGGGTGCTCCTAGCGTTCTCGCTTCTTGTGAGCTATGCAGCAATTGCAGCCTTGCTGTAAAGGAGGAAAAACATACACTGTTCATATCTACTTTTGATCTACTCGGAAATCAAGTAAGACCTTTCTGTTATCCATTTCATTTATCAGTGGTACACGACCCACGGATGCACCAATCTAAAATGGCAGCAAAATATATTTTCAAGCATTCAAAAAGAAAAAAAAAAATTGGAGCTGAAATTTTCGGATATCCATATAAAAGCTATTCATGATTTATTTTACACTAGCTGACGTGCCGTTGCACGGGCACCTCGAATATTGCATCATCCTCTGGTGGAGAAGAAAAGTGAGATCATATGACACACATCCAATATTCTGTAGCAAATAAACAGGGATACACTTATTTAAAAATCCCTACTTGAATAAGGAAAGCACTTGTCTAGAAATCCACAATATATTAAAGATACAAATCCCTAATAATCCCTATTAGAATAAAAATATCAGTCACAAAAAATGCTCTATTCCAATAAGGACATCAATCCTTAAAAATTCCCATTGGACAGCAGTATTTAAATGGCGTCGAATAAGGGCAACAATTTCGAGAAACCCCATCGCAACATGGTCAATCCCCCCATTAGGAAATAAATAAATGAAATCATTTCCAAAGGCAAAAAAAATATATACGTTTGAATTCAGTACTCTACTACTGACATGTAAAATATAGTTGGAAAGAAATGAGATAAGAAATTTATCCAAATGGGCAAGTTATCGAGAAAATTCGTGCTGCTAGTAAAACGGTAAATAATGCAAAAGTTCGTCAAATAAGTATATATCTTTGAATGCAAAAAATAAATATGAGTTACTAAACAAATGAACCAAAGAAAATTATGGTATCAAGTAGTAGTTTACCTGGTAATTTAGAAATCACCAGGTAAACTGCTAAAATAAAGCTGAAAATCGCCAAAATGTACTGTAAATGGCTGCCTAAAAATTTAGTAAGGGAAAAATTTAAAAACACTCCAATTGAAAAAAAAATTCCATCATTTTTCGAACTAGTATCCAACATTTTTGCTGAACAAAATTACTGAATTATTTATCGTTTGATAAAATAATTGTAACATTCAGTGCAACTTTCAATGCGGAATTTTACTTTATAAAGGAAAACGTTAAATATAGATTGGATTTGAAAATTTGGCGTGATTTTAAATCGTGGAAAAAATGAGCGTTGTTAGGAAATTTTTTAACTTAAACCTTCTGCCGGATCAGATCATACCTATAGTAAAATATGTTATTTTAACATGCGACCAAGGCAGTTTGTCTGTTTCATCTTCTGCCTGTTTAGTCAAATGTAAAGGTAAGTGTAGAAGATGGCTGATGGTCTGGATTACAATCAAACGCTACTTCCGTAATACTAAGTATTACGGAGGAAGCGAATCAAATAACTAAAGCTGTGTAAAATGAGGTGGAGGATTTCTGTATCAATCGTGTTAGCAATCCACTCTGTTATAGTAGAGCCTAGAAAAATACTGACGCAATTTTTTACAAATATTACTCTTTGAGTCATTTTCCTACTTTATACAAATACCTTAATGATATTTTGGAAACATTACATCGTCTTGAAATGGATAATTTGAAAAAAGAAGAAAATCCTGGCAGTGAAAATTTCAAAAACGAAGAAAATCAAAGCAATGAAAAGTCCAACTTCGAAGATGAGGATGTACATGACTCAAAGGGGGACAATGAAGGCGCAGGAAATGCGACGACGTCAAAGAAATCTACAAGTGCATTGCTCTCAGATTTGTCGCCCGATGATTATATTGATGTTACTCTGATGCCCATATGTCTTGCTGGACTTAAAGCTATGGTTGATCGAAGACCTTCAGACCCTTTTCGTTTTTTGGCTAATTTTCTGCGGCGGCATAAAACAAATTTTCCTCCTCGATTTGATATGATTCCAACTAAGAAAGACCATGATGTCTTGATTGAAAAATCTGCGGAATAACGGGGTATTTTTCATTATTATTTATCTGCGAAAAAAAATTGTTAACAAACAATCGCCAAATTCGTTGCCTTTATTTTGTAAAACTAATTATTTAGGGAAGTTTTGTTACTTACATTTTTTTTGAACAGCTAAGCTTTCTAAACTTGAATGTAACCTAAAATAATTCACGAAAGCCAAAAATTAAATTCAAATTAAAAGTGAAATTACATTCTTATTGTACTATACTACAGTCTATGTAATTAGAATCAGCGTGTCAAGTTCACACAACTCTACCTTTTCCCGTTCTGGTCGCCATGGTTTCCGTGCCAGAAATTTTTTCCCCACTTGGTTTGGCGAACATGTTTGTTGTTTTGCGAATAATAAAAATAGACGGATTAAAATCGGATTTATTTCTCAATGGCAAAAATAAATTGCGTAAGATAAAGTATTCTGATATTTTGAACCAATCTAAATCATGTTCTAATATTTTGATGTGTTTCAGAAAGCTATTATATAGCTAATTTATTGTATTTTATATTTTGTAAATGTTAAAATCTTATCTAAACATCCAGATTTAATTTATGAGAAATTTATTTGTATTTACTTGGTATCAAAAATAAATAAATGGAAAATAAATTCTTTCTTATTACTCTTTCTCAATTATTCTAATATTTTGAATCGGAGGTGTAGTAATGCAATTGCCTTAACTGCAGTGCAAAAAAAAGTCTCTGTTATTTTTCTCGCATTTGCCATGGTGACAAAGCAGGAAACGTGACCTTGATGCGCCTATTCTAATTACACAGACTATAAAACTGGATTTTCATATGCCGTATAGGTTGACAGTTATAGCCGAAACTCCAACCGTGCCAATTTCTCAATTGAATAGGTGAATGTAGAAAATTTGCATGTTACTTTTTGGGCCAAGTCTTGTTTTTTGTCTGTTCGTTGTAACTAGCAGGATTCGAAAGAATATGAGTATTCCCCAAAAGTACCAATAGGTAGCAGATAATGTTTTCTTTGCCCTATCTCAACTCCCAACGTTGCATGTACCATAAAAGCCACCTGTTTATAAAATTCGTAATTTGTATAATGCAACGTTGCTCCAACCAACTATTCAATTATTGAAATATTCCTAAATTCCGTATGTTCTTGTACGGTTAAAATATTAGAAAGTTTTTTCTTTAGTCTGCTGCGTGTAAAGCAGTTAATCTTTTTTCTTATGTAAAATATTCATCCACAAATAATTACTTTTTGAGAGAGCAATTAATGGCTTATAAATGAATATTATTATAGCGAAACACCAATAAGAATTTTGCATCAATAAATTAGGTAGTAAAACTTGCACTTTAAAATTAACTTTACAAAAGGATTCTTTTTCAAGTTGCAGTAAATAAACTGCTTTCCTTGCTAGAATTGTATTTTGTGTGCCTGAGTTTGGAGGTTAGTAGGACAATTGTAAATAAAACATTCAGTTACGATTCTGGGCTATATTTTCTTTTTAAACATTTATTCAATTCGCTGCCTATTTACATTATTATCTTACATGGTATTTACAGTGGCTCAGATTCCACATCATTGGTCTAAAGTTCTTAGCCGTTTCCAAGTTACGGGCACAAGCTCTCCCGCACCAATAAACGTTCTAAAGTTCTTTGGTATTTCTTTGACACGGGCACAAGCTCTCCCGCACAATATTACGTCTGGATGGGTGCAACTCCTCCCTGTCCAGCATTCGAAGACCTCCTTCTCATCCGACCGCAACCTCTAGGCAAGCGAAAGTCGATCTCCTCGCCCCCGCTTTTGAGGGCAGCTTATATGGGGTGCCTGACCTTAGGCTGACATTGAGGGCAAGGGGACACACGTGCACCATTTCCTGTCGTCTAGGCCCCTTCGTCCTGTCATGTAGGCCCCGTAGGTTTGCCAGCCTAGGCCTAACCGGACACCCCCCGCCCAAAACTGACTACTGGGCTAACAGCTCTGTAGACAGTCCAGCAGATGTACACTGGGAGTCCCTACACCTTCTCCCTCCGAGAGCATACCTTGGATGTCACCATCCCTCTCTGCATTATTTAAAAATAACATGGAAAGCGCATCGGCATTCTGATGCGCTGCCCCTTTACGATGGGTAATTTTTAACTTATACTTTTGTAACGTGAGGGCCCATCTCTGTAACTTCGGACTTCAAGGTACATTCTGTGAAATAAAAGTTAGGGGATTCTGATCAGTAATTAATTCTACCTCAGCCCCAAAGCTCCAGATCTCAATTTTCTTTATTGCCCATACCACGGCATAGGCTCCCCTTTCCGTCCTCGAATTTTGAACCACGCAAGGAAGAAAGTCTTCCTTGCTGCTCTTCCGAAGGACCGCTGTTTTCCGTTCATCAGAACTCTCATTTATTTCGCCTTCTTTCGCCCCTGTAGGCTCTTTCACAACCCCGTATCCTAAACACTTCAGCACCTCATTAACAGTTCCCTTTTTGCCCAGCTGTATCCGAGTGACCGCAAGAACGCTGCTTCCTATCGCCCTTCCATTGTCCAATAGTTGACTATCATCACAGTGAGCCACCGTCGAAGTGACCCTCCGATTCTTCATCCCACTTTTTCTCATCTTATTCTTCCCGCGTTTTCTGATCCTGCAATCCCGAGTATTTTTAGTATCCTGCGATTCTTCCTTTTCTTTCGGAGGAAATGAACCCCCTTCATTGTCCCTCTTTCTGACAGCTGTGAGTGGATTTTCTTTTTCCAATTCGTTTGGAACGAAACACACCATTCCCGTTACCTCATTATAACTAATTTTTAACTCAAAATGAAAGTCTTTATATTTTCAAAAAATATTTTCAAACATTCATCTCCTTCCCGTCTCAAAAATCTAAGATCCACTCGTAAGTTTATCTCAGGATTCCTTGAAATTTCCATAGCTCCCGAGCATTTATCCGGTCCAATTAATTTTCGCAATTCCTTCCATTCCTTGCTACCTGTTGCCTCCCATCGGATTTTGGCTCTCCCTAAGACCTTCCGTGATCTTCTTTGAAAACATCTACCTCCTACCAAATCAGATTTCAGAACCGTTTCCGAAAATTTTCCGGATTCCGTTCGACTTCGAACCTTAAGAGTTTTGCTCCTGTAGTTTTCTATGTCCTGGAATTTTCGTTGGCCTACCTTATGAGCTTTTGACGACTCCTCATCCCCGGATTCCTTATCCTTAACCGGACCCACCAATGACATATTTAATTGGGCTGTACTCCTACCTTCATGAGTTAAATCTGACCCAAATATAGGCAAGCATGTTTCACTTAAATCTATTTCATCATAATCCAGATTTTCCCTTCCGCAATTATCCTTCATATTTCCCATATGACCCTTTGAGCCCTTAGCATATTTCTCCTTTCGCACCTTCGAATTTTCCTTTGTCCTCACCCCGCTAATCTCAGGAATGTCAGACATATTCGATTTTGTTTCCTTTATCATTTTTAACCTTTCTTTGCTTCCCACTACAGTGACTATTCTGAGTTTTTCACCTAACACTCCCGATGACCCTTTTCCTAACGGGACATTATTACAATTGAATTTTAACGTCTCACAACTTCGCTGCTGAAATTTTAATTCCTCTCTTTCCGAAAGTGCTCCTAATAATTCGGTCTCTGCCCTCAGCAGGGGTTCCTCTTTCCCTTTTTCTGGTGGCGCGTCACAACATACTGCGAACACTCCCAGTCCCCTTTTTTCACTACCCCTCTCTCTCTTTGCTTTCTTCATTTACCGGACAAAGGCTATCTGCTTGCGCTTTAAGTACTTTGTGGTCTCTAGGGGTTAGCAACAAAGTTCCATTTAATTTTGGCGTGCTCGCTGCCGTTACATAAATTTCTGCCTTTACCCGTTTGCACTGTTCATTTTCTAAGCTCAGAGGAATATTTATAATATCCGCTTCTATATGCTCGCCAAATGCCGGCTCTAATAATATTTTACCACTTGGTTTTATATCCCTTTCTTGTAATAAGCTCTCATGTATTACAGAAATTTGGGCTCCACTGTCAATTATCCCTTCTATTCCTCTATTTCTATAGTTAAATCCTTTGTTTTCCCTTTACACTATCTCCCAAAAATCCTCTATTTACTTTGGCTATTACCTTGTCTTGGTTCTGACTTAGTTTTTCTATTTCTGGATTTTTATTAATTATTTTCACTTTTTGCATCCTTATTTTATCCCTATTTTCTTTTCAGTTTTTCGCGATATGACCTTCCATTTTGCATTTGTAACAAATTACTTTCTCTATCGCATCGTAGCTTTCAACTTTAAATTTATTTCTATCCTTTAATTCCGAAGAGTATTTATTTTTAAATGAATAGGCATTTCCATAGTCTTTTCATGTATCTCCGCTAAGTAGGCCACTTCACTAAGTTTAAAAACCTGCTCCTTCTCCTGAAGTCCTACATAGCGTTTAGTTTCTAGTGGCATCTCTGCTTTTAGCCTGTCCACTACTATTATGTTATTAATCTCTTCTGCCGTTTCCGCATTTTTACTTTTAATGTAAAACGCCCATAAGGAATTAATTCTGTCCGCGAATTGCGTCCATGACTCATTCGGTCTCTTTTTTGCCTGATCAAACCTCTTTTTATACTCGTCGAGAGTTAACCTATTGTGCTTTAAATTTCCTCTTTAATTCTCGCGTACTGATTTAATTACTCCGTTTTCAAATTCACAAATAACGGCCTCACTAACTGACCTAGCAATATCACAATCAACCTCCCCTGTACTTCCTTTGGCACCTTCTGCGAAGCAAAAACCCCTTCTACTGTTTCAAAGAATAAGGGTAGATCTCCAACGTCCGAAGGTACAGGTGGGATTAATGATTTCAAAACCTTATGGAATCTTTCCAAATTATCCATAATTGGATTTTCCCTTTCCCTATGTCTAAAATGACCATTATTTTCCTGTTCTAATTCTAATTTTCTAACTCCTTCTCACTTGAAGCAATTTCTTCTTCCATAATTTCTAGCTCTTTTAATTTTAATTCTAATTCACTAGCACTAGCACCGTCCATTTTGTCATTCTTACGCTGACTTCTTAGTACAGGTGACATGCAAAGCAAACCCCCAAAATGGAAACAGTTTAAATATGGGGAGTTACCCTAAACAGCAATCTCTGGATCTCCTACGCTCTCCACACGTTGACCACGGTGATGGGTTTCACTTTCACTACTCGCTCCTGGCTCCAGGCGTAGACTTCCGGTGGTCACCAATGGCCCATGGCCCCCTGCTGGTCTCTCAGCGTCGTAGTAATAACTCTCTCTTCGGTCAACTTCGGCACTTTCTCCGAGAATAATCTGCTCACCAGCAATCACTCTTGCTATCCTTCAATTTCAGGGATGGGGGCAGTTCCCTTTATTAAGCGATAATTCATATCTTTTTATCACTTGTAGTTTCTTTCTCAGGTTGGGTCGGATCCTGCCGTGCTGCGACAGTTACGATTCTGGGCTATATTTTCATTTTAAACATTTATTCAATTCGCTGCCTATTTACATTATTATCTTACATGGTATTTACAGTGGCTCAGATTCCACATCATTGGTCTAAAGTTCTTAGCCGTTTCCAAGTTACGGGCACAAGTTCTCCCGCACCCCAATAAACGTTCTAAAGTTCTTTGGTATTTCTTTCACACGGGCACAAGCTCTCCCGCACAATGTTACGTCTGGATGGGCGCAACTCCTCCCTGTCCAGCATTCGAAGACCTCCTTCTCATCCGACCGCAACCTCTAGGCAAGCGAAAGTCGATCTCCTCGGCCCCGCTTTTGAGGGCAGCTTATATAGGGGGTGCCTGACCTTAGGCTGAAATTGAGGGCAAGGGGACACACGTGCACCATTTCCTGTCGTGTAGGCCCCTTCGTTCTGTCACGTAGGCCCCGTAGGTTTGCCAGCCTAGGCCTAACCTGACACATTCCTAGGTTGATTATTATGTAAATTTATGCATAGAATTTAAGTCTCTATGTATGTTGTCCGCTACACAAATCCGCAACGTTGATCGTATCACTTCAAAATGTTTTAGGAAACTTCACTGCTTTGTGGAAGGAGTCGTAAGTATATTCTTCACAAAAAATAACGGAACATAATGCTTCATATGCTTTCGTTTATAAGACTCAGTGCTCGAAATGACAGTGCAATTATCACTTAAGTCATATTGAGTCTAATTATTATAGAAAATTCATTTAAAATTAATCATCGTCTAGAAAAATGGTACTTACCATTTGAAATAAACTATAATTTTTACAATTACTGATGCTATTTATATTGGTCCTGTAACTATTAATAGTAGCAATTCTTCATGTAAAAAGAGCTATTTTCTAATTGCACCAATGAGTGCTTCTTTTAATTAATTTGCCTAAGGACTATTTCGAAGGTATTCATGAGTTTAGAGCCAAGTATAAGTAAAATTTATCCTCATCACGCGACCACAGATTTCGTCCAACTTCTTCGAACACGTATTCTGTCCATTAAGAAATAGGAGAAAAAAAAAAAGAAAACTTTATTTTTCATAGTAACTTACCTAACTCTTCTACCAGCGAAAACTTTTTTGAATCTTTTATCTTATTGTCATGCTCTATCGCATTCCAAGTTGGTCTCTGGAGTAGCTTCAGTTGCTAAGATTCCTTTGAAATACCAAGACCATGTCATCATAAATCCGTTGATAAAACCATTAAACATGTCTAAGAATTCTTCGAACAGGCAACCAGCTAGATCGATGATTCTCCAGGAGCTCGTGTGTTCTGTAGCTACAAACTATACTTTATTTTCCTGTCCGTGAGTTAAGTAGAAATCGTTCCTTTTTTTTTGTTCTGAGGAAAAATGTTCTTTTAATACCTTTTTGAAATATATGAAGCAACAGTTGAGTGATGCGACAGAAGTCATTTTTCAATTACTGATTAATGTGGAATCACTGATTCACATAATTATGTAACCAAACTTTTGCAACGATTTGAGACTGAGGTGTACTGTTATACATGAGTGGAACATCGTTTATACCAGCGTTTCCCAACCACCGGTGTTTCCAACCGGTGTTTCGCGAACCCCAGAGGTTCGCGGATAGTGGGAAGTGGGTTCGCGAAAATGATATTGTAATGGCGGAATTTTTAATTGCTTACGTAAAAGAAATAACGAAACAATAAATTAACCTACATAGGGACAGAACGTAAAAGTGATTTTTATTTTTAATAAATTGTTTTCCAGATACTGCAGAAAAGCTGTGTACCAGCATTGCAAACATACATACGAAATTTGAAATGCACTTATTTCTACTTCTGCCTGATTTGCCGACAGGGTGGCGTAGTGATAAGGCACAGGATTCGTATGCCCAAGTTCGCCTCATCAAACCTGACCCAAGTCGGTGGATTTTCAAGATGCAGAAAATCGTCTGAGCCTATGTCGTATGATCATACGGCATTTAAAAGATCCCTTGAGTAGACATTTGGCTTGGATGCTCTCGGCTAAATTAAATTCCTAGTGCAATCTGCATCAATTAGAGCTCAGGTGCCGCCATCTAGGGGAAACTGAGCGTCAAAATTCTCAGAGTGGTAATGGCATCAGCCGACAGTGATGCTACTTGAAAGATTGGATGCCGATTTTCGGGGAATGCACTAGGTCTTCAAAATGGCTAGTAATCATGTGCAGCCCCGTTGGAATAAATAAATAAATAAATAAATAAACTTCTGCCTGATTTTTAAAATTTGGATCCCAAAGTTGTACCGGATAATATTCATTGATTTATTTTTAATTTTGTAAGTACGTTTATCCTATCATTTCCAACTTTTCCCACGGAGTCGGGAACATGAAAATGTACTAAAGTGTAAAATTTTGTATCATTTTCATCAATTTTGTCACATATAAACCCCCCCCCCCCAAAAAAAAAACAGAAGATATTTACTGATTAATTCAAATTTTGTACGTATGTTTCTCATGCCATTCCAGAAGTTTTTCGCACTATCAGGAAAAAAATGTTCTAAAAATAGTTTTTGGGAATACATATGCTTGCTGCGCTATTAATAATTCGAAAAGAACTAATAAAAAGTAATAATTAAAAAAAGCATTCGGTTTCTCGTAGTTTTATTCTAGATTTTATTTATACTTTGCCGTTTGACACACACAATCATATTTTCATTTCTTATGAAGTATTGTGCTACATGGAAAAAAAAAATGTGCTAGGAAATTTTATTGCTTTTTTCTCGTTACTAACGGCTACAGAGGGTGTTTGCAAGGAGAAAAAAGTTGGAAACCACTGGTTTATACGACGCCCAAGGGACTATCAAAAAAGTTCGTATAAACGATAACCTCTTCAAAACGATGTACTCTTCTCGCTAGATTAAGAAATGTGGCCACATGGACGTATAATCGATGGTCCACTGTATTTATCTTTAATAATATATATGCCTCAGTACGTACATCCACAATATGAAATCTGAAGAAATATTAAGCATTTTGCAGCTTCTCGCGAAACATAATTAAAATTATAAAATAAAATTCCCGTTTAATTCTATTCATTAGAAATTTCAACAGTAACTCCATGGAATTAACGTAAATTTTACTGTTTATTTTGATTACCTAATTTGAGAAATAACTTTTTTGTTGCAAATATTGATATCTATTGTGTTTAATAGACGATGGTCTTAGTCGTCCAGCTCCAAAGATATTTTAGATCCATTTTGTTCCTTTTTTTCTTTCTTATGAATTTGAAATTACTCCCTGAGAATAATTGACCAATTTGACCAATTTAATTTGCGTTATTGAATCCTGTAGCTAGGCAATTTTTTATTTTGCTGTTAAATGGATATTTTGAAGCCACTCAGGTTTTTCGTAAGGATTTTGTTTCCTTCGGGTTTAATAAACCGCTAATAAAGTTAATTTAATTCTACATGTTCATCGATTCGATGCTTCAAATTTTGTACTATCAGTTACACTATTTGCAAGTTTGTACTGTGTAAAAGCAGTTACCAGTTGAACTGTACTATTCTTGTTATTGGATCCCCCTCGTCCAAGAATTATGTAACATTATACTCAAGCAGAAAATGCGTTTAAACAATGCATTAGATTAGTTAACTAAATGAAATTCAAAATGCGGTAACTGTGTTTTAAATTCACTTCATTTAGTGCTTAATTGAGATCTTTATTACAAGATTATAGCAAAAATGGATTTAAATAATTTCAAACTATATGCCATTAATTAAATACCATATTTTAGTTTTCTATTTCACTGCATTTAACGAAAAGATTAATTGTATTATCTTTATTTCTTTTAAGTTGTCAATAAATATGTTGCAATTTGAAAATATTCCGCCTTATCGAACAAGTACATCGGCAGTTAATACAGATTAAACAAAACCATGATCATACTAATTGTTCAAAATATATCAACTCGTCTCGCTGTACGAATTGAATGATTTCAAAGCTTTTATGATACTGATATCTGACAAACTTATATAAGAACCGTTACTTATAAAAAATGTTTCATAAATCTGTTTTTTAAGATATTTCTGATTTCTTGCAAATAGATTTCAAATACTTTTTATCCTAAAAAAATAAATTACCTTTCTCATAAAGCATAAATAAGTAATATTTGAAGAGTAATTACAAGTTTTGGTAAAGGTTTTATGCACAAATGGGGTACAATTTGTGCTCGATTTAATTTTAATCTTTACTCTTAAATTAAGGAATATATATAATGTTACGAACTTAGGGGTACCGATGTTTTCTCTCGCCAAGCTTGGTGACATTTCGATCGCGTTAGGTAACCTTAATTTTTGTTAGAATTTTCTGGAGTATTTTTGTCACGTGATTCGCGATGTTATATAAAAGGCTATGTTGAAAAGTTTGGGAGAGGTCAGTTTAGCTTGAGTCTTTCTTTGGCGAGTGCCTGTCAGTCTGAGCCGTTGTGCTGTACGCTTCGGCGCTCGATTCTATTCGTATTTGGGAATTAAATACGAGATTACCGTTGGTTTTATGGTGATGTGTGTGAACTGTGCGAGATATTTTTTTTGTGCTTAAAAATCTGTACTTAGAGTAAATGACTTGTAAATAAATTTCTCTGTTTATACAAGGAGTTAGTCATCAGTTTAAAGTACGATGAACTAGCAATATAAATGTAATAAATTCTCTTATTTGAGGGAGTTCAAGCAATAATAATGCTTAGCGTAGATTTCTAAGAATGAAAATTAATTATATTTTCATAGCTGTATGTAAGCATTGGAACTGCGAGAATCTTTGTTAACACTAACATTCATTAATAACAATAGCTTGCTTGAAAGGAGCTTTATGTAAATTAATTTTAATTGATGCACCATAGCAGCGTTAATCATAGTAAGTAAAGCACAAAAGCTGCTTTTTTTCTCCAAATCTGATAGTTCCTTATTACAGGAGCGTAGGATAATTCTGACTGCCGAGTTCAATCCAGCCCAAAATGCGCCTAGTATCGGGATAGACTTTAAAACGACATTCGCCGTAGCAGATGATATTGTTCTGTTCATGTTTTTTCCAATTCATATGCTATCCTGTCCGCTGTCCATCTTATGGACAGCGGACATGACGATGACATGTTAACAAAACATATTCATACCATAAATCTCGGAGATGGCGAACCTGTGGCATGCGTGAAAGTAGGTGGCACGCAACAGGCATTGCAGTGGCACTCCCCCAGTTTTATATTAAATTACTTTTATTCACTCACGTTCAATGAAAACAACATTTCAAGAACAAAAATAATAAGGTGGGTGAAGAAAAAACCTCGTAGCTGAAAATTTGCATAAATGGATGGTGTTTAAAGATGGTTTTAAAAAAGAAAGATAACAAGTGGCACACCGGACGCCTGAAAACAATAAACCGTAATTTAACTGGCACACTAATCGAGATAGATTTGCCATTCCTGATCTATGAGCATTCAGTCTTATAGCGTGGAGTCGATTTCGGGCAGTTTGGCTCAAAATTGATATGCCAGTTGTCGAGTAAAGTTACTTTAGGATCAGAGTATCTTTCATTGTTCGTTTCTTCTTGTTAGCTTCAAATATCAGTTCTCATTAACGGTTGCAGTTTATCTGTGAACTTTCCTTCTTTTTCGATGAACATTTTCTCTCTCTCTCTCTCTCTCTCTCTCTCTCTCTCTCTCAAAAAAAAAAAAAAAAAAAAAAAAAAAAAAAAAAAAAAAAAGAAGAAGAAGAATTTTAGAGCCTGGGATCTCATTTTGGGATAATCCCACGGAATTTGCAACTATGGCGCAAGTTGTCCTTCTTCTAACAGACAAATAGCTATCTAGACTTTTAGTTCGAGTAGATGTTTTTGTCTAATCATCGCATTCATCGATACCAAGCACTTAAATATGCTTGAAGATCACTTCTTCTTCTCATTCTCAATTAATACAATGATAATTGAATTTTATTGGCCGTCATTCACACTTTATTTATGGCTTCACAGACAACATGTGCCTATTTCCACATTTCCTCGCTTTCAAAAATTGTTTTTTTAAATGCATTTTTAAGTCACAAAAATCCGATTATATATTCACATTATTATTTTTTGTTTTAAATAGAAACTTACAACTCTTAATATTTTTAGCAGTATATTTATTATAGCTCAAACCTCAAACTGTTATTTTAAAAAATGCTTATATTTCATCGACGTTTCACGCTGAGAAAAGAGACGGGGGGAATCATAAATTATTTCAACTGTAAATTAATTAAAACTGCAAATTCAGTACTCTTGTAATTAAATGTATCCGAAACTAGGCTTCGTTTTACAAAAATAATATTTTTTCAGCCACTGAAGGAAGCGAGAAATATTTACACTGTAAAAGTTCTGAGCAAGCTTTAAACAAATGTAAGGTGCAAATTTACTGGTTGCCCCAATGTTTAAATAATTACGAGTTCAAATTTATGAAGCTTTAAACATATTTGGTGTGCAAATTCGAAAATGCTATTGAAAATGTATGCAGTGGAACCCCGCCATTCATCCGCCTCGCTATCCGTCCAACTTCTTCAAATGAAATTCAACTCACCATTCGTACTTGTTTGCCGGTTTGACTTTTTTTAAGAAAAAAATCGAGAAATTTTGCTCATTTTGAACTCGTCTGGAAAAAATTTGTTTGACGTTGTGGATTTTTTTATGTTTTAATACCTTTTGAGATTTTACTGACAATTTTAACTTTCTAAGGGGGCAGAAAGAGGAAGTGGTTGAATAACTTTCCTCTTCAGAGGAGGAAAGTTAGCAAGGAAAGCATTTCCTTTGCAGAAATTAAAGAGCTGTGTTACCCCTGCGAGAAAACGCAGAGAGTGGTGGAAAAATGGCATCCCAACACTGCTGTGGTCAACAGAATTAACTTGTTCAACGACAATGTTATTGACTATTTTAGAAAAACTCTGAACAATCGTCAAAGGCAGACAACATTGGACAGATTTTTAGAGAAAGAAATCCAAGATTCTTCTAGTGCAAAAAGACAGAAAAAAGAAAGAGCAGCAGAAAGGGGGTAAACACATGTACCTGGTGTTTTTATAGAAGGGGACTATTCCTCCAACCATTTCTCTGCTCCTCTCAACATTTCACTTATGCCATCAGTACATTCCACTGTATATATTATATTATAAAAAATATTATTTTTTAAAAAATTATAGCATTTATTAATAATGATATTGAAAATGTTGTAAATTTTTATGCATGGTGTAAATAGTTGTCCCAACTTTGGAGTGCGCCTGTTTACGCCCAGAACTGAGTAAAAGGCCAACGGCCCAACGAAAAATCTAAGTGATGATGACGATGGGGTGGCAGAGCAGGTTGACACTGCGCTTTGGGTCCCGCGTTCGAGCCCGGCAACACTAATGTTTTGTTAGTATGTCAAACCCTCTCCCTCCCTTCATAAAAAAGAAAGTTTCTAGTTACAAAGTTTACTTGAGTATGTTACACGAAAATATGTTAAAATTAAGCACCATTCTTTGAAACTAGCAAATTTGCTTCGTTTTTTAGTCCAATATACCATCAAACAATGAGGTCGCTATAAAAGTGTGCACTGTAAAAAATTCTAGTTCAAAACCTTCCGCCAAAAAAAAAAAAAAAAAATGAAAAAAAAAAAAAAAAATGGTGAAATTTAGCTGCAACCTATATTTGGTACTAAGTTGAACCATTATAATGGTGCAGTTTCACCACGAATGTGAAGCAAGGAACCATTAATAATGGTTCAACTATCGTACCAAATGTTGGTTGCAGCTAAATTTCATCCTTTTTTTGGCGAAAGGTTGAACCAGAATTTTTTAGTGTTTGGTCAAGGATCGCTGCTAATTAACAAAACATTTTTTCTCCCGCAAAACTATGTAGGGAACGGTTGCTTTAAATTCTGGTAATTTATACGACCTATACTTAAAATAGGTCACTCGGCTGATAAAATCTCTCCTCTTGGCTAACTTGCACTATTTTTTGGTACAACATGCCGCAAAATTTTGTACAAAGTATCGGAAAAACGTCACACCCTTTGAGAAACATCAAGAACAGGAAGGAATAATTTAAATCATGTAGCTTAACAGGTGCCGGCTATTCATCTTTTCCCTCACATTCACATTCAATTATGTTTCAAATGTATCTCTGGCACAAATATATTTCTTTGGTGTTAGAAACCACTTGCATGATCATAAATTTATCGGCAAAACTATTCAGCGTGTTCGGGAATTCTTCAATGAACGGAATAATGACCTTAGGCGATAGAAAGTGATGAACGAACTAAGTAGTTTATTCGCGCTCTGTAAATTATCCGCATTCTTCCCGGAATTGGGTCGTTTCTAGTAGAATTTTAATTAATGCTACATGATAAGGAGTCTTGGAATTCTGTTCGGCACGAGTTTTCCATGGTTTCAGCATCATTTTGTGGAACTGTCGTGATTCAACAAATTTTGGAAGTTGCGATTTTTGTGCAACTATAGTTAAAATTAATAATAAAAAAACAACCTAGTCTAATTTTTTGTTGTTGAATAAAATAAACTTAAAAATTGTATATCATGAAGCTTAAATATACTGTTAAATTGCACCAGCGTCTACAAAAAAGTGAGCTTTGAGTACGAAATTGGAGCGCAATTTTCTGTACCTAGATAAATGACGCTCATTTGCTGCGACGTCATAACCCGAAAATCATTTCGTTTGGGATGCGTTTTCATTTTCGAGGTCCATGACATAGAGCACACTAAAAAATTTCAACCGAAAAATGGATGAGAATCTCCTGGAATTCATTTATCAGGAGTCTGATGTGAAATTACAGAGAATAAAAACAGAAAACTTTAAAAA
The DNA here is from genome assembly GCA_038502835.1 of Octonoba sinensis. Taxonomy (NCBI): domain Eukaryota; kingdom Metazoa; phylum Arthropoda; class Arachnida; order Araneae; family Uloboridae; genus Octonoba; species Octonoba sinensis. The sequence continues at coordinate 15,562,192 of CM076606.1, read as the reverse complement.
AGGAGATTACAAGAAAAAAAATTAAACAAATAAATTAAAAACAGGGAACACTATGTAAATTGAGAGCAACAGATAATGTGCTGCCATCTGGGAGAACTCCGAATTACTATTTCTGGTTCATAAAGTCGAAAGTAAGTTCAGTTGAGCATACGCTATTGTCATACCTGTGCCTTAGGTCACTCGGCTAAAGACACCTTCGAGGTTGGGAGGATTTGCTTTTGAGCGTTAGGCTGCTCACTAGAATGGGGGAAAAAAAAACTGCACGCCAACTGTATATAATTCATTTATTGACAATTTTTAACCTGGTAGCTACAGATTACAGAAAAACTGGATTCGAGACTTTTTTGCTTTTAGCTGTCTCGTTTTCAAAAGGAGAATGGTATGTTTATGGAACTAAAAGTTGAAGATGAGACTAAGATGAAGTGCAAGTTGATTTCAGTTACTTCTTTATTAACTCAGCTGGATTTTTCAAGCAAACTATACACACTTATATACATTCATGGAAAGTAGATGAAAATTTGCAAAACATTTCACACGAAATAACAACTTCTTTCAGGAGCACAGTCGCACAACAAAAACAAATACCGAACCGGTACTAAAGAAAACAACAGGCAGTTTTCATCCTGCTACGACGGGAGTATCGAGCCATCTCCACGATTGTCACTTGTCCTAGGTCCACCTGAGATATTTTTGGGGGGCGTGAATTAAACTAGCGATTTTTTTGATTAGCTCCCATTAGGGCGCTACCGTCGGCTATCTTAGCTAGTCATAATGTTTTTGGATCCTTCCAAGGCGCCACGAAGTCTGTGTACGCCCCACGTGATTCGGCATACATCTGAGGGATGCCGGAAATCGGGTTTCTAAAGATAGAAACCCGACAGAGAAGTTACAAGTGGACCAGACAGTCTGGTGAGCAATGTCAGTCACCCGACAAGATGTATAAGGGGTGAATTCCTTACAACGAGTATTTAAGTGACTTAACAGATCCTTTTCAATTGTGCAGAATGCAAGGAAACGATAATTCTACCGAGAAGCTATTACCAAGAAACTTGATTATTTGATTTTAAACAAGTTCTTCGTAAATTTACAAAACACTCAATTTCCTTCCTATATTTTTAGAGAAATTTTTTTAGTGCAGGAAAAAACATTGGTGATACTTATCTTTTAAATATGAGAGTTCTGCAATAAAAGATGTAGAAATTTAAGGTTATCTTTTAAGAATTTGGGGTGCAAGAGCACAGTATTCAAGTATTGCGTGACGTTGCTATTGTATTTGCTGGCGAAGTTTCAAAATAGAAGAAGCTACGGCAACAACGGATCTGTTTTCGTATAATACATTGCGGTGTAAGAATATGAGGTAAATTCATGTTGGGAAGTATAATCTGATTTAAGCTATATTAACAACAGTGTGCAGAGGAATTAATTAAATGTAGAGATTTAACAGAAAGAAGAAGAGAGAAACTGAAACTAACACATTTTGAAGCAAACATCGCTAGTTTTTTTAAGCGTTATCCAAACCATCCTTCTGATTGAATTATGTGAAAATTTGATCTTTCCAAAAGGGAATAAATCATTTAGGAAACACATAAGCTATTTTTACTCCTATTTAACATTTTTTTAGAGGGGATCGATAAGGGAATTAGAAAAATTATGTCGTCGATGATCAAAAAAATTTGACAGCCCCTGATTTAGTACTTTGATATTCCTTTATTAATGTAATAGATTTACTTAACATGAAAATTTTGATTAAAACTACTTGAAAGATAATCGTTTCAAAATGAAGTATGAGTTGGTAAGCTTAAAAGTTTAAATATAATTTAGAACAAGAACCCAAATAAGTGTAAATGCCAAATAAAAAGCTAAAATGACGATAAGGATTAAAATACTTCAGTATTTTACCTTCAAAGTTAAGTTATGGTTTGCATCATATAAACAGTCTTAACAAGTAAAAAAAACTAATGAGGACAAAGTCACTGTACTTTAAAAGGATTTCGACTTAAAAGATTATTTTTCCTTCCGTTATTTTCCTTAAAGTATCAACATGTCGTTAGTGGAATTCCATTTTTCTTCTCGGAACCCATATTTTAAAAAGTGATTAAAGGCTAGTTTGTTGGGGACATCGCATGGCTAGATGTTCTACATTTATTTTGACTTAGAAAAATTACTTTTTATTTCTTACGTCAGCAAAAGCTGTTTTACTTCACTGAGCATAGATTATTTTCATAGCTATTTTTGGAAATTTAATCACTAGCACTTGTGTGTTTATGACTTGATAATAACTGGATGAAATTACTTTTCTGTTTAAAAAATGTAGTAATTATTCTTCTTTTAAAAGAGTGTTTGAATAAATGTATCTTATAAATGGGGGAAAAATGGAAAGACGGATACATATGCACATGTGTACAAACACACACGCACACTTATGTATAAAGCTTATCTGAGGGGTTCAGCAGCCAGTTTATTAGGGTGGCCTAACGAATAATTTTTTATATCCTCAGAAGAAGAACAAACTTCAAAAGGGACTTCAAAAAAATTATTAAAACATTTTTTAAGTCACTTTTTTCAAAACTCACTGAGTTGTAAAAATTATATGCAATGCATTTATGTAACGATTTAAAGTTTTTGTATATTTTCAAATTGCGTTTGTGTCAAACATTGCTTGTAGTTAGGTCACTCTGTCGCTAAACACATCATGTATGTATATACATGGTTAGTGTTACAAAACTAATAGTAATTACTTCAAGGGGTGACAAGAGAAATAGTTTTCTTTATATAGTTGAACTTTTTAGTGGGACAGAAGGGAAGTGCGAAAAATACGCTTTTGAAACAAACAAGAATGACCAGAATAACCAGATTATTGTCAAAATTTACGAGCACATCAGTTATCCAACTATCGAAACTTCCGCTTTACTTTCATATTTACGAACTAATAGATCTAAGAGGCAGCAGGCAGTTAATTGTGATGGGAATTCTTTTATTTATTATTATTATTTTTAATTTATGATTGATATAATCTGTGTTAAAGTAATTGTCAAGGGTGTTTCCAGATTTGAATGTAATCTAACGTAATTTATTATAATTGAGGAAGAAATTCTTGTAAACTGTGGGTGTCTTTAAATTTATATTTGTACTTGATTCATTGTTACTAATGGCTTTAAATATCATTCTTTCGGGGATTAAAACTCATATTTAATTTTCGTAGTTTTTGCTGGAATTTCAGCTTGTGCAATGTACAGGTCTACTTTACCCCTACCTGTGCCAACGTTACGCCTATCTTTTAGTCAGTTATACATTAAAATATTTTATTAACCCCTTAACACATTTGCCGGGTTCCGCCACGGGCGAAAATTACCGGTAAATTTGCACATGCCCGTGTCTCACACGGGCGATCTTGTATCTCGCGTTATTTTATTGCTAATGACCGTCTGACATCCGTTTACACTTTTTTTGTAAAATGTATTCTTTTCGTAACTTTTTCCCCACCCAGCTTTCCCTAGTGAACATTTCACAACTGAAATTACAAAAAATAATTCATACTATACCAATATATGCATTATCTATATAAAAAATACTCGATCACTTTTTACCAGTTTTTCCGAAAAAAACTAGTGATTTAAGGGGTTAATTAAAGTATGCTGCCGTATCGTTTCAGTTTATCTCTTTGGGCTGACAAGGATAGCAAGAGAAAGTTCGATGGATGAATGAAAGGACTTCAATAACATAAAGCTTTTTACAGTGGACGAATATTTACCCGAATGTTCTTATAATATTTGCAAAAGGCACAGTATTGCTCTCTGTCCTAACAGTATAACACAGAGTAAATTTACTTAGAATGAAGCGTAGTTCGATCAAAAGCTTTCACAGCCAAGCAATCTCTCTCCCTCTATATATAACGCTAATACGTAGCGGAAAAAGGGCCTTTATTTCTTTTTCCCGCTTGGAAACACTCTGTTTGTTTGCAAAAATTCCAGCCCTATCAGCGTTTATCGTTTCGTGATTCTGCCCGGTTGATCTATGCACGAAAGCAATTCATTTGCTGATTTTCAAATCCGTTATTTTAAAATGAGTTTGTTGCAATCTCTAGAATATAATTTAGTAATGGAGGCTGGGTGCGGTTGGGATAATTTTCATTTTATCGCCCATAATTTTGTTAGTATTCCAGGTTTCTGAAAGAAAGGTGTTTTTCATAGTAAAGTGTACCCACTTGCCAACGTATAAATACTAAAACTTCGTCTCTTAGTACAATATATAACTCATAGGAACAATTATAAAGAAGAAGTGCCGTCTAGAATTATACGAGCATACTTCCTCGTATACACGAAGTTCAAATTTATAGTCTAGCTATCTCTCTCTCTTTTACATTTAGCTTCAGTTCTTAATTACTTCAAATATATCTTTTTCAACTGTTAATTCATATTCATTCATTCATTAATTAATTAATTCATTTATTTTCGCATTCATGTACTTCTTCATTCATTTATTCACTCATTCAGTCATTCATTCATTCATAATTACCCTTAAACATCCACATCAAAAAATTTCGTAGAAAAATAGGCTCGTTTAGCTCTGGTTGAACTTCGTATCTGTACATGTTCTTCGTCATATAAGGTCCTTCCGATAAAGTTTGTTTTAAGCAAATCTGTCAGTTACATCAGTTAAAAATTCATTTAGCTGTCAGTTACATCACTTTGCATTGTAATGTAAAGTTAATGTGAACTGACAGCTAAAGGTGAATTTAATTACTTTACGTTTAGCTGTCAGTTACATCGGCCTTTATATAAGATTGAAATTTCCCCGTAGACGTTAGTGTTCTTCTTTTTTTTTTGAACTTTTTAAACTTGAGCCAAAATTGCTCAAATCAAAAAATATTTCCCGTCAAGAGGTCCTTCAAATAAGCTTGTTCAAAGGAATTTGGATTTTATGTCCAGGGTTTGTAAAATTTGCTTCATATTTCCCCATTACAGATAATGTTAAGATTTTGTTGAATGTTCAAAATTGAACGAAAGATTGCTCAAGTCAAAAAATAAAAAATGAAAATGAGATGTGATACAATATTTATAAAATATTTATTTAGCGTCTGATAAGCGAGCGAAGCGAGCTTGGAGCGATTGCGATCCAATGGAACTGCGTAAGCAGATTCCGGGGCTTAGCGGGCTTTCACTAAATAAATAAAAGGAATTTTTTTTTGAACTGATTTTAAGTTAAGGTTTTCGGGGGGGGGGGGGGAGGTGGTACCGCTAGTCTAATATAATCTGCTTTCAATCTATTACACTTCGCTTTTATACCTAGAAGCATATCTTGATTCAGAAACTTTCTTGAGAATTTCTTTTGTTTCACAAAATTGTTGGGTTGCCAATTGTCGCAGTTTGCGAAATCACAAAATGTTGCCACGTCGCTGAACACAATCTGTATGCAATCTCTTTAACGCCATGCCGTTGGCATCTAAGTTTCCCAAGCCAAAGAAGAAGCCCTAAAACCTGTTTCACTACAAGCAGAGTATAAATGCGGAGAAAACAACCAGCCCACGCTGTGATACTTTTCATACTCAGAATAAATGCATTTATTCGTTCTGTACTTGGTATTCAGTCCAAAAGTGTTATCTAGAGTGGCAACAATTTTGGGAACATTTCAATAACTAAGGCTTTTGGCACTAATTTTTTTCTCATTCATTCTTATTAAAATTTTTTTGTTTTTCCAAAGAAAACATTGCATTTCTTTAAGAGCCAGTATTTTTAAGGGTCGGGCAGGCTCGGAAGCTGACATTTTTGATTTGGCTGAAATTTTCAGCTTGTGTTCTTTATGCAAAATTTGGTTGCTTCTTATGATAAGGTTGCTTCAAAGAAACTTTGCTGTAATTTTTTACTTTGTGGCATGAATTAATATTGAACCGTTCTTTTATTTTTTGAACTTTCATCCTTAACCATGCTGTAAGACATGGTTCTGAAACGCTCATTTATCTCAAAACAAAGTAGAAAAAGGTGATTATAGCTATTTTTAGAAAAATAACTATTTTTTTTGGCCTAAAAAATCGTTACAGGAAGACAACCACTTCTTCGCGCGGATAGTGTTTTGTACGTTACAAGATCTCATGACTTACTGGGCTTAAAAATAAGAATAATAATAATAAAAAAAAAACCATCTGTAACTGTAGCTATTCCAGAATCTCACCATTTACTTTTTGTTACTCCCCTCCTCCAAAATATGAATGAATTAATTTTAAAAAATGATTTATAAAATATTAAATTAAATATTTAGTCATTATTATCCCTCTCATAATTTTAGTTAGTTTCTTCATTGAAAGAAAATATGTAAACGGATAATGCAAATGTAAGTAATATTTCAGTAATACCTTGAAATTAAATAAACAGTTTGTATCTCATGCTAGTAGTTGACTCAAAAAGATGAATTTTGTTAAATGCAACGAAAATCTTTATACAACTTCATGGCCTCACAACCGATTTTCATGTAGATTTTCCGTCAAAAGCAATTTTATTCTAAAATTAGCCCGTTGTTCTTTTTTTGTATAGAAAAGCAATTACGTGTTCTTATTTTTGTTCATTCAATGGAGGCATTATCAGAAAATATTTTAACCGAAGCAATAAAAAATGTGTAATTTTCATAATGCTCTCAAACAAAATAAAAAGAGAACTTAAAAAAAAAAAAAAAAAACATTGCTTTTTACTGATTTTTATTAAAGTAATGAAATGTGAAACAATATATGACAGCAAACAAGAATGCAAACAGTTGTGTCCCTTCTAAAACCAAAGTTATAATCCTGTATTTAAAGATCTTTCTTAATTATATTTTTTATTGTTGAAACAAATTCTTCTCTTGCAATTACAAACGAATATTTTCTTTTAAACAAAACTTGGAACGTTGTCAAAAGTAATAAAAAAACATCAAAACCTTTCAACATTTTTTTATTGCTCTTGCTTTTTAAAAACAATGCTTATTAAATAAAACATTTTCCTTTGTAATGAAAAAATAAATATTCAACCTTATTAAAAGCATAAAGTCGCAAAAACATGTGCAATTATGTAATATTTTTCGATTTTTTACCCTAATGCCATTGACTTTTATCATTTTTAACTTTTTAAATTCGAATACAAATTGTTTCTTTATATAGGTTGTATGTATTCAGTATCATAAGTAATTGTATTCTATAGTTCTTCACGGAACAATTGAAATTCATTTTATATTGCACTGTAAAATGCTGAAAAAAAAAAAAAAAAACCCTTTTGCTTAAAGTCATATAAGAAGTTGTCTAAAATCAACCGATCCCGTTTATAAGTTTCTTGTTAACAGTTTCTCAGAAAAATTCTTATTTTTCCTCACGCTGCATAATTACAGAAAAAGATGCACGTAATTATGCAGCGTGTTTATGCAGCGTGATTACGTAACGAGCACTTACGTTATGTTACGTAAGTACTCGTTCAAAATACCGAATGAAGTTTCTTGGTAAAAACTCCGGAGAGAACTGCTTCTTTTTCCCAGTGTAATAGATTTCTGCAACACTAGAGAAAAGTGACGGAACATACAAGTATATCGTACGTTCAGCGTATATAAATCCGATCTCTGTCCTCCAACCCCAGAGGCATCTTTAAGACCTTGGAATCAGAGTACGGTGGGCTCAAGTTCTAAACCCATCAATCGGAGATTGCATACCATCATCTTCGACTTCGTAGCCAGAAATAGTGATTTGGTGAACTCACAGATGGCGCCACTATTTCCACACAGTAATTTTTTTTTGCTTACTTTCGCTATTTTACTGAGTCTCAGGTGTTTTATTTCTGCTAATTTACTGATTATTGGGTACTTTACTGCTGTTAATTTGCGGACTTAGTAATTAGCTTTACGTTTGTCTCCGGATAAAGGATTTCTAGTAAATTCTCATGTATTTTCAGGCTAAAAATATGTTTACTAACATAAGGTTAATTTATATTGAACTGTTTGTAAAAGCCGGCTGGTAACACAAAAGAAAAATGTCTTAGTGAGGCAGCTATTAAATATACGCTAGGTTGTCGCTTATCGCATTTGTTGTTGTTAATTAAATGTTTCTTTTTTATACATATGTTGCCTTTATTGCAGTAAGTAAAAAATTATAGTTATTAATAATTTCTTATACTAAACACACATATATATTACATACACTGTAAAAAGAGCTAGACCATTTTTTCACCAAAAGAATGGAAAAAATGGTGAAATTTTGCTGCAACCTACATTTGGTATTAAGTTGTAATCCTATAAGTTGTTCGGTTAAAATATTTTCTGATAATGCCTCCATTGAATGAACAACAATAAGAACACGTAATTATGCAGCGTGATTACGTAACGAGCACTTACGTTATGTTACGTAAGTACTCGTTCAAAACACCGAATGAAGTTTCTTGGTAAAACCTCCGGGGAGAACTGTTTCTTTTTCCCAGTGTAATAGATTTCTGTAAAACTAGAGAAAAGTGACGGACCATACAAGTATATCGTACGTTATACTTGTATGATAATTGTGCAGTTTCACCTAGTTTCCCCACGAATGTGAAACTAGCGACCATAATAATGGTTCAACTTTAGTACCAAATGTTGGTTGCAGCGAAATTTCACCATTTTTTTTTTCATTTTTTGGTGAAAGCGCGAACTAGAATTTTTTAGTGTGTTTAAGAGTTTTAACAAGGACAAAAATAGAAGAAACATGAACGAAAACGTAGAACTTTTGAACATAGAGCAAAACATAATAGCATTATCACAATTCTTTGAATTCTGAAATGTTTTGAATATGCTCTTTAATTCATAGGAAATTTACGTGTCTGGATTCTGCAACTCTCTTTATTACGTAGCTATAATTAAAGTTCTATTAGAAATGGCCAATGTCGGAAAGAATTCAAATAATTCCCACAACATAGACAAAATACTTGTTTCGTTCATCACTTTCTGTCCCTGAAGCCATTATTCTATTCACAGATGCATTCCAGAGCACACAGAATAGTTTTATCGATGAATTTATCATGATGAAAGTAGTTTCTCCTAGAGGAAAAGATATTTGCAAAATTCTCCAGAAATAAACTCGAACTGCCTGCCGATTGTGCCTGCGAGATAAAATTAATAAAGAACACCTGTTGAGAGAAATATGTGTGTGACACTTTTCAACTAGTTTGTAAGATAATAAAAGAGAGTGATATTCTACAGGAGCATAGAAGAATTAAAGGGATTGATAGTTCTCTGGTTGCTCTACGCGAGAATCAAAGCAGAAGGTGTCATTGTCTGAGATGAGAGAGCCAAATGATCTGACATTACAGTCAAGCCACATTACCTTGCCACATCCGGGGAGTATTTTCACATTTTTAGCTTACTTTCCCATAAAAGTGCAAAAATAAATAACTAAAGTCTGAAAGAAGGCTTTATGTATCTTAAAAATATCGTAAAATAAAGAAAAGTCAAAAATAAGTGAAGTAATTAAAAAACGATTGAAAAAAAAAAAAAAAAACAGTTTAAAAAGTTTTGTTTTGAGAAGGGGAAATTGTGTGTCTATCGGTTTGTATCCCCCCCCCCGAATTACTTTAGAGGGAATTGTCCAACTCGAAAGATTTTTTTTTGCATTCCAAAGATCTCGGCAAGGACATCTCATTTTCAAAATTTTACTTGGTGAATTGAACCATTTTTTGTTCAACTTTGAACAGTTAAAAAATCTTAGCCCCTACAGGCAAATTATGTAAACTCTGGGCGTAAGATCCAAGTTCTTATGAACAAACTTATAGGAGGAAGCTTTCAGCTTAAAATATTTTCTGATTTGAACAATTTTTGTTCTTTTTTGAGCAGTTAAAAGAATGACATCAGCGCCTACGGGGAAAGTTCAATCCGATATAAATCCTGATATAGCGGACAGATTTGCTTGGAATAAACTTTATCGGAAAGATGTTAGGCGGTAAAACATGTACAGATTCGTAGTTCAACCAGAACTAAACGAGCCTATTTTCCTATGAACGTTTTTGAGCGGGATTTATAAGAATACTTCTGAATGAATGAATAAATGAATGAGTGAAGAAATGAATGAACGATTAAATGAGTAAATAAATGAATGAGTGAAAGAATGAATGAATAAATGAGTGAATAAATGAAAGTGTGAAAAATTGAGTAAATAAATGAATGAGTTAAAGAATGAATGAATAAATGAGTGAATAAATGAATGAGTGAAAGAATGAGTTAATAAATGAAAAAATAATTAAATGAGTATAAATACATGAATGAGTAAATAAATGAATGAATGAATGAGTAAATGAATATGTATTAACCGTTGATATGGGTATATTTGAAGTAATTAAGAACTAAAGCTAAATGGGATAGAAAAAGAGAGATAGTTAATCTTATAGCTACCAGATTATAAATTTGAAGTTGAAGTATACGGGAAAGTAGGCTCGTATAGTTCCAAACAGAACTTCTTTTTTAAAAATGATCTGGATGACACAATCCTATGTGAATGATGTTTAACTGCTACTTTGATTTTTAGGTATCCGACTCTTTATTGCGTGCGATGTAAAAACCTGTTGTTCTAAAGATTGAGATCAGAATTATGATGGCAGAAGCGATTGGGACGTATAAATTCGAAAATGCATATTTCTTCGGTTTTTCGCAATCCGTCGTATCTATGAGAAGTGGGTAAATACAGTCATGCCAGAAAAATATCTCATGACGCGACGTGGGAAATTCTCATGTAATCAGCAAAAAGGAACATCTAAAGTAATCATGCTTTCGAGTTGAGATTTAAAGTCTGTAAAGCACATTATCCCCATTTATACTTACATCGAGCCTCGAAATGTGATAATGTTTAAAAGTGTTTAACTAGATCATCCTGTTGAATTATCTTTACCGGCAAAATGAGACGCATTATAATTTCAAAAGCTACTCGGAGCGTTCAAAAAACATTTCCAGTCTTCAAAATTGCTTAGTTATGGTTTTAATATGACTCTCAAAGACTCTCATATATTTTATTTCTTTCTCCCAGGGAATTTCACATGCATTGGGATACTGTTCACACTGAAGCGACGCCTAGGATACTACATATTCCACACCTACATTCCCACCTGTCTGATTGTCATCATGTCTTGGATCTTATTCTGGATCAAGCCAGAAGCCGTTTCCGCCAGAGTCACATTCTGCGTAACGTTGCTGTTTACTCTGTCTACTCAGCATGCGCAGTCGCAGAAGTCCCTCCCCCCGACTCCTACATTAAAGCCATCGACATTTTTATTATCTTCGTGCGCAATCTTCGTTTTTGCATCGCTCATGGAATATGCCCTCGTCAATATACTATTTCTGGGGGAGGGAGTGCCAAACGACTATTACGGGACTGATGATGACGGTCGGCCCAATCCACCACAGCAACAACACTGTACGGTCCCTAAGAAAATTAGAAATGTTGTTGTGGTACCAAAAGTGCAGGTACGGCTCTCAAATACAAATTCGAAAAGAGTTGCTAATTATAAAACGAAAAACGTTGGGCGCATGAATTCTTTATATTATTATGTTATGAATGTTTGTTTTACAGAATCATTGATGTATATATAAAGTTTTAATGAGGAAATACTATGCAAATCAATTAATTTTGATGCTATGTTAATTTTTGAAAATTTTCTATGACATTATGATCAGTATAGATGGGTATAGGTAAATTGAATTATGATCAAAGTTGTGATTATGTTCTGTTACATATAAACATAGATTGTGTTTATAGAAGTATTTTCTTTCAAAAATTTTGTTCAAGCTATGTATAGTTCAATTCATTTAGAGTAAATCTCATTCATATCTCCAATGAAGGAAAATGACTATGATATAATGAAACAGTATTAACCAGGTTTTCTTTCATAGAAATTTGAGTATGTTAGAAAGGTTTTGATGTTTGAGTACATGCGCCCAACGTTTCTCGTTTTATAAGAATTAGAAACGCTGTTACCATAATGCAATGTTTATGCAGAAATTCTGCCAGGCTCATATGAAAATTATTTTCTTCCTTTTTAGTGCGCAAGAAAAACGTTGTTTTTTTATAAAATTTTTTTTATTTATGCAATATTATTTTCTACTTTTTTTTTTTGATGGGTGAAATTTCGCTATCGTAGAAATTTATTCATAACCTCGATGTACAATGCAATTATTCTTACTACAAAAATTTGCGTTCGCGAGCGCCGCTGCTGAATTTTGGTGGCTGTTTTCGGAACTAATCGCCATATTTTATTTTATTTGATTGGAAATACAGGTTATTATACTTATTGTTTTTCCGCTGAAAACTAAACTGATGTCTCTCTATTTGGAAAATAAGTTTGGTATTTAAATTAAACTAACACTATTCAAACGGAGTTGAGGAAACTGCTAATTATTATTTTTGGATCAAGGTAAGCCTTTAGAAATCGAACTAAAAAGCTCATAACTGGCGTTCTTATTGACTTAGAAACTTCGAACAGATTTCATCTTGTGCGGAAAAATCTAAATACACGTGATACAAAAAAGTCGCTTTTAATAGCTTGGTATAACAGATGTACAGAACAAATATTCAGATCTAGTGGAGCATCCATTTTCCGCTTCTTTTTTGTGCTGTTTTTTTTAATTTGTTGTACCCTGTTTTACCTTTTATTTAGATAGATAAATAAAAATTAAAGATATAAACTAAAAATTATTTTATTGGACTGGAGTGTTTACGGAAATTTATGGACTAAAAGACTTGCACAAAGAATCAGTGTTTTTCCAAATCTTCAGGCCAGGAGACACTGATGTTTAACGAAAGCCCACAATACATTTTTGTAGTAAACATTACTGCATGTGTTCCTATAAACTTTAATTTCCACTAGGAATTGTAGTCTATCTAAAGCAATATTCTTTATTTAAAAAAAAATAGCATTAATTCTAAAATTAATGGTTTATTTGACAAAGAAATTAATTTTTATTGACAAAAATAAAAATAAAAATGTAATTTGCTATTTTTTTAGAGCTCGTCTGAGTGTCCTATAAAACGCAAGTCCCAGCAGGCCTTTATCCAAAAAGGTATTACTCTGTGTCATGACTGAAGTCCAGCTATTAGGGATTAATAAAAATAATTCATATTGACAAAAAGTTTTGTGGATAAAAAAGGCATTGTTCCGCTGTATGGAAAGTTCTATCCCAATTCCTCTCCATATGCGCATTTTGAGTTCAGACATTACGAGGTTGCACTTGATCGAATAATTCCTTCAGAGTGGGATCTGCGTCCACAGCTTGTTGGATGTCTTCCGGAGTCAACGATAAGGGTCTTTTGGCCGAGTGTACCTTGCTGCGCGCCACATTCAGAGAAATTTCCAGCACTTCTGCACAAAGATATTCCAGGACAGCTGTGAGGTAGACAGCGGATTCTGGCTTCACGGTGCCATTCTCAAAGTTTTCTTCCAGCAACTGGTGGATTTTGGCGATGGGGAATGCTACCTGTCCCCCGCGCGTGGTTCTCTGCTTTTTGGATGCGGGACCCTGCTTTCTAGAACTGCGAGCCCTTTTTCTGTTATCTCCTCCGGATTTTCTTCCCGCCATTATCTGTGAAAGAAAATTCTCAAATTAAAATGTCGGCAACTCTCGGTAATAAAAAAGATACAAGACTGAAATATCCATGCATTCATACATAAATCTCTACCAAAAAAAAAAAAAGTTATAATAAAAAAAAAATTATTCAGTTAATATGTCCTCATTGAAAACAGCAAACCCTTAAATAGCACCGTTGGCTCGTAGGGTGAGTCTGCTGACACAAGGCCCACAATCGACTAATAATGCTTCAATCCAGCAGTCTTCAAACTTTCTCCACTAACAGAGCAAAAGAGAGTCCACATAGCAAAAGTTGGTGAGGCTGGACTGGCGCCCAGCAAACCTATCTCGGAGCGGTAATGAACATTCATCGGACTTCACTTCCCCCTGCCGGGGGAGGGCAACTCTAAGGCCTCGTGCTAATAGGGGAGAGGGATGGAGTAGAGAACTCACAGAACTTTTGGAACTGTAAGGTATTCCGGGGATCCCGAATGCACAAGTCCATTACATTGAAATTTCTTCTGCATAAGTTCCTCGTTAAGGCTGAAATTCTAAATAATTCTTTCGCGCTAAAGCCGATACAAAAGTGCACGATTTGCCTAATATGTATTTCTCATGTAATTGGTTATTTGACTGATCCTCGGAAATTTTTAGCGATTAAAACAGAGATTATTATATAAAAGACTAAAGCAGTTATATCGTAAGCATTTTTCACAATTTAAAATGTTAGCTTTTATTATAAAACAGCCAATTTTGAACAAAAATATTTATTCAGTACTTAGCGGTTTTAATCGAAAACATATTTTTTCGACATCGGGTAAATGTTTGCCAATAGTTAGAGCCTAATTCGAACATAGCGTTATTAACAAATTGCCGAAATTTGAAAATGACCGCCAATTTTTTCCATTAATAATCGGTGGAAACCAGAAATTGGCGTTATTCGTACGTGTTGGCTGTCTTGATTTCACGGTCCCTACAACTGATTAGTACCATTTATCATCCAATCTACAAGAACTTCTAGTTTAACAAACTGAAAAGAACGTAATGCTGAAAAGAACGTTTAAAATGCGTAGAGTCATTGGATCAGGGTTAAATAACAGTTATTTTATTACAGCGGACGTTATGCTACTGAATTTGCTCGTTGATTAGACTTACTTGACAGAAATGTTATCACAATTGGCGGTACTTCTTCATTATCCCGGCGCAAATCTCGCCAAGCAGACATTTTGCCGACATTTTTGTCCGCAGAAGCAAAAGGCTACCAGCGGTGATATTCCGTTTGGCGTTGCTTGCATTATTATTGGCGACTTTATCGCCTGCTCCTCAGCATGGAAAAGTACCCAATTGGCTTCAATCATAAATTACTCATAAAATATAAAGTGTCAAAACATTTCAAGCAACTGTAAAGTCCATACAATATTTTCAACTAAGTGGAAGGTATTAGCAGTAGAAACCTAAACATAACACTAGTAAAAGCTTTTTTGGTGATTATCGGTTAAAGGGCCAACAATGGTGACTGTTTTCCAAATTGTCGCCAGCATGATTTTTTAAATAAAATAAAGTAGAGCGCCTTCTATTTAAATTCAATAAAACTGCTTTGTTTGCATTTGATTTTTCAATGTAAATTGTTCTCGGGGAGCTTATGAAAGAAGGCCCTTCAAGCCATCAGTATCATTTATTTACTTTTTTATTTTAATGTTATGTTTTTACAACCGGTATGTTTATAACTACCACCAGGAAGTATGAATTTCATACAATACTTTTGTAGATTTAAATTGTATTAGTAATAAGCAATAATATAAAATGGAATGCAATACACACAGTTACTAGTTAACATAGTAAATAATAATTTAAAAAGTAACAGGGGAAAAGACTGTTTTATAACTGACATAAAAATTTAAATTAATACCAATCATCAATTATAAATGATTGAAACAGTGTGAATGTCGTACAATACTTTTGTTCACCGAAATCTTATTAGTTATAAGCAATAATATATTTGAAATGCAATACACACAGCAACTATTTTACATAATAAACAATAATAAAAAATTACAGGAATAGGCTACTCCATAACTGACCGACAAATTTAACTTTATAAAAATCATCACAATTATAAATGATTCAGCAACATGGTAAAAAATTGGCACTAATAACCAATAGAAATATTTATGAAACTTAAAAAATACTTACTTTTCCCTTCGGATTCAAAATTTAGTGGAGGCGAATTTGTAAAGTCTATGAAAATTTAGAAGAATTGAAAAGCAAGTGAGCTGTAGTATTTCTTTTGAAATATCGATTGCTGGAGCACGTGACGATGATACCTAACTTTATTACATTATTTTTTCTTCCGCAAGGCTTAGATGAAGTATTGAACAGTTAAATTTTGTTCATTGAATTCAAAGGACGAGCGTAATGCATGTGATCGTTAAGTCTGTGCCATGTTTATACGAGAAAAATATTCTAATGACGCTAGAAATTAAAATTGTACTTCTCTATTATACCGGCGCAGGCGATAAAGTCGCCAATAACGATGCAGCCAACGCAAAACGGAATATCGCCGCTGGTAACCAAAACTGGCTGGTCGCCAAAAAGTCTGCTTGGCGAGATTTGCGCCGGTATAATGGAAAAGCACCATCAAAATAATATAATGGAGAAAAATGCAATATAGAATATTTACCACGCATTTTAATTCCACTCCAACTATATTTCGGGAACGTGAGGAACCAATCCGGGATTTCACGAAACTGACTCTACTCTTTTAGGAGTAATATTTGAATATCAATTTTAATATACTATATGCATTTTTAGAAAGAGCTTCCTTCTTTCAATTGAGTTGGTGAATTGTAAATGTCTTCTTTCAATTGAATATTTAGGCAGTTGGAATAGTTTACCGGAAGCGACTGTTAATTGCAGTGGGGTAAAAACTTTTAAGAAAGCTCTTGATGTTCATTGGGGACTGCTAAATTAACTAGGACCAGCCTAGCTGGGCCCTGAGCCTGTTGCTGGTCGTCACTTTTGTATTTGTATTTTGTATTTGAATAAATTTTGATGAGCGAAAATATTTTGCGAGTTCATTCGCAAAACAGAACAGGGGTTCGAATCGCTCTGCGATCGGAGATCGCTACGCTCATTAATCGCACATTAAATTATTTTAGTTTAGCCTCTAGACTGATCTCTGTCACAAAAAGAATTTTTACTCTGTCGAAAAAAGTATGATTCTACTAGGGGGCGCCCGCCCCTTGCTCGCTATCTTTCACCAACTCCCAGAACTGCTTACACAGCTACTTCGAATCGATTTGCGAGTTCGAGCTCGCTTCGCTGGTTCATTACAAACTAAACTATTTTAGAGTAGCTTTATGGAAAAAATCTGTTCTCTGTTACAAATAACGTTCTTACACAACCCTTTGGAACCAAAAATATATATCTTGTAACATAATGTACATAGATTTGCGTAGTGTCAGAAACTTGGCGAGATTCCGAATGTCGTTGTTAATACCCACAATTGCAATTGTATTTATAGTTACGAAGTAATATGATCACTGGGAAATAAAAATAAAGCGAATAGTATCCTAAAGACAAAATTCTAAATTGCAACAGCAATTTACATATATTTTTAAGTACTTACGTACTATCGCAACCATGCCAAAATTCGGGGATAACGCGCCAAATTGACATCTCGGATTTTGTACCTATCTAAGGCGTTTATGGTAACCATAAGTAGGTATACAAGTCACCAATCTCGCCATATGGTTGCGATAGTACGTAAGTACCCATTTTTAAGTACACGTTTTTTAGCCTACTTTCCCGTAAAAGTAAAAAAAAAAAAAATAATAAAGCATGAAAGAAGGCTTAATGTATCGTGAAAATATCGTTAGAAATCAAGAAAAGTCAAAAATAAGTTAAGTAATTAAATAAAGATTGAAAAATAAAAAATTTGAAAGTAGGGTATTGAGATGGGGAAAAAGTGTGTCTGTCGGTCTGTCGGTCTGTCTGTCTGTCTGTCGGTCTGTCGGTCTGTATGTCGGTCTGTCGGTCTGTCCCCCCCTAATAACTTTTGAACGAATTGTCCGATTCGAAAAATTCTTTTTGCATTCGAAAGATCTCGGCGAGAACATCTCATTTCCATATTTTACTTTTTGATTTGAACAATTTTTTGTTCAATTTTGAACAGTTCAAAAAATTTTAACATTAGCACCTATGGGTGAAAATGAAGCAAATTATGCAAACTCTGGGTACAAGATCCAAGTTCCAATGAACAAGCTCACTGGAAGAAGTTCTTGGCGTGAAATATTGATGTGAACAATTTTTGTTCATTTTTGAACAGTTCAAAAAAAAAATTAACATAACGCCTACGGGGAAATTTCAATCCAATATAAATCCTGATCTAATGGACCGATTTGCTTGGAACAAAATTTATCGGAAAGCTCTTATGACGTAGAACATGTACAGATAGAAAGTTCATCCAGAACTATCGAGCCTATTTTCCTATGAAATTTTTTGATCGAGATTTTCAAGAATATTTTTGAATTAATGAATGATCAATAAGCAAAAGAATGAATTAATAACTGAGTGAATAAATACATGAATGACTGAATAACTGAATGATTGAATGAATATGTATTAACCGTTGAAAAAGGTATATCTGAATCAATTAAGAACTTAAGCTAAACGAGAAAGAGAGAGAGAGAGATAGCTAGAATATAAATTTGAAGCTGGTGTATACGGGAAAGTAGGCTCGTATAGTTCTAGACGGAACTTCTTTTTTAGCCTACTTTCCCGTAAAAGTGAAAAAAAAAAATATATTAAAGCATGAAAGAAGGCTTAATGTACCGAAAAATATTGTTAAATATGAAGAGAAGTCAAAAATAAGTAAAGTAATTAAATAAAGATTGAAAAAAAAAAAAAATTGAAAGTAGGGTTTTGAGATGGGGAAAACGTGTGTCTGTCGGTCTGTCCTCCCCTAATAACTTTTGAACGAATAGTCCGATTCGAAAAATTCTTTTTGCATTCAAAAGATCACGGCAAGGACATCTCATTTCCATATTTTACTTTTTAATTTGAACAATATTTCGTTCAATTTTGTACAGTTCAAAAATTTTTAACATTAGCGCCAATGGGCAAAAGTGAAGCAAATTTTGTAAACTCTGGGCAGAAGAGTCGAGTTCTTATGAACAAGATTACTAAGAAGTTCTCGAAGGAATATATTTTTTGAGTTGAACAATTTTTGTTCATTTTTGAACAGTTCAAAAAAATTAACGGTACTTTTTCCTTAATCCCGGCGCAGGCGATAAAGTCGCCAATAATGATGCAACGAACGCCAAACGGAATACATCCGCTAGTAACCTTTTGCGTGTTATGTTGCCTTGGCGAGATTTGCGCCGGGATAAAGGAATTCATTTTGAAACAGTTCAAAAAAAAAAAAAAAAAAGATATTAACATTAGCGCCTACGGGGAAATTTCAATCCTATATAAATCATGATCTAACAGACCGATTTGCTTGGAAAAAAATTTATCGGAAAGATGTTTGGCCGTAGAACATGTACAGATACGAAGTTCAACCAGAACGCAACGAGTCTATTTTCGTATGAATTTTTTTTATCGGGATTTTTAACGATATATTCGAATGAATGAATGATTAAGTGAATGAGTGATGGAATAAACGAATAAATGTGTGAATAAATACATAAATGAGAAAAATGAATGAATAAATTAACGAATGACTGAATAAATGAAAGAATGAGTGAGTGAATGAATATGTATTAACGGTTGAAAAAGGTATATTTGAAGTAATTAAGAACTAAAGTTAAATGAGGAAGAGAGAGAGAGAGAGTTAGCTAGATTATAAATTTCAAGTTGGTGAAGACGGGAAAGTAGGCTCGTATAGTTCTAGACGGAACTTCTTGTTTAATTATGAGCCTCAGCGATGACTGGAAGAATTCAGAGACTCAACCCCTTTATTGCATATTTTAAGATTTGGGAAAAGACGTTTTCATATTTGGCGACACAGAAATCTCTTTAAAGCTTAAGGAAATGTAATATTTTCCCTGGCATATATATTTTTTTAAAGCATGAATAATTATTGATGTACATTATTAATAATTTACTTTACAGGAGGGATCACCACCTGTTCCAAATGGTACGAAACCGAAAGAACGTGTCCTCCAGTTATCCCCACAACAGACATCGCCACAGGGCTATCCTAGTCGATAAATATCCAGAGTTATTTTCCCTTTGTGTTTCGTGATATTGAACACTGCTTACTGGTCGGTCTATTTGGAGACTTCTAGCCCAACGTGAACGATAGAAAACATCGACGTTGTTCTGAATTTCGATGCTGTTAATTCTAAATACATTGGAGAATCATTATGTGAGGCAAAATGCAACAATTTCTCTTCCAATTGAATTAAATTAGTCAAACGAAATGTTTTACGAGAATAAGTGGGAAATTTCTCACGAAAAACAACGCTGACATTGTGTTATATTTTTCACCACAAAAAAAAAAAAAAAAAAAAAAAAAAAAGAAGGATATACGCAACACGGTTAAGGCGGTGAAGATTTGTGACAGAAAGCTAACTTTGCGTTTGCATTGGTGTCTACCACCTTCATATGTTTTTCAAGCCATTTATTATGTTATTGCTCAAATTATTTTAGTCAGTTAGCTAATAGAAATATTTTGTTTCTTTTACTACACCACCAGGATGCCAGCAAATTGCTGAATAAGTGCCCACTAGGAAAGTTTCTTTAATGGTTATCGTCGCACTTTATTTAAAAAAGATTCAGATTTTGATTAGATGAGAGCAAAGAGAGAGAGAGAGAGAGACAGACAAAGAGCGAGCATCGTATACAGGTCCTTAACCGTCTCTCTCCGACTTTCATGCTCTTGGAGAACCTAAGAGACCTTTACGTCGAAGGAATTTTCATTCGGACGATGAGGTGCAGGAAAACGTTTGAAACCGGATTTTGAAGCAATTGAAGACTTGATATCCCACCTAGTTTCACAGTGGGATGAGTGCCTGAGCCTTCACTGTCGAAATTTGTGACATAATAAGTTATCTTTAATTTGTGAATAAAATGAGCTGCTCTTGTCACGGGAGACCATGGCTCGCTATTTATTGAATGTACTTTATACAATGAAAAAGTTTCAATTTTTTTTGCCTCTATGACTGTTTATGTTTAATAATAAGATCAAAACGATGAGTCCTCATGGCAAAAATATGAATTATACCTTCTTAAAACTTTTAATGTCTATTTTAAAGCATATTGTTTTCAAATTGGATTTTAAAGATATTAGGAGAACTTCTATAGCATCTGCTCAAAATTTCAGTCGCAATTTAAGATGCTTTCCCTACACAAGTCTCATTTTTTTAAAACTCTGTGCTTGGCTTCATTTTTCTGTGTTGGGAAAACGATTAATAAATATAAAAGTCATTGTTAAAAAAGTGTTTGTTGCCATTGTGCTATAATAATACTAAAAGCAATTACAGCAAGAGTTTGACTCTATGCACACATATGAGGCATTGAGAAACAAAGGGATGTAAGTGACCAAAAAAACGAGTCTGAGAAAAACACGTTCAAAGTTTGGATCTTATGGGACCTTTAATGTTAATTTTTTTTCTAAATCATGCTGAAGCGGAGCACCTTCTGAAGTAATCACTAACATTTTTTGTCACGACATAGAATGGTGCTTCCCTATCATTTGCACCAGTTATCTCCAAATTTTCAATTTTGTCACTTACATCCCTTTGGTTCTCACTGCCTCACATACAGAATGACAAGAGTATACGCCAAAGGGAGCTGGTGCACGTTAAATAGGTCGTGGTTCCAAAGTCCTCCAAGTGAAACGATACCTCTGGGGGTGCCAATCCCAGGTGACGACCTCTCATCTGGGATCTGGTTCAAAATTAAGAGACCACAAAATTTGAGGTCAAGTCAGTCTTCAGTCCTCTGGTCCCTCTCTCTAAAACGAATCTTCATATCACCCTAAGCCAGTGGGTTATTAATCTTCTGGACTTGGTAGTAGGCTTTCCTATGCCAGGGGGATTATTAACAACAACAACAAGAATATACAGAATTTAAGGAAAGAAAATATGAAGGGGAACTACAAAAATCAATTTTGAAAAATTTGGTTCCATCTTTTCTTCTGGAAAAAAATGTGGCAGCCGTTAAAGTAAGCAAAATATTTTTCATAGCAGAATCAACTTTCACCAACACTCGTAACAACCTTTTAAATTACACAATTATAATCTTGCGATTCAATCCACTCCTTGTCTCAAATTGCAATCAAAATGATTTAAACATCTTACTACCTACGTAATTCTCGTTATGTCCTCCGGCATAACTCCTTTACATAAAAGGAAGTTAGTTTGGTAACATTAGAAGAAAACTGCAAAAGCTCTCAATGGTTGTTGTGTTCAATTATAATGAAGTTGTAATGAATAGAGGCAAAGTTAATAGTTCATAATATGCATTTAAAATTTCTGTCTCTGTACATATTGATAATATTTGATATCTTGAAAAATATTTTAAGTAAAATAACTCCTTGATTTCAGCTCTCAACTCAAAACTAGTTTAGGAATAAAGAGAAAGCGTATTAATCCTTGTTTGAATAAACGGATTACCAAAACTGCTTCAAGTTCGGAAAATTTATGTTGGAGGTTTATGCTGTATTAGTGCACCTAATTAAAAACAACTCGTTTTTCATGCTGTATTAAAAGAGCTACGTTATTTTTTTTAAAGAAAAAAGTATTGGAAATCCCTTTGTATAAAATTATCCATGTGGGTGAAATCGAATATCCAATTAAGCTACCTAATAAAATGTTTAAAAAAGATGCCAGCATATGAGTTTGGCAATTTGCTAGCTTTACAAATACTTTCAGAAAATTCAATCAATAAATTGATTAATGACATAATTTATTAAATAAATTCTTCAGAATAGAGTATAATAAGGTTTTTATTTAATCTCTATTAATCAGAGGCTTTACGAGTTTACCAAAATGTAATTTTCAGAAAAATTGAGTTGTTACATGTTTTGAAAATCTAAAATAACAGAAAAATAAATATGATGATGAAGAAATACGCTTAAAAGATCCGTAATAGTTTGTTACATTTTATTAGAAGTCTTGTTGATGTTTGCTTTTAGTTTTCGTTTAAAATTCAAGTGTTAATCAAACCTGTTGTAATAATTTTTTCCATGAGTCATTTTTGTTGCAAAATCAAGGCATTTTTTACCAAGACTACTTGAATTTTATGTTGTTTTAGATTAAGCTCTCAATCAACAAGTTAATAACAGGTATGAGGGGGCGCATGGAATACAAAAAGGAATGAGAAACAAAAAGCTTTTTTTATCACAGAATTTTTCCAGTATAAAACGCCTTTTGCGTCAATCACATATTCTAAGCATGCTATAGCGGGCTCAGCAGTAGTGCAAAGAGTTTTACTATCAATTGCAGCAACTTGGCGTTGAAAATTGCTAGTGATAGTGAAGAAAGAAATCCTCCATTGGCGAGAAAACTTAACAGAGTCATTCCATTGCGACCAACGTAACATTATCTGTAACGAAATGCACTTCACAAAGGAAGGAGGTTATACATTCGTACTGTATGTATGTCGGTTTTGTTTGTTTGTCTACTCATAACTTCTCACCGGATGAACCGATTTTCATGATTGTTTTAATCTATCGAGGGTTGTTTCCCACAGGCCCCGTACCTTTGTTTGACCATCTTATATATAAACCGCTTAAGTGTCTGTTTGTCGCCGATATCTTATTCCGAATTTCTTACTCCGAGAGAACTGCATCGTGCTGCCATCTGCACAATTGTTTCTATAGTGAAAAACTAATAATCAAAACATTTCTCTAACATTTTGAGTGAGGCATCGCTAGATTTGCAATCTCCGTTAAAAATGAATGTAAACGCGAATTTAATTTAATCCTCCTTTCTTTGTTTTAATTTATTTATCGTCTGCGCTTTTTATATATATTAAAGTGGCAGCGCTCTTTTTTCCAGTTTCGTTAAAACTATTGTTTTGACGATGATTATGTTGGATATAAATAAATATTTTTCACAAACAATTTGGTTATATACCAAATAATATTTCTATATTACAGATTATTATAGATTAGATGTTTTTTTTCGGTAAGAATATTTTTTTCCGAAATCATTATATGTTTATTATTTATTCATTAAACTTTACTGTTCTACCTGATAAATAACTCTTTGATTTGATGTGCGTTTCCGGTTACTGGGAGAATTGTATATTTATAATATCTAGAACAACGGTCATTTCGTACGACCGCCGGGCTTACTAGTAATCGATAATTAGAAAAAAGTTAAGGGCAAAAATGTGGTCATTTTTATCCATAACTTTTGACTAAATGAACCGATTTTGATATTTTTTTCTTTAATTGATAGAGGATCTTCTAGATCAAATATCGCATATCATTTTGATTACATTTGTTCTTTGCAACAAACGTTACGGGTGAAAAATTAGTATTTTTTATTTTAATTGGAAAGGCTTGGTTTGATTTTTCTTTGTTGGGAAAACTATTAATAAATATAAAAGTGATTGTTAAAAAATAATTTGTTGCCATTGAACTGTAATATCAAAAGCAATTATAGCAACAGTTTGACTGAAGGCTTCTCTGAGGCAAAAATTGAATCCACTAAGTTTGTTTGCTCAAATCGACTTCTAAACGGAATTTATCATACAAATGATTAGATTTTAGTGCCATTCATTCAAAGCAGGTCTGCCCTTTGGGATTTTGGATTTTTTTTAAAATAAAGAATTTATATTAAAAATATTTTCACTAAAAAGAATAAAATAAAATAATTTTTGAGAAAACAATAGAACCGACTTCAAAGCAGAGCAACTATAAATTGAGCTAAAAAGTAAAAAATAAATTCATTCTTTAAACAACCTCTATGTGACTTTTAAACAAAGTTTTAGAAGTAGGTGCAAAATTAGGATAGATAAAATCTTTTACAATGATTAATCAATTGCAAATATAAATGGCCGAAATTAGCAACAGTTCTAAGATGAAGTAACACATGGGGACATGGTGTAATGGTAATTAGGCTCCTAATTTTGCACCGACTTCTAAAATTTTGTTTAAAAGCCACATCGATGTTTTTTAAAGAATGAATTTATTTTTTACTTTTTAACGCAATGTATAGTTGCTTTGCTTTGAAGTCGGTTCTATTTTTTTTCTCAAAAATTATTTTATTTTTAGAACATATACAGTGAATGCTGCGCACTAAAAGTCGTTGTGACTTTCGTAATATTGTATATGGTCCAGAAATCATAAAAAAATATCTTTAAAATTTGTCTTTTACGATTTTTTACATGATTTTGTCTAACAAATGTATGTGACTAACGTAAGGTTAATTTCAACTTTATGTTGCATCAGCTACATGTTTTAATTTTGGAAAAATAAATTAACATTTCCTACATAATTTATTCTTAAAGTTATTTTAATGATACGGGGACTAAAACAATATTATAAACACCCCAAAAACTTTTAGACAGCAACTTTCGATGTGAAAACTACAAAAAAAAAACTGCATTTTGCTACTGAAGATGTTACGTTAGTCCCGATGGAACTATCCTGAAACTTTTTTTTCTTAATTCATATTTTTGTAAATGGTCCATAGAACGTACATGCAAGTTTTAATGACATACGTTTATTAGAATGAGTTTGATGTCGGTATATATATTTATACCTAAATAGTGTAATTTTATCTATAACCTTAATCAGAAGTCCTTATTACATCGAAATGCTCGTGCTCATTAGATGTCTGAAAAATGACTTCAACTTCACCCTTCTTTCATTCAAATGCTGCTTCAATAAAATATTTCGGAAACATATTCAAAGATCATTTTTATTTAGGAGTCATTTCCACTTAAATCCTGAAGGTGGGAATAAAGTACAAGTTGTATCTACAGATCCCCCTCGCAGATTTATAATCTAGCTGGCTGACTGTTCCAAGAATTCTTGGACACGCTTAACGGTTTTATCAACGGATTTATGATGACAGGGACGCGGTACTTCAAAGGAACCTTAGTAAATGAAGCAATACTCTAGAGACCTACTTGAAATGCGATAGAGCATGACAGTAAGATAAAAGATTGAGAAAAGTTTTCGCTGGAAGAAGAGTTGGGTAAGTTATCATGAGAAATAAAGTTTTTTTTCTTATTTCTTAATGGAGGGTATACGTGTTCGGAGAAGTTATTAGTCAAAATTCGTGCTCAAGTGATCATGAATAATAGCACAAGAAATATATTTTTTGCTGAAACAAATATATTCAGATGCTATTAAATGGAAACTGATCCATATCCCATCCAAAAGCAATCCTTAGAAAGCGCTGTTCGGATGAAAGCAATGAGTTATACTTCTCTAAAAAGGGCATAGATAATTTTAAATAAATAGGAGGGATCAGGGTACAATGGGCCACGTTTTTCTTTTCACGTTATTTCTGTTTTAAATGCTTCATATTTTAATACATTAATTGGTTGCCCTGTAGTAGTGGAAGTAAAATTATATTCACGTGAAGATTTGGTCATTTTTTTTGTTGGTCCTTGATGTTTTGTATCTAGAATGAATTCTTTCAGTAAAAATTGTCTGGAATCTTTTAATTTTAATTAAAAATGAAAACATCTATCAGAACAATCAAAATATTAAAAGATTACTCAATATATTATTTTTTAATCATCTTTAATGTGTGGATAAAAAAATGGCGAAAGAGTGGCCTGAGTTAATATATTTGTTTATTACGATCTCTCTGCCATTTAATTATTGTAAAAAAGTGTTTAGTTCCATTACATGAAAATAATATATTTTTTTGATGAACCTGCAAGGTTTTTATATGGAATACTGCTACCAAACATGCCATAAGTTGAACAACGATGCTAGAGCAGAAAATAAATTTGTAACACTCTCTTGACATTGAAAAACGCCCGGAGATACTTTAGTAAAATATTTAATGCTGTACATAAGATTTAGCTGTGAGAAGTAATCTTTAATATTCATTCGCTCATTTAATTTGCAGAGAAATTCCCTGAGCCTTTCCCATAAGGTCTAATACCTCCTTTATCCCTGGTTGCAAGACGAAACCCTCCTGCCTTCTGATCCCATCGCAATTTCCTCCACTTGATATCTTCATCTGTCAAATTCACTCTCCGCCATAATTCATTCCAAATACGTCATCGCCAAATGATCTTGATCTTCAGGTTCGAATTCTTTTGACACATCTTCCAGACGACACATAAATGCGGAAGAAATATCATTTATGTGACGAAGTATTTTGGGCTTTAATCACAAAGTATCACAATTTGTGTTCACTCGTTGTATTTCCGAGTAAATAAAAAGTTTACTGGGAAAAATATATCATATTTTGTAAGAGGTTTATTAATGTAACGAGTAAGTGCTATTTGGTGATTTCTTGATTTTTATTAAGTTTTCTATTAGTTATTTACTGCTGTTAGTAAATTGACTACACGAACATCAGATGTAGTTAGAAGAAGATAATTTTCACAATTTTCTTTGATTAAGTTTCTATGATATGATCGTTGTTATGAATATCGCAGAAATAGAATGATTTTAAGGCAATGATATCTTTTATCTTTTCTTTAGTTTTGCCGATCCTTAACTTTTTTTGTATGATTGCATTAAATACGAATGAAAATTGTAATATTTAAGGATGAAAAAAAAGGTATTTACAAATTTGTTATTAAAAATCACTATTGAGTTTCAGCTTTTTTATTTTAATGTAAATTATTATTATTATTGTTATTAATATTATTATTTTGTTTTTTGTCAATGATGAAAAACTAATGGAATAAAATTTAAAGTTTCAAAACTATTTGCTTAAAAATCTGTGTTTTCAGAGAATTGTCATCTGACAGACATGCCTTAATGACTAAATCTTATACCATTTTAACGACAACTGATGGTTTTTCGTTTTACAAACGAATCACACAGTTCGTATTCAAAAAAGAAAAAAAAAAAAAAAAGCAATATATTTAGAAAAATTTGGAGCTTAATCTAATTGAAAGGGATGTTCTTCATAAAAGTTAACCGTTAACAAAGAATCAGCTTGACGGGTTTCAGTTGCTTCTAGCCTTTGTATGACTTTATGCAGTTACATTATTTTGCTGAATAGAAGATTTTTGTTTAAAAATGTTACGCAATAAAAAAAGGCAATCTGATTTGATGTCACAGAAAAAATATGTTAATACATTTTAAGATCAAAGGGTTTACTTAAAATACATTGAAAGTAAACTATGTAACCTTTCTTTGAGTTATTCAAAATCACACTTTTTTATCTCAAAACAAGGAAACGTTTTATGAAAAATGAGTCTGAGATTCAAAAGGGATTATTTCAACAGAGAAACATACTTAAGATATTTTTCGTATAAATTAAGAGACAATGGGCAAGCCTGTAAAATATTTTTTTTACCTCGTTTAAGTTTGTTCTCTCTAATAATACGATTAAAATAAAGTAACTAAATGTATGTTGATTCATTCTATATGATAAAGTACAAAAGTATTTTTAAAAAAATTTTACAGGAAAGTAGTCTATCAAAAGATTGCCGAAATAAGTAACCCTTCGTGTAGAATAATGACATAAAAGAAATTATTCATTCATAAAAAGGTACAGTTATTAAAGAAACAAAATAACTACAACTAACAAAATCACACCTGACTTGAACTTTGCAATCATTTCAAAATTTACGTGCACTAAGAAAACCCGGGATTTAATCTCACTATATTTTTCAATGATTCAACAATAGCTTGTTAAATTCAAATTGAATAAATTAACCAATGAATGCATTCCTTCCATGCTAGCTTAATTATGAATCTCGTTTAATGCTTCACATGAAAATGAAACACGAAAGTCAAATAATTAATATATTTTTAAATATCAATTGAACTTTTCTGAAACTGTTGCGAAGTTATTATAAAATGAGTTAATTAATTACATGATTTGCACAAACTTCACAATTTCATAAATTTGGAACGAAAAATTCGATGACTTTTTTATTTATGTGCGGCATTATGAGTCTTGCATTTAAGTTGAATAAGGATATAGGATTGTTTCATTAAATTAACTTTTTAATTATCTAGCCTATTTTAGTGTAATTAAAATCCTTTAATTTAAAATTATATGGATGGATAATTTACTTACAAAGCATTTCTTTTTATTCGCAAGCCCATTAAAATTAAACGAATTGTATACTTCGTAGCTGTAGCTATATTTTGGATGGCTTGAAGCTCAATCAACTCTTACGAGATTAAATTATTTGAAAGATAAAAAAAAGTTTTTTTAATCTTCCGTTAGTCGTTATCTGATTTCCCGACATGGTTAGTCGCGTTGAGGCGTTTCTGGTGTTTTGAAAGCCAAATGGAATTTATTCTAATTTAAATAGTTAATGGTTACCGATTTAAGATTCTTTGAGAATATAAAGTATTAAACAATTCATTTTATTAGTAAAATTATTTGAAAAATCGGAAAAAATGAAAAGGAAAGAGCTTTCTCCAGAATTGTCTACAGAGGACAGAGGAAAGGAAACTGTAATACACTAAAAATTTTGCGTTTAGTTAGCACCATTTTTGGTGTTGCTAAACACGATTTTTGGCGTTCAGTTGCTGTAAAGTTGAAAATTATTCATTTTTAATACACTTTATTTTTTTATGTGGTTGTCTGAAAATATATATAGAGTATAACGTTTTTTAGCACATGAAATTCGTTAACTTCGTTATGTATTGAAATTTCATTGCAATTGCTCATTTCTATGAAAATATTATAAGCGAGCAATTGTAATAAATTTTTGATGCATGGATGAGTTAACAAACTTCATGTGCTAAAATTCTGCTGTCTGTATTTTTTAGACAGACACTTAAAAGAATTTAAAATACATCAAAAAATGAATAATTTTCAACATTACACCAACTGAACACCAGAAATGGTATTCAGTAACACCAAAAATCTGTATAGTGTAGGGATGCACCTGTGAGGAGCACGCGACTAACGGAAGGTTAAAGGTTATGCAAAAAAGACACAGCTAATGTAATCCTATTCAGAAACAAGAAAATTCCAGTTGACGTTTTCACGAAATGTCACTAAAATAATACATGAGCGTGATAAAATGTCTAAAAACGTTGCTTCAATGAATTGTTTTTGTTTCGTTGAAACTCTTTTATTTATGGCAAAAATTGCAATACATTTTTAATAAGTTGTTGTTGTTGTCGAGTGCCTCTTTCTCGAGTGGAACTCGGAACAAGTCCTCCAAGGTAGGTAAAGGGCAATGGGGGGGGGGGGGGGGGGTGTTGATTCCATTGTAATTGCGCCCCATTGGGAAGGAGTCCATTTTATGACTGATGGGTCTCCTAATTTTGAACCAGTTTCCAGATGAGGGACCTTCACCTACGTTAAGGCACCCACATAGGTATAATATCGAGCTTGGAGGACATTGGGGCCACGACGGATTTTGCGTGCACCATCTCCTATTAGCGTACACGGTCCGGAGTAACCAGTTGCGAGAGATGGTCATTCTTCCAAGCACTAACCATGGGCAAGGCTGCTGCACTTTCGGTGTTCTGTGGGAACCAAGAATCATAATAATAAAAAAACAATAGTAAAAACCTCTATAAAAATATATAAATCTCGAACACTACTCAAAAAGTTAACTGAAAATATTACAAATTAAATAGTAAGTTAACAATATAGGTAATGTAAAAAAAGTAGCACTCATACCCAACGAAAAAAGCACACTATTCATAATTTAAAAAGTTCTACCAAAGCTCCAAAACTAAAAAGATGATGTAGATGTTTGTGCCTGTTGCTCTATACTTATACATAATACAGTCGAACTCGGTTATAACAAGGATAGAAGGATGAGACAATTTGCTCGTTAAAACCATGTACTCGCAATAATTTGCTCTAAATTCAAATCTCATTGTATAAAAATGAATTTAATGCAAATGATACTTAAAAAAAAAAAAACTTTTTATTTTTAATTATTTAATGAGAGAGCGAAATAAGACTGATCAGTGCAGTTGAAAAAATTTTGTCTCCCGATTTCATCAATTGTCAATGTTGAAGATAACCGTACCATTCGCTAAATTTCGACATTATTTTGTGCTGCTATCCAAATCTTGTAAGGTTACAATTTTTATCATCGATACTTCTACAGAATTTCTACAATAAAGGAGTTTGTATATAGCTACTGTTGAATATTAAATTAGGGTAAAATTATTTAGGATAAAAATTAAAGGGGCCTGTCTTAAAAAACGATCGTTCTTTCAAATTCTGAAAAAATAAACATTTCAGATAGGTAATAATCCCGTAGGATTGCAATTATCCAATTTGTCGCCCTCATTACGTGACTGTTAGCGTAAGAAAAACTTTCTGAAACCTTTGGGGAAAAATTTTAGATTTCAGCTACAGTCAAAAGAAAATAAGTCTACTCTGATATAGTTTTCGGAAAAACAAAAGGTATTTCTGGGGCAGGGGAGGGGTTGGAAGCTTACTTTACCATGTTTATTCCTAGACAAGGAAAGGGAATTTTTGACATGAAAGAGGAGAATTATAAATAATCTATTTTATACTTTTGCCTAAGTTAAGCCAATATTTTACTTCACTGTAAGATATGAGAGCATTCCAATCGGGAAAACTATCTCTAGAGAAAGTTCAGAAAATATCACTGCTCTTTGTAGACAACACACACACAGACATATAGCTATCATCATAAAATGCTTGATAAACCGTGAAACGCATTCGAACATTCTTCAAGATGTCAGCTGATTTTATGAATGGCCACTGGAGGATTCAAAGAGAGGAGAATTTTCTTCGAGTTCTGAATTTATCATAACTTCGATTTCATTACTTGGAATGCTTTTACCATTTGAAAAGAATCTTCCAGAATTTTCTTTGGTCTCGGACATGACAATTTGTGGAGACACTTACAGTTGATGGATTTATTGTGAGTTTAAACTAAATTTTCAGGAAATGTTTTCAAATTTGAAATGAGAATAGATTTGTAAAAATAGTTTATACGAAAGTTTTAACATTGCATAATTTTTCTATAAGTTCAAAATTTTTGCTTTTTCATTGTTCGAAGCTCTTTTGTTCTTCTTGACAAAATAAAAGGCACCCACACATACAGTAGCGTACACAAAGGAGATGCAAAGGAACACATGGTTCCCCAAAGTTTTTTCTCCAAATGCAAAATTTCCTGCATAATTGTTTTCTTATATTTTTAGTTACAATGCTTGTTACGACACGTACTGCTAAAAACAACAAAATGTTTAAAAAAAATAGTTTATCTTAAATGCATTTAAATGGACTCAGTTTATCTCTATTTGTTAAACTTTCAGATTTATAATAAGTGAAAGGAAGTCTTAAACATATTGTTAAGAACTAAAATTTACAATAAATATTACTTTGAGAAACCTAATATATGTAAATTTTTTCATTTCATTACACTCAAACTTTTTAACCTTCGTTTTTAAGTTATGAGCATTTTTTTCAATCATTAAATTATTTTTGTCATTTTTAAAAAATATATTGGATTTTACTGATTATAGTAAGTAGGAAATTTTTTTCTCAAGATATCCTTACTATGTTTCTTAAATGATCTGTACTTTTTAATGTTTCTTATCTTGATAAATGATATAACAATCACTTAAAGGGAAATTAAAGTAGGAGATTTTTTTTATACATATTTTTAAAACTTTTTCTAAGAAGTATTTCTAAACTAAATAAATTGATACGGCAATTGTCATCGCAAAACATGCATGAAATATTTAATTTTGTTTATTTTACTTTATTTTATTTATTTATTATTGCAAAATGTATTTACATATCTGATTTTCAATTAAGCATGATAGGTTCTTCACATTTTTATTCCAAACTTTCTTTTTCCATTTGAAATGTATTTTTGAAAGTTTCAATAATAACATTTAAAATGAAAAGAGTTCCACTTTTAGCCTGGTAACTTCCTGTATCAATTTAAATGCAATTTTTCGCCCTAATTTAAGTTACTTATTTTATCCGTTTTCTAATGTTCCACGCTCTATTTGATTTTTTTTGTGAAGTAGTACACTGAATTAAACGCTAAGTAAAAGGGTTAAACCATCGCTTCCCAAAGTGTGAGTCGCGACCCTCTGGTGGGTCGCTAGTCGATCTCTAATCAATAAGTCCATTTAGTTTCATAATTGGATTATTCCAAAATTATTTTATAAAATAAGAATATCACGAAACCAGGTGACTCATAATTTTGCTTTTCAAGAAGACTTCATTTTGTGTATAAAATGAACACAATTCGAAAATATAAAGTATATGTGTAAATTTCATTAGTAAATATTTGATAATAAATACTTTATTATTTATAAAAGTTCGCCTTTTAACCACAAAAAGTGCCTTCGTCAAGAAAAGGGTTTATGCAGTATGTTACGTTAAATTGAATATACTTCAAGCTAAGCAAAAACACAAAAAAGTTTCTTTTTTTTGAAGGTCTTCATATCAAAAAAAAAAAAAAGGCTTGTTATAGATAAAATTTCACAAAGTGGGTCGCAATATTCAAAGATTTGGCAAACCTTGAATTCAAGTACTATTTTTTTTCTCTGTTAGAAGAAAATATGTTCTTAACTTACTGGTCACTGAATAATTCTGTATAGAGTTTATTAAGAACAGTTAGTTCCGAATTGGAACAAAACTCTTTTTTGAATCTGTTTTTTGAGAAATTGAATTATACTTTCGCGTATTTCCATGGCTTACACACAAAAGTAGTAATAAAAATATTTCTTAATACATGAAATGTTAAAAATGAGTGAAAGAAAAAAGCAGGAAGAGATTCCCATTTCATTCTCAGAGAACCTACAAAACACTTTTCTGTCTACGGTGAAAAAAAAGTAATTTTCACCGGAACGGAATATATATTTCTACTTTAGCCAATATTTTATTTCAGTAAAAGAGTAAATAGCAATTCAGTGAGAAATTCTTCTCCAGGGACAATCAGATGATATCGTTGCTTTTCGTAGATAACCCAAATATCATCATGAAATCATCGATAAACCACGAAATGTGTTCAAAGATTCTTTATCATGTCAGCGAGCCTTACAAATGACCTCTAGAGGATTCGGATGATTTAGAACTGCATTTCTTATTACTTTGAATTTATACCATTTGATTTTATTTTCCGGAAGATTTTTATTAATTTTTGAAAAAAATATATGTTGAACCAACAGTATTTTAAAGGTATTCAGCAATAAAATAAGGATATATAGATATGTTATTGCTTTTAAGATAATAATCTCACTCCGAAGGATACAAGAAGTATTTACTTTTGCTTTATTGGAGGATTCTGCAGTATGTTGTTCGATACATACACTCTCAATCTACTCGCACATTTCTGCAACAATGGCGATAGACACCGAATTTCAAGTCATTCATTTCTCAATGGGCCATTTCAATCCCGAATGCAAGCCCTGTGGATCTGCACGATCGGTTTACTAAAAATATCACTTAGGTGTCGTTCTCTGAAAGCTCTCCATTGCCGGAGGAAAGTCGGCCAGACAGAACAGAATAAAAAAATCCACTTTCTGTATTTCATGGTAATCTTCTACAATGGAATCTACGGTGCCGGGCTATTACTAAGGCACTTGACAGTTCAATCTAGGTCAACCTATTGTGGTCGTATACATTTTTGTAAGATAAATTCTACTTATTATATAAACTTATTATTATTACTAAATTATTACTAAAATACTTATTATTACTAAAATTATGTATATATATATATATATACGCGTTAAGTTCAATAAAAATCTGGAGCGACATCTGATCAGTTGGTTTTAAAGCGTCGTCTGTTAGAGCCAGATAACCACTCCGCCAGTAGTACCGAATACTCATTATTTCCTTTCCTTTATGCTTCATTTTTAGTGCTAAAACACTCTTGACGTAAAAGCAGCCCATACAATAGATTGAAAAAAGACGAATTTGTTTTACAGTTGATGAGTAACATTCTCGGGTAATTAATTCTTTCGCTCAGATTTCTTACTGCACACGTCGTGTTGTAGTAAGAAAAATATTATAAAATAAATAATGAATTTATTTTTTGAAGTTACTTCAGCAGGCACCTGGACACCTTTGCGCCCCCTTTGAAGTACGTTCTCTGTTTTAACAAGAAGAATTCCGATGGACCGAAGGGTGAAACGTTTCCCTTTGTTAGAATAGGGGTGCTAAGAACAAGTTTGCCTCGCCAGTAACTTATCTAGATGATTATTGGCTCTGTGCCACTCTAAGAACATACTGGGAAAATCATTGGATCTATGCCAAAATGTACGAATTCCTCCACTGTTTGTTCTCCCCAGCAAAATAATATGTGTGCAAAAAGCATTAAATAACGAATTGGAATGATGGCATCCTCAAGTATTATTCCTCACAATTTTCGGAATACTCTTGAGTGTTTATAACACAATGTTGATTTGACACTTAATTGTAAGCTTTAAAAAATAAAAAAGGGGGCGGGAGGCAGAGAGATTGACCGATCGAAAGACCGACAGACAGACATATATTTTCCCCACCTCAAAGCACTACTTTCAAATTTTTTCTTTGTCAATCTAAATTTTATTATTTAATTTATTTTCGATTTTTTTTAGCGATTTATTTTATGATACACTAAATCGTCGTTCAGACTCTTATTTTTCAGAACTTTTACCGAAAAATGGGTTTAAAAGGAGAGAGGGGTTTTGATACAAACAATACCTATTATTTTGATACCTAAAAGTGTGATTATTTAACTAACTCTACTAAAAAAAGTAATTAATAACTCTACTAAGAGAAAGTCATGATCTTTTCAAATTTTAATGATGTGGTAGTAAATGCATGCAAACAACGTAAAATGTAGAAAAAAAAACAAAGTTGATAATAGAGGGAAAAAAAGTTTATCATTGGTTTCACGTAACATTCTAGAATTTCTGATAAATCACCGCATAAAAAATTCTCAGAACATAGAACACGTTCTAACAATGTTCCACGTTTTAATGGCTTCTTATAAATAATCGGAAAAAGCTCAGTCGGGGAAATTTTGGAAAGTTTAACGATATGTTGACAGTTTTTGGCTTTTGAAGTAACGAAGAAGAAGGGGAAAAATGGCGAATCTGTTGCTGTTCCATTAAAACTCGTTTAAGGCACCTAGTCTGATATTCTGACATCATTAGCTGATGTATCATTTCGAGTTTTTTTTTCTTTTTTTTTGGCCTGACGTGGAGTTTTAGTTTTGTTTGTTAATTTATTTGAGAAATGTTTGAAAGCGCATTAAAGCCAACTGCTCTTTCATTAGGGATCAGATTTCTGCCTATCTGTCTACGTTCGCGAAAGTTGCTTGCTGCCGTATGTAAGCGTGCACGCACACGCACACGCACACAAACAGACACATGCACATAGTATGTATAGTTCCGGGCCGTGGTAGAATAGTGGATAGCACGTCGGACTTCCACCTGGAAGGTCGCGCGTTCGATACCCACTGAAGACCACCATGTATACTTGGGGATATGTGCATGTAAAATCCGTAGACCCCACTACCTCTCCCCGTGCGTAAGCAATCCTAAGGCCTCGGCTAACAGGTAGGGGTCTGGTGGAGAAAAGGAGAAAAGTATGTATAGTTCCAGGTCAAATTATTAGACGGACAACTGATTTATAAACAGACGTAAATGTTCTGTATGATATGAGATTACGTTTTTTAATCATTTGTTAATGTTATTTACTATGTTCATGCTTTTCAGTAAAAATTCAATCATTCATGCGCTTAGTGGAGCATTAACAAATTGAATGGTAAAAAAATGTTTTTGATCATTGTGTAAAAGCTGTAAATTTCCCAAAATAGTTTACTTACCATGAACAAATTCTATGCATCTTCGTAAGAAAAACCACATCTATTTAAGAATATATAGGTTTTTTTCTTTAGAACGCCGATATTCTTTGAACCTTTTTGGCTTATAACACGCAGAACTTTACCAAATTTGCAGAAGACTTGACAGCATGGAAGATAAACATTATACCGGAATTTTTAAAAAAATAATGAGTTTTTTGATAAACGATTTACTTTTTGTCTCAGAACGACTAAAAAATTAGGTTCTCAGGTAAACACGACAACATATACTAACACACATACGCACATACCTTAACGCACGCTCACAGACAATTTTCGAGAGCTTTGTCTGATATTTCTGAAGGCATTTAAATCCGTCAAATTGAAAAATCAAAATTTTTTTTCCGAATCCAACACTTTCTTATATATACTATTTGACAATGGAGGAAAAGAAAATATGGCAGTCACATCAGTATATTTTGATTTTGACACTGGAAATGTATAGTTTTAATTAATTAATTATTTTTTGCTTCATTTATTTATTTGTTTAAGATAGCGCATTATCGTTTGGTAAAATCGTTGCTCGTGTTACTAAAAACCAATTTACGAATAGTTACTAGCAGGAAAGGAGGACGGTAGTGAGGATTCTTCCCATAACTTTGCTACAGTATAAGATTCAGCCATCTTTTAAAAGAATGCTACACTCTACATCAGTATTTTGTCGCCATTTGAAAACCTATTTTACAAATAGTATTTCGCTTAATTGATAGTTTTTTTTTTAAATATTTTGCTTTCTCACGTTTTTTGCTAATTAGTGAAAGATATCAATGATATCTTTCATTGAAATATTAGCCATTTTTTTCCTAAGCAAGTACAACTAAAGAGTAAGAGACTTATTTATTTCACGTTAGAAAGAAAGAGAAGTACGGACAAAGACTCGTTACACAAAGACACGATACGTATAATCAACTCAAATTGATACACAAGTGTCATTCGGTTTAAAATTCGGCTAATAAAAACATAATTTCGTCTTATCAGAAGAATATGATACTGAACAATGTTCTTTCAAAAAGTATTTCTCAATTTTTATTCAAATTAATTTTCCATGAAAAGTTCTGGACGGATTAAAAAAACATAATTGAAAGTTAGAAAAACCTGAACTTTTAAAATAATCATAATTGAATATTAAATAAAGTTTAAAGCTTCGGAAAAAACTTTTCCTGACTTTTCAACGAAAAGCTTCTAAACTAAAGATTATGACGAAAACAACTTCTGCTACATAATCTACAAAAGAATTGAGTTATAATAAATGGAAGTTTTCCTTTTAGCACTTTATAAAGTTTTAAAGCTTTCAAAACCCATTAACTTATCAAAGAATAATAAATGAAAATACATTTTTTTTCATTCAACGATTTTTCCTTTGAGAAAGTCGTCTAAAGCTTTCATTTCACTTACAGCTTGATGTAAAGAAAATAGGAATAAGAAATTTCAAACGGGAATTAAAAAACAATTCTCATGGTTTAATTTTGTACACACAAACGGTACAGAGCAATACTTATTTTTAAGCATTAATATAAAACGAAAATTAACGTATACGTTTCTGTTTCCTAGATTTGTCAAGGAATATTTCCAAATTTTATTTTAATGCAGATTTAAAATTGCGGAGGCCGTGGTAGCTTAGTGGTTAGGATGTCGTACTTCCAACCGGAAGATTGGGTGTTCGATACCCGAACGGCTGAACACTTGGGGATACATGCATGTAAAATCTGTGGACCCGAGATTGTTCAGAGAGTTGAGAATTTTAGTGGTGGCGCCATCTGGTGTTATCCAAATACATCTTGAGCTAAGTCATACATCCACCGTTGTGGTGCTCATCTATAAAAACGGAAGGCGCTCTCTTTTCCTGGTCGCTTTAACCCCTTAACGGTCGGGTAATTTTCAAGAAAACGGTTAGAAAAGGGTTTTTTTTTTATCCCTGAAAATTATATAAAAATTTATGTGTATGAACAGTATTTATATTTATTTTTAATTTTTGATTTGTTTTTATTTTGAAATTTTAAACACTTTAGCCCGTCATTTTCACGGGAGCGAGAAATAGAAGGTGAAACCTCAGCCCGTCATTTTCACGGGAGCGAGAAATACAAGGCGAAACCTCAGCCCGTCATTTTCACGGGAGCGAGAAATACAAGGCGAAACCTCAGCCCGTCATTTTCACGGGAGCGAGAAATACAAGGCGAAACCTCAGCCCGTCATTTTCACGGGAGCGAGAAATACAAGGCGAAACCTCAGCCCGTCATTTTCACGGGAGCGAGAGGGAAGGGGTTAAAGTGAAGGGGAGCTTGGATACCCGAGTGACATTAGAAACAACAACAGAAT
The DNA here is from genome assembly GCA_038502835.1 of Octonoba sinensis. NCBI lineage: Eukaryota > Metazoa > Arthropoda > Arachnida > Araneae > Uloboridae > Octonoba > Octonoba sinensis. Next base: position 15,523,417 of record CM076606.1, on the reverse strand, counting down.
CATTAAAATTCCTGTGTACTTTATTAATAAATACTGTTTGTTGTGTTTACTAATGTGACAAGAAACGAAGTAAATTTTAATTTAGTAGCAAAAATAATACATTCTGCTTAAATTTTCTTTTCTAGGAATATATATGGATTGACAATGCTGCAAATTTTTGAATTAACGGTTGCACCTTGCCATCATCATGGTCACATATCAATTGAGTATATTAAAAAATATATTATTACTTACTTTCTTATAATGTTTATTAATGAGATTATTTGCTAATTACCATTTACAAATATTAGTACTACCTATACATAGTTATTTATTTACACAATAAAAATGGGTAAGCTATCAAATAGCAAAATCACTGGTTTTCATGAACTAATTCAGAAAGGGTTAGGACAATATCTATAATGATGTCTGCATAATTCTTATTTAACTATGGGTGATACTGAGCTTCATTAGTAACTACATAGAAGCTAACAAGCTCGCATTGGAAGAATCTGAGGAAAATTAGCCTTAATGGCTATCATTTATTCTAAGAAATAGTTAGTCCCATTTGCGCGAAAATTGCATTGGATATTATAGCTATGTATAATCTTTACCCGAAAGCAGCGTAGAGGTAGTTCAAAAGCGAAATGCCATATGATTTTCAATTAACGCTCAGAGGGTATTCTAAAATTTAATTTCTCAGATCTAAGTAGGACCTGAAAGTGATAAATTTTTAATTGGGGTAAGGAATCAAATCAGATGTGCTTTTATTCAGGGCACGTATGAAATTTTTAGCATCAGACATGGGAAGTTCATAAGCGTGGAAAAACAAAATGTGAGTAGCGCAGTGAACTAGTCGGTAGAAGCTCGGTTCCCGCAGAGCACCGAAAGTGAAGCAACATCGACTAAGGTCAGTGTTTGGGAGGGTGACGACCTCTCGCGGCTGGTTGCTGTGGTGTCCGTGTACGCTAAAGGGAGCTGGTGCACGTTAAATAGGTCGTGGCTCCAATGTCCTCCAAGTGAAACGATACTTCTGGGGGTGCCAATCCCAGGTGACGGTCTCTCATCTGAGAGCTAGTTTAAAAAGTAAGAGACCTTTCAAAGGGGCGGAAATCGAACTCCTGCCTATAAGGGCCCGTTAGACTCAGGAGCAGCGTACCCATTCTTCCTCGCTACGCGCGAGAGAACTCAATAACAACAACAGCAACAAAATGTGATATTGTAACAGATTAATAAGTGTTCATTTGCCGTTAAGTGTTAGAAAATATTCTCAATTTTATTTTAAGCAGTGGCCACTGCACGGAATTAAGAGAAGCCCGACTCTGCTACAAAAGTTTTCCTGTAAAGGTGGAAAAGGCAATATTCAAAAAATTGTTCTTCTTAAAAATTACGTATTTTTAGTTAGGATCAAACGAAGTAACAAATTTTAACAAATCAGATGAGCTTTGATTAAGGAAACACGTCAACGTTTCAGCATTAGAAAGCGTAATACATTAAAGGAAATTTTGTAAGAGATTTAATGCTTGATAGGCATTTAACTGTGTTAAAATGTTAGTGATATTATTTTTAGCTGTGGCCATTGCGGAGAATTAAGAAAAATTCGACTCTGATAATATGAAAGTTTGCCTATAAAAGTGTACAAAAGCGATTTTAAAAGACTGAGTTTGAATCGGTGCATACAACATATTAAAATCTATAGATATATATACATGCAGGGTAATAAGAAATAATTCTCAATCTCAGAGAACATTGCCATGAGAATATAAATTGGTTCCCACATTTTTAGTTCTATCACTAAATTCAACAGTTAAAATTAGTTCTATCACTAAATTCAAAAGAATCTTGCAAGATTCTTTTTTCCGCACAAAAAATTCGATGGTATTTTTATTTTCAATTTTTCCCCTTCTTTAAAAGAAGTACTTTTTGGAAACAGTTGAGAAAAAGGGGGCTGATTTAAAAACTCATTCATCTTGATCAGTATTTCTGTCAGCAAGGAACAAATGAGAGCTTATCCTATTGAGCGTGAAATTTGAGGTTACCACAAAATGGAGCGAATGAAAATGGGTCCATCAATAACCAATGGCGGATCCCACTCGTTAGTTTTAAACCAGTACTTCAATCTGAAAAATAGTGATACCAGATTAAAAACTATGAGAAAATGTTAAATAGTCAGGTTTCTCAAAGTTTTATTCAACTTTAATCAATAAAACCATTTTGAGATTAGAAGAAGTCTTTTTGTGAAACGTATAACATTAAAAATGCGTTATGATTTTTTTTTTGAAATACTAAACGAAGTATTATTTTAAATGGGCTGAGTATATTGGTTCCTAACCATTGAAGACCTAGTGCGCTCCCAGAGATTGGTACCAACCCTTTCAGTGGCACCACAATGAGTGTGGTACCATTACCGCAATTTTTGGACGCTCAGTTTCCCCCTAGATGGCAGCACATGAGCTCTAGTTGATGCAAACTGCACTTGGAATTTAATTTAGCCGAGAGTATCCACGCCAAACGGATACTCAAGGGATCTTTGACATTCCGCATAATCATACGACATTGGCGCTGTCGATTTTCTGCATCTTGAAAATCCATCGACGTGTTCCAGATTTAATCCTGCGAACTTGGGCGTACGAGACCTGCGCCTTACCACTACGTCGCTCTTCTAAACAAAGCATTGGTGGGGACAAAAAAAAGTAGATTGAAAAATGCTTCGTATCTTCAATCTTCTTTGATACATTTTACTTATTTTAGAAATAAAGCATAAAGTCTAGAATCAACAATACAAACATCATTGAATTTTGTAAAAAAATGTAAAAACTTTGGATTATTATTTTACTTAAAGGAGTGAATTGTTTTTTTACTTCTATTTTCATCCGTGATTGCATTAAAAAATATTGAAACATGGAACAACCTGTTTGTGATGTTACAACTCGTAAATTTCAAGCATTATGAAAAGTTAAGACATTTCTCCGGTCAGACGAAAAGATCATTTCAAATTAATGAAAAATTCTTAAGTTTTTTTTAATATGTTAATTTTAATGTCTTTTCTCCTTTTTTAATTGTTTAAAATATCCAAAAGTTAATGTCAAACATGATTGTCATAAGGAAGGAGGCGAATGTCCGAGTTACATGTAAACAGTTTTTAATGTCTGAAACCAGGCCATTGAACATTGAACAATCTTCATCATGTAAACGCCACATAATGTGTTTAAAGACTCGTGATTGGCTGCGTAGTGGAACAATGTTTTTACCACTTCCGTGTTCATTTTCTACAAGTATGCATCTTTTGATGATTAGATTTTTTGCTTGAAAAGTAAAGAAATGATTTCGTTGGTTTGATTTATATTTTTGTTAAATAAAGTGTTTCTCAGAAATTGCAACTAGATTAAAAAGAACTTTAATGTTAATGCAAACTGAAAGTTAAAAACGTACATAATAGTATTATTAATTTATTTTTTCTGTTGCGGAGCAACTACGTTTAACTAGACACATGAGTTAAAACTGGATTTTTAAGTGAACTAAAAATAAAAAAATAATATCTTCTTTCTTTTGTTTTTCTTCTTACCACATTTATTTACATCTCTCTTCTGCAAAAAGAATGAAATAAGAGTAAAATAAATCTTTTGAATCCTTAAAAGTACTGCTGTAAAAAAAGGGGCAATTTAAACTAATGTGTTTTTAAAACATCAATTATTGATTTTAGAAAATGCGTAACTTTATAATCAGTAATAAAAATAAAAGTTTAAAAAAAATGCAGATATTTATTATTGCATTCCGTAAAGACAAACAGAAAAAAAATAGATTTAAAAATGTGGCGAAAACTTTGGAAGGAATCGACGTTCTCTTTATTAAGTGTGGCGTTTTACTTTTATAAAGTAATAAAAGCAAATCCTTCGAATAATTTTTAAATCTTACTTTCTTAATTTTAATGTGTCATTCTGAATCATATTAATATTAGCTCCTTTAGTTCAAACTTCTTCTTCTTCGTCTTTCTTTTTTTTTTTTATTACTTGATTGATGATCGTCGACTTGCTAATGTCGGTTACAGTCAACTAGTTAAGTCAACTGTCGGTAAACTAATGAACTCTGTACATTTTAATTGAGAAATTCAACGGTTTGAAGGACACATTAAAAAATGCATACACTTGTTTTTTAGTTACATGGAACTCCTTTTTGAACCAAGAAAAGTTTTGATGCCAAGCAACAATTCCAATGAAGTTTGAAGCGTTTGGAAACTTATAAATAGCAGATGGTCCAGGGTGTTTCAAAAATAATTACGTGACTTTAACCGGAATATTTTAAGTGTAAAAAGTCGTGAAGTGCTAAAGGTTCAGCAGTGGTACTCATCACATATTATAAATGCTTTACTAGTCCACTTATAGCAGGATCTATAACATCAAGACAAAAGAGAAATTCGTCAATACTTTTTGCAAGGGAATGGCATTGACGGGTGCTACTACGTCTACTGAACTTTGTTTTAGGTACTCGGTGTTTATTGGTAATGATGGTAAAACTAATTCTTTCACATATGTCCACAAAACTGGTCACTTGGGGTAATTAGAAGAAGTGATATTCGTCAAGGCCATCAATTATTTTGTAAGTTTTTTTCCCTTTATTACCTTACGTTTTCTAGCTTTACATTAAAAAACTGATGATTAAAATTCAGTACTTTTCTTGGGGTACGCTTTTATTGCAAAACTAACCTTCAGTAAGACGCATCCGCCTGAGGCAAATTTTCCATGCCTCGCGATTGCTGAAGTAATTTTTGAAAGGATTGTTGCAACAGACAACAATGAGATGTTTGTCAATTACAAATAAATCTGATAGATGCTGGAGTTGGTTTCTAACAGTACCATGAAATAATTACTAACTTAAAGTAACAGCTTAACAAAAATCGAGCTTCGAGGTGCACAACTGCGGTAAAAAAAAACTACACCTGTGCACGAAATTTCATCCTTCTAGGCTGTACCGTTTCCCCGAGACTCCCGCCACCCACACACACGGCTCGTCAACTCTTTCTTATTGTGTGTAAAGATTTATATTAATGTTATATGTATGTATGGACAAATAGACAGAAGATAGAAGAAGCAGGTGAATATTCAAATTGCATTTTAGATGATTATTTCCAGTAGATGCCTAAACTCAGTAAAAAAAAGAATTTATTTACACTAGTCACGTGCGAAATTCTGCACTAATTTGGGAGAAAGGACATTATGAAGAATAGAAAAAAGCAAAAGGGTGTTGGTACAAAAGAAGACATGTAATTGAAAACATCAGTACAAATAGCTGTTACAATTTTTCCCACTATTATTTAGATATTCAAAATAGTAAAATAATCACAATAATAATAATTATTTTTATTAGTAGTATTCATTGCATTAAAATACACTAACGAAAAAGTTTCATTACTAAAAATATAGTTACTGTTGGTTGGTCGGGCTCTACTCATTCATAATATAATTGAATGTGAAAGAATATCTTGTTGTCACATAAAATGTTTTAAATTCAGTAGCTAATAAATTAATAATAATAGAGTATGTTTGACGAACTCATTCCAAAAAGTTATTTTATGCAATGAATATTTAATTTAATAAATAATTTTAATAGTATACTTTCTACTATTTTTTAATTTACAGCATGAAAATAAAACACCAAATAAAATATAAAAGAGTCCTTTTGATATTTAGTTTATCAAAAATCAACGATCCAGCAAAACAATTAATTGGAGAAAACGTAAACGAAACGCGGGACTCGAACCATGGGTGTTGGGTATACCAGCCTTGCGCTCTCAACCACTCAGCCTCTAACTAGCAAACACATCACCAACTTGGCATCCATTAAAGGACCTCTTCCAAAATGATTTTAAACTTCGAATTTAAGAGTAGCGGTATACTTTTAGACCGCGGGAATATTTTTCCGCTGTAGCGGTTAAGGAAAGCTTTAAAATGATGCCTCATTCATGAAATTTGATGAATTATTAAGGAAGTTATGCCGTACCGACAAAAAAAAAAAAAAAAAAAAAAAAGGCCTTGCAAAATAATATATATGATAGCATTTTTAAAATTTTTTATTTTAACAGCTGACAAGCGAATCTCTTTATAAATTAAAATTGTTTCACTGTAAAATATTTATCTTCACTACGAATTCAATTGAAGTCAAACGTAGATTAAGCCTGTCGGCGCAAAATTTGCTTCAAAGATTATGAATTATTTCAAGGAATGCATAGGTTCTCATTTCAATGAAAATCATTTTGACTAATGGGGTCTCGTCGATTTTCTAACCGAAATTAAAGTTGCATTCTAGGAAAAGTGAAATGCGTTTGCTTAAATCCTAAGTATCAGCGGATAATTAATTGTCTATATCCAGTCCAAAGTAACACACGTATATTAGTGCTTAATTATTAAGCAAAGAAATGTTACGTAACAACGTATGACTTTAGTTAGAAAAGAGTTTTGAATATTAATGAAATTATAGAAATGATCTTCGATTTATAGGTGAGAGTATATGGATTTAAAACGATAATTTGAGCTGAAAATTTTACAAAATATATTTTCCTGAATAAGATTCACGAGATTATGCCGATAACATTGAAAAAAAAGAGCAGGAATGAAACTTAAACTGTTATTCTAAACTTTGGATTAGAAATGATAGTTTAAGAAAGTTTCTAAAGCTCTGAAAGAAAGTATGAACAAAACTACTTAGATTCTTTTCCGGATCTGTTAAGAAAACTTTTGGTTTGTTAAATGTAAATTAGCAAAATTGTTTATAAAACATGTCCGATGTCAAAACAGATGTGAACGCATGTCAATACGTTCAAAGTGCATGTGTGAGAAGTAAAAAGATGAGACATCGAGTCTTAATACTTGTGTAAAGTTTAGATTATAAGTCAAAGAAAACGACGTCATAGAGGTTATATTGTGATGTTTTGCAGGCGTCAACTTTCACACAACAAAAGAATTACGTGAAATCTTTTAAGCCAATGCTGCATCATATTTTATGTCAAATTTTCACTAAGCCTCTTTAGAAAAGAGCTTTTTTTACAATAAATATTTAAGAGCAGAATCTTTCGATAAAATCGGTATACTGACTTATTATGTTTACTCGAAATAAATGCAAATTCATAGTATATGCCGATGTGAGGCAAATACGAGGATTATGCTACCATGAATAATTCAGGCAAAGAAAGAAATTGTCTTGACATTTCAAACAAGATATTCAAATCACCCGCGAGATATATGGAGGAATATGACAGAAAAATTTAATATTCTGCCCGATCAGTGATATGAAATGCCATCTTTTGTCTTGATCTTCTCGTTTTTTAGGTATGCAGAACGTCTGAAAGTATTTCGCGAGTAAAACTTAGATGAATACAACGAAGTATGAAACATCAAGAATCCGGTTTTAATAAAAATGATTCAAGTAACTTGTTTCGGAGAATTCTTTTAAGAGAGGATTTACAATGAGAGGGAAAATATGCTTCACTTTAAGTAAATTATTTCTGGAAAGATAAATAACTGCATAGTTTATGACATTTGACGAAAATTTGATAGAAATATTACTGAAATTTATAATAAATACCAATACAAAATTCTTAAAATTTGATACGTTTCATCAACACTGTACGAAAATTACTATCATACTATTCATTTCTTTTTTTTTTAAAGCTATTCTGAGTTAATGAGTTAATGATCTTAGGTGGGTCAAATCTTTGCCGTAACTCAATTTTACAACTTTTGGTACGTTTGTATGCTTATCTTTCTGTTACTACTACTACTACGGCTACTACTACTACTACTACTACTACTACAAACAACAGCAGCAGCAGCAACAAGAAAAACAACAACAGTAACAAAAACAAGAACAGCAACAGCAATAGTAACAACAACAACAACAATAATAATAATAATAATAAAACAACCTTAAAATGCTTTAATTGGGAACAAAAAAGTAATGTTTTTGAAGTTACTGACACATAAAGATTAACGTTTTGACATAGTGAATTTGATAGCATTTTGTATTAGCTAATAATATATATTTTTTAAATACAAGATCTATTTTGTCTTCAAGCAGTTGCATCAACCAATAAAAATATGCACTATGAATAGCTTTAGACCTAATTCAATTGAGAAAGTGACATCTAATATTAAAAAATCGATGTTGGTCTGCGAAAAAGTAGACTTGTTAAGGTCTAAACGAACTTATTGTACATAATTGTGCTCACGGATTAGGTTAATATTTCAGTTTTTGCTTGCCATATCTATGAACGTCAACTAAATTTTACATTTTTTCCTTGCTTCTTTTTTATAAACGGTATTTGTTTACGGATTTTTAAATGGCATAAAAAGTGTCAAAAAATGTCTTTCATTTCATTTCCCCAAATTTTATGGAAATATTTCTTTAATACTCTAACTAAAAACTGAACAACATTGTTTTAGCTTATCACTTTACAGTGAATTTTCTCATGATATATGCGCGATTGTGTTTCAAAGTATTTTTGCCCCAAATTTAATGAAAATCATTTGAATGGTACCGCCTCCATGAAAGACAAAAAGACCGATTGATTCTATTAGTTACATAAATACAACAAGTGATCAAATGTATAAATGAATAATTCCATTGATGTACCATAGCTGCAATAAAATTTCAGATTAAAAAAAAAGAAAAAAAAAAACTACATTTATGAAGGTTTATCACATTTAGGCCGTAGTGACCTCGTTTCTTTATTACTACAATTTAATAAAAGAAAGAACTACGTTTAAACGAAATATATGCACGAAAGTTTGCTTATTCGGAGATTTATTACCAGTTACATCAGAGGATCAGGCTTCCGTTATTCCCTTGAAAAATTCGTAAAATAGTGAGTCAACTCTATTAATAAGCTCAAAGACGATTAACTTTGCAGTCTGTGTGGGTTGAGTACTGCTTAATGCCATACACTTAGGATATTATATGAGCACATTGTTGAAATCATGCTGGCTAGAGTATAAGAATGTAGTATCTGGTAAGCGAGGGCAACGACCAACGAGATTTTCTCACGAAGCGATCTAAATTGAATTGCTTGCAATTTCTCTGTTGGCGAGCGACAGGGAGCAGGGGGCGGACCACTAATGTTATTTGCGAAAATTATACGCTACTACGCATAGTAACTATTATAAATAACGTATGTTCGTTTTCAAATGAAAACGGGTAATGGTTTAATATTGAATTCGACATGCATCCACTTTTCACCTAATATATTCATGCATGAATTAAAAGAAAAGTTTTTAAATGTTCAACGCATAATTTCGTCTTGTACCTCATTAAACACTCATCCGCTTTCAATCTTCCACACATCATTAAACTCTTTCCCTCATTAAACCTTCCACCTCATTAAAAGTATGGATTCAAATTTTAGCTTCCAAACTAAATAGGAAAATGTACCATTTTATTGGATTAACGTACTATAACAAGATGTCGGGTGCGTTTGCACTTGCAAGTAATTTATATTAAAATGGAAAAATTTGTTACCATGTAAATGGGCATTTTGTGGAGTGAAAATAATAGTATTTGTTCATTCAATACGATATGGAATCACTATTTTACTGAAGTTACTACAACAAAAGGATAAGCACTATAATACATATTAGGGTAGCGATTCCCAAACTTTCACACAATGTACTCATTTTTTTAGAAATTGAAAATACTGCGATTCCCGGGACGCTAATTTTTCTAAGATCCTTGAATTATTTTATAAAGGTCTCTCAAAAGAAATTCTTTTTTTGCTTGGCGTAACTCTCATTTATTTTAGCGTCAGATATTCAACGCCACTCGAATGAACCGGACACTTTGTTTTTGAAGCAGAAGCATTACCCTCTGACTGATTATCCCGCAATTTCCACGTGCAATGTAAGATGTAGCGAAAATTGCCCATCCCGCGAATTCCACGGGCATAAGCTTTTTAAATGAAAAAAAAAAAAAAAAAAAAAAAAAAAAAAAACCATATTACGCGCTTTTATCGCTAAAAATCAGTAATTTATAAAGTATTTGGACATTAGTTAAGGTTTTATTCCAGAGATGGGTTTAGTTGCATAAAATAGACCAATTTTTAGCGATTCGAATTCGCTAAAAAAAAAGAGCAGTCAGAGGGTTTAAAATTACTTCTAAAAGTTAAAGCCGTCATTTTTTTACCGGCTTGTCTTCGTTTTATATGCAATCCAAAATTTTCTTAAATTGCAGTTTAGCACGATTTAAACACAGCTTTATCAACAATTTTGTTGAAATCCTGTTTTGAAATAAAACTAACTGAAGCTAAAACTGTTTTTCTCTCAAAAAAGCATGATTTGGCTCTACATTTATTTTCTGCTAGTGCTCCCATGCCACCATATTACGCTACTTTTGCGGAAGATATAAACAAAGAATATTTTGCCCAAAACTTTTTGGAGAGAACAATTCTTAAAGTTCATTTTTTGAATAATTCAACTCCAATGCTTTAAACATTAGTTTTACTATGTGGTTTCAGAATACAGAAACATGTCTAAAAGTTTCTAATATGCACTTGAAGAATAATTCATCATAAATCATGAATATTAATAATATGCGTCATCTTTCTTACCGGTTACCAAACTTTTAGTTCAGAAGTAACTAGTTTTGACAAAATGCAAGGGAAGGCTGAAAAGTAATGCACACAGGCTTGTAGAACATGAACAAAAACAAATAGCAAGACTGGGAAAAAGTATATTAATGTACAATTCTTAAGCTTCAAAAATCATACATTTACTTTTCAATATAGTCACAGTTAACACATTTCTTCCAACGTGCAACAGATTTGTTCCTTCCGACACAGAAAAATGTTTCTGACTTTTCTTGAATCCAGGACGCGATAGCTGCCGTCACCTAATCATCCGAGGTGTAATGATTTTCCTTCAGGTCTCCCTTGAAATAAGGAAAAAAATAAAAATCGCAAGGTGAGAGATCGAGGGAGTATGGGTTCAAACTTCAGCTTTCGGAGAGCCCTTTCAGTTGCACTCGAGCTATGTGGAAGAGTGTTGTCTAGTTGCAAGATTATTCGTGCCAGGCTGCTGCCTCTAACACGACAGTCTCGACATCGAAGGTGTTTTAGGGTATTTATGCACTGAGAATAATTTACAGTTGTCCCTCGTTTTGGATAATCAGTTATACTATACAAATCAAAGTACAAATATAAAAGGGATGACCAACAACAGTTACAGGGCCCAGCTAGGCTGGTCCTAGCAATTTAACAATCCCCAATCTATATCAAGAGCCTTCTTAAAAGTTTTTACTTCAGTGCAAGTAACAGTCGTTTCCGGTAAACTATTCCAACTGCCTCCAACCCAATTGAAGTAACTCGATGAAGGTCCCAAAACGCAGTCAAAGGAAGTTTTTTTGCCCGTGGTTGTGTTTTGAAATTTTTAACCTGAGGAGAAAACGGATGTCGATATTCAGCGTTCTGTCTTTTCTCTTGCGGCCATAATGATGGACCCATGACTCTTTACCAGTTTCAATATTCAAGAGAAAGTTTTGTCACGGTAGCTCTGCAAGAGTTGCTCGCAGCATACTAATTGACGTTGTTTGTTCTCGTCTGTGAGGTGACGTGGTACCCATTGGGTACAGACTTTACGGTACCCCAATTGTTCAATAATGAAGCAGACACGTTCATGGATATTCAAATATGGTTTGCAATACGATTTTCAGGGATTCGCCAGTTGTTTTGAATCAAATCGTCAATGAGTTCGTAATGTTTTTTATGTGTGGCAGTGCACAGACAATGAACATTCGCGTTGACACTTGAACACGTTTCTATATTTCCACTCCTTAAAAATTACTGAATGAATTCAACAGCTTCAAACTACGCATGCGTAGAGAGGAGGAATGGTATTTCCATATGTTACCTGGGACATTTCTGAAGGGCATTTCGTTCGCGATTTATAAGCATTTGTGCATTACTTTTCAGCCTGCCTACGTAATTTACTAAAGAGTAAGAGCTTTCCTTTTCAATTCCGAAAGAAGAAAACGTTGATTTTTGAAGATAAAACTTGTGACCTGTTTTTTGCTCTGAATTATGTTTTTAATAATCTAGGAATTCTTGGTAATTTTTTCCTTTGGGCAGAAATAATTTTTTCTTAAAAAAAAGATGTTTTTCTAAATGACTACATAAAGTATTTTTAATGCTCTTATGGTGCAATGAGAGTGTAATTTCAATATGGAACGAAAGTAAAGCCATTAAAATGCCGTCATAAGTTGAAGCGTCATCAATCAAGAAGCTATACCAGTATCTGGTATGACTTTTCCTTTTTTTTTACTCATCTACCAAAGCTACAAGACCTTACTTTACAAAATCCTTTTTAAGTCTTACGTAAAGAGCTACTAGAATTTTTAAGCTAACGTATAATTTATACAGTAATTACGATCTCAAAATAATATTTGTAAGGACTACGACTATATTATTTTCGCACAAAGAATTATTCCATTTTATTTGGAAAACAAGCAAGTTTTTTAATTCTGTTCCATTTTAATCATTTAAAATAAGTATTTTGGCTAAAACTTGTTACCGAAGTTACGAAAACAAATACATTAAATATATTTTAAATGATCATTGTTTAAAGTATTCAAACCCTTTAATGTTAACATATTTCATTCGTTTTCTTCTTTTCCTAGAAAAATAAGATATCTCTGGTGATTTCTGAAGAACAAAATACATGCTCTTTTAATAACGAATCCATTCAGGTAATATGAAAAATCTAAAACAAACATAATGTGTATTATTATTACGCCAAAAACAGTCTCTTTCTTTAACTTCGACTAGTGTTATTTGAATTCAAACAGACAATCATTTTAAGAAAAGAAATGCTTTAAGACATTTTTATTATTTAAGAAAACAAAAAAGATTTACTTTTTACAAAACAAATTTATACAAAACAAATGTTAAAATGCTTCATGTTATTTGAACGAAAATGTCACATTTAGGTGTCATGAATCAAGAGTAAAAACAGAAAAAAAATTAACCAGATACCTATTTCAAAAAAAGAAAAATACTTTAACCAAGACACTTCTTTTGAAGATTTAAGATATTAAGAAGTGGGAGTTTTTTTCCGCTATTGAAAGCTCTCATACTTATTCGGAAAAGAACTTTTATTCAGCACTCTGAAAAACTAGAACAAAAAGAAAGGAACCGCTTCAAGGGTGGACGTGAAATGTCAGATTGTTGTCATGGCAGTTGCGTTGCTATTTTCTCTTCCTTCGGAGTACCACAAGTGGGGAACTTTTATGCATATGGGGAAGATTTCCATTTGTTACCAACTGACAGTTACATCAAGCTTGATGAATGGGTTCCTATATAGAGGAAAGCGTCCAGTTGCATGAAGTTTAAAAGCAGAGAATCTTAAAAATACTTCCTTTGATTTGAAGTGATGCATGTAAAAATCTAAATAAAATTTAATAAGAAATTACGACAGTACTTCTTTTTTTTCTTAGTCAATAAAAATGGAAATTTGCAAAAATTTATTCTGTTTATTTATTTTTCATACATGACTTTTTTATACGACGATTTGATTCTGAGTTGAGTTTCGTTGTGGCATGGAATTCAATGGAGTTTTAAGTTGAAATAATTTATAACAAAAGCATTGTTTATAAGAAAAGTGTATTTAAAGAATTATGATAAAAAATAACAAAAAATAATCGAATGTGCGTATTTAGGGGAAAAATTTGCATTACACTAAGCAAAAAGTTTTAACCTTTTTTTTTTTTTGTCCTGGGGCATTAATTAAGTTCTGATGTTTCCTGATATCTAGAACGTGCAGAAAATTTTATGCTGGAAAAAGTTTGTTTTCGTCGCTAGACATTTATCTGTTTGCATATTTTAGGATTACATGACTGGTATTATAATATACAATTTCATCCTTTGATAGACATGTATTATATTTTACCTAGAAAATAGAGCGCTGTTAAGAATATCAAAGCATTCAACGTGTGTATGAAGATAAGTAAACTATAAGATTCATTCTCCTAAGCACAAAAAGCAAACTTCGGGAAGCATAATGTTAAAATTCTAACGTTTTTAGCGTAGAAAAAGCAGGAAATATTTTATAGCTGCTGAGCTAAAGCTCAGAAGCTATAAAAAAAGTATGTTACACACCGTTATCCATTTCCTACCTAACTTCAACTAAAAAATAAACAGAAAAAAAACTCAGAGAAAGCCATAAACAGCAGATTATCGTTAACTGTAGATAGTATATAGTCATTTATCTATGTGATTTGCTATGACTTTTCATTTGTTGGCAAAAAAAAAGTGAGTTAAATACAGCATTGTTGTTTCTTAATCTTTATCAAATTAATATTTATTAATCTTTATCAATTAACTTAGGGATGAATATTTGATGTTTATTAAGTATTTATTTTTCTCAATCCGCGAGTGAAAAATTGTTTTCTAGTTGCTGAGAAGATTTACATTTGTGAGAGAAAATAATGTTGTTTTTCTCTTAATAAATGTTCAACTCTGTTGGTAAATTCGCAGAAGTCATTTCAAAATATCGAAGTTCCGTCATACGTCACATGAGCCCTGGTACAAATTTATAATACTGAGTAAAAATGCTTCCCTGGCACCGAGTGACAACTTCAGTAAATGACAAGTCTTTGTTTTACAATATCCCATTGTACTGTATAGAATATACCACTAAACAGTGTCAGTGGTACAGGGAGATTACGATTTAAAAATGCTTCCCTGGCACCGAGTGACAACTTCAGTAAATGACAAGTCTTTGTTTTACAATATCCCATTGTACTGTATAGAATATACCACTAAACAGTGTCAGTGGTACAGGGAGATTACGATTTAAAAATGCTTCCCTGGCACCGAGTGACAACTTCAGTAAATGACAAGTCTTTGTTTTACAATATCCCATTGTACTGTATAGAATATACCACTAAACAGTGTCAGTGGTACAGGGAGATTACGATTTAAAAATGCTGCCTAAATGGCTATGGTAAAATATGCTTAGATGTAAATGCTTAATGCAAGAATCACGTATCATAATTCTAATAGCACGCACAAAAAGCTTAGAATGAAAACTAAGTTAACAACTTTATTTTGAACTTGAATAATTAGCTTTAGTGTAAACATTTAAAGCATGTGTATATTTTACTCCTATATGTTACTTTTCCTTACATAATAGTTAAACCATGATATGAAATGAAAAAATAAAAAATAAATAAAAAATTAGTTGTTAATATTTCTTTTGATGAACTTTTTTTTAAATTAAGAATCCAGAATGTTTTCCTCATTTGATTCGAGCAGGCTCTTCATTATCAATTAAAACTAAACCATTAAGTAAAATAAAAACCGGATTTTAAACGAAGTTTATTGTTATTTTTTAAAAATTATTTATTTTGCTTTTGGTAAAATATTTTTATTCATAATACTTAGCTGGCAGTTTCTTCACTAGTTTTTCGAGTTTAAGAAATAACCTTTACGTAAAAAACAAACACAAGATAAACGTTTTTTAAGAGGAAAAAATAAAAGTTTCGACTCAAGAAAGAGAAGCTTTGGAGATGTTTTGTCTTCTCGTTGTGGAGTGATAGGCTCGAAATTGCATGCGTGTAAGAAAGATTTCCATTTGTTCGTCGATGACAGCTACAGCCCACCTGATAGATGGAAGCCCCTTTAGAGTTTTTTTTTAAGCATTCTTTTCTTTCCGCATATTCGATAATACATATGATAGAAATAATTTATTATTCTAGATATTTTTCATAACACATAGTGCAAAACTGTCAAATAGAATATGAAATAAAAATAACTATTTTCTTCCAATTTTTTGTGGCAGTTTTTTGTGTATTATACTTGCTTTTACTTCAAAGTAATGTATTTTTGCTGATTATACATATTCTCGTTATTACCGAATAGTAAACTAATCCTGACGTTTTGAACATTTTCACTACTGATAATTTTATGAGTTGTCAATTTTGAAAGCTTTTGGCCGCATTTAATTGCATTATCTCTTTATTTTTCACTTGTTAGGATATGGATACGACAACAACATGAGATGTCAATGAAATAAATAGTCAGTGTGGTGATGAATGTTGAAATTTTCGATTTCTTTTTGATTTTAAGCCATGTGAAATGATCTTTAAAGAGTAAAAACACACACACACAAAAAAAAAAAAAACCTTTAAAAAATAGTGTTTTAATATGAAATTTTCCTAATAGTAAAAAAATCTGCCGGAATTCAAAGCAATATTTTCATAAAAATTACTTTGCTTAAAAAAGATTCTAGCATGTGAAAGTTGGGCACACAATCTAACAATATCTTCACAATTGCATGTTTAAATTATGAAATGGAAAAGGTCCATCTTCTGATTGTCTGCCAAATATTGTGCTTGCTTTTGGAATTACGCCGCTGGACGAAGCTCCCTGGAGCCTCTGCGAAGTCCCTTGGCATCGAATTGTCCTAAAACGCGGCTGTCAAACAGGCGCGGAGAGCTTTTATTTGCTTGTGAGCGAAATGAACAAAAGTCGGAGTTCTCTAGTTATCAGTAAAACAAATGCACCCTTTTTATAACTTGCAAGGGGTAATATTGAGAACTGAAAAGCATTTTAATATATTTTATTTAAATATTAATATTCTGAAGGTAAGGTTAATTATTAAATTACATCAAAAATATTTTACAAATTTTAAAATAAAAAACAATTGTTTTCGGCAGAAAATTTGAAAGATGATTAATTGCTTTTGCACAAGAAGGTTTAAGAAGTCATACGAATTTTTAGGATTGAATTCAAAAAGGTATTTTTCACATTCAGCTGCGCTAGAAAAAAATATATATATAAATTTCCTTGTATGTTTTATATAATATAATCAAAAGAAAATAACTGATTTTCGCGAAGAAGGAAAATAGTAATGCAGCACTAGGTTGAAACACAGGACGATGATTTAGCACAGTATTTTGCTTTCTGGTAAACAGTTAGTGTAATAAAACTGATGTATTTTCTTAGCTAAGGCTCTCATCCGTGAATGTATGGGAAGCTTCACATTTATCATCGGCATGTTGTGACAGATTAATGCACTTGTAGGTGAGATTTTCCATCTCAGAGGGAGAGTGTAGCAGAATAACAAGACAACAAAAGGAGGCATGGAAAGAAATGTGTCGTTGCGTTACTCACGCACACACTTATATATATATATATATATATATGTATATATATATATATATATATATATATATATATAAATATATATATAATATATATTTATATTTATATATATATATAATATATATAAAAAATATATATATAATATAAATCAAAACAAAATATTATGTGCCTGAGTTAAAAAGTGAAATGACCAGTCGGTTCGCCATTATGCGTAGTGGTAACTTTTTTATGTGTAATAAGTTATGTGTTATATGTTATTTTGTTAAAATGTTTAGTACCGCACAGATTTAAAAATTACAAAATAATCAATCGGCGATCCTACACAATTCAACAACTTTTTTTTTAATATACAAAACACACACATTAAAAAGAAAGAAAGAAAGAAACGAAAAATAAACAATAATAATAAAAAAAAAAAAATCCGCATTTTGTTTGTTTAGTTCAAGTACCCACTCAAAAAGGATGATTATATGCCATTTTAAAAGTTTAAACTCATGAATTTTTAGTACAATGAATTTTTTCCTATTATACATTAACAGTAAAACAGGAAGACGCAATTTTGTTGTTTTAATAACAGCAAGCAAGACTTTGAAAGCGGGAAAAACTTTTCATCCGCACTGTTAAAAATTTCCGTAAGGAAATAGTAAAATAACCATTTATTTGATTGTTATTTTACCATATTTAATTACAACAGTGGAATAACCATTAAAAAGATGGTACTCAAACCGCTGATTGTGAAAAAAATCGTTCATGCTCTGTTTCTATTAAAGAACGTTAAACTAACCGTAATTTTCAAGCGCTCAATAAGAATCGGGCGTCCATCTTGGTTGCGAAACCTTACCGGTCGTACGTTGTTTTAAAATAGGAATACGGATTTATCAGTTAAAATCTGCATGTGTATATAAAAAAAGAAGAAAAAAAATGGCTTGAGCAGTGGGTACTAAATAGAAACACATACACACGTAAATCAAAAATTGGAGACATCGGATTCCCGAACTGTTTGCGAATGAGCGAACAAATCATTTGAGCTGCTGAAGCTTGTTTGTATTTTAATTTGTGCAGCAAATAAAATGACTTTCGTCAATATACAGTAAATTTAGACCAAAAATGACTTTGGATCCAATCAAAAACTGAAATCTCAATTTTAGGGCAGTTTGCCTGTTGAAAAAGAAGATTTATTGATAAATAAACGGCCCCTTTACGGGGTGCGGATTCCCGCATGCTTCGTTTACGCTTTCTACGCCTCGAAGATTCTACGCCTCGAAATGGTTCTAAAACGGTAAAAATTTTGTTTTGAAACCATTTTTAAATGGTTATAAAACCGTAAACTTTTGTATTTACGGCTTATTAACCAAGCTGATTGGAAATGGTTTAGTCCCTTAAAGATAGAAAAATATTCCAAACCATAAATTTAACGGTGAATTAGATGGACAGACTGCTGCCGGTTATTTAACCGTAATTTCATGATGAAATTTCTAACAGTGTGCACTATATCACAAAAACAAAACTTTTCAGGAAAAGTTAATTTTTCTTCGTGCTTAATTATACGCTGCATTGTACCATTTATCGGGTTTTTGAAATTTAAAATTGTTTACAATAATATTTGGACTTATGACTCTTTACATTTTATGATAGCAGTTTTTAAAATTACTTCTAAAAGAACACTATATCTATTTTTTTAAAATGGACATACTACCTTTTACCTCCCTGGCACAGAATTAAAGGCCAAAAAACAGTTAACCAGCGGGATTCAGAAAGTAGCTAGTCTAATATAATCTCATGTTAACTATTACTAAAGAAAAAAATGATACGCATTCTTTAACATATTATCCCTCTCAGACAAGTCTGAACTTGATCCCGTTAACTGTTGCGATCAATTTCAGCCTTGGCTCAGAAATTACATTTCTTACAAAATATCTACCAATGGCAAAAAGAATTCAAATTCGGCTCTAAAATATTTCACAGAAAATATATGGTACGTGGAAAATAAGTCGAAGGCTTAGTAGTCATCACGTTAGGTGACTGCTTAAAATAAAATTTGAGAAAATTCTCAGGCTTTTTGAAGAGATGATATTCTGGAATGCCATTCCAAAAATCCAATTTGTAAAAGACACAAAATGGATTTACATAAAGCTAAGGAAAAGATCTCTATTTAAAACGTTTTTATTTTCATATTTTATAAATGCATAAAGCATGCGATCCTCCGAAAGTAAGTTTTAACACGCATTGTATTTCTAACATGAATATATTCTTTTCTTGGTATTGTGCTAAGCTTTTTCTTTCATTCTTGGAAAGAGGTGAAATGAACGGGGGTTGTTCCCGAATTAGCCGTATGTGTTTAGCTGATTTATGTAAAGTGCATCAATGCTGTGATTATGATAAAAATTCAGTACTTGTGGAAAATCTCTTACTACCCTTACCAATAACATGCATGGTAAGCGTTTGCTCACAAATATGCAGTTTGTTTGTATCACAAATCAAAGAATAGATGCACTAAATAACTACGAACTAATATGCCTTATTTGTGAACAACCCCTTATTATTTGCCTGTTTTCGTAATCGTTAAAAAACAAGTCACTAAATTGCTGATATCTTTGTGAATTTTTAAGATATTCCACTGAAGTATTTTTATGAGTTGCCCTATAAACTCGGTATTTGTTTCGAATACTTTGAGTTAATGCTGGACTTTAATAGAGTAACTCAGGTCAACCAGGTCATCTATCTGTGTGAACACAGATAGATGACCTGGTTGTACCCAATGTGTCATTCGAAAGGTTAAAAGAAAAATAATAAAGCTTTATAAAAGTCAGATGTTCACTTTAATTTGTTTTGAAATACTGAGCTGCTAAGTTTTTTCTTTCATTCGAAAGGTAAAAAGAAAAATAATAAAGTTTTATAAAAGTCAGATGTTCATTTTAATTTGTTCTCAGATACTGATTTCCTGTTCATTTTATTTAACTCTTCATTGATTTTCTGTGTGAAATTCTTAGTAACGGCTTGAAATAAAAAAAAAAAAAAAAAAAAAAAAGATTGCACCACCGTCGGTCAGCCAAAGTGTCTTGAATAGCGGGGAGTTTCCCAAATGCATATACATTTTTTAAAACTTTTAGGCTTTCATTCAATATCCACAAAGAATATTTTACCGAAAAGACAGAATTTAATATATTTTCTCGCATTGGTCCTTTTTGAATTCCTGCTGTGGACTTAGCTATCCAATTGAAATGCTCTAATGCTTCTGAAAACGTCTTTCTTGTTAAACTGAATGCCAAGAAAAGGAAGCGAGAAAGCTCCTCAGGATGTCCACGTCCGGGAAATATATTACAGATTTCTTTTTATACAGATTAAATAAAGGGATAGAGGGTTTAAACACTTGTTTATATATTTTTCTGAGATATTTCTGAACTGTTGCAGGATTTCAAACATCTTCAAAATATCATTTAAAGCAGGTGAGACACATAAAGTATGTGTTAATGTCCATAGAGATTAAAATGTGTCAAGCAAAACAAATCTAACATAATACATTCTTTCACCATATTATGCATTTTTTTCTTATTAAATTAGCAAACTATGTTGTGTAGCCTACTAGAACGTTAAAATTATTTTTACTTTGCATTCACAAAAAATGTTTTGAATGAAATTATACTCATTAGAAAAAACACAAATTTTGGTAATACATATAATGAAAAGTTTATATTCTTTCTAAATTTAAGAGCGATTTTACTAGCATACCTCAATTTTGCTGCCGGCACAGTGACATCGTGGTAAGAACGCCGCAGGTTAGGGGATCGTGCCTGGCAGTGTCGGTGGATTTTCAAGATGCAGAAAATCGTCAGCGCCCATGTCGTATGATTATGCGGCATTTAAAAGATCTCTGGAATAGACATTTGCTTAGATGCTCTCGGCTGAATTAAACTCCTAGTGCAATTTTGCACCAAGAGAGCCGGGTGCTAGCCCTCTCAGGTGGAGAAACTGGACGTTAAAATTAGGGATGTAACGAATATTCGGCCACTATTCGGTATTCGTCCTATTCGGCCCTTTGGCCGAGTATTCGGCTTGGCCGAATAGTCATTTCATCACCCAGCCGAATATTCGGCCTAGCCGAATATTGATGGACTATTCGGCCGAATAGTTCTGCTGCAGTAAAAAAGTAAAAAAATAAAGGAATTAGTGGATTTTAAACATTTAAAATTGTATTATAATTATTGCAAAAGAATACATTAGTCCACTATAGTTTTAAGAAATAAAAATAATTTAGAATAAACTACTTTTTTTTAATCTTGTTTTAGGCTTGACTGAGCAAAACACATTTTAATGTTGTAATATTGTATTTTATATTTAGCATTTGCTCCCAAAAGC
This sequence comes from Octonoba sinensis, assembly GCA_038502835.1. Lineage (NCBI taxonomy): Eukaryota > Metazoa > Arthropoda > Arachnida > Araneae > Uloboridae > Octonoba > Octonoba sinensis. The sequence continues at coordinate 15,501,942 of CM076606.1, read as the reverse complement.
TGCCAATAGTTAATTATAATAGATAATATGATAAATTCATTTTGTTAACAAATTGGAAGCCAGACTTTGTTTGGGTAGATTGATTTAATGTGAATATTAGAGAGAAATGTGAAAAGCCCAGAATATATCATGAATATTTAGATAGCATAAGTTGTTGGAGTTTTTGAAAATAAAAACATATTCCAGTTAAGTGCATTAAGTTTTAATAGATCTTTTAAAAATAGGTATGTAAAAAACCCCACAAAATAAAAATATTAACTTTTATAACTTTTAAAATGTCTTCATAAAACAGTTTTGAGCAAGGTAAAAGTTCACTAAGCACTAGTATTTCTTTCATTGCAATTAAATAATTAGTAAAAGAATGCTAATGCTTACTACCGTAAAACCTGTCATTTCTATTTTGCTTGTGGGTGAAATTCTTAGTTTTATTACATTCAAAACAATAGTGAAAATAGATTAATTTTAAATAGTTCTAAATTCTTAACAAACAGAATTAAATCATACATCATACATTGTGTATAATTGGTGTTTGACTTTGTGAATAATTTTAAATTTGACAAATACTTTCGATTACAACGATTTTCTAGAAATTTTAATATTCGGCCGCCGAATATTCGGTATTCGGCCTAGCCGAATATTCGGCTTCGGCCTATTCGGCCTTGAAGAAAGGACCGAATATTCGGCTTCGGCCTGGAAATAAATGGCCGAATATTCGGTATTCGGCTATTAGGCCAAATCACTATTCGTTACATCCCTAGTTAAAATTCACCTGCGGCGATATGGTACTACTGAAAGAGATGTTTCCAATCTCTGGGGAACGCTCTAGGTCTGCAATTTGCAGAAGCCAACAGCATCCAATTTGAAATAATTAACCTCCCCCCCTCAACTTTGATATACATTGCATTGCCAGAGAACGTCAAAGAAGCCAATAATGTCTGATTTGCAAACGATTCGAATTTAAAAAATGGTGCTACTGGGGTTAAATTATGTTTCCCTTTTTTGTGAAGCCAATTAACATTAAAAATACTTTTAGTATGATAAGATTAAATTAAGATAAAATTGATTGATTTGATAAAGTAAAAAAATATTTACGTAAGCAGCTATAAAATTTATATGAAACAAAGACCTCTACATAAATTACGAATTTAGAAAAAAAAAAAAGAGCGAAGGGGGATATGCAAACGAACAATTAAAAAAAATATATTCTGTCCTCTTTGGGTATTTTTATCCGTTTGTAAACGACAAGCAATATCTTTTAATGTATGTCTTCTTCTCAGTCGACAGGGTGGTGTAGTGGTAAGGCGCAGGCCTCGTACCCCGAGATCGAGGTTCAAAACTGGGCCAAGTCGGTGGATTTTCAAGATGCATGAAAATCGTCTGCGCCCATGTCGTATGACTACGCGGCATGTTAAATATCCCTTGAGTATCGGCGTTGATACTCTCGGCTAAATTAAATTCCTAGTGCCGGTTGCATCAACTAGAGCTCCGGCGCAGCCATCTAGGGAGAAACTTAGCGTCGGAAAAATTGCGGTAATGGTACCACACTCATTGTGGTGCCGCTGAAAGAGTTGGTACCAGTCTCTGGGGACGCACTAGGTTGTAATGGTTGAGTACCAATACTGCAGCCCCATTAGAAAGAAAAAAAAATCTACTTACGAAAAAAAATCTTACTTTACTTAAAAATTCTACAGCCTTAATGTTTTGTAGTGGTTTCATTGAAGGATATTTGATGGTTCTTTCCCTAATTTTCTTTCCGAAAAGGGTGAAAAACTTTATACTTCTTTAATGAATTTTGATGAAGTCTAAACATCATATTTCAAAAATTACGTAGTATACATAGCTGAGAAAAGTTCTGAAATAACCTTTAAACCTTTAGGGTTGTGTGCATTACATGCTATCTGTGTTTTTCAGTTTAATTTCTACGAATAAGTCATATGGAATAAGATATTTGATTCTATACGTCATAAAATAAATTTTGTATGTGTTTAGAAATTCTTACTTTCTTAAGACATGAAAACTTTCCATCAAAATTTCTTATAAAACACCTTCTTTGATTTAAGAAAACTTAACCACCTTTCAGATAGGTCATTACCTGAAAGAAAAATAACATACAACTTTCTGTAAAATTGAAACTTTTCCAGAGATTACAAACATATCCTTTATATTTCATGTATCTCGACACATAGTTTATGCCTGAAGGTTTGACATAGTTTTTCTAAAAGTAATTTACTTTATATCAAGTAACCAAGCTACGGAACAAGATTTATTCTCTGGTAAATCAAAAACCCATTTTTACCTACACGAGGTCCTGTTTTTGCATTTTTGCTTTTACCCAAAATCAAGCTGCATAAACCACCGAGATTGTAGATAAATGCTGTACTTTTATTATTGAAGTTTTAACAATGCAGTGAACATATGCATTTAAATTCAATATTTTATTTTGTTTATTTTAGCTCCCTGCACGAAGTTTTGAGTGGATGAAACATTTCTCAAATTTCAAGGTAAATTCCATAACAGTTGATATTTTTACATTGGATATTTAAAGTTCCATTATTATAATATTATTTTCGTTAACAACTAGTAGTTTATGAGCACATCGCTTATAGAAATGAACAGTGTCAGATCTGCTAACTGGACATTTTTCAAGAGAGAAGTTTGAACGTTTTGCAATTTGTTTTATTTAAGTACCTTATTTTTTTCAATGACTATTATAATCGGTTTTGTTCAGAAAATAATTATTGTTCAAGTTTTCGCTCACATGATGGATGTTAATGATGTCAAAGAAGTAAGAAATAGCTATAAAAAGTAGTTATGACAGTATTGCACTAAAAAATACAGTTAGCCTCTAGACTTAATTTTTGAACATTTACTTACAGCAGTATTCCCAATATAAAGAGCTCAAAAATCTGAAATATTTGATATAAAAACCAAAAAAAAAAAAAAAAAAACGATTTTTTGCAGTTATGATACTGTTTATTTCTATAAGCGACATGTTGGAAATTGATATTCTATAAGGTTAAATTGAATGCTATGTGAATTTCCGTAAGTTTACCCTTAACAGCGACTTCGGTTTCCGAGTAGGAAATCGTAAAAATAAAATAATTGCTGGCGATTTAGGTTATGAAATAAAGCCACAATTGTCTCTCAATATTTTGCATTTTATTTATCAGGGGAAAAAATGTTTTTGAATGCTTCGAAAAAAAAACGGGTTTATTTCCTCGATAAAATGATATGTTCCTAACGTTTCTATTTTTAACTTTCCAAGTCTGCATACTTTGAAAAATTTAGTACTTCCTTCCGATATAGTTTCTTTTGAACCTTTTTCTCACAAAGAACTGTTAAACCAAAGTGCTCCAAGGCCTTCGAAAGTGCTTTTTCTTTAAGCTTTTCTTTTTAAGTGTAAAGAATATTACAGAGTGTGAAATAACCTTTTGCGTTGAAGAAAGCTTTGGGAGTGTGTATCCCGATTTTCTATTAATGAGCTTAACATAATTTAGATAATTGTAATAGAGCAAAACTAGATTGCTGAATGAAGTAAAAGGAGTAAGCAAACAATCAATGAGGAACAATCAATTTCATGAAATGTTCCATTAGGGAATGTCTTTTACTTTGATTAATTCTCTTAAAACGTAGATTTCATGAGAATTAGAAATAATACATGTGGTAAAATTCTGTCTGTTATACTGCTTCATACTAGTAGCTAAGATAATTTTACTTTATCTGGTATGGTGGTTTTTTTTTTCACGTTAGTCTAATTCTTCCTGGAAAACTAAATGTCATATGGGATTTATGTGAAAAGTTATTTGGATTTAAGTACATTAAATAACTTCTAAAACTATGCTAGTCTGCAATGGTTAAGGGAATGCTTGAAGTGAACTTAGTGACATATTTAGAGAACGTGATTCAAATTAGAAGAGTTTTTTTACAGAACGTCAAAGGCTTAATACACTAGTATCAAGTAATGTTCTCTTGGGAGTTTTGAAAGTTAGTAAGAGTTGCCTAAGTAATATCGAGAAAGTAAGGAACAGCGTTATATAATGTGATAAAAAAGCACTTTATATATATATATATATATATATATATATATATAAACTCATGTTTGTGAAAATTGCAACACCATGAAGGAATCGTCATAATTGAATGAAATTTAATACACAGCTGAGTGGTAGGCTACAAATAAATGATTAAATTTTCAAAGAAAACACAATAACAAGAGATCGGAATCAGTATTTTGTGTAGCCACCACGCGCCGCAATAAGTGCTGCTACACGACGTGGCATGGAGTCAAACAAATTTTGAATGTCTGCCTGAGGAAGAGCATTCCATATTGTTTGTATGCGTACCCAAAGTTCGTCTACAGAAGCAACAGGACGAGGATCACGAGCGAGACGCCGACCAACGAAATCCCACAAATGTTCAATTGGCGACATATCCGGGGAATACGCAGGCCAAGGAAGAAGCTGTACCTGCTGCGTTGCAAAGAAGGATTGAACAGTCCTAGCAATATGAGGGCGGACATTGTCCTGTTGAAATACAGAGCCTGGCAAGCTTTGAAGGAAGGGAACAGGATGGGGCTGTAGAACTTCACTGATGTACCGGTTGCTGTTCAGATTGCCCGCAATTCGTACCAATTGAGATCGTCTATGATAGGCTATGGCGCCCCAGACCATAACTCCGGGTGTTCGTCCACTGTGGCGTTCGATAATGCACTCCGGAAGGTGGCGTTCACCGGCATAGCGTCTGACACGAATGCGGCCATCATGGTACCACAAATTAAAGCGGGATTCGTCAGAAAACACGACATGCTGCCAATCAGCATGACAGTCTCTATGCTGATTGGCCCATTGTAGCCGCAGGCGGCGATGGTTTAGCGTGAGGGGGATCCTGTATAAAGGAGTCCTTGTGCGCAGTCCACGCTGCAGCAGACGTCTACGAATTGATGAAGCACACAATGAAAGACCTGTAGCTATTGACCACTGTGCTGCCAATTGTTTAGAGGAAGCTGTACGGTCAGTCGCCGCCATTCGGACCAGGTGTCTATTATCGCGAGTTGACGTCACATTTCGGGGTCCACTCCCGGATTTCCGAGTTGTGCGACCCTCGTCCGTCCACTGCTTCTAAACACGCATCACTGTGCTGCTGTTACGCTGCACACAAGCGGCTACTGCACGATACAACAATCCAGCTTCACGAAGGCCGATGATTCTCCCCCGTTCAAACTCTGCAAGTTGTTCAAATCTCGCTCTCTTTCGTCGAAGAGGCATAAGTAAAGATAGAGCTAACGTTTACCACTAGCAGATAACCACCGATAACCACACACGCCTCGCTACAGCCGTCTATTTATTCGGATCCATCCGCCGTTCAGAGGGCGCTGCTCAGTATACGCATGCGCTACGGATTTGAAATTCTAATCATTTGCATATCATGCGCGACTTTGCATTTTCTGAAAATTTCAGCTCACTCGCGTAAGGCCTTCATGGTGTTGTAATTTTCACAAACATGAGTTTATATATATATTTAAAACATTAAAAAACAAATATTTCTTTCAAACACCTTTTAAAATTCAGTTTCGATTTTAACACACAAAAAAAAAGTGACCTACAGACAATTGTAGGCACTTTATATACGTTCCCTTAACCGGTCCTGTTTCTCACGGCGGGAAAGAAATTACGTAACGTGAGACCTAGATAAATTTTGCAGAGGAACCAACAGTAAGAAAGTTGCATTTCACAGGTCTGGCATAAGTTTCTTTAATTTAATATTCTTTCTTGGTTTTCTTGTTAACTTTCCTTTTTTTGTGTCTGTTTTTCTCTTTTCCCCCCTCCCCCTCCCCCTCCTCTACAGGTGTACTTTGTTTTGCATTTTGTTTTTGTTTTTTTCTGTACTTATTTTTACTTCAATTTGGTTCTTTTATTTTATTATTGTTGCAGTTTTCATATATTTTCAGATTTTTATGCATGCTGTCTTCTTTTTTGCTTTATTTTTATTGATATTCCTTTTTACTTCCTGTACTTTCAACTAGATTCGTTTGTTGTTCTCTTATTGGTGCCTTCCCTGCTACTTCTACTTCCACTTCACGCTGCCTTTATTTTCATTGGTTTACAGATAATTCCTGGCTATATAAGCTTTGTTTTTGTTGTTTTGTCTGCTTCATTTGGATGTTTTGCATCTAGAAGCTCCCGGTCGCATTGAAAAGGGAATTCCAAGCAATCCCGAAACATATGTCTGCATTTTAATTGCTCATTTGCGCTTTAAATTAACGTGAAATTATATTTTTCTCACAGTTTACTTGCACAAAGTTAAGTTATTATTATTAGCAACCACAGAAATCTAATAGGGTCAGTTGGGGTAATTGTAAACGCTTTTTCAATGTTTTCACTTTTGATCCTTCCCTACCTGTTGATAAAATTGTGAGCTTTGTAGCCACTACTGTACTTCTTGCGAGTAAATGTGTACAAAATTTTTGACTTTATGACTATTTGTTAGCGAATGAGCTCGTGTTTACAATTACCCCAGTGTGTTTACAATTACCCCAGAGATCTGGGGTAATTGTAAACAATGATTTATTTTCGAATACGGTTGATGCAAATGAAAAATTGTTTCATACACAGTCTGCTCGAAGGCTTAAGATGTTCCGGAGCAATGATTCTCAATCTGTGGTCATTACGCCGCTCGGTTAAGCTTGGATCCCACAGAACACTGAAAGTGAAGCACAACTGGCCGTGATCAACACTTCCGAGGATGACCACTTCCCGCGACTGACTACTCTGAGACCGAGTGCGCTAAAGGGAGCTGTGTACGTAAAATACATCGTCGCTTCAAATGTCCACCAAGTTAAAAACAATTTCCTATGAGGGACCAACCTAGGTGACGATCTCTCATCTGGGAGCTGGTTCAAAATCATAAGGCCCCTCTGAGCCAAGTGTACTTCATTTTAGCGAAGCTCATTAATAATCAGTAGGAGCTTCCTTAATTCATGGTCGCCATGCAAGAGGGGCTTGGATTTCCAAGTTTCATTAGCAACAACAACAACAGTTATGTAAAATAGGCACAAAAATGTAATTTACATCAAAATATAATACTTATTGTACCCCAAAATATTGGAATAAGGATAAATTTAAGTGTTTACAATTACCCCAGAGTACGAAATATATGGGGTAATTGTAAACACCTAACTTGCACATGAAAAATAACAGGGCGGATGAAATTCATAACTAAATGTTTTTGGCAGCATTCCACATGACAAATAAAAATGATTGAAACCGCTTAAATCGCTTTTGTAGATGAGCTGGAGAGGAAAATGTAAGATCACTAAATTTTGTTTTACAACTTTTTTTACTGTGCCATTTTCAAACAATAGTGACGCCTCCACAGTTGTTTCGAAACTTACGAAACTGTTTCAGTGTCTTCCCTAAGCCTCCAGTTTATCACTCACAAGCAGTTAGGTTTTCAAAACCAACACAAGTGTAGTTATGAAGCTTGTTTACAATTACCCCATGTTTACAATTTCCCCAACTGACCCTACTATGTTATATAAGGTGAATTTTACTAATAATAATGCTATGCATTATTATCACGGTTTAAAATTGATTTTAAACTAGTGCTAACAATTGATTATACTTTTGAAAAATAATATATAGTAGTTAAAGTGCTATTTTTTCGGGGGGGGACTATGAGGAAATTTTAAGTAATAAGCACTGAAACAAGGCTCTTAAAAATACAAATGGATTGGTAAAAGTCCACAATATGTAAAACACATAATAAGCCTAAACCTTTAAGAGAAAAGGTTGGAAGCTGGGTTGCAAAGTTGTTTCAGTAAATGTAACAAAATATGCAAAAGAGCTTTGTATACTCTCCGGCAATACAAGGTACTGCTTTCAGTTCAAATATTTGTGTTAATAGTAATATGACTTTAGTTTTATAAAGTGACCACAAACTGAAAATATAGATAAAACGCATCAATGAGTTCCATAAAACGTGTTATGCTAACTATAAAACGTAGCCTATTGTGGTGTTGGAAATACATTAATTCTGTTCAAATATTAGCAACAGTATTAGAATGACCAATTCATCAGTACTGAAAATATTTTGCGTGAAAATACAAGTCCTAACAGAAGTGTTAAAGTTACATTTAGACCCCTTGCGCTTAGGTGCTTCATATTGGCTTGTCGATTCGCTGTTAGCTAAAAAGCAGTTTTTACGAGTCATCCTGATTTAAGGTTTAAAAAAATGATACCATTTAAATGTCTTTTATATTTTTAAAAATAAAATACAAACGTTTACTTACAAATAATTTTTATCCTGTCCTTTAATTACGTTACTTACCTTTTCATAATGATTTTTTTAATCGGTTGTTATCAAAAGCATTCTTGTACTTATAACAATAAGCTATCTTGCGCATTAGTAAAATTTTTTGGAACATTTAGTTTCTGATCTTTTAAATAAAAGAAACAGTGAAAAAGTACTCTGATAACATTCCTTTAATTCTTCAAGAGCAATTTTTAGTCAAAAAGTCATTTTTGCATCTTCCTTAAAAAAATTTAACTATTCCACATGTTACCTGCTACCTATGCTGTAACGAGAATTAATTAAGATTATCTTACATTTTTTTTCTTGTTAAGAAATATTTTTCTTTCTTCATTTATGAAATACTTATCCATAAATACATGTTGTGGTTTTTTGTAATGAAAACGTAAAACACTAAGCATAAAAAATAATCATTCGGATAAAGAACTTTCTGCTCAAAAGAGAAATTAGTATGAGTTGTCAAAACATACCGAATAAGGCAGTGATAAGCAAAGCGATGTAAGTGACCAAAAGATTCTGAGAAAAACGCGTTCAAAAATTGGATGTTATAGGATCGTTAATGTTAATTTTTTCCAAATCACGTTGGGGCGGAGCACCTGTTAGAGCTATCACTAACATTTCTTGTCACAATATAGAATAGTGCTTTCCCTATCATTGCGCCAGTTGACTTCAAATATTAAATTTTGTCACTTACACCCCTTTGCTTCTCACTGCTTCAAATGCAAAATGGGATAAATAAAAATATTTTAAAAACCTGCTATGCAGTTTAATTAAAACTCTATTAATATTTATTTGTATGTAAAAATGTAGGATTTTCTGTATTCTTTGTTTGTATAACGGTTCTAAACTAAGATAAAAAACATAGTTTTACATTTTATGTAATTTCGTTTTGACGTTAAAAAAGAGAAAGGGAAAATATTAAAGCCTAAAAATAACTCGAAAAGAAAAAAAGATTTTCCTAAAGAAAATATATTTAGGCTTCGGAAAGAGGGTGTGAGGATGTTTTCATTTCGTCGACAAGGTAGAATAACGAAGGAATTGCATGCCTGTAGAAAGGATTTCCATTTGTTCATTGCTGACAGCTGCATTTGGCGAGACAGATAGATCGATGGATTCGCCCCAAACTTTCATTTAAACATTAATATTTTTATGTTTTTGAATAAAAAAAAAATAAATTTTGAATGAAAAATTCATCATTGATTCGTATATATTGTATTTATTTTGTAACACAGAGAATGTAAAAAAAGAATGTAATTTACATGCAGTGTTGATGGCAAAATATGTTCCGAGACTGTGTTATAGATCGTTTAACGTTAAAGAATTTAAATTATCGTCGGAATATTATATTTGTGAGCAAGGGTCTCGGTGCGCAGTTGGTTTACTAACATATACAGTTGACCCTTAATTTTACGAACCTCTAATTTTTACGAGTAATTTTTGAATTACGAGATTTTACGAATGATTTACTAGTCCTGAACAATCTTCCATTGAAACAAAATATCCTATTTTCGTTTACCAACTGAAAATGGAAGAGATCTTTATTTTATGAATGCTGTCAAAAGGTCGAATCTACGATTTTTCAACTTGGTTACTCTTTTGTAAAAGGAGCGGCATGAAATTTCGTATATATATACACAGAAATGTAGTAAAATATTTTTGAAAAGTTTACAAATCAAAAATTTATTTAAAAGGTTTGAGAATCAGTGCTGGTTTGTCTCAAAGAATGATCCGATGCAGAGCTCCTCATAAATCCCCCAGCAAAAACACACTAGAGCAGGCAGCAATACAGGCCTGAAAATCCTCAAAACAAGCATACAAACAAAAATTGACATACCAAAAGCGGGATTTCGTACATGCCACAGTCCTAAGACTCTTTTCCGTTTTTTTTCAAATCTGTCTTCCTCTACACACACACACACACACACACACAACACACACACAATTATATATATATATATATATATATATATATATAAGACACACCAACAGACCCGCTCCCAAAATAATTATAAAACAAACCACTCTTACCTAAAAAAATCTGAGTAAAAATACCAAATCCGTGTCCAACTGGTCAGTTCGTTCCAAGTCGTCATCCATAAAGATAAGTTTAAATCAGCACCTACAAATTCAAAATGGACGAAACCCCACTTTTTGTTTTTTATGCTTGGTTTGAGGATCTTCAGACCTATACTGCTGTCGGCTCTGGCGTGTCTTTGCTTGGGGTTTGTTAGGTGCTCTGCATTGATCATTCTTTGAGACAAAACATCACTGATGAGTCCTTGTCTCATTCTCAAACTTTTTATTTATTCATTTATTTTTATTTGTAAACCATTCAAAAATATTTTACTACATTTCTGTTATATATTGCTTTACTTAAATTTTTGCTGCTTTGCGCAAGTTTAGGTGATAAGTGCTTATATTTCGGTTTTTATTTTTTTTCAAATCTGTCTTCTTTACATATATATATATATATATATATACAGTTGAACTTTCGTAATACGAACAGGTTAATACGAAATGACGGCTAAAGCGAACATTTTGTTCATTAAGTTTGGTTTACTATTTAACTGAACTAAATATCTCACGCATATTACGAAGGCTAAAATACAAATTTCGGCTAAGACGAACAAAACTTCTGACCTATTCACGAAAAATTTTCTCGATTGCATGTAATTAATTTTATTAATAGAAATTGTTGGTTATTTTGAGTTATTGCGAACCACCAAGTATAAATGGCACTAGGGATTTTGCGCCGAGACATGCTTATGATAAAATTTAATGTACCTAAAAAAAAACCCAACCATTGAGGATTTTTCCAAAATTGTTGAATTTTAAAATCTATGTTCACTTTTTATCAATGTACTAGTAAGATTTAAAAGTATATCAGCAAAAATAAATCTTTTGTTTTTACTCTTTATTATAAACAGTAGTAATTATTTTTAAAATATAAACATGCATTTCTAAAACTTTTTTTTTACAATTTTACTCATTCATGGTTGTTACAAATAACGGCTAATACGAAGAAATTCGGGAATTTTTGGAATTCGTATTAAGCGAGTTCAACTTTATGTATATATATATATATATATATATATATATATATATATCTATATAAAGAGAGATAAGACAGACAAAGAGAGAGAGTTCAAAAATAGTTTTAAAGACAGTACTAAAAAAGGTAAAAATAGAAATAAAAGTAAGACGAAGATTGTAAACCCCCCCCCCCAAATCTTCTCTTATATGGCCTAATAGATACGGCTTCAATATTCTCTTATATGGCCTAATAGATAAGGCTTCAATATCGGCCTAAAAGTTAAAAGGATAAAATCCCCAAATTAAATGAAAGAAAGTCAAATATCAAGCGCAAAAGCAGCAGTAAAATAACTGAATACTAATGTGTTTCCTCTAACTTAATTTTGTTTAAATCCTCTTTATTACACACACACACATATATATATGTAATAAAGATGATTTTTATATGTGTGTGTGTGTGTTTATATACATAAAAAAATGTATCAATCCATGATTTTTTTCTATTTGTGTAAACTGAAAATGATTCATTTCTGATACATATGCAATTTTACAGGAAGTATAATACTTTTTATCACATGAAGTTTGCTAAATCATTTTCCATATCAAAATTTCATTCTGATTGCTCATTTCTATGAAAATAGGATAAATGCGCAATCGAAATGAATTTTTATGCAAATCGTAATCGTAACAAGTTACGCAAATCGTAACGAACTTCATAAGCTAAAAAATATTGTACTGTCTATATATTTTTTGACATAAACATAAAAAAATTTAAAATGTATCAAAAATGAATAATTTTCAACTTTGGCGTTACTGAGCACCAAAAGAACACCAAAAATGGTGGTAATTAATCACCAAAATATTTACAGGGCAATATTTTATTTTTGTTCCATACTGAGCAGCGTTTCATGTTTATAAAACTGCAAAATAAAATTTATTTTGAATAGATGTCCGGTTCGGTTTACTCAAATACATTACTTTTAGGAAATACGTACATCAAATTTAACAAAAAAGTCTCATCCGAAATGCACAGAAATTTGGATTACTTTAAGTTTTCAATGTTGAAAGGATCTGAGATTGACACGTGGGAATAAGGGACTTTACTTCTCACATGAGAACCCAGCACCATTTTGTCCTCCTACGTTGACAAAAAAAGTGAACTTTCTTTGAGTTCGGAAAATATATCTTAGTTTTTCTTTATTTTATGAATACATTTAAATGTACTTTTCTTTTCGCGATTGGCACTTCTATACTGTCGGTGATTTGCTCCCATGCTGTACATCTGTCAAAGAAAAAAAAAAGAAAAAAAAAAAAAAAAAAAAAAAAGAAAAAGATTCTTTTCAAGTTTCGGGAAATATGTTTCTTTTCTCCATACATAATGCTGCCTAAATGTATGTTAAGCTTTTTCAGCGGTAAAAATATATGTCCCGTTTTTGCAAAAATAAACATCTAAACATCTATGAATCTGAACGCTTAGGTGTTATTTTGGCAAAATGTTGTGTAATTCTAATAAATACATATTCAAACAAGATTACAAAACAAAAATAATCAATCATCTGCTGTGTGGATATCTGACAAGGTTCCATTCCAAAGTTAGAATTAATATTTTTAATTCCGCAATTAAAAATTTTACGGAAAAACAATCATTAAATATTTTCAAGTGACTATCATTTTAAGGGAAAAATGGTTTAGATGAAGGTTTTAAAATTCATACAGCTATTACAGCTCTTGTAAAAATAGTTTTTTTAATTGCAAATCCAAGTCGTAACTAGAGTTTTAAAACCTGAAAAAATTATTTTAAGAATATACTTAACTTCATGTTAGTTGCAGGTCACGCAAATTTCAACTTCATTTGTCTTTACTTAGACTGAAAATGCGACCTCATGAAACTTCAATCCTCCAATCTTCACAGAATACGTTCCCTGAAGTTTACTGTGGTTGAAAATAATAGAAATCCTGAAGGGGGCTGAGAATAAATATTTCTCTCTTTCTAATGGGGCTGCGTATGGTCACTAATTTTTGCAGACCTAGTGCGTTCTCCGGAAATCGCCACCCATTATTTGAAGTAGCACCACTATCGGCGGATGCCATTACCACTTTGAGAATGTTTAAGCTCAGTTTCCTCCTAGATGGCAGCACTTGAGCTAATCTAATTGATGCGAAACTGCACTAGGAATTTAATTTAGCCGAGAGTATCTAAGTCAAACGGATGCTCAAGGGATCTTTAACATGCCGCATAATCATACGGTATTTGCGCTGACGATTTTCTCCATCTTGAAAATCCACCGATATGGGCGAGGTTTGATCCTGCGAACATGGGCGTACGAGGCCAGTGCCTTACCCCTAGGCAACCCTGCCGGATTTAGCTAAGAATAAATGGGAAACCCTTTATCATTTTGTTTTTCTTTACTACCTGACGAGACAGATGGAATATAGTAACATTCAGTAATTTTCAAGCAATATTTTAACACTTATATTTATTTAAAAAATGCTAAAAAAGGCCACATGCAAAATTTCTGTGTTAAAATTACTATCTTGTGTGCGCCTACATGGAGAATTTCATTACTTTTTGCTTTTTTACAATTGTTAAAAATTACTATTTTTCTCTACTACTACGTTTTGAAGAGTCCTGTTCTGCTATTTCTTATATGGTGTTCCTTCGAAATAAATATAATTTGATCACAGTCAATCTCTTATTATTTGTTTTGTACATAAAACTGGGATACAAATTGAAACAATATTTAATAGAAAAAATGAAATGTAAAAATAATTAAACATGCTTAATGTAATACAGACCTTACGCTCAAATAAAAGTTTGATACGTTACATCTATAAAACCTAAATTTCTCAATTGAAGTTTTAATCATGTGACAAATCCGAACTAAAGTCATTTTTTGCTTGCTTTTTGCAGTAAAGTTAAAATTAAGGCTCGACCGATGCAACGGCCTCGCCGATGCATCGGCGCCGATTATTCAACAAAGTTGCCATCGGCCATCGGCATCGGCGGCAGATGTTAACTTTAGAAAAACATCGGCCTATCGGCCGTAAAAAACATCTAAAAGCCGATGCAAGGCCGATGTTTTTCGCAGTGACAACTTTCCAGAAAACATTCTGTATTTCACTTTCATTTTTTCTCCATAGCTCAATTTCTATTTCCATACAATAACAGGCAGCACATAATTTAAAAAAAAAAAAAAAAAAAAAAACGCAAAAATAATGTCATTCTACAAAGTATTTGATAAAAAATTCGGAAAACTAGTTTAAGCGATCGCTGCCCGAAAACCTTCATTATTAAAATAGTTATCTTTGAGCAGAATGCTCGCGAAATAGAAAATGTTTAAGTAAAAGTCATAGAGGCGTCTTATGAGTGCTATTTGTTTTTCGCACTAGGTTAGTTGCCTCATTTTTCTTTTTCTTCGGAAACGGAAAAAACGGACTTCATTTGTCCGTTTTTCTTTTAATAATGACTTAGTGCATTAGATGTCATTGTGCAATAATATTATACCATCTGCTTTTAGTTTGTCATGTTTCTTATTATTCCGAAATTGTAAACAATAAAAAGTCAACTCAATCAAAGTACGATAATAATTTTAATTTTTACCAGCGTAAACATTTTCTCTTTGCGTTTTTTTTTTTTTTTTTTTTTGCTTTTCGATCCCACGTGTTACAGTTTTTCTGAAATTGTGCAGCAATCTTGTCGCATCTGCATTTAGTGTGCGGTTGTTCTTATTAGTTCATTTTTAGTTTACAACGTAACAAAGTTTGGTCAAAAATAAGAAACACTTGCCAGTATAAATATTTATTGATCGAAATTTTATGTGTCCAAGTTCGACTTGCAATTTTTAAAAATTGAATTCTCAAAATGCGAGTTTGCGCGACAGGATTTAAAAATATCTTAATAAAAATGCTAAAATTTCTTTATTTTCAAAAATTGATCAATGCATTTTTTTTTTTTTTTCAAAATACATCTTAACATTTTTTATACGATAATTATTTTAATTTTTCCCCGTTTATACTTCGTTTTTTTAGCGCATTTTTTTGGCTTCTTTGATGCCACGTGTTAGACAGTTGACAGTTTTTCTGCTATTGTACAACAATCTCGTTGCATCTGATTTCAGTTTAGAATATTTCTTGCACAACATAGAACATATTGATAAAAAATATGAATCAATTTTTCAGTATAAATGCTTATTGATCGAAATTTTATGTGTCGAAGTTCGACTTGCAATTTTCAAAAATTTAATCCTTTAAAAACGAGTTTGGGATACAGGGTGGAACAATACCTTAATAAAAATGCTACAATTTCATTAATTTCAAAAATTGTCAACGTATATAAAAAAATATATATATATATTTTTTTTTTCAAAATGCATCTTAATTTTTATAAACGATAACGTGTTTTCAGAACATTATTTGTCAACAGAAAGCTGCTGGTGCTCAAAATATTGGTTTATTTCGGTGACCTTACATTGTGCTCATGAAAATATAAAGAACATGTCAAGTATTTCAGTGTAATTTTCAATTCACAAGAAAAAAAAATCTAATAAGATTAGTTTTTAAGACCCAGCATTCATTTGTAATGACGAAAAAATCTCACGTCTATGTTTTTAAAGCAATATTCAGTATTTCTTGGTTATGAACAAAGGGATATACTATACAAGGGATAATACTGCGAGCGAATTTTTTTAATATTTCATTTTTATTTCAGAAAAAGAGCTTAAAATAATTTTAATGAAAAATAAATATGTAATCGTTTCCGCTTTTCTTTTAAAAACGGGGGAGGGGGGGATCATGAGAAAAATCTGAGAGGAGGGGGTTGACAGTTTCGTTAAAAATACAAACCCACATTATTTGTTAGTCTGTGTCATAACATCTGCATTCCTCTCCATGAAAAAAATAAGAAAATAAAGGGAGCTGCACTTGGCATTTGCAGTGTAAGTGTTATAAAGAGAAAATGTTGAAGGAAATTGAATTAGACCCGAGCCGATTCAATAGTTGTTGAGTATTTTTTTTTTTTGCAAAGATAAGAAAAAAGAATTGAAAATTCTCTGATATAGCATTTTTTAATTTTTTTTTCCTCCAAATAGTTTAATTACTTCACTAGAATCGCGAGTGATTCTTTCAGTTTTAATTATTATGTAAACTTCCCCCAAACAATTTTACGGTGCTTGAATAATGCATTTATGCTTTTATAAACATAAAAATAAATAGTAAATGATTTAAATGACATTTTTGACAAGCATTCTGCACGTTTTAATGGTTTAAAGCGACTTTTTTTTCCATCGGCCATCGGCATCGGCCATCGGCCGATGGAAGGGGAGAATAATCGGCAATCGGCCATCGACAGATCTCTGAACAATCGGCCAACAATCGGCATCGGCCCATCGGCCAAAAAATGCCATCGGTCGAGCCCTAGTTAAAATCCATTTTCGAATAATTTAATTTCCTCAATCGTAATTATTATCGTCGTCCTTAATATCGTAATCCTGAAAAACAAGAAAAAAAGTGTCTTTTTGCAATTTTAGGTATATATTTCTAAAGACAAAGAAGTCAATAAAAATGTTTTTATCATCGAAACAACAATTTATTTGTCTATTTTTGATAGTATTATAGAAGAATGCACCTGAAGTTGTTCTTTACAAATAATTACTTTAATAACTACATTTCGCAACAAATAATTTATTTTAACAGGCTTTTATTCATTTAAAATTGAAATTCGTAAGCTTCTTTGATGTAAGCAAGAAGTAAATTAATAACGCTGGATAATTTTAACTTCATTTGCATTTAATTTTTTAGTCGAATGAATGTATTAGAGCTCGAAAAAAGATCATTTGCAGAGGATGCACAATTGAATGTTCAATTATTGTCTGTTAAATACTAAAAAGGTTTTCTTCTTTTAAATTTATTTTTCTTGTTCACTTAAAAATATTTAGGGTGAGTTGGGGTAATTGTAAACGCTTTTTCAATTTTTAAACTTTTGATCCTTCCCTACCTCTTGAATGAATTCAGAGATATAATTGTGAGCATTGTAGCCACTACTGTACTTCTTGTGAGTAAATGTGTACAAAAATTTTGACTTTATGAGTATTTATTAGCGAATGAGCTCGTGTTTACAATTACCCCAGAGATCTGGGGTAATTGTAAACTGATTTATTTTCGAGTAAGGTTGATGCAAATGGAAAATTGTTTAATACACAGTCTGCTTGAAGGCTTAAGAAGTTCCGGAGCGATAGTTCTCAATCTGCAGCCAACAGGCCGCATGGGGATGCTGAGTAATGTTATGAGTCGGCTGAGATCGTTTAACGAGAAATATCTTGCAAAAAATCAAGTAATGCGACAAATTTATGTAAAGTTTGTCCCGCAGTGGATCAGTCGGTTAAGCTTGGTGTTTTGTGGGATCCACAAAACACCGAAAGTGGAGTAGAACTGGCCGTGGTCAACGCTTGGGAGGGTGACCACCTACCGCGACTGATTACTCTGAGACCGAGTGCGCTAAAGGGAGCTGTGCACGTAAAATACATCGTCGCTTCAAATGTCCACCAACTTAGAAATACTGAGGTCCACTGAGGGACCATCGTAGGTGACGATCTCTCATCTGGGAGCTGGTTCAAAATCATTAAGCCCCTCTGAGCCAAGTGTACTTTATTCTTGCAGAGCTCATTAATAATCAGTAGGAGCTTCCTTAATTCATGGTCGCCCTGCAAGGGGGGCTTGGATTTCCAAGTGGCATTAGCAACAAGAATTAGAGTTATGTAAATAGACACAAAAGTGTAATTTACATCAAAATATAATACTTATTGTCCACCCAAAATATTGGAAATAGGATAAATTTAAGTGTTTACAATTACCCGAGAGTGCGAAATATATAGGGTAATTGTAAACACCTAACTTCCATATGAAAAATAACAGGGAGGATTAAATTCATAACTAAATGTTTTTGGCAGCATTCCATATGAGAAATAAAAATGGTTGAAACCGCTTACATCGCTTTTGTAGATGAGCTGGAGAGGAAAATGTATGATCACTAAATTTTGTTAAACAACTTTTTTCACTGAGCCATTTTCAAACAATAGTGACACCTCCACAATTTTTTCGAAACTTACGAAACTGTTCCAATGTCTTCCCTATGCTGCCAGTTTATCACTCAGAAGCAGTTAAGTTTTCAAAACCACCACAAATGTAGGTATGAAGTTTGTTTACAATTACCCCAACTGACCCTAACTCAGATTTTGATAATTTTATTTTATTAAATTTAAAGTATGTAGAATAAGGATATTTTCTTAGAAACTGTGCATTAATAAATTTGCCGTTCTGCTGCCAATGACAACAGAATAATTTTATCATTGAGATATTTATTTATTTAATTTTTAACCGACTTCCCAAAGGAAGGAGGTTATACATTCGTATTGTATGTATGTCGTTTTTTTTGTTTGTTTGTCCACTCATAACTTTTCACCGGATGAACCGGTTTTCATGATTTTTGTTTTAAATCGATCGAGGGTGGTTTCCCATAGGTCCCATATCTTTGTTGACAATATTCGATAATTAGAAAAAACGTTATGGGCAGAAATGGGGGTCATTTTTTTTTGTTTTTCATCCATAACTTTTTACTAAATCGAGGATTTTTTCTTCAATCGATAGAGACTTCAAAATTTATGTTTAAAAGTCGTATCGATGTTGTATAAAGAATGAATTTATTTTTCACTTTTTAGCGCAATTTATAATTTGAAATCGGTTCTATTTTTTTCTAAAAATTATTTTATGCATGTGTTTTATGTTTGAATAGCATTGTCTTTTCTCTGTGTCTCGTTGGTAATGCATAGTTTTATATGCAATCATTTTTATTACTTAAGAATAAAAAAAAAGAAAGAAAATATCAATGAGATTAATATTTTTAATTACTTTATCTCTTGAAAATACAACGCATGTCACACTAATATTGGAACTAAGTCGAAATTCCTTCCAGAAATATTTTGCCCAAGTACTGTAATTTCCTTTCCTGAGCACGTAAAATTTTCTTAAGGCTTCTACGTACTTTGAATATGAAGCGTAAAATGAGATTTTTATCTAAAAGTAAGAAGTTGAGATAATGAACTTTTTGCAAGATTTCCGGGGTTAAATGTTTCATAAATTTTCGTTTACAGAGATTGGAATTTCTACTAATGCGTTTTACGGATAGTGGCATTTTCATCTGAATAAAAAAGTGGGAAAAAAGTCACTGCGCTTAAAACAATAATTAGAATAACAATTTAAAAAAATGCGCTTTAGAAGTGCAGTTCAAGAAATAAGTTTAGTTAAATAATTGCTGATAAAGCTACTTTGGAAACAAAGCTATGGGTTTCTTTTTAGCCTACTTTCCCGTAAAAGTAAAAAAAAATAACAATAAAGCATGAAAGAAGGCTTAATGTATCGTGAAAATATCGTTAAAAATCAAGAAAAGTCAAAAATAAGTGAAGTAATTAAATAAAGATTGAAAAATAAAAAAAATTGAAAGTAGGGTATTGAGATGGGGAAAAAGTGTGTCTGTCGGTCTGTCGGTCTGTCTGTCTGTCGGTCTGTCTGTCGGTCTGTCGGTCTGTCCCCCCCTAATAACTTTTGAACGAATTGTCCGATTGGAAAAATTCTTTTTGCATTCGAAAGATCTCGGCGAGGACATCTCATTTCTATATTTTACTTTTTGATTTGAACAATTTTTTGTTCAATTTTGAACAGTTCAAAAAATTTTAACATTAGCGCCTATGGACAAAATTGAAGCAAATTCTGTAAACTCTGTGCACAAGAGCCAAGTTCCTATTGAAAGCTTATTGAAAGGAGTTCTCGGCGTGAAATATTGATTTGAACAGTTTTTGTTCATTTTTGAACAGTTCAAAAAATTAACACAGAGCTTACGGGGAAATTTCAACCCTATATAAATCCTGATCTAACGGACCGATTTGCTTGGAACAAACTTTATCGGAAAGCTCTTATAACGTAGAACATGTAGAAATAGAAAGTTTATCCAGAACTTGCGAGCCTATTTTGCTATGAAATTTTTTGATCGGGATTTTCAAGGATATTTCTCAGTGACTCAATGAGTGAAATAATGAATGAATGAATAAATGAAAGAGTGAAAGAATAAATCAATGAATAAATGAATGAGGAAAAGAATGAATGAATAAATTATTGAATAAATGAAAATATAAATAAATGAGTGAATAAATAAATGAATGCGTAAATGAATGAATAAACACTTGAATGAGAGGTAACGAATGAATGAATAAATGCATGGCTGAATAAATGAAAGAATGAATGAGTGAGTGAATGAATATGTATTATCCGTTGAAAAAGGTATATTTTCAATAATTAGAACTAAAGATAAATAAGAAAGAGAGAGAAAGAGATAGCTAGATTATAAATTTGAATTTGGTGTATACGGGAAAGTAGGCTCGTATAGTTCTAGACGGAACTTCTTGTTAGTTTCTGAATCAAAGCAAAATGCCAATAGTGAAATGCTGTCAATAGGAAAACGCCAAATCCAGTGTCATCTCAACGACATTTAGCATATTTCTAGTAGAATGTTTATGTTAACATAGCATTGGCGAAATTTTTTTCTGCTGTAAAACTAACCTTGTCTGTTTCTTAATATTTCGTTTCAATCAATGAGAACGGAATACGTACGTATGCGTTTAAGCTAACAAGTAGAATTATATATATACTATATATGTATAACGTAAGAACCACTAACTTATAACTATGCAGATGTAATAACAAATAATTTCACGTTAAGAAAGCACAAATATTACAGTTTACTTGCACAAAGTTAAATTATTATTATTATATGCATATGTAGTAAAAAGTAATTAAAATAAGGTAGTTTGACCGAATTTAGGTTTTTGAAACATTACGGATTGCAGTTAGGCTTTTGTACTTCTTTAATTTTATGTTTATAAATTTACCACATAATTTTACTTGACTGAAGAAGTGTTGAGTCGTAGCACTTGTAAGTGTTATTAAATCAGCAATAAAATAAGGAAAACTGCTATGCAGCTCAAAATTTAGATTTCCATTGTAAACATTATGCCTTAGAACTACATAATTTGGAATGAACCATACTAGCTGTGAGGAACTATACAGATGTTGATATCTAAGCAATGTTGAACTCATTGCTATGCTCATTTATTCTCGAGCTATGTAATTGCGGAATATATAAAAAGTACACTCCAAACTTTAGGTTAATATTTTTTTTTTAGGTTATTGAGGTTGAACCATTTTCAGTTTTCCGTTCATAGTACAATTTTATGAGGAAATATGATTGAGACTGATCCAGATCCTGTGCTTCATTTCGAAAGATTTGCTGTGTCATAGTATTTGATTTATTAATATCTTTAGAATTATTTTTGTGGATTCGGGTCTATAAGGCGTAGAAACCAAAAAGTAATCAAAAGAAGAACTTATTTTGTGTATGAAAAGTTTGAAAATTGTATATTAAGTTCAGCTTCTGTAAATTCCAAATGGTAGGGTCAGGTGGGGTAAAGTAGTCAATGGGGTAAAGTGGACATACTGCAAATAAAAAGCTATAGCTTTGAAATAAATAAAGGAATTGGTTTAAATTTTTTATTTTAGCTTTTAATAATTAAAAATTAAATTTTACATACAAAATCATATTAATAGCAACTCTTTAGGTGGCGAAAGCTCTCGATTTGTTTGTTTATACAACACTTTGAAATTGAAACAGCTCTTTTAACTTCTCTCTGTCTTTTTGTTTTAAAGAATTTGCGGCAAATGGACGGTGCAGGTAGTTTTACACACATCTCAAAAATACTTCCTCATTAACTGCGAAGCTAGATTTACTTCATATATTATTTTACAGTAGTTTTAGTAAGATGGGGTAAAGTGGTCATAGTATTAGGCTTAACGTGCACTGATGTTCTAAAATTACTTTAGTTAATTTATGTGATAGACCAAGGATTAAACTTTCATAAGAATTCACAGGGGCTCAGTTTCCATATTTATTTTCAATTTTTAACTATTAGAGGGAATTCAAGCTATTTACGCGAAAAATGAAATTTTGAAGACTACAGTGCTCGCACTTCTTTTGTTAGAAATTAAGCCACGAGACAGATGTCAGTTACAGTTTAACTAATTTCCCTAATACTGCTTGGCCAATACTGTATTATTTTTTAAAAAATAACTTTTAAGTTTACTTTTTATAAAACCGGAACTAACACAACTGAGCTCAAATGCAATAGCGATTGAAATTACTATAAAACAGTCTTCTTACAATGGTGTGCTTAGTATTGAAAAATTTTCGAAGCACTTTTTAATAAAAGAATTTTCAAGTATAAATGATTCATAGTATTTTGTAAATGTTTAGAACTAGCAGTGCTTCAAACAAGAACAATACATGAAAGAGAGAGAGAGAGAACTAAAAATAGCTAGGTTAAAATATGTATTTTTCTCCCATTGATTTTTAATAAGCTATAATTATCCAGAACTCTTTTACCATCCCTTTTTGTCTTAATATGTTATTTAAGTAATTTAGTCATCAATTAAAAGCTATTTTAATTTTTTTCTCGGAAAATTTTAAAATTTCATATTTACGTTTTATTATATGTATTGAGTTAAAGGACAGACTTAAAATCTAATAGTTAGAGAGTTTAAAACCCAAGAAGACCTGCTATTATGTATCCTAACATGTTTTGGAATTTAACTTCGTTTTAAGACCATATATGCAGCAGCTGAAGAGACTGAAGTACGTTACGAGACGTTACGAAAATGAGACTAACTTTTGACCATAATAGATTACATAAACAAATTCAGTTGAGGGAAATAAGGTTGTTTTCCTTCTAAAATGAACCTTTGTTGAGTATTTTGAAGTATTATGGTTTATAATACCTTTATATAGGGCTCGACCGATGGCATTTTTTGGCCGATGGGCCGATGCCGATTGTTGGCCGATTGTTCAGAGATCGGTCGATGGCCGATTGCCGATTATTCTCCCCTTGAATCGGCCGATGGCCGATGCCGATGGCCGATGGAAAAAAAAGTCGCTTTAAACCAATAAAACGTGCAGAATGCTTGTCAAAAATGTCATTTAAATCATTTACTATTTATTTTTATGTTTATAAAAGCATAAATGCATTATTCAAGCACCGTAAAATTGTTTGGGGGAAGTTTACATAATAATTAAAACTGAAAGAATCACTCGCGATTCTAGTGAAGTAATTAAACTATTTAGAGGTTAAAAAAATTAAAAAATGCTATATCAGAGAATTTTCAATTCTTTTTTCTTATCTTTTCAAAAAAAAAAAAAAAAATACTCAACAACTATTGAATCGGCTCGGGTCTAATTCCCTTTCCTTCAACATTTTCTCTTTATAACA
Organism: Octonoba sinensis; assembly: GCA_038502835.1. Taxonomy (NCBI): domain Eukaryota; kingdom Metazoa; phylum Arthropoda; class Arachnida; order Araneae; family Uloboridae; genus Octonoba; species Octonoba sinensis. Next base: position 15,478,240 of record CM076606.1, on the reverse strand, counting down.
CTTACACTGCAAATGCCAAGTGCAGCTCCCTTTATTTTCTTATTTTTTTCATGGAGAGGAATGCAGATGTTATGACACAGACTAACAAATAATGTGGGTTTGTATTTTTAACGAAACTGTCAACCCCCTCCTCTCAGATTTTTCTCATGATCCCCCCCTCCCCCGTTTTTAAAAGAAAAGCGGAAACGATTACATATTTATTTTTCATTAAAATTATTTTAAGCTCTTTTTCTGAAATAAAAATGAAATATTAAAAAAATTCGCTCGCAGTATTATCCCTTGTATAGTATATCCCTTTGTTCATAACCAAGAAATACTGAATATTGCTTTAAAAACATAGACGTGAGATTTTTTCGTCATTACAAATGAATGCTGGGTCTTAAAAACTAATCTTATTAGATTTTTTTTTCTTGTGAATTGAAAATTACACTGAAATACTTGACATGTTCTTTATATTTTCATGAGCACAATGTAAGGTCACCGAAATAAACCAATATTTTGAGCACCAGCAGCTTTCTGTTGACAAATAATGTTCTGAAAACACGTTATCGTTTATAAAAATTAAGATGCATTTTGAAAAAAAAAAATATATATATATATTTTTTTATATACGTTGACAATTTTTGAAATTAATGAAATTGTAGCATTTTTATTAAGGTATTGTTCCACCCTGTATCCCAAACTCGTTTTTAAAGGATTAAATTTTTGAAAATTGCAAGTCGAACTTCGACACATAAAATTTCGATCAATAAGCATTTATACTGAAAAATTGATTCATATTTTTTATCAATATGTTCTATGTTGTGCAAGAAATATTCTAAACTGAAATCAGATGCAACGAGATTGTTGTACAATAGCAGAAAAACTGTCAACTGTCTAACACGTGGCATCAAAGAAGCCAAAAAAATGCGCTAAAAAAACGAAGTATAAACGGGGAAAAATTAAAATAATTATCGTATAAAAAATGTTAAGATGTATTTTGAAAAAAAAAAAAAAAAAATGCATTGATCAATTTTTGAAAATAAAGAAATTTTAGCATTTTTATTAAGATATTTTTAAATCCTGTCGCGCAAACTCGCATTTTGAGAATTCAATTTTTAAAAATTGCAAGTCGAACTTGGACACATAAAATTTCGATCAATAAATATTTATACTGGCAAGTGTTTCTTATTTTTGACCAATCTTTGTTACGTTATAAACTAAAAATGAACTAATAAGAACAACCGCACACTAAATGCAGATGCGACAAGATTGCTGCACAATTTCAGAAAAACTGTAACACGTGGGATCGAAAAGCAAAAAAAAAAAAAAAAAAAACGCAAAGAGAAAATGTTTACGCTGGTAAAAATTAAAATTATTATCGTACTTTGATTGAGTTGACTTTTTATTGTTTACAATTTCGGAATAATAAGAAACATGACAAACTAAAAGCAGATGGTATAATATTATTGCACAATGACATCTAATGCACTAAGTCATTATTAAAAGAAAAACGGACAAATGAAGTCCGTTTTTTCCGTTTCCGAAGAAAAAGAAAAATGAGGCAACTAACCTAGTGCGAAAAACAAATAGCACTCATAAGACGCCTCTATGACTTTTACTTAAACATTTTCTATTTCGCGAGCATTCTGCTCAAAGATAACTATTTTAATAATGAAGGTTTTCGGGCAGCGATCGCTTAAACTAGTTTTCCGAATTTTTTATCAAATACTTTGTAGAATGACATTATTTTTGCGTTTTTTTTTTTTTTTTAACTTATGTGCTGCCTGTTATTGTATGGAAATAGAAATTGAGCTATGGAGAAAAAATGAAAGTGAAATACAGAATGTTTTCTGGAAAGTTGTCACTGCGAAAAACATCGGCCTTGCATCGGCTTTTAGATGTTTTTTACGGCCGATAGGCCGATGTTTTTCTAAAGTTAACATCTGCCGCCGATGCCGATGGCCGATGGCAACTTTGTTGAACAATCGGCGCCGATGCATCGGCGAGGCCGATGCATCGGTCGAGCCTTACCTTTATATATATATTTTTTCCACTATGACTACTTTACCCCATGCACTACTCACTTTACCCCACCCCATTAGGTAAAATGGTCATACATACATCGCAGAAAGAAGCCGTCATAAAACTATTTTACTTAATTTTTTTCTGCTCAAAATTTAATGCAATCTGTTCTTTAATAATGTAATGTAAAATAACAAGCAAAAAATTTGAAAGTTTTGAACAACTCTTATATTTATTGGCAAAGAAAGTTGAAAAACGTTGATTTTATGAACATTTTACCCCACCCGACCCTATATATATACATATAGTACTGTAGACATAAATTGATTACTATTTAAATTGTAAGCATATGAAACACTTTATCCTTCCAAGTATTTGATACAGTTTGGTATTATATTTCAGATCAATAAAGACAATAGGTTCTACATTTAACGACAAGCATATGTTAAAAGTATCACGATTCAAAGGGTCGAAATAGCTGTTTTTGTTTACTATTCACTAGTATCTATACTCTGAATAGTAGAATATTTTATGAAGCAGTTCTGAGCAAATAGCGCTCGCAAAATTATGTGTTGTATTCATGTTACAATTTTTGTTCTTTATTATTAAGATACATATTGGTTAAAGCGCCTGCCTTGAAACTTTTTCCTGAATTCTCGCCAACATGAATTCAACGGTTACAGTTACCTTTTGTAGGTGATAAATACATATGCATTAAAATGCAGAAATTTAAATAATAATAAGTTTAACAAGCATGATTTAATAAACGCGCAAAATATATAAACGAAATGTATTTTCACACTGACATTTCTGTCGTCATAGAAAAGTAAAATTTTTATAATAGAAATTTGAATGTAGCAAAATGAGCGCAATCTGTTGAAAATTATCTTGTTCACATTTGATTTGGCCAAGCAAAACCCTCTTGGTGACCTTAGCACGGTATGCCCTTTAATCGATTATTACCTTTAATTATGTTTATTGTTCAATTTTAACACATTTTAGCAGCGTATTTTTACGTTTCTTTCATGCATTAAAATAATTATTAATTATAAAATTGAATTGCCTTACTAATGAAAGAATCTCAGAAAGGAAGGTAAATAAATAAATGAATATATACATGCAACTACTCATTAAGAATATTTGCAAGCATTCAGAAATAATTGCTTTAAGGTATAAAATGAGCCATTGTGTAAATTCAACTAAAACGCCGAATTCAAGAAATGCTTGATGAATGAAACTTTGGATTAAAAATAAAACCTGTTCAAAGAAAAAAAAAAAAATCAAAAGAAAAATTAAGAGTGCTTCCATTTAAAATCGTTTATTAAAAATTAAAATTTCCTTTCCCTCCTGTTAGGCATTAAAGAAGAACAATATGTGGGATTTACAGATCTTTTCTTAAAACTTCATAAGTATTATTTACTGTAAAAGTCCAAACTATTTAACAAAACCTTTTTATTTCTTTCAAAAGAGGACTTCTATTTCATGCTTTCCTGTTTCAGAGAATCCAAATTTCCTTTACAATAGAAAATGTATTCTTGTAAATTTTTTTTGGTAATACGGTAAAGTAGTTTCATTGTTATGGTTTAATGCATGTTTTTTAGTCTACGAATAACTTTTAATCATTTCTTCTTTAAATTAATAAAAAAACTACTTATATTTCTATTTTTTGTATTGCATGCATAGAACTCGGCACAAAACTTATCATTCCACGATTGTTGTATTACTCATAATCAATGCTTTATAACTTTTTGATACAACGAAAATCGTAATTTCAAGTTTATAAATGTTTTCCTGTTTTTTATTAGGACCTATGCATATTTTGTAATTGTAATGTTAATAAGCTCCTACACTGTAAAAATTTGGTGCTTAGTTACTACATTTTTGGCCTTCTTTTGGTGTTCAGTAACACCAAAATTGAAAATTATTCATATACAATAAAACCTCCAAAGTTGACCACCTCCCTATGTTGGCCACCTCTCTATGTTGACCAAATATTTATAATTTGAATGGTCACATTGCATTTTCAATGAAGGTTTACCTCTCTATGATTACCACCTCCACAAGTTATATATGTTCACCACTTGTTCGTGGGTTATATGTCGACAGGGTGGCGTAGTGGTAAGACGCATTTCTCGTACGCCCAAGATCGCAGGTTCAACCCTGGCCCAAGTCGGTGGATTTTCAAGATGCGGAAAATCGTCTGCGTCCATGTCGTATGATTATGTGGCATGTTAAAGATCCCGTGAGTAGCCGTTTGGCATGGATACTCTCGGCTAAATTAAATTCCTAGTGCAGATTGCATCGATGAGAGCTCAGGTGCCCCATCTAGGGGAAACTAAGCGTCAAAAAAATTGCGGCAATGGTACCCCACTCATGGTGGTGCCGCTGAAAGAGTTGGTACCAATCTCCGGGGACGCACTAGCTCTGCAATGGTTGATGACCAATACTGCAGCCCCATTAGAAAGAAAAAAAAATCGTAGGTTATTTGAAATAAATATCTATAATTTATTCTTTGTAACTTGACCACTGATGTTTTCCTGAATTTGTTTTTCCCCGTTTGTTGTCCATCTGGTTTCCAGGAATTTCTTTATTAGTCATTCGGCTTACCACACCCCCTTGTTGTGCTCCATTCATTGTTCACTTTCAGTATCATACAATGAGAGGGAAAAGACCGAGATTGTGCCCAGCCTTTTGTTAAGGAGAAATGATATTCTAACCCTTTGTATGTTTTCATTTCTTGGACTGCATACATTGTCTGTAATTGCTGGAATCTGGAAAAAGGTCATGGGAGTGGGGGATGGGCTTAGAATTAAACTACGCAGAATTGGAAAACAACGTGTATTGCTCGCACATTCCGTTCTTTTTTCTGGCTTCTTTTTCTTTTCTTATGAGCAACTTAACGATTTTGCTGCGGAAATTTGCCCAAGAATGCATAATGAACTTGTAAACTGAGAAAATGCTTATTACAGTTACCTAATGAACAAAAATTGAATCATTTCTTAAAAAATTGTAAAAATGTGTTGTTCTTTCAGTAAAAATAAAAATGAGCAGGTGCTAAATTTTTCCTTAAAAATACTAAAAAAGTTTAATAAATTTTCTCTAATATTGTACTAAATTTTTCTAAAAATTCCCTAAGTTGACCACCTCCGTATGTTCACTACTTAGTTACTGTCAACTTATGGGTGGACAACTTATGGAGGTTTACTGTATATATATATACAGTAAATATATACAGTAAAATGTATATATATATATATATACAGTAAAATGTATATATATATATATATATATGTAAGTCTGCGAGGAGGCACCAACGGCAGCGCCATCAGGCGGAAAGTAACGGAAGCTAGCAGTTTAGTTTGGCGAGAGACTCCGTCCTGAGTGGACGATGGAGCGCTGTGTGTGTTTGAGTGTGGTGATGGTCTCAGTTGAAGTTTTTTTTTTGTAAATAGTGATTTGTAAATAGATAAGTGTAAATAGAGTAATTTTTATATCTTTCATTGTGAGTCATTATTTAAGTAGACCTTAGACCCGACGAAAAAGCCTATATATATATATATAGTGATATTTATATATAAAGAGTATAATATTTTTCAGCATAGGAACTCATTTAACTCATTTACGTATCAAAAATTCATTACGATTGCTCATTTATCCTTTCTTCAAAGAAATAAACAATCGTAATGAAATTTCGATACGTAAGTGAGTTAACAAACTTCATGTGCTAAAAAATATTGTGCTGCCTGTAATTTTTAACAGACACATAAACAGATTTAAAATCAAAACTGAATAATTTCCAACCTTGGTGTTGCTGAACACCAAAAGAACACGAAAAAATGGTGGCAACTATTCAAAATTTTTGCAGTGGACAACGTGGTTGGATTGAAGACCAATATTTTCGTCAACTCTGTTTTGCGTTAAGAATTTTTCTCTTTCTTTGTGAAATACCAGTAAACTTCCAATGAACCGCGATCGGATTGATCATATTGCGGATTATCCGTGAGCACTTCTTGTCGTTGGTAACAGAGAAATCAAGTTGATTTAAGGGTACAAGATCAGAAAATTTACCATTTCAAATATTTTAACCAAAATAAAGGATGGATGGACCAAAAAAAAAAAAAAAAAGAAAGCCAGAAAGTTTTATTTTTGCTTCATGTTTTGTAGAGAACAGTGCAGTATTGTTTAAATTATTATATAAATTATTTTGCGTTGGCTTAATAGTAATCACGTTCTGTTTATTGCTTTTATGTTCCGCAGTGCATAAATTACTTATAGCTTCTACTATATTGTACATATTTTCACTGTATGCATCAAATTTTATGTACAATACAATCAAGTTTGGAGCTAACATTTTTTTTTCACTCATTTAAAAAGCTTTTTTGGATGATCCGCAGCACCAGAGTAACCCTATTCGAAGCTAATCGGAACCACTTGTAGTTAAAAAACGAAAACCTCTTTATGTACAACAAGTGACTTAATAATAAAGAACACATTTATCCCATGATCTGGATCGTAAAACGGTCCAGACCACAGCTTATAAATATAACAGGATATCTAGCTTTCAAGTTTCTTGGTGGTGGTTCTTCTGAATCAAGAATGAAAAGAAAAAGAAGAAAAGTTGATTTCCGTTGGAGCATTTATAGACTAACTCACTAAGTAGCATAACGTAAAATTACACGAAAGGAATAAATTCCAATTATTTTTTGTCACATTATGTTACTTTGAATAATGTTAAATCGTCTTTTTTCCGTATTTTAAAAATAGAAAGATGTACTTTTAAGAATTAATTTTTTTTTTCGTTGTGCATGTAATTTTTCATAAGTATCGTGTTCAAGAAGTTAAAGTTTTCACGCAGAGATGTTTTATTTTATGTGGAGCTTTTAAGGGAAACATAACTCCACGCAGTTGAAGATATTTCTCTCCGCAAGACTTTTTAATTAAAGGTAAGTAAAATTGTTAATAAGTAGATAGCAATATAAGCGGAGAAAATTACACATTTTCAAGTCATAGATTTAAGTACTTAAGGAACTCGCGTGTAAAAATCTAATAACATTACAAGTTAAGTAGAAATTTTCCTACTCTACTCGCTAGTGGAGTTTTAAATTTTAACCGAAACGTAACCCTTAAAAGTAATGATAAAAGTTTCGTGTTGCTGAGATCGTCATTAAGGTTATATTACATCACTATGTAAAAGTCCATTTTCCTTAAGATTTTATCACCTTGCTACTTGAGGCAGTAAGAATCTTTCCCATCTCAAATACCTTCAAAATTTATTCTGAAACTGCAAAATTTGCTTCTATATTTCTCGCTATTGCGGAAAGTTTCGGAAGGCAAAACTTACCTTTCCCAGTATGGAATTCCTCCTTTCGTTGAGTACAGTTTAGGTAGAACAGTTCCTACTTAAGCACCGCAAATGATTGGCAATAAATGCTTCAATTGTATTGCTCGTTCATGTAAAATATATTCGATGCCAAAAACCTTGGAAATAAAACCATGAATTTGTTATTCTATATTGTATATATGTGGAACAAAAATGCAAAATATATATTATTGGATTAAAAAGGAACCCAAAGTAAAAAATGAAAAAAAAAAAGTAATTTTTTGCTTATGCTTATTACTGTATTCAAATCTATATTATATAAGGTTCTTTTAGTTTAATTTAAGAGTGGAAAAATTGAAAGTTTTAAATACACATTAAAAATACACCATAAAAATGGTAAAAATATACTAGACATTGGGCTATTAATTACGCTGGTCTACAATTATTTTCCTGTCCCAAAAACGTTATTGACTGATCCTAAGAGCAGTTTTTACGCTGAATTTAAAAATGAAACTTTTTTTTTTCTATTACGTAAGGGTTTTAGGCAATAGCTGTAAACATTTACGTTTAAATGATTTTGCCGTATGGAAATCAAGTGATATTCAGCGTACGTAAAAGGAATAATTTTGGAATATATTGGTATATTTTTCCATCAGTCTAAAGTCCATCAGTAGTCTTCTTGCTTACTTGAACGCAACTTTCCGTGATACTTATTTTTCATAACAGAAATGTCCCGAAATGACATGAGAACTGTTTGCCATGCTCATAACTTATGGCGCATCTGTTGTTGTTTTGGAAATTCAAGAGAGAGTAAAGAACGCGGCGTTTTAGAGACATATTGCAGTCTAATTCTTTAAATTCCTTCAGTACCTCATTTCTATGTCATGCTAATTGTCAGCCTTCTTAAAAACGAAAACCTTTTCATTACATTGTCTGCAAGAAATCCCCGCGCTTTTTCGGTCTGTTAGTTTTCTTTCAAAAAAGTTTTCTTTCATGAGTTCTTTAATCTTTCGTCCTGCAAAAAGTCAGTTAGTGAGCAGTTAAATCTTTTTTGATTCTCTTCCTCCAGTTATGAAAAAAAAAAAAAAAAAAAGCAGCGAAAATTTCCGTCTCCTGGCTGAAAACTGAGCAATATGATAAACTAATTAAAGTTTTCACAAAAATATACCTTACCTTGAAATATCTTAATACTTCCATAATTTTCTGACACAATATACATTAGGGTGTCCCTTATATGGATGAAATTTTTTTTTTTTTATTTTCGAAACGCATACCCCCAATTTCTTTTTAAACTATCCAGACTTACTCAAATACAAAATTTTATCTTCCTACATCAACATTAACCCGTGCCGACTGAGCTTTGAAGATTTGAAAAATTCTGTTTCTCACCCTTTCCGTTACGTAACTAAATCAATTGAAATATTTAATAAATATCGTTACACCTTAAACAAATATTACAAATTAAATGTTTTTTTGATGTTTTTGGGATATTTGTTCGGGAGCACCTAGAACCCAAACACTGATTTTTAAAAAAAATTACAAAAACCTTCCCGGGGATATGCCTAATAGTTTCCCAAATTTTCACCGCTGTTGGATGTAAATGTATGGTTTTTAAATCTATCGAGTACAGACAGACAGACAGACACATATTCATTTTTATGTATACAGATTTATTAAAAGAAGATACAATCACTGATTAGCAGGATATTTCCTTTTGAGGGTTTCTTTTTTACAGTCTGGGTACAGATTTTTATGCTCTTGCACACAGCGTAGCAAAAATTGCTTTTGTTCTTCATTAGCAGTGATCAAACCATGAAAATCTTGCATAAGTTTTACAGCTCTTTCAGCTGTATCATTAACTGCTCTCAAAGAAAGAACTTTTCTTTTCGCTTCTAAATAGGCAACATCATCGGCCCACGTAGCGACGGGTTGCTGGAGGAAGTTATTATCGATTTTCAATCGAGAAAATAAATTTGTGCTCTTCAAAGACACAAAATCACTTAATGATTTAGCTGTAACAATGGATGAGGCAGTATAATTTAGTTTAGAAAAAACGGAATAACAGTACAATAAATGAATATTAAATTAAATATTGAATTTAAACTTACCATACAAATAATCAGACATGTCTTCTTTTGATGGAATGTATCTCTTCCCAGAATCATAAAAACTCTCTCTTTGTAAGTTCACTACAATGTTTTCCTTGGTTTGTTCACTAACTTCATCATCAAAGAGCGACAAAACGGTTATTTCTTCTGACAAGTACCAAAGGTGTTGACTAAACTTGCTCAGGGCTGCTTTGGAGATGAATTTGTCAACAGTTTCATATTCTTTAAGCTTTTTTAAAAAGCACAAATCTTGATTTGGTGCCTTTACCAGCACACTACATCCAAGCCATGGTTTCACATATACAACCGCAATGAATAAACAAACGTCTTAAAGAGCTCATTTATCCTTGGCGCTGATTTTTAACTGGGATTGCAACAAACAAATTTTTAAAGAGTAAATAGCTCTAGCCATCCATCTTGCTTGATGCATCGCTCCAGGAGGTCTGATTTTAATTTTTTTCTCTTTATCTCCTCCTAAGAAAGTAATAGATAGCTCAACCAGTTCTCGATAATCGTCACGTACGATGGTTTTTTGCAGCTCTTGATTATAAAATGTCAACAATTCTTCAATTGTTACATCACTAAAATGTTGTTTGACAATATCGGTGCATGTTTCAATAGCAGCAGGATTAATATTTTTCCAGTTGTCCCTAAACTTTTTGAACATTGGGATATCAGGGCTAGTTGTGACTTGCTGGATTTTTGTTTCAAACACACATTTTAAAACCAGTTCATAAACGTGATGGCGGCAAGCAAAGAGTAGTAATTCCCTGTCCAATTTTTGTTCCAAAAGAATGCAAGCTCCTTTCACTCGCCCTGTATTAGACGCAGTTGTGTCACAGCACATTATTTGTACTTTGTCATCCAGGTTCCAGTCATAAAGTGCGTTTAACACAGCTTCAGCTTGATTCTGGCCGGAAGAGCTCTCTAATTTGGGCACAGCTAGAAGTTGTTCCTTTCCTCCAAATGAAATTAGAATAGGCAGGCGTTCTTCTTTAAAACTTCTCACGTCCAGTCCAGGTAATAATTTTCCATCCCAATGAATAGTCACCATTTCGGGCATATTATTATGGAAATCTGATTTTATAGATACCGCTCTATCTTTTCTAGTCTTAGTACGAATGCGTTGAATGGAAGATTTGTTTATCGGGAAATCTTCACAGCTAAGATCTAGCGCTTCTACTACAGCCTGGAGTATATAGACAGAATCCCTTATGCTTAATTGGCATCTATCTAAAGCTGCAACTAACTTAGGCGAGATAAAGTCTCTCCTTCCTCTTTTCGTAATAGTTGCAGAACATACCGTTTGAGAAGTGGATGGTATGGGTTCCTCAAGGCTTTCATCAGAGCTAGTAGATTCATCGTGATGTCCTTGCCCTTGTAAAACATCTTGTGTAGCAAGAAATGAGGATACACTTTCAAAACACATTTGCTCATGCCTTTTTTTCTCTTCTTTTAATTTTTTCTGTCTTGCCCTTTCTTCTTTTTCCGTTAACTTTTTGTCTACACCCGCTAAACATCCGGGACGCCCTGGTTCTCTTTGTTTTTGTAAAAATATTTTATCTTCTTCTATTTTTATGCGCTCTAAAGCATCAGCGTGTGCAATATCAAATAAATTATCTAAACTACTTTTAAATTCCTCCTCACGCTGCTTGTAAACATCTTCAATTTTTTTTGAATTTTTTTGCAACATCCTCCAAGCATTATAAAGATTTACAAGTTTCTTTACGCAGTTAGGTGTAGCTCTCGTAGGGATTCTAGCCTTTTCCCAAAATATAACGCATTCTCGAATGGCAAGATTTGCGCTTTCACTAACCGTCAATTTAACTTCGCGAATGTTAAAAAAAAGTACAGCTAGAACTTGGCGGTTAGACGGCAACTTTGCTCCTGTTATTTGAAAATTTACATCACCAACTAAGAAAATATTTTTTTTATTACTTCTTAACTTCACAGTCATTTTTTAAGTGTAACACATACGTATTAACCACAGCAGTAACTAAGAACAAATGACAAACAGCCAGTAGACGGCCGCTGCGAGTACAAAGCGAAACGCAACTGTCGCCTATTTTCTTGGCGCCAACTCGCAATGAATTCTTCGTCTGAGGTTTTTCTCCTGGCGGTAGCACAGTACGAACATGTATGAACATGATTCGATGCAACTCGGCACGGGTTATTGACGTCCAATGAAGGTAAAAATTTATTTCTGAGTGTTTTAGAAGCAAATGAACAAAACTAAGACCTATGCGTTATAAAATGAATACTTTGAAATATAAGGGACACCCTATATTATACATTCACTAATGAAACTGATGGGATTTTTTTTCTCATATGCAAAAAGGGGCAACATTTTCGATTACCTTTGACCAATTAACCTATTAAAATTCGAGTTTTTTTCTTAAAAACTGATAAAAAATGATCGAGTTTTTTCGACAGAAAAGTAATACAAAGGTATAGTATAAGGTATTTTCTGAAATTTCAGTTGGTGGGGTGACTAGGAAGCGAGGAACGGAATAAAAGTTATTAAAAAAATTAATTATAATCTTGCTCATCGTTTTTTTTACTAAAACGGATTCTCAGACGGCATTAGAAATAAAATAACGCGAGATACAAAATCGTTCGTTTGGGAAACGGGCATGTGCAAATTTGCCAGTAACTTTAGCCCGTGTGAGACACGGGCAAATGCGTTAAGGGGTTAATTTAGAAACACCATTCCTCCCTGAATTATGCGTTTGCCTTAGAGTGCCCATTACTAATGTAATATCATTACAGTTAATTACGATTGAAAATATAATAGTTTTGTTTGAATTACTAATTTTGTGTTATTGAAAACAACAATAGAAACAATGGAAAAATGAAGAACACATATATAATTCTTATAATTAAAAATCTGTTCTTGGTGGGATACCTCTGATAGCAGATATGGATTCCTCGTGTGAAAGTACTTCAGAATAAGGTTCATGCGTGGGACAAACTGTATGTTTACCAGTGTAATTGGTCTATGGGTTTCTCAGTTTGAAATGTAAAAGATCGTTATTAGATTGCATTTAACAATTGAACGTTATTATTTAAAAATTATGTGCTTAAAAATGAGAAAAAACGCCTGTTTTTTTTAAAAAGCAATTTTGACTTAAAAATGAGTAGGTGCTGCTCTCAGTTACAAGTACTGACGCATACTTAGAAATTATAGTTACAGAAAGAAGAAATATTACTTTACATTTACTGCACGAAATTAAACATTTATAGAGCAACTGTAGGTTCGTAATTAATATAGGGATTTTTTTAACGATCACTGCTTCAGATCATTAGTATCTGTCTTAAAATTAAGGAACTACTTACCCCGTGAGACATCAGAACGGCTCAAGAATTTTAGTATCCAGTTCTTCTGAGTAGGAACACAAGATAAATGATTCGTCAGATTCGCATTGGAAGCAGGAAAACGAAAAAACAATGAACGAGTGGGTAATTAACGTTTTATGTATAAAGAAATTTTGCACGAAAGTGCTTTGGTACTCACAGCTGCTACGTTTAGAAGCTATATAACTCACCTTCCCCCATCTTTATCATCTAGTCTGGCACAGTAGTAGAACTTTTGTCTTACAGTCAGGACGGACCACGTTCTAAACCCAGCGCCGACGGCGGTCGACTGATCTCAAAGACGATGTACTCTTGCTTAATACCTGCTGTGTTGTTTCTGATAGAGTGTTACCTCAAAAATGAGGGAACATGTTTTTCTTTCTTTCGATAATACGTTTTTGAGTATAGTGGGGTCTCAAAACTGAGATGGTACCCAGTTATTTTTGAGAAAGGTTTTGACAAAGTTTCAACTTCTAAAATAGTTGTATTTTTTAAATCTATGTCATTTTGACTCGGAACTATTGCAAGAACACGATGTGCGTGAAAAATGTAATTTTAACACAATAATAAGTATTTTTATTTAACTGTCTGCTTTCTCTATAACTTCAAAAGATACAAAGGACAGTTGCATATTTTGTGTTATTTTTTACTAATTTAGTATCCCATTAATTACTGGCAGGTAGTTAATCTCCATTTATATTAACCTGTTCAAACACACATTGTCTGAAACAAAATTCAAAATATTTTTTTAGATACACAAAAAACGATGCATACTTAATTTTATTATCAAACCGTAAATGCGATAAATTTTTTAAACACTAATCCGTTGACATTGAGGAAGATTTTCTTGATGAAAATATGCATAAAGACAATAATTTTAAAAGGGAAAAAATTTTGCCTTTCTCGCACTGTATAGCTCAAAATTATTACTCCCCTTTCGGATCTAAAAATGTCAGCTATTTCTCAAATATTAACAGGTAAATTAATAAATATATATATTTAGATTATTTCTCCAATGGGCTGCATTTTGGCTTACCGCCATTGCAGACCTAGTTCGTTCCCCAGAGACTAGCACCCTATCTTTCAGCGGCGCGACAATGCGTGCGTTACTATCACTGCATGAGAAATTTGCCGTCCAGTTTCTTCCCCTGAAAGGGAAGCACCTGGACTCTGTTGATGCGAAATTGTATTAAGAATTTAGCCGAAAGCATTCAAGCCAAACAGTTACTCAAGGGATATTTTACGTGCTGCATGGATGCAGACGATTTTCTGCATCTTGAAAATCCACCGACATGGCCAGGTTTGAACCTGCGAACTTGGGTGTACAAGGCCTGCGCCTAACCACGAAGCCACGGTGCACAGATTACTACTTTAATCAGTATTTCATAAAAATATCCCAACTCCAATATGGAGTAAGAGATTATGGGTTTGTTTTTTGTGCTATTTTTTTGAAATAGGAAACATATATAAAAAAGAAAAACTTCTGGAGCATTATTTTAGTACATTCATCTATCGTATATGGTGAAAACAAATTAATGGACATCATCTTACTTACGGACGCTTAGAAAAAGTTAATATACAACCCAAAATCTCATGAAATCTTCTTTTATATAAATGGCGTCTTTTGTAGTAACATATAAAGCTTAAAGATGCCAGTGTCTCATAAATGAAGCTTATTCAATATAGTAATTTCTGATTCACTGGAAATTATCACCATAAAAAAATATCGTCTCTTCAGAAATGTAATCACATTGGGAGCCTCAAAAAATAATTCTGGTTATAAAAGACAAATGGTGAGAAAGAATGGGAAGATTTATAGACTGGTTTATCAAATTGCAGTAGGTTGAAATAATGACTTTCTTTCATCTTTACGAAAGCAACTTTGACACGTACAAATATGACGTATCAAATAATACTCTAAAATGCTTCAAAAATTCTGGTGGAGAAGGTCATAACTGAAAAATCCTTTATGTCAAAAAACTTGATTCACAATGATAGTAATAATGATTAATCCCGTCAAAAATGGAATTTTTAAAAAAATTAAAAAAAGAAAAAAAAAAGAAAAAAAGAAAAAAAACTTGGGGGGGGGGGGGGGATCAAAACTCTTATGTAGTATGTCTCTTTAAAAAGAGCTCACATTTGTTTTGTGTTGTAGAATGCGCTTTTGTTTCTTCAAAACATATCTATGCAATTTTCTATTGCTGATTTTATTATGTGTATTGCTATGTGGAGTTAAGAAATGCATATACATATAAAGATGTAATTTTTCTTTTGTTAATAAATCATGTATGTTTTTGTTTTGTGAATATTTTAGTTCCTAATATTTACTTCTTTGAAGCTGTGTGAGTATCTACTTTGTTGGACCATACCTGTCCTTTGAGTATTTTTGAGAGGTGACCACAGTTATTTGAGAACGCTTGGAAAGAAAATAACGGCTGAATTTGATGCCTCTCTTTATATATCTCGCGAATTAGTATAACAATTTAGGATATCATTACTAGGTAATTTTGCCCGTTTTATACATTCATAAATATTTAACAGAAAATTTCCGTTCTATTCTACTAAACGTATGCAAAAATACAATTTTTTCTTGTTTTCTCTTCCGTGGAAAAATCTGTATAGAAATGATTGAATTATTGGAAGAAAAAGCAGTTCCATTAACCATTTGCCTAGTCGTTTGTATGACGCCTAGTAATAACTTAAAGAACATATGCATTAAGTTTGCCTGCGTGCCTTCTAAGTGTTAATCTTACAAATTCTGCAAAATATTTCAAAATTTGAAGTCATATGATCTTATCCAAAGGCACGTCATTATAAAAGTTGTCTCCCGTAGCTGCACTTGTCGCTGCTCAAAGCCCTTTTCAACCGATTTCCTAACTTCAGGACTTTGTAACTTATTAACTTATTTTTGACTTTTTCTTATTTTGATGATATTTTAACGATAGATTAAGCTTCTTTTATTCTTTTTTTAAAAGCCTTTATGGGAAAGTTGGCTAAACAATAAAAAAAATGATACATTACTACTTTATAACAGTTAGAATATGTGAATTTAAGCATACATCACCCACATGAGTTAAATAGTTATACAATAAAAGTAACATACTTTTGGATAACAGTATGGAAATACAAAAATACCTTTAAGTCAACAAAGTTAAAACTAACTTGATAGGTAAAAAGAATATGTTTCTAGAAATCTTCTCAAGGGTGGAAAGTTGCGACAGACCATAATCCTTCCACGAAGAAAGAGCTTCAGTAAGATAAATGAATGTCAGGTTTTTAGACAATGTTTGTTGAAATTGCAATGCCAGGATGAAAGTACTTAAGAATCCAAAAAGTAAATTCCTATTTTATTACTTTGGCAGCCCTTTATTCGCTATTTCTTCTCAATGTTTATTATTACCAGTTAAACTCAAATAAGATACCTCAGTTTCTATACTTAATTTTCACTAAATAAACTTTGTTGTCTTTTGTGCTTTCATCATTTCAAATCATTTGTGCTTTGAACTTCAAGTTTTGTAACTTACTTAGTAGTTGTGGCATTATGTGACTTGGAACTTTATTCTGAAGGAATTTCTCTGTTAAACCTAAAGCATTTTTACATTAAATGCTCTAAAAGCACCTAGGGACATATCGGTGCTACAACAAAAGAGATTCAATTCAGTAAGAAAAGAGTTTGAGAAATGTGTTTCGGATGTTAAAATTTAGTGACATATTTTTGTTCATGAGCGAAAAATATTGACTACATCGTATGTTTCTGTTTTTAATCAGTACTACATGCAAGATAGAGCAATAGAATGCTACCGTTGTTTTCTGCGATACTGCTGCTAGAAACTCTCTGGTACTGAAAATCTAGTAAGTACTACATATCTTGAAACGTAGTTGAACATATAAGATATCACGCAACATAATTTTAATCACGCATTTTAATGCAAAGAAGGGTTCAGAATACAAATTGAGAAGAAGGGGAGGGGCGGTGAAATAGGAAGATAGGATACCTATTTGGGTGTAGAGAGCATGTATTTAAGACAGTATTTTCTGCGAAAATATATCGTGATGTCTGACAAAATTTTATCAACACAATGATGGTAAATTGTAAGGGTTTAGGAATGTTTCCTAGCAATTCATTTTGTGTTCAGGCCTCGTCAAAATATTATCTTCAAATTGTTCAATAGTTTTTGGGTACAAAAAAGTTGCCAAATATTTTACTAAATAAGTTATGTTTTGCCACATAGATTAAAAAAAATCAATGCTTGCTTTAAATAATCAAAAAAAAAAAAAAAAAAAAAAAAAAGAAAAGAAGGTAAGGTGATGCTCTAATTTGAAAAACGTGTTTCGAATAACTGAAATTCATTGAGCTCTAATTTTGAATTTTCATTAACGTTAACATAGATTACATAGATTGTTTCTGTTTTCAATTAGTACTTATGTAAAAAAACTAAGAACAAGATATACAGAATCAAAATTTATAATCTAAATTATAAATTTTATACGAGGAAATTTTTATTGAATTCAGTCGCTGCATGGCATTATTACACTTACTTATTTCGTTAACTCTAGCCCTATGCAAATATGCGTCAGTATCAGCTGCAAATTCAGATATTTACTGATTAAATTATATATTTACAGATTAAACTGCTGATAAATGAAATTTAGAATGATTTTGAACATTTCTGTTGATATTTAAAATAAATTTATTAGGAAAAATGAATACGAAAGATAAAAAAATGGCATGAATGGATTCTGTTACAATTTATACTTGTGAAACCTAATCTATGATTTCTATATGTAAGCGTAATGTATTGGTTCCTAATTCAAACATTGACTGAAAAAAAGCCCCTCTATTTAAAATATCTTTAGAAGATTTTATTAAATAATTTATCTATATTATTGAAGATTATTTTGAAATAGTAGAGTTAAGGTCTTCAAACATTAAATGGAAATAATAGTTCACAAATGAATACACAAGCAAACTTAAATATTTAACTTTAATTAAAGTTCTTGCATTTGTTGGCATTATATTCATAAAGCACTTAACATAAATTATTTTTTTACGATTTTGTTTAAGCACATAAGTCAATTCATTATATATTAACGTACAGAACATTTATCTCGATTTGGAATCTGATAATTAAGTAAATAAATGTCAAGTGGGTAAACATGTGAGTTTAACTGAGCTAAATGGAACAGCATGCTTAGGTTGCAAAGACGTTTCATTATCTTTAAAGTAGTGGATTCCTTTTGTTAACACAAGGAACTGCTGAAGGCAAATGCTTCTTAATAATTAATTATTCAATATTGAGTATCTTTTGGAGATTTTTTTAATGCTAAAAGTTGTTTCAGGAACAATTGTATTAAAAAAAAATCCTTTTTTTTTTCATATTTGTCCAACAGTTTTTCCAAATTGCAATAATCCTATTTGTAATGTGCAACACACTCTCAGAAACGCATGTTCAAATCTCACGAAACTTTCGTCGTATTTGACGAAATGGCTTCGTGAAAAATGCTCGGAGTTAACCTGTCGTCAAATGGGCGAAATTTGTGCAGTAACTTTTTTAAGTCACGTGATCGGTTGAGGAAAGAATCGTTGTAATTGACGAAATTTTCCTGATGATTGCAGATCCGTCGAAAACGCGGATTCTATTTTTGAGAGTGCAAGAAGTTCCGTCTTCTCGAACTATACTTTCGTAATAGAAGTATGCGGGTCCCGAAATGATGGGCATTTTTACTACTGACGGCGACAGTCCGTCTGGACTGACAATAGCGAAGGCTGCTACGGATTCAATTGCCTATCTTTGAAAAAAAAAAGTCGTATTTATTTTATGACCTTGCATCGCTGCGGAAGCGCAGAGATCGTGGGAAGACGGTAGAACCACGGGCAAGAGCCCCTGAATGCGTGAATCCTCGCAACGCTCCACTCGTATAATCGCGAGCCAACGACCGCTGAAGGATGCCATGGCTGGTGAAGACCGATTGCCATGGCTGATGAATGTTGAGGGAGGTAAATTGAGCCTTAATTAGCCAATGACTCGCGACAAATCAAGAAAGAGTTTTGGTGAATACAAAGTGAGAAAATATATCAGATGTTTTAAAAAGTTTCTGAAATGGAGAGGTGGAGAGACGCTGCTTAGAAATTTATGCAACCTATCTCTAAACAATAGAGGTGAACCTTCTTCCTGCAGTGTGTACAGTAGGTGACGGTGAATAATTCTCATGTTGTTCCCTGCCATGGAGTAGCGTACAGTGCGGTACACAGGAGCTGCAATGTTGATGATAAGCCCGATCGCAGACTAAAAGACAGAACCAACAACGGTGATGTGGGTCCCCCAAACCATCGCAATCATGGATTAAATCATGCAAATTGGAATAACTACCCAGCTGGGATCCAAAGGCTTATGGTTCGTTCCCTACACATTTCTTTTCCTTTATATTATCGTTTCAATTGGAGTTTTAATAGTCTCATGGTATCAATATAGGTATATCAAACATAAGATCATTTGCATGGTATCATGCTTATATTTCAAAATATAAGCATGATACCATGCAAAATATAAGCATGGTATCATGCTTATATTTTGAAAAGAATGTTAGACATTAATTTATATTGAACAAATTAGCCTAGTTTACTTAAAACACTTTGTTATTTTTTGGCACCTAAAACACGTTTTGTTGTCCACAACCACTTACTAGTTTCACGCGCCTTTATGTCGCGAACCTGGCTGCGACATATACGAACCTACTTTCCCGTATACACCAACTTCAAATTTATAATCTACCTATCTCCCTCTCCCTCTTTCTCATTTAGCTTTAGTTCTTAATTGCTTCCAATTGTACCTTTTTCAATGGTTAATACATGTTCATTGACTTATTCATTCATGCATTCATTCTGTTATTCATTCATTCATTCATTTAGTCATTCATTCATTTACTCATTCATGTATTGATTAACTCTTCTGGTTGAATTTCGTATCTGTACATGTTCTACGTCATAACATCTTTCCGATAAAGTTTGTTCTCAACAAATCCGTCTGTTATACCAGAACTTATATAGAATTGAAATTTCCCCGTAGGCGGTACTGTTAAATTGTTTTTGAATTGTTCAAAGATGAACATTTTCTGTTCAAATAAAATAGTATTTCACGCCGAGAGCTTCTTTCAATAAGTTTGCTCATAGGAGCTTGGATCGTACGCCCAGAGTTTATATAATTTGCCCATAGAGGTTAATGTTAATATTTTCTGAACTCTTCAAAATTGAGCGAAAACTGTTAAAATCAGAAAGTAAAATTATGCCGCATGATTATACCGCATGGGCGCTGACGATTTTCTGCATCTTAGAAATCCACGGACTCGGACCAGGTTTGATCCTGCGACCTTGGGAGCACGAGGCCAGTGCATTACCACTGCGCTACCCTGCCGGCCCAGCATAATTAATTAGATCCTGAACAAAAATCGATTTTAAAAGAAAATATTTTCCTTATTAATACTTTAATATTTTAACGCTGATAATATTTTGTGAAAATAAATTTCAGCGCAATTAAGAATGTCTTTAATCAATCAACTGCATTGTTTAAAAGAATCAGGATTTCGTAAAAGAGGGACTCATCTCGTATTAAATGAAATTCCCTTGCAATAAATCATATGAGCTTGTTAAGGTAAACGCCTTTCCAAGAACTTCCTTGAAATCCGCACTTGATCTTGACGAATTATCATTCTTCGAGGATTTGTGAAGAAGGGTCAAACGATTCATCCTAATTTTTGGAAATTTGTTACAAAGTTACTCATTTATATACATTAAAGGAATTCCCCAAAGCACTTGTAATTAAAAAATGCCTAGACTGCTCTGGGTTAAAATATAAACTGTTCCTAGTCATTCCACACTTTTTTGAACTTAGATTTTAAATGTCCTTAGAGTACTATATGATGTTTCTTTAAATGAAGAGCTCATTTATAAGATTATGAAAAAAAGTTCTCTGCAGAACATGAGCGATTTGCAATTGCAATTTGGGAAGATTTGAAAGATTCCCTTTATTTAATGGCGTTGAATGTAATGTACATGTATAATAACTACTAAATATAGTTTTAGTAAAGATTTACGTATATTTTAAATTCACTGCTAGATTTATCTCCCTTATTAATTTTAATTACAACTCAACTCTATGCAGCAATATCTTTTTAGACACTGGGGCTATCTAGCGACTTTCGAGGTGTAAATAGAGCTTCGAAATTGTTTTACAGCTCTTATTTTTCGAAGCTCTATTTACACGTACGCATACTTGTGAAAAATTTGTGACTCGAAATGTATTCAGCAGAATGTACTTGGAGCAACGGTATGTTTTGCAAGATTTACAACTGTTTCTGTTTTTTTTGTTTCTAATGCCACTTGGGTATCCGAGCTCCCCTTCGCAGAACGACCTGGGATTAAGGCAGTAAGGGATAGCCTTCTGGTTTTATAGATGAGCACCACAACGGTGGAAGTACGACTTGACTCAAGATTTGTTTGGATTACACCAGATGGCGCCACCACTAATACGCCACCTTCCTTTTTTGACCTAAGAGTGAAAGGAAGGGAAATTCGCCACCCCCGCGGGTACCCTGGGAACTTCATCAGGACTTCAGTGTCCACGGATTTTACATGCACGTATTTCTAAGAGTACAGAAGCCCTGTGACTGAGTGGTAGCCTTCCGTGCTACCATGCCACAGGTCCGAGGTTCTATTCCCGGGCGGGGAAGGGTCGACTTAGCCTTTCATCCCTGCAGTGGGGTCGATAAAATGAGGACCAAGCATGCTTGAGAACTAAACACCGGGGGTTCCGAGTCAGGCCGACCACTTGACCGGAACTACTGCGTCTGCACCTCAGGGCCCTCGGTCTCGAAAACTGGGATGGGCATAGTAGGCCATAGGCCCCAAAAGGACTGGCGCGCCACTGTTTAGTTTTTTAGTTTATTTCCCAGAGTACATGGTGGGTCTTAAGCGGGTCAGGTATCGAACACCCAGTCTTCCGGTTGGAAATCCGATATCCTAATCCCCTATTTTTACATGCCCAGAAGCTGTTTTACTGCATTTTAATAAAAATATTTGAATTTGTCTTGTAGCATAAATCAGACATAAATTTAAACTAACAGCTTTATATCTGATTCAAGAATTATTTTAACGTTAATCTAAATCATTAAAGAAATACATTACAAATAAATATTACAGAATAAGTCGCTACAAGTCAAAATTTTCAAAATTTAAATTGTGGTACCAATTTTATTGCTGACATGTCTGTCCGTCAACATGTTTTGTTCCCTTGGTGTTGAACAACCAGTGTTCGATTGCCGCTGAAGGCTCAAAATTATCTGGTTCTACACCATCAATGGCAATTCACATTAAACTGCTGATTGTCTCTGTAAAAAAACTGCAACGAAGAGAGCATTTTATTCCACTCATGGCCCTAAATCCCCTCTTGCATGCAGATGTACTAGGAAAAATGCAGAGCATAATCTCCACAAGTCAGAAAATATTTATGAATTCTTCCTGTTCACTCCTTAAAAGGTCAGAGTAAACAGCCAGAAGGTTTGATGATGTTGCCCGCTTTTTGTCAACAGTTACTTTGAACTTCTTTTTAGCGGTACTGCTTAAAATAAATTTTGAGCTCCGGTAAGGATGCGGGTTTTTTTCAATAAAATAGAAAATAATAATCTTTTGTAAAGCAATATTTTATTAGAAAATTACATGCCCTGTCGGGCATGTATGGGACTCATGCCCGATCGGAATTTTTACTTGCCCCAGGCATGTCGGGAAATGTAATTTTCGAGCCCTGTTACATAGTGTAAATATATATATATAGGAATTTAATATTTTCATGTTTACTTTTGAGCAGCAGGAGAAACTTTACCAGCTCGATAATTTGATGTGGCTAATTGGATTCGCATTAATCGTACTCATAACTTACGATTTATATTTAATTCTTTCGATCTGTTGTCATGTTAGGATCTAAATGATAGATAAAAACGATGTTAAATGATAAAAAAGCATCACAAGAATTAAACCATTGTCTTATTTGAGAAAAATTTAGATTGATACCGCCATTCTTTCTTTTTAAAAAGAAGGCTCTTGTTAAATAATATTTTACGCGTAAAAGCATATGCAATGACAGCTGCTTTTCTGTACAAGAGTAGAAAAAGTATTATTTTAATTAATCTTCGAAAACAATTTTGTTCTTTTTCTTCAAGATTTCTTTTTCATTCCTGCTTCTTCTCTCCTGATTCATTTACGTATCCTTTTTCTTTACTTTTGAAAAGTTATTTTTAAAGAGAAAAACCGATTCTTCAACTAATCAGTGAAATGTAAGTCATGTGGCTAGCTTCTTTTTCATCAAAAAATGCACTTTTCTTCGATTTTTTACCAGATGTTCTGTAAAAATTCAATTGATTTTTTTTGTAATCATTTTAGAGTTCTATAGGGATATTACAAAAAGCATTCATTATTTTTTTTCATTCCAGTTTCCTCATTATACATCGAATAATTAACTCTTTTGAGTTTCGAAATTAACAATTAATACGTTCGAGAGAAAAAAAAACATACAAACATTTTTTTTGCTGGAACATATTAAAAATCAAGCATAATATAGACCTTAAATTTTACTTTTATGCCAAACTGTAATAGCTTTTTCTCTTGCCCTTCAGATGATTACTATTATTAAAAATATGTTATTTCACAAGAAGAAAATTAAATAAATAAACAAATATAATTACAAAAAAGCTTAAACTTTTGTAAGACATCACTAGTTTTCGAGCATGAGACCATAAAATTATCTATTAATTTTTTCTTATATAATAAAAAAAGAATCTTATTTTAATGTACATACTGGAAAATATCATATTAAAATTCCATCTACTAATTTTTAGTTTCCGAATTGACTACTTTCGATTAAATGTTTTTATAACTCCTGTTTTTCCCCTCAGTTTTATAGTTTTAACATGATAATTGACAATTATGTGAAAAATAAAATGCTTATTTCCCCCCCCCCCCCCCCACTGTTAGAAATTTCATCATGAAATTACAGTTAAACAACCGGCAGCAGTCTGTCCATCTAATTCACCGTTAAATTTACGGTTTCAAACATTTTTCTATCTTTACGGGACCTAAACCATTTCCAATCAGCTGGGTTAAAAAGCCGTAAATACAAAAGTTTACGGTTTTATAACCATTTCAAAATGACTTCAAAACAAAATTTATAGCTTTTGAACCATTTCGAGGCGTAGAATCTTTGAGGCTTAAAAACCGTAAACGAAGCGTGCGGGAATCGAACCCGGGTGTATGTTATACCAACTTTGCGCTCTAGTCATTCGGCCATCTACACTACGTAAAGCAACCGCTTATTTATCAATAAATCTTCTTTTCCAACTGGAAAACTGCCTTAAAATAGATATTTCAGTTTTTGATTGGATCTAAAGTCCCTTTTGGTCTAAATTTACTGTATATTGACGAAAATCATTTTATTTGCTGCAAGAATTAAAATACAAACAAACTTAAGCAGCTCAAATGATATGTTCGCTCATTCGCAAAAAGTTCGGGAATCCGATGTCTCCAATTTTTGTTTTACGTGTCTATGTGTTCCTATTTAGTAATCACTGCTAAAGTACTTTTTTTTTCTTCGTTTTTATATACACATGCAGATTTGAACTGATAAATCTTTATTCATATTTTAACAGCAAAGCACGACCGGTAAGGTTTCGCAACCAAGATGGAAGCCCGATTCTTAGTGAGCGCTTGAAAATTACGGTTAGTTAAACGTTCTTTTGGATAAACAGAGAATAAACGATTTTTTTTCACAATCAGCGGTTTGAGTACTATCTCTTTAATGGTTTTTCAACTGCAGTAATTAAATATGGCGAAATAACAATCAAATAAATGGTTATTTTACTATTTTCTTACGGAAATTTTTAACAGTGTATGATATCTATATACAAAGAAAGTTTCAAAGTATTCAAATGAGCGCCGTCGTTTAAAATAAACTGTCATCAAAGAATTTGCATATTCTCCTCTTATAATAGTAGTGCGTATTCTTTTAAAACTGAACTTTTAATTTCTCGTGTAAAAACTGTATAGTAATAAACAGCGTTGAAATTTTTAAAAGTTTTTAGTTATATTCAATGTATTTGTTCTTTTGAAAGAAAAAGAGTCATAATGGTTTTGAACATTTTATGCAATGGGGGTACTTCACCTCTCATAGGAAATTCCTTTTTATTTATATTTCGTATTTTTTCCTTTTATTAAGTTTTTTTCTTTGAAATCTCTTTTATATCGGATTTACTTTAAACACTCTAAGCTCATTTTTCATAAAAGCTCATTTTTCATAGTTATAATTGAAGGTTTATTTTTTTTATATCCCTTTGAGTAATTCGTTCTTTATTTGACAAGTTATTAAATATAAAATACTTTCACTAAATTGTCATCACGAAGCACGTTTTAAAACAAAAAGAATGTTATGTTAGCACAAGGTTTTTTCTGCAATTTCTTTATCTCCCTTTTTTCGCGAAAAGCAGCAAATCTTAACGTTTAATTAAAAAGTGCAAAGTGTAAAATTAAATATTGACTCGGAGTCTTTTCATTCTTTTTTTCGAGAAACCATAGGAAGGAATTATTTCATAATTGTGTTCAATTGTTTTAAAAATGTATTTCAAATAAAAATATGATTTTCTATTAACATTCGGTTTTCTTATATAGAAGGTTATATTCGCTTCTCAAACACATGCACATGCACACAAGTGGGCTTCGTCAAAAATATTTAAGCCTATCATGTAAAGCAGAAAAAATATTTTCGCCTAAATGTGTGATTAAAATTTAAAAAGTTTTAAATGTTTGGCTATGCTATGCTCTTCATTACTAACAAGAAGTTCCGTCTAGATCGATACGAGCCTACTTTCCCGTATACACTAAATTCAAATTTATAATCTAGCTATCTCTTTCTCTATCTTTCTCCTTTAGCTTTAGTTCTTAATTTTTTCAAATATACCTTTTTCAACGGTAATACATATTCATTCACTCACTCATTCATTCTTTCGTTTATTCAGCCATTCATTTATTTATTCATTTACTCATTCATGCATTTATTCAGTCATTTATTTATTTTTTCATTTATTCACTCATTTATTCATTCATTTATTCTTTTCCTCATTCATTTATTCATTCCTTCACTCTTTCATTTATTCACTCATTAATTTTTTTACACATTTATTCATTGAGAAATATCCTTAAAAATCCCGATAAAAAAATTTCATAGGAAAGGCTCGTTAGTTCTGGATTAACTTTCTATTTGTACATGTTCCACGTTATAAGAGCTTTCCGATAAAGTTTGTTCCAAGCAAATCGGTCCGTTACATCAGGATTTATATAGGATTGAAATTTCCCCGTAAGCGCTATGTTAATTTTTTGAACTGTTCAAAAATGAACAAAAACTGTTCAAATTGATATTTCACGGCAAGAGCTTCTTCCAGTAAGCTTGTTCATTGGAACAACATCTTGTACCCAGTGTTTACATCATTTGCTTCATTTTCATCCATAAGCGCTATTGTTATTTTTTTGAACTGTTCAAAATTGAACGAAAAATAGTTCAAATCAAAAAGTAAAATATGAAAATAAGATGTCCTTGGCGAGATCTTTCGAATGCAAAAAGAATTTTGAATAGGGCAATTCGTTCAAAAGTTATTAGGGGGACAGACCGACAGACAGACATTTTCCCCCATCTCAAAACCCTACTTTCAAATTTTTTATTTTTCAATCTTTATTTAATTACTTCACTTATTTTTGACATTTCTTCATTTTTAGCGATATTTTTACGATACATTAAGCCTTCTTTCATGCTTTATTATTATTTTTTTGACTTTCACGGGAAAGTAGGCTAAAAAGGTACAGCTTATATATTATTAAAACCTTTTAAGTGGACTATTTTTTTTCTTTCATTTATGTACTGCAAATTTGATTTGTAGTGCGTGAATAAATTATAAATTTCCTGATTCTAAATAACGAAGTTGTACTGTAAGTGAAGCTTGATGCTTTGAGATTTAGAATAATGCCAGTTAAAAGCTGTAAATAAATAAGCATACCCATTTTAAGCTGTGATTTCTCCTTTGATAAGCTATAACTTAGCAAAAAGTAAAACTCTTAATTTAAAAAAAAAATATGTTCTTTTGCTTTGCAACACGCCTTAATAATTTAAAGAAAATAGCCTATAAGTAGGACAATATTTTTACCATTCAATTTTATCTCTATTGATGGCTAAAATATTAATGAAATATTACTTCACCATTAAATCCTTTCAGTCTTCTATAGATGAAAATGTCCATTGATCTAAAGGACGTATCGTCAATAACCACTTTTATGTGTTTTACGTTTTACTAGTGGACTTAACTTTATTTTCCCAGGAAGAAATCTGGTTGTTTCTTTTATTACTTTTCAACAAACCAACTTCTATCCTAAAAGTATGTTTTTCTAAGAACTCCCTTATTTTGTTTCGTTTCAAGAACACAGGACTTCCAGGGTTTAATGGTTGTTCTTACATTTATGTTCCATATCGGGAAGAACATAAATATACAGTTATTGGTTTCCTAGGTGTTTAACGATGGTGACACTTAGATTTTCGCTTCAATATCTTGATCAATTTTCATGACAAAACTGGATTTGTTTTTAGTAGAGCCTGAATGGACGAATTAATTGATTCTTTTGGTATGCCCATCAAAACTTAATAATTCTGATTCAACGTTTAGCTGTTTTGATATATGCTTTATTTGATGGATTTACTTTGAGAGCGCTTGGTGGTAAATTTCTGATGTAAACAAGGAATGCTTAGTGCAAATATTACATATTTTAATGTTATAAGGACGAATACATATAAAATGCTGGACATATTCTCAGAATAAGCAGTATAACTTTCTCTAATTGAAAACGATTACTCACATGTTTACGACTTACTTTTAAACTAATTAACCAAATTGAATTATTCAACTGCTTAGGGCCTTGAAATATAATAATATATAAAGTTATGAAGATCAATGTGGATGTCTTGTATCATTTCACTGCCGATTCAAAGCAGATTTTAACCGCTTTGAGACACTAAGTGCAGGATATACCTTACGTATCGTTTTAAAAATAAGTGGGAGAAGGTTGGATAGGATGACGAACTTAAGCTTCCGAATTTTCCCAATTAGGAAGAGGTTTAAAGTCGGGAAATTTCAAAGGACGACCTTTTCATTATGTTCCATAGAAAGATGAAACCTTGGCTACCCCCTTTCGAAGAATATTTCACCAAATAAAAAGTAATTTTCGTCACTTTATCGAACCTGAACGGTGAAATAAGGAAGTGAGTTTGGTTAAGATGACGAATAGATACAATTATGTATTAAAAAAAAGTTGGAAAACTCTGTACCAGACATGGCTCTTTACGTTACTAGCTGTATTTTGAGAATATTGTATGAACTTTATGGTCGAATAATTCCTCACTTAGTGAAGTTATAAACAAAGTAGAGAACACATAGTATTCGCTACTCATAGAAAAACAATTGGCCTTGACGTTCCTTGCGGAGAACTTCGTGGCTTACCACATGAATCTCGATATATTTTTTTTTCTTTCATCTTTCTAATGGGGCTGCGTATGGTCATTAACCTTTGCAGACCTAGTGCGTACCCCGGTAATCGGCATCCATTTTTTCAAGTAGCACCACTGTCGGTGGATGCCATGGACACTGAGAATTTGGACGCTCAGTTACCGCTAGATGGCGGCACCTGAGCTCTCATTTGATGCGACTTGCACTAGGTATTTAATTTAGCCGAGAGTATCCAAGCCAAACGGATACTCAAGGGATCTTTAACATGCCGCACAATTATGCGACATGGGCGTAAACGATGTTCTGCATCTTGAAAATCCACCGACTTGGGCCAGGTTTGAACCTGTGATCTTGGGCGTACGAGACTTGCGCCTTACCGCTACGCCACCCTGTCAACGAACTTCGATATATATAATAGTAGAGGAATGGGCAATGGTAACCTCTGAGTGTCAATCCTTAGTCACATAGGTAATGGATGCCTTTTTCCTTCCTACAAGGGTGTAAAAACCAATTAAGTGAGCCGATTGGTTTCACACGTTACCGTGTTGCCAACTGCGCATTCATTGGCTGCGATTTATTCCGTGATTAAAGTAGCTTGCTTTCAGAGAACCATGGTTTGATGACTAGTCTGTGACGTGTTCTAGTTCTTCTACTCATGTCTCATTCTTGGCGAGCATTTTTCTCGGATGTTTCCTGCACGTTGTAATAATTTGAGGAATAGCTTCTGTATTTCTCAAATATATTTTGCAGAATTAGTAGTTTAGAGAAATAAAAAGTGGTCATCCCAAGAAAGCAATACGCATTCAAATCGTACAATCCGGCGAACTCGAGCTCACCATTGTGTACCATTCAAGTGGTCAAAATGAGCGCTCCGTTTAACGGAGCGGGTCCAAACAATACCCCCCTCCACCTACTATGCCTCTACGGCTTCTACCGGAGTTTCGTTAGAAGCTATGAATGCTCTGGAGAAATACTTATCTATGAATGCTTTAGAGCATCGGTTCCCAATCATTTTTTTTTCGCGTACCACCATGTTTCTTGCAATCCATTTTGCGTACCACTGCCAATGTAACTTTATTATATAGAATAGAACACGAATAGATTATAGATAGATTTTATTGCCTGCACGCGTACCAACTCCACTAGTGGCACGCGTTGGTACGCGTACCACAGTTTGGGAACCGCTGCTTTAGCGATACCAAAATCGATACCTTACCTGCCTCGTTAACTTGTACTCCTTCACCCTAATGTTGATCTGTTTTTCAGTGTAATAATGTAACAGGACTAAAAAGCAAAGTGACTAACCCAAAAAAAAAAAAAAAAATTAGTTAAAAATACTACTTTGACTCTGGAGTTTCTTCCTGCCAGTGCTTTTTTCTTCCTGCGAGTGCTGGATTTTCTTCCTGCGAGTGTGAGAAATGCCTGCTTCGGCATCTTACCCAATTCGTTCTCAGCCTTCTTTGCGCTAATGTTGATTTGTTTTTAGCGTAACCATATAATTGAAGTAATAAGAGCAGTGGCTAAGCCAACAAAAATCTTTAGTCAAAAATACGACTATCCTTGGTATCATCTTGTAAAGTTACCAGTGAACGCATAAAAATTTAAAAATGAGAAATCAATTAATTGTACTCTAATTAGCGAAAAAATTATGATGAAACTAAAGATTGAAGTATAAATCAATGCTTAAGTTCTGGTTTAGCAAAAGGTAAACAATCTTTCCAAACATCTCAAGTGGATAGGGGGGGATAAAAAATGTATAAACTTAAGCTCATTGTTTTGAATCAGAAATTCTGACTAAAAAGTCTTTGTTTGGTAAGCCTTTGCTTTTCTGTCTTTTATTTAAAAATTTTAATAGGTATATTTTTTGCTGAGAAGTTAACAGGGCGATTTTTCTAAATGTACATAAGATATCTCCACTGTTAACGAGCAGAACTTCTTTCTAAAATGGTTGGTTATTTCTGAAACGAAAAGACTGCCTTCTGCTTCTCTAGAGAAATTTTCCGAACAAAGAACTCTCAAATTATGTAAACTGCAGGAAAAGATAAATCATAGAAATTAAACTGTCAGACGAATATGTTGCTCCTAAGTACCTTTCTAAGACAAGGAAAATATCGTTTGCCAACAACACGAACTTGTAACATTTAAATGTATGTTCTTCTTAGGACTTAATTTAAAATGCAGTAGAAATGGTGAAACATATAATTAGAAAATTTAATATGTTGGTAAATACTCATATGCGAAATTTAGAAATGCTTGAAATGTTCTATATCCTTTTGAAACTATCTATATTGAAAAGTCCTTCCAATTCAGCTGTTATAAGCGAATTAAATACTAAAGATTTTAAATAAACATGAACTCATGAATGTCTGCTAAACGTTTTGTGTTACCTTATATATTTCATGAGTAAGGGAGACTGCTGTCGGTTGAACCATTTTCGGTGAAATGGCTCGTTGTGAAAATATTTTGACGTCGTCATACCTGATGGTATACCTAAAGAAAATCTCAATTAACTAAATACAAATCGACGGAATTTATCTGCATTTGATTACAATATCTGCATTTTTGTGGTGCGGTTAATGTCGATAATAATTCCGGCAGGAGGGTGTAGAGGTAAGGCACTGGCTTCGTATGCCCAAGTTCGCAGGATCAAATCTGTCCCGTCGGTGGATTTTCAAGATGCAGAAAATCGTCAGTGTCGTATGGTTATGCGGCGTGTTGAAGATCCCATCGTATCTGTTTGGCTTGGATATTCTCGGCTAGCATAAAATTCCTAGTGCAGTTTCGCATCATTTAGAATTCAAGTGCCGCCATCTAGGGGGAGAAACTGAGCGTCAAAATTATCAAGTGACAATGGCATCCGCCGATAGTGGTGCTAGTTGAACGAATGCCGGTTTCCGGGGAGTGCACTAGGTCTCCAAAGGTTAGTGACCATACGCAGCTTCATTAAAAAGGGGGAAAAAAAAAAGTCGATAATGGTCATATTATCTGCATCACAAAAAAAAAATCTGGAGGCAATTTAAAACATTCAGAAAAACTTTCAACCAACACTAGGTTAATTCAAATAGTGATGGGGGTCAGTTGAAACTCTGAACAATACTGATAATAGTATTATTATATAGGAGTTCCACCTCAAGTTCAGCTCTGTATGACTGTTTAATTTACTTATTATTTTTAATGACATTCATTAGAATAAATTTGACTATGGACGTTCTCAAATCGAAAGTAACAGAGCTCAGGTATTGCTTTCATATAAGTGGTCTACGTATAAAAATTATTTTGAAACCAATACCCAAGCGCAAAACCCCTAAATAACGAATATTTTCGGTATGAAACGAGTTTGGATGTGTTCTTGGAACATATACGTAAAATATTTTGAAATTACACACAAAGAAAGTAAATATAAATATTTTCTGTTTGATGAAAAAATATACATCACATATCACATGTTTATGGACTTCAAGCAGCGTTTTATTACGCTGAACTACAATCGAAAAGTGATGATATTTTTACCGCAGTTTTCAAACCAAAAACATATATCATAACATTTCTGAAAATTCAGTTTGAAGTCGCTCAGAAAAGTCCAGTATTGCAGTTCGAAAAAATGTTTTTATACCAACTTTCCAAAGAGAAAATATACGTATGTTAAAGAAAATATTTACCTTACTGCTTTCGCCAAATATTATCGAGTTTATTTTCATAACTTGGGAAAAATTTAGACATATCATATTGGTAAAACTTGAATATGGAAAACATGCACAGAAAAAGTGCAAACTAACTAATTCAAGTAATCTAAAATAAAGGCGCTAAAATCTGGACCTTTTTTGGCATCTATGCTCCTTTTTTTAAACTCTGATACATAAAGCATTAAGACATAATCGTATTTGGAAAGTTGGAAGATGGAACTGAATTCTACTTGATTAGGGAGCATAAAAACTTTTCGGATTCCAGCACGTTTTCCATTCTTTACAGTATTTTAGATTATTTAAAAATAAATAAACAAATAAGTAAATAAAAAAATAAGTAATTATAAAACATTTTTCTTTATCGCGTTTGTTTACTACCGACATTTCATTTTGCAAAAAATTTAAAATTAAAGTGTAAAGATATTAATTGTAAAATGTTTAATTCCTAACTATTATCAGTCGCTTAATTGTCATTGTTGAAGAAATCGATTGGAAGCATCAACTTTAATAAATTTTTATATTAAAATGAATTTGTTAAAAACATTCACAGATTGTTTCACTTGTTAAATTCTTTTAGCTAATACGACTAAAATTCAAGACATAGCACTGATTTTTTTTTTTATAGTTTTTACTGTACCTTTGAATTCTGTTTTTTGATGTTTATCTTAAAATGTAGAAGAAGAATCATCTCAAAAAATTGCTCGAGAGTATCTAAGTCAAAAAGCTAGTAAAGGGATCTTTAGCATGCGGCATTATGAAGCGTCTACAGGTATTAATTGCGCTAACCTATTCCTGTAGCGAGCTAACCTACTTTTCTACTGGGCGCAGGGTGGACCAACTTCCTTGGTCTTTTGGAATCAAACTTTTGATACCGGTGCTTATAACTGAGGCAGATGAAACCATACAGTTTTACCTAAATGATCAATGCATATTACAATGACTTCAGAAAAAAAATAATTTTTTTACACGAAAAAATTGCCGTTTTTTTTTTGAAGTGAAACTTCTTTATCGGGGTTGGAAAAAAATTTAGTGTAACATTTTTTCGTTACGCGTCACATTTTTCCGTTACGCGCCATCTTTTTCTTTCAATCGAACTTTGGTGGATTAGATATTATTTTCATCGGAGACTTACGTCAATTACCTCCCGTTCGCGCTACTCCTATCTACAAGCAACCTAAGCAGACTATTGTTGGACCAATATTATGGCGAAATCTGAAATTTTATGAACTAGACCAAGTTATGCGTCAAGCAAATCAACAGTTCTCGTCAATACTTACAAAAATCGGGAACGGTGAACGTCTTAATGAAAGTGAAATATCTATCATTGAATCTCGTTTTTATTCCGTAGAAGAAGCTGCAACTAAGTGTCCTCAAGGTATTCGATTATTTAATACAAATTACGCAGTCACTGAGTATAATAATCGAATATTAAACTCTTATTCAGAAAAAATAATTTCAACTGCTAATGATGTTTATAGTGGATGTACTACCAAGGATCAAGAGACTTTTGTGCACCAAAAACTACATAAAATGTCCTTGATTGATACAAATGGGTTGCCTTACCAAACAACATTTGTAATAAATATTTATTACATGATTACTACAAACATTGATGTATCTGACGGATTAGCAAATGGAGCTGTTGGGAAGTTAGTTCATGCAGAAACCGATATCGAAGGAGTAGTTAAAATAGCATGGCTTGAGTTTCCAGAATTACCTCGAATTGGTGAAAAATTGAGACGTAAAGCAGCAGGTCACGCAGCAGAAAATAATATCAGTCGAATGGCTGTACCAATTGTACAAAGATCCTCTACAATTCCGCTCAATAATAACAAAACTATAGTTGTTAAACGTACTCATATTCCGTTAGTTTGTGCTTGTGCTACTACCATTCATAAATCACAAGGTAGCACATTTCCGGAAATTGTTTATGAATATGAGAAACATCACAGCCAATCCTTGTTATATGTTGCTTTATCCCGGGTAACGAGTATTGAAGGATTGTATATAACTACTCTCAATAATGATAAAACATTTTATCATGGCCGAAAAACGTCAACGTCCACCATCGATTTACAAGCAGAATTTAAACGATTGTCTCTGAATAAAGTAGAGACTATAAATGAACAATTGTTTCAGTTTATAAATAACAGGAAAGGTTTGTCACTTTTTACTTTCAATTGTCAAAGTCTTAGAGCTCATGTAGCTGACCTGGATGATTCAATTGTGAAAAATTCGAATGTTTTAGTTCTGTCTGAAACATGGCTAAACAATGACAGTGAAATAAACATTACTGATTTCAAATACATTGCACAATTTAAACGGCTGAACACAAGAGCAGGAGGTGTAGGAATATATCATAATTCTAAAGATGTTGCTAACATTGTAACTTCATCGATAGATTTTTCTGTTCTTTCTCCTGACTTTCATGGGTCACTAACTTCAGCAGTTGGTGATTTATGTATGGCTCAATGCACAATGGTAAATGGGATAAAAATTTTGATTGTTGCAATATATATATCTCCTAATCAGAAGGTGGACGATATTATTGATTTTATTCACCATTCATTGTTATCATACACAAGTGGCGGTGCCTCTTTACTCGGCAACAATAATGATAAAATACCGATGATATTAAGTGGAGATTTTAATATCAATTTTGCATCAGAAAAATCTTTGAAACTAATTGAATTTTTGAAAGATAAACTTAATTTATCCATGAAAAACAATCCTCAAACGTCGACAACGAGATCCGGCACTACAATTGATGGAGTTTTCGCTCGGTTACTAAATTTTGTGGAATGTAAACAATATATTTCGTATTTCAGTTACCATAAGCCATTAATAACAGAAATATATAATAACGACATCAATGATAGTAATAATTCTATTACAATTAATGAAATTCAATAATAATCTTTGTAGTAATAAGCTAAAATGAAATAATTGTAGAATTTGTATTTATGTCTATGATAATAAAAGCCTTTTATAAACTTTATCTAATTTAACTTTATTTAACCAATTTCTGTAAAGTTGCATAAAGTAAATTATTTTTTGAAAAATAACATCATAAAGAAGTTTCACTTCTTACGAGTGTACGCTAGTACACGCACACATTTTTTTTCACACACACACTAACTGCGCAGCAATATAGAACATTGTTTATATACGTTATTTTTTGAAAAATAACGTCATTTAAAACGTCACTCAGATGTTTATTTTAAGATGCAGAAGAAGAATCACCTCAAAAAATTGCTCGAGAGTATCTAAGTCAAAAAGCTAGTAAAGTGATCTTTAGCATGCGGCATTATGAAGCATCTACAGGTATTAATTGCGCTAACCTATTCCTGTAGCGAGCTAACCTACTTTTCTACTGGGCGCAGGGTGGACCAACTTCCTTGGTCTTTTGGAATCAAACTTTTGATACCGGTGCTTATAACTGAGGCAGATGAAACCATACAGCTTTACCTAAATGAATAATGCATATTACAATGACTTCAGAAAAAAAAAAAAAAAAATGGCAATTTTTTCGTGTAAAAAATTAAATGAGAGAAGTGCGTTTAACTGTTTCTCTCTTTCCATACAATTATATAAACTTTCTAGAAGCCTCGATTCTCGACACATTCATTAATGCAACTAGAGAAACAAAAGTTAACGAAAATCTTATATATAAGCCGCTTAAGTGTCAGTTTGTCGCCGATAGGTTATTCCGAATTTCTTACTCCGACAAAACTCCATCATGCTGACATCTACACAATTGGTTCTATAATGAAAACGCCTAATAATCAAAACATTTCTCTAGCATTTTGAGTGAGGCATCGCTAGACTTGCTATCTCCGATAAAAGTTAACGTAAACGCGATTTTAATTTAATCCTTCTTTCTTTGTTTTAATTTATTTATCGTCTGCGCTTTTTATATATATTAAAAGGGGGCAGCGCTTTTTTTTCAGGGCCCTCATTCCAAGTGAGCGCACATCGATTCGATCGTAGTTCCCAAACCCTCACTAGATGGCGCAAACCCAAAATTCACAGGACCGCAGGGAAACCAACGACAGCTTTAATTCCATGTGGTTCGTATCGTTGTTTTGCGGCTGTCTTCATCGAAGCGCGCTTCGACAGCTCTTGTGCCATCGAAGTCATTCGGACTTTGGGGTATTGGTTCGCTGAGTCGCCGAAATATGAAAAGGAATATTTTACACGAATAGGGACGTTGTATTTGCCCTTCTTTGATGGTGTTTTTGATACATATTGAGAATTATTTTTGAACAATAAATTAATTTTGGTTTGCCCAAAAATATAAATATAAATTAAATAAATAGTTTTAAACATTGTTTTCTTTTTGTTTTTTTCATAAATTAAAGTTGCATATCAATGTGTATCAATCAAAGGCTATTTAAGAAACTAATTCTTTTATGAATATGTTATTACTAATTATGGTTTCAATGTATGCATATTTTTGGTGTTTTTTAATTCAGAAATATCTTTAAAGCCCCAGATTACTAAATTTCTATGTGTCAGATTTTTTAATCTAAAAAAGAAGTTGAAAAATTACATTAATGAATAACGTGAAAATATATTTACAGATTCATACGGAAGAAAATTCCATAATTAAACGAAAAGTAGGTTGTTTTTAGAAAAGATAATCCTTTTTTAACGCATAATTTTTTATGTACATCCATAAATTATGCACTGTTGTTTAATCTTAGGTTATGAGTCAAAAAAGCAACTAACATCGTTAATTACTTCCATGAATATTTTTTTTAAATTATAATTAAAGTCTAATCATACTTTAAATAAATTTTAAAATAGCCGTATAAATTTGTATGGCCATAATGCTAATGTTTTAACCTTAAAAATCTTTTTAAGGAAATTATGTTAATGTGAGGGGAGCCCAACTATCCCCCACCCTGAGAGGTAGCACATCCCCTAAAACTATGACTCCCTAACTCGGTTGAAAAGTCGATCAAGGGACCCAAAGCCCTTGAAACGAACTGCCCCCTTTCCAAATGTCAATGGTGCAGTGCAGTCTGCGCGATGAACTCCTTCCTGGGGGCACCCCTGTAGGGTGTCCACATA
Source organism: Octonoba sinensis (assembly GCA_038502835.1). Classification (NCBI taxonomy): domain Eukaryota; kingdom Metazoa; phylum Arthropoda; class Arachnida; order Araneae; family Uloboridae; genus Octonoba; species Octonoba sinensis. Next base: position 15,441,110 of record CM076606.1, on the reverse strand, counting down.
TTTTCAAAGTGAAGTTTCGTGACATTTTCCGTACTTTTTTATGACCAATCGGTGACACATTGGATATTGATTTTGCCGGAGATCGGATATTCCCGATGTTTGAAACTAGTAAATTCTATACACATGTATTATAACAATTGTACTAAGTTTGTAATTTACAAAAAAAATTTCACGACAGGTTCATTAATTTTAATAATAAAATTATACAACCTGGATAACCGGATATTTCGTGCAGTGGCCGGATTGGATTCCGAATATTTAAAAATCTGTCGAATACCGGATATCCGATGCCTTCTGTGGGGATCGGTATCGTTGGATGGAAAATTTTCGTGATCTATTCTTAGATTTCGCGACCGATTTCCGAATTCGTGACTTGTTTGGGACTTATGAGCGTTCTGTAGACATCCTGCCCTGTCAATGTACATTAAGCAAATTTGCGCCTTGTCAATGTATATTAAGCAAATTTGCGCCCTGCCAATGTATATCACGCAAATGTGCGCCCTGTCAATGCATATCATGGAAATGTGCGCCCTGTCAATGTATATCACGCAAATGTGCGCTCTGTCAATCTGTCAATGCATAGCATGCGAAAGCGAAATATTGTCTTCCCCCTATTATCGTTAGTCCTTAATTAGGGTTTGTACGGAAGAATATTGCTTGGTTTAAATAATAATAAAAAAATAACTTCCATTATACTTGTGGGAATGACAGATGCAAATGGAAATTTTTTTAACCTTTCATGAAACAAAATTGAAGTGCTATTTCAGTAAGTATATGAGATTAGTATATAAGAAGGGGGGGAGTAATAAATCAATTTTTGACGTGAATTAGGTGTGACTTAGACGTGGGCATATTAACGGAGGAAACCAGATGCCCCCCTCCCCCCGGATTTAATGCGAGTTTTCGCAAAGAAAAAACCTCGCCTTTCCTCCCTAGTTTCTCTCCCCTCCTCCTGTTACTGGAAAATTAATGTATTTTCCCCCAAAAATTTTAGGAATTTTTGTTTTACTTTTCATTTTTACATAAAAATTATTATTTCTAATAAACTTTTTATTTTTTACTATTTTTTTTTTTTTTTAATTTACTCATTCTTTATCTTTGTTAAGCATGCAAAAGTTTTTATGTGTCTGTTTTGCATCAATAAACTGAAATTGACGACCCTTATTCCCTAAAATTATGAGGTGTAAATCCCTCAAGAACGCGTAACAAAAAACTAAAAACAATACCGCGCTGAGAACTAAAAAGAAACGCTTTGATTGGCTGCTACACCAGTTTGATACGAAATCCCTTTTTCCCTACGCTTCTGAACGAAGGAGGATTTGGAATCTACGCTTTCGAAGAGATGACGTCTAGGCCAGTTCTGTAGCGGCAATCTCTTCGAATCGATGCGTCGAAGTTTGGAATGAGCGCCCAGTTTCGTTAAAACTATTGTTTTGACGATGATTATGTTGGATATAAATAAATATTTTTCGCAAACAATTTGATTATATAGTAAATAATATTTTTCTTTTACAGGTTATTATAACTTAGATGTTTTTTTTTTCGTTAACAATATTTTCCCTCGAAATTATTATATGTTTATTTTTTATTCACTAAACTTTACCGTTCTACCTGATAAATATCTCTTTGATTTCATGTGCATTTAAGGTTACTGGGATAATTGTATATTTAAAATATGTAGAACAGCGGTCATTTCGTATGACCGCCGGACTTTCTAGTTGAATTAATAACCAATAAGCAAATCAGAGCTATTAAAACACAAATGTCAAACAGAAAAAAGGTGAAGGAGAAATTATAAATGATTCATTGTGTACTTTTTAAAAATTTGAAATGAAAAATGTAAGGAAATAATGTTTAAAAATGCAGGATATTAGTTCTTTGCCATTTTATCATCTAAAACAGTGGTTCCTAACATTTTCTCCTTGAGAACCGACCCTTTTAAAGTACCTCCAGCCCACCCGAAAAAAAAAAAGGTTGTAGCTGCTAGTCGTTTGTAACGGAAGAAAACAATAGAATTTCCTAGCACAGTTATTTTACATGGTGTTCAATAGTTCAAAAGAAGGACTGAGACATGATTGCAAACAGTGAAGACTAAATAAAATATATAATAAAGCTACGAGAAACGGGCTACTTTTTTATTTATTACTTTTTATTACTTCGTTTCGAATTATTAATGGGGCAGCAAACATGTAAGGTAAATGACACGATAGTGGACACTTTTCTCCACCAGACCCCTACCTGTTAGCCGAGTCCTTAGGATTGCTTACGCACGGGGAGAGGTAGTGGGGTCTACGGATTTTACATGCACATATCCCCAAGTATACTTGGTGGTCTTTAGTGGGTATCGAACGCGCGACCTTCCAGGGTGAAGTCCGACGTGCTAACCACTAGGCTACCACGGCCCACGATAGTGGACACTGCTGTAGTAGTGGACACTTAGATCTTTAAGCTCCTAAAATAAGCGAATGTAACATTAAACTTGAATGAAATTATCAGAGCCTATAGCGAACGATTCCTAGTGCTGGTTAATAGAACTAAAGTTGGCGTGGAGCATCTATGCTAGTACATGGATCATAATATTTAATATCTGCCTCCCCAACGGTCACATTTGCTGCTCTTTACTAAAGCCGAATAATAAGAAGGTTAGGGATTTGTGGAAAATATATGGGAAAAAAGCGTGACATCACTTATGAATGGTCTTAGTCATTTAAAAAATTATTTCTCCAAGTTAACAGCATAAAATAGATGATATTAATGTCTGTCCACTACTAATGCAAATAAGTGTCTTATACATGTCCACTGTAGATACAAATTAAGCGTTTAGTAAATTTGAAGTAAAAATCCTAATTTTTCTTCAAATGACATTTTATAGGTAATTAATTTTTAGAGCAATAGCTGGCGATTAAGCTAAATATGCAAATATTGATGTAAGTCCCTTGAAAAAATTTTGCCACTTAAAAGAGTACGAAAATTTTCTTAACTGTGTCCACTACCGGGTCATTTACCTTATATTCTGAGAACGAATTTTTATAAATTGTGTTCCCTATAGGGAGTAAAAGTTGTGGAATGGCATAAGAAATATACGTACACAAATTTGAATTAATAAATATCTTTCCGTCCCATTTTTCTTTGAAATACACGAAATTCGCCAAAAGTTACAGAAATTTACAAAAATATTACAATTTACATGTTTTTATGTTTCTTATTGCGATAGTTTAGATGAGTTCAAACACAATATGATTAATGCGAGTACAGAATTTGAAATAATCAATAAATGTCTTCCAGTTCCATTTTTGGGTTTATATATGACAAAGTAGCCGAAAATGATCCAAACATTTACCTTTTTGTAAATTTTCAGGTTTCCGACTTTTTTTTTTGCGTTAACTAAATAGTCAGAAATGATGCGATAAACATACGTTCAAAATTTAAAATAAATGGCCATCCAAATTTTAGAAATCAGGCAAAAGTGGAAATAAGTACCCAATTTTATACGTATGCTTCCAATGGTGGTCCACAAATTTTATGCAGTAATGGAAATAATTTATAAAATCATTTTTTCGCTTTGTTCATGTGAATGTTAATTTTTTTTATTTCGTTTATGTTAGTAATTAAAAATTCCGCCATTACAATATTATTTTCGCGAACCTCCTACTCTAAGCGAAACACTTGTCGAGAAACGCTGATCTAGAACATTAAATTAAAAAACTGACACTTGCCACGTTCACATAACGTTCACATATGTTTTATCACTTCAAAATCTAACGCAGCAAAATTCTTCTTTTTAAGGAGGTTGCGTATGGTACTAACCTTTGCAGACCTAATGTATTCCCCGGAAACCGGCTTCCATTATTTCAAGTAGCACCACTGTCGACAGATACCGCTTGAGACTTTTGACTCCCAGTTTCCCTAGATGGCGGCACCTGAGCTCTAAATGATGCGAAACTGCATTAGGAATTCAATTTAGTCGAGGGTATCCAAGCCAAACAGATGCTCAAAGGATCTTTAACATGCCGCATAATCATACCACATGGGCGCTGACGATTTTCTGCATCTTGAAAATCCACCGACTTGGGCCAGGTTTGATCCTGCGAACTTTGGGCATACGAGGCCAGTGTCTTACCACTACGCCACCATGCCGGCAACACAGTTAAATATTGCAATATATGTTATTTAAAAAATTAACCTCTAAAAATATTCCTCTATCCGCCTCCCTCCATTTTCCAGAAGACCTCTAACAATGTTCGAGTGTTTTATTTTCGTAGAAAGAGCACAAGATTCTGAACATTTCTTTGGCCAATTTTTTATTTTATATTCAAATATTTTAAGCTTTACAGGCAATCCGTTGAAAAGGTTCTGCTGGTGACAAATAATCCTACCATATTTTGTGAAAAAGATATTTCAATGGCGGCAGGAAATCTTGCTATTCGTACCATAGTGTTCCGTATTTAGGATAATACGTCTTTAATAAAAATTTCTATAAGTTATAATACTCCAAGGAATTTATCTTTAAAAATATTACATTTATGCCTAAAAAATCAACTGAACTCGGTGTTCTAGACGGTATTAGTGGAAGGCAAGTTATAAAATGTAAGAGATCAAAAAAGTCATAAGCCCTTTCTTTGCTTTACGCAGGAGGGAGCATTTAATTCAGGATTTTGAAGAATTTGTAATACTCTGACGCACTTCCTGCTTTATAAGATGAGGGAAGGTTATACATTTTAGTAAAACGTCATGTTAAAGAACAAATTATATTTTTTAGTAGTTTAGTTCTTTCTTTCTTTTTTATTTGTTTCAAATACTGTAAATTCTAAATAATATAACCCATGTATACATTTTCTTATAAAAGCTGTGTTTATCGTAATAGTTAAACTTGGTACTTTGATTTAAAAGATTGCTTTAATCCAAAACGGTTTTGATATAACTCTGTAGTCAAAGGTTAAGAATTGAAAAGAAAATATCAATTTGAAAGCATTTACAGATGCTTAGAAAAAATGAAAAGTTTGTAATATTTTATTTTATCTAGTTTTATAATAACGGCCTTACCCTATTTGTTTTTTTTCTATTTAAAGCATAGACTTTGTTACATTAAACTAAATACATAATGAAATAAAAAAATAAATACAAATAATAATAAAAAGACCGGTGCAAATAAAATGACGTTAAAGTTCTGCCAATTGGAAAGTGAAAAAATTCAACTGTTTTTATAAACCATAAAATAAATTATTTTAAATAACTATCCTTAAACTATTCATGCATTTTACTCTAGCAAATTCATTGAAAAAAATGATTTTTTTAAATATTGAACTTTTTGAGTGTGTCAAGTATTCTGTAGAATTTGGAAATAGCATACCTTAAGTCATGTGAGAAAATATCTAACATTTCATGCTAACTGAAAAAATGGAGGAAATGGACAAAATGTAAAAAGGGAAAAAATCATGATTACGTTTTCTAGAGAAAGAAATATGATAATTGGTCTCCACTTGTCAAAAAATTATTTCGTTAAAATACGCATTAAAATTATTAACGTTAATTTTTTAGAAAGCAACATTTAAAATGGTAGAGTTTTAATAACTTATACGATACATTCATAAGTTTTTTTTTTAAAAACAAAGTTCCATGAAAAAATGTGTTACGCTTTAAAACAAAATTTAGTGCCTCTTGAAAATAATGCCGTTTTGAGAACAATTGGAAGTTTAAAAAGAAAATAAAATTGCTTAGCTACTACGTTCGTTAAAAAGTGCTTTAATTAATGACATTTGTACAAATTAATGACTAATGTTTTATGAAAGGACGAAAAAAAGCATTACTATTTGGATAAGCTGCGAAATTTCGAATAATTTAATACTATATGGAAATTTATGCAACAAAATAAAGTCAAATTGAAAATGAGTGTTATAGTTTCTTTAATTGCGTAAATTAGGAATGATGCACCATAAAAAACATCACTATCTTTCTTTCATAAATTAGAACATTTTGCTCTAGTAATTTGAAGAAATTGAATCTATGAATAAAGACGCACGATAAACATCTGACGGCATTGCTTAAATTACTTCTATTATATGAAGTAGCTGATGCGCCAGGCTCTAGTAGGTTTTTAAGTGTAGCACTAGCTGCGCCGCCCATAGTCGCACGGACCTGTTAACCCATGCAATTGTGTCGTTGACTGGTAGAGGAAACAAGTGTAGTCATGTGATACATGTTGAAATATCTGTTATATTTAAATAAGGATAAATATAGCAAACATTTCCATTAGAAAAAACTGCTATGCACAACAGATCCGAAAAATCCTCATTTGTCTCAAAATATCCTCATCATAAAGAGGACAACAGTTGCTAAAGATCTTCATTAGTATATAGGTTACGGTGAATGACCGAAATTGGAAAATGTCGACAACCACCGGTGAATGTTGATATTTACCGTCTATCAGACTGGAGAATGTCGACATTCTCCAATTTCGGACATTTGCCGTAACACATATAATACAACTGCTAAATGTGGGAATTATAGAAAGAAATACAGTGCCGGAAAGTTCCCACTAGAGTGATGGCAGAGGTATTTAAAATATTCTTACTATAGTGAGGAGAATATCACCTAAAAATCCCCATCGAAGTAAGGTCAACAATGCGCTGAAGTTTTTATTAGATTATCTGGTCAACATTTTAAGCCATTCTTCTTTTTATACCAACAGACTGTCTTTGGTGACTAAAGTACCTACAGTGTATGGGCTGTAAGCACAACATGATCTTCTTGATTAGCTAAGAATACCCAGATCCACAAATGTGAACAGAATTTATTACTAGCAAAACCTTAACAATCCTGTGATGATGATTACAATTACAATAACAGATATTGAATAACGTCAACAGTTTCTATAACAAGACAACAGTCCTACAAATTATCATTAAATAAAAGTCAATGGAGCATAAACATACTAATTGGAATACGGAAACATGATCTAAAAACCAACAGAAAAATCTAACCAAGCTGTTTCAGATCTCATAAATAAATGACGTGGCATTTTGGGCGCTTAACTTGCATAATATATAATGAGAGTTCGTTAATTTTTACATTTTTAGCTGTTTTCATAATCGCGTACGTAATAATTTTACCGTACAATCATCAGCTAGAATTCTAAAAGCCATAAAATCACAAAAATATACTACATTCTGTGTTCGTAACTTTTCTTAAACTCCGTTTATTATAGTTTCCACCCATGCATGTAAGACTTTACTTAACAAATAGAATTCAACGTCTAAATGCATATCAAAGCTCGCATCTGTTTCTAAGAAGAAAGCTTTTTGGTTGAATTAAAATATACTAGCCAGTATCATTTATGTATCCATAAACACTTGTTGTCATGAGAGTTTAACAAGGGGTGAAAATGAGAGGAATTTTTAAAGTGTACATCATCGTAGGGATTGCTTCACAGGTACAGGATTGAGACACCTACGTTTTTCTTGTTAAAAAACTCTAATGTGTAAATTTACTCATTTAAAGCTCAAAGCTCAAGTAGGGTTTATAAGTCCTAACTACACCTCCTGCTGAATTTACATCACAATATCATGGCAACAAAAACATTTTCTCATAAACAAACAAATATATCTCTCTGACTGTTCTACAAAATCTTTTAAATGCTCTCGAAGAAAATATTTTATCACTGTCTGAAGAAAATCCGTCTTAATTACAAAATCCTGTTTTAAAGTAATTCACTTTTGCCTGATGATGCGGGTAAATAAGCCTTTGGGACAGGTAGTATTTTAATTAAGTAAGTAATTTCTTTTGGCTCAAAAATTTTCCCTTCCAACCAAGCAGCAAGTGGTGCGTCTTTCCTGAAAATTTTACTTTCCAATTCTTTTACAGATTTTCCCATCTTCTGCGTGAGCCCTCAAGAGTATACTGATTTCTTTTCTACAAACATTCCCTTTTCACCCGCCATCATAATCTTCGGAATTGTTGTTTTTCAAAAACTTATGCTTTGCTTGCTCAAAATTATCTTTTGTTGTTTTCATTGCTTTATTTTTTGATTATGTATTGAAAGTAAGGGAATGCTTTCTTTTTCAGAGAATAATCAAACGAAGTAAAAACAATTTTGCACAGAATCAATACTGACTCGTTAGGTAAAAAGAGTTCTTTGAGAAAGAAGTTTTCTTGCAAAGTGCTTTAAGGTTTAGAATACAAGAGAGATTCATTTATTTATTTATTTTTTGTGTTAATTATCTCCTTGGGAAATTTGAAAAAGTTTCGAAAGTGCGTTTAGGGTTTTATCAGCTGTTCTTAGAAATTAAATATAGTTTTTCTGAGATTTCATATAACAGTAAACGTTTTTTTTTTCAGTTAATTTTTATATTGTTGTTATTTAACGTTCTATGTTCAGAACATAGAAGATATATTTCTGAAATATACGGATGGTTTTTAATTAAGCCGTATATTTAACTTCTGAAATAAACGGCTGGTTATTAAAGACTAAGAAAACTACATACCGTCAAGATTTGTTTGCAGCTTTCTGTTATGTATGTATGCATACATATTTTTTACACAAATGATGCATGTGTAGGGCAAAGTCACTAATCGCTAGACACTTATCTCCATCAGACTCCTACCTGTTACCCGGGTGCTTGTTTTGCATTAAAGTGTGAGTGCCTTAGTTTTCAAGCAAACAAAAGTCTGTTCATGTGGTGCAACATTTGAAATCTGAAAAATTAAAAAAATAGTTCGATCTATTACAAGACCAAGTTGTCCAATAATTCTTAGCAGAAATGATTTCTATGAGATAAATGTAGACAGTTGTGGACAATAAACAGAGTTTAATCATGTTATTTAAATTTATATTAATTGTTGATAAAAAAAAATAGGGTGAGTTAGGGTAAGTGAATACCATAATATTCAAAGGTTACATTTATAAGGATTGTGCTCTGCTGGAAAATTCTGTAGATTAATCAAATTTTTAAGTTTTGTACTCAGGTTCTTTATTGAGGTTCTCAAGCACTTATTAGCTCCATTTAATCACAAGCAGCAATTTAAGCATCGGTTTTTAACACCGGTACTCAAGATCGCACCTGCGCCACTCGGCGGGGTGAGTGCGTACCCAGCCTTGTTTTTATCGAGCACTTAAATTTATAGTGAATCGATACTATATATAATCGACATATTTTATTTATTCATGAACATTTTTATGTCCCGCAGTAGACCAGTCGGTAGTAGCTCGGTTCCCGCAGAACAACGAAAGTGAAGCAACATTGACTGAGGTCAGTAGTTTGGAAGGGGGACAACCTCTCGCAGGGGGTTGCTTTGGGACCGTGTACGCTAAAGGGAACTGGTACATGTTAAATCCGTCGTGGCTCTAGTGCCTTACAAGTGAAACGAAACCTCTGGGGACGCCAACCCCAGGTGACGCTCTCTCATGTGGGAGCTGGTTCAAAAATTAAGATACCTCTCAAAGGAGCGGAAGTCGGACTCCTGCCTATAAGGGCTCCGTTAGACTCGGGAGCAATGTACCCATTCTTTCTCGCTTTGTGTGAGGACACGACATCAACAAAACATTTTTTTCTTTAGGAGCCAATAAGTATAGATTTTGTTAAATAATATGACCTTGCGCGACTGAATTTAGTGAAATTAAAAGAAAAAATAAGAAATAAATGAATAAAGAAAAAAATTAAATAACAAAAAATATTCTTTTAAAACTACATTTCGAAAGATAATTTTCCTTTAAATGTTATATCTTTAATATGCCGGCTGTTTGGAACATCAAGAAATGCGAAATCGCAAATTATTTGCTACTCTTGCCGAAAAAGGTAATGAAATTGTTCAGCCTTTTGCATTATGTATTGCAATAATAAAATACTTTAATAGCTTTAGTTACTCAAAGGAAAGAAATAAAATCGTGTTTCAAGCACACTTTTAATAGCCGTTGAAAGTAGAAATTGAAAAAAACTTTTTCAAAGAAACGGTGGGCAAAAATGAAGAAAAGGAGAACTGGAATGTTACAAGAAAAGGATTTTCTTCATAGTATGTTACATCCAACTAAGTTAGCAAAAATGGGGCATTAAGACTCGGAAAATAGCTGTAGGCAGCTGTCTAAATAGCTCAACCCAACAGAAAGAGGTTCTTTAACGGATCTTTTTACTTTTGTATGTGTCAGTTTGTGAGGATAAAAGGTGTGAAGGTATCTGTGAAGGTAATACAGTGTGATATTAATTGAGCAGGTAAATAAATATAAAATAATTATGAACAAACAAATAATTGAATCTCTCTCTGTTTACACTATAAAAATTTCTGTGAAAGTACAGAAGGGAAACTACGTGTTTCTTTAAATTTGCAAAGAACTTGCTTTAAATCAAATAATCAAGTTTCTTGATAACAGCTTTTCAATAAAATTCTTGTTTTTCCGCACTATGTAACTAACTACAGAGACATATTTTATAAGTTACTTAAATTTGAACACTTGAGATCTATAACTACCAGTATAAAAATGGACCCTACCTCACAATTTTGGTGCTAACTTATTATTGTTTACGACCATTTCAGGTCACATAAATATTCGAGTTTATTTGCTATTCTCAAGGATATGCCTCAAACTCTCGTTTAATATGACAGATAGAGCAAGACAGCATAACATATTTTAATATACAAAGAAGGAAATACACCTAGGGGAAAGTGGGAATCGAACCCACGCCTCTTTCACTCCGCGCAGGGAGGCACCGGAACTAGTCGATTAGACCTCTCAGTCACTGAGGCTCCTGGTGCTAACTTGTAATGTAAACACTGTACGTACTTGTAGCAAAATTTAATATCGTCCTTTGTAGTTAGAAAATTGGCACCGTTTTTTTCCTGTAACATACCGCCAAACTGCTCCCAGTGCAACGCAATGAATAAATCATGGTCGTCAATGTGAAAGCCATTTTTAGTAACTGAAGAAATGACATCCAATGAGTGTGCAAGAAGGCCGTGTAGATTAAATGACTTGAACAGAAAGGCGGCTATAAAGATTCCGTCGTTGTCGAAGGCGGTTTAACACTAGCGCGAGATACGTAAATTTATTACATAATAATTCTTATTGGTGTTTCGTAATTAAAATCCCAAATTTATTCTATTGAAATCCCACACACATTTTAAATACTAAGCTAATACATAATGACTGATGGATTTTTTACGAATTTTTGTTTCAGGGATAAATAGAAGTTATTAGTTCCTTTTAGAAGCTGTAAAATCAAGGGTTAAAATATACATTTGTAGTCGATCATTATTTTCAAATGCTTACCAATCTAAATTAATTTCAATAAACCAAATTTTCTACATCAAAACGAATACATTAGTTAAAATGGTAAAATTCAATAGTATGAAATTAAAATTATTTCGAAAATATCACATTCTTTAAAATAGGCAGATAAAAAAGAAGTGACTAGAACGTTCGAATCTTGCTACCTGCTAAGTTTTCATTTTCCAAAGATCCTAAAATTACAGCCCACAGCAGTACATACGTTGTCACATACATACAGCTACACATACGTTGTCACATCAACTTTAATTTTTCTTCTGCAAGATGCATTTGAGTATAAGTAGTTTCTTCCTGTGCGTTTCACACGTATACGTCGTAGAATCACCAGCAACTTAATCAACAAGCTCTCGTCCCTCTTGAACCAATCTTGAACTATGTCTCGTCGATAATCTATTCTAATCCATGGCAGGTAGCATTCGCTCATTTCGCAGACCTCCTTCACATAACGCCTTTATACAAAATGGCGTTCCACCCTCATCCAAAAAAAAAAAAAAAAAATCTAGCAGCATCGGATTTTAAACCACTCCGAGGTCTTAGTTGAAGTAGTTGTTCCTACGTGTAACACTTCGTGTTACACAAGCACACTGAAAACTAGAAATATGTTTTAGTCCATTGCATTTACGTTTCTGGATAATTATTCTGAGTCATTAAACTGAACCAAGTTCAGAGCCATGTTATTTTATGTGTTTCCTTAAGTTATTCAGAGAAACTTTAGATTAAAAACTGCATTATTATCCACGTTTTAAAACAAATAACCATTATTCTTAAATAGTTTATTTAAAAAAAAATCTTAAATTGAAAATATAGTTGCAGTTATTTTTAATTGAACATATAGTCATAATTTTTTCTAATAAACAGTCGAACCAAACAACTGACACCGTTCACTTCAAATGGCATGCAAAATTTTGATTGAAAGTTAGATCCAAAAATTAAAGTAACTCTATGTGTAAAATTTGTTTTACTGTTAAAGCTCAAGATCTCTTTGCTAAATATATATACTTTTTATTTATAATGGACTGCTGTTAACTTCTGCCAATTACAGGTCTAGTGCGTTCCCCAGAGATTGGTACCATCTCTTTCAGCCGCACTACAATTGAGTGTGGTACCATCGCCGCATGAAAATTTTAACATCCAGTTTCTTCACCTGAAAGAGTAAGCACCCGTACTCTGTTGAGACGAAATTGCACTAGGAACTTAATTTAACCAAGAACATCCAAGCCAGATGTCTGCTGTCTTTTACATGAACTTTCACACGTCGCATACGATTTTCCGCATCTTGAAAATCCACCGACACTGCCAGCCTCGATCCTATGACATACGAGTCCCGCGCCTTACCACGACGCCATCGTGCCAGCCCCTTTGCTACATATTTATATTTAAAGTTAAAATTCTCTCTCCTTAAAAAGCAGCTAAAGTGTCATCCTTCTTTAAAGCTGATTTTTTTTTGAGTTCATTTTCATGCTGCTGACTTTATATCAAACAAATGCTGTTTACAGTAATAGAAATATAATTTCACGTTAATTTAACATTTGCGCTTTAAATTAACGTGAAATTATATTTCTATTACTGTTTACTTGCACAAAGTTAAATTATTATTAAATGCTGTTTATTTAACTATGTTCTATATTCTTTTCATCATTATTAGCATATTTATCTTTCATGTCGCAAAAAAAATTCTTTATATCTTAAGATTCGAAAGTATTCGTTTCATAAAATAAAACGCTTTGAACGTTCTTCATTTAAAATTCCAATTAAAAAAGGTTTCTAATTTAAACGAATATTATCGCCAATATCATTTAGTAACAAATTAAAAAAACAAGTTTGGTGAGAAAAAAAATCAGTTCATTAAAACTTCGTTTAAAACCTAAATTTCAGCAGAATGCAAGGAATAATAATAAAAAAAAAGATTAGAGTTTGTTTCATGAAAACCTAAAAGCAGTTCTAAAGGCCAGCATAAAGTTTAAAGAAGTGTTGGGATATTTAGCAGCAGAAAAATATGTCGATGTTTAATCAAAAGAATTGAGACGAAGAAATAAATTACTAAAAAAATGTTGATACTTGAAAGGTAAAAATATGTATTATTTTCGGAAAAGCTACCGACAGGTATGACGTTAAAATATTTTTACATGAAACAACATTTAATTCCACTCATTCTTTTGTTCTCTAATTTTCAAGAGTTTGAAAGTTGCTTTCTTGTCAATTATTTTTCCTTAGCAATTCTTGACATTTTATCTTTCATTGTATTGCTTATCTTTAAATGAGTTCAAGAAGAAGTTTTTGATGATTAAATAAAATTTTTGTCAATGACGTGCTCTAAGATGGTAGCAGCAAAAAAGATGCAGGAGGGGGGGGGGGGGACAGACGAAGAAAAGTGCGTGGGTGCTGCGCCCAGACGCAAACACACGCCCACAGATTGCAAACCAGTTAATATCTTAAAAAGTATATCAACAGTTTTAAATAATTATTTTAAGTTCTTAATTCTAGTATGTGTCAATTGTTGTGGGTTTATCGTGAATTTTATATTGGTCACTATAACTTCAAGTTAACGTTAAAGTTAAAACTGCCAAATTTAACTTCGAGTATCAAAACTTGGTATTTCATTTGGTTATCAAAATTCAATGTAATGGAAAATTTAAAAATGTAATTCAGTTAATATTTTTTAAATATCTTCCTCTTTCAAAATATATCAGCGTTTAATTGATAATGTATGGTTAATTTAGTTGCAGAATTTGTACTTATTAACGATTTCTCCATCATCTCCTAACGCTTTTTTGCAGTGGACCTTTTAGTTTTGGACCTTCTGTCCGGATCCTAAAAAGTATCCCTTTAAGAAACAACCGGAAAGAGCAACCTCTCTAACACCCCCTTCAATCAGTACCTTTTCATGTAAAAAGGAAGTCATAAACGCAAATTCCAAAACTTGCTCTCACCGCGAACTGATAAAGGGGGGGGGGGGGGTCGCCACCGCGCAATTTTCCGTAAAACAATCACTTCAAAATCCGGACCTTTTGTCCACTCTGCTCAGAAAACTGGACCTTATGTCCCTTCCGCTCAGAAAACTATACCTTTTGCCCCCTTTGCTTAGAAAACTAGACTTGATAATCATCCCCTCTGCTCAGAAAACGGGACCTTATGTCCCCTCTGCTTAGAAAACTGGACCTCATGTCCTGCCTGTCAAAAAAACTGGGCCTTCCGTTCGTGGTCTTTATGTCCGCTAGACCATATGTCCGTTTCACCTTTTGGTCAACTACCTTCTGTCCGCCGGACGTTTTGTCCGTTGGACCTTTTGAACGTTTAGTCTTGAACCTTCTACCCGGAGTGTGCAATGCAAGGCTCTCTCGACATGGGCGCAGGCTTGAATTTCGCAACGGCATGAATGTTATTAGTCAGTATGACACTACTTCCAATGATATCCTGGTGGTTCGGAACCTACTAGAAGCTACAGGTTCCCCAGAGATTTACAGGGACACTTTGTGTTTGGCCTATTTAGTACCATAATGGTTCACAAGATGGTAGATCATTTGTTTGACAAGAAAATTACGAACATTTTTGGATTTATTTTCGTAAATTTTAACAAATCATTGCTCTTGGTAGTGATGGCAAGTCATATTAAATTGATATAGTATTCAAATTTAATTGAGGCGTTTCCCGGCTGTTTGCTCGAACTTTGTTTTTTAATAATTTTTCTTCGATTCTACATGAAAATATAGAAGAGTATTTAATCTTGCGAGATATCAGCGAAAGAATTACTTCCCGTCTTGCATTGATTTTTCTTGGATTTACTCCGGGAAAAAAAAGCTAAAATAGAAATAGATAAAACACTAATTCAAGTTTCTCTTGTTGTTAGAAAGAAAGATTTATTCATTGAAAGAACACCAGTCGTTGAACGAGGAAATAAATAATTAAATGAAAGTAAACACCTTTGACAAAATCAAAATCCTTCTCAATCAGAAAAACGTAAAGAAGAAATTTAATAAATATTTCAAATAATAATAACTTCATTTATTTATTTATTTTTATTATTATTATTAATTTAATCTCTTGAGAAAAACAAGCACGGTTTCAAAAATAATTCTCTTAATAATATTTGATTTCATTCTATTGCTAAGCAGTTTTACGAGCTATTTTGATACCAAAATAAAATGGAAAGTAGGAATAGAAAGATATAACATGATGTTTTTATAGTAATTTTAATAATTTAAAGGTTTTTCTTTATAACTGAAATAGTTTATCATTATAGCTGTTAATCTTTTGTTAGTGAGCGAATTTTGAATAGTTTAAAATATTTTTTTGTGTTAGGAAAAAGAGCCAGTGTATTTACGACAACATAAGTTTAAATCAAGAACTCTAAAAAGGTTTTCTTAACCATGTAATAATTTAACTTTGTTGATAATTCAACAGACATTTTTACTTTTCCTCAAACTCTTCAAATGATATTAATGAAAATGATATAGATCAATGCCGCTGGGAAATTTTAAAATGCAAAACAATTTTTTTTTGACTTTGTATATTTAACGAAAGAAATTATAAAATGATTTTTAAAATATACGTTTCTTCAGGTTGTACTTGCTTTTAGAAATGTTATTTAACTTGTAGTATTTTTTCCATTATTTCATTTTTATTCCCTCCCTCCAAAGAAAAAGAGTTATTTTCTAAAGAATGTTTTTTATAATAATCAAATGTTCTTGTTATTTTTAAATTCCATGTTGCTCATAAAAATTTATTACCTATATAATATTTTTAAGAATATTCGTAAGAGAATTTTGCATACTTTGTTACAGTCATAATTGAATACATTTTTATAGCACATATTTGCTACACATTTATCATTACTCCATTAGTTTGATTTCAATGTTCTTTAGATTGACAAAATTTTATAGAAATTACTGTGCGAAAGTCCTAAGACCAGCTACCACTCCCTTTACTAAAATAATTTTCATTCCAAAGCTCTCATTTTAATGGCACTGATTAAACAGGTACATTGTAAATATGAAATCGGTGGGCACAATATTTTTGTAATCTTATGCTCAAATAAGGTTGATGTTGTTATTTTTGTTTTATTGTTCCTACACGAAAGTAAACGATTTAACAGTAAAGGGCGAATGGAACTGTAGCTTTTAGCAAGGTGCTCAAAAAGAAGTTCAGACGAATCGAATATAGAATGTTAAATAGTAGTTCCTGCGATTTAACACTCTGTATTCGATTCTTCAGGTGCTTCCATTTTGCATGCAAAATGCTCCGAATGAGCAGCATTCAAGTGAAATGATCTGTAATAAAATAATACATAGACTAGCGAAATTAAACTTTTTGAAAAATACAAAACGAGTTTTTGCTGATTTTTATATGCTTTGGTGTGCTGATCTCGAAAATTACTTCCCCAGTCACATCAGGACTTTTGGCAAAATCGATATCAATATTTTTACTAAAATCCTGTTTGATCCCCTATCAAATGAGTTCTCGAACAATTTTGCATGTACTATTTAACAACAGCGGTTTTTACAGATTTAAGTCTATGTAAAATATTTATATTCTTGGTAAGGCAATATAATTTTTCATAAATTTTATTTTTATGCGTTTTAATGGATGAAACCCACTGTTGTCGCAAGAGCCGCCTCTAGTCGAACGAAAAACAAAAAAGTTACCTTCACTTTAAAGTTTTTACATCGAATTATGGTGAAATTTCTAGAAGAGAATCACCAATATATTATTTTAATTTGTTTTTATAAAGATAACTCACCTAAAATAACTTAATATTTAATACATATTTTTTATCGAGATAATAGTAATACAGTATATTTTAAGAGAAAGTACCTTTAAAGTAAAAACCTAACTTAAGAACAAAGGGAAAATTACAACACACACAAAGAAATACAGAAGATTAAAAAAACTGTTTTGCTCTTTTGCAGCATCAAACTTTTTTTTGGCGCTCATTCATTCACGCATTCATTTATTGATTGATTCACTCATTTATTCATGAATTTTTTTCCTCATTCATTTATTCATGCATTCATTCAGAAATATCCTTAAAAATCCAGATCAAAGCGTTTCATGGGAAAATAGGCTCCTTTAATTCTATATAAACTTCGTATCTGTACATGTTGTACGTCATAACATCTTTCCGATCACGTTTGTCCCAAGCAAATCGGTCCGTTAGATCAGGATTTATATAGGATTGAAATTTCCCCGTAGTCGCTAATGTTATATTTTTCTTGAACTGTACAAAATTGAACACAAATTGCTCAAATCAAAAAATGTTTCATGTCAAGAGCTCCTTTCAGTAAGCTGGTCATAAAGTACTTGGATCTAATCTTCAGAGTTTAAATAATTTATTTCATTTTTCCCGGCAATGCTAAGTTTTTTTGGGCTGTTCAATATTAAACGATAAATTATACAAATCAAAAAGGAAAATATGGAAATGTGATGTCCTCGCAGAGATCTTTCGAATACAAAATACATCTCTCGAATTGGACAATTTCTTGAAATTTGTTTTGGTGCTAGGGTTGGGGGGCAGACAGACCGACAGACAGAAAGACATAAAGACAGACATTTTCCACATCTCAAAATCCTACTTTCAAAATTTGTAAATCTTCATTTTATTATTTAATTTATTTTTGACTTTTTTTTTCATTTATAACGATATTTTCCCGATACATTGATCCTTCTTTCACTTTTTCCCTTTTTTTAGAACTTATACGGGAAAGTAGGCGAAAAATCGGATAAGAATAGAAAAATGAATGAGAAATAATGGCTTGATAAAATTATGTCAAAGTCTTCCAGTGAGAAACACATATTTCTTATTAATACTTACTTAATGCACATAGAATTTGATCTTAAAATAAATTAATACAACACAATGAGTTTGTAATAGAGTAGTAAAAGAAACTGAAGGCTTTTTTTTTTTGTTATTTCGGAGGAAACATATGGGGGGGGGGGGGTCCACTTCTTCATGGAAATTTAAAATAATGGCATGAAGTTCTATTTTCGTACGATCAGAAAATCGCTTTTAAATGGGGCCATTTCGTCCATGTGACGCCTGCATAATACCGATGAATATATTGATTTCTATTTTTTGGGGAGCAAAATCGACTTTGTTTAGATCTTAAACTACATAATCTATTATAGTATGAAGCAGGACAGTTTCACGGTCTGACACATACAATGTATTAGGTTCAAGGAGAGGGAGCGGAGAGCTGGTATGTACAGGAATACGACTAAGGTTGAAAATTTTCAAGAAAAATTTTAATTTTTAATTAAAGTCATTTGAATTAAAAAGAATAGCAAATTGAATTGTACTGCTTTCTTCAACAAAGCTCTTATTCTTCCAACTTTATGCACCTGAAGGTTTAATAATGCTTTGATGTATATGATGGTAGTAATTTAAGTTAACCAGTTTCGACCACTGTAGAGCTCGCCCTAATAAATATACGTGATTGAAACAGGACGTACATTATATTGATTATGGGAAAAATAAGTCTCTTAGAAGAAAATAATAGTTCAAATTTTCATCACCAAGTGAGGACTTCTTCCATCTTTTTTTTCATTCTAATGAGGTTGCCTGTGGTCCCTTACCTTTGCAGACCTAGCGCATTCCCCGGAAACCGACATCCATTCTTTCAAGGAGCACCACTATCAGCGGATGCCATTACCATGTTGAGAATTTTGACGCTCAGTTCCCCCTAGATGGCTGCACCTCGGCTCTAATGATGCAAACTGCACTAAGAGTAAAAATTTAGCCGAGCGTATCCAAGCCAATCGGATACTCAAGGGATCTTTAACATGCCGCATATCGCACGACATGGGCGCTGATGATTTTCTGCATCTTGAAAATCCACCGACTTGGGTCAGTTTTGATTCTGCGAACTTGGGCGTACGAGGCCAGTCCCTTACCACTACACCACCCTGCCTGCCTTCTTTCTTTCTTTATCAAATGCAATTTGTATCATCAAGCTGCTGTAATTAACGGAGAAACTCTTCGCAATATTATTAAACACGCTGTAATAAGCTATGTGATTAACGCAAGCAGAAAGCACGTTAATCAAATTCTTTGATAAAATGAATATTTTTTTTTGTTTATATATATATATTTTTTTTTTTGTGCTTAATTCACCCTTCTGCCCTGGTGGTAAAATTTGAGCTAATATTGCCTTAATGCAGATTTCTCCTTTTCCCATAGTTCATATAAGTGTACCAAACTTTAATGACCTGTACTTCCGTTAGAATGAGCTCTACGTAAGTCTGAACAGGATAAAAGCTAAATTACAACCACTCTATATCATTACCTGACGCCAATCTTTAAGTTGTTTTAACTTTAAAAGTAATACTTCAAAGTAATGTCAAATATTTTGTTATTTCTCTATTCAATATCCCCCTTATTTAATATCTTTGGACTAACTTCAAAGTTTTAAAACTTTTCTAGTTTGGTGCATATTTATTTAAACCATTATACTGGAAAGCTGTCATGTCTATCTAGAAAGCGTTGATTTACGTGCAGTAATATTAATTTCTAGTATTACTCTATAACACAAATTCTTATAGATGTTAGATATTTTAAGCCTCCAAAATGCGTTATTTAAGTTGTTTTAACTTTAAAAGTATTAATTCAAAGTCCTGTCAAATATTTCATTATTTCTTTATTCAATATCCTCCCTTATTTAATATCTTTGGACTAACTTCAAAATTTTAAATCTTTCTATTTTGGTGTATATTTATTTAAACCATTACACTAGAAAGCTGTCATGTTCATCTAGAAAGCGCTGATTTACTTTCAGTAATATTAATATCTAGTATTACTGTAAAACACAAATTCTTATGGATGTACGCCTCAAAATACGTTCTTTAATATAATCTTTGGGTTCATAAACAAGTGAAATTAATTTCCAGCTGTAAAAGTTCTTTCCTGATATCTGATTGCTTTTCTCGCGTCTAATCATTTAAGCCATTATCCTGGAAAGTTGTCACGTCTGTCTAAAAACGTTCAGTTATTTGTCTCTTTCGGAAGATTTAATCTTACGGAAATTGGACCTCATTACAGAATATTTAGAAGTAAAAAGGAAGGACTTAAAGCCAGTTAAGCAGAGAAAGTAACAGTAAAAATAATTTAATTTCTTTCGCGATTTATATTACTTCGCTTTAAATTCTTTTTAATGGAATAGTTTAAGTTTTAAAACGCCATCAAAATTATCTTTCATTTCTTTCTGTTTTTCGCATTATTATATTTTTCTGATTTGTTAAAGCATTGAATTTTCAACTGCGAGGAAGTAAGTTTATTCCAAATAAAAAAGAAACAAATAGTGCTATAGAAATTCTTAATGGCCTAAACCAGGGGTCCCCAGCCCTATGCCCGCTTGCACCATGGCGCCCGTCGATCGGTATAGGTGAGCCCGCTGCTTGTCCCCAACGATAAAATATTTCAGTTATCCATTTTAAACCAGAGAACATTTAAAACCTAGAGTATATGAATAAGGATCCATATAACTATGACTAATCTTAACCCTACAATGATAAATGACAATGAATATCATACAATAAAAATATAGAATACGGATCTATACAGATGAACGCCTTGACGATTGCTTGCGAACAGGAATTTCATCATATTCCTGCCATTATGAAGCGCTAGCCAGTGAAATGCAATGCCAAAGATCACATTTACTGTATTTTATATATTTTATAAATAATTTTTATACTTCGTATGTTTTGCAAGCAATTTAGTAATCATTTATTTTATACAAGAATTATATTCATATATTGAATTGTAATTTTTAAAATTAAGTTTCTTGTGCATTGTATGTAACTATGTCCACCAACTAAAAATTTGTCTGTAAAAAATAAATGGTGTCCGCCATTCGATCAATACTCTGGTGTGTGCTCTTAGGTACAAAAAGTTTGGGGACCCCAGGCCTAAGCAAAATGGTGGAGTGAAAAACCCGAAGTTCAGAGGGCCGGAACATCCGGGTGTGGAAAAGCTGTCTACTTATACAACTAAGAAAAGTCTAAAATTTTAGCAGGATCAGATAATGCCACCGACGGTTCGATAAAAATTCAAGATTTTGGAAAAAAATTGCCTTTTTGTTTAATTTTCTTGAAAATAGTTGTACTTGCGGGGCTAGAACGGTTATGTGCTAAAAGTTTTCCAGTTGTACCACCTGGCAAAAAGTGACTAGATTATAGACTATAAGGGAATGACACCTTTTTCCTCCAACAGTTAGTTGAAAAGTCAATTTTTTAAAAATGTCATTTTCTTATAAATGTTTACAGAGTCTTTCTAAAACCGTAAAATCACTTAGGTGGTACATTTTTTCTATATAAAGAGTAATAACGATATGAAACAGAGCAACCAGTACCTGTGTCCAAAAACTACTTAATTTTGCTTAAAATACTTTTTAACCGCAACTTAGATTCTTATGTAAAAAACAACCACACATTAGTTAAATGAACAATTTTGGAACTCAATTGTGAAAGTATAACTGTATCCCAAGGAAACATTAGAATTTGTACTGGCGTTTGGGGTCCTAAATTAAAACTTGTGAGCGAAATTCCATTTGTGAAAGTACGATTTTCATTATTATATTTCAGTACAGTTTCAAAGAGATGAAGAATATCCTTTCATAAAGCTACCCCTCTGCCTGAGCTTTACGTGTCCCGAGTAACGTATACGAAGTAATTCATGACTGATTCTCTACCTATCTAGAATATTCTGCGAGGAGTAGCGAGAACTCATCATGAATATCGATTAATCATTTTTGCTTGTATTTCTGAATATGTCGAAGGGCAATGTGTGAAAAATATTAATAG
The DNA here is from genome assembly GCA_038502835.1 of Octonoba sinensis. Lineage (NCBI taxonomy): Eukaryota > Metazoa > Arthropoda > Arachnida > Araneae > Uloboridae > Octonoba > Octonoba sinensis. The sequence goes on along the minus strand of CM076606.1, from coordinate 15,419,041 downwards.
TTTTTCAGGGTTCCTAGAAAATTGGAGCTTCAGAATAAAAAATTATACCCGTATTAAAAAAAAACTCTGTTAATGAAACATTTGTAAGTTTAAGAATGAAGAATTAATCGGAAAACTAATGAATAAATTTATAAAATTCACTTTATTAACTTTATTATTTATTTATTTTAATTCACTTTATTATTAATTCATTTTAATTCACAGTATTAAGTTAAATATTAGTTAATTTTAATTAATTTAGATTTATTATTCTTAACAAACAATAACTTTAATCAGGACGAGGTTTAGAAAATTTTGTTTGAAAAAGTTACTTCATAAACGGACAATGTAGAATTAACTTTGAAAACAACTTTTTAAAATTCAAGTTTGTGAGATAGTGTTTCTAAGAGTGTGTCCTGTTTTTTTTTCATATTCATGGAAAAAAGTTACAATAATATATGTACAATAAAGAAGGAAATTACTTTACTGTAAAATTAACAAATAAATTAAAACATAAACCTGAAGAAGAAAACGGTGCTTGAGTAGTGACAAGTCTCAGAACATATTTCCTTCCAGAACAGATGTTTACCCTGAAAACAAAATATTGTTCTTAATGACACGTATAGGCGAGTTAAAACTTCTAGATTAAATACAAAAAATAATGATTTGACTCGTTCCTAAACATTTTTAAATGAGAAAATTAATAAAAATCATAAAGTCATTTGCGTTAAAGTACATTTTATTTTTTACTAACGACATTCTAAAGCTTCAGATAAAAAGGAACGAATGGCATAAAAAAACTTTTGATTTCTCATTATAAATCCAAACAGAGTGTTGTTGTTCTTACAATAATGTCTTTTATTGTAAGTGCTTTTATCGGACAGAGTAAAATTAATTACCTGCTTTGTTTTTGATCTTCAGTAATATAAACTAATTAAAAATGCCAGTGCATTAGCTTTGGATACTATACAAAAGACAAAATCATTAAGTTGAGTGCTTTGAGCATTACTATATCTGAAATAAAAGGTATAACTAGTAAACATACTTTATGTATTCATAGTCACAATAACGAGTTACGACAATGAATAGTTAAACAAGAAGTTCCGTCTAGAACTGTACGAGCCTAATTTCCCGTAAACACCCAAAATCAAATTTATAATCTCGCTATCTCTCTCTCTTTTTCATTTAGCTTGAATTTTTAATTACTTTAAATATATTTAACGATTAATACATTTACTCACTCATTCATTTATTCAATCGTTTATTATCTTATTCATGTATTCAATCATTTATTCACTCATTCATGTATTCAATCATTTATTCACTCATTGATGTATTCAATCATTTATTCACTCATTCATGTATTCAATAATTTATTCACTCATTCAAATATTCAATCATTTATGCACTCATTTATTTATTTATTCAGTCATTCATTCATACGTTATGGGAAATCTTACATTTTTGAATTAACAAACAGCTCTTAGGAAACTTAATAATTTAAATGATTGAATATAAGATTTCTCCGCTTTTAATTTGAATGCAAACCTAACTTTTTAGTTAAAAAAAGTTAAATAAATCTGTTAAATAGGAATATAACATTAAATTTAAATTTTAAAGATTTTCAGAAATAGTTAACAAAAATGCACTTAAAATATTTTGTTCTAGATTATGATGAGAATGAAAAGAAAAAATAATATTAGTAGTGATAATAATAATCAAATAATTAAAAAAAAACATTAAAATTACATGAAAAAAGCAATTAATGATAAATTATAACAAATAGAAATAAATAAAATAAAGAAATGAACAGCAATATAGAAACGTAATTCGAACATTTAGCATTGCTGCAGTTGAGCTTCTTTTACTCTTTGAATCTTGAAAATTTGAGGAATGTGACTAAAATAAATAATATTACTCTAAAAAAACTGTATTTTGTTTATTTATTTCGTTATTTCTAGAGTGTATATTTTTAAAGTCCATAATGAGTTTGTAAAGACAGAGAGCTTAACTAAGAGAAATGCTGCTTTAAAAATAATAAAGTCCGTTAAAATAAGGATAAATGGATGAATGAGGGTTCAGTCTCATTATAATAGTTACTATCAACGTTTATATAGCCTTAATGAAAAATTACCCGCTGTTAGTTGAAAGGGATTTAGGGTAATCTATTTTAAGCGAAACACATTGTTGAATGTACACACTGCCTCAAAAACCCATTACAATAAGAGTTTCTGAATGAAAATTTGCTTGAAAATAAAAATTAAGTTCCACGACTTCGATGAAAAATTATTTGCTTTTGTCAGAAAGTAGCTCGTGAAAAAATTTAGAAACTTGCTAAACGACTAAAGAGCAAAAAGAAAAACAACTTTCTACAAAGTGAAATTATTAATCTGCATTAAACTAAAATGAACTTACGAAGAAAAGAAAGTTTTTTCATAGACATAAAATCAAATACATTACGAAAACTGTTGGTTAATGTTTATGTAGAGACACAATTTTGAATAATGCTTATTTTCAAGTATAAATTAAATATTCAGTATTACATCTGCAATAAGGTGGGAGGAGAAGGAAGGGAGGGAATCCAAGTCATAATTGTGGGAAATTTGGGCACCCAGGTATACCCAAAAGTTTCAAAATTTGTGTGTTGAAGGTGTCACCTTCAAAATTTTAAGAGCATTAGACGATTCTTTCCGGTGCACAAACCTCCCTCAAAAAGTGTCGAGTTTTTCTACATTTGCGACGCCACACCTCCTTTGAGCGAAGCACGGGCCTCAGTCTCGGTATAGTTTTATAATTCCTTCCTCATGTTAATTCCCCCTTTTGGAGTTTTGACACCTTGATTACAAACAGAATTTGGAGGAAACAGTTTACAAACGAAATCTGCAGGCTGGACTGACCCACTTACAATGCATCTTGGAAAATCGGACCTGGGAGTGACTACTAGCTACCAGCCCAGGAGCAAAAAATGTACCCAGAATGAACCTCTTTTCCCCTACCTTGGGGAATTTTCTTATTGGGGTTTTAATATATGCCAGCAAAGAGCCAGCATTTGGGTCAATGCAAAACCCTCGAGTTAAAAGGGTTTTCATACCCTTTTTGAATATTTGTTTTACTTTATATATCTACATAAATGTGCGCATGTGTGCTACGGTTAATGTAAAACTGGTTATTATTAAGAATAACATGCTATATTGAAAAAATACCCACGGTTATTATCAATAAAAACCGGTTAATTTATATTACATTTTTCAAAACAGAAATTTAAATGACATTGTAGGCAATTTTCTTGCCACTTAGAAATTTCATGCTCAGAGCACGGGTCCCAGGTGCCCTTTCGATAGTTATGGCCTGGATTAAGGTAAATAGCCCTGTGTCTAACTTGGCAAAGTTGCCTTTATTAAAAAAAAGTAGGAAATGAGGTGTTTTTATGCTACAACAAATTATATTAGATAATTTTTACTTTTTCATTTAAAGCAAAATTTGTCTTATTTTGGCTTTAGTGTTTCTTTCAAAAGTATGTCTTTTAATGGACTAAAGCTAGACAGTCAACGAAGAGTTTCATTTGTGGGTTATCTTTTACAGAAATGAGTCGCATTTTTGTTGCTGTTGTGGTGTATTTACTTAACTCGAAACGAATTTTTCCGCAGAAAACAGTTCGCTAAATCAAAGAACAAATTACAGGAATGCTGTTAACTTGAGGAATAAAGCTTTGATCGCTCTCATTATGGAATTACGGTTTTTACAAGCTTTGCGATATGTGCAGGAAAATTCTAAAACCTTCCTAAGCTTGGGGGGGGGGGGGGGAGTAGATGCGAATTGAAATCCTAAAAGTTTTAAGAAAGTAGGAAGAATGTACTTATTATTTTAGCTTGAAAATGTACAGAAATTTTATAAGGTAATAATGTAAACGGAAAAGTTCCGCGAAGTTTAGAAGAATGAGCATTTTTCACCGACGAGGGAAGAAAGAGAAAGACAGCTAAGACTAATCGAGATTAAGGAAACCAAAAATGGGCAAAAAACATCATGATACATCAAAGATAAAATCGAAAAAGAAAAACTTTGAAATGTTTGGTTTTGAAGTTAAAGGTTTAAAAAGGGAAGATGGCGGTTTTGATGATTATATGTGAAAACATAACCCATCAGCAAAATCAACAACAATTGAAACTGCGATTACCTATTTTTTTTAGCTTGATTGTGTTTAAGAACGGGTCTGGTGACTGGGATGCTGATATTATAGCAAGACCTTTTCCAAGCGAAATGGCCAAGCGAATTATATTTTACTGACGAGTTTTACAAATTTTTGTTAATAAACTGTACTACCATTTTTGTCATTCAGTTTTCTGTACGACCTAAATAGCAATTTTTTGTATTAGTACTTGCACGCAATATTTTATTCCCACAAATTTTCCCGAGAGTTTCGAGAAAAATAAATAACTTATCTAGAGTACTTGAAAAATTAAAGGAATTTTCTTGGAGCAAAAGTAAAGCATGCTTGAGTTGCGAAATACCTTCGCGGAAATACACATCAGTTTGCACTTTGCACTGTTCAACGTTGACTTTCTCGTGATGTGTTTATGCCATTAAAATTTCATTTCACGTTTCATAGCAAAATAAAATACACATGTACTACTTGTTTAAATTACTATGATGAAATACATTGTTAATCTTAAGAAATAGTTCAAAAACTTTTTTATTTCTTCAGATAAATATGAGTACTGAAAATACGTTTGATTTGTCAGACATTTCCAATTAGTGTAACAATTCTGACAAGTGCTAGAGTTTTATAAACAATTACTTAGATACACAATTTATGTTGAACTTTGGAATATGTGCTGGAACATGTATTGACGTAAATCTTTCGGAAATGCCATTGAAATTTCAGCCTCTTCTCAGCCTGTCATTAAATGTCAATATTGATCCCTGTTTTAGAACACTTTAATTAATTGGAACTTTGTGATTAAAGTTTGAATGATTTAACCTTTAATGAGAGCGTTCAATCTCAAAGTTTTGAAGTTACTATCGACTGTAATAATGCCAGAATTCTGTCGCGAACAATTGTGAGTAAAAATAGATGATTTGTAATGAAAATATGTTATAAATGTGTACACTGTGTCCTAAAAGTTAAGACAATCAATAAAATTTGTATTTACATAAAAAGTAATAAGGTACAATTAAAATTCCTGAGATAGGTAATAAATTAAAAGTTTTGCTCATATACACACATTAATTACGATCAAAGGTTTGAAATTATAAAATATACGTTAAATTATATAACAATGTGCTGTCCCAAAAATATAGACACAATACAGCATTACATGATTTCTTTTATATTTTTATTCACAGGATGAACTATTTTTATTTTTGTCTGCTTTTACAAATGCAGAATAGTTCTTCCCTTTAATTGCAATATCGTCTGCTATATTTTTGACATAATTTATTGAAATTTTGTGGAATCAAGTGAATTCAATATATTGTTTTGTTTGAGATTCGGAAAAGACATTTCCTGCGTATTCTGATAAAAATGCCACGTTCTAAAGAAATTTCCAAAGATGAAATTATTAATATTGTACATTTAAAAGCGGAAGGACAAAATCCTGTAAAAATATCGAGAATAATAAAGAGATCCTTGAGCAGTATTTATAGAGTTTTGAGATCAGGTGGAACATGAAATACAGGAAAGGGGGTCGGAAGACCAAAGAAAACAATGTTACGTGATGATAGAATGTTATTAAACATGGCTTCAGTTGATAATTTATCTGTGCGTGAAATTGCATCAATTTCCAGAATTTCAAAAAGTATTGTACATAGAAGAATTAAAGCTTCGACAAATATTGTTTACAGGAAAATGAAAGCAAAACCTTGCTTAAAGCAAAGACATAAAAATGCACGTCTAAAGTGGACTAGAAAGCATACGTCATACGGTGAAAAGTGGATTTCCGTCATCTTCAGTGATAAAAAGAAATATAATTTAGACGGCCCTGATGGTTATAAATTTTACTGGCATGACATAAGGAAAGAACTCGAGAACTGTTTCAGAAGGCAACCAAGGCGGAGGGTCAGTAATGACCTGGGGACGGTACTTCAACGGTACTTCTTTCAACGGCAAACATTTCTAGGATTTACGGACAGAAAAATGAAATCAGAGGATTATCAGGATATTTTACATACCAATTTACTGCCAATTACGGGTTTGCTGGCAGGACCTGACACTGGCCAGAACTTAGTCCGGATTTGAATACCACGGAGAACATATGGGCGATCTTATCTCGTAAAATATACGAAATTGGAAAACAATATACATGTGTAAATAAATTAAAAACTGCAGTTGACAAAGCGTGGTATGAAATATCTCCTTCTGTAATGCAATGCTTAAATAATTTTATGGAACAATAAAACAAAATGGAGGTGTCTATACTTTTGGGACAGCACATTTTTATATAATTTAATGTACATTTTATAATCTAAAACCTTTGATCATAATTTATATGTGCATATCAGCAAAACTCTTTTTATTTATTATCTATTTCAGGAATTTTAGTTGTCCCTTATTACATGCAAATTTTATTGAATGTCTAAACTTTTCGGACACGGTGTAATATTGAAAGTCTAATGATTTTATTTCTATCTATATATATAAAATGAAAGTTTGATGAACTTTCAAGTTGGCAACGCTCATGTTTATATACGCGCTACAGCAAAATCTACGCAACGTACGATTACACGATTACAAAAAGTGGCACAAAATTCTATCATATCTTGGTGGTTTGCACTTCGAAGCTGCTTTTTTGAAATTCGTTCAATATTCTTTAGATTCAACAATTAAAATATTAATCCTCCAGCATTTTCTTTATTTCACACGAGTTCTTGAAAGTGAATTAAAGTGAAGTGAGTTTCAGAAATTCCGCGGATGAATGTAAACAATAATGGCGCCGGCCTTGCATGTAACGAAAATCAGTGTGTTTTAGAAAGTCTTTTCAGATTTGGTTGATTCTTTCAATGAAATTAATTTTTTTAAAGATGTAATACATTAAAAATTGCAGTCACAATTACATGAGTAGCAAATAATGCTTACTGCATGTGTGATTCTGATCCGACATTTCCGAAAATCTTCGAGCACCCGTTCCGAAAGTTAAACAAAAAAAAAAAAAAAAAAATCCGAAATTTTTAAAATTTACTATCTTAAGATTTCTTTGACAATTAATATCTGTGTTTTTCTTTCTACCTATTTTGTACTACTTTAAAATACTTTCAATACAATACTTCTTTCCAGAAAAAAAAAGACTTCTGGTATATATATAAGACCTTTCATTTAATTTCTTCAAGCATTATTTTTGAACTTATATATATATATGCGTATGTACTGTGTGTTGAGGAGGGAGAGGGGTGTAACCTATATAGTTTTTTATTTTAAATTGATGGTGCATACTTTTTCTGAAAATTTTGTGTGAAGTTCGGAAATTTTCTTTCCGCTTTGAATCATTCATGGTTATTGGAGAGGTGGGAAATTTGATTTTCGTTTTTAGAATGTTGTTGGGCCTGCTTAAACAATATATATCGATTTCAAGCATTATTATTCAATTAAGCGGCTCGCCCAATCAGTTTAATTCAACTGGGATGAAAAATTTTAATATGTTAATAGATTATTAAACTTATTAGTAACATAGTATCTACTCATAAAAATAATATTCATTAATTACCAAAAACAAATAGCGAACAACTTTCACTGGAGCGGTGAAGAATTCAATTTTTTTTTTGAAAATGTTGCCAGGACACTGCTGCAGTGCCGGATTAATGGAGGGTGGTTGCAACCTCCCGTGATACACACATTCAAAATAGAATAAGTACGTTGTTTTTAAATAAAGAATTTTGAAAATAGTTGAGGTATTTATGCATTTTAATGAATGTAAACATGGTTTTGAACTTATTCGAACTCGGCGATTTAATTTATTCATCCTAGGCATTTGCTTTTTTTCGAATATGCTTTTAGTATTTCAATTTGTAAGAAATACAGGAAGAGATCTGGGGCCGTCCACCTTCCGCTAAACGCGTCAAACGACAGCCTATGCAAGTAATTTTAGAACTTCGATTTCAACTAATTTCGAGGAAAATCCCCTTTTCCCCTCCCCTTATCTTACCAAAAATAGTGTAAAATTGAGTTTTTCGATTTTCAATTTCGAAAAATTTCTATGGAAGAGCTGTTGCCGTCTTTCTTCCTATTACATAACTGAAGATAATCCAAAGTTGTTTTCAGTTACTTCAATATCGAAAACCTTTCATTTGGAGGGGGCGAGAGGCAGGATTTTTAACCACCGCCCCCTTGACTGGACTGTAAATCCACTCTGCCCTCATACAAATATCAATGGTTACAATCAATATTATGTAGTTAAGTGTTGTATTTGATTGTGGAGGGAAATTTAATACTTTAGTATATTGGTTAAAGCAATTAATAACACAATAGTAAATATTAATCTGTAATTACTGTTATTTGTTAAGGGGAAAAATCTTGAAATAATTCAGTCAAAAATTTTTCTCTTTCTTCATTTTTTGAGATCTAATGAGAATTTTTAATGCGTTAACATCCACTTGCTTGAAAAATAATGGAAGAAAGTAGGTTGCCAGCATAAAACAAGAAATAACTTGATGCCGCTGCTAAAGTACACATGGTGAGAAATTTGTTCATCTTCAAAAAGTCGTTTCAAGGTATCTTAGATAAAAAGATCTTTTTTGCATCGTATGGGGCTATTCTATTATCAAGCAGGGAGTGAACAGTGTCTGTGGGAAAATTTTTAGTTTTAATCTTATACACAGGATATTCCATTATCCGCAACCAACGAAATGTCTCTTCAGGGGGACACGCAGTCAGGAAGGAGGAAAAAAAAAGAACCTTTAAAAGCTCCGTAGAATAAAACAAATACTTTAAATTGGATATTTTTTTTCTGTTTTGAACTGAGTAAAGTGTTTCCTTAAAAAAATATATCCGCAATGTTTTTTAACCGCTAATCATAACCGTTGTCGTCAACAAATTTAAATATTATGAGGCTCATGATACCAACGGTGTTTTTATTCTTCAATTTGCGATTTGAAAAAAAAAAAAAATTATATTTCATTAAAACTCATACTTCATGCTTACATGATTTTTTTCTTGGAAAGGATAATCTTTTCCACGGGTGACACCTATTACTACCCGCCCCGGGTATCACCATTGCTAGCTACAACACTGCATTCCATACAATTTTCACTATCAAGATACTTCACATCAAGCCTCCACTGATGTTTTTTTATTTCATCAAACTGCCCTACATGTACATAGTCCAGCATCTTTTCGCCACAGCTTTTGCTTTTCGTGAATAGGCTAAGGGTATCAGTAACTGTTAGATTTTTCATATGAACTTTACTAAATGGCTTTGTCTGATCAATGTATCAATTCTCCATTTAGCCTACTTTAATTTGTAGAGCAGTTAAAATTTCATATTTAAAATTGTATCAATTCATTTCTCTGGTTTGATTTCAAAATGTATGTTTATGTATAAACTACTAATACACTTAATTTTTTAATTTTTGTATCACAATTTACCCTTTTTAATGGTTGAAATAAACATTTATGAAATAACATTTATATTTTTGAATTCAGACTCAGAAAGAATGTACTGATATCTATCAGAGTCAGAGTAAAAAAGAAAAAGCTATGTAAAAGTTCTGATGATGTAAAAAAGATAAATATGCCACATGATATAAATATAGATCAATAAATATAGGTTATTAGTGATAGATTGAAATAATTTTATATCTAAATCAAAGTAGATAAACATTTATGGAAAAAGACTGGCTGAAATAAGTTTTTTATCGGCTCAGAAGTGACTTAAGAAGTCGCCTTCGGTGTCTTGCTTGGGAGAAAAAACAAGTTGCGCCGTAGGTGCCGCTATTTTAACTTTGGACGGGCAACGCCGTTGCGGGTACCGCTAGTTTAGTATAAAATGAAAAACATAGATGACAAATGTAGTTAAAAAATAGACTTGTAGTTAAATGTATTAAAAAATAGACTGGCATGTAAACAAGACATGCCAGTCTATTTTTTAAAATCATAATGTTTTATAAATACCTATCATCGGCGTTCATTTTTTAATTATTTTTTTAATATTATGACAGAAATTTAAAACTAAGCAAATAAAAAAATAAAAGGAAAAAATACCTTTGTAAACCTTACTTAATACTTTTTAAAAACAATTTAATTTTTTGAGTAAAACATTTTTAATAATGGTGTATTAAGAAGTTCCCCAACACAGGCAAATTCTGCTTATAATAAAACAATCTTCTTTTTACTGTGGTGTTGTAGATAATTATTCTAAGGGGTTAGGTCTAAAAAATTCTAATAGTTCTATACATCTTTCCAACTTTCTAATATTAATGTATTTCTATTCAGTAGCCAAAATTTTGGGTATATTTTTAGAATACATTTTTAGATTCAATATAACGTTGGAAATATCAGCAATTGCTTCCATTATTATTTAAGTTCTGTACACAAAAATTTCACATTTGTGCATGATGTGTTCAAATTTTTGGGGGAAAAAATCGCTTTATGTAAAAAAAAAAAGATGAAAGTTTAACTTTATGAAATAAAGCCAAATGCGCTTCTAACACATCAAAATTAATATGCTTTTGTGATATCTTCAAACAGAACAAAGACTAAAAAAATCCTTTGATGTTTTGAAAAACTGTTTTAAGCATTTAACACACGGTGCTGTACTTTTCAAAAATATTTCTTTCACAATAATTTAAATATTTGTGCAACTCTTTTCACTTGTTTGAACAGTGTAATAACAATTAAGCACGAAACAAAAGAACCAGAGTCAGTTTGTATTATTTAAAAAATCCATTTAATGGAACTGCGTTCTATTATTTCTGTATAAAACAAACTTAAAAGTGAAGTTTCAAAAGCAATAAAAGCTGAAAAATTATGTGAAAAGTGTCAAAGGCTTTGAAATAAAAATGAAATAATAAGTTTCATGTTTTATGTGCAGAAAACAGTTTTATAAATACTTAAAATAATAATTTATGCAATGATGGTTTTTCTTTGCAGAAGGAGAAAGTCGCCTTTTTAAGAACGTTTTTATAATGTTTGCTTTTCAAAACACGGAAAATATGCTTCATCGATTTAGAATAAATATCGTATTAAAGTCAACATCTATATTTTAACTAATATTATTATAAATAAATAAAATTAAAAAAATATAAAAAAATGAAGAATGAAGTGTCGAAAATCATACTTAATCTTTGAGTATACTAATATATTGTATATATATTAAGGTGTCCAAAAAAAAAACCTTTTAAATCTTTGCACTCTCACCCCCTAAAAAACTTCCTTTTGGGAACATAAGATCCCTGGTAAAATTTTAAAACTATACGAAAATATTTAGAGGTCCTCCAAGAAAGTAGAATTTTTCAAAAATGATTGAAATTTAATAATGTTTTGCCTTAAACAAATATCGAGTAACACCATTTAGGGGTATTTAAAATAGTGCAAAATGTATATAATTTTCAAAACCTTAAAGATATCTAGACACACGGAAGTGTGTCCGCCAAGTTCAGAAAGCCAGCCAAATTAAGAAACGGCGACACTGGCCAACGTGTATATTTACCCGAACCATTACGAGCTGCTTTTGACCCCATCATTACCCAAAAACTATTTGACCTACATACTTGAAATTTTGTACGTCTAATAGCGATCCCCTTAACCCCTAGAATATCAAATTTCATTGATGTACCTATTATGGTTATGGAATTATTAAGGTCTGAAAAGTCATTTTTATCACTCACTCATCAAAAACCTAACCTACTTCTAGGGGGACTTGAAACTTGGTATCAAGGTAGACAATTTGGCTTATATAAAGGAAAAAATCCGAAGCTTCAAAAAATTACATTATCTTCGAAGTTACTAGCATACTCATAAGTAGATATCATACCTAACGACTTCAAACGGCAGCCATGTATTTCTGCCGTTAACATAAACAATACTCTCTCGCGCTTGAAGGAAAATAATTAATGCATTGAAATTCACTTTCCGCTTTAATTTTTCGCCTTAAGGCTAAATTCAAGCTGAGAACAAAAAATCCAGTGTCGTAGTTATACAGAATTTTTCAACGCTTTAAATAAATGATTAATTAAGTCTAGATGGATTTACAGACTTATTACGGAGAAATGTAAACAAACGAAAAAAATCTTAAATAATTCATAGCGACTATTCAGCTTGGTTGAATTTAGTATAACTTATCGTAAATATAAAAACACACATTTTAGCTTTTCAAACATTAATGATATCCAAACAAAACACAAAGGTGAAAAAAGGACCAAGTTCGATAGAACAAAAACGACCTTCGGAGTAGTCGGTGTCAGCGATAAAAGTATTGATATATAACGGGTGCCAAGTTCCATAGCAGATCCTTTGATCATGGCTGTAAGAGTGTACAATGTTCCTTAATTTATTTAAAAACATTTTTTTTATCGGATTCCTAACTTGGCAAGTTTTAATTAAGATAACTTACGTTCAAGAAGACTATAAGAAGACAATTAGAAATTAAATACTTATAATAGCTTGCCACATGATTTTACTAACTATTAAAAATTGATAATTGAATGAGTTATATTTTTTGAATGTAATTTACCTTAATTAACACTTGTTATACTACAGTCCAAAACAATCAGACAGCAAAAAACACTGAAAGACTTTTTCTTGTACTTGCTAAACAAAGTAGCATAAGGAAAATAAGGGTCTGATTAAACAAAAATGTAAACTCCCATTTCTCTACTATTCGCAAAGAAGGAATTTTTACATAACCAACTGCTTTGAGATAATCGATTTATCCTACTCAGACCTCATATAGGCGTTTGCTTTTGCAATATTGTTTAAATGCACCTCCACGATAATAGTGACAAAGTGTTTGCATTGATATGTATTATTAACCCTTTAACGGGCCTTTTCTTCTAGTAGCTTGTGTGCGTTTTTTTTTCTTTTTTATAATTTCAAAAAAGCAATTCAGATAGCTCCTTAGACAAAATAAACATGTTTTAAACCCCTCAGACGTTTAAAAATTCATGCATTTGTGGTAAAGACAGAACTCCCTACAGTCTCCCTACAAGTTTCTACCAATCAAAGAGGAAAATAGCTTCTGTAAAAGTTTATAAGTTGATAAATTTGGTGGTACGTATATTACCACGGCTCTAGAAAGGGTTGTTCAATTTAAGGATTTGCTACTTTAGGTTTCCGGAGGCAACATTCAAACAGTTCATACACACATCAATGAAAAAAAAAATCCTAGGACGTTTTGCAGTTATTATGGCACTCATTGCTTAAAAACTGAATTATTGATTCTTCTAAAATATTTTTTAACATTTACATTTAAGTTTATTACATTAAAAATCAGGTAGCCTGGAGCATATTCTTAAGCGTAGTCCTTGTTTTAAAAACTTAGGATTTTATCTATTTTGTCTCTCAGTAAAAATTAAACCTATTCGTAAAAAAAAATGTTTCTATTCGGAAAACTTATTTAATGTAGCTATTGGCAATACTTTAAGCAAAATAAATTTTACTCTAACCAAACGGCGATCCTACCAAAGTGTAACAATTTGTTCCCTAAACTTTTAAAATCCCTAGAGTTAAAATCCAAGTGACTTTCTTTAGCATAATTTGCAATTAAATAGAAGCAGAAAATTCCTCTTTTACATTAGGCTTTTAAATAAATAGCAGCAAATTTTGTCGTGTAAGCTTTCGGCACACTTTATCGATCGATCGTTTCATTCACGACACATGCCTTCATCCGATAGAGGAACTGAATTAAAGAGAACTTTGGGAGTATTTGCGGAGCATTACTCTAACTTTCTCAAACTTTAAACAAACAAATTTTCATTTTAAAGAGAACATCAGTCGTTTAAAACGCATTAAATGTTTAACTTGAAAGCTTAATTGGCGACGTTTTCTCTTAATACTATGAAATAAATACACCTTTAATGTTTAATATCTAATTTGTCTGTAAAAATGAAAGCCAAACTCAGCCTGATAATTGAAAACTGCGTAAAAAAACACATCAACTGATTGAAAAGGAAAACGCAAATAGATAACTACAATAGATAAAAGAAGAAAGAAAGGGAACATTATATAAAGGTTATTATTCCTAACTACATCCTACTCTACATAGCATCTAAGGCCTTCACAGATCACCCGAAGGGCACGGAGGTCAGTGCTCCTCCTTCGAACCTTCCAAAAACTCTCAGACACTTAACAACCAAGATCGGCCACAGAGACCGGAATGGAGAGAGTTGTCTACCTGCTTTGCTGTCCCGTTGTCACACTCTCTCTACAAAGAGAGCCTAACATCCGCCGGAAGCAGATTGGTGGAGATTTAACGTTACCATACTCTTCAAGCATAGGGGTATCAAGGAGGGCCAGGTCTTAACAGCAATGTAGTAAGGTTGGGCTGGCGCCCAGCCAATCTACCTCCGGGCGGGAGAGAGCCGTCGATAAACTACACTTACCCGTGCCCGGGGGAGGGCAGCCCTAAGGGTACGTGCTAACAGGGTAGGGGTGAACTAGAAAAGAACACACAACGAGAAGGCCGCCACCATTACGGGCCTATTACAAGAAGGTATTAGAATTATGAGAATAAATAATAATAATTAAAAAAATACAACGTCTTCCCCTTAATTTGTTATGGTAGAGGGTCTACTGCTCACTTAAAACTAGTAAACAATTTAGAAGAGAGTTAATCTAACGTAGAATCATCTCTAAAGATTTATTAATCCCAAACTATTTTACTTAGCAGTAAAACTAAACTTTGTAAAATGTGTTATCATCAGAAGTTGTGTGGGTGCGTTCACACCAACAGCTACGAAGACCATTTGTCTCCTTCGTAATAGACTGCATTAGGACGCTTTTACGCTAAAGGCCATAGAGATCAAATTCCTGTATTTTCTCCCCTGCACAAGCGCCTGCCATATTTATGCCTTCAAAACTATATTCTGCGGTTGCAGATGGAGAAAAGACAAGTAACTACATCATTTTGACTATGCATTCTCGTTTTCTGTGTAGATCTAATATACATATCATTTTTTTTAAACAATTAATAAAAATTCTCGAAATTTAACTACCCTGTCCATACTCTAGCATACTTTAATTAACTCCAAATATACATCGGCAATACTGGCCACAGAATTGGCAACTTAACTTTAAAGTCGAAGAACAGGAAAATTTAGTTAAAAGCGCATTAAAAAAAAACAATTTTAAGTCACGTATAAAATGATGTTAAACTATTTTATACTTACTGTCATGCTCAATTCGAAAACTTTTATAACACTGCGGGAAAATGTTCTTAGTGTAATGCTTCTGAAAGCACTTCGGCATTTTTTGAGTGAAATATAATTATTAAGCAGGTAAAAACAATGTGTATTCCAGTGTTGCTCCCATTAAAAAAGAAATAAACAAACATATTAATGCTCACTTAAAATGGAGACGCATCTTTCAATCTTCAATTTCTAATCTTCAGCAATGTTTTGAATCTTTTAGCTTTTAAACTTTACAATGAAATCTTCTTTTATCCTTTTATTTATTCTTAAAATTTCGTGCATAACACGCTAAAATCCTGTAAGTGCAGACTTTCAGTAACTTTGAAAGTAATGATAGTCACTTTTATTGAACTTTCTAATACTTAACTATCAAAATATTTGCTTTTGAACTCAAAAGCAGTAATTTAATTTTAAAAGCTTTTAAGAGTGCAGCGCGTGTAGACTTCATCAAATATTTTTGAGCATTATTTTGCTCTTTAAAAGCAAAGAAAACTTTCAAAACTTTAGTACTTATTATAACTAAAAATATTAAAATATCACTCATGTAATTAATAAAAGTTTTCATAGAATTTACAGAAAGAGAAAAAATGTCAGATGAAGGTCACACTGAAATTGCTAAAAATAATTGAAAAAGAAAAAACAAAATTTTTTTTAATTTGACTTAGAGGTGCCAACTTAAAATAATGAAAAGTAAGAAATTTTTCATACCTTTTTCAATTGTCAAAAACTCCTTGATACTAATTAAGCTCAGATGAGTGATCATTTAGATGAGCTTGATTATTTTAGATGAAGTTATATGATTTATACGAAAACTAATAGATGTATAATATTATACAAATTCGTTACATCTTCCACAAAACGTCATCAAAACTACAGCAATAGGTACTAAGAGATTTCAGTATTTTCTTTATCTTCGAGTCAAAATAAATTCGAAATGTAGCCGACAGTTTGTATAACACTTAAGTCTGCTATAAATCATAAGAACATCATTGCACTAAACAGTGCTTTAAATCTAGTAGATATATTTATATATTTTTTTAGTTTAAACTGCCAATAATGCTCTGTATATCGAAGTTTTATTTGTAAACTTAACTGTCTATTTCTTTAGGGGTTTATTTCTCTTCTTCTCAGAAATTCAGATAATCTTATTTAAATTTTTCAGAGGATTTTCTTAGTTTGCATCACCTGAGGGTATTTGAAATGAGTTTTAACGTACTTTTTTCCTTGAGAAAACTTGGATTAAATGTCCCTTTACTTTGTGTGTATCTTAAGATAAATTTTATTAAGAGCAAGAAGAAATATATTCGTTGACATTAAAAACCGACCAAGGCGATTCCTTAAAAAAGCAGCACACATTTTGAAACCCGTATTTATTTACTTGATAATTCAATTAATTTGCAACTGTCAATTAAAAAATAATTTAAAATACGCAAAGGGAGAGAGAAAAACATTTTTCTTCACTTTACATGTGAAATTCCAATCTTAAATGACTAAATAAAATAACGTGTTTATTTTTTAAATCTTAGAAAAATGTGCAATAGAAAACATTTTTAAGAAAAACACTTAAAACAAGTTTAAAACAAATTACTGATGTAACCAACAACCAGAAAATCAGGCATTCTATTCTAGAATCATATTAAGAGTATTGTGTACCTAATTACTCCTAATTTTGAACCAGCTCCAAGATCAAAGACCGTCTCCTAGGTTTTTATCTGGCTTAATATATGGAAATGTAAATAGTTCTAAAAACTTGTAAAAGGATTTTCTTTCGTATAAATAAGCTCGAAAATTACATTCCAAAATACGTATAATAACTTGAAAAATATTCGTAATCGTTACTGTTTGAAAAATCACGCTGCTGAACAAAACTTTCTGCACGAACGGATTCTATGATTTAATGTAATTAACTTTATTTCGGCACGCAGTTAATTAAGCATTAAGAGATATTATGTTCTACTAATTAAAGAAGATTTATTAGCGTCTCATTAATTTTTATATTTTCGCGTTTCATTACGCCTGAAAAGATACGTAAATTTTTAACTTAAATGTTTTCTAATGCGGAACATTTTTAACTATTTATCTTTAAATGCAAGCAAAACTAAAGACTAAGCCAGAAAATCCTTCAATTGCGCGATTCCCAGCAACTAGTCGTCTCTAGTTATAGTACGTCTGTAGTTATGGGAGATAAAAACGAATAAGTATCAGTGGACGTTGAGATGCCCCTGTATACCGCACTTAGTTTAAATCAATTCATTACTTCTTGAGATGTGTCTCAAGAAATATAGATACTTGAGGAAAGGAAGTCTCAAGAGTCGTATATTTTGTCTCGTTAAGTCTGACTGCTATAGCTTAAGGGTTAATCAGCACCTGTTCCTATCATGGCTCATTTGAATGCTAATTTTTGCTTAAACCCTTTCAGTATTTCTTCAGATACAGTAGTCAATTTTAATCTGAAGAAACATTCCGTCCAACCACTTAAATCCATTTCCCATCAGGTGCTATTTGTGTATCAAATTTCGTTCGAATCTATTCTTTACGTTTTGAGTTAGTGGCTGAAAAAAAAAAAAAAACTGTATATACTACGCACACATGCACACCGATATAGATGTTTTCCGAAAATGGTCAAAATGCGTTTAGCACTATTTAAAAAGTGAAAATACATCAACATTCGACAATTCAAAAATTTACAAATCGAACACTTTATTCTACACGATTTGGATATTAAACAAAGTAAAAATCTTTAGTTTTGCTTGCATTTAAAGATAAATAGTTAAAAATGTTCCGCATTAGAAAACATTTAAGTTAAAAATTTACGTATCTTTTCAGGCGTAATGAAACGCGAAAATATAAAAATTAATGAGACGCTAATAAATCTTCTTTAATTAGTAGAACATAATATCTCTTAATGCTTAATTAACTGCGTGCCGAAATAAAGTTAATTACATTAAATCATAGAATCCGTTCGTGCAGAAAGTTTTGTTCAGCAGCGTGATTTTTCAAACAGTAACGATTACGAATATTTTTCAAGTTATTATACGTATTTTGGAATGTAATTTTCGAGCTTATTTATACGAAAGAAAATCCTTTTACAAGTTTTTAGAACTATTTACATTTCCATATATTAAGCCAGATAAAAACCTAGGAGACGGTCTTTGATCTTGGAGCTGGTTCAAAATTAGGAGTAATTAGGTACACAATACTCTTAATATGATTCTAGAATAGAATGCCTGATTTTCTGGTTGTTGGTTACATCAGTAATTTGTTTTAAACTTGTTTTAAGTGTTTTTCTTAAAAATGTTTTCTATTGCACATTTTTCTAAGATTTAAAAAATAAACACGTTATTTTATTTAGTCATTTAAGATTGGAATTTCACATGTAAAGTGAAGAAAAATGTTTTTCTCTCTCCCTTTGCGTATTTTAAATTATTTTTTAATTGACAGTTGCAAATTAATTGAATTATCAAGTAAATAAATACGGGTTTCAAAATGTGTGCTGCTTTTTTAAGGAATCGCCTTGGTCGGTTTTTAATGTCAACGAATATATTTCTTCTTGCTCTTAATAAAATTTATCTTAAGATACACACAAAGTAAAGGGACATTTAATCCAAGTTTTCTCAAGGAAAAAAGTACGTTAAAACTCATTTCAAATACCCTCAGGTGATGCAAACTAAGAAAATCCTCTGAAAAATTTAAATAAGATTATCTGAATTTCTGAGAAGAAGAGAAATAAACCCCTAAAGAAATAGACAGTTAAGTTTACAAATAAAACTTCGATATACAGAGCATTATTGGCAGTTTAAACTAAAAAAATATATAAATATATCTACTAGATTTAAAGCACTGTTTAGTGCAATGATGTTCTTATGATTTATAGCAGACTTAAGTGTTATACAAACTGTCGGCTACATTTCGAATTTATTTTGACTCGAAGATAAAGAAAATACTGAAATCTCTTAGTACCTATTGCTGTAGTTTTGATGACGTTTTGTGGAAGATGTAACGAATTTGTATAATATTATACATCTATTAGTTTTCGTATAAATCATATAACTTCATCTAAAATAATCAAGCTCATCTAAATGATCACTCATCTGAGCTTAATTAGTATCAAGGAGTTTTTGACAATTGAAAAAGGTATGAAAAATTTCTTACTTTTCATTATTTTAAGTTGGCACCTCTAAGTCAAATTAAAAAAATTTTGTTTTTTCTTTTTCAATTATTTTTAGCAATTTCAGTGTGACCTTCATCTGACATTTTTTCTCTTTCTGTAAATTCTATGAAAACTTTTATTAATTACATGAGTGATATTTTAATATTTTTAGTTATAATAAGTACTAAAGTTTTGAAAGTTTTCTTTGCTTTTAAAGAGCAAAATAATGCTCAAAAATATTTGATGAAGTCTACACGCGCTGCACTCTTAAAAGCTTTTAAAATTAAATTACTGCTTTTGAGTTCAAAAGCAAATATTTTGATAGTTAAGTATTAGAAAGTTCAATAAAAGTGACTATCATTACTTTCAAAGTTACTGAAAGTCTGCACTTACAGGATTTTAGCGTGTTATGCACGAAATTTTAAGAATAAATAAAAGGATAAAAGAAGATTTCATTGTAAAGTTTAAAAGCTAAAAGATTCAAAACATTGCTGAAGATTAGAAATTGAAGATTGAAAGATGCGTCTCCATTTTAAGTGAGCATTAATATGTTTGTTTATTTCTTTTTTAATGGGAGCAACACTGGAATACACATTGTTTTTACCTGCTTAATAATTATATTTCACTCAAAAAATGCCGAAGTGCTTTCAGAAGCATTACACTAAGAACATTTTCCCGCAGTGTTATAAAAGTTTTCGAATTGAGCATGACAGTAAGTATAAAATAGTTTAACATCATTTTATACGTGACTTAAAATTGTTTTTTTTTAATGCGCTTTTAACTAAATTTTCCTGTTCTTCGACTTTAAAGTTAAGTTGCCAATTCTGTGGCCAGTATTGCCGATGTATATTTGGAGTTAATTAAAGTATGCTAGAGTATGGACAGGGTAGTTAAATTTCGAGAATTTTTATTAATTGTTTAAAAAAAATGATATGTATATTAGATCTACACAGAAAACGAGAATGCATAGTCAAAATGATGTAGTTACTTGTCTTTTCTCCATCTGCAACCGCAGAATATAGTTTTGAAGGCATAAATATGGCAGGCGCTTGTGCAGGGGAGAAAATACAGGAATTTGATCTCTATGGCCTTTAGCGTAAAAGCGTCCTAATGCAGTCTATTACGAAGGAGACAAATGGTCTTCGTAGCTGTTGGTGTGAACGCACCCACACAACTTCTGATGATAACACATTTTACAAAGTTTAGTTTTACTGCTAAGTAAAATAGTTTGGGATTAATAAATCTTTAGAGATGATTCTACGTTAGATTAACTCTCTTCTAAATTGTTTACTAGTTTTAAGTGAGCAGTAGACCCTCTACCATAACAAATTAAGGGGAAGACGTTGTATTTTTTTAATTATTATTATTTATTTTCATAATTCTAATACCTTCTTGTAATAGGCCCGTAATGGTGGCGGCCTTCTCGTTGTGTGTTCTTTTCTAGTTCACCCCTACCCTGCTAGCACGTACCCTTAGGGCTGCCCTCCCCCGGGCACGGGTAAGTGTAGTTTATCGACGGCTCTCTCCCGCCCGGAGGTAGATTGGCTGGGCGCCAGCCCAACCTTACTACATTGCTGTTAAGACCTGGCCCTCCTTGATACCCCTATGCTTGAAGAGTATGGTAACGTTAAATCTCCACCAATCTGCTTCCGGCGGATGTTAGGCTCTCTTTGTAGAGAGAGTGTGACAACGGGACAGCAAAGCAGGTAGACAACTCTCTCCATTCCGGTCTCTGTGGCCGATCCTGGTTGTTAAGTGTCTGAGAGTTTTTGGAAGGTTCGAAGGAGGAGCACTGACCTCCGTGCCCTTCGGGTGATCTGTGAAGGCCTTAGATGCTATGTAGAGTAGGATGTAGTTAGGAATAATAACCTTTATATAATGTTCCCTTTCTTTCTTCTTTTATCTATTGTAGTTATCTATTTGCGTTTTCCTTTTCAATCAGTTGATGTGTTTTTTTACGCAGTTTTCAATTATCAGGCTGAGTTTGGCTTTCATTTTTACAGACAAATTAGATATTAAACATTAAAGGTGTATTTATTTCATAGTATTAAGAGAAAACGTCGCCAATTAAGCTTTCAAGTTAAACATTTAATGCGTTTTAAACGACTGATGTTCTCTTTAAAATGAAAATTTGTTTGTTTAAAGTTTGAGAAAGTTAGAGTAATGCTCCGCAAATACTCCCAAAGTTCTCTTTAATTCAGTTCCTCTATCGGATGAAGGCATGTGTCGTGAATGAAACGATCGATCGATAAAGTGTGCCGAAAGCTTACACGACAAAATTTGCTGCTATTTATTTAAAAGCCTAATGTAAAAGAGGAATTTTCTGCTTCTATTTAATTGCAAATTATGCTAAAGAAAGTCACTTGGATTTTAACTCTAGGGATTTTAAAAGTTTAGGGAACAAATTGTTACACTTTGGTAGGATCGCCGTTTGGTTAGAGTAAAATTTATTTTGCTTAAAGTATTGCCAATAGCTACATTAAATAAGTTTTCCGAATAGAAACATTTTTTTTTTTACGAATAGGTTTAATTTTTACTGAGAGACAAAATAGATAAAATCCTAAGTTTTTAAAACAAGGACTACGCTTAAGAATATGCTCCAGGCTACCTGATTTTTAATGTAATAAACTTAAATGTAAATGTTAAAAAATATTTTAGAAGAATCAATAATTCAGTTTTTAAGCAATGAGTGCCATAATAACTGCAAAACGTCCTAGGATTTTTTTTTTCATTGATGTGTGTATGAACTGTTTGAATGTTGCCTCCGGAAACCTAAAGTAGCAAATCCTTAAATTGAACAACCCTTTCTAGAGCCGTGGTAATATACGTACCACCAAATTTATCAACTTATAAACTTTTACAGAAGCTATTTTCCTCTTTGATTGGTAGAAACTTGTAGGGAGACTGTAGGGAGTTCTGTCTTTACCACAAATGCATGAATTTTTAAACGTCTGAGGGGTTTAAAACATGTTTATTTTGTCTAAGGAGCTATCTGAATTGCTTTTTTGAAATTATAAAAAAGAAAAAAAAACGCACACAAACTACTAGAAGAAAAGGCCCGTTAAAGGGTTAATAATACATATCAATGCAAACACTTTGTCACTATTATCGTGGAGGTGCATTTAAACAATATTGCAAAAGCAAACGCCTATATGAGGTCTGAGTAGGATAAATCGATTATCTCAAAGCAGTTGGTTATGTAAAAATTCCTTCTTTGCGAATAGTAGAGAAATGGGAGTTTACATTTTTGTTTAATCAGACCCTTATTTTCCTTATGCTACTTTGTTTAGCAAGTACAAGAAAAAGTCTTTCAGTGTTTTTTGCTGTCTGATTGTTTTGGACTGTAGTATACTTTTGAGTGTAGCGATCGCTGTAAGTTCACCTTGAACGAAATTTTCCTGAAATTCGAGGAAATTTGTTAATGTTTCAACAGCCTTTTCTGCTTCTTTTTACAGAAACTTCCGCGACATCTTTATTTTTCTCAACCTCCTCTTCTTCTTCCGAATCACCTTTTACGTTCTCTACGTTTTCCGCATCATTTTTGTTTGCTGCTAAAAGGCCACTCGGCTTCGAATTCCAAAGTGGCAGCAAACCCAGCATTCGAGATAAGAGGTTTTGAGGGGAAAATTTCGAGATAAACATGGAAAATACATTGAGTTTAGGGTATGAATGCCGGGAAATTATAAAATTTCGAGATAGGGAGGATTTCGAGACAGACAGGTTCGACTGTATTTCTTTTGAAAACTGTTTCATAACGAAACCAATCATTAAAAATTTAAAAAAAAAATGAATTTTATGATTTTCCCACTCAAAATAGTTTTTTCTAACATTCCTTCAAACACTAGATTAAAACACAACACATGAAAACAAAATATGGAAATCCTGATTTTTCAGAGCGAAATTCTTGAAATTTAATGCGAACTAAAATACATACATTATCATTACAAAGTGTGATAGTTAATATATCTTAAGATTGAAATGTAGGATTCCTTATTACAGAAACCTTCATACATTCCGATATACTAAGGAAAAAATGCGTTTTTTTATTTAGAATACATTTCGACAGGATGCAGTACACTTAAGAAGTTTTAGAAAACATTTAAGAGACTTACATTAAAGGAGAGTCAAAAGCATGGAATAACATTTGCATACAAAATGTTGCGTGAATAAACTGCTGTAACGTTTTCCTAAAGAATATTTTAAAACTGTTTAGTGTATCCTTGTCCAATACCATATCACTGTGAATTGCACGATTATATTATTAATTCTTCATATTTTTTTGTATAAGCAATATACATTTTAAATTACTTAATCTCGTGCCATTAAATTTGTTATTAATAACATTTGAAGAAACAAAAATCATGTGGGAACAAAACTCTTTTATTTTCAAGGAGGAATCTGAAAGAAACATTTGTTTGAGAAGTTACATTTCTGTTATTTATCTGTTCCTGCTTATCCGAGAAAGCTTTGTTTATTAAACGTTCCTAGAATATCAAAATGTTAGTCTTACAAGATAACAAACGATTTCCAAGAAAACTAGTTATTTTAGGTGTTCATGAATAGGGAAACTTAGTCCATTAACTGCTGCAAAAATGTAGTTTAATAGAGAAGATTATCAAGCTTTTGTGATGCAGTGATTGATGATTTTATAAGGTTGGGATCTCAGTAAAGAGACGAATATCTTCAAAAGGGTGTATAAATCTTATACGTGTATACACCGAAAGGAAAATTGATTTTAAACTTTTTGTCTTCATTACGTTAACTTCGTTTGTTGTAAACATTAATTCATTAATCAAACACTGTGTTCAGAATAACTTGTGCTGAAATTTTAATGAAACTTGTAAGCACAATTTTCGAATGCAAACTAGATGACTTGGTGTACAATACCTTGTACACACTGTGAGCTCCTTTGGGACTTTGCTCATGATTATTTCTGTCAACAAGGATAAGAATTTCTTTTTTACCCAAGAATGCACGCAGTTTAGCTCACATGTAATAGTTCTAGTCATTAACGGTCTCCTAGCTGCTATTCACGTTTGCAATCCATACTCTGTGCAACAGATGCGCGCTAATGTACGTAAACAAAGAACTATTAAAATTCAGCAACACTTTCCACTTTTCGAAAACAAGGGGTATTGTGCAGGATGGGCAAGAATCCGTTATGGATTGCATGATGTAATTCAGAGCACGTAGTATCAAATAACAGAGTAGGTGTTGGAAAAGGTATTTTCAAAACTGCATCAACTGATAGGAGTAATATATAATCTAACATTAAGAAAGAATATTTACTGTAACTTTTACAGAAGTTCAAAATGATGATGTTTTAAGTTTATTCATGGAATATATCAATGTTAGCTTAATAAATGCATCGAAGAAATAGTTGGAAGATCCCAAAATGAGACGCACCGTAAAACATTTTTTCTCGAAAGTACATAAGCATCTACTGGAAATCCTTCATTTCTGACAAAAATTACAGAGAATTAAAAACAAGAAACTAAACAGACTTAAAAAAATACAGTGAGTAAAAAATAGATAACTTACAGAGAACACTGTAAATTGTCAGTAATGCAATACCAGAGACCCAGAATTAACAGAAATAAATTACCGAAAATGCACACACAAAAAATGCAGCGTCGCAACACAGTGGCGTCATCTGTGCGTTAACCGAATCACTATTTCTGCCATACGAGGCCGAGGAGGGGGTAGAAATAGAGCCTACTGTATTGCGACTGCGGTGCCTTCGACCGCTCTACCAAAGTTGCCGATATTTTTTCTCTGTAGATTTGCATAAATCAGTTACAGGAAGAAAAAATAAATAGTTTTCCGTGAATCTACTCCAGAGAAACTTGATTTGCGGATTTTGAACGAGGACTTACGTAACTTAACAGATACGCTTGTTTCTTTCTCTGAAGTTTAACGAAGTGCGGGAAAACAGGAGTTTTACAGAGATATTCATATAGAGACAATACTGATGATGATAATAGATAATAATAAAGTCCTTGGAGTATCTCATTGCTGGTTATATATTTACAGCGTTAACAGTTTTATTTAGCTTACGAATATGTTCACTTTTATGTATTCATATTTGGTTTAAGTGTTGAATTACTAATGTTTCTTAATTGCTGTAAAAGATATATTCATTTCAGTTCCGCCCTCAAGTAAAATTATCTGTCATGAGCAAAACGATCGATAAACTGTGGGGAGTATTTTAAAGGAACAATTTAATCTCGTTTATTTAAAAGAGTAAAATACTCTCACTGCATTATTACAGAAATAGTTTTAAATAAAGCAACCTAATTTCAAACTGTTGCACTCTGTTTACTAATGGAGGAAGAACAATTAAAATTTCATTAGATTACAAGATTATAGGCATTCATTTTGTGATTAACCTGTAGAAGTGCCGTTATTTTAAGGTAATATTTTTCACTTTATATGGAAAATATTTCGTGTTTTGACTAATTTTCAAGATATTTCGTACTGAACGTATCGTCGGAGCTCTAAAATCTCTCCATACACGTTTTTTCTCTTTTCGTTTTTAAAGAAATGCATAATTGCATACAGATTTTAAAAAACCAACAATATTTTTGGATGTAATATACTTGATTACAAACTTTTCACACCTATTTCGGGTAAAATGAAACTTATTATCAATTATTAATAATTAACACGAAGAAAAAAATAGAAATCGATACATTTAATAATATTTAAATATTGAAGAGTATTTAAATCGAGATGAAATGATTTCATGTCGCAACCATTTCAAAATATTAATCAATTGCCTAAGGTGGCAATTTTCTCTTCCGAGAGAAATATTCAATGAAGCATTACGCGCACAGGCATTTTAACTATTCACTAATGATTAAAGGTATAGTCAATGACTGTAAGATATCTGAAGATAGGCTGAACTTTGAGATTTACTTTCAGATTTGAAGTGTAGGGGAGGACGGGGTAGTGCGGATGCGGAGGCTGCGTGGACGACGTTAAGAATTCTGTTGTTTTTTGTCTAAGTTTCTTACATTGTTAGAAATTTTATCATGAAATTACAGATAGCCGGCAGCAGTCTGTCCATCTAATTCACCGTCTAACTCACCGGTTTGGAATATTTTTCTATCTTTACGGGATCTAAACCATTTTCAATCAGCTTGATTAAAAAGCCGAAAATGCAAAAGTTTACGGTTTCATACAACAACGTACGGCTCGTAATTTTTACAACATTTCGTACATTTTTACAACATTTCGTATAACTTTTCGTACAATTCATGCATTTTAACAACAGCATACGGCTCGTAAGGATTCACAACTAAGATGGACGCGTTTAAATTTTCCTAGAAATTAATATGCCCTGCCCCCCCCCCCCTTTTCCCCGGGAAGATTAGCTGGTGAAGATATATGTTTGGTTCTGCTATAAATATAGGTTTTTCAATAAAAAATTCCATACTATAACATGCTTTCAATTCATACTTATGGTTTGAATTTTTATTCTGAAAAAAAAGTTCTTATATTTTATGATCTAAAAGCTTGACATCCTGTCTTCTTTTACTGTCCTAAATAATGTCCGTTTCCTCCAGGGATGTGGAACCGGAGACGGATTTGGGCTCACTTTGGGATAGAAGAGTCGGAGTCGATTAAAAATGTGTCGACTGCTAATAGATATATACCATAGTAATTGAGCTGGCGTAGGAGTCTGTGCTTTACGCAGCCGCCTCCGCAGCCCTGCTTTCCTCATTTATCAAAAATCTTATAATATGTTAGCAGCTTTAGTGTCTGTTTGTCGCCGATAGCGTAACTGTTCTAGCCAATGAATGGGGTGTAGTTAACACGGCATTCAAATAGTACATATACACTAATACCATACATGCAGTTATCATTGTTTTAATTAAATTATCATGGTATTTAAGAAGATTTAAATATTTTAAATTCATACAATTGTTGCTTATTATGCATTTAACGCGTAAAGAGTTTAAAATTTTGCCCGATTTTATTCCGACATTGTATTTTAAACTGAATTTCAGCTCAGGGCAAATTGAGCGTGTCAGGGGGAAGATGAACATTTGTTTGTATTAGTATTTATAATATCTAGAACAGCGGTCCTTTCATATGACCGCCGGGCTTTCTAGTGTTATATATTCATCAAAAAAATATTTTTTCATGTGTATTGATAATTTTATTTTATAACATAACACTTTTTCTGGTACGGTTGCTGGAGTTAATGAAAATCAAACAAATATAGCATTTTTTGTCCTTGAAGTATACAGCCTACTCATTCAAATGGGTATGTTCAGTGAAATGTAACTACTTAACAAAAAGCTGACCATGCTGCCGTTAAAGGAAAAAATCCACTTGACCTGCTTTATCAGTTTCTTATTTTTGCAGTATTTAAATTATATGTTGTCTTTTGTACGTTTTCAGAAAATTGATCAAGAACGAATCACTTTTTCAAAATTGAAACTTGTTGTGAATTATTTGAATATTATTGTTATTTAAATTTATCAAATATGAGTAAAAAAAGATTTGTGCTGGTAGAATTATCAACGTTTTGGTTATTTTACCAACCTTTTGGTTGCATACACTCTAAAAAGTTTTGGTGTGACACAACACCAAAAGTGGAGGCAACACTTCGAAACCAAAAGTGGTGTACGAAAACACTACAATTATTTTTGGTGTACTGAGAATTATCCTTGGTGTTTGAGAATTCCAAGAATAATCTTTGGTGTTTCAGTACACCAAAAATAGCCTGGTGTTTTCGTACACCCTTTTTGGTTTCGAAGTGTTGCCTCCACTTTTGGTGTTGTGTCACACCAAAACTTTTTACAGTGTAGGAGAAAAAGGGATTAAACGATTTTTTTCAAAATCAGTGGTTTGAGTACCTTTTTTTAATGGTTATTCAACTGTTGTAATTAAATATGGTTAAATAACAATCAATAAATGATTATATTACTATTTTCATACGGAAATTTTTAACAGTTTAGTAGATTTTTGCAATTTTACAATATTGATATACACTTTCGTGCGCTATTGCAGGAGAATAACATTCATAGTTCTTTAGCAATGAATGGTGAAAACGTAATCACATGATTGGCGTTTTAATTGTTAGTTTAGACTATCTTAACTCATAAGTTCAAATTCAAGGGAGTATTATGTTATAAACTAATACAAACACTATTTTTAAAAATATTCACTGGTTTTGCTCTGCATGGTTTAAATTTCCACTCTGGGCTACTAAAGGCTACTCTGGTCACGTTCAAACAAGCTCCATTTAGCTTTTAATGGTAGAAATAATAATTTAATAGATGGAGCATATAAAAATACAAAATAGGAATTTCTTTTAACGTGGAAATTTCTTTGACGTGGAAATTCTCTCAATAGGAAAGAGAGACTTTTGTCGTGGACGTCGCTCTTTTTGACGTGGAAATTGATCAATTAACTATTGAAACAGTACAAATTAGTGAGAAAAACCAATATCAAAAGAAAACAGGAGGTTTGTTATACCTGCATGTTTAATTTTCTCCAGGTGTGGCAAAAAGTCCAGGTGCAGCACATTTTAGGCGTTATTTAGGAAGACAGAATGCTTTTGCAGATTTCGGATTGTGTAAACTCCGATGAAAAATATTAAGTTTGTTTCTTTTGAGAAATAGTTTAGCCTTATACAAGCTGGTTTAAGAATGTAACCCATTTCTAATTCAACTACTCTTCTTCAACTTCTTTTTCTTTTTTAAACTAAAGTTCTAAAACCGATTTCAATTATATTTTTTATACAATCACCTTGAACGTGTATTACATGTAAACATGCATTTTTTAATATGCGTAAAGCAGAACTTAAAGCTTGCGAGAAAAATGTAATAAATTTTGCTTACGTTTAAGTTTTGTAAGGAATCATATCGTTATAAAAACGGAGTGGTAAAAATATACTAGTCTTGCTGCCTGTATCATTTTTTAGATTTAAATATTCCTTATGAGCTTCTCTTAAATGTTAAATACAATTTTAAATTATGAACAAATTAAAAAAAAGTTCTATTGGTTGCGGCAAAATGTCGAGATTCTTGCACACTAAATTTTCGATTTGAGCAGTTTTCGTAAATATCAAACCATTTCAGCTAATGCTAAATGATCAGTATTGACGAATTAAATTGTGCTAAGACGACGATCAGCATAACGATCATTCCATGACAGAGTATAATAGGATTGCAGTCTACGTGATATCCTGGAAACCTGACAAACGTTTCTACTCTTATTAAAAGCTTTCATTATACGCATTCTGTCGTGGTGGAAATGTGGGCAAGCTCTTCGGGAAAATCCGGATGAGCATTTTCCAATAATCCGTGCAAATAATCAGCAAGAAAGATGAATCACGGTAATATTTGAATCTCCTCTCCACTAATAATAACGCAGCAAGTATGTCTGTCTGTGGTCCGGCGTAGGGCCATGACCGTCCGGCGGATTTTTATGAAATTTGGCACGAAATTAGTTTGGAACATGGGGGTGCATCTCGGACAGGTTTTCCCAAAATTCGAATTTGCTACTTTTTCATTTCAATTTATAGCCGAAAATTGCATAAATTAGTTCTTTTATATCGGAACAAATTATTACATTCTTTCGAGCTTGATACCAATAAAAACCCGTAAAAAACTGTTTTAGGGAGAGTTTTGCCCTTCGTGCTAAAATTGGAAGCCTCTAAATTAACTAGAAGAGAAGTTATAAGCGTTTTTCTCTGTAGTTCGAAATTGTTTTTTCACGGTAATTAACTTGAATTTTATTTGAATTGTTACCATGCCGACTGGCTTATAAACCTTTTCTTTTTTAAAATATTAAAATTTATTTCTTGCGGTTTTTATCTTTTTGGAGCAGTTGATTTTTAATTAATTTATTTATTTTCTTTTTGAATTTTGATTATTCTTTTTTTTTAACGAGTGAAAATACTGCACAGGGTTTTTTTTTTAAAGAAATGTTATCCTTTATAGCGATTTTTGTTATTCCAACTTATTATTACTATTTATATTTTTATTTATTTACTTTTTTTTCTCTAGTGAATTAAGAAACATGCTATTTGCCCGTTTGGGCTCAGTTGAAACGTTTTTCCGCTTTCAAAGATTTTCCTGCTGCTGTTAGTTTCTGCAAGCTACAAAATTTCGCCTTTCTGTTTTACTGTTAATGAATAATAGATAAAAACTAATTATACTAAAAATGTATTAATTAGAACTACTCTAATGGATTTTAATGGTTCTTTTTGTGTGGTACTTGAACTAAACAAACAAAAATGCGTTTTCTCTTAAATATTTTCTTTTCCGTTTTGTTTCGTTTCTTTCTTTCTTTTGTCCTCTTTTATTGTGTGTGTTTTGTAAAAAAATACTTAAATGTGTAGGATCGCTGGTTGATTGCCGCGGGCGGATAATTTTTAATTATGTGGAATGCTATACATTTTAATAAAATAACATAATTTACACATAAGAAAGTTACCACTCTGTTCACAATGGCGAACCGACTGGTCTTTTCATTTTTTCACACGGGCATAGCCGTGCGGCTACCGATACTAATTTTAATAAAATGTCTACACTTTTTAACTTTACTGATATCTTTCCATTATCTCCGAGCAAATCTCGCCAAGCGGACTGTTTGGCGACAGCACATGCAAAAAGTTAATAGCGGAGATATTCCGTTCGGCGTTCGTTGTATGATTATTGGCAACTTCATCGCCAGCGCCGGGATTAATCGCCAAGCTTAATTTTAAATTATTGGAAATACTTCAGAAACTCATCAAATCATGATAAAAGTGGTAGAATATTGCACTGTCATCTGGTTTTGAGCTATAAGTAAAGTTTCAGCATACTAGCTTATCGGGAAATGGTCGAAAATTCGATCGCAAAATTTCGCGGACCGAAAAGAAAGCGAGTTAAGAAAAACGTTGTGAAAAAAAGTAGGTATAGTAGTGGAAAGTTACAATCGACTTAAATATTTGTAATTTTTCTGAAATAAATATTTACAAGTTATTATACAGGTGGCAACCAGACAAAAATGTCCAATAAAACTAAATCTACTCAAAATTGTGGACAAAAACGAAATTTTCAAAAATGTTTGTGGTCCCAAAGCCATCGTCAAAATGCAGACATCACCGCATAAAAGCAGACATTTGGTAAAAGTAACTCTTTTTTTTTACGTCCTTTTCCCCCAACCTTTTTCTTCACACTTATCTCCTAATTTGTCAATAAATAACTTTTATGTGCTAGCTATCCTAAATATTCTTTTAACGATTGAAACTTATAATAGAAACAATAAAAACACATCAATTATTTATTTATTCTTCCATTGAATTTATTGTTTTAAATTCGTAATGAGTAAACGGAAACAAGATGAACAATTATGGCACCCTCATTTTTCAGTACCAAATTGTAATGAATAAATTCAATTCTGTTTTAAAATGATAAGGGAAGGAGGGTAAGAGTACGCAGTCGGTTAAGAGTACGCAGGGACTTTTTCCCTGTTGGCAACACTGCAAGCAGACGCGAGTGTGATCAACTCTACACGTTTGTTTTCAGCTGGCTCAAGAGACCGCCATTGTTATTTTCATACTTGATGTCGTTTATTTATTAGGTAAAATATGATTTCTGCATGTTGGCATGTAATTTTACTGTGAAGAAATATTAATTTTTTTGTCAATAAAGGATTGATATTTGCTTTTTAAGTAGATATCATTATGAGCTTTGTTCCCTTCCGAACAACGTGGGCAGGTTAGAATTTTACTATTGTGAATGCTACAGCCATCTATGGACGATTTTCAGGAGCAATACATCGGCGGGTAAGAGTACGCACATAAGGAAAAGGTAGAGAGAAAGAGAGAATTAGAAGCAAAGGCTAATCGAGCTGCTATGAAAAGTAAAAATGAGGTCAAAACTAAAGAAGGAAAAACCGTGAAAGAAAAGAAAAAATTTGTTCTGCATCGTATCGACAGCCTAGTTCCCTCAACAAGTTCAGCAAACAATGAGGCGACAATATGCCCAGGCTGCGAACAATCATATGATGAACATTGGATCGAGTGTGGATTATGTAAGGAGTGATGGCATGATGAATGTTCCAGTTACGAAGGCACTGGAGCATTTGTATATGACTACTGCTAAATTTTCTGAATGCGTACTCTTACCCTTCCTGGGTGCGTACTCTTATCCGCCAGGTCGGGTAAGAGTACGCATTTGAAATTTTTTCCCGCTTGCTTTCTTTCATATATTTTTTAAAAATAAAACTTTCATTTTGTGTACCTAAGTTTCTAAGTTAATTAACTATGATGTAGTCAACTTTCAAGGTTCTCACTTTTCAAATCTCATTTTTATAACGAACAATCCAGTAGGTGCGTACTCTTACCCTCCTTTCCCTCATCATTGTATATCGATTTTAATTAATAGATTTTATAATTTGTTAGCTCAGAAATGAACTTATTTATGTAATATTATAAAGTGCTTAATCGACTTTTCTGAATCTTATCACGAAATATTAACGTGTTGTCGCTGTATATAGAATATCCGCGTTCTAGTTTTTGATTAGATTTGTGCAGTACTTCATTGTTTGGGGATTAGATTAATTAGCCTATTTAAATTAAAATGATTGATTGACTTTCAGCTGTTGTCATGAGCTTAATTTATTTGACGTTTTAATGTAAAACTATGACGTGAGATAAATTTTATTCTTTCATTATAAACTCATTTTTCGGAAATCTTATAATATAGCTTTTTTTTTGCTGAAAATTGTTAGTGTATAAGCTTCGAAAGTGAATTTATAATAAATTTCATGCATAATTATCAATCGGTTTAAAATTCTATGAACTTAGTAAAGTAAATATAGTGAATAAAATACGTTTTTAATAAAATGTTATTTAATAATGATTAAACATAATTTGAATTTTGACATTACATGTTTTAAGTCCTACACTTTACATATATATGTTTTAGTAAATAAGGGAGATTACTTTTTTGATTTGAAAAAAAGACAAAACACTATAGTGAAAATTTGTGAAAACTAGTAAATACTTTCTACTTGAAGGAAAGAATTGAAAACAAAATGTAAGCAACTGTTTGCGAGGAAACGTTAAAATCTTCTAAAGCCGAAAGAAAGTTAAAAGTCAAACTGAAATCCTACACCCGGAGACATTTAAAAGAGAGAGTAAAATAAGCGCTCTTCACCGATGAAGAAGAAGAATCTGGTCTTAGGAAGCTGAAGAAGTAATTTTAGAAAGAAGATTGCAAGTGATTTATTTTTTCTTTTCTTTAGAATCACAAGCGATTTTGTGTTGATAGTTGCCATAAAAAATGTAAAAAGTCATGATTTTCCTCACAGATGACATTTTTCATGCTTATTAACCCTCATTACAAGTTGAAGCGAAACAAAATGTCTCATTGACTCATCATGCACGAAATTTCTGAATATCATATGGTTTACGCTTTCCAAAGTTTCAGTTTTTTTTAATGAAATGCATTGTAATACATGGTTTGGCAAAAGTAATGACCCGGTTTTGAAGGGTTATAAAAAAAACCATTACAATTTGAGACTTCAAACTTTTTTTTATTTTGATCTGTATTTAATACCATTTCTTTACATTAAGTTTTGAATACCACTTCAGCTAGATGGCAACCTTGGCTTTCGTTTTCTATTCATTTATTTCTACAAAATAACGCTGATTATAAATTATTCTCTAATATAGCTCACAAAATCAAACCTAATTATTTTTTTGATAATATTATCCCCAATGAAAATTATTTATGTGAAATTATGTATGGAAGGAATTACGACAAAAAAAAGTTTATAACGTAAAACATGCTGTAAAAAATAAAAGACTATCAGCCAAAAAGTTCAACAAAGCACCTGCACTTGTGGCGTCGTCATTAGTGGGATAAAAAACAGCCTTTTCACCAGCTACAGCAGCATTTTTTGCAATAAATTACTGGTTCATAGTATTTTCCAAGCATTGAAATATATTTTGTAGCTTCTACTTGTTTTTACAAAGGTATTTTCTTCCTCCTCCCACAAAAGTAGTAGCAAAGCATGGAAGATAAAAGGTATCTTGTAAAAATACTTGTACTTAATATCTTGTAAAAATTTCCCTAAAGGAAGTGGGAGAAGATAGAGTAACATGTATTAATTAATGTTTAAAAAAGAAATATTTGTTAACGATAATATCTATGCATAAAAAATTTAATGATGGTTCAGCAGCTACAATAACAGCAGCCAATCAGAAGCAAGATCTCATCAGCGGCGCACAAGTTTAAAATTCTAACAATGGCTTATCTTGACAACTGGATTTTTGACTTTTCTTTCATTTGATTTCTTTAAATGTCTTTCACAGTTAAATATCTAGAAAGAACCTTTTGGGGAGATTTCAATAACTGAAAGACTCTTGGCACTAACTTTTTCTCATACAGTCTTATTTTTAAATTTTTCACCAGTGAAAACATTTGTCCTTAATTGTTAAAATTTCTGCTTTTGTTTATTGTGGTTTGGCAACAATTAATTATTTTGAGATTAAGATAAGGTTTTTGGATCTGAGGCATAAGTATGCAGCATAGCACGGAAATGGCGGAAAGTGAGTTGAACGTTGACAGTATTATTTCAAGGTTATTAGAAGTGAGAGGATGTAGGCCCGGAAAAGCTGCTCAACTCACTGAAGCTGAGGTTCGTGGATTATGTTTGAAATCAAGAGAGATATTTCTTAGTCAGCCAATTCTACTGGAACTTAAAGCTCCTCTAAAAATATGTGGTGATATCCATGGACAGTATACAGATCTTTTGAGATTTTTTGAATATGGAGGTTTTCCACCTAAAGCAGATTACTTATTTTTAGGAGATTATGTTGACCGAGGAAAGCAGTCTCTTCAAACCATTTGCTTACTTTTAGCATATAAAATAAAACACCCAGAAAACTTTTTTCTTCTAAGAGGGAACCATGAATGTGCTCGAATTAATCGGCTATATGGTTTTTACGATGAATGCAAAATGCGCTACAATATCAAATTATGGAAGACATTTACAGATTGCTTCAACTGTTTACCTATTGCTGCTATTATTGATGAAAAAATATTTTGTTGTCATGGAGGATTATCACCTGAATTACAGTCAATGGAACAAATTAGGAGAATAGTGAGACCTACTGATGTTCCTGAAGCGGGCTTATTATGTGATTTACTATGGTCTGATCCTGATAAAGATGTACAAGGCTGGAGTGAAAATGATCGTGGGATTTCATTTAGCTTTGGTGCTGATGTTGTTAGCGAGTTTCTGAAATGCCATGATTTTGATCTAATTTGCAGAGCTCATGAGGTCGTTGAAGATGGCTATGAGTTTTTTGCGAAGCGACAGTTAGTAACTTTGTTTTCTGCACCTAATTACTGTGGTGCATTTGATAATGCTGGTGCTATGATGTCTGTGGATGAAACCTTGATGTGTACGTTTCAGATTCTGCCAAGCCAAACTCAATATATGAGTTGAATTCAGGGAGACCTGTCACACCACCTCGAGGACTTATAAAAAATAAATAGTCGCTATTTCTGTATACATTGTTATTTTCATGTTTCCGATATTTCTATAAATTGTGAAAGTAAAGGTCTTGACAGATGCTGCGTTACTATAGCTTTATTGTGTTGTCTCACCCAATATTTTCTCATAAAGCTAGGTCATGTAACCTGTTTGTATAAATATTATATTTGAAAAAAAAAAAAAAAAGAGTAAGTATGCAACATTTGGCGTCTGCGACAGGACTGGGTAGTGCTGAGGTTTGAAAAATATGTTAAACAGGACACTACTCAAGTTCAAGCTATACAGAGACCAAGTAACATTTCGAAAGTAAATCACAATTATGCATTTAAAACTATCGAAAATAATATTTTTAAGATGGATTATAATTTGCAATTTTATTTGTAATTTTAAGCAAAACTGTTAATTTTGGGATTATCTCAGTGAAGAAACGTCACATCTTTTCGATTTTTTCAGCATATTAATGCCCGTAAAAAAATGCAGAAGATGATTTCTTCCTGAAATTCTTAAAACAAATGGAACACGCGCAATATTCATTTGACGTAGTTTTCCAATTTTAAAACGAGGCTTGCCTTTGAATTTATCTGCTTAATTTCCGAGTTTTCACCAAAAAATAGTACTCTTGTCGCCAAAAGGAAAATTTCTGCTAAGTAAAACTAATGAAATTTTTTTTGGGGTAAATGGCAAACCTGTACTTTTCTCGCCAAGAAGGAAAAACTTTTATTTATCGTGCAAGCAAATTGTTTTTAAGTCATTGTTTTACGTTTCATAATTTTTCTGCAAAGGATGCATAACCGCCAGTTTTATACATAACTTCATAAGATGATGTCTTACTGTATAATTCGTAGAACAAATAGAACACGCGCAATATTCATTTTATGTAGTTTTCGAATTTTAAAACGAGGCTTCTTCTGATTTTATTCGCTCAAGTTGCGTATTTTCGCCAAAATAAAGAATACTTTTGTCGCTAAATCGATGATTTCTGCTGCAGTAAATATAATGAAAATTATTTTTTGGATTAATTTTCATATATTTACTAGGTTGGATGGCTTTCGATGAATTTCAAATTTCGCCAAACTTTTTTATAACTTTTTTCCCCGTGCAACATTGTTCTCAATGTATTATTTTACGCTTCGTGACGTTTTAAAACCACGCCAAAAATTCTTATTAGTAATATTGTTCTTATGCAATTCAATAGGTGATTTACACTGTAGGATCATACATTTCAATTTTGATTTTTATGGACTTATTTTTAGTCTAATAAAATGACTTTTTAGATATTGCGGTTTTTAATGTAATCGTGATTTTCAAGGAGTGTTACTGTTTAAGTGG
Source organism: Octonoba sinensis (assembly GCA_038502835.1). Taxonomy (NCBI): domain Eukaryota; kingdom Metazoa; phylum Arthropoda; class Arachnida; order Araneae; family Uloboridae; genus Octonoba; species Octonoba sinensis. The sequence continues at coordinate 15,381,738 of CM076606.1, read as the reverse complement.
GATTTTAAGGACTGTTGCCCATCTTATACTGGACTTTTCTAAATAATTTTTTTTATATATTTGCAACAGAATTTTGGACATGTGCCACTGGGTCTGGGAATAATGAAATGCTGTCCCGCGCAGCGCCGTGTATGTCGGCTAGTAGCTAATAAATTTGAACGTTTTATTACATTTCCCGAAATTATTAATAACCTTTTGAGAAGCAGGAGAATCTTCCCAAACTCGAATTTGGCCATCTCTCCCTACATGTAAGATGAGTTGCCCCTAGTGAAGAGGGAGATATGCTCCACGAAAATAAGTCAATCAATATAAAAGACAAGAAACATTTTGTATTTTTATTACGATAAAAGAACATAAAATAATTCACCACCTTAAAACTTTAAAAAAAAAAAAAAAAAAAAGACACCAATAAAGAAAGTACATTTTTAAGTTTTGAAAATGACACTTGACATAAAGTTAAATCTTTAAAGTTTGAAAGTAACATAAAGAGTGAAGTTATAATCTATTTTAAACTTTGAAGATGTAACATAAAAACGACATTGCATCTTTATGCTTTTAGTTTATACTTCTTCCACAAATATTGCGAATTTCAACTGAACATAGCAAAAATCTCATGCATCCACATTTTAGAATAAATACATTCATGCCATTCTATATTTGACGTGGTTGCATAATAGTTACCGTGGCATTTTTAGAAAGTTCAGTCTAACACCTTCTTCTTTATCCGGAACTTTTCCTTCTATAAATTGTATTCATTCAACATTCAAACCAGTGAGTTGGGTGACTTTAATATTCATACAAAATAATTAGTGCATGAAGAAGTTTTTTTGGTTAATAATTTGAGTATTATATGGTTATCAGCATGGTTAATTAAGCGATTAATTGTATGAATATGTAATTTTAAGGACGATACTCTGACCCAAAACAATAAAAAGAACACATAACTAAAATTGTCAAGTTCACACATAGCAAGCTCATAGTAGATACTCTTCTAACATAAAATAAGTCCTTCCAAGATTAAATCCAAATTTTTACAATTGATAAAAATATATAAACTATTTATGTAAAGCTATTCACATGCAATGACACGCTTGTCGTAAAAATAGCCCTTTTACGTCCCCCCCCCCAAAAAAAAAGCGTAATGTATCTAAGTATAGTTATAAAATCATCAAATAAAGAATTCCATTTGAAAAAACATTAGCAGTTTAGTAAAGGATTGTTGTCAAGATATAAAGTGCAGGAAATAAAATAGTCCTAGAAAACAAAGAAATGCTTTTAAATTCGTCCAAAAACTCGTAATGCACATAAAAACAATTATTGACCGTAAATTCCCCAGAGTATTAAAACACTTCAACTATAAGAAGCAAAACAGTTCAGCAGTTTGGGCAATAAAATGCTAATAAAAGCTGGAACAGTAAAACATTTAGAACTAGGATTCACCAGCTGCAGAAAGGAATGGTAAACGTTTTATATTTTCAACTAATTAAGTATTGTATGCCACGTAGTTCCATATAGAGAGAAATATGCAGCAGCATAATTTGTTTTTTATATATATTTTAAATGAAATAAATAGGCTTGATCACTGTGAAATTTAAACATAAACACAAGTTTCATGTTCTTTGAATGACATAAAAGTAATTCCAGAAAAGAAGAATGCTCTTAATGCAATTAATAAGTTGTATTAAAGGTGCACCTTATAGGAATAAAATCATTTTTCTCAAGAAGGAAAAATTGAAATGGCCAAAAATGTTGAACATGCAAATTTGATTTCAATCTTTTATGTTTTAATTGTGTTCAGTTGTAAAATGGTTTTAACAATTTTCTTATTTTAGACCCCAGTCCCCCCCCCCCTCTGGTCAACATAAACTATATACATTTTGAATTCGTAATCCATATTACCAGACTTTTGATATTATTCTCCAAACCATTTTTTTTTATTTTATATGTGACATACATGATAAAATACAATTTTTTGTTTTATTTCAGGTAGTAGCTATTAAAACCACTTAACAATTTTTTTGTAATTACACATATTTATCATTTTACTTTAAAAATTGTGAAATAATTTTAGTTTAAAAATTCAATTTTTGAATTATTTTGCTAAAATTGCTGTGAAAAACACAGATAATTTCTCTCACGTTTGTTTTAATATGAAAATTAATTCAAGCATGAGAAAAATGATCAAGAATGCTTTGTGCTTAAATATCAGTACAAGGGAAAAAACGTAAATAAAGCACAAATTAATTTGATAATTTGTGCTTTATTAACGTTGCGCTTAATAATTCAAGTAATTTATTTCTCAAACTGAAATTCCTTTCCTATTTTTCAAGTAGAGATAAAATATTTAAGCACTTCAAAAAAATTTAGGTTCTTTTAATTTTTACTTCTTGAAATGAAGAAAAATTTGTGTCAGACATATTAAACGGTATACGAAGTACTTAGAAGTAAAAGAATGTCAAAGTTAAAATAGAAAATTTGATATTAAAAATATAGTATCGTGTAGTGGCAAGAGTTTTTTAGGGGTATTCACACCAAAAGCGACAGCGACATTTTGCCTCCATCGCGTTAGACTGTTGATATGTTCTCAAACTAACAGTGATGATGAACGTCTTCGATATCGTATTATCAATCGTCTAAGTGAAAGCCACTTTTAGATGCAATAAAAAACCAACCGGTCAATGAGAGGCTGTGGTTATTCACGAATGAACCAATGAAACGCACTGAAGTGCTTCGTCGTTGTTGCGCTAGATGTGAAAACACTCTTACTGGTGAATCTACTAAGTTTCTGTGTAAGCAAAATAATAAAAAATTATATACATTAAGGTTTTTACATGAATTGAGCTTTACTCTCGCTTTACTTAAAATATACGCATATCACTTTGTCACTTACATCCTTTTACTTCTCATAGCATCATAAGTAATTAATATTTAATGTGAAAAATAAAAGAACAAAAGAAATTTACTTTACTTTATAACTTTTATAACATTGAACAAGCGTTCAGTAGCTTACTCCTGTCATTTGAATCTCATATTTTATGTTACCCTTCTGGAGCAGTTTAATTTGTCACTTTATAAGTTTTAACTTGACTTTTTAATTCAATTTTAACCTCGTAGCAAGGATATTTAAACTTTATTATTTATTCATTCATTCATTCTTTCCCTTATTCATTTATTCAGAAATATCCTCACAAAATTGGAGATAAAAAAAAAATCATGCGAAAATAGGCTCGTTTAATTCTGGTGGAACTTTGTATCTGTACATGTTCTAGGTTATAATATCCTTCCGATAAATTATGTTCCAAACAAATCCGTCTGTTAGATCAGGATTTAAATAGGATATAAATTTCTCCGCAGGCGCAAATATTAATTTCTTTGCTCAAAATTGTTCAGATCAAAAACTACTTCTACACAGAGCTCCTTCCTATAAATATATCTGAAGGAACATGTCCAGGGTTTATATAATTTGCTTCCTGGTTAAGATTTTTTTAACTGTTCAAAACTAACGAAAAATTGTTCAAATCAAAAAATAAAATGTTCAATGTCCTCGCCGAGATCTTTCGAATGAAATTTTTTTTTCTCAAATTTTTTTTTTCTCTTTTTGTTAATCTTTATTTAATTACTTCATTTATGTTTGATGTTGTTTTTAGTTTTTAATGACATTTTTACGACACCTTAAGCCTTCTTTCTTACTTTTTTTTTTACTTTTATGGAAAAGTAGGAAAAAAATACTCTTAATAAAAGCCTTAAATTCAAATAATTTGAAATGTTACTTTATAAATGTACAAAACGTACTGAAACACTTGAAATGTTTAATTATAAACTCTATCATTCGTGTCAATGTAAAGAAAGTTATGAAATTAAATTATAGTTTAAAACTTACTTTAATCATTTAAACCGCTGTCACGAATACTTGTCATGTCTATGATGGTAATCTTTTATTTATCTGTCTGTTTCGCCTAAAGATTTAATCCTTAGAAAATTGGATCTCCTTACGAAACGTTTTCGAGGGAAAGTACTTTAAACCAAATAAAAGTAGTTAGAAAGTAACAAATGAGAGCCATTTTAACCGATATGTTTTAATGTTACCTTCGTTACTTCTTAAAAAAATATTGTTTCAAATTCTGTTTCACATTAAATATTAATTCCTTATGATGCATTGAGAAGTAAAAGGATGTAAGTGAGGAAGTAAAACCGTATACATTTTTTTCATCTGGCCTAAGAAATATTACACTTATTACATAACATTTAAAATCTATTCAACTTAGTACTGAAAAGTGAAAATAACTATCGTGTAATAGACATTTTTTCAGCAATACCTTTTCATTATACTTTTTGTAGTCTTAATAAACACAATCTAATGAGGCCTACGTGTTCGAACTCAACGTGCACTGAATAACCTGAAGTAATTTTTGGTTGATTCTCATCTAATTTCTAGAACATTCTGCGCTTCTAAGGGAAAAGGAGAACCCACTTTGAATATAGATTACTAATATAGAAGTGGTGTTATGTGCTTTGAAAAATTTTGAATAGGTACTATTGAACTGAAACAGTCTCAGAAAGTCTCCTAATAAAAGTGTTCCGTTATATATTCTGTAGAAGCTAAATTCTTAGAGTAAAACTTGTAAGTTTAATGCATCTAGGGTTCCTGGGGTCATGTATGACCCCAAGGCGATTCCAGTTTAAAATATTTTGTTAACTAACCATTTGTGTTTAATGTCAGTACGCGACTTTTATTCTTATGGTTTTTTATACAAAATAAAAATCTTTAAAACTTTGTTTGCGCCTTTATGTTTTTCTTTTTATCATTATATAGAGGGTAAGTTTAAAAAATACATGCAACATGCAGTATTATAATAAATTAATTGAAGGAGCACTCGGGTTCAAAAATGACCCCAATGACCTTGAGGGTGATCAAGATGGGAGGAAGTCATGTGGGTAAAGTACACTGTAAAAAATTCTAGTACAACCTCTCACCAAAAAAAACAAAAACAAAAAACAAGAAGTTTCGTCTAGAACTATACGAGCCTACTTTCCCGTATACACCAGTTTCAAATTTATAATCTAGCTATCTCTTTCTCTCTTTCTCGTTTAGCTTTAGTTCTTAATTGCTTTAAATATACCTTTTTTAACGGTTAATACATATTCATTTATTCAGTCATTCATGTATTTATTCACTCATTTATTCATTTATTCTTTTGCTTATTCATGTAATCATTCATTAATTCAAAAATATTCTTGAAAATCCCGATCAAAAAATTTCATAAGAAAATAGGCTCGTTAGTTCTGGATGAACTTTCTATCTGTACATATTCTACGTCATAAGAGCTTTCCGATAAAGTTTGTTCCAAGCAAATCGGTCCGTTAGATCAGGATTTATATAGGATTGAAATTTCCCCGTAGGCGCTATTTTATTTTTTTAACTGTTCAAAAATGGTTTAAATCAATATTTCACGTTAAGAACTTCTTTCAGTGAGCTTGCTCATTGGATCTTGTATCCAGTTTACATAATTTGCTTCATTTTCGCCCACAGGAGCTAATGTTAAAATTTTTTGAACTGTTCAAAATTGAACAAAAAATTGTTCAAATCAAAAAGTAAATATGGAAATGAGATGCTCTCGCCGAGATCTTTTGATTGCAAAAAGAATTTTTCGAATCGGGCAATTCGTTCAAAAGTTATTAGGGGAGGGGGGCAGACCGACAGACACATTTTTACCCCCCCCCCCCATCTCAAAACCCTACTTTCAATTTTTTTATTTTTAAATCTTTATTTTTGACTTTTCTTGATTTCTAACGATCCTTTTACGATACATTAAGCCTTCTTTCTTGCTTTATTATTATTATTTTTTTACTTTTACGGGAAAGTAGGCTAAAAAATGGGGAAATTTTGCTGCAACTAAAATTTGGTACTAAAGTTGAACCATTATAATGGTTCAACCATACCAAATTACTTAATACAGATGTTGGTTGCAGCTAAATTTTACTATTCTTTCCACTTTTTGGTAAAAGGTTGAACTGAAATTTTTTACAGTGTAACAATACGTTCTTCATCTCATCAGTTTGGTTTTTGTTGTCTCCTGAATTTAGAGAAATCTACTAGTAATTCTAGTAAATGTTTATAAATTAAAACTTATCAATTTCACTGTAGGTATTTATGAAACTCATTTTCATTTTTATTTCATATCAAACATGTTAAATAACGTAAGCAAATAAATTTGTGTTATTTTACTGTGAACATTTTTATGACTACAAATTTACTCGGTTTTCAAATAATAAGAGAATGTATGCGGTTCATTTAATGAACCTGATGTACTAAATAATACAACTATCCTAATTAGAGAAATAAAGACCCGGCAACATAATTTTCTGTCTTAAAAGCACGTAGTTTTTATGTCTCTTTTCTTCGTGATGTTAAAGATAATGAACTGAAAAATTGGCAACTACAACAAATATGTGAAAGAGTTCATGTCGTGAAGGTATTTGATAAAGAGCACTTGAGATAACAGAGCTCTTATAATGTCATAAAAGTTTACATCCTGGTGGATAAAGAAGATAATTGAATATTTATTTTTAATATTCTGAAATATGTAAAAATATTACAATCCTTAAAGTGTTATAAAAGCAGTCAACGACACCTTAGTTTAAAATAATCTTTTTATTTTTTGAAAGTAACTAATATGCTTATAAGTTATTGGGGAAAAAAGAAAGAAGATGGTCTCTTAGTTATTAAATTTAAAATATGATTTCTTGTATTACCAAGAGATGTTATCTCAAATTATTTTCGTTTCGGTAAAATCCCGAGATACTTTACTATAATGAAATTTGAATTGAAGTATGGTAAAAAGAGGATTATTTTATTTAAAGTATTCATTTTTTTAGATGTGTAGTTTTATTTGTTTAAATATATTTACAGCTTTTTTAGTGCCAACTAAGTTATCTTTATATATTTAAGACGACTGTACGTTTCTAAATAGCATAAATGCTTTGGGCCAACTAAAGTGATTTTAGAGCTGTTTGCACCAATAGATAGAATGATGCACGAGGAAGGTTTAGGAATATAATCTGTGTAAATTGGTTGAAATACAAAAGGAGATATAATTAAAAAAACCTCATATTTCAAACCATTTTCATTGTTCATTTCTTTTTCGATTATTGCCATTTTGAGTTACTTTGGCCCAAAAGGCTTACCTCCGAGTTCATTCGCTCAATTTGCATATTTTCGCCAAAATAAAGAGTACTTTTGTCGCTAACTTGATGATTTTTGTTAACGTAAAACAAATGTAAATTATTTTTATATTAAGTGGCATACATACACACTAGGTTGTTAGGTTTTCGATATCGCTGTTTTTTTGATGAAATTTAAAATTTCGAAGTGGTGACTGCCTCCCATGCAGTTAATTGTTCTCAATATATTATTTTGCGCTTCGTAGCTTTTCCAAACTGCGCCAAAAATCCTTATTAGTAATACGGTTCTCATTTAATTCAATACATGACTTACACTAGAGAATCATGGCGCATTTGCGCTACGCTTCCATTACTATAGTGCAATTTGGCTATCTTCTGCTTCATTTTATCCCTTTAACGTAGCGGTTTTGATTGATTCCATATTTTATTCAAGTGATTTTATTTTATAGCATTTATTTAATTTTTGTACTGTCTATTTAAAACCATTTAGACATAGTTTAGTTATTTCTTTCTGTCAACATAAATTTCACACACCAGTTTTGGTTCAGTACTGAACATTTTCTAACATAAATGTGGAATGTGCATGTTTATTTGACTTTGGAAATAATGCTCTTCTTTCTTCCGTTTTTAGCTGAATTTTATGAAAGTGCTCTTTTATTGAATTTTCAGGAAATGTTTTGACAATTTTGCAAGCGGGATTTTTCGGAACTGATGTCGTTATTCTGATTAGGATTTTAAGATGGACTGTTGGCAATTTTAGGAACAGCAGCTCTTCAAATTCTATACTCTAATGGGTATTTTTAGTCACTGACGTCTTTATTCTAATGGAGATTTTTTGGGACTGATATCCTTATTCTAATAGGGATGTTTAGGAATAGTTGTCTTTATTCAAATGGGGGCTTTAAGGATTGTGTTCTTTATTGTAGCAGAAATATTCAGGAATTGTTGTTCTACATCTGATTTGAATTTCAAAAGATAATACTGCTCTTATTCTGATGGGAACTTTTTGATGTGGCGTTGTCCATATTGTAATTGGGATTTTCAAGGACAATGTTAATTTGGAATTATTTTCCTGCACTAGCGTATTTTTGCTTCTGTTGATCTTACTCGATGGTGTTTTTTATATGAAGTGTAGTATTCATTTTAATGAGGATTTTTATGGACTTATTTTTAGGCAAATGGAAATTTTTGGACTGTTTCTTTTAATGTATTCATGATTTTAAAGGAGTTTTACTGTTTAAATGGAATTTTTAAAGTAAGTTTTTCTTTATATATTTACAACAGAATTTCAGACATGTGTCACTTGGCCTGTGAATGATGCAATGTTACCCCACGCAACGCCGGGTACTTCATCTAGTTTATCATATAAAACTTTTTAATAAAACTATGCGTTTCGGGCTATTAAGAAGACAAAATTTTACTTAAATTACGAATACATTATGTAATACTTAGAAATGAAGTAGTTTAAAAATTATCGCAATAGATGTCGTAATAGATATTGTTAATAGATGTAAACAAAATAAATATGACCAATATTTGATTAATAATCTATGCGCTGACAATAAGTATTATACATTAATAAATTTCTAGAAAAAGTATACTAGCTATTTTGATTTATGATTTATATGTGATTGAAAACATTTAAGTCGAAAAAAAAAAGAAAAAAAAAAGAAAAAAAAAAAAAAAACGTGCTTACAAAAGTGGGCAAGTACTTGTACAACATTTAGGAATTGTTAGGAATTGTAAATCTTTCACAGTAGTAAATACGTGAAAAAACTTTCCACAACTGATTTCATTTTTTTTACCATTAAAGAGAGCCAGCCCCCAAAAATGTTGAAAAACCGAAAAAAAAAATATTGGCTTAAGTACTAAAATAAATCTTTAAAAATGTTCCCTGAAAGTTTCAGAAAAATTGAAGCAATATTTATTGATTTGTCATTGATTTTATTACGGTGTGATTTGCCATCTTTTCATTCCAGAACCGTAACTGTGCTGAATATAAGCCTCATATTTGTTTTTTAAAATAAAATCAGCGAGAACAAGCAATTTTATCGTGACTGTAACTCAAAAAAACGTTCCTTACTTGAAATTTTGATAAGGGAATGGTTTAAGTTTTTGCAAGCCCAAAACTGAAAATGCTATTTTCTCTCGCTTTGTTTTTTGCGCATTTGATCTCAATTAAAATGCAAATGATTTTTAAATGGGAATCTATAATGTGGATTTTTTCCTACATGTTCCCTGGAACTATACATAACAAATTTATGCTTTACTTTTATGATAACTTAAGTACTTTTAAAAAAAAATTCTTTTTGTTGGTTTTTTGAATTTTTCGTTGTTTTTTCTGTGTTACTTCAGTTTTGTTTTTTTGTTCTCAAAAAGTATTTGACATAAAAAATTCAATACCTTAAAAGTTTTGCCTTATGAGTAATGAATCATAAAAAAATATTTTGACACTTTACGCCAATTTTTGAAAATGAAGAAGCATTTTTAAAAATTGCTCAATTTCGTTTTAAAAATTAAAATTTTCAAATTACATTTGAGAAATCTAGTTTTTTTAGTATCAAGTTCCTTATGAAGTGATATAACATGACATGAAACACAAATTGTAAATAAAAACACCATAGAAAAAAAAAAAGGTCTCACGGTGCCGACTCCCCTTAAGACGAATTTAGAAGTGTTTAAAATGCAAAAGTCATGTTTTGATATAGGAAGCATGGTCTTAGAAATGAAAACACACTCAAAAACCTTACTAAAATCTATCAGTCGCTAAGCGTTGATCTTACAAAACATATTTTTAAAGTTTTTTTTACAAAACAATTTTAATGAAATGATATTAGTGAAATATTTTTTTTTAATGTTTTTAACGAAAATACTTAATATAAATAAGAAGTGATAATAGAATTTCCATTTTTAATAACATTTTCCATTTTATTGAAAGTCCTTTATATCTTTTTGTCCAAGATATTCAAGTAATTTTTAACAAATATGGCCAATTGCAAACTGATGAAATTGGAAATATACACACAGCAATAACAAAGTAATTAATAGAAGGTAAATAAAGTGTCATAGCTTTAAATTTAAGAGCAACTGATGGAAAACACATTTACATAATATTTAAAACTGGTTAACATCTTAAAAATAATTGAGATTTACTTTCTCGTATATCAAAATGATTAAAGTTTCTAACAAACAAACCTAAATGTCTCAAACATACGAATTACTTATCGCTAAGTAATTCTCTTAATATTTTGATTTGGCAAGTTGTGGAAGACAGCCTGAAGCTATTCGGGAAATAGTGGGATATGCATAACGTAAACAACTGAATATAGTGTTTCCCCTTCTGTTGATTGAAGCTATTAATTCTAAGATAATTATAAAGCTAAAAGGATTCATGTTCAACTAAGCTTAACCGTTTCAATTCTAATTAGAGTTGTAAATCAATATTTCAAGCAACGATATTGTGTTATTTAATTACCATTTTATTTAAGGTTTTTCATTTGACTCTTGAAGGTTTGTTTGGTGTTTTACACTGTTAAAAATTTCCGTAAGAAAATAGTAAAATAACCATTTATTTTATTGTTATTTTACCATATTTAATTACAACAGTTGAATAACCATTAAAAAGATAGTACGCAAACCGCTGATTGTGAAAAAAATCGTTTATTCTCTGTTTCTCCTGAAGAACGTTTAACTAACCGTAAATTTCAAGCGCTCAATAAGAATCAGGCGTTCATCTTGGTTGCGAAACCTTACCGGTCGTACGTTGTTAAAATATGAATAAAGATGTATCAGCTCAAATCTGCATGTGTATATAAAAAAAGAAGAAAAAAAAAGTGGCTTAAGCAGTGGTTACTAAATAGAAACACATACACACTTAATCAGAAATTGGAGCCATCGGATTCCCGAACTGTTTGCGAATGAGCGATCCCATCATTTGAACTGCTGAAGCTTGTTTGTATTTTAAATTTTGCAGCAAATAAAATGATTTTCGTCAATGTGCAGTAAATTTAGACCAAAAATGACTTTGGATCCAATCAAAAACTGAAATCTCAATTTTAAGGCAGTTAGCCTGTTGGAAAAGAAGATTTATTGATAAATAAACTGCCGCTTTACGTAGTGTATATGGCTAGGTTGGTGTACCATACACCCCGGTTCGATTCCCGCACGCTTCGTTTACGGTTTCTACGCCTCGATGATTCTACGTTCGCAATGGTTCGGAAACGGTAAAAATTTTGATTTGAAACCCTTTTTAAATGGTTATAAAATCGTAAACTTTCGTATTTACGACTTTTTAACCAAACTGATTGGAAATGGTTTAGATCCCGTAAAGATAGAAAAATGTTCCAAATCGTAAATTTAACGCGAATTAGATGGACAGACTGCTGCCGGTTATTTAACCGTAATTTCATGATGAAATTTCTAACAGTGTATAATATTAATCACTTTCATTTACTCTGTTACGTGCTAACAACACCTTTACACTTAAATAGAACTTATGCCAGGAAGGCAACAGTTTACTATTGAATGTGGCAGAAACGTGTTACGGTGTTACTAAAGAACCGATTTTTTTATTCTGCGTAAATAGAACAGTAGTTTACACTGCAAAAAATTCTAACGAAAAAATGAAAAAAAAAAGGTGAAATTTAGCTGCAACCAACCTTTGGTACTAAAGCTGAACCATTATAATGGTTCCTAGTTTTATACTTTATAGCGAAACTAGGCAAAACTGCATTATAATGTACCCTAACTTAGCACCACACCTTGGTTGCAGCTAAATTGCACCATTTTTTCCATTTTTTTTTTGGGAAAAGGTTGAATTAGAGTTATTTTAATGTATACAGCAGTAATTGAAGACGTTTAAGCCCCCTATTTTTACTTCAAATTTCAAAATATTTTTTTCGCACTAAATAACAGCTATTATCTTATCTTTTCGAAACACGTGCTTGCAATATATATGTAAAGTGCCTTAGAAACCTTGATATTGTCTGAGATAGTCAGCGCAAATTGCAACTATTTAACGACTCAATCCAAGAGTATATGGCCCATTTTAGCTTAGTATTACATAAAGTTGAATTTTTACGAAGAACAAGGGCATTGAAAATCTTTTTTACTTACGCTCCACAGAGACTAAACAAGACCTCTGCTTATCGCTTACTTTTTCTTCCCTTCTAATGGGGCTGTGTATGGTCATTAACCTTTGCAGACCTAGTGCATTCCCCGTAACTCGGCACCCATTATTTCAAGTAGCATCACTATCCGCGCTGCCGCTACTAGTTTGAGAATTTTGACTCTCAGTTTCCCCTAGATGAAGCCACCTGAGCTCTGATTGATGCGAAACTGCACTTAATTTAATTTAACCGAGAGTATCCGAGCCAAACGGCTACTTCAAGGGATCTTTAAAATTGGGCCCATGTTTATACGATACCGTGTAAAATACGTCTTTAAAGATTATTTTTTATTAACTGACAAAGCAACCTGACTGACAGTTATTTTGTATTTTCAAATCAACAATAAACTTCATTTCTGTAATGTCATGCTCGTTTTGCTAACTGAATACCCGACTATGAAAAATTACACTTAGAATTTTTCATAAAATTGTATTTAAACCGAAGTTCACTTAAAAAAACTCAATATAATTACTTATTTAATTCGAGAAATGAAATGCTACATCAACTTCATTAATAACGGATTTAATAATTTTCTCAATATAATTTTGATTTTTAAAAGTTTTTATTAGAAGACTTTTTTTCTCATATGGAAAAGATAAACATGTTTAATTTTTAAAATCTCTGTTAATATCTGGATGATTGCAAATAGGAGATCAGCAACCATCATCTCATCAAGTAAGTTTATCTATAGAAGAAGAACCATCACTTTATGAGGTCATTTCATCTAGAAAGCAAGCGGCAGCAAGTCCACTCATCTGAAGAAGGACTATCAACTCATCCAATCAATTTGTCACTTTATAAGTTTTAACTTGACTTTTTAATTCAATTTTAACCTCGTAGCAAGGATATTTAAACTTTATTATTTATTCATTCATTCATTCTTTCCCTTATTCATTTATTCAGAAATATCCTCACAAAATTGGAGATAAAAAAAAAATCATGCGAAAATAGGCTCGTTTAATTCTGGTGGAACTTTGTATCTGTACATGTTCTAGGTTATAATATCCTTCCGATAAATTATGTTCCAAACAAATCCGTCTGTTAGATCAGGATTTAAATAGGATATAAATTTCTCCGCAGGCGCAAATATTAATTTCTTTGCTCAAAATTGTTCAGATCAAAAACTACTTCTACACAGAGCTCCTTCCTATAAATATATCTGAAGGAACATGTCCAGGGTTTATATAATTTGCTTCCTGGTTAAGATTTTTTTAACTGTTCAAAACTAACGAAAAATTGTTCAAATCAAAAAATAAAATGTTCAATGTCCTCGCCGAGATCTTTCGAATGAAATTTTTTTTTCTCAAATTTTTTTTTCTCTTTTTGTTAATCTTTATTTAATTACTTCATTTATGTTTGATGTTGTTTTTAGTTTTTAATGACATTTTTACGACACCTTAAGCCTTCTTTCTTACTTTTTTTTTTACTTTTATGGAAAAGTAGGAAAAAAATACTCTTAATAAAAGCCTTAAATTCAAATAATTTGAAATGTTACATTATAAATGTACAAAACGTACTGAAACACTTGAAATGTTTAGTTATAACCTCTATCATTCGTGTCAATGTAAAGAAAGTTATGAAATTAAATTATAGTTTAAAACTTACTTTAATCATTTAAACCGCTGTCACGAATACTTGTCATGTCTATGATGGTAATCTTTTATTTATCTGTCTGTTTCGCCTAAAGATTTAATCCTTAGAAAATTGGATCTCCTTACGAAACGTTTTCGAGGGAAAGTACTTTAAACCAAATAAAAGTAGTTAGAAAGTAACAAATGAGAGCCATTTTAACCGATATGTTTTAATTTTACCTTCGTTACTTCTTAAAAAAATATTGTTTCAAATTCTGTTTCACATTAAATATTAATTCCTTATGATGCATTGAGAAGTAAAAGGATGTAAGTGAGGAAGTAAAACCGTATACATTTTTTTCATCTGGCCTAAGAAATATTACACTTATTACATAACATTTAAAATCTATTCAACTTAGTACTGAAAAGTGAAAATAACTATCGTGTAATAGACATTTTTTCAGCAATACCTTTTCATTATACTTTTTGTAGTCTTAATAAACACAATCTAATGAGGCCTACGTGTTCGAACTCAACGTGCACTGAATAACCTGAAGTAATTTTTGGTTGATTCTCATCTAATTTCTAGAACATTCTGCGCTTCTAAGGGAAAAGGAGAACCCACTTTGAATATAGATTACTAATATAGAAGTGGTGTTATGTGCTTTGAAAAATTTTGAATAGGTACTATTGAACTGAAACAGTCTCAGAAAGTCTCCTAATAAAAGTGTTCCGTTATATATTCTGTAGAAGCTAAATTCTTAGAGTAAAACTTGTAAGTTTAATGCATCTAGGGTTCCTGGGGTCATGTATGACCCCAAGGCGATTCCAGTTTAAAATATTTTGTTAACTAACCATTTGTGTTTAATGTCAGTACGCGACTTTTATTCTTATGGTTTTTTATACAAAATAAAAATCTTTAAAACTTTGTTTGCGCCTTTATGTTTTTCTTTTTATCATTATATAGAGGGTAAGTTTAAAACATACATGCAACATGCAGTATTATAATAAATTAATTGAAGGAGCACTCGGGTTCAAAAATGACCCCAATGACCTTGAGGGTGATCAAGATGGGAGGAACCCATGTGGGTAAAGTACACTGTAAAAAATTCTAGTTCAGCCTTTCACCAAAAAAAAAAAAAAACAAAAAACAAGAAGTTTCGTCTAGAACTATACGAGCCTACTTTCCCGTATACACCAGTTTCAAATTTATAATCTAGCTATCTCTTTCTCTCTTTCTCGTTTAGCTTTAGTTCTTAATTGCTTTAAATATACCTTTTTTAACGGTTAATACATATTCATTTATTCAGTCATTCATGTATTTATTCACTCATTTATTCATTTATTCTTTTGCTTATTCATGTAATCATTCATTAATTCAAAAATATTCTTGAAAATCCCGATCAAAAAATTTCATAAGAAAATAGGCTCGTTAGTTCTGGATGAACTTTCTATCTGTACATATTCTACGTCATAAGAGCTTTCCGATAAAGTTTGTTCCAAGCAAATCGGTCCGTTAGATCAGGATTTATATAGGATTGAAATTTCCCCGTAGGCGCTATTTTATTTTTTTAACTGTTCAAAAATGGTTTAAATCAATATTTCACGTTAAGAACTTCTTTCAGTGAGCTTGTTCATTGGATCTTGTATCCACAGTTTACATAATTTGCTTCATTTTCGCCCACAGGAGCTAATGTTAAAATTTTTTGAACTGTTCAAAATTGAACAAAAAATTGTTCAAATCAAAAAGTAAATATGGAAATGAGATGCTCTCGCCGAGATCTTTTGAATGCAAAAAGAATTTTTCGAATCGGACAATTCTATGTATCTATTCTCGCATCCGCTTCATTTTTTAAAATAAAAAGAAAACAAAACTGCTTTCTTAAAGCTCAGGGTATACTAATTCTAAAAATATAAGCTTCAAAACATTATTTTCAGATTGAGTAATTAAACTTCCATAGCTTGTAAGACCTGCAAATTTTCCCCAAAACTGCGCTAAAATCGTCGCATTGACCAAATTTTAAAACTAATATACCATTTTAATCCTCAGACTATGACGATTCTAAAAATATTAACTTTGAAAAAATATTTTAAAACTTCGTAAGATACGGTTAAACGTTCATTTTTCATTTTAACATAAAATAAATTATGACATCGGCGGGAAGGGTTTCTATATTGCTTATTAAAATTTCGCCAAGTGGTGATAACTTTCTTCTGCCCCCATCCAGTTAATTGTTCTCAATATATTATTTTGCGCCTCGTAACTTTTGTATACCGCGCCAATAATCCTTATTTGTAATATTTTTCTCATTTAATTTAATACATGGTTTACACTATAGGATAATAGCGTATTTGCGTTATGCTTCCATTACTATAGCGCAATTTGGCGATCTTCTGCTTCATTTTAACGTTTTTTGCGTAGCGGTTTTGATTGATTCCATATTTTAATCAAGTGATGTATTTTCTAACATTTATTTAATTTTTGTACTGTCTATTTGGTGCCATTTGGACAGAATTTAGTTATTTCTTTCTATCAATTTAAAATTTCACACGTCAGCATTGGTTCAGTACTGAACATTTTCTAACTTAAATGTGCATATTCATTTGCCTTTGGAAATAATGCTTTTCTTTTTTCCGTTTTTGTCCGAATTTTATAAAACTGAAATTTAATTGAATTTGGTTTGGAAATGTTTTGACGATTTTGCAAGCGGACTTTTTAGGAACTGCTGTCCTTATTTTGATGGGGAATTTAGGATGGACTGTTGGTAATTTTACAAACAATGACTCTTAAAGGCCTGTAGTGTAATGGTATTTTTAGTCACTGACATCTTTATTCTAATGGAGATTTTTTGGAACTAATGTCCGTATTCTATTAGGGAGGTTCAGGAAGGGTTGTCTGTATTCAAATAATTGCATTAAAGAATATTTTCTTTGTTGTAGCAGGAATATTCAGAGACCGTTGTTGATCATCTGATGGGCATTTTAAAGAGAATACTGTCTTATTCTGATGGGAATTTTTAGATGTAGTGCAGTCTGTATTGTAATTGCTGTTTTTACGTACTCTTGATATCATTTTGGAACAATTATCCTGATGCATATGTGCATTTCAGTTATTAGTGCCCTTACTTTAATGGCAATTTTTATGAACTGTTGTTGGCATTTTAATGTGTATTTTTAGGGACTGTTATTTGTGGTGTAAAAGGAATTTTTCGATTCTGTTGTCTTTAATGCAATCGGGATTTTTAATGACTTTTGCTGGTTAAATGGGATTTTAAAGGATTGTTCCCCATCTTCTACTTGGATTTTTTAAGAAAATATTTCCTTATATATTTTTAACAGAATTTTGGACACGTGTCACTTGGCCTGTGAATGATGCAATATTATCCCGTGCAACGCCGGGCATGTCAGCTAGTAATGTATAAATAGCTTTGCCTTCTACTTAGTCACTTCATTCAGATTTGATGTTTACATCACGAAGCACGAATTGTTTCATCCGTAAATATGGATTCCTTGTCGCCCAAAAACCTTTGTATACGCTATATGTTTCCTAAAGTGTGATTTGAAACGTTATTATTACCCCTTTAGTTTTTGCAAAAGTAAACTTTTCAATTTATGCTTTTTTTTTCTTAGATCATAGTATTCTCACTCAATAAACAAATTACTGTTTTTCTAAAAAGAATCTTTTCCCGTAACTTCAAACAAATCAAGGTAAAAATGTAACAAAATGAGCATTTTTTAAGGTAATAAAAAAAATTCGATCATATTTGCTCAACTAAACGAGTATGGTTTTGTTTTCCGTTTTGTTAATTAAACGGATTTAATGTTATAAACATTAATTGAGCCGCAAAAGTTAGAAAAAGAACTTTTAATTAATACCTAAGTTGCGTTTTAGATCTGCTTTGCTCGATATGCTAGAATAGACTTCACTAAATTTAAAAGCCTTTTTTCTTCTTTTTTCTGCTATCTTTCTTTGTGCACGAAATAAATTGTCATTTTTTTCTTTTCGGTAGCCGTTGAATACGTAAAACTAAATTATTCTTAATTAAGTCTTATCTCGCTAGTTATGAAATATAATACAAAAAAGCTACGTTAATTAGCATGAGGAAATTTTAATGCAAACTTGAAATAATTCTTTTTTTTAAACTGAAAATTTAATTATAGGGTTTTTAAATATACAATTACACAGGAAAGTACTGGCTAGAAGTTTTTTATGTGTTATTTAAAATAAAAAATTATTTAACTGCGATAGAATTGAAAGATTCTAAGAACATGCCATATTGATCTACACTTTAGGAGCCTTTTGAAAACTGTTCGTGTAATATATTAATGATTCTTACATTGAATGAACAAAATGTACAATATTTCATAGAAATATTGTCCAGATGTTGATACATATTGTAAATGGAAATTTCTCAATTTGAATGTTTTTGTGAAAACAAAAATATTGAAAAACGCTTTTCATACCTAACTTTGCATCTGTATTAAAACCGAAAAAATATTGTAAAACTACTCGAAACACGTTTATTCATGCTTAAAGTAGATATCTTTTTAAATAAGAAATGCAAACGAGTTTCCTAAAATGAACAGTTTTACCAATTAAAACACATAATTGCTTGCAAATTATGCTCGATTTACAAGTTTTAACTCATTCTGTAATTAAATAATAAAATTATGAATGTTGGAGTTCTGTGTTCAAGCAAAATATTTTCACAGATTTTAATAAAGTTCCAACATAATCTCCAGAGTATCAATCAGGTACGTTCTATTCTCACAGGTTTGCTATAAAGTGATGGAACTGTTAGAATACTATGAAATTTCGGATACTGTGAGAAGGAAGAAAATAATATGACAAGCTTTGTACTTAACCTAACTACGCGATGTTAATTATAACTGTAACATAATTATAGGAACTTCGTTATGATTAAATCTAAGTTAAGCGCAGATTTTCCTGGAATGTTTATCCAAATAATTATATATTTTTATGAGTTAACTATGATTTCGCAAAGCAAATTTGCTCATATTTAACGTGGTGAAAAGTTTTAATTATAATTATACGCTAAAACAGAATATATAGAACCTTTCTTCTAAGATAAAGTAGGTTGTAAGCACACATAATTTTAAGCAAAAAAAATATAAATAACAGCAAGCTGCGATTTTAATTTTTAATTTTTACTTTCACAAAAAAAAATTGGAATGTAAATTCATTATAATAACTAGAACTGTTGGAAGAACTGATCGAAAGATTCAAACAACTCCTTTTATTACATGCTTTTGCTTGTATTAAACGACAAATTTGTAAAACAATATTGTCAAACCTCCATATATGTATAAAAATGCATTTAAAAACATAAATATATATGTAAACATTATACACATATGGTTTTTCATATTTCAATATTTTATAACAGGTGACATGCAAAAGTCATTAAAAACAACTTGTGTTTGAAATGAGAGGAACTGAAATGAAATACTTGATATAGTATAATGTACAAACTGTTTGCTAGAACAAAAAGATCAACTTGTATTTGCAAATAAATTAATACATACGCCCCACACACACACACACACACATATATATATATATATATATATATATATATATATAAAAATTATTTTTTAAAACATTGATACAATTTTTTCACGAAACAACTTTTTTTTGAATATTTTTAGGATTTCACAATGGCCAATTAACGCAAAAATGTTGAACTCTTGTGATCCGAGAGAACTTTCTTTACAAGGAAACTTTTTTTCTTAATCTTAATTCTTATCTAAAGCACAAAAGATTAATAGTTGATTCTGTGTAAACAGTTGACTCATTCTTTAGATTACAGAAATGCTTTTAAAAATTTCAGTACAGTAGCAAATAATAATAATAACAATAAAAGAACAATAATAAGACTTAGGAGAACTTAAATCATGATACTAAAACTAAAATAAATTGCTACTAAAATCAAATGCTATACACCCCAAAGGCTAGCTTATTTACATATCAAGAGGTCGATTATTACATTTTGATTTTTTTAGAATTTTTTACATACTAATAGTCCTTTTTATTCGTTAATTTCTGATGATCCATTCTATTTTGCCTCAAAAGCGTACACTAGATGTGGCAAAAATAGAACAACTATATCTCTCCGAGGATATATATAAGTTATTTTTGTTTTTATTTAGTTTTCAAGTTCTAGCAAGGGTAGGTAAGAAATTATATAAATTGTATTTTCTACTAGATTAATTAGGTTTTATTCCAGTTTATTTTTTATTGCAGTTGTGGGCAAAATCCCACAGCTCGTTTCAAATTTATGCAAAAAAAAAAGAAAAACAGGATTTATCATTTTGCACAGCCGGCTTTAAATAGATCACATTTGAGCAATATTATAATTCTCATTTGATAAATCTACTGCGAAACAAAAATCTCAGAACATTATCAAAAGATAATAAGCAATGTTTTACAGACGATTCGCTAAAAATTGGTCTACTTTGTACAACTGAGGCATCTCTGGAATACAAATACAAATTGCATTACTGATGTTTTAACGATGAAACAGCGAGATAATATTTTAAATGCATTTAAAAATCTCATGCCCGTGGAAATCGCGTTGATGAGCAACTTTCGCTACATTTAAGTTGCACGTGGAAATCGCGAGATAATCCGTCAGAGGGTTAAACCAAGTAAGTACAGATTTTGGTATGCGTAGATGGGTTCAGTTTGGAGCTATTACATCAATCCGGACAAGGATGACGTCAAATGCTTGCTTGAATAGGGCCCTTAGTGCGAGTTCTTTGACCTGTTTCTTGTTTTCTTTCCAACTATAACCTTCTCGCGAAGAAAGCAAATGAAAATGTTCACTTGTCGAAAGGTTTAAATGTAGCGTTTTTCTAAACTAATATATCTGCAAGGACATTGCGGTATATTTTGAAAAAATAACTAACTAAATAAATTTTTTTAAAAATTAAACAAATCTTTATTTACTTGCTCTCTCATCGCTTTCTATGATACAAGGAAGTTTTAAAACTAAACAAAATTCAGTTTGACATCTATGTGGTTGCTTGGGATTATAAAATTACATATTTATTATTATTATTATTATTATTTAATTTACGTTTTGTACAAACAAATTGCTTCTATGCCACCATTAAAAATATTAAACAAACACAAATTTATTTAATTGTACCTTACCTCTTTTACAGGAATACTTAAGAAAAATATTTAGTTTGTAATTAGGTATTTTTGTTTACGAAGGTCTAGTTATCTTTATTATTAACGACTGCTTGTAGTACTCTTTAATCTGGTTTGAAATTCTGTGAATAAAGATAATACACTGATTTTCTTAGAACGTTTTATTAACAGAAAACTCCGAAATTATATGGACCACAAGAGTAAATACATCATTGAAATTAAAACTGTCAGAAGAATATGCTGCACATAAGTACCTTTCAGAGACGAGGAAAATATCGTTTGTCAACAATGCTGGTTTGGGATACGTTGTGTTTGAATTTGTTCATATGAAGAATTAGTGAAAACTATTATAAAGACGTTGAGAAGTAATTTAAAATACAAATGTATCAATATTTAAATCATAACAAAAAGCAATCTACTTCTTCCGTTGTTTTTGAAAATAAAGAACCTTCATTGATTTTGTGTTTCTAAAAATGATAGTTTAGCAGCAATAACAGTTAGTTGTAATCATAAAGCTTTAAAAGAATTTAAATTAACATAATTTGAAATGAAGATATATATATATATATATATATATATATATATATTCTTATGATCTAAGTTTTAACATATTCTACATTAAAAATATTCGTAATTAGGTTTTTTTTAATCTAAAATACTTGCCTTGAATGTTTTTCTGTCTTTAACGTTTCTCTGCAACCGAATTATTCACTTTTGCCCCTGACCCTGCAACAGTTAGAGGTTGCTTAGTTAGAACTGAATTTGAGAATTTTATCAGCCTTTCGACAAGTGAACATTTTGCCCCAAATTTTATAAACTTTGTTAACCATAGTTTTGAATTCGAAATGCTAGCAACAGACAAGATGTCTATCAAGAAAATGTAACCGTCGATTAGTAGACAATAATATACTATCCACAATTTGAAAGCACTAGGTCTGATTCACTATTTCAAATTAACACGATAGCAGTCTTACATTTGCTTTCTTCGCGAGAAGGTTATAGTTGGAAAGAAAACAAGAAACAGGTCAAAGAACTCGCACTAAGGGCCCTATTCAAGCAAGCATTTGACGTCATCCCAGTCCAGATTGATGTAATAGCTCCAAACTGAACCCATCTACGCATACCAAAATCTGTACTTACTTGGTTTAACCCTCTGACGGATTATCTCGCGATTTCCACATGCAACTTAAATGTAGCGAAAGCGTTTTTAAACATTGAATAATTCATAGTACACTATGCCGTATAAAATTATTAAAAAATAATATCCAAACAGACAAAAAAATCTATGAAATATTATTATGGGTAAAAAGAAAAATAATGGAATCGAAACTAATGTTAGTAATATAATACAAATCGGTATAAAGAAAGACCATATTGGTTCAGACCCATTTATATGCAAGATTCTCTTGGTCGCCCATAATGCGTGACTTGGTGCCTGAAAAGGAAGACTTTTTTGACTATACCACATCTTGTTTATTACTTTCTTAAAATTTATAGTTTTCTGGAATTGGTCTCGCTGAAGACAAGACTAAACAAGAAGTTCCGTCTAGAACTATACGAGCCTACTTTCCCGTATACACCAAATTAATAGTCTAGTTATATCTTTCTCTCTCTTTCTCATTTACCTTTAGTTCTTAATTACTTCAAATATTGCTTTTTCAACGGATAATACATATTCAATCTATCACTCATTCATTCTTTCATTTATTCAGTAATTTATTCATTCATTAACTCATTCATGTATTTATTTATTCATTTACTCATTCATGTATTTATTCATTCATTTACTTATTCATGTATTTATTCACTCATTTATTTATTTTATCATTTATTCACTCATTTATTCATTAATTCATTCTTCCTCTCTTTCATTTACTTATTCATTCATTCATTTACTCTTTCATTTATTCATTCATTTATACTTTCACTCATTTATTTATTAATTTATTCATTGAGAAATATCCTTAAAAATACCATCAAAAAATTTCATAGGAAAATAGGCTCGTTAAGTTCCTGTTGAACTTCGTATTTGTAGATGTTCTACTTCGTAACATTTTTCCGATAAAGTTTGTTGCAAGCAAATCCGTCGGTTAGATCGGGGTTTATATGGGATTGAAATTTCTCCGTAGGCGTTAATGTTAACTTTTTTGGAACGGTTCAAAAATGAACAAAAATTGTTTTAAATAAAAAAATATTTTACTCCGAAAGCTTCATCCAATAAGCTTGTTCATAGGAACTTGGACCCTTCGTCCAGAATTTACATAATTTGCCCATAGGCGCTAATGTTAAGATTGTTTGAACTGTTCAAAATTGAATCAGAAAGTAAAATATGGGAATGAGATGTCCTCGCTGAGATCTTTCGAATGCAAAAAGAATTTTTCGAATCGGACACTTCGTTCAAAAGGTCTGGGGGGGGGGGGGGGCGGGTTAAGACAGACCGACAACCGACAGACACACATTCTCCCCATCTCAAAACCCTACTTTTTAATTTTTCAATCTTTATTTACTTACTTCACTTATTTTTGACGTTTTTAGATTTTTTCACGATACATTAAACTTTCTTTTATGCTTTATTAATTTTTTAAAAACTTTTATGAGAAAGTTAGCTAAAAATAGAAAAGGAAAGTCACAATCCACATCACAAATTGTAGCCCAAGATATTAGAATACGTGCAAGAAATAGTGAAACATGGATTTATTTGTTTATCCTTATACCCAGCACTAAATGTTATTCTTTTTTTTCTTTCAAATATTCTATGCTATATAATTCATTTGATTTTTATAGATTTTTGGGAATAAATGTGTTTTTCAGTATACACCAATAGATCCTTCACCAGTATAAACAAACTGATTGAGTTTGAAAAACACTATCTATTAGAATTATTTAGGTAATTTATTTTCACGACATGCACAGCTGGTCGATTTCTTTTCTCTTACTTTTACAAATTAAGTCATCTCCCAGAATACCAACAACATTATCACTGCTGCAAATTGAACGTTCGATCTCAAAAGGAATATCAATTAACTTGTTAGTGTAATGAAAATAGGAAAAACTTCGCTGAAAACTTGATTCGTTAAGAAAAATGTTGCCTCGAAACAAACTTTTTAAGATGTTATTGCGCAATTTATACAAATTCCATAATATTTTGCAATAAATATAAATTAGGAAATAATAATGCTTTGCGTAGTTTACATTAATATCATATCCAGTGCTTTAAAACCAATTTAAATAATTCCTTCTGAAATATTCTTTAAATTGGAGGATGTATTTATTAAGCTACAAATAATAAATAACTAAATAAATAAAATCACTAACAACTAAATGTTTTAACTGCTCTTGTTTTAATAACTTTTAAATATTCAAAAGATATTCGTAATGTAAACTAAAATAAGAAAGTGTTTCAAACATAATTTATTTAAAACATTCAAAAATATCTCAAATAGAAACACGTTTTACAAACGGAAAGATTCTAATATCGGCATGAATTTCTTTTCTATTTAGGGTAGTTCTTTATGTCACCTGAATCATCTCTCATTAGAAATTAACTCTTTTCTGCGTCAGAATCTTCTATTGTTACCCAAAACAAATTAATCAGAATCGCATATTTTCAAACTCATATTTCCTTCTACATGTTGTCTACTCTTTCACTGAATGCATTACTCATAACGTAACATAAAAGTCATCACATACCATTTATCTCGCTCGTGTTTCTGAAATATTGAGTACACAAATAATGAATCTAATAAGCAACTATGGAATACATTACGACTTTAACGCTATCTTTACAAATTTCCTAAGCGAGTCGCAGTAAATATAAATAAAAGGAACGTGGTAGGATATTATTCTTAGAAGACAGACACTGTCTAACATATTGTCTCTTTACTAGTAATAGCTAATTATGAATAAGGACTATACTCAAAATTAAATTAAACTTTGCTACAATTTAAATGCAGATTTCATGGGGGAACTTTCAGCGTTAAAATCATATCTGAGCAGTTTTAATTCATTTAATATTTTTAAAGTTTACACATTTTGAATACCTAACTAATAATTCGTGGACTTAAAACCCATTTTTTTCGAGGGGGAACTAAGTTGAGTTACACAAAGGAAGTGATCCTTGCGTAAATCATATTCATTTTTGGGCACAAAACGACGAATTTTTACTAATTTCTCTTCGTTTTGGTGAAACACATTATTATTAATTTTTATTATAAAAGTTCTGATCACAACTACACTATAAATTTTTTTTGTCCAAACATGCGTGAAAATCTCCTGCAACTCGTTTATGCGGAGTCTGATGTAACACTAGGGGGAACTAAAAACAGGAAAGTACTAAGTTTTTTAAAAAAGAAATAACCAAGATTAAAAAGCATAGAACATTCTGTAAATTGATAACAGATACTGTGGCGCCATCTGTGGTTACGCTGAATTATTATTTCTGTTACACGAAGTCCAAGGTGGTTCCTGTGCCTTAGAGACCT
Organism: Octonoba sinensis; assembly: GCA_038502835.1. Classification (NCBI taxonomy): domain Eukaryota; kingdom Metazoa; phylum Arthropoda; class Arachnida; order Araneae; family Uloboridae; genus Octonoba; species Octonoba sinensis. The sequence continues at coordinate 15,356,159 of CM076606.1, read as the reverse complement.
TGGCGAAATATGGCTCCGAAGTTAAGTTAAACCGCGCCCTACAGTGGGAAATTAACCGTAGGCCAACAATATATAATGAAGTTTTTGACAATCTGGAAGTCGCAAATATGAAGTGTTCAGTTTTACGTATCTTAATAGATCTTTCTCTGTAGTTGTACAGAGTACGGAAAAACAAGAATTTTACTGAGAAACTTATCAAGATACTTGATTATTTGATTTGAAACAAACATTTTCCTCGAAAATTCACAGAATTATTCAGTTTCCTTTTTTACAGTGTACATCATTTTATTAACATCCGGCTTTCCTCTTTAATAATGATGATTTGCGGTTTAAAAAGACATTTAAAAATAAACGGTTTCTAAAAGTAAATGGTTGACATAATATACATTAAAAAACAAGATTTTTTAAAGTAATGATTGTTTACTTAAACACATTTCTTTTTTTTTATTTCATGACATTTTGAGCTTGTTACCAATTAAGGAACATTACTTCATACTCCAAGGTCATTTCATGTAATACTCATCATGAACTTTTTATATAAAAGCTTAATCCCAGAGAATTGGACCTCATTAAAGAAAGTTTTCAAACGAAAGGTCGAAATTAATTTATACGTAACAAAAAGATGAAAGAAAGTTAAGATTGGGATGTTATTTTCTTCCAAAAATGAAAATTTTTAATAGAAAAGTGGTTATATTTACTTTTTGAAATTAATTCGACGATAGAAAAAGATGTTATTAAGATGGTATTTTTTGCGCGGCTTCATTTTTTACTGCTTTGAAGCCTAACTCTGGAAAAAATAGTTTCATTAAAACCAGTATTATCCACGAAGAAAGCGTATTGTCATACTTTGAGGAGAAAATATTATTGAATGGCATAAGAAAATAGAAAAATATAATGAATGAAGGTATTTCTTTCTTTTGTAAGATAAGGGTAAATTTTAGTGGCAAAATGCGTTGGTCTTCTAATTTAGAACTATTACACAATATCATTTCAAGGAAAAATATCTATCTTCCGTTATCAAGTTTGTAAAAACATCAGAATGAATAGAGCAGTGCTGTTCCACACGAAATTTGGTTTTCATATACTTCACAATAAAAAATGGCTTATTTATATCATACTAGTTACCGCCCTGTGGTCGAAATTCGACCGTAATTTATTTTACTTTTCAGTTATATTCAGGTTTTTTTTTCAAAGAGTAAACCTTTATAATGTTCGCATATATTTTTTTCTTGAATTTTGTTCAATTTCCTACGTCAGTTGTGAGCGCGTGCAAATGCGTCATTATGCATTAATTTTTGAGTTATTAAAAAAGTACGGACGGTAGGAAAAATGAGGCATTGCTTGGTTAAGCCATATTCAAAAATCAACAACGCGTTCTTTGACATTTTCTTGTTTTTTATTACTATACTGGCAAGCCTTCGCCAATATCCACAATGTTCATATATTTTTCAAATTATAAAAAATTTAAGCAAAAGATAAATGAAAAATGAAATAAAGAATAAGTGATTCGTACCTTTTTTATATACTCTTTTAATTGAACAAAATAAAAAAAAAAAAAACCCCGGGTGATTACAAAAGTAAATATTGTCCATCTGAAAATGATTTTAATGATTCAAAACCTCTGTGAAGACGAGGTGTGTCTTTTCTTCTCATAAAATTTCTACTCTGTGTGACTATTTGACTATAGCCTAATACGTGTTAGGTATATTTAAATAATCCGCATTTTGTTTTTTATTTTCAAGATTATTTTTTAAATTAAAAACTATATAAGCTCCCTCTTGCGATGGATTTTACTGTGAGGGTGGGGTTAAATCAAATGTCAATCCTCCACTTTGATTTCCTTCCGAGAATTTTTTTTAATTTTCGGATATTTTAAAGGTAAGAACATAATTTTGTGGTTTTTGACATCCTTACCTCTCTATGTTAAAAATTACAATACGTCAGGATTTTAGTGTTATTAGTATAGTATTGCGGAGGTAATGAATACAGGATTAGTGTGTATTTTTGATAACTCGCTGACATGCCTGGCGTTGCACGGGATAACACTGCGTCATTTCCAGGCCAAGTGACACATGTCCAAAATTCTGTTCTAAATACATAAGGAAAAATTTAGTTACAAAAATTCCAGCAGAAGATGGGCAACACCCTTTAAAAACCCCGATTACATTAATATATATACATATATATATATATATATATGTGTGTGTGTGTGTGTGTCTGCGTGTCTGTGTGTCTGTGTGTATGTGTGTGTGTAAGGACTGTTGATGGGTTGCCCTCGACGACTCTGACAGCTAACGACGCACAAGAGTATATGCCGAATATTGTGTAATAATTACGGAGTTATCTCATTATGCAGAGGGAACAGCTTTTAGTATAGGGCCTCATTGGCGAGTTTTTTGGGTTGGCAACAAAAAAGAAACAGTTCGAAACTCACTATAGTCTGTGTAATTAGAATAGGCACATCAAGGTCACGTTTGCTGCTTTGTCTTCATGGCAACTGCGAAAATGATTGCAGAGCCAGACTTTTTTTTTTGCACTGCAGTCAAGGCAATTGCATTACCAAACCTCCGATTCAAAATATTAGAATAGTTGAGAAAAAGTAATAAGAAAGAATTTATTTTCTATTTATTTATTTTTGATATTAAGTAAATGCAATTAAATTTCATCTGGAATGTTTAGATAAGATTTTCACCTTTACAAAATCTAAAATACGATGAATTAGCTACACAATAGCTTTCTGAAAGACATCAAAATGTCAGAATAATATTTAGATTGGTTGAAAATATTTGAAAACTTTGCCTGACGCAATCTATTTTTGCCATTGAGAAATAAATCTGATTTTAATCCGTCTATTATTATTATAACTAAAACAACAACCTGACTAATGTTCCCAAACCAAGTGGGGAAAAGTTTCTAGCACGGAAACCATGGCGACCAGAAGGGGAAAAGGTAGAGTTGTATGACCTTGACACGCCGATTGCAATTACACAGACTATAAATACGTATGTAACAAACCGAAGTAAAGTTTCAAATTTACCAAACAAAACTAATTGTAACCAACATCTTCTGTCGCCAACCAAAGCAAAAATCGCCTATGAGCCCCCGCATTAAAGCCGTGCCCTTATTCAGCTCTATCTACAGCTTGAATTATTTCAAACTTAGAAATTAATGCTAATAAAACAAGAAGAACTCGAAAAAAATTGCTTAATTCTGGATTGCCATTTTAACTTTTATAGGTGCGGCATTTTGTGTGTGTTGATGTAGGTATGTATCTGAAGTTAACTGTCTCGTTTATAAAATCTAATCATTTTGTGATGTGATGTTAAAAAGGCTTTAAGACTAATAATAGATAATAGCTTTTTTATTGAAGTTTTCCAAAGATTTTTTTTTAAACTAACGCCTAATTAAGAAACTTGGAAGCTACTCTTTTTTTCTGCACGTAAGAAAAGAAAAGTAGCTTTTAAAAGTTTTGCTTCATAATCATAAGACTTAATTAGTTCCAATATCTTTGTGTCGTAATCAGCTTAAAATTGTGTAACTAAAAAGACTTTTGTTACATAGTATGAGCACTTCACCTGTGCAATAATAGTAAAGTGAATGAATATTCATTAAGAGTATTTAATTATATGAAGCCCACGAAAAGTAGCTGCACCTAATAAAGTGTAATCTACTTAATGCAAATGATATAAAAACTTTTGAAACATAATGCAAAATATTGGATATTTGTGCATTTATCGAGAAAATGTTACGGCGACATTATTTTTATGGGCACATTTTATCGTGGATGGAATTGCTAAGCCATTATTAACAAGCACTTTTTTTTAATGTAAGGGAAATATTCCTCTTTTAAATATATTTTAAAATATGCTTACTACTTGTAACAAGATGCTTGTTACATCGCGCGTATTTAGTTATTTCAACCGAATACTTTGGTTATTTGCTTAGACCTTGGTGACAAGCCTTTGCATTTTTATTCACGGTTCTTTCGGATTAACCGCTAGGCGTAACCCCGACTTGTTACCTCTTTTTTAATTGCCTACGCGATCAAAAATTTTATACCATTTTATTCTTTCGAAACACCATTTCAAATTAATTTTTTAATTAGTTTTTCTACCCCATAGTTACCCTTTAACCACTGTTTATTTTCCACTTGGTTCCGTCGCTTTTCGACTTTACAAATTCAAATAATTTTAAATACGCGACGGGAACTATTTACTCTCGCGGATTAATCTTCCCCTTTCCGCGCCTTGCAAGTGTGCTATCGCTGACGAATTCTGCTTTTCCCTGGCATAACGACTGGTAGCTGGTGTACGTGTATGACGCGAACCCGGGGTTGGGGGCTTTTCGCCTCTTCTCCGGGTAAGCAACCGTTCTGCAATCAAGTTTTATTTTAAAGTGCAATTTAATCTAACCAGCCCAACAATTATTATAGATTTGTGTATCACTTGTCTTCAATGTGCTTTTGATCACCTATTGACAACTTCACTTTGATCGTTTACGGAAACGTCAAAAACTGCATAGGCGATGTTTGCCTTTTAACAAGTTTTTTTTTTTTAAATGTCAATGTGAGTCCGGCATTATCCTTAATTTAATCAAGCTATGTTCTGGAGCCGACGGGCTACCATCACATCGATCTGCAATTTAAAAAATTGGAAGTATGCGGAGAGAGCAACTACAGATGAAATCGGTGCTTACAAAAAAACCGTTGGGAAGCACGCCATCTAACGGTTCTAAAAAAAACGTTATTTAAATCGCCATCCCGTTCCAGAACACGTATTCATCAAGTCTTCTTCAACAGAAACTTGCAAAAAATGATTTGATTTAATTTCTCCAAAAGTGACTTCCAGAATTTTTTTCATCTTAATAAGAAATTTTTTAGATACAGTGTGCAAGAACTTAAACCTGAAACTAGATGATGAGCTGTGTTTTTTTTCTACCGATGACTCCGCCTAACAACCAATGTGAATGCGTTTCGTATGTATGATTATTGTACATATATATATATATATACCAGATGCAATATTTTCAGTTATAAATGTTTTGATGATTTACTGAAGTAAAAAATATAAGTAGTGAGTATACCAATTTAATTAATTTTCTACCATGCCTAATATGTAAAATAAAATTATTTATTCAGAGTTACATCATAGCTTTGATATTATTTGATAATTGTCTGATCTTATATTTGAAATAGTTTGATTGAATTATCTGCCACTCTAACTTATGATATATAAGTACCAGTTTGGCATAAATGCTCTAACACATTTTATACCTTAACACAACGCAATATTTTTTAGCAAACTAACCACTATAACTACACCATACTACTCGATACACAAAAGCAAAGCACAGTAAAAAACAAAACCTGTGTGTTAATGTAGATTCTCATTAGATTCTTAAGCTCTCTGTTATTTGTTTTCACTCATTACTCATGAAAACTTCATTTTGCAAAATATTTTCTATCTTTCCGTTAGCAAAAGTTCCGTTAGTACCTTGATGATTTATAAGTGTTGTACGTGTGCTTCAGACCAATGCCCCCATATTATTAGTATTCACACATACATGTATTTTATAGTGTTTTTCATTATTTTTTAAATTCTGTTTCTTTTGGGTTGAATATAAACGCTTCGACTTTTTTGAATCAATCAACCAATTCCTTCCTTTGCCAATGTTATGTCCACGAAGAAATGTGTTTCGAATTTTATTAATGATTTTATTGTAGAAACAAAGGTTAAAATTACATTCCAAATACTTTCTTTCTGTCGTTCTTCTTTTTTAAATTTACTTTCTGGTGCTAAAATATTTTTAGTGTTAGTAGTTCTTAAATAAAACAAGGTGGCCCGCCCCATGCTTGCTGTTGCTCACCAACCCCCGGAACAGCTAGCCAGTTTTATTTGGATCGATTCACGCTCCAAACATGCTTCGCTCGCTCACAGAATACTACATTTTTGTAATCTAGCAGGCATTTCAGCAAAATTATGCTCATATATATACTTTTTCTGCATCATACATATTAATTAAAACACATTGTATCCTTTTATAGCTCGTCTTCGATAGACGCAGTCGTGTTAAATCTACAGTGATGTTGATTTTCGATGTTCCGTTTTTTTTCTATCTACTATACATCTCGATCGCTTCATGTAACATGCCCCTTGCATCTTTCTTAGAGGCTATTAAGGAAATTTTCCATGCACTTTGTGCAAGGGAATGAATCCCAAACATATCGCCTTGAGCAATGTGGCCCTAAACGGTTTTCAGCTTACACATACTACATGCTTTGAATGTTTTTAAGATTAATGTATATAGTACAGAGGAAAGGGCTTGATTGGGCTAACTTTTTGCGGGAATAACGAAAGCCCAATACTTTGGTGCAATTGGGGACAAATCTCCAAGTAAGGTAAATTCGGAATTTTCAATTTGAAATTGTTTTACTTACTTGCACATACTCACCGAAACGTAGTTTTTGGTACTTTTTTTGATTTATGTAAAACGAAGTAAGAGGTAATTTCTCCTAAATATAAAAAGTCGGAAATGATGCTTTAAAAAAATCTTGTTGAAAGACGAGTACATAAGTACAACGTAAAAAAACAAATACAAAAAGGGCCACCAGTAACAGGCACAGAGCCCACCTAGGCTGGTCCTGGTCAATTTAACAGTCCCCAATGAAGATCAAGAGCTTTTTTAAAAGTTTTTACCCCACTGCAAGTAACAGTCGTTTCGGGTAAACTATTCCAACTGCCTACAATCCTATTGAAGTAGTAATTTTTCCTACTTTCAAGATCAGCCGGAGATTTAAAAAGCTTAAAACTATGACCCCTGGTCATTTTAGGCAGAAGACGCAAGATGATGCGTTCTTTCCGTTATTTTCTGCCCTTCACGATTTGAGGAAAATTTTCCCCTTTTAAATGGATTGCAAACCTAAGTATTTAACAAGGCTTTTTTGAATCTTTCTATTCCTTTAACGTCAATACCAATGTGCATTTAATGTGTCAAGAAACTTTAAAGTTGCATCAATTAAAAATTGAAGTTCACAAGATTCCTTTAATCTTTGTTTTGATTTGCTATCAGAAATCTTAAATAAAAATCTCCTCCCTTATTCATCATAACCAACGACAAACGAGTAAACACTTTCTTATTCTGATTATCGCCAGAAGTTTGTGATTTTGAATTATAGCCAAATAAGGTATCTAAAACTAACTTCAACATGTCTTTAAAGGTTATGTATCCTCTTTAAAGATTGCGTGAGGTAAGATAATTACAAATGCCACAGGATTTATATCATGTGAAAATCACGTTTTTAGAATACGCACATTTATAAGCACTATGGTACCGTTTATAAATGATGTCACACTTTTTTTTCAATATATTTGACCCCCTCCCCCCTTTGTCACATGTCATGCTATATTACATTAGCAAAAAATAGGTTTAATTTGTTGATTTTAAATGTTTTTATAGAAATCAAAACGTGCGATGTCACACTTCTTGTTACCCCCTCCCTCCCCTTGTCACAAACTGTCACACTTTCATGAACCCCCAATCCCCCTCGAAGCGTCACATCATTTATGACTGACCCCTATATTCTTTGATCATATACTTGCAATTTCACAATCATTTTAATAAATAACTTTATAAGCTTCCTTTCTGGCTCTTTTTCTTATTTTTGCTTGTCTCAAGAGGTTTTTTCAAGCATTAAAAATATTTATATACATCATTCAAAATTTCTAAAGATTAAAAAATTATAAAATAAATTGAATCGTTTATTTCGGAAACGTAACAACTCTTAAAAACAAAATTTTATTCATGAGACAGAAAAAAAGGGTTATGAACAATTGGAAAACTTTACGGGTCTGATATTTTACTATTTTATTTTAGCAGGTAATAGCAATGCAATATTGATAATTTAAAAAATTTTTTGATTAATTATGTCATAGGAATTAATAAATTATTACTGAGAGTTGTTCTTTTTTCAAAACGGAGATGCTAACTTTTCGAAATAAGCGATTCAATTGGTAGTTCCCTTTTTCTTTGTGTTTGGTATCATTGTAGTGTTAAAGTCCTCTGGGTAAACAACAAGTAAACAATCCCGACAAACATATACTTATTTACAAGCAAAAAACATACATTTTAGTTGGAAGGGTTAAAAGAGATTAACAATAGTAAAATTGCGATAGTTAATGTAATTAAACACGCTTTAAAAATGAAAATACAATGCAGATGATACATAAGAGAAGAAAATGAATAATTATGAATTTTTACTAAACATGGATAAATTACATAACAGGTTTCATGAATTTGTGCCATAAAAAAGCTTCCTTTGCATGATTTTATACCGCAGGGAGAAAGAAGAGAGCTTCCGTTATTTCTATTGAAGGTAAAACTGCTTTTCCCCCTTCATTATTTAAATTTCCTATTAAAATTGTAACAAAAAATTATAATTATATAAATAATAAATTAATCTCAACTGAAAATAGGTTTCTGTTTATATCCACATTTTCGAACAATATTTATGTACACTTTGAGGAAACAAACACGCTCTAAAATATCTTTTAAGTCTAGTACAAAAGAAATTAGAATAGTTTTCAATGTTTTTTTCCTGGTATTTCAAAAATCTGCTATATATTATTAAAAATTTGTGTGTGTTTTAGCTATAATATGCAGTTAATCTGTGCCAACAATGTCAGTTAAATCATGATGTCGAAGATTTCTTAATTATGTACAGTGTGTTAATCATGGAACTGGAGCAGTCGTTTTGTTTTGAGTTGCTCCGCTCTGGTTTCTATATAGTTGCTCCGGCGCCGCCCAGTGCTCCGAATGGTTTTAACACGCATGACATTGTATTTCGCTTCGATTTATTCACTTGACTAATGGGTATGCTTGAATATACATATTAGATGTGAAAAAAAAATTCATATGCACTGTGTAGCCAGGAAAAAAGAATAGTGTGTTGTGGTCATCATGGAACTTTATTCTGTATGAATTATATGAATATTACTGCTCGCCAAATAATATTCCTAATATAATGAAAATAACTATTGAAAAAAACAAATAAATGAATTGTATAAAAATAATGATTTTAAACTAACTAAAATTTTTGTGCTACCATCGAAGCCTCAAAATGCTAAAAATATTGACAATTTCATTTGTGTGCAAGTAAAATGGCAACAACACCTTACAAAACCAAGTCGGCTCGGTTAGTGCGATTGGTGCCTGAATGTTATAATAGTTTGCACTTTTTCCCATTGAGATACACTTATAATTTTGCTTAAATTGTTGGATTCTCGAGATATACGCTTAGCGAGAAAAACGTTCGATTGCTCCACACCACTTGGAGCGAATGGCAGCGAAATTTATTTAACACAATTTTTTCTATCAATGTGTATGCGTGTACCGATCTTCGTGAAATTCTATACATTACGTTTAGCGTTACAATGCCCACAAAAAACTAATAAATTGTTCGATTGCTCCACACCCCTTGGAGTGAATGATTAAAATGTAATCAGCACTTGTTCCTATTAGAGCCCACTTGTATACCAAGTTTTGTTCGAATTCTTCAATTACTTCGTGAAATGCATCACACACGCTAATCGAAAAGACATAAGATTGCTCCGAACCCTCCAAATGAATTTGCGCGAAAAAAAAAACAGCACCAGTTCCCAACAAGGTCCACGTGTGCACTGAGTTTCGTTCGATTCTATGCATTACGTTTTGAGTTACAGCGGCCAGAAAAAAAAAAAAAAAAACACACACACACATACAGACACGAATGCATACATTTTCTAAAGATACTCAAAATGGTTTTAGCACAAAATTAAGAGACCAAAAAATTTGAGGTCAAGTCAGTCTTCTGCCCTCGTGGTTCCTCGCTCTAAAATGAAGCTGCATATCACCCTAAGCCAGTGGATTATTGACCTTCTGGACCTGGTAGTAGGCTTTCCTATGCCAGGGGGATTAGTAACAACAACAACATGGTTTCAGCATACCTCAAAACTCCGTCGAAAATCGGAAATTTTCAGGAATCAATCATTAATAAATGAGCTTAAGGTTTTTTTCTTCTTTTGTTTAGAATATCATATTTCAGTTTAGGTTTTGATTTAACTTTATTAAAAACCACCTATAGGAATAAACTTATTGATCTTCATGCGAGCTGTTTATAAAATTTATACTATAAATGAGCATAGTACGATAATGCTGATTCAATTACTTATGTAGTGAACTAACAAAATGGCATCCCAAACATAGCCTTGTTTAGTTCGGAAAGTACTTCTCGTTTATATACATTTAAAATGAACTTCTCTTATAGAAAATGTACTTTTATTCGATTTTTGGAAAGCAACTGGTAGAACGTTGAATAGAATATCCTTTCTTTTTCTTTTTCTTCTTTTGAAAGGAGCTGTTCTCATAATTTATACTCCACTTATTAGTTGAAAAATTTGGTTTCTTTTATATGTAACTTTTGAAAAGTAAAGAATGACATGGCATAAAAGAAGGGGGAAAAACTCGAATGAAAAGAAAATCTTTCGCAAAAACTGTTTCGAAGGATTAATTAAACTAATCCTTTTTCTTCTCTTGTATAGAAGAAACAGCTGTCAGCGGCTAAACTAGGTTCTGAAAATATCGATTAATTGAAGAGTTATTTTTATAAATAGGGAAAGAAGACTCTAAATGATATTTCTTCAGGAAAATATTTCATTTGTTTCGTAAGTTTTTTTTAAAATTAAACATATAATACTACGCATATTGTAACTTCTTGAATTTTCAATGTAAAGTAAGGCCGATAGAGTTCGCACACAATTAGGAAACATGATAAAAACAGAGAAAGAATTAATTTTTAAGATTTTGGTGAATATTATAGAGTACAATCCTTCTGCATGCATTTCCATCACTATTTCCTTGGTATGCTGTAATTTAAAACGACACCAGGCATTAAGCCAAGACAGCTAGTTTTCGCTTCCCTTCTTATAGGACGGGTGAGGTTGTGCACGTGGGTGGCTTACACGCATGGGAAATGGCTTTCGATAATAAGTAGATTATATTAATAATGACTGCAAGTAAATTGTTAAAAAAGATGAAAAAGCGTTTGCTTAAAAAGTATCTTGTAGTACTCAAGTCTCAATGAAAATCAGAGGAACCGTAATGAAAATTCAAGCAATTGCATTTGAAAAGCAAACAAAAATGCGCCGTTGTGTAGTCCATTTTCACGGAGAAAAACTTATGAATTCAAGCGGACACTGTGCAGGTGTGGCTATACATCTACCTGAATTCTCCGGTAAACCAAACCTCCCCTTCCCCCCAAAAATTCAAGTGCGCTATATCCGACGGCGCCTCTTCACCAGATTTTACCTTACATAAAATATTTTAAGCCTTTTCATGTTCTAGTCTCATGAGAAATACTCAAGAAAAGATTTGTCACACCTTAAATAATAGTAACTCATATATATATGCAAGAAATAAAACGTGAAAATTCAACAGTGTTGAAGTAGTTTTTTCCTATTCAATAGAAAACTGTGGAGCTGTTTAAGGAGAAAAAATGCTATTAAACAACAACTACGAGTACATCATAACATTGCGATAATTTTACAATTGTTGTGCTGCACTCTCAGTTTATTAATCTCAACAACAGTATCTTAAAATGATTATCTTACGCTTAAACTTTATATCATTGGGAATTTAGGTATACAAAAAAAAAAAAAAAAGAAGAAAGAATACAGTGTGCTTTCACGCTTGCTTTAACTAATGCAAACTTCGCAATTTTTAATTTGGTCTTCCCTAGGCCTTCAACTATAATTAACAACTAACAACGCTTAGCAAACAAAGAAGTTTTGAAACTAGATCATGTACGGTACAATTGATACGTCATTTGTTGGCGAATGAAACGCCTATTATCCTTGAATGACCCCTCCACTCTCCTTCACCATTGGTGCTTGATTAAGCTATGTGTCACACAAAAGCTTTTTTAAAAGATAATCCAATTGCCCTTTGCGATTTTTTTTTTATGATAATGCCTTTTAATAGTTCTCAGATGTTAATATTATTGCCGATTTGGAATGTTAAATTATAAACAGAGCTTGTGTGGAACAGTAAATGTTTATTTAAAAGAAATCAATTATATCGGTCAATTTGTTTGTTTACATACCGCGCAGACAAATCAAACAACTAAATATAGCTTATTTGTGGAGGTATTAAAAAGTGAAATCATTTGAATTTTAAGTATATACCTGTATGTGTTACGGCCAATGCCCGAAGTCCGGCCACTTCGCGAATTGGCCGGCCATTTCGCACTTTGGCCGAGATTTATGGCCAAAGTGCGATGTAATTGAAACGATCAGTTAATATTATACTTTAACCGGCCATTTCGCGAAATGGCCACGATGTTCCGGCCAAAATGCGATGTGCTCATTCAAGAATGCCCGGTAGGCGGAGCATCTGCAATTCCGGGGGGAATGTGCTACGTGGCGACATTTGTTTGCTGCTTCTTGATTCTTACACAGCAATTTCAAAAAGTTAATTTGCTAATATTTCCCCTTTTGTTTTCTTTTTTAATTTAAAAATATAAATCTTCTAATTTAAAAATATAAAAAATTGACAAGTTTTCAAATTAAAATTTTAAAAATATAATTCTTTACTTTGTCTCAAATGGCCACATCCCACCGCAGTTAGCTGCGGGTACCGCAGCTAGTAATTTTTAAAGAATGAAGTTATGGTTATACAGAGCCAATAATATGTGCCGTTGATTTTTTCTTCCAACTTTGGCTGACCCTCCCATGCCACTTCGCTACCTGGCCGGCCTCCAGAAATAAAGAAAAGATCGGGCATTGGCCAGCCATCCTATGCCACTTCGCGATCTGGCTGGCCAATTCCGAAATCAAGAAAAGATCGGACATTGGCTAGCCAATTTAAAGTGTTCTTAGCCATTTCGCGATTTGGCCGGCCAATTCGCAAAGTGGCCGAATTCGGGCTTTGGCAGTAACATATGCAAGAAAAAATTAACCCGTCTGATTAGTGTGGCTGCGTAGAGCAATGTCTTTTTATATCACTGCTGCCTACAAATAACGATGACCTAAAACACAGAATATCAGAAGCAGTGATATTAGTCAATGACAGCACCTTTGCGAAAAGAAGAGTTAACGAATTCATCTATCATTTTGATGCTACACATGATGATATGAACTTATATAACATTTATAAAATCATTGATGAAACTTTAGTGCATTATTACAAGTGTTTCGTACTAAAGTTTCATCAACGTTACGAGTGGTCATTATTCTTTTCCTTCCATTCTCATGAATACATGATTATATACCGTCAACTATCGTTATCTTTTTCGGTATTTCGAAAAAAGTTATTTTTCTGCATCTTCATTACAATTTAATGTAATTTTTATCTTTTTAACTCGAATGTTTTTCATTCTTATTCTCAATAGCCGGAAACTCTTTCCTCATTTAAATTATTTCCGTTCTCCGTTACTGCTCCTTCTTTTTCCTATCCTGCAAAACTACTATTTTGAAAACGAAGTATCACTTGAAATTTGAATTTTCACTGGCCACATTTCATCTTCTACAAGACAGCTACCTTACTTTTGCTATGACACCAGAACGTAAAATTGGGCTTTTATTGAACCTCTACCAGACATGACAGCAGAAACATTTCAAGCCATTTCCCATTTGGAAAAATATTTATGCCTAAGGAAAATGTAATGCATATTTACACAATCTGGATAGATATTTACACATTGGTTCTAGATACATACTTGCACATTGGGCTGTTCTGGATAAATATTTGCACATTGAACTGTTTTGGATAGATATTTGCACATTGAACTGTTGTGGATTAATATTTGCATATTAAACTGTTCGGGATAAATATTTGCATATTGAATTGTTCTGGATAAATATTTGCATATAGAACTGCTCTGGATAGATGTTGCAAACAAAGCAAAATAATTGTTGATTTTGTGTTCATTTTTGCATGATTTGCATACATAAAACTTAATTTCGTAGAAATTATTTTCATTGCATTTTCGATGTCTCAAATTATTTCCTTCGATTTTGAGATGGCAAGAATATATATACCATATACAGTATAAATACACACTCACACAGTATAAATGCACACTCACACAGCATAAATACGCACTGACACAGTATAAATACACACTGATACAGTATAAATACACACTCACATACAGTATAAATGCACACTCACACAGCATAAATACACACTGACACAGCATAAATTCACACTCACACAGTATAAATACACACTGACACATTATAAATACACACTTACACAGTATAAGTACATACCGATACAGTATAAACACACTCACATAGAGTATAAATACACACACACGTACAGTCAGACATTGAGTATTATTTTGGCAAAAAGACATTGCCCTTGATTGAATGGAATTCTCAAGATAAAGGAAAGATTCCAAAATCTAAACACTGCATGTTGCCAAAATAATGAACATAGGGCAAAAATTAAATTTTAAAGTATTTCTCCTCAATTCATTTACCAATGGAATAAGCTTAAGTTCCACTTTAAAAGGACTTTAAGAAGGATCTACATGTTGCAAAATTTATTATGCAAAAATCTTGCCTTTAAAGGTTAGATTTAAAACTCAAGCAGTGTCTTTTACTCGACAAATAAAATCAACAAATGCATTTGCATTCATTAATAATCCTTTAAGATTAAGATGTCTACCCTAATTAAACATGCTATTTCATTTGGGCCTGTGGGAGTAAAAAAATTATCTCTTTAATGCTTATTAACTTAATTAGCAAATGGATGAAAGAAAGAAAATGCTTTAGGTCGAAATATAATTAAATGCTTTAAATATTTAAACATTTTCGACGATTTGTTGCATATAACTTTATGCAACAAATCGTCGAAACTCGATGTTAAGTAAATTATGAATAAATTGCTAATGGTGACAGCCATAATTAAATGGCATATATATAAATTTGTCAGCGGCTTTGATTGTTAAAGATAATTTTCAGTAAATCTTTCTTGGAACGATGAACTTTGTAAGAATGCGTGATAAAATCTTCAAAGGATCTCGGAAAGAAATTACCTATCTTCGTTTGAAGCTTTAAATGGAAAATGAATAATGCATAGCATAAAAATATAAATTCAATGCTAAAATTATATAAAATAGGTAAAGAATACGTTTATGTAGATTTTTTTTTATTTCGTTTCTCCATCTTCTTTCCTGCATAGTATGTTTTGTATAAAAATGTAAATGGAAAAGGTAAAGAGCTCTTTTGCTTTTATGCAAAATATCAATTATATCATGAGGAACCATAATGAGATTAATACTAATAATACAAGCAGGTATTGTTCCACATAGTTTTTATGGTCAAATATATAAGCCAAAATTAAAACATAAAAAAATTAAAATAAATAAATGAAATGAAAAATAATAATGATAATAAATAAATAAAAAAGGTAAAAAAAAAACCGTCATCATTTAAAATTATAACGTGAACGATATTGCGGGAATGACAAAATTCTAGACTTATATGCCGATGTAAATATCAAACCGTTATTTTTTCGGTGTGACGCTTTAATTTCTTAATATATGGCTCTTATCGCAATTGTTGTTGCAACCATCATTACACAACCGTCAGTCTCAATCTTTTATAAGAAAGAAAATGCATATCCATATCTTCAAAGATCACATTCAGAAGGTCCGTGCTCTTACATAATTTTTTTTTTATGTTGATGAAGTTTTTAAGTTTCATACTCTGGCTCTTTATTGAGGTTTTCAAGCATTTACTAGCTCGATTTAACAAAATGCAGAAGTTTTAGGAAGCGGTGTTTACGCTATTGTTTAGAGTCGCACTTCCTCCACTTGGCAAATTAAGTGCAAACAGTGATTTGTTTTTGTCAAGATTTATGCTTAGTGTGACTGTGTAAGTATTTTATTAATTCATGAAAATTATTTACAGAAGCCAATAGGTGTAGTTTTTGCTAAATATTACTATCATCTAACGTTACTTAATTTAAAGGGTAGCAAATAAAAAAATATATCAAGTGAAACACTACTGTTACGAACAAACACTTAAGTAATTAAAAAAGAAAATTAGTAATAATGAATTAACTACATTAAAAAACATATAATTTATGTACATTATATTTATGTATACACACATATGATAGAAAACCATTCATTGCACATTAACTCCTTTCCTCTAGCTCCCGTAATAATCACGAGCTGGAGTGTTCAAAAGTAACACACAAAATACTTTCCGCATTCCTAAAAAAAAATTAATTTTTTAATTTAACATACTAGATGATCGTACCCAAACTATTAATACTGTTATTATTCTGATGATTTTCGTGGAAGAAAAGAGGCGCGTTTGTTGCTGTTCTATTGAGAACTATGCGAATGTTGGGGGTTAAAAATTTTGAATGCAACAGAAAAAAGCGTTTCTTTCTTTGGGCTACTGTCGGTTGTGGGAAAATGAAGATTTTTCTTTACCCCATACAAATTTTTTACTTCGGAATACACAAAAGTAGTACCAGGAACATACGTCTCCTTCTCAGATAAATGTCTTGATTTCCAATGCTGCTTTGGGGGCAATATTTCAAACTTAAATTTCCACTATTGTCTGTAGATAAATAAACAACTGTAATTGCGTGGAAGTAAGTAAAAATGAATTAAAAATAGGAAAAACACAAGAAAATTATCCCCATTTACATAGGGTTGCACTTGCCCCACTCAATAGACCGCACTGTCTCCATCTTACCTGAAAGAAGGGGGAAGTGCGATCCCTGTTATAAATAAAACCTAGTTAAGGTATTTAATCAAAATAAATCACGTCGACTTTTAATAACTATTACTAAATAGAAACACCTTTTTTTTATGACTTTGGCAGTTGGATACGACAATAAAGTCAGCAAAAATGAAACTCTCAATCCTTACATCTTCGTTTTTTTTTATAAGACACGTGGGATATCACTGATTGTGTTTTATCTATGAGAGCGAATGGGAAACTGGTAACAATAGTAGTAGGAATTATCATTGGGTAGGTTACCTAACATTTCCAATTTATAGCAGAAGTTTCTTAATGCTAGCATTTCCATAATATTATACTGTAAAAAGTTGTACTTCAATCTTTCACCAAAAAATGGGAAAAATGGTGAAATTTAGCTGCAACCAGCATTTGATACTAAGTTAAACAATTTTAATGGTGTAGTTTCACCTACTTCCTCATGAATGTGGTCGTAACAGAAGTATGGGGGTCCCAAATTGATGGCCATTTTTACAATTGACGGCGAAAGTCCATCTGGACTGACAATAGGGAAGGCTGCTACAATAGCTGATTCATGAAATAAAAAGCTACATTTTTTTCATGACGCTGCAGGGCTGCGGAGGCGAAAGCACCGTGGGAAGACGATAGCACCGCGGACAAGAGCCCCTGATTGCGTGAATCCACGCAACGCCCCACTCATAAAATCATTAGCCAACGACCGCGGAATCATGCCATGGTTAGAGAAGACCGATGTGTGAAGTGGAGGGCGGGAAATTGAGCCTGAATTGAGCCAATGCCTCTAGACAAATCAGGAAAGAGCTTTGGTTAAATAAAATCAAAAATCTTTGAAAAACACATCCCATCTTTGCTAAGTTTCTAAAAGGGATTTTTCCCAAATTTTGTAATGAAAACACGCTTTTTAGAAATTGATGCGACGTTATCAGAAAATATTGGAGTTAAACTTCAGTTATTTTGTTGTCTGTAAAGCAGGCGCGGCAGACATCTACGATTAATATTTTTGATGCTGTTTCTTGCCGAGGAATCTCGTGCAGGGCGGTAACCAGGAGTCACAGTGATGATGGTGACAGACTAAGACAGACCAACGACGGAGATGCGAATGCTCCAAAAAAGCGCAATCATGGGTTAAGTCATAAAAAATGAAATAAGTACTCAGCTGGATCAAGATGCTTATGGTTCGTCCCCCGCACATTTATTTACCTTTTATTATCGTGTCGATTGCAGATAATAGTCTTAGGGTATCAAATTAATAAAAAGTTTTTTTTTTTTTTTGCTTTGTAAATAGTTTTAGATATTAATTTATATGGAATAAATTAATCTAGTTTACTTAAAATACCTTGTTATTTTTTGGCACCTAAGACACCTTTTGTTGTTCACAACCATTTTACCACTTTATGGATTCACGCGCTTTTATTTCGCGAACCTGGCGGCGACAAATGTTAAACTATAATGCAACTTTCGTACCAAATGTTGGTTGCAGCTAAATTTCACCATGTTTTTGGTGAATGGTTGAACTACAATTTTTTACAGTGAAAGAATACGTAGTAACCCCACGGACGCACTTGTCCCTACTCACCCTACACAATCAGTAAGTAGTGTTCTGTCCAATATACCCGAACTTTCTACCTCATTCTTAGTCGCGCAATTAAATATCAGGTCATCGAGTATTTCGCTGCGGCCTATCTGTAGCATTTTAACTTTTGTCGCAGATGAGTTAAAATAACAGAAATGAATAGCAGTGTTTTAGGATACCATCAAGACGTACAAAATTGTCTCGAAATGAATTTTCCAATTTATTTTCAATATAATTTAATGATTAATAGCAGACACTTCGATGCTTCTCATGAAACATGGACTGGTTTCGAAAGTGCTAAAAGATCAGATGCATAACGTACTTAGCCAATAACTTTCAGTGATTCGCCATTTTTTATCACAGAATTTTAACTAATACCTTTCGTCGTTAATTGTGGTATCTTCTACTTATTTGATTAATGTATTTTGTCAATAGTTTTATTCTTTATAAGTTCAGTACTTTAAGATAATCACTTAACTTTTGGCGCAGTTGTTCGGCACTGGTGTCTTATGCCCAAGTTCAAACCCCGCCGTAGTCAATTTTTTTAGAAGCAGAAAATCAGCAGCGTCCGAACGACCGAGTCTACATAAATATGCAGCATGATGAAAATTAGATGAGATTTATTTGGAATGAATACTGTAGTCTTAATTAGACTTCTAGTTAAAATTCCGCAACGACAGAGCCCAGGTGTGGAACTAGGCGTCGCTATTCTCACAGGGCGTTAATACCTAGGGATAGTAGTGCTTCTGATAGAGATGGTTACCAATTTATGCGAATGCACTAAGCCTAAAAATGGCGGTAAGCCAATACGCAGACCATTAGAAAGCAAAAACTTATGAAGAAGAATTTAAGTTTTAAATTATAGAAACATTTTGACCAACTGATATTATCTTAGCGTTTAGTTAGTAAGGATAATTATTATCGTACTATTCAAGTCCAACACTACATGGAAATATATTCTTAAACATGTTCCCGATTGTGTTAAATATAAAGCCATTGGGTCATTAACTAAAAAAAAAAAAAAACCCCAAAAAACTAGCATTCTTGCAAAATGATTTTGTTTCTTAGTAATAACAACGTATTTTGCCACAAATTTCAAACCTTATTCATTTTAAATTTTATGCGGTTTGTGCTCGTTAGCATTATTACTAGATTTTGTATGATATAAACTAATACTTACATTACTAGTCTTTTAGTAAGAGTCTTACAAAACAGTGTAATAAATATATATGTACTAATACAAAAAACAGTGTAATAAAAATTCCTTAAGCTTCTGTTTGTCCTGGCTTTTGTCCAACTCATGGCTTTTCTTTTTGACTTTTTATCCAGAGAAAATTAAAACGATTTATTTTCCCAAAAGTACATAATAGCAAATGTTTCTGAAACATAACATGCAAGATTGTAATAAACTTGTAAAACAGCACAATAAGCTGACAGTGAATATTTTAAAATAGCTTAGTCAATTTTCAGTTTAATGAACTAAAAAAGTTTAATCACTAGTGTAATGACTAACTTAGGTAAAGTTCACTTAAAATGACTTTAAAACTGTTTTTACCAGAACAAAAATACCAACAAAATCTGTGAAGTATGCCTGTCAAAACATTTTTTATATAGATTCATTATTTTTTTCTATCCATTTTTTATGTACATTTTTTAAATCTCGTTCGAACATTTTTTTGTTAGTTTTCTTTTATTTGCTTTCTTTATTTACAATTTGTTTTTAAACTTCATTGCGCGTTCACAACTAAATTATTTATGTGTCCTATCTGAAGTACAAATTAGTCTTTAAGTTTCCTTAAGATACGTTAATATGATGCTTATGAAGAAAAGAGTTACAATGTTTTAATCTAACAAAAATGTAGTAGATTGATTTGATAGAGCAAATCGTAAATCCTGCCTCTATCTTATACTTTTTCTTTATGACCAAAATCATTTTTAGAGGCTCTTAATGCAATTACATTGCTGAAGAGACATTTTTCCTTTCTGATGATAATTTTCAATGAATCAGAAGTTATTACTTCGGAAAAATTCTTTTTCTGTCACACTGATGTCTTTACACGTAACGTGTAAGAACAAGAAACATTACTTATAACAAAGAAGCTTTGTCACATAAAAAAGATAACTTTGTCCAAATGTCTGTAAATCAACTATGTTGCGGTATTAAAATTTATTAGGTTTTTATGATAGTAATTTGCTGCATTTGCGAATGCTGTTGCGCTGTTGTTAAGACAGTATAGAATTTTCCCCAAATCGTTGAAAAAACTAAATAAATAAATCATTAAAAGTTGTATCATGGACTACATTTAATACAGAAAATGTTAATACTTTCCCATGGTTAATTCAGTTTTGATCATTTAATACGGTATTGAGTTTGATTATTTAAATTTTCCCTAATATATTTAACTTTGAATGTAACAATTTTAATTTACATTTGATTAAAGCTTCATAATTTGTTTAATAACAACTGCATGTATAAGTAATTGTTCACTTCCAAATTTGGCTATCAAATATACTGGTCATAGCTTTTGAAAAATTTAAACCAAAAACTAATAACTTATAATAATATTTATAATAATGAAAAAATGTTTTGAGATAAAATATATTTGTTTTGTACATAAGGGCCATATGATGGTTATATTATGGCAAATTATTATAATCTTTGCTTGCATATTGAATTTCTAATTTTGTTTTTTTGTAGTGTTTTGAAGTGGTATTTTCTATATCACCAGGAGCTTTCTCTAAATTAACAAAAATTAATGTTTTTATGCTTAAATTTTTAATATGCACAAAAAATAAGTTTTTTGCTTATTGGTAAATTTCGTTTCTTGCGTCTTCCTGTTTTCATTTCTAGAAAATCAATACATTCTAGGGAAAAGATTCATTAATTTTCCACAGGCCCTTAAAATTTACAGCATTGTTTTGCTAACTTTAAAACTTAAAACCCACATTAGTAGAATGTCAGAGTTGCTCAAGAGAGAGTTAAAACATGCACACATATATCTAACCTAGTTTGGTTGGCTTTAATTTTCGTAATTGTTTTACACTTTCGTACATAGCTTAACTGGTTGAAAGGTATTGAAATTTCGAAAAGATTTGTTATTCCAGCATTCAAACAAGCTTTAAACTTTCAAGTACATTTAAAGTAGATTAGAAAAGTCCGTACTTCGTCATGAATTGTAAGTATTCATCTGATTTGTGGTGCATCAGAGTTAAATGAAGCCTAGAGTTTGGAGAAGCATTCTTGGTAACTTCACTTAAGCAAAAGTATTCATGCAGATGTTGCTAAAATTAAATTTTCTAAATGTAACAGTAGATATACACAGTTTAAACATTACATCAGTACATATCTACTGTCTTGGACAATCTCAATTAGGCTTGAACTTAAAAGACCTTATCTATGAAGGAATGTTTTCTCTCAAACAGAAACGTTTTCATTGTCTTAAATCATCACGTCATAAGTTAAAAATGGTTTTCATTTCATTTAAGTATTTAACATATGCATCGGAGTATGTTAAACCTAAAGGTTTCTTTGTATTAATATTACATATATAAAAAAACCTTAAAACTTTAGTACCTACTCAGCAATTTGAAAGACAGAAATACATACAGGTGGTTATCAAAATAATGGAAGTACCTTAGATTTATAAAGAATCCTTTATCAGTATGGTGTAGACCACCTTTGGCATGTAATACAGCTTGGATTCGGATAGGCAAATCAATTCATACAAGTGCTGAATGGTGTTTAGAGGAATATTGTGCCATTTTTCATGGAGATGTTGTGAAAGTTCTGCGAGAGATGCCGGTGGAGGATATCGATTCCGTATTGAGCGCTCTAAAATAGACCGTAACAGTTCAAGTATGTTGAGGTCAGGTGACTGGGCGGGCAATAGTAGATGTTTAACTTCATCATCGTGCTCCAAAAATTTTCATACTGAGTGACTTAAGGAGTGAAGAACTTTAGAAAAAAATATTTGTGAGAGAATTCATATTTAATAAAATAAATGAACTTTGTGCACTAGTAAAACTGAAAAACAATTATTCACGTTAAGAAAGCCCAAATGAGCATTAAAATGCAAATTGTTTTCCAATATAAGAGTTAAACACACAGACACCATAAAATAATGTAAAAAAAAAAATCTGTAAAAGTACAGAAAGGAAACTACTTGTTTTTTTTTAAATTAACAAAGTACTTGTTTAAATGAAATAATCAAGCTTCTTGATAACATTTTTCTCAATAAAACCCTTATTTTTCCGCACTCTACTACAGAAAAAGACTTATTAAGGTTCGTAAAACTGGACACTTGAGATCTGCTACTACCAGTTTAAAAATTGTCCAAAATTAGCTTATATAATGTTAGTGTTTATTTTAACGTCAGCTTAATAGAACAGCTTGCTCGCCCTCGGCAGTCCACCTTCCAATTCCGGGGACAAGAGGCCAGCAGGGGCTCAACTGAAATAGTAATTCAACGCACTCTCGGATGGCGTCACAACTGGGAAAATTATCAGTTGCAAATATAGTGTGGAATGTTCTTTGTTTTGTATTTCGTTAAGATTTCCTAATTACTTGCTTTAACCCTCTAACGCCCAAGTTTTGTTATCGTCGTCCGCCTTCAGGCGGAGTTGGGAATTAGAGGGTTAAAGTTTCTGTAATTTTACGTCAAACTCAAAATAAATAATTTCTAGGAAGTTCTCATGTATTTTCTGGCAAAATGTTTTTACAGCGTAATTATTTATTAATATAGAGTTAAAGGGTATTGATTTACAAACGTAAAGGATGTAATTTTGAAATAAAAGTTTACAGCATGCTTTTTAAAAAGTATTATTGTTTCACTTTTATAACTCCTACAGGAAACAGACACAAAATATGACGTATGGTATGGACGTATATATATTTAGCTACTTCTGATTTTTACTTCACACCTTTTTTTTTTGGAATGAGGCCATTTTTGTTCTTTTACTCCTTTCGTTCCGTGGAAAGTAAAACTTTCACTCACATAAAACGTCAATAGAAATTGCAGATTATATATACAGTCAGCGCTTTTTATAACGACCACACATTATAAAGACCATTCCATTATGACGACCAATGGTAAAAGTCCCAACTTTATCCCTATGAACTCTGTGTAAATTTGCTTTCGGTATAGCAATCTTTCTAAATCGTCCAATCCAATACTGCAACCGTACCAGGTGCAATGTCAGCACATAAGTTCTGCTTCCAGAAATGTGAATGTAATTTTCTTCCCTATATTTTCTACTTTAAAATCTGTTTAATATTTTGCACTGATATTTTTTTTTATTCCAATGATAAAAAATAATTTAGCTGGAATCTTTCAAAAACTACCAATTTTAACGGAAATACTGAATATACATGATGCATGTATATTTTATAAAGAAACTTCAACCTCCAATAGCGACCACTCGTTAAAAAGACCTTTTTTTGTGAGACGCAGATGGTCGTTATATCGAGCGTCGACTGTGTAAAGAACGGTTGACTGTCAAAATCTTGCATTAAGCGAATTGCGTCAACTTCATACTTTTTAGCAAAAGTTTCATTTTGTGCTTCATATTCAAAGCACGTAGATTACTCTCGGAAAGTTTATGTTGTCAGGAAAGAAAAAGAACACTATTTCCTAAGAAATACTTTTAAAGAAATTTCTTCGTGGATTTAAGTGCTGGTGCCATATTTCATTCTTATGCAACTGTGTTACAAGCATTCATTAAAATTATTGAGTGCGTCAGTTAAAAATGGTAATTAAAATATAAATTTTTGAAACATTTAAATTTCTTTCGTATTTCTTTAGGTTCTTGGATTTTGCTTATTTACTTTTGATAAATGGCTATTTTAATCCTTATTAACTACTAGCTGAAATTCCCGGCGCTGCGCGGGAATATATTGCATCATTGCATCATTCTGTTGTAAATTTGTAAGGAAAAATTTTCTTAAAAAATCCAAGTAGGAGATGAGCAACAGGCCTTAAAAACCTTATTTAAACAGTGAAAATCATTAAAAAACACGATTGTATTGAAACGAACAGCCTAGAAAAACTCCTTTTAGACCAAAAATAAAAGTCCATAAAAATGCACATTAAAATGCTAACAACAGTTCATAGAAATTGCCATTAGAGTAATTGCAACAGTAACTAAATGCGGCGAGATAATTGTGCCAAAATGATATCAAGAGTCCATAAAAATAGTAATTACAATATCTACCACAATACAACTAAAAATTCCCATCAGAATAAGAGCTGTATTCTGTTTTAAAATGTCCAACAGGTGAAGAACAACTGTCTCTGAATATTTCTGTTACAATAGAGAAAAAAATCCTTAAATCCCCCTATTTCAAAAAAAGATAAAACTATTCCTAATAGAATAAGGGCATTAGTCTCAAAAAATCTCCATTAGAATAAAGACGTCAGTATCTAAAAATACCCATTAGAATACTGACCTTCAAGAGCTACTGTTCCTAAAATTACCAGCAGTCCATCTTAAATTCCCCATCAAAATAAGGACAGTTCCTATAAATCCCGCTTGCAAAATCGTCAAAGGATTTCCTGAAAATTCAATTAAATAGCACTTTCATTAAATTCGGATAAGAACGAAAGAAACGAAAGCATTATTTCCAAAGGCAAATGCACATTTAAATTAAAAAATGTTCAGTACTGAACCAATCCTGACGTGTGAAATTTAAGTTGATAGAAAGAAATAACTAAATTATGTGCAAATAGTACCAAATAGACAGTAAAAAAAAGTAAATGTTTTATAAAATAAATCACTTGAGTAAAATATGGAAAGAAAAATCAAGCTCAAGATAAAATAATTGAGAATCACCTGCAGTTTATGATCACAAAATATTCATAAAAATAAAATGAATTTTTAGAATTTGTTTCGTTGATAAAACGGACACTCTACCATAAGAAATAATATGTTTCATGAAATTGTTGAACTTGTACCATAATAGTAAATCGCCAAAAAACAAAGAAAAATCAACTTCAAGAAGTAATTAAAAATCGTCTGCAGTATGCTAAAAAAAAGAAATTAATTTTTAGAATTTGTTTCGCTCATAAAAAGGCATGAATAACGATAAAACATCATTTTTTCAATCTTACATTAACAAAAATCATCTAGTTGGCGACAAAAGTAGTTTTTATTTTGGCGAAAACATGCAAATTCGGCAGATAAATTCAGAGGTAAGCCTCGTTTTAAAGTTCGAAAGCTTCTTTAAAATGAATATTGCGCGTGTTCTAATTGTTCTACGAACTTCAGCAAGAGATCATTTTGTGCAGTTTTTTACAGGCATTCCTATGCTGCAAAATCGAAAACTTGGGATGTTTCTTCGATAAGATAGACCCAAAATCAACAGTTGTGCTTAAAATTGGAATTAAAAAAGAACAAATTCGAGTTTTAGAAAGAACGCTTCGAAGTGCACGAGGACCTGTCCCAAGGTACCTGTTAACAAAATTTCGTACTTCTGGACCGTTCCATCTCGCCAGGAGGCGATCGACAGCCAGACAGACAGACACACACACACACACACACAAACTTTCGGTTTTATTTATATAGATTATTTTTAGTAAATATGAATCTTAGGCAAAAAAAAAAAAACATATTTTAAGGCTACTTGTGGGATTTAACCCCTTAACTGGCTAATTTTTATAACAAAAATGTTCCTTAAAAAAGCATAATTTTTATTGCATTAATTAAAGTCCTAACTTGGTATAAAAGGAAAATGAAAGAATTTTTAAAAAATTTCATAAATAATGCATTTAAGCATTTTTTTTATTTTATAACTTTGAAACACAAATGCCCCTGAATGACTCTCTTTCAATCTATTAAAAATACGGGCAACTCAAAACAAGAAAGGCGGACATTTCAATGCCCGTACGCTGTACGGGCAAACCGGTTGGGACCAACTTTGGGTAGCGCGTACGCCGTACAGGAAAACCAGTTAAGAGGTTAAATAACTGAAATTTCCTTGCATTTATCAATTTTTTAAGTATCATGTAATTTAACCTTTAACTTATTATTGCAATATTTGTCTTTTGAACAATCGGAATGGAAAATTATTCACGTAATCGTGATCACTATGTATCACTTATAGCCTAATATCCTATACCTCACCGAATGTATCCTGATTTATACAGGCTGTAAAATTGATGCCTTAATATAATATATATATATATTTTTATTGAAAAAAAATCAGAAATCTTACCCTTTGGTATGCAATTTTGTTCATTCTGCATAGAACGTCTCCCTTGTCGTTTAGCCTGGCGCGGTGTTCGCCAAACTTTTGATCACGATGAGCAACTAGACCGGTTTAACACCTTCCCTCTCGCCCCCGTGAAAATGACGGCTGAGGCTTCACCTTCTATTTCTCCCGTGATATTTCCGGGCTGGAGAGTTTAAAATTTCAAGCTAAAAACAAATCAAAAATTTAAAATGAGTATATATATATATTGTAAATACACATATTTTTATATTTTTCAGGGATAAAAAAAATAGGCACTTTTATGACCGTTTTCTTGAAAATTACCCGACTGTTAAGGGGTTAAAATTCTCCTACAAGCTCTACAAAGAAACCCGCAGGTCAAAATTACACGAAAAAATTTCTGTAAAAGCACAGAAGGAAAACTGAGTGTTTCTGTAAATTTACGAAGAACTTTATTTTTATCAAACAATCAAGTTTCTTGATAAGTCTCTCAATAAAGTTCTTGTTTTTCGGCACTCTTGTGTGTAGATGAGACAGAGGAACGTTTATTATGTTAAGCAAAATTGAACCTCCCCCGCGATATGTGTCTTGCAGTTTAAAGATTGTAAACAATGGGACAAATAAGAGCTTGAGAACCTGTTTTACTACCAGTTCAAAAATTTCCAAAAATTCATTATATCATTCGTTGGCGTCCTAATGTAACCTAAAATCTAACGAATACCCCGCGAAGCCTCGGCGACTAGCCTTCCCGTGTTTGGGAGCGTCATTGGTCGAGCGCTGTGGGCTTAACTTAGTGTACCAGACATAATAAATCATTATATTAACAGATTGCGCTACTACTCCTGCACGTTATCTGTTGCCATCAATTTACAGAATGTTCTCTGTTTCTTATTCACGTGATTTTCTTTTTTAAAGACTTTGTAATTTCTTGTTAAAAATTATCTAATTTTACGTTCGCCTCCGGATAAATGATTTCCAGGGGATTCTTATTTACTTTTGGGCGAATTTTTTTACAGTGGAGTAAGAAACTCAAATCTCAGTTATTAGTTGTTATATAAAACGAGATACCAGCAAGTTTTTCACTGCTGCGGTAGTCGTATTGCAAAGAAAACATATGTACAGAATTTATATCTGGTCGCAAATAGTAAAATGTCATAAGAATTGTAGCCACAAATTAAATATCAAATGCTAAAAAATGTTGCTAGTTAAGTTTTTTATTAAAAATATTTAAAAGTTACTTACTGCTTTTGAGCCACGCACTATTTAATGCGAATATTGGCGAAATGTTGAAAATTAACTAACGATTGTGTAATACTGTGCAGCCACCCTGTGGCGACAGCTGAACCGACAGTTTGGCTACCAGTGGCATAGAGCATATTGCCATAGCAAGTGAAACTTCAAAAATATCTCCTTTAGAGTTTTATTAAATCGTGATGTAGAAAATGGCGCACTTTTTTTCTCACTTTGTCGAGTACATTTAGGAGTATACTTTGAGCCATTCAGCGAGTTCAAACTACAGCTTTTTCACTACCATAAAGATTTCCGTATTATCCTTGTGAATTCTATGCTTACTTTAGATATCTTCTAATACTATTGAGGGAAATCACTCTCTTTGGATTTTATTCAAATATTCCTTTGCCACTTCATGGACGTTAAAAGAAACGATTTTCTTT
Organism: Octonoba sinensis; assembly: GCA_038502835.1. NCBI lineage: Eukaryota > Metazoa > Arthropoda > Arachnida > Araneae > Uloboridae > Octonoba > Octonoba sinensis. The sequence continues at coordinate 15,327,932 of CM076606.1, read as the reverse complement.
TTGTCACCTACATAAAATTTTTAAACCCCTTATATTTTCAGACTTTTAAAAATAAATAGTTCGTCTTTTATTAGTTTGTTTTCCTCAGAAAATCTTATTAAAACATTTATAATGTTTAATTCTAATCTTATTTTTAAAAGGAGGGTTAAGATAAAAAATTTAAAAGAATAATGGGAAAATGTAACTAAAACATTATATTTGAATATAGTACCCAATTCATATTTTATTCCGCTCTCTGAAATATCAGTTTTTCTTTCTCTTGCTTTCACTCTTTTTTTGTAATATTTCTTCAAATTCCATTCTACATTTTTTTACGTATTTTAAGCAAACGCTCTTAATAGTGTTATGTGATTCAACTTTTGGATCAGGGCTTGAACAGGGTTGAATCAGGATTCGTACCGCCAGAATTCGGGCCGCATAATATCCAGTGGCACACACCACTACACCTTATGAGAAAACCCGTTTATACCTGAAGGATCAATGAACTTTTAGATTGAATGCAATTCGAATGAATTTAGATAGTATACTATGTTTTAAATTACACTTTAAAGCAAGTTATGTTTCTATTAAAAATTACATCTTTGATCGGTACCACAGCAACGAAATACCTTGAGACCAAATACTTATAAAACCTACCACAATAAAAAAAATATCTACCCTAATTTACCTAAAGAATCAATGAACTTTTAAATTGAATGCAGTATGTAATGTTTTAAATTACATTTTAAAGCTACTTATGTTTCTAATAAAAATTATTTCTTTGATCGGTGCCACATCAACAAAATGCCTTAAGACAAAATACCTACAAAACCTACCATAATAACAAAATACCTACCATAATTTACCTTAAAGATTAAAAAAAGTTATCAGCCTTAGAAAATTTAGTTGCTGTAACATTTTAGCTCGAAAATTGATATTTTTATATGCTCCGTCAGTTAAAAATAATATCTCAGCTAAAATTTACTACCTGCGTCAAAGCAGAGTCTGATGATATACATACCTAATATTTGAACAAATTATTTAATCAACAAATGAGTATTTATTTCCAAAACTCCTCCCATGCAAAACTCTTAAATATACAGAGACTAATGAAGTATACGTCAGTTGAAATTTACAGCTTATGCATCAAAAGCCGGGAAATAATTTTTTTAAACGAAAACTTTGTGTGAATGCGCCCATCTATCCTGCCTGATGCAGCTGTCAGTGATGAACCGAGGGGAATCTTTCTACAGGCGTGCAATTTCTGGGTTATTCCTTCGTGGCGAGAAAATGAAAACCTACCCACACTCTCTTCTTGAAGATTAAATATTTTTTACGCAGGTAAAAGCTTCCTTTTGGAGCTATTTCTGGGTCTTATTCTCCTTTTTTAATATAAGAAAATGCCAAAAATCTAATAGTATTTCCTTGTAAAAGCCTTCAAAAAGTCAAGCGAAAAAGTGAGTAGCCGATATTGTGGACAGTAACAAGTCTGAAATATTTAATTCCTAACCTTAACTAAACTTCATCCCTGCTTGATCAACTATAAAATTTTAATTAAGTTCTTTGTATGACTTTATCCTTGAAAACAGTATAATTTTATTACTTTGAAAATTTTTTAAAACAAAATTTAGTGGAAGTCGCTTAATGTGATCTTATCCGCCCGAAAATGATTCGTTAATAAAAGTAATTATAATTAACGATAAAATTTGTGCTAATCAACGATAAAAATAATGCTGGAAAGATGCTTACTTCTACACATTAACTGATAAAGCCGCTTTTGTTTTTCTCAGGCAACGTGATTTAGATGTTGTTGAAATAAAATAAATGTTCCTACCGAGGAGGGAAAAGTATTGAGAAAAAAGAGCAAATTCATTGATTAAAAGAAACAGAAAGAAATCATTAATGATTGTCTACTCTATTTACAAAACAGGACATAAGATATTTATAATCATACTGTTTATGAAATTGTACGGTGATGACTTTTTCTACACTCATTGCATCTCCTTCATCTGAGCAGATGTGAATACCTTTCTTTTTTAGCCTACTTTCCTGTAAAAGTAAAAAAAAAAATAAATAAAGCATGAAAGAAGGCTTAATATATCATAAAAAACCCTTTAAAAATAAAAAAGTGAGGTAATTAAATAAAAGTTGAAAAATAAAAATTTTGAAAGTAGGGTTGTGAGATGGAGAAAATGTGTGCCTGTCATTCTGTCGCTCTTTCTGTCTGTCGGTCTGTCCCCCCTAATAACTTTTGAACGAATTGTCCGATTCGAAAAATCTCGACGAGGGACTCTGGGCAGTTCCTATAAGCAAGCTTATTGGAAGAAGCTCTTGGTGTGAAATATTGATTTAAACAATTTGTTCATTTTTGAACAGTTCAAAAAAAAAATTAACATTAGCGCCTACGGGGAAATTTCAATCCCATATAAATCTTGATCTAATCGACGGATTTGCTTGCAACAAACTTTATCGGAAAGATGTTAAGATGTAGAACATGCACACATACAAAGTTCAACAAGAACTGAACGAGTCTATTTTCCAACGAAATTTTTTGATCGGGATTTTTAAGGATATTTCTCAATGAATAAATGAACAAATGGATAAATGAGTACGTGAAAGAATGAATGAATGAATGAATGAAAGAATGAGTGAAAGAATGAATCAATGAATAAGTGAGTGAATAAATAATAAAATAAATAAATGAGTGAATGAATATGTATTATCCGTTGAAAAAGGTATATTTGAAGTAATTAAGAACTAAAGCTAAACGAGAAAGAGATAGATAGATTATAAATTTGAATTTGGTGTATACGGGAAAGTAGGCTCGTATAGTTCTAGACGGAACATCTTGTTTATTTCATAAAACAAATTGAGTAAGTTTAGGAAAAGTAAGTATATACGATAGTTTCTTTCCCCCTAGTTTTCCGGAGATTTAAGGAAAGTAATTTCAGTAAATTATGTAGTATTCCTATTTTCTCAGAGTAATTGGTCCGAGAAGCAGCAAGTGAATTTTAACCATTTAATCAAGGAAAGAACATATTTTACAGCTATGTACAAAAAATAATTTTAACATCGAGAGAGCACTGCTTGGCCATTCTCTCCGAAGAACAACTAACTCAATTCAGCTCAAGTCAACTCAACTGCACTGGAACACAACTTGTAACGCCCTTTATGCCAGCTCCTTTGCCAATCGGCAAAAATCTATTTCAGTTCAGTAACGATTGTAGTTCAGTTCCACATGTAAATCAGTTTAACTGTTCACCAACGGCTGTGTAGATCCCACAATTATAACAACAAAATAAGTTTTTATTAAAATGAGCGATAATTTTTTAAATGCTTTTCTTTACCTCAAACGGGATAGCAATTTCGATGACTTTTAAACGACTGAGAGCGTTAACCGTGATCACATAAAGCAGCGTCTGCTGTGCATCTCTAACAGTATAAAATAGATATTTTTACTTACCGTAAAACCTTCTAGCGAAAAAGGTTATAAGTAGAAATAAGTAGAAGGATATAAGTAGTAATAAGTAGAAGGTTATAAGTTAATATTTCTGACAATGTTTTTAAAAAATACTGCTTTTAAAAGTTAAACGTTGACTAGAGCAGAAAGAACAATCAACAACGTAACGCTGATGTTTTACCTTACCTACAGCGTTTTAAATAGTTTTTAAATAATTTTTCCTAATTGACACCTGTACAAATAAATGACTGTTTTGGTAAAAGTCATCAGACCCAAGACTTCAATATTGCGGTATCGTCAATTTTCACTTACTAATATCTTTGAAAGAGAGTGATAAAAAGGAATTTTATAGAACTTTTTCAGTAGGTTTACTGATAGAACTGTTAAATTACATCATGCGCTTTTTAGTTACGTTTAAATTGTATTACAAAAGCCTACAAAAAAATGCCTGGAATTTTACAACTGATTTTAACAATAATTGGGTTGCTGAATCTAAATAATAATTGGGTTGCTGAATCTAAATACGGAAAAAGTTTTTCTCGATAGGGCTATAAATTTTTGAATGAACTCACTTATCTATAAATGTCTTTTTTTACTCAATACTTTCAATTATGAGTGTTGTAAAATGTATTGTTACGATTTTCGGGGTACCGATGTCGTTTCACGCCAAGCTTGGCTCCATCTCGGATCGCGTGATAGACAATTTCTAGTCTTTCATGGAAATTTCTGGAATGGTCTGTTACGGGATCCGCGATGCTTTATAAATAGCTCCGACGAGAAGTTTAGAACGGGGGTGTTGAGTTCGGAGGTTCTGAGAGTCAGTTACGCTGTAGACTTATAAACGCCGAGTGCCTGATAAACGTCTGAGCCGTTATGCTGCAAGCTTCGTGCTTGGTTCTTTACGCATTTTGGTTAAGAAATACGGGAATACCGTACGGGAGTTGGTCTTACGGTAATATGTGAACTCCGAGAGGTATGTTAATGAAAAATTTGTATATAATGTAAATAGTGTAAATAATCTGTGAAATAAATTGCGCTGTGTCTCTGTTTTGTACAAAGAAGTAGTCGTTGAGATTTTAAAGTAAAGTAAGACACTGAACCCGTAACAGTATATAAGGAGTGGTTCTTATATATTTTCCATATTTTCACTCTTCTTTTTATAACAATTAAATTAAAATAACAATATTTATAAAATCTAATTATTATTTTACAAATAAATAATATTGTTTCAATTCAATTGTAATAAAAATAAGACTAATAATGTCGCACATATTAATAGCTGGAAGGGAGACTGTTATTCAGTAGGATTTGATCCTACTTATTAATTGTCTGCCCATTTATTGACAACTCAAAGTGAGGTTCGAAACGTGTTCTACATTATGAAAACAAATGTGTATGGTTCAATACCAATTGCTTACTCAATAAAAACAAAAGAAGAAGATGACACCATAGCTATAGTTCAGGCGAGCATAAAGTATCAAGAACATCAATCTGAGATTTATGTAGATTTAAAAATGAGAAACATTTTGCTTGGACAGCAAAGTGACCACACCTAATATCATTGCTTCTTGTGCCTCTGGGATAGCAGAGACAAAACACGTCACTGAGTTAGAAAACAGAGGCCTAAAAGAGAAATCATGGACATCGAAGTAAAGACAAGATAGTAGATTTCCTTCATTGTATAAGCAATGAAGGAAATTTCCTTCATTGTTCAAGCTGGGTACAATAAAGGACTTTGTAAAGGCTCTTGAAAGGAATGAATCATGCTTTGCATGTATAGGGGGCCCTCCCCCTATACATGCAAAGCATGATTCATTGCCTCAGTTGAATAATGAAAAAATTATAGCTCGAGTACATGATCACCCCAAATAAGACAATGCATTAAAGATCCTGCCTTTGTAAATGATTGAGGTTAAGCAAAAAGAATGTACTTCATTTCTTACAGTTATCTGAAATTTTCTGGTAAACGCAGTGCTCAAAACTATGTGGAAATGGTAAACGAGATGCTTAATAGTTACAGAGCCCTTGGTTAAAGCATGATTATTAAGGTTCACTACTTGTACAGCCACTTAGAACGTTTTCCATATAATTTAGGAGACACTAGTAAGAAACAAGGTGAACAATTTCACCAGAATATTAAAAATAGAGAGGACCGATGCCAAGGAAAAGTGGATATCCAAATGATGCCTGGTTATTGCTGGAATTTAAAACGAGAAAAAATAGCTTCAAGAATGTAACTTGTAAGAAGTTTATAAAGTATTCAGTAAGTAGTTGGCTTAATTGATGAAATTTTTATGTTCGTTTGTGTATAACAATATTTGTATAATATAATAAAAATTCCGCGTTTGTTTAATCCATTAAAATAATATAATGTATACTTCAGTAACATGTTATATCTAAAGAAGTGAACTTAGGCAAGCCTTTTATAGATGTCCGAAAGCACAGAACATATTGTCATATATGTCTCTCACACACGCGCACAGACGATGAAACACATGTCAATAACATGCTGCCATTTTATATGAAAAATAATTATTTCAAAAAATAACGTGGCATTCGAAGTATGCTATAAAAATAAAAACCCTGTTAAAAAAGCTGATTTTTTTTTTCATAACTACTTTTAGTTTTCAATAAACATACGAATATATAAAATAATTAAACTTGATAATGACTTAAAAGGATTTCAATTTGAAAACCAGGCAAGCGAGTTTTTTAGAAAGTCAATTAATCCTATTAAAATGAACAAGTAACTACGCATTTAATTTCACGCCTTGTTTTCCTTCAAAGAAAGAAATAAACCCAATTTAATCTCTTTTAACTAGCTTAGGAGAAAAAGTTCAGTAAAAAAAGCTTTTACCGTGAAAATAAGTTTAAAGATTATAAATTTTTGGGAAAAAAAGAAAAAATTGAAATCACATTGAAAATGACTTGATTTTCTCTTTGACAATAATTGACAATGCATGTTTCTGATTAATTATTATAGGCTAGGTTAAGCGACATTTTCATTTATAATTGGTTCAAAACCCCAGATTTGAAATAAGATTGTGTGTTGAGCTCCATTCAGCAACTCCTACTATAAAAATGCATTTGATCATTTTAAATTTTAGGAAATACTGTTGATGGATCACTGTTAAAAAGCATTTCATGTATAAATACGTAAAAAGAACATTGTTAAATATTAAAAAAAAAAAAACCTTTAAAAATGATACTGTTGAACATTCCATGCGTATATCTTCTAAGTATTTCTGATCACACTGATATCTTATTCATTGTAGAACTAGATAATCTATTGAATGAAAATAAACTGTCCCATTGATTTTACTTCGTCAGTTTGCAGTCTTTGATGTTTTAGCTTCATACCATTATAAAAAATATGATTAATAGAAGCAAACTATTTGTGAGTTATTAAGCTATAACTAGTGCGCAAATTTTTAAGGAGAAAGAATAAAATATTTTAGAACTAGATCGCACCAAGTTAAATAGCTAAATATTGTGAAGAACGAAAATAATATAAATTACGTACCCGGTAGTTAAACTTACGTACCCGGTAGTTAAACAGTTCAGTGAAAGTTCGTCTGAAAGGGTAGGTATTGTGCTATGTATCAGGACGTTCGGTAATTGAAAGTTCAAAGTCATCGCATTGAGACTGAATCTCTGCAATTTTAATAGAAAAAAGTCAACGCCAAGCAATAAATACCATAAAAATGATCACACTGGTTTTATCAGAGGCAGTCGTTTCATGAACTCAGAAGTTTAAAATGAAGTCCAAACTTGGTCGGAAGATGTGCCGACTTCATGCTCCACTTACGCTTCGACCTCTAAATACTTACTCCGGCTCTGTTGTGTACTCCGAATAAATTTTATGGATTGTGCCACATCCTGGTTTTCCACGTAAAGACGCGCGAATACTTAAATCGCATAAAACTATCGAATTGTGAAAAAAGTGTTCTTGGTGGAAAAAAAAAGACTGTTTTTAGATTAACTAGATTTATTAAACATTAAATGTTCAAATTCTTTACAAAGAACCAAGGCTCGAAATTTTTTAAAAATTATACATGTCCTGTCGGATATGTTTGTCTAAAAATGCCCGAGCAAAATTTTTACATGCCCAAAAGTTGATTTATTGGATATTAATAAAAACATTTAAATTTGTGGTATAGCATTAATCAGACAAAAAATAAACTAACAGCTTCATATCTGATTCAAGAATTAATAGAACGTTAATCTAAATCATTTAGAAATGGCATTATAATATAAATATTATATAATAAATCGTTACAAGTCAACATTTGAAAAATGTAATTTGTATTACCAATTTTATTGTTGACATGCATGTCCGTCAGCATCTTGATCATCAATCCATGTCCGTCAGAATATCGATCTCTAGTAAGGATGTGGTGATTTTTCAAGAAAATACGAAATAATAAAATATTGGAAAACAAATATTTGATTAAAAATCTACATGCCCTGCCGGGCATGTAAGGGTAGAAGATTCATGAGCGATCAGAATTTGTACATGCCCCGGACATGTCGGGCAATATAATTTTTGAACCCAGCAAAGAACAATTAATTAATTTGAATAATGATACTTGTTAACTCCGAATGAAACATATATAAAAAGAAAAATAAACGTGCAAGAAAAGAAATTTAGGCCGTTGGATCTAAATGTTCCCTTATATTTTTAATTTACGATGTAATCCACAATTGGTGATATTGTGGTGGTTGGGGGGAGGGGGAGGGTCAGCACATCCGCTTGTTTCCTGGACGATAGGCTGGCTTATCCCATCATTGTGGCTCCTGTGGCACAGGACAGCACGGGACTTCTTGGCTTGAACAACAACGGGAACCTAACAAAGCCTGCCACGCCTACCATACAGAAGCTAAATGGCGATAATCTCGAAACTCTTTTATTTATTTCTTGGTCGCTTACTAGGTTCGTGCTGTGATCATCAACGTTACTCCATATCTCTTCTCTTCTCAATTTCTCTGCGACTTTTTGGCTTGTTAAACCACAGCCATTTTTTGATTCGATGAAATTAATTGACCAATTCTAAGCAATCAAGGGCTCTTTTTTGCAGTGGTGTATTTTCCCACGGTGCCTTATTCTCGGTTTAGACATATACAAACCGGAAAATGTATTCAACGTTTTAGTTTGAAAAAATAGACATTTTTAGATAAAATACTGGCAACTATGCTCATGAACAATAACATGATTTTTTTTGTAGACATAAATTCCTTTCCACACAACACATATCAATAATTGACTTATTTTTATTGCACTTTTGCAGCGTTAATCATTTTGCAATACCTTCACTTTTTTTGTCGCATATATGCTTGGAAATTAAACGCAATGAAATTAAATTTAACTGAATGTTTATTATCTAAAGTTAAAATTTATGAAATAAATGCTCTTATGAAGGAGAGAGCATAGCAAAACTCCTGAAATAAATTGCCTTTATTTACTAGATTTATTCATAAATCTCTTTGTCTAAGCAGCTTTAATCTTACAGTATTTTTTCTAAACAAGGTTATATATTTTTCATACACTATAATGCTGCGTTTCTGCATCGATGTAAGTTGATTTATACGTTTAAACCCGCTAAAAGTTGTCTGTTAATAGCTATCTAACATCCGTTTTACAAAAAAAAAGTTAAAGAGTAATTTCCGAAGCAGGACCAACGTCATAAAAGCTGATGCAAAACAGCTTAGTGTTAGCAAGAACTTTTGGCGTTGAGTTTATCTACTGTTTTTGCAATTTTGGAGTTTTACCGACAGAGGTTAAATATGATTCCTTTAATGGTATTGTTTAGTTTCACATGATTCCTTTAATGCACTCACTTTTAAACTATTACATATTTTCACTAAACACTGTAAAACATTTCTGTAAAACGACAGAAATGAAACTGAGTGGTTTTTTGAATTTACAAAGAACTTGTTTAAAATCATAATCAAGTCTCTTGATGACAGTTTCTCAATAAAATTAATGCTTTTGCGCGCTTTATACAATTGCAGAGAAAGATCTGTTACATTACGCAGAACTGCACACTTGAGATTTGTGACTACCAGTTTGAAAATTATTAAGAAAGGCATTATAAATCGTTGGCGTATAGATTAGGCCCAGACAGGGGCACATCATCCAAATTTTTCGCAATTTACAGAATGTTCCCCTTTTTTATTCTCTAATTTTTTAAAAAAAGACTTTGTAGTTTCCTGTTTTCAGTTCTCTGTCATTTTACATCCGACTCCAGATAAATGATTTCCAAGAGATTCTTATGTATTTTTGTGCAAATAATTTTTACAGCGCATAGAGTTTAAATTATTTTCGAACAAAAAAAGTATTGTCTAAATATACACTATCTACCAAAAAGTATTTGGACACTTTGGATTATAGACATTTTTAAAAAATTCTGAAGAAATATTAAACTTGTTGTTCTGTATTTTGTACCATGGAAATAACATACTTAAACTCACATTTAAGAAACAAAATTCAGGCTTAGGGCAATTAGGGGGCGGTCAAAAAATTAAAGAAGGGAAAAAAAAACCCTTTTGAAGATCTTGTATCAAAAAATGATCGAAATGTCCTGTAACTTTCGCGAAACATTTTTAATTATATACGCAATGCTTACATCCGCTTTCGTCAGAATAGGAGATATGGAGGGGTCAGAGCAACAATCAACCAAGTCCAAAATTTAGATTTCCATTATCCATGGAAAAAAATCCATTATTCCCACTAACAATTTTCTTGGACCAAAATTTTTCTATGGATTTCAACTACTTAAGTAAAAAAATTTATTTCATAGATCAAAGGGTGTAAAAGTTATGAATTTTTAACTTTAACTCAATTTTTCTCAGCTGTTACTTTTTTGGACTTGGTTGGTTGTTGCTCTGACCTCTCCATATAGGCATTTGTTTTAAATATTCGAAAATTTTCGCAAGTGTTTTGCTTATTACTCGCTAAGTTCTTTCTCAAATTACATGAAACTTGCAGACAACTTGACAAAATATAAAGGAAGTACGGTACCAAAACGTGGGGAAAATGTAAGAAATAGTAGATGCGATTTGCGCAATTTTATTAAAACAAGTGTGGTTGCGCATGCGCGAAAGATATTAATTACTTTTTTTTAATAATTTGGTAGGGAGATCTATGGAGCAACTTATGTAAAAGTTTTAGTTGAATATTGATATTTTTCAAAGAGATATAGACCGTTCAGTGAGCCGTATTTAGCAAGCTTTCAAATTGGAGGAAAAAGATAAAGGGTTTTCCACAAATTTTTATTTTAACAAGTTATAAATTGCCCTAAAAAGTGAAAAATAAATTAATTCTTTAGACATTGATATGACTTTTAAACATAATTTTTGAAGCTGGTACAAAATCATCTAATTCTCATTACGCCATGTGTTTTTTTACATTGAAACAGTTGCAAACTCTGGGATATTATATTGTAATTGATTCATGATTATAAAAGTAATCATGAATCAAATCCTATCATAATTTCGCACCGACTTCAAAAATTATGCTTAAAAGTCGTTGTTGTTAAAAGAATTAATTTATTTTTCACTTTTTGTGCGCAACAATTTATAATTTGAAGATTTTTTTTTTTTGCAAAAATTATTTTATTTTATTATTTTAGTGTAAATACATTTTTGATATAAATACACTGTTTTTAAAAAACCATATTAAAGGGCAAACCTTCTTTGAGTGTTTGCTTGAGTGATGGCTATATTTCTGCCCATAACTTTTTTTTTCTAATTATCGAATTTGGTCAAACGAAGGTACGGCACCTATGGGTAAACAACCCTCGATCAATTAAAACAAATCATGAAAATCGGTTCCTCTGGTGAAAAGTTATGGGTGGACAAGCAAACAAAAAAACGAGATACATATAGCATGAATATGTATAACCTCCTCCCTTTGTGAAGTCGGTTAAAAAAATGACACTGCTTTTAGCCCCTTTCCTAAGTCATTTTAAAGATAGTGTAATGATGATAATGATGTTTCCAACTTTTAAATTACTTAATTAACTTAATGATGTTAACTTTTAAACATTAAGATTGAAAGCTTTTTATAACAAGAAACATGAGAAGTAAGCAGCGAGTTTAGGCTGACGTCTGGTTGGCCGAGTGACAATTTCAGAGTTGTTGAAGATGTGCTTGCTCTTGCTGAAAATCATTGGTAAGACGTCGCTGAAAAATTTGATACTTCCCCCTAAAACTGTAAATAAGCTCTCACAGTTATTAAATAATTTTTCTCATACCAAAAACTTTACCTTTCTACTTTATATTGTCTAATAATATAGGGTCAAGTTGGGGTAATTGTAAACATGGGGTAATTGTAAGCAAGCTTCATAATTTCACTTGCGGTTGTTTTGAAAACTGAACTGCTGGTGTGTGATGAATTGGCAACATAGGGAAGACACTGAAAGAGTTTTGTAAGTTTCGGACAACTGTGGAGACGTCGCCATTGTTTGAAAATGACACAGTGAAAAAAGTTGTTTAACAAAATTTAGGAATCTTATATTTTCGTTTCCAGCTCATCTATAAATGCAATGTAAGCGGTTTTAACCATTTTTATTTGCTATATGGAATGTTGATAAAAATATTTTGTTATGAATTTCATCCTCCCTGTTATTTTTCATGTGAAGGTATATGTTTACAATTACCCCATATGTTTCGTACTCTGGAGTAATTGCAAACATTTAAATTTATCTAATTTCCAATCTTTTAAGAAGGAAATAAATATTATATTTTGATGTAAATTGCACTTTTGTGTCTGTTTTACATAACTATTGTTGTTGTTGCTAATGCCGCTTGAAAATTCAAGCACCCCTTGCAGGGCGACCAAGAATTAAAAAAGCTCTGACCGATTACACTGTGCAACAAATTCGAACTTTTTTTTATCCTTTAGATGAAACTATGTGATTCTATATAAGAAAAAGGTGCTTGATTCAAATATCCAAACCAAAATGGTCCATCACGTACCGTTTTTGCAGGAAACTCACTTCTCATATTTATACAATTTGGTTATATACGAATGTAACTGAGGCTTACTTATTGAAAACACAAACACTAAAATGATTTTTTTGGCCGTTTCAGCTTGTGGGCATCTGTTGGTGTGCCCTGGTAACATATTAGCAATATTCAATTCATATACGTCCATTCCATCAACCGCTGAAACGCTTTTCAAACACAGAAATGTCCTGATGAAAAGTTCCCTACTACTCATCATAAATTGCACCAAGGTTTTGAGGAAAGAAGTCCATATGGGAGTCCAACAAGTGTAGTTTTAATGACATATAGCAACCTAATAATACAAAAGCATTTTATCATGTCACTAACAAGATTTTCGTAGTTTTCATCTTTCTCATTTTCAAGGAAACGTGAGCACATTGATTTAAAGGCGAGGTAGGCGGATTTTTCTGCTTCTGACTGTTTGTTTTCATACTCTTCATCATAAAAGAACTTCCTTAAGTTGTGGGACAATAAAAATTATTTCTTTTACTTTTGCCTCACTTAAATTTTCGAATTTGTTCCAGAGATGCATTAAAGCCCATTCTCTGTCCAGAGCTTTTACAAATATTTTGATAAACCAAGCTTAATGTGCAATTGTGGAAAAAAAGCACGTTGTAGATTTACAAGTGGCTCATTTGGCATGTCTTGCCAGTCATAATTTTGAATTTTCCTTTGTGTAAGCAGAATATGCTACAGTAATGAATAGGAAAAAAATACTTATGTGGAGGAACACTGATAAACAAGCGCCACTCTGCTGATTTGTGCTCATGTCCTAATGCTTGAAATAGTACATTCACATCACAGCAGCATACTATTTTTTCTTTCTCCGCAAAATAGACTACAAAATGCCTTTGTCGTCTTTGCAAAAAACTCAAAACTTCGAGAAGTAGTTTAAGCTTTCGTTGCCAAAAACGTCGCTTAAGTATCACAAGTTCATTAAAAAGGTCTCTAGAATGACAACGATCTCACTGTCAATGAGAAAGATATAATATTAATAAATTGAGAAATTATGAAAATATGCACATTTATATAGAAAATACGTAAAAAGCTAAAATGTGGAATTTTGGGAAAATGGTACGCGGTAGGCAAAAAATAATTGCAGATTCGTAATTTTCAGCCAAAAATACACAAGAAACAGACATTTTCATCTAAAGGACATTTTTCATGTTGCACAGTGTTATTAATGAGCTCCGCTAGAATAGAAGTACACTTGGCTCAGAGGGGCCTCATGATTTTGAAACAGCTCCCAGATGAGAGATTGTCACCTAGGTTGGCTTCCCAGCAAATATTGTTTCTAACTTGGAGGACATTTGAAGCCACGACGGACTTTACATCCACTGCTCCCATTAGCGTAGTCGGTCCCAGAGTAATCAGTCGCGAGAGATGGTCACCTTCCCAAGCATTGACCACGGCCAGTTGTGCTTCACTTTCGGTGCTTTGTGGGACCCCAACTTAACCAACTGATCCACTGAGAAACACATTTTACAAAAATTTACCGCATTACTCGATTTATTGCAACATATTTCTCGTTAAATGAAAGCGAACTCATTACATAACCCAGCGGACCACATGCGACACTTTGGCCGCAGATTGAGAAGCATTGCTTCAGAAGCCTTAAGCTTGGGAGCCCTGTGTACATTTACCTCAGAGGCTCTGTTGTAATTGTAAACAAAACTGGGGTAATTGTAAACACGAGTTCATTCTCTAACAAATGGACATAAAGTAAATATTTTTGCACATTTTGCATTGAAAAAGCGTTTACAATTACCCCAACTGACCCTATTTGTCAAGCTTCCCGGAAACGAGAATAGGAAAGGGAAAGAAAAGGAAAAAAATAGCAGCAGCAAAACATGAACTGCATGAGTGAAAATGATTATGCAACAAATAAGGTACATTTTGATTTTAACATTATACGAGGGGTGATCAACAAGAAAGGTTACAAACCAAATAAAGAAAAAATTATTAACAATAGACAAAAAATACAAATTGAATTAGGAGGTATAAGTGCCTGTCTCGTTTCGACATTGTCGCCAAGTCTATGTAGGCATTTACCAGAACGCAGAACCAAATTGTTTAACTTATCTTGATAGAAATCAGGTCCCTGTTCATTGAGCCAGGTCCCAACGGATATTTTCACATCACCGTCTGAATATAACCGTATGTTGGATAAGTGCTCCTTCAACCACGGAAACAGGAAATAATCACTGAGTGCCCTGGGTTGTATCTGGGTGGCTACAGATTTCCCACCTGAGCCGTCGCAACAATTCCTGAGTTCTTTTAGCAGGATGGGGCCTTGCACTGTCATGAAGGAGGATGACACCTTCACTCAACATGTCAGACTCACTCTATCAGATGCGGACACATTCTTTGCGCATAGAAGTCGAATCACGGATCGCACTTCCATACGAGACCAATTTTCTAAGCGTCTTGCCATTTCATTCATCCTAAACCGTCTGAGAACTTTCACTACCTACCCGCACACCAGCTGTATGACAAACAGCATCATTTGTCTCCACTCTGGGGAAACTAAATTTCTTCACGATATATAGTTTTCAAATGCTGTGACTTGTAACCTTTTTTTCTGACCAACCCTCGTAAATACAATAAATTAAAAAAAATAATTGTAGATTCTTAAGAAGTAATGAAATACATGTTACCATTAAATCTATCGTATAACTAAATAACATTTTGAAACATTCATAAACTAGTTCATTCAAATGAAAGAATATGAAAGACTGAAAAAATGCATAGAAGTATGCTTATTCTGCTGAAATACAATGCCATCTCCACGAACAGGAAAGCATGTTTTGATACATTGCATCTTCGCCATTTCCGATCCTATACAAGATTTAAACCTTGAAACTGTTCGGAAAATCTTTTTTAAGAGATCTGCAAATAAGTATTTCGATCTTCTCTCCGTTTTTATAATCGCTAAATTGCACTTCGTTATACGTCCCCCTGACAAGAAAATACCGTAGGACATTTACGCTGTAATTATTTAGTTTAAGTAGAAATGGTGTTTTTCCGAAGTATAAAAGTTTTGAATTGGACAGTTAAATCTACGGAAGGGAACACAAACTGGTTCAAGTTGCGATAGAGTATTAAAGAGTTTCATTTTAAAGAAATGTTCTCAATAAAATATTGGATAAAAGCGTAGAAATTTTATAATATGTACAGTTGTATGTACTTTTAAGGTTGGAGCTGATTTACTTTTCAAGGTTTCTCATTACTAAATAGTGTGTGTGACTCTGCCTTCTGCAGTGTTGTCGGTGGAAAGGTTTAGGTATAGGAATTTTCAAAAATCCATCATAAGTAAAACTTAACTGTGCAATTAATAGTATTTTTGCGTATTCTTTTAAAGACCGCATGGTTTTCAAAAGAACGATAGTAAAAGTGTCTTTTTTTCTATCCAAAAATTTGTTAAAAAAAAGCAATTATATCTAAGTATAATATAACCAATCCGGTATTATTATCTATAATCTGTCCTACTAAAAAAGCTTTTTCGTGATGATGTGTCGACCGTTCCTATCAATCAATCAATCAAACCTATCAATCTGTGCCCTTTTCATGTTCCTTAATCCCACTTGATTAACGTCTACAAATGTTATGATACAAACCCGAGTTATATCCTAAAATTCATCTGTAATTTCGCCCTATTTTTTCACACAAAAATTCTGTTAAGCACTTCAAAGATTTCGAAATTTTAAGCATGTTACCAACTCTGATGTACGAACTTAAGCTTACGCCATATGCACAACGCTAGGCTAAGGTAAATTTTCAAATAATATTGTTCCATTTAGCCATTCAAAAAATACAACAGTTGCAAAAAATGCAAAATTTTGATCTAGCATTACATCTACGATTTATGAAATGATCTCCATTTCGTCACAAATTATGCAAGTTATGCTTCTTAAAACTATTTTAAAGAATTTGGTTGCTTCGTTAACAAAACATATTTTTCTGCCGTTGCAAAAATTATACTCCCTCGTGATGAACGTAATTAATTGATAAAATGAAATTTAAACTTTCCGGTATATTTTTATTTTTTGTGTAAGGCTAAACTCGAGCAAAAGGTACGATTACTAAATTATTCATCTCCCTTCCATCGTTTATGCAAAGTAGTCTCAGGGATCAAGACTTAACTATAATAAAAGGCTGTTTCCACACATTTAAACGAGTTTGAATAAGTACAAGATTTTGATCGACGAAAACGATGACCTAAAACGCAAGTGTATGATAATAAATAAATACTAGCATACCCGTGCGGAATTCCGCACTAATTTTGGAGAAATGACATTATGAAGAAGAATAGAGAAAACTAAAAGGGGTGTTGGTACAAAAGAAGACATGTCATTGAATACAACAGTACAAACAGCTGTTTCAAATTTTCCTCCACTATTATTTAGATATTCAGAATAATAAAATAATCACTATAATAGTGATAATTATTTTTATTATTAGTATACATAGCATTAAAATACAATAACGAAACAGTTCCATTACTTAAAATATAGTTACGGTTGTTTGGTTAGACTCTACACATTCATAATAGAAATAAATGTGTGCCTAACGATTGAATAAGTTTAACACACAGACGCAGCTAAAACTCTCCAATTTTCTAAACAATAAAAACAAAATAGTTTCTTGTTTGTTTACTTGATAACAGATAGCACCATCATACATTACACAAATTTGCCATCCTTTAAAGGATCTATTCTTAGCTGATTTTAAATCTTAAATTTAAGAGAAGTGGTACATTTTTAGACCTTGGGTCTACTTTTCGCAAGTAGCCTGCACAATAAGCTTTAAAATGAGGAGTAAATCATGGAATTTGATGAAGGAATAAAGAATATCTCGCAGAGCGACAAAAAACAGGCTAGAGAAATAATATATAAAGATCCTTCCGAAAATATGAGATGGATTGTTCTTGACTTTTTATTGCGCTACTTTTGAATGCCCGGATGTATCACGTGCACGAAAACCGGAAAGAGTAACACCATTCCGCACACTTGACGGAAGCAAGGGGGAAAGAATTAACTTTGTTACTAATACTGCACACATAGAATAAAGTTAATAAAACTTTTAATGAAACTTTTTATCAGATGTTTCAATAAACGTTTTCTGCGATTCACATCCTGCAAATTACTCAAGGAGTAACTGCCAAAGTTACTGATGAAGGTTATTTGTTTGTGCTTCTGAATTATTTCCTTTACTTCTTAACATTATACTTTTACGTCGCTTACAAGATGTAAATTTTCTATATTAGTAATATTTGATAGTAAATTTTATAAAAACCGTATTTGTAATTCTTATAGATATGTTCGGTTAGCTGTAGTAAGTTTTCTTTTCCGTCTTTCTTTCTTCTTAATTCTGAAGAATCCAGTTGTAAAAAAAAAGTTTTTTTTCTTGATATATATGCTGCCCTTTTCTTCTTCAAAATTGTCTAAAAGAATAAACAAAGGGATGTAGCAATAAAGAAATGTTGAAGTATTTTCTGCAATGGTAGTAGACTTTATGTACAAATCAAATATCTTATACAAGATAGACACCAATAAGTTCTCACACTCAAAAGATTATAGACAATATTCCAAAAAATCTTCTTTAAATGCGTTTAAATTTCACGTTGCACTTTTTGAATTGCATTTTAAAAATATGTTGCAGAAGATCATCCCTACAAGGCTTAAGTTACTTCTAAAATCCTATAGTACTGAAGACTAAATCCATGATATATTTTTCCCAAATCCAGTATGTTGTGAAAGTCAATACCTGAATATGTTTAGGTGCTACTAGAATATAAGGTTTGCATTATTTCTATTTTTAAACTGTAAACGGTCTTTTATTGTTACTAAGCACTATAAATTTTCGTAATTATTTTTAAGAAAAAATAATTAAAGTTTTAAGGAAAATTGTAATTATTTTTAATTAAAAATAATAGCTAAGATATGACATGATAAAGGATGAACGGCTATTTGACAGTTTATACAAGAAAAAAAAAAGCAAAGAAATAGTTATTTACTTTATTTCATATAGAGTCGTTTCGAAATATATCTATAAAACCTATTGAAAACAAACATTGAATACTTCAGCAAAATATTCAATTATTGATTGAATAATTTGATTGAAGTTTTGCGGCACCAGACAATGGTATCCAGTGCTCCGAATAGAAGTTTGAAAACTTAAAGTTGTGTGCTTCTCAAAAACAGATGTTCTCCAGAATAATCATATTTGAATATAAAATTTACAGAACTAAATTCGTTAGATATTTAGCACGTTTTTCCAATTTCTTCCTTCATAAATTTTAAAACCGTTCGCATTACAAAAAATATTAAATCGAGTGTACTATTTTCATTACTTTTGTAAAGGTCAAAATCCTCGGATAAAAAAAGAACAGCTTAAAAATCTCTATGGGTTTGTCTATTTGTGAAGGCTTCTGGTGGCTGTCACCGATGTATGAACAGAAACCACGCATACGATTTCATGCCTATTGAGTAAGCAAAGCTTTTCAAATATTTCTGATCTTGAGTTTAAATTCTGTTTTTTCCCTCTCGCATTAACTTTTTCTTTGTTTGAACTATTTTGAATGTAATTTTTTTTTACCCTTTCATCCAAAACTAAAATAACAATGATAAATAAATAAATAAATAAAAAGAAAAACGAATAAATGGAGTGCAAGATGATTATTTAAAGCTCGAAAAGTGAATAAATAATTTTAAGGAAACTAACGTTTCCTTCATGATAATTCAATAGATAATTCTTTAGTCTATGTACGCTAAAGTGCATTATAGGAGAAATGCCATAATAAAGTTGATTTTCTCAAATAAAAACTTAAGAATTTACCAAGAATCATTTCCCCCCCTATTATATCAGGAGAAAAATTGATGGCAGCTTGTGTTAGGTAAAACGTTAAAAAAAAACTTGTCTTGAGAGCATTCATAAACTTTTTATAAATTGCAGAATGGCAGAAGTAAAAATTAAATAAATAAATGATGAATTTCTAGGCATTGAGTGGGTAGTCATTTTGAGCTGATTTCAATATTATTCTAGTGACGTCAAACAATATCTAATTCTTCCTGTTACAAAATTTGATCTCTTCTGGTGAAGAAAATATTAAGTGCAATTGCATTTATTCTTTCATTTTTTTTTCTTTTCATTTCTTTCTTTCTCTCTCTTTGTCTCTCCCATTTTTTTTGAAGTCGCTTTAAATTCAAAAATGCATACAAATTGAGCATTTCCATTTATACAGGAATATATTCATCATTCTCGATGTAACTGTCAGTTTGTAGCAAATGGAAATCTTTCCCATATGCATAAAAAACCCCCACTACTGGTATTTCAACTGCTGAAAAAGTAGCGATGCAACCGCCATGACATCTTGACATTTCATGTCCGCCCTTAAAGCACTTCCTTCCCTTTTCTTTCACTCTTGCAGAGTGCTTAAAGATGGTTGTTTTCAGAAAATATATAAGACCTTTCAATAAGAAGGAACTCCTATTTTTTTTTGGTAAAACATAATTTGTATCAGCGTCAAAAAATAATTATAGCAAAATTTTCTTTCATTCAAGTTTCGTATTTTTTATCACTCACGATACTACTGGAAACTAAACAACCAAAACAACCATTTTGCAACACTAACTGATTAATCGTTTGGAACAAAATTACTAAATCTTTTCTGAGAACTTTTTATCTTAACGCTTTTGGTTTGCTTCCAAACAGAATAAATTTTATAATAACTCTGACAAGCTCTATGCTGAGAATGATTCTTGGTAGGCTGGGGGGGGGGGGGGGGTGTCAGGAATTGAATCACTGCTTTTTCTTCCTAGCTTCGAAGAAGAGTAAAATAATAATATTATGTATTGGATCAGACATATATTTCCTTGAGCAAGAATTGCTACTATTTTGCTTTTGTGCATGTGTCTTTTTATTCAACACCTAATCTAATTATAATTTCACAATCTATGTCTTAACTGCTTTTTCTAAAGTTTGCATTTTTTTGTGTATCTTTTATAGTCACATTTTAATATAAAGATCAACTTGAAATCTTTTAATACATATTTAAAAACTGAGTAGAATCAAAATAAGTATCTGTAAATATATATTCTATACAAAGAGTGCAAACTATATGGGTATAAAGAACAAGTACTTACTAATTGATGCACAAAAACTCCACCCCCACCCCTTTTTTTAAAAATTGATTTTGAGCTTTAAGACGTACTGAAGTAATCCATGTTCATTTGAAACGTTTCATAGCTTTAAAGTTTATGTCTCTCTTTTTAGGTTGAATTTAGACACATAGTTGTTTCAAATGCAAGTTGAATTACTTATGAAAAGGAAAATACGTTTTGAGAACCAAGTTGTCTTTCGAAAAATAAAATATACCCGCTATCTTCTAACATAAGAAAATAAAGTAACAAAATGTAATAAACGAACAAATAAAAACAAACTGCGTATACACCTCTCAACTCATCTTTGTTTTTTCTTTTGAATGCCAAAAGCCATCCACAAAAATAGAGCTGCCTGTCCTGACGCATCGTTGTGTTTTAGGTTTATGTGGATAAAACGTGTCACAGTTGTCATGGCTTCTTTCTTTCTTTCTGCCGATCATGGATAAGTGTTGATGGTGTATAAAAGAATAGTTGACATCAGAAAAAACAAACGATACTTGGAGTATGCACATTCTATTTATTCTCTTAGAATAAATAATTTTAGTGACATGAAGTCGGTTGAGGTATTTGAAACCAGTGACTGAATAAGTAAAACCTATAGCGTGTTTTCTAATTATATTTATGAAACATTTTGCTTTTTAGTTGATAATTATTATGCAAACTGTTACGTAGGCATACTATGTATATAAAAAGGGTTTTAAAAGTTATGATTGATTTCATATTAATTACAATTTCGAAAAGTTTTGAATTTTTAAGAATTTAAATCATGATTTTTTTTAGAGATATTGGTGTTTTCCTAAAAGTAAAAGTGGGCTAAAAACGAAAATGCATTTCCTAGATGAACACTTTTCACACATGTTTATCTTTTATGGTATTTTAAAACTAAAAGTACAGGGAATTAGCAATTTCATTATTTTTTTTTATGTTTCTCAGCGATATTAATAACAATCAAATAAGGGGTAAAGTCCCCCGATTGTGTTCTGTAAGCTTAATACAAGTACGAAATTTGTAAGTTCTCTTAAACATAATAACTGTAGAAAAAGGAATGATAACTAAACCGCAAAACTATGTAAATTATTTTCATAAAGAATGATAATGAATGCGAAAATAAATATAGTAGTATAGAGTTACTAACCAAAGATTCTATAGCTGTTTAAATTTTTAGTTCATAAAGCACCTGCTCATTTATTTATATTTAGACAGATAGTTGTTTCAAATGCAAGTAGAGTGACGTGCAAATTCGGAGTTTCCTACGATTCAATTGTGTTTGAAGGTAATGCTCATAAATACAACGTGTAGGAATAAATGCTCTACCCAGCTCTTTCGTAAGAACTAAGTTCAGAAAAAGATTAATAAGCTTTTCTAAAATTAAAGCTTCCAATCAATAATTTAAAAAAGGGCACTCAGCTCAATTTAAAAGAAGTAATATTAGTCATTTAAAAACAGCATTAAGTAAGAGGAATTTGATCGTTTTAGACGCTCCGTTTTCACATTCGCGTTTCTTAAGATATAAGACAAATTATAATGCAGATAAATTTAAAAAGTTAATATCAAAAAAGATTTATCCTTTTGTTGCATTGTTAAATTCTGTTAGAACTAGGGAAGGCCTGGACAGGCTGTACACCGGCCTCACTGAAAATTTACAGGGCTGCGCGGATCAAACTTTTAAGAAAAAATTTTTCGCACCACATTCCCCGTCCACCTGGTGGAATGACGCTCTAACTATTCATAAGAAGAGGGTCTACGCTGCTCGTAAGAGATTTCAACGCTGTGCGGACCCTCTACTTAAGCCAGCCTACAAAACGGCGTACAGCAATGCCCTGGCCATCTTCAAGAAACTAGTGAGATCAACAAAGAGAGCTGCCTGGCAACGTTTCTGCACAAACTGATCGGAGTCCTTTGGCAAACCGTATCGCGTATCTTTTGGTAAAGTCTTTACTCCCGCAGCAATCAGGGAGCGTTTTCCTTCCTCAACCCCAGAGGAGACTTTTTGTAAATCTGTTCTAAATCATTTTTATCCTGCTCCTACTGTTACCCCTAAGTCAATTCAACCAGAAATCAGCACTGCGAGGGTATCCGCACCTTTTACGCAGCCCGAGGTTGACAGGGCGGTCCGCCTCCTCCCACGCAAGAAGGCCCCGGGTCGTGACGACTTGGACGGAGTTATTTGGTCAACTTTCCATTCGACTTTCCCTGATTTCCTTTGTACCTTATTCAATTTATGTTTACAGCTTGCCTAGTTCCCTCCAGCATTTAAGGAAGGTGTTCTCATTTTATTTTTAAGGAATGGTAAGGACCCTTCGAGCTTTGCCTCCTACAGGCCTATAGTCCTTCTCCACACAATCTCAAAGATTCTTGAAAAACTAATGCTTTTTCGTCTTCAGAGCCACTTATCCCTTAATAACCTACATCATCCACTGCAGTTTGGCTTCGTACCTCGGCGCTCGACCGAGCACGCCCTTCTTCACTTCTACAATAACCTATTGCAAGGTATCAGCCCTGAATCCCTAATGGCGGCAGTGTCGGTTGACATTGTGTCGGCCTTCGACAATCTCCCTTGGGTAAAAATTATGCAGTATATGTCTTCGTGTAATTTCGACCCGGCTGTCTTGAACCATTTTGCCAGTTTCTTATCCGAACGCACAGTTTATGCTCAAACCTCCTCCGGCTGCGTTTGGACATCACAGTGGAAGGGTTGCCGCAGGGTTCCTGTAGTGGTCCGGAGCTATGGAACTTGGTGGCAGCATCGCTCCTTTCCATTGACTGGCCCGGTCACACTAAAATACAGGCCTTCGCGGACGACTTTGTTCTGCTAATTCATGGCCGCACGAACCAACTGCTGGAGGCTAATGGTCGCTTTTCTCTTTCTTTACTGGATGTTTGGTTGAGGGAGTACGACCTCGAGGCCTCGGGCAGCAAGTCAAGGGTATTGGTTTTCAAGGTACCGCGGGACCTGGTGCGACCACCATACTTGCGCATCGGTGATTTATCAATTAAACGAAGCCCTACTTTAAAATATTTGGGCGTGGTATTTAACCAATTTTTGACTTGCGATGCACACATTGATTACATAAGGAATAAAGCAATTTTCATTCAAAGTGGTCTCCAGCGTCTCGCGGGGGGTAACTGGGGCTTGAAAATTCGCCAACGGATCCTCATCTATAAACAGGTCTTTGAGACGTCTCTCCTTTATGCGTCGGGACTGTGGGGACGCACTCTAACAGTCCGCCAGACTAAAAAGGTTCTCCCTCTCCAACGCAGAGCACTGCTCTCAGTAACCGGGGCGTACGCAACGTGCCCCCACTCAGCACTATACATTCTGGCGGGAGTGCCTCCTATAGACCTGACGATAAGGGAGAAGATCTGGCTCACCCAGTTCTATGTAGAGAGGAGGACCATCGTGTTAGATGGGGTAACATTCGATCCCTCTTTGTATGAACACGCGGCACCAAAATGGTTTCAGCGTTCGTGGGTGAAAATTTCTGACTATCCTTGCAGTGTTGACCGTGACCCCCCATCTTTATCATTTAATCGTTTTTATACCGACGGATCCAAAACGCCCGTCGGCGTGGCTTCGGCGGTGGTTCAGTACAAAGGATACCGTGCAGTGGGGGAGTGTGCAATGAGGCATGCTGTTGGTAATTCAATTTTTCAGGCGGAACTTTTTGCTATTAAGTCAGCGGCGAATCTGTCGCTCACAATTCCATCCTCTAACGTTCAAATATTTTCAGACAGTCAGGCTGCTATCCTTTCTATCAAAGACCCACTTCAGCGCAGTCCTCTAGTAAATTCAGTACAAAGCATGCTAATTTCGAATCCTAGAATTTCAATTCACTGGGTCAAGGGTCATTCAGGGAATCTGGGAAATGACAAAGCTGACCAATTAGCTCGTACGGCAGCTGAGTATCCCGCATTTTTACCCTACACGGCCCTTCCCCTTCCTAAATCCAATTTCATACATCAAATTAGAGCCAAAACTAGAGAGGATTGGCAGTACCGCTGGAACGAGGCGGATACTGGTCGCCGGGTTTTTGAATTCTTTCCAATCGTTCGTTTTTCTCCAAGGGTCAGCCAACGTTTTGAAACAGTCCTGGTTTCTGGCCATGGCCCTTTCCCGAGCTATCTTCATCGCTTTGCTCTTTCTGATTCTCCTTATTGCTCCTGTGAAGCGATGGGTACGCCTGACCACTATGTTTTTCATTGCCCTTTAACCAGTACTTACTGGTTAAATTCGATCATATTCGGGCTAGCAGCCAAATTTCACCCATTCAAGCTATTTGTAACGCGTTCCAGCATCCCCATGCACGCTCCCTCCTTGCTTCTTTGTTTTTACATTTATCAAGCGAGGGGTATCTATTTCAGGGAACTTAGTGTTTGTCTAAGTTTTGGCTATTATCTTCCTTTGTTTTTGTGTATATTTTTGAGTGTACCATTTCACATTGTTTTGATATTGCATGATTGATTTTGGTACTTTTTTATAGTGTTTCACGGTTTCTCATTGTTATCACATGTCATATAGCGCTTAATGCACACTCTTAAAGTTTTGCATTCTACTGTGATTTAGTGTTTTACAATAACCTGTATTTTTTTTTTTATTATTTTTTTTAATGGTTTTCATAAATTTGCGGTTGGTCGAGCTCTCCCGGAACCCCATTTGCTCCCGAGGGCTTGCACTCGGGGGCATCTAAAAATACGATAGGCCAGAAAATGGCAGGTGCGGGGGGTTTCTGGGCGCACTATAGTGGTTCGTAAAAATGTTTAAGCGTTTTTCTTCCTTTTTTTGTTTAAGTAAATAAGAAAGTTACGCAAATGGATTGTTGAACATTTAAACATAAGATAAATATGCTAGGAGTTTGAGAGAATGATGAGGCCAGCATTTTTACTATTTCCTGGTTTATTAAACATTGAATCATAAAATCCAAACATACAAAAGTTTACTTAAACAACATTTATACTTATCTTAGTATTATTGTACTTCCGATGTGAAATTACATAGTTTTTTAAGAGGCTTTTAAATGCCTTAATTTAATTTTAGCTAGTGAATGACTGCATATTTAGATGAGTTTGAATTGCATAAAAATCTGCAAAAGCTGAAAAAATACGACCTGAAATAATAATTATCCAAGGTTTATTGTTTTTTAATCGATAGATTCCTAATATTATTCAGGATAAGAGAAAATCTTTCGGGGGATAAACTGTGCATTTCGGAATTATACAGATATTATTCAACGTGTGATGTAACGAAGCATTATTATTTTTATGCAATTAACAGTTGCCAATATTAAAACAAATTTTACATATTCTATGAGGATTACTTAAGATGCAATCAAATATTTATGCAAGTAACATATATGAGAAAAAACTGTGGCATCTTTTTTCCATTAGTTTTAAATCTAAATTCGTAATTTTAAGCATTAATGAGGTAGTTGGTATAATGAAGGAAATAGCGTAATGACTTGTAGAGGATATAAAGTGAAACAGTTTAATGATACCCCAGTTAGAATAATGCAAAGGACCAAAAAAAAAAAAAAAGAAAATCGTTAATATTTTATTTATGGAAGGCAATATTAATAAGGTTTAAGTTCTCTTTTGGGGCGGTGGGATTTTCCATGTTTCTAAAAGAAAGAAAATGATATATGTTCTGAACTCTATTATTGCAAGCGTTTCCAATACATTTACACCAAATAACGTTTATACAAATACATTAAATAAATAAATTAGAAAAAAAGGGCCAACTTTTGTGTCTCATCGATTTTCAAAAATCAGCCATATCTCCCTCTCAATGAGCTTAGGCTCAAAATTATTTTAAATACTCACTTTTTTTAGCAGCAAAAACTAATTTATGAAACCATTAATTTTCTAACATTTTCTTCATCTCTTTCTCATCTTTCTCAACTGTCTTAGGCTGCATTTATTTGTTTCAAGTACTCATTTTTTTCCTCAGACAGATCTTTGCGTAAATTGCAACTAGCAATAAATATTTTGTTAGGGTAATTTTAAATTCAAGTTCTTTCTCAATGTTTTAACGCATGAACATAGGGTAAAAGCAATATAAATGACATACAACAAAATTTCTCGAAACATAAAATGTCAAATACATAAACAAAAAATGACAAATAAATAGGTAACAAAATACGCAAGAACAATTCTTACACTATTCAAAGGCACCTAATTTTAGTTATTTCAAAAGCAAACTTTAACTGTGGCAGCTTTTTTTTTTTTTTTTGAGTAAAAAATGTAGGTGTATTTCTTTCATCAATCAATCCCTCACATTTGTCAATGTTAAGTATGCGGATAATTGTTTTCAATTTTTGATAATAACTTATTTTTTTTTATTTCTTGTAACGCAAAGATGAAATCATATTTCAAATCTCTACATTTTACTGATTTTTAGGTGTTAGAAATAAATTTAGTAATAGCGGTGTTTACAGTGGTTTAAAAAGAAACCTTAAAATAATCAACTCAAAGAATCGTTCTTTGTACATGTTCTGCGTCAAAAGTTCTTTTCCAGTATGCTTTTTTCGCATGTTGTATCATGATTAATATTGCAGTCAACTTTCCCTTATAGAGCCTAATGTTACTCCATATATTCAAATTCTTTTGTTTGTTATATTAATATATATTATTTCAGCAACTTTGTTGTTTAATGGAGATTTTTTAGGTAAATGATAATTTTCGCGCGTTACTGCTTTATTACAGAAATGTTACGACTTTTTTCTGTCGCCTCTGACGTAAAATTCATTTCTCTTGTTCAAAAAGTATCCTGAAAATTCAAAATTAAAAACTATTTTCTGTGCTTGTTTTACGAAATAAACCGTTTCTATAAAATATGTTTAAAGAAAATATGCCTATTAGGTCAGGATTTATATAGCAATGGGTTTTTCTCTCAAAAACCTATGTTAGGTTTTAATTATTATTATTGTTATTATTACTTTTATTTTTTTTTAAAAATGAAACTAGAAATTTTTCAAACGTAGAAATAAAATCTGGGAGTGATATGCCCTGGCAAAGAGTAGTAGCACAAAATATATTTTCTTCAAATCTTTGAATATTCAAAAGTCATTAGGAGGAGTAGTCAGACACACGTAACTCCATCTCATGACCCTATTTTCAAATTTTTTGCTTCCAATTTTTATTGAAAAATTTAAATACATTTTTAGTAATATTTTTCACGGGAGACTGAGTCATCTTTTCTTTCTTTCCAACCTCCTTTTCTAAATCGTAAATTTGGCATAAAGGTTTGATTTAAAGTTAACGTATACACTATGTACCATGTGACGTGTTCAGGTTCACGTAATACAAAAGATCTCACAGAATAATCATCTAATACTTTATGCATATCATTTGTTATCGCACTGCAACAGTTTAACACGGGATTTTTAATACTGTAAGTTAACTATTGACTCATTAGTTTTAAAAATAATGAAATTAATTAATCAAATAAACGATATTCTTTTGGAACCGCTTCCAAGAACATGACTGAATCTTTCACACCAAAGGCGACAAAGACGATACTCCTGTTTTTTTCTCATCCACGCAAGCACAGAGCATGCCTCCAAAGATATGCTCAGCGCTTGCGTAGATGAGAAAAAAACAAGAATATTGTCTTTGTTGCGTTTGGTATGAAAGTCCCCTTAGTCACTGAGAACATTTTTTTCTTTCACGTTTTTATAGCTAAAAATGCATTTGTTGTTGATGTGGGGACAGCTAAATAAAGAATTTTTGTTTGCTGTTCTTTTAAGCAATTAATTTTATTTATCTCTTCTAATGATGTTTTTTACTCCCATTCTCTCAGTATTAACTGTCACCCTTTTAGTAAATTTCCGCTTGCGCCGTAATTTAGCCAAAATCTTTCGTAGCACACAAGAAGTAAATTGTAAAATAGTTTAAGCAAATTCACATCACTTTTCTTAAAATATATAATATCTGCATAAAAGAGATGTAAAATTGACAGTGTTAGCTTCCTCAAGGAGACGAAAAAACTAATTAATCTAAGTTTCTGTATTCCACCAAGAATTCATCTTTAAAAAGTTTCAGTCTTTCTCTTCTGTCGTTGAACTTTTCGTTCACATCAATATGCAAAATTACGTACTACGTTTATTAAAGCCAACATTCCGCTTTGATAATTCCATCAGCATTCCTCCGCATTAACGAAATCTAATAAAAACTACTAAAAAGAGTATGCTATGTTTCATGCATTTTAATAATAACAGACAAAGCATTGTAATTTGACTTTGAGAAACCCAATTTTCTCTTAGAATTTTATCTAATTATGTTTAGGCATAAGATTGTATGACGGTCCACTTTTTTCTTCTTCAAACATTTAGACCCCCAATTCTCTTTCGTATGCTAATAAAGTTATAAAATGACATTTATAAGTACAAGAAAGAATATATTTTAATCTTGACATATTTAATATTAACGTGCTTTGGGTTAAAAAAGGTAGTATATTTAGATGGTTATAAAATGAAATATATATGTATACAATATATATATGTATATATACATACATGCATACATAAGGAAAAAAATCACGAAAAGCATGAGTGTCAAAAAATGATGCCCATATCACGATAACTCTTGAAATCTAACATCATTTAAGTTCTTTATCATTTATCTTAGGATTTTAACTCCTATAAAGAGTGAAAAAAATAAAATCTTTCTGTTATATTTTCTTAGATATAAATGGATAAAATTTTTCAGGCAAATTTCATTGCGAAAATACACCTACACAATAAACTACTCGCTTTCGTAGGAAAACTTCGAATTAATTTCATTAATCACGCATTCAAAATTTTTACATCGGATAGTGTTGTTTAACATTAAAACTCATTTTCATTCGAAAAAATGTGATAATAAAATCAATACGCTTCATTAATGAGGTAAAAATTTCATTCAGTAGTTAGATTCTATAATCAATCACCAAATGCAGCTGAGAAAAATTAATTTCTACTTCCTATAAAATTCTGTTTGTAAGTTAGCTAAGAGGGAAAAAACACTTAATGGTTAGAAACTTCATTAAGTTGGCTTCTAAACGCAATATTTCCTGAGTTAAAATAATTTGAGAAAAGATTTTTAAAGTAAACGTAGCATCAAACAATAAACTCCAATTAATTAATGATAAGAGAAGTTTAAAAATAGTTTTAAAGTAGGAAGTAATTTGATTATAGATGAAAATACATATTTTTTCATTTTATATTGAAAAATATTGAATTTTATCTAAGCTTAATTATTAATATTTATTGAATAACTTTGATAAGTAAACATTGAACTGATATTAAACGTATATTATTTAATTAAAAATAACATGAGATTGCAATAGTTTTCCTATTTATTAATTTATTATTAAGTGCATTGTGCGGATTTCTGCAATAAAGAAAAAAACTTTAGTTCAATGAATGAATATAATATTGATAAATGATAACAAGAATAATTTTGCTTATTTACTTTTCAATACCCATCATCAATAAAATACATCTCTATTTAATCCCTAATAGGCCTGTTTAAAATATTTCATTATACAAAATACGCTTTTTGACGTTTAAATTTTCCAATTGTGTCCTTACTCGATGTACTGTAAAAGCTTTTCTATGACCCAGGCGAATTAAAATTATGGTCTTATAAATGGTAAAATAGTTTGCAGAGAGTAATATTTTCTAAAAAAAATTGCAGAGCACTTCGTCAACATATTTTATATTGACTTCTATGTTTGTACATGAAAATCGTTTACACAACTGCTAATGCTGTATTTCTTAAGTAAACTACAAAAATAAGCTTAAATTCTTCTTTAAATTAAAGGCATTTATGTTGCTCCTACATCATAATATCTCTTATTTTATTGTATGGAAAGCAATGAAAATGTACTTCAATGAGATGCGAAGGATCAGGAAAAAATATTACTGCTTTCTATTTATGTATACCAATATCTTGGCATAAGAACTATGCTGATCTTTTAAGATTAGTTAGATCAGTCCAACTGATAACTCTTTTGCCCTTGGGAATTGTTTTTTTCTTATTAATAAGCAAGTCCTTCTTATTTCTGAATACGGGTACTTTCTATTTTGAGTAAAATGAGTCCAATAACACTTCCTTAATCCATAGACGTTCGATAAAGTCGAAGTGATGACACATCCTGAACAGCTTTATATTCGTTGCAGCATCGTAAAGTAAAGCACCGACCCATGAAAAGTGACATATTTTGTTTCTTGTGTGTTCATATTTCCATGTCTGTTGTATTAATGTCACATATTGTTTACAGATCATTAATGCAGTTTTTCATCTGATCTAACTTTACTTTCTTCACGAGTTTAAGGAAGGGACATAAGAGCTATCAAGCGTAACTTCGTGTTTCGATTTAGCTTATTAAATTATGCGCATTGATTTTAATGAGAATAATGATATCATTAATTATTGTTAAAAATTTAAAAAGTAGTTGTCTTTGATTTTAAAATGAAACCGTTAATTTTCTTTCTAAACTCTTTTGAAGGTCAAATCCTCAAAATCGCATTCAAGCCGTATGCCTCACTATTTAGGAGATAGTATCCAAAACGAAATAATTGAGTTATTAGACACGAAAATAAAAAAATATATTTTGGATATAACAGGAAATCGAAATATGTTTCAATTATTTTAGACTGCATTTCGGATGTAAGTCACACGGAGCAAATTACAATTATTTTTAGATATGTTTATTTGAAAGATACAAACAAAAAAGTAGAGATCCAGGAGCACTTCATTGTTTTTTTGGTTTATACTATGTAAGCAATAAGTGGATAAAATATGTTTATAATTTTATTAAAAAGTAGTTGCACTGATCTTTTTCGCAATGAAGCATGAGTTTAAGATCATTAAAAGAAGGAGAAGAAAAATACCAAGGGGGGAGGGTAGAAGAAACATTCTAGAACCGGCGGTAATCATTATGCTATTTAGAGAGGGACGACATTTGGAGCTAAAACACTATGTGCTCTGAATCCAAACTTAACTGCAACAGTCTATTATGTAACCACCATCATACTGGTCTTTTATTTTTTGTTTTATACTGTTAAAATGAATAGGGTTACTCAAATTTTCAGACATTTTAGTCAAAAGTAAGCTAGATATAGTGAAGACTAGGTATAGTGAAGTGTAGTCGGGTATTACAAGACCGGATAAAAAGTTATTCCAACACGAACAAGAGACCAAGGTAGATTATATGATGCAGGGAATAGAGTCCAGTGTTACAAATGTCATTGAACTGGTCATTAATGATAAACTTAGCGAAATTACAATAGAATGTAACGGTTTGATTTAATGGACAGACACTTAACACTTAAAAC
Source organism: Octonoba sinensis (assembly GCA_038502835.1). Taxonomy (NCBI): domain Eukaryota; kingdom Metazoa; phylum Arthropoda; class Arachnida; order Araneae; family Uloboridae; genus Octonoba; species Octonoba sinensis. Next base: position 15,296,007 of record CM076606.1, on the reverse strand, counting down.
AAAACAGCTGGTTTTTTTTGGTATGAATGATTTTTGAGGAGTAAATCTTATTTTGGGTTGAAAGCTTACAGAAACAAAATACAAGGACGACAAAAAATGTAAATACAATGAGAGCTAATTCAGTTTTCTAACTTTATGAGTGCAAATTTTTTTCCATAAATAATGGACAAAAGGGGCAATTGAGAAATTTTAGCAAAAACGACAAAGAAGCATTAGAAAATCAAGAAATAAAACACATTCACAAAACATTTTGGTAACTGTCTATGAAATATTTAGCATTTTTTAACCATTACATTTTTTTTTGGATTGAACCACAATAAATGAGTAAATAAAATAAATTAATAAAGCTTCAACTTCATCAGACGGCCCAAGAATACTAACGTTGTATTGAGCTATCGTCAAAACAGCCTTAAAGTCTTCGGTAAAATTCTGATGTTCTTTTAATCAATTTTCTTTCTTAATTTGGTATTATTTTTCCAACTTACATTTTATAAAATGACCTTTCCTTCCCACACTCGCAAACATCCAACTCATATGTAATTGTAATGCGACGAATTTGTTCCATAAAAGCGCATGTAACGGTGATAAGGTTATTAAATCTATTTCCCCATTCAGCCATATTAATTTTAAGTAAGGTCTCCGAAATTAAATTTTTGAGTACTTACATAGAGTTAATTAAAAACTATACGCTATTTTACTCTTGAATTATCATTTCATTTTAGCACGCAGTGTTAGAGATTCTTCATAACTTTATTATTCTGTACGTCACGCACTGCCAGACGATGATTTTCTCTGAATATAATAACTATGAATGTTATAACTATGAATGAATAATAATAATATAAGCCGTTGGCGAGCACTGTAGTACTTGTTCCGAGATAAGTTAATAAAAACCTGAAAATCTTTGGGCTAATATATTTTTTTTCATTTCTAGTGTTTAATTTTTAACAGTAGTTATGATGCAATGTGGTCTGTTAGATGATGTTTACGAATTGGTGGTCTTTAATAAGAAAACAACTTCTAATGATGTGCTTACTCAAAACTTTCTAGTAATTAATTATGAAATGAAGATATATTTTCACTGTAAATAAAACTCATTTTAGTTTTTAAGACGACTTTGTTATACAGGGGTAGCATTTCAATTTTTACTTAAGCGCTTACTTCTTTACCATTGCTCTTTGTTTTTAGAATATCTTTTATATCATTGTTTATTAACCACGATTTACTTTAAACTTCAGTAAACTCCCAGTTAACCGCGACCGAATTGTTGCGTTGTAGATTATCTACAAATAAGATGGCGACAGCACACAAGAAACAAGACCACTGATTTTTCAGTGACTAATTGTTTCAAAAGACCGTAAATCTGAAATTTGGTTTTTCTGTTTTCACGCTAAACGTTTAACGTTGTACGTACCTCGTAAGTACTTTTATCCTTGTTGTTTTCAAGCTCTTTGATACATAATATGCAAGCAATTTTAAGTGATTTTAAGCGATACAAATAGTGTATGTTTTTACTATTTGTATCACATTGTATATACAATACAATGAAACTTTGAAGCAAGAAAAACTTTCATCTTTTTTGTTTCTCATGTTACGCTTTTTGCACGATATCCATTATTTTCACTATCCGTGCCCTCTAATTCCATAAATAAGGGAGTTTACTGTATAAATAAAAAATCGTAAACAAATTGGTAGGCAAACTTATGATGTGTTCATAATACGGGATAACTTTTCTACTATTTCGAAATTGGGTCTGCCATTTTGAAAACTCAACTTACTGGTAGAATTAATGTTGACAACAAAATACCTTTAAATAGCGACAGTTAATTCATTTAGTAGTTAAACTTTAACATTAAAATTATTTTATCTTTTTTGTTTGTTGATATTCCTGAAAAATAACTTTTTACAAGCTAAAATATTAAATAGCTTGAGAAAATCTACCGTATTTCATCATCACACGTCAAATGTTTGATAAATAAGTCATGACATATCATCTTCTTATTTTTTGGAATATACCAGCGTTTCTCAACCTTTCAGTATTCGCGGCCTAGTTTTCAATCATAATTTTCATCGCGCCCCCCGTATACTACAATAAAGTATATTGAGTTCTTTAGATTCTGTTTTTGAATTGTTTTTAACTAACTGCCAAAACAAGAGTAAAAGCGAGTAAGGGGCAGGAGTAGAGGATGATTTTTCTGCACTAAAAGCAAGGGCATTTTGCATCCTATTACCATTTTCAACATCCTACTTTCGTAAAACTGGATTTTCTGCTGTGACTTCTTTCAAGACTAACTATAGATCTCGGCTAACTATAGAAACAGAACTGAGCGTGGCTATTTCTAATAGTAAGCCTTCTTTCGAAAAAGTTTGCTTTACAAGACAGGCCCAAGGAAGTCACTAATAATTATTAAATTTCTTTTTAATTTATTATGTTTTGATTGAGAAAGTTTTGATTTAATAATTTGTTTTACTTTAATAAGTTTTTAAATATGTCAAAATGTATTTTGTTTTCTATGTGTATGTGTGCTTTTCCTTCAGTCAGTTAATCGATTTTTTAAAGTAATATTTTCTCTTTATATTCTCGCGCCCGGAGCGCCCCACAGGTTGAGAATCGCTGGAATAGACATTTTCATCGCTAGTTGATCTCGGGATAAATACTCATTATTATTGAACTTTCAGTCATAATAAACTGTAGTCATCATTGAGTCCTTGGTATTAAAAAAAAGAACAGAAAAAAACGAAAGATATGCAGTGTCCTGGCTTCAGATCTACTTTTCTAGTTCAAAGACATAACATAAAAAAGCGATTTCTTTTTATACTCCATCTTTGAACTGGAAAATGACATTTTTTTATAGTTACAAATTCCATTGTTTGATTTCAAAATCGCTAGTTAATTTAAACTGCCAGTTTTCTTTGAAAAATCATTTACAACTCAGATTCTTAAGGGTAAAAACCTAGAAAAACTTCACTCTCCTTTTTTTTTTCTTTTTCAATTTTACTTTCCTGAGAAATGTTTTGACACTTCAAAACTTGTTTGGAAAAATAAGGGTAATTTAAAGACATGAAAGACGTTTAATCAATTTTTAGTTGTATTGCGAAAGAGACGAGACAAAACTAGCAAAGGTCATACAATTAAAAGTCACAATTTTATCTTCTTATTTTTATTAAAACTGCAGATTATGGAAACACGCAGCCTTTAAGAAATTGTAACACACTTCGTGAACACAAGATAAACTTTTGAACACAAACAAAGTCTATACATTTAATGTAATATACACGAAATTACTTCCAACAAAATAGTTTTTCCTCCTTTTTTGCGAGTTCTTTAGAACTAGTAATTTGTTTTCAAATGAAATAAAATCACAAAGAGAGATAACTTTTATATTGAATTTCATTAAATGTGTGCATGAATGAGTTTTAGTTAAGTGCATTGTTTTCAAATTAGCATTTTGGAATTTTTTGAGCCTTTAAATAAAATTCCATTAATTGGAATTTAAATCGCTGGCGTTCATCTCCTGATACTCCTTAACTGGATACTTCTCTCAATGAATTTAAATAAAATACTAACCGGTAAAAGCGGTAATACAGCGTTCCAAATATATATCAAACATTTTCTCAATCGGAAATGTTCTAAATCCTGGAACTCGAGGTTCCTACCACTTTAATAGAAATCTCGTTTGTTAACAAGGATTTCAAGCGACATAAAAGCTACTTTTTGGCAATGATCTGAACTGATAAAACTAATACTTAATGTATTACTTTTATTAGTTATTCGACGGCTCAAAAATAACCAGTGACTATATATACAAGTCAAAAGATCCAGCTATACATTTTGATGTAGATGGCGATGTAAAATCAAGAAGTTTTAGTTGTAAACACTTGAAAGCGTAATCAGTAATTTATTTGCTGGAAATTATTATTAAGCATTAATCAGATTGAGAAGTTATGTTAAAAATATTTACACATAAAAATAAAATTAAAATATGTAATGCCAAGAGGAGTTTTTAGTTATTTTCAGCTTTTTAAAATGCACATTCTAATATTATTGTCCCTAATGGTACGGTCACAAGGGCTGCGAAAACACTAATGAACGTTCTGCAACATTAGAAACAATCTGAAAAAAAAGAAAGAAAAAAAGATCAAAAAGAATACGAAACGGAAAATGTAGCTTTCTATCATTCCCCAGAAGTAATTTTTAAAGCTCACTGACACAGGGAATAATGTTTGAACACAATTCATGGTTTATCTATGATTTCGCGATGATATCTGTTTTATCTTCAATAAGCATTGATGTCACCTCCTTTCTGCGAAGGAAACTTTTTCACTGAGCTTTAATTATTATATTTCAGTGAAGTGAAATATTGACTTAACTAGAAAAACGTATCCCGTATCGGTTAAAAGTTCTACCTTTTCTCACCAGATATACAGAAATGTTTTTGTAGGATTACAAAAAAAAGTATGATCTTTTTAAAAAAATTTACTACTTATGAGCTTGAAGTAATTTTAATAAAATAAGACTTTTTGAAAGCAATAGTGCAGAATCTCATGTTAGATCACCCGTCAAACAAGTGCGCAGACCAGTCTTGTTTAAAAAATATTGATTTATTTGACTTTTATTTTGTATCAACTAAAGTTTTAAATAAACAAAATTGACACGTTCTTCTGTACAATCAGTACAATCCAAGAACATTAATCTGAAAAATGTCCATTATTTCCCCAAAAATTTAATTTCAGTTATCAATTCTTTATGTCAGTCAAATCTGAAAGCCTCTTCTCTTATTTGTTGTGTGCAGAACGGAATAGTACCTTACAGTTTCTCTTCCAAATGGCAAAAGCATCCAAAGTAATGAAATTGAAGATATGAAATATTTCGATTTGGAAGAAAATACTACGCTCTTTGAATTCTCTAACGCCCATTCATAAGATAACCTGTCATTCTGAATAATGTGCAAATGCAATGCATTTTATGACGATAGCTATGTTCCCTGGAAAGATCACTGATACTTTATGAACATTTACGGGAAGTGGCATCTGGCAAGGATGCTTTCTTATATTTATATTAAAGTAATATATTAAATTAAAATATCATTTAAAAAAATATAATTTTTTTCTGGCTTCAAACTAACTTAGCAACAGATAAATTTGTCAGCCGAAGATTTAGATGATTTTAGAAAAAAGTGTAGTTTAGTAAAAATTTCGTTAATACTTAATTTTTTAAATATTTAAAGCTACTGAATCTGCTTTTGAGTATTCGTTTTCTTTTATAAAAAACTGTTATACTAACGCAATCTTTACTCAAACTTCTTTCGTTTCAAAAATTAATTGCAAGCCGAAGAAAGAAAAATTAAATGGAAAATATCTACGCAAAGAATTAATCTCGATATTTTAATGACTATATTGTATTTTATACCTCTTGTAAAAGTAAATAAGTCTTTATTCATAGAATTTAACTTATTATTATTTTCTTTTAAATTTATATAAATTAAAGTGAAACATTTAAACGTGCTTATGTTTAATAATGTACCTATAGTTAATTCTTTCGTTCTAGTATCGTATTTCCTATTTTTTAGTCTATTAATTAGATTACCAAACTAAATACTAATTACATATTAGTATTAAGTTTCCTTATAGTATAATATAGTCAATAATTACACAAATTTTGTTTACATTCCAAACGAAAAAAAAAAAAAAACCTTTCTTGTAACGAGTCTTGTAATTAAGTCAATGTCATCATGACTTTAAAGCGTAACATTGGACAAATGATGCTTAAATGCAATATGATAAAATGCAAAAGCCAATTTTGGAGAATAAATGAAGTATTTTAATCCCGCGGCATCAACCAATGAGCTTTTGAGATACAAAGAACTGCAATTTAAATTACGTCTTTTGAACTCTGTAGAGATAAAAGACTCCAATTAGACCACATTCACTACTTTAAAATTTTATGTCTCTATTTCAAGTACAAGTAGCTATATAGTACTGCTTCATACTATTGGAAATATTTACAGATTCTATTTAAAATATAGCGGCTTTAATTATTTCAATCAAAAATTTTAATGTAACTAAGCATTTTCAGGATTGAATATTCCAGCTCTTACGAAAAAATAAATTTCCTGATTTAATTTTTGCTGCTTTGATGATTTTACAACAAATACCGAAAATTCGGGTGAAATATAAAAGTAAACTTACTTAAATAATATAAGAAAATGCAATTAAAAAAGGTAAATCTCAATAAAGTTCTTAATTACTATGAATATTTAATAGAAGAAAGCAAATATTTTATATGCAACGATAAATTTATTATTGTATGTATATAACATTACTTATGAATATGTTTAGAAAAAATATTGCTATTCGATTGAAAGAAAAATGTGATAAAAATAGTGTGTTGAGTAACATTTTATTACATTCGAAGTTTGCTTAGTATAAAATTATTACTACTTAGAAAAAATACTTCATTCTATAGGATAGAGTGGGGGTACTCATGATCATATGGGAAATTTGAGACACCACCATTTTCTCTACGGAAGGTTAATTTTTCTTTCTAGCATTGGCAACACGTTAGCACATTTATAGTTCAACGCATGTACAAAAATCACGTAGCTTGGTACCATCTTTAACTTGCAGTGACCAGTAGTTTCTTTTTTCCCATCTAAAGTGAACATTCAAGTGAGTGATTTTTATGTTTATTTATTTTTTGTAATCAAAGTTCTGTTTTAAGCTGCAACAATGTATAGACATTATAACTTCTGTTATAATTTAAATTTAAAATAGTTAAAAAAAACTGCATGCTTGATTCGGCAAAACCATGTTAAACAAAAATTGTGGTAGTGGGAATACTTGTGTCACTGAGATTGGAGATACATGAGCCATGGCTCAACCATCTCTACCAAAAATTAGAAGCATTCAATTTGTTATAGGTATTGTTTGAATAAGCTCTTATAGAAAGGTTTTCTACGTTTTAAGAGTACAGTTGCATACAGTTTTAATGAGTACAGCAGGCTTTATATATATATATATATAATTGAAAGTAAAAAGTGGCTCAGCTAACCCCGTCTTCCATCACTCATAGCCTTAATAGGGAAGAAGGGGGTTCTGTAATTTCACAACTACTGTAAAATAAAGATTATAAAAATTCCTTCGGATGGTGTCACATAGTATTTCTTTGTAGATATAATTATGCAGCCTATTTGGTACCACCTAAGCAAATTCGATCATAAGAAATACGTATGTGTATAATATCGTCATTAAAATATTAACTCCTAATGTAAGTATTATTACTGTCATCGTAAAAAGTAAAACCAGAGTTGCAAATAAAGTAGTGGCAACACTGCATTACTTCTGCAGAATCACTAGTAAAGCTTATTATTTTTTGAAAACTGTTGGGAATCATAAGATACCATTTGCAAGTTTACTGATGAGTGACGGAGTGCCCTAAAGATCTGAGCACAAATGCTTCGTAAAAAAATCGACTGGTTGATGATGAGAAATCTGGTTTTAAGAATAATCTAATGTTGAACAATGGTCAGCAAATCATTCTTCAGCATTCATTCCTTCAACACAAAAATCATTCTTCTTGTTGTTTGACGTTATTCGGCAATCTCATTTCAACCCGTACTAAATTTTTTGACTTATCTTTTAACTGTCCTATAGTGTAACGCATTCTTGCCACATCCAGAAAACATTCAGATATATTTTGGAAGCAGGTAATCTCGCATCTAATTTATGAGAGCTGGCATCTTTTGAAACCATGTTTTAGAGCACTACATTTCAAAACCTCACTGTAACGGCCCCATTTTTTCTAGATTAATCATTTTTGTACATTTTGCACTTACAAAAACGTCACCTCACTGATCCCATACGTGCTTGTCTTACTGATCCCATACATGTGTCATTGAGCATGCTTATCAGGCCTCCTGCGACTTTGTAGACTACGTTGCCAGTACTTTTTTTAAAACCCTCGCAATAGCGACAAATATTACGCGTGCTTCATTTTCTGTGTACACAGCAAACGATAATTTTCTGCTTGAAAAAAAGTAGCTCATAATTGTTTAGATGAAATACATTGCTACTAAATACAATTAAAAAATCTCATAAATTTATCAAAAAAAAAAATCCAAACTATAGTATAAATTAACTTCATAATATGAGTTTGAGCGTTGTAAATCTAGCTGAAGTATTAAATGAAGTTAATACTAATGAAGGAATAACTAGACTTCGAAACGAGAAATATAGAAAAGAAAGTTTTGAGAATTAATTTTGGACTTTTCCCCTGATGAAAATATTAAACTAATGTAGGAAGTTTTAGAGTTAGATGTCTATATGTTTCTCAAAGCTTCGGAATCCCTTCATTTTAAAAAAATAACGTCAGGTAAATTCGAAGAAATTTTAAGGCCTCTGGGAGGGCTTAAATGGATCGAAATGCACATTTCGGAAGCATTTTTTAAAAGTGTATATCTAATATGCTACTGTAAATTTCTGCTAGATTTTTGGCTCATTCATAGAACACAATATACATTTATTACATACAACTAACAAGTCATAAAATGACCTATAAAATATTATTGGAGTATTATTTTAGGTCACTGGCTTTTTTCGTCGAGAAATACATGCATACATTGCGCGCAGTGTAGATTGATTTCAAATTATCTTAGGAATGCCATTTAACTTTTTTTTAATTTACAAGTATTAAAGATATAAATGTACTATTATCATTACTTTACTCTTTGCAATGGATTTTTTGGTAGAAGATCATTTGGTGATAAGGCTTTTCGAGAAAATTGCGGCACATTAAAATCATTATCTCGAAAAATTATTACTGTATCACTATGAAAGTAGTACAAAAAAAGCACTACTGTGTGCTTGGGCTACCTGCCAAATTTTGCGTCATTCGGTACTACGGTTTTTGATTTATCTTGCGCGCAATGTTGAAAAATCTCATTTTCAGAAAAACGTAAACAAAGTAAGATTTAAGAAAAATAAAACAAATTACATACCAGTATAATCAGTATGGGTTTAAAATGCTCCTGCAGCATAGGTGGGTCCCTCTACAGCTTTTTCTTTGGAATTTTGAGCTAAAATTTTTCTTCTTTTAGCCCTTCAAGCTTCTAATGTACTCGCTGTGTTTTGTCGCTCACAGTCTGTCAAGCGTCGTTTGTTGGCAGCTTTTGCAGCGGCTATGCTAAATCTTCCAACTGACAATTCTAGTCTTCTCATAACATCCAGATGACCAAAATTTCCATCATTAAAAGCCAAAACAGCTTCATTTGTAGCAATTGCAACAGTTGTTTTTTTCTACAACCGGAAGTTTTCGGGCAGAATTTCCAGATCAATGAATTCAAACATTCATTAGAATTCTGCGTCTTGAATCCTAGGCAGCGTCTCAGTAATGCTGGACTTGACAAGTTGAGGAACACCGGTTTTACACAGTCCATCACAGCTTCAGGTAAGTTTTTCTTGGAATGCTTGAAACTGGCGACACTTCCATGTGCAATCGCTTTTTGATATTGGCACCAAGAAGATGATCCTTTCGGGCAAAAATCGTGGGATGGATTTTCATCCGAAGCGCGCTTATGGTGAAAAATAGCCCATATAGCCATTCTCATGTTTTTTAAGTTGAGTCTGTTTTCCATAATGGCTATTCCATAGAAGGTGGTAATGTCCTCAATTACTTTGTCAGTCAATCGACCGCGCCCAGAAAGTCCTTTGCCATCTGACAGCTTTTTTGATGTCATTGAGCTTCTTAATTTCCGGAGTTGAGTCCCCATTCTTTTCTTTATGTGGGCGACACATTCAATTTTTTCTATATTAATTCCATCGCCATAGGGTTTGGCCTCTTGGAGAGCAAGAAATGTTTTGCAGTCTCCATCACCAATATATTTGGAGTACATAACATTTCGTTTTGATACTGATCTTGAAAATATTCTCTTCATTCCTTCTATTTCCATCATCCCGGAAGATCCACTGTGATTTTTGGAGCAGTTTGGAGCATGCGACTTGTACCACAACTGGTATTCACTGCTGTGTGTTTTTCCTTTCCAAAAGTCACAGCCTTTGCAATATTTCGACAGCACTTCAGTGTCAATTACTTTTCCTGTTAAATCCCCAATAACAGTACAAACACCAATTTTGGACACATGCCCCCTAGTTTTCTAAGTACCATCTCCGCTTATGGTTATCTTTGTACAACCAGCATTGGAATCAACCGAATTGTTTTCTAAATCCTGCGTTCGAGTTGCAGCCAATTCTTCGACGGCAGCGGTTTTCATTGAATTCTCAGCAGCAGCACTTGTCGCATTATATATGCGCTGCAAAATCAAGTCGTAAGTTTTGCGAGACATTGGATGAGGCAAATCCATTATGCCGCAGAATGTACAAAGGCCAGCATATCCCTGACCAATGCAGCGCATAGAATACACTGCTCTTCTGTTGATTTCTGCCACATTCTTGTGTTCAGCAATCAGAGGAAAACTTCTAAATGATGACAGATTGTCGCAGTTGTGGCAAGAAATTTCAAACTTTGAGGACAACCCAATAGTCAAAACTTCACTGATACTTATTTCACCACCACATATTTTGCAGCACACATAATTACTGATTTCCTTAATAAATGAAGAAATGTCAACAATTCTATATCCTTCAAACGATGTTGATGTTTCAATTTTTTCATATTCATTAGCAGACTATATTTTTCTTGCTGATGCACAAGCAGATGTATCCGATGCATTTTTAGAATTTGTGTATCGATTGCCTTTGAATTTATATTTCTTCGGTCTCGCACCTGATTTTCTCTTCTTTTTTGCTGAAGTATCCATTGAAATAATATACTTCAACTGTATAATGAGAATCAAATTTGCTTATCAAAAAATATGACGCTGAAAAATCGCAAAAGAAAAACAAACTTTCAAATTCAAAAAACGTGATCGCCTTCCTCGTGCTAATGCAGATCGAAGCGTAAACAACAACAGCGAAATGTTTAGTTGTTCTCTTACTCCTTCCAGTTTAAAATAATTATGGAATTAAGGCAAAATATTAAAAATAAAGTGTAACTAAAAAGACTGTAGCAGACGATACCGAAACCGAAACAAATAGTATTTGATAAAAATAGGCATAACTCCCTTAATAATTTGAATTTTTTAATGCAGTTTGTTTAAAATGTGTAGAAATGTTGTGGCTTCGCAGTAGCACAAAAATTCAAAAATAGATTTTTTGAAGGTGTCAAGCCCTCCCAGAGGCCTTAACTGAAAATTGCATGTTTTAGTAATACACGAAATATTGTGATTAAACACAATCATTAAGTATTATGTATTTAAGAAATAAAATATATTACTCCAAAATAATTAATTAAAGCATCATTAAATTTAAGCTTACTTTATTTTTTTAATTCACAACATTAATGGTACTTAGATTGAGGAACAATCTTTTTTTTTTTAATTAAAATGATTCTTAAACTTGGAAGTGTATGGGAATTATATTTTGGACAAAATATAATGTACGCTGAATTTAAGCAATTCCTAGCCTCCGAAAAAATACACGATTTTTAAGTTCAAAGAATTAACAAGGAATGTTCCATTAAAATCATCAATACTGACACGCGAAATAAAATGTAAAAATAAAATATTTATTTTTATTCTAAAAAATACAAATTTCCTATTCTAAAACATGTCTACCGTTATACATGAAAAGACTACTACTGCAGCAAATTATTCCTTGTAGAATTTGCAGTTAGTCGTTTCTTGATGTAAACCAATTGCACAATTTAAATGCCACATCGTTAAACCTACTGTAAGAGTTCTGGATCTGTAAATGTTAAATGATGCATTTACTGGTTTTTATAAGGATTTGAAAGTTTAAAATCACAATGTCTCCAAACTGTAGTTATGCGGGTAGTGAATTTTACCAGAACGTTGACTACATGTACAATAATAATAATAATTGTAATAATAAAAAATTTTAAAAAAGGGGAAAAAATGAGAGAGAGAGGGAGGGATATGTTCTTGGAACATTTTAACTTAAATTCTGAGAAAGTTCATTCGAAATAAGTAAGTTGGAAATTGGTATTTAGTATATTTGGAGCAATAACATTTTTTTGCGAAATTTTGAGCTCAGGATTTTATCTAGAAGTTCACCATAACATAATTGCATTTTAATATACTGAAGTATAAGAGCCGAATTGAGGAACTTTGTACAAATATTGAAAATAAGGAAAAGTCAAAATTTTATTTTAAAGCACGATGAAAGTATAAATGTATAATCATTTATCTGCAAGCTTTCAAAACACCAAGATGTAAAATGCACGCTGTTCCATCAAATAGTAGCGGGGGTTTACCATCAAATAGTAGCAAGAACATCCCGTTTATTTCAGGCTTTTAAACAAATGGCTAAAAATTTTCTCGCGTAAACTTTCACCAAAACCTATCGATCGAGCATTTCATTTACGGCACATGTTTCTATCCAAAGGAAGTGAAGTGCAGTAAATAGATTATGTGTAGTATTTTGGGGAGCATAACTAATTCGAAGTTGAAATAAACAAATACGTTTTTGAAAGAGAACATCAACGTTTAAAAATGAATTACTTGTTTGATGCTAGTAATTTACGATTTAGCTTTCATTTTCTTACGCTTCGTAAATAAAGTATCGTTGCTAGAATTCAATTTCTTTCTAAGAAATCGACAAATTAATCTTGTTGAGTCAACTGCTTTACGAATCTTGTAAAAAAATCATAAAATATGTACTAATTACTGCTAATTAACCGTCGTAGTATATTGATACGGTGAACTTTCGGATGTTTAACTGGTGTTGCGAAGAAAAATAATTGCTTTAAATTATAATTTATCAAGTAATAATGCTGATTGGTAAAATTCACTTCCAAACCCTAATAGATAGCCTAATAGATGGTCTCTCCCTAAATTCTGGAAAGCACTTAAAAAAGTAAATATATCTAATTTTTTTTTGAGCTACGGGCTGGCGTTGTAAGTAATTCAATTAAATCGCGTCTGCTCTAGGTAAGTGAAAAAAAATCATAAAGTAGGAAGCAAAAATGATTGCACATGTTCAAGTCAACACATGTTTAAAATTATGAGTTTTTTGTGTGTTCTTGCTCGACGGTGAACAGCTTCTCATCTGTGAAGTGGATGGGCTCCGATCGCTGACCTGCGGCCCGACGCTTGAGCGTGCGACATCTTTGAAGTCGTACGTGCTTGTTCTCTTACGTAAGGAGTTGAACTTTTTGGAGTTTGTACGGCTTGAGACTAAGTTCCGTTTTGGCTATTCGCCGAACTGATCGGTCGCTGATTCCGATCACTCGAGAGATTTGTCACTTGGAAATCCTCGAAATTTGTTGCACTCGCTTGTTAATGAACATGCGGTTGGAGGATGTGTTGATGGTGCTCTTTCATTCGCTCCCAGGACGGCGACCATCTTTAGCATCGCTAATTGAACCAGTTAATTGCATCGGAAACGGGCTGTTGAGGAAATTTGAGCAAACGAAAAATTTCCCATCGACATTTTCCAGCGCGTAAAAGCTCCGAAACTGCAACACGTTTGTGAATAAAACAAAAATAAGGAGAACAAACTCGCTACTTCACACATCAATACAGAAAAGCATGGATAATCTTATTAAAAAACAATTAACTGGATACGGTATAACGTGTTCGTGTCAGAAAAGCGTAAACAAAAACCTTTAGAATCATTTTCCTTAGCTGACTTTATCTCTGTGTGCAATTTATTGTATATCGACTGTTCCGGTTCGCATGAAGTTTTATGTGACAGAATTTTTGAATCTCTTTCTAATTTAAATTCATTTCAGCATTTTCTTCTGATGACGATACGAATGAAACCGAAACCTTTTCATATAGCAATCCTTTCGTTCTGTCTGAACACGTGACCTTGAACGACGCCACGAGACCACAACAGCTATCTCCCCCGCGCCACAGAAGCTTCACGTTTCAGATTCTATTTTTATCGATGGTTTTGAATTTAATACCGATATTTGTGTTGTTTCGAATAATACTTTACAATTTCCGATGTTGGTTGGTGCTGATATACTTTCACAAGGTGATTTGCAAATTTCCCTTGGTGCAGTATCGTTGACGAAGACTAATACTTTAATCGTGACAAGTTCATCAACCCACAACTCTGATCAAGATTGCAATACACCTCGCACAGATGACCACAAACATTCGACAATAAGTAAAAACGCAAATGTTGTAAATTCCGAAATTCTTTTCTCACATTTGGCCAATTCCATAGAGACGATACCCTACGACTTAAGTCACATTTTAGACCCATCCCTCAAAACACAGCTGTCAACTCTGATAAATACTTACAAGCCTTGCGGTACTAAGCAAACTGATTTACAAATGACTCTAATTCTGACGGATGAGATCCCAGTAGCTCAACGACCTTGAAGATTGCCGCTTGCAGAACAAAAAATAGTGCAGAAACAAATACAAGAATGGTTAGACGACGGAATAATTAAAAACAGTTGTTCTGATTATGCTTCCCCCATTGTGTTATGCAAGAAGAAAAATGGCTCATACAGACTTTGCGTAGATTATAGACGCCTCAACAAAAAAATAATTAGAGACAAATTTCACCTACCGCTCATTGATGATGCTTTAGATCGATTGCAACAAGTCAAAGTGTTTAGATCCCTTGATTTGAAGAATGTTTTTTTTCATGTTTCTATGAATCCAAACAGTACGAAATACACTTCGTTTGTCACACCAGAAGGCCAGTATGAATTTTTGAAAGTCCCCTTTGGTCTCTCCAACAGCCCTAGTGTTTTCCAAAGATTTGTTTCCACAGTGTTTCGCGATCTTATTCGTGAAAATGTCATTATTATTTACATGGACGATCTAATCATACCGTCCCAAGATGAAGAAGAAGGTCTTCAGAAATTGAAACGCTTACTAGAAGTTGCATCTGACTTTGGTTTAATTCTTAATCTCAAAAAATGCCAATTTTTACAGCGTGGTATTGAATTTCTTTTATGTGTTATTGAAAACAGTACTATCAAACCTTCGCCGTCGAAAACCTTTGCAGTTCAAAATTTTCCTTTACCGAAGACGCTCAAACAAGTTCAAAGTTTTTTGGGCTTAACAGGATATTTTCGAAAATTCATAAAGGATTACTCACTGATTGCACGACCTTTAAGCGACATGCTCAGAAAAGACTCATCTTTCCATTAAGGCCCTGAACAACATCAAGCTTTTCTTTCTCTCAAAAATTCTCTTTCGAATCAACCAGTTTTACATATTTGTAATCAAAATTCCCCTCTGGAATTACACACGGACGCAAGTTCTTTTGGATTTGGTGCAGTTCAATTACAAAAATCCGATGATGACGACCAATGATATCCTATACAGTATATGAGTAGAAAGACTTCACCTCAACAATCTAAATATTGCAGCTACGAACTTGAAGCACTTGCAGTTATTGAAGCAGTAAAGAAATTTCGAAATTATCTTCTAGGAACAAAATTTAGAATCGTGACTGACTGCGCTGCTTTCCAACAAACATTGCAAAAGCGAGACCTTACTCCGAAAATAGCTATATGGGCAATGTACCTAGACGAATTTGATTTTGAAATCATCCACCGTCCCGGTAAATGTTTGCAACATGTTGATGCTTTGAGTCAAAATCTCGTTTATTTGACGACATGTCTTGACACAGATCTAACATTCCAACTCTCTAAAGCGCAAAGCGAAGACAACTACATCAAAACACTCAAAATTTTAATCCAAAATAAAGAAGATCTACGAATTAAGCAGCTACTCGAAGAATAAAATTTAAACATTATCATGCAAGACAAACATAACCTCCTCGAAACTGCCAAAGGAAATACTCTTGATCACCAAACGCGTACTCAAATGTATTACAACAAACGTCGTAAGAAACCAACTACTTACAAACAAGGCGACATCGTGGCTATTCAATGACTCAATTCTTTCCAGGTTCCAAATTGTACCCCAAATTTCATGGACCCTACAAAGTTACTAGCGTCAAAGCAGATGATAGATATGATGTACAAAAATTAGGTCAACATGCCGGACCCAATACTACATCGACCGCTGCTGACCATATGAAGCCTTGGACTAATCTCTCATCACTTTCCCCCACCTGATTGCGACAACCAACTTAACGACTGATAAACGATGACTACTTGGACTGAACTTGGACTTCGCTTTTGATACTGATTTACTTGTTGACGCTCTCATGCTAGAACTGCATTTTTGACGAAGTTTTCACCCAGAGTTTTGTATTGTTTTTTTTTCCTGTTTCTTTTTAGCCTACTTTCCCGTAAAAGTAAAAAAAAATAATAATAAAGCATGAAAGAAGGCTTAATGTATCGTGAAAATATCGTTAAAAATCAAGAAAAGTCAAAAATAAGTGAAGTAATTAAATAAAGATTGAAAAATAAAAAATTTGAAAGTAGGGTATTGAGATGGGGAAAAAGTTTTCTGTGTCTGGTCTGTATGTCTGTCGGTCTGTCTGTCTGTCGGTCTGTCTGTCGGTCTGTCTGTCTGTCGGTCTGTCGGTCTGTCCCCCCCTAATAACTTTTGAACGAATTGTCCGATTGGAAAAATTCTTTTTGCATTCGAAAGATCTCGGCGAGTACATCTCATTTCTATATTTTACTTTTTGATTTGAATAATTTTTTGTTCAATTTTGAACAGTTCAAAAAATTTTAACATTAGCGCCTATGGACAAAATTGAAGCAAATTCTGTAAACTCTGGGCACAAGAGCCAAGTTCCTATTGCAAGCTTATTGAAAGGAGTTCTCGGCGTGAAATATTGATTTGAACAGTTTTTGTTCATTTTTGAACAGTTCAAAAAATTAACACAGAGCTTACGGGGAAATTTCAACCCTATATAAATCCTGATCTAACGGACCGATTTGCTTGGAACAAACTTTATCGGAAAGCTCTTATAACGTAGAACATGTAGAAATAGAAAGTTTATCCAGAACTTACGAGCCTATTTTGCTATGAAATTTTTTGATCGGGATTTTCAAGGATATTTCTCAGTGACTCAATGAGTGAAATAATGAATGAATGAATAAATGAAAGAGTGAAAGAATAAATCAATGAATAAATGAATGAGGAAAAGAATGAATGAATAAAGTATTGAATAAATGAAAATATAAATAAATGAGTGAATAAATGCATGAATGCGTAAATGAATGAATAAACACTTGAATGAGGTAACGAATGAATGAATAAATGCATGGCTGAATAAATGAAAGAATGAATGAGTGAGTGAATGAATATGTATTATCCGTTGAAAAAGGTATATTTTCAATAATTAGAACTAAAGATAAATAAGAAAGAGATAGCTAGATTATAAATTTGAATTTGGTGTATACGGGAAAGTAGGCTCGTATAGTTCTAGACGGAACTTCTTGTTTTCTTTACAGATTTAGACGATTGTTTTGTTTTCTACTGGTCTTGGAGGCCCAAGAGTCATCAGGATGGACGAGTGTGGAGGATGGAAACACCTCAACCCTTCTCTACAATCTGACCACGAGCGCCCTCACAGAGAGAACGCCAGAGAGAGATTAGAGACGAAAAAGCGAAATAGACGTGCAGCTTTCCACTTAGACGTAACCCTAACTTTTGAAGTGTTTTCAGCCACCTTGACGCGAACAAAATGTTTATCTGTTTCCATGAGTTCCTGTAAATGTTTTAAGTGTCCTGTCTTCGTGAATAAACCTGTGTTCGTCTTAAAACACTGATTGATTCTTGGATAACGGAAGGGACTACACCCAACATATATATATATATATATAAACAGCAAAGTAAGTATCCAAAAACGAGTCGCTAAAAATATTTTAATATAATGTTATAAAATGTCCCCTTTATGTCAGCAAAACTGAAAAATATCACAATGCCGGTAAAAGACAAAAATTAATTCAAGCTGCATTATTAACAGAAAACTTGTTTTTTTTTTTTTTTTTTTGCAGTGTAGAAAACTTCTTAAAAATCAAGCCCCCCCCCCAAAAAAAAAAACCCCATTGTACTGAAATTTGAAGTACAAACGCGTGAACCGAACGTGGACGAAACGATGAGCCAAAACGTGTAAAGGAAATTGGAGAAATACCAATATCTTTCTGAGTATTAGTAAAATTTTTACGATAATGCACAGAATAATTGTACAGGACAATTAAACTATTTTCTGAAATGTACAGCTTATTCGCATCTTTTTACGATGCAGGATCCTCCAACACATTTTTCTCCTTTTTCAATTTGTTGATAGTCCCAATGCAAGAGCAATAGTAAATGCATGAGCGAATGAATTTTTACTGGAAAGTAAATAAACTGGCTATAATTAAGCATATAACGAGTTAGCAAGTATTTCTGTAAAAGCAAACACAACAAATCTTAAGAAAAACTGGAGCACAGTGTGATAAGTTTCCCGCTCCGCAAGGTTGGGGGTGTTTACTTCTTTCCTTCTATAGCAATTATGTTTGCTCTCAAAAACTTTGAAAATTGTTTCGGTCCCAAATTATGTTTTCTAAGATGCAGATCAAATTAATAAAACATCACCTTCGGCAGTTTATTTGAAAGTAGTGGACTCTGGACAAACTAGTTGATTCCGGTCGTTTACCCTATAAACTTTATTTTTTACTAGGATGAGCTAAATATTCTTTAATCTTAGTTTTAGAAAATATATTCGTTTGTTATGCAATTGTAGTTTTTTCATCCAAAAGCATAACACATTTCATGATATTTAAATGAAATCATTTTGAAAACTTTCAATATTTTCAATTATTCCACTTTTCAACATTGATGTTTTATATGCATATGCCTTCCATTCAGCAGAATTCTTTTAATTTATTCAGTTTTTAAGCAGCCGTTTTCTATGCACATGAAGTTCATCAGAAGTTAAACATCACTCTTATTCATGCACCCGAAAACTCACGAGTCAAATGCGTGCCATGTTTAAAACATGAAAACATTCTTCCTCGAGTTGCTACAAAGTTTTCCAAATATTTTCAAATGAATTCAATTGTAGAGTTGAAACTGCTCAAGCCGCTTTAATAGGTAAAAAAGTTCTATAAGAGCGATGTTTGTAAGAAATTACGGTTAGATTGTCGGAAGCATACATTTAGAAAAAGAAGAGATATTTCGATATGGTAGTAAAGCTCAGAAAACTTATTTCAAACGCGTGCATCATTACTTGTGAAAAATTGTTTTTGAAAAGCAAAGATAGTTGCTATCTGTAAAAAAGGAAACAGTTCAATAGCAATGACTGTGAACAACTTGCCGTCTATCAAAACCAACAAACTAGATGAAATAATGTATTTTTAATGGAAACTTTTGTTTTCTGTACACGTTTCAGTCAATTTGAAAGCTTTCAGTTAGAAACCATATCACCCTCAAATCATAGAATCGTAAGCATTGAGTATACTACAATAATTAATTTCAGCTAAGTTGGGAGAGTGTATGAACGCTTTGATCCACAAACTAATGATTTAACCATACATACACACACACGAGCGCACGCACACACACACACATATGTAGAATGTAGATAGTATATTACTACACATAGATATCTATGTGTATGTATCATTGTACGCATGTAACGAAATTTCATCTTTTCTTATTTGCAAAATTGCATTTCTTAATTAAAAGCTTTATAAGAACCGCCTTATTGATAATTAGTGTTTTGATTTAGTAAGCCTTTTCTTTTTCGTTCAAAAGTTAAATTTTAAATAGTTATTTGCATCATGATTTAATTTCTGAATCTTATAGCAAATTTATTTCGAAGAAGATTTATCTGAAACTTTTTGAATCATTGCATTTTATTTCTACTTTGATTTCTTTTCTTTTTCCAAATCACATGATCCATCTATTTCAATTTATCTTTTTAAAAGAAAATTATCGATTTGAATGCTGTTCTCCATTTTGGAAATTCCCATTTATTATTTAATGGAATGGGAACAACCAGGAATTTTGACATTGTAAAATCAGATAATCAATCACTTAAAATTCGATATGTCTTAGGTAATTCAAATGTTTCGGAAACCATTAAGAGAAACATTGCTTTTACCAACTTTGCTGTTTACTAACTTTAAATAATTCAAAATAAATGCCCCGCTAACTTCATTGCGCCTTATTTAAATATAGTTTCAAAGCATAGAGAATAACTTCGCAGAAGTATCACTGTCTGAGTTCATAAGGTAAGTACTTCTGTTATTCATTTACATTCGTAGGTATTATAACGAATTATTTATATAATTCAGTGTACAATGCACTTACGGTTTGTAAAATAATATATTTTTACATTGTGGTGAAGGCACCAGGACCAATAACACCAGGATTAAAACTAACAATTAATGAACAAATGAACTGCGTAAGATACGAATTAAATTAAATAAACAAGTTAACGTAACGGAACGTTAACTAAACAAAAAATTATACAGTCTGCAACCACCAGGCAAGAGCTCCTGTTCCTATACTGCTGGCCGCTTTAAGTTAACCAGCGTAAAAACGCCACTGGCGAGATTTGCATGTTGGTGCCTCCACTTTTCGCCACAACATTATACAGTCTTTTAACTGATGATTTTACTTTCTTTTTGAATCTTATTATTTTTAATAAATAAAACAGAGAAGTTTAGTCAGGAAGTTTATATGTTTTTACAACACTTTTTTTTTTATAGTTTTTAATTTTATTACTTTGTAATACTTTCAGTACTTTGTTACCTTTATGCACTGTTAGAACGTTCATCATGAAATTACGGTTAAATGACCGGCAGCAGTCTGTCCATCTAATTCACAGTTAAATTTATGGTTTGGAACATTTTTCTATCTTTACGGAACCTAACCATTTCCAATCAGCTTGGTTAAAAAGCCGTAAATACAAAAGTTTACGGTTTTATAACCATTTAAAAATGGTTTCAAAACAAAATTTTTACCGTTTTTGAAACGTTTCGAGGTGTAGAATCAGTGAACGAAGCTTGCCGGAATCGAACCCGCAGTGTATGATCTAACAATCTTGCGCTCTATCCATTCGGCTATCTGCACCACACAAAGCGGTCGTTTATTTATCAATAAATCTTTCTTTTCAATAGGAGAAGAAAGATTTATTAATAAATAAACGGCATTAAAAGTGAAATTTCAGTTTTTGATTGGATCCAAAGCCATTTTTGGTCTAAATTTACTGTATATTGACGAAAATCATTTTATTTGCTGCAAAAATTAAAATACAAACAAGCTTCAGCAGCTCAAGTTATGGGTTCGCTCATTCGCAAGCAGTTCGGGAATCCGATGTCTCCAATTTTTGATTTACGCGTGTGTGTGTTTCTATTTAGTAACCACTGCTTAAGCCACTTTATTTTTCTTCTTTTTTTTTAATATACACATGAAGATTTGAACTGATAAATCTTTATTTATATTTTACCAACAACGTACGACGGTAGGATTCCACAGCCAAGATGGACGCCCGATGACGGTTAGTTAAACCTTCTTTAGGATAAACAGAGAATAAACGATTTTTTCCACAATCAGCGGTTTGAGTACCATCTTTTTAATGGTTATTCAACTGTTGTAATTAAATATGGTAAAATAACAATCAAATAAATGGTTATTTTACTATTTTCTTACGGAAATTTTTAACAGTGTGATCCAAAGCTTCCAATTACTGGAAAATTTCTCACTAATGCCACACCCAGATGAACTTACCTGGTCTTTTAACTACATTTGTATCAACAAAAACTGTTAATTTTTCCACTTCTTCAATTTTACGAGTGTTTGATGATGCGATAAATGGGAGTTTCATTTACTGACAATTTTCCTTTTCAAATTACAGTCAATGTTGGTCATAACGACACCAGAGGAATCGAGATATTTATGATTTTATAAATGAGGGGACGCTGTAAGCAATGCTGATTTTGCCGATTGCTAATCAAACCAAATCATGTAATACATTAAAAATATCTTTCCTTTACGAGGTCAGAATTTCTTGTGAACACTAACACATTAACATTTGCTTCACATAAACTTATAAAACATGCTTAAGGACTGTAGGTTTTTTTTTTTGTTTATTTATTTATTTTTAAATACCGTTTACTTGGTACAACAACATAATTTTCGGGGTGGTGGCTAGAGATGTGGGTTTTCCGGAAAATTTTGAATTGTAAAATTTTTCGGAAAATTTTCCACTTAATAAATTGAATATTTTTCATCTTCTTATGTACGATATCAAGGGCTCAAAACCTATGGGTCACGATCCCAAATGGGGTCATGAGGCATTCCTAATGGAGTCGCCACATTATTTCAATACAGTACAACCTGACCATTCGTCCCCTTCGCTATTCGTATAGCGCGTTATTCGTCCAACTTGTTCAAGTAAAACTCAACTCGCCATTCGTACGCTTGCCCCGCGATTCGTGGGGCAAGCGTACGAATGTATTCCAAGGGCCAGGGTGGCCAGTTTGGGTTTTTTAAACGAAAAAAAATAGAGAAATTATGCTCTTTTTGAACTCGCCTGGAAATAATTTGTTTGGCGCTTCGTATTTTTAAAAAAATTGCAATACGTTATGAGATTTTATTGAAAATTTTTACTCTCTAAGGGCAGCAAGAGGAAGTGGTTGAAGCACTTTCCTCTTCAGGGGAGGAAAGAAGTAAGAAATGCTTTTCCTTTTCAGAAATTAAAGAGCTGTGTTACCACTGTGAGAAAACACAGAGAGTGATGAAAAAATGGCATCCGACCACTGCTGTGGTCAACAGGAGCATTAACTTGTTCAACGACAATGTTATTGACCATTTAAAAAAAATTCTGAACAATCGTCAAAGGCAGACAGCATTGGACAGGTTTTTAGAGAAAGAAACCTAAAATTCGTCTAGTGCAAAAAGAAAGAAGATCAGAAAGGGAGAAAACACCTGAAGGGATGTTACCTGAGGTTTTTATAGAAGGTGACTCTTCTTCCAAACGGTAACATCAACATTTCTCTTCCTCCTCTCAACATTCCACTTGTGCTATCAGCTGACCTCAGTACACGCAAAGTGCAGTTAAATTTTTATTTATGTATAATTTCATGCACAGTATTTCTGTACATTTGTTTTTCAAAAGTTTAAATAAGCAACCATCTGTGGGACTGGAACTGATTAATCCATTTACATTGTATCTTATGTGATAAAATAAATCGCCTTTCGAATAGGTCTCTTGGAACGAATTGAGTACGAATAGCGAGATTCCACTGTATTAACATTCACAATCCTATTACGTTTTAAAATTATTTCATGAACACAATTTTTAGCTCTGACAATCGACTCTTAAACAGCTGGATCACTCAGAATCTAAAACATCCAAACTTTCTAGATCACTTTCAAATACAGAGAACATGGACAGATCCAGGTCAGAATAGCAACTACTCAAAGAACCTGTTTCAATGTCAGTGTGTTGCTCTAGTACATTTTGCTCGCAGTTTGAACGTACCACTGCATTGCTCAACAAATGTAGATTTTGAGAAACAGATGCAAGTTTACCCGTGCGTTCATTTGCTAATCTGCTCCTCTTTTTTGTCTTTATGTTTCTGAATGTCTTCCAGTTGCGTTTGCAGGAAGCACCTGTTGGGAAAATATTAAAAATTCTCGTAGAAACCCTAGATAATTCTCTTGCACTGAAATAGCCTCTCCACCAAGTTGTTGGAGATACATTGGTTGCAGCTTTCCATAGGATATCTTTGCTCCAAATCTTTCTTTTTGCACTTTATTCCGCTATATCTGCCTTCTTGTAGCCTCATTTGTACCAAGGGTGCTTTTAGAAACTTCAATTATACTTTCCATTGCCAATATTAATTCATCTTCTGACAGACTTTGTCCACAGTATCGAGGGTGAAGAAAATTTGCTGCTCTGCTAAATGTAATGGGTGGAAACAAAAATTGTATCTGTTAGTTAAAAAGCCTTCAACAGATTTTTTTTCTTTTTTGGTAAGCGGTGAAAAAGCCATTACCTTTTTTATTTTTTCATCATTTTTTAAAAATGTAACAGTGACTTCTGAAGCCTTTGGCGCATCTCCCTCTATCTGTTGTTTAGCTGCAGAAATTCGTACCAGTATGTTATATGCAGTCTGAACTTGAGCCCAATAGATATCAACCAGTACTTGCTTTCTTACATTTGAAGGTTTATGTGAGAATTCGTCATCTATCACTGCACACTGTCAAGTAGTTCTTTGTTCGCAACAAACTGTCAAAACATTTTGTTACTGAACCTCATATTGTTTCACCTGGCAAAATGAGTGCAACTTCTCTTCCATGTTTCTCTTTTTGAATTGCTTTTAGAGTTTGATTTGCCATGTGGTGATTTTTAAATAATTTAACAATAATCTTGCATTTTGTTAATACGGTTTGAATAGAGTTCAGTATATCACATCCTTTGCGAGAAGATTCAAACCATGTGCAAGACAACCAAATATGATTAAATGAGGCTATTTTTTTTTTTTTTTGCAATATCTGCCAAGCTGATTTCATACTATATTTCGTTATCAGTTATAAGAGCCAATATTTTTGAAGGATCTACTCTTTCAATCTCTGCTGCTAAAACTTCTCCTATGTATTACCCAGTAATGACGAGAAGTTTTTGTGTGCACCGCTTTTAAAAATATGGGATCACGTGTCGCGATTGAACGAACTTATTAAAACTGGACTGTATTCTCTCTGGGCATTTCTGACATCTGCCCAAGTGTCTTTTCATCCTTGTTCCATTAATAGCATATGGTTTTGTCACAATATTTACACTGACCAATAATTTTACTACCTTTCTAAACTTTAATTTCTAAACTTTAACAAAGTGCTTCCACACTTGTTTTTTTTCTGGTTTGGCATTATTGCTGATAGAGATAAAGCATAGTAAAGAGCTTCTGAAATCAAAACTTATTGCTGTTAATAAGATAGATTATGACCGAAGCTTATATATATAGCGCCATCTGTTGGATTTTAATATCGCCTCAAGGATTTGCTTTTGCACACATCACGAGCAAAGGTTATTATTATTATTATTTAGTGAATGTTATTGTATTATTTAAATTTAGGAATTGTGAAATGTTTTGCTATGATATGAAAATGAATGAATATTCCAAACTGAAGTAAAAACGGTCAAACTAAGTTTTTTTAATTTTTAGCACCAAGTTGGAATGAAATTCAGTATTTTTTGTTGAAATAAGGCTGAAATGTGTTAATAACAGAAAACATGACTAGTTTTATTGAGCCGCACAAAAAAGTTAGTGTAAAATATACTTTTTGAGATGGAAAATTTTCCGGAAAAACATAGTGGAAAATTTTCCGGTAAATTTTCTGTTTTGGAAAATTTTCCCTGGAAAATGTTCCACTCCACATCTCTAGTGGTGGCCTAGCTGGTGTCCTGTGGTAGCCTAGTGGTTAGGATTTCGAGCTTCTGATCGGAGGATCTCCGGTTCGATACCCGAGCCACTGAAGACCCACCAGGTACACTTGGATACGTGCATGTAAAATCCGTGGACCCTGAAATTCCGAGTGTAAGGGAGGGTGGAGATTTTCCCTTCCCTTTACTCTTAGATAAGAAAAGGAAGATGACGTACTTGTGGTGGGGCCATATAAAGTACATAATGAGCCAAGTCGTACTTTCACCATTATGGTGATCATCTCTAAACGGAAGGAGCTCATTGATGCCTCAATTCCTAGTCGCTGTGTCTACGAAGGGGAGCTTGGATATCCAAGTATCATTTGAAAAAACAACGTAATTTTCTTCTGATAATTTTGATGTAAAAATTCCTCTTATTAGTTACTAATCACTTTTTCTGGCTTTGTAAAATTATTAGAAACAAGTTTTGAAAGTATACAAAACTTCTACAGTAGTAGGTAAATACGCTGTCAGTGTCTTAAAAAACTATGTCTAGTATGCCAATTTGTAATTCGAAATTTGGTGAGATAAAATAAATGTGCAATGGGTAGTACAGAAAAAGGATTTTGTCTAATTAATTTAGACACAACCTCTGGTAGTGAGGTGATGATGTAAATTGTATAAAACTCATGTCACATAAAGTTCGAAGAATCGTTTTGAAAACTTTACATTTAAAAGCAAAATTGGGGTAAAAATGACTCTAAAGCTGAGAGGTCACCATTTACACTTTGACTCCTCTTATTAGTTACTAATCACTTTTTCTGGCTTTGTAAAATTATTAGAAACAAGTTTTGAAAGTATACAAAACTGCTACAGTAGTAAACCGTGGCTAAACCAAATTCTAGATGTCCCTCAATGGCCTAGAACAGGGGTCTCCAAACTTTCCAGCCTTAGGGCCATATTGATTACTCCAGTAAATTCCAAGGGCCAAAACCATATTATCATTAATTGTTGCCGGTGGTAAAAAGTTGAATCAGTCCACTAGTGGTATAAAATATGATTTTTTTTTTGCCAGATGCCATTAGCGACGGGGAAGCTGATGTATTTTCTGTATCGTATGGGTATCCGTTATAATGGGGTACCCGCATCGTATCGCCATAGTAATCATTGATTACAAAAGTAATGAAATACACAAGTAATCATTGATTACTTTTTTCTTCAGTAATCGTTACTTCGGTTCCTAACGAGTACTCAAGTAACGAATGAGTATTTTTTTACATGAAAAAAAAAGTCCGAAAAAGTACGCCACGTTTAAAAAAGGCTGCAAATCGAACTAAAGTCCGCAAAACGGCAACACTGCATATTATTAATTTTCCTGTCATTATCTGTAATTTCTAGATTAGTCGTAGAGTACGAGCGAGCCATGAGGAGTAACGTGACAGGACATCTGGTGGACACAAGCAGAAATAGGTAGTACCTTCTATCCCTAACAGATGGCGCTAATAGCACTTACAGAATAATCTCGTTGGTTCGATAAAGTTCTGGTGTCTTCCACTCACTTCTAGATGGCAGTAAGTGAAATATATAAGAAGGCTAGTGGCGCAACCACAAGTCAGTTCCTATGACACTGCTGTGAAATAAAATAGTGCGTACCTCCTTAAAACGTGTTTGTGCGTGTTTAAGTTTAAGACATCTTTGTAACAATATTTTTATTTGAATTGTTGCTTTTGTGTGTGATTTAGTAGAATGGAAAAGAAGCGAAAAATTGATAGTGAATGCAGAAAATTCAAAGATCAGTGGAACATTCAGTATTTCGTAATTGAGTCCAGTAACAAGGCGCTATGTTTGATTTGCAATGAAAGCATAGCCGTTCTCAAAGAATATAACATTAAACGTCATTATGAAGCAAAACATTTTCAAAATTACTCAAAATATACAGGAAGTTTGCGGACAGAAAAATTCGAAGCTATGAAGCGCGGATTGAAATCGCAGAAATCTTTATTTACAAAACAAAGAGGCTGCAACTCGTGCCAGCTTTCGTGTGGCTCTTGAAATTGCAAAACGTGGAAAACCATTCACCGATGGAGAAATGGTCAAAGAATGCATAATCGCAGTAGCCGAAGAAATGTGCCCTGAAAAGGTAAATTTATTAAAAACTGTCAGTATGTCAGCAAACACTGTGGCTCGAAGGGTAGAAGACATCGCTGAAAATATATCCTCTCAACTGTTCAACAAAAATGGACATGTTGAGTGGTTTTCTTTGGCCTTGGATGAGTCAACGGATGTGTCAGATACTGCTCAGGTGTTGATTTATATTCGAGGAGTAGATAAAAGCTATGAAGTGCATGAAGAACTTCTTGATATGTATAGTATTCATGGCACAACTACTGGTTCAGATATTTTTAAAGGAGTTGAAATGGCCATTAAGCAAAAGAACCTTCGATGGAAAAACTTGAAATGTATTACAACTGATGGAGGCAAAAACATGAGTGGGAAAGATAAAGGAGTGGTCGCTCTTGTGTCAAAGGCTGTAGAAAATGACGGTGGTTCAAAACCAATAGTCTTACATTGTATCATTCATCAACAGTCTTTGTGCGGAAAATGTTTGGATATGTCTGAAGTTCTGAAACCAGTCATATCAACTGTTAATTTTATCAGATCTTTTGGGCTGAATCACCGACAATTCGTACAATTTATTAAAGAGATTGGAGAAAATGACTTACCTTATCATACTGCCGTACGTTGGCTTAGTTGTGGGAAAGTCCTTCAGCGCTTTTTTGAACTTCGAGCAGTGATCGAATTTTTTTTGAATGAAAAGCATCGCCCTCTTACTGAATTGCAAAACAACGCATGGCTGTGGAAGTTAGCATTCTATGTTGATTTGACAAAACATGTGAACGAACTGAATTTGAGATTGCAAGGAGAAAACCAGCATCTTCCTGATTTATACAATAATATCAAATCATTCCGGAAGAAATTGATACTGTTTCAATCACAACTACGAAGTAAATGTTTTTCACATTTTAAAACATGTGAAATATTTAGCCACACCACTGAGACCGAGTTTCCTATCGATTTTGCAATCGAAACTTTGAGTGCTTTGAAAATAAATTTTGATACTCGTTTCTCGGACTTTGATGCCATTGCGAATCAAATTAAGATTTTTCAGAATCCTTTTGATACTGACATTGAAACCCTAGCCCCGGAACTTCAAATGGAAATGATTGATCTACAGTGCAGTGATATAATTAAGAACAAATATCAAAACTTATCTTTGTTGGAATTTTATAAGTGTCTTCCACTGACACAATTTGATAATTTGCATAAATTTGCTCGTGGGCTGTTTTCTGTTTTTGGTACTACTTATTTGTGTGAGAAGACCTTTTCCAAAATGAAGTACACAAAAAATGTTTACAGATCTAAATTAACTGATGAGCATCTTAAATCTCTTTTAATAATTGGTACAAGTAAAATTAGTCCACAACTACAAACTATTGTCAGTGGAAAATCTCAATTACATAAATCTCATTAGTATTTCATATGTCGTTATGCTTGTTATAAGTTATCTTTTCATTTAAAATGTATAAAATGTTAGTTGGATTCATTTCAATAATTTGTTAGTTAGTAAATAATAACCTACAACAATGTTATGAGAAGTTAGCCCATGACCATATCAATGTAGATGTCATATTAATAATTATTCAACATAAAAATAGATTACTTCAGTAAACTTAATTTAATTTGCTATAAAAAATAAATATGTTCTCTAGAAGGAGTTTTCTTTCAAGTATGCTAGCTCTCCGCGGGCCGGACAAAATCTGTCCGCGGGCCGGATGTGGCCCTCGGGCCGTAGTTTGGAGACCCCTGGCCTAGAATAAAATCTGTTGCCATGTTTCGTCTTCTATCTGGCCATGACTGCCTAAACAAACATCTATATCGCATCAAGGTGGTCACTGAGCCTTTTTGCACCTTGTGTGACCTTCTCGAAGAGATGGACATGTCTCACCTGTTTCGTTGTCCCGCCCTTCCTTGTACATCAGTCTGGGAGCGATACTGGACTGCTCGCTATCATTTATAGATTTATTGTTATCGTTTGATTTCCAATTGTCTTCTAATGTGCCATTTGAAATAAAAAAAAAAAAACTTTGAAAGCGAAGTGGCTTAATGATATTTTCGATGGAGATCCGCCTAAACCTTAGGTTTATGGACGTTATAAGCGATCTGTCGTAAAAACGTGGTGTCGTTCTTAACGTTTTCCACTCCATTATTTATTTCATTTCCATAAAATACCTCATTTGTATTTATAATATATTTTTTAAAGAACATAGGGCATTAAATGAAGTACTTCAATATAAATTATCGAGTTACATCTGTCATAGATGTGGCTTCGTAGAAATTTTTGTTTAATTTATGCATCTATGCATATTTTTTATGCAACATTTTTTATGCAAATGTTTTCTAGAACATTTGTTAAACAAATGCAAAGTTCCTCGAAAATATTTCTTTCCGTTCTGATATATAACATACCCGTAAAATTATAAAACTAACTTCAATTGTAATGAAAATGAACTGTAGTTTACTGTTCTCAAAAAGGAGAATTTAAAAAACGCATTTCTCATCGCTCGTTTATTCTTAACCACTAGCAAAAAACGCGGCAGGAATATTTCATGATTAGGAAAAGAAAAGTTAACTTCCCGAAGGTAAGTATGGTAGACCTTAAGTAGTTTTATGATGCACATAATGGCACTACGTTTGCTGAAATGAGTTTCCTTCCCAAGTGAATTATCGCCCCCGAGTACGTATTTGCTCCATTATCTGTCATAAACATTAAACAATAACTTCAAGAACCGCACATTATGACATAACAAATTACTCCTGATAATACGCCATTCATCTTGGTATATCAAAATGGCGCGAGTGTATTTGTATGTAAGAGAGCAAGGAATAACGAAGATCAGGTTTTTAAAATCGATTTTACTTTTGATATTGATTTTGGCGGTACATAAGCGAAACTTTTTATAATTTCATACATACGAGGGAGGAATAAGTCAAAAGTTTTACATTGTATTTTTCTTAATAAATTCTGGTTTTTCCCTCACCGTGTCTAACTACAGAGAACGAAGCAAACGCGTATGCTAAATTACGTAAATGCTCGCTCAAAAGTTACGAATTTAGATTCTGTGTTCCGTTATCCAGCTACTTGGATAACGGATTCTTTTTTCTTTTATAACTATTTGTCTTTATATAAAATACAGAAAAAAATGTTACAAAAGTGGGATACGTTTGACGTACATGAATCCGATTTTTGGTTCCAAACAAGTATGTTTGGCTAAGCGGTGCAAGGTGCCAGAATCACAATAGATTCGGCTGAAGCTCTGATCCCGCCGATTGGCGACCGGATACTACAGTATTCGATTTAGAATGCAGAAAATAGTGATTTAGCAAACGTACACGGAACCACATTTGCGGGGTTTTTTGGTCATTTTCGGAAATTTTTAGAATCTTAGGCATTTATTTCCGTTAATTTCTTGAGTCTTGGGTATTTTTATGTTGTCCATTTACAGAGTGTTCTTTGTAAGATGCCTACTTTTTATTCTCTGCATTTACAAAAAAAAAAAAAAAATCTTTTAGTTTCTTTCTTTTAATTCGCTACAATTTTACGTGGTACTTCTAATAAATTATTTCCAGTAGAATCTTATGTACTGTCTGGCATTTTAGCAGTGTTGCTAACTATCACGTATATGTGCGTCAAAGAACAAAATGGAGAACAGGCCGTCAAGTATCCGAGTGTTAGCCACTACTATTCATATGTTTCTGTTTTCAATTCTGAAATGAGAACATTTTGAGTTTGATTTTGGTTGAAGCTTCTTAAATTAGGAGGAAATCTTTATACTAAAATTATTTAATTATTTTTCTTTGATTGCATATTTAGTTTTTTTTTTTTTTTCATTTTATTTATTTATTTCTTTTATAATTTTTGCAAATATGAAATGTACTTTGTCAGTACATGATACTGCACTATAAGTTAATTTCAGTAGTCAGCAATATTTTTCTTTATGTTTTTTTAAACAATAAATGCATGTCGCGAAACTGTCTACGAAATAAATACGCAGCTGTAAAATATTTTCGTTACATGAGAAAAATGCTTCCAAATAAATGAAACACAAGTACAACACATTTATCTTAATTTACAAGTACTTTTGATAGTTCTAGGCTAATAAGCACATTCTGTGAAAAATGAGAAATCACTTTTGTGTTTCTTTAGAAGTGTGCCAAATGCATTAAACTATCGCTCCTTGGGTTTAGAGAAGTAAACACATATTATGAATTGCAACATTCCTTTCTGCATCGTTCTTAAAAGATTTATAAAAACGTATGTTCTTGTGTTATAATGCCATATATCCTTTCTTGCTGAAGTATAGATCATTAATGGATGAAGTTTTGATTTATTATCATGTCAGTATGCTTGAGAATTTTGATAAACCTATTTGTGACTTTGGCACCAGATCAAACTCAACACTGAAATGTACGATTACATCGCAAAGCTAAGATTCCTCATTTGAAAATAAAGTTTATTGCATTCCACAAAAAATTAATGATTTTTTGCCTCTTTTCAGGACTTATATTACATTTTAAAGTTTTATTGCAGCACTAAAGCCGACTTTAATGAATATAAAAATTACTAAAAATATTCAAACCTAAGTCTATAGAGAGTGTTTTTAATTAAATGTTTTTTTTTTTTTTGACCTTCTTGAAACAAAAACTAAAATTACTTTCAAAATTTACACACACACTCACCTTTCTATGATTTTTTTAAATTTCAGACACTTTATCTCCAGAATTTTTAAGCCTCCCCCCCCAAAAAAAAAAATTATTAAAATGAGAAAAAGCTAGGAATGTTTCATTTCGAACGTAGAAGTTAACGGTAAATAATAGTCAATATTAACTTTGAACGATTCAAGAATATTCTTTGGATAATCAAATTATAAAAAAAATTTTAATACGCATGTTCTACTATAAGGATTTGTCTGATAAAATGTGAGCTGAAGCAGACCTGACTGTAAGTTCAGGATTTATAAAGATTTTAATTTTTCCTACAGAGTCCAATGTTCATCTTTTGTGCAAAAAAATATTTTTAACAAATTTTTAAACGGGGAACGTGGGCCTTAACTTTCCGGAAGTACGTCTTACAAAGAAAATAATATTCACATATGGGGCCCTTAGAAGCAAAGGGGCGTAAGTGACAAAATTGAAAATTTGGAGATGAAACAGTGCAAATGATAAGGAAAGCAATATTCTATATTGTGGCAAGAGATGTTACTCATATCTCTCGCAAGTGCTCCGCAACAACCTGATCCAGAAAAAAATTAAAAGATCCAAACTTTGAACACGTTTTTCTGGGAATCGTTTTTTAGCCTACTTTCAAGTAAAAGTTTTAAAAAAAAATAATAGCAAAGCATGAAAGAAAGCTTAATGTATCCCAAAAATACCGTAAAAGAAATAAAGAAAAGTCAAAAAAAAAAAAAAGAAGTAATTAAATAAAAATTGAAAATTAAAAAATTTTGAAAGAGGGTTTTGAGATGTTTAAAATGAGTGTCTGTCGGTCTGTCCCCCTAATAACTTTTGAACAAATTGTCAGATTCGCAAAATTCTTTTTGCATTCGAAAGATCTGAGCAAGAACATCTAAGTTCCATATTTTCCTTTTTGATTCGAACAACTTTTCGTTTAATTTCGAACAGCTCAAAAAGTTTTAACATTAGCGCCTATGGGCAAAAATGAAGCAAATTATGTAAATTATGGGCACAAGATCCAAGTTCTTATGAGCAAGCTTATTGGAAGAAGCTCTCGGCGTGAAATATTGATTTGAACAATTTTTGAACAGTTCAAAAAAAAAATTATCATTAGCACCAACGGGGAAATTTCAATCTAACCGACGGATTTGCTTGCAACAAGCTTTATCGGAAACATGTTACAATGCAGAACATGTACAGATACGAAGTTCAACAAGAACTGAACGAGCCTATTTTCCTACGAAATTTTTTGATTGGGATTTTTAAGGATATTTCTCAATGAATAAATGTTTGGGGTTATTGTAATTTAAACTAGCACAACACTAATTCTTTTACTGGACGTTTCCGACCTAACTTTTATTTGGTCTTTATTCATATTGCGATCAAATTTGGATCTTCACAGTTCACGTTTATCGCCAGTGCGCCAAAGACAATCTTGAAACGTTTCACCTTTTAATAATGCATAGTAACTCAATTGTGTAGCGATTTGAAAATGTCTACGTAAATGCAAGGCACAAGTTCATTACTCAAAATTTAACTTTAGGATATAGTGAAATGGAGCGTTAACTGCCGAAATACTTAAACTGCAAAAAGACATTACACAATGTAAAACTCAACAAATTTAATAAATAACAAAGACATAATAAAATTAAGCAAAATCAAAATAAAATCTTTTAAACATGTGCCGCGGGTAACAACCCACACGGGCACATGATTGCTGTACAGCAAAAAGAGAGAGAGCGCGTGAAAAAACATTTCACTTGGCATTTATACTCTTCTTCTCGCGGCCAAGCACTGATGCCACAAAACTTTGAAAAGTTCGCTAACGATGCATAATAATGAGCAGGTTGCATAATAACGATGCATAATAACAGGTTGCTACAAATGAATGAGGGAAAGAATGAATGAATGGATAAATGAAAGAGTGAAAGAATGATTGAATGAATAAATGAATGAGTGAAAGAATGAGTGAATGAATGAATAAATCAGTGAATTAATGATAAAATATTTATTTTATCACTTATCCACTCATTTCCTCATTAAATGAGTGAATGAATAAGAAATAAATAAATGAGTGAATAAATACATGAATGAGTAAATGGCTGAGTGAATAAATGAAGGACTGAAAAATTAAAGAATTAATGAGTGAGTGAATGAATATGTATTGTCCGTTGAAAAAGGTATATTTGAATTAATTAAGAACTAAAGCAAATGAGAATGAGAAAGAGATAGCTAGATTATAAATTTGAATTAGGTATATCTGGAAAAGTAGGCTCATATAGTTCTAGACGGAACTTCTTGTAAGTCACTTACATCCCGTTGCTTCCTCCTGCCTTATATAACTTTTTAAGGCCTGCATACCATCCGTTAACAATCACCCCGTTTTAGAAATTATTTTAAATTTCATTAAACTAGTTAAATTTATTATACAATGAAATTAATTAGTTAATGTAAATTATTATTATTTTATGCATTTTTCGTTATTTCGAACTGCGTGTTATTTTAAATATCTTTACATTCTTTTTTTTGAGAAACTCAAAATTGTAGTAACTACGTTAAATAAAACAATGTAATCTGAAAAAATCGTCTAATAATCTAAAAGAAATAATAGCAACAAAATTTAAAGAAACTGAGTAAAATATAATGCTAAGCTAAAATATATCTAATGAGAAAAATGCACACAAGTATGTTATAATCTGAAATAGATATGTCTTTTTTTAAAGTGTTATTTTAAGTAAGACTAAGTAAAATATGTAACTTTTGCGTTCAAGATATTTTGCTTTCTTTTTATGAAACCTTGTAAAAATAAGGCGAAAAGATAGTTTGATAGTCAATTCGAAAAAAAAATGTATAGTTAAAATATTAAAGTCGTTGGTGGAAAAGGCACTTTTATTAAAATAAAAAAAAAAAATTCGTTAGAAGCAGTTTTTCATAATCCATAAAAATCACTGAAAACCATTCTAAAATAATACAAATGACTGAAAGTGATGGGGACTGACGTCAATAACTAAAAACGAGACCGCTTTCAGTTAAGTCCACAACTTCGATTTATGGCCAGCTTTTTGGCTCAAATACCAATCTGTGCGATGGTTAATTGAGAAAAAAGAATATCAAAAGGTTTCATACATGGAGAAAATTATTTCTAAACAACAATACTTGCAATTTAAATTTTACAAAATGTATGCTGCTGAGTAATAACTATTTTTAAAATTTCTCAAGATCGAAAAATTATGTGAGTTTAGTTTAGTGTTATATATACATATCCACCCCCATTTATGTGCGTTATGTATTCAGAAAAACTAAAATAATTAAAATTAAAATTCGCTGTTTGCATTATATATAGGGACATACATGATTTAAATTCTGAGATGAAGTTTTGTTCTAAAACGTATTAGCGGAATGATAACAAAATGTCCTTAAACGTTGAACTCAAACTATCAAATATTTTAATTGCATGAAATACTTTCCAAATTATTTTATCACGCAGCCCAAAACTCTATATCAAATGAATATTGAGCAGCTCTTTTTTTCCAGTTAGTAACTTTTTCGAATTTCCTTTCGCTCGGTTCCAAGTACCGGACAGAAAATATGTGTGAAGGGGTAAGCTAATTTTCGAGAGGGCGCTGTGGCATTGAGAAATGGAAGTGGTTGTTCCCTGGCGAAACCGCCGGCTCGATAGTTAAGAATGAGCTGTTGCTCTAGAGCGGTAAAACATCCCATGCACTCCCTTGAACAGAGTAGTTTCTCTCTTTGTCTTCAATATCAGGTGTTCTAGAGAAAGCGCCTTGAGGATTGCAA
Organism: Octonoba sinensis; assembly: GCA_038502835.1. Classification (NCBI taxonomy): domain Eukaryota; kingdom Metazoa; phylum Arthropoda; class Arachnida; order Araneae; family Uloboridae; genus Octonoba; species Octonoba sinensis. The sequence goes on along the minus strand of CM076606.1, from coordinate 15,260,091 downwards.
TTTAACTTTTGTTTCAAGTTTGTCCCAAAAGAGAATTCCTGTAAGTTAAAGATACTTTGTTTTAATGTTTTCTTCTTTGTGCATTTCCGAAAAGAAATATTTGTACCATCTTCGAGTAAAAGCAGTAAAAAAAAAACTTTTCCCAGAAGCTAAATTATATTAAATTGATGCTGTATTTAGCGTTTTTACTTTTTTTTAATCTTAAGTTTAAAAAGTGCACTCTTTAAGCCATTGATAGGATTTTTTAAAGTGTTGAGGTCATTATAGTTATGTCATACTTTTATGAAACATTTTAAAATATAAATTTTCCGCTAGTAATATTAAACATAATAGATCTTTTACTCAAACTTAAAACTTTAATTTTAATAAGACTTTGTTATTATTGTATGATTTTACACTGTGATTCTACTTATGCCAGAAATAAAAATTTCAGAAATTTAACGTGACTAAACTCACAAAAAAGTGATTTTCACAGCTCACAAAGACAGATTATTATTAAAATTTTATCATGAAATACCGATCTTTGTTGCTTTCAAATTACCAACCATGGTTTAACATTAAAGATATAATAAAATTAATCCCACATTTATGACTCTTATTTAAAAAAAGAAATAAAGTAAGTAAATAACATACACATTTGTATTCTTAAGGCTTTTACAACTTATTTACTTTATTTTAAGATATAATGTTATGTACTTTTGCAAAAAGTTTCACTTTTATAGCTATAAAATTTGAAAAAAAATGTATATTCATTCTAATTTGCATTACTCATCATGCAAGTACTTTACTTAGATACAATATAGAAAAAAAATCCGTTTCGCATTGGCAAAAGTTTTCATAGCATTTAAAAAAACTATTATCTCAAACATAATAGCTAAGTAATACACATGAATTAAATTAATTCTTGGAATTTAAAAATGTATATCAATTAAGTATTTTTAGCTAAAAGTAGTGACCCTTTGTGAATTTGTGATAAGCAATAAAAACAATTAAAGCAACATAAAAACATGCAAATATGTTTCAATTGTTTTTATAGGTTTTTTTAACTTATGTCAAATAAAAATTTAAGGGTGTCATTATCTAAGGCTTTATACAAAAATCAAAAATATATCATATATATAATATTTTTTATATTTAACATATCTTTTGATTTATTTCTTTATCATTTTAATTAATTATATATGTGCAACTTTTCTCAATAAATGAAATCGGTTCATTTAAGTATTAAAAAACAAGAAAAAAAGGACCTAGACATTTTACTAATTGTAATAAAAAATAACTTCATGTTAAGAAAGCACAAATAAGCATTAAAATGCTTAAAATATTAAATAGTTTCATTTAGGTGTTTTTCATCTAGAAGCTCCCTGTCGCATTGAAAAAGGGATTCCAAGCAATCCCGAAACATATGTCTGCATTTTAACGCTTATTTTTGCTTTCTTAACGTGAAATTGTTTTTTATTACAGTTTACTTGCACAAAGTTAAATTATTAGGATTTTAATACCTATTTCGAAATTAGAAAATTTGAAGCGTAAATTATTTCACAGTAGCTTGACACAAATTGTATATTATACAAATTCAAAGGAAAAGTATTTCCAATTAAAATTTCTCAATGTAAAATTTTATTACGGATTATATACATGTTTTGTTGTATACTTTTAAAATATCATGAGTACATAACAATTCTTTTATCAATTAAGAAAAATATAATTGAAAATTTCATGATTGAAATTTTCTCTAACAGTAAAAGTTTTTGTCGGTATTGCAAATGAATTTTAAAAAAAATTGTTCTTAGATATTTTATAATGAAAAGTGATTTAATTTTTCAGTCTTAACATTTAAAAAAATCTTTTTTGATGTGTATTGTAACATGAAAGAATGTTTGAACTGTTTTTAAAATTATTTATAAGTGTATGTGTTTCGGTATTTAGAAATTTCCCTACAAGTACTGCAGAGCAAATATTCCAAACCGAAAAAAATAACAAGTTTCCGTTGACTTCTTGTCCTTCTTCCGTCTTATATTTGAAAATTAGAAGTATAAAACTTTTAAACGTGAAAAAATAAATCTATGTTTTATAGAGAAATCTTTGGCTATAGATTTCTCGTCATAGGCAGAAAATCGTCAGCGCCCATGTCGTATGATTATTATGGCATGTTAAATATCCCTTGAGTATCCGTTTGGCTTGGATACGCTCTGAAAATTAAATTCCTAGTGTAGTTTCACATCATTTAGAGCTCGGGGCCATCATCTAGGGATGGGCTGAGCGTCAAAATTCTCAAGTGTTAATAGCATCCACCGAAAGTGGTGCTACTTGAAAGAATGGATGCCGGTTTCCGGGGAATGCACTAGGTCTGCAAAGGTTAGTGACCATGCGCAGGTCGCTTAGAAAGATCTCTATAAAAATGGAGAAAACTTCTGCCAAATACGGTCCTTTTACACCTTTTAGCTCAAACTGAAACCATGAAAAAGGCAAGTGGAGAAGAAAAATTTCCCTTTCTGTTAAAATCTTAATTTAAATAAGGACGATTATTTTATTCCCTATTAATGTCAATTTAGCTTTTCCGATATTCAATATTAAAATTCATTGTGAATATATAATAAATGTCATAAATGTATTATAGCTACGTAGTCCTTATTTGATGAATCATTTAATTTTTGAATTGTGTATAAAAATCAGTTTTCTATTACTCGTTAAAAATCTAGGTAGGTTGGATTTTGCTTGCTATAAGTTGTGTACCACAAGACAGCTAAAGAAATAGGTATAATTGTCTGGGAAAAGAAAACTTTTTCCCTTGTGCAATGATCATCTTGCAAAATGCTTGTATTGCTAATATGGGCTTCTGTTTTCAGTTTCTTGCACTAAATATTTTTTAACTAACAGCCCAATCTGGGAAATATTTCAAACAATTTAAATTAGCAGTTGTTTATTTGAATGTGCAACCATTGAAGGGAACTCCTTCCCAGCACCATTTAATGTAACTAATGCGCGCTGATGTATACATTTTGCTGGGTTGTTATTTTTACACTTTTGAGGTTTGTTATTGTAAAACGAAGCATGCAAAACTTGAACTACTGCTTTTGATTTCCGCTGTCTGAAATCCTTCTACGTGCAGATGGTATAGCAGCAAAAAAAAAAAAAAAAAAAGATTTTTCCTATATAAAAAAACTACACCAGCGATGCAAAGAATTGGTTAACCGCTCCGGCAAAATTTTCAACGACATCTAAATGACATTTATTATAAAAAAGCGCTGACAAATCAATAGTCCAAGCTCAGGATTTATTCCACCAACCAAATTTATTGCTTTATAAAATTTAAAAGCGAAAGAAAAAACTAAAATGGATTTTTGAAAGTTTGCTTTGAAATAAACTATCAGTTTTTAGAAAAACGAACGATTATTTATCCTGCTGGTCAATAGTTAATTGGGTTTATATATATAGGCATATTTTTAAATTTTTATTATTCTCGCACTTGCATTTGTAATTTTTCCAGTTGTATTTGTACAGAAAAAAAAAAGTTTTTTTTTTCTAAGCATCAATGCTTTGCTGCTGAAGAATTAAATACTGTCCGCTTAGGAGGGTTTTCCGCTAAGAAGGGTTATATGGTTTTTTGCTATTTCCCGAGTTTGTGGGCCATATTTAATTCTGGATATTTTATACACATTATTAGCTATGTTTCACAGACAATGCTGTTAAATTTTTTCAATCAATTTTTTGTTCAAAATAAATGATGATTCAGTTTTAATAAAAAGGTTTTTTTCTTTAAAGTTTCGTTGAATAAATTATAATTAATTAATGCATAATTTAGAACCTTCTGATATTAAATAATATTTTTTTTTCTTATTTTTAATTTGAGGAAGTGGGTGAAAGCGTTACAAAATATTTTATTTTTCTTTCCATAAAATATTTCCCTAGGATCATCACCTAGTTTAGTTTAGTTGAGTTTTTCCTTGGATGCTTCATAAATATTCAACGGTTTTATTAAAAAAATGACTAATACATTTTTTTTTTCAGTAAAAAAAAGAAACCTCTGTTACGATACGAATATTTAAAGTTTGAAAAAGTCGAGCATCACTTTAAATTGCCTGCAGTAATTTTTTGTATAATTCTATAATCCTTTACGGGTAAGGTAATCACGTAGGAAAAGTTATTTATCTTTTTTGTTTGTTTGTTTTCTCTCTCTCTCTCTCAGTTACATACTGCAAAAATCTATATATTTACGAAATTATTTTGTGTGCTTTTATTTTAAAATGTACACTGTATAGATACAGTATAAGTTTTTAATTCGTTTATGGTGTTCATTTATTTGTTAAGTATTTTTGATGAATCAAAAACGTTGGTAAGTAGTCTTTCAGATTTAGATTGATGCCAGGCTAAAAAGCTTTACTATGTACAGTCTCCAGCGAAGGGAAAGTAAAGGAGACGTGATTCAGTATTTAAGATTTATTAAAACGAAAAATGTTCCTGTGCGGCAACTATGCGCAGAAGGTAGAAACATAGGTCATTGGTTAAAGCTTTTAAAATCGCATGTTTATTTTGAAATTCGAAAGAAATATCTCTTCAGTGAGGTTGTAGGCATTTGGATTAGGTCAGCGGAAGCATCAGTTTCTTGCGTTGGGGTAAAACATTTTCAAGAGGGCTCTTGATGTTCATTGGGGATTGATAAATTGAGTAAGCCCATCCAATCTGCGCTCAGAGCCCGTTGTTTGTCAACACTTTTGCATTCGTATTTTGTCAAGAAATAAATCTATAAACACACGAATAAAACAAAACTATAAATTAAATAAAACTATAAGTTAAATAATTAATAAAATAACTTTTATTTTAGAAAAATACGTATTGTTTCAAAGCAATTGCATGAATGCCAGTGTCTTTTAATTCAAATACTATTGTCCACTGTGAAAAAAGAGTGCGACTTTAACACCCACTTCCAACCTAAGTCTTTTAAAAAAATTCCAACATATTTCAATTTATTTGACAAAACGATAGAAATTAATTTGATAGACACTTATAACTTGCAATTTCATTCCCTCGCAGTTTAAGAAAAAGAATATTAATATCAGTTTTACGAGAATAGCAATTACTGAGAAAACACTCCCAGCGCACTTTCCAGTTTATTTTTTTCTATTTTGAGTACATATTGGATATTATCGTGGGCAATCGTTTTTCGGCATACGTACTTATTTCAAACGTCCGTCTGCATTTAATGCCCATTTACGCATCCTGTCAATGTTTAAGAAAACGTACGTAATTCAATCCTGGAATTCGACCCCACAATTTCACTGTTAAAAATTTTATTAAGAAAATAGTAATATAACCATTTATTTAATTATTATTTTACCATATTTAATTACAACAGTCGAATAACCATTAAAAAGATGGTACTCAAACCGCTAATTGTGAAACAAATTGTTTATTCTCTGTTTCTCCTGAAGAACGTTTAACTAACCGTAATTTACAAGGGCCACCTAGATCTCCTAGTCAATAAGAATCGGGGGTCCATCTTGGTTGTGGAACGAGTAAGGTGTGAAGATGAAGTTGGCCATTCACGAGCGAGCCATGTGGATCGCAGCCGTTTGTAGCTCATTCATTTGGATGGGCGAACAACTGGGAAAGCATTCACGGCAGATCCGCACCACCGCACCGCGCAATAAAAAAGTGGCCTAAGCAGTGGTTACTAAATTGAAACACATACACACGTAAACCAAAAATTGGATACATCGGATTCCCACAGTTTGTGAATGAGCGAACCCATAATTTGAGTTTCTGATGCTTGTTGGTATTTTCATTTTTGCGGCAAATAAAATGATTTTCGTCAATATACAGTGAATTTAAACCAAAACTAACTTTAGATCCAATGAAAAAGGGAAATCTCAATTTTACTGCAGTTTTCCAGTTGTAAAAGAAGATTTACAGATAAACAAACGGCCGCTTTGAGTGGTATAGATGGCCGAATGGTTAGAGCGCAAGGTTGGTACACCATACACCCGGGTTTCGATTCCCGCGCGCTTCGTTTACGGTTTTCATGACTCCAAGATTTTACGCCTCGGAATGGTTCAAAAGCGGTAAAAACTTTCATTTACAGTTTTGAAACCATACTATTTATAAATGGTTAGGAAACCGTAACCTTTTGTATTTTACAGCTTTTTAACCAAGCTGATTGGAAATGGTTTTGGTCCCTTAAAGATACAAAAATGTTGCAAACCGTAAATTTAACGGTGAATTAGATGGACAGACTGCTGTCGGCTATTTAACCGTAATTTCATAATGAAATTTCTAACAGTGTTGAAAGAACTTTTATTAACAATTCGTGACAAAAATTGAATAAAAATGCTTTGCATAACTCGGTTGTTAAAATCAAGCATAAACGTTCAATTCGAAGAGAATGTTGAGGTGAATTTCAAATAGTTGAAATGACATTTGACTTGCTAGGATATAAAAGTTTAATAAAATTTATTATTAATATTAATTATGTTGCTGTTGAGTTTAAAAATGAAGGTTGGTGTTTTGAATTAGAAAAGTGAAGTGAAAAAAAAGATTTGACATGAAATTTCGTAGTAACTTAAAAAATCTATCAGAAAATTAAGTAAATGTAACACATTTCCAGATTTTACTGCTTAACTATATTTTTCTGTGGGCAAATTGTAATCAGCTCGGTCTTGGTTAATAGTTATCTTTAAACATGGGTTAGAATACTTCGAATTAGATGCTAACGGTTGGAAAACTCTGCAATCACATGACCTTGAGCGGGAAATAAACTGATTTTGTGTTCTTTTGTTTCTCGACGGTGTTTACACTAAGACAAAAGACGTAGTGAGACACATGGGCAGTCAAATATCCTGTCTGTTATTCCAGTTGGCCGTGGTCAGACTCGACAAATAAGAATCTATGTCAGAAGAGAAAACAGTCGTAATGTATGCGATTTTGGGTGTCCAATGGCCGAATTAGCTCGTTGGAAAATTCAGAAATAAATTTCAACAAAATTGTTGAGAATTTTCACAAGCGTATTTTCTATGTTAGTTCTTAAAGTTTCTTACCGTGATATTTTATTTGGAATGTGAAGATTTTTTCTCTTTTTCCCTTTCTTTTAAGTAATTGGATTTTTATCATTTTTGGTAATCTGTTTTTTCGAATTTTGCTTGTTAGTTTCCTTACGTTTCAAGCCTTTGTATGTATTATTATTATTCTTATTTATTATTATTATTATTATTTTGCATAGATAGAATAATGTTTAAGAAAATCTTTGCATTTTACTACTAATCTTTTTAAAAGTTTTTCATTGCTTCATGAAACATATTTTGCTTGATAAGCAAAGTATATTTTAATACAAATTTTACGAACCTTTATCCTTTGACTTTTCTTTAAACTTTCAGTTCTCTATTTTTTTCCTTACAGCCATTCTATGGAGGGAGAAAAAGCCTTTCATGTCCTACACGTAATACATGTATTTAATTTTTAAAATATTACTAAGAAAAGGTAATTAAAATGACTTGAGAAAAGTTTATGTACATTAGCCTTTTTTAATTGTTTCGTTTTTTTAAAAATTACTTGTTTTTTAATATATTTTAGATATGGTATACGGGTCACATGTGAGAAGTTTTCCCTGGAATGAATTAATAAAACTAACCAACCAGGTTTTACAAAGCAAAACAATAAATCTACATTTCAAATTTTTATTTTATGTTTAAATTTTTTAGCACGTGCGAAATTACGGACACAACATTCCACGCGGCTATTTCTTACTCTTAGTATTAATTAAAATTGAATGAAGTAAACATGTATGGTCAATTGGTCATTCCCTCAGTGTTATTTATCCGAAATTCTAAACTAAATATTCCTGATTTAAAAACGTTTTCAGAAAGGGATAATGTATGCATGATTAAACCTGTGTTTTATTTCAAATTTAAAGATATCGTTCTAGGTTTCCTGTGTGTTAATAATTAAAAATTTTAGATGTTGAAAGAGAAATTGCAAAGCACAATAAAAGGTAAAACATAGTAAGTTCCAAGTCATTATTACATTTAGCAGTTGATATAATCTTCTATACGTTATCTTTAATTAAATATTAGTTCAATAAAAGATCTGACATTCAATACATTAAAAAATACAAATACTATTTGTCATGTACGAATAGCAGAGTTAAAAATACTGTTAAGGCTTAGTGTGTAAGAAAATAGTAAAATAACCATTTATTTGATTGTTACTTTACGATATATAATTACAACAGTTGAATAACCATTCAAAAGATGGTACTCAAACCGCTGATTGCGAAAAAAATCGTTTATTCTCTGTTTATCCTGAAGAACGTTTAACTAACCGTAATTTTCAATCGCTAAATAAGAATCGGGCGTCCATCTTGGTTGCGAAACCTTACCGGTCGTACGTTGTTTTAAAATAGGAATACTGATTTTATAGTTAAAATCTGCGTGTGTATATAAAAAAAGAAGAAGAAAAAAGTGGCTTAAGCAGTGGTTACTAAATACAAACATATACACAGGTAAATCAAAAATTGGAGACATCGGATTTCCGAACTGTTTGCGAATGAGCGAACCCATAATTTGAGCTGCTGAAGCTTGTTTGTATTTTAATTTTTGCAGCAAATAAAATGATTTTCGTTAATATACAGTAAATTTAGGCTAAAAATGAGTTTGGATCCAATCAAAATCAAAAATCTGAATTTTAAGGCAGTTTTTATGTTGGAAAAGAAGATTTATTGATAAATAAACAGCCGCTTCAAGTGGTGTTGATGGCCGAATGGCTAGAGAGCAAGGTTGGTATACCGTACACTCGGGTTCGATTTCCGCACGCTTCGTTTACGGTTTCTACGCCTCGAAGATTCTACGCCTCGAGATGGTTCAAAAACGGTGAAAATTTTGTTTTGAAACCATTTTTAAATGGTTATAAAACCGTAAACTTTTGTATTTACGGCTTTTTAATCAAGTTGATTGGAAATGGTTAGGGCCGTTAAAGATAGAAAAATGTTCCAAACCGTAAATTTAACGGTGAATTAGATGGACAGTCTGCTGTCGGTCATTTAACCGTAATTTCACGATAAAATTTCTAACAGTAACAACTTGTTCAAGTTGAGCTATGTATGACATTTTAAAAAAGTAATTGATGAAAATCATGTATTGCAAATAATTTAAAGGGAAAACAAAACACTGTTAAATAATTTGGAACGAATCTGTTATACACTATTTCAAAACAAAAAAATATATTTATGTAAAAACATTAAAAAATATATATATTCTGTAGATCCCATTATATTATTGTTCGAAAAGATCAACGTTTGAGCTTAATTCATTACTTCCTTTAGCTTTGTGTCACGCAATTAGGGTATTGATTAAATGATTGAATGCATTTTCTTTGAGATTGGAATCTATGATATTAGTAATTATTACAGAAAATATAAAACACTCAGAATATACGTTCTATTTTGTTTTTCCCTCATCTTTGTAACGATAATCTCTTCATCAGTTTTGGTAAAATTCCAACTAATGATAATTACATTTTAAATTAATAACGATGTGTTAAATTTTGTAAAAATAAATGATAAAGTTCGTTTTATTAGCCACTTTGAGAATCTCAGATAAGGTCTGCTATTCAGGATGCAATTACTATTAATCTTTACGCATCAGCTATCTTTCATATAAATTAACTAAAGTATCTTTATAATGAACGCTACTTGAAAATTAGTATTATGTCCCATTAATGCAGCTTTATGGACATCCGTTCAAATTAGCGCACGGATATTGCGGTGCGTATACTCATACTTTAGAACTTGTCATTCAGCATCATAAAAATTATAGCGTGTTCGAAATTTGTAATTAGTCATTGTTGGGGAAATGACCATCCTCAGTACATTTTTAGTTGAAGAATCTTATAATAAATTTTAGACTCGATGTCAGAGACGGTGAATTCTATTCGTAGGCGTCATGATTACATACTTCAGTGGGCGTTCACTTTCAATTCGGCCTTGATAACTTGGAAATTTCCTATGAGTTACAATGTTTTAAATCGCCTTGCGTCGTTTTTGATACTTACTTGAATTTCTGAGTTAGCAGCATCAGGCTGGATGGTTTAGCCACGCCTACTATGTTAACAGTGGATCATTGTTTGCGGGGGGGGGGGGGGAAGGGGAGTGGTCTTGCTTGTAATGTTGGCATATGTAGGCGTAATGGGATCGGAAGTAGCCTTAACACGTTCGCTGCCGGTCACTTTAAGGATGAACCTTTACATTGCGTAGTATCAGGAGACACACCTAACATACAATGCGGATTGAAGCAGATTGAAACAAAGGAAAAGCTTTCCCTCCCGCGAACAGGTGGCTGGTTACTGAGACATCGCTCACACCATGCTTAACCTTTAGATTACGGCGCTTGAGCTTCCAAAAATCATCCATAGAACGGCAAAATTCCCGAATTTTTTCCCCTCAGTAACCACGGGGGTCATGTCTAGTCCTCAAGCTCCCATTATACCTCTTTTGAGTGTGATTGACTTCATTAGAAGGGTTGCAGTAAAATAAACTTTTCTTGGCCAGCCGCTATTTTCTGCTCCAAATCGCCAATTCGAAGCAACTACACGATTTCTAAAGTTAATTTTCGAAAAGGTTAAAAAAAGGAGCAGAACAAAATAATAATAATAATAATAATTTGAAAAAAATAATTTCCCCCCTTTTGTTTTGTTTTTTTGGACTGCAATTTATTTTATTTTATTTATTTGCTTTTTTTGAAATCTAATGTGAGATTTTCTATGTTTGTCTAAAAAAATTTTGCTGAGCTAAGGCCACCAAAATTGCCGCCCAAATTCGACTAAAAATTAACAATAACAAGGGTTATTCCTCTTTGTTGAGTAGTTGGGACTATTCGTTATGTTAGCGATTCAATAAAATAGCTTTTTTTTTTTTTTTTTGTGATTTCAGATCTGACATTTAATTTGCTTTAACTTTCTTGAGTTGTACGCAATTTGTTTACTTTTCGAAACGATTCCTAGTCTTTCTAAGTATAAAATCTTGAAGAGAGCATTATTAGATTACTATGTTTCTACTAAGTTTACTTTTTGCTTGACGGTGTATATCACAGTCCAAAGTGATTATGAACAGAACAAGTAAATTCATAAATATGAATTAAAGAATAGAAAAGCCTTAAGCAGCAGTAAAACGGATTCACTTTATCCTAAGTAACTGAAAAATCGCAGGATAAAAGATAATTTTCATTTTCTATTCTTACTACCTTGACCCGTAGATTCACTCATATAACTGAAGAGAGGTCATATACCGAAGATACTCAGAATGTACTTCCAACTCTTATCATTAGGTTGTTTGTCTGTTGTACTTCTGAAAAGCTCTGTCCTTTTCTATTAGCTGACGACTTCGGGGTGAGATCCTTTGTTACGAAAAGGGAGATCGAACCCGCAGCCTATTGTACTAACGTTCCCCTCATCATTTCAACTTACTTAGTCCGATTATCTTAGGCTCTGCTTCCCAACTCTGTATATCAGTTCAATTTCATGAACGGAATTTATGACTTGAGGCAGCGTAGTGTACATGTGTTTTTTATTAGAGAAAGAGTTTGAAGAATAGTGTGTTACCGCCAGTCGCCAGCACATCGGGCTGCAAACTCTATTATAACCTGGGGGGGGGGGGGGACTCTGAGAGCGACAAAAACACCTTTTTTTTTACATTAATACCAAAATATGAAAAATACTGAAAGTGTTCCATCCAATTGAGTCATTTTTTAGTATTTTTAAACGCTTCTTTTTTCCCTTTTAAATATTTCTTTAAAAATATCGTTGGGTAGTAGGGCAGGGTTTAGCGTTCCTTTAAGAATATCGAATTGGAAAGCTAATCTCGAAAAAATTAAAAATGACCGCATCGGCATTTTGTTCAGTGCCATCACAAGGGCGGATGGAACCCCCCCCCCCCCCCCAGGTTTTTTGGAAAAAGGGGTCACAAAATTTCAATATAGTAATAGTAATGGGATCTTTCATAAATGATGTCGCGCTTCGAGGGGGGAGGGGGTTCGTGAAATTGCGACAAAGTGTGACAAGGAAAAGGGAGGTTAGGGTGTGATAAGAAGTGTGACATCCTACTTATACAACATATCGTGACATGTGACAAGGGGGGTGGTTATCAAATATGTGGGAAAAAAGCGTGACATCATTTATGAACGGTCCCAATGGGAAAAGAAAAAAAAGAGGGGGCGGGGAATGAATGAATAAAAAGATGAAAAATACTGAAAGTGTTTCATCCAATTGAGTTATCTTTTAGTGGTTTTAAAGATTGTTTTTTTCTTTCAAATATTTCTTTAAAATACCACTGTAATAGATAGGGCAGGGCTTATTGTTCCCTAAAAAATATCGAATAGGAAAACTGGGCTCAAATACTCAAAATGACCACTTTGGCATTTTGTTCAGGGCCATCCCGAGACGGAAATCTTACATCCCCTCCCTCCTCAGTTTGCAGAAAAGAGCAAGATAGTAATCGGGGAAAAAGAACAAAGAAGGGGGAAAGGGGAATGGATGAATAAGAATTACAAAAAATATCTTTTCAGTAAAACTTTTAAAAAAAAATCAATTATAAAATATTATGTATTGACATTGGCAAATCGATATTATTATAATTGCCTAACTAAGGGCAGTTGAAATGCGAGTTTCCAACCTTCCTTTCTAACGAAAAAAAAAAGAGAGAGAATTCAATGCATTATAGAAACAAGTGGCAAGCTTGAATATGCAAAAAATAAACAGATAGATTAACGTAACAATATCAAAGTTGGGAGGCGACAATTTTGTATTGCTATATTTACATATTTTTTTATTTTTTAATTCGAAATATCATTGCGAAAATCGCACAAAACTGCATGGGCCTCTGAAATATATTTCAAACTGATGAAAAGGGAGAAAGGAAAGCAAAAGTAAGTTACGGTAGACATGATATTTAAAATAAAACAACTTGAAAAAAAAAAAATCCCTAAAGTGTCACTGCAAAATACTACCCCAATTTGAAATGTTAAAAGTTTTTGCAGGGCTCGTAGGCGTTTGTATTTCAAACAAATAAAAAATAGGATTGAAATTAAAAATTTCATATATAGAAATTTTTTGTGAATTTTGAAAAGATTTTTGTGAAAAATCAAATAATTTCGTGAAAATTCGAAATTTAAACGAAGTTGTAATTTTTTTTATTATTATTTGCCGCTTACTTATTGAATAATTGTGTGGAAAATGCGATTTGGATTTCGGAATTTTATGGAGGGTCCGTTTTGATTGATTGAAATTTTGTGAAGAGTCCGTTTTGATTAATTGGAATTTTGTGAAAGGTTCGAAAGCGGAGAATACTTTCGAGAAGATAAACATAAATGTTATCTGACAGGGTATAAGTGTGACTAAACCAGAACACATTGAAGCTACTCGCCAGATAGTAAATCAGCGCCGAGTATTTCGCCAAGACTAGTTCGTGAAGACAGGAAATGCTAATGACTCTTGATCGTTTTCTCACCTCCTGGGGATCTCTCTCCGCTCAGGAAGGGGACGAAAGGTCTGGTACATATGCTGTACCGGAGCCGTAAGGAAGGTCAAACGTTTTTGCGGTACATATCCTGTACCGCCGAAATCTAAAGGTTAAGCCTCTAACGCTCGCTGAAGGTCACTTAGGGATGAATCTTTACTTAGTAAACACACCTGGAGTGCTCACTGCAGCAGAGAGCAATTGAAGAAGCGCAGCTTTTCTCGCGCGAGATTGTTGCTGCCTAACTGAGACATCACTTAACACAACGATGTAAACTCTCGCACGTGGTTGGCACTGTGGCAAGAGATTGACATCACGCGCTGGCGCGTGGTCGGCAGCGAACGTATTAACTTGGTCTAATTCATCTGTCGTCTTATTATATTCATTCGTTTACATAATAAGTGGTATTTTAGGACTCTACTTACTTTAGAGAAAGCTTGAACGGTGTTAGTTAATAGACGTTAATTTTTATGGAGTTATCGTCTTCTGCTATGTTGAGTATTTCAGTAGAAGTATCATTAAGCATTCTAGAGAACGTGTTGGCTATGGGTTCCTAAATTTCAGGGTCTTTAGAACTCTTAATTTCATTCTAAATTGTGATAATTTCTTATCCATAATGCTGGAAAAGATCTTTGAATGCATCATCTTCAATAGAAGAGTTGATTTCCATGTGTGGAGAAACCGTCCCAGGGGTAGCGTGAACAGAGGTAAGATGTTGCTAAAACTAAGTTAGATTCGGTCAGCTGCCTGACTGTGTCAACCGAAGAAAATATACCAACGACAAACAGATTAAATAGCTTGTAGGAAAAGACATAAGAAACACATGAAACGAACCCGCCTAATAGGACCAGAGGCTAAGAAAGGAAATTCGATCTGAAAATAAAAATAATAGAACAAAAAAGAAACAGAAAAATTCACGTGTCTGCAATTTTTTCAAAGTTTGTGTGTAACTTCATTGATTTTTAACTTTTATTTAAACAGCTTTTACACTTTTTCTTCTCAACAAGAACAGGCATAATTTCTCCAGTAGTATTGTTTTTTTTGCTTACTAGAGCTCTTGCCATTCTTTACTGTTCTCTATTTCCTTAGAAACGTTTTATATTCTCCACCCTACATTTTGTTACGCTGGCTATATAGTTGCCTGATCTACTTAGTTCTAATCTTTTCACATCAGCTAATTAGTTTCCTTGCTTTCCAGAACCAAGGCATAATTAAGTAACCTTTAGTAATGATGGACCTTGATATAAAACTCTCTTCTGACGACTGTGATACATCATTCCAGAGTTTTAACGTAACAGGTGGTGATAAGAAACTTGAGTTAATTAAACCGAAACCTTCATTATATTTATGACATGTTTTCCTGCAAGACGTTGAAACAATGCCTAATATGGGACGTGCATTATGAATGCGTTGAACCCTTTACTTACCAATACAAATATTTTTAAACCTAAATTTGGATTTCTTTTGTTAATAGTATGGGGAAGAATTTGTACCGTTTGTAAACGTAGAGAACGCTCACTCTATTGTGAAAAGATTTTGCTAACTTATGATTCAATTGAAACACAAATACAAAACATATTCATACATAAACTAAAAACTCAAAAATTAAAAAGTTTATGTTCTAATGCGAGTACATGAGCATTTGCAACAATATTTTTAGTTTTTAAAAAGTAGTTTTAATATGCGTACGAGGAGTGTCACATGCGTCTTGTAGTTAACATATTTGTTTTTTTTCTTTTTCTTTCTTTCTTTATTTCTTTTTTGAACTATTGAGTCAGTGTGAATAATGCGCTTTTAAATGTGTTTTTTTTAATTTAAATTTCAATTTTCCCTATTACAGATTAATTTACAAGGCTTAGACTTGAATGACTTCGAAAAATTTAATTAATTAGTTATTGATATTTGGATGCATTATATTGCTTCATTAGAAATGTATTCCTGCCTCAGAGCTTTAAATAATGCCATTATAACGGTGACGATGATTGACTATAGATGCTTTTTCCAATAACTCTGGAATAAAAATAATTCTAAAATAATGTACGTTAAAAAAAAAATGAAGTATTTATTATTTTTATAATATTAGACTAACTCAGTAAGGATGGGATGAAATAAATGTATCTGAAAATTGTTAGAGACTTAAAATATCATTAATGAACTGTTGAAAAAAGGAATTTTAACTAGCAAAAAACAAACTTCTAAGATCTCAACAGACAACTAAAGATCAAGCTCTATTTTAAGACAAGCTTATTGATTTTTACGATAAAAATGCCTGTAAGCCGTAACAATGCAGGTATAAGGTTCAGAATTTCAGCAAAAACTGTTACTTGCTTCTTTAAGTATGCACACAAAAACTTTATTCCTTCTTTTCTTTGAAAAAATCTTTTCTTCTTTAAAAAGATCTTTTTTCTTTATTGACCATTATGTAAGAAAGTATACCAAGATAATGCTCTTCAACGTTTATTTGCAAATAAAATGCATGTACATTTTCGACATTGGATTTTAATGCAGGGGTCCCAGCCCCTTCAGCGCGAAGTCGCACCCCTTAAAAATTACGAAGCCTAAACGGCTAAAGTCCTTTGGAAACAACTCACCTAAAATTATGAATGGTGCAGTCCGTGCCATCACCGCTCCTATGGTGGGAAGCCTTGTTTGATGTAAATATGTGAAATAAATTTAAATTTTCTCACAATATGTTTTGTGGTGCATTAAATTCTTTCTTAAAAATCCCCAATGATTTGTAAGCAAGGTAAGGTGATCAGAAAAGTTACTCTTAACTTCGATGATTAGACGAATTCAAAGAGTACCTTTTGCAAAGAGATAAACCGACGTTTAACTTTGGTTCTCAATCGTGGATCCGCCTTCGTATGTATCCTTCATCCATCAACCTTTGTATATACGTATATATCCTTCGTGAATCAACCTGTGTTTGCATATATACCTGGTTCCTTCGTAGATTTGCCAGAGAAAGAACATCAATATAAAAAACAAATTTAATTTTACAGATTACTTAACGGTGGCTGCTGAGGTGAAATAAACTCAATATGCATCTTGAATTTAAATTTAAAAAAATAAATAAATAAATAAAAAAGGGACACAAAAAGAAAGAAAGATTTTTATTTCTACATTCGGACAGACTAAAAGACACAAATTCCAGTATATCATATCCAACTTTTATATTTGGTATACTTTTGTATATTTAAAGAATGAATCATATAATTTTGGACTTCTTTTTGGTTTGCCAATCTTTTACGCAATATATAGCTTTCTTCACTGGTTCTTTATTTTTTACCCACTAAATTGCAAACAAAGGTTTTTTAATCAGAATTAAGATAGAGACATCTTGTTTATAAGATGCATGTTGAATATCCAATTGTGTCATAGAAAAAAAAGCTAGCAATAAAAAACATATGAAACTGGTAATGATTTTCATCCATTTGCCAATTCTCCAGTTATTGGTTTTTGTGTTAGCAGGTGCACTCAAACTATTTTAAATTGTGGCACTTAGAAGAAATAGGCTTTTTTCATTGCACCCTTGTCATGTAATACTTACCCATAATCTAACCATATATGTAATACCATGAGCACCTCCTCGCATCCCTAATCTCGCGACTGTAGCATTCCAACGCGCTACTGCACCCACTTTGGGAGATAAAATGTTAGGGGAAGCTCAACACGTTCGCTGCCGACCACGCACCAGCGCGTGATGTCAGTCTCTTGCCACAGTGCCAACCACGTGCGAGAGTTTGCGTTGTGTTAAGTGATGTTTCAGTTAGCCAGTAACAATCTCGCACGAGAAAAGCTGCGCTTCTTCAATTGCTCTCCGCTGCAGTGGGCATTTCAGGTCTGTTTACTGAGTAAAGATTCATTCCTAAGTGACCGTCGGTGAGAGTTAGAGCCTTAAGCGTGGTGTGAGTGATGTCTCAGTAACCAGCCACCCGTTCGCGGGAGGGAAGTCTTCGCCTTTGTTTCAATCTGCTAAAATCCACATTGTATGTTAGGTGTGTCTCTTGATACTGCGTAATGTAAAGGTTCATTCTTAAAGTGACCGGTAGCGAACATGTTAAAAGATTAAATTGGGGAAAACAGGATCCGGTGAACTAATGCCATAATCTGAATCCCCGAAGATTGTAGTTACGTAACTCATCCTTAAACTCATTTATGGCAATAAGATAATTTTGTCCTTATTTAAATTTAAACAAGTCTTTTTTTTCGAGTCTAGTGTTAATAACGATAATAATAAGTTGCGGAAGTTTGAAAGGAAATTTTTATATCAATTACAAATTCAATTTCGCAAACAAACTTTGAAGGAAAAATCTTTAAAACAAGTTTTCTTTTTTCTAATGGGGGCCCTGGCATTGGAAAAAGAAAAAAGATAAAACCAAATAGTTCATAATAAGTGTGAAATACATCGATATAAATTCCACTTTCCTGTAGTTATACTTTTTCAATTTTGAAAATAAATAATCACCTCATACACAAGCACACATGTATCTCATACATACAAGCATCGAAAACACGATGACTCACGAAAACACGATGACCTCAGAAACTCACTCAGTTTTGCTCATATGTGGCAAAACTTAAGAAAGCATAATTTGTTGCTTTAATATATACTGAAAAAGAAAGTTTGAAACTATGGACATACTAAAAAATCCAGATTCCCCTGTATTTGTTTGTTTTAATATTGCAATGTTGCTTTACATCATCCTGTTTTATAATAATTAGAGCATAAAATCGTATTGTAACTTGCCATTATGTTTCTTTCATTTATGAAAAGACGCAATTTAGCTTTATATTCTTAAATGCAGGTTGTACATTTGCCAGCGTCTGCTCTCTACTATTTCACTTAAATTGAAACTAAGGCAAACAAATGCGTTTTCCCGCACAACAGAAGAAATGCTGAATGTTTTAATGCGACTCGATTCGTCTTCTATATATAGAATTAGCAGAAATTAGCCGGCAGCAGATGAGGAAAGTAAGTAATTTTCCGCTCCATAAGCTCTAAGCGACTGTAGATTGATTTTCCCCTTCCATCAAATAGAAATTGAATCCAATGTAATGGCTGGCGCTTTTATTTGTTTGCGATACCAGAATGTTTAAATAGAAAATGCTTCCATTTGAAAAACTTATACATAATTGACCTTTTCATTTGTTGCCTTTGAAATTCCATAATCATTTTAAATACAATACTTCTAAAATCAGACAATGAAATAATAAGTAAAAAAAAGTTACTGACTCTAATGATCATTTACGGCGGCTCAGCGGCGTCGTGGGACGGCGCGGGACTCTCATGTCCCAGGTCATGGGATTGAGCTTGGCAGTGTCGGTGGATTTCCAAGATGCAGAAAATCATCTGCACCCATGTCGTATGATTATGCAGTAGGTAAAAGATCCCTTGAGTGGACATTTGGGTTGGATACTTTTGGCTAAATTATATTCCTAGTGCAATTTCGCTTCAACAGAGTCCTTTCAGGTGAAGAAACTGGAAGTCGAAATCCTCATGCGGCGATGGTACCACACGCGTTGTGGTGCCACTGAAAGAGATGGTACCAATCATTGGGAAACGCACTAGATCTGCAATTGGCAGAAGCCAACAGCAGCCCATTAAAAATGATAATTTACTTAGAGAAAGACAGTGCAGTGAATTTTTTTTAGTGCAATGAACTACTTTTCCCCACTAGTTTTGCAATTGATACTCCGGAAAATAAAGAGGTTGGCGCCACTGGGAGTAGGAAATTCCACTGAGTGCTACTACAACTCTATCTGTTAAATTGGTGATTCCCTGAATAATTAAAATGATTAATACTTAATGTTTCCTCGAATTTAATGGTCCGGCCTTTCATATATCGGCCTATGATTTAAAAAAAAAATCCCCAGTGCTCTTTTCTGGCCCTGACGACTAGAAAAATTAAGGAAAAAAGGAACTTGTTTTTGGCAAACCTAATCTTTTTGCAATTTTGCTATCAAGGATTACAGTAATTTTTTGAGTCTCTAATTTTAAATTTATTTCGTTAAACTTAGAAACACGCATACACGAAATTTTTTTACCGTCATTATTTTTTCATACCGATTCCTGTTGTTGCTGCTATAATTCAGCAATGCTGTCATTGATTCATTTAAAGGTATAATTATCTATTTATTTATTTAATATTTTTTCGCCTACTTTCCCGTAAAAGAAAAAAATGTAAATGAATAAAGTAATTAAATAAAGATTGAAAAATGATTATTTGAAAGCAGATTTGTGAGATGGCAAGGATTACAATAAGTTTTTGAGTCCCTAATTTCAAATTTATTTTGTTAAACTTAGAAACACGCATAAAGGAAAAAACTTTTACTTTAATATTTTTTTATACCGGACCCACTCAGGGTCCGATCCCTGTTGTTGCTGCTGTAATCAAGTGGGAAGAGTACGATGCCGGTTGACGCAGACCTCACTATAAGCAGAAGTAGAAAAGTTGGAGATTAATAAAGCCATCCTTCGAATTTACAATTTTTTGCATAAATATATCAAAATATGGATTCTTAATGCTGAAAATTTTAATTTCAAAATAATTAAAACCCTAGAAGTGTTAACTCAAATATTCTATGAATAAAAGTTTCTTTCTTTTTGTTCATCGAAAGCATTGTAGTCATTGATACATCTAAAGCAGTGATTCCCAAAGTGGTCTATATCGACCCCCAGGGATCGAAGACAACCTGCAAGGGGTCCATGTCAAGTGAAAAATTGGGGTTCCAAGAAATGAAAATGGGGGTCAACGATAGTAGATCTCATATAAGTCTGAGATTAAACCTAACTAACATGATGCCAAATGTTGATAATTTATTATTAAAGCATCAGGTTCATCCCTCCCACTAAAAGCATTTATTTATTGCTTAGCTATTTTATATAACAGATACTGAATTTTAATTTGATTCGTTTGAATTTGAATTTAATTAATAAATGTATAAAATTAACATGTGTTCATACTACACTTCACGAGTTATTTAAACCTTTCACAGTGAGAAGCACTATACCAGATGTCAAAAATACATTTGAAGTTGATGAATTTTCAAAAAATCAATATAAGGTAAGCAGGGGGTCTACCCAAAACCGAAAAACATGGCAAGGGGTCTACGAGACAAAAAAGTTTAGGAACCATTGATCTAAAGGTATAGTTATTTATTTATTTATTTAACGTTCTTTAGTCTACTTTCCCGTAAAAGAAAGAAAAGTAACTGGATAAAGTAATTAAATAAAGATTAAAAAATAAATACTTGAAAGAAGGGTTTTGCGATGGCAAAAATGTGTGTCTGTCGGTCTCCCCCTCCCCCTAACTTAGGAGGAAATCGTCCGATTGGAAATATTTTCCTCAATTCGATACATGTCGGCTCGAACATCTTATCTGCATATTTTATTTTTATTTCAACAATTTTTCGTTCAACTTTGGACACAGTTAAAGGAATCTTAACATTTGCACCTATGGGGAAAAGGAAACAAATTATGTAAACTCTGGACATAACATCAAAGTTACTTTGAACAAGCTTATTTGAAGAAGCTCTCGACGGGAAATATATTTTGACATCAGCAGTTTTTATTCAATTTTGAGCTGTTAAACAAAATGCATCACTAGCGCCTAATTGAAAATTTTAATCGTATTCAAATTTTGATCTAACAGACGGATTTCCTTGGAACAAAGGTTTTTCAAGGAAGATTATGACACAGAACATATACAGATACGAAGTTCATATAGAACTAAACTAACCTATTTTACAAGGAAACATTTCGATCTGAATTTTCAAGGATATTTCTGAATGGATTCATGAATAAATGAATGTGTGAAAGAATGAAGGAATAAATGAGTAAATCAATGAATAAATCAATGAATGAATGAATGGCTGAATGAATGAGTGAATGAATATGTATTAACCAAAGAAAGATGCATATTTGAAGTAATTAAAAACTAATGTTAAATGTGAAAGAAAGAGAGATAGCTAGATTATCAATTTTTTGTTGGTGTATACGGGAAAATACGATAGTATAGTTCTACACGGAACTTTCTGTTTTTTAATTTATTGTATTTGTTTAAATGGCACAGAATACTGGGAGATTTTGTGCGAATTGATAACGAAATAACCATTCTTTACAGTTTAAGGTTCAATATTTTAAAATATTCATTTTGCCTTCTGATAAAACCTTTTAAAATACATACTGTAGTCTCACATCCATAATACACATTTTTGATTTTATCAAATTTGATTCTAGTAACTGGAGAGCTAAGCTTCTTTATTTCAGTAAATATGTTTGAAAAAATGTTCCTTCTGAACTTTACCAAACAATTTATTTACGTAATAATGAAATATAAAAACTCCACTGTAGAAGAAGACCGTTTTTAGCCTACTTTCCCGTAAAAGTAAAAAAAATAATAATAAAGCATGAAAGAAGGCTTAATGTATCGTGAAAATATCGTTAGAAATCAAGAAAAGTCAAAAATAAGTTAAGTAATTAAATAAAGATTGAAAAATAAAAAATTTGAAAGTAGGGTTTTGAGATGGGGAAAAAGTGTGTCGGTCGGTCTGTCTGTCTATCTGTCTGTCGGTCTGTCCCCCCCCCCCCCCTAATAACTTTTGAACGAATTGTCCGATTCGAAAAATTCTTTTTGCATTCGAAAGATCTCGGCGAGGACATCTCATTTCTTTATTTTACTTTTTGATTTGAACAATTTTTTGTTCAATTTTGAACAGTTCAAAAAATTTTAACATTAGCGCCTATGGACAAAATTGAAGCAAATTATGTAAACTCTGGGCACAAGACCCAAGTTCCTATTGCAAGTTTATTGGAAGAAGTTCTCGGTGTGAAATATTGATTTGAACAGGTTTTTGTTCATTTTTGAACAGTTGAAAAAAAAATTTGCGGCATTTTTCCATTATTCCGGTGCAGGCGATAAAGTCGCCAAAAATGATGCAACTAACGCCAAACGGAATATCGTCGCTGTTATCCTTTTGCGTGTTCCGTCGCCAAAAATTTTGCTCTGCGAGATTTGCGCCTTGGTAATGAAAAGGTACCAAATTAACAGTAGCGCCTACGGGAAATTTCAATCTCATATAAATCCTGATCTAAACGACGGATTGGCTCGCAACAAACTTTATCGGAAAGATATTACGCTGTAGAACATGCACTGATACGAAGTTCAACAAGAACTGAACAAGCCTGTTTTCTTATGAAATTTTTGATCGGGATTTTTAAGGGCATTTCTCAAAAAATAAAAAAATGAATGAATGAATGAATGAGTGAAAGAATGAATGATTGAATCGATGAAAGAGTGAAAGAATTATTGAATGAATAAATGAATGAGTGAAAGAACGAATGAATGAATAAATGAGTGAATACATGATAAAGTAATTAAATGAGTGAATGAATGAAAAAATAAATTAACGAGTGATAACTACATGAATGAGTAAATGAATGACTGAATAAATGAAAGAATGAATGACTGATTGAATGAATATGTATTATCCGTATGTAAAAAAGTATATTTGAAGTAATTAAGAACTAAAGCTAAATGTGAAAGAGAGAGAAAGTGTTATAAATTTGAAGTTGGGTGTATACGGGAAAGTAGGCTCGTACAGTTCTAGACGGAACTTCTTGTTTAATAAAGAAACTGAAATTCAATTGCGAATCCAATAAAAGATGAAATAGACTTTTCTTATACTTTGATAACTTATGCATTGATGTTCTCCTATGTAATGTGTGTGTGTGTGATTGCTACGAAATGTTGTTGTCTAACTAGATAAGTAGAAAAAAGGAAGTTTGCATTTAAAATTTACTGTGAAAGCTGACTTTTGAATTGAGAAAACAGTTTATTAAATTTTAGAATTGAAATTTGTGTAAGTGGTCTTTTATTTTCCTGGACTTATATTTTCAACTGTTTGATCGTTTTTATTTCATCTCACAAAATGTATAAAAAATGTATGGTGTTACATTGGTCACGTGTTTAAGTATTGTATTGGAAATAAATATGAAAATGTAAAAAAAAATATTTAAAAATAAAGAAAAAAATAAAACGAAACACATTGCCAAATATTTTTAGTAGTCTTATCCAATTTATAAAATTGCACTGATTGTAAAACAGCGTACGCATACGATACATATACGCATACGAGCAAAGAGAGCCAATGCCAGATGTGGAGACAGATAAAAACATGTTTTTACAACTGATTTACGTTCTATTTATAAACAAAATGCTTCGCATTTAGATCAGCTTAAATCTTAGATTGTTAATTAAGTTATTTTTTTAAGTTAATAAATTAAATTAAAATATAAAAGTGGTGAAATGTTATTATTAAGGACAATACTGGGTAATTTTGCTAATAATTAATAACGTTTCTTATTTTTGTACTATGCATGGCGGTTAAATAATTAGGAGCGTTTTATCCATGCCTGTACATAGATATTTGAAAGACTGACTTATATTCCAAAAAAGTTTCGTATAATCAAAATTTCAATTTTTAAAGTAAGTAAACATTAACAATATTAGAGCATGTAAGACTTTATTTTTAAAGCGGACGCTAAGAACCTTCAATTATTCTCGGATTATTTCAAGCAAAAGTGCTGAAAAATAAACTTAATGGGCACTTGAATGACGTTAATTCGCATATTATTTACTGCTTTCACGAATCATTAAGTTTGCAATCTTTTCTCTATCTTATTAAGAGCCAATAAATTTGTCAGCCTCGAACACAAAGCTCTTCCATTAATTGTGTTTTTGCTAAGCAGCAATCGAGGCCTAAATTCTAGGATTACAAATTACACTTTTAAAAAAATATTCTGACTTTTTTACGCAAAAAGAGAAAAAAAAATAGGCTTTCTTACTTTTATGAGTTTTTAACTTTAGCTAAGTGATTAAAGGATACATACTTTTCTCCACCACACCCCTACCTGTTAGCCGAGTCCTTAGGATTGCTTACGCACGGGGAGAGGTAGTGGGGTCTACGGATTTTACATGCACATATCCCCAAGTATACATGGTGGTCTTCAGTGGGCATC
The DNA here is from genome assembly GCA_038502835.1 of Octonoba sinensis. Lineage (NCBI taxonomy): Eukaryota > Metazoa > Arthropoda > Arachnida > Araneae > Uloboridae > Octonoba > Octonoba sinensis. The sequence continues at coordinate 15,235,570 of CM076606.1, read as the reverse complement.
GAACGCGCGACCTTCCAGGTGGAAGTCCGACGTGCTAACCACTGGGCTACCACGGCCCAAACGATACATGCTCTATTATGCTTAGGGAGCTGCGAAAAGCTTTCTCTTATGTATAAAGAATGATATACCTAAAAGTGCATCTCAATCAGATATCGTTGCAAACATTTACATGAAACAAACTTCCTTGAAAAAAAAATGCGTGATCATCTTCCAACCTTCTTCCAATTCAGAGAGCCTTTGATGCAAATTTTAAGCAAACAATCTTACCCTTGAGCAACAATTATGGCAAAGCAACCAAATAATAAATATGCCGACTTCCTTTGAGTAATTCATTTTATAAATAACCTTCTCGAATGCAGGGTTGGATCACTTTCAAAATGCTCATGAATAATTCAAACATTTTATTGGCTATCGTAATGCAGTTGAAGGAAAAAATAATAATATCTGTTTGCGTTCTTGCCTCTGATTATTAAATACCAAGTGAAGAAAAACAAATCAAATATTCTCATTGTATTAATTTCCATAAATAAGGATTTTGCGAAGTATATGGTACCACTTGAATATGGACGGACAGTTTCAAAAGAAAGCATTTGTTATGGTGGCTTAATTGTGTACTTGCACGTAACAACATTTGAAACAAATATTTTTTTCTTATGACGCAAATCTTTGAAAAAGGAACAATTGTGTTGGTGAAATTCAATTAGGCAAGAAAAACTGATGTAGAATTTATAATAATTCTTGGTGATTCTTTTGTATTGCTTTCAGTAAGCAATTTAAAGTATTTCATAAAGAACGTTTTGCTGAGATATATAGGTATGGTGTTTGTTTATAAACTATGATATTCAGAAACCAGAACAATAACTATTGGTTCTGATTATTGGGAGCAAAAAATGCATGCGCGAAGAATAAACAATTTTATAAAAGCTCAAGTCAATTGCTGAAAAACGAATCGCTTTTCTTTGTCTGCAGGGTATATTTCACGCATTTTTTAAAAAATACATAACTTTGCATTTTATTCAACAGTATTTGATTGTTTATAAAATATGCTTTTTTTTGCACTCCCTTTCTAGACATTGGTCTTTTTACTTGAAGGTGGGTTAAATCATTTTTTCGGGTTGTGTTTTTATCGTTTATTTTTTACTAACAAATATTCATTCTGTATTTTTCTTCTTAACCCATTACAGTCGGGGAATCTTGACGAAAGTATGCTAGGCTATGCGACCTCCTCGCCTCGTTTTTCGTCCTAGAACGGGCGGTATTTTGTGTAATCATAAAAAAATTTACTTAAAAAAGTTTACTTAAACTCTTAAAACTACAAGAAATACTAAAAAAGAACTAAACACTAATTACAAAAAATGTTTTAAAGTACATATTTATGAAAATAATCTAGTGTACAAATAGCAATGTAAAGAAAGGAAAGAATACAAATGTAAAGTGGCGCATGGATTGCGCAATGTGGTTGCAAACCGTACTAATACTACTCCCGCTTTTAAGCTACAGTCGAGATAAATCGTATTACTACGACTCCCGCCTTTAAGCTACAGCCGAGATAAATCGTAGTACTACAACTCCCGCCTTTAAGCTGCAGTCGAGATAAATCGTAGTACTACGACTCCCGCCTTTAAGCTACAGTCGAGATAAAACGTATTACTACGACTCCCACCTTTAATGTGTTAAGTTGGTGAAATTCAGGCTAAGCATTTTCTTTTTTGTATTTCTTTTATTTTAATTTTCCATTATCTCAACATAATTTAACTCAAATATTTATATTTGTCAAGTGCTAGACTGCTAGACTGCTAGACCAAATATACTGCTGGAGGCCATTAGGCAAAGCACTCTACAATATTAATCCAAAAGAAAATCAAAACAAGATAATATTTGCTATTCGGCAATATGCCAGCATACGTTGCTCAGTTATACACACAATATGCGGAGATGAGTTGCCAATATTTAAAAAAAGGAAATGTAATAAATTTACACTGACAACTTTGTGTCTCTTAATTACGCATTATACCAATCAGAAAGATACTAATTGGATTCTCCAATGTGTCTTATAAATTATATGTTTGGATGATTAACACTCAAGAAACTAAATTTAAAAATACAAATATCTTTACTCGATCTTTGAAAGGATGTATTAGTTTCAAAATAAATTACTCTCCTGATTTTTAAAGATTTGTGGTAGGGTTTTTGGCTAAATAATACATGTTGTTTAAGTTATGTGACTAAAACACTGAATCCTATGAAACATTCTATTTAATATTTTAGAAAATTAGAGACTTTAATTCAAATATATATTAAAAAATATATTGAAAAAAAAAAGAAAAAGAAAGAAAAATACTTTAAAGTTTATATTTAAGTCCATTTTAAAGAAATTTCAATTGAGAGGTGGCATAATATTATGCAATCAATGTTAAAATAAACTTAGTGGGTACTTGAATGACGTTAATTCCTATATTATTTACTGCTTTCCCGAATCATTAAGTTTGGAATCTTTTCTCGATCTTAAAACATAAATCAATATTAAAAAAATAAATAAACCCTTTTCGGTGGAATGTTTCTTCGTAAATGTTGAGAAATATTTTTAAGCATTTGTTCCTGGATAAGAGAGAAAAAGAAAGAATAAGACTTTCTTAACCTAATTAATATAAGATACTTGATGACATATGAATAAAAAACTTGACAAAATGAATAAAATAAATAGTATTGACAACGGGACAACAAAGACAAAATTGCTTATAAATACTTTCTAAACCGAGAGGAGACAGGAGAAAAGATAAAGAAATATTTTTATGTCAACTAAAATCACAGTCTATTATTGCCAATTTCTTTCAATTATAACATATATGTGAAACTTTTTAGCTTATAAACCCAACTTGTATCTTATAAAGCTTAAATAAATAAAACGTTGCATAAAAAATTCTCAATTCTCTACTAGGATGACACAATGTTATGAAATTGTATCTACTTTAATATATGATTCTAATACTATGCAGTTTGTTTTGGTATTTTATAAAGCTTAATATTTTATTTCAAAAACGTTCAGCTATTTTTTTTCCCAAAGAAACACACAGTATATCAACTTTAGTACCTTTTTAAAATAAGTAAATGAATGAAAATTTGTACAAGTTATTCTGAAAATTACAATGAAAGGTTTTTTTTTTATTTTTTTATTTCCAATGGCAGAGGATACAAACAATATACACAAAAGGACAAAAGACATAAACAAAATCACAAAAAAGTAAAAAGAAGACCGATGTCATTTTCTCAGAAGTTCCTTCACACGCCAATATACAATGTAAGGTAAAAGTTGAAAAAAACATCGTTCTGTATTTACTTATTCTTGCAGCAATAATGGAAGAAGTTAAGAAGTTATAAGTAAATAATCGAAGATTGTGTTACTAAGCCTACATTTCTCCATAAAACTAACAATTAGCGACTAATGCATGCACACGAAAGATTCATTCAATCCGCATCGCCATGAAAGAAGAATACAATTATTTTCGCAAGAATAAATAGATTTGCAGCAAAAATATGTGCTAGAATAAATAGGAGTTGTAAATAATTATTTTTTTAACGCAGAAAAAGTTATGAGCTTGCAAAGCTATGCAGCTTGATAGCCAAGCAGTTTGGCTCTGTTGTTGTCTGCCTCTTAGCATCAGGATGTCAAAACTTGTTTCAGTACCGAAAAGAGGACTCCTTGTAACACAGAAACATGTGTATGCAGTAATTTTGAAAGAATTCTGCTTTAATACCTTTGTCCGCTGTTTCGGCCATTCCTAAATTTGGCTTAGAGCCTACAGACTGGATTATTTTTGACTGTGTTCTTTTATTAATATTCAGTGTATTTGAAAATGTAATCAGTAAACTAGATCTGCAGTAAGAGGTCATATTTTCTCTCAAATTAACTAACCAATTCTTGAGATTTAAATAAATAATTATAAACATATGTGTCTGATAAGGTATTATAATTCTTGTACAATCACGTATAATTTATTACTTTTCTAAAAATAATATGAGTAAACTTATTGCATAGAACGTTTTGCAATCTGGAGAAATGTTGCATGTTTTATCACCAATGCACGGTTCTGGAATAAATTACACTTCCAATTTTCATTTTTAACGAAGCGAATCATTTATTTCGAAAACCATCATTGTGCATGTTGGGAAGAAAGTTAGTTCCTTTCTCTTAAGCTTTATCTGAAATTTTCTAATTATTTAAAACCTTTCATGTTTAATCGAGTTTGTACTTTATTTCGCAATCATTACAAAAGCTTTCCACTTTCGGCGAGTTAGCACGTTAATTACATTTTTTGAGATGTGTTCCGAAACACTCATTAAGACTTAGAATTTATCTGAGCGTCAGTTAATCTTTTATGCTCAAGCAATAATATCCTATTAGATTGAAAGCAATATCGCTAAAAACAAAGCATTTTCTTCGATAGTTATTAGCTTACTTGAGAAAAGTTTGTTTAAAAAATAACAGTCTCTATCTATTTTTGTCCTCTTTGAATTTCGCTGATCTGGAAATTCAACCGTGGAATGAGAATTTAGTGAAATGAAGTGTCGGACAAAATAAAGTTTGTAATATTTATCTTAATGTCTAGACTCCATTCCCTAGTCTAGTAGTCAAACATAGAAACTAATTTATATTAAGATTGTTTAATAAGAGTTTTAGTTTATTTTTATATTTTGTAAAACCTTTGCTCGATTGCGTAGTTGTTCGGAAGTGCCTTTTAAACGACGCTTTAAGCCAGTAATAATTAATGTAAGTGCAGCGTATCAATAGATGTATAACGACATTAACTAATTTTCAAGCTAAAGTGTTTTAAAATATTGAACTGTTCAAAACATGCTCATTTCTTACTTTTATTAAAGGTTTTTTTAAAAATACATTTTATTTTAACTACAAAATTTTATTCATTTTTTGATTAATTTAAAGTACAGACCTTAAAAGGTCCTTCAGTACTCAGAAAACTAGGGCTAGTTTTTCCAGCTATTTCTAAGAATTATGTATGTTTGGCCATTTTCTAGAAAGAAATCCTCTTCTATTTATAGCCGCCATCTTTCCGAAATATCCAAGCAAAATATATTTTATAAGTATAAAAATCACAGGGCTCCGCTTCAGCTACACTCCGTGCTCCGAATAATTTTAACTGGTTATCTTACTTTTTTTTCTTAATTTCATTTTTCATTCATTTCTAGCCTACTTTCCCGTAAAAGTTAAAAAATAATAATAAAGCACGAAAGAAGGCTAATCAAAAGGATAGATGCACAACTAGGCGTTCTATAGGTCCTACATACGAAATTTTAATGTTATGCAACAAATGTCAAGAAAAAATAATCAAAATTGATAAATAGGTGTTTAAAGAAGATATTGAAGTTGAAATCTGAGCAAAAATATCGTTGTGTACAGGCGTGTTTCGTATAATGTCATGTTTTTATTGCTAATTTGTTCTTTATCTGTACATGCTTTCATGACACAACAACAAAAAAAGAAGACAAAAAAGGAAAATTACTTTTTTTATCCAATCTTTCTTGTCAATACGTGCATATTGGTTCTGTATAACTACAGAAAAAATTACACGTCGATTAATACTTACACACGTTCAGTTCCTTTTAAAAATTCCTAACTACCTCTTTGGCACGACCTTATTTGAACAAATGAAAAGCAAATCATTCAGAATACTTCAAGATCTTCTCCTCATCTATGAAAAAATATCTCTAACTCCGCAAATAGCTAATACATCCAGTTTTCGTATTCTTTAAAGATTTATTTTGTGTTTTCTGGAAAAATATAACCTATAAATGTAAATACACAATTAAAACAATAAGGTGATCTAGATTATGATGTTTATCAGTTAAAAATGCAATGAGTAATTGTTGAGAAAACGTAACTATATATATATATATATATTGAAGGTGTAATGAAATTAAAAAATGTACTTATAAACATTTAAAAAAAAATAGTATAATACAAATGCAAAAGTGATGGCCCGCAACAGGCACAGGGCCCAACTAGGCTGGTCGTTGTCAATTTAACCGTGCTCAATAGAATGGGTGTTTTGTTAATTATAAAATTATTTCCCCCCAATTTTGATGTGTGTGTGTGTGTCATTCACGTGTTATTTTGGGATTTTATACTTTTTCAGAAAATTAGCGTGGAAGAAAAATAATAGAAAAGTTTGAAATATAGAATTTGAAGTTGATTTGTTATTTATATATGGAACAAAAACAGAATTTCATGGAAATTAAATTAAATTTGCTTGGGGCATCTGTGCAATATCAGAGAAAAATCATGATAAACTTCATTTAATTATTGAAGCATGCTTCTTTCCGAAGCCGTTAAAGCACCATTGATTGATAAATAAAGGGAATTTTCATTTTCTTTGCTTATCCTCTATTGAAGTCAAATCCGATAATAGTGTTGATTATAGAAAGTGTTTTGGAGCGAAACAAATATTCTTTCAACCATTAAAAAAAAAGAGTATAAAATGAAGTTCTATTCAAACTCCGTTCAAATTGCAGCTAAAAATAATTTGATTTCGTTTAACTTTTGATAATCTTTCATTTTCTTTCAGCAGGCATAAAAAGGTCGCAAATTAAAATGTGCATTTCACGCCAAGAGAAAAAAATAAACAATTTTTTGGGAAAAAAATATTGAAGTCGGTTAATTTGAAGACGACTTTCTATCATTAAAAAAAAATCTGTTCATTTCGTCAAAAGTTATGCCTGAAAAAAAAAAAAAAAAACTGCTAATTTCCACCCATAACTTTTTTTCCCGAATATGCTCAAACGAAGGACATATGGGAGACCATTATTGATGGCTTAAAAACATAATCATCAAAACTGGTTCATCCAGTGAGAAGTAATCGAACCAAAAAAGAAAAAAAAAACAAGAAGTTCCGTCTAGAACTATACGAGCCTACTTTCCCGTATACACCAGCTTCAAATTTATATTCTAGCTATCTCTCTCTCTCTCTCTTTCTCGTTTAGCTTAAGTTCTTCATTGCTTCAGATATACCTTTTCAACGGTTAATGCACATTCATTCAATCACTCATTTATTCAGTCATTCATGTATTTATTCACTCAGTTATTAATTCATTCTTTTGCTTATTCATTTAATCATTCATTAATTCAAAAATAATCTTGGAAATCTAGAACAAAAAATTTCATAGGAAAATAGGCTCGTTAGTTCTGGATGAACTTTCTATCTGTACATGTTCTACGTCATAAGAGCTTTCCGATAAAGTTTGTTCCAAGCAAATCGGTCCGTTAGATCAGGATTTATATAGGATTGAAATTTCCCAATAGGCAATATGTTTTCTTTTGAACTGTTCAAAAATGAACAAAAATTGTTCAAATCAATATTTCACGCCAAGAACTTCTTCCAGTGAGCTTGTTCATTGGAACTTGGATCTTGTACCCAGAGTTTACATAATTTGCTTCATTTTCGCCCGTAGGCGCTAATGTTAAAAATTTTTGAACTGTTCAAAATTGAACAAAAAATTGTTCAAATCAATATTTCACGCCAAGAACTTCTTCCAGTGAGCTTGTTCATTGGAACTTGGATCTTGTACCCAGAGTTTACATAATTTGCTTCATTTTCGCCCGTAGGCGCTAATGTTAAAAATTTTTGAACTGTTCAAAATTGAACAAAAAATTGTTCAAATCAATATTTCACGCCAAGAACTTCTTCCAGTGAGCTTGTTCATTGGAACTTGGATCTTGTACCCAGAGTTTACATAATTTGCTTCATTTTCGCCCGTAGTCGCTAATGTTAAAAATTTTTGAACTGTTCAAAATCGAACAAAAAATTGTTCAAATCAATATTTCACGCCAAGAACGTCTTCCAGTGAGCTTGGACAAAAATTATGGAAATGAGATGTCCTCGCCGAGATCTTTCGAATGCAAAAAGAATTTTTCGAATCGGACAATTCGTTCAAAAGTTATTAGGGGGGGACAGACCGACAGACAGACAGACAGACCGACAGACACACTTTTTCCCCATCTCAATACCCTACTTTCAAATTTTATATTTTTCAATCTTTATTTAATTACTTAACTTATTTTTGACTTTTCTTGATTTCTAACGATATTTTCAAGATACATTAAGCCTTCTTTCATGCTTTATTATTATTTTTTTTCCTTTTACGGGAAAGTAGGCTAAAACATGCGATATGAATTGATAACCGTCATCCTGTTGGAAGTCAGTTAAAAATAGAAATAAATACGGAAAGAGAGTAAAACTAGGATTGTATTCAGAATTTTTCTGCAATTCTCCTACAATTTGGTGTAAAAAGTTTTTGTTAAACATTTTTTTTTCTTTTGGTGATTAACGATTCCAACTTGAAAATTACAGTTTATTACTTTATTACTTCCACTTCATAAAGTTCATTTTCATCGATCCAAAGGAAGTTGAACTTCAAAAAAAAAAAAAAAAGGAGGGGGGGGGGGGGGGACAAAGAGACGAAAAAAAATTCTGATAGAACCTTGGAAAATTTCAATGAAAGAATGTTGCTCTAAATTGTGATTTAGGTAATGTAAGGGATCCCATGCATCAACTGAATGGAACAGCTGAAACATGCATCAACTGAATCGTATTAACGTAACGAAAACGAATCGACACACTCCTGCCTCACGTGCTTTCTTAGAGATTCTTTATTAGGTGAGTAAAAGGAAGAGAAAAGAAAAAGTGTAAGTAAAAATTGCATAAATTCAATTAGATAAGAAATTCGGAAGCTATAATAATAACAATTAAAATTTACATTGTCTAGAAAAAAAAGCTAGCGTTCAAGGGCACAAACATCATTTTCTATTTTTTTTAGTCACACTACCTATCTATAATTCTAAAGATATAATCATTTAACATACTACTAAGGCAATGGACATATGGGAGACAATTATTGGTGGATTAAAAAAATAATCATCAAAATTGGTTCACCCAGTGAGAAGTAATCGATGACCCAAAAAAAGATTCCTAAAGATGACAAACTCAAATAAAAATACACATTTAAAGTATTAACAATTCCCAAAAACAATTTAAAATGGATTTTGCTTCTCTTTGAATAGTATCCATATATATATTTCACTTAATAGCGCGGAGCAGTTACGATTAAATTTTGCGGTACGTTACGATACTGACATAATGCACAGATCAAACTATGGCAAAACGATATTCAAAAATTTGTTTAATGATTAGCATGAGAAGTAAAATAATATTTGTATTTGTTATCGTAACTTACGTACTTTAACATATTTATGTTTATTTCTTAAAATGTCACCATAACTCAATTTTTAATTCCTAATTCTTTGGAGTGGCAACACCTTTGTTTATATCGAGCAATCTTTTCTTAACACGTTCACGCCGGCGTGTACCACTGGTGGCCCGCACTAGACTGTCTCATCGGGCGGCGTGTACCACCGGTGTCCCGCACTAGATTGTCTCATCGGGCGTCGCGCACCACCGGTGGCCCGCACTAGACTGTCTCATCGGGCGGTGCGTACCACCGGTGGTACGCATTCAATTGTGCTATTAGACGGTACGTAACACCGATTATTGTAGGATTATATTTTTAGTATGGTAAGAAAGTTCGAGAAACTGCGACGATTCAAAAGATTTCTTTAAGACCAACCATTGACGCGGTTTTTCTTTGCACATAAGGCGGCCCCGAGTCGAAAAGCGCGGCATCGAACTTATCAAAAAGCAAAGAAATAATTTTCATATAGCTGAAAATAAAACTGACGAAAATTTAACGTAGATTCATTAAAAACATTTATTTTTAATTACAATTATAATTAGTAATGTATTATAAACACAACTTATGTTGAATAATTTTACAATCATTAATTAATGAACAAGCAACAATCGCGCGCCGCCAGATGAAGCGCAGCATGCGCCTCACAGTGAAAAACCTGCAATATAGAGTAAGAAATGCAAATGCACTCATTGTAGAAAGAATTGCATGTGTTTACCCAAATATATTTGCATAAATCTAAATATAGCTCCATGAAGAAATATTATTGTGTGCATAAATCGTATTTAGATCTTCGTTTAACATATTATTTATTTTTCAAAACAGTAGTTTTTTCACAGAAATTTGCCGTGGGTAGTACTAAAACAGCTAAAATCTTAAAACTTCTAGAAATTTAAATTGTTTATAAATATATATATATATATATATATAATCATACAGATACACGAGCGGTACCGGTTGGGCGATACCGGTGCTTTTAAAAAATGCCACTTGCGGCATTTTTAGTAATTGATCACTGTTAAAAATGACATGCTTAAAAATGAGAAAACCCACCTAATTTTTTAAAAGTAATTTTGACTTACAAATGGGCAAGCGCAGTCATTAGTCTTAAGTACCGATGCTTACTTAAAAATTATAGTTACAGAAAGGGCAAGTATTAATTGCAGTAAATTAAAAAATTATAGATCAACTTTGCGTTTAGAACAATAGTAGTTGTATCAAAATTACAGAACTATAAAAACATGAAAATCGGCCCCGGCGTGAACGTGTTAAGCTTTTCAACTTTTAAAGCGTTTTTTGCGATTTTAAAATAGTTAATTTCCGATTATTTGGTTTTTATCACGCGACCATAGCCCGCAAATGTTGTGAGGGGGATCAGCTAGTCACTTCTTAAATACCTTCACTTCTTAAATCTCTTTGAATTGGTAATCTTTAAGCTTTTTTTTATTCGTGGGTGTTAAGGGGCTTTAGGAACGGTTTTTTGGGTGTTAGCTTCAGGGCACTTTACCTTATGTAGTATTTAACGGAAATATTACTTCTTGTAATATTAATAGCGTACTTTTGAAGCATCACTGAAACGTAGCTATAAGCATTACCGCTGTTGAAACTGCGTTATGTTTCCGAAATAATTTTTTCTCTTACAAAAACGTACCACACGTGATTTCTCCCAAATAGGAACAGATAATAACAGCGCTGAAAGGAATCGATTTAGAACAAAATGACTACTACCGGTGAAATAGCCAGGGATAAAAACTGCATTAAGGGAACATGATATACCTCATCCAAGGCTTTAATTTTCTTTTCTCCATCAGCCACAATGAAAACTTTTGTTCAAGCTAAGTCATTAAGGCAGGGGAGAAACTTTACATATTGTCCATGATAAGAACAAAATTTATGAAGTTCCATCTGATATCACCATTCTCTAAGATTTCTTATCAGGCCTTCCAAGAGAGACAGTAACTACACAGAAAATAATGTTCATTTCACTCTTTGCTGATACTTATGAACTAGTGTTTCAATCATCTGATAAGAAGTTATAAAAAATTGGAAAATGATAGAGAATACAGAAAAAATACTGTACTAAGCTAAAATTTAATATCGGAATGTAATTAGATCGTACATTTTCTATGTTCATACTTCATACTTATGGTCATTTGCTTCGCATAATACTTCAAATTTGAAAATTTAGAAGAAAAAGAAGTGTAAAATATTTTTTAAAAGAAAGATAAAATATTATTCAAATATATTTTTGTTTAATTTCTTGTACTAAAATTAGTCAAACTGTTGATGTTTTTAAAACAAATTTGGAATAAGTTAATACCTTTTTCGAATGAAAAAGAAATCAATTGAGCTGAGAAAAAATATCAGAAATGTTCCCTAAGAGTGGGTATAAATAACGACAAATATTTATTGCATGTTTCGATAAAAGTATCAATGTTTTCTCAGGTGAACATTGGTAATAGATTTGACTCGAGAAGTTCCCTGAGTTTCAATCCAAGTATTGCAGATGTGGCTTTGGGAATTTAGAAGCGGGAATGGTTGTTCTAACTCAGTGGTATAATTATCAGCAGGTTGGGTTCTTGCAAAGACTTATTTTTTAAGTAAACGTCATGTTAGATCTCAACGGTTCAAGCTAGAGCCCCTACATAGAGAGGCCGAAAGCAACACTATTTTGGACAAGAGCCCGAGTTCACGGTGGTTGACCTTTCCAAGCAGGTATCGCCTGATGGCGATTTTTCATTATTTCTGGCATTTAAAATTTCCCCAATTTGGCGAGATTTGATGATGTGATATAATGCCAGGAATTTCGTTCTAGCTGTTCAACAATAAAAAATATAATCCATAGTGCTTGATGCGTTAACTCGTATGTATTGTGATCTTAGATAATGCCTTAACAGAAGCCTGCGACAACATCGTGAATATAATTTTATTCATTAAATATCGCAGAATGGCAACGATACGAATAAAATAAATAAATAAATAAAGTAACGCTTTACTAATCGCCAGTGAAAGCGAATATAAAGCTAATAGCCATGAAGAATTGCTTGAGTTTCTTAGAAAAACAGGTATGACTTCTGTTCTAAATAACTAAAAAGCTCGAAACGAAATTTGCTGTGTTTTGCAGGAAAATCAGCCTACTCGAATGCCAAAGTTTTATTTGTGCCAGCTTCAAATTAGCAAAAGAACGTTAATTGCATTTTTAAATAACATCTACGTAAATGAAAGTCCCACAGCGATGAGACGAGGCAAAATGGCTTCCTTGTAATATTTAAAACTTTTCGATACTTCACTTAACCTTTAACTCCCAACCGTACGCAAGTAGATAGCGTGATATACATACCATACATAGATGGAGGAGGGGGGGCCTCAGTGGCTGAGCGGTCAAATCGACTGGCTCCGGTGCCTCCCTGCGCGGAGAGAAAGAGGCGTGGGTTCGATTCCCACCTTTGCCCTGGGTGTATTTCCTTCTTTGTATATTAAAATCTGTTGTGCTGTCTTGTTCTATCTTTCATATTCGACGAGAGTTTGAGGCATATCCTTGAGAATAGCAAATAAACTCGAATATTTATGTGACCTGAAATGGTCGTAAACAAACAAAGATGGAGGAGGGGGGCATACATACCTTTGTTTCCCGGATTTTAATAGTTAAGATTCTTGTAGAAATTGTTTTTACTTGATAAACAAGATTTGGGACTACATCAAAATAACATGTAATAAATCGTCAATCAATTTCTACAGAAATTTAAGAAATGCAAAATTGGTAACAAAAATTATTAAGTTTAGGGTAACCTAACAGTTATTGCGTTAGAATTAAGTTTAAACTTGTGCACTGAATATTAAAACTTTATTGACACCGAAAAATCATGAATGCAGGTTTCTCATGCAAAGCCGATGTTTTTTTTTCTGTGTTGTTTGCTGGCATTATACGTTTGGAAATGTTTATGACATATTTCGCTCGACGCGAAGGAAACTAGTTTCAAATATTTTTCGAAGCAAATATGTGTCTTAAAATTTCTATCAAAGAGCTAATATAGATCAAAGATAAATGTCAAAGATGCCAGGTACGTTTTCTATACACATAAATGTAAAACAAGACATTAAAAAGTTTATAAGAAATATTACTTTTCAAAAGACCTGCAATATAGAGTAAGAAATGCAAATGCACTCATTGTAGAAAGAATTGCATGTGTTTACCCAAATATATTTGCATAAATCTAAATATAGCTCCATGAAGAAATATTATTGTGTGCATAAATCGTATTTAGATCTTCGTTTAACATATTATTTATTTTTCAAAACAGTAGTTTTTTCACAGAAAACTGCCGTGGGTAGTACTAAAACAGCTAAAATCTTAAAACTTCTAGAAATTTAAATTGTTTATACATATATATATATATATATATATATATATATAATCATACAGATACACGAGCGGTACCGGTTTGGCGATACCGGTGCTTTTAAAAAATGCCACTTGCGGCATTTTTAGTAATTAATCACTGTTAAAAATGACATGCTTAAAAATGAGGAAACCCACCTTATTTTTTAAAAGTAATTTTGACTTACAAATGGGCAAGCGCAGTCATCAGTCTTAAGTACCGATGCTTACTTAAAAATTATAGTTACAGAAAGGGCAAGTATTAACTGCAGTAAATGAAAAAATTATAGATCAACTTTGCGTTTAGAACAATAGTAGTTGTATCAAAATTACAGAACTATTTATTGAACGAAAGTTTGGAATTATTCAAGAATGAGAGCACAATTTAGGCATATCTAAAATTTAAATTTGAATTATTTCTTATACGTGAATTCTATCATATAAGTTTTGCGCAATTTTTCCCGCACGATCGACTTTCAGCGGAAATATTTCACAACCGAAAGACCTCCGGAAATTGCATTCATCTAATTTCCATAGAAAAAAATCAAATTTAGAGGGATGCATTTGAGTTTTTTCTTTTTATAATTATAAAAATCCAAGAATTAAATAAATGTTATGGATGTTTTCTCTCGATGTTACGTTAAATGAAAATTATTTTATAATGAAGCGGAAGTAATTTTAGAGCAAAAAATTATTTTTAGAAACGGTAGGAATTGAAAGTAGGAACTTTAATGTATCTTTTGTAAGGATATTTTTGTTAATAATAACTTATTTAAATGACAAAAACAATAAATCAAGTTCTCAGAAAAATCTGTTATGAGTGACTAGCAACTAAGTAATTTTCATCCAAACGTACACTGCTACGACTTATACTATTCAGCCATTATTTATTATCTTAGTCTTAAATTACCATTAAGAATTTTCAATATTTGTTAGGCGTCGCAATTTTAAAAAGATAAAGCGAAAAAGAGTTATTTTATGAAGTGTTCTTTTGGTTTAAAAACTCGAATTGGGGAACGATATTTTATGAACCTAAGTACTCTCAATAGTCCGGCAGATATATGACATAATTGTGCCTTTAATGATAGAAGCAAACATCTTGGGGTACATGTACTACACATATTAAGATTTAACTTTAGATAGGAGGACATCGCAAATTTCGCGAATGGCGAGCATTCAAAATGGCGGCCTATCGATTCGTTATGTATCGTTATGTGCACTCGCTTGAATTTTCTTTGATGATATTAAATGATCAGTTATGAAAACAATGACAGGTAATAATTGTTTCATACATGTAGAGTGCAATTTATAATAATATATCACATTTTATTTATGATATACATGCTTTTATTCAACTTAAAACCTGATTATTTAATGAAATTAATAATACTACAATGCCTGAATTGCATTGCATAAATACACTACACAGATGAAAGAGCCAAAGTCCCTCAGCGATGAAAAGAAAGATTAGGGTTGCGCCCCCCTCCTCAGGCTTCCTTGGTAACGTTCGAATTTTTTAATGCCTCACTCTACACTTAACTCAAAGAAGCCGATAGTGAAGGAAAAGCGCGAAATAGATACATACATACGTTTGGTTAACTCATTTGGATTTTAATAAATAGGATGGGAATTTCTCCCTTTTTCAAAGAAATAAGAAATCGTAATGAGAATTTGATACTTAATTGAGTTGACAATTGGATTAGTTCCCAATGTACGATCCCACGCATTCTTACGTTCGGCGACTTTCCGTATCGTAAACGACAAGTTTCTGTATAAAACTTTAACACCCAAAACAGGAGGTCAACTAACGGAAAAGTTAATACTATAAGTAACGAGGTTAATGAAAAATAAAAAATGTTTAATAAACACGTTTAGTTGTTAACGTTAAATTAGCGCCAACTTTTCGCCAAATCTTCCGGTACCATACTCTAGAATTGAGTCGTAGTTCAACTAAATACAAAACAGGGTGCAATGCGCAGCTATTAAATTACAAATGTTAAGTTTTATTTAAGCATACAATATAAATAATAGCACTAAGATAGTTTATTTAATTAAGTATCATTCAATTCAGGAAATGCATTAGATTTTATATGGTGGAGGAGTACGAGATAATATTCATTTACAACGATGATTTGTGTTGTAAATTGACGCCTCAGAAAGTTAAATGCTTGTTAAAGTAGATTAATTTTCTTATTGGCTGTTTTTACATACAATTCGGTGTGCTCGGAATTAAAAAGGCTTCAAAGATTATTCAGTGGTACGATATCGCGCCACATTCGTAGCAAACGGGAGGTATGCTTTTTAATCTCATTTTCTTTCTCCATTAAATGAAAGTAACACATCGTAAGACCTCCCTTGTATATCAAAATTCTCTGTTGTCGTAATAAAATCTACTCGGGCACATCCATAAAACATATAACACCAGAAAACTTTTAAAATAGAGGAACTATATTTTCTTTTTTATTTCTATTATAGAGTATGATAAACTATTATGCGTATAAATGTGTTTTAAAAGTAACAATCTAACTTCTCTAAAAGGGAGTTCTGTATTTTCTAAAAAAAATACGGGTTTTCATAAGAAGACTTTATAAAAGTTCAGAAGTTTTAGCACAGCAATGAAAACTTCCGCACTTCAAATTGACTTTTTTATGGAAACTATGTTGACCTGCTCTGTTATAGTGAAAATTCTCTCTTTCTCGCTGAGTTTTATGGCGTGAATTATATTGCTCGATCAGAATTCATCCACTATGGACAAAGTTATGAGAGATTTTCAATGACAATGGAGGGAATTCAAGCATCGTCATTGGTCACGTGGCAGCGATGAAAGCAATGTAAACAAAGGAAGCCGTAGCATCGCTTTACTTCGAGTTCGACAAATCTAATTAAAAACTAGGCCTAAATAAAGTTCTGCTACATTACATAAATTTAACACTGAATGAAAACTATACCTATTGTAATAGCTAATAAATTTCTTTTATAATGATTAAATTAAATGCAAATACTGGGTTATAATCAGAAAAAGCTGTGAAAACAGTCTAATTAATTTTAAGATAACTAAGTTGGCTAGTGAACTCCACGTAGAACACAATTGAAAATCTTAGTAAACAAAGAGCGGATATCACCTGACACAGATGATCGCTCATGAGTCCCTCTAGCGGTGAATTGACTCCATTGAGATGTTTTAGCATAGTATTCGCTTGAACCATGTTGATTATTCTCGTTAGTCGGTAGTGTTCTTTTGGTGCATTCACAGCTTAATAATGCTTCATTTTGAATTCTTAAATTTTAATAATACCCTATGTGGTTTGCGACACAGTTCTTCTTGCGGGATTTCATTCGCTAAAGTAGAAAAAGAAAAATTCAAACTTTTTGCCGTTAGATGGAGATGCACTCAACAAAGAACAGAATTCCACTGAAAACTACAACTATCTATAAATTTATATAACTGAAGCGTATCTGTTTGATGAATGCATCATTGTGTTACAAATGACAACTTGAAAATTAGTCACAAAACCGTTACCTGAAGCTTCTTTATAGATACTTCAGATATTTCGTTGAAAATCGCGTCATTCAGACACAGTCCTCAAGATACTCCTTATTTATGTAAACTCTAAAGGTAATGTAACCCTAGAACTAAAAATCAACTGGTATTCAATCCTGTGAAAGAAAGACCATTTTGTTCGTATATTCCTTTGCATCTCTTGCCACATTGTCTTTCTTTCTGATGGGGCTGCGAATGATCACCAACTTTAGCAATCCTGAGCTCTAATTGGTGCGAAACTGCATTAGGAATTTAATTTAGCCGGTAATATCCAAGACAAACGGATACTCAGGGGATCTTTAACATGACGCATAATTACACGACATGGGCGCTAACGATTTTGTGCATCTTGAAAGGCCACCGACTTGGGCCAGGTTTGATCATGCGAACTTGGGCATCCGAGGCCAGGGCCTGACCACAGCGCCACCCTGCCAGTGTGTCTTTTGTACAATGACGGCTTATTAAACGTTCCTTCGTAAAGGTTTCCTTCGAGAACGACTTCACTCCGGCGTTGTAATATCGTCGGTTTAGTTCAATACTCAGCCATCTTAAAAAACATCCCTAAACAAATATGTACCTCATTTTGCCACTAACTTCTAATTCCATAGCTTAACAACAGTATGAGGCTAGTGTGATGCCTGAGCTTCTTTTTCCTTCGTGCATTTCTTGAATTACAGCACGGAAAATAAACGTCTAAATACGTTTGGTCTTAAAACAGCCAATATTAACAAGCCTTGGTATTGAACTAGCGCAGCGATATGAGGTGTTCCGCATCTTCCGTGAATGTCACTATGAAAAACATTATTTTCCAGAAGAACATCTAAGGCGAGCAAATGCAACAGTAACAATTATAAACGAGCTGTTTAGAAACAGCTAGCTGTTTTTCAGGGGAAGCTACTCTTGCGATATCTAACGCTAACAGAGGGTGACGGGTCGACCGACACATGACAGTACTAACAGCCTCATGCACCCTTAGCTTTTTAAAATACTGCATCCGAGGCAACAAACATGTCCTGATAGCAAACTAGCACTGATCCATCCTACGTCAATTTTTATAAAACTTGTATTTCCAATAAAAGCAGTGTTATTTGAAACATTTTACTTCGAATATTTCAGATTGAGAAAAATGATCCCAAGCGTTTGCCGTTCAAATTTCTAGCACCAAATAATCCTGTTTGTGAAATGTGTTAAATTTTACATTAGAAAATCGACTAAAGAGAAATATTTTGAAGTGATTTATTTTCAGCGGCTCTTTTTTCTGGTATAGGTAAAAAGTAATGCCTCATTAAAATCGATTTCGCTTCTTACTAGCATTTAAAACGTCACAGGATGAATTTTCATACATTACATTATTTCCTGTCTTGCTACGCTGGTTTACTAAATCGCAATTATAAGTTCTTCAATTTTTAATTAGGTTTTCTTCAAGTAAAAATGACTGTTAACAAGTTGACTATGAATAATTAATTACATAATATAATTTTGAGTTTAATTTATTTGTATAAGAAAAATAAACGTTCATTTTTTGGAATCAGTTTAATTTTTTTAGTGATTAAACACAGAACTTTCTGAGTGTAGCTGTCTCAGTCAATACGTTTGTACGTTTTGTAATTAATATTTCAGTTGTAGAAGAAACCGGCATTATTTTTAACGCATTTAGTTAATTGAATTCGAGCAAATGAAATGTTTTGTCCCGTTTTCTTTTGGTACATTCAATTAGAGAAAATATTAAAGGTTTTTTCTTAGAAAAAAATATGAAATATTCAAATTGCTAAAAAATAATAACAGCTATTTTAAATTTTGAAAAGTTATTTAGCACATATATATGTGCTACGAAAAAAAGTCAAAAATCTCCACAAACACACACACACACAAAAGAGAGAGAGACAGAAAGAGAGGGAACAGTTTGGACAAACAGTTAGTTTGACTGCTAAACTATTTCGCTGATATTTCCAAATATTCCTTTTACTGTTATATTTCTGTACATTAGACGAAATAACACATTAGCAATTATAGTGAAACGCAACGTTGTGTTTAAGAATAAAAGTCACTCCTCAAAAAGGATGGCGCACTGGTTTTCCGAATAAACCCTTAATAGGACTATCCAACAAATTTGATATGAAGGAATTTTTGCTTCGAGAAATAACAAAAAAGTATTTTCGTAACAAAGTTAGGCAAAGGTTTTTTGTCCTCCCAATTCCATTACTCAAGAAAAAAAATCGCCAACTGAGCTGAGCTTGCTTGTGATAGATCCGGCAACATGAAAGATTACCAGAATAAGAAATTTTCAAACTTGGCGTGTATGAACCAATCTTATAAGGATATTTGACTTGCGGTCGAGCAGGTGTCATTTGATATTTTAAGTATAGATAATTCCTGTTAGATTTACTACAACAGGATATACCTAATATGGAGTAGCAGTATTTAAATTCCTTAAAGAATAATAATTGCTAAGTTTCTAAAAATGGATAAGATACTAATAGGACTATATTCTGCGATTTCAAGTGCGAAGCAAGCAAAGCAATAAAAAAAATTCTTCTGGATGATATACAATATATAAAACCAATAACAGCGCAATATACAATTGTACATGCATAAAAAAATCAATGTCCACCAGCAGATGTTATAACAACAAAAAGTAGAAAATATGAAGTATATTTCTGAAACGTAAGTATTAACTAGTTACTTTTAGAGTAATTTTTTTTTTTCAGATTGATTGATAATTACTTATCTGATAATAGCGTAAATAGTCTTGGTGACGCTTCACAGTACGTCGAACATTAAACATGTCAATAAACAAAACTCGATCTCGTAAGGTTTGGTACCTCAGCCTAATAGCAGCCACCGGTATAACTTGGAAAATAATGGCGCCAAGATCGCAGCAATGGTTTCGCCAAGCTCTTAATAACATCTGTGCTGATTTGCGATTGAATCTTGGGCCGCTTTAAGTACCTTAAATAAAATTTCAGAAGTATTGATAGACAAAAACTTTCTCCTGAAATGTCTTACACGATTTACACTAAGACCATGATTTGATGCATATTTGCCTTTCAAAATATAGAAAAAACTATGTTTCGTAACTAGTCATATGGTAATTATCGGTTATACGCCCTACCTTGGCGGTTTTAGAAATGTCGCCATTATGCTATTTAAATCTAATAAAATTGTTTTGCATACATTTCATTTGGCGAGAAAAAAGGAAGGGCGTATAACCGATAAGCGCCAAAAGTTTTTAAAAACTCATAAAAACTCTCATTATCAAGTCGGGTTAGAACTTCACAAAATTGAATGAATAAAAATTTTAAATCAGGATATTTTGAGATATTTTATTACGATAAATGTATTCTGCAATTGCCCATTATCTATTTCTGGAGTCATATAGCAGCTGCGCTTTAAACAATCATTTTGATACTGCTTAATAAAAAGTTTTTTCATACTTGGGCTTGTGATAGATCGAAAGCGACAAACGATGGATCCAAAGTTTCGTCAAATTTGATACCACATCAAAATATCAAATTCAGCAAAATTTTAAACAAAATAATAAAACATAAATTTAAATTTCAAATATTTTTATTTCAAATCATGGTTACAACTGAAATGGCTTCAATGCCTATCTGAAACTAACAAATTATAGAATTTTTTTTTTAAGTGTAAAAGGGAATGATTTTAAAAATTAGTTCGAATATATTTAGATTTTAAAATGTAATCATACTCTTCATAACTGTTTTAAATTTTTATACTGACTTAAATGATCCGTACGAGATTCCGGGTGATTTATGTTGAGGCTTTCATTTTATTTAAACTTAATGGGGATGCTGAGCGTTATCTGTAAAATTTTCATCTTCTTCAAATCTGATCTGAAGCAAATTTTGATGGAGTTAAGACATGGATTACTCTTCTTCAACAGCAGTTGTCCTCTTGCGGCGTCTGGATCGTCGTTTTCCTGAAGATATTTTCCTCCGACCACTGGATCTCCTGGATCGTTTGCGACTCCCGGATCACCTACGCCCGCCAGATCTCCTCCTGCGAGAGGTCTTTCCGGAAGATCTGCGTCTCCTCTTGGCTCTTTCGCCTGCTTTGTATTTGCCTCCCTCTCGAGTCAGAAGTCCGCGTTCCATTGCATTCTTCACGAACATCTTCGCTTCTCATTTTATCATCCAGTTTGTTGTTGGTGCGGAGATACTTCTTGATCTCAGGCAGAGTCGTTCCATTTCTTCCTTGCAGTTTGCGGACAGCGTTCATCACAAGGCGTAAGATATTTTTCGGAGAAGTTGCCTGCTTTTTGACATTAGGCCTGTAACCAATTTTCTTTTCATTTCTGGTAGCTTTTCCTGAATCCATAATGAATGTTATCAAATGGCTATCGGAAATTTCGAGAAGTGATTTAACAAATTTTGCTCAGGCGATGGTAGTATGATGGAAGAATCAGTTTGAATGATGCTAAGACGACAAATGAAAGAAATCTCTTCTTTGAGTGCAAACCCATTAAGCTCATAATCTTCAAGGCTAATCTATAGCTCATGTAACTGCCAATTTTCTTAGTGTTAAAATTCTGGTAATTCCTCAATAAAGTAAATAATAAAAGTAACACAAAAAAAAGTTCAATTTCTGATCTGATTCATAAACTTGTCGTACTTTAGAGGCTACAGCGTCTGCAACCATAGCATATTGTTTAATTTAACAGCAAGTATTTTGATGCTTGCTCAAAATCGGAAAGTTTGAACTAAATATGGGCGAACATATGTAACACTGTTACAAGATGTAATTTTATATAGGTGATATTTCGCTAATTGAGAATTCGTTTTATTTTAATCTTTTCTCTCTGTTGAAGGTATCAGTACTTTGAAGTCAAATTCTACCGCTGGCTTCGCAATAGGTTAGGCATTTAGTATTACGGAGGTAGCGGTTCTACGCAGTTTATTCAATTGCTGTATAGCAACAATTTCTGTTTTATCTTTACAAACTTCCTAGAAAGGCGGATGATTGCTACCAAGAAAGGTGAAATATTTCTCATGGGATTTCAATATAATTTGTAACTTTGGGCCAAAATATTTTACCACACAGACTAAATGACTCTTTCTTGTAACAAATATCATTTGGTATTGGTTTGTGATAAACATAAGGGCATACATTTAAAAGGAAGAAATATACGAAAAGCATTCAAATGATGTACGGAATTTGAATAAATTCAAATAACGGATACTTTTTCATTATTGGCGACTTTATCGCCGGCGCCGAAAATAATGTACAGAAATATTCAAATAATAAACAGTGTCTCTTTCATTATAGAAGGACAGCCTGATGTTTGCATTCTCCCATTATTTCCTAATTGAATCCCTTGATTGGTTCTTAAGAGCAGTAACGCATAACGTGAAACACGTTCAATTTAGCTATCCGTCTTGACGGGATAACTACCAAAAACTAATCAGCACTACTTTCCACCAGGGTCCCTATGTCTTCAAAATTTAGTTCCATTTCAATCCTGTATATTTTCAGTTAGAGGGGACACAGAAAACTGTTTAAGTAAAAATGCAATCTTTTTGTCCAACCTCACGGTAAATTTGTCTATTCTACATTGTCCTTGGAAATAATAATATAAGCAAATTTACTGTGCAGCTGGATTCAAAGATAGTTTGGGATCTAACGTAACGTTTTTATGTCAAAATATTTGTGAAAATACGTGTGTGTACATAAATGGGGTCATGGCTTTATTAATTGTTAAAAACTAGGCCGCCACGTGAAAAAAGTTGGGAACTAGTGTATCAGACATTGTCAGCTTCAAGTTGTATTTTATTTTGTTTGACATTGTATAGGATGTTTTATTATCATATATATATATAAATGTATATATATATATATATGTATATATATATATGTAAGAACGGCTGTCCCGTTCTATCTTCTACAGCAGTGGCTGCTAAGACCCATGTAAGACGAGGCACAGGGCTTCGTTGCAATTCTTTATTGGTACATTTTAACACACAACTATCACAACATTAATATTGTTGGAACGAACGACATGAAGTCATCAGCAAGTTTCAAGAAGCAATCATCCCGATTTTCGTTCGGGCAGTCGTATTTATATGGGGAAAAATCTCTTAGACTGCAGACAATGTTCCCTACACCACGTGATGGCACGTGGTTTAAATAGGAGGGCCATATGGAAAATAAATTATATAATTGGCTTTAATGCCGTAGACAGAGGCTGGCCTAAGTCTATGGGGAAAAAAATAGTCTGGAGGGAATTAATGAGGGAAATCAAATTGAGCTTAGGCATGACCATATATGGTAACGCGTTAGAGAAATTTATGAGTGGGACAACCCTGAGTTGTCAAGTTTAATATGGAAAAAGCCAGACAAAGGATTTCTCAATAACACAGCCTGACAAAGGATACCAAGGATTTTTCCATATTACATATATATATATAAATAAGAAATGGATTAATTAGCACCTTAAGATTAGTATCATTTTGCTTTTACATTCCATTACTAGATTCCTTCCTCTGTTTTTTTTTGTTCTTGACATTTTTTCTTCTTTAAACTATAAATATGTATTGAGTATTGTACAAAAATTGTAGATTGTAGATGTGTGTAAGAAGAAGTATGAAACAATGACGATCAAAGACTTCTTAAAAAAGGCTTCGTATCTACGTCGAAAGTAGGCGAGAGAGAAAAAACTGTTCAACCAAAACGTTTTCATTGATAGCATTAAAACTCATCAATAGCTACTAAATAAAACAACAAGTACCGTCTAGAACTATACGATCCTACTGTCCCGTATACACCAAATTCACGTTTATTATCTAGCTATCTCTTTGTCTCACTTTCTCATTTAGCTTTAATTCTTAATTACTTAAAATATGCCTTTTTCAATGGATAATACATATTCATTCACTCACTCATTCATTCATTCATTTATTCAGTCGGTCATTCATTTATTTACTCATTCATTCATTCATTTATTCAGTCGGTCATTCATTCATTTACTCATTCGTTCAAATGATGAAATAAATAAATGAGTGAAGGATTAAATAATCCTTCACTCATTTATTTATTTCATCATTTATTCACTCATTTATTCATTCATTCATTCATTCTTTCACTCGATCATCTACTCATTCATTTATTCATTGAGAAATATCCTTAAAAATCCCGATCAAAAGGTTACATAGAAAAATAGGCTCGTTTAGTTTTGGTTGAACTTCGTATCTGTACATGTTCTACATCGTAACATCTTTCCGACAAAGTTTGTTGCAAGCAAATTCGTTGGTTAGATCAGGATTTATATGGGATTGAAGTTTTCCCGTAGGCGCTAATGTTAGTTGTTTTGAACTGTTCAAAAATGAACAAAATTTGTTAAAATCAATATTTGACGCCGAGAGCTTCTTACAGTAAGCTTGCTCGTAGGAACTATGAT
This sequence comes from Octonoba sinensis, assembly GCA_038502835.1. Taxonomy (NCBI): domain Eukaryota; kingdom Metazoa; phylum Arthropoda; class Arachnida; order Araneae; family Uloboridae; genus Octonoba; species Octonoba sinensis. The sequence goes on along the minus strand of CM076606.1, from coordinate 15,210,979 downwards.
CTTGTGCCCAGAGTTTACATAATTTGCTTCATTTTTGCCCATAGGAGCAAATAAATTTTTTGAACTGTTCAAAATTGAACGAAAAATTGTTTAAATCAAAAAGCAAAATAAGGAAATGAGATATCCTCGCCTATATCTTTTGAATGCAAAAAGAAATGTTCGAATAGGACCACTCGTTCAAAAGTTATTAGGGGGGACGGTCAGACAGACAGACCAACAGACACACAACTTGCCCCATCACAAAACCTACTTTCATTTTTTTTATTTTTCAATCTTTATTTAATTACTTTACTTTTTTTTTACTTTTCTTTATTTTTAACGATATTGTTACGATACATTAAGCCTTCTTTCATGCTTGTTTACTATATTTTTTTTTACTTTTACGGGAAAGTAGACTAAAAAAGGTAAGAAAATGGACAAACAGAGATGAAAATCGTATTTAACTGTTTTATCTTTACCTATTTATATATAGATATTGCAGTGGTATAGGTTCATCTATCTATATAAAATGAAAGTTTGATGAACTTTCGAGTTGGCAACGCCCATGTTTATATGCTCGCTACAGCAAAATCTACGTAACGTACGATTACGAAAAGTGGCACAAAATTCTACCATATCTTGGTGGTTTGGACTTCGAAGCTGTTTTTTTTTTTAAATTCGTTCAATATTCTTTAAATTCAACAATTAAAATATTAATCCTCCAGCATTTTCTTTACTTCACACGATTTCTTGAAAGTGAATTAAAGTGAAGTGAGTTCAGAAATTCCGCGGATGAATGTAAACAATAATGGCGCCAGCCTTGCATGTAACGAAAATCAGTGTGTTTTAGAAAGTCTTTCCAGATTTGATTGATTATTTCAATGAAATTAATTTTTTTAAAGATGCAATCCATTAAAAATTGCAGTTACAATTACATCAGTAGCAAATAATGTTTACTGCATGAGTGATTCTGATCCGACATTTCTGAAAATCTTCGAGCACCTGTTCCGAAAGTTAAAAAAAAAAAAAAAAATCCGAAATTTTAAAAATTTACTTATTTTAAGATTTCTTTGACAATTAATATCTGTGTTTTTCTTTCTACCTATTTTGTGCTGCTTTAAAATATACAATAATTCTTTCCAGAAAAAAAAAAAAGACTTCTGATATACAAGACCTTTCCTTTAATTTCTTGAAGGATTAATTTTGAGCTTATATATATATATATATTTGTGTATGTACTGTGTGTTGAGGAGGGATGGGGGGGGGGGGGGTTGTTAACCTATATAGTTTTTTATTTTAAATTGATGGTGCATACTTTTTCGGAAAACTTTGTGTGAAGTTTGGAATTTTTTTTTCCACATTGAATCACCCATGGTTATTGGAGAGGTGGAAAACTTGGATTTTCTTTTTTAGAACTTTGTTGGGCCTGCTTGAACAATATATATCGATTTCAAGCATTATTATTCAATTAAGCGGCTAGCCCAACCAGTTTAATTCAACTGGGATGAAATTTTTTTTATATGTTAATAGATTATTAAACTATTATTAACATAGTATCTACTCATAAAAATAATATTCATTAATTACCAAAAACATGTAGCGAACTACTAATACACTTAATTTTTTAATTTTTGTATCACAATTTACCCTTTTTATTGGTTGAAATAAACATTTATGAAATAACATTTATATTTTTGAATTCAGACTCAGAAAGAATGTCAAAGAGAATGTCTATCAGAGTCAGAGTAAAAAAAAAAAAGCTATGTAAAAGTTTTGATGATGTAATAAAGATAAATATGCCACATGATACAAATATAGATCAATAAATATAGGTTATTAGTGATAGATTGAAATAATTTTATACCTAAATCAAAGTAGATATACATTTGTGGAAAAAGACTGGCTGAAATAAGATTTTATTGGCTCAGAAGTGACTTCGGTGTCTTGCTTGGGGGAAAAAACAAGTTGTGCCGTAGGCGCCGCTATTTTAACTTTGTACGGGCAACGCCGTTGCGGGTACCGCGAGTTATTTAGAAAAAATAACGTTTTGTTTGTTTGTTAGTATTAAATTGTGTTCAAATAAATGCCTTTGTGCAAAAACGAGAATACATGTTCATAAGATTTACGTCAATTTTAAGTGTACTGTATCAGCATCGGGGACAACTACACAAGGCAAAGGTTTAAAATTTTATCTTTTCCCTCATTGGATGCAATTTCTAGATCATACATAATGTTAAAACTTTGGTGGTGGTATAAATAAAATTAATTCAAATTTTCTGGCTGAAAAGAATAATACTTAATTTAACTATATTTTGGTGCAATTTAAGCAAGTAAACAACTAAATATATAATACTAACCGCCATTTTTGGTTATTGCATACTTGTGGTACAATGCACTAGTTTTAAACAAAAAAGCTACAGGTTTCTTGATTACAAAAAATACCGTACCTTTTGTGTTTAACGCACAAGAAACAATAAGATTTTGAATAGTTGCTAAGTCCCAAACGAAGAGATAATTAAAAAATAGCTGGTGCAGGCATCAACAAAATAACGTAATTAAGAATATTTTCCCTTTCATAAAATATAACGTGGATAATGCTCTCATATTTAAATTAACACTTTATCCATAAGGCCTTTTTTCAGCCTTCATCCAGCGTAATAAAAAATGCCGAAAGCCGTTATTAAAACTTTTAATCAAAGTATTAATGAATTTTTCCTGGCGCAAATTTAATTTACAGTACAGGAAATAACTATGCGCGATTTTCAGGCTGCGTAATTAACGGGAGTTTAATTTAGTCTCATTTAACCTGAGTCTATATCTAAGTGTTACAGGTTCCCTGCCTTTTCCTGTTCACTTAATTTTTAATAGATCTAGATTTTTGCGTCATAGTAATTTAAATCAAGTTTTAAACATTTGATAAAGCACGCCTAAGTTAAAGAATTCTTTGCGTAAAAGTAAAAATGCTTTTTAAAAGATTAAATAATGTTAAAAACTGAGAAATATTCAAGCAAGTAAAAATAAATGCGCCAATAGAAGTAAGTATAATTTTTAATTTTGCTCCTACTGGTATTTGCGCTTTTTTCATGTCATTTTTGAATTCCTAGCCTACTGTGCAAGATAAACGCTTTATTTTAATTAAAAGTACAGAATAGTTACAATAATAAAAGAAGATTGTAGTTAAAAGAATGGATCAACAAAATCGGGGATTGAAAGTACTTAGCTTATTAAAAAGGAATAAAGCAAAGTTATTAAATCCAAGAGAAACATAGAACGAAATTGTTATACCTAAATTGAATGTGCGGAGCACTGAAACGAATTTGTAAAGTAATGGTGAATCAATAAGGCCGTTAAACAACTCGCGGTCAATAAAGAACACTGTCTTCTCCTACATGAATGCTTATATTACCCTAGGCACATCCTCATTCTGTGAAAAAAGGAAACACCTTTAAGAAGTGCCAACCTGAAAAAAGAAAATAAAAACTTTATACTAAGCTTTACATTCTCTCAGTTTTATGAAAAGCAGCTTTTATAATTTCTTCATAAGGGTTAAGATTAATGATTTATTTTTTGATTACATAACAATATTTTCTCAAGAAATGTCTTTAGATATTTGAGTACTGTCTGAAAATATCGGGATTTCTATCTATATTTGCTTCCCCCCCCCCTTTTCTTTTTTACATGAATAAATAGCTTAGAGTAATTTTTATGATGTGTATTTGTTTTTTATTGTATTTGTCACAAAACGATGTTATAAAATTCTTTGATTCGGGTCCTGCTTTTATTTTTATAAGTAAAAACTTTTATTTTTTTTATATATTTATTTAATTTTATTTAGATTGGAGACATCGGCCTGTTTCAACATATCTCTCTAATATTGTATTAGTAGATTTCCGAAAGCGAAATGCTCGTAGTAACGGGAAATTATGAGCAATACACGAGGAAAATCTTTCATAAGAGTAATGGAGTTCTACGGTTTACAGTGGTAGAAATTTTTCTTGGATAGTGGCAATCGTCACTAAGCAGTTTGAGGAAAAAAAAAGTTGCTCGTCAACATGAGTAGGGGAATAAGGCCGTTTCACCAACAAGAGGCGGTGGCGGTGGAAGGGGGCGTGGTCCCACCGCCTCCCAATACCCCCAGGCGTGCCCTCAGGCGTTAGTCGAGTGGAGTTGAGTTGTATGCCCTCAGGCATTTTTCGAGTGGAGTTGAGTTGTTTTTGCCCCCAGGCGTTTTTCGAGTAGAGTTGAGTTGTATGCCCTCAGGCGTTTTTAAAGTAGAGTTGAGTTGTTTTTCAAAAGTTTATAGTTTTGGGATGGCAACACTGTTTAATTTAGGTTTTAACCCTATTATTCCGCCTCCTAGCGGCAAATAGTGGAACTACTATAGCACTGTTTCAATACTACGAAAACCGTTAAAAAGTTTATAGTTTTGGAATGGCAACACTTTTTAGTTTCAGTTTAAGACTTGATGTAAAACCGATTGTGACACCATCTACGAGAAGAAAAGGGAACTATTTTGGAACTTAGAATTTTTTTTCTAATGTTTTTAGAATTCGAGCATTAAATATTAACAAAAAATAATTATAATGTATAATGAATTAAATTTATTGTCGCTATTTACGTCCTATTATGTATTTATTTCTTTTTTCGACTTAGAAAGATTTTCTTTTTCGATCTTTTTAATGTTTTCACTTAGCATTCACGCAGGAACTATTTCATATTAACAAAAAAATTAATTATAAAATGATAGCGCTAAAAAGTTAATGCTTAAAAAGGGATTACTTTAAATGCAAAGGGAATTATTAAAGTATTACATTTAAATGATATTAAAAAATAATAGTTTTTTTTTAATACAAATTAGTGATGATAAAAGGTATATTCAACTTACCCTAGCAGGAGATTCAGTAGATTGATAATTGATTCTTGAAAAATCCATGGTTGAGCGTATAAGGAACTGAGAAACGCTTTTAAAAGAGGGCAGAGCTAAGTTATAATTCCTGCAGCATTGCAAGACATGAACAAACTTGTAATGCGCTAAAAGATTGAAATCGTAGTGCAGGTGTTTTTTTTATGGCTTTAGGTCCTTTGTGACGATCTGACAGAATAGAAAAGGTCCCCTCTCCACCCCTATAGGCATACTTTCTCTTTCTACATTGAATGAAGTGATTGACAAAGATCGCTTTCCTTTTCACATACCATCTTCATTGTACTTAATTTTTTTAACTTCTGATACATTACTTGATGGTGGTGAATATCAGCTTAATGAAAACAAAAATACGTTAATGAGAGATGATTTTTACTCGCAAGAAAACATGTTTGATAGTGTTTTCTTCTATTAGCAACCTTTTTTTCATTGATGCAGAAGCTACTAGTAGGATTCATTCCGTAAAACAATAGAGAATGTAAGATTTTACTAAATAAAAATGTTTGAACTTGCATAACAAAATTATTTTTTACTTGCAAAATTTTAGACTTCGCATGAAAATTTAAAAAAAAGTACTTATTCAAACGGTTGAAACTTGGAACTAAAATTTCAAGACTGAATCATCAAAAATCCGAAACAATTTAAGCTGTGGAATAAAGATTCGAGATTTAAAAAGTAAATGTAAACTCACTAAAAGAGATTTGAAAATCTGAAAAGAGAAATAGAATAATAACTTCACTAGAAACACTGAAATAGAATCGTAAAACTTGAAAAATTTAAATCGCAAAACTTAAATCTATTGCAAAGAGCTTTATGTGAAACGTAAAAGTGCTAAGAGCAAAATGCTAAAATTGAGGAAACTTAGAAATACGTGGAACAAATCATTTACAACTATAAACTTTAAAAACTTAAACTCATTCAGAAAAGAACGGAAATGCAAAATTACAAAACAAAAGTGTTACGCTCTAGCAAAATATTAAAACTTAACGCAAAAAAAAAAAAAAAAATGTAAGAAAGTACAAAACACCAAAAGTTAAGAGTAGTATAAAAAACTGTTACTTAGATTCATCTAAAACATAACTCGGAAAAAGTAAAAGTAATATATACAAATTGAAAAAACTTATATTCACCTAATTAACATATCAAAATAGCAAGTACAAGACGTTAAAACAGAACGAAAAATGTAAAAGTATGAAACGTAAAATTACAAAACCTAAATTCATCTGGTAAAAGTTAAGTAAAAAATGTAAAAGCACTAAGAGTGAAAACTACAAAACAGCATGAAAGCTAGAAATAAAAAATATACAACATCAGAACTTAAATTCATCCAGAAAAACTTAGAAGAAAAAATGTAAGAGTTCGGAAATTTTCAAAACAAAAGTATGATGCACTTGCAAAATGTTAAAACTTAGTGCAAAAACGTAAAAAGTACTATGTACAAAATGTTAAAATTTAGATTTATCTACTAAAACAGTGAATGAAGATGTAAAATTACTAAGAGTAATATATTAAAACAACACGAAAACGTAAAAGTACTAAGTACAAAACGTAAAAAAAAAAATTATTTATCTGATATAACTTAGACTGAAGTCGTAAAATTACTAAGTACAAAGTGTTAAAACATCATAAAAATGTAAAAATATCAAGTATAAAGCAGCAAAACATAGATTTGTCTGTAGAAATCTTGATCAAAAAAATGTAAAAGTTCAAACAACAAAACCCTAAAACTCTGAAAAGTTGAAAACACGCAGTACAAAAACAGCAAAACCTGTAAAATTGCTAAGTATAAGAATGCAAAGCTTAAATTTTTCCAGAAAAACTTAGAACGAAGTTGTAAAAGTACGGAACTTTTCAAAGTAAAAGCGTTATGTACTTACAAAATGTTAAAACTTAATGTAAAAATGTCAAAAATTCTTCGTCAAAAATATCAAAACTCTGATTTATCTACTGAAACTTAGAATGAAAATGTAATTGAATCAAATGTACTAAATGTGAAATAGTAAAGTAACATGAAAATGTAAAAGTACTAAGTATATAGCGTAGTCATCAAGTGAAACTTTGTACAAAAATGTCAAACTTAAGTACGAAACTTAAAAGACTTAGATCTGTTTGCAGAAATCTTGATCAAAAAACGTAAAAATTCGAACAACAAAATCCTAAAACTCCGAAAAATGTAAAAACACGCAGAACAAAAACAGCAAAACATAGATTTGTCTACTGAAATCTTGATCAAAAATGTAAAAGTTCAAACAACAAAATCCTAAAACTCTGAAAAATTGAAAACACGCAGTACAAAAACAGCAAAACCTGTAAAATTGATAAGTATAAGGCTGCAAAACTTAAATTTTCCCAGAAAAACTTAGAACGAAGTTGTAAAAGTACGGATCTTTTCAAAGTAAAAGTGTTATGCACTTACAAAATGTTAAAACTTAAAATGAAAATGTAATTGAATCAAATGTACTAAGTATAAAATAGTAAAGTAACATGAAATGTAAAAGTACTAAGTATATAGCGTAGTCATGAAGTGAAACTTTGTACAAAAATGTCAAACTTAAGTACGAAACTTAAAAGACTTAGATCTGTCTGCAGAAATCTGGATCAAAAAACGTAAAAATTCAAACAACAAATTCCTAAAACTCTGAAAAAAGTAAAAACACGCAGTACAAAAACAGCAAAACATAGATTTGTCTACTGAAATCTTGATCAAAAATGTAAAAGTTCTAACAACAAAATCTTAAAACTCTGAAAAATTAAAAACATGCAGAGTAAAACAACAAAACATGTACAAATGCTAAGTATAAAGCTACAATACAAATGCTAAGTATAAAACTTAAATTCATCCAGAAAAACTTAGAACGAAAAATGTAAAAGCACGAAACTTTTCAAAACAAAAGTGTGATGCACTTGAAAAACATTAAAACTTAATGCGAAAATGTAAAAAGTACTACGCACAAAATGCTAAAATTTAGACTTATCTACTAAAACATTGGATGAAGATGTAAAATTACTAAGTAAAATATATTAAAGCAGCAAGAAAATGTTAAAGTACTAAGTACAAAAACGTAAATAAATTGATTTATCTACTAAAACATAGACTGAAGTTGTAAAATTACTAAGTACAAACTGTTAAAACATCATAAAATTTGAAAATAGCAAGTATAAACCAACAAAACATAGATCTGTCCACTGAAATCTTGATCAAAAATGTAAAAGTTCTAACAACAAAATCCTAAAACTGATAAATTAAAAACACTCAGTACAAAACAACAAAACATGTAAAAATGGTAAGTATAAAGCTGCAAAACTTAAACTCAATCAGAAAAACTTAGAACGATGATGTAAAAGCGCGAAACTTTTCAAAATAAAAGTGTTATACACTTGCAAAATGTTAAAACGTACTGCAAAAATCTTAAGAATTACTACGTACAAAATGTTAAAACTCTGATTTATCTACTAAAGCAACGCGAAAATGTAAAAGTACTAAGTATATAACGTATTCATCAAGTGAAATTTTGTACGAAAATGTAATCGTTTATGTGCGAAACTTAAAAAACTTAGATTTATCTAAAAAAATCCCAACTAAAGTCGTAAAAAGTATGAAATGTTAAACATCATGAAAATGTAAACTTTCCAAAAATGCAAACATCAAAACAACTTAGATGTATCTAATAAAATTTAGAACGAGTAAAAGTGTCAAACTTAATAAAAGAACAAAGTAAAAAACAAAAAAAAAAAAAACTAATATTCATCTACTAAAACACAGAAATACTTAGAACGAAAAGGTAACAGAACATTTTCAAAATAAACGTGTTATGCACTTGCAAAATGTTAAAACTTAAATTTATCTACTAAAAATTAGAACAAAGATGTAAAAATACTAAGTATAATACATTGTAGCAACACAAAAATTTAACAGTACTAAATACAAAACGTAAAAAAAGTTAGAGTTATCCAACTAAAACTTAGACTGAAGTCGTAAAATTACCAAGTACGAAATGTTCAAGCATCATAAAAATGACTAAATAACAAGTATAATATATCAAAAACATAGATTTCTCCATTGAAATCTTTTAAGAAAATGTAAAAGTTCTAAGGACAAAAATGCTAAAGAAGTGAAAAAATGAAGAATACGCAGTGCCACACAACAAAGCATGTACTAACTATAAAACTTCTAATCTTGAATTCATCCAAGGGAAAAAAAAAGCTTAGAAAAAAAAAATACGTAAATCCAAACGAAAATTTTCAGAAATAAAACTGTTATCCACTTGCAAAGTGTTAAAACTTAATGCAAAAATATAAAAAGTACTGTGTATGAATGTTAAAACTTAGATTTATCAACGAAAACACGGAATGAAGATGTAAAAATATTAAGTATAATATATTAAAGCAACACTAAAATGTAAAAGCACTATGTACAAAGCATCAAAACTTAAATTCATCTAGTAAAACTTGGTGCAAAAATGTAAAAGTACTAAGCATAGAACCTCAAATATACATTTATTTAGTAAAAAACAGAACGAAACTGTTAAAGTACTAAAGCCAACGCATCAAACAAGGATTAATCTATTAAAACAGGATAAAAGCACTACATACAAACTGCAAAAACTCTTAGAACTAAAATTTAAAAATGTAACAAATCGTAAAATTTTAAAACTTCATCCAGAAAAACTTAGAACGGAAATATAAAATTACTGAAGTTTACAAAACAAAAGTGATAGGTATTTGCAAATTGTTAAAAGCAAAAACGTAAAAAGTACGAAACATCAAAACTTGGAGTAGTATAATAACAAAACTGCAACTTCGATTCATCAAATAGGACTTAACTCTAAAATTGTGAAAGAAATGTGAAAACTGATATTCAACTTTTAAAATGTAAAAATATTAAGTACACGATGTTAAAACAGAACAAAAATGTAAAGGTACGAAATGTAAAACTCCAAAAAGTTAAATTCCTCTACTAAAAAAAAAAAATGGTTTGAAAAGTAAAAGTACTACGTACATCAACTAAAAACAGCATAAAAATTTAAAAATAGCAAGTACAACACGTTAAAACAGCACGAAAATCTAAAAGTACTAAGTACAATGCATCAAAACTTACGTTGATCCAGAAAAGCTTGAAACGAAAGATGTAAAAGTACGGACATTTTCAAAATAAAGGTGATACGCATTTGCAAAATGTTAAAACTTAATGTAAAAACGTAAAAAGTACCATATACAAAATGTTAACACTTAGATTTATCTACTAAAACCTAGAATGAAGATATAAAAATTCTAAGTATAATATACTAAAGATTCAGCATCAAAATATATAATCTGTTTACAAAAACCTTAATCAGAAATGTAAGAGTTCGAAGAACAAAGTGCTAAAACTTAAAAAAGTAAAGAAACGCAGTACAAAACAATAAAGAACATTAAGTTTTAACATTTTGCAAATGCATATCACCTTTATTTTGAAAATGTCCGTACTTTTACATCTTTCGTTTCAAGCTTTTCTGGATCAACGTAAGTTTTGATGCATTGTACTTAGTACTTTTAGATTTTCGTGCTGTTTTAACGTGTTGTACTTGCTATTTTTAAATTTTTATGCTGTTTTTAGTTGATGTACGTAGTACTTTTACTTTTCAAACCATTTTTTTTTTTTAGTAGAGGAATTTAACTTTTTGGAGTTTTATATTTCGTACCTTTACATTTTTGTTCTGTTTTAACATCGTGTACTTAATATTTTTACATTTTAAAAGTTGAATATCAGTTTTCACATTTCTTTCACAATTTTAGAGTTAAGTCCTATTTGATGAATCGAAGTTGCAGTTTTGTTATTATACTACTCCAAGTTTTGATGTTTCGTACTTTTTACGTTTTTGCTTTTAACAATTTGCAAATACCTATCACTTTTGTTTTGTAAACTTCAGTAATTTTATATTTCCGTTCTAAGTTTTTCTGGATGAAGTTTTAAAATTTTACGATTTGTTACATTTTTAAATTTTAGTTCTAAGAGTTTTTGCAGTTTGTATGTAGTGCTTTTATCCTGTTTTAATAGATTAATCCTTGTTTGATGCGTTGGCTTTAGTACTTTAACAGTTTCGTTCTGTTTTTTACTAAATAAATGTATATTTGAGGTTCTATGCTTAGTACTTTTACATTTTTGTACCAAGTTTTACTAGATGAATTTAAGTTTTGATGCTTTGTACATAGTGCTTTTACATTTTAGTGTTGCTTTAATATATTATACTTAATATTTTTACATCTTCATTCCGTGTTTTCGTTGATAAATCTAAGTTTTAACATTCATACACAGTACTTTTTATATTTTTGCATTAAGTTTTAACACTTTGCAAGTAGATAACAGTTTTATTTCTGAAAATTTTCGTTTGGATTTACGTATTTTTTTTTTCTAAGTTTTTTTTTTCCCTTGGATGAATTCAAGATTAGAAGTTTTATAGTTAGTACATGCTTTGTTGTGTGGCACTGCGTATTCTTCATTTTTTCACTTCTTTAGCATTTTTGTCCTTAGAACTTTTACATTTTTTTAAAAGATTTCAATGGAGAAATCTATGTTTTTGATATATTATACTTGTTATTTAGTCATTTTTATGATGCTTGAACATTTCGTACTTGGTAATTTTACGACTTCAGTCTAAGTTTTAGTTGGATAACTCTAACTTTTTTTACGTTTTGTATTTAGTACTGTTAAATTTTTGTGTTGCTACAATGTATTATACTTAGTATTTTTACATCTTTGTTCTAATTTTTAGTAGATAAATTTAAGTTTTAACATTTTGCAAGTGCATAACACGTTTATTTTGAAAATTTTCTGTTACCTTTTCGTTCTAAGTATTTCTGTGTTTTAGTAGATGAATATTAGTTTTTTTTTTTTTGTTTTTTACTTTGTTCTTTTATTAAGTTTGACACTTTTACTCGTTCTAAATTTTATTAGATACATCTAAGTTGTTTTGATGTTTGCATTTTTGGAAAGTTTACATTTTCATGATGTTTAACATTTCATACTTTTTACGACTTTAGTTGGGATTTTTTTAGATAAATCTAAGTTTTTTAAGTTTCGCACATAAACGATTACATTTTCGTACAAAATTTCACTTGATGAATACGTTATATACTTAGTACTTTTACATTTTCGCGTTGCTTTAGTAGATAAATCAGAGTTTTAACATTTTGTACGTAGTAATTCTTAAGATTTTTGCAGTACGTTTTAACATTTTGCAAGTGTATAACACTTTTATTTTGAAAAGTTTCGCGCTTTTACATCATCGTTCTAAGTTTTTCTGATTGAGTTTAAGTTTTGCAGCTTTATACTTACCATTTTTACATGTTTTGTTGTTTTGTACTGAGTGTTTTTAATTTATCAGTTTTAGGATTTTGTTGTTAGAACTTTTACATTTTTGATCAAGATTTCAGTGGACAGATCTATGTTTTGTTGGTTTATACTTGCTATTTTCAAATTTTATGATGTTTTAACAGTTTGTACTTAGTAATTTTACAACTTCAGTCTATGTTTTAGTAGATAAATCAATTTATTTACGTTTTTGTACTTAGTACTTTAACATTTTCTTGCTGCTTTAATATATTTTACTTAGTAATTTTACATCTTCATCCAATGTTTTAGTAGATAAGTCTAAATTTTAGCATTTTGTGCGTAGTACTTTTTACATTTTCGCATTAAGTTTTAATGTTTTTCAAGTGCATCACACTTTTGTTTTGAAAAGTTTCGTGCTTTTACATTTTTCGTTCTAAGTTTTTCTGGATGAATTTAAGTTTTATACTTAGCATTTGTATTGTAGCTTTATACTTAGCATTTCTACATGTTTTGTTGTTTTACTCTGCATGTTTTTAATTTTTCAGAGTTTTAAGATTTTGTTGTTAGAACTTTTACATTTTTGATCAAGATTTCAGTAGACAAATCTATGTTTTGCTGTTTTTGTACTGCGTGTTTTTACTTTTTTCAGAGTTTTAGGAATTTGTTGTTTGAATTTTTACGTTTTTTGATCCAGATTTCTGCAGACAGATCTAAGTCTTTTAAGTTTCGTACTTAAGTTTGACATTTTTGTACAAAGTTTCACTTCATGACTACGCTATATACTTAGTACTTTTACATTTCATGTTACTTTACTATTTTATACTTAGTACATTTGATTCAATTACATTTTCATTTTAAGTTTTAACATTTTGTAAGTGCATAACACTTTTACTTTGAAAAGATCCGTACTTTTACAACTTCGTTCTAAGTTTTTCTGGGAAAATTTAAGTTTTGCAGCCTTATACTTATCAATTTTACAGGTTTTGCTGTTTTTGTACTGCGTGTTTTCAATTTTTCAGAGTTTTAGGATTTTGTTGTTTGAACTTTTACATTTTTGATCAAGATTTCAGTAGACAAATCTATGTTTTGCTGTTTTTGTTCTGCGTGTTTTTACATTTTTCGGAGTTTTAGGATTTTGTTGTTCGAATTTTTACGTTTTTTGATCAAGATTTCTGCAAACAGATCTAAGTCTTTTAAGTTTCGTACTTAAGTTTGACATTTTTGTACAAAGTTTCACTTGATGACTACGCTATATACTTAGTACTTTTACATTTTCATGTTACTTTACTATTTCACATTTAGTACATTTGATTCAATTACATTTTCATTCTAAGTTTCAGTAGATAAATCAGAGTTTTGATATTTTTGACGAAGAATTTTTGACATTTTTACATTAAGTTTTAACATTTTGTAAGTACATAACGCTTTTACTTTGAAAAGTTCCGTACTTTTACAACTTCGTTCTAAGTTTTTCTGGAAAAATTTAAGCTTTGCATTCTTATACTTAGCAATTTTACAGGTTTTGCTGTTTTTGTACTGCGTGTTTTCAACTTTTCAGAGTTTTAGGGTTTTGTTGTTTGAACTTTTACATTTTTTTGATCAAGATTTCTACAGACAAATCTATGTTTTGCTGCTTTATACTTGATATTTTTACATTTTTATGATGTTTTAACACTTTGTACTTAGTAATTTTACGACTTCAGTCTAAGTTATATCAGATAAATAATTTTTTTTTTTACGTTTTGTACTTAGTACTTTTACGTTTTCGTGTTGTTTTAATATATTACTCTTAGTAATTTTACATCTTCATTCACTGTTTTAGTAGATAAATCTAAATTTTAACATTTTGTACATAGTACTTTTTACGTTTTTGCACTAAGTTTTAACATTTTGCAAGTGCATCATACTTTTGTTTTGAAAATTTTCGAACTCTTACATTTTTTCTTCTAAGTTTTTCTGGATGAATTTAAGTTCTGATGTTGTATATTTTTTATTTCTAGCTTTCATGCTGTTTTGTAGTTTTCACTCTTAGTGCTTTTACATTTTTTACTTAACTTTTACCAGATGAATTTAGGTTTTGTAATTTTACGTTTCATACTTTTACATTTTTCGTTCTGTTTTAACGTCTTGTACTTGCTATTTTGATATGTTAATTAGGTGAATATAAGTTTTTTCAATTTGTATATATTACTTTTACTTTTTCCGAGTTATGTTTTAGATGAATCTAAGTAACAGTTTTTTATACTACTCTTAACTTCTGGTGTTTTGTACTTTCTTACATTTTTTTTTTTTTTTTTTGCGTTAAGTTTTAATATTTTGCTAGAGCGTAACACTTTTGTTTTGTAATTTTGCATTTCCGTTCTTTTCTGAATGAGTTTAAGTTTTTAAAGTTTATAGTTGTAAATGATTTGTTCCACGTATTTCTAAGTTTCCTCAATTTTAGCATTTTGCTCTTAGCACTTTTACGTTTCACATAAAGCTCTTTGCAATAGATTTAAGTTTTGCGATTTAAATTTTTCAAGTTTTACGATTCTATTTCAGTGTTTCTAGTGAAGTTATTATTCTATTTCTCTTTTCAGATTTTCAAATCTCTTTTAGTGAGTTTACATTTACTTTTTAAATCTCGAATCTTTATTCCACAGCTTAAATTGTTTCGGATTTTTGATGATTCAGTCTTGAAATTTTAGTTCCAAGTTTCAACCGTTTGAATAAGAACTTTTTTTTAAATTTTCATGCGAAGTCTAAAATTTTGCAAGTAGAAAATAATTTTGTTTTGCAAGTTCAAACATTTTTATTTAGTAAAATCTTACATTCTCTATTGTTTTACGGAATGAATCCTACTAGTAGCTTCTGCATCAATGAAAAAAAGGTTGCTAATAGAAGAAAACACTATCAAACATGTTTTCTTGCGAGTAAAAATCATCTCTCATTAACGTATTTTTGTTTTCATTAAGCTGATATTCACCACCATCAAGTAATGTATCAGAAGTTAAAAAAATTAAGTACAATGAAGATGGTATGTGAAAAGGAAAGCGATCTTTGTCAATCACTTCATTCAATGTAGAAAGAGAAAGTATGCCTATAGGGGTGGAGAGGGGACCTTTTCTATTCTGTCAGATCGTCACAAAGGACCTAAAGCCATAAAAAAAACACCTGCACTATGATTTCAATCTTTTAGCGCAATACAAGTTTGTTCATGTCTTGCAATGCTGCAGGAATTATAACTTAGCTCTGCTCTCTTTTAAAAGCGTTTCTCAGTTCCTTATACGCTCAACCATGGATTTTTCAAGAATCAATTATCAATCTACTGAATCTCCTGCTAGGGTAAGTTGAATATACCTTTTATCATCACTAATTTGTATTAAAAAAAAACTATTATTTTTTAATATCATTTAAATGTAATACTTTAATAATTCCCTTTGCATTTAAAGTAATCCCTTTTTAAGTATTAACTTTTTAGCGCTATCATTTTATAATTAATTTTTTTGTTAATATGAAATAGTTCCTGCGTGAATGCTAAGTGAAAACATTAAAAAGATCGAAAAAGAAAATCTTTCTAAGTCGAAAAAAGAAATAAATACATAATAGGACGTAAATAGCGACAATAAATTTAATTCATTATACATTATAATTATTTTTTGTTAATATTTAATGCTCGAATTCTAAAAACATTAGAAAAAAAATTCTAAGTTCCAAAATAGTTCCCTTTTCTTCTCATAGATGGCGCTACAATCGGTTTTACATCAAGTCTTAAACTGAAACTAAAAAGTGTTGCCATTCCAAAACTATAAACTTTTGAAAAACAACTCAACTCTACTTGAAAAACGCCTGAGGGCATACAACTCAACTCCACTCGAAAAACGCCTGGGGGCAAAAACAACTCAACTCCACTCGAAAAATGCCTGAGGGCATACAACTCAACTCCACTCGACTAACGCCTGAGGGCACGCCTGGGGGTATTGGGAGCTGGTGGGACCACGCCCCCTTCCACCGCCACCGCCTCTTGTTGGTGAAACGGCCTTATTCCCCTACTAACATGAAACTTTCTCCAGCATCAAAGTATGAGGCACAGTACTTTTATTGTATGAAAAATTATATTTAGGAGCAGTGACGGACTTGCTAACTTTGAACGAGTTGGAAAAATTATGTTTTGACCCACCTTTGTACGTATATGTAAAAAAAAATTGTATACTACTATTGTACAATTAAAACTATATAGGCCCTACCTGCAAACATAGAGTTAAGTCTTTAAGATTTAAGAGCAACAAGAAACACTTGTGTGTAGCATGTAATAATGAGTAAATATATATATATATATATATATATATAAATCTAATGATGGTGTCAGCAGAACCAATCAAATCGTAGCTAAAGTGATAACAGTAGCCAAGATCTCAGAAGGGAGATCTCAACAGCTGTCGCACTCGTTTAAAATTAAAAAAATGGGTTATCAGGAAACGATCGTTATGCAATTCTTTTATTTGAGTTGCAAAAATACCAGCAGACATGTTTGAAAGTGGAAAAGAATTTCAAAAACGTCTGCAGCAGTGTGTGGATTGTGAGGGTAGACATTTGCCAGATACACTGTTTAAATCCATGCAATGAGGAGCTTATTGTCCAATTTGATAATAAAAAAATTCAGTTTCTAAGTGTTCTTTTTTTTAAATTTCATTCCGAATCAGCAACTTACTGAGCTCCACCCTGTATTTGGTGAGGTTTGGAGAGGACAAATGGTTCAGGTACCTTTCTAAATAATTTCTCGAATCGGAAGCTTAAAGAGGAAATTTTAGATTACCTTTGGTGATGTTTGTGGAGGGAGAGGACGGCTGAGAGATTTCTTCTGGAATTTTTTTGAAATTCAGCTCTTAAGAAATCAATTTTAGGCTATCATTGTGTGGGCTTCATTGGGCCAATTTTCCATAGTACATATTGGCCCAGTAGCAATATTTTAAAACGTTTAGAACGCATGTCGCTGCCAGTTCAGCCATTTTTGCGTTGTTCTGTCTCCCTCTTGTAACACAAGAGTTATAAAGAGGCATTCCTTAAAGAAACAGCTAAAGTTTTGGAAATTTTACTAAAGTAAGTAATGTTAGGTAAAAGAATAATCGCTTTTTATTTATTAATAGATCACATTTTCCCTTTTAAAAAGCAATATTCAGAAAGATTATTTTCCGTAGTTATTATTAGTTTATTAAAACCACTTTGAGAATAATTTCTTACATTCATAAAATGCAAAAAATTACACTTGTTCCTTTCTGCCTTTAATGGAAAATCACAAAATATTATTTCACGCAAGCATTAAAATTTAGCATTAAAATTCATCACAAGCGTTTGCTATTCAAACTAAAATAAATATCGTACTTAACCTAGGAATAATCATGCCTAAAATCATCCTTGCAACTTTGAATACTTTATCTAATTTAACAAGAGTTTAAAGTAACTGTTTAGGTTTTTCATTTTTTCTTAATCTATTTTTAGACGTGCCGGAATGTTCACCTTCATTACAGCATTTTATGACACAAAAGGTTTTAGCTGCGCATTTTTAATTGCTTTAATGGCGGGAAAATATTACATTTAATCTTTTTGGCGTAGAAGGTTTATCTTTTTTGAAATTTACAGATAAGAAATATAATGGCTGTTAATTAACCGGAAGGAGTTCATAGTACATGAATAAAAAGTAAAATGTTTGATGCTCTTTTTCAATTTCTATGCTTTATTGATATCTTTTGCAAATAAAGTAAATGCTAGAAAATATTTTGATGAGCATGTACCTATTATGAGGTTTCTAAAAGTGGATAATATGCTACATTAGTACGAATTTATAAGTTATTTTAAACAATAATAATCTTTTTTGTATTTATCACTAAATGATTCATAAAGTGATTCAAAAAACCTATGTAAAGGGAATTAAAACGTAATAGTTTAAAACAGCATTAATTACAAATGTCAATCTTCATTTAAAATTATTTATTTTTATGTAATTTCATAAAACAAAAGTTACATACTTTGGTTTTTATAAGAGTTACTGATTTTCTGATAAAATTTATTTGAATTTGAAGCAAAAAATGAAAATTTGTTTCTTAACCTCGTCAGACCCCAGAACTAAACACAAACAATTTTGACGCAATTTTTTGGTTCTCTGACTTAAAAAATGATTTTAAAACAAAATAACTATTTTTTTTTTAAATTTTAATTAATAATTAGTTTTAGTAATAATTAATGCCCAACATTCCATGTTTTCCATGCTTAAAACGAAGCAAGCTATCAGTTGATTAATCTCAAAAACAATTGGGTGTTTTATCTTTTAAATTGCACAAACAGTAGTTAATAAACAGTATTTGAAAATGTACCCGATTGGCGACACTTGGAATGAAGAGGTCAAAGCATACAAGTGAATTAAATGCACTTTTAACCATAAATATTTCTTTCCAAAAAGCGCATTATTGATCAATTTTACTTCGGCTGGTAAAGATAGTTGCATATTTTTTAATCGTAAAATTATGTCGACGGACTAAATTGTTTAGAGGTAACCGTAACCAGATTTTAGATTCAAATTCTGCTCGTTTTTATATCTTGGCGTTAACCAAAGGTTGTTCTGTGCCATTGTGAGACATATGTAAATTCGAAGATTGAAATAGAAAAGCGTTTTAGAATGTATTCATGTATTTAAATGTATTCTGGGAAAATATATGGCATGGCGTTTGTGGCGCTAAAAAAGAATTAGGTATTTTTACTCTAAAATCCAGACTCGATTCTGACTGTGGCAGAATGTCACGTTAAAAAAAAGGAGCGCTTTTTTAGTGTTTAAAATAGTAACGTGCATCAGAATAAGTTTGGAATTTTCGTCGCGTATAATGAACTGATGTTACTGCAAAAGTTTAGAGTATTTGATAATGCAAATTTAAAGTCATTTTCCTTCGGCGTTTTTCTGTTAAATCACATGCTTTTACTGCATACGCAATGTAAAATTTACACGTGTAATAATTCGCAAAGTAACCTCTTAATGATTCGTGACTGAATTAATGTTAAATGACCTTCAAGCATAAATTATGGACGTACATGTGTCGTCACAATTTTCACTGCTTCATTAAACCTACTTCGAACGAGATATTACTGGTGTATCTCGTTTACAGTAGTTTGTAATAAGTTATTTTTAAAGAACGTTGTATATCAAGTTTGTTACTATAGCAGATTAACTAATTAAATTTATAGCATATACTTTTTTTTATAAGTTTCGGAGATTAGATCTTCTAAAACTAAGATATTAAAACATTGTATCTTAATTACTATTCTTCTAATTGTTATAATCTTAGATATAATAAATGATTCTAAAGATAAATTATTCGTAAACTTTGCTATTGTAAGCTTTCTGCGCACGGTACTGACGATGGGAGCGAATGCCTACGACACCGGTCTGCCGTTTTTTATCTTTCTTTTTTTTTTACTTTTACTTGGCCTTTTAACGTTGAACATGCTTTGCGCAAAGTAAATCCCCTCTTTAAATATTCTTAAGCTGTCTCGGGAAAATTGATAATAAGAATATAAAATGTGTTTTAATCTTGATGATCATGATCTTCTCTGAAAGTTATATTTGTAGAAATTTGAAAACTGAAGCATACACTCCTTAATTGTTGGCGCCAAATTTCCCGTAAAGGTTAAAAAAAAGTACATAAAAAAGCAAAGCATGAAAGAAGACTTAATGTATCGTGAAAATCTATAAAAATAATAAAAAATCAATCAATTAATTAATAAATTTAATTAATTCGTTAAATTAATTAGTAAAATCAATTATTTAAATTTATTAATTGAATAGTAATTAAATAAAGATTGAAAAATAAAAAATAATGGAAGTGTTGCTTTGAAATGGGAGCAAACGTGTGTTTCTCAGTCCGGCTGCCCCCGTCGCCCCTTCTCGGCGGCGGGGTCAAACCGATTTTTTTTTTTTTTTTTGCATTCGAAAGATCTTGGCGAGGACATCTCATTTCCATATTTTATTTTATTTGAACAATTTTCGCCCAATTTTGGGCAGGCCAAATTTGGTTGGCTTAATATTAGCGGTGTTTTGAAAATATGAAGCACATTTTATAAACCCAGGACATAAAATAAAAGTTCCTTTGAATAAGCTCATTCGAAAAAGTTCTCAACGAGAAATATTTTTTGATTTAATTTTTTTTTCACTTTTGAAGAGTTCAAAAAAAAAATCCAACATTTGAAGTAGGAATTTGAACGCTTTATAAATCCTGATCTAGCAGACGGAGTTGCTTGGCAAACCTTATCGGAAGGAGCATACGACGAAAATCATATACAGTTTCGAAGCTTCAATTTTGCTTAATTTGTTACTAATTATAGTGCAACTTTCAATTGCAGTGACTTTTCCTAATACACAGTAAGTAGAGGACAAGTTAACGTGACTGAAAGTTTTATTATAATTAGTAGCAACTTTGTTTTAAAATTAAAGTTTAGAAATGGTTGAAAACGGTCTGATAAATCTAGTGTCAATGTGTAAAAACGTAAATACGAGTATAAAAAGACAATATTTTTATCAATTATTTCCCAAAATTTTAAGTTATTGTTTTGTTTTCTATTATATATACATCTATATCTAGATATATATATATATATATATATATATATATATATACATCATGTTTATATTCTTCCATAAGCAAAAATGAAGCTGCTCTCAGGAAATATCGTTCTGTACGTTCAAAATTCTACCGGAAAAATGAGTTAATTTCCCGGTATTCCGTAAAATAGACAATTTTGTATAGAAAATGAACCCTCAGAAAAAAACGCAACGTAAAATGCGTTTTCTATTAGCAGAAATTAGATGATTCCTTTATCTTCTACATAGCGATCACTTTTGTCGAGAATATGCACCCTCAAGAAAGAACCTCAACATAAGCTGTATATTCGTAATTAGGAAAGAGTTGGTTTTGATATCTTCTGCTTAGCGAGCAATTTTGTGGGGAAATAAAACTGTTTTACTGAAGTAAGACAAAGTACGTTTAAAATTCTCCAGGAGAAATTATTTAATTTCACTGTTTTCTATAAAGCAAAATTTTTGTGGTGATGTGAGGAAAAAGAGACTTTCCTCAGGGAAAAAAACAAAGTTAATGCCAACTACAATAAAAGTTTAATATGGATAATTATGGATATAGCAGAATTAATAAATTAGAGTATCTTTTGTGAGGAAAAAAGTGTTTTGCAAATAATAAAACCTTAATGGGGATTTTAAAAGAAGAATAAACATTGTAAATATTCCTTTAAAAGTAAAATATTTTTTTTCAAAGTAATTTACAGTATCCGTTAAAAATATAAAACTTTTGTAGACATTTAAGCTACATGTGACTTTAGAGGTAAACAAAGAATGATATATTATATAAATTTATCACAGAAACTTTAACTAAGTAAAATGTAATCATACAGTAAAATGAATAATATCCTATGTTTCACTGTATACTATTTGAACTTATCTCTATTGATTCAAAAATCTTTACAGAAAACAAAAGAATCCTGTGTATCGGAATTCAACCAAATCATTTAGACGACGGTGGAATTGAAGTTGCTGAGAGTAGTGGCAGCAAGATTTCCAGTGTTACGTTAAACACAGAATCGATTTCGGTATACGTTGAAGAAAGTTTTGATAGGTGGTTGGGAGCATTTTATTTTCTTTTTTACCTCAATCTGAAAGAAGAGCTTTCGTGCGAATTGATTCCAGATAGTATTCATTTCGAGTAATTCTTCTGTTTTCTCGGACTACAATCGAGAAATAAAGGGCATTATTTTGTGATATACAAATAAAGTTTACTGTAGATATTTTTAAAATAAAAATAAAATCGTATATTGAAAAAAAAAAAAATACCTATAAGAGGAATACAATCAACAAATCAACTATTCCGTAGCTTCCCCTTTTTAAAACTTCATAACTACTTGCTTTACGAAAAAAAAAAAAAAACTTTCTTTAAAAATAATTTTCTATTATTTACGAATTTTTAAAGTAAGAAAGAAGCGGAAAACCCTAATTAAATATAACTGTAAACAACGCAAAATTTTTTAAACCATTATAGTACTTCGTATGGTAAAAACTGAGGTTTCAGGATTGCCATTTGACTCGGATGGAACGGGAAAGTAGTGTATTTCCAGGACTTGTCCCGTGTCCGGATATTGGATAATCGGTGACCCTTTTATGTGACCAATCCATGCCGGACATCTGAAACCTATAAATTCTGTGCATTTTGTCACATGCAACAGCTTTCCAATAAGCAAAAAGTTTTTAATTTACATATTATGGTGGAGTTCTAGTTAAGTATAGTGGATTTTTGCGTTGGATTGGAAAAGGGAACTCCACCTAGCATATTGTGAAACTAGGATTCGATCACTTCCCTACACTTACCATTTTTTTGTGTGCGTGCCATAGAAAAAGAGCAGACCCCATGTGGGGCTAGAATCACCAGCTATAAAAAACAATGATGCAAGGGAACGAGGAATAAATGCATACCTGTAAAATCAGGAAAGATCACACGGATATAATGGTGAATACAAACATTACATTTATTGTTTACGTAAAAGGGAAGGCCAGAGATCAGGTCATAGCGCGTAACTCAAGTTGCAAGAGCTCATTCTGGGGCGTCCCCCATCGGATTAAAATACGATAGCTACGTAAGTATACATTAGTGCTCTTCACACTTCATGGCACTATGTGGATCAGGTTGACGACCAGCATCACGTCTTGAAGAAAATAGTTGCTACTCAATCAAAAATACATGAAGACGCGTCCTGCGTCCGAGCGAAAACGGTTCTCAGCTACCCATGCTTCGTTCGAACTTCCTGCACGGGCGCCGCAAAGAGTCGGGTTGCCAACTTTTCTTCTGTGACTGGGCCAATCGCCAGGCGCGAATCCGCTTTCAATGGCCGGGAAGCAAGGCGCAACACTTCATCGCCCTAGGAGTGTTCTTCTGTTTCTGTCATGGGACAGCGGAGAGGCAAATTCAACAAAGCTATGTCGAGCATCACGACATACTCTCCCCCTGACCGGGACCGCCGCAAGTAGAAAAGAGAGGGGGAAAACATGTTGTGGGCCTGGTCCTCGCGAAACGGGAGATTTGTTAAGCGATGGAAAGCAACGCCGTGTTTCGATAATGTTTCGTTGCTTTATGAATAATTTCATTAGTTACATCGATAGCAAGTGTTCTTGCAGCAAAAGTTTTGTTCTTAGAATTGAACAGGAAACTTAAAAATGTGTTTTTGACTATGATAGCTGCATTATTTTCTTTATTCCGCATTTTTATTTTTTAAGTGTTGAATTACTTCCTTTCAAAGTTTTAAACTTTGCCAGAGCCATGTTAGCCTACTGAAAAAAATTCTAGCGTTTTCCGCGAGGCACCACGAGGAGGTATGGTTGGTCTTTGCTCTCTACCCCCCCCCCTAAATTATTTACTTTTATTATCTTTAAGTTAAATTTTAACTTGTTATTTTAAAATACAGATATTATTTTGCTTTGTTAAAAAATCAATAATATTTATATTATTCGGCAGAACTAGATTTCAAAGTCATGCACTTGCGTTTCTTTTCTTGATTGACGTTCGGTAAAAATAAGTCCTCGTGATCGCTCAAAAGAAACTGAAACATTTTCTAACTATTTACAGAAGCTTTCCGAAGTTCTGGATTGGGATGGGTTAATCGGCCCCTGGCGATGTCAAGAAGATAATTTTCTGTCATGACCAAAATCATTTTCCGCGTCATTTCAAGCAATTTGTTTGCATTCATAAATTTTACTGGAAATAATCCAGCAACATCTTTATTTTGGAATGGACTGATGATATCATGAATTGCTTGCACACTTGTTGTTCTTTGGTGTCGCCTTTTATAAATGCTACTAAACAACGTCAATATTTAAATGCACATATATCGATTACGAATTCATTAAAACATAAAATCTAGCTAGGGAGATCAGCTCACAAAAAGTGGATAATTTTCTAAACTCATAAAATATATTTAAAGTTCCTTTTCTTCCCATTTACCTTTAACTTAAATCAGTTTATCATGAACAATCCTTTAGACTATTACTGCTAATTACACGAACTAATGCATAGGAAAACATTAAGAATACTATTAATCGATAAAGGATTTTCTAATTCAAATATCGTACATCGATTTGATTACAATTGGTTTTTAGAAAGAACGTTATGGGAATGAAAAATGAGTATTTTTCTTTTAATTGGAAAGGCTTGCCTTGATATTTATTTGTTGAGTAAATTATTAGGTAGTAAATATTTAGCTCATTGTTAAAAAGCATTGTGAAAAATGTGCTAAAAAATCATGTGCCACTGTTATTGGCACATGAGGTATGCAAAATTTAACCGATGAAATAAGCAGAAATACACGTAGTGCTATACGAGACGGAAGAAATTTCCCATCGCTTAGCATTCGTCAAGATGGCGTTTAACAGGTTTGGACCACGCCCACAACGAAAAATTTCCCCCTTTCTTCTCTCCGCGGGGGTCCCGCCCTGACACAGATAGAAGAAAATTCTGAAGTCGAGGACACCTTGCAGAGTCGGAGTAACACTCAACCGAAGACGAAGATCACAGCAGAACCTTGATCACACTAGACTTCACCTACAGCCCTAACCCGCACTGACCAGATCGTCCGAGTTACATGGGGTAATACATAAAATAGTACCTCAGTCGGTACCTCATTAACATTAAACAGCTCGTTTGGCTACATGCCATATGATTCGAAATTACATATTTTCCTTATATTCATTTTAGATTCTAGCAGTGCAGACAAACTTATCCAATGAAAAAGTCTAATTGATATGAAAAAAATTAAATAATGAAAAAAATTTAAATCCTCTAGACGGAAAAATTTTTAAAACTTTTTGCTAAGCTGATTCGAAAAAAATTGTTTGCTAAACTTAAAATAAACAATCCCAAAAAAATATTAAATCATTTAAATTAGACAAATAACCTAAAAGCTTATTATATACATGTTAAATACATGGCATACATGGCCATGTAAGAAAAGGATATCAAAAAAATTATTTAAAAAAACTCATTAAATACATTAATTCATAAAAATCACAGTAAATACATTTTAAAATCAATAAGTAAAATTTAAAAATTCAGGTAGTTTAAAACCAGTGACACTAATGTCAAGTTTCTTTCTTTTTTTTTTTTTTTACACAACCGACTTAACAGAAAACACATTTTGTCAACATTATATGAAAGGTTTTTTTTTTTTGTTTGAAATATGTACATTGAATTATAGCTGCAGCCTATAAAACAATTTATTACTTCCTAACTTTTTGAAAACCAAGCAAAAAACTTTAAAAATGCATTTATCACAAAATACTGTTCATTGACATTTCATCTGAAGAAAAATAATTTATGTTTTGTACTACACATATTTGAATATATCATGTTTCATAATCAATACATTTCAATTTTTATTATATATAGTACTACCAATTTTATTTCATTTGTATTGGTAAGCCTATTCATTTCATTAAATTCAGTGTTATCAGTTTAACATTGTCTCTTCATCTCAACTTTCGTGCTAGCTGTAAATATTCGATCACACAATGATAATAATAAAAAACCGAGTAACTGTGAGTGCAAGTTAAAAATACAAAAAATTGTTGAATGATACAACAAATTGTCAAAAAGGGAAAATGAAATATTTTGTGCAAAAGTTATTCGGAGACAAATGGTTCACCAGAACATATGTATCAAAACAATCACACTGTACTATCAGGTGAAAACCCATGAGATGAAAAAAATTCTACTATATCCCCCAAAAAAATTCAAAAGTGTAAAAATGTCATTCAAAAATAGAAAAGAGGAAAAAAAATAAAGGTGTATTAAGATCCTAAGCAAAGCAAAAAATGAATTAAATTATGTAAATATCAAACACAAACAATTACCAATAAAAGAATGCAAACAAAAGGTGAACCCAGAAAAATTTAAAAAAAAGCCATCAGTTTCAAAACAAACAAGATTTGTAAACAAACAAAAGTGACGCCATCATCAACCTCAGGAAGTAAACAAACAAAAACATGCTCGAATCAAAACAAACATCTGCCCTATGCGCATTAAGACAAACAATGAAAACATAATTATTAACTATAATTATTGGCGATTTCTTAAATTATATCTAGGTTGATATACCTGTGTTTGCCTCATATTATTAGAATTATCAGGTTGTAAATGCTGTTTCCTGTCAAGAGCAGGTCTTAGACGGTCAATGTGCACTTTAAATGCTTTAGCATGTGGGTTATTGAAAAAACGAATTAAATAGTTAACATTATTACACTTTTCGACTACTTCATATGGTCCTGTGAATTTAGGTTTAAATTTGTCTTTTGATCTTAAATATACAATTTGTTTTGCTTTCAAGTTTCTTAATTTAGCATTGGCATGCTGTCTACAATTTTGTTCATATTGTTTTCTCTCGAGATTAGAAAATGCTGTCTTATAATGTTTTTGCAGACTCTCTAAAATATGTGACAAATATTGTGTTTTGTCCAATTGGACAGCTTCTATTTCTGGATGATATGTGTCAAAAATTAAAGATAGATTCTGATGGATCAGTAGAGAATGAGCAAAATTATAGCCTTCTTCTTGCATAGCTAAGATTGTAGCTTTGATCCCAGTATTAATTCTCTCACTTTGCCCGTTTGCTTGAGGTCTGCCAGATGAGGTGTGGATTAATTTAATTCCTAAAGTTTTTGACAAGGTTTCAAAAATTTCAGCTGCGAACTGGGTTCCCTGATCTGTCAAGATCAACGCAGGTCGCCCAAAGGTGGTGATGTAAGTAAACAAATGTTTTGACACAATTTCAGCAGCTATTTTGGTCATTTGATATAATTGCATATGACGACTGAAATTGTCTAAAATAGTTAAAACATATTGACCATTAATCAGAGGTCCGAGAATGTCACAGCTAATTTGTTGATTAGGGAAGGATGGAATAACATTTGAACCGATAGGTGCTTTTCGCATAGCATATGGCTTTACTTGAATGCATTTTAAACATGAATAAACATAATTCAAGGAATCTGAGTACATTCCAATCCAGAAGTACTTTTGTTTGACAAAATCATATGTTTTAGCCAAACCTTGATGAGCTAAGTGGGAAATGGACAAAACTTTGGGTCTTAAGGACTTAGGGACTACAATTTTATGAATTATCCTATCAAGTTTCTTATCCTGAAATGCATACATCAATACATTAGTGACAGGATGAATGAAATATTGCTCTAATTTATGATTTTGATTTCTCGAGTTTCTAATTTTATTATAAATATCACTAAGTTCAGTATCTTTTTGCTGCTTCTGACAAAAGGTTTCATCTGAAATTTCTAACAAAGGGTCTTGTGAAACAGAATTGGAAACAGTTAAACAATTTACATTTGCAGCACTAAGATTTTCATGCATATTCTGTTCAGCATTAGAACTATCTGAACTTGAATTATGTTGATAAGGGTTTTGGGATCTACAAGAATTTAAAGGATTTACTAAATTTTGTAGTCTTTCAAAATTTACTTCAGTTTCATCTTCATCTTCTACAGTAATGACAGGTAATATAGTATCAGAGTTTAAAATATCTGGGTTAGTTACCAAATTTTCATTCGGTAACTCTTCAGAGATCCTACTAATATAGTCGGGCAGTACATTTAATGTTCCTTTTATGTGTTTGACTGTAAATGAAAACTCACTCAATTGCAACAGCCACCTGGTTGTGATGTCAGCAGGTGATGTACTTTTCTTGTAATGTTGCAGAGGTAAATTGTCGCTCAAAATTGTGAAATGTCTAGAATACAGGTGATTTTTAAATGCTTGTACCCCTTTCACTATTGCCATGAGCTCGAGTTTAATGGCAGGGTAACGCTTTTCATGCTTGGAGAGGGTTTTACTAAAATAGGCCACAGGATGTAACTTACCATCATGATCCTGTAATAGCACTGCAGCAATTGCTATGGTGCTAGCATCAGTGTTTAATATAAATTCTTTGTCGTAATCTGGTAGTTTAACAAAAGGTGCAGAGAAAAAAATTCTTTGTAATTTTTCGCAATATGCTCTGGGGTCCATTTAAATTTTGTTTTTATTGAAGTAAGGTCAATCAGCGGTTTTGTTAACTCAGCGTATGAAGGAATTAAATGTCGGTAATACCCGCACAATCCCACAAACTTTTTAACTTGTCGTGGAGTTGTTGGTTTAGGAAAAGAAGTTACCTTAACAATATTTGCTTTTACAGGAGATACCATGCCCTGAGAAATATTGAAGCCCAAGTAATCTATTGTGGTTTTGTGAAATGCACATTTTTCAGGAGAGAGGGTGATATTGTATTTTTGAAATGTATCAAGCATTACTGCAATTTTGTCTAAAGATTCCTGAAAACTATTTGAGCAAATCAGAACATCATCCTGGTAAGCAAAATACCCTGGGAGATGAATTTCATCTAAAATCCCATCCATAAGTGATTGGAAGATCCCTGCAGAATTTTTCAACCCAAAAACAAGCCTCTTGTTTTTAAATGTTCCAAATGGGGACGTGAAAGCTAACATATTCTGATATTCATCAGGGAGTTTGATTTGCCAGTAGGCATTCTTCAAATCACATACAGTGAAGTATTTGTACTGAGCTACATTACTTATTATAGTTGCTATTTTTGGTAAGGGGTAGGATGAAGATTGTAAAATGCTATTAATTAATCTAAGATCCATAGCAAGTCTAAATTTGGGTGGATCATCTTTATTTAACTGTTTCTTGCGAATTAACAGCATCGGTGCAGACCACTCTGTTACAGTCCTCTCAATTAATCCTGCACTCTGTAGTTGTTCTAATTGCTCTAACGCTTCTTTTTGTAAGGCTTGCGGAATTGGGAATGGTAATGTTTTGATAGGGTTTTTATGAATGAAATTTAATTTTGGTATGACTTTATCAGTACATCCCAGTGTTTGCAAACTTTTAGAAAATGCAGCTGAATGATTCATTAAGACACTTATTAGATCTTGTTGTTGTGAAACTGATGGCTTTTTTTTAAAATTTTTCTGGGTTCACCTTTTGTTTGCATTCTTTTATTGGTAATTGTTTGTGCTTGATATTTACATAATTTAATTCATTTTTTGCTTTGCTTAGGATCTTAATACACCTTTATTTTTTTTCCTCTTTTCTATTTTGGTGGTGGTTGGAAGTGATCGAATCCTAGTTTCATAATATATGGTGGAGTTCTAGTTAAGTATAGTGGATTTTTGCGTTGGATTGGAAAAGGGAACTCCACCTAGCATATTGTGAAACTAGGATTCGATCACTTCCCTACACTTACCATTTTTTTGTGTGCGTGCCATAGAAAAAGAGCAGACCCCATGTGGGGCTAGAATCACCAGCTATAAAAAACAATGCTGCAAGGGAACGAGGAATAAATGCATACCTGTAAAATCAGGAAAGATCACACGGATATAATGGTGAATACAAACATTACATTTATTGTTTACGTAAAAGGGAAGGCCGGAGATCAGGTCATAGCGCGTAACTCAAGTTGCAAGAGCTCATTCTGGGGCGTCCCCCATCGGATTAAAATACGATAGCTACGTAAGTATACATTAGTGCTCTTCACACTTCATGGCACTATGTGGATCAGGTTGACGACCAGCATCACGTCTTGAAGAAAATAGTTGCTACTCAATCAAAAATACATGAAGACGCCTCCTGCGTCCGAGCGAAAACGGTTCTCAGCTACCCATGCTTCGTTCGAACTTCCTGCACGGGCGCCGCAAAGAGTCGGGTTGCCAACTTTTCTTCTGTGACTGGGCCAATCGCCAGGCGCGAATCCGCTTTCAATGGCCGGGAAGCAAGGCGCAACACTTCATCGCCCTAGGAGTGTTCTTCTGTTTCTGTCATGGGACAGCGGAGAGGCAAATTCAACAAAGCTATGTCGAGCATCACGACACATATATTTTCAAATTATTCTAATTAAATAAATTAAAAAAATTAAAACTGGCATGCCGGGTAGCCGGATCTTTCCTGCAGTGGCCAGATCAAGTTTCGAATATTTAAAAATCGGACGGATACCGGATATCCGATGCATTCTGAGAGGTAGGACTGATATTGTTGGCCCCCTTCTCCTTCGGTGCACTCCTGCCCTCCCGCATTTGCATTTTTTTGCTTTGGCAACCCTGCTGAAAATACCAATTTGTTTTCGTTAAATGAATATTGGTATCATTTACATTTACATTTTCATATTTGTTTAGTACCAAAAAAAAAAAATTGTTTAAATATACTGTTGCTTTGTCACTTGTAACATGCAATTTCAAGTTGAAAATTGCATACACGGGATTAAGAAATAATAATAATAATAATAGTTCATGTTTCAATGCAATGGGAATGCAGCTTTCTCATTTTCAAACATCACTGAAGATCAGTTTTGCTACTTCCACCTTTTTCTGACAGCTCTGTTTACTCCCAGTGAAGAGGTGTTTCCCCTAATTCCGAAATATTTGTAATAACTTTATTTTTAATTTGTGAATTATCACTTTGCTTTTAGTTAGGCTATACATGAAATATATTTAGGAATAGTCAAATCACCTAAACGCGATATGTTTCTTTAGTAATTTAATATTTGAGTACCAACATGCTTGGTAATTAAACACTGGGAGTTCCGCGTCAGGCCGATCACCTGATCGGAAAATGTGTTTCGGCAGCCCTTTGACATTCCTTCTAGTTAGCTGAGACGGATACATCACGCCTTGGCCCACTCGGGCTGTTTACTTACGGGCTGTTTCGGGCTCAGGCACCACTGAGTTTAGTTTAATTGAATAGTACGTTCTTAAAATTATCTTCACACAATTTATGATATGTAAACTTTCTGTAAATTAACTATAAATCACGCATCACCTCCAAAAAATATACTTAAAAGCAAAAATAACTGGCACTGAAGCTCCGATAAACATCTAAATTATTATTATAAATAAATAAATAAATAAATTAATTAATTATTTATAAAATTATTCTTATCGTCACCGTCTAAACCAGATGTTTACTAATCACAAATATTACAAAATATTTATATTTTAATCCCAAAAAGTTACAAAATATTTATATTTTAAAACAAATTATTAAACCGAATAAAAATTTTATTTTTCCTTCAGATACTAAGAGAGTTTTTGAAGAAAGATTACATTTTATTGGTTTTTTGTTAAATGAAGGTAAGTTGAAAACTTTTCTTTATTGTATCATAGTTATTCTCTTCGAAATAAATTGGCTATCGGACATGTTTTTTTTTAAACGTATAAAAAAACTTTTATTGACATCCAGAAATAATATATATATGTAACTGACAGATATTCAATATCTTCAAGTTTCTTTTCTCTCTCTCAAAAGTACATGAAGTTTTACTCAAAATCGAGATTTATGCTTAGTTTAGTTATTTCTATTGCAATTACGAAGAAAAAGAAATAAATTACAGTTTTAGTGCAGTTCATTCTATTTTCAACTAAAATTTTTAATTAAAAAAATACTTTTAAAAAAAACCCTGCAAACATGTTACATAATATTTTCCAATATTTGCTTATAATAATTTTCATGCATCGTTGACTTTTTTTTCTTTTTCTTTGTGCTACCTACTGGAACAAATATTGAAAGAAAGTATATAAATATACTTATTTTTTTATTCCATAAATTTTAACTTTTCTCACATTAAAATTTTACATTTTATGTGAAGTGTTTATATTGCGATTCAAAAAGTGAAAATAATAAATACGACTTTAAGTGCAGATCATCATACTGTAGAACAAAATAATAGTACTAAAAGCAGCATTTAATTTTCGACTTACTCTTTTGTACCCTCTTAAGCAACTAATATCAGCTTCTTTAATTTGTCGTTTAGATTTATAGCTCTATTACTAAAGCAAAATGTTTTATATAAAAAATATTAAATTTTAAAATTAAATAGGCTTTTATAGGGGCCAAATTATGATGTATATAAAAGTTTAGTTTCTTTTCCCTAAATAAAATTTAAAAAATGCTTCTCTCTCTGTTTTTTTTTTTTTGGCGGGGGGGGGGGGGGAACATAGAATTACTTACTTACATTACAAAAAGTCACAATTCAGACGACTTTCTGCTGTGTATCCAATTAACTACTTGAAGATATGAAAGTTTAGTACATTACGGATAAAAGAAAAAGGTTCAAAATCTTTCGCATGTTATAAACAATAGTTCAGAGGTAAAAAATGATACGTGAGGTTAACCATGCAACATCGGTTTTCTCTGAAAAAATAAATCTGCAGTTTATACTTCATGCCACCATTATATTAAAAGTATTATTTAGTTATAATGTATATAAAATGTCTACAGTTTTTTCAATTTCCTGACACTTTTCTACTATCCCGGAGCAAATCTCACCAAGCGGACTTTTTGGCGACAGCACACGCAAAAGGTTACCAGCGGCGATATTTCGCTTGGCGTTGGTTGCATCATTTTTGGTGACTTGATCGCCTGCGCAGGTATTAATCGCCATATTTAATTTAATTTTATTGGAAATACTTCAGAAAGTCATCAAATCATAATAAAAGTGGTAGAATATTGCATTGTCATCTGGTTCTGAGCTATATGTAAAGTTTCAGCACAGTAGCTTATCGAGAAATGGTCGAAAATTCGATTGCAAAATTTCGCGGACAAACAAGAAAGCGAGTTAAGAAAAACGTTGTAGAAAAGTAGGTATAATAGTGGAAAGTTACAATCGACTCAAATTTTTGAAATTTTTCTGAAATAACAATTTACAAATAACTATACAGATGTCAATTGACAACCAGACGAGAATTTTCAAAAACGAAATTTTCAAAAATGTTTGGTCCCAAAGCCATCGTCAAAATGCAGACATCACCGCATAAAAGCAGACATTTGGTAAAAGTAACTCTTTTTTTTCTACGTACTTTTTCCCCAATCTTTTTCTTCGCACTTATCTCCTAATTTGAAGATAAATAAATTTTAAGTACTAGCTATCCTAAATGTTCTTTTAAAAAGTAAATAAAATCGACTAAAATTGTTAAAAATAAAAGAAAAACTTAGCAAAAGCTTATACAACTGGAAAATAATGACAATTATAATAGTACATCGCTAAAAGCTACTCTATATTGTCATTTCAACCTCATTTCTCAAGAAAAAAGAATATACTTTGCAAATTTACTTGCATTTTTTACGTGGGTCAAATTGACCCCCAAACGCCGGTTTTCGGTA
Source organism: Octonoba sinensis (assembly GCA_038502835.1). Lineage (NCBI taxonomy): Eukaryota > Metazoa > Arthropoda > Arachnida > Araneae > Uloboridae > Octonoba > Octonoba sinensis. The sequence goes on along the minus strand of CM076606.1, from coordinate 15,177,528 downwards.
AGTTCAAATTTCGGCTGTCCTAGTGTAAAGTTCCTAACGAGCAAACGCAAGCAAGATGCACAATTATGGACCCTCATTTTCAAGTAACAACTTGTTATGAATGAATTCAATTCTGTTTTAAAATGATATAGTGGTATATCGATTTTTATTAATAGATTTTATAGTTTGTTAGCTGCGAAATGAACTTATTTATGTAACATTATAAAGTGCTTAATAGGCTTTTCTGAATCTTATTACGAAATATTAACGTGTTGTCGCTGTATATAGAATCTCCGCGTCCTAGTTATTGATTAGGTTTGTGCAGTAAGTGATTGTTTGGAGAGTAGATTAATTAGCCTGTTTGAATTAAAATGATTGATTGACTTTCAGCTGTTGTCATGGGCTTAATTTATTTGGCGTTTTAATGTAAAAGTATCACGTGAGAAAAATTGTCTTCTTGCATTATAAACTCATTTTCGTAAAACTTATAATATAGTTTTTCTTGCTGAAACATTATTTAGGGTAAAATAAGCTTCGTAAGTGAATTTATAATTAATTTCCTGCATAATTATCAATCGGTTTAAAATTCTATGTACAAGGTAAGGTAAATATAATGGATAGAATGCGTTTTTAATAAAATGGTATTTAATATTGATTAAACAAAATTTGAATTTTGCCATTACATATTTTAAGACCTACACATTGCACACATATGTTTTATTAAATAAGGGAGATTACTTTTTTGATTTGAAAAAAGACAAAACACTATAGTGAAAATTTGTGAAAACTAGTAAATACTTTCTACGTGAAGAAAAGAATCGGAAAAAAGGTAAGCAACTGTTTGCAAGGAAACGTTAAAATCTTCTAAGGCCGGAAGAAAGTTAAAAGTCAAACTGAAATCCTACACCCGGAGACATTTAGAAGGGAGAGTAAAATAAGCGCTTTTCACCGATGGAAAAGAATAATCTGGTCTTCCGAAGCTGAAGAAGTAATTTTAGAAAGAAGATCGCAAGAGATTCATTTTTTCTTTTCTTTAGAATCACAAGCGATTTTGTGTTGATAGTTGCTATAGAAAATCCAAAAAGTCATTATTTTCCTCACAGATGATATTTTACATGCTTATTAACCCTCATTACAAGTTGAAGCGAAACAAAATGACTCTTTGACTTACAATCCTTTAAATTTCTAATAATCATATGATTTATGCTTTCTAAAGCTTATGTTGTCTTTTTTTTGGGTGTGAACGTGCGCTCGCGTGCATGTTCACACTCGGGTGTGGGTGTGTGGGTATGTAGGTGGTAGATAATTTTTTGTAGACGCTTTAACTCAAAGCATGAAGCATGAAATAGAACTAACAGTTCAGCATAAAACTGTATCTGCTAAAAATTTGTAAAAATTTGTAGTTTTTGAGGCTAGTTGACACAGAAGGGAAGGATTTTAAATTGTTTTTTATACTAGGCTATTTGAGGCACCTAGAAACAAAGGGGTGTAAGTGACAAAATTGAAAATTTGGAGATAAATAGTGCAAATGATTGTCAAAGCAGTATTCTATATAGTGGCAAGAGATGTTAGGGGTAGCCCTAACACTCCCCCAAAATAATTTAGAAAAAAATAGCATTCAAGGTCCCATAAGATGCAAACTTTGAACGCGTGTTTCTCGGAATCGTTTTTGGTCACTTACATCCCTTTGCTTCTCACTGCCAAAATGACCGTGGGATTTCATTTGCCTTTGGTGCTGATGTTGTTAGCGAGTTTCTAAACAAGCATAATTTAGATCTAATTTGCAGAGCTCATGAGGTCGTTGAAGATGGGTATGAATTTTTTGCAAAGCGACATTTAGTAACTTTGTTTTCTGCACCTAATTACTGTGGTGAATTTGATAATGCTGGTGGTATGATGTCTGTTCATGAAACCTTGATGTGTACGTTGCAGATTCTGCCAAGCCAAAATCAATATGGGGGGATGAATTCAGGGAGACCTGCTACACCAGCTCGAGGACCTGTAAAAAAGAAATAGTCGCTATTTCTGTATACATTGTTATTCTCATTTTCCGATATTTCTATAATTTGTGAAAGTAACGTTCTTGACATATATTGCTTAATTATATCTTTATTGTGTTGTCTCAGCGAATATTTTCTCATAAAGCTAGGTCATGTAGCCTGTTAATCTAAATATTATATTTGAAAAAAAAAAAAAAAAAGCATGAGTATGCAACATTTGGCCTTTGCGACAGGACTGGGTAGTGCTGAGATTTGAAAAATATGTTAAACAGGACACTACTCAAGTTCAAGCTATACAGAGACCAAGTAACATTTCGAAAGTAAATCACAACTATGCATTTAAAATTATCGGAAATAATATTTTTAAAATGGATAGTTTGATAAAAAGACGTAAAGTGATTAGAACTGCTTATACCCGGTTATACAATTATATAAATCAGTGTTTTCCAAACTCTTTGTCTCGTACACCCATTGCCATGTTTTTCGGTTTTGGGTAGACACCCTGCTTATCTGATATTGAGTTTTTGTAAATTCATCAACTTCAAACGTATTTTTGACAGCTGGTATAGTGCTACTCACTCTGAATTAAATTTATAACTGTATTGAAGTGTAGTGTGAAAATTCTAAAAAAATACGTGTTAATTTTATACATTTATTAATTAAATTCAAATTAAAACGAATCAAATAAAAATTTAGTATTTATATAACAGATAATAACTAAGCAATAAATAAATGCTTTTAGTGAGAGGAATGAACCTGATGCTTTAAGAATAAATTATCGATATTTGGCATCAATTGAGTTAGGTTTATTTCAAATCTCTTCGGTTAATGTTGTCAGTCTGTTTCTTTTTTTTTTTTGTTAGGAGATTGGCAACTGCGCTGAAACCCCTTTCCACTAGGCATGGAAAAGCAATTAAAATAAAGCAATCTTCATATTGGACATACAGAAAGGAAACAACATTTACAAGTTGCCAAAGTGACCCTTTTATGCTCTTGAAATAAAGAAGAAGGGTTGCCATTATCGTTGACCCCCATTTTCATTTCATAGATCCCCAATTTTTTTTTCACGTGACATGGATCCCTTGCAGGTTGTCGTCCACCCCTGGGGGTCGATATAGACCACTTTGGGAATCACCGATATAGATGAATCTTTAAAGAATAAGGACTTAAATGCTGCAGATAATTGCGGAATTTTATCGAAATATGAACATTTAAGGTAAAGGTTTAACGAACTAGTTCCCTTAAATGACACAAATCTTAAAATATTAAACAAAAGATTGAGTACTTAAATTCTTCGTGTTATTGTCAAGAGTCATAATCTATATAAATAAAACGGAGATTTTGTGTATTAGCTTGTTTGTGTGTGTGTGTGTGTGTGTGTGTGTATCGGTCACCTCGTGGCGATACGGAAGGGTCCAGAAGTACAAAATTTTGGTTACACATACCTTGGGTCAGGTCCTCGTGTATCTCGAAGTGTTTCTACTAAAATTCAAATTTTTTAATCCAATTTTAAGCAAAACTGTTAATTTTGGGATTATGTCATTGAAGAAACGTCACAACTTTTCGATTTTTGCAGCATATTAAGGCCAGAAAAAAAATTGCAGAAGATGATCTCTTCCTGAAATTCATGAAACAAATAGAACACGCGCAATATTCATTTAAAGTAGTTTTTGAGTTTAAAAACGAGGTTTACCTCTGAATTTATCTGCTCAAGTTGCGCGTTTTCGCCAAAAGGAAAATTTTTGTTGAAGTAAAGCTAATGAGATTTTTTTTCTCGGGTTAAATGGCAAACATGTATTTTTCTCGCCAAGAAGAGATAACTTATTTTTCGTGCAAGTTAATTGTTTTAAATTCATTATCTTACGTTTCGTAATTTTTCTGCAAGGGATGCATAACCGCAAATTTTATGCCTAACTTCATAATATGATTTCTTTCTGAAATTCGTAGAACAAATAGAACACGCGCAATATTCACTTTATGTAGTTTTTGAATTTTAAAACGAGGTTTCCTCTGAATTTATTCGCTCAAGTTGAGTATTTTCGCCAAAATAAAGAGTACTTTTGTCGCTAAATAGACGATTTCTTTACAGTAAAGATAATTAAACTTATTTTTAGATTAATTTGAGTACATTTACTAGGTTGGAAGGCTTTTGATATCGCAGAATTTTTGTTGAATTTGAAATTTCTCCAAAAGGTGATAACTTCTGCACTTCTCCGTGCAGTTAATTGTTCTCAAAATATTATTTTACGCCTCGTGACGTTTTCAAACTGCTCAAAAAATATTATTAGTAATATTTGCTCTTATGCAATGGAGGCAAGATTTTCAATTGAGTTCTACGTGGAGTTCACTAGGCAAAATTAGTTATCTTAAAATTAATTAGACTATTTTCATAGCTTTTTCTGATTATAACCCAGTATTTACATTTAATTTAATCATTATAAAAGAAATTTATTATTTACAATAGTTGTAATGTTTTATTTAGTGTTAATTTTATGTAATGTAGAAGAACTTTATTTAGTCTTAGATTTTAATTAGATTTGTTTAGATTGATAAAAGAAGTTTCAGTTCGCAATAACTTAGGTTTTGCAGGCTCCATGGTAATTCTATTGTTGATAAACCGTTGTATTTAACGGATTTCATCAATTTTTCCATAATGGAATATGCTGAGCAGTTTCCGGCACTAACTAGAAATAATAGCGTGATTACTAAAATAAAGAAAGGGTCATTATTATTTAATGAAAATTTCTTATCTAAAGTTTACTTCCTCCAATCGTCAGAAAACAATGCATTTTTTGACATTTCAGCTACTGTCAAAGATGAAATGAAAACGAAAGAAGCTTACACAGCAAAAGTTAGGATTTCAACCGAATGCAAGATAAGTTTTTGTTATTGTTTATTTATCGTAATTTCGCTTGACAATACATTTGTCTCATAGATTTCAAATGCTTATGAAGCTTAAACTAGTGCTTAACATTCATTTGAAATAGATGATTGTTTGCTACTCTTATATTGAACAATGCAACAAGTTTGTTTTTTTATTTGATTTCTTTAACTGTTATTAAAGGAAAAAAATCTGTGCTAAAACTTTATAATTTTTAAAAAAATAAATGCTATTTTTTCCATTAATAACATTCTGAATTCAAATGCAGTGTCATAAACATTTAAACCCTTTAAGACATTTATTAAAAAATCCCTTATATCCATTTATGAAGCGGTATATATTTATTAAATTCCCGATATCCAGTTATTAAATATCCTTTTCTCAATGTAAAGTTCCGACTTCAAAATGTATTTTAAAAAATAAAGTTGTAAAACATGTAAAATTCTAAAATAGAGAGAAAATCAAGCGTTTAGTTAAGATTATATGTTTACATTTATTATTTTGCTTTGTCAAAAATTATGATGGGGACATGTCCTCTCTACTGGATCTGTCATTTGTATACATATGCCAATATATACTGGCTATTTATAGATTATAACGCAACAATTAAAAAAATGAATTCAGAGTTTTCAAAAGTATTTGTTAGTACTAACAAGTTAATTAGAAGCTTAGATCCTTTCTAGGGATGTAACGAATATTCGGCCTGGCCAAATAGTTGTCCATATGCATTAGCAGCTTTAATTTTTCTACTGGAGATGTTTACGTTTGGTGTCCCGTGTTAATTATTAGCGTTAAAAACTTAAGATCCGGTACTGCTTGCATATTTTTCATCCCATGTAACTGCATTTAATCGATTTAAAAACCTTCTTTGCTTTGCTTTTTTTAATACAAATTTTCTTGGAATGGCGGTTTTAAAAGTCTTCTATTTGTGAAATTTTGACATTTAAACGAATCTTCGTCGAAATGATCATCACACAAAACAGAATGTACTGTTCGCTGGAAGTTCTCTCACTTTATTTTTACCAGCTAAGCTTCTGACTACTCCTTGTTTTTAATGGTTTTGTTGAAAATTAAAAAAACTGATTTGCCAGCGCACTCAGCTTTTGTTCTTACGTTAGTGCACCCATATGCAGCGCAGTATGACATCTTATTTTATTAAAACTTAATAAAATATTCAAACAAAGTAATAAAGTTTAACAAGCGGACTTGGAGTAAAACGATGCTACGGCTTCCTTTGTTTACATTGCTTTCATCGCTGCCACGTGACCAATGATGTTGCTTGAATAGACTCCATTCAATAGGTGATTTTCACTGTAGGATCTGGGCGCGTTTGCGCTATGCTTCCATTAGTATAGTGAAAAATAACTTTTTTTTGTAACGGATTTGATTGATTCCATATTTTACTCAAGTGATTTATTTTATTTTTTGTACTGCCTTTTTGGGGACATTTGAACATAATTTAGTTATCTCTTTCTATCAACTTATGTTTCACACAGTATTTTCTCAGTACGGAACACTTTCTAGATTAAATGCGCATGTTTAGTTGCTTTTGGAAATATTGATTTTCTGCCGGTTTTTTTTTTTTTGGACTTTTATAAAACGTCTATTTTATTTGAATTTTCAGAAGATGTTTTGACGATTTTGCAAGCGGGATTTCTAGGAACTGGTTTGCTTGTTCTAATGGGGATTTCAGATAGGAACAGCAGCTTGTAAACGTCTGCAGTCAAATAGGTATTTTAGTCACTGACGTCTTTATTCTAATGGATATTTTTTGGAAACAATGTCCATATGTTATTAGGGATGCTTAGGAATAGTTGTCTTTAATTCAAATGGGGGGTTTTAAGGAATGTCTTATTGATAGTAGCAGATATATTCAGGGGTCGTTCTTCTTTATCTAATGAGCATTTTTAAACAGAATACTGCTCTTATTCTGATGGGAATTTTTAGATGTAGTGTTGTCTATATTGTAATTTCAATTTTTCGGACACTGGATGTTATTTTGGAACTATTGTCACATGTGTATTTTCGTTACTGTTGCACTTGCTTTAATGGCGATTTTTATGAACCGATGTTTTTATTTTAATTTTGATTTTTATGGACTGTTATTTTTAGTCTAATAAAAGGAATTTTTAGAGATTGCTGCCAATTCTAAGGGTTAGCGAGCGATAGCTAGCATGGGAAAGGAGCCCCTATTAAAAACAAAATTAAACAAGAACACCTTCGATTTTTTATTACTTAACAGTAGATAGTAACACCTATTAATGCGAAGAATGAGCTTTTGAGGGGGGAGTTTTGAGAGTATTCTTGAGTTCATGTATTCTGGCATTTTAGAAGCGAACTAATGAAGATAAAAGCTGCTTAAAAACAAATCAAAGCATTTGGTTGAATCAAGTTATTTTAGCTGTTACTATAAAAGCTGCTTATACATCCTTGCGTTAAGGAATTTTAAGACTTGATTCTCAGTTGTTGTGAACCTTGGACATGATTTACACTTCAACTCATTAGATGTTGTCGATGAACGATTGCTATAGAGACGAATTACATATGCCCTCATAAAAATAAAATATCATAGAACGTGGATGTATTTAATACGTAACTTTAGAGGAACCATTTAACAATGCTAAGTGAGTAGGTATTCCAGTATTTTTACAAAAAAACTATAAGTCAATTTAAAGCAGCGATTCAAAAAATAACAAGCAATAATCTAAAGCACAATTGTACACCAGGTATAGATATTTCAATATTTAATACTCTTTCGCCAAAGATAAACAGAAATCTTCGAAATATTTTACGAACAGATTTGAATAACACATAAATTGGATTTTAAATGCTATTACTTGGAGGAGAGACAGAAAGTCGTAATCGCTATTTATATAGGTTCTTTTGTTAACGACTTTCTTGATTGAGTCAAGGAGATTATTTTCCCTCATCTATTACTCTGAATGTATAGAAACTGTTGCGTTAAAATTTAGATGCCAATAAAATGGTTCTTCTAAGCCGTGATCATTTATTTAAATTGTTTTTTATTTTTATTTATTTAGTTGTTTGACTCAAGTTAATCATGGTTCCTTTTTTCCCTTTTCGTTTCGTGTATTATTTTCACTAGTTAAGTATGCATTGGAAAATTATTTCTTTCAGTAAGAGGGAAACAAATCTCTAGATTGAAAGTGATGTTACCTCAGCATAGCGAATATTCAATCCATTTCTAAAAGTGCGCCGGCTGAAGAGTTTTATAAAAGATTAAACCTCTTTACGTTTAAGGCTCTTTGTTTTACCAAATATTTGATTCGACATTTGTTCACATAATTGAAACATGTTTTTCTCGGTTTATTTAATTTCCGAGTTTCCTGTTAAAATGCAGTGAATTCGCTTTATAACAACCCCAACTATTCCTCGTTAGTTGGGTCGTTATATCAAATGGTAGCTGTATGAAAGAAATCAAAAATAGTTTCTATTTCTGTAAAATTGATTAAAACATAATTTTGAAATGGCACAGTAATTATATAAAATTAATGATATTTCTTTAGGTCACTTTAAAATTTTGAATATAATAGAATAAAAAATAGTAATTATTAAAAGGCGTATTATTCTTTATATTTTAGCTCTATTTCAAAAGTTGGTGTTTTCAGAGCAATATTGAATTGTTTTGTAAACTGTTTTGTAAAAAAAACCCCACAACCACAAATTTTAAAGTTTTTTCTCTGCTGTTACAAGGTTCGATAAAAACATTATATTCATATATAAAGAAAGGGGTTATGTTAAAGTTTAGCTTCAAAACAGAATTGTATCAAAAATGACTCAAAATGGTATTAGCATAGTATTTCGAAAATTAGAGTTAGGTATAGCCAAAAAACAAAAGCCATATTTTCAAGAAGAAATGAGATTTGTTTAATTATTAATTATATTACTTCTTCTTTTTCAAAATGTACAAATATTCCCATTATTCAAGTTTATTTAAAATACTGTTTTTTACATGTACATATATGTGCAGTTTAAAATTAAGAATACGTCAAAACAAAAATATGTTGACGAAAAAAAATTAATTTATGACAGGAAAAAAAAAACATTTATGTTTGCGAGAAACAGAAATACGATGTTTCAATTCGAGAAATAAAGTTTCAGAAATATCCAGATTTGATTTCACATTTTATTCCATTTTAAAAGTTAAGAAAGGGAAAGGAATAAAAATTCTTTCAATAGACGAAAGAATTTATAAAAATAAAAATAATTCAACTTTGTGCAAGTAAACAATAATAATAAAATTACACGTTAATTTAAAGCACAAATGAGCAATAAAATGCAGACATATGTTTCGGGATTGCTTGGAATCCCTTTTTTATTGCGACAGGGAGCTTCTAGATGCAAAACATCCAAATGAAGCCCAACATCCAATGAAAAAGGGATTCCAAGCAATCCCGAAACATATGTCTGCATTTTATTTGCTCATTTGTGCTTTAAATTAACGTGTAATTTTATTATTATTGAAAGAATTTATATCCAATTTTGAGGTCTCAACAAAAAAGTCCAGAGGTGTTCCATGGATTTCCTTGCTAAAGTATTTAATTCTGACGAGCACAATCGTATGGTAACTGCTAATGATCTACATTTTCAATATATATCGCTGGAGAAAGGAGGTAAATAAAACAAAAATGCAGCTTTTGTTCATTAAAAATAAAGTATATACACAACCAATTAAGAAAACATAAACATGTAGTGAGAAGCAAAATTGTGTAAGTTGCAAAAGAAATATTCTAGAAAAAATAAATGCTAAAAAGACATCATATAAAAGTTCATGTAGTAGTCTTTCTAAATCATGCTGTATAGCAGCATTTGTATGCAGTAGGGATGTAACGAATAGTGATTTGGCCAAATAGCCGAATACCGAATATTCGGCCATTCCTTCCAGGCCAAAGCCGAATATTTGGCCAATGTCTTAGGCCGAATACCGAATATTTGGCGGCCGAAAATTAAAATTTCTAGAGAATCGTTGTAATAAAAAGTATTTGTCGTATTTAAAATTATTCACAAAATCAAACACCAATTACACACAATCTTTGATGTATGATTTAATTATGTTTGTTAATAATTTAAAACTACTTAAAATTAATCTTTTTTCTCTATTGTTTTCAATGTACTAAAACTAAGAATTTTACATACAAGTGAAATAGAAATGACAGGTTTTGTGGTAGTAAGCATTAGCATTATTTTTACAAATTATTTAATTCAAATGAAAAGACTAATATTGCTTAGTGAACTTTTACCTTGCTCAAAACTGTTTTATGAAGATGCTTTAAAGGTTAGAAAAGCTAATATTTTTATTTCATGGGGGTTTTTACATACCTATTTTTAAAAGATCTTTAAAATTGAATACCCTTAACTGGAATATATATTTTTATTTTCAAAAATCCCACTAACTTATGCTATCTAAATATACAAGATATATTCTAGGCATTTCACATTTCTCTCTTACCCAATGTTCACAATAAATCAGTCTACCCAAGCAAAGTCTGACTTCCATTTTGTTAATAATAACAAAATTAATTTCTCATTCTCTCCATCATAATTACCTATTGCCAGCTTTTGGCTAAATATAAATACAATATTACAACTTTAAAATCTGTTTTTGCTCAGTCAAGCCTAAAACAAGGATTAAGAAAAGTAGTTTTTTTTCTAAATCATTTTTCTTTATTAAAACTATATACTAATGTATTCTTTTGCAATAATTATAATACAATTTTAAATGTTTTAAATCTACTAATTTCTTTATTTTTATACATTTTTAATGCAGCAGAACTATTCGGCCGAATAACCCATCAATATTCGGCCATGCAAAATTTGACCTTACCCAGTATTCGTCCAGGCCGAATATTCTGCTAGGTGATGAAATGACTATTCGGTCAGGTCGAACATTCGGCCAAAGGGCAGAATAGGCCGAAAACCGAATATTCGTTACATCCCTAGTATGGAGTTCCTCTAACACCTGTTGACCTAAAATAAACTAATGTTTCCCCATTCAGTTTCACTAGTTATCTCCAAATTTTTATTTTTGTCCTTGCATCCCTTTGCTGTTAGGTGATTTATTTTCTATAAATACAGAAAACTTAAATGAGTACGTATGTTTTTACTGTGTGTCATATTTCTACAATAAAAGTAAAGTTTAAATTAAATTTTATTTTTTCTTTTCTAATGCCCTCGCTTTTCACCCCATTCCTCCCCCGGAATAAACCACCTTTAAAATATCGTGTGTTGTACACCCTTGTGCAAATTAAGGAAATAAAAAAAAATATATTTATGGAATCTTAAATATTCGCCAAATTCACTCTTTGGCATTAACTACTTCCGCACTCAGTTTAGTTTTCATCTTCGGATGATGTGTTTTGTTTATTCACTGAATAGGGAAGCGTAATTGGAGGGAACACAATGGGGATTTGGGAGACAACAGTGAAGGAACCCATTCTCTTCAAATTCAAGAAATCGCGAATTCTTGTCATTGCACACTTTATTGAAAGTGACAATATTGGTTACATATCAGTTACTGGACATTCATTATTGAACTTAGCAGAAAAAGAATCCGTAAAAATATGCGGCAAAGGAAAAAGATAGTCTTGGCTAAAAGTTATTCTTTTGAGCGGGATAGCTCCAGACCGTGACTTTCCATTAGCGGGAAAATTTAACACAGAAACAACTTGCTGTGGTTTGATACATTGAAAATTAATTCCTTTAAGCGGGGCAACATTGACCGAGGTCAGTGGTTTGGGATGGGGACAACCTCTCGCATCTGGTTGCTTTTTGACCGTGCACGCTAAAGGGAGCTAATGCACTTTAAATCCGCCGTGTCTCCAATGTCCTCCAAGTGAAACGATAACTCTGGGGGTGCCAACCCCCAGGTGACAGTCTCTCATATGAGAGCTGGCTCAAAAAGAAATCTCTCAAAGGGGCAAAAGTCTAACTCTTGCCTATAAGGGCTCTGTTAGACTCACGTGCAGCGCCCCTATTCTTCCCCGCTTCGTGCGAGGACACAGCAACAACAATAACTTAAATAAGTCAAAATGTGTAATCCCCCACAACGAAATGTTCACTATAACGAATTGTTGAACTGGAACAAAATGACTCGGTTTAATGGAAATTCCACTGTATATAAATTTCCCCTATTATTCTCAAATAGACCCCTTACCTTCAATCTCCCTATAACGAAATTTTCCCTACAACGGATTGTATATCTTGAACAAAGCGAATTGGTTTTGAGAGATTTTCCTCTGCTAATTAATCGACCCTATTTTTTTTTAAGTATCTCCGTATGTTTAATCTCCCTTCAACTAATTGTTCAACTGGAACAAATCGGCTTCATTTAAGGAAGATTCCACTGTATAATAACTGCCTATAATTTTAATTTATATCTCAATCTCTAATCTTCCAATAACGAAATTTTCTCTATAACGCACTGTTCAACTTAAGCAAAGCGATTTCGTTATATGAAGATTCCGCTGTATATTAATTGTCCCTATTGCTCTTAACTTATTCGTCTTCGTAATTATTAATTAGCTCAATTACTTGAAATAATTGTTCTGGAACTTTCAAAAGTTCTTCAGAAGTAAAGATATGAAAACCATCAAATGACATTAAAGCAAAATTCCCCTGATATTTAAGTGATCATTACTTTAAATTAAGCCTAATGGTTTGAATTTTTTCTGCATTAAGTATTAATAGTAATTCCCTCATTGCAGAAATGAAACAAAAATAACGTGAAGCGCCTAATAGTATCTCTCAAAAATGTCATTTGTTGAAGTGGAAAAAAAAAAGAACATACTCTGCCGTAGTATTTCTAAAATTACTTTTCCTGTTACGCAAGACAGTTTTGCTCTTCGTCATTTCCTAGAAGTGCTTTATATTTATTTTCGCAACGGCTTGCCGTTTTCTTCAAGTATTTTAGTTTGACTTTTAACTGTCCCTCCGTATTTTGAAAAGTTCTTCATTTATTTGTTGAATGCAAGATATTTATTATTTCTTTTTTTCTCACTACTTCACCGTATAATAGAATCCGATGCACTTCTAGCGTTTTATATACTAATCCACCATTATTATGATTCTGTGAAAGAAACGATCGTAGAAATTAGGGACTGACTGAGGCGAAGTATATCAAAAAGAAATTATTACAGTTTAAACCAATTATTCGAAATTTTCTGTTGCTATAAAATAATATTGAACCTAAAATAAAATAATGTCACACCTAACACTCTCAGAAATCATTGACGATTCTGCAATCGTCAAGAAAATTTCGTCATTTACAACGATTCTTTAATCGCGCGATCACGTGACTTAGAAAAGTTACTACACAAATTTCGCCAGTTTGACGAAAGGTTTACTCTTAGCATTTTTCACGAAGTCATTTCGTCAAATACGATGAAAGTTTCGTGAGATTTGAGCATGAGTTTCTGAGATTGTTTGTTTATGTACATCATGGTGTTGATTTTAAAACAACAATATCCATTAGCGAATTAGCGAATTCCACTATACCACTATATATATATATATATATATATATGTGTGTGTGTGTGTGTGTGTGTGTGTGAGGTTTATAGTAAATTAAATACATTACTATTATTCTTTTCTTTGTCTTTGTAAATAGCAAACTCTAGTTGGGACCTTTTAACGTAAGTTTTGTAAACCTGAACTAAAACCAATTGGGTCCTTTTTATGGGTACACTCTAAAACGTGAACCAAAACTTATACCCTGAGTTCTGATTGGCTAAGAGACCCCAAGAAGGGTCCGGAAAACTAAAACTAAGCGTCACTTGGTGAGCTGATGCTTAAAGGATAACACACATTAAATTGTGCTCCTGCGAGATGTTCCCTATGGGGAAACTTTTGTAAATATTATCTTCAGTTGTAAATATTCATCTCATTCATCATTGTAAATAGTATTCTTGTAAATTCCTGATGAGTAAAAAATAAAGGAAAGAAAAAAATGAATGCTGTTGCGTCCAGTCACGAAACTTAGCCCGACTGCTGATACGGGACGTAACAAAATATATATATATATATATATATATATATATATCGTCACGTGAACACTGAGTGGTGGACACAATAAAGGACAGAAAGTCGAACTAGCGCAATTTATTAATTCAAAGTACGAAGTACAAGCTACTTTTCTCCACCAGACCCCTACCTGTTAGCCGAGGCCTTAGGATTGCTTACGCACGGGGAGAGGTAGTGGGGTCTACGGATTTTACATGCACATATCCCCAAGTATACATGGTGGTCTTCAGTGGGTATCGAACGCGCGACCTTCCAGGTGGAAGTCCGACGTGCTAACCACTAGGCTACCACGGCCTAAGTACAAGCTAATCGCTGTACACAGCTGTCGGTTTCTGAACATCGCAACTTTTCTCCACTAGACCCTTACCTGTTAGCCGATGCCTTAGGATGGCTTGCACGCAGGGCGAGGTAGTGGGTTCCACGGACTCGACACGCACGTATACCCAAGTTTACATGGTGGGTCTTCAGCGGGTATCGAACACGAGACCTTCCTGGTGGAAGTTCGATGTCCTAACTACTAGGCTGTCATGCCTCTGACCCTCGCAACAGAAAAAGCTTCGGCTTTTATAGCAGCAGGGAAAGCTCCAGAACACTCATCCGGAGACGGGAAACAAAAGTCCAGATCGCTTACCTGGTAATCTCAAGAAAGGTCCAGAACCTTCTGGAACACGAAATGAAGCAGAAATTAAAGTAAATTAATTTTCACACGAGTGTTGAATCGTATAGTCGCCGGCGGGAATGCGAACTCGCGACCTCTTGCCTACGATAGCAGTGCGGTAACCATTTGGCTATCGGTACTCAAACGCTTTTCTTCAAATGCGGCAGTATAGCCCTGTGTGTGTGCGCAGCCCCTTATAATTATTTTTTTAAATTTATTTTTCCATTGTATTACGCATTACATCAACTGAAAAAATAAGAAAAAGTTGAAGATAAAAAAAGGAAAGGAAAATAATTTTTAAAAAAGTTCTTTAGTTTCATTTTCCCTAATCAAATATAATATACTGAAGCATTTAATTAGAAAAGATATTTCAGCTGTATGAAAAGTAAATAAATTCTAATCTCAGAACTAATATTAAACACCAACATTTTATGTAAATTTATTTCGCTAAATTTAATTAATTGTCTGAAATGAAAATTTGGTTCGCATTTTAAAGAGTTGTTTTCCTTTTTTTAAAAAGTATCCCAATGTATGTAATTCCAAATCTTCATAATGGCATTTTCAATTTCTGCAGATTGTATTCGTAGTCTTTCTTCATTCATTTTCGGCTGCTGTAATGCTGTATTTTTCAAAACATGTGGAAAAAGTTTTTATGTATATAAAGTTGCCTACTTGCCTTTTTATGATTCAAAAACGTAATTAATACAAATGTTATTGTTTCAACTTTGGTTAAAATATGTAGATATATTTTATATGTTCCCGAATTATTGCATACTGATTGTTTTTTTTTTTTTAGTACTTTTTTTTTTCAATTTATTTTCATTAACTTATTTACTTTGTTCATCGATCCTTTTTTCCAAAAGGTACAGTCTTCTAACTTTTATCAAAAAATAAACTTGTAAAAAGTTGTTGTAATAAGTAAATATTATATAGCATTTTTACACTGAATATACTTGACATTAAACATATTTATAGTAAACATCTTTTTATATTAAATATCCATATCGTAAACATACTTTTATGTTAAATATTCTTTTGTACTTAAGATCTTTTATTCAGTTGAAAAAAATATATTCATTTTCAGACTAGAAAGAAAAAAACAAGTAATATGACAAATTATTATTTAGCCAAGGTAAAATAGTTAAATATCCTCTAATGTAAGTTTTTTCTTGCTTTTACCTTATCTTGTTCCGGAACACTGGCAAAAAAAGGCGTGGATCACTTCTATCATTACGTTTGATTGGCTGATGACTTTGGTTAAGGAGCTCGAAAATTAAATTTACATATTTTTTAAAAATAAATTTATTTAAAAGTTAGGCTACACAGGAGTAAATAATCTTATATAAAGGCCGCCTAAGTGTCTGTTTGTAGCCGATAGCTTATTGGTTGCTTGCGTAACTATAATGCAGTTGCTATTGTTGTAACACATGTCAATTATACTAATAATTAAAACATTTCTCTAGCATTTTGAGTGAGGCATCGCTAGATTTGAAATCTCCGTTAAAAATTAATGTAAACGCGAATTTAATTTAATCCTTCTTTCTTTGTTGTAATTTATTTATCGTCTGCGCTTTTTATATATATTAAAGTGGCAGCGCTCTTGTTTCCAGGGGGGGGGGGGGGGGTTCGTTAAAACTATTGTTTTGACGATGATTACGTTGGATATAAATAAATATTTTTCACAAACAATTTGATAATACAGTAAATAAAATTTTTATTTTACAGATTATTATACTCGTAAGTTAGATGTTTTTTTTTTCGGTAAGAATATTTTTTCCCGAAATTAGTATATGTTTGTTATTTATTAATTAAACTTTACTGTTCTACCTGATAAATATCTCTTTGATTTGAAGCGCATTTCCGGTTACTGGGAGAATTCTATATTTATAATATCTAGAACAGAGGTCATTTCGTATGACCGCCGGGCTTACTAGTATAAATATTGTCGCATTAAGAAAGATCATTTTAAAAAATTCAAAAAAAAAAAAAAAACCTGTGTTTTGCAGACACGGGTCTATTACAGAAATGTATTTGTCAATTTATGTCCGCTATAGAGTTGCGTTTTTGTGTTTACTTAGTTTAAATCCTGCTGAACGACACTAGATTTAGTTAGAAACAAGAATAATTTCTGACAGTCTCTAATTTAAAGGTAAATCCCCTAATCTCTAACATGCCTTAAGACCTTTCTAAATATGCAAATATTATCAGTAAATAGAAAGTCTGCCTGTTTCTGAAACGCAGAGTCAAAATCAATTTTATTTCAACAATAGGCAAAAAAAGTAATCGAATAAGCGAATTCATTCCGTGAATGAAATCATTTTTTCTCCTATTTTATTGGAGCTCCTTAGATAGGATTCTATATGTGTGAGCCTCTCCAATTCTATTTTTGAATTGAAACGGGGAAAATCATATCATTCTGAATATGCAATGGATTTTTAATCATTTTCGTTTCAAACAGCAGTTTGAAAAGGCCTAAAAATTCTTCCTTTTAAACATTTTAAAATCTACTTATATATATATGTATATCTGTGTGTAAATCTAATGTTGGTGTCGCAGGAGCCAATGAAATCGTAACGGCTTCTAACAGCAGCAAATCAGAGCGAGATCGCATCAGCGGCACACGCGTTTGTAATTTTAACAATGGAGTACCTTTACCACTGAACCTATTGTTATGTTTTTTTAGCCCTCTAATTCCCACCTCCGCCTCAAGGCGGACGACGGTAACAAAATTTGGGCATTATAGGGTTAATTTGATTTCTGTAGACTATTTTTACAGTTAAATATCTAGAATAGCAACATTTTTAGGAACATTTCAATCACTTAAGACTCTTGTAACTAAACTTTTCTGATACATTCTTACTTTTAAATTTTTTCGAAGAGAAAGCAGTATATTTCTGTAAGCTTTAAAGTGATTTCTTCGTCACCAAATATAAAGACGTTTTTTTATACAAATATTAAAATATGCAATTAAGGTTTGAGTACTTAAATTCTTCCTGTCATGAATCCTAATAATAAATACAATGTGTACACAAAAATATATGTATATTGTTTTTATAATTTAAAATTTGGCCCTTAGGATACGAATCGCTTTATTTGAAATTTCCGAGTGAGCACATTATTTCGTAATTTTATATAAAAGTTCTATTGTGGGGATTAACAGAAACATTCGGCTTCTGACACTGTAAAATCTATGTACATTATTTTACAAGATTGATATTTTTTATTCTCAAGAGTTGTGTGCAATATAGAATGTTATTTCTGACGCAGAACCGATTCGTTCCACAACGCTACCCTAAAATAGTTCAGAGCAAGCGAAGTGAGCTCGAACTCACAAAACGATCCAAAGGAGCTGCTCAATCAAATTTTGTGAGCGATGGCGAGCAGGGGGCGGAAGCCCGCTATTGAACACAAAACTAAACAAGAACACATACGATTTTTTATTTCTTTACAGTTCATAGTAACATCTATTAATGCGAAGAATTAGTTTTGATGGGGAAGTTTTGAGAGTATTCTTTTGATGTATTGCGGCATTTTAGAAGCGAACTCATGAAGGTAAGAAGCTGCTTAAAATCAAATCAAAGCGTTTGGTTCAATCAAGTTAATATTTTGGTAATTAAGTTAGTGTAATTGTTTGCTGCAATACAAAATCAGTGGTTGAACCATGTCGATAACAACTACTTTTATTGAACTTATGCAGTTTAATATTATGCAAAAAAAAAACGTCAGAACTTAATAAATAGTTTTATTGTCATTAAACTCAAACGAAAATGCGCAAGATTAAACATCCAGTACAGTGTTTTTAATGCATCGCAATCCATCAAATGCAGAACAATGAATTGATGTTTTTTTTTCCTAATGGGGCTGCGTATGGTCACTAACCTTTGCAGACCTAGTGCATTCCCCAAAAATCGGCATACATTCTTTCACGTAGCAACACTATCGGCGGATGCCATTATTACTGGATTTGGACGCTTAGTTTCCCCTAGATGGCGGCACCTGAGCTCTCATTGATGCAGACTGCACTAGGTATTTAATTTAGACGAGAAGCATCCAAGCCAAATGTCTACTCAAGGGATCTTTACATGCCGCATAATCATACGACATGGGCGCAGACGATTTTCTGCATCTTGAAAATCCAGCGACTTGGGCCAGGTTTGAACCTGCGATCTGGGGTGTACGATACCTGCCTTACCACTAAGCCACCCTGTCGACATTAATTTATGGTAACTAGTAGTAAAATTTTTACATTTCATTTAGAAAATGAAAGATGTGTATAGTGCATCTCTGTGGCAAATTGTGCAATTAGTATTCAATTATTTTTGATTCTATATTTCATCTAGAATAAAATTATGTAACATTTTTTATTATATATATATATATGTATCTATCTATCTATATATATATATATATACAGATCTGATAAAAATGCCATCAAAGGACACAGAACAACAAATACCTAAAAAAAAAATTGTTTTAACTCTGCTTTTGATAAATGGTCTTCGATTGGTTGTTTTCTGCTGTATGTCAATTTACTTTTGTTAGCTATTTACTTTGTTTTAATCACCACATCCTTCTGTTAATCAAACCTCTCACATTTACTTGATATGTAACTAGTCTTTGGCAAATGTAACTTTCCTGAATCCAGTCACTAGGATACTTTAAAGACAGAGCTGCACAAGATAAGGCAATTAACATGATAAAGCAATTGACCCAGCTGAACAAACGTCATGAGTTAAGGAATGTAATCTTGATAGTTCAAACATTTAATATACCAGTAAACTGCAAGTTGCTGGAGGGTGCAAATATTAGTCTAGAGAATTTCCTGATCCTTGTAGATGTACTGATCAGTGCCCAAGCAACAGAGTAACGTTTGATAATGTTGGTTAAGTGCTGGTAAAAGTAGTTCACGGAAGGCAAGCATTTACGATAAAGGCTAATATGTTAAAGAGTTTACTTAGTGAAGCAGGCTGTCCGTTACTTGATATAAATAAGGATTGACGGCAATGTATGTTTATTTATAACTATGCATAGCTAAGAACGAATTTCATAATGTCAAAGTATATCGTACTTCTGGAGAAAATCTCTATATATTATTTCCCTACCCTGTTTTTCTGTCGGTATGCGATATCTTCCTCAGTCCTTTATCAAATTTCCTGGTTCACATCTCACTTTAAAGGTTATTGTGCCGGCTAATGCGGAAAAATAGAACCACGGTCTAAAAATGTACTGATTCTCTTAAATTTAAAAGTTAAAATCATCTGAGAAGAAGATGTCGAATATGTGTTGTGTATGCTGGTGCCATCTAGTTATCAAGTAAAAAAACAAGAAATTCTTTTGTTTTTATTGTGTAGAAAATTAGATGGGTTTAACTGCGTCTGTGTGCTAAACTTATTCAATCGTTAGGCTCTACACGTGTATTTATGTTATGACTTTGTAGAGCCTAACTAACCAACAGTAACAGTAACTATTTTTTAAGTAATAGGACTGTACCGTTATAGTATTTTAATGCTATGCATACTAACAATAAAAATAATTATCATTTATGTTGTGATTATTTTATTATTTTGAATATCTAAATAATAGTGGGGGGAAAATGTGTAACATCTATTTGTACTGATGTGTTCAATTACATGTCGTCTTTTGTACCAACACCCGTATACTTTTTTCCATTCTTCTTCATAATGTCCTTCTTCCCCAATTAGTGCGGAATTCCACCCGGATCGACTAGTAGTTATTTAAAGTGAGTAAAAAAAATAATTTTAAGAGCAACAATAAACAAATATTGTTTAAATGTTTGCCAGCACATTACTTCACGTTGTCTTTCTTGTTTTTAAATGTCCCTGAGTTCGTTTGCGTCAGTCAGACTCTTGTAGGTTGCGTTAAAATAGTTGATTGATTTATGACTGTAATTTAAAATTTTTAATTTTTTCGTGCTCTTTTTTTATCACAAAATGTTAGTAGCAGTTATTTTTAGCACCCAATGTAAAAGCAGGTAAAGCCGAAGGCTTCGTGCCGAGGCCCAATTTTCATCCTGTCTGAGATATAAGTGTTAGTGGTAGTTCCAACACTTCCACTTTTTATGTCCTAGTGGTTTGGAGCCAAATTTTTGCTTTATGACAGTAATCTGTTTGCGTTAGGTTAGGTGCAGTTGTTGTGTATAGGTAGAATAGGGCATTAATGGTCTGGCCACACAAAAGAAACTCGAGGTGGACAGTACCAGCTGATATCATTATACACATTAACTTCTTGAAGAGGAGTAGAGCACTTGTGCAGTCCTGGAAATTTTTGGTGAACCTTCTTTTCACAACGAACCATGTAAACTTTTGTGCCTGGTGTACCTTGATCAATTTTTCATCACATTTCAGTAGAGACTGCTCGGTTTTCTAGCGGGAAAGAAGTAATGAACAAATGGATAACTTTTGAAGTTTTCCATTTGATTGTTTTCTGTAAGTTAATGAAATGCGCATTTTCTTAGCTTCCACACTTTTTCCAATCGATGTCAATGAGCAAAAATGGTTTGATGAGATATATGGAATGTACGTACAAGTTCCTGCTTTATTTGAGAAGAAGAATCTTCTTCTATAACAACCATCTGCGCCAGAGTATGGGCTACGTATGATACGTAGACTATAATCGCCATTGTACAAAAAAAAGTAAAATTCCTTTATACCTTTTTAGCATAAGATCCAGTTATTTGGTTTAAAAAATGTATGTAATGCTTTCAAAATAACGAGGCTTAAACATTTGGCGTTCTCGCTAACAATTTTAATAAAAATTTTATACATATAAAATTTTTCAAAAAAAAAAAAAAAAAAAAAAGAAAGAAAGAGAAAAAAAAAATATCTACGGTGACATTGAATTAATCATATCACATCTATCGGGTGAAGAACTTTTTGTGTGTGTGTGTGTGATACAAAGACATTTTACCGTAGGGTTTAAATAATTATAAATAATTTTGGTGCGTGACAATTTGAGTGAGTTCATGTCATGATGATTTAAAAGGTGGGAAGTTAAGGTAAACTATAAATTGTTTCCTTTCTATTAGCTGTTGCCATTCATGTCTTTAATTCCCTCTTGTATAAGTACTTTCCTGTCTGCATAGTATCAGGAAATCTGTATATTCGATAGCGTTGTATTAAAGTATTAAAAGCGTTAACGACTGGAAATTTAAAGAAAAAGTGATCTCAAAATAAAAATAAATTAATAGTTGTTGAGTAAACATGGTGTTCCACCTCTATTTTTATGAATATTTTCTTAAAATACACTTAGCTCGTAAAAAATATTATTTTAACATAGCAAGCTTAATAAGTAAAATGCAATTTTTTGCAAAAAAAAAAAAAGGCAATAAAAAGACTACAAAAATTTGAAATATCAAGATAAACTGCAAAAAGAGAGGCTGGGGTTAGCAGCTTTAGGTGTTACATAAAAGACGACAGGCAATCATTGAACAATACATACTAACAATTGAAAAAAAATGCATGTAACATTAATTTTTTACATACATGTATGATTGTAAAATAATGAGGCTACTATATGACGACATTTAATTATAATAACAATAATATTTTGTATTACGTCTCTCAATCTCTCTCTTTCTCCTACTTTAATGATGTTACAAAATTTGAATTCAATAAATAACTAAATAAAACGAAATAAATTTGAAAAGAAGTACTGTATAAGTAATATTTTAAGAAAGTGAAAATACCTTTAAAATAATACCACAATTACGTTAACCTTTATCGTACGATTACTGTAATCAACACTTTTAGATACTAATTTAGGAATACGCATTTAATTGAAGCGGAACCTTTGCTCCAAATGCAACATGTAACTTGTGTAAGAGACCTTTGATTGTTTCCCGTTAAGAGTGTTTAATCTCTTCAATCACGATGCCATTCAGGAAGAGGAAAGATTAAGCTGCTCTAGATTACATCAATGCATCCATCGCTATTTAGCTTTAGGCAAGTGCCAGACAATGAAGCGGATTCTGACATTTATTGCTTCATTTAACTGACACAGAACGCATTACAATTTCTCTTAAGATCATTATTAGCGCTTGAGATATTTTGTGAGCAATAATTATAAAGATATCAATCCTTATCATTTACACATAGCCAATTTTTGTTTTGGTAAACAGAATAAAAATTGAATGCATAACTGTAATAAGAAAAAAATACTCTCAATTTGTATGAAATATTGCGTTTAATTTGACATTTTAAAGGTAGTAATAGATTTTACTTATTTATAATGTTTTTGCTTAAAGTTGAACCAACTACTACTTGTATTTATTTTTTTGCGTTATTATATATGACATTTAAAAAAGAAGTTTAATCTCTAATTATACTATAAATAGTTTGATACAATCATCTAGTATTTAAGAGAAGAAAAAAAAAATTTTGGGATTGAGTGGACTTTTAAAAAAAAAAAATTATTTTTTTGTGCGCTATTTTTGAACAATCTAGCCCCTGATTTTGACGGGAGCGAGAAGAGGTTAAAGATGCAGTAATTGCCGAGAATCTAAAACTATTTTTTTAGCCTTCAATGTTATCCATTTTTAAGTTTATAAAACGCACTGAAAAATTCATATGAATATAAGCATAAGTGTTCCTGAGCAATAAAATAAATAAATAAATAAATTATAATAAATGTTAAAAATGAAAATATAAATAGTTTACGGTCCAATATTTTTTATTATGCAGTTAGAATTATTAATTTGAATTTTACCGACACATTGCAATGCAAAGGTTTAAGAAATTTTCTTTGTTTAGAAGGCAAATTTTTACTGGAATCCTAAATATAATAAAAAATGCCTTACAATAAAATTTATCAACTAAGAAACAGGGGAAATCTAAAGCTATAGAGAAATGCTTTAAACAAGAGTCGTATTGGTAATAAAAATAATGTAAAAACAATTTCCGTACTTTTTCTCTGAGTATTCTTCATTTCTCTGAGAGTTCTTAAGCTCTGAGTATACTTCAGAGAAAATTGATTTTTGGAACTATTTCTTTGCTGCTCTGTAAATGGGATTTTAAAATTATAAAATAGCTTTTAATGACTTTTCTACGAAGCAGAATGCAAAAATACCTCCTACTGCTTTTGTTTGCCTTAAATGAATTCCGAGAAAACTATTTATAATCAATTTGCCTATTTTCATATTATATTTCAAAAAAAAAAAAATCGACGAAGATAGGTGTGCTTTTTAAATCGAAATAAAAAAAAAAGAAAATAAAAAAGGCACATACATAAGAATTAATTTCTTTCCGGAAATTAAGACACGAAATGAAAAATGAGTTATGTATTTACTACTTTTGAGAATATTTTGCTTAAAGCAGGAGTTCCTAACTTGTGGGGCCTACTTATAGAATCGCGACCCTTCAACTAGGTTACTTCTCATAGCGTCGGCACATACGTTCTAATTTTAAATAAAAATACTTTTCAACATAGACAAAAGTACTATTTCTTAAACTAAATATAATTTTGAATAATTCTAATATAATTTCTAAATATAATTTTTGTGCTATACTGAAGTACATACATTGCAAAGAAATTGGCCAGTGACATGAGAACGTCATTTCTGACCAAAATAAAATCTATCCAGCATGTATTAAGGAATAAACTGTAAATAATCAAGTGCTATGGAGAATAATTCAAATAAAACACGAAAATTACTCACATGCTGTACAGAGTTTTAATAAAATTCAAATAGTTCACAGATGCATTCAAATAAAAGCAGCATATCTTTCATTATATGACGACAACCAATTTTTGTTTGAAACCTTCCGTTATTCCTTACGAGCAGTTACGCGTAAAAAGAAAACGTTCAATTGAGCGAACCATCTTGACGGGAGCATCGCTTAAAACTAATCAGCACTACTTTTTATTAGAATTCCATGTGTATAATTAATTTAATTCCAATCCAAGCATAGTTTAGTTAGAGTGGGCACAAAAAATAAGTGTAAATCGAAAAGGCAATCTATCAGTTTAACCACACGGCAAATTTGGCTTGGTTCTAAACTAAACAAATTTACAGTGGGGTTGGATTTAGATACAGCTTGAAATGTAACGTATCGTTTTTGTGTCAAAATACTTATGTGGAAGTGTGTGTGTGTACACCTATGGTATCGGTCGACGGTGGCTTATTTGTTAAAAATGGGGTGGCAACGTGATAAAAGGTTGAGATCACTGACATATTGTAACAGTGGGCATCAGGAGTGTTAAAAATTGATCATAGTTTTGAGAAAATTGTCATGCCTAATCTTGATACTATACAATTAATCTATCCAAAGTTACAATTTAATTTTCATTTCCTACTTTTTTTATTGCGTTATCGGTTAATTTTTGTCTTCCTCAACTATGGACACGCTGCTTTTTTTTTTCGCATTTTTAAAAAAATTACTTGACAAATCCTCAATAATATTTATTTGATCTAAAACTTTCTCAAGTTCAAGCTGGCAGCAGTTTTCTTAACTACGTAATATGCATATGTAGTACTAGAGGTACCCGCACGACGTTGCTCGTGCTGAATTTTAAAAACGTCGCTTGTGGCGCTTCCCTTGCTAAGAATGTAATTAAAGTAGCCTCTCGAGATGTTCTAACTAAAAATATAAAAACGACCTCTAAAGTCGCAGATGTACTATTAAATTAAAATCAATCATGTAATTACGTAAAAACTTGTGAACAATTCAGTTAGTGGGGTCAGATTTACCAAAGGGTAATTAAAAGTGCCAAATTGTCATTTGTTGAGTTGTTTTTTATCTGGGATAAGTTATATAGCTCCTGATAGAATCATGAGCAATGGATTGATTTCAATCGTTAGAAAGGATTAATTTCAATCAGTATAAATATCATATTATTTTTTTCCACTCATGTTGAACAGTTGTCTCCCTCTCGTTAACAGAAAAATAAGTTTTATAATGAAATGAAGCTGAAACTATTTACATGGGGTTGAAGACAATTCTATTTAATAATTTATCCTAGACTTCAGCAGGCAGTGCTCCCAACTTAAAACGCATCTTTGGCAGGACGGATGAGACACGGGTCCCATAACAGCGTGGGCTCAAGTTTTGAATTCAATTTAGACTTTGTATACCATAAATAGTAATTCGGAGTACCCGCAGATGGCACCGCTACTGCTGCACAGTACCTGTTGATTTCAATTTCCAGAGCGTTTGCTGCTTTTTATTCTCTGTAACTACCATTTTTAAGACTCCAGTTCCTTGTTTGTCATTATCTGTAATATTTTGATACATTCCGAATAAATCACTTACTCCAGATTCTCACGCATTTTCAAGCAAAGAAACTTTGCACAGCAAAAAAGTAATGTTCTCGGTTTTTTACCATTTTCTTTTTTCTTTCCGTCTTTTTTATATTCTTATTTTTAATTGCTTTGTGAACAGAATTTATCCAAATCCGAAGATAGGTCCAGGAAAGATTAAATAAGACAAAGAGACGTACCTAACAGCTCATCATATTTCCATTACATTTCCATTTTTTTAAAAATATATTTATTGAACTAGTTTATTAATTTTTGATCTTACTTTCTTACTAATGGGCTCACATTAGATTAAGCCTAGATCCATGCTTTTCCACTTTTCTTTTTAGCGATGTTTGCAGCTGAGATGAAGTTTACTTTGGTGCCATATATTTATTTATTTATCAATTTATTTATCTATTTATTTATTCATTTTGTGAGAAAGAATGTTGATGACTCTTTAGATAGGTATTAATGATATATTACGGCTGACTTCAAAATTACATTATATGTAAATAATTCAAATTCTTCTAAAACCTATTTTCAGCAGTTTAAGAATAAAAATAAATCAAAATACACCGTTAAAAGTTTGTTCAAAAAAAGGAAAAAGAAAATGTTTAAAAAGTTTTCTATACTAACTCCTAATGGTTTGGTATTTTCAGAAGCTTACGGTAGCAATAATAAAAGTCTGTTGCGAAAATTGCTCAGGGGAAAAATACCATCAGAGTTTTTTTCTTGTTTTTTTACTGAATGGAACAATAGCGTGACAAATTATTAACAAGGAAAGGAAAACTTCATTCTTTCTTCTTTACGAAACTATTTTCTTCTTTAGTGTTTTGATATTCGATTAAAAATGCAGGAAGGAATATCAAATATTTTTATGGACTTCGTGATCTGTTTCAAAATATATGAAAATATTTAGCACATGTGGGAAAAAGCTTTACGCATTAAAACAAAATGATTTTAATCGATTTCAGAAGAAAGATGAATGTATTTTAATGCACATTCCATAAAATTTGGTATTTAAATCATTTTTTTGTGCGAAGGCAACGTGTTAGAATTGATTAATATAAACTCAATAGATGTGAAGTTAATTTAAAAGTTTAAAGAATGTCTCTCTTGCTTTCTCTTTCTCTCTCTCTGAACGAGAATTTCTAAAATTTTCAGGATTTGTGTACCTTTCATATAATTTTCGGAATACGAAGTACACTTCGTCAAAAAGAGAGGGAGAGAGAGATACGTACAACATATTAATTGTAGCTTAGTAACAATCAATTACATTTTTCCATTTTTAATGCAGAAACAAAATAATAACAAAGGAAAATAAAATTAGTTCATAATCAAATATAAGTAAAATAAATTAAAGTAACATCATGTGTAGCATTCATTATAATCAATAGGCAGGATGAAATTGCGTAAATTATTACATATATTATTTCTCAAAGCCTTTTTTTGGTCGGTACGCCATAACTTCCTTAATACTTCATCAAATTTAATGAATTAGGCACCACTTTAAAACCTTCCTTAACCGCTACATAGAAAAAATAGGCACGCGGTCTAAAAATGTAAAGATTTTCTAAAATTTGAAGCTTAAAATCATTTAAGAAGATGTCCTTTAATGGATGCCCAGTTGGTGTTGTGTTTGCTGGTTAGATGTCGAGTGGCCGAGTGGTTAGGAGCGCAAGGCTGGTATACCCAACACCCATGGTCCCGCATTACGTTTATGTTTTCTCTAATTAATTGTTTTGCTCGATCGTAGATTTTTGATGAACTAAATTTAAAAAGGGCTCTTTTATACTTTATTTGGTGTTTCTATTTTCAAGCATTAAATTAAAGAAATAGTATAAAATATAATATTAAAATTATTTATTAATTTAAATATTCATTGCATAAAATGCGGAATTCCGCACGGGTCGACTAGTCATTGTAATTTGTCAGAGCTTTTTTTTTTGCTAAAATTGGATACATATGTTTAATTTGCAAACATAATAATATTAAAATTATACATATTATGCTTATTTTTCAATAATCCACCGAAAACTAATTCCAATTTCTCTTGTACCCACGAACGGGAAACCATCCGACATGGATGCCGTATTAATGTAAGAAAGGATATCTTAGCCATTCGATATTTTTATCAGGAAAATTTTTTATCAGGCCCACTTATAAATTACTTAAGAGGTGTGTTATACACGTTTGAATACCAGCAAAAATTTACGAGCCTCTTATAAAATCAGAAGGGATGAAAATAAATCAACATCTCCGTTATCATTTATATTATGATACAAATTTACATTTGTCATGGTAGCGCTCATTTTACCTAGAGTGTTAAACAATGAACGCTCTTTGCAATGTACCGATACGTTGAGACAATTTAAAAGAGATGTTTATCCGATGTTTTCAGCCCAGTGCACTGCTTACCCCCACCAAGCTCTTACGTACGTGCAGCACACTTTGGGGAACATTGATTCAGCTACAGTTTGTTTGTTTTTTAGGTAAAAAATGCTGCAAATTTTGATCAAAAAGGAAAGGAAAATTGTATGCATTATAGGACATTTTGCTTTTCTTCTCAAGATATACATGGCCTGACATCAATCGAAGAGCAAAACGTTCGATTGATCCACCCTCCTTTAAGCGAATGAGACGAAAAATGGTTTTAGCACCCCTTAAAGCATTTAAATCCGTCCCAATTCGAAATTAGAACTGTTCAAGAATCCAATATTTTTTACTATACATTTCGGATATTGAATAAAGTAAAAAAATAACGATAATAATAAATAAATAAATAAGTACACGCAAGTCCAACAATAACTAATTCCTAATCAAATGACATATTAAATAAGGTTCTCAAGTTCAAATAATGACGAAACAAATATTATTAACTGAAATAAGACGAAATAAATCTCATTATTCGTATGATATGAACCCATCCTACCAAATAAATAAAATTTAGTGAAATTAAAAGTTGACTTGATAAATTACAGTTTGTCTTTTCTTTGAGTATTATGATAAATATTCGCAAATTTTGAAAAAAACGTCCATGTGATAATTTTAAATAATGCTTCAGGTGTGAGGTATTATTTGTCTTTATATTTAGTTCTTATGTATATGATGGGATGAATCAGACATTACAGTTTTGATAACTTTATAGCTATGTTCCATGGTACTCAAGGATACCTACATCAGAGTATTTCATGAAATAAATCATTTGTAATTTGAATTCCGAAAATAAAAGCTACCGCTTAGCATAATTTATGACAACTTTGCCGAAAGTAACAGAAAGAAACAATTGGAAGTCTAAAATAAAACTTCCCAAGATTTTCTGCTCTTCGTCACGCTATTGTTCAATTTCTCTCTGCAGAGAAACTAAAGGAGGAAATAAGTTTTATTATTTTTTCTACAGAGCATTGCTCATAATAACAGACTATTACTGCTACTGTGTATTTCTATGTGTGAGATACCATTAGTGCTCGAAGCAGAAAAATTCTTCCGCTATTTTTAGCTGTGGGTTTTATTTTTAACGAAATATTGCTTTAGTGGAGTTTTCTTAGAAATTAAGGCATGAGTATTTTGAAGTGCTGAGAAACCGTATTAAGAAAAAGTGGGTTTTTAAATAACATTAATGCAAAATGACTTATTATTATTTATTTCAGCCCTTTTTTTTAAAGCCTAAAAGTATATTAACCAATTATTGGCCAATTTTGTGTTCACCTAAATCTGCTATGAAAAATTGTTTAGAACAGTGATAAATAATAGGGAAAAGTGGTTAAAAAACCTCACAATTTTTTTAAAAAATTGCAAAAAAAAAAAAACTAAACCTAAAAGTTTTGGGGCGTTAGAACGTTAGATATTTGAGGAAAAAGGGTACTAAAATACATAACGTTTCTAAAATATATGTCTCAGTAAGAGCCAAAGCTCAAAGGTAAAAGAAAACTATTTAGACAACGCAAAAAAAAAAAAAAAAAAAACCTCTCCTGACTTACCTTTTCTTCCCAGACATTACGAAACAGCATAAAACCGATACAAGGAATTCTTCCCACCTTTAAATTGCACAATGTTACTAATGTGCTTCTACTTGTCATTTCAGATTTAAAGGAAAATCCATTAGGAATAGCTTGCCACTAACAAAACTATTTCCTCCCATAATTATAATATAGAAATTATAGCAATTTTAAGGACCGTCCTATTTTTTGGGACGGTATGAAAGAGATTGCAAAAAGCAAAAACAAAATACATGCAAAAAGAAAAAAAAAAAGAAGAAGAAAATAATACTTAATAACCATTGTAAATATCACTAAAAATCAACATTTATATGCATTAATCATTTCATTAAACAGGAAAATTTTTAAAGTAGGCATTTAAAATGGGAGAAATGTGAACCGTTCTGATGGCCTCTCGGTCATGATAATTTTTGATAGAATAAAAGGGTTTAAACAAAATTGTTTCCGTTCAAAAGAATTTCGCTATGACACCTCAGTTCTACGTTTCATTTTTTAAATATATTTTATTATTATTATTATTTAATTTATTTCTCCTTTTTTTTCAATTTTTGGAGAGTTTAAAAGAGCGGAATGAAAGGTTGCGAATTTAAAAATTGATTAATTTATAATTTGTAATTTTACCAGCCGGCTTGCTTCATACTAACTTTACCAACAAGAACTTTCGACGTACAGTGTACACATGGAATTATTTTCCGATTTGAAAACTTTCAGACTGCTTTTCGAACATTTCAAATCTAGATATCATCAATGTCTACGGGTGAAGTTTAAATCAATAACTCGAAAAATAATTTTCTTGCACCTAAAACTAGAAACAGTTGCATAGACAAACAATTACAAACAAAAATATTATAACTCCCTTGAAAAATATTAATTATTTTAAGAACCATTACAATTTTGCTGTTGCTATCAAATGAATCAATACTTCGAAAATTGATGTATTGATGAGTATTTATATTCATACATTAGCTTATATTGTGGTAAATCATAACGTTTTATTAGGACTAATGCTTCACCGCTTTCAGCAACTATTATATCCGGGCTTGTAGGACGAGTAATATTTCGTAGAATACGTATTCGTAGAATGACAATTGGTTCTTGAGTAGCTGCAGCAGCTTTAACGGGGCACTGGTTTATTTTTGTACTCTCTCGTGGGAATTTCAAACTACCCGTCAGATACTTCTGTTAGATGTAAATCATCCGATCGATACATTTCCCTAATAGTTATAAAAATTTGGATCACCACTTCATTTGGACTGTTTCATCAGTGCTATCAGCAAGGCTTTGGTGAAGCCTTCTAATTTCGTTTTCAAACACTTTACGCTTACAGGATGACATACGAGCACGATAAATTCAGAAAGACAAGGAAAAGAAATCTGACTTTTTCTTTCTTCCTCTTTTCCCTCCTTTTTAGCCTACTCTCCTGTAAAAGTAAAAATTAAAGAAGACTCAATGTATAAGAAAAAGTCAAAAATAAGGGAAGTAATTAAATATTAAAGAATAAATAACCTGAAAGTAGGATTTTGAGATGGGGAAAATGTGTCTGTCAGTCTGTCTGTCGGTATCTGCTCCCCCCCCCCCTAACTTTTGAAGGAATGGTTCATTCGAAAGATTTCTTTTTTGCATTCTAAAACCTTGACGAGGACATCTCATTTCAATATTTTACTTTTGATTTTAACCATTTTTTGTTTAATTTTTAATAGTTCAAAAAATCTTTAACATTAGCTCCTATGGACAAAAATGAAGCAAGTTATGTAGACTATGGGCATTAGGTCCAAGTTTCATTGAACAAGCATATCGGAAGAAGCTCTCAACTGGAAACCTTTCTTGATTTGAGCAATTATTGTTCAATTTTGAACAGTTCAATAATAATTTAACATCAGCTGCTACATTGAAATTTCAATCCTATATAAATCCGGACGGATCTTCTCAGAATAAACTTCATCGAACAGTTTTAACTTTATCGAACTTATATCGAAATTTATCGAACTTGTTACGAAGAAGATGTACAGGTACAAAGTTCATCCAGACGTAAACAGGCTCATTTTCCCATGAAACTTTTTGATCTGGATTTTTAGGGATATTTCCAAATGAATGAATGAATGAGTGAGTGAATGAATATGCATAAACCGTTAAAAAAGGTATAATTGAAGTAATCAAAAACTAAAACTGAATGAGAAAGAGAGAGAGAGTGATAGCTGGATTATCAATTTGATATTGGTGCGTACGGAAAAGTAGGCTCGTATAGTTCTAGACGGAACTTCTTGTTTTTTTTTAAATTATTTATTATTATAATTATTATTTTTTAATACACGCATTGCAGCTTTAACATTTTGGGCAGGTATCTGAAGCGGAGCGTGCATCAGGAGCACGGAGCGGTGGAGCAACGGGATTTTGCCCGAAACTGGAGAGGAGCAGGAGCAAAGAAATATATTGCGCTCCACTGCTCCGATTTTTTAAAAACTTTCTGAGTTTTTATCGTTAAAAATTTTAATAAATTGTCAAAAATATAAATAAATAATACAATATATTTAAGTTATTTGGAGCACAGATCGGAGTGTTTATAACAAAAGTGTTTAGTAATCGGAGGGTTTAGAACACAAGTGTTTAGTAATCGGAGTGTTTAGAACAAAAGTGTTTAGTTATCGGAGTGTTTAGAACACAAGTGTTTTGTTGTCGGACTGTTTAGAACAAAAGTGTTTAGTTTTCGGAGTGTTTAGAACACGCTCCAGATCCGCGCAGAAATGCACGGAGCTGGAGCATGGCAACTCAAAAACGTCGCTGCTTCAGATTCCTGCTTATAGGGCAATTACGCCATACAGAAGACTGTTACTTAAATCATATTTTTTCGAAGAATAAATGTGATATCGATTATTTTTATTTACTTCACGTCGAATAAAAGAAGTGAAAAAAAAAATCTCCACACAGGTTATGAAGGTTAAAAACAGCTTTTCTTAAAGAAAAAGTAAGGGCAAAATAGAAAATAAATGTTGCAGAATAGCTAGGAGCAGCAACAAGTTATCAGGATGACATTTAACAAACTTCTGACAGTGATTTTTGAAAAAAAAAAATTTTTTTTTTTTTTTGCTTCTACAAAATACAAAATGGCGTTTGCAACTGACATTTTCCCGCAAACTTCCGTTAAGCATAATGGAAAAGCTTTTTTGAAATTAATTAGGTCAATGAACTTCTTGTTAATCTCTAAACTTTCTTTACAAAAGCAAAAAAATCTGCGAAACATTCTTTCAGATAAATAAAATCGAGTCAGTAAAAAAAAAATCTTGTTTTATAAGCATGAAATCAAATACAAAGCTTATTAATTTTCTTTACGTAAGCAATAAATAAAAATGTCTTGAAGCAGTTTCCTGACATAACCGTATCTTTGAGCTCAAAAAAAAAAAAAAAAAAACCGGTGAAAAAAGTATTTGACTTGCAAGCAATTTATTTCTAATGTTTATCATTTCGTTGAGAGCCGGAATGTAAGAGCTGAAAGATTTCTTCCTTCTTTATTTAGCAACATCAACAGAATAAATCAAGCTATTGAAGATAAGAATACGGGTTCTTGTTCGTGTCTTTGAAAAAGTGCAAACAAATAAACTCTAGTGTTTACGTTTTCATTAAAGTGTGTGCGTTACGATTTAATTTTATTTGCTAAAAAAGTTTCATCGACTTTTTTTTGTTTTTAGTCCAGTAATAGACATGTTTTCACCCACTAATTACAGTGCAAATAATAATACTGAAAGATATAAAAAACAGAAAGAAAGGTTTTTATTTTCTTTTTATGAAATTTGAGTCGCACCTTTTTTAAAAAAATACCATGATTATATTGCAAGATTAACATATATTATCATACGAATCGAATTGAGATAATTATGTGTTAAAGTTAGTTAGGTTTGTGTTTAATGCAATGGCTCCCAACATTTTCACGTCGCGATCCCATTTTTAACAACTAAGCAACCCGTAATATATGCACACAAACACAAACTTTCACAAAGGTATTTTGACACAAAAATGATGCTTTAGATTCCAAGATGCTTTTGAATCCAACCCCATTATAAATGTGTTTATTTTATAATTTCCAAGGACTGTAAAATAAACGAATTTACAGTGGAGTTGCACTGAAAGGTTCCATTTTTATTTTTTAACCCTTTATAGTGTCCATCATAACTGAAGATAGTTGGACTGACATTAAATTTCGTACTCACATGGACCCTATTGGGAAGTAGGGTTGATTAGTAAGATAATGTTTTAATAACATATTTTGTATTTATTGTGCTCCTTGTTGCTGAGTTGCGCATAAAAGATGCGATTTAAAAAGATTTAATTAGAAGTGAAGCACAATTGCTTAATCTAAACGTTAATTGAAATAGCGCTTTATCTGAATGAATCAAGATTCTTAAGATCAATTAGAAAAGGTACATTGTTTGATAAAAGTTAAATACGAATAGGGTAGTGGCTTTATAGGTTTTCCTTCACTCAAACTTTTAGAAAATCTCCCCAAACCGATGAATAGAATCCATCGTTAGTTTTAGAAACTCTTTAAGTGCATGATCATAGAAATGTAAACACAAAGATGCACTTTAACCAAATTCTCTTCTGGATAAAATACATGATTGCTGTTTTCGAGAAAGTACCGATGCTCTGTAATTTCTTTAAGACTGAATCGAGCTCGAAAATAAACTTTGCTTCTGGAAAAGCCGTGGTTTTAAATGCAAGTTTTGTCTTTAGAACCGAATTGCATTCCATTTGCACTATTTCTTTTCAATGTAGTACAACTTTAGTCTGATGTCCTTTGCAAAATTTCTGTTTTATCTTGTTAAAGGCCTCCGCTACTTTCGAAGTATTTTAGGACGTATATTTGCAGATGCAATTTCATTGTTAAGTACACATTGAAAGACGTATTCAAAAGACACAACCCGTGAATAATTAATGCTTCTGAGAACATGTATTTTTTTAATTGTTATTGATATTTACGGAGATAATTTAATGCTTTAAGAAGTTTTTTATTTATATATTTTATTATTAGTTTCAAAGGTAATTTCAAAGCAATGAAATTGAATTTCCTTATCACGTTTTGGAACACCTAAAATTAAACAGTAGTAAAAAAATATTTTTGATTTATTTTTTTTAATTTTTGAGGCATAATTAAAAATACAAATGAAATGTAATTCAAAATATCTCAATTCTTACACGTTATCAATTCACAAATTATCAATTCTCACATGTGTGTGTGCGTGGTCTGAGATGTGTGTCGAAGGTGTATTTCATCAATGACATAATTAGCAAACACTATATTTATTACAATTTATTACACCGGGCCATTGTCAAATATATTACATTAAACATAAAATTGAAAACATCCAAACTATAACATCTTCATAACATCATTACTCGTTGTCTCACTCCGTCTGAAAGAATGAATCGGCTTTGGCACTGCCGCGGCACACCGTGCATCAAAGTATTAGCAA
The DNA here is from genome assembly GCA_038502835.1 of Octonoba sinensis. Classification (NCBI taxonomy): domain Eukaryota; kingdom Metazoa; phylum Arthropoda; class Arachnida; order Araneae; family Uloboridae; genus Octonoba; species Octonoba sinensis. The sequence continues at coordinate 15,142,254 of CM076606.1, read as the reverse complement.
TCGCGTATATAGTACATTAAAAAGACAATTGGGAAAATACCAATATTTCTAATATAATTCAATTTGCATTGGGCTCATTCCATATCAAGTGATCCAGGGAATTTTACCTCACCCTTTTTTATTTCTTTCAAATTCGGCTCATCAACTATACACCTCAAGGTAATAAAAAATCCAAATTTTTAGATTTTTATCTCGCTTAGTTTTTTAGTTATCAAGCCTTTATTTTGTAAAAAACTCACATTTTTACATGCATGCTTCAATACAAAACAGGCCATAACTCATCAACAAATACAGATAAAAAGTTCTAGTAAAAAGCGTTTTGAAGTATATTGAATGCAGTTTCATATGATATGCATCATGACAAATTTTATTAAAATTGTAAATTTTAAAAAATGACCTTAAGGTTTAAATTTTAAATTTCTCGAAAAACGTATCATTAATATTTTTAAAAAAAATTCTCAAATATTTCTGTGCATTTTATCTTTGTCTATGCAAAATTTCAGCTTGGGGACTCGATGGGATCGTATTTTCCCGAATTTTCAAAAATATTTGATTTACCAAAAAATGAACATTTTTGTGATTCAAGCTATTTTAAGATGATGGTTTCTTAAAGGATATGATTTAATTAGCCTTTTAAACACATCTATGCATAAGTGAACAAGCATGGACATGTCTGTGGATGAAATGAACAAGTTCAAAAATTATTTGGGGGATTGGGCAACGAATACATTCACATTTTTGTCTTATCATAGCTGTTTCCATGTTTTGTTTTCAAGTTATTCAATAGTTATTTTTAAATGAACAAATTGACTTATTTTATGCATTAATAATAATTTTTTCCTGATTAATTGTTTGATTTCAGATATATTTTAATGAGATATTAATGATATGAGGGGAAAAAAGTATTTAACTAAATTTATCTGAAATTGTGATAGAAGGGGCACAACTGCTAGAGTTTGCAGCTTTTGGTTGTTAGTCTTGATTTGCGCTTATGAGCTAGTATTTGACAAAGCAAGAAAAGAAAAAACTATGTAGCTTACCCCTCCCCCCAGAATAGGTTGTGGGTTACAAATAAAGTTGAAAAAAGGAAGCATTATAAGAAAAAACAAAGCTTTTATTTTATCTACCTGTATATCTTAGCATTTTTCCATACCACACGTCTAAAACATGAATAAAAAATAATATAAGAAGGAAGGAAATTTAAAGGAGCTGCAACACAGATATTGCAGCTGCTGTGGAATGGCATTTCTATGCTACAGATCATGGGAAAGGAGTATGTGTTGATTTCGACGGGGCAGTGAAACGTCTTCAAAAACTGCATTCAGATCACATTCTGACACCAGTTCAACTTTTCAATTGAAGTGTTATGAACGTTCCTTTAATTAAGTATTTTTATAGCTGTTCAGGAATATTCAGAAGAAAGGGAGAAGATAGATTTTTAAGAGCACTATCAGTCGAAGGAACACAGAAGTTTCACAGCTTTGTTCCGTTCAGTGAACATGAAATTACTACAAAAGTGTGTTTACATAGTAATAACTTTCAGAAACAGAAATTCTTTGAAGAAAGTTCAAATGTATGACAAACCTGAAAGAGTACATTACATGTGAATATGATGAAAGGTGTTGACTGGCTGAAGTAATTTAAACAGATGTACTTTTTTCCCCTCATATGATTAATATCTCATTAAAATATATCTGAAATCTAAGAATTAATCAGGAAAAATATTATTATTAATGCATAAAATAAGTCAATTTGTTCATTTAAAAATAACTATTGAATAATATGAAAACAATACTTTGAAATAGCTATGATAAGACAAAAATGTGAATGTTTTTGTTGCCCCTCCCCCAAATAAATTTTGAACTTGTTCATTTCATCCACAGACATGTCCATGCTTGTTCACTCATGTATAGATGTGTTTAGAAGGCTAATTAAATCATCTCCTTTAAGAAACCACCATCTTAAAATAGCCTGAATCACAAAAATGTTCGTTTTTTGGTAAATCAAATATTTTTGAAAATTCGGGAAAATATGATCCCATTGAGTCCCCAAGCTGAAATTTTGCATAGACAAAGATAAAATGCACATAAATATTTGAGAACTTTATTAAACAAATTAATGATACGTTTTTCGAGAAATTTAAAATTTAAATTTTAAGATCATTTTTTGAAATTTTAAATTTTAATAAAATTTGTCATGATGCATATCATATAAAACTGCATTCAATGTACTTCAAAATGATTTTTAATAGAACTTTTTATCTCTATTTGTTGATGAGTTATGGTCTGTTTTGTGTTGAAGCATACATGTAAAAATGCGAGCTTTTTACAAAATCAAAGCTTGATAACTAAAAAACTAAATGAGATAAAAATCTAAAAATTTGGCTTTTAGATTACCTTGAGGGGTACAGTTGATAAGCTAAATTTGAAAAAAATCAAAGAAGGTGAGGTACATTTTTTCTCAGATTTTGGATCACTTGACATGGAATGACCCATTGTTTTTTCTCGCAATGTCTGCTCCAGTTGAAAGAGTTTTTTAAACGATGAGGAATGTTTATGGGGGACTCCAGAAGGAAGTGAAATTGAAGTATACTTCGAAAAGTTTGTCTTTTAAAAAAAGTTATGTCTGGTAAAATTTACAATGCATTATAGGTACAAAATTTTGAATGTAATGCTTCAAGAAAATTGAAATACTTTTGAATAATTTCAATTATTTTTTGTAATAATATTAAAACTTGCTTTAAAAGCCTTTAAAGGCAGAAATTCAGTAATAATGAGTCGATGTCCAAAGTTGAAAAAAAATAGTAAGTCTAACACGAAGGCATGTTAATGAAATAAATGTATTACCAATGACATGTGCTGAAAATTGACGACGAGTACTAAGTCGTTGTAATGAGTGCGAATTGGATTCACCCTAATTATTATTATTTTCTTTGACAATATTCTGAATAGAATAAATAGAAATACATATATATATTCAGTTTTCTGTTTCTTCAAACAGAGTATTATTTACTCTTTTTTTTCTTCAAAATTCAATTTACTACTAATAAACGAAAAACACAATATACGTACTCCAAAAAACAATCTAAAAATCTAACTCGTAATATCAAACAGACAAATACGAGGATATACTACCTGATGAAATATGCAGGGAATAATTCTTAGAACATCATGTGTGGATTACATTCAATATCAGACAGAATTCTATTCACGAAGTAGTTTTTTTTTGTTTGAATGAAAATTTCTATTTGTCTTCTCTTTGTTTAAAGTCTCGCATGAAGGATGCAATTCCCTAGTGGTACATTTTTATATCTTATGCGGGTTCGATATGTGCAAAAGTAAAATTGAAATCAGAAACTTTATTTTGCCTCCCTGAGATTTTCTTGGGTTAAGAAGGAAGTCTCCGGGTGTACCACTGTTAGATTTTCTTTGAAAAAGTGTTGATTTTTGAAGGAAGCATATACCGCAACGGAATTCAATTTTATTTGATTTTCAGTTATTTTAATTTTGTAACAAAAATTCTCACCAAATGGATACGTGCAGACTATGAATATTGATTTCAATAATGTAATAAAAATACGACGAATAGGTTGATAAAAAATATCAAATCAAATTTTACTTTCGCTTTCTAGTGTAGATTGTATTTGTTCAAGGCGCAACAGTAATGATAACTATTTGTAAGTTTTGTTTATCGCGTTGCATTTATTACCAGCTAATACAAAAAAAAAAAAAAAAACGAATATTGTGTTTCTGAAATTCGAAAATTGTTATTCTTTGTCAAATAAATGTAGGGTAATGAAAGAGACGTTATGCTTTAAAAACTTTCGTCCATGTGGACCCAAAAATATTGTTGATTTGCTGGATGCGAAGGGTGTTGCCAAATAAAGTAAAATTATGTTTACTATATTTTCTGAAACATATGCAAGTAAACACCAAAATATCGAAATATTAAGCATCATTCTTCGTAATTGGTCCCACTTTATGTTGCTGCGTAGAACAAAATCTTTAGAGTGTACACATATGTGCTTGTTAATGTTTCGAAAAACATAAACTCTTTACTTCGTCAAAGAAAAATCAGCAAATTACTTTAACATTTACAATTTCAAAGAGGCATTTCTAAGTGCGCGAAACGTAAATAAACACTAAGCTACATTTTAGAACGACGCTACTCTAAGTTGAAAGCATTAATGGCGTTTCGAACAAAGTTTTGACGTAATATAAAGTTGTTAAGAGAGAAGGGGAACTCCAAAATAACTTTGCTGTTGATGGGGGATTACTCTGAAGTTAAAACGCTGTCTTGAAAATCATTGCTTTACGCTCGTGTTTCATTCATACATAAATTGGGAAGCATCCAGTATTCTATTCTGATTGTCTAACACTAAAATAAAATAATATGATCATAATATAAAAATGTCACAGAATAAGTTTGTATTTAAGAGCTCATATTTTCTTGAAACGTATTACTTTTAGTGTAATATAATTTTGTAACATTTCATCGCTTTGACACAAGAAACTTGAATGCCTAAAGGAAATTAGTTCCGAGTAGTTCTAGGGAAGGAAATATTTTTGCTTGTTTCATTTTCGTAATTATTTTCAAAAGGAATAAATAGGAAGGGATAAGTTATCCTTTGAATAAGCAAATGCTCAATACTGATAAAATATTGTTTAACATAACTGTAAACTTCAGAAGTTACCACTGTAAATTAAATGTGCTCTGACTCCATTTGAAACGAACATTTATTAAGTTGAAGTAAATGTTAGAACATTGATAAAAGGCTAAAGGTTTGTAATAACAAAAGGCTTAAACATTGTAACAGAATAGGAACACAAGAACTAGGAACTACTGACAACAGCCCCTCTCAGCTTCCCTTTTGTTTGTTTGACATCCATTTCAGGTCACATATATTTTCGAGTTTATTTGCTTTTTCAATGGATATGCCTCAAACTCTCGTCCAGTATTACAGATAGAACAGGACAGTACGATAGTTTATTACAAGACAAGGAAGGAAATTACAAGAATACACCCAGGGCAAGGTGGGAATCGAACCCACGACCTCGTTACTGCGCGCAAGCAGCAGGCGGAAACTGGTAACTAAGAACGCTCGGCCACCGAGGCCCCAGCTTCCCTTGTAAAGGTAAACATGTAAGAAAAAGCTCTGTTCACTTCATTCGCTTATTAGCATAAAGATAATTTCTTCTTCTTGCTGGCTTGGCTGGATTAATACAACGCCACAACAATATTTGGGGATTCTATTCTTAAATTCAAAAAATTAAATTAGTCAAAATGATGCGATCTTATTTCAGAAAAGTAGAAATATTTGAGAGGTAATTTTGTAACAAAAATTATCTCCGACAGTATATTATTACAGCAAGAACTATAGAGATCCTTAAAATATTTTGTTTTCTTTTTTTTTTTTCAAATTTACTTTCAGTCATGTCCTTATATTTTAAAAAGTGCACAACCACATGGATTTTATGCAATGTTGCTTTCACATGAACATTTAATTTAGCGTAATCAGCTATAACACATTTAGAATGTATTATAGATACAGTGGAACCGTGTCATATCGTAGGGATTTCTTTTGCCTCCGGTGTTACACTGGTAAAAATTTAAGTAAGAAAATAGTAATATAACCATTTATTTAATTGCTATTTTGAAATATTTAATTACAACAGTTGAATAGCCATTAAAAATATGGTACGCAAACCGCTGATTGTGAAAAATCGTATATTCTATGTTTCTCCGAAAGAACGTTTAACTAACCGTAATTTACAAGCGCCAATAGGTCTTGTAATCAATAGGAATTGGGCGTCCATCTTGGTTGTGGAACCTTACTGGTCGTACGTTGCTGTTAAAATATGAATAAAGATTTATCAGTTCAAATCTGCATGTGTATATAAAAAAGAAGAAAAAAACGTGACTTAAGCAGTGGTTACTAAATAGAAACACATACACACGTAAATCAAAAATTGGACCCATAATTTTAGCTGCTGAAGCTTGTTTGTATTTTAATTTTTGAAGCAAATAAAATGATTTTCGTCAATATACAGTAAATTTAGACCAAAAATGACTTTGGATCCAATCAAAAACTGAAATCTCAATTTCAATGCAGTTTGCTTGTTGGAAAAGAGGATTCATTGATAAATAAACGGCCGCGTTGAGTGGTGTAGATGGCCGAATTATTAGAGCGCAAGGTTGGTATACCATACACCCGGGTTCGGTTCCCGCACGCTTCGTTTACGGTTTGTTCGTCTCGAAGATTCTACGCTTCGAAATGGTTAAAAAACCGTAAAAATTTAGTTTTAAAACCATTTTTAAATGGTTGTAAAACCGTAAACTTTTGTATTTACGGCTTGGAAATGGTTTTGGTCCCATAAAGATAGAAAAATGTTCCAAACCGTAAATCTAATGGTGAAGACTGCTGCCGGCTATTTAACCGTAATTTCATGATGAAATTTCTAACAGTGTATAACGTAACACACTAATACTGAAATTGTCAATTTATTGTCAATTGAATGACTAAAAGCAACAGCATATGTTCTTTGTTAAAAGAATGATTTCGTCATGGTTTCATCAAACTTAAGAAAACTGCAGTGAATTTAACCAATGCCCCCTACATCGGGAAGCCCGGTAACAGGCAAGTCACGTGATCAGCAGAAGGCCAGTCTCTCAGTCTCCGTTGCTAAACACGATGAGTGAGAAAGACCACTTCGCTTCGCGCTTATTTCTTTTCAATTGACTGCTACTTAAAATTAATCAATATTTGTAAAGAAAATAAACAAAATAATTAGAAATAATAATTGTGAATTTAAGTGAAAAAAGCATACACCAAAAATTCTGTCATTCCAAAATATCTTGTACATTATTCGTTTCTTTTATCAGCCATCTTAAATTCATTAGTTGATAACTTTTCTTCTTAAGTCATTTTTAATTTAACCTTTAGTCTTTTTCTATCTACGCTATGATGTTTTTCTTTAATAAGAAAAAATAAAATCTTGTCTATTTTAAAAAGCAATTCACCATAACTACATTGATATTTTCTCATATATTTACATAAAGGAATTATCTTCTCAAACGTTCTTTATGAATTTCTAAGTTATTTATATATTTATTTCATCTTTATACTTAACACTTGGAAAAAAGTAATAACCTAAAATTCCGCACTATTTCTATCAGAACTCTTAAAAGTGTAGAATAAACTTAGCCATTGTTTGTAAAAGTTTTACTACAAGTTGTATGATTCTTTCTTTTTTCTTGTGTTTTAAACAATCATTTGATATTTACTGTTAAATTTTAATATAATATTAAACTGATTTTTAACCAAAAGTACATTATATTTGTATAAAGTTTCTAAACACTTTATACAAATATAATGTACCTTGTGTAATAAAACTTGTGAAACGTTGAACTATGTATGAACTTGTGAGGGAGGTTATGTAGAAAAATAATGTATATTGGTATATTGCAGTTTACTATCATTAGAATAAATGCCTTTTTTCTCAAAAGTTCCTTTACTTTTTGAGTTCCACTCGTATTTGAGCTGTGGGTAAAATCTTTAAAATATTGAAATCCCTTTTAAAATAAAACATAGAAGAGTCTTTCCTCAGCATTTTTGTGTTACCTACTGGAAATGTTCAGTGGCGTAGCTAGCATAGGTGACACCCGGGCGGTTATCCGTGGTGTCATCCCCCCCCCCAAAAAAAGAAGAAGAAAAGCAAAAAAAGAAGAAAGCCCAGCAAGAAAAAAAAAAAAAAAAGAAGTAAAAGATACTATTCGTGTCATGGGAGCTATATTATTTAATGTATTTGTTGACAGCAATGGTGTGTTTAGCAGTAAAAACCTCTTTGAATAGTTTTGTAAGGAAACACTTTGCTCAGTTAAAAGTAGAAAAGAAAATGATAGGAAAAAAATCCAGTTCAAGGTATTTGTTTCATTATATGGAGCTTTTAAAGGTTTATTGTTTCCCCTTCGTGGCCCGGTGTCAGCCCAGAACGAATGACTGAATGACACCTGGGGCTGCCCCCCCCCCCTTAGCCACGCCACTGGAAATGTCTGAACAAAATTTTGGTGTATTTAATTTTGAAAATATTAATAAAAAGTTTTCAAAATTTTTTATTAACACTCCTTACATTTGGAGCAACAGTGGTACAAAATTTCTTTTCAATAGGGTAAATAGTTTATTATTTAAAAAATATTACAATTTTGATAAGTACGGGATATTTTTGATGTCCCTTGCGAAACAAAATTTTAATATTCAAAATATGGCTCTAGCTGTACAAAATGTTCTAAAAAAATTTGAAAACTTTGCATTAATATTTTCATAATTAAAAATAATTAAATAAATGTACCAGAATGTTGCTCAAAAATGTTCCTCACGTAACACAAAAATAAGGTGGTATTACCCAGAAAGCAATATGGGGCCGTTCATAAATGATGTCAGGATTTTTTCCCATATATTTGAACCCCCCTTGTCCCAAAGTGTCACACTTCAACATACTCTTACCCCCTTTGTCACATGCCACGCTATGTTGCATAAGCATGATGTCACACTTCTTGTTAGCCCATCCCCTTGTCGCTACATCACGACCTCTCCCTCCTCGAAGCGTGACATCATTTATGAAGGATCCCTATGCTGTATTCACACAATATAATACAGTGAGTAACCTACCCCCTAAATTATAGATAAAACAGAGCACACTTATTATTGTTAGCATTACTCTTAAACAAAATTATGAACACTAAAGAAATGAATAAAGATTAGTAAGTTAAAAGTAATTGTATATTAAAGCGTTCAAAAATAATTTTAGTTAATAAATAGTAATATTAAGAACAATAAAAAAGCTTAGTAGTGAGTTTTAACTTAAATGTCATGTGTATACAAAACGATCAAGAACCAAAATCAAGTTTTCTAACTTCATCAAATATGATAAGCATAGTTAAACCTTGTCACACATAAATGGCATACAAACTAACAAATAGATCAAGTCTGTATACTTTCAAATTCCATAAGAAGAAAAGTTGAAAGTCGTTCATCGAAAATTAAAACTTATTAACCATATAACTTTAATTTCACAACATTAATGACGAATGATAATGTAACACATCGCACACCGGCAAGAACAGTGACACAATTCAAAAAAAAACAAATTCGTAAAACGGGATTTATATATTTCCAGTTTCTATATTCTTCAATCGTACTATAAATTAACGAATTTAATTACTTACTCTGGAACTATTTGATGGTTTGAAGTTGTTGCTCCTCGTCTTGATGTCCACACTTTTTAAAGAAGTGGATCTTTCATAAATTTGAAATTGTCGCTTTCTGTCCGGAAGCATAATTGCCCTTGCAGCCGTAAACGGCACACTTGTTAGGCATTTTAAAACTTTGAAAATTGATTACAAGAAGATAATAAAAACGATAACCAACAAACATAACAACAGGACTCAATACCGGTAGCAGCGCAACGGCAGATTGATGGCCTTCTCATAATCACGTGACTTTATTTAGACTACTGCCGTGCAAAGGCTTCCTAGATATAGGGGGCGCTGATTTAACACTTACTATTAAAAGTGAATTTCTAACTGTTCAACGATTGCATAATTTTCAAGTCAAAAAAGAAAAAAAAATGTAAAATAAAATACGCAAATCGAAAAATAAGCGAATTATCTTCCATTTCGTTATAATTAGTCATGTCCTATCATCTGGTATGACAAATAAGAATTTTTAAGTGCATAAAAAGAGGATTATTTTATTTCACTTTATTTTATTTATTTATTTACGATGGGTTGCTTTTGAAACTTCATTCCGGAAATAATACACACGGAAAATGGAGAATGAAACCTAAGTCCGTGATTTTGATGTCATTTACCGAAAAAAGATTAAACACTCTCAGATTTCTGTGCAGTACAATGATAAATATTTAAATAGAACCAGAGGATCAAAAGGTTAAAAAAAGCTGGAGTTGGTTAGTTCCGAAAAACTTTGGAAAGAGGGAAAAGCAGATTATTTATAGTTACTCATAATAAACAAGTACATTAAAATATGAACCAATGTTAGAATAATTAATATATTTCTAAAATTCGAATTGAATATTTGCGATAATTATGATGAACAGAATGAAGCTCACTACAGTTTCCATTCGATCCAATATATAGAATTTCCGAGCAGGACGAGAAATAATAGATGTACTATCGCATAGAAGAAGATAACAACTGATGAAATATGCAGGGAATATGTTTCTCGAACACCATCTGTGGGATACATTCGATGTGGCATAGAATTCAGCTTCACTTTCTTTTTCTCACTAGAAGTTACAATTTTAGGTTCGCTTTGATTAGTTCACGGACCAATGTATCGTTTGGTATGAAGAACCGAATTCGGGATTGTACTAAATGAAAAATTTACTACAATTTAGCACCAATTCCCTTATAAAAAAATTCTGTACTGTCTTATTAGTAGAGTGTGTTAGTAAGGGTAATTTTTAAAATAAATTTACTTTTAAACCCTGTTTGTAAAAAAAAGAAAGAAATATAATAAAAATCCATATATCTATATTTCACTTAACGTGAACCAGTTACGATTAAATTTTGCGGTACAATACCCTACTGACATGATGCAAAAAACAAACTGTGGTGAAACGATATTTAAAAATTTCTTTTATGATTAGCATAGAAAAGTAACATGATATTTGTATTTATTATCATAGCTTATGGACTTTACTCAATTTATTTCTATTTCTTAAAAATTATTTTCATTCAATTTTTAATTTCCGATTCTTTTGAGTGGCAACACCTTAGTTTTTTTATATCCAGCGAACTTTTCTTAAGCCTTTCGAATTTTAAAGCGTTTTCTTGAAAAATATTCCCATTCGTAACGCACTTTTTAATTTCCGATTCTATGAAGTGACAATACTTCAGTTTGTTTACATCGACCGATCATTGTCACGTTTGATTGTTCAAGGCTGAACTTGATCGTAAACGACCAGTAACAGTTAACTGGATCAAGTTCACCCGTGGATCGATGAACCTATATCTGCGGGATATCAACTACTCATCTATATAAATAAAACAGAGAGTTTGTGTATCGTTCACCTCCTGGCGAGATGGAAGGGTCTAGAAGTACGAAATTTTGGTTACAGGTACCTTGGGTCAGGTATAAGGGACAACAGAATTTTGGACATGCGTCACTTAGCCTGTGAATTATGCAATATTATCCTGCGCAAAGCCGGGCATGTCAGCAGGTATTAAATAAATATCGAATGCACGATGTGACATGTAGAAATACATACGCTTCATTTCAATATATTTGATGATTAGAAACAACTTGGGGAAAAGTTGTTTAGATTTCGTACCGTATAAAATAAATTACATTTGTACATGTAAAGAAACATCTTCAAAAAGTAATAATAAAAAATGTGGGGCAGAGATTTCAAATTTCAAACAATGGTTGTTCTTTTCTAATTACATAAAACATGCATAAAATAAACAGAAGATGATTATAAATCCATGCTGGAGGTTTCATTTCTGAATACCTCGAGAAACAATGGACACGGAAGGAAAATTCCGTTGATTGAATATTTTAATTACATCGTCATATTGATCTCTTCAAAACTAATCATCCATTCCTGCAAAGTTTGAATGGACTCCGAAAGGTCTTCTTTATTTCACTTCTCTGGGAATAAATTAATAATTGCAGAAATGTAAGTGACAGGTAGATAATTAAAGAGTGTGTTCTGCAGCACCTGAATTTTAAATCACTTGCAAAAGTTATTTATTTCACACGATAGTCAATAATCATTTTTAGCTAAAGTATTTTATTGAACTCGTTCCTTTATAATTAACATTGAACTAATACATTCGGATATGGATGTGGAATGGAGAAAACGGTTGTAATGAAAATGTCTACTTATGTTTTGACTGAATGTTTTGGAAAATTTAACGTTGAATGGCTCAAATTTTCAATCAAAATTGCGTACTCTTGATTCTCAGCGTCAATACACACAGGCCGACGCATCAGCCATTTTTGATCATTTTCACTCTGGTAACCATAGCTTTACATCAATGAAAAATATGATTCTGATTTGTCGGCTCGTATATAAAGTGGCCTTAAGTAGTGCAAGAAATGAAGTGTGTTGCATTTAAGCAAAATAACTGCACTTAATTGTAAATATAAATCCGAAAACTTTGCATTTTCCAAAATATGCAGATTTCAACTGTCTATGAACACATTTTACCTTGTGCTTTTTCCTGAGATATGTCAAACATATTCTGATATCACTCTTCGATATTTAATACAGCTATAATGCAGTTTTTGTAATACAAAAATTGCATCTTGTTGATTACAGCTGTTAAGTATTTCCTTCTTCGATTACGTTAAATCTCTTGCATTGCATTTATTGTGTTAACTTAGTAACATTTTCCTTCATTAACTCCATCAGTCATACGAAGTTAATCTTTTCACATTTAACTACACAGATATTGTAACTTTCAATTAGTGATGTAACGAATATTCGACCACTATTCGGTATTCGGCCTATTCGGGCCTTTGGCCGAATACTCATTTCATCACCAAGCCAAATATACGGCCTGGCCGAATACTTAGTAAGGTCAAATTCGGCCCGGCCGAATATTGATGGACTATTCGGCCGAATAGTTCTGCTTCAGTAGAAATTTAAAAAAATAAAGAAATTAGTAGATTTTAATCATTTAAACCTGTATTATAATTATTGCAAAAGAATGCATTAGTACATAGTTTTAATAAATCAAGATAATTTAGAAAAAAACTATTTTAACCACTATGCAACCACTATGACAAAAACCACTTATGTGGTAAAAAATTGTTTAGTGTCATATCGCACATTATGAGATACCTTATCTAAATTTATAAATTTTAAAACGAAAGGTGAACTCTTTTGCTGCGAAATTTATAATGGCAGCTTTCAAGTTTTCGTGACAAGGCAAAAGATACTGAACTTAAATTTTACAAAAATATGTTTCTCTTTTTTTGTAAATTCTAAAACGTAAAAGTTAGTTGAAGATGTACGGATTTTATCACAAGTACATGGATGTTGCTTTATTCTCCCGAAGGTCTGCAAATTGCAAAAAGTAATGAACTGTACCATCAAGTGAATGAAATATGCTTGCGCTTTGTTGCTGTGGAAACAAATGATTCAGGAAAATTTCCCAAGTGCGTCATTCGTGGAAACCTTCGTCTTGAAGTTCTTTTAATGTTGAACTATTTTTATGAAAGATAAAAACTGTTCGATGGAAAAACTTATTTTGGTATAAAGTTATTGAAAAAGTTGTGCTATGAACATGTATAAAGATTAAATAATATTTAAGTGTGTGGCGGTATTTTATAATATACAACTTATGAAATTTGAAATATTCACACCCACACACACACACACATATATATATATATATATATATAGATATATTATGCATTTTCTGGTATAGAAATTGCCCATAAATATAGACGAATGATAGAAAAGTAGAATGTTGAGCATCAGATATTTTTGTTTGCACTTCTAATATATGATCATGCCACTTTTTTTGTCATTTCTGTGAAAAAATTTTAGAAACACAGATTTTGTATTTCTTTTTTTCTGTCAATTTTTAATTCCTACTGATAATACATGTTTTTAAATGCCTGTTTATAACAATATCATAAAATTTGAGTGAAATTATCATAGAGTCAGCAGTTATGGCAGTTAATGCGCTAATAGTTAAATTACAAGTATTATGAAACTTGAAGAAATCTGACAAGTAACTTTATCCATATTTCAAAACGCGAAAAAGAATATTAACAATTAGAAAAGTTGAGTGTAAAATATTTTTTATGAAGTTGTTTTATCACATAACTATATACCTTGATCAGCTCTAATTTGTACTTCTCATTTATTAGGAAAATAGCTTTTGTTAATCTGCCTTTGTACTTCAAGATTCTTAAAATGATAAACCCTTTAAATTTTGTTGTTGGGTCATCTATAGTCAGCACTTTGGCTTTAAATTTACTAGTAAGGGGTAATTACTTCGCGTAATTAACCTCATGCCCTTAATGGAGTTATGCGCACAGGTATAGGCGCAAAGGACACGGCCATCGTAAATTCGCTTAATGGCTAAAATTATAAGAGTAAGAGTGTACAATGTTCTTTATTTTACTTAAAATCTTTTTTTTATCGGATTCCCAACTTGGCAAGTTTTATATTAAAATAAATTACGTTCAGGAATACAATTAGAAATTAACAATTATATCTTGCCACATGATTCTACTAACTAATAAAAATTTCCAATTGGTTGAATTAAATTTTTTGAAAGTAATTTACCTTAATTAACACTTTGCCAAGTTAGGAATCCGATGAAAACATGTTTTTAAATAAATTAAAGAACATTGTACACTCATACAGCTATGATTAAAAGATCCGCTATGGAACTTGGCACCTGTTAGATATCAATTCTTTTATCGCTGACACCGACTACTCCCATTTCTATCGAACTTGGCCCTTTTTTCACATTTATGTTTTGTTGCGATATCATTCATTTCTGCAAAGCTAAAATTTGTGTTTTTATATTTACGATAAGTTATACTAAATTAAACCAAGCTAAATTGTCGCTATTAATTATTTAAGTTTTTTTCGTTTGTTTACATTTATCCGTAATAAGTCCGTAAGTCCATCTTTACTTAATTAACAGTTTATTTAAAACGTTGAAAAGTTCTGTATAACAACTACACTGGATTCTTTGTACTCAGCTTGAGTTTATCCTTAAGGTGAAAAATTAAAGCGGAAAGTGAATTTCAATGCATCAATTATTTTTCTTTAAGCGCGAGAAACTATTGTTTATGTTAACGGCAGAAAAATATGGCTGCCGTTTGAAGTCGTTAGGTATGATGCTACTGACGAGTACGCTAGTAACTTCGAAGATAATGTAATTTTTTTAAGTTTTGGATTTTTCCCTTTATATATGCCAAACTGTCTACCTTGCTACCAAATTTCAAGTTTCTAAGTCATTTAGAAGTAGGTTAGGTTTTTAATGAGTGAGTGAGTCAGTGATAAAAATGACACTTTTCAGACCTTAATAATTCCATAACCATAAGAGGTACATCAATAAAATTTGATACTCTAGGGTAAAGGAGATCTCTATTATACGAACCAAATTATAAGTATGTAGGTATAATAGTTTTTGGGTATTGATGGGGTCAAAAGTAGCTCGACAAGGTTTGGGTAAATATACGAATTGGCCGGTGTCGCCATTTCTGAACTTGGCAGACACTGCCGTGTGTCTAGATAACGTTGCAAAATAATTACGAAAAATGTTTACAAAATGTCCTGAAATTTCGATAATTTAACCAGCTGAATTTCACAGAAAAGGGGATAAGTACACTTCAATATTAATTTTTGTAAGTCTTGGTAGGTGATTAAAGCCTTGGTAAGTGATTAAATTTGTATTTTCATGTTTTACGTAATTCTTAATTATTAGCGAAAAATAAGCAAACTAAAAGCATATAATTTAAAATTATTGCAATAGAAATAAAATGGCAAAATAATTACGAAAAATGTACAGTTACAAATATCTCACGCGGTTCTTTCTCTAAATGTTCACCATATTCATCTCTACTAACGTATTCAACAGATGTTAGACATTAATTAATTAATAAAAGGACGAAGCATTGATATACATTTACTTAGAGCAAAAAAAAAAACAAATACAAATTATACTAATAATTAAAAAAAGAATGGTAGAAGTGGGAAAAACAAAGAAACAAGGAGAGAAAGAAAAAATAAAAAATTCAAGATAATTACGAGAATAACGAGGCCAAAAATAAAAACTCGTGAAATTTTAGCTAAGGGCAGTTAACAAGTAAACATAATTAACAGCTAGTTGAGTAAGCGGACGCATTAGCTGATGGAAGAATTTCTTATAAAGCTTTCTTGAAAGATGAGCAGAAAGTCAGTAGTCGTTGTTTTGGTACGTAAAGATGATTAATATTCATCAACAAGTGTTTTTTTCTTACTACATTTAGGAGTGAGTCGCTCTTACTGGACATCCTATTTGAGCAGTATTAATTTTTAGGGTGCACATTTTTTGCGTTTTTGTCATAACAGTTTATGGAAAAAATTTCGTCTGTTGGTTGTATCCGAAATTATTAGTGCGTGGGGCAGAGCGTAAGAGCGTGGATAGCGAAGATCGGGGTGCACTGTAATGGAATTCCAAAGGTTTCTGTTTCGATCCCTGACTCAGGTGATTTTTCACTTTCCTATCCCATTTAAAGTTAACAGTTAGAATTTCTTGTTTTGACGCATATAATAAAATATATATAATAATATATAACTTTTACTAAATGCTTTAAAAATGCCGTGTAAGTTTGGGCCTAATTTAGAGACATCTATTTATTTTTGGGCGTTTGGTTACAATTATTATTAACACATTAAAGGCGGGGGATCTTGACGAAAGTATGCTAGGTAACGCGGCGACTGCCCCGCCTCGTTTTTCGTCCTAGAGCGGGTGATATTTTGTGTAATCATAAGAAAATTTAGACTTAAAAAAAGTTATTTAAACTCTTAAAACTACAAGAAATATTGAAAAAGAACTAAACACTAATTACAAAAAATGTTTTAAAGTATATATTTATGAGAAGAATCTAGTGTACATATATAAATGTAAAGAAAGTGAAGAATACAAATGTAAATTGGCGCATGGATTGCGCAATGTGGTTGCAAGCCGTACTGACTCCCGCCTTTAAGCTACAGTCGAGATAAATCGTATTACTACGACTCCCGCCTTTAAGTTACAGTCCAGATAAATCGTAGTACTACGACTCCCACCTTAAATGTGTTAATACAAGAACGTGGCGTTTGAGCATTCATTGTATTGCAATAAAAAATTCTTTTTAACTTCTTCATTCCTTAAGAAAAACGTGCTAAAGGTGATTATAAAGTGTTATTTATCTTTTTTGTTTCCATAAACCTATGGGTTATAATGTCTCGACCTTTTTTTTTTATACTTGTGAAAATGTTGTGTCAAATATATGTGTACAACATATTTCGCCATTACTGAGTGTAAGAAATTAATTTTTTTTGTTTCTCCATAGGTCGGGTACAGACTCAAGATTTGACGATATACCATCAAAGTTTGGCGAAATAAAATCTCATAAAGAATACATTTAGAAAGCAAATTTCAGAAAGAAAATTTATTTGCAAAAAAATGAAAACCCCTGAAAACTAAGAGCCTCAGTTATTTAAGAAATTAACTAGAAAAAACTTTTAAGTACCCACATTCATGATTACGAGACGTTCTGACTACGATTTCTACAGTTGTCTTTAGATAAATTTTACATCCATACTAATGGGAAGAAGACATCAATAGTTTTTGAAATAAAGACTTTTTTAATCTTTAAAAAAATCGGATATATGTTTGAAAAAGTTCAGTTTTTGACTGATGATTATGGAAAGTAATTACTTGAAAATATTGACAAATGTAAAAACAATGATGAGACTAAAATCGTTTCATCATTTTTTTAAATAATATTTTTATTTATTTATTGATATTATTATATACAGACTTCTCTCAATTCACACGATTTTTTTTTGTTATGGTAAATCTGTGTATTTGCTGTTATTTAGATTAATTCACCAATATCTCACGTAAATGTACAACTTTTAGAAGCAAAATTAAGTCTTTGTTTAAGATGCTCAATTTCTTACAAAAAATTCCCAAAACGAAATTTATATTTTTCATTTTAGTTAAAATAGAAACATAGTATCTTCGTTTTGAAAGCAGTACACAGGAACTTCAGAAAAACAAGTGAAGAAATCTTATTTTGACTGTAAACCAATAATGAAAAATGTTAGTTCTTTTTTGTTTTAGACGGCAGCTTTCTTACGGCGAATCCAAGGTTTTCGCATAATTTAATGAAACACTAAACAATAAAAACCTTGTCGTATATTACAGTTTTTACTGCACTTTCTTCAAGTCATGTTATGTGCTCTTCCAGTCTCACTTTTACAGTTCAGTGGAAAGTCGTGTATTATTCATTTGTTACTTGTACATTGTACTTGGTTGAAAAAACATACAATCAGCAAAAAATGAATAAAATCATTTCTTTTTAACCGTTCCTCGAAATGTCTGCAAATGTCTACAATGATCCTCCTCCCTTGCATCCTTTCAATTCTTCAAGTGCCAAATTGGAAAACTCGTTGCAGTACTCCGAAGAGCTCAATGTCAGTATTTTTTCCATGAATGTTTCAAATGACTCTGACTATGGCATTCAATCCAATGGACCCGGGAAAGTATTTTGGGCTTTACTCTTAATCCCGCTGCCACTGGTGGCTGTAATTGGGAATCTCCTGGTGATTTTAAGTGTCTACAAGGAAAGAAGCTTACAGACTGTTACGAACTATTTCATAGTTAGTCTTGCGTTTGCTGATTTATTGGTTGCTGCAGTTGTTATGCCGTTTGCTGTATACGTCCTGGTAAGTTTACTCAACGTGATTTCTATGATAGTATTTTAAGTGATTACTTTTTATGTGAAATATGAATACACTAAACGTGATTTCTATGATAGTATTTTAAGTGATTACTTTTTATGTGAAATATAAATACACTAAACGTGATTTCTATGATAGTATTTTAAGTGATTACTTTTTATGTGGAATATAGACATACTAAACGTGATTTCTATGATAATATTTTAAGTGATTACTTTTGTGTGAAATATAAATTTTAAAATGTGAAATGTTCTCTGAAAACTTTAATTACCGTTACACAATTAAAAACATTCATTTATTATGCTAAATAACTACAAATATGCAAGAAATTACTACATGTTTTGTGTTATTACATGTTTATTTTTCTTTTCATTACACTAGTTTTCAGGGGTTTTTTTTCCTTTTCTTTTTTTTACTCATTCTCTCTTTCTGCCCTTTCTTTTCTTCTTTTTTTTTTTTGTTTTTTTTTGTTTTAGCAGTTGTTGAAATGTTCCAAATATTTGCTTGGTTACTTGGTGTGAATAAAACCATTAACATATCATTTTGCGTAATTTAAATAAAGCTTCTTTGAAAATGAAATAACTGTTTTCATCCAAATGTAGCATGATTTTATGTGAGACAAAATTACTTGAAATGAAACAAAGAGCCACAATCTTGTGAATGAATGCTAAAGTTTTCACGGTATTAGCATTTAATAACAAAGTATATGAATTAAGATTTTTAAAATTTTCTTTAAAGAGTGTGTTCCATAACGTGAATGTTTGTTGACCATACTATAGCAAAAACCTTCTTGTAAAAAGAGCATGGTTTTTAAAGAATATAAAACAATCCTTCTTACTCATAAATGTTAAACACTTTTGTGCTCTAAAACTAATTTACTAATCTATACTAAGAAAACTAAATTCTGTGCAATTTCTTATGTATCAAAAAAACATATTTTATTAAAAGAATTACTTACCCAAAACGAGCTTTTAACGCGTTAACGTAGGAATTATCAATATTTTGTCTCTAAGTTATGAAGTATTTCCAGAAAAAACGTACCAATTAATTACTTCCGGAAAACTCCCCAATTAATATTGCTAATTGTATTGAGCGAGTGAAAGCCACAATTATATTAATATATTTCTATTTCTAATGGCTGTGGTTATAAAACGCTACTTTAACTACGATAAATTGCTCGCAACATTAATCAAAATTCATTTCTATATGCTATCACGTGACAAACGCGTGATTCTATTAACTATGAAGCATATTTTATTAGTGATGTTGTTGAGCAGTAATTAACATCTTAATTACAGAATACAGCGTCAGAATTTAAACGGTATCTGAAGACTTTGCTAATTAAATGCTTAACTTAATTGTATCTAAATGTGTTTCACAACGATGTTTGCTTTCATTGAGTTTGCATATTCTGCACATAAAAACTATTTTTGTTTAAAAATGTTACCTCTTTAAATGCCAAGTACATCTGTAACCATTTCCGTGTTAGTAAGTAGTAGTAACTCACGTAGTATTTGAATGACGATGCTAACGAAGGTGAAAGAAAGCATATTAAATCGTGTGCTAATATCATTCGTAATTTCTTTCCTTCATTTTTTTTTTTTTTTTGTATCTACAATGGAGTGACACATGGACAACAAATCGCGGATGATATTCTTTCATGTAATTAAGCTACAAAACCATTTGCTTGGCATAACACCATTCACACACCATACAACATTTATGATCATTTGACCTTCCAGAATGCTTAATATATTTTTATTAAACTTTATGTTATACTACAGAACTATTTGCTCTACATTCCATCATCCACAGACCTCTCTCTCTCTCTCTCTCACACACACACACACACACAACATTTATAATCATTTGACTACCTACAATGCTTATTTATCACTAGTCGACAAAAAAAACTTTTTTCCCTAACACAAGTACAACTAGCTATGTTCAACTAATTTTGTAGCGTAGAATTCGAATATAATTGTAAAAAAGCTGTAAACTAAAAAGTGCATTTAAATCACAATTTTTATCATGATTAATCTCCTTAATTCATCATGGAATTATATTTCGATTGAGAAAAAATACATATTTCAGACAAAATAAAACATAAAACTATCAAACTTTAATTAATGCGATGAAATGTTGTCATTTTTTTTCTTATGTGACGTTAAATCTTTTCTCTTTATAAACCTGCAGTAGTCACCCATCACTGCTGGTTCCCAATGATGTTGCTATCGGGTATCCATAATCCTCATGTCCTTGTGAAATCTTTCCCCTTGTTCATCGCTATGTTCACCAAGATCTATTTGGGACAAATTCAAATGTGAATGTAGAAAGGGAATTTTAAGTGACATCCCACACCCCATGGCTTGGAAGGACTTAAGAAGCTCTTAAATTAGAATTTTATATTTTTTATCTTTCTTTTTTGCTAAAAATCTTTTCACCACCTTCACAAACGATTTCCAAGCTGCTAACTCTGTTTGATTAAGCTTCCTTTCGAAATCAACGTCTCAAATCACTTGTCTAATTTGAGGTCCAATAAAAACATCTTTTTTTTTTTAATTTTGCTTCACTCAATTGTAGAAAACGTTGTTTTAAAAACTTTAATCCTTATTCTTCTTCTTTGTCCATGGCCTCCACAAGGTTTCTCATCAGTCCTAATTTAGTGTGAAGTGGAGGGAGCAGAATTTTTTCCCTTTCAATAAGAGCGTTGTATTTAACATTACTAGCTCCAAGGTGAAGTAATGCTCTGGGTGGTCATTCCTTTTTTACGAAATGCTGTGCTGTTGCTCGACTATCCCAGAAATATAAAAACCAACAATACTCAGTAAATATCGCCTGAAGACCCATTAATATAGTTACGGCCTTTAAGTCTCCACAAATTAGCCAATTGAACTGTTTATACTTAAATGCAATTAGAATAGTCACCACGTTAGCGTACGTTTCTTTTATGGAAGCTAAATGGGCTATTGGTTTGTGAAGCAGATAATTCAGTTAATTTTAACGAATAAAATGGAATTCTCTGTTTGGGTTACAAGTACCTTCAACAACATCTGTTTCACTTGTGTCTGAAGTGTTACTTACCTTTCTTGAATGTCAATATCTTTTCAATTCAATGGAACAGTTGGTACCATTAAGTGCTTGCCGTGAGGAACTGTCTGTGCAAATGGGATATTCGGATACTCAATTTTATGTATTTGCTTTTTGGAATATCCTTCTATGTTTGTAACACAAAAGTAACAATCATCAAAAGCATTTGAAGGTCCTCGCCACACCATTGATACAGCAAGTGGTAAAGGGCTTTTTTTGCCTTTTATCCACCGACCAAGAAGCACATTGCAACTCACGCAACACACGTGAGGAGCCCAATTTTCATCTTGGTCACCAACTTGGCACCTGAAGTACAAGAAACAAGATTTATTCACATTTTTTACATTGAGATTTGAAAATAAACCTCCCACAAATATAACAAAACTTATCTGGCATAGTTTTGCAATGTGCGCTCAAAATTTGGCATTTTTAACATGAACTATAATACACAACTATATTCAACAAGGAAGGTTTACATAATGGGATGCCAGAAATAACTAGATACGGCGAGATTGTAGGGTACCAGATGCGTTGGGTTGCCACATGTGACAAAAAAAAATATCATAAAAAAATAGCAGAAAGCTCCAATTTTTGTTACACAAAAATGTGACGTGGTGGAACTTTTCTACTCGCAGGTATTTGAATAACAATATGAATCTATAATAAAAATAGTAATTTGGTTAATAATAATTTAACTTTGTGCAAGTAAACAGTAATAGAAATATAATTTCACGTTAATTTAAAGCACAAATGAGCATTAAAACGCAGACATATGTTTCGGGATTGCTTGGAATCCCTTTTTCAATGCGACAGGGAGCTTCTAGATGCAAAACATCCAAATGAAGCAGACAAAACAACAAAAACAAAGCTTATATAGCCTAAGAATTAACTGTAAACCAATGAGAATGAATGCAGTGTGAAGTGGAAGTAGAAGTAGCAGGGAAAGCACCAATGAGAGAGCAACAAACGAATCCAGTTGAAAATTCAGGAAGTCAAAAGGAATATCAATAAAAACAAAGCAAAAAAGACGACAACATGCATAAAAATGTAAAAATACATGAAAATCGCAAAAATAATAAAATAAAATACAAAGAATGAAATGGAAATAAAATAAGTACAGAAAATACCAAAACAAAAAGCAAAACAAAGTACACATGTTAAGGAGGGGGGGGGGGAGAAAAAAATTAAAAATAGACACAAAAAAGGAAAACTAACAAGAAAAACAAGAAAGAACAACAAATTAAAGGAACTTATGCCAGACCTGTGAAAATACATGAAAATTGCAAAAATAATAAAATAAAATACAAAGAATAAAATGGAAATAAAATAAGTACAGGAAATACCAAAACAAAAAGCAAAACAAAGTACACATGTAAAGGAGGGGGAGGGGACGTGCTCTGAAAATTCGGTTAAATGAGCATAAAGGTTATGTACGAAAGCAAGAGTTAAATAAGTCTAGCATTGCTCAACATTGTTAGAATTCCAACCACTCTTTTCATATCAATTCTGGGAAAATTATTCAAAAATGTTCTTCCGCTTTAGAGCTTGACTTTTGGGAAGCTTATCATATTAACATGAATAGTTCTAATTTGGTTAATGATTCTTCCTCAACTCCTTATTTTTCACAGGTCTGGCATAAGTTCCTTTAATTTGTTGTTCTTTCCTGGTTTTCTCGTTAGTTTTCCTTTTTTGTGTCTATTTTGTAATTTTTTCTCCCCCCCCCTCCCCCTCCTTTACATGTGTGCTTTGTTTTGCTTTTTGTTTTGGTATTTCCTGTACTTATTTTACTTCCATTTTATTCTTTGTATTTTATTTTATTATTTTTGCAATTTTCATGTATTTTCACAGGTCTGGCATAAGTTCCTTTAATTTGTTGTTCTTTCTTGTTTTTCTTGTTAGTTTTCCTTTTTTGTGTCTATTTTTAACTTTTTCTCTCCCCCCCCCCCTTTACATGTGTACTTTGTTTTGCTTTTTGTTTTGGTATTTTCTGTACTTATTTTATTTCCATTTTATTCTCTGTATTTTATTTTATTATTTTTGCAATTTTCATGTATTTTTACATTTTTATGCATGTTGTCGTCTTTTTTGCTTTGTTTTTATTGATATTCCTTTTTACTTCCTGAACTTTCAACTGGATTGGTTTGTTGCTCTCTTTTTGGTGCTTTCCCTGCTACTTCTACTTCCACTTCACACTGCCTTCATTCTCATTGGTTTACAGTTAATTCTTAGGCTATTCTTAGGGTTAATTCTTATAAGCTTTGTTTTTGTTGTTTTGTCTACTTCATTTGGATGTTTTGCATCTAGAAGCTCCCTGTCGCATTGAAAAAGGGATTCCAAGCAATCCTGAAACATATGTCTGCGTTTTAATGCTCATTTGTGCTTTAAATTAACGTGAAATTATATTTCTATTACAGTAATTTGGTTGTTGTTAGCGAACCACTGTAGAGCAGTGTATTTTGGCACTAAATTAATTTTTTTTTCCAATTTTTAAAAATTTTTAATAATGTAACATAGCTCTCACATTTATGCGTTGTTTTCTTGCTAAATCACTTATTGGGTCTATTTCGCTATTGCTACAAAAATAAGTTGTCATCTCTACCTTTTTTAAAAAAATATTCCGGGGCCTTTTTCCACCCGGGCCTCATTTCTGCCACATCCTTTGTGGGGAGTTCATGATTAGATACTGTTCAACTACAAAACTTTGACATTTGGACGCTTCTGCGCATGGCAGAAAAGAACGAACCCATTCCAGTTTTAGGAAAGTTCATTCTGAAGATGCGTTTATTTAGTACGTGAATCAGAATGGTTGCTTCTCTGTGGCAACAAATTTATAAACTAGCATATAGTATCAGTTCGGAAGAAATAAAATTTGCTAAACGATCTAGAACGAAAACAAAAGTGGCACTTTTTATACCAGCAGTTCCTCCCTTGAACATGAATGGATTCTTCTTGGCACTCTGCCAGGCAGATCGTTTTGGTTGGTGGTAGAACTGTAAACGCACATCTACTTTTGACAATTATGCCATCTTGCATTATGTTGCAAATATATGTTATTCCTAATACACTTTAAAAATAAGTTATAGTTAGTTAGTAAAAATTCAGAACTATAACCAATTAGTTTTTTTCGCCCAATTTTTAAGCAAGCAGCTATTTGTGTAATAAAATACAATTGTACTTTTTTAAATAACCTATTTTAAAAAATAACGTATGACAACTAATTACTATCTTTTCCCTAATGCTCAATTTTTTAATGTAATTTGCATGAAATTAAAAATGTTATAGTTTTTATTATTATTATTATTTTTTAATGGCCTGTGTAGTATTGGTTCTTAACCATTGCAGACCTAGTGCGTTCCCAGAGATTGGTACCAACTGTTTCAGCGGCACGACAATGAGTGTGGTACCGTTACCGCAATTTTTGACTCTCAGTTTCCCCCGAGCAGGCGGCACCTGAGCCTTAACTCATGCAAACTGCACTAGGAATATTTTATATTTATTATGCATGCAAAGCTTTTTGAAGGATTTAGGTCG
The DNA here is from genome assembly GCA_038502835.1 of Octonoba sinensis. Classification (NCBI taxonomy): domain Eukaryota; kingdom Metazoa; phylum Arthropoda; class Arachnida; order Araneae; family Uloboridae; genus Octonoba; species Octonoba sinensis. Next base: position 15,117,145 of record CM076606.1, on the reverse strand, counting down.
ACAATTTATGGAAAAGACATTTGAAAGAAGTTGCTATTGCTGCAATTTTCAAACAAACTGTATAACATTATTTGTTCAAGCCAAAAAATGGCAGACAAGATGTATTTCTGAAGGTGGCTAGCTGTTTAATAAAAAAACTGGTATTTTCACTTTTACTATTACTTATATTTACTTATTATTGCCATTATGAGTTACGGCTATCTGTTCAGACAAAAACATCCGGAACTCTTTTAACCCATAATTGGATATTTAGGGCTTTTAGTACTACCCACACATCGAGTACCCTAATGTCCTGTTGTTCAAAATATCGCCAAGTTGACACAGATTGGTACGTAAATTGACGCGCCAATCTATCTCCAAACGAAAAACATTTAGTAATATTCAAAAATGATATTTCATAAAGTACTAATATAACTCGTTAACTTAATTGACCTTTATTCCGTCAAGTCCATGTAAAAAGGCTTAATACATTGCTGCAAATAGCACGTTAGGAAAATATTCTTATTTCTTAATTTGTTAACTTTGGCTTCCTAAATTAATGTTCTTTTTATCTTTAAACTCCTATGCATTTAAAAATATGTTTTTATTTTTATAATACCGCAAAAAAAGCGAAAAAGAAAAAGCAATGTGTGTTTGAAGTATAAAAAGAGTTACAATAACAAGTTTCTAAGATGAATTCCGAATTCATGTAAATTCAAATGAAAATACAACTGAGTATACAATGGAACCGAGGAAAGTGGATAACGAGTATTGTTAGTTACCGAAAATTTACATGCATTTGATGGTTAGTTTGAAAATTTGTCTATGTTTGTTGGTATAGCTACCTGTATTAGTACATTTTCAGTTTATTAGCAAACATTGTCAGATTTTCAGAAATTTCTTGACGTAAAACATTCTGTATGTGTGTGTGTGCATCCCTCCTCCCCCCCCCCCGTTTCTTTACAAAATACTTCCGTAACTTTCACTACAAACTAATAAATCACCGCTGAAAATACTTATAAAATCTCTTCCTTTAAGTACACTTTTTTTCTTGATAATTATCACTCGGTAACAAATGACTTAGGAGTATGCTATCAATCTCCCTCCAACGTCATCAAAATGAATTTTCTCTCTGTTTGAAATTATGTCCAGTAGAAAAAAGGATGATGCTATTAATTCATTCATTTTTTCAGCCATTAAAATATTATTTCGCTATGCATCTTTCCGGAGAAGGGGGAAACAGTTTAATAAATCATTATTTATAAAACTTACGGAATGAATATTCATTACACAAAATTTTAATAAGGTTAATTGGCTCGGAAAAATTGTATTTAATTAGTGGAAGGTAAGGTAATGATCCTATGAGAGCAAAGCTATTAAAGTAGACGTAGGGGCCATTAATTATGTATACATTTTTTTTTTCCAGTTTAAGACGGAAAGATACAAATCCAAAATTTATTGCGTCGGTTTTGTTTCCAAATTTTGTTTTAGTTTTGCTATAATAGAAAAGATATATAGATTGGTAATAACAAAATAAACACGCGTTACACTCGTGTATCGTCATTTTAAATCTACATTTTAAAAGCCAAACAGGCAATTCCTTTCTTCTGAATCCTCTAAATTAGTGCTCGGAAAACCTTTGAGGACACTGAGCATCCTTTACCGTTTTCAAATTCTCCGGTGAGCTACATCCCTGCGCCTCTAGTCGTCTCAATTAAGAAAAGGGGACGAAAATAGTAAAATAACTAATTGTCGGTTATTAATTAACTCTTATGCCGCGTTTTCACGATGCCAGTTGAAGTAGCAATTGTCTGGAGACAGCTTATTGGCATAAAGTTATTGGTTGCGTGTGAACAATTCAAGCCAATTGGTAAGCCAACTGCCTCGACAGATGTCCTGAAATTCAGTTGTCTCGAGGTGTAGACAAAAGACAATGAACTGGGCCCAGTGACGCCCCCACCACTCTGAATCACAGTTGTTGAGCCAGTTGTACATTTGTTTTCTTTGCCACACGTTATTATCAGCAGTGAAAGACCTGTTTGCTTTAATAGGATGCGGTAATAAGACATCTTAAGTTATTGGCGTTAATGCATGATTTCCCCCCTTTTAAACAGCTTGATGAATATAAAATCATTAAAAAATATATTTTATGGTGTAGTTTTGTTTTATTTTTTTTACATGCACACATATTACTAATTAAAAACTTCTATTTCATGAAGCATGTTTTAATTTCAGAAATGTGATTTTTTTTAAAAATAAATCCAAATGAAAAATTTATTACTGTACCTTTCCTAGACTGTGTTAATAAATGTCATTGAAATTTGTTATTTTAGTATAAAGAATTTTAAAAAGACAGTACTTCTCAGTACTTGTTGCTTTGCTTTGTCGCTGCAATTGTATTATCACAGTTTTGCGATTAAATCCGAGTAACTAAAATCTGTACATATGTTTTCCTTACAATAAGACTACCGAAGCAGTCAAAATTTGTTACTGGTGCCTCGTGTTATATAACAACACTAATGCCGCGTTTTCACGATGCCAGTGGAAGAAACAATTGTCGGGGCCAATTGTCTCAGGACAGTTGGGGAAATGTCATGGCCAGGACAGTTGGAAGAGAACTTGTTCACACTGTGAAAGTATTGGCATGGCAGTTGATGACGAAGCAAACACAGCAGACTTGACTGACATGAGTGAATTGGCACAACACAAAGCAAAGCAACTGGCTGCAACGTTCACACGGCGCCAAAACTCATACAGATTGTAATTTATTAAAACGATTTTTACTCTTTCACTTTCACTTTTATCACTTTCCTTAAAATTAAATGTTTGTTTCTGAGACACGCACTGTTCAATGCAAATATTAGCGAAATTTAAAAAATCAATTAACAATCATTGTGCAAAAATGTGTAGAATAACTATCTGAACGCGGCCGCGAACTAGCTGTAGCTCGCGATTGACAGTTTGGCAATCCCTTGTCCTAAATGAGACACATGTTCTCTAAGCATGTCATTTATGGGACTTAATGACACGCCAATTAACTGATTGCCACTTGCGTTTTATTTTTCAGTTAGCTAAATTACACTTGATGCAAAAGAAAAGGAAGTATTTTTCATGTGAAAGCTTTTAATTAAAACTGGAAATAATTTTAGATTTGTGTGAGCTTCAACTGAGCAGATATGGCTTTTTTTTTATTGTTATAAAATGTATTTATTCTTCCGCTTTTCTTTAAATTTATCCCCCGTGGTGAGTACTTCCGCTGCTGGTTATTATTAACATGTGACACTTTTGGGATTCAGTTTAAGTGAAACAATCAAATTTAATTTCAATTTCTTCTCTTTTCTACAAGATGGCGCCACAACCTACCATGAGGTGAAAATAGAAATATCTTTCGTTTGATACTTACATTTGAATAAACCTTTATTTATACGACAGGATATTTAAATCACACATATATATATACTTTGCTGCCTGTGAAACTTGCAAAAAACTTCAAGAAGTTTCGCTGTTCTTCAAAAATATTTATTAAAACAAGAAATGTTTAAATTTTAGAAAAGTGGTGTGTACTGTGTCTTACAATTTTTTTCTTCTTTTCTTCTGAAGAATCAGATTGCAATAAAAATGTTGGCCAAACATTATTTATTGTTCATTCTAAGAAATGTATTTTACAATACAATACGATTGCATTAATGCGGAAAAGTTTTCTTTTCCGCATTAATCATTGCTCATTACTTTATATATATTTTTTCCAACTAAGAATTTGGATAAAATAAGTATTACTTACATCAAGAAGGTACCCGACTTTTGGTTTTCGAGTGGTTATTTCCTAAACACGAACACACAAACCGGAAGATGGAGAGACTGTTACTTTTAAAAAACGAATTACAATGCCCCGTCCGTGACGAAACTTTAGTCCTGAAAGCGTAGCTGTAAGGTGTTTCTGGTTGGAAATAAAATAATATGTTTTAGAACCTTGTAATACTAATGCTTCGCTTTATTTTATTATTTTCCTTTGCACAGTTTTTTCTATTTAACATTCAATAAAAATTTAAGAAATAAAGCAATTATCGCTTACAATATGCAGTAGAATTTTTTTGAACTAAGTAATATGAATGCTGTTAATTATTTATATTTTTATAATTTAAAGTAGAAACAATCTGACTGGGTTCTGTCATTTCATATCATAAAATATGTCCGTGGTAGTTCTCAGTTGCTTACTCGTTCTAATAAGTTGTAATTATATATGTTTTATTGTTTTGTAAATATTCCTTTGTTTTTTATCCGTGTTATCAATCTCCTAATGTATTTATATGGCTTTAATAATGTATTGCATTTATGCAAGATTAATTCCGATTAGAAAGGACATGTTTATTTCTAACAACAACATCGTTTTATTGAACTGATATTTTGAATTTCTCGAATTAATGCCAAAAGATGGCGCTAGAATTTGTTCCGGTAGGCAACTATTATCAAGGACTACTTACTTACTCATGACAAATATTTCACACAGGACGCGGAGTCGGGGCTGTAACCGATGCATTAATCAAATTTATTCCGCGGAAAAATAAATTTTTCGTAATAATGACTGAAATTTTATCTAACAAATGGCTTTCATCAGGCTCCAATTCTTTTGAAAACAGGAAAAAAATGAATGTACCTCCAACAAAATACGTTTGTATCCCACTGCGTGTTAATTTCCCCCCTTCTATCTTGCTAAACACAAATAAAATAAATATAGAAAGATTAAACATTTTAAAGTAAGTTTTTCAGAAAGTAAAAAAAAAAGTCTCTGTCGACCTGTCCATGTCCATCGTTTTTGGGGGTCAGAGGGAGACAATCGCCTCCTCCCTCCCATGGCTTGAGAAATAAAATTTATTTATATGTATGTGTATCCATGTTGTTGAATTCTTAACAAAATATATATGGAGTTTATACCCTTTGCCCTGCCTATCGGAAAACTTTTAAATGACACATGCCTGGGTTTGTCGCTCCTCAGATAATAACTCCCCCTCCCCCCAATAACTTTTGAGGGAACAGTTCGATTAAAAAAAAATACTTTTGGTCGAAATCTTTCTGCGAGAGCATCTCATTCCCTTCTTTTTTTATGTATGTATTTTTAACTTCAAAACAATTTTGTTCAATTTTGCAGAGTTCAAAAAAGTTTAACACGAAGGCAGGGAAGTTTGAATTCTATATAAAACCTAATCTATTAGTTGTATTTGCTTGCATAAAACTTTATCGGAATCAGCTGATGACGTAGAATATGCAGCAATAAGAAATTCAGCTAAAACTACGCAAGCTTACTTTCCCATTAATCTTTTTGATCTAGATTTTTTAGGGGTAAATTTGAATGAATGAAGGAATAAATGAATGACTAACTGAATGGCTGTTTATGTGAATGAAAGAAATAGAAAATCTAGCTATCCATAACAACTGAAATCGATTTTTTCGAATACTTGTAATTGAGACGGCAAGTATACGGACGAATTTTAAACAGGTTGAGTGAAACTAAGAGAAAAGAAATCGAAGTGCGTTATTTTCACATATCAGTTTGTAAGTGTTTCTTAAACAAATTGTTTTTGAAAAGAAAAGCTTTTGTTTTCATGCCCAAATTTCAATGTTAAAGTTTTATTATTAATTGTTTTTAGCAACTATTCAAAATCTGATTTTTTTTTTTTTTTGGTTGAATAAAAGAATTACAGTACATATATTCGACTTCGGCTTAACATAAAGAGCCTTTTTTACAATATTTTATTAAAAAATGTTATTTCTCTTTCCATTCATTTATTTTACTAGTTCAGTAATGTGTTTTTTCTAACTGCGAAGAATTTTCCCTGACATCAAGTTTTGCATTTTCTTGAATATTGAAACACTCCATTTGATTTAAAAATTCTACGAATAAAAATATTCGTAGTCAGATAGGAAAAGATTTAAATATAATGCCTAAGAGTATGCGAGAATGAATTTGATATCCGTTACATAGCAGGAAATAGTTTCCTTTTCTAATTAAGGGAGATTTATCATGTTTCTACATCAAGAGTATTACCTTTTTAAAAGACTCCTTTGAAAAAATAAGGAGCTTAAGCTAAATGGGAAGGAAGGAAAGAGAGAGAGATTTATAATGTAACCTTCATTTTTCAGAAGATTTTTGCAATCTTCTTTTCGAAAATTAAGCATAAAGTTTTCATAAATGACCAATAAGGATAATTTTGTAGTTCACCAAACGGGACAGTGTGTTTTTTTATAGATATTTTCTGACTACAATAGAAAACTAAACACTTCTGCTCAGGTTAACTACAAATATTTTGAATTTGGAAAGTTTAATAAAACAAAAATAACCTTTCAGGAGACAAATTTGAATTATAAATATATATTTTTTTAATTTCTAATGGGTTGCTGTTGGCTTCTGCCAATTGCAGACCTAGTGCGTTCCCCGGAGATTGTTACCAACTTTTTCAGCGGCACCACAATAAGTGTGGTACCATCGCCGCATGAAAACTTTGACGTCCGGCTCCTCTACCTGAAAGAGCGAGCGCCCGGACTCTGTTGACACAAAATTGCACTAGGAATTTAATTTAGCCGAGAGCAACCAAGCCAAATGTCTACTCAAGGAATCTTTTACATGCCGTACAATCTTGCGACATGGGCGCAGACGACTTTCTGCATCTGGAAAATCCACCAACACTGCCAGGCTCGATCCTCAGCCCTGGGGCGTACGAGTTCCGCGTTTTAACCACCACGCCATCATGCGAGTTTGAATATTAAATATAGTCATAATCATAAAATGTTTTAAAAATAACTTGAGAATTTGAAACTCAGAATGAAAATGTGCAAAAAGTCGAACGTTAAGAGGAACTCAGGCATCTGACAAAGTGGTTGTATCCATAAGCTCCCATACTTTATTGCATTAAAAAAAGGATTCTTTGAAGCATTGAAAAGTGTTTCCAATCAGTACTGCTATTTGGTGCTTCAAACCTTGTATTGTTTTTTAATCAGAGCCATTTTTAAACCGGGAATAAATACGAATTTTTCCGTTAACTCGCAGCCTTGTATAATTTTTAAAAATTTTTTAAAAATCAATATTTACTGCATTATTAAATGTTATATTACTTTTTTTAACTTTCCAACAGAAAGCCGTCAATGAAAAAAAAGCCCGTCATCTCATTATATCTCTCAAATTACTTGATACATTAACATCAATGCAACTTGTAAAACTGTAACTAACAAATTAATAAGTCTGAATGCATAACTTAATTCTGCTATAGATTTTTTGCGGGTATTTCCTGCAGATAAATTTAATTAACGTGGAAGAAAAATCACGCGAGACCACAAATACAGGTTTTGTGCTTGTTCAACCGTAAAACTGCATGCGTGTGAGTAGGATTATTGTTATTTAATTATCTACTACAATGACTAAATTATCACACTTCGATGATATTTCTGATGAAAAACATCTATAGCGAAGTAATTAATTGCGAAAGGTGCTGTTAGGAATGTTTCTTTAATTGGTTAAAAATAGTTTTGATATATTTTCAAGTACCTACCTAGTAACAACGAATATTTAATGATGGCAAAACTTTTTGTTTTGTTTTTTAGAGTAAATTATTCGTGTTCCAATGTGTGTCGTATAACATATACGTTATTCCCTTTTTTTTTTCTCGCTCTCTATCTCCCTCGTTCTTTCATAATTAATGCAGTGGTGCTGTAAAATAAAGCATGTATATTTTAAAGATCGCCTGTAATTAGATTAAAAGTACGTGGTCTATAATTGAATAAATTACCAGGCAAAAAATGTGTCTGATATTTCGGCTTTGGACACTTAAACAGAGATTTAAAATGCTGATTAAAGAAATATTTTAGTGTAACAACAATTTGCTCATATTTGTACAGTACAGAGGATGATTCTGCACAACATCTAAAATTAATAGATATAAGCAATAACTGGCTGCCAAATTAACTTTGTTTGACATTTTTAAGGATTTAACGCAATCAGTTTAGAACTTTATATGCATCTAAAACATGTGACAACTTTATTTATTAGTGTGTTATCTTTAAATAGGTATTTTTAGCAGCATAAATTTATTAGTCTCCTTTAATGTAACAAATTATACCAAATCTACTATTCCAACATTTATGGACAAAAAAATAAGTCATTTAGAATTAATATTTTTTTGGCAATTTTTAAAAAATTGTGATATCCGTTTTTCTTTTTGATAAAATATTTATTGTGCTTTTTATTTTGTAGTTTAAGATGGAATAAATTTAAGCTTTCATTAATAACATACTTTTTTCACGCTGGCTATTGTTAAAAAAGTTAACAATCAACGACAACTACTCCCCGACGCTTCAAAAAAGATTTTGTCGTTCGTCCAATGTAATATTCTATTCTGTGATATTCAAAACAAATAAAAAGTGAAACCCTGAGATTTTCCCCAAATTTGACACTTTGAAAATCTCTGGAATGTAACGAGCGCTCCACTGAGCACAATATCATTATTTAAGGATAAAAATGGAGAAGGCATTGAACTGTTATGTGTTGCTCATCTGTTCTCAGCAATATTTTCCATTTACTTTGAGTTGGAAATGTGATTTGTTTTCAGAGTTTTTATGGACAATACTTTCACAGAATATCTCCGTTCAATCTCACGACACATTTGGACAGAATTTTGAGAAACTGTGTGTGTGTGTGTGTTTTAAATGTACATTGCAATTTTGTGTTTTGGGGTTATTATTTTTATTATTCAAAAACTACTGCAAAAGCAGATGGATAATTTTGAAACTCAAACATTTTTAATTTAAATTTCATTTGGATATTGAAAACAAATGCTCCTATATACTCTACATTATAATGTTACTGACTACCATAAAATGTTACTAATTTTTCTGTTCCGATAAATGAAATAATGAAAGGGACATCGGAGACGTCGTATTAAAAAGAATTGCAGTTTTACACTGTTAAATCGGAATTATTGATATTGGAATAAAATGGCTTATTTTCAAGAACATCATGCTCTCGGAATAACTCCGAGTTAAAATGACTTAGACGTGAAAAACCGAGATCTTATTTTTTAAAAGTAACCTTGAAAAGGGAAAAGTTAAACTCAAACATACTAGCTGCATATGTTAAAGTACTTCCGTGAAAAAATTTCTCCGTAGCCTAATCCAGTAACTATCTACTCGTCCATTCTGTTTTCTTATTTTATCGTGTCCGATCCGAATTCGACGAACTATTCTTATTGTATCCCTTCTCTGAAGAGACGAACAGATTACTCACATTCTTAATCGTTCTGACATCTCGCGCGGTAAATAGTTCCTTAGTGTTGATAAAAATACTATTATAAATATGTAATCGTTAAAAAAAGCCCTATATTAATTATGAACGTAAAGTTGCTCCATAAATCTTTCTCTTATTGCAGTCAATACTCGCCCTTGCTGTAACTAATTTCTAACTGAGCATCGTTACTTAAAACTGAAAACAGCGTTTTCTCATTTTTAAGTCAAAATAACTAAAAAAAAGTAATTTTCAAGCACTTCATTTTTAACAGTGTATTATAGTTCTTTTATACGAAATTCATATTATCTTTTTTTATCTTCCCATATCGCAGAACTTTGTACACTAAATCACAAAGTTAACATGCTATAACAGCACTAAACATAATAAACTATAGCACGTGGAATTCAACAAAAAAAAAAACTTATACTTATAGATTTAAAAAAAAAAGTTGTATGAGATTCATAGAACATCTAATTAGGGTTCAGACAATCAGCTGACACGATAATAGACATGCAATCAGGTTATAATAATTTAACTTTGTGCAAGTAAACAGTAATAGAAATATAATTTCCCGTTAATTTAAAGCACACATGGAATCCCTTTTTCAATGCGACAGGGAGCTTCTAGATGCTTTTGCATCTAGAAGCTCCCTGTCGCATTGAAAAAGGGATTCCAAGCAATCCCGAAACATATGTCTGCGTTTTAATGCTCATTTGTGCTTTAAATTAACGTGAAATTTTGCAATCAGGTTGTTAAAATGGTAGTTTTTAATAACATTTTAACTAACTGAAACGTAAAATAATAATAACAATAATAATAATAATAATCATGATGAACATGGTTGTGTGCAACATTTAAGTTAAATTAATTTTAAATAAATATCTGAAAAAAATTATTGATTTTTATTTCCCGATTCATAAATTTGTTCAAATTTCTAGTATTATGACTTGATTTTAAAAATATGATTACAACATTTTTATCAAATTTTTTATAGTCAATGAACATTCTGAAAGCTCTATAATGTAATATTTTAATAATACAAGTTCGTACATATAGTCAGTAATTCTTTAACGTGATAATCTCTCAAAGACAATAATTAACAGAAAAATGGGCCAATGTTTTCTTTTTGTTCGTTTTTTTTTTTTTTTTTTGAATTTGTGTTCGCAAAAACTAGGCAACGAAAATAATAAATACAACGAACGATTTTTATTAACTGAATTTCAATTAAAGCTGATGATTAAGAGTGGAAGAAAAAATAACTGCAAAGTTTAAAATGATCAATATCAAAGTTTGCTTCATAATTAGAGGAAATAATATTAGTTGTTCACTTTGATATATAAAAGAAACGTTTTTGGGAATTTTGGAGAATAATAAATGTAAAATATATTCAGTCAATAAACTGAAAGAAAAAAGCGAAAAATTCTGATTGTTTTGAAAATAAAAGAAATAGAATGTTTGCAACTAAATACACTTTTTAAAGCATATAAATATACATTCACGTGTTGAAAATGCCTTCCTAAAGAGGCCATTTCTGTGAACGTCACAATTTTTCGGATTTCTTTATCATTAAATGCATTCTAACAAAACATTTTCAGGGGAATATGATAATATGATTCCTTAACACTGCAACGTCATGCGATATAGGTTCTTTTCGATTGAACACTTAGAAAATGGGAAATGAAGCAAACGGAAGAGATTTAATATGTTAATATATTATTAAAATAAAACTTTTGTGGTTTTTCGCATTGAAAATGCAATTACATGTTTCTATGCTCGTTTAGATGCCGTGAGAAAACTTTTAAAACTGCTCCACCAACTGGATTTAGAATAAAATGCTCCTCTTGATTTCCTCTTTAAACAGCTTGCTATCAAGAAATTAAACAAGACATTATTTGTTGATGCCACACGTGATATCATTTCCTTCCTTTTTTATTATTTGAATAAAAGTAATAACAAATTATATTTCTGTTGTAAAGGCTTTTGCTTTTGAAACACAGTAATGAGCAGAATATTTTATGTTTGTACACAGAACATTTTATGTTTCTATTCAGCAAATGATTTTGACTTACATTTGTTTTGTTAATCTTCGATTTACAATATTTTTTTGTGTTTTTATTTAATGTTTTTACTTAAAATTAAAACATAAAAAAAGAAAACATTAATACGTTTAGCTTTTACTATACGAAAAAAAAAAACTAGTACCTTTCCGTCAATATATTGTATTTCGTCCTTTTTAACCACTCTCAATTCACTGCAAAGAAAAAAGGTTTTCTCTAGTTTTTCTCTTCCTGAGTTGCATTTGTTTTCATCAAAAGTTCCGCGAAATCCATTAATTCGCCAGATTATCAAGTTATAGCAAAAGGTATATTTAAAAAAGTATTGCCATCCAGTGGTACAAACAGAATTTATATATTTAAACTTGTTGGGGATGTATAACCCAAACATTAAAAGTGTTCACCATGTTTATTTTTTATTATAAGATAGCTGATACTTCAACCACTGGATTAGTGTTTTTTGGCTCTTTACTTTTATTTTCTCCTCTTTGGCTTTTGATTAAGACCCATTTATTACTTTATCCTGAGAGATATTTTATATATTCCATTTTTTTATATTAAAAATTAAGCATTTTCAAAATTATTCAACTGACTAATTCCAAATGTGGGTTCGTTTAAATTAGATTTATTAAAACTAGCTGACATGCTCGGCGTTGCACGGGAGAACATTGCCTCATTCCCAGGCCATATGACACATGTTCAAAATTACGCTGTTAATACATAAGGAGAAATATAATTAAAAAATTCCAGTAGAAGATGAGCTACAGTCCTTTAAAATTCCATTTAAACAGTAAAACTCCTTAAAATCACGATTACTTTAAAAACAGCAGACTCTAAAATTTCCTTTTATTAGACTAAAAATAAGTCCGTAAAAATCAAAATTGAAATGAAATAGTTCATAAAAATTGCCATTAGAGTAAAGGCAACAGTAATTAAAATACACATGTGCATGAGGATAATAAATCCAAAATAACATCAAGAGTTCGTAAAAATCCTAATTACAATATAGATAACACTACATCTAAAAGTTCCCATAAGAATAAGAGCTGTATTCTCTTTAAAAATGCCCATTACAATATAGACAACACTACATCTAAAAATTCCCATCAGAATAAGAGCTGTATTCTCTTTAAAAATGCCCATTAGACGAACAACGGTCCCTGAATATCCCTGCTAGAATAAATAAAATATTTCTTAAAGCCCCTCCCCCATTTGAGTAAAGACAACTATTCCTAAGCATCCCTAATAGAATAAGGACATTAGTCCCAGAAAATCGCCATTAGAAAAAAAACGTCAGTGACTAAAAATACGAGATTGCCAACAGATCATCTCAAAATCAACATCAGGATAAGAACACCACTTCCTAAAAATCCCGCTTAGAAAATCGTCAAAAAAAATCCCGAAAATTCATATAAAATAGCACTTTTATTAAAAGTCGGCGTAAAACGGAAGAAAAGCATTATTTCTAAAGGCAAATAAACATGCGCTTTTAAGTAAGAAAATGTTTAGTATGGAACTAGTACTGTGTGGAATGTAAGTTCATAGAAAGAGATATCTAGTTCTGTCCAAATTACGCCAAATTGGCTGCACAATAAATAAATGCATTAAAAAAAACAAATTACCTGAGTAAAATATGGAATCTCCAAATTGTACAGTAATGGAAGCATAACACAAATGCACCAAGATCCTACAGTGTAAATCACGTATTAAGTTGAATGAGAACAATATTACTAATCAGGATTTCTGGCGCAGTTTGAAAAGTTATATCGAAAGCCTTCCAACCTAGTAAAAGTATGCGACTTAATCCAAAAATAATTTTCATTCGTTTTACGTTAACAGAAATTATCTATTTGGCGACAAAAGTACTCTTTATTTTGGCGAAAATACTCAAATTGAGTGAATAAATTCAGAGGTAATTTGATCCTGGTTTTGAAATTCGAAATCTATTTAAAATGGATATTGCGCAGGTGCCATTTGTTCTACGAATTTCAAAAAGACATCATCTAATGCAGTTGTGGAGAAAAATTACAGTTGTGCATCTTATGCAGAAAAATTACGCAACGTGAAATAAAGAATTAAAAGCATTTTTTTTCCGCGTAGTTTTCTATCTCTTCTTGGCGAGAAAAGTATATGTTTGCGATTTAAGGGGACACGGGACCTTTAAAATGAAATTTTATTTTTTTAAATTTTATACTTAACTTAGACTTTTGTTACAATTACTTTTGTGTATTTATGCTAAATTTTAAATTTTAAGCTCATTAGAAATAATTTTGACTAAAAAAACTGCAAAATTATAGCGAAATATGAAAAATATGAAAAACATAAAAATTGAGCCTCGCGTCTGGAATTTCAACCAAACAGCACAAAAATTTGCATGGGGACACATAATGACAATGTAAACCCTTATTGGCAAACTGTAACAGTTTAATTTTAATAGTTTCTGGGAAATTTTTTTTTTTTAGTTTCGACCATATTTTTTTCAAAATTCTTTGGTTCTCACTACAATGAAACCAGTATTAAAAAAATCCTAATACATGTTTCATAAAAAGTAATGCGAAAAAATAATTCTAATAGTCATATAAAACTATGCAAAAAGTTGTAGGTTGATTACTCAAAAATTCAGAAGCGGCCTTCAAGTTAAAGTTGGAAAATAACAAAAAAAAAATTACGGAGAAAAAGGCATTTTTTTGTATAAATGTACTAAATATGGCTCGAAGAGTAAAGATATCCTTAAAACGCATAATAATATTATTTACATGCTTCTTATAGTCAATACTATTATATTATTATTAGAACAGGTGCATAATTCTTTATTTTTACTATGAAAAAGCAATTCTCAAAGATTTCGGCAAATTTGATTACGTGTCTAGGATATTAGCTTCTAACAATTGTTTTTAAGGATAGCTTCACAAAAAGTAGTGCCAAAATTTATTTAAAATTCTTATATGAAACAGCGAAAAAAATATTAGATAAATTATTAAGAAATACAGGTGCAGGTTTTAAAGTAGCGAAGAAAAGGGTACAAAGTTTTATCGAGAAAAAAAATTTCATTTTGGGCAAATGGCACTAAATATTACTTAGAGTTTGATAGCATCCTTAAAAAGCACATAACAGCATTATTTATATGTTTTTTTTGTAACTATTGTATTATTATCAGTAAAAAGAAATTACAGAATTCTTATTGAACATTTAGTGAAGGAATTCCATTGTGTGTTTCAATAAAGTTATAAGCTCGTAAAAAGTTCTGAATAACACTCTTTTTGTCATTGCACTGCTTACAAACAAGCAATATATTTTCCAGAAATGCTCAAAGATATAAATGTTCCATGCATTAGAATGCCCCAGCACTATATGTTTCCCCTTCAGTTTTTTTAATTTTTTTATCAGCAGTTTTTTTACTGTATTTCTTTTGTTTGGCAGCCTTCTTATACACACAAGACTGTCGTCTGACACTCTGATTGATGCGACGAATATCAATTTTCTCTGCAACTTTCAAATAGGCTGCATCATTTTTTAAGCACGCGGCTGCAACACTTCCCATGTTGTATTGGCTTATGGCATTTGTCGCTGCTATATCTAATCGTCGTTTTGACACAAACACATCTTTCGAGCACAGCTGCCAGATAACACTCTGCAAACTTTCATTTGCATTTTGGGTTTGCCCAGAGGTACAGCGCTTCAACAAATCATCACAAGCTAATCTCTGATAAACAGGCAAGATTTTGGAGACTATTTCATCATTGAGAGGAGCTTTCATTTTGGAATGACTCGGAGCTTTTTGACCAAGAGCTTTAGCTCGGTTGTAAAAGCACCAAGAACTTTCACCTTGTGGACATTTGAAATGCTTGGGCTTGGTATCTGTCGATGAGCAATGGTAAAGTGAAGCAAGAATGGAGGTTTTCATTGCATCGATATCAGGAGCATTAGAAGTTATCGCTTTTCGATAATAATTTGTGAGCCTTGATATCAATGCATCAGTGAGATGTCCTTTACGCTTGCCTCCCAATGTTTCTCCTCTAACTTTGTGTTCTTTCACTTTATTTCGAAGCGCTGTACCAAGTCTCTTTGCAACGTGGTTTACACACTCTTCTTTTTCAATTTCATAACCTTCATATACATTCAATTGCTTCAAATGTGAAAAGGTTTTTGAATCGCCATCAGAAAGCAGAACCGTATAACGCATATTGCATACTTTAATGGATCGACGCCACAAAATTTCTGCTGCATACATTTCCATCGCGTTCGATGAGCCATCATAATTTTTCTCACATAAACCAGATGTCTTGTGTGCTTCATGCCATATTTGATATTTTGGCGAACTCTCATCAAGTTCCTTTTTTGTTACTTCACATAGGTGACAGTATTTTGAAACAATTTCAAAGTCCAGCACAATGCCAGTCATAATGTCAATGACACAGCCAATGCCATACAAGGAGCTATGCCCACGCTTCTGCCAGGTTCCATCGAACGACACCCCAATGTTAATAACTTCTTCAGGACTTTCCTCGCTTTCACTAATTTTTTTATGTTCCTCCCTCACCTTTTCGCGGCATTTTTGCAAAACATCAGCCTTAAAAGCTACATTTTCCTCCGCCAAATGTGAGACATATGAATCGAATGTCTTTCGGTCCATTGCGTTGAGGCCCATATGTCCCGAAAATTTCTCCAGTGCGGCATGTCCTTTTCCAAAGCTGAGAAAAGCAGAAACAGCATCTTTATTTACTGCAAATTTTTTACTGTTTTCTTCACGTGGACTGGAGAATACACTGCTATACTCTTTTTTGCAGGAGTCGCAGAAAATGTTTAGTTTTGCAGCTAAACCATATTCTGTGTTTGTTTTCTTTACATTCAAACTATGAGATTCACAGGAAGAACATTTGAGTTCTTTTAGCAGAGGGGACCACATTTCATCATAAAATAAAGTTGCGGTAGATGAAGGCACATCACAAGTGTTTGAGATATCAGAGAAAAGTTTTAATTTTTTCACAGTCCTGGAATCATTCAGGTCAGATATCCCAGTATCATCAGCTGAAACTGTAGAAGCAACAGCTGTTTTATTCCATCGTTTTTTTGCATTTGCTATAGCACTTTTTCTTCTCTTAGTTGAGTGTGGCCTCGGCTTGTGCCATCGTGAATTGATGGAATCCATAGTTTGAGTTTCCAAAATAAATTTTTGAAAACAACAGTAAAAACAAAAGGAAAACGAAAATACGATAAGATAACAGCAAAAAACAATGATGTAACAATAAAAAAACAAAATGTAACAATATAACGAGAAAAAAAATCAACAAAAGGAGTATCTAATGCGAGTTCGAAAATGATAGCAAACTAGGCAAAAAATAAACATAAACAAATGCGAAAATGTTCAAAGAAACACGGTCAAAGTTAACGCAGTGTTGCCAAACTGTTCAAATATAATAATTAAAATATTTTTAATATTAAATTCGAAAATCTGAGGGGAAAATTCAGAAAAATACGAGAGAATCAGAAGGTAAACAAACTTGACAGCTGTGAAAGTGTCAAAACTCTCACTCCCAAGCCCCGCCCACTTTTTCGAAAAAACGTCATAAAATCGTTAAAAATCATCGTATCGAAAAAAATTTTACACCACAAGATAGACAATTATTTTCTTCATACTTTCAATGAAAAAAAAAAATTTCGAAAATTTGATGATTTCAAGGTCCCGTGTCCCCTTAATCCGAAACGAATTTTCATTAGTTTTACTTCAGCAGAAATCATCCCTTTGGCGAAAAAAGTGCTCTTTATTTTGGCAAAAATAGGCAATTGGAGCAAATAAATTCAGAGGTAAGCCTTGTTTTAAAATTCGAAAACCACTACGAATATTGCGAGTGCTCCATTTGTTCTACGAACTTCAGAAAAATATCACCTTGTGCAGTTTTTTACGGGCATTAATATACTGCAAAAATCTAAAACGTGGGACATTTCTTCGCTGAGATAAACCCAAAATTCAGTTTTTCTTAAAATTGGAATAAAAAAAGAACAAATTAGAATTTTAGGAAAAACGCTTCGAGGTGCACGAGGACCTGACCCAAGGTACCTGTAATCAAAACTTCGTACTCCTGGACCCTTCCATCTCGCCAGGAGGCAACCGATACACACACACACAAACTTTCTGTTTTATTTATATAGATAATATATTAATATTTTTTAGTTATTAGCACCTTTGGCCCATGCTCAAATTTCGGACTGAGCACGTATATTAATTTTATGTGTGACACTTATATTGAAAGTCTCTTAGTAGTAGTCCTGAACCCACTTTAAGCAGTAGGTGATCCAGCCATCTATTGAGGTACTTCGTGCTCAACCTGATTACGCACATGATGGTCAGTAGTCGAGTTACAACCAAGTAATAACTATCAACGATTTTTTAAACGACTTTTATCTTTACGTGTGTAGTATTTTTGCGAAAAATAGAACATTTGTGACAATACTCTGTGTATTTGTACATAAAAATGGTCAGTCGTCGAGTTACAACCAAGTAATAAGTATCAACGATTTTTTAAACGACTTTTATCTTTACGTGTGTAGTATTTTTGCGAAAAATAGAACATTTGTGACAATACTCTGTGTATTTGTACATAAAAATGGTCAGTCGTCGAGTTACAACCAAGTAATAAGTATCAACGATTTTTTAAACGACTTTTATCTTTACGTGTGTAGTATTTTTGCGAAAAATAGAACATTTGTGACAATACTCTGTGTATCTGTACACAAAAAATACAACTTTTACAAATGCAGTTCGTGTAAAAACAACCATCTATCTTTTTCTAATGTAAAAAAGGGCTCTTAATATAAAAGAAAACAGAAGATAGAGGGTTTTTCGTAAAATTAGAGAAATTAAATGTCCTGCTTTCGGTTTCTGTTAAAGCACCACAAAATATATTTTATACATTATATATGATGGCTTATCTGTTCTGCGATGAAACATGGAAAAAGAAGAAGAAGTAAATCGGTCCCTTTCTTCATTTCGAGTGAATATAATTAATAAAAATACCTTCAATTGTGGAAAAAATGTCGAAGCTATTTTTCCTAAGTGCCATTTTTCTGTACTGCTATTGCTGCTTGTAGTCTGCGATGCTTTTTGAAGGAAATTACAGTATAAGAATTCTAGCAGTAATGCAGCTTCTCATCTACCAAAACATTTTACAACACAAATGACATAAATCAAAATAATAATAATAATAAATAAGTAAATAAAGTTCTTTATTGCTGCGCTTGCATAGTTTATTCGTAGGCACGTCTTGAAGATAATTCAAATGAATTCCTATAAATCAAGCGGCAATGCTTTTTTTACTACCGATAGTTTTACTTACAAAACATTTTCGGCATCTTCTCGCACACGTCAGGTTCCAAGTAATAAATTTATGTAGAATTAACGTAACCAAGCAATTCCTCATTAACTGTAATTGTTTAAAAATTATTAAAACTTATTTTCGAGGAAATAAACTTATTGGCAGAGTACGCTATCACTTAAAATATAACATAAAAGCTGCTGCTGCAGTTGTAAAGCATAGATTCCAGTATCTTTTTATCCCATAGACCCCTTGCCACATTTTCTGTTTCTCTTGGACCCCATTGCTTGGAGTCCTTCTAAAGTAAGTCAATTAATACAATATGTATATTTGAAAGTTTGAAAAGAGTGAAATTTCACCCAAGCCTCTCTAAAACTGTTGGAAGAGAGGAATGTGTATGACGAAAAGTCACCTGAAAATTGCGAAATATGTATAACGTAAAACAAACATTTAAAAAATATATTATTTTTCTACTATATAAAATTTTAGTTTTGTTTCTCAATATGTTCTGTCGAGGCTCCTCCTGCCTATGGCTTTGCTACTGATAGCAAAAATGCCAATTTTTCCAAATTACCAGCACAAAATAAGGGGGTTACTCTCACACAATTTAATGAAGTACAGGGTGTTTCTAAAAGAATATCGGGGTTTTGTAGTATTTATTACTGTAGTATTACGCCTTGTAGTATTTATTGCATAAATCAATCATAATTATAGCAGGAAATGAAAAAGCAACTCAAACAGTTTTGTTTGTTGGTACGTGCATGCTCTAGAAAGCCTCTGTGTATGCGCTAGAAAACGCTAGTAGCAAAAATGGCAACTAGTGAACTGAAATCTTTTCTGTGTTCTGCAGTTTTGAAAGACCAAATCTGAATTTACTGTGGAATGAGCATTAGGGATTAAGTTCAGATGTGATCCCCCAAGTCATAATAATATCTGTAGATGGTATCATCAGTGTGCAAATATCAATTGGTTGAACATCACTGAACTCGAACCCTGGATTGGCCGCAAAGGTCCCAGCTTGCTTCACGCTCACCCGATCTCACGCCATGTGATTTCTACCTGTGGGGGTTCATAAAGGATCGCGGGTATGTGCATCCAGATGACCTACCAATTTTTGCAATTTTTTCCCCAATTTCTAAAACTATACTATTGCAATTATACCTATATTATTGATTAAATACTTATTTGTTAGAATTATTGGGATGAAAGTTTGGAAGGAAGTATGGATGAAAATTCCGCAAAATGGACAGTCATGGTCGAAAAACGAAATTTTAATTAAGAAAAAAAAAAAAAAAAAAAAACACAGCAGTAGTCAGTGACGAATCCGGGAATAATTTCTTGAGGGAGCACCATGAAGTAAAAGGCAGTTCTCCCTCGTCAATATTTCTATAATAAAAGTCTTTTAAGAATTTCAATAATTTTTAGTATTCCCTAAAATCAATAGAGCATCAACAGTTCTTTAAAACAAGAAATTATTTTAGTTGCAAATATAACCATGTAACAGCAATAACATTTGAAAATAAATTTACCGTGAATAATAACACCTACTGAACATTTTAAATTATTATCAGCCCTTTGTTGAAATTTTCAAAAATATATTAGGTATAAAAAAGAAAATTAAAAATAAGAATATGTATTGAAAAAAATAATTTTTACTGAAAACGTGAAACAGATCTTAAAATTAAATGCCATGCATATTTCTGACAGAAGAGTTCCTTTTTGACTTGCGTTTAAAAATACTCCAAAAATGTCCTCTTGACTCAAAAACTAAATCAATGAATAAATAATTTTTTATTTCTCATAAACAAAATAAAAAGATGGCAAAGTCTTTCTTTAATGAGAAATTTGCTGACTTATTGCTCTCAGATATCAAGATAAAAATAGAAATTACAGGCGGCATATCTTCCTCAAAATATTATAATAAAGATGAAATGAGGCAGTGCGAAGCAAAGAGGGGTAAGTGACAAAATTGAAAATTTGGAGATAGCTGGTGGAAATGATAGGAAAGGCACCATTCTATATTGTGACAAGAAATGTTAGTGATATCTCTAACAGGTGCTCCGCCCCAACATAATTTAGGAGAGTATCAACATTAAAGGTCCCATAAGATCCAAACTTTGAACGCGTTTTTCTCAGAATCGTTTTCTGGTCACTTACACCCCTTTGCTTCTCACTGCCTCAAATGAAAACCTTTCAAAAATTAATTGCTCAAGCTCTAGGAAATATCAGCAACTATTGCATTTTTAATTTACTCATCTGCAAACAAAATGCCTCCGGGGCCCTTGAATCGTTATCAGCAAGTTTAAATATGAAGAACTGTTGTTTGAATTTTCCCCTCAAGGCTTACCACTTAGGAGCGTTTTCCAGCATTCTTAACTTTTAATATTCACTTTCTTCTGCTTTAAAGTTAATCTATTATTGAGATTTCCGTTTTTTATTTGAAGAATGAGGAATTCTGAATAAGTATTTGATGATGAATGTTGGGCCACCGCAGTTTCTGCTTAATCAAAAGATAATTAAACCTTTTATTGCGTTTCAGAAATTTTAAATTCAATATTAGACGGTAAATTTTCATTAAAGTTGAGTAAAATAATCATAAAAGTAGTAATGCGATTTTCATCCGGTCTTTTCAATTTATTAATATGTAGTAAATCAATTCACAGTGAAAATAAATAATTTTTATTCATCAAAATTGTTGAAATTAAACTGATTAATAAATAAAAGTAAATAAATAAATAAAGGGTTTTTCCACGGAAATGTCAAGTTCAAGAAATAAAAAAATCTGTAAACTGTAGCTGCATTTTTAAAAAAGAATTTCTGATATACGTAAAAATTGGCAACAGTGACAATATCAACCGCACATGAGCGCAATCTTCCAAGTTCAATGTAATGCAGTGAAGAAGATTAGCATATTACACAAGTTTTTCTTAATGTATATTAATGAAAATCTTGCATTGTTTTGAAGCATGGATCGTAAGCTATGCAAAGAACTTAAAACGTTTTTGAAATTAAAAGTACAAACTCGTATTCATAATTTTTCGTATCACTGATAACAGTTCTGTTGTCAGTCACAAACATTTATTTTTATTTTTTTAAAACTTAATACCGTATCCTTATAGCAATGACTGATGTTTAATTTTTTAGCACTTTACTTATGTATTACAACTTAATTTTTTATTTTATCGCAATTGGTTTCATCGGTATGCCTGTGACCAACATAAAATGTAGCTTTGTGGCCAAATCAATCAAATAAAGGGCCACATTAATCCATTTTATTAAGATATTTTGTTATTACTAACAAAGAGGTAGTAATAATTTTAATTGCTGTTATGACCTCAAAAATGAGAAATTTCATTTTTTAAAACGAGAAAATGGATTAGAGTTTGCACGAAAAAGTTATAGAACGACGAAAGCAAAATTCCATAAACGCTGTTGAGGTTAAGGCACGCAAGAGAGAAGAAACACAAGTTAGACTTCTTGAAAATGTAGAAAGAGAAAAACAAATAATTTTTTGGAAGTCTGCATTTCAGTTATACCTGAACACCACAGCACAAATGTAGTAAAAATAAACGTGAAATAGAGCTTATAACGAAAATCCCACAAATATAAATTCGAAACTTAAATAAACAAATGAAAACATAAAGTAATTCTATTCGAAAGTAAAGAAGAAAACAGCCGTTTAAAAGCAATAGAAAAATAAAAGTTTGAAAAACAAATATTAGCTTTTCCAGTGGCACATGCATTTAAAAATGTATCCTAAAAATTGAGGAAGGTATTTCCAACGGAGGAATCTTTTAGATAAAGAACCAAGATGTTTTAGATAAAATCTCCTATAAGAATGTTCACGTGTATTAAGTTCATTATGAAAGAAATGCAGCTTAAGTTGATATGACAGTACCGAGAAAATTTTATTGTCAGCTGTTATTTTTCGTAAAGTTCCTCATTCTTGAATGTAATCCTCCTCTAACTGGGAAATAAGTTCCTCTCAAGAACTCATCATTACATGATACGGTGAGAAACATTGTGGTGTAAGTGAAGCGATCAATATTTTGAGAAACACGATGTTTTGCATTACGGTTTTGACTTTAAGGTATTCAAATAGAAAAAAACTAGTGGTGTCATCTGTTGATAAATTTAAAATATTCTTTAGTTTACTGTAAATAAAGATTGATGACATCCCATATTATGGAAAATTGAATTAACTACATTAAAAAATATAATATTAAATCACCAAAAATGTTTTAAGTTACATGGTTTTATTTAAATTCAAAACATCGTTGCATTATTTAAACAAAACTATTGTTGCCAAACGGCAAATGATAATGCTAATAATTTCCTCAGAGCCAAAATTATTATTTTTTTCCTAATTAACGTTATAATAAATTATAAAATGGATGGATTATTGTAGTGTCATCGAAGATAAGCTTGTGTGCAAAATTTGAAGATAATTTATGCAGTAATAGTTGTCGGAAACCGCCTTACAAAATTCCGCCACAAGTCAAGTTAAATAAAACCATGTAAAAACAAAAAAGTAAAAGAAAGACTTACACCAGTATGTATCTCACCACTCCACCTAACGGAAGGCGAAGATTACGGAAGTAATTTCATATCACAGTAGTGTTACAGATGTAACATTTTTGCGGTTTCTCGCTTTCTAAAGGCGAACGCTTATACGCTTATTTTTTTACACTCTTTTTATACAGGATTTTTTTTTGTTTTGTTTGTGTGCGTGTGTAAAGAAATCATGAAATCAAGTGAATCGATTCTCTAAATAATCTCTTTGGGAATTCCTGCTGCTATAAAGAGTGAAAATATTAGAGTTTATGCTGTTTCAGAAAATATTTGTATTTTCAAATGAATACATTTTTTAACTTTAAGTGTTCTGTTGATGTTACGACAAAATTATATGTATTTTGCAAGAAGCACATTGCAAGCCTTTTAAGGAATCAGAGCTTCTTGATACTAAAAAAAAGACATGAAAAACAGGTATTACATTTCAAAATACAGCTTATTTTTCCACAAACGAGCTGATGTGTGTATCACATGACTTCCCATCACTCAACTAATTATATAATGTACCTTTCTAAGAGTTAAGCAAGATCCCAATTCTTGCAAGTGCTTTAATGTGGGCGTTCTACTAGAAAGTCGCCAAAAATTACGCAACTCGCCAAACCAACATCGCATCTGGCTTCACTATTTTGTCGCCAAATTCGGAGAGACATCGCCAAATTTAATGAAATATTCGGAAGTTGTCGGTAATGGGTGCCATTACTTAACCGTATACTTACTTCCATATACTTAACTATCTAAAAATATATATACTTAACTATCTAAAAAAAATTACTTAATGTGGAGCAGTTACGAGTAAATGTTGCGGTACGATACTATACTAACATCATGCAAAAAACAAACTATGGTAAAACGATATTTAAAAATTTGCTTAATGATAACCCTAGAAAAGTAACATAACATTTGATGTATTATCGTAACTTACGGACTTTAATAAATTTATTTCTATTTTTAAAAAAAGTATTTCCATTAATAACTCAATTTTTAATTTCCGATTCTTTGTGGTGGCAGCACCTTAGTCTGTTTATTACTGAGCGATCATTCTCATCTAAACAAAAAGCAGGGTCAGATTCTTCAAAGAAATTGCATTTATCTACCGAAAACAGTTTTTAGTCACGGACAGCAGACAATGTAGAACTTCAAAACGTTTTTCACAGAAATTTTCAGCTAAGTTTGATTGTAGAACTTGTAGCTCGCAGATCTTCTGCGGGGATCAGCTAGTGTAGTTGGTTTGAGTAATTCCTTTAGGTAAATATCTTGCTATGGACAACGACTATAAATTTGCATGCAGTTGACACAAATCCGCATAAAACACCCTTTTTAGAAAAAAAATACAATATTTCCTGCACGAGGAAGTGAAAAAGCGCAAGGATTGGATTAAATATTGTTTTATAAAGTGTTATTATTTTCTAAGAGTAGGTAAACTTTTGGGTGTTTTGGGGGTCACACGAAAGACCACGAAGACAATATTCCTATTTTTTTTCTAATGCACTTTCTCTTCCCGTCTGAGTACTTATTAAATATCTATATCTTAGCCCCGACAAGAGACCGGAAATTAGATTAAGGAAAAATGCGAAAGAGTAATAGCAAGATCAAACGGCAATATCTTTGGACAGAGGAAAGATTTACTGGAAAAGGAATGGTAGTATAAGAAGTAGGACGGAAAAAGTAATATGGTCCAATACCGGTTGCATCTAAAATGAAAGAAACAAGAGACAAAAATGGCATAAAAATATTTTAAAAGTTAGATTAAAATTCAGTATTAATATAAAACAGTTTGAATAAAATACACTATTAATATATTATTAACAGTTAAATCAATGTAATTTATTACATATTTACCTTAATACATATTATATAAGTAAATACATTATTAAATATTTACATAATTCCTTATTATTAAAGTAAGTATTGTTAAAGATTTACATTAATACACATTATTAAAGTAAATGCGTTATTGAACATTTACATCAATACATATCATTAAAGCAAATACATTATTAAATATTTCCATTAACAAACATTACTAAAGTAAACACATTATTAAATAGTTACATTAATACACTTTACTAAAGTACATATGGATACATTATTAACTAAAACTTGATTCATAATTATCTGTTTAAAAAAGTAAAAAATATATATTTTTGAGGACATTTCTACTAGTTTTTATGGTATTCTTATTTGGTTTTTAAAATATTTCATCTCTGTCTTCCAAATTCATTCCTCTCTATGCAAGTATGTATGGATATTATTTGTGTTTGATGGTGTGAAGTCTTCAAGTACAATTTTTGTATATTTTTTGGTATAAATTTCTTGACGTTAATAAAACTAACAATGGGCAAAACGGATAAAGGGCTTAGCTTCAGTCTTGCTAGATATGAATGCTAGTAATATGGGACGATGAGGTCAATTGTAGAGCAGTTATAATTACCTTCCAAATTAAAGTGTTAGTATGTAAGTTGAAAAAGATAAAATAAAAGAAGAAATCACCCATAAAATGGGGTTAAAACAGAGGACACTATTTAAACTACGCCGTTAAACGCGATGTAATTTAACATTCTTTTTTCAATAGACATCCCCTGAGGGTTTTCCATAGGTCCCATACCTTAGTTTGACCATATTCGATAATTAGAAAAAAAGTTATGGGCGGAAATGTGGTAATTTTTTTGAATTTTCATTCATAACTTTAGACTAAATGAACCGATTTTGATTATTTTTTTTCTTTGAACGACAGAGGGTCGTCTAATTCAAATATCGCACATCAGTTTGACTACATCTGTTTTTTAGAAAAAACGTTATGGGTGAAAAATAAGTATTTTTTTAAATTTTAATTATAAAGGCTAGGCTTGATTTTCCTTTGTTGAGAAAGTTGTTAATAAAAATGAAACTCATTGTTAAAAAACAGTTTGTTTCCATTAAAATGTAATATTAAAAGCAATTATAACAAGAAATAGACTGAAGGCTTCCCTGAAGAAGAAATTAAATCCAATCAGTTTGCTTGCTCTAATGACCATTTAAAATCGATTTTAAAACGAAATTTATCTTACAAACAGTTAGTTTTTAGTGTCATTCCCTCAAAGGTTTCCCCTTTGATATGTATGTTTTAAAAATAAAGTATTTATATAAAAATGTATTTACACTAAAAAGAATAAAATTAAGTAATTTTTGAAAAAAAAATAGAACCGACTTCAAACTATAAATTGCGCTAAAAAGTAAAAAATAATATTATTCTTTAAACAACTTCGATACGACTTTTAAACATAATTTTTGAAGTCGGTGCAAAATTATGATGGATTTTGATGCATGATTCCTTTTGTAACTATGAACCAATTGCAAATATAAATAGCGTAGAGTTTGCAACAGTTTCAGTGTAAAATAACGTATGGTATAATTATAATTGGACTGTCATAACTTTGCACCGACTTCAAAAATTATGTTTAAAAGTCGTATCGAAGTTGTTTAAAGAATAATATTATTTTTTACTTTTTAGCGCAATTTATAGTTTGAAGTCGGTTCTATTTTTTTTCAAAAATTATTTTATTGACATTATAACATGTATCTTGTTAAAAATGGTGTCATGATAAGCGAGTCCCACTCTATATGATGTTTGATTTTTCATTGTATCATAAATTAAATTTAAGAACTGTCTCTAATTGCTGAATTTTTAAGACTAAAAACTCTTTAGACTTCCAGTAATTGCATTAATTTTTAATTGCATTTATATATTTTGAATAAGTATTTTAAAGTATGATTTTTTCCATTCGCAAATTATTAAATGTAACAACTAATGAAAAGGAACTAGTCTTTGAAAATTTCTTTTAAAATCAAATTGTTAGATTTAAAAAATTGGCAACAGCGTTTGTGCGCGATATTTTTGCTAATTAAATCTTTAAAGTTTTAATCTTGCAACTTTTAGAAATTGTAGTTTTAATGGAAGTTTGCAAAATCAATGTAAAGCTTAGGTTTTTGTATAAAAAGAGTCCTTATATTTATTTTATTGGAATTTCTGTTGAGTCTGGGGCTCGGAACCACATAAAATATCTTAGATAAAGTCTCGTATAATTATTACAAGCTTTTTATTTAAAAAAATAATTTTTCGGTTTTAGTGAAAGCTTGGTTTCTATCACGCAGATAATTTTACTAAAAGGGAAAAAACAAAACTACATTCCAAAATTAAAATACTTTATAACTTTTATTTTGTATCTTACATGTAACTTTTTTTATTAATTTATTTTTTGCTACGAATTTCTTTTTTAACTTAGCATGGCTTAGTTTCGTGTTTAGTATACTATTTCATATTTTTTTTCTTTTCTTTGTTTTAATTTCTGTTAAGTTATTCACTTTTTACATAAACTTTTACTACGCTAAGAAACAAAATTACACCGAATACAATGTTAACGGTTACGTTTAAATACAGTACTAAATAAAATACTTTATAGAGTTTCACTAAAACACAGTAAGTAGTAAGCAAAGCACTTTATTAAAGTTACATTAATATACATTATTCATAAAAATTGTACTATACTATAAAGTAATGGCTATATTTATGCGGATTATATGTCATATTAATATCAATATCAGTCAATGCTTTGACTATTTTCAGAATCAAGTTTGAAAATTTTCTAATTTTCTGCAACACAAGATAAATTTTAATTAGACATTTGGCTCAAAACAATTATCGTTAAAGGATTTTTTTAAATTTCAGTCATTAAAATACAATCCAAACACTATTAATGTTGAATGAAACTATGTAGTTCTAATGAAATACTTTGCCCATTACGAATTATTTACAATTTCCTACCACCAACGCTGCCTGTTCTATGGCTATTTATACATTCATTAAGAACATATGATCAATAACTCTGCAACATACTCAGTGAACCGAAATAATTTACATGAAAATTTCTGGTGAATTATAGCTTCAAGTCGATATTTCTCTTGCTGTCCGGAATATTGGTCGTAGAAGTTTCTCGCAAACTTTTCTGTCATCTAAATTAGTTTAAGTTACATGTCGGGAAAGTTGGAAGTTTGCCATAGCAATTTTTCAAGTTGGATAGTCACTGCAATTTAAAGATTGTTCCAGAAAATCAAATTATTTCCCAAATTAGTATTGATTACAGAATATTTCTTTATGTAAAAAGATCGAGGATAATATTTTGTGCACAAAATTCGGTATTTTGTTGCCATAGAAATACGTTTTTCTTACTATGTTTTACCATTGTAAAATATATAGTTTAAATTAAAAATGTAAATAAGGCAAAATATGCAGCTTGATTATATTTCCTGATAGCAATAAAATAACAAAAAGTAACACTTCTGTGCTCTTATTTTTTTTTTTTTTTTAAAGAATCATTTTTACACGTATATTTTTCCTCTTTTTTCTTTTTTTTTTTTTGATATCTTTTTTTATTTCCTTAAGTAAAAAAGTAATCAAAAAAATCAAATCCAAAACGCCGATTTGGTTATTATTTCTTTTTTATGCACAAAGCTAATTACCTGTAACGAACATTATAAATCTCATTTCATAACTTCAGGTGATTCGCTTGAATTGTGACTATAAAATGTAATATATAAAACAAATTTTAGAGTATAAATGTGAATCGAACACTTGAATAGTACATAAAAACATTAACTGAAGATAAATTTTAAGAGCCATTCAATTTCAGTAGCGGAAAGAAACATTGAAAAGTCTCGCATGACTGTCACATATTTTTAATACATACATATATATATATATATATATATATATATATATCGTTGTTTTAATTAATGGTTACATAAAATATCCCAGACAGATTTTTTAAGTAATTTGCTTTTTCTATAGTTACAGCCTTTTAAAACACTCCCCCCCCCCCCACACACACAGTGTGCTGACACTTGCCTCGTAGGCATTTGCCCATTTCAAGGATTTGCTAGTCATTTGTGAGGGGTTCCCTGGTAGGTGGCAAGCACTAACCCTAACACGACGTACCAGATGGATAATACCAGAGGACTCCACCTCCATTATTAATCTGAGGCTGAAGGGGAGGAAACTTTTCTATAGCCTCCGGTGCTCTTGGAACTGCCTCCGGACTTCAGGGTTCACAGATTTTACATGCACGGGTTACGACCCCCAAATGATTCAGTTCGAAGAACGACGACCAAAACACTAGACTATCTCAACCCTGAAATTGGAAAATAATTTCTTGAATTTTTTAAGGACAATATTGCTGTACCAAAAAAAAAAAAAAAACATTTCATAAAATTCTGTCCCGCATTCAAAAAATGTTTCAGACGCTTGTTATAGAACATTTTATTTAATGTTATGAAAAAATTCAATACTTGTAGTGTTTTGTTTGCTATTCTGGACTAATTTTGCGTGTTAAATTTACAAACAGTATTGTGTATTTATGTTCTTCAATGACCTTTTGGAATTGCCAACTTTCTCTTTATTTCTTTCTATTGATGGCACAGGTAAACGTCGACTGGGAACTAAGCGACACGTTGTGCGACTTCTATATCGCAGTAGATGTTACGTGTAGCACAGCTTCCATCTTTAATCTGGTGGCGATCAGCGTTGATAGGTAACTGATTCTCAATTTCAATAGTTTGTGTTTTTTTTTGTTTTTTGTTTGCCATAAATGTATCAAAGGCTTTGTTTCCAGCTACTGCACGTAGATTTGACTTGAGATTAAAAAACTTAAAATAAAGTTTTTTCTTTTCTTGTTTTATTTTTCACTTATGCATCATAAAATGTCATCCTAAAATGTCATCATAAAATTACGGTTAAATAACCGGCAGCAGTCTGTCCATCTAATTCACCGTTAAATTTACGGTTTGGAACATTTTTCTATATTTACGGGACCAAAACTATTTCCAATCAGCTTGGTTAAAAAGCCGTAAATACAAAAGTTTACGGTTTTATAACCACTTCAAAATGGTTTCAAAACAAAGTTTTTATCGTTTTTGAACCATTTCGAGGAGTAGAATCTTCGAGGAGTAGAAAATGGAAACGAAGCGGGCGGGAATCTAACTCAGGTGTATGGTTTACTAACCTTGTGTCCTAGTCATTCGGCCATCTACACCACTTAACGCGGCCGTTTATTTATCAATAAATCTTCTTTTCCAACAGGCAAACTGCCTTAAAATTGAGATTTCAGTTTTTGATTGGATCCAAAGTCATTTTTGGTCTAAATTTAATGTATATTGACGAAAATCATTTTATTTGCTGCAAAAATTAAAATAAAAACAAGCTTCAGCACTCAAATTATGTGGGTTCGCTCATTCGCAAACAGTTCGGGAATCCGTTGTCTCCAATTTTTGATTTACGTGTGTAGTGTTTCTATTTCGTAACCACTGCTTAAGATGCTTTTTTGTTCTTCTTTTTTATATACACATGCAGATTTGAACTGATAAATCTTTATTCATATTTTAACAACAACGTACGACCGGTAAGGCTTCGCAATCAGTATGGACGCCCGATTCTTATTGAGCGTTTGAAAATTACGGTTAGTTAAACGTTCTTTAGGATGAACAGAGAATGAACGAATTTTTTCACAATCAGCGGTATGAGTACAATCTTTTCAATGGTTATTCAACTGTTGTAATTAAATAAGGTAAAATAACAATCAAATAAATGGTTATTTTACTATTTTCTTACGGAAATTCTTAACAGTGTAATATTTAGGAAAAACTCAATTAGAGCAGAAAAGAATTAATGGCCACAAAAGTAACATTCTAGTATATCCTGTTTTTTACGTTTAGTATTTGAAAGATGTGTTCTAATATATTTTCATTCTCATTAATCCATCATCAGAACCTAATAATAAAAACATAATAAGACCAGACATATGAAAGTAATAAAAAACACCCAGGAAAAAATCGTACGTTTTGTTACTTGTTAAGCTTAGAAAACTCCAATAGGCCGAGTGGCTGAGTGGTAGCCTTCCGTGCATTCATGCCACAGCTCCGGTGTTCGATTCCCGGGCTGGGCAGGGTTGACTCAGCCTTTCATCCCTTCAGTGAGGTCGATAAAATTAGGCCCAATACGCTTGGGAACTAACACTGGGGATTCCGCGACAGGCCGACCACTTGACCGGAACATCTGCTTTCGCATTCCAGGGCCATCGATCCCGAAAGCTGGGTTGAGTACAGTAAGCCAATGCTGCCCAATGGCCTGGCGCCACTGAGTTTAGTTTTCCCACCGTTCTTCATACCAGTTTTAGTTAAACCTGATACACATGTTCAAACTTTCGGAATTGTTAAGCTTCTAGAATAGGTAGAAATTTTCTCTTTAAGTGTCGACCTAGTATGAAAAAAAAATGATTTCTAGCTACGAAGTTTTGGTCACCGAATGATGTCTGAACGTGAAGAAGTGCACTGGTATCCCTGTTTCATGGTTTGTAAAATAATAATAATAATAATAATAATAATAAATAATAATAATAATAATAATAATTATAATAATAATAATAATAACAATAAATGTTAAAAAAATAATAATATTAAAATCTTCAGCAAAAAAAATCATGATGCTCTTCGTTTTGTGTCATACTATTAATAGAAATGTCAATTACCGTGTGCATTTAAGCACGTCAAAGATGGACTGCTCCGTACTTCTAATTTTTATGAGGTAAAGCCGGTAGAGATGGCGCACAATTGAAAAACGTGATAAAAAAGAATGAAAACGTTTATTATTTGCCGAACGTTTGATGAATATTCTAGACTACATTCCTTCTGTATCCAACTCCATCACTATTTCCTTGATATGTGGAAATTTAAACGTCAGCGGGAATAACACAACCATTTTCCGCTTTTGATATTACTTTTGATATAAAGTAGATTATATGAATAATAACCGCACGTAAATTGTCAAAACAGCTTAAAAAGTATTTGCTTGAAAAGTACCTTCCAGTACTCTCATCAGAGGAACCGTGATGAAAACTCAAGCCTTTACAATTCCAAAGCAAGCAAAAAAAAAAAAAAAAAACGACGCTATATCACACACTTTTCAGAGAAAAAAACTTGGGAATTCAAATAGACACTGCTAATGTGGCTGTACACCTATCTGGAATTGCAGTGCACTCACACATCCCTTTCCCTTCAAAATAGCAAATGCGCCCTCTCTCCGACTGCGCCATCTCACCAGGTTTTACGTTATGCAGTCATTTCATGTTAATTACACCTGCAACAAATAAATACTACTACTAATAATAATAAGCAAAATAACAAGAAAAAATACAATTAGCAAAGAAAATGTCCAGAATCGTAGAATTTGCAACACCATTACTAACTCTTTCTCTTTCATAATAATAATTTAACTTTGTGCAAGTAAACTGTAATAAAAAATAATTTCACGTTAAGAAAGCACAAATAAGCATTAAAATGCAGACATATGTTTCGGGATTGCTGTACTTACTTTTTATTTCCATTTTATTCTTTGTACTTTATTTTATTACTTTTGCAATTTTCATGTATTTTCTCATTTTCATGCATGCTGTCGTATTTTTGTTTTGTTTTTATTGATATTCCTTTTTTACTTCGTGTACTTTCAACAGGATTCGTTGGTTGCTCTCTTATTGGTGCCTTCCCTGCTACTTCTACTTCCACTTCAGGCTGTCTTTATTCTCATTGGTTTACAGATAATTCTTAGGCTATATAAGCTTTGTTTTTGTTGTTTTGTGTGCTCCATTTGGATGTTTTGCGTCCAGAAGCTCCCTGTCACATTGAAAAAGGGATTCCAAGCAATCCCGAAACATATGTCTGCATATTAATGCTTATTTGTGCTTTCTTAACGTGAAATTATCTTTATTACAGTCTTTCT
The DNA here is from genome assembly GCA_038502835.1 of Octonoba sinensis. Classification (NCBI taxonomy): domain Eukaryota; kingdom Metazoa; phylum Arthropoda; class Arachnida; order Araneae; family Uloboridae; genus Octonoba; species Octonoba sinensis. Next base: position 15,084,154 of record CM076606.1, on the reverse strand, counting down.
CTTTGGTTTACCTTGTCTAAATTACTTAAAATATAGATTTCTAACGGTAAAAACAGTTTACTCAAAGCAAAATAAATACTTTAACGGGAAAACATATGCTATGACGTCTTATGGACTAGACTTCCGTATATAGTTATTTCAATATTTCCTTTTCTCAGGTACATTGCTGTGACGAAACCAATAAAATACTCCAAGCACAAGAACGGGAAAAGAGTATCCCTAATGATTGCGGGTGTGTGGTTGGTTTCCGCCGCCATCGGTTCTCCAATTGTGTTGGGTCTCAACACATCTGTAGAAAGAATTCCTGAACTTTGTGTTTTTTACAACTCAAACTTTATCATTTGCTCATCACTTGTGTCATTTTACATTCCCTGCATTGCAATGATATTTCTGTATTATAAAATCTTCAAGGTAAGATAAGTTCCTAATGGCTGGAAACATATTAAACTTAAACTTGTACATTCTTTAAAAATTCCTAAAATATTGTAATATACTCCAATTCCGTTACAACGAACTACAAGAAACCGGGAAAATGTTTCGTAGTGGCGGAATGCACATTTAAACGGGATATATATTATCACATAGGGGTTCAAAGTGGGACTGGACATTTAAATCGATAATATCGGATATTTTGTTGCACCGGTATTTGATATTACGAGTTTTCACTTTTTTTCCTTTAATGAGCAGGACATTTAGTACACTTTTATTTATATTTTATAATGTCACTTTAATAGGTATAAGTAACTTGTTGTTAATTTTGTTAGGAAATAAAAGTTGCAAGAAAAAAAATGTACTAGTGCATTGTGAAGACACAAACATTGCATCATACCATATGGCGTTTTGCTGTCATATAGTTTTCATAATAATTTACATAGGAAAACAAAGGTTACATGTAAGATAAGTGATCTTGGTATTAGACTCATTTTCCTAATTTTCAACTTATTTAAAGGAGTTTTACGATACGTTTCAATAAGCTAATACGTTGGTTTTGAAAAAAGAACGTTGGTTTTGACTCATTCATGAGTGGTTTAAAGTATACAAGACTATCTTTTAGTGTAGAATACTTTTTATTTAAGTAAATACATGTTAATGTTTGGTATTTGTTGTCAATATGCATGAATTACTCATGTTTGTGCCCTTCAGTGATTATGATAGATCAATTTATAACTTTTAGGAATGCCCACTTTAGCAACCCATTGTATACCGGACTTACAGTATATAATATTATGGTTAAGCATGTAATTAAAACAAATCTAAATATTCATGTAAATTGAAGGATAAACTTAAGGATAAAACAAGTTTTTGTTAAAAGAATTTTCATTGATTTTCCTAACATGTACGTCCACCGGTAAAATTAATATCATTCTCATCATTATAATTACTATTTTGAAATGCTTGGACTATGAATGATATATTCTTCAAAGGCTTATTCATTTCTGTATTATTTCTCTGACTTAATTTGGACGTGTGAAATTTTTAGCCGCGTATTCTTTTGTAATTTGTACCATTATTTTAGTTCTATTATCAACTGATGAATGTTTTTAAAATTCTTGATGTATTCCGATCTTTCGTACAATGATCTGACATTACGGTTTCTTAGAGTGTTGCATATGAATGATTTTATAGCTTTGGAGCAAATAAATAGAAACGATTGTAATATTGTTTGTTAGTTCTTTGGTGCATTTATATTAAAGCGAGTGTTGGAGGAAAAAAATGTGCTGATAATGAGTGAGGAAAAAATCCATACTTATTCTATAATCCCTAATAAGTTAATGTATGTTGCAGGCTATCCACGCACGAGCTAAAAAGAACAGAATGCGTACTGGAAATTCGGAATCTGGACTCGGTCGCAGTACAGGAAGTACAAGTTTAACCACAGAGCCGAACGGCAAATCCAAAAAGGACCAGGATAGTAAAAAAGATTCCGGAAGTACTAGTGGCCTCCAAATCGTTGTTGAACGGGACTATATCACAACGAACACCGCTAGTGGTAGCCAAGATGACGATTACGATGACGATACTGGTGGGGACGATTCAATTTCAAAACCAACTCTCAAAGGTGGAGCAGCTGCGTCGGCAATGCTGCTAAGTGCTTTTGTCGCAGAGACGATAAGAATAGAGATTCCCATCAATGGCAACACTGACTCTGGGTACGGGACTTCGCACGTGGAACAGGAAACGCAGTTTGCTACATCACCTGATATTTTATCCAAGCCTATTGAAGTAGTACTTGAAGATGAAGTCAACAAAAATGCATCTCAGCAAAATAGGAATGGTGTTTCCAGAGGAAAAAAGGATCATAACGTGGATAACGCTCGGGCCAAAAAGAAATCTAGGTTCAATCTTGGACGTCGTCACAAGAGCAGCCGGAAGAAAAGAGAAAGAGCTTCCGCGAAGAAGGAAAGAAAAGCCACAAAAACTTTAGCTATAGTTCTGGGTAAATATATGTTAAAGGTTTTATGTTTTTTTTCTTTTTCTTTGTTGCTTGGAATTTCAATTCTAGTTCAATTAGAAACAAACTTACTTAGAGGCAAAGTAATTTAATGGTTTATTTCGAAAAGATAATTCTTTGAAAAGATATACAAAAAGGTATATAAAAATATCAGGAGATGGGAAAATTTGACTTGGTAAGCGTTACGAGTCCTATCTTTTATTACTTTATTTTGGTAGGTAATAGCAATATTAGTCTAGAAATTCAAACTAGTTAGTAATTCAAACGACTTTTTAAATAATTGTGCCATAACAGTTAATACATTTAAACTAATAGTTGTCTCTTTTCAAAATGGAGATTATAACTTTTCGACAGAAACTATTCAATTACAGTTCTTCTTTTACTACTAAATAAACCTGCACACGAAATAGATAAGTTTAACCACAAACATTTGTGTCAGAAAATGCAGCTATAATCGAAGAGCATTATCTCATATAGAACTAATGAAATCAACTGAAATTTACAAATATATTTATTGGAGAGTTTTCTTTGTATTCTTATATATTTCAGTTTATCTTCCTTGTGTAAACAATCTTTTTTTTCACGAATAGTTTGTAACAAATTATAAGCTTATTGTTTCATTGGACAATTTAAAATGGTTTATAACTGGTTTTAATGAAAGTTGTCATTCTTGAAAAATGTATGTATTGTTAGAAATTATTTATAGCCTTCATTTCATAACTCTATAATACATGGGAACAGCATCACAATTTTTGAGCTTTCCAATGAACATGAAATTGCAAGGGTGTTATTGTTTTCACACCAATCATTGTGATTTTACAGGATTAGAACATTAAGTTAAATTTACAGTAATTATGATACTTATGAATTATGAGTATAGCTATTATAGTGTTGAGAGTTAACAGCTTGGTCCGTTCTGTGTTGAGCTAAATAAAATATTTTTTATAAGAAAATAGAACCGACTTCAAAATATAACTGCGCTAAAATGGGAAAAATAAATTAATTCTTTAAACAACATTATATGACTTTTAAACATTGTTTTAGAAGTCTGAAAGGGGAAGGGGGGAAGGGTAGGAAAATTTTCTCTTGCATCCCTGGTAACTGCCAGCCAGTGACCAGGAGACTTTCGAACCCTCGCGTTCCACGTGTGCTTGATGCGGCAAATCCGGTCTTCGTTCCTACGCAAAAAACCACAAGGCAGTAAAAGACCAAGGCACAAAAAACCACAAGTTTGAAATCCCACAGTCGTAGGATTTCAAACAATGCATGAATGCCATGAAAATAAGATTTAGCATGAATGTTAAGCATGCTGTAAAATAACAATGGCCTTTACAACCGTTGCTTAACAGTTTATTAATCGAAGTTAATACCATATATTTTGTATTCGCACCAGTTTCTTCACTGCCAGTTATTGTAATTCTTTTTTTATCTCAAATTTTACCTTTTAATTCCGTCTTTATTCTTTCAGGAATGTTTCTTGTCTGCTGGCTACCATTCTTCACGTGTAACATACTGGATGCAATTTGTATCAAAATTGAAAACGATAGCTTTCGGCCTGGAGTGACTGTGTTTCTCCTCACTACATGGCTAGGCTACATAAACAGCTGTGTAAATCCCGTCATATATACAATCTTTAACATGGAATTCCGAAAAGCTTTTAAGAAGCTCTTGGTCGATTCCTGGCACTGTTGACATGAAGAACAAAGACTTTTTAATATATGTGTACAAATTAAACTTAATTTACATTTTCCCATATTTTTCAGAGAAAAAAAAACAGTATTTTTAAAGACTATTTGAAATTAAAAGAAATTTCCTATTAAATTACAGTATTCACATCAAGCTTTATTTTGCTATAAATACGTATGAGGTGACTTTTCCTATGAACTATGTAATTTACTGAGGATTCTATTTTCGTTCAGTGAAAATCTGTGAAAGTATGTGTAAGAAAGAATTATTTAAAGAACATTTCTCATATGCATTTAAAAAGTGATTTATTTCTTACAAATTTTTATTTATATGAAAAAAATTGTTTGATATGGGAGGGGGATGGATATTTTAAATGCTATCTTTGATAATTTGTCTAAGATTACTTGCTATTAAAGAAAAAACATATTGCATGCAGCAAAAGTTGAGGGTGAAGTTTTGTTGCAGATGACATGATTTTTCCTTGTTTTTTTCTTTCAAGTAACAAACGCTTTACGCAACAAAACTTATGCATAAAATTTGAAAGTGATTCACCTAAACAAACTTTAACTAACTTTATAAGCTGACTTTTTAAAAAATAAATAGTTCCACACATCAAAGGATAGGCAACAATTACCATTTGTTGCCTATCCTTAAGATTAGAAATACTAAAATTTGGCCTATTAATGAAAGTGACTTCCAAAAAAAAAAAAAAAAAAATACTGTATATTTTATGATTTAAACTTTTGTGGTATTTTTTATTCCACAATATAATGTTTTCTGTTAAACTTCAAGATGTTTAAGTTAACTGTAAACCGAACTATTGAAATAAGAGGTTTATAACAAATTGATCGTTTTACTTCTACAACGGGATATGGTTTTCTAAATAAAAAAAGGGAAAATCTTTTGTTATTTCATGTCAGAAATAACACGCTTTCATAGCATGTAGAAATTTAAGTTGGATTTGCAATTGATGCTATGTTTCACAATAGTTAATTTTGCAGGCGGGAGTTTTCACCAGTAAAAATACATAACACCATTAAGTTTTCTTCTTATTAATTAAAAATCTCTATTTTTAAATGTTCTATTATTTAAAAAAATACTAATGACAATTTTTTCTTGATAACTCCTTTTGCACTTCTTTGCTGTTTTTTGTACAAGGCACCGATAAGATATTTGTTTTACTACAATGGTAATTACTAAGAATTAATATAACTATTGCATGCGATTGATTACTTAACATAATAAATGATTTTATATTGATTTGTCTTATAAGCGTAAATAATTGTGAATGAGAAATTTAAACCTTAATAAGTACTCTTCCTGCTTTAAATTCCATAGTTTACTCATCTAACAACAACAGCTGTTTAAAAATGTATCAATTTTCTCGTCATTTTATAACTAAATTGGTTTGAAATTTCTCAGTCCAGAGATCATGGAATTACACACCATGTTTAATAACGGTTAATGTGAAAAATAATTATAATTATTTGTCACTAATATTTGTGGAAAATATTTTTTAATGCCTACGATGTCTTTTAAAACTTAAACGTATTTGTTATGCATTTATTCCTGATGTGTATTTGCTGTTATGTAAAATGTTGTATTTCGAAATAAAGTTTTCATCCCGATCTATAATGCTTTGTGAGAATTTTTTATGCTTCTTTTATCGCGTCTGTAGGGATGCTTTTGTCACAGAATATATTAATACAAAAAAAAAAAAAAAAAAATAATCAGAAATGAATATAGCAACAGATTATATAGGAGCTGGTAGAGAGCACAAAATCGGTACATTTTCTTAGTTTGTTGTTGTTTCTAATACCACTTGGGTATTCAAGCTCTTCTTCACAGAGCGACCAGGAGTTCGGGCAGAAAAGGAGCGTCTTCGGTTTTTATATATGAGCACCACAACGGTGGAAGTACGACTTGGCACATTATATACTTGGATGACACCAGACGGCGACACTTTCCTTTTTTGACCTAAGGGTGAAGGGAAGGGAAATTCTCCACCTTCCGGTACCCTCGGAACTGCCTCGAGACGTCAGGGTACGCGGATTTTACATGCACTTATCTCCAGGTGTACACGGTTGGTCTTCAGCGGGTCGAGTATTGAACACCCAATCTTCCGGTTGGAAGATTGGGTGGTTGGTAGCCTCGTGGTAGCCTCCTAACCCTAGTCTACCACGCCCCACTTTTTTTAGTTTCTATACATTTTATGAGTTGCACGGCGTGTTTTGCTGCGCAGATATACTTTCGACTGTCAGGACACCAACACTGACAGCTAGTCACTTAGCTGTAAGGATGGAATAACAAACAATAGTTCAAATAGTCGACATGCGTTTAGCCCATAAATATGCAAGCTGTAAGACGAACGGTTGACTTCTTATCCTACGTTGTACGTATATACAAAACATTACGTGAGATTCAAAAGCGCTAACATGAAGTGAGAGTGATTTACAAGGGTGACAGATATAGGTGAAAATTAGCGGTTGCCAGTCGCTACATGACGAATAAAGTAGTAAAAGTGGAAATTAAATAATGTGTTGACGATTGCGGTCACTTTTCAGCACATTCTACCATAATTCCTCTTTTTTATGTGTGAGCAAATCCCCTTTTTTTGTTTTTCCCTTGGAAACATGGCAATATTGAATACGTACTTCGTCGAAAATTTCATGCCGTATTTCAAGTTCCAATTCTTCAGCATCCTGTATGTATTTAAATCATTTTAAAAGTTCTAAAACATTTTAACAGGTGCTAAATGAAATCTGCATATTTTTTTTTTTATTTCAATAATTATTTTATTCTCTAAACGAATTTAGAATTAGTTTTCAATTCTCATCAGCAATTTTGAAAAGTGACCTCTAACAAAACTGAATCTATAAGCCACTGGCTACTAACCAAATTTTCCAGTTTTCTCTTATAGTGACAGACAATGAAGAGAATATGATACCATTTACAGTAGGTATTACGAGCAAAAACACAGGAGTCATAAGTCGGAATTGAGCAATCTAATATTCTAACGCCATAAAACTGCTAAAGATACTGTCAACAAGCAAATGATTCCATTTTATATAAATGCTGCAAGCTTTAACATTCTCAACATCTATTTATTATTTGTTTAATATTGCGCGACGTATAACGTATCATGTTGTTTATATCTCGTAAGGCACATTCGTGGTCTTTACTTTGTACCTGTTCGGCAGAAACAAATGTAAGTCGCTCTGTAAATGTTTCACCAGGTATTTTTGAGGAGCTATTTCAAAATTTTTGGTGTATGTTGCCTACAGAAAGTGCGGCCCATTTGCTTGATGCAAAGCAAGGTGCTTAGTTTCACTACATTTCGGTGCAACAAACGGAAGTTAGCACTAAAATATAGCAAAAACAAACATTTTCATGAGTTTTTCAACATTAATATTCTAAACATTTCAACAACATTATAATAATAACAAAATATAAATATAAACATCATTAATATATTATATATTCGATATTTAGTATTCTATAATCAACACAATATACTTCATAATTTCTAGTTTGCTGTTTAAAAGAGCCAAAATAATCAAACGATATTTAACGGATTTCGGGTCTTTTATAAATTTCATAGTACATCATACATCTTGTTCAACTTAGTATCTGTACATGTTCTACATCGTAGTATCTTTCCGATAAAGTTTGTTCCAAGCAAATCCGACGGTTAGCTCAGGATTTATATGGGATTGAAATTTCCCTGTAAGGGCGCTATGTAATTTTTTTTTTTTTTTAATTGTTCAAAAATGAACAAAAGTTGTTCAAATCAATATTTTAAGCCAAAAATTTCTTCCAGTAAGCTTGTTCATAGGAACTTGGATCTTGTGGCCAGAATTTACAAAATTTTCTTTATTTTCGCCCATAGGCGCTAATGTTAAAATTTTTTGAACTGTTCAAAATTGAACGAGAAATTGTTCAAATCAAAAAGTAAGCTATGAAATGAGATATCTACGCCGAATTCGAGAATCTTTCGAATCGGACAATTCTCCTCACTTCTCTTTCCTTCCGCCATTCTTGGTCACAATTCCAGTCATTTCACTGGAATGGCAATTACTCCTCTCTCGCTTCTTTAGCACGCCAGTTAATCACTGGCCTCAGTCTCTGGTGGTTTTCTGTATGTAAGCGAGTGAAAAATCTCGGTATAAATTTCTGTCTGTATTATATAAATTTGGTTACGATTTTTGCTACTACACTAAAAATTTTCTGAAAAATACAGACGAGAAACTTTGTTTCTGTAAATTTACAAACAGCTTGCTTCAAATCAAATGAGTTCCGAATCAAGTTCTTGATAACACTCTTTCAATAAAATTCTTTCCTTTCCGTACTCTACAACTACAGCGAAATATAACTTTTTAAGATATGCGACTACCAGTTTCAAAAATTGCAAATAAATGCATAAATATACACTTGAGATCTAGGAATACTAGTTTAGTAGTTAAGAAATGAAATGTGTATTGTAGGCGTAGACTTTATTTTTAGTTCTAGTGAGCAGCCAGCCATCGACGGTTAGTCTTCTCAACTCCGGAAGCATCTTCAGCGGAGCGTCGTTCTCTCAGATTATACTATCTGTTGCTATCAATTTACAGAATGTTCTCTACTATTTACTGTTTCAAAGATTTTGTAGTTTTCAGCTTTTAGTTCTTCGTGATTTTACGTCAGAATATGGATAAATGATTTCCTGGAGATTCTAATTAATGATGGAAAACTATCGATAGTCAGAGATATCGATAGTTATTAATATTTTAAGATTAAACTATCGATAACTATCGATAGTTTTCGATAGTAAGGAATTTGACATTATTACTGCATGAGTGCATGCAGCGAGTACTGCAGTGTTCACATCGCACTAGCACATGGTTATAATGTTTTAACTTTTTAACCTTAAACCAGTGTTTCCCAACCTTTTTTACCTTGCGAACCCCTTCTAAGATCCGAAAGAAAATGGCGAACCCTCTTCTGTAGTCGTTAGTAACTGGTGAAAAAACTATAAAATTTACAAGCCCATTTATTTTCCATGTTGTGCAATACTTCATAACAAGAAATGAAAACATAATTATTGTAAAACATCTAAGCTTAAATTAAACGAAAAAACAACTTATTTGTTTTCTTATTATTACTTTTTAGTATTTCGTCTTTTTGAATTCACTTTCTCCACCGCACGAACCCCGGAAGTTCGCGAACCACCGTTTGGGAAACGCTGCCTTAATTTATAAGTGTTTAAAAAGGTGAAAGCGCACTTAAAACGGAAAATCTGAATACATATGTAAAAATTCAAGAACAAATGTAATTATGAAGTAAACCAAGAAGTAATTCCTGAAAAATAAATACATAATTAAATAAACGAAATAGAAACCTCAGAAAATTAAAATTAAAATAGCAAATAAATAAAAAATGAACGTTCTTACCACTTAAAAATAAATAAATAAGCATTATTATGTAGAAAACAAGTAATGACTAAGGAAAAAAAATAAGAAGTAAAAAACTTAAATTTTTGCACAATTTTTAATTTATTTCCAGATGAATAAAATCAACTATTTGTAAATAAAACTGAAGCATTTTTTTTTAAAAATGTAACTGTTATAAAGATAAAATAGCGTTCACGAATATCCCAGGTCACGATAACATGCGTATGTTTCCTACAAAATCATCCAAAGGGAGTAAAAATCTTACGTTTTTCTGTTCAATAACAACAATTAAAGTTTATGACAAAATAGGAAAAAAACTTGTTTTGTTATATACTAGTTCATTTAGATGAGATAATTTGAGGAAACATTTAAGACATCGAAAGAGTTGGGATTGACATTTGAGTACAGAAAATGACGCTTATTCAAATGGCTAAAAAAAAGAAAGAAGTATTAACACTTAAAAATGTAAAATCGACAGTACATAAATGTAGGGGAAATCCTTGTACCTTGGGCCGCAATTTTTCTAAATGCCATAGTTGACATAAACATGGTGATATTTAAATTCTGAAAATACTGTCATCTCGTCATGCTAGTCTCTTGCTTTTGGAATCAAAAATCAATTTTTAAATATTATTTTAAGCATGTTGTATTGAAAAAATGCAAATGGCTCAAGGTACAATCCACAATTGTACTAATTGTACCTTGGGTCACCCCTAATTGTAACTTGGGTCACACTTTGTAAAAACGGATAACTTCTTAAATAAATGGTGAGGAGCAATAATCAAAGCTTGAAATTCATTGAGGATGAGTTTTAATCTTTAATAATAACAAAATTATATTTAAGGATATAAAACATTGCAAAAAATATATTAAATTAAACGGAAAAAAATATTATAATTGATGATGTTATTAAAATACATCAACCGGAAAAAGAAACTAGAAAAGTTATTCCACCTCTTCTTCCAATCTCAGGATTCGGCAGAACAAAAACAATATCCCTATCCTGAACTTCATTCTCATCACTCTCTTGAGGCCATACAAAATGTGAAGTTAATGTGAAGAAATATTTTGTTAATGAATTTTCCTCTTCATTAGAAAAATTTGCCATGTAGAACAATTATTCTTATAAATAAAAACATCATCTTCAGACTTGTTGTGGGCGTCAATGTGCCTTTGAAGGGAGGGGCGAGACACAGAACACTGCTTGGCTGCTGTCCTAAATGAGATTCCATCTGTCACAACTAATTTCACAGCAAGGGACAACTTATCTTCTGAAACTCTAGGCCTTTTCGTACCAATCTTGCTTCTGCGCATCTAAGATTAACAAAAAACCATTATGAGCATTTTCATGATCATATGGAAAATGAAAATATTGTACCTTGGGCCGGCCCAAGGTACAATAATATTTGTGACCCAAGGTACAAGGATGTGTTTTGTCAATTTTAGGTTAAGTTTTCTAAGTAACCGAAAGCTATTAAAATGAAAATCTATGATAATTATAAGCTTAATTTAACAAGGAATACGATGTTGCTGACAATTTAAAGACTATATACATACCATGATTATATAAAAAAAAACAAATGTAACTTGTAGTAAATTTTCAACCGAATGCATGGAACGAACAGCATGCAATAATACTGAAGCAGAGTGACAAATAACTCTCAAAGTCAGTTGTGAACTACCCAGTTAGTGTTGCAAATTGAATTGTGGTACAAACGGATTTTTATCATGCATCTATTTCTAGATATGATTAGTGGCCCGAGGTACAAGCATTTCCCCTACTTATCACAAATTCAAAGGCAGAAGTTGAATATAAACGAGAAAAACATTCAATTGTGTCAACACAAAAACTATCGCATACCATCGATTGTTTGACAAAAAAAAAAAAAACTATCGATGCTCACGATAGTCAATCTAGCATTCGATAGTACTATCGATAGTTTTCCACCACTAATTCTCATGCATTTTCAGGGAATTTTTTTTAGTGTACAACTCATTGGGTGTTACAGCACTATTCCAAACTTTTCAACTGAAAAAAAAACCTTTTCAAACGATATTTCCAGTTCAGATGGATCGGAATAAAACGTTCAATTATGTGAATTGATGATCTCGTGAAAGGAGAAATTCGACAAACTTCTGAACTAAGAAAATAATATTGCAATTTTTTACCACCAGTTGAGGGCATTTTTGCTATTTTTGACTGCAAGTCTTTATCGAGAATAAACAGCAATTGATAAAGAAACCCTTCGCATTACGGTGGAACACCTTGTAACATGTTAAGAATATTGAAGAAATGCATTTTAATGTTCTCCCCATATTGTTCTACCGCCCAGTTCTTACCGAGTGGTTAAAATCTGAACGGGTCTTTTTTCCTATTTTCCCCATAGTCTGAATAAGGTATATGCCAAGTTTTATCCCGTATGCCTATTTCGAACTAGTTCTATATAGGTCTAAACAAAGTAACTTTAATTATAACTGTGATATACTTTTACAATGTGTTCTTATGAGTTTCTAATCTCATCCAAAACGATAAATATTCTTTTCGTGCAAGTAAAGCACAAAAACATAGTCAGTATACAATGTATTAATGTTTTACATATGTATTCGTATTAAAGGCATATAACTAAAGTAACACATTTTAAAAGAATAGAAATTCCAATATAGTTAAACTAGATGGACTAGATTCTAAATCGTTGAGGTTTCAAAATTTCCCAGCACGGCAGGAACACTTCTACAAATAAATACTGTCACATATCTCACGATACAAATTCTCAGATCAATACAGAACGTCCATTATCATTACGAATACGTTTTCAATATCTTCGGTTTCCGAGGAATAGTTTCAGTAAAGCAAGTGTAAGTCAAGTTTAATTTATTATGTTTAATAAAATTTTAAGCAAAATTCCATCGTTTGATATTAAATATAGTACATTTTTTAAGAAACGCAAGCAACTGTAATTAAAAGGTTTTTTAACATTTAAAACATATCCTAACAAGTTTCTTAAAAATAACTAGGTAATTTTTGCGGGATTTTCCATGATTAGTAGGATAACAAGGAGTTTGTCCAGAGCTAAACGAGCCTATTTATGTACCCTTATAACAATATCGGTTTTTACATCTGTTGTTTCGATGAGAATTTTTTGTGCAGGAGCTGAGAAAGCCTCCTTTTCCCAGCCTCCTGTTCCATCTGCTCTAGTTTAGAGCGTTGAGACTTTTAATCTTATAAAACGTTTTATTCGATCTATTGTTTGTTTTTAATTATTTGTGATGATCCTTTTCATTTTGTGTAGTTTTATACTATTGAGGGTTAATTAAATTCCGGCCCTATGTGATACTCTGTGTTCATAGGGAGTTACTTTATTTGTTTAAATAAATAAAAAGTTATATGTATCGATTTTTAAAGTCAAATACTAATACAAATTATTCAAAATTTATTTTTTAGCAATTAAAACAATTTACAAAAAAGAAGAAATACGAGAAAATCAATTATATTAATCAAAGTATTATTTTTCAAAAGCATTTAACCGAAAGCTGATAATATAAGGATTATAGTGTTTTACTTTAGCAGCCAATCAGGTTCGCCCTAGTTTTCATAAAACATTAATAAGACCGCAGCGGGAAGTCAGGAATGTTGATTGTATTAGTTCTCTTTAAAGCAAAAAATAAATTATTGGTAACTTAAATTCGGGTCAGCAAAGTAGTATCAAGTTTTTACACCATATGCCATTTATACTATTTGCACCAATTTGACAAAACTCTCAAATTTAATCATGACAACAAAGAATATTGACACTCTTCGTACCTAGCATATGTGTTGCTTGAACAGTATAAATTGCTTTAAAAAAGTAAAATTAAAAAAAAATATATTTTAACGGTCAAAGTTCAAAAATGTTTTTGTAGTCAATAGAGAATATGAGGACAGACGTTTAATTTTAGAAAAGTAGCTTTAATTTTTGGGTGGAATTATTAAAATGTCTCTACAGAATTTCAGAAACCCTTTGCAAGACATGTTATCTAGAATCTGACACATTTCTCTGCACGAATCACTAATAGAGAGTATACGTTTATGTAATTAACGTATAATTTCTGTCCATAAATAAATCTAATGATTTACTACACTAATTATTCATGCGCAAGGTAAGACTCCAAACATGTGCATATTCTCGAAATAATATTTCCTGAGGTAATATTACACTAAGCATGTAGCATAAATAAACCTAATGATTTACTAGATTAATTACGGCTTACGCAATGTAAGACTTCAAACATGTATTTATTCCTGTTTAATAATGTTTCCAAAGGAAATATTACACTAATCATGTGGCATAAATAAGTCTATTGATTTACTAGATTAATTACGGCTTACGCAATAATACTTCCTTTAGGAAGTATTACGAATAATACTTTCTAAGGGACCGTTCATAAGTGATGTTGCGTTTTTTCCCATATATTTGACCCCCTCCCCCCTTTGTCACGTGTCACGCTATGGTGCATAGGCTTGATGTCCCACTTCTTGTTACCAATTCTCCTCTCCTTGTCACACTTTGTCACAATTTCACGAATCCCTCCTCCCCTTCGAAGCGTGACATCCTTTATGAATGATTCCTAAGACAATATTACACTAAGCATACACTAAAAAAAAAATCTCCTGAAAATAACAGAAAAAGTACGGCAGCAGAGTTGCCGAAATTATTCCGTTTCTGATAATATTTTCTCGAGATTTGACAGAAGTTCAATTTCATTTTTCTCCGTTAATCCAAATCAGGTAGTGAAAATACAGCAACCGTAAAACAGACAAGTTCCGTCCTCGCATTTTCAGGACGTGATATTTCCGTTTTTGGAAGGAAAAACCCTGTATTAAAGCACTACGGAAATTGTTCGTTAAAATCAGTCAAAAAACACTCTGAAAATTCAGGATTTTTTAAACAGTGTATGGCGTAAATAAAAGTAATGAGTTCGTAGATTAATTACTGGATACGCAATGTAAGACTCCAAACATGTTTTTTCCTTGAATAATTTTTCCTAGGGAAATATTACACTAAGCATAAATATAATAGCACTAAATATAATTACGATTTCATACACAAAAGTGATGATACAGCGCAATGTAAAAATATAATTAAATATGCTGTAAATCATGATTGATTAATTTTACACCAAGTTCTTACCTTTGGCAAGTGGCATCTCAAGTACCGTGACAGTCATTAATCACGCATAGCTTTTGAGCGTTAAATTGCATTCAATTTTGTGACGAGAAATCAAATAAATACTTAGTGCTTTCGAAACACGCATTCAAACTCCCGGACTTCAATTAAGTTGCAAGCTCGCTTAGTGAATTGATCTGATTAGAATCTGGGAATGTCTGTCGGTGTCCTGCGACATTAAGGTGAGAAAGATCAGAATTTATAAAGTTAAGGGGTTACCGGTGACAGCGGTAGATTGAATGCCGTGCGAATTAGAAACGTCCTTTATCGTTAAGAATATAATGCTGCCTTCTGGATGCAAGTGAGCTGGGTTCTGTGGAGTGAGGTAGAAATGTGAAGGAACAATTTTTGTTTCGAATGCAATTCATCTCTGATGAATTAATTGTTTTTGTACGGTTTATGAAATAAACATGATTAAATAAACAAATGAAATACATTACTGTAATGAATACCGCAAAAGCTATTTGTAGTGCCTAGATCCTTAATTGCGACGCCGTGGTTATTTCGATCTTTGATTAGATATTCCTAGCTTTGTCTCACACTTATTGGAAGTATGTAAGTTTTAAAATACTGTAAAACATATTTATTTCTGGTATTTCTTAAAATTTAATAAGAGAGTCATTCCATTTCAGATCAGGCAGAGAATGTCACATGACTCGCACAGATTTTTTTTTAAAAGTTACTGTAGCTACAACTAAGGGACATATAAAATATCCCAAAAGGATTTTGCAAAAAAAAAAAAAAAAAATATTTCTCTGGTTACAGACTTTTAAAACGTGGGACAAAATTGGCAGTTTACAGAAAATCAGCAAAACACTCACTTTTAAAATGGCCAGTGTTTCGAAAGTGTTTAACCGATTCGAATTTTTTTTTTTCTATAAATAATGAAGGGATGCTATTTTATTTCGACACTAATTTTAAAAAATTAGTTTTTCCCCCAAAGTCTGAAGAATTTTCTCCCAAACTTTAAAAGTCTGTACCTAGAGAAATATTTTTTTTTTTTTGCAAAATCCTTTTGGGATATTTTATATGTCCCTTAGTTGTAACTACTGTAATTTTTTTTTTAAATCTGTGAAGGTCATGTGACAAGTTTTAGACCTGCCTGCCTGATTTGAAATGGAATGACTCAAGAACCTTTACCTTTTCTTAACCCCTTAACTGGTTTTCCCGTACACCGTACGGGCTACCCAAAGTTGGTCCCAATTGGTTTGCCTGTATAGTGTGCAGGCATTGAAATTTCCGCATTCTTTGTTTTGAGTTGCCCGTATTTTAATAGATTGTGAGAGAGTCATTCAGGGGCATTAGTGTTTCAAAGTTATAAAATAAAAAAATACTTAATATCATTATTTATGAATTTTTTTTTTAATTCTTTCATTTTCCTTTTATACTAAGTTAGGACTTTAACTAATGCAATAAAAAATATGCTTTTTTAGGAACATTTGTGGTAAAAAATTAACAAGTTAAGGGGTTAAGCTTTCTTTAGTTTTAAT
The DNA here is from genome assembly GCA_038502835.1 of Octonoba sinensis. NCBI lineage: Eukaryota > Metazoa > Arthropoda > Arachnida > Araneae > Uloboridae > Octonoba > Octonoba sinensis. The sequence goes on along the minus strand of CM076606.1, from coordinate 15,067,893 downwards.
TTAATGCAAAATGTTAATAAAGGTCTTTAACCCTATAAATATTTTTAGATAATTTATAAGGTTGAAGGCCCCTCAATATATTCAAAAACTTCACTGTGATGAAAAACTTCATCACTTCAACACTTATTAATCATAATTTTTTTAAGTTGCATACACGCGTTTCGTAACTGCAAAAAAAAAAAAAAAAAAAAAAAAAACCTTTTCAAAAGATAGGAGTGAGTGAATAACAAAACAATCGACATGATAAAAAAAAACATTGAATAAAATATGAAAGCTAGTTACTTATAACCCAGTTAGCTTAACTGCAACTTGCGTAACCCCCCCCCCCCCTCCCTAATCAAGACATTCCCGAGTAAGTATGATTCGTTACAAAACGATTTTCACCAATATTTTTCTTAGTTATTCTAATAACTGGCAATTAAAATAATCATCTTTTAACATTGCCTTTATTTTTCAGCAGAAGAATAAACTTTACATGGGTTAACATCAAAAATATAAAAGAGGGATCTGTGACATTTACTTTTTAACTTTTAAATTTATCAAACCTGAATACTATTTTAAAACACTTTCAAAAACTTCATATGAACAAATTTAGAATTTCCAAAATCTAAATCTTCATATCAAATTACGTTTAAATGATAAAGGAAGATCATACTTTCTCCAAAACTTTGCAATTTTTTTCAAACAGTAAATAGACCGTGCGAAGACATGCCGTGCAGTGACATGCACGCGCCCAAGCCTAAAACTGAACTAAACTTTTTAACTACCCGCCAGAGCCAACACCACCGAAAGACAAGGCCTGAGGTCTCAAGCATAATCTTATAGTGACGTCATCACAAGTAGGTGAACGATAACCGCCAATAACAGCTCTTTGAAATATTTTATTATTTTACTTAGACCAAAATTATTTTAATCGCCAAATATTTATTGTCAATATCAGAAATGGCAACAATTCTTTTTTCTTAATTCTTTGAAACTGTATAGTAACGAAGCGGCTACGTCAATATTATAATTTCTGAAGTTTTCCAAGAAATTGTTTCATGCAGCATATGTGTTTCGTTAAAGCTTCATATACAGTATTTGCTTTCTGATTCAATCTACAGAAGCATTATTTCACGTTGTTGCTATTCTGTACTAAATTCTAATTATGCATCAAAGCATAGGCTTTCTGTATTTAAGTGTCCAAGTACCATCACGGTTGGATAGATGGTCGAAATGGATTCCAAGAAAAGATTTCAAACAATAAAAATATTCTAAAGTAAGTTCAGGTTTAATTTATTTTAAAACTGCTATATTCATTGTATGTATAGCATTTTGTTTTATGTCTCATCTGCGAACGTTTCTGTATGCCGCCAACACGAGCAATACCATAAATTCGCTACATAGCGTTGCAATAAAAATTTGGCGACTGTTTTCCAGTTCGTCTCCAACGAAAACTTTAACGATATACTAAATAGATTTCTCAAAACATAGCAATAAAAGTTTATAACACAAACTTACCAAAAATACCAATAGCTCTAAGATACAATTTGGAGTTGTTTCAATGTGTTTAAGCACTGTTTACACCCTGAAGTATGTAACAAAATTGGCACATATAGTGTAACTTTCTTTAAAAATTTAAAAAATAGTGACTGCTTCTTTTAAAATCACTATAATTTAAGTAGTATACGAAATGCCAAATTTAAAATTCCGTTGTCGTATTGTATATTATCAAACCATTAATAATTTCACTTCATTTTTAGTTTATTTCTCAATCATTTAAATTGTATCTTCTTACATAGAGAAAGATCAGTCTGGATTTTGTATGATTAATATGGTAGGGGAGGGGTTAATGAATTGAACACCTCCAACCTCAAAAATGTTCAATTAGACTTTTTGTAAACATAAAAACAACAGTCAGATAAAGCAAAGTTATTCACAAGTCTGAGAATTGCATTTTTCTTCTAACAATGTGCTCAGAATTCCTTAAATGTTTGATCCTAAATTACACCTTATTAAACTCTAAAACTAGTGCACTTTTTGTTTTCTAAATGCAGCACTTTTAATTCCCCTTTTAATTTCTTTTTACTTTTAACTACAGAACTACACTGCATTTTGATTTTATAGTAGTGTTTATATTGTCTTTGTCTTCGTCCTATTATGTGTTTCCTATTTTCAAAGTTTTTCTATTTTTTTTTAATGGTTTGAAGTACATTTATATTTCAACATCTTTGAAAATACGTTTTTCTCATGAAAATGTTTCAGAAAATTAAATAAACAAATGAATTTGTTTTTTTTTTTACTCTCATATTTTTTTCCCTTAAAAAGTTTCAAGTATTAATCGATTCATGAATGTTTACTTGTGCAAAAGTTTGGCTTAAAAAAGAAACAACAACAACAAAAACGTTGTATTCTGTGATTTGAATAAAATATTTTTCTTTTGTATTCATGATTTATGTTCCGACATGAATTTAAAGTGTAAAATCAATTAGTAATTATTATCCCCACACAAATTAGTCATGAACATGAAATGTTTTGAAGCGCTTAATGAGACCTATTGTTAAAGTTCACCAACTTGTGATGACGTCATTGACGGAGATAGTTGGCCTTGTTTTCGGTGGTGTTGCCAGAGCTCCTTATATATAACATCTCGGATCACGTTCCATGAATATTCCTGAAAATTGTAGCAAAAACTTGGATTCTCTATCAAGATCGGAAATTCGCCAATATTGGCAAGAAACAACATCGGTATCTCTAAATTCGTAACAATATTATTTAAAGCAATTACCATTTGTGTTGCGAAATATCCAGTCCAGAATGTTGCATTAATACCACACCATTGAAGAAAATAGGGATTCCACGGTAAAAGGTGACCTTTATAAAAGGGTTCCACATATTAAAAAAAATCGTTGCTCTGTAAAAAGGAATTCTATTACTGGAATAAATAGTAGACGAAATGATATTGATTTTCCCAAAAGATCACGCTGTGAAGGAGATAATTCGTATTTTCTATCATTTCGAATAACTAAATGGAGAAAAAGTACTACTTACGTTTGCAATTTGCCTTTGCTACGTACGTTGTAAATATTTATGATATATCTGCTATGGTGGAGTTCTAGTTAAGTATAGTGGATTTTTTTGCGTTGGATTGGAAAAGGGAACTCCACCTAGCATATTGCAAAACTAGGATTCGATCACTTCCCTGCACTTACCATTTTTTTGTGTGCGTGCCATAGAAAAAGAGCAGACCCCATGTGGGGCTAGAATCACCAGCTATAAAAACAATGCTGCAAGGGAACGAGGAATAAATGCATACCTGTAAAATCAGGAAAGATCACACGGATATTATGGTGAATACAAACATTACATTTATTGTTTACGTAAAAGGGAAGGCCGGAGATCAGGTCATAGCGCTTATCGCAAGTTACCAGAGTTCGTGCTACTTATGCTGGGGCGTCCCCCATCGGATTAAAATAAGATATCTACGTAAGTATATATAAGTGCTCTTCAAACTTCATGGCACTATGTGGATCAGGTTGACGATCAGCATCACGTCTTGAAGAACATAGTTGCTACTCAATCAAAAATACATGAAGACGCGTCCTGCGTCCGAGCAACAACCGTTCTCAGCTACCCATGCCTCTTTCGAACTTCCTGCACGGGCGCCGCAAAGAGTCGGGTTGCCAACTTTTCCTGTGACTGGGCCAATCGCCAGGCGCGAATCCGCTTTCAATGGCCGGGAAGCAAGGCGCAACACTTCATCGCCCTAGGAGTGTTCTTCTTCTGTTTCTGTCATGTGACAGCGGAGAGGCAAATTCAACACAGCTATGTCGAGCATCACGACATCTGCTAGTGTATTTTTGTGCTAAAACATTTTTATATACATCATGTTACACAAAAAAATTACTATCAAAACTAACGTTATTCCACTAGTAGTTTAGTACTTGCCTTCAGATTTAATGAGTCAAGCACTCTATTTTTTCTCTGTCGCAGAAAAACACATTTCACACTGCTTTGATTTCTCTTTTGGCCATTAAACTTGCTAATGGGTAAACACAATTTGGGTCTCTATGCTCTTGCGCTCTCTCTCTATTTTTTCCTTTTTTGCTCATCTGATTTTTCCTTTCTGTTTCTTCCCAATTTCTTCCAAAGTAGAATTTTGTTTTATTCCCTCTACTTCACATCAACAGCTAGACGATTAACTGAAATTACTTTCTCAGAAAATTGAATTCATTCCTAATTTTACGGAATACATTTTCTCACTTAAACGGTAAATGAATAAACAAAAGTCAATTACGAAAGCAGAAATACTCGAACTTTGCACAAGAAACAGTTTTCTAAATTTAATACAACCAAAAAAGTTTTTGTTCAGTAAAAAGAGGAGAGGCTCCCAGAAAAAAAAAAAAGAAAAACTATCACTTAGAAAATATGTCAGCTCTTTACGAAACAGCACGAAAATGCTTTAAAAACTAAACACATAGCTATGTTACACAAGGACGAAATTTTAAAGAAAATTAATTTCAAATTAATAAAGCAATTTAAAAAAAATAGAGCCAAATTCAAGTTAAAAATTTCACTAGAAATCAAGAAATAAATTCATTCTTAAAACAATATAGATACGACTTTTAAAGTCTTTTTGAAATCAAAGGAAAGTTATAGCAGCCTAGTTACCATTACATGTAGTACTTAATATTGAAATTGTTTCAAACTCTAGGCCATTTATATTTTTAACTGATTCATGATTATAAAACATGTATATATCATAATTTTGCACGAACTGTAAAAATTATGTTTAAAAGTCGTATAAATGTTGTTTAAAGAATGATTTAATTTTTATTACTTTTTAGTTTGAGCTTGAGGAAATTTGAGTTTGCCATTAGGAATGTTATTGAATATGTCTTAGAAACACCTAGTAGAGTAGTAATTTGAATGTTTTGACCCCCTACCATAGTGTACATTGTAGGCAACATACCGTAACACCGCTGTTTTTGTAATTTTTTTCATTATGACGTTTTTTTTCGGATAAATGTGTGTTCTGCTTATTTTTCATATTATCTAGAATGCAAAATAGCTAATAAATACGAGCTATAAGGGATAGTGCTCTTAAAGCAAATTGATAAAAATAATTTATTTATTTATTTATTTTTTAATAAAAAAATCCTGAAATACGCAGTATTTTTTTTTTTGTTATTATCTCGAATTGAAAAGATCATATATATATATATATATATCCTAGTTGTTGAGTGATAGAGGGTGAAATAACAATCTATTTTTTAAAGGAGAGAAAAAAATACATAGTTGTAATATTACTGATAATACGAAGGAAAACGTTAAATGCGCAATAAAATTGTCTGAAATGTTTATCCTATAAACACTGCACATATGCGAAACCATAAAAAACTATGTCGTCTTTTAGTAATTCTAAAAGTGTTGAAAAACGTTTGTTTAAAAGTTCTTCCATTTTTTGTGTTAAAAAAGTTTTCAATATTTATTAAGCAGGAAAAAATATCTTGCGAACTGACGGCGGAAACATAAAATGAGGAAAAGTGCATTATAATTAAACTAGCGCAAATGCGAAATTATAAATACATAAATAAAATAAAAATAAAAATTCAGAAGGAGACATAAATTTGAAATGTACTTTCAAAGATGAAAGAAATAATGATAAATGAAGAAGAAATTTCAATATCAATCACATTCCAAAAGTAACTTGAGATTTTTAAGCTGTCAAAATGTCTTGCTCATCAAAAATATTGGACAGGGAACTTAAATTTCTTCCAATTGAAATCGGTTCGTGGGTTTTTCAGATATTTTGCGAAGTTAAGCAAACGGATTTTCTGCCAATTCTCTGAAAATCTAAAATACTTCACCCAGATATGTCAGCGCTCTCGACAACAAGAAAATGAAAAGGAAACCGAAACTTTTTCATAACGTTCCAAAATTCTCTTTACCATAAATATTAATGAAACATTATCAATATTTCATAGTTTATATTAGTAGAACTATATATAACTTACGTTAATTCTTTATTGTAATAACTTTATTTCTATCAAGAAATTAATCAAGGGATGTATTTCTTATCAACTTAGTGACTGTGAAATGTCCAATTATAAGCACGTGTTTAAGATTTATTATAAAGTACCCATGTTCGGGTGAAAATGTGTATATATAGTTACTATTTTCTTTTGCATTCAAAGTATAGTGAAACAAATATTTCAGAACTTTTCTGAGAGCCGTCTTTAAAAACTGGAAAGAAACTATAAAGGGGAGGTGAGAAGGATTGTGGTAAGATCTACCTTAAGAGAGATTCTCCCCACAAACTATTCTCTTTTTTTTTCCTTTTAGAAGCGTTTCCACCCAAAGCCATATAAAGAAGTTCCTATCACTTAGTCAAGGATGCCCCAGCCCCCCGTTTCTACGGAGCCCTCCTCCAAGAAATAAGGGTCTCCTAAATCACCACCCTAAAATTTCAATGACGCAGTCAGTCTAAATCATGGACACTCTTCAGAGACTCAATATAGTCGGTCAAATCTTTCATTAAGTACAAAAAACCTTCTGAAGAAAAAGTGGAAATCTGTAATGCATGAAATATGATATTGAAGCATTTGAAAAACATTTTCTGAAGTTTAAAACATCAATTGATTAAAACTAATCAATGTGATTAAATTTTAAATTGCAAAGCGATCCTTGCAATATATTTATGACAACGCAGCTTAATTCTCTAATTAATAAAATTGGTTTCTTATTGATAACCAAAAGCCTTTCATTAGAAACGCCAAAATATGTTACTTTAGTAGATACCTCCGAACTTTTAATAGAGATAATTTGCGAAATAACCCTTATCGTTTCAAATGAAATTGTATTTTTAAGATTCGAAGATACTTCTGATGTTTTGCGTACTGCCATCTAGTGTCATGTAGAGGAGTTAGTTCGAAATTTATTTCGGAATTGCACATTTATTAAAAATTAGCTGTACCCGCACGACTATGCCTGTGTTAAAAATGAAAAGATCAGTCGGTTTTCCATTGTGTATATAGTGATAACTTTTTTTTTACATAAATTATGTTTTTTCATTAAAATGTATAGCACTCCACATAATTAAAAATTAGCAGCCCACAGCAATCAACCAGCGATCCTACACATTTAAGGATTTTTTTTCTACAAAACACACACAGTAATAAAGGAAAAAATAAAGAAAGAAACGAAGCAAAACAAAAAAGAAAATATTTAAAAGAAAACGCATTTTGTTTTGTTAGTTCAAGTACCCACACAAAAAAGCCTATTTTAACCCATTAGAATAGATTTAATTAACAAATTTTAATACAATTAATTTTTATCTATTATTCATTGACAGTAAAACAGAAAGACGAAATTGTGGCTTGCAGAAACAAACAGCAGCAAGCAAAGCTTTGAAAACGGAAAAAACCTTTTTTCCGAGCTCAAATAGGAAAAAAACATATGTGCTAATTCACTGGAGAAAAAAAAAATATATACTGCGTACTAGTACTTCACTCTGTATTTTTAAAATTTCATGTGGTATTAAGTTACATTTTTGATTTTAATACAATTTATGCATATTATCAAAAAATTCAAAACCATTAGTAAAATATATGTGCAGAGAATCGTGACTGCAAACAGTGTGCAAAAAATATTTCCTAAAGAGAAATTTTCATTTTGTTCCAGAAGACATTAAATAGTTAGTGAATATAGTAAATTGCTTTAGATACTTTCCGACCAAAAAAAATCACTCGTTACTCTGGGTTTTCATCTCTTTGTTTCAGAAGTAATAATAGGCTGGGATAATAAATGTCCTTAAACTATAAGAGAAAACTTAAAATGCACGTTCTCCCTCTTGAAAGGACAATCGCGCTTCTTAAAGCTTATTATTTCATGTTCGAAAAGAGGATTTATAGCTTCTTAACATGCAAGTCCTAAAAGAAAGAAGGAGCATTTTCGACACTAATGAATTTTATTGAGCGATGATTTTGTTTGCTATTTATTGCCCTGGTTACTTACTTTTGTGGAACTGAATGCTCTAACCACTGTGCATGTTCACAAGAAAATGCTTTTGAAGCACAATTCATGTACACAGTTAAGCAAGAGCCTTGTTGATGTATTTAGATTTCATGTGTTCGTTATTTACTATTTAGCAACGAACCTCGATTAGATAAATAAATAGCTCTTTTTTTTGCACGAATAAGATAAAGTAAATACTTTAAATGAACATATGTATTAAAAATTTGCATATTTTGAGGATGTATAACAAGTGAGGTTTTACAATAAATATCTACGTTTATATCAAAAATAACAATTGAAGTGATAAGGTTGCATTTTTCAGAGGCTGATCTGTTAACATTTTGTTACGAAGTTGCCTGTACTTCTGGCGTTCTTAGAAAGATGGCTCATTAATTCAGCCGTTGACAATGACAATGAGGTAAGTGCCAAAAATTAAATTTTACGGAAAAAGCACAAGAATAACTATTATATACACAAGCAATGTTGAGGAAGTCAGCTAGCGGGATGCTGTAGCGAGGGTTCGCAATCGTCTCTGCGTCTGCTCAGAGTCACTGTTTGTAAAAGACGCTGTAGCTTTGGTAGAGTTCCATATCTTCTTACAAATCTTGAAATGCATGACTATAGCCACTACAGCTATTTTGGCGGCTTCTATCGACTCTGTCCAGAAGTCCATAAAAGCCATGCTGGTCACACACTGCACGTCGTCCTCAAGTTGAGTATGGCTGACTAAATACTGGAATGATGCAAAAAGAGAAAAAAGATCCGAAGTAAATAAATATGCTGGTAAAAACCACGGAATTATGTAACAATTGAAAATAATAATAATGATAGAGCTTGAATTGCTAAACAAGTTGAACTAAATGCTGAATAAATTATACAATCTCCCTTGCCAAGAATTTTTATACAGCTCGCGCTTATTATCTCCTTCTTAGAAACCTCTAAATCTTACACATAATTGCCACACAGTTTAACAAAAAGTTCCGTCTAGAATTATGCGAGACTACTTTCCCGTGCGTCAAAAATAATTTGTAAATATTGTCAGGCTGTGAAAAGTGCAGCCACACAATCCTTCGAGGGCCCCCAGAACATCTGGTATAGAGTTTAGCAACTTGTGTGGGTAAGGGAGATTCGATAAACAAGTGTACATTCCGTCTGTGCGACATTCTTGTCTTGTAACGCTTGCAAGATGGTATCCCCTTTCTTGCACCTGTCTGGTTCCCTTGGAGGTTCAAAATTTAAATGGGTCTTCTACCACATATCTCGGGCCGTGACCCGCTGTAGACCAACCATGCATACTTGTGATACTTGCTTGTAAAATCCGTGGACCCTGTAGTCCAGAGGCAGTTCCGAGGGTACCTCAGGGTGGAGAATGTCCCTTCCCTTCACTCTTAGGTCAAAACGGAAGGTGGCGTCATCTGGTGTCATTTAAACACATAATGAGAAAGTCGTACTTCCATAGTTGGGTTGCTCACCTATAAACGGAAGACGCTCCTTACTGCCCTAATTCCTGGTCGCTCTGCGAAGGGGAGCTTGGATATCCAAGTGGCATAAGAAACAACAACAGACCACACATATTTTTAGGTAAGTGGCAATTTCTTCTTCATTTTGGTATTCTGCATCAAATAAACTTTTTCAGGATCTCCTCCCACTTCGATTAAAATATTTTGTTGACACTATTTTGACACTCGTAAACATGAATAAAAAGGTAAACCTTTGTGCTACAAACAACATTTAAATAAAAAATAAATGTATTATTCAGCCCATGATGCGGAAAAAGTGCATACCCGTGCTTCGAGGATACAGGGAACCCCTTTCACAATACAAAAGAGTGAGCTTCTAGATGAAAACCATTCAACTGAAGCCAAAGAAATGACTTCAGTTGGATGTTTTTCATCTAGAAGTTCAGGATTTTGCATTGAAAAAGGGGTTATTTGTAATCCTTTTTTTCTTTCTTTTAAAAACTGTTGGAGAAAAATAAGCCGAAAATCCGCCCGCATATGCATCACAGTGTCCCCAGAGATTTCATCACCAATCAATCGAGATATATAGCCAAAGTTGCAGCGTATTTCCACAACAGAACTAGTAGGCAAATAGCTACGAAAAAGGTCAGGTACATCGTATCTGAAAAGCGCAGTATTTTATCAATAATCAATTTTTTACAAGTCCAATCCATGTTCAATTTTTTTATTTTATTTATTTATTTATTTTTTTTAACAATACGGTTATTTTTTCAGACATAGTTTTCTTCAAATTGCCCTTTTAAGAGAAACATTTATACACCGCTGCAAATGTCGCTTACATAAATCTGAGATTTTGTGGGGGGAAAATCAGAAGAATCAACGTGCTGATAAATAAAGAAAACATCTGTTATGAATTTAAATATCCTATTTGACTAGGAAAGTAACAGAAATACAAAGACTTTACATTTTGTTTACGTTATGATATTTCCTCTTCGTGAAATTTTATTCTCTTTATCTTTTGAATGATAATATTACTTATGAAAGCTATGGAATTTTAGATACACGAATTGTGGCTGTATAAAAGAGAATGCATTATAAATAGACTAAAAGGAAAAAACTGATTTGCGTGCAGCAAAACCATAAAAATTAGATTATAATGAATTATTTATGGCGTTGCCATCCACAGTTGTAAACAAAATAAATCCATGGCCTGAGGAGTCGGTTTTATCCTAAAGCAACAAATATTGTGATTGATTGAGTAAATAGGAAATGATATAGAAACAACTTATCGCTTAAAGGTTTTAATTGGAGTTACAATATCCTTCCAATACAAAATCTACGCATTGTTTGGCATTTGATATTTTAATTACGCAGTTAAAGAGGTAACGAATAAAATATACTTTTAAAATGCTAATTTACTATCCTATTGGTTTATAGAAAGTATTTTGCTTTAAATTATTATTTGAGCTGTGATAGGAACCCGAGTTTTAAATATCTGCAAGCATAAAATGTAATTCAATCTTTGTAACTCTAGCGAGAGAGGTTTAGTGAAGAATCATTACATTTTGTATATCCTTACAGGTTTTCTATAACTACAAAATTCATTTATTTTCTTTTTTTTAAACTTAACACTCGGCTGTTGTGACATTCAGTTCGAAACTGTAAACTATGTAAGTATAATTTCATATTTTGTTTATAAACTACGTTACTTTACAAGCTTTCGTAATTTTTCTGCAAGTTTATGACTCACCTGCTTTAAGAGTTATGTTACCTAATTTCTGAGTTTTGTTTTTTGACGCACATCTGAAAGAATAACTGAGCAAGTAACCACTTATAAAAGGATAGCTTGTTATTATCACCTCACATGTTCAGCCGCAGAAAGTTTAAGACTGATTGGTTTCTGCTGCATACATTCAAGTAACAATGCATCTTGTCATAATATAACTTTTATACTGAGAAAACAAAGTTGTGTGTTTAGATTGACACTCGATTTTTCTCCCTCTATTTTTTATTTTTCATTAAAAAATAAAGGCGGGAACTAAATACAAGAATAAAAAATTAAAAGACGAGAAACAAGAACCACTAATAAATGGACACAAAATTGCATCGTATGTAAATTTTCAAAATTTAAAATAAAACCATGAAGCAAATTTTTCATTGTACGGTGTTTCTAACGTGTTTACCATTTTAAGCCTACTTTCCCGTAAAAGTAAAAAAAAAATATATGAAAGAAGGCTTAATGTATAGAGAAAATATCGTTAAAAATAAAGGGAAAAATCAAAAATAAGTGAATTAATTGAATAAAGAGCAAAACAAAAAATGAAAGTGGGATTTTGAGATGGGGAAAATGTGTCTGTCTGTCTACCTCTAATAAATTTAAATTAGTTGTCTGATTCCTAACTTTTATTTTTGTATTCGAAAGATCTCAGCGAGGACATCTCATTACTATTTACGTATTTTATTTTTTGATTTGAAAAATCTTTCGTTTACTTTTAAATATTTAAACAGTTTAAAAAAATTTTACATTGGAGCCGATGAGAAAATATGAAGCAAATTATATAATCCTTGGACATAAGATCGAAGTTCCTATGAAAAATCTTACTAAAAGGAGCTCGCGACATGAAATATTTTTTGACTTGCACATTTTTGTATTATAAATTTGATTTTAGTGTATACGAGAAAGTAGGCTCGTATAGTTCTAGACAGAACTTCTTGTTAAAGATAAATTTAATGTTTAGGATATCGTAAACGTACATTTATTGTAGAATTTTATCAATGTTTTTTTTTAACAAGTGACATTTACAAAATCAATACTAAATATTGCTTCAAAATCTTAGTTTTAGGCACTGGTTAAACCTCTTTTTGCCGTTGGCGGCGGTTGGATAACGTTATTTATTTAAGACTAATTTTCGAAGATATTGATAAGCTCATAAATATGCCTAAATTAAAGTGAGGAAAAAAAAAGAAACGAACAGGTTTCTTTTGCATATGTAAGACAACAGTTATTTACTTGAAGAAAAACACCCGTGAAAGTGAAGTAAGTACCATCAATTTACAGTACTTTATTTAGCAAACTTGGTCTCAAAAATTGGTTGGAATAAATGACACAAAAAATAAGAAAACACTTTGATTTACTATCTGTTCTAAGTAAGGAACAGATTAAATTTATCTAAAGCAGTTTTACTCGTATGCGACAAAAAAAAAAAAAAAAAGAAACACAAATAGTAAAACTATTATAACAGGATTTCTCTGACATTGTTTACCTTTTAAGATGCAATTCTAAACAGTTGAAATAATAACTTCAGATGGTGCTATTTCTCTTATAAAGTTACGGATCAGCACAAAAACATGTTTTTTTTTTGTCGAATATTTGCTTAAGTTTAATGCTTTTGACAAATCCAATATTTCGAGCGATTCGTGTATCTAACGTACAGTGACAGGAATGAGACTCAGAGTTCTTATGTTTGACAGCCGGATAAAACATGGTGCCCTTGCTTTCGTTTTTTGAAAACTGGTTTCTTACAAGACTGCTTAACGCATGCGCCATTTTCGGTCATCACGTGTGTTCTGTGTGGTTATCCTTTTGTTTCAAGGGTGCCTACAGGAGAATCATGGCGCAACTTGAGCCATCAGAATGAGGGGAATGGATTTTTTAAAAAGTTTCTTTTTCTTTCTTTATTATTATTTTTTTGCGAATCTTAAGAGGGAAAGAAAGTACGAGTATATAAGTACACATGCATACATAAATGTATATATATATGTATATTTAAGTACACATGTAACACGTAAATAAACATGTATAGATAGATAGATATAAATAGGTAGATATATGTGTTTGTCAGTAGAGCTTTTTTTGGTGGGGGGATTTTTTTCATACTCTTTTTTTTTTTGTCATGTGTTGGGAGGGTTGTCCCCACCGGAAGGCTTCGGGAATCCAGTATCCGACTAATTTTCAAGTATCCGGAATCACGAGTTATCTAGTTACCCGGCATGACAAACTTGATTATTACATTTAATTAATGTTTTGAAAATAAATGTAAATTGCATACTTACTACGTATTGCAAGCTGCGGGGATGTTTAAAAATATGCATAGAGTTTACAAGGTTCGAAAATCAAAGCCCGATATACAATACATATTCATCAGATAAGGAAAACCCTATATCGGGAATTCGGAAAAATCATCCTGTTATGATTTAGAGGGAGGGGGCTCTGCACCATTGATCTTGGGGGAATGGACACCCCTGCTTTCTGTCATGTGTCGCCTTTAGGTGATGTTTCATTGCCTCTATCATTCACTTTGTGCGATTTGGCGAGATTTGATGGCACAATGACAAATATTTCGCCCCCGGAATCCCAGCATTTCAAGAATGAAATATCTGTTCTAAAATGAGAGATGTGTTAGCTTGTTTTTATGTAGTGACTTACTTTCAACTATTTTTCATGAAAACTTGGATCGTTGATAAAAAAATTACTGAATTCGAAATCTTTTCAGGGAAGTTCTGTATTCCAAGAAAGAAAAATTTCATTTTACTTTATTTATTTATTTTTTCAATATAGAATATATGTTTTTAAATTTCTTCAAGCAAAATCCTAGAAATATATTTGCATTTGATGTTGAAGTACAAAATAAAAAGAAGTTGGAATCTTACTTATTTCTATATTTTCATAAAGTTATTTAAAAAGTATAGATACAGTTAAAAGTGGGCATAACATAATGAACGAACACCGAATGGCGCTGATGATAGAATGCAATTAAGTTCTCGATTATACCAAATCCTGTGTACAAGTAAAGGAATAATGTTAAGATGTATTTTATTCTGTCAGTAGTTAACGTTTCGGAACTTTGAAAAATAGATTTCAGAAATACTTGCTTCATTATTATTATCATTATTATTTTTCAATGGAGTGCTTATTTAAACAATTAGAGTTTTTTTTACATCCTAACTTTATTTCTTTTATCTTTTTTCCTAAGATTGCGATATCACTAACATTTTTGTAATCAAACTATCTTAAAAGAATTACAATTAATTATTCTTTGTGCCCACTTCGCATGTAATATTGACCTTTAATGTTGCTGATGTCGTAATCTTTGAGTCAATAGAAAAACAATGTTTTTATGTATTTTTTATTAATTTTTTTTAAGCAGTAACACTTGAACTATTGCGTGAAAAGCTCACACAGCACAAAAGCATAGAGTTACCAAAATAGCATGAGCATTAGAAAACACAAATAAATATACAATTCAAAAGTCCAGACACGGCAAACAGCCTAAAGATTTTGAAGCTTCTTTCTTGCCTTTCATGTAAATTCCCCGAAACCTTTGGGCATTCATTGAGATGAAATGCAAGAACGATGTCGTTTTAAGTGGCATTGGTATATTTACAAGTTTATTTTCAGTTTTCTATTAAGTGTATTAGACAGGTGCTTAAAAGATAAGGATAATAACATGGTTATTTACGCTTCCAGTTTTTTTATGTGCAGTGTAGAAAATACTATGGTAAAAAAAATATAATGAAAAAATAGAAATGTGTTAACTTTTAATAGTCAAACATTTTCTGCTCAAAAGAGTAAAAAAAAATGCATTCTCCAAATATTGAAGTTGAAGGTTACAGTGTCCAAGTAAATGTATTTCGCCACTCTTCCACTTAAACAAGAAGTTCCGTCTAGAACTATACGAGCCTACTTTCCCGTATACACCAACTTCAAGTTTATACTCTAGTTATCTCTCTCTCTCTTTCTCGTTTAGCTTTAGTTCTTAATTGCTTCAAACATACCTTTTTCAACGGTTAATATATATTCAGTCATTCATTTATTCAGTCATTCATACACTCATTCATGTATTTATTCACTCATTTATTCATTCATTCTTTCGCCTATTCATTTAATAATTAATTAATTCAAAAAAAAAATTTCTTGAAAATCATGATCAAAAAATTTCATAGGAAAATAGGCTCGTTAGTTCTGGATGAACTTACTAACTGTACATGTTCTACGGTTATAAGAGCTTTCCGATAAAGTTTGTGCCAAGCAAATCGGTCCCTTAGATCAGGATTTATATAAGATTGAAATTTCCCCGTAAGCACTATGTTAATCTTTTTTTGAACTGTTCAAAAATGAACAAAAATTGCTCAAATCAAAAAAATATTCACGCCGAGAGCTTTTTTTAATAAGCTTGTTCATAAGAAATCGAATCTTATACCCAGAGTTAACATAATTTACTTCCTTTTTGTCCATAGGCACTAATGTTAAAGTTTTGTGAATTGTTCAAAATTGAACGAAACATTGTTCAAATAAAAAAGTAAAATATGAATATCAGATGTCCTCGCCGAGATCTTTCGAATGCAAAAAGAATCGGACTACTTTCAAGCTTCTTATTTTTCAATCGTTATTAAATTACTTCACTTATTTTTGACTTTTCTTCATTTTTAACGATATTTTTACGATACATTAAGCCTTCTTACTTAATTTATTATTTTTTTTTAATTTTACGGAAAAGTAGGCTATAAAAAAAAAAACAGATTGCAACGTAATCACAATAAATCACATTTAGAATTGATCACATTGTTAAAAATTTCCGTAAGAAAATAGTAAAATAACCATTTAATTGATTGTTATTATTATTATTACATAGTTAATTACAACAGTTGAATAACCATTAAAAATATGCTACTCGAACCGCTGATTGTGAAAAAAATCGTTTATTCTCAGTTTATCCTAAAGAACGTTTAACTAACAGTAATTTTCAAGCGTTCAATAAAAATCGAAAGTCCATCTTGGTTACGAAACCTTACCGGTCGTCCGTTGTTGTTAAAATATGGATAAAGATTTATCAGTTCAAACCTGCATGTGTATATAAAAAAAGGAAAAAAAAGTGGCTTCAGCAGTGGTTACTAAATAGAAACACATACACACGTAAATGAAAAATTGGAGACATCGGATTCCCGAACTGTTTGCGAATGAGCGAACCCATAATTTGAGCTGCTGAAGCTTGTTTGTATTTTAATTTTTGCAGCAAATTAAATGATTTTCGTCATTATACAGTAAATTTGGACCAAAAATGACTTTGGACCCAATCAAAAACTGAAATCTCAATTTTAAGGCAGTTTGCCTGTTGGAAAAAAAGATTTATTGATAAATAAACGGCCGCTTTTAGTGGTGTTGATGGCCGAATGACTAGAGCGCAAGGTTGGTATACCATACATTCGGGTTCGATTCCCGCACGCTTCGTTTACGATTTCTTCACCTCGAAGATTCTACGCCTCGAAATGGTCCAAAAACCGTTAATATTTAGTTTTGAAACCATTTTTAAATGGTTATATAATTGTTAACTTTCGCATTTACGGCTTTTTAACCAAGCTGATTGGAAATGGTTTAGGTCCCGTAAAGATAGAAAAATGTTCCAAACCGTAAATTTAACGGTGAATTAGATGGACAGACTGCTGCCGGTTATTCGACCGTAATTTCATGATGAAATTTCTAACAGTGTATAATTGCCATTTTTTAGTTAGGTATCAAAATAGTATCCTTTCATACAGTCAAAAGACTGTTTATTAAAATATATTCAACAAAATAAAGAAATAAATACGTAGTGGACGTACTTAGAAAGAATAAAATCCATTAAATTTCTTTGTAGTGAATTGAGCTTCAAGTTATTACTAATTTAAGAGCAATTAGATAACAAATGAATTTCGGTAAATTTCCTTGTAAAGCAAAAATATACTGATTAAAATTAAATGAAAAGCATCGGTAAAACATTTCACATCCTTAAATCGCTAAAAAAAGTCCTAGTCAAAATTTAACTTAAGGAAAGAAATCATAACTATAAAATTATTACTTTAAAACAACTCATAAACGTCTAATTCCCTTCAAACTTGACGCAAATGTAAGTGGAGCACAAGAGCAATGAATAATACAAAATTTAATAAAATCCTTTGGAGCCTGATCTGAAAATTTCAAAGCACTGCGTTGATTAGTATCACTGTTGAAGTCCCTGATTAAACTCAAACAAATTAAGGAATTTCGGACAAGACCACGCAATTAAATAAACGGGTTGATTCTGAACAAAGTATTATAAACGCTAACATAGAGGGAGTAATTTACATTCGATAAAATCATTAAATTTGAAACTGAGTGATGTGAATAATTTATAAAATGAAAGAACGTGTGATGAGAAAGGGAAAAAAAACAGAATTGCATTTTATGCTAACCAATATATTTTGGTTATTATTGTTTAATTTTATGATTTTGATTTATAATCTTTCTTTCCTGGAAAATATGTTGAAAAGTATTCGCAGCTTTAAATATCCACGCCATTTCAATTACTTTACGATACTAAAAAAAAGGAGGGGAGGCCAAAAAAGAAAGGGGAAAATAACCCGTGACTCTAGAAATACTTTTGCATATTAGGATTTTAGGATAAAACCAACACAAAAGTTTTCGTTAGTATATATAAATAATATATATATATAGATAGATATACGTATAATGAATAAATACATTATTAGTACTTTTTTAACGAATCAGTATTAGAAATAACATTGACTGTATGCATATAAATGCATTCGAAATCTAAAGCAGTACAAAAAGTACATAAATACACATCTGCTTTCGAAGAGGTCACTATACTCTCTGCTCCGACAAAAAAAAACTGAACTTCAGCAAAATCTATTGGGATATTTTCGAGTCTACAGGCTACACGCATACTTAAACTGTCTTTTTAAGCATTATGCATAGACAAATTGCGCATTGCGTGTCTAAATATATAAATCTAGGAACATAATTTCTTGTTACAGGTCTGACGCTTTTAGTTTAATGGATATGTGTTCTTCCCATAAATTCAGAATATAACACATTCGGAGTTGCAGAAAATAAGTATAATAATATACTATTTTATGCTCAGAAGAATACTGTATCTGAAAAATTATATATGAATTAGAAACCTTGTTCTTCAAATATAAAATATTTCTTCTCTTTGTCTCTTCGAATAGTTGTTTAAACAATATATATAATGAGCGACTACTGTAAGGAAAAATGTGGAATTTAAGTTTAAAACTTGTTGTTAATGTTAAAAAAAGAAAAGAAAAACACGAATTTTTAAAATTGCCTCTAAAAGCATTAATGTATGAGCAGATACTACATTAATAAACACTGTGTGCAACTGGATAAAAGACGTACGAATATTTTTTTTTTCCGTTCAACCAGTGCATAATTTTTGTTTAAAGTTTAGATCTTTGCTCTTCATAAATCCTTTAGGTCCATCTGATAAACATCAACTGCAAGGTGCAAGTTACTTTTAAGTGCTGTCAAAGAATATTTAATTAATGTTTTGAATGTAATTCGTTGAATATAAAAAGACAATTTTTCAATTTTTTTGTACTTGAAATTATTCCTAGTGTAGTAATGCTGAAGACACCAAGTTGACCGTTTATAAAGGTGATTTGATGATTGTTTAACTCATTCCACGTTTAAATTGCACCCAAAAGTACCTCGGGAAAAGTTTCAATTATTGCCTAATCGTGTGTGAGTGTGTGCAAAATTACATCACATTTTAAAGATATTTTATATAAATGTATAAAACCTCATTAAAATTAATGTTTTCAATCAAAATAGTTCACTTATCGAAAAACTGATCCTTCACATGTAGATACTCCCTAAAAGGTTCAAAGTTAAACATGAGCTTATTGTAGGCACGGAGTAGTATAGAAATTTTGTAAGCGTGATATGTAAACATGCAATGGTTTTCTAAATTTGTTGTCAGGACTAAAGCTTTAAGGATACATGGATTATATTTAGTTTCACAAGAAATGGCAAACTATTGTAAAATAGTCATTAATGTAAATCTAAAACGTTAAAACTTCACCTTTAAATCATCATTCTTGTTATTGGGATAAAATGACTTATTTGCAAGGCACCTCGTTCTCGGAATAGTACTTTTGAACTCACATATACTAATAAAGAGCACTGCTTGATAGTGCAACTTTGAGTGATTTATAAAACAGCTTTGTTGACACTTAAACTAAGTGCCGCAATTTCTTTCAACGCTTTTGTGAGGAGTAAAACATTAGAGCCAAAGAAACAATCACATACACAAAGTAAAATAAGAAACTTGCTGTTTTTGGTTATCATCAGAGAAAAATATGTAAAAATACTCTGCAAAACTATAAATTTGGGGGTAGAAATTCACTGTACGGTAACTTGGTACACTGAACTTGGCGCTTTTTACAAAAAAGTCGCCAAATGCAAGAGTCAAAACGCTGTCTGAGAGACATAAAGGAAAAAAAACACATTAGGGTTGCCTCGAAAAGGATTTCGCTTGGGGGCGAGACGGCGAACAATCATGGATTACCGTATAGTAAATTTTAGGCATTTTGGGTATATGTACTTATCGGTTATACACCCTACCTTGGCGACGGTTTTGGAAATTTCGTCTACATGCTATTTAAATCTAATACAATGCCGTGCTTTTTAAACCTAATAACATTGTTTTGTTTATATTTGATTTGGTGCTGTTTGGTGAGCAATAAAAGGTAGGGTGCATAACGATATGTACGAAAGTTTTTTATTATAACACGATTATTTTCAACGATTTTAAGCGGATCTTTTCAAAATCATTGATTTGGTAATGCCACACACATTTAGAAATCTATCAATTTCATTGAAATTACGTTGGAAATTTCAAAATAATCTTTCATTTAATATCGTCGATGCCCACTCAGATTAAACTGAAACAAATTAGGAAACTTCCATCAAGTTTACTGCCATTAAATAAGGCACGTTCAAAGTGAATAAAGCTTTAACGAGAGAGTTGACATTTATGGAAGCTATTAATATTATTTGATTCGTTTCATCACGACTAGGAAGAAAGCCGCTTTAAATTTAAACTGCCGCTTTTGAATATAAAAATACAAGTTTGTTCCTTTAAAGAAAATTGTGCTTTAAAATTAATTTTATTCTCTGTGGCGTGACAATTGTTGACGCTTAAGTTCGTACATTCATCATTACTCAAATGATTAACAAAAGATGCATTTAATAAGGTAAATATTATGCACAGAGATATTCATTATATTAATAAAGAATAAATGATATTGACGCTGGAACTTTTACGGCTATATGCACAACAGAAAAATATTTATTGTCGAGTACTAGCATTTGTTTACATGATGCTGATATGATACTGATGCATATTTGACTTTAGGTGACATCTGGTGAACAAAAACTATTAAAAAGAGAGCTTAAAAACCTTTTATAGAAAACAAAAAAAAAGGGGGGGGGGGAGAAAAGTTCTTACATGCAGTACCGTCAACTGGGTTGACTTTGGGCAAATTAAAAATTCAAGTTGATAATTTTCCCATAACCCATTTTCTGATATCTATACTAATATTATAAAGCTGTAGAGTTTGTTTGCTTGAACACGCTAATCTCAGGAACTACTGGTCCGATTTGAAAAATTCTTTCAGTGTTAGATATCCCATTGATTGAGGAAGGCTATTGGCTATAATCATCACGCTAAGACCAATAGGAGCGGAAAGCCGATAGTTGCATAAAATAGTCCTTTCTAGCGGAAGAAATTGTCGCATCCTTTTGAGCTTGATACCATTGAAAAGCGCGTAAAAAACTACTTCGGGAGGAGTTTTTTGCTACGTGATAAAATTCGAAGCCTCTAAAGTAACTAGAGAAGAAGTTATAAGCGTTTTTCTCTGTAGTTCGAAATTATTTTTTCACGGTAATTAACTTTAATTTTATTTCACCCCGATGATAACCGTTTTATGTTATTTGCATTGTTGCATCGTTTCAACAATTGTTATAGTTTCCGTGTGAACAAACAAATCAATGCAGTTGCCATTGTTAAACAAATCAAATATAATAATAATCAACGTTTCTAGCATTTTGTTGAGGCATCGCTGTATTTGCAAAATATAATTTAAGATAGACCGTGCAACGCTGGGCGTCGCAGCCAAATTAAAAAATTAATTTGGCCAAATTAACTTTGGCCAAATTAAAAATTCAAGTTGATAATTACATTCAAAAAATTTAACTCATTCAATTAGCAATTTTTAATAGTTAGTAAAATCATGTGGCAAGCTATTATAGTTAATTTCTAATTGTCTTCTTATCGTCTTCTTGAACGTAACTTATCTTAATTAAAACTTGCCAAGTTAGGAATCCGATAAAAAAATGCTTTCAAATAAATTAAGGAACATTGTACGCTCTTACAGCCATGATCAAAGGATCTGCTATGGAACTTGGCACCCATTAGATATCAATTCTTTTATCGCTGACACCGACTACTCCGGAGGCCGTTTTTGGTGATAACACTTATTAGGAACCACTTACAAACCACATAATAGCTCGCAGACATTGAGGAGGAATGTATCAGTGACT
This sequence comes from Octonoba sinensis, assembly GCA_038502835.1. Lineage (NCBI taxonomy): Eukaryota > Metazoa > Arthropoda > Arachnida > Araneae > Uloboridae > Octonoba > Octonoba sinensis. The sequence goes on along the minus strand of CM076606.1, from coordinate 15,046,056 downwards.
GCAACGCCTCAGACGACCTATCAGATATTTACTATGGTGGCGCGAAACTTTTTTTTCAAAATTGGGCAAAGTCACCCCTGAGCACAAAGTCAATCCAGTTGACGGTATATTGGAAAGGTATTTTCTACGTAAAAGATTTCCAATTTAGAAGAATAGAGAGAGAAAGAAATATAATTTCTGTAGAATATTCTAATGGAAATCAACGTAACTGTTATGAAAAACATTTTCTACAGTTATCGTAACATTACTAGTACCTTATAAAATATCCGAAAATTTTTCTTTATTATATCATACCCAAGTATTCTTAAATGCTTTAAATTTTAATGTTATTATTATGATTATTATTACTATTTTTATTACTGTGTTTAATTATGTATTTATTTACAATTTTTAAACTGGTAGTCGCAAATTTCAAGTGTTCAGTTTTATGTTATTTAACAGATCTATCTCTGTGGTTGTACAGAGTGTGCAAAAAACAAGACATTTATTGAGCAACTATTATAACGACACTCGATTATTTGATTTAAAATAAATTCTTTGTAAATTTAAAGAAACACTCAGTTTCGCTGCTGTATTTTTACCGAACACTTTTATAGTGTAAATAACTTTACTTCAATGAAAATTCATAGCAAAAAAAAAAAAAGGCAAGTTCCATGATCATTATCAAAACCTTAAACTTACACCAAGAGAACAGAAATAAAAATTTGCAAGTTCAGAAAAATATTAATATTCTTATTAAGTTTGAATTTACCTTTCAGATGCGAGAAAGAAACCATAACTTTAGCATCTCACAGGTCACGCCGCCATCTAGTTATATTAATTATCTAGCCTGTTTTTCTGTCGGTCCTCGATGTCTTCCTTATTCCTTTATCAAATTCCATCATTTACCCCTCATTTTAATGCTTATCGTGCCGGCTAATGACGAAAAATAGACTCACGTTCTAAAAATGCACCGATCCTCTTAAATTTAAGATTTGAAATCATAAACCAAGTTCGTTAATGGATGCCAAATTGGTGTTGTGTATTCTGGTGCCATCTGTTATCAAGTAAACAAACAAGAAACTCTTTTCTTTTATTGTGCAGAAAGTAGGACAGGTTTTTACTGCGTCTGTGTGTAAAACTTATTCAATCGTTAGGCTCTACTCATTTATTTATATTACGAATTTGTAGAGCCTAACTAACCAACAGTAACTATATTTTAAGCAATGTAACTGTTTCGTTATTGTATTTTAATGCAATGTGTACTAATGATAAAAATAATTATAATTAGTATTGTGATTATTTCATTACTTTGAATATTCAAATTATAGTGGGGGAAAAAATTTGTAACAGCTATTGGTACTGATGTGTTTAAATACATGTCTTCTTTTGTACCAACACACGTTTACTTTTTTCTATTATTCTTCATATTGTCCTTTCTCCAAAATTTTTAAAGAATGGAATCCCACACAAAACGATTTGGTGCGCAGTGCGGAATTGCACACGCGTTGATTAGTTCTACTTAAGTAAGATTTGGTTTGCAGTGCTTGAGTGGACTAAAAAAGGGTTTAGTTTAATTGTTATTTCCTCATTCTTAAGCTATAATAAAGCACATAAGCCATAAGAAATGTTGAATTACGTAAGAAAAATTGTCCTTATATTTAATAAAAATACTGCAGCCGTTAAAATGAAATCCTGAAATATACCCACAGGACAATAACATTAGTAAGCGGTAAGCAAATTCTCTAGCATTAGAATGATTTAATTCTCAGTCTGTCAAAACATAATCCGTTAAGAGTCTCTATTAATATCTTCAGTTTAATAGTATCAGTAATAATAGTCTTCAACCTTATAGGATCTCTTTTAATGAAATAATCTAATGTACGATAGATTTGTCTCAGAACTTGAAGGATTTTTGGCAGTGACCATTCAAGTTATAATTTATTGAATGCTTTCAATAAAAGAAAAACGTCTAAATTCAAATCGGCTAAAAATCCGAGGTGTACGACGCACACTGTATGTTTAGGTCTCAACTCGGATTCTTTCATGTTTTACTTTTCATTGTATTCAAAGTAGAACATTTTTGTAAATATAATTGGAAATGTTAATAAATTATTACACGTTTGCTGATTTTTATTAAATTTTATTAATACAATTTCTGTATAAAATTACAAAGATATTGTAACACCTTAATGCAACTTCCGGTGCAGTGTAAAAGATATAATATGTAGACCGTTTGCTTTTAATACTTAAAAAAAAAACAATTGACTTAATGATAATAATAACTTTTAAAGAATAATAATTTTACATTGTGAGATATAAGCCACTCGTTTTGCACAAATTTTCAACAACTCTAAAACTGCATTTGGTAACACGTGTGTGACAGTTCTGACTACTCAAACATTACGTAACCTGACGTATATTTTAATGAAAATCAAACGAAAGAAAAATAGATATTTTATTACACTACGGTTAATGTCATCATTGGCTATTTTAGAAAAAAAAGTAACTTAATATACATTTAAAGAGATAACAAATAAAGTAATTTGCATTTACAGAAAACTCCAGTTTAAAAAGCAGTGCAAATAAATAAATAAATAAAAGTGGAATAAAAAAATAAATACATAAATGAATACAATAAATGATTGGAAAAGAGAGGAGGAGCGGGGTGAATTTAAAAGACAAAATTGTAGTGGCATGAATAGCAACATTTGTTAAATTCATCGGGAAATAGTGTCACGATCGGAATAATCTACTTTATTGTGTAGTAGAAAAAAGTAATCAGGATAATAGGACGTTTGTATATCTCTACCTGAAATTTCTTCACTTAATTATTTAGCAAAGTAATATATTTAAATAAATTTAAAAGACGAAAACTTTGATAATAATTTTGAAAATAAGGATATGCACTCCATACGATATACATAAGTTTTAAGAATGTTTCTCGGCAAAAAAAAAATTGAATAATACATAAATAAATAAAAAGAAAATAAATAAATGAATAAATGAAACAAAATAAAATAAAAATGATATGCGAACCTTATCAGACGATTAAGCCACAATAATAAGGTACAACTTTTGTATTTGTAACACTTAAGCATAATGCGACCGGGAATAAAAAGCTTCAGAATTCTGGGCATGTACTCAAAATTGACGCATGTATGTTTCGTGGAAGTAGCATGACATGTTAAAAAGATTATCTTTGCGCTTGTAAATCACAAAATATGTTGTTTTAACTGTAAAAGTGCATTTCATTGGTTAATACTCATTAGCTGCTAAGTGCTGGAACGGGTAGAGCTTATACAGTGGCACGCGCACGCTGTTCAGTAAACTGATTTCTAAGGTATTTGAGTTCGCAATAGGTGAAATATTTTTATTTTTCCGAGTACGTGATCTTTTGAAAACAGATTTTTTGTTCCTAAAAATACGTGGAAGCATTTTTCCGAGTTATTTTTCAAATTTATCGCTGACATTTTCTACTAAACTTTGCCCATCAATCTTTGTTCAAATGATGTGACAAAATATTGCACTTTCGATACTGCAAGAGAAGAAGTGAAAATCAATAAAAAACATATTAGTGCCGAGAATTGTGGAACTGTTTTACATACAAGCGAAACAAACATCAATACACAACTTTATCGATTTAACATTATTTTTACATTTGATATTTTGAAAATATTTTCCTGACCCACTATGAGTAATGTTTATTGAAATTAAAAAATATATATTAATTAAAAATTATGCTTAGAATATTGTTGCTGTTGAATTAGGCTTTCGCAAGTATCTCCCCTACCTCTTAATATATATTTTTTTTAATTTTATTTTACGGGACTTAGAAAAAATATACTTGGCAAACATCCTTGATTCTTCCAAAAAGATAATTAAGTAAACAAATACAGAAAAATAATAAAGAACGGTAATTGTGTTCTACGTTATGTAAAAGTAATGCCAGAGTTTTGAACCAGTTTCAATTTTTAAAGCGAATAATTAATTAAGATGCAATTTTTTTGAACAAAGGGGTAAATGTCATTTTTTTAATGATCCATAATAAAAAAAATTTCAATAAATGCTCATTGTTTTATATGTTTAATGTGCATAGATGACTTTAAAATGAAATTTCAATGTGTTATTTGTGAATCATGTAAGGGAGAAAGATTCCAAATATGTTTTTTTTAACGTTTCACAAATGCTTTGTACTGAAATTAGAAGCATATATATTATATTTTTTACATCACGATAGCATGTCGCCGAAAACACTGATACGTTTATCCTATCATGTTCTTCACTGTAGTATATCTGCCACAAATTGGAAATGACTTCATACTGAAGGTTCATCCTATGATGGCCTCCACGTAAAAAAATTAATAAATAAAATTTCATGACACAAAAGTAAATTTAAAAAATAGGGAAAAAATTAATAAGTGACAAAAGATCTTTTTAATTTCGAAATGCTTTTATGATGGACAAAACAGGCTTTATGGTTTCAAAAAAAAAAAAAAACTAGCAAAAGAATAGTGAGCAAATAGTGACAAATTGATGTGCAGACATGATGTAACGTTCTGTGGTAGCATTGCTGGATTAATACACAACTTCCGTTTCTTTTTTAGCACATTTAAATGCGAACACAATGCACACACAACTACAAAACTATTTACAATTTACATACATGCCTTCGAAAACCCAAATCGTGGAGATATCCAGAGGAATTTTTCCTGGCAAAGGAATCCAGCCTTCTCCCCCGGTGGCCCAACGCCGTCCCTCTTTCCTGGGCCCATCCCCGCTGTTGATCTTCCAAGTCGAGAATGCCTTTTTTTCTTTCTCTCTTCTTCAATTTAGGAGAATCGCTACAATGCTTACAATACGAGCTGCTTATTGCTATCGCTTTACGAATGATTAATGTGTGTTCTAGACGCAAACAAAATGTTACTAACGTTAAAAAGAAGTGATTAAATCAATATTCATAAAACACCCTTTCAAAGTAGTTTCTTTTGACATCGAAACAACTGTATGCAATCTTTTTTGTGTGCTATACTAGTGAATCCTTAAAATATACAACGCATCGATACTGATTTGTAATTTAAAGGAAGACGTTAAACATGTAAATTAAAATTAAAAAGTTCTGCACTTATTGTGGAATGCAGTAATATTGTAACATTTTTCCCGGTTTTGCACATTCCTTGTTTGCCAAAAGGTAGAACAAGGAAGAGAGAGAGGGAAAAAAAGTTTTTTATAAACCATATTTTTTTTAACGGTTGAAATGCATTTTCTAAAGATAATCTTAACATATTTTTATGATTTGCGGTAGCAGCAAATAAACAAAATGGTAAATATTTAGCAAAGAAAAAAAAATCAAACGTACAAGTTGTCTTATTAATATAATTTTTTGTCAAATTTTAAGAATTGCGGAATGGTAACAATCTATTATATTGAAAGCGTTGTTTCCTCAACAGAAATAAATAAACAAATAAAAATTAGTAGGAAAAAATACAAAATAAATAAATCAATTGAATTAAATAACTAAACAAATACATAAATATACAAATAAAAAAAGCCACCAGCTAAATATTTCAGTTTAAACTCTTCAAACATTTTTATCTCGAAAACATAACATGTTATTTCAGCAAATTTTGCTTAGTTCTCTATTCAACAGTAATTGAAAAATTCCTATACAACAAATATCTCTCCGAAGTTTTCCATTTTAAAGTACTTATTTGAATGGTCGGTCGATATCTGACATTGTGTCATTTCCGTCTACATTACTCATCATTTAACTATTGAAGAAAGATTCAACTTTTCAACTATGTATAGGAGAACATATTTCCAAACCATGTAAGAAGTAATTGAATTCTGATGTTTAAAGGACAACGAGAAATGAGATTTTTCCGTACTTTCTAGTCAGCGCTATGTCTAAATTTCATATCTATTCTATGCATTCGTCCAAAGGGGAAATGACTTTAGAAGAAATGAGACGTTTCCGGTGGCACAATATTGACTCTGGTATCGTTTATATTTTCGGAGAAGAAGAATAAAGACTATATTTTTATTTGAAGTTTATATTTTCCCTTTCAAAATTTTTTCCGTACAATAAAAGATTTTACTATCTTCACAGCATGTTTATCTGCAGAAACTTTTATTGCGACATTCAGGGATTTGTTCTACATACTCTGCTACATTATACAACATATTTGTCTTTGCAGAAGGACAACAAAAACAAATTCATGTCACCCATGAATGTAGAACCTTTTTTTTTATTTCTTTAGCCTTTACTTAGTAACTGACGATCGGTAAAAATATGACTTAGTTTTATTTAAATACCGCCTGTTTTAAAAGGGAAAAAATGAAATTGAAGTAAGAAAGCCAAATGAAAATAAATATATTAGTGGAACAGTAAATAATACATAAAATATATAGGATAATTGTAACACCATGTAGAATTCAAAGGCTTAAAAATTCGCTTGGAAGAAATAACCTACTCTAAATCAGGAGTCTCCAAACTATGGCAAACGGGCCAAATCTGGGCCGCCAGTGTCACCAATCCGTTACGCTACAGCAAAAGGTTCATTGTTGTTTTTGTTAGTGTGATAAGTTGGATGAAAAGCACACAGTAATAATAACTAGGTTTTATTTACTTGAAGTTTTGGAAAGTTGTTGTCTTGGAAAGTTTGGAAACACAAAACAAAACAAAACAGAATGCGGCAGTTTCCATATATAGCAGTTTCTCCCTTGATATGAATACATTCTTTTTGGCACTCTGCCAGGCAGAATTCTCAAACCTTCATCACAGCGTAATCAAAACAGCGAAATCAGGTAGATAAGTCGAGCGATCCGCTGTTAATGAATTAGTGATATATGGAACTAAGCGCCCCTATTTAAACTCATTTAAGATAATCGCATTGTTTACATCTTAAGTAATGATGATCCAACGCCTTGGCATCATTCGCTCTATACCGGGATGAATACCGGAATGCATATAAGCAAGTACATGATTTTGACTATGGACAAGAATCTGCGCCTTTCAATGCTCGAAAGAACGTGTCAAGCCTTAGGGGATGGCCGCTCTGCACTGGCCTTTCAATGCGTTGTCGGCAATTGAAAGAGAGCCATTACGCAAAGAAGATTGCCACACCACATAAACATTAAAAATATGCGCAAAAAGTCTGAAAGAAGTTTTGAAAAATCACAAAATCAAGTTAAAAGCTGGAAAGCCGCAACCTAATAGAACACGTGCACTTTTTTTAAGTCAAAAAAAAAAAAAAAAAACTAGTGGCGCCTTCTATATAATACGACAGGAAATAATTTCCTTTAAATTACAATAACAAAGAGATGAAACACTAAATTATTGTTTTTTTTTGTTTTGTTGGTTATTTGTAATAAACAAGTTCATTCGATTCAAGTACCTCTTTCTTTCATTCATTCAAAAAAATGACTGTAATGATAATGAATACATAAATAAATGGCAATAATAATTATAAATAACAATAATAATAAATAAAATAAATGAACAAATAATCAAATTTTCAATGTTTCTCATAACGTGTAAGGTATATATCTTATTTTTTCTTTTAATCTTGCACATATATATACATAAGAAGAATGCAAGACTAAAATTTTTATGACATTAAAACCTCAGGAAGAAGTTTTTTTAAAATATTTTTATTTGAATTTGAAAGATTCCTCTAAAGTTAAATATCTATTTTTGTATTGCACAGTTTTATAATTTATGGAGTAGTCCCACAGAAAACTAATAAATCTGGTTCATATTTGAGACAAAAATGTAAACCATGACTACACATACATTCACACAAAGATGACTTCCTCTGTTTTATTAATCGATCAATGTTTCGAAGAACAACAATGTAAGTTTTAAAGATATGGATTATTACTTCATGTTATTTTTTTACTTTAATTATTTTATTTTGTTTTATTTATTCATTTCTTTCTTTATTTATTTTTTGTAATAATATTACAGAAAATAACTACATAATTGTTTACTGATGTATTCATTTATTTTATTAATAATCTTCTGATAATTTATGCCTTTGTCTTATGTTGTTGTTGTGTTCAATATGAAAGCAACCTTAGAAAAGCGATTTTGGTGGCCCCTTTCCACCTTTTAACTTGATTTTATGATTTTTCAGAACTTCTTTTATACTTTTTTGAGCATATTTTTATTGCTTATTAAGTTGTGGCAATCTTATTTGCATAATGGCTCTGTTTCAATCGCCGACAACACATTAAAAGGCAAATCCAGAGCGGAGCGGCCACCCCCTAATAATTGACAGGTCGTTTCGAGCATTGAAAAGCGTCGGCTCTTTTCCATGGTCAAAATCAAGTACAGGTTGCGTATATGCTACCGAAATATTACATAATGGAAGTTATATTTTGGCAATTACAAATTTAAAAAAAGGGAAAAAAAAACATAAAGCTGAGTAAAGTATAATGAAATGTATCCACTAGTTTAAGGCCATGAAAATAGGGAATAAATTACATTTACTGACCATAAACTTTTTTCTCCCTTTCTTAAATTTTAAACTTATATAAATGACGTCTTATAAAAACAATTTCCAGATACGCAGAGAAAATCTATTTTGAATCTTAAATGATGTGGGAAAACATTGCTAAAGATATTCGGAAAAAGTGGAATCAATGAGAATCCCATTAGGTGAGAGTTCAGAGTCAAAGCGATCTACGTGTACAGGGAACGAAAGTTCAATACCTTTAAGAGCGCTTGATAAAAATGTATTTCACACACCATTCTTTCATGAAATTATATATCACATATTATGAAATCAAAAAATTATATGAGTGAAAATAAAAAAAAGCCAAAATTTCAAGAGTTAGTATATTTTAAGTTAACATTTGAAATAACTGCTTCTCTTGATACAATTACATTAAATACCAACGTAAAATTAGTTTTCTCAAAAACACACGATTCACACGCGGAATGTATGCAAATGAATTAAAATTTGCGTAAAATCTCAAAGAATAATTATTCCTGAACCCTTTTAAATTCATTTTTTAAAACATTAGTTATCCAACACGTATATAAATTACGTTGACCAGCAAGCACTAGTAATAATAAAATGAATTCCTTGAATGCTTACTTGTAATAAAGAAAACGGTCAAAATAAAATTATCTTAAAATATGAAAGCGCAAAATCTGAAGATATTTCGCTTAGTGGCAGTCAGTTTATGACTCCACTTTTGCTTCATTTTTTTAATTTTTACGTTGCAATTTTACCTATGCGGCAAAAGTAGTATAACTTCCAGAACAAAATCAGGTTATAACGCTTTTTTGAAAGCATATTAACGCTTAACATGTAAAAATTGTATAAAATTAAATTATGAATGCATTTAATCTATAAAAATGTAATTCCTAATGGTTGTTTAATTAGTAATATATTAAAAATTAAATACTTTAAGATGATGAGTTACCGCAGATTGTTGGAAATGTCTGTTTTCAGGGTATTTTAATTGCTTAGGACGTAAAAGAAGTTTTGAATCACGCTAATTATGTTTGACAAACTTGAACAAATTTTGAATTGAATGAATTTTGAAAATATTAAATTCATTTAATATTTTTTATAAACCCACTTAATTGAATTTCACTATTTAAAAAATGTTGAAGATTTCTAGAATTGGAAGAAAAAAAAGAAAACGGTTTTTAAAAATGAATGTGTTACGTAATTCAAATACTGAAATAAGTTAACAATTTGAAATGTTTCATTATTTTATGATTTTTTAATATATATTAACTCAATTATGACTTTACGCAAAAAAAGTTAATTTAATTCCCCTTGAGTTTAAGATAATTAGTAAAGTCTGCAAATAAAATTAGGTTCGTATTTTCAGGAAAAAAGTAACATAAATGAAATGTTTTTGCAGAGAATGATGCCTTGTCAAAGTTTAGTTTAATTTTCACTAAATATGCAAATACGTAAGCAAAACCGTTTTCTACTATTCAAAGAAAAAATATATAAAATGCTTGATTTGTTTTTAATGAAAAGGGGAATGGCTGTCTTTTTTAAACATATATTTTTAACACACAATTTTTCATTGAACTTCCTTCGAAAATATTTTTAAAAACTGCCCTGATACTAACAAAGAAAAAGATAAGATCGATGCAATACACATTAGTGCTAAATGGTAATCAAATTACACATGCCTGCATCAAAGAAAAAAATTTAAAAAAAAGAGAAAGTGATTTATAAAGATCCGATTCCTATGTATTTTTGGTGAAAAGTGTTTGCAAATTCTAACTGCATACAGTTTTTCAGCTTGTAATTTGCCGTTAGCATTAATTGATATTTTGCATTCAAATCGATTTACCTTGAACAGCAAAACAAAGTTTTTTTTTTCTTCTTTTTACAGCATTTGGGTTAACACCTGAAAATTAAATTTAAAACCAACATTGAAAATTATGAAAAAAACCAGAGGAAAAAAAACTGAAGTGATTTCAAAATCTTAGTAGTTATTTCAGGTCCCTATCTATTAAAATTTCATAATGCATTTTTTTTTTGCATAAAATACCTGATTGCATTATGGTTTGACATTAGGAATATAGACATTCCAATTTGTGTTTCAGAATTTTTTTCCTCTTCAAAACTGAGCAATTATATTCCGTATTAATTTGTAATCTTTATATATAACTGTAGTCTTAAACTTGCACGTTAATGCATATTTTACACTCAGCTGATGCCATAAACTTTACGATATTGTTACAAATGTAATGGAAATTACTATTTTATAATCATTGTACGATTTTGGATTTCAGAAATCTTTAAAGCTTCTTTCTTGCATAAACCAATAGTTGAATTGATTTCTTAGAGCAAAGTATTTCTGAAATCCACCATAACGGTTAACATTAAAAGAGTTATTCTTTATAATTTATATATTAAGTTCGAAGAAAAAAAATCGAATGAGTAATTTTAGACGTAGTATGTTTAAAGAATTCAAATTTTAATGAAGAAACCATGAAGATTGAATGCCTTGATGAAGAAATTTTTTTTAGGAGGTAAGAGTAAGAAATTAATGTTTTAGACTTAGCTTAAATTACGCTAATTGCTTTCGTTTTTCTTGAAAACAAACAAAAGATCAAAGCAGTTCAGTAGAAAATATTTTTTATGGAATTTTTGGAAATTAGAATTTGCATGATTTAAAGCATTTCTTAAATTAACGACTTTTCATCAGGAAATCGGTTTCAGAAAAAGGTCGTAATTTTGAATATTTTCTACATATTAGTTTTTTTAATAGTAATTATTAAAATGAAAATGTTAATTATGTCCTTACTGCTGGGAGCTTGCTTGACATTAATTTTCACTGATTCTCTTTATACAAAGCTCATCCAGAAAAAAGTGCCCTTTACGCGTCAGAATAATTAGATTTTTTTCACTTGTATCTATTAAAGACAAACTACGTTTCGTCACATTAACTATAATACATAAGCCATGCGTAGTGTCTTCCTACTAATTACAACAAACTTTACTTTGTAGAATTTGGTCCTGAACCAGTTCTCAAAGCTTACTTTGAACTGTCATCTTTTGAAATATGCTGGCCTGCAAAAACATACTTGAGAGAGAAAAGAAATAGAATTCGGATAGAACTGTGTTTATCTTTTTAATGGTGCTGCGTATGGTCATTAACCTTTGCAGACCTAGTGCATTCCCCGGAACCCGGCATGCATTTATCAAGAAGCAGTACTATCGGTGGATGACATTAACTTGAGAATTTTGACGCTCAGTATCCCCCTAGATGGCGTCACCAGCACTCGAAATTATTACTTTTTTTTTGTGAAAACTCGGGAAAACATTTTCATCAGATTATCGAAATAGACATTTTGAAGTATAATAGGGAACATTTTTTAATTGTACAAATGAGTACAAAGCGTTTAAAAACATTCACTCATAAAAAATAAAAATTATAAAAACGAAGAAATGGATATAATTACTTAAGGTTTGTAAAACAACAATAACATAAATTCTAACTATTAAAAAAAAAAAAAAAAAAAAAAAAACTTGTTGACTAATGGGATACAAACCCTAGTCAAGCGCATCCATAAAAAAGTATTACACTAAAATCACTTTTAAAGCTAAAATAATGCAATGAAGTACTGTCGAAAACTTATTCAAAAAACAAAGGCAGCTATATCGTGAGAGTGCCAAATTGCGGCAGCTGATAAATTTTCCTGGTTAGTCTCAATGAAAAAAGAACACCTCTATATGATGCCATGTATATTCAACTGTTTTAAGGCTTAAGGCCAACATTTTTTTTTTAAGTTTACAGTTTCATATTTAATTCTTAACACTTGCATACTTAATTCTTAAAGAAATAAATAAATGAAATAAAAGGAAGATAAAAGGCAGAGGGAGGAAGGAAATAAGTTTTTGCATTTCAAAACATATTAAATTTTATCTCATATTTAATTTTAAATTAAAAGTAAAAAAAAAACACTGAAATAAAAACCATATTTATATATTTTTTTTGCTTTAACAAATTAGAAAAAAAAATGCAAATTAATTTATTGCCCTTAAGAAAAAAGATAATGGAAACATATTAAACCTCTTTCGTGTAATTAAAAATCATAAAAAGTCGGAAATTTCAGTTTCAGGTTACATTATAAAAATTCTTTACTTTAGTGAGAAAATGTAGAACACTTTACTTCCCTTCTAGACATTATAGTTAGATTTTTATCTTCACTAAATTAGAAAAAAAAAAAAAAAAAAGGGGAGAACAATTTTTCTGAGGAAATTTTATTCAGTTGCTTTCTAAGTCGTCACTTAAAACATTTTTGACGTTATTAATTCCTTAAAGATATTAAACACTGCTTGTTAAATTGTGAATTCCGAATCCCACATTAGATTGTGTTGAGCATTTGACACAATAAAAAACCAACACTGAAAACATCGTTAAATATAATTTATGATTGATGTATATGTGTTTGCTACGGTGAAACACCGAAATTGGTGATTGTCGACATTCATCAAATAAGCCAGTGGAAGTCCGAATATTTGGTTGTATTTTTGTATATTCGGACATCCGCCGGTGTTTGTCGACAATCACAGATGGGCTGTGGTGGAAGTCGAAACAAAAAGCCTATGCCAATAGAATTGCGGCAGTCGGACGAGCTCTAGTCTGAAATATGATTGTATGACCTTAAATAATATAAATTATGTTTAACATTACGCTGGCACAGTGGCTTCGTGCTAAGGCGGCCCAGTTCATATGATCGAACGTAGCAGTGTCGGTGGATTTTCAAGATGCAGAAAATCGTCTGTGATTATGCAGCATGTAAAACATCCTTTGAATAGACATTTGGCTTGGATACTCTTGGCTGAATTAAATTACTAGTGAATTTTCGCATAAACAGAGTCCGGGGGCTTATCCTTTCAGGGGAAGAAACTGGACATCAAAATTATTGTGCGGCGATGGTACCACACTCATTGTGGTGCAGCTGAAAGAGAGGGTACCAATCCTTGGGGAACGCACTAGGTCTGCTATTGGTAGAAGCTAACATCAGTCCATTAGGGAGGAAAATTAATTATTATTTGTATAATTATATTTGTTCATTTAGAATGTATTATTAGTTTGACATAATTCAATGTTTTTATAATAAGGATAATTTAAAAACACAATGGCCTCCACCGCTGCTCGCTTCATTCGCAAACCGCGACGTTCCGCAGTTAAATACCTCTTAAAATATAGCATAAAACTGACTCGGAATAAATACGATACTGGAGCATAAAAAAATCTCGGAGTAAGATACTGTCAGAAAGGCAGCAAAGTAAAATGAATATTCAATGTCAGCGATCAAAAACAACATTCTTTATCAAAATAAAAACGGATATTCAATTTCAACAATGATTTTAATTGTTGAAACAACGTTTTAATTCTGCTCTGTCCTCAGAATGAGGTCAAAAACTGGCTACTTACGTATTAAATGCCGCAACAAATTTACGTTAAAAATCTGGCGATCCTACATTATATGGTTTATATAGAGCATCGCCAAACACACGCATTACAATTTTTTAGCCTAATTTTCCGTAAAGTAAAAAATGAGCATAAAAAAATAACAGAAGGCTTAATGTATCGTAAAAAATAAGAAAAATTCAAAAATACGAATAAAGTATATATTGAAAAATTAAAAATTTGAAAGTAGGGTTTCGAGATGGGAAAAATGTGTGGCTGTCGCTCCCCCCCCCCCCCCCCAGTAACTTTTGAACAAATGGCCCTGTTCGAAAGTTTTTTTTTTTTTTTTGCATTCGAAAGATCTCGGCGAGGACACATCATTTCCATATTTACTTTTAGATTCGAACAGTTTTCGTTCGAAAATTTCTTAACATTAGCACCTATGGGCAACTCTGAAACAAATTATGTAAACTCTGGGCATCGAAGTTCCTTTTGAACAAGCTTATTGGAAGAAGCTCTCAACGGAAAACTTTTAATTTGAACAGTTCAAAAAAATTAATATTAACGCCTGCGAAGAATTTTCAATCCTATATAAATCCTGTTCTAACAGTCGGATTTGCTTAGAACAGACTTTATCGGAAAGATGTGCTGACGTAAAACATGTACAGATACAAAGTTCATTAGAACTCAAGGAGCCTATTTTCCCACGAAACTTTTTGACCTGGATTTTTAAAGATATTTCCGAATGAATGAAATAACAAATGATTGAGTGAACGAATGGATGAATAAATGTAATAAGTGATTGAATAACCTTCGAAAATGGTATATTTGAAGCAATTAAGAGCTAAAGCAAAATAAGAAGGAGAGAGAGAGAGATAGCTAGATTATCAATTTTATATTAGTGTAGACAGGAAAGTAGGTTTGTATAGTTCTAGACGGAACTTCTTGTTAATATATAGAGAAAAGGTAAAGAAATTATTTTAATTCAACATTCACCTTCCAGGAATGGTGAATCTCGACATTCACCGGTGTATGTCGACAATCACCAGTGTATGTCGACAATTACCAGATTTCGGTCTTTCACCGTAACATATATATATATATATATATATATATATATGTTACGGTGAAACACCGAAATCTGGTAATTGTCAACATACATCGGAGAATGTTGACATTCACCGAGTTATTTGGTGTATGTCCGAAATATTTGCTAAATATCATTATTTTGGACTTACGCCGGTTAATGTCGGCATTCACTTTGGCGAGTGCCTGTCAGTCTGAGCCGTTGTGTTGTAAGCTTCGTGCTTGATTCTAATCGTATTTGGGAAGTAAATACGAGGTTACCTTTGGTTTTAAGGTGATTTGAGAGCTAGATATTTTTGTGTGCTTAAAAAACTGTACATAGTGTAAATAACTCGTAAATAAATCGCGCTCGTTTGTACAAGGATTTAGTCATTGTTGTAAAGAACGACGAACTCGTAACATTTTGGCGCCCCACGACCGCACCATCTTACCAGGTTTACCCTTGTAGCCAGACGAAAACCTTTCTAAAACGACTTATTGAAATGCAGAGACAGATTGAATAGGGAATTTTATAAGACACCGGAGAATTTAAAGCTTTTAACATAAGTTTTTCGCATTAGCATTTAATGTGGCCCAAAACTCAGATCTGAACAAAAAGTTAGATATTACTTCAAAAATTAAAGAAATTAATGGCACGAAGTTGTAAAAAAAAATACATAAAAAATTATATCGCTAGAAACATGCAGCAAAACGCAAATAATAGAATTCATAGTAGAAGAACACCATAAAAAGGGAATTATTAAAACGAGGAATTAAACTTGCTGGTCCGAGTTCTTCACTATACAATTGTTTACCATACAAAAGCATTGCTTGATATATTACATGTCTATGCATTACATGTCAAGTCATGCTTTTGTCTACGAACTTTCTTCTATATACTTCATATGAATAAAAAAAAATTCAGCGTGTAAAAACTACAAATACGTGAAAGTTAAAAACATGCAAACTATTGTTTCCAGGCTGACCTACGAGCCGTAGGGCTCGTAGGTCAGCCCAGAGTCAGATCGGGGGTTCATCACTACGTGTAAACTAAAACGTGTCATTTAAAGGTGTAAATATGTTGAAGAGGTTAAAAAATTTAATGAATCCAATACTTCCCCTTGTATATTGGATATAAGAAAAACAAAAAAATATAAGGTGTGTTTAGTAAAGAAACATTAAGAGGTGAACCTTTTTGAGTGACGTACCACATTGTATTTTTTTTATAATAATATTAATAAGGGACCGTTCATAAATGATGTCATATGGAAAAAAATCATACGTTTGACCCCCTCCCCCTTTGTCACAAAATATCCCACTTCAACATACCCCCCCCCCTCCTTTGTTACATGCCACACTTCTTGTTACCCCCTCCCCTCCCCTTGTCACACGATTTCATGAACCCCTTCCCACTTGAAGCGTGACATCATTTATGAATGATCCCTAATGAGAAATATTGTGAAAGGCAAGAAAATAACATTATTATATTGATCAATAGGTACTATTTTCAGTGCATATACTGTTGAAAATATGATATGTAAAAATAAGAACTTAAATAATCTAAAATTTAATTTCCAATATTTGGAAACACACCCATTTTCAAAATATATTATTAGGTACATCAAAAGGAAATATTCTATAAGGAATCAAAATTGTTGTCCAATAAAATCAGAAAAGATGAAAGGCTTTATCTGTGTTTTTGTATTGTTTCCCTTTTGAGTTTTACTTTTAAAACTTAAGTGCAAAACCATGTCTCTTAAAGACAAAAATTTTGATCCTTTAAAGTCTTCGCTTAAAATTCGCTAAAAGGATAAGCCTTGAAACAAAGGAGTGTAGCACAAAAGAGAATGTTTTCTTTCACTACTTTTAGACTCACATTGTGTTTAAGAGGCGTTCGTATTTTTAAATAACATATGTACTACTTTCTTTTAAAGCTAAAATTTTTCTTTTGTAAAAATCGACATTTTAAAGTCAATATTTTCCTAAGTTATTTTGAGTTTTTTGAACAGGCAATTACATTACATACATCATAATTAATGCTTTCGAACACAGATCTTATGCTTTGTTTTCTGCAATGTACAAGTTTTTTTTCCTTAACTTAGTTTCTCCTAATAATTGCCTTGCTTCAATAAAAGCTTGTAAATCTTTAAAACAAATCACAGAAGCAAAGCAGCCATGCTCCAGTTTTGATTAGCCTTCTAAGTTGCTAAGTAGTGCAGATTATATGCTAAGGCTACAACTATAGATCCAGAGCTATTAATCAAGGACATAAAACATGCTACTAAATCAACTTAAGGATCATTTACTAAATTATACTCTAACACAAAGAACAAATAACTTTAATTCACATTTTCTAGTAAGCCTATATACTAGGGCGGGTCGAAAAAAAGCAATGTTTTTTTTTTAAAACGCTATACCGCGGAAAACTTGCCTTTGGGGTAGATAAGTAACATGCAAAACAAAAAACAAATTTTTATTAAACTCCTAGCTAGCGCATTTTACTTAAAATATCATTTTTTTTTTCGAAAATCAAGTCATTTTACAAGTTTTTTTCTCAGTAGTCAGCCATTAATTTAAACTGCTATAGTGAAAATCATTTATTAAAAGCGTTTAAAAGGACACAAAAAAAATTTAAACCGTAAAAATATTTCAATTTGCGGTAGCGCAAAAGATTCAAAAATCGGTAAATTATTGAAAAAATGTGTGTAAAACATATCAATAATACAAAGCTTTATTTTCTTCAAGGAAAAAAAAACTAGGGTCAGTTGGGGTAATTGTAAACGCTTTTTCAGTGTTTTAACTTTCCCCCCTTCCCTACCGTTTGCATGAATTCAGAGATAAAATTGTGAGCATTGTAGACACTACTGTACTTCTTGTGAGTAAATGTGTGCAAAAATTTTGACTTTATGACTATTTGTTAGCAAATGAGCTCGTGTTTACGATTACCCCAGAGATCTGGGGTAATTGTAAACAGTGATTTATTTTCGCATAAGGTTGATGCAAATGGAAAATTGTTTCATACCCAGTCTGCTTGAAGGCTTAAGAAGTTCCGGAGCAATGGTTCTCAATCTGCGGCCAACAGGCTGCATGTGGTCCGCTGAGTTATGTTACGAGTCGGCTCAGATCATTTAACGAGAAATATCTTGCAAAAAATGAAGTAATGCGACAAATTTATCTAAAATTTGTCCCGCAGTGTATCAGTCGGTTAAACTTGGATCCCACAGAACACCGAAAGGGAAGCACAACTGGCCGTGGTCAACGCTTGGGAGGGTGACCACCTCCCGCGACTGATTCCTCTGAGACCAAGTGCGCTTAAGGGAGCTGTGCACGTAAAATACGTCGTCGCTACTAATGTCCCAAGTTAGAAATAATTTCCGCTGAAGGACCAACCTAGGTGACGATATCTCATCTGGGAGTTGGTTCAAAATCATTAAGCCCCTCTGAGCCAAGTGTACTTCATTCTAGCGGAGCTGCTCATTAATAATCAGTAGCAGTTTCCTTAATTCATGGTCGCCCTGCAACGGGGGCTTGGATTTCCAAGTGGCATTAGCAAAAACAACAGCAGTTATGCAAAATAGACACAAAAGTGTAATTTAAACCAAAAGATAATACTTATTGTACCCACAAAATTTTGGAAATAGGATAAATTTAAGTGTTTACAATTACCCCAGAGTGCGAAATATATGGGGTAATTGTAAACACCTAACTTGTACATGAAAAATAACAGGGAAGATTAAATTTATAACTAAATGTTTTTAGCAGCATTCCATATGACAAATAAAAATGGTTGAAACCGCTTACATCGCTTTTGTAGATGAGCTGGAGAGGAAAATGTAAGATCACTAAATTTTGTTAAACAGCTTTTTTCACCGTGCCATTTTCAAACCACAGTGATGCCTTCACAGTTGTTTCGAAACTTATGAAACTGTTTCAATGTCTTCCCTATGCTGCCAGGTTACCACTCACAAGCAGATAAGTTTTCAAAACCACCACAAGTGTAGTTATGAAGCTTGTTTACAATTACCCCAACTGACCCTATATAGACACTTATGCAAAGGCAGAAAACGAAGATACTATCTATCAGAAACGCATACTTTTATTTTAAATTTAACCATATTTAACAGTCTAAGAACACGCATAGTACTTAAGATGTATAACTATAAATAGGCAGAGCGGAAACCAAAACTAGTTATGATTTATAAGAGTACATGTGAAATCATAATTTTAATTTTTTTCCTTGGATTAGTTTCTGAAATTCTGTTAATATCGCCAGTAATAAGTATCTAAACGAATTAAATAATCTCAAGCATTACTTCCTTCAGTTCAAAAAATCTTGAGTAATAAAACTTTACCTTACATCGCGTATACTTTTAACACAGGAACCTTATAATCATTAGTAGCTTCCGGTGCAGGAACAAGTTTTTTCTTGTCTTCTTTTTTTCTAATGGAGGTTTTATCACGAGATGCACTATTTATTTCGTAGAGACAATTCAGCTGTAAAAAGAAAGTAGCACTTTTGTAGTGACCTTTTATGGAAACACTTTTTTCCCCGCTCATTCCAGTTGTCATGAAATTATTTTAAGAAAAGTTTCAAGTGTGAGCTCAAAAGGATGTCTTAAATTACAGAGTGCATTAAAAACTTCTTTAAAATGAAAGCGAAAAAGAAAGAACATTAACCTCAATTTCACGCCTTGTCATTTATTTTTAATTTATTTTTCTCGTATTATACGGACT
Source organism: Octonoba sinensis (assembly GCA_038502835.1). Classification (NCBI taxonomy): domain Eukaryota; kingdom Metazoa; phylum Arthropoda; class Arachnida; order Araneae; family Uloboridae; genus Octonoba; species Octonoba sinensis. The sequence continues at coordinate 15,026,373 of CM076606.1, read as the reverse complement.
TCCATTGGTAGTCTTTTGTCCCCTTTTTCTACTACTAAGTTGAATACAATTAAGTAAAAAAACACGAACGAAAAGAATATTTTAAATTTTAATATTAATTCGGAAAAAAAAAAAAAAAAAAAAAAAAAAAATGAAAGCTGACAACTCTTATCACAAGCCATCACTTGCATGAATACTCTAAATATAAACATGGATGACTATTCTTCTTGATATGGACGATCACAACCACAAAATGCCATGTTTAAAATGCATTTTTAAACACACCTTGTACAAGGTATGCTTTCTTCGTAAACTTTAATATGTTTTGGTTTTTCACAGTATGATTCACGTTAATAATCCATGGAAGTTCATCTCAGAATATTCCAGGAAATTTTAAATTAATCTTTTGAGGGAAATATTTTATTAACACTAATTTAAAGTGCAAAGGAGTTTGGAGCAAACATGTGTTTTCTTCAAAAGAAGCTTTTGGTGAATATATATTTCTTTTCAATTCGAAACTCCTTTTTTCCTTCTTGAAACTATTCTATTAATATAAAATACTATAGGTATATAATGCTAACGTATAAAATACTGTTTTTTTTTAAATACTCAATTGATAGGATGTATATTTAATTTATTTTTATAAATTTACTTATTTGTATACTTTTCTTATTAGTACTCATTCTCAGAGCTCTCTAATATGTTTTGTATTGATAGTTTTGCAGAATATTCCTTTCGTTTAAGAAAAAGTTTGAGTTAAGCAAAAATCAATATATTTTCCAAGTATCGTTTTTCTGAATGGCAGCTCGTCTGCGCTTGAAAAATAAGATTCGAATTATACTAATGAACCCTTACAAGCGTTTAGCCTCAACAAGGAAAGGGAATTTCAATAAAAGTAGGAATATATAAAACAATTCAATTGTTTCTCTATCAGAAATCGAATTTAGAGGAATTATGTAGAATCTTATGCCGAAATCGAAGAATTGAATACTTAGAGATGAGATAAATTTAACCGTTTCATCCTTAGAACATATTATGATTTATTATACATTTTGCTGCGGTTGTTTTTGCACGACGTCGTTGTTAATAATACTGGTCTACAAAATTTTTCTTTCTGCCCCAAGGACTTTGTTAACTGATCTTAGAAGTATTTTTCACGATGAACTCGAAAATGAAAATCATTTTTCTCTATCACGTAAGGATTTTCCGTGCAAGGTGCTGTCATAGTTTACATTAATAACATTTACCCTGAATTATTGCATTACCTTACAAGAAAAACATTCATTTTGGAATTCAACTTGGAAAATACTTCTAAGATCGGTCAATAAAGTCTTTAGGATCCCTCCCCCCCCCCTTTTTAAGGGCATTGTAAATTTAACATTAGAAGCATTTCCACCAAAAAATCAAGTAATTTTCTGTTTAAAAGGATCGATTTTGACACGTTCCGGCATACTTTGCTTCAGGAATGTCCCTTTTTAACGTCCAGCAGTAACCTGCTAACATAGTTGCACTCCACTTCCCTTGATATCTTTTTTCCACAACTGAAATGTCCTGATGGAACCGCTCTCCATGTTCATCGCTTATACAGCTCCCATATTTTCAGGGGGCATTTTTACACACAACAGGAGACTTATATGATAGTAAAAGTAGCTCATGCTCATTGAACGTGTCGTACAGTATCATTTTTTTTTCCTATTTGTCTTTGTATCCCAATTCTCGCGAAATTCCTACCGAGACCCGTACCCAGTGCAGTAATTTGATACGCACTTCCGTTCGGGGGTCTGTAGGGGCTGTTTGCGACACTTTACTTAGTTTTTTCCAGCAAAATAAAATGACTACTGATTTAACGGTTGACATTCAAGCTCTTTTGTGTACTTTAACTCAATAAAAACGATGCCGCATGATCGGGAAAACACTGCAAAAACGTAAAAATAGAGCATTTCCTTCCTCATAACTAGAAAACTAAACGCGATAGAAAAATTTTGATAGCAGATATGGATTTCTCGTACAAAAGTACTTCTGAAAAAGTGAAATTCATTCTTGGGGCAAAACACGTGTTGACCAGTGTAATTGATTTCTATGATTTACTTAAAACCTCGTTATGATACATCATTCCCGAATCTGTCACTCTACGCATGTATCGCCTTAACTTTTTTGTCACAAATGCTATATAGTAATGTTGATTTTACCTGTTTTGATCGTTTCAGATTTTTGGAAATTCCCCTATCTCTCATACAAAATTTTTCCCAATTAAAAGAAAAAAAGTTTATAAAAACTTTTGTCATGATGTTTGACGATTAAGCATCAATTGATGAAAAGGCCGCTACATGTGGCTTTATGTTTGTTCAAGAAATGATCGTAGAAACGATGAAATGGATGATGAATTCAGAAAGATAGGTGTACTAGCCAGTTTCCCAGCATTTAAAATAGATATTTAAATTCGTTCTTCATTCTTCTGTTACCTAATTTTTTTTGCTGTAACCGTGTACTTTTTCCTTTCAAATGTTCTGTATTTTAATAGTAAATGCATTACTTCCAATTATTTTTTCAGGAGATAATCTTTATCGTTGACCCGAATTCCGCATTCGTCGTTTTCCCCGTATTTATTGTTCGCATGGTTTCGTGAAAAACGATCGATCGATGTTCTAACTTATATAGGTATAGTAGTATATATATATATATATATATATATGTAATTACACATATTTGTATCAAATGTGATTTATTATCCTAATGCAGTGTTCTGTTGTGTTTCATGCATATGGTGCTTCGCTTTGTGTACCAATTAGCCATTGTTATTCAGCAGTGGTTACTTTATCACGTGTCTAATTTTTGTCTGCGACAAAAAAACTTTACAAGTAAACACAAGATATTCAAAATGGAAGTTGTTGTTGTTGCTTATGCCACTTGGGTATCCAAGCTCCCGTCACAGAGCGACCTGGAACTAAGGCAGAAAGCCTTCTGTTTCAATATGAGCACCAACGGTGGAATTACGACTTGGCTCATAATGCACTTGGATGACACCAGATGGTGCCACCAGAAATACGACACCTTTATTAGACCTATGGGTGAAAGGAAGGGAAAATCTCCACCCACCGGTAACCTTGGAAGTGCCTCGGGACTTCAGGGTCCACAGATTTTACATACACGTATCCCCAAGTGTACATGGTGGGTCTTCAGCGGCTCGGGTATTAAACCCGAGATCCTCCGTACCGAAGCTCTATATCCGAACCACTAGGCTACCACGACCCGCAAAATGGAAGTAGTCAAAGCTGATCACCAGAAATATTTATTATATATTAATTTAAAAGAAATTTGTGCACAATTTTTAGTTTTAAAATCAGTAAAAGAAACGCAGTTTTTTTAAGTTAAACTCAGTTGTAGAAAATGTTATTATATTCTCCTGTTTTAAAACATGGGGTGTCTACAAATGTACAACAACGCATGATAACACTGCCAATTTAATTTAAACGAGTGCTTTTCAGTCTACATCCTTGTAAAACCAAAAGTTCGATAGCTCCACCCGTCTTCAACCAATGGCGTGAAGAATTATCTAACATTTGCTCTTATTTTTGTTTGAATGCTTGGATAACTTTTTGAAATTAGCAGCTAGTCGTATCCAGGGGAAGAAAAGAACAGAAAGCGAGAGAGAAAAGAGAAAGAAATGTTGTGATGCTCCATTCTACTTAAAGCAAAAGGCGACAAAATTTAATCAACACCTATTCCCATCGAGTTCTAACTATAAACCAATCTTAGTTCTAAGTCTTCTATTACTTCTTGAGATATAGCACTCCCGTAAAAGGAGATGAAACGTTCGGTTGTTCTAGGCACCTCGAAGTTATTCGCACTAAAGACTAATCAGCAACACTTATCATTAAGCCAAATGTGAACCAAATTTCGTTCGATTCCATGCATTACTTTTTTACCACAAAAATGTGTTCGCCCACATACAAAGGCTCACACAGACAGACGGACATTTTCTAAAAGTGGTCAAAATATATTCAACACCCCTTAAATTGCGTAAATTTGTCAGAACTCAAAAATCGAAAATCTTTACTAATCCAAAACTTTCTTTTCTGTATTGGATAGATAAAAAGAAGTTTTAAAAAATGCAAAATATTTTTTTTTATTTAGTATTTAACATGGAAGGGACATGAACTTTGATAAGAACATATTTTCAGCATAAAGTTAAGAAGTGTTAATTCATTTTATTTGCTTTATTCTAAAATACATCAAAACAAAGAGATAGATAGTGAAATACTATTCTTAGGAAAATTACTTTTAATGTTTTTCAAGGAAAGCAGGGTTTTTAGTTCTTATGTTTTTTAAACAAAATTAAAACTGACTTTTGCTTAAAATTTAATTATCACATGAAAGCGCTTTAGCAGTTTTGCTCCGAGTATTCATGTTTGTTAATTATTTAGAATGAACTTGGATTTCCATTAGCTTCCCGGAATTGCGGAAAGAATTTCATTATTCATGGAAATTCATTCTTTTTTTACAATGTTTTCATTAAAAGCTGTCATAACTTATTGCGACTGCACATTATAATAACAAATGTTTAAGGAACAGAACATCCGAGAATTGACATTAATGTACTTATTCCTCTAATGAATTATTTTAATCATTAAAGTCCTTCAATTGAAACAGTTAAGTGTTTTCTGTTGGTTTTATTAAGTCTATTCTACGACAAGATTTCCCTCTTCATTCTATATGTTTAAATGCTTTAATTTAAGCAAAAAGTATTATTTTTTTAATCTTCCCTTTCATACGTCTACCACCTAAGACAGTGATTATCAACCACTGTGCCGCGGTACTTTTGTGTGTCGCCAATTCCTTAAAATGTGCCGAAAAATTTTTGAAATGTATATAGTAAAAATTATAATAGTTTTTATTACATGTAAAGTTTGTTTAAATTAAAGAATTTCCCAAATATATGTACAAACAAGAAGTTCCGTCTAGAACTATACGAGCCTACTTCCCCGTGTACACCAGCTCCAAATTTATAATCTAGCTATCTCTCTCTTTCTCGTTTAGCTTTAGCTCTTAATTGCTTCAAATATGCCTTTTTCAACGGTTAATACAGATTCGTTCAATCATTCATTTATTCAGTCATTCATGTATTTATTCACTCATTTATTCATTCATTCATTATTTTGCTTATTCATTTAATCTTTCATTAATTCAAAAATATTCTAGAAAATCCCGATCAAAAAATTTCATAAGAAAATAGGCTCGTTAGTTCTGGATGAACTTTTTATCTGTACATGTTCTACGTCATAAGAGCTTTCCGATAAAGTTTGTTCCAAGCAAATCGGCCCGTTAGATCAGGATTTATATAGGATTGAAATTTCCCCGTAGGTTATGTTAATTTTTTTTTGAACTGTTCAAAAATGAACAAAAATTGTTCAAATCAATATTTCACGCCAAGAACTTCTTCCAGTGAGCTTGTTCATTGGAATTTGGATCTTGTCTTCAGAGTTTACATAATTTGCTTCATTTTCGCCCATAGGCGCTAATGTTAAAATTTTTTGAACTGTTCAAAATTGAACAAAAAATTGTTCAAATCAAAAAATAAAATATGAAAATTAGATGTCCTCACCGAGATCTTGCAAAAGAATGCAAAAAGAACTTTTCGAATCGGACAATTCGTTCAAAAGTTATTAGGGGGGGGGGGACAGACCGACAGATAGACCGACAGACCGACAGACACACTTTTTCCCCATCTCAAAACCCTACGTTCAAATTTTTTATTTTTCAATCTTTATTTAATTACTTAATTTATTTTTGACTTTTCTTGATTTCTAACGATATTTTCACGATACATTAAGCCTTCTTTCATGCTTTATTATATTTTTTTTTACTTTTACGGGAAAGTAGGCTAAAAATGATTGGGTTCGTAATCCATTTGTGATAATGAATACTCCTGTATTTGAATTAACTTGAAATGAAGAGGAAGAACTAATTATGCTTTCTAATAATCGAGATTTAATTTAAAATATTCGGAAGAATTCCCCAATTAATTCATTTTAGATTAAGATGCGATTATCCCATGATAGCCAAAAACAGTTGAAAAATATTATTACAATTTTCTACCATCTTATTTTAAATACTATTTTCTACAATTTATTTGTAATAATAGTGTCTACATCTTATTTAATAATATTTTGAATTCGGATTTTCAGTATTAACAATCATAAAAACGAAAAAATGATCGATACTGTTAAATGAAGAAGCCGATATGATAGTAGCATTGTCATTTTTACGATCAAGTAAAATTGAAATTATCAAAAAACATCAAGCTCGAATTTCTCATTAAATGTATTCTTATTATTACCTTATAATTAATCCCTTATTATACGTAGTGTTGTTTTTGTAGTACACAGTATATTATTTTAATTCACATTCAAAATTATCATTAGCTATTTTACACAGTGTATTATAACTAAGTAAACAACTTTTAAACTTATCTTTTTCTTTGTGTGCCGCCAAAGGTTTGAAATCAGTTATTAGATCATGTTTTTCCAAATTAAAAAAATCAGTAAAATATTTACAACTTCAAAGTAATACAGGAACCGCTACCCCCCCCCCCCCCCCCCATCAGGAAATTAAGTTAAATTTTTTGTGTATTTACTGATTTCTAAATATTCTCTTTGAGCAAAATATTTTTTAAAACTATAACCAATGGGATGTAGTTACAACATCAAATAACTCGCAAAAGGTGCGATACTACCCACATAAGCTATCCATTGCAGCAGTTTCCGGATAACATGTTGTTCTATGGAAGCAAAAATAAGTGAAACGATTTAGCCATGAAAAATATTTTTTTTTTGTAAATCCTACTATTCAAAGTATGGTCAAAATCATATTGAAATTAAGTATAATTAGTGTCTAAGATTATTCTTCTTATAAGCGTCATTTGTACCTAAATTATGCATGGGAACTCCATGAATCGTCTCCAAGAACAATTTATATTCTTTTTGAGAACAGCTTTGTGTATTTAAAGTTGTTAAAGAGCAATTCTGAAAATTCTTGCATAAAAAATATAAATGTTTAATTTTGTTCAATAGCTACATTTATTTAGAAAAATATCTTTGAAAAAAAAATAATGATTAAAAATAATAAATTTGTGTTAATGCTTATTATGTCTAAGAATGCATTTATGTTAATGCTGCTAATTTGAAGTTATTCGTCATCATCTAATATGTGCAAATTAATGATATAATTATAAGGGAAATTTGGAGAATGTAATCGAGTTTTCACTTTAACGAAGATATTCTTGAGAATGTTTGAGAGAACATTTTCACTCGTTAACGATTATTAACGAGAAATGTGTATCTCTAAATCTATGTAAGTCTTTTAATACAGAGATTTTTTATTCAAGTCAAGTGAAAATGTTCATTTCAATGTTTCAATTGTTGTTTTTTGTATTAATTAAAAAGCAATATTATTTAAAACTATAAGATTTATTGAAAGAATTTGTTAAGATGCTTCTTAGAATTTAATAAATGATTGCATGAGTGACCTTTGATTTTGAAACCAATTTATATTTCACTATATTTCAAGCAAAACAGAAAAACTGTAGAACCAGTTTAAATCACGAAATCTGGGGTTTGACAATCTCAGGTGACGGTCTCTCATCTGGGAGCTGGTTCAAAAATTAAGAGATCATTTAAATGAGCTTCAGTCAGTCTTCAGTACTCGTGGTTCCTCGCTCAGGTGAAGATGCATGTCACCCTTAGCCATGGATTAGTCGTATTCAGCGACATGATCTTCTAGACCTAGGCTTTATTACGCCAAGGGGATAAGAAACAAGAATAAACCACGAAAATAATTTTAAAAGTATCTCAACTCCTGCCCTTGTATTATGCGTATCAAAATAGTCTTAATAATTAATACATTTAAAATACATATAAAATGTAATACTTTACATTCAATGTATAAGAATTATTACGTCAAAAAATACATGTTTTTTTTTTTTTTCCTTTTCCAAATTCGTTTAAAAAACGTAGAATAGAAATAAAATTTCACGTTAAATTAAAGCACAAATGAGCATTAAAACGCAGACATATGTTTCGGGATCGCTTGGAATCCCTTTTTCAATGCGACAGGGAGCTTCTAGATGCAAAACATCCAAATGAAGCAGACAGAACAACAAAAACAAAGCTTATATAGCCTAAGAATTAACTGTAAACCAATGAGAATAAAGGCAGTGTGAAGTGGAAGTAGAAGTAGTATTAAAGGCACCAATAAGAGAGCAACAAACGAATGTAGTTGGAAGTACAGAAAGTAAAAAGGAATATCAATAAAAACAAAGAAAAAGACAACAGCGTGCATAAAAATGTGAAAATACATGAAAATTGCAAAAAAATAAAATAAAATACAAAGAATAAAATGGAAATAAAATAAGTACAGAAAATACCAAAACAAAAAGCAAAACAAAGTACACATGCAAAAGAGGGGGAGGGGGGGGGAGAGAGAGAGGGAAAAAAAAAAAAGGAAAAAATTTCCTTTTTTTTTTTTTTTTTTTTCCCTCTCTCTCTCCCCCCCCCCTCCCCCTCTTTTGCATGTGTACTTTGTTTTGCTTTTTGTTTTGGTATTTTCTGTACTTATTTTATTTCCATTTTATTCTTTGTATTTTATTTTATTTTTTTGCAATTTTCATGTATTTTCACATTTTTATGCACGCTGTTGTCTTTTTCTTTGTTTTTATTGATATTCCTTTTTACTTTCTGTACTTCCAACTACATTCGTTTGTTGCTCTCTTATTGGTGCCTTTAATACTACTTCTACTTCCACTTCACACTGCCTTTATTCTCATTGGTTTACAGTTAATTCTTAGGCTATATAAGCTTTGTTTTTGTTGTTCTGTCTGCTTCATTTGGATGTTTTGCATCTAGAAGCTCCCTGTCGCATTGAAAAAGGGATTCCAAGCGATCCCGAAACATATGTCTGCGTTTTAATGCTCATTTGTGCTTTAATTTAACGTGAAATTTTATTTCTATTACTTTGCACAAAGTTTAATCATTACTAAACGTAGAATAGTTTAAATTATTTTTTAACAACGGATGTAATTATTTTTCTATTTCTTACGTAGCGATTTTAAACATAAAACTGAAAGTCTTCCTTTTTATTACAGCGTATTTTTAAAGGGAAAAAAGGAAGTTTATTTGACTTTTATTTTCGCAATAAAGAAAAAAAAAAGTTTTCATAAAGCTTTTGCCGAGTAATTAAAACTCATAAACTACGAAATTGCAATTTTATCTTTAGCGAAAGAATGCAAAACATATTAAAGACTTTTTTAAGTAAGATTTTTTTTGGACTGATGCGAGTAGATTATACTACGCAGGGCTATATTTTTGTGATAAATATCTAGCACAGCTTTTTCATATAAAATTACGTAAGTATAATTCGTTTTAGTTGCTCTTTTACCTACGTTTTTCTCTAGTATTTTAAAAGCACAAAAATAAAAAGCAGTAACACTAAGATAATGAGTTTTGTGATAAAAAGCATGTTTATAAGCATGGCTGATAAAATTTTAGTTCTAAGATTAAATTCTAAGTCCCTTGTTAAGGGTCGTTAAATAATTAGTTTGGGTTAGTTAAATAATTATCAACCCTTTTCAAAACTGATAACAATATTTATTACTATGCTATCCCGCTGTGTAAGTATACTTTGAACAAAAGCTGCAAAAAAATCTTTGGGGAATGTATATAATTTGTAGTTTTTACACTTTTTATTTATACGTACTTGGCACACCTATTTGCGTCTTAAGTTTGCGTTTGCATTGCCTTGCCAACAAGTGGATTTTTCAACATGCGTGCAATTTTAATTATTTTCTTTTACTCTATATTATTTTGTATAAATGTATTCTTTATAAGCCAGTTTTTATCTGTAACAGCTATATCAAAACAATGTGTACATTAGAATTTCAAAAAAAAAAAAAAAAATAATAATAATTTACAGTTATTAAAACAATAAAAACTGTGATTTCAAAAAGAAAATAGATAATTTCATTTGGGCTATTGACAAAAAAAAAAAAATATATATATATATAGTTTTAATTCTACCTCACACTTTTTTTATAAGAAGTCCAGAAGGATTTCCTTCCAAAAATCTGCCATCTAATTTTGTTACGAAGTATTTTAAAAATAATAAATAAGTAAAAGTTGTTACGGACTTCATTTAAACGTGTCAAAATGTGTACAGAAGAAGAAACTAAAAAATATCTCTGTAGGGAATCTTGAGATGAGTATCTTTATGCATTTTGCATGAGATCAGTACCTTTATCAATGTTTTAAGGCGCATTTGTGTACCACACCATTAGACGGTGTAACATCGCAACGAATACAGTTCTACTGAAATTATTTCATTTGTTTCTCAGATCACTAAGAAGTAAAAGAGTAGAATTTTATTCTCAGTTATACGGGTCAGCATAGATAAAATATGTTAAGTTTATTACAATGAGAATATACTCAGTGTGATATAATTTATTTATATTTTTTCTATTTAATATTTATTTGATATTTTATATTTATTAATAATCGTCTTTTTTTGTCCCGCAATGGACCAGTCGGTAGAAGCTCGGTTCCTGCAGGACACCAAAATGAAGTAACATTGACTGAAGTCAGTGGTTTCGGAGGGTGACAACCGCGAAACTCTAGCGGCTGGTAGCTTTGGGACTGTGTACCCTAAAGGGAGCTGATGCACGTTAAATCCGTCGTGGCTTCAATGTTCTCTAAGTGAAACGATACCTCTGGGGGTGCAAACCCCAGGTGACGGTCTCTCATCTCGGAGGTGGTTCAAAAAACTAAGAGACCTCTCAAAGGGGGGAATCGTACTCCGGCCTATAAAGGCCCCTTTAGACTCAGGAATAGCACATCCATTCTTGCTCGCTTCGCGGAGGACTCGACAACAACAAATTCGTTTTTATAGCGTTACTATTTAAAACGCACATTTAATAATTTCCATTTTAAATAGGATTTACGTAATATCTTTACGTAATCCTTTATTGCTTCTTTCCCCTTATCCTTCGAAAGTCGAAGGTAGCAGTTACGCTAAATGTATATAATGTTTATATCTTGCAGATAAATGTTTTACATTATTAGAATTTCATCATTAAAATAAGGTTAAATAGCCGGCAGCAGTCTGTCCATCTAATTCACCGTTAAATTTACGGTTTGGAGCATTTTTCTATCTTTACGGGACTTACACCATTTCCAATTAACTTTGTTAAAATACCGTAAATGCAAAATTTTACGGTTTTATAAATGTTTAAAAATACAATTTTTAAGGTTTTTGAAGCATTTTGTTACGTAGAACCTTTGAAGCGTGGAAACTGTAAACGAAGCGTGCGGGAATCGAACCCCGGGCGTATGGTATACCAACCTTCTCTCTAGTCATTCAGCCATCCACACCACTCAAAGCGGCCGTTTATTTATCATTAAATCTTCTTTTCCAACAAGCAAACTGCATTAAAATTGATATTTCAGTTTTCGATTGGATCTAAAGTCATTTTTGGTCTAAATTTACTGTATATTGACGAAAAGCATTTTATTTGCTAAAAAAATTAAAATACAAACCAGCTTCAGCAGCTCAAACTATGGATTCGCTCATGCACTAACAGTTCGGGAATCCGATGTGTCCAATTTTTGATTTTCGTGTGTATGTGTTTCTATTTAGTAGCCACTGCTTAAGCCACGTTTTTTTTTTCTTTTTTATATACACATGCAGATTTGAACTGATAAATCTTTATTCATATTTTAACGTACGACCAGTATCAAGGAGGATTATTGACTACGAGACCTAGTGGCGCTTGTAAATTACGGTTAGTTAAACGTTCTTTAGGATAAACAGAGAATAAAGGATATTTTTCACAATCAGCGGTTTGAGTACCATCTTTTTAATGGTTATTCAACTGTTGTAATTAAATATGGTAAAATAACAATCAAATAAATGTTTACCGTATTTATGCGAATCGAATGCGTATCGTTTTTTGCCAAATGTAGTATTCAAAATTGGGGTGCGCATTAGATTCGAGTGCAAACCTGGTCAGCAGTTCGCCGATGATGTCAGCCAAATTTATTCGCCGACAAACAATTTTTTTATTATTTAAAGTTTTAAAATGGGGATGCGCATTAGATTCGCATAAATACGGTATACTATTATTTTCTTGTGGACATTTTTAACAGCGTAGTGTTTTTCAAGTTTTCATTAACTTATTTTTTCGAGGATTTCTGAAATACATTAACGGCAAAGTTGTTTCAAACGTTTCTAAAAATAAGAACATAAATATGATTTCGTCATGGACACGAATTTTTATTTAGATATTTTATTGTAAAAGGCATATCGGTGTGAGGAACTAAGCATTTTTTAATGTCATGGGTGCAATTTTATGTAAGACATTTTCTTCTTCAATGAAGTAGTCGGGAGTTTAAATTCCTGGTGAATATGCGAACTATTGATATATTATAATGAATGGAATATATATTATAATTGCTAATATCTTAGCAGTTGTGTTCTCTAATAATACACGTACTTAGCTTAAAATTATAAACTTTATCATGGTTGTTTCCTACAATGTATAACAAAACCCAGGCCCGGCCCTAGAGTTTGCGAGGCCCAAGGCAAAAGCGCGTCCGCGAGCCCCCCCCCCCCCTCATCTTTTTCAGCTTCTTGAAGAAAATGTAAGCATGAGTTTGGAAATCATGTAGATCTAGCAGAGAAGTATTACTATTCGAATTATTTCAGAAAATTATTTTCTAATGCTCCTGTATTAACGGAAGTAAAAAGAATTACGAGAATAAATAACAATAAAAACAAATATAAAATATAGAAAAGCAGCGAACAAAGGAATGTTTAAAAATATTAGACGTTTTATGTTTCAGCAAAAATATTTTTATTTTAACATTCCTTTTGTATTTTTTTTTATAAAGACCAAATTTCAAAATAAAAAAAATACGGCAACACAATCAACAATGGGCCAAGCGCAAGGCCCCTGAAAGCGTGAGGCCCAAGGCGGGGCTGCCTTGCTCGCCTTGCCCTAGGGCCGGCCCTGAAAAACCGAATAAAATAGTCACATAAAATTTCGGTTGTAACATAATTTTTAGTATTAGGAGGAGGCCTGAGGAGGAAGCTAAAAATAAGAGTTTAAAAGAATCTACAAAATCAAGTTTTTCAAGAAAAATATTGAACACAAAAGATGAGACTTTTACGCATGCTTGTCAATAAAAGCATGCATGGTTTTATTGTTTCTTGCTTAGTTTTATTTCTGATACTTAAGTGCAGAACCATGTCTCCTTAAAATGTGTTTTGAACACTTACGCCTTCGCTTAAAATTTGCTAAAAGGATGAACTACGAAATGAGGCAACGTTGAGCAAGGAATAATACTTTCTTTTTGTTTACTATCCCTGTTGCATTGTATTCCAGAGACATGTGCATTCTCTAAAAACCATATGCACTACTTTTCTTTTCTTCTCCCTATCTCTTTTGAAGAATTATATTGCATTTTAGGAAAAATTCCACACAGACAATAGGCTATATTTTAAGCTCTAAAACACACTTTAAGGAGGAAAATCTATTACAACTCGTCGTTCATGTATAAAAAGAAAGTTATGCGATTTTATTTTCCTGAAGTTGTTTTACATTTTATCTTTTTGTTTACTGCATGAAGCATACGATCTTACTTGCAAGTAAGAATTGTCTTCTCTTTTAACTAAGCGTAAGTTATATATATATATATATATATACATATACATAAAACTTTTAAACATACACAAACATATTTTATTTCATCACATAATAAACACAATTTCGAAGCTTTAATTATTGACTACAGAACCAGTTGATATTTTGAATTTTTATTGTTTACCTTACATTTATGTTGACGCATACAAAAAATAGAAGAAAAAAAAAGATGATACACAACTTCTAAGTATAAATACTGCTGACTTATATGTACTTGATTTAAAAACCTAAATAAAGAAACATTTTGTAATATTGAAAGCAGCCATTGATCTTAATATCTATTGTCAAAAATTGATGTTGTTTTAAACAGATATGCGCGCATTGTATAAACCACATTATTATTATTATTATTATTTTGATACACACGTTACATTTGTGTAAATTTTAGAAGAATATTGTAAACCAATGCTAGTTCTTTCTTTAATGAACTAAAACGGATACATTTCCAAAATGTTTTTATTGATAGCATAAAATCATTAATAGCTACCAAATAAAAAACAAGTAAGAAATTCGGTTGACAAACAGAGGAGAAAATAGTAATTAACTGCTTTGCCTTTGCTTAATTATGTATGGATATTTTATTTAATAGATCTTTCTGAATTTTAATGTATTTCTTGCATTACATTTTTTTTCTAACGGGGTTGCCTTTAGTCACTATCCTTTTCAGATCTAGTGCATTCCTAAGAAACCGGCTTCCATTCTTTGAAGTAGCACCACTATCGGTGGATGCCATTACCACTTGAGGATTTTGACACTCATTTTCTCTCTAGATGGCGTACCTGAGCTCTAACTGATGCGAAACTGCACTAAGAATTTAATTCAGCCGTGAGTATCCGTACCAAACAGATAATCAAGGGATCTTTAACATGCCGCATAATCATTCGAAATTCTGCATCTTGAAAATCCACCGACTTGGGCCAGGTTTGATCCTGCGAACTTGGGCGTACGAGGTCACAGCCTCACGCCCAATCCACTACGCCACTCTGCCGGCTTAAACATTACATGATAAATAATACTTTAAAAAAAAAACTTTTATTCCCCTTTACTATTTTAAAACTTTTATGATTTAGTTATTAGGACCCAATTTCTGAATGAGAGGCATCAAAAATAAAATGGGAGTTAAACCATCAAAATTAATTTAAAACACGTTGTTAATTTAATTATCTTTACTGGTAATACAAATTAATTTTTATAGTATTAATGAATTACGAAGATGCAATTTACAAAAAATCCTTCCCCTTCATAAAAAGAATTTTTCAGACACAATAGATAGTTAAGATATTTTAATCTATAGCATTAGTGAGGAAAAATTCTTATACGCTGTAAGAATGCGGCAAAATTGAATTATATTTTTTTATACTTAATTTTTAGAAATTAAGTATAAAAAATAAGAATATCATTATAGTTTTTCTCCGCGTTATCGTATAAAAACGAAAAAAAAGAACTAAGTGATGTAGGTAATTAGGATTACTAGTTATTTTTCATATTTTTAACGAAAGAAAAAAAAGCTGAGTGCCTTAATGCGATCTAATGAAATGAGAGTTAATCTAAAGCGATTATTATTAAAAATTATAAATAATATAATCTGGTTATTTAAGTATTTAAGAAGAGGGATAGGAATCATTAGTTTAAAAAAAAATAAAAAATCATTTTGATGGAATGTATTTTTTTTTCCTGTATTTTACTCCCGTTACCGCAAAAGGTTAAAGGCTAAAAAACTAATTGTGTAATAGTGTTTGAGTATTTGCGTAAACCACTTTATTGCGTTTTTAAGCCCGTTAATTAATTATGCTTCAGATGATAAGAACTAAACTATAAAGTATATGACTCTTTAAACTTTTAAATGACATCGGTGACCTTTCTCATTGAATGCGCACAATGTTTACGGTTTATCAACAAACTCGTATAAGCCTAATCACATACTTCAGCTTATTGGTAAAAAGGTAGCTGGAATAGGAAACTTAACATAATTAACTATTACAGCCAACTCATGCCTATTGTTTTAATAACTGATGGTAATATGCGTTATGTTTCTAATTAGATAGCTCATATAATAATGTATTACCTCATATAATGACGTATATCTCATATAATGATGCCAGCTGTATTTTCAATAGAAAAATATAAAATTTCCACAAAGTTTCAGCTTGTGCTTTGTTTAATTTATTGCAAATTAGAGTAAGTTCCAACATTATAGATAAATTGTATTTACCATTTTACTTTATTGTTAGTTCCCTCTTGATAGTTCAAGTTTTAAAGCTCAAATAATTATAACATAACAGTACATATCTCTTGATAAAATTAATTATCTCCAGGTAAATCACATTTAAGAATAAATATAAAATAATTCCCAAAGCAAATAATTAAGCCAAATAAAACTTTAGAGTGCCAGAAAGCAACTAGATGTATAAATAGCACTCCATACACGATGAAGACTTACTGAAACAAAAGTTTAGTATTGCAATAATGAAACACATGAGCCTATATTTTTGACTAATTTAGCTCATCTTCAACTTTTACTCCCTAGTTAGAGTTTTAAATTTTCCAAAAATATTCATATGCACTGATGCAATCAGCAAAGTTTTGAATGTTCTGCTATAACCTTAAAGCTTAGTAGTTTACCGAAATGAATAGCGTTAATTATTATCTGCGGATGATTCCTGAAGTTTGTGCAAACCAAAGCAAACCTTCTCAACGTTTTCAGTTAAGAGCGGCAGCTTGGTACCCAATAAATTAGTTTTTATTTTGTCTAAAGGGTTTTTTGAAGTGTTATGAAGTGAAAATTTATAATGTACACATAAGAAAAGTTATTCACTGAATGATCATGATGAGCGGTAGATGTGCATAATTTTACTTGAGACTAATTTCTCGCATTAAAAAAGCATCACATTTGCCATGTAAATAGCGTCTGTTTATTCAAAAGAAAATTAATATCCCTCTTTTTTGTACTTATATGTTTTTCATTTTCTGAATCAATTTTTTCTTAAATTTCAGAACGACAGAATTGCATCATGAGTAATGTTGATGACTATACGCTACTAAATACGTAGAATATTCCCCAGCTTATGTACCTATAATTTTGCTGAGTTTGAATTAGTATTTACGCTATATTCAAATTTAATTATTTTTGAAGTCCATTAAAGTAATAAAAATACTTCACTCAAAAATCACTCTTAGATGCATTTCATTGGGATTATTTCAACTTTAGATGAACAGATTATGGAGGAATTCTTTATGCAATAAACGCTCATTTCCTTTACAATCTATTAACATTTTCCCCCTTTATTTTTGAAAAGTATTTTTCACATTATGGAAGTCATTATTCGTAATAGCTTCAGAAACGTCACACAGTATACCCATAGGTCGACTTATTTTTATAGTTTTTACGCAAATTTCTATGAATTATAAACCATTTTGGTGTTTGGTAGTGAATTTGGATTTTTCAAAACTCATTCAAGATGAATGACTAAATTTATTGACTTTAAACACAGAATAACACTAAATTAACCTAACGTAATTTTACGTCAAATGTTACGCTGCAAAAATTCAATTTTTACAGCTAAAAATGGAAAACGAAAAATGAGATTTTTCCTGAATAAGGTTTTCACTTGTTAACATAGAGGAGGCTTTCTATTCTTAAGTTTGAAAGTTCCATAATGCTTTATATAAAAAAAAGTATTTTTTCTTCATGATTTTTTTTTTTTTTTTTGGCTTTAGTAAAACAAAATATTTTATGCAGTTTGAATATTATACGCAGCACAGCATTCACAACTACTATAAAATTACAATATCAGAATAAAATGTTGCTTGTAGTGCAGTAGCATTTTTGTCCTTCTTTTGTGTGTGAATAAGTCACGGTTTTCTTTCTTTAAACATTTTATAAAGTATTTTGTATTAAAACGTGAATGTCACGAAACTATCCCGTGAAACGCCGTTCATCACGTAATTCACAGCAACTTCAATGCAGTGAAGTTCCAAATTACTTCTGTTTCAAGTCATTCGTATCCACTCTCCAAATTGCAGCGAAGTGGTCTTATCTCTCCTTCATATGTCGCATTAAAGTGTAAGAAGCGAGTCGTAAATGTGAGAGAATTTGTCATTTACTTCAATTTTGCAGGTACAAAAGGAAACATTACGGCATTTTTACTGCTCATTCCCTCTGGCTGCCTTTTTGGAAATTAGATGTGTCTTACGAGTGATGTAAATTGAATTGCTTTGAGCGCAGAAGTTTGTGTCTAGGAATGTGTGTTTCCGGAAAATATAAATATATAACAATGAAACGACTTTTAAAATTGAGCTCCCGATGCGAAACACCGCAAGCAAGAGCACGGCGACCCGGAAAGAGCCTCTTAGTGAGGAATGAACATTTATATTTCATTTGAACTCTTAACGTGCATTTCCAAAAGCGAAGTTTTTTTTGTTTTAAAATTACTACAACATAACAACAACAATATAACAATGTACATTTAAAACGTTACACTTTTCGTAATTACACAACATATTTTTATTCATTTTCAGGAGATGGAAACAGCTGCATATTTGTCTATTTGTCTCCGGGGAAAGTGCTCGTTCTAAGAATATGAGTGCATAAAATGCATTTGTACTAAGTCGGTCATTGAAAAACTGATTATAACTGATATGCCCGACACTGCAAGGTTTTTTAAATGCAACATGTGAATACGAAGAAAGAAACAAATATTAAAGAAAAAGCCCTGAACCATATATCTAAGCAAGATTTAAATTAAACAAAAAAAAGTTTGTTTTTCCCTCTTTTCAATTGTATTTTTTCATATTATATTAGTAAAACATAAAGTACATAAGATGTGAGTATGTGTAGAATAGTACATCGGACAAATGCAGATCATTTGCCCGATTTATTGCGCAACTTTGCTCGCACGTGCGCTCTCTCTTTTGTCATTATTCATGGCCATTTTGCACAAATGTGGTAGTTCTTTCGTTGATGCATCGTTGAGCCTCCTCCTTCAATGTGCGCGGGGATGTCGACTTGTTGATATTAACTTTTGGCTTCGAATAACCCGATCGAAAGAAATCCAATGAATTGAAATCACATGATTTAGGGGACCGATTCTGATCAACAAAACTAGAAACTGCACGAGACAGAAATGTCTGATGCAGTAATTGGGTAATTGGATTGTTCAACAACGAGAACGCGTAGCCCTATCGAGTAGTGCTGCATTTTTACTAACTCTATGCAGTCATCTGTCCAACTATTAACTTTTTTCAGTTATCAATGCTAAATTAACTTATTTTGCATTTAACTCACTTATAAATCTTGCGAGAGCTCCTTTATAGATATACATATAGTACTGAACAATGATTTACATAGAAGAAAACCTTGAAAAATTGAGCGAAAAATGCGTACAATTAGCGTTTTGTTTAACTTCAAAAAAATTCGATCTGGTTCGAGAAAAATCAGGGCTATCAATCGGTATGTAATGCTAAGACGTGTTAGTTTTTTCGCTTCCCTATTAGTAGATTTATGTGTATTAAGAATTGAAGTTTAAAAAAAGTATCAAAGGTTACGTTACAGTGACGCCTCTAAAACTGAACTGATAAAAATAAATAAATAAATAAAAACTTTTTTATAGTTTTCTATGGATATTAACTCCTCATGTTTTTGGTTTTAAAACAAAATTAATCTTAAGTATTCAAATATATGTACAGGAATTATTCATGTTGATATGTTTAGTAGGCTAAACATTTGAATACATTTCAAAAGCGTTTTCAGAATAGTATGAAATTTAAATTATCAACAAACTCGTACAGAACTTTGCGCAAATACAGAAACTCGTTCAATTCTGCCCCTGAGATTAGTTTCTCCAGACTTGTAAACGCTAGTAATCTGGAAAGGATGCTTTGTTTATTTTTGAAACTCACTCTGGTAGTTTCCTTGGGGAAAGAGAATATAGAAGGGGAAATTCCCTCCACGATGAAAGAATGGAACAAAACTTTCGTAATGAGACATAGTTAAATAAAGGTTTGTCCTCATAAATTTTTGCAAGCAATATAGCAAGTTCCCAGGTGTTGCAGGATACCAGAGCTTTATTAAGAAAATAAAATTATTTGATGTTTTGAGCAGTGGCTCTGCAATTTATTTGAGAGAAAATTATCTTTAGTATAACTGCTCTGATTGAAAACCAGCTTTGATAAAATTATTATGAATTTTTTTATTTAATTTTTGAAAAAAAATATTGTTTAAAAATACCACTTGTTTTTTTGAAAACTACAACTACTACAACGGATTAAAATTTAGCAAACATATTTAAATATTATTTTAACCTTCTTTCGAGAGAAACTTCATGGTGTTGGTGCGAGCAGTATTTGGATTTTCCTCGGCATTTCTTTTGAGATGTAAGAAAATCACCATATATAGCGATTCTTAAAAATCATTTTTTGATATTTATATGGGACATCCTCACCTTTTCATTTACGCTTTAAAATAAGACTTCAATAAAAATTTCAGATTTTAAAAATGTGCTTCAGCGGTCTCTATCGAACTTTAGAGTTTCGAAAACTAAATAATAGTAATAAAAAGTCGATTTAACTTACATCAAACTGGTAAACATATGATTCATAACTAGTAATAATGTTTGAATGTGGGAGAGTATGAGATACGTAAGAAACTCAGTGGGCCGACTGCTCACGGGTAGCAAGGCCTGCTGTCCCCATCTTGGCTCACAGGACCGGGGGCCCAGGCGTGCAGAAGTGGGTGTTCCGGTCTGGTGGTCGGCCTGATGCTAAGCATCCAGTGTTTAGTTTCCAAGCTTTTTGGTCCGCATTTTATCGACCCACTAAGGGGATGAGTCGTCCTACCCATCCCGGGAATCAAGCCCTGATTCTGTGGCATGGTAGCACGGAACTCTACCACTCAGCCTCATAAAATGAATATTCTAGATAAAATTAAAGAGCTTTTAAAGAACTTTAAAAACTACAAAGAACTAAATAGTCAAACTATCGGAGCTTTAAAACAAAAAAAAGGAAGAGGAGTGAAAATGTTTTCGGGATTTTTTTCGATATTGCTCAGGCTAATGATCGTAACTTGACAAAAGTCCAAAAAAGTTTTTTAAAAGTTGTTTCTCATGGATAAACAGGGCAGCATTCGAGTAAAAGGGGATATGGAGATAAATTTCTCTTTTAAAGGATGGTAAACGTTTGTTGAAAAAACGGACAGCTTTTGAAGAATTAAGAAACGAAGAGTTCCTATTTGTATAAGTACTGGTTCTTCCAATATGATATGAAGATAAATCAAAATGATTTTTCGATTACCTTGACTCATCTTCATGTAAAAGGACTTAATTGCTTTCCAAATGCACTTATGTGAGGAAAGTTGAGCTTGTGATTACTTCTGCCCCTCACCCTGCCCACAACCCCCAAAATGTGAGAAGATTGGAGCAATATACACTATATAATATCATTGCTGCAAGTCTTGATGCAGCAATATTGAGAGAAAGAAAAGCAGCTATTATTTTGTCAACAACATTTAAAACAATAGGATGTGATCCATATCATTGCAGTGTAAACAAATCCTCGATTTGGCATGTTAGAATGAATAAAACAAATAAAAGTGAAATTAAAAATAAGAGGAAAACATTTAAAATAATATGTTGATCTTCATATGATTGTTCACAAGGAAAGTAAATTTTTAGAAGTCATTAGGAAGTGAAACTATTTACGGAAGGGCCATCATAGCTACAGTGAAAGGCATTGACAAATGACTTTCAACACCAATACTTAATCAGGAGTGGGAGAATTAATATTCTCTTCTATTCGGAAACTGTATTCCTGTGGAATCGTACACCAAATAAAACGTTTACGTCTTGAGGCAACTTTAGTAAACATAGGAATATGAACTATCATGCCCTTCAAATCACGCCTGATGCAGTTGATGTAAAATCCATTGTGGCTTAATAGGTTAAGACAAACTCAATTTAAACAAATTTAAAGTTAGTGGGACCCCATCAGTAACAATAGTTTTCTAACTTTCAATAGCTGTAGTTCACTTCATCAGAAAATTTTCAAAAGCGCAAACAACAGGGTGGGTTCCGAAAGCAGTAGGACTGGATTTTTCCTGAGTGAACGGGTGGACGAGAGTCTGTCTGCCCGTGCATGATCGGATGAGAGGGATATTGGGAGCGCTAGGAAAAATCGGCAGTCGGTTCTCGGCCGTTGAAGAGAGCAGGTCGCTTGTATTGTGAACCCCTGTCAAAATGCCTCGTCGCGGAGAATCATGGAGCGTTTTCTGGAACAGCTTTTTGAACAGAAATTTTGAGTAAAGCTTAGTCAAACTGGGCAAAAGAGACTCACGACATAATTAAGGAGGCCTATGGTGATTCTGCCATGGGTAGATCGGGTGTTTTTGAGTGTCACAAGCTGTTCCGAGAAGGCAGGGAAAGAGTGGAAGACGACGACCGCTCCAGACACCCTTCGACCAACAAGACAAACAAAAATGTGTCGAGAGGGAAACATTTTCTGAACAGTTATCGTAGGATGAATATCAGAATGATTGCTGTTGAACTGAATATTTCTCAAACCCAAGTTTTTGAGATCGTGACTAGAAACTTAGTCATAAGGAAAGTGTGTCGCGACTGTTGTCAGAAGAGCAAAAGTCCAACCGGAAAACGATTTGCCAGGATCTTCTTCCTCGACTTGGATCCACCACACTTTTTTATATTCCCGAGAATAAAATCGACGCTCAAGAGGCCTCATGGCTCGGTAAAAGCGGTTCAACAGGCCGCGACGAGACAACTAAGGACGCGCGGGCCTGGAGGCGTGCTGAACTGGAAAACTCTTTGGCAGCTGCCTGTAGATGCGGAAGAATATTCTAATCGTTGTACTATTCTAATGAATAAAATTTAAAAAAAAAAGTCCTACTACTTTCAAAACACACCCTCTGTATACTTAAAGCTTGCCAAAAATCAAATTCTGACTCTAGAAATTCACATATTTTTTGGAGCTGACCATGATATTGTTTGCAGGAGTTACCAAAAAGAAAAGCGTACCTTGCTATAAAAAAGTCAAATAATACATTTTGAAACGTTAAAATGCAGTTTAAACATTTAACTTGGAAGCGTTTTCAAAAATTATTTTATTTTATTTACATATTTAATGGTTAGTGGTATTTGGTTTAATCATCCTATTATAAAAAGATGAAGAAGTAATATTTAACCGAAATATTTTAACTTGACGTAAATTAATTACATCGCTTTATAATAAAGTACTTTCAAAATTGTTGGACCCTGGCGTAATTAGGATCTTTTAGAGCAAATTCATTTAAAGATTTTTTTTCTTCAAATTAATCACTTATCTGACTGAAAAGAAACTCATCGAAGTAGAAAATAGAAGCGCAGAATACGATAAGATTTTTTTAATTTCGTTCTTTGTTAAATAAATTAGGGAAGACATCTTGAACAATTTCCCAGTCAGCGCTTGAATTAATTCAGCATTCAAATAATATGAAAGCTGATGCTGACAAAGAAAAAAAAATAGTTTGGAAATTCCTTCGCATCTCGAGTGATTTCCGCACGTGGTTCGTTATAGATTTATTTTTTTTAATATAATATGGAGATTGGAAAACCATAAGGAGAGAAAAAGCAAATACTGATGACAAATATATTTCTTTTCATAGTTTTTGAGAGTGTTAGTAATTTTAAAGAAAAAAAAATTCTTGTTAGAGAGGCTCTTTCTCAATTAATGGGTCTTATTGAGTATCTAATTGTAAACAGAAATCATTGTTATAATGTTTGATAATTCAAAACGTTAAAAAGAAGCACTAATTAAGACAGTTTTATTGTATTTAAATAAACATTTTAGGGAAAGACAATCATTAGTTAAACGTTTTCCTCGTCTTGTACGTATTAAAAAAAGTAAAATAACTAAATTTTTATCTACTTCGTTATTAATATTCATATTTCATCTGCACTATCTAAATGCACTCGAAAACAACAACAACGTTTCTATTTTGTTTTACAATTTTTTTTAACATTGGAGTGCAATGTAAATATATTATTTTTTTTGAGCTTAAAAGCATAAAATGAAAATATTTCTCATGCAAAAAGAATGCGTCTTATAATTTGATTCATAAACAGTTCAGGACACATTAAAATTTTATTTGCTTTAGAGGTTTGGCAGCCCAGTCAGCAAAGCCAAAAGTTTCTCAGTGTTCCATGGTAGTAGTTCGTTTTCGACGGTTCACGCACGATATTTGGTAATTTGTTACAACCAAAAAATCTAGAAGGTTTACTGTCGTAGTTGACTTAGAAAAATAAATTATTTAATGTAATAGGAATGTTCAAACTAATTTACTATAGAGACTCATTATACATTTCAGTATAAGTAAAAGAAAGAATATATATTCACTTCTTAGAATAATTTAATTACTGTTAAATTTCAAAGCACAATTACAACAAATAAACAATACTGTTTTAATTTGTAACAATAAAATAAGCAAAAAAAAAAACTACGAAATGACTTGCAATTATAATGTATAAATAACACCTATTGTCAAATGCAAAAAGAAGGAATACACCTTTTCATAAAAGCTTTCATTTCTATGCAGAAAAATCACCTACGTTAGAGAAATATTTCATTTCTCGTAAAATTAATTTTGCAAACCGCAAAATCAGATTTTTAAAAATAAATACTTAAACATTCATTCAGTCAAATTTAAAAGTTATGAGAGTATACGGGACATAAAAACTTGCGAGAAAATTGTTTGTCTTCGAAACTTCTAGGAACGCTTAAATGTAAATGTTTTGGTTACAGTTAAAATTTCAAAAAATATATTTATTTTACTGGATATGAGTAATTCCTTTTTCGATATATAAAACACCTTGTTTGAACATAATATTTGTGTTATTCTGAAATTCAAAAAAAAAAAAAAAAATACAAATCATAATCAGTATAACGTCTTTCTGAAGGGTAAATATTATAGTTTAAATTTATATAATAAACATACTTAAAAGACTGTGTTAATAGATTCAACCTGCACTTATTAATTATTGTAATAGTTAATTATGCCATATGTATTATTTTATCGCAATGCGAAACTTGTCCTACATCAAGTGCTCATTACGCCAAAGCTCATTACGCTAGACTCTTTTGAAAGTTAAAATCAAAATGAATTTGCTAGTTCCATTCAAATACATTTTGCTTTGCAATTCTCGTGCATGAATTACTACCATCCTCATTCCGGATAGCGGAAATATCTAGTCCTCTTGGAACTCTACGTCCGGGACCATAAGAGGGCGCCCCCATCTGCCGGATATATCTGGTGGTATGGCTGCTGCCGTAAGCTGTTGCTTAGTTTCCTCCAGATCCAAAAGCAACTTGGCTGCTGCCGGATCTCTGACAAAGGCGTGCGATCACTTTTCCCACAAGTATCCGGCAGTTCGTCCGGTAAAATTTCAGCGCTTGGCGGAAACAACGAACTCTTTAAATTAGCGGTAAGTTCTTTCTTTTTTATCAAATATACAACATTTTTGGTATGACGCTAAACGCACTAACGAATATAAATATTTTGTTATATTATTTCTGTTTTAAAAAAATCCTTTATAAAATTGCTACATCTAACTAACATCGTTTTATTCAAAAAAATAATTTATTAGCTAAGAAAAAGTTCTAAGCGCTTAGTGTAGAAAGGTTTATCGCTTATTTTACTTTTATCAGTTAGATTTAAATCATTTCTCGAACACTATAAAGTAGTAATATAACACATAAAAATTAATGTAAAGGAAGGTAGAATTTTTGTGAGTTTAAAAGGAAGGAAAGAAAACACGATTTACATATTTATTTTGACAATTATTTATTTTTAATAACTAGTATTTTTCAGTGAAATAACTTTTCAACATTTTTTATAGAAACTGACTAAATTTCATTCTCTAGGCTTACATCTTTTCTCTCATTTTTTTGTAAGCAATTTCCAGCGAGTAAACGTTTTTGATATGGTTGCAAGCAAACTTATTTGCAATCTATATCGCGAAGTAGAAATTGCATTTTATGATACTTATTATGTGCGGACAATAAATAATTTGCAATTAGTTTTAGAAATTACGATAAAAGCTGCACAAACTACTTACTTATCCACGAATATTTTACTTTTATTAGTTTGTTTTAAACCAGTCCGTATAATTCTACAAAATAATAATATAACATACATAAAATTATGTAAAGATGAGTAAATTTTTGTCAGTGAAAGAGGAAAGAAAGCAATAATGGAAGCGCATTTTGCATATTATTTTTTGACAATTGTTTACTTTTCATAAGAATTTTTCAGTAAGATTACTTTCAAACTTTTTTTATTGAAACCGAAAAAAATTTAGTTACAATGGTTTACATGTAATCCCCCACATTTAAGTTACTTCTAGCAGATAATCTATTTTATTATTGCACTACAAAAAAAATTGTTTGTAGCATATTACATAAGAAAAAATAAATGTATGTGATGGATAAATATGAACGGAATGCTAAATAATTTGTTGAAACAAACTGAAATTAGTTATAGAAAGTGGATTTATAATTGCGTAGAAGGAATACCTTGTTTTTGCTAATAAAGCTGTAGTTCAAGTAGATAATTTTGGTGATTTCATTGTTAGCAGATAATTATAGTGACTCTTAGTGTTCTTCCCTTATCTCAAAAATATATTTTCATCTATGCTTATCAAGTAACTAATCAGTTGCTTGAAACTAATTAATCACTATATAAGAACTACAATGAACTGATACTCAGGCCTTTTGTGAGAGGCGTGTCTGCTACAAAAATATAATAATTGTTTTTAAAAAATATATCTCTTAATTTTTTGATTTGAAAATTTTCATAAGTAAAGTATTATAGTTCTGAAGTTATTATTGAAATTGTTTGTGTATTTTACGTTGCTTCAGTTTACTTTTTATTGTGTAGCATTATGCTACACAATAAGAAGTAAACAACTTTTACAGGTTTACAACTTTCATCTTACCTTATTCTTGCTTGTATCTTCTCTTGTGATTTACAACTTTTATGTTATCTTATTATTGTGCTGTTTATCAATATTTTGTTTTAAAAAGATCTCGTAACATACTAAATGATGAGACAGTTTCTTTAAATTTCCATCAACATATATAATTCTTAATTTATTACCGGGTAATTTTTAACAATTCAAGTTTAAAAGAACTCAGGAAACAGCTTAAAAAGTCAAAACAGCAAAAGTAATTGCAGACACATGTTTAGAGATTGGAAGGAACTTCTCTTTTACTGCTAAATAAGATAAACTAATTACGTTTGCTAAGATACAAAATACTTATAAAAGGGAGAAAAATGCAGAAATGTTTTTAAAACAGAGGCAAACAAATATAGATACAGCAAGTAAAAGCGTTTTTCATTACAGATGATGTATTTTCGGGGTATTTCATTTTAGAAAAAACAATAAATCCTAGTTACGAATTGCACGTCCTGAGTAAAGTAAGGAAAAATTTAATTTTAGTAAAATTGTGGTGAGGCAAAAAGAAACTCTTAAAACAATATGTCAATAAGTAATATAAGTATATTAAAAAATATTAAAACGATATGTATCTGGTATTGTGACGAAGTTTCGCTTTCAAAGAAAAGCAATACCAAAATTATGTTTGACAAATCCTAATAATGAAAAGAAAGTGATACAGTATTTTTAAAAGAAACACTAAAAATAAAGCGAGTAATGGAATTTACTGGCAGTTGATTTATGAAGACATGTTAAGTTTTACATCATTTTAATTTTAAAAAAAATGTCTGACTTGATATAGAAACTTTATTTTTGATTTCGTATGTTCTACGAGTAAGATAATTTGTATTAAAAATGTTCTCCAATGGGGGAAAATAACGATAGTTACTCAAATTTGAGGAATGTTTTGCAAAGTATGAGATATTGTTTTTATATACTAAATCATATGTGATGATCGCAATCTCGTAGTTTTGTCGCATGAGGTAAAGCCGCTAGAGTTGTCGCGCAATAGGACATCATAATTAAAACGCATGAAAACGATAAATTTTTGCCAAATTTTCGGTGAGTATTATAGACTACGTTCCTTCTGCATGCATTTGCAGCACTATTTCCTTGTTATGTTGTGATTTAAAGTGAAATTGCGCCCATGGGTGGTTCACGCACATGGGAGATGGCTTTCTATAATAACTGCAAGTAAATTGTAAAACAAATGAAAAGTCGTTTGCTTAAAAGGTATCTTGAAGTACTTTCATCACAATGAAAATAGAGGAACAGTATTGAAAATTCAAGCCCTTACATTTGGAAAACAAACGATAAATACGACGTTGTATCATACATTTTCAGAGAAAAAACATGAATTCAAGTAGACACTGTGCTGCTGTAGCTATCAGTGTACAAGTATATGAAATCGTGATGCAATCACGCCTCTCCATCTCTCCAAAAAAAAAATCAAGTGCGCCATCTGTCCGGCTGCACCATCTCACCGGGTTTCAACTTAATTTCAGTTTGTGAGTCTCGTCTTTCTGCGCGTTTTAGTTATGGATTTTTTTTTTTCTAAATTTGAATACCCCGCATGATGTTGGTATTTAACTAGAAAGATAACTACCTATTTTGAGGAATTGCATTTTTTCGTAGCTATATATGTATTGATTTTAGTAATGTGGTATATTTTTATTAATTTTCAATTACAGAGAAATGTCTAAATTTTAGTTAAGCTTTTACAACTGTTATATTTTCTTGGCATTTTAAAAATTTTGTTATAATTTTCTTTAAGTTTGGAGTTACCACAATAATAACGATAAGGAAATATTATTGTGAATATTGAATTACGATATGGCTTTTAGCCATAAGGTAGTAAGTCGTGAAAATGACCATGGCTATTTGTTTAAATCATTCATTTTAATTCTATTTTTGAATCATTTTCTCAAAGTCGGCTATTTTTGTGCGTTGCGGTGAACGAACCACATCAGATAAGATTTGCGTCTCAAAATCAGTCATTTCTAGTTTCTTTACATTTATTCGTTTTCAATTCCAATTCTGTTTCATATAACTATTTATGTTATTGTTTCTGGTAAAAAATTAACAAATTTCTTGGAGAAAAATACCTAGTGGGGTAAAAAGATTTTCCGGTAAGCTTAAAAAGTACAGCTTTGATGAAAAATATTTGAGTAAAATTACGAAGACAATATTCATTTTTTATTCATGCTTTTAATTTATGTCCCCAGTTAAATATAGTTTTTTTCTGATCGAATATTTTTGAGTGAGTTAGTTACTCGTGCTCTGAAGTTTTCCGATTCACCAGTTAGATTCTCAAGAAAAAAAAGGCATACCTGAGTTAAAAACTTGCGTTCCTTGCTACGCATGTTAGAAAACCGATCGAGCAATACATTTTATCCTACTACGGCAAAGCCGAAACGAAGAGTTATGTTTTTATCAGCCTCTGTATGCATGTTTTTGTCTTCTATTCCAAATGTTCTAACTTAAAAACTTCTACTTGTTTTTTGTTTTTTTACTCCGTATGGCTTGCTATCCTGTCGCATCAAAAGTTTAAAACGGAAAAAATTAAAACAAAATAAAAAGTTTAAAAAACTGTAACTCGAATACGGAATAAACTAAAAAGAACAATCAAGTTAGGTGCTAATTGCTATCATTGTCTTGTTGAGTAGGATAAGTATTTTGATGTATTAGATGTTTCTGTTTATTTAATTCCATTGAAGCATCTCAACAGTATTATTTAAAATACATAATATACTTTCCTCTCCCTTTGTCATATGCCACGCTATGTTGCCTAAGCATGATGTCACACTTCTTGTTACCCCCTCCCCCTGTCACAATTTCACGAACTGTCACCTCTCCTCTCGAAGATATCATTTATGAATGATTCCGTCTGATGTTATAATTTGAGTTTATTTATTGTGCTTTGTTATGTAAATAAATGAATATTTGTTGAGAAATATGTTGTTTTTGGTTTCCCTCGTTTCCGAGACCTCGTATTTTAAATCCCTATTTTTTCAATTTATTGGCATCGACCCATGTGTCTAGTATACATAGTTTATTGATCAATACACTATTTTGTACTGCTTTAATAAATCAACGCAGTTAACATTTTCCCTCTGAATGTATTATTAAATACAGACATTACAGCACTGTCACATTACTGGCAATTAGGGTAAAATCACTATTTATGAATAAGACACATGGTAAAGATCTGTACTGCTTAATATCTGTACTACTAATTTTTTTAATTTAGAAAACTAGTTTTTGTAATATGTTTGCCATGAATGAATATTTACGATTCCATCGTTTGGGGATCAGAGAACTCAATTTGCGCGACGGAAGAGAGTTTGTACAGTTTTTAGTAAAATTTGAAAAGGGAATTAAGAAAGGTTAATTTGAAAATTCGTTATCATTTCTGTATTTAACTCAAAACTTTCAAATGCAAGGAACAAGAAAATTTTGTCTGAAAAAGTGCATGATTTTTTTACTGTCTTTCATTTTGTCTTCCGCGAGGGTCTTTTGCATCTGTGAAAAAACTGCAGATATAGGTTACGGCGCGTGTTAAGTTTAAATACAAAGTTTATATCATTTTTTAACTGAAAATATGGTTTTTAAGAGCCGAAAAATGCAAATTGTTTCATATCACTTATTGAAACACAGTTTGTACAGAGCCTGGAAGCTCATTTAATACCGAAGAAAGTTCTTTCTTCATAATATTCCTTTGATTATGCTGATAAAAAAAACATTTGGGACCAGAAGAAGACAGAACCAAATCTTTAAGAACCACCACTACCATACTTTTTCCTATATTTGAGTTTCTAATTAAAATGGAGGGGAAAAAAACCTCTGGAAAAGGAAGATGACTAGAAAGCACAAGCTAAAGTAACAAAAATTGATAATATTGAAAACAAGTGCGGTGAGGAATCTGAAAATTATCTTAAACAGAAAAGTTTGATTTAATGCAACAAATGAAAGTTGCGGTCCGCTTAAAAACGTCAGAAATCACAACAATAACATCCGTCCAGAAGAGACAAATGTATACACTTGTGGACAGTATATAAATTTTAACTAATGTGCTCAAATTCAAGTAACTTCTTGATTAGTGCATGAAATGTCACGCTTGTACTTTTACGATAACCACGATCATTTGGTCATGCTAGCTTCTAATCACCCATCTTGTATTCCCTACTTGTGGATTATCAAAATTACACGCCTCATGAAATTTTGAGGTAAGGATCCTAAACTCAAAAATTAATTTCATAACTCATTAAATATATTAAATAAAATGTTCTGCCTCTAAAACATGTTTTATTAATGAGTTTGTTCATAGTTTCATGCTTGAGCAAAACACAGTGCAGTAACCATATTAATTTAGATATTAAGAGGAAAAAAACAAAAACTTTTATCATTACGAGGTTGATTTTTCTTAACTTCATTTTGAAGCAATACGGCTGAACCAATTGATAAGAAGATTGGTAAACAAGGTTCAATTTAATGCTGATAACAGTTCTGCCACAAGAAAGGGAAATTATCCATCGGACTTTTAAAGATAATATTCATTCAAATATAAATGCGACCCCTTAACGTAACTTTACCCTTGGCATTTTATACTGCACATTATTACAGATAAATTGACATATTTCATAGTTATCTAGTGTAAATAGTATTTAAATAAGCACTGTTTCGTTTACTAATTTATTTATTTTTCGGGAATGTAATTTTCCTCCTTCATTATAATAATAATAATAATAATGAAATGTAACTGAATAAAAAGCAATTGTTTACGTATTCGGGGTGAATGTTTTTATTATTTTTAGTTTAGAGATACAAAACTTAATTTAATTGCGAAGGAATATACGCCGAAGGTAATAACATTTCAGGATAAATTAGTGATATCCATACCTTTGCTTTTAAAGGGGTTTCTTTTTCAGAATAATACGTTATTGCATAACAAATAACAATGACCAATATGTAAAGTTCATTTCATCCTCTTTATCCTTTTTTTAAAACACTAATTGCATGAATCAAACATCGTAACATGAATCTTTTCAAAGTTAATTTGGGACTTCATTTATATTTCAAGGCAGTATCTTTGTTCATTTTTGAAAATATTTTAGCTAACGTTTCTTAAAAACAATCAAACGTAAAAACTATTTTGTATCAATTACCATTCAAAAATATTTTCCGCAACATCTTTCGCTGCAATAAGTGAATATCGTATTTCAAAATTATAAACGGAACGTTGCATTAACTTAATCAAATAAGTCTTATTGGTTTCTGCAAAAATTGCCAGATTCGATTACCTATTAGAAAGAGTGCCTCAGAAATGCTAATTTGATCACTACATGACGGAGACATATTCCTCGATGTCATTCTCCGAAAAAGAAATTTCATAAATAAAATAATTATTATTGAGATTCCCTAAGAGTAAATAAATCGAATTCTTTTGAATAAAGACAAAGTATAAGCGGAATTTATTGATTCATGGTATTGGAGTCTATTATTTGTTCTCCCCAATTTATTGAATCAAAGTTTTCGGCAAATATGTAAAAATACATAAAAGTAAAAAGTAGTTCTCGAACTAAATATTTTAAATTTTCTGCACACAAAAACCACGTAGAAGGAAACGTCTGTGTAACTTATAAGCCTTAATACTTTTACTTTTCTCTAACACTTATGTATAGTTGATTTTGATCAGAGTATTTTGAATCAATTTTAAATTTTAACACACTATGAGCGGGCGATGTAGCACGCGCAACTATGTTGCGAACTTGCTAAGTTGACTAAGTTTTAAAATATTCTAAAACAATACAGCAATTCGTACATTGTATGAAACATTATTTTTTCCCTTGTGTGACTTAAAAGTGGTGATTTTGAACGGGTACAATTTCCAGCCCCGCTTTTAAACGGCAATGCATGAAACGGGCGCCAGTACCTGCCATATTGTGTCATATTGTGTTAATACCCACAAGAGGCATATTTATTCCATGCAAAAAAAAATCTTCAACGTAACATATCTGCTTTTCTATTTTATAGTTTTAAGACTATTTTCATACCTCAAATATATTTACCAATTGCGTCTGCTGGTGAGTTTTAAGCCTCAAAACGTTAATAATGCTAGAAATTATATGATGCTTCAGAAATTACAAATAGTCTGTAACTTTTGTATAATATAGCAACTAATCTAAAGCTACCTTTTATTTTTTCTAATGCAATGTGCATTTTCTTTATTATAATTATTTTTGATTCTGCTATAAATGCAACTACTGCTTTCAACCCGGACGCAAGAAGAGGAAGCTGATTTGCTAGTGTTAACTTTCTGCACGAAAAATATTTTATGTCGCAGTTACAAAGAAGTAGCTTTCTGACCTAGTTCAATACTAGGAGGCCCAGTGGCTGAGTGGTAGCCTTTCGTGCTACCGCGCCACAAGTCCGGAGAGCGATTCCTGGACTATGCTGGGTCGACTCAGCCTTTCATTTCTTCGGGTTGATAAACGAAGGGCCGATCATGCTTGGGAACTAAACATTCGGGTTTCCGGGCCAAGTCGACTACTGAATTGGACCATCTGCTTCTGCACCCCAGAAACCTAGGTCTTGAAAGCTGGGATAGGCGCATCAGACCTTGGCCCCCAATGGGCTGTAGTGCCGATGAGTCTAATTTTATTTCTAATCTAGGCCAGCACGTTAAAACTGATGTTTTAAGAAAAATGCATTTTTATTTCTCGTGGTATTACATTTACTTTCCGTGGTTTGTGGTGTAATTCAGGAAATATACAAGGAAAATGATGCCAACTAGCCAAGAGGCAGGACCATCGCAAAGCAAACGTAGTTACTACTATTTTCTTGGATTAATCTAAAGCAGCGGTGGGCAACCTAAATTGACTAAGGATCTAAAGTTTGGCGGATACCAAGACCGACTCAACAGAGAAGCGGGAAGGAGGGTGGTGCACAATGGCGTAACTATACCATCTGAGGCCTGTAAGGAAATTCATTGGATGGGCTACAGAAATAATCGTCACGCTGTAATTTAATTTTAATAAGTAACTGAAGTAGTTACCTAACAGTATCACAAATATTGTGTAAATTTTAGTTAAATATCGAATAAATTTTGTTTTCAAAAGCAAAGGTATTACATATTTATAATAAAATAATTTAATCTGAACAATATATTCATTAATAAACCTCCTTTCTCCGAGCTTTCTGTCCCGCAAAAGTTTCAATAACATTATCAAAGTTTAAAAATCGGGACATAGAATTTTCAGTAGACACAATAGCCAAGTTACTTAGCCTGTCTTGTTCCTTAGAGTTAATTAAATAGGTTTTTATTAATTTTAGTTTCGAAAATTATCTTTCAGTACCATGTGTAGCCACATGAATTGTACCAAATATCGTTAATGCAGCACATAATTCAGGAAAGAAGGATGACATAAAATGATTCTTTATTATTAACAAATCGGCAAGTTCTCTAATACAAGAAAACTTTTTAATTTTATTTCTGAACTGGACCGAAAACTGAGAAGTTCTCTGGCGAATGATTCAGATATGTATTTTTTATGCACATATTTCAGCAATTTTTAGAGCTTTTTTTAGTAGATCAGTATTTTCTTGGTCTCGGTTAACAAATTGCGAGAATTTCCCAAGTGTCAGTAGCTCGCCAGCGCCACCAAAGTACCACGGCAGCAAGTGAAGCAACCAATGGATGTATTCTAAAATTTATCCTGTTCTTATGAATGCGTATAAATCTTAATAATTTATTTGAATGTGTATATGGTCTTTAGTTTTGTATAACTTTAATGATTATTTTAAATACTTATATATAAAATTTATAATTTTTGCTAAATTTTGTTAAAAATGTGAGGTTGCTTCTGACCTCGCATAATATAAAACACACATGTGAAATGCCGTTACATACTTCAATTAATTGTCACCGAGAGCACAGTTAATGTGTCATATTATTGGCAAGTTTTTTTTTTTTGGTCCGGTGAATAGTCTGATAAATTAGTAAACTTTTTCTGAAGAAAAAAAAATCGCCTTCTTATTGTAAAGTCATTTGATTCCCTCCCCTAAAAAACATATAAGCTGTCCAAAATGTTGTCGTGGTCGACAGAAAATGGACTTGCGATCGACGGGTTGCCGACCACTGATCTAAAGAGATGACTTTTTTTTTTTGTTTTTTTTGTCATGTATCGGCAATCTTTTATTTGCGTGGTTGCTTATAATATCTGACTTTAGTTGTACTTGTTTTTAATTAATATTATTACACTCATCAGTATTTAAACAATTTTCTTAAACGCATATATATATATACAATTTCACCGTATTCGATAATATCGGCAACACATCTTCCTTATATTTGTAAATTTCATGTTGGCGAAAAGTTCGGAAGGCCGTCGCCGGCATGATGGATTATATTCGATAAATACGGATATTGTTACAGACTTAATTTGTATATGAACATTGATGACAGACAGTATTAAAAATATCGGAAATTTCAAAATAAATAAAGATGTTGACCAAAATTTTAAAAAAGTCCAATAATTAAAATTGGACTCTGAACCTCGTAAATTCAAACAACGTTTCAAATGCAGTTGATTCTACCGATTGAGTGCAGCTTGAGATTAGCCTTACAGAAAAATAAAAATAGTTGATTTAATAAAAAATAAAGTGCACACATGAGGGAGAAGAAATATTAGTTGGGTAAATATGGCTATAACGTAATTTTTTGCGTCAAAACTCCGAAAACAGTTAATACTTCAAAATCCTGGAGTTCTTGATAGAATTCTATTCTTTTTATGTCGAAAAATAAAGCTAAATTTCCGATGAATTTTAGGACATACCTTGGGTTTGTATCATAATATTTGTATACGTTATTCAATTGAGATTTATGAAGATGAAAAGGCTCAGATTGATTACCAATTGGCTGACTGATTGATGGGAGGCTGCATATCTTCACTAAAGAACTTTTTTAGTGGGATAGATTAGTTTCACATAATATTTAAAATCAAAATAAAATAGTTGAACTCATCTGTTTTATTGTTCTAAGAATGTGGTTTTTGCTCGTTTGACTTCTGGATAATAACTATGACTGCAATCATGTTTTTGTCTATTAAAAGTCCAAAATCGGAAGAATCCTTAGTATGTTATGTTTTATATATTCTTGGTAAAGAATATATGAAAATGTAAACTTTACCTAACATATTTCTATTTTTATGACAGTATGTGACCCTAAATATAAAACAGAAGCTCTTGGAAAACTGCATGTCCATTTATTACCGAGACAGTGTTAGCGTAAAATATGACGACGATATTTGATATCAATCGTTACAGATCGATATTTCTACGTTCTATTCCTTGTTAGGAACGAAACGCTCTATTGTCACTGCATTAAGGAGTCGCGGCAAGACTTGATTTTTATTGAAAATTCTGAAATGGTGCAGACGACACTTCATTTATTTATCTTATGCGGAACAATGGAAGGAAAATCCTTCGGAAATATCTACTAACAAGGACTCTAGAGCTTCCTTAAATTCCGGTCGAGGAATTGTTGAAATCTTGGTTTTCTTTGTATGATGGAGACTTATTCTCAATAGTTTTGTAATAAACATTTTGTATTTAATAACACTTTGTAAACAAAACATTTATGAATCATAGTTTAAAATACATCAAGAACGGATGTAACTTTCGATGCATTGTTTGTATTATTGCTAATTTTTATCTCCTCTATATTTAAAAAATACGAAAAAAATACATAAGAAATTATCTTTTAAATAATAACCTGAAGATTTATTTAATATATATATATAAAGAAAGCGCTGAGTAATGCTCCAACTTTCATTTTGCGATTTATCATACAGTTGGTTTTATTTTAACTAACTGATATACTAGGCATTGAGTTTTAAATTCAACATATGAATCCTAAGAGAGTACAAAATAATAAATAAAAAGAATTTAACCAGGGGCGTGGTTAAGGTAATCCTCTGCATCCCACTACCTCGGCCCCCGGATGCAGAGCATCCCTAAGGCCTAGTGCTAACAGGGAAGAAGGTTGGAGGAGAAAAGCCATATGCTACCTGACTTCTTTACGAGAGGAATATACAAATGCTAAATTTTTTACGTGAGAAAAAAAGTAATAATGATCAATAATCGATTGGATATGAACATTTCGTGTTAATTTATAAAACATGTGTTTAGTATTCTGGAACGGCATTTCATTGAAGTAAACATTTCTTGATTAATCCTATTATTATGATTTTGGAAATGTTTCTCGTAGTTTTAATATGTTGCTTATTGAATCCTGTACCGGTGTTTTTTGGGTTGCTTAGTGATATAAGTAGTGTAACGTCATGAACATTAAAAAAAGTTCGCTGTGCGATTGCCTGAGAGGCTACTTATATCGTAAGCGTAATTAGAGCATTTACGGGTTCCTGAGCGTATAACATAAACTGGTGGTGTGTAGCATTTGTAGGATGAATAGAAATACATTTGACAATTCCAGCATTAATTAAACTTATTACGATGTTTAGAAAGCACAATTTTGATCGTCAAGTTCCCAAGTTGGTCCATTATCCAAACTTCATTACTTATCCCACGTAACGTGGACCAGTAACGATGAAATTTTGCGGTCCGATACGATACTAACATCATATAAGAAAGAAACTATATTAAAACGATATTTAAAAATTTGTTTAATGCACTGTTAGAAATTTCATCATGAAATTAGGTTAAATGACCGGCAGCAGTCTGTCCATCTAATTCACCGTTAAATTTACGGTTTGGAATATTTTTCTATCTGTACGGGACCTAACCATTTCTAATTAACTTGGTTAAAAAGCCGTAAATACAAACGTTTACGGTTTTATAACCATTTAAAAATGGTTCCAAAACAAAATTTTCACCGTTTTTAAACCATTACGAGGCGTAGAATCTTTGAGGCGTAGAAACCGTAAACGAAGCTCGCAGGACTCGCACCCCGAATGCATAGTGTACTAATCTTCCTCTCTATCCACTCGACCACCGTCATCACGTAAAGCGGACGTTTATTTATCAATAAATCTTCTTTTCCAACAGGCAAACGGCCTTTAAATTGAAATTTCAGTTTTTGATTGGATATACATTTATTTTTGGTCTAAATTTACTGTATATTGACGAAAATCATTTTATTTTCAGCAAAAATTAAAATACAAACAAGCTTCAAACAAGTTTCAGCAGCTCAAATTATGGGTTCGCTCATTCGCAAACAGTTTGGGAATACGATGTCTCCAATTTTTGATTTACGTGTGTATGTGTTTCTATTTAATATCCACTGCTTGAGCCACTTTTTTTTTCTTCTTTTTTTATATACACATGCAGATTTTAACTGATAAATCCGTATTCCTATTTTAAAACAACGTACAACCGGTAAGGTTTCGCATCCAAGATGGACGCCCGATTCTTATTGAGCGCTTGAAAATTACGGTTAGTTAAACGTTCTTCAGGATAAACAGAGAATAAACGATTTTTTTCGCAATCAGCGGTTTGAGTTACCATCGTTTTAATGGTTATTCAACTGTTGTAATTAAATATGGTAAAATAACAATCAAATAAATGGTTTGTTTACTATTTTCCTACGGAAATTTTTAACAGTGTGATCAGCATAGAAGAGTAACATAATATTTGTATTTATTGTCGTAAGTTACGAACTTCAACAATTTTGTTTTTATTTCTTCAAAAGCACTTTCACTCATAACTCAATTTATAATTTCCGTTGTTTTGGAGTGGCAGCATTTTACTTTGTCTATATGGATCGATTGTTCTCATGTGTATATCCATTTCTTATAGTGATCTTTTCTTAAGTTAACCTTTCGAGTTTTAGAGAAATTTTCCCGATTTTAAAACGGTTAATTTTCCCTTCTTTGAAGTAGAAACACCTTAGTTTGTTTTATCGAGTGATCATTCTTATGTTTATATCTAGCGATTTTTTCTTAAACATTTCCAATTTGAAAGCGTTTATTATGAGTTTATCAGCAGTTATAGCATAAGAATTGATTTCGCTTTCAGCCTGGTTGGCAAAAGTAATATAAATTTGAGTACCGATAACTTTCTTTTCTAAGTATATTTAATTATTCCTTAAGATCCTGTTTGTTAAGTTTTATTTCATTTAGATCTTGATTAAGACATTCAACCATATGCTTAATGAAATGCTTTACACTTCAGTCTAACTCATAAAGTTGATTTTTTTCATTAGGTGTTAAATTCGAGTAAGTAAATTTAGAGTCTTTATTTAACATATGGATTTTTTCATAAATATGTAAACATTCTTCTGCGTTGGGTAATTGCATATATAATTGTGAAAATCTGTAATTGAAGTTTCCTTTGTCAACGTGAGACCACCAAGTGTAGCCTTTTTCGTATTCCACCTTAGAGCTCAGAGAATCAAGGTATCGGAAGGGGCGGCAGCCCCTTCCGATACCTTGATTGGTTACCTCCTGACCCTGATTGGTTTAGATTTATTGCTTGCCTTTTGATCCAATTTGTCAGACAACCAGCATATGCTTGTTGGACATCACAAGTGTGTGAGTGAATTCTACTTTGGTCAGACGAGCCTTGTACTTTAGCATTAGAATATATAAGTTACAATAAATCGCCTGGTGGTAATAATTAAATTTCGCCAAATAGATAAAAAATGGAGTTAAAAAAAGAACACAATTTAATTTCGAGAAAGTTACTTCTAGGTGCACATTATCAGAGTTCAAAGATTATCTGTACCGAAGTATTGTTTTTCAACGTGAGACCACCAAGTGCGGCAAGCTTCGTATTCAACCTTAGAGCTCACAAAATCCAGGTATCAGAAGGGGCGGCAGCATGACCCAAATGGGTTTAAATTTATTGTTTGCCTTTTCATCCAATTTGTCAGACAACCAGCATATACCTTTTGATATCGCAGGTGTGTGAGTGAATGCTTCTTTAAGGTACGTTTCCTAAGAGACGGCTGCCGCCAGCGGCTGACGCTGAGCGTCTGACGCGTTATACTGCTTTATATGAAATCTTATGCAACCATTGCCTAAGAAGCGTCACTGCGTGTGCAACGGCTGGCGGTGGAAGGAGCCGTGCGGCTAGACCGCTCTTTGAGCAGTACTGACGCGGACGCTCGCGTGTAAAATGACTTCCAAACTAGTGGTTTCAAGTGTTAACGATGAAAAACTAATATTTAAGCATTTTGACGCCAAAACTACACTAGAACCTTAATTACAAACCTTCAAAATTTCCTAGAATCGGTAAATTTATAATTATTTGGCAATTATGAAAAACATTTAATTAAACAGGCCAAAAGGAGTCACTAATAATTATTAAACTTGTTTTATGT
Organism: Octonoba sinensis; assembly: GCA_038502835.1. NCBI lineage: Eukaryota > Metazoa > Arthropoda > Arachnida > Araneae > Uloboridae > Octonoba > Octonoba sinensis. The sequence continues at coordinate 14,986,334 of CM076606.1, read as the reverse complement.
ATAAGTTAATTATTAAACACGTTGTGTAGTACTGATATAATCCTATTTATAAGTATTATATTCCACTCCCTTTAATGTTATCGCGCCACAGGGGGTTTAATAGGTTGAGAATCGCTACTCTAAAACATACTTATGTAACAAAAGTATTTTTTCTTTGCGTAAAGTTACAGCCAGATTCTCTTCAAGAGTGATAGGGTACTAATGTCTGTTTGAAGAATCTGTTCTAAGATCCAAAGCATAATTAAACTGCGCAACGTTTAGCCTAAGAAAATCCCGGAACTTTTTGTCATTCTGTAGTAAAATACTGATTGATTAGTTTTTTTACAGAAACCTTCATCTTTCTTTCTTTTAAATAAGGTATGGACTTCAGTATTACCCTCAAGCCTTCATTTGTTTCGCCACCCCCCCCCCCCCAATATAATTTCTTCAAGCATTAATAGGCGCAATAGAATATCACGGTCATTCATTTTAAAAACATTTCACTCTGAATGGCCGCACACAACTGACGCTTCAGAAGAAACAGTCAAGTACGCGTCAGCGGTGCGCGGCTGACGTACATAACGTACCTTTAGTCAGACGAATCTTGTACTTTAGTATCAATGGAGATAAGTGACCATAAACCACCTGTTGGTAATAATTCAGTTTCGCCAAAATAGAAAAAAAAATGGAATTAAGAAAGGAACATAATTTAATTTCGAAAAACTTGCTTCGAGCTGTACATCCTCAGAGTCCAAAGATTATCTGTGCCGAAGGTGGCAGCTTTAGGTCCAACATTCTGTTCTGTAGACCGCCAACAGACACATACACACACCCGAGCATTGTGTTTTATTAGTAATTGAGATTCATCATACCATTTTAAGTGAATGTGCATCGTTTGAAAAAAGTGGGAAAAAGTACATAATACATATAGAATTTATATGATAAGGAAAGTGCTGAAAGTAAGTTATAAATGCATAAAATGTTGAATTTTTCAAATCAGTAACGCACAAGCAAGACTTCCTAGTGTATTTATAATATTAAATTTACAGTTGTTTATACATTTTGAGATTTTCTAAAAGTAAAATGTTCAATGAATTACTCACAAACCAATCTTAAGGGGGATTTAACTGCTTTGCGGACGTAATTAACAAGTGAAACATAACTTTTCCCTTTACCTCTCCCACGATCCAAGATATTAAAAATCTTTTATACTCTCGATGGAATTATTAAGTCTCCAAACACAATAAAATTATGCTGCATATTAATAACCAAAGTAAATAAAATGTTTCCAATAAAAACTGCGGCTATTACCATGTAATCTCAAAAATATCGAGCTCGTTTATCAAATATTCTAAAATAAACTTTTTCCTAATACATCTTCTTTTGAGATGAAAAGACATAAGTAATGCGATAAACTTTTTTTCCTATTTATGAACCTTTAAAGTCTAGATAAGCTCCGTGGTAATCGAATTGATAAGGTTTATATTCATTACTCATAAAAGTCAGTAATGGAGAGACAGCAAAAAATTTAAGTGGAAATAAGGAAAAAAGGAGAAGAGAAATAAAGAATAAACAGGCGTCGTTTAATGATACTTGTTGAAGATATTTCTGGAAAGTCTTTCATAAAGATTTTGTTTCAATCGAAAATACTATTTAAATGTAAGTATCCAAAAAAGAAAATGTGGATTTTAAATTTTGGTTTTCGTTGATAATACAGGAACATCGTTCTGTCTTGTTTGCAGATCTTTTGGGACTTTCTTTCTGCTATAAGTTTGACTTTTACAATGAGTTTGCTCAAACTTAATAATTCCCAAATCTCAGTACATAATAACAAATATTATTTGACGCCAAATATGCTTCTCTTATACAACATTAGAATCAATTATGGTACTGTAAACATAAAACATTGTAAGATAAATAACAAAAATTGTCTCCTTTCACTTTTTAATTTTTATTACATTATTATTATTATTTTTTTTATTATTAATTCTTCTCTTGATTGTTAAATTTTCTTAATTTGTCTTCTTATTCCTCTTTATTTTCTTCTATCTTTCTTACTATTATATAAATTAGCTTTGAGTAAAAAACACACTTAATTTTGACTAAATTCAGTTTTACTCTAGACCAGTGTTCGCTAAACTTTTAAGGACACGGAATAACCGTACAGTTTTCCAATTATCCTAAGAGTTACACCCTCCCCCCTAATTCGTCTTCATCGGAAAAAAAAGCCTGCAAGACAAACATAGTAAAATTCAATTCTCAGTTATTATTCAACTCTCAGCTGTTATACAGGGAGCGGCAGAAATAACTCCCGAATTTGCCACCATCGTAGCTCAGCGCTAGTGGTAGTTGGCGAGTCCGGACTCGTTCCATAGTGCAGGTTAGGTGTTGCAATTTTCGTCGCTATCATGGCGTGGAACGGTGAACATTGTGCGTTCGTCATCGAAACTTATTTTTAAATTGGTGATTCTGTAATTTGTACGCAGCGATTATTTCGTACGCACTTCGGGATAAGTCGACACGGTGCAATCCCTAACAGGAAAACCATTCTAACATGGGTTAGAAATTTTAGAGTTACGAGTTTGGCTGTGAAAAAACCACCTCCAGGTAGACCTCACAGCGTTCGAACTCCGCAGAACGCTTGGCTCCACAGAACGTGAAGCTTCAGTCGTGTAAAGACAAAGCCGGTCGCCATTTAAGTGGTGCTATTTTTAAGTGATGTTTACAATAAATGGCAATGATAATTCTCATTAATGTAAAATACAAGTTTGACTAAAATCTATTACGTATTTTTTTATTAGACCTTCAAATTGGGGAGTTATTTCTGCCGCTCCCACGATGCACCAACTAGTTTTTCACTGCTACGGTAGTCGTGTTGTAAAGAAAATAGATGTACAGAGTTCGAAACGTGAAACTGAGGTGATACAGTTGTAACGAAAAATTTGGCATTAACTGCTAAAACTTCTTTTTAATTTTTTTTTTTTTTTTTGAACTAAAATAATGAATTTCAATGAAATTTGTTAGAAAACTCTAGGAAAGTTAACAATGTTTTTTTTCGTATAGAACTCTGTTTCTGAAATTAAGACATGCCACATAAAATGAAGGTTTTTAATTAGTAATAAGTGTGCATGTAGAAAAATAAAGGGTTAAAGTCAACTATAAGATATAAAAGCTATAAAATATGTTTTTTAATATTTTATATTTATTTAAATTTAAAAAAAAAGACCTACATACACTACGAATGTATAACCTCCTTCCTTTGGGAATTCGGTTAAAAAAATAGGAGAATTATGCATTAACGCCAGTAACTTAAAATGGTTCATTGTCGCAAACTGCTGAAGTAAGCAAGGTTATCACTGCTAATATTATCGTATTCTAAGAAAAACATATTGTACGCAATTTACACTCATGGACAAAAAAATTAGCGCACCAAGAAATAAATGCGGGATCGTAACGAATCTTAGCATGAAGGTACATGTCGGGGGGATATGCAAATGATTAGAAATGCAGCGTGATTGCGCAATAGGTATAACCTGCAGAGCGCGTTTAACGTTGTTCTCCGTGGAGTATAAAACAGGTAACCAAAGCTTGTTTGAGTGTGCTGAATCGTTTACAAAGGAAGAGCTGAAATAGATATGCCATTACGCCGTTTTCGAAGGCAATATGAACAGCTGTCGCAGTTTTAGAGGGGGAGAATCATCAACATGACGGAAGTTGGGCGGTCAGCTAGGTGAGTAGCTCGTCAATTAAGCCGCTCTGATGGTATTATGAGGAGGTGTTGGGACCAGTGAACCCGAGAGATGCCATTTATACGAAGACCAGGCTCCGGACGCCCTCGACAGACCAGTTGTCGAGAAGGCCACCAGATCGTAAGAAATGCACGCGTACAGCCAACTGCTTCATCGGCAGCCATCCAGGCACAGGTAGCACCTTCACTAGGGGCCCTTGTGTCTTCTCGAACCATACGAAGGCGCCTGGCTGAAGGACATTTGGTATCGCGGCGCCCATTATGTGTGCTGCCCATGACGCCCGCCCATCGACGCCTCCGTTTGGAGTGGTGCCTGTAGGAAACTGGACTGCAGCGGAATGGAACGAGTCGTCTTTAGCGATGAATCTAGATTTAATCTCAGCAGTGATGACAATCGTGTTCGTGTGTGCAGACCCCCCGGAGAACACCTCAATCCTGCCTTTGCTTTACAGCGACACACTGCTCCCACAGCTGGTGTGATGATATGGGGTGTCATTGCCTACAATACCGGTCACCCCTAGTATTGATCCGTGGCACTATGACAGCCCAGCGGTATGTCCATGACATCCTGCAACCACATGTGTTGTCACTCATGGCACGGCTCACAGGAGCCAGATTTCAACAAGACAATGCTCGGCCTCACACAGCAAGGGTGTCACAAGATTGTCTCCGCACTGTTACTACCCTTCCTTGGCCTGCCCGATCCCCAGATTTTTCTCCAATCGAGCATATCTGGGATCATTTGAGACGGCGAGTTGGGCATATCAGGAGTTTGAGCGAACTAGAGGCAATCTTGCAGCCAATATGGAACGAAATGTCTCAAGACATCATACAGAACTTGTATGCCTCAATGCCCAATCGTATCGCGTCGTGCATTCGCGCTAGACGGGGTCCAACAGGGTATTAAATTCTCCGTTCTTGTGCCTGTTTCTCTAAAATAAATGATCCTTTTTCTTTGATTTTCTAATCATTTACTTATATCAAAGTAGTCATTACGTATGTAAAATTTCGTTTCATTCTCACGACTCCTTCTTGGTGCGCTAATCTTTTTGTCCATGAGTGTATATTATTTGTAATTTTATGTTTAAAAATATTGAAATATTCACTTTAAAAAAATAATGACTATTTCTCTGCCACGCGTTATTCAATGAGAATATTGGAGAAATTTCAAAAATCAACCAACAATCTTCTACTTGAACGTGAACGCGAGCTACCAAAAATTACTCTTCTGGCTGCAAGTCGCTCGCAATCAACAGTATGGTGAGCACTGCTCTAGACGGTTTGTTATGCGCTCCATTGAAACTTTGTTATTTAATTACGGTGTAGGCAAACATTAGGCAGTTTAATTGATGTTTTAATAAAAAATATGGAGGCAAGAATTTTTAAAGCTTTTAAGATTTGTTTTTGTTGCTGCTTTTTCGCAGAAGACGCATTGTCTACCTACTGTACTTTTTCGATAAAATTTGATGACTGTATGATCACCTTTAGTACATTTCAGTGCACTTTCTTCATACACTTCTTTATTCACATCTTCGCTCAGTATTAATGCATTAATATTTAGAAAGTAATGTGATAGAACCTGAACAAATATTTTAAATAAGGCAGTAAGAAGCAAAGGGGTGTAAGTGACCAAAAACGATTCTGATTAAAACGCGTTTAAAGCTTGGATTTTATTGGAGTTGTATTTTTTTCTTTTAAATCATGCGGGGAGCAGCAATTTTCAGTGCTTTCACTAATAATATTGCCAAAATAAAGAATGGTTCTTTCCTTATCATTTGCACTAGTTTTCTCCAGAATTTTAGTTCTGTCTATACTCCTTTGGTTCAAGCTGCCTCAAAAGTGAACACCTCAAGGAAGGATACCTATCGACTAGGCATACCCTACTTTATGAAATTATTGCATTACACATATTTCCATCTAAAATGTATTTTTAGAACATTATTTGTACTTATTTTGAGGAGGGGGGAGCTCCATCTGGCATAAAGCGGACAAAGCGTCGATTATGTTGCCAATTTTGTTCTTTAGCAGTGATACAAATCACTGTCTATGATCGAGCATATCACGTGGTTAAGTTTCCTCAGGCGAAGAAGTAACGACCCAGGATAAATAGCGCTTAAATTCCACACTATGCAGTTCAATGAATCGAATGAATCATCTAAATAAGAGCATGGAATTGGTGGTACGCAAACTAATCAGTCACAAGTATTAACTTAGTTGTACATACAAATCTCCCGAACAGCCAGCAAGAGAAACCAGCAAAACTTAGAGCTGTGAGTCAAAATCAGGGGATGGGAGGGAATGTTGCTCTCAACAAAGAAAACTTCCTACAGATGTTCTGTGAAATCTGCATTATTTTTAAAAGTTATGCTTTACGAGATTTTGCATGTCACTTTCGATGCAAAATCCTATGGCTACGTCCTCACCAGAAAAAAATAATATTGTTCCAACTAGTTTGAAAATATAAATTAAAGTATAGAAGTAAAGCATTAAGACATCAACGTGCCGTTGTTCCGAACAATCATCTTTATTTTTGTAACACTAGATTTTAGGAAACGTGGTGTGTGCGAAAGAATCTAGGTTCATTACATGAAAATACCATCTGTATTTTCCTATTGTGGTATCTAAAGAGCCTTAGTTACGCCCTAAGCTCAATTAAGGGCTCTTGCATTCCGACAAGAAGAACGTGATAAAAAATGCTGCTCCGCTAATGACCTCTACTGCTTCTAGAGTAAAGATCCTATCTCGCGATATGCGGCTGACGTTTTGTGCGAATTGTTGCGTCAATAAGTTCCAAAGATCATTCCTGAGGAAAGAAAAATATGCTCTTTTGTAAGATTTACGGGCACTGAGGTTAACGATATTGTTCTTTATAAGGATTTCCTTAGCAATTGGCCGAATCTTGCTGAGAAATAAGCGTATTAGTAAACTGGGAAAGCATATGGATATTGTATAAATATTAGAAGAATTTAAAAACGTGATGATGTTGAATATATAGAAGAACGGGTGGTTGGATATGGAAGAACGCTTTGTTTTTGACAGTACTGTTAGAAATTACTACGAAAAGTATCGTCCTATATAGTATCAAGTCGTACAAATACATTAAATTATACAGATGGATTTCAAATGTGTTTTCCTCAACCCACCAAATGACAAAATTTCAATTTTTTGCAAAAATTAAAGTGGTGCACGTAATATGGAACCACTTGATGTCTTTTTTAATTAATTAATTTATTTTTTTGACTTTTTAGAAGAAAAATACATAAAGAACAGTGGTTAATTGAATCATGATGAGGTGTTTTTTTTTTTTTTTTTTGATAACTGATCGCAAATAGTAGTTTGGACTTACTTTTTCAATGTGTGGAACAATAGATTTAAATTAAAATGAACTTTACCATACGAACATACTATGGTAACTCAGCCAGCCACCTGTACTGCTCACAAGAAATGTCTATCTACAGATTGAGACAGATACTAATAACTAATTGCCAATTTCCGTCAATATAGTAAAGGGTTCCATAACACCCGCAGGGTTCCGTATTATCACGATTTCCTCTACATATCATGTCCGTTTTCTGCCGGATTTATGAAGCTGTTAGATATTGATCAATTGCAGAACATAAATTAACGGTTTACTCATAAAAAAAACTTTAAAGTTCATGTATACGTCATGATAAGAAAAATATATTTTTAGTTATAGCATAAAAAATACACATATGCAGTTCCTTGGTGATCCGCTTGTTCAAGACCAATAAAAATTGATTCGAACCATTACGAAAAAAACTTGGTGATCCGCAGAAAAAGTAGCTAATTTCCATCAATAAAGCCACCGATTTTAGTTTTAAACTTTTTTTTCACGGCACAGGCGTCCACAAAATAAATTTTGACGCAAAAGGCTTCCGCAGCATACGATTCAATATTACGAACCCTCGTTCCTCAGTTTTAAAAGTAAGTTGTTATTTGAACGGAGTTCATTACTGAAAGTTAAGTGCAACATGACTTTTCATGAGATGATATTAGTTGTCATTTTAATATTAGACAAAAATATCTTGGCATAGTTTGATTAATTTCACAGAATACCATACATAGCTCTTGAAATTAAAAGAGGAATTTGGAGTTTTTAAAAAAAATTAAAAATATAAGTGGAGAAACCCGTTAAGTAATAATACCTCAGATGAATTGCTGCGTACTTATCCTGACTCCTGAAATTTTTAAACTTTGACTTTTTGTCAACATTTGCTTTCGGATTATATAGGTAAGCAACCAAGAAAAGTTTTGCACCAAATATTAACCAAAAGATACGTTTTAAATTGTAGCTAAATCGTGATCTAATTTTTGTTCATTGTTTTAAAGTTTTTTTGCCAGTGATATGATATTTTATGTGTAATTAGTTTCTTACATACAAGATGAGATTTATGTTTTAACCCTCTGAGTGCTCTTTTTTTTTTTAGTAAATTCTCTTCAAAATATGCATAGTTTTTTAACTACGTACTTGAAATCTACATATGTTTTGGAGTTTAAATCAGTAATATATTTTTGCAACAAAGATTCTTGTTATTATTTTTGATTATAAGAGCAGTTGTTCTAACGCATCAATTTTAGCAAAAAATTCTCAAACTTTAACCACAGCCCTCTTTGGAATAAAACCTTGATTAAAGTCTAAATACTTCAGGAATTGCATTACTGAAAAGGAAACAGCGTGTTAAGGAGGAAAATATGTGTAAAATGGCGTATTAAGAACAATTTTCATGAACTTTTTTAACGTATAAAGAATAAATATATTTTATTGTGATTTTGAGGTTATTTTATAGATATATTGAAGAACATTTACTGAAATTTTCAAACATTTTTCTTGAAAAATCCTGGAGATATCGGCTGCTGCACACTGTAAGTGCCACCCGGGTCGGCAGTTTGCGTACATCCTGGAGGTCACAATTTTTGTCTGAAATCATTTTTTTAAAAAATCTCATTTTTTATAAGTGTCTCTTCTAGTTGAACTAAAATCATCACAAAAAATTGAAAATTTCTAATTTTTTTTTTTAGAATGGGAAAACTAAGTACAATTTTTCACCGTTTTTTATTTTTATTTTATTTATTTTTTTTTTTTTTGTTCTTTTTTACAATAAAAAAAGTAAAAATAAAGATATGTTTATGATTTTAGTTCAAATAAAGCGTGTATATATATAAAGAAAATGTGTTCTAAATTTGATAAAGATTGATCAAAAACTCTGCGAGCTAGAGTGTACGCAAATTCGAAAAAAAGTAGTTTCGAGAAAAAAACGTTTGAAAAAAAGAGTGGTATTGAAGGTAAATTTAAGGCAGTAATGAATCATTTTTTATACTTATAGATACTAATTCTTATAGAAATTTCCATTCGAGGTCTCAATTGTTAAAAAAATAATAAATAAAAGGACATCTGCTAACGTTCTCTAATACCCTTCAGGTCTATCATGAGGGACTACCTGCTCAACTGCTCCAAAAGCGGCGCTCACTCGAATGCTTATAACTTTTAAACGCCTTGAAATGTTGCTTTGAAATTTTCAGGGTATATTATTGAATAGTTGTAGAATCGATATATATGAAAGAAAAAAAATTTAATTTTTTAGACCTTTTCACGTATTTCCTCTCTTAATATTTTAAGTATACGGAAAAATACTCATGCCCGTGGAAATCGCGGGTAAGCACTTTTCGCTACATTTACGATGCAAGTGGAAATTGTGGGGTAAGCAATCAGAGGGTTAAACATTTTGTTAAAGAATACATTGTGCATTTTTTACAAAACTATATAAAACGTGAGCCGAAATGCTCTTAACTATAACCTCCTGAGACCTGGCATCCAATAAAATAGATGTTTTGCTTTTCTCTCTGTTGTGACATATTTTATTTTAGCAAGCAAGACCTGTACTGGAATTATAAGGGAGAAATAGAAAATGACTTTAAAACTTTGAGGATTTGGCAACGGTAGTTTATTTGCTTACATGTGCCCCCTCCCCCCCCCCCCAAAAAAAAAAAAGTTAAAAAATTTAAATTTATTAAATTTTTGAAAAACATCACTTTTTAATGCCCAATTGCTCAGAAAAACTAATAGTTGAGAGATATGTATATTTTATTTTGATCGGGTCTCAGGAGGTTATGTAGAAGCTAATTTCATATTAAATAATTATTAGCCGGATCACGTTGTCTCCCGACCAGTTGCTATTTTGTAGGATTTCTAACATCGCGTATATAAACGCAGTATGCATGAAATAAATCGATATTTTTACAATGCATATAAAGTTCGTCGGATTACACCTTAAGATAGACTACAACATAGCGATTTATCCAACAAAATAAGAAGGCATTTAAGATATAATTGCCACTAAGATATGTTAACTGTAATAAAACAATAAAAGAGAATGCTGGATTATAAGCGAAAATAATGTTTCGCACGCATTTTTGTTCACCCGAAAAAACAGGAAAAAAGAATAGAAACACTGTTATGATGTTGCACTAATTTATTTGTGTAACTGGCATTTAGTGTGACACTATAATTATTAATTTGAAATACATACTTTCAGCAGACCTTGTTAAAGATCATAGCAAAAAAACACGATCTCATCAACAAAAGAAATCAGTTGCAAAGTTCCCCTCCTACAAGAAGATGATGTGTCAATGCTGTTGTATGTTTTGCATGCCTCAGTGTTGTTTAAGGGTAAAAAAATATATTGTGTAACAAGTAGTGTGTAACGAATCATTTCATCTCACTAAACATTTTCAAATTGTTTTATTTTTATATTAAATATTCTTTACTGTATTTTTTCTTCAATGTATAATATAAAATGTAAAATTATAAAATAAAATAAAAAGTGGTTTAACAACGATTCGAATGCCTGCTCGAGCTCACACTAACTGCCTCCAAAGCTCGCGTCGAAGCTGTTTGTGCATAGTTTGTCAAAGAATTTTTAAGACTACAGCTGGAACTGAGCTTACGTTGGAGCTATCTCTGTTATCGAGTATTCGTGAAACTCTTTAACTATGAGCTGATCGACTGCCAAAGCCTCAGTTCATTTGTTTACATTTCTTTTTTTTATTACTTTGATGACATTGACACTATACAAAGAGCTTCGACGCGAGCTTTGGAGGCAGTCCCACAGTGTGAGCTGGAACATGCATTCGAATCTTTGTTAAAACGCTGTAGCAAATGTATTGAAGCCGAAAGAGCTTATTTTGAATAAAAATACTTTAAAAAATATAATTACTAATATTTTTTAATACTTTTTGAACCGAGTCTTAAAAATGCTTTGACACAATGTGTATGTTTAACAGAACACACTTTTGGCATATCTTATCAATTAACTTAACGTTAAATCACATTCTGAATTATTAACTTTACTTCAGTACCCTAGGCTATGACGCCCTTAGACGAAACCCATGCTCCCACATAATTAAATTTCAACTGACTATTTCAACTATTATTAACCACGTTCAAAGCGACAAAAAAACTTTTATGGCTTATATAAATAAAATTACTTTCAGCGAAATTCAAAATTCGAAAGCATATTAAACTTAATTGAATGAGATGAACGTTTGGTAATTCTGGTTTATTGCAATTGCTATTTTATTGAACATTGCCTCTAAATTATTTTAAAAAATGTTAAGAAAGTATTTTTCTTTCCATAATTTACTAAAGGAAAATGAGTAAAAAAAAAAGGTAACGTATAATTATTACTGAACTTACTGAATTGAACGAAGATAGAAATCAGTTGGTAAGAAATACAAAAAGTACTGAAAATGTATGTGGCAAAAATGTGTATTGTTATGTAATTACGACCTTCAAGATTAAATAACATTAGCTTGATTCATTCAGATTTTGCTCTTAGGTATTGTTTGTTATACTTTTAGAAAACTAATCTACAACACAAAAATAAATGAGTCATATCTCAGAACGTACGTATAGTTTTAAGCAGAAATTGTACTGATATGCGTATGGCTTTATTTAGTTTTTTTTCAAATGTAATTTTACGCTTTATTATTCATCAGTATTTGACATTTTCACAGAAGCTTGAATTATACTTACGACTTTTAGTCTATGAAATTTATTTCTCCGAAATATTGTCGCATTCTGTTTTCTATGTTTGCGTTTACTTTTATTACATGTATCTGAACTTTACTGAAATCATATTTAAGAAAAATAGATTCTTGCAATATCATGCTACTTTTTCAAAACTCCTCTCGATCGGTTTTAATTTTGCATGCGAATTTTCTTTCAACTATCGTGTCCATGTCATTTACTAAGTCACAGGTAAGTGAGGTGAAAGAACATAAAACATTTTGTGCTAAGATTTTAAGTTTCATCTTTGAAGGTTTTAATTTTTATCTTCAGCATTTCGTTTTCAATCTTATCATTAAAAAAAAAGAAAAAAGAGAAACTTCACGACAATAGTAGTAGCAAGTATGTAATTTTAAGTAAAAAAATAAAGCATAAATAATTCAGAATTATCCAGGGTGTAAAAAAGTTTTAAAATAAAAAAAATACGATTTAAAAATGTTATAAAACTTTTAGAAAAAAAGCAATTTTGCTAATATCGGCTTTCATATGTGCTATCATGCAAAATTCCTCTCCTTCATAGACATAAATAAGATCTAAAAATATCTATATGAGTTTAATCATGCACTATATTAAAGAATATTTTCTGCAGTTACTTAATCACATAAATTCCATGACTCTTTTCTTTTGATTCACCGGAAGTTAATTTAGCTCAGTAAAGCATATATTTTGAGCATTCGTTTTCAGATGCATGAGTATTCGAACTTGCAGTTACGTATTCATACATCCTTGGTGTGTCTTTGATCATGCTAAAACTCTATAGCTAATTACGAGCAGTCAATTTCTGAACAATTCATTTGCATTAATGTTAAAGGAAATGGAAATCTTGGTCAAGTCTTTAGCGTAGAATTTTAATGTACTTAATGCATAGATGGTAAATACAGTTTTTAAAAACATTATTAAAGTGCAGATCGGCGCATGTTATCAGTCTGATATATTCTGAAACCTTGGCACATATTTTATAAAAGTTTTTAAAAGCCTAAGTAATAAACATGCGTAGGATTTCAAAAAAAGTAAAAATTAACATTATTTTGAATAAGGTAAGAATTTTGCAACATTTATGTCAATACAATAAATTATCAAGCAAATACTGCTATAGTAAGTTACTTCCCAAACAGCGCAACTGAAATCATAAACTATTTTGTCGGCGGTGTCTCACGTTATCTACTAAATATTTAAATAACTAGAGAATTCGTTCTCCTCCAATACGAATGCCACTCGTAAATGTTTTTGAATAAAAAATAGTTATGATAGAGTTTAGTAGTAATAACTAAATCAGGGGTCAGCCTATAGAGAAAGAAATTTAAGAAAATAATAGAAATGCGAAGATTTCCAACTACATACGAAATCGGTTTTAGTCTTTAATTTTCGTTGATTACCAGTTTGATTTAGGAAATTTTATTAGTCTATTATTTAAAAACAAATATGAGAGAAGAAATCAAGGTTTTGATTTGCTATGGATACACTTATGCAAGAGTAGTAATCAATTATTCTTGTGCTTAAAATTTATTACGTTACGATGTTGGTAGTTTACTAATGATATCGTATACAACAGTTTCCTTCGAATAGGATTTCCCAAACACTCAACATCTGTGTACCTCTTCTACAATTTTCGTTGTTCCAAAGGCAGTTCATGTCAACATTTCCATTGCCAACTACTCTTATATTTTGCTATCAATTTAATTATTTCATGGCAGCGTTCACATTTTCTTAAATAAGAAACATTGAAGACCATTAGTTAGCACAATTTAAAGCTAAGATATTAACCCGATTTTTTTCAGTTTGCTGGCGCCGTGTATCTCCACCAATTTGTTCTCGTATCCTTGGAGCTATGTGTATCACACTTTAGGAAACACTGACTTAGAAAATAAAATTTTCTGTGAATTATGACGGTAAAGTTGAGTAAATATATGGGTTCGTTTTAAAAACTTTTTTTCACAACATTCTTTAGATTACACTGGTCTACAAAAAAAAATTTTTTCTGCCCCAAAGACTTTGTTAACTGATCTTAGAAGTATTTTTCACGCTGAACTCGAAAATGAAAACCATTTTTCTCTATCACGTAAGGATTTTCCGTGTAAGGTGCTGTAATAGTTGGCATTAATAACATTTACCCTAAATTATTGCAGTACCTTACAAGCAAAACCCTTAAGTGATTAGGAAAATGGTTTTCATTTTCGAAAAGATCAGTCAATAGGGTCCTTAGGACCCCCCCCCCCCCCCCGCCACCTTGTAATTTTTACATTAGAAGCATTTCCACTGAAAAACCAAGTAATTTTCTATTTACCTTAAAAGGGTTGATTTTGACATGTTCTGGCATACTTTGCCTCAGGAATGTCCCTTTTTATCGTCCAGAAGTAATCTGCTAACATAGTTGCACTCCACTTCCCTTGATAGCTCTTTTCGATAACTAATGTCCTGATGGAACTGCTCTCCATGTTCATCGGTTATACAGCTCCCATTTTTTCATGGGGGTACTTTTACACACAACAGGAGACTTCTATGATAAAAAATAGTAGCTCATGCTCATTAAACGTGTCGTACAGTATCAATCGTTTGCATATTTGCCTTTGTATCCTAATTCTCGCGAAATTCCTACCGAAACCCGCGTGTTGTAATCTGATACGCTTTTCCGTTCGGGGGTCTGCGGGGGCTGTTTGCGACACTCCACTTAGTTTTTTTCAGCAAAATAAAGTGACCACTGATTTAACGGTTGACATTCAAGCTCTTTTGTGCACTTTATCTCAATAAAAACGATGCTGCATGATCAGAAAAACACTGAAAAAACGTAAAAATCGACCATTTCCTTCCTCATAACTAAAAAAACTATGCGTGATGGAAAAATTTTTAATGCCAGATATGGATTCCTCGTGCAAAACTACTTCAGGAAAATGCGATAAGTTTTGGAATATTTAACTTGTATTCAAGCTTGTTACTTCAAATTGATTAAAAATATAGTGGTTAAAAAAGGTGCATTTATCCCGCATGCGTAAAACATTCTAAAGTACGCACTTCAAGTCGGTTCTTTTTTCTTTTCAAACTCTATTTTTAAAGAATGATGTTTTTCAATGCATCAGTTTGTTCAAAAAGTGATTGAAAAAAGTTAACTTTTTTATTACAATGTTTTAATAATATATTAATCTGCCAGATACTAAAATTGTCTGGGATGTTCATTTTACGTACTACCATGGGGGAAATATTAAATTTCCACAAACATCCAGATTTTTCGGCCGTCTTTGTAGAAAAAAAATCATTAAAATTTTTTTTAGCCTATTTGGCCCAGAAGATGTACCAGTGAAAACATAATGCATGTTATTGTTGTTGTCGTTACTACGTGAACTCTTTAAAAGTGACAACAAAATAGTTCAAAAACAATACTGCTATTTTAATCTTAATTAACTAATGAAAAAATGGTTGAAAAAAACACTACATTGAAAGTTATATACTGCGTGAAAATTCTTGTTTTTGTAAAAAATAGATTGGAACAAAATTCGTTTGCAACAATAGGTTATGTGAAATTTTAATTCAAAGTGTATGTACTCCTTAAACTTTCTAATTCTGGAGAAAAAAAAGACGGAAACAATTTTGATTGCCAATCATATCTAATATAACAAAACGCAAGTATTTTAAGACACTTTTTATTTTTGATTTTGTTTTACCTTAATGCCTAAACACCAACATGTTATCACAAAACTGCACGACTAGGAGATTTTACATTGTAAGTGCTTTCAAAAATAAGTACACCTTTTATCTATTAGTTAGCTGTCCTAACGACTTATAGTGGAATTTCAGAAACTTCTACGGAAAAATATGTTTTACGTAAGTGCTAAAACTCTGGGTAATCCCTTGATAATTTGTTAATAATGTAGAAAGCTTACTAATTCTGTCCATTTTATTTTTCCTTCTTGCAGTAATTTATGTGAAACACTTATTACTTTCAGTACTTACTCAGTGCATACGAAATTAAAATATAATAGGCGCCGTAAGAAAGAAATAAAGTTAGCGACAGTAATTGTTTTGACGAACATCCTGTTTCGAATTAATTCTAAAACATATTTTACTACATTTTTAACCTATTTCCAAAAATTGAAGTTTCATATTTTAAAACTTAAGATATTTTATGAATATCAAAAAATAAAGTTTAAATTAAAATTATGTGCTTCAAAGTGTTTTTATTTGATTATTTATTTTCATTTATTTGAAATCAAGTTGTCGTCCTAAAGAAATGAGATATCATAGATATTATATAGCTATTTAAAATATAAGCACAATGCACTACATATGATATTTTCCCCTCCTCCCAAAAAACAAAAACTTCAGAACCACTGTTTTATAAGAATTCTTGTTGGATAAAATGGTTTATTTTAAACAGTATTATGTTCTCGGAATAGCTCCGAAGCTCCGAGCCAAAATGAAACTGAAGATTTGAAAAACTGAGGTCTTATTTTTCAAATATCCCGTTTCCCAAAAATGATACGGTACGATCTCTTTTTGAGTCGACTAAAAAGTAAAACAAATATAAGACAAAAGTGTCTACACTGGGGTTTGAACGTGAAACTTTTAAGATGACTTTCTAATTCTCTAGCCACTGCGTCAGGAGGATTTCGAGCGGTGAGAGGGACAGCTAGATTATATAGCTTCCAAACGTACCAGCTGCGAGTGATACATTATTTCCGTGCCCAGTTTCTTCATAGCCCAATCCAGAAAAGTGTTAATTATCCACTCGTCCATTATGTTTTCTTGTTTTACTGTGTCCGACCCAAATAAGAGGAATGATTCATATTGTATTCCTGCTCAAAAGAGACGAACAGACCACTCACTTTTATGAATCGGTCTGACGCCTCATGCGGTAAATAGTTCCTTAATTTTGAGACAAGTACTATTTGTCTGAATACGTAATCGTCAAAAAATCCCTGTATTAATTATGAACGTAAAGTTGCTCTTTAAAAGGCACTTGCACATTTTTAAATTAAAAAAAAATTTTTAAAAATGAGAAGGTACACAAATTATTTTTAACAGTGTAATTTTTTGAAAAAATATCACATATACCTATTTTACAAATTTTAATTTATTCATTCACTTATATGTGTTCTTATTCTAATTTACAGCTGTAGTGCCTAGCGTAAGTACTACTCATTATCTCTAGAACTAATAAATAATTGCTGAATATTTGCTGGTTAATCACATTATACGACAGAAGTTAATTTATTGGACAAAAGCTGATTATGATTTTCTAGTTGATTTTAGTGTGATCCGGTTGATAAGGTTATATCGGTGATTTTTACTAACTAGTGCAGTAGATATATTGATTTTCAATACTAGTTAGCGATTGGAGGTACATTTTTCAGATTTCATAGATATCCATTAGGAGGTTCGCATAAAATATACTGAATGGAACTCTGCAATTCAATGATCAGGTCAGAAATGAAGTTTGTTTAGTTAGGAGCTAGTTGAGCTACATCAATAAAGAGAACATAATTTGATGTTTCAGCATCTAGCTCATATTTGTTCAAAATAACGGTTCATTTCACCATGGCTGCCTGCGATCTTATAGCGGCTGTCCAAACGGGCGAAAAAGTGCGTGCAAGCAGAACTTACATTTTCTGCCACTTCACAGTCATTTGGCGCTGTAAACATGTACTTAAAAGCGGGGATTTAAAGGGCTAACCATAGCAATATCATCGCGTATAAAGGCTTGAATTTCAAGGCAGATAAACATTTAAGTGTTGAGGGCAAAAGTAACTATCAAAATAAGTTGCAGGGTTATGTGTCTGCCATTAAAATGTTTTTAATACAGAGGAAATAATAAAAATATCGTTTTTTAGTAGTAACACATGCAGACTTTGAAGCTGCTCGTTAAGATACAACTTTCTTACTTACGTATATTTTTATATATAATGAACACGGAGAAAATTTTCTTCGCAATTGGCTGTTCATATTATGCGTTCAGATTTATTTTTATTTTGAACGACAGTAATTGGGTATAATTTTATGAAATACATTTATCTTCTCATATTGTGTAGCTCAAATAAGTTGGTTAGCAGGTTTTTAAAAGCAGTATTGAATAGTCTTTAAATGGTTATCAGTTACTTTATTATATTTATGATAAAGTTATTTTAAATATATGTGGTAATTGAATTATTTCAATTCATTTATGGTAAATTTAATTATTTTAGTAAAGTGGAACAGTTAGGTTGTGAAGTGACTTAACAAATAAAGATCAGATGTCATTAAGTAAATGATTAATGCAACAATTTTTTACTGTTTGTTATTAATAGACTAATAGCATAATACTAATAATTAGTATTGAATTGCATAGTGTAGCTGACTTCAGTTAACTTCATCAGATGGAATATCATTTAAGAGTGGCGACTATTTTTGCTGATCTCATCTAAAGCAATTACACTAGTTAAATATTTAGAATAAAATCCTAAAATATTAAGTAAGAAAGGTCAAAGATTAGGCCTTGCAACAGAAAACGCTTCAATAAAATAAACAATCAAGAGAAAATATTTTCAAATATTACAAATAAGTACAATAAATGAGAAATTAAAAATAATTATTTGAAACGCGTACATTAAATGCAGTTTAAAGTTATCAAGTTTATTTTTAAAACTTGTAACTGATAATAGATGGGTGCCAACCCCCTGAGCAAGATGGTGCATACTAATAGGTACGAAGTCCCCCAAAAACGACAACCACCCAAAAGGGCTAAAACTCAATGAAAGCATGCCCCCTGTCCAGGGGGCGAATTTAGAAACACTACCAGCTACGCAGAAAGTTCAGATGGCGCTGCGATCGCGCTCCTCTTGGCAGGATTTTACTCCTCGCCGAATACGCCAAGCAAAGCCATGTTGCTTTTGAGCGATTTGCGCATGCGTCACCTATGTTTGTTTACTGTTGCTATGCTAGAGATAGAGCAAACTAGAGTAAACGAGTAGATTTGGATACGATACGATGTTGGTGAGGGTTCAAAACTCTTTTTTAAAACAAGTAATTAATGTGTTTTATATTTAAAAAAAAGTTACAAGCAGTTTGTGTTTTTGAACTAATCATTCGTTAATTTAATTTTCTTTTTTCATGTGTACCTGTCGTTGGAAAGAAATGGTATTTAAATTCCACAGGGGTATTTCTAATTACGTTGTAAGACAACAGAAATGATACCGTAGTTTGTTGGCGTATTTCATTAATATTCGAAGTACGCAAACTGGGTGTAAGTGTGAACAAACATCATTTGAATCAATCTAAACACATTGCTACTATGCTATATAAATCACGGCTACTGTGAAAAAAAGTGCGTAGTTTCACTTTGCAATTTTTCTCTCAAGAAGCAACTTACAAAAGTTTTTTTTTCATTTGACCCTTAATATTTTTGAATTCAATTTAGAGAATACCAGTGATACATTTTGTGCATTTAAATTTTGATATCTTAGTTTCAGATTGTGAAAGGTAATCCCATCCCTCCATTAATAGAAGTTATTTTGAAGGATTGATGTATAATTTTATTTATGTGCAGTAAACCAAAGTACAATTACAATAACATTAATTCAAATTTATATATGTATAATGTATATATATTATACATAAACACTTTAACTTTGTTACTGCGACTCCAGATTCAACAAGAACTCCAGTAGAATGAGGGGAATAAAAGAAATTGTTGGTTTAATATTAACAACCCTACATAACACAATTTTTACAAGCAAAATCTCTGACTTAGTGTTCATTTATTTCATGAAACCATCTTGAATGAAGTTTTGGAGGAATTGGACAACAGCTCAAATTGTTTAAAATTTCAGAAAGAATGGCTTATATTTTCATGCCCTCAATTAACCAAAAAAAAAAGGGAGGAGGGAGGGACAACACTGACCAGTTTTCTTTTCTTACTACAATAAATTAGTCTGTGAAAAGTAAAAAACAGGTCTTTTGTAACTCTTTGTCATTAAATTCATCTTAATGATATAAATTTATAGTAAACCATTTTATTACGAGCACTTGAATTTAATGCAGAATTGTTGCAGTCCTTTTATTTTCAATTATATTTGAGTTTCGTTGTATTTTAGATTTTAATAACTGAAGATGTTTACATCATGAACAATTTCTATCATGTAAAATTTTTTCATAGCCTTCCCAAATCTATGTCTGAAATTTTAAGTAAAAACCTTATTTGAATGGTAGTTCACCGTAGTTTGATTTGAAAAAATAGCCCCAATTTCTTACACCTCAATATGTCATATTGAAACTATTACTCTATGTACTTGCATCTAAGTTGATGCCCTAATTTTAAAGTGGAAAAAATTTAAATTATTTTCAAATCACATTTCTCCAGTGACAATTAGTACTACTGACGATTTATTAAGTGCTTTTTTTTCTTCAGTGACACTTGCATAAGTTGACTTCCCCCTTTTCGTAGTTTTAAATAAAAGTCATGACTCATACTGTGGTTTGCTGCATCCATGTAACAGATTTCAGTCCATTTAAGCTTACTTTCTAGCATTTTAACGACTTATTTCACAATTTAAATTTTATATAATCCTGTGTCTAGTTATATTAGCAACATTAAAAAAATAAAAATAGGTACTTTTAGCAGAAACCTCAAGCACTGATGGCTTGGGGTTTTTACTTACAAGTTGAGAAAATGAAGGAAAATTATAATGCATTAAAAAAAAAAAAACCTTTTGAGTGGTTTGAATATAATTTTACTCAGAAATGGAAACAAGTATTTATATCTGTAGGCTTTTATTTCCAGAATCAACACTAAAAAATGTTGTGGCTTTTGGCATTGGCTTGATTTAAGTTAATATTTTGGGACAAATTTCTTTGTCGTTTGCATTTTTGGTGTGCATTGCACTTTAATGGTCGTCCTGCAGGTATCCTGCTTGATCCTCTTGGCATTCCAATTCTTCTTCTAGAAAGGGATGTTGGCTGAACTTTAATTTTTCTGCCTTTCTGTCTTTTAGGTGCAACAATTTTATTTATTAAATATAATTTTTGATTAAATTCAGTACCAGTTTTAATATTCTTTAGATAATTTGTGAAATTGTTTAGTTTTATTTTGTCAATATTATCATAGGATACAAGTAGCTTTAATTCATCTAATAGTGACTGTTTTTCTTGAACTGTAGCACTTATAATATGTGTGACAGAGGGATTATTTTGTTCTTCATTACTTTTATGAGGGTCAGGGGATCTTTGTCTTATTTTCTTGAAAGATATAATCTTCAAACTCTTTAAACTGGGAAGTTTTTGAATGAAAAGTTGATGCCTTGTTTCTTTTATTTTTGTACGTGCTACGTTGGCGGAATTCATAAATTTCCCCCGAAATATAAGAAGTCAGAAACATTGAAAAAGCCATGATACTGGAATCATTTATAAATTAATGATTTCATGATTTTTAACTGTATTTGACTCCCCTTGTCACAAAATGTCACACTTCAATGTACTCCCAGCCACGTGTCACGCTATATTACATAAGCATATTTAGTTGTATAGTTCAGAAGCAAAGCACTACGTTATAGATCTCATCTCCAATTCTATCTTGAATTTTTAATGATATTTCTGAGCATAACGATAATAATAATTTTGTGTGTGCTTAATTTGTATAAAATGCGATTAAGGTTTACAAAAACAAAACATAATTAATATATAGAGTGAAAATCAATAATCTTCCAAATTTTGCAGAAATTAACGCGCTATTTTATCTTAAAATGCAAAGGCCTAAGATTTGCTTTCAAATTTGAACCTAGAAGCTAATTTAAACTTTAATCAGCATCGACGCTTTCGCCACAAAATGAAGTCAATGAGAACACAAAAGAGAAAAAAATATTCATAAGTAACACAAAAATATTTTCTTATCCTAATAAAAGTGTTTTTTTAAGTTTAGGAAAGCAATAATTTTTTATTACCAATTTTTAGTATAGAACTTGATTTATTTGTTCTGCAATGTGTGCTCTATAAGTAAACTCTTCAGTGGACGATATTTGATGATTTGATTGCAAAAACAAGCTGATTAATAATGCGAGTTGATCGCCAGCGCAGCAGAAGCAATAGATTTCGGCCTACGGAGAGAAAGGAAGCGCTTCTCTGAGTGGTCGTATAGCATTGTTCAGAAGTGACCATCTTCATGGTAATCCATCTGAAATCTATAGGAACTTCTTTTGTTCTTTCTAAAAACATATTACGCAAGCAAAAAAGTTTAACAACAAAATAATTGAAAAATAAAAATTGACTATCTGCAATTGTACTTACTGAAAAATATTGAAATGAATGTTACATTCAGGAAATTATATTTATTAAAAAACAACCAAAATCATTTTATTTGCCTACCATGGATTTATTTTGCAGAAAATTATTTGTACATTAACAATTTGAAATCTACAGAAAGCTTTCCGTTATTCTTTGCTTTGTTGCTTTTAAATTTTTTGCCTTAATTTATTATTTCATTTCAATTTGATTTTTAAAGTCTTAGTATCTAAATAATCTGAGTCACGATTTGCATTTATCAGACAAGTGTGACATACATAACTTTATAAATTTCAGGAATATTACTAAAAACTATATGAAAATTGATTTTTTTTTTTTTTTTTTGCTTATATGGAAATGAACAAATGCTAGTGTTAAAATTTTGAGCTTAAATAAAATATAATCCTTCAATATATCTTGATACGTATCTATGTATCAAAAATAACACATCTAAAATGTTTAAAATTGCAATTTTACTGTAGCAATCTTTTTTTTTCCATACTGAGTAAGTATATAAATGTGTTTTAATTTCATTCTGAAAGTTCTGACGGCATCCTTTTGTTTTTATGAAAAAGATTTCCTGCCGAAATCTAATAAAATGTCCCAATTGCGAACGTTATCGACTGACGAGCGCAATGAAAATCGGCCTACAGCGAATAGTTTCAGACAGGAGCGCTTTCTAGTTCAGGGGTGAGCGCAAATCGCTCAAAAGCAACATGCCTTTGCTTGGCGCATTCGGCGAGGAGTAAAATCCTGCCAAGTGGCGGGCGATCGTAGCGCCATCTGAACTTTCTGCGTAGCTGGTAATGTTTCTAAATTCGCGTCCAGGGGGTGTCAAAAATTTCATCAAAAAATTTAATGTCGCAGTCTACGCCATGAACTTCCCTCGTGGACACCCCTGGATAAGAGCAATTTTTCTTTAAATATCCCTTAAACATTTTTATTTAGATGACATACCGCTTGACAAAAAAAAAAAAAAAAATGAGTATTCTCAGTCGGGGGGTGGGGGATGGGCAGGACCGTCCGAAAACTTTTTTATTTTACACGATCGTCCCTCCACTTTTCAAAAGCCACCTCCCCCACCACTATTTCATTACAATAACTTATGCTCTTATATGTAAGCCTCCCCCCTCTCACCTCTTTTTTCTTTTTTTCTGGACTACACGGAATATTCTCAATTTTTAATACCAAGACTTTGCAACCGGCATTTCTTCGATGAAATCTACCAAAAGCTTTCGGATTCTCTGATTTTCTGTAACCTGATTTTCCTTAAATCCTTTCTTCAATTAATGTTTCCCCATTTTTAAATTAGAAATCAGAAATACGCTTTAGAGGTCATTCATAAATGATGTCATGCTTCGAGGGGGAGGGGGGGTCATGAAATTGTGACAAAGTGTGATAAGGGGAGGGGAGAGGGTAACAAGAAGTGTGACATCAGGCTTATACAACATAGCGTGACATGTGACAAAGGGGGGAAGGGGGTCCGTTGAATTGCGACATTTTGTGACAAAGGGGGAGGGGGTCAAATATATCGGAAAAGAGCTTGACATCATTTATGAACGGTCCCTTTGATAGTTTATTTACTTTTCTATGTTTTAAAACTCTATGGTGTACAAAATGGGTGTACTCATGAACGCGAGGAGAATCAAATAAATTGGAAGTCTCCCTTCCTTTTAGGTATTTCAATTGTAACCCTTGTTCATGTGGCGCGAGTTTAATTTTAAGAAGTTACATTACTAGATTTATAATATAGATTCTCTCTCACTCATTTTACTTTTACATTCTATACAAGCATAAGAAATTTAAACGTCTCAGAAAAAAAAATATTTAAAGCATAATCTAGACATAATATGAAGTTCAAAGTTTACTTTTGAGTGGTAAAAAATTAATGAGCGGACCAACGTTCTTATAGCGCAAGTTGCAAAAATTACTCCATACACATGTTTTAGAATTAAAAGGAACCCCTTTATACATGCGTAAAGATTTGATCTAAAAAATGTAAGTAATCTAAGTGAGTGTAAATCACTCGTTTGTTTTCTTATTAATAACCTGAAGTACAAATAAATAAAACCAATACATAAATAAATAAAACCAGTAAAGTTCGAGACATAAGGGGAAAATGCAAATGTCAGCCCTCACTGGTTAAAAATATCATCTAAAGCATCAAACTCACGATTTCTATTTGTAGAATAATTGAATAGGTGACATGGAGTGAAAAAACAAATAAAATATATGCATATAAACCAAACGTAAATTTAGTAAATCCCTAAAATTATAAAATGTATGCATTCACTAATTTAATGCTTAGAAAAAACACTCTACTGCTTTCTGTCGTTTTATTTCATTTACGATGAAAAATTTCTTGAAAATAAATATAGATAGGTTAGACACAATTAAACATCGGGAGACATACTTCCGATCAGTAATGCATGAACTAAAAATTTACCAAAAAGAAATCTTCATGATGCGTGCTGCAAGCCCGGCAAAAACAATGCTTTCGTAATGTATTTCCATACAAAACTAGTACATGCTTGCAGCGCACCAGTGAGGAAAAAAGTAACTATCGCTTGAACGCTTATTCCTTTGTTCTGGCGCCGCGTTTGGACAGCCGCTATATGATCGCAGGCAGCCATGATTTCACATAAGCAGATGATAAGTTATTCTACTTGTATGATATTATCACTGAAGAATTCCTGTAGTTTGAGTATTTTCAAATATCGTAAAATTGTTTTTTTTTTTTTTTTCGAAAAAGAGAGGAAAAGAGAGATAAATAATAAAGAAAAAAAAAACAAAGAAATTAAAGGAAAGTTTTTAAAAAAACTGTTACTATTATTATAATACAAATTTCAAATACATTTCAGTTTGGAGTGTTTTTGCGTAAACATTCACGATTAAAAAAAAAAACTTTACTTTAAACTTTTTAGGGCCCATAAAAAAGAAAAAATATACCCAACGCATTTTGCTGCAGTAAAAATGTCCTTTTTCACGAACGTCCATTAAGTATTGTGCCTTGTTAAATTAAAGTAGGCTATCGTTTTTAAATTGCTTGACTATCGTTGAAAACTTAACTATCGTTTATAAATTGTACTCTCATAACAAAAGTATTTTAGTTATTCATTTTTTTCGTTCATTATTATAAAAATTTTGAAAAATATCATGGATAAAATACGAAATGTTGTTTAAATATTTGATTTACTAGGGGGCTCTCCCCCTGCGCTATCGCTCACCAACCCCTAGAACTGCTTACGCAGCTTTCTAGATCGCTTCGCGAGTTCGAGATCGCTTCGCTCGCTTATTAGAAACACACTATTTTAGAGCAGCTTCATATGGAAAGAATCGATTGTCTGTCAAAAATGACGTTCTATATGGCACACAACTCTTCGGAATCAAAAATACAAGCTTTGTAACATAATGCACATAGATTTTTCACAGTCGCAGAAGCTTTGCGAGATTCCGATTATCTATGTTAATACCCACAATTACAATTTTATATATAGTTACGAAGTAATATTCTTACTTGGAAATTTAAAGTAAAACGAAGTGTATCCTAAGGACAAAAATCTAAAGTATAACAGAAGTGTATAAAAGGAACTTAAGAATTCGCTTATTGATTAATATGACTTTTGCTGATGACAGGAATAATCTGAGTATTTAACCCTTTATTGCATAGTTTAGCATTTTTATAGTTAAGTTTTTATATTGGGTGACAACGAAAAGTCAAGGAAAAGTTTTCATAATTATCGATAAAAAATTGATTGTTGTCGCAATAATTAATTAATATGTACAGCTATAACAAAACTACGAATTAAGCATTTATAATGAGAAGATTGTTTCTAATTAGCACCCTATTCTTAAATTGATCATGCTATTATTAGCGAAAATTGGGGCTTTCAAACTTAAATAATTGTAAAGTTCTCTTTGGCGAAAAATGTTTTAAAATAAAACTGCATGAGAAAAATAAAATAATTGCATGAAAAATCGCCAAAAGCCTCAATTATTGAAATATTCCCAAAAGTTTTGATACTCCAGATGAAAGATAATTAATTTAAACAAAACAACCTTAAAGAATGCCAAATTAAAGTGCTTCCATATCTTATATCTCAATTCAGACCGATTTTGTTCATTAAACAACGTAAATTAATAATGAGGTTTTATTCAAATACCATATTTAATCAAAGCAAGTTCTGCTAGAAATATACTATTTTTATGTCAATAAATTCATGATTTAGGTTAAACATAAATAAATATAACCGCATTTATTCTACTTTACCTTATATATAATTGGTTCGCATAGGCTCCTTTTACCAAACTTCAAATATAATTTCTCCCGAAAAAGAAGGAGAGGCTCGCCTTCAGAATAGAAGTTATTGCGGAGAAACTTTTACGAGAGGAAACCGTGAAAGAAGAGGAAGAAACGTCTCTTCGTTAATGACCTTCACGGCTGTAAGGGTAGTGACCGTATCTTAGAATATGCGGCTGACGTTTTGTGAGATTAGTTGTCCCAATAAGCTCAGCAGATTATTCCCGTGGAAAGAAACTGATGCTTTACTTTTGCGTGATTTACGGTGAACCAGGGAAAGTTATTGGATTGTAGTAAGAAATTTCCTGCTAAACTTCATTCTATGAAGGGCTACGAAAAATTGAAGGTTATTTTTCGCTAAACAAACATGCAATAGATATACGCCATATATATAACTTATTTAATTGTTAGTGAGAGAACAATTCAATACGAGCGGTATGTAATTGCAATCAATCCAAGTATTTGTGGCTTGGAAAAATGTGGCAAAGAATCATTTTAAATGAAAAATAACGCAACGAATGACGCTGTGCTACAGTTTGGTACTTTTGATTACCCCTTCGTGACGGATGCCCCTACTAACAGAATTGTTTTTCTAAATTACGGCGTACTTAATTTCAGTTGGTTAGTGTATTTTGATACTTACTTTTGCCAACTCTTTGTACTAATACCGATTTTGTGATCTTCAGGTTTAATTTGACAATTTGTCTGGTCTTTCTGAATACATTATTTTATTTACTTTGTGCCTTTTGTGCCTTCTTACTAATTCAATTTTTGCCGCTTACTTCAATTTAGTAGCTTTCGACTTAACTGCGTGATTGATTCTAAGTTAGTATTACTTCTGCGACTTCGGGGGTACCCTCTTAACCGACCATTCGCGCGTTAGAAAATGTGATTTCTCAGCATGAGAAAAACGGATAATGATGCCTTTATGAATTTATAATTTGGATGAATCTTTAGTTACGATAAACGTAATTTCTACATGAAATGAAAGCTGGACACGTAATACTCGGCTGCATGAAGTTAATTCTTCATTAAGTTTATAAGTGATAAAAGGAAAAACCGATTCAAATGTGATTTTTTTCCATATCTACTGTTTAAAGCCCATTTTTGTAAACACAGTAATTGATATTATTCAGCAAAGAATATAAAACAAGTGTTCTAAGTGTATCGTGTAGTTATTTGTTATAAATCTGGTGAAACGCGCGAACAAATACAAATACAAATACAAAAGTGACGACCAGCAACAGGCTCAGGGCCCAGCTAGGCTGGTCCTAGTCAATTTAGCAGTCCCCAATGAAGATCAAGAGCTTTCTTAAAAGTTTTTACCCCGCTGCAATTAACAGTCGCTTCTGGTAAACAACTCAGCTTTAGATCTCGATGTCAATTTTCTCTGCTGAATTGAGAGCCATAGTTCGTTTAATTGCACATTTGTTTTAAAAAAGGTAAACGTTAGTAACGTATGATAAAAAAATATCGAAATATAACCCCCTGTAGCTTTGCTAGAGGGATTAAAATAAATAAGGTAAGAATAGAAAAATCATCCGACAGTTCCATTCTACCACGTGACGTCTTCAAGGAGAAACGCAATCGCATGAGGTTTACAACGTTGCACATACGCATTTTCTGTCCCCAGTAATTCGTATATGAACAAACAAAGACAAAATATTTAGTTACCATTTTCTTCTGTGTTTGTCAACCGATTTTCTTACTTTTTAAAAAAATTAGTAGCTATTGATAAGCCTTAGTTGTTGTTGTTATTGTCGTATCCTTGCGCGAAGCGAGGAGGAATGTGTGCGCTGCTCCTGAGTCTAACGGGCCCCTTATAGGCAGGAGTCCGACTTCCGCCCCTTTATATGTGGTCTCTTAATTATTTGAACCAGCTCCCAGATGAGAGACCGTCACCTGGGGTTAGCACCCCCAGAGGTATCGTTTCACTTGGAGGACATTGGAACCACCACCTATTTAACGTGCACCAGCTCCCTTTAGCGTACACGGACACAGCAGCAACCAGGCGCGAGAGGTTGTCCCCCTCCCAAACACTGACCTAAGTCGATGCTGCTTCACTTTCGGTGTTCTACGGGAACCGAGCTTCTACCAACTGGTCCACTGTGGGACTGATAAGTCTTAGTGTTATCAATAAAACATTTTGGAAATAGTTTTTTCCCTCTTACTTTCGACGTAGGTTTGAAGCCTTTTTTTTTTTTACAAATCGTTATTCGTTATACTTTCATAATACTCCTTTCATCTACTATCTGCAATATTCAGTAAATTTTTACTATTTATAATTCAAAGAAGAAAGAGAAAGAACAAATTTAAAGAGAAAATGTAATGTATTAACTGAATGCCTACGTAAAAAAAACATCGAACCTTAAGGTGTCAGTTGATTTATTAACAAAATACGAGGGTAAGTCAAAATATTACCTACACTTTTTGTTTCGCAATTTTTTAAATTAAAGATAGGTGGCAGCTGCATAGCCATGGGCTGACCTGGTGCCTCTGTGGTTACGTGTGCGGAGTGTAATCACCATAGCATCAATTGTCGTCTAGCTGCAACAGCATAAGCACGCTGAAATTCTCTTGCCCAATAATGCCTCTGGAATTGAAGAGGCTGAGCCTCCAAGGGCTAGCAGAGTGCCTCGCTAGAGCTGAAGCTAACCTGTAAGCCACCAGTATCTAATGCATTTTTAACAATTTTTAAACTGGTAGTCACGTAATTCATATTTACAATTTTTAAACTGGTAGTCACAGATCTCCGGTGGTCAGTTTTACGTAACCTAATAAATTCTTCTCTGTATTTTTAGAGTGCGGAAAAACAAGATTTTTTAAGAGAATCTGCTATCAAGAAACTTGATTATTTGATTTAAGTCAAGTTCTTCGTATATTAAAAAACAAAACACTCATTTTCCCTTCAGTATTTTACAGATTTCTTTTTCAATGCCTGGATTTCTAATTCTTACTAAGGGAGAACTTATGACGGTTTATTTTTTTTTTTTTTATCCAATTAAAAACATTCCATGCGACTTCAATAACGATTTGACGTTGAAAACTTCAAACATTTAAGCTGAAAAAACAACATTTAGAAACGTACAATTTCTATTCATAATCTATTACTCCAGCATTACCTCATAAATTACGTTATAAGTTATGACGTTGCTTTATCCTTAGCTATTCATTTGCTTTTTCGCCTATTAAAGCATACAAAATTTATTTAGTTCAAGATAAGATACTTTAAACAATGTCAGAAGCTAAAAGGGAGTTAAACTGTGCCCTTTGTTCAAAAGTGTCTTATCTATTTTCAAGAGGATTTCTCTTTTGTAAAGATTTGATAAAATATACACAAAAATAATATTTAGCAGTCGTTGATTTAATGTAGCTTATTAAAAGAGAATTGGTTCCCTTGCAAGATTTTTTCTCACATATACTTGGTACATTTATTTTACAGGCATTTTTGGGATATAAATACATTCACACAATTGGGGAGGAAGGAAAATAGTAAATGTTTACATGGTAATTGTGTTAATATTATTAATTGTACCATCTTTTCAAATCATACATTAAATCATGGTTACAATAAATAATTCACGTAGTATTTCAGATGTATATTGACTACAACTGTTCTGAAAACTAAAATTGTTTTCTTAAGAAATAATTTTTAGGTATGAGTTTTCTCTCTTAATGCTTTTTCATTTTTTGTACAATAATCTGACTG
This sequence comes from Octonoba sinensis, assembly GCA_038502835.1. NCBI lineage: Eukaryota > Metazoa > Arthropoda > Arachnida > Araneae > Uloboridae > Octonoba > Octonoba sinensis. The sequence goes on along the minus strand of CM076606.1, from coordinate 14,956,273 downwards.
GTTAAGTTAGACAGATCACTTCGGTTTTGTTTTACACATTCATTGCAAATCTTCCAGTTGTTTTGATCCGTGTACATGATTTTATTTATTTTACTTATTTATTTCGTTCATTTATTAATTAATTTATTTATTTATGCTATAGTAGGTCTTTAGCAAGCTGTTTTAGAAACCTTACTTCCACTTTCTCTCTGTAAGACACAAGACATGAAACAAATGAATAATTATAATAAATAATTATAGGCTTTGTTAAGGCAGTTTTTTGTGAAATATTGGTTTTTTTTATTGGTTATTTTTGTTAATACTAAACAAAAAAATGAACCATCGAAAGGGCCAATATGTTTTAAATATTAAAATACGTTTAAAAATTGTCAAAAAGCAGCAAGATGGCAATAACTCCTGTTTGGTTTACTTGTTAAAAAAGTTTAAAATGTAAAGGATGTACTTCTTTGTAAAAACAAACTTTTAAATTACAGCCTAATTTGGAAGGTAAAAATTTCATGGATTTTTTTTCGAAGAAAAATTTAAAATTTTAACGCATAAACGGTTTTTTCTCAATCAACATTTAATATAATGGGTAAATCGCTAATAAATATTCCGGTCAATACACAGGCTAACATTTTAGGTATAAAAGTGTGATGAAAAGTTTCCCTACATCACGGTATCTTCATTATTTCCTGTTAAAAGGTTTAAAAGGCAAAAGTGAAAGTGTAGCATCCTTTTCTGCATACGAAATTAATGCCCGGACGCTCAATCTACACAACTTGAGCCGGAGCAAATCTTCTAGTCAGTAATTTTGATTCCTGTCTCTGATTTCCCGAGATTAATTAAGAGTTAAAGGGACCTTTAAGTCTTAAAAGGTTATAAAGTTCGTGAAGCAGATCTAAACTTTCGAGAATGTTAAAGATTGGTCCATAAAATATTATATTTAATAATTGAGTTAATGTGTTAAGTAACATTATAACTCTTACATAATTGGAAGTCAATATTAAATCGTTTTGCATGGTAAAAATTTAAATATATTTGGTTTAATGCGTCCAGACAATTCGTTGCAGATGTAATAGTGGATTTCAAAATAGAACACTGATTTTTATTTTTTGAATTGTTTTAGATTCCCCAGTTGATCATTCCTAGACTCTTATTCACGTTGATGTTGTATAAGCGTCTATAATAACAAACTATATTAGCAATTAGTATTTGATGCGTTTAGGAAAGCTTGTAATTCTGGTTAACATTTGATATATGCACAACTAATTTATGTGTACGTACACGTATTAAACGCAAGATCTTCGCGAATTACAAGGCTTTATTTATTTAGTGTTATTGATATTTATTCAGTGAAACCATATTACAAATGGAGTAACAGAACATGCAACCCTATACGTAATTGCTGCTATGTCACTATGGCTTTAAATGGATAATTAGATTCTAAATACGGGAAATTTAGCAAAACAAACTTGTAAAGGGACAATGTTTAATCACCGAAGCGTTAACTGTTGATTTCTGCTGACTGAATTAAAGAACAAATAATTCTCGCTTGACAAGATAATTTCTAGTGCTTACGGAGATTTAGTTACACTAGGTATACCTTTCAATTACTGAAATGCTGGTATCATTTACTGTCTAATGGGAAGCAAATTCGCTTTAGGAAATACAAGCTACAACAATTATTACAATCAATTGTCTCATAAGAGATTGTCGAATCATTTATGACATCAATATTATAATCGTTAGAAATACTCATTCAGCACATTTTCTATATAAATATGATTTTTAGATAACTTTTTTAAGTTGAAGGAAGAATCTTCGACATAAGTTGTACTAAAAGACACCTCTAGAATCCATGTGCTCGTTAGATCACTGTTATATAACATTCATTAAATATAGTAGGTTTTATTTATTATAAATTTTAGAATCGCTTTAAACTTGAAAAAAAAAAACCGAAAAAACCCCAATAAATTACAATATTTTTACAGATCATCCTAAAGTCAAATCAACGTAAGACGCTTATTATATTGTTCAAAACAAAAGCAAGATAATTATGGAATAGTTCTTAGACATTCCATAAAGATATACAAATAGGCAACTGTTTATATTTTTTAGTATATTTTAAATGTTGGTGTTTTGATTTTTAATATTCTTTCCCCATTCTGTGCTTATGAGGCAAGTAAACTTCCTCCATTCTTAAACAACTATTGGTAAGAAATAAACAATAGTATTAATTAACTGTTAAAAACATGAAAATAAAGCTTTCTTTTATTAAACGAATTCAAGAAAAAAATAAGTTGGATAATTAAAAGGAATCTTCTGATGCCCGGTTTGGCTTTTACTCTCCATATACTTTTGACATGATTACCAAATAGCAGCCGAAATCATTTCATAGGACAAATTCTTTTCTTTGATTTATTATGAAGTATGTTATAAATGTCTTTTTTATTTGGTTTTCTCTTGTCTTTTTTCTTGTAATCCGTTCAGACATATCATCGAGTTAATAAAATTGAATTTAATTTTTGAACATTTAGATAGCTTTCAATCTGGTGTTATGAGAAATATCTTTTGATGGCGCATAAGTAGGAAGATACTTACCCTGTTAAAAATTTCCGTAAGAAAATAGTAATATAACTATTTATTTAATTGTTATTTTACCATATTTAATTACAACAGTTGAATAACCATTAAAAAGATGGTACTCAAACCGCTGATTTTGAAAAATATCGTTTATTCTCTGTTAAACCAAAAAAAGTTTAACTAACCGTAATTTTCAAGCGCTCAATAAGAAACCGGAGTCCATCTTGGTTGCGAAACCTTACCGTCGTACGTTGTTGTTAAAATATGAATAAAGATTTATCAGTTCAAATCTGCATGTGTATATAAAAAAAGAAGAAAAAAAATGGCTTAAGCAGTGGCTCCTAAATAGAAACACATACACACGTAAATCAAAAATTGGAGACATCGGATTCCCGAACTGTTTGCGAATGAGCACACCCATAATTTGAGCTGCTAAAGCTCGTTTGCATTTTAATTTTTGCAGCAAATAAAATGATTTTCGTCAATGTACAGTAAATTTAGATAAAAAATGACTTTGGATCCAATCAAAAACTGAAATCTCAATTTTAAGGCAGTTTGCCTGTTGGAAAAGAAGATTTATTGATAAATAAACGGCCGCTTTGAGTGGTGTAGATGGTCGAATGATTAGAGAGCAAGATTGGTACATCATACACCCGGGTTTTGATTCCCGCACGCTTCGTTTACTGTTTCTACGCCTCGAAATGGTCAAAAACCGAAAAAATGTAGTTTTGAAACTAATTTTAAATGGTTATAAAACCGTAAACTTTTATCTTTAAGGCTTTTTAACCAAGCTGATTGGAAATGGTTTAGGCCCCGTAAAGATAGAAAAATGTTCCAAACCATAAATTTAACGGTGAATTAGATGGACAGACTGCTGCGGGCTATTTCACCGTAATTTTATGATGAAATTTCTAACAGTGTACAATTCATCATGTTTTGTATTACGCTAATTTATACTTATTTTATTCCATTAATTTAAAATAATATATGTACATAGATCTCCTTAGCCCTCTAACCTTGGGAATGTCCTTTCCTTTCACGAAACGGGGTGATGCCAAACTATTTAAAGATAATGTGATTGATTTTAAAATTATTTTTGCCCAGATAGTAGTTCGCCTTATTATTTAAAAAATGTATCTGAACGACTTTGATTTATTACAGGCATTCAGTTGGAAAATAATGCATTTTTATAAAATGTTTGTTTCACATGAAACTAAATAAATAAGCAAGAAAAAACACAGAAGAAAAAGAAAGATAGTGAGATTTTTTTAAAGAAATTAGCAGTGAAAATTATACACGAACTTCATCAAATGTATTGACTATTATGAGGAAATATTCACTTATTTATTTTTTATTTAGGTTTGCATGTTAAGTAGTTGACAATCTTCTCTTTATTACTGTTTAAATTTTCGTATTAAAATTCCCTGTTTTTAATTACTGGAAATATTTTTTTTGTTCAATTACAGAATTGTTTCATTAAAGGGAGTCAGCACCCAAAAATGTCAAAAAAAAAAAAAAGAAACAAATTTTTTTTATTGGCTTAAGTCGTAAAATAAATATTCATAAAAATGTTACCTGAAAGGTTTAGAAAAATTTAAGCAATATTTATGGATTTTTTTATTGATTTTATTACGGTGTGAGGGGCCACCTCTTCATTCCGAAACAGTAACTGGGATAAATATAAGCCACATATTTTTTTTAAATAAAATAAGCGAGAAGAAGCAACTTCATCGTGACTGTAACTAGGAAAAAAAAGTTCCTTACTTGAAATTTTGATAAAGATATTGCAAGCCGAAAACTTAAAATGCTGCTTTCTCTCACTTTGTTTTTTGCGAATTTTATCTCAATTAAAATGCAAAGGCTTTTTTAAAATTTTTATCTATAATGCTGATTTTTTACGCACATGTTCCTGAAACTATACATAATAAATTCATGCTTCACTTTTATTATAACTTAAGTACTTTTTTTAAACAATTGTTTTGTAGGTATTTCGAATTTTTCGTTTTTTTTTTTTTTTTTTTTTCTGCGTTACTTCAGTTTTTATTTTTTATTCTCACCAAGTATTTGACCTATAAAAAATTCAAAACATAAAAGTTATGTTTCATAAGTAATGAACCAATAAAAAAATTGAGACTTTACTCCAATTTTCGAAAAAGAAGATGCATTTTAAAAAACGCTAAATTTCGTTTTAAAAATTAAAACTTTCAAATTATATCTAAAAAATCCAGTTTTTTAAATATTAAATTTCTTATGAAGTAATATAACATGACTTGAGACAAAAATTGTAAATATAAACACCATAAAAAAATTCTATGTAAAGTTGTGGTTAAACAACATATATCTTTAATTTTTTTTAACCTTTTGGTGGCGAAAAGGGCTAAAAATGTTCTGATTGAAAACATCAATTTTTCATCTCTCTTTTTTAAAGTTGAATACAGTTGTTTTATTAGAGCAAGAATAACACTTCATTACATGATTTTAATTTTTTTTTCCGAAATAAATGTTTGGTTTATAACAAAATTGCAATTCAACTCATCTTGTATAGAATTATTTACTATTATGTTTACTGTTAATGCGGCAATACATTTACTGCTGCAAATAAATAAACCTTTTTTCCAAATGAGCAGTGTTTTTTTTTCTTTCTAATGCGGCTGCGTATGGTCACTAACCGTTTACAGACCTAGTGCATTCCCCGGAAACCGGCATTCGTTCTTTCAAGTAGCACTACTATCGGCGCATGCCATTACCAGTTTAAAATTTATACTCTCAGTTTCCCCCTAGACGGCGGCACCTGAGCTCTAAATAATGCGAAACTGCTCTAGGAATTTAATTTAGCCGAGAGTATCTAGGCTAAACATATACTCAAGGAACATGCAGCATAATTGTACGACAGGGGCGCTGACGATTTTAAGCATCTTGAAAAATCCACCAACTTGGGCCAGGTTTGATTCTGCGAACTTTGGGCTAGCTTTGGACGTAGTCGGCTAGCAATCCTTTTTAGTGGCATCATTTACATTAAAATGTAATTAAAAATGCTCAAAAAAACCATGAATTTTATACTTAATATAACTATTCGTAAAAAGTACTGGATTTTTTTTCGAAGAATTTTCTTTTTTGTGAAAGATTGTGTTTCCTTACACAGCCTAAACTGGAGTTATTTAAAAATGAACTTACAAACTATCATGACGGAAAAAAACTACATACGACAAAGCTACATTTTGCATAGAAATAGAGGTCTGATTGTTGCTGTAGCTGCTATTAGGGGAGTTTTAAATGTTGTTCTTTTTCATCTTAATCTACATCAGATGTAATTGAACATTAGTTAGGAGCATTTTATATGTTTCTCTAATGATATTTATCATGATGATGTAATTTAGAAATAATTTTGATTAGCATACCTAATATCTTCAAAACGATATTTTTATTTCAAATATACAAGAAATGTAATTTCTTTTACCATGGATCGATACGAATAAGTATTATAACAAATATTTAACTGGAATAGTTGTTATCTGAAATATTTATTTTCTCCTATAACTACACGATAAAATTTATACCAGGTAATTTTAAATCGAGAAAACATTTCTGTGTCCCATGGCAATCACCAAAGGCGAGGAATGGAAGTCATACGCTCCAAAGGAACAAACTATAGTTCGTTGAAGGGCTTAGAATAGTTTAAAGAAGTAATAGTCGAATGTTCCGAAGTCTTTATTGACGTTTGGCAACAAATGCAACCCATTACATAAACTTGTTAATGGATATTGTTGAACGACATCAAAACTGCTTGTTGACATCCTTTTCCGAATCGGTAAGTCAATAAAGTTTGGCTATTCAAGATAATATTAATGCTCAATATAAAGCGTTTGGGACAAGATTGCGTCTTATTCTTCCGAAAATGTCGTTTCGGAAACTGTTAAGAATTGCTATACGTTTCAGGTGAATCAATTTGTTTTCTTATATATTTAAAGAAATGAACATATAATTTATATACATTTTTTTCAACATATTTTAATGATTATTTCAATTAATTTAATTGTATTCAATTTTTTGATCAAAAATGTGTTACAACAAAGAGTTCTTGTATTAACCACATTCCCCATTAGGGGAAGGTACAGCCAAAAAAGTACCAAAAGGGTAACTCGAAAGTATTGAAAATATACTTCACCCTTTTTCCTAGCAGTTAGCCATGTTTTTTAAAATCATTCATTAGTTATTTGTTTATTATTTTTTGAAAAAAGAGTACGTTTAGTCCCAACTACCTCATGGTCAGGGTTCTGGGTAGGGGGGTAGGAGAAAATACTATTGATAAAAGTAAACATCAATAGCATTTCATTATAAAAAAAAAAAGTAAGAAAATCTGTTGGCAAAAAGAGGAGAAAATGGTACGTAACGGCTTTGTCATTTTATATTTGAATTTCGATAAATAAATCAACCGGTTGATGAAAATCGATAAACCTTTAAAATGCTAAACGAGTTAAATTACAATATGAGAAGGTGCATTAGTAGTCTGGGCACTTTTGGGGCAGATTGGGCGGCTCCCAAGTTTACTATCTAAATGGCTCCATAGGCATGAACTGGGGTAAAACGTTAAATATCTTTGTATTAAACGATTTTAATAAAGACACACGCACTGCAACTCAAGATAGCACACATTGAGACCAAATAAAAAAATTCTAAATAATACGTTGAGAACGTGTAAAAAAACAAGAAACTAAGTTATTAGCCAAACTTTCCGTATCAGGCTGTTTACAGTTATAGAAACACTGATCCAAAGTACATAACCTAATGAAAGTTCTTATGGAGACAAAACTTCGTTTACAATTCATGTACTTTTGCCTCAACGAACACGAGTAATTTTAAGTAATGCTGGTTTACAAAGCGGAGTGTCAAATATGTCCCGATATCCAATGTGCCCTATCTTTCCCAACTGTTTTCCTTCAGCACATATGTTATAAAAAATTTGTAAATGGAAAGAAAACAATTAAATGTTAATTTTGAGGAAGTTATAAAATGGGTAAAAACTCATTATTTTTAAGGTTATTTTTGGTTCATTATTACTACGTTTTACAAAAACGAGGGAATATGAAATCAATATCTTGACGAAAGATGACATTTTGTTGTTAAAGAGCAGAATTTGCTAAAAAATTTTCAAAAAACATTTTTCTGACTACTTGTTATGAACTTCATGATCTAATCAAAAATTAAAATATCTCAAATCATCAATTCTTTGAAATTTAACAAAAAATCATAGATAGGCAAAGTTAAAAATAAGGAATATTTTGTGAAATGAAACATTTTTCTCTACCTAAAAGCAGTCTAATTAAAAAGAAGTTTCATAATTTAGGATCAGTAAAAATCGTTTTAAAAATGGTAGAAAAACGAACCACCAGCAGGGAGTGAATAAATGTATATCTCTCTGCGTAAAAACTTTAGGAGCGAAAAAGAATGTTTTGACGCACAAAATGCTAAATACTGTGCGACATGCATTCACTGGTTTCAGGGGCATAAGGTAATACACACGAAGATCACTTCGGGTGGAATGCGGTCGGACTTTTCAACAAAATGTTAGTTTTAGATGATAAGAATTAGGTATTATAAAGCTAAGTTTGGCTCAAGTCTTAATAATTGCTTAACCTCAGGATAAGCAGAAAAAAATATCCTCTAGATAAAACGTAATGGCATCACATTATCTTCACTGGCCAAAATTATGGGAGCATGAAATATTGAAAATGCTGAACGATCTAAAATAGAGACACCGTATGGATTTTCTAATTTTTCTAAAATCTTCTAGCAGGCCCTTTCATTTAATTAAACAAGTTTTAGTTACCCATTTGTGACAAAAATTATGTTTCTATTAGATGCATTTCAACTATTTCGTACATTAATACGTTTCATGCTGATTAATGACACCTTTTCAATTGATTTTTTTTAGATATTTCATTGTTTCAAACAATTTGCTTCAATTGATTAGCTAATTCCGATTTGTCTATGTAGACAGAGCTTGAAAAAGAAGTAAATTCCCATAACACCAGCAATATATTAAATTAAATTGTATCTAGTGTTTGTAATACCGGTATTCTGGTATGCCAAATATCGGTATTTCGTGCTATTTTACAATTTTGTGAAACTGGTATTTGCTAAAATAAAATACCGGCACTTTCGGTATTAGTTATAAATAATAAATATTTTTCTGAAATATGAATTAACATAATATTAATACATGAAAGCATCTGAAGAATATAAAAATATATATTTTTTTCACTAGATGGTATGATGGGTCATCAGATTTTGGTACATTTATGTGCACCGTGATTTTGTTTCTTTCACGTTCATATCATTTCGCTCATTAGGCTATCCATTTGTCACATAAGCTCGTTTCGAGTATCTATGACAAATATGTTTGTTATATGAATAAGTTATTCTAACCATTAAGTGCAGCATTACTTTATATTATTCATTTATTTCAAATTGATCCAAATATATTGGGTTTCGATGAAAAGTTTCCTATTAGTATAAAAAATAGTAGTTTGTCACCGGTATTAGTTTGTTATCCTTTATCTCTATTTGGCTTTATTAGATGGGCAGTTAATCTCACGTTTCTTTCTAAATTTTTGCCTTGGGACTTTTCATTAATTTGTAATTTGCCGCCAAGGGGGTTCTCCCTAAACAGTGGCAACCATTATCAGCATTATCAGTTGCAACTATTTGGGATATAACCATAATTTGGTGTTGTGCATTCATGCGTTTAAGCAGACTTTAATTCTCCAATTGTCTGTGCAGTGTTGAAGTCAAGAGTAAAGCCATAGAGAAATTGTGCGTTATTCTTTAAATGTTCGACTATTTAGATATTTTATTTTTTATCAGTGAGGTTAATTTTGCCCATTTTACATTATACTTTACCGTTCTAAATATATGTATCTTCTAACTACTGTTGTGGTACCATTTGCCCCTTCATTTTTGGTTGCCAAGTCATAAATCATTATATTCTCCTCTTATATTAAATATGTGATTTATTAATTAAAAATATTTAATTACAAATATTCTTTAAAGCATTTATAATATAAAAGATTTTTTAAATAAATATTTATGATATATGTTTGATTTATTAATAGTTGTTAACATATGCTCCTACTTTTAAAATATTTGTTCATAGCGAAATTCTTTATATTATTTTAGTACATTTTTTGTGCGAAGTTACGAAATATGTAATCAAACAAATATATTTACTTTCCCTTTAAAAAAAAATTATAATACTGGTATCCCAGTATTTTGTTTTAAAAATACCGAATACCGGTACTCTATATTTGGTTTGGTATTGCAAACACTGATTGCGTCTTAGCCTTTACGTAATGCGGTATACATACTAAATCGTTTTCGCTAAGTTATGATATACATTCCCGTATTATTGAATTGATTTAATGTTCCATAATTTATCGTGTGAGGGTAAGAATTTAGTCTTTTTCATGTATAGTATATGTGTTTGTATATGTATACAGACATACGGAGACGAACTGTTTGAAACTGGAACTTTGCTGTTGTATATTTAAAAAATATACAATATAAGTTAAGTTAAAGGTATACTTAAAATTAATATATATATTTTAGAATATTCCCTTAGATGTGTACTTTTATAGTATTTTTGTTGAACTACCGCCATTCTTAAAGCTAGACTTAGAATAGGATGCTCAACAATATGTTATTATTTTCTGTTTTATTTTGATAACCTATACGTTGATGTTCAGCTCGGACGATTAAATTAACTAATTATAAGTTCTATCTAAGTAAATATTTCCTTTTCTCTTCTTGATGTCATTTAGTAAATAACAGCACTACAACATGACCCCCATTATGTTTCCGTTACAAGGTAATCCTCCCTTCAGTACGTAATAGCGCGCACAATAATTATTATACATAACCATTTATTATATTTAATTAGTCTTTATTAAGTTGTGCATGACATTTAGCTTTAAATTGGCAGCAGCTTGTGGATGCCTACTATAAAGGCTAACATATATTTTAGTTACTGAGCATTCTGTAAATTGCTTCCACCCGATCCCTTTGAACTCATCGCAATAATTTCGAATGGAGTGAGTTGATCCTGAAGTGTCAACGCCGAAGGCAACATTATGTTGATAATATATATTATTTCAACGCACTGGAATTAGTTTCCAGAATTAGCTGTATTATAATGCACCCAAATTTCACTGCAACACATTGGTATATTACTGAAGAATTTCAGTGTCTATTATAATTATATTTAATTATTACATCAGCTAGTATGCATCAGCAGCATTTTATCAGGAAGCACTCATATATTGTTCACTGTTTAAGCATAAGCTGAAATGTACGAAATTGAGTAAATTTTGAAAATAAGTCAATTATTTACTCAAGTTCCGTAACTCCACTTATCATTACCTGTCATGTAATAGTTTAAGGAAATCATTTGTGAACCTGTAAAAGGAAAAGTCAATGCAATATAAAAAAAAAATTTCCCTTGGAAAAAATTTTTAAAAGTTTTTTTTTCTGCTAGTTTCTTGTAGGGAATGTTTACTCCTACATTTTAATAAGAAATGCAATTGAAACATTACAATTATTTTAAATAAGAAGTCTTTATTAATTATTTATTCATTTTTGTATTTGTATGCTTGAAGAATAATACAAATACTATTACAAAAGTGACGACCAGCAACAGGCTAGGGTTAACGTTTTTACCCCACTGCAAGTAACAGTAGCTTCCGATAAACTACTATAACTGCCTATAACCGTAATAAATATTAATTTTTTCTAATTTCAAGATTAGTCTGAGATTTTAAAAGCTTAAAACAATGTCTTCTGCCTCTATCTTCTGTGCATAAATGTAGCCCATCAACATTTTCCATTTAAATGAATTCAAAGAATTTAATCATATCCCCTCTAGCTCTCCTTTACTATAGTTTATACATATTGAGCTTTTTAAGCCTAACCTCGTAATCTAAATCTGAGAGAGCACCACTAAAACATTGCATAAGTGCAATGTTCTAAAACATTCAACCAGATAGGCTCTGCGAACCTATCTTGCTCTCGCTTGTCTTACGAAAAACTAATAGCACATACCTCATTCTTGTCATATGAACTATCATAACCATTTGTAGTAACAGATGGAATTGGTGAAAAGCCAAGTCGTGTATTATACAGAAATTAAAGATAAAACTTTACTGAGCGTTACGGTTACATTTAGGCTGTAACTAAAACATGAAAGAGTTTGTGACGTGTTCGATCATTTGACGACTTGAACGGGTTAACTTTTCCCAAAGCGATTTTTCACCACTGTTGGTTCTTGTAAATTGATTAAACGGGGATAATTTAATTACACTACAGTGTCAAACAAGGCGACTAATGCAGACCTATCCCCCCCCCCCCCACGTCCACCCCAATTTTTGACAACAGGACTCCCTGTTATTCAGGAATCCGTTTTCTTCTTTGCGTAAAATGGAAAGCGTGGTCTGTCTTTATGATTAGTGCATGAACTTATCCATATATTCCATTAAAAAAGTATCTTTAAATAAAATATAACTTCTTTTACATATCTCTTTGCATTTCATAAATGGTATTTAAAGCTTCTTTATTTTATATAAATCTTCTTTAATGTACATAAAATCACGCTAAAATATTTATCATTCTTGCATGTAGTCTTCATAGATATCGGTTAGAATATAATGCATTCCTTAAAGAATGACCTTAAAAGAATTAATAATGAAAAAAAGCAAATATTTAAACAGTTGAAGCATAAACTTAAAGCGCTCTAGCGTTATCAAAAATATTAATATTTTAGGCCGTTTGCAAAGAGTACCCTTTTATTTACTTATTTGTTTAGTAGACTTTTTTTTAAATATTCGGGAGTAATTCAAAAAGTGTAGAGTTTAATTTCATTATGGCGTTTCGAACTGAAGAAGACAAACATTTTTCGTGAGCAAAGCATGGATTTTACCAGATGTACATTTTTAAAAATTATCATTATTTAAATTTAATTATCGTACTAAAACAAACGGAAAATAACATTATCTAGCCAGTCATTTTTTGAAAAAAATAAATGGTTTAAAAAAAGGTCCTTTGTATTTCACGTATCTTAATATAAATAAAATAAAATGAATCAATGAGGGTTTTTTATTGCTTTGGGTAAGAGGAAGAACATATGAATAGAAAAATGTATTAGAACTAAAAAATCTAGTGATTAATTAGTTTCTTTAAAATGCAGCATTTTATTTTTCAAAAACAATGTTCAAATACAGGTTTTGGTTACAGTTAATTAATTTTAATGTTAAAAAGGATTTTGTTTTCTTCAGCACGCGTGACTTGACAAAAAAAGTATATTTCATTTTTTTTTTCCAACGCTTAAAAAGATAGTACTTTACTTCGCAACATTTCGGTTTCAGTTTTAGATGAATATTAATATATTCATCTAACGGTTATTAATATATTCATCTAGGTTTTTTTAACACTAGATTTACCAGGCCCTTTTCATCCGTTTCTAAACCTTCATTGTACACCAAGTTGCTACTAATTATAATTAAACTTTCAGTCATAATTTTTTATTTATTTGTAATGGCCGAGGTTGCAAAAGACCTCTGCACCATGAGACAGAAGGAACAAGAACAAAAACAAATAAACTATAATAATGTGGTGAGAAAAGTATATGACTCTAACAAGTACCTAGCGCGAATGTGGTCAGCATCCATGTCCTCCCGAAGATCACAGAGCGTGCAGAAGGGGGCCTGAACAACATGGATTCGATGAAGATGTTTTAGGAGGCAATCATGTCCTGTGGCCAGACGAAACTCAGCAACTGCTTTACGTCTTGGTCACACGGAAAGAAACCCGAGTTTATTCCACCTGATCTTGTTAGAATTTCTCTCAGCGTATTGATGTAGAGTGAAATCATTCATCTCTTTCAGTCATATTAACTTGTCCTACTTACCGTGTATTAGGAAAAGCCAATGCAATTGAAAGTTGCACTATAATTAATGGAAGCTTTAAAATGACTGTTCTGGTAACTCTAGTGCTAACGAAATATGCATATGTGCTGTTGGTGTAAAAAACTAATAAAAAACTAATTACTGATAATAAGGTATTTATTTCATAAAAATGACAAATTTATTGGTAATATTACATTACTTACTTTTACATCACCATTATTTTTTCAGTCGTTTATGATTATATCGTTATTAGGAATAGGAAAAAAAACATCAGAAATCTCATGCGAACTAAAAACTTCATTTCTATCTTCCGCGTCATATTTTTATGGATGCGACACATTCTCGTTCAACCATGCCATTACAAAAGCTATTGACCATAAAAAAGAATGTCAACCTGCAAGTGCTCCTTCATGAAGTGCTCTTAAAATCAAGTGTATAATACCATTATGTATATGTGCTTCACAAGCTTTGGTACTTAAAAATGTATACGCGCGACAATGAAAAAGACAAAAATGGTAGCAATCACTTGAACATAGGTTGTTGAATTTACCAATGCCATGCAGTTTTGCGGAAATATTTGTCGACTGCTCTGCTAACTATACTTCATGAATCAGTTTTTTTTAATTTCTCACAATAGTACAAATTCTACACTTATGGAGGCACAACGAGCTTCGGTTTATTAAACATGTAATACTATGCTTTCAATATTGTTTTAATTTTTATCGTTTCAAAATTTTTCGGTTTTCAAAGTAGAAATGATTATTAAGATGATTATTTTAATCCACTTAACAAAATGGTTTGCATAGTTTTAACTAACAAAAGCACAGAAAGGAAAAATTTATAAATTTTTAAATAAATTTCTTAATATTGCTCATTAAAAACTAAAAGGAAAATAATATACTTTAATTTTGTATTTTTTTCGGACAACATTTTTTTTCTGTGGGTAGAAAAGTTGGGATAACAATTGCGATACACACATAGGTTAAAAAGATAATACTGAAACTGTGAAAAGCTGAACATCTAAACTTTACTAAAACAATTAAGTACGTCTTCTTTGAAATATTCACATAAATAATAGAAAAAAAGATACATACAACTTTTATCATAATTTTAAATTGTTTTGTATACAGTGAACTAAAATAATTGCGTACTCTAAAGAATTAATAAAAAAATCACTAAATGATTTTTAAACATGTTCCTCGATCAAAACGTTTTCGAAACAAGTATAATAAGCAGGAAAACGAATGCTAATAAATTCACATCTAAATTATATGTAATATACAAATCATTAGAAAATAAATAGCATAGTTTAAAACTAAATAGCATTAGTTCGTTACGTACACGAAGTGGAGCTTCATGAAAACACAATTTTATAATTCCATTAGGGGTCATTCATAAATGATGTCACGCTTCTAGGGGGGTTCGTGAAATTGTGACAAAGTGTGACAAAGGGAGGGGAGGGGTAACAAGAAGTGTGACATCATGCATTATGCAACATAGCGTGACATATGACAAAGGGAGGAAGGGGGACGAATATGGGGGGAGAAAGCAGGACATCATTTATGAACCGGCCCCTTACTAAAATTTCTATTCATAATTTCAAGGAACTCTAAAAAAAATCATTATTTTTGTGTGTTTAAGTACACTAAAAATTTTGCGTCTAGTTGCCACCATTTTTGGGGTCGCTGAACACCATTTTTGGAGTTCAGTTACTGTAAAGTTGAAAATTATTCATTTTTTCCTGCATTTTAAATTCTTTTAAGTGTCTGCCTCAAAAAATATAGACAGAGTATAACGTTTCTTAGCACTTGAAATTTGTTAAGTTTGTTACGTATCGAAATGTCATTGCGATTGCTCATTTCTATAAAAATAGGATAAATGAGCAATCGTACTGAATTTTTGATACGTAGAACGAACATCCTATGCTTAAATAAAAACCTTCTGGTGTTTGTATTCTTTTAGACCGACAATTACAAAATTTAAAAATACATCAAATACTGAAAAATCTTTAACTTTACACTAACTGAACACCAAAAATCGTATTCAGTAACGCCAAAACTTTTTACAGTGCACTGTTAGAAATTTCATCATGAAATTACGGTTAAATAACCGGCAGCAGCTGTCCATCTAATTCACCGTTAAATTTACGGTTCAGAACATTTTTCTATTTTTACGGGACCCAAACCATTTCCAATCAGCTTGGTTAAAAAGTCGTAAATACAAAAGTTTACGGTATTATAACCATTTAAAAACAAAATTTTTACTGTTTTTGAACCATTTCGCGGCGTAGAATCTTCGAGGCGTAGAAACCGTAAACGAAGCGTGCGGGAATCGAACCCGGGAGTATGGTATACCAACCTTGCGCTCTAGTCATTCGGCCATCTAAACCACGTAAAGCGGCCGTTTATATATCAATAAATCTTCTTTTCCAACAGGCAAATTGCCTTAAAATTGAGATTTCAGTTTTTAATTGGATCTATTTGGTCTAAATTTACTGTATATTGACGAAAATAATTTTACTTGCTTCAAAAATTAAAATACAAACAAGCTTCAGCAGCTCAAATGATGGGTTCGCTCATTCGCAAACAGTTCGGGAATCCGATTTCTCCAATTTTTGTTTTACGTGTGTATGTGTTGCTATTTAGTAAATACTGCTTGAGCCATTTTTTTATATACACATACAGATTTGAACTGATACATCTTTATTCATATTTTAACAACAACGTACGACCGGTAATGTTTCGCAACCAAGATGGGCCCCCGATTCTTATTGAGCGCTTGAAAATTACGGATAGTTAAACGTTCTTTAGGATAAACAGAGAATAAACGATTTTTTTTCGCAATTAGTGGTTTGAGTAGATCTTTTTAAGGGTTATTCAAGGGGGTATTTTAAGGGTTTGTATTTAAATATGGTAAAATAACATTCAAATAAATGGTTATTTTACTATTTTATTACGGAAATTTTTAACAGCACACTAAATAGTAACATAATTATTTCTATTGAGAAAATCTAAAATAAATACAAAATCCCTTAAAGAGTGCAGTGATGCTCGAGAGTCCGCTTTAATCTCCTAAAATCCGAAGTACTCCCTCACAAATATTATTCATTAGAGATACTCCAACACTGAATAAACACAACAAAAATTTCCTGCCAGGAAGAATGGTTTATTTCGCACCAAAACTCAAGAAATCAAATCACGTGCGACTCCGAAAAGCAGAGCAATAGAGGGCTCCCAGGAGAAAGGGAAGAAGATGAATCAGCACAAATGCTGGAGGTACTTTGAGCTCCAGGGCATCAAACTACATTTCCTCCAGCAAATAGCCGAGCGTCATATTGGAATTCTCTAGGACCTCAATATATGACGTCAAATTCTTACTACACGCATATTAAGTGGATAAATTTTCGCTCGAAAACAAAGATGATGAACATGATATATATTATTGGATGCGCATGGAATAAATGGATATCTTCGCAAATATGTAATTTATGAGTTTTGTGAAACTTGTTCTTCATAATGTTTATTTATTATCGCATGCGTAAAACTCTTTAGTTATTTTTGTACCACAGGTTTGGAGTGAAGCCTTTTTGGTTATGTATATCGTTTTAAACAGCTACCTACAAAATATGATGGGCTAGAAAAGTTAAAGTTATTGAATTTATATGATAATCATGTTTAATACACGCAATATCATAAAATAAATATCATACTATTCTCTCTTCGTTAACATTTTTTTTCGAACAATAGACATCTAGTGTGCTATAAATACATTATAAAGCTCAATGGTATGTCGTACCTCATAGATGCATGCACTTTTACCTTGTACATAACAGTAATACAAAGTATGCACATAAGAACTCGCAAAGCAAAATCCCACCGAAATCAGTATAAAAAAAAACTAATCTGGAGCTTGATTTGTTTGCACGCTAAAAATGCATAGGCTTGCGTAGATCTTTAACATTTCGAGTATCAATGTACCAGAGGGGATATGGGCTTGTATTACATCCAGAAATTGTAAGTTACTGTGTCCCTCCTCCCTTTCAAAAAAAATTGAAGAACCGAATGTAAAGAAGTATATTTAAAACATTTGAGGTATGGAATATAAGACGCAAAAGTTTTATTAGTAACGTATTAAGGACTGTTTATATGAGTTAGGGTTACCATGGTACCTCCAGTGACCTTCGTGCTCCCGCTTTTGCACGTATATACTCGTGTACCGTATGTACTCATGTATAGACCCACTATTTTTGGCCGAAATTCGGACTCAAAAGGGGGAGAGGGGACTCATACACGGGTTAAAAATTTTTAATATTTGATGCGCGGAAAAAAGATCTAACATATAGTAACAAAATAAACATGGAGCTGGAGGTACTTTGAGCTCCAGCTCCTATCAGTCTTTAGTATTTAAAAGACAAAGGATTACAAGGAACGTAAAAACATTATTCCATTACTGAAATAATTTTCGCAAAGCTTTTCAAATTCACTTACTTTTGACTTCATCAGTGCAGAGATCAGCAAAATCACCATCGACATCTTTTTTCATTACTATCGACAACTTCATTTCCGGAATCAGATTCTTCAGAAGACTCAATTACTAATAATTGTGTCAATTTTCAAAGAAGGGGGGATTGGCTAATGCACGGGCAGTCATTCTTAAGGACTTTTTTGAGGGAAAGTTGGGTTGGGGCTTTTATACGCGTGTATAAGATAATTTTAAAATATATTCTAGGACTATAAATCAGCAAAAAATGACGTATTAAAAAAAAGAAAAGAAAGAAAAAAGAAAACGTTTTCTATTTCTTTAGAATCGAATCCTTCTTAAAGGAGTATTCTAGTGTAGAATTTTGAAAAATAAAAAAAGTTTTTTTTTTTTTTTCAAATTTCCAAAGTTCATTCAAAAGAACATTCAAGAAAATGCCATTAAAAGGATCTTTCAAAGTTCCTATTATTTCATGAGTTATAGTTGTTTTAAACAAGTCAAAAAAGACGGTACTCGTTCCAGAGTCAGTGTACAAACATTTTTTTTTTAATTCTTTATATACAAACTTAAATTTAAAAAATGGATAGTTTTTTTTTGAACTTTAAAATTAAAAATTTTTTTTTTGAACTTTTTAAAAAAGTTCCTCGCGCCGCATTTTTTAAAATTCAAATTCCTTTTTGAATTTAAATCCGTATATATCTTTTTATAAATTAATGGATCAAATAAAACGTTTTATATGATAATTTACAAAATATAGGCAAAAATTTACTTTTGTATAAAATTTTCTGAAAATTTATTAATTTTTTTCAATAACTAAGTCAAATATATTTTTTTAAATGATTATTACTGGTACATTGCTACATTTCATCCATTAAACTATAACTACGTAATATAAGAGTACTTTTGGAAAGTTTGGTAGCAATAGCATAAAAATTGCGGCACGTGGAACGTTTTAAATTTCTGTTTTGAGATAAATTTTTGATTTTGAGAAAAAAGGCTTTTTTCATTTTTAAATCGTGTAACTATATAAAAGTACTTATATATTGAAAGTATTATAAACATAAAGTTTATATTCTTTAATACAGTTTAGGCCAACCTTATACACCAGTTCGATATTTTGGCCAATTTTCGACATTTTAAGTGTATACTGTAGCCTTAAGTAACACTTCTAAGTGGTAAATGTATGTATACTTTTCAACATAAAAATTGCAAATTTTCTGTAATTTTTAGTGTAGAAAATTTCAAAATTTTTATGTTGAAAAGTATGCATTTTTTTGTAAAGTGTTTTTCTTGTAACTAAAATGAGAAATTTATAGTTTAGTGATCACCTAGAAGTAAAATAATAACTTATTTTCCGTTAGTTAACATGAAAACGTGGAATAACATGTAAAACGTGTTTAAGAACTGTTCGTTTTAACCAGAGATCATCGGAGAATGAGCGTTTTGAAATAGAGGAAGCCTTCTTACACGCAGCAGAAATCGAAACTTTGAACGCGTTTTTCTCAAAACTACTTTTTTTGAGTTGGCGGTAAGGATATCTCGAGTTCTAATGTATCGATTTACTTCAAATTTTGAGAGGAGGTTTTTTATACATCCCGTTATCGTGTGAACTTTGCCCAAAACTATAAATTTTCATTTAGTATTTTTTAAAATTCGGAACTGTTAGAAAATATGCAATAAAGAAAAAAAAAATTCAAACAGCCGCCATTTTGTATTTTTTTTTTTTTTAAACTTGTCCAAAGTCATACGATAGCCGCGTCCATAATAATTAAGACTCCGTTTGTTTTTTATCTTTCAGATCATCAGGAGGGTTGGAATAATACAAGCCGTGACACCCTCTTTTTTTTTTTGGATCCCCCACTTTGACTGCTCCTAACTCTAGCAGCTTAATTTTTTTTTAGTTAATTTTTGTATGTAATAATAAAACATCAATAAACAAATTATGATAAAATGGATGCTAAAAATATTTTTGGTTTTATTTGTACAGCGCTTCAAAAACCGAGCGAAATTCATGCCTCTGCACTAGAATACCCCCTCAAGCACATACTTTCTATCAAAAGCGAAATATTTCGAAAACACAAAATAAAAATGATCACGTCTTTTCGGAATATAGCTCTTTATGTGCTATTAATCTCCATGATTTGTATGAAATTTTGAATCAAAAATGTTTAAACTTTAAAACACAAATAGTTATATAGCTATTTGTTCAAAATGACGTTTTGCGGTAAATTAGAAAAATAAGTACGACTTCCGATAATATTAAAAATTTATCTATATATATATTCAACGTTTACGAAGGTAATAAATCTCGAACGTTTAAAGTTTAAAAAACAACTCTCGACACCGCGTCTATTCAGCTTATTATCTTTCTTTTTATAAATAACAATAAAAACAATCGAACATAAATTCAAGCAACTAAAATGTATCGTTATATTCAAAAATAGCGGACTGGAATATAAATTACTTGTAAATATTTTATTTATAACTTGGAAAGAACTAAGATAATGTTTTGAAAAATTCCAAATCAGCTGAATTGCAATGACGAAAAATTATTGTTGGCCTTAAATAATGCCTCAAACGTAAGAAAGTAAACATCTGTGAAGTGTCTAAAACATAACCTAGATGTTTCTGGAATCACACGGAAAGAGAGTCTGAGAGTTCTTGTAGAAAAAAAATTGTATGAGGAAAAATAAAAACTCAGAAGTGTTGATATTAATAATTTGTCGTACTTAAAAAAAAAACTATATAATTTTTGAAAATTTATATTTTATGCCAAAAAAAGTGGTACCTAAAGGGTTATACTTTTTAGTATAACCCTTTAAGGCTACAGTGTACAAACATTTTTTTAAAATTCTTTATATACAAACTTAAATTTAAAAAATGGATAGTTTTTTTGAAATTTAAAATTAAAAAAAATTTTTGAACTTTTTAAAAAAGTTCCACGCGCCGCATTTTTTAAAATTCAAATTCCTTCCTGAATTTAAATCCGTAGATATCCTTTTATAAATTAATGGATCAAATAAAACGTTTTATATGATAATTTACAAAATATAGGCAAAAATTTACTTTTGTATAAAATTTTCTGAAAATGTAATACTTTTTTTCAATAAATAAGTCAAATATCTTTTTTAAAATGATTATTACCGCTACATTGCTACATTTCATCCATTAAACTATAACTACGTAATATAAGAGTACTTTTGGAAAGTTTGGTAGCAATAGCATAAAAATTGCGGCACGTGGAACGTTTTAAATTTCTGTTTTGAGATAAATTTTTAATTTTGAGAAAAAAGGCTTTTTTCATTTTTAAATCGTGTAACTATATAAAAGTACTTATATATTGAAAGTATTATAAACATAAATTTTATATCTTATATTCTTTAATACAGTGTAGGCCAACCTTATACACCAGTTCGATATTTTGGCCAATTTTCGACATTTTAAGTGTATACTGCAGCCTTAAGTAACACTTCTAAGTGGTAATTGTATGCATACTTTTCAACATAAAAATTGCAATTTTTCTGAAATTTTTAGTGTAGAAAATTTCAAAATTTTTATGTTGAAAAGTATGCATTTTTTTGTAAAGTGTTTTTCTTGTAACTATGTAATGAGAAATTTATAGTTTAGTGATCACCTAGAAGTAAAATAATAACTTATTTTCCGTTAGTTAAGATGAAAACGTGAAATAACATGTAACACTTGTCAAACTTGGAATAACATATAAAACTTGTTTAAGAGTCAAATTTGTTTTAAGCAAAAAAGTGTTGTTTGCTCGTGATTCACATGCCTTTTTAATTATTTCGTTTCTTTCCTCGGGTAAGATATTTTTTCTTCTTTACGAAAAATAATTACAATCCCAATTTCTCGCATTTTTTCCTGCAAAATGCAATTTCAAGAGAAAAGTTTCCAGCATTTATAAGAAACATGTGCTAAACATATGATGCTTTTCTGAGCAAATTATACTTTTTACTCAAGAAGAAAATTAGCATCTGTGGAAGTAAATAAACATTCATTTGAAACTATGAAGTATGCTAAATACTTCTGCCCATTTTTCATAAGTGACTTTTTTCCTGACAACGTAGACAATGCAAAAAGTTGGGAATTTTAGAATGGAAGACATTCTGGGAGTTTCTCATGAATTGCATCTTGTGCTTCGCAAAAAAGAATACCGAAGAAAAATAAATAAAACTTGCTTCTTAATTCTTTTAGAACAGGGATGCAAAAATGTATTCCGTTAAAAAATATATATATGCGGAGTGAGCAGAATTAAGGGATGTATCTTCTGATTAAAATATATACCTTCCTAGCAGAGAATTGAAAATTCAACACTTCAACTTTAATTAAATTGACTAACATTATTTTTATTTATGTTATTTTCTTTTTCTTTTCTTTTTAATCTTTTACATACGTGTTTTTAACATAGCATACTGTTCTTAGTATTTTATTATAAGTTTATAATATTTGTTTTTTTCCATAATTGCTTAGCATAGTTGAGCACGCAGTTTAAGTTCTAAGTATTTATTGAAACGATAGCACAAGACGAAACCACAATTACTAGCATACTCACTCTATAAAATTCTCTCGCCGGCTGCAAATTTTACCGTGTCACCTACACTATATAGCCAAAATCGTGGGGCCATTTCATTTTAGACAAAATTATTAAAACTGTACAAAACTTCTGGAGAAATTCACTCAAAATATTCTGGAACTTCGGTCATATAAAAGGCATGCTTCACGTCATACGTAATAGTAAACACTTCACCACGTTTGCATTTAAGGCATCAGCAATAAATTGAAGAAAAAGAAGCCGTTTTCGATCAGCCTGTCTCGTAAAATGCTTGAAAAAGAGCTGTTAATTTCACAGAAAAATGTACTTGCCATGTATAATATTAATACCGATTTTCATAAAAATAACACGCGCAATCAGTAAGTTATAATTGTTTCTTTCCAAAATGCCGAATTCCCCAGTATATTTCTTGCTTATAACACACAGAGTTTTGCACGAAATTTCACCGAACCGAAAAGTTGAGAACATACAAGAGAATAATTAAACTGAAATTGGAAAAAATAAAATAAAAAAAAATACTAGAAAAATTATGAGTACTTAAAGGAATTAATTTTTTACTGCACATTCACGAAAGATAGCAAAAGATTTTTAACTTTGATAGCGTCATAAACAAGTATACAAGGCAACTCAGAAAAACAATTTATTTGAATATCGTGAAAATTCAAAGATATCGGTAATTTAGTGAGCTATATTTCCTTTTTTTTTTTGAAAAGCGATTAATCGAACTGTGGCTGCTCACAAATCTGCCTCATTTGCTCGCAATCATTCAGTGCATCTATGCTGTAATTTTATGATAGAAATTCAGCATTTGTGAAGAATCCCTTAAAATCTTTACCTATAACATGGATGACAAGCGTTTGCTCGCAAATACCCAATTTTTATCACAAATCACAGCACAGATATGACGAATGATTGAGAACGCATGAGGCTGATTGGTGAACAGTCCCCCGCTTGATTCATCTTTTTCCAAGAATTAATAAAAAACAACTCACTAATCTGCCGTTATCTTTGAGAATTTTCACGATATTCAACTGACTTTTGCTTTTATGTCTTGCCCTGTATACTTGGGTTTGACGCTATGAAAGTTAAAAATTTATATCATATGTGTATCCGTAGTAAAAATAAAATGTCTTTAAGAGCTCATATTTTTCCTAATATTTATTTTTTCCATTTTTAATTTCATTACAATGATTTTGCATGTTCTCAACTTGGTTTTGGTGCCTTGAATTTGGTTGAGTTTCGTACAAAACTCCTGTTTTAGAGGAAAAATTATGTAGGAGAAGTTGCTATTTTGGAAAGACGCATATAACTTCGTGAATATGCGTGTTAGTTTTACCAACATAGGTAGAAATATTGTACATAGAGAGTAATTTCTTCTGTGAAAATTACAGTTTTTTTTCAAGAGCATTTTACGAGACATGGTGATTAAAAACGCCTTCTCTTTCCTTCAGTTTGTTGTTGGTCCCCTAAATGTACCTGTGATGAAATTTTTAAAATGCAGTAGGCTCCCGAGTATGAGGTTCGCGTCTGTCTGGCCTAGTCTTCTTTTTCGGGCTAGTTTTACTTCGCCGAGTGCTGCGACCGAGGTTCACATTGTGCGTGGCTTGAGATAAAATTAAAAAATGAGAAAATATGTATTATAAGAGTGAAATTTTGTATGAAAAGTTTGTATTCTGGTATTGGTGGTGCAAAGAAATGAGTTCATCAAACTCCGGCCCGCCTGGCTTTTGTGTTTTTTGGTTTGCCCTTTCGCTACATTAGGCCGGATACTCAAGAGTCTACTCTAATAGAAAGTCAACTGCTTGAATCAAAAAGATGGATGTCTTATAAAAATACGGAAATGTTTTTGAAACATGCGTTAAAGCCAAAAAACATTTTGAAAAACACCTTTATTTGCTAAAAAGGAACATCAGTTCATATTTATCATTATACCAAACAGTTACATTTGAAATATTACATTTTAACCTTTTAACTGTCATGCCCGAGATTATCTCGGGCATGCACTGGTGTTCCAAAATGTCACACCCGAGATTATCTCGGGCACAGCAGTGGCTACAAAACCTTAACAATTTTATACACGTCATTCAAAATATCAATTTTTATCTAAAAGCATACCTTATTTTGTACCAAACATTTGATTTTTGCAATTAAAAAAAAATTGACAATTTATGCACTCAAATTGTCAAAAAAATTGAGTTAAAAGGTTGATAAAACAAGCATACACACTATCGTTAAATTTTAATTCAAGTACATGAACCGAATTTTTCCTGAAAATATAAAACAAGAAAAAAACTGATAGTTATCGCGCCAACATAAAGTAACATCTTATCGGAAAACAAACAGTAAATATTTTGTATCCCACGAACATAATCCATTGTCTTTCTTCAAGTTCCATCAGTCTATATCCCAATCTTGGGTTGTTTATCTTGTTCGGACCATTACTGTGTTAGCTAAATCACAAGCAATCTAAAAGAAGAGAATAACACTTGGGGGTCTCTTGAGAAAACTGCTATGATAGACGGTAGAAATGGGGAAAATGAAACAATACAGGGCAGCAAAGGATGCCTTGACCTCTACGGGGTGAAACCTCATTTTCTTTTACTGCGATGCCGTTGGGAATAAAGAATTGTTTGGCAAGAACTATGTTTGAGACATCAACTCTTACAAGAAACATATTAACTGGGGGTAATTTGCTTCATGTGAGAATATGAATGCAATAAACTAAAGATCAAGGATAAATTCAAGCAGCGAGGAAATGTGTAATAGGCGGCTTATGTTTTAAATAATATTAATAAAAAAAGTTTTTTTTCTTCAAAAAATTGAATATTATCCTAAATATATTCAGTGTCGAAACTTTCAAAATTCTTAATTGTAAGATATATTATTTACAAAAATAAGAATCCCATCCTTGGAGCCAATGCGTACTTACAAAGCTGAATTATGTGTGAATTTTACAAAGCTGACCTTTAATTACATCTGATATTATTTCATACAGTATACATTTAGTGAGGAATATTTGTCGTACTTAATTTAACACGTTGATGGCCGCTGAATTTCCAATTGGAAAACGGGTGCAAGGAGCCGGTGACGTAAACATACGTAATTTCAAAAAAAAAAAAAAAACTAAGATTTTATAATAGGGCATGTTGTGTTGCCCACACAACCCTTTCCCAGTCTCTTCGGTTTCGCTCCCGTCTTCCCTCTCCATATGTCGCATTCTACATGTTTCCACGCTTTGTGCGAACAACCACGACATTGTCAAACGACGAGAATGTTTGAGAAACCATCGTCTTGGGATCGCACAAAGCGTGGAATGCGATGTATGGAGAGGAAAGACGGGGGCGAAACCGACGAGACTGGGAAAGGGCTCAACGGGGCATTTGTGCATTATTACTATTATAGTTTTTAATGGTGAAATATAAGTATTTTTGTACAATTTGTTTAAACAAATAAATAATATATAGCGATTCCTGACTACTTCCCAGGAAAACATTCGACAGCGGTCGTCAAACTGCTAACGAAATTTATTATTGGTTAGTCTAAAAAAAGAAAAAAAATCAAGCACCATTGTAAAATAAATTTAAAAAACAAGATCAGAAATCTAACGCTTCTTTTATTTTATTCTTATTTAAAACTTTTCATTAAACTGCATATGGCGTGTGAACACTTGATAAGTTTAAGGGGCCACGGTATTTTTTTTTTTTTCGTTTAACAGTCAAATAAAAAATATTACATTGTATTCCATTCCAATTATGATTAGAAATGATATTTGAAAGTATAACCCCATTGTAATCAACCATTAATTTTTTAAAAAAAAAGTTTTTTTCAATTTTTAAAATTCTTTATAACTTTCTTCTATCTTTCTTCTATCTTTCTTTATATATTTTTTCAAAAGGTTTTTCTTTGTAATACTTCTCAAACGCTATTGAATAAAATTTAGCATGGAATTAACTATCTGAAACTTAGTTGAATTTTGACAATATTTTTTCGTTAAAAACTCAGAAAAAACAACGAAAAATTCAAAATTGCAATTAAATAAAAACAATCTACAAAATTCAGAGTCAAACCCATGCTAATATTTGTTAAACATACTCCGTGGAATGCAGATACAAAGTTTCAAAGCTGAATCTTTAAATGAAAAAAAACCTTAGGGATTTTACAACACGTCATTGGTCAAAAAAACAAAGCAAAGAAAAATGGGTTCAAAGATTTTAAATGCAGAATGCAAACATTTAAAATCATTTACAAAAAACGGAATAGCATTTGAATTATGCTCGCATAGATTTGAAATTTTGAATGATGCTTTAAAACAGTTTTATCTGCAGGCATAAGTTTAAAAAATTGATAATTTGAGCTACTGTGCCCATTTAAAAAGTTTCTATAGCAAATTTTATCTTCCAAAATGTTCCCCCTAGATTACCACAGCTAGGGTTACAATTAAAACAAAAAGTGCGACTTAACACCATTAACACAAAAATGATTTTAAAAGTCAAGTAAATCGACACAATGTTCTAATTATTCACAAACATGTTTTTTTTTAATTTTAAATGTATATATATAACTAAAACATATATGTTTCTGAAATATTAGGAAAGCATAAAATGGACAGTTTTACAGAAAAACAATTTATTTGCATGATGATATAATTTGTTTTTAAGAAATGCATAGAAAGTTATAATAGGTGACAACATAAGTTTTTTCGAAAATAAATTAACAGAACAAATCAGGACAAATGAAATGCAGAATACTTTGAACAAATTTACGAAACTGCTCAGTTGCTTTATTCCATTCCAAACCTTGACAGAATACCTTGCTACCCCTTCTGAAATTTACGGGTCACGCAAATACCAATGACTTGTAACTGGAAACTGAAAATAATAATAAAATTTTAATAAATTAGTGAGGCATATATATCCTCTTTGTTATACATTAAACATTCACTTCATTTGGTACACAGAACAATTTGTCACTTTGTTACTACTCTACATTTGTTCCATTTCACATGGCTTTTAGATTATTTATTTCCAATCCGTCGGCTAAAGTCAGATACTGGAACACGTTGCAAAATGTAAGAGTCACGCAAATCTAAATGACTGAGAGTAGTTTAAATTTTAAACATAATCCCACGCTTAGAAAGACCATTTAATGTATTTGCTGTAACGCACTAAGTATACGTGATTTATTAGACGTTGGGATCATGCATAATAAAGTATGTTTTGATGAATGTCTCTTTAGCTCTTTATCTCGTATCTATACAATGTTGTAAAAAATGTCAATACCGAGTTTTGAAAGAAGAAAGCATTCTGTAGAAAATAGGCTTCATTTAGACTCATAATTTGAGTGTATATTTATATGTGGGGTTTACGACATTTATATAATACACTTCATACAATGGGAGTGTTCACTTTTTATTTCTAGGGTCATGAGACTAAGCAACTGTAACAAGATGCTTGTTACATCTCGCGAATATAATAATTTTAACCAAATATATTGGTTATTTGCTAAAATCGTCGTGACAAGCCTCAGTATTTTCACTCACGGTTCTTTCCGATTAATCGCTAGGCGCAACGACGACTTGTCACCTCTTTTTTAATCGCTTACGCGATCCAATTTTTTGTACCATTTTATTCTTTAGAAACACTATTTCAAATTCTTTTTTTTATTAGCTTTTTCACTCCGTATTTGCCCTTTAACCACTTATTAGTTTTAATTCAGTTCCGTCGCATTTCGACTTCACAAATTTAAATTATTTTAAATCTACGACGGGAACTATTTAACGTATCGGAGTGATATTCACCTTTTC
Source organism: Octonoba sinensis (assembly GCA_038502835.1). Taxonomy (NCBI): domain Eukaryota; kingdom Metazoa; phylum Arthropoda; class Arachnida; order Araneae; family Uloboridae; genus Octonoba; species Octonoba sinensis. The sequence continues at coordinate 14,927,907 of CM076606.1, read as the reverse complement.
GCGCGTTTTCCAAGTGTTCCAGGTCTGAATCTTACTGCTTCCCCTCTTTGCTACAAGAAATTTGCTGGAGTAAGACGCGCGCCCGGCGTCTGGGCAATTTTGCCTTTTCGCCGGGCAAGCAACGGTTTTAAATTTTTTACCTCTTTTCAACTTTGTTTCAGCAACAATTGTCGCCAATCACCAATAAGTGTGTTTTCACACCAAAAGCGGCGAAGACATTTTGTCTCCTTCGTAATAGACTGTTGTTGTCAAACTAAGGGTGCTTCCATTTTTTCCTTCAAATATATGCTCTGCACTTGCGCAATGAGAACAGACAGGAATATTGTCTTTGCCCACTTTAGTGTGGAAGCACCCTAAGAGCGATGACGTTTCGCTTTTATACTGCAATCGAGAAATCACGATTGTCTGCAGGAAATTCACTTTTAATGACGCAATAAAATCTCCACTCACTCAGTAGGAGGACATGGTTAGTACGTTAGGTAAAATCAATGAAACGCCCTGAAAGGTTTCGTGGCTGTTGCTGGTCGTTGTTGCGGCTGGTCTGAAATCACCCTCAATGTTGCCAAAATCAACGGACGACAAACTGAACCGCTAGAATTTTTATTATTATTATTATTATTTATTTATTTATTTTCATCGCATATTTTATTATTAGTTTGTCTTAAAATTAAATTGTCGGTGTAATTTTATTTTATTTTCTTTTTTCCATTAAAATAAACTAAAATAAAATTAATTAAATAAATAAATATGAAATATACTTCAAAAAACTGATACATATCTTAAATATGTACAGAAAGTGTATTTATGTATTTCTTTTTACTTTTGTCAACCATTTTGAATTTTGGGCTGCTAAATTTTCTTTCTTTGTTGATGCCTACACACACACACACAGAATAGTAATGTTGTTAATAGTGCCGACAACATTTTTTTTTCTTGCTGACAAAACAATTTAAACTGCTTTTATAGGACGTGTTCTTGAAATAAAAAGGTATAGTAAAGATTTTAAAAGCATTTTTTGGAGGATAAAGATGTATTGAAAACTTTTGAAAGGTTTTTATGTGTCCATTAACGGGCACGCTTTTAATAATGAAAAAAATGTTGAATCGGCCTGTGGATGTTTTCCTTTTTTTAAGCCTACTTTCCCGTAAAAGTAAGTGAAAATAAGAAAAGGTCAAAAATAAGAGAATAAATAAATTAAGCATTGTAAAATAAAAAAATGGAGAGTAGAGTTTTGAAATGGGGAAAATGTATGTCTCTATGTCTGTATGTCCGCTCCTAGATATTTTTCAGGGAATTGTTCGGTTCAAATGATTTTTTTTTTTAGATATCAGTGAGAACATCTCATTTCCATATTTTAAGTATTATTTGAACAATTTTTCGTTCAATTTTGTAGAGTTGAAAAATTGTTAACATTAGCGTCTATGGGGAAATATGAAGCAAAGTACATAAAACCTGGACATAAGGGCCAAGTTTCTATGAACAAGCGTGTTGGAAAGAACTCTCGGCGTGTAATATTTTTTTGTTTAAAACAATTTTTGTTCATTTTTAACCGTTCAAAAAATCTAAAATTATCGCCTTCATGGGAATTTCAATCTTGTATAAATCCTGATCTAACAGACGACTTTCTTGGGATAAACTTTACTAAAGGCATTGTTGGCTTTAAACATGCACATATAGGATGTTCATCCAGAATTAAACCCGCCTATTGGTCCAAGAAACGTTTTGGTCTACATTTTAAAGGATATTTATGTGTGAATAAATGAATAAATAAATGAAGGAATGAATAATCAAATGAAAGTTTGAATGCATGAATAAGTGATTCAGTGATTGAATATGTATAAACCGTCTAAAAAGGTATATTTGAAGTAATTGACACTAGATTTATCCTGCCGTTTTCAACCGTTTCTAAACTTTCATTTTACACCAAGTTGCTACTAATTGTAATAAAACTTTCTGTCACATTAAACTTGTCCTACTTACCGTGTATTAGTAAAAGCCAATACAGTTGAAAGTTGAACTATAATTAGAAACAAATTATGCAAAATGGATGCTTCGAAGCAGTCAAAATGGCTGTTTTGGTAAATCTAGTGTTAAGAACTAAAGCTAAATGAGAATTGGAGATATATAGCTATATTATAAATTTGATGTTGGGTGTATACAGAAAAGAAGTTTCGTATAGTTCTAAACGGAGCTTCTTGTGTTACATTTTAATACCTTAAAGTAATAATGGTTTAAAATAGTAATAATAAATCGGAATGCTGAATTGTCGCTTCTAATAGTTTTACCAAATTATAACCATAATTGTGGAAGAAAAAAGCCTTCTGTAAAGGGCTTCAAATAGGCTTTACTGATTAGGTCATACGTAAGAATCAAACATAAAATATGCACACACGTGTTTTCGAACCATGACTAATTCTTTAATCAGTGGGAAAATAAAAGGTTGTGCGAGAAGAAACATTATTTTTCTAAAAAATGTCTTGTTCATAACTACGATACACGTGTATGCAAAATTTATTTTTTAAATGTATAATTTACTTCTATTGAAACTAATTCAGTTTGCGGTTATGTGCATTTATTATTTATTATTATTATTTATTATTATTATTATTACCCTCAAGGATCTGTAGCAGCCAAGTTTTTGAATTGCTCCGCTCCGACTTCTAAATAATTCTTTTTGGTCCGCTCCAAGCTCCGAATAATCTTAACAGAAAACGATATTTATCTCCTTTTTTTAGTTAATTGATTTTTTTTACATGATAAAAATTAAAAAAGTAAAATTTAAAAAAGAATTAGAGCAATGGAACACAATTTGCTTTGCTCCGGCTCTGCTCCGGTTTTTGATTATTATTATTATTATTATTATTATTATTATTACCCTCAAGGATCTGGAGTAGCCAAGTTTTTGAATTGCTCCGCTCCGACTTCTGAATACCAGTTTGGGGTCCGCTCCAAGCTCCGAAAAATCTTAACAGAAAACGATATTTATCTCCCTTTTTTAGTTAATTGATTTTTTAGATGATAAAAGTTAAAAAAGTGAAATTTAAACAAGAATTAGAACAGTGGAACACAATTTGCTTTGCTTCGGCTCTGCTCCGGTTTTTGATTATGATTATTATTATTATTATTGAGTTTAATACATTTAAGTTTGATTTTAAAGCAACATTGTCTTCTTTTTTTTTAGATTCAAGAATATCGTACTTGTGGAATTAAGAAACAAATGCTAACTAAAATGCGTCTTATATGACAGAGTGAAATGGCTACCAGAAACCGATGAACTGAACTGTTCGAAACTATGGTACGAATCGATTCAAATCCATTTGCCTTTTTTAATGAATTCATCAATCTTTCTCAGAGACTGAACTTAGTAAACCTCTCCTGCAACGACAGCAAAAATGGATCGTGTATGGAAGTGTCATATTCAACGGAATCCGTATCGGAGAAAGTTTTCTGGGCGTTATTGCTCATACCACTTCCGTTGGTTGCTGTGGTTGGCAACATCTTGGTTATTCTTAGCGTGTATAAAGAAAAGTCTCTTCAGACAGTTACGAACTACTTTATAGTCAGTTTAGCTTGTGCGGACTTGTTAGTTGCAGCAGTTGTGATGCCTTTTGCAGTTTACGTTTTGGTAAGTTGATTTATTTTAGTTTATGTGCTACTTATAATACTTTCCACAAAATACCTTAGCTTTTGTTATCTAAAATATAAGCAAGTAGACTAAAAACTTTACTGGATAATTCCGTTCGTAGATTTTATAAAATGTAAAAAGAAATAAAAAAGACAAAGAAATAAAAAAAAAGTATAATGCATCATTAAAACAATTTTGGAAGGCTACAAATTATTTATTTCTTCTACATAATTGTACCGTCTAAAACAATTTATAATTAAAAATCTTCGTGCATGAATATCTCAAAGGGGGGGGGGGATACTAAAAATAATAAAAACAAACAACATTTTTAATTTTCTTGTTTGAATCTTTTCAACCAAAAAATCTCTTTTTTTTTACTTTCAATTAAAAAAAAAATCATAAAAAAAGTTAAAAAGAAATAAAAATGGTAATTTTTCTCTCATATATTTTGAATTATGTGAGGCATTATTAATGTTATTTTTTGCCGTTAATCTTTGTCCAAACCCCAAACAAATACAAATTCAATGCATAGTAGTTCTAAAAATCCAAAAGAACATTTTTTCCTTATAAGTATTAAAAAGATTCTGAACAATCAAGCATTAATCAAACGAAAATGCATTATAAAAATAGCTCAAATAGTGTCAAACATAATCGCTTTTTCTTTGTCATATTCATGGGTCTGTAACGCTCAGTATTAGTCTGATAAATCCAAATAGATTTTCATTGATTAATGAAATTAGGAAGACGGCGCTTAATATAATTTTCACTTCCAAGTACGATGATAAATTCTCCATATTTGAAGTGACATTCGTCGTATAACTAAGTTATTAATGCGAAATACTGAATAGTTTCATTAAAGAGGTTTTTATTTACATTATATTCAATGTAAAAATACAACAAAAAAGTGTTCGTGAATCTTTAAATGTTCAAATGATGAGGTACGTAATATTCCTGTTTAAATAAGGAAATAAGAACAATACATTTGAAATACTAAATAGTTTAAGGTTTATGTGCCATACAGGTATTTCTGGTAAAATATAGCTCAAAGATAATATCAATAACTTATATTTTTTAAAGATCTTTAATGTACTTATTTTAAAGATTTATAACGTAATTGTATATTAAACTAAACATTTCATTATAAAGCGTTTGTTGCATACAGCAGCAATGTGTAAAACCCCTACTTTTAAATAGATCGCCTTGCATGGCACACCGGAACTCTATGGTACACCTATGCATTGCATAGAATACGAGATTTTACACATTCCCAATGACGTATATACAACGTTGTGTATGCACATACTTAAATATTCTCCTTTACCATCAACTGATTCACCATTCTATTAAACTATCAAATGAAAATGTTTAAAAGTCGCTTCTAATAGTAGAAGGTAATTCAAAATCTTACTCTTATAATGACGTCTAGAACTTTTGTTACGACTTCCAATTTAGCCTTTTACCCAGAAAGTTTTATTTTTATCGTTAACCTCTACATATTTACTTATAAATAACCAAATGTACACATGCCTCATTAGCAAGATACCATGCGTAGTTCAGGCTAAATTCCATAGAACACAAAATTAGACAAGTATTAATATGCATTTCGCTTAAGGTTTTCATTAACTTAGAATTTATAGGCTCTAGGCACGCTGTCATTGCTTTGGAAAATGGAATGTAGAGACTTCCTAAGCTTTGCTTGTAATGAGATTGCTGTTTAGAAACATGCTGTAATGGTCGTTCCAAGACACATCCATTTTATATTTCTGATCCGAGCTCAGTGAATTTCTAAATTAAACATATGCTTAAGGGAAGATTCATTTTAAGATCAGCGTAAAGGGGGCATAGGACTTCAATTAGTCAAAATTCTTTATTCATGTGATGTTGATTCAGAGCAGAGTGGAAAGGATTTTAAAGAATAAATTTTATAAATTTGGATTGATACTACCTTGCACCAGGATGTCCTGGCATACATTTGTTCTTAATTCCTCCTTGGGACTCGATGTTGATTACATTGATGCGTACTTTAGAACAAAAAAATTACGATTTGTCGTACTAAGTAAATAAGTTTCCTTCGCTTTTTTTTTAGTTTAGAATCTTAAATGCAAACAAATACGAGCAGATGTTTAAGCAACTGCAAAACACTGATATGATTATATTATTAAGAGTTCTTATTTGTCTTTAAAAGTACATAATTCTATTAGAATAAAATATAAGCCAGCGATTCTCAACCTGTGGAGCGCGCCCCACAAGTAGGGCGCGAGAATATCTAAGAGAAAACATTACTTTAAAAAAATGATTAACTGACTGAAAGGAAATCACACATACACATAGAAAGCCAAATACATCTCGAGATATTTAATAACTTATTAAAGTAAAACAAATTACTGAATTAAAACTTTCTTAATTAAAACATACTTAATTAAAAACAAATTTAATAATTATTAGTAACTTCCTTGGGATTGTCTTTCAAAGCAAAGTTTTTCCAAGGAAAGCTTAATTTTGGAAATTGCCACCCACGGTTGTTTCTATATTTATCCGAGATCTATAGTTTGTCTATAAAGAAGCCACAGCAGAAAATCCAGTTTCACAAAAGTTGTTGAGGATGTTGAAAATAGTAATAGAATGCGAAATGCCCTTGTTTTTAGTGCAGAAAAATTATCCTCTACTCCTGCCCAAAATTAAAATAGTGATTTATTACTAAATTAATTTTATTACTAAAATTACTTGTTTTTACTCTTGTTTTGGCAGTTAGTTAAAAGTAATTCAAAAACTACTCATATACATTCTTGTTGTATACATTTTATGGTAAGGGGGGGGGGGGCGATGAAAATTATGATAGAAAATTGGGCCGCGTATACTGAAAGGTTGAGAAAGGCTGATATATGCTATTAAATTCAAACATTTAGTAAGATAAAAGTCGTAAACCTTTGTGCCTAAAATAAAAAGTAAATTCAATGCCTAGAATTTATGCATACATTTTCAAAAGACTACAGACATGTGTTTTGAATTTAAACCCCTTTTTTGATGCAACAGAAATAAGCTTGTAGATAAAAATCATCCAGCAGAAGCACACTCTGCCTAACGCAATAATTCTTAAATGGTCTTCCTCGAAATGAGCATTCATTTGAAACATATACTTGCAAGTAGAGATGCGTCGATTAATCCGCAGTAACTGGTAATCGACTATAACCTCCAACTTTTACTGATTAATCGACAATTTTTCTTCCTGTGATTATATTTACTTTCAGTATGCCAAGAACGAGAAATACTGTTGAATGAATGTAGTAATAATATAATAATATTTTCTGCAATGTACGAGTAAAACGTCGTATAATATAAATGTGTACAAAAATGGAGAAAGACTGAATATTAAAGAATAATGTTAATAGCACTGACATGGCCATTATTCGAAATAATGAAATCCCAATACTTTTAAATTGTAATGTAGAACTTTAAGCACTTCGGTATCATAAGGACAGAACATACATTTTGCATATTCATTATTATTTATTTTCTCTTAAGCTAAATAATATATTCCTTCAAACATATGATGTTGTTGCATTTAAATGTTTCATGCAAATTTACTCACATGTGTAAAATTTTCTGTCCCTAATTTTTACCATACCTGATAATAAATTTGAAAACACAGTTTGGGAGAGATTACCCGAAAAAAGTTTCGGTAAAGGAGAAGAATAAATAACCACTCACTGAAGAAACAAATTTAAACTTCTAAAAACTGATAAATCGTAAGCAAAAAAAAAAAAAAAAAGACAATTTTTAATCATAACTAATCGGCTGCCGTTTACACTGTAACATAATTTCTGTAAAAGCACAGAAGAGCAACTGAGAGTTTCTTTAAATTTACGAAGAACTCGTTTTAAATCAAATAATCAAGTTTCTTTTAATTACAGCTTCTCAATAAAACTCTCGTAACTTATAAATAAAACTTTTTTGTACTCCATAAAACTACAGCGAATAATTGATTAAGTTATTAAAAGATGTAAATAAGCACTTGACAGCTGCTACTAGCAGTCTAAAAGTTGTCAGAAATGCATTATATATTTTTAGCATTTAATTTAACTTTAGCTCTAAGGAGCAGCTTGATTGGTCTTGGCAGGTGACCAGCCTTCCTCGACTGCTCATGCATCATTGGCCGAGCGGCGTGGGCTCGACGTTGTGTACCAATACTAGAAATTTAGCAAAATCACAGATGGCGCCACTATAGCGGCACTTTGTCTGTTGCCATTCACTTAAAGAATGTTCCCTATTTTTATTCTCTGTACTTTCTTTTTTTAAAGATCGAATCTTCTTTTTAAGTCTCAAATTTTACGTCAGACTCCAGATATAATGACGTACAGGAGATTCTTATGTATTTTCAGACAAAAATATTTTACACTGTAATCGGTCGGTTATCTTGCACCGATTATTGGGTTAATTAAAGCATCCTTACTTGCAAGTCAGTTCGTCAATGCGATAAATTTATTTAGTGGAATTTGCATTAGTGGATTGACAAAAGCCAGCTCTAACACCTCGTGGCAAAGACGTCGCTTTGGTAGTTTCATTGAAATTTGTCTTTTGCAGACTTAAAAGTGAGGCTGCAAAATTAAATCCCATTAATGTAAGTAATTTTTTCCTTTGGACACTTGATTGGTCCTTGTTTCACCTAAACGAGTGAATCATTTTAAGACGTCTAGAATACAGTCAAAAGCTATTGAGCAATGCAAATGTCCAGGAACAAAACGACACTATGTCTTTAGACTTAGACATTGCATTGTAGAAAATTTATTTAAATTTGGGAAGGATTCTTTGCTCGAAATGCTGGCATATTAACAATCTCGGTCTGCTAAAGGACGGGTTTCAATTTTAGTTCGGAATGTGAGATATACTGGCACTGTAGAGAGCAGATGAAATTTTAATGAGATTGTTCTGAAAAGTCGGGTTTAATAAGGAAGCTTGAAGGCATTTATACTGAGATTCTGAATATGTCAATTTGAGTGTTTAGAGTTGGAATTTACGGTATCTATTGTAGCAAGGAATATTAAGAAATACCTACAGTTTGAATTTTATAAGCAGACAAATTTTCTGACGGTAGTTTTAAAATAAGTATACATACATGTATAAATAACACATTTAAATTCAATACCTTAAATATAAAATTATATTACAGAATAAATATGCTATGTGCATATCAAAATAAGAATTCTCGTGGTATTTTGTGTGTTCATCTTTTTTTATTTGTTTCTGAATTTTGCATTTTACAATTCTCTTTGCTATTCTGGTCATCTATCATTCAATAACGCGGACTCAATTCATTTTTTGTTACAAAATACTAACAAAAAAAATTAAATACAATTATTTCAGGATTTTTTTTATTTATAAAAGTTATATAATTAGTCATTTTTATTTTCATTAACCCTCGACCACTCATAAAGCCAAATTTATTTGATTTTTGGACTCAAGACAATAACTAATTAATAAAGTTACACGTGTTTCAGATTAAAAAAAAAATAAAATTACTAATTAAATCACAAAAACAGCGGTCAAACGGTATGTTACCTACAGCCTATACCAGTGGTCGGCAACCCGTCGATCGCGATCGACCGGTCGATCGCTGCAGCATTTTGGACAGTTTATATAGTTTTGGAAATTAATGGCATTGTGCGTTTTATTTATTAAAAAAAAAAAGAACTATACTATATTATATTAAATTTAACAGAAATAATACATTAGTATCTGAAATATATTGGTTTGATGGAGAGTTGATGGTGTTAACATTATTAAAGTATATCAGCATCAAAACTTGTTCTGACAAAAATTAACCTGCAATTTGAAGTAGTCCCAGCATGTCCTATTAATAGTGTTTGGTTCCCCCCTCCCGTCCTCCGAGTCGATCTTGGTGTTCGCCGAACTTAAAAAGTAGATCTTCCGTCAATTTAGCTTGCCGACCGCTGGCCTATACTATGGTACAGGGGGTTCAGGTTCTTTTTGAATTTTCAGTTTTACAATTCTCATGAGGGCCGTCGTAGCCTGGTGGTTAGGATGTCGGGCTTACAACCGGAAGATTTGGTGTTCGATATGAGACGTACTGAAGACCCCCACGTTCACTTGGGGATACGTGCATGTAAAATCCGTGGACCCTGAAGTCGTGAGGCAGTTCCGAGTGTACCGGAACTGGAGAAAGTCCCTTCCTTTCACCCTTAAGTCAAAAAAGGAGGGTGGCGTATTTGTGGTGGTGCCATCTGGTGTTATCCAAATACATAATGAGCCAAGTCGTACTTCCACCGTTGTGCTGCTCTATAAACGGAAGGCGTTCCTCACTGCCTTAATTCCTGGTCGCACTGCGAAGGGGAGCTTGGATGCCCAAGTGGTATTAGAAACAACAACAACACAATTCTCATTGCGATTCATGCTTGTTTATTGTTTCTAAATTTTTAATTTATTTCGCTAAAGTAAACGTTTTATCTCTATTATTAAATGTTTTTTTTATTTCAATTTTTTGCCATTTGAGTACGATTTTCTGCCATTGTGTACAGTGTACAATCTGACATGGGTTAAGTAAATAAAAAAAAGATACGCAAATAAATTGCGAGAGCATACTCACTGCAAGTTCTGCTATTGATATGTGGCTAAAAATAGCTTAACCATCTCGCAAGGAGTACTACTAGAAATTAATTTTAAAATATTATCTGCTTCAACAGGTAATGCTGCAATTCCTTTTACGTTGGATTACCAACACAGGACATTTTAATCTCATTTATCATGGTAGTATTGAATATCTTCATCATTTGTCATTTGATAAAATGCCTCACCTTATGGGTGCAGTTTTCATATGCTAAGCAGATTATTGAAGTCTGTCTTCGCGTTACAATGGCATTAGTACATGAAAGACTGATTTAATACGTTTAAGCTACTGCTTTTGAATCTGCAGCAGTAATTGCATATTATAATGCTGTTGAGACTTTACGTTGTGTGTAGTTCCAGGTAAATAATTGGATATTAAATAATCGTCGAATCTAGAAAATGGATGCTTTGTTTTTATTTACTAGTTGCACAATTACCTGTAATTTATCAAAATAATTGTGTTAAATGTTATTCAAAAGTACTGCTTTCAAAATTCAGCATACGAGAAAGCTTTTAAAAAGAAATAAATCACAAAATTACTAAATAATTTGGTCGATTCCACGTGAAATCAGCACAGGTTCAAAACCTTCCAGCCTCGGATTTTCTGTAAATTTGATGCAGATGTACAGTTCTACCATCAACCAAAGCGATCTGCCTGGCAGAATGCCAAGAAGAATCCACTTATGCTCAAGGGAGGAACTGCTGGTATAAAGAATGTGCCTTTTTTCTTCTAGTGCTAGTTCTTTTGATTTCTTGCGAACTGATGCTATATGACAGTTGATAAATATAATTGCTTTCAACAAAAGAAGCAAACATTATGGTTCTTGTACGAAATAAACGCACCTGCAAAACGAATTTCCCTAAAACTCGAATAGATTCCTTCTTTCCTGCCATGCGCAGAAGCGTCCAACTATCAAAATCCCGTCGTCGAACTTTACTTCTAGTACAGAATTGGTAAAATATGAAATTCGGCCTCTATATCTCTCTCTATCTCTCTCTCTATATATATATATACATATATATATATATATATATATATGTCTTTAACTAAGAAGCCATTATCATTCCAGCTCGATATTTTACCACTGATTTTACAGCACTCATTTCATAGGCTGATTTGATAAATGTTAATTATAAACTTCGAAACGATCTTTTAAATTTTTTTTCGTGCCGCAGTAATGACTTAAACAGGTATATAATTAGCAAGAAAATTCTAATACCATTGACGAAGCAAGAGTCATTTTTTTTATTTAAAACAAAAATGACGTATCAACAAAGATTAATGTTAATGTTGTACAATTTCTGGTAATTTATTGAAATATTCTAAAATATCAAAAATATTACATAGGTACGAGTTCGCACAGAAATTATTAAACATGATAAGAAAAATGTCAAATATTAGCTACAAATTATTTTCAGCAATTTATTATGAAATATTATAAACAGTTCTTATCAAAAAAAGTAATGATACGTAAATGTTTTTCCTTTCGTTAGTCGTGAAACACTCGTTTATTATAAAACATTTTTTTCAATGCATTCATGTACACGGGAAAAAAAGGAAAGAAAGAAGGAAGGAATTTGATACGTCATTAAAATTCCTTTGTCTCATTAAAATGAAATAACGATAAATCTAAATGACTAAATATTTGAAAGCACAAAATTTAAAAATAAGAGCAATTATAGAATAGTGTCAGATATTATTTTTCCCGACAATATATGGCAACTATGTATTTGTTTATCCCGTTATTCCACTAATTATTAGTGCATTATTTTGTAACTACTTATTCAACAATAAACGATGTTATATATGAGAGAACCTGTTAACTAAATTGTAAATTAATTCAGAAATCATTATTAACCAACGTTTGATATTTAAACCACTTTTTCCATAACTAACCTCAATCAAGTAATTTATTAAAGGGGATAAACTCAGCTTGTAACATGCTTACGAACTTATTTTTTATTTATAGCTATCATTAATTACAATTACTTCTCGTTTCCATTCATAAAACTTTTAATCGTACTTCACAGACAGCCAAAGCAGCATTTTTCATAATTAAATAAAGCTATTTTTCATGGGAGATACATTTATTTGGTTTCTTCTTTCTCATTCGTTGCATTTTCCCTAGTTTGGAAAGAAATATTAATTAGTTAAGTAAGTAAAGGTGCTAACAATATTCACTTTTCTTTGGGATGGAGATCTAATGTTTAAGGAAAAAGTATCATGTAAAAACTATTTCAATAATATTCATATATATATTGCTTTCAAACAATTGTATATGTAAACTAATATAATTCAGCTTGTTTTTATCCCGTAAAAGTTTAAAAAATAAAGAAAGAAAAAGAATGAAAGAAGGCTTAACGTATCGTAAAAATATTGCTAAAAATAAGAAAAAATATTGCTAAAAAGAGGAAATAAAAACATGTTAAGTAGTTAAATATTGAAAAATAAAAAATTTGTAAGTAGGGTTTTGAGATGGGGGTAAAATGTGTCTGTCGGTCTGTTTGTCTCTCTGACACGCCCCTATTAACTTTTGAAAGAAATATAAAAGTCGATTCTTTTTTGGCAGTTTAAAGACCACGCCGATGACATCATATTTCTCCATTTTACTTTCTGATTTGAACAATTTTTCGCGCAATTTTGAACAGGTCCAAAATATTTAGCATCAGTGCCCATGGACAATATTGAAGCATATTATGTAAACTCTTGCGTACAAGATCCAAGTTTCTATGTACAAGCTCATTAGAAGGAGCTCTTGGTGTGGAATGTTTTTTTTTTTTTTTTTTAAATTTGATAAATTTTTTTTATTTTTGAACAGTTCAAAAACGTTTAAACGTTAGCGCCTAGGGTGCAATTTCAATACTATATAAATCCTGATATAACAGACGAATTTGCTTGAAACAAATTTCATCGGAACGATGTTATGCCGTAGAGCATGTACAGAAGTGAAGTTCAACCGGAACTAAATTAGCCTATTTTTCTATGAAGTTTTTTAATCGGGATTTTTAAGTATATTTCTGAATGAATTGTTGAGTGAGTGAATGAATGAATGAATAAATAAATACGCGAGTAAATATGTATAAACTGTTGAAGAATGCTCATTTGAAGTAATTAAGAACTAAAGCTAAATGAGAATGAAAGATAAAGATATAGATAGAGTATCAATTTTATATTGGTGTACACAAGAAAGTAGGTTCGGTATGGTTCTAGACAGAGCTCCTTCTTACATAAAAAAGTGGTATACACAGTTTGCAAAGAAGTTTTAAGACTAGGTTTGTGAAATAATATAAAAACTAGTAATTGTGTTTTTCAAGTATTTTTATTACAAATAAGTTCCTTCGACTTCAATACATTTGCTACATTGGTTTAACAACGATTCGAATGTATGTCCCAACTCCCAGTGTGGGACTGCCTCCAAAGCTTGCGCCGAAGCTGTTTGTATAGTGTCAATGTCATCAATGTAAAAAAAAGTAAACACTTGAACTGAGCTTTTGGCAGTGGATTAGCTGATAGTTAAGGAACTTCACGAATACTCGATAACACAGATAGCGCCACTGTAGGCTTAGTTCCAGCCGTAGTCTTAAAAATTTGTTAACAAACTGTGTACAAATAGCTTTACGCGAGCTTTGTATTCAGTCCTGCAATGTGAGCGGGAACAAGCATTTGAATTGTTGTTAAACCGCTGTAACAAATGTATTGAAGCCGAATGAGCCCATTTTTAATAAAAAAACATAATTACTTGTTATAATTTTCTTTTATAAACTAGTCTTAAAAATTCTTTGACACAATGTGTAATACACAGTTTGTCAAAGAATTTTTAAGTATTTTTAGGATTGTTTGAGTTTTCTTTTGAATAACCTACAATCTATAAGAGTATAAGACCCGGTACTTTATATGTGGTATTTTTAATGGAATATGATACGTTTTTCATAGAAATACGAGACATCGCTTTTTGTTCCTCGCCAGAAAATGAGCATTATTTAAGATATACCGTGCAACGCCGGGCGTAGTAAACAAATATTGCTATACACTCCTGAAATATGCAAAAGCTACTTAATCGACATAATGAAGATGTTCTAGTAATTTCGTCCAGCTTGAGTTTGACCTAGAAGAAACACAAAATCCGCTAAAGAATTATGAAAATTCTTTTCTATTCAACTTAGAAGCATCAACGTCAATGAAAAGAGCAAACTTTATCTAGAGCAGAAAAAAATCTTTTGATTGGTAATGTAATGTGGAGTAATTTGTTTGTCTTTTATTAGTGACGCGAAAAAAAATAGAATAAGTAAGATGTATTAAGGAAAGCCTTGATAAAACGGAAGCAGAAACACTATTCTAACTAGCTTCGAAATTTGTAATAAACCCATCATGTACAAAGAAAAGATGACGTTCTACTGATGTACAATGTGATAATATGAAAGAATGTTTTCTCCCCACAATAGAGAACTTATATGGACATTTTACTAAAATTGGAAAGGAAAAGGAACAAAAATAAATTTTGAAAAGAAAAAAAAAACTGTGGCACAGTACATAGAGAACTATATAAATTTCATTACCTTCCTGTTAAAATCAGTACTAATATATATATACAAGGTTCGCACTAGGCCGCGCGATAGCGCGATTCCCGCAGTATTTTTTGAAATCCCACTCAAAAAAAGTTCGTTTGCGCGCTGTTCCCGCAACTGGCGGACACGCGCCAAAACATCGTGAAACGAAACTATATTCTAAACTGAAAATACAAACTAAATGGAGTATGTTAATTTTCAACTGCCATCTTACCCTCATTAATGAAAAGAAGAACCTAGGAACCATAGTTATCATATTATAATAACATGAGGGAAAGATAGACTTCTTCATTCCTTGGGATTATTGAACAAATTAAGCCCTTTGTGAATGCAGACTTATCTTCATTCGTTCTAATCACAGAGGAAATAAAATAATAAAAAAGGGAATCTACCTTGGTCACAAGGTTACAAGAGAATGCTGGTTTCTAAAATATACTGTTTTTACTGAAAAACATCAACAGATAAAATGACATATGATCAGAAAAAATAGAGGAAATATTAAACTATTTTTTAGGATGTTTTTATAAAAATCACACATCAAAAAATTTGGTTAAATAACCAAAATACCAGAGGATCATTTTCATGCTTAACATTTTATAAAGCACCCATTTTTGCGATCGCGAATTTTGTGTAGGATCCGTTTTGTGTGAACCTTATTGATTTTTATTCCTTCTTTGCTGAGCATAGCTTAGATAATCATCTTTTATTACATGGTTTGTATTGGATCATGATCTTCGAAATTTAGCTATATTTTTAAAGACAAAGACAACAAGAAAGGTTCCCACTTAAATTTTTAAAATCCCACTTAAAATTTTGGTCAAGGTGGGAAATCCCACCTAGTATTTTTCCCTAGTGTGAACCCTGAATATATATATATATATATACAAATCTGTGTGTGTGCAATAAATATTATTACTCTGAACCGCTGAAATCCTGACTACATAGTTCTAGGCAAAAATATTTTACTGAAATTAGGGGAAATCCTACTTTGAGGTTACAAAAAAGAAAAAGAAAAAAAAAGGACCCAAAACATTTTAAAAGATGCACGTACATAAGTACGAAAAAAAGCGGAATGTATGGAAAAATGCAAACGTGTTTTGTCCTAAAACACAAAAAAAAATCCCATCTTAAATATCTACTTCTACAGCATAGAGTTATGAATCCCTTCTTTCACCTTAAGAAACATGCTACACAACTTCAAATTTTTTCCAAGGTTTAAGCCCAGCTATTCTTTCTGTTCATGGGAACGTAAAATGCAAATTCAGTTTCGGGAGACACATTTTTACACACCTGCAAGAGCAAGTGCATATGTACTGCCTATGTTTTTGTCCTTCATTTACATTTTGGTAACTTTTGCCAGAAATGCGTCAACAAGATTTGTATTTTGATTACTTTTGCCGCCGTTTTCATGAAACCATCTTTGAATGAAAAACGAAAACTTACTTTACATATCTATGCCGAAAAATATCGTTGAATCTTCATTTTCAGAACAACCTCTTTCTTGACAGTCTCCTTTTATTTGTTTTCTTTAAAAGAATCTCTTGTAGAAACATGTGTTTTACTTATGGCTATTAAATGTTCAAACTAATGTTGCTGAATCTTGGCGAGCTTACCGTTAATTAATACACTGTTAGAAATTGCATCATGTAATTACGGTTAAATTTCCGGCAGCAGTCTGTCCATCTAATTCACCATTAAATTTACGGTTTGGAACATTTTTCTATCCTTACGGGACCTAAACCATTTCCAATCAGCATGGCTAAAAAGCCGTAAATACAAAAGTTTACGGTTTCATAACCATTTATAAATGGTTTCAAAACTGTAAATGTAAATTTTAAGGTTTTTTAACCATTTCGTGGCGTAGAATCCGTAAACGAAGAGTGCGGGAATCGAACACCGGGTGTATGGAATCTGAAATACAAAGGTTGATAGCTTGATAGCACTATAAAAGAAGTTACACACGCATAACTAGACTTCTGAAAATGGAATAGTTAAGCATTGAACTGAACAGTCCCTGACAGATTGAGCTCCGCCCATGTCAAGAGAACCAAGTCAGGGCGATTGCACCCGATTTTGAAATCAAACTATATGCTCTAGGTTGAAAGACAGAAAAAGCAGGAAAAAGATGTACATCAAGTCTATAATAATAGGGCTTTATCTGTTGGGAGGATGGATGCTCTTTGGCTAGAATATTCGTGTGCTCGGGTTGGCTTTATTTACAATGGTAAATAAGGAATCACCTTTAAATGGCAATGATAAAAGGTGGTTTAAACGTCGGGGGACATGATAGTCACCGCGGTATATCCGATTCAGCGGGATATTGAGCCGCAGTATAACGGGGTTTTACTGTGCTGGCTTTCCACCGTGGATGTCTGGGGTTCTATCCCCGTCTCCAGCAAACCTCTGGCTCCAGTAGCACCACCGTATCCTCGCACCTCGTCGTACGCCACGAATAACAGTTATGAACGGTTTCGACGCCTCAAAGATTCTACGCATATAGTTAATTACCATAGCCTGCTTATGTTATTATAAGTGCTACTCATCGAATGGTTAAAGGTTGAAAAAACGTAAAAACTTCACGGTCTTTTAACCATTAAATTTCATGCTGAAATTTCAAACAGTGTGCATAACTTATTTTGCAAAAAGACAATGCATTAAAAATGGTGCAAGTCTAGTAACGAGAATTAATAGCTGAAAAATTATGACTCTTAAATGCTCAAAATGACGTTATCGTACACTGTAAAAATTTTGCACTTAGTTGCCACCATTTTTGGTGTTACGGAACACGTTTTTTGGTTTTCAGTTGGTGTAAATTTGAAAATTATTCATTTTTGATGCACTTTTTTTATGTGGTTGTCTAAAAAATTGTAGACATTTAACGTTTCTTAGCACTTGAAATTCTCTAACTCCATTACGTATCGACATTTCCTTGCGATTGCGCATTTCTATGAAAATAGGATAAATGAGGAATCGTAATGAATGTTAGGTGCGTAGATGAGTTAACGAACGTCATATGCTAAAAAACATGCAGCTGTCTGCATTTTTTTTAGGTTGACACTTAAAATAATTCAAAATATATCAAAAAATGAATGATTTTCAATTTTACACCGACAGAACAGCAAAAATGGTGTCCAGTAACACCAAAAATTTGTACTGTGTTAGTTACTAGTGTATTTTAGATACGATTTCCACGTAAATTATTTTCCTTTTCTCGAATCATTATCCGTTTTCCTGACATTGTTCTTAGACTTTACTGATCACCTTAAACACTTTCCAGTTCAGATGCACAGGGTGGTTATAATTAAACTTCCCCTTTTCAGGGCATCCTACAGCTAAAACCGTTCAACGGTTTTAGCTGTAGACCAACACCAGAATTGGTATGTGGACTGTACAAGAGATGTGCTCAAGGAATCATGAAGAAAAAAAAATTATAAAATTGGCCGCTAGGGCCAATTTAGTTAAAAACATTTAATGTACACTTTTCCGTCCATATCTATCATCTTTCCATTTAAAATGAAATTAAAGAAAGCTGTTCATCTAAGAGAAAAAAAATAAGTTCAGGTTATCATGAAATGAAATTTTCTCCATTCATAAAAAATAATATCTATATTTTTATGCCGTACTGGTCATTTCCTACGTGAAAACCCTGCTATAAGGCTAAACATCGCCCCTAGCAGCCATTTTTAGAACTTTTTCTTCGTGATTCCTTGAGCGCATCTCGTGTCTAGTCCACATACCAATTTTGGTGTCAATCCGTTGAACGGTTTTAGCTGTAGGATGTCCTGAATAGGGGAAGTTTAATTATAACCATCCTGTAAATTTTAATTGGCATTTTAACTGTGACATTTCAATATGTGTGTGAGTAACTATGTGAAGATGTGTGTTCAAAAAACCTAATGGAAAGTAAGAAACATAAATGCAGGTAGGTAACACGGGAGTAAGTCATTATGTCATATGACGTTAAACTGTTAGCAAAAAAAAAAAAAATAGCATTTCAAATCTTTTGCGATTCCTAACCAGCAGCATATCCATAGCTTTTCTCTTCTTGCGCACATCAAAATACATACATAAATATATACTCGAAAAGAGACGCCTAAGCAATGCAAGGAATCTAATAATTTGCTCCAATGCGCAAGAAAATCTGAATTTTAAATCACTGTCAGACAACGAAAAAACATAAAACACTCCTGTTTCAAAGCGGAAACCATTGAAACCTTCCGACTTTAAAACAGCATATTTATTCTAATATTCGTATCTAAGACTTTCGGAAGCAGCCAGAAACCTTCATTGAACAACAAAGATTCTGTGCGATAAATTAATAAGCATTATTTTAACGTATTGAACGACATAGTAACGCGTGTAAATTTCACTATGTGCTCATTTTATTTAATAACAAAAACGTACTAACTCACTTAACAGTCACTTATGACGAAATATATAATGTTTATACAGTAAAAACTTCATGCATTTATTCACATTATGTGTATCTCCACATGTATCGTCTTGTTTTAATGGTCCCTCACGTCAATCAAGTTTTATGTTCTCTCCCATCCACCAATTTCGTGTATATCTCGTCGAAAATGTAGCCTCGTGTAAAACGATCGATGGAGGTTATACGTTGATGTTAGAAGACCATAATAGTTGACAAATATATATTTACCAGCGGTACCCGCACGGCGATGCCCGTGCTAAAAGTTTACAGAAGGTCACCTGTGGCGACGTTGGAGAAGGGCGTCACTCTCCCGCGACGGTACTTCCCGTGTTAAACGGCTATATACGCAGGAAACATACCTTCGAGAGAAAAAAACGAACCTTCTACCTCCTCACAGAAAAAATGCCTGAAATTCCCTCTACTTCTCGAAGAAAAAGCATCTGTAAAAGACTGTCCTTGCTAACAGGGGAGCTCTCCACCTCCCCCTCCCCGATAAACTTTTATTGATGATCCAGAACATACAGTCCCGCAGTCCCACCACTTCCCTAAAAAACTCTCCATGCTAGAAATTTAAAATAATCACCTTACTACCCCCCCCCCTCCCCCCCGTCCTCTTCCCAAGAAAGAAAAAAATAATTTTAGATTAGTCTAAAAAAAAACCAAGAAACCCATTGTATTAATTAAATTAAAACTGACTCTCGCCAACCTCTAGGGCTGCTTTCGCAGTTCCATTGGCGATCCGAGCTCGTTTCGCGAACACTAAATTATTCTCGTCTAGCTTTATCCCTATTAAAGAAAGAACTAGATATATGTCTGAAATAATGTTTGAAAAAATGTGTATCAGATATATTCTGAGAAATATTTCATTAAAAATTTTAAAAAAGATTTTAGAAAATCGGTATAAACTGTGGAATACATGATTTCTAATTGCAAGTATACAACTTTACCATTTTCTAAGATATGTACCTAAAGAAACCTTTTTGCAGTAAAATTACGAGGAACTACTTTCAGATTTAACTTAATAATTATGTATTTGCATGTTGCCGAAGTGGGTAATTTTCCGTTTTCAAGGGACGGTAAAAAAATCGCCAAACACAGGCATTATTGATGCTTAATTAATTGTGTTAAATTGGAGTCTACTTGGCGAAAAAAAAACTTACATCATCGCCAACGACCTCCCAAGATGAAAAAGGCACTAATTTAGTTTGTCGGAAAAAAATTTGTCATCGCCAACTGCAAAAACGAAACGGTACCCATAAGTGTGCAACTTTTCTAATTTCTAATACGCATACAATATAGCTCACCACAGTGAGCACATGAGTACGTTTCTGTCGTGTTATTAGCTATGCCAAATCTGAACTTGCTCGTTAACTGTTTAACTGTTATTCAGGCTGTTTCATTTCGCCATAAATGAAGGGACAAAATTTGGGGTCGGCACTCAGCGCCATCTATTCAACTTCAAAGCTTTTTAACAGATAAGAAACAGATTATTTCATTAAAAGTTTGAGAAATTTCAATATTGTCTATTATTAATTTTAAACCTGTTGAAGATAAGGAACCTCATCCATTCTTTGCTATATTGCTTATTTCTGTAAATATATAGTTCATTACACATATAACACTACATGCTAACTAAATGTTGTACGGAAATTTAATCTATGTGTAATATGGAATAAATAGCACTATCATAACTTTTGCTGCTCAGGCAAAATTTGCAATGCATATATTTTTTGAAACATTCAAAATTACATTTTTTTAATTTTAAATTAAGAGTTGACTAGGTAATTTTCTATTTTTTTGATATATAAAAGAAATATGCCGGAAATGGTGAATAAAACAACTATTTTATTCTAAGCATTTATTTCTGCACAGAAGAAATAATAAAATGCATACAAATGCATTAAAAAACACACACATATTGAATATAAATCAAAAGCCGAATATCATTAAATTCCAATTATTTCAGCGTAAAGAACATAATGAACTGGTAAAGAACTACATAAACCTGCCGAAAGTTGTTACTACTGAAACAAGAATCCTTTTCGGTACTTTTCCGCTTCAGGGAGGCTGGCGATGGCTAAATTTTTTTTCGTCAATCAATTTGTTTCGTGTGTGGAGCTTGTTTTTGCGAAAAATATTTAAAGATCGCCAACGTCAACCCAAAATGGTACATTAGTTTGGCGAAGAAAAAAAAAACATCTCCAGCCTCCCCGAAACGGAAAAGTACCTTATTTTTCACTAGAAAAATCTAATTGACTGCAAAAAATCTTTAAAATTACATTAAAAAAAGAGACAGGATGACTTTACACTAAAAATATTCACCATCAGAACTTAGAAGAAATATCAGTCTTAGTTTTAATACTATTAGATATGGCATAAAACATTATTTCCTTGAAACAATGCCAATGCCTAAAACATTCTAGGTATTTTGCACAATGAGGAATAAAAAATGCATACAAAAGACATAAATACAGAATGAACAATGAATGACTGAAATTACAATTTTAAAACTTTGCGTGAGAGAGGTTTATTCATAACTTTCAAACTAACACTGACACTATTTGCAATAATTTTTAAAACAATATTCAAAATTTTTTTGCATATATGTGAAACAATAATTTGAGAATGATCTAACAGTTAACACTTCAAAATAGGGCATTGCAAAAGCTCAGGTGTTATAATATTTTCCAAATTACGGGGAACATTTTTTCATGGTAGAAATGGTACAGCTTTTTCAACAAAATCCAAAAGAACTATTAATATTAAGACAAATAAAGTTGAAGGGTATCTTAAACCACCGCGGTCTTGATGGTGAATCAAATTCATAAGGGGTGAAGAGCACTGGGGGGAAGAAAATGTAGCACGCAGAGCTAATTCTGAAAGAAAATTCATGGTACGAAATACCTTCCTTATCCTTTTACTTACTCTTTTTGGACGAGGTACAATACGGTACACAGCAATTAATCATTTCAATAATATTTAGTTAATCATTTCAATAATATTTAGTTAACCATTTCCAACAATATTTAGCTGATGAATCCAGGAAAGGACATCGTATGAGCAAAATAAAGATGCTTTTAAATGATGCAAACAATTTTTTTCTGGGTCACGAACTAGCGGCTCCTAGTGGGAAAATGTAAAAATATAAGAGCGGAAAAGTTTGACGTCGGCTCTTTTGAAGTTTCCAGAAATGAAACAGCCTGATCTGTAACAGTTAACTAACTGGATCAAGTTCAGCCTTGGCTATGCATAATTTAATATTGTTATCTTCACACATAAAAAAATACATGAAGCATGATTATTCAACATCGTATTATCTGAAGTAAATAGTACAGTAACTAAAGGAAATGCGCACTTATATTCGTATATTATATACGTACGTTCTTATATTATATACGTATAGTATATTTCAAATTGAGTAAAAACAACGTTAAATGGCGCAAAGCAAAGATCGAAACGGAGCCGCTGTGCCGTTTTAATCTTTGACTTGCACCAGTTAAAGTTGTTTTCTCTCATGCAAATTTCTAGTCGTTTTCCACACAAAGATATTTACCAAAAGACATTGCTCAAACCAATACCATCGCATTTTCTGTCACCAGCAAGGTTCTGGCGCTACTGAGTATAAAACCTATATTTGTGATTTTTGTTTGAAAATCTAATTCCTGTTGACATGTAAACTATGCCAGTATATAATCCTCTTTCATCTTGTTTTCTTTGCAATAATATCTCAAAGACATAGAATTGAATTTGCGGTGAAATATAATACTAATAAAAAATAGCTATTAAACATTATTTTTTACGATAGTTTTAAATTGTATTCATCATATCACACTGGGCAACATTAGGAACACCGTGCGATATTAGGAAAACTTTTTTCGGAACTTTCTAAACGTACTTATAATAGTTTTACAGGTTTAAATTATTTTATTTTTTGAAGTTTTAAATTGGTCTTTTATTTATGAAACAGCAATAATAAATATCATAAAGTTACGTAAAATTTATTGATTATACTGAAAAACTAGCGGTACTCGCACGGCGTTGCCCGGCTGAATTTAAAAAACGTCGCCTACGGCGCTGTTCTTCCTAAGAGTATAAAAAACGTCACCTGCCGCGATGTCCCTGATAAGAAGGCAAAAAACGTCGCATGCGGCGCTGTCCTTGTTAAGAGTATAAAAAATATCGCCTGCGGCATAAAGCCTGTAGTGTGTGATAAACGTCGTGTGTCTAATTAAAAAATTTTAGCATGTTGTCATTCGCCACGTTATTTGAAATCTAGAATAAACTATACGTCCGTAAACTTTTCCAGGCGATATTTGTTTAAATGCTATTGCTAAATCAAGGAAATCGTTAAATCGGGGAGACAGAACTGTTATCAAGTTCAACCTCGAATTTGAAACCTATTGCTAACTTAAGAAAAACGTTAAATCAAAAATTCAGCTTTATTAAACTGACTGATTTTGAAAAATAAGTTTTATATTGAAATTAAGCTAACACTATTCACCCGGAGTTGAGAAAACTGCTAATTATTACTTTTGGGTCAAGGTAAGCCTTAAGGAATCGAACTAAAAAGCTTATAACTGGCGTTCTTATTGACTTAGAAACTTCGAACAAATTTAATCTTGTGCAGAATAATCAGCGCTTTCGATCGATATATTACATTAATATATGCAAGATTTTTCTCACACCCATATTGGGGCATTTATGTGGAAATTGCCTAAAATTGGAATAAAAAAGAACTACTTGTCGGATTTTTTTCTAACGGGGCTATGATTCGTTCTCTTGAATCATTCTGTCCATTGATGAAAGCCGCATTAAAATCCGTTGCGCAGTTTAAAAGAGCTCAGCGTACATACACGGGAAGCGACTTTGTTTTATGTTCTTTTAAGATAACAGAAATGTTTCAAATTTTAATAAGAAATGCGATATTAGGCACATTTTCCCTGTAAAGAATTGGAATCGGCATTTTAAATTCTTTGAAATATATTTCATGAATTCTATATATTCTCCAAACATAAATAATAAACATAAATAATAAGTGAACACATAAAACTGATTTATGTATCATTTCTATTTAAAATAAATATTTTGTCGTCTAGACAATTATACAGATGACATTTCATCTAATGTTTGCTCAAGCTCATCCTCTGACTTCAAAGCTATTTCATCAAAGAAATATGATAAAATATTAATTCTTTAGATCAGGGGTCTCCAAACTACGGCCCGAGGGCCACATCCGGCCCGCGGACAGCTAGCATACTTGAAAGAAAACTCCTTCTAGAGAACATATTTATTTTTTATAGCAAATTAAATTAAGTTTACTGAAGTAATCTATTTTTATGTTGAATAATTATGTTGTAGGGTAATCAATATGGCCCTAAGGCTGGAAAGTTTGGAGACCCCTGCTTTAGATTGATACTTAGTCTAAAATTTGTTGATTTTACTTGGAACAGGTATGAATCTTTTCTCAATGATATCAATATTTCTTTGAATAGCTTTGAAATAAAAGCTTTTGAAATCATAAAACATTAAAAAGTAATTTAATAGAAAATCAGAAACTATTAGATATAAAGTTTTTGTCAGAGAATGGTATAATTATTTTCTTTTGAAAAAAGAAGCAGAATATAAGGTGAATTCCATAGTAACGGACGTTACGTACATACACAACAATAAGTGTAAAACAGATCATAATACAAAAAAATACACTCAAAATTAGTTTTTGTTTTTAATAAAACTAATGCTAGAGGTAAATTGTACGTATTTGAAAATGTATATTATGTTTTTGAGATAGCAAAAAATAAAATTCTTTGACTGTAACGGGCGTTACACAAAATGGAACATTATTAACACTAGTGTCATTAGTTGTAAAAATCTATGAATCTAATATGTACCTTTGTTTAAGTAATTTAAAAATAACATTACATGACATGCAGACTAGAACTGGGAGATATATCAACGTAACACAAACATCCCGATATTCGATTTCATATTACTGCATCTTTCGATGTATCGCAGTTGACGATGATACCACGATTTTCGATAACATCGTGATTGGCGATGATATCACGATTTTTGATAACATCGTGACTGGCGATGTCATCATGATTAGGGATGATACGCAATTCTTCGTGGGTACACACACACATGCCTTCTTTGCTCTTCAGGACTTGGGTCAAAAGCATCGTGCTGTCGGCAATAGAAAATAATATCAGCTGAAAAGCTACCAAGACAGGATCCGTTCCGAAGATTCATTCCTCTTTTCTGACGCACCCTCCATTTTTTAGTTACTTGAATTTTCTACAAATAAATTATTTGTACTGTTTATTGTCACCTTTATTTCAGATTGGATATTGTTATTGTAACTTGTAAAAATTGAAGATTCTTGCATGGCTATACGCACCCCAACAACAAAGGTTTGCGTCATTTTGAAAATGCGTTGCTTTAAACACAGCATGAGAGTTTGAATTAATCTTTTTAAAATACTAAAAATAAAATATAGTGAATACATTTAAGATTGTAAAAGAGTAATTTTCTTACTCATATTCGATAATTGTCCGTTTTTTGCGATCGCGATTTTTGCTAATTATTCCTTTTATTCCTTCTTTGTAATGACAATGACAATTCAAGAGAAGAGGGGGTGGCTATTTGGTATTTTCACCTAAGGGAGATTTGCCGGAAAAGAGCTTATATTTGATCGGGAGCGCTTGTTCGGTTTTTTATTATACTTGAAATTATTAAATTTCCAAAATTATTTCCAGTTTTTAAACTTAACAATGAAATTATTGTTATTGGTATTTTATCTTTGATTTTTGACAAAAGAGTTCATTTTACATATTTACTTAACTATACAGCGTATTTAACATACTGACACATCGCGATATATCGAAATATCGCACTATTATAATGACGATGAATCGCCATATCAAAAATTAGACATCGCGCTGTACTAAGTAGGCAATTTATCAGAACCTCCAAATAAAAATTCAGTCAAATTGTCTGTTATAAATAATTAAATTTGCTGTGTAACAGACGTTTCTACGATATATATAGGCATGATGTTTCTGCACTGAATGGTGAATCTATATATGAATCTGTAATATCTTTATTTATTGTAAACTATAATAAAATCATAAAAGTTACATTAAATGTGTTTTAAGACTTAAAAATTGATATTTTAGTTTAAAATGATAATTAGTGTATTATAATTATAAAGTTTAAAAAAAAAGTAATTTTCCAAAGAATTTAAAGCACTAGTTAATGTAGGATGTAATTTTAATTCATGCAATACGCTTCAAAAGCACATCAACAAGGCATAGAATAAATGGAGGGCCTGTGGTACTCTCAATCTACCGTAGGAGAGAGCTTTTCAACTGATGGATTATTGCTGTGGGTGATAAGCGATTATCAATTCTTCTTCGTCACATCTCTCAAACATGTTCGATGGGATTCATGTCTGTGGAATTTACTGTCAATTCATCCAAGGATTTTCAGCAGTGTGTATAACTTCACGATGAACAAACATATCAACTGAGGGCGGGTAATAGAAGCAAAAAACATATTTTAGCTTTTATACCAGTAACTTTAAAGAAAAAGTGTTTTCAGACTGCCGTAAACGTTCAGAAACACACAGATCTTAGAGTCATTTGAAGGACTAGTGACTGCCAAAATGTATTCTAAGCAAGTTATCTTAAGCAATGAGTCCACTATCTTTTTAAAGACAAAAGGGGTAAATTTAGAGCGTTTTTGTTGTATCTTGATAATCCGGTATAGTAGATAATAATGTTGCCTCTTTTTATTCCAACTAAAAAATAGGACTTTGACATAATGTCACCATATGACGTGAAGATCGGCATTCTACAGAGCAATACTACGATGAAGCCAAAAGTGGGAACTTAAATATATCATGATGCTGAAAATATTCTGAAAAGGGAAAAATAGAGTCCCTTACAGAAGGGTGCATGGAATTTCAGGGACAACAACGTTCCAAGCTAATATTCGAAAAACAAAAAAAATGTAATAAATTAAAGAAAAATCATTAAGAAAATAATTACAATAATATACACATAACAATACAGACATCTTTTTGAGATCAAGGATGCAAAATCCGAACAGAGAGTCTTTATTGAAGAAGCAGCAGCGTACAGAATCGTCCGATCATCCCACACTGATGCGCGGTAAAGAACACGTATGTAAATTGCAACATTTCTTGATGCGCGATCATGAACGCGCATCAAAAGTGTTATTCTTAACCAAATTCTTGAGCGTGCTCCAAAATTGTATTTACACGCGCACTCTTGAACGCGCATCCAATTGACTCGCCTTCCGGAGCGCAGTTAAGAACGTATGTGTAAAGGGCCCTTTCGACTTGCATATTGCTATTTGTAACAAACAAGAGATATTAAGTTTACAATCACAGATACTGCTGTTATTCTCTATCATTTTGTATTTCCTGTCACAGTTGACAAAAATTGTTAAAGCACCGGATGGTGCTCTTGTATTTCCTGTCAACAGTGTTGTATTTCCACACACAGCTGAAAACATTGTACAAGTAAATATTGCACCAATGTATTTAGGTGTACTCTTTCTTATTAGTCATAAAAGATGGTTACGTTTAAATACCATCTGAGCAAAATGTACAAGTTTGATAACTAATAACAGAAACTCATTTCGTCAAAAATGCTTCATAGCATTAAAAAAAATCTCTGGGTAATAATGCTTAAAAATGCATCGATCATTTCAGAAAGATGCTCCTACAATCAAAAGCGAAAGAAATCTCTACCGGATATGTGCATACCGGATCGGCTTCACAAAGAGTAAAAAAAGCAGTAAAGTATGTGTACCAGGAGCAAATAACTTTTTCAATGTGATATATTGCATTCATATTTTGTGTTCGGAATAGGTAGCTCCCGGAAAATGTTTTTCTCTTTGAAAATATATATTATGATGTGTTTATTATAAGCTAGTTTCGCTGTGACTGCTGTCTCATTGCTTGCTTCCCTTTGTTATAAAATGCGTGACAACTAATTTAAGTATTTATAGAAATAAGGTTAAACAGGTGCATCTTGAAATTACTCTTAACTAAAAATTCATTTTTTTTTTATAAATTTGTAAAATAGTTATAAATTTCACAAGAATAGCCGTAACGTGCGTATATGAGTACACCTTTACTTTCTTATTCTTTTTTATGCTTTATAAAGAGTATATATAATGTAGTGTATACATTTTGGAGTTACTGGTGTTCCACATGCAGTTACTAGGTCACTTTATCTGGAAAAATAGCATTGTCATTCAAAAGTGGGGATTAATTAAATGAAAAACTTTTTGTTTTTATCGGATGTGAAAGGCAGAACGTTCACTTATTACTGTGAAATGAGTTTTTAGGAAATTTATATTGCGTGAAATACTATCCAAATGTATCGCAATAAAGTTTCCCTCAAGACGTCTAAAGTGTTTCAACATTTTGTCGAACCTCAAAATATATTTATCGTTTTTTACAAAATTAGAAAAAAAATCATTCGGTGGAGTATTTATTTAGAATGACGATCAAAATCTTATTTAGATTGCTTACACGACATTTGAAACGCAAAGCATATTGATGCACTTCGTTACTCAGGAACAAGTATCAGCTTCATCATAAATAAAGTGAAACAAGTAAATAAATAAATAAAAAACAACGTCACTATTTCATCAAAATGGAATGTTTTCCCGTTTGCATTTGTGAGCAAAACATTCCAAAATAAACATCAATGAAAATGATCTTTTTCTTAAACTTTATGTCAATAAGCAATTTATTACTCGTGAGAAAAATATTTAATATTTATTTCTTCTACAATTTCGAATGATGTGTATCTTATGCATATTTTGTAGTAAACATAATTAAAAAAAGAAATAAATGTAAAAAATAGCCTTTATATTTTAAAGATTTTTTGTTTCATTTGAAGCACAATGTACAAAAAAATATTTGGAAAATAAATTTTATTATAAGTTTAATAATGTAACAAGCAACATGCTTGATTTTTTCTCTTTAAAAAAAAGAGAACATGTAAATGAATTTCTGGTGAATCTGAAACAAAAGAAGAGCTTATTTTAATGAAATTCTTAGTTTACTCGATTGCCGATAACTTTCCCAAGGCTAAACAATTCCCCTTTTTTTGATGAACTACAGCATTGGATGATTTTGAATATGTTCTTTCGTAAATCTGTTTTATCTTCTTAACATTGTTCTGATTGTAATTTTTAAGCATAGGCGGAAAACTAATTTCCAAAGAAAATTTGTGTTTAAGAAAAATCCTTGTAATTCATGATATTTTTTTTATGTTTTAAAGAATTGCCATCTAAATTCGAATTTTTAAATAAAAATAACAACAATAAAGGCTGTATTCGATGAGATTATTTTGTACGTTCGCTAGGTTAAAGCAACACTATACAATTAAATTTAGAATGTCATTTTTTATTATTAGAAAACAACATCAGTCAAAACTTTTAATTGCATGTTCTCTATGAATATACCAGGAAACAGACAAAATATGCTGAACAGCGGATCAAAGCAAAATTGGACAACAATACCGAATTTCATGTATTTCAAACAACTAATCAAAAGACATATCTTAAATGGATCCTTGAACAGAGCTGACTAGGAATGGGGCGTTACTTGGCGGAATTTAATCAAATGGCAAAAACAATTAATTACACAAAGGAATGTACTTTTTCCGCAATCTTCTAAAACTTTTTTTTTTTTTTTTTTTGTAGCCTTCTTTTTTGCTAGAAGTATAAAGGTTTTTAAGGCTTCTGGCTTCTTTATCTTTTAGATTATTTTCTTTGATATTGCTCTGTAAGTTATGTAAAAGCAATATTTGACATCAGTATTTTCTTTCTTGAATAAAATAAGCAACGTATCCGTTGACAACCTACTAAAATAATTACTTCTTTCGTTTTTCCCTTCAATTGGTTGTTTTAAAATGTTCAAGAAATAAAATCTTTAAAAAATAAAATACATTTTTGCAAACATTGTTTAAACAGTAAAAATCAAAATGATTAAATTACTACAAGTTGCGCTTTGAGCATAAATATTTAATTAAGTCAAACACCAATATCAGCATATCTATAGTAATTGCTTACGTTTTTTTTTTCTTTTTACGTAGAACAGGCCATTTTAAAGATTAACTCTTATTATTTAAGGATGCTTTTAGATTCACTAAAGGATAATCATTTCATTTTTTTTTACGTTTTTGTTGAAACTCGTTTTAAACTAAATGGCACCTCATACATTTAAGTAATACTACTTGTTGCACGTTATAATTATTCCAGTATTTATTAGTAAAACAACTAAACGTCGGTTTCATTTTACTTTCAAAATCGTCAAGTTAATAAGATCTTAACATGAACTTATTAAATATGTTTTAACTGTAAACGTAGTTTTAAGTTTAAATGTATAATACTTTTGCTCCCCACCCCCTTAAAGAAAACAAAATGATTTCATTCTTACTCAAAATAATTTTGATTGCATGAGTGCATAATACAACAACGCATTTAATTATATAAATGTTCTTAACTCAATATCTATATCTATAAATTATAAATGTTCTGGTATGTTATGTAATATCTTATATATTTTATAAATTTGCTGTAAAGAACATAGAATAACTGTATTATATATTTTTTTCAAATATTATTGATTGCTAACGTGGCAATAGTTCTTTTTTTTAACAAATTTCTCAATCACTACTAATAACATTATTGTAAAATACATGGTTGCCTAGACTGAAAGCAATTTTTTACAAAAAAGAAATTAACACTACGAGAAGCTGACATTAATAATTTCTTCGATTTTTTACGTAGGCTTAAGTGAATAAGAGTAGGAAACATAAGGAAAGTTTCAAGCGCACAATTATGTCGAGATCGTTTCGTGATGTCATATAAGGAGGAAATTTCATGCTGACGTTAATTCCTTATAATTGGCAGCTGCCTTGCTAGTACTTATTTTTGAACGTAATATGCGTTTCTCCAGGAAGTATATAGCGTTGCAGATGAAGTATCAATCACTAGAAGAAGTTTAGAAAATTTCAGATATCATGGTTTTCTGAAGAATAGCTATTGTTTTAGGAAATGCGACACAACAATAAAAAACAATAAAAAAAAATAATCACAATCATTCTTTAAAAAGTATATGAGCAATAAGTGTATTTGCAGACAGCTGTGGTGTTGAACAAAAGGAGTTGCTGCGATCACTGTAATGAACGTCAATTTTACTAGACATAAATTGTATGAAAACATCATGTACTCTGTAAATACAAAATAAACCGAAAATACATAATAATTTACTAGAAATCATTTATTCGGAGTCTAACGTAAAATTAGAGAGTTTTCAAAACATGAAACTCCAAAAAAAAAAAAAAAAAGAGTTTAAAAAGGTTAAAACATTGCTATTTTACAGTGATCACTTAATAAATTGCAATTAATAAAATAGTAATTTAAAATTGGTACTACTTGCATGCGCGCATGCTTACCAATTTATCAATAAAAATAGTACCCAGGGCTCAGTAAAGTAACAGGAATAAAATATCTAAGATTTTGTAAAATTACCAGAAGTAAACACAAATGGAAAAAACTGTGCCACAGTAGTGGCGCCGTCTATGCGTTCGCTGAATCCCTGCTTCTAGGTTCAAAAATGCTAGGAAACAAGAATTTTAGTGAAAGCCTGTTTTCGGTTCACTTAAAAAATTCCTTCGTAACTTTACAGAAATATTTCCTGTACTTTTACAGATACTTTTTAGTGTACAAAACGTGATACACGACAAGGCAACCTGTATATGTCTTATGTATAAACTGTAACATTAGACTAAATAAAAATTATAACTCAATTACTTAAGCATTTCTATGTAATAATATGATAGCAAATAGTTAGCATTAAACTCGCTGTGACAATACTAATGTGCGTTAAAGAGATGTATTGAGAAAGGAAACGTTTTCTGTTTGCATTACACGGGTAACTTGTTCGGTTAGGGTTGGTGTAATGTGTATGTTTAATGCGATTATATAGGCGTATATTACAGGCAACGTCGTGACGGAAACGGCGCCCTTTTTCAACGCCGCCTTGAACTCTTAGCCCAATTATCAACGTGCGACTGCTCATCTCCACCCGGCTCCTATCTGTTAACCGAAGCCTTAGGATTGCTTTGCGGAGCTGGAGGCGAAAACGTGCGAGTACTGCTAGTACAAGGTGTCTCAGAACGATCCAACGATTTCGATCACCAGTTTAATTGAAATTCTATTTGAAATCATTCATTTATTCATACCAAAATGTAAACAAAGAAGGAAATTTTACTTCTTAAATATTACATTAGTTAAATGACGACCGTTTGGTTGACGACATTCTTCAAACCTTGTGCGGATGTTATTGAAGACTTTTTTAAGAAGTTGTTGAGGAATAAATCTCATATTCTCTTTTCTTTTCAAATCCACCAAAGTTCGTGGATTATTCTCGTAAACAACACTCTTAAGATAACCATACAAGAAAAAATCAAGTGATGTTAAATCAGGGCTCCATGGTGGCCACTCAATGTCACCTCTTCGAGAAATCGCTTTTTCCGGCAACAACTCTTGCAGCGCTGCTCGCGAGTTGTTAGTGGTATGCGCCGTTGCTCATCTTAAGACCACGTAAGGCGGTTGTAGTGCCCACTGTCTCGACGTTTTGGACCACAAAATGTGCGTTAAATGAAAATAGTTGGACCGTTTTGAGTCACCCTGTATTTTATAAAAGTAAGTTATTCTTCTTTTCTGTAAAGAAAGAGAAGTTTTTGTAACAAAATTTCTACTGAAGCCCTTTGACACGTTTGGACATGTAATGTGATCTAAAACGAAAAAAAATTTCCACTTCTTCACGTCTTCATCACATTTTTTTAATATGTAACACTCCAGTAATTTTAAATACAATAGTGGCCAAAACTTTGGAAACCTTTGAAAAAAAAAGAGAAGGAATTATTACACTTTCGAAGTTTGATGGCTCATTGTGCTAAATTTTATGTATCAATGTAAAGCTAATTTTATTGAGAATATAATAAAAAAACAGTTTGTGTAATTATCTCAATTGTATCAAAAATTATGTGATGTAGATTTCTTTCATTTGAATTTAGCCAGTGAGCATAAGTGTTTAGAGCATAAGAGAGTAAAATGGTGAATGACATAACGTAACCGGTCAGACAAAAGATGTGACCGGAATTTACGTGATTAAAGGAACCGCAATTCCCAAAAGTACGTAAATGATAGACTTGAACCCAAACGGAAGATTTCTGCATTAGATCTTTTTCAAGATAATAAATTATTTGCATACGGGGTTTCAACAGGTATTAGTTACTTAGTGAAATTTAACTAATGGAATGGCCTACGAATAGCTCAGCCAGGCGAAAGCAGCCCAATTGACAGATGCAACAATCACAACAGCTGTAGAACTTAAAAACCTGGCTCCTTCCCCGGAAGGCGTTGTAAGGCCGTACTTAATGCTGAAGGTCACCCAACTATAAGTATTAACTTAAAATTTCTGTGCATTTGATTTTTTCTATGTACTTCTTTTCTGGTGTTAGTATGTTCTGCTCCAATAGAAAACTCCAGTAAAATACTTTGTGCATTACATTCCTGGCAAAATTATATTTCCATTGACATACAACTATAATTTATTACTTTGAAACCTATATTTGTATGTAAATGGAAATATATAAAAATTTAATAGGGTGTAGAGTAGACATTTGGCTTGGATGCTCTCGGTTAAATTACATTCCTAGTGCAATCTGCATCAATGAGAGCTCAGGTGCCACCATCTAATGGAAACTGAGCGTCCAAATTCTCTAAGTAATAATGGCACCCACAGATAGTGGTGCTACTTGAAAGAATGAATGCCGCTTTCCGGGGAATGCACTAGGTCTGCAAAGGTTAGTGACCATACGCAGCCCCATTAAAAAATATATATATACTATTATCAGCTATCAAACCTCAAAAATGCCTACAATTTTTTTTTTCAAAATTTTGGCCACTGTTGTTGCATGTTGCGATACTGCAACTGTCTAAGTTCAAATCTGAGCAAAGAACTATTTCAAAAATCTGTGCTGATTTCTACACTCTTTCTTACGAAAAAAATTAGTAACAGAAAATTTCTGTAACAAGACATTTGCATTAATTTTTAAGCAAAACACAAAGCCCCTTAAGGACTTAAGTGACACATAAGGCAATTAACAGTGGAAGGAGGAATTACCTTCATGCAAATTAAAAGTTTTTCTTAATTGCAAAGCATAAAGCCTTCTCAAATGTCTCTATAATTTAATTGAATGCATTACATTTCACTAATCTGTGTAACGACGTTTGTAATCATTTTTTTTCCTCTCTTTTTTTTTTTTTTTTTGGGGTTTTCTAAAAGGCATTACAGCAGTAATACTTTTTTTTCCCTTTCGTACCTTACTTCAAATGGTTTTAAGCTAAGTGAGTTATGTTTCTCGGATAATTATGTTCTTGGAAACTGTGACGTTTCAATACATGAAACCTTAAAATAAAGATTGCATAAAAATAAATACCTTCATGAACTTACGAATTGCTGTCGGAGAACTCCCAATAATACACACACACGAATAGAAAATCCCATGTGCATTTGCTCATTTAACCCGAATGCTCGTAATAACTCGTTTTACTGTAAATTCAAAACTTGTTTCGAAAATTGATAGCTTAAAAAATACTTGCTTTTTTATTATTCATCTTTAATTCATCAAAAAAGGAAACAATGATAAACAGTAAGCGTTTTTTGAAAATTTTTGTTTTCCATTTTTCGGCAATTATCGACGTTGAAGCTGCATATGAAGACATAATTTACGCTATCGAATTCTCGTAAAATTTCGCTTCTGCATCGTTAAAAACGCAAAAGAATTTCACAAAAATTTTTTCTTTAGATAAATCGTTTAAAACGTTGTCGTGGAAAAATGTTCGTTAAATCTGAGGAGAGAGAAACATATCTTTGCTGTGTAAACACACCGCTTTTTTGGTAAAAGAATCAATTCTGTTTTTGGGGCAAAAAGAAGCTCAACAGCTTTTCGACTTGAAAACTTATTACTGTTTGAGAAATACAAAAATATTTCTTCAAAAAATGTACAAAATCTTTCTACTTTCCCCTAATATCTAAATTCACGCTAGAGTCAGGATTTAAGAATTAATTTTGTTGAAGCTTCTAAGGCTTACGAAATAATTTCAAAATTTTTTTTTTGTTTCTGATGGGGCTCCGTATGGTCACTCACCTTTGAAGACCGTCCATTCCCCGGAAATCGGCATCCATTCTTTTAAGTAGCACCAGTATCGACGGATGCCATTACCGCTTTGAAAAATTTGACGTTTAGTTTCCCCGAAATGGCGGCACCTGAGCCCTGATTGATGCGAAACTGCACTGGAAATTTTAATTAGCCGAGAGTATCTAAGCCAAAAGGATACTCAAGGGATCTTTAACAGACGACTTTCTGTATCTTGAAGATCCACCGAATTGGGCCAGGTTTGATCCTGCGAACTTGGGAGCGAGGCAACTACGCTACCCTGCCGGCATAATTTCGCAAAAAAAAATATGAATAAATGCACAATTATCTTCAAAACAAAGAAAGCTTTTAGTTTACTCTATTAAATTTTACCTGCTGAACAGCAAATCTCTCCTTTTCCTTTAACTCTGGCAAGGCTGAACTCGATCGTAACCGTTAAAACAGTAAACTGGATCAAGTTCAGCCTTGACTCTGGCGACACACTCGATATCTCTCTAAGCCGGTGGGCGCCAAACCGTCAATCGCGAGCTATTAGTAACTCGCCGTTGAAGAGGTTAGATGGCTGATTATTAGCCTACTTTCCTGTAAAAGTAAAAATAATATATATTAAAGCATGAAAGAAGCTTAATGTACCGAAAAATATCGTTAAATATGAAGAGAAGTCAAAAATAAGTAAATTAAATAAAGATTGAAAAATAAAAAATTTGAAAGTAGGGTTTTGAGATGGGGAAAAAGTGTGTCGGTCGGTCTGTCGGTCTGTCTGTCTGTCTGGCGGTCTGTCTGTCTGGCGGTCTGTCTGTCTGTCGGTCTGTCTGTCTGTCGGTCTGTCTGTATGTCTGTCTGTCGGTCTGTCGGTCTGTCCTCCCCTAATAACTTTTGAACGAATAGTCCGATTCGAAAAATTCTTTTTGCATTCGAAAGATCTCAGCAAGGACATCTCATTTCCATATTTTACTTTTTGAACAATATTTCGTTCAATTTTGAACAGTTCAGAAAATTTTAACATTAGCGCCTATGGGTAAAAGTGAAGCAAATTATGTAAACTCTTGGCATAAGAGTCGAGTTCTTATGAACGAGATTACTAAAAAGTTCTCGAAGGAAAATATTTTTTGAGTTTAACAATTTTTGTTCATTTTTGAACAGTTCAAAAAAATTAACGGTACTTTTTCCTTTATCCTGGCGCAGGCGATAAAGTCGCCAATAATGATTCAACGAACACCAAACGGAATACCTCCGCTGGTAACCTTTTGCGTGTTTTGTTGCCTTGGCGAGATTTGCGCCGGATAAAGGAATTCATTTTGAAACAGTTCAAAAAAAAAAAAAAAAAAAAAAAAGAGATTAATAATAGCGCCTACCCTACGGTGAAATTCAATCCTTTATAAATTTTGATCTAATAGACCGATTTGCTTGGAACATTGGAACAAAATTCATCGGAAAGATGTTCGGCCGTAGAACATGTACAGATACGAAATTCAACCAGAACGGAACGAGCCTATTTTCTTATGAAATTTTTTGATCGGGATTTTTAACGATATTTTCGAATGAATGAATGATTAAATGAATGAGTGATGGAATAAACGAATAAATGAGTGAATAAATCAGTGAATAAATAATAAAATAGATAAATGAATGTATGAAGTGAAAAATATATAAATGAGTGAATAAATACATAAATGAGAAAAATGAATGAATAAATAAACGAATGACTGAATAAATGAAAGAATGAGTGAGTGAATGAATATGTATTAACCGTTGAAAAAGGCATATTTGAAGTAATTAAGAACTAAAGTTAAATGAGGAAGAGAGAGAGAGAGAGTTAGCTGGATTATAAATTTCAAGTTGGTGAATACAGAAAAGTGGGCTCGTATAGTTCTAGACGGAACTTCTTGTTGCACAACAATTGTTAGTTGATTTTCAAAATTTCGGCAATATTTGCACTGAATAACAAGTGACTCAGAAACAGTCATTAAATTTTTAGAAAATGCATTACTTTAGTACGAAGATTTTTAATGAAAAGCTTTGCCGACAGCATTTCTTAGCATGTAGCAATTAAATGTTCGCTATGATTGTTAACACATTTTTGCAATTGCAACCAATATACTAAATTCTGCATATATGTTTTCTTTACAATACGATACTCTTTGCAATGAGAAACGGTCTTTCTTCAGAAGGATGCGCCAATGAAACATTTCAAATTATAGGCATGATGCATGGTTTTAGACTTAAAAAAAAAAATTTCAAATTAAAAAAAAACAGACGTGTGTTTTAATATCAGTTTATTTTAATCTTTTTCTTTCTCCCATTCATATGTATAACTAGCTGACATGCCGGGCGTTGAGCGGGATACCTTGAACATTATATCATTCCCTAGGAGAGAAAAGAAAAGAAGTCCCGTGGGATGTGTCCAACATTCTGTCGTAAATAAATAAGGGGAAATTTGGTTAAAAATTTCAATTCGAAGATATTTATTTATTTATTTATACCTCATCAATTACTACCGTACCTACCCTGGCGAGGGTTTAACCGGATGTGGTAATTTAGAGAAAATTAGCATATGCAATGAAACAAACAACGAGCGACTAAGCGCCCGCTGGGAATCAGATAACGAGGCGTTACATATACAAATTTAGAGACATAGAATACAAAAGTGAAACAAATCGTAAATAACAACATTAATAATTATCTATTTAAATAACACCGAAAGTTTGTGTATCAGTTTGTGTGTACGTGTGTCTGTCGGTCGCTTCCTGGCGAGATGGAACGGTCTGGAAGTACGAAATTTTAGTTAAAGGTTTCTTGGGTCAGGTCCTCGTGCGCCTCGAAACGTTTCGCTTATAATTCGAATTTGTACTTTTTCCATTGCAATTTTAAGCAAAACTGTTAATTTTCGAATTATCTCATTGAAGAAATGCTCCACGTTTTAGAATTTTTCAGCATGTTAATGCCAATAAAAAACTGCACAAGATGATCTCTTTCTGAAGTTCGCAGAACAAACAGAACAGGTGCAATATTCATTTTAAGTAGTTATTGATTTTTAAAACTAGGTTTACATCTAAGGCAGGGATTCAAGTGAAACGCTCTTCGATCATTTTGCCATTTTTGATCGAACGGTTCGATCAAAATCATGCAATTCCGATTCAAGTGAAACGCGGCGATCATTTTTAACCACGTGACCAACACGATTGCTTTCATTCGATCATTTTCACGATTCGATTGATTTTCTTACAGTAATGGCGGCCATTTTGGCAATCAGAGGTCGCAGCATGCAAAGAGCTCCATGATATTTGCAAATCCGAAGCATTCCATTAAATTTGTGCGAACGAGAATTTATTCAAAGATATCGCTTAGATAAGAGATACATTTCTATTTTTGTGCGATAAGCTGGAAGGAAAACTGGCACACAAAAAACGTCAGGTTATCTATCCCATAGAGTTACCGGAAGTTTTTTTT
Organism: Octonoba sinensis; assembly: GCA_038502835.1. Taxonomy (NCBI): domain Eukaryota; kingdom Metazoa; phylum Arthropoda; class Arachnida; order Araneae; family Uloboridae; genus Octonoba; species Octonoba sinensis. The sequence continues at coordinate 14,888,936 of CM076606.1, read as the reverse complement.
CATTTTTATTAATGTATAAGAAATAAATAAATGCTGAATAAATATGTGTAAAGAAGTAAATAAATAAAGCTGTAACTTAATGATTATCAATCAGTTTAATAAAATATAAACGACCGAATTTCAAGGAACCATTTTTTAACTGTAATGCAATTGAGTAATTATTTTGGAAAGTGCTTTTAAAAGTTCAATACTTTTGTTGACAGGAAAAAAGAAAAGAATGCGAATTTGTCATTGAAAAAACATAAAGTCATTAAATCGTCTGCAGGCGTCTTTCTTTTCTTTGCCTTTACAGCCTATATGTTTTTTGTATTAAATAATTCTAAATGTGTGATAAAGTTATTTCCTAGCTTGCTGCTATTCGCCATTCGTAAAAACTGACTACTGAGAGGAAATATAAAATAGAATCGAACGAATTTACCGTGTAAAGAAGGCATAGATTCTCCTCTAGAAAAATACAATTCAGTTAGAATACGAACTATTACCTTTGAAATATTCACTACATATTATAATCAACAGTATCGAGGAAAATTGCCAGAGTGACAATGGCACTTGTCGATGTTCTGTCAGAATACGATCGCCCCCTCCTCCCTCATTAAGTCCCTAGACTTAAATTATTAACAACCGAGACTGAATAAACAATCATCAGAAAACAACACAGGGAACAGCATAGCAAAACGAACGGATCAAACCAAAACAATAAACAAAACACCAAGAGATAATGTTACAGTTAAAATAGCTTAGCTTTCTCATTCAATTTTTTCAATGGTTCAGCTAAAAGTTTTGGTCATGTGACAAGACGCCGAGCGAGGAAAGCCTTCGATGGCAACCCTACGCGTTTTGATCGAAGTCCAGGAAACAAGATGAATGGCAAAATTCGATCAGTTTGAAAATGATCGAATTCGAGTTAAAATTTCGATCATTTTGAATTTGATCGAACGCGTTTCACTTGAATCTACCTCTAAATTTATTCGTTCAAGTTTAATATTTTCGCCAAAATAAAGAATACTTTTGTCGCCAAATAAGGATTTCTGTAAACGTAAGATTGAGAAAATGCTATGTTTTATCTTTATTCTTGCCCGTTTTATCAGGGAAACAAATTCTTTGGATTGATAACTGCAAACGATTTTTAATTACTTCACTAGGCGTGCCGCCCGGCGTTGCACGGGCCATCTCAAATATTGCGTCGCTTCCATGCGTCGCACGGGCTATGCCCGGCGCTGCGCGAGCTTAAATACAACACGGCATTGAAATTCCTTATTATCTATCCATACACAGACATACAGGACATGGACGGATATTAATGATAGAGAAATGCAAAAAATTTTATCCCTTTCAATCCTTCTTCGACTTTACGCCATTTTCGTTTCATGAAACAGAATAATTGCCACAATCTTTAAAAGTCCCCGTTAAAATACGAAAAATAGTCTTTATTAGATAGCAGACGATGAATAATTTAAAAAGAAAGAAGGATTAAATTTATTATTGCAAATACAGCGGAGCCTCACTCAAAATGCTAGAGAAACATTGATTATTAGTATTGTTGATTTGTTACAAAAATGGCAACAACTGCATTGATTTTAATTCACACGGCAACTGTATTATACATTGTTGGAACGATGCCAACATTGCAAAAATAAAATAAAACTTGCAAAAAATTGCGTTTTTAATTAATATCTCCGCTAATTAAAGCCGGACACGGATGAGACCGGGCAATATGGCTTCCCCGGAAAATTCCGAATCCGACGATACCCGTCCCGACGTCGGGCAACCTGCCGTTCTCGAGGAGAAGTTGTGACAGACACACAGACAGACGCGGACAGGTTTTAACAGTATAGATCTTGAGGTTGATTCTTCTTTCTTTTTTGGCGATTTAATTTTATAGTACTAGTTCAATATTTTCATGAAACATATTATTTCTTATGGTAGAGTATCCATTTAATCAGCAAACCAATTCTAAAATTCATTTCATTTTTATACATAGTTCGTGGATTATTAACAACAGACAATTTTCAACTACTTTATCTTGAGGTAGAATTTTCCCTCTTTTTTGGCGATTTAATATTTTTTCCTTCGATAAAAACTAGGTCGGAAGGTTTTCGATATCGCTTATTTTGTGTGAAAATAATATTTTTGTCAAGTCGTGATGGCTTTGCCCCCATCCAGTTGGTTGTTCTCAATATGTTATTTTGTTCCTTGTAACTTTTACGAACTGCGCCAATAATCCTTATTAGTAATATTGTTCAAATTTATTTCAATACGTCACTTACACTATAGGATTATGGCGCATTTGTGTTATGCATCCATTACTATAGTGCAAATTGGCAATCTTCTGCTTTATTTTAACTTTTTTACCTTGCGGTTTTGATTGATTCCATATTTTACTCAAGTGATTTATTTTCTAACATTTAGTTAATTTCTGTACTGTTTATTTGGTGCAATTCGGGCAGAATTTAGTTATTTCTTCCTATCAACTTAATTTCACACATCCGTATTGGTTCAGTACTGAACATTTTCCAACTAAAATGAATTCTGGCTTTTTTGAGAAACGCACAAAAGGCCATTTTTGAAAAATCATATAAAATATCTGGGGCAAAAATACGCAATATAATTGATAGCAACTCATTAAGCACTTCAAAGGCAACAAATTAGCAGATTTTCAGATTTTTGAAAAATGGCTTTTTTGAGTAATCACACTTCAAAAATCGTAATTTTTGAACATTTTCAAATTTCAAACTTTAAATTCTGAGGGGATATGCATCTCAGGCTTAAAATAAAATTTGAGACAAAACTTCCATAACAGCACTTTAAACTGCCACCTCTGTTTTGTCAAAAATAAATTTCTTTCAGAAGAAAAAAAAATCATAAAATCGGTAAAAATGTGATTTTTTTCACTTCAAAAACACTTTTTTTTTTCTTTATCAATGAAGCCAACTAGATTTTTGAAATAAGTGTCTAAATAAAATATCATCCCTTCATTATTTATAGAAAAAAATTTATTTGAATCGGTTAAAAACTTTGGAAACAGAGGCCATTTCAAAAGTGAGTGTTTTGATGATTTTCTGAAAACTCCCAACTTTGTTCCAACTTTAAAAAGTCTGTAACTAGAAAAATATTTTTTTTTTTTTTGTAAAATCCTTTTGGGATATTTTATACGTCCCTTAGTTGTAACTACTGTAATTTAAAAAAAAAATCTGTGAGGGTCATGTGACAAGATTTAGACCTGCCTGCCTGATTTGAAATAGAATGACTCACGTGTCACTTGGCCTGCGAATTATGCAATTTATCCCGTGCAACGCCGGGCATGTTAGCTAGTAATAAATAAATGAATAAATAAATAAATAAAACGTGACAAAAATACGATGAACGAAGAAAGTGAAAAAAAATACAATCATCAAGTGAAAGTCCTATTGAATTTGGTAGACAGGAAGTTGAAAGTCATGTCCATGAGTGTTTATGAGGACCATAACTGCATGCAAGTTCTTAAGATTTACTGGATGAGAAAAAATACAAATAAATACAAATACAAATACAAAAATGACGACCAGCAACAGGCTCAGGGGCCAGCTAGGCTGATCCTAGTCAATTTAGCAGTCCCCAATGAACATCAAGAGATTTCTTAAACGTTTTTACCCCGTTGTAATTAACAGTCGCTTCTGGTAAACTATTCCAATTGCCTATAACCCTATTGAAGTAGTAATTTTTCCTAATTTCAAGATTAACCTGAGATTTGAAAAGCTTAAAACAATGACCCCTGGTTCTACTTTCAGCACATAGCTGCAGTCCTTCAACATTTCCCATTTTAATGAGTTTAAACAACTGAATCATGTCCCCTCTAACTCTTCTTTGCTCAAGACTATACATATTGAGTCTTTTAAGCCTAACCTCATAATCTAAGTGAAAGACCACTTACCAATCTAGTAGCCCTCCTTTGAACCCTTTCCAATAAGGTAATATCCGTTATAATTGATTTATAATATAATTGATTTTCTGAGAGATAGTGCTATAGGGATTATATCTGCAATGAAAACGATTGGTTAAAGGACTAACAAAACAATTATTTAATAAACAAACATTGTTGAAAAAAATACATTTTTGGCAACGAATTTTTCTGAAAAGCATTTTCTTTTTAGTTTTTAGCCTACTTTCCCGTAAAAGTAAAAAAAAATAATAATAAAGCATGAAAGAAGGCTTAATGTATCGTGAAAATATCGTTAAAAATCAAGAAAAGTCAAAAATAAGTGAAGTAATTAAATAAAGATTGAAAAATAAAAAAATTGAAAGTAGGGTATTGAGATGGGGAAAAAGTGTGTCTGTCGGTCTGTCTGTCTGTCGGTCTGTCTGTCGGTCGGTCTGTCGGTCTGTCTGTCGGTCTGTCTGTCGGTCTGTCTGTCTGTCGGTCTGTCGGTCTGTCCCCCCCTAATAACTTTTGAACGAATTGTCCGATTGGAAAAATTCTTTTTGCATTCGAAAGATCTCGGCGAGGACATCTCATTTCTATATTTCACTTTTTGATTTGAACAATTTTTTGTTCAATTTTGAACAGTTCAAAAAATTTTAACATTAGCGCCTATGGACAAAATTGAAGCAAATTCTGTAAACTCTGGGCACAAGAGCCAAGTTCCTATTGAAAGCTTATTGAAAGGAGTTCTCGGCGTGAAATATTGATTTGAACAGTTTTTGTTCATTTTTGAACAGTTCAAAAAATTAACACAGAGCTTACGGGGAAATTTCAACCCTATATAAATCCTGATCTAACGGACCGATTTGCTTGGAACAAACTTTATCGGAAAGCTCTTATAACGTAGAACATGTAGAAATAGAAAGTTTATCCAGAACGTACGAGCCTATTTTGCTATGAAATTTTTTGATCGGGATTTTCAAGGATATTTCTCAGTGACTCAATGAGTGAAATAATGAATGAATGAATAAATGAAAGAGTGAAAGAATAAATCAATGAATAAATGAATGAGGAAAAGAATGAATGAATAAATTATTGAATAAATGAAAATATAAATAAATGAGTGAATAAATACATGAATGCGTAAATGAATGAATAAACACTTGAATGAGGTAACGAATGAATGAATAAATGCATGGCTGAATAAATGAAAGAATGAATGAGTGAGTGAATGAATATGTATTATCCGTTGAAAAAGGTATATTTTCAATAATTAGAACTAAAGATAAATAATAAAGAGAGAGAAAGAGATAGCTAGATTATAAATTTGAATTTGGTGTATACGGGAAAGTAGGCTCGTATAGTTCTAGACGGAACTTCTTGTTAAAATTTAATTTGTGTTCCGTGACCGACATATATTTGAATACATATCTTCCAGTGATTTAAAAAACCCATTATCTTTAGGCGTCACTTTTTCTTTGATGGAAATCGGAAAATGAAAGTTATTCAGGTTTATAAAACCAGGTTGGAATACATAATTTTCTACGTGAAGGAAATTTTACAATAGCAGGAGTCATTTCATTCCTAAGGCTTTTGTTCCAGTACTACTTTAGAAACTAGTAATATGCATAAGAATTGTAGCGTGCATGTTGAGATTTTTACCTGAAAGGTAATTTTAAGTTTCATGTCAGAAATGAATTTTACGTTTCAATAGTTCATTCTTTTTGTTATTAGAAAAGGTTTGCCATTCTCTGCATCAGTTAGTAACATTGGAAACGATGTGAAGTACTAACTCTCTTTATCTTCAGTGGGGTTTTTTCAACGACCCTGTGATTCTTGACGAGATACATCTCTTTCTCTCTCTCTCTCATCCATTTAACATGCAACTCTGCCCAACCACAGATTGGTGAATACATGTATGTGTCTTATCATTTCGTCAAGCATCAATGATTAAATTCAAAATTTTAAACTCATGTCATGTATTTCGTTACATAATATATTTATGCATGTTTCTTCAGAAATGGCATGGGTTTTAAAATTTGAAAGTAATCATTGATGTTTGAGGACATTATTAGAGACTCAAATAAATATAGATGCTGTATTTTTGTTTACCTTAAAAAAAAACACTGAAGCTAGAGAGATTTCGTACTTTCAATCGTGTTCAATGCTAACTGATTCAGAAAATGGCAAAAAATTTCTTAAAAAAATTATATTTGTACATATCGCCGAGCGAGATCTGTTCACAATTTCTGTAGGGAGTCGGAATCTAAGACTGTTTCGAAACTCGAAATCGTAACACTATGTTAAAGAAAATTGAAATGATTACACAAAAAATTTTTCGTAAAAGTACAGAGAAGAAACTTGTAATTCTTTAAATGTGCGAAGTTTCCTTAAATGTACGAAGAACTTCATTTAAATCCAATAATCTGGTTTCTTGATAACAGATTCTCAATAAAATTCTGTTTTTTTCCTACTCTGTAGAAATACAGAGAAAGATTTATGAAGTTACGTAAAATTGAGGACTTGAGATCTGTGACTACTTGTTCAAAAATTGTACGGAAATATATAAAAAAACTTTGAAGTATCTGACTTTCAGTTCAATAAATGACCAAAAATGCCTCATATATTGTTGACGAAATATGTAACTTCAGCACCCTGCTAACCCTTGGTGTCCAACTTTCCCGATTACGGTAGCATTATTGGTCAAGTCGTCTTGGGCTCATGTACTAGGAACAGAAATTCAGCCTAACAGAAATTTTGAAATGACACCACTACTTCGGCACATTATCGTTTACAATCAACTTACACAATGTTCTCTGTTTTTTTCTCTGCAACTTCGTTTTTTGAAATCTTTGCAATTTGTTGTTTCTAAGCCTCTGTAATTTCAAGTCGAACTCCGGAAAAATGACTTCCAGGATGTTTGTTCTCATGCATTTTGGGTCTAAAGTTTTTTTACAGTGCAGATAAATTTAAAATAACTGATATGTTTCGCAGCATACTTCTGAAATTTATATTTTATGTACGAAGATAACTTAAAAAGAAAGTAGAAAGGAGAGAAGGGTATTTTACTAATAAAAGATTTTTATTATAAATTTTATTAAATGTATATTTTGGTCTGGATAGCAAGCTATGGTAAAAATAATATTAATAAAACACATAGATAAATAAGAAATTAATGACATGCATTACAAACAGAGTACTTTTGCTTCCTGACAGTACGAAATTACATTGATATTCGAAGAAATTAAGATAAAGTTTGAGGAACTGGATGAGTTGATATTCATTCGAATATTATTAAAGCGCGTAACCTGTTCCCACAGACTAAAAATACAAACAGACACCGCACAGGGTTGCAATTTGATACTTCACATTATTGCATTCACGTTACATTTATATAATTATGGTTAGTGATACAATATTTAATTTTGGATTGAATATTGATTTACTGAGAAATTGAGAAAGTGCTTAATTGATTACTTTCTTGAGATGCTCTTAACATTGTTCTACTAAAAAAAAGGTACTCAACAATGGAGGTAATTCAAAACTTGATCTTTTTCTGATAACATTTTATTCGGTGTAGTGCTTTTCTTCAGAATCTTAATTATGTAATATTGAATAGTCGTCACATATATGTGATTAAAATTAACCCTTTCAAAAAAGAAATTCATATAGGACAGTAAATAAGATCAGCATGATTTTTTCCACCCCACCCCCCTTTGAGGGGGGGATAGTTATAATATCTGAATATTGGTGCATATGGTGGTAAATATATTTCCCAGAGTCTTTGCAAGATTCTGCCAATCAGAAAGGGTAAAATAGCTTACTATAATCATTTATAATTTGATGAATTTGGTGGGAAGCATCTTCCCACCACCTTATAAAGGGTTAAATACAAAAACTATATATATATAGCATATTTGTTTTTAAAAAAATATTTTGAAATTTTTTGATTGAAATGAAATTGGTATATGGAAGCTTATATTGTCCATTTTTAAGCCTACGTTACCCTGAAATTTTAAAGAGTTTGGAAGAAGGCGTAATGTACCGTAACAATATCGCTATCAAAAATAAATAAACAAGTAAATAAAACTATATTAAATATTTTCATCTGAAGGAGTTGCCTAACCTAATCGCTATCCCCAGCTAACCCGATATGAGAAAGTAGATTTTGGCATACGGCCCGTTTAGTTGTGGAAGAACATTTTGTTGTGTGTTTTACAATGAAATCTCTGCTCATTCAGTTTGATGGACAAAGAACAAAAACATTCATAATTATCAGCATTATAAAATCAAGTAATAACTGAGAATGATTCACAGCAAAACATACAATAACTACTTGGCGAATATTTGATATTCACTGAAGCATCAGATTAATTTACTATTTTAATCAATTAGTTTATAATACTGTTTTATTAATGATTAAATTTTGTACATTGTATATAAAGCGTTTTGTAAGTCACTATGCTTGAAAAGAAAAGTGACACCAAAAGAAATGTATTTTAGAACAAAAAACCAAGACAGCTTCACAAAAGCAATTTCTTAGTCTAAACATAGTAAAACGCGTTATATTGGATTTTTCACGAAGTCAATACATCAGACCATTTAACACAGAAAAAGGAGAAAGAGGGAAACTCGCTGACCTGGCTTGTCAGAGCTGTCAGGTAACGAGTTTCCAGAAAAGCAGTGAGTTGACAACAGAGTTGACTGAAGAAAGCATGCCTCTCTTAGTTGCTTTGTGTCCCTATGGAGCTGAGTGAACATTTTCTTTATAGAGAGTAATTTTCATTCACCGTTTGCCCCAGAAATCTCACCAAAAATAAGGTTCCCTTTTCCAATTCTCATGTCTTCTCTTTGACTACCTAAAACCGCTCTTTTTGAAAGTTATCTTAAATCAGTTGTAGTCTACACTTTACAAGGTATAGCTTACTTTTTAGCTTGGTTTTTAAGCTATATAGCTATACGGGAGTTGGGATTGTGCATTTTTGTATTTTTTTGAAATCACGAGTGTCTTCTTCCTGAGTTGGAGTTCAATCCGTTGCCAAAGTTACTCTTGTTTCTTTCTTTTATTTTTTAAGCTTTATTATATTTTTTTAAATTTATTTTTTAGTTTTACTTATTACCTTGTCTGTTCAATGTTATTATTATTTGCTGCTCAAACGCAAAACTTACTAATTTTGGCTATTTTTGATTTTTTTCAGGGAGGTTTATTTTGCTCTGGGGTTTTTTGGTTTTGGTTTTCTACTTTTACATTTTTTGTCATACACACATGCACATATAATGTGCAGTAAAACTCTTCTGTAACTGAGTCAGCAGGGCAGAAATGTTTGTCCGTAATAGAGAGGTGTCAGCAAAAGAATGGATTCTTTAGGCTCAAAGATTTGCTGCCGGGGAATTGAAAACTATCCGCATAAGTGAGGGTGTACTCATTTGACGGATGTCCGTTACGATCTTTTTAACAACATTTATGTATCGTTGGCGTTCTGGTAAATGCAAATTTGATGGACTATGGCAAAAAATTAGAATTTGCCTGCTAGTTATTTCATGACATAAACCAACTACTCGATTTAAAAGTTCCACAAGCAAACCTACTACAGGAATTCAGGATCTGTAAAAGTATCTTTACCTTTATTTTAATGATTTGAAAGTTTAAATAATACATATCTCAAACCTGGAGTTATGGACTTAGTGAATATTATCAGAACGACTACGATGCATAAGGTAAAGCCGGTAGAGTTGGCGCAAATTTGGAAAACATGACTAAAAAAACAGGAAAACGTTAATTTTTTGCCAAACGCTTTGTGAATATTATGAACTACATCCCTTCTGTATGCATTTCCATCTTTATTTCTTTTTATGCTGTCATTTAAAACTCAAGCAGGCATAAAGTCAATACAGCTATTTTTCACTTTTCTCCTTATGGGACGGGTAAGATTGCACACATGGGTGGTTTACATTGGAAATGGCCTTCAATAATACGTAGATTACATTAATAATAACTGGAAGTAAATTGCCAAAACAGCTGAAAAAGCGTTCGCTTAAAAAGTACCTTGCAGTACTCTCATCAGAGAAACAGTAATGCCCATACATTTAGAAAACAAACAATAAAAACGACATTGTGTCATACATTTACAGAGAAAAACTTATAAGTTTGGACATTGTGCTGTTGTGGCTGTACAGCTACCGGAAAGCGATTTTCACTCACAGTTCCCCATTCCCTCCAAACATTCAAATACGAAGCCTCTCCGACTGCGCAATCTCAAAAGATTTTACCTTATAATGTCTTTTTTCAGCGTTCAGTTATGGATGCAAACATTACATTTGTCACCCACGCATTGTGATTACTATACCGGTATACCGCACGCTGGCATTTCGCGCTGTTTTGCAATTTCGTAAAACTCGTTATTTGCTAATGTAAAATACCGGTATTTTCCGTATTAGTTATATATTGTCACAACTAAGAATATTACAATCTCAAACCATAAGCTAATCAGAAAACTATGCAGTCCTCATCGATAACAGGGTTGTTGCATTTTCCACATTCCAGTTTGATTATTTATTCATTTAAGTTAATTTGGAAGCAATTTAGATACATTTTAAGAGAACGCACAATGGTACCCGGTGCCTCCACCAAATGTCACAACTAAGAATAGAACAAACTCAAACCATAAGCTGATCAGATGACTATGCAGTCCTCATCGATAACAGGGTTGTTGCATTTTCCACATTCCATTTTGATTATTTATTCATTTAAGTTAATTTGGAAGTAATTTAGATACATTTTAAGAGAACGCACAATGGTACCCGGTGCCTCCACCAAATGTCACAACTAAGAATAGAACACACTCAAACCATAAGCTAATCAGATGACTATGCAGTCCTCATCGATAACAGGGTTGTTGCATTTTCCACATTCCATTTTGATTATTTATTCATTTAAGTTAATTTGGAAGCAATTTAGATACATTTTAAGAGAACGCACAATGGTACCCGGTGCCTCCACCAAATGTCACAACTAAGAATAGAACAAACTCAAACCATAAGCTATTCAGGTTTATTTCAGACGCACCAATAAGCTAGCAGTCCAAATAGAGACACTCACATTCGGAGTTGAATCCTTTATATATGATGACGTGACGTAAATAATAAGTAATGAGAGAATCTAGAATGGGTTCTAGAAGCTTTCTAGAATTAAACAAAAATTAAGAACGAACTAATTTTTTACGATCTGTGGGGCTAGAACTCTCCATCTCTAGATCCGAAGATTCGTACGCTACCGACTAAGCTATTGAAGTCGGTGAGCTGCGGCAATATATGTTTTCAACTAAAGCGATTTTGTTTTGTTAGATATCTACTGCTATTTTAAAATCAATCATTTGAAGCCAAAATTGGACTTAAGAAAGCATGAGGTAACGGAGTATCAATGAAAACAAGCATCTGAACAATACAAAAAGATATTTTTACTAAATGATGTGATGAATCATAACATTTTCGAGCACCATGATTTTATTTCTTTCACATCCTTGTTAACCTACGAGTAATTTTACGTATTAGGCTATCCGACTTGCAGCTTTAAAAAAGTTCATTTCAAGTATCTATCACAACTATAGGTTTCTATAAATAATTTGTTTTAACCGTCGATTGCAGCATTGCGGTATATTATTTCTTTAATCTGAACTGTACTGGGTTTCGAAGAAAACCTTTTATGTTAGGATAACAAATACATAGTAATTTTGCAAATTTTCACTTGTATTGTTTGTTATACTGTTAATGTCCTGTTATTATGTTTCCCACGATCGTATTTTTAAACTATGCATTAAACGAAAGTTTTTTCCTATTTATAAGTTTATAATAACGACAGAGCACCACTTTTATATGATACAATTTACTGTTCTTCATCACCATTGCTATATTTTTCCTTGACACAGTTGTTTATTTTATTTCAGTTTATACATTTTTTGCATGAAACTACGAAATACGCAAATAGAAATTTTTTGAAACATTTCTGATGCCGATATTACCGGTATTCCGGTATCACGTTCGAAAGAATACCAAATACCGGTATAGTACTTTTCATTCGGTATTGCAAACACGGCCACGTGTGACTGTATGTTAAAATATACGCCAGAAGAGCTCTATCTTAGCCATATTTTCCCCAACAGTTTGTGATGACATATTACTTTAAATACGCTCTTTATGGTGTGCTGTGAAAGCATTTGTTATTTTTTAAAACCTTTCCGTGACTCCGGAAAGTTTATCAGCTGTCTTTTCTTTTACGTTCGCTGTTAGGAGGAAAATAATTGAAAGGTAAACAAAAGACTTAATCCCTTTCGTGAGAAGACGCAGTCCTTTAGAACACAGTGGTATTTTGGATATTTACTTTAAAATTTTTGAAAGCTAAATATGCGTTCTATAAACATTTCATGTGATTTAAAGTACTGGAATTATTGCTATAAATATATTCGAAATTTATTAGATTTTCTGGAGATTATTTTATTGTTTATATATATATATATATATATATATTATTTTTGTTCATTTCATGCTAATGAAATCTTGTGTCTCACGCAGAGGTACAATGAATCAATGCATTGTTTTTCTTTGTATTAAGGTAAATTGTGCAGTATTGAATTCCTCTGGGTATTTCTTAGCTTTATAGAAGTTTTGCTAATCTGTTTATTTTTGGTACACATTAAAATTCGTATCTGAAAGAATAATTGCCTGATATATATCAGGTAATTATTTGTTGGATATTTACTTAAAATTTTTGAAAGCTAAATATGCGTTCTATAAACATTTCATATTATTTAAAGCACTGGAATTACACTGTTAGAAATTTTATCATAAAATTACGGTCAAATGACCGGCAGCAGTCTGTCCATCTAATTCACCGTTAAATTTACGGTTTGCAACATTTTTTTATCCTTACGGGACCTAAACATCTCCAATCAGCTTGGTTAAAAAGCATTAAATACAAAAGATTATGGTTTTATAACCATTTAAAAATGGTTTAGAAACAAAATTTTTACCGTCTTTGAACCATTTCGAGGCGTAGAATCTTCGAGGCGCAGAAACCGTAAACGAAGCTTGCCGGAATCGAACCCGGGTGGATGGCACACCAACCTTACCCTCTAACCATTCGGCCATCTGCACCACACAAGGTGGTCATTTATTTATCAATAAATCTTCCTTTTTAACAGGAAAACTGCATTAAAATTGAGATTTCAGTTTTTATTGGATCTAAAGCCATCTTTGGTCTAAATTTACTGTATATTGACGAAAATCATTTTATTTGCTGCAAAAATTAAAATACAAACAAGCTTCAGCAGCTCAAATTATGGGTTTGCTCATTCGCAAACAGTTCGGGGATCCGATGTCTCCAATTTTTGATTTACGTGTGTATGTCTTTCGATTTAGTAACCACTGCTTAAGCCCCTTTTTTCTCTTCTTTTTTTATATACACATGCAGATTTGAAGTAATAAATCTTTATTCATATCTTAACAACAACGTACGACCGGTAAGGTTTCGCAACCAAGATGGACGGCCGATTCTTATTGAGCGCTTGAATATTACGGTTAGTTAAACGTTCTTTCGGAGAAACAGAGAATAAACGATTTTTTTCGCAATCAGCGGTTTGAGTACCATCTTTTTAATGATTATTCAACTGTTGTCATTAAATATGGTAAAATAACAATAAAATAAATGGTTATTTTACTATTTTCTTACGGAAATTTTTCACAGTGTATTGTTATAAATATATTCAAAATTTATTAGATATTCTGGAGATTATTTTATTGTTTATATATTATATATGTATATATATATTCTTTTTGTTCATTTCATGCTGATGAAATCTTGTGTCTCGAAGGTGAATTGTGCAGTAGTGAATTCTTAAGGGTATTTCTTAGCTTTATAGAAGTTATATTTTTGTTACAACTGGTAAAATTCGTATCTGAACGAATAATTACCTGATATATATATACATATAAGCATGATGTACTTTACAGAAAATTAAAATCTTCGATCACAGCTGTACATCAGGAGTGGGCATAGCATACTAGCATACTTTTGAGGCATTATCTTGCATACAAAAATATCCACCTATCAAATGTGCTAAGAAAAAAACTAATATGCACTATAAAGATTACAACGAAAATGGTTCTATGTACTTGAAATCTTTTAGTTATCGATTTTAGTCGCATAAAAAAGTAACTATTTCTTTAGCGTTTGGCAACAAAATATTTCTTTTCGTTAGTATGAATCAAATCAAAATCAAAATCTAAAATGTGACAAATGCATGTGAATTTATATTTTCATAACTCATGCCTCTGTAAAATAATATAAGAGCATGTACTGAAATTTTGGAAAATGGCTCAAAATATATCGAATACAAAACAAAAAAAAAAAAAAAAACAGTTGTTTTGAAGCGAATAAATGCAAAACAAAAATTCAGCCCTAACAACAGCCATATATATAAATATTTTGTGCTATCATTTTTTTATATTATGTTTTTACTATTAATTCTCTATCACCCAGTAAAAAACATGAACTTCTTTTGACAAAATATATACATTGTAGATGATTACATTTATATCGTATGTGTTATTCAAGAAATACAACGTGATAAGGCGCTAATTTGCAATAACAACTGCACGCACGTTTCTTGGCGTTACGTAATTTTAAACACGTTCGTGAACGCAACTTTTTGTTACTGATTTGTCCCTTATTACATCCAATTTGCTGAATGGCAAATGTATCTGCTTTTATGCAAATAAAAAAGCGTGTATGGAATTAGTTGCTATGGCAGTTGTTCAATTTTAAAAACGGACTCACAAATCTGGAAAAAGATGTAACGCACATATAGAAGAATAACAGGTAAATTATTCTGTGAGTTAAAGGAATTGGTTGCAAAAATATATTCTATTCAAGTAGTTTTTATGAATTATGTAGAATAAAACAGAGAATGTAAAATCAATCGAACATAATAAATGCAGTCAAAAATTTCATTCACGACTTTATTTCAGAACGAAGTAAATCATCATTGAGAAGATAGAGACTTTTTTTGTTCTCCATTAAAATCAGTTGAGAAAAGAAATTAGTAAAATTACATTCTTTAGGCATTCGTAAAATAATATAGTAACAAACTTACGATGATTTATTCCTTAATATATTTTCATGTATGCAGGTAAGTCAAAAATTACCAACACTTTTCCTTCCACAGCTTTATTATACAAAGAAGGGAGTACAACATATACATTATTTTGCGATATGGTCTCCTCCCTGAGCAATGCTGTTGTTCTGGCGAGCCACAAGTTTCCGTGTGCTTCTTGCTTCCTGCTAGATGGTTTTCAATTGGTTGAGGTCGACTGCCGCTGAGCTCCCTCTTTTTGAGTTACGCTCAATGCGACCACATTTTAACATTTCGATCGCCACAAACAAAAATAAAGTTTACATGATAAAGCACTTGCATTGCTCGGGACTTTCATTGCAAAGACCTTGCGACCAAAGTCTCCGGTAGATTTCAGCTCGTTTCACACCAAATAGCCACTGGTGCAATCTGATAGTGGAGCTGACATGCTTACTCTGTTTTGTAGTTAAACAACAGCTAATGCAGTCGCAATTACACTGTGCACACGTGACCGCAGGGCACCAATTCAAAGCATACCCATGCAGACCCCACCAATCTTTAAGTAATAATACTGTTGAAAGAAAAGCATAGCTAATTTTTGAATGACCCTCATACTTATGAATTTGTAGTTAGTAGTATTTTCTTATGCCTAATTACTCCATTTGCGTAAACAAATATTCATTGTTGTATATAATGGGATACTGAAATGTTTTTTTGTTTTTTTTCGTTTACTGTTCTTATGCTTTCTTATCACAATTTGCTTCGAAAAAAAAATAATTTCACGGTCAGTTTGGGGTTAGGGTCGATGTTTGGGAAATTTCAAGTACACTGAAAAAAGTGTTCAAAAATACAGAAAGTAAACTAAGTTTTTCTGTAAATGTGAGAAGAACTTGTTTCAAATCACATTATCAGGTTCCTTAATAACAGTTTCTCAATAAAATTACTGGAAAATTTCCTGTAGAACTCTCATGTGAAGTGGTCTGCCTGCACCAAAAAGACGAGTTTTGCGAAAAAAATCGATATTTTTTTTATTTTATATTTAAAAAGAATAAGTATTCAAGATTTCAAAAATGTTTGGTTTTTGTTTCTACGATACATAGAAACGAAGTTACACGCAATTAAGTTAACCAGAAGTCGCATCGCAAGCACCTAAAAGTGGAATTTAAAATGCGTTTTCTGAAAAACTACTTTTTTCGATATTTTTGTTCACGGCAGATCTCATAACTCGAAAAGTTTTATACCCATTACTGTGGTTTTTTAAAGTATTGTTTCACACATTTCTATTTGTGTTTTGAACTAAAATCTAAGCTCTATTTCAGAATTTAAAAAATTTACAGGCATTTATTTGTGAAATATTGTGTTTTTTTCGGTGAAAAACGTATGAATTTCTACAAAATTGCTATATTTTTCTCAATTTTGGACCTATTATAAAACTTTTAGTTCAGAACACAGTTAAGTAATATAGAAACATATATTAATTAAGGATTTTAAAATATATCGAGTTAAAGTGAGTATAGAGTGTTTGGCGTAAACTGTAAAATTCGCCTATTTTTTGCTAAAATTTCCCAATTTTTCAAAATTTTATAAAAATATAGCTATTATTTTGTTTGTTTTCTTAATTTTAATTACTTTTTAACTTAAAAAAATATGCATTTAGTAATTATTTCATTGTTTTGAAAAAAAAAGCCTCCGAACGTAGACAGACTAACCCTTGGAATGTTTGAGAATTCTATTTTGTGAAACTTTGTTTTATACATCTTCTCGAAGCGAACTAATGGTGAAAGTATTTAAAATATTTTTCTTATCACCCTGAGGTTCGTTTAAGTTGTATTTTTCTTAACAATTAATTTAGTTATTATAGCTTGAATTACATATATTAGATGTCAGCAAGAACGTTACATTTTAAGTCTGAAGAGGCCAATTAGTATACTTAAAATTTACTTTATAGATTAGAAACGAGTCTTCAAATTTATAAAAATACTAAAAATTCAAAAAAAAAAAATAATAATAATACCAGTCTAACTTCTAACGCGCTATATATTTTATTAATTATATCTGTGCGTTAGATATAAACTGAATGTATCTGAATATATGCAACTCATATATTCAGTTGCATGCAACTAAATGCATGCAACTGAAAATATTAACGCATATTTTCAGGTGTTAAAAAGCATATACTGTTTAATAGGCATAAAAAGAAGTTATGTGGTGCACAGTTAAGATTTTTTATGCTTTGAAATAATCCTTTTCATCGATATTAACAATCAAGAAAGATGTATTCAAAGATCTGTGTTGAGGCCGATGTTTCATCAACAGCACATAACTATTATACAACTAAGAATAAAAGAAAAACAAACTTAAGAATTTGATCCAGAAACATAAAATTCTGTTACATTCATTCTAGAAGCGAAAGAATTCCAATTTTTGAGAAGAAAAGTAATTTTGTAAGAGCCTGCTGAACTGCTATCATCGTTCAGATATCACGTAGCTTCAACCGTACCTCTAAAAATACTTTTGCGTTGAAAACATGGAGAACATAACATCCTAAGCACGTTATACAGTCACGAATACTGTAAAAAAATCTTCCAACGAAATGTTGAAAAGAAACATAAATATAAAAGATTTTATCTAGTCAAGAAACCAATAAGAAGCAAGAGTCTAATGGTAATAAATTTTCTCTCCACTATACTATTATTTTGATGCTATCAGGGGATTTGAAAACATATCCGTTTTTATAGGACAATTTATTTGACAAATTGGGATAAGATACACTCTGAATGATACCATAAATTTATTTAATATTACTTAGACTTATGCTTTATAAGGCATTAAGTAACTTGAACTACTAACGCACTGATTTTTTTTTTAACAGTTGTGCATAAAGGGTCAAGATATGTTAAATGGTTAAGACTAAGTTAATCAGTTGATTGAATGGACATAAAATAGAAAAAAAATGCACATACCAAATCTTGCAATACAATATGTAAAATTTAAATCAGGTATCATAAGAAAAAGGGAAAGTTTTGGGATAGAATATTTTGAATTTAAGAAATATCCATACCAATCTAAGTATCCATTGGTTAATGTCATAAAAGAAAAAAAGAAAGTGAAATAAAAAAAAATATGCATATATATATATATATATATATATATATGTATATTATTTTTTGCTTCACATTCTTTATATATATATATATATATTTAGGTCATCAAAATCTGGAAAAGTTATTGTGTTCAAATAGCATGAAACAATTGTTTGATTTATTAGTTTTCAAACTACAAGAGAAATTAAAGTAAATTTATTTGATTTTCTGCACTTGGAGTGTATTCTTTAATAGTGGTGTCTTAAATGATGGCTGTGATAAAGATCCTGCAATGGAAATAGCTTAAGACGTGTTTCTGTATGATGTTTAGGATATCATATTATTTTTATGAGCAAAAGCTAAATTAATATATAAAAACTTTAAAACAAAAACTTTTTAAAGAATAGAAAAAGGAAAAAACCACGAACCTGGCAACAAACATCATCTCAAATTAAATCATACTCAACTATTTATAATACATTTATCGTATTTATATATGTAAGGTTAGTTTATGTATCTTAATAACTATTTCAATATTTGTTATTATTTTTGAAAAAAAAAATCAAGGGTTTTCCAAGTACTTAAAAAACATTTCTTGCCCAAGTTAATCGAAAATAGCCAAACTGACTACCGTTAGCCAAACCTGGCAACCCTGGTTGGACTAATACATATAATTATGTGCGCGAGAGACGATAAAGTGAGGAAAATAATTTATAATTCACTCTGGTTGAAGATGGCCTAAGCAAAAAGAGGTTGCCAAAGCTGGGCCAAAGGTACACTCTAACACAATTGCAGTTTATTTTTTATACGCTCAACTACAGCTATAAAACGAGAAACTAGAATCAGTTCACATGGATGGGCCTTATGATTGGAAGAGGTGCTATATTGATGAATGTCTTCCGACGGGATACGAATCTTGGTCCCCCGACGCGAGAGCCTGTTGCATTACCACCTAAACCGCTAGCAGTGAAATTAAAACTTTTAAATGAACTTCCTAAAACAATTTCAAATATATTTATTACTATGTTGTATTTACTTGATATGTTTACTAAGTAGTGCATTTATACTTTAAGAAAAAAAATCAAGTAATATATATTATATATATATATATATATATATACATGTATGTCTAAATCTGATTTACTATGTGTCCTCTTCGGTTTTCTTTTTCGCTCTTAAATCGAACGGATTAGTAAAACTTCAAGACATGGACAATATGAGTGATTGTGAGGATGCGGAAAACGTTCTTTCAGGTGAAAATATTTTGCTGAAACAATATTTTCAGAACCGAGAGAGATACAAAAAATCATTGTTTAGAAATCCTTGTTTAGTTGAAATTATTTACAGCTCACAAAAAAGTGTTTTTTTTGAGCTTCTTCACACTTTATTGAAGGATATAATGGTGTCCATCTCCCTACCAGGTTTAAATCGTCTGATCTCTCATATGCAACACTGTTGTGACTTTAACCATTGCTATCCGTAATTTCGGATATTTATTCAAATTCATAAATATACATTCTTAAAACGTATTTTCTGTTATCTTTATCTTAAAAAAAAAGTTCAGGACATTACCACTGATGCAGCGAAAAAAAGCGTTTTAGGAACAATAGAATATAAACAGTGATCTATTGTAACTCGATGCATTTTTTAAATTGAATACGAAAAGCAAAGCCATTTACTTAATCGCCGCCATTATGACCGGGCTATTTTGTAAATATGTACAATTCCAAAGTGGCACGAACGTTTTTATAAACCCTTTTCAACGCATCCTATTCAAGATATCAAACAAAAGCTATTGTTTTTCTTTTGATTTAGGAAACTTACTCCATTTAAATTCTTTCATTTATATTTAATATTAATAAATACGTATGCATTTCAAAGTATAAGTTAATGAACACAAAACTTAACTGTTTCTTGGACCATTTATATCTATTTATGGAAACAAAGGAAGCGTTTGGTTTGAAAAATCCTCAAAATAAAAGAAACGTATTAGTACTTGCTTTAACCTTGGTGTGGGAACTGGCAAAAACATTTCTAGCAGCCGGGCAGTAGTTGAGATTTTTTGATAAATAAAGATTACCAAAACACATTTTAAAGAACAATTTTTCATCTTAGAGAGCTATTTTTTGTTAGAAGTGCAAGAATACATTTTCATGCTTTTGCTTGCAAATGTTTCGCAAAATAAGAAAAGGACTTTGTTTGATCCCAAAATGTATAATAGTAGGAGAAAAATAGGAAAAGTGTAAATGTATTTTTTATCATTTGGATATTATGAATTTGTTTCGCTGTGTAATGGAAAAATGGTAACATATGTTTCGGAGTTGTTAAAAGCACTACTTGTACATAATTTGTATCAAAAGCATCCCATTTTTAACATCGCAATTTCTTGGGACTTTCGTGACCTGCAGACACCATGTATAATATCAAAAACCTTTGCAAAAGGAAAAAAATACACAAATTTAATACCAAAAATACGTTATTAGATATATTTGAATATTTAAAAAAAGTATCAAAATTATTCTCCGTTTTATCTCAACAGTTTTATGTATTTGTTTTATTAATCTATAAAAACATTTTAAGTGTGGAACATATAAAACATATCAAAAGTTCATACCTTTAAAATATTAAATAGGAAAACTGAACTATAATTCTTTCAATTTTTATAGTATGTGAAACTTTATGCCTCAAAGGAAACTTCACAAACTTTCTTTTATAACAAATAAAACAGGATCTAAGAGCATTTTTACCATTTGGTTTCCTCGCGAAGCCCTTTTGGTTCATCCAATTTTCTTCCAACAATTGTTTGAAACTACTAAATCTCTTAGAAAGAAGATTACAAGGAATAATTTAGAGAAAAAGGCGACACGATTGTGTCGTAAATTTAAAGAAATTACCTCAATTGTTCTGTGGTGTATTGAATTGGTGCAGCCTAATGCAGTGACTAGACGCCGCGCAGGGATTTTCTGTTTTCTTCAGATATCAATGAGCGAGTATTCCGCTGTCTTTTTACACATTTTGCAGACATGCATCTTACTAATTTGAGGTGTAAAATATAGTTTATTAGTGAATTGAAGATTTTACTTTTTTTGCGCCGGTAAACATATAATAAAATGTGTGAACATTTTTATGAACAACATGGGATTAAATCGTTTGATGACTTTTCTTTAAAGAATACTAACACGAAGATATGCAAATAATATGATTGTGTTATGTTTCCTCATTTTTAAAATATTAGCTACGATTTTTATTCTAGAAATATTACTTTAATCTTTTTCGAATTCATTGTCTTTTTAACCTACTTTCCCGCAGAAGTAAAAAAAGAGAGAGAAAAATATGAAAGAAGGCTTAATGTAAATTAAAAATATGGCTAAATATAAAGAAAAGTTTTAAAAAAAGGTAAAGTAATTAAATAAAGATTGAAAAATTATATGTTTGAAAGTAGGGTTTTGAGATGGGGAAAGTTTATGTCTGTCGGTCTGTCAATCGTTCCGTAATAATTTTTGGGGGAGTTGTTCTATTTGAAGGAATTTTTTGAGGCATTCGAAAGGTCTCTGCGAGGACATCTCAATTCCATATTTTATTTTTGAGTCATACAATTTTTAGTTCAATTTTGAACAGTTCAAAAAATCTTAACATTACTGTCTATGGGGGAAAATGAAGCAAATTATGTAAAATATTGGCATAAGAAACAAACTGCTATGAACAAGCTTATTGGAGCAAGCTCTCTACGGGAAATTTTCTTTTGATTTGAACTATTTTTGTTCAACTTTGAACCGTTAAAAAAAAATAAATAAACAATTAGCATTAGCGCCTACGGGGATATTTGTACCCTTCATAAATCCTGATCTAACAATCTAATTTGCGTGAAACAACCTTTTCGGCCGGAGGATGTGACATAGAAGTTGTACAGATACGGAGTACATCTGGAACTAAATGAGCCTATTTTCTCTTTGATCTTGATTTTTAAACACATTTCTGAATGGATGCACGAATAAATCAATGAGTAAAAGAGTGAATGAATTATTGAGTGAAGGAATAACTGTTAAGCATTAAAAAAGGAACATTTGAAGTAATAAAGGACTAATTCTAAATGAGAAACACAGAGAGATAGCTAAAGCATAAAAGTTGACGTTGGTATACGCTGAAAATAGGTTCAAATAGTCCTTGACGCAACTTTTTTTTTTTTTTTTTTTCAAATATACAAATCGCATTTTTTACCTATATAAAGTGGTTTTCTATCTTCCATATGCGACTTCATTACTTGGTGTATTATCTGCAAAAATTTTATAAGTATTCAGACATATCTTCCAATATCTATCAAAAACTCAAAACTCTTTAGTTTTTCAGAGAAATATATATTTTTTATGTAAAATAACTTTAACTGTGTCCGCTCACGTTCCCAACTCAAATTGATTTTTTATTGTTTGTGAATTTGACAGTAACCTTTTTACTGCGCCGTAAAAAAACTTCTTCATCATTTTAAGAATCCGGTTTTTATGACATTCACTGAACAAAGAGAGAAAAATGTTTCCCACGTAAACAGTTTCTATTTTGACATTTTAAATATATATTTTCTGTTATTATCTTTCACCTATTAGTTTCTGCAGCACTTGTAAACGATGCTTTTTGTTTCAAATGTAAAACAATACAAGTTGTTACTAGCACGTATCTTCTGTTATCGCATGTTACTCCTTAAATGAGGTTAAAATAGATAAATTCGAATGTAAGGTAGGTAAATTACACATAAAATGCCAGCAAATTATATGCTCAAGTTTAAGATTTTTAATGAATTATTCACAATTGTTCTATGTTCCATTTGTTTTTATCCCCCCCCCCCTTTTTTTTCATTCCAATTTTTTAATTATTTTTGTCATTTGTAGCCTACTTTCCCGAAAAACTAAAAAACAAAAACAAAAATGTGTACAAGAAGGCTTAAAAAATAGATTAGCGACTACGGAGAAATTTCAAAATCTCAAGCCTATATAAACCCTGATCTAACAGATCCCGGATCAAACTTTATCCGAAAACTTTTATGGCGTAAAAAGTGCACAGATAGGAGGTCCATCCAGAACTAGACGAACCTATTTTTTCACGAAGCTTTTTGACCGGTTCAAGGGGAGGACATTTCTGAATGAGTAAATGCATAAATGAATGAGTGAAATAATGAATGAATGAGTAAATGAAGGGATGAATTAATTCCTGAATGAGTGAATGAATGAATGAATGCAAAATAAGAGAGCGAGAGAGCTATATTGTAAATTTGATGTTGGTGTATACGGGAAAGTAGGTTCATATAATTCTAGGCGGAACTCCTTGTTCATACTGTTTTGTTAATAAACAGTAACAACGAAAACCTTATTTTGCAAATGAAAAAATTCTTCTAATTAATCTTGAAGTTTTTTATTACAAGAACTGAAATATAGCGTCCACCAATGTAAATACGGTCGGCTGTGTGGTGTTATGATGCTTTGAGACGGTGGCATCAGATGGCATCGTACAAGGGCGGCAAAATGGACAGCCGTCTGAATCGGCTATAACGGCTCTGAACGAGCACCACAAGAATTTCCTTTATCAGTATCAGTTTCCCAGTGCAGTTTTAGAAAATGACTTTAAATTCAGTTATTTAAAGCGGACTTTCAGCAGTTTTTAATTTGGAAAGAGTTTTTTCTTACGTAAAAGATTGTTTAAAAATCATAATAATGTTACATATTTTATCAATCAAAAGTCTACCTTAGTTATTTGTTGCGTGTTTTTTTTTTAAATTAAATATCGTAAAGGTCGCCAAACGAAATGTCTCGGACATAGCACGTAACCCGCCACCTCACCACGATATACAGGTCACCGTCGCTGGTCCAAGTAAAAATAAACTTTCTCTACAAATAACCTTTGAAAACGATGCCCAGAAGCAGTTTTAAACGCATTTTCCCTTCGCTTTAAGAGGAGCTTATGGTTTAGCCTTTAACAACGTTTTTGGTATATTGTCATTTTTTATTATTCTCATTATATTATTACTTTATCCTTATAGTTATTTACATTATTATTATCTATTTTTATTTATTTACATGCTTGAAATTTGAAATTTAATTTAATATAAAATACTTATATAATGTAAAATGAATTTTTGATTTATTTTGCTTTAAATTTATTTATTTACATAGTAATGTTAAAAAACTGATTATAAAAAATTGATTGAACACAATTCTAAATGCTGTGGATAAACAACTATTGTACACTTTCTTCTTCTGTCACCGTTTAATTTTACGAACGATGTGGGAGCGATGGAAAGAAGTTTATATTATGACAAAAATCAGTTGATTTAAAACATATTTCTTCGCTATCAAACTATAGAAGATTGTGCAACAGGAGACAGATCAGCGGCTGATGTCTAACGGCTAAAAATCCAGTCATCGATAAACCAGTCTTAATTTACACCTATTATAAGCTGTTTCTTTATTGGACGTTGCTTTGGGCCAAATACTAATAAAATATCGCTGGCAATTACATGAAATATTTTTCCCCAGATTGAAAGAAAGAATAAATGGATAAAGATATATATTAAATTGATTCGGTGAGTGGAAAAACAGAGTCTAATCCAAAAAACTTTCTGAGATATTTGCAAAAACAATTTATATTTTCAAATTATTTTTTTTTGTGTTTGTTAACGCTATGCCTATCTGTTATAATATCGTAAGAGGTCTTGACAATTGTGTTCTTCTTCATTGCAGCGTGTAGTCTTACGTTTTTAGTGTTACTTTTTACAGCGAACTAAACCGATTTTGGACTGGTACTGTTTTTCAACTCACGATTCAATTATAAGCGATGGACTTCTGGTAGAAATGCACTTCTCTTCAAGTTTTTAGCACATAAAATTTTAACTGCGCCATAAAAGCCTAAAACAATGTGAAACATCATAAGACGTTTCCTTTTGAATAACCGCTAAAACGTTTAATTTTGTTTACGTATGACACCTGAAAATAACAAAGAATGCGGAACTTGAAATAAAACATTTTCTTAGCAGTTTGTTAATGACTGGCAATCGATTTGATTAACACATAATATAGATATTTTATAGGCACATTACAAGGCAGCTGGTACATTAAGACAGAACGGCAGCACCGACTTGTTTTTGTCCCTGTATAAATATGTTTCTTTGTTTATTTACCTTTGCTTGTAATACGTATGCATCATCAAAATTGGTAGATATTATCTTCTTTTGGAATAAAACATTACGACGCAGTGTCACTAGAAGGCGCAAATAAACTGGAGGTACTGTGTTTTAGCCTTCGGCATGCCTAAGGCTTCGGCTAAAAGGTAGGGGTCTGGTGGAGAAAAGGGACACATACGAGTATTTTCACACATGCGCGCGTTATATTTCATAATCTAGCACTGTACTTCATGCAATGCCATATTTTTTTCGTGCAAATCGAAAACGTTTGTTGTGTACCTCGTTTCTTCAAAAGTTATTATTTTTTTAAGTTATACAACTTGTGATAGTTTATATGTTCCATTTCCTAAAACTAGTGATGCGAAATGTTTTCCACCCGCTAAATATGTTTCAGATATTTTAATGTGAAAACTTCACTCAAAATTCAAAGTGTAACATATGGGCTTTTAAAACGGCAATTTTTTTAATGTCAAGGTGATTAAATCGTTAGAAAATAAAATCGTCTACAAGAACTTATATATTTCTGGATCAAGAAACGTCATGAAATATACATGCAATTCAATAAATAAGTATGATACACTAACAAATATTGCTTTGGTTAACTTATATTGAAAATTACTGAATTAGCATTTTGAATTTCACTGAATATATTTTCCTTTTTCTTTTCAGGTAAACGTGGATTGGGAGTTAAGTGATACGCTATGTGACTTCTACATCGCCGTAGATGTAACTTGCAGTTCAGCGTCAATATTTAACCTTGTTGCTATAAGTGTAGATAGGTAAAAATCTTTTCAATACGAAATTGTATAATAAAATGAATGTTGAAGTTGGGGGTTTTTTTTTTGCTAAAAAATGTTAATTATATTTATAATTGAATTTTATTTTTGACTTACCACAAGTTTTACTAATTTTTAACTGAATTCAAGAAATATCCTCTCCTCACCAAGAAATAAAGAAAGTTATTTCGTCTCAAGAAAAATAGCTATTTAAAACAACAGTAAAATGCCAGGCATTTAAAACCGTTGTAACCCAAAACCAACCATCTTGTGGACATATATTTAGCTAAGCAGGCCTAGTAATAAGTATACCCTGAAGATCATACGCCGACTTACAGCTTAAAATGTTGAATCCCAGGGCAGTTGTCGCCATACTTTTGAGGGAAACCGAGCAACCGTACAGTTTTCAAATTCTCCTATGAGCTTCTCCTGAGAATAGAAAGTGGGAAAAAAATAGTAGACTCTGTTATTCGTCAACTTTAAACTTATACCAATATGTATATATACATATTCTTCAGTTCCTTTCTGAGCCCCTCTCGCTATTCAATGGGAGTATTGGCAATTTTTTAAAATAAACTAACAATCGTTGGTCGCCGGAAGAAATGACCATGTCTGCAGCATGAGACCCTTGTGAGCTACCGCCTATGCTAAAGCGGCCCGTTATAGTTGAACTAGAAGCGTCTTTTGCACATGAGTATTGCCATAACTTCCCATCTATTTCCCCAAATTAATAAATAGTAATTCTTTAAAAGTCTGTCAAATGAAATTCATCCCCTCCCCCTTCTCCTTTCATTCTTTCCGCGTTACTAGAGGAAGCAAGACCCATCAACAGTGACTTACAGCAAAAGAATTTGGGTTTATGCTGTAATTCTAATAACAATCGTCCATGACTTTTTCCTATTTGAAATTTGAATATTTATGATACCATTTTTAGTTGCGTTATTCTAATACCTTTATTAATTGAAATATGTTGAAACAATCGTAGCTGAACAACTATATCTAAATATCATTCTAGACTACAAATATCTTAATGATTGTTTAAAATCATTGGATATGTATGATTATAACTCATTGACCTGATTTTCTTAGATTAGTAAAATTTATATAAATGGAGAGAAAAAAACACACATACACATTCACAAATCTTCATTTTTAAAATTTTATTCTTTGGAAAATACACTCCATACGGATAATTTCAACTATAAACTAAAATTGATTTTGTAGCCATTTTCAATTGATATAAAATATTACAATTTGTTTAAAAAACAATTTGTCCTTGCCAGCCTCTAATCCGTTTGCAATGCAAATTAAATTTAAAAGAAAATGTTTGCTTTCATTATTTTCATCAAATTAAAATATAACAGAATTTATATCAAATGCAGCTGAGTAAATATTTTCTTGGAAGATTTTGTGATCAAAAGCTTTGAAAATCATTTACCCATCTTTAACAAGATAAAATTCAGTGTTCAAATAAAGTCTTCATTGTTTTGTTAATTTCAGGTAATGTTTAACGCGAATAAAAACGCTTTTTACAAAGATTTAGTTCACTTTTGTACAATGTTAAACAATGTAGTCTATATTGACATCGCGAATACTATTGACAACGCTAATGCTTATTGAACTACGTCAACTTTTGAAAGATTTTTTAAATTTTATTATTTTACTTAAACTGCCCGTAGTACTAGTTTATTTCTTACTGAAGTTAATTATTTACAATTCGTTTCGAAGCGAAGGTATCGATCTAAATTTTTATGAAATTTCAAAATTGTAAGTATATTGGTACTGAAACTTTTGCTAAAATTACTTCCTTTTTATTTTTATTTACTTATTTTTTAAATATATTTTTTTAAAATATCCCCTCTCAGACGATGAAAGGAATTAGCTTAGCCTTCGAATAAATCTCGCTAGAAGAATTTTCTTCAAGCGTTCTAATACTCAGGCAGACGTTGAATAAAAACTTCATAAATGTTGGCTTTTCAATAGTACCAAAATCTAAACGATACCACAGTTAATAACTTTACGTAAAACGGAAGTCAGTTTTAAGGATTTCAAATTAAAATTGTAACGTTTTGTAAATTTTTTAACGTTTGAAACAACTTTATAACGGTCTTCTGGGGATAAAGCACCTCGGAGTAAAATTTAATGAAGATCCTGAGTCAACTGTGGATTTGCATAGAGAACAAACACTCGTACACACAATCTGTGTTACTTATATATATATATATATAATATTAGCCGTACCCTCACGGCGTTGCCGCTGCTGAATTTTAAAACTTTACCTGTTGTGCTGTCCTTGCTGGGTATAAAAACGTCGCCTGGTGTTGACTTCAGAATGATAATAAAACATGTCGGGAAATATTTTTAAACGGGCTTTATGCTGTGTTCTTTTTCTCATTGAATTTAGCTTCATTACGGCATACATTTTTAATTTTTATTTTTAATTTATTTATTATTAATATTTCACATTTTGACAAAATTTGCTACAAACGCAAAAGAGCAAATTTTTGCCGCAACGTCTACGCAATCAAGAAATTCTAATTTAAAAAAATGAAGAAATTATTCTGCATACTTCAAACTCTTTGTGTGAAATTAGTGCCACCATTGGAACTTTTTCCGCACTACCCATGCACGAAAACAGGAAAAAAAAAGTTTTTTCGGAAACAGCAATAAGCATCTAATTCTATACATTTTATTGTCTTACTAATTACAGGTGGGATTCATTACGCAACACTATTGTTACCATTGTAACATTTGAGTTGTTCTAATATTTATGGTAACTTATTTTTCAGTCTACTGTTATTATTCTTTACGATAGCTTAAATTTTCTCCAAACTACGCTACCTAGATCTTTATATTATAAAATAGAGTTGACATATATTCAATCTCATAGCAAACATATGCAATTAATTTTACTAAAAGCACTTACTTTTTCCTTTTGGGTGAACTACTTAATTAGAATCCCTCTCCCTCATTTCGTTCTTTGGAAACTAATACGGAATAACATGTCATATGTTCTAAAAAAAAGGCTGATTTTTAAATTGCCTTCTAAAAATATTAAAAATCAAAATAAAGCTGTGACAACCTATTTTTAAATTAAAAAGCTATTTATGGATTAAAAAATATATCAGTATAAATTGCAATAACAAAGTGCACCGGAAAATGGTAAGTACCCTTTTTTTAAGTTAATCAAAAACTAATTTATTTTTTCCCCATGTGCTCCATTTTTGAGTCTAATTTTTTTCCCCTTCATGTAAGATAAAATTTCTTTCTAATTTAAATCGACCAAATTTAGTGAAGCAATAGTTTCGTGATTATAAAATAAAATCATTCCAATTTATATGCAGATGTATTTTTATTCCTTTATTTTTAATTATATATATATTTTGGCTTGGTTGTGACTTTACTTAAATGAAGTAATTTTCAAACGTCAGCAAGTGAAAACAAAGATTTTTTGCCATCAATTAGCTAAGGTTAACATTTTTGTAGTAAGTAAAACTATGCAAAAAAGGGTAACTCATTTGTGCTTTTCTACATTCAAGTTGTTAAATTTTATGATTTTGACCATCATTAAAACTGATGATGTATCTTGTTTTCAGTATGAAATGACATGAGAGGAATTTTATATAGGGTACTAAGAAACAGTTTGGTGAGATTTTAAATAAAATGAAATATACTACAAAAATTGAAATCCATATATGTATTTCACTTAACGTAGACCAGTTACGATTAAGTTTGGCGTACGATACGATATTGACATTATTCAGAAAGCAAACTAAGGTAAAACAATATTTAAAAATTGTTTAATGATTATCCTAGAAAAGTAACACAATATCTATCTATTTATATATATTTATGTATATATATGTACATATCACTTAACGTGGAGCAATTACAATGAAATTTTGCGATACTATAAGATACTGACATCCATGCAAAAAAAAAACTGGTAAAACAATATTTTTTAAAAATGTTTAACGATTAGCCTACAAAAGTAACATATTTTTTTGTATTTCTTATCGTAACTTACGTCTTTCAACAAATTTATTTTTACTTCTGAAAAAGTATTTCCATTCATAACTCAATTTTTAATTTTCGATTCTTTGGATTGGAAACACCTTAGTTTGCTTATACCGAGCGATAATTGTCATGTTTATGTCTAGCGATTTTTCCTTAAGCCTTTCGAACTTTAAAGTGTTTTTTTTTTTTTTACGATTTTAAAATGGTTAATTTCCGATTCTTTGGAGTGGCAACACTTTAGTCCGTTACAGCGATCATTCTCATGTTTAGTTTTATTGTTGAACTTATTGCCCTCAGATGTTCTGCGGGGAATCAGCTAGTGTGTTGTAAATAATAAGCAATATATATCTTTAAAATGACCTTTAAAAAAACCTTTGTCTTGCAAAACATTTGCGTACCACTGCTAATGTAACTTTATCATACAGAATATAATACTAATAAATTATAGAAAAGTACTACGACGACTAGGATGTTTCAATCACACCATTTTTTATAGTAAGTGCAGAGAAAATCATTTATTAAAATAAAACTATTTGTATAAAATAAAATACATCAATTATATAAAATATATTTTTAATACGTACTTCCAAAACAGCATTAGAAATAAGTCTTCAAGTACAAAATACCTATCATATAAAAAATGAAAAAAACAAAGTTAATGAGAAGGTTGCTGCTGCATGGCAGATACAAGTGATGTAATATCTCGTTCCGTAGAAGTTAGTTTTAACCTCAAATTTAGGTCGACATTTAATTTGCTTCTATATTTATTTTCAATAAATATCATATTGGAAAAAGCAGTTTCACAAAGATGAGTGGTTATGATCTGAATTAAAAACAACAATGCTTTTCTTGACAATAAAGGGAATTTATTTTTAAGTTTGAGCCAACATTCCCCCAACTCTAATCGGGCAAAATCTATCTTCAATTCCGAGTTTTTGTGTTTTAAACTCTTCTTTTGTTTCGTTGCCCGCACGCGTACCACCTATAGAGGCTTCACGTACCACTAGTGGTACGCGTACCCCAGTTCGGGAAACGCTACGATAGAGGGTCGTCTAACTGAAATATTGCTCATCAATGTGACGACATTTTTTTTTTTTTTTTTGAAAAAAACATTATAGGTGAAAAGTAATTATTTTTCTTTTAATTGGAAAGGCGTGGCTTGATTTTTATTTGTTGGGAAAGTTATTAATAAATATAAAACTCATTGTTAAAAAAGAGTTTGTTGTCGTTCTTCAGTAATATTAAAAGCAATTATAATAAGAGTTTATCTGAAGGCTTCTCTGAAGCAAAAATAAAATCCAATCAGTTTGTTTGCTGTAGTGACCTTTTAAAATCGACTTCAAAACGGAACCTATCATACAAATGATTACTTTTTAGTGGCATTCACTCGCAGAAGGTTTGCCCTATAATATGCATTTTTAAAAATGTATTTACACTAAAATGAATAATTTTTGGAAAAAAATAGAACCGACTTAAAATTATAAATTGTGCTAAAAAGTGAAAAATAAATCAGTGCTTTAAACAACACCGAAACGACTTTGAAACATAGTTTTTGAAGTCGGTGCAAAATTATGACGGTCTAATCATTATGACACCATATGCAGCTTTTACATTAAAAACTGTTGCAAAGTGTAGGCCACTTATATTTGTAATTGATTTATAGTTACAAAAGCAATCATGAATCAAAATAAATCATAATTTTTCAGTATTTTTCGGGATTTGGCATATAAACGAAAAGAAAGAAATCATTAAGTTATTAGCCGTGAAATGATGGCAACTTAAATACATTCGTAAGTTTAATTTACTTTGGTTACGCAGCACAATTAATTGCGATATGCAAAAAGTCAATAAAAATTCCTCAGAAAGAAAATTTTGTTTGGAATCTTCGACACATATGAATAAATTAATAAATAAAAATAAAAACGAGAATACGAGCAACAAGCTTAATTGTACAAAAAAATGCAATACAAAGAGAAACATATTTAAATTTGCAAACATAAAAATTAAACTTAATAAATACTGTAATTTAAAGTTTGGTGTTTTTTCAGTTAGTCAAATGTATTTTCGTACAATTATTTTTACACTAAAAACCAAACCGCTAGTACATTTTACGTGAAAAAAATTACAGAGAGAGACTGCTCTTGCTTAGAGTTTATTGCTAAACTTACAATTCAGTTAAATATATATACACACACATATATATATATATATATATATACCTAATTCAATTCTAGTATTTTATGGGCTAAGCAAATTGACCATAAAAAAAACCAAATAATGGTCAACGATAACGTTTTTTTCTTAGATGTATTTTTTGATGTTAGGAATATATTTCTGAATTGGTCTAAAATTACAATAGGACGTCAATTTCGAAAATTTTCCAATGCAGAACTGCCGCAACTTCAAAAATTTTGGGAAAAACCCTCTCTCTCCCAGACCGCCTCATGCCTCGGATTACGTCAGATACATTAAAAATTTCGTCCTTTGAATTTCAATTTCGAAAGTATTTCCATGCGGAAAACCACATTCTTTTCTCCTAACGACAGTAAAATAACCAAAATATGCGCTTTTAGGACTGCAATTTAAAAACATTCCGAGGGAGGACCTCCATCCCTCCCTCTTGTCTTCGGAGTCAACAAAGTTGACCCTATATGCGCTTTTAAGATTTTAATTTCGAAAGTTTTCTGAAGAACAGCCACCGAAAAACCGCGTCTTTTGAATTATCCAGAGTTAACCTTATGGCCTTATATGAGTGTTTACGACTTCAATCTCGAAAAATCAGTGCGAATGAGCTCCCGAATCCCCCCGCCATTCCTTTTTCCCTATCATCATCAAAAACCGCTTAAAATTGCGTTTTTCAAATTTCAATTTCGATAAATTTTCATAGCCTCTCAGTTCCTCTTTCTCTAAATTTTGCAAAGGTAGTCTAAAATTAAGTTTCGTATAAAAAATCACGAGGGTTGATCTTCTTTCTTTAACGGCACAATCGTTGATGAATGTTTCGTTTTCAGGACGAAAGTTTCGCAATATTTCCGGGGCGGATCTCCAACCCCCTTTCTTTCCCGGACATTGCCAATGTAAACCTAAAATTGCATTTTTAGGAATAGTAACGGAAGTCAAAAATTGTACCTGAAGAATTTTTCATAATTAAACTTATCATGCATTTTATAAATTCGGATTTTTTAAAAATAATTACTAAACTTGAAGGAAGATGGATGTCATTTCCCCTCTTCGAATGAATCGAAGATCCTGCGTTGAATTTAAATGCGTTTTTAGAGTAAAAAGTGTCAAGCTAAGTTGAAACTGAATGAACATCTCAAACTAAAAAGCTCTTCAAACGTTTTTTTTTTCGGGGGAGGGGAGGGAGGGGTGACACCATAAATTTCCGCACCCAATGAAACAGGCGCTTTTTCCAATTGCATGTGGGACACCGTTTTCTTTTGCTTCTCTACACTAAAATGCTTATAAAGTGTGCAACATATATGTGCTATTTTTAAAGTTAACTGGATACATTTGTGCATGAAAAATATTACTTGAACATATAAGTTTTCCTTAGAGCAATAGTATTTGAATGAAAAGAATAATAATGCTTTATATGTATAATTGGCTTTAAAAATAAACTTTAAGCAAAAATTAATAATTTATGAAGGAAAACCACATTACGTTTTTCAAGAAAGTGTTTTAAAAAATATTTCCATCTTTTATATTAAAAAAAAAGCAGTTATTATAGCGCATAATGTACCAAACAACTTTAACTTTTTATCGGTTAAAAATACTACTTTTTTTTAAAAATATCGAGTTTTAAATTTTCTCGTAAAATATGTGATGTCAGTACACTTTTAACATTTTGTTTTCTTAGAAGTTTTGGGTTTCCTCTTTTTTTAGAGTGAGGTAAAAACTAATATAATAACCAAAAAATGATTATAAATTTAAAACATTGTCAGCATCACATTTGGTATGGATTAATTCTGTTGTATATATTAATCTACGCCATTTTGGTTTCAACGGAACGTTGCCCAAGCAAATGATATTGTTACATGTAGATTGAAGTATCCACTCTGTATGATTACTACCTATCAAATATGAAGCGTTTCAGCCGGAAGTAAAATACGTGGTTTAGATTCAATAATCACTGCATCAGATATTGCGGTATATTTGACGACACTGAGTTTATTAGCATCACGGTGATTCTGACAGGTTAGAATACACAAAATGCGTCTATGTATTTGATTAATTTTGCAATACCTCGAGGCGGTTGTTTCAAAACTTTCATTTCTAATTAAAATTTAAATGTATAATTTTTTGAAATAATAAGTTAGAAAGTCGTTTTTTTTATCTTGCTTTCTTATTTATACCGTTAATAATAATAGTAATCAACGAAATTGAATCAATGATTTTCAGAGAAAATTCAATGTGTTACATTTAACGTAAGTGTTTTACTTTTCCGAACCCAATCGCTAGCAAGTGCTTTATGTAAGTTCATAGTGCTAACCTTTTCAGTCATAGATTAGCAAATATTATATCTCGTATTTCTCTTACATGATGCCCAAAATAATCCCTAATTAAGATTTAGGGTTTGCAACACCTTGGTTTGGCTTTTCTTCATCCTGTTTTCTTAAAATTAATTTTATAGTTATCTTGGGTGGCAACACGATGTTTTTTATTTCTTTTTGCCTTCCTAAATTACTTTTACAGTTAAATATCTTGAGTAGCAGCAATTTTGAAAAAAATTAATAACTTAGAATCTTAG
Organism: Octonoba sinensis; assembly: GCA_038502835.1. Classification (NCBI taxonomy): domain Eukaryota; kingdom Metazoa; phylum Arthropoda; class Arachnida; order Araneae; family Uloboridae; genus Octonoba; species Octonoba sinensis. The sequence continues at coordinate 14,854,121 of CM076606.1, read as the reverse complement.
CGATTTTTAATCCGTCGTATTTTTATTTTTTTCTCACGCATTATTATACTGAAATAAAATTAATTAACCGGAAGAAATAAACTGCTTTTCTTTCTTTCTTTTTTTTAACTCTTTTCAATATCCCCAATTCGTAACTTTTCCGTAGCATTGCGACTTGAAAAAAAAAAAAAAAAGTTTGCATTCTAATTTTTTCCACCTTTTTCTACACACGTGCAATATCTTGATAAAAACATTGCATGTTTTCTTCCGCTTTTTAATTTTTTCTGTAATTTTATTAAGTCTGGATTTTTGTGTATCTACTCACTATTAATACATTTGTTTTAAATCAATCAGCAATTACAGTCCAAACAGCTTCAAATAAATAAACAAACAAGGAAAGAAAAAGATACGTAGTTTTACATGTTAACATTACATCTGTTCGTTAACATAACATGCTGTGAACAGTGTTTCATAACAATTCATGTTTTATTTATCTTCTTGACGCACATGGTATATTAGACGCAAACATTTCATAGTCAGCAGATTTTTGACTAATAAAAAAAAGGAACTATTTCACGAGATGTGTTTTAAGAGTGAACAGACTGCCTAGTTGTTTTTGAAGAAATGCTTTTAACAAATACAAATACAAAAGTGACGACCAGCAAAAGGCTCAGGGCCCAGCTAGGCTGGCCCTAGTCAGTTTAGCAGACCCAATGAACATGAAGAGCTTTCTTAAAAGTTTTTACCCCACTGTAATTAACAGTCGCTTCCGGTAAACTATTCCAACTGCCTACAACCCTATTGAGGTAGTAATGTTTCCTAATTTCAAGATTAGGCTGAGATTTGAAAAGCTTAAAACAATGACCTCTAGTTCTACTTTCAGCGCATAGCTCTAGTCCATCAATATTTCCCATTTTAATGAATTTAAACAACTGAATCATGTCCCCTCTAACTCTCCTTTGCTCAAGACTATATATATTGAGCCTTTTAAGCCTAACCTCATAATCTAAGTCTGAAATACCACTTACCTATCTTGTAGCCCTCCTATGAACCCTTTCTAATAAGGTAATATCCTTTTTTAGGTACGGAGACTAAAACTGAACAGCATACTCCAAATGAGGTCTTACCAAACTTCTGTATAATGGCAATACAACTTCCTCAGACCTGTTCAAAACACCCTTATTAATAAACCCAACCATCCTGTTAGCTTCGTTACTTACTATGCTACACTGCTGACTGGACATGAAGTCATGACCAATCAATACTCCTAGATCAACAACTGCTTCTGCTTCCCTAATGACGGAACCTTGTAAATAATAGGTTGCATATTTATTCCCATGACCAAAATGAAGCACTTGACATTTCCCAATGTTAAAAGACATATCCCACTTAATTGCCCACCTAGAAATTTGATTTAAATCCTCTTGAAACTGATTGACTTGTTCCTCCGTGTCCACAGTTCCCATGATTTCGACATCATCAGCAAAAATATTGATGTTCCCAGAAATACTCTGAGTAATAATAATAATTTAACTTTGTGCAAGTAAACTATAGAAATATAATTTCACGTTAAATTAAAGCACAAGTTTTAATGCTCATTTGTGCTTTAATTTAACGTGAAATTATATTTCTATACTCTGAGTAATATCAATAATGAAAATAATAAAAAATATAGGCCCTAAAACTGAACCTTGTAGAACTTTTTACACTACAGAAGTGAATGCGTCGACAATAATTCTTTGAAATACCCATTAAGGTGTAATTTTACTTTTTCGGGTAAATCAAATGATCTTAGTTCCATTCTTTATTTGTTTATTCATTTTTTTTCCTTCAAATGTCCCTGTTGTTCTTTTTTGCTTTTTAAAGGGTACTTCTATGGTTTTGGATTTGATTTTTTTTAAAGATAAAAGGAAGTATAACCTTAGAATTGCGTTACAGTCGAGCGTGCCATATGGAGTATTCTATTTGCCACGAAATATTATTCCAATAAACGGGATATTCCATTACCCGAGAACACATTGAAACGCCAACAATGTTTCGAGTTACGGTTAAAGGAAGAAATATTTAAAAATAACCTAAACCATTGGATTATTTAATTAGAAAAAAATCGATTAGTTAAAAGTAATAAACATTTTAAGCACTTTAAAATTAGGAGATTAGACGAAAAATACGCAATTTTTTTGGAAAATATTAATATTTCCCTTAATTTTTTAAAATAATTAATGTTACTTATTTGTTGCTAAGGAAGTCGACTATTTTCGACTGTTTTCTGTTCTGTGAATGCAGCCAATCTATTGTTGACTTTTAGCGTCGTTTCGAAGAAACGCACTACGATAGCACAAAAGACATTTTTACTTTTTTGTTATTTTTTACTAATTTAGATTCTTAAGTTTGGGGACCATCAAAAAATTTTTACACGTTCTATTTTACCTGTTTACTTTTGCTTACTTATTTACTTTTCTTTTTAAAACAAGATCTATTTGTCTGGAAGACATTGCAGAAACCCAAGAATAGAGGAACAGAATAATTAAAAGAAAACGTGAAATGAACCTAAACATCTGAGAAATTTTTCGATTAAATATTGCATTTCCCGGAATAAGTTGATAGCTGGTAATATCCGCCCCTTTTATATAAAAACCTGTTGATCTTTCATGTTTTCTTCACCCCCACTTTGACTGTTAGGAGGACAACGTAGGCCGAGGGACGGAAAACTGAATAAAACCATTCACTTCAAATCCAAGAAATCGCAATTTCGTGCGATTGCACAGTTCCGATGATATGACAATATTGCCTTGAAAGGCAATCAGAACATTCATTACTGAACTTTGCTGAAAAAATATCCGAAAAGAAATGTCAAAAAGGAAGAAAATCGATAGACATGGTTTAAAATTAGTCCTTTAAACGGGATAATCATGATATTTCATTCGCCAGAAGCAATTTATTGTGGTTTGGTACATTGAAAATGTATTCCAGTAAGCGGGATATTATCTTAACTGATATTTAAATAAGCGGGTTTAACTATATGTTAAATGTTGATAAATTTTGTCATTGTGTAACTAGTGTATTATGGATATAGTAATTTATTCAAATGTGAACCAAACAAGAAGTATTAAACACACGAGATAGATGTAAAGATTGCCTTAAATAAAGTTATATAACTTAAAGTGTTCAATTTAAGAAAAAAACGAAAGAAATATTATCACTGCTGAATGTTGAATAAAAAGGAGTATGTTTTCCATTCAGAAATACAGGGTCTTCATTAATTATTTTTGGAGTTTCCGTAAATCATAACTTTCGAATAAAAAATATTACGCAAAAACCTATTATGTATTCGTATATCACAACTCAAAGAATTTTAAGTGGCAACAATGCGATCTTAGCGCATTTGCAGACTAGGTAATTACGAGGTGTGATTGGAAAGTTTTAAGAATGGGATTGCAATTTCACAATGGCGGTACTTGCATGCTAGTGTGATGCATCGCCTTTAAAATAGTCCCCTTCTGACTGAACACACCGCCTCCAACGGTGTTTCCACTTTTGGAAACATTCCTAGAATTTTTTTTTCTCAAGTGTGTGAAAGACGCTCGCCGGATTCTCCTGGATGTCTTCAATCGAGTCAAATAGCTTCCCTTTCAGTGAAAATTTCAGTTTAGGAAACAGGTAGAAGAATTTTCGACTAAATTTAACATTCATGTGCTTCCATAACCGCCCTATTCCCCTGATACAGCCCCTCCGGACTCCTACCTATTTCCTAAACTGAAAATCTCACCGAAAGGGAAGAGATTTGACTCGACAGTGAAAATTTCAGTTTAGGAAACAGTCCACAGTTTAGTCCACAAAGGCTACATCAGGGAATAGAGCGGTTGTGGAAGCACAGAAATGTTAAATTTGTTCAAAAATTCTTCTACCTGTTCCCTAAACTGAAATTTTCACTGAAAGGGAAGCAATTTGACTCGATTGATGACATCCAGGCGAATCCGGCGAGCGTCCTTAACACACTCGAGGAAAAAAAAATAGAGGATCGTTTCCAAAAGCGAAAACACCATTGTAGTCGATATGTTCAGTCAGAAGGGGACTATTTTGAAGGAGTTGCATCATAGTAGCACGCAAGTACCGCCATTGGGAAATTACAAGCCCATTCTTAAAACTTTCCAATCACACCTCGTATGACATCATAAATAAAAATGGTGACCGCGCAAGAAAAATAAATGTGTGTATTGTGGTTTTTCGGAACTAAATCAGTCATAACTACTCAACGTCGCTTCAGTTGTCAAGAACATTGTGTACGAGACCCCTGTGTCCTCCCTTGATGAACTAAAGCGCAGAATTGTTACTGCGATCCAAAATGTTACCCCACAAATGCTGGAGAACACTTGGAGGGAAATCGAATTTCGTCTCGATGTGTTGCGAGCCACGAAGGGCAGCCATGTGCAAATTCATTAATTTTTTTAATATCATTAATAAAATTCTTTGAGTTTTAATTTACGAATACGTAATCGGTTTTTGGCAATATTTTTTATTCGAAAGTTATGAGGTACGGAAACCCCGACAGTAATTAATGATCACCTGTATAATAACACTTACGAGGAAAAAAACAGTTCATCATACAAAGCAATAATTATTGTTTTACTATTTAATATCCGACGAGAAAAAAATGTCAATACGTTTTACTGTCCATGCATTATCTTTTGTTTAAACTGCTACAAAATGTAATTGTCATTATCATTAACATGTTTCGTTTTAGTGATTTATTTTAACCAATAACCTTTAATCCCGCCTTTCTCCACTTTCAGGTACATTGCTGTGACGCAACCAATTAAGTACGCCAAGCACAGGAATAGCAAGAGGGCTGTCTTAAGTATCGCCATTGTGTGGTTTTTGGCAGCAGCAATCGGATCCCCAATCGTTTTAGGATTGAACACTTCTCCTGAAAGGAATCCTCAGCTTTGCGTCTTCTACAACTCAGATTTTATTATTTTTTCATCTTTGTTTTCATTTTATATACCATGCATTGCGATGGTATGTCTTTACTATAAAATATTTAAGGTAATTTCAGCTGTTCGTTGCTTTATAAATTCATTTTGGTTATTTATTATGAGTATAACATCATTTTAATGCATAATTGAACGTTTCGAAGCTATCTCCATAATAGAAAATGTACGCATGAGTTCAAAAATTTCTTGATCACTAAGTATATTTTGCTTTAAGTTCAAAAAATAAAACGCAACATAACTTGCCGAATACTTTTTTAGGCATCGATCAAAGACAGTATGCTTTTTTATATAAGCTATATGAAATACAATTTTTGTGAGATTAACAGTTTTAATGAAAAAATGGCACTGTAACAGAGGCACTTTCTATTCTTTGATAAAAAAATATCATCAGTATGTTTTCAGTTTTTACTACTCCGAAATAAATCCCAAAACGTTGTTGAAATGGCAAAACCCATTTTAATACATTAAACAAAGTAAATCAACCTACAACACATATGAATAATTACAAAACGCTTTGATAAAGGCATTTGCAAGTGAAAAGTAATGAATAATTTCTGAAACAACCATGGTAAAAAAAAAAGAAGCTAAGACTAATGAACAATTCTGAATAGGACTCATAGAGTTCCGGACGACCCCTAATTGGGTCACCGTCTGTACAAGCTAAATTATATAGCCAAAAATCACGGGATAATTAATGATTTTTTTTTCAAATTTCTTGTAACATGTGTAAAAAATTAGTGCTGTAACCTGAACCTCATGATTGAGCTGACATTTTACAGTTAAAACTCCATTATGCGTTCATTTAAGAAACTAACAACAAGTTGAGGGGGGATGTTTATCATTCTGCAGCGTAAGAAAGATATTAATTAATAGTAAATTTTACAAAATTTTGGCTTATAAGCAATTGGCTTTTCTCTAAAACTTAATTTATCCTAAACTTGTAATAAAACCTACAAAAATTATGACGACACACCAGAAAATATTTATTCTGAAATTTAAAATTGAACATTTGACAAAATATAAGTATTTCAAGGATTGTTTCTACCATTAGTTCTTAGTCTCCTATATTTACAAGTGATGGAACTTTACTGGGAAGTGCAAGCTCAAATAAGCCATTTATTACGATCGAAGTTCCAGCACAGCAATTCCTTAATAATTATACAAATACAAATAGAAAAGTGACAACCAGCAACAGGCTCAAAGCCCAGCTTGGCTGGTCCTAGTCAATTTAAGCAGTCCCCAATGAACACCAAGAGCTTCCTTAAAAGTTTTTACCCCACTGCAATTACGAGTTGCCGCCGGTAAACTATTCCAACTGCATACAACCCTATTGAAGTAGTAATGTTTCCTAATTCCAAGATTAGCTTGAGGTTTGAAAAGCTTAAACCGATGACCTTTGGTTCTATTTTTAGCAAATAACTGAAGCCCATCAAGATTTCCCGCTTTAATGAATTTAAACAAATGAATCATGTCCCCTCTAACTCTTCTTAGCTCTAGTAGGCCAAAAAACATTGAAAGTCTCCAGTTGCTTTCGGCTATAAAGAGTGTATACGAACCGCACTAAGAAGTAGAGATACATGCGAAAAAAGTGTCCCGGAAATTACTTACACTCAAATTTCTCCAATATGGGGGAAGTTTTACCACTTCTATCACGATTTTTTGTGTACACTTCTTTCCCGAAAATAGTAAAGGAGACGATGAATTATTTTGAGAAGAAACGTTGATCACTCACACTTAAATTAGGGCTTAGAGTCAGGAAGCCACAACGCTGCGTGTGTAATGAGTAATGCTCAAAAGTTTTGACACACTGAAAAAGAAAAAGAAAACGAATAAATCAGGGACCAAAAACCTCTATTGAAAAACCATTCACCACTGTTGAGACACCTTTTACGTACTCAGCTGTAATTGAAAATCCGCTTTCCATCCCCCCCCCCTTCTCTCTCTCTCTCTCTCTCTCTCCTTAAAATATAAGAATTTTTCACAATACCAACGTTTCCTCATAAAATGAAAAACACTCGAACTCTTTAAGCTCAAAATAAAAAAAAGAAAATATATCAAAAAAATTCAGTGTATTTTTTTAAACTTCAGTTTGTGGAAGCACTTTAAGCTGTTTTCAATAACTCTAGGGACCTCAGAAACGAAAGTGTTTCTCAGAATATCTTTTGTACTGTGGATGCAGTACTGTGATGTAAAATATAGACAAGACCGATAATACAAGATAAAAGAATGTAAGATAGGGAAAAATGACAGAAAAATACAAAATGCTTTGTCTAATTCTTAGTTTGTCCGTAATATACTAATACTTCTTAACATTATCATGATTTTGTAATCTTTTTGTCGGAAAAACTTATCCATTGAGCTCACTAGTATCCGTGTACTTTTTGTTTTCTTTAGGTGATTATTTACTTGAGGCTTTTATTATCCATGCAGTTTGAGAATAAACGGATTATCCGTTTTTTAGGGGATTTTCAGTGAGTGAAAAGCCGTTTCAAATCATTGAAAAATTACGAATCAGTTTGAAAATTAACTGATTATCCATATTTTATATTTTTTTCCTAGGTAAAAAAATTTTCAAACCATAAAATATTATCCGTAAACTTTTAGAAAGAACTGATTTTCTGAGTATGAATTTTCTTTTTGAAATCATTGAAGTATTGTCCTATAATAAACTGATTATCTTATTTTTCTAGATTTTCTGCGTGTAAAATATATTTAAACCTTTAAAGCAGTAATAGAATTGAGTGTTTGTACGAAGTTTGTGAATATTCTGTGGATTAGAAAAGGAAAAACAGAATATGGGAGGAAAAAGATACTGTGAAGTTATTAAAGCATTATACGTACATTCGGAGAAATAATTGATTATCCGGGTTTTTTACAAATTTATTTTCTGAATACATTAGAATTAAAACTTTGCTTCGCTTTTCAACGACAACGCTACTGAAATCGTAATATTAACATATATTAACTAGAAGAAACTACTTTATTTCCAATGCACTGTTATTATTATTATTACTACTGTTATTATTTTAACTATCACTTAAGTAAAACACTAAAACTGCTTTTAGCAGGAAATAATCAAACATTATATGAACTAACAGACACAATAAAAGTATTACTATCACTCATTTTCGGTAAGTATAGTAAAGACCAGAACTTCATGCTCTGCTGCTTAACTCTTTAATTCTGTTAGAGCCAACACGTTGTCTACTCTCTACTGCAACAATATTAAGATCATTTTCAGGGAAACTTTAGAAGAAGCTTCCTTCCTGAATGACATGAAATGGCGGCTCACTAGCATTTGCGTATTGAATAGCAGAAAACCAAATAAACTTCAATTAGGCTGCCAGATGAGGGTCGGATAACATGTTACAATAAATACCGCACTTCGCTTTTCAAATCAGTGACTGCCCATCGCTGATACTGTAGCGTAAGATCTTTCAATTCCGACACAAGAGCATCGTCAACCCACAAATCGAAATTTGGAATATAAGGCGTTAACAAATTTTTACAGTTAACATTTTATAATGTACATTATTCCTAATATATTGACATATTCACATGTCACTAGTGTAAACAATATTCAAATGAGAAAGAAGAGCTTTTTTTTCCCTCACTGTACATTCAGTAAAGTATGTTAAAAACCATTTCTCTATGAATGATAACATCTATAAAATCTTACCTCCCAACCTTAAATTATAATGTCTATTAATGTATTTTAGGCCATCCACGAACGAGCTAAAAAGAACAAGGAAAGAGCTACAGGTGGAAATCGTCCTAGTCCCAGCATTTCAACAAGTAAAAGCAAATGCAAGCAGAAAAATTCTGATGCTTCGTCTTCTTCTCAGCAAAAAGTTACAGTGCAGGCAGAAACAGTAACCACGCATACGAGCAATAATCACCCAGAAGATGAAATAGAAGATGAAGAAGATGAAGAACTAACGATTGTAGCTGATGGCGAAGATCCTTTAGCTACAAAAGGCTCAACCCCAGTCGTAGTCAAATTGACGACACGTTGCAGTTACACTGACTCTGGTTACGATGGCCCATCGCAGCAAGAAACTCAATTCACTATTAACCCCAAAGTGGAGATTGCTAACCATAAAAGTAGTCCTGACGATTCTCCTAAAAGCAACAATATCGAAATATCACCAAAGCCAAAGAAGAATGGTATCTTGGTGAAGACAACATCAAAAGGAAAGGGTAGAATTGATAAAATAGTGGTAGAACGGAAAAAGAGGTCTAGATTCAATTTAGGTAGAAGGCATAAAAGTAGTAGCAAAAAAAGAGAAAAAGCTTCAGTAAAGAGGGAAAGAAAAGCTACGAAAACCCTTGCTATTGTGTTAGGTATGAAAATCATCAGCTTTTTTGCTTCGTATCGTCAGCGTTCTGGTAAAAGTCACCAAGTCCCCAAACATATAATAGATTAGTTCAGTTATTAGAATTCATAATTAATAATTTCAATATATAGACCAGAGGTGGCGAACCAATTGCACGCGATAGGCATTTCAGTGACACGCCTTCAAGTGTTGGAAAAGCAAAAGGTATATTAAGTGAAGCGTCTAAAACGAAGTCCGTTTTTAAAAGGAAAAAAACAATAATAATAGTATGCTTTGAATTGCGCTGATACATCTAAGGGTCCGTACTATAAAAGGTAAAAACACCTAACATGTTAATTACTTTTATTTTACTTTTTCCTGCCGGCAGGGTGGCGTTGTGGTAAGGTAATGGCCTCGTACGCCCAAGTTCGCAGGATCAAACCTGACCCAAGTTGGTGGATTTTTTAGATGCAGAAAATCGTCAACGCCCATATTGTATGATTATGCGACATGTCAAAGACTCCTTGAGTATCTGTTGGGATTGGATACTCGGCTGAATTGAATATCTAGTGCAGTTTCGCATCATTTAGAGTTTAGGTTCCGCCGTCTACGGGGAAGCTAAGCGACAACATTCTCAAGTGGTAATGGCATCGCCTATAGTGCTGCTACTTGAGAGAATGGATGTCTATTTCCGGGGAATGCACTATGTATGCGAAGGTTAGTGCCCATACGCAGCCCCAATAAAAAGAAAAAAAAACTGCTTCACTTAAAGAAAGAATGTCTGCTTCAAGACACTTGCACCTCATCATAATAATAGACTGAAATATTTTTAAAAAATATTGCTTAGACAATTTCATTCTATGAAAGTTTATAACTAAACACCAAATATACCTACAAAATATAATACGATAGTTTGAAAAAAAAGCAGGAGTTTAAAGATGATTTTTCTCGAAAGAACTATAAGAAGTGATTCACTGGTAACTTAAAAATAATAAAGCATAATTTAACTGACGCACTAATTGGAAAACGTTCGCCATCCCTGATATAGAGCAATTTACAATTCAAAAGTTGAATTAATAAACCTAATAAAGAAGTTTGGTGTTTTTAGTCCCTCCCCTCTCGCTTTTAAAATTTTTCTTAAAATTCAACTTTAAAATAACTGCATTTCAAAACTAGAGTTGGGAGCTTGGCGTTTTACCTGAACATTGACGATTTAGTAAATTTTTTTGGAAATGTACATGACATATAGTGGGCAAAAAAAAAATAAGAAACTGTCGAATGTTTGGAAACTATTTGCATTCAAAATCATTCTCTGATTAAAAAATGCATTCAGCATTAGTTAAAATAATAAAGGAAAATGAATAATGACCTTGTTTGCAGAAATAAGAATATCGAGTAACTTAAATAAATTGATCACTCTAATTAAATATTTCGACAAAAGTGAGGAGAGCCTTGAAATAGCCTTGCATGCAGTTATAAGCAAACCATTTAAAGATATCCATTATTATAAATATATAAAGCGAATAATTTTCATTTTTATCTAATGACGTTTTGACAAATAAACCTGTTACGTATCGTCGAAATAATTTAAACTGTTTACAAACATGAAAAAACATTACTTCTTCAAGGACGTAGAAAAAAGCGAGCATACTTACACTCTGAAAGGATGTCAAACATAAAGAGAGCACTTGAACTTTAGTTTAAAAACCGTAAAAAATATTTAAGATTGTTTTTACCGGAAATGTGTTATGTGGTGGGGGATCCTTTTTTTTTCTTATTGTTGTCAAAATATTTACTACCGTATTTCTTTTTTAGTAAATAGAATAAGTATATGCACCTGATGCTTTTTACTCATTACGTCGCGTAAAAACAAACAGGAGGATGCAAAGAAGCCAAAGAAGTTCCGAATATCTCTTAAAAAGCAAAAAATACCATCTTACAGAATATGTCAAATTTTAAGAATGTTTTGTTTTAACGCATGAGTAAATAATAATATTAGTAAATAAATTCTTTCAAAAAATGAATATTTGCTTTGTCAAAAAAGCAATGTTTTGATTATTCCAGATAATGCATTTTAAAATATATGTATTCAATGTAACATAGAAATATGAGAGACTAAATTTCTGTGTTTGGAATTCAGATAAATTATACTAATAACTAAATACATGGTAGTTAAAATTAAGGTAACTCTGTTTAGACCTGCGTAGAGCTTATCCTAATGGACGTATGTCATTGAAGCTTGGTACATTCATTATATGGACTATAGCGAAAATAAATTTACTATAAGAAAACAACAGTTCAAATTATTACCACGAGGGGAATGCCTCTTGTTTATCTATCAATTGCAATTCTCATCGCAACTGAAAGAGGGACTCTTCGAAATATTGTTATAGACACGCTATAACGCGTGTTGAACGTGTGACTGACGCAAATGGAATGCCCATTCAGCAAATTCTTTTTCGAAGACAGACATTTTGCCTTCTTTGAAATAGGGTGTTGCTATGGTTATTTAACTAACGATGACTTATCTCTTCGATAATGCAATCAACAAAATCACGATCGTCTGAGAAAAGTCACTTTTAATGACGCGGTAAGAAAGGCCAATCAGGCAATACGAGGGAGTGGTTACTGAATTACGTAGAACAAATAATGTGCCTTGCATTATTGGTTCTTCTTACTTTAATAAGCACGCCCGCGTATTATTTATCTGATATTTTTATTGCATCATTAAAAGAGATTTTCCCTCATACGACTATTTTTTTTTTTATTTCTCTATGATTGTTATAGACACGCTACAACGTGCTGTTAGTTTGAAAACCATAGCAACAAGCTATTACCACATACCCCAAATGTCTTCGTCGCCGTTGGTGTGAACGCGACCTTTGTCTTTTTATATCCTTAGTAAAATATTTAAAAGTGCTAATATCAGGCTAAAATGTATCTCTTTATTTCAGCTATGTTCCTGATATGTTGGGTTCCTTTCTTTACTGCTAACATTCTAGATGCGATCTGTATCAAAGTTGAATCGCACACTTGGCGTCCAGGCATGACAGTGTTTCTTTTGACGACCTGGTTAGGCTATATCAACAGCTGTGTGAATCCTGTCATCTACACCATTTTCAACTTAGAGTTCAGAAAAGCATTTAAGAAACTATTGCAACATTTCTGTACTTCCTGCTCAGGTTCATCAAGGTGAATGTAAAACTTCCTGTTTTAAGTTTTCCCATATACACCATAAAGTACATGGTTGCAGAAAAAACTGTTGATGTGTTGACAAAAGTTGTCTACACCGAGCCTGATTAAAATAATTTTTGTTTAAAAAAAAAAATTAATTTTGAAAGGCGCCATTATTTAAAAGTCATTAAGTGAAAATATTTCTTTCCTAATTCTCGCAGTAGATTTATCTTCATACAAAAATTAATATATGGTTACGTAGAATAATAATATTTTACCATAAGTTATACACAATCATAAATTAAATATATTATAACTTAAACATTGTTTTATCTGCACCTCAAAAACTGGTGACAATTTAACCCGCGATGAGTCGCCGAATTTGTTGAGTTGGCTGGCTTCCACCGACACCTCCGAAAGAGAAAGCCTATCCACTGCTTTAATGACGTCACGGCAAGAGGTTTGCGGAAAAGAAATTTCGATAGAAAATCGCTTCAATTTATGTCACAAAACCGACTAATACTATTGTTTTAAGAACTGCAGTTCGCAGGACACGGCGGTTTTTTTTTTGTTTTTTTTTTTTTTTACTTCGTCACATAAAACTGATGTAGTACTCGAAAGAAAAGTCTATTCCAGAGGAAACATACTATTTTCGGTGATTCATTATGCATTAAATAATTAAATATAACTCATTTAATTGCAAACAACCTTCAAGATAGACAAAAAACACAGGAGCAAGTAATAATAAACAAGAACTTATTCAATTATTTTCACACTTTTCTAAAGAACAAAAACCCTCAAATATGAGCAATAAACATTTTTTTCTTAAGTATATTACTTTTGTTCACACCTTTTTATTTAACTTGCGAAACTTTATCTTTAACTGTATGTGGCAGGAAAATATATGTTTAAACCTACCAAATACATATAAAATACGTATGAAAATCCCTTTCCATTACCCAACATTTGTGATGTATACTATATTTATTATATTCACTAAATTTCCGAAGTTTCGAATTAGATTAAAAATGGATGCATGTCAATGTAAATATCATCAAGTTAACTTCTATTTATATTCAGTAGACAAGAGGTTACGTACATTACAATAAGAACGAAATAAAAAAAAAGTACATATGAATAATAAATTTCAATTTTAACTATCTATATTTCAACTTGAATATACAAACCACATGCTCAATACTTTCCTTATTTTAATTAATAAATTTTCGTATCCACTTGACGACACTCATTATCGCCGAAGCAACATTAGTATTAATTAATTCTTATAAGTATATTCCGTTTAATGCAACTTTTGAAACTTTGTTTCATAAAATTCCGAGAAAAGTTTGTAACCATGGTTCCGTTGCATTATATTAAATTAAAAGACAGACTGATATTAAGTGATTAAAAGTTACAGCACCAATTACTTTAACTGTATTCGTATTTACCTTGTAAATTTGCAATGCCAAGAATATGATTAGACAGAAAATGCACAAATTTTTGTAATACAAATTTAGAATTTACAATTCCAAACACATAATGCATTTGAATATATCATATTCTTCTCTTAACATTAATTACTTTTGTATTGTAATATAAACAACGAATTGCAATGAAAAGTAGTTTTTATAAAACATTTATTTTAACGTAAAAATTGCAATTTAATCACTCACAGTTTACGTATTAAAACAAAATCCATTTACTTTTCGCCGTGGATTGCTTTTGAATGTCATACATTCTTGAAATGTAAAAGTAACGAAGTGAAAAATAGTTTTTTTTTACTGTATAATATTTGATCTTATACCAGAATTACTGAAATAACTTTATAGTTCTATAATTGGTTTAAACAGGCCCGTCATTTTAAAATTTTTCAGGTTCAGAGGCGACCTATAGGTAAACCCCCCCCCCCCCGATCGCCCAAATGATGAGCCCTCTTAAAATAGTCGATGAATTATTTGAAAACGGGAAAGTGCAAGCAATAAAAACAAATGACGGTGTTAATTAATTTCGGCTTCATTTAGCGTATTCGTCGGCGACGTTAAGGCTAAAGGCGCTAAACTGTCAATTAAGGAACATGTGAGGCTTGTTTGGCAGCCTATACAAAGGCTTTCTCTATCGGAAGTGTCGACTCTACTTGTTCTTAGAATAATGACTCAGTACTTATAAAAAAAACACAGCAATTTTACTTACAAATACACACGAATGCTAAATCCTCCAAAATTAACAAAAATATTACAAAACACCGTAAAAGCAACGGTATCCCCGCATTTGCCTCCAAATAGGGATACACAAAAAAAATATCAAGCACACATCTCACAGCACCAAGGATAATCCCGGATAGCAAGAATAAGGAATAAATTGGAAAATTCACTAAAATATAGAATTGCCTATATTGTTCGAAAAGTCACCAAGCTTGACTCCAAAAATTAATCACCAAACTTGATGCCAACTTGCCGACGTATTGCTAATTTCGCAAAGCATACAGAAACCTATTCCAAATGCTAGCTTAACTGGAAAAACAATATTCAACTGAAGTTTCGAAAACTAAGCAATTTAAGCATAAAAATTAGTGTAATTTCCAGTAAATCTAGCTAAGTTACAACAAAATAAACACATTATAATACAATAACAACATATATGCATAGGAGTTTGTAACAATATGTATACTTAGTACTCATAAATTTAAAAATAATACTTAAGTTAATATGCCGCCTCCCTGCATTTTTTTTCTTTTTTTTCAAATTTTCTAAAATGGATGTACAACTCTATTTCGTAAGAATATTGTTCAACTCTTAATTATTAGCAAGTATTACACCATTTAAACTTTAACGACCGCTGTTTTATTTCAGATTCACACTTAAACTTTTTCTCCAGGGCTACCCTAGAGGTGACTCATGCTGAGTCATGTATGAGAGTTTAGTTATTTTCCTGCATTTGAACCTAACAGCTTGTAATTATCCGTTGATAAACCTGCCGCTATTAATATTTGAAAGCAAATTTGTTGACATTTGCTTTCAAAGAATATTCCACAAAACTTGTTGAGTTTAAAAATTTTATTTCTCAATACAATGAAAAGAGCGAAACTAAATAAAGACCTTTTTAACTAGAATTATATAGGTATTCAAAATACACTGAGCCAGAAATTTTGCTGTATGATAAGATATCTGTTGGCAATATATGTATAATAATATATTAAATCAAACTATGTCATTTTTTTTTCAGTAAAATAATTATTTAATTCTAATTTTATGAAAATTACATTTTATTTTTGGATGTCTTAATAGTAGATATTAAATATGTTAAGCATCATATGAATTGCTCTACAACTAAACTTGTATTACAATGCAGTTTTCTCTACCATTATTTGTCTTATCCCATGAAGGCTTTCTCATTGTCTCTATGTGTATTGTTCCAATATGGATCTTTGGATAATCTAATACAGTCAAACCTCGATATCTCGAATTTAAAGGGAGCAGTAAAAAAAATCGAGTTAGAGAAAATTCGAGCGAGCATTTTCGCCATTCTCATTGGAAGCCATGAGAATGGCAGATATGCCATTCTCATGGCATATCTGCCATTGGGCTCTTCTCATGGCTTTCAAAAGGCTCCCTCCAAATTCCAAATGGCTTAGTTCCGTCTTCAATTTCAGCCAAAAGTTTTTTTTACCACTTGAAGGCGATATTTGACTTTGAAACTTTGAATGATTCCTTGATTAAGAGGTTGAAGTCTAGATGTCGTGTTTGGGCGGAAAAAATCCACTTGAACATGATTCAATTTTGGTAAGATACCGTTACCTTGGCAGTTATCAATAAAAAGCACGATTTTTAGCTTTTCTCTTTTCATTTTCCTTGCTAACTCCTTCAGCCAATTTTAAAAAAAAATAGCAGTCATCCAAGCTTTTTGATTGGAATCATAAGTAAAAGGGACAGATTTCACTCCAGAAAAACTCCTTGGTTTTGCTGATTTTCCAATCATTAAGGGCTTTAATTTCTCACTCCCATCCATATTTGCACAAAGCAACAAAGTTAAACGTTCTTTACTCCTTTTGCCTCCCTTGCAGACTTCTCCTTTAATGGCCATTGTTTTATCCGGAGTGCATTTAAAAGAAAGTTCGGTTTCGTAAGCATTAAACATATTTTTTTCATCGTATTTTTTGAGTATCAAACCTAGTGTCTCTTTGAATTCCGTGCAGACTTCTTCATTATTGCTTGCACTTTCGCCGCACATTTTAAGAAATGTAATGTTGTTTCGGTTTTTTAAATTTTTGAACCATCCATTACACTTTTTAAAACTAACATGACCCAATTCCTTGGCAAATGCTTCGGCTTTCTCTTTTATCAAATTTCCGTTGATTGGGAGGTTTTGCGCTCTACATTGTGTAATCCACACCATTAGACATTTTGCCATATGATGAAATTCCCTAACTCTAATTTTCTTTCTTTTACCGACTCCATCGTCACAAATTTCCAGAATAGCTCCTTTATTTTTTTTAAATTGTCGATAATGTGCTTCTTGGTACTCCAAACTCTTTCGCAATTTCATTTTGCTTTTTGGAACCTTTTTCCACTTCTTCAGTAACTCGTTTCTTCTCCTGAATGGAAAGCGTGTTTAACTTTCGTTTAGTTGCCATTGCTAACTAGTTCGTCGTATAACTTAACTGCTGTGAACATTTCCTGGCCGGAGTTCTTTTCACCGTACAAGACAAGGAGATGACAGGAATGAGATAGCCTTGGGTACAATGTAGAAAAAGCAGCAGCAAATTCTTCCTACCTCCCACTTCTCTCACACCAGCATTTACCTTGCAGGTGTGACCTTGAATGGTTCAATGACTAAAGGGTTTAGAAAGAGGACGAAAATTACAAAAGGACAGGAATGTCGAAAATTCCTGAGCCCCACTGAATAGAATGGAAATAAAGAATGCACGTTTGCTCACGTTTTGGAACAAGGAAATAGTAGTTAAACAAAGAATATGGAATTTAAAGAGAACCACCAAAGAAAAAAATCGAGTTATCGAGGGTCTAAAAGTAAAAAATTCGACTAAATAAGGTTTTTTTAACATTGGCAGCATAGGATAAACGAAGGGAAATAATTTTATTTCGAGATATCGAAAAATTCGAGATATCAAGGTTCGAGTTGTCGAGGGTTGACTGTATATATTTTTCTTATTAGTCCCCAATAGCGACAGGCATAATCGAAAGTTTTGCTTGAAATCACTTGAGAAGTTCATTAAATGTTGAAATGTTTTTGACAGGTTTATTCGTTTCTGAAAAAAATGAGATATTCATTCGATTTTTGATAATTCTATTAAGAAATCAATCGAGAGATTAACTCAATTTTTCATCAATCAATTACTAGAATTACTGAATATTCGATCATTTGATTATGCAGATCTCCCGATTATGCTTATCAGTACTCCGTATTTTTTGACATTAATTTCGGATGTACCTTTTGGTGTATCGTGCGGGTATGGATCGTTGGATCATTTTTGATCGCGCTCAATTATGCCTTACAGTGTAATAAGCCAAATATATTTATATTTGGCTTATTACACTGTAAGGCATAATTGAGCGTGGTTGAATTCACTAGAAAAGGTCATTCAAAAATGAAGAAACGCTCTCGAGAGGTTCATTCATTTCTGAAATGTTCTAGATGTTTATTCGAGTTTTGGTCATTTGACTACTAAGTCCCTCGAGATATTCACTCAATTTATAATCAGTCAATTACCATAAGTCACTAGATATCTGATCATTCTACTATGAAAACCTCCCGATTATGATTATCATTACTTCGTAAGTATTACTGGACAAGAGTTCAGGATATACCTTTTGGAGTGTAGGTGTCGTTGGATCATATATATTAGGCGCTTTACTCTGTCCCAGTGACAGGCATAATAGAGAGATTTGCATACAATCACTAGAGACGTTCGTTCGTTTCTGAAATCGCTCGAGATGCCTATTCGATTTTTGATCTTTCGATTATGAAATCCCTCGAGAAATTCACTCAATATCTGATCATTCGATTATCAGAATCACTGGATATCCGATTATATTTGATTTTGCCAATATTTCGATTATGCACATTGCAATTGCGAAAGTATCAACTGTACATCAGTTCAACACAGACCATTTCTCTCTTTAAATCTGGTTAGATGTGTTTTAGCGAAGATTACGCAAATTATGTTGCATAATTTTTTTTTAATAGATGCTGATGCCTTGAGTTTTCTGTATTATATATTCTGCAATAAAAGTATCAGAAATAAAATGTCATTAATAATGTTAATGATATCATGCTTGTCGTTGCTATAAATCGAATTCATTTATAATAAATAACATATAAGTCTCCAATTCACTTTATCTAACATCCACATGCAGGAATTTTAGCAATTATGTTTGAAATGTTCTTAAAAGGTCCTGCCAGCTTCTGCGGCCTTCAACAGTGCCATAATCTCAGACAAGTTAGAGTCTGAATACGTTATTTATTTATTTTTGATTCATGAAAAACAATATCGCTTGTTGAATACTAATTTTGCTCAAAAGTAGATTCAATAATTGAAGCCTATCTAATCGAGTGTTGCGGCAGAATAGCTGGAGAGCAGGGCATGAGATACAGAATATAACATATTATTGCTGCATTTACGAAACCATTGTAAAATATCAATTTCCAAACATTTGCTCAAGATTTTTAATACATTTCACAAAACTCCATTGTTAATTTATGTGTGTGTAAAACATGTCGAGTGGCTGCATAAGCAGCTGAAAATACTATGTGGTTGAAAGTAAAATAATGTCTGTTTCTCAATGTCTCTTTTTTCCAATGTTGTGGAAAATAAGTTCTTAAGTATGTGTGTTATAGCATTTGTATATAAAAATGTTGTTTACTTCATGCCTGAAAAATGTATAAATATTATTCATTGTTTAAAAATGTGTCATTGTTTTAATGTCTATCTGGAATAATAAAAATAATTTTGTTAATTGAAGTAATGTTTTTATTCTGAGTCACGTATTAAAGTTTAAATAAATAAATAAATATATATACTTTATATATATGAAATATAACGGTTACGAGCAACCGTTCATTTAATCGAATATCTTTCTGTGAATCAATGTTGGCCGAAATTCAAGAAATTATCTTCTTATTTGAAGCTTCACATGGTAAATACACATTCCAAACAAAGCAAGAAGACAACACAAAACTTCAGCATATAATCAACACTATTTACACGTCACACAGGCCTAGCGCCTGTTGTTGGTGTACTTTTTGTATTGTATTGTATTGTATGAATCCCCGGCGAGTCCTTGCGAAATCGCTTTAAATATTTTTTTGAGCTGCATGTCACGTGAAAATGCAACTGCTTTATGATTTGTCCCTTCTTGCAGAATTTGTTCACGCTACATAAGTTCATTCGCGCCATGCACAAAAGGGGAAAGGAAAAATATATAAAGTACCTACAATTATTTACATGCAGGTCAGTTAAACTCAATTTCCTAAAATTTTGACTTGGTCAGTTTCTCTTGTATACCGACGATATATATGTATGTATATATGTATATATATCGGCAAGAAAAGTGCCACAGTTCAAAAACGAAACACCTTTGCAACGGAATTTTTTTTTCCAGTTTCCATATTCTTCAATCGAAAAGTGACTGATAGCTCTATATATTATACATACATATGAAATATATATGTATAATATATAGAGCTTTCAGTCACTTTTCGTTAAATCTTGGGAAGATGCCCCACTTAAGGGTCTTTTCGATTAGTACATCAAAAATTGAAATAACAAGACCATGGAAAAAATGCACCTCATTTTTCAATATTTTTTTGTTACGTGCACAAGTTAATTCTCTTCGCAGTATGAAAATATATGAAAGATTTAATGCTAAAAAAGTCACTCAATTGTGGCATCGTCCCCCATATATATGGGGAAGATGCCACCAGTTATATGGTAAGATGCAACACCACAATAAATAAAAGAATAAGACAATCATTACAGAATTAAATGTGTATAACCAATGACTAGAGAAAAAAAAAACAAATTAAAATATTTCATAATTATTTTGCTAAAAATAATAACAGCACAAGCCGAATGATAGCCTAGAACAGGGGTTCTCAACCTTTTTCAACCCTATGATCGCCAAATTTTTCCGTGGCCCCCTAGTATACATGCGCGTAGGGCCGTGGTAGCCTAGTGGTTAGCACGTCGGACTTCCACCTGGAAGGTCGCGCGTTCGATACCCACTGAAGACCACCATGTATACTTGGGGATATGTGCATGTAAAATCCGTAGACCCCACTACCTCTCCCCGTGCGTAAGCAATCCTAAGGCCTCGGCTAACAGGTAGGGGTCTGGTGGAGAAAAGTATACATGCGCGTACTCGTATATGCTTCATGTGTGTGTGTGTGTGTGTGTATAAGTTATTTATGTATGTTTGGGTTACGCATAAAAATTGACAAAACCGACTGTTAATTTTCTATAAAAGATACACCTGACTAATTTACATTCAATAAAATCCAGAGTCGTAAAAAAAATTGCAATTAAAATTGCGTCAGAGGTAGAAAGAGATTTTTATTTAATTCAAAAAAACAAAGCTATGTGACAAAGCAAGCCAAATGGTACTCTGGGATCATATTCTAACTGTACCCTTACAATAAAACAAGAACTTACGAGGTACTTCTGAGAAAATTTGACACATTGAAGCCCAAAAAACTATGGAGGAAAGCACATCAGGGAATTGTGGGAGGAAAAGGGAGATTTTGTTAACCCTCTAATTCCCAACTCCGCCTCAAGGCGGACGGCGATAAAAAAAAACGGGCATTACAGGGTTAATCCATCATCGTGATGACTGATTGGTACTTTTACTGACGCAGTTGAAACCGCCAATCCGTCAATACGAAGGCGGAGTTACTGAGTTGTTAAGATTTAATAGGTATACCACATGTTTCGCTAATCCGTGGTCTCGCCCATACCTGTCTCCGTAAATGGATGGAAAGAACGGAGGGGATTGACCCTCCAATTCCCAACTCCGCCTCAAGGCGGACGACGATAACAAAACTTGGGCATTAGAGGGTTAACGATGCATCTTTGCATCATTCACAAAAATCAGGCAAATTCTACGGCAGTTTAAAGCTACCTAAACAAAATTATAGAAAATATGAGAATTTCTGCATATTTTTTTAATTAAAATTAAATGTACACTTTAAATTTTTTTTCCATTTTTGCTTCTTAAGAGGATTTTCGAGTTTCTTCATGAGAGTTTGGAAAGTTGTTTATTTTATCATAATGTAGGAAATCACACCTTGGCAGTTGATCTTGTAAATAGCCTCAAGGAGGAAGAAAGATGGTCAAAATGATATGGAATATTTTACCCCTATGTGAAAGTTTTCCTCATTAAGCTATGGTCTCCTTCTGAGGTTAATGGCTCTCGTAATTTCATATTTTTTCCTGTTAACCCCAGGGAGGTATTGTGGCTCCTATTGAGAAACCCTGGAATAGACAACATTTCACTCAGTGCAAATGATCATCATTGCTATCTTCGTGCAACTATTTGTTGCATTCGATGCATTGAATCCAGTCAGGACCTTTTTTAGCATAAAAGTACCCTTTCCACACAGCACAAAAATCGTCATTATTATCATCAGTAAAACTCACTACCGGTAATCTAGGTGATTTTGTTCACATGAGGATGACAAGCTGACACGTCTCTTTTTTTTCTGTTTTTTCAAAGTTTTCTTGTTATATCTTTTGCCCTTACCGCCTTTTCCCGCATAGTTGCTATCCTCTCTCATTCAGTTAAGAATTCTGATTTTTGTTTTTTACACCCGGATGATTTCCGTTTTCTGATCTGAGGAATAGGTCTAATTGCTCCTAGACAGAAAATCCCGTGTCCTATGCTGGTGGAGGCAAGCGATGTTGGTAGTCCACGGCCACTAGCTCTGCTGGTGGAAGCAACTGCTGGTGTAGTCGTGTCACATACTCCACTTGTGAAAGCCACAGCTGTATCATTTCTGGAACCATCAGAAATAGCAAACGCATGCTGTGGGATTGCTTGCGGGTTATAGGGGTAAATCCCAGTAGCTGTAAACATAGAAGTACCATTTCCTACCGTGGCTACCTTGCTCCAAGTTGCATTCAGAAGAGATCCAAACTAAAGTCTTGATAATTTACGATCTGGATATACAAGAGTATATCCAGGAGTTCAGAGCTTGTCGCGAATATGTTTTTCAATGGTTTAAAAAACGAGCGATCAAGTGGCTGTAAATACTGTATGTGGTGTGGCTTAGAAGAAAGAAAAGAATTACGTCATTTGCTGTATTATAAAACGAAAAAATAAAAAACATATTTTAAAGTTCATTTCATTTATTTCTGAACCATGTGGCGTCTTCCCGCAAGTATAGGGGGAAGATGCCACCCACGCTTATTTCCTTATTGTTTCAGTGTTATGGCAGCTTCTACATGCATCGTATGTGTAACATAATGCGTAACTCACTTATATTGCTAATATCTTATTTAAAATAACGAGTACGTTTATAAACTTTAAATATGATGAACGGAATATTATAAAAGGGTTATCCTCACGTTAAATGTTCACGAGATCCAAAAATAGCGCCGATTAAAGACTGTTAATTCAGATAAGTTCACAAGTCACACCTCATGTCGGACCAGACTCTTCACACAAGTGGCTCAGTTTTGCAATCTATCGAAAAATAAAAATACTATTAACAAAGTGGCGTCTTTCCCCAAGTTTCCTTTTATATATACACATATATGAGGTGGCATTTCGTCAGTGCTTTGCTAAAAGTTATTAAATCCATAAAGGTTCTGACAGAGAATTAGAATTTCCAAGTAGTTATTTCAATCTATGAAATAATTACACCTTCTAGAAATTAAAAAGGTAAACTCTCACTTTAGGAGTTGGTGATGCTATAGACTGCAGTGAATTAGAATTTCCCAGTAGTTATTTCAGTATATAATCTAATTGCACCTTTTAGAAATTAAAAAGATAAACTGACTTTAGGAGTTGTGGCGCTATAAGCTAGAAAAACAAATCTTATAAAAACACATTTTTCCCCCTCTTTTAATATTTTTTTTTTTTTTTTTTTGAAATATAAAATTGGGAAAACATCTCAGAAAATATAAACTCCGAAAGGACATTTAAAAAAAATTTTTAAGGCTGATTTTAATTTTAATTTATCAGCATAGTTTAACAACGTAGTTTAACATGTGACGTGATGCTTTCACTTCAATTTAGTGTTATTGAAACGCATTGTATTATGGTATTTTGAAACTGCCTTTGTGTTTTCTGTTATTCTATGAGGGATTTTTATCCTTTTTACATGTTTTTAAAAACGCATCTAATTACTGCGATTTTGAGCATAGTTTCAAGCACGGACTATCTCGTCTGGTCTTTAGTCGACATGTTGTCTTTAGCCGTGAGTCTGATGAGTGATCGGAACAACTATTTAGGTGTGGTTTTAACTAAACTTCCCAAAAATACGAAAAAATAAAGATAAAGACCTAATTCTGTAATTATAAATTATAAAAAAAAAATAACTTCGGCATTTGTGTAAAGAAAATCTTCAAACATTTAGTTTCTTTTAATTTGTTTTCTTAAACATTTTGAATTTTCATACTCTTAACGGTTTCAAAGATATATGATCCACTTAAACAACGCAATCTTCTAAGTTAAATTATAATACTTTTTTTTATTTTTTAATATTCTTTTAAGTGCCTTGAAACTACCTTTTGTGTTTTTTTAGGTTTCTGCAATACAGCAAAATTCCGTTAAAACGTGGGTGTCGGAGGACATGTATGGCACCTGTGTTATAACAAACCGCGGTATAGAGAAACTATGCCGCGGAACCGTATTCACGAAATAGTACTTACTTTTGTTGCATCATTTTTAACTTTATCAATTACTCGTAACTTTTCTTCTATAATATAATTTTTTATTGTCTTCTTTGTTGCCCTTTTACTCACTATAATTGCTGTGCAAGAACCACACATCTCAACTCTGCAATCAGTCTATTAACGATAGGTTATAAACCAACTGCGTTCCGAGAAAAAGGGGCTTAAGGGGTATTCTAGTGTAGAATTTTGGAAAATCGAAAAAAAAAAAATTCAAATTTCCAAAGTTTAGACATTTAAGAATATGCCATTAAAAGGATTTTTTTTTAATTCCTATTATTTCATGTATTATAACCGTTTTAGTGACGTGACATCGGTTCCGGTCCGACCGCTACAAGTCAACAAAAGACGGCAGACGTTCCCAGTCCCTACGGTTGAATATCCCTTATAAAATCTTTATTGTATAGTATCCTTTTTAAATCTATATTTAATTGAAGGACATAGAAACTTGTTTTGTTGGAATATTCTCCATTTAGTTTTATTTTAAGTTAGTTTTGAGCCAACCTTCGTACCAACCTTCGCAGTTAGTATTTTTAATAAAGGTTTTATACCCATATTAAAAATAGATGTTTTGGGAATAACGATTGGCCCAGAAGCTAATGCTTTTGCAGCGAGACGGGACGAAGCGCGTATCGAGCGCTCGGAACTACGGACTTCAGAGGCGTCAAAGGAGGGTAGAACTGCTCGTCTTCACCAGAGAACATTGGAGAATGAGCATTTTGAAGCAGAGTAAGGTTTCTTATATGGAGCAGGAATCGCCGATTAAAATTATGTAAGTATTTTGTGCCATTCTGTAAGTAAAACTGCCGAAAACTTGTCTCAAAACTTTGAACGCGTTTTTCTCGAAACTACTTTTTTCGAGCTTGCGGTAAGGATATCTGGAGTTGTAATGGACCGATTTACTTCAAATTTGGAGAGGATGTTCTTTATACATCCGTTTATCGTGCGGACTTTGCCCAAAACTGTAACTTTTCATTTAGTGTTTTTAAAAAATTCGTAATTGGTAAAAAAATATGCAAAAATGAAAAAAAAAAATTCAAACAGCCGCCATTTTATAATTTTTTTTTTTTTTTTTACTTGTCCAAGGTTCATACCATAGCGGCATCTATAATAATTAAGAATCCGTCTGTTTTTTTATTTTTCAGATCACCAAGAGCGTTGGAATAATGCACGCCAGGACACCCTCTTTTTTTAGGGCCCCCACTTTGACTGCTCATAACTTTGTCAATTTTATTTATTTATTTATTTTGGTTAATTTTTGTATGTAATAATAAATCATAAATAAACAAATGATAAAAAAATGGATGATAAAACTATTTTTTCTTTCCTTTACGGCGCTTTAAAAACCGGGCGAAATTCATGCCTCTACACTAGAGTAATCTCTTAAGAATCATTTTTGTGTTATGAATATGGGATTGTGAAGATGGAGAGGTCTTAAGAAAAACTTAAGATTTATAAGGGGAGGAACACACTTCTCAAAGAACCAGTGTTTTAAGCCCTCATACACTGCAGAATATATTTATTTTTCAGGAATGTTAAAGAATATGGAATACAAAGGTTGATAGCGCCATAAAACATACACACGCATAACTAGACTACTGAAAATGGAAGATAGTTAAGCATTGAACTGAACAGTTCCTGACAGATTGGGCTCTGTGTTCTGGCCGTGCCAAGAGAAAAAAGTCAGAGTTAGTTTTCGCGATTGCATTTGATTTTGAAATCAAACTATATAGTACATTTGGTTAAAAGACAGAAAAAGCGTGAAAATGGTGTGCAATCGGCCCATGACAATAACGCTTTATCTGTTAGTGTGGGGGGGGGGAGGAATGGAAGCTCTTTGTCTATAATATTTGTGCGCTCGGGCTGGCTTTATTTACAATGGTAAATAAGGAATCATTTTTAAATGGCAATTATAAAGAGTGGTCTAAACATCGGGGAACATGATAGTCACTGCGGTATATCCGATTCCGCGGTATAACGGGGTTTTAGTATACTTCCGAAAGCAAGTTAAATACTAAACTGATATATTTTTTAAAATGTACTTTAGAAGTTAGTTCCACCAAATATTTATCTGAATTTTGACTTAGTAATGAGATTGTACTAATTTTCATTTGTATTAATAGAAAAATGCATATCTTCAGGCCTTTGTTACAATAAATTTCCCATTTCTGAACAATCTAAATACACTTTGTGCGAATTATGCATTTGTGATTTCTAAATTATAGATTCTTTTTTAATAAGAATTTCCATCTTTCCTTAAGAAGATCAATACACTCTTATTAAAATATAAATTTATTTTTCCTACCCTATTGCATTTTTTCCAAAGAGATATATTGAATATTTTATTCTATGACATCTTTCTTATTGGAGATCTCTAAATTACCCTTTTGACGATAGTCTTTA
The DNA here is from genome assembly GCA_038502835.1 of Octonoba sinensis. NCBI lineage: Eukaryota > Metazoa > Arthropoda > Arachnida > Araneae > Uloboridae > Octonoba > Octonoba sinensis. The sequence continues at coordinate 14,827,350 of CM076606.1, read as the reverse complement.
GGGACGAAACCCAGACACGTGTCATGAATTTTAAGTAAGTAGAATTGTTTGAGGAAGAAACTACTGGTGGCATTTATTATGCATGGATTATTTTGCCTCACATTTAACGAACGTTTAGGCTTCAATAAGATGACACTGAAGCTTAGTATATATAATAAATATATTGCAAATACGTACTTAATGTATTGCAAATTTCATTTTTTTATGACTATTTTAAACTAAAGATATAATTATAGAATAATAATTCAACTTTGTGCAAATACACTGTAATAAAAATAATTTCACGTTATTTTAAAGCACAAATGAGCATTAAAATGCAGACATATGCTTCGGGATTGCTTGGAATCCCTTTTTCAATGCGACAGGGAGCTTCTAGATGCAAAATATCCAAACAAAGCAGAGAAAACAACAAAAACAAAGCTTATATAGCCTAAGAATTAACTGTAAACCAATGAGAATATAGGCAGCGTGAAGTGGAAGTAGAAGTAGCAAGGAAGACACCAACAAGAGAGCTACAAACGAATCCAGTTGAAAGTACAGGAAGTAAAAAAAAATATCAATAAAAACAAAGCCAAAAAGACGACAACATGCATAGATAATAACTTTTCTTTTGATATTTTTATTGAGAAAATTTTAAGCAAATCATCATTGTTAGACATGAATAAGTTTGCTTTTCTAATGTGCCTTTACCAGTGGCAGCTCTAAAGAATAGATTTGGGAGGGACGATTTCAAGTTCACCTTTTAGTGGGTCAAGAGGGTAACCCGCCCCCCCCCCCTCCCGCTTGAGAAAAATAAGATATTTATACCTAAGAGTATGCATTTTATGCTTTTTGAAAATGAAATATGCATTTTATACCCTCACCCTCGGGAAAATAAAATGACAAACCTGAGCAATTTTATTCACCTTCATTCGACCTACATGTTCAAACATGTACGAACATTTGAACTATGTAGTTGCAAATTCCAGTTTTGTGACCAAAAAATAAAGAAAATAGATTTCAATATTTCCCTTATTTTTGCATTTTCAACAAATTATTGTTAAGTTAGGCAATTCAGCTTTAATTTTTAAAATGAAAATTTATTTGTTATGGTGTTATCTTAAATTCAACATGTTTTTATAAAAAATATATTGTCAACTCTCACTCTATGTATTACGTTTCCAAGGGAACTATTGATGAAAATACAGCCGCAGAGAAGACAATATTAATTTTATAAACACTAAATACATATTAAAATTTCTAAACATATTATGCACTGTTAGAAATTTCATCATGAAAATAAGGTTAAATGACCGACAGCAGTCTGTCCATCTAATTCACCGTTAAATTTACGGTTTGGAATATTTTTCTATCTTTACGGGATCTAACCATTTCCAATCAACTTGGTTAAAAAGCCGTAAATACAAAAGTTTACTGTTTTATAACCATTTAAAAATGGTTTCAAAACAAATTTTTTACCGTTTTCGAACCATTTCGAGGCGCAGATTCTTCGAAGAGTAGAAACAGTAAACGAAGCGTGCCGGAATCGAACCCGTGGGGTATGATATAACAACCTGGCTCTCTAGCCATTCGGCCATCCACACCACGTGAAGCGGACTTTTATTTATCAAAAAATCTTCTTTTCCAACAGGCAAACTGCCTTAAAATTGAGATTTCAGTTTTTTATTGGATCTAAAGTCATTTTTAGTCTAAATTTACTGTATATTGACGAAAATTATTTTACTTGCTGCAAAAATTAAAATACAAACAAGCTTGAGCAGCTCAAATGATGGGTTCGCTCATTCGCAAACAGTTCGAGAATTCGATGTCTCCAATTTTTCAATTACGTGTGTATGTGTTTCTATTTAGTAACCACTGCTTAAACCACTTTTTTATTCTTCTTTTTTTATATACACATGCAGATTTTAACTAATAAATCCGTATTCCTATTTTAAAACAACGTACGACCGGTAAAGTTTCGCAACCTAGATGGACGGCCGATTCTTATTGAGCGCTTGAAAATTACGGCCAGTTAAACGTTCTTTAGGATAAACAGAGAATAAACGATTTTTTTCGCAATCAGCGGTTTTAGTACCATCTTTTTAACGGTTATTCAACTGTTGTAATTAAATGTGGTAAAATAACAATAAAATAAATGGTTATTTTACTATTTTCTTACGGAAATTTTTAACAGTGTAATCTAAAGCGGTTATCACACGACGGGAATTACAGGCAAACGCAACCGTAATAGGAATCGTCAACTCTATCGGAAACTGGTTTTTCTGCCAATTTCCCCCATAGTTTTCTCAAAATGCTCGTGTGCTATATCAATTCACGGTTGCTCGAATTAGAAGCAATTCGTTATCTGCGTAAGAAAAAAATTGCTTCTAGAACGTTTAATTTAAGGCAAATCAAGAAAGGACCCAATCATGGATCTGGAATTTCGTGACGTCAAATCAACTTTCCAGTAAACATGGCGGTGAAGGATTCGAAGAGTGGCGATAGAAGGATAAATGTTAAAAGGAAAATGCGATTTCTAAATTAGTTTTTTTTTTTTTTTTTTGGTTTAAATTTTCGAAATCATGCTGAAAACGCATTTGTAGGATGTAAAGTCGCTAATTTACTAGTGCAAGACATTTCAAAGAGTGTCTTATGATGAAATCGCTACCAAAATGCTAGTGCGTTTCAAGTGATAAATTTAGAGACGGTATAACAACCGTTTTTTTTTTTTTTTTTTTCATGCTTGTTTTTTTCTTAATTTATATATCATAGACAACCATTCTATAGCGTTATAAGCAATAATACTCTAGGCATCATACACTGTTTTACATTTTTGATAATTTTTTAACTAATCTGTCATTTTATTTTAATTAAATTTAAACTGCAGTGCCATTTTCTGTTTCGTGAGAATTCGAAGTTTGATGTCCAATAAATAGTGCACACCTCCTAAATATCGCCCTCTGAAGCGCTCCTGCTTATGAACACAACAGTTTTATACAATTTTAAATGAGAGAACTGTTAGAGTCACAGTGAAAAAACTTATAATTAGAATGATATTAGATGAGACACAGAATATAAAATATTAATATTTTACCAAATTATATTCCTTAATCAGTAAGGTCACTACGGAAGGGTGGCGGAGAGGCAGCTTCCGCCCCCCCCCCCCCCGCAGGGCACCCAAAATAGGATATAGAGATTTAGAAAAATACATGTACTTTAATAATTATACAATTTTACGGGTGCTATTTCAACGTATCATAACTGAAAATAAATATAGTTTAGTGAAAGTTACCCCAAATAAATAAAATAAAATTTCTAAAGAGTTTTTTCTTTTGCCACTCTGAAAATAATATAAACTGCAAAACTACAAGTTCATACAACACAACAACGTTTCTTTCTTCTTCTTTCTTTTTGGAGGGGGACACCAAAAATTACCGCCCCCGGGGGACACTTATGCGAGGAACCGCCATTGCCTTAATACCTTTCCATTAAAATTAAAGATCTTGTTATGAATAAACTCATGACATCTAATTTGTTACTAAAATTCGTAAGGTATGTATAACCTTTTAACAAAACTTCTTAAGATTTCATTCATTCCGCCTTCTAACATAATAAAAATTTGCATTCAAAATTTTTTGACATCTTTAAGCAGGCAGGACAGTTTCAAACTTATATTTTTCAGGAAGGGGAGGGGTAATTCTTAATTAACCGACTGAAACTTCGTATTTTACTAAATCGCGAAGCTCAAACTTAATAAAACCATGATCCTATTGAGAATATGTGATCATATATACATAAATAAAATTTGATGCCTTACATTTGCTATTGACAACTGTATAGCTGTTAGTCAATAATGTACCTGTATAATAAGTACAAACATGTAGGAGGGGGGAACAAGACAAAAAAAATTTTTTATACCAAATGGTCTAATTTAACATGGTCACTCAGAATTTGCAAAATAATGACAAATTTTAGGAGGTCACAGTGACCTCCCATGACCTTGCATGGGAGTGCCTTTGAATGCAGAAACCTACTTTTTTTATCGAAATTTCAAATATAAAAAATGTAAACAAATGCCTAACACGAGGATACAGATTAGAAAATGGTAGCTCGTTATGAGCAACCGTCTGAGAAACCGGTGGCAAACCTGTAGGAAACTCCGGATCGAAAATTGGCTCTAGAGGTTGCCGATAGAACGAGGTGGAAGTAACGTTTGCTTTAAAATTCCTGTCGTGTGATAACCGCTTGAGTATTTAAATCAGCGTCTTTCTGCTGTATTTTGGCGATTTCCATCAGTTGTGCGTACCTCAATAATTTACGATTGTTAACCTCATTCCCTTTTGTTTTGCCAGTAATGTAGCATGAGGAACTCGGATCAGGAAATCAATGGGTACAATTCGACCACGGAATTTTGACATTTGGACGCTTCTGCGCATGACGGAAAAGAATGAATCCATTTGAGTTTTGGGGAAGTTCGTTTTGCAGGTTGGTTTTTTTAGTTCGCGAATCAGAATGTTTGCTTCTCTGTTTGCTGAAAGCAACTAAATTTATAAACTAGCACGTAGCATGAATTCGCAAGATACCAAGTATGCTAAAAGAACTAGGACGAAATCAATATCGGCCCATTACTTATACCTGCAGTTCCTCCCTTGAACATGAATGAATTTCGTCTTGCCACTCCGCCAAGACGATCACTTTGATGGTGGAACTGTACTTCCTTTTCTCGGCAAAGAAGAAATGATGGCGTAAAGAAGTTCTGAATAAGCGATGTAGATTTTTTTATGATGCAAAGAATTCTTATCACGTGTGCGCGTCAGAAGCTTTTTGGCTTAGGTTTCGGGGTGATTAACAGGCACTGCAGGCACCCTCTTTCAAAACTTAACTTGTTATGAACAATCGACTGCGAGGTTTATCGAGAAATACTTGTATTAATTCAGCTATTCTTAAAATTTTTAGGGCTTGTCCACCTAACACAATCTTGACGACGTACAATTTTGCTCGAGTCAACAATGTTGAAATTGTAATTCTTTTCTCTACAACGTTAGGTCCATTATTTAAATTGATACGCAGTTTATTTTGATGCTACTTTGTATTCCTATAACTTCTTTAATTAACAGTGAAAGTCATTGTCCTGCAACCCCATTCTCGATCAACTAGGTGTTCCACCTTCGATTATGCTGATCATGGTAGCGTAGTTAGAAATTACAATTAGGTATTTCATGATGTTAAGCTATTATAAGGTTTAAAAGTTACATCAGTAAACGTACTATATAAGTTTCCACTCTTTGAGCATTTTTATAGCGATTCCTAAGTTTAAATGCAGAGAATGTAAAAACTGGAGTTTTGTACCTAATGACTTTTACTTGCATAACTAGGCTATATATATATCGCTCGAACAAATATATAATGTAATATTTTGCTTTTGATGGCTTCTATCTTGAAAACAAATCACATGATGAGTGACTGAGATCTCGCACAATACAAGTACAGAGGTTGAGTTTTTTAAAAAAATGGAGTTTTAAGGAAGGCTCAAATTTCATCTTAAAGTGCACTATAACACACCAAACTCCTAGAAGAGTTCAGATTTTTTATCTGACTTTGTGATTTGTTACCTTTACGGCAGTCGTCCATTACTTTTCCGCGGCTACTCCAGACACTAATAACACACATCTTTAAGTCTTTGTGAAATGACCCGAAAAAATATTCCGACCTTTCAAAAGCCTATAATATAACAAGGTCAAAATGCAGATAATAATTTTTGTCTTACTTATCAGCATTGCTGACAACCAATCTGACTCAAAACACTCAGTACAAAGGAAAATCTCCTAATTTCTGCACCCGTCTGTGAAAAGTCATTTGCATACTGAAAACACAGCTTTTACCGTCGCACTAACTCCTGAGTTTCGTTGCTTGCAGTAAAATATTTTTAAATAGGGGAGCATAAGAAAAAATTAGTTTTACAACTCGTTTGGGTGCATAAGTTTTGCTTTACAACAGCATTAAAGAACATTTTCTTAAAAATAATAGTAACAACAATAATGATAGTAATGAAATGAAGATAAATACTAACTGGTATGTCATGTCACGAATAAATTGTTCAATTTTGCAAATACCTATGATATAATTCAAAGCAACATATTCATTAGAGGAAAAAGTTGTAGTTTTTTCGCTACAATCGTGTTTATTCCCTTAACGCATTTGCCCGTGTCTGCGAAATATACCGGCAAATTAGCATATGGCCCGTGTCTCACACGGGCGATCTTGTATTTCGCGCTATTTTATTTCTAATGCCCGTCTGAGATCGGTTTGCACTTTGTTTGTATACTATTTTTTATTTAGAACTTTTACTCCAGCCCCCCGCTCTCTAGACACTCCCTACAACTGAAATTGCCAAAAACAATTTATACTATACATATATATTCACTTTCTGTCAAAAAAACTCGATCTTTTTTTACCAGTTTTCCCGAAAAAAAAACCTTGTGCTTCAAGGGGTTAAAGAAGCATAGAATGGCAACAACAAACAAAAAACATCTATTTCATAAATCCTCTTTATCAGTGAAAAATTTAAGCGCATAAAATGAGTTACTATTTCCCAGTGCGATATTATCTTGATCGTAGTCACACATTTGGCCTTGACATCCAAAACAGCAGATGGCCACACCAGCACCCAAAGGCTAATCTTTTCCAAATGATGAATCTTTGATGTTATTTCCTACACATTGTTCTCATATTTTCTGGGTTCTGCTCTGCTACTGCTGCTGAAATGCATTTCTTTTTTACATTATACATTTAATCACGATATCCATTTCTCTTTTTCTGATTTTATCTAAATCTTTGAGCTTTTACGGGTTTTGTACTGTCTTCCCTTATGTAATCATCTTTTTCGTTATATTTTCGATGTTACTTTGGACAAAATTGTTTTTGAAGATTCATCTTCCATACGCAACATTTTTATTTCAAGTTTTGACTCTAAAGCAATACATTCCTATACTTTGGCATAGAAACTGGTTTGTTGTAGCATTTATTGCCAATTACAGCTTGCAAGTTGTGATTTTATCTAAGTCATTGGTTCTTTGTGCTTTTACGTGTTTCACAGTCTTCACCTCAAAGTACGTAATTATCTTTTTGGTTTCAACCCTATGTTCTTTTGGACAAAAATGTTTTTGAAGATTCATCTCTCACAGGCAACGTTTTTATTTCAAGTTTTGACTCTAATGCAATACATACATATACTTTCGAATAGAAACTGGTTCTTTGTACCATTTATTGTAAAATACAGGTTGCAGGTTGTGCCTCATACTTTGATGAAGAGACTCCACAACAGATTTAAAGTGTTTTTTGTACTGCTTAATGTTTTTTCTTTATTTACACCGCTTACCGACTTCGACCATTGTGTTTCAGAGTATTCTTAGTGAAGGGAAAAAGTTTGTCAGCTAGTTATCCTTCGGTATTTCGTAATCAGTGGACAATTTATACACAATGTGCATACATTCATGCACAAAATTATTTAGTGTAACACATTAATATTCTTATTAAAACGGTTCTTGCTTTATTGTCTGGCCCAAATGAGATTTTCAACTCTCCGAATCCGTATTCTGCATGAGGAAAGAAGACATGACGCAGAAAATTCATAGCGTAAACTTACAGTTGAAGGATTCACATTTAACTAGTCTTCTGCAGAACTGCAGTAATTTCCAAGAAGCAACAGGCATTAAGACGTTCTTAACTGTAATAAGCGTTCATGGAAATCAATTGAATGACAAAGGAACATGTAAGTTTGCTTCTTGGAAGTTGAAACATGTAGGTACTTTAATTAATTAAATTTATCATTTGAAAAAAGTATAAAACCTTATAGAGTTAAAAGTACTCTCCAACAAAAGATGGGAAAAGAAACACTTAACCACTAACCTACATGATCGGACGTATCACCTCGAAGAATAAATTTTAAATATTTCACTAAAAAACATTTTATAGTATTTTGTCTATCTTTGTCTCGATTTCTGATATTAATTTCCTTAGAGTATCTTGAGATTATTGCATAGACAAGCAATAATAAACACCAGAAAAAAAGTAATTTAATGTGATGTTTGCTTCGAACTAACGACGTTATTTCCTAAATTTTGAAATTTATTTTTAAAGGTCGCATCTGTTTAAAACCTTAAGGAGGGAAATACGCGTAAAGGTCTCAAAAAACTTTTTAAAAAATTTTCTTCATAAATCGATTCTACAACTACTCGTATTCAATAATACACATTGAAAATTTCAAAGCAAAATTCCAAGTCGTTTAAAAGCTTTAAGCATTTGAGCGAGCGCTCCTTTTGGAACAGTTGAGCAGGTAGTCCCTCATGAATGACCTGAAGGGTATTAGAGAACGTTAGCAGATGTTCTTTTACTTATTTTTTTTACAATTAAGACCTCGGATAGAAATTTCTATAAGTATTAGTATGTATAAGTATAAAAAAAATGATTCATTTACTGCCTTTAATTTACCTTCAACACCACTCTTTTTTTCAAACGTGTTTTTCTCGAAACTACTTTTTTCGAATTTGAGTACACTCTAACTCGCAGAGTTTTTAATCAATCCTTATCAAATTTACCACACCTTTTCTTTATTTATACATGCTTTAGTTGAACTAGAATCATAAACATATCTTTATTTTTACTTTTTTTATTGTAAAAAAAGAACAAACAAAAAACCGGTTAAAAATCGTACTCAATTTTCTCATTCTAAAAAAAAAATCAAGTTTTTGTGATGATTTTAGTTTAACTAGAAGAGACACTAGTAAAAAAAGTAGATTTAAAAAAAATTGGTTTCAGATAAAAATTGTGACCTCCAGGATGTGCGCAAACGGCCGACCTGGGTGGCGATTTACAGTGTGCAGCAGCCGATATCTCCGGGAATTTCCAAGAAAAATGTTTGAAAATGTCAGTAAATGTTTTTGAATATAGCTATAAAATAACGTCAAAAAATCAATAACATATATTTATTCTTTATACATTTAAAAAAATCATGAAAATTGCTCTTAATACGCCGTTTTACACGTATTTCCCCCCTTAAGATATTTTTTAAAGGTAATAATACAAACATTTTGGCTTAACTTAAAACATGAAGTAAAATAAAATAAATGAAAATGAAAATTTAATATATTTTTTTTTAAATTTAAGGGTTTCCCTCACTTTACTGTATTCAAAAGTTTTATTCGCTTGTACATAGAAATCTCATATTTTTCGCTCTTTTTTTTCTTTCACACATTCCACTTGGTCTTTTCAGACTTGATAATTTTTTTGTACGGATTTTTTTTCTTCCCACTTCCTCCTTTCCCCGAACGACTTATAATCATTTTTATATGATTAGCTAATGCGCGATAGGTTTAAAATGCAATATGTCATTCCAAACAGAAAATGAACCAATAAAGATGAAACGAGACCTTAGCATTTTTGTTCTCCTGTCATATACAATAGGATCTAACTCAAACTTAACATAAAACTTAGTAAAAATAATATGCAATAACAACAAATTATTCTTTTAAATGTCACTGCATTTTTCTAATAATTTTTGCTTTTTCAAAACAGTACCTATAATTGTATTTTCCTTTTTTTTTTTTTTTGATGTTTTTGCATCTAGAAGCTGAAATTTTGCATGGAGAAAGGGATTCCAAGCAATCCCGAAATATATGTCTGCATTTTATTGCTTATTTGTGCTTTCTTAACGTGAAAAAAAATATCAGTTTACTTCGCACAAAGTTAATTTAATATTTTAGTACTTATAATATTTGAAATATTACTACTTTCAGCACAGTGTTTTTTTTTTTTTCGTATAGTTTGTAATGTTTTTTTTTTTTTTCTTTTTTTTTTAAATAAAAATTCCCTTTCTTACTCTAAAATGTATGACTTTTTCCTATTCTATAAATTGTATGAAAATTACATAGTTACATTGCGATAATTATTATTTTGAGACAAAATGTAATTTTTAATAGTTTAACTTTGTATTTACAATAAGTTAGGTGTTTTAATTACCGTTTTTATTTTTGTCTTTGCTTACTTCTTTTTTCATCCCTTTCTTGTTACTTTTTAAATTTCAACCATTGCCGAACGATAGCGTTAAATCCATTGCTTTCAAGGAATGGCTAGTTCTTTAGAAACTGATGACGTTAGAAGTAAGAACTATTTCCATATGGTGGGGTATTGCTTGTTCAATAATAACTTCGATAAGATTAATATACTTGCTTTGTCAGATTTGCAACAGATTAATCAATTTCAAGTGAATGATGTCTATATTCAAATAAATAGATAATGGATGAGCTCTCGCTAAATTGAGCTTGTCATTTCATTGACTGTGCTTTTGTTAGATAGAATAACAAAGCAGACATTTAACTTTTATTACTATCACATGAATGATTAATATTCTAAAAATACATCACTTAAGGGAGCTTATCATACTGCTTTCACCTTTGATTCCATGCTTGAAAAAGTAACTTACCAAATATATTTGTTCTTTAATAGTACGTTTTATGAATTAGAACTGTGTTTTAAACTGTGTGTTATGCATTAAATTACTGACAAATTCTAGTTTTCATTTTTTTTCTTTGTACTGTCCCGTAGTCTCAAATAATGGGGATCTTTTAAAATGTAGAATATTTTATTTACTTATTATCATTTATTAAAAACAGAAGCTTTAAAAAAATAATTTTATTTAGTGTTAATACTTTCTTCACATGAACACTGAATATTTTATCCGATGTATTTTGGTACATATTGTGAATCTAATTCCAAATAGTACATGTATAAATAGTGGTCCTCCAGTCGCTCACCCTTAACCTATTGCTATTTTGCGCCCCTACTTTAAATATTTCTATAATCTGCCATGATAAATTGCTTCTGGTTGTGAAACATTTAATGGATATTAAATACTACTGACAGAAGAGAAGCCTTATTTATAATGATGGACGATATATTTTAGCATCTTCATAAATATTGTGAAGCGTTAATATCACCGTATCATACAATACCAAAATTTGGCAAAGTGTTAACGTTGCTCTGTAACGTAACAACCCTCCATATGAAATTAAGCAAGAATGGAAGTTTATCTTCTTGAAATTAGATCATTCTTGAATTATAACCCATCTTAGCCTAATTTCCTACAAAACCTTTTTTTTTTTTTTTCAACTAAAAAAAATAATCCTTTAAAATGTTTAATGCATCGAAAAAATATCGCTGGGCCTGCAAAAAGTCGGACGAAAAATAATTAATTTAAAAAATAAAAAATTTGAAAGTTGTGAAGTAAAGGCGTGAAAAGGGGAAATGTGTACGTGTCGAGCTGACTGTCTATTTCTTATAATATCGTTTGAGGGAATGGTCCATTTATCCGTTTTTCTGCTTGAAGAATCTCAACCAGAACACCTGACTTCCATGACTCAAAATAGCTTTTAGGTAAGAAAGTAAGGTTGTATTAGAAGTACTGAAATTTAAATTACTTTTCATTGTCTGTTTCTTTTGGCAAAAGACATTTTTAAACCTTAATTGACACCATTTAACTAAAAAATGATGAAATTGTTTAAGGGGGTATTGAAAAATGATTTATGTAGGGTGTAGTGAAGATTTTGAAAAAAAAATCAAAAATATATTTTTTTTCGTATTTTCAAAGTTTAGACATTCAAGAATATGCCATTAAAATGACTTTTCAAAATTCCCATTATTTCATGAGTTATAGCCGTTTTAGTGACGTGGTATCGGTTCCGCTACAAATCAACAAAAGACAGTAGGCGTTCCCCCTTCCTTACAGTTGAATATCCCTTATAAAATGTTTTATTTATTGTAATCCCTTTATATAGTATCCTTTTTAAATCTATATTTAAGTAAAGGACATAGAAACTTGTTTTGTTGTAATATTCTCCCCTTTGGTTTTATTTTAAGTTCGTTTTGAGCCAACCTTCGTCCCAACCTTCACAGTTAGTATGTTTAATAAAGGTTTTATACCCATATTAAATATCTTAGATGTTATGGGAATCATCAGGAAATTGTGCTCGTTTAGTTCTGCACTGACTTCTTGCTTAAAATAAAAACGAGAAAGTAAACGAAAAAGATAAATAAATAGGTCTTAGACACAGATGTGTCCCTTTCTTTGCACACACAAAATATGCAAACTAAATATCTTCATAAGAAAGCAATTTGTATGGAACATGGCGCTGCTGTTCTTCATCCTCGAATTTCATATTTATGATACTCTACGTAACATATTCTTCCTTTAGATAAAATATTTATAAGTAGGGTTTATTAGAAAGCTATTTATCAAAATATATACGCTTTGAAACTAAATTTGATGAAAATATTATGTAACAGCGCAATTCCTAGTGATAGCTTTTGCATATGATAGAAAACTGTTTCGAAATCACCTTTTTTTGTGATAAAGAAATTGGTTAAATAGAGTAGTGAATTGTTTCCACTAAAATATGGATAGTTTAAAGAAAATATGACTAAATATTTTTATGGGATACATATACTGCACAAACTATATCTTTAACCATAATTTTTGCATTATGAAGGAATATGAGAACTATTTTAATGATGCATACACATTCTCAAAATATTTGGCGGTGAAAATGTGTTAAGCTTTGAAAATATAAATAAAACTCCATTAACAGAACTGCATTTTCCTTGGCACGGGATTCATTGGATTTTTGTTTAATCATACAAATATATGCAACTAAAATTAGCAATAAAGTTATATTAGAATTTTTAAAGAAATACATAACAATCAAATACATAACAGTTCAATTCATAACAATCAAATGTATTTTTGAATAATTGCATTAAAAGTGTTTCATTATTTTTCATTATACGTAACAATCCAATGTATTTTTAACGCGTCTTTTGAATATATTACATTATTTTTTAATTAATTATTTTTCAAATTAATTTAAAGTTTTTAAACAACCTTTGCTATATAAATGCTAGTAGAAATCATGTATATTAGCATTCATATTACACCACATGATGTTATAGCTTCTTCAAAATTTTAAAGTTGTCATAAACATACATTCAATTTCTTTTTCAATACAGAAATTCGGCTAAATGTCAACAAAAGTCTAATCAAAGTTTCTGGAAGGTTTCCAATAAAATAAGTATGAAACATTTTTCAGTGCTAAGAATATTTTGTAAAAGCTGAGTTAAATAAAGTAAAGATATATATTACCGTCGGAGCAAAACGAAAATAAAATCGTGTTACCGAAAATAAATACTTATCAATAGTTTAATAGTTATGATTATGGCCTTATGATCAATATAAAAAGTGCAAAATTTGCTTTTGCTTTTTTTTTTTCGAGTGTGTGTGTGTGTGTGTGTGTGTAAAACGCACAAAATTCTTAAATTATCTGGTATGTTTTGCTGTTTTCTGTAATTTTGCATGTTGGTAAAATTCAGTTGAGATATTACTAATATGTAAAAAATAAAACTCCTTTTTTTTCTTCTTTTTTCTCATTTAATATATATATTTTTTATTTTTTAAGTTATTATCAAATTTTTTTTTAATATTTTGTCGATAGAAATTGCGTAAAGAAAATTCTGAAAATTTTCAGAACTCATTTTAAAGAACTAGACCTTTTGCTCTAATAAAGAGTCGAAATAGTACTAATATTTAAAAAATGAAACTCAATTTTTTTCCTTCTTTTTACTCATTTAATATTTATTTATTTTATATATTTTTTTTTTAGTTATTTTCAAAAACTTTTTCAGATTTTGTCAATAATTAAAAACTGAAAAATTTCAAAACTCATTTAAAAAACCTAAGCTTTTGACTCCAAGAACAATGAAAGGATTTTTTTGTGTGTGTGTGTGGGTGGTTTTTTTTTTTTTTTTTTTTTTGCAGGAATTTTTTAACCGCTTATCCACGACCATTGGTATGTTTCCGTTTTCTGTAGCATGATTTTTTAAATTAGTGTTCCTCTTATATATATATATATATATTTGTATATATAAAAAATAAAACTAATTGCTAATCTTTTTGACACTACCTCAACGATATTTAATTTCTGGATGAACTTTGTAATTTAAGCAGTGTGTAATAAAATGAGCTTTAAAATATATTATTATTATTAATATTTTAATTATTATTATAAATGAAAATTTTTGAGTATACATGTGTGTGTGTGTTTAGGTATTGATTAATTAATTTATTTTTTGAAATTGTAATTCAATAGTTGACTTCATCTACATAAATCTGTTTGTTGAGTGAGAAAGGATTATATTTTCCAACTTAGAAGGAAGAAATAACATTTATTCACTTTCACTTCCCTGATTTTTGTTCAAAACGCATGAGCTACTAGCGATGAGAACCACATTATGTGATAAACTCGCTTTCTACTCACTCAATTGATATTCAAGAATATTGAAACTGTTGTAGCTTAATTAATTTCCTACCATGTTTCAAAATAAATGTAACCTTCTCGCACTTGCATCAATTTTAATGATGCATCACCTGCTTGAAGTACAGCTTCTGTCATCAATTTTCGCATATTGAACGAACAATAGAAATTTTGCAAAACGTTCGAAATATGATGAATGGGACAATTACTGCGAAATCAGTCAATAATGTTACTGCTGATACTAATTGCTTTCTGTAAAATATTTCATTACCTTCAATATTAATACTGCATACTTCAAAATTTTTATTTATATTAATATTTAAAATATTAATAATAATATTTTTAAATCTCATTTTATTGCACACTGCTTAAATTACAACGCTCATCCAGAATTTAAACACCGTTGAGGTATTCAAAAAGAGTAGAAATTAGTTTTAATTTTTTTATACATACGAATCAACATACCTCATATTACTTTTTAATAGTCACCTTGCAAATGAAGCATGTGTAATATTTGGACACCCAATGCAACTTATATACTGTGTAGAATTCGGCTGCCTGTGAACTGAACTTGTTATGGACATTTAGTTTGATCTCTTCATCACTTGAAGTGGCAGCAAATTTCCCACGATGATAAAGAAAATGGAACTCACGTGGAACTAGGTAAAAGGAAGAGGGTGACAGAATTGTTCCCAGCCAAATGTAGTAAGCAGCAATTGTCCTATCATACTAACCTACTATCGCACCATACTTTCATATGGCTGAAGCAACGATGAAAACAGCCTATGAAAGTACAATTTCTTAACGCACACGATCCTTTTCTTTCATACCTACAGTTTTAAGATAGTCAGCTCACCAGTGCTGGATTTATACACACAAGTGCATTATACCAACCAGTCAACCAAATTCCTTTATAGACTACGCGACTTTGACCTGAACGACTGCGATATGCCTTTTTTAGAACTATCTTTAGCAGATTTTTTTCTTTTTTTGTGAATGTGAATACTTATACTTTTGATTGCACGACGATTTCACTTGCATTTCTGGGTTAATGTATGAGTTTCTGTTCGAAAAGATAATGTTCCCAAATGAAGACACTGCTAACGTGCAATTGGAAAACAATTATATATATTAAGAGCTTTTCTAGAAGACGTATAGTTGTATAGAATTGAAGCAAGTTGGATCGTATTCCCCGAAATGATGAAACTTCTGAATAAATATTTAAGAGGCAGTCCAAAAACAAAAGTAGTTACACTGTTAAAAATTTCCGCAACAAAATAGTAAAATAACCATTTATTTGATTGTTATTTTACCATATTTAACTACAACAGCTGAATAACTATTAAAAAGATGGTACTCAAACCGCTGATTGCGAAAAAAATCGTTTATTCTCTGCTTATCCTAAAGACCGTTTAACTAACCGTAATTTTCAAGCGCTCAATAAGAATCGGGCGTCCATCTTTGTTACGAAACCTTACCGGTCGTACGTAGTTGCTAAAATATGAATAAAGATTTATCAGTTCAAATCTGCATGTGTATATAAAAAAAGAAGATAAAAAAAGTGGTTTAAGCCGTGGATACTAAATAGAAACACATATACACACGTAAATCAAAAGTTGGAGCTACCGGATTTCCGAACTGTTTGCGAATGAGCGAACCCATAATTTGAGCTGCTGAAGCTTGTTTGTATTTTAATTTTTGCAGCAAATAAAATGATTTTCGTCAATATACAGTAGATTTAGACTAAAAATGACTTTGGATCCAATCGAAAACTGAAATCTCAATTTTAATGCAGTTTTCCTGTTGAAAAGGAAGATTTATTGATAAATAAACGACCGCTTTGTGTGGTGCCGATGGCCGAGTAGTTAGCGAGCAACGTTGGTATGGCAAACAACCGGGTTCGATTTCCGCGAGCTGCGTTTACCGTTTCTACGCCTTGAAGATTCTACGCCTCAAAATGGTTCAAAAACGCTGAAACTTTTGTTTTGAAACCTGGTTATAAAACCGTAAACTTTTGTATTTACGGCTTTTTAACCAAGCTGATTGGAAATGGTTAGGTCCCGTAACGATAGAAAAATGTTCCAAACCGTAAATTTAACGGTGAATTAGATGGACAGACTGCTGCCGGTCATTTAACCGTAATTTCATGTTGAAATTTCTAACAGTGTAGCTAAACCTTAACGTCTGTCTTATTTTTATCTTTTTAAACAATTATGTGTTTAGTTAAAGGTGCCATGAATAGAATTAAGCATAAAATATTTTGGATATACCCAGATCACACTCGAGCACATTTAGGAAATTTCAAATATCTTATCTGATTTATTTTTTATTTATATTTTTAATGGAGTTTCGTATAGTCCCTAACCTTTGCAAACCTAGTGCATTCCCCGGAAATTGGCATCCATTCTTTCAAGTAGCACTACTATCGGCGGAGGCCATTTTTACTGAGAATTTGGACGCTCAGTTTCCCCTAGATGGCGGCACCTGAGCTCCTTTTGATGCAGACTGCGCTAAGGATTTAATTTAGCCGAAAGGGGGGCATCCAAGCCAAATGTCTACTCAAGGGATCTTTCACATGCCGCATAATCATACGACATGGGTGCAGACACTTTTCTGCATCTTGAAAATCCACCGACTTGGGCCAGGTTTGAACCTCCGATCTTGGGCGTACAAGGCTTGCTCTTTACCACTACGCCACCCTGTCGACTCTTCTCTGAAAGCAATTAATTAATTTCGGGTTTATAATTTGGGGCAATTTCAAGAAACCACGTTTCTTAGAAGTGCAAAGTTCCGCAAAACATACATTTGAGTTCAATTTTACGCTTTAAGCTTGTATTCATAATGTGTATGCAACTCATAAAATCTTAAAAAATATATTCTACGTAATGTTTTCAGATTTATAAATGATAGGCATGCAAACAGGTGTATGTGGATGAAAATAGACTAATTAATCCAATATGAAATAAGTGAATGATACAGTACCTGATTAGAAAGGATATCCAAAACAAGCACAATCCTTTTCTAGTAAAGTAATCGCGTTAGAAAAAGCTAATTGATTTGACCTTTGAAATGGTACCTTCACGGCACAACAACCCTCAACACGTTCTCACCAAGTAATTATGTACGGACCTGGTATTGACCGATACAGTCACATACACAACTATCCTCAGAACCTTCTCACCAAGTACCCACACAAGCACTTGTTTAAAACGATACCCTCACCACAATCTCCAACACTTTCTTACCAAGTAATCAGGTAAAGAACCGTTTATAACGATGCCTTTACAGACAGAACTATCCGTGCAACAAACGCAAATGGTGTACGAATAGATGAAATCACTCTTAACTCAATTTATATTATTCAAGCGTATACTCAAGCGTAGTCTCGAAAGGAGAAATAATTTTTTTAAAAAGGTAGAAATGGTGCATTCGTCGGAGGGCGACACATACACGCGTTTGGTGTTAGACTGTTACTATGGTTATCAAACTCAGGATGTGCCTATGCCATAGCAAAATCAACAAATCAAGGTCTTCTGGGTGACACACTTTTAATGGTACAAATAACAGGGTTATTAAAATATGAAGAGCCAATAACACGCCCGGAACTTTCCCGTTTCTGCATCCCGTCTGCCCGCCTACAATAACGTCGCCTCAGAGCAACAGTAGGAAGTAAGTAAAACCGGAATTTCCTATAAAATTGATTTTTAAAATTTGCTGTTTGTTAAATTCTAAATATCTAAGGCTGTAGTTCAGGGATTTTACTGAAATTTTGTGAACTCCCCTAACGTTTGATTACATCTTCAGTGGTGTTTTGAAAAATTTAATAGCTTTTATAGGAAAATAATTTAGATGTCTTACTGTTGATCTGAGGCGACGATAATATAACTTTAAATAAATGAGCTTCTTCAAAATATATATCCTTTGCATATATTGGTCCAGTTTCTTTGACATTCTTGTACCATATTATTTTTAGAAATACACATCACGTACTACTGTGGGTTATTTTTCATTGTAATTTTGACACGAATTATAAGAAATTGAGAAATGGGCAACATGCCGTTATGATATATTTTCTTAAAAGCATATAAATGAAATGATAACAATTTAAGAAATAATGCATAAAGTAACTTATATATTTTAAAGTAAATACATGCCCCTTCCTATTTTGACACATATGTCCTGTTTTGCATTCAGTAATAATATTTTTTTTCATATTTATGCTTTTTGTTAAAATATAATACGCATCGATTATAAAATAAACGGACAAAAACTGAATTCGCTTTTCTTATCGTAAAAAAATAGGAATTGAGATGCGGTTAGTTTACATCTCGAGCAAGTCAAGAAAGATATGATACGTGTTGAGACTCTCAGACTATGTCTGCCCAAAATCATGCATTATTCAATCAGTAAGAATAACTATTATCATCTTGTTCTGATCATGACACATTCCTCCTCACCGTAATAAATGATTCTGCTGGGTGAACATGGAATTCATAAATCTTTGTCAGGAAGAACTCATTAACCACGGATGGAATCTGCAAGCACATTAAAGTCATGTGATATTTTGTTCAACCTTCTTGAGAGAAATTTATTAATGCCTTTATGCAATTTTACCTCATCGTGAAATGCAATATTTGTCTCATGCGGAAACATCATAGGTATCGAAGTGGCTTGTTCTTCGAAAGGTTCACTATTTTGAATCGTTCTTTTACGTTATATGACCTTTCAATAAAAAAGAAATTAAATATAAAAAATATAATAAAACAAGAAGTTCTGTTTAGAACTATACGAGCCTACTTTCCCGTGTACACCAATTTCAAATTTATTAGTCTAGCAATTTCTCACTCTGTCTCCATTTAGCTTTAGCTCTTAATTACTTCAAATAAACATTTTCAACGATTAATACATATTCATTCACTCATTTATTCATTCATTAATTCATGCATTCATTTTCTCATTTATGTATTTATTCACTCATTATTTTTTTTCCATTGATTCACTCATTTGATCCTTCATTCAAAAATATCCTTAAAAATACCGATCAAAAAAATTTCATAGGAAGGTAGGCTCATTTAGTTCTGCTTAAACTTTGTATCTGTACATGTTCTACATCATAACATTTTTCTGATAAAGTTTGTTTCAAGCAAATCCGTCTTATATCAGGATAAGGTAGGATTGAAATTTCAGCGTCGACGCATGTTATTATTATTATTATTATTATTATTATTATTTTGAACAAAAAATGCTCACATTAAAAAATACTTCACGCAGAGAGCTTCTTAAAAATAAGGTTTTTTTTATAGGAACTTGTATCTTACGCCCAGAGTTTACATAATTTGCCCATACGTTGTAATATTCAGGTTTTTTGAAGTGTTCAAAATTGAACGAAAAATAGTTCAAATCAAAGGGGAAAATATGGAAATGAGATTTCCTTGCTGATATCTTTCGAATGCAAAAAAAAATCTTTCGAATCGGACAATTCCTTCTAAAGTGGTTAGGGGGCGACAGACAGATCAGCAGACACACATTTTCCCCAGCTCAAACCCCTAGTTTCATTTTTTTACATTTTTCAATGTTTTTTGAATTTCTGCACTTATTTTTGGCTTTTCCTTATTTTTAACATTATTTTAAGCCTTCTTTCATGCCTTATTAGTTTTTTTTTTCTTCACTTTTATGGAAAGGTAGGCTAAAAACGCATTTAGTTGCTTTAAATATTAAGGAAAAACTATGTAGCTATATATTATATGTGTACTAGTCGACCCGTGCGCAATAATAATGATAATTATTTTTATTATTAGTTTACATAGAATTAAAATACAGGGTGTGGCAACATAACTTCCTTTTTTAAAAGCGCAATGAAAACTGTTTCATGTATCATTTAATTCTCAATTTTTTAAACTAATGTAGATATAAATCTAAAGTTTTGTTTTACGCAGTTGTGAAAATCAAATAGTGTAGGTAACGCCGCCCATTCCCCATACATTGAGAGCCGATTTCTGGCGATTGTCACAATCCTTACCAGCATAGCAGCGGGGATGTTAGCAATTTCAGATCGGATGTTAGATTTCAGGTGTTGTAAGGTCCTTGGACGGTTGGCATAAATGATGGATTTCAAAAAACCCTACAAGAAAAGTTATAAGGGGTTTTAATCGGGGGAGTGTGATGGTCACCCATCAAGAGGGTTTAAACGAAAAACACACTCCCTTCAGTTTCCAGACATGATGGTGACTGATCAAAATTATGAACAAAACTTTGCAACCATCCCTCTGGAATGAGGTCAGGCACGTCCCACATCAACATATAGGGCCTGATAGGCACGCATTTTAAAAAAGGAAATTATGTTGCCGCACCCTGTACATTAACGAAACAGTTCCATTACTTAAAATATAGTTACTGTTGGTTGGTTAGCTCTACACAAAAAAATTAATGTGCAGAACCTAACAATTGAATAAGTTTAACACACAGACGCAGCTAAAACTGTCCAGTTTGCTACACAGTAAAAACAAAAGAGCATCTTGTTTGTTTACTTGATAAAAGATGGCAACAGCATACACAGCACCAATTTGGAATACATTAAAAGACCTATTCTTAGAGGATTTTAAATTTCAAATTTAGGAAAAGCGGTACATTTTTAGATTGTGGGTCTATTTTTTGTCATTAGCCGGTCTGATAAGCTTTAAAATGAGGGGTAAATCATGGATTTTGATAAAGGAATAAGGAAGATATCGCAGAGCGACAGAAAAAAAGGCTAAAGAATTAATATATATATACAGATAGATATATGATAGATTTTTAAATATCCACAATACGATCCGAATGTCCCGCATGTCAAGATGGACATACGTTTCTACACTTACATATATATATATATATATTTTTAATTAGTTTTTTTTTTTTCGAGGTTTTTCTTTTTATTTGCTTTGAAAAACCTGCTTGTGCATATAAATATTCTAAGTTAACGAAACAAGTTTTAGCTTTCACGCTTTCTCCACATAAATAATAAAATGCTCAATTATGCAAGTGAAACAACATTATCGATTTTGTACTCAAAAGGCTGTTTGTTAAGATATTTAAAGTTATCTATTGTCGATATTCTTCGGAGAAGCGAAATAAATTACTACTATAAGGTTTAAGGAGAATATCTTTTAAAACGAATAGTTCTAAAGATACGATACAGAATTAAATATACGATTACTTGTTTCCCAAATATTTTCTAAACCTTTTAGTGACAAGATATTGAAGAAACGCTTTATCATCGGCTGTAAAAGGACCCTTGAAGTCAGGAACTATTACATTAAACAAAGAGGGAGCTTAAGCGTTATTTATAGGAGTAACAATGTATTACGAGTTGAAGTTCGTTTTTCTTTCATTTTTTAAGTGAGTATTAAAAACTTTTAACATGTTTTGCTGGAAATGTCAATTTATTGTGCATAGGATATAATGTAATGGGTATATGATATATATGGATATAATATATATGATAAGATATATTTTTGATATATATGGATATAATATATATGATAAGATATATTTTTGATATATATATACATATGATATTATGTAAATGATATATATATATGATATTATGTCGGTAAATCTTTTGCTATTTTGGCATTATATGATTAACAAACTAAAATAACACATTTCAAATTTGTGTTTTGTTTCCTTTATAATATCTGTTCGTGGTTTCTGATGAATACCGTATGTCGTAACAGAAATATGGGGGGGGGGGTCCCAAATTGATGGGCATTTTTACGACCGACAGCGACAGTCCGTCTGGACTAACAATAGCGGAAAATGCTATTTACACAAAGGCCTATCGGAGAAATAAAGGCAATATGAATTTTATGCCACGGGATGGCTGCGGAGGCGAGAACACCGTGGGAAGACGAGAGCACCACAGGCAAGACGCCTGTGGTGCTCTGGATTACTCTGATTGCGTGAATCTTCGCACCGCCCCACTCATAAAATCGGCAGCCAACGACCGATGGAAAGCAAAATGGTTGGGAAAGACCTACGAAAAGGAGAGAGGTAAATTGAGCCTCAATTGGCCAATACCTCTCGTCAAATCAGCGAGAAGCTTCGGTTGATAAAAACCAAAATCTCTGAAAAAAAGATATCAGATTTTCCTGAGATGAGATTTTCCTAGAGAATTCCCAGTGGAGTTGCGAAAGACTCTTCCGAGGAAATTGCCATGAGATGTCGTCTACTCCTAACTTCCTTGATCGCTAAATATCTGCCGTCTGTAAAATAGACGCGGCAAGCTTTTCCTCGGTGGAAGAGTTTGAGCGCTGTTTCCGGACGAGGAGTTGTGGATGCTGGGGAGTGTGATCACAAACCAATATGGATTAAGTCGGACAATAAGTTCTGCCCATCTGGATCCGGACGGTGGTGGTTCGTTCCCTGCATATTTCTTTTTAATTAATAGTCTCATGGTCGTAGGTTAATGTCTGTATATGTTCTTGAACTGTAATGAGTAAATTAATCTAGTTTTCCCTAAAATTGTTATTTCTTGTTTCGGGCATCGTAAACATCTTTTCATTCACGCGATACCACTTTGCGATTCACGCGCTTTTATGTCGCGAACCTGGCAGCGACACTGTAAAATAAATGATATAGTCAACAATCGCCTTTAATATCAAAGCATTATTAAGCTGAAACTACATAACTACTAAAAAATAAGTAAATAAAAAAGTAAAATAAAAATAAAAATTTAAAAAAAAAAAAACGAATATCAACCCGTTATACATTGTTCCTTCTATAAATAACGCTTATGTTCCACTTTTGCTTAATGTAATAGGTTCTGACTTCCAGGGTCCTTTTACAACTGATGATAAAGCTATTCTTCTATATCTTGTCACTAAAAGGTTTAGAAAGCATTTGGGAAACAAGTAATTGATTATAAAGCAGCATGAAGCATTACTAAGCAGAACTTATAACGCACAAACTCTTTTATCTAATACAATCCTAACGACAAAACTTACAAAATAAATGTTTTTTAGATATTTCCGTTCATCTGCGGATTATTTGATCTCAAATGCGCTGCTGTTTCAGGAAACCAGTTGCGCATTTTTGTATTTGTAACACAGTTTGATACTTCAAAGAGCGGAAATTGCGACATTTATTTTCGATGAAAAACCCCTTTACTTATTGTCAGGCATGTCCCCATTTTCCTCCATGAAAAATCTATTCCAAGGAAAATGAAACATGGTTTCAGATTTCATAAGATGATTAATGAGTATCATTTAAATACGAGTGCTCTTTCAGTCATAAGTACGGGTTTCCATTAAATAAAGAATAAAGGATTTTACTGAATCTTCACACTTTTTTTTTATTTCAGACGATTTTTTCTTCGTTGCCTACACAAAAGAACAATATTCCATAAATATTATTTTACGTTGTCATCCTGATGTTTGATGACACGTTAAAAGTTTTCATATTTGAAAATATTACGATGATGGTGTTTTTAATATGTTTATATTAAAGAGGCTTGATTTTGTAAATACTTAAACTTACATTGGAGAAAATAGAAAAGTAAGCTCAGATTGAAATGAATGGAACAATGTAAATTTATTACAAAAACCATAAATTAAAAAGTTACTTTAAAAGACACTAGGAGTTTAAGATGTGATTAATTCGCTTTTTCAAAGCACATAAGCATTTTTAAAGCACTTCTTCCATTCATCGTATAAAAGGAAGAAGTGTTATGCGTGGGAGGGAATTATTAAGTTAAGTGCAAAGAAAAGAGTTATTAAGTTAGAAATATGACAATCTGAAATGAAATAGATATTTTAATCAGTTTGAAATCATTTTTAGTCCAATTATTTTACTTTTTTATGCTTATGTTCATGTTCATTAGTTAAAGGTTCCTTAAAAACGAATGAAAAAAAAAACTGTTTTTCTTATGTAATGATTGTTCTTTATAGAGAGGAATTTACTTATTATTACAGGTCGAGAGTTACATAAAGTTCTCGAGTAACTGACAAGTTATCAGGAAAAGACTTATTTTTGAATGCAAGTTTCTTTCTGTTTATATATGCTGAAAAGTTTGAAATTTGAAACATCTACAAACATTAGCCTTACATTTTCTCTGTTAAATGAAAGCACGACATTAACTTTTGAAGTGAAGATTAAGCATTTCAAGTGAAGAAGATTATTCAAATTTTACATAAAGTCCACCAGGATTTGTACAAGACTTCAAAATTTACAGTCGACACAAATAGGTGTAGCTATTTTGTTTGATGTCTTTTAAAATTGACTTTATGAAAGCAATGTGGACAGAATGGTGTTCGTTTGGAAGCATTGCAATATTTACTCATTTCGGCAAATCTGAAGTTGCGCAATACTTCTAAAGTCGCCTTTTAAGGATTTTCTCACATGCGGAGTGGGATATCTAATTAGATTTGTTTACTCAGTTTTATCCCTTTTTAAAAATGATTAACGCATTGATGTACTGTACTTTAAGACGAACAGAAATGTTTAGGTAATTAAATTTTGCAAACAAATTTTTGTTTTGTTTTTATTTTAACGAAATCAATAAAAAATGCGGAAATAAACCATCTCATGTACAACTGAAACTGAAAAAAAAATTTCACATTAAGAAAGCACAAATAAGCATTAAAATGCAGACATATGTTTCGGGCTTGCTTGGAATACCGAAACCATAGTAGTGGAGTCTCTACACATTTATAAATTATTCAAAAGCGAATCAGTAATAACAACCACATATCTTTTAGATCTTACCCTCTACTGCTTTATTAGACAGCATAAATGATAACAAATATTATGTTTTTATTTGGTAAAGCAATTAAACGAAAAATAAAAATAATGCATCCCAATATTTGATCCACCAAAAGTATTTTTTACCAAGTTTCTATTTATTCTGTTATTATGTTTGCCTTAAATTTTTAAACCTAATTACAGAGAGTAGCTGACTATATTTGGTATAAAATAGCTAATAGAGGAACACATTACAGTTCTAGTATCCAAGCTCTGTTAAACACACACCCACATACAATTTTAAGTTATCATACATGCTTCCTACGAATTGTAACGCCACAAGTGTTCTGGTAGAGACTCGTAATAGAAAAGTATTGTAATGTTCCTAAAGTTTTGATCTGCACAGTCATCACTCTCTATTTTTAGGGAGAAAATACAATAAAAAAATGGAAAATTCATTTCTTTGTTATGTAATCTTCTACAATGTGTGAAGTAAAGCAAATATAAGCGAATAAGAGTAGCATATTCCGTACATATTCCGTAACTAGAATTCTCTGCCACAAAAAAAAAAAAAAAAAAAAAAACTCTGAAATTTACATCGCAGAGTGTTCAGCATTTAATTAAAAACTTGGCTGCGAATGGGTAGCAAATTTAGTGTGCAATGTTTTTTCATTTATTTATTTATTTTTTATTTATTTTTTTTTTTTTTTTTTGATACGAATAAACTCAACACAGACACACGCAATACAAAAAATGAAGCTAGTAAAAAATCAGCAAAAGACGTTATTCGTAAAAACATAATACTGTTTCCGCATTTGTGAGCTCCCAACAGTTTACATTCAATTTTATGTGATTAAAAAAAGGGCAATATTTTTATGATCAAATATTACAACTTAAATAATGCACATTTTATGTGTATAATTTGATTATAAATTATTAAACGAATTCCTTACATGAGCTAATAAATTGTGTTAGAAAAAACCTTAAAAATAAATTATTAATCAAAAAATCTTAATTTTTTTTGTCTAATTAATTACCTTTTCAGTCATCAAGACACTTGTGTTATTCAATTAAGCAAAAAGTTGTTAATTGCTTTAACACGTGCATTTTTCACTGGAATACTTATTTTGAATACAATTTAGAGTAATTTAACTTCTGCTGTCATCATTTATTCAACCCTGTCAAGCATCGTGGAATTCAATTAATCTTAACTCACGAAAGCGAACGAAATGGAGAGCTTCCCAAAGTATTCTGGAAATAATACCTACCAAGAAGGGTTTAATGTGAAAAAATTAAAAGGGGGTCAGAGCAAAGTTCTTAATTTAAATTATTTACATTTTAGGTGGTTGTGTTTCAGTTTTGGTATGATATTAATAACGAATTTTACTTTTCGTTCAGAAATCATCTAAGAAAGACTTTCTAACTTCCTCCTCAAATTTTTCAGAACATTTCATCCGACATTTATTACCACAAGGGGGTCCCATTTCTCTTTTGGGAACTCTTTTCTTTGTCTTGACTGCCTCATAGTCGCGACCTTCATTTCTTCCTCTCTTTGCGATTTCGTTTTTCCAATTATTCCTATCAGCTTTCCTTTTCCTGGTCTTTTTACGTTTTTCCTCTTACTCCCCTTCAGCAGAACTATACCATTGATTTTGTTGTGGTGGTTCCTCAGGTTCATAGTCTGGATCATCATCCTCCGAATTGTGGAACGGATCTGCAATTATTTTACCATTTTTCATCAAAAAGGCATGTATTTTAAAATGCATCCTTGAAATTTAAATGTAAAAACAGTTCATTTTGCTTACGAAGACATACTAGATGTACGGTAGATAGGAAAAATTATTTAACAGATGGTTGTTAAAAAATTCATGCAGCTTAAAAAATGGGGGGGGGGGGACTGTTGAGGTTTTGTTTTGCAAAAAATAAGTTTTAAAGCTAAGATTAAAAATTTAGCATAAATTAAATAGGCATAAAAGAAAGTAGAATTACGAACAATCCATGCAAATTAAGAATTGCATGGAAACTGGCTTTTTGTTTTAACTCATTGGCTTCATAATTAGCACTGGAGTTTTAAAAATTCGTACAACTCTCTAAAATTGTTGTTCTCAATAAGAGCATAAAACTAAAGCATTTTGAAAAGCATTATGGGTAGATACCCGATACGATGGGTCCGAAATGGTTGGGGCCTCCTCTTGGTGAGGACTCGACAACATTAAATCTTCACCAATCCGCTTGCGGCGGATGTTAGGCTCTCTTTTCAGAGAGACTACACCGGGAAAGTAAAGCAGTCAGTCACCGTTTGGCAGTCTGGTCCCTAAAGCCGTCTCTGGTTCTGAGAGTTCTTAGAAGGTTTGAAGAAGGACTTTTTTGCTTTCCGTGCCCTTCGGGGTTATCTGTGAAAATCTGGGATGCTACATACAGTAGAACGCACTTAACAATAAATAATCAGTACGATGTATATTTAAAGATCTCTATGACGAATTTAACAATACTCACGAGCCTTAAGCCATATTTACACCATTTTTTTACAAATGAAACTTCAAACATGTATTCTATAGCTATATCATACGGTCATGGTCACATAAAACGATTTAAATTTCGTCTCTAATTCATCTGTAAGTGAATGAGAAATACAGTTTATTATATCGCTCATGATCTGAAATAGCGGCACAACTCAAAAAAACATGTTTTGAGATAAGTGGGTTTAAAGTTTTCTTTGTTAGGGAAAATGCTTAAGAAACGCTTTAGTTTGCTGCCATCTTACGGCCTTGCATTGAAGTATGGGTTGTGCTAGTATTGCTGATGAAAGGAATGTGTATTTTCATATTTAAATCTGTTCTTAGTCCAAAAAGCGTGTTTTTTGAGTTGTGCCACTATTGCAGCCCATGAGCGATATATAAGTGGCACTCCCTGAAAAAAAATCATTCTGATAAACCAAGAAACTGGCTAATTTAAAGGTAGTCAGCTCTGTGAAAGTGGAAAACACGATATTCGCAAGCTCAAAAACAACGAGTGTAAATTTGTATAACATCGAGAAAATGATATGGTTCAACTCATCCGGCCATTGTGTGGAAAAGTTGCATTTGAAACCACTAAGGGTGCTTTCCCACCAAAGACAAAAAAACTTGTCTTTGCTCGCCTACGCAAGCGCAAAGCATATTATTAGCTTTTAAAATATACTCTGCGGTTGAGCAGATGAAAAAAGACAAGTTTTTTGTGAAAGAACCCTTAGTGGAGATCCAAGAATTTGTCCCAAAGACTCATTTTCGATGGAAAATAATAGAAAGAATCATTTACACCAAAGGGCGACAAAGGTAATATTCCTGTCTTTTCACATCTGCGCAAGCGCAGAGCCAATTTTTGCCTTTGAAACTATGCTGTGTGGTTGCGCAGATGAGAAAAGAAACGTGTTTCGTTTTGTCGCCTTTAGTGTGAAAGCACTCTTAAACTCTGCAAGTTTCCGTTGCTTTGTTTCCCATGGTCATTTGGGCGAACGCCTTCATAAAAAGTTATGAAGCTCTACCCTAAAAAGATTTTAATCTTTTAACAATGAAAATAACAGCACAATCTTTCTCTAAGTCTTTACTCTTATTATCTTATTTGCTTTTTTAAAGAGGATGCAAATATTCGAGCAGTGGTCTCTTATGCGGCACAAGTGACCCAATTTTCTTTTCTTGGTGGAATGGAACACATGACATAACGTATAAGTTTCCAAAACAATCACGATTATCACGACTGAATTCCCAAAGGACATGGTGTACATCAATGCTATCGCAAAACAACAACCATTTCATTTCTCATATGTTATGGCATAGTGTGAACGTAGTGATCATGGCAAAGTTTCTTCTGGGACCTTAGCTCAGAGATTTGTTTAGTGTATAGTCACAAGTGAGTTATACAGAATCCAGGCAGATCAAATGAATTTATCCTTACTAAAAAGAGGCGATTTGTGCACCAAAAATGTGTTCATGCGAGATGAAAAAAATCTCCACCTATGCAGGCAATACCTACGATGATCTTACTCTCACTTACCCTAATCACGTATAAAATATATCTGGCTGACTCATTCACAGCACTTACATCCTGTTGACTTCTGGATTTCTAACAGATTGCATGTCAATTCCGTTATATTTACAACAAGGATGTAAAAACTAACATCGTCCGCCATCTTTTCAGCATTTAAAGTGTTGCATGCGGTAGGTAAATTTCTCCTTCGTAAGCTGTCAACATGTTTACAGACAAGATGCGCATATAGAGTCCGCTTGTGTGTATGGAAATACGATTTTCAATTACTCTAATTTTATTAACCTAATATGGCTTAAACAAATCGCTAAAAAAGAGGCGCAAAAATTATTCTTTATAAGGTTGAAATTCTTTTTAAAAATCATTCTTTATAAGGTTTAAATTCAAGAAAATATGTTATGAATTATTCTGAGAAAAGTCCCATGTCCTAAAACACACATGAAATTATTTCTCTGAAAACAAAGAGAAAATACAAAAAATAAGTAAAACTTATTGTGGGAAACATTATAAATTCAACAGTTATAATGTATAATAAAAAAGGAACTTTGCGCACAAGTAAACTAAAAAAATAATTGCACGTAATTAAAGCACAAATGAGCATTAAAATGCAGTGCATTTTAGTTTTGATTCTTTCTGCACTTATTTCTATTTCCATTTAATTCTTTGTAGTTTTTATTGCTTCTGCATTTTTTCATGTTTTTTTTGCATTTTTATGCATGGCATGGTCTTTTTGCTTTGTTGTATTTGATATTCCCTTTTTACTTGTGTACTACAGTTTTTATCATCACTTTAATCATATTACTAATGGTTCACGACCTTTTGAAATGCGTAATTACCGCAAGAGGGTGTCATTTTCATTTCTGGAAAATGAACAATTTGCCCTTAAACTCGGCAAAAGCACATTTTCATCACAACCGTTTTCTAACGTCATTAAACTAAAATATAATTAGATTGAATTCCGTTCAAGAGCAGCGCACCCCTGAATACCTGTAGTTACACTAATTAATACTTCTAAAGTGAAAATGAACAGCGTCCGTCGTAGTTACCTCTTTCCTTCTTCCTTTGTCATTTTATCTTTATTCTTCTATACGAATCTAGTAACGAAGCGGTAGTTTCAGCTATGAAGGAAGAGTTTCAGGTTAAATTGGTTCGCTTTGTATTTACTCTTTCTCAATCCAGTCAGAGAATTATGGCATTTATTTCTGAGTATAAGCTTTGATTTAAAATTATTAATTTTTCCTTAGACTTAGTACTTTGTTTTCATAAAAAATGTGAGCTATCAATTCTGTTATAAACGTGATTTAGAGCTTTTTTTCTACACCTTATGGAAGTAATGTCGTAGTAATGAGTACTAAAATGAAATGATGTGCCGTTTTATGAATAAATACTTTATTTTGACATTTTAATCTCTCTCGTTTTCTTTTTTAAATTTACATGCCGTTAACCGGGGTAACTTGGCCATCTAGAGTGAATTTGCCCGTTCTTAAAAGGTTAGTTTTTATCATTTATATTATTTTCTATTCTATTCTATTCCAGAAATTTCAAGCATCATATTAAGGGGGGAAATACGTGTAAAACGGCGAATTAAGAGCCATTTTCATGATTTTTTTTAACGTATAAAGAATAAATATATTTTATTAAGATTTTGAGGTTATTTTTACAGATATATTGAAGAACATTTACTGCAGTTTTTAAACATTATTCTTGTAAAATACCGGAGATATCGGCTGCTGCACACTGTAAGTCGCCACCCGGATCGGCAGTTTGCGTACATCCTGAAGGTCGCAATTTTTATCTCAAATCATTTTTTTTTAAATCTACCTTTTTATAAGTGTCTCTTCTAGTTGAGCTAAAATCATCACAAAAAATTGAAAATTTCTATTTTTTTTTACAATGGGAAGTACGATTTTTAACCTTTTTCTTTTTATTCTTTTAATGCAATAAAAAAAGTAAAATTAAAGATACGTTTATGATTCTAGTTTAACTAAAGCGTGTATATATAAAGAAAATGTGTGCTAAATTTGATAAGGATTGATCAAAAACTCTATGAGCTAGAGTGTACGCAAATTCGAAAAAAATAGTTTCGAGAAAAACGCGTTTGAAAAAAAGAGTGGTATTGAAGGTAAATTTAAGGCAGTAAATGAATCAATTTTTTTATACTTATAGATACTAATATTATAGAAATTTCTATCCGAAGTCTCAGTTGTTAAAAGAAATAAAAGGACATCTGCTAACGTTCTCTAATGCCCTTCAGGTCATTCATGAGGGACTACCTGCTCAACTGCTCCAAAAAGGGGGCTCGCTCAAATGCTTATAGCTTTTAAACGACTTGGAATTTTGCTTTGACATTTTCAGGGTATATTATTCAATACTTGTAGAATCAACTTATGAAGAAAAGAAAATTTTAATTTTTTGAGACCTAAGAGGTGTGCATACGTTGCGCCTTGCCCCTGTTGGATCTCCAAATTTTGAACCAGCTCCCACATGAGAGGTCATCACCTAAGTTTGCACTCCCATAGGTATCCCTTCACTTGGAGGACATTAGAGCCACGATGGATTTAACGAGCACGGTTCCGGATGGAACTACTCGCGAGAGGTGGTAACCCTCCCAAACACTGACCTCTATCAATATTGCTTTACTTTCGGGGGAACCGGGCTTTTACCAACTGGACCACAGTGGGACAGTTTGTATCATTTCTGAAGCTTGACAACTTCACCGCAATAGGTCGCTAGTTGTATTGAATGAAAGGTACGTTCTCAGGTTTGTTCTGTCTATGTAGATTCAATCTTCTAGTGTACTGATATCTTTACGAGAAAAGCTCCCATAAATAAGGTTTCTGTCAATGTTCTTGTATTTCCTGGACAAGCTGTTAACTGTAAACGTTATATTAATATTTATATTAATGTACAATTCTACTAAGTAACACATATTGATCGGTTTTAAAAATAAACAAACAAGTATTTTTCAATCTTTATTGATAATGTAACCACAAAGAATGCATCATGTTTTAGGGTAAAATTACTTATAAATCAATTTTATTCTATTGCAGTGTCTTTCGCTGGGTGTATTTTTTGAACATTACAATGCCTAGAACATACTTAAGAAACTGTGGGCTCGAAGTTACGTCAACTATAACAAAAATCGAGTTTCCTTGTCGATTGCCGAAATTATAAGAGGAAGGCTTTCTATTCGGAAGGCTGCCGCTCTTTTCTGAATACCTTGGAAAAATTTGGGAAACAGAATGAATAATCGACATGGAACACGAAACTGAAATAACTAATATGCATTATAGGAGATTATGCAATTTCCCGTGCAAGTGGAAGGAAATGTACCAGCACTTCATGCCACAAATAAACTAGTTTAACTCAGAATATGGTGTGAGTTTCCTGAGAACACAAGAGAAACATTTTATTTTGCAAACATTCCAGAGTTGCCTTCTATCCATGATAGTGATGTAGTTTATAAAATAATGAATAAACTTCAAATACGAATCGGTGTTTACATATTTAGTGATACAATGATTATATTTTTTTCCAGTACCATAATCTGTTTCTTCCATTGCTATTATTACTTTTGGATATATGTAACTCTTTGAGAGGGGAGACTAACGCCAAAATTTAGCTTGACATATACGTTTTCCTTGTTTTAGTATGGATGGTAAAGCCACTCCTACTCGTAGATGACCTGAAATGGGATTAAATTCTTGAAGCAAAGTCATACGTCTATTTTATTCTATAATATATGAGGCACTATACAAATTATATTATTTACACCTCTGATTAAAAATACAACAAATAATGACATTTGAAGGTAAGAAATGAGCAAAGTCCCTCTCCCTCCCTCATTAACGGTGCCTTCTTTCATAACCAAAAAAAGGGAAAATTTTGGTCTGGCTCATAAGGTATTTTAAGTCTGCTTCACTGAAGATTTCGGGTTAATCCTCTGAGCCGTTTTATCCTTCTAACTCTAAAACACGTGCATGTTATTTTAATCGTGAATTTGCACCTTACAGACGTTAGATTTCTGATAAGTTTTCATGTTTTCAGCTTTCTTTTGTTTTATTCGTTATCCATTAAAGTACAGGTGTATTAAAAATTCGAAAACCACACGAAAAAATTTATTTTGGATGAGTACAAAATACAAATACTATACAGACTCATTCATAGTATATACATCTGTGTGTGTAACACTCACACACACTAAAATAGAATCTCAATAGCAACGGTAAGATTTATATTTAACATCTTATAGTTTTAATGTGAAGAAGGATTCATTGCGAAATGTTTATAAAAGGATTATACTCTCTGTAAAGTGCTGTATGCACAAACAGAGTCCTTTCTATGTAATTGACTACTCTAGCTTCCTTTGACGTTACTAGCGATTAAATAGGCATCCAAAATGCCTTCGTTTCCATAGCAACGTAGCTCATTTAAATAATTAAGCAATTTCATCTTCAGTGTTCGTATGGATTCATGATAACTCTGATGCCATAAACAAATAAGTTCAAAATGTAGTTATGAGCTTGTAGATAATCTACAGAAGCTAGATTAGCACCCGAAAACATTTTACTCCAGTTGATATTAATGTAACGAAATGTTCACTGTATTCAATATAAACTGGAATAATTTTAGTAGTGTCTGTGTCATTCGGCTTTAATTAAGAAAATTTGCAAAAGAACAGGTTTATGAGTGCGAATTATTTCACAATTACATTGAAATTTTATGGGAATACTCACACAGCAGCTTACAGAAACGTACCTTTTTAAGAAATAGGGAAGAACGGGGCTAGTTGTTACAACAGTTTTTATAATACTTTTTCTAGAAGTAACCGCTTCAAGTATTTTCGTGAAATTGTCTTTAAAATGTACTGTAACTATTGTAGATTCGTAGCATATCTTTTGAAAGTGGATTAGATAATGAAAATAGAATTTATGAACAGTTATACGCATTCTTTTATATTGTAACAACATACGCCCAGCATACAGGCATGTAGTTAGACTCACCGGGGTAAGTTGTTACACAAAATGTTTTAACTAATAATAATAGATCTAGCATACTTGTGAGTATGTATGATATTTTTTCGTTATTATTTTGTACTATTTATAGAAATTCAAAGGTTTCTTCATGTGGACGCCTTTTTTCTTTTAGTGAGTGATAGTTTTCTCACATTTTTATCTTTATTATTTGGCATTCTTTGGATTGTACTTTCTGAGCATTTTCTACTGCTGAATCTGTATAAATATCACTAAGGATAAGTTTCCGCTTACGGATGACTTTTCTTTTGCCATTTTGGGAAATGGCCTTATTTTCTGTTGACTAGCATGGACCTCTGGCCGCACCAATATAGTAGTATCTGTATATAATTTAGAGTAGATCTAGGCTTATATGTTTCTGCTTAAGAGCTTTTTTATGATGCAGGACCACCTCCCGTTGTTGCACAATTGAAGAATGTATTTCTACTTGTACCTTGACACTGGGATTTTAATCTGTCGTAGGCATTGCAAGATTGATAAAGAAGATTGCCACAATGTGTGTCCTAAAGTGTTATCTAAAAAAAAACTCTCGGGTTTTGCCGCAACGAACGCTAGGCACACCTGCATTTGGATTTGAAATGGAAAGTATATCTCGTTTTACTTTATTTTTCACTCCTCATTTGCAATCGGGACATCACGACAAGGACTAGACAAACGACCAAACCACCAATCATCCCTTTTTCTCATGCCTCTATTTCCTGTGACAGAATTATTCCTCTAACGGATTCCCTTTATAATTTTTCATATTATTCTTACGAAGAAAAAAAAATATGTAATGAAAATGTTCGTGGGGCAAATTGTTACACTGTAACAACTTCCCTCGCAGCAAATGTAAAAACTTTCCCCACATGGCACCATTTTACATTTCCATTCATATATATATATATGATAAAACAAAGCTGTGGAGAAGAATAAAAAAACACTTTTTTAGAAAAATTACTTATGAAGACAAAATCAACGTTTCCATAAACAGTATCGCTGCTACTGATTGCAAACACATCTAAGACCGTGGAAAAAATTGCAATAATGAAAGCTACCATATAACGTTAGAAAAGCGAGTTACGCCACGCGGTTTGTTTTATATTATAACAACATGCCCGTGTAAAAACTAGCCCCGGTATCTCATATAAATAATTAAATGCGTAATTTACTTAACAAGAAAATTTATTTTAAAGCTATTCAGAAATATTCCAAAAAACATTTCAATTTTCATTCCATCATGAACAAGAACTTCGGCCTAGAACTATACGAGCATACTTTCTCGTATGCACATATGTACACCGTATACTACAACCATGCTTTATTAAATAAAGTCTTATTCAGTTTTCCCCCGAAACTGGTCCTTGGTGAAACGTATGGTTCTAGTTAGCATCATTCAGACTGGGGCCTGCGTCCCACAGTTCAATGTCGTGTCTTACTACAATGCTCAATGTCGTGTGTCGATGTGTCGTACTATAGCTATATTTATGTATAGTTGTAGTACGACATATCGGAAAATAACGGTTTGTTATTGTTTTAAAAAAGCCCAGTGTAAATAGATGGTTTGTAATTAGAATTTAGTATCGACACTCCTACATTTTCAAGGCATTCTTTGTGTCTCTAAAACACGTGTGTTTACTACATTTTGTAATTTTTACATAAAAACATTCTTCTTCCTTATTTAATTTCCGCACGAACATAAGAGTTCCTTACACAAGTACAGCAATGTCGGTGTCTTGTTTTATGCAAAACTAGCAAATTCACAAGGAGTTGCTTTCTGCAATAAATATAATTAGAAAATATTTCAACACCTCACATGTTAAGTAACAGGAAACTTGGATGCAGAAAATTAACTAATCATTTTAAACTAAAAGTTACGGGGTTACTTTTCAACATTAAATTATTGCAGTTTGTTGTCTCCAAAATCTACTTTTAACAGTAAGGCTTAGCCTAGTCCTTGTTAGAGAATATTAAGATAATGATCAAGAACTCATCTTCTATTGATCAGGATCTAGAATCTCTAGTACAGGGTTCCGAAAAATTTTGTACCACGCCCCTTACTGTTGAAATAAAAGCCTCCCACACAAATGACGGCCCTCCCTACACAATGAATAGTACGGGCTTATGAAGAAAAGAAAATACATTGAAAACGAAACACTACTTTTTACTGTCACAAGATACAAGAGTATAAGTTTCAATTTAAATTAAAAAAGTGCTTATAAGAGAAAAATAACTAACTAGTTGTTCTTGTTTCTAATGCCAATTGGGTAGCCAAGCTCCCTTTCGCATAGCGGCCAGGAATTATGGTAGTAAGGAGCATCTTAAATTCATAGATGAGCACCACAACGGTGGAAGTACGACTTGGCTCATTATGTCTTTGCCTGACACCAGATGGCACCATCACAAATACACCACCTTCCTTTTTTGACCCAAGAGGGAAGGGAAGAGAAAACTCCCCACCCTCCGGTGCCCTCGGAACTGCCTCGAGACTTCAGGGCCCACGGAATTTACATGCACGTATTGTACATGGCGCGTGTTCAGCGGATCGGGTATCGAACACCCAATTTTTAAGTTGTTAGTGTGTGTTTAAGGTGGATGAGCTTGCATTTTTTTTCAACTAGTATTCCTATTCTTGGTTGCGTTTTAGTAAGGGCACAGCGCAAGTTACTATTAACATCAAGTTTGTTCCGATAATTTGTTTTTATTGCCGCATATAGCTGCTTAAAAAAGGCAAATATAATCTAAGAGCTTCCTGGTACACATTGGGATGCACTTTGAAGAATTCTTCCAGAATGATAATTTATCCATCTTATAAAAGTCATATTTAGCAGAGGAATCATTTTTTATTTCCAAATCTTCTTTTTGCAGTGCTTGTGGAAGGGGTCTATGAATATATATGTTTATTTAAAAAATGTAGACGGTTTATTCAAGTGGATAGTTTTAATTTTTTAAACATCGTGTTTATTAAAAAAAACCTACAACTTAATTTTTTTTAATAAATTGTGGAATAAAATTGTAACTGATAGTTTTTTTTTTCAAATGGTTTCACATCTCTTCACTTGTGTTCATTCCCTCAGTTTGGGAACCGATGCTCTAGAACATATCCTAGAATTTTCGAATGAATTCTATCTGATGTAGATCTATTTTAGCTTCAGAATGTTAAAAAGTTTCAGAAAATATGATTTTTTCTATTTTTTTATTGTCAAAACGAATAAGGAAATTGTAGGAAAATGAAGAGCCCTAGTTCGAATTTACGACTAACACTTCCTCTTTAACCTTTCTCAAGAACTGAATTTTGTACCAAATTTCATTCTTGTTCAACAATTGGTGTGGCTTCGTTTAACAAATACACAAGAAAACAAACATGCACACACAAACGAATTGTTTCCCATTTATAGATAATTTTAATTGCAGTTAAAATACAGTTATAAACGGACTGCCTATTATATAACTGACATGTTCATTATTTCTTTTAAAGTATAAGTTTTGTTTAAGGAGGAATTCACGAAACAATTTTAAAAAATACGTTTAATACTGAAGTGACAAAACATGTTTCAATTTCAGTTTTAGACAACATTTCATATCAGAATAAATATTTATTAAAGAATTTAATACGTGATGGATTTAAACATCAATCTTTTCCGAAGTGGTAAACTGCCTGGAGAAATGATGCATACATAATTCATTCCAAAACGATTTCTGATTGGATGCTCCCTTCCAAAGCTGTTATTTAAAATTCATGACACATGCTCAAAGAACTATTGAAAGAGCGTAATTTAAAAAAACCATTTCGGATGTAAACAGATCTAAGAAGAAAAGTACCACTTCGTACTTACTAAGGAAATCGTGAAGAGGATTTTGTGACAAAATAATGGTTTTACAGAACACATCGATTTTCTGGGCATTTATTTACCCTAACGGAAATGGAAAATATATTGACAAGCAAAGATGTTTTCTATGAAGAAAGTGATATTACTCTCATTTTTTAAACTCAAATGACATGCAGAAAAAGTTGTAAAGATTTTAAACGAGTGATTTATTTTTTTAAAGAGTTTTTGTGCAGAAGAAAAAAAAGAATTGAAATTTTGTACCTTGATTATGTGTTATATTTCTGTAGTAATTATAATAAGAGTATGATAAATGTTATGTGTGATTTTGCGGCACTGTAGGCATTTTATAACATATACATTATGTTAATTTTTAGGTTAATTTTATGGCATATTTTATTGTGAATCCCTTGTTTCACAGGCAGCATTTCGAAATTATGAGAAAATTACTTCGTGTTTTCCCTTCCCTATTGAGATGAACGAAACCCTACTCAGAGTTAATTATTTGTTTTAAATTGATGTTGCTTTATTTTACTGCTTTGCAGTTGGCTGCCTCTGATGAGATTCCCCCCAAACCCATCTTATTATTTTTATTTTATTTATTTATTTTTTCTTTTTTACAATGTGCAATTGTATACAAATCTATGTACGATTTTACACTTTCAAATTTTTAGCAATTTATTCTGTTGTTGTTGTTTCTAATGCCACATGGGTATGCAAGATACCCGTCGCATAGCTACCAGGAATTAACTCAGTAAGGAGCGCCTTCCGTTTATAGATGAGTACCAATTGGTGAAAGTACGACTTGGCAAAATGTATTTGGATGAAACCAGATGGCGCCCCCTCTAATACGCCACTTTCCTTTTTTTTATCAAATAGGGAAGGGAAGGGAACATCTCCACCCTCCGGTACCCTCGGAACTTCCTCTGGAGTTCAGGATCCACAGATTTTACATGCACGTATCCCCAAGTGTACATGGTGGGTCGGGTGTCGAACACCCAATCTTCCGGTTGGAGGTCTGACAACCTCACCACTAGGCTACCACATCCCTACAATTTGTTCTATTTGTCAGTTTTACCTTCCCCCTCCTTCGAATAAATTTTTACCAAGTGGAAAATATTTAAACACTGTTTATTTGGAAAAATATCCGTTCTCCATTCAACTACCTATTGAATTCAGGAGCGTCAGTCATATATTAAAGCAAGTTACATTGTTTGAAACTTCCACCATTTTTTACATGGTTTTATTTATCTTGACTTGTCACGGAATTTTGTTAGGCGGTTTTTGACCCCTGCATAAATTGTCTTCAAACTTTGCACATAAGCTTATCTTCGATGACAATACAATAATAACTCCATTTTATAATTTATTATAGCGTTAATTAGGAAAAAAAAATAATTTTGGCTCTGAGGAAATTATCAGAATTATCATTTGTCATTTGGCAGCAATAGTTTTGTTTGGGTAATGCAACAATGTTTTGAATTTAAATAAAACCGTGTAACTTAAAACATTTTTGGTGATTTAATATTTATGTAATGAATAAAGTGACCATAAGTTTATAAATAAAGCTCTAGAGAAACAATTTATTGCATTTCTCTCATGAAAACATTGAAACAAAAAAGTATTTGGTTTTACCGCACAAGTTTAGGTATTGATTGTTATTTTAAAGTCTCTTGCCTATAAAAGACAGCAGCAGAAAAGTAATCAAAGTTGATTTTCCTTGCCAATAAGTAAGTAATTTGCAACAGGAGGGAGTGTTACATGTATTGCAAGGAATCCATGACATGCGCTAAATGTATAAGCATTCAACACATGACGAGAAAGCAAACGATGTAAATAATTGGGTGTTTTTACTTTACTGTTTTATGAGAACACTTTTGAGAAGATGAGTTTGATAATTTGTTTTTCCTTTAACCCGATAGAACAGTTGAAGAAATATTAAGTTTTAAAAAAAATCCAATGTTGGTTCGCCGTTTGTTAGAATCCTAGAAAGCAGCGCCACACGTTCTTCACTGGTACAGAAAGTGTGGTAGTTGTGGATAAATTCATATTTCTTACTCTCAGTATCCCGCTAATTATGTATAGACGCAAACTATCAGCACAAATTCAGTATTTATTTGATTCAAGACTACATGACAGTATTGTACTTTAACGCATTTAGAAAATTAGAGGAAAAAGTGAAGAACATGAAACAGTTGCTTTTTTTCCCCCTTTTTTTTTGTTTAGCATAATTTTTTCTTGAACTAAAGAAGCAGTACTGGGCATTTCGAACTACGTGAATTCATATTTCATTGCAAGTTCACCTCTTAGAATGGATTCATTTAAGTGCTCTGTTGGCGAAAAGGTACATATTTACAGTTTAATTTCAACAAAAAAATTTCCGTCTAAAACTATACGAGCGTACTTTCCCGTGTGCGCAGACATAAAATTTATAATCTAACTATTTCTCCCGCTCTCTCTCTCTCACTCTCCCATGTAGCTTTAGTTCTTAATTGCTTCAAATACACATTTTTCAAAGTTTAATACAGATTCATTCATTCATTCACTTATTCATATATTCATTCATTCATTCATTCACTTATTCATATATTCATTCATTCATTTATTCTTTCATCCATTCCTTTATTCATTCATTAAATCAGAAATATCCTTAAAATTCCATGTGAAAATATTTCATGAGAAAATGGGCTCGTTTAGTTCTGGATGTACTTATTATCTGTGCATCTTCTACATTATTAGATCTTTTCCGTAAATTTTGTTTCAACAAATATGTCGGGTAAATAATTTGCTTGGAGCATAGAATGGCATTTCTCCGTAGGCGGTAATGTTATTTTTTTTTTTTTTGAACTGTTCAAAATAAAACAAAAAATGTTCAAATAAAAAAAATATTTCACGTCAAGAGCTCCTTCGATTAAGCTGATTCAATGAAACTTGGGTCTTATGTACAGGGCTTATACAACTTGCTTTACATTTCCCCAATAATGCTAATGCTAAAACTTTTTGAACCGCTTAAACTTGAACAAAAAAGTTTCAAATCCAAATAGAAAATATAGAAAAGTTGTCATTGCCGAGAGTTTTCGAATGCAAAAATGAAATTTCGGACAGTTCCTTCAAAAGATCCTGGGGGGGAGAGGAGGAAGTCTGACAGACACGCATTTTCCCATCTGAGAACCCTATTTTCCTTTTTTCTTATTTTTCCATTTTTATTTAATTACTTTACTTTTTTAACTAAGCCTTCTTTCACATTTTTTCTTATTTTTTAACATAGAAAAGTAGGCTGAAAAGGGTAGCACCATTTTTAAGCACACAAGTTACGGAATAATGATTTGTTTTATGTGATCCAGGCGAGCATTTTTCACTTTTTAAAATTATTTTTACCAAGTCATCCTTTCTAACTTTAGACAAAACAGTACGCAGGATTTTAAAATTTTGCGATTAGTTTATAAAACATCGTCTCGAACCGCAGATAAAATCTGCATTTTCTCCATCTTGTTGTAGAAAACAGAAAACATCTACCGTAAAAACTGGAAATTGCTTCAATGGGAACAAAAGAAAAGTATGCATAATAAGTACTGCTGGGTTCAATGCTTGAAGGCAGAGACGAAAAAAGTTTTTTTTTTTTTGTATTCATGACCATTTGTGCATATCTTCTCCCTTAGGTCTATTAGCAAAGGGAACTTTAAGGATTTTTTGGCAACATCGATAGATACGATGCAATGGAAAATAGTTAGAATTTTATTTTGTCTGATGGTAAAGTATTTGAAACTAAGAAAAGTCCCCTCGTTTTTTAAAAAAGTATAGTACGTGATCGATTTATGTTACTTTCTTTTAAAAAAAAAAGTTAAAGGAAGAAAAATAGTTTGGTTTTAATTCAGCTACTTCTTTTTGATTTTTTATATGCGCAATAGGGTGAAGTGAAAAAAAGTTTTTTTTTTTTTTTAATTTTAATCAGCTAGACTACCGAAAATGTTTCGTTTGTCCATGCTAATAATGATGCAAAATTATTTTATTTTGTGTCAACTCATTGATCTTTTCCGCCTTGCTGAAAAATTAACATTTTAACGCTTTTTGCCGAGACGGTACATAGAAATGCCGCAAACTTCAACGCCTTGAAACATATTTTATTTACTTTTGACGGTGGTAATTGTTAATTACTGATTAACATTACCAATGCTTAACCATTTGTTGTTATATTTTTATTTTTTCAATGGCATTATCAGTTCTAATAAACCAAAAAAGGGCCATGTTCCCTCTTATGAGAAGGTTCTTCTTTTAGTTACCTATACATAATAGGTTTACATTTTTATGCATTTTTAGTTTGATTCAGTCTAATTTCAGCATGTGTTGTGGCTTCTTATATTATTATTATATTACAGTACGAAACTTAATATTCGAAATGATCGGGATTGAACTACTTCGGGTTTCTATTCGATCGGGATCGATTTATTTAAGTAGCTCTTATTTTGTTCTACATTAAATGATAATAACTTTTTTAGTATAAATTTTTGCTTTTATTTTAACTTTAAAAAGCGCATTTTACGTGACGATATAGACGCAAGGAACAAATTTTGCTCCTCAAAACGCAAGTTGTCAGTGACAACAGCAAATATCACAAAAAACTTTAAAGATGAAAATTATACAAAATTTTTCCAATTAGAGATATTTAAAAATTTTGTAAAACTCAATGCAAGAAAAATACTAGTACTATTAAAACAACGAAAATCTTCAAAAGTTTTACAACAAGTGGCATACAAAAACCCTAGAACATAAAATAAAGGGTCTAAATACCAAAAACGAGAGCTAAACTGATTACATTGTGAACCTTTCCGAAAAATCATTTAATAATAATAAATGAAAAATGATAGGTGAAACAGTTTGAAAGAATTACGAAATCGTTACAAAAAATGACAAGCGCTTAGGACTTCATATGTCACTTTTCTTTTACTTTCAAACTATTCCTAATATGTATTTTAAAAGAAGCTGAAGCAAGAAAAAATGTTTTATTTTGTAATTTGTGTAATAATTTTGTTCTAGAGGGACACATTGCTGTCTTCTTTTTTCTCTGCTGAGGTTTTGATGAAAATGATGAGTAAACGAAATTTCATGTAAAACTCGTCTACCTTTTTGCGTAAGTAAACAATGATATTAATTGTTATACTTTTTTTATTTTTTCCTTCTTTCTAATGGGGCTGCGTATGGTCACTAACATTTGCAGACATAGTGCGCACCCCGGTAATCGGCATCCATATTTTCAAGTAGCACCGCTGTCGGTGGATGCCATTGCCACTGAGAATTTCACTAGGTATTTAATTAGCCGAGAGTATCCAAACCAAACGGATACTCAAGACATCTTTCACATGCCGAACATTCATGCGACATGAGCGCAGATGATTTTCTGCATCTTGAAATTCCACCGACTTGCGCCAGGTTATAACCTGCAATCTTGGGCGTACGAGACCTGCGCCTTACCACTAC
This sequence comes from Octonoba sinensis, assembly GCA_038502835.1. Lineage (NCBI taxonomy): Eukaryota > Metazoa > Arthropoda > Arachnida > Araneae > Uloboridae > Octonoba > Octonoba sinensis. Next base: position 14,783,955 of record CM076606.1, on the reverse strand, counting down.
GCCACCCTGTTGACATTAATTGTTATACTAAACGAATTTCTGAAATAAATCAATACCTTCTATGAATTGACATATTTACTAGACTACTTTCTCCAAAGCAGTATTAAACGTTGCACCTGAGAAACATTACAGTAAAATCAGAAAATGATTATTAAAAAATAATCAATCAATAAATAATTGTTAGAAGAATACGTTTTAGAAAGAACACTTTTCTCAAAAGAGAAAAAAATACAAAAGAAGAAAGTAAACACAAGAAGAAGAAAAAGTACGGCAAACAGGTTGAGATTTATGTAATATTTAACTTTCCCACACGCAACTTCAAATGTACTTTTCAATTGCACTTTATGCATTCTGAATAATACTTATTGTATGTCATGCGAAAATGACAAATGTTGCGTCTGAATTTCAAAGACAAATAATACCCAGTTGACAGCTTATATATCAGCAAACGTAAGTGCAATGGAAAATAAGCCTACATCGTTGATTTTTCTTAATAAAATGGAGCAAAAGAAATTACTAAATGAAGTTGAAGATAAAAATAAAACTAATGGCGGACATTCGCAAAAGGAAACTGAGTATCTGCTTTTCTAGTGAATGATCTGTTGGATAGCCTGGACCACGACAATGCCATAAAAAAATTACCACGAGAAAGGGATCAAACTAACAACCTTCGATCTAATCACGAGTCAACCAAAAATTTCTAGCTTTTAGTGACATACTCCTGTAGAGGGTGCTTATCGGGAGAATGTTAGGAAAATGAGCTCTGTTATATTGTTACAAAACATCAAAATTCTTCAAAATACGATTTTTGAGCTTCGACACACTTCTTCCAGCGTCCATGTTACGATTTGAAATTTCCCTGATAGTCGAATTCTGGAATGTTCAACAGAGCACGCATGACAAGGCTCTTACTTCCAGGGAAGACAGTTAATGGTGCTTTTTACCTGGAAATGCTGAAAAGTTCAAAAAACAGGATCAACCAGATAGGTCAGCTATTGGCGCCAATTTGACAATTCGGACACTCCTCACATATTACACCATCTGCCTTTTCCTGTATCCCAGGATACAAACCGTCATCAAAAGACGACACCATTCTGTCCTAGCTCCCATCAAATAGGCTTGCAACCGCGCTCTAAAGAACGTTTCGTAGACTTGCCTACGAACAATATCGTAGGCTTGCCATACGTCCCGATATTTTGCTCTTGTCCCAGTGTCCCGGAAACGGTTGTAAGATGTGAAAAGTAATGAATTTATGTTTTTAAGAATCTTTTATGAAGACATTAAGAATTTTTAAGATGACAGAGCATTAATGAGGGAGTCCACTGCAAGAGCATTGATTGTATGTAAAGTAAACTTCAGCGTTTTCTTTGCTCTGACTTTTATGAATAGTCAAGCTTAACAAAGACATCTTGAAATAAGTACATTCAAGTCAGAAATATGAGTGGGTTGAAAACAAAGAATGACATTGTTAACTTATTAATTGCTTTTTTTAGTTTAACATTAATGATTTTTTTTCTGAAATGGTTTTTGTAGTTAGACAAAAAGTTTTAAAAAAAAAATAACTTAAAAAAAACAAGACTTAGTAATTAATTGTTCAATTAAACAATTTTATGAAGTATTTTAAACTTTATTTTATTAACACTTCTTCCTAGATGGTAGACCGGGAAAAATTTCTCATTAAAAATAAAAAAATATATTTTTAAGTAGCAAAAATTCCTTATTTATTTTTAAAAAGTGGGTAGGCTTACAATTTGGGGTTCCAGATTCCCCATTCATGTTACTTGCGAGACAAAAAAAAGCTTTTTTCTCACCATTTTGCTTTTAATTTTTTCAAAATTTCCCCAGACCCCCCGGTATGCCCATCCCATATTAATGTGTCCCAGACTCACTAACCAAAAATATGGCAAGCCTAACTATCAGGGAATCTTCAAAGCGTGGAAGTCTCTGAAAAAAGTGTGTCGTAGCTCAAAGCTCGTATTTTGAGGAATGTTCTAGTTTTGTAGCGATATCTTTAGTGAAACTTTTTTCCTACCTTTTACCGATACTTTTTATGCACTCTATGCGCTGAGTCAATAATTTAAAAATTACTTCTTCTTTACTTCTTTTACTAGGATAAATGTAAAGGTCCTTTACAACAAAAATGTTAGAAAAAAATAATTTGAAAATCAAATGTCTTTAACAACAAAATTGTTAGAAAAAAATAATTTGAAAATCACTAAAATAACACCTTTGGATCCACTCCACAATGAACCATAAAATCAGATTTCCTCCATATGGTAATATATTTAAAGTCAGTACTTTTAATTTACTTAGTTTACTCTTATTCCCATGAAAAGTGTTTGGAATTACTTTTTTTAAAAAACTTCTTTGTAAATAATCTTTAGGGGCGCCCTGGATAATCATTCATTCTTTCGCTTTAGCGAGAAAGGATTAATTGAAATGCATGAAGCTTGACAGGGTTGAATTAATGATGACAACACGCAGAAAGTTGATGCAAATTATATGAAAAATAAGTAATCCAGTGAAAAGAAGTATGTGTGGTAAAGTAATTTACAAGTTTTTGCTTAACTGAATAACACTAGTAGCGTGATGATCGCATAGTTAATTAATTGGCCGCAAAAAATGCATTTTGAGATTAATTCCCAAAGTAAGGTTTTTAGCCGTGATTAATTGTTTATTTTAAGAGTTTAGTCATGATTATCTGCGTTACATGTACATCCAAGTCCTTCATTTAATATGAAGGGTAAAAATTATTGCGAAAAGAAGATAATATTATGGAACATGTAATTTGAGAAGAAAGAAACTTAAAAATAAAGATACAATAATAACTCTAATAGAAAATATTTGCCATTAAAACACAATTTATGCAATACGGTGTAATTGCATATAACACAACTATGCAATAACAAACCTCATCAACTCATTAGAAAATAAAAATAATAATTATTAAAAAGTAAATAATAAGAAATGAGGACAACACGTCAAAATTTGTTGTAAAAAAACCACGCTTTAAAAGACAAGCTGAATGCAAAAAGAGGGCAAAAGAAATCGAAAAAATCAAAATGAATTTGAAAGTTATTTGGAGATAGAACGCAATGTACGCTAAAATTGTTCATCGACATGTTGGTTTGTGTGTTCCATTGTAATAGGTTTCGATATAAATATTAAATTCTTATAAACTTATTTTTCATTTAGACTAACTTCCAATCAGGGGCTAATGAAATGGAATTGAACTGTTGGAACATGTGACATTTTTATTGAGGTTTGCAAATTATAAGTGTGTAACTAAAGATTAAATGGGATTGTACTAGGTGAGAATTGGTCAGTTTAAATTAGTTAGTGGAAGCATATTGCTTTAAATAACTTGTCCTGCAAAGGTTTTTATAATTATTTTAGAATTACTCTTACAGACATTACTTGCACAATTTTGTTTCGTGAAAGCGAAATTATGGTTCCCGCGTTACTTTGTGATCGCCATTTGAAGTCAATTATGCACACCGGTGGCGATTCTTTCATTTTAACCACCGATTCCAACAACGATGTTACCGTAAAATTTCAGGTCAACGTGCTGATGTTACGGCAGTCCTGTTTCTGGATTCCCGTCATCTTCATTAACGCCTAAAAAGAAATCTTTAAGAAAAATTAATACATTTTTGTTTCAAGAGAAGTACAGAACGCATACATGCTAAAAATATATATCAAAGAATGAAATCGCAAAGTGTTCGAATGTACTAAATGTAAGAATGTAAGAGTATTTAAAAAGGTGGGACGGTTGTTTTTCAATAAAGAAATACAATAACAATAATGACGATAATAATAATAAATACATTGATTTAACAAAACCATAACGTCTCTTCATATTAAGACCATAGCATTGCCACGGTAAAGCTATTTCTTTAGTACAAAATCTAAAGAGTAAAAGGCGAAAAAATCATCTGAGAGAATATAAATGAATTTGTTTTGATTTTTAAAATATCGACTGGAAGTCCATACAAGAATTTAGTAAGCTAAATAATATTAAACTTTGTCTTTTAATCTAAAAACAAAAAGACAATACCAGTTAGAAAGGGAGGCTGAGCCGTTTGATTGTGATATCTGTACCATTTCATGAACTCTACAAATCCATTAGAAGTAAGAAATATTGCTGATACTTTTGTTTATGAAAAAATGCAATTATTTTTAATCTGTATTTTTTTACGTGATTCAACATTTTTTGCTCACTTTTTTCGCATTATGCCCTTTTCTTTTTTTTTTTTGACTCCTTGTATCATTAGTCACTTTTGTTCTGTGAAACATCACAATGTTGCATTCCCTTAGCATTAAAATATGGCATAAATCTAACAATTATTTTATTATATTTCCGAGTAATTTTGAGTCCCAAAACGCTTGCTTTAATATTTATGCAAATACTTGTTATTTATTCATTTACTATTTACTATTTGCGTGTTTTGTTTGATTATGTGATCTGAATTTTGGCTAGTTCATAGTCTTGCCTGCCCCCTCTGCAGCAGTGGTGCGCTAATGAGTGCAGAGCATTTCTCGGTCTGCTCAGCCCTCACGAAGAGCTGTACTTTTCACCGTTACTGGAAAGCGAGGGACCGTCTGAACGATTTTAATATTTGAATTTTTTGGTTTACTCCTGTCCATTTTTTTATTTTTTGTATTATTGCGCGTGTGTGTGATTGTATTTTATACCGTCTTTTTTTTTTATTTAGATATTATTTACGGTTTTTTATTTAACTGCTCAGTGCTTGGCGTTAGTTGCATTGAATATATATACAAAATTTAAAAGTAATATTTGAATAAAATGGGCTTATGTATGAAAACATAGACTTGAATAAACCTTGAAAATAAATCGAAGTAAAGTGGAAGCAATATATGCTACCTGTAGCTTTCATTGAAACTGAAAACAAATTTCAAGTTAAAAATGACCTATTATGCTTCAAATTTAATTTTAATAAATATCTTTTTAAAAAACTACCTCTGATGAAATATTAAGAAATAATTGATTATTGATGATACGAATAAATAATTAACTCCTTATAAGAAACTATCTCGCAAAAAATAAGTAACTAAACCTTTATGGAATTGGAACAAAAATAGAAGACTTGAAATTTATCGGCAATGATAATACACTGAAAAAACGTCCACCATACACAATTTTTGACAAGAAATAACCTTTTCATTGGACATAATCTACCTTACCTTTTGACAGAAAACTTTCTCTTTATCTTCTACACTCTGCAATCTAACCAGTAAGTTTTCTTTTTCTTTGGTGATCCCAACCTTCTTTTGCTTCCTGTGGGTCTTGTGGTTTCCTTGACTCCCGATTTAAGTATTTCCGGAATCTGCCACATTTTTTCCCTTCTACCGTTGCCCTTCTCATACAGTCTAGTAGATCATTATATTCTGAAACATTTCGATTTTCTTTACAACTCATTATTACTATTAGTGTCAGTGTTTTACATTGTCGTTTTTAAAAATCATATTTTCTGTCTCCGTGTTTTGATGCGTACTTTATTTATCTCTCACAAATTTGAACATAAAAATAAATAAATAAACATTGCAATGCAAGTTGTTCTATTTTAACATCGAAAAGTTTAGAGTGAATTAACCTTAAAGGACCTGAACATAAGAAAATACATTAATGTTTCATAAGAAGTGAATTTTAAAAAGCCCTCTTTTTTATTTAGTTCGTTCTAAAATTTTGTTATTTTTCTCTTAAATTTCGTAGTATGTTTCGAAAATGAAAAATGTTAATGAACACGATAAACACTTGTTAAACTCTCAAACTCTAAACATACCATAACTTTTTATCTTAAACATTACTAAAAGGAGTTTTTTTTTTACCTGGATACTTCCATTTAAATAGTATGGTTGGAATTTAGTGTAAAGATAATGCGAAACATATTTACCTAGACCCACACAGTGGACTTCGAAAGCGATTTTTTGCCACTAGATGCTGAGCATAGTTTCACATAAGCAACCTAATGTGGAATTTAAAATTACAACATAATTGCAACTTTCCAACTTTCATGTTACTTAAAATAACCATTAATTAGCAGAATACGACAACTGCTTCGAAGTTAGGTGGGCAAAGATAAAAATTCTTCAAAAGAATAAAAAATATAAATTGTTTACTCAAAAAGTCCAATTTTCTCACACTAAAAATGTTTCTTTTATTGTGAAACTCGTGTATGTATAATTTGACTGCAAAAGGATCCAAAATCCAGTTGGTTTTTTTTATGAAAGCTTTATTTTCTCGCCAATAGATTCATTTTACTTTATTCGCTTGTCTTTAAAAGCACGGACAATACAAATCTATTTTTAAATTATAATAATTTTCAAATTTATTTTTACTGTTTTTTAAATTTTTTTTGGCTTCAATCTGAAATTAAAGCTTTTGTATTATTGTTCATGGCCTTTAGACAGCTTTAGATATTTTTTTTATCTTACTGAGGAGCATGTTAAATGTGTTTTGTTAACATATTTAAAATGATGACTCAGTAAGATAAATGTTATTTTTTAATGTTTATAGTGTGATCCACAGCAGAAATGCATTTTTAAATTAGAATAATGAATTTTAAAATTTATGTTTGCGTTATTTATAAATTTTTGGCATCAAATTGAAATTAAAACTTTCATATTATTATTCATGGTCTTGAGTAACTATAAAATGATTAGTTATATACTCCCTTTATTTTACATTTCACTTTTTTTGGCTGTGTGTTTTCGGGAAAAAATTAATGAATAAATTAAAAAATAGATAAAAAGATTGAAAACGAAAAAAAAATCCCAAAATTTTTAAAATTAGAAATTTTTAAACTACTGTTAATTATTTTAGTCATAATTTTAAAGGTTAGATTAAGCTTTTGATAACGCAAAAACCGAGTAAAATTTTATATTTCTGTTTTTGTTCTGATTACGTTTGATGGACTTTTCCAATTCACAAAAAAACTTTTTTACTGAAAAAATTGTTTATTTTTAATATTTTTTCAAACAATATATTTTAATAACAATATTTTTTAACAATTTCAATGAAATTCTTAATTGTTTGTTTGAGGTGGAAATTTTCTTTCATTTTATTTTTTCTACTAAAGGTTTTTTTAATTCAAAAATTGTACTTACTGCTTTGTTTTAAATTCGGTTTTTAATTTTTACTTTATTTTAGTATTTTTAATTTATTTTTCTTTAATTTAGGAACATAAATAATCTGTTGTCTTTAGTTTTTATTACTGATTCTTGATGTGTAAAGTTATTAGATTTAAAATATGACTTTAATCAAATTAACCCCTTAACGCATCAGCCCGTGTCTAACACGGGCGAAAGTTACCGGAAAAGTTGCCCATGCCCGTGCGTTGTTTTATTTCTAATGTCAGTCTAAAATCCGTTCACGCTATGTTTGTATAATATTTTTTCTCCATGTAACTTTGACCCCACCCCTCGCTCCCTAGTCACCCCCACCCCTCCCCCCACAACCTGAAATTACAAAAAATAATTTACACTATACTAGTTTTCAGAAAAAATTCGTGCTATAGAGAGTTAAGGGTCAGAAGGGAAAAAAATCAAGATCATGTTTTAATGAGTAGTATTTATCTCCTTTTAAAGTATTACTTTAGAAGTTATTTAATATTTTAAAAATATTACGGTACACGAAATCCAAGAACATAAGAGACACATACACATAATTTATCCTTCGAGGCTGTTCTTACAAAGGAAAATATGTTCGGTTAATTCTTACTTCTTCTTTTTTTTTTTTTTTAATTTCTCTTACCAACTGATTTTTGGAGATTTTTTTTCTCTCCATTCGTTCCCCAGTACTGTATAATCAGTCATTTTTTAATACTTATATTTAAAATTCCCGTAATCATTTAAACGAGAACATATTTTTAATTATTTCTCACTTCAAAAAAAGCTACTACTTGACTGTGTGCTAGACTGTTACTAAACCTTTACAAAGAAAAAATCCTTTTCAAGTTCAAAACTTCTTAGGGGAAATCTTTTGAACTAGTTTGCTTCAGCGGAGTAAGAGCTAGGGAATAAATATTGTTCCCTATTCAAACGAACAACGTTTCGTCAACATTCCTTTCATAAAGTGGATTTTAAAAGTCATCAAACAAAATCTCTGTGCTCTTACAATTTTAGATAGTCGGTTAGTTTAAAAGCTTTGTACAAATCCAGAAGTATTTACATTGGAAGTTTCTGTGAAATTTAAATAATCCTCTTCTCTTGAAGTGCCTAATCTTTATTTTAACGTTGGTGTTGGGAGTAAACTTGGAAAGGAAAATCTAAAGCAGGAATTCTCATGTCTGCAAATGATACGAGTTCAGTTTGAAACTGTTCTGAATGTGTAAAGAACGATAAACTAGTTAACATGTTTCATTGTAAAAATAATACTTCTAATTATTTTCTAAGCTCTCTTATTAATACTTTTCAAATCATATGTTTTAGGCAAAAATTACTTTTATAATTGTATTTCTCTAACTATATTGACGTTTGAAGTCAGCTATTTTAAATAAAAGTAATGATAAAAAAATCTTCAAAGAAAATTTTATGATATTTCGAAACATCTCCAAAATTCTATTTTTTTCTTCATACAGGGTGCGGCAGCATAACTTCCTTTTCTCAAAGCACAATGAAAACTGTTATTTTAATCAAAATTTTTTAATTTTTTAAACTAATATAGATATACATCTAAATTTTTGTTTTACGCAGTTGTGAAAATCAAATAAGGTAGGTAACGCCCTCATTCCCCATACACTGAGAGCCGATTTCTGGCAATTGTCACGATCCTCACCAGCATAGCTGCAGGTATGTTTGCAATTTCAACTCGGATGTTGGATTTTAGTTCTTGTAGGGCCGTTGGACGGTTTGCATAAGGGAGGGAATTCAAAAAACCTTACAAGAAAAACCATAAGGGGTTTAAATCGGGGGAGCGTGCTAGTCACCCAAACCACGGAACATTCGTTCGAAAAGTAGGTTTTGCCGAAGAACGCACTTGCCTCACTGTTTCTAGGCATGATGGTGACTGACCAAAGTTGGGAACAAAACTTTAGAACCATCCTTCCAGAATGAGATCACTTCCGTCCAGCATCAACATTTATGACATGACACGCGCATTTTAAAAAAAGAAGTTATGCCGCCGCACCCTGTATTAATATGATACATGAATTGTGTTCCAGACATGATAAGGAAGGCATATTTAAGCAAATATTAAAACATAATATATCTCAGCAGATTTTTTAAAATCTTCCTGTTTTTAATTTTTTATTACACCATTTTTTCCCCTAAGGTGCTTTCACCCCAAACACGAGAAAGAAAAATAAAACTTATTTTTTCTCATCTACGAAAGCGCAAGGCATAGTTTTGCTTTTAAAACTATGATCTGCGGTTGCGCAGATGAGAAAAAACAAGTTTTTGCTTTTGTCGCCTTTGGTGTGAATCCATCCTATAGTACTTGCTTGAGAACCGAGTTTTCAACGAAACAACAGACACTCCTGTTCATTTAAGGATGTTCCAGGCATTACGACTAATTAAAAAAAAACATGCTTTGATAAGGATTTTTTTGTGATAGAGGCACGTTGAAATTTGAAAACGCGTTAAAGGGGAACGTTTTAACCACAAAAAAAAAGATGCAAAAGGTTATGAAACAGGGCCTCTAATAACTGAATTTTGTGTATGACTGTCTCAGACGTCACAATGGAATGCCCCGTCATGTGACAAATGTTCATCCAAAAGATGATTATCATAAAAAAAACTTTTAGAGTGCTTTTCACTGGCTCAGTTGTCTTTACGTAACTTCAAAGGTCTAAAAATTGTGGAAAACCTGTTGAGTTACCAATATTTCTACTGCAATACTACTAAAATATCCCCCTCCCCCCCCCCCAAAAAAAAGAAAGAAAAGGTACGCATTACGTGTGTTTACGTTTGAATAGAATTATGCATATTTGAGATGCTTTAGTTTTAGATAGTTTGAAGTAGGCATTAGACATTTCAGGACAAAATTTACTTCCGAGTTCAAGGAAATTCCCCTCGTTAAATTGACTGGGACCAGCCTCGCTGGGCCCTGTGACTGTTGCTGGTCTTCACTTTTGTATTTGTATTCGTTTGATTGAAATGTAACTTTTTCTGGTATTACTCGTATCTCTCATAGTTTAAGGACCAACCCATGTAATTATATTAATCGTTTCATATTAATATTTTACATTAAAGAATCGTGTAAGAAACTGGTATTCTTAGAGATTTTCAATTTTTCCTCTTCACCTGAGATCTTTTTGCGTAGTATTGAAGTGACTTTTCGATAGTTGTTAAGCTTCTTAAGAAACCTTCCCTGAAATTATTATTAATATTTTTTACAATGTAATTCCCGTTTTCGTCCATCTACATTATGTTTCGCCTGCAGGTATTATTTATCCAAAATAAGAACACTCTTAATTGTAATTGTAGCATAAAATTTTGAATGCATTTTTGGAATTTTTGATGTTATGGCACCAAGTTAAAATTGACATTATTGTGATGAAATGTATATATTATTGAAAAAAAGCATTTTTTTGATATTTTACTACAACTGCTATAAAACTGTTATAAGCCCCGAGAAATATTTTGTTGCAACTTTTTGTTGTAAATATATTATTACTGTTTTTAAACAATTAACTGGGACAATAGCTCGTCATTAGGTTTGATAATTTATTAAGAAATCGTAATGCTTTTTCGATAATTGAATGTGTTGTTAATGTACGAGTATAATTAATTTGATATTCCATTATGGAAAGTGATCACACAAACCTTAGTTACTATGGCATCATTGCTCAATGAATTAATGAGTTAATTAAAGCTTTAGTGTTGATGGATGTTTAATTTTACCTATTAGAATATTAAATGGTTATTTGTTGTTAATATGCAAGCATGCAACAAGACGCTATTTCAGTACATGGTGAGTCAATTGTCAGAAAATATGCCTCAAAACAAGAACATAAATAAAAATAAGTCTTATTCATTCAATTATTGGACAATTCTTGCAGTCTCACAGGTGCTCCTTGCGGTAGTGTCACTCTCACGGGTGACACATTCTTTTTGTCCAGATATCTACACTCGTGTAAGAAATTAAGAGAATTTTCATATTTGATCTACGATCTCCAGAACTACTGGACAGATGTTAAAAAAATTTGGCGTGAACATAGGTCGATATAATACAACCAAAATAAACACACAACAGTTATAATAGACACACATGTTTGTGTGTAACCCTCATGGGAGTCTGAAGGTCTGAAACAGCGGTTGCAGAATACATAAAAGAAATGGGTTAATAGGGGGTATGGTCCACTCTTACAGCTATACACGCCTTGCAGCGTGATGTCATGCTGGAAATAAGGCAGTTTATCAGTCCCTGTGGCAATTGGTCCCACTCATTCACCAACGCTGTTTTCAGTTCCTGGATGGTTCTCGGAGGGGGGTTGGGAGTTGCAATTGCCCTCCCCAGAGCGTCCCAGACAAGCTCTATAGGATTGAAGTCTGGAGACCTGGCTAACCAATCCATCCGGCGAATATCCTCACTTTCGAGAAATTCGTCGACCAGAATCGACGATCGTTATCGTCCATTAGGTGAACTCGGGGCCCACTGCACCCCGGAAAAGGCGAACATAGGACACCAAGACCTCATCCCTATGCAGCCCTATGCCAGTCACACAGCCTCTGATGAAGACGTGGAGATGTGTGCGACCATCCAACCTGATGCCTGCCCAGACCATTAGACCGCCACCGCCATAATTGTCGATTTCGCGGACATTGGAGGTAGGTAGCGGGTCCCTGGCTCTCTGCATATGAAAGAACCGCGAGAATTGGTATTTAGGCTAAAACGGGACTCTTCGGCGAACTGAACGGTTGCCCATTGCTTCATACTCCAATCACTATGCTGCCTGCATTATGCTAATCGGACTCTCCTGTTCGCAGACATGAGCGGGACGCAAACAGCCGGTCTTCTGGAAAACAACCATCTCTCATTCACTCTTTTTGGAAACAGTCACCCTTGTTACACGGGTTCCTGCGGTTGCATACAGGTCCCGAGAGAGCTGAGAAGATGTAGTCCCCCTGCTACGCCTCACTAAAATGGATAAATGGCGATCTTCTCTTGCCGTCGTGGCTCTTGGACGACCTTGCCCAAGCTTTCTCTCGATGGACACAGTATTTTGGAACTGTTTCAATAGGTTACACACGACGCTGGGCGTCAAATTAAGCTCTCTGCATATCTGGACTTGCGATTGGCCTGCCTCTAGACTCCCCACAATTCGCCACCTCATTCCATCATCTAAACGTTGGTAATTACTCATTTTTGCTGTTCCGATATGAATTTAACCGATTGCTGCAAGATAACACCAAGAAATTCGCAGAAAAATACAAATCCACACAGGTAGATCTTTAAGAGCTATCAATAAAAACTACAAGAATTTATCTGATATTCTCTGGCTTATGTCATTTTGAAGCTAAAAAAAAAAAGCGGAAAATGAAATTTGCTTGAAGCTCACACAACGATTAAAACTCACCTAGTATCAATATTAATTGCAAATGTGCTGCTGTTACCAATTAAAAATGCACTCGTCCAAATTTTTTATACATTCCAGACCATCGAACAATCCGTAAAACTCTGTCAAAAGTAAAACAAATGTTATCGACTTAATTTTACTTTATTGTGACGCAAAACTCAAGTAAACCTTAAATGCACTTAATTCTCATGACAGTTTTTCCCCTAAATATATTTATTACTAATTAGATAATAAGGCACTTCTTTATAGATGCTGTGGACACTTGAGGATAAGAGAATCAAAAGGTAGCAAGTTTATAAAAAATTTCGAATCTTCGTAGATGTATACAGAGACAAGAAAAATATATTTCTTTTAAATTTGGTTTGATTTTATACGGAAGTCTCTGAAATATCAATAAATTTACTTTTTATCTTAAAATGCCAGCACTTATAGTTAAATGCTTAAATGATAACTGAGAGCTTTTAAAAGTAAAACTATTAAATAAAAATGAATAAATAAAACACTTCTTTGGTTTTCTTAGTATTAACACAATTGATTGTTTGTCGCAAAACACAAAAACATCCAACTTTAATTTCTAAAAGCATTTTTTTCCCCGTCAGAATACTTTGCGTGTGATTTTGCTAATAATTTTAATGCAAGAGATTTTATTTTCGAACTACTCTTTAATATAATCAGGAAAGAGCAATGTTATGAAGAAGAAATGTGCAAAAAGTTTAGTCTCATGATTCGAGAAGTTATATGAAAACCAGCAACAACTCATTCTCCCAACCTTTCGTCCCCCCCCCCTTTTTAAAACGAAAATTTTTAAGGTTCACAATTAACGATAACAGACGTAATTATTTTTCATTTTTTCATACCAAGACATTTAGGAAGACCCATGAACACTATTAGTGTTCTACTTTTCGAAAATTTTAAAAACAATTACCTGAGACAGTGCTTCTTAGCTTTAAAACGATGTAAAACTAGGAAGTATTAGAGTATTACATTTTTTTTGTATGTGGAAATAATTCTTAAAATCAAATAAAGCGGAAAATCCCGTTCAAATTTTCAAATCTATTTTTTTCCCATTCTCTGGCGTTAGATGATTGAACTTTTCAACATTTTTTTTTTTAATTTGTCGAGGGATTTAGAATGATATGGTGTTAAAACAATGTTTAGAACAAAAGAACTTGCTCTTTTAACCCTTTGACTACTCACGAGACATATATGTCCCTTGCGGTAGACTAAATGGTAGTCAAAGAGTTAAAGCTAAATAAGTAATGTTAGAATTTCCATTCCTTTCAAGCTAAAACTCTGCGAGAAAAATTATTTTTAATGTTTGCGGCTATATATATCGGGTGTTGTAAATATTTGCCTTTAAGCAACCATTAATTTTCGAAACAACTTTAATGCTTTGCCGTCATTTATTTCTTTATTTTAAAACATTCCGAAAGAATCGAATCGAGTGCTGTTAAACATTCTGTATTGGCAAGGGATTACATTAAAAAACATACTTTCAATATCAATGCATTTAAGGAAATTGTGAGCAAGCTATTCAAAATAATTTTTCTCATAATACTGATGGATTATTTTTATTTTCCTGTGCTTAAGTTTTAAAATGTATTTGCATATTTTCATTTTGGATTGTTTATTTAATTTGTCAATATCGGCATAGCTATTTGCGACGTTTCCAAGCAAATGTATCTTCAAAAGAGGTTTAATTTGTAGGTTAAAGCTTACATCGTGTATTATTTTTACTCATTTATTTACTATATTTTCACACCCGACGTTGCCCTTGCTGTTAGTTTAAACAAGAAGTTCCGTCTAGAACTATACGAGCCTACTTTCCCGTATACAACAAATTCAAATTTATAATCTAGCTATCTCTTTCTCTCTCTTTCTCATTTAGCTTTAGTTCTTAATTTTTTCAAATATACCTTTTTCAACAGACAATACATATTCGTTCACGCATTCATTTTTTCCTTTATTCAGCCATTCATTTATGCATTCATTCGTTTACTGATTCAAATGTTTATTCATTCATTTACTCATTCATGTATTTATTCCCTCATTTATTCATTCTTTTCCTCATTCATTTATTCATTGATTCATTCTTTCACTCATTCATTTATTCACTAAGAAATATCCTTAAAAATTCCGATAAAAAAATTTCATAGGAAAATAGGCTCCTTAGTTCTGGAAGAACTTTCTATTTGTGCATGTTCTACGTTATAAGAGCTTTCCGATAAAGTTTTTTCCAAGCAAATCGGTCCGTTAGATCAGGATTTATATAGGATTGAAATTTACCCGTAAGCGCTATGTTAATTTTTTGAACTATTCAAAAATGAACAAAATCTGTTCGAATTGATATTTCACGCCAAGCGCTTCTTCCAGTAAGCTTGTTCATTGGAATATGGATCTTGTACCCAGAGTTTACATAATTTGCTTCATTTTCGCCCATAGGCGCTAATGTTAAATTTTTTTGAACTGTTCAAAATTAAACAAAAAATTGTTCAAATCAAAAAATAAAATATGGAAATTAGCTGTCCTCACCGAGATCTTTCGAATGCAAAAAGAATTTTTCGAATCGGACAATTCGTTCAAAATTTTTTATTTTTCAATCTTTATTTAATTACTTAATTTATTTTTGACTTTTCTTGATTTCTAACGATATTTTCACGATACATTAAGCCTTCTTTCATGCTTTATTATTATTATTTTTTACTTTTACGTGAAAGTAAGCTAAAAAAGCGACCGTGGCAACTTTCCAGCAAAAAAAAACAGCAGTCTACGTCGACCTGGTTGTTCACACAACTTGAGTACAAATATGCACAAATCATGTAGTTTCAAACAAATAGTTTATACAGAGAACAATACATGATTAGCAGCTGTAATACAAATACGCACAAAGCTTTCTGTCTTGGTGTTGCAAATTAGTGAAAAAATTAAAGAAATTCCATGCAGAAACTTAAAATATCTGCCATGCCGTTGCCCCATATATCTTTTTCTTTATTTCTAATGGGGCTGCGTACAGTCACTAACCTTTTGCAGACTTAGTGCATTCCCCGAAAACAGGCATCCAGTTTTTCTAGGAGCACCGCTATCAGCGGATGCCATTACCACATCAGAGTTTTGACGCTCAGTTTCCCTCTAGATGACGGCACCTGAGCTCTAAGTGATGCGAAACTGTACTGGGAATAGATATATAATAAGTATAATAATATATAATTAGAAAAGTAATAGTAATAAGCAGCTTGTGGGGAATCTAAAATAGACAGACAATGTTACATATTTTAAATGAAAGAACTCATTCAATTAATATTCATAACTCATTCATATTTATTTAACTCATTTTTTGACAGTTTTTAATGTTAGTATTTATTTCTAGCGTAAAAAATAGAGGCTGTACATTAGTATGCAAGAAAAAAGTCTCTTATTTCAATATCATGAAAACATTATCATTACAGCATTCAGCCGTGTTGTTTTATAAATTTCGTCTTTTTAAGCAGATAACAAGCTTCCCCTTTCTTTGCTTTTGTAATAATTACTGCCCCCTCCCGTCCAGGACTCCATAGGCTACAAGAGTAGAGAGTAAATTTTTTACCCGAATGAAGAAATATAAAAATATTTTCAAAAAAAAAATTTCTTAGCGTCATTGTAAAACAAGCTAAATGCAAATAAATATTTATCTAAATAAACAATGTTTCAGTAAATTTCCGTCTTTTACATTCTTCTCTAATGAAAGAAATCCCAAAAGCCATCAATATACCCTCCATCTCTTGCACGTTAGTGGATAATTAATTTCTGAGTATTGCGTGCTGCTTGAATTTATTTTGTTTTCTTCTTTCATGACACACTTATTCTTTTTTTACTCGATTTTTCAATGTTGAATGCCAATTTTAATTATAATATTTTTCATGGGATAAGACTTTGCTTTATGAAATACATAAAACAATATTTACGTCTTAATGAACTCTAAGTAAGACAAGTAAGCAAAAAAAAGTATTGCTTTTGCAAAGAAAGTTTAATAGTTATAATTTATAAGAAGAACCAGAAACATATCCTAATTATAATTATAATTTCGTGTTTTGGATAAACAGAGAAAACTAAGGGACTCCTGCTAGACAGATGGTGATACTGTACAGAAACTGCCTAACGGAGATAAAATTTAACAAAATATCAAGAAGAAAAAAGGAATCCGCAGCATCCTTCAGCAGTTCTTCAAGTTCACGTTTCAAGTTAACAAAAAATGTGCCTCGCCATTCAATAATTTCTGTTTAATCTCTTTGTTACCAATTTTGCATTTCATCAGAAATAACTTCGCAAATTTTACTTGATGTTCTACATCCCGGATACATCACACAGATAAGCTGAAATCAGGATATAGGCAGAGTTGGTCAAATTCTCAAAATCGCAGTTTACAGTACATCAAGCAATAGACCAACTCCTTTTACGGTTTTCATGTGACTGAATTTTCTAAATTCAATTAATCTTTGCTTTATTCCGAGTATACGAATATATTTTTTACTGGAACTTTCTTCCGAAATTAAATGGGGTTAACTTTCTTTACGCACGTGGATGGGTATGTATGGAGTCTAGTACATAGCTAAAATGCACTAGTCTCCAGAGCATTCTTGATGTATTGTTTTGGGAAGCACGCATAATACGTTACCACATTATCATGACGAGACATCATAGGAACCAATGGGTGGGATTGCGAAGTCGACTAGCGTCATCGGGCGGAAAAAGAGACAAGCCACACAGAACCCGATCGGTTGAGCGGCTGATCTGGTCCTGTGTGGACATGTGGACACTGTGCGTGTCTCAGATATGAGATACGTCTATGATAATTCCGGTAGAAGTTTTGTTAATAATTATCTGTAAATAGATTAAATTTTATCTTTTTCAATGTGCATTATTTTGAAAAAGTCCCTCTAGACGACGATACAATCCTACAAATATACGAGTATTACAAGAGGCCAAAGCTCGAACTGGCCGGCTGCATCGGGAAACAGCCAATATCGCCTCACAATGGCTGCACTGTAAAAATCTGAAAATAACGGAAAAAGTACGGCAGCAGAGATGCCGGAAATATTCCGTTTCTGATAATATTTCAACGAGATTTGACAGAAGTTCCATTTCTATTTTGTCCGTTAATCCAACTCAGGTTGTGAAAATACAGCAACCGTAAAACGGAGAAGTTCCGTTTTCGTATTTTCAGGACGTGATATTTCCCTTTTTGGAAGGAAAATCCATGCATTGAAACACTACGGAAATCTTCCGTTAAAATCGGTCAAAAAACACTCTGAAAATTAAGGTTTTTTAACAGTTGGGCCAATGTCCGATATTTCCTTGATTTCGTTGTTTCACCAACCAGTTCACGGAATGAATTCGTCCGAAGAAAAAAGTCATGAGCAGATTTTGGGTGTTTTGTATACCCGTAATGATCATCACATTATTGCCGCTACAGAGGATCGCAGGATCATTCTTATAGAGTCAAGGCCAAAGAGGTACGGTGGCTCTAGTTGAGCTGTAGTCTGAAGGGAGAGATTTTAGTGAGCAACAATCTCACGGAGGAACCTTCTGGTTTCTTATGAGAACTTTTCTCTCCCTTGGTGAAAGAAAAAAAGATAATCATATTATTTATTATAGAACATTTTCAATATCATGACGTGTTACACCCAGATGAACTTTTATGACAGTTTGGATTAGCACATCGAACATTGGCCAGGGATTTTTCTGCACTTCGGGAAGTGGCTTACCAAACCAGCATGTACGCTAGTCACTTACAGTACATCGGACATTAGTCACACGCAACGGCCAAACTGTGAACTGTCCCGCCAATTCTGGAACTGTCCGAACTTCGGGCTTTGGCTTATATATACATATCTGAAATGTGAGAAATTAACGCTGATGACATTATTGCGCTAAAAGTTAATGATTTAAGCTTTTTTTCTATCGCAAATAAATAAATCTAAATGTTTATTATTATGTATTGTCTCAAATAAAATTATAAAATGTCATATATATGTCGTATAGATATGTGTATTTTTTTATATCTCTTCCATGCGAAAATAAAACTCTTGAAGCTCAATTTATTTTTTTCTTCGGTATTTGAGAAAAAAAAAGCACTGATAGCTCATAAAAGTAAATGATATTAAACATCAAGTAATTTTAGCGCCTTTATTCGGAGGAAAAATAACATTATAAAGTGTTTAGGAAAGTTTCTGTAAACTATCGGATTTTGGAATATGCTATGGGATTTGCTTTCTCCCCAAAGCAGATATCTTCGACAAAAATAAGCATTGGAACTGAAAAAACTTGTGAATCCTCCACTTTTATGTACTTCAGTAATAATAGACTAATGTTGGAGCAAATGATGTCGCCAAATACTAACTCAGAAGTGGGTTTTAGCAAATAGTGAAATCCCAAGGCGATAAAAATGCCCCCTGAGTTTGAACATACATAATATACTGCAAATATATACGTATTTTTTAAATAAAGTCCATGTATAACGTTTCCACCCTTACCCACACACACATATGTATATATTGTATATATATTAAAATGTAAAATTACGGAGGTCTGACTCGTATTTATATTAATAAATCATCCGCTGCGTTTGAGGAATTTGTGATGGATTTGATGTAAATAATGGTGATGAAATCTCCCGCTCTCTTGAACGTCATAAAGCGTTTATCACCCGACCATAAATCAAATTTTAGAGTCTTATTTTTTTACGTAATATATTTTCTTTACAAATGAATAAAATGTTATATTCCAAAGCGTTTAACCAATTCGATCTACTACAAGCATAAAATTCATCGTTTTGCATTTAAGAAATAAACTGTTTCCCTTTACTAACTATGCACATGTCGGCTTCGTTAACATTTGTCTGTTGGCGTAAGCTGAAAAAGAAGCATTAAATATATATTACAAAAAATGTTAAGAAGAATATTTAAACTAAATTGATCTTTTCTCTATTTCAAAAATAGCTTAGGAATGCATTTCCAGGCTGCCCAATGCGGAAAAATTACTCCATTAAAAATTGTTAGGACATTCATCATTAGGAGCGAAAAAAGCCCAATTCCTTCACAAAATTGCAACAAATATTGCATACATGTATTTAAGGAAAGAACTCCTTTTTGAATTGAAAAGATGTTTTGAGCTTTCAGACACGAAGCAGCTACTACAAAAAAGAGAAGTCTTTCTTCTTAATTGTACATTAGCGGCTGAATGTTGCGAAATCAAAGGTGGCAAATTAAAAATAAGAGTTTATCTGTCACAAAACTGTGCTGAAATGTCGAAAAACGTTTACTAATTAACATGCCCATAAAACGTTCGCAAGTGGTTATTTCCAAACATTACCCTCAAATATCTATTCAAAATAGTGTTCTAATTGCGTAAGAGATCTTTGAGACAATTTTTCCCATAGGATCCAGCACCTTGATGTTCATTTAAAGTTGAAAGGACGTTTTCTCCCTTAAGCCGCAATGAACTCTAATAAGTACTCCCTGTAAATACTTTTGTTGAAAAGGTTTTGTTTTGAAATATTGACTGTACAAAAGGAAGCAGCTCAACTATTAGTTGATGCAAACATGTTTTTAATTGAATTATCATGAACTGTAAATCTTGAATTCCTTTTAATTCCGAAACACGTGTTTGCATTTTGTGCTTAAAATGTTTTTTTTTTTTTTTTTTTTTTTTTTTAATTTTATGATTATTATTATTTTGTTTAATTGTTTATTCATAAGCTTACCAGGAACTGTAAGCTTGATTTTATAACGCTTTCTTCTTTCTTTAGGTCACTTAAGTGACCTAAAGAAAGAAGTTTACTACTTCATGTAATATTACATATTATTACATTATCCTATATATAATTGTATTCCATGATGAAATATGCATTTGAAGAGGAGGGAGAGCATAAAGTAATATACTAGAAAAATATACCTAAGCTTCCCAGATACTGAATTTACTTTAAGACTTCGATGATATAAATGAATACAATCGCATCAATTGAGTCTGATTATGTTATATAGTACTCATAATGTGCTTTGAAAGATAGTTATTGTAGGTGTTGTACATTTTGTTCTCAAGTGGAACAGGCACGAAGTTTTAAATAAATATCTTTTCACAATAAGAGTGCAAAAAATGCAATGCGTGTAACACTAAAAGAAGTTTAGGGAAGAGAAAAAATGGAACAGCATTCATGCCGTTTATGATAACATTTATGCTTGCTCGAATGAGCATTGAACGCTCTGACAAACGACATATTATAGCCACTTGCTACAGATCGTTAAAATTTTACGACACATATTTAGGCTCAACTTTTTATGTTGACAACTGACATAAAATCATTTTTAGTATGCATGCTAAAAGGTGTTTATTCCCTACATATTTTCCACTAACTTTTGTCACTACATTTTTTACATAATAAAGTATTTAATAAATGAATACTGTAAGCTACAACTACAAGTTACTCTTTATCTCTTATTGTGACAAAATTGTAAATTCAAACAAGTAATTACATATTTAAACAGTGTATGCAGGAGTTCCCAAATTTTACAAGTAGTGGTACACTTGGGAAATTTTGAATTTCCTTACAAATTAGAATTTCACCCTTTAGTACAGAAATTCCAAAACTGGATGCCGCGGCAAGCTAGGGTGCCACAGCAAAAGACTAGGAGGTACCACGAAGCATTCATGATAACAAATCATCTTCGCTTCTAAGCCATATATTATACTATTAGGGTACCGCGAGAAAATTTATACTCTCCCAAGGGTGCCACGACTTGGAAAAGTTTGGGATCCCCTGCTTTAGTACATTTCTAAGTTTTTTCTCAATTTAATTGTGAATGAAACGCTGAACCAAATAACACAAAAAAAATCGATATGAAAAGGAAAAATTTGTTGCTGATACAAAACTGAGAAAAAATGGCGTGATTCTATTTGGAATTTGAAAACTGAAGTTCAGTTTAATATTAAGACGACTCTTCAATAAAATTCTTATTGGAAGTATTTTATAGAGTAGTACATTATATTGTGAAGTCAGACAAAATAAAATTCATATGCGTTTCATGAAAATTTGGCACATTAGGAATCATTCATAACTGATGTCACCCTTCGAGGGGGTAGAGGGTTCATGAAATTTTGACAAGAGAAGAAGAGGGGAGGGGGTAACAAGAAGTGGGACATCATGCTTATGCAACATAGCGTGGCATGTGACAAAGTAGGGTATATGTATGTATGTTGAAGTGTGACATTTTGTGACAAAGGGGGGAAGGGGGTCAAATAAATGGGGAAATTGTGACATCATTTATAGACGGTCGCTTTTACGTTTTTTAAAGTTTTGCAATGGACATGTAAGAGCGTACGGTTTTGCAAAGTTAAATTTTTCTGTAATTAGTTGTACTTCTATTAAAATATCGCATTTGAAAACAGTTTTTGTAACGTAAGTTTTAAGAACGTGGATGCTGAGAAAACATGATTCAAGCAAATAAGGACTTAATAACGTTTCTTACGCCTTTCTAAATAAAGAAGGTCTATGTCGTCCGTAAGATTAATGGCAGCCGGAAATGACATCTGGCTCCCCAGCGTTAAATGATCTTATTCCGTTCTCATTATTTAATCCACCGTTTTCGTCATCCATCAAGACAGTTCTGCGTGGTACAGCTTGGAAAAGTTGCGTAATAAGTTAAATAAAATAAACCGAAACAGGAGAAAACACGTTGAAGGAATTTAACATATTTTTTTTTTAATTTTATTCTTAATCATCTTCTAAAGATGCACTACATGTTATAACGCAGTTTTTTTTAATACATGGAATAATTTAATGGTTTCTGAGATCTGCAATGCTTTGAGGTTTCAATATTTTATTAGGTAGTTAATTCTTTTGAGCGAACTTAACAAGAAGTTCCGTCTAGAACTATACGTGCCTACTTTCCCATATGCACCCAACTTCAAATTTATAATCGACCTATATCTTTCTCTCTCTTTCTCGTTTAGCTTTAGTTATTAATTGCTTCAAAGATACCTTTTTCAACGGATAATACATATTCATTCACTTATTCATTCATTCATTTATTCAGTCATTCATTCACTCATTCATGTATTTTTTCACTCATTTACTTTTTTTTCATTCATTCTCTCATTTATTCACTCATTTATTTTTTATCATTTATTCAGTCGTTTGTTCATTCATTCTTTCCCTTATTCATATAATCATCCATTAATCCAAAAATATTCTTGAAAAGCCCGGTGAAAAAGCTTCACAGGAAAATAGGCTCATTTAGTTCTGGGTGAACTTCCTATTTGTACATACAAATACAAATACAAAAGGGACTACCAGCACCAGGCTCTTGTTCCAGGCAAATCGGTTCATTAGATCAGGATTTATATAGTATCGAAATTTCCCCGTGGACTCTATGTTAACTTTTTTTAACTGTTCGAAAATGAACAAAAATTGCTCAAATCAAAAAATTATTCACGCGAGAGCTTCTTTCAAAAAGCTTGTTCATAAGAACTCGAATCTTAGGCCCAGAACTTACATAATTTGCTTCATTTTTGCCTATAAGTGCTAATGTTAAAATTTTTTGACTGTTAAATTGAACAAAAAATTGTTCAAATAGAAAAGTAAAATATGGAAATGAGATGTCCTCGTGGAGATCTTTTGAATGCAAAAAGAATTTTTCGAATCGAACAATTCGTTCAAAAGTTATTACGCGGGACAGACAGACCGACAAACCGACACACTTTTTCCCCCTCTTAAAACCCTACTTTCAAATTTTTTTTTTTTTTTTTTTATTAATCTTTATTATTTAATTACTTAACTTGTTTTTGAATTTTCTTGATTTCTAACGATATTTTCACGATACATAAGCCTTCTTTCATGCTTTATTGTTATTATTTTTTACATTCACGGGAAAGTAGGCTAAAAAGGTGATTATGCAAAAAAAAAGAGAACAAATAAAATTAACTTTCCGATTTGCTTTAGAGTAGCCTATTGGATTTGAAGTGTCTTTGAACCAGCTTTGCAATAAGAGTACAAAAAAGACAAATATGAAAATCAGTGTTTTTTAATTCATCCTAAATGTGTGCAAAATATTTTGAGATCAAATATATAGAATGATGTGCTCATTATTAACTTTTTTTAACGGCATTCAATTCTATAATTCACGGAAACAAAATTTTGAGGGAAATAAACACATGACATTTTCCAATTATCGTGTAATTTTTGAAAACATATTTTCTAGAAATTACGTTATTTGCTTTACCCAGAAGTAAAAGAATTAGAATTAACATGGTAAGTATTTTAAAGACAGCTTTACTTTACCCGGAAGTGAAGAATTTGATTTATTTACCCAGTTTTTTACCATCATTCTATAGATCTAGGTTCAAAGAATGAGCCAGCTGGCATGGAACGAACTCGTGGCCACTGAGTAAGTTCAGCGTAAAATATGTGAACAATACAGTTTGACCACGGACTTTTGACATTTGGGCGCTTCTGCGCATGGCAGAAAAGAACGAATTCATTAGAGTTTTAGGGAAGTTCGTTTTGCCGCGTTTATTTAATACGCGAATCAGAATGTTTGCTTCACTGTTTGCTGAAAGCAACTAAATTTATAAACTGGCATACAGCATCGGAAGAAATACCCAAGTAGCACAAAACGTTGGGGAAGTGTTGGCTAACCGTAGAACCCCACAGTTGGCCAACGGTTAGAAATGTCCGCTTTCGCGTCTGTTCCCCAACTAACCATTTGCCGACAAAGGCCCAACGATCTGTTAAAACGAAGGCCTAACCAACGATTTTCCAACAAAGGCCCCACGATCTGTTGCAACGAAGGCCCAACCATTTGCTAATGAAAGCCCAACTAGCTTTTTCAAACGTAGGTTCAACCGTTTGCCAACGAACGCCCAACTAGCTTTTCAAACGTTGGCCCAATGATCCGGTGTTATAATTGATAAAGATGGTTTACCGAGTGCTGGATCAAGACTGCTTTCGGCTGAGGACTCGGCCGATGCAATAATGGCATAGCTTAAAGACGATTCCCAATTACACCAGTATGTCCTCGGCCGAATGCAGTCTTGGCTCCAGCACTTGACAGATATAATTAATAAGCCTTAAGATCGATTGAACTCAAAATATAGATTACATCATATATAACTAAATTAAATGAAACACTCAATTTTAGCGAATACCTTTAATCTGTTAATTAATTGCCATTAAAATTTAACTCTGAACCACTCACATTTTTCTATTCAATAATCCCAAGATGTCTGAAATCTATTCTTTTCATAGATTCATGATTAGAGGCAAAAAAAAAATTGGCAAGTACAGGAAAAAACTTAACTTATTCAAATATTAGCCCATGTTTTTTTAAATTTTGTTGTAATTATCCAAACATGGAAAATCAAATCAATTTGTAAACTAAGTTTTGATTTTATTAGCTTAACTTGGTTGGGGTTCATCAACACATCTGGAACAAACATGCCTTTGCTAAGCATGTATATTTTGTAAATATTAGAATTTGTAAATAAATCCATGCAAAAAAAGAAAAACCTTTCTAGTTGCGAGTTTTATATTATACAAATGCAAATGAATTACAGTAATATATACCATACATATATATAAAATATTTACAAAATCACAAGGAAACCAATTTCTTGATTCAACCGAAGCCAATTGGTCAAATATTTTCACTGTTCATATTAGTATAAAAAATGCAGAATATATTTCTAAAAAAATTACTTGTATGAAAAGTAACAAGCGTATATAGAGTAATTAATGCAGGAAACTTTGAATTTAAAATATCTTTAAGAAGTTGCAGAAAAGAAATGCATACATTCCAATAATCAAACAAAATCAGGCATTCTAATTACTACAAAATATGCAGTAAAAAGCATTTTATGTAAGTAGTTATTTTATAGAGCACTTTTTCCTCGATAGATCATTTAGAACTATGCAAAACTAAGTTGTCAAATTTTCCTGCTGTTGTTATCAATAAGTTCAGATGACATATGATCTTTAATAAAAACAAAGCTGCAATATAAGATTTTTTCCCCAGCTTTCCCTTTGAACTATTGGAGATAGTACGCAATATACATGTTACAAAACAAAATAATTAAGCCAAAGATAAAAACAAACTAATCAAATGCAGAATTTTGTTTAAAATTCTTAATTAGGATTTTAATGAACATAAACATGATTTTCGGTACATTTTTCCAATTATGGAAGATTTTCCTTAAAAAAAATACCTGAAATAATTCTGTTGTAAAATCAGAACACAATCACCCCTTATAAATTTACACAAAATAAAAGGTGATTTTGTGACATCAATTTTATGAAAATTACTCATAAAATTAACTTGATTTCAGAAGCTCATTTAGAATGAACAAAACTAAATTTGTAAAAAAATTGCTTCTTATGCCAGAGAGAATTATGTTGTATATCAGAAGACAATCACTATTAGCTAAAGCATTTTGAGGTATGTAAGTCAAAAGAAAAAACCACAGTACATGGAATCACAAAATATATTTGCTTATTTTCTGACCAAGTAATAAAATTATAATACCATATTTAATTTATACATATGATGCATATATATACACCAAGTAGCTTCATCCTGATAATTTGATGATGAAAAAATTATTTACATTGAAATCTTTATTATTAATAAAATGAACAAAATTAGTTATAATAATTAAGTTATAAATGTCCTTGTTGCACTAAAACAAAAATATTTTCAGTAATATCTATGTATTAATTTATTCTAGTCTTCTTCCTTAAAACGTCTTTCGCAGCCCTGAAAAGTAAATGAAATTTGTTAAATTTAAAACTTTTGCAAAATCTTCTTTAATAGAAAAAATAATACAACCTGAGCAAGCTACAACGACTAAAAGTGACAGCTGTAATATGATCTATCATTCAGCTAATTTTGAAAAAATAAATGATTCATTAAAGACTAACTATAAACAAGTAATAAAATATTTGTTTTTTGAAAGTCAGTTCCTACTTAGGTCAATTGTGTCAGCTCAATGGAAGGATTACAAAAATCATTTTCACCTTACTTTCAGCTAATTAATATATCTGTACGCAACATTCTATAATTATTGCCAAAGAATCAGTATTCCAAGTTAGCATAAGCAGACTGGGAATCAACGAGTTCTTCTAAAGAATCTAATTTCATGTGCTACTGCTTTCTTAACACTCCGTCGGGCGCGCTCCAAATTTTGCACCATCGGGCTCGCTGTATCTCACAGATACATTTCGTAATAGCAATGCGTAAATTTAGATATGAAAGTTTTTTTTAATTTTTTTTTTTTTTTGGTACCAGGCTTCACCTCCCTTACACTCGGACCCTTATCTCTCCTTTATTTCCTTTATTTCATTACAAAATACAATGGAAATATTAAATTACAACGCAAATACTTACTAGCAAAAAGAAAGGTAAATTAATAAAATATATGCGTACAATAGGTGTTTATATATAATTATATTAAGTGAAAATATTCTTAATTGAAATATTAACTATTCAAATAATTTTAGGAAATGAAGAAAAATAATTCGACTCCGATACATTTGGTTCATCAATTGCACCTTTTTTAAAAAACATCACGATATGTTCTAAGCAAAAACCTTCGCAGCATTTTAGGCAATTATATTGCGTTTACCTAGTCTTTTTGTTGAATGACATTCCATAACCAGAATGACATTCTATGAAATCTCCTTTGTCCTTATAACTATCATCGAAAATTTCTACATCTAAATCTTAATTTCCATCAAAAAAAAATTTTTAATGAATGTTTCAAGATCTTTCTGATCATTTAAATATAGAAAGCTTTTTTTATTCATTTTCAAAGCAAAATAAACGCAAAAATTAATAAAATTAGTATAGCAAGCGGAAAACGTCATCGGTCGCGCTGTATCCCACAGATGCAAACCGCAAATGAACCCCCAAAAGCGGGGGAAGAAATCTCCCGACACTTATATCCACAGCATTCTAGGAGACCTTGTGACCGGAAGGGCAGCTATTGCTCTAGTTAAGGTCGTGACATTCCTCCTTCAATTTTAAAAAAAGTAATTTCAAAGCTTTGTATCTGTGAGATACAGCGCGCCGACGGAGTGTTAAAAATAATGACTTATGGCTTCAATATTTTTAATGGAATCCATTTAAAACTGAAATTAATGACGGTTAAATTTAATGAATGAATTGATATTTGAAAAACTTGTATTAACATCAAGTGTCATCCACTACAAGTTTTAAAAAAATATTTGAACTTGAGTGGATGAATAAAGAATATTTTATTAATGATTGAAAATTTGAACAACATAAAGGGAGAGTGTAAACTAATTGTAGGAATTGAACACAATCCCACAGATTATCCTGATTACAAAGATAACAATAATAAACCATAACCTACATTGATAATACGTTAAATAATTTGAGAGACATTTACATTAAAAAAGTACTATCAGTTGTTGCTTCACATTGAAGATATTCAAAAAGTTTTGATCCAATCTGAGTAGCACAACTCAGGAATGCTTCTGAAGTATTTTAATATATATTAATGCAAAACATATTTTCATGTTTTCTTAACATAACATCCCCACTAGTCATTTCACAGTTTGAGCACAACGGTTTTGATTAAGTTGATAATAATCCCAAATTAACATTTCAGGATTTAAAGACAAAAGTGAAAATTAAAATATCTTACTTTGGTATATTGGGTCACAAATAAATCCTTCCTCGGAATCACGTTCATCGATCATGCAACAAGTATTAGGCATCTGGAAAAAATATATAAACATGTATTATATATATACACACGCACACAAAATGTAAATGTTAGTAAAATTTATACTAAACTTTTATTTCAAATAATAAATATAAATGTCTTTAATTGAATTAATTTCATAAGTAAATATTAATACAAATATCTTTTGAACTTCTTCAACATACATTACATTGAAAATTTTGCAATTCATAATTGCGTTATTTAAAAATTTATGGCTTTCGGAATGATATAAATTTTTGGAACAAAACTGTTTCACACAAAATCTTTAAAAACGGAAGTTATGATTATTCTAAGTTTTATGTGTTAAATATTCGTTAAATATTTCGAAGCTTAACTTTTATACAAAACTTTAAAAAGCAATGTGCATGCATTATATCTTTTTACTTATCTAACTGCTAAGGGATCATTCATAAATGATGTCACGCTCCGGGGGGGGGGGGGATTCGTGAAATGGTGACAAGGGGAGGGGTAACAAGAAGTGTGACATATTGTGACAAAGGGGGGAGGATGGTCAAATATACGGGAAAAAAGCGTGACATCATTTATGAACGGTCCCCTACCTGTTTTTTTTTTCATAATTTTTCAAATTTTTTAATATGACTCGTTCAGAAACAATAAATATCGAATAAATTTACGTTGAATTTCATAAAGTGAGCAGAACAAATATATAGCTGTTGAACATAAATAATTTTCTTTTTTTCTGGTAGTAGTACGTGTGACAAACATAACATCACTGAGTGTGACTAACATAACATGATTGCATATGAAATATCTAGATTTTAAACAAACATCAAAATTACTTTCAGAACAAAAAAATCCATTTAATTTCTTAGTAATAATAATAATTTCCTTAAATAATCTCTCTCGTTCTATTCAAACAAGCATTCTGCTTATGAAGTAAACAGCTTTATTTAAAGACTTATATAAATTTTGTTTACAAGTCAACATACTTGTCATACACATGTCAATCTTTAATAAAATCCCATTTATATACTCAGGGGTGCCAACCAGGACGGGGGCATGGCACAGACTTCGCCATTGAAATTTCTAATTTTTGTGGGGGTGGGGGGGCATTTGGGGGGTGACTTGGATGACTGTATAGCTTTGGGGGGTTCTGTAGCTTTTTAGGGGGGTGGGCACTCTTAGCAATACTTATATTTGTTTTAATGTTACCTATACTATTTTAAGTTAAATGTGTATTTGCATGTTATGTTAGTCACGTTATGTTAATCACAGGTAAGCTTTGTTAAAACACTATTTTTTGTAATGTATTTAAAATATGTGTCAAATTTGCACATGATAATATGACAATAGCCTTTCACAAAGATAATATCAGAGGAAAATAATTAGTTTATTGTTTTAGTTTCAGAGAATTATGTCTGTGAATGTTACACAAAATCTTTATGGTTGCAAAATGGTTATGTTAGTCACATTGATAAAAATGCCCTCCAAATCTCAAAATTAAGAATAATAGTATCAATTTTTTGCATTTACTTGAACAACCTATCGGTGCAAAGAAGATTAACACCCTGCTTATGGTATCATGATAACAATTAAGCTAGGAGACGGAAAATGATATTAAAATATTTGTGCTCCTGTTATGTTAGTCACTATGGAATTACCCACCTTTTTCAAGAAACATAACAAAATAATAACCAATTATTGAAAGATAGCTTTCTTACCTTTTTATAGTGATTGTGTAAACATTCTTTGAAAATCAGGAAGCTAATAGGCTAATAGAAATCAAAATAAAACATTACAACATTAAAGAATGGGTAAACTCCTAGGAGCACCCACCGCTTTTCAAAATCGCTAATTTAACGTCCATTTCGCAGAACGATAGAAGCTGGGTTTCTATCGAATCTGGTTTATCAAGATTGCGTACTTATCGCCATCCACCCAAAGAATGCAACATCATCAAGCGTAATACAACAACGTGGTTGGAATTGGAAATCTACCGCTGCGCTGACTCATTGCGCATGCGTCGAATCAACACACGATTTCCCGATAGTGGTCCAATAACTTTTACTTTTTGTTGGCCTAATAGCGCTCAGAAGAAGCAGTTGGGACTTCGTAACGCCAGAGATAGATGGCGAACTAACCGTTTCCCGACAGTGGCACAACGTAATTTTTTTTGGTTGGTCCAAAGGCGCACGCCGCCGTTGGGCATCTGTAGGTTCATTGTTGGGTAGCCAACCGACCAATTCCCAACGCCTTCCACAATTTTCCAACGGTTGGCCAACTGTTTGTGCTACTTGGGTAAAGTATTCTAGACGAACCAGAACGAGATAAGAAAGGGTACATTCCATGTACCAGCAGTTCCTTCCTTGAACATGAATGGATTCTTCTTGGCACTCTGCCAGACAAATTACTTTGGTCGATGGTAGAACTGTACCAATCATCGCACATTGTGTTTTTTCTTTGTAATGTTGCTGCGGTATTGGTCCTCAACCATTGCAGACTTAGGCTCTACCACGAAGGGTTCGGAAAAGTTCCGAATCGGTAACTTTCCGGCCTCGGAACTTTGCTATTCCGGTACCGAAAAACCATGAACTCAGTCTCGGAAATGTGATTAACAGCTGGCTTCGAGTTTCCGGGAGTGATATCTTTTCAGCCAATCACAGAACGATTTCAAGTTTGCTTATATATTACGGCAACCCTTGCTTTCGTCCGCCATTGCTGTTTACAGCGGATTTCGATGCGTTCTGCAATATGTTTAAAGAAAGCTGGAAGTATTAAACGCCATAAGAAGTGGTATGACGGTGCAACTAACAAAAAATTGGTTCTTTGTTAGTATTTTAATGAATATTTTTTTAATAAATTATCATTACTTTGCGTTATGTTACTAACAGAACAGCTAACAATCGTTCTGCTTACAGCAGAACGACTTTGGTTGAATGTCATCAAAATACTCTAAACATTCGCGAACCGTGTTTTAACTTTTTAATAAGTTATCGAATAAATATTCTATTAGTTAAAAATCATTATATATGTATTTGAACTTTAAGGAATGGTAAACGTTCCTGTTTTGATGAATAAACATATAAAACGTCTTTCTTTTTGAAGGCTGCAAAACGGATTCTTTACAAAATTTTCTTTAAAAAAATTGCTTCCAGATTTGGCGATAAATCATGAGCTACCGTAAAGTAAAGTTTAGCCGAATGCTGCAAATGTTTTTATTTTGCAGTTAAATATTGTGGATTTTGATAACTTTTTTTTATGTAAAATTTATATAGAACTTTTAAAACTATGACTTTCAGATATATTTACAATATGTATACCACAATTAAAAAAAATTAACACTCGAATCATGAGATCAAATTATTATTATTTATGTATTTTTTTCGAATTGAAAAATTCATGTAAAGAACAAAACAAATCTCCATTATTTGGAATTACAAAGCACTGAACTAGATGCATGATTTACTTTCGTTTACTATGTGTTTATGTATTTTGCCTGTAATATGAATCGAATATTTACCCTTTACGCGCCCTCCCCCCCGGAAAAATCACTTGCGTGATCGCTTTGCATTAATTGTACTCGTGTTGTTACATTTCTCATATGGCGAAAACAAATGTTGATCTCAATGTAAAATAATTTAGTTAAACTGTATAATTGTTTACTAAATGCAACAACCATGTTGGTAAAATTTTAAATAATGACAGCAAGCATATAGTAGAAGCGTACACACACACACATATACTATATATATATATATAAGTATTCGATGACTTTGCTACTTATTCAAATTGTATTCAGGTCTCATATGAATTAAAATTCGGGTTTTTGAAATACTCCAATAAAAGGACAATGCAAACTTTGTGGATCAAAAATTATTTTTTGCTAAAATACATTATCTGAAAAAAATGTAAGCATTGTAATATATGAGCTTATTTGCCTTGTAAAATAATATTACTTCCTTATAGCGCATTTTGTTACAAATTTCATTTTTATCTTAAATTTTCATCAAGGAAAAACTCTTTAAACTCAAAAAAATTCATTTTGTTTTTTTGTACCATGTAAATAAACATAAAGAACGCACCATTGTAAACAAATGTGTTATCATTATTTTATCTTGCTGTGTTTGGTAAATGCAAATCCATAACATGAACAGCACAAATTTCTTAATTTTGGGGTATCTTTCTAATGTGTCAGTGGCTGCTTATAATTTAATGACCACCTCGTCTTATCGACTTACTGCCTACTTATGGCCTTCCGTTTAGATAAGCATCACATGCCTGGAAGTACGACTTGGCTCATTATATGTATTTGAATGACACCAGATGGCGCCACCACAAATACGCCACCTTCCGTTTTTGACCTAAGAGTGAAGGGAAGGGAAATTCTCCACCTTCCGTTACTCTCGGAACCGCCTCGGGACTTCAGGGTCCACGGATTTTATATGCACGTATCCCCAAGTGTACATAGTGGGTTTTCAATGGGTCGGGTATCGAACCCCAAATCTTCCAGTTAGAAGTCC
Organism: Octonoba sinensis; assembly: GCA_038502835.1. Taxonomy (NCBI): domain Eukaryota; kingdom Metazoa; phylum Arthropoda; class Arachnida; order Araneae; family Uloboridae; genus Octonoba; species Octonoba sinensis. Next base: position 14,751,161 of record CM076606.1, on the reverse strand, counting down.
GACATCCTAACCACTAGGCTACCACAGCCCATTCTAAATATTTAATAGCATTGAATAGAAATTATGAGTCATAAATGGAAATGAAATTAGTTACATTGGTACTTTCTTTTCACATCACTACCAACTCTTTTATAAGGAAGCTTTTATGTAACAGAGATAATAGCAATTTTTTACTTTTTCAAGCAAAATAGTTTTTTTTTTTTTTTTTCAAATTAACATTTCAAAGATAAATATTATCAAATATTTATGAAACAACTAAATAATATTTATATTTATTCATTGCTAATATTGCATTAAATATAAATCGATTAGATTAGACCCCTTTAGCTTTAGGACAGTTCAAGACACTTTCGTTAGTAGATAGTTAGTAGAGTTAGTAGATAGTTAGTAGTTTCATTAGTAGTTTCGATAGTTTTGGACGGTAAAAACCACATGTCCCGTCCGAAACTGGTTTTGCGTCCAAAACCCCAACCCTGGATTCAAAGTTTGGCTTTTTAATTTATTATTTTTTTTTTTTTTTTTTTTTTTTTAGGATGATGGTAAACTAGTGACTTGATATTTAGGAAAGAACAAGAAGTTCCGTCTAGAACTATACGAGCCTACTTTCCCGTATACACCGAATTCAAATTTATAATTTAGCTATCTTTCTCTCTGTCTTTCTCGTTTAACTTTAGTTTTTAATTGCTTCAAATATACCTTTTTCAACGGTTAATACATATTCATTCAATCATTCATTTATTAAGTCATTCATGTATTTATTCAATCATTTATTCATTCATTCTTTTGCTTATTTATTTAATCATTCATTAATTCAAAAATGTTCTTGAAAATCCCGATCAAAAAATTTCATAGGAAAATAGGCTCGTTAGTTCTGGATGAACTTTCTATTTGTACATGTTCTACGTCATAAGAGCTTTCCGATAAAGTTTGTTCCAAGCAAATCGGTCCGTTAGATCATTAATTATATAGGATTGAAATTTCCCCGTAGGCGGTATGTAAATTTTTTTTTGAACTGTTCGAAAATGAACAAAAATTGCTCAAATCAAAAAATTATTCACCCGAGAGCTTTTTTCAAAAAGCTTGTTCATAAGAACTCGAATCTTATGCCCAGAGCTTACATAATTTGCTTCATTTTTGCCTATAGGCGCTAGAGTTAAAATTTTTTGAACTGTTAAATTGAACAAAAAATTGTTCGAATAGAAAAGTAAAATATGAAATGAGATGTCCTCGCCGAGATCTTTCGAATGCAAAAAGAATTTTTCCAATCGGACAATTCGTTCAAACGTTATTAGGGGGGGGGGGGCAGACAGACAGACCGACAGACCGACCGACACACTTTTTCCCCCATCTCAAAACCCTACTTTCAATTTTTTTATATTTCAATCTTTATTTAATTACTTAACTTATTTTTGACTTTTCTTGATTTCTAACGATATTTTCACGATACATTAAGCCTTCTTTCATGCTTTATTATTATTATTATTATATTTTTACGGGAAAGTAAGCTAAAAATGGGAGGAAGGGCTCTCAGTTCATTTTTTCTTTTCTGTTTTGAACTGCTCAATAGATGTATGCACTTATAGCGAATGAATTTTAAGTAGTACAAAATGTTTGCTCTTCTGTCTTTTTTTCTTTTCTTTTTTTTTTTTTGCTGAGACATGACAGTTAAAATATCTCTATGTAATTTAATTTAAGAAAACCTATAGTGCATACATAATCACAATCACTATACCAGGATATATATACTATAAAAGCATCTGTAAGTATCAAAACTGGGAACCGATCCACAACTAGAAAATTTATTAGAAGAATTTAAAAGAACTACTAGAAGTTTCGGGACGTTGGTACATAAATAAAAAATAATAATTTAGTATATATATATTAGCAAATTTAAAAGGTAAAATATTTTTAAAAAGTTCCAAATTAAAATTAAACACCATATAACAAATGGAACAAAAAACAAACAAATTTCGATCAAAACAAAAAATAAGTAACTTAATAGAAGAAATGAATGAAATCCGATATATACTCGTATATTATTCCTTATTTTTTATATCAACAACTATTTTTTTTCCAAATTGAAGGTATAAAGTAAAAGAACAGAGATAGTTTAAATATACGTTAAACAATAAAAAAAATTCAAAAAACGGCCAATTTATTGAAGTTATACATAAAATATTAGATGAATAGCATAATCAATGGAAAACTATATGAGAATATGTTGAATAAATCTAAAATAAAACCAATGTTGGAAAAATAAAATTTTTACAGAAAATATTTTTTAACTTTTTTTTTTTCAAATGTATTTCTTATCTATGTTAGAGGCTTCAAATGTACGGGCTTTTAATTCTTCAATGAGCTTTTCATTTATGCATTAATCACAGGAATTTCGAATCGGTCATTTTAATTCATAAAAACTGGTAATTCTTCCCAAAATTTCTCTCTCTTCTTGATCGCAGCTAGCTAAAAGTACATTTCGGCCTCGGAACTGAAATACAGGGACCTCTTTCCGAAGCGTTAACTTTCAGTCGATTCCGGGAGCAATTACCGGAGGCAGCGCGTCATGAGTCACGTGAGCCCTGTATTCCGAGAGTGGTCAGTCGATTCCGGGAGCAAGTTACCGGAGGCAGACCGATTCCGATGGCCTCTTGGTAAGCCAGGTTTCGGAAAGATGACGTCATGAGTCACGTGAGCGCTTCAATTCCGAGAGTGAATGACTTTGCGAACCCTTCGTGGTACATCCCTTAGTGCGTTCCCCAGTAATTGGTACTATCTCTTTCAGCGGCACCACAGTGAGTGTGGTACCTTCGCCGCATGAGAGTTTTGACGTTTAGTTACCCCTAGATGGTGGTACCTGTGCTCTCATTGATGCAATATGCACTAGGAATTTCGTTTAGCCGAGAGCATCCAAGCCAAATGTCTACTCAAGGGATCTTTTACATGCCGCATAACCTTATGACATGGGCCCAGACGATTTTCTGCATCTTGAAAATCCACCGACTTGGGCCGAGTTTGAACCCGCGATCTTGGGCGTACGAGGCATGCGCCTTACCACTACGCCACCCTGTCGACTCGTCGCACACTGTAAGAGGGGAGAAAAAAACGAGTACTATTACGTACTGTCTTTTAGAGAGGTAAATAATAGCAATAGGCCAATGAACTACTCGATGGAACGTTAGTAATCACTTTTGTAAGCTAATAGTATTTTAAAAGATAGCTTATACTTTCAGAACCCTACATAAAGAAGGTGCTAATTTTTCAAGAAACAACTGATCACTTGTTATCACGGCCTCATTGTCTGCGTATCTCTTCATTTCACTTCAATGATGGAGAGTTTCTTTGAAATTGTAAAGCGGGTGTATTGAGTTTTAGTTTCCAATCTGGCTTTTATTTTTATTCTAGACAATGAAGTGTGTACTCAGCAAAAGTAAGTATTTAGAATTATCAGAATTGCTCCTTAGAAATTAAAGATTGCGAGAAGCATTTAAAAGTCTCGTAATCTAAATCTTTTTAAATGTTTTATATTGTAGCAGTTTTTATTTTACCGAAAATTTGACATTTATGGTTAAGTAGTAGTACGCAAAGTGTCTTAAAAATAGTTACAAAATAGTCTTATAACACATTTTAAAAATTTGATTTGTTTATTATAGTTATGCATGTTTATTTTACTAAATCCTTTATGTTGAAACTTTTTTTCTTTAAAAGTTGTTTCCTTATTGTAACAAGATGCTTGTTACATTGCGCGTATTTAGTTATTTTAACCGAATACTTTGGCTATTCGCTTAGATCCTGGTCACGGCACCATTTTTATATGGTGTGTAGTATAGGTTAGTTTACTAAAATACATATTGCGTTGTGTTAAGATATAAAATGTGTTAGAGCATTTATGCCAAACTGGTACTTATATATCATAAGTTAGAGTGGCAGATAATTCAATCAAACTATTTCAAAATGTAACAAGATGCTTGTTGCATTGCGCGTATTTAGTTATTTTAACCGAATACTTTGGTTATTCGCTTAGATCTTGGTGACAAGCCTTTGCATTTTTATTCACGGTTCTTTTGGATTAACCGCTAGGCGTAACCACGACTTGTTACCTCTTTTTTAATTGACTACGCGATCAAAAATTTTGTACCATTTTATTCTTTCGAAACACCATTTTAAATTATTTTTTTAATTAGCTTTTTTACCCCATAGTTACCCTTTAACCACTGTTTATTTTCCACTTGGTTCCGTCGCATTTCGACTTTACAAATTCAAAAAATTTTAAATATGCGACGGGAACTATTTACTCTCGCGGATTAATTCTTCCCTTTTCGCGCCTTGCAAGTGTGCTATGGCTGATGAATTCTGCTTTTCCCTGGCTTTACGACTGGTAGCGTGTGTACTTGTATGACGCGAACCCGGGGTTGGGGCCTCTTCTCCGGGTAAGCAACCGTTATGCCATCAAGTTTTATTTAAAAATGCTTTTTAAGTTAATCAGCCCAACAAGTATTATAGATTTATGTATCGAAATGTCTTCAACAAGTATTATAGATTTGTGTATCGCCATGTCTTCAATGTGCTGTTGATCACCTTTTGATAACTTCACTGTGTTCACTTACTGAAACATCAAAAAACTGCATTGGCGATGTTTGCCTTTTAACAAGTTTCATTTAAATGTCGATGAGTTCGGCATTATTCTTTATTTAATCAAGTCATACTCTGGAGCCGACGAGCTTCCATTACCTCGATCTGCAATTTAAAAAAATGAAAGTAAGTGGAGAGAGCAGCTACAGAAAACATCGGTGCTTAAATAATAACCGTTGAAAATCACGTCAGCTAACTGTTCAAAAAAAAAACGTTATTTTTAATCGCCATCTCGTTCCAGAAAAGATATTCATCAAATCATCTTCAACGGAGACTTGCAAAAAAAAAAACGATTTGATTAAATTTCTCCTAAAGTGACTTTCAGAATTTTTTTTTCATCTTAGTACGAAATTTTTAAATACAGTGTGCAAGAACTTCAACCTGAAATTAGATGTTGAGCTATGTGTTTTTCTACCGATGACTCCGCCTAACAACCAATGTGAATGCTTTTCGTATGTATAAACTTTGTACATATATATTTTTATATCCTAGATGCAATATTTTCAGTTATAAATGTTTTGATGATTAACTGAAGCTAAAATAATAGTAATTGGTATACCAATTTAATCAATTTTCTAATATACCTAATATGTCAAAATAAAAGTATTTATTCAGAAGTACATCATAGCTTTGGTATTATTTGATAATTGTCTGATCTTATATTTGAAATAGTTTGATTGAATTATCTGCCACTCTAACTTATGATATATAAGTACCAGTTTGGCATAAATGCTCTAACACTTTTTATATCTTAACACAACGCAATACGTATTTTAGTAAACTAACCTATACTACACACCATACTTATACACAAAAGTATCTGAATTTTCCAATGAAAGCAAATTGTTCATGTAAAATATTATACAAAATTGTATAAACAAACACACTGGTAATGCTTTGGGCAAACTGTTTTCAAAAAGCGTTAACAAATATTTATTCTGTAGCATTGTCAATAAAATGGATAAATATTTGTTGAAATATATGCGGAGAGTCAATAATTAGCACTTTGTTTAAGTAATCTGATTAAAAGAAATACGAAGAAAGAGTTTCATATTTGCTTCTCTGAACATAAAAGTCTGGCTGTTTGATTGAAAATAATTTTAGTTATTTTCATAACAATTGTATGATTGCGAGGGTTATTCAGAATTATTTATTTCATATATAAAAGTAAAAGATGATACTTTGACTTACATATATTCCAGTTTCCTGTCAGTATTGTAAAATTACCATTTTCTAGTTCTTCGGTTTGTGCATACATATTTTTAGAAGGTAGAGAGAAAACTAGCAATTAGGGATTTTAACGAATATTTGGCCACTATTCGGTATTCGGCCCTTTGATCGAATAGCCATTTCATGACTTAGCCGAATATTCGGCCTCGCCGAATACTCGGAAAGATCAAATTCGGCCTGGCCGAATATTGATGAACAATTTCGGCTGAATAGTTCTGCTACAGTAGAAATGTAAAAAAATAAAGAAATTAATAGATTTTAAACATTTAAAATTGTATTATATTCGTTGCAACAGAATACATTAGTATGTAGGTTTAATAAATAAAAATTTAAAAAAAATTTAGAAAAAAACTACCTTTTTTAAACATTGTTTTTAGTCTTGACTGAACAAAAACAGATTGTAAACTTAGAATATTGTATTTTATACTTAGCATTTGCTCCCAAAAGCTAGCAACAGTTAATTATTGTAGAGAATATGAGATTTTTGTTGTTGTTGTTATTATTAACAAAGTGGAATTCAGACTTTGTTTGGGTAGACTGAATTATTGTGAATATTGGGTAAGAGAGAAATATGAAAAGGCTCGAATGTATCATGAATATTAAGATAGCATAAGTTAATGGGGTTTTTGAAAATAAAAATACAGTTGAACCTTGTTAAAACGAACCTAAAGGGACTTTAAATTCGTCTTATACAAAAACAATGAAATACTTTTTTTTAGAAAGCAAAACAGGATTTTCACGCTATTTTCCATACACAATGCTCGATTTAAGTCCCTAATGGATATGTAAATCAATGCTATATATTTCAAATTTATCATAAGAAAAAAAACAATTTCTGGTTCTCTGATAAAATGTATTAAAAGGAAAAATTCATTAGCTTTCAACGATTATTAACTAAAATACATATCAAGAGAAAATCTTTCAAATTTATCGTAGATATATACCGTATTGTTTTTTAAAATACTTAGTTATAACACATTGTTTCCTACTCTTTTTTGAACAAATGCTTCAGAAGTCTTTAAGTAAATGGTTTAGGCATTCTGATGAATTATCCTTTTTTTTTTTCTCTCAATGTTTGGTAAAAGTGAAAAATTACTTTTGTTTGTTTCTTTTTTAATTAAAATTCGAACGGTAGAGGTCACAAATAAGAGTTCGATACTTTGAATTAAGCCTATTTGTCTTAAACGAAGAAAATAGCGTTATATGTTAATACATTAGGACGTGGATCGCAAATGTACTTTGTCTTAGCAGTAATTCGTTTTAAACGAGTTTAAATTGACGAGGTTTGACTGTATATTCCAGTTAAATGCATTAAATTTTAATATGTTTTTTAAAATTGATATGTAAAAAAAATCCATAAAATAAAATATTAACTTTTATAACTTTTAAAATATCTTCCGACAACTATTTTGAGCAAGGTACAAGTTTACTAACCAATAGTACAGTAAAACCCCGTTATAACGCGGATGTCGGAGGACATGTTTGGCACCCGCGTTATAACATAACCGTGGTATAATGAAACTATAACGTAGAACCATATTACGAAATAATACTCGCTTTTGCTTCATCATTTTTAACTTTATCAATCACTCGTAACTTTTCTTTTCTGGTATAATTTTTTCTTTTCTTCTTCGCTACTATTTTATTTACTGTAGTTGCTGTGCACGGAGCACACATCTCCACGTGCAATCAGTCTATCGAGCGATAGGTTATGAACCAACTGTGCACTGAGAAAAAGGGGGCTTAAAACTATCTTTATGTTATCAATATGGGATTGTGATAATGTTCTAAGTAAAAATTAGATTTGGAAGGGGAGGAACGCATACACACACTCATACTGGAAAATATATTTACTTTTCAGAAACGCTAAAGAATCTGGAATAAAAATGTTAACTACTTCTGAAAATGGAAGATAGTTAAGCATTGAACTGAACAGTTCGTGACAGATTGAGCTCTGCCCATGTCAAGAGAAACAAGTCAGAGCCAGTCACGGCGATTATACTCAATTTTGAAATCAAGCTATATAGTGTCATAGGTTGAAAGACAGAAAAACCGCGAAAAAGGTGTACATCAGGCCTATTACCATAGGGGTTTATCTGTTAGTGTGTGTGGTGGGGAGTTGGCAGCACTTTGGCTAAAATATTTGTGTGCACGGGTTGGCTTTATTTACAATGGTAAATAAGGAATAACCTTCAAATGACAATGTTAAAGGGTGATTTAAAAGTCGGGGGACCTGATAGTCACCGCGGTATATCCGATTCTGCTGTATACTGAAGCGCGGTATAACGGCGTTTTATTGTATTTCGTTAATTTGAATTAAATAATTAGCAAAATAATGCTTACATTAAAATGTCATTTCTTTGCCACTTGTGGTGGAAATTCTCAATATTATATTTAAAACAATACATAAAATACATTAATTATAAATAGTTTTAGATTCTTAACAAAAAAAAAAAATAAATCATACATCATAGGGGTGGAATTGGTGTTTGACTTTCTGAATACTTCTAAATTTGACAAATACTCTCTACTACAACGATTTTCTAGAAATTTTAATGTTCTGCATGTTTAGGCATTCGGCCTAAAACATTGGCCGAGTATTCGGCTCCGTCCCAGAAGAAGTGGCCGAATATTCGGTATTAGACTAATAAACACTATTCGTTGCATCCCTACTAGCAAGTGTGAGCTAACTAAATATATTCAAGTAGAAATTTTTAATGCAATGTTACAAAAGCCAATTTTTAAATGTATTATTCAGATTGTAGAATAATAATTAAAAGATTTTTGATTTAATATCTGAGATTTATTTGCAAAACATAGAACCTGCGCCTAACATAAATTAAAAATCATTCAGTTTTTGGGAAAATTTATATTTTTTATGTGGTATAAGAGGAAACATTTTAGATGTTTTCGAATATGTAAGTATACTTATTCAGTTATTATTTCATTGCCTACGCATATACTTTTTTATATCTTCTTTCAATGAATAGGTCGCTACTCAGGTTTCCTTTTCGTTTCGAAATATTTCTGAAGTGATTCCTTTTAAAGTTCTATTTCTTAGAAATTTATTTTCTTTGGGCAAGGTTTTTCTTTCCCTCCCGAAAGCGGTCTTGCGGTGGGTCGACAAGTTGCACCATTATTTTTAGACTCTTTATTTCTAGAGCACCCGTTTTCAGTTTTACTTGCAGTTTCTGCAGAGAAAATTCTCTTTTGTGCTATTTCTCATTCGGTTTGAACTAGCGTGTCTCTAGAAGTAAGAGTGATGACAACGGCTACTGCGCATGCTCCCGACAACACCTTTTTACCAGCGCGGCCGCGTATCACCGGCTTTTACCAAGAGGCGCAATGATTTTGAAGTCAACTTGCGCTCTTTCGGCAAAAGGTATCATGCTCGAAAAGGAATTCAACTGTTTTTAGGATCATTCAAATTTTAAGAATTATATAATTACGCTGATGTAAGAAAAAAAAAAAAGGGTCAATTTAAAAAAGGAAATATGAATATTTTTTATTTTAGAATATTGGAACATTTTTCTTAGCTTATCGGTCAAAGGAAGTACGTAATTAATAAATACACTTTACTGAGAGCTATTTTGTTGCTTTTCTGCGTCACGTCGCGAAGAGTACGGTTCATTTTTAAACGGTCTAGCAATGATTATTCGAATTAAATACAATCAACAAGCAACATATAACTAAAGTGAAGCCTGATAGTTGTATTAATTGTAAGAAAAACAAATTGGGCAACACTGATATGAAATTATTAGTGAATACTAGTGCGATGATTCGTGACCATTCAAGCTTACTACCATGAAGCAAATAAAAGTGCCATAACAGTGGAAAAACAACCAGTTTTTAACAAATTTTTACCAGGAGTGAAGACTTTCAACATTGCTGAATAGAAAAATTAGAAATAGAAGTGTTTACATGCCTTTTCTACGTAGAGAAGGCGTATTTTTTAAAGAACCGCGATAAACTCCATGCTTAGTCCACGGGAGAAACGCGCTTATAGCTCGAAGGCGTAAACTATTCCCTTCGACCAATGAGAAGAAGTCACCCTGTTGTCCTCTCTCTTCTATTCAGGCTCGCTAGTTTGAACGTACGCTGTAAAAATTTTGTATTTAGTCGCCACCAGTTTTGGTGTTACTGAACACGATTTTTTGGCGCTAGGTTGGTGTAAAGTTGAAACTTATTCATTTTTGATAGATTTAATTTTTTTTATATGTCTGCACTCTCAAAAATAGAATCCTCATTTTCGACGATTCTTCAATCGTCAAGAAAATTTCGTCATTTATAACGATTCTTTCCTCGTGCGATCACGTGACTTTAAAAAGTTACCACACAAATTTCGGCAATTGGACGAAAGGTTTACTCGGAGCATTTTTCCCGAAGCCATTTCGCCAAATACGACGAAAGTTTCGTGAGGTTTGAACATGTGTTTCTGAGAGTGTGTTTATAAAATATAGACAGTATAATATTTCTTATCTCATGGAGTTTATTAACTCCGCTGCGTATCGAAATTTTATTACGACTGCTAATGTATATGAAAATAGGATACATGAGCAATCGTAATGAACTTTTGATGTGTAGAAGAGTTAACGAACCTCATGCACTAAAACAACAGTCTACTGTCACTTAAAAAAACTTAACGTACACCAAAAAATGAATAATTTTCAACTTTACACCAAAAATATTGTTTAGTAACGCCAAAAAGGGTGCCAACTAAACGCAAAATTTTTACAGTGTATAAGCACAATAGAAGATTTAATACAATCTAGTATTTCCTGCGCGCGACTCATTTTTAATTCGGCGACAAATGAACCTGACATTCAACAAGCCTGTATGTGCATACTTTCTCTTAATAGACGACTTATATGTAAATTATAATAACACCGTTGCCAAATCACAAGAAATAGTAGATATACTGCTAGTTTTATATACTTCTTGGAACATTACATAATGTTACACTAAATCGTTATCAATTGCTTACACACATGCCAGCCACATATTATACCCATCACTTCACTTTGAACTCTTTTAAACTTTTTCCTCGTTTCCAAATTTTATTTTAACGTTTGTACTGCTTTTTATAAAATAATTGCCTTTTGTTGTTATATGTTTTTCATTGATTTGAAAATATAGATAGGGAATATTCAAAAGCATTCTACACACCATTGTTTTACATAATCAGATCTCAGGGACTGTAGGATATCCTAGAATATTTTGCTAGATGTAAATATAAGAATATGTGAACATTGTCCACACCAACGTTTCTTTTGTAACACTAAGTTCAGGGTTTAAATATTTATATATAAACAACGCTTATCTAAGACGAAGTAGAGCCTTTTTCTTCATAAGTTTCAATTTTGTTTTCTCCAAAGGAAAGTATAGATAATATACTATTTTCGGAAAAATTTACCTTTCTAAATAATACAAATAAACAACTACGACAATACGAGAAATTTGTTATTTTTAACTCCATTTAAATATATGTATATGTCGTTGTGAATTAATTGTGTGTCTGTTCGATGCAACAAAAGATGACACATAAAGCATTTCTTTCAAATTTATTTCATAGATTCCCTATGGCTAAAATTAATCGCATTTCAGACCGTCTCCTTCGGCATGGATTTTTCCAACTTGGTTGCCCTCTTTGTCGACGCACCAGCAGCTGTTGTTGAAGTCCCAGCATTGCTTTGGTGCCCATGCACCAGTTTCTTCGCACTGAGGAATGTAAGCGTTATCCAACACTAAAAAGAGATAAAAATTGTTTTCAAAAATATTTTTGATAAAATAAATACATTTTTCGAAGGAAAGAAACCTTTCGTTCTATTAAAACTTATCTCGAGCGGAATAGTTTTTGCGTTTCAATTGCTCTCAATTATGGACATTATACAAACGTGTTGAATGGTCTTTATGTAAGGGACAGCTTTGTCAGTCCAAACCATAATATATTCTGTCAAACTCGGAGGAAAAACCCTTCCCCTATATCAAAGATAAAATTGTATTTTATGGGCTAGAACAATCGAATACAAAATCAAAACTAACAAATGCAAACCGAAACAATTGAGGAGCAATATCAATTACTCCAAAATTGTGTGCAAGGGAAGAAAAACTTGAATAGAATCAAGAACTGCATTTTAAGAATAAATATATATATTATATATGTAAATATATTTTACTAATGAGCTGCGTAGCATTGGTTCTTAACCAATACAGACCGAATGCGCTCCTATAGATTGGTACCAACTCTTTCAGTGGCACCACAATGAGTGTCGTACCAGTGCCGGAATTTTTGACTCTCAGTTTCCCCTTGGATGGCGGCACCTGAACTCTGGTAGATGCAAACTGCCGATGAATTTAATTTAGCAGAGAGTACCCACGCCAAACGGATACTCAAGGGATCTTTTACATGCCGCATAATCACTCGACATGGGCGCTGACGATTTTGTCATCTTGAAAATCCACCGACTTGGGCCAGGTTTAATCCTGCGAACTTGCTCGTACGAGGCCTGCGCCTTACCACTACGCCACCCTACCGTCCTAAATAAATATATAATTAACATAAAATTAAAAGACTGCTGCTACCTTAAAGTTAGTGAGAACACTTTCAGTTCCAAATGCAAAATATGAAGTTAAATCATTTTTCATTTTAAATAACCAGCTGTTATTGGGTTGCCTGAGTAATTAAAAATGAAAATAAAAAAAATAAATAAAAAAAACAGAATGATGAGTTCAACATCGTAAAGAAATTTCATGGTAATTGATTTTATTTAATATATATATATATATATATATATATATATATTTCACATAAATGATTACTTTGGTGTTATTTTTGCTTTTTTTCTTAATGAATAGCCATTCTTCTTTGTTTTACCTGAAGTCTTTTTTTTTAATTCGAAAATCTTGACATGTTTTATCAATCGCGTTGCTATGAAAAAGAAAAGACTATGTTATACAATTGCATTCCTGACGAGTTTCGTCAACGAGTAAATGAAAGGGCTGAATATTTTTAACCGCTTCAGTGGATCCAATGTTTTTAATTATGCACTAGCAATTTCGTCATCAAGAGTAACTGAGTAATATTTTTCTCGTTAATATAAAAAGTTAAATTACAAAAGTATTTATGCGTACGAATTGGAGAAATTAACTGTGCAACCTTCCATACGGTTTTAAACTGCAATGTTATCTCTGATAAGAAGTTCTAAATAATTGTTCTAACAATACTTTTGCTTTCTCATTATCGAACGATGTAAAATTTAAAGACAACTAAAAGGCAAACTTGTGTAATTGTACAACCAAATAAAGAAGAATAATAATTAATTTATGTACTCATTACGAAACTATGATACGTTTAAATTAGTGTTTCCCTTGTATTGCTTAAACTTCTTTGGCTCTGGTCTGAATGTCTCTAGATAAAGCATCTCTGAAAATCTATCTCGTCAGTAAAAGGTTCGGCAAGATTACACCAAGCATTACACAGATGTGAAAATCATTCAAGCAAAACTTTTATCACATTTTAGTTTTGTGTTCCCCCTTGATTTAACTTTGGAGGGAGACTAAGGTTAGGGTTGGGTATACACCGGATATTTGTTTTGCCGGATACCAGATACTGGTTAACTTGTCCGACAGATCCTTGTGAAATATCCGACAGTGATGTCTGAAACCTGAAAATTTTATGCATATTTTCAAACATTCCATAGCTTCTAAATGCGTAGTTCCAAATACATAGTAAATATGTATTCACAGCGAGAAATAGCTACACTAAAAATTTTGGTGTTTAGTTGTCACCCCATTTGATGTTCCGTCGGTTGAAAATTAGTCATTTTTTTATGTGTTTTAAATTTTTTAATGGGTTTGTCTAAAAAAAATAGAGAGACAGTATAATATTTTTCAGCACATGAAGTTTATTAATTCAATTACGTATCAAAATTTCATTACGGTTGTTCTTTCGTATGATAGCCAAACCGACACTGGAATTGGTAGTTCTATTTTGCCGCCAAATTTGGCGAAACATTTGGAAATTTTAGCCAAATGGCGCCAATGTAATAAACAGTGGAGTTGTTTTTGGTAATGCCTCTGGGAAAATAACTTGATATGAAACCCAACTAGAAATTTATATGCAATTGACATAAAATCGCATAAAACACCCCTTTTGGAACATCCCATTGCAACCAAAAGGGGAGGTGCATAACTAGACATTGTACAGGTCCTACATATGAAATTTTAACCTTCTGTAACTGGCCGTTTTTGAATTATGCGAGATACGCACATACAAACGACGACAAAATTCGTCAAAACGAACTCGATGATGCTCAAAATCATTATTTCATTGCTTCACACCCACGTGGTGTATATATATACATACGGGCATTGTGAAAAAAACTAGTCTGAATTGATTAATTTGTGAATTAATGTGTGAAGGCAATTTAAACTGAAATTTGAGTGGACAATTTTTCGCGATTTCAATACTTCCTGTACTTTGCACAAGGAAGTAAAAAATCTGACTTACTGCGGTCCAGCTTTTCCTTCCTGCGCAAGTAGCAGCCGCATTCCTTGATCTTAGTGGATATTGGTGAAGCGGCATGTCCTTTCTTGTCATAGCAGACGCAGAAGTCGCTGTCCTTGTAGCACTGGAGTTCCTCATAGTCACCGTTTTCTTTGCATTTGGGGATCAGTTTCATGATAGTTCCAATTCTCTCGGCTTCTTCGCGGTGCTTTTCACAGTCGCTTTTGGCTGCAGAAATATTTGCAATCTTAAACTAAGCTGCGAGTTTATTAAACAGCGTATTTTAAATCCAAAAGTAATGTGTAAAATGAGACGTACTAAAACGAACAGATAGCCCGTTGGTGTACGTTAATATATATAAGCTGGTAAAAAAATAGGAGAGTCATAATTTACGATATTTGAAAAGTTTGAAAATAATTTCAGAGTTGAGTAATAAAAATCTAAGTACTTTATGAAACCATAAGCATATAATTAACTTCCATTATCTAGATAAAAGCCGCTAATATAGATTTGATCTTGTGTTCACACAAACTAATATAGTTTTATGCTTCTGTGTAGGCACAAACTAATGTTCACAAACGCTTTGTATAGATTTATAAAAGTAAAAAAGAAAAAAGAAAAAACGGTAAACACGTTTATATCACTATAAAGTTATTCGAAATGATCGTTATCCAAAAGGAATATTCAGTGAAATTATCTTTGCATTCCGTCATTAGCCTCGTAGAATCTGGCTAATGCTTCTGAAACACACACACACACACACACACATATGTATATAAGGCTGCGATTCTACTCTCAATGGCGGCTGCAGCATTCGTGCAGATTAATCCAATCAAGGCGCGCCAATATGATCGAAAACTGCAACCTCGCTTACGCAATGAAGAAAACCGCCACTAGTGTCGTCACTCATATGTTTGAGGCACTAGTAGTAATATGCTGCCATTGTGCAATTATAATCCAGAATGTTGAAGCAAAAAAAAGGGACAAAAGCAACATTTTTCTTTCGGACATTTTAAAGATTAGTATTTCATAAAGCTGACAAGTTTAATATCGTGAAATAAAAAAGAACGAAATAAAGAGGGGGAAAATATATATTAGAATAATATATACATATATAATTTGTATATATTATTCTGAGGTATACACAGTGTGACAAAGAATTTTTAAGACTAGGCTCATAAAATAAAATAAAAACTGGTAATTATATTTTTGTAAGTATTTTTATTCAAAATAAGCTCCTTCATCTTCATTGCATTTGTTACAGTGGTTTAAAAAGGTTCGAATGCCTGTTCTATCTCATATTGTGGGACTGTCTCCAAAGCTCGCGTCGAAGCTGTCAACGAATTTTTAAGACTACAGCTGGAACTAAGCTTACAGCGGAGCTAGTTGTATTATCGAATATTCGTGAAACTCCTTAACTATCAGCCGATGCACTGCCGAAACCTCAGTTCATTTGTTTACTTTCTTTTTACTTCGATGACATTGGCACTATAAAAAAATTTTCACTATAAGTTTTGGCGCGAGATTTGGAGGCAGTTCCACAATTTCAGCTTAAATACTATTTAAAAATATATAATTACTAGTTTTTATTTTATATTAAAAACCTAGTCTTAAAAATTATTTGACACACTGTGTATATTGTGTTTTTTTTTTAAATTCTATAATGCATGGCCCAAAGATTTCACATTTGATAACACATTTTATTGCTATTTTATAACCATTTAATATCGTATTACGTAAGTAATCGCATTTACGGCTATCGTATTATGCTTTTACGACTATCGTATGCTCTTGATGATTTAAAATGACATTTAATCAGTACCCTCAATTTGCATGTACATTTATATTGAGATGGAAATACATTCAGAAATTAGTTTTGAAACTATAATACTATTTTTGATAGGATCCCGCCTTGCCATATATTGATAAATCATACCGATTGTTAAATTTCAAGAACTATTCAAAATTGAAATGAAACATATATGTTCAAAACCTGCATTAAGTATAAAATACTCGTTTGGAATATATTTCTAATATAATCTCCTACTTCTTTACGAAATAGAAACTGATTAAAATGTATTTTGTTTGTTTACATCAGTACAAGCAATTGTTGCTGTTTAAATTGAAAATTTTAATATCACATAGAACGCGCGCGTGCAAGATATTTCTCAATTTTAAGAATTGGTAAATTCATTTTTCCAAGGAATAGTTTTGGTAAAAATGCACTTCCAAGAATATTTCCAGATTCATGCAACCATATTTAAAAACTTGTCAGACGTTTTACAAATTATCATTTTTGCTAAAGTTAACTAGATTGTAATGCAATCGTTTTTCACAGGACATAAATAAACATTTACTTCAATTATATTTAACTATCAATACATGTCTTATTTTTTAATTGACACGCTTTCTTGTTTATTTTTGTTGGTACTAAGCTCTACTTCATTTATTTATTTTTCAAGAAAAAATTGTTTTCTATGGTAAAAAATGCTCCAAGTTACAAAATTATCCTTTCTCTTTCCAGGCAAAAATACATACTTTTTTTATTAAAAAAATCCTTAAAAACATATATTTATTCCAACAAACTTAATTGACATAGCTAAATATTTGAAATTTAAATAATATTTTAACTTACCTTCAGCCCAAGCAACAGCAACCACCACAATCTGTAACAACAATCGTATTTTATTATATTTCACTCCAAGTTTTATTTTAAATAATTTCGAGATTTATTTAACGCCATATTAACACTATATTTATTAAAATGTACTGTTGAATCTGAGAAATATTGAAAAAACCCTTGTATTATTTTTACAATAATTTAAAAAATATTACAGTAAAAAAAGGTTGCAGTCTAACCTTTATATCTCAAACCTCCTTATCCCGAAACCCTCAATATTTTGAAAAAAAAAAAAAGTTTCCACTGCCTCCTCGAATTTGTAGATATTTGCTACAGTTATCTGGAAATTTATTTCTCGAAACCCTTGAAGTGTCGAAGTTTTCTTCAGAGGAGTAAGTTTCAATTCACGTTCTTGCCTCGGTAGAAGGAGTTGGAAAGCCATCTACTGTGAGTGTACTTATGCTGCACCAGAAAGCAGACGATTTCGCAAAAGAAACTGGGTGAGGATTTTATATGTGTATATTTTATAGGTATGTGTGAGTGTTTGTGATGTTACTAATTGTGATTTTTTTAAAACTTTGATACGTCGATTGTATATCTCATTTTTCCCCATCTCTCGAGATTCGAGATATTGTGACTATACTACTGTTTTTTTAATTGTAACGTTGCAGCTGAGCAACCCAACCCAACTGAAAACCCAAATGCATCAAGACCATAACATTCGGAATACTTTTTTCTTCAACTACTAATATTTTAGAGTGGAAGCTTAGGATTACCTTGTGATGCCGAATACACTGTAAAAAATTCCAGTTCAACCCCTCACCAAAAATATTGTGAAATTTAGCTACAGCTAATATTTGGTACTAAAGTTGAACTATTGTAATTTATCCTAGTTTTACATTTATGGTGAAACTATACCATTATAGAGGTACAATTTAGTACCAAATGTTGGTTGCGGTTAAATTTCAATATTTTTTTTTTTTTTTTTGGTGAAAGGTTAAGCTAGATTTTTTTACAGATAATATGGTAAAAGTGGTAATGTTCTTTTCGTGACTAGTGTTGAGCCCAGGTCCTTTAGGTGATAGATAGTGGTGTCGTAAGCATTTAACTAAATAGGGCACATGTCCTGGGAATGGCAATTCATAGCTTAAGAGAATAGAAGGTAATGAGGTTGTTACGACAATGTGTTTAACCTTCATCAAGTTGATTTAAAGGAGTTTTCCTGGCTTTCAACTATTTAATACGCAAATTCACAGCATTTACACTTAGAAGTCGGCGAGGAAGGCAATTGATACACAAAGCGCCCTGCAGCGAGAAAATCGCCAAATAAACCTGTGGGCCATTGGACCCTTAAAGAGTTAAAACACAAATGTAACAAACTAACGTTATAGTTATAATAATAGGGGCTGTCCATGAAAGAAATCACACTTTTTTTGTAAAATGTGCCACAAAGTCTCACGTTTCACCGTGTCCCTACCCACTTTTGTTGCGCTATATTACGTAAATATATAATTGCAGTTATATGACTATGTAATATAGCGTAAACTACGTTAAAGATCAGATTTCAAATTTTGCTTTTAAACTTTAACTACATGTTTTAATGAGATTCTGAACATAGCAATAATATTGATTATATATATTCTTAGTTTGTATAAAACAAGATTAAGGTATACAATTTTAAGAAAACATTTAGTAAATATTAATTAAACATTTATGTGAAAGAGCGGTTGAAAAACTATTATTTTGATGTATGAAATAGAATTTGATGCATTTTTATTTAAATCCAATTTTTCCTTATGAAAGCAAAATGCTCTTATACACATTGAATCAAACGTTTAACAGGAACTTTATTTAAACCTTCATCATAATCGATGTAAAATAAAAATAATAAGAAGAATGTAAATAAAATCGGATGAAAAAAAAAGTTTTTATCTTTTTTAAGATAACGTAAGCTGAAAAATATATGTATAGCTAATTAATATGCTGATTTATGATGCTTTAACTAAAGCGTGTGACGTCACAGTTCTTGTGACACCCTTCTTCTCCCTTGTCCGAAACTGTCAGGATTTCAGTACGCCCCTACCCCACCCTAAAGTGTGGCATCACTTGTGAGCGGCCCCTTAGTGCATATTTCGAATTGGAAAAAGTCTCTATAAAATAATTTTGACAAACTAACTTACCAGCAGAATAAATGTGCACTTCATGATTTCAGCTGTTTTTCCGAATCAGACTAAAACAAACATAGCATTACAGATTGATATGATACATAAATATAAAGCAAACTGTCACACTGTGATAATGGAGAGATATTAATGAATCATAAATATATTCAGTTATGTTAACAGGAAAGTTTTCATGCAGTAAGTAAAATATGTCATTAATTAATAAATAAAATTATGTATGTAAAATAAAATTATGTAGATTTTCCTTTTTTAATTTTAATACTAGTAGAGTAGTTCTGGGACATCTCAGCCATTTAACTGAATCTGATGAATTGCTGATTAACATTTGGGGATTTATTTATTTTTTTTTTGCAAAAAATATTTATTGGCAAATAAAACATCAGTTTGAGAAATTTGGTTTGACTTAAAACACCATAAATTATGCCAATACAGAGGATACATAAAAGCCGACGTCCCCCTTAATTGTGGGTGATCTATACAGGTACCTACGGGGAAGGCAAATGCAATTTAGAAGAATAAATGTTATAAGAAATATAAACAGCCCATGGTTCCTGAACGTCTGATCTTTCTAGCCCGTCACTTGGAAATTGCCAAAAATCAAAGTCATCAATATTTATTTGCCGTTTTTAGTGTCAGTCTTACACGTCAAGCTTTGTAAACTATGAAGAGGTTATTTATTATATAAAATTTATTTTCTCGCTTAATCTCTGAATTTTCAAAAGCTTCAACTCACAACCCTGCGCTGCACTTTAGTTTATTCCAATGCAGTTGTTTCTAACGCGACACTAGGGTGCATAGGGGGTCTACTTAAGCATATCAAAATCTCGGAAGTGCCCCCTCCCCCGGAATGACCTTATTACCACTTTTCCAAAGAAAGCATAAAATCATCTAATAGAGCGTGTCTTGTCATATAAATTAAAAGTTTTTATTAAATTAAACAGGAAAAAATGAAAAAATAAGTAAAATTAAGTTATTAGAATATCAAAATACAATTTTTTTATTAGGACTTTTCTCCTCTATGATCAATTCATTCGAAGAATTTAGCCACTTCTATCGTAATAGATTGTTACTGCAGATATCACACTAACATTGAAGATTTATTTATTTCAAATGATAGCCTGGCACAACCAATAAATCATGTAGTTATAGTACCTTTTAAAAGCTGCTAGCAATAAATCATGTGGTAGTAGTACCTTTTAAAAAGTGCTTTCAGACCAACCTTTCAGTGCGCTTAATTGGTTCTACATTACTTACTAGTCGACAGGGTGGCGTAGTGGTAAGACGCTGGTCTCGTATGCCCAAGATCGCAGGTTCAAAGCTGGCCCAAGTCCGTGAATTTTCAAGATGCAGAAAATCGTCTGCGGCCATGTCGTATGATTATGCGGCATGTTAAAGATCCCTTGAGTATCCGTTTGGCATGGATACTCTCGGCTAAATAAAATTCCTAGTGAAGATTCCATCAACGAGAGCACAGGTGCCCCATCTAGGGGAAATTAAGCGTCAAAAAAAAATCCTGCAATTGTACCACACTCATTGTGGTGCCGCTGAAAGAATTGGTACCGATCCCTAGGGACGCACTAGGTCTGCAATGGTTGATGACCAATACTGCAGCCCCAATAGAAAAAAAACATTACTTACTAGCAACGCTCATGTATTGACTGATTGGCGTTTCTTATTGCGTGATTAAAAGTACCTTTACCGCAGACGACCATGATTTGTTGATTGCAGGAGGAGTTCAAGAGGAATGTCATCGCTGTTAGTTTGAAAACCATTTCAACAATGTCTTTGTCGCTTTTAGTGTCAAGGCACTCTTTGTTTAAGTAAATGCAAACAACACCTCCTAATTTAACTTTTAAATGAAATTGATCATTTTAATGTGTTTATCTAAATTAAGCTACCAGCATAGTTGAACTAATTAAATAGAAGGATTGTAATTTCATCGTGAAATTACGGTTAAATGACCGGCAGCAGTCTGTCCCTCTCATTCACCGTTAAATTTACGGTTAGGAACATTTTTCTATCTTTACGGGACCTAACCATTTCCAATCAGCTTGGTTAAAAAGCCGTAAATACAACAGTTAAAGATTTCATAACCATTTAAAAATGGTTTCAAAACAAAATTTTCACCGTGTTTCAACCATTTCGAGGCGTATAATCATCTTCGAGGCGTAGAAACCGTAAACGAAGCTTGAGGGAATCGAACCCGCTTGTTTTGTAAACCAACCTTGCTCTCTAACCATTCGTCCATCAGCACCACTCAAAGCGGTCGTTTATTTATCAATAAATCTTTCTTTTCAACAGGAGAAGAAAGATTTATTGATAAATCTTTCTTCATTATTAAAATTGAGAGTGAGGCATTAAAATTGAGATTTCAGTTTTCGATTGGATCCAAAGCCATCTTTGTCCAAATTTACTGTATATTGACGAAAATCATTTTATTTGCTGCAAAACTTAAAATAAACAATCTTCAAAAGCTCAAATAATGGGTTCGCTCATTCACAAACAGTTCGGGAATCCGATGTCTCAAATTTTTGATTTACGTGTGTATGTCTTTCTATTTAGTAACCACTGCTTAAACTACTTTTTTTTTTCTTCTTTTTTATATACACATGCAGATTTGAACTGATAAAACTTTATTCATATTTTAACAACAACGTACGACCGGTAAGGTTTCGCATCCAAGATGGACGCCCAATTCTTATTGAGCGCTTGAAAATTACGGTTAGTTAAACCTTATTTAGGATAAACAGAGAATAAACGATTTTTTTCGCAATCAGCGGTTTGAGTACCTTCTTTTTAATGGTTATTCAACTGTTGTAATTAAATATGGTAAAATAACAATCAAATAAATGGTTATTTTACTATTTTCTTGCGGAAATTTTTAACAGTCTATAAAAGTTTTTTACTGAAATGAAATAAAACTAAATTATTATTCATCTAAGTTGGGATACATTTTTAAGTTAGCAACACTATAAACTTCTTTAAATTGATGCATATTATTTAAATTCCAAAGACAAAAAGTTTTGAAAGGAAACGTAAAAATTTGCATATGATATATCACCACACTTACCTTCGCTGTATGAGAAACTACGGGTAAAATCCAAGCGCACCAAATCTGTCTATTTAAGCATGGGCGTCAGGTGTTCACAGTCTCAAAGGAAAGAAGATAAAAATCCTTATGCTTAGGCAACGATAAAGACACTGATTGTCATTTTTGCCTGCCGAACAAAATCAGTACAGAAAATAGGTCACTAAAGGGGCAAAAAGTAAGACAAGAAAAAAATAATTTTATTAGTTTTTATACATTATGTATCGATGCTAGTTTTTTAAACATTCAAAAATATTGTTTACGTAGTTTTAAAAAGAAATATTGTAGAGAAAGAACAATCGATTGTACAAAATTTTGTTGCTTTCATGTTTAGAAACATGTTGACAGAGTTGCCTGATTTCTTAGTCATACATTTCAAAAGTTCAATAATAATAATAATAATAATAACTAGAGTTCTCTCAACAGTCGAAATTCGACCGCAAAAATAAATTTAGCATTAAAAAACATTATGCTATTTATGTAATTATATAAGTATTATTCATCAAATTTGGCGATTATAACGTCGAATTTATTTTGATCATCCTCCCTTAAAGCAAACGTATTGTAAATCATTGTCGCAGCAGGGCCAATGGCGTTCATAAATGCAGCCGCTTGTACTTCTACCGATTTCGTACTGAGTTGAGTGGCAGCTGAATAAAAGTTAAATGTTTGCTTCCATACGCTATTCTCATTTTCCATTTCATTGTTTCAGAAATGCCTTTACTCAAAATAATATTATAATTGCTTTTAATATTAGTGCTTAGTTGCAACAAACTCTTTTGAACCACGAGTTTTATAGTTATTACCTAATAATTTACTCAACCAAGACATGTTGCCGTATGCTATCTTTAGCAATATAACTTCACAATTATAAATGAGGCTTGCCTGACAAAAAGAAAAAGGAAATAATTAACTAATACTACTTTCCAAAATTTTTCAATTAACATCACTAAAACTAGTCAGTGTGAACTAACTAAACAAAAGAAAAGTAAGAAAATCGGTTAAAAAACACAGGAGAAAGTGGTTCTTAACTATTTTTTCTTTACCCATTTATAATAATAATAATAATAATGATTGCAAAATAAAATAAAATAAAATAACGAGAAGGATATTGAACTAGTTAATCTAGCTGTCTGAGTTTTGAAGCAAACGATCAACATTATTTATTTATTTATTTATTTATTTCTATCCATATTCCTTATCCTCATTAACATAAATACACACATTGTTGTGACGCATGAAACTGTACTACTATGATGACCAGTTCCTGAACATTGCAAACTAGTCTCCATATAAAGGCAAACTTTTATTACGTATGCATGATTTATTGCTAGTTATTAATATAAAGTCTAGACGTCGAGATATATGTGTTATGTATAAATATTTTTGAAGGTAAATAAAACTGGAACTTACTATTCTTATTTTCTTTTCTTAAATATATACAAATAACTTAAAATATTTATTTGTATTCGGATAAATATTACTAAGAATAGTTATTTATTTATTTAAATTTTATTCAAATAATTTGAAGTAAACGTTTTTAAAATAAGTATTTTTACTTGAAGATTCTCAAAAAATTAACTTCTATTTCCCTTCAGTTAAACTTTCTTATGCGATTAAACAGACATTTTTGCTCATGTTTTGACCCTAAGTATTATAGTTTTTATATCTGAAGTACTGAAAAATATATGAATGGAAAGGTCATGCCAAGGTATTCAATTCATACAGAAAGCTAACTCAGCTTATTATGTATATAAAAAAGTTGCATAGTAAACATTTATTTACCTAATAAACACTAAAAAGATGAATTTAAAATACTTAATAGATAATTGAAAAATGAAATATTCTTATGCGCTTTAATAATTATTTAATTTTATTTTGCTGTTTATACGTCTTATTTTTGAAAGAATATATAATATTGTCGAAGGACCTCAAATTATATATTTAATAATAGCATGATGATTAAATTATCACGCTGATTTTGCAGTTCCGTCTGGGCCTTTTTACAAATTAAAAGCCATTAAAACCATAAACTAATATTAATATGAAAAGTTAGAAGAAAAAGAAACGTAAAGAAAAAACATTGATGGCATATACGGCTCGTAAATTGAATTCAAAATTACATCAACTATTGACTTTTTCGCAAAACAGAATAGCTATTATTTTCTGCTTTTGAATTAACAGCATGATATCTCAGTAATGCTATTCCCAGATAGGATTATGCTAGTTAAAGAACGCTTTTTTAACCACCTATTGTATGTTCCAGATTAATAGTGATACTTCTTTTTATCCTGTTGATTAAAATTCGATAACAGATTTGATCACTTGAAATTATTCCAAAGTTACGAAAAAGCAGAGAATAAAAGTAAAATAAAATGAGGCAAGAATGCATTGTTATTTTGTTTTTATTTTGCGAGTGTAATAAGTTATAGATCAATATAAACTAAAGTGATTATATTAATTAAGCAACTATGATTTACTTGCTTTTTTACAAGTTTTCTTCCATGAAACATTTAAAAAATATATATTGCACCACGAAAATAATATTTAGATAGCAATTTAGTTAATAATTATCGAGTTGTATATGTAAGAGTTTATCAATACTTTTTAGTAAATGTTATACCATGGGGCGTCGGTAGGACAAAGGTAAACGACTATCGAAGATGAGATACTAATCACCATCTTTAGATTCGGTTCACAACATTTAAAATAGCTAATTAATTTTGAAGACTGCTGGACATGCATGTAACGTTTAGTAGTTTAAAAATAATGTTATACGTTCAACTAGTAAATAGCCATTTTATCGACTCTACCAATATAAGAATTAATCCACGTTACTGTTTGTAATCCCCGAGAAGAAATGAACTCGTACAAGGTCATATAGTATTTATTTTATTCTCTGTATTTATATTACAAGGTCAATTAGTAATTCATTTATTGTTTCTAACTTTATTCTTTCACTGTATCAAGTTTTTACGGCTGTTGTCATACATAAGAGGCTCTAAAAGTGACCAGTAAATTATTAACAGTCCTTTCTACTAACAGATGATGTATTTATCAGAAATTATTAAAAATTATCGCAACGACCTAAATATACCCGCCTTTGACAAGACTAACGATGCAATTTTAAAGTTTCTTCATTTAATATATTTAATCGGTGAGTTTCGGGCATAGAAACTTCTACAGTAGCGTGTGATTAAAAAATTGTTTTAACTAGAGTGTTTGAGAAAATGAAAACCAAAAATTTGAATATTCGTCAAGTCTAGCCAGATTAAAAATAAAAAATGATTAATATTCTTCCGAAACTAAATTATTTTTCCAGATAGAGCAATTTGATGTTTAAAAAAATGAACTGACAATAGTAGTTATCAAAGTCTAACGCATCAAAATCTTTGAAATATTGCTATTTTCTATTCTAACTTTAAATAATAGTTTGTTTTTTCATTTCAATTTTTTCAAACACTGATGTTTAAAAACTATAAGGGGAAAAATAGATATTGTTCAAGTCACTCTACAGTATATTTAGCTATATCATATTTAGCATTATTATATTAAGAATTTTGTTTAACGCGCGCAACTGCGGTATTTTCTATGCTTGAAACTATCTCATGATATATATTAAATGAATAAACTTGAAAATTACAATGTTAGTCTTGTCAAAGTTGTATCTTAATCAAAGATGTTGAATTAAAAATTAATGATGTGCAAAATATCATTCATGTGCATGAGCCACTTAATGGTTTTCTCCAAAATTATCTTTATCATTTTTTATTTTTTTTTACTATTTATTTTTACTGTATTTGCTTTTGTTACAACCTGACTTCTGTTATATTACCCAACGAAATGTTCTTCTGCAGAAGAGACTAAGACCGCAATTTTCTCTCTGTGAAGAGAAAAATCACTTTGCTAACAATGAACGAGACACACAAGCCTAACGTCGATGATATCGTAAATGCAATATATGTATGCAGAAAGCAAAAACATAAAAATTTAACGACCGTAGATAGGTAGCAATAAATTTTTCTTGTGGGTATGCGAAAGCGTATACTTCCATGCACATAAAACACGTCGTAAAACATGATGAGCGGCAAAAACAGATCTATCTGCCATTTTTAACTGATTTCTTTCTTTTTTTAAAAATAAATGTTTATCTTCTGTTTTTATCTCTTTTCATTGTCTCTTAAATAAATTTGAGTAATAATAATAATAGAATTTAAAAATTAAAATGTTCTTAGGTCAAATTTTCTGTGGTATCCATTTTTGGACTATACTTGTTGCCGTCGTCAAGAACAAACATTTAATTATAAATTGTGGTCATTCTTTTGCTTGCATAGAACGTGACTTGTCGACGTTGCAAAAATAATTAGAACTAGGACCAACTTCAATTCCTAATTACCGATATCAGTTACCAATTCAAGCTCAATTATTTATTTTTTCTCTCTAATGGGGCTACGTATGGTCACTAGCCTTTGCAGATCTAGTGCATTCCGCGGAAATCGGCATCCATTCTTTCAAGTTGCAACACTACCGGCAGATGTCATTACCACGTTAAGAAATTTGAAGCTCACTTTCCCCCTAGATGGCGGCACCTGAGCTCTAAATGATGCGAAAATGCACTAGGAATTTAATTTAGCTGAGATTATCCTAGCCAAACAGATACGCAAGGGATCTTTAACATGCCGCATAATCATACGACATGGGCGCTCACGATTTTCTGCGTCTTAAAAATCCACCGAATTGAGCCAGGTTTGATCCTGCGAACAAGGCCAGTGCCTTACCACTACGCCACCCGGCCGGCGCTTCTCCAAAAGTATGCATGTTAAAATTTGTGTAATCTGCCCGTCAAATTAAGGAGCATTCTATTCCACGGAAATCTTGTTTAACTTTCGATAGATCTTGGAAGCAGCGACTGATCGCCATTTTTTGTAAGGCTCAGTTTAGATTATATATTTTATAAATTCTAGAAACTTTCAATAATGTGTATAAAAGTTGTCTATAAAATGCATAGAAGTATTTCTTATCAAAAGGGCATCGTTTTAAGCTGATGCATTTCCATAGTGGTTTTCAAACCGTCCACTTTCGTAAGGGTACCAGTTATCTTTCTCGTGGAATATATATTCGTAAGTGTCCTTGTTGATTAAATTTATGTATATTACAAAAGAAAAATAACTTTACTTTCTCAAGTCAGCCACTGTAAAGTAGATCTTTATTTCTCCAAATTATTTATGTTTTCATTTACTTCTTCACAAAAGTTACGTGGGTGAAAGTTTTTAAGGTTTATCTAATAAAATTTCAATAATTGCTGCCATACTAATAAAGCACCAATAGTTAAAAAACTATAAAAAGCGAGCTACTTACCATGAGAAGCGTTTTTTTAATGTATGCATACAAATTGGAAAATTGTCAGTTTCCAATTTTAATCACGTATCTATGTCTAGATATACTTTTTAAAAAATCCTTAAGCATCAATGAAATTCAGCTCACGTATAGTAATTACATGTGCAAATGTTTAAGCAAGCTACGATTACACTTCGACCTTTTTGAAAATTGTATTGTATGTATTTGTATTTACTGCGCGTGGTATGAATAATGTATAAAACAAAAATTGCATTGCTGATGTTACGCCAGTTTTGTTCTTTACTTTTGATTACAGAAAAGGCCGATGGAATTGATTTTCTTTATTTTGTTTAAACGAATTAATATTTTTCCATATAGCAGCTATAGTTAAATTGAAGTTGGAAATATGATCTCTTCAATAAAGCTAAAGAAACGAAACATTGGAAAAAAAAACATTTTTTTTTAGTAAACGACAAAGCAAATCGTTCAGTAAAACTGATTTGTTTCATTCATTTGAAAATATATATATATTGGTATTACAATCTCTAAACGGTATAAAAATGCACAGATAAGTTTTTATGCTTCGTTAATGTTTCAGGAAACCTTTTAAGTACTCTGCAAGGCTTATCATGAAGTATCTGTATTCGTTCTCTTTTTTCCCTATATTTGTTTATAAGTAATTTCAGTTAATCCGTTGTGTTATAGTTTTCCCAAAACTATAATTTTTTAGGAGCTTTAGACGTTCTTTCGCATACGTCTTGTTCCTCACACGAAGAAATATATATTGTATGTTCTCATGTTGAGTGTAAAGACAATAAGGGAATTCTTTGGACTGAATAAAAACATTCAAATGTTGTTTACTACCGAAAGGTAAAATGTTTCCATTAATTTAAAGTTCAGTTAAGTTTTGAAAGCAATTTCTGAGCTTGAGTTACTTATTTTCATTGACATGGATTAAAATGGTTTTTATGTCTGCTCTGAACTTCCTTATGAAACCGCCGAAGGCGCTGCCGTTTGGTTAGTGTCATAAAAAGATAAATTGTGTTTTTTAAAAAAACGCGATAATTGTATCTAGTGTCATGCGGCTGTAAAAATTAAATATACATATTTATTTTTATTGTTTTTTTTTCTTTTTTAAAGAAAGTACTCTGAGACATGACGCATTATTCTGGACATTCCATGCACTGCCTAACACTTGAAGGAGGCCGTCTTTGGAGTGTTGTTTCAAAACCGCCGCTCTACCTTGCTTGTATTCAAAGATTACTTTGTAGGAGTTACACTCAGAATAATAGCTTTAGGAAGTATTAATTAAGAGTACACACTCGAAATATTAGAAGAAAATGTATTTTCTTATTCATACATCCATTCCGTGATAGCTTTATAGTGGTATCAAGAGTTTTGCAATTCGCGTTTGATTCAATGAACCTTTTCACATAAATTAAGAAAATAAGCATGCAGTTGGCGATCCCTCTTGGTAAAGGGTCGCGGCTGTGTCTGCTCAATGTCTGTGACTGACATAAAAGCCTATTTCTCCTTTCTAAAAAATGTTTTGAGGTACAAGTGTGTAGTTACATCAAAAAACAATAGCAGTTGTCTTTGTTTCATCTTGGAGTACCATTCTTTAAATGTATCCAATGCCAATTATATGGAAAAGTGCAAAAGTTTGCTGGACAGCATTGTATTCACGAGGCTTCCATTTCGCACTTCTTTTAGACACGCAAAACAAAGTCACGATCAGTCACGTAGCAGGCTGAGACTGAAATATGATGTCAAATCCCATCTATCGACACTCAGTTATTATCTATGCCCACTCAGAATAATGTCGTTCTTTTACTGAAATTTCTACTGCAATGGTTTTTTTTTTACCAAAATAAATCTAGCCACATTCTGATTTTTATTTTTTATTCCCCCAACCTTTAGGTACTACTCTTACTCCTTTAACTCTACATTTTTATGACTATTTCAAAAATTATGGATATATACTTGTATTGATATAAATTACTCATTCAAAGCCTCATCAGAGAAATGTTTCAGCTACAAATGAAAATAATTCGAGTACAAATTGTTGCATAACAACGTTTTAATGATATTGTGAATATTGGCTGCTAATTGCAAATGAATGTAAATATTTGAAATTTTAAATTATTGTAAAATGGAACTCATCAAAAACAAAACTCGCGTCATTTTTCATATTTATAGTGACATTTCTAGTGAGATTTGTAATGCTTTAAAATATTTTATAATAGTCAATTACGTATGTATTTTACAGCCTCCAACAATTATAATTAATGTACCAATTTTTCAGAACCTAGTGTTCTAAAACATTATGATACGCAAAACATACATTTTGCAGAAATGACAAACATTTTCCTCTTATAAAATAAAAGAATAGCGAAAAGCAAGAATTTGAAATGCTGGTATGATTATGCCTTCAAGGTTTTAAATTCAAACCTATATTTTTCACCCCGAATTAGATTTCAGGCAATTTGAATATATTTTGCGTGTCACTTTAACCGATTTAATTTCCTGTTACAGGTAAAGTTTCAGTAGCAACTTTTAGTTCTCTTCCAATGCAATGAGTACATTTTAGCATTAAAAGAATAATTTGCACTTCTAAGGAAACGTGTGTCAAACAACCTCACGGAGACAAAGCTGGCCACGCCCTTGCATTTGCTAAGCATTTGGCAATGTTCCCTTCTTATCTTACTTTTTTGCATGAAATAGTTAGTGAAAGTAAAGTTACATTTTGAATTAGCTAATTATTATGTCTTTTTATTTTGTATACTGCTGAAAAGGTGTGCATGACCCCCCCCCCCCCCCCCCTCCGAATTTACAACGTGCTTTTACTGTATTCGTTGAAAATTTCTCAAAAAACTAAGGAAGCATGCTAGAAAGGGAGCCATGTGGAATCATTTCCTGAGAGCGCATTTTTATTATATTAATTTTTATAAGTTTGTAAAAACGTTTATGTTGTTTCTTCGTTTGAAACATTAATATTCTTCTGTGCAAATAATTTGACTTTAAAATGGACGACAGGAGTTGATGTTGGTTTTTTTTTTTTTTTGGAAACAATATATATGATCAAGATAAAAATTTATAGTAAAGGTGGGGTGGTATATGTGGTAATATGTGATGCGAATTTTCAAGTGATATTAACCTAAATTACTACATGATCTAGCAAAGCTGCCATAAAATTTAAAATGAACACTTCACAGCTGAATGGTGCTGAATTAAAAAAAGTAAACTTTTTTTGTATTTTCTTTTTATGTCTTCTTTTGTGGTAAAATTGAAGAAACGTCTATAGGATGGTCATCGTTAATGTTTCTCTTCATCTCTCTCATTATTTATCATTATTAATTAATTTATTTATTTATTTTGCCTAAAATGTTAATAAACCCAAACACTATTAAAAGATAAATTTATATTCAAAGAAAGTAAACATTCTTTTGTAGTAATCCAGGGTTTTTTTTTCCCTTAAGATCAAAATCTCAACTTTTTTCTAGATATTAATACACAAGGAAGCAGTAATGTAACAAAAAGCAATGCAGGGTAGAATAATAATGCGGCAAAATAATTAGAGAAAAATAGGTTAGGAAAAAAATGTTTCGTATGAAACTTCTAAAAGGTGTATTTGGTTTATATGTTGACATAACTGATTAAAATTCTAAATAACTACAGTAGAACCTTTATTCTATTTTATTTATTTATTTTTATCCATTTGCTTAAATTTACCAGTACTCAGTTCATACTAGAAAAAAGCACCTAGCATGTGTCTTTATAGGAACCGTAAATGATTTTAGTTATTTATTTATTCATTTATTTTTTTCCCTATTAATAAACGCTTGTCTGTATAAAATTATTTGACTAAACCTCTTACTTTGCTTAATTATCATCAGTTTAATTTGAAAATTCAATAAAATTTCTCACAGATAAGGCGGTAGTAGAGATAACGTGATGATAGTTAAAGTATAGCTGAGACTTTATGCTGTGTTCGAAATACATAATTTACCCCAAAAAATACTACAAAAGATAAATCAATAAATAAATTAATTAAATAACATAAAATATACATCTTGATCGAATCACGATCTTTGTCACTCACTTGATAGAGAGAGTACTGCCATCTTTCCCCGAGGACTAATTTTACGCTATGTTATTACGAATTTTTTTCATGGTTTTATTTAAAAACTTTTGCGGAAAAATGTGCTAAAAATAAGCAACCTTCCCCGTGACGTACACCACATAAGTAGACAAAGAGTAAGTTTTGTAATTTTTCAATGGTATTATTAAGCAGTGGCGTTCCTAGGATGCCTGAAACCCGGAGCGGTAATTTGTGGTAAGACTCCCTCTTCCAACAATAAATAAATAAATAAGTAAAACTATGTTGTTTTGTATAAATTTGTAGTTTTGTAGTTCGTTTTTTTTTTTTTTTTTCAGCACTGCAAAAAAAGAAAAGAAAAAATTAAGAACTTTGCTTTTATTTATTTGGTGTAATTTTCATTAAACTACGTTTATATTCAGTTGTAATATGTTGAAATATAACCAATAAAATTGTATAATTGAAGTATATGTGTTTTTGTTACCTCCTTAATTCGTTTTGAGTGTCACCCCCGAATATCCCCCAGGGAGGCCCGCCCCCTTTCCTAGTGACGCTGTATTAAGAGTAAGGAATCGGCACCACTCGGCAACATGAGAAATAAGAATGAATTGAACAAAATTCTCAAAGTTTCATGCACCTGCGTCAAGAAGAGTTAATTACAACCCCTACCCCCACCCAGGTATCACCAACCAATCAAATTGAGGCTCAGTTGCGCAGGATGCCAATTGTCATACGTTAGAGCGGAGAGCTTACCTGTTTAGCAGTCCCTTAATAACGAACTTTTTGAAAGTAGGTTAGTGAAATGAGGCAAAGGAGCATGGTTCAAATCACTGATTAAATTATGAAATATTTCACTTTTGGTGTTGTTACCTCGTTATAAAAAAAATCATTACTTTGCACAGCTAAGACTAATCTTGAACCAAACATAAACATTCTTAGCTTAATGTTTTAATCTTTGACAATGAAGAATTGTCCTTCAAAAACCCTTCAGATTCCATAAGAAGTTCTTCAAAATAGTAAGAAAAAAATATGGTAAGTTAAAGAAAATAAGCTTTAAAAGATTTTTTTCTCTCTTCGAGGAAACAAAATATTTATCTTCTTAAAAAGAAGTTTCTAAAAAATAATTAGCAAAATATTGTAACTTATTTCAAAATTAGAAAAGAAAGTGAGGCATTAAAACTCTTTTAACTAATTAGTGATTTTTTTTTTCCTGATAAGTATGTATTTTCTCCCTTAAGTCCATACACTAATTTTATATAAACTCACTCGAATTAACATTGAATCATTATTAATGTCCAAATGTTATATATATTATATATAGCATTTGTATCGCGAAAAAAATTTTGCCTAAAATATATGAATCCTTAAAGACATACTTTTAGGTAACCTTTATCGTATAATTATGTTTTACTTATTTAAAAATACTTTTTACATAAGCATCATCAGCACAATATATTATTTTTATATTTCCTGTGTGCAAGTATGAAAGCAGCACGAAAAATCGGAATAAACTCCTACAGCTCGTATTATTCAGATCACACAATTTGAAATAAAAAAGTAAAGTTGTTAAGTGAATATTAAGCAGGAAGACAACATAATAGTTGTTCTTGAAGTTAAATAATAAGTTTTTCTAGAACATAAAAGTCCCATTTTTATTATTTTAATGTTAAAACCCACGCTTACAAAAATTATTTTGCATAAATGAGAAACAAAAAAAAATGTATATTGGAAATTACAATTTTAAGCATATGATAATTAAAAAAATACATCTACCACTAAAAAGGAGGCGGTAAGGAAAAATATAAATTCGTGTGGCTTGTTTTTCCCTTGGTTTCTGTTTTTTTTTTTTTTTTTCAAAGATTTTTTTTCTCCTAAATCTTCCGTTGCTCTCAAGAAAGACTGACTAAAAGGATTTAAAATAAATGATGGTCTATAGATTTAATGGTGAGGTTTTTAACTTTCCAATAAACGTTCACAGCACAACACAACTTCTGGAGTTTCTAATAGACCTATTTAAAGGAATTGAATTTCCGAACATCCAAAAGAAGACCATAAATTTCTCGTGATTTAAATTTTCAAAGGTGATTGGTTCTAACTTTTGTTGTGTTGAGCTTGTTTTCTTAAACATTATAATGATTTATGTATGGTTTACCGATGAATTTAACTAATAACACGCAAATGTGTAAAATATATCGAAGATTTTCAGACTTTTGCAAAAACACCTGAAAGTTACAAAAAAATCATACAAAATATTTTCAATGCTTAGTTTTTTTGGTATTTCCTTCTCTCTCTCTATCTCTATTTGTGTTTTTCATTTTTTCTTGTTTTTCTTCTTCTTAAAGCACAAATGTTTCAATTTTTGTATACTTATGTTGTTTTTAAAGCAAATTTTTCGTTGGAGCAGCTTCTTCATTACATGTAGCTTAGTTGATGAAAAATCATAAAATAATAAATTCTGATATTTCAATTGAACTTATAACAAATAAATAGTTAATACGTGGGATGAGAGTGCCCCCGTATTAATTTCCCCTTGTCCATACTTTGATGAGGAATAAAGTAAATAAATTTAAAACAAGTTGTCTCTAACTACTAATTCAAACATCAGAGAGGTAGTACGATCTAAGTAGCCAATTTAGAAAACTTGAAGAAAGTTCATATTAACAAGTATCCACGCGATTGGTGATTATATTGTTGTTGAACTTATTTAGCAAAGTTAATAAGTGTTGTCACTTAGAAAATATGCTGCACGTTCTATTTAATGGAGGGCAACGTTTTTGTCTCAGATATATATTATTATGCACCCAAACTGCTTTATAGACACAAATGTACGTTCAGACATTTTCACCAAAATAGTTTTGAAGCCATTTGTTACAATAGCTTCATAAAAGCTTTTATTTCGTGCTATACGTTTTAAACTGAGAACAAGAGTTAAATTAGGTTTCGATAAATTATTACAAAATAAAATATTTCTGAATCTTCAGGAAATTTTCTGGAAACTATGTTAAGTGAGATAATAGCATCACTCTGAAAGAAGAATACAAATTACCTTTAATCTAAAATTTCCTATTATGTCCAAACATAGTTAAAGATGAGTTTTATCTTCGCTGTTAAAAAGTAATTTAACTAACTTCTGCATTAATTTTGAAATGTTGTTTCTTCTTCCTTTACAAAATCGTCCTTTGGAATCATAAAACCTTCCAAAACTTGCAATCTATATGTTTAACTCTTATCTGTCTTAATAAAAGATTTCGTTGAGGTGAGTATAACTGATGATGAACATTACCCCTTTACTCTTCGAAATCACTAAAATAAATGTCTCTCTGCGGAATTTAATCTTTTACATCCAAATGAAGGCAATTTAGGAGGTAAAACGGAAGAATAATGAGTAAATGTGTGCTCCATTTGAAGCCCAACTTTGAAAAATTCGTCACAATATTTTAGTTTATGGCATATCACAGAGTATAATTACAGCCGAGGTCGCTTATAACAAACATGAATCTAAAACCTTGTGTTATGTCTTATATATATTTTAAGTGTTTTATTAATGAGGTCTTTTATAATAGAAGTATAATACAGAAATGCTTCATTAATTTAAACACTTACACTGACATTCCTTAAAAGATGCCTTTAATTCGCAGAAATGAAAAAAAGAAAATAATATTTTTATAGGTATTGAAAAAGGAAAATACTATGCTTTTAAATTCTACAGCTCGAGAACAAAAAAATAATTACCGTACTAGCTTGCTTGCAACAAGTTATTGAATTGCAGTAACACATACGCTTAAAAGAGTATAGATTTAATAGTTGATCAAAACAGCTCTCAAAAATGTTTTCAGAAAATAATGTACGGAAAATTATGTGTTACTACCTTATCTTTACGGCCACCGCAATTTTCTCGACGTCAATATTTGGTACGGTTGATTTTGACACAAGGGGTCAAAGTCTATATGCAGACACAAGGGGTCTTTAGATTGACACAGCAGTTCAATGTTTTGACACAAAGGCAAAATGTGCACGAAATTCTGTGCGAATCGAACGAGTCCCAGTCGATTGTTGAGAAATACAGACAAGCGTACTTTTTAACTTTTTTTTATTCATAGAGTTCGACTCGGGATTTTCGCTATACATTTTATTAACAATTATTTTTTATTTATTAAAATACATTATTTTTTTTAATTTTATTTTTTGACCCTAAGATTCACAGAGAATAATTTTTACTTTCGTCTTTTTTTTAATGTTTTGATTAATAACTATTCTAAGCATGCAAATAAATTAAATGTTACACATATTCTACAATTTTCTAATAAGTTAATTTAATATTTTGGGAACTTCAATATACAATATATCATTTCTACAAACATGGATACATTCATCACTTGTGATAATTAAAAAAACAGGTAGTTATTCTAGTGCGCCCCATTGTCGAACCAATGTTGCTCTAATGTGCCCCATGAATGGAGCCCTTTGACATATTTTGAAAAAACTTTTTATAATTTTATTTATTTATTTGCATCGTAAATTGTTAGTAGAACGTTCATCAAACATTTGTGAGAATGCTCAGTGGTATAACATTCAAAGTAAATTAAATTTCAATTAATAAAAATGCAATTAAGTAATTAAGTTAGAAAAACATTGAGTTTTGTAAACGTTTCTCCCCCCCCCCTCCCCATTTTCTCCCTTATTATCTACATTTCATCACATGAGCTCCTTTTCGCATATTCGCGCACGAAGGAAGTAAACATGTTCACTCAGACACTCACATACAAATGGCACGCACATAAATACACTTAAAGCCAGACACGCTGCTAATTAAGGGTTTTCAAGCGAACAATAAAAAAATTGCCACTCTGTGCTAATTAAATACCTCTATTATTTTCTCATTAAACTTTTCCCATCATTCACGAAAGTATCTCCTTATTAAGCGATAAAAAGACAAAGCATGGCTTGATTTTAAGAAGAGAGCTCCTTATATTAATTTAGACTTCCGCTTTAGTTTATTCCATGGTTTTTAAACATAACTTTTCAAAAGCAATTACATTTTATGCATTAAGATTTGCTTTATTTGATTTGAAATTGTAATTATGTACGCTGAAAATTCGTTAATAGCTAAAAATTGCTAGACAGTTACCTTTTTTACGTACCTTTAAATATGTTATTATCACTATTATATTATAGAAGGTACTCTCACAACTTGATAAAAATTGCACTTCAGTGAATTATGATGCCAAAGTTGTAGAGGAGACCGAACGGTAGATGGTGCAATTTATTGGAAGGGGCGGAAGTCGGACTCCTGCGTATAAGGCTCCAGTAATTCTTTCTCGCAACGCGAGGATAGAACGACGACAACAACAACCAGTTATTTCCATTGCGTATATAATTACAGCCACTCGTTCTGAAAAAGCATCATCCATGTTTTCTCCATCCAGCACCAAGGACTGCATAGTTATGCTAGTGTTGAGCACACAAGGAGATGGAGCGATGAACTTGGAATACAGAAACAGTATCACATAACACGCAGCATAAAGTCAGACGCATTAAAGAGCAACAGAACAACGTAAAAAACTCATAAATTACACAAAATTTCAAAATAAATTTAACTTAAAATATTAATCAACAAAAAAAAAATTCATAAATATAAAGTAATTCGAAAACAAAGTACGATTTTTGAAACTTCAACATCAAAAAGAAATGTATTTAATGAGAATGTTCAATTTCTGTAACCAATTTATTTTACTTTCAATTTGAGAAACAAGTATTTTCTAAGATAATGGAAACTATTTACAAGAAGAACTAGAAGAAGATTCTGAAAACTAAAAAAAATATTGAAGAATAAATAAATAAATAAAAATTTTTTTAAACTTATGATAAGTTTGATAACGTAAGAAACACAAAATGTAAAACTACTTTATTCTATTTTATCTATTTCTTTGGAGGGTAGAACTCAAGACAGATATATTTTTGTTTTCTTTACTTTTACAATCATAATTTTATACTTAAAATTTCACAAAGTAAATTATGTTTTGCTTTTATAAAACTTCAAAGGACATTTCAAAGAAAGACAAAAGAAACTCTAGCTATATGTATGATGTTTAATAAAAGTTTGTTTTGTGTAAAAGCATATTGATTTTTAAAAATCGTTTGACGAAACTCATAAATTGGGATTTCCTAAAAGGTTTCACTAGAAACTAAGATTTGGAATATTTTTTAAAGCATGTATTCGATGTTCTTTTCGGAGAAAAGTTCTTTTAAGGAATTTGATATTTTCTAGAAATAATTATGGGTGCAATAATAATGAAAGTAAATACTTAAATATTCTTACATAAAATATGGTTGAACAAAACGGAAGTGGTAATAACTGCGAAGGAAGCTGATTGATAATAGTTTTCAAATCGTTTAAATGTTCAATAGTTTCAGTTAAATTGCAAACAGTCAGTCATTAATATTGCTGTAAATTAGTATAATTTTAGTGAAAACGTACATTCATATACAAGTACATTCCAAAACAAACGCAATTCATTTCTTAAATATAATCCTGAAGTTTTGGCAAGTAGAGATATTTGTAACCATTTTCAGGCGTAAAATTATTACATTAGTATCATTTTCATTCTTATATAAGTATTCATTGTTATGCTAGTATTCTTTTAGTAAAAACAATTTTATTTTAGTTATAATATTGGTGTATTTCTGTTGGGAGGAATAGAATTATTTTCACTGTTAAATTTAGTTTGAAGTAAAAATGATTTATTTCATAACTTGAGGAACAGTTTTTTCAACTAAGTTGCAGTTTAAACAATTAAGTAATAGTCACACGTGTTCTCAGTGACAGTACGAAGGTAGACCATATTTATATATATGTATACTTTCTTCTATATCCAATGTATAGAAAAAAGTATTGGATTCGTGAAAATTTTCCAATTTCAACGGATTTACACATTTTGAGGTGTACTGAACACGCTTTGAAAATTTTTAGAAAATGTCTGTTTGTGTTTATGCCTTATGTGGGGTTTTTTTTTTTTTTTTTTTGAATACTAAACTAAATTTTGTATTATGTTATGTTAGAATTATCCCACCTGAACGTGAATTAAAACATGGAAAAAAACTGCAAATTACATAATTTTGTTACCCTTTATCAACCACTAAGGACCCCTTTCACCCCTTTATCACCCTTTCCTTAGTAGTTCGTCATTTTCTTCCGGACTTTAGAAGGGGTTCGCACTGGAAAAAAAGTTAGGAGCCGATGATCTAGGACACAGTTTCTCCCTTAATTTAGAGGAGCTTGTTTCATACAAATTAAATTTATTCTTGAAAACTTTATGATCCCCTTCGGTATGAAATGTTTGGTACATAATATTTACTTTTGTATCACTTGATCACAGTTTAGCTCTTTTAGAGAAGCAACTTGATCTTTGTTATTTCAAAATTGTTACTTGTGATGGAGCTGTGGTTAATATGCGGTTAATGGAAATAGTATCATAAGAATTGGGACGACATTTGAAATTTTTTCTTTGAATAATTCAGTGCATCATGTACTGCAAGATATAGATTGCATAATTTCCAGTTAAAACGAGCACTTTAGACAACTACGAAAAAAAGTTGGATTCTTGAAGCCTATAAAATGCTTTGAAAACATAGAAATATCTTTGCTAAGATTTTATGTTTTTTACGATTTTTTATCGTTTTCTTTTCCTATGTAATATTTTGCGGTATGTTACTATAGGAATTGTACTTATTACCACTGGGCGTTTGAGCTCTTGCTCTAATTGCGAAATACATCAGCCAACGAAGTCCCTTTTTGTTTTCATGTACAAACTTTACTCATGTGTATAAATAATGTGTTTTAACGCCCGAATATGTCGGTTGCACATGGCTTCTTCAGGTTTCAGGTGAACCGGTGACAAAGAACATATCGTACGACGTATACCTTTTTGTATGCATTAATTACTTAACACGACCAGGTAATTAAATGAAATATACTGAACAAAAAGAATGGGTGAACGTGAACCAGGTCAAGAGAAATAAAGCGTATAGCTATGGGTAAAACGCAGTCACACTGACGGACCATTCTTTTATAGTAAATGAGACATAAAATGTTGTCATGTGGATAAAGCATTCACGTATGAATGGTTTCTCCCTCGATTTTTTGCGCCATATAAAGTGTCAGACTTCTGATGCAAATGACATTTTAATTTAAACATATCATGGTTTTGAAACGATGCTATCTCAATTTCCTACCTTTTTTTTTTTTGTTACTTTGTAACAAATGAAAGGAAAGAGAACCTAAAATTCCAAGAGATTTCGACAGTCAATAAAATTACTTGATTTAGTTAAGAAGAAACTTTACAATAGATATTTTTCCCACTATAGGCATTTTTGGTTCATGAATTTTATTTTTTTTCACTCCACTCTAATGTGGAGATCACATTCAGTTTTAATTAATGTTACAAAACTGGTTATAGCACATGGAAGAATAAGTTTATACAGTTGTGAATGGTCCTTTTGTTTTGTTCTTAACTATTTTCAAATGCATCTTTTCAGCTAATAAATATCGATTTAAAAAGTAAGCTCGATTAACCTTTTTAAAGTAAACTAGGTTTTTTACGACTAGCTGTTGCTCGCGACTTTGTTCGTGTGGAAATTTTGATGTGTATGTGTGTGAACTGACGGCCTGATCAAAATGCGATCAATGTGGGTGAATATTATAGAAGGCGTCCTTTTGGGCTTTGCACTTCTATTCGGCAGAAGGAAACCGTAATTTTTCCTAAATAAAAAGTATCCTATGTGATAATAATTGAAATGATAATAAATTAGTCCGGACTAGGGCTTAAACCCTGGTTCTCAGTTATGCGACGATTTCTCTACCAATTTAAGCTATCAGGCCGATACTGATTTTTTCTTTCAATTTCACTTATAACTATTGAGTCGTCTGCAGTAATTCACCGTTTTATATAATGACGTCCCACGAGAACCTTACATTTTTCCTAAATAAAAAGTAGCCTATGTGATAATAATTGAAATGATAATAAATTAGTCGGGACTGGGGCTTAAACCCTGGTTCTCAGTTATGCGACGATTTCTCTACCAATTTAAGCTATCAGGCCGATACTGATTTTTTCTTTCAATTTCACTTATAACTATTGAGCCGTCTGCAGTAATTCACCGTTTTATATAATGATGTCCCACGAGAACCTTACATTTTTCCTAAATAAAAAGTAGCCTATGTGATAATAATTGAAATGATAATAAATTAGTCCGGACTGGGGCTTAAACCCTGGTTCTCAGTTATGCGACGATTTCTCTACCAATTTAAGCTATCAGGCCGATACTGATTTTTTCTTTCAATTTCACTTATAACTATTGAGC
Organism: Octonoba sinensis; assembly: GCA_038502835.1. Taxonomy (NCBI): domain Eukaryota; kingdom Metazoa; phylum Arthropoda; class Arachnida; order Araneae; family Uloboridae; genus Octonoba; species Octonoba sinensis. The sequence continues at coordinate 14,710,109 of CM076606.1, read as the reverse complement.
CGTCTGCAGTAATTCACCGTTTTATATAATGATGTCCCAGAGAACCTTACATTTTTCCTAAATAAAAAGTAGCCTATGTGATAATAATTGAAATGATAATAAATTAGTCCGGACTGGGGCTTAAACCCTGGTTCTCAGTTATGCGACGATTTCTCTACCAATTTAAGCTATCAGGCCGATACTGATTTTTTCTTTCAATTTCACTTATAACTATTGAGTCGTCTGCAGTAATTCACCGTTTTATATAATGACGTCCCACGAGAACCTTACATTTTTCCTAAATAAAAAGTAGCCTATGTGATAATAATTGAAATGATAATAAATTAGTCGGGACTGGGGCTTAAACCCTGGTTCTCAGTTATGCGACGATTTCTCTACCAATTTAAGCTATCAGGCCGATACTGATTTTTTCTTTCAATTTCACTTATAACTATTGAGCCGTCTGCTATTTTAGACTAAAATCTATCGCTGTGCCAAATTTCATCCAGATCTGTTAAACCGTTCGGGTGTGATTGCGTAACAAATATACATCCAAACTTTCCTATTTATAATAGTAGTAAGATAAGCATACATAATATTTTAAAGGCAAGTTTCAAATGTTTTGTTTTCGGTTAAAACCTTATATTTAATTACGATATTGATCATAAAATGCCTGTTAAGGGCAGAGTTGTTTTTTAAACTATTTGAGAGATAGTTTGGAAAACTCCCTATTCATTTGATGGGCCTCTTTAACTCAAATGAGTTGATTGTTCTCAAATAGAAACTATCGGATATTCTCTTATCAGAAGGAATGAACTCCTGAAAACAAAAAATAAACAGCGAAACGACCAGTCGTAAATTCACAGAAAATGAGCTTCTTGCGTATATTACCAGGAACTTCAGTAAATCAGTACGCTTGGGATTACGTCATTAAGAAAATGTAAGTTTTGCCGTAGAACGAGCTTGCGCTAATGAATAAATTACTTGCTAAATGGTCTTGAGGGAGTTGGTGTAAAATTTTAAAGATAAATTTCGGTGCTGTGAAAGCGATCCGTTCCTTAAGAAAAAACTTCAGCAAGTTGACTGCTTGGTGTATTATAAAATCAATTTGTATTATCGTGCAACAAAGTTTTGTACGTTTTCATAAATTTAGGGGAAACATGATATTAGGAATCGTAAATTCATGGCACGTTTGCTGAAATTAGGATAGTTATGAAGTTCAAGAAATATTTTCTAAGTAATTATCATTGCATGATCCATCGACTGGTAAAAAACAGCGCATTGAACTTCAAAGTTGCAGAGGATTTTCATTATTGTATTTCGTAGTTACAGAAACTAACCAGTACAACTTTATTTAATTGTTTGGAAGAAAACATTTTCGGTTGAATTTTTCATTTATTAATATTTTTAATATTACTATTAATATTGTGTTTTTTATATATACCGTATACCGTAGAGCCTCGGTTATCCGAGCCCCGATTAACCGAGTTACGGGTTAACCGAAGTACATTTGCTCTTGAAAAAAAAATTTGGCGGCCGATGGCGGCGTCACTGACTGACGTCAGTCATCCAATTATTTTCTGGTGATATAAAGACCTAGAACAACCGTTAAACCGAAAACAATATATATATACTACATATATAGACTTCTTCAAGAGACAACTTTAACTGGAACATGTACTCTACTGATGTGTACATATAAAATTAGATATTTGTATGTATTTAACGTCATTTTTTCATTTCATAATATGTACAGTAAATGCCTTTTCTCACATCTTTGACGACATTTTCATTCATTTCAACCCATGTTTCCCTCTCGATTTGGGAAGAGTCCGTGTTATCCGAGTTTTCGATTATCCGAGGTACCCTCGGTCCCTATTACCTCGGACAATCGAGGCTCTACTGCATTTGGTGAGCTAAAAAATTTACTTTTCTGGCGAGTTGTTTTTAAACAACGGTGTGTTTCTCGGAAATCTAATTAAACAGACGTCATCTAATTTTGTTCAGTTCATGCAAAGCAGCCCTCTGCGGCGGCGGCGGTTTCTTAGCATAAAAAGGCGAATAACATGAAAAGATTTTTTTGTCATATACTCACTTGCAGATAATTTCATATATTTTTTAAATGTAAGAGAAATTTGGGTGTGCAATTAATCTTAACTCTCCAGTTTTAGCAATTGAAACATAATTTTTGCCAATATTACTCAGGTTTTAAAGAAATACATCAGCCACTTTTTTTGTGCACGGACTTTCTGCAATATTAATGGTTTAGTTCAGTTCTGTGAGTTTATCTTGTAAATTGTTTGGCTGGGAGATGTGCAAAAATAAGTGCTATTACAGTGTAGTTCACCCTCCACCCTCTATCCCACATTTTAAAAGCACAAGTTAACCTTTGTGTGAAATATTAAAGATGAAAATCAATCTTAGAAGCACAATTAAGCAGTAAAAATTTCCAGACACGAATTCACCCATAAGCATATGTCTTTTTTAATTAATGTACTTTCCAAACACATGCCTGCACTATTTTTTTATTGCAGTTTGTGCTTCTAACGGTGATTTTCAATCTAATGCATTATTATTATAACAAGAATTTTTTCACTTTATTCTAAATCTCCGTCACGCCTCATAAATGTCCTTAATAAGGTTTTGGAACATAATCACTAAAGGGAAATTTGATACAATTCAGATATTAGAATTCATCAAATGTAAAGTATAACGAATAAAACATTTTTTTTTTTTTTTAAATCCCTTGTTTTGAGTGAAAAACACACAGAAAAAGGATCTACGGTTTCCAAATCCGTTTTTTTTAAGCAGTGCTCCACAAATTTTTAAACTATGTTAGCTGCTTTACTTCATTAAATCAATTCAATAATAAAAAAAAATATGTAAGATCTGGATCAAAAATCTACTTCTTCAAATCTACTTTTTCATGCTTAACACGATTTGTGTCTGTAAATAAACTGATTGTGTATATCATTTTTTATACGAGCCTCATGAACATAGTGTAACAACGCAACAACTACACTCCTTTATTTTGAATAAAATTACTGCTTTTAAAAGATTCCTAAACTGTTTTATTTCGTCAAATATTAGTAATAAAATGTAAAAAATACGAATGAATTTCAAATACACCTGTTAAGGATCCGTTTGTAAGTTAAAGCAGGCTGATTAAGTACGTAATAATGAGTATATTAGATTCTAACACAAAAAACACGTGTATCAAATTTTTAAATAAACAAGCATTAACATTTTAATCACGAAATTTCTAAAAAAAAATCTTATTTATTTGCTGTACGCATTTTTGAAACTTTAAAATAAATAGATAAATAATAATAATAATTTGATTTCTATTTTCAGATAAAATAATACTATTGCAATTTTCTTAATGCTGTATACAATTATACTTCACCAACATGGAGACAAACCTTTCTTCAGAGACCAAAACTCTTTCCAAATTGTTTCATCTCCTATTTAATGAAACTACCTGAAAATAAATGGTATGAAATTACCCGACTTACTCAATGCAGTCTACTTCTTTCCAAATAAATGCTTCTTTGGGAGAAACAGATTTCTGTCCCACTTCCCAAGGGCCCATTTACTTAGCAGTTATCTCGTTACAGTGGCAGTTCATTTTCAAGGGATTCGTTTCCTTTGAGCATTTGATTGGTATTTTACAATTGAACTGCCTGAAAATTTATTAATAGAGATGTAAGAAAATATTATTAGGATGCACATCAGAAATAAAAATTGAATTTTTGACATATTCCCAAATAGCTTTCGTATTTATTTAATTAAGTATCAGCGTTTAAGAAAGAAAAAAAGTCTGGGGTTCAAAGATATTGATGACCTAGACCGAGTCATGCATATCACTTTCTATTTCAGAAAATGCTTGTATAAAATCTGTGAAAATTTAAATGAATTGTCACTGCTGATGAAGTTTCAAAATCAGTTTTAGGAATGCAAAAAAAAAAGAAGAAAGAGGGAGGGGGGGGGATTGCGTAAGCAGATGCAATCATATCATAGCTTTATATTCTCCAAACTTTGGTTTATCTTTACGTTATTGTATAATCGTATTGTATAAAAATTCTATATTTTTCAATTCATATCTCAACTAGGAAAAGCTCTCGAGGGATGAGAACTTTTTTCTCCATCCCCCTCCCTTGTTAGCACGTGGCCTTAGAGGTGCTCTCCCCCGGGCACGGGGAAGTAAAGCCTGACGAAAGCTTATTACCGTTCTGAGATAAGTTTGCTGGGCGCCAGCCCAGCCAAACTAACTATTGCTGTATGAATCCAGCCCTCCTTGATACCTCATGCTAGAAGAGTATGGTTTGAAGGGTCGAGGGATGAGACCGGGTGCAATGGCTTCGCCAGGTTATTCAAAAATACTATATTTTTCAATTCATATCTCCACCAGAAAAAGCTCTCGAACGATGAGACCGGGTGCAAAGGCTTCCCCACGGTATTCCGATCACAATGACACTTGCCTCTACCCCCGACATTCCTTTCGAAGAAGTTGTCGTTACAGACTTTAGGTCAACAGACGTTAATGATGGTTAGATGCATGTTCTTACTTAATTATAGTTTTTATGAATTCATTTAATAAGTTATTTATTGTATTTACGTTGGAAATCCTAATATTAAGCATTCATAATCTGGACGACGTGGATTTCTAACAAATGTGATTTCAACAGTATAATTTCATTTGCCCCTTAGCAATTCATCTAGAATTCGTTAAAACGTAAAAATAAATAAATAAATAAACTTAAAAGTGTTTAAGCACGTCATCAAACTCAAAGTAAATATTTAGCAAACATCATATTCTGAATTAATTATATCTGAATTACCCGAATGAAATTAATATATTCTGAATTAATTTTGTCACATTTAATTTATAAATAACAAATATAGGGGTCGGGAGCAGCGCACCTATTCTTCCTCGCTTCACGCGAGGACTCGAAAACAACAAATAAAAAATATGAAATGTAAATATTTTTTAGTTAAATTTGAAATTACTGTAATTCATTCTGAAATTAAAACTACCTAAATTTAGTTTTAAAGTTAAAAATAGAGGCGTACGCAAAAATACATCTCCATATAGGAATCTTTATCTGTTTGTAGCAGGAACCAAGACTAACACTGACTCAAAATTAGTTTCTCATTATAAACAATTATGCAATAACTTCAAAACGTAGAAATTTAAATGTATTTTAGGTTCAGATGGTTAAATAAATGAAAAAAGTGTATCAATTTAAAGGGACTCGGCACCTAAAAATCCACCTTCTCAAATTGAACATATTTCAAGGTGTATTGACTGGTTATATATGTTTGGGTTATGAATGTAACTTGATGTGTAAAAGAAAAAAAATATTTCAAAAAAGTCCAAAAAATTCAAAATTTAAAAAAATTTACAAAATTAAAAATTTTTTTAAAACGCTACTCCTATTTTTTAAAATGCGAGATTTTTGCCTGGATTTTTTTTACGAGAAAGAACTATACTCCTTCCTCACTTTGTAGTAGGGAATTTTTGATGTCTTTATTACTTCTTGAAAAAAAAAATTAAAACAGGAAAATCGAAGAAAAATCTCGATATTGCAAGATTTTTCCCAGTTAAACTGCATTAAAATAATTTCTAATAAATTAATCAAAAATTCCATACTAGGTTACATTTAGTTGAACCCCCCCCCCCCCTTCCATTTGGAACAAGTAATTAAAATTTCAAATGAATAATAGATACATATTTGAAAAAGCCTTAGCATTTTAACTATCACATATTATGCAAAATAGCGAAGCTGAGAAAAAGCAATTTAAAGTTTTTAATTAGGTAAAAAAAGCGTTAAAATGCTCATATAAAATCAAAAATAAAACATCTTAGACTGTACGTAGGACTTTGAAACTTTGCACAAACCTTCTCTAATATATAAAGTATAATTTGTGGAGCAAAAATACCAAAATCGATATTTTGGCCGATTTTTAGTGCCGAATCCCCTTAAAATACTAAATTATTGTTTCACGTGAATGCGTCTTTAAATTTGCTACCATACGGGAGCAATCCAAAAAATCTAATGATAACAAAATCGGGGGATAGAGTTTGACGTTGTAGATTCGAATCCATCCTCTACATCCAAAATTAAATAATACCACTGGATAGCTAAAGGATCAAAGAATTCATTACAATAAGCGAAAACAGTACCGCATCGCGGGGGGTAAAGAAGGAAGCGCCGCCATTTTGAGGTTATTTTGCTACGTATCGAAATTTGCAATTAATATAGCTTTTGACTCGTAGAAGCTACGATGTTCGTTTGAGTTTTAATCATCAGCTGTCGTCAAAATCTATCGATTGTATATAAAAAATTAGTTTAAAGTAGTGACAGTGAATGTAATAAGGTGTTGGAATTTAAAAAATATCAAAAATATATAGATAATGTCGGCTTATACGCGTCGAAAAGTCAAAACTATAAAGTTATTAATTAATAAAGTTATACTGCAACACAATAATTATTTGTTTCCTTGCTTTTATTTCAAATACATAAATAAATTTATTTATTTATTAATTTTATTTAAAATATATAACCCACTACATAAACGTACTCACGTACAACACACGTCCGTGTCCATGGCACAGCCATACCCCACATTTTTTGAGTAATATTTTTTAGCCTACTTTCCCGTAAAAGTAAAAAAAAATAATAATAAAACATGAAAGAAGGCTTAATGTATCGTGAAAATATCGTTAAAAATCAAGCAAAGTCAAAAATAAGTGAAGTAATTAAATAAAGATTCAAAAATAAAAAATTTGAAAGTAGGGTTTTGAGATGGGGAAAAAGTGTGTCTGTCGGTCTGTCTGTCTGTCGGTCTGTCTGTCGGTCTGTCTGTCTGTCGGTCTGTCTGTCTGTCGGTCTGTCCCCCCCTAATGACTTTTGAACGAATTGTCCGATTGGAAAAATTCTTTTTGCATCTTTTGCATTGAAAGATCTCGGCGAGGACATCTCATTTCTATATTTTACTTTTTGATTTGAACAATTTTTTGTTCAATTTTGAACAGTTCAAAAAATTTTAACATTAGCGCCTATGGACAAAATTGAAGCAAATTCTGTAAACTCTGGGCACAAGAGCCAAGTTCCTATTGCAAGCTTATTGAAAGGAGTTCTCGGCGTGAAATATTGATTTGAACAGTTTTTCTTCATTTTTGAACAGTTCAAAAAATTAACACAGAGCTTACGGGGAAATTTCAACCCTATATAAATCCTGATCTAACGGACCGATTTGCTTGGAACAAACTTTATCGGAAAGCTCTTATAACGTAGAACATGTAGAAATAGAAAGTTTATCCAGAACTTACGAGCCTATTTTGCTATGAAATTTTTTGATCGGGATTTTCAAGGATATTTCTCAATGAATCAATGAGTGAAATAATGAATGATGAATAAATGAAAGAGTGAAAGAATAAATCAATGAATAAATGAATGAGGAAAAGAATGAAGGAATAAATTAATGAATAAATGAAAATATAAATAAATGAGTGAATAAATACATGAATGCGTAAATGAATGAATAAACACTTGAATGAATAAATGCATGGCTGAATAAATGAAAGAATAAATGAATGATTGAATGAATATGTATTAACCGTTGAAAAAGGTATATTTGAAGCAATTAAAAACTAAAGTTAAACGAGAAAGACAGAGAGAAAGATAGCTAGATTATAAATTTGAATTTGGTGTATACGGGAAAGTAGGCTCGTATAGTTCTAGACGGAACTTCTTGTTATTCCCTTAAATTGTCAATTTAAAAACGTCTACATCAGTGTTTAAAAAGAAACACAGCTACATCATTCTGCAAAACCATTTATTCTATACGTACCAAATATAAAATGAAATTTACATTCCAGAAGCAGATTGAAACGTAAGTAAGTGGATCTTTTCCTTTCCAAAATTTATTACACCGATCAAATCAGGTAAAGTATATTAGTCTGGAGAAAATACTTCCAGCCAATTGCACTTTACAGAATAAAAATACCTCCGTGCCCATGAATATTCAGTCGTGATTTCGATGACGTTTCCTATAAATATACTGAAATTGAATACCATCCTTGATTGATGACAGACGGGAAATTTTTATCAATTATGATAATAAAAGAGTGAGGTTGAGAGGAAAAACAAAAAGAGTGTAATTTTGCAAATGCAAAACGACGGAAGAACATCCATCAAAAATCTAGTTAACCAGTATTCATCAAGAAAAGGATTTTAAGATTATTTCAGCATAATATAAAAGGACAGTTGTTAAACATGAAGCAAAAAAAACGCAATGTACTTGAAAAGTCAGCGGATAATAGCGGAAATTATATTCGCATGTAAAGCGTAAAATTTAAATGCAGAACATATTTAAGAAGTTATTGCATTCTTTCTTGCCTTTGATTAATTACAAAAGTAATACAGAAAGGCAATGCAAATACATGTTTATTTTACTGACATATGTGCTAATATGTTAAATTATATTAAGTATTGTTTTTTTATAATGTACTTGCGGTTATTTTGAGATAGGTAATTTGCTTATAAATTATGTCTTAACGCTTGTTTTTAACTAACACGCACACACACACACATACACACACACACACATATATATATATATATATATAGTGCAGCAATCTATTTTTTTCATTATTTTGTCTTAGATAATTTGTTGTTAAATTCTGTCTTTTCAAATCTTCAACTTGGTGAAGCTCTAAAAGAATATTAAAAGTATAACTGTTATCCTCCACTGTGTGCAGTTCTGTAGGATTTGTCTCCCTTTCATCTTTTTGCATTTTACTTTTATTGTCGCTCAAATTTATTAAGTTTTAATCTCCAATTAGGAAATATAAAATAATTTCCTCGCCAGATTTTCTCCGTCTTCATGATTTGACTATTTTACTAAATTAAATATCAGTGTAATGTTGCGTTTGTAAAAAACATATGAGGTGCTAATACGATTTAGGTAATCTAATAAGAAAGCGATGAATACTAAATATGCAAACACTTTTTCATTTGAAGATTTAGTGTGACTTTTAGTTCACATATCTTTTAATTACTTTAGTTAGTGTCAACTTAAAATCGTGCAATAATGAAACGGTTTCCGTCCCGTTAGAATTATTTTCATTTTCAAATTGAATCAGTCATGTCATTGAAATGGATATGGCTATTAATGAATGATGATTATTCAAACATCCGGACCAAACACGATCCAAATCGGGTTTAATTCACAAATCGGGTTTTAATCCACAAATGTTTTTCTTGAGCCTTGCGTTCAAGTTTTCTGTATCTACAGGGTGGCGCAATAGAACGTGCATATTTAAAAAATAGATTTTTAAAAAAATACAAAAGGTATAGTTAAAATAAAACGAAGGAATTGTAAAATAATAACTGAAGTTTGTTGTTTAAAAATCACATCATCTAAATGATGACGCTCTCTACGACGGCACTCCTCTAACCGTGGAAGGAAATTATTGAAAACATTCCTCAGTAATGCTGGTGTAATTGCTTCCATTTCACAACGGATATTCTTCTTGAGCTGATCGATGTTTCTCGGATTATTACTGTAGACTTTGTGTTTGAGGTATCCCCACAAAAAAAGTCATCAAAAATCCGTTAAAAGAATATCCGTGGTGAAATGGCAGCAATTACACCAGCATTACTGAGGAACGTTTTCAATAATCAGTTTTCAATAATCGGATATTCTCTTTGAGCTGATCGACGATTGTCGGATTATTACTGTAGACTTTGTGTTTGAGGTATCCCCACAAAAAAAAAGTCATCAAAAATCCGTTAAAAGAATATCCGTGGTGAAGTGGCAGCAATTACACCAGCATTACTGAGGAACGTTTTCAATAATCAGTTCTCAATAATCGGATGTTCTCCTTAAGCTGATCTACGTTTCTCGGATTATTACTATCGACTTTGTGGTTGAGGTATCCCCCCCAAAAAAAGTCATCAACAATCCGTTAAAAGAATATCCGTGGTGAAATGGCAGCAATTACACCAGCATTACTGAAGAAAAGTTCCCAATAGTTTCCTTTCGCGGTTAGATGAGTGCCGTCGTAGAGAGGGGGTCATCATTTAGTTGATGTAATTTAAAAAAGAATTAACCTCAGTTATTATTTTACAATTCCTTAGTTTTATTTTAACTATACATTTTGCATTTATTTTTTAACCTTTTTTTTTTTTCAATATGCACGTTCTATTGCGCCACCCTATAGAACAAATGTTTTCCATGGTAACTTGCGACAAGTTAAGCGAAAATAATTCTTACTAATGGATCGGAAACATAAAATTAAGGAACCTAAATCTCAAAACGTTTTCCAGCTTCGTATTAGCACTCGTTTTCAAGTGGTAAGGGGGGTACTACGGCCTTCCTGGTGCTCCCAGAGCTCACGGCTATGTCTATGTGGCTAGAATAATGTTCGGAAAATTAAATTCCTAATGCTATTTTGCATTGTCATTGCCCAAGTGCTTATTCTAGTGAGACAACTCTAAGTTTCAAAATCCCTAAAAGTGGTTTTCAGTCGACGAATAGTTTCCAGTCTTTGGGGTCTGCAAATAGTGAGAAGCAAACCACATTTAGGAAACAGCAACAACATAGGAAGTCTTTCCAGCCTGTAAGAATACGCAGTGTCTCTCACCTCGGAGTCTTTTAATGCTGTCCCCTCTCACAAGAAAACACAATAAATCCTTCGAGTGAGACTGAAGTAATAATTTTAATTTGTATGCTATGAATATGGCAGCAAAAAAGACGTGCATTCATACTCTGACGGTGCGTTAGCTTTTTCGAGAATGCCATAGATCTTCGTTGCTGTACAAAGCGTATGTAATCCTTTAATGTATGAGCGTTATGTCGGAAATTCTAGTGCACTACAAATGCGTAGTAAATACATTTTATATATAAGCAGCTTATTCTGTCTGTCTGTCTGTTCGCTATAGAACCCTAGGCCGTTTTACCGCTCGGGACCATATTTGGCATGGTTAATGTTTATGACCCGAGAAACTCATCGCTGCAAAAATAAAAGTTGTGACTCAATTAGTTTTTTTTAATTAATTTTTCAATTTTTCAATGAACAATGTAACTGTAATGCAGTGGCCATTGTTGTAACACATGTCAAATATACTAACAAGCAAAACATTTCTCCAGCATTTTGAGTGAGGCATCGCTAGATTTGCAATCTTCGTTAAAAATTAAATTTAATCCTTCTTTCTCTGTTTTAATTTATTTATTGTCTGTGCTTTTTATATATATTAAAGAGTCAGCGCTCCAGTTTCGTTAAAACTATTGTTTTGACAATGATTATGTTGGATATTGTATATTTATAGAACAGCGGTCATTTCGTATGACCGCCGGGCTTACTAGTAGTAAATACGTAGGAGAAAAATCGTGTTAAGGTCGATTGGGGTAATTGTAAACGCTTTTTCAATCTTTTAACCTTTGATCTTTCTTTACCCCTTGAATGAATTGAGAGATAAAATTGTGAGCATTGCAGCCAATACTGTACTTCTTGTGAGTAAATGCGTACAAAAAATTTGACTTTATGACTATTTGTTAGCGAATGACTTCGTGTTTACATTTACCCCGGAGTCTCGAAGATAAATGTAAACAGGTGTTTATTTTCCCTTGAGCTTGATGCAAGTAGAAAACCGTGCCACATACCGCTTTGGAAGATTAAGAAGTTCGGGAGCAATGGTCCTCTATATTTCGGAACACGCGCAGCATGGGATCCGCTGAGTTATTTTTGAGGTCACTCACATCAGTTCATGATAAATATCTTACGAAAAATCAAGTAATGCGGTAAATTTATGTAAAATGTGGCCCGCAGTTGATCAGTCGGTTAAGCTTGGTTTCCATAAAACACCGAAAATAAAGCAACAATGGCCTTGGTCAATGCTTTTGAGGGTGACCAAATTTTGCGATTCATAACTCTGGGACCGTGTACTCTGTTGGGAACTGGTGCACGTAAAATCCGTCTTTGTTCCAAATATCCTCCAAGTTCGAAATAATACTTCTGCGGTTGCAAACCTAGGTGACGACCTCTCATAGAGAAGCTTGCTCAAAATTAGGAGGCTCCTCTGAGCAAAGGCATACCTACACTCTAGCGGGGCATATTAAGAAACGGAAGGCGCTCCCTTGTGTGCCTTAATTCCTGGTCAACCTACTAGGGGAGCTTGGGTTTTCAAGTGGTATTATCAACAACAACAAAGTTTATGTAAAATAGACACAAAAGTACAACTTAAATAGAAATACAGTATTTATTGTATGAAGCTTAGCTAGGCTTCATTTGGATGTCTTTGCATCTAGAAGCTCCACTACTGCATTGAAAAAGGGATTCCAAGCAATCCCGAAACATATGTCTACATTTTAATGCTCATTTGAGCTTTCTTAACGTGAATAATTGTTTTTCAGTTTTACTAGAGCACAAAGTTCATTTATTTTAAGTGCTCATAGTAGTTTTCTTATATGGTTAACTTACAAAGAGGTTTAGGCAAACTTTACATTGATTTTTCATCCATACAAACAGATAGATACTTCTCTACTGCACACCCCCTACTCTGTTAGCTCGAGGCCTTAGGGCTTCTCTCCCTGGGCACGGGTAAGTGAAATCCGGCGAATGCTCGTATAGGTCCGAGATAGGTTTGCTGAGCTTTATGCGTACTACCCAGCCGGCCCAGCCTACCTACCTCTTGCTGTGTGGACCTGACCCTCCTTGATACTCCTATGTTTAAGGAGTATCGTTGGAGAGTTGTGGTTTCCTAGACAGATAGATTCTGTAATAAAAAATAATTTCACGTTAAGAAAGCACAAATAAGCATTAAAATGCTGACATATGTTTCGGGATTGCTTGGAATCCCTTTTTCAAATGCTTATTTGTGCTTTCTTAACGTGAAATTATTTTTATTAGTTTACTTAGCACAAAGTTAATTTATTATTTTAAGATAGATACTGGTATATTATAGCATAAAAAATATCATGGAGAAATTATTTTGGCTTTTTTTTATCTTTGCAAAAACAAATAAACAAATAAATATAGTAATAATTGGGCGGTCTAAGGGTTTTTTATAATACTCCCACCCAAATTTGAAGTACATAACGGGTCAACATAGACAGGTGGTCAACTTAGGTGGTCAGGTTACAAAGGTTTCCCTACATTATAAAATACAGGGATAATTCCGTTCCTGACAAAAGTGGTCAACTTTACAGGTTTTACAGTACTTTTATCACCTCTATAAAGTTAAAGAATTCAAAATGCTGCTTAGTTCAGTTAGTTTTATATTCAACAAAAAAGTGTTCTTATCACCCCTAATTGGACCGTTGCAAACAATTTTTTGTTTGTTTTTTCAGCTGTTTCCACGTTCTCTGGTATTATGATGTGTATTTAATATGCTATTTATTGCTTTTACCCTACATAAGGATTGCACCAATGCATGGTAGGCGCTTTATTTCTATCGAAATAAAATCTACTTTGAGAAAGAGGATATAAACTATACGGTAGAAGTGTACGGAATCCAAATCGCCTGTTTTCCACCACGAAGTTAAGACAAGGAACTGCAATAAAATTTGCTAATCTGAGTTTCATTTCCCGTGAAGCAGGAAAATAGGATAAGGGCATAAAAGAATCCCGGAACTGCACTAGACAAATAAGGGCTAATCCAAAGCGGAAAGGGAGGGAGAATCCTTAGACATAAACATGGCTTTACTCTAAAAGAAATTCTTCTTGAGAAGGCGAAGTGCTTAAAGTGTTTTTCTGGCTAAAATGTGCATCGGGAAATTATCTATAGTATCATGTGATAAAATAAACGGATTTGACAAAATGAACGTAATAAAAATTAATTTCACGTTAAGAAAGCACAAATTAGCATTAAAATGCAGATATATGTTTCTGGATAGCTTGGAATCCCTTTTTCAATGCGACAGGAAAGACAAATAAAGCAGACAAAACAACAAAAACAAGGCTTAAATAGCCTAAGAATTATCTGCTAACCAATGAGAATAGAGGCAGCGTGAAGTGGAAGTAGAAGTAGCAGGGAAGGCACCAATAAGAAAGCAACAAACGAACACAGATGAAAGTACACGAAGTAAAAAAGGAATATCAATTAAAATAAACAAAAACTAGAGAAGAGAATGAAAGTTTGTTTTCGTATTGCTAAAATCCTAAAAAGGTTTCGATTTCAAGTCGTTTTTGCTCCTTGTAACAAACTTTCATTCTCTTCTCTTAAAGATCCTGTTGATCAACTTAACACTTGGGGTATTTACAAAATTATTTGCCGTTGCAGCCTTTCTTACATTGGACAGACAAAACGTGCTCTGAAAATTCGGTTAAATGAGCATAAAGGTTATGTACGAAAGCAAGAGTTAAATAAGTCTAGTATTGCTCAACATTATTTTAATTCCGACCACACTTTTGATTTCAATTCTGGAAAAATTATTCAAAAATGTTCTTCCCCTTTAGAGCTTGACTTTTGGGAAGCTTATCATATTAACAGGAATAGAGAGAGAGAGAGTTCCAATTTGGTTAATGATTCTTCCTCAACTCCATATTTTTCACAGGTCTGGCAGAAGTTCCTTTAATTTGTTGTTCTTTCTTGGTTTTCTTGTTAGCCGGTTCTTGGATTTGCTTTAATTTCGTATCTATTTTTATATTTTTTCCCAGCCTCCCCTCCCCCTCCCCCTCCTTAACATGTGTACTTTGCTTTTGCATTTTGTTTCGGTCCTTTCTGTACTTATTTTTATTTCTATTTTAATTCTTTGTATATTTATTTTATTGTTTTTGCAGTTTTCATGTATTTTCGAATTTTTATGCATGCTGTGGTCATTTTTGCTTTGTTTTAATTGATATTCCTTTTTTCCTTCATGTACTTTCAACTGGTTTTCTTATTGGTGTCTTCCCTGTTACTTTTACTTCCACTTCACGCTGCCTATATTCTCACTGGTTTGCAGATAATTCTTAGGCTGCATTGTCGCGGCCAGGTTCACGACATAAGGGCGCATCAATCGCAAAGTGGTATAGACAAGAAATAGCAATTTTAGGGAAACTAGACTAATTTATTCATATGTATATAGACATTAACTTATGACCATGAGACTATTACTATTAATTAAAAAGGAAATGTGCAGGGAACGAACCATCACCGTCCGGATCCAAATGGCAGCACTTGTTACACACTTAATCCATATATGTTGGCGATCTTTCCTCATCCGGAAACAAACGGCGCTCAAAGTCTTACATGTAGAAGAAGCCTGCCGCGCCTATTTTACAGACGGCAGATATTTAGCAATCAAGGATTTTATTAAAAGGGCCCATCTCAAGGCAATATCCTTAGAAGAGTCTGTCGCCACTCTACTGGGAAGAAGAACTGGTCTCAGGAAAGACTGATCTGATCTCTCAGAATCTGATCTAATGAAACTCTGATGATGTTTTTTCAGAGATTTTGGTTTTAATTAACCAAAGCTTCTTGCTGATTTGATGAGAGGTCCTGACCAATTCAGGCTCAATTGACCTCCCATCTTTCCTTAGGTCTCTCCCAACCAGGGCGCTTCCCCTCTGTCGTTGGCTGGCGAGTTTATCAGTGGGGCAGTACGAAGATCCACGCAATCAGACCGTCTTGCCTCTAGTGCTCTCGTCTTCCCGCGGTGTTGTTGCCTCCGCAGCCATCTCGTGCCATAAAATTCATATTTCTTTTATTCCTCCGATAGGCCTTTGTTGAAATAGTGTTTTGCGCTATTGTTGGTCCAGACGGCCTGTCGCCGTCGGTCGTAAAAATGCCCATCAATTTGGGACCCCCATATTTCTGTTACGACATACATAAGCCTTGTTTTTCTTGTTTTGTCTGCTTCATTTCGATGTTTTGCATCTAGAAGCTTCCTGTCGCATTGAAAAAGGGATTCCAAAGAATCCCGAAACATAAGTCTGCATTTTAATGCTAATTTGTGCTCTCTTAAGGTGAAATTATTTTTATCACAGTTTACTTAGCATAAAGTTTATTTATTATTTTAAAAGGGACGTGTTTTTCATTTGAAAAGGACATACTGATACATACCAATTAATAAACTCTCTATAACTCATTCGGATTTATTTGAATTTTTTTTTTTTTTTTTTTTGAATTCGAGATAATAGCAAATAAAATAAGATGCAAATCCTCAAGTCTATTTTATTATTTTATTTCCTTATATTTTTCAAATTGTATTTATTAATTTATCACTCTATCACTCATAACTCGGATTTATTTGATTTTTTTGTATTCGAATTAGCAAATAATAATTACAATAATAATAATAATAATAAAATACACGCATTTTCAGTTTTAACTTTTTCTTTACTATTTTTTAAGAAAATTACAAAAACAGAGATGGAACAATATGTTGCAAAAAGTCTAAACAGAGGTCACCATGTAGTCTTTTGCGAACCACCAGTAGCTAGCGAGGAAATTTTCAGTAGGTCGTTGATTTTGATTTCCCCAATATTCGCATTGAACAGCGCGTTGCTCAGAAATTAAATAATATTTTCCCCCATAAGTATACAAGTAGGAAAAGGGCGATAACTGTTATTGCAGTAGTATTTTGGTTTTTTTTTTTTTTTTTTTGCATGTAATAAATGAGAGGTTTTTTGGGGGTGTTTCGAATAGGAGGGTTTCCCAATAGGGATCTGAAAACGTAGCTCAATAGCTTCATAAGTTCGTAGGCCATCGCTCGACACTGATATAGCGGGTCATAACGTAAACATACGTTGTTTTTGGTGTAAATGGTTGATAAATTAAATTTGAAAATAAGCAAGTTGAGCTGATTAAAAAAAGGCCACAAATAGCGATAAGGAATTAAAGATGTGCAGTTCAAGATGGGGGGAATATTTTTCAATAAATGAAAAATGAGCTTGTGGATGAAAATATATCTTATTTCCTTTGCATTGCAAAACTAATTCTTTATAACTCCGAAACTCATGCATGCAAGTTTTGTTGCTCTTTGTGCTCTTATAAAGTTGTTGCTCCTTATAAAGTTGTTTATAAATTTTGAACTAAAGATTTGTTGTATGGATGTATACGCGAACGTACACGTATGCATCTTAATAATTTCAATGTTTTTGAGTTCGGAAATATACGCAGAGTATTATGTAAAATTCGGAAGTTTCTGTGAATATCTTATTGGCAATTTTTTGTAGAGTTATATTTATGTATTTCTTCATTATCAAGCACTTCATTGCAAGAAGATTTTAAAAAGGAGCAAAATTAAAGGAAAGTATGCATTTTATTAAGGGCAGCGGGTACCATGAGACCATTTTTTTTCTCTCTGGTGTTTTTATTAAACTTAATATTAAAAAAACCCTGATTTCTTAAATATAATTTGAAAATTTTAATTTTCAAAACGAAATTTAGAAATTTTAAAAAATGCATCTCTTTTTTAAAATTGGCGTAATATCTCAAAAAATTTTTATTGAATCATTACTCAAAAAACAAAACTTTTATGCTTTGAATTTTTTGTAACTAAAATACTTTTTGAAAAAAAATAAACTGAATTAACGCAGGAAAAACAACGAAAAATATTAAAAAAAACCTACAAAAATAATTTTTAAAAAAATGTTCTTAAGTTATCATAAAAGTAGAGCATAAATTTGTTAGGTATAGTTTCAGGAACATGTGAGAAAAAAATCCTAATTATAGATCCAAATTTAAAAAAGCATTTGCATTTTAATTGAGTTGAAATGCGCAAAAAAAGTGAGAGAAAACACCATTTTTAAGTTTTCGACTTGCAAAAACTTCAAGTGAGGAACTTTTTTTTTCAGTTACAGTCCCGATGAAAGTGCTTCTTCTTGCTTATTTTGTTTTAAAAAATAAATGTGTGGCTTATATTCAGCACAGTTACTGTTTCGGAGTGAAAAGGTGACACCTCACACCGTAATAAAATCAATGATAAATCAATAAATATTGCTTCAATTTTTCTGAAACTTTCAGGGAACATTTTTAAAGATTTATTTTACTACTTAAGCCAATAAAAAAATTGTTTGGTGTTTTTCAACATTTTTGGGTGTTGGCTCCCCTTAAGCCGGAAGCCGATGTAAGCCTTAATTAGTTGAGTACGGTTACGTGCATGAAAGGGAAAATGGTCGCTTAGGTTAAGTGACTTTCAACCTATAGTTTTTGTCAACAAAGTCAGCTTCTTAAATATTTCTATTTTTGTTTGCTCTGAAAAAAACTGAAAGCAACAGAGAATCGCGGCAGTGAGGGGCTTTCACACCAAAGGAGAAAAAAGACAAACAAAATTGTCTTTTCTTATCTGCGCAAGCGCAAAGCATATTTTGGCCTTCAAACATAGGCTCTGCGCTTGCGCAGATGAGAAAATATAAGATTTTTGTCTTTGTCCCTTTGGTGCAAAGAGCCCAAAAATGATACTCCTATAACACCATGTTAAAAACATTTTTATTTTCATGCAAGTACCACACACTTTTATGTTTTCATAATAAACTACGCTAATGTATTGCTTGTATCGAATAGTTTTGCAATAAAGTATTTATTACATTTTTTTCTTTACAATTGAAGTATTTTAAATAGATATTAAAATCACTTCCATTGACAATGCATTGACATTAATTTAAAAAGGTCAAAACATTGAAATATTAGTCGTTAAGACGAAAACAAGATGTTAAATGAAAATTTTTATCTGTTTTGAACCAGTTTATAATAATGTCTAATTTTCTCGTTCACATTTGAAAAACGGATTACGAAATCAAAAATACTGTGAGCAGAAGTCACATATCCAATTAATATTCAGTATGCTTCTGAGAGATATGTATGTAAATTGTATTGAATTATAAAATAATACCAATAACCAATCCAGAACTGAAGTAGATATTCATTGTTGTGTAAATTTCCTAAAGAGAAATAGGAAAAGTTTGTGTATAATTTATTCACGCTGCAGAAGGTCTCTCAGCCGTTTGCAATTCGCCTAATGAATATTAATGATATAATGAGCATTTTGACTTTTATTTCATTAATATTTTATATTGTATCAGCAAAATCAGTTATTAGAAATAAGATTCATGCATTCGTTTGCCTACTTTCGAACACTAGTTTGAAAGACGGCTTCAAAACTAGTTTAATGATTCAGTGCATCACCAGTAAAAGGATTAAAAGATAAAAGTTCTTAGAAATACTTTAACTACTATATAGTATTCGAATAAATGAATTGAATTGGCGCGAATTAAAATGTAAACTTTTGCGCCGCACAGTAAAAATTAACAACCAACGTAAAATTTTCACAAGTTACAGACACGTGTTTCGAGGTTGCAAGGAACCCCCTTTCCAATGCAGAACAGTGAGCTTCTAGCTGAAAAACATAAGGGGCTCTTTGTAACCTCGAAACACGTGTCTGAAATTTCTGCAAATTTTTAAATCCTTGAAGAGATTTGAAATCCTTGAAGGCTATGCAAAAGGAATACTGCCTGATAAATAAGCTAATTCAAGTAACAATTTAAAATGAACGTAAAATTAAGCCCAAAAGTTGCAGATACGTGTTTCGATGTTGTAAAGAACCCCTTTTTCAATGCAAAAGCTGAAAAACAATAGGGGTCCCTTTTAGCCTCGAAACACACGTCTGCAATTTCTGCAAATTCTGTGCATAATTATTCGTTGACTTTTAATTTTTACTTGAATTAGCTTATTTATCAGGTAGCCCTTTGCATAGTATTCAAGGATTTCAGATTTCTTACTACCTATTAATAGTTTTACTATTTTCTTTTTCCAATAGTATTTTGATCAAAAAGTTGTATCTTTTTTTTAAATGAATTATTATTTTCTTCTTTTTTTCACTGTTACAAACCTTTCAAACGCATGTATGTTGTTAGCCAGTAACGGTTGCTGAAATGACTTGCATATCTGAAGCTGTCGTCTTTGTAAAAGTCAAAACATTGAAATATTAGTTGTTAAGTCAAAAACAATATGCTTAATGAAAATTTTAATTTCATTTTTAACCAGTTGAAGAAGATGTCTAATTTTCTCATTCGCATTTTCAAAAATGGATTACAAAAATGGATTACTGTTCCTTTGAAATTACACACACGATAATTTCTAAGACATTTTTACTTTTTTTCCCCTACCAATTCCTATCAGAGAAATAAACTAAATTTTGTTTAGAAATGTTTGTTTGTTTCTAAATTTTGAGCGCCGAAATATGATTATTATTCTAACTTAGATCCACATATCTAACTTATGACTTAGATTAGTCTTTCTGTTATCCTCATATCTATATATGACCCATATTAGAAAATATGACTTAAGGTAAAGTTAGGATAGATTGCGCGGTAGGAGAGATTGCGCATCTACGAGTTCGGGAGGAAGAAGTAGGGTGCACGCGACCAAACGCCTTGCATTTGTATTACGACAATAGTGGAATGTCCACTTGAAAGTGCAATGTGATTTATTTGACCGTCTGTGATTAAACATCGATATTCTATATTGTTTTCACAAAGTAAGTGCTTGAATTTTCATAATGCGTTCTTTGAAATTCTATAAAGTATTAGTAGTACAAAATATATTAAATGTAAACGACTATTTGTAAGCTACTAAGCTAGACTAACAGTGGGAAGGCCAGCATGTCTTTCTAGAAGCAGCCATATTTAAGTAAAAGTCCGCGCAATCTGTCCTACCAAAATAGGATAGTTTGCGCGTTTTGTACTTAGGAGAGATTGCGCGTTTCTCCCGTTAGTTTTCATGCTAGGAGAGATTGCGCATTATATTATTACCCATATCTTGTTGGGAATGCAGCATAAATTGCAAATTACATGTGAAACGTATGAATCGATTAAATTCGCTGCAATAATGGATTAAAAGGGGCGTTCTGAATTTTTACTAAAACATAAAATGTAAAATACTTATGCCCTCTCAACACATCTTTAAGATTTGAATATTTTAAAACTTTAAATTGATTTTTGAAGTTATTTCTTTACATAAAAAATTCACGGGTGTCTCTTTAACAGTCATTAATTAAATATTTTGACTATAGTTCTATATCGAAAGGTAAAGTTGTCGTGACTTTATAATTTGTGTTTTCAAGAGACTGTGGTTTTTATACCGTATAAATCGTTGAAAACAAGTTCGTGTGATTTTATTTCTTTTGAAGATTTAAGTTATGAAATATACGTTTCGGAACTAAATGTGCAAATAAAGTAATTTATGAAAAAATTTCTTTTCTTAGACGAAAATGTTGCTATTAAATTAATAATGTGCTAGTTTTATACAAATATTCTTATTAATAAACTATTTTTCCAAACCGTTTAAAAAAAATACAAAGTTCCAACGAATGTTACTGACCCGCACATATATTCGAGAGAAAAATTAAGAAAGAAACAGCTACAAAAAAGAAGCGAACGTCTGAAGATAAGATGCTTCCAGAAAAAATGAAAACCAAAAACTTGCAGGAAAGAAAAGAAAACAAAATGTTTGAATTTTAAAACATCTTCGTCATCAGCAACCTTAGAAGAAAATAATGTCAAAATACTGAACCTTTGGGACCATGTGAGACAGGACAACGAGGATGAGTGCACTGAATGTCTGAAACTGTACCAGGAGACAACTTCGACCAGTGACATTAATGCCTACCGTTTCTTTGTAGGGACAGCCTGAAACAGCCAAAAATAAGCATTTCTACAAAAAAAATAACATGTTTTAATGTATTCCTAAACTTATAATAACCCGTTAGGAATACATTAAACCAATTTTTTGTTGAAATGTTCATTTTTGGGTGCTTCAGACGTACTTTTCAAACTGTCCCTAAAAAGGGACGGCGGGCATTAATGGGTTAAGTGTGCTATTTGTAGCAGATGGGTGCACTACTTACAACAATAAGTATACCGATTATGTACGCCAACATTTTCGGTTAACAAACAAAAGACATTGAAACTGAAAATGAATAAGATTAATTATAATTTAAACCTTCTTTTCTTCTTTATTTTGTTTCTTTAATTAAAACACTGTTTCTTTAATTAACACACTCATATCTATATATGACCCATATTAGTACATATGACTAAAATAAGTCTATATATATCATATCTATACACGATGCTGGGGGAAAAAAGGATATTTCCAGGGACCTGGAACGGAGCATGGAGCAAGAGCGCAGAGTAGTTAAGAAATGAGATTTCGCTCGCAAATACAGCGGAGATGGAGCAAAGAAATTTATCGTACTTTTTTTTAATATCGCACTTTTTTTTTTAACCTTTTAAATGTTTTATCTTGCATACTAAAGTAACGATAAAAAAAGATATAAATAACATAACATGTTAAAAGTAGAATAATGTATTAAAATTAGCACAGAGTGGAACTGGGAAATACTTAGAAGTCGGAGCAGAGCAATTAAAAAAAGGGTCTGCACCGGATCCATGGGTATTACAAACAAAAATAAAGGTTTGGATGTAAACATGGGCAAAATTCGAATAATATTCGTAGGAACATTCATTTATTAGTTTTTCTATATCACATTGGACAGCAAAACTTGTAAGTGAAATCTACAAACAGAGAAGTGTTTCTCAAATTATTTGCAATAGATATCTTAAAATTTTCTATTTTGTACTTATACCGCTTTGCGTCTGGCTGCCTGTTATGTAAATATGACATTTTTTTAATTGCTTAAGCTTCTCTTCTTATCGTAGGGAATAAAGCATGTATTTGTTAAGTAAGATAACATAACTTTATTTTTCTCAAAGTCTTAACATTGAAATTTTATGACGAAAAAATCTTGATCATCCAGAAAAGCCAATGTTTTTCGTCAATATTTTTTTTTGGCTTAGTAAACTTTTTCTTTCATATCAATCTCTTAAAAACGCCATACTTTTTTTTGAGTGAAAGAAATTTTTTATAAAGGAAAAAAAAATGTACATAAAGGCATTTTTCTCTTATACTCGTATATATTTAGTGAAAAAAGAAAAATAATTAAAGGAATTTCAAAAAGTGTTTTTTTTTAATGATGGTTTTATATGGTTCAAAAAAATTACATAGTCAGTCCTAAAGAGGGTTTAGGATTAATTTCTCCTCTGAATGCTAATGATAAGAGAATTTTGTATAATCTTTAGAAAAATAAGAACTTTATATACGAAACTGAAGTGCAAGGGATTAAAATATTAAATTTAAAAATATTTTAAATCCTTAAATATAACAAATGCTTTGCCAATAAAGTTTGCGAGTGATTAATTACATTTTATAAAAATATAAGTAATGGTAAATGTTTCTATGTTTTATAGAAAATAGTCAAAATCATGGAGACGAAGAATTAATAGTTGCACAGCTTCCATTTTCTCGTACAAAGTAAAGGATTGTATTCTTGAAAAGTTTTCCACTTAAATTTCAAATCTAAATTTCCGTTTTAAACACTCTTTAACCAGATTTACCAATTTTTAGTAACACCCGTGTGTACGACGGCATAGACGTACATAGCAACCGAAATATCTATTTTGACGGTCGTTGGATTTGTTTTGCCGAAGTTTTTCGTGACGTTGTTATGTACGTATATGCGCACGTTATACATGCGTATACGTAAAGAACTTTCGTTATTGGTTGCAAATGGATAGTCCAAAAGGGTTTTTTACTCGTTTCTTGTGACAAAATTAATCACACGTCATCTTAACTGCAAGTGTTTTTTCGTATCAGGCAAGTTACTCCATGCATGTTACAACTCGTCACTAGTTGCAAATTAAATAGTTCACCCCAGTTGGTGACATAGACTTTTCAATAAACATTTATTCACATCATTGATAGTTATAGAATCGCGAAGTCGCAGTTAAAATCAGTGGCGGATCCACCGATCGCCCCCTCCTGTAAAAAACGAGATCCAAGCGACGAGCAATAGGAAAAATAGACCTCACCCAAACAAATAAGTGTGAAAAAACTACTGAAAAATAAAAAGTATCTAAAAACAACGAAAACTAAATTTTTACTTAAAAAATACACACGAAGACAAATTTGTCATTTCACTACAGGGGAATAAACATTTTTTGACTTGTGTGATTGAAATACCAATAAATTGAAAAGCCGAGGTAAGGATTGGTTGTTTTATTTTTCTATATCAATAATTGTTTTGAGAGTTTGTTTTCAGGGTGCGGGAAAAGAAATCAGCAAATTAGGGTCATAACGTCAATTCTTAGGTTTTTAAAAATTTGCTTTTCACCTCCTGACTACTGGATCTTTCATTTGTAATGACTAAGTATTTTGTTTTCTTATTTCTTTATTTTAGTCTGTTTTAAATTTTATTATATAAACTGAATCTGAATTACTTATTTTATCGATAATTTGCCGATACGGAATGGAAATAGAATACCATACAATAAGAAATAGAATACCATATCGGAACAATATTTACTTTCCATTTTGTGACGGCATGGAAAGAAAATATGAAAACTAAGTTTAAAAAAAAATAAGAAAAAGTGTGAGTTTAAAACTAATAATTAATTGGAATGAACATAATAATATGCATTAAATCATGGTGGCTATACTTTGTGCGTGACGCTATTTAAATTTTAAGAAGGTTAAATACAATTTAGCTGCGGTAATTGTGTAACAATATAGTATATTTCTTAATAAAAATGAATTAAATCTTAAATTAAAATGATTAAATAGTTAAAAGTTCGAATTTCTGGTATTATGAGAAACGCACAAAACGACATTTTTGAAATTTCATATCAAATCACTGGGGCAAACCATTACTAACATTGTTGACAGCTTACTAAACACTTAAAGGACATCAAATGAGCAGATTTTCAGATTTTTAAAAAATGGCTTTTTTGAGTAATCACACTTCAAAAATTGTAATTTTTGAACATTTTCAAATTGCAAACTTTAAATTCTGAGGTGGGTATGCCTCTCAGGCTTACAAACTGCTTTGTCTTACTGCTTTGTCAAAAATACAACTTTTTCATAAGAAAAAAAATCCATAAAATTGGTAAAAATGCAATTCTTTCACTAAAAAAACACTTTTTCCTTTGTCAAAAACAGTGGCCATTTTAAAAGGGAGTGTTTTGTTGGTTTCCTGAAAACTGCCAATTTTGTACTAAATTTTAAAAGTCTGTAACTAGAGAAATAGGTTTTTTTTTGCAAAGTTTATATGTCCTTTAGCTGTAACTACTGTATTTTTTAAAATATGTGAGGGTCATGTGATTACAAATTAAACTAATAAATCAATACTAAAACGTTAATTGTACGAAATGGCAGTTTACTCACTTTCCTCTGTACCACCTGTGCTTTAGATTTACTAAGAAAGCATAACTGTAAAAGGACCATTTTTCTCAATTTAGAATACAAAATATGTAAAGAAAATGTTAAAGTTTCGTAAGTTTTTTTTTTTTTTTTTTACACATTTGTTAGATTTGGAAAATCATTACAAACGTATTTTTATAGTTCAGCTTATGCCTACATAAAAAACCGGAAATTAACAAACCGAAATGTAATGATAATCATAACAAAACAAAAGACTCTTTTCGAAGCATTATGTCTTAAAACAAATGTGTGTAATTTTAAACGCTGTAATTGTGACTGAAACGTTGCGGAAGTACGCTGTCACTTTTTATGGGGGGTTAAACTTCATTTTCTGCTCATTTAACTTTGTTACAAGGCTCCTCTTACGTTTATATATCTAAGTTAGCTAATTTATATTCTGGGCACTTTCATGAAATAAAAAATCCGTATTCTTTTTTTAAAATATAATTAGTACTTTAAAATGAAAGTTTTATAATTAAAATGTTTATTTAATGTGTCCTAAGGCTACAATGAAGCATTTTCTGCTAAAATGATCTAGGAAAATTTAATATTTGCTAGTTACAAGAATAATTTTCCACTAAACTACAGATTTTTTCTTTTTTTTTATTTGATGAGGAAAATTTCTTCCTACGTCTTAGTCATCCTGTATATGAAAAATTAGATTATCTTTTGCTTCAAAACAGAGCAAGTTATTTTTCTATGACTATACTGAGTTCTATATTTGTATAAAACGTAGGAAAGTTGTATTCTGTCTTAAATAGATAATTAGAAATTTTGTTAAAAATTCCCATCCGAAGATAAGCAAACAAAGCTTAAATTTTTGCTTTAGAACTGTAAAACTTCTTTAAAATCCGCAGTATATATTTTCATTAAGCAAAACTCATTAAGTATGGATAACAGTTCTTAAATATTATCAACATTTCACCTCAAGATCCCCATCAGAGTAAGGACAGCAATTCCTAAAATCCTTCTTACCACGCGGTTAACAGCCTTTTAGAACTTGAAAATTAGATTCTCCTTTAAAACTTGGAAAATTCCTTTAAAACCAAGGACAATTGTGATCGAAGACATATATTTTAACCAACCCCCCCCCCCCAAAAAAAAAGAAGGAATAAAAGAAAATTATCCAAAAGAAAATTAATATGCATATTCGAGTTTAAAAATTTAAGTCTGATACTGAGACTTAAAAATATAGCTTTAAGGTAAAGAGATATTTAATATCAGTCTCCAACTGGCGGCAATTACATTAAAAGTCATCAATGCCATTAAAATGCTTAACAGTGCAGAGTTTATAAAATGGGCACTTTTAGTAAAAATAAATACATTTAATAAATAAATAAAATAAAGTGAAAACAAACAAGAAATAAGTGTTACAAAATAAATCAACTGAGTTAACATAGTATCAATCTAAACCGCCACGTAAACTGTTTAAAATAAAATAGATCTCCAATTTGTACTATAAACGGTAAATTAAAAGAGTAGTGTAATAAGTATGAAAACGCGCCAACTAAGAAAAAAAAGTATGTTCTGAAGTTTTCCCAAAATTTTGTTCTGAAATAAAGCGAATGAATAATTTATCGTTCGGAAAAATAATTGAAACATTCAGTGTAATTTATTGAAAATTTCAATTCATATCCATTCAAATACAATCTATAAGCCAAACATGGCGTAGAGTACATAAATTGCATTTGAATATACCATGAAACCAAACACTCAGAAATAGAGTAAAAACGCACCATACATGGCGCAAATACATTATAATTTTCCCTATTAAATACGCAGATATTTACATAATACTTAGTTATAAGAATTACACGTACATTATAGTCTTGAGCAAAGGAGAGATAGACGGGACATGATTCAGTTGTTTAAATTCATTAAAATGAGAAATGTTGATGGGATACAGCTATGTGCTGAGAGTAGAAACAGAGGTCATTGTTTTAAGCTTTTCAAATCTCAGGCTAATCTTGAAATTAGGAAACATTACTACTTCAATGGGGTTGCAAGCAGTTGAAATAGTTT
Organism: Octonoba sinensis; assembly: GCA_038502835.1. Taxonomy (NCBI): domain Eukaryota; kingdom Metazoa; phylum Arthropoda; class Arachnida; order Araneae; family Uloboridae; genus Octonoba; species Octonoba sinensis. The sequence continues at coordinate 14,682,858 of CM076606.1, read as the reverse complement.
ACCAGAAGCGACTGTTAATTGCAGTGGGGTAAAAACTTTTAAGAAAGCTCTTGATGTTCATTGGGGACTGCTAAAGTGACTAAGACCAGCCTAGCTGGGCCCTGAGCCTGTTGTTGGTCGTCACTTTTGTATTAGTATTTGTATTTGTATATGTTCTCCTAACAAATATTCAAAAAGTGACTCCTCCAATGTATGATTAAGTATTTGCGTAACATTAAAGCATGATTTGGCTGAAAAAAACATAATAAGTATCGCCAACAGCACTCCAAAACGGAAAAGTACCAAGTAATATAAATCATAGTTTTTCTGGAGCAATCTTGAAATCCCTCTAAAGTTTGAGGTGATTGTGTCAAAAATCAACGTTATCGGAAACCTTCCCGTTAAAATTTACTTCCACATAAGTATAATCTGTTAAAAATATATAACACAAAGTTCTCGGACTTTGTTTAAAAAATAATTATAAAGCAAGGGACAGGAAAAATATGACATACTACAACTCAAATGAGGTATAATTCTAGTTTTTGGTGAAAAATGAGTTGATACGTTTTGGTAAGATCTTAAATTGCATCAAAAATTAACGTTATAGAAAAGATCAACTTAAACTTTCCACCTCAGTATGTGTCTGCAGTAAAATATCTATGGTGCAACTCGCAATGTTTTATAACAATATGGCCCCCCAAAATATTTTGTACCGTTCATCTGGGATTTAATCCAAAAATGATTTCTACGCATCATATGATAGCAGAAACAATCCTTTTGGCCAGAAATACTATTTAGTTTGGCGAAACTATACACTCTCAGAAAAAATCGTTTTCATACACTACATTATTCCTCATTTTTCAACAAATAATTTCCGTACCCCTTGAGAACGAACTTTTTCCGTTTATTCTCTGCACGCATGCGTATTCAACAATCTCAGCTACACGATCAGAAGTCGACAAGACAGCGAGTTTAGCCTAACCAGTTTCATTCCATTTCACATAAATGCAGGTATGGGTAAGTTCCTATTTCAGATTTTGATTTCAGTAATTTCTCGAAAATATGTGTCAACTCTTAAAGTTTTCAACAAATGATTGAGAGAAAAAATGTCTTAAGATATTCACATATTCACCTTGTGTTTATTTTCCAGATGAAACACGATTGCCATGGTTGTTTATTTTCTAAAAGATTAAATTGAAGTCGAATGTTTTACAATGCTATAAAAAGTTCGTTTTCTTAAGCTTTCAATAAGTGATATCTGGTCTCCCTGCAAATTTCTATAAGAACCTTACATCTTTTATATAAAGTTCCCACGGTCCTTGAAAAACCTTGAAAATCCTTGAATTTCCTTTAAACCACTCGGGGACCCCCAAAAATCCTTGAAAACGACCGTAGGGTACTTGAAAAGTCCTAGATTTTTCGGAAAGGTCAACCTCGTAAAAGTAAGTAAAAATTTCCGCGCAACGATCGGCTAGCAAAATTCCAATCCCCCTTTTAAAAAAAAAAGTGATTCTTGAACTCTTTTAGTGTGGTGATTCCCGACTTCCGAGTGCATTTCTTCAGAGCTCAAAAGCTTGCTAAATTTCCGTACAGTTCGGCTGGAGTCTGAGTTTAAACGGTTCTGCTAGTGTGACCGAACCGATGATTATGTTTTGAACTGGTTCCTATCATCAATACTTGTCTTTTCATTTACGGCCTAGAATGCCGGGAAAATGCGTGTTTAGCCCAGCGTGGGTTGAAAAAGATCATATAAGGTTTGACTTGTTTCTGAATGACTGTTTAAGTTTACAAATCGTTTGTTTATTATTTGTTTATCGCAAAAATCACGAGTAAGAAATTGAACCTGCAAGTTAAACTTTCATTTTTAAGTTATGTAGCTTTTTTTCTTTTAAAACACATATGTGCTAAACAATAAACATCAAACTAGGTCCCATTATCATTTTCATTTGGGTCCTTAAAAGTACTTGAATTTTTTTGCGATAAATGAATGAATATATCTATTTGTCCTCTGACATGGTGATTCTCAATAATTAAACTATTGTCAAAATCACTAGCATAGAACGAAAATTTGACTTTATTCAGAATTAAATTTTTGATTATAGCCAGTCTTACATCTTTTGGTGTAGGGGGGAGGTATAGGGATAGTGATAAAAAGAATGTCTGTTATTGTTAGTCACATGGCCCATCAAAATTATTTTGATTATAAAATATGGCTTATAAAATATGTGAGAACTCATAAACCAAAAGGCAACTAGACTGCTACACCCTGCCCAGTTTATTTCCTTTGTTGTCTTGTCATAATTTTACGTTTCTCTCTTATTTTCTGGTATCTTTGCAGAAATAAACCCTGAGAGAGGAACTTAGAGCCAAAAGAACAAAAAGAATGTGTTGGAAAAGATCTGAAAATTACGTAATAAGTTATTGTGCTTCGAAAATCCATTTCATCTATCAGTTTCTTTAAGATGTCAAATAAAACTTCTAAAAATTGGAAAATAAAACTTTGTTTATTGTTTAATTATTCTATGGTGGTTACTTTATTGCTATTCACTTTCTCCTGTTATTTTATTGCTATGGTAAAAATATATACACATACATACATAAAGTTTTAGTGGCGTCTAAGTATAGCTGTCATTTTTTTTTTTTTTTCAATTTTATTATATGCTTATTGAATAAAGATGGCTGATTTCTTTGTGTAGGATTTTTTAAATTACTATAGTAAATTGATTTGAATTAAATATTTTTTGGTCTTGCAAAGATTGATAATTGGCAAAACTTGAAAATTGACTTGGCGAAACATTCTTCACTTAAAAATAGCATGCACCAAAAAGTTCAAACTAATGTTTACTATATTAAGAGATATAAATAAATTAAACCGGTCACAAGACATAAATATGTGAATGACCTGACCATACTGAAAATTATGCAGATAAGGGCTTTTTTCTAAATAAAATTGTATTACATGAAAAATACTTTAAATAATTTAAAATTTAGCATTAAAATAGTAATATAGAAATAAATGGTACCTTATTGATTTTCAGAATTATGTGTTTAATTGTTCTAATTTATTTTTCTAAATATGGTATCATGGTGACAAATTTTTATAAATCTACTTGATGAGGATTATTGTCAATCAATAACTTATATCTCTTAGCTCTCTGGGGGAGGGGGGATGAGAATGGGTATATTTCAAAAGTTGGACTGGTGGTTAATTGCAACAAATTATCAACTTTCATTTTTAGTGAAATTTTTGAAGGTAGGGAGATTGCGCAAACCTGTGGTAGCTCGTTAACAATTATAGGCTGAAAACACTGAGAAGCTCCCAGCAAACAAATAATCTCACGAAAAGTTTGATATACTTTTCTGAAAAGGAAACTTCCGGAAGTGCTGGCTTATAGTATATTTTGCATTTTACTAAAAAAAGATGCTTACTTCATGAAGTTAAAAGCTTCATAGAATTAGCATCTTCCATATATTTTAAAATATATTGCACTTTTTATTAGACTTTCAGGTTCTTCGTTTCATAAATAAAATTTCAAGGCTTAAAGTTGACAGGAAAATGAGAGGGGTTGGCATGTAAACTTCGTTCATTGAGTGTGCTTTCAATTAAGAGTATAGCTTTGTATTGTTTGGAAATTTGGCAGCATACTTGTTTTTTCCTCCTCTATATTAGACTCCACATAAATGTCAATAAAAAATGAATTCAGTTGTAAATTTGATTCTGAGAAAGAAAAAAAAACTTGTACTAGTTGCTGCAAAGTAGAAATGATTTTTCAATTGTGAAAAGTCAAAAGTAATGTGCAGCTTTTGGCGTGGCATTTTATTAATAAGTCCTTTATACGTGTTATAAAATTTTATTTTCAGTGTGCTCTTAGCTGCTACTTAGTCTTGCATCTGGTCTGGTGGGGTATGCCCAAAAATTATTTTTAAGGGAGTACAGAATAGTGTTTAAAAATAAATAAAAATGGAACTTCTGGAAAAAAGGAATTTTTTAAATCACATTTTAAAAAACCTTTTAAATACATTATTTGCAGATGTAGCGTTATAAGAGGTTTTTTTTTTTTTTTTTTTTTCATTTCAATTTGTTAATTTTCTAGAAAGTAATGAATGAAAAAAAAAGTCGAATTTTCCATCCCAAAAGGCATTTTTAAAAATTTTATTTTCACCATTTGAAAGTGGGTATCTTATTACTCTAAATGGCATTTATCTGAAAACATTTTTTAAAGTTTGCAGAAATAAGTTGTCAGGATTTACTATATTTTATGATACTAGAGAAGTTTAGAAAACTAAATTTAGAAAACACCTCCAAAGTATAAAATGCCCACTTTCAGATGGTGAAAATAGAATTTTCATGTGCATTAAGCCATGAAGATTTTGAATTCTAAGTTTCTCCATGGATTAATATGGAATTTTTCAATTTGAGAAAATCACTGAAGAAGTATAAATGAACGCCTTTTTTCAATCTGCACAAAAACTTCATCTTTAACTCCTTAAAGCACGAGTTGTTTTCTGAGAAAATAGTATAATATAAGTTATTCTTTGCAATTTCTGGTTGGTGGGGGGTGACTAGGGAGCGGGGGTGGATGAGGTAAAAGTTGAATAGAGAAAAAATATTATATAAACGAAGTGTGAACGGGATCTCTGACAAGCATTAGAAATAAAATAACGCACGGACATGGGCAAATTTTCCTGGATATGTCCCTCATTTAAGAGAAACAAACTTAACGGACATTTCTTCAAATAACGGAAAATTTCCATCATGGAACAGAAGGTAACCTAACGCAGGTTTCTTCAAATAGCGAAAAATTTCCATCATGTAACAGAAATAAACATAACGCACGTTTCTTCAAATAACGGAAAATTTCTGTCATGTAACGGAAATAAACATAACGCAAGTTTCTTCAAATAACTGAAAATTACCCTCGGATGACGGAGAAAAAATATAGGAAAGTTTCTTCAATTGACGGACATTTCCACTTCTAGAACAGAAAAAATTGTAGAAGGAAGTTCCGTCATTTGACATGAGAAAGAAAAAACGGATGTTCTTCAAATAACGGAAATTTACCGGCAGCACTGCTGCCAGTAATATTTCCGTGAATTAAAGAAAAAAATTCTGAGTGTATAATTTAAGAGGTTAAACTGACGGGTGAGCCTTGTTTTTGTATTCGAAAGCAGCTTAAAACGAATATTACACGCACTGTAATTGTTCTACGAGCTTCGAAAAAAGATCTTTTAGTGCAGTTTTTTACGATACACTGCAAACATCGAAAAGGTGTGACATTTTTTCGGTGAGATACGCATAAATTTGCAATATTTCTTGCAACTGAAATAAAAAAAAGAACCGATTTGAATTTTATGAAAAATTCTTTGATGTGCATCAGGACCTCATCGAAGGTACCTGTAACCGAAGTTTCGTATTCTTAGACCTTTTCATCGCCCCAGGAGAAGACCGACACACGCAAATACACAAACTCTCTTCTTTATTTATATAGATTTAAATCCAGTCCAATGAAACTTTTCAGTAGATATTGAGCTTTTAAATATGCTTTAGTATCGTTAATTTCAAGAAAAAAATTTAATCCTTAAGATTATTAATATTAAATTTTAAAAGCAAAAAAGAAAGAAAGAATACAGACCAATTCTTTGTTTTTTTAAACAAAAAAGAAAGATATACGTGAGAACACTTAGTTTTTTTCTGCCAATTTTAAACAGTTTCTTGTAGCTGTAATAACTTTTTAGGCACACTAGAGGCACATGTTGTGAAAGCACATTTTCTTTTTAATGTTTGCTAATAAAAGCTCATTTGATGCTTTCAAAAGATAAATGAATAGGATAAAAGTTTTTAAATTTTAAAAGGAGGATTTTTTTCCTCTGTAAACAATACAAATTTTTAATCTAGTGAGATTATTTTGTAGTTATATTTTTCGTTTTTTAATTTCATAAAGTAGCCTCATATGTTTTTGAAAACACTTTTTATGCATCCAAATTAATAAAATTAAAACTATGTACTTAGAATAAAAATTAATTTATTATTTCCCCCCTATTTTGGTTTTGTTCCATCTCTCAATTTTTAAAATGTTTTAACCCCGATTAAAATAAAGATGTGAGCTAAAAACATTTTTTTGAAGTCAAACAAAAGTGATTGGTTTTCAGATGTTTACAATAACAAGCTCTGTACTTTACTTTTTATCTTTTAGTCAAATAATGAATAAGGTTTAATACACTACAAAAGTATACTCCCCACCCCCCAACCGTCAACTTATATTTACATAGAATTCCACAGTTAATGCTGCAATCTTTCAAAAGGTCCAATATTTATTTCTTGAGCGCCATGCTAAGGAACCTCAAACAAACACTGTAAATATTTAACTACCAAGACAAATCAAAATATTTCAATGTTTACATTTACCATTTTCAAAAGGCTCGTAAAAGTATTCATGATCACACACGACATTCTCAAAAATTAATATATCTAACAACAAGAATTAATCAATTGAAGTGGGACTCTGCCAACTTATATTTTTGCTATTAACTTCATTGAATTGTTCGGAACCAAATGAGGAATTATCAATTGCTATATTAACATCCATATATTTGATGAGTACACTTGCATGGCAATTATTTTAAAAATTCAGCAAATGCTTGAAAAGCAAATTTGACGCCAATTTATTTTGATGAAATTCTTTCATGTGAGCACTGAAGTTACTTTGTCGTACTGAAGTAATGAAGTAATTTTCATTACTCTTTGCACAGCATGCAACATTTCTAGAGCAGTCACGTCAAAAACTAAAAATTCTGAAATATTAATATCCAAATTGATGTGTTTCCATTTTGAGGATAACCTCGGCACTTCACAAAATCCTTTAACATTTTTGTTACACTCTGATGAATTCTTAATTTATTTCTGTTCAAATGCGGAGCAAGAATTTCTAATAAACTGGATGTGCATTGCTTTTATGAATATTAAGTAAATGCTCAAGTGGGAACGAGAAATTCTATTTCTTTTAAAGTTTAACAAAGGAGGATAATATCTTGTTTGAGTCGCAACTTGTCACATCTGTTTGGAGACGCAAAACTGTTGGTTTGCGGAATTTATTACTAGGAGATACTGTACTTCTCTACACAAAACAAAAGAAAGTTGTCAATCAACAACTGCAAAAGATAATTAATCAGTCAATCATCAACTGTAATATCATGGATACTCTCGGCTAAATTAAATTCAGTCTCGCATCATTTAGAGCTCAGGTGCCGCCAGCTAGGGGGAAACGGAGCGTCAAAATTCTCAAGTGGTAATCGCATCCGTTGGTGCTATTTGAAAAAATGGATGCCGGTCTGCAAAAGTTAGTGACCATACACAGCCCCATTAGAAAGAAGGAAAAAGACCAGAAAGAAGAAATACCGCTACACATAGAGTGGGGAAAAAAATTCTGCGTCATATTGAGGAACATTTTCAAATTAGGGAAACATAAAAGATGTAAAAAAAAATAATAAATTCGGTTTACATTTACTGGTTGCACGTGTGCGCTAAAGTTTGCCGAAATTTCAAAAAAACTATGTTTATGAATATTACTAGGAGTCTGAAGCAAACTGTTTTAAAATATTAAAAATTCTATTCAATAAATAAAAATACAAAAGAGTTGCTATTATTTTTTTCCCTCTCTCTTTTTTTTTTCCAACTAGGAGGTGCTACCAGAAAATGTTCAAGGATTTGAATAACATTTAACCATTATTTGTGTGGCTCCATAAATAAGAGTTTGAGCTGTTACATTCAGGAAAAGACCAATTAAAAAAGTCAAAAATATCGTCAAAATGTAAGTTTTCCAAATGTCGGCAAAACTTTGAAGCACCTACGCGAACGGAAGTAAACCAACTTAAACCTTTTTTAAACCAATTTCAGACTCCTCAATTCGCAACTTTTCACCGGCATCATGACGTGAAAAAAAATCGCGCTTTTTCGGGCCACCCGACTATGTAAGTAATAAATTAACACAGAAGGAGATTCATCAACTTAGAAAATCTTCCAGTGAAACATCTATCCCTACATCATTCAAAACGGATCATCTATCCTTTTTCTGTAGTGACTCAATATCCTTAGAAAAGTTCCCTTACGCCACTTCTTTTCAAACAACTGTCTCACTGTCTTTCTGATTAAAGATAAGTGCAAAAATGCAAAAGTGTTACGTGATTTTGCTTTGAGGCAATGCATTTCCATTACTGATTTGTCAGGAAATGTGACAATGAAATTCATTTTGACGTATTCGAAAGAAATGAGTTTTTACTATGAATTTCTTTGAAACCTATTACGGGGAAAGAATATGAGATTTGTTCATATTTAGTCTTTGTATGTCAACAATAAAGTAGCAACGTCATGACACGATTATTATGATGTATTTGTGACTAGTATTTTATTGACAAGGGTGCATAAACTCTACAAAAAAGGCTTAATGGCTTTTTTTAACGAAGTTATTTTTACTAAAACACAAACACATAATAAAACAACAACTGTAACTATGAATGCATACAAGAAATGGAACGGCTAAGATTACCAGAGTGAATTTGTGGCTTGGTGTTCGATTACCAAATCTCTGAAAAAATGGGAAAAGTTCAAATGCCAGAGAAACTAAAATATCGCCAAACGGCGATACATAGCAGATAGAAAATTACGGGAGGCCCTGGTCGGGAGTCGGAGTCTTTAAAATTCCGGATTTGGAGTCGGTCTTCTTCGCAACCGAATCCGCAGGCCTAGTTAACACAAACTACGTTCATTTTATCGTATAGTGCCGGATTAATAATGCAGTCTACATACTTCGCATAAGGGAACTTTTGGCGTTTCGTCTTGTAATAAACGAAATATTGCTTCAGTTAACAGACTTTGCGTCTGTGATTTTAATTTTGGACACCAATGCATGGTCGAATAAATGAAAAGAACAATGTGATAAAATAAAAGTATATTGAATGATAAAATAATTGTATATATTTTAATGCTGAGAGTATTTGGTTCTAAAACAATTTTACAACGTCATGTTAAACAGAGTTTTTTTCGTTTAATTTTTATTGCTTCTAGTACAGTTCTTTTCTTTCTTTTTTTTAATTAAAAAAAAAACAAAAACTTCCACTGTTCGACTTACCCGATGCACTTTAAAATTATCTAGCTTTACTTAATTTATATTGCTCTTTTGATTCCAGCCCCTTTTGTTTTATTTTATCTAGAGATCAAAAATAAGAAATAAATAACTTTAAACACGCTACATTTAAAATTCACGGGTTCTTGCATTCCGAATTTATTGTGTGAGCAGTAAACAGCAATTTTCCACTTCAGCAATCTTAAAAGCATTCAGCTTAACTAAGAATCGAGTTGAGGAGTACACTTGCATTTCCATTGAAACGCATTTGCTTTCTTGAGTCAAATTAAAGTGGAAAAATAACAAATAATATGTGTAGCCATGTGCTATATATTAACACTTCGCTAGAAATAAAATCTATGAAAGTAATTAAATGTATTCTTGCGTTCAGTTTGGCGCTTATTTTACTTATTTTTTTTTACAATGCCACACAATTTCATTTCCCATTTTTCGCCTCTTGAAGCAAAAAATTATTTAAAATAAACATTCTATTTTGTTTGCTTAAAAATCCAAACACAAGCCAGCGATTTATTTTTTCATGGGCTTTAACTTTTGATGATTGATTCCTGTGCACTTTTCGCTGTTGATGCCGAAAGTGACCTTTATTTTTTTACCCATATGTCAAGATGTTTCTCAAATCGCCATTTTTTAAATTACGAAATATTGAGAAAAGGTTTGGAAAGGATTTAAAACGATTTCTTTTTTTTTTTTCTAACATTCATTTTTCGGCTTAGGCCGGGGGGTTGGGGGAGGGGTTCATGGCCAAGACTGCGACATTGAAATTTTTAGACGGGTGTTTTTTGGAAGGTTTTGGGAGGGCGTTGCTCGGTTTGGCAGCTTACCGTTTTGGGGGGCTTCGTAGTTTTTTTACGGGGTGCACCATCACTCGGACGGAGAGGGCACCCCTGCTTCTAGTATGCATTATCATATTTAAACAGAAGAAGAGTCTAAGGAGAAGAACGGGGAACATTTATCCCTTAATTTCTAATTAAAATTCACGCAAAAATTATTTGATATTTATATAAAGCAATCATTTGTTGATAAACATTAATTTATGAAATCATAAGTTTTTAGCTTTTGCATTTTAAAATAATTTGTGTGTAATTTAGAAGAAAACGTCTGGTAATAGAACTAATTTTTCATCTAGTTTTACAGCTCTAATAAATTTGTATTGTTTTTCTTTTTTTTACTTCATTTATTACTTATCTAAAAAATACAAAACTGGTTTAATATATGTCTAAAATGCAAAACATTTTTATTGCATTAGAACAGCAGCCCAAACCGTTTTCTTAGCAAACTTAAAACATTTTCTTTTCTGAATTCAAAAATTACAATATCTAAAAAAAAAAAATTGTCTTTCTTTCTTTTCCCCCCTTAAAAATGTGTTTAAATCAACAACTCGGTTTTCTTCATCTGCCTAATGAAGAATTATCTTGATATATTATGAAATAGGGAAGATTAAATGATGAGAACGGAATGGGATCATTTAGCATTAGGGAGCCAGAAGTCTTTTCCTTCTGCTATTAATCTTACACACACCGCATAGATCTTCCTTATTCAGAAAGACGTAAGTACTATATTAATTCTACTTTTGTTTAAGTCTTTCCCAAATTCATAGTATTTAATTCCATCTAAAATAATTGTGCTACAAATAGCTTTTCACAATAAATAAAATCGAATTAAATGCCTTTAATGATCTTTAGTAAATAATTTATGTTAACACTAATTAAAATGTATAACAGTTTTAAGCCTACTTTCCGTAAAAGTAAAAAGAAAAATTAATAAAGCTTGAAAGAAGGTTCAGTGTGTCGTAAAAATATCGTTAACAATGAAGAAAAGTCAAAAATAAGTGAAGTAATTAAATAAAGATTGAAAAATAAGAAAAAACGAAAGTAGGGTTTTGAGATGGGGAAAATGTGGGTCCGTCGGTCTGTCTGTCCTCCCCTAATAACTTTTGAAGGAATTATCCGATTCGAAAGATCTTTTTTTCGTTAGAAAGATCTCGGGGACGAAACCTTTTTTCATATTTTACTTTTTGGTTTGAACAATTTTTCGTTCCTTTTTAAACAGTTCAAAAATCTTAATATTAGCGCCTAAGGACAAATTACGTAATATCTAGGCGTAAGATTCAAGTTTCTATGAACAAGCTTATTGGCAGAAGCCCCCGGCGTGAAATATATTTTTCATTTGAACAATTTTGGTTTATTTTTCAACAGTTCAAAAAAAAATAACATTAGCGCACACGGGGAAATTTCAAGCCTATATAAATCCTGATCCAACAGACGGATTTGCTTGGAAGAAACTTTATTCGAAAGATTTATTGCGTAGAACATTTACAGATACGAAGTTCAACCAGAATTAAAGAGCCTATTTTCCTATGAAGTTTTTTGATCGGGATTTTTAAGGATACTTTTGAATGAATGAATGATTAAATCAATGTGTGAAATAATGAATGAGTAAATAAGTGAATAAATGAATGAATGAAAAAATTATTGAATGAATGAAAAATTAAATGAGTGAATAAATACACGAATGAGTGAATAAATACACGAATGAGTAAACGAAGGAATGAACGAGTAACTGAATAAATGATTTAATGAATGAGTGAGTGAATGAATATGTATTAATCGCTGAAAAAGGTATATTTGAAGTAATTAAGAACTAAAGCTAAATGAGAAAGAGAAAGCGAGAGATAGCTAGATCATAAATTTGAAGTTGGTGTATACGGGAAAGTAGACTCGTATAGTTCTAGACGGAACATCTTGGTTGAAATAAAAATGCAATATAAATGCAGATTTTAATTCTCTGGATTTAATTGTTTAGCTATTGTTTTTTATTTAATGCTATTTTGGTGAATCTATTCACTACAACGATACAATTAACGATAACATCATTGTAGGGAATGTATTCATTACAGTGGTGTTTTAATCCCACCTTTTAACTACCATGAACAAACACATATCCCTTGAGCATTTTAATGCCGTTGAAAATACCTTACTTTTACGGCCTTATTCACCAAATAGTTTCGAATAGCCGATCCAACCGTTATTCAAGCGATCCTCAGTCGAGACCGGTGTTAAAATCGGTATTTACCACCCAATTAGAACTGTAGTTCTATTAACACTACTTTCTGACAGCGATGCTATGATTGGCTCAACTTGCCCACGTGACCTCGTGCGGCTAATCAGTTGACCGTTTGTTTAGCTAGCTATCTCTCTCGCTCTATCTTTATCATATAGCTTTAGTTCTTAATTACTTCGAATATACCTTTTTAAATATTTAACTTTTAAATGATGACTTTTAAAGCTATTTATTTTTTATTACTATTTTTTGAACTGTTCAAAATTGGACAAAAATTGCTTCAATCGAAAAATGTTTCCCTTCCTTTGAGATCTTCTTCCAATAAGCTTGTTCAAAGGAACTTGGATCATATGACCAAAGTAGGGTCAGTTGGGGTAATTGTAAACATGGGGTAATTGTAAACAAGCTTCATAACTACACTTGTGGTGGTTTTGAAAACTTAACTGCTGGTGTGTGATGAATTGGCAACATAGGGAAGACACTGATAGAGTTTTGTAAGTTTCGAAATATTTGTGCAGGCGTCACCATTGTTTGAAAATAACACAGTGAAAAAAGTTGTTTAACAAAATTTAGGGATCGTACATTTTCGTCTCCAGCTCATCTGCAAAAGCGATGTAAGTAGTTTCAATCATTTTTATTTGTCATATAGAATGTTGCTAAAAGTATTTAGTCATGAATTTCATCCTCCCTGTTATTTTTCATGTGCAAGTCAGGTGTTTACAATTACCCCATATATTTCGTACTCTGGGGTAATTGTAAACACTTAAATTCATCCTATGTCCAATATTTTGGGGGGACAATAAATATTATATTTTGATGCAAATTAAGCTTTTGTGTCTATTTTACATAACTGTTGTTGTTGTTGCTAATACCACCTTTAAATCCAGGCCCCCCTTGCAAAGAGACCATTAATTAAGAAAACTCCTACTGATTATTAATGAGCTCCGCTAGAATGAAGTACACTTGGCTCAGAGGGCTTAATGATTTTGAACCATCTCCCAGATGAGAGATCGTCACCTAGGTTGGTCCCTCAGCGGAAATTATTTCTAACTTGGTTTACATTTGAAGCGACGATGTATTTTATGTGCACAGCTCCCTTTAGCGAACTCGGTCTCAGAATAATCAGTCGCGGGAGGTGGTCACCCTCCCAAGCGTTGACCCCGGGCCAGTTGTGCTTCACTTTCGGTGTTCTGTGGGATCCAAGCTTAACCGACTGATCCACTGCGGGTCAAATTTTACACAAATTTGTCGCATTGCTTTATTTTTTGCAAGATATTTCTCGTTAAATGATCTCAGCCGACTCATAACATAACTCAGCGGACCATAGACGGCCTGTTGGCCGCAGATTGGGAGCCTTTGCTCTGGAACTTCTTAAGCCCTCAAGCACACTGTATATGAAACAATTTTCTATTTGCATCAACCTTATTCGAAAATAAATCACTGTTTACAATTAGCCCAGATCTCTGGGGTAATTGTAAACTCACTGGGGTAATTGTAAACACGAGCTCATTCGCTAACAAATAGTCATAAAATCAAAATTTTTGCTTATCTCTGAATTCATTCAAGAGGTAGGGAAGGATCAAAAGTTAAAACATTGAAAAAGCGTTTACGATTACCCCAACTGACCCTACATAATTTGCTTCATTTTTGCCCATAAACCCTACTTTCTTTCTTTCTTTTTTCAATATTTATTTAATTATTTAACTTATTGTTGATTTTTTAACGATATATTTACGATATATTAAGCCTTCTTTCAATATTTATTTTAATTTTTCTTTCCTTCTTTGTGAAGTAGGCTAACAAAGCATCACTAGATACAGTGCAACATCACAGAAAAATGTTCTGCAGGTGCCTAATTAAAAAAGTTTCTGACGTGTAGAAATATTTTCTTGGAAGACGAGATATCTCGTCTTAGCGACGAAAGTGTTAAATCAAATTATACGAGTCGTTCAAAAGCCGATGCATTTAAGTCTTGTTTTTAATGCTTCTGATTTTTGTAAATTGCAATGCACTGAATAATACTATTCATACTCGTAGTAATTACAATGGAAAGTAATGTGTATAACATAAAAATTATATAATTTTCTGAAAACCGCTTTAAACATAAAAAGTTAAAAGTTAATGTTTTATTTGTTTTTCTGTCTAGTTTTTATGTGCAAAACCCCTTTGGCTTCGAAGAGACACTTATGCTACTCTTACGGTGTTTAATACTTCTATCTTTATGCGATTAAGTTTTAAATGCATTGCATGCAATCATGTTACAGGCGAAAAAATATTTGACTATCGATATTATTCATACGAGTGTGTTGAAGGGTGAGTTATTGAACAAGCACAAAATACCATCACACACAAAATTATAAAAACAATTTTTTATTTCTGTTAACGGCAATGTACGGAACTTTATTATATCCTATGATCAGAAAAGTAAGAAGCCGTTTGATTTAATTTTACTTTATTTTTATTGTTTATGTGTACTGAACCGAAAGCGAATGAAATATTCGGATGAATTCTAAAGCACTGTGTCAAGGTCATATGAAAGCGCCTAGAAAGTAAATGAGATTTCAGTTTCCTCATAGTACCTGAACTAGTACTTTGTACTATGTCGCCAAGAAAAGGGGAGATAAGAAACTACTTTGTACTTAGATTTGAGAATGAAAACAACATTTCTAATAGTTCTCAGTTCCAATTTTCTATTCCTGTCCAATGTCAGCTTCGAAGAAATCCTACTGGTATTCAATTTCAGGAAACTTTTAGAATTTGTTGTATAACTAGCTGAAGAAAATGAAAATACGCGTGCCTGCCTCTTCTCAAATACTGGCAAGTATTGAGTTCAAGAATTTGATCTTTTTCAAGAGTTTGAATTTTTTTTTTTTTGAAGATTTCATTCTTTTTCAGAGCTACTAAAATTTGGATTGGGGCTTTTGGACAAAAACTTGGAATGCTTCTTTGTGTGACACAAAAAAATGTAGAACCATTATCAGTGGCCGATACAATACACAACTCACAAAAATAAATATATATTTTTTTCTTTTGCATTTTCCTATACCAAGAGATACGTTATGAAAATTATTACAATATTCTAATAAAAGGGGAAAGGATATTTAAGTTGTTTTCTTTTCCTCTCATAAAATGAGTTCTCCAACATAGTTAAGAAGATGTTGTAACAATATGATGCCTGCAGAAGAACCATATAACTATGCATAATCTGAAAATTAATTTTAAAAGAAAAATTGGTAAGCAGCTTAAACCTTCTAAAATACTTCCCAGCTTTTCTCGCCAGCTCGAAAAGGGATTTGCGGATTTTTAGCGATTTTTCCTACTCGCTTGTAAATGAATCTTTTACTACTTTTCCGTTATTTTTACGTAAAGGGTTCAGTGATTTTACGCTAGTGATCCCTTTTTTACGTTTTTATTTCTTTTTTTACGTTCAATTTTTAATTTTGCTATTTGTAGAAATTATATTTAGAAGTGAGTTATTTATTTTAGTGTGATTTTTAAGAAAACCAGATCATTTTTTTCCGCAACGTTTGTCAATTTTTACTTTAATAATAATGATGGCAGTCTTATTTAGGTTTTAATAATCATGGTTGAGTTGTTAAACTTTTACTACTGGATTAAAAGTAATTTGTATATGAATTTCATAAATGCTTTTTTTCTGTGATCAAAAAATAAGATTCACCGTACTCTGTTTTTTTTTTGGGGGGGGGGGGGGGTTCTCTGAATTCTTTTGAATTTGTGGGGAAAATCTTTTTAATTTTACCTAAATAATTTTGGCAACCATGAAATTATGTATTAATTGACCATTTCACATGTATTTATTTGTTGTATTTTGACAATTTAAGCGCAAAAAAGAGTAGCTCCCCCCCCCCCCCCCAGCATTCGTTTGTATCACAGCACTGATTCATATGTACCATACTCTTAAAATAAAAACTGCAAAAGTACAGCAAAACAAGAGAGCTACTTTACTCAAGTACTTCGGCAAGAACTACGATTCAAGATCACGATTGCAGGCTTTGCAGAAAAACTCGCATTTCTTGCACTTTGAAAAATTTCCACAAAAATTCATAACAATCAGCGCCTTTCTCCGTTAAACAATATAAGTGCTTATTCAAAAGACCTCATTTGCAGTGTCCGGGATCCGCAAGTAAACACTACTACGAAGCTCACGGGAAGGGTCTGGCTGCCGACTAGTGCTACCGAAAACTTGTCGCCTGGGTAGGAGCGGGTGGCGAATTTAGAAACACTACCAGCTACGCAGAAAGTTCAGATGGCGCTGCGATCGCGCTCCAGTTGGCAGGATTTTACTCCTCGCCGAATACGCCAAGCAAAGCCATGTTGCTTTTGAGCGATTTGCGCATGCGTCACCTCTGTTTGTTTACTGTTGCTAGAGATAGAGTAAACGAGTAGATTTGGATACGATACGATGTCGGTGAGGGTTCAAAACGCTTTTTTTAAAACAAGTAATTAATGTGTTTTGTATAAAAAAAAAAGTTACAAGCAGTTTGTGCTTTTGAACTAATCATTCGTTAATTTAATTTTCTTTTTTCATGTGTACCTGTCGTTGGAAAGGAATGGTATTTAAATTCCACAGGGGTATTTCTAATTACGTTGAAAGACAACAGAAATGATACCGTAGTTTG
Source organism: Octonoba sinensis (assembly GCA_038502835.1). NCBI lineage: Eukaryota > Metazoa > Arthropoda > Arachnida > Araneae > Uloboridae > Octonoba > Octonoba sinensis. The sequence continues at coordinate 14,666,039 of CM076606.1, read as the reverse complement.
TTGGCGTATTTCATTAGTATTCGAAGTACACAAACTGGGTGTAAGTGTGAACAAACATCATTTGAATCAATCTAAACACATTGCTACTATGCTATATAAATCAAAGCTACTGTGAAAAAAAGGGCGTAGTTTCACTTTGCAATTTTTTTCTCAAGAAGCAACTTACAAAAGTTTTTTTCATTTGCCGCTTAATATTTTTGAATTCAATTTAGTGAATATCAGTGATACATTTTGTGCATTTAAATTTTGATATCTTAGTTTCAGATTGTGAAAGGTAATCCCATCCCTCCATTAATAGAAGTTATTTTGAAGGATTGGTGTATAATTTTATTTATGTGCAGTAAACCAAAGTACAATTACAATAACATTAATTCAAATTTATATATGTATAGTGTATATATATTATACATAAACACTTTAACTTTGTTACTGCGACTCCAGATTCAAAAAGAACTCCAGTAGAATGAGGGGAATAAAAGAAATTTTTGGTTTAATATTAACAACCCTACATAACACAATTTTTACAAGCAAAATCTCTGACTTAGTGTTCATTTATTTCATGAAACCATCTTGAATGAAGTTTTGGAGGAATTGGACAACACCTCAAATTGTTTAAAATTTCAGAAAGAATGGCTTATATTTTCATGCCCTCAATTAACCAAAAAAAAAGGGAGGAGGGAGGGACAACACTGACCAGTTTTCTTTTTTTTCTACAATAAATTAGTCTGTGAAAAGTAAAAAGCAGGTCTTTTGTAACTCTTTGTCATTAAATTGATCTTAATGATCTAAATTTATAGTAAACCATTTTATTACGAGCACTTGAATTTAATGCAGAATTGTTGCAGTCCTTTTATCTTCAATTATATTTGAGTTTCGTTGTATTTTAGATTTTAATAACTGAAGATGTTTTACATCATGAACAATTTCTATCATGTAAAATTTTTTCATAGCCTTCCCAAATCTATGTCTGAAATTTTAAGTAAAAGCCTTATTTGAGTGGTAGTTCACCATAGTTTGATTTGAAAAAATAGCCCCAATTTCTTACACCTCATATGTCATATTGAAACTATTACTCTATGTACTTGCATCTAAGTTGATGCCCTAATTTTAAAGTGGAAAAAATTTAAATTATTTTCAAATCACATTTCTCCAGTGACAATTAGTACTACTGACGATTTATTAAGTGCTTTTTTTTTCTTCAGTAACACTTGCATAAGTTGACTTCTCCCTTTTCGTAGTTTTAAATAAAAGTCATGACTCATACTGTGGTTTGCTGCATCCATGTAACAGATTTCAGTCCATTTAAGCTTACTTTCTAGCATTTTAACGACTTATTTCACAATTTAAATTTTATATAATCCTGTGTCTAGTTATATAGCAACATTAAAAAATAAAAATAGGTACTTTTAGCAGAAACCTCAAGCACTGATGGCTTGGGGTTTTTACCTACAAGTTGAGAAAATGAAGGAAAATTATAATGCATTAAAAAAAAAAAACCTTTTGAGTGGTTTGAATATAATTTTACTCAGAAATGGAAACAAGTATTTATACCTGTAGGCTTTTATTTCCAGAATCAACACTAAAAAATGTTGTGGCTTTTGGCATTGGCTTAATTTAAGTTAATATTTTGGAACAAATTTCTTTGTCGTTTGCATTTTTGGTGTGCATTGCACTTTAATGGTCGTCCTGCAGGTATTCTGCTTGATCCTCTTGGCATTCCAATTCTTCTTCTAGAAAGGGATGTTGGCTGAACTTTAATTTTTCTGTCTTTTAGGTGCAACAATTTTATTTATTAAATATAATTTTTGATTAAATTCAGTACCAGTTTTAATATTCTTTAGATAATTTGTGAAATTGTTTAGTTTTATTTTGTCAATATTGTCATAGGATACAAGTCGCTTTAAGTCATCTAATAGTGACTGTTTTTCTTGAGCTGTAGCACTTATAATATGTGTGACAGAGGGATTATTTTGTTCTTCATTACTTTTATGAGGGTCAGGGGATCTTTGTCTTATTTTCTTGAAATATATAATCTTCAAACTCTTTAAACTGGGAAGTTTTTGAATGAAAAGTTGATGCCTTGTTTCTTTTATTTTTGTACGTGCTACGTTGGCGGAATTCATAAATTTCCCCCGAAATATAAGAAGTCAGAAACATTGAAAAAGCCATGATACTGGAATTATTTATAAATTAATGATTTACGATTTTTAACTGTATTTGACTCCCCTTGTCACAAAATGTCACACTTCAATGTACTCCCAGCCACGTGTCACGCTATATTACATAAGCATATTTAGTTGTATAGTTCAGAAGCAAATTAGTTGTATAGTTACGTTATAGATCTCATCTCCAATTTTATCTTGAATTTTTAATGATATTTCTGAGCATAACAATAATAATGATTTTGTGTGTGCTTAATTTGTATAAAATGCGATTAAGGTTTACAAAAACAAAACATAATTAATATATACTGTTAAAATCAATAATCTTCCAAATTTTGCAGAAATTAACGCGCTATTTTATCTTAAAATGCAAAGGCCTAAGATTTGCTTTCAAATTTGAACCAAGAAGCTAATTTAAACTTTAATCAGCATCGACGCTTTCGCCACAAAATGAAGTCAATGAGAACACAAAAGAGAAAAAAATATTCATAAGTAACACAAAAATATTTTCCTATCCTAATAAAAGTGTTTTTTTAAGTTTAGGAAAGCAATAATTTTTTATTACCAATTTTTAGTATAGAACTTGATTTATTTGTTCTGCAATGTGTGCTCTATAAGTAAACTCTTCAGTGGACGTTATTTGATGGTTTGATTGCAAAAACAAGCTGATTAATAATGTGAATTGATCACCAGCGCAGCAGAAGCAATTAGATTTCGGCCTACGGAGAGAAAGGAAGCGCTTCTCTGAGTGGTCGTATAGCATTGTTCAGAAGTGACCATTTTCATGGTAATCCATCTGAAATGTAAAGGAATTTCTTTTGTTCTTTCTAAAAACATATTGCGCAAGCAAAAAAGTTTATCAACAAAATAATTGAAAAATAAAAATCGACTATCTGCAATTGCACTTACTGAAAAATATTGAAATGAATGTTACATTCAGGAAATTATATTTATTAAAAAGTTCGCATTGTCGGCAGCGAGTAGTTTTGCTATTCACGCGATTTTTGAATTTTGCGGCGGAAAATTGAATCTTGAATGGCGCGGAAATACTGATTATTGCCTTATACAAGAAGTGATAGCTTAATATAGATCTACGTATCGAAATTTATTTACTAGTAAGAATTTTGTATTTTGAAATTAAAAGATTTATTTATATGCAACAACGAAAAAATGATTTTTGAATGAAGTTTTATTATTTTCGAACAGAACGTATTCATTAATGAGAATCAATGCATTAATTGAATTGAGTGCCGCAATGCTTATAAAGTTAAAAGATGAAAAGAAGCTGTGGTGTGTATTCAATTAGCTGTTTGATTGATCAGTCGATATTCCTATATTTTACAAAAAAAAAACCTCGCTTTCGCCGTACTGAAATTCATCAAAAATACCAAATTTGATTAGTTTCCAACATTTATATTCATTCACTAATTTATGTCTACATCGTTTAAGGTGTTTTCTGCTTTAAGTAATACTTTTCGTTCAATTTTCAATAGAATCAAGTAGTATCTGTGTACGTGTTATGTTATGCAAAATCTTAATAGATGAATTGAATTTATAAAAATAAATTGGTAACTTTAGGATCGTAAAAGACCTCCCTCTTTCCCACTTCGATATTAAAATCTTTGCTCAAACTAGCTTGGAACTTTTAAACTTTTTAATATTTTTATATTACAAAAGAAGTGCATTTTCATAATCCCTTCCAAATGTTCTAATACTTTATAAATAGTTTTCAAATCACCCGCCGCACAATTTGAGCGGGGGGTACACGCTTTCATTTTGAAACTGCTTATTCAGCTTCAATGTTAAACGATTTTGATTTTTTCTATATCGCATATAAAGTACATTTTTATGACCTGTTTTATATGTTCTAATTTGAAAACTTTCTATTGTTTTCAAAATATGTGCCTCGCATCGGCAAGAGGAGGGGGGGGGGGCGGTTATTCCCTTTTAGAAATTTAGTTCTCCCCGTATTTCTTCTAGGAAAAAGAAACTGAAATAATGTCGAGTAATACAATTATAATGAAATATATAATTAAGATAATTAAATACCTTTTTGTCAGATTAACAACATACCGAGTTGATAAGAGTTTTATGCTCCGTGCTAGCTCTAAAATTTTGAGTTTAAAAAGTCATGGCTAATTTATTGCATAAAATGCTATTTTTAGAATCAGGAGCTGTCCTCTCTCCCCCCCCCCCCCCCCGGGGCTATGTTCAGACTTGCTTATGGCAACTTTCGATCTTCAAATATCAAAATTATTTCCATGTTGCACTTACATTATTTTTTATTATCTGCTGCAAATGTTTTAATTTAAAAATTTTCTATTGTTTCCAAATCATAAGTTTCCTCATGGGGGGATCCCTCTTGAAATTATTTTTTTCGATCTGCTGCAAATGTTCTAATTTAAAAACTTTCTATTGTTTCCAAATCATGAGTTTCCTCATGAGGGGATCCCTCTTGAAATTCAGTTTTTCGATTTTTTTCGATGTTCCTTCAAGGAAAAAAAATAATGACTCATGTAGCAAAGCACAGCAAAATATTTAAATAAAATTATGAATAATATAATTATAATAAGCTTCTTAAATCACTAACAGCAGCTATATGATGCGGTTTGTTTAATGTGCGAATTAGAAATGAATTAGATCACAGCCGTTACAAACAATTTCCCAGATTAATTTTTCCCCCTTATTCGATACAAATTTAAATGTTTAATATCAATTTACTTTAGGCTGTAATGAATATTTCTGTAGTCAGATGGCAAAATGTGATCTGCGTTTTTGCTAATTTTAGAGGCGAACAATTTCAAAGTTTTCTGCACGAGGCAAAATCGGGTAATTTATTTACGTTACGGCTACCTTATAGTATATTATACCCTATATTATACTTTGCTACCTTATAAATTTCATTAAAATGTCCCCAAGACCCCAAGTACGTAATTATATCATTTGCGCTAAAAAAGTGAGTATTGCATTTTTGCCATCTGACTACAGATTGAACATAATTCTTTAACAAATTTTTCCTTCTGCTGCTCTTAGACCTTTTGTTACCTAATTTTGAGTCTTTTTACGCCTTTTTAATCGCCCCAAATTGTAATTTTTCCGTGGTATATTAAGACTTGATAAAAACATTTTTGCAATCTTTGACGCACTCTAGTTGATAATTTCAAATAAAATGGTATCTTTAGATATATCGGAGACCGTTCGCAGGCTTGCTCTCCATTTCATCTAAAATAGTTAAAAATTAGTATTTTCTCCTTGATATAAAAGCGGAGCAGCGAGCGAGCGCGCACGTACAAATATTTCCGAAAAGGCAAGAGAAAACACCGTTGACGAAACTATCATTTGATTTGTCAACCGCTTTTCACTTCCGAGACGCGAGAGTAAGGGAGAAAATGGTCACTCGAGACCGTCGTGGTAGGGTCGAATGGGGTCAACCGACTATTTTCTCGGCGTATCTCGGATTCCGTGAGGGAGAACTAGACGTCACGAGTAGTTGACGGGACCTTCGTGGTAGGGTCCCTGTCTCCTTATCTAAAGAAGATATCGCCTTACTGGAAAGGGTTCAAAGGTGAGCTACTAGGTCGGTAAGTGGTCTCCCAGAAAGTAGTTAGGCCCAAAAGTTTCAATATGTATAGTCTAGAGCAAATGAGAGTTAGATGGGACATGATTCAGTTATTTAAATTCATTAAAATGGAAAATGTTGATGGGCTACATTTCTGCACAGAAGGTAGAATGAAAGGGCATTGCTTTAAGCTTTTCAAATCTCAGTCTAATCTTTAAAAGTCCAAATTTAAAAAAATTACTACTTTAATTGGATTGTAGGCAATTGGAATAGTTTACCGGAGGCAACTGTTAATTGCAGGGGGTACAAATTTTTACAGGGGCTCTTGATGTTCATTGGGGATTGGTAAATTGACTAGGCCCAGTTTCGCTGGGCCCATAGTCTGTTGATGGTTGTTACTTTTGAATGTGTATTTATATGATATCGTGTTTTTATTGAAATGATTATTTTCGTTTAAACGTACACTGAAAATGCAATTGAATCCTTGTGTTTCGTAAGGTTTTTGTTTTATCTCTTCATAGTTTTTAGGCACATCGTGAAAGGCGCTGCAAGTTCTCATAAGTTCAGTATTCAGAATTTCAATTTTAACATATTGCAAAATTGCTTACAAATTTCACTTTTTAAACATAAAGAAAAATCATTTTATTTTTTATACTCATACTGTAAGATGCAATATTAACAGCTAAAAGATTTCAAAATATTGTTTCCAAGAAACCGAATCATAGCTTTAAATTTCGAATATATTTTCGACTTTTTTGTAATGCATCCGTCATTTTTTTTTTTTAATTTTATTTATTTTTTTATTTGTTTTTTTTTTTTTTTTTTTGTATTACTAGTAACCATGAAGGAATTCTGTTTTATTCCTACTCTGCTCGACTGTAACTATGACCACAAAACAGAATAGAATTTTTCTGGAGAAGTTTTGCAGCTCAAATCATTATCTGCTGCGAAGATAAAAATGCTACTCCGAAATCGAACCCTTGAAATGTTTCTGAAACAGGAAAGAACAGAAATAAACGACATTATTATTCCTGTTCTTGTTTAAATTTCTGAAAAGTTTGAAACAAAACTGCTTACATTTTCATGTCATATTATCTATTTAGATTCAAAGATCGTAGATTCGCAGTTATAACAGGAAAAATATTGTATATAAAGAATGATTAATTATTCGTTTGAGAAAAAAATGTGTGATTTCAAAAGGGAAAGTGAAAAGAAGTAATTTTAGAAAGAACAAAATCTTGTATATCGCCGCTTGTATACCAAGCAATTCTAGCTGCATATTCATGTAAACGACTAAACTGTTTTTGATTATTTTACTACGTGATTATCTGAAAAAGAAATGATTTATCGTTTAAGTGGCATAATGGCAAGTAGTCACAATTTCTGCTCTAAATATCTAATATTCTAATATATCTAGTATATCTTCATTTTTCAAAAGCTTAGAGCACTAAAAGACACAAAGGCAATTTAAACATTTGAAAATATCAATATGACAAATGTTTCGAAGTTACAAAGAACGTTTTTTTCAATACAAAAGAAAAAATCTTATAAATAAAAAAAATAATTACAAAAGCAAATACGAAACCCATTAAATAGTAACATGCAAAATATGAAGAATCAATAGAGAAGCAAATCGACTGAAATAGACTTCCCTGAACGAAACTAACTGCAGATCACATTAGTCGACTTAGAAGTAGGTTATAATATTACAGAAAAACATCACCAAAGCACGGTAATAAATATTACGCCCCTAATTCCATTTCACACGCACTTCTTATATGCTTTGGGACATTGCTTGATTCTCGGAACAAAGGGTTGCTACAAAAACGATGACGTAGTTATGCTGGAATAGGAAGAAGTTCGAAAAACTATGAAAGTGTATAGTTTCTTTATAAATAAATATATTATACAATACAATTTCTTCAGAAAGGAATACATTTTGCTATGAATTATACATGATATGCTAGAAAGAATGGTGTTCGATTGACACAGAGTCTGGTGAACATTTAGAAGGTTCCAAAATGGTTTCAGCATTCCATATTACCACACCTTGCCTCCACAATTCCTGTATAATTGATCAAAGAATGCTCAAGAGTACTGGCCCGCTATAGTTATCAAAATGGTGAGTTAGTTATGTCAAAAAAGGAATTATTAAGCAACACGATGAATTCACAAGTTTTTTTTTAAATTAGTTTAATTTTTTCATTTTACTCCGTAAATTAACATATGGATAAAAAAATAAAAAATCCTTCTGTAAAATTACCGAAAGTGGAAAAAAAAAAAACGAATATTGAATCGCAGTAAGGCGTTATGTGTGCATTCCCTAAATCCTTATATCTAGCATACGACATCGAAGATAGGAGTGTGGAATCCCCATTTGGCTAGTTTGGAACTTAAGATTACTCTCTTGTGATTCCGGCTCCTTAGACAGCTCGGCCAAAAGTGCCGCTGGGGTTGGTAGCCAGTGGTTGCATTTACATAAGTTGGACGAGCTCCGTATGATTGCTTCTTTCTCTGTAGTTGTACAGAGTGCGGGAAAAAAAATAATTTTATCGAGAAACTATTATCAAGAAACTTTATCAATTGATTTTAAGCAAGTTTCTGCGTAGTTTTAGAGAAATACTCAATTTTTTACTGTTTTTTTTTTTCGATTTCTTGAGATAGTTTTTTGTTCCTTTTTTTGAAAAGAATTATACAATGACTGAAAGAAAGAATGTTCGGTTATCCCAAGTCTCAGAACATGGTGGATCCTGATGAGCAGAGATTTCACAGTATGTATAGATGTAAAATGTACAACGGTAAATTTGTTGTATTTTAAACTCTTTCATCTCACACAATTTTGCGGTAGAGATGCATTATGTCTTTTTTTTTTTTGCCCCATTTCCGAATGTGGGCTCCCAATTCTGTTCAGTTACATTCATTTACGCACTGACTCTCTTACACACTGCTATAATATTGATATCATGTTGCAAAGTTTTTCAATAGCTTCTAATGGGGCAAATTTTCACTGTGAAATGGTGACACTGAAACTCTGTATAACTAATTTCCCTTAAATTACTGAAAATCATTTTTAAATTTAGTATTTTTTACTTTTTACTTTTCTTTATTTTTAACGATATTCTTTGCGATACATTTAGCATTCTGTCATTCCTTATTATTATTTTTTTACTGTTACGGCAAAGCAAAAGCATTCCATCCAATCCTTCGAGAACCAAACCTAATAATTTTCGAAGTAACCATTTCAAATGGGTCTTTTTTTATAGGAAGACTTTTTAACCTCTATTTCTCTATTAATATGGCTTTAAATATATGGGTTCAGAGTATAAGAAAAGCAAGCCAGGGATGAGTCATCAAACAAACGCTCGTAAATTCTTTTAGTAAATATTTAGTTAACCAACGTTTTAAAGTTTCATCTCAATTCAACCATTGTGCCATACGTTTACAATTCAAAAAAAAAAAAAGCGAAAGGAAAAAATATAAACAATCTATAAACAAATAATGGCAAGGTTCAAGCCGATTTCTCGTCTGAAGTTCGCTTAATAAGGTCGAATCTGGTTGATCCAGTTTTTTTATCTTGCCTATTTGCTTAAACTAGTTTGAAGTTGTTGTAATAGTAGCATAATTGTTATTAATAATTAAAACATAATGTTCGATTCTTTTCAAATGGTTATTATCGATCATCGTTACAGATCTTCCATTCCGATTTTTCTAAAGATAAAAATCTTCAGAACTAAACATTACTTTCTATCAACGGCTTTTGTGGTCAGTAACTGCACCCTCTCTAATGTTTCCAGGCCTCTGTCATCTTTTGTTCCACGAAAGAGCACACACTTTCAAAGAAAACAAGTTCCCTTTAGAACTGTACCATCCTTTTTTCCCGTATACACCCAAATTTAAATTTATAATCTAGCTATATATTTCTCCTTCTTTCATATTTTGTTTTAGTTCTTAATTACTTCAGGTATACCTTTTCCAACTGATAATACACATTCATTCACTCACTCATTCATTCTTTCATTTCTTCAGTCCTTCATTTATTCATTTACTCATTCATTTATTTGTTCACTCATTTATTTATTGTTTTATTCATTCACTCATTCTTTTATCCATACATTCATTCTTTCAGTCATTCATTCGTTCATTCTTTCAGTCATTCATTTATTCATTGAGAAATATCCTTAAAAATCCCGATCAAAAAATTTCGTAGGAAATTAGTCTTGATCAGTTCTTGTTGCACTTCCTATGTGTACATGTTCTACATCGTAACATCTTTCCGATAAAGTTTGTTGCAAGCAAATCCGTCAGTTATGTCAAGATTTATATGGGATTGAAATTTCCCCGTAGGCGCTAATGTTTTTTTTTTTTTTTTTTTTTTTTTGAACTGTCCAAAACTAAGCAAAAATTGTTGAAATCAATATTTAACGCCGAGAGCTTCTTCCAATAAGCTTGCTCATACGAACTTGGATCTTGTGCGCAGAGTTTACCTAATTTGCTTCAGTTTTGCCCATAGGCGCTAATGTTTTTTGAACTATTCAGAACTGAACGAAAAATTGTTCAAATCAAAAAGTAAAATATGGAAATGAGATGTCCTTGTCGATATCTTTCGAATGCGAAAAATCGAATCGGACAATTCGTTCAGAAGTTATTAGGGGGGGGGGGAGACCGACAGACACACATATTCCCCATCTCAAAACCCTACTTTCAAATTTTTTATTTTTCTATTTTTATTTAATTACTTTACTTGTTTTTGACTTTTCTTTATTTTTAACGGTATTTTCACGATAAGCCTTCTTTCGCGCGTTCTTTTTTTTTACGGTAAAGTAGGCTAAAAAAGGAAAATATTGAATTTTTAATTTCCCCGCAGATGATTGTAAAAAAAGAAAATATTCAAGTCAAATACATTTTGAGAAACAAGAGCTATGCTACATTTGCTTTTGAAAATCTATTTAAGTACTTTTATAGCGATAACAATAAAAGCTGTCAAAGTGAAGGTCAGAAATAAATCGAATGTTAAAGAACAGGTTCAGAAACCTTTGAGGATATATTATTACATTATGCTTGAAGGGGAGCCCCTTAAAAGGAAACATTCCAAAAGTTTTAATCCTGTTTTGAACTTCGCTTTCAGTGAAAAGCAGCATTTAATTTGCTTTGAATATAATCAGAGCTTTTATCTCCACAACACATAGAATATCCTTCGTAAATTCTTAATCTTTGCACCAGAATTCATTGCTGATGGTTTTGAAAGAGACATAATAAGCTGTATGTTGCGTAGAAGCTTTCAACATTTAGTTCAAACGACGAAGTTTTCACGGTTACAGCCATTTTTGTGAGCTAAAAATTTCGCGTTTAGTTGCCACCATTTTTGGTGTTACTGAACAAGATGTTTGGGGTTCAGTTGGTGTAAAGTTGAAAATTATTCATTTTTGATGCACTTTTTTTTAAAATTTGGTTGTCTAAAATAAAAATATAGACATTTAACGTTTCTTAGCACATGAAACTTGTTAACTCCATTACGTATCGATATTTCACTGCGATTGCTCATTTCTATGAAAATAGGATAAATGAACAATCAAATTAAAATACACCAAAAAATGAACAATTTTCAACTTTACGCCTAGGGACCGTTCCTAAATGATGTCACGCTTTTTTCCCATATATTTGTCCTCCCTCCCCCATTTGTCACAAAATGTCTCACTTCAACGGACCCCCCTACCCCCTTTGTCACACGTCGCGCTATGTTGCATATGCATGATGTCACAGTTCTTTTTATCCCCTCCCCTCGTCACACTTTGTCACAATTTCACAAACTCTCTCCCCTCGAAGTGTGACATCCACTTATGAATCATTCCCTACTGAACACCAAAAATGGTGTTCAGTAACGACAAAATTTTTTACAGTGTAGGATTCGAAGAACGTGATTTTACGCTGATCTTCAGAGAGTTAGGCACTATTGTCCAACAATCAAACGTTTGTAACAGTATTTTCTATACCTTTAGCTAAATCAGAACCTTCTTATCATTTTAATGAAAGAAATTCCTTAATATTAAATTTTTCTTCTGAATTTTTAATAAGAGTTTAAAATGCTATTTACACTTCGCTGCACAATTATCGCAACTGAAATCTTATGCTAAAGCATCGGGGGATGTATTTGTTTTTCCGCTGTAGGTATTTCATTTCACTGACGCACGCTCTACTTTTATTAATGTGTTTTGTACAAAATGTCTACTTTTCATTAAGTGCAGACAATAGCAACGTCTTCCATTGTTTCCGCAGCGTGAATTTAATCTTATTTTTCTTACGGTACAATGAAGTTCTTCATAAATGATTAAAAAATAATAATAGAGAGCAAGGGTAGAATTACTTCGTTTGAAAATCAAAAAGTACCATTATTTAGATGTTACTCGCATTCAAAAGAGAAACTCTTATATTTACTTTTTTTCGCTTTCTCTTAAGAGTTTTGGATTTAATATAAAGACAATAAGAAAACATCGATAGTAACTAGTGAGAATTAGCAAATAACTCCTCCTAATTATTTATTTGCATTCATATTTCATACATTAGCGATAATTTACTTTTTGCAACAAGACAAAGAATACAGTACCATAAATACCATTTATTTAATTAAGTTATATGTTTGATTTTTCTTCCCATGTGTTTTATATGTACGTCAGCTCATATTTATCGTAACATAAATGTTCGCTTTTCAAAATCTTAATTATATTTAATTAATCTTTTACTCAAGTACATAATTGTCTGATTAGTATTTTCTTAGCATTTTATTTAATTATTTGAAGCATACATTTTTTCTTTTCTTTTCTTTTAGAAAATATGAAAATTGTATTTATTTATTCACCAACACTATTATTAATTCTGCTATATTTATTAAATCCCTTGAGAGATTTTATCTGATGAAAATAATAGCTCAATTATTTGTTTAAAAAATTAGAATTATTAATTTTTCGTAGCATAAGATTCAAAAAAAGGTGTAGGTAGTACATTTATATATTTATTTATGTATTGTCATTACGAGATAACTGAACAATAATTTGAACAATTACAATTTATATTGAATACATATACATATAACAGCACTGTATAGTACTTATAAGTTCATTAAAATTAATAAAATCACTCAGTGGGATGTAGACGAAAAGTACTCGGAACTACTGTAACTCTAATTCACTTGATTGTGCTTTTATTTATATTAATGACAGTGAAGCCTTAAGTATAAACAAAATTGCAGGGTGGGTTCAATGTCTTGCATTGAATGTAACATTTTTGCTAAATTACTCTGTAATATTATGTTTTTTTTAAAAATCTTTTGGATAGTTTCCTTTCAACAGCTTTTTTTGTGAAATAGATAACGCCATCCTTGGTGGTACATTTTTATTGAAAAAGTTCATTTTTTCCCTAAATAATGTATGTTAAGGCACACACAATATGTTTGTTCTTTTTTACAAAGATGTTAAGACCTTTTGATCACCCTGTAACATGTCAGACCTAACTACAAACTATCCCTAGGTTAATCGGACCTTGATAAAAAAAAATGATGGAGGCAAAAAGAAAAAAAATTGAAGTGAAAAAAAAGAAAGGTAAAGAAAAAAACATGTTATTAGAATAAATATTTTTACATTGAGCAAAACTTCAGATTTTCACCTTGCGTTCTAAAATTGATTCTTTTCTTATGAATGCGTACAAATCTTACTAACTTATTTGAATTTGTATATGACCTTTAGTTGTGTCTAACTTTATTTATTTTAAATACTTATTTAAATTTATAATTTTTGCTAAATTTTGTTAAAAATGTAAGGCTACTTCTAAGTTCGCAGTCTATACGGGTGGGGGCCCCATCGGATCGGGGGCCCGTGGCATTTTGCCAGCTCTGCCACCCTATAGTTACGCCACTGCTTTTAAGTTACTTTTCCCAAAAAATCTTAAATCAAGCATATTTATCTCAAATTATGAATGTTTTAACATTTCATAAATTCAGAAATTAAAGCGAGAGTCACAAAAAGATCTGTTCAGTGAAAGACTGTCAGCGAAAAAATTAAGCACCGTCGTCAGATATATAATGAAAATTAATCCAAAGGGGTAAAACATTTACCTCTTTCCAATGTCAGAAGTTTAATATAAACAGCATATTCAATAAAAGATAAGATATGTACAATTCCAAACGGTTTGAGATAAATAGCTTCAAGATAAATAGCTGAAGCCAAAAGAAACGAAAGCGTCTTCTCTCCACTATCATCCTGTGCTGAACAAAAATTGCAATAAAAAGTGGTGATCTTGGTTTCATTTCCGGCGAAGCGGAAAAACCGGATAAGGGCACAAAAGCAGCCTGGAACTTTCGCAGAGTAAATATGGGCTAATGTGAAGAATCCAAAGGAAAGTCGTAAACAACATTTTCGCATTCAAGGAATTTATTTACTCTGAGAGTGATGGACACATACTTTTTTTCATAAAAAAAGACCTGTGTAAATGATCGAAATGATCTCAACGTTGCTTTGTAAATATACCAATTTAATGCAAAATGTAAACATAGAACAAACATTTTTTTATATATATTAATGTGTTAAATCAACAAACTACTAGTAAATACGTGATTTATCTGTTTGTAAAACACTTTTACTTCATTTTCGAAATAATTATATATTTACTCGCTATTGCGAGATCTTTGCGATTCATCTTCAACAAACTACAGTTAAAGATGCAAAAATATTGTGTTTATTCCGAGTAAAAAAATTCCTTATTTTTACATTTCTTATAATGTGAACAACAAATGAAAGGAAGTATTAGCGAGACAGATAAAATCGGATTTTTTTTATGCATATAACATTTGGATTAGATATGTTTTCAAATTTGTTGCAAAAACAAGTATTCCTTGTAATTTTCACGATTTCAAGAATTTGAAAGTCAAAAAAAAAAAATGTCGTAGATTCTTGTCAAAAAAAAAAAAAAAAGATAAAAATATTATTTCTTATTTGAATACTGTTTACACTAGACACACATGAAAAGTGTCATCGGAAATAATGTACAGTATAAAGTACAAACTAAAATTTTGTAAAAGGATAGGTTTAATTTTAAAATGAACATCAACTTGAACATTTCAAATAGTTACCCCTATTTTAATCGTAGATTTGCAATCAGCATTAAAATATCAGCTTTCTTTTTTTTTTCTAATGGGCTGCTGCCACTTGCAGTTTCCCCCTAGATGGCGGCACCAGGGCTCCAACTATGTGAAATTGCACTATGATTTTTTTTTTTTTTTTTAGCCGAGAGTCTCCAAAACCTAATCGGGGGCACTCAAGGGATCTTTTACATGACACATAATCATGCGATGTATTCACCGACATGGCCAGTTTTGGACCCATTAACTTGGACGTACGAGACCCGCTTAATACCACGACGCCATCTTGCTAGTAAATTAACATTTTATACCTATTTTCGTGTAATTTGATTTAGCAGTTTCTTGCTAATTAAATCAATAATATTCTTCAAAAAATGAGAACTATTTTTAAATTGATGAATATATTAAAATAAAGCGTAGCAAGTGAACGCCAGCTCAAGAAACCGAAACACCATATGATGAGGTTATTTCAATTCTTTTTATTTCTAGAAGAAAACGAATAAACAACTGAGTTATTAAACAACAAGAAAAAACCCCATTTAATAGCTCTGATATTTTAAATTAAACCTTCTTATGAAGTTGAAAATCATAAAGTTATTTTTGCCAAGTAATTTTCTATCATTGATTTATCACATTTTAAAAACATTATTTATTCTGAAAATGTAACGTACTAAAGTCACTTATCATCGAAGCTAAATTTTCATTAACACCCAAAACACCTGTTTTTAAAATATTCCTTTTCAGAAGCAGACGATATTCTCATAAATAATTGAACTTTTATCTTCTTTTCACGAACGAATGCTGTCATCAATTTCAAAATTTAAATCAAAAGTTTTGCAAAACCATTTACTCAAACTGCAATTTTATACGAATGATAAAGACTTTCCCTGATATCTTAAACGAAAATCAATAGAACTTTAAATGAGAGAATCCGAAAATTCCCTCTGAAGTTCGAAAGAGGAGACCTGAACTCTACGCTGGAATAATTGAATGACGTAGTAATGCCTTCAGAAAGTCTCAGTTCATCTTATGTTATATAGTTCACAAGAAAATGAAAAATGAATTGAAAGTTATTTCTCATTGTGAATTATTGAATGCATCAAATAAAGGACATCGCTTTTAAAGCCTTATTTTATCTTCAGGAAAATGTTTCATTTGAATAGATAGCCTTCAGTTTTTAATGCGAGATTTACAAAGAATCAAGCATACAGTAACATGTTTATTGTCTGTTCTCATTATTAATTGCTTTTTTGTTTATTTATTTAAGCTGGAACTAGTGTATATTTTGTATATCTCAATATTTTCATGGAATAAAAACTTCAAATTCTTAAAAGTGGTGTGCTTAAAAATGAAAAAAAGATACATTCTTCCTTTTTTTAAGTAATTTTGACTCAAAAATGAGCAAGGGCCGATTTTAGTTTCAAATAACGGTACTTACTTAGCCATTAAACTTACAGAAAGGACAAGTAATATTTTATTTATACTGCGGTAAATTTTAAAAATATATAAAAACTTTACGTTCATAAATAATACAGGGCTTTTATTAACGATTACTTCTTTTGAACAATTTTATTTGCATCAAAATTAAGGAACTATTCACCACGCGAGACGTCAGAACGATTCAAGAATCTGAGTAGTATGTTCGGTCTCTTCAGAATGGGAATACAAGATGAGTCATTCGTCGTATTCGTATTGGACGCAGTAAAACAAGAAAACAGAATTGACGAATGAATAATTGACATTCTTATCTTGGATCGGACTGTGAAGAAATTTGGTACTGAAGTACTTTAACATTCGCTCGCAACTGGTACGTTTAGAAGCTACATAATCCAACAGCCTCGCTCACTGCTCGATGTTCTCTGGCACAGAGGCAGAGCTTTCCCCTGCAGACAGGAAGCACCGAGTTCGATTCCCTAGCGGTACGTTGTTCGCAACGACGATGTACTCTTGTTTCGTTTACGGTGTGTTACCTTAACCCTCTAATTCCCAACTCCGCCTCAAGGCGGACGACGATAAGAAAAAACGGGCATTACAGGGTTAACCCATCCTCGTGTTGACTGATTGGTTCTTTTACTGACGCAGTAGAAACCGCTAATACGGAGGTGGAGTTACTGAGTTAATTAAGAGCCAATTAGGTGAACCACAAGTTTCGCCCATGGATGTCACAGTAAACGGAAGGGGAGGGCGTAGGAGATTGACCCTCTAATTCCCAACTCCGCCTCAAGGCGGACGACGATAAGAAAAAACGGGCATTACAAGGTTAACCCATCCTCGTGTTGACTGATTTGTTCTTTTACTGACGCAGTAGAAACCGCTAATACGGAGGTGGAGTTACTGAGTTGATTAAGAGCCAATTAGGTGAACCACAAGTTTCGCCCATGGATGTCACAGTAAACGGAAGGGGAGGGCGTAGGAGATTGATCCTCTAATTCTCAACTCCGCCTCAAGGCGGACGACGATAGCAAAACTTGGGCATTAGAGGGTTAAATGCGAAAAGGAAAAATCTGTTTTTTTTTTTTTTTTTGTATTTTTTTTTTTTTTTTTTTTTTAGTAGTGTCTCAAAAATGGATCGTACCCGTTCATTTTTGAGAAGAGGGACTAAAGAGAGGAAAAGGGATAAAGGACTTTTGAGAAAGGGTTTACTTAAAAAAAAAGAATTCAGTTTTTCAAATCTAAGTCATTTTGGCTCAAAACTATTCCGAGAACGTGACGTTCTTGAAACTAAGCCATTTTATCCCAATAATAAGAATTCTGATTTAACAGTGAATGTATCTTTTATATTTTCCTGCAACATCATATAAGCTCACATGTTTTAAAGCGAAAGACCTGCATTAGTTCAGCCAGTATTGTTTATATTATTTAAAATAACATGCAAAATTATTGTATATTCGGTTCAACAGACACTAATTTTGGGTTCATCGGGCAAGTTTCAATTTGTGGGGCATTTTGAGGTTGTGAATGAGGTCCTGTATTTTATTTTATTTTAAATTAGTAATTTAAATATTTAAATAGATTTAAAATATCACTCTTGCCTTTTTAACCACAATAAATAAATAGATAACGCAAGAGTTAACTAAAAAATTATTTCAAATCTAAGAAAAATGTGAATTCAATTGCTCATTAATTTTCCTAATGTGTGAATAGTTTAGATATTCTCTACTTAACGTTTGTTATTTTAATAAATCTACAAAAAAGAAATTCATTAACTTTCATTGAGGAACTTTATTGCCAATAAGTCTCCTTGATTCGTATAAAAGAGGGTTTTTTTTAATCAAACTTTTATTAAATTCTTGAGGAAAAGATTAGTTAAATTTGTAAAAAACAACAATGAAAATAAAATGTCCGATTTAGTACTTTTAGAACTGAAAAATAAAAATATATATATATATATATATTTTTGATAATAGTTAAATATACATCTTCACTGTTGAACCAGAATGTTTGTTATTGCGGTAAAATGGCCTATTTTCAAGAACATCATGTTCTTGAAATAGCTACGAGTCAATATAGCCTTGATTTGAGAAACCGAGTTATTATTTCTTTAAGTAATCCTTTTCTCAAAAATTATCCGGTAAGATCTCATTTTTGAAAACACTAAAAAAAATATCAGAAGTTTCTTCTCTGAGTATTGAAGGCGGACTTTCCAGGCGGTGATGTCCCGTTTCATTAGATGCCGACTGATTCGTTAGCCGATTTTTTCCCCGATTGAATCGGTGGGGGAATTAGAGATAGCTTTGGTATTGAGTCGGTGGTTCTGACTTGACGCAGGTGAAACTCAAAAAAAAAAAAAAAAATCAATTTTATAGAATTCGCCGTCCTACAAATAGTTATTTCTCGTTGTGGCACTAGTTGAGTGTCAACCACCATATAAGTGTAACTATAGTATCACTTGGTAAGATCTCTATCGTATCAAAATACATAACCGAAATTATTAAAAATAACTCCGTCTAACATAGAAGTAAATCATAATGGCACCTGTGACAAACTTATTAGTATTATTTCTTTTGCGTAAAAATAACTTTTATAATAGGAGCAAGGGGAAAAAATAAAGCTTATGAATTAGTTTTATAAGATTGATGAATACTTTTAATTGTGCTTTATTGAAGCAAGAATCAAAAGTCATATTTTAAAGTGCAGTAAATTCTGATTTTCTCTGAAGTTTGGTACCTGTTGAGCAGGTGAAATACATCTAGATCCCTTTTAAACCGTATTAAATTACACTTGTGTACCATTAGAACTTAATTGGACACATATTGTAGTTTTTTATTAAAAAACCCCTGATTTTAAATCATTTACAACTCTTACGCACTATTAAAATATGATCGATAAAAAAACTCTTGGTGGCCTACCCTATTACTCGGATGCGAACAATTCGTATGGCTAAGTTATGTTCCATTCATTTCCCTATTCCCCTTTAAATTGTCACAAAATCTGACCGTTTGCTACAATTGAACTAAATGTGCTTGGGGATCATTCATAAATGATGTCACGCTTCGAAAGGGGAGGGGGGTTCGTGAAATTGTGACAAAATGTGACAAGGGGAGGGGAGTGAGTAACAAGAAGTATATAAATATTGTTCTAAAGAAATAATAGTGTTTAAAAGGCCCTGTAATAATTATGTACGTCAAGTCGCTCTATAAATTTTTAGTTTATTGCTGCAAAAATAAAATGATGCTTATCCTTTCTATAGCTATAATTTCTGAATAAGCATCGGTACTTTTAAAACTTAAAGCGACGCTCGCTCATTTTTGAGTCAAAATTAGTTTAAAAAATTAAGAAGGTATAGTTTCTCATTTTTAAGCACATCCTTTTTAAGTGTTTGAATTGAAGTAAATCGTTATTTCGAACATGTTTTCGGCTAAAATGGAAAACTTGTGATAGTTGATACCTTCAATTTGTCTAAAACTCTCCAGATATCTTATTAGTACTGTGATAAGAAAGTGTGAGCTCTGCCCCCTTTTCAAACCGACTTTTTTATCCTTGAAGTCAGGTAAAACTTCAAGTTCCCGAGTGTATAGTGCAAATTGTATTATCATATGTTAAGTCTAAAGCCATGAATGGCTAAAAGCTTTTTATTTTTTAATATGGATATTACTTGATATTAAGTACATATAGCCATAAATATTTTGGTGGATCATTCCTGGCTTTGAAAGCAAATGCCTTTCTAAACTATCATTTTCATTCTTTTAGTCAAGTTTTTCTTGAAAATCTGCTAAATCTAAAATGACCCATCAAAATTACTATTATTTCAACTACACACCGTAGCATAGTACTAAGAAAAATATAAAGCAGCGTGACTCGCTCTTGGCTTTTATAGTAAAACGACCTCAAAGTTGATCATTTAAAAAAAATAATTCAAAAAACATTGAAGTTCACGGTCAATTATTCTGTAAGTAAATATTTAGTAACTTTGAGACCTGTAGTTACATTTCATGTGGCGTATAATAGTTTATTTAACTTATAAATCAACGTTTTTAAAAAAACTCAATTTTATTAAGCTTATTATAACAAAAAAGTTATACTTTTGTTACGTGTGTTACTCAGTAATTATTTTACCTTTATTTTTTACTTTAATTTTAAATTAAATGTTAAACTCATTTAATTTTTAATAAATAAAAAATGGTTTAGCTTCAAGTTCAAATAAGATAATTTATGCTCCTTTAGTACCAAATCGGTAATTAGATAATTCAGAAAAACAAACGTAAAATTTTAATTGCTTGAAATTTTAAAATTCTGAATCGAAAACACATTTTTATTTACAAAATACATTTGGTACATATTATAGTCAGACATCGATATAAGTTCAGCCGCATATAAGGTCACCCCACATATAAGGTGACTTTTCTTCATTGAATATCAGATGTGTATGAATCGCTTATACGGTCATGTTCGTGAAGGTCCGAGAAATAACCCTTTATCAAAATCTATTGAATGTATACTGACTGAGTTTCGTACGGTTTCCCGTAAATGAATTACAGTTCTGCATTGCGAAAATTCAAAGATATTTCATTACAAAACTTCAACGTCTCCCGACTTTATTTGTTCACAAAGAAAATGCAATCTGAACTTCGATAACTCAAACAACGTAAGACTAGCATCAACAGTTAACCTCCATTGATTAAGATCCCAAAGTGCTTCCTTTGAACGGTATAATGTTCTCCGAAGAATTTCATCGTTATTGTTTGCTTAGAGGTTTTATGCCATGCTAATTTACAATCATTTGCAAATGGCGATTATTTGAAGAATCGTCAATAAATCATTTCAAGTATGCTCTTGAAGGTTTATATTATTTAATTATGCGTTATGAATAGGGAATTTGGAGGGACAATAACTACTGTAAGTTAACCATATTGTTTACAAAACAGTTCAGTTTTGTATATTCAAGCAGTCGAGAGTATTTACACATATGTTCATCCTTGTTAAAAGTAATTGCGTTTTTGCAGTGTCCCTCTATTGAAATGTAACTAAATATCAAAAGATACTCCTTACTTTATGGGTAAGGCTATTTTGGCATAAAAGCATAGATTATTTAAGCAATTTTGAAAAAATAAGAACTTTTTCATTCGGGTGACAGTTTTAGAGTAAAAAATCTCATACTTTCCAGACATCCAAGAAATATAAGGAACTGAAAGTGTTGAGTGAATCCATTTGCATTAAACAGCAGCAAACGTTCCGCGCAACTTGAACACCGTAGTTTTTGGAAAAGAAACAACGTGGATAATTTATACAGAATTGAGATCGCCGCAGCTGGTTAAAAAGCTCTTATATTTTAAAGCTGTATCGTGTAAATAGTTTTTGTATATAGTGTTACTTGCACTTGTTTTTTTATGTAAAATAAATGTTTAGTTTTGAGGTTTAGCTTTGAGTCACTGTGAAAGAGTCTGATTGTCACACGTTTCCGTGACATACATATTTTCTCTCTGAAATTCAACTTGTAAAATATGAAATAACATATATTATGCTGGATAAGGAAATATGCAATCAATCAACACAACACTTATGTGTAGTACTGAGGTACTATAGTATGCAAAGTAGTGCTATTTATTCGCATAAAGGCCAAAGTTTTTAATTGTATTTTATGCATTATATGATTCTTCAAAATATTTAAAAAGGATAATACACAATTTGCACATATGCATAATTTTGAATATCAGATTTTTCCCTTTTTTTAATGAAATTCTGGAAGTGTTACGAGATAACATTGTCTCCATTACGACATTACTTTCGCGAAACTCTACTGGAGGTTATTGCAGCATGGACCGTATTTTTAATGAATATTCATTTTGTCACAATAAGGAAAGTTTTAAAACTATTTCTCAAGTTGTTCATTTTTGTACCTTTTCGTAATCTAAATTTTTTATTAAACACTTTATGAGTACAAAAATAGGTTCAATTTATTAAAAGATTTTAATTTTTTTTTTCCAATTTTAGCACAATTATTGTGAAAATGAACGACAGCTATCTAGCAAGCAACTAAAAGCACGAGTAATTTCACGTTGAACCAATAAAATTCTCCTTTACTAAAATGTTCATCGGTACAAAAAAAAAGAAAAACAATATGTTTTCAATTTTTCTAACTTTTGGTGATGGCAAACGTAAAGGTAATAAAACTGTAAAAAAAAAAATCGCGTTATGAAAGCACAAATAAGCATTAAAATGCAAAAATATATTTCGGGATTTCTTGGAATCTTGACACATATGTTTTGCATTTTAATACTCATTCATAACGTGAAAATTTTTATTAAAATTTTATTTGCACAAAGTTAATTTATTATTTAAATATAAAGGTTGCATATTGATCTAGTGCGCAAGCGCAGGAGGATGACCCATCAAATGTTTTTGTCGCCAGTGTTACCAATGTAGTGTCAAAATAGTAGAAGAATAGCCCTTAATGGAGGTGTCAGAAAAAAAAGTTTGGCGAAATATTTTAGAGAAATAAAAGGTTTCTAACAATTTTAAAACTTTTCAAAGGCAATGATAGAACACTTCATACGTTTTTTTTTTCTTTTTCAAAAGAAATATCTTTAAATTTTAAGTCAACCATGCATTGCACAGTATTTTACAAACTTATAGCAAGAGCTTTGACAGCAAAAATCAGACTATGCACAAGTTTTAAAAAATGTATTGTATAGTTTTGACTAATCTAAAAATATGCCCGTACAAATCTTAAACTCATAAACACACAATGAGAGACACTAAACACGTATAGAAATCCCAGGAGCTTTCACCTGTAATCTAACGCATTTAAAGTATGAGCGTGAATAAGAAATAAAATAATTTATTGTAAAATTCAAAACATTTTAAGGAATCTCATTGAAAATCTAACCGGTTCATTATAATCGCCATCAAGTAAACGGCAGTATTATTAATGCATAAAATTAAGAATCAAACAGATATAGCATTCATTGAATCAAGTCTATATGGTGCTCTTCTATAAGTCATAATCATTCCCATTTCGCTAATACTGCTATCCATGATTT
Organism: Octonoba sinensis; assembly: GCA_038502835.1. NCBI lineage: Eukaryota > Metazoa > Arthropoda > Arachnida > Araneae > Uloboridae > Octonoba > Octonoba sinensis. The sequence goes on along the minus strand of CM076606.1, from coordinate 14,642,711 downwards.
GATCACCCTAAGAGCTACTGCAAACATTGAAACATATACATCTAATTTTAGGTAATGTCTAAGAGACTAAATAATGCACTTTAAACACTGTGCTGATAATAATGTTCACTTTATGTATGTGATTAAGCTTTTAGTATGTATTATTGCATCACTATTGATGATATATATATGATAAATGAGGCTATATACTCGACGCGTAAAAAATCTGCGTTTGAAAAGTGTAAAAACTGAAATCAATTAAACACGTTCAATATGCAACTTTACAATAGAAGCACTGTAACTGTTATACATCAGTTATTTTTCCCGCATGGTTTATGAGAAAAAGAAATAGCGAGAACGAGAGACAAAAATATAAGTTAAGAAATCCTAAACAATATTATTATTTACTTCAAAATGACTAGAATCAACGTTAAAAGGCACTAGTAAAAACAATAAAAACAGCAATTGAAGATTTTAATCGTGTTTACTTTTAATTGTACCTTTAAACGTTGATTTACTAATTTTCACATATACTTTGCGCAAGCTGAAATCTCGCTTTAAAATAATAATTTTTTTATCATTTATATATTTAATTTAAGAATATTTTTTAATAATACAGAACAGACACGTGTGTGAGAATGTCTTTCATCCGTCCTTACATAATGCAGGTCAAACACGTGTGAGTCTGTCCTTCATATGTCCTTAAATAATACAGAACACGTGTGTCGAAAAATACTTCGCGTAGACACTAAGTAGTTTTCTCTTATTTCGGAAATGCTTCGTGTGAAGCGAAACCCTATGGAGATATAATCAATGTTTGTATTATTTTACTGTTGTGGGGTTGAGTGCCGCAGGCGAGTTTTCCTTCCATGCTATAAACTGAGTATCAATATCACTTCATTAAACATGACATTTTTAACATACAGAAATTGTGACAAAATAATAAAACACAAAATTGTTATTCATTGCTACTTCTAAAGTGTATATCTAATCCTGCATTGGATGCATTATAAAGTATAATACAGAAATAACTTGTAACATGGTAACTTTGAATGAAAATTTAGCTTTTCGAGCCTCCTTAATTATGCAGCAGCATATAATTAAATGCATAATTTATATTTAGAAGCTTAAAGTAATTAATAAATGAGGTATTATATGTTTCTCTCTCTTTGCGCTTATAACTCATGCTAATGAGTAAACTTAGATGGGCATAAATTACTTCCAATGCATTTAAACATGTATCATAACAGAAAAATTAGCTCTTCTGGTGATAGTAAATGAAATTAATTGTCACGTAAGAGGAAAACAATCTAAAAGGGAAACTTACATTATAAATTGCTAAAGATACTGAAATTATATCTTCTTTTGAGTAATATTAAGTTAATGTTGACTCTGCTGAGGTAATCCTGTATCAGTATGAATTAAAATGAATAATTTTAGACAGTAATGAGCAAACCTATGCAAATATATATTTGCTTCAGTGTAATTAACAATATAAGTTAAACATTTGGGTTATATATTCTGTGCAATATGATGACTTTCTCATCTTACTAGTTGTAAACGCGTTTAACGATCTCCATAGGTACTTCTATCGAATTTGATGAAATTAAAACATTTTTTGTGTGTATATTCGTGTCAAAAGTATTTTAAGGTTTAAAAGTAAAAAATATTTTTAATAAATAAGTTTAAATAAAGCACAAAAATTTAAAATAATATTAAATAAATAAAATAAAATAAAAATAAATAAATAGATATTTCCTTAGGGTAAACTATTCTATTTTGAGGAATAATTTACGTTAATATGTTGCAGAAGTTAGAAGCAATGCACCATGCCTTCAGATGCGATCAGTTCTTTATAATTATGTCATCTTTTAGGCATCTGTGTTAGAGATTAGTTGGTTACTAGTGAGTCTATGACACTCTTATTTTATCTAAATGGGATGTATGTTTCCTCAGAAGGTTCAAACTTGATAATTTCATGCATTAAGAAGATTTTTTCAATATTAGAATTACCCTGTTGGGTTGTTGTATTGGGTACTTACTTCACATCTCATTATGAGCTTGAAAACCGAAAGAAGAATTAGATAATAAACCTAAGTGTGGCGGTTAAGGATTATTTCTGAAGAATGGAAACGTGCATTTGGCAAGCCAATTTCGAAAACAAATCGTTCATCAGTTCTGCATCATTTGTTAGAAAATGAAGGGACCTGATTTCTGCTCCATCTGTTTTAGGACAGCTCGCCTAAGATTTCTAGAAACTAGTTTCACGGTCCTAATAAAAGCCTATTGTGACAAAAGCAATATAGGAAAACGTTTAATTGGGCTACAATTCACAAAATTGGTGATTTTCGGACTAATGACAGGTACTGCTTATTGTTTTTTTTTTATGAATGGATTGCCTGAGTTAGGCATGAAGGATTGAGAACTTAATCTTATACTGCCTCGTTCAGGCCACAAGACACGCATATAAATAAATTTCGTTAGACTTAAGTTAACTGTACACCTTCGTTTTCAGTAGAAAATCTTGAACAGCGACCGTCATTTAAAAAGTAAAAACGATAATTTATCAACGTTCATGACGCGATGCCGAGATAGCGATGAGTATATCAGCAAGATATATGTCCTTGTCACTCATCCAAATTGGTATCTTTTATTTTTATACACGTGTTATCTCATTACAAGTGGTTATGCTATTTTTTGTCCTTTAATTAATATTTCATCTTTGTCAAAACTGAATTTTTACAATGCGGCATGAGTGTTATGTCCTTGCTTGAAAATTCAGACTAAAACTGGCAGGTGTTTAATTTGATGGAGAAAGTGAAATATAGATATTCGACAATTACCCTACCGTAATTTTTTAAACAAAACAAGAGCATCACGGATTAATAACTGCGGTATTGAACCATGCATTTCTTGGAAAATTACAAAGTTTTGTTGCATTTATATTAAAAACAAGAAGCTCCGTCTAGAACTATACGAGCCTACTTTCCCGTATACACCAACTCTAAATTTATAATCTAGCTATCTCTCTCTCTCTCTCTCTCTCTCTCTCTCTCTCTCTCTGTCTCTCTCACTTTCTCATTTAGCTTCAGTTCTTAATTACTTGAAATATACATTTTTCATTTTTTAATGCATATTCATTCACTCACTCATTTACTCATTCACGTATTTAGTCACTCAATTATTTATTTTTTCCCTTATTCACTCATTTATTCATTCACTCTTTCACTCATTCATTCGGAAATATCCTTAAAAATCCAGATGAAAAGGTTTCGTGGGAATAAAGACTCGTTTAGTTCTGAATGAACTTTCTATTTGTACGTCTTCTACGTCATAAGAGCTTTCCAATAAAATATGTTCCAAACAAATTCGTCTGTTAGATCAGGATGAATATAGGATTGAAATTTCCCCGTTGGCGATAAAGTTAAATTTGTTTGAACTGTTCAAATAAAAAAATATTTCAAACCGAGAGCTTTTCTGAAGGAGTTGGGTCGTCCGTACAAGGTTTAAGAAGTTTGCTTCCCATTTCCCCAATAGCGCTAATGTTAAAACTTTTTGAACCGTTGAAAATTGAACAAAAATTGTTCAAATCAAAAAATAAAATATGGAAATGTCATGTCCTCGCCAAGATCTTCCGAATGAAAAAATATGAATCGGACAATTCCCTCAAAAGTTATTAGGAGAGACAGACAGACCGACATACACACATTTTACCCATCTCACAACCTTACTTTCAATTTTTTCCCCAGTCTTTTTTTTAATTACCTCACTTATTTCTGACTTTTCCTTATTTTTAACGATATTTTTACGATACATTAAGCCTTCTTTCAATCTTTCCATTTATTTTTTTACTTTTACGGGAAAGTAGGCTCAAAATTACTGCTATGAGTAGAGATTGAAGCGGAACAAGAACACAATATTTTTTTTTTTTTTGCTTTAATATTATTCTTTATTACGTTTACTGCTAAAAGCAAGCTAAAGCGAGCAGCAGTTTGGTTTTGTTCTTATCATTTCTTCTAGCAAACCAGTTTTTTATGATGATTTTCACTACCCCGCATCTGTTTATACACTCTTGGTTACGTATGAGTAATTAGTTCTGTTAAAAAGATTTGCCAAATCACGTATTTCCCATTTTAAGTAATGCATTATTTTATTTAATTTATGAAAAATAAGCAAAAGTTACTTATTTTTGAGAAATGCGTTCCCGTAGCCATGTATTATTGTAAATAACTTTTAATTTTGATATAAAATATATTTTCGTTTCAGGATTAAAAGTCAGTTACTTACTACAAAATGTGAATTTACATATGTATTGAATTGTTCCAAAGTTAAATTTGAGATTAATCAAAAAAAGTTCCTATTAAATTAGTTTACTTAACACTAGAACCGCGGAATTGAAAACCAATAAAAATACACAAGCGCTTAATTTAGTTAACTAAAACACTTTGTTTTTTAATATCTCGGAATTTACATTCAATAAATTATATAAATCAAGAGAAATTACCTTCATTTTCACAAACTGGTATTATTTAAATTTTTTTTTGTCCTCGAGTAAAAAAAATAACATGCCTCTTTAACAAAGTATGACAAATTTCCTGATTTCAATGGGAAAACAGAATAATATCTACTTTCAATACGTGCAGATAATCGTTTTTAAAAATTAAAAATGCAATTAGTTACTTACTAGTTTTACAGATTATAAACTCAAACTTACTGTATGCATTGTTCGCAAAACTTAGTAATAAGTTTAGTACATTTTCCACAATTTGGTGCTTTACATTTCGAGCAGATGTCTACAGTTTTATTTTCACACTTCGAGCTGTGACATCTGACTCGTTTATGCTTGATTTGTGAGTGTCCATTGTTTTCATAGGATATTTCATATTCTCTTTTTTCCAACTTTTTTTGTCGGGCGAGAACAAACTTTTCTCTCAATTCTTCTACCAAGTCTTGAATAAATTGCCGTCTGCTAATAGATTTTCCAGTTACAGCTTTATATAAAACGCAGGCATTAATTGCAGCAAGGTCCAAAATATTACAAAAAACCTGCACTGGCCACCTTCGGGAAGCAGACTTGACTGTATATTTCCGTGCCATTTGGTCAATGATGTCCACACCATATTTAGTTCCGTTGTAGAAAGCGATTGTATCAGGTAGTTTTTTTGGGTTATCTAAAATTTCTACGGTTGGATGGAGACTACTTAGCAACAAAACGTTTTTATCTTTTTTACCTTGATAAACCGTTAGACTTATGTCTTTAGTGTTTAGTACCGTAGTCGAATGCAATGTGGATCTTGACATTTTTACAGTAACTGGTATTTCTCTTCTTGAGCGCTTTACAGTTCCTACAAGGCTGGTGTCTTTAGATTTCAATATTTGTGCAAGCTTCAGTGTTGTGAAAAAATTGTCTGTTGTGACATTTCTCCCTTTGTTCTCATACGGACTTATTAGTCGCAGCACTACATTTTCAGAAAGAGAAACGTTGGATGGACTTTGGTTATCTTTTCCAAGATACGGAAATTCATTTATCAGATATTTAGAGTCAACATCCGCAGCCAGCCAGAATTTAATACCAAAGTTATCTGGTTTATTTGGCATATATTGTGTGAATCTACACCTAGCTTTTGTAGGAAATAACTGTTCATCTACTGTTATATTAGGACCTGATGTATAATTTGTCTTGCAATTTTCGATGAAACGATTCCAGATATCTGAAATAAGGGCAAATTTGTTTGTTTCTAAACGCTTTGATCGTGTTGATTTTGTCAAAGCGTAAAAATCTCATTATTTCTCGAAATCGGTCCCTTGGCATTGTATTTTGGAAAAATGGTGGTACCCAGTCCTTTGACCATAAGCTATCCAGTTCAAGTCCTTTTGCACAATAAACTCCTCGTGCATATAAAATTGATATAAACGCATCAATTTCTTCCAATGTAATATTCCACTCTCTTTCAGGAATCTGGACACCAGCTTCATCTTCGGAGCATTTCTTTATGTGCTTCAGCATGAATTCGTCTATAAAAAGTCTCCACTAACTTGATCGAGGGACTGTTATCCATAATATTACGTTTAGCATGTGGTGTTGGACCACCAACTTCTTTCAAAATATTACACTTTGGTTTTCGTCCTTTATCGATTCTTCCTACTTCAGCAACATTCCAAACTGTTCCATCTATCTCAACTTCATTCTTTCCACCTTCGAATGTTATTGTGGATTTCCTATTAATTTTTTTTAGCTTTGGCGTATCTTTTCTTGGTATGTTTGATTTTCCTTTTTTATCAGATGAATTATTATTATTGCAAAGGGAAGGTCCAGCAATTCCCAAATCATTCCCAGAGTCATTTTCACTTTCACTTTCTTTATCTGAATCCAAATGTCCCTTGTCATCAGGCAAGTATTCATACCCACTACTCAAAATCGAAACACTTTCATCATTACAATCACCTTCTGAATCATTTTCAGATAACTCATTGAAATATTCCAAAGCTTCTTGAATAGTAAGATGACGGCGTCGAGACATCTTTTTTATGCATATACTATTTATCAAACTCAACTTCGAAACATTTTCCAAAAATTTGCGGCAACCATTCACTGCATTTGAACGTAGTTTGTGCTGCGAGCATATTGTAATGACCTTGACCGAAACTCTTTTCTATTCTTCCTTCTGGTACAATCCATTTCAGGAATTCGAGGGGTGGAGAAAAAGAAGTGCTTCACAGTTACTTCCGCGAAAATGCATGTTTTTCGTCATTTTACCGTTAGTATTTCCTATGGGTCAAATTGACCCGCGCCACGGTTCTAGGTATAAGTGTTAATTATCGGAAAGCTATTTATGTTACGAAGTTTTAAATTTTGTAAATTGTTGTTCACCATATATTATTAAAAGTCATAAGAGGATTTTTTTTTTTTCAACCAATAATTTATCCCGTGGTGATAAATTAAACATCGTTTTGGATCAAATTGACCCGCTCCGCGGTTCTAGTGTTAAATTAATTGTTGTTTAAACGTGAACTAAATATTTCAAAAAAGAAGCGTAAGCAATGTACAATCCAAAAGCGCAAAATCGAGACTGCAAGTTAGAGCAATATTTCTATAATTAAACCGTAGGTGGGTATTAAACAAACAATATCATTAAAATCTCAAATCAGTTTTTGAATTTATAATCAGTAGAAACATTTAACATTAAACTCCTTTTGAATAAGAAATTTAATTCATTTTAAAGTAAACATCGTTCACAGAAAATAACATAACATTAAAACTTCTGAATTAAATATGAAATATCGGAAGCTGTTCTTAAAAATCTTTGAAATTGAAACTCAGTTAGATTTTTAATAAATAATAAATAATACTTCAAATTCATTTGAAATTAGCAAAGCACAAATTAAACAAATCGGAATAATGCGATGTTTCTTACATTGTAAATAAATGATTTTCATTTGAAGATAAAAATATTTATATTTGCAGTGACATTTTGAAACAAAAATCTTTATTATTTTACTCCTTTAAAATAGCTGCTTATACTTGCAAAGTAAAAGGGTTTTTTCCTGAAGAACAACTTGAGTGGGGCTATAATTTCTTTAACCTTTTTTTTTTTAATTGTAACAATTTTATGTTTAGCACACATATAACATTAAAATCTCCTGATTTCTTTGAATTACATCTCTTATGTATAAAACATCTATTATGTAGTGATAACATAACTTTGATTATTTTACTAAGAAAAAGTTTTATTTTCAGATTTAAAGCATGAACTATCAAAAATGCGTCAACATCTACTGTTTTATGTAATTTATATCTATTATCTATCTATCTATATATATATATATCTATATATGTGTGTGTGTGCGTGTGTGTGTGGAGGAGGGAAACAACTCAACCCCTTTATACAACCTGATCACGCGCCCTCGCACGGAGATAGCATAGGAAAAACGAAAAAGGCGCAGAGACGTGCAGATTGTGATGAATATTCTTTTCTTTTTTTTTTCAACTTAGACGTACTTTCACCGGCCTTGACGCGGCCATAACTCTTATCTGTATTTATGTTTTTGTGTAATTATTTCAAGTGTCCTGTCTTCAATAAACCTGTGTTCGTCTGAAAATATGGATGTAATTCTTGCCTCTTAGGGTCTACACCTCACATGGCGTCAGAAGTTAAGCCTACCCAAGACTAAGACTAAAAGCCTAACTAGGATTACTCAAGTGATTCCATTTGGCGCGGCACCGCATTTCGTCGCCAACGGGACCGTTTCAAAAGTTAAGAACTCCGCACGACTCTTAAACTCTGGCGAGTCCGTTTGGCTCTGTATTTGACTGGATATTTTAATCTTTGAATTTTAATTGAACATTTTAATTTTGGTTGAATGCATTAATTTGATACTCTTGGCGAAATGAATTTTCTTGGCGAGCATAGTGCGAGCGAGTAATTTCACCGGCCTTGACGTGGCCATAACTCTTATCTGTATCTATGTCTTTGTGTAATAATTTCAAGTGTCCTGTCTGCAATAAACTTGTGTTCGTCTGAAAATAAGGATTACCACTTCATATATATATATATATACATATAAAGTAAGATAAAGAGATAAATAGATTGAAATATTATTGAAATTCAAACAATTGGCTATGTCAGCAATAAGCCAAAAATTTTACCGTTAAATGGGTAAAAAAGTAGAACATATAGCAATTAAAATGAAAGCAAAAATCAAACAACAAAAACCTGCCTCTTCAGTGGAAGGGAGCAGGAAGAAAAATACGGCTTTTCATTTATATGGCATTACAGGTTCTTTTAAAGGATTTTAAAGGAATTCACTTTTATTACGTTAAGAATTCTTGGCTGCCGGCTTCGTGGCTTTCCAAATGCTGAAAGAATTCTGAGGATTACGTTATCTTGAACACCACCAATGTCTTATTCAATTACATATGACCTCTCTACGCTGTGGAATTATGTGTTTTTTCTTAAATTTTTTTATTTTTTTTCACTCACCTGTGGCGGTGTAGTAAGGCACGGAACTCATGCGCCCCAGGCCACAAGATCGAGCCTGGTAGTGTCGGATGATTTTCAAGATGCAGAAAATAGTCTGCGCCCATGACGTATGGTTATGCGGCATGTAAAAGACTGACTATACTAGACTGCAATGTTTCTTGCCAATGACGTCACAACGCGCGGCAGAAGAAATGAGTAAACGGGCGAGGCTTTTGGGGTTACAAGGACGAGAATCGAAAAGACGCCACACCAACTTGGCGAAATAATCCGATTGGGCGTTCTATTTGGCACATTGCGCGTTTGAAAACTCATTTGTCAGCTTATCAGAAAAAGATCAACAGATCTAACAAATTTAAAAACTTAATTCTTTTTACATAATCATAATTTCTGTTATTGGATCAAATATGTTTCTTGTTAATATAATCATTAAAAGCATATTTTCTTCTGAAAATCCTTTTCTCCCTTCAATAATTCAAAAAAACGGTTGGACTTTTGAACACTTTCGTTTTTCAAATAAATATTTTTTTCCCTCCTCTTACCCTTGAGCCTATTTTTTTTTCCTGTGTAAGTTTGTTTTAAATGTAAAATTAAGATATTAACGAAAATAATAATAATAGCGATATTAACGAATGCAGTGCCTGATTACCGCAAAGGCCAACTAGGCCGTGGTTTTGGGTCCCCAAATTTTAGGGGCCCCTAAATTGTAAAAAAGACACAAAAATCATATTGAATAAAAATCTAGAATACAGAATAGTAGGATGTCGTGTCAGTAGGTGCCTTTCCCGCCTTTGCCAATTGGGTATTAACCCAGTATTAATAGAATAATCTCCAAGCTTATTTAACTTTATTCATTATACCCAGTATTTTTATTTTTCGTACCATAGGGGGCCCCAAAATAATTTTGTGCCTTGGGCCCCAGATTGTTTTAATCAAGCCCAGAACGAATGGAATAATAATAACTATTTAGCTTTAAGCAAAGACCCAAGCTCAGTCAGACATAAGCATAAACCATTCTAAATCTCGCCAAACCGCTTATGGGAAGATCGCCAACTGCTCGTGAGCTTTTATTAGCTCGAGAGCTCATGAGCTCGTTGCATTTCTCGAAAAATTGAAAATATATAACATTTTATGAAAATTATGACAAATAAACGCTATATATGTGTAGGTTAAAATATTTATCATATTTCTTTTGCAAAGTGCTAAGTTTAACTCAAAAATCAGACACCGCGCGGAGAACTACTTTCTTCGTTTGCTCTCAGCATATTTCTCCATAGTCAAGAAACTTTGCAGTTGAGTATAGACATTTCGTTTTGATGCTCTTGGCTAGATTAAATTCATAGTGCAATTTCGCATCAACAGAGTCCGGATGCTCACCCTTTCAGGTGGGGAAATTGGACATCAAAATTCTCATGCGGCGACGGTACCATACTCATTGTGGTGCCCGCTAAACGAGATGGCACCAATCTCTCGGAAACGCACTAGATCTAAAATTGGAAGAAGCCAACAGCAGTCCATTAGAGAAAAAAGAAATATAATTCTGGGCTTCTGTATTGAAGGAAAACCGTTTTACAAGCCTACTTTCCTGTGTAAAAGTTAAAATAAGAAGGAAAGCGAATGAAAGAATGCTTAATATAGCTCAAAATTATCATTAAGGATGAAAAAAAGTCAAAAATAAATTAAATTATTAAACAAAGATCGAAAAATAAAAAGTTTTGAAGTAGGGTTTTGAGATTAGAAAATGTGTGTTTCGGCCTGTCGGACTGCCTGTCAGGCTGTGTACTCTCCTTCCCCCGCCGCTGTTAAATTTCTGAAGAAATTTTTCGATTCAAAAGATTTTTGACAACTCATTCCCATATTTTTTTTTTATTCGAAAAATTTTTCGTTTAATTTTGAATAGTTCAAACAACCTTAACCTTAGCGACTACGGAGAAAATTAAGCAAACAATGTAAACTCTGAGCGTAAGATCCAAGTTGCTATGAACAAGCTTATTGAAAGAAGCTTTCGGCATGAAATATATTTGGATTTGAACAATTTTTGTTCATTTTTGAACAGTTCAACAAAAAATTAACATAGCGTCTACGGGGAATTTCAATCATATATAAATCCTGATCTAACAGACGGATTTGCTTGGAATAAACTTTATCAGAAGGAGCATATGACGTAAAACATGTACAGATACGAAGTTTAGTCAGCTCTAAACGAACCTCTTATTCCATGAAAGTTTATATCTGGATTTTTAAGCATATTTATGAATGAATGTATGCATAAATGAAGGAGGGAATAAATAAATGAATGGGTGAAAGAATGAATGAATGAATGAGTGAATGTGTATTAACTGTTGCAAAAAATAATAACTGTTGCAATATATTTGTAGTAATAAAGAACTAACGATAAATGGGAAATAGAAAGATATAGCTAGATTTTAAATATGATGCTACGGTGAAAAAGGTATAGTTTTAGACGAAACTTCTTGTTTGCTTCTTACATGACTGAAGAAGAGGCAGGTACTTTTATTTATTTTTTGCTTTTATGTTAATTGATCTACTTTTTTAGTTTTTTAAGGTGCGTTCACATCAGACGCAACAGAGACGTACGACAAAAACTAATCTTTTCAGAGCATAACTACGCTTTTGCTATAACTACTTGATATTTTTTATTGCATCATTAAAATCGACTCCCCTCCCCCGTTGACAGTTATTGGTTTATTACGTTATCTAAAGCTTACGTCATCGCTGGCAGTTTAATATTCATAGCAATAGTCTGTTACGACGGAGACAAAATATCTGCCGCCTTCGCTGTGAACGCACCTTAACGTTATATTTTTTGGCTAATTGTTGACATACCCAACTGTTAAAAATTCTTTTTTTTTTATTTCTCCATCCTACAATATGCTATAGTGTGCTGCCTTGTGTGCCTTCTGCATTTTGTTTCTTTTATTCGTCTATAACTTTTTTATTCGTCTATAATATATATATATATATATATATATATATATATATTAGGGAGTAACAAAATAACCTCAGTTTTCATTTTCCTCCAAATAACATACTTATTTATTTAAGCAGAGAAAACCTTTTACTATGTTAAGCTGTTTTCTCTCTCTCTCTCTTTTTCAATGTCGCTTTTTAATTCAATTCTGACTTCTTTTTCAATACGTAATACGAATTTTAGGCACTCCGCCGACGTCGCTAAACTTGTTAAATGCTGAAAGGAAGACTTTGAATCAATTTTTCGATTTAGAGGAAAGAAAGTTCTGAGGGATTCGTTTTTCTACCCATTTTATTGATTTTTTGAAGAAAATCATTTGTGTTGATCCCTAACACTGCATTGAACATCCTTCCTTGTAAATATATACTACTATACTGTTCTTCCTTAAGAATTCTACTTTTGTTGTAATTTAATATTTGGTTTTACATCTGTGCAAAAAAATGTGTCCGGCATTTTTTAATTTAATTGTTATATTATTAGATAATCAATGCATCTCTACTGAGAGTTCATGCTAGTAAAATTTTCTACAGATCATGTGTGTTGAGAATACCTCTCGAAATCGCTAACGCTGTGATAAGATAACTCACCAGGACAAAAACACACACTATAGTTTTTTGTTTGATGCACTGCACTGATACTAAATGGATCGAGCATGATTGATAAACCGAAATCTTATCATACCTTTCTTTATTAAGGAAGTTTTAAACATGATTTAAAGCAGTCCGGTATTATTACGTTGTATATATCTCGTTTGGGTATTTCGCCAATACATAACATTGAATTCATTGCACATTTCTGAAATAAAACACCAGAAAATAAATTGGCTTGCGTACATGGTGAACTGGTAATGCATGCATGAAATTCAAGGGTTCATATGCGTTCTCGAACCTTTTTTAGTCTACTTTTGCGCAAAAGTTTTTAAAAAAGAAAGTTTTAAAGATCAGTAATTAAATAAAAATTCAAAAAATTCAATTCAGGGGTTTAAGATGGGAGAAAAATGTGTGTCGGTATGTCGGTCTTTTTTTACGTACATTGAAAATTGTTTGATAATTTATAATGTATATTGCAACTCGGTAAGGAGTGGGGGGATCCATCATTCATGCTCAAACAGAAACTCAAGTGTAAACAATCTTAACCAGTGGAAGAATATTATTTACAGTTTGAATTTCCTCGATTCCTATTGGTAGTCCTATTCAGAGTTTTGCAGTAACATGTGATCTACAACGGAAACATAGTTCGTTCCTTAGTTTCAACTTTCGCATAAGCTCCAGGGAATTTGATCAAGATATTTTTTTTTCGAGATTACATTGCATTATTTTCCTGAAAGAATACTTTTTTATATGGGAGGAAATTTTTGTCACAGAGCTCGTTTCCTAGCCATCTTTTGCAATCTGTACCACAGATTAAGTGCTGCCTATGAATAGATAAAGTTTCATTGTCGAAAACTACCGATTAGTGCGCTATCAATAATTGGACTTCACTACTAAAAGGTGAGAGAGATACTTTCAATTTCCTCTCCATTTTAAATCCCATAAAATTTGAGAAGATACATAGGAAGCGTTTTTTATGGTTAAAATTATTTCCAAAGTTAAAAAATATTTTCTTAATTTTCTTTAATATATTTGTATTTCCTTCCCTATTATTTTCTTCAATTTAATGCAGCTTCAATTTTAGTTTTTGATACTTACCTACCTACCTTACGTACTGGTATTAACTTGCCTAGGACTAGCGTGGGCCTCCAATCATAAAGCTAAACAAAGGGCTAAATAAAAAAAGAAGAAGAAACATATTGGACATATAAAGCTTAAAGTAATAACTTAATAAATAAGAATTAACTAATTAAATACTTAGTTAAATTATTCAGCTAGAAACTGTCTAGCTCTTATTTTAGGCCGATCCCCGCTATAAATATTGTAATAGATAGCACTACTTAAAAATAAGACATATTCAAAAGCACACCAACGTTTTAATGAACACATTAACAGAGCATTCACAAAAGTGGAGCGATAATAAGGTACATCCTGCAAAACAATGAGAAACAGGACATTTCTAAATATCAAGCAGCTTAAAATAAATCAAAAAATTTCTTCTGTACAGTTTTTTAAAAAACTAAAATTTTAATTGCATCTCTTTAAATTTGAATAAAATCGTTATGTTTTCTGGAAGTGATGGCAAAGCTTTGTTTAAAGTAGTATCATTAAAATTTTACATTATGCAAAACTTTCAGTAATGAAACTGGAGAAACTATGCACCCTTGCGTTGAAAGCTCTTGACATTCTAATTAATTTTTACATTAAAAGGATTGATATTTGTAAATTAAAATGTCGTCATACGCCGGAAACGAAAAAGAAAATTTACTGCATCTTTAGAAAGATTTATAAGCGAAACTCATTAACGTAATAATTTATTTCTGATGAATATTTTATTATCTTAGTAATTCATTCCTTACTAGTTCAAAAGTTGTTTTTACATTCAAAAATCTAATGTTTAAAAATCTATAATAATTTGGAGACTAAAATTTTCAAATAATTAAAAGTAATAAAAATTTTCACTTTTCTTAACTATTTGAAAACAACAGGGGAATTAGTCTGAGCTGTTCAGATACAAAAAAAAAAAGTTCTCTTATGCAAGAAGCATTTTAAAATTAATTTTTATTCCTAGTTTAAATGCCTATTTTTCAAAAGCATTTCGGATTTAATCAGGCGAAAAGACTAAAAGAAGAAGTTTGGAAAATTAAAAGTTCTGACTAATTAGATGTTTTCTTGCTCTTTAACAATTGTGTTCAAGCATAATAACTGTGGTTGGTTTTTAGAAAAGTGGAACTTGACGGAAAATAGGGTGGAGAAGGGTGGACAAGTTAACAAGCATCTTCAAAGAACGAAATGTAAGATGTCCTAAACTAGTTGAATATGGTTTTGACTTTTTAAATTGTTGAGTGTACGAAAGCTAAATTAATCATTCCTGCTAAAGAAAAAAGTATTTGTTTGAATTTCGTCTCAGAATAAAAGCTCTTAATGGGATCAAGTTCTTAATCTCCTTAAAAACCGAAATAATGCCTCTTCCCTCTTGCTTTGATATTAACTGTCAATTACTGGAAAGAAAGTAAGGCATTTTTTCAGCTCTCACCAGAGATTTTTAATATCTTAATAATTTACCTCAAAAGTATTATGTATTTCAATTATATTTATTTTCTGTCAGATTTATTTAATGTTATCCCTTTAGTAATTATCGTCTGTATTTCTTGATACTTAAAACCGTATGTTCGTTTCACTACTTTAAATTCCAATATTTTCTTGAGACTTATTTTACTTCTTTTTCCTCTCGTCAGAAGTTCGAAGGCAGCAGTTATGATGTATGTATATAATGTGTATATTTATGTGTTGTAAGTTTAAAAAAAAGTTTGAAAACACGTTGTCACTCTGAAATATTTTTCCAGCTTGTTCTTAACTATTTCGAAGCTTAATCTTCTAGGAAAACAGAAATAAACTTTTAATGAAGCATTGATCTGCATCAATTATCAGATCACCCTAATGCAGTCTAGCCTTCATGTTGAAAAGAAGAAATATATAAACTGCGCTTTTAATTAACAGACTGATGAAAAATTGGATTTAATATTATGTGGATTGTGTCTGACTAACACAAGTCACATACCCGTAGATTATGAGCATTTTCCAGCTTGTTTTATGATTGAGCAGATTGTAGCTTAATGCTTTAAGAATCTTGATCGCAGCTATGAAACAAAAACATATATAACTAACTAGCTATCTATGAAACTACGTAGCTTTTCTAAATACATAAAAGATTTCTAATTTGAAGTAAATATCGAATAAAAAAACAGCGCAATATTTATATCTCCCACATTGTGTATTCGTAATGACCATGTATGTAATATTTATAGCTATAATAATTTTCGTATTTTTGCTGCAATCAAAACAAGCGTTTCATTTAAATTTACCAGTTTATATCCAATATTGTTTTCTTAGTACATTTTTGAGAAATAAAAATTTTAAATGCCATCTACGTGACATTTACTGAAAGGAGCGTAGACGATATTGTATGATATCCATATTTACGAGCACAAGCACATAACACTTTCAGAAATTAGGCATACCTACATGTTTATAAACAGCAAACAATCTAAGCTCAACTTGCATAAGTGAACCATTTAATAACCTTTTCTTGAATATTTCTACAAAAGATAAAGCGAAATTAAAAGAATTTGTTCGATTTGATAAAACGGTTTTTTTTTTTAAATTAAAGGTGCAACACTATTTTGTAAGTACTGCAGAATTTTTAATGCTTCTGCTTTGAAAAAATGTCAGAGCTTGGCATTTGTCACGTGACTGGTTGCAGGATAAAACTGTAATTCAAAAATGAGTGTTATGTTTGTACTTTTAGTCTATTTTGAAAAATTAGTAAATTTGGCCGTATTTTTTTTTTTTTTTTTGGTGTGGGTGAGAGAGAGAGAGAGAAAGAGATAAATAAATTAAATATGTATGGTGTAAAGGTTGTAAATATGTTTGCACTAAAGTAAAATCTTGAAGTTCGTGACATCACTCAAAACCAAATTACTAATCATTGCATATGATAAAATAATAGTACCGCTCATCTTAATTTGAGGCTTTCATTATTACGCATTTCTATTTATTTATTTATTGTCTTTTTAATCTACTTTTAAATTTATTTATTTGTTTCATTATTTTGTTTTCCTATATTTTTTTTTACTATTCTCTTTTGCTGTTCTTAAATTTCCAAAAGAATTTTTTAACGGAAAGTGCATTAAAACAGGTGCAAAATATCCACAACTAAGACACTTATCCACCAACGTTAAATACAGTGCGTATCGAAATGATAGGTCCATCAGAAAAAACGAAATTCATGTTAGGAAAAAAAATTTTATTATGCATTAAGTGCTATTTTATAATATACTCTAGTTCAACCAATGAAAAAATAATGCTTAAATGATATACAAATCATAGGAATGATAAACGAAACAAAAAATTTGTGAAATTGCTGTTTCAAAAAGATAGGTCCACTGAACCAAACATTAAATTAATAATCAATTAATAAGAAATTTTTCCACCTTTTTTCAAAATGAGCTCATAAATCCTGTTCGGCATGGTTTCTACAAGTTTTTGCAAACAGCTGGTCTCGATTTTTGCCCATTCGGAAGAAATAGATCTTTTTAAGTCTGTAGTACAGTTGTACTGCTTTCCACCTGCATATACTGCTCTTGCGAGTATGCCCCACATGTTTTCTACCGGATTCAGGTCCGGGCTGCAAGGTGGCCAATCGATAATATGCACACCATTATCCAGGAACCACTCAAAAGTGGACTTTGCAGTATGCAGAGGAGCATTGTCCTGTTGGAACATGTAGAACGGCCCTCCAATGTGCTCTGCTTGTGGAAGAAAATTTTGTTCGAGCAGCTGTTGATAGCCTGCAGCATTCAAGCGATTGTATACAAATGTTATATCAGTTTTTCCTGCGCGTCCGAAGCCGGCCCACACCCTAACGGAACCACCACCAGCTTGCCTCTTCGAAAGTATTTCTCTATCGTTACGCAGATCATGCCAGTAATATTGCCATCCATCTGGACCTTCCAGATTGAAGTTTTTTTTCATCGCTGAATATCACTCGATGCCAGTTTTCTTTCCAGCACATCACTTCCTGTGCGAATTTCAATCGCTTTTCTTTGTGATTTTTAGTCAATTTCGGAGCCGCTTTCCTCTTCCTGTAAACTAAGCTGCCGAACTAATTTATCATTCTATGGACCGTTGATTTTGATTTTGAGAAATTTGTTTTCTGGCCAAAGTGGATAAGCTCGTATTTCCTGATTTTAACTCCTTTACAATAGTCCTTCTTTGTCGGGGTGTCACTTTTGACAGCCAGCCAGATGATTTTTTCTTACCATAAGCACTTCTAAGTCTCAAAAAATTGTTTACGACATTATGAGATCTGTTTAAAAGTTTAGCTATTTCTCTATTCGATTTTCCACACTTCTTAAATGCGGCAATTTTCCCCTGTTCAACCAGCGAAAGACTGCAACGACGACCCATTTCGTTTGATTGCAATGTGGTGTTCAACTCCATTTAAATACTTCCACGGCTGCCCGCGTAGTCCCGCAGTAAGACTTAACTATGATGATTATGCAAATTTAATGGAAAAAAACGTTTTGGTACAAGGATTTATAAAGGCGGACCTATCTTTTTGAAACGGCTTCAAAATAAAAATTTTCATAAAATAAAAAAAAATTATTTATTTTTAACAAAATGCTTTCTAGATAATTATAACGATTATTGCTGAATTATCTGTACCAAAAAAAAAGGAATTATTATCAATTAACAGTCGAAACATTGAAAAATGCGTGTGGACCTATCATTTCGATACGCACTGTATATACTCATTTCCGAACAACTAAAAGAATGTATCAAAATTAGAAAGTGTCCCAAAAAGTATAAATATATTATAAAAGATCCAAAAATTATTTTAAAAAAATAATATTTTTTTTAATTATTTTTTTTTCTTTTGTTGTTCTTAAATTTCTAAAAGACATTTTTTAACAGTGAGCGCATTAAAACAAGTGCAAAATATCCACAAATAAGACTTATCCATCAACATTCTTAATATATATAGGGGAGACCGGGGCAAGATGACGAATGTCTAAATTTTTCCGTTTTTTACTCGGTGGCAGCATCAGCCGAACACTAATGGCTCTCCTATCGGCCGTTCGTTAAATAATAGTATACAGACACTGAAATCGCCATTTTTGTGTTAGTTGTGAAGCTTTGATTGTTTACCGCGGCCACGTTATAACTTTTATGCATCTGTAAATAAGCTCTGCTACAGATACAGGTAAGATATATCGTTTCTCTTTAATAGCTATAACTAAAGCAGCCTTTACACACACCTTCTTAACCGCGGTCCGGACGGCGAGCCATTCAGATCCGCGGTCAAAAGCGTGCGTGTAAATGCAATTTTAGGACGCTCAAGAACGCGGTTAAGAATGACACTCAGATGCGCGCTCATGATCGCGCTCCAAGAAATGATGCATTTTACATACACGTTCTTAACCGCGCATCAAAGTGGGAGGATTATTGGACAATTCTGCAGGCTGTGGCTTCTGTAATAAAAAATGCCTTTTGCTCGATTTTGTGTCTGAAATAAAGTGATGCATGTTATGTATATATTATTGTGATACATTTGTAAATTTATTTTTCTTTTATGTATTACATTTTATTGTGTTTAGAATGTTACTATACAAATAATTAAAATTATCTAACCATTGAAAAGAAAATGTGCATACGTTATTTTTAAAAACTATAAATGAAAAAAAAGAAAAACATGATGAAAGCATTCTTTGTTTCCTATCATTTTCGATTCAAATATTTGATTTTTTATACCATGAAAGAGTGTAGATTAATACAGTCAATGCAAAATTGCAATTGTTTCTTTGCAAATTCGAAGCAACTTATGTTATATGCATTTCTAATGCAGCAGACGACAAACTTATGTATGAAATTATCGTTGCTAGACTTTTTTTAGATTAAAATTATCTTTTGCTTCCAGAAGCAGACGATAAACTTATATATGAAATTATCATTGCTAGATTTTTTAGACTAAAATTGTTTTCTCCTTTCAAAATCAGACGATTCAACTAGATAAAAACAATTATTCTTTTTGGTTAACTTTATTTTATAACATTTCGAGTTAAATTGATCAACGAATAAATTAGGTATGACGGATTTTTGATCATCAGAGAATTTTTATGCGAGTTCTTAGCTCCATATAAGGAATTGTCTTCCTTTTGGAAGATAAAAAGCAAGGAATATAGCAACAAATAAAAAATGTGGCTTACTACAAACTAGTATCTTTATGCAAAACGGTTTTCTCGGAAGTGAATCGCGAGTTCGTAGTTAAAAAAATTCAAAGTGTGCGTAGTGCTTTTTAGGAAAGAATTAAGAAAAGTATTTGAGAGTAAACGCAGTGTGCTCTTTACAAAAGACCAAGGGACTACATATGAAAGCATCAGTAATTTAACAACTGATGATCTGCCGAAGTGCAAGTCGGTATGAATGAAAATTAAATGCAAAGAAAGAACGAGTACCTACAAATATATTCATTCTTGTACACCGATTGAAGGGGAACATCAAGAACAAGTAAGAATACTTTATTTGATGCATTATTTAAAATATTTACGCGTTTATGCAGCAAAGATATGCGATTATATTTTTCTATACTTTTTTCACCCAAATACATCGTTTCGGTTTCTTTTCACCACTTAAAGTAATTGCTTATCAATACATAATGCCGCAGCAATAGTACGATTTGAAAAAATGAATTTTCTGGAGAACATTGGTCATTATTATTATTTTTTTTTTTTCATAAATCATAGCTTGAAACGAGGAACTTTGTTAGTTCCGAAATTCCGCACACCACTCTGTAGGGAACTTCAATGAACGCCCTGCATCTGAACGCGATCTTGCGCGCGGTTAAGAATGTGGTGCATTTTTCGACACATTCTTGAACGCCACGGTTTTACTCGCGTTCTTGAGCGTGTTTGGATGCGCCACGGTCCGTCGCGCGGTTAAGAACGTATGTGTAAAGGGCGCTTTAGTTTAAATACTACCTATTACCATGAACAAATGTCAATTAATTCAATCGCCTTCCTTCATGGCAATGAAAACAAATATTTTTAAACAGGCAGTCCGGGGCAAGATGACGAGAAACCTTCACGTGAAACCAAGCAAAGAATATCCTGCTCTGTTGGTTACTGACAATCACAAAACTCGCATAACTTTGCAGGATATCATATATTGCAGAGAGAAAACCATCATCATAGTTGGGTTGCCACCTTACGCATCACATCGTCTCCAGCCCTTTGATGTGTCATTTTGCCTCCCATTAAAAACCTACTACACTGTTAGAAATTTCATCATGATATTACGGTTAAATAACCGGCAGCAGTCTGTCCATCTAATTCACCGTTAAATTTACTTTTTGGAACATTTTTCTATCTTTACGGGACCTAACCATCTCCAATCAGCTTGGTTAAAAAGCCGTAAATACAAAAGTTTGCGGTTTTATAACCATTTAAAAATGGTTTCAAAACACAATTTTGACCGTCTTTGAACCATTTCGAGGCGTAGATTCTCCGAGGCGTAGAAACCGCAAACCGAAGCTTGCCGGAATCGAACCCCATGCGTATGGCGAACCCAACCTTCTTCTCTAACCATTCGGCCATCTACTCTACTCAAAGTGGCCGTTTATTTATCAATAAATCTTCTTTTCCAACAGGGAAACTGCCTTAAAATTGAGATTTAAGTTCTTGATTGGATCCAAAGTGATTTTTGGTCTAAATTTACTGAATATTGACAAAAATATTTTTATTTGCTGTAAAAATTAAAATACAAACAAGCTTCAGCAGCTCAAATTATGCGTTCGCTCATTTGCAAACAGTTCCGGAATCCCATGTCTCCAATTTTTGATTTACGTGTGTATGTGTTTCTATTTAGTAACCACTGCTTAAGCAACTTTTTTTTATATACACATGCAGATTTGAACTGATAAATCTTTTTCATATTTTAACAACAACGTACGACCGGTAAGGTTTCGCAACCAAGATGGACGCCCGATTCCTATTGAGTGCTTGAAAATTACGGTGAGTTAAACGTACTTTAGGATAAACAGAGAATAAATGATTTTTTTCACAATCAGCGGTTTGAGTACCATCTTTTTAATGG
Organism: Octonoba sinensis; assembly: GCA_038502835.1. Taxonomy (NCBI): domain Eukaryota; kingdom Metazoa; phylum Arthropoda; class Arachnida; order Araneae; family Uloboridae; genus Octonoba; species Octonoba sinensis. The sequence continues at coordinate 14,621,019 of CM076606.1, read as the reverse complement.
TTATTCAACTGTTGTAATTAAATATGGTAAAATAACAATCAAATAAATGGTTAATTTACCTATTTCTTACGGAAATTTTTAACAGTGTATGGTTTGGTACATTACAAACTTATTATATAAAGCGGGATATCCCTTTAACCAAGATTCCATTAAGCTGGTTTGACTGTATCTGTTAAGTAAGGAATTCGTTGGTCAATAGAATGTAGCATACAGTCAAATGTTAAGAAGACGCGGTTCTTGGAACGTAATTGGAGCGAGTTCAAAACCCCCTTTAGTTTATTTTTGTAGGAATCTTGTAAAGTTCAATACCCTAATCACTCAAGTTATAAAACTCATGACACAATCTATATGAGTAAACATGTAGATTCAATTTGATTGCCTGTGGCGATCTTGCCATGGCACGAACCAATCTAAAGTAGTTTACTATAAAGTGACAATATTAGTGTCAAGTTTAGTGTGAAAGGACTCATAAATTCAGTTTAAACTAAACTAATTGGCGGTAATTTTAAGGTAGGAGAACACCCCATTTTTTTGAAAAAAAAAATCATTTTTGAGATTTTCTGAAATTAGTTTCTGCATTCCTCTTTCTGAATACACAAGCCTTTCTTCAATCGATAAACGTTAAGAAGACTACAAAAGAAAGTTAATCAAGGGCCAATACAGTTTTGGTAGGGATTTAAATATTTCTGAAACATAGCAGAACATCAATCCATTACATACCTACCAATCTACAGAAATAAAAAATCAGAAGATTTTTCTCAAAAATTCAAAAGAATTCAGGACAAAAAATCGGATGGGGGGGGACTATCCTTCCGTTTAATACATTCATTAAAGTTCAAATAATAAGTTCTAATCTTTCCACTAATTGTTCTTAAAGCCCTTGTAAACCAATCATTATCATTAAAATCATTAAAATCGAGACAACAAACAAAACCTACCAAAAAAAAAAATGCTGAAGCATAGTGAAAATTGGTTCATTTTATAATAAATAGTTCTAGAATTTCAGAAAACTAACCACAATCTGAGACAGTAGGAGGAAAGTGGTGCACGAGCGTAAAATTACAAAAACCTAACAATATTCGTAAAAATTACAAAAAAATCGTAAAAGTTGGTGGGTACGATCGTTACATAGCTGTACAATAAACTCATGAAATATATGTATACAATACAGGTATTTCAGCAATGAAAACTAATGTATAAAGCTAAATTGTTTATAATTTTAGAGGCTCATTGTATTTTCCGATATCTAAAGAAGAGTTAGACAGTTTTATAACTTTGAAAAGCAAACGCATTGGCAGAGTTGAATAAATAATAGTAAAAAGCCGCAAATACAAAAGTTTACGGTTTTAAAACCATTAAAAAATGGTTTCAAAACAAAATCTTTGCCGTTTTTGAACCATTTCAAGGCGTAGAATCTTCAAGGAGTAGAAACCGTAAACGAAGCGTGTGGGAATCGAACACCGGATGTATGGTATACCAACCTTGCGCTCTAGTCATTCGGAAATCTACACCACTTAAAGCGGTCGTTAATTTATTAATCAATATTCTTTTCTAACAGAAAAACTGCCTTAAAATTAAGATTTCAGTTTTTGATTGGATCTAAAGCCATCTGTGGTCTAAATTTACTGTATATTGACGAAAAGCATTTTATTTGCTGCAAAAATTAAAATACAAACAAGCTTCAGCAGCTCAAATTATGGGTTCGCTCATTCGCAAACAGTTCGGGAATCCGATGTCTCCAATTTTTGATTTACGTGTGTATGTCTTTCTATTTAGTAACCACTGCTTAAGCCACTTTTTTTTTCTTCTTTTTTTTTATATAAACATGCAGATTTGAACTAATAAATCTTTATTCCTATTTTAACAACAACGTACGATCGGTAAGGTTTCGCAACCAAGATGGAAGCCCGATTCTTATTGAGCGCTTGAAAATTACGGTTAGTTAAACGTTCTTTCGGAGAAACAGAGAATGAACGTTTTTTTTTCACAATCAGCGGTTTGAGTATCATCTTTTTAATGGTTATTCAACTGTTGTAATTAAATATGCTAAAATAACAATCAAATAAATGGTTATTTTACTATTTTCTTACGGAAATTTTTAACAGTGTATAGCCAAGCATGTGACAACTTTATGGTCACTCATCCAGGACAATCTATCACAGAAAAAAATATTGGTCAACATTTGAGCACTGTTTACTTCGAAGCAACTACAGTTGGAAATGCCGTTAAAGGGTTTAAAGAATGTGGGATCGAGCCTCCTAATCCTCTTGTGTTTAGCGAACATATGACTTTGTTACTACTGACCATGATGTTGTTGGGGATGAAACTGAGAATAATAGTGCTAATCCTCAGATCCTGGTAATAGAAAACCAACATATAAACCCTCCAGAAGAACCAGAACTTATGGCAAAAATGCTGACTCCGATGCAGCAAAGAAGGCTGTTAGTTTTTTTTATTTCAAACCATTGCCTAAAGCAACACAATGAGAAAAAAATAAAAAGCAAAAAACTGAGCTCCAGCATTCTTTCAAGCACACCCATCAAAGAAATGTTTGGACAAAGGGAAAAGCAGAAGGAAGAACAGGAAGGTTTTAAACAACAGAGAAAAGAAGCTTGTGAAGCTAAAAAGAGAGTAAAGAACCCAAACTAAGTTCCTGTAGGCCTAAGTATATAACATCCAGGCCTAGCAGCCCAGTTGCATGAACTTCAAAGGATGGTGTTATAAGATGTCTTGCTTGTGAAGAGGAATATTGGTGACCATCAAACAGAAGAATGGATCCAGTGCTGTAAATGCCAAAAGTGGTGGCATGAGGAATGTTTCAATCATGAAAATGGCATTTTTATTTGTGACTGTTGTTAGCTGCACAACTAAGCACTTCAACATTGCGTTATAATGCATTATGCTTAGTTTGATACTTTGTAAGATGTGAAAACACAGTTATCCTTTGTTAAACCATGTAACATATTCAAAAGATAAAATATGTTCAACGTTTTCAGTGTTGTCATCCTGCCACAGGGCCACAGTCATCTTGCCCCAGTACTGGGGCAAGATGACGATTTATTAAGGTTTATGAAAAAATAAAATTATCCTTTATGTTTCAAATTTGAAAAATTAAATGGTATTATATTTAATACTACAAAGGAATACTCTAACATTTGATGTAAAATTAATTTTACTATCCTTAAAAATAGAATTAATAAACAACACAAATTTTTAAGGTAGTCATCTTGCCCCGGTCTCCCCTACTCATTTTCGAACAACTAATAAAACGTATGAAAACTAGAAAGTGTCCCAAAAATTATAATTAACTTTGCATATTGAATTATGTGGAATTAAAAAAAAGAATAATTTTTCATTGAATTATTATTAACTGAAGTTAATAAAGTTTTCTAAAATGTAATTATTTATTTAAGCTAAATATTAAGAAAAAACTTCAATGAAAATAATTATGTATTTAAGGCTTGAATTAAAAGAAACATGATTTGGAAATTTAAAGAATGTTAAAAAAACTTTTGTTAAAAACAACACTATTATGTCTGAGAAAGAAAATTAACGAACACATTTTCCAAGGATACATGCAGCGAAATACGATCTTTGAACAATAAGAAAAAAAACGGCAATAACATATAATGAGTTTTTAGAAGGCGGTAAATAGCTGTGCTTCATGTAAATGGCAGCATTTCGAGAATATTGTTTTTCATAAAAAATTGTTATAAGAATGAAAAACCTTTGCAAGAAAAATTGAAACAGAAAAATAACGTATAAAGAGTAAAAATATACCAATGCATATTGTCTGATTATCTATTAATTTTATTAAGTGATGTTTTTTAATGTTTTTGTTTCTTTTTTAATTAATTAATGATTTTTTTACCAGATATATGAAAGACAAAAAGTTTGAAACAATGAAACTTGAACTACAAAAGCCGAGAACAAAACATAACTCCCAGAATAAACCTAAAAATAACACTGAGAAATTAAATGTAAAGTAAAAATGGCACCTGATCAAACTCTAACTCAGCAGGCACTGAAGAGTTTGAATAGTTTTAAAAATAGTTTTTCGAGATTTTTTTACGCGGTCTTAAAGCCAGGCTTTCCATCTATTCTCTAGTTTATTTTACTTTATTTGTATTAAGAGAAGGGAGCTTTACTTTTCAATACGAATTATCGAAAATCCTATAAAACATTTTCGACATGAACAATTAGCACTTTTTATATCATACAAAAATCAGCAGAAAACAAATACTGATAAAGTGTGCCCTTAAACTCATCGTGCACTTTTGAATTACCATGAACTTTTGAACAGAGCAAGATAGAAATGTGAAATATTCACCAAACATACGAAGAACTGCCCAAGTTTCCGTAGTTTGATGTGCAAGGATGTGTACATACACGTGATGACGCAAAACAGAGAATCACAGACGTTATTCACGCTTGAATATCGTTTAGATATGTGTGTAGGACAAAAAGTGGAGGCCACATCGAACTGCATTGAAGAGGTATGAAACTTGGAGAATGTTCCTCTTATTAAGTAAATATTTCACATTTCATTACTCAAGAAGGCCGAAATGCTTCTATAAAATTATAAGTGTATAAAACACAACTGAAACACATCGACGTAGTTCGTTTGTTTCGGCAAATAATCTAACATCATAAACAGCACTGCGATTATAAACCCACTTGTAATTACGCAATTTGTCAAAATGAAAATAAATACACAAATGAAACTGTATGGAAATGAAAAAAGAAATTAAAATTGTGTATCTTTTGTTGTTTTTATAATTGTGTAATGTATGTAATATTGTCTCTAAAACAAGTTCGTATCATACCTAAAAGCAGTCCTTTATAACAAAAATATCTGTACCAGAGATCCATGGCATCTTATGTTCATTTCTGGAGTTTGTGCGAGTTTACACTTAATAGACATACAAAGTAACGACGACAAAGCCACCAGTTACATGAGAGATCCGAACTTTTAAAGCACCCAAACTAAAACTGCTTATTTTTTAACTTCATCGCAAACACTCGAAAAATGGACTTAAGATACTATGGCTCTCAAGGACAGATATAATAGATCAAATATTAATTGAAACGTAATTTATAACGATTAGTATTACTAAGGAACATGTTGTTCAGATTCCGATTTATATCAATGTCTTTATTATTCAATGTTAGAAGTTGTATAACATTGTTGGAAGCACATAAGCACATTCTAGCTCGTCTACACTAGCCCAACCACATGGGCTGGTGTGGGGGAAAAAAGACTCTATTTTTTAAATGTAACTGTAGAACTGTATTTTCACATGATTTATCGTACCAACCATTTCATTTTATTACATGTATAGATAAAAGATACATACACTAATTAACCAACTAAAAGGAAAGTGAATTATTGATTTGCAAAGAATAACTGAAGCGACCGTTCTACTTCTACTACAAAAACAGAAAATTATATTGATTAAAGAAGTTTCAATTTTAAATTCTAATCGTATTCTAAAAATGAAGTGCAAATAAGCTTTGTTTTCAAATTTAATTACTCTTTGCTTGAGATTAAAAGTCGAGTTTAATGAAATTGAAAATCGGATTTAATGAGCAAAATGTTGTCTCGAAAATTAAAACTTTTTGGCCTAATTAACTCTTTTACTTTACCAACGCAATTATTTCTCAGGAGAAAATTGCAACAAAAGTTTAAAAGCGCTTCTTCTTAAAGCAACGCAACTTAATATAATCAAAACATACATTGTTAATCAACATACTACACAATCAAGAGCATTATGTTTCTGCCTCATTACATTCAATATGTCTTTTTCTTGATTAAAAATGGTTAATTATTCAAAAATTATTTTTACGTATCAGTATTTTATGAAATATAAAGTTTTCACAAATTTAAAACTTAAAATACAATAACTAGTTTAATAGTAATTGCATTAGTTTGATACACATTATTTATTTAAAGAAAACGGAACTTCTTCTTCTAATGATGGTGTACTTAATTCAGGTAATACTATCATAATATATTCTTTGTAAACATTCGGTTTTATTATCAATGTTTAAACAGTATTATATATAAAAATAATTTAACTTTGTGCAAGTAAACAATAATAATAATATAATTACACGTTAATTTAAAGCACGAATGAGCAATAAAATGCAGACATATGTTTCGGGATTGCTTGGAATCCCTTTTTCAATGCGACAGGGAGCTTCGAGATGCAAAACGGACGTTTTGCATCTCGAAGCTCCCTCTCGGACGTTTTGCATCTCGGATGTTTTGCATCTCGAAGCTCCCTCTCCTTCTCGGATGTTTTGCATCTCGAGATGCAAAACATCCGTTTTGCATCTCGAAGCTCCCTGTCGCATTGAAAAAGGGATTCCAAGCAATCCCGAAACATATGTCTGCATTTTATTGCTCATTTGTGCTTTAAATTAACGTGTAATTATATTATTACTATATTATTATTATAGTATTATATATAGTTTGATAATGTGTAGACTCACTCTAAACTATTAGTCTGAAGCGTGCTGTTTCACTTATTAAAAACTCGAATAGAGAAAAAAATATCAATTTAATTCTATTAAACTCAAAAATAATGGTAATAATGTGTTGTCCTAGAGATTCAAATCTAGGAGAGAAAAAGTCAAAAAAAAAAAACATTGGATCAGTTTGGATAATTGTAAACCAAGGTTCGTGATTTTTTAAAATTATTTTTTAAAAAAGCAAAAAAATCGGATTTTTTTATTTAAATCAGATTTTTTTTATTTAAATCAGATTTTTTAAATTTAAATCGGATTTTTTTTTTTTAAAGACCTTAAATATTTTAGATATTTATTATGTTACATTCATAGAAACAATATGGCATTTTAATCAATATGCAAAAACACACTTGAAGCTATTCTCATAGCAATAAATATTTTTTATAATAATAATGATAAACAAATTTTAATACAATTGCATGACTCAAATGAAACTTAACCCTACCAGGAATAATTGTACACTCATAAGTACAGAGAAAATGAACAAATTTAATCTGAATTATTTTGCTGTTAACAGCTGAAAAAAAGTAATAGTTGTGTGTACTTAATTTTTACATTGAATGCATACTTTAATCATTTTTCAAATTTATAAATGAAAAAGCCGGAAATATTTTTACCCATTTAGTAAAATCATATACTCACACCATTACTAAAAACTGAAACTTTTTGTTTTAATCACATATCTTTATTGAAAACTTCTATGATAAAAATATTTTAGAAGGAAAAAAACCTTAAGCTATTAGGGGACATGGCTGAAACTTTAAGGATACATATTCTAAATTCTAAAAATTGTTGTTTTAAACACTATTATTCTGACTTATTTATGGTGTGGCACTTATTAAATGGATGTAAAATACTATTTTTAAGATAAAAACACAGGATGGTTCATGATTACTATGAATTGTAAGTTGAATGATTGCATGAATTATGCTGTTTAAGATGCTTGAAGAATATTGTAAAGTTAAAAAAATATTGTCAAATTAAAAAAAATAGTAATAGTAAAAAAATAGTTCCTTATGAAATATGTCATGCACACAGACAGATAGACCTAGGAGTTTTTGTTGAAACTGTGTTTGTAATTGCAACATATTTCATTTTTACAATACTTTCTGATATTGTAAGATCAATGATTTTTTTTTTTTTAAATCACTTGATTTAAATCGCGATTTAAATCAAGCTGATTTAAATCAACGAACCCTGTTGTAAACATGGGGTAAATGTAAACAAGCTTCATAACTACACATGTGGTGGTTTTGAAAACTTAATTGCTTGTTAGTAATGAATGGGCAATATAGGAAAGACATTAAAAGAGTTTCTTATGTTTCAAAACAACTGCGGAGGCGTTACCTATATTTTAAAATAACATGGCGAAAAAAAGTTGTTTTACAAAATCTTACACTTTCCTCTCCACCTCATCTACAAACGCGAAGTAAGCGGTTTCAACCATTTTATTTGCTGTATGGAATATTGCTAAAAGCATTTAGTGTTTAGTACTAGAATTTCATCCCCCCTGTTATTATTTTTCAGGTGCAAGTTAGGAGTTTACCAATTACCCCATATATTTCGCATTCTGGGGTTACGTAAACACTTAAATTTAGCGTATTTCCAGTCCTTTGGAAAGACAAAAAATATTATATTTTTATGTGAATTATAATTTTGTGTCTATTTTGCATAACTTGTTGTTGCCACTTGGAAATCCAAGCTCCCCTCGCAGCGCGACCAGGAATTAAGGGAGCGCCTACCGATTATTAATGAGGTTTGCTAGGGTGGAAGTCGACTTGACTCAGAGGGGCCTGATGATTTTGAACCAGCTACCAGATGAGAGATCGTCTCCAAGGTTAGCACCCCAGCGGTATTATTTCTAACTTGGAGGGCATTTGAAGCCACGACGCATTCTACGTGCACCATTTCCCGTTAGCGTACTCAGTCCCAGAGTAATCAGTTGCGAGGGATGGTCCCACTCCCAAGCATTAACTAAAACTGCAGTTCTGCTTCACTTTCGGTGTTCTGTGGGAACCGAGCTTAACAAATTGATCCACTGCGGGACACATTTTAGATAAATTTACAGCATTACTTGATTATTTGCAAGATATTTCGCACTAAATAATCTTCGTGGACTCAAAAACCGCTCAGAGGACCACATGCGGCCTGTTGGCTGCAGATTTAGGAGCACTGCTCTGAAAATTCTTCAGCTTCCAAGCAGACTCTGTATGCAAGTTTTCTATTCGCATCAACCTCATAAATAAATCCCTGTTTACATTTATTCCAGAGATGATTTGAGATTGTGGAAAAATTCATTTTGGAAATTTACATCCATGTTGCAGTGTAAATAAGTAGTGATGGATTATAATCACTGATAGTACTGGCGTAGAATAGTTTTGGTGTTGAGTATAGTTAACAGCAACTGGTCATAGAGGCGTTGTGTATGAAATATGGCTTAGAAACAAACTCGCAACCAATGCTGATAAGATGAACAATTTTTGATAGAATAAGTTATTAAAAAGGAAAAATAAATAAAATTCAATTCATTTTCATCTTTATTGAACTTTCCACTATTCACTACTTAATTACTATTAATTTATGAGATGTATTTTAAGGTTCATATTTTAAAGTATTTTATATATACTATATTAAATGAATAACAAATAATTTTCTATGGATTAAAAATTTAAATACAATTTCAAACTAATTTTGTCGTATGTGATTAAATACTTTTTCTTTCAATTTATTTAAACAATATAAAATTTCATTTCAAGCTTTAAAAATAACATTGATCTAGTTATTGCTTTTTGAATAAAATCAGCTTTAAATTACTCTTTTAAAAAAGCATCAAAAAGTAATTATAAGTGTAAGAATTGATTAAAATGAAATATTCGTAAATAATTGAATTCTTTATTTCCCCTCATGCATGGTACTCGATTAAATGAAAGTAGAGCAATATTTAATTATTAAATCGAATGCCTTAAGCCATAAATCTTCATAAAAGTTTAAAAGTCACTTCCACAAATGAAATTTTAATTTATTGCCTAAGAAAATAAATAATATTAGTAACCAGTAATTTGATTCACAGTTTGAATAAAATATTACATTTACATCAATGTTCAGTTAGTCCAGGCACAAATATTTTTATAAATAACTTAAGGCACTTTGAACCAATCAAAAATGCAGCATTTCTTAAATTCTATGTCCAAAAACGGCTACTGAGCACAAATATACAGCAAAGTGAAAACTTAATATTATTGTTTTATTTTAAACTAGCGGTACCCGCACGGCGCTGCTCCTGCTGAATTTTAACCGTACCTAAAAAACGTAAGCACAATTTCGTTAGTGTGTTCCGATTTATCGCCATTGACTAATTAAAAAAGTAAAATTGTAGCGTGTCATATTCGCCAAGTTATTTGAAATCTAGTATAAACCATACGTATTCCTTTTCTGACGATATTTATTTAAATACTATTGTTAAATCAAGGAAATCGTTAAATCGGGGAGACAATCCATTTCTCAAGTTTAATCTCGAATTTAAAACCTATTGCTAATTTGAGAAAAACGTTAAATCGAAGGTATGCTTTATTATTGTTTTTCCGTTAATAACTAAACTGATGTCTCTCTATTTTGAAAAATTAGTTTTATATTGAAAATAAGCTAACACTATTCACCCGGAGTTGAGGAAACTGCTAATTATTATTTTGGAGTCAAGGTAAGTCTTAAGAAATAGCACTAAAAAGCTTATAACTGGCAATATCATCTTGTGCAGAAAAATTAGCGCTTTCGATCGATATATTACATTAATATGTGCAAGGTTTTTTTTCATCTTTATATTGGGGAATTTCTGTGGACAATTGCTTAAAATTGGAATAAAAAAAGAACAACCTGTAGGATCTTTTTTTTTTTTTAGAAACCTTCGTAGGAGTGTACTTATCAACTTCCCAAAGTTTCAAGGGGATCCGATGAATGCTGTAGTAATGCATAAATGACAGACATACATTCATTTTTATATATATAGATTTGGGCTCAATTTTAAAGATACAAATTTATTAAATAAAACCGCCAAATGAAAAGTTTTTTAAAAGTAGGGTCAGGTGGGGTAAAATGGGTCACTTTTTAGCTATTTTCATACTTAAAGTTTCATAGCAACAAAACCAGAAACATTTCCCATTTCTTTTCAATTGCATCTTAACATTCAACTCCTTTAAGTCAATTTTATGTAATTTTTATATTTATTTTTTAATTATGAAATAGTTTAACTGAGATTATAAAGTTGTGACCTGATTTACTCCATCGTGGGGTAAAATGGGTCAGAGTGGAAAATAATGCTGAAAACAATTATTTATTGCTTTGAAATTGAAAAAAAACATGTAAGTAACATATTCGGCAACATTTTGAATTACAATTACATTGAAATGTTAAAATAATATTGCTTTAGATTGTTACATATTGGTTCACATAACACTTCAACAACATCACTTCTCTCTACCACATCAACATGTTTTTGTTTTTTTTAAGGAAAACATAAAAAAAAAAAAAAATTTAGTTTAATTTCCAATAAAATAAACAACATACACTTTTTAAATTTAGGAACTTTCTGCAGTGAGATGCAACAGAGTATATTTTTAAATAATAATCGAATAGAACTAGATAAACCTAACCCTGACCCATTTTACCCCATCCAAGAAAAACTGGTGTAAAAAATTCAATATTTAATTTTTTTTTTATGTGCTTGGCTGGAATTGTTCTCTGAAGTTTCTTATTGAGAAAATCCTTTAAATTTGGGCTGTTATTTGAAAAAATACAGAGATTTTCAGAAGTTGGTAAACCATATGCTTAGCACACTATCATCCGAAAATTACAAAAATATTTTTTGTGTTGCCATATTTAAGAACGCAACTTTTTTTAGAATGAAAAATGTTGCCAACACATTGAAATATAACATAAAAAATAGTGGTTTAAAAATTTCAATTTCAAGTACTATCATTGTGGGTTTTTTATCAAGTGACCCATTTTACCCCATCCCCCCCTTCCCTATTCATTGATCACTATGTCACAAACATCATATAATATATATAAACAAAAGCCACATCTAACTTGAAAGTGCATTCAACAAAATGTACTGCTGTAAATGACTTTAAAATGTGAGTAAAACTGTCAACTTTATTTTCTGCAATTCAGGTAAATGCTGTTCTGCATCAGAAACATGTTCCGCATCATGTGTACTCGATATCTATACTACACGCTTTTACCCTGATTTTCGTCCGTATCGGACTAAATTGGCTATCATTTATGGCCAGTCACGTGACAAAATCTCATCCGATTCTAAAGTTAGAATCTATCGTTTTGTTTAACTCATATTTTCTTTTAAAACGAATATTATTTTGTTTTTTATCTCATTACATCTTTGTAAATTAGTATTTTAATAGCTGCATAAAAATATTTACAGCATAAAAAGTTGAAAGATAGTTGGTAGTTCACCCATCTTAAGATATTTTATTATTCCTTACACTGGTTAGAAATTTCATCATGAAATTACGGTTAATTAACCGGCAGCAGTCTGCCCATCTAATTCACCGTTAAATTTACGGTTTGGAACATTTTTCTATCTTTACGGGACCTAAAGCATTTCCAATCAGCTTGGTTAAAAGGCCGTAAACACAAAAGTTTACGGTTTTATAACCATTTAAAAATGATTTCAAAACAAAATTTTTACCGTTTTTGAACTATTTCGAGGCGTAGAATCCTCGAGGAGTAGAAACCGTAAACGAAGCGCGCGGGAATCAAACACCGGATGTATGGTATACCAACCTTGCGCTCTAGTCATTCGGCCATCTACACCACTTAAAGCGGTCGTTTATTTATCAATCAATATTATTTTCTAACAGAAAAACTGCCTTAAAATTGAGATTTCAGTTTTTGATTGGATCCAAAGTCATTTTTGGTCGAAAGTTACTGTATATTGACGAAAATCATTTTATTTGCTGCAAAAATTAAAATACAAACAAGCTTCAGCAGCTCAAATGATGGGTTCGCTCATTCGCAAACAGTTCAGGAATCCAATGTGTCCACTTTTTGATTTACGTGTGTATATACACATGCAGCTTTGAACTGATAAATCAAGATGGACGCCCGATTCTTATTGAGCGCTTGTAAATTACAATTAGTTAAACGTTCTTTCGAATAAACGATTTTTTCGCAATCAGCGGTTTGAGTACCATCTTTTTAATGGTTATTCAACTGCTGTCATTAAATATGGTAAAATAACAATCAAGGCTAATTCCATGAAAAATTATCCTTTGAGTGATTAAAAAAATATTTTTTGGGGGAGTTATATTTTCTGTATGTGATATAGAGATATTTGAATTTAATAAATTTTGCATAAACAACATTTTGAAATTAATTTTGTGGCAACAGTAGTTTCAAAATGGCCACTCTGCACATATGAAGTTGCTTTGATTTTTGGAAGATTTTCAAGTTCTTATTTCAAACTTAAATTAAGTTCTTACAATAATTTTTGAGTATATATTAAAAATTTAGTGTTTAAATCACGTATAAAAATATTTATTGATACTATTATTTATAATTTATAATTTCCTTTATGAAAAAGAGATTTAAAAAATTGTTGTAGAGTAAGTCACAAGAAACAAACAAAAGTTTGTGTTAAGTTTCTAAATAAAGTCAGATTTTCGTAATCTTTTCAATTTTCCTCCTTGATCATGATGACTGTAAAAGTACAATTTTGAATTTTTAAACGACAAATATATGTATTGAATATTAAACTTTTTTATACTGTAGAGTAAGTCACATTCACATGCGTCATTAAAGAGATTTAGATTAAAAAAATTAAATATTGTCTCACTTTTACTTAATATGGGAAAAACTGCATCTGAGAGAAAGAAATAACAAAGAGACATGTTAAAAGCAAATGTAAATTATGAAGCTTTTAAAGAAAAAGGATCTAAGAAAAAGAAACACGAAGTAAAAACAAAAATTCATGACTATTGAAGAGAAAGAAGCTTTGGAAGTAAAGAAGAGGGAAGAAATGAGAAGATATAGTGCAAAGAAAGCACAGAAAGCTGTCATAGATGCACAGAATTCAAATTTGCATTCTCCACGTAACGCATTTAAAAGTCCTGATTTATTTGGAAAGGACCTTGCTAAGGTGAAAAAAAATTGCCAAGAAGTCCTGACAAATCTAAAGCTTTGCTGGTAAAAGTTAGCTTATCAATTGATACCAGATATTCTTCAACCAACATCTAGCAAACCAAACATTTTTCAGCTCTGTGAAGAAACAATATCAATAGTAAAATAATTTTTTTAAAAGGACAGCATCTCCTACCAGACACCTGGAACTAAATATTATGTTATTATAAAAGACGCAAATGGAGAAAAGTTAAAATTACAAAAGAAATATCTATGTATGACTCTTGATGAAGCCTTTCAAAAGTCATATATCAATCAGATGGGGCAGGCCAACATTTGAAACAGACTTTCAATTTGTTTGACAGTGCTTGTAGAGTGGCACTTTTCAGCCACAGGTCATGGCAAGGGACCTATTGATGGTATTGGTGGAATTGCAGAATAAGGGAATCCACACTTTCAAGAAAATACATCCTTGTTCTGCTGAAATTTTTTTTCCTTCAGCAAAGAATCTTAATAATTAAATTATTATATTACAAAAATATTACCATTCTTATGGTTACTGAAAGTAAAATCCTTGAGGAAAAAGCCCTTATTGACGAACTATGTGCACTTTCAGGAAAACAAATATATCTCATTTCTGGGACGAGAAAAATGCATTGCATCATTAAAATTAAAGATTATGAGCTGAAAGTAGCTAACGTTTCACCGAAACCAAAAATTATTTTTCAAAATTAAACTTATCACAGGAAAAATAGAAAACTTGAAACCGGAAGATTTTAATGTTAACATTACCAATGACACCACAGAAAATAAACTGCCTTTGTTGTTGGCAATTGGGTTCTAGTACCCTTTGAAAGAAAAAAAAAATGTTAAGCATTTTGCTGGGCAAATCATAGGAAGAGCGAAGTTTTTTGCAAAGGTTAACTTTCTGAAATGAAAAATAAACCATTTAGTTTGGCCATCGAAAGACGATGAAGTTACCAGAACCAAATTTTGATTGAAGAAGTAACTTAAAATTTACAAATTTCAACTTTAATAAATTTTTAATGGGATAGTTTAATGTGTTAGTCAATGTGTAGTGTAAGTCACGATTCCACTGTAGTGTAAGTCACACAGAATAAATTAAATAAAAAAATTTTTGAAGAACCTTCATTCTTGTTAATTACATTCTCTTAAAATTGAAGCTCTATAGCACAAAATCTGCAAAAAAAAAGTTTCATGAATGTCTCGTTTGGAAGAAATATTAAAATGAAAATGCTGACAAATTGCAACTTCTTTTGATGTAGTGTAAGTCACATCATAACAAAACAAATTTTAAAAACTTAAATTAAACGACTATTGAAAATTTAAGAGTTGTTAAAAATAATTTACATGTTTGTAATTAATTTGCCATACATCACATTTTTTTAACATGTAAATGTTTGTCCGAAATTTATCAGGTAAAGCGTAAAAAGTCTTCTGATGTAGTGTAAGTCACACATGGAATTAGCCTCAAATAAATGGTTATTTTACTATTTTCCTACGGAAGTTTTTAACAGTGTTGGGTCAGTTTTGACTGATATCATTAAATACACTCATCCAATGTTGGTGTGTGCTCCAACATCTTAAAGACATAGGTTACGCATAAGCATAAAACCTCTTCTATGGAATAAACTGCTGCCAAATCAAACAGCTGCTGACTCAGAGATTCAACGTTACTTGAAGCATTGTTAATGCAAAACACTCCCATTCCATCAACAGTGCTTTCCATGATTTGATAACCGTGAAAGCCATAGATAACTGTGAAACATATTAACGGGTTTGATGTAATGTTTGGTTAGAGAGTGAATTACACACGTGTGGAGGCAATCTTCCTTATGGTGATTGCACAAATGGCACAGTGTATCGCATTCCGCCTGATACTGAACTTGCAATAAGTTGTATATGTATTAGACATTAATAAACAAGGTTAATTGACAATTAATGTTCCGTAGATTTTCGTTATATAACATTTACCCTAACACTTTGGCGGAATTATAGCTTTAAATACAAAAGAGATCATATAATTACTGGAGAAAAAATTAAAACTCTCCATAAAATGTAGGCAATTTTGTTTCGTTCAGCTAAGTTGTGTAAGAGTTACAAATTAAGAAAATTATTATCAAGTCTGAAAATGCAGCCAACGAGAATAGAGCCTGATTTTAAATCATCATTTGTGTTGGTAGGGCAAGTTTTTTTTTTTTTTTTTGCTTTCATTTTTATTAGAATATTTGTTAATTTGAAAATATGTTAAGACAATAGCATAATTTGATTATAAAAATGTAGATTTATGTGAATTTACAGAGCAGTGAAACGCTTAACAAACTTATTGCTACTCCTGTTGCTTTTTTTTTAATAGAACCAATAAGATCTTACGAAATTCACTCATCTGCATTCCCAATGTACTGAAAAAAATATAATTAAGAATATATTTTATATTTGTTTCAGGGGTAAACACATTGATGATCATTGAAAATTTAAATGCAGCAAAACTTTATTCGATATTATTAGAGTACTTAAACACTCATATTTATCCTGGATTGAAGCTAAAAACCATGTAAGTAGATTTTACACGATTTTTCTAAAAAACGTAGCAAAATATACAACTATAAAAAATATTAACTTTTTGCTTTTACTTTTACCGCTACATACTTATTTTTCAGATAAAAAACATATACCTTTCATTTGCACTCAAAGCAACATGGAAAATAAATGTAATCTAAATTTAGTCGTAAAAATACTCAATAAGCTTTGGATGTACCATTTACATTTCCAAAAGATCCTTATCTAAGCAGTCCACGAATGTATGCTCTATTTGAAATACATCCAAGCGATTAAAAAAAAAAAGCATGTGCTTAGTAGGCACTTTCTATATGCTTTGCAACCAAAAGATATTTTACGAATGTATTCTATCGGATTTTAAATAGTTTCGCGCGTGCAAGAAGTATTTTAGTCCTTATCTAGTATATGGTTATTAAGGAATTTGCGTGTAGTCGTTCGGGGTAGATACTAAGAAATGGATTTAATGGATTCTTATTCTCTTATAAAAATCTGAAGTTTAAAATTTAAATTTTAGAAAAAGACGAGCAAAATACAAATTTTCCCATTTATTAAATTTGTATAGAATTTTTTTGTAGGTAAAATGGGAAGACTATCTGTTTGCGGAATTTCACGGTTGTAAGCGCAATAGATTGATAATGACCTACAACGTACACAAACATTCCATTTTATAACAATAAGAAATAAAATAACAAATATCAGAATTTTATAAAAAGCTATATATAGCAGCCTTTCTTTCCAAATACTCTAATCAGTACTATACTCAACTGCAAAGTTTCTTGACTATGGGTCAATCCATGTGAAATCCTCCAGAAAGAAGGGAAAATGTTGCTCGATGATTTTCATTTTTCGTTTTTTGTGAGTCAATTCACTGTTATCTTAAGACCTCAAAACAAGAGTTTAAAAGCTCTTAAATTCTTGAATTTTTTTTTATTACAGCCGTTTCTTAGTCGCATCGTAAGTGATTTTTCATAAAAAGGCTACTTTACAAAAACCGTTATATTTTTTTTTCATTTTTGAATGTATTAAAATGATTTAAAAACAATTACGCGTTCTTCAAAAAATGATCTAAATTTTGAAAACGGTTTCCTTTTTGACAGTTGTTTAAAAATTTGCCAAAATAGAGCTTTAAAGTACCATCTTAACTACGAGAAATTGCATTTTTCACCTTAAAATGTTAAGTGGCAGAAATTAAGATTCATGCCTGTTTTTTCCCTTGTATAGGACTCTTGTTTTACTTTTCACAGAAAAAGTATGAAGCATTTGGATGCTTACCTTCACTTCGTGTAGTTAGCCAAACCGGGCATTTCGGTGTAAAAATGCTAACTTAAAGGCCTAATATCTCTAAAAGGACTAAATGAAATTATGTAAACTTTTATGAGAATAATCTTCTCATAGACATAAATGTGTAGAAAAAATATATTATGAGTGATATCAATGTCGTTTTAGAAGTTTGGAGCCTCGAAATCGGCTGAAAAATTACATTTATTTCCATATTGTTTTTGCATCTTAAAGTCATTATACTGCTTAATAATTTTTTAATTGCATCAAAAGTTGATTTTTAAGGTTTTAAAAGTATATTCGTCTTAAAATTGACCAAACAGATGCGAAACCAATATTCCATAATTGATAAAAGCATTTTTACACCCATGCTTCTTTTATGTATGCTGCACATAAGCATACCATGCCTTAAACTGGTTTGTTTTATTGCTGTTGATGGCTTATTTTGCTATGAGATCCCTTGTCATGCTAGTTGCATACTTTACCTTTTTTTTATGATTTTCATATATTCATCCTCAAATGCCAGGTCTATTATCTTCCACCTTCACTCTAAAAGTGTGAACATACTTTACTCATCACAATAGAATACTGTAAGACCCCATTAATGTTGTATGTCTTTCATCCTTGTTGAGTATCGTAATTTTATGCACGTTTATCAACAAATTATCAATTTTTCCAAAAAAATCAGTTTATTTATATAATAAAAAGTTAATTCAGTATTATAGCCATCATTATTACTTGTAGTTTCTTTTTAAGTTTTGTGAACAAATAGTTTATTTGGACAGTTGGCACACATGTGACTTACTTGATACTAAATCAACTACGAGATTTTCTGGCTTAGATAAATGTTATGCAAATTTTTCTCAATCCATCTTTTACTTTTTGCTATTATTAAGAATTTTTTAGAGTAGGACACTTTTTCAAAAAATATGTAGTTAACTTTTACTGACCCATATTTGTGATCAACAACAAACTTTTATTTTTATTTATTAAAGCTCAAACATCTCATAACATACTGACAACTCACTTATTTCAGCCACTTCCTTGGGCACACTTGATGATCTTGTTTATGGCACTGCTCACTAATAAAAATGGCAAAAAGAGTCAATAATTAAAAATAATTGTGACTGATAAATCTTCAGAAAAAGTACTTACTCTTTTACTAGATTAGACAAACACCAATTTAGCTCTTCTAATAATGAACCATAACTTGTAGTAGTAAGTAAGTTAAAACATGATGCAATTGTTCACTGGCTCACTGTAAGTGAGCAAGATAGAAATTATAATTTTTTGATTTAAGTTTACATTAGATATTAGTTCAAAATATAATGTTTGTACTTTTCAAATATTATATTTTAAAGTTTTTGCGTTAATTAAATTTTATATAATTTAATTTAGTCCTATTAGAGATATTAGGTCTTAAAGTTAGCATTTTGTCAGCAAGGTGCCAAGTTTGGCTAGTTACACAAAGCGAAGGAAAGCCTCCAAATGCTTTTATACTTTTTCTGTAAAACAAGATACCTTCAAAGAAAAAATATTAAGCATGAGTCTTACTTTCTACCACTTAAAATTCTAAGTTAAAAAATGCAATTTTTTATTGTTAAAATGGTGCTTATAAGCTCTACTTTTTGGGAAATTTTTAAAGAACTTCAAAAAAGAAAAACCATAATCAAAATTTAGTTCGTTTTTTTTGCAGAATATAATGGCTTTTAAATCATTTTAATTATTCAGAAATAAAAAAGCTATAACGATTTTTGTCAAGTAGAATTTTCACGAAAAATCACTTATGATACGACTTAAAAACGGTTGTGATGAAAAAATTCAAGATTTTAACAACTTTTTAACTCTTGTTTTGTAGTCTCAAGACAACAGTAATTTAACTGGCAGGCCCTTAGTAAAAAAATCTTAAAATATCCCAATTATAAGTGCAACACAATACTTTCAAAAAATATACCGTTTTATTCTAAACCAAAAAGATATTTTTTGACTAATAGGCATCTGGTCTACCATTAATAGAACAAAAACAAAAATAGATTATTACTCTAAGGCTTGATATCCTATTAGTAGAACATATATTGTTCCTATTTCCAATGCTAGGTTTCTAATTACTTTTTTAGTTAAAAGTACTGAATTGGGCTTGAGTCTAATCTGCGCTATGAATTTTTTTTTAAAAATGCAGGAAATTTCATGTAATAATATTTTGAGAAGTAATAAAAGATACAAATGCCTTTTAGTTAAAAACAGCTAGATGTTCCATTATTTGCTCTGCGGGGCAAACTGCTATCTACTGAACAAAAATGATGGCGTATTGATATTCTTGTTATTAGAAGGATACCTGGTTTTCAGATTAAAATTATTGAAAATGAAGAATATATAGTACTGTAAAGATGTGTTCTACTACCAGGACGTCAGGGTCAACGGGGTTAACTTACTCTTTAATCTCAAACAGAAAAAGCGTTTTATTTTTTCGATCTCCTTTAAGAATGTTACACAAGATTCTATGCTTCATTATTCAGCCTGATTATGTGTTTCAATTAGTACGTTATGCATGATTCTGTGTTTCATTATTAAGTATGATTCTGTGTTTCAATTAGTACGTTACGCATGATCCTGTGTTTCAGTAAGTATGTTACGTACAATTCTTTGTTTCAATATTTATGTTACGCATGATTGTGGTTTTCAATCGTTCAGTTAATTTAAGTCTTAGTTGTAATTAGGAATACTGAATGTACTAAAAGTACTGAAATATTGTATACAAGGAGATTATGTGATTTTTTAGGACATGCTGTGCCATATTTGCAAATAATACTCTGCTTTAAAGCTTTCCTTCAAAATTTCAAAACATGCAAATTCCACAAGCCATAGTCCAAAGTAAAAATTCCAGAAAGAGAATCAATATAATTCAGTGCCCCATTAAAAAGTTCTCTCCTCAATTAATTATGATGATCATAATCAGTTTTAAGAGTTTTACGTATAACTGCAAGTTTTTCTTGAGCGTAAGTACACCTTCATAGACGCCTAAGAGTTCTGTGTTCATACAGATTCGCTTTGTAGCATTTTTATCGTTATTTTTATTTTTCTTTACTTATTTTTTAATAAACGTAGTATGTATTTTTAAGTTATTTTCTGATGATAAATCTACTGCATTACGTTATCTTCGATCTAGCAACAAGCAGAAAGTGTTAGACTAACAAAAAGTAAAGTGCCAACAAGACTTTTCAGTTAATAAATATTCAAGTACTAATAAATTCTAACTGCAGAGCAAAATACGTAATACTACGAAATGTTGTCTAAGAAATCATGTTAATATACAATAAAAACCCTACTTGATGCAAGAGGAATAAATTTAATTGACGTTATTAACTAAAAGACAAACATTTCTGTAGATATAGGCGTTTATGTAAATTACATATTCCATTCAGGAAGACTTCCTCAGCTTTAGGAAAAAGTCAAAATATGAACCCCAGCCTTGACAGTATGCTAATTAAAATTATATTCCTTCTACTTGAAGTGTTTCCGGGAATACAACTCAAACTTTAGGACAAGAGAAAAGTTTAAAATTAAACTTGCTTCTACTAAAAAAAGTTAGTAATCTCAATCTTTACTTACTTTTTGTTTTGCATCTAGAAGCTCCTTGTCGCATTGAAAAAGGGATTCCAAGCAATCCCGAAACATACCTCTAACTGTCTTAGACTAAGCACGAATCATGGCTATGTAAAAGGGATTGCATACAACACTATTTTTACTCATACATATTTTCTTCATGCAACCATCATTTAATTATTCCAACAAAATTCAATGCTAGGAACTATTCAAATAGTGGATCAGCACCCAAGATTTTTGTTTTTCATCTCGATTTTCTTATACCATTACTGCAAATGCAGTTTAATAAACGGATCTAATTTCTCCCTCCCTCTTTTTATTTATTTATTTATTTTTAACATGATGAGATTCGAACTGTTTTATAGAAACTATAGAAAAAATAAAACAGTTGGTATAAATTAATGAATTTGGGTTGTGTTATGTAAAAATCCAGTGAGTTTAAAACATTTCCCTTTTTTAACTTTATACAGTACAGCATCGAGTTAGCATCATGTAAGCCTAATGCTCCATCTAATACTTTAGCTGCAGTAAAATGTCCCCCAAAATCCTTACCAAAGAAGGAAAGGGAAATGATTTATAGATCCTCACTTCTATAAAGCTCACCTCTGCAGCTTCAAGAGTAAAATATCAAAGGTTTAACAACTGATAGAAGTGAAAGATAATTAACAAATAATGGAATATTTTTCTATCGTTTCTTGTTCCTACTTCTCTCGTTAATGAGTCGACTCTTTGTGATCAATTATTAGTTTATTTGCTTTGTGCATGCACTTGGACGGAAATATGAGTTCTTCCGGAACGCTGAGTAAAGTTTTATTTTCAGAGCGAAAAAAAAAAGAAGTGGTAATCATTATGTACAGCTACAGTTGGATACAATTACTCAAGACTTCCACTGATCGATATGCAAAATCAATATGGAAGCTAATTTAATTAGCTTGCAGAGTAGAGAAACGATTGGATATTAAGTTACTCATTATGTTAAAAACATACGTATAAATAAGTGGAAACTACTTTTGACCAGAGTAACAACAATGCATTAAGATTATTTTAGTGAAACGCTTAAAGTTTCACCAATGAAAGAGCATTAGAGGCATCCACTGAAGATACAAGATGTAGGATGGAAAATAAGGACAAGAAGAAATAAAGGAACTGGAAAAGGAAATGAAAAGAAAAATATGCAAGAAAACAATTTTAACGAGAGTTAAAATAAGTTTAAAGTTCATCGAGAATTAAACTAGTCTACTTTCCCATCTACCAACATGGATTTTCAAATATTAGCTATGTGTCTTTTTCAATTGGCTTAGACTCAAAAAAAAAAAAAAAGTAACTACTTACAGCAACGTGGCCTTAGTGACTGAGCGGTCTAAGCGACTGGTTCCGGTGACTGCTTTCGCGCAGTGAAGAGGCGATGGGTTCGATTTCTGTCCTGTGGTGCCATGGGTGAATTTTTGTAATTTCCCTCTTTGTATTGCAATATTCTACCGTCTGTCTTGTACTACCTGTCATATTCGACGAGAGTTTGAGGCATATCCTTTGAAAAAAGCAAATTAACTAGAAAATGAATGTGACCTGAAATGATCAGTATATAGAATAAAGTACTAGTAGAAACGTAGTTTTTGTTGCACGCACTTGTATTTTTGAACTTACCGTTGGCAACAAATTGAAAGTTTCTCGGTGTGTTTGTTTATTTTGACGGGCGTTTCCAGAGTAGAACGCTCGCTGGAGGGGCCTCGGTGGCCGAGCGATCTTAGTACTAGTTTCCGCCCCGCTGCTTGCGCGCCGTAACGAGGTGGTCGGTTGGATTCCCACCTTGCCCTGGGTGTATTTATGTTATTTCCTCTCTTTGTGATGTAATAAAATCTTTCATGTTTTGTCTTGTGCTATCTGTCATGTTGGACGACAGTTCATAAGCGAGTCCCGAGACTAAGCACACGAACTGGAAAATAAATGTACTTCAATTCAACGCTCCCTGGATTCGAATTACCTGTGCCGTAATGTTTAAGTTTGTATTGTGTTTAGTTGTTTTGATTTCTTATGAGTGTAAATTAAACATCGTTGTGTAGTTCATAATGTGGAGCTTTTATTCCGCAATCGTTTTGCACAGAATTGAACAATTTTTGGGGTCTCTACTTCGGGAGCATTGGATATTATAATTTTTACAGAACGGGGTAAATACCCTCCCTCTTTTTATTACTGATATTTGATGTTATTCATTTCATTTAAATACGGGTTTAAAAGCATTGATCAAGTAAAACAAAACAACCAACAATATAAAGAACATAGAAAGAAAATTTTACTGTCTCAACTATTTTAACCCCAAAATATTTTATATAACTTTCATTACCCGTTGGTAAACGGATGTCAGTCGTGGGGAATGAAACACTATGACTGAAGTCTTAGCAATGGGAAAATTTCTGAAGTCAACAGGTCTAGAGTCATTCAAGGTAACTTTGAACATTTGGGGACGTCATATTTTTTAGTATATTTGACTTCAAAAAAAAACCTAGAAGGTCCGGTGCTGAAACTCAGCTGGCTAGGTTATAAAATCAGTTTTCTACTCTACATTTTACGAAAGTTCGCAACACTGTACAGTGTACATAGATAATTGTCTAATAAGGTAATCCTGTACTCATTTCTTTAAAGCTATTTTCAATGCTGGTTTCAAGTTGTTAAAACCCTTGTTTTATGCACTATCACAAATTACAGAAATGGGGATGTTCATGGGATGTTGTAGGTAAGACGAAAATGTTAATTATTTACAAATTGTTCTTTTCTGGCTTAAAAACTGCAATACTTTTTTTTTCAAGTAATTCTTTTTGAAATCACTTTCCTGACGTGGTTCAAAGTTACCCTAAATGAAGGGATCATTTTAAAACATGTTAATGACTCATTTTGAATGGTTTTTTATAATTATTGTTTCTTAATTTTGATCGACAATGCAATACTTTTAAGAGTTATTCTTCAATTTTATGCCAGTAAATATAATAACACTATTCAACTACGAGTGAAAAGTAATTTAACATAGAAAAACCGTTCATCAAAGTTACCCTGATTGACTGTACTGCAGTTTTGAAATGTATAGTATGTTTCTTAGCATCGAGCTTGTTGCACTTCATAAAAGCAATAGTTCTAGCAGCTTTTATATTATTTCCGCTATCTTCATAGACTTCATAATCATAAAATTCATTATCAGAATATAACTCGGTGGTTACGCTTATAATAATTCTTAAGCAGAAAGTGATTCAACTGCATTGATTGCGTTCGGAGGTCTGATCTAACTAGGTTATGCCTGCAATATTCGTGAGTTAATGGATTTATAATGTGCTAAGTTAAGCTGCTGCATTATCTGATAAATATTTATTTTCGATGTGAATGTGTTATTGCTTATGTGCGTGTTTGAGTGAAAAGTATAATTTTAAATATATATATTAACACAATATAATGTATTATTTGCAGAGCATATTATATTGTGTTAATATAATTGCATATTATAGTAACACAATATAATATGCTATTCCTTCAAAACAGTTAAGAAATTGCATGAAGCACAGCTTCTGTTTGAACTCGAACTCATCATGCTCTTTGGAAAAGATAATTAATGCAACAGTTGACAGAATTATGTACTTCGTCTATTTGGTTGCTTGGTGTCGTGTCCACGTGCGAAGCGAAGAAGAATGGGTGCGTTGCTCCTGAGTCAAACGGAGCCCTTATAGGCAGGAGTCCGACTTCCACCCCTTTTAGTGTGGTCTCTTTTTTTAAAAAAACCAGCGTCCAGATGAGAGACCGTCACCTGGGGTTGCCCCCCCCCCCCCAGAGGGATCGTTGCACTTAGAGGACATTGTAGCCGCGACGGATTTAACGTACACCAGCTCCCTTTAGCGTATACGGTCCACAGCAACCAGCCGCGAGAGGTTGTCACCCTCCCAAACACTGACATCGGTCGATGTTCCTGCCCTTTCGGTGTTCTGCGGGAACCGAGCTTCTACCGTTTGGTCCACTGTGGGACACTTCGTCCATTTCTTTATCATGATAAAGCCTATCCGCGTTTTGTCACGATTACGTCTTTAAATTTGCTATCATACGGGGGCAAACACCAAAAAACTAATGATAACAACATCGGGGCATACAGTTTGGAGTTTTAGTTTCGAATCTATCCTCTACATCTAAAATTAAATTATACCACTGGATAACTAAAGGATCAAAGAATTCATTACGATAAGCGAGAACAGTGATGCATCGCGGGGGGGGGGGGGAAGCGCCGCCATTATGAGGTTATTTTACAGCGTATCAAGATTTGCAATTAGTATAGCTTTTGACTCGTAGAAGCTACGATGTTCGTTTAAGTTTTAAGCATCAGCTATCATCAAAATCTATCGATTGTATATAAAACATTAGGTTAAAGTAGCGACAGTAAATATAATAAGGTGTTATAATAAAAAAAATACATCAAAGATATAGCTAATGTCGGCTTATACGCGTAGACAAAACTATAAAGCTATTAATTAATAAAGTTATATTGTAACACAATAATTATTTGTTTCCTTGTTCTTATTCTAAATACATAAATAAAAATATTTTATTTAAAATATAAAACCCGTTACATAAATATATTCACGTACAACACACGGCCGTGTCCATGGCATAGCCACACCCCACATTTTTGGTTTGTTGTTTTTTATTTTCCTTACCATTTCTGATGTACATGTTTTTACTAACTTAAATTAGGTATAATTGGTCCTTAAAACTAGAATAAGTATTTTCAGGCTTTATTCCAAGGCCCATTTTTCCCACTTCAATTATGTGTTCTTGCATCTCATGTGCCTTATATATATATAAGAACTTTTTAAGACCAGATTATCAAGAAACATCATTACATCATTAATTTATTTCTGAAAACATTTTCTTTTTCACGTGTGACTGAGCGATAACTTCAATGAAGAATTTTCCTTCATTGAAACCAGTAAAAGTAAAATAATTGCTTTATTAAGGCACAACATGTCGAAAACAGCTGCATTTCCACCTTCTGGAAAAATGATATTAACTTTTTCTTCCGTCTTAAGTTTTGATGCAATAATTTTTGTTCCCAAAATTTATTATCGATTCTTTAGAACAGCTATTTAATCAATGTTTTTACGTTTCAAGTATGTTTTTGAAGCCTTGCTCAGCATTTAAGTATTTAAATTCAAAATTGCTCGCAAGCCATTTATATGTTTTAACTGTAAAGTAAAAGTTTCCTTCATATTGGTTGTTTCCTCATTTTTCAGGTTACTGTTTTTGTTTTCAATTTTAAAATAAATATTCTCACAATTCAAGACTTTTAAAATTAAAAATTCAGAAACGCATGTTTTATCTATTGAAATATAATTTGTAATTATTTTTCAGATCTCATGTATACAAAAAATACAGATATTTCATTCCCAAACAAGCATTTCAGGTCGAAATTTCATTCACATATTTTTTCGGTTTTATATTGGACATTGTGTTATTTGCTAATAGCATAGTAAAATAAGTTTCTTCTTTTTTATTTTTATTAGTGAATATACAAATTAGATTTATTCAATTTATTGAATTTTTGTAAGTTCTTAGTACATTAAAAGTACAAAAAATGACCATTAACACATTTCAAATTACTCTAATGCAAAATTAGGGGAAACACAGCTTACTTACTACCATGGACTTTTGACGCTGCTGGACCAGATGTTGAGTTCTGCATAAGCATTAATGTAAATCTTGCAACCAAGTTCAACATTGCAAATCAATTTCATGGTTATCAAATTTGCAAAGATGCTTATAACAGCGAAAGATTGCTTTGAATTCATCACTCATGCCCATTACTGATGAAAGGAAATACATAGTTTCATGAATTTACAAAATTAATGATTTACTTCAGGTGAAATTCATGTTCTGGCTTTGAAAATTAAGGTTCATGAGGCCTCAGTGTTTCGGTACGTAACCTAGTATAATTAACACTTAATATGAACTGTATTTATGATTTTAATCTATAACAAAACTGAATGTTACTGTTCACTGCAATTCGTATTTTTATTATCCCTCCATATAAGTATGTATGCATAAGGTGCTCTTTGAAGAGTCACTAAATGGATGTGATAGAAGACATCAAGAGTATAAAGTCTGGAAAAAAACCACACATTATATAATCACAGATTATCGTCTCATCCTCCAAACCAAAAATATTCTGCTTTTAATACTCTTGTCCAACGTGCTATTAATATTTGCTCTTCTCCTGAACTTCTCAAGATTAAACTTAACTGCTGAAAGCTGTAGATGTTGATAGAGGGTTTTCTCACTCTTTAATTGATTCTATTTATAACAAACTTTATAAGAAAACTCCTGTTTCCAAAATTGTTGGTTTCTAGAAAGAGTTTGGTTGTGTTACCATTCTCTCATTCTGTCAGTTTTCGTATTGCTAAAATCCTAAAACGGTTTCAATTTCAAGTCGTTTTCGCCCCGAGTAACAAACTTTGCCTTTCTTCTCTTAAAGACCCTGCTGATCAACTAAACACTTGGGTTATTTATAAAATTAGTTGCCGTTGGGGGCGGCCTCTCTTATATTGGGCAGAGTAAACGTGCTCTGAAAATTCGGTTAAATGAGCACAAAAGTTATGTGCGAAAGCAAGAGTTAAATAAGTCTAGTATTGCTCAACGATGTTGGAAGAGGAAGCGGTTAAAGAACTTTCTTCTTCAGAGGAGGAAAGTAGTAAGTAAAGCATTTCCTTTGCAAAAATTAAAGATCTGCGTTAACCCCTGCGAGAAAACACTGTGAGTGGTGGAAAAATAGCATCCCATCACTGCTGTGGTCAACAGCATTAACTTGTTCATCGACAATGTTATTGGCCATTTTGGAAAAATTCTGAACAATCGTCAAAGGCAGACAAGATTGGACAGGTTTTTAGAGAAAGAAACCCAAGATTCTTCCAGTGCAAAAAGACAGAAAAAAAGGAAAGAACAGCAGAAAGGAAGAAAACATCTGAAGGGATGTTACCTGATGTTTTTATGGAAGGGAACTTCTCTTCCTCCTCTCAACATTCCACTTATGCCATCAGTTCACCTCAGGCATACAAGCATACTTTTGCAGTACAAGCAAAGTGTAGTTAAATTTTTATTTATCTATAATTTCGTGTACTGTTCTGTACATTTGTTTTTCATTGGTTTAAATAAGCAACCATCTGTGGGTCTGGAAAGGATTAATCCAATTTACATTGTACCTTATGTGAAAAAATAATATTCGCCATTCGTACAAATCGCCATTGGAACGTCCTCCTCGAACGAATTGTGTACGAATAGCGAGGTTCCAATGTATGTGTACTACCAATGAAACCACTTATATGGAGTTTTAATCACTGCTCTGATATTGTGAAAAATGTATTAAGATCCCTGTAACCATCCTTTGGATTAAGTACAAATTACTTTCAATATGATGAGTTAGTTGATAATAAACCTGCATTAAGATCTTATTGCTAATTGAACTTGTTTAAAGATTGATTTTTCCCAATGATGTGTGAAACAAGTGGGGAGGCTTCGATAATTTATTCAAACTGTAATTGTAATTAGTGATTGCAATTTCTTTTCATCTCATCCAGCAAACTATAATTACATTTTCTGACCGAATTCATATTTCTACCAACGACCACATTCAGAAGTGTACGAGTTAATAAGTAGTTACACTGTGATAATTCATTATCGTAAGTAGCATGAACAAGATGCGGGAAAGAAATATTTCATTATTTGTTAATTATCTCCCATTTTAATCAGTAATTATGCCTCTAATTATTTGTTTCAGAAGGATTGAAGGAGTATGTTGGTAATAGAATTTTCAATAGAAGCCACGAGCTAGAAATCATTTTAATGCGGAGTATTGTAGTTGAAGTGAAAATCAGGTTTAGCAGAGAAAAAGAAAATTGGTAAAGCATTCAACATGAAATTCAAACTAATAACGATCTAAAAATAATAATAATAACAACAATGTATACAAAAAAAGACAGATAATGCCATGTCATTGATACGTTATAGCACTTTTTACTATACTGCTCTGCATGTCTGGAAAAAACAATATATATGTATAATAAAAATAAAGCTTGGGGTACAACTGATTTTTCTTTCTTTGATATTCGTCATATCTTTCTAAAATTTAACTTGTAAAATAACATAAATCGCACTTTTTGAGTAATGTTTTTTGCAAAAATAATATTTTGATGGTTTTCTTTAAAATAAAATCTATATTTTTAAAGGCAAAAACTATTATTTCCTCAACTCTGCCAATGCGTTCGCTTTTCAAAATTTTGAAACTGTGTAACTCTTCTTTAGATATCAGAAAATACAATGAGCCTCTAAAATTATAAAAAATTTACCTTTATACATTAGTTTTCATTGCTGAAATACCTGTATTGTATACATATATTTCATGAGTTTATTGTACAGCTATGTAATGATCGTACCCGCCAACTTTTACGATTTTTTTGTAATTTTTACGAATATTGTTAGGTTTTTGCGATTTTACGCTCGTGTACCACTTTCCTCCTACTGTCTCAGATTGTGGTTAGTTTTCTGAAATTCTAGAACTATTTATTATAAAATGAATCAATTTTCACTATGTTTCAGCATTTTTTTTTTTTTTTTTTTTTGGGAGGTGTTGTTTTTGTCTTGATTTTAATGACTGGATTATGCAGACTTTAATGATAATGATTGGTTTATACGGGATTTAAGAACAATTAGTGGAATGATTAGAACTTAGTATTTGAACTTTAATGAATGTATTAAACGGAAGGATAGTCCCCCCCCCCCCCCCCATCCGATTTTTTGTCCTGAATTCTTTTGAATTTTTGAGAAAAATCTTCTGATTTTTTATTTCTGTAGATTGGTAGGTATATAAAGAAGTGATGTTCTGCTATGTTTCAGAAATATTTAAATCCCTACCAAAACTGTATTGGCCCTTGATTAACTTTCTTTTGTAGTCTTCTTAACGTTTATCGATTGAAGAAAGGCTTGTGTATTCAGAAAGAAGAATGAGAAACTAATTTCACAAAATCTCAAAAATGATTTTTTTTTTTTCAAAAAAATGGGGTGTTCTCCTACCTTAAAATTACCGCCAATTAGTTTAGTTTAAACTGAATTTATGAGTCCTTTCACACTAAACTTGACACTAATATTGTCACTTTGTAGTAAACTACTTTAGATTGGTTCGTGCCATGGCAAGATCGCCACAGGCAATCAAATTAAATCTACATATTTACTCATATAGATTGTGTCATGAGTTTTATAACTTGAGTGATTAGGGTATTGAACTTTACAAGATTCCTACAAAAATAAACTAAAGGGGGTTTTGAACTCGCTCCAATTACGTTCCAAGAACGCCATCTTCTTAACATTTGACTGTATGCTACATTCTATTGACCAACGAATTCCTTACTTAACAGATACAGTCAAACCAGCTTAATGGAATCTTGGTTAAAGGGATATCCCGCTTTATATAATAAGTTTGTAATGTACCAAACCATACACTGTTAAAAATTTCCGTAAGAAATAGTTAAAATAACCATTTATTGGATTGTTATTTTACCATATTTAATTACAACAGTTGAATAACCATTAAAAAGATGGTACTCAAACCGCTGATTGTGAAAAAAATCAGTTATTCTCTGTTTATCCTAAAGTACGTTTAACTAACCGTAATTTTCAAGCACTCAATAGGAATCGGGCGTCCATCTTGGTTGCGAAACCTTACCGGTCGTACGTTGTTGTTAAAATATGAAAAAGATTTATCAGTTCAAATCTGCACGTGTATATAAAAAAAAGTTGCTTAAGCAGTGGTTACTAAATAGAAACACATACACACGTAAATCAAAAATTGGAGACATGGGATTCCGGAACTGTTTGCAAATGAGCAAACGCATAATTTGAGCTGCTGAAGTTTTTTTGTATTTTAATTTTTGCAGAGCAAATAAAAATATTTTGGTCAATATTCAGTAAATTTAGACCAAAAATCACTTTGGATCCAATCAAGAACTGAAATCTCAATTTTAAGGTAGTTTCCCTGTTAGAAAAGAAGATTTATTGATAAATAAACTTCCACTTTGAGTAGAGTAGATGGCCGAATGGTTAGAGAAGAAGGTTGGGTTCGCCATACACATGGGGTTCGATTCCCGAAAGCTTCGTTTACGATTTCTAGGCCTCGAAGATTCTACGCCTCGAAATGGTTCAAAAGCGGTAAAAATTTTGTTTTGAAACTATTTTTTAATGGTTATAAAACCGTAAACTTTTGTATTTGCGGCTTTTCATCCAAGCTGATTGGAAATGGTTTAGGTGTCGTAAAGATAGAAAAATGTTCCAAACCGTAAATTTAACGGTGAATTAGATGGACAGGCTGCTGCCGGTTATTTAACCGTAATTTCATGATGACATTTCTAACAGTGTAGTATGTTGCTTGTGTAGTCCCGGATAATGGAATACACCACTTATTAGAATATCTTACGTGGCAAATTGTGTATTCCATTATAGGCGGGCTTAATAGTAATTGTTTATGAACTACAACGGAAAGTAGCTATTTGCGCACCCCCTGTAGTATTGTAAGCCCCAAATTCTTAACTCAAACAGTATTTCGTGTTGATCTTGCTCTAGCATTGATGTGAATCTCATGAGTTCTCAAAAGATAACTTACCTGATGTTATCATTAACAAATACATAAACAATATTACAAAAAAAATAAATAATTAAAGTATAACCATTTATGGGAGCTGTAGCAAAAGTAACTACATATTCAGAAAGGCATGCTCAAATCTCCCGAAACTTTCTTCGTATTTGACAAAATAGCTTCGTGAAAAATGCTCCGAGTAAACCCTCCGTCTAATTGCTGAAATTTGTGTAGTAACTTTTTAAAGTCACGTGATCGCGCGAGGAAAGTAGGGATGTAACGAATATTAGGCCACTATTCGGTATTCGGCCTGGCCGGATAGTCATTTCATCACCAAGCCGAATATTCGGCCTGGTCGAATATTGGGTAAGGTCAAATTCGGCTTGGCCGAATATTGATGGACTATTCGGCCGAACAGTTCTGCTGCAGTAGAAACGCAAAAAAATAAAGAAATTAGTACATTTTAAACATTTAAAATTGTAATAAAATTATTGCAAAATAATACATTAGTTATATAGTTTTTAGAAACAAAAATAATTTAGAAGGGAAACTACTTTTTTAAACCTTGTTTTAGGTTTGACTGAGCAAAAACAGCTTTTTAGCCTACTTTCCCGTAAAAGTAAAAACAAATAATAATAAAGCATGAAAGAAGGCTTAATGGTATCGTGAAAATATCGTTAAAAATCAAGAAAAGTCAAAAATAAGTGAAGTAATTAAATAAAGATTGAAAAATAAAAAATTTGAAAGTAGGGTATTGACATGGGGAAAAAGTGTGTCTGTCGGTCTGTCGGGTCTGTCTGTCTGTCGGTCTGTCGGTCTGTCTGTCTGTCGGTCTGTCTGTCGGTCTGTCCCCCCCTAATAACTTTTGAACGAATTGTCCGATTCAAAAAATTCTTTTTGCATTCGAAAGATCTCGGCGAGGACATCTCATTTCTATATTTTACTTTTTGTTCAATTTTGAACAGTTCAAAAAATTTTAACATTAGCGCCTATGGACAAAATTGAAGCAAATTCTGTAAATTCTGGGCACAAGAGCCAAGTTCCTATTGCAAGCTTATTGAAAGGAGTTCTCGGCGTGAAATATTGATTTGAACAGTTTTTGTTCATTTTTGAACAGTTCAAAAAATTAACACAGAGCTTACGGGGAAATTTCAACCCTATATAAATCCTGATCTAACGGACCGATTTGCTTGGAACAAACGTTATCGGAAAGCTCTTATAACGTAGAACATGTAGAAATAGAAAGTTTATCCAGAACTTACGAGCCTATTTTGCTATGAAATTTTTTGATCGGGATTTTCAAGGATATTTCTCAGTGACTCAATGAGTGAAATAATGAATGAATGAATAAATGAAAGAGTGAAAGAATAAATCAATGAATAAATGAATGAGGAAAAGAATGAATGAATAAATTATTGAATAAATGAAAATATAAATAAATGAGTGAATAAATACATGAATGCGTAAATGAATGAATAAACACTTGAATGAGGTAACGAATGAATGAATAAATGCATGGCTGAATAAATGAAAGAATGAATGAGTGAGTGAATGAATATGTATTATCCGTTGAAAAAGGTATATTTTCAATAATTAGAACTAAAGATAAATAAGAAAGAGAGAGAAAGAGATAGCTAGATTATAAATTTGAATTTGGTGTATACGGGAAAGTAGGCTCGTATAGTTCTAGACGGAACTTCTTGTTAAAGTTGTAATATTGTATTTTATATTCAGAATTTGCTCCCGAAAGCTGGCAATAGTTAATTTTGATGGAGTATATGAGAAATTTATTTGTTGTTATTACAAAGTGGAAGTCAGACTTTGTTTGGGTAGACTGATTTATTGTGAATATTGGGTAAGAGAGAAATGTGAAAAGCCTAGAATATATCATGAATATTTAGATAGCATAAGTAATTGGGGTTTTTGAACAAAAAATATTCCAGTTAAGTGTATTAAATTTTAATAGATCTTTTAAAAATAGGCATGTAAAAAACCCCATAAAATAAAAATATTAACTTTTATAACTTTTAAAATATCTTCATAAAGCAATTTTGAGCAAGGTAAAAGTTCAGTAAGCAATAGCAGTTCTTTCATTTGAATTAACTAATTAGTGAAATAATGCTAATGCTTACTATTATAAAACTTGTCATTTCTATTCCACTTGTGGGTGAAATTCTTTGTATTATTATATTCAAAACAATAGAGAAAATAAATTATAATTTTAAATAGTTTTAAATTCTTAACAAACAGAATTAAATGATACATCGTAGATTGTGCGTAATTGGTATTTGACTTTGAATAATTTTAAATTTGAGATACTTGCTATTACAACGATTTTCTAG
The DNA here is from genome assembly GCA_038502835.1 of Octonoba sinensis. Lineage (NCBI taxonomy): Eukaryota > Metazoa > Arthropoda > Arachnida > Araneae > Uloboridae > Octonoba > Octonoba sinensis. The sequence continues at coordinate 14,586,909 of CM076606.1, read as the reverse complement.
AAATTTTAATATTCGGCCGCCGAATATTCGATATTCGGCCCAAGACATTGGCCGAATATTCGGCTTCAGCCCAGAAAAAATGGCCGAATATTCGGCTTCGGCCTGGAAGAAGTGGCCGAATATTCGATATTCTGCTATTCGGTCAAATCACTATTCGTTACATCCCTAGAGGAAAGTATCGTTTTAATGACGAAATTTTCTTGACGCTTGAAAAGTCCTCAAAAGTGACGATTCTATTTCTGAGAGTGTAAAGCCGCAAAAGAAGCATTTAAGCTAACGTCGACTGCGAATTAGAATTTAAAATATTTTAGTCTAAACGAATTATGTAGCATTTTAAAATTGTATCAGTAAACCTACTGTAGTGATGGCGGGTCTTTTAGATGATTTTTACCAGTTTTCCTAACAATCGGAAAGTATAGATACAAAATATGTACACCTGAAAATTGGAGTTTAGGCCTTTTACCAAATCGCCGCCTATATAGACCTTAACGTCACTAAACAGGTGCTTTAACTTCACTTTAAATATTTGTGGAAACGTTGGGCAGGACAAAGTCACTGTTGTAAAAGAAAATTCAGAAAAGTGGTGTAAAAAGGATAACGAACAGCCGTTGTGCAAAACCGATTACTATGTCTGAGAGATCGCTCAACATTTGACTAAGTGTGCGTATTTACTGTTGGTCCCAAGCTGTTGATTATGTTAGCTTTCAAATAATATTCAAACATCATAAATGATTATTATACACTCGGATCACTAAAGTAAAGTTGTAATCCAAGTGTTGAATGCACCACTCTAAAATGATGAATACACTTGGGAACACTCACAGCTCTAAACTTCAGTGGCTTTTATTTATGTCAGACTTCAAGCACATCTAGAATATTCGCACAAATACTTGAATCCCATACCATCCTATTTTGATTTCCGTACATTTTGCCAAAAAATGAATAAAAATTCTTAAAAAGTGGGATTAAAAACAATTTTTCTCTATCTCTTTGGCTTGCATATTTCTAATGAATATATTTAAAAAATTCCTCATTCGGAAAAACGTACGGTTGCATTTATCATTTAGAAAGTGCTTGATAAGCATTTTTCTTTTCATAAATTTTTACCTCATCGTTTTATAAAAATTCTGAGTCGAATCGTTTTCAATCTTGAAGCAGGAAATCAATAACCTGTTTAAATCAATAATTCATGTTTATATTAGTTAGGTTTAGTGTATATTATTTATATCATAAATTAATCCAGCAAATGATTGTACGTTATGTACCCGAACACACTTTTTTTCCTCCCCCAAAAAAATAAGCACTTAATTTAAAATAAATAAATGGCTTCATTTGGATGTTTTTGCATCTAGAAGCTCCACTACTGCATTGAAAAAGGGATTCCAAGTAATCCCGAAACATATGTCTGCATCTTAATGCTAATTTGGGCTTTCTTTACGTAAATAATTGTTTTTCAGTTTTAAGCATTCAATTCTCATTAAGGAAAAATATTTAAAAAGTATCAAACAAAGCTGTTTTTTTCATTACGTTAAATCTAATGATCCATCAGGTAAAAAGAAACATATTCAATTTCATGCCGGCAGGATGAGTAATTTTCAAAATTTCAACAGTGAATTAAATTTGTTACAAAATCTGAAATAAGAAAAGTACTGGGAAACATAAAATATGTTTGTCAATATTTGGATGATTTTTCAATTTTTTTTCTCTTCACATTTAGTCTTTGAAGACAACTTTTATTTCCTTTCTTTCTTTCTAATGAGCTGCAATTGCTTTAACATTGCAGGCATAGCGATTCTCTAGAAATTGGTACTATCGCTTTCTACAGCATCACAACGAGTGTAGTACCATCGCCGCATGAGAATTGACGCCCAGTTTTTTCACCTGGAAGGAACACACATGAACTCAGTTAATGCATAATTACACTAGGAATTTAACTAAAGCAAGAGCGTCTAAGCCTAATAGATACTCAAGGGATTTTTCACATGCCGCAAAATTATACGACATGACCGCAGACGATTTTCTGCATCATGAAAATCCACCGACATGATCTTGGGGACACTAGACCTGCACCTTATTGTGAAGAGAAAAGTGTCTGAAAACTGGATCACAGATAATTGTAAACCGGATAGAAATTATTATTGAGACGCAAAGCTTTAATTTTATTCGCAAATTTTAATTTATTTATTTTTTTTTTTTTTTTGTAATTAATAAAGTACGAGGGCTGTAAATTAAGTAATGGCAACATGGGTATAAATCTAATTTTAATGACTTGACAAGTACAATTGCATTAGATTCCTTCTACGTAATCACCAGCACCTTTTGCCAAATGTCGGGAAGATTTTGGAGATTACTGACAAAGTGTTGATCGTTGAAGTGGGCGGTGCGCCCTAATATACGGAGAACAGCTGAAACGTCATGAGTTCGGCTGCTTTCGAGGGGTGCCTTCGGAGGGGTTCCGATATGGTAGTGCATTTTCTCCACAGGCTTCACGTAATCCTCGATTACATTCTGTTGCATTTTTGTCACGGGCAACCTCGATTTTAACCGAAGACCGCTGATCACCTTTTGAAAAGATGCTTTACTGCGATAGAAACGAAACTCTTCACTTTAGTGCCTCGTAACAACTGCCCTTTTAACTAGATCGACTGGTTTTTTCACTCTACACATCGGCAACAGCGCCACCTCAACACTCCCACATCCTATTTGCACATGCCCACTCTTCTGCGTGTTTCTACATTAAGTTGCCCCTATTGAATTTGCAGCCCTCGTAATTTGTTTATTTAAATATCTCTTTTTTTTTTTTTTTTTTTTTGTGAAGCTAAATACCAATCAGTTTGGTTCGCTTCCACAATATTAGTGATTATTGTAACTATTCTTTCTATATTTTTAGTAGATAAAAATATGTTTTGTTTCGAAATAATTATTAAAACTCATAGTGACAAAATAGGATGCTATAACTTGTAGCCGAAAGCCATAGTGAAAAAATAATGTTAAAAAATTTCTTAAAAAATCAATGGTGATGAGAGGGAAATTAATCATGTGTAGAGGTATGTGTATAGGTTCTATGGTTATTATGACTATATTACGTGTGAGTGAAATAACATAAGAACTTTTAGTGTAACACCACTGAGAAGTTTTGCAACAAACATGATTAAATAAATCTAAACTAATTATTTACCACAAAAAATCAATCGTATTAAGGTTTAATTCTTGCGCAAAGAAAAATTTAGGATTCAATAAAATAAAGCTGGAATTTATGTTCTTCATAAATTAGTTTAAAGTTTTTCCATATATATTTCTTGTTGATGGAACAAGATTGAAATTTAATTTTTTTTTCTTTTGCTATGTTTTAGTTCTAGTTGGAAACACGCGCCTATCGAACTTAATGTAACATAATTTTCAACTGAAAATAAACCCTAGTTTAATAGAAAAAAATGATCCCTTTAAGTCTTAAAGGGATCGTTTACTTTAAGACTATATATAGAACGATAAAAATCTTCATTTTTGTTTGAATTATATTTGCCTCTATCAAAAATTTAAATGGATTAAGTTTTCGTTTTTACGTAGGGCATTTTATTCTTTTATTGTCATAAATTTAAAAAGGTAACAGAAATATGAGTCGAACAAATCTCGAAACAAATAAATTTAAAAATTCTATCCGACATCGGCTGCCACTATACAAATGAATGTTTTTTAAATTTTCCAGTTTTCCATTTTAATTAATGAAATTAATTAGTTCTGCTTATCCCCCCCCCCCTGTTTTTAAGAGTTGAAACGTCATGAGCGATAATTAAAAGCAAAAACAAATGACTATTGGAACATTTAATTCCAGAAGAATCCGCGTAATAGTGTATGTTTGTTTACTGCTGTTAAATGTTTAATTTAAAAAAAACATCCTAGCTAGTGCAATGGCACCATTAGAGCACGTTGGAGAGTTTGCACATGTGTGGGTAGTCTATCTTAATAATTAGAAAGAAACCTTATGGTAAAAACAGACATGGCAGAAGAAGAAGAAAAAAGCATTCCTACTTTTGATTTAAAAATAGTACTTACCCTCAAGAGACCTAAAATATTTCAATTTATCTAGAAGGAAGTTATTCTGCGCAATGCTATTATTTTAAGGGGTCGTCTTCATATTAAAATGAACACCAACATAAAAATTTCAGAACCAGTTATTTTTACCGAAGATTTGCATTAAATATCAAAATATAGTTCGCACAACATTTTTTAAATATTATTTATTTATTTATGTCAAACTAGTAAGCCTGGCGGTCATACGAAGTGACCGCTGTTCTAGCTATCTTATATATAAGCGGCTTATTCTGTCTATCTGTCTGTCTGTTCTCTATGGTATCCCAGGCCGTTTTACCGATAGGGACCACATTCGGCGCGGCTAATGTTTACGACCCAAGAAACCAATCGCTGCAAAAATGAAAGTTGTGACTAAATTAGCTTTCTTTTAAATTAAATTTTTAATTTTTCAATGATTTTTTTCTACGTTTAGATCTTTTAAACTACGCAACGAACTTTAATGCGGTTTTCATCAATAGACAGAGTGGTTCAAGAGGAAGGTTTATAGACCCGTTAGAAAAAAAATTAAATATAGTTCTTTTTTAATTCCAGTTTTACGCAATTTTGCACATAAATTCCCCAATATAAATACAAAAAATACCTTGCACATATTAATGTAATATATCAATCAAAAGCGCTGATTTTTCTGAACAAGATGATATTTGTTCTAAGTCAGTAAGAACGCCAGTTATAAGCTTTTTAGTTCGATTTCTTAAGGCTTACCTTGACCCTTACCGTAACTGTTACGATCAAGTTCAGCCTTGATCATACTAACCTTAAATAAAATCTCTAACAATATACTTGTGTAGAGGATTTACTGTTTTTAAGTAATTTTTAACAGAGCCAGAGTCAATTTTTAGGAGTTTTTTTTTTTTTTTTTGTACTTTTATAACAAACTAGTATATTAAGCCATTGTCTCCGTCAATAGAAAAAAAGAGAGATAATATTGTTTTGAGCTGAAAAATATGTGTCTGTCGATCTGGCTATCTGTCACTCTGTCTCTTCCCCCCCCCCCCCTCATAACTTTTGAGGGAATTGTCCAATTCGAAAGATTTTTTTTAGCCTTCAAAAGATTTCAGCAAAGACATCTCATTTCATTATTTTTTTTTGTCAGCAAAATTTGAAAGGCTGGCGAAAAGAATTAACTCTTGTGTGTTTAGAAGACCGAACATATTTTGTACTTAAAGGGTTATTTCAAAAATGTGGTTGAGAGTATGAATGAGTCTGACAAGATTCAACATGAAAAAACAAATTACAATTTATTTAACATTCTCAACACGTTGACGGACACTTGCGAGTACAGCCGTCAAAGCGAAGTTCACTATGCGGCATGATGGCAACAGCCGTCCAAAACGAAACGGTCGTTTTTTCGACAATAGGATATAGCGGCACAAATGTGCATTTACTGGCTTTCAAGTAGAAGCCTAGTGTCATGTTTTGGAAACAGTTTTTTAGGTTAAATTTCGTTTTCCATCTGTTACACGACTTGCAGCTTCAGTATACATGTGGTTGTGAAGGGAGTAGTGCGATCATGTTTTTTCTTGCATTTATAGTTGTTATTGATACATTTGACGATATTCATTGTTTATACTAAGTATTTACCGCTGGCGCCATGACGGTTATAACCTCAACCTAATTAAAGGTGCTGAATTAATCAAAAATTAAGTTTATTAAAGCAGAAAGAGTAAAACTGCACTTCTAATATTCTAAAAATTACAAAAATATATAGTGTTAATTTTCGAACTTCACTTATTCCTACTATCCGTCAATGTGTTAAAATAAAAATTAATTAATTATGTTAAATTCCTAAATACCAACAAGAGTAATCCAGTAATACAGAAAAAGGAAAAACTTATGTCCATCACAAGACTCGTCTCCGAACAGCCAGCTAGCAATCTTCAAATTCATTTGCACTTTATTAGAAAAAACACTATCTTGAAGCAATCCCCGGGGATGCAGCACAGAACTAGGTTGAGAACTTTCAACTCATATTTGAAAAACTTCGAGAGCACCGACTCAGGCTGGAATCATTACGCAACGCAGGCGACGATGAACAAACAACCAGGCACAGGAAAGGCTGGGATCTAATCGTTGGTTGCCAGGCAAGTCAGTCCATGTCTTAAATACCCTCAGACATCCAGATAATTTGCATATGCGTTTAGCATATCGTGAATGTGCATTAGTCTTTCAAAAACCCTTATAAGCAAATTAAAACTGGAAAAATATATTTGCATTAAATTAAATTAATTCATTTATGCATGGTCAAAAGGGATTTTAAAAGTAAAATGTTCCTCAAAATCTTTTTGCATAGCACGACTATCGGGGACAAATTTAAATTTACAATGCAAATAATTAAATAGTCTTCACGAGTGTTAGGGGGACAAGAATATATGCTAACATTTTTTTTTTATTTGAACAATTTTTCGTTCCATTTTGAACAGTTCAAAAAATTTTAACATGAGCGCCTACGGGGGAAGAGGAAGGAAATTATATAATTCCTGGACGTAAGATACAAGTTCCTTTGAACAAGCTTACTCGAAGGAGCTCTCGACATGATATATTTTTTTTAAATTTCAACAATTGTTATTCAATTTTAAACGGTCCAAAGAAATTTTACATTGGCGCCTACAAGGAAATTTCAATTTTATATATTTGTTTTTTTTAACCTCCTTTGCCACCTAATGTAGATGCCGCAACATCCTGAGTAGATTTTTATTTATTAACTGTCAAAAATCAGTAATACATATTATGGCAGTGTGTGTAATAAAATAAAATACAAAATATTAAGTCACGTTCATTTCAAAATTTATACGTGCCACTCATCTCAAGAATTTCAAAATACAAACTAATAGTCGTTTATTCTTTTTCGGAACTCACCATTTATCTAACTTCAAGTTACATTACTCAGATTTAAAAAAACAAAGCTACTACCATAAAAAGTAACTTATCACAAAATTTATTCTGAAAACGTAGCATCCCACCATATGCCACATGTAATTGCCTACTGAATGAATATATATTAAAACAGTGCGTTTGAGTATCCCGATGCAACGTCATTTGTATAATCACTGTGGAGTAGTATTCAGCTTGAGTTGCATAATTTAGTACGTAGGCAAACTTTATCTCAAGCCTGGTCAGATGCTTCAGTGTTACTCAAAGCTTTCACGGTTATCGAATCAGGGAAGGCCGTGCTGATGGAATGAGAATGATTACCATGCGGATGGCTACGTATTAAGTTGATTTGGTGAATCAGCATCCATTTGATTTGAGTTGAAAGGCCTAGTGCCGTACTATCAGGAGCAATTGCGTTAAGCCCTCATCTGAAGTTTATTTGTATGACATTTTACCTGTTATGATACGTTATTGTGATATTATATTAAAACGTGGGTGGGGGGATGCTGTCATCATGCAAGAATTTTAGATACAACAAGAAGTTCCGACCAGAACAATACGAGGCTACTTCCCCGTATACATCAACATCAAAATCAAATATATAATGCGGCTATCCCTCTCAGTTTCTTATTAAGCTTAGTTCCTAATTGCTTCAAATATACATTTTCAACGGTTAAAACATATTCATTCACTTATTCATTTATTCAGTCATTTATTTAATCACTCACTTATTCATACATTCATTTATTCATCCATCCTTTCACTCAATTATGTATTCATTTATTCATCCATACTTTCACTCAAATATTTATTCATTCACTCATTCATTCACTCATTTATTTATCCATCCTTTCACTCAATTATTTATTCATTCACTCATTCAGAACATTAGCGCCTATGGGGTAAAAGAGCTTTAGAAAAACAGATCAAAAAATGTCATGGGAAAATACGCTCGTTTAGTACTGGATGAATTTAGTATCTATAAATGCTCTACTTCATAACATCTTTTAGAGCAAGTATATTTCAAGCAAATTCGTCTGTTACATCAGGAATTATATAGCATTCATAGCTACCCGTAGGGGCTAATGATAAGTGTTTTTTGAACTGTTTGAAATTCAAAAAAAATAGTTTAAATAATAAAAAAAAATTCTTTATTACTTCACTTCTTTTTAGCTTTTCTTTATTTTAGACGATATTTTTACGACACGTTAAGCCTTCTTCTATACTTTTTTTTAAAACTTTTGCATGAATGTAGGTTATAAACGGTCATAAGCCCGACAACTAAGACAACAACCCACTCCTCATATATCTTCAAAATAAGAAATTATTAAAATGTGAAATACGGACCCAGAAATAATAAATTTTTAATGAAAGCATATTGTGAACGCATTGTATCAAAATAAACAAGTCTACTTACATCTATAATTTGATTATCATTCTTATAGTGCTAAATTAACTCTTAAACAAACATATATATATCGTGATGGAAAGAAAAATTATATGAATTACAACATTTTAAAAACGGCGAAAAATAATATTTTTTTTATTAAATAAATGCAATTTTAATTTTAAATTCGAAAAGCATTATAGAATCGCAGAATAAAAATTAAAATTAAAATTAACTTTTGTTGTGTATAAAAACATACGAAACAATCATACATATTTGCATTAAACATCATTAAGGGGATTCCCTTTTAAGTAAATAGCATAACTAAAAGTTTCATTTTAGTTCGTTCTACCGTAATTAAACTTCATTTTTTTGACACAACTGAAGTAAAATTGTGCCAAAATATCGGAATTATTTATTAGTACCTTTTTCAATCGATAATTAGTTTATTGCTTTCAACTTTTCTAGGACTATATCTATCCCAGCAAGTTTGTTTCAAAGCAAAGCACCTACTGGAGCGTGTTGTTGATTTTCCAGTTCTATACAACAAATTCCATCCAACAAAAGTAGTGCGTACACCTAACATTTGCTTTTTAAAACAATCTGTAAAAATCAACTTTTTATTAAGGTAATTTTCTTGAATCCCCTTGCCCCGCCCCTCCCTTAAACGAGTGTTGAAAAGCTTTCAAAATTAATTTTCCCCTCGGCCTTCCCCACAAGTGACCGGTACAACCATCCAACCATAGATAAAGTGGGCTTTCTATTACTATTTCAACGAATAAATCCAACTCTATTCTTAATATATCATTCTAATTAGACAAATATCTATAATATTAGCAAAGTAGACATATGGTAGTGTTTGCGTTTTCATTGATAATTAAATTTGTTTAAATATTTGTTTCCTGTAGACGATTCCTAAAAAGAAGTTGAGATAGTTTCAATAGCATATAAGTTTTGAATGTATTTTATTATATTGTCTTTGAGAATTAATTCCGATAATGGCAGCTCGAGACACTACTGATTTGATTAAGTTCTGCTTTTGCAAATAAAAGAGTTAACAAACATTGGTTCAAGTTCACTCATTACATGAACTGAGCGACGAACACATAGAAATATTTCAATTATAATTGCCATTATCTGTAATCAGTAAGCGTTCATTCCAAGACACTTCAAAAATTCTTCGACAAATTAGAAATCTAAATTTCAATCTGAAGGTAGGCAGTCAAAGGGGGGGGGGGGTCAAATCAATTTTGTACTATTTACAGCACACAATTAGATTCAACAAAAACAAATTCTATAGAAAATTTTATTAAACAGAAATGTGATTCATTTACGACTAAATTAAATCCAAACGATATCTTAGTCAAGCTAATGACGCAATTGGAATGTTCTTAATATATATTTACGTGTGTAGGAATTTAATTCTAAATAGAAATTGGTTTTTGTTTAGATAAACAAGATACAAAATTTTAGACTCCTTTACTGAACTAAAAATTAATTGGTGTGCTATTTTTATTTAAGCAAGAAAAATGCAACTAAGCAATTCGCAGTTGGGCAACTTTGACACATATGGGAAGAAAAATTATGCTACTAGGGTGAAAAAGCACAGGTGTCTAACAATTGTTATGTAAAAAGGGTGCACATTCTTCCTTAATGCAAAAAATTGTGTGTCACCATACTTTTCACAATCCAAAATTAATCTATTCTTACAAAATGAGTTTCAAGATTTAGGGCAAGTTTTGAAGAATGTACATAGTTGTTCCATAGTTGATCGTTCGCACCTTCTGTTCTAGAGGGAATTGTATTCACTACAGGAAAGGCGTTTCAAAATTTTAATCACAATTTTAAAACTTAGTTATCTTTAAAATTAACAATTACCTAAAGTTTAATATTATTTTAGGTTCTTGCAATCTTATGTGGGAAATATTGATTTTCAAAATGTGTACAATTTATTGCAATTGTTACAAAATAATCTCATGATTCTTATCATTTGAATTATCTTGTACAACCTAGAGTAATGCCAATAAAAAATGCAGTAAAACATATTTAACTCAGAAGTTATTGTCATTTTCACCTTTTTGAGTAATGGCCTTGTTGCACTGGACATGCAAAATATTTGTCGCCAGTTTTTTCCCTTTCCTTTTTTTTTTTTTTTTTCCTTTTTTCTTACGTTCGAAAAATCAAAGAATGAAAAAGGTTAAAAAAAAAGCAGCGACTCCAATTGGAGATTGAAACTTGTCATGATTTCTTAGATCTAGCGCAGATTGGTTCTTATTGCTTATTCCATTTGCTTAGAGCCGCGTAATTGCACATCAGATTTTTTGCTGGACTAGGCTTATTCCACATTCATTTTTGGAGCAGTTCTTCTGCTCCAAGAGTTAGATCTCTAATTGTATTTGCATTTAGTATGCTATTTATTTATTTTAAAAAAATCTTCAACAATTATGTTATCTTTTTACAAAAAAAAAAAAAAATCTTGAACTATGACATCACAGTTAAGTCATTTTATTTTTCTGAATGAAATGTTTTCAAACAAATTTACTTCTTTCAGTTGCTCGTTAAATCTCTTTAAAATCCCGGGAGCATCAATGCACTATATCCTGTTGAAATAAATATTTCCAACTTCCGAAAAATATGTTCAATCCAGCTATGCATTTTATTTTACTTTAAAGTCTCACCCTCGCACTACCACTTTATGCAAAGCTCTATTGGCCAAGATTATGTTGTAATGTTTATTTTTTCAGTGACATAGTAATATTTTAGCGAAACAAAAATTCTGAAAACTAAACAATATCAGATTAAGATGAAATTTTTTCTTGTAAAATGAACTACCTAAAATAGTTAAATTGTATTTATGTTTGTAATGAATGTTGTAGGATATGGAAACACTCATATTCAAATTAATTATATTCAAATTTGCACGGCTCTAATTTCGCTATAAGTTTCCAGTATGTTGCATCGGAGAAGGAGTTGCTTGCCACAACTATGTCTTTCATTTTAAAATTTTTGTTAGAATTTGTTAGGTTTAATCAAGTTTAGGCTAGGTGAGATATTCAAACATATTAAAACTAAATGCATAATTTATATTTCTCGTAAATCTCCTTTGAATTAGTAAAATAATTTACTCCCACAACATACAGAAATTCTGCAAGAACAACTTAAGATTTTTACTTCCTCATATATTGCCGACAGACATGAGTGCCTTAGAACAAACAGAGTCAATCATTCATGACAAAACAAAAATGGTATTTTACTGAGGTCCCTGTGAAAATACTAAAATTCATCTATCTTGCAGTAGAGAAATACTGCAAAAAGATGCTTTTTTTCTGATAGAATATTTTTCAAAGAATATTATTTTTCCTGACAGGCACTTATGCTAAACAGGTGGTAGGCATCAAGGATTATATATTAGATTATCACCAAATGACAATCTACGGATTTGGAGTTCTTCATCCCCACCACTTAACACATCCAGATGTACAATATCTATCAGATCACGGTTTAATGACTTCCACATTTTTACTGAACAGCTAGTTTCAGCCATTATTGCTTTTTTTTTTTCAATGTTGTTTAACAGAACATGGTGGTAAACATTGTAATATAAGCAGAAAACTTCCATCAATGGATGTGAAAATTTTGTTATTCATTTACTGTTATTAGACAGCTTACAAAATGACTGTTTTCATGATTTGCTCTCTTGATTTTCAGAAACTAGGAATAAATTACTTGCATTCATCTTAAATTCTAAGGCTTTGAATTTTTCAAGCACATATATAATCCCGTCGGAAGTTTTCATCTCAAACTCTGTTATTCCCTTTTGTTGAGATAAATGTTAGAATAGACTCCTTTAGACCAAACAAAGACGGCCTTATTCATGGAATATTTCTCACAATGAAAAGGAAGTTAAATTCTTCAATTAAGTATTAAAAGATGGAGAAAAATGAACCTATTGATTTAAAAAGATAAAGTTATAACATCAGCTATTATAAATACTAAAATTCGCATTGGTAAAATTTATTATTTACAATATTTTGAGGGGGGATGGGTTTGTTGAAAATATGAAAGAATGATTGTTTTGCTTTAACACTTTCAACCAAAATGAGTCGAAAGGAAGACTTCGAGTAATATTGTCCAAATGAAAATTTGTAGAAATATTTTATTTTTATGAACTAACTCAATTTAGTTCTGCGTTTAATATTTAGCTTAAAACATTTACTTAAGAATGAAATTAGAAGAGAAAATGTAATAATTACTAATCAAATTATACTGTTACCGCTTCGTTGGACTTTAAAAGATGACTAGTTCCTTGAACATACAGATAATGTATTTACAGAGTATTGACACAATGTACAGGTTTTTAAGCGCACAAAAATATCTCGCAAAATTCACACATCACCGTAAAACCAACGGTAATCTCGTATTTATTAGTTCCCCAATACGAAGGGAATCAAGCACGAAGCTTACAGCGCGATACATGCCAAAGTCTAAAACTGAACTGAACCCTTTAACTGCTCGCCAGAGCTCCTTATATAACATCGCGGATCACGTAACATGAAGATTTCAGAAAATTCTACCAAAAACTAGAATTATTATCTGACGTGATCTGGCTGTCGCCAAGCTTGGAGAGAAACAACATCGGTACCCTTATTTTCGTAACTATACTGCAACACATTTTTGTGGTTGTAATGGATAATTGTTTGATTTAATTGATTTCATAACGTAACTTAGATTCAGGCGAGTTAAGACAGAAGTTTCATTGAGTTATGAATTTTATCAATTATGAATGTCTTGATTATGTTGTCATTAAATTATAATATTAATTTGGCAATGATTACTTCAAAATGATTATTTCTATTAGGATTAAAAATGTTAAGTTAATTGTCCACAAAATTGTTCATAAATACGACAAACATTGGTAAATATATACTCGCATCATGATGAAGTAACGTAGTTTGAACTGTTTTCAGCGTCAATAAATTACGTATCAACGGTTTTCCTATTCTGAAAGACTTTTCTTTCCTTCTATTGTATAAATATTGCGATGCATTTTCACTGAAACACACTGTAAAATATTGCAGTTTATGTCTAAGCGCAGTTATTTTTTTTCCTCACCTGATAGGCATTGTTTATCTTTATATAGTTATTGTATAGCAACCGTACCAATTGTTATATTTATCGAAAAATAATTGAAAATAGTTAAGTTGAGTTTTGTTATGATCGATAGACTACCATTGTTTATATCAATGAGGCCACCGAAACAAAAGAAAGTAACAATATCCAAATAAAATAACTGTGAAATAATCACCACTTAAATCGGTACAATCAATAAATATTAACATAACCGTGAATTACGTTGCTGTGAAAAAATTACAGCGGAGTGCTTGTAGTCGCTTTGCCAAAACGGCACAGCACAACTTTGAACTTTGGAGGATCATGCTGAAAGAACAAAATTTTTTTGCAAGGCTGAAACTTTCAGAATGTTCACTTCTCATAACCTGCATTCACATATAAAAAACCAAGAAATGTCACTGCCTCACCTTGTCTGAATCTCAAAATAATGGCTCAAATGCACCGAATATTTCTAAAACATTCTACATAAACGCACTACTGGTCATTGGCAACTATTGTGAATTATTATTATTTTACTGAAGGTAATGAAACAGGATTACAAAATGCCTCAAAAGCATAAAATCGTGTACTTTCAATCTTATAACAGAGCCTATAGTTATCTCAGTCAAAATTAAGGCTCAGTTAAATCTGGATCTCACCTAGGAACAATTCTGTTTAAGTGCCAATCTACTTGATGAAAGTTATTATAGTCATTTTATTCGGATTAAAATAACACAAACATTTATCATTTAGTGACATTGTTTTAACGTCCCTGCCGTAGTGAACACTTCATAACCAATTTGAGTTTGTGATGATACCTCAGTGCAGACGATGAGTTATACGGAGTGCAGCATGTTTGACAGCTTGACGAAGACAAAATTCTTCTTATGTATTGAACACAATATACAAAATACACCGGCATGGTGGCGTCGTGGTAAGGCGCGGGACTCGTGCGCAGAAAATCGTCTGCGCCCATGTCGTATGATTATACGGCATGTAAAAGATCCCTTGAGTATACACTTGGCTTGGATGCTCTCGGCTGAATTAAATTCCTAGAGAAATTTCGCTTCAACAGAGTCCGGATGCTCGCTCTATCAGGTGAACGGTAAAAATTCTCATGCGGCGATGGTACCACTCATTGTGGGGCCGTTGAAAAAGAATCTCTGGGGAACGCACTAGGTTTGCAATAAGCACACGCCAACAGCAGCGCATTAGAATTTTTTTTAAATGTACAAATTACTATAAAAACTACTTAATGGTCATAAAAACGCTTTAAAAGGCATTCTTTTGAATAATGTGTCAGAAATATTTAAATAAGCAATACATGTTTTTATTGTATACATTATTTACTTGACGTAAAAAAACAGATATACTATATTTTATGAAATTCCTTTAGTTGCTGCATATAAATATCAAATGCATTTCGATATATATATCTCCCCATTATCTTTAACGTGATTAAAAGTCTTTAGTCAAATCTGTCTTATTAGGAAACGGGCTGGCAGTATCATACTGAATAAACATTAGGACGAGTCAAAAATTATTTTATATCAATTTAGTTCATTAAGCTAAAATATGCGTCAATGCATATCTTAGTTAAATAAATTAAATTTCTAATGAGTTTGAATTTATTTATCTAAAGCATGAACACATATTTCAGGAGTCGTCTCAAATGCCCTTTGGTGGTCTTTCCCAATTTCTGCGAAACAGAAAGAACACCGAAATCGATATTTCTTAAATAAACACCATGTTAAGAGTATTCAGCGAGAAGGGAAATATTAATCTCATACGGTGTGAGTATAAAAATTAATAAATTTCAAAACACGTGCTAAGTAGG
Source organism: Octonoba sinensis (assembly GCA_038502835.1). Lineage (NCBI taxonomy): Eukaryota > Metazoa > Arthropoda > Arachnida > Araneae > Uloboridae > Octonoba > Octonoba sinensis. The sequence goes on along the minus strand of CM076606.1, from coordinate 14,571,613 downwards.
AAATGCATTAGCGCTAATTGAGAAAGTATACTCTAACGATTGTTAATAATATCTTTTAATTTAACAGTTAAGAAATATTTATATCAATTCAATCAGGTATAATTGTTAGTTTTGCAATTAACTTCAGAAATCGTCATATATAAATCAAAAGTTTTCACTTAGTTACTTAAACTAATGCTAATTACTGCGTTAAAAAAGTGACTTGTCACTTTTAATATCAATGCTACTATAATGTGCTTGAATAGGAGCATGTACTCAGGTTATTTAATATGTGAAGAAGTTTACTTAAATGGGTGTTAAGGATAAGAAAAGTCCAATATCTTTAGGGGGGCGTTTATTCAAAGTACGGCAGTCAGAGCCTATCTGCATACTAATTTTTGTCTGAATGCATGACTTATTTTTGACCTTATAACAGCGATGCTTAACGAGAATAACTCTTAACCCTTATTCTCATAAAGTAGCATGCATGCTACATGGGGTTTTCCCCTACTTTCTGGTTGTTAAGTAAGGTCAGCGCCTATGTTTCATTGTTATTTGCTAGTCCTTATTCTCCTAAAGTAGCATATATGCTACTTTATGAGAATAAGGGTTAGCGACTGCCTCTCCCCCTCCCAATAAAGCGACGGGAGTCAAAAGCTTATGAGCACCAATTACCATGAACATGTGTATGCCGAATTGTTTCATTCCTCGCACTACGTTTTGATATTGGGAACTCTTTAAAAGAGAATTTACCCCCACAAAATTTTAGTTCAACCTTTCACCAAAAAAAAGTGAAAAAAATGGTGAAATTTAGCTGCAACCAACATTTGGCACTAAGTTGAACCATTGTAATGGTGTAGTTTCACCATGAATGTGAAACTAGGAACCATTATAATGGTTTAACTTTAGTGCCAAATGTTGGTTGCAGCTCAATTTCAACATGTTTTTAAAAATTTCTGGTGAAAGAATTTTTTACACTGCTCGTAGACACATACACAGAAAAACATACTCACAGAGAGACGGATATTTCGCAAAAATGGTAAAAATGTGATTAGCTTAAAACGGGTAAACCTATAAAATTCCGAATTTTGAAAATTTTCTCCAATCCACTAGTATTTTCTTTTTACATTAACTACAATAGAGAATAAAAAAAAAACACATAGTATTGTCTTTGAAAGTTTCATTCTTAAAATGTAAACTATAACTAAAATTCTATGTGATTATAGGTACCATAAAATCATTCTGGAAAAATTTATCACAAGCCTAATCAAATTCAGCTGCACGGATTCATCCGAAAACGAGCAATTTATACAAATGCAGGTTTTACTTAATCGCTGCTCTCTTTAAGCGCGGCGATTTCAGTAAATGAAATTGCATTAAGGAAGTTATCTCATCTGACGAAAACTTCTGCTTTTCTGAGGCTAAAAGATAATTGTTTCTTAAATTTATGTGCATACTGCCACTTACAACGACGTGATTATTTTTCAATATAAAGATAAATAAAAATGTTATTTTATTAACTTTTTCTGTCTATTCTTTTTTTTTTCTTTCTCTTCCATCTTCACTAAAATGGATATTTTCATTGGCATACACACCACACACAAATATGTTTATTTAGATTTGCAAATATTGCATCTGCATAAGAAAGTGCCGCCGCCTTCTAGATCATGCCACTCACGATAGAAAGATGTACTACTTAACACTCCTTTGAGCAAATAACAATTACATGGAAAAAGTACTTAGTCTTTAGCTTGCGGTGTTAACTAATTGCTTACAGTCAATCGCATCCATTACCGTATACTTTCTTTCCGAGTAGCTTTTCACAACGGTGAAACAAAGTAAATCTTTCAAACTTTTAAAATTCTTCATATTTGCGTGATTTTTATTGTGTATTTACACGTCGGGGGCAATATTTTTCGTATGTGTGTCATACCGTTCCTATGGCTCTCAAACTTACAGCAAGTATTTAGCTGCTCCGAATGGAATCATAGCGCTATTAACAAATCATGGTCCTTTGACTGAAAGTCATTATTAATGACACAATACAAAATACGAAACAGTGCACACGAAAATGCGGTTATTAAATTACATACAACAAATGATGGAAGCAGAAATATTTCGTTGTTGTCGCTCTTAAATTGAATACACCCTTTGAATAAAATTTCCAAATCTTATACACTTTTTTAAAATTTCGTAAGACAATTTGACAACTTTTTTCAACATTAAATAATTTTGTTCTGTTTTGTAGAGATGAAAAATTTCACTTATTTTTCAATAGAAAAAATGTTATCAATAATAAATTATAAGAATGTTATCTATAATTTTTCTGTTGTGTAACGCCCAAAAGGAGCCTTAATTTAGATGTATTTATCAACACTTCGTTGTTTGGCTTTTGATCAGCCTGTTTGTTTGTTTACGACCATTTCAGGTCACATAAATATTCGAGTTTATTTGCTGTTCTCAAAGAAATGCCTCAAACTCTCGTCTAATATGGCAGATAGACCTAGACAGTACAACAGATTTTAATATTTTCTTTCTAATGGGGCTGCGGTATTGGTCCTCAACCATTGCAGACCTAGTGCGTTCCCCAGTAATTGGTACCATCTCTTTCAGCGGCAGCACAATGAGTGTGGTACCTTCGCTGCATGAGAATTTTGACGTTCAGTTCCCCCTACATGGCGGTACCTGAGCTCTCATTGATGCAATATGCACTAGGAATTTCATTTAGCCGAGAGCATCCAAGCCAAATGTCTACTCAAGGGATGTTTTACATGACATATTTTAATTTACAAAGAAGGAAATACACCCAGGGGAAAGTTTGAATCGAACCAACGCCTCTTTCACTCCGCGCACGGAGGCACCGGAACCAATCGATTAGACCGCTCAGCCACTGAAGCCCCCTTTATCAGCCTGTTTTATTTAAATTTGTTGAGGTTACCTTGAGTGGTGGTAACAAGATGGTTATACCTTTCTTTTCTTCTTGCCTTGCTTAAATTACTTTTAGAGTTAAATAGCTAGAGAGGCAACACTTTTGGGAATATTACAATAACTAATTTTTTTATGCTTTGAATTTGAATTTTTCCCTATTCTTATTTCAATTTTCTATTTTCTTTCCTTTCCAAGGAGAACATTTCATTTCTTTAAGTTTGAAAGCGCCAATTTTCATTAATAAGAGCATCAGAAATTTAAGAATGGGGTTGTATACTGAAAACGATCCTCGCATCATAAATGTTTACTTCGTGTTTTTGTTTTTGATGTGCATATTAAAAATTTATTGCGACTACAATCACAAATTTTTAGCGATCGACAGGGAAACTTTTCTTTGTCCCCAAATATGAAACTTCTTTTTAAAAATGTTAAAATTTGCAAAAAAAAGTTAAGTACTTAAACCTGCTGTCACCACAAGAAATAAAAATGAATGAATAAATTCTTATGATCCTTTTATATATTGCTGGTAGAATTTAGATTTTTTTGTCCTCAGGGAACAATTCGCTTTACTTCAGATTTTCGAGTGAGCATGTTTCTTCCTAATTTTAGATAACAGTTTCAATTGGGAGTAAGGGGTAAGTATTCATATGTCGGGGTAGGTATTGGCAATGTAATTTGCTTTGCATTTAATTTTTATAAAAAACTAGGCCGGATACTCCGGAGTCTACCGTAATTCTTTTCGCATACAGAAAGCGTTTGTTGCGGGCAAACACATACTGTTGAAGGAAGGCCTGCTAGGGAACAAGAATGTTGTACAATTTGGTGAGCGAGCGCAACGATTTTATGTCGCGAAGCGATCCAAGTAGAACTGCTTGAAGTTCCGGCGGTTGGCAAGAGATAGAGCAGGGGGGCGAGCACCCTAGTTAAGAATAAAAGTATAACCTTTTTTTTAATCGCATTTTAGCATAGCATCCGAAGAGTTTAAAATGCTTGAAAATAACACCAATTTTATGAATAAACACAGGGCGATCATACGAAAAGCTATAGATTCTCAACATAACACCAGTAAATATAAATTTCATAAAATGCTTAAACTTAAAAGAAGAATAACCTAATGTTCGCTAATTTTGGCATTTTTCGAACATGCAGAGCAATGGGCCAAAGATTCCTTAAATAAAAAAATGCTATATATATGTATATTGGATTTAAATGAGTATAAAAAAATTACATTTAAAAGCAACATTAACCACCATTTCAGTTTTAGATCACTCTTATACACAAAAATAACTCTTTCTTACGTTGAAACTGTTTTACTTACTGACACAACTCACAGTACAGATTATTATTTTTCTTTAAGAACTTCAAACTTTTTATGCCTGCTCAAAAAAGATTTAAAAACTAATAGCTAAAATACTAATGAAGAAGTTCAGACTCGCACAAAATGAATATATGTAATATTCCCGCAATATTAATAAGTTAATAACTCAGTAAAATTACCTTATGTCTATGAGAACATTCTAAGAACCAAACTTACAGTAAAGAGCAGATTATCCCGAATGCTTGGGGCCATCGCCGAGGAGCCAAAAGCGCCAAAGTCGGAGTTTCCCCGTTTTCTGGATCGCTAAAAAATGTTTTTTATTGCCAGATCATCAAACATAAGTTAAAATAACAAATAATAGCGCCTATGAAAATAAGAAAAAACAAGAAGTTCCGTCTAGAACTATACGAGCCTACTTTCCCGTATAGACCAGCTTCAAATTTATAATCTAGCTATCTCTCTCTCTTTCTCGTTTAGCTTTAGTTCTTAATTGCTTCAAATATGCCTTTTTCAACGGTTAATACAGATTCGTTCAATCATTCATTTATTCAGTCATTCATGGATTTATTCATTCATTTATTCATTCATTATTTTGCTTATTCATTTAATCTTTCATTAATTCAAAAATATTCTTGAAAATCCCGATCAAAAAATTTCATAAGAAAATAGGCTCGTTAGTTCTGGATGAAATTTTTATCTGTACATGTTCTGCGTCATAATAGCTTTCCGATAAAGTTTGTTCCAAGCAAATCGGCCCGTTAAATCAGGATTTATATATGATTGATATTTCCCCGTAGGCACTATGTTATTTTTTTTGAACTGTTCAAAAATGAACAAAAATTGTTCAAATCAATATTTCACGCCAAGAACTTCTTCCAGTGAGCTTGTTCATTGGAACTTGGATCTTGTACCCAGAGTTTACATAATTTGCTTCATTTTCGCCCATAGGCGCTAATGTTAAAATTTTTTGAACTGTTCACAATTGAACAAAAAATTGTTCAAATCAAAAAATAAAATATGGAAATTAGATGTCCTCACCGAGATCTTTCGAATGCAAAAAGAATTTTTCGAATCGGACAATTCGTTCAAAATTTTTTATTTTTCAATCTTTATTTAATTACTTAATTTATTTTTGACTTTTCTTGATTTCTAACGATATTTTCACGATACATTAAGCCTTCTTTCATGCTTTATTATTTTTTTTTTTTTTTTTACTTTTACGAGAAAGTAGGTTAAAAAGAGCATTACACAGGAATGATTTTTTTATAGTACATTTAAGAATATGAAGAGAATAAATATCTAATCATACTTAAAAAGCTTAAAATTTAAACGGACAAAAGATATATATTAACAGAGAGCAAACATTGGATGACTAATCGAAAAATCTTAATGAATTTACAGTTAAATCCTTAAGAAAAAACTTTAATGAATAAGGGAAAATTCGGAATGATTAATGTAAAACGTCATGAGTGAAGAACGAAGTTTGTAAGAAAATAAACTAAAATTATTAAAAATGTTCATTATGCATTTTTTTGAAAATTCATCCTGATTGAGTTAGATATTTTTTAGGTCAATGGCATTCTCACTTGAAACGTCTGGAAAAATTATTTTTATTTGGTGTAGAATGAAATTTGAAGCTACCTTTTCTGCTTTGTAAAAAAGTCATTAGAACAAAATCCTTCTCTCTTTTTTCTTTTTTCAAGAGCTTATAAATGTGTAAACTGCTGCTCCATAACTATAGCTTGGGAAGGAAAAGAGTTAAAAAATAATAATGTTATTAAAAATGTTCATAATGCCCTTTTTTGAAAATGCATCCTAATTGAGTTAGATATTTTTAGGTCAATGGCATTCTTACTTGAAACGTATAGAAAAATTATTTTTATTTGATGTAAAGTGAAACTTGAAGCTACCATCTGTTCTTTGAAAAAACGTCATCAGAACAAAACCCCTTCTCACTTTTTTTTCTTTTTTCATGACTTTATAAATGTGTAAACTGCTGCTCCATAACTTTCCCTTGGGAAGGAAAAGATTTAAAGAATAAACACTCCAGTTGATTCATTAAAAATTAACTGTGTAACCCTACAATAACAGAAATCCTATTAAACAAGACTATGGCTGTAATTTTGTAGAAATTACTTACCGTATTATGGACAGGATGAGTTATTCTAATCAATATAATTTGGGATTTTAATGAGCTTTTATTAAATCATCACTTTAAGAGCATTATGTCTTATCACATAATTATATGCCGTAATATTTTTGAATAGAGATTTTTTCTTTTATTACTGACTTAAATATTTTGGGAATGTAAACCAAGATGAAAATTGAACGTAGTAAAAAACTCAAAGCAGCAATTTTCAGAAGTACATTTCTGCTCTTTTTTTCAGACAAAGAATCTAAGACTTCTCATATTGCATACATTCAAGTCGGAAAAAGAGAAAGAGTAAAGTGATTCAGTTTTCTGTGAGGCAGAAATACTAGATGGTCTTGTTGCAATAAACTCTTTGCCGCCACTTGGAGGAAAGAGTGACTAGATATGTATTTCGCTTTTGGGTTCCTTTGAATTAGAACTTCAAGCTTTTCATTGATGGATAATATTAATAATTCTACATGGAGTAGGTATATTTTTATATTAAATTTTATGTAAATGGAATAATTACAATAGGTTGCAATAAATTATAATTTATGCATATGGCAAAACAGAATGATTAGTTTTGTTTATTATTACAAGTTATACGCTGTTAAAAATTTTCGTAAGAAAATAGTAAAATAACCATTTAGTTGATTGCTACTTTACCATATTTAACAACAACAGTTGAATAACCATTAAAAAGATGTACTCAAACCGCTGATTGTGAAAAAAATCGTTTAATTTTTTGTTTATCCTAAAGAACATTTAACTAACCGTAATTTTCAAGCGCTCAATAAGAATCGGGCGTCCATCATGGTTGCGAAACCTTACCGATTGTACGTTGTTGTTAAAATATGAATAAAGATTTATCAGTTCAAATCTGCATGTGTCTATAAAAAAAGAAGAAAAAAAAGTGGCTTAAGTAGTGGTTACTAAATAGAAACACAGACACACGTAAATCAAAAATTGGAGACATCGGATTCCCGAACTGTTTGCGAATGAGCGAACCCATCATTTGAGCTGCTGAAGCTTCTTTGTATTTTAATTTTTGCAACAAATAAAAGGATTGTCGTCAGTATACAGTAAATTTAGACCAAAAATGACTTGAGATCCAATCAAAAACTGAAATCTCAATTTAAGGCAGTTTGCATGTTGGAAAAGAAGATTTATTGATAAATAAACGTAGTGTAGATGGCCGAATGACTAGAATGCAAGGTTGGTATACCAAACACCCGCGTTCGGTTCCCGCACGCTTCGTTCACGGTTTCTATGCCTAGAAGATTCTATGCCTCGAAATGGGCAAAGAATATATATATTTTTTTTTTTGTTTTGAAACCATTTTTAAATGGTTATAAAACCATAAACTTTTGTATATGCGGCTGTTTAACCAAGCTGATTGGAAATGGTTTAGGTCCCGTAAAGATAGAAAAATGTTCCAAACCGTAAATTTAACGGTGAATTAGATGGACAGACTGCTGCCGGTTATTTGACCGTAATTTCATGATGAAATTTTTAACAGTGTAACTAGTCGACCCGTACGGAATTCCGCACTAATTTGGCAGAAAGGACATTATGAAGAAGAATAGAAAAAAGTAAACGGGTGTTGGTACAAAAGAAGACATGTAACTGAAAGCATCAGTACAAATAGCTGTTACAAATTTTCTTTATTATTTAGATATTCAAAATAATAAAATAATCATAATAATAATGACAACGATTTTTATTATTAGTATACATAGCATTAAAATACAATAACTAAACAGTCCCATTACTTAAAATATGCAGTCGAACTTGGATAATTCGAAGCTGAAGGGACCACAGCTAAACTTCGAATTATCCAAAACTTCGAATTACAGAAGTCTAAATTTTTTAGCTTAGTTTAACACCCACGAATGCCCCGATAATATTTATTCTTTTAAATACAACGTCAATAATCTTTTTCTGGAAAATGTCAAGGCATTAATATATATAAAAAATTAAACATTGTATTTGTCAACTAAATAAAATTTATTTTGTGCATAATATAAAAGATAAAACTATAGCATATACATACGAAAATAGAAATATATAAGTATAATACTTTTACGAAATGTTCTTTGGTTAAGTACTAAAATTATATAAAAAATTACCTGCTAGAGTTTTAAAAAAAACACTGGAAATTTTCGGATTGCTTCGTTCAATTCTACCTGATCGAGTAACCAATAATCAGTCACGTGTCGTAACATTGTGAAGAGAGAGAGATTAGGCGGTGATTCACCGTTAACAAGAGTTCCTTTCATAAAGGAACTCTAAATGTTAACCAGTGAAGTGTAAAAGAGTACCTGAATTTCACAATAGAAATCTCGCTAATCTCCCATTTGCTGCGAACAAACAAGTAGGGTAAAATTTTAGCAGACAAAAAAGTATTTCAACGTACTTTTGTCGATTTCGGAGAGAAAAACCTTCGAATTAAAGAAGTTGAACTTCGAATTATCCAAAAATTTTAACATTGATTTGAATACAGAGTTCAAGGGACCAAGCGAAATCTTCGAACTAAAGAAAAATTCGAATTATAGACGTTCGAATTATCCAAGTTCTACTGTAGTTACTGTTGGTTTTATAGGCTCTACGCACTCATAATATAAATTGTGCAGAGCCTAACGATTGAATAAGTTCCACACACAGACGCAGCTAAAACTGCCCAATTTGCTACACAATAAAAACAAAAGAGCTTGTTTGTTTACTTGATAACAGATGGCAACAGCATAGACAACACCAATTTCGCATCCATTAAATGACCTCTTCTTAGATGATTTTAAATCACGAATTTAAGAGAAGCGATACACTTTAAGACTATCGGTCTATTTTTCGTCATTAGCCTGGCATGATAAGCTTAAAAATGAGGGGTAAATCATGGAACTCTCTTTGAAATAGTTTATAATTTTACTTAGACCAAAATTATTTTAATCGCCAAATATTTATTGTCAATATCAAAAATGGCAACAATTCTTTTTTCTTAATTCTTTGAAATTGTATAGTAACAAAGCGGCTAAGTCAATATTATAATTTCTAAAAGTTTTATTTCTACCCAAGAAATTGTTTCATACAGCATAATGTGTTTTGTTAAAGCTTCTTATACAGTATTTGCTTTCTGATTCAATCTACAGAAGCATTATTTCACGTTGTTGCTATTCTGTACTAAGTTCTAATTATGCATCAAAGCATAGGCTCTGTGTATTTAAGTTTCCAAGTGCCATCACGGTTGGATAGATGGTCGAAATGGATTCCAAGAAAAGACTTCAAACCATTAAAATATTTTAAAGTAAGTTCAGGTTCAATTTTTTTGAAACTGCTATTCATTTTATGTATAGAATTTTGTCTTATGTCTCATCTGCGAAATTCTGTATGCCACCAACACGAACATTGGCAATACCATAAATTCGCTACATAGCGTTGTAATAAAAATTTGGCGACTGTTTTCCAGTTCGTCTCCAACGAAAACTTTAGCGATATACTAAATAGATTTCTCAAATTCGCTACAAAACATAGCAATAAAAATGTATAACACAAACTTACCTAAAATATTATTAATAGTTTGAAGATAAAATTTGGAGTTGTTTCAATGTGTTTACACATTGTTTACACCTTGATGTATGCAACAAAATTGGCACATATTGTGTCCCTTTCTTTAAAAGTTTTGAAAAATGGTGACTGCTTCTTTTAAAATCACTATAATTTTAGTATACGAAATGCCGAATTTAAAATTCCGTTGTCGTATTGTATATTATCAAACCAGGAATAATTTCACTTCATTTTAGTTTATTTCTCAATCATTTAAATTGTATCTTTTTACATAGAAAAAGTTCAATCTGGATTTTGTATAATTAAAATCGTGGGGGGAATGACACCTCTAATGTCAAAAATGTTCAATTAGACATTTTGTAAACATAAAAACAACAGTCAGATAAAGCAAAGTCATTCACAAGCCTGAGAATTGCATTTTTATTCTATGTGCTCAGAATTTCTTAAATGTTTGATCCTAAATTACACCTTGTTAAGCTCTAAAACTAGTGCACTCCTTGTTTTCTAAATGCAGGACTTTTAATTCCCCTTTTAATTTCTTTTTACTTTAACTACAGAACTACACTGCGTTTGGATTTTCTAGTAGTGTTTATATTGTCTTCGTCCTATTATGTTTGATTCATATTTTCAAAGTTTTTCTAATTTTTTTAATGGTTTGAAGTACATTGATATTTCAACAACTTTGAAGATACGATTTTCTCATTAAATTGTTTCAGAAAATTAAATAAACAAATGAATTTTTTTTTTCACTCTCATATTTTTTTCCTTAAAAAGTTTCAAAGATTAATCGATTCATGAATCTTTACTGGTGCAAAAGTTTGGCTTAACAAAGAAACAACAACAAAAACATTGTATTCTGTGATTTGAACAAAATATTTTTCTTTTGTACTCATTTTCTTGCATTCATGATTTATATTCCAACATGAATTTAAAGTGTAAAATCAATCAGTAATTAATATCCCCACACAAATTAGTGCGAAGAAGCGAAATGTTTTGAAGCGCTTAATGAGACCTATTGTTAAAGTTCACCTACTGGTGATGACGTCATCGACGGAGATAGTTGGCCTTGTATTTCGGTGGTGTTGGCGGGTACCGCTAGGTTTCAATATGAAACTTATTTTTCAAAATAGTTCAGTTTAATAAAGACAAAACAATTATAAATCATGTTTTCAATTTAAAGTTTTTCTCAAATTAGCAATAGTTTTTAAATTCGAGATTGAACTTGATAAAAGTTCCGTCTCCCCGATTTTACGATTTCCTTGATTTAGCAATAGCATTTAAATAAATACAACCTCGAAAATTTTACGGACGTATAGTTTATTCTAGACTTCAAATAACGTGGCGAATGACGACACGCTTTAATTTGACTTTTTAAATAGGCGTTGGTGATAAACCGACGATAAAGAATACTAACAAAATTGTGCATGCGTTTTTTAGGTATGGTGTACAGTATCATTTAACTATATAAATATTATCACCTACTATTTCATCTCAATGGTACCGCTAGCGAAGCTTCATTCCATCATAAAACTTATCTTTCGGTTAGCGAGACAACAGTTCACCATGGCTGGGAAATAAAATAAATATGATACTGCAATTTCATTCTTGCAATCAAAGATCATCGCCAAGACTAATAAGACTCATTCCAGATGAAAAGTAACGCAGCAAATGACGCCGTGCTGCAATTTGGCAGTTTTAATTACCCTCTGGTGACAAATCCGACCCTACTGATGGAATTGTTCCCAAGTTTTCTTAATTGATCCTTCTACATGTTATATTACTTTTTCAAGCATTGCATTGACAATGTCTAATGTTTTTTTTTTTTTTTTTTTGACAAATAGACACACGATGTTTTTCAAACAATACAATCTTTATACCGCAGGAGATTTTTTTTATACTCTTAGCAAGAACAGCGCCGTAGGCGACGTTTTTAAAATTCAGCCCGAGCAACGCCGTGCGGGCAGCGCTTGTATGTAATAAAACTTGAAATAAATCTTTACTGATTGAAACTGATTGAATTCTTATTGAAGTTAATACAGTAACCCCTCGTTATATCGCTCATTCGGATATATCACGCTTTTTCTTTGTCTCCCAAAATTTGAAGTTTCAGCTCTCGAAAGTAAAAATATTGCATTTCTCCGTATAGCCCTTTTCCTGCATTTTAAACAAATAAATCGAACATGAATATTTTCCTTTCTTCTGAATTTGCTGCAGTTGAAAGCTGCAACAATTCTCTTCCCACTCTCCAACTTACATGCCTGCGGAATGATTCTAAAACCAGTTGACGTTTTATTTGACATTTATTTTTGTATTGATCCTAACTCCCATTGAATGAAAGAGACAGATTCTTAATAATAATAGCAAATAAAACAGCTCAGTTTTATTTGATATTATTATCAAGAAAATTGTCATTATGTAACATTAAACTAAATGTTTTACGTTGACACTCAATTTACTTGTACTTTTTGAGTTATTCCTAACGATATCAGTTATATCGCGCCTTTTTGATGTCCCCCGACACGCGCGATATAACGAAAGGCTACTGTAATTACATTTCATGATTATTTCTCCTGGTAATAAATCGTATTGACATTTCTAACAGTAACTGCGACTTTGTATGTATACTCATGATCATGCTTTATCATAAGCTATGTTCAAAGTCAAATGAGTTAATAATTATTTACTGAAACGAATTCAATGATAGCAATATCACTAGCTAGCTGTTGACGTATATTTCATTCGTTAATTATCGTTCCTTTTGCTTGTGAATTCTTTGCAGCTGAAATTTAGAGCGAGTAATTAGCACAAGAATTCTGGTTTGAGGCCAAAAGCTGGAAATCCTATTATGATATATATTTTTAAATTTTCTGAATAAAATTAAACAAATGCTCGTGAATGACTAAACAACAAAACATGAGCGCTCAAAATTTTACTCTTAAGTGAAGCGAAATATATTACGTAATTGAAATGAGTATACCGTTTCATTTGCATAATTTTTTGAATGAAGAGATTTTGAGTGAGTCAATATACTACAAAAAAAGGGGAAAATGAAAAAAAAAACCTTATACTTAAACTGAATAGCTACAAAATAAATTGGCTAGTTACTTAACGGGCTGCAGTAATAATATTTTTTTTGGTTCAAATATGGATTACCGTTGTAGATATAATTACAGAAATGCTAATGTCGTAGTGACTACAAAACTAAATTTAAACATTCTATTTGGGATTGTTACTAAATTAGTATCGAAAATTGAATGTTTCATTTCAGGGGGGGGGGTTCTAATAAAGATGTAAGATTTTTGCCTATAGCCTATATTGCTAACATTTCGAAAATGTTCAAAAATTGACTTAAATCAAATGAATTTAAATAACACTTTTGTATACTTAGTATTACCTCAAGATAAAATTGAATGAAATTGTTAAATAATTATTTTAAACGATTAAAATTATCTCGTAAATCCCAATCTGTTTTTTTTTTTTTTTTTTTTCATTTCTTCTTTGTTGAACTGCTAAAAATTTGCAGAAAAAATTATTCAAACAGAAAAATAAAAATACATTTAGCTGTCCTGATGATGATCCCTTTAAATGAACTTCCTTCGGACAAAATGTTATGTTTAAGTTGAAGAACTCTCTGAAAAGTTAGAGGTACAAATAGACAGAGACTGTAATGCAGAGATATCTCCATCTTCCAAGATTCTCCTTTTTTCCGTTTCTCCAAGTTTTTAAGTATTGTTAGCGATATTTTACCCTGATTGCTTTATTTACTTTTTTGTTACTAAAGAAATTTGAAGGAAATTAATATTTTGAACAAATTGCTAAGATTTACAACCCAAAATCTAAAAATTAGAAAAAGAGCGAAAGAAAGAAATAAAAGTATTCAATACTGATTAAACATTAAAAAGAAGTGCAAAATGTGCAGCCTTTCAATTTAGAAATATTAATAGTTTAATGATCTAAGTGAGAATTGCAAAACAAGGAATTGGTAAGTAAACATTCACAATTTCAAACACATTTCACATTTCGTATAAGGCAACACATTGCTTATAAAGCAACACATATCTTAGTTTTCATACAAAAATATTTTCACCTTAAAAGCGGAAAAAAAAATGCTTTAAAGACTCTTAAGGTTAAAATTCATATCCAAAATGTCTTAGGTATCAAAAATGGGAAATGCTATTCCCTTCTTTAGAAAAAAAATGCAAAATTTAGCTTAGGAGGTGTTTTATTTCATCTCCACAAAACTGCACGTTTAACGTTTTTATGATGAAAACACTGTAATTAACCCGTCTTACCGAGTTTCTTTTTTTCTTCAACTGCATCTTGGAAATCTTATCCTTGAAAAAACAACTTTATAAAAAAATGGAATTTAAAAAAAACTTCTTGTCTGTAGGAGCTTTATTTTAAACACTGGTCGAAAAAAATTTCTGCATTCAATATTATCCTTAGAATTGCGGTTGAGAAAAATGATATAGAAAATGTAGCATGGTCTATTATGCATTGTGAGATAGCGAGGTTCATTTTTGTTTTTAAAAAATGCAGCAATTTAATAATTTCTAGATTTTTCTCGGATAGTGAAATAAGTTTTTTGTGACTCATAAAAAGTACAAATTCTTACTGAGATAGTTTTTATGCATACAAAGAATTATTTTTTCTTCTATCCAACATAAAAAGATGAATTTTTTTTTTTTTTTTCACTCCAGTGTTGTTTTTCAGTAAACATTTTTTCTACGTAAATTGCTAAACGTTCTTTGAAAAATTTTTAAAAATGCCTAAAAAACGTATTTGTGCTTCCGTGAGTATCAATACAGTAAGTAGTATAAAGGTTTCCTTTTATTAAAACAAAAAAAAGGAATAACCAGCATTTTAATCACAAAATTGGAATATAAATTTCAGACAAGTGTTTCGGTATCACAAGAAATTCCCTTTCATTGTAAAAATATGCGAGCTTATAGATACAGAGACATCCGGTAAAGCAGTGTTTCCCAACCTTTTTTCTCTTGCGAACCCCTTCTAAGATCCGAAATAAAATGGCGAACCCCTTTCTGTAGGCGTTAGTAGCGGGTGACAAAATTATAAAATTTACCAGCACATTTGCTTTCAATATTGTACGATACTTCATAATAAGAAATGGAAACAGAAATTTTGTATAACACCTGAGTTTAAATAAAAACTAAAGTACAGCTAGAACATTTTTTTTATTATTATAGCTTTTTTATTATTTGTTCTTTTGAGTTATTATTGGGGCAGTAAACATATGTATTTTTCAAAATAAATTAAAATTATTTTCTTGCTAAGTTCCACACTCCAGTTAAAATGTACAAAATTTTGAAAATTTAAAGAAAATTAAAATTTACAACTTTCAAATTTCTAATTGTGATATTGCGATAATGCAGAAAAGTTAGAATGAAGTGTGATAAATGTAAGTCCAAAGTTAAAATTAATGAATAAATAGCCTTTGGTTCCACTTTAGGGTCTGTATAATGACACATTAGGCCAAAATAATGCAGTATTTTACATTTTCAGGAGTAAATTTTCCTATTTCCGACTCGTTTTTCGCACTTGCAAGGAAAAAGTGGGACTTGGCAGGAGAAAAATGCGCTCTAAAATGGTAAATAAATCAATAAACTCTTTCGGTACCAATTTGTGATCCAGATTGGTACCGAAATGATAAATTTGACAGTGATCAAAATTAGAAATCAGGCATAAGTAGAAATTAGTGTATTTCAAATTTTGTATGTATGCTTCTTATGCCAGTGCACTACTTTTCTGCATTATCTTAAAAACAATTTATTAAAAAAGAAAGAAAAAAATCCTTTTTGTTCTTCTTAATTACGTATGTAAATTTATTATTTCATTTTTTCTTTTACGTTAGCGATAAAAATTTCCCCCATTACAATTATTTTTTCGCGAACCCCCTTTCTGCACCTCGCGAACCCCAGGGGGTTCGCGAACCACCGGTTGGGAAACGCTGCGATGAAGGATTTCTTTGTATCCATCAGAGTCAGTGCATCCAGATTTGACGGATGTCTTTGAACCTATAAGTTCACATCTTTTTTTCATTTAAAAAGGAGTTTATGGTGCTTCTAAAACACGTGTCTACACTTTATACTGCACTTTTGTGCTGGTTATTATCTTATCATTATGCTACATTCGCTATTTTTGACTTCGTAGTTTAATCACGTGTCGATGATGATTGATCGGCACTTGCTTACTGTATGTTCAGGAAACGTGAACCAAATAAATATGGGTTGTTTTTTAATACCCAGAGTGATATGTTATCTGTGTTGCACCTGTCATTTTAGTATGTCCCCTACCGCACTTTCTGAACCCTAAGATTCTTTTTTTTTACATTGGGAAATTTCCTCCTAACTTAAGTGTGTCTTATTCTCGAAATTGATAATAAAATGTCCTGTGTTAAAAACTATGTTAAAATTCTCGCCTGTCTTAAGAATTGCAGTACATGAGTTCTGTATAATATTTGAAGTGACTACACCGTAGAGCTAACATAGAGCGCTGTCGAGCGGATTGATACAACACCCAATGAATACGAGTCAGTAATGGTGGGGGTGTCCTCGTGGTACGGACTGGGTAGCGCTACATCTCCACCTATCCATTTCCGGCGGATGTTAAGCTCTCTTTGTAGAGTGACACTGCGGCACCGGGACGGTAAAGCAGACAGACAACGCTCGCCAGTCCGGTCCGTATGGCCGGTTCTGGTTGCTTAGTGTCTGAGAGTTTTTGGAAGGTTCGAAGGAGGAACGCTGCTTTCCGTACCATTCGGGGTAATCAGTGAAGGTCTCAATTGCTCCATACAGTAGGACGTAGTTAGCATTTTTTACCCTATCAAGGCAAGAGATTGACATCAAGCGCTGGCGTGTGATCGGCAGCAAACGTGTTAAATTCAGTTGACTTTTGCATACCAGTCCAGAATAGGAATAAAGTCCATTACAGTAACTTTCAATTATGCTTACTTTAAAATGAAAGTTCCCACTTTAAAATGAAAGATTATGTTGCTGTTAATCCACTTCCTTTGAAATATTATTTTAAAGGAAAACTAATCTTTGTATCTTTATGTCTTTTATATATATATATACATAAACAGTGTATCGAAGAATTTTTAAGACTAGGTTAATAAAATAAGATAAAACTAGTAATTGTATTTTTTTTTTTTTTGTGTGTGTATTTTTATTCAAAATAAGCTTCTTCGGCTTCAATACATGTTACAGCGGTTTAACAACGATTCGAATGCCTGTTTTTAGCTCACATTGTGGGACTGTCTCCAAAGCTCGCGTCGAAGCTGTTTGTAATTCTTTGACATAGTAGGTTAAAATTTGATGCAGTAAAATTCTTTAACACAGTGTGTCACAGAATTTCTAAGACTACAGCAAGAACTAATCTTGCAGTGGCGCTATCTGTGTTATCGAGCATTCGTGAAACACTTTAACTATCAGCTGATCCACTGCCAAAACCTAAGTTCATTTGTTTACCTTTTTTTTTTTTTTTCCTTTGATGACATCGCCACTATACAAACAGCTTCGACGCGAGCTTTGGAAGCAGTCCCAGAATGGGTGAGCTAGAACAGTCAATCGAATCGTAACCGCTGTAACAAATGTATTGAAGCCAAAGAAGCTTATTTTTAATGAAAATACTTTTTAAAAAGATTACTACTTTTTATTTTATTTCATAAACCTAATCTTAAAAATTGTTTGACACGCTGTGCATATTAATAAATTTAATTATATATTTCGTTATAAAATATAATTTTAGTGTTAAATTAATGCAAGGTAAGCTCACAGCACTTAAAATGCATTTCTCACATAGGGTTGGAAATATATTTTGCATGTTTGCTGACGTTTTGGTGTCTGTATTTCTCAAACACAACCTTAAAGTAAATATTTTCTAGCAAAATGTTGCTCAAAATGAGCACCAAGTCCTGCTTCAGAAGAAAAATGATTCACGTGACCAGCAGTAAGTGATCATCTTCATATTGTTGATCATCTAGCAACACATGCATACGGCATCTTGATCCTATTTGAGCAACTTCTGAATTTTAATGTAATTTTTATTTTGGTCTCATAAAAGTGACACTTTCACGGAAGAGTTACAAGTTGGGGGAATACTTGTAAAGGTCTCAAAAAGTTAAAAAATGTTTTTCTTCATAAATCGAGTCTACAACTATTCAATAATATACCCTGAAATTTTCAAAGCAAAATTCCAAGTTCTTTTAAAAGTTATAAGCATTTGCGCGAGCGCCCCTTTTGGAGCAGTTGAGCAGGTAGTCCCCCATGAATAATGACCTGAAGGGTATTAGAGAACGTTAGCAGATGTTTATTTCTTTTAACCATTGAGACCTCGGATAGAAATTTCTAGTATCTTAGTATTAGTATCTACAGGTATAAAAAAAATGATTAATAACTGCCTTAAATTTCCCTTAAATACCACTATTTTTTTCAAAAGCGTTTTTCTCGAAACTACTTTTTAGAATTTGCGTACACTCTAGCTCGCAGAATTTTTGATCAATCGTTATCAAATTTAGTACACATTTTCTTTATATATGCACGCTTTAGTTGAACTAGAATCACAAACAAATGTTTATTTTTACTTTTTTGTTGTAAAAAAAGAACAACAAAAACGGTTAAAAATCGTACTTATTTTTTTCATTTAAAAAAAATGGAAATTTTCAATTTTTTGTGATGATTTTAGTTCAACTAGAAGAAACACTCATAAAAAAAAGTAGATTTTTAAAAAAATTGATTTTAGATAAACATTGTGACCTCCAGGATGTACGCAAACTGCCGACCCGGGTGGCGACTTACAGTGTGCAGCAGCCGATATCTCCGGGATTTTTCAAGAAAAGTGTTTAAAAATTTCAATAAATGTTCTTCCATATATTTACAAAATAACCTCAAAATCCCAAAAAAATATATTTATTCTTTATACGTTAAAAAAAATTCATGATAGTGGCTCTTAATACGCCGTTTTACTCGTATTGCCCCCTTTAAATGTCGTTACGAATAAATTTAGAATCACACTCGTAGAAAAAAGCTTGGATAAAATTATGTAAAGTAAAATGATGGAGTTGCAATAGATGCATGGTATCAAAATAATGATCAAACTGAAGAAGTGCTGACTGCTGATTACTTAGGTCTTAAATTTAAAAATTGCACGTTATTCATAGGACAGTGCAATTTTTAAATTTACTTGTGCACAGAGTTCCCTTATTATTTACTTAGGGCTTATTCATATTTACAAAAATACTAACAGTAAAAAAATCTATACCTTTCATTTGTAAGAACGAAAGGCAATGCATTGTATTAACACGTTTTGCGTGACAAATTAAAATGTAAAAGTAATTTAAAAATCGAGTTTCTCTCAAGCTTTTAGTAAAAATACATTCTTTTAACGTTCTTTAAAACGAATTTCTTCTAATTGTTCAGACAACGGACAACTCGCTGTCGAATTAGTTATTTAAATGTCAGAAAAGCAACATGCACCATATTTACAAACTAAAAAAGTCTGACTAATACGTCGTACTAAAAAAAATATTTTTTCACAGATTGAGTAATGGGTCAACCAATTTAAAAATCAATATTCGCAATTTTTCTCTCCTTTGCTTCCCCTGAATCATTTTGACAAAAAATAATCATATAAACGTGATTTCTCTCTTAAATTGCTCGGAAATTGGGTGTTAACTTTTACATAAATAATTTAAAATTTTGTCGAAGAAGTTCTAGAATTTTTAGAATTATACATCTTCGCTACTTTTACTTAAGATGTCCTGCAATATTTACAACGCCATTCAAATAAAGCTAAACTTTCATTCATAATGTGTTTTCACCATCCAAGAATACGTAGTACGTCAAAAAAATTAATGTCATTACATCCGAGTTTAAAGCAAACATCTTTAAGTGTTTTGGGCTTATGGTTTGTAAACTCTTGTAACGAATTTGTATTTTTCACGAATACATCTTTTCCACAAAGTAAACATTGTGGCTGACAAAAAAATAGTATTGCTTATCCCTCATGCGATGAGAAAAATTTATTTACGCCTTCCGTAAGGTGGAAATTTAACTCTTCAAAACTCGAGCAGGGAGCAAAATACTCATACAAAGAAGAAAAAAAGTATATCTTGTATTCTACTTCATATGTAACATTTTCTTCCCCATGTAACCTTTTCTTGCTGCCCCGATGGGATTCGCAACCACTTCGTCTGACTGTCGCCAAGGGCGTTTGCTAGTCAGAGTAGTCAAGTGTGACAGTTTTTCTCGTCCACTGGTGAATAATTTGTTTTTGTTTTTTTTTTTGAAATGCGCGTTTTTCTCATCAAGCGAGTGCTCGTGTGATTTACCGAAAACAGTTTTTTTTATTTTGTTTCATCAAATGTTAAACCAGGTATGGAACCCTAAAGGGAAAATAAATGAATAAATAAATTACATAGTATAATTGTTTAATTATTTATATTTTTTTTACTGAACAAACTTTTTATTTTCGAGTTTGATTTCGCAAGGAAGATTGTTGGCTCAAATGGCTCAGGCTAAAAAGGCTTGTAACAAACTTATAAATTAGACATACATAAAATAATAAATTAACTTTATGCACGAGTAAACTTTAAGAAAAAATTTCACAAAATGTTTCTTACAGTTTAGACAAACATAGTTTGAAAAAAAAAATTCTTAATTTTCATAAGAAACATTTTGTACCCCACAAATTAAAAAAATATGTAAGTTACGTGGCATAATATTTCTTGAAAGCACTACACATGTACGATACACTTTGAATAATAATAATATTTTGGGTAGCATTTGGTGTTTAGAATTAAAAAAATGCGTTTTAGTTGAAAATATTTCATTTACTTTTTTTTTTGAGGTAAATAGGTGGTGTGAGAAAAATATTCACGCATGAGCTCTCCGATTCTCGGGACGTGTGCTCTAAAGGGTTAAGCTTGCCACTTTAATTTTTCCGTAAAATCAAACTCCGGCTGGAGTCAATTATTAGAATAGCTCTTTTACGTCGACAATAAAATAATCTCCTTTTCAGTCTGAGCAATATGAGAGTAATCTTTCGCTTATGTGTCACCTCCAATTTTACGAGTCTCAGTTGTGCGTCAATTTTCATTTCGATCCGGTAGTCAACACTGAGCTCTGCTACTAACTACGGAATGTTCTTGAAGACCAGATGTTTCGCGCTTCAAATATCATTATAGCGTAAATTGTTAATAAGGTTATAGTTTTAGCCTACTTTCCCGTAATAAGTGAAAAATAAACAAATAAAGTAGGAAAGAAGGTTTAACGGGGGGTATCGTAAAAATAACATTAAAAATAAGTGAAGTAATTAAATAAAGATAGAAAATAGGGTTTTGAGATGGGGAATATGTGTCTGTCTGCCCCCCCCCCCCCCTTGGCTTTTGAGGGAGTTATCCGATTTGAAAGATTTTTTTTTCATACCAAAGATATCGGCGAGTACATCTCATTTCCATATTTTACTTTTTGGTTTGAACAATTTTGCGTTCAATTGTAAACAGTTCAAAAAATCTTAACATTAGCGCCCTATGGGCAAAAATGAAACAAATTATGTAAACTCTGGGTATAAGATTCGAGTTCCTATGAAGAATGTTTTTGGAAGAAACTCACGGCCAGAAATATTTTTTGATTTGAACGATTTTTGTTCATTTCGAACTCTTCAAAAAAAAAAAAAAAGAACTAACAATAGCGCCTACGGGGACATTTCAATTCTATATATAAATATAGCAGATGGATTTGCTTAGAACAAACTTTCTCGGGACGATGTTAGGCCGTAGAACATGTACAAATACGAAGTTTAACCAGAACTAAGCGAGCCTATTTTCTTATGATTTCTTTTTTTTTTTTTTTTGGGATTTTAAGAATACTTCTGAATGAATGAGTGAAAAAATGAATGAATTAAAAAAATGATGAGTTAAAGAATGAATAAATCAATAAATTAATGAGTGTTCAACCAGAACGAAACAAACCTATTCTCCTAAGAAATGCTTTGATCGAGAATTTTAAGGGTATTTCTGAATGAATGAATAAATAAATGAATGATTGAAAGAATGAATGAGTAAACGACTGAATAAATGAGTGAATAAATTAAAAAAATAAATATGTGAATAAATGAAAAATTAAATGAGTGTATAAATACATGAACGACTAAATAAATGAATGAATGACTGAAAATGTATTAACCGTTGAAAAGGGTATATTAAAGTAATAAACCACTAAGGCTAAATGGGAAAGAGAAAAAGAGAGAGAGAGAGAGAAGTAGCTGGGTTATAAATTTGAAATTGGGGTGGAGGTAATATACGGGAAAATAGCCTCGTATAGTTCTAGACGGAACTTTTTGTTTAAGTATTTAATTTAGAAGAGCGTTTCTGTTTTTTCCCGGGACTGAACATTGGCATATGCGGGATAAACCAAACCTCTAGACCCATCTTTCGTCTCGTAGAAGTGCTTAAGTTTTTTGAGGATGATACATGTGATTTTTTTGTACCGTAATGTGGATATTTTAAAATGAAAAAGACAACAAACTTTAAAAATTGAGTAAATTATGAGGAAATTAGTAAAATTTAATTTTATAAGAGAAAATTTGTTTTTTTTCCTTAATTTTGCTTGATGCCAATGAATCTCGAAATCTAATTAACTATTGCCTGCTTACCATTGTTTGCGTTCAATAGTTATAAAACATATTTTGTTATGAAAAATGAAATCTCATTGATTTCATGATTAACATTCAATTAATATGAAGACAGTTAATAGCATTCCTGGAATACTAACTTCATTTGAAAAGCACTATAAACATAAACTTTTGTGCAAAATAAATTGATGCTTTGTTAAAATAACCGAAGCATGAAATTTTGAATTAACATTTACAAAAATAATAACTGAAATGACGGTAATAAATATTTTATGCAATTAACTACCTACATACTAATTAAGGAACTGTTAAAATTTGCTTTTCAAATTTTTAAAATGTTCTAGGTAACTCTTACATATTTGAAGAATTACAGTTTTCAAAAGAATCCTTTCAATATTTAAATAACAACAAACAAAATGTTAGCTTTTGTCCTTTACATTAAAACATGCATGGAAACTTGTATAAGATTTTACGCAAGTTTCAGGAATTGAAATGTATTATGCCCTTAAGGTACTGCAAACATTTTAGTACATCTAAACAATAAGCGCTTTTAAAATCTCATTTCAGCAGAAAAATGTAAAGTAAATTATTTTTACTTCATTCTGTAAATAGTCCTAATATAGTGAAATATTAATTATTTTCCAATTAACTTCCTGCTATAATCAACAACAAAAGTATCCTTAAATGCACAGTAAATGTTTTTAATTAATTTGCTAATTAATAAACCCCCTTCATATTCATTTTCCTTTAATAAAAGTTATTGAAAATGCTTAGAATTATAATACTTATGCTAAAAGAGTTTAAAAACTGCTCAATTAATGAATGTATATGTTTTTAAAAAGCTTTAACTTAAAAGCTGTTTCGGTTGTGGCTAAATTCAACTAATCTTGCTGTAATATAGTAAGTAATTTTGCGAAAATGTTTCTTTTGTAATTGTGTTATGTTGTCTTGATTTGTTCGGGACATTTGTTTCAAGCTTCCTTTTTTAACATCTTTAGAAAATGTAGCAAAATTGATTAAAAATAATTGTCTTTGTAATATTTATTTACAAACGCCGCTATGTATCAGCTTCTGTAAGGAATAGTTATGTTAAGTAAGGAAATCAACTAATGTTAAGAAAGGGAATCAACAAATGTTAAGTAAGTAATTTTATAAGCATCGAAATTAATGTATTTAGTTATTTATAAGTTTTGAAATATTTTTCTCTTTAGCTTTTATTTATTTACTAGTGGTACCCGCACGGCCATGCCCGTGTTAAAAAGCACTATCAGTTACGAAGTTAATCTAATAATTCAAGTGGGGAAAAATATTTCGATTGTTAAATGCTCAAGCTTATAAAGTTGTTTAAACTAGGCTTTTCGGGATTTTGCCGTTTTCGGACTCATTAAGTCTGCTATTATTTATTTATTTATCTTTTTATTTATTTTTTTTCATTTTTTTTTCTACAGCTAGACGAACTTAAAATATTGAGCCTTTATTGGTGCACTATCTCTTTCGAGAGCTTACTTAAGCGAGTAGTGTTTTTTTTTTCCTTTATATAATATTTTATAAAATTGACTATCATGCAAAAAAAAAAAAAAAACTGGGATTACTTGCTACACTCTTAATATTTCTACCTAATCATAAAAATATAAGAAATATTACAATTATGTACTTTATTATATTTCACCCACAATGTTTCTTCAAAGGAAGATCAAAACATTGTTAAATAATTAGAAGTAATATAAAAATGTATAAAAAGCTATATTCTCTTACGATACTTTTGTTAATGAGTATAAACACATCATAATAAGAGTATATTTATTGTTAAAATGCGGTGCTGCTATCTAAATGCACATTTTACTTTAAAGAGCGTTAATATAAAATATAGAAAGGCAGACAAACTTTTTGGTATTTTATTTTTCTATTTAACAAATACTTATTATTTAACAAAACATTTTTGCTCTCTGATAATCGCATATTTTCTTTGTTAAACGAAGGAATTGCTTTCAAAGGGAATAGTAATTAATGTTCCGAAATATGCCTGTAAAAATTTCCTCAAGAAATGTATTTCCTTCAGTTCTTTTTGTAGCTAATATTTATTATTAACAAGAAGCATATAAGAATAGTAAATGAAAATATATATAAGTAATTATCTCTAAACGTTTATCAAGCTAAATGTATTTGAAAACATAGTTTCACAAATAAATGCTTTAAATAAAAAGAGAAATCGCTGACTTCGTTGAAATGAAGCAACATTTTCAAACGTTAAATGTTTTTTACTTGATAAAAAAAAAATCATCTTAAGCTGGTAGCACGAATTTAAACTTTTCCCTCCCTAGAGAAATGCATTAATTTAATTAAATATTTTATACTTTCTACCTGAGAAATTTATGTAAGAAATTAGTATCTTCATATGGAATTTTGTCAGGAAAAACTAACTAAGAAATTTAAAATATTCTATACTATGTGTATGTGAAAAAGAAAAAACCTGAGACGAAATAAATTAATATATATGATGAATTTCGGAAATCGTGTTTTGTATATCGCAGTTATTAGGGGATGATTAGAGTGACTAGGAAAAATTTTACATGAAAGCATAATTTTACAGACTTTTCTAGGGAATTATTGCTATTATTATTATTACCATTTTAAAGCCAAAGAAGTTGAGTAATGCGTTGCAAATCGATTAGAAGTTTTGGCTAAATTTTATCTCTCTCAATATCTCTTAGGGTGCCAACCCCAGGTAACGGTCTCTCATCTGGGAGCTGGTTCAAAAATGAAGAGACTACACAAATGAGGTTTAGTCAGTCGTCAACGTAGTGGTTTTTCGCTCAAGTGAAGCTGCATATCACCCTTAGCCATGGATTAGTCGTATTCAAAAACATGATCTTCTGAACCCTATGTAGGCTATCCTAGTCAGGGGGATAAAAAACAGCAACAAGCCACAGAACCATTTAGTTTAAATCCGATTTACTTGTAAAATAAATTATATGCAGGAATTTGGAGCCGCGGAATAGTGGAGCACGCAAAATATTTTCTGTGCTAAACTGCTTCGATATTTTTTAATATTATTTTTAAATTTAAATATTTTTCTTTTTCCTTTCAAGAAAAATGTTTATCCCTTTTTTTCGGGTAATTATTTTTTCCTTCAGTTACTTCCGCCCCTGGCCGGCACGGTGGCGTCGTGGTATGGCGTGGGACTTGAACGCAACGCGCCAGTTTATAGGGTAGAGCCCGGCAGTGTCGGAGGACTTTCAATATGCAGAACATCGTCTGCGGGTGTCGTATGATTATACGGTATGTAAAAAATAACTTAAGACATTTGGCTAAGATACCCTCGGCCAAAATAAATTCCTGGTGCAATTTCGCATCAACATAGTCCGGGTGTTCACCGTTTCAGGTGAAGAAACTGGATGTTAAAACACAATGGCGCCACTGAAAGAGTTGGCACCAATCTCTAAGAGCGCACTAGGTCTGCAATGGTTAAGAACCAATATATATATATATACATATATATATATATATATATATATATACACCCAGCCCATTAGGCAAAAAAACTTCTGCCCTCTGTTGTCTCTTTTT
Organism: Octonoba sinensis; assembly: GCA_038502835.1. Classification (NCBI taxonomy): domain Eukaryota; kingdom Metazoa; phylum Arthropoda; class Arachnida; order Araneae; family Uloboridae; genus Octonoba; species Octonoba sinensis. The sequence goes on along the minus strand of CM076606.1, from coordinate 14,545,478 downwards.
ATCAATTTCTTAGTTACATTCATAAAAAAAAAAACATGTAAGAATTGTTTACATTTGAAGATCATGCATATAAAAACTTGATATGAGAAACAATTAACCTAAAATGCGTATATGTATTTTTCGCTAATACTCTTGTTTCATAACCGCACACCAAAACGCCCGTTTTGCCGGAAATATTAGTGTTTAATGAAATGTAACTGGCAAAAAGATCTAAAGATTTCACGACCCTTTTCATCAATTAACATCTTGAGAAACTCTGCAGTTATTTTCTCATATAGCAAACTTTGAAGTGTGTAATTAAAACGTGTATTAATTATCAGGAGTATAATACGTGTATTAATTAGCAGGAGGCGTGTATTATTGGATAAACAGGAGTTCTTTTGTGGTTGATTAAACATTTATTGAATTCGGGAGCTGCGATTCGACAATCGCGTTTGAATTCGGTTAGCATATAATGAAAACGCGATTCAGCTCATTAAAATATTAGTATGGCTATTATTGTAATTACTGGTGTGATCGCACTAATATTAACAATAATACGGTTTTGGATCTCGGCTGCTCTGCCTTAATTGCTAATGTGCATGCTAATTATTGCGAATATATAACGGATATCAGTAATTCAGTAATGCACCCTGGTATTTGCTTTGGGGCGAGGACAAGGCCAGAATTAGGGATGCATCGGACATTGATTTGTATCGGATATCCGATGTCCCTTGACTGAAGGGTCTGTACCGAATATCCGACTGTGATGTTTGGAACCTGTAAATTCTATTCCTATTTTTAAACATTTCAAAGCTTCAAATCCGTTATATTTTTTTAATTTACAAATACAGTAGACTCCGGAGCTTTCGGTTTGCGACAACAGTTCTGCCACGGACTTTTGATAGTTGGACGCTTCTGTGCATGGCAGAAAATAACGAACCCATGCGAATTTTAGGGAAGCTTTGCCGCGTTCATTTAGTACACGAATCAGAGTGTTTGCTTCACTGTTTGTTAAAATCAACTAAATTTATAAGCTGGCACATAGCATCAGTTCGGAAGAAATCAAGTATTCCAAACGAACTAGAACGAGAACAAAAACGGGACGTTCTATACATCAGCAGATCCTCCCTTGAACATGAATGGATTCTTCTTGGCACTCTGCCAGGCAGCTTGCTCTAGTTGCCTCTAGCACTGTGTGTAGCATGGCAGCTTGCTCTAGTTGCCTCTAGCACTGTGTGTAGCATACATACTATCTGCACCGATTTTCTTTTATCATAATTTAACGAGGAACAAATTACATTGAAAAGGCTGTGGAAGCGGACATCTGCTACGATGCTCCTACGTGTCGTGTGCAAAATGAACCAGCGTTTCTTATTCATGCATCTCCCCTTGCTGCAGAAGCGACATCCTTGTTCGTTAGGTCTTCTTATCAGAGATGAACAATTATTCTTAATAAGAAAAAGTTGAAAATAAAAATAAAGTAAAATAATTTTGGTTGATACTCGGGCAGCCTGATCTTAGGAATATCAATATACAATAAAATTTAAGACTATGAAGGAAAAAGGCTGCATTTGGACAAAACTAATGCATTTGTATTTGAGGTTTTTTAGATCATTTTTATTAGAATTTTGCTGATTACTTCAAAATTTTGGACTATCCTAAAGAAAATATTCGAGAAAGTCTTAATTTAAATCTTAGTTACGAATTACGATATAGCCTCTATGGGTTCTTTTATTGATACAAGTATAGATAATTCATAGGACAGCAGTTTTTGGACATTATTCGAACTTTAGTAAAAATTCATTATGAAGATATGGATTTTTCCAAATTGAATATTTTGAGATGATGATGGATAAACATTTATTTTTTACAATTTAATTTTGTTATTGTTAGTTTATTTAATTATTTTGTGGTAAAATCGATTCGAAGCACTTGCTTGAGACGACTTTCAAGTACTAAGACTAACAAGTTAATTTACTGAACGTAAGTTAACGTATTACTTATGTTTTTACTCAAGAATAGCAAGAAGTCGAGAACTCCTCACTTGAGGTCCAAATTATATCATTGACACTACTAGATGTGTTAATTTAGACGCTTGGAGGCAAGGTTCAAATGCTTCGAAACGCAAATAGCGTTGGATAAAAGTTCAGGAATAATTTTCTACATGAAGTATTAAGTTATGTACTAATCCGCTATTATATATCAGAACTCATTGAAAATCAAAATTAATACTGATAATAATAATATGTTTTCACATTATTTCATAGAACAATGTTGAACGTGATCCATTCAAGTCAGACTACCTCCTGACAATACAAAAATGCAATGATAGAATCAAAACACATGAAACTCCTTACAGATGATTAACTCAGATTTATGAGCAAAAAAGATATTTTAAAAGTTTAAAAGATAGATAGCAATTTTACTGAAACTCATTTGAATAAAAAATTGAGATGTCTGGCTCTTCAATAGAGGGGAGTACGCAGATTGGCGAACTGTTTTAGGATCAACTGTAGTCCTGGATCGACAGTAAAAAGGTATTTATCTATTCTTGCAGTGTTACTATTATAACATAATTGAAAAGAGATAACTTGCAGGAACATAATAAAAGTTGGGAGGGAGGTGTAAACGTCGATTGACGCAAAAAAAAACCATGAAAGTTTAATTATAGCGGATATTATTAAATAAAACATAAGTAAGAATTGAAAATTCCTATTTTTGATAAATGTTCCGCCAAGCAGAGTAACGACTTAAACTTAATATGAGGCAGTAAGAAGCACAAGGATGTAAATGACCAAAAAACGATTCGCAGTAAAATGCGTTCAAAGTTTGGATCTTCTGGGACCGTTAATGCTTTTTTTTTTCTAATTCATAGAGTTGGGCGGAGCAACTGTTAGAGCTATTACTAACATATCTTTCATCAATGTAGAATGGTGCTGTCCCTACCATTTGCACTAGTTATCTCAAAATTTTCAACTTTGTCCCTTACACCCATTGCTTCTATGTGCCTCGTATGACGTCTGCCACAGCCTCTTTACATACGTGTTTTAATGGCTGAACGTTTTCCAGTCCCCTTTGATAGCTTCTCATACTTTATGCTTAAATTGTAATGCTCTTTTCCTATTATATGCTGCCGTAATCCGTCCCCTTGTATATATCTTCGAAAAGTCAAGAGGAATGGAGTACTATAAAAAACCTACTTCTGTCCTTTTTTGTAGTAAATTAACATTTTCAATTCCAACTCTGCGCCGTGTGATGAGACCCACTGAAGTATGATGTATTTACCATTTGCACTGAGGAACGTTTTGTGCTACAACGTAGTTTTGTCTACGCCAAATTTTTGTTTCTAATGCTGCACTAACTTAAAACAAGTGAATCATTTTACGGAAAAAATACAGTAAGTATATTTAGTAAATGTATGGTAAGTTGTTAATTCATAATAAATTTGAAATCCTATAAAAATAATCAATTTTTCTTACTCAAGGGTTGTAAAATGCAAAAATGGAATGTTCATTTCACGTATTCTCTTCTAAAAATATTAGTGATCTTCTATACAAAATACAACATCAAATGGAAACTCTATTTGTAAACACTTCTGATGCAACGCTATCACTTTTTTTTTGAAAATCGGTCTGAAACTTTATAAAATTGCATCCAAAAAAGAAGCATAGTTTATTCGCAAGATGAGTTCTACGCGAACTTTTGAAAAATAGTGCACAAACACAAAGTATAACTTTTTAAATTAAAATAAAAAACACGCGTTGCATTATACGTAGCAAATTTGGATTCAAATCTATAAACATAACATCCCTATGTGCATATTTACCAGTTTCAATTTCAAAATGTGTGTGCTTTGAAAGGATGACATTTCGAGATTTCAAACAATATCAAAAGAAATCCAGGATAAGGCGTACAGAAATATTTTTTACAGAACGCAATATACTTTAAAGCACTGGGACATATTTAGGGAGCAAAAGGAAAAGGAAGCAAAAATATTCTTCAGCTTCTTCTGTTAAATATTCTTTCTTGTAAAAAGATTTCAAAGAAAAAAAAATAAAAAATAGAAATACGTATGTAAAAGTATAAAATTAATGTCATATTATGACAAATTATTGATAAAAATAAATAAATAAATAAATTAGCTCAAGCAACTATAATACTAATACAATATATGTAAGTAAGCAAATAATATATGGGGAAATGCGCATCATTTAGTCGGAAGGTTCTACTATGTTTCTTTCCTCTCTTCTTCTTTTGCCTAAAAATATTTTTTGGACAACTCAGCCCATTGCTGCCAGTTTTCGAACAAATTATTGTTCACATTTAAAGACATAAAATAACTTTAGGCTCTACTTAAATAACTTGAATCCCTTACTACTCCTGATCTAATAAGCGAATTTGATTGAAACAAACTTTATCAGAAAGAATTTTTTATGTTTAAAAATAAACATTAAGGAAACTATTTATGAACATTAAAAAGCTGTTTTAGAACAACTCAGAACAATTTGGAATGAGGGGAGAAATTCAGATTTCTATCCAGTACAGCAAGAAAAAAAAGTAGAAAGTGACTTTTTGAGATGAACTAAGTTTTAAAAGAGTTAATGAGATGAAATACGATTTAAAAGAGATAAGTTATAAGTTAAACTTTGAGATAAAGTTTTATAAAAGTAGGATATTTTTCTTCTCAATATTGGGATCGAGCAGTTTTGTGAATCTTTTCAACTCCCGAAATTTAAATGACAGACATGATAATGCCAATATTGCGTTATTGAAAATACATCTAAATAGCGAGTTATTCATTTAAAACATGAGTAACTCGAACCTTTATCAGTAGTTTCTCCTAGCAACATTTTTTCTCCTTCTCAATTGTGATGTTACATTAAGGTGGCGCTCGTGGTGTCACATTCAGTCATAAATTGTTAAATCAATCAATTCAAAATTTGATTGCATTACAATTTGTGTACCTATCTTAATAATATTTTCTTGGCTTTTTACTGAGTACAGCTTAACAAAATTGATCAGTGCTTTGATCGGTGCTGCAAATTTATTATGGCAATGCGGTCCAAAAAGATTACAAAGAAGGAAAATGCATGTGTATGATATATATATACTGTAAGAATCCCACACCAGAGGGAGCGAGGCTCAAACACACAGAGGGCGCAAACGGCAGATGAGATTGGCGGGAGCGATGCAAGAAGGAGGGTCTGAGGACGGTTAGACATAAAACGACATGACGGAACATGTTAGAATAATATTTAGGTATGATTCAGCTACTTGTATTGTATACATTTGTAAATATTACATAGTGTATAATAAATATTGATTAAAATCAGAAGAACAACTTTATTTATATATATATATATTATTTCAGTTATTTGAAAACAAATTTTTGATTTAAAGTAAACATTTTGTAATAACGTAAGTAATAAATTATATATGCACATGCATTTTCTTTAAAAAGTTCTATATGTTTTGATCATTATGTAGCAGAATATATAATTTCTAATTTTTTTTTCTAAAATTGTCATTTCTTAAAACATTTTCTTTCTTTCCGTTTTTACCTCGAATACAGCAGATTGCTTTGTGATTATCTTCTACTTCTATGTATTCTCTTCAGATTTCTTTTTTTTTTTTTTTTCAGAAAACTACAGATCCTCCAGTAACATTCTCTAAAAATCGTTTAAGATAATTTTCAAAATGTTGTTCACTCTCATATACGTAAGTTCTTCTCAGGAAACAAGATATTTTCAGAAGCTAATGCAAGATTATTTTCTACATGCTATTTTAGCATTTTTTGTTCGTTTTCATCTCTGGAAAAAACGTATACATAGTCCTTTAATTTAAGCGATAGTAAAAAAACCCTCACCCATTGTAAAGAGTTTTAAAGATCTTTCGAATCTTTGGAAAAAAAATAAAGAACATCGATTTTAAAGGAAAAGAGTCGAGAAAATTGGAATGAGAAAAATGTGATAGAATGGGAGGATTCAAATAAAATACATTTTTTCTTTAGGTATAAGTTGTTGTTTTCAATTTGGTACACAGTTTTATTTGAACTCTGTTTTTAACTTCTGAAATGTCAAAAAGTCGATCGATTTTTTTTTCTTTTAAGCAATCAACATCTTAAAAAGCAAAATACTTTTAAGTATTAATATTTGACATGAAACTTAGCAATTGAAAAACATTTGCCTATGAAGATATGTAATTATATTGAACCTAACTTTGAAATTAGTAGCTAAAATAGTTATATTTTTATCAGTAAGAAAAACAATAATAATAATAATAAATACATTTTTGCGTGCAATTTTCTTTTCATTCATTAATTTTTCATTTACACAACAAAGTATCAAATGCTTGTGTTTATTATTATTATTTTTAATATTATTAAACTGATTGCTTGGGAAATTGTATGCTCTAGTGCTAGACAGCACCAAAAATTCAAATTAAGGTTTTTTCCAATTATTTCAACAAGCCGAACAAAGAATTAGTTTTGATAAATTTTTGATTCATTTCTCACGAAAAATTATTTACTCTCTTAAAAGCAATCTTCTGCTTTAAATATCGCAATACTTAAACGCCATTTTTTATTAGATAAAACATAAGTGCAACTATTAATTTACTCTTTGATGAAATCTTGAAATTTATTTCTTCTCATTTGAAGTATACTTTCTTTTCTACAGATTTGTTGACGTTTTTCACCGTCACTAAAAGAGTTCAAAAGTTTGGACCAAAAAAGAATAGACGGCAGGAAATATTCCACCAAAAACTCTGTTCAGGACATTCCAATTTTATGTTTGGTTTTTGAAAAGTTCTTCCGTCTGCCAATAACGTTTGCTTCAGAACTTTTGTGATAAGTGTCACGTATAAATAGATTTTAGAAGAGCAATGGTCAGACAAAACTTTTGGACAATTCCATTGAAAATAACGATATATATATCTCTTCGCAAATTTTTCTCTAAAAAAACAATTTCGTATAATTTAGTTTTATTAATTGCTTCATATCTATTTTTCTTTTGATAAATGATATTAAGCTTTAATAATTCAATTTCCGCACAAAAATATTCGAAACTAGCAAAATTATCCTGACTCTTAATCTTTACAACAATAATATAGAGAAAATACATCTGATTCATTCATGTTCTAACTACATGAAGCATGGCAAAGAATTAACAATTAAGCTTAATTTAATACTTGTGCTTATTTTTACAATTAATTATTGCTGGTCATTCGCCCAAAATCTGCGTTTAAAAATAAAGGCCCAAATTATCCTCGTTGGAAGAAATAAGATTCTATGCAATAACTTTCGTTCTATTTATTCTAAAATTTTTTAGCAAATTCTACTTAAAGCAACTATTTAACAGCTTCAAAATGATATACAATTCTTGAACATGACATATATTTTTTCTATTTTTTTACTTTTTACTGTCGACACCAATCTTGAAATTTGAATTAAAAAACAAAAACACTTAAGCGAATTTTTTAACGTGGACTTCGTGCGTTACATTTCTAAAGGGATGCTTGAATTTCTTCATTTAACAATAGCTTAAACTCAAGGCTTAACTTAATCCTGCTTCCAAGAAATAGGATTCCGGGCAATAACTCTCGTTCTACACGGTAAAAAATTTATTGGTTGTTGTACCAAAATATGGTGTAGAATTACTGGCTATAAAGGACGGCTCTTAATTTTATTATATTCTGGTGCTAACTGGTATATGTTGCGCCAAAATGTAGTAAAATTAATCACCATCTTTTGTAGAAAGTAACACTTTGGGCTATATTTTGGAGCACTATGTATTAATTTGCACTATTTTTTTTGTGCAGTCTGCTGCTAAATTTTCTACAGTGTATCATTCCAAAGTTTTTGAACGAATTCTATCGGAAGCAGCTTTCTAACAGCTTCAGAATGATATATGTACAATTTTGGAAAAGAAGATTATACGCTGAGGAAGAGGCTCCATTGTAGCTTCAAAATAGCTATTTACGGTATTTGTTCTGACAATTTGTGCCTTTTTACGTTGTTTTATCTTTGTACTCAATATAATTTTGGTAGGTTTTTTTTTTTTTTTTTTTTTGAAAAATATTTCATTACAAAAAAGCCCGATACGATTTCGCCATATTTACAGTTTATTTCCTATCAACACAAATGCTTAAGCATTTTTTAAAAGTGCTAATCCAATTATATATTGCGAATTATATAACGAAAAGAGCAATTTAAAGGAATTTGCACAACACTAAATTATAAATTAACCTGCAGATGAAAAATAAAAATTAATAATTCTTTTGAATTTTCATATTTCTACCTTCATTAATAACAAATTGTGTTGCGTGAAAATAATTCGTACTGTAGCATATTTCATGCAGTGTTTTAATTAAATACCAATTTCGAAAAATGCAAATCAGTTTTTGAGTTATACCAAATGTGTTTACTAAATTAGAACACATGTAACAATAATGGAAATAACAAAACAACGATGTCAATTACTGTACGTAAAAGTAAGAAAGTAGAATCGTTGATTGAGTAAGAATTATATTTAATCTTTTAACGAAAGTGTCCCAATAAAAGTTCCGAAGCGATAAACCGCTCTATGATGGATGGCGATAGTCCGTCTGTACGGACAATGGAGAAGTCTACACCGAATTCTATAGTTTATCACAGTATCGCTTTTGAAGTTAAATATTTCCTTTATAAAATATTCCCCTGCTGCAATATGTCCAGAAAAAGTGTAATAAAAATTGTTCCTGCAAAGTTAAAGTACCGCCAGAATAATTGTAAAAATGGTTACAGGATGGAATTTCAAACATACTTAAGGGTACCGTTAATATATATACCGTTAATAAGAAATTCAATTCTGGTTTAAATGCAAAAACATAGCTATTTTTTATAAAGTTACCTAACAATTTTTGTCACTATTTGAAAAGAAAAGGTTGACAACCAATTCTGGACCCATCTTTAACTGAATCCAAAAGCAATTCAAAAATCATTTATTACTTGAAGCCTCCCAATTTATATCTACTCATACGAAGCAGATATTCCTTCTGTGATTTATTAAAGTTTTTCACCACCAGAAAATCAATCTCCAACAGTTATGGTACAAAAAAGAAAAGACAGAAAAGAATCAGAACCGCACAACAAACCTCCGTTTAGAACATACGCCTTTTTCTTTAGTACTTGAAAAATCTATTCATCTGCCAATAACTCCTGTTTTAGAACGTTCCAGATATAGCTGTCACTAAATAATAGATTCTACAGGAAAAGATGGCCAGATTTAAAAAAAAAAACTACCTGAAATGGGATAAAAGAAAAACAATTGTTCTCCTCTGGAAGTGATAGTAGAAAATTGATTAATCTAAAAGGGAATATCATAATTAGTGCGTCATATTTGCACATTTGATCAAACTTATATGCATCATACAACTAATTACTTGAGTGAAGAGCATTTTTATAAATTGAAAAAACATTATATTTAGTTAATTTTATTTTTCTTACAAATTACTTTTGAATCGACAAGGCATCATGTATCTTGGAGAAAATATGTATGCAGACATATCGTGTTCTACGATGTGTATCGCAGAAAATTCTGACAATAGGCTCTTTTTCAGGGATCTGGAGTAGCCACTTTTTTTGAGTTGTTCCGCTCCGAGTTCTAAATAATTCCTCCTGCTCGGCTCCGTGCTCTGAATATTCCTTAAAGGAATAATAATATTTACCTCTTTGTCGTAGTTAATTGATTCTTTATGTGATGAAAACTTTTAAAAGTTACTTATGCTTTTTTTTAATGAATAAATATATCATGTGTAATAGGTGTGATTTTCCTTGAGAGAAAAAAAGATAGAAACCCCACTTTTTTATACTTAATTAATTTTAGTATAATAAAAAAGTAACTAAACTAATTTATTACAACGTTAAGTTTATTTTCAGGGAGTTTATTTTGCTTCTTTTTAAGGCAGTAAATGACGTACAAAAAAATTTAATTGTCACTTTTTTATTGCAAAATACATGTTACTCGGGGGGGGGGGGCTGGATATGTACTATAGATCATTTAACTAAAATAAACCCTGCATGTTCCTTTAGTTTTTATCTTGAAACCAACAAAATCAATTATTTACCCGATGATTTTCAATCGAAAATGTACTTTCATGGATTTTTTAGCCCTTGCTGTTTTTACGGGTGGTATTTGTTCATCATGTGACATCTAACACTTTCCATGATAAGTGGCATTTCTAAACCTTAATTGTTAAAAGTTTAGGTTTCGATAAGTTAATCATTTCGTTTTTCAGATTTGTTATTTTTATCAGGAATTATTTACTGTGTAAAACTTTACGCTTTAACCGTAATTGCAAGCTTGAGTCAGCATAGATCAAGTATACTTATTTTTTTTAATATTAGGTGTATGATTTTTTTATTGTTATTATTATTTTATTACTTTGTTGTTTGAATTTAGAAATATTTAATGACGACATTGGTATTAACTGGATGAATATGTCTTTGCAAGTCAACAGCTCCCTAACTTAGCTAAACCTGTCTAGGATTTTAATCAATTAATTTTGTACGTGGTTTAAGCCTCTATCTTCTCTTTCCGTGGAAACCTCTCTTTCTCTCTCTTTCATGAGGGGTTAAAGTTCTCTTTCTTTTTTTTTTCCATTGCACAGATATATTGCACTTGCGCTAAAGAAAGAGTTACTCTAAAATACATCTATACACTTTTTTTTTGCAACTTCTGCTTCCATACTTTGGTTTATATCAATTGTAAGGTAAGGTAAAAAATAATACAGTGAAACCTGTAAAGTTGCTTACCTTTGTAAGTTGACCACTTTTGTCAAGAACGGAATTAAGACTTCATTCTATACCTCACCCTCTATAAGTTGACCACCTGTCTAAGTTCACCACTAAAGCGCTGCACCGCAAATGGTCAACTTACGCAGGTTTCACTGTATTTACAATTCAGCTTAAAAAATCTGGTTACTTCCTGACTTTCAGTTCAAAAGTATATACTTTTTTTTTCTCCTTATAGATTGCATTGACACTGGAGCGATTGTGCAATATAATGTTAATCTTTATTCCCGAATCTGTCATCTCGCGACGGCATGAAGTGACATTTCGGCATTTCGTGAAGGTATTTTAATACAGACATGTGTAAAATTAAGCGTGAGAGGGGGCAGCGAGAGAAAGGAGTTTATTTTAAAATAGTAATAATTCGTTATTTCTGTTTTAAAAAAATCATTTCAAAACTAGCAAAAAGTATGACACGGGGTCTACACTTCGGTTTAAGCCACGCACAAAACCAATTGATTAAAATCACAGCCAGGTTTAGCTAAGTTAGAGAGCTTGTAGAGACATATTCACCCAGTTAATACCAATTAACCTTAATGTTCATTTTAATCTGAATAAAATGTATGTAATTATAGCATTGAAACTAGTATCATAAAAGTGAAAAAAAATAAAACGATAATATAACGTATTTATATTTCGTTGCATAACCAAGACGGTGCACGAAGGGCAGAGATTGCGAAAGTGCAGAATGCGAGACTTAGTTTTCTTTTTTACTATCGATACATGGAAAAAGACTAGTTGTTCGGAATTTTTGTTCCTTTATTGGGCAATGCTAATTCACGGTTACTAACAGTAAAACATGAGGAATTGTTTTATACAAATCTTCTGCAACAAAAGCTATAAAAACAGCCTGTTTTTTTTTATATAAAAATCCCTAATTACCGTCTTCAACAGGTTTCACTTCGCTATCTCAACTAGTTGCAGTTAGCAATGCAAACAAGCATTATATAAACAATATGTCTTGAATCATAATCATAGAATTCTAAAACTTTCAATGCATCTTATTTTAATGCTATATTTTTGTCACTTCAAAAGCTACTTATTCCTATTGAAAATTTTACTAATTGGAAATTCTAATTGAAAATTTTATGTAAGAAAATTAATTGTTTTTAAACTGGCCATCCAAAAAGATGTATGTAATACAACTTTTTTTTTTAAATACCAAAAATATGATGCGTTATATTGTTAAAAAAACAATTAATTTTATCCTATTTTTTCTGTCCTAAAAACGGCTCTATTATTTCATTATTACCTAGTTTTTAATGGGAATATTTCAGCATATACAATGTCAGTTTATTTCCTAGCATCAATTAATATTGCCTTCGAGTGTATCATAAATGTTATAGATTGAGGATAAACGTCAAATCTCTAGAGAAAAGTGGAGCAAAATGAAAACGCAAGGCTATATTTACTTTAGTAATGCATTTTGTGTAAAAAGATTAATAATAAAGCATAGGATATGAAGGCATTATGGGTTGATTCTTAAATTCATCCGCTTTCGTCGTTTTGATGTATGAAAGATTTTTTCATTCTGACAGCAATGTACTCTGACACAGGCAAAAAAAAACTATATTTATTTCTCATTCAAAAATAAATGCCGTTCATATGCTGATCCCTAAGGAAATAAAATTTTTGTTTTTAAGATTTATTTCTACAAGTTTGATTTGTTTTTCCCGTCTTAATAAGGTAAAGCCAGGAGAGTTCGAGCACAATTGAAAACATTATTAAAAAAATGAAAGCGTAAATTTTTTGCCCCGAGTTCTTATTCAATAATATAGAGTACAATCCTTGCGGAGGTATTTCTATCACTAGTTTGTTGTTACGGTGTAATTTAGAACGACAGCTGGAATAAAACTAAGACACCTATTTTTCGCTTCTCTCCTTATATTGCGAGATTGCGCAAATGGGTAGGAGAGATGCCTTTAGATAATAAGCAGTTCATAATAACAATTACTACAAGTGAATTGTTAAAACAGTCTCTCTTCAGTTGTTAAAAATAATTACACTAGTCTACAAAAAAAAACTTTTTTTCTGCCCCAAAGACTTTGTTAACTGATCTTATAAGTATTTTTCACGCTGAACTCGAAAATGAAAACCATTTTTCTCTATCACGTAAGGGTTTTCCGTGCGAAGTGCTGTAATAGTTGACATTTTTAACATTTAGATACCCTAAATTATTGCAGTACCTTTCAAGCAAAACCCTTAATTGATAAGAAAAATGGTTTTCATTTTCGAATTCAGCTTGAAAAATACTTCTAAGATCAGTCAATAAAGTCCTTAGGATCCCCCCCCCCCTTTTTTTTAAAGGGGATTGTAATTTTTACATTAGAAGCATTTCCACCAAAAAACCAATGTCCCTTTTTAACGTCCAACAGTAAACTGCTAACATAGTTGTACTCGACTTCCCTTGATATCTCTTTTCGATAACTGAAATGTCCTGATGGAACCGCTCTCCATGTTCATCGGTTATACAGCTCCCATGTTTTCAGGGGGTACTTTTACACACAACAGGAGACTTCTAGTATGATAAAAAATAGTTGCTCATGCTCATTAAACGTGTCGTACAGTATCAATCTTTTGCCTATTTGCCTTTGTGTCCCAATTCTCCCTAAATTCCTACCGGGACCCGCACCCAGTGCAGTAATTTGATACGCACTTCCGTTCGGGGGTCTGCGGGGCTGTTTGCAACACTCCCATAAGTTTTTCCCAGCAAAATAAAGTGAAAAATGATTTAACGGTTGACATTCAAGCTCTTTTGTGTACTTTATTTCAATAAAAACGATGCTGCATCATCGGAAAAACTCTGAAAAAACGTAAAAATCAAACATTTCCCTCCTCATAACTAAAACACTATATGTGATGGACAAATTTTGATGCCAGATATGGATTCCTCGTGCAAAACTACTACAGGAAAAGTGAAATTCATTCTTGGGGCAAAACACTTGTTGACCAGTGTTATTAAAGTTAATTATATTTTCCTTCAGTGTTTGGTAACCATATTTAGATACTAATAAGAGCAGATTTGATTCCCAGTAAAATTTTGAAAATTGACAGGAACTTCCTTTCCCCGTTGTAGGAAGGTGAAATAGTTAACGTGTTACCGTAATCAGCACTATTGACCGTATTTACCGTAATCAGCACACCCCCGTGCAATTGAAAATCATTTTTATTGCTAAAAACGTAAGATCAAAGACTCACTTAAGAAATAAAAAGTTTAAATGCCAATGCAAATGTATGCATATTATTTAGTTAAAACTGATTTAAGAAAGTGTTAGCAAGTTGATTTATTAGCATCATTTTAAATAGCGTAATTAATTTAAGAAATAACGTATGTTTTCTAAAATAATTTTAAAATTAATCCATATGTATGTTCAACATTTGATTTGCAACAGGCACCATTAACAATCAGATGGAGGTAATGTGAATAATGAGTCATCTCTCCTTACTAGGGGAGAACGGGGCAAGATGACTACCTTAACAATTTTTGTTGCTTATTAATTTTATTTTTAAGGATAGTAAAATTAATTTTACATCAAATGTTAGAGTAGTCCTTTGTAGTACGACTTTGAAGTTCATGCAACTGGGCTGCTTGACCTGGATTTTATAGACTTAGGCCTACAAGAACTTAGTTTGAGTTATTTACTCCCTTTTTAGCTTCACGAGCTTCTTTTCTCTGTTGTTTAAAACCTTCCTGTTCTTCCTTCTGCGTTTCCCTTTGTTCTAACATTTCTTCGATGGGTGTGCTTGTAAAAACGCTTAAGCTCAGTTTTTTTTCTTTTTATCTCACACTGTGTTGCTTTAGGCAATGGTTTGAAACCAAAAACACTAACGGTCTTCTTTGGTGCATCGGAATCAGCATTTGTCATAAGTTCTTCCGGAGGGTTTATACGTTGGTTTTTTATTACCAGGATCTGAGGATTAGCACTATTATTCGCAGTTTCATTCCCAACAACATCATGGTCAGTAGTTTTTGCAGGGCCACCAGCTCCCAGCTTCGGCGCACCTCAGGCCTCGGCTAAGAGGTGTACGGGTGTCTGGTGGAGAAAAGTAGTTTTTGCAACAGTAAAGTCATATGTTCGCTAAACACAAGAGGATTATGAGGCTCGATACCCCATTCTTTAAACCCTTTAACGGCATTCCCAACTGTAGTTGCTTCGAAGTAAACAGTGCTCAAATACTCACCAATATTTTTGTCTGTTATAGATTGTCCTGGATGAGTGGCCATAAAGTTGTCACATGCTTGGCTGTAGTAGGTTTTTAATGGGCGGGAAGATGACACATCAAGGGGCTGGAGACGATGTGATGTGTGGGGTGGCAACCCAACTATGATGATGGTTCTCTCTCTGCAATATTTGATTTCCTGAAAAGTTATGTGAGTTTTGTGATTGTCAATAATCAACATAGCTGGAGATGCTTTGCTTGGTTTCACGTGAAGGTTTCTCGTTATCTTGCCCCAAACTGCATGTTTAAAAATATTTGCTTTCATTGCCATGAAGGAAGGCGATTAATTGACATTTCTGCATGGTAATAGGTACTATTTAAATTAAATTACTCACAACTATTAAAGAGAAACGATATATATTACCTGTTATATCGTGGCAGAACAACCAAAGCATCACAACTAACACAAAAATTGCGATTTCAGTGCCTGTATACTATTATTTAACGAACGGCCAATAGGAGAGCCAGTAGTGTCCGGCTGATGCTGCCACCGAGTAAAAAACGGAAAAACTTAGACATGCGTCATCTTGTCCCGCTCATTATCCCCGGTCTCCCCTACCTCATGTGCCAAATGTCCCATTTCAGTAGAAGATATTACGCAGCCCGTTTTTCAACATATTGTTTTCTGCAAAGAATTGTAAGTGTTTGCTCAAGTTTTTAGCTTATTGAAGAAACGTTTGATTAATAAGCATCATGAAATGCTACTATCACCATGAAAACATCTAAAACAGTAATGAAAATGCAATCCCTTACATTTGGAAAATTAACTAAAAACGACTCGATATCATAGATGCTCAGAAGAAATTTATGAGTTCATATAATCATATAATCATATAAGTAGATTATATATTGTTGTTACTGTACAACTCTCTGGAGTCACGGTGCGTTCAAACTTCCCTTTGAAATATGTAAATTTTATAGCAATGATGGTCGGAAGATATAGGAACGGTATTAAGCCTGACATAGTGAACTAAAAACGAGAAATATGCTGCTGTGACTGTACAAGGGGTTCTTCTCGAACTGTGCACACATCCTTCGTAGAAAAATTTATTTTATTAACACAGTAGTTTAAGGTATAAAGTGCAATAAATCCTAATTATCAGTGAATTTCGATCAAGATAATTTTTTTAGACCTACCATGTAGGAAAGAGTACTTATTTGGTTGAATTGCAGTAATTCTTATAACTTAATTCAGTTAGTATATAGTGTAAAGCATACTTTTTCGATAATGGATTGGTAAATTGCCCAATTTTTCAACATTAAATCTCGAACATAAAGTAAAGCGATTGTAAATAGGAACTTGTGCTACAGACATGGTTTGCCAAAATATTTTGCATGCAAGTACGAGGAAACTGAAGGAGATATGTATTTATAGTGCCACATTGCCACTGGATGAAAGGACTTGAACTCTAGTGACAGAAGTACGCGTACTATATTCCACACTACCAGTGTAAAAAGTGTTTTTTAAAAAACTTTTACATATTTGTCGTGTATGAATTGATACTTTAAAGGCATTCCATCAGTCATTTCACTTACCATGACTTATTTTGTCAATCTAAAATTACCGTTTCAAAATCTTTCAATTGCGCATGTTTTTTTGTAATTTACGTGCGAATGTATTTAGTGCATCATTCAACCAGCAGAAAGATAAATATAATGCAGAAAAAAAAATTATGGGAATGACACACTACATTTAGAGACTTGTAGTGATAGAACTGACTGAAAAATTCATCCAAGAATTTTTAATAGATAGTTCATTTGTGTCTAATGTAACTGCTTTTAATATTAGAAATCAACTGGCTGCTAATAACACTAGTCGACAAAAAAAGACTTTTTTTCCCTAACACAAATACAATTAGCTATTTCCAACTAATTTTGTAGCGTAGAATTCGAATATAATTGTAAAAAAGCTGTAACACGTACAGTTTTTTTGTTATGACTATCGTATAGTACGAAAAGAAACTCAAAAATGCATTTAAATCACAATTTTTATCAAGATTAATCTCCTTAATTCACCATGGAATTCTATTTCGATTGAGAAAAGATACATATTTTAGACTAAATAAAACATAAAACTATCAAAATTTAATAAATGCGATGAAATGTTGTCATTTTTTTTTCTTATGTGACGCTAAATATTTTCTCTTTATAAACCTGCAGTAGTCACGCATCACTGCTGGTTCCCAATGACATTGCTATCGGGTATCCATAATCTTAAAATCCTTGTAAAATCTTTCCTCTTGTTCATCGCTATGTTCACCAAGATCTTTTTGGGGGAAAAATCAAATATGAATGTAGAAAGGGAATTTTAAACGACATCCCACACCCCATTGCTTGGAAGAACTAAGAAGATTTTAAATTAGGATTTTATAATTTTTATCTTTCTTTTTTGCTAAAAAATCCTTTCACCACCTTCACAAACGATTTCCTAGCTACTAACTCTGTTTGATTAAGCTTCCCTTCGAAATCAGGGTCGAAAATCACTTGTCTAATTTGAGGTCCAACAAAAACATCTTCTTTAAGTTTTGCTTCCCTCAATTGTAGAAAACGTTCTTTTAAAAATTTTAATCCTTATCCTTCTTCTTTGTCCATGGCCTTCACAAGTTTTCTCATCAGTCCTAATTTAATGTGAAGTGGAGGGAGCAGAATTTTTTCCCTTTCAATAAGAGAGTTGTATTTAACATTACTAGCTCCAAGGTGAAGTGATGTTCTGGGTGATCATTCCTTTTTTACGAAATACTGTACTGTTGCTCGACTATCCCACAAATATAAAAAGCAGCAATACCCAGTAAATCTCTCCTGAAGACCCATTAATATAGCTACGACCTTTAAGTTTCCACATATTTCTCCAATTGAACTGTTTATACTTAAATGTAATTAGAATAGTCATCACTTTAGCGTGCGTTTCTTTGATGGAAGCTAAGTGAGCTATTGGTTTGCGAAGCAGATCATTCAGTTCATTTTGAGGAATAAAATGGAGTTCGCTGTTTAGTTTACAAGTACCTTCAACAACATGTGTTTCAGTTGTGTCTTCAATGTCACTCACCTCTCTTGAATGTCAATATCTTTTCAATTTAATGGAATAGTTGGTACCATTAAGTGCTTGCCGTGAGGAACTATCTGTGCAGATGGGATATTCGCATACTCAATTTTATGTATTTGCTTTTTGGAATATCCTTCTATGTTTGTAAGACAAAAGTAACAATCATCAAGCATTTGAAGGTCCTCGCTACACTATTGGGACAGCAAGTGGTAAAGCTCTTTTTTTTGCCTTTTATCCACTGACCAAGAACCACATTGCAACTCACGTAACACACGTGAGGAGTCCAATTTTCATCTTGGTCACCAACTTGGCACCCTAAGTACAAGAAACAAGCCTTATTCATATTTTTTACCTTGAGATTTAAAAATAAACCGCTCACAAATGTAACAAAACTTATCTGGCATAGTTTTGCAATGTCTGCGCTCAAAATTTGCTATTTTCAACATGAACTATATTAAAAAAAACCACAACTATATTCAACAAGGAAAATTTACATAATGGGATGCCAGAAATCACTAGATACGGCGAGATTGTAGGGTATCAGAAGCGTTGGGTTGCCACATGCGACAAAAAAAAGCATGAAAAATAGCAGAAAGCTCCAATTTTTGTTACACAAAAATGTAACGTGGTAGAGCTTTTTTACTTGCAAGTATTTGAATAACAATATGAATCTATAATAAAAATAGTAATTTGGTTGTTGTTAGCGAACCACTGTAGAGCAGTGTTATTGGTATTAATTTTCTTATGTCAATTACTTTATGTTAAAAATATATGTCATTGAAACTGATCACTTAACGTTCTATTATTTCAGGATAGTTTTAATGATTAGCTTAATAAAGAGTATAAAAATCTTAAGATAATCATAAAACACAATTCACGTAAAATGCGAACTGAAAAGAGGGTTTTTTTTTAAAAAGAAACTCAGTACACAGGAAACAGAGTATAAAGAATCTATATCAAATGCAAGTATCGATGAAAATTTTTGTCTTAAAAACTACTACTTTGGCCGATAGATTTACCATACCAAAGTGTTAAAGCAAATAACTCATAACTAACAGAATTGTTATTTCAAGATAGGTAAATCAATAATAAAAAATTGTACTTCATGCTTTTCTTTGCTTACACAAATTGTGTATCAGATGTCTACAAGTTAAACAACTATGTTTCTCTATTTACCTGTTATATTTTTGCTTATTTTATCTATAATTGAAATGAATTACATTCTGTAACATCACATTCTCATAGAGTATTGTGATGCATTTATGTACTTCTCATTTTATAATTTTTTTCTTGTTAATAACTGGATAACCTTTCGCAATCAGTTTTGCGTCTGTACTCTTTAGGGACACGTTAATACTCAAAACATTGCCTTAAGCTTAAGATAATTGTTCATAAGTTCACCTAAAAGCAAGAATGTTTTAGATTACGTTAAGCAAAAAGTTTTTTGGATTCTGGGGATAAAATGTAAACAGTAAAAGTTTTTTTCTTTTTTTTCTTTCTTTCTTTCCTTTTTCAAGAAATATAGTTGCCGACATAACGCTCACGGTAACGTTTTGAAAATCTTTAAACGTCTTAGCTTTCATTTTTCGATGAGAGAAAAAAGATTTTGCTATAAACCCATCAGTATCAGTAGATAGTTACCAAATTTTGTAGATAGTTACCTATAGCTATTTCCAAAACATAACCGCTTTTCAAATATAACTATTCAAATATATCACAAAAAACAATCTTATTTTACATGAATGAATAATTTTAATTCATCAAAGTTAAAAGGTTGTATTTAAGTTGTTTGATCTACAAAAATGTCTTAGAGACATTTAATGTCATATAAAATACTATGTTAAATCTCACATCTTTCTCTTTTAACAATATTTGAACAGGATTCTTACATACAACCGTGTCTGTTACGTATAACTGCTTACATACAAAAATTCTTCCTGGTCTATTTAAAATAGATGTTTTATAAAAAAAAAAAAACATCTATCCGCACATTGAAATTGCGAGATTTTAGGATTCGAATATCGTATTTGCGTTTGGTAAATTTGTCACTGAATATGTCTGGAGCAGAAGATATTGACATAAGCGTGGATTTCTAGAAGGAAGAAAGTAATCTATCATTCGGAGAAGTGGATACAAACACACGTATGAACCCTTTCTTGCTCTATTGTTTGCCGAAAAAGCTAGACTTTCAGAAAGATGGTGAAGCTTTCATAAATCATAAGAGAAAATAAATGACACCTCGGAAAGTTGAATTCAAGAAGAATGCGTATAAAACGATAAATGATTCCGAAAATGTAAAAGATAGCTTTCTAACAGCAACAAAATTCTTGCAATGCTTTCATAAGTACTGTTCAAATACGTGACAACGAAATGCGAAAGAGCAGGATTCTTAATAAACCATAAATATTATTCAGAAATTTTATTTTTCTAAAAAATTTACAATTGCACGGTTACTTGTTGAAACTTTTCAGTGGACATCGTATTAGAGAAACGTTAAGTTCTAATGTTATATATAGTGTAATAACAGAGGAGGCCTTTTTCCCAAAATAAGGTTTCGCAGAACAATTCAATAAAATTGTAAAATGAAAGGAGAAACACATGTACAAAATTTAAAATTAATCTGTTTTTTTTTTTTTTTTTCAAGTTGTTAAAATTATGAACCCCCTTTTTTAACAATTATCTTGTTTTATCAAAATAATAGGTTCAATAAAAGCATTAGAACATTAGCGAAAAAAATGGTGACATTTGTTGTTTTCATAGAGATTTGCACATGCGAGGTTCTTTTAAAATACCGACTGCAATCGACAACCTAGCGTAGATTTCACAACTGTCTCACCGAAACATTCTCTCTTCTGTTGCCATTCTGCATCAATATAAATATCTTATACGTTTAGAATGGATGTATCCCCAGTAAACATCGGATGCGTCACATTTGACGCTTGTGTGTCGGCCATCGTTAGCCATCGTGATGGCCATTGTTGGTGTAAAGTCTCATTACTTTACGTGCTAGCCATCGTTGGTGAAAAGTCTCAAAACTACGTGTTGTCCATCGTTTGTGTAAAGTCTCATGATGGAACGGGAGAGGTCGAAAGTCTTTGAAATGCCGCGTAAAATACAGTGCCACGTTCCATATCAGTGTCTTAAAACCGGCAACATGATACTCAAGAAAAAAATGACTAGTTTCAATACACAATTACAGGGAACATATAGTATTTTAGGTTTAAAACAATTAAATATATTAACCGACAGAGCAAAATCTTTTAGAAGCGGAATTTCTCCTGATGGATTACATAGGACCTTGTGTTCGTGTAAAAATAAATTTAGCTTTCTTCCTGGTTTTAATAATTGAGATATTGCTTGACAGAAAACTTTATGACAGCTGACTTTGTTGACACTTTCATAAGAAAGAAAAATAGTTAATAATAGAATAAATTTCATTTTTGACTTTCAAACTTTCCCTTTTTCTGGATGATATATCATGTATATACAACCTACTTATATCTGTGTCAATAAACTTTCAAAAATAAGCAATAAATTTTAGGAATAAAAAGTAGCCTTCAGCGATAGAAGTTTCAAATTTCTTTCAGCCAATACTGAATCCAGAAATAATATTGATTTTTCAGTAAAATTTCGAAGAAATTGAAAAGTCGATGTTTACCGTATTGGTTGAATGAAATGAATATAATTCAGGGAGTTTAGAAAAACGTTGCTGTTTTGACTTTTTTTAAAAAATATTTTTATAAGGACTTTTATTTTGTCCGTCGAAATATCAGGAATGAAACTACTTTTTTTTAATGTTACAGTAAAAATTGTCTTGTTTTACAAATTTTTAAAATTTGGGATGCAAGAAAAACATTTTAATCAGGTAGGATCAGTTGGGATAATTGTAAGCGCTATTTTTTTTTTTTTTTTTCAATGTTTTAACTTTTGGTCCTTTCCTATCTCTTGAATGATTTAAAACTGTATTGTAGCCAATATCATACTCCTTGTGAGCAAACGTGTACGAAAATTTTGATTTCATGCCTATTTGTTAACGAATAAATGTGTTTACATTTTCCCCAGTGTGTTTACATTTGTCCCAGACTCTCTGGGTTAAACGTAAACAGGGATTTACCTCCCCAATAGGTTGATGCAAATTGAAAACCGTGGCATGAGCAGTCTGCTTGAAAGCTTTAAAAGTTCTGGAAAATGGTCCTTAAATCTGCGGCCCACGGGCCACATATGAATCGTTAAGTTATTTTTGAGTCCGCTGGGATCATTTATTGAGAAATATCTTAGGAAAAATCAAGTAATGCAGTAAATTTATGTAAAATGTGCCCCCAGTGGATCAATCGATTAACCTCGGTTCCCACAGAACACCTAAAATGAAGCAGTACTGGCCGTGGTCAATGCTTTTGAAGGTGACCACCCCCAGCGACTGATTACTCTGGGACCGTGTACACTAAGGGGAGCTGGTGCACGTAAAATACGTCGTGGTTCTAAATGTTCTCGAAGTTTGTAATATAACCTCTGGGCGTGCCAATCTAGGTGATGATCTTTCATCATCTTTCAAGCTGGTTAAAAATTAGAAGGCGCCTCTGACCCAAGTTGTACTTCCAGCTTGGCGGAGCTCATTAATAATTTTTAGTCACTCCGTTGTCCGCTTTCCTGGTCAACCTGTGAGAGGAGATTGGATTAATACAAGTAGCAATAGCAACAACGACATTTATGTAAATTAGACAAAAAAGCATCAATTACATCACAATATTACATAGTAAAAACAGAATCCAAGAAAAAAGCCCCTGATTTCCCCTAATTGAGCTCCAAAAATTTCCCTGATTTCATAATTTTAATTGTGACAGTTTACACAGTATCTTTGTATCATTCTCTTATATTATGGCAGTATCACAATGGCTGAAACAGAAAAATGGAGGGGGGTGAAAGAAAAGCATCATCATTATTTTATGCTTTCCTGATGAAAATATAGCTTTATTTTCTTAAGATGCGGTTTGTGCTTTTCTTGAGTAAAAAAAATAAAATAATTTTAAAAAATGCTTGTACTGTCTCATTTTCTTAGCCGAGACTTTTCTCGAATTTGCGTATGCGTCAGGTCTGCTTTTATTTCATCGAAATAGGGATGACAGGATGAATAAAGATTAGGAAATGGATAGTTTTTATGAAGGATAATAAACTCTCTGCGTTTTTTTTTTTTTTTTTTTTTTTTTTAATTTTTTCTTTTGTGCTAAAGATTCAAATTAGAAATAGGATGCATCATCATCGGGGAAAAGCAAAAAATGACAGCGTAAAATAGAATTTCGAAGAGTGCCCATCTCTGCGTATCCCCCTTTGCCGGATGGAATCTACCCAACGGATAATCTCGGCTTTCGTAAACGAACAGTACGTATAAATGCTTAAACTGCTCGTTTCTGCGCTTCATGATTTGCACAATAGTCTGGTTTTCTTAAATGTTTTGAATTTCTTCGACAGAAATATTTAAAGTCTTGATCGGAATTTCCAGCAACTTCAAAAAACAAATATCTTCAAAATATTTTGAAATTATTAGTTAAGGCTTATTACGTGCTGCAGCGATGACATTATGTTTGATACAAAACTTCCTAATTAAAAGTGCTTTTCAACTTTGTAAGATTCTAATTTTAATTCCGTATTTGCAACTGCTAAGTTACTGCCAACAAATTAATTTAGGAAGAAGAACAGTCGTACAAATTGTATGCCGTTCTGAACATAAATACCTTCAAAAATTTAATGTAACGTTCTATACCATAGAAAAGTATCTTTATTCGAAATCACTATTATGTTTTTTAATGTACTGTATATTTGCATGGTTCAACCTTTAAAGAATTTGTTTTTAGAGTGTGTACTGCGACTCAGTTCTCGTCACAAAGTTCTGAAACTTAATCGAATTTAAGTAGCTGGAGGTCCATTTGAGATAAAGGCATAACTCAATGGAAAGAAGCATTTGATATATGGCCTGACTTTATCGAGCTATGTACTAAATTGACCTTCAGTCGAATTTCTATCCCACTGTAAAACGA
Source organism: Octonoba sinensis (assembly GCA_038502835.1). NCBI lineage: Eukaryota > Metazoa > Arthropoda > Arachnida > Araneae > Uloboridae > Octonoba > Octonoba sinensis. Next base: position 14,521,372 of record CM076606.1, on the reverse strand, counting down.
GTCTCAAAGATTCATTCACTGTTATAAGTTCTTAGATTAAAGGATGAATTTATTTAGAATTTTGAATACCACCCCGTTTTATTCACGTAATTATCTTAATTAGAATACTTTCGGCATAAGACTGCTGCGACCTTTGAGAGTAACATCTAGCAATAAGCAGTTGACTCCAGAGGTCACACCATGGAATTTTATAAATAAATGCACACCCTCGACAAAAAAACAAGAGATTGTGGAGAATAAGAAACAAACCTCTTCTTGTCAATCTCAATCTTCCCCTATGGCCATGGAGATAAATACAAGTGGTGCCTCTCCCTATCGCTTTTATTTTTAAGCCTATAATAAGTTTTATTCCTATGATATGTATATATATTTTAAGTTTAACAAACTACTTGTTGGTTATAGCCTTTTCTGTCTTATTGTGATGTGCCGTGATAGTTGTAACTATTTTCCAATCAACCTTACTGTTTCGAACTAGTACTTTGATTAATATTTATCTTACCCTCTAACAGCAAAACCGTATTTCAACTCCTAAATCTCTATATTACAAAAAACAATGCAAATTGAAATTCACTGTTTCTCTAGGAAACAATATTTGTTTTTTACGACCTAATAAAGACATTCCTACTGATATCTATCTTTGCAATCACAAATACAAAAATTCTGTTCTCTTTTAAAAGAAGTTCCTACAATGACGTTAGTATCAAAGCCTCTTCAAAGGAAATTGAAGAATGCGAAACGTATAGGATCGGTGGAATGAAATGAATATAATCTAGCCTTGGGATATATGTTGATATTTTCAGCCTTACTTTATTTTTAGTTTTTCATATTGGATGTTATTTTGTGCTGTCAAATCTGAGGAGAGGGTCGTGAATGGAACTTCTTTCGAACTTGATACGCTTTAAAATAAAGCTTATTTTTCTTCTCCGAATTTCTTGAACCTTTATAGTTTACTTGAAAATGTGCAGTATACTGCACACAGTTTAGGCATTTGACAATTTTTCTTACAATAAAATTATGCATATATTATATTTTTGCGTTGTTGTTTAGAAAGTTTTTTTCTCCATCAAGATATTTACTATTAATTTAGTAATTTCTTCTTCAACATAGAAAAACAATTCGCATCAAAAAGTCGTATGAAATAACAAAACTCTTACCTTACATAAACTTTATAATACGAGAAGCATTTATATATTTTTAGAATATATTTTGAGAAATGCGGAAGAATGGTACCAAGGAACGTTCAACGCAGTAGAAAATCAAAATTATTTAGTTTTTAAATGAAAAGTTGTTTGGTGCGAATTTCACGTGTTTCGGAATTTTGAGATAATTGCAATTCTTTCAATTCGAATTAAAACCATAATCCGAAATTAAAAGAAATACTTAAAGCCAGGGCCGCATTTAAGACCCTTAGATGCCCTAAGCACTAAAACATTTTGGTACCCCTAACACATTTGTATATTCAAAATGCACACAATAAAATATTTCAAAACTAGTAGAAAAATCTGATAGCAAACTTAGAACAAAACTATAATTTATTTCTTCTAGCTTAATTATAGTTAGAGTTGAATAACACTTCTACTCATTTCACTAGTAAAGTCTCTGATTAAATCTTCTCAACCAATTCAGGCTGGACAAAAACCTATATACGCTTGTAATGAATGCAATTTGTAAGAAATATTTTTCTCACTTGCGCTGTTTCAAACATGCACATAAAAACAGTTTATTTTGCGAGATTGAGATACTGCAGAAAGGCAATGTTTTGTACAAACATAGTTCATTCATTTTACCTTAAAATAAGAAATTTCTTACAAACGAAATTAATTTAGCTATTTAATGAACATAATTTTTTTCCTGAGGTATCCCTCCTTTCTTTTTTTTTTTTTTTTTTGGTGCCCTGACCACGTGCATATTTTGCATACAGTTTAATCCAGCACTGCGCACAGCAAAAGTAAAGGGGAAAATATATTACTAACAATAATCATAACCTTACAGTTACAAGCATTTATGATGCAAAACATGATTTGAAATTCATCATCTGTTGCAGTGTTTCTCAACCTTTCAGTATTCGCGGCCTCAATTCTCTATCATAATTTTCATCCCCCCCCCCTTTACCATAAAATGTTTACAACAATGTATGTAAGTACTGATTCTGTTTTTGAATTATTTTTAACTAACTGCCAAAACAAGAGTAAAAACAAGGAATTTTAGTAATAAAATTAATTTAGTAATAAATCACTACTTGAATTTTGGGCAGAAGTAGAGGATGATTTTTCTGCACTAAAAACAAGGGCATTTCGCATTCTATTACCAGTTTCAACATCCTTAACAACTTTTGTGAAACTGGATTTTCTGCTGTGGTTTCTTTGATGACAAACTATAGATATCGGCTAAATATACAAACTGAGGGTGGCTATTTCTAATATTAAGCCTTCCTTCGAAAAACTTTGCTTTGAAAGACAGGCCCAAGGAAGTTACTAATAATTATTAAATTTGTTTTTAATTTAGTACGTTTTGATTAGGAAAGTTTTAATTTAGTAATTTGTTTTACTTTAATAAATTATTAAAGATGTTGAAATGTATTCAGTTTTCTATGTGTATTTGTGCTTTCAGTCAGTTAATCAATTTTTTAAAGTAATGTTTTCTCTTTGATATTCTCGCGACCCCCTCTTCTCGTGTGCTCGCGCCCCACAGGTTCAGAATCGCTGATCTATTGTGACATGTTAATGAAATATTAGGTAATATAATTTTAAGGCAAAAATCATGTTAGCTACAGAATAATGTGTGTTCTTGTTTACTTTTGTACATTTACTTTTGTTTTACTTTCTAATTTTATTTTCAAATAAAATTGGAAAGTAAAATACAAAGTCGCGCCCTAACCACTCGGATTTCCACATTTAACTTCCAAAATCCTGAATATAATATTTAATTTCAAGCAAGAACAATTTCCTAAAAAGTCTTTTTTTGATAATTAAGATGTAAATAGAATAAAGTTATTAGTTCTAGGTCTCGCAATAGTTGTCGATCATTGTTTACTCTAAGTCTTTCAAATTAGCAAAAAATTGTTCCTGTAGTATATTTAGTAATCATTATAATACTTGTGATTTCATCATATTTCACCATATTTTATTACAAAGTTTCTCTCTGTAAAAGTAGTAAGAAAAATAAATATTGTTTAACTACGTATAAACTATATAGAAAATGCAATTAACGTAATTCATAATAAATAAATGCTTTGCTGTTTTTGTTAGTACGTCTTCTGGGTGCTGCTTTAAACTTATAACTAACTTACTTTTCATAATAAATTATGCACAGCCATTATTGAAAAAAATGAAGCAAAAAAAAGTTTCTTTTCATAAAAAAATAATAAAATATTTTGTCTCAAAAATACTTCATTACTAAGGATTAATATCTCTAAAACATCTCAATAACTTTTAATATCAACTTTAAAAAGGTGATTTAAAAATTTATCAATCTCTTTGAAGAGCATTTCAAACAAAGAATTCATGTGTATTGTTATAAAACGTTTAATAATCACAATTATATTTCTCTTAAAACTAAAATACTTCAGAAATTTCAGAGCTATATTTCGTTATCAAGAACCGTTAAGAAACAAAATACGTTAAGCATATCTAAAACTTCAAACTATTTACTTAATAAAAGAATTTCCTTGAATTTTCTTCAACTATAGAAAACATTCCTTCAATTATTTATTTTCCCTCTCGCAATCGGGATTTAAATGAAGAATTTTTTCTCGCTTTAGGGTAATGTTAGTGATGACACAAGAAATGTAATTTCATTCTTAGAAAAAAACTCGCATTTGTTACAAAATTTTCCTCTGAAATGTCAATCAATTTATAGGACCTACACAAAATGTTGATCCAAGATTTCACAAAAAAGTTATAATTAATATAAAGTAGATTAAGAGACAAGGCCGAATCTAGTAATTTTTTCAGTGACATAAACCTGGCTATTAATAATTGGTGGATGAATTTTAAATATTTCATAACATAAAAAGGCGGGAAAGAAACGCATTTTTTTTTCTTTCTAAAAGGTATGGTCACTAACCCTTGCAGACCTAGTGCCTTCCCCGGAAACCGGTATCCATCCTTTCAAGTAGCACCACCATCGATGGACGCCATTACCAGTTGGGAATTTTTCACATTCTGTCTCCCCCTAAAGGGCGGCACCTGAGGTCTAAATGATAAGAAAATGCACTAGAAATTTAATTTAGCCGAGAGTATACACGCCAAACGGATACTCAAGGGATGTTTTACATGCAGCATAATCATACGACATGGGCGCTGCTGATTTTCTGCATCTTGAAACTCCGCCGACTTTGGCCAGATTTGATCCTACGAACTTGGGCGTACGAGGCCAGTGCCTTACCACTACGCCACCCTGCCGGCTACTAACGCAACCGAGGTTTTAATAACATGTTTTGAATGTTTGTAAGAAAGCAATGTTTTTCTTCACATGAATTGCGACATAAATGATTGGCACGTCTCTTGAAGGGGTATGAGGAACCCTTTACTAATTCAAAACGTTGTGAACTTCGGTCTATAAGTAATTCGAGTGAACCTAAATGTTTAGCTTTTAATGTGAAGTCGGTAGTTGTAGATCGGGTACTAGTGGTGGATCTTAGGTAAAAGATATTTTAAGTGCAAATAAGCTTCAAATATTTTAAATAACTTAATGGACCACATTTTGACTACAACCTGAACGCTCATTTACCGACGGAGAGAGTTTTTCTTTCTTGTTAGTACATTTGTACCTCGAGATACGAGTGCCCTGACATACGAGTGATTTGAGATACGAACGCTGTCTAGCAGTGAAGTTTTGTTTTGAAATACGAGCGACATTTGAGATACGAAGAAGGGCCATCTGCGACGCCACGGCCCACCCAGTTTACTGCGCCTGCGCAATAAACTGCTTTGAGATACGAGCAAGGTTGCGAAACGAATTAAACTCGTATCTCGAGGTATCATTGCATATCTTATGTTAAGGTGATAAAAGAACACTTAAGACAGACAGGGTAGACGACATTAACAAATCTTCAAGAATAATTGCTATTACTAACTACTTAGACTACTTCAATAAGAAAAGTTGGTAAAACGATTGCTTTACGAATGGCTTTACGAGAGTCTCTTTTTTTTTTTTAAATAATTGATTTATTTTGCTGTTTCATTTTATTTATTGCTAGTTCATTTATTCAATTATTAATTTTAGTCTAAGTTTTAATAAATTGTCATATTTTTTTTAAAGAAAAGTCAAAATATAAAAATCACGATTTAATTTCTTGTCGTTTCTTCAGTATACTATCAAGTGCTTCAAATTTTAGGGGAAAATAAACGACATAATTAAAGCACAATGAATCTCAAATCTTCTCCGAAAAAAACGATAAAAATTTTTTTTTTTTTCCTTGTAAGACCTCTAGTAAGAGAGAGGTTTGTCTTATCAACCACTAGCGGTGAACTAGTGACGGTTTAATAAGAAGTATTAATATCAGTTTCATGTTCTGTGAAGCAGAAGTTCAAAGATAAGAAGCGGGAAATATAACGGACAGTTTTGGTGGGTTGAATAAAATGAAAGGTTTGGAAATATGTAGCGGGAGTAACAACAAAAAACGATGATTACTCGAAGACCTTCAAATAAAAATAATTTAACAACAGCAGTTATAGCATTATCTTGTCATTGCAATCAGCAATTGAAATGTCTTCTGAGTAGTTGATGCATTAAAATTTAAATATCAGTAAGATCGAATGAATACCTACATAAGATATTCGGAGAAAAAAAATTGAGTAATAACATAATATTTTATGAGTCACAAAGGAAAATTTTTTTTATTAAAATTAACATTAACTAAATGTGTGTCGTAACTGAAATTCTTAATCATGAAATATATTTAGGAACTTTTGTTATAATTACTTCTCACAATTTTTTTCTTTGAGTTTTATCAGCCTCTGGATGAAGAACTCTACATCGAAATTGACAGCAATTTTGTTTCTGTGATGCCATAATATTTATTGCAAATTAATTATATAATTACGAGTTAAATTATTTAGAAGAAATCATAATTAAATACTCTGATTAACTACATAAAACGTTTTCTCTTGCACCTTCAACAAATTTCTTTGCGTGCAGACTCTTGTAAAACTACATAACTACACTGTAAACAAATTCTAGTTCCACTTTTCACCAAAAAACATAAAAAATGGCGAAATTTTTTAAAACATGTTGAAATGTTGCTGCAACCAACATTTGGTACTAGGTTGAACCATTATAATGGTGTAGTTTCAACTAGTTTCCCTATGAATGTGAATCTAGAAACCATTATAATGGTTCAGCTTTAGTGCCAAATGTTGGTTGCAGCTAAATTTCACCATTTTTTTGGTAAATGGTTTGTCGTAGAATGCCGAGCGGGGGCCTTCTGATTTGGAGTATTGTCGTTTTAAAGAGGGTGGGTGGACGCTCAACGTTCAATGGTGATACTGATTAATATAAAAAGGGACATTTATTTACATTGACGACACATTTACACAGATTATAAAAACTGTCACAAGAATACCACACTTCTTATAATTGCTATTTTTCTTTTTCTTTCTTTTTAAAACTATTTTGCTCGAGATCCTCTGTCTCGCGTCCTCGAGATTGTTTCCATCGCAACATAAAAAATATATATGAATGAATTTTATGTCCGGCTAAAGGCTCATCTTCAGCACTTTATTTACACGATGATGGTGATATATGAATAAAAATAATTACCCTGACTTGACCTGGGCACTTTCCGCGAAAAACCAACACACCGCGAGATAGCAACCCTCTCTCGACATCTACCGTGCTCGACTGTCCCTTTCTTTGCTTGCCAGAGCTTCTTCTCCTCTTGCCCCCTCCCCTCTTGAGGAGAGGCGCACCCGTTGACCTTGACAAGGTTGAACCAGAGTTTTTTGCAGTATAAAATTCTAAAATAAATTGAATTTAAATAAAAAGGCATTGGTAGTAGTTTCCTAAGGATTTCTCTGCAATTACAATAATTGTTTCTTTTAATAATAATGATTTTGCAGAAAAAAATGTCTCACGATTCTTCGCGCATCAATTTTTGTGGCATAATCATTGAATTATAGACAAATGTGAAGTAATTAATTTCTAAAATGTAATATTTAGCGCAGTTTTATCATCATCATCATAACTGGCTCGACAACCCGTTTTGGACCTTGGCATTCTTCAAGAGATTCAACCAGACTGTTCTCTTCATGGCCATGGATTTTCAGTTTTTGATTTAATAACACTAAAATTGGTAACTAAACAGTCGACCCATCTCATTTTCGGTCTACCTCTTTCTTTGTCGTTGTCCGAAAAGGACTGCATTGAAAAATTTCAGTGCAGCTCTATCACTTTCCATTCAAATGAGGTGCCAGCCGATCTTATTCTGTTTTGTTTAATAAACTTCAAAATGTCAACATCTCTAAAGAGTTTGTAAAGATCAAAGTTGTATCTTCATTGTCATTGGTACTACCAAAAATAGTTGTTGTTGTTGTCATCGTGGGTGGCGAGGAAGAATGGGTACGCTGCACCTGAGTCGAACGGGGCCCTTTGGAGCTACGACCTTTTTAACGTGCACCAGCTCCCTTTAGCGTACATGGACCGCAACAACAGGCCACGAGAGGTTGTCACCATCCCAAACACTGACCTCAGGCAATGTTGCTTCACTTTCGGCGCTCTGCAGGAACCGAGCTTCTACCGACTGATCCACTGCGGGACACCAAAAATAGTATGTAGCACAATAAGTCAATAAGTGTTGCTTTTTAGCCTACTTTCCCGTAAAAATAAAAATAGTAATAATAAAGCATGAAAGAAGGCATAATGTATCGTGAAAATATCGTTAGAAATCAAGAAAAGTCAAAAATAAGTGAAGTAATTAAATAAAGATTGAAAAATTAAAAATTTGAAAGTAGGGTATTGAGATGGGGGAAAAGTGTGTCTGTCGGTCTGTCTGTCGGTCTGTCCCCCCGTAATAACTTTTGAACGAATTATCCGATTCGAAAAATTCTTTTTGCATTCGAAAGATCTCGGCGAGGACATCTCATTTCCATATTTTACTTTTTGATTTGAAAAATTTTTTGTTTAATTTTGAACAGTTCAAAAATTTTTAACATTAGCGCCTATGGGCGAAAATGAAGCAAATTATGTAAACTCTAGGTACAAGATCCAAGTTCCCATGAACAAGCTCACTGGAAGAAGTTCTTGGCGTGAAATATTGATTTGAACAATTTTTGCTCATTTTTGAACAGTTCAAAAAAAATTAACATACCGCCTACGGGGAAATTTAAATCCTATATAATTCCTGCTCTAACGGACCGATTTGCTTGGAACAAACTTTATCGGAAAGCTCTTATAACGTAGAACATGTACAAATAGAAAGTTCATCCAGAACTAACGAACCTATTTTCCTATGAAATTTTTTGATCGGGATTTTCAAGAATATTTTTGAATTAATGAATGATTAAATGAATAGGCAAAAGAATGAATGAATAAATGAGTGAATAAATACATGAATGACTCTTAATAAATGAATGATTGAATGAATATATGTTAACCGTTGAAAAAGGTATATTTGAGGCAATGAAGAACTAAAGCTGAACGAGAAAGACAGAGAGAGAGATAGCTAGATTATAAATTTGAATTCGGTGTGTACGGGAAAGTAGGCTCGTATAGTTCTAGACGGAACTTCTTGTAATAATAATATTTTTGCACAAAAAAAAATGTCTAACGATTCTTCGCGCATCAATTTTTTTTGTCATAATAATTGAATGATATACAAATATAAAGTAATTAATTTCTAAACTGTAATGTTTAGAGCAGCTTAACTCATAGCTTAAAAACGAATCAATTACCATTAAAATTACCTCCCATCGTCTCGCACTTTTTTTTTTTTTTTTTAAGGATTATTGATGATAATGTAGAAGATCCAACCACATTATGTTGGTACTTAAAGTCATCCGCTTCAGGGTGGCTTTGATGTATGAAGGGATATTTTATTGTGACAACGACGTATTGTGTGAGCGGCACAAAAAATATTCCTGATTTCCCGTTCAACGAAATATGACTTTCCACATACTGTATCCCTATTCAACCAAGGATGAAAGAAATCTTATAAGGGAAAGCAAAAATTATTTTCTTTTGCGGGAAATATTTCTAGTGCTTATGCTCTCACAAATTTAATCATACCAAATACTTATACCAAAAAACTCTTTTCCATTTTTCTTTATGTCAGACAATTTACAAAATATACGAATACAAAATTTACGAATATTTACAAACTGAATGATTTACTATTGTGTTTGGTAACATATAATTAAAAGAAAAGCTATTTCATAGAAATTTGTAAAAAGAAACTTCTAAAAAATCTGATTTGTTTCTAAGTAACAAACCTGGAAATTGTACACTAGATATTTTGATTTATTTAATCTGCTGGTTCTGCATTTCTAGTTGAAAAATTTAACAAAATTTTATCATTTTTTTGAAATTTCAAGTTATTTATTTAGCATGGTATGTGGAGTTTTATCTTTTTTTATAAGCTGGATATTCAATTCACTCATATCAGGTAAGCACAAAGGGAAGCCATCGAATATGTATATGAGATATTGTTTTAATATAAATAGTCATCTTTTTTTCTACGACTCCCTCCTTAAAATGAAATATAGGCATTACAAAAAAAAAAAAATTGTGAAACGAAACATTTTATCTCCTGTTTTCTTGATTAAAATCAAGAAGAAACTCATTTGAATTGTATCGCTTTATTTATTTTTATCTACCGCAGCCGTCATAGAACACTTCTTTTTCAACAATAAATAACATGTTATTAAACTTCGTTCAAAATCGACAACGTGTTTTTTCTTTCGTGTTTTTTATTCTGTTTTCCTTACTCCTAAATCGATAAATTATATCGCAAAAACCGTCAAAACCAAACCTATTTACGTCACAAACTAGATAGCAATTTTGCTCTCAACGAAAATCAACTTGAAACCAATAGTTAATTCTTGACCAATATTTTCACTATAATATTATTCACGCTAAGAAAGTCTTGGCAAATATTTGTTAAATTAACAGTGTCATTTTTTATTCTGACTGATTTAATAAGTTCCTCTCAGCAATATTTCCTCTAATTATAACTCTTGTTAATTATAGATCGTTGATAGCACAGCTGACTGTCTTTGAAGTATCCCGAGAAATTTCCGATGCTAAAAAGCATGAATTAAAAGAGTATTTTCGAGTAGAATTACTTCTGCATACAAACAACTAAAATCAATAAGTTTCGTCACGCATTAAAAAGGAAAAATGATGTTGAATCTTTAAAAAGAAACCAACGGACATATGTTTGAGCTCATTTATTCCATGTGGTGTTAATTAGAGCCTCATGACGTGAAAATTACCTTTTTGAGCAAAGAACATAGATTTTAAATATCGGAATTGCGCGGTATATTGATGTGCTTAATTTCACCGATTGCAGTTAATTTTTCATTACGAAATTGTGTTTGTTTTTATTTTTATTAACTGCAGTGGACGCCCGATTTTACGAACTCTTTGGGACCACGGAAATTGTTCGAAAAATTTTGTGAACTCTTTGGGACCCCGAAAATTGCTCGTAAAATTTTACAAACTCTTTGGAACACGAAAATTGTTCGTAATATTTTACGAACTCTTTGAGACCACGAAAAGTTTCCGTAACATTTTACAAACTCTTTGGGACCACGAAAATTGTTCGGAAGATCGAAAAGCATTCTTTCAGTAGAAGATTTTTTGGAACTAATAAACTGTTCGTAAAATCGCAAGCGCTCGAAATCTAGAGGTTCATAAACAAACTTTTAAACTCAATCGCATCATTTTATAACCTCTTAAAAGGCAAAAAATTACATTAAAAAGAACATTGCAACTCCCTTGCTACATATCTCAGTACCTCAGAGCCATAGTATAGAAGTAATTTTTTCGAGTTTTTGCGATCAAGTTAAAAAATAAACATTTTTATTAGTATAAGACTAGACTTTCCCGTGCCAATCTTACCCCCCCCCCCCCATTTGAGTAAAGACAACTATTCCTAAGCATCCCTAATAGGATAAGGACATTAGTCCCGAAATATCTCCGTAATAATAAAGACGCCAGTGACTAAAAATACCCATTAGATCACAAATTACAGACCTTTAAGAGCTGATGTTCCTAAAATTACCAACGGTCCATCTTAAAATCAGAATAAGGACACCAGTTCCTAAAATCCCGCTTGCAAAATCGTCAAAACATTTCCTAAAAAATCAATAAAATAGCATTTTTGTAAAATTCGGCTAAAAACGGAAAAAAGAAAAGCATTATTTCCAAAGGCAAGTAAACATGCACATTTGAGTGAGAAAAATGTATAGTACTGAACTAATACTAACATGTGAGTTTTAAGGTGATAGAAAAAAATAACTAAATTCTGCCCAAATGGCACCAGACAGTACAAAAATTAAATAAATACTATAAAATAAAGCACTTAAATAAAGTATGGAATCAATCAAAACCGCTACGTAAAAAAATTAAAATAAAGCAAAGATCGCCAAACTGCGCTGAGTAATAAAACCATAACGCAAATGTGACATGATCCTATAGTGTAAATCACGTATTAAATTTAATTAATGAAAACAATATTACTAGAAAGGATTTTTTGACGCGGTATGGAAAAGTTACGAAGCGGAAAATAATATATTGAGAACAATTAACTGCATGGTAGAGGGGGCAAAAAAATATATCACCGCTTGGCAAAATTTTAAATTTCATCAAAAATCAGAGTTAACCTTCCAACCCCAGCAAGTATATGTATGCAACTCAACACAATAATAATTTTTCATTAGTTTTTCAGAAATTATCTGTTTGGAGACAAAACTAATATTTATTTTGGCGAAAACACGCAAATTGAGCAGATAAATTCAGAGGTAAGCCTCGTTTTAAAATTCGAAAACTACTTTAAATGAATATTTCGCGTTGTCTATTTGTCGTACGAGCTTCAGAAAGAGAATCATCTTGCGCAGTTTTTTACGGGCATCAATATGCTGCAAAAATCTAAAACGTGGGTCATTTCTTCGATGAGACAATCCCAAAATTAACAGTTTTGCATAAAATTGGAATAAAAAAGAACAAATTCGAATTTTAAGAAAATCGCTTCGAGGTGCACGAAGACCTGACCCAAAGTAACCAAAATTTCGCACTTCTAGACCGTTTCATTTCGCCAGGAGGCGACCGACAGACACACATACATACACACACAAACTGATACACAAACTTTAGGTTTTATTTATGTACATTAACTAATTTGTATTGCTTCATTAACACAGATAACTTACTTTCGCTGTTTAACCAAAGTGAATGGTTTAGACTCGGTTCTAGCTAGTTAAAGTTGGAAATTTTTCGGACTTTAGCCGCAAAGCCTTTGTAATCCTCATATTAATTGGTTAAACCTAGGTTTACCTTTCATTCTTGCTTTAGCCGTAACATATATATATATATATAGAGAGAGAGAGAGAGTTATACTTTTTTTTTTTTTTTTTTGCGTTTTTATGTATAAAAAATTTAATTTATTTTCGTAATACCCAAAATATTTTGACTTGAAACCACAGAAAAAATTTATCATCATATAACAACCAAAGTGATGAAGGGATTTAAACTGAAGAAAGTTTTAACAGAATGGTTTTCGAAAATGATGTATAAAAAGTTCTTTTGACAATATCAAAACAGACTTATTGCTAATCAAGTACAAGTCACTTTACATTTGCAGTGAGTATTCAATATTCTACGTATGAAAATTGAAAGAACTTAAAAACAACTTTTGTACCCACTAAAGAGAAAAAAGACCAACATTCTAAATGGCTAAAACATTTTCTGTTTCTTCATATGTAGCAGAGGTAGTTAAATATTTTCCCTTTCACCTAAAGAAAATGAACTATTATGAATTGATACTGCTAAAAAATGTTGAAATATATTTCGCTAATAATAATGTTAAGTCCAATAATCCGTTCATCCATTTTTTTATTTCTTTTTAATTTTAAGTAAAATTTTTAAAAGAAATTTTTGATATAAAATTTTTTAGCAGTGCTATTATTTCCTATTATGAACGTATTCAAACCCAACAAGCAATTTGAAAAGAAAAAAAAATCTTTGAAGGGAAAATGGAATTGATCCTTCTCTTTTACCATTATTTTCAAAATGTTGATTGATACAGTACGTTATTATAGTTGAATACATTAATTCTTGCACTTTATAACCTTGACTGTACTAACCTTTTGTAACATGAGTAAAATTCTAAGAAATATAACATAAATGTCTCTGAAAAAAAATAATTCAGACATATTGTTTAAGAAAACTTAAATTGAAAATTTTAGGAAAATGTTCTTTTTTAATGTTTTTGTCTACATCTTTTCATTGCTATATTATTTTGTCATGTGAAACTAAGTATTATTTTTGGTTCGCTTATTTCGAAGCAAGTGAAGACTGCACCAATATAAAACGAGCATGTTTCTCTTTAAAAGTTTTGATCAATTTAAGTATCGAAGTTAATTACTTAATTATATTACTTTAATGCATTTATGTCTGGAGCTATAACACAAATAGTTTTTATTTTTATTAACTATATTTTGGCGTTGAAACTTTACTGTAATCTAATTAATTCTCATTACTAGAGTTTGCGAAACTTTACTACGGCCAGCATAGTAAAGATTTTTTTACTTATTTTGCGAACTGTGTACCTACTTGAAATTTCAAACGAATTTCTCAGAATAAAATTTAATTTCTTAACGCATGATCACTTGCTAAAGAGTGCTCTGAAGTGAATAAAGCATCTTAATTGAATTTCGAAGATAGGAAAAAATTCATTTAATAATAGAATGTTTTCAACCGTTAACAATGAAAACTCAACGACATTTTTTCAGTGTGTAATTAATTAAAATTACCTTAAGATATATTGAACAAATAGCTTTGTTTCTCTATAGCCTATGATTAAAATACGCCGTTTCGCTACTTTAGAAATACTTTAAAATATACAGTAACACCATCATTTGCTAAACTATTTTGTACAGAGTTAAGTCATAAATCTGAATCTTCATTTGCATCCGGTTAAGAAATATAACAGTTTCGTAAACTTAAGTTTAAAGATTATGCGAACAATCGGAGTAGTGTACACATTCCTTACATTAGTATATTTCTTGCGGAACATGTGTTAGTTTCAGTGCTCCTAAAAAAACTTTTTTAACTAAATGTTTTGAGTAAGAGCATTACAATAAGTTTCTGGTATTTTACAAGGATTTTTTTATAAATCGTTTTATAACAAATAATTTGAAAAGAGGAACTTTAGGTTTTAATGCAAGAAAATTTTGTTAATGGATGCTTTCGCTAAGCACATTTTTCATAAAATTGGCACCATCAAAACTTCCCTTCATGTAACCTCTTTTCTTAATAGTTTTTTCAATTAGAGTGAAAACATTCTTTTATTTCTAGTGAGCAGCTGCTGGATTCTGCTAATTGCAGACCTAATGTGTTCCCCACAGATTGGTACAATCTCTTTCAACGACACTACAATGAGTGTGGTACCATCGCCGCATGAGAATTTAACGTCCAGTTTCTTCACCCGAAAGGTGAGCACCCGGACTCTGTTGATGCGAAATTGCACTAAGAATTTAATTTAGAATAGAGCATCCAAGCCAAATGACTCGAGGAATCTTTTACATGCCGCATATTTATACGACATTAGCGCAGACGAATTTCAGTATCTTGAAAGTCCACCGACACTGCCAGGCTTGATGCTATGAACTGAGGCGTACGAGTTCCATGCCTTACAACAACGCCACCGGTGAGTGAAATAAAATAAAAATTTTAAGAAATAGCACATAGTTCCATAGCGTAAACATCGTAATACATACGAACGTGGTCAAATGTAATTGAACAAGATACTGGTGATGTTCAAGATGACGTATTCCTCGAAATTGTTTCAGCATTTCCCTCTTTTTCCTGTGTAGTTGACAGTAAAATTCTGTTTTTGTTTTATTTTGCAACGATATTTTCTTCTTCGCATATTTCGTCTACGAAATTTTAGATATTCATTTTCTCAGTAGTTTTCACTCATATTTAAGTTAAATAGATTTCACTCATATTTAAGTTAAATAGATTTCACTCATATTTAAGTTAAGTAGATTTCACTCATATTTAAGTCGTTTTCCCTCGTATTTAAGTTATTAGTTCTCACTCGTATTATCTGTAACTACTGCTTTAAATATTGGGAATATATGCATTAGACAGTGTACTCCCGATATCACGAAAGGGCGAAGGGACGCGAAAAAAATTTCAAGATATCGCGCTTTCGAGATAACAAGGCCATAACCAAAACATACAAAATGTCATTTATACAAGGAACCAATTTTTTTTCTCCCTTTGTTAGCCATTCAAGTGACCAGATGGACTTCTTGGAATCGTTTCTGACCCCTCAGGAAAATATTGAAAGGTGTGAGTGATTGTTAGACACATACCTCGGTTGGCTTCGACACAATCAACTGCGATTTTTAGTAGATTCTCATATATTTTCGGCCAAAACTGTTTTACAGTGTATGCATCGAACTAATATTAGTGAGAGAATAGTGAAAGAGAACAAAGAAACTTGGAAAATTAAATACATATTTCGTGTATGAGCATCAAACGTGGAAACTTCAGTTGAAGCAATTTTATCATTCACCCCCCAAAAATCGTATATAGCAAGTTATGAATACAAAGTACTATCTGGAAAGAACATTCGAAATTGAAATTGAAAAACCCAAACTCCCTGATATTTTGTGTTTTCAAGAAGCACATGATTCTGACAAATATGTCATCGAACTTCTGAAGCAGAAGTTATTGACAGAATCTCAGATTTTCGAAACCACGGAAAGTGATAGATCATTGCGAGAAGTGGGTGGGAACACACGTATGAATTTCTTTTGTGTTTGCTATAAAAGCCCGAAATTGATTCATGGTAGGAAGTAAAAATTCTATAAATCACTGAGAGGAAATTTATCACCTCTTGTTGGGTGGAATTCAAAAGGAGAACAAAGTGATAAATGATTTTGAAATAGTAGTGGATCTCGAGTAATAGGAGGAAGATATGCATCTATATTTCTTTTCTTGAGTAGGGAAGAATTCAAATTTACTGAAAGCTATGTCTGAGTAACGTTAAAATATTTCATGTTTTCCAGCATAGAATTTCATTTAAAACGGTATGCATAAATTCCCCCCCCCCCTCCCAAATGAGTTTCAGAAGCGTTGAAACAAGAAATTTTATGGCATTTATGAAGTTGCATATTGAGCTGTATCTTTTTTTTTTTCCCTTTTTATTTATGGATGTGAAGGTATAGTACTATTTTATGATCTTATATACAGGGTGGGGGAAAAGTTATGACCCGGTTTTGTAGTGTTATAAGAAAAAAAACTAATACAGTTTGAGACTGAAAACTTTTTTATTTTGATCTGTATTTAACACCATTTTTTTAACATTAGGTTTTGAATACCACTTCAGCAAGATAGCGGCCTTCAGCACCAATACACTGATGCAGTCCATTTCTGAAGTTTTGGGAAACTTTTCTGCACATTTCAAGGGGGTATGGCGGATATTTCCTCGATAATTCGGTCCTTCAGCTCTTCTAATGTATGGGGAACTTTCTCCTTCAAATAACCCCATAAAAAAAAAAGCTTAGGGACCGTAACATTACGCGGGATATTGAAATGCACTCAAAGATGCAGTCTATTTTTCCTCTCTGCGTGGAAAAATAGACTGCATCAGTGTATTGCTGTAGAAGGTCGCCATCTTGCTGAAATGGTATTCAAAACTTAATGTAAAAAAAATGGTATTGAATACAGAACAAAATAAAAAAAGGTTTAAATCTCAAATTAATAAATTTTTTATATAACCCTTCAAAACCGGGTCATTACTTTGCCCCACCCTCTATAAAATCTCTTAAAATCTTAAGAAATTCCATTTTTTTTTATTGTTAGTCTACATTCTTGCATCTCTAACACTCGTGAAGAGTATTTAATTATTTGCATTGCAAAGTTAAATTTGTTCCCGATGGTCGTGCTATGCAAATGGATGTCGAGTAACATTATATTTTTAAATCCCTTTGACCATGCATATATGATTTAATTTAATGCAAATATATTTTTCCAGTTTTAATTTACTTATAAGTGTTTTTAATGAAGGATGAATGCAAATTCATGATATGCAAATTATCTGGATCTCTGAGCGTATTTAAGACATGGGCTGACTTGCCTGGCATCAACGTTTAGATCCCATCCATTCCTATGCCTGGTCGTTCCTCGTCGCCTGCGTTGCAGTGCGTGTGCGGCCTGCGTTCGAAGATCTTCAAACATGAGTTGGAAGACCTCAACCAACCTCTGTGCTGTATCCCCGGGGTTGGATTCATGATAAAGTTTTTTTTTTAAATAAAATGCAAATGGGGAATTTGAGCGGAGATGAATCTTTTGATGGACATAAGTAACTGTTTTTCCTTTTTCTGTATCACACTGGAATACCCTTGTTGGTATTTAAGAATTTAACATAATTAATTTATTTATATTTTAAGAATGTTAAATAAATTGTAACGTGTTTTTCGTGTCAGACTCATTCATACTCTCAACCACATTTTTAAAAATAACCTTTTAAGCATAAATTTTTATTAGTCTTCTAGAACACACAAGAGTTAACCCTTTTTGTCAGCCTTTCAAATTTTGCTGACAATAATTGTATTTATTTATTTTTTTTTTGTTGTATCTTTCAGTAAATTACGCATTTATTTACAGTTATACGTTAATATAGCATCAGTAAAATTATGATTCAAGTGTGTATTTTTCGAAATATGTATCTTAGTTTGGGTTTCATTATCCAACACCTTCCCCAAAAGGGTATCACCCGGAGTCGACCGACCCCTCCTACTTCCGTAGTGAGACTATTGATATATATATATATATATATATATATATTGTGTGTGTGTGTGTTAGAAAAAGAGAATTTAAAATTAAAAAATAAGCAGTGGGTAAGCAACAAATTAAGACAGTACGAAAGTACGAACTATGTTTAACGTAGTTAAGTTAGAAAGCAATAATACAACAACAAGATAACTTGCTACCTCTTCAGTGGGTGGGAGCAATTTTACTTTTAAAACGCAAGGCGTTTCAATAAATCCATCTATTTCTTTTTTTTTACTGCATCCTTCACTGTAACATAGTAGCGTAATTTTTAAAACACAAAAGAACTGGACACATTTAAAGTAAGCCGGTTAAATAAACCTAAAGCAAGAGTTAAATAAGTCTAGTATTGCTCAACATTGTTGGAATTCCCACCACTTTTGATTTCAATTCTGGGAAAATTATTCAAAAATGTTCTTCCCCTTTAGAGCTTGACTTTTGGGAAGCTTACCATATTTACAGGAATAAAGAGAGAGAGAGCTCTAATTTGGTTAATAATTCTTCCTCAACTCCATATTTTTCACAGGTTTGGCAGAAGTTCCTTTAATTTGTTGTTCTTTCTTGGTTTCTTGTTGGTCGTTGGTGGATTTGCTTTAATTTTGTGTCTATTTTTTCACCTTTTGTTCCCCCCTCCCCTCCCCCCTTCTTTACATGTGTACTTTGTTTTTGCATTTTGTTTTGGTTCTTTCTGTACTTATTTCCATTTAAATTTTAATTTTTTGTATTTTATATTATTGTTTTTGCAAGTTTCATGTATTTTCGCACTTTTATCCATGCTGTGGTCTTTTATGCTTTGTTGTAATTGATATTCCTTTTTTACTTTGTGTAGTCTCAACTGCGTTCGTTTGGTGCTTTCTTATTGGTGCCCTTTCGTGTTACTGCTACTTCCACTTCCACGCTGCCTTTATTCTCATTGGTTTGCAGGTAAGTCTTAGGCTATATAAGCCGTGCTTTTGTTGTTTTGTCTGCTTCATTTGGATGTTTTTGCATCTAGAAACTCCACTATTGCATTGAAAAAGGGATTAATTTATATTTTAAAGTGTTCTTTATTTACGTTTTTTCCTTGTACTCATAGTTTAGGACAAAGCATTTTTAAACATTTGTCTTATAAAAATTATGCAATAATTTATATTTTCTAATGCATTAAATAGGGCAACTATTTCAAATATTGTCTCACAACATAATTACTTTCATCAAATTTAATAAAGAGTAGACTGTATTTCACCAATATATTAACTTTATTATATATTAATATTCATACATTGACTTTCATTTAATGTAAAATTTCCTGCAGTTCATATTATTGTATTGCTTGTGTAAAAGAAAGCGGAATTATTTGAATTATGTTATCGATTCATTCGATACTATGACCATTTGATATAACGACAGAAATAGTGTAGTCCACATGTTGTCGTTTAAAAGGCGAGTTGACTGTACCAAGATTTATATTTATCTTTTAAAAATAGCCTTTTAAAATTTTATGAGTTTGTCGAAAAAATATAATTGTAGTACAATAATGCAATTTGAGTAGCATAGACACATGATTTTAGTTTAATTCGAGTACATTTCATACATATAATAATAATTTAACTTTGTGCAAGTGAACACTCTTTTTGCATTTCACACACTCTATTTAACTTTAAAATATATATATATTTCCAATGTTCATTTTTATGCTTACAAATTCTTATAAAATAAAATCAGTAATGTTTCTAACATTTCACATGTTCTGCATGCTAAAGATATCAAAAGAGCAATAAGTAAGAAATGATTACCTTACATAAATAAACTCAATTGCTATTATTGACACATATTAACTCAGCATGAAAATATATACGCAAAAAGAGAAAAAAAAACACTTATCATTGCACAATATTCTAGCTCTTTAATTCGGCAATTCAAGAAATATCGTTGCAAAACTGTCAAAACAAAACGCAAAACGAATTATTAATCTTAACTCACACCCTTATGTTGGAAAACTTTTATGCACAGGAAAGTCACTTCGACATTTTCTTTGAATTCTGCTTCAGTTATGCATATTTTATTTTAATAAATAAATCTCTCACGCGATTATTTTCTTCTAATTACAGATCTTACAAATTTGACTCCTTTAATTACATGGCTGGATGTCTTTTCAAGGAAATAAATCTAACGAAGACTCAACCCTTTTATGTTCAAAGAGCTATAAATAAACAGCAAGATCGATACTTTTCATCATGCCATGAAAAAAAATCAGACTTTAAAAATGAAGTACGGACACATGTGTGCTTTTATTTATGGCGAAGAGTGTTAATTAAGATTTCATGACTTGCTAATTACACACTTGAAGTTAAATATAAAAGAAAAGAGCTTTTATTAATGACATATTATGCCCTGACGTTTAATGTTTGAAACTAAAGCCAGATTTTAATAAATACACCGTATAATTTTACTTTGGTTAATTTTTAGTTCATGAACGTTTTTTTCTTATGGCTATATATTACTCTACATCATATTGTTATACATCATATTATGATACTCAAAAAATTGAAAATACTTTGATGAAAACCTCAGCAAGGAAAAAAATCATAACGAAAACCAGACTAAAAAAAGTGTAAATCACAGTAGGGAAACTGAGTGTTTCCTTAAATTTACGAGGAACTCGTTCTAAATCAAATTACTATCAGAGGCAAACCGCGGATCCAAACTGCGAAACTCATGGCATTTTCTCATTTTTGGTAAAACGTCTTAAGGTGTTCTTTCAAAATACCACAGAAGCTGGACTCCTACTATTAACTGTACTATCACTATTTTCATGCATTTAATTGAACTTTCTTTCATGCGATAATTACACTCTCAAAAATAGAATCCTCATTTTCGACGATTCTTCAATCGTCAAGAAAATTTCGTCATTTACAACGATTCTTTCCTCGCGCGATCACGTGACTTTAAAAAGCTACTACACAAATTTCGCCAATTTGACGAAAGGTTTACTGGGGGCATTTTTCACGAAGCCATTTCGGCAAATACGACGAAAGCTTTGTGAGATTTGAGCACGCGTTTCTGAGAGTGTACTATCAAGATCACTAGATTATTTCACCGAATCTTCACGAGTTAAGTTATGCAGTTACTTTGTAATAAATGGATACTATTCCTGAAAGTGCGTATTATTATTCTTTAGTAAGTACTGTAAATTGCATCCCAACAAAACACTAATGTGAAAAAAGGGCCAAGTTCGATAGAACAAAAACGGCATTCGGAGTAGTCGGTGTCAGCGATAGAAGAATTGATATCTAACGGGTGCCAATTTCCATAGCAGATCCTTTGATCATGGCTGTAAGAGCGTACAATGTTCCTTAATTTATTTAAAAAGATTTTTTTATCGGATTCCTAACTTGGCAAGTTTTAATCAAGATAAATTACGTTCAAGAAGACCATAAGAAGACAATTAGAAATTAACTATAATAGCTTGCCACATGATTTTACTAACTATTAAAAATTGCTAATTGAATGAGTTAAATTTTTTGAATGTAATTTACCTGAATTAACACTTTCCGAGTTAGGAATCCGATAAAAAAATGTTTTTAAATAAACTAAGGAACATTGTACGCTCTTACAGCCATGATCAAAGAATCTGCTATAGAACTTGGCACCCGTTAGATATCAATTCTTTTATCGCTGACACCGACTACACCGAATGCCGTTTTTGTTCAATCGAACTTGGCCCTTTTTAGCCTACTTTCCCGTAAAAGTAAAAAAAAAATAATAATAAAGCATGAAAGAAGGCTTAATGTATCGTGAAAATATCGTTAAAAATCAAGAAAAGTCAAAAATAAGTGAAGTAATTAAATAAAGATTGAAAAATAAAAATTTGAAAGTAGGGTATTGAGATGGGGAAAAAGTGTGTCTGTCGGTCTGTCGGGTCTGTCTGTCTGTCTGTCGGTCTGTCGGTCTGTCGGTCTGTCGGTCTGTCTGTCTGTCTGTCGGGTCTGTCTGTCTGTCGGTCTGTCTGTCTGTCGGTCTGTCCCCCCTCTAATAACTTTTGAACGAATTGTTCGATTCAAAAAATTCTTTTTGAATTCGAAAGATCTCGGCGAGGACATCTCATTTCTATATTTTACTTTTTGATTTGAACAATTTTTTGTTCAATTTTGAACAGTTCAAAAAATTTTAACATTAGCGCCTATGGACAAAATTGAAGCAAATTCTGTAAACTCTGGGCACAAGAGCCAAGTTCCTATTGCAAGCTTATTGAAAGGAGTTCTCGGCGTGAAATATTGATTTGAACAGTTTTTGTTCATTTTTGAACAGTTCAAAAAATTAACACAGAGCTTACGGGGAAATTTCAACCCTATATAAATCCTGATCTAACGGACCGATTTGCTTGGAACAAACTTTATCGGAAAGCTCTTATAACGTAGAACATGTAGAAATAGAAAGTTTATCCAGAACATATGAGCCTATTTTGCTATGAAATTTTTTGATCGGGATTTTCAAGGATATTTCTCAGTGACTCAATGAGTGAAATAATGAATGAATGAATAAATGAAAGAGTGAAAGAATAAATCAATGAATAAATGAATGAGGAAAATAATGAATGAATAAATTATTGAATAAATGAAAATATAAATAAATGAGTGAATAAATACATGAATGCGTAAATGAATGAATAAACACTTGAATGAGGTAACGAATGAATGAATAAATGCATGGCTGAATAGATGAAAGAATGAATGAGTGAGTGAATGAATATGTATTATCCGTTGAAAAAGGTATATTTTCAATAATTAGAACTAAAGATAAATAAGAAAGAGAAAGAAAGAGATAGCTAGATTATAAATTTGAATTTGGTGTATACGGGAAAGTAGGCTCGTATAGTTCTAGACGGAACTTCTTGTTTCACATTAATGTTTTGTTGGGATATCATTTTGAAAAGCTAAAATGTGTGTTTTTATATTAACGATAAGTTATACTAAATTAAACGAAGCTGAATAGTCGCTATTAATTATTTAAGAATTTTTTCGTCTGTTCACATTTCTCCGTAATAAGTCCGTAAACCTATCTTTACTTAATTAATCTTTTATCTAAAACGTTGAAAAGTTCTGTATAACTACGATACTGGATTCTTTGTAGTCAGATTGAGTTAAGCCTTAAGGCGAAAAATTAAAGCGGAAAGTGAATTTCAATGCATCAATTATTTACATTCAAGCGCGAGAGAGTATTGTTTACTTTCAACGGCAGAAAAATATGGTTGCTGTTTGAAGTCGTTAGGTATGATGCTACTTATGAGTATGCTAGTAACTTCGAAGATAATGTAATTTTTTGACGTTTCGGATTTTTTTTCTTTATATATGCCAAATTGTCTACCTTGATACCAAGTTTCAAGTTTCTAAGTCTTCTAGAAGTAGGTTAGGTTTTTGATGAGTGAGTGAATGAGTGAGTGAGTGAGTGATAAAAATGACACTTTTCAAACCTTAATAATTCCATAACCATAAGAGGTACGTCAATGAAATTTGACATTCTAGAGATTAAGGGGATCGTTATTAGACGTACAAAATTTCAAGTATGTAGGTCTAATAGTTTTTGGGTAATGGTGGGGTCAAAAGTAGCTCGAAATGGTTCGGGTAAATATACACATTGGCCGGTGTCGCCGTATCTTAATTTGGCTGACTTTCTGAACTTGGCGGACACACTGCCGTGTGTCTAGATATAATTACTGACAGTTTAGATTTGAAAATACAGTCGAACACTTTTGCAAGGACACCATTTGGAACGACATGTCGGTTGTAACGTCAATATATCACTGATCCCGACAGATCCGCTCAGCGAATAACCACCTTGCTTTTACCGTCATAGTTTAAATGACGACAACGGTTTTAACGTCCCTTAACTTACTTTCATTCAATCAATCGTTCATTTTTTTCACGTAAAATTCTGAGAACATAACTTGAGAATAAGTCATGAATTCCCAACAAGTGTGATCCTTGTCCCGCCTCCAGTTTTCTTTTTCTAGAATGACCCCTTAATTTCATTGTCCCTTTCTTGAACTTTATGGTTCTTTAAGATATATAGTTTTCATGACGTGTTTTTCTGTTCTCCCGGTATACTAGATTTTTTTCTGTCTAATGACGTTTTTACTGTTGTTGTTAAAATTTTTGCTTGATGAATTATGAAAAAGAGTTCAAGAAATTATTTAAAACGAAGAATTTGATGTTTATTTAATAAATATTCAACATTGTAGATAATGTGTTGTTTTGAAGACTTTTTTTAGTTTATTAATGAGACCTTTTCACTTATTATCTACGTAGAAGGAAATGTAGAATGGTTCAAAATTGCCCTAGATTTTTTTAGTTGTTGAAAATAACAGAAAATTCCTGGAACGGATGCCAGTTAATTTCCCATTTAAAACATTTTAAATGAGACGAATGATGTACAATGCAATCTCCTAAATTGCGGCAATAATACATTCGAACTATGCTTAACAAAATGTTATGTTTTCCTCTGTACTGTTTAAATTTTTAAGAAAAAAAACATGTTATTTTTTTTAACGAGCACATACTCGTAATAATAAGTCATTTGTTTCTGCTTTAAACTTAACTGTTTTATTTGTATTCAATACTTATTTTTATGAGACAGAAATTGTATATCTTGCTTTTAAAAATGAATTAATATCACGCATCAGCATGGCTAAAATTGCCGACATAAAGAGAACAATTGCCGTCAAACAAAGAACAGTATCACTAAAAAAGATTAATTATATTTCAGTTATTCCTCTTATTTCACTTGGCAGACAATATTTAAAAGAGTTTTAATTGGAAAAGGCCATTACTTCAGTGCATAATTAAAATAATGATCAGTCATTTGAAAAACAAGTAATATTTTAATAAGAGGTTTTATTATTTTACATAATTTTGAGTACTCTTTCCAATCCATTAAGTTGGGATTCAATTTAAATCACTGCGACAGAGTGGATGAAAAATACTTTTATTTAAACAAGAGTCGTTTTATGTTACTTTTGTTTCAACATTTCTAACAATTTAATTTCTTGAAATGTTTATTTTGAAATATTTCATCAAATTACAAACCTCAGTATAACATTAATCGTAAAACAATCTATGAGGAAAAACTCATTAAAATCCACGCATTCAAAGTACTAAATTTATTTTTCGTTGCTTTTTTAATAAATTTTATGACGCTTCCACAAAATCCTATTACTCTTTTTTCAATCATTTAATTTTACACAAAAGCAGATTTAAAACCGTTTTATGTAAATTTTTACAGTGATACATACAATTACTTGCACATAAGCATTATTTTAAATGATAATCATATGAAAACAGAAATTTCATCGCCATTTAGTTTTATTAGAACTTCCATGAAAACAATTTATTATTTCCTTCAAAGAAAGAAATATATTTTCATAAAGAAATATGATGTTGTCAAACAACTGCATTTTGTCTTTCTTTTTAATAGCTAGGAGGGGAAAAATTAGTTTTAGAGATCATGCAAGAGAAACAATAACAATTCAGAGGTCTGCAAAATGTGATGAGAGTCATCTTTATCATAATTTAAAGCATTTAGCTCATTTACTATGAATGTTTCCATGAGTATTCTCTTTTAATGATTACAATTTTCTTATTTATTTACTTACTTTAACTGCGAGAAAGAAAGCCTAGCTTTAGAACTCTTACAACAGAAGCAACAATCAGAGGCAAAATTGATTCATAAAATAGCAAAATAAGGAGCACTTTATTATGAATTTAATGATTTAGTTCATTTTCTTTTACACGTTTCCCATAAGTACCCTCTCTCTCACATTTCTTTTTCTAACAGCTACATAGATAATTCAATTTTAAAAATTCATACAAATAAGAAACATCAATTCAAAGGTAAATATTGCAGTTGTATCAAAAATTGTAGTTGATAAAACTACAATTAGATGATTACTATATCGAAAATATAAGGATTTAGTTCATTTACTTTAGATTTTCCCATAAATACAAATTTTTTTTCGAATTTGCATTTACAGTTTACAATTAGAAGCACTAAATGTTACAAAGCATTGAAGCTTCGAATTTATTAAGTAATTATTTTAAGTTTATGATTATATTTTCTTTCAAGATCATAGTTTCTTAGGAATGATTTTAACGACAAGAAATCACACCATGCAGAAAAAAAAACTATGATTATGAATAATTTAATCAATGACAGCTTCCAATTCTAAAAAAAAAAAAAACAATATAGTTATGAATAAGAGAAAATAGGGCCATGGCAGCCTAGTGTTTATTATGTCGGATTTCCAATCGGAAGATTGGGTGTGCGATACCCGACCCGACCCGCTGAAGACCCACCACGCACACTTGGGGATACGTGCATGTGAAATCTGTGGATCCGGAAGTCCGGAGGCACTTCCGAGACATCGGAAAGTGGAGAATTTCCCTTCTCTTCCCTCTTAGGTCGAGAAATGAAGGTGGCGTATTTGGGGTGGCGCCATCTGGTGTCATCCAAATACATAATGAGCGAAGTTGTACTTCCACTGTTGTGGTGCTCATCTATAAACGGAAGGCGTTCCCTTGCTGCCTTCATTTCTGGCCGCTCTGCGAAAAGGAGCCTGGATACCCAAATGATAATAGAAACAACTTAAGACAAATTGCATCAAAGAATACAGAATGCGTCAAACATGAATGCGCTCAATTTGACGCGTCTAGGACTTTTCTTTGGGAGGTAGGGGAGGTCCGTGGACAGAGTAAGGGCTGCATCGGATTTTGATTTTGCGAGATATCGGGTAGCATGGGCTTGGTCCTTGTCTACCTGATCTGTCCGACTCTGTTGTCTGAAACCGAAATCATTCCATACATGATTTTTAGTGTCTCAAAGATTAAAAATCCGGTATAAGATTTTAAATTACATACATTTTCAAAAGATACTGATTAACTGTATTTTGAAAATTAAATTTTCGTTTGAGAAAAAAACTTTAAGTCTGCTTCTTCTCTCCTACACTTTGGGACTCTCTCAAATTTGGAAACGACTGCAAAATTTCAGTCGAATTACTTGTACTCAAAATTCGACGTTTATGTTGTTTTTTTTTTATAAATGCCTTTATTTTTTCAACAGCTAAAAATCTATTTATGGTTTTACCTTCCAAAGTTAAATTTAAATCATTCAAGTGACTAAAAATATCTGTTAAGTAGGCTAGGGTTCATATCCAAAGCTCGTCATTGAATGCTTGAACATTCACGCAATTCAAATCTGGTTCCTATCAGAAACAGCTGCACCTCGGAACGTAATTCAAACAATCTACTGAAAACTTTTCCTCGAGAAAGGCATCTCCCCTCAGCAACTGAATATGATCAGTGCCCATTTTAGAACACAGCTTTGAAAATAGTCGAGAGTTTAGTGCCCGTGATTAAATGAAGTAGACCAGCGGTCGGCAACCTAAACAGACTGAAGATATACTTTCCAAGTTCGGTGAACTCCAAGATCGACTCGGGGACCGGTGGTCGGAGGGGGTCATACATTATTAATAGGGCATGTTGGGATTGCGCCTGTCTTCAAATTGTAGGTTAATTCTTGACAGAACAAGTTCTGATGCTTATAAAACACCTACTTTAAAATTTCTAAAATAATGGTTTGCTAAAACGTTAACTCGCATCAAAACAATACAAATATATTATTTCTTTCAAATTTGATAAAAAGAACTGTTAGTTTTTGTTTTGTTTTTTAACTAAAACAGACATGTGAAATGTAGTTACATTCTTGAATTAACTCTCACCAAGAGCATAGTTAAAGGGACGACTGACATTCCATATTATTAGAAGTTTTTTCAGGTCCGGTGAATGATCTGACAAACTAATAAACATTTTCTGAGGGAAACTCGCCATCCAATTCAAAAGTTATTTTATTAATATTTTTAAAACTATAAACTGTCCAAAATGCTGTCGCGACCGACCGGTCGATCGCGATCGACGGGTTGCCGACCACTTAAATAGACCATCTTGACAAATTCCTGTAAAACCAAATTAAATGGCTCGGTAAAAGTCGAGACTAGCGGTCACCACTCGCCATTGGTGACTATAAATTTTTATTTGGCGATCACTAAAGGTTATGTCGGTCGCCAAAACTGGCGACTAAAAAAGGTTTGTAATTTATTATTATTATTTTTAAAATAGGGCTTTGTGTAATTTTGTGACAAAGCGTAGTTGGATGCACATGTTTGTATGCAAAATAAAGCCCCGGTTGGGGAGGGGGGGATCAGTTTGAAACATGGTTCAAAGTGGCGACTAAGTTTTTTGGGTTTACTCGCCACTGGCAACCATCAGATTTCTTTAGTCTCAAGTATTATGGCTCAGGCATACCCTTTACTGCCAACTGCTGGGTAAGAATGCTGCAGTGAATAATAGTGTAATTTTCTGTCATATTTTAAACTCCTCCGTGTTTCTCCGTCATTGCCCTAGCATCATCATAATAGAAAGCAACGCAATGTTTCCAGTCCAGTCTATCTCTTTTCTTTCTTTTTCTTTCGCGTGCACGCGTACCATCTGGAGAGGCTTCGCGTGCCATAGTTTGGGAAGTGCTGCCCTAGACAGTATGTAAAAGTTTAAAGAGCGTTGGCGTTGAATAAGAGCGCCGCCCTCCCGCCACGGCGTTGCCCATGAAAACCGCCTATATACGCAGGAAAGGCATTCCTGCAAGCCCTTCCATCACCAAAACAAAAAGGCCCCGTGCTATATATGCAAACCGCCTATATACGCAGGAAAGGCATTCCTGCAAGCCCTTCCCTCACCAAAACAAAAAGGCCCCGTGCTATATATGCAGAAAACGTTTTCTGAACCCCCTCCCCATCTCCGGAAAAATTAATCGTGCTGAGAATAAAAATTAAATCCCCTACTCCTCTCGAAAAAATCCACATTTTATTCATTTAATTGAAGTAAATTATTCCCGCCTCATACTAAAGTCTATCATGCTGAAAGAGAAGTTAACCATTCCTGATAATGCAATTGTAACTGTTAAATTAACTGAGCTGTCCCCTAATTCCACTGTTTTTGGAGATAATACATGACAAAGGGTTAATTTTTCCCAATTACTTTTTTTTTCTTTCTAATTCTGCTGCGTATGGTCATTAACCATTGCAGACCTAGTGCATTCCCCGTAAACCATTCATTTCTTCAGGTGTCACCACTATCGGCGGATGCCATTATCACTTGAGAATTTTAAAGCTCAGTCTAGGAATTTAATTTAGCCAAGAGTATCTAAGACAAACAGATACCCAAGGGATCTTTAACATGCCGCATAATCATACGACATGGCGCTGGCGGTTTTCTGCATCTTGAATAAGCCACCGACTTGGGTCAGGTTTGATCCTGCGAACTGAGGCGTCCGAGACCAGAGCCTTACCACTACGCCACCGTGTCATTTTTTCCCCAATTATTGAAACTAAAGATTTCCTCCCATTCTTTCCCAGAAAAACATTGTGGAAACATATTTTTGCATTGTTATACGTATAGAATACATTCTTTTGAAACAAAAGCTGTAAAACTTAGAAGATTCATGACTTTCCCATAAAAGGAACTATAAAATTTGTGATTTTCACTACTAGTTGCCTACGGGCAGAAATACATAATTTTACTACCTTTACAAATTCTTTTCAAAAGCTTCCTAGCTACCATTTACACAAGAGGGTTGACCAGAAACATCTAAAGCGCGTTAAGTCTCTTTCGTGGATGGATTTCTGGCTTAGGGGATGTGTAACAAAAAGCTTTATTCCCTCTGCATTAGAGTATAAAACCAACAATATGTAATCAGATTAGATATTTCAGTCTCGGTTTGGGATTTGAAATGTATTTTCCAATTCAGCCTCGTCTAGACATTTGAATTTTTCTTTTTTTTTTTTCTTGCATATATTGAGATTAAAAGTTTTTCGAGCTTAGGGAAATGTTATGGTGGCTTTATGCATTATTTTTCATAGTTATGGCTTTTGAAATAATCCTTTTGTAGCGATTGATTTGAATGTTCTGTACGTAGAGTATATACACATAAAAATGCCTCTAATAGAAACTTTTTATAAATATAGAGTATGTCAAAGAATTTTTAAGACAAGGTTTATAAAATGAAATAAAACTAGTAATTATATATTTTTAAGTATTTTTATTCAAAACTAGCGGTACCCGCACGGCGCTGCTCGTGTTGAATTTTAACCGTACCTTAAAAACGTAAGCACAAATTTCATTATTGTGTTCCGATTTATCGCCAATGACTAATTAAAAAAGTCAAATTGTAGCGTGTCATATTCGACATGTTATTTGAAATCCAGAATAAACCATACGTATTCCTTTTCTGGCGATATTTATTTAAATGCTATTGCTAAATCAAGGAAATCGTTAAATCGGAGAGACAATACTTTTATCAAGTTCAATCACGAATTTAAAACCTATTACTAATTTGAGAAAAACGTTAAATCGAAGGTATGCTTTATTGTTGTTTTTCCGTTGATAACTAATATGATGTCTCTCTATTTTGAAAAATAAGTTTTATATTGAAATTAAGCTAACACTATTCACCCGGAGTTGAGGAAACTGCTAATTATTATTTTTAGATCATGGTAAGACTTAAGAAATCGCACTAAAAAGCTTATAACTGGCGTTCTTATGGGCTTTGAAACTTAGAACAAATATCATCTTTTGCAGAAAAATTAGCGTTTTCGATTGATATATTACATTAATATGTGCAAGGTCTTTTTTCACCCCATATTGTGGAATTAGTGGGGACAATTGCGTAAAATTGGAATTAAACAAGAAGTACCTGTAGGATTTTTTTTTTTTCAGAAACCTTCGCAGGAGTGTACTCAACAACTTCCCAAAGTTTCATGGCGATCGGATGAATGGTGTAGTAATGCATAAACGACAGACAGACATACATTCATTTTTATATATATCGATAAGCTCTTTAGGCTTCAATACATTTGTAACAGAGGTTTAACAACGATTTGAGCGCCTGCTCCATTTTATATTGTGGGACTACTTCCATAGCTAGCGTCGAAGCTGTTTGTTAACAGTGTGTCAAAGAATTTTTAAGACTACAGCTGGAACTAAGCTAACAGTGGTGCTATCTGCGTTATCGAGCATTCGTGAAACTCCTTAACTATCAGTTGATCTACTGCCAAACCCTCAATTCATTTGTTTACTTTTTTTTTTTACTTTGATGACCTGACACTATACAAATAGCTTCGATGCGAGCTTTGGAGGCAGTCCCACAATGTGAGCTGGAATAGGCATTCCGATCGTTGTTAAACCTCTATAACAAATGTATTGAAGCCGAAGGAGCTCATTTCCGATGAAAATACTTAAAAATATATAATTACTAGTTTCTATTTTATTTTATACACCTAGTCTTAATATATTTATGTATTATTATTTATTATTATTTATTATAACATTAATTAGGAAAAAAATTAAAAATTTGGCTCTGAGGAAATTTTCAGAATTATTATTTGTCAAATGGCAACGATAGCTTTGTCTAGAATGTTTGAATAATGCAACGATGTTTTGAATTTTAAAATACTCAAATCATGGCGAAATAAAACCGTGTAACTTAAATCATTTTTTACCTATTTATATCTTAATTACGTAGTTAAATGTCAGATGCGCACCGTTATTTAATTTGCTCAATTTTTGCTTACCTCATTTGAAGCACAAAAGGTACACTTTTTGACTTACCTGTATGTAGAGTTGATTTTACTGCTTTGGGCAGGGCGCAATGTCTTGCTGCCCTTGCCATTGGCCGGCAACCTTATTAGTAACACACTCACGCCATTTCTAACTCTCAAAAGGGAAAATTTAATACAATTGCATTTTCGAGCAAGCTATTTGCCACTTTGTCATCGCTTCGTCAATGACAAATTTCATAAGGAGTTTTTTTATCTCAATGTGTATCGTATAGCACTTTAAGCAAAAGAATTGACCGCTGTTTCAAGAATGTGGCTACAAAGGAAATAATAGCTACTACCGGCCCCTGGCCGCTAAAGAATTTCCCCAATTTGGCCCATTAACCCTTTATCTACCGACGGTACTTATAAGTACCATTCTCTATAAATTCCATCCCAGCAACCATTTTTACCAATATTCTGATGGTACTTTGCCTGGACAGTCTTTAAATTCCCCTTTTTCTGAAAACATATTGGCAAGAGTTCTATCAAGAGTATTTTAGCTAGGAAAGGAACATAGATAGCTTTGAAACCGATGCTGCGTTTTGAACTTCCATTTTATTCAGATTGCTCCCTTAGAGTTTCGCTCCAGAAAAGTAGTAAAATTCAAGAATCAAGTCACTGATTTTTTAAATGTGTTAGCTAAGAACTTAGAAAACTATTTGACGAAATATTTTGATTAAAAAGTGTATGTAATTAATTTCACAGGGTAAATACTCTGTTTCACTTATTAGCTGTAAAGAAATAAATACTTATAGACTGAGCATTTCATTTATGTAAATCCCTTAATTTTCAGTGTAAATACCTAGACAAACTATTTCTGTAAAAAAAATTACTGAAGATCATAATGCAGTAGATAAAGGGTTAAGTGGTGCCTCAAAAACGGGATTGTACCTGATAATTTTTAAGAAAAGGGTTACTTAAAATATAAGATATCAGTCATTTTGATTCTGCGATATTCCGAGAACATGACGTTCTTGAAAATAGGCCGTTTTATCCCAATAACAAGAATTATGATTTAACAGTGTATTATGTTATTTGACTTGCAATACTGTGAGAAATTCCATTCTGGAATAACGTGATTTTATAAAAAATGATAACTAATTTAAAGCTTATTCGAGAATTACGTTAAGAGCATCAAGCCTTTATTTTAAAGCTCTTTAAATGATTTTTCGCCAACATTAAATTGATTCAATCTAAAAAGTTATTATAGCAAGAAGTTCCGTCTAGAACTATACGAGCCTACTTTCCCGTGTACACCGAATTCAAATTTATAATCTAGCTATCTCTCTCTCTCTCTCTGTCTTTCTCGTTTAGCTTTAGTTCTTAATTGCTTCAAATATACCTTTTTCAACGGTTAATACATATTCATTCAATCATGATTTATTAAGTCATTCATGTATTTATTCACTCATTTATTCATTCATTCTTTTGCTTATTCATTTAATCATTCATTAAATAAAACATATTCTTGAAATTCCCGATCAAAAAATTTCATAGGAAAATAGGCTCATTAGTTCTGGATTAACTTTTTGAAATTTTTATCTGTACATGTTCTACGTCATAAGAGCTTTCCGATAAAGTTTGTTCCAAGCAAATCGGTCCGTTAGATCAGGAATTATATAGGATTGAAATTTCTCCGTAGGCGGTATGTTAATTTTCATTGAACTGTTTAAAAATGAACAAAAATTGTTTCAAATCAATATTTCACGCCAAGAACTTCTTCCAGTGAGCTTGTTGATGGGAACTTATATCTTGTACCCAGAGTTTACATAATTTGCTTTATTTTCACCCATAGGCACTAATGTTAAAATTTTTTGAACTGTTCAAAATTGAACAAAAAATTGTTCAAATCAAAGCCGAGATCTTACGAATGCAAAAAGAATTTTTCCAATCGGACAATTCGTTCAAAAGTTATTAGGGGGGGACAGACCGACAGACAGACAGACCGACCGACACACTTTTTCCCCATCTCAAAACCCTACTTTCAAATTTTTTATTTTTCAATCTTTATTTAATTACTTAACTTATTTTTGACTTTTCTTGATTTCTAACGATATTTTCACGATACATTAGGCCTTCTTTCATGCTTTCTTATTATTTTTTTAAACTTTTACGGGAAAGTAGGCTAAAAATGAATACACTATTTTATTTAACGCTGAAAATTGTTTAATGTCCTTTGTTTTAACATGAGGAAATCCTTATTTGTAGGAAACAATTTTATTTTGTATGCTTCCTAAACTTACTCGTTCTTATCGGAGTTTAATTTTGAAATAAAGCGCGATAGAATAAATCATTAAAATTTCAGATTTCGAAATAATTACTTATTACCAGGGGATTTTTTATATGTGAGTATTGTTTTTCTTGAATGTCTCGAACTCCTTATCTTTGTGTTAAAAAATATTGTTGTTGTTTCATATGGCTTTATTGGAATCTAATCCATTTACAGCGTTAAAAAATATATATCTATACAAAAAGCGACTAGAAAAACTCCTGATTTCTATTTATGTCTTATTTACTTTATGTTACTCTTATATTACTTTACTACTTTAATTTGTGTTTTTCTTTCACCATTTTTACACAACAAACTGTATCATGTATAAGAATGTCCATGTATATAGCTATACAAATGCTCCCAAATTTGTTATAAATAAAAGCTTTCGTAACAGACATAAACCTACAGAATCATACTAAGTCGTTTTATATTTGCGTGCGCTGTAAAGCATAAATCTTTCATTTATGAGACATATCGTCAAATGAAGACGTAGTTTTAAGAGTATTATAGGTTACTTATGTGTAGCAAAATGTCGACCTTTTGTTTGGAGTGTTTACCTTCATCCCCTTCATTCATCGCTTAATGCTGTTAGTGAGTGTTTTGGTGCTTTGAGCTTTTTTTTCTGACAAAAGATTTCTTTGGAAGTCAAAATATAAGTAAGTTGCAAGAAAGTAAGCAGCGCATGATTGAGACACTTAGAAGCAAAGCAGTGTAAGTGACAAAAATGAAAATTTGAAGAAAACTAATGCAAATGCCCAACGGTGTTGTGGTAAAATATGTCAGTGGGGACCATAACAGATGGTTCCTAACTATCCAGCGTGATTTGGAAAAAAAATAATTAAGTTTCTCATACGATTTGAGCTTTGCACGAGTTTTAGTCGAGATCTTCAATTTTTCACGTACACCTTTTTGCATCTCACTGGCTCTTCTTTTTTTTTCGTCTTTAATCAACAATAGGGATAGGTTGTGAAAGGATATTGTTATGATTTTCAGGGTATCGATGTTGTTTCTCGCCAAGCTTGGCGACATCGCGGATCACGTGAAAGAAACATTCTAGAAAATTCCATCACAGACTGGGATTATTAACGTGATCGGAATGACGCCAAGATTGGCGAGAAACAACATCGATATCCCTAAGTTCGCAACAATAGCATATAGAATGTCTGCATAGTTGAACAAAACATGCGAAATTTTATCGCGGAAAATTCAATGTTCAAATGATTAAGGTATAAAATAGTAACATTTGTTATTTTCTAACGAAATTCGGAAAGCTTTTGTCACAACCTTATTTTTGTAAATTCAATTCTTAAGCGGTGTCCAGTCTAGTGTAAATTGAGATTGAGTGACGATAATCCTGTAGGTCCGCGGTTTTAGTCCTCTTAATTCACAACCCCGAATTACAAAGATATCCAAGAATAACTCGCAAATGAACATGGAACTTTCAGTTGCACATCCGATTGAGAATAACGTTCATACACCACAACCAGAAATTACTCTCAAATCCATGACTTTCTTTTAAACGAGGTTTAGTTTGCGTATTTTCAAACAGCTTCAAGGAACAAAAATTGCTTGTATGCCAAGAAAATACTCTATATTCAACTTCACTAACGTAGGGCCGGGTAAACATTTGAAAAAACTTCGCTGGAAAATTTACAGCCTATGAATATAAGCCCATACAAAATAAAGGTTTGGACTACAGTTCGACCGCGGAACTTTGACTTTTGGACGCTTCTGTGCATGACAGAAAAGTGCGAATCCATTCAAGTTTTAGGGAAGTTCGTTTTGCAGCCTTTGTTTGTACGTGAATCAGAATGTTTGCATCTCTGTTTGTTTACAGCAACTAAATTTATAAACTGGCACATCGCATCAGTTCGGAAGAAATCAAATATGCTAAACGAGGTAGAACGAGAACAAACATGGCGCATTTCTTATACCAACAGTTCTTTCCCT
This sequence comes from Octonoba sinensis, assembly GCA_038502835.1. Taxonomy (NCBI): domain Eukaryota; kingdom Metazoa; phylum Arthropoda; class Arachnida; order Araneae; family Uloboridae; genus Octonoba; species Octonoba sinensis. The sequence continues at coordinate 14,485,466 of CM076606.1, read as the reverse complement.
TGAACAAGAATGGATTCTTCTTGGCGCTGTGCCAGGGGTGCTTTGGTTGATGGTATAACTGTATAATGTTATGGGTAATGCAGGAAGTGTACTTAAAATGATATTTCATCATTTTATAAGCGGGTATTTAAAATACATTATAATATGACTTTCTTGTATCGGTTATATATCTTTCTTTTACACTGCTGGAATTATCCAGAAATATAAAGAATATTCCTCTTCTGTTTATGTTCACATTAAAATATTTATCGAAACAGTTCCGATTATTGTATATGTTTTAATTATCTATAAAACACCTAATGAATACAAACGCAAAAAGGCCCATTAAGATCATGTTATTCAAATATATTCCACAAAAATTAAAAATTACCGCAACATAATCTGTAAATGATTCCCCTTATGTAAGAAAAACATTTAATCTCTCCATAAGAAAATGCTTTAAAAATTATATTTCTAATCCCGAACCAATACTAAGATATTTAATCTGATTACGTGCTGTTGGTTTTTATACTCTAGGTGCATTGGGAATACAGATTTCTCTTTATTTATTCCTTAACCTTAAAATCCATATGTGGAAAAGATTAAGTGTTATTTTAATATTTCTTACAACCCTATTGTAAAAATGAGCCTCATAAGCGTTTGAAAGGATTAAAGGCAATAAAATTGTGTGAATCCCTTGAATTTTCAAATAAAATCTAAGAACATTGCTGATATTTTAATGATGAATCAATTCTGCAGAATCTTTCTTAATTGTTTATCAAATAGTTGAGAAGTGCATTTCATATTACGCCATGTAACTCATGTTCCTTACATTTCATGGAAACATGAGAAGTTGTGTTTTGTTAATATTTCATCAATTACAAGTGAATTACCTGTGTGCATTAACTTTCTAGTATGTAATAAAAACTGTGTTTATGAGTCAAACAGAGACCAGATCATTTTTTTTAATTTCAAGTTTATTTTAAATAAATATTACTTACAATAAATAACCAACTATCAAAATGAATACGCAAAATAAACAAAGCATAAACAGTCAAAACAATATGATTGTCAGTATTATGTAGTCCCTTCATCAGATCAGACTTGTGAATCTGATGAAGCGACTGACTCATCAGATAACATGCAACGACAACGGTTTGAGTCCTGATATGCGCTGATGAAGAGGCTCAATTAAATTATGAAAGATGAGGTTACACAATTTGAACTTTATTTGCACCTCGCATTTATCTTAATCCCAGTTTAGCAGTAAAAAACTTGATATTTTTTGACTGTAATTTTTGACAGTAAAAACATGATCTTTTTAACATTTAACTTTCCCAGATAACCAAAGTAAATTGCGTAAAAGGTTTTAAGTTTTTACAGTACTTATCCGTTAAAAGACCAGTTAAAGATTTTAACAGATAAGTAGTCTTTACTCATACAGCGTGACACATAAAAATAGAAGCTTTGGAAAAACCGGACAAAAATTAGAGGAAATCCTAGACACACACACACACACACACATACACACACATATATATATATATATATACACATATATATATGTGTGTGTGTTTGTGTGTGAGGTGTAGTCCCTATGAGGCAAGAACTACATCCATATTTTCAGACTAACACAGGTTTATTGAAGACAGGACACTTGAAATAATTACACAAAAACATAGCTACAGATAAGAGTTATGGCCGCGTCAAGGAGGGTGAAATTACGTCTAAAAGTTAGGGTTACGTCTAAATTGAAAAAAAAAGAACATTCATCACAATCTGCACGTCTCTGCGACTTTTCCGTCTCTATCTGCGTTATACGTGCGAGGGCGCGCGTGATCAGGTTGTAGAGAGGGGTTGAGTAGTTTCCCTCCTCCACATATATATATATATATATATATATATATATATATATATATTGATAACTGTCGAACCACAAAAACTTGCCATTTAAGGATTTAAGACAGTATCTAAATTACCAGCGTCTGAAACTTCCTGCTGTGAATGAGATCTTCCTATAGGAATGCAGTCATGTAGTTTTGAAACTTGATGTTGAGGTTATCTGATGATAGATATTCTGTAGAGTGCGCGCACTATTACCCGGATAAGGATGATGTGCTTAAAAATGTGAAAACATACCGTCTTATTTTTATTATTTTTAAAGTAATTTTGACTTAAAAAGGAGTAAGCGCCGTTCTCAGTTTTAAGTATCAATTCTTACTTAAAAATGATAGTTACAGAAAGGCTAAGTATTATTTCCTTTTTATTGAAATTAAAAATTTATAGAGCAGTTTACGTTCATAATTAGTACAAGGCTTATCTTTTTACGGTTACTTCTTCATAACAATAGTATTAGCATCAAAATTAAGGAACTATTTGCCGCGCGACGTCAGAACTATTCAAGAATCGGTTGTCTGTTCGTCTCTTCAGAGTAGGAACATAAGATAAAAAATTCTTCGGACTGGGATCAGAAGCAGTAAAACTAGAAAACAGAATGGGCGAGTGGATATTTTTTTTTTCATTTTTGAGAAAAGGACAAGGGATTTTTACAAAGGTAAAAATTTTCACGTCAAGAAAGCACAAATAAGCATTAAAATGCAGACATATGTTCCGGGATTGCTTGGAGTCCCTTTTTCAATGCAACAGTGCATCTAAAAGCTCCACTATCGCATTGAAAAAGGGATTCGAAGCAATCCCGAAATATATGTCTGCATTTTAATGCTTATTTGTACTATAAATACAGTGCAATTTTTTAACTTTTCTTGTGCACAAAATTTCTTTTATTAATTTTGACAAAGGGTTTAGTAAAAAATAATAACTCAGTTTTTCAAATCTAAGTCATTTTAAAAATAGCCATTTTATCCCAATAACAAGAATTATGATTTAACAGTGTACGTCGTCCTGTGGGTTTCTTTTTTATATAGCAGTCACACCTTCCTGTTTTCAATCCGATGTTCCATCCCAAGTTTCGGAGAAATCCCACTGTGACGCCTTAAGAGGGAAAAATGTTGAAACTCTCACACTACGCATCCTCCTGACTATCATTGCTTTCACTAAACATTTCTGAAACAAGACATTGGTAATTGTGATTAATTTTTCTTAAAAGGCAAGTTGTACTGGTTCAATTGCAGCCAACTTTTTTTTGCCATATTTCTTCTATTTGCTCTTTCCATATTTGCTCTTTTTTCCCCCCCAAAGTACACATTTTTCTGTGTTCCCCCGTATTAGTCAGTCAGTAGCCGATAAACTTCTTCTGATATTTTCTGCTTTTTGTTAGTTTTAACGGAAAAAAATGATTGTTCTTAGTTTTTACAGCATTAGACAATTATTCAATACTTTCCTATTAAAATTAATCCATTCAAAATTTTAATAATTAAAGTATGAAGAAAAAAATCTGAAAATGCTCTCATTGTCTTAACCGCATTGACATCTGAGATACCCACCCATATAGCAATAAAAATATGAAAATTTTTTTAAAAAAAGCCACTGCACCTTTTTTCTTAAGTAAACTTTAATGAACACCATTATATCAAACAATCACTCAAAACATTAAGTATTTTGTAAATTATAATCTTCTTTACCAGCTTTTTTTAAAAGTGAATCTTTCTTCCAAAAAAATAGAGAAATTTTAATTTCTTAATTTTCAATATTTTTCAAAACGTTTGGTGTTTTTTTAATTTATCACAAAAGTTTAAAATCTAATTATATGTTATGCTTTCAAAAATTTTAATCCTCAAAATCTTTGTCATAAAATAAATGAGTAAAAACGCGTTAAAATTTTTCTACTGCGAAAATTGCATTGATCCTTAAATTCTGCTTATCTTCAAATTTTATTATATGCATTTGATGAAAAAATCTAGTTAATGATTACAGAAGAAGTAATTAACTTATATTTTTATGATGTTTCTTTAAGACATTTATTAGCGGATGGTCTTAAAGGAGCTTTAATAATATAAGATAAAATTTTTATTACTATTGTGTTTTATAATGGCTTACACCCCTCTTTGAAAAACTCTTTAATGGAGTTTTGAAAAGAAAGGGGATTAATGAAAGAATATAGTTACGCTGCTAATAAATGCTCTAAAATAATGATCTTATGCTTTAGAAAATAAAGATTTTGAAAACGATATTGTTGGAAAATGATCATCAAATATAAACAGCAGTTTAAATATTCAGATATTCTTCATATTTTATACCATATATTTTGGAAAATATATATTTTCAAAAGAAAAAAAGTGCTTGGTTTTTTTTTTAATAATTATGTGCTACTAACTGAAACGTGATAATATCACTTAGATGTCACACTTTTTTTCTCAACATATTTGACCCCCATCCTCCCTTCGTCACAAAATGTCACACTTCATCATACCCCTACACCCCTTTGTCACATGTCACGCTATATTACATAAGCATATGTACTTGCAGTTTAGAAACAAAGCACTGCGTTACAGATCACGTTTCTAGTTTTATTTTTTAACTTTTGCTGACATTTGTGAGCATAATAATAATAATGATTACATGTGTACTTAATTTGTATAAAATGAGATTAAGGTTTCCAACACCGAAGATACACTGTTAAAAATTTTCGTAAGGAAACAGTTGAATAACCATTTATTTGATTGTTATTTTACTATATTTTATTGAAACAGTTGAATAACCATTTATTTGATTGTTATTTTACCATATTTTATTGCAACAGTTGATTAACCATTAAAAAGATGGTACTCAAACCGCTGATTGTGAGAAAAATCGTTTATTCTCTGTTTATGCTAAAGAACGTTTAACTAACCGTAATTTTCAAGCGCTCAATAAGAATCGGGCGTCCATCTTGGTTGCGAAAACTTACCGGTCGTACGTTGTTGTTAAAATATGAATAAAGGTTTGTCAGTTCAAATCTACTTGTGTATATAAAAAAAGAAGAAAAAAAAGAGGCTTAAGCAGTGGTTACTAAATAGAAACACATACACACGTAAATCAAAAATTGGAGATATTGGATTCCCGAACTGTTTGAAAATGAGCGAACCCATAATTTGAGCTGCTGAAACTTGTTTGTATTTTAATTTTTGCAGCAAATAAAATAATTTTCGTCAATATACAGTAAATTTAGAATACAAAGGACTTTAGATCCAATCAAAAACTGAAATCTCAATTTAAACGCAGTTTGCCTGTTGGAAAAAAAAATAAGATCTATTGATAAATAAACGGTCACTTTACGTGGTGTAGATGGCCGAATGACTAGAGAGCAAGGCTGGTATACCATACAACCGGGTTCGATTCCCGCTCGCTTCGTTTACAGTTTCTACGCCTCGAAGATTCTACGCCTCGAAATGGTTCAAAAACGGTAAAAATTTTACTTTGAAACCATTTTTAAATGGTTATAAAATCGTTAACTTTTGTAATTACGGCTTTTTAATCAAGCTGATTAAAAATGGTTTAGCTCCCGTAAAGATAGAAAAATGTTCCAAACCGTAAATTTAACGGTGAATTAGATGGACAGACTGCTGCTGATTATTTTACCGTAATTTCATGATGAAATTTCTAACAGTGTAATTAGTGTAGAACAGTATAATATATCAATTGTTCGAATTCTGAAAAAATGACCCACGCAATTTTATCGTAAAAGTACATGCGAAGAAAAATTCCTTTTAAATTTTTAACAATAGTAAATTTAACTCTTAATAAGCATCGGTGTTTACGATATAAAATGATCAAAGAATTTTTTTAATCAAATTATGAAAATCAAAAAAGACTTTTAAAATAAACTTAATTTGCTGATTTTAATTGGTTTTTATAGAAACCAAAATGTGTAATGTTACCCCTCCCCTCCACTTGTCACAAACTGTCCCGATTTCTCGAAGCGTGACAGACATCATTTAGGAATAACCCCTTAGGGATCATTTATAAATGATGTCACGCTTCGAGGGGGGAGGGGGGTTCGAGAAATTGTGACAAAGTGTGACAAGGGGAGGGGAGTTGGTAACAAGAAGTGTGACATCCTGCATTATGCAACATAGCGTGACATGTGACAAAGGGGGGGAGAAGGGTCAAATATATGGAAAAAAAAGCGTGACATCATTTATGAACAGCCCCTTATAGCGGTGTTTACTACGAATATGCAATATTTTAATTTACTTTATGAGAAAAATTATCTTTCCATCAACTTAATTCTATCTTCACTCGAGTGATAATTAATTCAGGTAAGTTTCAGAACTCAAAAAAATATTACTGCTTAATACTTTCACACACGTGCATTAACGCTGCATTTCTAACTGAAAAAAAAACTATTGCTTGTATCTAGTTACTTTGCTTCGTCTTCTATATGAAATGACTAATTGTATTAATTATGAATCCTTTTAAGCATTAATAACTATATCAGCATGAACATTATCATCAACTGATCGCTTCTATGCCTATTGCACTTTGTTTGTATGAAAGAAAACTCTTTTTCCGCACTATCAGTAAAAAGAAATAGTACATATATCTGTAAAAGTAATATTTTTCTCATTTTAATTACATAAAAATCTTTCCACGCTCAAGGCGTTTAAGAATTCTTTAAAAGAATTTCCAGAGTTTGTATGCATACGAAAAAAATGCGAGTATTTTATCTACCCAACATGAAATTTTTGTACTTCGGTGCGTGCTATTTTGTTCTGTAATGAACGCTTCAATAGAGCGCAATGACGTCATGAGGTTTATTAATGTCTTTACCAAACACATGTTTCTCGTTAATACTCACTGCAAAATACTTTTTAATTTTCAATACCTTCTTTTTTTTTCTGTGCATTATTAAGCAACTAGATCTCCTATCGTTCTGTGCATTATAAAAGTTGTAGAATAAAAAGCTAAAGTTGTAAAATACCCGGGTTTTTTTTTTCTTTTGGAAAAATATTCTTTAAAATATTCTCAGGAATATTTTCATGAAGGCGAATATTAGAGAATATTCTCAAAAATTGTATCGCAACATATCGCTCACAATTAGATCGCAACATTACACATTTTAGATATGAATGACAAATGTGAAACTTCAAAATAAAAACCATGTGTCATGTGGTACACGCATCAGCGTGCACCACATGATTTCCTTCTACGCCGGACACAGACACACAGACATTCTTTGCAGCTTTATTACTTGTATTAGTAGAGATTTAATTCCTTAAAGCACGAGTTCTTTTTTTTTTTTCAGAAAAACAAAAAATTATCGAGATTTTTTTTGACAAAAAATGAATATATAGATATAGGATAAATTGTTTTTGGAAATTTTAGTTGTAGGGGTGACAAGAGAGCGGGAGGGGTTAAAATTTATATAAAAAATCGTTAGACAAAGTGCAAACGGATTCTCAGACGGCATTAGAAATAAAATAACGCGAGATACAAAATCGCCCGTGTGAGACACGGGCATGGGCAAATTTGCCGGTAACTTTCGCCCGGGTCAGACAGGGGAAAATGCGTTAGGTGGTTAAAAAATTCCGACAATTCCTCGCAAGCTACCATTTTTTGTGTCTTAAAATAAAAAATTAAAATTCTCTACAGAATAAACCAAGTACTTAACTCTGGAGTAAGCCGTGGTTGTGAATTGTGTTTTAGCCACGTTCGTGAACTGTATTTTAGCCATATGGCTAAAGAAAGTAATTTGCTGAAGTAACAGTTGGGGTTCGATACCTGCTTCTCCGTTTTCGAACATTCGTCAAAAAAAAGAGAAAAAATGATTCTTCCCTTTTTAGAACACGGAATAAAATGTAAGCCAAACGCCAGAAAATCTACTTCACGAGATGTAAACCAATATGCAACTTCCCTTAAAAATGAGTTCACTGATTTACTATTTAACAAATTCCGAAAGTTCCTCGCAAGCTATTATTTCTTGTGTCTTAAAATATAATTTTCTTAATCTACATTATTGTATTATAAAGTACTACACAAAACTGCTTAGAAATCCTATAAGAAAACGCAAGGATAAGAGGGATTGTCTTCTGCGCTTGCGCTTTTCGAAGGAAATATAAATGCATAAAGCTGTATGATTCGAAGTCTGGACGTACCTATTTTATCAGCTTACTCGAGTTTTTCATGTTACACATGCATCATAAGAATAATTCAACCATAAAATATTGCGAAGGAAAGAGCCGCTTATAGCGCGCTTTGATTTAAGAAAAAAAAGGAAAATTCTCTAACCTAAAGTAAGAGAGAGATGTCTAACTTCTTCCTTTCAAATCTGAAATTCTGTTTCTACTTTCCTTTTATATTTTCAGTTGCGTTTCATGCTCGTATTTTCGCTATCGTAGATTTTTCTACATTTTTTAAAATTATTTTGTGTTTGCGATAGGTTTTAATATTATCAGTGTCGATCAGTAGTTCTCACGTTTTAAAACATTATTTCCTATATTTTAGAGACCTAACCTAAGCGAACCACTTCATCCTCTGTATTTTTAAAAGGTACATGACAAACTCTTTATGAAAAATAAATAAAAAAATTTCATCTTCTTAGCTTATATGCATACCATTTTTTCCCTTCGTTCAAAACGAAGAACACATGTTGTTACCGAAAAAGATTTTACGTGTTACATATAAAAACTTATAGAAAGAAAAAACTTACTACCAAGTAGTTGTCAGTAAAATTTTAAAGTTACATAATTTTTTACGCAAATCGAAATATTCTTGAGAAAACAAACTCGTAAAACTTCTCCCAGTTTCATGATATTTTTCTTTACAAAAATATTTCATAAAATAAAGAAAAAACATGCGTCACACGATTTCAACTCCTACAAAACATATAGCTTAATATATTTCTATTAGTTACTGTATGTATGCAGTGGTTGTATTATGTTCCTATCTTGTTTTTGCGATACACAACTTTTTACAGACCCTCAATTTACTCAGATCGATGAAAAATATTGTGATTGATGAAGTGTATTTAGTTCAAGTTACAAAACTTTTTTTTTTCTTTTGCATTTGAAAGCTTTCGGCGAGGTCATCTCATACCTTTACTTTATTTTTTGATTTACACAATTTACCGTTCAATTTTGGACGGTTCAAAAACTCTTAATATTAACGCTGAGGTGGGAAATAAAGCAAATTATGTACAAACACATAAGATTCAAGTTCCTTAGAATAAACACATTGGAAGAAGCTCACGACGGTAATGATCTTATTTTAAAATGCCCCGTCAAAACATTTTGCCCGAAAGTACATGAGAATCTCCTGGAAATTATTTCGCTGCAGTCTAACGTAAAATTACAAAGAACTAAACACAAGGAACTACAAAGTCTTTAAAAATGTAAATTATAGAGAATGAAATATGGAGAACATTACATAAATTGATAGCAACAAATAATGTGCCGCAGCAGTGGAACCATCTTGGCTGCGCTGAATTTCTCTTTCTGGTATGCACACACCACATGTGTGTTGTCTGTGCTTAGAATAAAACTTGCCGTCAACTGTGGATTGTAACTTTTGTAGTTTCCGTATTCGTTGAGGATATGATTATTTAGCCAGCACCCAAAAATGTTGAAAAACACCAAAGAAATTTTTATTGGCTAAAGTAGTAAAATAAATCTTTAAAAATGTTCCCTGAAAGTTTCAGCAAAATTGAAGCAGTATTTATTGATTTATCATTGATTTTATTACGGTGTGAGGTGTCGCCTTTTCATTCCGAAACAGTAACTGTGCTGAATATAAGCCACATATTTATTTTTTTAAATAAAATAAGCAAGAAGAAGAACTTTCATCGTGACTGTAACTGGAAAAAAAAGTTCCTTACTTGAAATTTTGATAAGGAATGCATTTAAGTTTTTGCAAGCCGAAAACTTAAAATGCTGTTATCTCTCACTTTGTTTTTTGCGCATTTCATCTCAATTAAAATCCAAAGGCTTTTTTAAATTTGGATCTATAATGTGGATTTTTTTTCCAACATGTTCCTGAAACTATACATAACAAATTTATGCTCTACTTTTAAGATAAGTACTTTTTTTTAATTCTTTTTGTAGGTTTTTTGAATTTTTCTTTGTTTTTTCTGCGTTACTTCAGTTTTTTTTTCTTCTCAAAAAGTATTTGACTTATAAAAATTGAAAGCATAAAAGTTTTGCTTTATGAGTAATGAATCAATAAAAAGATTTTTGAGACTTTACGCCAATTTTTGAAAAAGAAGATGCATTTTAAAAAATTGCTAAGTTTCGTTTTAAAAATTAAAGTTTCAAATTTTATTTAAGAAATCCATTTTTTTTTTAAATATTAAATTTCTTATGAAGTGATATAACATGACATGAGACAAAAATTGTAAATAAAAACACCAGAGAGAAAAAAAATAGTCTCATGGTACCCGCTCCCCTTAAACGTGTAAAAAGATTTTGGTTTACTTTTTTAATACGGTATAATTGGAATGACAGAGAAAAATATAAAAAGTGGGCGAAATAAATATTGCACTTTTTGCACTGCCTTATAGAAAAAAATCCAACAATGAACAAACTCACTTCGTGTGTGTGGGTATTTTTTTATTATTTTTTTAAGGCCGACAATTCTATATTTCAATCAACAATTCTTATATTTAATGGATTTCGGAGCTAATGAAGATTGGCATTAATTAAAACGAACATTTTTTGCAGGCGATGTGTAAATGTTCGATTTTTATTTCAAAAATGTAAGATTCATAAAAAAATATAACTGAGATTAAATTGAACGTTAATAATGTGTCATTAATACACGAAAAGCGCTAAGAGTATTTGAATAGCAAAAAAATATAAAAAAATTATGAATGTTTTTCTTGATAAGGAAGGTACTTTTTGACTGAAATTCTTTATCTTATGTTCCTTATTTATTGAAAAAATATATTTTCTCATTTACAGAAGAATCTTTAAAAATCTGAATTAAACCGTTCTTTAATGTAGGGTATTTGCGAAGGAAAAATATTATAGTTGCATTTCACGTCATAGGGTCTATTTATGACCAAAAAACGTCATGGCCAGTAGGGAATTTAAAAGCAATTTTTAGCTTATAAGCATATCCTAAGCTAAGCATGCTTATAATTTCTATTACATCGAAAGATTATGTAGTAACGGTTACGAATGACAAAAGCATTAGACGGTTCTCATGTTTTTATCCTACAAATACTAAAGTATGAAAGAAGACTTAATGTATCATAAAAAATGTCGTTAAAAATAAGTGAAATAATTAAATAACGATTGAAAAATAAAAAATTTGAAAGTAAGGTTTTGAGATGGGGAATTTGAGATGCTCAGGTTTAATGATGTTTAAATACTGTTCAAAGCTTTTATGATTGAAAACGTACTATATTAGCAGTCCATAAGTCACGTAAAAAGTCAATGTTTTAAAACAGCAATTAAACCTTAATTTTCAAAAATAATGCAAAAAAAAAAAAAAAATCATGAAAGTACAATTTAACGCGCAAAATGTATTTTACGCATTGAATTAAAACTGCACTAAAATATGCCTTTTATTCCTTTCAGAACGCTTCGTGCGTCAAGAGACGTAATTTTATTCACCAAGCAAGTTTAAACGTTAAAGTTGATTGCATCTTCCTAGTTTTTATATTTTATTTGCAATTGGAATATTTTTTTCACATACCACTAAATCATAGAATCCTCTTACGAAAAAAAATTTAATGTGCCTCGAAATTCTCTTTACAACTCTCTTGCGAGCGCACGTGTTAAATGCTTCAAGACAAATTTACACCGGTGATAAAATTATGCAACTTTGCCCCGGGCTACCAGAATAAAAAATGTTGATAAAATCATTTGAAGTTAAGTTTTAATTTAAGCATAGCATTTGTATCTTTAGAAAAACTTACTTCTTTAAGAATAATAAATTATTTTTCACTTTTTCTTTAATAAAAAAATTGGTTCTCGGGGAATAGAGGATCGGGACACTGTACGCTCATTTTTACTATTCGTAAATGCATATCTGTTTAGAAATGCTTTCCAAATGAGGGGCTCCCTGGAAAAACGACCTAAGTCACATACTACTTTCTGAAATTTGCTTTATGTTTTATTCAATTATTTTATAACATAAATGTTAATTTTAACTATACGAGTCTACACTCTCAGAAACTCATGCTCAAATTTCACGAAACTTTCGTCGTATTTGACGAAATGGCTTCGTGAAAAATGCTCCGATTAAACATTTTGTCAAATTGACGAAATTTGTTTCGTCATACATTTGACGAAATTTATTTTGCCAAAAAGTAAAAAATATTTCGTCATATACGTTTCGTCAAAAACAACGAAATTTTAGTCACTTGTTTCGTCATCTATTTGATGAAACACATTTAGTCAAAAACAACGAAATTTTAGTCGCTTGTTTCGTTGGGTCATTTGATGAAATACATTTCGTCAAAATGACTAAATTTTCGTCATTTTGATTCCGTGTGAACGAGTTTTTAAATTTCGTCACTTTTTATTTAAATTTCATGAAAAATGAAAAAAATTTAGTCATTTTGATTTGTTAATCATCATAATAAATTTCGTTGTATTTTTGAGCACGTCATGGGAACTTAATAAAAATTTTAAAGTTTAGTTTTTTAAGAGGGCAATTTGATATTTCTAGTAAGAGTTGAGGCTTCAAATAATTACACTGAAAATTTTTTTGAGCTGCGGTATTAATTGTTGAAATATGTATCATTAATTTTAAATAAATGTTCTAAAGGTGACTTAAACAAAAAAAATACTGAAAAATATTTTACTATCAGTAATTGTAATTCTTTGTACACAAAACTTTAAAAAATTTGCTATCATACAAGCGTACTACATCATATACGTTTAAATTTCTTTTATTTTAGGTTAATTGTAACAGAAATTTCTTACACAATTTTGTTTAAACCATTCCTACTTTTACAATCACTCTAAAAAGTTAGCATTACTTCCAAATTAAGCATTTTGTTTACAGATAAAAGGAGATAAAATTCATAAAATTGCTCAATTAATTTTTAAAACTTAGTTTCACTGAGTTGGTTATATGTATGTATAAATTTTTCACGCGAATAATTGCTTTTTAAGGATTTTGAAACATCAAAAGAAAAATGTATCTTCACATTTAAAAGAAAAAAAACACACCAGCAGTAATAATAAAGTTTGACTTTTATTAAGTTGGTAAACATTTTTCTTGCTCATATGGAGCATTACAGCGAAACTGAAATTATAGTATAAGCATATAAATTAATAAGAACATATATAGAGCACAAAAAACACGTTAGAAACTTAAAAGGTGTATTCTAGTATAGAATTTTCAAAAATCGAAACAATTTTTTTTTTTTGCATATTTCCAAAGTTGAGACCTTCAAAAATATGCCTGTAAAAGGATTTTTTTTAAATTTAATTTTTTTCAAAGTTACAGCCGTATTAGTGACGTGGCAACTAAACCGGCTAGACCGTAGCGAATCAATAATCAGCCGTAGGCACTTTCTAGCAACCTGAATGCTCCCTGTGTCGTACAAAATCTTTTATTTTCAATATAAACTTTTAAAACGTGTAGAATGCTTGTCAAAAATGTCATTTCAATCATTTATTTATTTTTATGTTTATAAAAACAAATGTATTATTCAAGCACTATAAAGGACTGTTTGGGGGAAGTTTACATAATTAAAACTAAAAGAGTCAAGTAAAATAATTAAACTATTTGGCGGTAAAAAAAATAGGAGGATTTTTAATACTTTGTTCTTATCTTTGCAAAAAAAAAAAAACTCAACAACTATTGGATCGGATCGGGTGTCCTTCCTCTTTATAACACCTGCGCTGCAAATGCTAAGTGCAGCTGCCTTTATTTTCTTATTTTTTTCATGGGGAGGAATGCAGATGTGATAATATTAGACTAACAAATAATGTGGGTTTGTATCTGTAACAAAATTGTCAACCCCCTCCTCTCGAAACTACGTTTTTCGGAACGGTTGACATATCTCAAGTTTCAGAGGATCGATTTACTTCAAATTTGGTATAGAGCTTTTTAATATATGTCGCTATCGTTTGATCAAAGATTTTTTGAAAAAAAGTTTTCTATTATTTTTAAAAAATTTCTAAAGTTGAAAAATTGAGGGAAATTTTTTTTTTTTTTTTTTTTCCCTTACATAACTGCCATTTTGAGATTTTTTTTTTTTTTTTTTTTTTGCAAATCGCTCTGATCAAACGAAAACTACATTCCCACTTTTTAAGAAATAACCAAGATTTTTGTTTTCAGACCATCAAGGAGGGTGGAATCGTATCAACCAGGGGGCAGCTTTTTCCTTTTGAGTCTCCAGTTTGCGAGCCTGTACTTTTTTTGAATTTTGACTTTTTTTTACTAAATTGCTTTGTGCTCTTTAAACATAAATAAACAATCGATAAAAACCCGATGATAAATATCTTTACCTTATCTTTTATTTACAGCGTTTTAAAAAGCACCTAAAAGTTGGTCCTCTAGACTCGAATACCCCCTTAAGAGAAATTAATTCAAACCATGAATTAGGGGAAAAGCATGTTCATGATTAAGTAAATTTTTCAGAGTCTCAGGACTCTTTAAAAAATAACTGTACACACAAAAAGGTAACTCATATTTAAAAACATGCCAACCCTATAAAATAGATTACAAATCTGAAACTTTTACCATAATACAAGGATATATACATATAAGAGATTTTCTTCCCATACTTTGACATGATTTATACATTACAAATAAATAAATAAAACTTTTATACACATTATAATTAGAGCAATTTATTTTGAATATATCACTGTTACTAGATTAATTATGCAGAAAACATATATTAAAAATACTTTTATAATTGAACCCCTATTACTTTCCAATTCACTTTAAAAATTTAGTATTTCTTAATCACTTCAAAGCTACACACTTTCATGTAAGATATATAACATTGACAAATGCTTATTTTCATTCTCAAAATCCTGTATGCAATAAAATATCAATTCAAAAATGTTTAATTTCTGTTTCTTTATAATTTAAGGAATTATTTAAATTCAAACAAAAAATGAGAACAAGAAACACCAAAAGTGAAGCAACATTGACTAAGTTTGTGTTTGGGAGGGGGACACCTCTCGCAGCTGGTTGCTCTGGGACTGTGAACACTCTAGTGAACCGATACTTCCGGAGGTGCCAACCCCCACGTGACAGTCTCTCCTCTGGGAGCTGGTTCATAAAGTTGAGAGACCTCTCAAAGGGGCGGAAGTCTGACTACTTCCAATAAGGGCCCCGTTAAACTCAGGAGCAGTGTACCCTCTCTTCTTCACTTCATGCGAGAACTCGCCAATAACTACAAATGTAGAAATGCTTTTATGCGTATTTTATTATTTAGTTTGCTTGGAAACAACTTTCTCGCTATTTCGTAAATTCTTGACACATTTTCTATGCAATTTTTAAGCGGTCCACCGCCAGTGAAAAAAAAAATTTTTTTTTTTAAATATGTTGTTAAAAAAAATATCTTTCAAGTTTCCGATCAGTTTTTGATTTTTGACCTACTACTCAAAAGTAGGTTTATCTTTATTGTTTATGCTTTATGTTACCCACATTGGGAGGGGGTAGGGAGATACCTAAAGCCAACACAAGTTTATAATTGTTAACTGTTAACTTCAAATACTAGTAATAACATATTTTGGTAAAGTTAAGAAATAAAAAGTAAATCACAAAATATGGTAAAGTTAAGTATTAGAAAAAGTAAACAACACAAAATATGGTAAAGTTAGAAAACATGAAGCTTCAACATTACATTACACATTGAATTTCAACTACAAATATTATTTATGACGGGCAGATTTTTAATGCTACCAGAAAGAGTCTGTTAAACTAATTGATAAACGGTAGTCAGTTACTAGGCCAAAGTGCAACTCGGTATGGCGCTAATTTCAGTAGTAGTACTCTTTATGGTAGCATTAACAATGCTTAAGAAATTAATTAAAATGCTTAAGAAATATAAATGGTAAGAAAATGAAAGTATGAAATGCAATAGTTAAAATGTGAAATGATCCACTCTGAAGTATGTAACTACAATAGGCTAATTTCGCTTGCATTGATTGGATATATTATTTTCTGAAACTGCCACATAAATCTTTCAATTTGGGATTCAATTCCCTATTATTTTATTATTCATTTTTGGATAATAGTCGACAGGGGGGCGTAGTGGTAAGGCGCAGGCCTCGTACACCCAAGATCGTAGGTTCAAACCTGGCCCAAGGCGGTGGATTTTCAAGATGTAGAAAATCGTTTCCGCCCATGTCGTATGATTATGCGGTATGTGTAAAAGGTAGACATTTGGCTTGGATGCTCTTTGCTAAATTAAATTCCTAGTGCAATCTGCATCAATGAGAGTTCTAGGGGGAATTGAGCGTCCAAATTTTCAGAGTATTAATGGCATCTACCGACAGTGGTGCTACTTAAAAGAATGGATGCCGATCACTGGGGAATGCACTAGGTCTGCAAAATGGTTAGTTCCATATGCAGCCCCATTTGAAACAATATTTTTAGATAATAAAGCTCTGTACGAAAATTTACGAGCTCTGTACGTATTTTTTTTTTTTTTTCAATAAGGCAGAAGATAGATTCAAAGAATAAACATCTACTTTATAAAAAAATTTCAAAAAACAATTAAGATAAATTATGCAAATACACTACAGTCAATCAGGGTAACTTTGCACCACAAATACTCGATTTTTAGTCGTCCCTCTAATATTTTATTGTTATTATTTACTAATGTTATTGTTATTATTCACATAAAATTGAAAGAACAACTCCCAAAGTCTTGTGTAGTTATATGAAACTAAGAAATAATAATTACAAAAACCATCTAAAATGAATCCTGGTTCAAAGTTACCATGAACTTAGGGTAACTTTGAACCACATCGGAAAAAATTATATGAAATACACTGTTTTAATAAAAGTATTATACTTATGCAACACTGAGCTAGAAAAATAAAATTTTTAAATACTTAAAAACTCACCATTTTTGTTCCACAATGTCACAAGTTTTCTATAATGTATGATATTGAATGAAATGTTACATGAAAAAAGAGTTGAAGAAGGAAAGTATCAATATTTAGGAAAAAATCCCCATTTTTAATTTATTTAGGAATGCAATGTTGCAGAAAACAATTTTCAATTATTAAAGTAAATATTGTCATACAAGTATATTAATTGAAACAACCATTTTAAAAAAATCACATTAAGAATTGAAGATCATAAAAACCCTTCTATTACCTGCTGTAGTAATATCTTATGGAGACAATATTGTAAAGCCATCTTCTTGTTCGAACGTCAAATCATCATTGGTGGTCATCCAAACTTAAAAATGATACCTTGAAAAAATTAATACCATAATCAATTCACACATTTTCTAAAAATATCACTTGAAATATATCGCAATTTAATGATAGTAATTTGTAAGCAAAAATTATACGAAAACAAAAGTAATATTATGCACTTTGGGAACAGTGCCTTCTATTCTATACGTTTATTTTAAATGGCACTCAAGTATTCATTCATAAACAGAATATTTTCACATGTTTTCAGTGTACATTTCAGTGTCACAAATCCTATTAGTTAAATTTAATGGAATATCTAGTTATGTATATGCTTCTTTACAATAGAATTATATGTTTTTATAATCAAACTAGCTAAATACATTATATATATTCTAATAATGCTACTTTCAAACTTTTGTTCTATTCATAAAAAGTAGAAATAAACATTTAGTTTGTGTATAGAATATATATATATAATCAGTAAATGAATCTAGACTAACTTTCCGCCGGCTCAAAGTTACCCTGAGAATGGAATAAAATTGCATTGTCTTAATTGTTCGACATTGCACTAAATATTACTGAATAAAGAATAACATATACTAAAAAATTCCCTATATTTAGAAGATAAAATGCTTGGTGAATTAGTATAATGTTACTTACTTTAAAAGAATAAGTTTTTAAAACTTTATCCAGAAGAATAGCACTGAGAGAGAGTTCACAGTTTCATTTCAAGTCAAATACTCTAAAAAATATGAAGTGCTGCAAAGTTACCCTGCTTGACTGTGTATAAGTTGATTGAAGGCTAGACATGTTTTACCTTATGTTAATTTGAATAACAAAATATGCATTATTTTTAAAAGGTTTAAAATATTAGCACAACATTGCAGTGGGCAGTTTTAGATTATTATTATTGTTGTTTTAATTTTTACGAGTAAAATACTATTTATATGATTCCACATTTCCCCACTTGGCCATATAGTAAACCTACGGTAAACATAGTCGTTAGGCCTAACAGAACATTGATAAATATTAATTCAATAAAATGTGGTTATTAAACTACAAGTATACAATCACAGATTTTGACAATTCTAAAATACTAACCTTATAGCTCTTTTTCGCCCACATCTGATGTCATTTGTCACTTGAACTCGAGTTTCGCCAGCAGAGCTACGCAGAAATCTTCCAAAACGAAAACGCCATTTTCTTTAGATTGGGTGAGCGTTGAGCAAGGAAATATTTCGTCAAATTTCCGAGAGTTCGCATGTCGTCAAAAGTCAGGTGATCGAATGAGGAAAGAATCGTTGTAAATGACGAAATTTGTCTTGAGGATTCAAGAATCGTCAAAAATGAGCGTTCTATTTCTGAGTTGTGTACTTTTCCGTAATACCCAAATTCAAATTTATAATACATATATTTATAATACATAATTCGTATTCATTTATAATACATAATTTATAATAAAACATAAAGCAAAGTTCAAAAAGTGACATGTGACTTAGGTCGTTTTTCTAGTGGACCCTTCAAATGCATAAATATATTTGAATGTAGTTAAAATATCTTGAGTTCGCCCAACAGTCGAAATTTGACCTTAATAATTAAATTTAGAACTGAAAACATTATGCTATTTATCTATAGTTACAAAAGTATTATTCATCAGATTTGGCGTTTATAACGTCGAGTTTAATTTGATCATCCTCACTTAAAGCAAACGTATTGTGAAGCCGCTCGTACTTCTGCCGATTTCGTACTAAGTTGAGTGGCAGATGAAAAAAACTTAAATGTTTGATTGCATACACTATTCTCATTTTTCATTTCATTGTTTTAGAGTAGCCTTCAATAAAGCTCTTATTATGATTTCTTTGAATATTACTGATTAATGGCAACAAACTCTTTTTTGACAGTGAGTTTTACATTTATTACCTGGTAATTTATTCAACCAAGACATGTTGCCATCTGCTATCTATAATAATGCAACTTCCCTGACAAAAAAAATGGGAAATAATAAACCGCTTTCCCTTTTGCGTAAAGAAGTATAATTTTATAGGAATACTAAAGTTACTATACCCAGCTCCGTTAAGAGTATCTGCAAATGAAATACCTACTCAATACCCACAATTAAAATTGCATATAAAGTTGCGAAGTAGTATCCCTACTCGGAAATTTAAAGTTAAATGAATCGTATCCTAAGGACAAAATTCTGAATTCTAACAAGAACATAAGAATTTTTCATTTATTTTTATGACTCTTGGAGACGACAGGAAGAATGTAAGTATTTAACCCTTTATTGGGGGCACATTTTAACATTTGTAAAAAAACGTTTTCATATTTGGTGACAAGGTTTTAAAAAGTTTTCATATGTATCTCTAATAATATGTGATTGTATTCACGATAAATAATTAATATATGTTGCTAGACAAAAATAGGAAGTAAACATTCATGATGAAAGGAATCTTTTAATTACATATCCCATTATTAAATTGCTCATCTTTAATGAAAACTGACGCTTCTAAGCTTAAGATTTCTTTCAAAAAAAAATTATAAGAATGCATGAGTAAACGTTAGTGCCAAGAGTCTCAGCTATTGAAGTATTCCCATAGGTCTTGCTACTCTAGATATTTAACTGTAAATATCATTTGAAGGGATTAAATCAAAGAAAGGCATAACACTCGTATTGTCACTCAAGATGACTCTAAAAATAATTTTAATCAAACAGGCTGAAGGAAAGCCTAACCAAGTTGCCATATATTATGTCTTAATTAGGGATTGGGGTGGTCGATTGGGGTAGTCGATTTTGGGTGGTTTCTAAGAGAAATAAATAAAGATATCATTTGCTGCAATAAAATTAAAGTAACTTTTTTCTCTCGTCTAGATAACAAGTGGCATGGTTACTTGCTGTAGACGTTATTATTGAAAGTTTTTCCTTGGAATAAGGCTTACAAGATCTACATTTCCCTTGAACAAAATTTATTTAAATCACGAACAAAACTAAGTTTTGTTGTTTTTTTTTAGACAGTAATCTTTAGTTGCAATACCATTGTTTTCTCACAAACAAATTTAAAAAAAAAACCTTATTATTACTTAACAGTTGAAAACACACACACACAAATGCGCACACACACATTATTAGTGTAACAAGTCGAACAAAATGGGAATTCAAAGCTACTGCATCATACTTTTATTTCAGATTTTTTATTTCTCATTATTCTTATTTCATCATTTATTTTTAAAAGTATTCGTTACTTTTTAAGCACCTTTTAAGACTTCATGAAATTAATATTAAAAACCTTTTATACGCTTACTCCTCTTTTAATCATGTATTGGTGCACAACCATTATTTCTGAGTCATAATGAAACTTCCATTACTTTTGATTTAAATCCGACTGAATTACAGAAAATAAAAATGTAAATCCCTCTTTTTCAAATGAAAGAGCCTTCTAATATTATTAGGTTTCATGTTCTCTGAAAGGATAATTTGTATGGAATTAGCTTTAAAGTTAAATTAAAAAACGTCTTGTGAAAAGTCCATTAACAACACACCAAAAAAACAAAGACTTAAAAGCTATGAAAGTAAGGTTAAACAAGGTAAAAATGTAAACAAAAAATACAACTAATGTTATTTAATTATCCTACCTGATAACATTTTTTTCTCCCAAAATCAGTAATGGGTACATATTTCTCCGCTTGTTATTTTTATTGTTTCATTCATGTGATCTTCTTTGTTACATAGTAATGTATTTCAAAACTTTTGGCAACCCCAAATGCACAAATTTGAGGTATGAGTTAAATTTGTAACGAAAAATTCTTTAACTGCGGATAATTACGAAAGTAAAATTATTGCAAAGAAGAAAATGGATTATTACAACCATGTTTTTGACTTGACTTTTTTAAGATTAAGTGTGGCGACTTCCTCAGATTTACCTTATAATTACTTATCACACTTTATTTTGCAAAAAAAATGGATTTATATTTTTATATTTCATTCATTTCATTTATAATTTTCTAATAACATTTGGAAATGTAACACAAGTTAAACATAAATCTCAATCGTGCTCTAAAATATTATAAAAACAATGAACGAAGTCGATATTTTTGTTCAAATAAACTAATTGAAAATTAATTCATTTTTACTTCTTTATACGAAGTACAGAAATTATTGTAATCGCGAAAAATGTCGCACTCAAATTTCAGCCTAAATTTGCATTTTAATCATAAATTAATCAATTTGGACAGTTTTTTTCACAATGCCCGTATGTATGTACACACGTGTGTATAGACGCCTGAAATATCGATTTTGACCATTCCCGAGGCCGTTTTCACGAGTTCTGTCGTGCCGGCTGTGCGTATGTGCGTAACTCAAAAACAGTTAGTCGTAAAAGGTTGAAATTTCGCATGTGGGACCTGTATACAGCCTAGTTGTGCACCTCTCCTTTTGGTTGCATTTAGGTGTTCCAAGAGGGGTGTTTTATGCAATTTTGTGTCGATTGAATGTAACTTTCTAGTTGTTTTCTATACGAACATATTTACTCAAAGTCATTATTCAAACCAACTCTACAGTTATGTATATTGGCGCCCATTTGGCGACAACTTGCGAATATTCCACCAAATTTGGCGACAAAATAGTAAAGCCAAATCCGGTGATGGTTTGGCGGTTTATTCGTTATTTGGCAACTTTCCCGTAGAACTCCCATGTTAAAGCATTTGCAATAATTAGGATCTTGTAAAACTGTCTTTCCTCCATTGGTTCTCAACAAGTTAGTGCGCTTAAGGATATAAAATGTTCTTCACGCCTCCTCCTAAGCCATGCTTACGTTGTATATTTTGTTCCTTTGCAGATTCCATCCAGTTACTGTGGTCTTAGTTTAAGCTTTCTCAGACCAATAAAAATTAACAAATTCCTGTAATCCTGAAAGTGCGATTCGTTACATTTACCATACTATATAGGTGTAGGGAAATAAAAGTGAACTTAATATTTATGAAAAAATAATAATGAAACTAAGAAATATTACTTTTCTCGTGAACACGGCCTATCTAACAGCATTGTCGCGATTGAAGTAACTGTTATGGTGTGACCAATGTGGCCGCCACTGCCTGAAAACAAAAGGCTTTTGGTGTGGATGAATATCTTCCCCGTTTTACTTTTCTCTCTTTTACTGATAGTATTGCTGTATTTATTTTCTATCTAGGAAACTTAAAAATACAGCTTAAAACAAGTTTGTTTTATATTAAGTTCTTGATTTATGAAAATTAACAAATATTTCTGTTCTTCGTATTATAGATATAGATTTTTATAGCACACAGTCATTTCAGTATTTATGAAAATAAATTACTTATGAAGATTTTTAAAAACTTGTACGAGTAATTCTCCGCCGGAGGACGAGGTCAGGATCCGGATATTCCGGATATTGATTTTGTGGGATATCAGAAATTTGGTACCCCTTGTGTGACGATCCATATTGGATATCCGGATATGATATTTAAAACCTGCACTACACATATTTTTAAGCATTCCACAGGTTCCAAATGCGTAGTAACTTTAATTTATATATATTCTCAAAACATGATCATTATTTTAGTTTAAAAAGAGGATTTTTACATGCCGGCTATCCGGGTCTTCCGTGCAGTGGCCAGAATCGTTTCCAGATATTTAATAAACGGTCGGATACCAGATATCCGACGCATTCTGGGAGAGTTCAGTCCCGTTGGTCGCGACCCCCTCCCCCGTCGATGCGCCCCTGTTTGTGCCTATTTAAAAACAACCATCATTTAAAACAAATGCTACTGTAGGGGAGGCTGGGTACGGTTGTGACAATTTCCCTTTTATCGCCCATAATTTTGTTATTATGCCAGTTTTCTAGAACATATTTATAACATATCGCCGTTCCGGAAGTACAATGACGAGACTGCAAAAATGTGTCAAATGCAAATAATTCCAAGACAATATGAGAAACACATTCCTTACTCAGGAGAACATGGACGTAACTGTAGAACGACCGTTTGTGTCTTCTAGAACAACGAGCAATTTTTAGAGATACAATGACGTAACTGCACTGAGGGGTTGAAATTAAGGTGATTAAATCCTAATACCTGGTAAATGAAAGTAAAGTATATATTCTACTTAGTTACTCACAATATACCATTATTTTCTGTCGCTTACACCCTGTTCAATTATAAGTCTTATACAATTACAAATCGTTTTTTTAAGCTCCTGTAAAATTGAAGTTTTTGCATTTGCGTCGTTGTTCTTCCGGAACAACGTAAAACATATATTAACGTTAGTTTTTCCATTGGCGTAGAAACATTAGATAAGATTGCATGAAAACATGAATCAGCTACAAATATAAATGATATAAATGGGCCTATAGATTGAAAAGAATCCTACTTCAGTAAAATAATTTGTGCATACCTTACGTAATTAACAACATACTACTCCAATGTACACTTCTTACGTAATTTTCGTTTAATTAAAATGAAATTAGTTCGTTATCCTCAGCACACGAATGGCATTGCTTGGTGTGACCAAGATGGTGGCGCGGTTACAGTAAATGCTTCAAGAAGTTATTCCCATGTTCCATCCTGTTATTCTTACATCCATGTGCGTATATGATACACGCACCCATTTCCTTTAGTTCTTAAAAAGGTATATTATAATATTTAGTGTAGTTCAAGGAAGTCGTGTGGTGCACACCTCAGCTCGTTTTATTAATCCTTTCTGTGATAATAAATGCAGCAAATACTTACGTTTGGTGTTAAAACTTAAAAATTTTAATGAACTGTGTTCCCCAGACCCTTTTAGTGTCACCGGCAACTCTTTGATGTAATGATTATCAGCTACTTGAATTAAGGATTTTGCCAACAACGCATTTAAATATCTACCTGCTGCTGTAAATATTTAGTTATCTAGCATGTTTTCTCCTTTTTTTACAGATTAGATAAACAGAAACATTCTTATTCTTATATAAAACATTGCTAATCCTGTCCGGCTCTGGTATCTTGTCGGCTGATCTTGGGTGTGTTTGTCTTTTTTTTTTGGGGGGGGTGGAGGGGTATTCAGGAGAAGGGTTAATAGTGCTGAGTGGAGTTGGTTACTTATCCGGCGGTAGGATTATGAGCAGCCCTAATAACACTTTCAGTGAATTCCCCAAGGAAAAAGAAACAATCTCAAGACCAGGCATCAATTTACCAGAATCAAAATATATTTCCACCGAAAGAACTCTTTGTTTCTATTTTAGCTGATTTTGCCGATTACCAGGCCTGACATTTCAGGATCAGGAGAGGGCAATTGTCCCCTGACTTCAAAGCACAATGTATTTTATGCCTTTATATATTTTGATGATTTTTATTACAATATGAATTTGCTCTCTCCCCTGAGAAATTTTGAAGTGACAAGTCTGCCCTGCATCACTGACACAGTATTTTGTCGACTTTCAGGAACATATGACAAGTTAAAGCTTCACTTTTTAGATATTTCCGATTAAGCTTCTGAATCGTTACGAAACATAGTAAAAAACATTTCAAAGATTTCTAACTCTTACAGTAGGTTTACTGATATAACTTTTAAGTTGTATAACTGATTCATACCATGAAATAACGAATTGGGAATTTTAATTCAGTGTAGTACGGTTCATCTTTTTTTTTTCTTCTTTTTTTTTGACTTGTGACTTTTACCAAATGCCGCCGAGTATTTCTTCACTAGGCTCTTTTCATCAAGAAATGTAAAATCTTCTACGTCGCTAAGTTATTTCGTCAATTAAGGCATTCATAGTCAATTGCTATAGCTTTTTGCCAAATGGTAATCTTTTTTGTGGCGTAGGCATACTATTTGCAAAGTTCATTGGAGATAAAGCTCGTTAGACACAGCCCATTTCGTTAACGTAGTTAGCGCGATGGATTTAAACATTACGTACTGTATGACTCTCTATCACTCTGTTTGAAAGTTATGGCACTCGGCTTCTAATATGAAATCGGAATGAAATAACGTAAACAAGTTTTCTTAAACTGATTAATAGATTTATGATATTCGTTCAAAATTCAAAAAATGAATTAAACAAGGACTGAATAGATTAGACGTTTCTATAACACTATGTGGCCGGTCCCTACTCGCTATCGGCTGTCAACACCCGGCCAAAAACTGCTTTCTTGTTGTCTAGCAGGTCTTCAATCATGTGCTCATATATGAAATGGGTGGCATTAGTGTCTATTTATATAAACAATCGACAAAAAATGCACCGCATCAGGTTAAAATTATAATTAGAGCATTATTTATGCATCGTACAGATTAATCAAAACACATTGCATCCTTTCATACACTGTTAGAAATTTCATCATGAAATTACGGTTAAATAGCCGGCAGCAGTCTGTCCATCTAATTCACAGTTAAATTTACGGTTTGGAACATTTTTATATCTTTACGGGACCTAAACCATTTCCAATCAGCTTAGTTAAAAAGCGGTAAATAGAAAAGTTTACGGTTTTATAACCATTCAAAAATGGATTCAAAACTAAATTTTTACGGTTTTTGAACCAATTCGAGGCGTAGAAACCGTAAAAGAAGCGTGCTGGAATCGAACCCCGGGTGTATGGGATACCAACATTGCGCTTTAATCATTCAACCATCTACACCCCTCAAAGCGGCCGTTTATTTATCAATAAATCTTTTCCTACAGGCAAACTGCATTACAATTGAGATTTCCGTTTTTTATCGGATCCAAAGTAATTTTTGGTCAAAATTTACTGTATATTGACGAAAATCATTTTCAGTAATAGAAATATAATTTCACGTTAATTTAAAGCACAAATGAGCATTAAAACGCAGACATATGTTTCGGGATTGCTTGGAATCCCTTTTTCAATGCGACAGGGAGCTTCTAGATGCAAAACATCCAAATGAAGCAGACAAAACAACAAAAACAAAGCTTATATAGCCACGAATTAACTGTAAACCAATGAGAATGAAGGCAGTGTGAAGTGGAAGTAGAAGTAGCATGGAAAGCACCAATAAGAGAGCAACAAACTAATCCAGTTGAAAGTTCAGGAAGTAAAAAGGAATATCAATAAAAACAAAGCAAAAAAGACTCGCTCATTCGCAAAACAGTTTGGGAATCCGATGTCTCCAATTATTGATTTACGTGTGTATGTTTTTCTATTTAGTAACCACTGCTTAAGACACTTTTTCTCCTTCTTTTTTATATAAACATGTAGATTTGAACTGATAAATCTTTATTCATATTTTAACAACAGCGTAAGACCGGTAAGGTTCCACAACCAAGTGGACGCCCGATTCTTATTGACTACAAGACCTAGTGGCGCTTGTAAATTACGGTTAGTTAAACATTCTTTAGGAAAAACAGAGAATAAACGATTTTTTTTCACAACCAGCGGTTTGAGTACCATCTTTTTAATGGTTATTCAACTGTTGTAATAAAATATGGTAAAATAACAATCAAATAAATGGTCATATTACTATTTTCTTACGGATATTTTTAACAGTGTAGCTTGTCTTCGATAAATACAGTCGTCTTAGATCTTAAAACCAGCTCCATTGATTTTCGTCCGTTACGTCCTTCATTTCCTATACGTCTGAAGCGTTTTATGTCTCGCTTCGCATTATCTTCACGGTTTTCAAGCAATTTCCCACGCATACGCTTTTCTGGTGCCATCTTTACTAGGCTAATGAGTCCTATAAGTATTACTCTAAACCAGTGGTTCACAACCTTTTTTTCCTTGCGAACCCCCTGCCAAGATCCGAAAGAAAATGGCGCACCTCCTTTTATATCGTTAAAAATTATTTTGCCGATAATGCGAAAAAGTTATAGAATATGGAACAGTATGAGAAATATACGTACAATTTTTTGAATCAATCAATAAATATCACTCGGTTCCATTTTTCGGTTGAAATGTAGAAAATTCTCAAAAGTTGGAAATAAAGTGTGATAAATGTGAGTGCAAACTTTAAAATTAGCAAATAAATATCTTCCTGTTCCACTTTTAGGTCTGTATATGGAAAATTAGCCGAAATAATGCCAAATTTTTCATTTTAGTTTCATTTATATTTCCGACTCTTTCTTCGCGCTAGAGAGGAAAAAGAAAGAAAAACGTGTATTCAAAATTTGAAATAAATCAATGAATAACTTTCGATACCGCGTTGAAGCTCAAATTTTCGAAATTATATAGCAGTAGAAATAGGTACATTTCAAATTTTGTACGAATGCTTTGTCAGCCCACAACTTTTACGCATTATCAAAAAAACAATTTATTTAGAAAAATCATTTTTATACTTCATCCTTATTACGTTTGTAAACTTTTCATTTCATTTTTTCTTTTACATCAGCAATTAAAAATTCCATCAATGCAATATTATTTTCGCGAACTCCCTATCTACACCACGCGAACCCCTGGGGGTTCGCGAACCACCGGTTGGGAAACGCTGCTCTAAACTATCTGGCCTTAAACGATACTCAGCTCAAACGTACCGTCAAACGGGGTGACTAAGTTCCATACGGGGTGACTCGGTGCCATCCTGGGTTTTCGAACTCAAGCGGCATATGACGCCAGAGGAAGGAACCGATCGAAAAAGGAAAACTACCGCTATATAGCGGGATAGTAGGGCGATTTTAACTTGGGTACTACACCAATCAAACTATAACCTAAATTGTAACCTACCATTGTTTGTGTCGATGTGGATTTGCGGTGTTGTGATCTGGAAAAGAAGTGTGGTCTGGCAATCATATTTCGGAAGCAGCCAGAAAAAAGGTAAGTTCAGTTTTTTGTTACCAAACTATCAAAGAAGTTCTACACGCTTCGACGTTTTTAAATGATTTTTTGTTTACCAGTTATAACCCTTAATTCAATTTTCGATGAAGTGTGGGGTGACTAGGTGCCATCTTGTTTTGCAGTGTTTTGGTCATTTTTAAGTTTCTAGAGTGCCATTGATGTCCTAGATGTTGATCACCCATCTACAACAGTGCCTGGTCAACCGTTGACAAGTAGCGAGTCAGTCAATGACGCAAAAAACACTGGTCCTGTGCAAGGTGACTGTGTTGCAGTAAAATATAAAGGAAAAATGTACTCGGGTCAAATGATTTCTGATTTCGACAGTAGCAACGAGGCATGTGTGAAATACCTGGAGAAAAGTGGACAATTCTGGAAGTGGCCTGACACCCCTGATGTTTTGTGGTACAAAAGAAACAAATCCTGAAGAAGATTTGTCCTCCCGAATCTCTACCAAATGGCGACAAATTTCAGGTTATTCTAAATTCGGATTGACTGAAGAGATCATTTCTTTCTAAAATTTGTAGTTAGTGTTTCGTTTAATAATTTGAGTTATTTTGAAAAGCATTTTGAAGAGTTTCTTTAATGACTAGCATTTTTCCATATGTACGGCCTTTTTTACTTTAAAACTTGAAAGTATACTCATAAAAAAATTCTTATAATAGCTAAAATGACAAGGAGATGAATTCTGAAGGGTGAGAAGTTGCCAGCGATCGTTTCTAATAGATTTAAGAGGAGGAAACATGCGTGGCACTTAGTCACCCCCATGCGCGGGGTGAGTAAGTGCCATTAATAAAAAACTATATCTCCCCTCCATGATATTTTAGAATCATTTTCAATATGTGAATTGAAAGCTAAGATGTGTAATTATGATTTCATTAAATAATCAACCCGAGAGGCAAAAAATTAGAGGAAATATTACACGAAAACGTCAAAAAGTGGCACATAGTCACCCCGTTTGACGGTACTACAAATATTGTTTTTTTTAAATTAAAGTACTTTGAAACTAATGTATAGAATAACTAGCTGACCGTTCAATTTTATGAACTTTTTGATCGAATTACGGAAGGACAACACTTTGGTGCAGTTGGCCATAAATTTCTCAATAGGCTACTTCGAAATTTCTGTTCTTAAACTTTTTCGTTTAATTTACATTCCTCCGAAGCATAGCTTTTGGTATTTTTTTTAGATTATTAGTATAAAGAAAGGACGTTAGTTGAATAAACGTAAAAGCCCATAAAAGAGATTTAAAATAAATTTTATTGCAAAATTAGTAAATAAGTATAATCTAATGAATATGCATATAACGAAGATCACGCAAACCCTTCGATCGTATTAAAGCGGGGTTTTTTAGGGGGGATCTTCTTGTTGCAGTAAAACTTATCCATTTGTCAAACCGTCGAATCATTTCTTAAATCAGTAATAAATCAATTTTTTCAAGGCAAAATTTTTTTATCAAAACAATAAGTATTTTTAATCTTTTTTCCTCCTTTATACGAAGATATTCCTAAATATAATCGAATGCACATGGCAGATTGCATCTCATTTAGTCATAATGAATTTAGCACTTTTTGTCTTGGCTTGGCGTCAATTTTTTTTTTTTTCAAATGTTTCGTTAATTTGGTGTGAAAACATTTGGCAACAATACAAAAAATTTGCCATGAGTTTCTCATTGAGATATAATAATAGTATTACATATCGATGCTACGGAAATCCCCCCCCCCCCAAAAAAAAAGAAAAAAAACTGCTGCTACTCTAGATATTTAACTACAAAATACACAACATCTAGTAACAATATTACAAAGCAGTTAATTTAAACAAAACAGAAGGATGAAGGGAAAAAAATGAGTTTCCAACATGTTGCTTCTCAAGATGGAAGATAATTAACTGAAAATTAGTTTAATCAAAATAGGCTGAAATCCTAAACAAATGGCTTCCAAATCTTATATCTAAATTAGGGCTGAGTTTGGGCGTTACACAAGGGAAATTAATTAAGATAAGATTAAAAACATATACAGAAGTAATAATGTTGATTGGAGAAGGAAACATTCATAATATTCGTCCTACCAATTAAGTAAATCTACAACTAGTCACCATGAGCCTTAAAAGCTGTAAGCAAGGCCAAATTTTATTTTCATTCGAAAGAGTTTATATTTCAACTCTTCTGCATCATTCTATCAAATAATTTATTTTACTTATCAGAAACTTGAATTGTTTGTAAATGTACACAATCAACGGAACATTTTTCATTTATCTCTCATGTTTTTAGACAGAAAAATATACGTGGCGTATTTACATTACTTAATATTCCGAAATATCGGAGAAATTACGCATCTAAAAATGTACAACATTCAGCCGAGTAAAATTAAAACTGCATTAATAATAAAAAATAAATAAATAAACTTGCTATAACAATTAATTGAATAAACGTTTTGACAAACTTGTTTAGTTCACTTAGAAGACAATTTAATACACTGAAGAAAAAAATTGTTGGTTCGGTTAAATAAATCGTTTAGTTTTTTAGCTATCACGCCCGCCAATCAGGGATAAAGCGCTCAAGAAGTCTTAGAAAGCTCACATAATAAATTTTTTTTAACATTTTTTTTTTTTTTGTATTCGTTAAATTTATATATAAACATTTCTTTTGAAAAAAAAATCACCCCCCCCCCCTTCCCGCTGTTTTAGAACCTTCTAATTTAGGATACACCCTTAAATTTGCATTAGTTAAATGTATCAGTTAGCTCTTTTTTTAAGTTAAAGGGAAAAATTTCCGCTCGCTTCTGAAATCACCCTCAGTGATGTGTACATGGATGATTTTGTCTCGGGTGCTTCTACTTTAGAAACTGCACGGGAATTGCAGTGCCAGCTAACGCAAATGCTTCGGACTTGCGGAATGCAACTACACAAATGGAAGTCAAATTCCAATGACCTACTGAATAGTGTATCAGAGAACTTTAATGAACATAAATTTACTTCGACTTTAGATTCAGATGTCAAAGCGGTAGGAATAATTTGGAACCCGCAAGAAGACATTTTTTGTTTCAAAGTAGCAGTAATTGAAAACTGTTCTTACACTAAACGTGATGTTTTTATCAACGATCGCAAGACTGTATGATCCTCTTGGATTAATAGGCCCAATCATTACAAAGGCTAAGATTTTTCTGCAAAGGCTATGGATTCGACAGCTTTCTTAGGATGAACCTTTGCCAGAAAACGTTTTATTAGAATGGAATCAATTCGTTTCTTGTTTAAAATCTGTTGAAGAAATAAAAATTAGTAGATATGTATTATCCAACTGTACCAGTAGGATTATACTTCGAGGATTTTCTGATGCTTCTGAATCTGCTTATGGAGCAGTTGTTTATCTAATTTGTATAGCTAAGGACAATACTGTGTCTTCTCATCTCATAGCTAGTAAATCTCGTGTTTCACCACTAAAAAGGATGTCCGTTCCTCGTCTTGAGTTATCAGGATGTTTACTCTTATCCCAATTGATAGTCAAGGTTCGTGATTCCTTAAAGTTAAAGATTGATGAAAGTTTTCTTTACACGGACTCGACAATTGCTTTGTCATGGATTAAGACACCAGCATATAAACTAAAGACTTTTGTTGGAAACCATCCAATGCTAGAAACAAAATGAAAATAATCGGCCCAATGACAAACGAGGAATTAGAAAGAGCTAAAAAGAAATTAATTAAAATTTGTCAGGTAAATGAATTTGATAAAGAAATCAAGACACTAAAAAACGGTGAGTCCGTGAAGACAGGTCAGGTAAGCTCTTTAAATGCTTTTTTAGATGGAGAAGATTTGTTACGAGTCGGTGGTCGTTTGGCTCATTCTAATATTAGTTATGATAATAAACATCAAATAATACTACCGAAAAAACACAGGCTGACTATTCTCATATTCCAGTATTATCATTTAAAGAACTTTCATTCAGGACCTCAATCCTTATTACATTTCGTTCGTCAAGAATTTTGGCCCATTGGAGGCAAAAATATCGCAAGGAAGGTAGTGCACGATTGTGTAACTTGCTTTAGACACAAACCTACTACTTTAGACCAATTAATGGGAGATTTGCCTCCAGAACGAGTCAACCCCAATCCTGTTTTTTCTAACACAGGTGTAGATTTTTGTGGTCCCTTTTATATTCGGTTTAAGTATCAAAGAAAGGGTACTTTGCACAAGGTGTATGTGGCTATATTTGTTTGTTTAGTTACTAAAGCCATACATCTTGAAATAGTTTTTGATCTAACATCACAGGCATTCATTGCTTGTTTGAAGCGATTTTTCTCCCGTCGAGGAAAATGCACAACCTTATTTAGCGATAATGCTAAAAACTTTGTCGGAGCTAACTTAGAATTGAAAAGGCTCGCGTCACTTGCTAATTTCCCTGATGAATCGCTCTCTCGGTTTTTAGCTATTGAGAATATCTCCTGGAAATTCCTTCCTCCTAGAGCCCCTAGTTTCGGAGGACTCTGGGAGTCAGGAGTCAAGTCTTTCAAGCATCATTTAAAAAGAACTGTTGCTGATGCCAAGTTATTTTATGAGGAATTTTTGACTGTTGTTACCCAAGTTGAAGGTATCCTAAATTCAAGGCCAATTTCGACTCTATCATCTCATACGTCGGACTTGGAACCATTAACCCCTGGACATTTTTTAATAGGTCGGCCCATAAATTCCATCCCTGAACCCCCGTTAATAAATGAATCGGATAATAAATTATCTCGTTGGCAACAATTAACTAAAATGGATGAACAAATTTGGAAACGTTGGTCCTTTGATTATTTGAACCATTTGCAAGAACGGAAAAAATGGAAATTTTCAAAAAATAACATTAAAGAAAATGCAATGGTTCTGCTAAAAGAAGACAACCTCCCGTCTTGGACGGATAAGTCAAGTCATTCCAGGTCAGGATGGCAAAATTCGCGTAGCAATTGTAAAAACTAAAAATGGTTACTTTAAAAGACCAATTTCTAAAATTTGCCTGTTACCCATTGAAAATTGATCCCCTGGAAGTCATAACCTAACTAGAACTGTATATTTCTCTGTATATATCTACTTTCACCTTATTTCTGTACATATTTATTTTAATTTATTTCTGTATAAATTGTATATATTTTATTTCATACAAAAAAAAAAGAAAAAAAAAAAAAAAACGAAATGGTAAGTTTATTGTAACTTGTTTGTAATATATGTGTTGCACGTCATAGACATGCAACGCGGGGCGGCATGCTACTGCTTCATGTTGTCACTTGGCGCTTTGGCGCCGCTCTTCTTGTTTTTTTTTTTTTGGCCACCATACTTGGTGCCAACATTTACTTCAATTAGAACTGTCGTCTTTGTAGGTGCGTTGCTCTCACACTTAAAAAAATATTGTTCGTTGGAAATAAAATCTTTTCGTTGCAAATACAGTCCACTCTTGTCTTAAAATTAAATACATCGAAGAACCAGCAAATTAGTTATGGTTATCGTACCACTTGCTATAACAATTAATTGAATAAACGTTTTGACAAACTTGTTTAGTTCACTTAGAAGACAATTTAATACACTGAAGAAAAAAATTGTTGGTTCGGTTAAATAAATCGTTTAGTTTTTTAGCTATCACGCCCGCCAATCAGGGATAAAGCGCTCAAGAAGTCTTAGAAAGCTCACATAATATACTTTTTTTAACATTTTTTTTTTTTTTTTTTGTATTCGTTAAATTTATATATAAACATTTCTTTTGAAAAAAAATCACCCCCCCCCCCCTTCCTGCTGTTTTAGAACCTTCTAATTTAGGATACACCCTTAAATTTGCATTAGTTAAATGTATCAGTTAGCTCTTTTTTTAAGTTAAATACCATTTATATGAAAATCTCGAGAACCCTGCAGGTATAATTTGAGCACTGAAAGTTCTCTGTCCGTTCCTTTTGTATATTTACTTCAAGTTTCCTCTCGAAATTACTTCATTATGTTCAAAAGTTTTCTCATGTAAGCATAAATGGTATTTAACCAGGTTTTTTTCGTATGATAGTACCTGGAAAGTTTCACAAGCCTTTAAACCTGTCTTTTTAATTAAATTCTTTAAAAAGTGAGCTAACTTGCGTTAAGAAAATTTGAAACAAGCTGCAATGATTTACCTCATATTCCTCTAAAAAATTCTTTCATGTCGAACTCTCTGAAGACTAAAACTTTAAAACATGTAAAACGGAATAACTTTGGCCGAGACTCGTGGAAATAGCTTAAAACATGTTAAAAAGACGGGAAATTAAAATGTTTAAAGTGCTTCATTTTTATATAATGAAGTTTTCCAGTCAGACAATGCATTATTAAACTCCTCAGCTGACAGAGTAAAAGTTGGCGGAAACTATTTTCATTTTATCATGCCGAGCTTTCAAAAATATTTCAAGGGATGAAATAAAACATCCGAGTGTGGTTCTAGTTATGAGGGCTCAAAGCTTCGAGAATTTTT
Source organism: Octonoba sinensis (assembly GCA_038502835.1). NCBI lineage: Eukaryota > Metazoa > Arthropoda > Arachnida > Araneae > Uloboridae > Octonoba > Octonoba sinensis. Next base: position 14,451,043 of record CM076606.1, on the reverse strand, counting down.
TTTTTTTTTTTTTTTTTTGTACGGTTAACACCACGGAGGGAAACTAAAAACCTATCGCGTTACCAGAGAAGTGAATAAAACACTAACAGTAAATGAAATTATAGTAAGTACTTGGAAAGAGTAGTTAAAAAAAGGAAAAAAAGAAAACTGAGTTGAAAGTAAGATCAACTAAGAAAAAGCCAAAGAACAATTAATCTTTTTTTGTTGTTGTTGTTAAAAGTATATTTTATATCTTCAATTTTACAGTTCAACCACGGAATTTTGACATTTGGCAGAAAAGAACGAATATATTCGAGTTTAAGGACGTTCGTTTTGCAGGTGCGTTTATTTAGCACGCAAATCATAATGTTTTCTTCTCTGTTAGTTGAAAGCAACTAAATTTACAAACAGGAATATAACATCAGTTCGGAAGAAATCAAGTATGCTAACTGAACTAGAGCTAGAACAAACACGGCGCATTTCTCATACCAACAGTTCCTCCCGTTGAACAAGAATGGATTCTTCTTGGCACTCTGCCAGGCGGATCGTTTTGGTTGATGGTAGCACAGTAGCCAACTTTTGAGAATACAAAATGTATCTTCTTTTTTTTATATAGAAATAAAACGGTTTTTTAAGATGATGGACAGGACACGTCAGATGTAGAAAATTCTATTTATTGAAGTGTCTCTAGCATAAGTAATGCTAATACCTAGCTTGTTTCTTTCTGTAATTACTGAAGCGTGTCCATAAGATAAGAATTACACGACAGCATGAAAAGTTAGCAACTAATTCTTTCAAGGATAGTGTATAGACCCGTTCTATATTTAGAAAGAAGCTAAATAGAAGAACGCATCCTTTCCCTTAAAAAACTACTTAAAATAATGTACCCAAAAATACGCTGGGACCTAGGGATCATTCATAAATGATGTCACGCTTCGAGGGGGGAAGGGGTTCCAGAAATAGCGACAAAGTGTGAGAAGGGAAGGGGAGGGGGTAACAAGAAGTGTGACATCAGGCTTTTACAACAAAGCGTGACATGTGACAAAGGGAGGAGGGGGGTGTCCGTTGAAGTGTGACAGTTTGTGACAAAGTGGGGGAATGGGGCTCAAATATATCGGAAAAAAGCATGACATCATTTATGAACTGCCCCTTTGCGCAAATTTGTTGATCAAAACAATATGTGATACAGTATGAATTGTGTCACATTAATCACACCTTAAATATGAGGAAATGAGAAACATGCTGGAATAAAGTAAATATTTTGAAAATGTAGTTAATTCAATTTTCCATTATATGAGATGTCATCTACCTTTATTTACAGTAAACTAAAAAATTACTTCAAAAATTTATCAACAGATGGCATCATTAGTTTTTCTTTTTTAAATACCGTTTCGTAAAAACCACAATGCAGAATGCCGTTTTTCTCAAAATATTAATTGCTTGACTTACACCACTATGTGTCTCACCACATCACATGTAATACATGTTACTGCAAAAAATGTGTTTATTTTGAAGAACGGGTACCTTCTTTATTCTCTTGGATTCATTATTTTTTTATAAATTTTTGGTTCATTTTTATTTCCCTACACCTTTATAGTATGGTAAATATAACGAATGGCGTTTTCAGGATTAAAGGAATTTGTTTTGTTTTTTTTTTTTTTTTATCGGCTTAAAAATCTTAAAATAAAACACAACAGTAACTGAATGGAATCTGCAAAGGAAAAAAAATATACAACGTAAGCATGGCTTAGGGTGAGGCGTTAAGAGCATTTTAAACACATAAGCTCACTAGTTCGTTGAGAACCAATGGAGGCAATTCATCGCGTCACGTGACAAAGATGCTCGCTGATTTGTTTACCAAATTTTTAATTGCGTTCTACGTGGTGTTCCCGAAGCAAAATTGGCTATCCTAAAATTAGACTAGTTTCACAGCTTTTCTGATTATAAACCAAGTAATTTACCTTTAATTTAATCATTATAAAAGAAATTTATTAAGTATTACAATAGTTATAGTGTTTTATTTACTGTTAATTTTATATAACGCAGAACTTTATTAATCCTAGTTTTTAATAACATAGAACTTTATTTAGGCCTAGTTTTTAATTATATTAGTTTAAATTCATAAAAGAAGTTTTAATTAGTAATAATTTAGGATTTATTAGGCTCCATGACTAATTCTATTGTTGATAACCCGTTGTATTTAACGGATTTTAAAAAAATTTTCATAATAGAATATGCCGAGCAGTTTCCGGCACTAACTGGGAATAATAGCGTGATTGAAATAAAATTTCACGTTAAATTAAAGCACAAATGAGCATTAAAACGCAGACATATGTTTCGGGATCGCTTGGAATCCCTTTTTCAATGCGACAGGGAGCTTCTAGATGCAAAACATCCAAATGAAGCAGACAGAACAACAAAAACAAAGCTTATATAGCCTAAGAATTAACTGTAAACCAATGAGAATAAAGGCAGTGTGAAGTGGAAGTAGAAGTAGTATTAAAGGCACCAATAAGAGAGCAACAAACGAATGTAGTTGGAAGTACAGAAAGTAAAAAGGAATATCAATAAAAACAAAGAAAAAGACAACAGCGTGCATAAAAATGTGAAAATACATGAAAATTGCAAAAAATTAAATTAAATACAAAGAATAAAATGGAAATAAAATAAGTACAGAAAATACCAAAACAAAAAGCAAAACAAAGTACACATGCAAAAGAGGGGGAGGGGGGGGAGAGAGAAAAAAATTGACACAAAAAAAGGAAAACTAACAAGAAAACCAAGAAAGAACAACAAATTAAAGGAACTTATGCCAGACCTGTGAAAAATAAGGAGTTGAGGAAGAATCATTAACCAAATTAGAACTATTCCTGTTAATATGATAAGCTTCCCAAAAGTCAAGTTCTAAAGGGGAAGAACATTTTTGAATAATTTTCCCAGAATTGAAATCAAAAGAGTGGTTGGAATTCCAACAATGTTGAGCAATGCTAGACTTATTCAGCTCTTGCTTTCGTACATAACCTTTATGCTCATTTAACCGAATTTTCAGAGCACGTTTTGTCTGTCCAATGTAAGAAAGGCCGCAACGGCAACTAATTTGGTAAATACCCCAAGTATTAAGTTAATCAACAGGATCTTTAAGAGAAGAGAAGGAAAGTTTGTTGCTAGGAGCAAAAACAACTTGAAATTGAAACCTTTTTAGGATTTTAGCAATACGAAAACTTACAGAATGAAAGAATAGTAACACAACCAAATCCTTTCTAGAAACCACATGATTGGGACCAGAAGTTTTTTTAGAAAGTTTGTTATGAATAGAATCAATTAAAGAGTGAGAAAATCCTCTATCAACAGGAATGCTCTTGTCCATCGTGCTATTGATATTTGCTCTTCTCCTGAGCTTCTCAAGATTGAACTCAACTATCTGAAAGCTGTAGCTGTTGATAGAGGATTTTCTCACTCTTTAATTGATTCTATTCATAACAAACTTTCTAAAAAAACTTCTGGTCCCAATCATGTGGTTTCTAGAAAGGATTTGGTTGTGTTACCATTCTTTCATTCTGTAAGTTTTCGTATTGCTAAAATCCTAAAAAGGTTTCAATTTCAAGTTGTTTTTGCTCCTAGCAACAAACTTTCCTTCTCTTCTCTTAAAGATCCTGTTGATCAACTTAATACTTGGGGTATTTACCAAATTAGTTGCCGTTGCGGCCTTTCTTACATTGGACAGACAAAACGTGCTCTGAAAATTCGGTTAAATGAGCATAAAGGTTATGTACGAAAGCAAGAGCTGAATAAGTCTAGCATTGCTCAACATTGTTGGAATTCCAACCACTCTTTTGATTTCAATTCTGGGAAAATTATTCAAAAATGTTCTTCCCCTTTAGAACTTGACTTTTGGGAAGCTTATCATATTAACAGGAATAGTTCTAATTTGGTTAATGATTCTTCCTCAACTCCTTATTTTTCACAGGTCTGGCATAAGTTCCTTTAATTTGTTGTTCTTTCTTGGTTTTCTTGTTAGTTTTCCTTTTTTTGTGTCAATTTTTTTCTCTCTCCCCCCTTCCCCCTCTTTTGCATGTGTACTTTGTTTTGCTTTTTGTTTTGGTATTTTCTGTACTTATTTTATTTCCATTTTATTCTTTGTATTTTATTTTATTTTTTTGCAATTTTCATGTATTTTCACATTTTTATGCACGCTGTTGTCTTTTTCTTTGTTTTTATTGATATTCCTTTTTACTTTCTGTACTTCCAACTACATTCGTTTGTTGCTCTCTTATTAGTGCCTTTAATACTACTTCTACTTCCACTTCACACTGCCTTTATTCTCATTGGTTTACAGTTAATTCTTAGGCTATATAAGCTTTGTTTTTGTTGTTCTGTCTGCTTCATTTGGATGTTTTGCATCTAGAAGCTCCCTGTCGCATTGAAAAAGGGATTCCAAGCGATCCCGAAACATATGTCTGCGTTTTAATGCTCATTTGTGCTTTAATTTAACGTGAAATTTTATTTCTATTAATTTGCACAAAGTTTAAGCATTACTAATAGCGTGATTACTAAAGTAAAGAAAGGATCATTATTATTTAATGAAAAATTCTTTTCTAAAATCTGTTTCCTCGAACCGTCAGAAATCAAGGCATTTTTTTGACATATCAGCTACTGTCAAAGCTGAAATGAAAAAGAAAGAAGCTTACACAGCAAAAGTTAGGATTTCAACCGAATGCAAGGTAAGTTTTTGTTATTGTTTATTTATCGTAATTTATTTTGACATTTTTTTGTTTCATAGATTTCAATGCTTATGAAGCTCAAGTTCTTAACATTCGTAACATTCAGTTGAAATATATGACCCATATGCAACACAGTATGACATCTTTTACAACTCAATAAAATATTCAAACAAAAACGTAATGTTATACAAGCGAACTCGAAGTAAAGCGGTACTACAGCTTCCTTTGTTTACATCGTTTACATCTTTGTTACGTGAAACGTGACCTATGACGCTGTATGAATTGCGTCCATTGAGGAAAGACAGTTTTACAAGATCTTAATACTTGCAAATGCATAGAAGTTCTACGGAAAAGTAGCCAAATAACGCATAAATCGCCAAAACGACACCGAATTCACTATTTTGTCGCCAAATTTGGTGGAATATTCGCCAGTGGTTGCCAAATGGGCGCCAATAAACTTAACTGTGGAGTTGGTTTGAATAATGACTTTGGGTAAATTTCTTCGTATAGAGAATAACTAGAAATTTGGATTCAATCGACAGAAAATTGCATAAAACACCCCTCTTAGAACACCTGATTGCAACCAAAAAGAAAGGTGCACAACTAGACCGTATGCAGGTCCCACATACGAAATTTCAACCTTCTATGACTAACTGTTTTTGATTTATGTACATACGCACAGACAGCACGAGAAGACTCGTGAAAACGGCCTCGGGAATGGACAAAATCGATATTTCAGGTGTCTATACGCACGTATGTACATGCATACTAGCATTCTGAAAAAAAACTATCCAAACTGATTAATTTGTGATTAAAATGCGAATTTAGGTTGAAATTTGAGTGCGAAATTTTCCGCGATTACAATACTTCCTGTACTACATACAAAGAAATAAAAAATCACAACAGCAACTTGAACTTAGTTGTTTTGTCAATTTCGAAAAATCCGAAAACAATTTCCTATGTTTACTTTCATGCAATTCTTTATCCAAAAAAAGTATAGTCTTTGCTCTCGATTAAACTTTAGAAATACTTAGTGAATTCCAAAGAAGTTTTTCAAAGAAACAAAGCGTAATATAAATATTGTTTTCTATTCGAAAACTGAAATATATGCACGCAGCTGCAAAATTTGACGTCTAGACGCAACTATTTTATCAGCTTTCTTTTGGCGTCTATGAAGCAGGGCATCCTAAAAATCATTCAACCATGAGATATCTTGGATGGGGAACTTCAGTTAGTTTGATCGAGCTACTTATTCTGTAAAACAAGTGAAAGAAACCGGATGAAGCGAATAAACATAGCAATATTTGCTATAGAAACGTATACAGAGTGTTCGACGTTTCCTCAAATTTTTATTGTTACGCAATGTGAAACAACGGAAATAATTCCCATTTTTTTCTAACAGTTCTTGGGAACTAAGTTGATTTTTTTTCATATAAGTTTTCTTAGGGCGGAGATGTGACAGTTTTAATGTAGAGTTAAAAGATTGCTATTCTACAATGAGGCAATGGTACGTAGATTATTTTATTGAAAAAGTATAGACGTGCTAAAATTAGTTTCGTTTCGTAATAACAGTTTTGTTTTGGCTCTTGATTTAAAAAATAAGGTGATATGTTAGTATTGAAGACCCCTTTCGGGCTTCTATTTACAAATCCATAAGTTATATGATTGCTACGTCGTGAAGAATTTTTTTTAATCATATTTGCAGGAATTTCGAATTGCTTTAAGCAAAATTCTTATGGGAATAATTTTCGCTCAAAAAGGAATGCATATGGTTTAATTTATATGTGTTGGTATTAGAATTTATTAACTTCCATAAATAAATAAATAAATATATATATATATATATATAACTCAACAATTTAATTTATAAGGGAAGACCTCTTGTCGGTTTCTATTTACAAATACGCAAATTATATGATTGGTGTATCAAGAAGAAATATTTTTTTAAAAAATGCAGATTCAGAGACAATGCGAAATGTTTTAGAAAAAGGTTTATTAAAATAGTTTTACATTGAAAACAAACGTATATGGTTTAATTTATGCATTTGTGTTCGAGTATTTATTAACTTCCATTAGAAAAAATATATAACTGCAATTCAATTTGAAAACTGAATTTCAGAACGTTAAAAGCAGTTGTTGAGTATCAAAAATTTCTGAGGAAAAAAGAAAATGCTTTATTCAAGTATACATATTTAACCTTTATGATTTGATATTTGTTTAAAAATACGATAATTTGTTGCGAATTGAAAAACGTTTTAAAGGATTCATTTCTGTTTTCTTTCAATAATTTTATCTCGGAGTATGTGCTCAGTTAGTATTTAAAATTAGCTGAGCATTCTTTAGATAAACTTAAAAGCTTCGTAGTTTTTGCTGACAAAGTTAATGATTTGCCTCAAGTATCCTCTACTTTAGTTTTCTTTAACTATTTCAACTCACGTTTTCTTTTCAAAACTTTAAATAGAAAACTCTATTATGTCATCACATCTTTGGGAATCAAAATGAAATTATTTTTTAAACTATTTATATTTTTCTCTCAACTTCTTTTCCATTAAGAAATAACGTTTTCCATCTGTTTAATTCTCTCAAATAAAGAAACGTACACTTTTCTGTACTATGAAGCAGCAGAAATGATTTATCAGCTTTTCTTTGATATTGCCAAAAAAATTGAAATACTCTCTTCTATGTTATCTTCAGTCGTAGTCCATAAAAAGAATATAATAACATAAGTAGAAAATATTTAGTTTTGATGATAAATCTAATATCTTAGTGAAGTAAATTTTGCTTTATTTTGCCTAACGTTTTAATTTTGTCAAACAGTAGTACACTCAAGTTTGTTAAACCGAAAAACGTTTAATTAACGAATCCAATTTCCATATTCCTCCCTTTGAAAGCTTTTTTTTCTGGAAGAACATTTGCTTAGAGAAAATACACAACTTTGTTTAAGAGTATCTTTTGCATCTACAAGACGTGTGAAGATCAATATCAAGTAACTTTTACAAAATATTATTTATATCCCCTTCTGCCTTATGTTATTACTTATTGAAGCATAGTAAAACACTTAAGGAAACTACTAAAACTTTCAGGCAAGTTTTCAGCTCATCAAGTTAAGTTGAAAAGTGTTTCTGGTGTTGAACACAATGAATATTCATTAAGTAAATGTAAGTATTTCTCGACGGTTTTCAGATTTTCAGCAGCTACAATAAATTCCCAACAAAAATTTCAAGTATATCCTTCAGCCTAAGTGGTATGTTTTCGATATGATTGCTTATATCATATTTAAATTAAGGGAACAAAGAGTTAAAACTATTCATGTTCTTCACTGTCTGGTTATTTAATCAAGATGTGAAAGTTATAATGTTTTTCTGAACCAAATTTAGCAGCATTCTGAACAGTAACTTAAACGCTTTAATTTTATTTCACAATATATTACACTAGCTAATCTCCGGCAAGACATCTGCAGGCTATAAGTTCAACAATCAAGCTAAACATGAGAATGATTGTTCGATATAAACGAAATGAGGTGTTGCCACTACAAAGAATCGGTAATTAGCCATTTTAAAATCGTGAAATCCCTTTCAAATTCGAAAAGGCTTAAGAAAAGATCGCTTGACAAAAACATGAGAATGATCGCTCGATATAAACAAACTAAGGTGTTGCCACTCCAAAAAATCGGAAATTAAAAATTGCGTTATGAATGGAAATACTTTTTAAGAAATAGAAATAAATTTGTTATGTCCGTAAGTTACGATAGTAAATACAAATATTATGATACTTATCAATGCTAATCATTAACAAAATTTTTAAACATTGTTTTACCATAGTTTTTTGCATGATGTCAGTATCGTATCGTACCGCAAAATCTAATCGTAACTGATCCACGTTAAATGCACCAATGCCATGTGGCGTCATGTCTCAGATATTTTTGAAAAAAAAGTTAAAGGCATACTTATGAGTTAAACTGATTTTTTTTTTCGGATTTTTAAATCAAAAATTCAGCTCTGTAGACAGTTTTGAACATTTTGATTTTGGTGTATTTTGTGTTTTTGGTATCAATTTGTAAAATCCATTCCAGTTTGCTTATTTTTCAGCCAATTAAGCTGATCATGGTATCAAAATAAAGATACACAAAATAAAATACACTCTAAAAATAATGCGATCGCTGGTTATTTTTCTTTTTGACAGTTCATCTATGCCAAATTGGTGAGACAAATGCCATATTTTCTCCATAATTCCTTCTACTTATTGCAATTTCTTCGAACAATGTGTATTACATTCGTAAATTATCTTTATATCCATAATAATCTCATTACTTAAACTATTTTGAATAAACTCCTGAAATTTTATACTATAACTGAAGCTTTTTGAAAAATTTATTCAAAATAAAAGCTATTTTTACGACAAAAGCGCATAATTATGTAAATACATACAATAAAAAAGTGAAAAAAATCTAACAAAGATAAATGGAAAAATATATTGCACTTTAAAAACTTATGCTAATGTGTGTCAGGATTTTAGGACACTTTGTGGAAAAGAAGAAATATTTTGTATGAAAAATAGTTTAAGCAACTATATACTTACAGCAAAAAATACGCATTTCTTCTGTTTTTGCCTCATTAAAATGTATGCCTGAAACGGTGAATTTTTAGGATTTTATGACTTTTTTCCTTCACGTTACTGCGTTTTTTACTAGCGAAAATTTAGTTGCATAAATTAATAGTATATGTTCTGATTTTGGAAGAAACGGTTTTCCCCGTTTGTCTGAAAACTTTTGCACTGAACCTGTTGTTGTTGTTGATGTTTCTAATCCCACTTGGGTATAAGTCACTAAACCTACAATACAAGTATATTTTCCGCAGCGCACAAAATGTTTTATTAAACGCATAAAGAGTAGCTGTAAATACATATTTCATAATGCACATTTTATTCTTGTTAATCAATCTGGAGAGGATGACTGAAAGGCTACGACGCGACGTTGCAACTGGCAACATGTACTTGCTTCTAGATTCTCATCAAGTTAAATTATTTTTTTAAAACGAGATAAACATACAAGATGGGAAAATACAACCCTTATGGTGAATTCACACTAATTGGGATAGCAACAAAACATGCTTGTAGCAATTAACTGTTGTCATGAATCTATTCGCTTCTGTCCGTGTGCAACCACATCTCTTCCAGACTGAACCACAAATTTACGTAAGTCAACTTCTACCTTGCGCGCTCTGTTTCTGCTCATAAAACAAAGCAGACAGAAATCCGCAAGAAGAATAGGTTAAATTTCAGCAATTTTGCATGAATTTGACGTAACGCATTTTTAGTCTGTTTGCAGCTTTAAGCTACATACAGGCTAAAATAGCAATCGGTTTCTGTGCATAAAACGTTAGGCAGCTATCAAATCCGAAAGGATAGTCGGCAAATTTTCTTCTCTTGTTTTTCAGTAATTGACGACACGTGTTTAGACTGTACGCAGCTTTAAGCTACATACAGACTAAGTTTACGCAAGCCGGTTTCCGGCCCATGAACAGTCGGTTTCTGTGCATAAAACGTTAGGCAGCTATCAAATCCGCAAAGAGAGTCTGTGAAGTTTCAACTTTTCTTGTGTTCAGTAAGTGACGTCACGCATTTAGTATTTTCAATTTTATGCTAAAAGAAAATGCCAATATTTTCTTGTGATTAAAACAATTGCAAAAAAAAGGCTCATTTTTCTCGAAAAAGTTTTTGACTAATCCGTTCACTAGCGGATATCAGATTGAAATGCATCTCTCAAAACAGACATAATTTAATTAACAAAGAAAATAATTTTAATCTAACAACATTTTAAAACATATTTATAGTTTTTTCCTTTTTTTTTTTTTTTTTTTTTGTCAGATATGCAGAAAACACGAAACATAAAATTGGGCCTTCCTTTAGAATAAAATAATTTGTCTTAGAAATCAATATTTTGACTTAAACAATGTCATCAGTAAAACTCAAATATCTTGAAATGAATGAAATGTTATTTTATTGAGATGTATAAATCAGAAAAATTATTTTCTATTAAAACAAGAAAAACATTTTTTCTTTTAAATCGATTACACTTTACTACTTAAAAAATGATTAAATAATGACTTTATGAAAGTGGGCTTTTCATTTTTCCACTAAACTCAAATTATTTATTTATAAGAAAATAAAAACCTATGTTAAAGACTTCTTTGAATAAAAAGATAGGAGTAGTTGAAAAAAGAAAACTTTTTCAAAACTTATGCTAATATGTTGTTAGCTTTTTCGTAATATTTAAATTCAGCGGAAAAGATTAAATAAAATGTCATTCTAGTTTTTAAGGCAGTCGTTGGAAAACATGTGGTAATTTTCTATCGTCTAGCAAAAAAGTCACCTCATTAAAATATTTATTCTCCACTCCGATCGACGGTTTTTAACTTTCAAACCCTTTTGAAATGAATTCACTTATTTTTGCTTTTTAACGTTTTCTTCTTTCAAAGGAATTTTAATCTTTCATTTTATTTTTTACGAGCAGTAAAATTTGCTTAAGGAGGAAGGCACATATTGTACGGATCATTTTTGTTGAACATGGAAATTTTCTAGAACGCTGCTTTGAAAAAAAAGTCTAACCGTTTCCGAGTCCTATGTATAGTAGATTTTACGTCAATGGTTTTACCTACCTTTTGTTCTTCCTTATGTTTGTCATTTCAAAGTAATTTTAGCCTCATCGCGTAATGTTTGAATATTCCAAAAAATTCAGCCAATTTTCTCATGTTAATTAAATTTGATTTTTTGGTAATATTTTAAACTTTTTTATGCAAACATATGTAGCTATGTAAAACTTATTTTTGTACCATCTGGCTACCCATCTTTCCTACTTTTAAGACAAAACTGATAACAAAACAACAAAATACTGAGACATATTTCTTAGAGAATCCATGAAGGATTCTTAATTCTTAAAAATTCAAAAATATTTGAAGAAAAAAGTAATAAAATATGTTCAAGAAAAAATGATGGATACATACGAGAAAACATCGTAAAATAATTATAGATCTTGGTTTTTTTTTTTTTTTTTTTTTTTTGTATAATTAAGTTTTAATAGGTTTTTTTCAATAACTACACGATTACTATAAAAGAAAGGTTTAAGATGTTCTAGTGATACGTAAACATGACAATAATTAAAAAATCAGCCATAAACTCCAAAGCGCGCAGGCATTGGAGTTACTTCATTTGTTCCCGTTTATAGTCATGGTCTATGATATATAGTCGGTTATAAAACAAATTCTATTAAAAAATATATATTTACCATACAACAATGCTTAAAAACATTCGTTTTCAGCAAAGAAAAATTTTCGGAAAAGTTTTTAATTCACACTCTCAGAAACACATGCTCAAATCTAACGAAACTTTCGTCGTATTTGACGAAATGGCTTCGTGAAAAATGCTCCGAGTAAACCTTTCGTCAAATTGCCGAAATTTCTATAGTAATTTTTTAAAGTCATGTGATCTCGCGAGGAAAGTTTCGTTATAAATGACGAAATTTTCTTGACGATACCAAAGTCCTCAAAAGTGACGATTCTGTTCTGAGAGTGCGGAATCAAAATTCCTCGTGTATGATCTTGTAAGCTTTCTTTTATGTTTAAACTATATGAAGAAGTAATGGATTCCTAAAATTTTTGAATTTCTATTCTTAACAGATTTACACGGTGTTAAGAGATCCTCAACTCATTTTGACTATTTGTGGAAAATGTCTGTCTGCGGGTGGTCATGCTTTTGGTAGGCGCTTTTACTCAAAACGTAATGAATGGAATGGAAAAAATTTGGTACACGCTTCGACCCTGATGTAAAGGGGTGGCGAATAGTTTTTGGCGCCATTTCTTTTAAGACAGGTTGACATTCTAAAGCTATTCTGGTTTCTGAATGTTAAATTTTAAGAAGTAATGGAAGAATTCAAACTGCATTGCATTCCAGCAAACTGCAAACTGCATTTCAGCACTGCATTGACCCAAAAGCAATTTAAATTTTACGTATAACCTTCAGTTTGATCATTACAGCTCTAAAGTTACGCAAATGACGACAAATGCTTTTGTAGTATTTGAAATAAAGCAAAAGTTTTTGCAAAATATCAAACAAAGTATATAATTTTACTCACATTTTGTTCATTGAACAAAAAATTGACAAACCGAAGCAAATAACCATCTTCAAAGCACTTTCTTCAAATAAAATGTGTAATTTTCGCTAATCCTTGTTCATTCAAACACTTATCGCCATTTGCACCAAACCAGTTGATAGTTTTTTACCCCACTAAAAGTTTGTAAATCGTCAAACCACGCACATTTTTACCAGTTAAGCCAATTGAATTTTAAAGATATTTAATTTTGAAAATACCTAGTTAACCCTTTATCTACTGCATTATAATTTGCAGTAATTTTTTTTACAGAAATAGTTTGTCTAGGTATTTACACTGAAAATTAAGGGATTTACATAAATAAAATGATCAATCTATAAGTATTTATTTCTTTACAGCTAATAAGTGCCACAGAGTATTTACCCTGTAAAATTAGTTACATACACTTTTTAATCAAAATATTTCGTCAAATAATTTTCTAAGTTCTTAACTAACACATTTAAAAAAACTGACTTGATTCTTGAATTTTACTGCTTTTCTGGAGTGAAACTCCAAGGGAGCAATTTGAAGAAAATGGAAGTTCAAAACACGGCATCGGTTTCAAAACTATCTATGTTCCTTTACTCGCTAAAATACTCTTTATAGAACATTTGCTGATATGTATCCTGAAAAAGGGGAACTTAAAGACTGTCCCGGCAAACTACCATCAGAATATTGGTAAAAATGGTTGCTGAGATGGAATTTATAGAGAATGGTACTTATAAGTACCGTCAATAGATAAAGGGTTAAAAATATTTAATCTTAACTTTGGTTAACTTTTGGTTAATTAGTGACCCCCGAACTAGTACGAAGAAAAATATGATCAAAATTTGACCCATGTCTCAAAAAGGTTTGCCATCCCTGATCTGGATGGAGGTCAACTCAAATCGTTGTCGATTAAATTTTGACTCCATTCACTTAAAGGGGTGATCATTGGAACGTTTTCTCTGGCTAAGTCTGACTGCTGTATCTCAAGAACTAATCCAATTATTCAAGCAAAAACTGGTACAGAGATATATCTTAAAGCAGCGGTTCCCAATCTTTTATTTTTCGCGTACCACCATTTTTCTTGCAAACCGTTTGCGTTCCACTGCTAATGTTAACTTTATTATACAGAATATAACACTAATAGATTATAGAAAAATACTACGACGACTAGGTTATTTCAATCTCACCATTTTTTGTAATTAATGCAGAGAAAAGCGTTTTATTAAAATAGAGCTGTATGTATAAAATAAAATATATGAAATATATAAAATATATTTTTAATACACTTTTCCGAAAGAGCATTTGAAATACGTCTTTAAGTACAAAATACCTGTCATGTAAAAAAATGAAAAAGCCAAATTAATGAGAAGGTTGCTGCTGCATGGCAGATACAAGCGAGGTCATATCTCGTTCCGTAGAAGTTAGTTTTAACCTCAAATTTGGGTCGGCATTTAATTTGCTTCTATATTTATTTTTAATAAATATCAACTTGGAAAAGGCAGTTTCAAAGATGAGTGGTTGTGCACTGAATTAAAAGCAACAATGCTTTTCTTGACAATAATGGGAATTCATTTTTAACTTTGAGTCAACATTCTCCCAACTCTAATCGGGAAAATTCGATCTTCAATCCTGAGTTTTTGTGTTTTAACCCCTTCTTCTCCTTTTTTTTTTTTTTTTTTGCCTTCACGCGTACCACCTGGAGAGGCTTCACGTACCACTAGTGGTACGAGTACCACAGTTTGGAGACCGCTGTCTTAAAAGGTTATGATTCATTTCTGACACATTCTCTACAAGAGACACGGGGAAGGGGTGCAGGGCGGCGTAACACAATCGCGCGATAGAAAGGTTTTCTTAAGCACATATCTCAAGGGATCATTCATAAATGATGTCACACTTCGAGGGGGGAGGGGGGTTCGTGAAATTGTGACAAAGTGTGACAAGGGGAGGGAAAGGGGGTAATAAGAAGTGCATAATGCAACATAGAATGACGCGTGACAAAAGGGGGAGGGGGGCCAAATATATGGGAAAAAAGCGTGACATCATTTATTTACGGCCCCCAAGAAGAAATGAAGGATTTGTACAAAAACTGGTATAAAGATACATCTCAGTGAGAACTGATGCTGCTTAGTTTTTAACGGCAATAACTCCAAGAGGGCTGCCGCAATCAAGCAATCGAACCATTTTCTCGCTAAGCGTATATTTCCAGAAGATTTTTATTCACATTTTTAGCATTACTTAAAAAACTACCAAAAAACAATGTTTTTGTCCCCTCTGAATAAAGTGATGTATAAGAAAAAATCAATTTCTCTGTTTAAAATGTACAAAGAGATTAGAATAATAATATTCAGATTCAAATAATTTTTAAACTTTAATTACATTATTTTTTAAATTATTAACTAAATTATATAATAACTAATAAATATTTAAAACATCATGAAGATTTGGTTCTACAAAATACCGTAAAATGAACATTTTTTTCAAAAAAGCTACAGTTCAAACAAATTTAAGCATTATTTGTTCTAAAGTATAAATTTTTTAAAAGCATTCATTTGAATTAAAATATAAATCAGTTAAAAGTAAATTTTCTTACTTTTCGGTAAACTAAATGGATTTTGTGTAGTTTTTTTAATTTTTTTATTATTATTATTGGAAGGAAACTTATTTGTTCCTTGTTTTCTGTCATGCCTTATAAAAGGAATTTTAGCAGAATGAGAAAAAGTTAAAGCTGAATTATGGTTAGAGAAAGTACATGTCCTTAGAGGTTATGATAATCTCTTCCTAGAAAATTTTTTATGTTTTTAAAGCAGAAAAAAACTAATAGGGAGAAAAAGAGTTTTACTTAGTAATAATGCATTTCCAGCAACAAAGTATTAGTAAGTAACCTTTTTTTCTTAGACAAGCTTTCGCATTAAAATTTTATCCTTCTTACTATGACTTCTTTTACTTTCTAGAACTTCTGTATATTTACCATCTAGTTTGCAAATTTTAACAAATCTTCATAGCTTGATGTCTCATTAGAAGAAAAAGTTTCGAAATATAAATATTGTTTACTAGTTTAATTTGTTGAACATTTCTGTTTTCTGAAAAGCACGTTTACTCTTAACGTTTTGAAAATGCAAACAATGCTCGCAAAAATTATGCTTAGTTTAAGTGGGAAAATTTCTTCTTGGCGGTATACTATGTTATTGATGGCCATTCAGTACAAAAATATTTGAAATAGTTCTTATCTTCATCTTTATAACTACATATCTAAGCAAACATATTGTAACATCCGTAACAAAGTCAGACTTGTACAGTGTGGAGGGGAGGAAACGAAACACTCCTTCGCATTTGGACACCATTTACACAAACACATGAAATGTGTCATTTTAGCAGGAATAATGTACTCTAAAATAGTAGTATCTCATTAAAATTTAGCCTACTTTCCCTTAAAAGTTTTGCATAAAAAATGTGCGGAAGAATTCCTGTATCGTAAAAATATCGCTAAAAGCGAAAAGAAAAAAGTCCGGAATCAATTATTGATTTGCTCAGAACGTAATTTCGTTTTTCCCTATGAATATGAAAGATGATTTTCTTAAAATACGTAGAGGGAGTGTAGGCGAAATGGGATACTTAAGGTTATTCTGGCCAAACTCTTTGACTAATAAAAAGAAATTCAATAAATAATATTTGTAATTTCATTTTTCCGGATGAATATGAAAGATGATTTTCTTAAAATACGTAAAGAGAGTGTGGGCGAAATGGGATATTTAAGGTTATTCTAGCCAATAGCTCTGTGACTAATAAACAAGAAGTTCAATAAGTAATATTTTTTAGAGTTTTACAATATTAGCGCTCATTCTTCAGTATTTGAATGTGAATACCGTTGCATATTTTAAGGTCTACGTATCAATGCATTTAAAGCTGCAAACTATCCCACTTGAACCTTATGGGGTAGGGTCCAATGGGATAAAAACACAGTTCACAGCTAACTTGTCATCAACATTGTCAATACCGGCACATAAGTTGTCAGGTTACGCCTAGGCCGGCAAACCTACGGGGCCTACGTGACAGGACGAAGGGGCAAACACGACAGGAAATGGTGCACGTGTGTCCCCTTGCCCTCAATGTCGGCCTAAGGTCAGGCACCCCCTATATAAGCTGCCCTCAAAAGCGGGGGCGAGAAGATCGACTTTCGCTTGCCTACAAGGTTGCGGTCGGAGGAGCAGGAGATCTTCGAATGTTGGATAGGAAGGAGTAACGTAAGGAGGAGTAATCCAGACGTAACGGGAGAGCTTGTGCCCGTAAAGAAATACCAAAGAACGTTAGACGTAACATTGCGCGGGAGAGCTTGTGCCCGTAACTTTGAAACATCTAAGAACTCAATGATGTGGAATTTGAACCACTGTAAATAATATGTAAAATAATAATGTAAATAGGCAGCGAAGTGAATAAATGTAAATAAAGGAATATAGCCAAGTAACGTAACTTAAGTCATAAGGCCTATTGTTACATTCATTGCGCTGCTCTTGCACATATATCGTTATAGTTAACACTTACATTACCAAGATCACTCTCTGACGATATATCGTTTGTTGATAAGGTAAGATATACGATATCTCTTACTCTGAACTGTCTGATATATGCCCTATTCGGCCCTTTTTTCTTAGTCACAGGCCAAACATAGCAAACCTTTGTTTTATGAACAACAGTTTTCTTGTCTCCTCTCCCTCCCTTCCGTTTTGCCCTACATGCAGCCATGCAACAAAACTAGGGCTACGTAACAGATAGCACTGAATGCAGTGGGCCCGTTCATAAATGATGTCACGCTTTTTTCACATATATTTGACCCCCTCCCCCCTTTGTCACACTTCAGCGGACCCTCCTCCCCCCTTTGTCACATATCCCGCTATGTTGCATAATGCATGATGTCACACTTCTTGTTACCCTCTCCCCTTTTCACACTTTGTCACAATTTCACGAACCCCCCACCCCCCTCGTTTAACATCATTTATGAATGGTTCCAGTTCTACTCTTACATGCAGTTTACTAACCCCCCCCCCCCTTTAAGCAAGTGAAGACTGTCACTTTAGTATCTTTCCGTGAACCTAACAAGTAAAATATCCAAAGATTAAAATTTATCTTATATCAAGTCAATAAAAAAGTAATAAATCTTGGGAGCGTATCTGTTTGCGACTCTTCAAGCAGTATAACACGCGTATGTGAACATCAGACAAGTCATATCTCAATGACTTTCAGATGCCTGCCTTTTATAAGCGCGATTATCAGGAATATCGTTTTGCGCAACCATCCTATTTTGCCTAGCCTTTCCCTAATATTTTATTCCCTTTAAACTACTTGCTTCCTGTAGCTGTATTCCACTCATAAAACTTCTGATCTTTGCTGACAAAAAAAACTGATCAGAGTTATTTTGAATGTCCTCATTCCAAGTCAAAATTTTGATGTCTAAAACTTTTTGTAGAGACCGGAACAGATAATAATCCGAAAAAGCCAGATTTGTAGATCATGGTGCATGTACAACAGTCGAGCCAGCTTAAAGCAATAGCCAATTTGCCACGAAAAATTACTCTAATCAGCGAGATATTCCATTATTCAGTATCACAGAAACAATATACTATAGTTTTGTACATTGAAAATTTATTATACTAAGCGGGATAATCTTTAACCGATATTCCATTAAGCGGGCTCAACTGTACTAGTACATCCCATCCAAATTTAATTATTAACTTGTACTAGGTCTCGTATTACCTTCTTGGGGCACTATAGCTTTTCTATTGATCAATTCTGGACTTTTGTGTCTGGGTTCATTTTTCAATTGGTCCAGTTGATTACAAGATACGTAAGAATTGATCGTGATATTGTCAAATAGGAGCTGAAAAAGAAACTATTCCTTTGCCTGTTGAAAGTACTCTCAAATTAACTAAAATGTACCTAAATTAAAAATTCAGAAAAAACAATTTTTGAATTTAAGAAGTATAACTTCTATCACGCGTAAATATTTATTCAATTCTTTCCGTCGATTTAAACTTTGGTTACCATCATTGCTTAACTATTATTGTCATTGCTTCCGCAAAACTTAATTGAATCATAAATTAAACTTCTTAGTTTGAATCTGCAGCAGCAAAATTATTGATCACTAAAGTTTTGAAACACCTTAGCTAAGTTATAAAGCTATTTCTTTAAAAAAAATTCAAAATCTCTAATAGTTACGGGAAGATTTTTTCATAACAGAGACAACATATTTAATGCAAATATTTTCCATAAAAATCATATATGTTAGAGTAAAATTGTTTCTGTTTTTAATAGCCACTCTAAATATTATTCATGAATACCCAATATTATTCATGAGATAGTTTCGATTGCTTTCATTTACTTTTTCCAGCCATTTAGGGCATATGGCATCCGCAGTAATAAAAAGAAAATTGCCTACGAAATTAGCTCAAAACTTAAGATCTTTGAAAATGAATGTGTATCCAAAATCGTAATTAATGGGGGAAGGATAATGTCTGAGCTTAAATTTTTTTACTTCTGCTAGTTTTTTACTATTTCTAGCATTAAAAACTACACCCATACATTTATAACAGGCACATACACTACACGATCTAGTGTAAGTTTGTGTACTAGAGTCTCAAAGTATAGGGGAGACTGGGGAGAGTCCGGACGGAGGGAGACTACGGACAGCCCGTTTTTCACCTAACCTATAGTTTTTCCCGCGCAAAAATGATTCTGTTATGTTGGTAGTATTCTGCTATTATTGTCATGTGCAAATGGCTGCCGGTCAAGTCAAAATACGGCAGTGAAATGAAAAACAAAGTGATTTGGCATAATCTGATCTAAAGTTTTGCGGTAAGTAGTTAAGCTTTCATTAAGTAAATTGGCAAGTTATGTTTTGTTTTCGTTTTTATCATGAGAGTAGAGTATTTAAGCTATTATTTATATGTGTTTAAACCTGGCCTCACGTACACACTGCTTGTGTCACATCACATTTTCTTCAAGAATGTTGCTTGTGGAGACTCAGGACATTTGTCCCGAGTCTCCCCTTGTATTCTATTTGCACGTTTCACATATGCAGAATCCAAGGAAGAAAGGGAACAGGAGCTAGCACCCAAGCCCCCGAAACACACACTGACTTTTAAAAAAAAGCAATAGTTAAAAAAATGGGACCCAACTGTGACACGACAAGCTCGGATAGCGACATCGACATGCCCTCTGCATCATCTGATTTTGACATTTCGGAATATTCAGGAGACGAAGAACATCAAAAGGAAGTGCCAATTCAAAATATCGGTAAGAGAACATGTCACAGTTAAATATGACGGCAACGTCTTCCCGGGCGTGACGAGATGACGGGCTGGAGTTTAAAGCTATGATAAAAAACAGTTTATTGTGGTAGTGGCCCTTTCGTGATGACATTTTTTATGAATGTTCCTCAGTTTTAGGGCAACTTGACCCTCCTCAACAATTCAGAAAAACTCGTCAAATTTTCACCTCACCCGATTTATTTAAATACATTTCTTAAATTATTGCTCATTGTTACTTAAAACTTTTTTATTAAACATTTAATTCCTGTCTCATTGGTCATATTCGTTTTTTGTATACCCAGCTTTCATTGTTTATCTAAAAATAACTCGAGTGTCAACTTCTTGAAACACTGATCTTTACTTTCCCATGTGTACTAAGTCTCCCCGCATGGTGTCCGCCGTCTCCCCATGTTGGGGGGAGACCGCGGAGACTTTCTCTCTTTGCACTAAAATTCATACTGTCCCTTTACAGGGTGTCCTAGGTAATTTTAAAAATCTCACATAAAGCTAAATCTTCAGGTCACAAGAAAACGCTTTCTGAAGATTTCTAGCTGTATTGGCAACGAAAAAAAATCGTGAAGAAAAATTGTCCGGACTCTCCCCGTTCTCCCCTACATCATATTCCTACTTTTGCACAACATTAAAAAAAGTCATTTCCAACTGTGTGTGGGGGTTTTTTTAAGCAAAGGTAGGTAATTTTCCTTAAAAAACACAACAAATTAAGTTAAAAAGTAATAAAACCTTTAGATGAACAAAAAAATTGCAAAATGAAACCAAGTTAAAATTTCTAACTTCACTAAATAGCAACATTATACGCTAGATTTTATTCAAAAAAGAAAAAGGGTAGAATTGTGTAACACCAAACCCTCAAAGCAAAAACTACGAAGTTTTTTTTTCTTTTATGCGTGAAAACTAAAAAGTTACACAATGGGTCCATTCTCTATTGGAAATAAAGTTTTGGCGAGAGAGGACTAGCGCTATACGGATAATTCTTCTAATTCCTTTCAGTCTCTTTTTTTATCACACGAATCCAGTTTCAACCGGTGAGATGGAAAAAAAATCTTGTCAAAAGAAGGATTTCACAAAAGATATAAGAAAAATAACGTGTGTTAAAAAGTAACTCTAGGGTAAGAATCTAAACTGTTCTCAAAGCGACGAAGGAAAAGCCCTGGAGCTTATTCAAGATCTAGTAAAAAGTATAATATTTTCAAGTAACTTATGAAGGAAAAAATTAATCTAATTAAAAACACAAAATTCCCGATCAAATAAACCGAAAAGATTTTCTTCAAATGAAGCCATTCTAGAAGCGTAAATTACTATGTGGCTTTTCCATTTCCTGAAGCACATTTAGCTGCTGAACAGACATTATCGGCTTATATTGTATAGTCAGATTTCGCTTAGGCATTTACTATGGAAAAACATGGTTGGATCCTAGCGGAGGGAGCCCACACCCTTGGCACCAATTATTTTGGTTGACGGGAATTGCGCCATTTTACTAGTATTATAATACACTTGTGGACATTACTTGATAATTGGCGCCATCTCGTTCTGGCTTGGCGCTTTTTTCGGGTTGTCGCCAAGGGTGTGGGCTCTTCTAGGATTTTACCAAAAACATACTGCCAAATGTGTAAATTTGCTTCACTTCCTATTCTAAAAACTAGGGGTTTTTTTTGCATATTAAGGCAGGCAGACAGTTGTTGCAGGGCCGCCGTGGGTTAAAAACATTATCTCATGCGTTTGTAGTCTAATTTTATTTATAAGCACTTAGACTGCTGAATTGGTCTCTGTATTATACAATGGATGCATTGCTGAGTGCGTAAATTTCTTTTTATGCAAATGTACTATAGTAACTCACATGAACGCGTATACTGAGCAGCGATAACCACTAACCGCATACACTAACTACGTAAGCTTGTGAATCCACAGCTGACACAGCACCAACGTTTCCATTTTGAGGGGAAAACGACCCTCATGAGGGGGAAATGGAGTGGAAATGCGGTTATTTATCAGTATTTTAAAAATAAACTACGTGTACCTGTAGACGTGGCCCAAAATTGATATTAAATAGTTATTTATTTAACTAGTGAAAGAAGTGTTATCGTGCAAGTTAAAGTTTACGCAATCGAACGAAGATAGTGTGGTAATTTCAAGAGCGATAAGTGTTACTTATTTCTTGAAAATATTATTATTATTTATATTACTTTTTTTTTCAATCCTCTAAAAATAATTTTTTAGAGCAAAACTGATTTTGAGCCGAAAGAATAAAATTAAATGATTCTAAATTATTTATTTTAATGGCTGTTTATTTCAGCAATTCTAATAAATTAAAGCAGCTGGTTTAAAAGTTTGTATGTGAATCAAACCAAACCGATTGGAGGTTCTTAAATTTTAGGATTTGAAGTTAGGTTATGGATCACTTTTAACATATTATTTTTATTTTGAGGCAAAGTGCAAAACCACTGAATTTGTTATGATCAATTTTAAGTAAGGTCCACAATAATTAAATTTATGTCTACATGAACCTAAATAAATTTTGTAATCTAAATATCCTAAATATTCTTTTTCTTAAGAAATATGAAATCTCCGTTCACTAAATTCAAGAATGCCGTACTTCCTTGAGGCATGAATAATATATTCCTCATTGAATTTTTTAAATGAAGGGAAAAGTGATAGATATTAGATACTGTTTTAAGGGAAATTAGGGGAAATTTGGTTCAAATAGAGGGAAATGTAGAACTTGCTGTACGGGAACACTGCACAGCACACTCCTGGCTGCTCCCCCTCCACTCCACTACTCAATTCAGTCTGTCATTCGCTGCAGTACGCGTCAGACACAGACCACAGACACAGTTCACACTTGTCTTGGTTTTACAGTGACATTGACATAGACAACGCCGTCGCTGTTTACGCCAATTGCTAATACAGTAGCTCAGAGGTCTATTCTCTGTGATTCTGTTTTTATTCTTCTGCGTGTTACGAGCTTTATGAATACTGAAAGATGCTGTTCTAAAGCGCATAGTGTGTTACGAGCGGTGCCGATTCGCATTTTGCGTACCGCTACTTGAGATGAAGATTACGAAAAGAGTGTTGGTTTTATGTTAGTGAGTGAGGAGCATTATTCGTGTACTGTTTATAAAATATGGAAATGAAAAAAGTAAAATAAATGTTGAATTCAAATTAAGTGATTAGTGGAAAAGTCATGCATTATGTCAAAAAAGTTGTCAGGGTCGCAAAGGAGAAAGTTGAACAAGGAAAGTGAGCGAATGAGGCTTTATTAAGTAAAGTGCTAAAACCAACAAATTTTTTTTAAACTAATACAACACAAAATGTTCTCGCGGTTGAGACCAACGTGTGCGTTTAGCTGTTCCTCCTCGCAAAGTAGCAGTCAAGAGGCCAAAGACACTGAATTTGAGCCTGTACTTTCCCCTACTGATGATACTTTTACAAGCGATCGTGACCACAGTGATCGTGATGGTTATAATGGCAACAAAAGTGTGATATAACTGTCAACAGGCACTGAAATTAAATTAAACTCGAACTCAGAGCAGGTACTGGTGATTACTTCAGATCCTGCAACGTGGCCAGCGCATATTATGCATATTCAGCGTGATGAGCTTGTTTTGAAAGGGCCGACTAAATATTCTAAAGAAGACTATCATTACCCAAAAATTACGAAAATAGGCACTTTTCAAACCAATTTCAATACCGGTTTTTGTAAAATGGAGAAAGAATATCAAGGACATGGTTGATTTAGTCTGAAAAATCGGATTCTGTCTATTGTTTCTGTTGTAGATTGTTTAATCCCTTATCAAAGTCACGTTTTGGTCAAGCAATGGGTTTTAACAACTGGAAAAATTTACAGAACGTTTAAAATTTCATGAGTAGTCACCAGACCATTTCAAAAATATGGCTAAATGGTTCGAATCAGAAAAAATAATAAAAGGAGACACATCGGTTAACCAACACATCATGAAGCAAATTGAAACTGAATCTCAGCGTTCAGAAGAAGTGTTGCGTCGGTTAGTGGAAATTACTTTGGGTCAAAACATAGGTTAAAATAGCTATAGTCAAATAATAGGTTAAAGTAGCTACAGTCAAATTATGAAAACAATACACACTATATAAACAGCTTCATGACGTTTAAAATAACAGGTTTCCGAAAGTAGTGAACTAGAGATAACTCACGAAACCAAACTAAACGAAAAAATAATAAAACTATAACGCGGAACAACCATAACTAAAACAACAATGAAAGAAATATAATTGAAACTATAGTTACAGATTAGTCGTAATTAAAGCTGAAATGAAAGAATTAATAACTGAAAGTATCTTGAAGAAGAGTTAAAACTTCCCCTATGAATAATTCAATACGTTAATAACGCCTTATTAGGCAATTGCTCATTCTTCTGTAACTACTGCGCAGAGGTTTAAATTAATGTCGACAATTTGTTCTGAATCCACGTGATCGCAGAAGCTTGTAACGATTACTTTCTTACATCTTCACTTCAATTCGATTAATCTTTTAACAAACGAAAAATGTAAGGAAGGAAGCAACTTTCGTTTCTCAGAGTCGTTTTCATTCCCTTACATGGCGACAATTTTGGATTTTCTTGTCATATTCTCCTAATGTCAAATGGCAATGAATAACACTTTTCCTGTTACATTTTCGGCGTGAGTACACGTATACGGCATTGAAATTTATTTGTTTTTTAAAAACAGATAGCTTGAAAGTGAATTTGTATTTTCTTTGCAAGTTTTAGCAGTGATAAGGGGACCCAGTTTCAAATTCAACTTCAAAATTTAAAGTGAATCTTTGAGTTAATAATGCAATGATATTTAGATAAAAAAGATACTGAAAACACATTGCTAAAAATACAAGTAAAAGAAACTAACTGAAAGAAGTAATGGAACTAAAACTATTGCGAAAGAACTATAATAACTACAAAGGTAGGTTAGCGTTTCGTTTTCAGTACATGTATTGTGCATCAGAACTACTTATTTTCATCCCATTCGAATCACTGGGTGATTCTGTAAAAAGTGATCATTCATAAATGATGTCACGCTTCGAGGGGGGAGGAGGGGGTTCGTGAAATTGTGACAAGGGGAGGGGAGGGGGTAACAAAAAATGTGACATCATGCATTATGCAACATAGCGTGACATGTGACAAAGGGGGGAGGGGGGTCCGCTGAAGTGTGACATATTGTAACAAAGAGGGGGAGGGGGTTAAATATATGGGAAAAAAGTGTGACATTATTTATGAACGGCCCCAAAAGGAACAAGTTTTGCTGTACACTGGTACTTTTGTTTTGTTTTCCTTGAAAACAATTTATTATATTTAATTTTTCCAAAATTTAATTTTTATTGCATTAAAAAAGTTTTTCAATGAAATGTCATCCACATGCCCTGTACCACAGCTATAATTTTTTATATTCAACAGAACTTAGACATAAAATGATTAGGGATTATAACTTCATTTTTTTAACCATTCATTTGTCATCCACATGTGATTTTCTTATTTCCTCACTTGTTAGCAATCACTTGTGCGGTCATAACAGGGCCATTCAAGGGAAAAATAGACATTCTTCTTCCACACGTGATAGCTGCTTTCATTAAAGAAATAATATAACATACACGTGCAAATTCTTCAGCAGAAAACAGTTGTTCATTATTATTTTTAATTATTATTCTTTTTAATGAACTATACGTTTCACATATGGGAAGTAACGAAAATGTCATGCGGAATGACCCAACTTCTGTTTCTGGAGTGATTAAATTTCATAACTCATACTGAAGATTTTCCTAATTTGGAAGAATAACGAAAACAAATTGCACCAGACACTTCTGCCGTTTCTCCGCAAGTACTCAGGATTCTCACGCTCTTAACCCACGCCCTATTTGTAAGGACTTTACTACCAGTATACTAGAAATATTTTGTTCCTTATTAATGAAATCATGATTTGTTACCTAAATAGTTCTTTCTCACTGTTGGTGGAAGAGTCTTTAAAAGATAGGGCGCACATTAAACGTGTGCGAACCCCGGCAAGCAGCTGTGAAGAATCCGACGTCATGTGGCAAATTTTGCAAGGACTTTACTACCAGTATACTAGAAAGATTTTGTTCTTTATTAATGAATTCATGATTCATTGCCTAAAAGATGGTTTTTTCTGACTGTTGGTGGAAGAGTTCTTATAAGATGGGACGTGGATTAAACGTGGGCGAACCCTGGAAAGCAACTGTGGAGGATCCAACGTCATGGTGGCCCATTTTGTAAGGACTTTACTACCAGTACAGTTCTACCATCGTCTAAAGCAACCTGCCTGGCAGAGTACCAAGAAGAATTCATTCATGTTCAATGGAGGAACTGCTGGTTAAAGACGTGTGCTGTTTTTGTTCTCGTTTTAGTTCGTTTATCATACTAGATTTCTTGCGAACTGATGCTATGTGCCAGTTTATAAATTTAGTTACTTTCAACAAACAGAGAAGCAAACATTTTGATTCGCGTACTAAATAAACACAACTGCAAAACGTAGTTTCCTAAAACTCGACTGGATTTGTTCTTTTCTGCCTTGCACAGAAGCATCCAACTTTCAAAATTCCGTGGCCGAACTTGTATACTAGAAAGATTTTGTTCTTTATTAATGAATTCACGATTCATTACCTAAAAGATGTCTTTTCTGACTTTTGGTGGAAGAGTTCTTATAAGATGGTGCGTGGCTTGAACGTGTGCGAACTCTGGCAAGCAACTGTGAAGAATCCGACGTCATGTGATAGTCTCCTAGGAGCGCACTAAAGCCATTTCAAGGCACGAAAAGGGTTGCTAGAAAAAATGTGAATAGAATTCAAAAAGCTTTTATCTTTCCTTTCGCTCATTCTCTATTTCTGGAAAACAATTTATCCAGCAAATGATATGCATAATACATTTATTCATAATATCTAACCAAAACTAATGAAAATGAAAATATGCAAAAAAATAAATACGAAAACATACATGCTGACCCAATAACATTTTAAAAACGTGTAAAGACAGCAGTAATATAAGTAAACTATTTGAGAAATTAAAATAGCTAGAAATTTAATAAATTTCGATGATATTAAAATTCTAAATGAAAACAGTTAATTATAAAAAAAATCAGTAACTTGGAATAAAAAATGTGTCAGGAAGAATACCCAATTCAATGAAAAGATGCTTTTCATTCTGCTTCCATTAAACAAAATATATTTGTAAAAATAAAAAAACGAATCATCTTGAATAGGAGTAAAGACTTCTGCCTATGAATAATTCAATACATTAATAACGCCTCATTAGGCACTTGCTCATTCTTCTGCAACTATTGCGCAGAATTTTAAATTAATGTCACCAATTCGTTCTAACCCCTGTAATCGCAAGGACTTCGCGATTACTTTCTTGCATCTCCATTCCTTAAAATCGGAGAATATTTTAATGTTCGAAAAGTGTAAGGGGAGAGCACTATTTTTGTTTTTTACTTAGCCGGGTGGGGTATTTTTCATCCCCTTCAAACTGACTTATTTTTGAATTTATGTTCTCTATTTATTTGATGTCAAATGAGCTTTAGCGCTGTTTTTTCCGTAAAACTGCTGTACATGAAAATTTAGGTAATAATTTCTGTTAGATGTTTGTTTCTGTAAGAATAATTAATTAATTAATCGTCTGCACAATCTTTCCTTTTTCTTTTTTTAAATTTATTTATTTTATATTTATGTGCTATTCCCAACAAAGAAAAATCAAGCCAAGCCTTTCTAATTAAATAAAAAAATACTTATTTTCCCCCATAACACTTTTTCTAAAAACACAAACGTAGTCAAACTTATGTGCGATATTTGAGTTAGACGACTCTCTATCGATTAAAGAAAAACCATCAAAATCGGTTCATTTAGTAAAAAGTTATAGCTGAGAAAACAAAAAAATTACCACATTTCCGCCCATTTTTTTTTATTCATCGAATATGGTCAAACAAAGGTACGGAACCTATGGGAAACCACACTCAATCGATTAAAAAAATCATCAAAATCGGTTCATCCGGTGAGAAGTTATGAGTGGACAAACAACCAAAAAAACGACATACATACAGTATGATTGTATAACCTCCTTCCTTTGTGAAGTCGGTTAAAAATTGAAGAAATAAGCAAGTTAAAACGCGAAAAGTCAACATTTTTTGTTGCAGAATCATTTCTGAAACTCTGGCCATAAAAGGCTGTCTTCAAACGCAAAACTCATAGTGCAATCATAAATTTAATGCAGATAAAAACGTTTCACGTTTACACTAGAGATGTAACGAATAGTGATTTGGCCGAATAGCCGAATACCGAGTATTCGGCCATTTCTTCCAGGCCGAAGCCGAATATTTGGCCATTTCTTCTGGGCCGAATACCGAATAGTCGGCCATTTCTCACAGGCCGAAGCCTAATATTTGACCATTTCTTCTAGGCCGAATACCGAATATTCGGCTGTCGGTTATTAAAATTTCTAGAAAATCGTCGTAATAAAAAGTATTTGTCAAATTTAAAACTATTCACCAAGTCAAACACCAATTCCACATTTTAATCTCTGATGTATGATTTAATTATGTTTGTTAAGAATCTAAACTATCTAAAATTAATGCATGTTCTGTATTGTTTTGAATGCAATAAAACTGAGAATTTCACCCCTAAGTGGAATAGAAATGACAGGTTTTATGGTAGTAAGCACTAACATTATTTTACTAATTATTTGATTCAAATGAAAGAACTACTATTGCTTATTGAACTTTTACTTTGCTCAAAACTGCTCTATGTAGATACTTTAAAAGGTATAAAAGTTAATATTTTTATTTTATGGGGTTTTTACGTAGCTATTTTAAAAGATCTATTAAAATTTAATACACTTAACTGGAATATATTTTTATTTTCAAAACGCCAATAACTTATGCTATCTAAATATTCATGATCTATTCTAGGCTTTTCACATTTCTCTCATACCCAATATTTACAATAAATCAGTAATCAGTCAACCCAAACAAAGTCTGACTTCCACTTCGTTAATAATAACAAAATTAAGTATTGCCAGCTTTTGGGAGCAACTGCTAAGTATAAAATGCAATATAACCTTAAAATATGTTTTTGCTCAGTCAAACCTATAAACTCAGTCAAACTCCAGCAATTTGCTCAAACCTGCTTAAAAAAATAGTTTTTTCCAAAATTATTTTTATTTATTAAAACTTTATACTAATGTGTTATTTTGCGATAACTATAATTCAATTTTTTAAGTTTAAGATCTACTAATTTCTTATTTTTTTTAGATTTCTACTGTAGCAGAACTATTCGGCCGAATAGTCGGTCAGGCCGAATTTGATCTGACAGAGTATTCGGCCAGATCGAATATTTGGCTAGGTCATGAAATAACTATTCGGCCCTGCCGATTATTCAGCCAAAGGGCCGAATAGGCCGAATACCGAATAGTGGCCGAATATTCGTTACATCCCTAGTTTACACCATTATTTGATCAACGTTTACACGTTTGAACAAATCAGAACAATTAAAGTAAAATTTTTAGTGAAAGGAAAGACAAGAATAAATTTTAAAAGAAAACAAACTTTCTAGCCTTTTTATAGAAAGAATGGAACCTCTAGCAATGTTTTCTGCGCCATCGTTCCTTCGGAAAAAAAGCATAAACGCTGTTAGCATTTTGTAGTACTAAAGGGAAAAGCCAAAAAGTAACTTTTTTTTCTCTATTTTCCCAACTAATCTCTTTTAAAAAGTCCAAAAATCCACAAAAATGTTTCTTAAAAGGAAAGTTTTATAACTAGCTTTGTCGATAATTCTCCTAATTCCTTTTATAGTTTACTGTTTTTTTTTTCCTTTGTAGATTTGTTTAAAACAGTTTGTTAATAGATAATGGCCTAGAAATAATAAAAGCTAAATCTACTTTAGAGCACGTGTATCAGCTGCATAAAGGTTTTGTTTCGCCATTATTGTAGCCTGCATAGGAGCTATTTCACTAATCGCCTTTTGTGACCAGCTGCTTCACCTTTTTATATTTTCAATTATTTTTCCATTTTATCCACCTTATTCTTCAAACAAACAACAAAATCTGGAGATGGTAAAAATTAATAACTGAGCACCTAAAAATTAAAATTGAAATCGTCACTTTGCGGTGTTGCGTTGCTGAAATTCTTAATACCGCATTTCCCAGTGCGAAGTATACGAAATTTGCAACTGAAAAAAAAGTGTTTCAGTTCTCAAAGAATCCATATATATATTTCATTTAACGTGGACCGGTTACGATTACATTTTGCAGTACGATACGATACTGACGTCATACAAAACTCAAACTATGGCAAAATCCATATATATATTTCATTTAACGTGGACCAGTTACGATTAAATTTTGCAGTACGATATGATACTGACGTCATACAGAACTCAAACTATGGCAAAATCCATATATATATTTCATTTAACGTGGACCAGTTACGATTAAATTTTGCAGTACGATATGATACTGACGTCATACAGAACTCAAACTATGGCAAAATCCATATATATATTTCATTCAACGTGGACCAGTTACGATTAAATTTTGCAGTACGATACGATACTGACGTCATACAAAATGCAAACTATGGTAAAACGATATTTAAAAATTTGTTTAATGATTAGCATAGAAAAGAAACGTAATATTTGTATTTATTAGGATAATTTACGGACTTAACAAATATATTTCTATTTTTTAAAAGGTATTTCCATTCATAACTCAATTTTTAATTTCCGATTCTTTGGAGTGGCGTTTTGCCATTCCTTAGTTTGTTATACCGAGAGATCTTTTCTTAAGCCTCTCAAATTTTAAAGCGTTTGTTTGTTTTTTTTTAATATTTCCATTCGAAACTCAATTTTTAATTTCCGATTCTTTTCAGTGGCAACCCCTTAGTTTGTTTATATCGAGCTATCATTCTCATGTTTGAATGATGAACTTATAGCCCGCAGATGTTCTGCGGGAGATCAGCATACTGAGAATGTATTTTTCATGAGAATTTGCTTCAAATGTTATGCATGTTGTATATTTAGGGTACAAGTCTCTTTGTTTTTCCCCCTTTTTAGCCTACTTTCCCGTAAAAGTAAAAAAAATTATAATAAAGCATGAAAAAAGGCTTAATGTATCGTAAAAATATCGTTAAAAATAAAGAAAAGTCCAAAAAAAAGTGAAGTAATTAAATAAAGATTGAAAAATAAAAAATTTGAAAGTAGGGTTTTGAGATGGGGGAAAATGTGTGTCTGTCGGTCTGTTTGTCGGTCTGTCGGTCTGCCCCCCCCCCCCCCCCAATAACTTTGGAACGAATTGTCCAATCCGAAAAATTCTTTTTGCATTCGAAAGATCTCGGCGAGGACATCTCATTTTCATGTTTTACTTTTTGATTTGAACAACTTTTCGGTCAATTTTGAACAGTTCATAAAAATTTAACATTAGCGCTTATGGGCGATAATGAAGCAAATGATGTAAACTCTGGGTACAAGATCCAAGTTCCAATGAACAAGCTTGCTGGAGGAAGCTCTTGGCGTAAAATATTAATTTGAAGTTTTTGTTCATTTTTGAACAGTTCAAAAATTGACATAGCGCTTACGGGGATATTTCAATCCTATATAAATCCTGATCTAACGGACGGATTTGCTTGAAATAAACTTTATCGGAAAGCTCTTATAACGTAGAACATGTACAAATAGAACGAGCCTAACGAGCCTATTTTCCTATGAAATGTTTTTATCGGGATTTTTAAGGATGTTTGTTAATGAGTGAAATAATGAATTAATGAATAAATGAAAGAATGAATCAATGAATAAATGAATAGAAAAGAATGAATGAATGAATAAATGAGTGAATAAATTAAGAAGTAAATAAATGAGTGAATAAATAGATGAATGAGTAAACGAATGAATGAATAAATGAATGGCTGAATAAATGAAAGAATGAATGAGTGAATGAATGAATATGTACTATCCGTTGAAAAAGGTGTATTTGAAATACTTTAGAACTAAAGCTAAATGAGAAAGATAGAGAAAGAGATGGCTAGATTATAAATTTGTATTTGGTGTATACGGGAAGATAGGCTCGTATAGTTCTAGACGGAACTTCTTGTTATAAAAACAAATGGTGGACTGAAATTAGAGAATGGGAAAGCTAGAAAAAAAAATTTACGCAGAAATGTATATAGATAACAGAGCAAAAGCAAATACTTTAACACAGCCAAACAGAACTAAAAATGCAGGCGGAAGGAGGGGAGGGGAATTTAATAAAATATTTTAATGTAGTTAAAGAACATAAACTAAGGCAAATTCTTATACTTAATTTTTTTACATTTATTTTATAATTACATTTAATATAATTTTACATTTAAATTATTATTAATTTATACATTTAACATTTAATATAATTTTTACACTTAAATTATTATTAATTTATACATTTAACATTTAATTTTAAAAATAATTTTTTCAAAATACTTTGAAACGCATTCTCTTCGAAATTTGTGCTGGCTGCTTAATACTTTGAGAGTTCATTAACATATGACCATATTATTACAAAAATTCTTTCAAATAGCAATAAACTTGATACTATGATTATGAATTCAAAAGTTCTTACAATTTTACTTCAAACTGATGTTTGAACGTGATATTTGTTTTTTACACTTTTTATGACGTTTTAAACACGAAATTTCTGTCAGAAATCAGAAGTAACACGGTATCTGTAAAATTTAGTAAAACATTATAGAACACAACGGTATAAATTGGAACTCAGGAAAATGAAATTTCATTTAGAAACTCCATGAAATAATAAACGCATAACTATTGCTAAAAATCTGTAAAAATGATTCGAAAGCAGATTAGTAAAAAAAACTCTTAGAAGGTAAACTACACAAAATGCATGAAAAAACCTGCCCCAAAGTTAATACAAATCGGGAATGAAAACAAAATATATCAAAAATAATGTAATGTTCATACATGTAAAAAAAGAAAATTACAATCAAAAAATGACGCAACGATCAGAAAATGTGTTGTAAAATCAATGCACATAACAGCCGGAAGTAGTTTCTTTCTGTAATACGCGGTTTAAAAGATGATATTTTAGTAGTTAAGTATACAGCTATTTATTCATAGTTCGTTATTATTATTTGCTGTCAGAATCATAAGTATTACTGTTATTTTAAAATTGTGACTAATATTGTATAAAAAGCCAAAAATGCATAAGAGTTCTCATTTTTAATATTTTCGAGAATGGTAAAACTTTCTAGCCGGGAAAAAGGAAAGTTCCTTTTTTTTTTTTTTTTTTTTGCACATAAAGATAAGAACAAATTTAAAAAGAGGTGTGAAGTTCAGCTATGGTTAAAAGAAAAGTCTAAAAATAAAGTCGAAGCCTTTTCTAACCTTACTCAATGGAAACATTAGTAGGACTTTTCGTTTTCATGGTTTTCATGTATTCTTGGTTAACGTTTTTAATGCTGCAGTAAAAAAAAACTTCCTTTTCCAACAGCTCAAAAAAAATACAAAACAAGAATGTACCATAAGTAAGAAGTACACATAGTTTTAAAAATAAAACTTTTGAGCGAATCAAAGAAAGTTCCTCGTGTTCTTTTCAAAGTAACAGCTTCTCTCTCTCTCTCTCTCTCTCTTTCGTTTGATACAGCCAAATAATAAATAGTAAGCTGGAGGAAACTGAAAAATAAAAGTATTTATTGATTAGTTACAAATTATGTGTTGACCATTTTCTGTTCAAAAAATAAAGTGTATAATTGTTTAACAAAAAATGGTTAAGACATACTTTCATACAGAAATAAACGATTCTAAATCGTCTCTATCGTCGGACACATCCGACGATAAAATCATAATAATAGATGGATTTAAATAAACAATTTTGAAAAATTATGGGTTTAACAATCATAGTTAAATATATATACATATATATAACTGAAATCCAAGGTTTTAACCAACCCCCGCTAATAAATTTGAAGTTATGCTTCTTTTGTTCGATGGATATGCACAAGATATTTCCATCGATGAAGACAATGTCGAAATATATGCTAGTTATGATGTAAAATAATGAAAGTGGTTGTTCCTGTATTACATTTTCTTTCAAAAAATAGTTCGAAGCATTAATCCACCTTTCCTCTCAAACTATTCTTGTTATCTACTCTTTAAATCCAACTTGTTCAGTTAAGGTTTCGGAAGGTAAAAATTCCAGCTAGAGCTTCAAAATGTTCCGATTTTCCTACAAGTGAAAGTAAAAGGTTTTCTTTCAGTCGAGAAAATAAAAATGAACGCTTACAGAAGGGAAAAATCTTTAAAGTATAAAATAAATCAGTTCTATCTCCGATACCTGTGGATATTACTATTATATATTTTTAAAAAGAATATGGTTTAACACTTTTATAAAGTTAAAGAGGAAAGCGAAAAGAAGAAAATTGGGTTTTTGGTAATTTAAGCTCCATCTTGTTATTGTAATGTCTGGAATTTTTTAAAAAACCTTACAAAGTTGAACTGAAATAGTATTTGCAGTTGCATTTTTCTTACAAATAGATATGCAATGCTAAAATAATGTTCATCGTTCCATGTACTTTAGCTTAATAAATCAATTTTGAGTGGCTTTGTTTGTTTTAGAAATAAGAATTTCTGACTTTTATTTAAAAGTTTCTTTTATTTTTAATGCGGTATTATTTCAAAAAAGAATTTTTTGGTGACCTGGTATATGTTTTTGATAAGACAATGTTTTGCATTCCGTTCTATATTTTATTTATTAAATAAATGCAATCAGGTAATCTTTATACAATGATTATAACATTGACATAAACACCAACAATGACATTAAATCATTAAAGGTTTAGATAGATAGATAAATAGATAGATAGGTAGATAGATAGATAGATAGATATATCGTATATGTGGGAATTTTCCCAATTAACTAATATAGACTTTCTGAACTACAGTGAAATCTGTGTAAGTTGACCACTTGCGGTGCAGTATTTTACTGGTCAACTTAGACAGGTGGCCAACTTATAGAGGGTGGAGGGGGGTTTTTTGCCATTTCTTACACTATGCATTTATTTATTTGTAACTGATTAAAATATAGCTTCATGTACTAACATTACTTTAAAACAGTAATTAGCTTTTATTTTTAACAATTATCTAAAGTTTCATTAGAGAAATGTAACCAGAATTCCTTACAA
Source organism: Octonoba sinensis (assembly GCA_038502835.1). Lineage (NCBI taxonomy): Eukaryota > Metazoa > Arthropoda > Arachnida > Araneae > Uloboridae > Octonoba > Octonoba sinensis. The sequence goes on along the minus strand of CM076606.1, from coordinate 14,415,701 downwards.
TGTATCCTATACAACTTTAAAAGTAAATCACTTAGTTAAAATGAAAGTTAATATTTTATTTAGTTTGTAAGTTACTTGGTAGTAAAGATTTCCTAAAATTTCGTAACTTTTCAAAATGGCTACATCAGATAGAAGTAAAAAGAAGAAACTTATTTAAAGAATAAAAGAGTGCTCATGGTAGTTTTCCCATGTGGTTGGCTTACAAAGAAATTTAGGCAAACTTTATATTGGTGTTTCGTCCAGCCAGACAAATACTGGTGTAACATTATGTCATAAAATGTATCCTGGAGTAGTTATTTTAGTTTTTTTACCTTTGCAAAAATATACAAACAAATAAATATAGTAATAATTTGGCGGTCTACTTACAAAAGTGTTTTTCTATTGCTCCTACCCAAATTTGGCATGCATAAGTGGTCAGTATAGACAGGTGGTCAACTTAAGTGGTCAAGTTACAACGGTTTCCCTACATATAGGGTAGGGATGTAACGAATATTCGGCCACTATTCGGTATTCGGCCTATTCGGCCCTTTGGCCGAATATTCGGCCTGACCGAATAGTCATTTCCTCACCTAGCCGAATATTCGGAATGGCCGAATACTAGGTAAGGTCAAATTCGGCCTGGCCGAATATTGATGGGCTATTCGGCCGAATTGTTCTGCTGCATTAGAGATGTAAAAAAATTAAGAATTTAGTAGATTTTAAACATTTAAAATTGTATTATGATTATTGCAAAACGTTACATTAGTAGTTTTAGTAAATAAAAATAATTTTGAAAAAAAACTACATTTTTTAAAGCTTGTTTTAGGATTGACTGAGCAAAAACAGATTTTAAAGATGTAATATTGTATTTTATATTTAGCATTTGACAATAGTTAAGTATGATGGAGAATATGAAAAAGTTATTTCGTTATTATTAACAAGGTGGAAGTCAGACTTTGTTGGGGTAGACTGATTTATTGTGAATGTTGGGTAAGAGAGAAATGTGAAAAGCCTAGAATATATCATGAATATTTAAGTAGCATAAGTTATTGGGGTATTTGGAAATAAAAATATATTCCAGCTAAGTGCACTAAATTTTAATAGATCTTTTAAAAATAGGTATGTAAAAAACCCCATAAAATAAAAATATTAACTTTTATAACTAATATCTTCATAAAACAGTTTTGAGCAAGGTAAAAGTTCCAGAAGCAATAGTAATTCTTTCATTTGAATTAAACAATTAATAAAAAAATGCTAATGCTTACTACCATAAAACCTGTCATTTCTATTCCATTTTGCGGGTGAAATTCTTAGTTTTAAAACATTCAAAACAATAGAGAAAATAAATTAATTTTAAATAGTATTCAATTCTTAACGAACAGAATTTCATCATACATCATAGATTGTGAATAATTGGTGCTTGATTTTGTGAATAATTTTAAATTTGACAAATACTTTCCATTAGAACGATTTTCTAGAAATTTTAATATTCGCCCGCCGAATATTCGGTATTGGGCCTAAGACATTGGCCGAATATTCGGCTTCGGCCTATTCGGCTCAGAAGAAATGGCCGAATATTCGGTATTGGGCCTAAGACATTGGCCGAATATTCGGCTTCGGCCTATTCGGCTCAGAAGAAATGGCCGAATATTCGGTATTCGGCTATTCGGCCAAATCACTATTCGTTACATCCCTGATATAGGGTTATATAATATAGGGATAATTCCGTTCCTGACAAAAATGGCCAACTTAGACAGGTGGTCAGCTTACAAAGGTGGTCAACTTTACAGGTTTTACTGTATATACTATGCGTGCGGACTATAAATTTGTTGCACGATGTGACGCGGCAGCCGATTGAATTGAATTCAGACGAGGAGTGGGAACGAGGAACGATGTATTACGATGATGATGTTTGATGTCTATGTTTTTTATGTTTAATGCAATTTGTTCGTCCGTAATTGTAATAAACGTGGTGTTTGTGCAGATGATGTCTTTGATAATAGTACCCCTAGACTAGATCCGAGACCACATATAAGGTAAATGACCCGGTAGTGGACACAGTTAAGAAAATGTTCGTACTCTTCTGCGTGGCAAAATTCTTTCAAGGGACTTACATCAATATTTGCATATTTAGCTTAATCGCCAACTATTTCTCTAAAAATTAATTACCTATAAAATGTCATTTGATGAAAAATTAGGATTTTTACGTCAAATTTACTAAACGCTTAATTTGTATCTATAGTGGACATTTACAAGACACGTATTCGCATTAGTAGTGGACAGAAATTAATATCATCTATTTTATGCTGTTAACTTGGAGAAATAATTTTAAAAATGACTAAGGGACCATTCATAAATGATGTCAGCTTTTTTCCCATATATTTTCCCCAAATCCCTAACCTTCTTATTAATCGGCTTTAGTAAAGAGCAGCAAATGTGACCGTTGTGGAGGCAGCTATTAAATATTATGATCCATGTACTTGCATAGATACTCCACGCCAACTTTAGTTCTATTAACCAGCATTAGGAACCGTTCGCTATAGGTTCTGATAATTTCATGCAAGTTTAATGTTACATTCGCTTATTTTAGGAGCTTAAAGATTTAAGTGTCTGGAGCAGTGTCCACTACCGGGTCATTTACCTTATATATTATATTTTTTTTAAATATTTTTCCTCGTTTTTAGTTTAACTACTTAACCCAGAAACTAAATTACTAATTGTATAAATCATTGATTATTTATTAATTTTTAAACTTTGCTTAGTTTGTAATTTGTATACCATAATGATTGTATATTTAAAACTTTAAGTTATCTTCTATTTTTCCCCAAGTACCTGAAGTGAATTTGGCGAATATTTTATATACGAATCACTTTGATTACGAAGACTTTGATAATGTGGTAAAAGTTTCGTATGTGCTAAATAGGAATGGAACTGTATCTCTGAAGTTGATTTTTCAGCAAGGAGTACACAAAACAATGTTCTGAAAAATCTCAATTTTAAAATTGAAAGCAGTGGCGTTTAAATTGAAAACAATATATATAAATATAAAACAATATGTATAAATCATTGATTATTTATTAATTTTTAAACTTTGCTTAGTTTGTAATTTGTATACCATAATGATTGTACATTTAAAATTTTAAGTTATCTTCTATTTTTCCCCAAGTACCTGAAGTGAATTTGGCGAATATTTTATATACGAATCACATCATTTTTATTTACGAATCACTTTGATTACGAAGACTTTGATAATGTGGTAAAAGTTTCGTATGTGCTAAATAGGAATGGAACTGTATCTCGAAAGTTGATTTTTCAGCAAGGAGTACACAAAACAATGTTCTGAAAAATCTCAATTTTAAAATTGAAAGCAGTGGCGTTTAAATTGAAAACACAACTCTACACAAGAATCATTATCAACTGTAAAATCATCGAACACTCAAGATATTAAGGTTGTGACATCACTTTTGACTACGATAATGATGTCTAAAAACAGCTGCACAAATTCTAACACATCTGGGATACTCTGATTAAAACCATTAAAGGGCAAACAAGAATATGAACAGAGGTGAAGTTTTACAAGGTTACAGAGTGTAACCATTCCTCTGTCCGGCACAGCGACATTGACTCAGGGCCACATCCAACATACAAGCAGAATTCCATCAGCAGATACTTACGGTCTCGGAATGGCAGCCCAATTTTAGATAAAACTAGCCTCTGTGCTATTAATTGAGTAAAATTCAATTAGTCGGAACGGGGACTGGAAACCGGGTCCCTCGTTTACGCTCCAAGTGCTCTTCCACTTTGGCCATTATTCCGTTACTGATTTTCTTTCATTTAAATTTATAATTGTTGGGCCACACCATCTATCTTACGAAAATGCACCATTTTTATATAATGAAATCCCACGAGAACCGTACATTTTTCTGGTGCAAAAAGTATCCTATGTGCTATTCCCGACTATAATCTATCTCTGTGCCAAATCTCATCTAGATCCGTTCAGCCGCTCTTGCTTGATTGAGTAACAAACATACATCCAAACTTTCGCATTTATAATAGTAGTAAGATAAGAGAAATGAAGATGTAAGAAGAAAATTAAACGTATATTTAGCTTTTGTGAGAAAATTAGTGAATATCGCAATCGTCCAACGTATGATGCGCGGGAGACTACCTAGAGCTGCCAATCATGACGGTCTAAAAGTTAAGTGAGACCATGACAAATCCAGGTAACGGTGGTTAGACCAGACTCTTTGTCTAATTCTTAAAGATGATGATGACAGTAAATTTACCCAGAACTAAAGTGTCGTATCGATCTCCGTTGCGACACTCCAACGTCTGTTTTGTATCCTATTGTTTATTCAACGGTCAAAAACAATTTTAAGCCAAAAACCTTCCATAATATTTTGTATCATTGCCTATTAAAAAAACAATTGGTAATAAAAAAAATTCTTATCAGGTTTAATTAATTAAACAAAGTTTACTTCATTTTTAATTGCTTCAAGAAATAATGATAGTTATAAAAATTAGTGATTATCTTTAGTTATTAACTTCTATTTTCACAACATTACCTACTTTTTACCTTACACAAACTATATACGTTAAAGAAAAATTGTCGATAATTTTTATTTATTTATTTTCATTTTTTACTGTTTAAAGAGTTATTTTTCTTACATTTATTGAGGTCATAACAATAAAATTTTTTATGCTTTTTAAATTTCTAAAAATTTATCTTATAAAATACTTAAATCCAAAAACATGCTGTAATTTCAATATAATGAAATTATAAATCATAACCAATCATTAGTGCAAGGAATAAAGGAATAGATATGTAACAAAACGTTTTAAAAAGAAATAAATGCAAAGTTTATTGATCACGGTATTTCTTTAATATGACTGAAATTTATACTGCCCTGAACTTCATTTCTCTTCTTAGGAGAAAAATAAATTCATTCCAAAAATATCCATTTCTTTCGAGATATGCAATGAAAAGCCCCTTCCTTTCTTTCGTAAAAAAAAAAAAATACCATCGTCAATATTTTAAATCTTTCGGAAACTGCTGAAAATGTGAAATGTTCCATTAAAATAATAAGATAAAGATTTTGTAAGTGAATTTATTTTAACTCTTGCTTAGCTGGCTAAAAATGTGGAAAAATTATCTATTTGACTTCAACGTTTGCTTGAACTTCACCATACTCCTTTACTTCGTCTTGAATAAAAATAACTCTAATTTTTATCTGAGGTATCTGCAACACGAATGCAAACAAAAATAACATTTTTCTATTTCTATGAATGATATGTAACAAAATAGTTACTGAAAAATTATTCGTAACATTATGTTGCTTTTTAATGTAATAATGTTTAATGTAATTACGTTAAATATAATTATGTTTATATGCACTTATGCGTGGAAGTGTGTGTAGGCAGTAGAACCTCGATCGATCGTTTCTCATAGAAACATTCCTTCATTTCGGACAATATACCGAGTTGGTACTTTATATATATATATTGTGTGTGTGTGTGTCTGTGCATGTGTTAAATACTATTAACTTATAACTACTTATAATAATCTAGTTTAGCAAAATAAAACAAAGTAAAATCACTCTATTTATCAACTTTGATTTAAACACTTCTCAATCATCTCGCTACTTACGAGTTTTTAACTATGAATCGGCATGAAAAAGTAATATTAAATTTAACTTAAAAGAATCGAGTTGATGTATACTCAGTTAAATTTCAAGTGCAAATTGAGTGCTTTCTGTGCTGCAAGAATTCCCTATAAAAAATTTTTAAAGAAAATATAGGAAAAGTCGGGAAGTTGGTTGCATGTTATTATTTTAATTCGCAAAACAGCGAATTTTCATCTGCTTCCATACAAATGTTTGTAAGAAGTTTTTGCCGCACAAGAGCACTTTGCACTCAGCTTTATCACTTGAAAATTAATGTGCTCAATTTTTGCACGTGAAAATTAACTCAGACTATATCAACTCATCTCTTATAAGTTACACATATTTTATTTCTCACTTGCAATTTCAGAAGAAAAGATTTTTATTTATTTACTTATTTTATTATTTCGTTCTTTTTCTTCTAATGAATCTTTTAACGAAAATTTGCGCTTTATTTTTATTTGTCGGCACTTTATAAAGATAATCGATCGTCCATAAGGACGGCACGATTATTGTGTTCACTTCGTTTGTTCAATATTTTTTTTTAACTGTAACCCGCAATTACTTAAAATTACTCTCATGACAAAACATTCTGCCATATGTGACAGACAAAAATCCTGAGTAAGCATAAATAAAAAATTGAGGGGGGGGAAGAAATATGAATGATTCATTTCCAAGATTTAAAAAAAGCAAAAGCGAAAAAAATGTTACTTAAGAGCAACTAATTCTCATTTCTTACAAGTTACTTTGCTTTATTCCCTTTAAAAAGTCGAATTATTTTCACTAACTCGCAGAAGGACGGGTATCTAAATTCATATCAAAAGTTATTGCAGACTTTTCTGCATGATTAAAGAAAAGAACGAGACCATTACGATTTCTCTGTACGAAGTTTCATTTTTGATACTTTAAATCTTTTCCAATCTTCTGAAAAAAAAATGAACCATTCAATTGAAATAACGAGTATAAGGGAGCTTTTTTCTTTTCTTTTACCTTGTTTAGAAGAAAAATGATCTCTTTTTCATTAGTGATTACTGAAATTGTTATTATGATGTTTTTCTTTAGAATTTTGGGGGTAGGGGGAGGGGGTTACCTAGATTTTAACAAATAATAATTCAGTAAATTTTAGCAACATAAAATAGATTCTTATATTGTACTAAATGCCGAATCTATGAATTTCTTTTAAGAAGAAAATGTAAGGCTATATATATATATGTATATATATAATCAAAAGTTAATAAAGTGAATCAAACTTTGAAAAGGCGCACGAGGCAGCACACTTAAACAGTTGCAAATATATGTATGAAATAGAGAATATATATATAAAAAATTAGTGGGTATGTGAAAAAACAACAATATAAAAGGCTGAACGTGGGAAATCACAAATATAAACATTCAAAATGAAAAAGAGCCTGCCTCTTCATCAGTGGGAGGGAGCAGGAAGCATATATAACGAGATATTGTCATTGCAGGTAGCTCCCTCCCACTGATGAAGAGGCAGGCTCTTTTTCATTTTGAATGTTTATATTTGTGATTTCCCACGTTCAGCCTTTTATATTGTTGTTTTTTCACATACCCACTAATTTTTTATATATATATTCTCTATTTCATACATATATATATATATATATATATATATATATATATAACATACATACAGCATATTAATATTCGCACTCAGTAGTTACGCAAGCATTAATACGAATTTTATTTACTTGATAACCCTAATTCATTATAACGCTCATTAATTTCTATAATATCGTTTGGGAGTTTGTGTTTTCTTTGCTCGATTATATTTCTCTTGCATTCCCCCTTCCTACCTACCCCCCACATATATTATTTTATTAACAACAAGTAATACCACGTGAGTTTGAGTTTAATTTTAGAGCTGGGACTCAATTATAACTGGTATTCCAATGCGATTTTAATGGCAATATGTTTATTTCAAGCTGTTTTTCATTTTTGAAGGTCGATTTAGAATTATTTACTGTCAACATCGAGAAGCCTTTCATCAAGTGAAGGAACATCATCCTCATTTGAAGCTCAGTGATTACCACCTGTTTCTCTACCTGAATGGACTTTTAGCCGAATTCGCTTTCTGAAAATTATGTACATTCTAAAGTTGTTTAAAAGCTAAATGTCAACTTTCGTTCACAGCTTTTTTGAAAATCTCTCGGTATTCCCACATTATTTTAAGACCAACGGTAAGCCCGTATTTCTTAACCAAAATACGAAAAGAACCAAGCACATAGCTTGCAGCACAACGGCTCAGACTATATCAGGCACTCGGCCAAAGTCTACAACGTAACTGAACTCTTTGAGCTCAACTCGCCCTTCTAAACTTCTCGCCGGAGCTATTTATATACCATCGCGGATCACGTGACAGAATATTCCAGAAATTTACGATCCAAGATGGCGCCAAGCTTGGCGAGAAACAACATCGGTACCCCGAAAATCGTAACAGCCATAATACTTGACGGGAAAAAAGTGCATTTCGTTTTGTATTTATGCTTGTATCATATACTCTTTTACAGCAACATAATTTTTTCGTTACGTACTCTCTAACAACTTTTTACATAGATAGATGAAAGGAAATACACATAATATCTATTAACCAGCAGATTAAAAATAACATTTTACTGAGTTACTAACATATTATTGCCCATATACACAAGTACGCAAACCGACATTATAAACGTTCAGATAGATAAAAAGAATACTATACCGAATACATAGTTTGTCAAAAAGTAAGAAAAAATTTCACCATTATGTAATAGAAAAATTAAAAACATGACTTTTAATAATTCATTGTGCCATAGTGTATGAGAAGTTTTCTTTCCAAAACATTTTACGGAGACATTGGCAATGGAACGTTATCCGTATTTAGGATCTAGTGATTAGTACCTGTTTAGTTGATTGATTGATTTAGTTGGGTTTTGATGACACGAGAAACACAACAGCACTAGCAAAACTTTCTCGACCAAGATTGCGAATATGTAGAAAAATAGATATATGTTTCAACCATAATAGTAATACAAATATAATTGAAAATGAACGTTTCTTTGCAAAGTTAAAGCAGTAACCATCACTTCCCTTATTCCTTCTGCTCCTTATACACGAAATATTTTCTTGTTTAGTGTTGATGCATTAACTTCAAATACATGCGTGTGTGAACATTTTCTTGCCAGAAACAAGCTAAAATTGTCTTTAAATTAAATTGTTATTTCTTCGGAAAGAGAATTCTGGCATTCAAAAAAAATTCGAAATTATGTGACATTTAAAAATAAGTCCTGCAAAATATTTTTTTTTTTTTTTTTGCATTTTTAGAACATTTCTTGGTTTTTTAGTGCTGAAAGAATGTTTTGTCTCCCAAAAAAAGTATTTTAAGACTTTTTCTCGTAATATTTGTCGAAAATTTTTCAATAGCAACAAAATAATTGCGCTCCGCTACTATTTAACAAGAAAAAAACGTAACTTAATAAACGGTTTTTTATGTTCTTTAAATACTTGCAAAATCTAAAACTTTCTCTCTGGCCCCCTATTTTTTTTCTCATGACAGCGGAAGTTATTTAAAAAATCTAACGAGACAAAAATAGAATAAATGTGAAAAAAGAATAAATAGTAAAAACTGCGTGCACAATTTGGAAAATTTATCTGTAAAATACAGACATTAATTGCTTGAATTTACGTTTGGACTAGGTTTTTCAGTTTACAGGGGAAAAAATACTTTTTTTCCTACTCTGTTGTTTATTCAACTGCAGTGTTACACAAGTTGCACTTATTTTTTTACTATCGATTTCATTCGTTTAAGTCACAAAGATTTTTTACACAATTAAGGAGATCGTATGCGTAAAAAATCATCAATCTTTGTGTAAAGGATTGTTTTCTTTCCCCAAAGAATGATGTTTTCCTTTTTCAGAATAAAGAGAGGAACTCCCATAGAACACAGTGTTAAACGTTCTTGATATTTTTATCGTCATAGATATTGTTATAATATTTCAAATTTCAAATTCCCACGAAAAACATTACATTGTCTTTAAATCTCATGTAGGTAATTCTCACCACGCTATACCTAATGCCACTATACTTTTATAAATTAGGGAATAAACACTGCACAATATTTAGAAAGAAAAAGTTTTTTGTAAACAAATTTTGCCCGAAAGCATCAGTCAACGACGTCCCAGACAACCACCTATCTCCACACTAAATCCTGTAGATAGCCAACAGATTACGAGTTGGATATGAACCTTATCCTATATATATCTGTGGCATGTCCAACTGATCCAGGAATATCCAAAAGTGGTAGAAAAGGTTGCAACGTTTGGACGTCTAAGGACGTCGGGATATCCAGATGTGCATAGGTCATGCTAGAGATAAGCAGGGGAGGTTTTGGATAGCTCTTTCCTGTCCATAAGATATTATATCCAGATATCTATTAGATATCCTGTAACTTAAATAGATGTGTATTTTAAATCTTCTAGATGTATTTGAGATATCCAATAAGATATTATCTGGATATAATGTTTCTTTTATATTTTTAAGCTGTAAACAAGTTTAAAAATTGCAACTTTTTGTATTAATAAAGTAAGTTATTTATAAATATCCAATTTTACAGGCTAAATGCAGTTATATGGGACGTTTTTACAAACATAATTATAAGGGATATTTGTTTGCTCTTAATTATGAATAAAATAACTACAATAAACCAGTAATTTATTTATTTATACAAAAATTGCAATTTTTAAACTATTAAATTTTACAACTTTAAAATAGAAAAAATAATAATAATGCTTCATTAATATCTTTAAAGTTAATTATTATTTATAAATATTAAAAACTCTCATTTAATAGAAGTTTCTTTTCAAACCTATATATTTGCTAACTTATAATGTTCTTTCTCAAACCTGCAATAAAAGTTTTTTTTCTCTTTTTTACTTCTGAAAAAACCACTAATTGGCTGTATTGTTGATAATTGAACAACTTTTATAGTTGCTAAAAAAGAGTAATATTAAATGAAACTTATAAAACCTGGAACATGCTGGTAGATTTTTTCCATTTGAAACATGTGCAATCTTTTGATAAACGTAGAAGTTCTCTCCACAACTCACAAACCTGTAAATTCAAACATTTAAAGCATCTAAAAGAAAGAGATCAAGAAAGAAACCATCACAGTCTGGTCCAGAGTGTATTCGATATGTATACAACTGCTTTGAGTATTGAAAGATTTATACATAAATAACTAAAATCATGTACACATTTACATCATGTACATAGATTGAGAGCTTTTTTTTTTTTTTTTTTTTTTTCAATTTTCATGTAATAAATATGTCAGTTATATCATGGATAAAATTACCTTTTTAAAAATTAATATAAACTTTTGCAAGCCATCTTATTCCTCAAGTTTAATGTAAACATTTACATTTACTAATACAGTATACAGAAGTACATTTATCTGTACTCTTTTTAGTTAAAAATAACAAATTTTACTGGAATTAAAATGTAATTTGTGTAACTTCTAACAACAATGCATTATTTTGAGAAATGAATGCCAATGTTCAAATGTACACAACTTTATTTACATTTTGAAAACATACATGATTTTTTACATAAAACATACATTTTTACATAATTTTTACATTTCATCAACAATATTTTCTTGGCAGTGTGGTTTCTGCAGCAGAACTCCCAGAAAATTTTGCCTAAAAGAAACTCTTAAGGAAAAAAAAGATTGAAATTTACAAGTGCACATGATACAAAGGATATAAAAATGAGCTTTAAAAAAATATGAACATAAAGCTTAGATATTTACGTGTAACTAATTACTGTTCATGGAAAAGAAAAGACATGCCTTATGAAATCAAACAATATTCATTATTTGATAACCGTTTGAGTACTGAAGAACTTTTTGTAAATAAGCTAAGTGTGGAATAAATTCGTAGTTATTTCACTTAAATATACACTGAAATTCCATTACAATACACTCCAAGGGACCGTTAAAATACTCTGTTGAAAGAAAAATTTTGTTATAACGTAATATACATTATCATACTGTGTTTTAAAATGAAGCTAAAAATCTTTCGTTTTAACGGAAATTTTGTTGTAACAGTATTCGCTGTAACAAGATTTCACTCTGATATATATATATATTTATATATTGGAAAACAAGAGAAATGGTTATAAATTGACTCTAATTATTATTTAAAAATAATGTTTACCAGCAAAAATAAAAATAATAATAAAAAAAACCTGCAAATGATATTAATATAACTGGTCTCAATTAATGTGCAAATATAAAACTTAGATATTACATGAAAGTAACTACTGTTCATGTTCATCAAAAAGAAAAGACATGCTTTACGAAACTAAACAATTTTCATTTATTGGTTAACTGTTTGAGTACTGAATAACTTTTTGTATATAAGCTAAGTGCGGAATAAATGTGTAGTTATTTCATTTATATATTATGTTACCGTTAAAGTGTGAAATCCGTTATTTTATAGAATACCTAGTTATTACATGAAATAACTGATCGTGTCCGTTAAAGTGTAAAACGCTTTTGTATTTCATGGTTTAACTAGTTATTTCATAGAATAACGATCTGCAGCCCGTTAAAGTGTAAAATAATCTATATCATATATCTCGCACGACAAAAACATTTACCTTCCACCCTACTGCATTACAAGTTTAGGTACTGGTCAGGGATTTAAAAATTGTTCGTGTCGCCCAGTGTGTCAACAAAAAATGTTTTTGTTTTAGAAATAATGTTCTTTGTAATTCCAAGTGTCATTTTAGTAATCCTTGTTTCTAACAAATGATTTTATGGTACGTTTCCATATATACCATTTATACGCTGCATAAATTAGATAAATTGCTTCTTTTTCATTTTAATTGTCTATCATTAGTTTATTTATAGAATACCTAGTTATTTAGTTTTAGATAAATTGTTTATTTTACACTTTAACTGTCTCTCATTAGTTAATTTATAGAATACCTAGTTATTTCATAAAATAACTAGTTAAAGTGTCAGATTAATAACATATTACACACTTTAACGGACACGATCAGTTATTTCATGGAATAACTAGGTATTCTATGAAATAACTGCATTATATACTTTAACGGTAACATATACAGTGAAATGCCATTACAACACACTCCAAGAGACCGGGAAACTGCTTTGTTGAAACAGAAATTTTGTTATAACGGAATATAAATTATCCTATCAGGCCTTAAAACGGAGTTAAAAATTTTTTGCATTTTCACGGAAATCTATATCCAAAACATGTTACTATCTGGATCTCTCAGGGATATCCTGAAATCCAAATCCAGGATTTGAATATGTGTGGATATCCGTGAGCTATTCGGCAAATCCAGAAGATATCAGGATGTATTATGGATCTATTTGGATGTCTAAGAGATATCTGTGGTTGTCTGGGGTAAAATTACCGAAAATTAAACACAAGGAACTACAAAGAGTTAGAAAAAGGAAATTACAGAGAATAAAAAAAAAGATTATCACAAATTACTCTGTAGCACTCTGTCTCTAAAAGCAATCTAGTACCCCCAGAGTCGGCAAATTAATAGACATACAATGCCTGAGACTATGAAAAATTACCTAAGTTAACAAAAAAATACTGTGTCGTAGTAGTGGCGCCATCTGTGCGTCATAGCTGAATCACTATTTAGGAACATACAAAATCGAACATCGAGGTATGCACTTTGAGCCCACTCTATCATGTGGTCGATGCCTTTTAGACCGCTCGATCAAAATATGGCGGATCCAGAGATCGAATTCATATACAGTAGAACTTCTGATAAACGGCGTAATTGGGACCGATGGTACGCCGGTTAGGTAAAAATACGGTTAAAGCGGGGGATAGCAAAGAATTTGAGATATATTATGCAATTTAAAAGGAAGAGTGGAGATGGTGAGGATTTATTGCGTTTTAGTACAGTTACTTTGAGAGTTACGTACCAGTTATCAAGCGCTTGGCAAAACTGAATTGACTGACCCACTGAACCTGAGATTAGCCAATAGCCACACTTGATTTCATAGTTTACGCTGACTTCCAGAACACCCCCTTGTGTTCTGGAAACACCCTCCCTCTCTCCGACATCGGAATGTCGCTTTTCTCCTGTGAGATAATGATTCTACGAAAAAATTCACTCGAGTAACGCAGCACCTGTTTCTTCCATATGACTAGCGCTCTAAAAGCTATTTTTGTTTTTTGTATTTTGAAAATGTGGGCCGGATAAATTGAAGGCCGGTTAATCCGGAGCCGGTTAAGAGAGGTTCTACTGTATGTTGAATTTTTTTTCTCTGTATTTTGACAGAAATCAATTACAGTGAGAAAAAAGAGGCAGTTTTCCGTGGAGCCGTTACGGAGAAACCCGATTCGTGACTTTCGAACGAGTGCTTACGTAACTTAATTTAACTATAAGCTTCCTTTCTTCTCTGTAGTTGCACAGAGTGCAGGGAAACAAGAATTTGTCTGAGAAATTTTTATCCAGAAACTTGATAAGTTGATTTTAATTAAGTCATTGAGTAACTTCACAGAAATGTGCAGTTTCTTCTTTTTTTGTAGACCTTTTTATTGTTGGCACTCCAAATATTTGTAGTAACTATCTGAGATTGACAAAATTTTGGTGCTATTTTGAGAAGGCATTTACTTACAAGTACTAAAAGTCAATATTTTTTTCGCCAAGCAAAATTTTAGTTTTAATTCAAAAACATATGTCGGCAATTTTCCTTTTCAAAGTCACAAATTTTCTTGTGATTAAATTTCGATGCACCATCATCGAGTTTTTTTAATCGATAAAACAAGTCATCTACTCTATATATCCTTTCACATCTCTCTTTTCTCATCGGTAAGATTAATCGTCTCAAAAGAAAATTCACTTTTTACATGCAAAGCGAAGACTCTTAGTGATAGTACAAAATGCCATAAAACTCATTCTCTCAAATTATTAGGCCAGTTCAACAACTTACGATTATAATATTTAGTAAGATATTTGGAATGTTCAAACACAGTGTTTCAACTTTTATAACCATATATACACGTAAGAAAAATGTAATAAATATGTAAGAAAAATGTAATAAACATGTAAGAAAAATTTAATAAATGCTGAATTTCAAAAAAAAAAAAAAAAAGACAAAACACTTCGACCCAAAATTTCAAAGTTGAATAATTAACAACCCGAATTTATTTGATTTTTTGTGTTCTAGACAATAACAAAATAGTCTATTGTAACCATCACGGAACATTCTTCATATAAATATTACTGATCGCCAAATATCCGTATTATGATAAAAGTCCTTACTGAAAAATATAAAATAAAGAAATAAATTGCATAAAAAGAAGGATTTTGAACCAGAATAAACTAATTAAAAGGTTTATGTTAGAAATATTACTAAGAATTATTAGGTCAAATGGCAACAACACAATAAAAAACAAAATCTCTGCTCTGAGGCTCGACCGATGCATCGGCCTCGCCGATGCATCGGCGCCGATTGTTCAACAAAGTTGCCATCGGCCATCGGCATCGGTGACCGATGTTAACTTTAGAAAAACATCGGCCCATCGGCCTTGAAAAACATCTAAAAGCCGATGCAAGGCCGATGTTTTTCGCAGGGACAACTTTCCAGAAAACATTCTGTCTTTAACTTTCTTTTTTCTCTCTAGCTAGGTTTCTATTTTCATACAATAGCAGTCAGCACATCAGTTGAAAAAAAACACAAAAATAATGTCATTCTACAAAGTATTTGATAACAAATTCGGAAAAATAATTTAAGCGATCGCTGCCGGAAAACCTCCATTATTAAAATTATTTCTCTTTGAACAGAATGCTCGCGAAATAGAATATGTTAAAGTAAAAGTAATAGAGGCTTCCTACGAGTGCTATTTGTTTTTCGCACTAGGTTAGATGCTCATTTTTGTTCGTTTTTCGTTTAATAATGATAGTGCATTAGATGTCATTGTGCAATAATATTATACCATCTGCTTTTAGTTGTCGTGTTTCTTATTATTCCGAAATTGTAAGCAATACGAAGTCAACTCAATCAAAGTACGATAATAATTTTAATTTTCACCAGTGTAATTTTTTTTCTCTTAGAGTTTTTTTCTTTTTTTTCCTTCTTCTATCCCGCGTATTAAAGTTTTTCTGAAATTGTGCAGCAATCTCGTTGCATATTGCTTTTAGTTTGCGGTTATTCTCATTATTTTATTTTTAGTTTACAACATAGAAAAAATTGGTCAAAAATAAGAAAAAAAAATTCCAGTATAAATGTTTATTGATCGAAATTTTATGTGTCCAAGTTCGACTTGCAATTTTTAAAAAATGAACTGTCAAAATGCGAGTCCGCACGACAGGATTTAATAACATCTTAATAAAAATGCTAAAATTTCTTTATTTTCAAAGTTTGATCAATGCATATTTTTTTTCAAAAATAGCTTTACGGTGCTTGAATAATGTATTTATGTTTTTATAAACATAAAGATAAATAAGTGATTTAAATTACATTTTCGACAAGCATTCTACACGTTTTAATGGTTTAAAGCGACTTTTTTTCCATCGGCCATCGGCCGATGGAAGAGGAGAATAATCGGCAATCGGCCATCGGCCGATCTCGGAACCATTGACATCGGCCCATCGGCCAAAAAGTGCCATCGGTCGAGCCCTACTCTGCTCCCTTCGCGCCGTTGGGTGCCAGGATGTAATTGTTTGAATCGTAGGATTCTTGAGATATACGCTAAGCGAGAAAAACGGTCGATTGCTTCACCCCCCCCCCCCCCCCAAGATTTAATCAACATTACTTTTTATCAGGATGTATGTGTGTACCGAGTTTCGTTGAATTTCTATGCCTTAAGTCTTGTGTTTCAGCGCCCACAAAAAACTGATAAAAAGTTCAATTGCTCCCCCTCCTTGGAGCGAATGGCACCAAAATGTAATCAGCACCTGTTCCTATTGAGATCCACTTGTAAACCATATTTTGTTCGAATTTTTCCATTACTCCTTGAGATATAGCACTCACGCTAGTCGAGAGAAACGTTTGATTGCTCCGCCATCTTTGAATGTATTCTCGCGAAAAACTAACCCAGTTCCTGTAAGGGTCTTGTATGCAATAAATTTCGTACGATTCCATGCATTACTTTTTGAGTTACAGCGACCACAAAAAAAGACTACGTACAGACAGACATTTTCTAAAAGTGGTCAATATAGGTTCGACGCACCTCAAAACGTGCAAATTCGTCGAAATTTGAAAATTTTAACGAATCCAATACTTTATTCTGTATATTGGATACAGAAGAAAGTGAAAATAAAATTCGCGTATTTCAGGATTTTGATTTTTTTTTTTTTTTTTAACTTTTTTTTTTTTAAATTCTTTTAACCCTCTATCACTCATTAAAATTCGTCGAAATTTGAAAATTTTAACGAATAAAAAAAATTTATTCTGTATATTGGATACAGAAGAAAATTCGCGTATTTCAGGATTTTGATTTTTTTTTTTTTTTTTAAACTTTTTTTTAAAATTCTTTAATTGTTTTAACCCTCTATCACTCATTAACTGAGATGTATTTGTTTTTTCTAGATATTAACAAGATGATAATAATTATTATTATTACTATTATTATTATTATAAATATACGCCTATTATATAATAATAAGCGTATTTATCAGGATCTAATATATAATAATTATATTATACGCCTATTATATAATAATAATAAACAAAATTATTATTATTATAATATAATAGGCGTATTTCAGGAATTTTTTTAAATTATTCATAGAGAAAAGTACAAACACCTATTGAACGGTATGCTGCCTACAGTCTACTCTGCAGTATGATGCAGAGTTAAAAAAATATAAAAAAATCATAAATCATTTTCAGTGCAATGCCCCACCCCACAAGAACTTAAGACCAAAGAAATGATTTGAAAAGCTCTAAAAATGGAATGAAATTCATAATTTAGCAAAAAAAGTTCCTCTTTTCAGTCAAAAAAACTGAAAAGAAAAAGAAAACAATACACTTTTATGCTGAAAAGATGAATAAATGGGAATAAAATTTTTAAAAAGAAAGAATAAAACTAAAAGGTTTACATTTTAGTTATCAGGGAAATCCTTTCCAACTTTTCGTTAGCACGAAATTCAAAGCTTTTAGAACATAAAATGTCTCCAGTATTCATTCGGGAGCTTCCCCCTCCCAAAAAACATAGTTTGCGGGTTTCCCTTTCCCTGTTCGGTTCTGTCTCCTTTTGCAAATGTTCGTAATGTTCATGTTCATTAATTTATGTTTAAAAGTAATTTCAACTACACACATGAAGAAATAATTTGAAATCATCATTAATATGAATTCATTAACATTTCTTACGCGCGAATTGCGAATACATTTAGTATTTGTATTTCAATTTTTTAACAGAAAACAAAACTTTTGCTGGTGTCGCCATCTATTGACATCTTTTATAATATTATTGTAATCCCTTCTGTCGTTTTCTTTTCATGTGGCAGCCCGGCATTTATAGACCCCATTAGCATTTATAGTATAGATTTATTTTCTATCATTTATTTATTTTGTATTCCGCTTATTTGGCGCCATTTGGACAGAATTTAGTTGTATCTTTCTATCAATTTATATTTCATACCACAGTATTGGTTCAGTACTGAACATTTTCTGATTTAATGTGCATGTTTATTTGCCTTAAGACATAATACTTTTCTTCTGTTTTTTACTGGCTTTTATAAAAGCGCTAATTTATTCGAAATTTTAGGAAAGATTTTGACAATTTTTGCAATGGAGATTTTTAGGAACTGGTGCCTTTTATTCTGATGCGGATTTTAAGGTGTACTGTTGGTAATTTTAAGCAGCTTTTAAAGGTCTGTAGTCTAATGGGTATTTTTAGACTTTCACGTCTTTATTCTGATGGAGGTTTCTTGGGACGGATGTCCTTATTCTAATAGTTGCCTTTATTCAAATGGGGGGCTTTAAGGACAGAGGCGTAGCTAGGGTTTTCAGCGCCCGGGGACAACTGAAGATTTTGCGCCCCCTATGCCCCTGGGGGCCTAGGGGCGCCCCTAAAGGGAATTTTAAAAACTTTTATCCTTCCTAAATGATAAATAGCTCTAAAAAGCAGCACTTTTAACTTTAATTTTTATTAGCGACCACTCACTTCCAAGGGAAAAATGGGACACTTTGACTTCGGAAAATTATTTGTCTGATTTCCTACGCACTCCTGTGCTACATATTGGTAATCCTGATATGGTTTGCGGTGTTCTCACTTTTTTGTCGAACATATTCAAGCCTCTTCAGTTCAAATAATTTTCTTTTCGCATTTAAAAATAAAGTAAATTGATATTAATTTGGCGCCCCTTGACGCTGCCCTCGGGGACAGCTGTCACTCCCTGCCCCCACCTATCTACGCCTCTGTTTAAGGAATGCTTTTTTTTTTTTTAAACTCTAGCAGAGATATTCAGGCACTGTTGTTCTTCATCTAATATACACTTTTAAATAGAATACAGCTCTTATTCTGATGCAAAATTTTAAATGTAGTGCTGTCTATATTGTAATTAGGATTTTTACGTACTCTTGATATCATTTTGGAACAAGTATGCTCTGCATATCTGCATTTTTGTTTAGTGTTGCATTTACTCTATGGCAATTTTTGTCAACTGTTGTTGACCTTTTAATGTGGATTTTTATGGACTTATTTTTGGTCTAAAAGGAGTTTCTAGAGGCTGCTGTTTTTAATGCAATCGTGATTTTTAATGACTTTTACTGTTTAAATGGAATTTTTAAGGACTGTTGCCCATCTTCTACTTGGATTTTTAAGAACATTTTTCTTTATATATTTACAACAGAATTTTCGGCAGGTGTTCGCAGGCCTGCGAATAATGCAATGTTATCCCGCGCAACGCCGGGCATGTCAGCTAGTTAAAAATAAAATTCGAAAATTCATAGTTTTTAAGCTCTTAAAGTTATCAACTCTGCCTGTAGAGAAAATTGTAATTCGTCAAAATATCCATTTCATTAAGGAAATTAAAAAATAGTCAAAATGATCTCTTTAGAAAATCTCTGAATACCTTTCAATAAAATACAGAAAATGTGTTTTTCTTTATAATATTTATTGTGCATAGCTTGACGGAAATTGCATCAGTATTTAAAAGATAAAAACATATCCTGTTTCCGTGTCTTCACATACTAAAGTTTGTTTTTCTGCTTTTTCCCATTCTTTGCTCTCTTCCGGTTGTTTTGTTTTGCGGAGATTTTGAAAGCGGTTTTAATACTTTTTTAATTATTTTCTACTTTACTTCATGTGCGGAAAAAATATTTATTTTACCTTATTGAGACTAAAATTCCGCGCTTTTCGGTAGCGTTTTTTCTACATAAATATCATTCAGTGGAAACTGAAAGAGAGAGAATCTTCTGAAGAGATGATTACAAATAGAACTTTTTTTTTCGTTTAACAACTCATAGTTTGAATAAAATACAAAAAGAAAGAAAATGAGGTCGTGTATTCTTGAAAGCGTGTTAGAAATTGCACTTGCGTCCTTTTCAAAATGTTTGCCAAAACAGCATTTTTAAATTTCAAAAATAGAAATTATTGCTGTTTAACTTATTTTTGAATGCATGCTAAAAAAATACTTGATTCTTGAAAAATGCTTGATAAATAAAGATACAATGCTATTCAAGCTTAATTTTTCACCCAACCAGAGATATCCAAACTTTGAAATTTGTTTTCTAAGCTTCAACGTCAAAAGTTGAGTGTTACAGGACAACATGACTACATTTCCATAAAATATAACAGTTTCTTTTTCCGAAAAAGACACATTTTATTAATAAATGTGTCTTTTGACTATATCACATTAAAATAAAATAAAAAGTGATTTTTTTTTTTTTTTTTTTCTAAAATACTTAGCATTTATTGTCATGAGTGTTACCTGAAATTACTTTACTATCTTTCACTATTATAAATGCAATTTATTATGAAAATATATTTGTTTTAACTATTCTACAAGTTCTAGTACAGTAATATTATTTTTTTTTTTTTTTTTTTTGCATTTTAGAGCTTTTTTACCAGATAACACTCATGACAAAAGGTAACACTAGTGACTCAAATTGTACACTTTGTTGAAAAAAAAGAAAAAATATGCTGTGTTTTTTCATGTACGTGAACAAGAAACGGAAAGCAGTAGTATGTAGGCTTTCATTACTATTTCGGGGGTTGACAAAATACATGAAATAACATGACGGTTACAGCAGCACATTACGTTAGTTAAATGTCCTTCTATGAAACAATCATATCACGCCAGTCTTGACCAAAAACCATCAATCATTAATTTATTTCAGCTTCCACATATTAAATACATACTTTTCCAAAAACAAGAAAATGAATACGAAACATCAACATTTTATGTTCTCATTTACCTTTCATGAATCCCCTGAAATTCCTTGCGAAAATCACTTTAAATGATCTTCCGAGGTGTCAGGTCACGTGACGAAGCAACTGGTATTGGTTCGTTCTTGCAAAATTTGTTCACGTTACGTAGGTTCTTTCGCGCCATGAACAAAAGGGGAAAGGGAAAATATATAAAGTGCCTACAATTGTCTGTAGGTCACTTTAGCTTTTGTGCTTTAAAATAGAAACTGAATTTTAAAAGGGATTAAAAGAGTTATTTATTTTTTAATGTTATATACATATAATGTGATCCAGATACATATAAAATATCCTCCTTCATCAATCAAATTAGTATGCCACTTTCACTAGTTACTCTTTAAAAAGTAACCGTAAGTTATTCATCCACAGCATCATACTCTTGGCAGACACCAGCATATTGGTATTGTGCCTTTTTTTTTTTTTTTTTTTTTGTCCTAAGGCTTAGATCATCATTTAAGTACAGTAGGGGAGGGGGTTGGACCGAAACAGTCCTTCGCCTTTGAACACCATTTACACAAGACACACATGAAATATGTCGTTTTATCAGGAATAATGTGCGCTATGAAGTTATATTATTAAAATTTTGTTAAAGGATCGTCTTCACATTAAAATGAACCTCAACTTTAAAGCTTTGAACAACCCCCCTTTTTTTATGACATATTTGTATTCAGCATCAAAATTTAACTTTGTATACCAATTTTCCTATAATTCTGTCCACCCGCTGCTTCAGAATTAAACTGAGAAAAACATGTCTCGTAATGCTAAAAAATTTTTTGATCTTTTTGCATATAATATCTAACCTACAATGGGTACGGCAGAGATTGTTTTTTATATAAAAATATGAGCTAACCCAAAAATAAAAACGCAATTTTCACAGTCGAAAATATTGTTTTTTTTTTTTTTAATTATTTTTTAAAAAAATATGATTTGAAACCATATTTAATTTTAATGAAAAATGAATCTAGATGAGGTTTTATAATGGTATACAAAATTTCAGCTAAAAATATGCAGTAGGATTTATGGTACTACACTTAAAAATTCATTTTACCTACGTTTAAGGGACCGTATAGCTGCAACTAAAAGTATAGCACACTGAAATGACGCGAAGTGTAAAATAAAGAAGAAAATCGTTGTGTCACGAATCCAAATATAAAATGCAACCCCCAAAACACGTTTATTTTGAAAATACTGTGAAAAATTATTTCACTGTGTTTTCGCAAGATTCATTTTCATTGCTTGATAAACATTGACCTTAAAAGTAGTAACTTCAATGTAGTGACTGCCCCTAAAACGTTTTTCGTAAATATCTTGTGAACAAACAGAATGAAATCAAATTTGGTATACAGATTAATTTGAGCACGATGAACTCATTTCCGTAGTCAAATATAGGACTTTCCATTTGAAAATTAAAAGTTTTAGAAATTTTATTCCAATACTTTAAAAGAAGACATTTCTCGATTGACACCTGACTCGTGTTTCTGCAGCGTATGATGGCCCAGTAACTTGAACTGTTTCGCTTTTTTTCCCCCGGCTGACTGTACGGTTCAGGTTTTGATTCACAGTCACTTACTTCTTGGTTATTTTCATGCTCATAATGCTATAAATTGTTAAGATTTTTTCTTTATTTTTGCCTTTAAGCCCAACCTTTTTAAATGATTGGGACCACTTGCAAAATATTCGCAATGTCCATTTGTTTTTCTGACAAAAACATGACACATCACAGTAAAAAATATGATTTAATGATCGAACGTATTTTTTTAAAAACATTTCTTTTTTTTTTTTCTTTTTGTTACTTTAGGTTTTAGGCAAATATGCAAATTGAATTCCATAAAAATTGATTTTATGCAAAACTTTGTCATGAATTACCTTTTTATGGGTAGCACTCATGACAAAACTACACTTTACTAATTTTATTCCATAGTAATATCCAATACAGAAGTAACTTTTCTCATGATGAATAAATAATTCATATTTTCATTGTATAATAAAAGTTGACTCGTTGTATCTAATAATTAATAATAAAAAGTAAGGTAACACTCATGATGATTAATAAAAATACTCACCTTTATTTGCACTATTTTACCCTACATTTAGTAAATAAGTCAAGAAAATACAGCAAAAGCAAGATGTACTTTATTTTACGAGTTTAAGAAAGGAGTAACAAACACAAAAAAAAAACTTGTAGATGGTAGTTTTAACCTTATTTTTATTAATAAAATTAAAACAGGTAACACTCATGACACAGCTCTGGAACCTAACTTTACGTTTCAGCATTGACACTCAATAATGAGTTTTTTTTGCTTTTGAAATGTCAACATTACCTAGATAATTCCATATGGTACATGTAACATTAATTTGTCTACATGACTAAAGTAAATTAGTTTTTGAAAAATTAAGTTATAATTGAGAAAATGGGATAAGGACAGCAAAAATGCTGTTTTTATGTCAATCTTTCTTCTTTTTATTGGTGTTATAATCCCTAAAGTAGTTTAAAATTTTAATGAACATGTAGAAAATAGCTCAATAAACAAGAAAATGACTGAATTTTTCTTAAAAATTAATATAATAAATAATTAACAGATCTAAATAAGTCGGGACAGCTCTAAGAAAGCATTTTGAAAATGACCCACTTCTGAAGTTAAAATTTTTTTAATGAATTTTAGTTAAGGTAAATTTTTTACAAGGAAACAAAGTTGCGTACAATGCCGTGAAGTTAGTGTTTGACTAGTTTCCACCTAGAAAAAAGGTCAGTGATGATGAATGCCAATGTTGCGAGAAATGCGATCTTTCTACAAACCCGTATTAAAAACATGAAATAAAGTACTCCTACTGAATGCTAACTGAAAAAAATTACTAACTGCTTAAGCATGAATTTTTGCTTTGGCGACAAAAATATTGACTTGTAATAATTGTAAATTTGTTTTTTCTGCGTTGGGTGTAATTATGAATTTAAGAAGTGTAACTGCTGACAGGTGCCTACATGAGTACATGCTTCTAGGCTTTTTATATTTTTTAATATTCTGCAAACAATGCAATTTACATACTTATGTTTGGTATATAAGGAAGTATGTTCGTTTAGTTCTAACAAATTACTTTCTTTTCTTTTCTTTTATTCTGACTGATAAAGAGTCCTCTGATGTTTACTTCTCATGATGCTTCCAGCTTTGAGTTCCCGTGCAATGTTTATAGTTAGTTATATGTTATCTACATCTGTTAAAACTTTTTTTAATCAAATATGCAATTAAGTAAGTATAATGTGTCAACTATGCAAATAAAGTTACCGGGTTTAAATCGTAACCGCGACTGTTGCGGTTCTTCTTGGCCAGTTAATGCTTCGTGTAGCAAAAAAATCAGCTCGCATGTCTTTTGTTGTGCAGATAGAATTTGTAAGTGTTCGTAAAAGCTTGAAAAATAAAGAAACATAAGTCTTAAAATTCAAGTTTGTTAATTTATCGATTGGTATCCAGAACCTTGAATTCATGAACATAGTAGTTTTTTCACAACCTCTATAAATTAATACATTTTCAACATTTTCTTTCAATTTGTGATTATAATGGCATTTGTCTTACTATTAAGAGTTTTAAAAACTTATGTTAATATGCATTTGTACGAAGTCTTTCTCCATAATAATAAAAACAACAACAATAGTAATAATAATAATAAATGCTTATGAACCAAAAAAATAAGTAAATAAAATAGTAATAATTTTTTTTAATATTCAATAGTACAGGAATAATAAGTGGTGAATTATATTTTTATTTAAACTATCAAAACTTTTCGTTGGCATCTTAAAACTTTCCATTTGTTTCTTCCTTGTTCTTTCCCCTAATGAAACTTTTTTCTATATATTTACAAAAGCATTGGTTACTTAAAAAAAAAAAAGAAATATATTCTTGCATTATCGAACAGAGAAGTCCATCGATTTTAGAAATACGTACACCCTTTAAAATAACTCGAAACCTAACCATTAGTCAGTTTTCGTCATAAAATGGATTTTATGTGGATTTAATGGTTTTAAAACAGTTATTTCTTATCATCCATCAGTCCATGCGTGGTAATGTTTACGTTCTGAAAAGAAAAAGAGCAAAAAAAAAAAAAACATAATTCAATTTCTTCCATGTCTATTGGGTTTGAAGAAATGTTATTGTATTATAATGTTAGAATGGAAATCGAAAGGAAAGTCAATAACATTTTCTTTGGTTTCTTTATATAGACGTGGTATCACGGGAATGCTTAAAAATTTTTTTTTTTTAACTTTCAAATTTTGATTTAAAAGAAAAACTAAAAGTTTTTGTTCAATTTTTTGTAGTTTTGATGAATTTGTTTTCATTAAAGGGTGCTTTTATTTTTAGATTTTTAACTTGTTACAAGAACTTTTTCGTTTTAATGTTAATGTTTATTTATTTATTTATTTATGTATTAACTTCTGTAGTACACGATCTTATTTGTTGTCTGAAAGGTCTTAGTATTTGCTGCTGTGGACTGTTTAACTATTTTAGTTATTTTTGAAACAAAAAAAAAAAAAAGCCTAAAAGCGAATATTTGTTCCAAAATAGCAATTAGTCCTTCCCCCCCCCCCCCCCCCCAAATTACTATAACTCAGGGTTCGAAAAAATTTTAAAATTTTACATGCCCTGCCGGGCATATTTGTCTGAAAAATATATGCCCGAACAAAATTTTTACATGCCCAGAAGTTGTTTTATTGCTCATTAATAAAACATTTGACTTTGTCGTTATAGCATTAATCAGACAAAAAAAGTAATTAGCAGCTTTAGTTCAGAATCAAGATTTTTTTTAACATCAATCTAAGTCATTAAAAGATTACATTACAAACAAAATGCCTATTACATAATAAGTCATTATAAGTCAAAATTTGCAAAATTTAAATTGTACTACCAGTTTTATTGTTGACATGCATGTCCGTCGCCATGTTAATTTTGAGTTCCGGTAAAGATACGATGATTTTTCAATAAAATACGAAACAATAAAGTTTTGGAAAGATATTTAATTAAAAAGTTACATGCCCTGCCGGGCATGTAAGGGTAGAAGATGCATGCCCGATTGGAATTTTTACATGCTCCGGGCATGTCGGGCAATATAATTTTCGACCCCTGCTATAACTAAAATAATTTTTAGCAGCTGAATCCTCTAATAAACCAGCGTCTCTCAACATTTCGAAACTTACAGAGCCATTTTTACAACGTTCAAGTTCCAAGAAACCCTAACGTTCGTGTACCAATATTTCTCAAAATATTTCTTTAGGACATTATTTCTGTTAATTATGATCAATGAAAACCAAGAAGTTCCGTTTAAAGCTATACGAGCCTACTTTCCTGTAGGGGTATTTTTAACGATATTTTCAAGGTACTTTAACCCCCCCCCCCCCCCGTTATACTTTTTTTTTTAACTTTTACGGGAAAGAAAGCTAAAAAGTCTCTTTTTATAATGCTGTTGGAAGGCAGTACCATGATGACAATTCAGAAAAGTATTGTTATTTTATTTTTTCCTTGGAACGTTGAATTACTTAATAGAAAACTGCTCAAATATGCATAAATAACTGCCGAAATGTGTTCATAAAAATAGCATATGTTATTAAAAAGTAGTTTACCCAAAATTTTGCTTTGGGTTGGGACCAAGGTCAGGATTAAGAATCCATCGGATATTGACTTTGCCGGATATCAGATCTCCCAGTGATCTGACGGCTCCGTACCCGATATCCGGCTCCTGATGTTTGAAACCCATAAATTCTATACATATTTTGAACATTCCACAGCTTCCAAATACATAGTAAATTTGTAATTTACTAATATTTTCAAAACATACGAATTGATTAACCTTTAAAAATCAAATTTGTCGCGGCGGATAACCGGATCCTTTGTGCTTATGCCGGATCGTACCGGAAGTTTAAAAATATGTCGTATACCAGATATCCTACGTCTTCTAGGGGTACTAGCGTGCACACGCTAAGGGATACCAGTTCCATTCGTCCTCCCAGAAAAAAAAAGCATTATAGCCCGTTGCTCAGCAAATAAAATCATAAGATGAAGACATCACCAATTTTTTCCACAGGGACATTACACACGACGAACACACATTACATTCGACTGCTCACAAAGGCACTCCACTCAACGTCTCCCTCTTTTCCCTGTCCTCGTCCGAGATGGGGGATAAAGGGATAAAAGTTCACGTGCTACTCCCAGCATAAAGATTAAAAGCATAGAATATGCTCAGTATTCTTTAAACTTTCTCCTTTTAGTTGCGCTATGAATGGGATCAATAGCGAAGCGATCCTTTGTACCCTACAACAGCTAAAAATAAAAAAGAATAATTCTTTAAATAAAACTGGAGGAAATAACTCGGCATCAAGTGTTATTTCTGTTAAAAACTACAAATTTATGCCATGTATTTCTTATCTTACTTTCTAATAATAGTAGAAGGCTCATAAAAAGAAACTTTGAAATAAAATTAGTTAATTAAAAGATAGGAATAAGGCAACATCTTTGTTCCTTTTTTTACTGAATTAGTATTTATGAATTATCTTTTCCTTCATCGATTAATTGTTTCGGACAGTTGAATGCTTTTTCCTTACAATCTGGATTATATTTTTCCTCGTGCAGATGTATTTGCTTTTTTTTCAGAAAAGTCTAGAGGTTTTTTATACACTTATTAAATATTTAATGATTCCTATTTTGTTTTACAAAAAAAAATTTCGTGGTGTTTTTTTTTTTTTTTTTTTTTCAACTTTATTAGAAGTGAAATATTACAAAAAAGAAACTCTCGCTCTACTGTGTTTTAAATCAACAAATTTTTTCACGATTTTGGGTTTGACGTTAATATTTATTTTACGTCTTAAATAAATCCCATTTTCACCTTTTGAATAGTGTGCTCTTCTTTTAAAAAATTGTTGTTGTTTTCTTTTTTGTGTGTTGAACTTTATTTACCACATGCCATGTCCTATTGAAGCTCTACTTTTAGCCCTCAAATTAATAAGTGCTAAGAATTTTTGACAATGACTGTCTTTTCTTTCATTCATAGTACTTAAAGTAACTGCAGTGGAAGTTTAAGATGCACGTTTTGAATGTGATAAAAAGTGGTGTAGTCGAGGGAGACACAGGGGATGGCGTCCCCTACTTTTTGCCTGATTTTCCTTAAAAGTCAAAAAATAATATTAAAGCATGAAAGCAGACTCAATGTATCGTAAAAATATCGTTAAAAATAAAGAAAAGTCAAAAATAAGTGAAGTAATTAAATAAAGATAAAAAAATTAAAAATTTGAAAGTAGGGTTTTAAGATGGGAAAACTGTATGCCGGTTGGTCTGTCGGTCCCCCACCAATCCCTAATAACTTTTGAACGAATTGTCTGGTTCGAAATATTCTTTTTGCATTCGAAATATCTCAGCGAAGATATCTCAGTTCCATATTTTACTTTTGGATTTGTTAAATTTTGAACAGTTCAAAAAATTTTAACATTAGCGCCCATGGGCAACAATGAAGCAAATTATGTAAACTCTGGGCACAAGATTCAAGTTCCTATGAAGAAGGTTTTTGTAAAAAACTCTCAGCGTGAAATATTTTTTGATTTGAACAATTTTTGTTCATTTTTGAACAGTTCAAAAAAATAATAATAATTAACCTAGCGCCTACGGGGAAATTTCAATCCCACATAAATTCTAATCTAACCGGCGGATTTGCTTGGAACAAACTTTATCGGAAAGATGTTACGATGTAGAGCATATACAGATACGAAGCTCAACAAGAACTAAACGAGCCTATTTTCCTATGAAATTTTTTGCTCGGGATTTTTAAGGATATTTCTCAAGGAATGAATGAGTGGAAGAATGAATGAATGAAGAAATGAGTGAATAAATGAATGAGTAAATAAATAGAAAAATAATTAAATGAGTGTATACATTAATGAGTAAATAAATGAATGAATGAATGAGTGAATGAAGCAATTAACAACCAAAGCTAATGAGAAAGAGAGAGAGATAGCTAGATTATAAATTTGAAGTTGGAGAGTATGCGGGAAAGTAGACTCGTATAGTTCTAGACGGAACTTCTTGTTTATTTTCACCTAAGCGTCCCTCCACTTGTTTTGAATTATAAGAAAAGCCAGCATTTTTTGATGTGCGTATACGTAAGCGTTCCCCCCCCCCCCCCCATTTTTTTTTTTTTTTTCGGGACTACACCACTGCTGATAAATAAATGCAAATGATAACAAAGAAATACTAAGTGAACATTAATAAATAGCTTAATTTTGTTTTATGCAAAATGATATAATTGCTGCTGGTTTCCTTCCTCTTTAGATTCTAAAAGTAGAATCCATTTGTACTTTTAATGCAATAAGTTAAACACTGGTATGAATATTAATAAGAGACTAATGAATACAATCGATTCAATATTTTATTCCGCTTATATTTAAACTCCTTCTTTCACACTCACTTTTTACTTTCATAATGATCGACAGATGCATTTCCCAAAAATCCAGACAGTTAGATTGTTCTGCTTTGTGTATTAGAAGTAAAATTTTCATTTGAAAAACTAGAAAATATTAGTAACTTAGAGATATTTGCTGCTGTTATAGAAGTACACATTTTTGAACTTTTTTTCAGTAAATTCACAGGCGTTAATGCATTATTACTGATTTTATTTCTGTAAAGGTTTTTAAAAAGTCGCATGTAATGATCCCAAACGGTTGTTTTCTTTTCAAATTTCTTTTTCTGGGCTAGGAACTTTGTTTTCGAGAACTTTTTAAGAAAATTCTGAATAAAAGTTTAAAAAATTTGTAAAAGTATTTTCTCCGTTGGCCAGGGTGAATGCAGGTAAAACAACCTGCCCTCTTTACAGATGGGTGTCACCCGGTGAAATATGTTGTTGTGGTCACCCCCCCCCCCCCCCAAAAAAAAAAAAGAAAAGCTTATGTTGTGCTGTACTAACTTGTAGTTTTGTAGTTTATATTATTTTCTGTTGTATAAAAAAATATTAATTAAGACATTCCATTTTATTTATTTGGTGTTACTTTCATTAGATTACATTTATAATCAGGTATGATACGTTGAAATAGCACCATTAAAATTGTAGTTTTTCTATGTCTGTATTTTTCAAAAACTTTTCAATTAAGTTTGGGTTCCCCCAACACCTTCCAAAAGGTGTCACCAAGGGCAGACCTTCTTTCCACCCCCGCCCCCCCCCCCCCCGCCTTCCGATATTGACGGTACTGATTTATGCTGGTTTTTTTTTTTTTTCCTTTTTTGATAATATGATAATATTTATTAGAATTTCTTTTCCCACATGCGATCAAACGTTTATAAGTTTTATCGAAACATCTAAAATTCTTAAAGTCTAGTTATCCTAATTATTCAGGAGAACATAATTTTTAAAAAACTCGTCGAATACCGGTGAGTGGGAGCACAGTATCTCACATGAGTGGGTATCTCACATTATCCATCATTTTTTAAAAAATGATGAATAATGTAAGATATATGTCCTTTAAAAAAAATTTTGCACAGAAAAGCAAAATATTAACAGAAATGTTGAAGAAAAAACACATAAAATCTCATTTTAAATGTACTGTTGAAACGAAATATAATTATATTACAAGTTATCGTCTGTTTTTAATATTATCGTCTGCACTAGCGAAAGTGGTATATTACGGGAAGGGGGAAATATTGAACAAAGTTTATAATTTCACAAATACTACAAAATTGAAGTTATAAAAATTCTGCAGTAATTTTTCTTACAGAAGTAGTTTGTCTAGGTATTTACACTGAAAATTAAGGGATTTACATAAGTAAAATGATCAATATATAAGTATTTATTTCTTTACAGCTAATAAGTGCCACAGAGTATTTACCCTGTAAAATTAATTATATACACTTTTTAATCAAACTATTTCGTTAAATAGTTTTCTAAGCTCTTAACTAACACATTAAAAAAATCAGTGACTTGATTCTTGAATTTTACTACTTTTCTGGAGCGAAACTCTAAGGGAACAATCTGAACAAAATGGAAGTTCAAAACACAGCATCGGTTTCAAAACTATCTATGTTCCTTTCCTCGCTAAAATACTCTTTATAGAACCCTTGCTGATATGTATCCTGAAAAAGGGGAATTTAAAGACTGTCCCGGCAAAGTACCATCAGAATATTGGTAAAAATGGTTGCTGGGATGGAATTTATAGAGAATGGTACTTAAAAGTACCGTCGGTAGATAAAGGGTTAATAAGCATATTTAGGGGGTGAGCTAAGACAGTTAGTTTTCTGTTCTAACAAGTAACATTTGTTAGCTGGATCATTGTGAATAATATAGTTAGGGGGGGGGGATAATAGTTTTGCATGAGCAATATTCCATATTTTTTAAACAATTAAGTTTTGTTTCCGGGACAAAAAATAGTTCCACAATTTCTGAAATCTTAGATCTAATCGATTCTTTTGAAAATGAGCTGGTGGGGCGTTTATGACACTAATGCCATTTGGAATATATTAGGACTCCCAATGTTCATAAAAAGCTGTTTAGATATCTTGTTTGGTAACATCTTTTGCTTCATACTTCATCTTCTGTTTTATGGTAATAAGATTCGCAGACAATATTTTTTACGTTCTTCCTCTTTTCATTGTTGTGATGCATCGCTATTCTAAGTAAGCAAATTAATACATTTTTTACTACTTTCTAACAGATAATTTCAAGATTTCTGTGTATACAAATTGTAACGTCTTCTTGGTGACCGCATCCGGTCAGAAGGGGTGTCCGATCCTTTTTGCCTCGTTCAGACGCATCCACTTCCCTTCTGTTCCTTTTTATGTTATCTGCGTCGAGAAAACTCGATACTTCAAAATCCAGATGCTAAAGCTGACTTTCCCGTCCGAATTTGGCCCCTGACCTCTGGCATCCGTTTTTAGCCCAAAATCTATTTCCGTTCCCAGGGTTGTGTGCCCGCCGACAAAAGGGGCGGCCGCATCCCTCTCTAGTTTATTTTAGAAGGGAGCGGCTGGCCGGTTTTCGGGAGTCGAGGCCAACGGACATGTGAGAAGAAGTAACAAAATTCTGAGTTCGAGGAGAACATCTTTTGACGACGAGAGAAACGGAGGTGTTCCGTCCATCTCGGTCACTGTCTACCAACCCTAAGTCTTAAACGAAGCTGTAAAATTCTGTAAATAAAATCTTGTTAAGTTTTACCATCGAAGTCATGCTTTACCACTCGGCATATACATAAGTCTCCAATACGTTACAAAATATATCTTTTTTATATTACATACATACTATTTTATATTACATATATTATATACATACATATATTACATATATGTGCATCCACAAATAATTGTTTGCAGTTATGAAATAAATACTAAATCTTCAAAAAATGTTTTAAGTTACAGTTTTATTTTAGAAAAACTGAAATGCAGTAATAGTGGTCAAAAACCGCGTAACAAACTTCCGTGACAGATCTGGACAGATCAAGTTCAACAAAATCGTTGCATTATCCAAACAAAGCTATCGTTGCCATTCGACAAATTATAATTCTGATAATTTCCTCAGACCCAAAATTATTAATTTCTTTTCCTAATTAACGTTATAATAAATAAAAACGAATGGAATATTGTATTGTCGTCGAAAATAAGCTTATGTGCAAAGTTTGAAGATAATTTATGCAGTAATAGTGATCGAAAACCGCGTAGCAAACTTCCGTAGCAAATCATGTTAAATAAAACCGTGAAAAAAGAAGTTTGTCGTCCCTATGTGCCCCATGAATGGAGAAGCAGCTGTTGAGGAAATTTTTTTTTAAACGCAGTTTCTGCTGTCGCAAAATAGGTACGGTGGAACCCCGCCATTCGTCCGCCTCGCTATTCGTACAACTTGTTCAAGTAAAACTCAACTCGCCACTCGTTCTCGTCCCGCGATTCGTACGGCGCTAGGGGCCAGCTGGGTTGTCAGTTTGGCTTTTTTTAAGAAAAAAATCGAGAAATTATGCTCATTTTGAACTCGTCTGAAAATAATTTGTTTGTCGTTTTGGATGTTTTTAAAGTCTTAATACTTTTTGAGATTTTACTGACAATTTTAACTTTGTAAAGGGGCTGCAAGAGGAAGTGGTTGAAGAACTTTCTCCTTCAGAGGAGGAAAAAAGTAAGGAAAGTATTTCCTTTGCAGAAATTAAAGCGCTGTGTTACCCCTACGAGAAAACACAGAGAGTGGTGGAAAAATGGCATCCCAACATTGTTGTGGTCAACAGCATTAACTTGTTCAACGACAATGTTATTGACCATTTTATAAAAATTCTGAACAATCGTCAAAGGCAGACAACATTGGACAGATTTTTAGAGAAAGAAACCTTAGATTCTTTTAGTGCAAAAAGAGAGAAAAGAGAAAGAACAGCGTAAAGGGAGAAAACACCTGAAGGGGTAAAAACATCAGGTCTCTTCCAACCATTTCTCTTCCTCCTCTCAACATTCCACGTATGCCATCAGCTCACCTCAGTACAAGCAAAGTGCAGTTAAATTTTTATTTATCTAAAAATTTATCTACAGTACTGTGCATTTGTTTTTCATAGGTTTAAATAAGCAACCACCTGTGGGGCTGGAACGGATTAATCCAATTTACATTGTATCTTTTATGTGACAAAATAATTCGCTATTCGTACAAATAGCCATTCGAACTGCCTCCTGGAACGAATTGTGTACGAATAGCTAGGTTCCACTGTACTTTATTAATGGTGTAAAAACGCAACTACATCTTTTTTCTTCAGTCTTTTTCTTCTTCATCTTTTTTTTTTTTTTTTTTTTCAAGAGACACACAGTCAGACATTTTAAAGCCACTTTGGTTTTTAATTTTTTGCTTTTTCAGGATTTTAAAATCACCTTTGCAGAGCTGACCAATTGTGTAACATTCAATATAACAAATGAACCTTGAATCATAAAACATCAATTAAGGATTGAAAAAAGTGAAGTTTTCTAAAAATGATCCCAGTGTGCTTCTCCCCTATGCATTAAAATGTCTTAAAATAAGTATATTTGTTCTATCTGCAGCCTTGATAGCTCAAGCAAAACTGATTTGACACAACAATTAAGTAAAACATAAAAACTCACGCTGTAAGAGAATGTACATTCTCTGTCCTTTTCCCACTGCATGACGTATAACAGATCATGCGAATGAATATCAGGAATAATTTTTCGATCGCGATTGTCTTGTATCTTTTTAGATTCTACTGCTGTCAAGCAAAGCACGTGCATGCTTGCGTGATGACAGTACTAGTTGCCGCGCTCGTCATACCAAGAAGAGGTTCCTTTACACGAAATGTCTTTTCGCAAAATGCATTTGGCGTGTTTTCTGTTTCGCAAACGATTTTTTAACCGAAGATAGATAAGACAAAACAAAAATTTTGTCGCTTCCTACAAGCCAAGAGAGTAGCAATTTAAAAATCATGGGAGGGGCTCAAACATTTTTATTTCCAAATGCTCAAAATTATTTCCAAGAAAAACCAATTAACAATTACAAGGTAATTAGCATTCACTCATTATTGTTAATATTAATCAAAAATATCACTAATAAATGAATATTTTTATAGATCATTAAAATATAAATTCATAGTTTTCACAAAATAACCGAAATCCTTATGCAGTATGATATCTAATGGGAGGGGCTTAAGCACCCTGAGCCTCCCCCCTTCATACGCGCCTGCTATAAGCCATTTTAATACGCTTATTGATGTTCTTTATCGGTCATTGCATTTTAAGCCGATTCTAAACATCAAGCTTTGTGTTTCGATATTGAGACTAATTGAATCGAATGACGGGTCATTCGCGGTGAATATTAACACATTATTGGTGATGGGGCTCCAGAACTCTCCGTGTTTAAATGTCCAGCGTTTTATTAGGTGACGGGCCGCGGAAATTTCCGGTTTTACATAAGGGAGTTGACCTTGTCCTTTTTCTTTTTATTTAAAGGGGAAAAATAACAATTATTCCACATAGCTTACTTACGTGTGACATTTTAAAAGACTAAATTTAAATAGAGCATACGATTTTTTTTCTTTTTTACATGCGATGATTCAATTTTAGCCTCACTCCCTCCAATGAGGGTGGAGCAAGCGAACGTTTTTTCAGACTGCGTGCTATATCACTAGAAATCATGAAAGGATTCAAACAAAAGTTAGTATACAGAAGAGTCAAAATAGAAACACATGTTGAATAATTTTTGACGCCATTCGCTTTAAGGAGGGAGTGGAAGCAGTCGTATGTTTTTTCCTCGTTCAAGGTGACTATTACATCTCAAGAAGTGAAGCAAGAATTTAAACAGAAATTGATGTACTGGTGCACCTTAATGGGAACAAATGTGAATTCGTTTTTAGCGCCAACAGCTCCGAAAGGGTGCTACAATCACGTGATAGACCATATTTCTTGTTAAACCCACATCACAAGAACTAATGCAAGTATTCAAACAAAAATCTGTACATAATTTTTATTATAGGGCCGTGGTAGCCAGCGGTTAGGATGTCGGACTTCCAACCGGAAGGTCGAGTGCTCAATACCCGACCCGCTGAGGAACCACCATGTACACTTGCACTCGCAGAAATAGAGCTCTCACTTTCGAGGATTCTTCAATCGCCAAGAAAATTTCGTCATTTACAACAATTCTTTCTTCGCGCGATCACGTGACTTAAAAAAGTTACTACACAAATTTCTCCAATTTGACAAGAGGTTTACATTTTTCACGAAGCCATTTCGTCAAATACGACGAAAGTTTCGTCAAATTTGAGAATGCGTTTTTGAGAGTGTGGGGATAAGTGCATGTAAAATCCGTGGACCCCAGTACCGCCACTGCCTCACGCCCGGTTGAGGGCACACTAAGGACTAGTGCTAATAGGGAAGGAGGTTGGAGGAGGAAAGCATGCAAGATGCATAATTGTACGTCACTTTTCCTGATTGTCCAATCGCTCAAAGCAATGGCGCTTTTTGATAACTTTTAAAAGAGTACAAAAGATACAGAATCAAGCGCTCCGTGAAGACCCCAAGAAAATAGTAATAATTATTGAATTAAGTTCTATATCATAATCGTTCTAATGGTGTAAATACTATCTATAAACAGAATGAGAAAAAAGTTATCGATTAACACTGGTTAGGGATCATTCATAAATGATGTCGCGCTTCGAGGGGGGGGGGAAGGGGTTCGCGAAATTGTGACAAAATGTGACAAGGGGAGGGGAGGGGGAACAAGAAGTGTGACATCATGCATTATACAATATAGTGTGACACGAGACAAAGGGGGGAGGGGGTCCGCTCAAGCGTGACATATTGTGACAAAGGGGGGGAGGGGGGTCAAATATATGGTACACAAACGTGACATCATTTATGAACGGCCCCTTAAGGAATATGCTTAATTTCTTAATTAGCCCATATGCTATAAGAAAACTAGTAATGTTTTAGCTATTTATGTTTCAAATATTAGGCTATTACAAATAAAAACTGATCGCTAACTAAAATGGAAAAATCAACGCTATAAAAGCACAAAATTAGCAAAGGAGTGTAGCGTCCACAAATTGAGCTTTCCACGCTAAGCAGCTAAGAAGCCCGAAAACATATAATCCTGAAACATGTGTTATTTTGAAAATTTTGTGCTTCCTGAGCGTTGGTTCCATTAATTATTTTTCAATGTAAAAAATAGGTAAACATTATATTTCTTAATTTTTTGCTTTAAAAGAATGTCATGATTTGCAAAAAAAATAGGACCATTAATTCAAACTTCCTCAATGCTGTCGCGTTGCAAACATTGTGTAGCTCTAAATAGAAGCGATTTTCGAATGAGTAGCTGCTACATAATTAGCACTATCAGTTACAAAATGCACTGTTAAATGGTTACCAATCGAATGTCCAAGTTCTACGTAATTACCTTTCCGCATCTATACTTCTTACCTAGTTAAACTAAAATGTGTCGGGACGAATATAAAATTGAATGGCTTTCGCTAATACATGCATTTAAATCTTCCGACAACTCATACTGCCGATTAGGCTTATCTCGCCAATGCAGAAGTAGAAATGAATATTGTTAGGGATTAGCAGCCAAATGAACAGTAATTACTCTAGTAGAGTAGAGATAAAGTTTAGCTGACGTTTTGTGTGAATGTGTGATTAATAAGTGGATTGAAATAATATCATGTCAGTAAAGGCTGCAAAGTAGATTATTGCGTGTATGGATGATTTCTTTTGTTCAGGAAACAAAACCTGATATTGTATGACAAGAGTTTCATAGCATGAGGCCACTCTATAGTTGTCTAATAGCCATAAGAGGAAAATTTTAACTGACAAAAAGAAAAAAAAAAGTTTTGTTTTGACTTATTAATATTTTCTCTTTCTTTCTTTCTAATGGGGCTGCGTATGGTCATTAACCTTTGCAGACCTAGTGCGTACCCCGGTAATCCGCATCCATTTTTTCAAGTAGCACCACTGTCGGTGGATGTCATTGCTACTGAGAATTTGCACGCTCAGTTTCCCCTAGATGGCGGCACCTGAGCTCTCATTTGATGCGAATTGCACTAAGTATTTAATTTAGCCGAGAGTATCCAAGCCAAACGGATACTCAAGGGATCTTTAACATGCCGCACAATCATGCGACATGGGCGCAGACGATTTTCTACATCTTGAAAATGGATACTCAAGGGATCTTTAACATGCCGCACAATCATGCGACATGGGCGCAGACGATTTTCTGCATCTTGAAAATCCACCGACTTGGTCCAGGTTCGAACCTGCGACCTTGGGCTTAAGAGACCTGCGCCTTACCACTACGTTAACCTGTCGACTCGACTTATTATTATTTTTGAGGTTATTCTACAAATAATAAAGTCCTGTTATGGAGCTCTGTGCCTCGTCCAACGTGGTGCAGCCACTGTAATATGGAGAACTGAGCTGCAGTTCTTTTACATATAGTCAAAAATTAAAAGCTATTTATAGCATTATATAAAAACTTTTTATGCCCATTTATTTCATTTACTCAGTAGTGATTTTTTTATACTGGAAGACATTTTTCTTGACATATATTTCTGCGTTTTCTTACACATTGAAAAAAAACTTTTTAAATTTAAAAATACTTCAATTAAAAATACATTTGATATCGTGTAAGTAGCAGGTAATAGTCCTTTTTATTAAACGATTTTTTTCTTTCCTATTTTTTCTTCGATATTAAGAGTGTTCACCGTTTAAAGGGTATATTTAAAGTAACTGGAATATTTTAGGTTAAACGACAGAGAAGGATATAGTTACATTTACAAGTATAGTCTCGTCAATTTCTGAACGAGATTCTAATAGCTTAACCTAAAGCGACGAGTAAAATCTCAAATATATGATTACATTACTCATATGATAGAGTTTATCTGTTGAAAATTTCTGTTTTATCTCCAAGGTAACATTTCAATTGTTGAAAATACTTCTTCCTTTTCTTATCAACTTGAACTTTGGCTGATTATGTACAAGGTTATCCGATAGAGCTCGGGAAAATTCAAAATTGCAAAGCACCCTTTTAGAATAAAACAATTACCTGATTTGAAATTTATAAAGAAAAATAAGATATTGCAGGTGCCGTGTGGTTGTCATTTCAGACGACCACCCAGGCATTTTATGTAGAGAAATTTCTAACAGCTGTAATCGTGACGGGCTTTGTATTTCACATATTAAAAGATCAAATGTGTGCAGGGCCCCACAAACCGTTCGTGTACGCCTGTTACATAATATAATGTATTTTTAGGCGCTAAAAATAATATGTTGATTTTTAATAACTAAAAAGACATGGGTGCTTGTACACATGCACCCGCGTAAGAGGGTATATTTGCCCCTCTTTTTTACTTTCTTGTACGAAGTACAGGAGGTATTTATTGTATTCGCGAAAAATTTCTCACTCTAATTTTAACCAAAATTTACCTTTAATCACTCAAAAAACCATTTTGATTAAATTTGTTTAATATGTTATATGAGTTTAAGATTTGCTGAGGTGGTATGGTTGTATGTCAAGCACATGTTGATATTGATACACACCTACACTTTATGTGAAGAGAAATGAGAAAAGAGATACATGAAAATAATATTAGTTTTTTTCCGATGAGGTAGCCTAGCCGTATCAAAGGAGTGTGTCCCAAGAGCCCCCCCCCCCCCCCCCCCCCATCCAAAAATTCCGAAATTTTCTTAACGTAGCATGAATTCCTCCCCATACCGGAAAAAAATTTCATACTGCCTTGCCTTCTTTCTGGGAGGAAGAACGGACAAGGCCGTGCTTGACACTTTGAGCTTTTTACAATGCACTCATTTTTAGCCTGTACAAGCGATGAATAAACAAATGAAGTATCAAAAATGTCTTTAATGTATCGTAAAAACATTTTTAAAAATAAAGAAAAGTCAAAAATAAGTGCATAATTAAATAAAGATTGAAAAATAAAAAATTTGAAAGTAGGGTTTTGAGATGGGGAAAATGTGTGTCTGTCGGTCTATCCCTCCTAATCACTTTTGAGAGAATTGTCCCATCCGAAAGATCTCGGCGAGGACATCTCATTTCCATATTTTACTTTTTGATTTGAACAATTTTTCGTTCAATTTTGAACAGTTTAAAAAATCTCAACAATAGCGCCTATGGGCAAAAATGAAGTAAATTATGTGAACTCTGGGCATAAGATTCAAGTTCCTATAAACAAGATTATTAGGAAAAGCTTTTGGCGTAAGATATTTTTTATTTGAACAATTTTTGTTCATATTTGAACAGTTCAAAAAAAATTAATAGCGCCTACGGGGAAATTTGAATCCTATATAAATCCTGATCTAACAAACAGATTTTCTGGGAATAAACTTTATCGGAAAGATGTTATGACATAGAAGATAAAGAAATATGAAATTCAACCAGAACTAAACGAGCCTATATTTTATGAAAATTTTTGATCGGGTATTTTAAGGATATTTTGGAACACATGAATGAATGAATGAGTGAATAAATGAAAAAAATGAATAAAAATATGAATGAATGAATGATGGAGTGAAAAGAAATAGTATATATTTGAAGTAATTTATTAGACCTAAAGCTAAATGAGAAAGAGAGAGAGCTAGATTATAAATTTGAAGTTATGGGTGTATACAGGAAGTGGGCTCGTATAGTTCTTGACGGAACTTCTTGTTTGCTTATGCATTCATTTTTAATCATAAAAAAAAAAAAAAAAAAAAAAAATTTGACTTTTTTTTAAAATGGAAATGGGATAAGTTCTATGTATTTATTCTAAGGTGAGTCAGTTTTAAACATTCATCTGAGCTTAATCTAATTTTGATGCATAGAATGGTGTCATTCTGGTTATATGAAATGTAAATACACAACAAAGCAGTAGATGGAATTCGGATTCTGCGGTGCTTTAACAAATGCATGTATTTTTATAGCGTATTAACTCTTTTTTTTTTTTTTAACAAAAAATCCTGTCAAAAATTTTCCCTTTAAAAATGCTTTAATAAACCAAAAATGAAACATTCATTTTACACAAAATAGTTCTTTTCTGATCGCATTTTTCAATTTTAAGCGTATAAAGTCGTAAGCACCATTTGTACACTCTTTTTCAAATTGGTCCTGTCATCTCTGGTCCGAAAACCTTATCAGCAGTTTGATCTAAATATTTTAAGACTTTCTAAGTAGATAATTCTTTTATGGAATTGGTCGTCCAATATTTCACAGGGACACTACGAGGAAAGGAAAAGGAAACAGTCAGCTTAAGTTTAGAATGAACTAATTGCTCAATAAGAGCTAGAAATGATGTGTGAGTCGAAGAAACATTTTAAAAAAAATTTGAGCTCTTTTTGCGATTCATAATAAAGCATTATAAATAAAAATTTCCTAGAACGAATCATCATGCAAGAAAATTACATTAAAGAATATGCGGAAACTTTCGTAAATAAGTTTTATGATTATAAAGTTTTGTAAATTGATTTTACTTTTTAGTAAGTGCTTCAGTTCTACAGTGATCCTTTTTTTTTAATATGTCTCTGCATAATCTAGCCATGCCTAGTTATTCTAGCTATGCTACTCAATATTTTATGGGAAACATTTATGCAACAACTCAACTTTTGTGCTGGGTGGGATCAAAAATTTAAGAAGACGATAATGTTGTTTTCTCTATTTGTGAATGGAAGAAATTCTTCCGCTTGAAATTCGTTGGTCTTCTGTATTTTGATGTGAGTGATACATTTTTTAGCTATAAATATAACTTAAAGAATATTATTTCAGTGCATGAAACAATTTTGCTAGATGTGTTTTAGCTGCACTGAAATATCAGCTTGTCAAGAAAGATAAACAATTCATCAATGAACCAAACCATATTTTTGAAGAAATGTAAATTTTTTCGTTGACATTAAGTATGGATCAAATTACAGCCGTTCAGGGGCTTCTTTGTTCTGGGGACAAAGTTTTGTTATGTATTGAAGCAGGTCTTGTTCAGGATTGGGTAAAATCAAATCGAGTTTTGGCACTGGTTGAACGTTCCGGTGAACATGCTGTTTTTGTTTTGGTGCAAGTAAGAACTCCTTCATCAAATCCCGGTTATTTAAGCATTGAAAAAGCAATTGCTATCAATGATAGTTTTAGGTGTGACATTGAAACATCAGGGGCGGACTCAAATGCAGATGACAACGTTTACCTGAAAATTACCGGAAGCAAGCATAAGCTACTGTTCGAGCTACCTTACAATGCGAAAACTAAAACTTTTGCCGCTCAAGTTGCCAAAGCTTCTGAAACATTTTTCTTAAAAATGGGCCCTCCAACAGATTTTCAGTGGTTGGCAAAATATCAACCAATACCTATTATAAAGGAATCAACATTTTTTCTCGATGATATTGAGAGTTTGAACAATCTCCAACTTGATGTTCAATCTGTTAATTCCATGAATTGTGATGATAATGTTTCTGAATATGATAATTCATATTTTCCTCAGCTAATGGCAGCACATAGTGACTCTGATCTGTCAAAAAGTCAAATGCCGTCTCCTGAATTTGGAAACTTACCAAGGCAAAGTATTGCAATGGGTGTAACACCACTTGCAGCCAGAGAAAGTGTGATTCGTCTACAGATGACCATGAGAGAAGAAGATTATGTCTATCTTGAAAATTATACAGTTTTCATGGGTACATGGAATGTTAATGGGCAATCTCCGAAAGAATCATTGAAAGACTGGTTATCTGTTGATCCTACACCTCCAGATTTCTATGTGGTGGGCTTTCAAGAACTTGATCTAAGCAAAGAAGCATATTTGTTTGCTGACACTCCAAAAGAAGATGAATGGCTCCAGGCAGTTAAAGCTGGTTTAAATCCTTCAGTTAAGTACAAAATGGTGAAACTTATTCGTTTGGTGGGAATGATGTTGATTGTATTTATTAAAGAAGAATTGGCTGAGCATGTAAAAAATGTTGCTGCAGAAACAGTGGGAACTGGACTCATGGGAAAATTGGGTAATAAAGGGGGTGTTGCTGTCAGGTTAGACTTTCATCTTACTTCCATTTGTTTTGTAAATTGCCATTTAGCTGCTCACATGGAGGAGTGTGAACGCAGAAACCAAGATTACAGTGACATATGCTCTCGAATTGCTTTTAGCCAGTTTAAACCTCCAAAATCAATCAAAGATCATGATCACATATATTGGATGGGGGATATGAATTATCGAATAATGGATTTGGATTGTGAGCAAGTAAAGGCCCTTGCAGAGAAAAAGTGCTTTTCTGTTTTATTTGAACATGATCAGTTGACAATTCAGAACAAACTCAAAAAAGTATTTGTCGGTTTCAATGAAAGCCAGATCAACTTTGCACCTACTTATAAATATGATACAGGAACAAATAATTGGGATTCCAGCGAGAAAAATCGTCCTCCTGCATGGTGTGATCGGGTTCTGTGGAAAGGATCAAATATAAAACAATTAGCATATCGAAGCCATCCAACCCTAATGTATAGTGACCATAAACCAGTCAGCGGTTTGTTTCGTTCTGAAGTAAAAGTAGTAGATGTTACAAAATATCGTAAGATTTATGAAGAAGTAATGAAAAAACTTGATAAATTAGAAAATGAGTTTCTACCGCAAGTTTCTCTTGACAAGCTTGAAGTTAATTTCGATAAAGTTCATTTCATTGAAACAAAAATACAGAATATAACAATTGCTAACACTGGGCAAGTACCAGTTCAG
Source organism: Octonoba sinensis (assembly GCA_038502835.1). Taxonomy (NCBI): domain Eukaryota; kingdom Metazoa; phylum Arthropoda; class Arachnida; order Araneae; family Uloboridae; genus Octonoba; species Octonoba sinensis. Next base: position 14,372,454 of record CM076606.1, on the reverse strand, counting down.
TTTGAATTTAAGAAAAAATTAAATGATACTAAGTACTGTAAAGATTGGTTGAATATCAAACCTTATATGTCCTTTCTAAAACCTGGTGAAAAGTGTGATGTAGATCTAATAGTTTATGTTGATGAAAGAATAGCTTATAAGTTAAATGCAGGCAAGGATAAAATTTATGATATATTAGTTCTTCATTTGGAAGGAGGGAAAGATTTATTCATTACTGTGTCTGGAACTTTTGTACCTGGATGTTTTGGAGCATCACTTGAAGCCTTAGTTAGAATTCCTGATCCAATTGCAGAACTCCCTGTTGATGAGCTATTTAAACTGGAAAATACTGTTTCCACTGATTCTAAAGTCAAGCCTCAGCAGTTTGAAATTCCTAAAGAAATGTGGGTTTTAATTGATCATTTATATAAATTTGGGTTAACTCAGAAAGAGATATTCTTACAACAAGGCCTTAGATTTGAAATGCAAAAAATCAGAGACAAACTTGACAATGGAATATATGAACTGGGCTCATGTTCTATCCATTCAGTTGCAGAATGTTTCTTATTGTTTCTTGCAGCTCTTTCTGAACCTGTGATACCATATGAGTTTTATTATAAATCTTTAGATTGTTCAAATAATTTCATAAGTTGCAGAAATGTTGTGAATGAAATTCCAAAAGTTCATCGTAGTGTTTTTAGGTACTTAATTTCTTTTCTCCGAGAAATTTTAAATCACTCTGCTTCCAACAGACTAGATGGAAAACTACTTGCTACTATTTTCGGAAGCATTTTATTGAGAGAACCTTTGAATGAAAGTCCCACTCCATCGTATAAAAAGGCAAACCAACAAGCTATTGAAAGAAAAAAAGCAACTTTTATATTTCATTTCTTAATGAATGATTTAGATGAAATATAAGAGATATATTGTATATCTGTGTGAAATACTAACATTCTTATATTTATTCACTAATTACCTCATTTTAAAAATAAAAAATATAATAAGCAGAACATTTTGTACATTATCTACATTTGCTAACAATACAGAGTTTATGACGGGACCATTTGTTTTATAGAGTTTATTGCTTAGGAAATTGAATTAACTCCTTTTAATTGTTATCTTAATAATCCTTTAAATTTTTGTTACTATTTATTTCTTTTAATGTTCTTTCCTTTTCAAGTGAAATTTCACCTTCAATTACTTATTCAGTACTTGTTTCTGTCATGCAGTATTTTACAAAGTGATGAGTTTTTCTTAACACTAGAAAGACGAAAAACTCCTGTATGCCTATGAAGTCTCACGCTATTGATACTATATTGACACTAAATACATACGTATGTATTTAAACAATTTACAAATCCATAGGACGGATATAATTTTCTAATTATTTGAATCATTATACTACGTAAGAAATTAATTAGCTGTTAATAGATGCCACCTTAAGGCCATTACGCCATGAGGCAAACGCCTTGCTGCCTCTCCTTCCCGCTGCCCCTGTGTATGTCCCTGCTGCATGTTTTCTAAACCCTACACAAAAGATGAGTGCGTGATAGTATACCATGGCATTTTCTTTTTCATGTCAAAATGTAAAACTTCCATATCCAAAAGTATTATTGTTGTCAGATAAGCTCTGTTAAGTATTTTGAATTCAAACTGGTTGGAAAAAGAGAAAAGTCGAAATCTTAACTAGACTGAATGACACTTAGTCATGCTACAGCCATCATTAGAAGAAACGAAGAATTCAACCATTTTTAACCTGAAAAATGCTTTAAGGGCTACACTGGCCCGTTCCGTTATTCTAGGTATAAGCAGGCTTCGTGATTTTTAAAAAAAAATTTTTAATATAAAAAATTGGATTTTTTAAAATTTAAATCGGATTTTTTTCTTTTTTTTTAAAGAAGACCTTAAATATTTTAGACATTGATGATTGATTATGTTACATTACATTCATAGAAACTATATAGCATGTTAATCAATTGCAAAAACACACTTTAAGCTACTTTCACAGCAATAAATATTTTTAAAAAAATAATAATGATAATCAAATTTTAATACAAATGCATGACTGAAATGAAACTTAACCCTACCAAGAATAATAGTACTCATAGGTACAGAGAAAATGAACAAGTTGAAAGCTGAAAAAAGTAACAATTGTGTGTTACTTACTTTTTACATTGAGTGTACTCTAATCATTTTTCTATTTTATAAATGAAAAAGCCTGAAATATTTTTACCCATTTAGTAAAATCATATGCTCACACGATTACTAAAAACTGAAACTTTTTGTTTTAATCAAATATATTTATTAAAAAGTTCTATGATAAAAAAAATATTTTAGAAGGGAAAAAACCTTAAGCTATTAGGGGACATGAATGAAACTTTAAGGATACATATTCTTAATTCTAACAATTGTTGTTTTAAACACACTATCATTCTGAATTATTTATTGTGTGGCATTTATTCAATGGATCTAAAATACTATTTTTAAGATAAAAAAACAGAATGGTTCATGATTATTATGAATTCTAATTTGAATGAATTATGCTTTCCTGTTAAGATGCTTGAAGAATAAGAGTAATATTATAAAATTTAAAAAATAGTAATTAGTTCTAAACTTATGAAATATGTTATGGGCACAGACAGATGGACCTGGGAAGTTTTGTTTAAAACTGGTTGTAATTGCAACATATTTCATTTTTACAACACTTTCTAACATTGTAAAATCAATCATTTTTTTGAAAAAAAATCACTTGATTTAAATCATGATTCAAATCAACGAACCCTGGGTATAAGGTTCAATATTTATGAGAGTTTTATGAGAATACAACACAAATGATTAAAAGAGCACTTATTTAATAATAGGATCATATTAGGAAAAGTCAGAAAGTGTAATGCAGACAGTGAATTACTGTCGGAATTACTGAATAACAAGTATCATCAAGAGGGGCAAAACAGGCACCGTCCGTCCTTCTAGTGTTAAAATACAATGTTTTTTCAAATTCTCTTCTATAATTGTGTACAGTATTTTATTTATATTTGTTAAAAGAAATTATGTCCTTAATTATTTTATTCAGTCGATTTTTTCTTGTTAAAATGACGTTTTAAAACAATTAAATTCAGTCAACAAAATTGCTTTTTTGAATTATTATTTGTAGCTATAATTCTGAAGAAAATTCATGATAAAACAAGTGCTCATAAAATCTTCTTTATTAGAAATGTTGCATAGAAATATTCAGGCTTCACTCGAATTACTTACATTGGTGTGCTCTGCGTTTCTCCACAAAGGTAACCATTTTACTTCTTATAGAAACATTGTTTTGGAAATTTAAAAATGTAGTACACATCGCTCTAAGTTTATCCTACGTTTTTCTGTTTAAATAAGTATTTATAATTGGCAAGGTACCTTAATCTTTAGTATATCCATATATGTACAGTAGAACATTGATTAATCTTTATCATCATCCACATAAGAGACTGGGAATGTTCAGATTTTGTAATGATTTTTTAGATGTATCCTATCATTTTCAAAATATATGGGGTGTATTATTATTTATCCAGGAGGGTTATTATATAACCCTGTTATATATGACTGTTTTATATATAACAATATAATCCTGTTACATTATATAACAGGGTTAAAAAAACCCAGCTTTTTCAGAAAACCCCAACCCAGTAGGGGTTTTTTTTTAATATTAAAGTGATTTTATGTTTTTGACAATTTCATGTCTCTAATGCTGGTTAAAACTTAACATGAAACTGGCTGAGAGTTAAAGCCACTTAGACGAAATTTTTATTAAAAGTTATTTTGATAAAGCATTTGGAATGTTTTTTGCCAATTGATGGCTATGGTGAATTTGTTGAAAATATGGGCTCTAACTAAATAATGTAGCCCATGACAACAAGAATACAGCATATAAAGTTTCCAAGTGCATCTGTAAAACATCAATAACAGCATGAAATAATTGTAATAAGCAGGCTCTGAAAGTTAATGACCTGAAAATGCTCTAAAAAGGAAATGAACTTTAAAAATGACAAAAAAAAAGTCATTAAAGTTGAAAAAATGTGCCTAAATGAAGTCAAAATTCAACTAAAGCATTTAAAATATTTATTTTTCGAAAAATTATAATAGCAACGTCATTAAAATGACTTTCTAAAATAAATAAATAAAATAAGGAAAACAATACACTAATAAAAGGTAAACATGTGTTTTGATAACTTGGCTGTCTAAATGATAGGATCTTCATTGCCCTGAGTAATTGAATGTTTTTTTTTCTTTTACATTATCAAAGATCACATAGGAAAGTAAGGTTTTTGAATCTTGAAAAACTACTTTTCAATTCAGACATAGTTGGGGTAAATTTGAAATAAGTAGGATCACACACACACACAGATCTTTTTTTTTTTTTTTTTCAAACTCACACAGTTACTTCTCCAATTTTGAACCAGGTCCTTTTTTCAATGTCAAAAATACCTAAATTTTTTTTCAATTTTTATTCATTTAGTTTTGCGCAATAGATGATAGTTCGGCTCTCGGCCAACTCTTTAAGTATTTTGCAAAATTTAATGAATGAATCAAAGAAGTTTTAATCAAAAAATTTAAAAAGAAAAAATGCTTGAAAAAATTAAAAAGTATACTTAGAAATGCCTTAAAAATTTCTCAAAAACTATAAAAATGCAGAAAAGATGCATTATGATCAACTTCCGGGGCCTGTTCTACCGGCCTGAGCTACATTTGGAAAATTAATAATTGTAGAAAATACAAAACGTGTAGTTTCACAATTGAAAATTGCTCCAATTATTCAAAATATTTCTATTTTTTATCATAAAATATTTTAAACATTTATGTCAAAAATGTGTTGTTTTTTCCTTGCTATTATTTTACTAAATATATAGAAATTATTTGGTCATATTAACTTTTAAAATGTAATTTCATTCTTAATTTGACAAAAATATCCTTTTATCCCTTTGGTACTGGTCCAGTTTTTCTCCTTTCATGCCCCAGGACCAACTTAATTGAGCCGAGAGCTTGTTGCTGGTTTTTCTTTTTTTTTTTGTAAATAATAGGTAGACGAGTATATAGGCTTTAAATCATAGAATATATTTTGGCAATAATGTAAGACCTGGAACTTTTCTACACAAGCCACTTAAAGGTTAACCCATTCACTTTCAAATGAAGTAAAAATTCTTCAGGATGGGTCAGATTTTGAGTGGATTCGACATCCACTCAAAATTTGTGTATGCTTGCAAAGATGTACAATTTGCCAGTCCCATACGTAAAAAAAAGGTTGTGAGAAATGGATTAGTGAAAAGTAACTGAAAAATTACTTTATTTTAGTATTGAGATGATAGGTATTTTAAAAAATATACCTTTTCTGTCTGTAAAATTGTAAATAACTTTTTAGCTATGAGAATCCAGGTATGTCGTGTATCAGTAGGCTATATGTAAATGATAGTGTATAATACTTAACTAGATGAACTATGACTATTGATCAATAATACAAGTTAAAAATTGCAGAAATCTGTTAGATATTTATATGAATATTGCATTGTAGAGAAACATATAAACCTTTGTATATAAATGTAATCTTGTAATGTTTGTGATAATGTAGCATACTCAGTCATTATTAATTTAGTGAAATTTATTATTATGACATGTAATGAATTTTTTCTATCAAACATTAAGTGTTTGTATTTTTCTATGGAACCATATTTATAAAAATGCAAAAGGCTTAAAAGTTGTGATTTAATTTATAAATTACAGGGAAACCTCTCTAACTGACCATGTTTATTAAATTACCATTTCTCCAAATGAGAAAAATTTGATGGAATAGAACTAACTCCCTTGTATTAATTTAATGCCAACTTGCCCTCCATTAATCGACCAGCCCTCAAAAAGCTCATCAATGAGTGGGAAGAACACTCAACTAAAGTTGAAAGATCAGAAAAGTTTTCTTTTGTGAATGAAGCTTCTATGGATTGGTTTAGAGCTGTGAGGTCAGAGAAAATACCTATTAGTGGAAGGCTAATAAAAGAGAAAGGAATTAAAATTGCGGTAGCCATTTTAATTTCAGATTTTGCAGCAAGCAATCGCTGGCTGGAAATAATATTGTTTTCAAAACACTACTGAGAACGTGCTGATTGTGAATGAAAGCTTATGCCAGGAGACTGGAGTATGCGCCTGCCCTGTCTTTTCTTCTTTTCTTTTTGCAGGTTATGATGAAAAAGACATTTATACTCTTGATGAATATATACTATTATTTTGTGCTTTAACCAATGAAAAGTTTAACAGAAAAGTCACAGGATGCAGTGGGGATGCCTGAGACTTTAGTTTTGTGGGTGAATGCATTAGGAGAGAAAGAAAAATTGTAATTGCAAAATCTTTAAAACCGAGCAGGGGCGTAACTAGGTAGTTTTCTAACAGGAGACCCCCACTTCCACAATCCACACAAAAAACTACACATACTTATTATACGCACATATACTTAGTTAATTTAGCACCCCTAAAAACTGGCTCCTAGGGCACTAGCCCCGTCTGCGCCCTCCCCCCCCCCCCCCCCCAGTTACGTCCGTGAAACCATGTTTGTTTAATTGTTCAATTAACTAATTTATATTTATTTTGAACACTTCTGCACATATTTAACATTATTGTTGAATATTTCCAAGCGACCACCTTCCTGAGTGACTGCTTTTCACCAGAAGGGGAGGTGGTCGCTTTGCAAAGTTTCACTGTAGATCAAATAACATTAATATGAAATGTAAATAGTATCATTTGGTTTTACAGAATGTATTCTCTTTTCATTAAATGTTTGTATGTTTTAAAGCATATGCATTCTCACAGTCAATTCAAGCTGTTAAAACTTTGGTAATGTCGCAATGTGTGATTTACCTTTTTAGGTACTTAATTTGGTGCTAGGAGGCACCACTATAACAACAACCTGTTTATTTGTATGCAGTTTTCAGTGCAAATGAATTTAATGAGGTTAATTGAATTTAACTGTAGGAGGAACTGTAAAAATTACTTTAAAAGTTATGCCCCAAATAAAATATTCTCTGGAATTTAAAGAATTTATGTTTAGATTCAAATTCCTCTTTAAAATACATTGTTGTTAAGTATTTTTCTTTTTGCAGCAATGAGCAATGACAAAACAAATCACGAAATTCATGTCCAACTTCCATCACTAAATCTACTGAGCCATTAACATCTCATTTATACATTATTTCCTGTCAGTTGATACAATACTAAGTTACTTTAAAAAGTGAAATTGTGTTGTGTACTTAAATAATAGAATATATCTTACATATCTTTTATTATTACAGAAATAGCAAATATATGCTGTAGAATCTAATTGTAAGATTTCGATAACAGGGGAACAAGAATTTTTTTTTTCACGTGTTTATGATAGACCATTAACTTAAAATTTTGCTTCTCTTATTATATTCTTCCTTCTAAATACATTTCATTGCGCCTGTAATAAAAAATATACATTTTAAATAATTTTTTTCACGTCATTAAAAAAAGTTTTATAAAAGAAATATTGAGATCAAAACAAATTAAGGTCAATGTGCCTAAATGTGACAACTCCTAAATGAAAACAAAGTTCATTTATGTGTAATCTTTTTGCAAGAATGATGGATAACATAATGACAAGAGTGATAAATAACAATGTTTCATAATGAAAAGTTTGCATTTTAGGGGGAAAATGCAAAGCTTTCCATCACATTTAAGTGTTTTTTGTGAGGGAACTTCCCATTGCAAAAGTTATCAACCTCTTCGCAATATTCCCTAAATGCATCGAAAACCTAACCCAAATCAGACTACAAAATGGCAATTAAGAATATCATTTAGGTTAAACTGGTGCTCACTGACAAAAAAAACTTGAATGTGATGATGATGTTTCTTTATTTTATAGTTAAAAATAATTTTTTCCAAAAAATTTTGTTTAGGATCAAATGAATGACCAACATAATTCATGTTTCCTAATGTGCTAAAATGCCCTAAATGTGAGATACTCTGTTAATGCTGGGGTGCCCACCAGAGGGGGCTCATGGCGCAGACTGTACCATTAAAATTTTTGGGGGGAGGGTGTGTCTACATAGGCCAAACAGTGGGCTTAGTTCACTGTTTTGGGGAGGGTCTGTAGTTTTTTAGGGGAGTGCCCCATCACACTGAGGGAGAGTGGGCACCCTCGGTAACTGAAACAAACTTATGGGAAAATTGCATCTCATTTAGGGGCCCATGACCTTGGATGTAATTTTTGTGCTTCCAGTTAAAAATCCATCCACTTACTAAAATGAATTAAAATAGTTATTTAGCTGTGCCTTCATATTCTGCGTCATTAATGTAAATTGTGTCGTGTTTGATGTCAAAGTCAAGTGTCATAGGCAAGTCAGATCATAAGTAAAAGTTTTTACAATTTCTTTTGTGCATACTTTTTTCTAAATATATATACTTAAAAGTTAAACCACAGTATTTTGCCATTTCAATCAAAGTTAGTAATTGACAATCATGATATGTTCCTAACTATTTTTATGGCCCTTAGGGCCGCCGAGAGCCAAGGTGGGCCCCATGTCAGTTTTGTCGCTCCCCCACCCCCTCGCATTACTCTTGCACCTTAGCCATAGAGACATTTTACCCTCTGCACTACTCCGATGCTGAACCAGCCCTCCTCCAATGGCCAGGCTCCATGAATCGAACTTGGCTGACACCCTTTTTCGATGGCCCTAATGGTCCCTAAATTAAATATGAGTAAGTGTGCAGCACACACGTTTGTTAAGCATGTACCAATACATATAATATGGTGGCATATTTGTTTAGTTCGCTCTGGGTCCTTTCTGAAAAATTTTGTACAGCTTTTGTTTTACTTTTTAAATGTTATCCTTAATTCTTCTGCTTATGCTACTTATTTCAATGATTTATAGCCCACCAAACTAAACAAATTTATTGCTGCGATCTACAAGCATAAAGGGTTAAAGACACCTATTTGAACATATTCTGGTAAAAGGAAAAGAAACTTGCAAAATATGTAATGCTCATTTAATTTGCTCATTACCCCAAATTTTTTAAGGTAAAAAAAGTTAAGAAAATTATATCTAGTGACAATAATTAAAACTTATACTTTTACTATTTGGAAGCAGTATTTTAACATTTATTTGAAAAATTTGAAGCTTAAGTTCATCATCTTATCCCACTTTCCTCGATATAACAAGTATTATTTAATCAATAAATTTTCTTGCATTGTTTTATATATTTGAAGTATGTATAATACTGAAATAAAGCAAGAGTTTATAAATGTAGTTGAACCCAATTATCTATTGTGCATTATGTGTTACATTAATATCAAACAACAATCAAAGTATCTCTTTTAGCTTTCTGTATCAAATTTACTTGTGTTAGTTCTCAATTAAAACTTTTTTTTTCTTGAATGCCTAAGTTAACAGTTGAACTCATCAAGATTCCAAGCTCATACTTATGTTTTAGTTGTGGTCTATTGGTAGAATTATTGTAGTAGTAGGACTTATTTTCTTTGAATAAATTTTTGTCATTTCATTAAATAGTATTCTTGCTTTCCTTTTAAAAGCATTGCTGCTAATTTTAATAGCGGGACCAGTACTGCTATCAGTATATGATAAATAACACAAAGCATGTTATCAAAGTATTCGATTTTGGATTTGGATAAGCGTGACTTGATAGTAATTATTGTTTCCAAACTATAACTTTGTTGGGATTTAATAAGGTTGTGTAGCTTTGGATTTTGTACTGTAATGATCATGATATGCTATGCGTCAGGCTATACTAATTGTATAAGAATATTTATGCAACTTCATCGGACTCATCACATTATGTTATGTAACGTGCATTTAAATTTCAATTAAATTCCACTTCTTTTTTTTCACTGCCCCACAAAAAAAAATATATCCACTAGTAAAAGAATTTTTTCATAGTTACATTTTTTCTTACATTCGAATAAAAATTAGCTGATATCCCAACTAGTTTCTTTAAATTTTGTCAAGTGTGGTGAGGATAATACAGTACTTCCTCCTCTTGGCCATATCAATTTTCAGATTTATTTTTTATTTTGCAATTAAAATTTGATATGTAAAATATGATCATGATGTATCACTATAAAACTTTACTATTCTTAATTATTTATTTTTTTCAATTTTGCAATTTTCAATTTGACTCAGCATTGAATTGAACTTTGAATAGCATAAAAAATTAACTCTACTAACAAAATGCTTATTTCATTCATTTTTATTTATATATATGTTTATTTTTCATAGCAAATGTTTTCAAAATTTATGTGAAGATAATTTTTAGTTTTACAGTGAAAATCGTGGCAACTTCCATCTTTTAAATCTACTTTTCATATGTTTGAATTTCTAATCTGAGCATGGATATGCAAAACCTTAAATATTTTAAATATTTAATGCAACTTTTTATAGAATACTTTTTAATAACTTTTATGTTAACCAACCTGCCATTGGGCTGTCCCAAAGTTGCATTTTAAATGGGCTAGACATCTTGTCATGAAACATTTAGTAGTTAAAGAACTAATATGAATTAAAAATTGTCTCAAATGAACCAATACATACTTTTCATTTTTTTAATGAATACCACTTGCTAAACTGCTAAATCTTGTATTTCAAAAAATAACTAACTACAGGTATTTTGCAGAAACAATGACTCCAACTTGCCTTGATGTCAACCTCTGGCTTTGTACAGAGGTGCAAAAATATATGATTTTGACAAAACGTTCACTGTAAAAGGATTTTTATATGGATAGTATTGTAATCCTACCACACATTCCGATGAGTAAGAGTACTAATGTGATCTAAGGAAATAAGCTTCTCCCTTAAACTTTTTGTAAATGTTTTTGAAGATGAGCATCGAATGTCTTTATTGTTAAGAGGTATTATTTCAATGTCTATTTAATTTTAACTTGAGTGTATAAAGGTACATTTTTGAATGTCATCATAAAATTTCTTTTTGCTGATTTTTAAGTATCTATTGCGCCCTGGGCACAACTGACAATATAAAGCAAAAAATGTTGTGTTTGGCTATTCCTAATGCATATAAATTTGCGAAGTAATAGTGATGAAATATATTTTTCAGAAAGTTTGACATTGTGACGTTTTTATAGTTTAGACAGTGATATAATGTAGTAGAGTAGTAGTACTATCATTTCTTAAAGACTTGTATTACTATTTCATGTTTTGAACTTGATGTATATTTTTACATTTTAATTCATTAAGAATTTATATTAATTGTAACTGATTTTTTAATGAGCCATATTTTTGTTTTTACACTACTGTTACTGGCAAGAAAGTTATTCTCAACTTGTGGTATTATGTATTATATTTCTCACATTAAATCTAAATGTATCCTCTTCTTTTAATATCTTTTGAATGTAACAGTACCTAAGTTTATGTATTACTTGTAAACTATTGGTCTGTCTGAAAAAACAATCCGCTGAATATGTAAATACATCAATTATGTGTGCCATGTATTTAAACCAGTGCAATAAAAATACTTTATTTAACAGTGTATTTTTTAAAACACACACACACATATATATTTTTTTTCTTTTGCTTGATTCAAACTTGTAGATGCAGAAATTCTTATGACATTTTTTTATTTTTCAGATAAATGAATGAAAGGATAATTTGCAGAATTAACTTGAATGATTTTCAAAATTGGTAAGTTATATTTTTTGCAAGCAAATCTATAACAGACGAAAAATGGATTTATTTTTGGTTATTTGTATCACTCCTTTGAACTTATTAATTTTAAAATACAGAAGTTAATGCTCAGTGCTTAAAAAATGCTAAACACTTGTATTAAAAATCATTTTATCAAATGCATTTACCTAGTACTAAATGAACATTAATTACTTGTGTACAAAAAAATTTTTGGTACCACGTATTTCATCAGGTTCAGCAAAAATATATAATATATTTTTAAATTAGAATATTGTTTTTATTGCAAAAGTGTGGTTGCATTTAGTGATGGGATTCAAATCACCCCTAAAAACTAGTAAACTCCCCCTCCCCCACTTTTTAGGAGAAGAATAAATAATTATGAATGAAATCATGTAAATCATAACATTCTAGAATCATTTATTTTAAAGGGTATTAAAATATTTATTATAATTTAAATATTTCTAGTTGGCTTTTTGATTTTTCCTCACTTTCTCCCATTTTCTGTTTTACTCTCAAAATTGCATGTACTAAATATTCCTCAGAATTATCTTTTAAATGAAGAAGACATAAACATTATCATGGTTCATGCAAAAGAAGTGTTCTATGGAGAATAAGCAAAGTATACATTTAAAAATATCTACAAACTAAATAAGTATTTTTAAAAAGTTAACAAAATTGCTTCTACTATAAGACTTAACTTAAATGCATAATGTATTATTTTTTATGCTTTCAAAGAGAGTCCTTTGTATTGTGCTTCTCAATCCCAAAGTTATGACACTTTTACGGAGAAATGTTTAAAATTTAATTAATAAATAATGAAATAAAGGTGTTTACATTTATTGTAGTCTTATGTTACACTAATCAGTTGCTGTTTGGACTAAAGGGTAAGAATACCTGTCATGAAAATACAATGTTGTACAATAATAACCTGATCTACAATTTCACAAATGTTGTCAACTTTTTTTTAGAAAAAATCAACTTTTGGAGCTGTTTATAATTATATGTCTTTTTATCTTAGAATCTGTCAAGATGTTGACAAGACATTTGAAGAAGCTAAACATCAGTTGTATTTTACTGTCCCATCTTTTGGAGGACACAGTAAAATGTTCTCATCAAGGAATTTATGTTCATTTGCAATCAAAATTAAATTTTGATATTCTATATAATAGCATCACATCTAGGAGATATTTGTATTCTTCAAGCTGTAGAACAATGCATATAAATGCTGCAAAATTAAATATGAGTTCTTTCAATGAAGTAAATAGTTTAGCTGTTTTCATATTGTCAGAAAATCAAAATGAATATTCTGAAGAAAATAGAGATGAGTTAATAAAAATTCTCAATTTCTTGATATCTCATGGATGTTCCATCAATGATATTAAGAAGTATTCTAAGCATTTTAATATATTTAATTGTTCTTATAATAAAATTAGATTACTTGCAGAAGTTCATTCAGATGTTTTATCTCTGTTACCACTCCTTTCACTGTCTACAACAAGTTTACACTTGGCTGTAAAGCGGGCAAGAGAGGAAAAGTCTAAAACCAATAATTTCCCAAATAGAATCTCATATTTATGTCATCACTTAGAACTGGCTTCCTCAGATTTGATTTCAGCCTTAACTAAACATCCAGCTTTATTAACAATGAACTTTAACCGTCTCGAACAGAAAATGAACATTTTGAAAGATGCAGAAATAAGTACAGAACACATAGTTAAAGATTTGTGGATATTCAATTATAATGAAAAGCTATTAGCCAATCGCATTCAAGCTGCCCAAAAAGCTGGAGTGGAACTAAAACCATGGATGTTACGCTGTTCTGAAAAGTTCTTTGAATCGATGCTGGTGAAAGTTTCAGAAACACAACGTATTCTGGATGGAGAAGATGAAATTAGTTATCTTGCTAGAAAACTCAATTGTAGCAAAGAGTATGTAGACTACATGATGGAAAGGAACAAGCTACTGAAAACTATTAATATTCCTAAACTAGAACAGGTATAATTAACTTATTAGTTGACTGTTGCATTTTTATGTTAAAGTAGGAATATATCTAAAATTTCAAATATACACCAACAATTTTATTTTTATAAACAATTAAGTTATGAAACTTGCCCTTCTTTTTTCTTTTTTTAACAACCTGATTAATAGTCTGAAAAAGCTTAGTTTTTTTTAGTCTCATTGGTGCACTTTGCTGAAAATCAAAATACATTAATTTTTCAAGTTAAATTTTACCACATCTTAAAAGGAACTTGTTTGTTGTGCTATATTTTCAGGCATCAATTTTAACAGCATGCTTTTATAACACATTGCACTCTTTGTTGCTCATCAAGCTGAATTTGATCTTTAAAAATATATTATATTTCTTCAACTACCTTTTTTATCAACTTGCAGTTAAATTACAGGGTCACCATAAAATTTTAAGATACGGCTAAATGATACTAGCTAAACTTACTAAATCGAGTTCAAAGCAGTACCCTCCAGCATCAACTTGCTTTTGTTATTTTCCAAAAATCAAATGCTTCCACTCAACCATTTCTTGGAGATGAAAAATATGCTCTTATTACCTCATTGAGCTTATCTTTAGATTGAAAATATAGATTATTTTTCTTTTGGCTAAAAAATAGGTTAATGATTAAGATTTTCATATGGCTGATACATCTTCTAGGACTACGAGAGACATAGGTTAATTTGCATGTTCTTCATCCACAAATTATCATCCACAGACATAAAAGAGTTCAAATTTAAATATTTAACCAATATTTTTTAAGCATATATTTTCTGCACATCTGTCTTCAAAGTTTTAGAGTAACCCTATATTACAATATATGACCTATAAAAAATGGACATATCCCAACTCATTTAAACATTTGCACTTTTAAAAGGTAATTAAAAATTATATTTCATATTAAGAAAATAGCTGTAAATTCTTACACTCCCAAAAAAAATTTGACTAACCCTACATTTGGCACAGACAAATTCTGTTTTAATATTGTAAAGTGCTTATAATGCTATTTAACTATCACATGTTTTTGCTCCATATAATATTTATTGAATTTGACACTAAAAGTTAATTTGCAAAAACAAAAAGAAAATTATTTTTTTTTCTTTTGCAGGTAATAAATTTTCTTTTTGAAAAAGGTTATACTCCTCAAGAAGTCAGGTTATTCCCAAGAGTTTTCTGTTCCAGTGTAAAAACACTAGAGAAGAAATTTGAAAAATTTAAACAAATACGAAAGACGCTGCCGACTATTTCCCAGTTATGTATATCTTCAAAGAACTTTGAAGAGTCTCTTGAAAGAAATAAAAATTAATTTCTCAAAATATAAACTCCTTTTAAAATTATAAGAAATTTTATTTGTCATCACTTAAAAATTGGACATATTATTATTTTGTATTGAAAACTATAATTTATGATTAATATATTTTTATATAATACTCGTAGTTACCATTTAAATTACTTCATTGTAAGTAGCTTTCATTGCATTTGACAATAACAATTTAGTATTATTATTTTATTTTGTCCTAAACATTTACTTTTTAAAAATTAAACAAAAACTCAAAAAAATGCATCTACAAATAGGTACTTATTGCCCAGAAAGATTCACAAGTTTTGTTTCATAAAAAAAAATGCAGAGTGAACATGAAAATCAGAAATGTTCTTTGATTTACTAACTTCCTTATATATAGTTAATTTGTCTGGCTATGAACATCAAATAAGGAAACGGATGTCTTTGAAACACATTTGTTCCCTTTTAAAGTTCTTGTTTGGAATGTTGGCACATAAAACCCTTGTGGGAAATAATTCGAGCTATTTAGTTAAAGGAAAAAGCATTTTATGTAATATTATTTGTAGTAATTTAAAATGTATTCTTGAAAAATAATAGAATTGGCATAGTATTAACAGCTCTGTTCTCTTTTGAGTTTTTCTGAATAGAAGTTTGTAAGAATATTATAAATAAATTGTTTGCTTCATAGCTTTTATTTACAGTAAAACCCCGCAAATCCAAACTAATTGGGGCTGTAGCCTGTTCGGATTTCAATTTGTTTGGATTAGCCGAAAACTATTCATAACACAATAAACGAACCCTCACGGTATATGACTTAACCCTACACTACGCAATTTTTTTCTTCTTTGTAAAATTTTGTGTGTGTTTGTTTGTTTGTGCTAGTTATAAGTGGAAAACATACTAAAAAAATTATCATTTAATTCGGAAAAATAGAATTCGAGAAAATTTGACATGTTGTTTAAAAACAACACGGTGTATTTAGAGGTAACAATATTTTTTTTTTATATAATCATTTTAATAATCGAAAGAAAATCAATAATAAATAGGTATGCATTATAATCATAAAATAGCACTAAAATAGTAATACGCAGCAGCCACGCTAAACGATATGCGAAGCTGACGCGCAATTGCCTCCACTGGAAGGATTTCATCACTTCGACAATTGAAGTTAACTGAATTCAAGTGAAACTAATATTTCGTGAGTTTGTATTGTTATAGCAATTGTTTTATAAATCTAATACGTAATAGTTTTTAATTGTTTTGTTGTGACAAAATTAGTAAGTTTCTATTTTTGCGTGTGTTTTTCAATTTTAAATTTGTTAAAAAACCTCGTTTGGATTTCCCGGGATTTCGGATTTGCAGGGTTTTACTGTATTTATATTTTATTAAATGGTGTCACGATGAACCGTGACATTCTTAAATTCTTACAAAGAATTATTCACTTGTGCCATTTTCCAAAAAGTGCAACTTTTAAGAGACTTTCTCCTGACCTTGGCCAGCCGAGTGACAAACCCCTTGTCATAAATTGTCAGCTACTCCTCCCCTTTTCTTCTCCTGTGTTGCCATGCAATGCATTATTGTGATGACGCAACTGCTGACCCTTCAAAATTGGGGTTGTGTGATGGTTTTTTTTTTGCAAGTTTTGGTTGTACCAAAAAAAAAAAAAAACCTTTGAATGAGACCCATTGGCAAATGCCATCTTTTTACTTCTGCAAATGAAAGTATATAGCTTATACTTAAATTATAAAGTACATATGTATTTTATTGATTTAAAAATAAATGATTAAAAGCATTAGAATATCATTCAATACTTAAAAAGCAAGGGTTCATGTAAAATGTGCTGTGTGAAGTATTAAAATACAAGAATAGCATGTTTACTACAAAAATTTATTATGTTTTACTATACAATTCATTTAAAACGTCATCTTATTTTTTACAAAAGCTCATTTGTTTAATTCAGAAAACATCAGCTTTGCCCCACTTTTTTAGTTTCAGAGCATAGCATCATTAGTCTGAATCAACTTGAAAACATTGCAATCATTTCATTCTAAGGGAAATATCACGTTGATTTTGCAACATATCAAAAAATTAATCTTGAAATGAACGATCGAAGAAAATATGCTGCCCCTTTTCCAAACATTCCCTTTAAAAAATTTTCCTTTTCATTAAAAAAGAAAAAAAAGCTTTCTTTTCTTTTAATCTATGAAAATCATTTTGCACACAGCTTTATTCAGCTTTAAATTTTTCTAAAAGTGAAATTTAAATGTTGGAAATTGTCATGCTTCCTCAAAAGCTTTAACTTATCAATGTTAATGACTACTAGTTAGATTATGTATGTTTTTGCAGAAATATGACAGAGCACGAGTAAAATAAGCAATCCACTGTTTTACGATGAATGGAAATTAGTGTGAAAACTCAATGCAGAACCTATCTAATTTGCCCACATGTTCATTATATAAATTTTGCAAAAATACATAAATCGAACATGTGTATCTACAACCTGCCTGTCTCAAAAACCTCTCTGTGCCAAAATTTTTGAATTTCCCTGCATTTGTAACAAATTGGCATTTTTCCATGTTTATCCCAAAAAATATTACTTCAAAACCTCTTTATCTCAAATTCTAGCTATGTTGTCGTTTTTGGTTTTGAGCACCAGCAATCTTTATCAATGACTGAAAGTTGGAAATAAAAAAAATATTTCTTTTTAAGCAGACTTTGTATGGAGCCCAGGAGAAACTACATTCAAAGAGTAAGTTTTCTAGGAATTACACCCACTTGGGATAATGGAGAAAACAAGCATTGATGAACAGGGTGATCATTAAATTTTACTCTAGAAAAATCATTTTGTCGTGTTATTTGTTGGGTTTTATGCTGTTTCAGTGTTTAAATCCTTTATGTTAGCACAATTAAAATTTTAACAATTTTGAACAAGAATTATTAAAAGGTAATTCTTTTTCCCTTAATCGTACAAACTCGTCATTGATGCAATGCTAAAATTCAACAATATTAAATTAAGAAGAATTTTAATCTAAAAAAAATAACTTTTTTACTTTGTACAAATTTCCCTTTTTATCATTCAAAATTATCTTAATGTCCTTATCTTTCTCTCTTCCCTGATAGGTAGGTT
Organism: Octonoba sinensis; assembly: GCA_038502835.1. Classification (NCBI taxonomy): domain Eukaryota; kingdom Metazoa; phylum Arthropoda; class Arachnida; order Araneae; family Uloboridae; genus Octonoba; species Octonoba sinensis. The sequence continues at coordinate 14,354,362 of CM076606.1, read as the reverse complement.
CTACTGTATGTTATAAGTTACCTTTTCCTCAAAAACTCACAGAAGCTTATTTAATCACTTATTTTTTTATGATCAGGGGTCTGATCATAAAAAAATAAATGATTAAATTGGCTGAATTAAAATATCATGTTATATTTAATATATTTTTCATTCAATCCGGGATGGTGGGATTTGTTCCTAAGTTTCTCACATCCCTTCTTTAAAAATAGACTGGGAGGAAGATCTTTGTCCGCAGAAGGCCAAAAAAATTTTTTTGCAAAAATGCAAAAATCAGCATTATTATTATTTTTGTTATTATTTTTAAAATAAATTAAATCAGATTGAGGTGTCTGGATATTTTTAACAATTGTGAATCTTTAAAGTATAAAAATCTTATTTTCGTGAAAAACAGTATTTCCTCACTTATATTTTTCTATTTCTTTTAAGTTGCCTATGAAGTGAAATGGAAAATCTTTTAGCATCTTTAACAAGAATCCAAATTTTTCTTTCAAAGCATTTAACATTGATCTCTAAATTGTGGATGAATATTTTTGGTATATTTTAGCTTAATTTCTTCAGTATTTTATTACTCTTGTAAAAACAACTAATTGAAAAAGTTAAAATTATAAGGTCCTCCTTTTATAGCAACAAGGGTGTATTTAGGGAGAATTAAATGGTTCGCCTCTCTGAGAACCCTGTTCTTTTAGGCTGTATTGTCAATCTTAGTATGGTAGTGCATATAAGACTTTTGCCTTCCCTGTGCCCCCTCTCTCCAGTGTAAAATTATGGCCACTTTATACCATTTTACCAAAAACAGAGTTCACGTTTGACTAAGATTTAAAAACTTTTACGATGTAGAAATAAACAAAAGTCAAATAATATTGCTAATTTTTCTCCCCGTGAAAAGCTAGGAGGGGAGTCTCCCCTCAACTTGAACTTTAGCCCCTTATTATGATTCGCAACATGAAAGTAATAATTGCAATTATTTGAAAGAAGAATGGTTAATTTGACATTAAAGTTAAGTTTTTTTTCTAACTCTTCATTATATTAAAAGCATTTTAAAACAATTGAGTCTTAGGAAATGTGCCAATCAACATCTCAAACGACTGGGAACATTTGGAAAATAAGGGGCAGCTTAACCTCAGCATCCTGTAACTGTTGGATCAAGGCCAGATGCTTTTGTGATATTCAGTTTTACAATTTCCTCAGCACATGTTGGATGAATGCCTACTGTCTGTTGTAAGTGCTCCAGAGTAAACCCACACCTGCAAAAAATTAGGAAACCATAATTAAAGTCTAATACGTAACAAATTTTTAATGAGCTGTATGTTGCCCATCATGTCAATTGTTTAACTTCACTTGCTTGAATGATCATACATTTCTAAGAAAATCAATGAATTTTCCCTTTTTAACTCTTTCCATCAAACTTTTGCAACATTGAAATTTAAGCACAAAAGGTAATTTATGTTAATACTGATGCACTAAAAAAAGTATAGTATGAGTTAAAAGCTTTTCTTTTCCCGGGAATCTCCTGGGACAATGTGCCAATAGCAAGGCTCTCACCAGAGGAATTTCCAGTCCATTTTAGGACCCTTCACAAAATTCTAATCAATCAAAACTGACCTTTCACAAAATTCCAGTCAATGAAAACGGACCCTTCACAAAATTCCAAACTACCAAATCGTACTTTTTACAGAATTATTTATTACATAAGCGGCAAAAAATATGAAATTTTTTTTCAATCACTATGTTTATTGAAATCTTGAATTTTCACAAAAATCTAAAAAATTTACAAGAAACAGACCTTGTTAACCCTTTAACTACTGGAATATATTCACAAATCTGTGTGTCTGAACGCTAAAAAAAAGTATCCAAAAATTGCATAAATGGCGATACATCCATTTCTATGTATTTGTCATGAGTTTCTTACATGAACTTTCGCCATAGCAAATTTTGTTATTGGCTAACCAATAAAAAACGTAAATAACGTCAATTAACGTCAGTAAATCGCTTTTTGACGTTACCCGTACCACAGGAAAGATTCGCCAGATTGCTTATTGACGTTACCCATACCACAGAAAAGTTTTGCCAAATCATCTATTGACGTTACCGTAGTTAAGGGTTAAAAAGGCTGTATTGACCCCTGATTTGTCTCAATTATTGTAAAAATATTCATTTACTGCATATGAATAATGAAATGCATCGAATTGTTTAATCTTACCAAACAAGATTCATGGTGATATGATGTAAAGCAATCCTTACAGTGCTACCTAATGCATTTGGAACACAATCAAGGTTCTATTATCTTTCTCTTATAACAAGTGACACATCTCCTTCGTTTATCCTGTTGAAGAAGATTACCGCCTATGTTTAAAAATTTTGGCTCTCTTTGGTGAGTCTCCATACTTTCTTATTCTATGGTTAGGGCAAATTAGAATGTGATTGATTTGCATGTTCACAAACAAATGCCTGCCATTTCAATATGAGAGTGTTGTCAAGTTTCTTCAGTCATATTTTTACCCCCTAATGCCTTAAAACCCCAAAAACACAAATCATGCAAAATTGGGATTTATTTATCAACAAGAGTTCTTATTTTTTCCAACAGAAAAAAAATTGTTGCATATTTGTTATTTGATAACAATAGCATGATAATTTGGCTGAATGAGTTTAAAGTAGTATATATTGACAAATAATTATCTCTGGGATCTAATAAAAGCCTCTTTTTTGAACATGATTTGTGTTATTCAGAAAATATAATTCTGCAATCAAAGATCAGAGGAATTGATCAAAATAATTGGCAGTATCTCAAAGTAAAAAAAGAAACTTTTAAACCATTTGTGCATTGTCTTATACTAGTGTTTCATCAATATCATAAGTAAAATTTTATATTTAAAGTTATGTCTAAGGTTTAGGTTTGGAACTGGTTTGCAATAATTCATTGAAACAAAATAATAAAAAAATGCTGCAGCAATTATCGTGTTTTCTAGTGAACTTGAAACAGTCGGAACTTGTGCGTGAGAATTTTTCTCACACCACCTATTTCCCTCAAAAAAAAAAGATAGTAAATAAAATATTTTTAACTTAACCCTCTCATGCATGCATTATTAAATAATTATCAAAAAAAATATTTTAACCTACAATTTAGCTTTGAATCAATCAGAAAACAGGAAATCAATTAGAATTATTCTTTTCTTTAATTTTAAAGAAATTACAGGCGACAACCTCAAATGAGGCTTATATGCAACAAATGGTACACTTCAAGAAAAAAAATTATTTTTCGTGAAACTCTTCAAAGCATTCAGGGCATAAATAAACATCACAGCGGCCACAAGTGTATCGCGTTTTGCTTTTACAGCTTCCATTCTTGCATTTTAAGGCAAATTTTCCTTCTGATTTCTTCGGGTAGTGGTTACCATTATCAAACCGCAACTCTTTTGCGACATTTGATAATTTTCTTCTTTTTATCGTCGACTCGAGGGAAGAAGAAGGACTGTTACTCGGCCTACCTTTTTTCTTTGGTATCATTGAGCTCCCTGTGTAAATGAGGCTTGATGCTATGCTACTTTTAAATTCTTGCAAATCATGTTTTTCCTTTCCGTCTTTTCTCCAAAGTAGCCAAGCATTGACTACTGCAACATTCAGCATATGAAAAAATATTCTCATATACCACCGTTTATTTCTTTGACGATATAATGCCATAAGGGAATCCATTAAATCGACACCTCCCATATGAAGGTTGTAAATGCGTACTGCATTTGGCCTTACTATGTCGATCAATGATTGGATTGTCTAAGAAAAATGCTTTGCTTTATCCATCCGTTGCACTCCAGCAAATGATGAAACTACATGCACAATGCTTTTATCAACCCATCGAGTCACAGTTATATTTTCCGCAGAAGAAGTCACAGATACTGACCCCCTTCCTTCTTTCAGAAGAGATTTAGCATCCTTCAACTTTTTATCTGCGCCTAGCATTCTATTGGCTCGAATTGTACCAACAAAGTAATTTTTTTGTTTTTTCAGTTCTTCAATAAGGGGAATGGAAGTAAACAAGTTATCGCAGTACAATTTATGATTTCTCCCAGCTAAATCATGGCTCAATCTCAAAACTACATCACCAGCTGCACCATTTTTTTTAGATGGAGGACTTCTACTACCATTTGCACCTTGAAATATTTCAAAACAATAAACATAACCAGAAACTCCAGCACGAACCCATATTTTGAATCCCCATGGCTTGGGTTTCGATTTTATATACTGCTTTAGGTTGAAACGACCTTTAAATGGTACCATCATTTCATCAATTGATTGAGATTCTTCTGGAGTTCTCGCTTCATGAAAAGTTTTATGGAGAAGATCTAAAAAAGGCCGCAACTGTATCATGCGGTCTTTGTTATCTACGGGGATCTTAGTGTTATCCTGAAAGTGAAGATAACGTTTAATTGTTTCAAATCTGCTTATAGACATGTAGTTTGCTATTATGCCTAGCCGTAAGTCTCCGACCGTACTCCAATATTGACGAAGTCTAGCGTACCTCACATATGTCATTACTAAATTTATACCGAGAAACACTTTCATTTCACTAAGAGAAATTTTGAAATTTTCTTTCCCATTCTGCGTTGCATATAAATTACTTTGGAAGAACATTTCTTCCAAGTAAGAGTCGGGAATCAGTCTGTAAAAATAATCCAAAGGAGTTTCTCCAAAAAATTGTTTTTCTTTTTCAGGTTTAAATTCTGGTGGTTCTTTTGAGAAATCATTATCTTTGTTAGCCCTCCAACGTCTGTTTCTTTTTACAAACTTATTTTTCTTTTCAGCTTTCGTAGCAGGGTTGAATTATTTTTTTTTGTCACTACAAGCCTCATCACTATCTGATTCTGTTGTTACAGTTTCAGATCTTTGTCCATCACTTGATGACTCTCTCTCATTATTCTGAATTGGAAGGCAATCAAACTCAGCATTATTTTCATAAAGATCATCTTCAGAATAGGTTGATCCATAATTACTTCCATTTCCTTTTGAGACAGAACCCGTTTTGTCTGCCATATTTATATCTCAACCTAACATCCATCATAGAATGTACAAAGGCTAAAAGAAAATAACGAAAACCATATCAGCAAATTAAAAAAAATAATAACAGGTTTAATTTACTAACAATATTATTTGTGATAATTTATAATTATAATTTTTAAAAATGACCTACCAATACATAAATAATAATATGAAATAATGAATCATACAATTAATGTTTATGAATTGCAAAAAGTATGACAATAAACAATAATTTATTATTATAATTATATATTTAAAGTACCATTGATTTAGAAAATAGTGCCTTTGTAGGACTAAGCATTAATGCTAATCACAGTACTGGTAGCCTCAAATGAGGTTTGCATGCAGCCGAAGTTGTTAGCTACCACAACTACATGGTAACCTCATTTGAGGTTCTCAATAGAAAAAGCCTTAATTAATCAGAAAATTGCTAATATGCGACCATTTTATACCTATTTTAATCAAGATGATTCAGAAAAAAAGGAAATAATTTTACTTACTCGATATTTTCAAAGGAAGTGCAGAACGAGTAATTCTACAAGTATCGCTTTTTGACTTACAGTGCTGAAACAAAATGGCTATTTTTAAGTCCTACAATTGAATTGTTCAGCTCGTGCAGCCATCTTTTGCAGCTTTTCAAAAGTTTACTTGATCATTATGCTGGACTATTCTACAACTGTGGATTAAAATAAGTTGAAATAATATTTATTTATTTTTTCCTGGTAACCTCATATGAGGTTTCCATGCACGAGAGAGTAAAAAGCATTTTTACTTGTTCTAAACACCAAAGTTACCCAAAATAAGAATATTCAAAATATATTGTTCAGGTGTAGTGCTTTCAGGAAATAATATGTCAAGCAACTTAGGTACTTTTTATTTGTAGGGTACAAAATGTTCCTTATGAAAACTAAGAAAAAATTGTTTTTGCAAACAACTAATGTTAATTTTATCAGTTTCATTCGAAAGATTTTTAACTAGAGCCATTTGAACCAACAACCTTTGTCACGAAATCATTGTCGAAAATAAAAGCAATTTTTCAATAGAAAGAACTTTAATTAATCCAATACTTATACTACTAAATTGATTAATTCATTTATTTTAGTCCATTTAGGTACATACCTGAATTAATATTTGATGAAACAAAATAATAAAAATAATTTTCGGTAAATCACACAAGCAAGAGAAGGTTACAACAATAACCTAGACAGAACAGCACCTTTGTCAATGAAATAGAATACCAGATATACCTTTTTTTCTTGGTGTGAGTATCTTGCTCATGGCATGAGCTCTGAACAGTTAAGTAGACATAACATTTTTCTTATTTATTACTCTAGTACAAAGAAGAAAATTTGGCTACTATTCTTTAATTTACCAAACTAACAAATATTTTCAGTACATTTGGACATTAACAGCCTTGATCTCACACAATGGATTTTATTATAGAAACCTTATGAGGGGAAAGTTAATTATGCATTCTTACTAAATACTCTATTGAATTATACATAAAGATTTACCTAAGAGCAGTACTAAATCCTTGGATCACTTCACCAGCATTGGGACCCAAAAAATGCAGCCCAATTACTTTCTGATTTGCTTTTGATACAATGGCCTATAAGTATAAAAAGTCATTTTGAAATAAATCAATTCGAAAAAAAGAAAAACATAATAAATGCTGTATGTAACAATGAAATGTTGAAATGTAAAATACATCAATTATCGAGATAGAGTTTTTTGCAGAAAGCATCCTTTCAAAAGAAACTATAAGGTAAGGCTTTAATTTGTTTTAAATAATATGGTCCATATTAAAATAATTAACAATATGACATTGATTTAAGAATTGTTAAATACTTTCATTAAATCAAGGATATTGTAAAATTGGAGAAACATAATGTTTATCAAAATCGAATCCGAGACTTGCAAAATCTATCACTGAGGAAACCATTGAATTGAAGTTTTACTGTAATTTCAAAAATTGAAAAAATAATAAGAAGAATAACTTTGAGATATTAGGAAAATAAACTTTTAGCACCCAGTTTCTTAAATTTCTTATAAATACTTTTTAAGTGCCAAATTAAAATAAATTTTAGATACAATAGTGTTGATTAGTCAAATCCCACTTTACTGATATACCAAAAATAATCTTTTTTCTTTCTGACAAAAAAAAATCAGAATTTTGGAAGGAGAATTATCTTTTGGTATTATAATTCAACTATTTTTAAGAAGAAAAAACTTCATTAAAATATCTATGCAAAACAGTTTGAAGAGCATTGCTTTTCTTTCATTATTTAAAATTGCTTGAAATGTTTTTTGATTATGTTTGGTCTGAAATATGGATCAATTAAGGCCAGACTGCATCACGTTCTAAGCAAAGATAGGTCTGTAGGTTGTTGTAACAAAAGTTAAGTTGAGGCCCTGTAGAAAATGGAGTATGGCAGTTGGCTGCAGTGCCGGCGAAAGACTTTTGGGCACCCCGGACATTACTGAAAACAGAGCCCTTAACGCAATTTCGGAAAAGAAATCGGAATTAAAATTAACTCGCTTTTTTAAAAAAGTTGACCTCCTAGAGCACTAAACGCTGCAATGAATATTATTTTCTCAATATCGTACGAGAATTTAAAAAGATTTTGAAGGGGATTTCTTTTTATAATTTGAGTTGCAATAATTTGCCAGAAAAATAAATTATGCATTAACTATAAAAGCTGATTTCAGAGACGTATCGATTATCAATAACAATTAAAGCATTTAAATTTGACAAGAAAGCCATTATCTCAATGAATCAGAATATCACTTCGAAACACTCTAGAAATAAAATTTTATTATGGGTGGCAGATGTAACATTGTAAATAGAGTACATTTTTGTATCATATAGAAATATAATACATAAGGCAAATGACACAGTAGTGGACACAGTTAAGAAAATTTTCGTATTCTTTTACGTGGCAAAATTTTTTCAAGGGACTTAACATCAATATTTGCATATTTAGCTTAATCGCCAACTATTTCTCTAAAAATTAATTACCTATAAAATGTCATTTGATGAAAAATTAGGATTTTTACGTCAAATTTACTAAACGCTTAATTTGTATCTATGGTGGACATTTATAACACACGTATTTGCATTAGTAGTGGACATAAATTAATATCATCTATTTCATGCTGTTAACTTGGAGAAATAATCTTAAAAATGATTAAGGGACCATTCATAAATGATGTCATGCTTTTTTTCCCATATATTTTCCCTAAATCTCTAACCTTCTTTTTGATCGGCCAGAGTAAAGAGCAGCAAATGTGACCGTTGGGAAGGCAGCTATTAAATATTATGACCCATGTACTTGCCTAGATGCACCACGCCAACTTTTGTTCTATTAACCAGCACTAGAAATCGTTCCCTGTAGGTTCCGATAATTTCATTCAAGTTTAATGTTCCATTCGCTTATTTTAGGAGCTTAAAGATCTAAGTGTCCACTACTAGAGCAGTGTCCACTACCGGGTCAATTACCTTATATACATTAAATGTTTTTTTTTTTTTTTGCTTTGGGCAGATGCAAAATTCTGTTCGATTCTTCTAAATCAATAAATTTTGCAGTTTCATTTTCAATAGAAATTATTGCTGGGTCATTCAATCTGTTTTGGATCGTAGACTATGCCAAAGCAGATTGAAGTTTAGACAACATTAAGCTTGCTCTCTTTTGGCGCCCCTCCCTGATCTGGCGTTCCGGGGAGCCGCCCGCCTTGCCAGCCCTTTCCGCCGGAACAGGTTGGCTGTAAGTTAAGTGAGATGGCATTTTAATTTTTAAAAGACTGCTATCATCCAAACAAAAGGAATACAATAGAGTGGTTAAAAAAAAAAACAATGAAAATGGCAAAATTATTGAAAAACTTTGTCGAAAGAGATGAAGTTCAGTTCCGGATCTAGGGGGGGGGGGGCAAGCTGGGGCCCTTGCCCCGGGCGGCACCACTTGGGGGACGGCAAATTCAACTGAAGTGAAAAAAAAAACTTGAAGTGAAACTCTGAGTGAAATTGAAATGTATTCCTGATTTTTTCACTATTTTCTGCTGCATTATCTTCCTACCATTATATAACACTTCAAAGCTCTAAGCTCTGCTGAAAACAAATCTTGCCCTATCCTCAGAATTACCCGGCTGTCTGCTATGAAACTACGTAAATGACCTTCAACAAACAGATGACCGTCGCTTTCTTTTGGCGGTAAAAAATCTATGCCTGTGTGTCGCACGTCTGCATTCAAAGGTGTTTCTTGGAACCCCTTTTTATCCAGGACCCCCATAGTAAAATATGGTCCTGTTTTTATCTATCAATAGTTGAAAAGTTCAGTTGGGGAGAACCATGCGAGCATTTTCCCCCGAGGGCTGTCTCACGGCAATGAGGATTTTGATTTTCGGCGTCCGGCCGGACTTTTTGTAGTACTTCTGGCCTATTGTCTGATGAATAGTGAAGGAGGCCTATCCAAAGGATAAGCTCACTCAGGGGGACATCGAACATATTCAGATGGAGATATTGAGGAGAACGGACATGATCCCTGATGGGAATCATACGCCGAAGATCTACCGGATAATTGCAAATGCTGGAACATTGCTCATCTTTTGTGGTGATGTTGAAACTGCAGAGTGGTTAAAGTCGGTGTTTCATGGTAATGGCGAGGTTGTTGGTGGCACTACACTCAAAGTCTTGAAGGCTAGTGAACTTCCAAAACCTATTAAGGTGGCATTCAAAACAAGAGACCTTTTCACTAAGGATGCAGCCCTGATGCTAAGGCGTCTTAACAAGTTAAACCCTGGATTGAATTCGGAGGAGTGGCGTTTCATCCACAAGTTGGAGGAACAATACACCATACGATGGATATTCGAGGTTGACTGTGAGGCTGCTGAGGCTATCAGGAATGCAAACTATGGTGCTTTTACCGGTCTCGATCATGGGATCTTCAAAATATTGAATGACCCCAATAAAAGGACGGAAGATATTTCGGCTGAACCATCTACCTCCTTACAGGAGCAGTCTCCTGAAAGCAAGGAAACCTCCTCCCAGGTAGGTGATTCTGACAAAGATTCTGATTTACTAATGTTTAATGAATTAGAGTTAGGTTCTAGCTCTGACGAAACATTGCGTGCCCATTCACCTCTGTCAAAAGAGATGATGGAAGAAGTGTTAGAAACAGAGCATACGGAGGGTGATGGTCAAACCACCACCTAATCTTGACTTGTTTGGTTTTGTCCTCACTTGTCTTTTCTTTTTGGTCCTGCTTTTTACTTATGGCTGGTCGCTTGAAAGTTGGTCAAATCAATCTTCATCATAGCCGTGCTACTTCTGCTCTTTTGAGCATGAAAATGGCTAAAGGAGACTTTGATATTGTTCTTATTCAGGAGCCTTGGACCAGAAATGGACAGATTCTTGGTCTTAGTAGTCGGGATCATAAGATTCATTACGATCTTACCTGTGATAGGCCCAGAGCATGTATTATTACTAGCACTAGGCTTAATGCTCTAAATTTAATTAGCTACTTAGATGGTGAAAATGTCGCAGTCAAGGTTACTTTTGAGGTTGCTGGGCATAAGGATGATTTTATCTTTATGTCTTCTTATCTCCCTTATGAGAACAAGGATCCCCTCTCAGTGAAAATGAAAATTTTTATTGAACACTGTAAGATGGATAATAAGAAGTTTATCATTGGTTGTGATGCTAATGCGCACAATGTAGTCTGGGGCAGCTCTGACTGCAACAAACGCGGTGATAGCTTACTTGAGGATATTTTATATTTTAATTTAAACATTTTAAACAAAGGCAATGAACCTACCTTCATTACTGCAAACAGAAAAGAGGTTATTGATCTAACACTGTGCAAATACTGTTGCACTAATCTGGTTAATGACTGGAGGGTGTCTGATGAAGTTACTTTATTAGACCACCGCCTGGTCACTTTCTCTGTTTCAGGTCCTACGAGACTAAAAAACATCCAAAGGAACCCCAGAAACACCATTTGGGCGTCCTATGTGGAGGATTTGGAGCATCTTACTAGAGGTAACTTTAGTAAATTTAACTCGGTAGCTGACTTGGAATTGTCTGTTGACACAGTGCAACGCGCCATTCTCCAGTCTTACTACCAAAATTGTAAGGCTACTGTTATTGACTCGCCAAGGTTAGTTCCTTGGTGGACAAAAGAGATCAGTAATCTACGTAGTAGGTGCAGGAAGCTCTTTAATAGAGCAAAGAAGAATGGTGATTGGGTATCTTATAAAACTTCCCTCAGCAACTATAATAAAGCTATCCGGGATGCAAAATATAATTCCTGGAAACAGTTCTGTGATAATATCAACGATGTTTCTTCAACTGCCAGAATTACTAGATTCATGGTCAGAGATAGAAACAGTGATCTTAATACAATTAAACTTCCAAATGGCAGGTATACGGAATCAGGAGGGGAAACTCTGGCAGAAATGCTAAGAGTTCACTTTCCAGGTTCAGATATCATTAATGGCCCAGTCCCTTCTGCTACCATACCTACTACGTAGATGTGTAAAGCGTAAATGGGTGTGTGCTAAAAAGATTATTACCTATGAACGAGTCGTTTGGGCTATTGATTCTTTCAAGCCCTTCAAAACCCCTGGTGTGGATGGCATATTCCCCGCCCTTCTTCAGAAAGGGTTAAAGACTCTTGCCCCCATACTTTGTAAGATCTTCAGAGCATGCATTGCTTATGAGCACGTTCCGACTGCTTGGAGGCAAACTAAGGTTATTTTTATACCTAAAATTGGAAAGGATAATTATTGTGAGGCTAAATCCTTTAGGCCCATTAGTCTCACTTCTTTCCTCTTAAAGGCTTTAGAAAAGCTTATTGATAGGCATATTAGAGAAACAATTTTGTTGGTGTCACCACTCTCTCCCTTTCAGCATGCTTATCAGTCTGGCAGGTCTACTGAAACTGCTTTGTATAGTCTCTCCTATATTTTGGAAAAGTCTATAAAAGACAAGGAAATAGCCCTAGCTGTCTTCCTCGACATTGAAGGGGCCTTTGATAGGGTACCTGTAAACACTATTTTGGGTGCCCTGAACAGGCGAGGTATTGACACAACTATTGTTAATTGGATTGAAAATCTGTTATCATATAGGTATGTTAACGCCTCTCTGTGTGGTGACGAACTTACTGTGCAAGCAAATGCTGGCTGTCCTCAGGGTGGTGTACTTTCACCTACCCTTTGGTGTTTTGTAGTCGATTCACTTTTAAATAATATTACGGCTTTTGGTCTTTCCTGCATCAGCTATGCTGATGACGTAACTATTGTAGCCAGAGGTAAGTTTATTGACACTGTCTCCTCCATTTTATCGCAAGGGTTAAAATGTGTGGAAAGGTGGTGTCATTCTGAAGGTCTCTCTGTGAATCCTCTTAAAACTACTATGGTTGCTTTCACACGCAAGAGAACTATCGAGGTGCGTAGTGTCAGCTTCTTTGGACAATCTCTCACCTGTTCTGATGAGGTAAAGTACCTTGGAGTCTATTTCGACTCCAAACTTAACTGGAACAAGCATTTTACCCATTGCCTGGCCAAGGCTTGTAAAGTATTTTGGTCCTGCAAAAGAGCCGTTGGCTGTACTTGGGGCCTTAAGCCCAAGGTTGTCCATTGGATCTATACGATGATAATATGTCCCATCATTACGTATGGCTCCATTGTTTGGTGGTCAAGAACCGGCTTAAGTACTGTTAAGACTGAGCTTAACAAGTTGCAAAGGATGGTCTGTATTGCCATAAGTGGTTGTATAAGGACCACACCTACTGCTTCTCTTGAGTTGCTCTTAGGTCTTTGTCCCCTCTACATGCGCATTGAGGCTGAGGCTTTCTTGTGCATGGAGAGGCTTAAGCATTCCGGGCTCTGGAAATCCTATTCTGGGTACCTTTCCTGGAAAAACTTTGATGAGGAGGTCCTGGGGCATCCCCTTTCTGGCTTGCCGAGTGATTCTTTTGACACTCATTGGGCGTTTGATAGGCCCTATCAAGTGATCTTTCCCTCTCGCCGTGATTGGAGTGATCTGCCTCCAATGCACGGCAAGAGTTGCGCTCTCTGGTTCACTGACGGCTCCAAAATGAATTTGAATACAGGTGCTGGCGCTTATTGTCCCAGTGATGGCACTGAGTACTCCTGTCCTCTAGGCAGGTTCAGTACTGTCTTTCAGGCGGAGGTCTTTGCTATTCTTAGGTGCTGTATTTTGTGTTCAGAAAAGGGCTACCGTAACAGGTGTGTTCATATCTGCTCTGATAGTCAAGCTGCTTTACTGGCCTTAAATAGAGTTGCTATGACTTCCCGAATTGTTTGGGAATGTTTCAACTTGCTTTGTACTCTTGCAAAGCATAATAGGATTACTCTTTATTGGGTGCCTGGGCATTCAGGTGTAGCGGGCAATGAAATTGCTGATCGCCTGGCTAGGAAAGGTTCTGACACTCCCTTTATTGGCCCAGAGCCTGCAATTGGGATTTCTAGGAATCTTATTAGGACCACTGTCTTTAATATTTTTAAAGATAAGCAGTATCGTAACTGGCGTAATATAGATGGACAACGCCAGGCTAAAGAGCTTAATTACGGTTGCCCCAGCATCAGGGCGAAAGAGTTACTAAAACTGAATAGAAATGGTATCAGGAAGGCAATTGGTCTTCTTACTGGTCACTGTACCTTAAAGCGGCATCTCACTATTATGGGGGTCAGTAACGACCCAACCTGTAGGGGTTGCCATTTTCATGAGGAAACCGTTGCACATATCTTATGTAGTTGTGAAGTGTTTTCTGCTTATAGGTTTGAACACCTGGGTCTTCATATCATTGAACCCTGGGAAATTCATGACATCCCTATTAGGTGCCTGCTGAACTTTGCATCAGCTACTGGTCTCTTCTAGAGGCATGCTCATCTTTTTGGGGTTTAGTACAATAGACCTCTGGTCGCAGTGCTTGGCCGTTTGTGCCCCCCTTTCCCTCATTTCATTTCATTGTCTGATGACCCCATAAGGACACCAGACCAGACATCAGCTTAAAAACTCTTTTGTTCCACACAGCATACAGAAGCTAGTTACTTTAACATTGTTCGTTTTACTATTATATGAAGCCGCCAACCGGGCGGCTTCATATAATAGATTTCTTAAAAAAGAGTTAACCTATTCCCACAAGATTCTCGGTTTCAGAAAGAAGTACGAATAATTGATAGAAGCAGACAACAAGTCTGGCTTATGAATGGAACATGGAACTAAACGAAACTTTGACTTTTGTGTGATTGCTCTCTTTCAAAAGTAAATTTTACACGCTTTTTTGTACATGCTGCATGCCGCAAAACTGGAAGGAGTGTTCAGAAAACACTATGGCACTTTCGTAATTAGCAAATGGGAATGCCAGATGGTATGATATCTGTGACAGGTAACTAACCAATTGCAGGACCGCCAAGAGGTCCTGACCAATCGAATATATACATATATAATATATATCATTACATAGATTCACGCCTTCTACCTCTGAAACATGTCTAAATTCTGAATTTCGAAGGGGTCCACTTCATATTTATCTTCCTAATGTGTCCTTGCAGACAGGCGAAAAGAGTTATTTGATTTATCACATTCACAATATAGGAAGTGCTTCCATATCGGTAAGTTTTGCTCAATTTACACTTTGTTAATAACTATAAGAGTGATGTAAAATACAAACGAACAAACATTTTAACATCTCATTCTGTCTTCTCTTTCTTTCGTAAAAAGCAGTAGTTTCATCAATGAAAACGATTTTTACTGACTTTCATCTAGCCTTCGAGAAGAGAATTGGGTTTTCGGTAAGTAAAATCATAATGTATCTTATACATTATGATTTTCCATTTTAGCAATATAATACTTGTTTACAACATTGGCTGTTATTTTGCTTTTCATGTTCGTAATGTTCATTACCGACAGAAGAAAACTATCTTCATTTCAGATCAGACAGACATTTGGGGTAGGGATGTAACGAATAGGGATTTAGCCGAATAGCCGCGAATACCGAATATTCGGCCATGTCTTCCAGGCCGAAGCCGAATATTCGAACGTCTTAGGCCGAATATTAAAATTTCCAGAAAATCGTTGTAAAGGAAATTCTTTCTCAAATTTAAAAGTATTCACAAAGTGAAATACCAATTCTGCCCATTAATCCATGATGTATGATTTACTTCTTGTTTGTTAAGAATTTTAAACTATCTAAAATTAATGTATTTTCTGCATTGTTTTGAATGCAATAAAACTGAGAATTTCACCCACCAGGGGCTTTAAATTCAAACTTTTCCTTCCTCAATGGTTATTCAATATTAAATGCCTCGACTACAGAACTGCAAAAGGCAGGAGCGGATCTTGCACTGAAGTATAAACAGGATCTCAATGCAGTTCAGTTCTGTGAGGAACTCGCTGTTTTTCAAGTTCAAGCTCCAGTAGTATTTGGAGATATAAAAAAGGCTGGCCCGCTACAACTCTTGCAACAAATATGCACATATGATTTGCAGGATGCGTTTAACAATATTTGTATTGCATTGCGGATTTATTGTACTCTTCCAACCACATCCGCAAGTTGTGAACGAAGTTTCAGCAAATTGAAACTCATAAAAAATTATCTGCGGTCATCGATGAGCCAGGAACATTTATCAAATCTCGCGATTTTGGCAATAGAAAATCAAACCGCTCATCAAATCCATTATGCTGAGGCGATAGATGCATTTGCAGAAAAAAAAAGCACGCAGAGTGAAATTTTAACTACAGTATTTAATAATATTATAATTTGTAAAAGTGTACTTGTAAATTTTTTAATCTCATCAAAAACATAAATGTAAAAAAAGGGCCAAGTTCGATAGAGCAAACAACCTTCGGATTAGTCAGTGTCAGAGATAAAAGAATTGATATCTAACGAGTTCTAAGTTCCATAGCAGATCCTTTAATCATAGCTGTAAGAATGTACAATGTTCTCTAATTTATTTAAAAACAATGTTTTTTTTTTACTTCGGATTTTTAACTTGGCAAGTTTTAATTAAGGTAACTTACATTCAAAAATCTAACTCATCCAATTAGCAGTTTTTAATAGTTAGTAAAATCATGTGGCAAGCTTAAGAGTTAATTTCTAATTGTCTTCTTATATCGTCTTCTTGAACGAATTTATCTTAACTAAAACTTCTCAAGTTAGAAATCCGTTTAAAAGAAATTATTTTTTTAAAAATAAATTAGAGAACATTGTGCACTCTTAAGGCTATGGTTAAAAGATTTGCTATGGAACTTGGCACCAGTTTGCTATCAATTCTTTTATCGCTGACACCGACTACTCCGAAGGCCGTTTGTTCTATCGAACTTTTCCCTTTTTCACATTATTGTTTTCGTTGGGATATCATTAATTTTTGAAACGCTAAATTTGTATTTTTAATTGTATTTTCGACGTTAAGTTATACTAAGTTAAACTAAGCTAAATTATCGTTATTACTTATTTATTTTATTTTATTAATTAGTTGATTAATTTGTTTCTTTCTTTATTTATTTTTTTTTTCATTTTGCGGTTAATTCTGTAAGCCCAACTTCAATTATTTATCTTTTAAAAAGTTGTATTAATAAAGCTCATTTATTTTCTGTATTAATAAAACTAGACTGTATTCCTTGTACTAAACTTGAGTTTAGCCTTAAGGCAAAAAATTAAAGCCGAAAGGGAATCTCAGTGAATCAATTATTTTCCTTCACGCGCGAGAGAGCATTGTTTATGTATTCCTCCTTAAGGGGGAGGGGGTTTTAATTGCAACTTTTGATACGTAATTTTACTGCTTGGCCAAAAGTGTACATTCAGGATTTTTCAGCATGTATATATATATATATATATATATATATATATATATATTGTCTTTAAACCCTATCCTTCCTACTTCAGTGTTTATATTAAAAAATACGCATGTGACTTGATAGAGAAATTTAAAGGGAGGATTGGAGGGGGGCGGCATTTTTCTGCTTTGCCCCGCCTCGCAAAAATCGAAGATCCGGTACTGATGAAGTTACATTAAAAAACCATCAAAGGCCAGGGAAATCCCTTAATTTTTTCTTCCAGATGAAAAATTTTCTTCAAAATTCAAGCTATCAAAGCTCAATTAATCTTGAATTGACTGTAAATAACATGCAATAAAGCATTGCATTGTTTCTCATCCCACAAGCCAAACTATTCATGACTTTTTTATATGAAAGTTTGAAGCTTCATTTTTATACAACTGTTGGAAGTGTACCTCATAAGTAGTCTAAGAGTGCAAGACATAAGTGAAATCAAAAAAGGTTTTGGTGTCGAGATATAATGCACAAAATTGCAACATCAATAATTCAAAACTCTATCACATAGTTAGGATTATAATGTAAAAGCAAAATTGGATTTTCCTTATAATATGATACAAGTTCATTTTATATAGATTAATAGCATTCTCAGTTTCCTATAAATTAAACAATGGTAAATTAATTACAACATGGTATGTATCTTACCTTAATGTAGCATTGACTGGCATCCCTTTGGGGTAATGAAAATTCCAATGGTTTATAAAATGCATGATAAACTTCAATTTGATGGTCACCATATTTATGAAGCGCTTCTTCCTCCGAAAGACCAGCACACCCGTATTCCAGGGGAGTAAAAACAGTTGTAGCTACCTGAATTAAATAAGAACACTAATTTATATTTGAAAATGAACAAAAATCACTTAATGACTAGAATAATTATTGTTTGGTAGCAATTTCTTTAAATGTTAAATAACCAGTATATATAGTGCTTAAAAAAATTCAACATATTGTATTATCATGCAAAAGTATCACAGTAAAAATTTTCAATGTAGCATTATATGAATGAAAATATATTTTTCCTGCTGTCCTATTTCTTTATTGTTGATTGTTTACAATATTAACATTTCTTTTTATTTTTATTTTTTCCAAATTATCAAGAAACATGCACTGATTGAAGAAATTATAATTGAACAAAATTTCAGAAACATCGCTATTGCATAACAGAGTCGGCTGCTTATATTTTTATAGAGCATTTTAAAAAAATAATTCATTCAAGTTGCATGTAAACAGACGTTCTTTTGTGCCTCAAAATGAATCCCATCTCAAATGCTACAGGGTCAAAAACAGTAAAAATAGCAGTAAATTCAGAATTATGTTTAACTGAGTTTTTAGTCTATTAATGATACATCCTTATTTGCATTACTATCTAAGTCATTATTTCCCAATCTATGGGTCGCGAGCGAATATTGGGTGAGCCACTGTACAGTTGAATTTTTAAAAAATAGGAAGTTTGCAAATAAAAGTAGCTAAAGTTGAAATTGTTGCTAAAACTTTAATGAAGAGAAATAAGAAACAAATACATCCTCCCTATTGAAATAACTTTTTAAAAAATATTGCAGGTGTAGGAATTTAAGTAATAAAAAAAATATTTAAGTTGTTTCTTATTTCAACAGTCTTTCATTCATAACTAAAAAAACACCAACACTTAAAGAAATATATTTCAATAAGAACAAATAAGACAGCATTAAGTAGTTCCACAACTCACCACTAGGGGGTCTGAGCATTACCAATATTTATTCCCTCTTTTCTCTAAGACAGCTAACAGGTGGGTCCCAAGATTGGGAATTTTGGTTAAACGGGTCGGAGCCCAGTCAACTTTGGGAACCACTGATCTAAGTTATTCAAGATAATTCAATAATAGCTGTAAGGCTCGACCGATGCATCGGCGCCGATTGTTCAACAAAGTTGCCATCGGCATCGGCGGCTGATGTTAACTTTAGAAAAACATCGGCCTTAAAAAACATCTAAAAGCCGATGCAAGGCCGATGTTTTTCGCAGGGACAACTTTCCAGAAAACATTCTGTCTTTCACTTTATTTTTTTCTCCATAGCTCAATTTCTATTTCCATACAATAACAGGCAGCACATAAGTTAAAAAGAAAAAAACACAGAAATAATATTATTCTACAAAGTATTTGATAAAAAATTCGGAAAACTAGTTTAAGCGATCGCTGCCCGAAAACCTTCATTATTAAAATAGTTCTCTTTGAGCAGAATGCTTGCGAAATAGAATATGTTAAAGTAAAAGTCATAGAAGCGTCTTATGAGTGCTATTTGTTTTTCGCACTAGGTTAGCTGCCTCATTTTTGTCCGTTTTCTTTTAATAATGACTTAGTGCATTAGATGTCATTGTGCAATAATATTATACCATCTGCTTTTAGTTTGTCATGTTTCTTATTATTCCGAAATTGTAAACAATAAAAAGTCAACTCAATCAAAGTACGATAATAATTTTAAGTTTTACCAGCGTAAACTTTTTTTCTCTTTGCGTTTTTTTTTTTTTTTTGCTTCTTCGATCCCACGTGTTACAGTTTTTCTACAATTGTGGAGCAATCTTGTTTCATCTGCTTTTGGTGTGCGGTTGTTCTCATTATTTCATTTTTAGTTTCTATTATAGAAAAGATTGATCAAAAATAAGAAAAAAATTTAAAGTATAAATATTTATTGATTGAAATTTCATGTGTCCAAGTTCGAGTTGAATTTTCAAAATGCGAGTTCGCGTGACAACCTTAATAACATCTTAATAAAAATGCTTAAATTACTTTATTTTTAAAGATTGATCAAAGCATTTTTTTTTTTTTTTTCAAAATACATCTTAACATTTTTTATGCGATAATTTTAATTTTCCCCGTTTATATTTCGTTTTTTTAGCTTCTTTGATGCCACGTGTTAGACAGTTGACAGTTTTTCTGCTATTGTACAACAATCTCGTTCCCTCTGCCTTCAGTTTAGAATATTTCTTGTACAACATAGAACATATTGAATCAATTTTTCAGTATAAATGTTTATTGATCGAAATTTTATGTGTCCAAGTTCGACTTGCAATTTTCAAAATTTTAATTCTTTAAAAACGAGTTTGGGATACAGGGTGGAACAATACCTTAATAAAAATGCTACAATTTCATTAATTTCCAAAATTGTCAACGTATATAAATATATATATATATATATATATATATATTTTTTTTTTTTTTTTCCAAAATACTTCTTAATTTTTATAAACGATCACGTGTTTTCAGAAGATTATTTGTCAATAGAAAACTGCTGGTGCTCAAAATATTGGTTT
Source organism: Octonoba sinensis (assembly GCA_038502835.1). Taxonomy (NCBI): domain Eukaryota; kingdom Metazoa; phylum Arthropoda; class Arachnida; order Araneae; family Uloboridae; genus Octonoba; species Octonoba sinensis. The sequence goes on along the minus strand of CM076606.1, from coordinate 14,334,192 downwards.
ATTTCGGTGACCTTACATATTGTGCTCATGGAAATATAAAGAACATGTCAAGTATTTCGGAGTAATTTTCAACTCACAAGAAAAAAAAATCTAATAAGATTAGTTCTTAAGACCCAGCATTCATTTGTAATGACAAAAAAAATCTCAAGTCTATGTTTTTAAAGCAATATTCAGCATTTCTTGGTTATAAACAAGGGATAATACTGCGAGCGAAATTTTTTAATATTTTATTTTTATTTCAGAAAAAGAGCTTAAAATAACTTTTTTAATGAAAAATAAACATGTAATCATTCCCGCTTTTCTTTTAAAAACGGGGGGGGGGGGGGGGTATCATGAAAAAAATCTGAGAGGAGGGGGTTGACAGTTTCGTTAAAAAGACAAACATACATTATTTGTTAGTCTGTGTCATAACATCAGCATTCCTCTCCATGAAAAAAAATAAGAAAATAAAGGCAGCTGCACTTGGCATTTGCAGTGCAGGTGTGATAAAGAGAAAATGTTGAAGGAAAGGGAATTAGACCCGAGCCGATCCAATAGATGTTGAGTATTTTTCTTTTGCAAAGATAAGAAAAAAGAATTAAAAATCCTCTGGGGGATATAGCATTTTTTAATTTTTTTAACCTCCAAATAGTTGTATCACTTTACTAGAATCGCGAGTGATTCTTTCAGTTTTAATTACTATGTAAACTTACCCCAAACAGTTTTACGGTGCTTGAATAATGCATTTATGTTTTTATAAACATTAAAATAAATAATAAATAATTTAAATGACATTTTTGAAAAGCATTCTACACGTTTTAATGGTTTAAGGCGACTTTTTTTTCCATCGGCCGATGGAAGAGGAGAATAATCGGCCATCGGCCGACCTCGGAACAATCGGCATCAGCCCATCGGCCAAAAAATGCCATCGGTCGAGCCCTAATAGCTGTCATTGAGAATTGTGAGAAAATTCCATAATTATTGTACAGAATTGCATAGAAACAATGCAATACAATATACAATATTACAGCATTATAACATACAATATTATAACAATTCATATCATCATTTAACTCAGATAAATGTAATTTAAAAAGACAATCATATTTTAAATAGTGGTTAAATTTTTCAAATGCCTTTTCTGAGAAAGTAGTAATTTTAAGTTGTGACCCTATTGCAGTGGAGGTGCTGTATGCTGTTCTCCATTTTAAACCTATGAACTTTGAAAGTCTATTCAAAATTTATTACCCCTTCAGAATTCTTGTCAAAATGAGTAACCTGAGAACTCGAATAAGAGAATTTTTCTCACAGCAGCTATTTCCATCAAAAAATGATAGTAAATGAAATATTTTTTAACTAAAAAGCATTTTTACCTATTTTAAACTCCTAAGTTACTCAAAATAATAATATTATTCAAAATATATTGTTCAGGTGTAGTGCTTTCATGAAATATTATGTCAAGCAAGGTACTTTTTATTTGTGGGGTATAACATGCCCCTTATGAAAACTAAGAAAAATGTTTAGCAAAGTATATATGTCTATTTTATAAGATGCATTTTTAGTCGGAACCATTTGAACCAAAAATCTTTGTCATGTAGTTATTCTCGAAAATAAAAACAATTTTTCAGTACAAAGAACTTTAAATAATTCAATTTCTATTCTACGCAATAAATTTATTTATTTGTTTTAGTCCATTTAGGTACTTAACTGGAGTAATAGTTGATGAAACAAATTTAAAAAATAGTTTTTGGTAAGTCACATGAACACTTTTGATGGGGAAAACATTCTAGAAAAAAGTTTTCACCCCAACATGCTCAATGAAAAAACTAACTCACACTTGACTACTCTGCATAACAAATGCCCTTGGTGACAATCAGACAATGATTTAATGATTGCGAAACACATCAGGACAGCAAGAGAAGGTTACAACGATAAGCTAGACAGAGCAGTACCTTCGCCTATGCAGTAGAATACCAGATATACACCTTTTTCCTTCTTGGTGCGAGTATTTTGTTCACAATGCAAATTCTGAAGGGTTAAATTATAGGAAAAATATACACTCCAAAAGCACAACTAACTTTTAAACTACTATTCACTGAAAGAAAAATAATCTTACATTTTCATAATCCATTTCTTGTGTAGATCCTCCATAGAGCCTGTGAGCTAATAATCTTCCAGCTTTTATTGCTACTGGAGTCAGTTCTGGTTTTCCCTTAAAATACAAAAAAAAAAATCTACCATGATTAGAAATGGCTTTTATAATAGTGTAATGAATATAAAAGTGCAATAATAGTGTACTTTAAAATGAGAATCTTACAATTACAACTCAAGTACATGTCCATTTAAGTAATAATATTTAATTATTACACAAAAATTAGGAACTTTTAAAAATTTAGTTCATCGAAAATAATATGAGATTGTATTTGGCAAAAGCTGAAAAATTGATCTATCTATAGCCGCCATGTCTAGTCTGTACTAACCACCATTTAAAAATATATCAAATCTAAAAATGGATTTCAATATGAATATTGCCATTGAATAGAAAACTTTAACCACTGTACTACAATTGAAAACAATTAAGTATACAATGCATAACTGCACATATTATTAAAATCTACAAGAATCTTTTTCCCAACTGTTGTAAAATTATAAGAAATCACTTAACTATGTACTGCATAAATCACAATAATGGATATACTTCTGTCAACCAAGTTTCGGAAATTGGTTCAAAGGTAGTCACAAGAGACAAAGACAAGCCCATAACTGCCATATTTTAACCCTTTATACTCATACATATAAAGAATTACATGGAGCAAAACAGGTTGGTAACAATTTGGGCATCTATAAGGTGGCATATGAGTGCAAAGGTTTAACCACTATGCCTTATTCTTGTTCAAAAATAACACTTGAATGAAATAAAAAATGATTAGCATGACCTTCTGACAAACCACGACATGGCTATCTACTCTTGGCATCTGACCCTTTTATACTCGTTTTAATTCAAATTTACTAAACTTTGATAGCAGTATTTGTTAAAGTATTTATCTGAATGATTTTATCGCTTACCTAAATTTTTAAATCTTCTATCCAGAAAAAAAAACTGCTAACAAATCCAAAGAAGAAAACTATTATATAATTTTCAAAGTAACAAAACAACAGCATAAATCTTTAAAACAAATATTTGCTAGAAAGAAAAGAATTAAAATCAGAATATTTGTTTGATAAGGAAAAGATCAAATATGCTAGTTTGAAATCAGTTATGCTATTATACATTTTACAATGTCTTACAACAAAAAGTTCAAGTTTATCTTACCAACAATACATCTCCAATGGCATATATGTTAGGAACAGAAGTTCGTTCATTCTGAGCTATAACCTTTCTAGAATCAGGGTGAACTTTAATGCCTACTTTCTCTAAGCCAAGATGTTTGGTATAAGCTTCTCTTCCTAAAAGATAGGATTTTAAACTTTACAAAATAACTTACAAAATATAATGCAAAACATTCTTAACATTTTTTTGAATAAGCATTTAATTTATAAACTTCTAAAATCTTAAGCCAGTGTAATTCTGCTTAAATTCCTTTTGTTTTAATTTCATGTGTATCAATAATTCAAATAAAAATGTAACATTCAATATTAAAGATGGCAAACAAGATTCCTGTCCAAAAGAAGCTAAACATTTACACTGCATGAATATGAAACTGGTAAAAAGGTACAGTTGGCTACATCACAAGTAGAAGAATCTGTCAGTATGTTAATTATTTTTTTTGAGTTAATTCAAACGTCTCATTTGTAATTATACATATGTAGAATCATGAAAGAATATTTTATAGATGCAAGCTGGTCGTTCCACAGTTTTCCAGTGATGGTATAGCCAAAGCTTTTCTCTTTTTTTAATATTTTCAAGTTATTTTTATTTACAGTTCACATCTAGATTAAATTTTGAAAATCGCAATGTAAATTGAAAACTTTAAAATGTAAATTGAAAACAGCATGCAAGTAAAAATATAATTAATGCAAATTTTAAAATGTGCTTAAAATAGAAGAATGTGTAATTACCAACAGCAAACAGAACAGTATTAAAAGTATCTTCATGAAGCTGCTTGTCTTTACTCTGCCATTTCACAGACAATAGATCAGATGATTTTTCAATTTTTAAGGGAATACAACCATGCAGAAATTTTGTTCCATCATTGGTCATGTGGTTTGCAACAAGAGTGGCCATTTGCTAAAAAATTAAGCCTGTCCATTACAATTTATATGTAATTAGAAATAAGAGCATATTCATAAATGCCCTGCAAATATTTTAACTAACAATATAGTTTAAAATGCTATTATATATTTTATCTTTATGACAACAAAATATCCTTCAGTTTTTTCCTAGGACACGCACAATTCAATGAATATTGGCAAAATTTGGGTGGGAAGCAAACTAACAATAATTGGTGTAAATCAAAATTAACCCGAACCTTTTTGTGGCAGATCCTAGAGTTGGGAGGGCCTGTCCTTTAGGATGTTCAGGAGGGTGCAGTTGTCTAAATATATTTATGCTATGTGTACATATTTTGCTGTTTTCTTTTAATGCATTATGATTTGAGTTTATTATACCCTGCTCTGTCCATGCCCCTGGAAAAAAATGAAATAATGATGCTGGTTCAAAAAGAAGCTAAACATTAGGCCTAATTTGACATTTTAAAAATTAAATATGAAACATAATTCTTGCATAAAATATTGAATAAGAGCGTTGTTTTATTCTCAATATTTCTTGAACTGATAGATGTACCAAGGTCTAGATTTACAATTATTTAAGATCATCTCCTAACGCTTATACAACAATCCATTGTGTCTCTGTTTAAAACTATTTTCTATGAAATTTACAATCTGTTTATCGATTTTTGAATCATTTTTATCATTTAAATATTACAAATAAAAACTTTTAATTAAACCAAAACATCTGATTTATTAAACCTGGATTAATTTCAGCTATGAAGACTTTTTTTTGTAAGCATATATACATAGAATCAATATAGGAACAAAATGCAGAACCAAAATCAAAAATACATTTTAATAAAAACAGTTTTTGCTATCCAGAATTTTTCCATTTTTAATGGATGGTTTTAAAAAGTTTCAACTACTTAAATAAAAATAATCACCTGGTCAAAACCTCTTAGACAGATAGATCGGACCATGACTGTAGTGTCAAATCCAAGCCCTGTAAGAAAGCCAGCACATTCCAAAGCAACATCTACAAAAATTGTCAAGGAAGCTCCAAAGTAAGTTAAAAGTTAAAGCTCCAAAGTGTTAAATATTAGCTGTTATTATTTTCAAATTTTTACTTCATTTCTTCCGTTTATAATTTTATCGAAGGAAATTTTTAGTGTATAGCTCAATCTAAACATCGATTTTTTTTTTACATAGTAAAATTAGCGTCACTCAATGTAGTACCGGGTGCCATAATTGCTAAAAATAACAAAAAGCGAGCTATTTTCTCGATGTGGAGATGGGGAGTGCTTTGTCAGACTCATTTGGCATCTACCATCTATTTCGGAATGTATTATTTTTTTGGTATTTTTCGCAGATAATCATGTTATTTGATGACAATCTCAATTTTAAGGCAATAGGTAATAATGAGAAAATGACTAATCAAATGGAAGAATTTGCTTATGCGACTACATTTCCATAATTCCTAACAATAATATAAAATTCATCGTATTTACTAAAACTTTCTATACATTGCAACAAACATAATTTGTACTATGAATTCATCATAGCACAAATTAAATATACCTTGATATGAGGGAAAAGGGGGCACGAAAGACCAAGTACCACGACCAGAGGTCTATTGTACTAAAAACATACTTTTCAAAGAACCTGCTTAGAGAACTCTTGCACACATACTTTTTTAAAAAAAAACACTTTTTGATATTCTGTGTAAAATTCCTACAGAGAACTAACTATTCCATATAAAATGACGGTAGTCTATGCAAAGGTTACACATGAATTGCATGGAATTGCATTTGTCAATTTTCTGATACTTTTAAAGATAAAGTAAATAAAGGCCTTAAAATAGATGGAATTTTATAATTCAATAAGTAGACTGTTCTTTACTTTATAGATGAGTAAAAAATACAAAAGGTTAACTAGCAACTATCAAAGAGATTTGAATGATAATGCAAAATTGAGTGTTCCAAACATAAGAAAAAACTATTTTTTTGGAAAAAATACGATTACCAGCAAAGTTGCAGATAATACTATTAACTAACACTTTTTGCCTGTCTTAAATGAGAGACGATGAAGTTTGGTAAGACCTCATTTGGAGTATGCTGTTCAGTTTTGGTCTCCGTACCTAAAAAAGGGTATTGCCTTATTGGAATAGGGTTCAAAGGAGGGCTACAAGATTGGTAAGTGGTCTTTCAGACTTCGATTATGAGGTTAGGCTTAAAAGGCTCAATATGTATAGTCTTGAGCAAAGGAGAGTTAGAGGGGACATGATTCAGTTGTTTAAATTCATTAAAATGGGACATGTTGATACACTACAGCTATGTGCTGAAAGTAGAACCAGAGGTTATTGTTTTAAGCTTTTCAAATCTCAGGCTAATCTTGAAATTAGGAAAAATTACTACTTCAATAGGGTTGTAGGCAGTTGAAATAGTTTACCAGAAGCGACTGTTAATTGCAGTAGGGTAAAAACTTTTAAGAAAGCTCTCTTGATGTTCTTTGGGGACTGCTAAATTGATTAGGACCCCGAGCCTGTTTCTGGTCATCACTTTTGTATTTTTATTTGTGTTTGTAAATCTATAAAACTTTTATTAGCTTGTTAAGAAAAGAGAACTGATAACCCAGAAACTGAGATGATTCTGCATTTGAAGTTAGCATGGTAAATGTAAATAAAACTCCATTTTATGTAAATGTAATAAACCATGTGTAAACCCAAATGTAAATAAACCATTTTAAAACTCTTGTAGTCAAAACTACGTTGATATGCTACCGTGGTAAAAGGTCATACAAAGTGTTCCAAGCGGCCAATATAGGAAACTCTCCACTTTTCATTCAATACATGGCATTTTTGTAAATTGTTACGGCCGGTACTACATCAAGTGAAGCCGTGGAATAAACATAATACATATTACATACATCTCAAAATACAAGACAACTTAGCTGTAATATTAGGCAGGAAACTTTAGCATTGACAAATTAATAGGCAAGTGATATCTGCTAACTATTCTACATTACTATACAACCAAGTCTTCCCTTTTTTTTTATTTCTACGCTGACTAAACATGCTATATGTACACCTTATACCTGGTTTGGATTGTCTCATGACCACAAAAGCAAAACGAAATCAGCAAACATTTTTCACAGTATCAAGGACATATTTTCAGGCATGATCATTTTGAGCCAGTTTCTTTATTATTAAGTTTATGAACAACTGAACTAACCAGAATTCATAGATAATAAGTAAAACCAAAGATGATATAACCAAATTTACTTGTATTTACATTTTAAATTAATACAAAAAAAAAAGTCTTTTGAATAACCATACAAAAATTAATTTAAAAGAACTGAAAAAGATACAACTTCCACCCACGACTAATCTAGAAAAAAAATGATAATATTAAGGTGCAAGCAGAAAAGTTTGTAAATATACATAAGAAAATATAGAACGATGGTGAACAAAATCAATAGCGTCATCTTTGAAATCCCCTTCCAGTGCCATTAAACAAAAATTGAAAAATAATAGTAATTTTAACACATACTGCTGATAGAATCTAATCAATTTCAGTTAGCATAATTCTGTCAAATAAATATGTTATTAATTTTATATACATGAATTTTTAAAAATATTTAATACTTTTACATTTTAATAATAATCAAAATAATTTTCTAAACTGCATTTTTTTTTCTCAAAATAAATAAATGAAATATTTTATGCCTTTAGATATAATTAACATATAGAGTGGAACTAAATATATAGAGCAAAAAAAAATGTCACTGCTCATTTTCAACCAGATATGCAAAAGAGTGGAAAGAACTGGAAAAAATAGTGCAAAATAAAAGTTTTATTTATTATGTTTGGTTATGTTTATGAGGTTCATGAATTAATAAATTTTTATCTTATAATATACAAAAACATATCATCTAAGTTGATATTTACGTTTTACCAGGTGATTTCTCAAGACTAAATACATCATCACTGGTTATGCCATATTCTAATGCACCAGGTATTTCAGGATACTTGGGTCGTCCACCAACAGCAATCACAATGTTTTTAGCAGAGATGCTTTCTTTCTAATTCGTGAAAATATTGAGAAATTCATTTTGTATTTTTGGATATTGGTTACATTACAGAACAAAATAATACAAAAAAGTTTAGAAATTGACAAAAAATATGCAAATAAAAATTTAAAAAGTGCAAATCATACACCTACTTTCCCAATTTTATGAAGAATTTCTACTTCATTGCATGTCAGAAAGGAGCCTTTTGCATTAAAATAATCAACATTTCTGAAATCAGTGAAAAGAAAAAAAAAAGTATAATTACAAGTTTTCTATAAACAGATGTACAAGTATCATCTTACATATAAAGAAATATTTAAAAATATAAAAATACTTAAAAGCAGTTATCAGGAATGAAATATAATATACAATGAGCAATTGGATAATAAAGGTAGAAAGCAAAATTACGCCAACAGCTACGTAATCAGGGTGTTTACAGTTTTTCACATGTGAAATTTCTTGACCATTCGGTGATACATAGGTTGTATATTCTGCTGGATATTGGATATTCGATGTCATCTTTATGACTATAAGAATGGGATATCTGCCTCTGATGTTTGAAACTTATAATTCTATACATATTTTTAAGCCTCCCATACCTTCAAAATATATAGTCGGTTTATATTTCACATATATTTTGAAAAAAAAACTTTTATTAACTAATTATAAAAATAAAATTTGCCTTGCAGCAGTGTTGATAACTGGATGTTTTGTGCCATGGCGGGATCGGTTTCCAGATATAAAAAAACCTGTAGGATACAGGATACCCAGTGCCTTTTAGAAAGAAAAGAACCAGTACCATTGGAAGAAAAATTGTCATGACCTATTCGTAATTTTCATGACCTGTAGACACCCTGATAATTTAAGAAAATTTTTAATATGCTTCACAAAAAACAGCACATGTTTATTTTTTTGACATAATTTTTGTATATGTTGACATATTTTGTCCAGTGTGAAATTTTAGGTTCTCTGCATGGTACTGCTGTTTGTCAAGTTCCTTGAAGTACTTACATTCTGTGCTTTACAAATTCTCCTGATCCACAAAGCATTTTCTCATTAAAAATTTCTAGAAAGATTTGAAAAAACTGAAGAAGAAACTAAATCTGGCCTGTAGGGAGGATGTTTTAGTAGCCTCTCATTTCTGTTTTATCAACTTCACTCTAGCTTGATCCAACACATGGGTCAGGGCTTTAGGAAAAGTAGTTTTCAAAAATTATTTTAGTGCATCAAAAGCAAACCCATCATTTAGGGGAATCAAGAGGATTGCTCCCACCATTTGGCTTGAAAAATATAATGTATTTAAACATTTGTGTATATAATCTGTTGTTTTTATAATGCAATATAGATGGAGTTTAAATTCTTTGTCACCCTTGGAAAAATGTGTACTAATGGGCCTCATAAAAAGTCTGCATTCTGACTAATGTGTGAAAAATTCACATAAAATTGAAAAGAAGGGAAGGAGCTGAGCTCCTGTGAGGTCCCAAGTAAATTAAGCCCTTGGGCACAGCCATCACCATGAAGGGTATAAAATGTTTAGCCCATTAAACACCCAAGAATCTTTGATGAATTTTACTTTCATTAACTCCTTTTTCTTGCAAAAATCTGATCAAATGTACCTCATCATTGCATATTTTCCAATTAGAGATACAGTGTTTTTTGTGCCTGAAAGCTAAATTGAAATGTATTGAGTGATTCCCTTTGTCCTAATATTGTACACATGCTTTCATACCAGCCACATGTACCTTTATAAGCTGACTGCCCTCTAACATGCTACAGTTGTGGAATATGCAAAAGTAAAGGAAAGCATCTATATATTTGGGATTCTTGCACCTCCGACATAACAGAGGTCTAATTTACGTTTTGTATGACAAAAATCTGTTTTAAGATTTTAGCCTAGAAATAATATACTCTCAATGTTTTATTTTTACTTTAATATTTATTCAATCAATAAGCCCCACAACTGAAAACTTTACTTCAAACTAATTAATTTTAGCAGTCTGTTACATATTTTCCTCACAGTTGATGATAAACATATAGATTTTCAAACTTGATTTTTAAGATGGAAACCAGTAATACACAATTCAAAGCAGTTATACATTTAAGCAGAGGTTTCTATACTGGGTACTACGGCATCTTAGAGTGGCACAGCAAAAGATGAGAGGTACTATGATAACAAATCTTCTTTTCCTAAGCCAGATATTACACGACTAGGGTGCCTTGAAAAAATTCTAGCTCTTCCAAGGGTGCCCCAATTTGGAAATGTTTGGGAACTCCTGCATTAGAGGATAAGAAATTCAATATCCACAATAAACATTATTTCTAAATTCTTACTTTTGTTTTAGCTGAACACGATGACCCCAGTTCAAGGAGCGAACATATCCTTGAATAGCATCTTTTAATGTCCCCCAATCATGACTAATGTTGCTTTCATCAAAATTCCAGCCATAGCTCTTAGAGTCTTTTATTGTTTTCCCTAATAAAGCAGCTTGATGATATAACTTCTTTGGGATGCAACCTACATTTACACAAGTACCACCTAAACCCCATGTTGTTCCTGGAAGAAAGAAAAAGGACAATACCTATTAAAGACAATTATATAACATTATTACAAAAAGAAATACATATATACATTTCCATAGTATGGTTTTAAATGCAAATTTGAGCATAGAACATTTTTCTGTACAGCATTTAATCATATATATATAATAATGTAATTTCCAATAGTAATGAACCATTGTGACTGTGCACTCAATGTCTGGAAGCTCAAACTTTTCCAAACTCAAAGAAGTTTCTTGTGTCTCCAAAACACATGTATGCATATATGCTTTTCAGATTTGTTCTGTATGATTTACTTATTAATAGCTACAAGTATATTACAAAGAAAAAAATGATTATTTAGTGTTTGGAACTTTTAGTTGTTTATTTAGGTTTAGTAGTTCAGTTATTTCAGCAGTCAATGCATTAATAGCTAATCAAATTAAGATGAGATAAATTTAATTTGTAATAAATTCCAGTCATTGATTCAGTCAGAAATGCAGATAAAATGAAATAGTGATACATGCATCAATCATGTTCTTCAGGCAGGGCTGGATTAAGGATTTAGGGGCCCATAAGCATTAGAAGTGATAAGGCCCCCTCACATTTGGATTTTATAATAATTATGATAATTGAAATATGGTCTGTAATTATTTCATGACTATAATAACTAATCATGTACAATGTTATTTTCAATGACAAGGCAAAAATTAGATGAAAGTATAAGCATTGACTTAAGTTTGAGTACATGTTACATCAAATGATGTTATACTTAATCTGCTTGGGAACCCTTTTTAAATAGTAATTTAAAATAATTTTAATTCATTGAAACTCGCTGTCATTAACACAGATAAAATATTTAATTTAAATTAAAATTTTGAAACATTTCACTAAAAATGAACATAAAAAATTCTGTTCAAATGAATACGAAGTTATATTTAATAAAATGCCATAAAAGCATTTATAGCTAATTTGAGAAACAATTTAAACATTTATTTTTCTCAAAAGTGTTTAACACATTTTCAAAATGTAGCCGTTTAAAAATATCTTTCACTCTAAAAAATGTTTGCCTGAAACTACAATCTTCTGAAAATCGTTTATCCGGAGTCTGACGTAAAATTACAGAGAACTAAAAACAGGAAACTACGAAGTCCTTAAAAAAGGTAATTATAGTGAATAAAAAGCAAGGAACATGCTGTAAACTGATAGCAACAAATAATGTACAGCAGTCACCATCTGTCTTGTTGAAGGTGAGTTCAGTTGAGCTCACGCTGTTGTGATTCTTGTGTCTTGGGCCCCCCCCCCCCCCCCCCCCCCATCCATCCAATTATTGTTCAAATCTCATAAACTATTATTCTTGGCCATTTTATGTTTTTGAGGTTCTTTCGCTTGGGAGCGACAAATGAATTCACAAAACTTTCCTTAGTAGTCTCACAGCAGGGCCCTTTTAGCTCAACATCAGGGGATAGAGCCATGTGAAAGGTCCCCTTAACACAGGGTTCGCGCTAGGCCGCGCGATCGCGCGATTCCCGCAATTTTTTTTGAAAATCCTTAAACTTTAAAAATCCCACTTAAAATTTTGGTCAAGGAGGAAAATCCCACCTTGTATTTTTTCCCAGTGTGAACCCTGCCTTAACATAAGATACGAAATTCTGGCAGTTGAAGGGGGTCCGCAAACCGGTGCATTTTAAGGCCTTAGAAGATGCATTTGGGACTGCGAAGATAATAAGAAAAACAAAAAAAGAAAACAAAAAGTTTTGAAAATTTAAACGTTTTTACTCATAAAAATGCAGAGCAAAATAATATATTTTTTTAAATCCAGGGAGCAGTAGTACCCCCCCCCCCCCCACCCTCTCTTCCCAAAAGGATGCTTTGAAAATTTGTAAAAGAAAAACTATTGTATTGTTTGAACATGGCATGATTTATGTTTCACAATCACAATCGCTTCCCTCCCCGCCCCTTCCCAAAGCCATGCTTTGAAATTTTGTTTTCGAAGAACTATTATATTTTCATGACCTTTATTTCGAGAAATTTCCGGGAGAGAAATCCTGAACCCGAACCCCCATCTCTTAACCCATTTTCGATCATTCAGCGAAATCAGTTTGCGCAATAGTAGTAACAAAAAGTGCATTTTGAAGAGCTCTCCCTCCTTTTTTTCCTTTACTTTTATGCAAACATTTTTTTATAAAAAAATGTAATGAAATTTACACTAAGTAAGAAACAAATATTCAATAATATTCAAATAAATAAATATAAAAATTAAAACAAAGTTACATAAAAATAAAGTAAAAAATATCACACATTGTACTTTCCTTTCAATATCAAAATTCCTACAGAACTGGAAAACCTTAGAAAAAAAATCACTAATGAGACTATGTACAGGGTGGGGCAAAAGTAATGACCCGGTTTTGAAGGGTTATATAAAAAAAAACTAATACAGTTTGAGACTTAAAAGTTGTTTTATTTTTATCTGTATTTAATACCATTTTTTTACATTAAGTTTTGAATACCACTTCAGCAATATGGCCGCCATCAGCAGTAATAAACTGATGTAGTCTATTTTTCCACGTAGAGAGAATAGACTGCACATTTTTTGTGTGCATTTCCATATCCCGTGTAATGTTACGCTCCCTTAGTCTTTTTTTTTTTTTGTATTGTTATTTGATGGAGAAAGTTACCCTTACTTTAGATGAGCTGAAGGACCGAATTATCGAGGAAATATCCGCCATAACCCTCTTTAAATGTGCTGAAAAGTTTCCCAGAAACTTCAGAAATGGGCTGCATCAGTGTATTGCCTCTTGCTGAAGTGGTATTCAAAACGTAATGTAAAAAAAAATGGGATAATTTGCAAAAAAAAAAAGTTTTAAGTTTCAAATTGCATTAGCTTCTTTTTTATACCCCGCCAAAACTAGGTCATTACTTCTTATTTGTGCGCATTTCAATATCCCGCATAATGTTACGGTCCCTAAGCTTTTTTTGTGGGGTTATCTGAAAGAGAAAGTTTGAAAACATCCCCTGCATACTTTAGAAGAGCTGAAGGACCGAATTATCGAGGAAATATTCTCCATACTCCTTGAAATGTGCAGAAACGTTTCTCAAAACTTCAGAAATAGATTGCATCAGTGTATTCCTGCTGATGGCCGCCATACTCCTGAAGTGGCATTCAAAACTTAATGTAAAAAAATGGTATTAAATGCAGATCAAAATAAACGAAGTTTTAAGTCTCAAACTGTATTAGGTTTTTTTTTATAACCCTTCAAAACCGGGTCATTACTTTTGCCCACCCTATATAAATAAAGTTACCAAAAAAAAAAAGTTAATTTTCTTGGTAATAATGTTCGAGCCCTTAACTCAGAAAAGCAAATTAACTTTAAAATAATTTCAAAATATTCTTTTTCACTGTTGATTCTTTAACTAAGCATAAATGTTTAGATAAGAACTTGAAAAAATTCAGATCTCAAATTTAAATAATAATTGTACGAAGATTTATTTATTTATTTATTTTTTGACTGTAAATTTCATAGTGTACTAGCTTTTTCGCTTTATAAGTTGAATAATGAAAAAAACTGATTAATATTTTAATGATATATTATTTTATGTATAAAAATATTACAGAGTAATTGAATAATGTGTATAACAGCATTTTTATAGTCAGTATAGCTAACTTACTGAATTTTTTATAATTATATTTGTAGCTAATAAAAATTAAAACAATACAGTGGAGTAAAAAGTGCTTCTCCCTCATAAAATTCTTCATGATAAAGTTGTCACAAGAGTGTTTTTGCTTTTTAGAGTTCCTTAAAACCGAATAATCCGAAAGTATATAGACACATTATGTGCTACTAATTTATTTAAATGAAAACGTAGCAAATTTAAAAATGTTTTTAGCTTATAAAACATAAAACCATACAAATAATTTCACTAAATGCCCTAAAAATGAGCGTTTTAATTTGAAATATTTTCATTAGGATTATAATTGCAGAACTACTTTAGCAAATGACCTTTGAGATTTAGATTATTTTTCCAGTCCTAAAAGGCTTAGTAGTATATGTAGTTAGTCATCTATAGTCTCGAGGAAAGGAGAGTAAAGTGTTTATGTACTGGTAGGTAATACAAACACTTCTTTGACTCCAAGGTAAATATTTTATTATACACAACACGCTATTAACGCAGATTCATAATATTTTCTTTTATATGGTTTCGTACGATTAAGCATTTCGGACAATCGGTCGTTGCTCTTTTTCAGTTAAAACAACTCACTGTTGCCATCTATTTTAAGCTTAACTTAATTAAAAGTATAATAATTATGAAACAAATCAATATGACCAAGGCAACCCTACAGAGAGTCTGAGGGGACATGATTCAGTTGTTTAACTTTGTTCAAATCTTGACGAACTATTTCGTGAAAATTTTACCCGAAAGCTGAACCAGAGGTCATTGTTTTCTTAGTAGCTTGATTGTGTGACAAAAGTAATTTTATTCAAATATATTTCATTTTGCTTTTTTTTACATAATAGTTTTAAAAATTCCCTTCTGATGTCAAGAAAATTGTTAGAAAGTACTTAATGGAACAATTAAATTTCTTTCCTCCCTTTGGGAGAGGCACGTGATATCTGTCCCCCCCCCCCCCCCCCCATCCTTAAAATATGTCACTGATCACTGTTTTAGACTTCATATATTGAAAATATACATTTCCCCTTGATGATTATAATTAAAAACGATCAATTTAATTTCTAAAAATTAACTTATTTAAACATTACTGTAACAGTTAAAAGTGGGAAACAAAAGGAGCGTACCTTTTAAGAGTTCTGTATATAAAATGTTATTCTGTTATAAATTCCGCACTTGAAGGAGATTTCTTATTGAAAGCAGACGCAATGTCTTTCATCTTGGACTCTAGTCTTTTATCTGGGCTCTGCTCATTCATATACCCTATCTACCCTAATAAAGAAAAATATCCTACCTTGGGGATCCAGTGAACATCTGGACAGACAGAGGTAGTGTACATGCGAATACGGAGCCTTCTAATTTAATCATGAGCACCCGGAGACCCCCCGCGCCTGCCATTTTCTGGTGTATCCGATTTTTAGATGCTCCCAGGGGGGAGCCCCTGGGAGCACCTAATTTAAACAGCATGACCATCTGTGTGGTCAGTTGGCACCGCTAATAACCCCTCTTATTATATTGACTGTCACCATAAGGAGCCATCCATCATTTTAAGAAAGCAAAGGGAGAATAGCAGAGCGTGGGAAAGGAGCCCACGTGTTTTTTTTTGTGTCACCAACACAATCAGGGCCATAGCAGCCCTAGGCCCTGCTTTTGCATGGGGGCTTATTTAAACGCTTGAGGTTGTAAAACAACAAATTCAGCGCCTTCTTCGGCTTAAGTGAAAACAAGTTTTTGTGCAGTTACAAACGGAAGAAACAAGACAGGGGGGAGGGTGGAGGATTCTGGAGATTTTACTTTCGAGGGTTGGACTGACTAAAATTGTTTGGTTTAAAAATATTTCTGAATTTTTTTCTTTTACTTTTTGTCATTTTAAGTTTAGAATTTCTTGGGGGCCCCTCAGAGCCTCGGGGCCCCTAAGCAGTTGCGTACTTTGCCTATTTGGTAATCCGGCCCTGTCTTCAGGTAATAAAAGCAATGGAAGATGTTTATTAAAAATATATATGATTTTACTTCTTCTTTTAATGAAAATAATAAAATTATATTTTATAGATGCAAAACACTTTGACATTATGACTAAGAAGTTAATATACAGCAAACAGATAGCTAGTGACATGATTTTTTGGCAGCTGCAAGATTTTGATCTGTTTCTTTATTTCCTGCTGCAACAAAAAGTTGTTTCTTTTTCTGCCTTTTGCTTTTTTAACCTTGAGCTTAAAAGTACAGTAAATTTAAATAAATGATCATTAAATAATTTCGTTTTTCTACAAACTTATGCACCACAAATTTTAAGCATGTACCTTTCCACTTTCACCAGTTTGGCAATATTTATCAAATACAAGTAATTGTAGAAAATGTTTACTTATATAGTTTTATTCAGGAATTTCCAAATAAAAAAACTCAAAACGTTAAATTGTAACTTAGTTTACAGTTCTGAAACTGAAATTATTGTGTAATTATTAGACCTATAAATATATTCTTTAGTAAAATTATTATTTATTATTATTATTATTATATTTATTTAGCAAGAGGTCACAAAAATATCCAAGACATTAATTCATTACAGTTTTGTCTCTAGCTAAATTAAAAACCTTACCTTTTGCAGATGGATCAACATAATCTAAAACTGCAACCTTTCTACCAAGAAGGGCAGCTGGAACAATGAAAAATACATTTACATTTTTTTAAAATCAAACTACAAAAATGATTAACAAAGAAAATTGGTTCATTTCCCAGATGCAATATTTCAAGATAAGTTCAAAAGATGGAACCTTATGAATAATTTTTGACAATTTAACACATTGATTGCCAATCTATGAGATGACACGTAGTAGGTGAACTTGTTGAGAGACTAAATTACAAGTTGTCTTGTTGTTGCCGACTTCTTTTCATTTTTCAATATATTTATAGAAAGTTAGTAATTTTTTACTTAATAAAATGTTTTGTACAATATGTTTTAATTAAATTAAACTATCGTCTGACTGAGATCCACAAACTACAAACAACTCTGGCAATCAGCGTGTCGGCAGTGTTAAACAAAATTTTCTATATAATTTGAATTTTTTTTTACCAAGTGCAAAAAATTTTATAGTTAAAACCAGTATGATCTATACATAGATAATAAGAAATTGTGTACAATAAAGAGAAATTATTTTTAGCTTCATATTTCATGCAAGTAATAAATAAACAGACATAAAGATCAGCGCACTCATACACAGTAATACTACCAGAACTTTTCTTGGGATTTCCCCATCCCACTTCACCCAAACAGAGGCGTAGCTAGAAGGGAGCAAGTAGGGACAGCTGTCCCCGGCGCAGCGTCAAGGGGCACCAAATTAATGCAAATTTATTCTATTCTTAAATGCTAAAAGAAAATTATTTGATTTGAAGAGGTGTGAATATGTTACGTGTGAATATGTAACGACAAAAAAGTGGGAGCACCACAAATAATATCGGGAATGACCAATGTCGCACAGGAATGCATGGGAAATCAGACAAATAATTTTGCGAAGCCAAAGTGTCCCAGTTTTCCCTTAAAAGTGAATGTTTGCTAATACAAATGAAAGTTAAAGTATTGGAAAGTTAAAAGATATTGGCTTTTTAGAGCTAGTTATTGTTTAGGAAGTATAAAAGTTTGTTTTTTTTTTAATTTCCTTTAGGGGCGCCTCTGGGCCCCCAGTGGCAGGAGGGAGGGGGGCGCAAAATCTTCAATTGTCCCCGGGCGCTGAAAACCCTAGCTACGCCTCTGCACCCAAAGAGTCAAGTGTCATTAAAGATTACAGGGATTGATCCAGCAATGTTAGCAGGGAACGTTCTTTGTGAATTTTAAAACATTTTTGCGAAAAATCAAATAATTTCATGAAAATTTAAAATTCAAAGATAACGATAAAAAATTTAAATTTTTATTATTATTGTTCTTTTTTTTTTTTTTTTTGCCACCAATTTCATAAATAATTCTGTAAAAATTGCGCTATGGTAACTAGGAATTTTGTGAAGGTTTTGAAAACGGACCAGAATTTCCTCCAGCACAATCCCTGGATTTTGTGCATAAGTATGTGTCCCTAATTATGCTAAATTCCTAAACTATTATGTTAAATTCCTACAGAGTGATATTTAACAATATCAAAAAGCAAACAAACAAATTACTGTAAAATTTACTGGAAGAGATGCATACTTTCTTTGGCACAAGCTAGGCCGCCTGATCCTCCACCAATGACAAGCAAATCATATTGATATTTTCTTCGATCAGACTTTCCTCCTACGAAAATAAAGTTAAAAAATTACATACTATTTATTTATTTTTTTTTGCATATTTAAAAGCTACCTTTACTGGAGGGAAGGATATTCTTTGTTAAAAGAATTCATAGCAATTGCAAAAGAAATGAAACTACATAATAACCATTTTAAAATGCACATAAGAATTATATTTGTTGAAAATAAAATTGTAAATATACACCTTTTTTTTACTATTTCATTTACTACAACAGTTTATTAAAAAAGCAAATGTGATTGCTAAAACATACACTAAATAGAAAGAACTTTTATTACAGTAGTGCAGTTCAGAATGGTGTCCCTCTGTTTTATTTAAGTATATTATTTTTTAATTTACATGTTTTTTCAATAGCAATTACGCCCTTCTCCCTCAATATTAAACATCCCGCTACTTTTTTCTTCCATGATTACAACACTGCTTTTACAAACACGAATAAAACAAACCTGTGCTTATTTTTCTCACAATATTGCATTTGCATAAAGAATGAGCTCTTATAAAAACATTGTGAAGATACATGTTTAAAACATATTGCAAAAATAATACACTTTGTTTACTAAAAGCAAAAAAGCAATCGTCTGCTTGCTTCTGCTCGTTGAAGCAGAGCGGTTTCAGTTAAAAACATTTAACTGTTCAAACATATCAGAAAAGTTTAAAATAAATCCATGGTGGAAAAACGATGCGTAAAATTTTTCTTTTTCTAATATGTATGCCTTTCTTTCTTTACGTATTTATAAACACACGCTTTATTTAAAACATGAAGCTTGACAAATTGGTAGGTTAAAATGTGATTTTCGCCTCCATAAAAATAAAACAGAGGACTACGAAAATAGCGCCTGGCCTACATTTTCGATGGTATAAGATCACATGTCCTAGAATTTCATGGATAGCCCTTCCGCTCCTTTTTTAAAATTTAATTTCATCTATTTATTTTTTTATCACTTTTTTACGGTAGTTTCTTCAAAACTTTATTAGCACAGGGGACGCGAAAAGTCTCCAAATTTAAGTTCCATTTTTTCTTTTCTTTGGCTCCTTACAGAGCAGTAGTTCCCTATAGACCCCAAAGTAGTTTATTATAGACCCCCAGGGGTTTATAGTGACCTACAAGGGCGAAAGAAAAAATTGTGGATGCAGGAGAGTAAAATAGAGGTCTTTGAAACTGGAAATTTTCCCAATATGACTTACCTATTTATATAATAAGCCCATAAATTTACTAATTATATATTCGTAAAATATATTCCATAAATTGCACCCACATTCTCTTTTTGTTGCTTGTAAGTAATGAAATTTTGCACTTCAATTGTTAGTAGAAAGGCCGTACCCAAGCCCAGACAACCACTGATATCTCTGAGACATCCAAAAAGATCCAAAAAACATCCTGGATATCTGCTGGATATGTTGGATATCTCACAGACATCCACATATCTCAAAATCCTGGATTTGGATCTCCTGATATCCCTGAGATATCCAGATAGTAACGTGTTTTGGATATAGATATTGGGACATCCTGTGGATATCCAAAAACATCCAAGTCATGGATTTGGATTTCTGGATATCCCTGAGATATCCAGAATGTGACATGTTTGGGATATAGACATTTGGACATCCTATGGATATCCAGACTGTTACATGTATAAGATATAGATATTTGGATATCCTGTGGATGACTGTGAGATATCCTCCATGAAGATGTTATTTGTTGTTGATGCCCTGAGATGTTATTTGACTTTTGGATACTGTTAGGCTTATTTATATTCACTCTGATGCTCAAAATTGTTATATTTAGAGATTTCGTGGTTAATTAAGGTAAATAGTGTTTCTTAATTTTTTCTGTTAAAACTGTGTGCTGAACTGAGAAAATTAACTGTAATTTTCATATTGCTGCAATGCAATCGCATCGCTGGTGAGCTGGTGAGTAGTGTAGTCGGATCAGATTTTGTTGTTTGTATTAATATATTTTATATATTTTTGTGTTATATTATGCTTATGATTATTAAAAGTAGTTCAGTTTTTTAATGATTATTATTTAATTACTTGATTTAATTGCTTTGTCGTAATTCCAGGGACATAATATTTCCCTATTTTTACTTGCAGGGATATATAATTCATCAGTATTTTTAATCTCACACGTGTAATTAATCCGTATTTTTAATTTCACCCATGTAGATTTTATCATTTTAATTTCAGGGATATAATTTGTTTGTATTTTTAATTTCTGGTATATAATTTATCTGTATTTTAAATTTCAGGTGTATAATTTATCTGTATTTTTAACTTCAGGTATATAATTGCTCTGTTTTTTTAATTTCAGGCATATGTAGTTTTTAACAGTATTTTTCATTTCATGTAAATTATTTCTACTGAATTCAGTAAGATTTGTTGGATAAAGCAATTTTCATGTCTTAAACTTGTCGTTTGGGTGAGGCAAGCAATTTTATTCTTTACAATTGGGATACAATTTAGAATTTCATTCTTATTGGGTCTATTGTGTGATTATTGCTATTTGTCATTAGTTTGTGGGAAAATCATGCCTAAAACTAAAGTAAACAAGTGATTGCATTGGATAACTTATAAGAAAGTTAATGAATCTGTAAATGATGTGTCTATTATTGATTAGCAATCAACATCTAGTAATTTGACTGAGCAATATCATGATTGTAGTTCTAATGAAGCGTCAGGTTTTCCTTCTGATAGCTCGTATGAAAGTTCTGATAGGGAACTTTGCTTAGTGTCCGACTCTGTGTGAGGAGAGTTCTCGAAACCGTGTGTGTGAACAAAATCTAAATTTGCTGAAAGACTCGTCTAACTGGTCAGTTGAGAATAACATATCTCATACTGCAATTAATGGTTTATTAAAAACACTTAAGAAATATCTATTTGGGTCTGATTTACCAAGCGATGCACGGGGACTATTGCAAACCGCTAGGTCTGTAGCAATTAAAAGTGTCTCGTCTGGTATTTATCGCCACTTTGGTATTGAAAAGGGAATAAAAAATATCATTCAAAATATTAAAGGTACAGTTCTAACACAATCAACAATTGAATTACTGGTAAATGTTGATGTATTTCCTATAGTTAAAAGTTCCAACAGTCAGTTATGGCCAATTTCAGGTCCATTAAGCTATACTGTGAATTTTCCTTGTGTGTTCTCCATTGGTGTATTCCATTCCTAGGAAAAACTCAAAAATCGTAATGAGTTTTTAAGTGATTTTGTGTGTGAAATGAAACATCTAATCAAAAATGGTATATCTATTGATGGTAAAATGTGTAACATACATCTTAAAGGAATAATTTGTGACGCACCTGCTCGAGCTTTTGTATTATGAATTAAAAGCCATTCTGGGTATTTGAGTTGTAACAAATGTTTTGAAACTGGTATATTTTATAAAAATAGAATTTGCTTTCCTAATGTTAATTTCACTGAAAGAACTGATGTTGATTTTAGAAATAGGGATCCTGATGAACATCATAAATATGATTCTATACTGTTGGAGATAGATACTTTTTGCCTTGTTTCACATGTTCCATATGAGTATATGCATTTGATATGTTTAGGGGTCATGAAAAGTTAATTAAGCTGTGGTTGAAAGATCATTTAAAATTTAGACTTGCTAATAATCAGGTAGAAAGTGTGTCAAAAAAACTAGAACTTAAAAACTTATTTCCCTAATGATTTCGCCCGAAAACCTCGTTCTTTAAAAGAATTTGAACGTTGGAAAGGAACAGAGTTTCGTCTGTTTTTGTTATACACTGGGCCAGTAGTTTTGTCAAATGTTTTACGTAAAGATCTGTATGAGCATTTTCTGCTTATGCATTGTGCAGTTAAAGTATTAGTTACTGAGCCTAACAGAGAGATGGTATCATATGCTCAGGCTTGGTTAAAGTGTTTTGTCCAAAGTTTTATACTCCTATATGGTAAACAACATGTATCTCACAATGTTCATGAGTTATTGCATCTTTGTAAAGATGTGGAACATTTTGGCGCTCTAGACAATTTTAGTGCATTTCAGCTTGAAAATTTTATGAAAGAGTTCATATGACTTGAACTCTCGAGTTTATTCTTTTAGCAACAAACAACTTTGCCCCTATCGCCGAAACATTTGGTGATGGGCAGTGGTGTAGTCCTGAACAAAAAATGTTGGGGGGACACTCATACATACGAAGATAAGCAATTGAAATAAAAAAGTGGGAGACGTAAAATGTAAAATGTTTGGGGGGACGCTTGTATTAAAATAAAAAGGTAGGGGGACGCCGTCCCCCCTCGACTACACCACTGGTGATGGGGATGTTTTACCGGTTAAGTTACCAGTAAAAAATATAGAGGAACTGCAATGCTTAGAAGGTGCGCTTTTGAAGCCAGAGATTTTCAATTATTTGGTATGCATTAGTTTCTTTTAAACCAAGGCTTTCAGTGTATCTTGAATTAATTTTTCTATGAATTTTTATTGATTAACTTTACGTCAAACTGTGGGGGCGTAACTGTACTCCACTGTAAAGCGGATCATGAGAAAACTCCTGACAGATGTAGTGGCACAGGAGTTCAGCTGGATGGGAGTGAAAGGAAAGGGTGTATTTTATAAGCTGCAGCTGACAAGAGTGATATTTGGTACTAATTTATATGTATAAAATAATATAAATTTATATACATTAAAAATGAATACATAACTGTTGGATATACAATTATCATTAAAGTATTTTGAGCTTTATCTGTAGTGCTCTGATTTGTTTTCAAGTTTTTGTGAATGTAGCCGATAGTCAAGGATTGTTTGAAGAATTTTCCTTGAAGTATGAACTAATGAAGTCATGATTTTATTGTGAAAACCTTGTAACAGCTACACATGTTCTGGAAGGAGAGGGGTGTGAAAATACATGTTCATTGTTTGGCTTTCTTGATTATCAAAGTTTTTGATTTTGTTTACCAAATTTCTTGTTGAGTAAATTCTCAGTAATTTTTCACTTGTTAATTAAATTGCTATTGAAATGTAGTTTGCTATTTTATTTCTCTTATTTATTTAAATTCTGCCTTGCTACAGGTGTTTTTTTTTTTTCTGGTTAACAATCAACATTTTGTATTTAAATAAGTTTTTTTTTCTTTATCCATGTGCAGGTGTATATTTTGTGCGTAAATTGGACAAATGAGAAAATTCCTTTTACATTGTTATGAAGAGAAATTTGTTCTATGTGTAAAAATTCATTCTTGAAAATTAATTTTTTAGATGCAACTAGACGGAATGAAACAGTAAGAAATGCTGCAATGGATGCAGCAGTGGAAACTGCAATAAAAAATTGGCTTCGCCATGCGAAAGCACGCCATATGAGAGTGGCTGCAGAAAATTCTGCCAACTTCCCATCCCTTTTGGGCAATACTATTGTGTAAATAAATCTGTTATGTGTAAATAAATCTATTTTGTATAAAATAATCTATTTTGTAATATCTTCTGTATATAATTTTTGTGCCTTTTTAAAATAAAACAAAAAAACAACTTATTTGTTCAGTTTATTTTTTTGTCTCGGAGAACAGCAGCCTACTCTTAATCATCTTTAAGTCAAAAGTAATACATTTTTAAGAAAAAATAATCCTCTTATTGCTCATTGAATACCACTTGTTTCTAATGAAATGTCCAGAATTACATCAGTAAATTCAATCGTAATTATATCTGAATTATACTGTACACAATTAAAAAGGAGTAAAGTTTAAATTAGTATGAAAATCGTGAATGTATGAAAATTGCGAGTAATTTTAAGTACTCGAAATTAATGCTCTAAATGGATGTAAAATTTTAAAAACTTGTCTCATCTTTCAGAAGTAGTTTTATGAAGGAATATTTTTTGTATTTTTTAAGTACTCTGTTTTTTTTTATGAGCTATTTAATACGGGTTCACAGAAAAAGATAAAAATGTTTTGTCAATACTATATAATTTTTGTTAGATTTCTTGCTTATATATATGTAAAATATCAAAATGTGCTAAAGATTTATTGCATATGCATGAAGTGTATTGACCTGTAGCCTAATATATATCTCTAGTATTGAATATTCATTAAAAATTTTAATTGCTTAGTCATAGTTTCCTAAAATGAAGATTTGAAAAGAAATTATAAATATTTTCAAAAGTAGTTATAGGAAAATAATGGCTATGTAATTATAATTTGTAATGGAGTAATTTACATTGCTCAAATATGTTATGCTATAGGCTTTGTACTCTTTTTGCATATGTAATAAATCTGTAGCCTATTCTGATGTTTTATAAATACCTATAAACCATTCATTTGAGACCTCCTATGGATATCCAAGCTATATCCCAATATCCAAGAGATGGATGTCTCTTGGATATCCTAGAGATAACCTTAGGACGTTAAGATGTCTATGGGATATCTGTTGGATGTTTTCAGGATATCTATGGGATATCCTGGATATCCATGGGATATCTAATACACGTCGCGATATCGCGACGTCTCAGGGAGATCCAATAGCTGCAACCTTTTTGACGTTCTGTGGATATTCAGCAGATATGTGGATATCTCATGGATGTGGTTATATCTACTCATCTTATCCAAGAGATATCCTATGGATGTAATTTGGAGATTCATGGCTGTCTGGGAGGGGACCTCGTCATTAAATGTTGATGTATAAAAGTAAAAGTTTACAAAAAAATAAGTCTTAACATTCGTTTTAAATTACAGTTTGTAACTTTCATGTAACATTTTTCTCTTATGTCTCTACTGTTTTAGTTTCTTGTTGAAAACTTTATCCCCCGCCCCCCGAATTATATAGAGAAGTGGTTCCCAAAGTAGCTCATATGGAACCCCCCCCCCCCCCCCCCGAGGGATCTATATAGCGACCTACAAAGTGGTCCACGTCAAAACGAATGAAAAGTTTAGAGATGTATGAAATGGGAACAGGGGTCTACAAGACTGGATCTCATTTAAGTAAGTTGCCAAATTTTAGACATGATGCACCTAAGAGAAATTTTGGCTCAGCATCACTAACTTGTTTAGATAATAATCATATAAATTTAATAATTATATATTCGTAAAATATGCTTTATAAATTGTGCAAGTAGGTGCCCATTCTCTTTGTACTTGTAACTACAGTAAAAACCTTGCACTTTTAATTTTTAATTGACTTCCCTATATATAGAAAGAAAAATTCAAAGCTCACACAGCTCAGTTTCAGTTGGTGATCATACAATGGAACAGAAGCTTAATTTTGTTTTAAGCATACTACTTGATTTTTAGTTGAAATAAACTAAAAGAATGCAATTTATTTTTTCCTTTACAATATTAAACTCATTTAATGTGCTTCTAGAAAATGGTCAACTACAAGTATAAATAGCAAAATCTTGATTTTGAATACATACAAATATTTCCCTCTAAAAAGATAATTTAACCATGGGAACGATTAGAAATTTCAAAAAGTCAAAATGTTGAAAATATGCGAAGTCTTGAAAAATAAAGTTTTGAAATATATAAAGTTATTTTTGAAAGTGCATTATTCCTTTGTGCTCTTACAGAACTCCTATTATAGAATCACTACCGTTTTCTATAAGTAAATGGTTTTCATCCTGCTGTGTTCGTAAGAAATCGTAAAGCTTGAGCTTCTTGTTTTTAGTGCTCGAACTCTTGGTAACTAGTTCCTAGTCATGTTTTAACGTCAGAATTATTAAAAGTGTTGTTTCAGAAGTTTCTAAATTGTTTTAAGAGCAAAAGAGGAAAGTAAAAAGTAAAATGAATATATAGTGAAAAAAAAAAAAAAACATATACAAGAAATAAACATAGAAATCCTTTATGTTTAACTCTAATAAGGAAATTATTATAAATATTCTTCAAATACTTCAAACTGACGTTTTGGTTTTCTGTAATTTCCTTGTAAGTTTTTTTAACTTTTCTACTCACAGTAAAAAAAAATTCAACTCTCTTTCTTTTTTTTTCAAGCTGACATAAAGTAGCCAGTTGAATAGAAACATGAACATTACGTACACAAGAAACAAAGGTTGAGAATAAAAAACAAATAGTGCTATTCAAAATACATAAAAATCAACGCTCGTATTTTAAAAATAAAATGCAAACATTTATCAATTAAATTCTGTAAATTAAGAGAAAACCGAACCAAAATAATGGAATGCTTGCTTCTAAAATAAAATCTGAACCAAAATACATATATGTATTCATTTTTATATGAGCGATGTGGTCCAAAACGAACCAAAATGGCGGATGCGCTGATTCTTCTGCTAATGCTCGTGGCCATACGTTCGGTGAGAGTGTGGATGTCTCCAGGCCTTGTCTTTTTCCTCGACCAATTACCTTTCCCCAGCTAGGAGGCATTCCGCGAAAGTCTGGAGCCAGCATGACAGCCACACAGTGAGGTAGTTGAGGGGAGACACCAGGAGACTGCATTCCCCAATGTTTTTATTTTAATCCAATTTTCTTCCCCTTTTTCGGAAATGAACTATGTCTCAAAAATAAATGCAAGCATTTAAACAAAAATTGACATAACGATGTTCCTCAATGGAAACTGGTGCTGATTCGTTTTTTGTGCCAATAGCTCCAAGGGATTGATGCAATCTAAAGTTTTCTCACTCATCGCATATCACAAAATTACAAAAATTCAAACAAAAAACGGTATACAAGTATGACCCAATGGCAACAAGTTTCAATTCTTTTTGCACCATTCACTCCAAGGGCAGGTGATACAATCATGCACACAATTGAACGTTTTCTCTTTAAGAGTATCTCTCTAGAAGTACTAATACAAGTATTCACATGAAAATTGGTATACGAGTATACCTAAATGGAAACAGGCGATGATTATGTTTTGATACCAACTGCTTCAAGGGAATAGCACCTTTTGATAATTTTAAAAGGAGATTTCATATGATATCAAAGATATAGAAGAAAGCTTTGTGATGACTACAACATAATTATTTATTGATGTGTCTTGTTTTAGAACATAAGATAATGACAAATATGTTAGAATTTCAATAGTATGGGCAAATAAAGAGGTTTTTTTAGAAAAATATCTTTTATTTAAACTATGTAGAAAACATAAAATTGAATCTTTACAAAATTCCTTACAATTTATATTTCATTATGTACTTATAAAATGTTTGCATTATAAAAATACTTCGAAAGCTTTTGTTGGCACTTTTAGAATATTAAAATATATTTTATGGTACAAATGCATCAATATATAAACTCTTCTGCAGTCAATATGGAGCAACTGCATTTGAACAACACATTAATAAATATCTTAGTAATATCAAATTTCATAATATTGTCAAACATATAGTTGTCATTTATATTCAGTGCATTAAACATTGATTTTGATTATCAAAAAAAAAAAAGTAAATGAAATTATCACAATATAAATATTGTATTATTCACTATGATATGTGTAAATTAAGAACAAAAAATATATTTTAGCACACAATAAAAAAGTAATTTTCCCCCATTATATAGGCATCATCATTTGACAAAAATATATTTTTTGAGGAATAAATTATTCAGTCACGTCCAACTTGGTGAGTAACAGAAGGTGGATCAAATCTATACATAAAATCAGCAACATTAAAGTAGCCTTCATAATCAACGCACTCAGGAGTAGTATCTTCATGATAATGACCACCCACACCATGATCACTGAAGCAATGTGTGTGTTCAACTCTTAAATCTAAGCCCTATAGACATAAAAAGGAAGACAAATTATAATTAAGTAACAAACTTTTTTTTTTTTTTTTTGTCAACATAATATAAAACTCATTTTGACCTTAATAGGTTAGTGACGAGTATGTCTTTCACATTTAGAATATCAATAAAGAGGAAGTATCATGGAAAATTTTAATTAAATAGTTTTTTACTTGTTCAAGTTGTTCAATTTATAGAAATTCTTATACAAAACCTCTGAAGCAAAATTTTTTATACAATTAATTTGATGTTTATTTATTCTTTTAACATATGTATTTAGTATTTTAATATTTCCTTCAGAATTTTTGCAGGAACAGTAACGTATGCTTGACTATATGCATAACTTATTTTGCTATGATGTAGACATTTATACAGTAAAAAATTACATAAGAAATTTGCTAAGGATGGTGGTTCTGCATCCATTTTTTCTTTCAGTTAATGAACCCTTCAGCTGTGAACCTTTTCTTATATTCCAAGCAACTTCAAGTTTTATTTTATTTAAGTACAAGTTAAGAAAACCAGAATTTGAATGCAGTGGTAATACAGTCAAAATTCACATCAACACAAATTTTGGAAATACTTTTTCTAATTAAATTGCTACTGTTCATTAAAGATGAAGTCCTTGGTAGTTTACAGCAGGGATAAAGTCCAAAACATTCAATATTTCAACAAAATATCTTATGTTTGCCTAATAATGTTTCATATGAAAAGTGGTCAATAACGCAAAATTTAGTGGACTTTAAAAACTAATTTCAACAAAAAACTATATGATTTGATGATTCAGGTGAACAAAATGAGAAACATAAGTAAAGAGAAACAAACACAGATGATGAATATTTATTTTTAAATCTCAAAAAGAAATAACCTTGAAGAAATAAAATAAATATATATTTGATGATAACAATATCAACGTAATTGTATGGAATTTGTTGTACAGCAGTAGTGTTGTAGTGCCAATTTTTTTTCTTCCCAGCAAGTAAGAGGGAAAGAAAAGGGGGTGAGGGATGAACTCTTCCAATGACCAGAAGGTGGGTCTATTCCTGATTTCAATCACAACTGAATACTGGTTCTGATGGTTCAGGTACTCTAATTCAATATATTTTTCATGCTCAGGAATTCTGAATGAAATTGCCAAACACTATATATTTTGTACCATCTTAATAAGAGTCAAAGCCTCCAAAATAAAATCATTTTCCCACTTCAAAATCTAAAAATCCTAAATTTTTGGTTTATAATTAAAGAATAAAACATTTAAATTTCTATTAGTCAGTTATAATTGCAAATAAAAATTTTATATTATAATTAAATTTTAAATAAAATATAGATATTGCAAAAATCTACATTTCATTTAGATTTTTGCAATATTAGTTTATTGCAAATTTGTAAAAAAACAAAACCAATAGCAATATAAAAGGGTTACAACTTAAATCCAATTTTAACTTAGCAAAAAGAAACTAACTTACAGGATCATGTGAGATGAATGTACTCAAGCAAGACAGTGGAGCAGGAAGATCGAAAAATTTCAGCCAGTTGTTCACATCATCATCAGTATTCAATGGCGTCTCTGAATAATCAGGCTAAAACAAAATATTAGCAATTATAAGCCAATATGTGTTGCATAATTTGGAGATATTTCAAATACCAAAACATTTGAAAAGTTACGATTTACTTTAAAGAATCAAGATTTTCTGTGTTAAACATATAATCAGGTTTAAAGACCGATTTGGTGTACAATGATGATCCAAGCTAAAGTCTTTCACTTCATCTATGTTTTTTTAATTACCTCCTATTTTACAGTTACAGTAAAAATGTGATAACTCGAATTGTGCAGGAACAAAGCAAAGATTCAAGCTATCGGAAGTTCGTCTTATAACTAGTTTCTGCTTTCGACTTCTTAGTAATTGAAACCTTCAATTTTTACAATTATTCTGTAGATAATTCATAAAAATACGGAGCTTCCAAATTTGCATAACAAAACATGCACTATTATTATATACACTACAAAAAATATAATTAAAATATATCTTACTTTTTTCAATGGCATTTCATATTTAAAAAAAAAGTAATCCATCATTTTTTAAGCAAGAACAAATACTGATATATTTTAGAAAAATTAAGTTTGAGCTACAAAAGTTTTTTTTTTTTTTTATTTTCCATTTCAGAGGTTTTTTTTTATGATATTTATTTTTAATAGAGTGGGAAAAAAGGAATCATGACTTTTTGAGATAAACAATAAATAAATAATAATAATAGTGGGGGAAAGGTCTTATTTCTTTAAAAGTTGAATCAGATTGTTTTTCAAGTTTATATAAATACAATTTGACAATCATTGAAAATATTTGAAAACATGAAACACCTTTTAAGAAACTTAGATACATTGTATGTGTTTCCTTTCTTTTCTTTTTTATCCACTCACAAAAAATTATTGAATGTAATCAAACTGAAGTACTCTAAAGAAACTAATAATTTTGAAAATTTATCTAACTGAATACTTGTTTTCTCTTAGATGCTTCCTAAAAAAATACAATTAGATGAATGGCATTTAACATAGCATATTAAAAAAAAAACACCAAATTGATTTCAGACCTTGGCCTTTAAATAGATAATTATAAAAGCTCGTTGTTACAAACTATGAAAATATATGATATGATTAAAAAATTTACTTAACTTACTTTTACAAGTGCTAAAACTTTTTGCCTTATTAATTTGAAGTAGAATAATGTTCAAAAAATGTTTTTTTTTTTTTCAATCAAAATCTCATTGTCTATATACAGTCAATTCGCTTTAAGTTGAAACCCGATAACTCGATTCTCCATTTTTCTTGATTTTTTATCAGGTCCGTACCCCTTTATATTTAAATACATGTAAATTATTAACGATTACTCAATTTTTACTTCCTTTAACTTGAATAATTTTTAGAGACGTGATCGTTATCGACCAAGAAAGCAGAAAAAATTTAAACCTAACACAACAAATGACTAACAAAATGAATATATATTTTTCACACTATTTTAAATAACAACAAAGATTGATGGAAAAGTCTGGGAAAAGGAAGAAAGTCTGGAGGCACCTATCCCAACCTTAAAAGAAGCACATACATCTCTTGAAATTCTTTAAAAGTTTATAGAGAGTAGGGATGGAATGGATACTTCAATTTTTATGCAGCTACAAAAAATTGATGACGCACTATTTACCAAAAATTTAGAGGTGCCTAGTTCAGTGGAAAATAATGAATTTCTTTAAAAAATAAAAGCAAAATAATTTTTTCCTTTTAAAAAATGATACGTACTACTTTGTATATTCTGTAATTTAATCAATTATCAAGGTGTTAATTATATGTAACTTATCCAATAAGGTTAATGCACAAAAAAATTGAAAACTTATTCTAACGGTTAGTCGAATTTTCGATAGGTCGAAATTTCTCTTCGGTCCAATCAGATTCGACTTGTTGTGAATTGACTGTATATATAGATATAGATATATATTAAGTCTGGGGTAGGTTAATAAACAATTGAAAAATTTTAATCATGATTTTATTTATCTGTAAGAAACTATTTTACACCAATTTATCTATTGGTATGTACTGAACAAAACAAAATGTATTAATGTCTGCACTAAAAATTTACTTTCGCATCTATGTTAAAACATTGCAGCTTCAAATAAACAAATAAATAAATATATATTATGCTACAAGACACTGCATTTCCTTAAGAAATTAACCATAAGTACTTTATTGCTTCCATTTTCTTTTTTTAAATTCTAGTTTCGTAATTTCTAACACGTTATGCTTATAATTTGAGTTTTCAAACGGTACTAGCACCGCGTTTCATCGCATAATTCTGTTGAAAATGATAAAAATTATTTTAAAAATACAAATTTGCAAATTAAAAATGTGTATAAATAACTGTAGCTCACCATTATGTGCAACTTTGCTTTCCCACTTTTAATTACAAAAACGCCTCCCATTCCTACAGGTTTATCACCATACTGTTTGGCCAAAGCTTTACGCATTGCGCTTACAAAATTCTCAGAACCTTTCCTTTTTTGGGCTGATACTTTTATAACCTAATTCAAAAATAAAATGGAATATTATTTTTACAACAAAGAAATGTTATGTAATTAAGATGAAATATAAGATTACGTATATAATACATAAGTAAAATAAATAATACTCCTTCTTCTATATGTACAACATTGAAGAAGTAATACTACTAATGTATACAGAAAATGACATAGACATTATAAATATACAAATAAACTCTTCTGAACAGCAGAAAAGAAGAGCCCTTAATATAGTGCACAATCACAAGTTTTGCATTTTAAACTTATTAATTTACTTTCTAAACATACAACTTCATATTCTGTTTGTTTGAAGTAAATCTTAAAAACTATTGACTAATAATTACAAAATAAATTTTAAAAAATGGTAGTTAGAAATAGAAATTAAAAATATAATTCAGAAAAAAATATATGTTAATAAAAATCAAGAAAGCATTACTTTGCCGGGTTTTCCTTCAGATATAAACAGGTTTCCTAGAAGACAAAACTCAGAGCTGTCTTTCAAATGAATCAATTCATATTCTTTTTCCTACAAAAAGAAAACTTGCCGTTCATAACAATTGAAAATTTGTGCATGAAAATATTTTAGTTTAACTAGACATTGACTACAAGAAAGTGCTCCATTTGCCCAGCTCCATTTTAACAGTAAATACCTCAATAATAATTTTTAAAAAAGAGGCTATTTGTAATATTTTACTCGATATGCAATGAAATTAGTTCATAATTTTTAGTATCATAATATTTGAAGAGTGCACAAAAGAAAGGCGATATGTGAATTTTTTGTTTGAGTTGACTTCAATGGGGCAAGACTGGGGTGTTTGTAAAGAAGAAGTTATTGCTCTATTTAATCAGGTAAGAATGGAGAAGGATCAAAGCAAAAAATCACTCAAAAGTTTACTGTACAATTAAAAAAGCGAAAGATCAAACTTTCCTCAACGTGCTTTTCTTGAAAACTGGAAAGATTGACATTTTCCCTTTCTTCCCTTTTTTATTTCAATGAAACTTCCTCTATTTAGCATTATAATATTTGACAGATTCCCCGAGCCTTTTAGTTTTTTAAGCCCTTGCACTTTTCTTTTTTGAGTTAAAATCATGAAACTGTAACAGGTGAAACTCTTCATTTATTGTGTGAGAATGTTATATAATATATATAATATTTTCTGACGTCCCTCGTAGTGAGTTTTGTTACTCATTTCCCGAGTATCAAATAGTGCTTAGACACATGCAGCTCTCTGTGAATGAATTGCAGATATACCAAATTCGTCATTTTACAAACCTTTGCCATCTAACCCTCCTTTACCCTACATAGAAATCAAGCTTTTCCTGCTTGTAACATTATTCTATGTTGGGTTTCAGCTGTATACCGAAAATATTGGTATTATGTATTACTGCATACCAAATAGATTAACAAGTCCACCCTTACAGAATGGGCCATTGTGTTACAGTTATAAATTGCTTTTGCTTCCCTGGCCATCTCATTTCCAAGTTTTGTTGTAATTGGCTTCCTCTATCCCCTGACTTAGCTATGTGTGATTGATTAGTTCTTGTAGTGTCACTTCAAAGCATGTGCATAAAAAGCATAAAATCCATACATTGGACGAATTGAAGGAAGATATTCAAGAGAAACTGTCCAAAAGTCTTTCTTATTTGAAAATATGTATGACAATATAAAAATCATACAAAATGAATATTTTTATAACTAATAGAAAATAAAAAACATTATTAGAGTATATATTTTTTTAAAATAAATTCTTACCTTTCCAAGTTTAGCAACATGAGTATTATTAAACTCTGGATCTAATTTTATATTTGCCATCATCTAGAAGAAAAGAACATATTTATGTATTTTAAAAAATTGAAATTCACTACACATTAAGTAAAGCAACAACAATTAAGTTTAAAAACAGTAGTACAAACTGCATAGAAAAACCTTTTTTTTTTTTCAGTTACAAGAAAGTTCCTGGCAAGACCACAGTCGGAGGAGCCTTTGTGGGGATTAAAACACTTGCACAAAATTAACATGGAGTTTTATTTAGGCCAAAAATAAAATTATACTGATAACTCATTACTTTAATAAACATTAATATGCATAGCAAGGGTTTCATTAGCATTAAATTCTTTTTTTTTTTTTTTTGTCGAGAAAATGAGTTACTGTCATTTTTAGAAGATTTGTAAAATTTTTGTATTTGAACCAGTCACATTGGACCAGTATATTTCACTTGCTTACTGGTCCTGAGAACAGATGAACTTTGCTTCTGGTAGTATTTGCTTTCTAATCTCAGTGTTGCAATTCGCTTCTGGAAACATTATAGATTTTGTTTTGTGCCATGCTTCTGATAATTTATTCATGTTCGTGTTTGTGAGCTTTTACTCTTTTGTTGTTGGCAACACCGAATAAGTTGCATAACTACTAACCTTGCAGTGTCGTCAGGGCAGTGCTACGTAGTACAGATGGAAATGTTACAATAAACTGCTTTTATGTTATTTTTAAAGTACTTTGGATTCTTTATTGCTCTTCAAAAAGAATGCGTGTTCCACGAGGAAAGAGTAGATGGGCTCACCTGCAGTTGCGATACAGTTGCAACACCGAGTTTAACACCTATTAATCAAGTTCTTTGATAAATCATAAGTAGTACGAATTAAGTAGTTCTAACAAAATGAAGAACATTGAAATGAGGTGTAATATTCAAGTATAAAATGATCAATAATTTGTTCAATAACAAAACTATAACTAAAAAAAAGAAATCACCTCACAATTCACTCCAATATGATGTCTCGGACCAGCTCCTGCCCCTATGATGAAAGCATTTGGGGTTCCAATACTTTGAGCAATCTTCTTTAAATCATAAATCTGTAGATGAAAGAGAAAAATATATTTTCTTAAATATCTTACTTTTAACAGAAAAAAAATGATGAAGGTGAAAGATAACATCAAGTTTGAAGTCAGAATAAGGCAATTAAAAAATTATCTTGACTTTTCTGCTTCTGCACTTGATAATATTTGTGTTAAATTTGTGTTTTTAAATTGCAAAAGAAACATAAAAAAATGTTGTTCTATAATGTGTTTTCATTTTATGTTTCTACAAAAATGCATTTTATTCATTTGCGTCATTTAACTGCTGAAACTCAATTGTGAATACTATGTATATATGCCCTTATGATGCAAAATGGCTAATTTTGCAGTACAGAATTAAAAATCTTTTATTCCAAAAGGACAAAATTTCAGTTTTGTCCCTTGAAAAAGTATTTGGAAGGTGATTACCCTGATATCCCCCCTCCCAGTTTAAACTATATTTCATACTTATGTTAATTTGAACAATTTATCAAATTTATATTTTTTGGTTTGTGTGAGCCTGTTAGAATATATGACATATCTCCAACTTTTACTTTAGTTAGATATAACCCTTTAGTTAGGTTAGCCCTTTTTACTTTAGTTAGATATAGAAATAGAAACAATAAAAAGATAAATAAGATAGATGAAAGAGTGAATTGCACCACAGGAGAATATTTGAAATTTTTACGATGGGCAACACTGCAGAGAGAATGTCTAGTATATAATAATGAGCTACAAAAAATTAAATTAAACCGATAAATAACTTTTAATGTACAAAAAGTTTCTTGGTATATTGAACACTACTCACTTTATCCTTTTGAGCAAGAGGTACCAAATATGGAACACCACCTACATCAGCAAGAGCTGTCTTTCCAGACAGTCCTGAAAATATTAACACAGAAAAAATTTACGGCAAATGTATGGAATTCACTTACAAATTCAAAAGTGAAATGACATACACATTTATTGAGGAGGTCATTGTTGCTAAGAATAGTGCACTCTATTACACAGGCACAAAGAAAAAGCAATTGGTGTTTGTTTTAAGGTTGCCGATGGTTGTACAAGATAGTGAAACATACCTTTAAAAAATAAAGCTTACTTTTAGTTATAACACATACATATAAAAAAGAATCAGGAAAAAATTAGGATAAAAGGCCTTTGTTATAGATATTGTTACAGAACACCACAATTCTTTTGATCCTTGAGTGATGACACACTCTTCCCAGTTACTTTCCCACATTTCAAAGACTCCCGGAGTTCTATAATGTTTTTCAGAGCAGATAAATTTGACAAATTTAATTATTTTATGATATAGAAAGTATTTGTTTATAGGGAGCCATTGTAAGTGCCACAGAAGGAAATAATACTGTATGACTTTGATTTAACAAAAGTCCCAGTTTGTATTTGATGAATGTTATATTTCCTTGATTTAATGATAGCATTTAACAACTCATAGGCAATCATCAAACTCGTGTTGTACTGTATATGCTATTGGTGTAATTATATAGACATTTTAGAACCATTTAGCTTTATAACAAAGCTTAACCACCTTGCAGTTCATAATAAGATATCTTGCTCCTTTAACATGTAACTCTAGGACTGCTGAACTGCAGGGCGGTTAAAAGTCTATGTGGTACTTCGCCCCTAATTGACAGTTAAGATTTCTTCAGGAATTTGACTTTTTTTAAAAAGAAAAAAATCAGAGTAGATTCAATAAATAATTAAAATACGGATATTACATGAGTCTTAAAAGAAATTGATAACAATAACTGCAACAAAAATTACCTGAAATACTTTAAACTTTACTGAACATTAATAATTCTGAACTGGTGACAATATTGATTCAAAACAAGAGAACCCAAATAACAATGGCGCTTGTCTATTTTCATGACCTTCATTACCAAAATGGGACAAAAATTATTGCATACTGAATTTTCTCAGCCCCTGTTATCAAAAGGGTTCTAAATCAGTGAGCTGATTAAAATTAAACTACAGAACCAGTAAAATAAAATACACAGGCATATGCTATTTATTTTCTAAGCATTCACAAACATAAAGATCATTCAGATAGCACTAAATTTATATATTTATTCCAGTTATGTTTGAATAATTATCAAAGAATAAATCAGTATACATACAATTTATTGACACTATACAATTTATCACAATTTAGCTTATAAGTGAGTGGTAAAATTACCATTCAGCAGAAGTTGTAATAACTGGCACCATGAAAATCAAAAAGTACTGAAACAATCATGTTTCTTCGCACTCGGGGATGAATTATGAATTAATTTTGAAAATGTGCAACTTTAAAAAATAATTACTCTTTATAGAATGTACCTTCACTTGCAAGCATAAAAGGTTTTTTTCTCAAATCAGGACATGCTACCACACAAACACTCACAGATGTAAAAGTCTCTTGCAATCCCTTTTCAAGAACTGAAATACAAATGCATTAAAGTTAATTTAGGGCATAGTAACACAAAAGGATAATTTATAAGCATTTCCTGCAATGAAATATTTGAAAAATTATTCAATGATGTACTTTTAAAATAAATTACTCATAAAATATTTAAATGGAGTAAAATTATATACAAGGTGATACAGAATTTTTGGATGAAAGTATTAAAGGGCACTCAGTGTAGCAAAAGCAGTTCTTAGTTGTATTCTGCAACCAAATATTTCATTTTAATGACCAGATTTTCAAATCTGGGTGCTCAAATTGATTACTACAACTTTGGATCACAAACAAATCATTCCTTTTCTGACTTATCAAGAACTTGACCCATGACTGAAACAAAGGAATAGAGAAAAACTTTGTTTCCAATTTGGTTCTTTTAAAAATATATTTATCATGCAACTTGCATATCTGTATTATTTCTATTAAATGGATTTTTTTTTTTTAACCATGTAGGAGAGACTGGGTATGAGACAAATTTTTAATTTATCTGTATTTCTATTAAAACGCATATATATATATAAAATATATTCTATATTTTACAAAAGCAGTGTTCTACTAAACAAACAACACTTAACTGACAAAAGGCTAGATTTACAGAAATAAAGATAATGACAATGAGCGTAATACAAACCATCAGCAACTTCTTCCAGAGAGGGGAAGTATAGTTTATGCTTCAGAAATTTATCCATAATAATTTGGCTATCAAAGAAAAATTGTTTTAAATTTTCTTTTGCAAAGTTGACTAACAAACGGCCAACAAATTCCTTTCAAGTCGCCGGTTGTTATCAGCTGGAGAAAATTTCGAGTTTGTTTACATTGCGATAAATATTCAGTTAAAATTACAGGGATCGAATACAGAGCAGAGAGAAGTTGGCGGCCCGTCGCCATCGCTGGCTCAATCGGTGGACGTTAGTTCACATCCACTGCAAATGGGCAAATTGGTGACGTCACGCCAGGGGGGCGTGGAGCTCTGATTTCACTCTGCCCGTTTTCGTTTTCTGCTTTGAGTGTGTGAGAGTATAGTTTTTGATTTTAACAGATCTAAGGAAATTAACGTTCCAGATAAGAGGAGTTTACTCTCATTTATTATTGTTATTAAAGCAATATAATTTTTTTTTCAATAAAAACTTTGGTTTTTTTTTTTTTTTTTACTTTTTTTTATTACTGTTATTTTTTTTTTTTTAACTTCTGTGTATTTTTTTTCAATAAAAATGTGTGTTTTTCAATAAAACACACATTTTTGTTTTGAATGAAAATAAGGAATATTGGGTTAATAAATTTTTAAAATTAAACATTGCTTTTTGCTATCTAACAAGAGCTTTCCTTCAGAGCTCCCTAAGCAGTAAGAGCCTTGTAGATTCATTAACATCTTTAGAAGAGTAGCTAAAGCTTTGTGTGGTTTTTCAGAATGATGTTAAAAGATGAAATTTTTTTATGTACTATGTAATTGTCTATTCATTTATTTTGAAAGGAGTGAGTTTGTGAGGTTTTTCTGTGATCTAATTGCATATTTTCCCTAGATATTAGATGTCAGTTTGCTACCATTGTAGGACAATTTGAGGTTTATGTTGTGTTTCCTTATAATATGATAATGTATCGGGGCATTATTATAATAAACATGTTCATAAACTTTACCTGTGCGAGACCTTAATTGAAAAGTTTGATGCACTAAGTGCAACGTATAAAATTATAATGCCTTCATACATAATTTCCTATTTTATATTTTATAAGTTATCTTCCCAAAATTACTGCTATATTTTTGACATTGTTACTGTTTAAGCAGTGAATTTTTTAAAAATTCTTTTTATCTTAAAGTGCTTTCTATTTTATTTGCTCTTAATGTATTTTATATTTCTTCTTACAGATAATTGGATAATGCAGATAATTATCTGAAGTGCTAGTTGAATTCTAGCCCTGATGCAGTTATTATAGAAAAATGCATCAAGGTTTTAATTTTAGTGGCGATGTTTTGAAGATGAAAAAAATAGTTCAGGAGTTGTTCTTGATATTGTGCTGTTTTTGTGTGAAAAAGAATTGCATTCAAAGTTTAAGTTTTATGTGGTATTCAATCTTTTTTTTTTTTTTTTTTTGTAATTTTGCTTTCATTTGAATACACATATAAATATATCTAGATCCCCATAGGACATACTTATTTTCTTATTCATTAGAAGCGTAATACTACCTAATAAATTGATTAGATAGTAATTGCCGCCCTCTTAAGGAAGCTGCGCTGCGAGGCAAGCGCCTTGCTGCATCTGGTTCTCGCTGGCCCTGGTGTTCTTGAAATTATTGATTTACGTTTACTTACTTCTTCAAGAGGTAAAGATTATGCTATCAGTGTAGCAGTTGACTTTTTCAATTTTATAACGTTTTGTGCAATCTTTTTTACAACAATACACTCTGAATGCATTGTAGATTAATGTATAAGGAAATACACATAACAAATATTTACAGGAAAAGATGCACTGATTTTTTAGAAGTGGCATTACTTTACAACTTTTTTTTTTTTTTAACTCAAGCTTTGATTGTACTTTCTGGATTAAATGAATTTCGCATTTGTTTTTTTTTTTTTTTTGTTTTTTTCAAATTTGTCAAATGTGATTTCAAATTTTAATTTGTTTGGGATTTATGCAATAAAAAAGAAATAAAGAATTATGAACAAATGTATATGATTTTTTTTTTTCAAATCAAATTCATACTTCAACTTAATGTCTGGTTGCATTTTGACAAAGTTTTAATGAACAATCTCATATTCTAAATCAAAAGTATTTTCAAATTATTTCTGTCATCAATTCCTTTAAAATATGCTACACACAATAATTTTTTTAAACTAGTTGGAGGTGATTTAAATTTTCTCAGAAAAATGAACTGAAAAAAAAAATCGTACATTTCCCAATATTCCTTATTTTCATTCAAAACAAAAATGTGTGTTTTATTGAAAAACACACATTTTTATTGAAAAAAAATACAAAGTTTAAAAAAAAAATTAACAGTAGTAAAAAAAAGTTTAAAAAAATACAAAGTTTTTATTGAAAAAAAAAATTATGTTGCTTTAATAACAATAATAAATGAGAGCAAACTCCTCTTATCTGGAACGTTAATTTTCTTAGATCTATTATGAGAATCAAAAACTAGACTCTCACACACTCAACGCAGAAAACGAAAACGGGCAGAGTGACGTCAGAGCTCCAAGCCCCCTGGCGTGACGTCACCAATTTTCCCATTTGCAGTGGATATGAACTAGCGTCCACCGGCTCAATCCACGTCACACCTTGATAAGCCAGCATGGCAAAAGACGTACTCGCATACTTTTATGAAAATGCCGGATTAACGATGGAAAAAAAATTTTAAAAAGGGATACCAGTTTTATTTTTAAAGTCTGCAGATTTGACAAAACATTCTCCTAATAACTTCCCCAAATACTAATTAATAACCAAATAATATTAACTGTTTAAATTTTATTACTGAGTTTCCTTCGGGTTGAAATTATGTTGAAGGTTTGTCGAGCAGGTGCTCCGATGGATTAGGAACAAATTTAAACTCAAAATCAAGGCCGTTCCGATCATGGAGCTATTATCTAGTCGATACTAACTCCATGGTGCCGATAGGTTTTAGGAGTTAAACCCTCCCATTTGTAAAAATCGAGAAATTACATTTAAATTAAGTTTAGTGTTAATACATACATGTACAGCACTTTTCTTTAAA
The DNA here is from genome assembly GCA_038502835.1 of Octonoba sinensis. Taxonomy (NCBI): domain Eukaryota; kingdom Metazoa; phylum Arthropoda; class Arachnida; order Araneae; family Uloboridae; genus Octonoba; species Octonoba sinensis. Next base: position 14,292,725 of record CM076606.1, on the reverse strand, counting down.
AACATTTTATCGGAACTTTTGCAACTCCCTTTGTAAATTGAAATCATATTTCAGAAAACTGGTGGTGGAAGAAGCACTCGAATCATCTACTGCAGAAATAGTGTTCCTTTTATAAGGAAATGATGATAAACCGAATGAGGGGGAAGGGTGGCAAAGGTTTATACATTTTTGTTTTAAAAAAACTGTAGCCCGAATACGGAAAAAACTAAAATGATAGAAGCAAGTTAGGTGCTGATTGCTATCATCAGCTTATTGACCCATACGAGCATTCGCCGGGCTTCACTTACCCGTGCCCGGGGGAGGGCAGCCCTAAGGCTCGAGCTGATAGGGTAGGGGTGTACAGTGGTGTAGTCGTGAAAAAAAATTATAGGCAGGCTTATACATACGAGGATAAGTAATTGAAATCAAAAGTGGAGGACGCTTATGTTAAAATTTAAAAAATGTGGGGGGACGATTGTATTGAAATAAGAAGGTAGGGGAACGCCGTCTTCCTGCGTCCCCCCTCGACTACACCACTGGGTGTGGAGACTTTGCTAGGGAAGTATTTTGATATGTTAGATATTCCTGTTTATTTAGTTCTATTGAAGTCTTCTGGCATTTCCACAGCGATAAACCGGTATAAATATTTTCAAGAGCCGTGGTCGTACGTTGTCAAATTGTTTTTATTTGTCTATCAAATTAGAATGTTTGTTTTTCAGTAATTGACAACGTACGACCACGACATTTGAAAATATACTTATTCCGCTATCAATGTGGAAATGTCAGAAGACTTCAATAGAACTGAATATGCAGGTATAGCTAAAACATCTCAAAATATTTGTCTCACTGAATAAGCTGATGATAGCAGTCAGCACCTAACTTGTTTATCTTTTCAGTTTTTTCCGTAGTTGGGTAAATTTAAAACTGTCTTTTATTTTAAATTTTTTGTTTTAACTTTTGATGCGACAGCACTAAGAGTCAAATGATATTGAAAAACAATTACAAGTGTTCAAATTGGAACGTTTGAAACCGAAGATAAAAATATACTTCCATTCATTATGGAAATAATTAAAATGCGCAAAATTCAAAGCTGCGTGATAAACTGAATATCTCGATAAGCGCTTTTCGCCAAATCCCGATTGTGAGGCACATGACTTGAGAATAACTGAAAAAATCAAATTAGGAATTTGGAACCCGTAAGTTATCTGAAATTTGCTTCATACAGTCCTACAACTAACTAGCGTTCGATAGTCGCAACTACTAGTTAAGTAGGAGTTAACTACTAGTTGTAACAAGTTTTGTTTTGAACTAGTTAATTCCTCTTTGAACTACTTTTTTCCCAACTACTAGTTACAACTGCTTTCAAAATTCCAATTACTTTCGAAAAAAAAAAATCTTTTAAAAATATTTTTTGAAAAAAAAAAAAAAAAACTATTTTTTAAACATTAAATTATTTAAATTTTTAGCTTATGAAAATCACTATGAATATCATTTACGCAAATTAGGAAAAGATTTCTGATATAATCAATAAATAGAGCCCGCACCAGCACGAGCAAGATTCATTTAAAGATCAAATCGCTCATGGGCAGCAATAGTGGCACAACTCAAAAAATCCTGTTTTGAGATAAGCGGGTTTAAACTTTTCATTGCTAAGGAAAATGCATAAGATTTGCATTAGTTTGATGCCATCTTACGGCTTAATATTGAATTATGGGTTGTGCTAGTATTGCTGCTGAAAAGAATTAATTTTCATATTCACATCTGTTCTTAGTCCAAAACGCGTGTTTTTTGAGTTGTGACACTATTGCAGCCCATGAGCGAAATCTTCATTATGGGAAGCTTTACCTCTACTCCAGTACCATGCATGCGTTTGGGATACCATAAAGCACAAAAAGAAAGAAAAAACTGATTTTTAGGATTTTTGAAAAAAAATAGATTTTTATGACTTTCTTTTTAGAAAAAAATACTGATTTTTGTGATTTTTTTTTAGAAAAACTGATTTTTATGATTAAAAAAAAAAAAAAAAAAAAAACTTTTATATCAGCTTCTTCCAAATTATTAAAATATAGATATTTTTTATTATAAATTTTAACATAATTCCATGTTCAAGTAATTCATCAGAATTTTAACTCACTATATGGTAGCCTTAATGCATCTGGTCCTCTATTGAAAGGTGGAATAGCTTCGTTAAGGTGTCAAAGAATGACATTTTATCAGAGAACATTAAGGTTTTGGACATGCTGACTAGCAAAAGCATCAACTGCAACTTTGGAAAATCTTTTTGCTACATTTGGAATAATGCACTCAAAATTAAGAAACAGATTGGGGGTTGATAAGGCATCAAAACTGGTATTCTTGATGAAACATCTAAATAGTAAAAATTATTAAGCTGTAGTAAACATTTTATGTGATATTTGCCATCTCTGTTAATATATTCAAGAAATTTGTATATACTCGAAAATTATAATAATCCAGTCAACTTATTTGCATATATTCAAGAAATTATAATACGTTTAGTCCAAAAATATAAGCTTTCTCTTTTGTTTCTTGTTGTTCTCTGTTTATTAAGCATACATCTATATAAATAAAACCAAAAGTTTGTGTGTGTGTGTGTGTGTGTGTCTGTCTGTCGATCGCCTCCTGGCGAGATGGAACGGTCTAAGAGTACGAAATTTTGGTTACAGGTACCTTGGACCAGGTCCTCGTGCACCTCGAAGCGTTTTTCCGAAAAATCGAATTTGTTCTTCTTTTATTCCAATTTTAAGCAAAACTGTTGGTTTGGGTTTATCTCATCGAAGAAACGTCCCACGTATTAGTTTTTTTCAGCATTTGAATGCCCGTAAAAAACTGCACAATATGATCTTTTTCTGCAGTTCGTAGAACAAATAGACCACGCGCAGTATTCGCTTGAAGTAGTTTTCGAACTTTAAAGCAAGGCTTACCTCTGAATTTATCTGCTCAAATTGCGTGTTTTCGCCAAAATAAATAGTACTTTTGTCGCCAACTAGATGATTTTTGTAAACTCAAGATTGAAAAAATGCTGTTTTATCGTTATTCATGCCGTTTTATGAGCGAAACAAATTTTAAAAATTCATTTCATTTTTTATGCATATTTCGTGGATTGCAGACGATTTTTAATGACTTTTTCTTAAGGTTGATTCTTCTTTATTTTTTAATGATTTATAATTATGGTACCAGTTCAACAATTTCATGAAACATTACTTATGGTAGAATAACCGTTTTATCAGTGAAACAAATTCTAAAAATTCATTTCATTTTTATGCATATTTTGTGGAGTATTAACTGCTGACGATTTTCAATTACTTTATCCTGAGGTTGATTCTTCTTTCTTTTTTGGCGATTAAATATTTATTTCTTCCATAAAAACAAGGTTGGAAGTTTTTCGATATCTCTGATTTTTGGAGAAATTTAAAATTTCGAAAAGTGGTGGTAACTTTTTTCTCTCCCCCCATGCAGTTGTTCTCAATATATTATTTTGCGCTTCGAAACTTTACCAAACCGCTCCAATAATCCTTATTAGTAATCAGTTTAACTGTTTTATATAGAGTTATTATAGAGTAATTACATATTTTACTCAAATGATTTATTTTCTAACATTTATTTAATTTTTGTACTGTCTATTTAGCGCCATTTGAATAGTATTTAGTTGTTTCATTCTGTCAACTTAAATTTCACACGTCAGCATTAGTTCAGTACTGAACATTTCGTATTTTAAATGTGCATGTTTATTTGCCTTTGCAAATAATGCTTTTCTTCCTTCCGTTTTTATCCGAATTTTATAAAAAGTGCTATTGTTCGAAATGTTTTGACGATTTTGCAAGCGGGATTTTTAGGAAGGGGTGCCCTTATTTTGATGGGGAATTTAAGATGGACCGTTGGTGACTTGATTTTAGGAACGTCAGCTTAGGTCTGCAGTTTAATGTGTACTTTTAATCACAGACGTCTTTATTCTGATGGATATTTTTTCGGAATAGTGCAAATGGGGGGGGGGGGGGGGGGGGAGCGGCTTTATGAGGAAAATTTTCTTTATTGTAGCAGAAATGTTCTGGGACCGTTGTTCTTTGATGGGATTTTAAAAAGGAATACTGCTCTTCTTCTAATCGTAATTTTTAGATGTAATGTTATCTATATTGTAATTGCGATTTTTTACGGACTCTTGATATCCTTTTGGAACAATTATCCTGGTGAATATGTGTATGTTAGTTACTGTTGCCCTTACTCTATTGGCAATTTTTATAAGCTGTTATTGGCATTTTATGTGGATTTTTATGGACTGTTATTTTTGGTCTAAAAGGAATTTTTCGAGGCTGTTGTTTTTAATACAATCGTGATTTTTAATGAGTTTTACTATTTAAATGGGATTTTTAAGGATTGTTGCCTATGTTCTACTTGGATTTTTTAAGAAAATTTTTCGTTATATATCTACAAGAGAATTTTGGATATGTTTCACCTGGCCCGCAAATGATGCAATATTATTCCGCGCAACGCCGGGCATGTCAGCTAGTCTTTATATAAAATAACTAGTAAGCCCGGCGGTCATACGAAATGACCGCTGTTCTAGACATTATAAATGTACAATTCTTCCAGTAACCGGAAATGCACATCAAATGAAAGAGATATTTATCAGGTAGAACAGTAAAGTTTATTGAAAAAATAATAACATATAATAATTTCGGCAAAAAAATTCTTACCGAAAAAAAAAAACATTATATATAGTTATAATAATCTGTAAAATAAAAATATTATTTTGCTCGAATCGTTTGTGAAAAATATTTATTTATATCCAACTTAATCATCGTCAAAACAATAGTTTTATCGAAACTTGAAAAAAGATTGCTGCCACTTTAATATATATAGAAAGCCTGGACGATAAATAAATTAAAACAAAGAAAGAAGGATTAAGTTAAATTCGCGTTTACATTAATATTTAACGGAGATCGCAAATCTAGCGAAGCCTCACTCAAAATGCTAGATAAATGTTTTGATTATTAGTATATTTGACATGTGTTAAAACAATGGCAACTACATCACAGTTACGCAAGCAACCAAAAAGCACTTAACAGGCTACAAGCAACAAGACAAACAGGCACTTAAGCGGCTTATCTATAATATAAATTAATAACTAATTTTGAACTAGTAATAAATTAGTATTTCAACTGAAATATCTTAAAATTCTTTGAAGACATAAATAATTAACTGAATTTGCTACTGTATTTGTGTGCGCATACATATTTTGCTTTAAAAAATCCAAAAAATCTGATTTAAATTAAAAAAAATACTATTTTTTAATTTTTTTCTTAAAAATAAAAAAAAATCACCAAACCTGATTTCAACACAATTTGAAAGAATATAATCTAAATTCTAAAGCATGCGCGCTACCAAGGTACTTTGTTAATGAATGGGGGTCGAGCAGAGGGAGAATTTAAAATTGATATTAAGGGTAAACCCCGACAATTTACAACAACTGCTGAAAAATTGTTATTTCTTAAAAACATAAATTATTAACTTTATTAAACAAATACATATTAAAATAAAAGTTTAAATTTAGAGAAAATTTGAGTGAGGCCTCGCTGTATTTGCAATATTCGTCGAAAATTAATGTATACGCGAATTTAATTTAATCCTTTCTTTCTTTTTAATTTATTTATCGCTTTTTATATATTTCTTAGACTGGCAGCGCTCTTTTTTTTCAGTTTCGTTAAAGCTTTTGTTTTGATGAAAAGCATAAAATTTGCAAAGTTCTTTCGATGATAAAAATATATATTTTTCACAAACAATTTGATTGTATATAGTGAAAAGTATTTTTATTTTACAGACTTAATAACTTTGTTGATGTTTTCTTTTTCGGTAAGAGTATTATTTTCCGATATTATTACATGTTTATTATTTATTCATTAAACTTTATCTAGACCAGTGTTTCCCAACCTTTTTTCCCTCGCGAACCCCTTCTAAGATCCGAAAAAAATGGCGAACCCCCTTGTGCAGGGGTTGACAAAACTATAAAATTTGCCAGCACATTCACTTTCCATGTTTTACGATACTTGATATAAAAAAATGAAAACCATAATAATTGTAAAACATCTAAGTTTAAATAAAACTAAAATACGGCTACAAATATGTTTTTTTATAATTACTTTTTCAGTATTTGTTTTTTTTTTTTTAATAATTATTACACCAGTAAAGATATGTATTCCTAAGAAATTTTTAAATAATATTTTCGCAATAGTTTTTTTGCAATTCCCGGTGCAATATACAAAATTCGGTAAAGTTTTGGAAATTTAAAGAAAAATTAAAATTTACATATTTTTAAATTTAAAATTACGATTATGCAGAAAAGATGGATTAAAGTGTGATAAATGTGAAACCAAGTTTAAAATTAATGAATAAATATCTTCTGGTTCCATTTTAGACTGATATGTAAATTCATTAGGATTTGTATAATGAGAAGTTAGCCTAAAATAATGCAAAATTTTATATTTCACGTAGTAAATTTTCCTATTATCGACTCCTTCTTAGCGCTTGAGCGGAAAAGGTGGGAAATGGTAGGAGAAATATACGTGCTAAAAATTGAAAATAAATCAATTGAAGAAGTAAAATTTTTTGAATGTAATTTACCTTAATTAAAACTTGCCAAGTTTGGAATCCGATAAAAAAATGTTTTTAAATAAATTAAAGAACATTGTACTCTTACAGCTATGATTAAGAGATCTGCTATGGAACTTGGCACCCGTTAGATATCAATTATTTTATTGATGACACCGACTATTCCGAAGGTTCTTTTTTCATATTTATGTTTTGTTGGGATACTGTTTTACCTGATAAAAATATTTCTTTGATTTGATGTGCATTTCCGGTTACTGGGAGAATTGTAATTACTCAATCTATGATTTTTCGGGACTGTTGCTCTTCTTCCGGCTCGCGCAGCGACGGGCGCGAAGGCCGCTGCTTAGCATAAAAATCTATTGGCAAAAAAAAAAAAAAAAAAAAAAAAAAAAAAAAAAAAAAAACGACTCCACATTTTTGGGAGTATAATCCTTACTCAAGCTAAGATTTCTAGGGACTGTTGATCTTATTCAAAAGATGCTTTTTTCCTGCTGTTGCTTTTTACTAGATTAGCTCGTGCAACGCCAGGCGATGCATCTAGTATATTAATTGTTCAGTGTTATTTGGAAATATTCAATCGCTGAATGTTTTACAGAAATTTCCTTAAAATGGTTTTAATGATGAAAAATAATATTGAGTTGAATTATTAGGATTAAATATTTAAGAACAAGCTTAAAAATGGAAATTCAAATGAATTATACTTAAAAGTAGTTAATTAGTAGTTAACTACTTTTGGAGAACAGTTAACTACTAGTTACAACTAGTCTCAGAAAAAGTAGTTAACTACTAGTTGCAACTAGTTTTGTTTAGAGTAGTTAGTAGTTGGTAGTTAACTACTTTTTGACGAGTAGTTGCCAAAGACTACAGCTTCAAGCATTAACATTTAAACGCTGCTTTTACACTTATAAAAATATAGGAGTCTAGGAATATATTTATTTGATTTTTAGCTTGTCAAATGTAGAATCTTAGTTTTGCGATGTATGTTTACTAAATTCCAAAAATAGCTTCGACTATGGGGTAGGCTCCTATTATTGGGTACAATCTTTTCTTACAATTTTCAGCTAAAAATATAACAATAAAATCTGTATTACTGAAGATAGTTCTACGCAGGTTCCATAAATAGATAATGTACTGCTTAAGTTCTTCAATAACAAAAAGGAAACACTTAAATGAAAATTCTTTTTATGCCTTGAATCAAATAAAGTAAATGAAAAAAAAAAAAAAAAACAACCATAATAGTCACACACTATTCAATTACTGGCACTTCAAACACATGAACTACTTTTTCGGAGAACCTGCACATTTTATGCGGGCCCATAGGAATTTTTGGCAACGCGGATCCACTGTTCACCTGCCTGATCATCTGAAAATAACCCTGCACAGTACACACATTTAGTATCATCTTATATAATAAGCATTTAATAATATGATATAATGTACCTTTTTTCATTTTGGAAATATTATAAAGAATCGTGTTCGATCATAAAAATAAATTTTCTAATTACTAGCTCCTTCAGATATGGAGTACCCGATATTACATATATCGATTTACCCCATATTAAGCTCTGCGCAATCTTCATTTTTCTTCATAACTACATAGATGAAAGAAAGCGAATAAATATTGAACACGTACTTACCATTTAAATGAAATAAATAAAGTACTTGTGAAGACAAAATCTCATTTTGCAAAAACGATGCAGCCTAATTTCCGTAACATTAGAAACCTTTTTCAGGTAGCTGATAGATGTAAACTGATGTAGCCACTACAAATTACTGCTTACCGACTGCTTAAGGTCTGCACATACAGAATAAGTTCTAATACTTGCCAATACATGTCAGGTGCCTACAAGAAAAATATGTAGGGGATCATTCATAAATGATGTCACGCTTCGAGGGGGGAGGGGGGTTCGTGAAATTGGGAGAAAGTGGGACAAGGGGGAGGGGAGGGGGTAACAGGAAGTGTGACATATTGTGACAAAGGGAAGGATGGGGTCAAATATATGGGGAAAAAGCGTGACATCACTTATGAAGGGCCCCTAGGTACCCCATATTAGGAGGTTCGATTATTATTACCGTCATATTAGGTGACTTTCCCGTACTCTTCCAATTCTAAATTTGGGTGAGAAATGAACGAAGCGTGTTGCCTAGGGGGGGGGGGGGAGACAAAGAAATGTAAAGGGTAAAATAATAAGAGAAATTTAGTTTAAAAAAAATCACAGAGAGGATAACATTTGCTTAAAATTTATTTATTTTTTACTTTCTCTTGCATTTTGAAATTCCTGTATAACTTACCACTTAATTACATTGAATAATGTAGTTTCGTTATCCTTACAAAATGGTTTTCTAAAAAAGTGTTCCGAAAGTGTTCAGATACTTTCAGCTATTATAAATTAAAGCTAATTTTGTTCTAAGTTTGATTTTCAATGTTCTATACAATTACTAGTTTTAATTGTTTTATTTCCTTATTTTTGAATGGGAAAATGTATGAGTGCACCAATTTCTTTTAGTGCTTAAGGCATCTAAGGCTCTTAATCCAGTCTTGGCAGCAACCATAGTATAGAATTAAATACTTAAAAAAATATTCTCATTGGTGATTTTTCTTTATTTGTTTTCAATTAAAATTAAGTAAACCAAGATTCGGTTTTTCTTCAATTTCTTTTATTTTAACAAACATCATTTTCTATAGCATTATTTGATCGAGAAATCCAAGAAACTCTTTTTGTATCGTGTTTCGGTCTGAGAAATTTAGAGAATCAACTTCAACAAACAAAAGTAAACAGGTCTTCATTTTGCTTTAAAGATTAACTAACAAGTAATTAAAATTAAGAAAATATCCTTTTAAAAGAAAAGTTTCTAATTAATTATTTTTTTCTCTAAATAAAAATAAATTAATTATGACATTGCAGAAATTTTTTTGTTAGCATTCTTCAATGTAAAATAACTAAATAAACTGAAATAACACTTCAAAAAAATGCTTGAGTATAGTAAACAGAAAAAACTACTAGTTTTAGAATTAAATTTAGTAGAAACTATACCAAGTACATCATTTGTAATTAAGTTAACTAATTTGAAGTAAAGCAATAAATAATAAATACAAGTGGGCAAAACTTTTCATCTGAAACATTGGATTCATTTCCCTTTTTAATCAATATTAAAGTGAATTTATCGTAATACTTTTAAGATTTCTAAATAAATGAAATCATAACAATTTTAGTGAATTACATATTGTGTGATCGAAAAGTCAGGTATCCCATTAATGCCCAACTGTTTGTTCACTCAATTCTGTAATAAAATAATGTTTGAAATAGAAATAAATGAAAGGGAAAAAATGGTGGGAGAAAAAGTAAGCTCTCTCTCCTTTTTTCCCTAAATATATATATATATGTTACCGTTAAAGTATGAAATCCGTTATTTTATAGAATACCTAGTTATTCCATGAAATAACTGACCGTGTCCGTTAAAGTGTAAAACTCTCTTGTATTTCATGGTTTAACTAGTTATTTCATAGAATAACGATCTGCAGCCCGTTAAAGTGTAAAATAATCTACTGCAATGAATGTTGCTTCTCAACCTGATAATGAAAAAGTAGTTGAGTAAACAGTATTAAATAATCCCATTACGAAAGTATGTGTTGTCTGTTTAAAAGAATGCAGTGAAAATATACTTGGCTTCAAATGTATGGAGCCTGTCCATATATCATGTTCGGAAGATTATGTTTCAGTAGATGAAATTGAGCAGAAAATCTGCAAATTGTTTTAAGGAACTTAATGTTTAAAGAGAAAGATAAAAGTCTAAAAAATGTTTAGAAATTTAAGCGAAAAAGATGAAATTAATGTCGGATAAATCTCATTCAGAAGCCTCTGTGGGTTTTACCGTCCGTATCCCAGTGCCTGAATCTGACAGAGGAAAAGGTGATGCCAAATCTATTTTAGCTATCATCATAAAAATAACCGAAGAAGGATTTTTCCAATTGAGCACAAGAAACGGAAGCATAAAGCAATTATATTCCCGATCCCAGTTCAGTGTCTGCGAACAAAAATTAATAAAATAATTTTTATAAAAAAACAGAACCGACTTCAAATTATAAATTGCGCTAAAAAGTGAAAAAAAGGTTCATTCTTTAAACAACATCGATGTGACTTTTAAACATAGTTTTAGAAGTCGGTGCAAAATGAGGATAGATAAAATCTTTTGTAATCATGAATCAATTACAAATATATATATTTTCGCAGAATTAGCAAGTTCCAATATGAAGTAGCAAATGGTATAATGGTAATTGCAGTCATAATTTTGCACCGACTTCTAAAACTATGTTTAAAAGTCAAATCGATGTTGTTTAAAGAATGAACCTTTTTTTCACTTTTTAGCGCAATTTATAATTTGAAGTCGGTTCTGTTTTTTTATAAAAATTATTTTATTTTATTCTTTTTAGTGTAAATACATGTTCTATATAAATACTCTATTTTTTAAACACTCCATATCAAACGGAAAAACTTCTTTGAGTGAATGACACTAAAAACTAATTGTTTGTCTGATAAAATCCCTTTTGAAGTCAATTTTAGCAAACAAACTGAATTTTTGCCACAGAGAAGCCTTCAGTCAAACCAAGGCTGAACTTGATCGTTAACTGTTTAACTGTTATTAAACTCTTGCTGTAATTTCTTTTAATATTATAGCCCATGACAACAAACATGTTTTTAACAATGACTTTTATATTTATTAATAGATTTTAAAACAAAGAAAAATTAAGCCAAGCCTTTCCAATTAAAATAAAAAATATTTATTTTTCACCCGTAACGTTTTTTCTAAAAAGCAAATGTAGTCAAATTGAGTTTCAATATTTGAGTTAGACGAACCTCTATCAATTAAACAAAAAATCATCAAAATCGGTTCATTTAATCAAAAGTTATGGATGAAAAAACAACAACAACAAAAAAAAAAAAACACTACATTTCTGCCCATAACTTTTTTTTCTAATTATCGAATATGGTCAAACAAAAGTACGGGACTTATGGGAAACCACCCTCGATCGATTAAAAAAAGAATCATGAAAATCGCTTCATCCGGTGATAAATTATGAGTGGAAAAAAAAAAAAAAAAAGACATACATACAATATGAATGTATAACCGCCTTCCTTTGTGAAGTCGGTTAATTAAAATCGAAGAAGTACCGGATATAGAAATATCGCTCCGGTTGGTTGCTACAGCTCAAAGTGTAGGTACTGGTAAGGGATTTAAAAAGTGTGTCAACAAAAAATGTTCTTGCTTTAGAAATGATATTCTTTGCAATTCCAAGTGTCATTTTAGTAACCCTTGTTGTAACAAATGATTTTATGGTACATTTCCATATATACCATTTATACGCTGTATAAATTAGATAAATTGCTTCTTTTTCATTTTAATTGTCTATCATTAGTTTATTTATAGAATACCTCGTTATTTCATTTTAGGTAAATTGTTTATTTTACACTTTAACTGTCTCTCATTAGTTAATTTATAGAATACCTAGTTATTTCATAGAATAACTAGTTAAAGTGTCAAATTAATAACATATTACACACTTTAACGGACACGATCAGTTATTTCAGGAATAACTAGGTATTCCATGAAATAACTGCATTATATACTTTAACGGTAACATATGTATATATATATACAAGAGAAGAAAAAAAATGGATTTTTTTAATATTAAAAAAAAAAAAAAGAAAAAAAAAATCGGACGGAAGGCATGAGAGGATGCAGATTTTCTTAAAAATTACGTAATTTTTACGGAATACGTATCTCATCAAGTGTCTAAGCTCAAAGAAAAAGAAAAATTATTCAAATAATTATACAAATACAAATACAAAAGTGACGACCAGCAACAGGCTCAGGGCCCAGCTAGGCTGGTCCTAGTCAATTTAGAAGACCCCAATGAATAACAAGAGCTTTTTAAAAAGTTTTTACCCCACTGCAATTAACAATCACTTCCGGTAAACTATTCCAACTGCCTACAACCCTATTGAAGTAGTAATTTTTCCTAATTTAAAGATTAGCCTGAGATTTGAAAAGTTTAAAACAATGACCTCTGGTTCTACTTTCAGCACATAGCTGTAGTGCATCAACATTTCCCATTTTAATGAATTTAAACAACTGAATCATGTCCCCTCTAACTCTCCTTTGCTCAAGACTATACATATTGAGCCTTTTAAGCCTAACCTCATAATCTAAATCTGAAAGACCACTTACCAATCTTGTAGCCCTCCTTTGAACCCTTTCTAATAAGGTAATATCCTTTTTTAGGTACGGAGACCAAAACTGAACAGCAAACTCCAAATGAGGTCTTACCAAACTTCTGTATAATGGCAATACAACTTCCTCAGACTTGTTCGAAATAGCCTTATTGATAAACCCAAGCATCCTGTTAGCTTTGTTACTTACTATGCTACATTGCTGACTGGGCTTCAAGTCGTGACTTATCAATACTCCTAGATCAACAACTGCTTCTGCTTCTCTAATGACAGAACCTTGTAAATAATAGGTTGCATGTTTATTCCCATGACCAAAATGAAGCACTTGACATTTCCCAATATTAAAAGACACACCCCACTTAATTGCCCACCTAGAAATTTGATTCAAATCCTCTTGAAACCAATTGACTTGTTCCTCCGTGTCCACAATCCCCATGATTTTGACATTATCAGAAAAATATTGATGTTCCCAGAAATACTCTCAGTAATACCATTAATAAAAATAATAAATAATATAGGCCCAAAAAATATCGTATTATCGTAAAATAATAATCACGACTTACCTTTTCTTCCTGAATGCGGCGAAATATCACAAGATTAAAATAACAACTACTTCCCCGCTCTTAATTTAAATTAGGGATGTAACGAATAGTGATTTGGCCGAATAGCCGAATACCGAATATTCGGCCACTTCCTTCAGGCTGAAACCGAATATTCGGTCATTTCTTCAAGGCCGAATAGGCCGAAGCCGAATATCCGGAAACTGTCTTAGGCCGAATACCGAATATTCGGCGGCAGAATATTAAAATTTCTAGAAAATAGTTGTAATAGAAAGTATTTGACAAATTCAAAATTATTGACAAAGTCAAGCACCAATTACATACAATCTATGATGTATGATTTAATTCTGTTTAAGAATTTAGAACTATTTAAAATTAAACTATTTTCTCTATTGTTTTGAATGTACTAAAACTAAGAATTTAACCCACAGATGGAATAGAAATGACAGGTTTTATGGTAGTAAGCATTAGCATTATTTTACTAATTATTTAATTCAAATGAAAGAACTACTATTGCTTAGTGAACTTTTACTTCGCTCAAAAGTGCTCTATGAAGATGTATTAGAAGTTACAAAAGCTAATATTTTTATTTTATGGGGTTTTTTACATACCTATCGTTAAACGATCTATTAAAATTTAATACACTTAACTGGAATATATTTTTATTTTCAAAAACCCCAATAACTTATGCTATCTAAATATTCATGATATACTCTAGGCTTTTCACATTTCTCTCTCACCCAATATTCACAATAAATCAGTCTACCCAAACAAAGTCTGATTTCTACTTTGATAATAATAACAAAATTAATTTTTCATATATTATAATTAACTCTTGCCAGCTTTGGAAGCAAATGCTAAATATAAAATACAATATTACAACTTTAAAATCTGTTTTTCCTCAGTCAAGCCTAAAACTAGGTTAAAAAAAGAATTTTAAAAAGTTTTTTTTTCCTAAATTATTTTTATTTTTTAAAACCATAAACTAATGTATGATTTTGCAATAATTATAATACAATTTTAAATGTTTAAAATCTACTAATTTCTTTATTTTTTTACAATTTTACTGCAGCAGAACTATTCGGCCGAATGGTCCATCAATATTCGGCTTGGTGATGAAATAATTATTCGGCCAGACGAATATTCGGCCAAAGGGCCGAATAGGCCGAATACCGAATAGTGGATGAATATTCGTTACATCCCTAATTTAAATATTAATCAACATCGATGCTTTCGATAAAAAATGATATTAATGAAATTACAAGTAAATAACTAAATAAATAACTAAATAAATAAATAAAATAAAGTAAAAAAATATACAGAAAAATATATAAACTTCTGGTCGTAAATGTTTTTGTTTTAACCAAAGTGTGGTGATGTCACACGTCTTGTTACCCCCTTTCCTCCCCTTGTCACAAACTCACAATTTCTGGAATCTCTTCCCCTCGAAGCGTGACATCATTTGTGAATGATCCCTTACTTGATATTTGTACAGAAGTATCTTAATTTGTAGCCAAATCACAAAAGTCAAAGTTGTGCAAATAAAATACTGTAGCAAGGGGATCGCAGAGTTTAATTTTGTATTTTTCCGGCTTTTAAAAGGGGCGTAACGCTAAAAATATTAAGAAACGATGAACTATGGGATATAATACGGGATCTCATTAAAACTGGATTTGATCCTGCTCACCACTTTTTCTTCTAATTAGGGCAGTGGTTCCCAACCTTTTTTTCCTTGCGAAACTCGATCTCAAAGAAACTAGAGAACCCCCTTCTGTAGGCGCAACAAATAGTAACATGTAACAAAACAATAAAACGTGGTAGCACATTAATTTTCCATGCTGCATAATAGTTCATAACAAGAGATGAAAATATAATCGCAACACATCCAAGTTTAAATAAAAACGAGAATTACTTTTTTAATATTTGTTCTTTTTGAATTAGAGCAGTAAACATATGTATTCGCAAAAATACCTTTAAAACTTAATTTATTAGTAGGGTGTAAAAGTTGTGGAATGGTATGAGAAAAAATATACATACAAAATTTTGAATCAATTAATAAATATCATTCGGTTCCACTTTCCGGTTGAAATGTACAAAATTCTCAAAAGTTAGACTAAAATACAATAAATGAGAGTGTAAAATTTTAAATAAGTGAATAAATATCTTCCGGTTTTACTTTCCGTTTGCCGAAAATAATGCAAGATTTTTCATTTCAGTAAATTTTCCTATTTCCGACTTTTTTTCACGTTAATGAGCACTCCCAGAAACGCATGCTCAAATCTCACGAAACTTTCGTCGTATTTGACGAAATGGCTTCGTGAAAAATGCTCCGAGTAAACCTTTCGTCAAATTGCCGAAATTGGTGTAGTAATTTTTTTAAGCCACGTGATCGCGTGAGGAAAAAATCGTTATAAATAACGAAATTTTCTTGACGATTGACGAATCGTCGAAAATGAGGATTCTATTTTTGAGAGTGAGGAAGAAGTGGAAAATAGTAAGAGAAACATACGCTCAAAATTTAAAATAAATCAATGAATATCTTTCGATACCCCTTTAGAGATTCAAACTTTCGAAATCAGGTAACAGTAGAAATTTCTATGCCAGTCCACAACTTTTACGCATTATCGCGAAATTAATTAATAAAACAAAATCATTTTTGCACTTCGTCCTAAATGCCTATGTAAATTTGCTATTTCGTTTTTACATTAGCAATTAAAAATTCTGCTATTGTAAGATTATTTTCGCGAACCCTTTCGACACCCCACGAACCCGTGGGGGTTTGGAAACGCTGCCTTAGGGAATTCTTGCCTCAAAAAAAAAATCTAACTCTTGCAGTATGCATTTAAAGAAAACTTGGTTTGCATATTAAACGTACTCGTACTATCATTTACCTTTAAGAACTAGACGCCGCAAGTGAGTGGAGTCGATGCTTAACTGCATTTCGTTTAGTTTTCCCATTTCCCCAACGAAAGCTTACACATTTGCTTATTTTGTTTGGATTATTTATCTGTTTATATTCTGAAGGAAAACACCAAAATCCAATAGCACACAGAGGGTATTTTCTTAAGAAACAATAAATTATTAGTCTTTCAATCCCTTCCTCGTGTCAATTTCGTCACCACCAATTAGTAAAACTCTAAATTCGGCCAAAGATTTCTTACGTAATGCTTGTAGTATATGAATGCTCTGAGAAGATGATTTGGTGTGCTTTTCTTAGAAAAGAATATAAATATCTTTAATTAAATCAAGTAAAATGACTTACTTGAGCAACGAACTCGTTGTTATGTGTTCAACGGTTTTCGTAATCACATGCAGCACAAGATTTAATCACGATTCAACAGTAGAAAATTGAAATTTAAGTTGAGTTTACCATCACGGCCTATAGGCGAAACGCGATGTCATGGGAAGAAGTCCCTGTTTTTTAGTTTTCCTCCGGAGCGCACATTCTTAAGATCACATGGCAGTTGTCGCTTCAAGTACATTATTTAGCTCAGTGCGATATAATCGGCTTTTGCAAAGAAGCTGCTAAACAAGCGAAATTTTTTAAAAACTTTCTTCTGCATGTAAATTTGAAAAAGGAAGCAAATATCGAATGATAGCACATTTTTAAATTCAATATTTTGTTTCTTAGTAATTGTTGTTTAGCGGCGGAAGTTCCAAACTTTTTTTTTTTTTTTGGATTGAAAAAGGAGATCTGCTTGGAAATTCAAAACATGTGTATGCAGTTGCGTCGTTTCAAATTTTTTCATTTTTGTAAAAAATTACATTTTAAAAAACGACAAATGTATACACACTTTTGAAAATACCACATTATGTTCTGAGAGTCGGGGGTAGGAGGGAGATTTTCCCCTCTTGATGCCTCTAAATGATGGGCCTGCATGTATACAAGATTTATTGTAAATTTGCACTTGACTAACTTCAGTTTCATCCTTGAATAAGGAAAAAAGAAAGAAAGAGAGAATTTAAATTTGCTATTAATTTTCTTAGAACGATTAGGAACTTTTTTAAATTTCGATTTATATTTTACAATTTGCTATTGTTTTTCTTTCTTTCTTTTAATGGATCTATACATCATTTTGGTCTAATTTGTCATATAATATAAACCCCAAAATGGCCCCGGAATACATTTATTGATTGATTTCAAATTTTTGTATTTACATAAACTTTCTTTCAATTTATCTGCGCCATTGCATGAGAAACTTGAAAATAGTTAAATTTTAATGTTTCTGTAAATTTGTAACTTTTGTCGAATTTCGTGTATTTCAAACGAAAAATGGAACAGAAAGATATTTATTTATTTATTCAAATATTTGTACGTATGTTTCTTCTGCTATTACACAACTTTTTCGCACTATCGGAAAGCAAATTTCTAAAAATTGTTTTTGCTAATACATATGTTGGCTGCCCAAAAATAATCGAAAAAGAACAACTAATAAAAAAGTATTCCGTTATTGTCGCTTTATTCTAGATTTTAATTACACTTTACCGTTTTACAATCATATTTCATTTTCTCTTATGAACTATTGTGCAACGTGAAAAATAATTTGCTACAAAAATTTATTGTTTTCTTCCGTTTCTAACGACTACGGAGGGGGTTCGCCATTTTATTTGGGATATTAAAGGGGGCTTGCCAGGAGAAAAAGTTTGAAAACCACTGCTCTAAATAAATAAACGTTTGCAATAGAATAAAGTTTTTCTTTAATGTATTTTGACTGAATTCGCGCAAATCATGATTTTTTTGCAGTTTTTCTTTGTTATTTGCGCAGTAAATACGTTCTGACATTCCCTATGTCACCTCTGCATTGGCCCACTCAAGAACATATGAAGCTCTTGCACAATGAAAATGAATATGAATTATGAAATAATAAAAAATCGCAGCTTTAAAGAAGAGAAAAAGAGAAAAAAATAAATATAAAAGACTTCCAATGTGGCGTAACCTTGAAAAATGTACACCTTGAAAAAAATGCAACTTGGCAGTCATCAAAACGTAAATAGAACCTGTGCCTTTTCGCTTTCTTCCTGCATATTACAGGTGAAGCAACATCATTAATCACGATTTTATTTGAGTCTTTGGCGATATTTCTTTGTCGCCAGAATGGCAACCCTTCTCACTGAGAAAATGGGTACGGGATGATCTTGACATTCACGCCAAATGAAAAGGGTTACACGAAGCGCGCGAATCCGAAACGTTTCGGTTAGTGATTATTTTTAGATAATGAACGACAGCGGTAATCAAACTCATAGCTTAAGAAAATTCGTTCATTAATAAAAACATATTTTTACAGACTTTGAAATTTTTTCGCATTGCAGGATAAATAAGATTTTGCCGCTTCTTTCCGTATAGCATCTACGCAGTTCAGCAAAGATGACGCAGTTCTATTCCTAGTTTTAAGCCATGCGCAGATTCGAACAGTACAAGCTTTATTTTAGGACTGTGTGGAACTACCTAGAAACCATCAGAAGATGTACTAGTTAAGGCGTAAAATTATATCTGGAAGATCGGTGAGTTGAGAATTTTTCTTCACTTTTTGACCGTAATTTTTGTAATTGTAGCAGTGTCGCTGCAGTCTAAAAATGATTTAAATTAGATTATCTTTTATGGATCGGTGTGTTTTGACAAGTGGTAAATTGTATACGTTGTCATTTTTGCATTGATTCGATTGAATGACGCAATACGTTGCCGCAGCTGTTACGAAAAAACAATGCTTTAAGTTTAAAGGGAATTAATGTACTATTTGATAAATATTTTTTGTAAATGTATTTGCGATTTGATAATCAATTTTATTTTATATTTTGTTTTACAATGCATCTTATCTACAAATTATCAGCTTTCTTATCGATAAAATATCTTTGTTTTTTTTTTTTCCTTTTTATCCTTTGAATTTTTACCATTGTTTACACATTTATTTATTGCTTGTAACTGAACTTTAAACGAGCCCGCTTTACAATAAAAATCATCCAGTATTTTGAAGGTCCTAATATTTTTTAAAGTTGCAATGTTATAATAATTTAAAAAGTTTTGCGCACACTTTGTTAAATGTTATTATTTATATGTTATTTTATTCTAAATGTAAAATGGTGTAATTAGAAAATATACACTTTGTAATATTTCATAATGATATAAAAATAAAAATTATTTAAAAATGATTATATTTATATATAACATTAAAATCCCTTTTTACAAATAAATGGCCAGAATCGCCAGATGATGTTGTGACGTAGCCTGATGTTACATATATGTATTTCATTTTATTGTGCGTTCTTCTACATTTATGTTATTCCTGAGCAATAGTAAAATAAAATTACTTGTGCAAACTGCTAATGTTTTGCTAAGAAAAACCTTGTTTTTTCCACCCTTGTGTATTTAACAGTAATGCTATTAATGTTTTTATTGACTATTTGTTCAACAACAACGGGTTACGAACGAATATAAGTTACACTAAGTATTATTAAACGATAAAAATGTCATTTATTTAACCAGTATTTATCTTTGTTTTCACTTGCAAACTAATATCGGTATTTTTATAGCTTAGTTTTGATGGAATAAAAATAATTTAAATGTTTTGCCGTAATCCTTCACTTTTGAGTCAGAACAAGGGACCGACCAAAAAAGACACAAGACCTAAAAATTTAATTCAACTTTTAGACCAAAATAAATTTATAGGTAAATAAATAGCAGAAAAATATAGAAAGAATTGTAGCTTCATTTTTTATGAATTAATTTGTTATGAAAGATGTTAACATAAATACAGTTAAAATACAATAAAACTAACGTGATTTACTTTATAGCTTTCGAAGTTCCTCAGAAGTGAAGATTGTTGTTGTTTTCCTATATGATCTAACAATCTTTTCCATCTTGTTCAAATGCTTTAAAACGAGTATAGCATTCTATGCAAAGGTTGTTTTTTTTAAACAGAAACTTTTAAAAGGATAGGGGGGCGGTGAAAATTATACCACTTAGAAAGAAAAAAAAAGATACTCTCCTGAAACTGACACAGGAATGAAACTTATTGAATTAGAATATTTTTTTCTGCATTAAATCAAAACTTTTCGTAAAAGTGTTCTTTTTAAAAATATTTATTTAAAGAGCACCTTTTTTTACTAATTTATCGCCTGATTTTTTAGAGCATAATGCGTTGACAGACACCCTGCATTGTATTAAATTTCTGCTCTTTTAATTCATTAGCATTAAACTTCATTTCTTTAAATTAAAAATCCGAAATAATCTTCTTTTCTTTGAATTAAAAATTAGTAATAAACTTATTTTCTTGAAATTAACTGTATATTATAGCTCTTTTTTTTTCTAAGACATACTTTATCAGAGCATTTTACCGAAATTTAATATTGCCCTAAAGTACTTCTCCTAAAATTTGAAAGTAGGGTTTTGAGATGGGGGGGGGGGGGGGAGGTGTGTCTGTCGGTCTGTCCCTCCTGTCTGCCACCCCCTAATAACTTTTGAACGAATTGTTCAATTCGAAAAATTCTTTTTGCATTTGAAAGATCTCGACGACGACATCTCATTTCATATTTTACTTTTGGATTCGTTAAATTTTGAACAGTTCAAAAAATTTTTACGGGTACAAGATCCAAGTTCCAATGAACAAGCATACTGGAAGAAGCTCTTGGCGTGAAATATTAATTTGAACAATTTTTTGTTCATTTTTGAACAGTTCAAAAAATCTTAACATCAGAGCCTTTCGGCAAATTATTTAAACTCTGGGCGTAAGATTCAAGTTTCTATGAACAAGCTTATTCGGAGAAGCTCTCGGCGTGAAATATATTTTCGATTTGTACAATTTTGTTCATTTTTGAACAGTTCAAAAAAATTTAACATTAGCGCCTACGGGGAAATTGCAATTCTATATAAATCCTGCTCCAACAGACAGATTTACTCGGAGTAAACTTATTCGATCTCTGTAGAGCATGTATAGATACGAAGTTCAGCAAGAACTGAACGAGCCTATTTTCCAATGAAATTTTTTGATTGGATTTTTAAGGATATTTCTCAATGAAGAAATGAATAAATAAATGAGCGAATGAATGAATAAATGAAAGAGTGAAAGAATGAATGAATGAAGAAATGAATGAGTGAAAGAATGAATAAATGATAAAATAAAAAAATGAGGGAATGAACGAAAAAATAAAAATAAATGCATGAATGAGTTAATGAATAAACGAATGACTGAATAAATGAAAGAATGAATATGTATTATCCGTTGAAAAAGGTATATTTGAAGTAATTAAGAACTAAAGCTAAATGAGAAACAGAGAGAAAGAGATAGCTCGATGAGAGAAAAGCAAGTTTTCATAGAAAAAGCATAGAAAAGCACTTTCGAAGAGATAAACTGCCAAAAAAGCACTTTTGGAGAAATGAAATGTAAAATAGCACTTTTGCAGTAAAAGAACACTTTAATGTAGAAGAGCACTTTTTCACGAGAAGTATGTGCCAAACTGCGTTTTTCACGTTCAAATTGTGTATAAAAGCATTTTTCATAAGACAGACTTACGTATGGATATATATTAGATGAGATGTAAACTAGCAGAAAAACAATTTATTGGAGAAAGAATATATAAAAGAGCACTTTTTGGCAGAGTCTCACAGGCGGCCATTTATTTTTATAGATTAGCTTTGTAACTGCCTTTTAGTATGTATGACTTAAAAATAAAAAATAAATAAAATTTAAATGTTTACTTTATTTCGGTGGGAGTACTTTTAAGAAGAAAAGCACATTTTTGTGATAGTTCAAGTTTATTTATTAACAGGTATTTTATTGTTTTCCGAAAAATGTATAGCAATAAGCTATAAAACATTTAAAATTTCGCCATATTAACAGAAAAGACCATTTTTATGTACCAGCACGAAATAAAGTTCGTGGGCGCTCAAAATAAACTCAGTAAATAAATTTAATCAATATCATGATAATCAATAAATATACTGAGTTTAATCAATAGGAGAGTATATAGTATTCCAAATAAATATTGGCTTTTAGAAATTTATGTTGTGATTATTGCGGAAGGCTGTTTTGCTTCAAAAAGTGAGCTTTTACATTTTATTTATTCAGAAGTGCTTTTTTGCCCTTTATCTTCTCGAAAGTGCTGTTCTATGCTTTTTCTCTGAAAAGTTGCTTTCGTTACGTAGACATCTAGATAATTTTGAGTGTAGTTTTCAGCGTACAAGTAAAATTTACTTGAACATCTCGCCGAAGAACCACCGGAAAGTTATCTAAAGCATTCTCCGCAGATTTAAAACTGATCGTCGCGTTTCAAAATTTTATTTAAAAGGTTTCGTTATGTGTTTCATTATTTTTTATGCACAGAGAAAACTTTTTTATTCTTTTCTCAGTATTAGTTAAGGGACCGTCCATAAATGATGTCACGCTTTTTTCCCATATATCCGACTCCCCCCCCCCTTATCACAAAATGTCACAATTCAACATACCCCTCCCCTCTTGTCACAATTTCATGAACTCCCCTCCCCTCTCCAGCGTGGCATCATTTATGAATGACCCCCTGGAGGGAATTATTTATTTTTTTCATTATGAAGCGTAAGAAGAGAAAAAAAAAAACGTTCACTTTTTAAAAAGTGTACAGCATCTATAATAATAATATTAAAAGCATTATCCTGCAATATTTCAATTCGAGAAAAAAATCTTAGGTTGAATGTGTTCCTTCGCACCCTCCCTTGGTACGCTACTGAAATGCGCAAAATAATAATTAAATATTATTCTTTTTGTGTATAATAGCCTTTAAGCAGCCATACTATTAATAATTCAAAGCGTCATTATATTATTTAGACCCAAGGGCAAGAAAGGGCGGGGTATTTAACTTCGCCTTCGCCTTTCACGTATCTGACCGATACCTCCGAGACTGGGACTAGTCTCGGAGGTATCGATCTGACCCACTCGTATCCGCCCCCTTCCGACGAATGCACAAAAATGTGATAACATCCATTTGAATGAATTTTTTCTGGTCTTTAGGGTTAACATTAAAACTAAGTTCTTTTGTTATTTTGAATAATTATAAATTTTTAGTTAAAACCAGAAGTTAAATTAACCAGTAATAACTATTGATAAAGTGGCTGAATTATGTCTCATTCAATTCGGAATGAAATCCAATTCAACCGTAAATTATTAAATGAGATTTAATAATTTGCGGAAATTTTTAAATCTCATTTTAATTGCTCTTGTGGTCAGAAATATTTCTTGTTTTAAAAATACTTACTGACCTGAGCTTTAACTGCAACTTTGTACAAGATTCCACACAACGATCGGAATATAGATCTGGCAAACAAAATATTTTCTGAATATATAATTCAAGTACTTAGAATTTAGAACGTACAAGTAGTTACTGATTATACTTAGAATTTTTATTCAATTTGCTTGTCCCGTGCTGTTTAATCCAACAGTCTTCTAAACTTGCCAACTCTTTTCGGGAGAACAAGAAGTATTACATTCTATTTCGATGATAAGGCTATGTCGATTATTCGTCCAGCTACTTCTTATCAAAAAAAACCTGAAATTTTATAGCTTCTTTAACGTGTATTTCGTAAATATGTTATAGATATTCAATTATGACTGTTTGCAGTGCCGGTTTTTAGAGGGGTCCCTTGGGGCACGGACCCTCTTCGAAGGAATAAAAGAAAATTGTAATTATCCTATTAAATAATATTTTCTTATTTTTTTGTACTTAAAAGTATTAGTTGGGTTTAAGGGGTGCTCAAAAACATTAAAGCTCTCAAGAGAACTTTATGAAAAATTTTGCGAGGGCGGAACCAGTTTTTTTTGTTCCCTCCAGACTTATTCCTTTATCAACCACGCTGCCTGTTTGTTATACGATTCTGTCAGAGTAATTGCTTTTGGTACTTATGTAAGATTTGGTTATTTAATAACTTTTGTGCGTTATCTATTTTAAAGTTTGGTTCGTTTTAATATTCTTTTCGTGAAAGTCTTGCGGATTCTCCCAGTTGGCTGCACACACCCTGCTCGCACCTCTAGCTGATATCAGGACACTACGTTCTAGTATCTACGTCCTACCGTAGTTCTTGCCGCGAACGATTACGGTTGAGTCTAATTTATAGGGTGTCTACAGGTCACGAAAGTCCCGAAAATTCTCGAATTTAAAAATCCGTCACGAAAGTAACAAAAAAGTCCCGATAAATTACGAATACGTCACGACACTTTTCCGTCCGGTGGGACTGGTCCCTTCCAAAAAGCACTGGACATCCAGTATCCAATAGGTTTTTAACTATCTGGAATCTGATCTGACTGACCACTGCAAAAAATATCCGGTTAACCGGATAGCCCACTCGAATTTAGACCTTTTTGAGGGACAATGCAAGAATGAGCTATTGCCTGTTCTGAGGTTAAGTGTTTTTTTTTTTTTTTGTATTATTAACTAATTTTAAGTTAAAATTATCATGTTATTTTTATATCTGGGTAATCAACGTGTGATAGCATTATTTGAGAGTAACATTAATAGCATGAATCAATATTAACTGTTGCGCTTTGGCATTTTGATGTGATTTGGTGGGGCACAGCAAAAAAAAAAAAGTAGTTTAACCACTCATTTAGAGCTCTGCTGAGTGATACGTCTACGGCTGAAATCTAAGGTCGCGTGTTTTTGCAAAATCTTATGTCTAAACAATATGCTGCCAAATCGAGTCGCATTATTTAGTAGAATAATCGAGAGAATTATTTATATAGACATATTCTGCTAAAACTGGGGCTGATATAAGGGAAATGCAAATTTTTTGATATATGGAATAGGAAATGCGTAAAATTAAGCAGAACATAGTGCATTCGAGAGATAAAAAAAATGTGCAATTTGGGCGTTACATGCATATATTACTGAGACGGCAGTACCACTAAGTGCCCCTTCCCCAAAGTTCATACAAAAAAGTATCAATTTTCGTCTTGTAAAAAGTGTAACATATATAACTCAGAAATACCTGCCAAATTTCATAAGTTAATATATAAAAAAACTTATTTTTCCAGTAATAGAATTTATAACATTAATTGTCTGTTTTACAGGTATTTATGGGTCTGATGTAATTAATTATGCTTATAGTTTAATTATCCCATTTCGTCAATATTATTTTAATTTTTAACTTGTTTTATTTCTAGTGGATTCCTTCACTTCGTAATATGTTTCAATTTCTTCCATTTCTCCCAGTTTTTTTTCTTCATTTCCTCCAGTTTCTTCCGTTTTTTTCCAGTTTCTCCCACTGTCCTAGAAAAAATCTGTTTCTTCCGGAAGGAACCCAGCCCTGATCTTAAGCTAACTAATTTTACTAACTCCGATCACAGTTTTATAAATATTTTACGACAAATTTCACTTTACAGAATTCAGTAAAGTAATTCTAAATTTGTTGAATTATAGTCCCTTAGAACCAGCGGCTTAGTTTCTGGAAAAGAAATGGGGCACTCCCATGGTTTTCAGAACTGATTTATGATTTTCATACGTAAACAGCCTGAATTACGTAAAATATGTTAAAATTTTTATAAAATTGAGAGAAAATATGCAGGAACTGAGCTCCCTTGAGCTTTGATGCAAATAAGACCCTGTCTACAGGGATTAACTAGCTTTTGTGATAATGAGGCCCTGCAAAAATGTCGTTTTCATGTCAAGGAGTGAGAGAACGAATTTATATATATATTTCAGTTAACGTGGACCAGTTACGATTAAATTTTGCGGTACGATACTGACATGATGCAAAAAACAAACTATGGTAAAACGATATTAAAAAAATTGTTTAATGATTAGCTTAGAAAAATAACATAATATTTGTTTTTACTATCGTAACTTACGGACTTTAACAAATTTATTTGTATTTGTTAAAAATTATTTTCATTTATAAATCAACTTTTAATTTCCGATTCTTTGGAATGGCAACACCTTAGTTTGTGTGTCTACCAATTTTTCTTAAGCCTTTAAATTTTAAAGTGTTTTTTAAAATGGTTAATAGCCCGCAGATGTTCTGCGGTGAATCAGCTAGTACTATATTATTTTGCTTCAACAATCACAATGTGTATTTCCAAAGAAGATGGGATATTTTTTAAAGACAAGATACAGTAATAAATATCCCTCGTATTTATTTTACCGAATGCGAATCATACGTCTACTTGCATTGTTTTCTATTTTATTTGAAAATGGCATACTTGATGTGTTCCGCGTTATTATTAATGCTCGGTGTTTGCGTCATCGTTTACGTCATTAGAATTTCCGAAAGGCGAGATGAAATATTTTCAGTGTTTGTTTTTTCCCTCTTCCTGCTGCGGTGTTAGTGTTATTTCTTATGCTTTCGAAATCTTTTGAAAACCATTTATTTAGTCTCTCTTTCCAACTTTGGTCCTAATTTGTCTATTTAAAGCAATTTCATCTGGTTCTTAGATTTCTGTTTCATGTACAGATATAACTATTATGCAATCGTTTGAGTGTGTGTGTTATTATTATCATATATATTTTTTTAAATTTAGATATATTATGAGGATTTGCAGGTTGTAAAAAAAATTCAACTTGATCAAAATGAATTAAAATTGACCTTTTGTCGGGCGGGGTTTGACAGAGTGGCTCCAGCCCGAAAAAACCCCGCCCGGATTTTTTCAGGCCAGAAACTCTATTCGATAATATTTCACATAAAAATATTGTTTTTAAATTTCAATTTGAATTCTCCTCCTTCAATTTCGAGATTATTTTATATAACATTTGAGTAAAACACAGATGGTGGGATTTATAAATGATATACGGCTCTATAAAATGCAAAAATAGTCAAAGAATGTTTTGGTAAAATGTTAAAAAAGAAAGTGATATTTAAAGGTTTTCGGAAAAAAACCCGTAAAAGCCGAGATTTTTTAACCAAAACCCAAAAAACCCATGTAGGCTGGGTTAACAAAAAAAAAAAAACTCTGTGTTTTTCAAGTTCTGTTTACTGTCGACCTCTTTTCTTCGTGAAGTTACCGCAGTTCTTTTTGCTACACAAGAATAATAAACCAGGCCCCGAAAAATGATGATGATGCCTTTTTTGACGTTTTTCCTGTTTTAGAGCATCTTGTAAAGATTTTACAGAATTTTTTGCATTTTAAGTACTTTTCTCATATTTTAGAGCATTTTTCCTATGTTTTAGCCTTTTTTATAAAAATTTTCTGATTAAAACTTAGTTTGATTCATTCATTAAATTTCACGAAACACCTAAAAGGGTTGGTCGAGAGTAGAATTATAAGTCTGTTGCACAAAACTGAAAGAAGGCAAATTGAAGTAAGCAAAATATTTTTGACGTTGAAAAAAAGTTGTTGGTGTTATAATTGGAGAAGATAAGATCCTGTCATTTAAGACAGTAAAGTTATCAAAACGCATGTTTACCAGTCATCAATGTATTGTCTTCATTATTTTATTTTATTTATTTTAGAAAGTCATTTAATAAAGTGGCTATTATAATTTTTCAAAAAAGAAATATTTTAAAATGCTTTAACGTAATTTTGACTACAGATCTTAAGTGCAGTGTTCAAAATGTTAAGTGAATTTTTTAAACTTTAATGGCATTGTTTAGGTCATTTTGGTGTGTTTTTCAGGGATTTTTTATTTTATCAACTTTCGGGGAATGGATTAATGATACATTCACGGATAATGCTACTAAAACTGCCTTAGGGGCCGTTCATAAATGATGTCGCGCTTTTTCCCCATATATTTGACCCCCTCCCCCCCTTTGTCACAATATGTCACACTTCAGCGGACCCCCTCCCCCCTTTGTCACATGTCACGCTATGTTGCATAATGCAAGATGTCATATTTTTTGTTACCTCCTCCCCTCCCCTTGTCACACTTTGTCACAATTTCACGAAGCCCCCTCCCCCCCCCTCGAAGCGTGACATCATTTATGAATGATCCCTTATGTTCTACTAAAATAAAGCAATAATAAATTCATATTATAAGATTATGTAATAATTTGCAACCCTTCCTTTACGATTTAGAAAAAAAAAAAAAAGAATATTTCCGTCTTCCAACCATCAAATTTTTTGTCCCGGCTTGAATTCACTTTTGTGAGGATTTTTTGTGACCTTATTCCTTTTCTTTCTTTCAGTGATCCACTTGATTAGATTCCTTGTCCATCAATGAAAGGAAAAGAAAAAGACCATAAAATTTGCACTTCTAAACCATTCTTGCATTAATTGGTAGTAAAATCTTCTTTTTGGCTCGATGGAGAATATTCTTAAATAAAACCAGTTGCTTTTAGACAGGAAACTCTTCAATTATATGCATGATAATAGACTCACGTGCTATTCAGTGATTCCGTTCGTATGCTGTTTGGTAATGCAGTAAAACCCAGTTATACCGCGCCTCAGTATACCGCGGAATCGGATATACCGCGGTGACTATCATGTCCCCGACGTTTAAACTACCCTTTATCATTGTAATTTAAAGGTGATTCCTTATTTACCTTAGTAAATAAAGCCAGACCGAGCACACAAATATTCTAGGCAAAGAGCTCCAATTCCCTTATCACACACACTAACAGGTAAAGCCCTATTGTAATAGACCTGATATGTATATCTTTTGGTTTATAGAAGAAAAGGCCCAAGTAATTGATAAAGTTAAAAATGATGCAACAAAAGTACGTATTATTTGGATAATGTGTTTTCGCGGTATAGTTTGACTATACCGCGGTTATGTTATAACGCTGGTGCCAAACCCGACATCCGCGTTTTAGCGGGGTTTTACTGTAGTTGAATTAGTGAGTGCAGGAGCTGGTCTAGATTTTTCAGTACGAAGGCTGATTGTCTTCATATTTTTTTTTCTTTTTCGAATAAGAGTCTTGAAATTAAGATTTAAAATTCATTTTAATGACATTAAAATTGGAGTTGAAATATGTTTATTTTATAAGATAGTGGTGTTGTGACAATATGACTTATTTCTTGAATGGAATATAGGAAATAAAAAATCTTACTAAAAAAAGTTAAAATGAACAAAATTTTTTATAATAAAATAAATAAAATAATGAAAATAATAATAATAATAAACATTTTGGGGAAAGGCAAATAATTACATAAAATAAATTAAAATAATGAGAAAAAAAAAATAATAATAAACATTTTGGGAAAAGGCACTTCACCAAAAATGGTGGAAAGATCGATTCGAATTGGCAATTTTATGCATGCTCCAGTTGGTGATATAGAGTTAGAATATTAAATTTGAAACCTTGGTAATATACAATGATGCAATAGCAGCACTGAACGGAAATCTTGTATGTATATTGCGTTATTGCGTCATCCTTTCTCATAATAATGGATTTTTAATAGTAAGACCAGCTCTGGGAACTGCAAGGCATGAAAGTGTCGGAAAATCCGATAATACGAGAGGATTTTTTTTCTCGGTTAAAAAAAAGACAAAGAAATATAACAATTTGGCATTTGATATGGCAAGTTCATAGATGTTCATACGGCCTCGTTCGAATAGTAGTGATAAGCTTTCATTTTAATTGCTCGTGATGCTGGCTTAGAATTTATTCAACGCTGGAATATTTTTATATGGTAAAGGCACACGCGCATGACAGTACGGATTAAAAGATTTCTGTGCCATTCCCAATGACGCCAGCATCCTCCTTATTCCGAATTCAGTCGGAAACGATCCACTTCGGAAATGATCTCTATCTTCGTTAACACAAAAAGAAGACAAGTTTCAAGGTTAGTTAAATTCATTCGAATTTTCTTCCCCTTAACTGGTCCTTCCCTTTACCAGCAGATTTTTTCCAAAGCGAACAATTTATTTCTGTTCTCAGACGAAAAATCATTTCCTTTAAAGTTTCCCTCGTCCATCTTTTAATATTTAATCTTTAGGAACGATAAAATTTCTACTTTTGAAATAAGTGTGTGATCTGTTTATTTTTAAGGAAATAAGTTTTTTATTTATATATTTACTGTTGTCATTATTCTTATTTTTATAATTTTCACTCGTAGCTGGAAGAGAAGTGATTTCCATGTTTTTTAGAGGCTGTGTCCAATGGAGGCAATTCATACAGCGTCATAGGTAACGTGATAGCGATGTAAACAAAGAAAGCTGTAGTATCGCTTTACTTCGAGTTCGACTTTTTTTTTTTTTTTTTTTTTTTTTTTTTTTTTTTTTTTTTTTTTTTTTTTTTTTTTTTTTTTTTTTTTTTTTTTTTTTTTTTTTTTTTTTTTTTTTTTTTTTTTTTTTTTTTTTTTTTTTTTTTTTTTTTTTTTTTTTTTTTTTTTTTTTTTTTTTTTTTTTTTTTTTTTTTTTTTTTTTTTTTTTTTTTTTTTTTTTTTTTTTTTTTTTTTTTTTTTTTTTTTTTTTTTTTTTTTTTTTTTTTTTTTTTTTTTTTTTTTTTTTTTTTTTTTTTTTTTTTTTTTTTTTTTTTTTTTTTTTTTTTTTTTTTTTTTTTTTTTTTTTTTTTTTTTTTTTTTTTTTTTTTTTTTTTTTTTTTTTTTTTTTTTTTTTTTTTTTTTTTTTTTTTTTTTTTTTTTTTTTTTTTTTTTTTTTTTTTTTTTTTTTTTTTTTTTTTCTGAATTGTTTACGGTATCTAGCAACTTATCTCTAGAAATGGTGTTTTCCCTCAAATCTGAAACACCAATACCTAATAGGATTTTTCTATTGTTGATTAGGTAAGTTAGTTTTTTTGCCCCAATTGAATAAAGTCTGAGAATACTTTACAGCTTTTGCTTGCTGTAGGATTTTTTTTAGTAATGTACCAAGTACTCGGCCATTACTGGGTAGTTGTAAAAATTTCATAATTTTCTTTAAGATTACCAATAGTAGAGAAATTTATAACTGATTAGTACAATAATATGCAATATAAGTATGTAATATGCAATAACTAAAAAAACTTAAGTATATAAAATATTTTTACGCAGCTTATATATTGGTAAACTTCATATGCAAATTCGACTTTTTTTTTTTTATTTTGTTTGGTACTATCTTAAGCTCCACGAGTAGCGCCCAACATGTTTGATTTAACGAATCGCTGAAATATCACTTTATTATTAATTACAAAAAATTAAAAGAAAATAAACAAAAACATACAGTGTGAATAGACTTTTTTCCTTGGGGGGGGGGGGGGGGCGGATGATTTGGTGATTATGAGGCATTTTACATTATTGAATGAATTTTTACTACAACCAATAATCATTTTTGAAGCTGATTTTTAGAAAGAATTACAATGTTTAAAGAATTCTATTTTCGAACTCTTACATTTATTTTCTGTCATTAGTTTATATATATGTAGTTAAAATGTATGTTTTCATTTCAATATGTTCAAAATTCTTCATGGGCACATCAATATTCTTTTTGATTCACAACTACTCGAGATTCGGTACTGGGTCGAGTACTCGTTACGACTGGGCCAAAGTGCTACTCGAGACATCCCTAAGTGTTTTTAATGAGGAAGGTGACTTTGAATGCTTTTGATGATTTACAGCTAGACAAACAGAATGTATTTACTAACTACTGCTGAATTTTTATTACTGTCCCAAAATTGTATTTAAAAAAATAATAATTCTGAATTCTTATTCGCACACCACACATTATTGTGACATTTGGTCTAAATAAATGTCTCGCAAAAGTTTAATCTATTTGAAACATAATTAATTCACAGCTCAATGCATTGCAAATTTTTCAAAAACTATGCTCAATGTGCAACATTTAAGTTTCATAAAATTTTATAAAATAGTATACAACACAAAAGTATGCATCATAAGATTTTTTTTGGTTATAATTAATCATCACAATCATATACATATGCCAGATGCTACTAATAAAACTTGGAAAACATAATTAAAAACTAGATTAACAAGATATAACTAGATGAATATTTAACTTTCAAACCATCAGACAAGTATATTTACCTGCATAAGAACAACATTTTAATATCTTATTTTAAATTTGGCCTTGTTGAAAGAAACATAACATGCTTAAATATGCAGCGGTTTGTAAACTACCTTCTAATGTAATACTATATATAAAAACAAGAAGTTCCGTCTAGAACTATACGAGCCTACTTTCCCGTATACACCAAATTCAAATTTATAATCTAGCTATCTCTTTCTCTCTCCTTATTATTTATCTTTAGTTCTAATTATTGAAAATATATCTTTTTCAACGGATAATACATATTCATTCACTCACTCATTCATTCTTTCATTTATTCAGCCATGCATTTATTCATTCATTCGTTACCTCATTCAAGTGTTTATTCATTCATTTACGCATTCATGTATTTATTCACTCATTTATTTATATTTTCATTTATTCAATAATTTATTCATTCATTCTTTTCCTCATTCATTTATTCATTGATTTATTCTTTCACTCTTTCATTTATTCATTATTTCACTCATTGAGTCACTGAGAAATATCCTTGAAAATCCCGATCAAAAAATTTCATAGCAAAATAGGCTCGTACGTTCTGGATAAACTTTCTATTTCTACATGTTTTACGTTATAAGAGCTTTCCGATAAAGTTTGTTCCAAGCAAATCGGTCCGTTAGATCAGGATTTATATAGGGTTGAAATTTCCCCGTAAGCTCTGTGTTAATTTTTTGAACTGTTCAAAAATGAACAAAAACTGTTCAAATCAATATTTCACGCCGAGAACTCCTTTCAATAAGCTTGCAATAGGAACTTGGCTCTTGTGCCCAGAGTTTACAGAATTTGCTTCAATTTTGTCCATAGGCGCTAATGTTAAAATTTTTTGAACTGTTCAAAATTGAACAAAAAATTGTTCAAATCAAAAAGTGAAATATAGAAATGAGATGTCCTCGCCGAGATTTTTCGAATGCAAAAAGAATTTTTCCAATCGGACAATTCGTTCAAAAGTTATTAGGGGGGGACAGACCGACAGACAGACAGACCGACAGACAGACCGACAGACAGACCGACAGACAGACCGACAGACAGACCGACAGACAGACCGACAGACAGACCGACAGACAGACAGACCGACAGACAGACCGACAGACCGACCGACAGACAGACCGACAGACAGACAGACCGACAGACACACTTTTTCCCCATCTCAATACCCTACTTTCAATTTTTTTATTTTTCAATCTTTATTTAATTACTTCACTTATTTTTGACTTTTCTTGATTTTTAACGATATTTTCACGATACATTAAGCCTTCTTTCATGCTTTATTATTATTTTTTTTTACTTTTACGGGAAAGTAGGCTAAAAATGAGTGATTTTTGGATTTATAGTTATAACGAGACATTACATACAAAAACAAATACATAAACAGGGTATCCAACGTTTTGCAAAATTACATTCTGACACAGGCCTTTTAAAATTCACAATAATTTTAAAATTCCCCGTTAAATATGTCCCAATTACAATAATAGCTTTAAAATATCTTTCCACTGTTCCAAGCGAAACGATCTTAGTTAAAAATTATTTATACGTGTTCCTTGTCGGAAAAACAATGCTGGTATAACAGCAATAGCAAATGTTGCAGAACAGTTATAAAAACGTTTCAGACAGTTCATTAGGTAAAACTCAAAATGAAAGATCACTACAAGAATGAAAATTAATCTACTTACATGCCGTACGACTAGTGCTGTGCTGGCTTCAAACGTTCAAAATGTCATGGCGCACCCGCCAAAACACAAAGCGTAGAGCAGAGGTGTTGCCACTTCTGAATTCAGGAACCTTTTCGCAAAGAAACCTATTTTAAACAGGAAGCTCTCGGAAACCTGTGAAAGCCCTGAACGTTGCTGGAAATTACTCGTTACGTTACGGAATTTTCTTACAGTGCATGGTCTAAGGCCTGTAAAAACTTATGTTTTCCTTAAAAATGTATTCTAAGTGGTATGTGCGAATGTAATTCTTAATCTTTTGCGCAGATAATTGCCAGCTACTTCCACTTCTTTTTTTACAAAATTGTCGCTTTAACTTGAAACAACTTTCTAGAAAAATACAGGTGAACTTCGTTATAGTTACATCGTTTGACAACTCTGTCATAACCTTCAAGAAATTCCAGTCCTTTCATTGGCCTAAGAATAGTAACTGTGATCGAGAAATGGAAAATTCCCAACCATTGTAATTCTACACATTAGAAAAACCTCCACTGTAACATAGACGCAGCTATTTTATGTAAAGTTTTGATGACGTGTTTAAGTTGATTATTCAGTTAATTTCTTTTTAGCATTAAAAATTAGGGCATTTTTTCACACACTTTTAACTGTCTCACATGTGCGTAATCTTTTTATATCTGTAAACTTAGTTTTTACAGATTTTATTACATATGCACTCTCAGAAATAGAGCTCTCCCTTTTGACGATTCTTAAATCGTCAAGAAAATTTCGTCATTTACAACGATTCTTTCCTCGCGCAATCACGTGACTTAAAAAAGTTACTACACAAATTTCGGCAATTTGACGAAAGGCTTACTCGGAGCATTTTTCACGAAGCCATTTCGTCTAATACGACGAAAGTTTCGTGAGATTTGAGCATGCGTTTCTAAAGCGCCCTTTACACATACGTTCTTAACCGCGCGACTGAACGTGGCGCATCTAGCCACGGTCAAGAACGCGAGTAAAACCGTGGCGTTCAAGAATGTGTCGAAAAATGCACCACATTCTTAACCGCTCGCAAGATCGCGTTCAGATGCGGGGCGTTCCATTGAAGTCCCCTACAGAAGCCACAGCCTGCAGAATTGTCCAATCCTCCCGCTTTGATGCGCGGTTAAGAACGTGTATGTAAAATGCATTATTTCTTGGAGCGCGATCATGACCGCGCATCTGAGTGTCATTCTTAACCGCGTTCTTGAGCGTCCTAAAATTGCATTTACACGCACGCTCTTGACCGCGGATCTGAATGGCTCGTCGTCCGGACCGCGGTTAAGGACGTGTGTGTAAATGCCGCTTAAGAGTGTGATGGTGATGTAAATAATCGATATAAAGTTTCTTATACCTTTTTCTATTCCTTTTTAAAGCACTCAGCTTACAACTAATACTAATTTGTTTCAACTCTATTGCCTAACCTAAAAGATCAGGAATGTGGAAAAGCTGAATATGAAAGACTTAAACTGAGATAGAAAAGACTATATAATCAAAATGATAATATTCAAAGTTTTCTAACTTTCATGGGTTGTTGCTGAGTTAAGAATTATAAGGAATTTCAAGTTTTCTCAAAAGGTCAAAATAGTCAAAGTGGCATTGTGCTATTTAAAATTTATTAAACAGAAAGGGTTGGAGTTTTTTCCGATGATATTATGTTTGTTTGTGTGTTTGTTAAATAATAGAATTTAAAAACGTTTACTCCAAACTGTAAACCAGGCTACTGTGTCTTCGAAAGATATTTAGCTATTGTCGAACTGGTAAAACGCTGTTGGTAGAGCGACTTCGAACGAAGGCCGTAATTCAATCCTTAATGGGCCTCTTGAAAAATGCGCTTGCACAAAAGCTGCAGAAAATGGGGTACTCAACTGTTGCATCTCACTGAAACCTGTTTCAGTTGGGCAATAGGACATCATCGCGTGCTTTGCTGCATTTAAAGTACAAGCCATTTCAGAAAAAAGAAAAAGAAAAAAAAAGAAGATCGCTTTCGCGTGACTTGTTATACTGCAAATATTACTAGATAGAAGGAAAGAATGTCATAATTCTCCATGAGTTTCAAGTTCATTACCATTGGAATGTTTGCCGGTGCTTTCCTTTTTTTGGCAGTTTAGTTAGATAACTTTTGCCGATATAATTCTGAAGATTACAAATTCTAGAATGGTAAAATCATTAAATGCATTCTGATGGGGGCAGCGATTAAACGCTGTTTTTCACACGTATTGAATTCTGCCTTCGATGCTAGATTTCTTTTGGGAGTATGAGCTTTGAGATTCTTTTGGTAATTTTTACAGAAAAGTTTCTTTAAAGCATAAATATCACCTTTTGACTTTTGAGGATTTTTTTGCACCAACACGAATTCTGGTCCTTGTCTTGTTAAGAAATCACGCAAACTGAATTATTAAGTTTGTCCAGGATAAAACTGACATACCTCTGCTGAAATGTAGGTTGTATGTGCCATATCCTTATTTACTATATATGTATAATATATTGAAAGAAAAGGGAAAAAAAATCCTATTTTATGCACAATAATAGCTCTTTTTCTACTAAAAGAAATCTAATCCAGAAACGAAAGTTCAAGTTCTATTTGACTCATCCAGCTACATTTCCTCTTAAGGCACCAATCATATTAATATTTTTACGAATAGATAAATTAATTAATGAATCAATAAGATAAAGCACAGATCATATGAACAATAAAACTTTGTCAAGCATTTTGATGGCCTATGAACGGAACATCACGTTTTGGAAAGTAAACAAAAAAGGCAGAGTGACTTTGTACATGATATTTTGTAGCACACGCGGCACGTGTTCCCATTATGTGATTCGAACGATCTTCAACATATGTGTGCATCACGTTTAGTTTTTAAATATGTTCAGGACCTTAGGAGGTGACAGTATTCGAACTGAAATGTGCCTTCTGTATGTGCAAGTAGCACATTACGTAAATGAACCTATTCACCCAAGTGGCGTTAATTTTTCGTATAATCATAGGCAGTGAAGAGCTGTGATGGGGTTCTCTTATATTCGGTTCTGGTTATTGACTGATTGCTTGTAAAGTCAAATGTGACTATGCCTATCTTCTTGCCAGCTCAGTGAGCAGTTTTTAGTTATTTTATATTCAACCAAATAAATGTTTTTTTTATTGAAGAATGTCTTTTTTCTAATCACGCGATTCTATCCCACCAGGAGGGTTAATTCATACTATTTTAGAACCTGAGTGTTGTAAATCTACTATCTTTTTTAATATGTATACTTCTCGTTTTTGGATCATTCATAAATGATGTCACGCTTCGAGGGGGGGGGAGGGGGGTTCGTGAAATTGTGACAAAGTGTGACAAGGGGAGGGGAGGGGGTTACAAGGAAGTGTGACATCATGCATTATGCAACATAGCGTGACCCGTGACAAAGGGGGGAGGGGGGTCTGCTGAAGTGTGACATATTGTGACAAAGGGGGGGGGGAGGGGGGGTCAAATATATGGGAAAAAAGCGTGACGTCATTTATGAACAGCCCCTTTTATGGTTAACCGAAACAATTATAAAAGAGAATAGTTATAATGGTTCTTATCAAAAAAGTCTCGTATAATGATGAAATATATCACTTTATTAAACACATAATTTTTTTATTCTAACTGAAGAGATGAAGCCACCTCAAATGTTCTTTCTTATAAGATACTCTTCTAATGAAATATTGAAAATGTATTTTAAATAGTACTTATGAACGTTTGATACAATTTTGGCAATTAAAAAAAAAAAAAAAACCTCTGAAAATTACCTCTATATTCCCCTTTTAGCGATGTCCGAATTTGGTTTAATAATTATAATTTCACGCCTTTGATTTTTCTGAACTTCTTTGAGAAAAACATGATGTATGCTTTTCGTGTTGCATGTCATTTTTCTTGGATTCCTAAACATATTCACTTCTAATATTTATCTGCTCCACTGTGCTTTGAAGTGTTACCCTCCCCTTGTTGTCTCTTTTTTTCTAATGCGAGGACCGTTTGTCCTTGAAGAATCATATTGCCTCGAAGTTTTTCAACCTATGCTTTGATGGGCAAGAGAAGTAGGCACGCGATCGTAGCGTGTGTTCGAAATAAAAGGTATAAAACCACCTCTTTGTAGTGTCGTAATTGTCGTTTACTAAATGCCTTAACTTCAGAAGCGTGTGTACGAGTACATCATTTCCACAGTTCCAAAATGCTAATGGCTCAGTGAGGAAACAATAGCTGTTTTGGAGTCCATACACTAGATACAAACTGATATACTAGATTAAAATACTGTTTTTATGCATAAAAGACAAATCTTATTGGCGCACTTTTCGCCCGCAGAAACCCCGCAGTTGAAGATTCTGGTATCTTTAAAAGTTTGATTTTTTGAAAAAAAAAAAATTTGATTTAAAAACTACGTGTGTCTGTGTGTGTGTGCTAGAAATTAAAAAAAAAAAATTCTCTTGAATTTTAAGAGTACCGAAATTTAATTGTGTTTTCAATTAAAATAGTAAGATATTTTCATATAAATATTGTTCATCTACTGACTGAAGAAAACAATCCAACCTTTCCGTATTTACTTAACTTTCCTGAAAATAATATGTGTACACAATAGTCAATTTTTATTATGATTGTAATTATAAAGTTGGCAATATGCAAAATAATTTTCGTGGTGAATTTGGTTGAAGTGGTCCATAAAAATCTTATCGTTGCTTTATCAAAATTATTGGTGTGTGGTAATGTTTATTTTCTTTTTTCTTGCAATACTGTGAACACCTTCTTTTGAGGAACTATTTGGGGTGAAGTTGTTTTTT
The DNA here is from genome assembly GCA_038502835.1 of Octonoba sinensis. Lineage (NCBI taxonomy): Eukaryota > Metazoa > Arthropoda > Arachnida > Araneae > Uloboridae > Octonoba > Octonoba sinensis. The sequence continues at coordinate 14,253,970 of CM076606.1, read as the reverse complement.
GAAGAAAGTCTTGGGGGGCCTATAGCAAGTTGGTTGTAGCCGAAAAGTCAGTTTATGAGGATGTACGTTAGTGAAACTATAGAAGTAATAATAAAAGCTTGTTGATTTTGTTTTTCATAAACTCTATCCTATGATGCAAAATCCTAGCAGAAAAACTATACATAGAATCACCAAATTATGATTTAAATAGGTTTAATTCATTTTCAGTTACGTCTATCACTTTGCGAGCATTTTTTAATTTGCAACCTTTAATTGTTTGACCAATAATTAGGTAAGATGTTGTGACTTTCAGTAATACAAACTCCAATTTTTATCCATTGAATAAATTGAGTGACTGTCAAGCTGGTCGAAAGGTCAGCTGGTCACGAGGTTTGTTTTAATTTGTTGCTGTTGTTATTGCTTGTAAAAACTCATGATTAGACACTCATTTTGGCAATATATAAAAGTTGAGTTTCTCAATGCAAAACCATTGAAATATTTCTGTTATATTAAAGTCACAATCAGGGTTGCCAAACGGGTCCCGGATTTTCTGGGACAGTCCCGTGTTTCGAGAAATTGTCCCACGACCCGGGGAACTTCAACAACGGCAAAAGTCCCCTATTCTTGTCAGGATATTGATTTTTCCGTATATCGGGTACTTGGTGACCATCGTGGTACGGGTCCGTACCGGATATTTCTTCTCTGATGTTTCGAATCTGTAAATACTATGCACTTTTTACCCACAGTTTTCAAATAAGTAATAAGTTTTTAATTTGCATTTTTCAAAATATGCTAGTTAAATTGAAAAAATAAAAATTGGCATTCCAGAAAACCGCCTCTTACGTCCAATAGCTGGATGATATTGACTCCGGATATTGAAAAATCGGTTGAATATCCGGAATCCGGATTTTATTTATAATTATTTTTTTCTGAATTAGTTATCAAAAACAATTCTATAATTTTCAGAAAATGCCATCATTTAGGTTCGAAAAAGCACTTGCAAAATTCAGTTTGGAAAAATAACTTTGAAATTTCTTTTCGGTAGGTTATGGAGAATCGATAATATTTCATAGTTTCTATCGAAACTAAAATATTCACGAAACTGAAAAGAATGACATGAAACTTTCTTTTTAGCAAAGAAAATCAACCAAGCTGAATATTCAAAAAATGTCATAATGGAAATGTTTTACTAAAGCCACTCATAAACAAATTATTGATCTGTATTTTGGAAATTTGTAATGTTAAATCTGTTTTCTAATTGGTCACTGAAGTTCATCCATAATATGTACTGATAAACTAAACAGTTTACAAATTACAACCGATTTTATGATCTCGTGGAGAGACCGAATATCAGTAGTTTAGAAGGAAAGAGTATCAGAAAATGTGTTTCCTTGCTAGTAGGAACATTTAATATGGCGCTACTACAGCAATCACAGAGTGAAAGGTTACCAAATTTTAGTTTTCATAGTTTATAATCTCATAAAGTCGCCAAGTGTATCGTGGCTGCGTTTCATTGTTTTTTTTTCAATGCATGTTAGTGTTCTTTTATTCTAACTACTCTAAAGTGTTTTTATTGTTTTTTTTAAATATTTGCATGAACGATTTAAATTTAAGTATTGGCTTGTATAATTGCGAAGAGAAAGTTGTTTTTGATTGCTTATCCCATTGTGTGTACGAGATGTTTTCCACTAAATTGTTGAGTTTTGTAGCTAACCAGTTTTATCTTAGAAATTCTAATCAACGAAAAAATAGTTTGTCTAGATGTGAAAAAGGCGCAGCTATGATATTTTATTGGTATAGATAAATAAATTGTACAAAATAATATTTCATCTACGGAGGTGTAAAAATCGTTTGACTCAGCTTGGTTTTTCAGTAAACACAGTGTGATACGTTACGGATTTGAGATTTGTGTGAAATTTGTAGTCTTTTAGCTATTTTTCGCTGTGGATGCCTTTTTTTCCTTATGCAGTGTCTTAATAGCAAATTTTCTAGTGGAAGATCACTAATTTTTCCCAATCACCTAAAACTCTTCTTTTTATGAAGATATTTCTTTTAAGATATATTTACAGTACAAATTTGCCTTTCAATAGGACATACACAACTGTTTGCTTCATATAGTGTTGCCAAACCACTTACTTTTTGCAGTCAACAAATTATCCTTGGGCAGCTCACAAAAGAACCATTTTTTCACATCTCTGTTAAATATGCTTTTTAAAATTTATTTTAAAAAACATCCATCATTTTATTGTTTATACTGTCATAAAGTCGCCAAGTGTACGTTATATTATTTTGAAACACAGAAATATTTCCATCGTCGTTTTCAAACAGAAAATTTCAAATAGTTTTGAAAGAATAACTATGTAAATAACATCAAGCTAATTAATTTCAAGCTTAATTCTTCTTTTCCGTTTGTATATTTCAATACGCTGACATCTAATTACTCGTGAAAGTTTGTAATTTCAACAATTCCTTTATGAAGCCCTCCCTATATCGGCTTTGAAGAAGCTAATAATTTGGAAATTTGTTTTATTGAATTCAGCATGGCCTTTGTCAAACAGCAATAGTTTCTCATTAACTATAGCAATTTGTTTTAATCAGTTCTAGCGAAAACTTTTCCACGCAATGAAGATTAATATCAGTGATTATATTGCGTGCGATGTTGACTCCGGAGAAAGTTAATTCTTTTTGTTATTGCATTCTTTACGAAAAATACATTAAATGACTTGATAATTTCACAAGAAGAGGGAAGAATTTTAGATTTGCGGTCTGCAATCGTCTGCTTAATGCCAATGCCATTTTCAATTTGAAAATAGATAAAAATGGTTCTAATTCAAAGAGATTTTTTTGCCTATGTTTACGAAGCTGTCTTCAATTCTGCGAAATTAATTAACGGAATTGTTTAAAATCTATTCGTTTTGGTTTTAAAGGGGACAAAAATTGTAACTTCAGTTTTTTTTTTGAAGGCTCAAGAACAAGAATTATATTAAAAAATGCTTTATATTGTAACGTAATTAATCAGCAACATTTTATTTGTTATGGTCTTGTATAAAATAGGGTTCCCACGCTTTTATATCTGCTTAGCGCTTTTTGGTCACCGTTATTTTTAACAAGTATCGAAGAATTTCAATCGCTCGTTCCCTCATTTTTCATTTTCCGGTCTCTATAGTCTTGTTTTTAACGGTTCCGTCGTGAATGCTATCAAAATAATTTTAATTTTATCTTCTTAGATCGTTTCTGAAACTACTCGGCTTATCTGTCGTTCAAAAATTTTACCGTGTTGAAAGAAAATGACAAATCCTGCCCCTTGAGATCCTGTTTCACGATTATGCATTAATTGTTGTAATATGTTGCGACATATGCCTTGATTTATGTCCAAGAAATGATCGGAGAAAATGGATGCCGATGAAGACCAAGAAGTATATGCATTACCAGTTTTAACCTTCATAGAAGCAGTTATAACATTTGAAATAATGAGGGACTATCTTAAATCACATGGAGTGACAGAGAACACAAAGATATCAAGAATGTTGAAAATTGATCGTTTTATTTCAGAAGAAAAAAGAATCCTTGCCCAAATTTCTCGATATTTTAAGTAAATAAATGGATTTGCTTATATTTATTCTGTTTCGCGTTTTTTCTTTACAGTAAGTCCTTATTTTTTGTCTTAAAACTTTCTAGATTTTAATGGTACATTATCACGGGGGGGGGGGGGGGGCAATTTTCTTTTTTCTTTCTTTCTTTCTCTCTCTCTTTTTTTTTTTTTTTTTTTTTTTTGTTGAGATGTTTCATGTTGACCCTCATGGAGTCATTTTCCCTAATCCATCGTTTGAAATGAATAGTACCGTGGTAAACTATCCAACAAGTTTCTACTATATTAATTTACGTCACACAAATCTAATAATAATGTACTACTGTATTTGCAATTATATTAAATCAGCGTATTTATTATCTAATGGATCATATTTCTGCAAATTATAAAGCATAGGTAAGGCCATTTAAAAAGCACAAGTAGTCCGCAGGTTGCCCATCTTTGCCATATTCTATGTTATTCGACTATTTCTTATTACCTGCCAAATAGCTTTTTTTTTCTAACGTTTTCGAGTAGAAGAAATCTTTAAATCACTTTTGACATAACATAAAATAATCACTAGTTAAGTTTGCATGAGTTTCGAGTTTTACTGCTAAAAAGAAATATATGTTGACCAAAATTCGAAAATAAAAATGGCGTTCCATTACCCCCACCTGAAGATTTTCTATATTCAATTCACATATTGGATGGTAAGAAAAAAAAGAAGAAACTTTCACGATTCATTGGAAGACATGCCCTTTTTTTTTCATTTCTCTTAATAGAGAATTGCCTGGTATAATTAGTTTCACTTAAGCGACCTTCTCAGTCATTAAGTCATTATTTTCATCAGGAGTGATATTAGCCTATCTTGTGATGTAATCACACAGAGAGAAGATTGTTTCTATTTCTGGAATTCTACATTTATCTTTGCTACATATTTTGTTTTTTAAATCTTCGACACTGACTGTTATTTAATGGAATATTGATCATAGTTCATGGTTCTCGTACAATAGATTAATTAAAATCTTCCAATTTAATTTAATTGGCGGTGGATAGTGTTTCCAACTCACACTGTACCTCCAATTTACTGAATATTAAAAGTAATTTCAAAATAGTTTTTTCAGCATTTTGTAATCTTTGAATTGTTAACAGTGAGATTCAAATAAAAAATGTTTTTGTTTTGATGAGCATGACCGTAGCTTTGGTGTAATCACTATAATTTTGATGCTATTCTGTTACTCGTGAGATTGTCCTGTAGTTTTATCATTTTTGTGCATAGATAATGAATAAATAAATATAAATAAAATAAAATAAATAAAATGCTTTGAGCTTTATGATCTTTTGTCACGATATAAGAAGGTTGACTGTCGATGATCCGAAATATATTAAAATGTACGCCTCAAAAGATAAATAACCTTTTCTTTTTCCAAGTATTTTTAATTCTCATCGTCAAAAGTTGGTCTTATCTCATGGTTTTAAAGCTAACTCTATATTTGTTTTTACGTGGAATCATACTTATACCTTAGCAACCGAGGTACATAAACTTCCTGCCACGTGGAGACAAAATAGTTTTCGAACTTTGGCGATTTTCTCATGCCAACTTTGTTTTAACCTTGTCGGCAAGTCAACATCTTGCCAAGTCGATTTTTCTTTCTAAATAGTGTACTGGAGTTGCACTATTTGCAAGTAAAGGGCCTTTTAGTTTATGTTGTTAAACATTTTCCTGAGTATTTTGACAAGAATCAGGAAGTAATTTTAATATAATATTTAGTTACTTTATATCAGGGTTCGCCAAAGTACCACCCGAAAGACACACCCGGGTTTTCGGGCGGGCCCGCTTGAAAAAACCCACTATCTCGGTTGAAAGTGGATTATTTTCGGAGTTTACTACACTTTTGAAAACGTAATTATATTTTTTGTCATTACCAAAACCTTTAATTGCCATCTTCCTTTCTGAACGATTATGCTCTTTTATATAGGTATTTCTCAAAGATATTTGTAAATAAACATTGAAGATTCTTACAGCTTTTTAAAAATTTCATTTAATTAAAAAAAATAATAAAATTATATGTGGGTAAATGTAGGGCAAAGTGAAATGGTAAAATATTTACTCTGTTTGCAGGGCCTCCTATTTGTTAACATTTTAACTATGTCACATAACATGTTGTTGATTCTAGTCAAAAAATAGTTAACTCTAAATATAACACATAAGCAATTTTCATAATTTGATGCTCACGTTGCAATATTTTGTGTCAAGCCAAATATTTTTTTTCGCTATTATATAATGATAAAAATTCCTATCATTAATATTTTAAATATTAATTAAGACTTACTAATGTCCAGTGCAGTGTTTATTTATTTTATGTTGGGGCTTGGCTTCATTTCAAATGTTTAGTACATTTTGTTATGTGTACACGGGGCAAAGTGAAATACAATTAAAACGTTGTCGATGTTATATGAACTACCATAAGGTGACACATGAATGCAAAGGGATAATTATTCCATAGAAAATTATTTCATTAAGAACATATTTCAATATTTCACTTTGTCTCATACATGGTGTAAAGTGATAATTTTCCATTTTTACTTAATGTACAAATTTACTGCCTAAAATAAAAAATAATATGTCATTGCAAGTTCTATTTTAAAAATCATAGTTATCTCTTTATTTGCTGTTATTTTAAAAATAAATTTCCTATTTGTTTATTTTGAAAAATGAACTTTATCTTAACCATTTCACTTTGTCCTACATTCTCTTATATAAACTAAAATTTTATATACGTTTCGTCATTAAATTCAAAAATATATGAGAGCATAACACAGATTTATTACTCCAAAAATCTCCCAAAGATTTCATTTAATTTTATGTTAGTTATTTATTTACTTGGCCGAAAGTATTTTTAGCAGCTTGGTGTGAGATTGACAAATAAAAGATTTGATTTCAAAAATCACTTGAAATTAACCAAAATAGCCAATATCTGTGATGATTGCAGTGTTTCTTTTTCTTAAATTGTACCAATTTTAAATATTTACAACCTCTTCTCTGTATTTCTGTATACAAGATTTATTACTAGCTTAATGCAATACCCAAATTTCATTTCTAGCTTCTCTAGTCAAAAAATTTTAAATTTTTAAACTTGGTATTAGTCATGTTTATGATTTATACTGTCCCCTTCCCTTACATCTTTTGAGTCTAGTTATAGAGAATTTAGTTATACAATGAAAGAAAGGAACAAACTTGTGAAGTAAACTGCAAAAAATATATTGCATGTATGGGTTTCGGAATTTATACAGAATAACCTTTTGCAGTGCAAATAAGAATTTTGATAATGTTTCATATAAAGTTTTGCTTTTAAATTTGAATTAGATTTTTTTTCTTTAATGTTGATTTTTACACAACATTTGAAAAAAAACATAGGTGCATGATTTTAAAACGTTGCACACTCTTGTGAAATACAAAAAGAACCGAACATTGGTTTGATACAGTGTTTAAAAAAAAACTAGAAAATCAAAGGTTTCGTGAAAACCCTTAAAAACCCGGGCGTTTTCAAACCCTGATACATATTTAGTGCCCCTCATATATATTTTTGGGTATTATATTAAAATCAAACTTCATTTCCTTGGGAAAAGGAAGAAAAGTAAGTTTTTTTAGAGTGGAAGTACATAAGAATATGTTGTGTATCAAAACTTGTCACGTTTCTGAACTATCTTTAATGAGCCATTGAAAAGCACTGCAGGCCACATGCGTCCCGTGGGCCGCAGGTTGAGTATCGCTGCGTTAAGTCGTTAAAACATGATGATAGATGCGGCAATGATCGAGAGGTTCTACTGTAATTTTAAATTAATTTTTGTACTTTTTATTGTTCGGAGAAACACCACCAGTATTAGTATATTAATTTATCATTAGTTATATTATGGGATAAAAATCTATATTAGAAAACAGTTAAATTTCCCGCAACCAATACAGTAAGTAGATTACGTCTGAATTGAAATGAAAACGCTAAACTTTATTTTATCAATTATAAATGAGCATTTTAAAACAGTAAAAAACAATTACAAGTAAAGTTTTATTATATTTTTCAATTGAAAGTATGTAATTAAAGAGTTTGACATAAAAGTCGATCCAGCGTTTTTAATATGGAGACCTATTTTTGGGAATTTTAAAAAGATTTTTGTAAAAAAAAGTAATACACGGAATATTTTTGTGAAAATCAAAATTTTAGATACATATTGATAACAATTTTTATTATTATTTCACGCTTATTTAATAAAGATTCCATGAAAAGTGCGATTGGGGGAGGGAGAGGGGTCAGCTCATAATTTTGTAAAGGGTCCGAAAACGGACCCGAATTTCCTCTGATGCGACCCCTTTTCCAGATAGCAGCTATCTGGTATGACGGATACCTACCGGATATCCGGCTCTGAAAACCGGTGAATTCTATACTAATTTTTAAACATGCCACAGCTTCCAAATACGTAGTGGATACATTTGCAGTGCATATATTTTCACAACATGTTAAATTTTAAAAATAAAATTTGATATTCCGGATAACCTGCTATTTCTTACAGTGGCCGGATTAAGTATCCGGAAATATTCCGGTAGGATTGCTTTCGCACGGAGCTGGTGGCTGGTACGACTCCTGGTCGTAATAACGACGTAATTATTGGTATCATGTGATTGAATGAAATGAATATGAAATACAAAATTCCCAGAGGTTTTTGTTGATGACGTATCCTCGCGGAGCAAAGAACAAATTCTGAGAAGCATACCCTGGTAATCTACATTTGCTCCACTTTTGCCTGAAGAGCGATAACACGCCAAAGAGGCACTCTTTCTGCTGAGTGGAACACGCGCTCTCTTCCATCGACGCGATGTATAGGTGGATGGATAGGCGCTTGTGACCTTGAACTTGAAACACTGCAGTGAGCGACGCGCAAGCGCAGTGCGGATGCGTTCTCTTCCCTCCCAAACTGCGTAGGTGATTCTGAGGAGAGACTTTGTTTTCTATTATTTTATTTTTCATCTTCCCCTCCCCATCTAGAACACAAATGTGGAATGACGGAATTTCTCAGCCGTATAGTTAATGTATTAGTATAGCGCTCTGCAGCGGTACTCTCTTAAATTGACGTTTTGCTAGACTTTCGCTTCATTTATGCGGAAGAGAATAAGTGTTTCTGGGTTATTGGCGAAACTGCAAACAAATTTTAAACGCAGGATTGCTAGTTTAAATTTAGTTTTCCCTCTCCGCTAGAGCAATTTTGCTTTGTTCGTTGAGCTTTTTATTTTTGAGGTTTTTTTAGCTGCTAAAGTAGATTTTCAAGTAGGTTTAGGGATTTTGGCGAAGATTAAATTACTTGTCTCCGAGAATTTTATTGAATTTCACCAGAGTGTGTAAGCTAAGCAATTGTTCCGTGGATATTTAGAAAATCCACTCTGTGGAGTATATTTATGCAAGTCAGACTCAACGTAAGGAACCTCATCTCTAAAGTGAAATGGAATGAAATCTGTCAGCTACGTTTCGAACTAAATTCCATTTCCTCGCTGTTCCCATTTACTTTTTTGTTTCTTCAAAATTTTTCAAGCTGTTCTCAAATTTCTTCAAGTGTAAAGACGCTAAATTATATTTGCTAAGTTGCTTAATTAAGAAGAACATTTTGTAAAATAAGTTCAGAAATGTTCTGTGTTACATTTCTATGAAGTAAACAGTTTATGAAGCATTTGCAGGGGTCGCGCCAAGGGAAATTCAGGTCCGTTACGGACCCTTCACAAAATTCCAGCCAATCAAAAAGGACTCTTCACAAAGCTTCGAGTTACTAAATATTACTTTTTTCAGAATTGTCTATTAAATAAGCGGCAAAAAAGAATGAAAATTTTTGTCTCTGTATATTTAAATTTTGTAATTTCACAAAATTATTTAATTTTTCACAAAAATCGTTTTAACATTCGCAAAAAACGGACTCTGTTAAAAATGCTGGATTGACCCAACCCCCTTGATTTGCCAAAAAAAAAAAAAAGAGTACGATAACAACAATATAATAACAATAATGGTACTAAAATAATATAATGTAATTGTCTACTGCAGGGGTACCCACTACCGTAACTGTTCCAAGTCATGGCACATTTGGAAGAATTATAATTTCTCACGGCACCCTAGTCATATGATATATAACGTGATATATGATTATATACAAATATAATTGTATTTTTGTAGTATCTTGAAGGTAAACTCACAGAAATGAGTAGTAAACAAATATAACATATTTAAAATTGAAAAAAATTACGACATCCGCCATACTATTTTGTTTGTTTAGGAACAGAAATGCGATATCTTGAGGCACCCTTCATACCTCGTCGTGGCACCCAAGGTTGCCCCAGCTCTAAGTTTGGGAACGACTGTTCAACTGTAAAACAAAATTACATCAAAAGTAATAGTATTACAATAATAATAATACAATGTATTGTCCACTGTAAAGCGAGTGTCCACTGTAGTGTTTCATATAAATTAAAAAAATTTATAAAATCCGAAAGTTTCTTCGGTTTATTAAACTTTTGTATCAAGTTTTGCTACATGTGAGTAGTTCTGAGATTCAGACTGTATGTTGCTTTCGCGGCTAAGCAGATCCCTCTAAACTCTCTTTGCTGTGAAACAACATATACAGAGTGGAATCGACAATGCTAAAAACCTTTCATGTAATGGTATGTTTTAAAGCCTGCGAAATTGTGGGTTGTGTCACTTGTTTTAACATTTGATAATTGATTGCTATGTCTTTTTTGGCGCTTTCCACAAGTCCATTTTTTTTTGTCTCACAACGTTTTTTTTAAAAATCGCACTTTGAAAAAAAAAAAAAAAAAGCAGAAGAAAAATTGGGATTTAAGACTTGAAGGGTTTTTCCCCCATATAATTTATATATTTTTTAGCTTATGTTACACATCAACAAGGGAGGGTTCCGATGACGAGGGGAAGGATGTCTCGTTGCTTCTTAGTTTCGAATGAAAATTGCTACTGAAGGAGCTTCATTTTATTTTTAGCGCATTTTTAAACTGATTAGCATTTTGCGTATAATTAGAAAGAAGTGACCCAAAATCAGAAAATACTTATTTTTAATGAAACGTTTCATTTTGAGAAATGTCTCACATTACCTTGTCAACTAAATATCAAATTACAATTTATTTCAAGTAATTGGAAGACAATTACTGTACTACTCGACTCGAACATGGAAAACTTTTTTACAGACTTTGTTCTCTAGTTTGCGTACAGTACAGTTTCCTATTATAAATTGTTTTATGATTGTTGGAAATTCATTTGCTTGATAACAGTGGTGCTGAAAGAACCTTCACCCAGCCATGATTATCGTTCGAAAGAAATGGTTGTTTCAATGTATCCATGCATAAGCTAAATGCTACTACAACCTTGAAGCCGAGCTAAAACTGCTGTTAATCATTCCCTAGACCTTGGCAATAGGATGGATATATTCATGCTTGAATGCCCCTCATCACGTGGTGAACAAATGTATGGGCCCATTTTTTTTTCCGCCGGCTTTTCTTCCTTTTCTAAGCTGCTGTAGATGTAACACATCAAGATGCGTCTATATTGTTAAATTACTCATTTTTCGTTTTCTACGACGTAAAATTTATTGGTATCCGAAGGAATGTCATACTGGTACTTTCTTGCTGTTGCGTGGAATTATATTATTAAAATTCTGTAGACATTCTTTAAATAATACTTCGATGTATTTTTGGCAACACATAACTACATTTATTTACAATTCACTAACGTAAACATTATATACATACAGTGGAACTGCTGCTCATTGTACTTCGAAGGAGAAGGAAAGGAAACGAAAAAACAAACGATAAGTAAAAGTAGTAGTCGTATATAAATATTGGAAGTTAAAGCAATTGTTTTGAACCGCTGACGATAATTAATAAATAGAAAATATGAAATAAAATAAATATAAGTGAAATACTTACTGGGTCAATCGTATTTGTGAGTAATAGAGTTATCAGAGTGACCGAAAGTTTAGTAGTCTTGCTGACTATAAAGAGAAAAACTAATTGTTTGCTGTTATCAGGAATCGGAGAGTATAAGCAAACTAAGGGCTCAAGAAGAAATCCAGTCACTCCATTCGTTTAAAAAAAAAAAAAAAATATACTGCTCGTATCAACTTGTCGCTCATAGATGTGTGGAGTCTTGCTCGTATGAAAATGCAGACCGAAGCAAAATCAAGAAGCAACAGGTCACTTAAAAAATTAATAATTGAATTGCCTTACCCATATGGATTGCAAAAAAAAAAAAAAAAAATTGCAAATCAATTTGGTGAAGCTTGTTAATGAGCGAAATAAGAGCCCGTAGAAGGAAGAAAAACTACTTTACACTGTAATTTTTCTCAGTTCACTTAAAATTTCGATCCTGATACTTGCAAGCACCCCTAAAATCTGCACAATTTGTCAATCGTTCATAACGTAAAGTTCGGTTCGTAAGAATTGTATATTTATTATAGAAATGGAAATCATTCGTTTTACTGCTCTTGCAGATTAATAATTAAATTGATTACAATATTTAACCATTTTATCAAATTGTATCATTATTAACTCGTAGCATTTAAAGCAGTTGAAAGACCACAACTTATTGATCAACACCAAGGTCATTTAATTCTCTTGCATAAGGCACGACAAATTGATAAATTCTTCTTTGCGTAACTGTAATGATTAATAACATTAATTTTCAACTTTTACCCTATTTCCTACACATTGTTTATGAAATAACAGTTGAGAAGAAACTTCAGACTGGATCTAGGTATAAATCATTTAAAGATTAATGTTGGATACAAAGCCAAAGCGTTATTATTTATTTTGGTAAGGACTTTTTTATGTAAGTTGTGTCCTGCACTTCTGAAGAATATTCTTCATGAATAACTCGCCCTTAAAACAATTAGAATGTTGGATGACATTGAGCTGGAGCTAAGTATTTGTAAGTGAATAAAAAATATTGTCAACGATTTTAATTCTGCAGTGCTCACCCTTTATATTGTCCTCATTCCGATAAAAGTTACTACGTCCAAAAATCTCTTTTGATGGATTACTTGTTTCGAGTTATAATTTTAGACTAGTTGTTTCATGATATAATTAAATTATACAACTTGCAAATTGAATCAGTTAGCCTACTGTAAGAGTGAGGGGTTTTTGAAAAATATTTCTATTTTTTGCAAGAAATCGAAAGTTTAAATTGACAAAATTTAAAAAGTTGAGTTTTGGATTAATTAACGCTTCAGCTGAATTCGGATGACAAAGAAATAAAGATTGTAGAAACAGCGATTAGGATGTGGATTTTTAATGTGTAGTAAAAATATGTATTTCGTTGTGCGTGCGAGAAAATTGTCTAACTTCAAAAAAACAATTTTGTCAAACTAAAAAAATAATTAGTAAGTTAACAATTTCATTCTTTGTTTTTAACCCACTCATATTTCTGACTTAAATTTACTTTTTTCAAGATGTCTTTGTTAAGCTTGACTTTTTCATAAAAGTCAGAGCAAAGAAAACGCCAAAGTTTATTTTACATACAATCAATGCTCTTGCAGTGGACTTCCTCATTAATGTTCTGTCATCTTAAAGATTCTTAATGTCTATTCTTAAAAACATAAATTCATTACTTTTTACATCTTACAGCAGTTTCCGGGACATTGATAAAACTGGGCGGGACACCGGGACAAGAGGAAATTGCCGGGACTGTCCCGATCAAACCGGGACGTATTGGCAAGCCTATCTTTAACCATCTTACTGTTTTATCCTTACCTTTCATTCTCTTGAAATTCACCAAAAGTAACTGTAAGAACAAATCTCTTTGAAGTTAACGGTTGCAAAATATTTTCGAAATAAACCGCAAGTTTACAAACATAACACGAGTTCCTACTTCCTATGTACTACTTTCAATTTAATTCTGTGTCCCATTTAGTCAGCTTCAAAACCGCAATCGCTTTGCACTTGTACCTATGTTTATTCAGCGCTCTACATCTTTCTAGTAAAAATTATTTCGTTCCATTAAACATGGCTACACAGTGGCGGTATTTCCGTTTTGCGGTTACTGATGAAATCGAGCTTAATTCTTTTTCAAAGATGTTATCTTTCTGGTCATTACTTTACTCTCCTTGAGTCGTGGAGTGAAGTTAAGTGAATCGTGTATTAATATCCTTGTTATCGTAGTTCTGTGAATTTTTCTTTTCTGGTATGTTGTCATTTTTATGTTCTTAGAATTGGAACTGCCGGCATCAGATATAAAGTTGTACAGCGTTTGGTGAACCATATTGAGACGACGTAGATAGCAGTTATGTTGAACCAAGGCCGTATCCAGAGGGGGGGGGGGGGGACCCGGCGCCCCCCCCCCCGAAATCGCGAAATTTTTCGCAATGTAGCATACATTCCTCCCTGAAACTTTGCTCAACATAATGTTTCAAAGTCAGGCCCCCCCCCCCCCCCAAAAAAATTTCTGGCTACGGCCTTGTGTTGAACTCTTGTTATATCAATTTCAGAAGCAGTATACATCGACGGTCTCCGTTACTATTTTGAGTTACGATTGTATAGTAGATTCAATTTATAATTTACGCCCGAGTATCCAAATTTCGTTTGTTCTTTTATTTTGTAATTTAGAAAAAGATAGTTGTTTTTCTTAGAAGTTTTGATATTTCTTGTAGACGGTAATAAATCGAAAACGTATGGTATTTTTCTTAATGGCTACCCCTGTAAAGTTGTAAATTTGCCTAATTTTAAGATTAGACTGAAATTTAAGTAGCTTATAGCAGTGACCTCTGGTTCTGTCTTATGCGGGAAATTTTAGAAAATCAGCTTCTCCCGTTCTAAACATTTAAACAACTGAAACATAGCCTTCTGATCTTTCTTTGTAAGGGTTATTATTAAATCGGGAATAACAGTCTGGAATAAAAATTTTCTAAAAAGGCTGATAGTCCACTTATTGACAAAAGTAGCCCTCCTTTGAACCCTTCCTAATAAGACTCTATCTTTCTTCGAATACAGTCTTTTTTGTCCTTCTGATTATGTCTTTCGAATTTTTTAAACACGTATCTAATGTTGCAGAGCATAAAAATTTTAATGTATCATAATAAATTGTTAACTTCTCGACGTACCTGTGAATATTTACCAGTGTTGTTGCCATAATACATCTAATTGTCGGCCAGTATTTACGAGTGCATATTTCCATAATCTACCTTAATTAATTATTAATATCTCTGACAGCGCTTGTTTCCATAATGTATCGCAATAAATTGTTAAATGTCTGCCAATATTTATCCAGTATCTGTTTCTATAATATATCGCAATAAATCGTTAAATGTCTGCCAATATTTATCCAGTATCTGTTTCTATAATATATTTTGTCAAATTGTCTGTCAGTATTTACCAGTAACTTTGTGAGCCTAAATCCTCACAAAGATTGAGAAGAAATGAGATCTCAAATAAAGAACGCAACAGGAAATTTGTTTTGTAGAAATACCTGCATAGCCCATTTTCTTTTCTCTATCTTGAAAATTCTTTCAATCTTTCCAGTACTCTGTAACTCCAGTAGGCTTATTCCGAGACAGCTGAAAGTTTTCAATATTCATCCAAATGTTACGACATTTACGGAAGTCGAAATACAGAGGACTAGTTCCTTTTGTACCTACTGCCCATTTTTAATGGTTCTGTCGATTTAATAAAATGCTTTCGCAAATAAGTGTTTGCGTTCCAAGAGAAAGCTCTACTTCTTTCCACCGTTCCTTTTAGACTTTCCGAAATAAATTGAATTTTGTTTTTACTATAACTTTTCTTTTTTTTTTCTAAGGGAGGCACTTGCGGCATTCGCCCTTTCCAAAGCCATTGGAGTTGCTGGCCATTTGTGAAGGCGTACCTGACAGGCGAGCAGAATTAACGTTAAAACGCTGTAGTTGGATGACACAAGATGGCCCCACCACAATTACGCCACTCCCCTTTATGGTCCTGAGGCTGAAGGGGAGGGAAATTTTCTCCAGCCTCGAAACTTCAGGGTCCACGAATTTTACATGCATGTATCCTCAAGTGTACATGATGGGTCTTCAGCGGGTTCAACCCCCCAAACCTTTTGGTTTGAATTCCAACACCCTACCCGTTAGGCTACCACGGCCTCCTGTTTTGTTATTGTAATAAATTGAAGAAAATTGTCGGAACGCATTAAGATGCTTAGGCAAATTTCTTTCCGCGCAGTAGGACTCAATTGCAGTGAAAAACGTTTTACCTGAAGTTGAGGATTCTGAATTACTACTATTTTGTGTTATAAGAGTTTCGCGTTAAACGATTAATGACTAAAGATCTTACCAATATATTCTCGGTGTTGTAAAATTTTATTAAGTAAAACTTAGACTTAAATATACCCGATTTAACGATTTCTTCAAATTAGCGATGTATTTTAAAAGTCCCGGTTTGCATTTGAAGAATGTTACCTGTTTCCAAGTTAACAATTTCTTTGATTTTACGATAGTATTTAAATGTCCATAGACAATCGTTAAATTGTGGGTTTTACTATATTTCTATTTCCACGGGTCAATCCAGCATTTTTAACAGGGTCATGTTTTTGGGAATTTTGTGAAAAATCAAAGTTTAAACATATAGTGATAAAAAATTTTACTACTATCTGCCGCTTCTTTAACAAATAATTTTGAGAAAAGTGCGATTTAGTGGCTTGGAATTTAGTGAGGGTCCGTTTTGATTGATTGCAGCTTTCAGAAAGATCCGTTTTTATTATACGGAATTTTGTGAAGGGTCCGAAAACGGACCCGAATTCTTTCTGGCGCGACCACCGATTTTTTTTCTAAATGCCTAGCACACATGCTGAACATCTCTACCCGGTGGGAGAACGGGCAAAAAAACCGCATGGAGAAGAATCGTGAGCGTTCTTGTTCAGTATGTATGAAGTTAGACATTAGCTTTTTTGCATGTCTATATAAAGATAGTATCATTGCTTCATACCATGCAGATATAATAATAGCATTAATGTTCGTACCTACAACTGCACTAATTGAACATATTAACGGAATTGAACATATTTATTAAATTGCAAGTGACTGGAAAAGCAGCTTAAAACCCAAGACTGCCGAATGGTTCCCAACCGTGGTATATATTTATATGTATGTTTTGGTAAAAAATACACAGAGTTCAATGGTCAGCTTCACCGATTTCAGTACGCAGTTCACAAACATCGTCGCTGTCATCGGCCGAATTCGAGAATTAATTGATTTGTAGATTGAATTTTTTTCGATAGTGACTCTAACTGCTCAAAAAGAAAACGTAATTTTGCAACAGTAGCATACTGATTTATTTTGTTCTGTCAACAATAACAAAAAAAAAAAAAAAAAAAGAAGAAAGAAAGAATATAAATATATATATTGTGTAGATATATCGCTTATAGAAATGAACAGTGTCATCTACAAAATGGACATTTTTCAAGAGAGGCGTTTGAACGTTTTACAATTTGTTTTATTTAATTGCCTTATTTGTTTCAATGGTTATTATAATCGATTTTGTTCAGAAAATAGTTATTGTTCTAGTTTTCTCTCACATGATGGACGTTAATGATGTCAAAAAAAAAAAAAAAAAGAAAAAACTATAAAAAGTAGTTATTGCAGCATTGCACCAAAAAAAAAAAAAAAAAAAACTGGCCTCTACCCTTAATTTTTAAATATTTTCTCACAGCAGTATTCCCAATATAACGAGCGCAAAAATCTGAACATTTTGATATAAAAACCAAAAAAAAAAAAAACGATTTTTTGCAGATATGACACTATTCATTTCTATAAGCGATATGATGGAATAACACAGTATTTTTGCGGTTTCGCAACATGCTTTCTGTTTTAAGCTTTTTTCGTATTAAACGTGTTCTCCTGTATTCCAGTCACCTCAATACAACATTTTTTGTCCTAGCTAGCATATCTCTTCATCTCTTACTTCATCTTTACTTTTTTAACCGTAATTTTTCAAATGGCCATTATTTGTGAACATTCGGATTGTTACATCGATTTTATATGAAGGTGTAATGCCGATTACGAGTCGACGATTCTCGCATTTTGGATCAGATTTTGAAATCTGAAAAGCTAGGGTTACCAGAGTGAAGTTTCTGACATTATGTCACATTACCAAATCTCGCCAAATTGAAGGAAGTTTAAATGCCAAAGAGAATGAAACATCGCCGAAAGGCGATACATGCTAGAAAAGATAACCACGCAAAACGCGTGCTCTGTTCCAAAATGATGAATGCGCTTAGTTGTCTATGCAGGGATATAGGGCTCTATGCAAGACCAAGCGACATGACAAAAATGTTCTTTTCCCAAGATCCGTAGAAGAACGTCAAGTGTGCGAAAAAAATTACAAATTTATTTCTTACCACCTTAGCGTATATAATATGCTTACTAAGCCGATTTTCTTCAATGCATCTGCTTATTTTTTGATCGTATTTATTATTATAAATTACATTTTGCGATATATTTTGTTTTAATTCCGGAATTTGTATAATTTATAAATGCACTATTAAATGTGTGTCATTGCAGGATTTGTGTTGTAATTTGTGCTATAATGACTTTCGTTTGCTTATTAACTCTTTGTTGCGAAAAAGGGCAAATGTTTTACTTTTTACACGGTGCCATTCCACAGTAACTAACGCAACATTCAGAAGCAAAAAGTTAACTTTAATAATTAGAATCAATAAAGTATTAAATATAAAATAGTTTATTTTACTGTCTTATACAGCTACATTAATTAATACATTAGTGTACGGCTTTATTTGAAACCCTGTTATTCTACTCGTAATAAGAAAAAACTAAAAACATTACAGTAACTGACGCAACATGAAATAGACATATGTGCTGGAAAATACAAAACAAATTCAAAAATCTGTTAATTGTGAACTTGTGACAAGGAAATTTTATTTAAATGATAAAGTATGCATGTAAAGTGTTGTTTTTAAACAACACCTCTATTTTTCGTTCACAAAGCTCTTGTTTTGTATTATTTTTAACAAGTGCCGTATTCTTTCGTTTTATTTTGTATGTAGGATCATAATAATTAATATAGTTTCCCGAGTATTGTAAACTGGGCTCAAAGTTCATCTTTTTTCACAAAAGCCTAAGATATATTGATTTTTTTAAAAAACAATAACTTTTTGATTTTTTTTTTACAAATTTTAAGCGACAATTTTATTTAAAAAATAGTTTTTAATTGCTTACATAGTTTTAAAATAAAATAAATATAAGTTGTCCGAAAAATTTCGGGAAAAATATATATTAGGGCGCCTTTTTTTTTACTTGTTTTAATACAACGCCCGTAAAAATGAATTGTGGAGTGTAGGGTTAATGTTGTTCAAAATAAATGTTTTCATGTTGTCCAAAATAAATGTTTTCATGTTGTCCAAAATAAATGTTTTCATTTTGTCCAAAATAAATGTAAGATTTTAAGAAAAAGTACGCTAAAATATATTTTTTCCTTCTAGCTAGCTTAAAAATACAGAATTCTGTTGATGCTGATTATCATGAAAATGAAATTGGAGCGTAATTCTTAGTGATTATTCACAAATTCTGTCCACTAATCAAGTAAGTTTCTTATATTTTATTAAATTGTACTATATTACGGTCAGTTGGGGTAATTGTAAACACAATTTCAATGTTTTAACTTTAGATCCTTCCCTACGTCTTGAATGAATTGCGAGATCAAATTGGGGGAGCATTGTAGGAAAATACTACTCCTTGTGAGTACCAAAATTTTACTTTATGACTATTTGTTATAGGATGAACTCGGTGTTTACCTTTACCCAAGAGACTCTGATGTAAACAGGAATTTATTTTCCCGTGAGGTTAAAGGCAAGTAGGAAACCGTAGCATACAGTCTGCTCGGAAGCTTAAGAAGCAATGGTTCTCAATCTGCGGTCCTCGGGCCACACATGGTCCGCTGAGTTATTTTTGAGTCCACTGAGGTCTTTTAATGAGAAATATCTTACAAAAATGGGCTGGAGAGGAAAATGTAAGATCACTAAATTTTTTTTCACCGTGTCATTTTTAAACCCTGTTTGTTCACAGATGTTTCGAAACATACGGAACTCTTTCAATGTTCCTTATGTTGCCAAGTCATCATTCACCAGCAGTTTAATTTTCAAAATCACCACAACTGTATTTGTGAAGTTTGTTTACATTTAACCCATGTTTATAATTACCCCAACTCACCCTACTAGTTTAAATGATTTTTTGACTTCTATATGAGTGGGAATGTAAAAACAAAATATGATTATGCGCCATGTAAAAGATCCCTTGAGTGGACATTTGGCTTGGATGCTCTCGGCTAAATTAAATTCCTAGTGCAATTTCGCATCAAAAGACTCCGGGTGCTCGCCCTTTCAGCTGGAGAAACCGGACGTCAAAATTCTCATGTGGTGATGGTATCACACTTATTGTCGTGCCGCTGAAAGAGATGGTACCAATCTTTTGGGAATGCACTAGGTCTTCAATTGGCCAAAGCCAACAGCAGCCCATTAGAAATTTTAAAAAATTGGTATTATTAGCCCATCAAAACGAGCAGCGCTGCATAAATAGAATGACTGGCTGCTGCAAATCATATTTTACGATGGCAAAGGATCCACATGGTTTAAAAATACAAATTATCAAAATTTTCCAAAATGATGATTTAGTGATTCATATGGTACTCTAACTTTTATAATTCATACAAGTGAGGAAAAAAAATGAAAGCATGTGGCAGTTGGGGAAAGAATTTTCATTTTCCCTCTGCGCCGCAGTTTTCGCTTTTCCTATTTGTCATTCCTTTGTCATTCCAAGTCATTTGAATAGAACAAGGATTAAAAAAAGTTTCTCTGAAGAAGGAATACATTTTAACATTCCTGACCTTAGAGCAAAGGATCCGGTCATTTGCCCTGTTAAGGTATAAAGCTTGGTGTCCAATCAGATTAGAGAAGGGCGGTTCTTTTGTTCATTCCAGTTTTGACCTTGTTGCCATTTTTTCCCCTTCCATTTTGTTTATTTCACTTGCCTACACGTGCAGAGTATTTGAAAGCCTCTACTCTTGACAATTCCTACTTTCAAGGTGACTCCACTATTTTGCATAGGATGTTAACTTTTTTTGTTTCTTCTTGCGCCATTTTTGCCTGCTTTTAAATAATCCTTGTGTGAAAACAATTTGAAAAGAGCTGAGAAATACCTTCTTAGATGAATGTCATTAAATCTTTTTTTATGTTTATTCATGATTTAATGAAGCTGGTAAGGCAGAGAGGCCGGTTATCAGTTTGTGACGGGTTTTTAGAAGACATCTTGTAATCTGTTCTTGTAGTGTGTGGAATGAGTTCTTTTACTTGACTTTTATATTTATGCTGTGTAAAACTTCTATAAAAAAGTTGATGACAACTTCAAGTACATCATAGAAGATTGGTGCTGTCAGGTTGAACATTTACTTTTGTGGGGAACTAGAATGAACTCAGTGTAGTAAACTTCTGAATAATGGAATTTTCTACCCACTTTATCAAAAATAACAGTATGGAATCAAATCTAGGCCCAAGGCGTATTAAAAATTCCCTGCTTATCATGAAGGTCAGAGCGGGATATTAGAATGATGTAGCGTCTAATTTCTTCGCTGAAAGTGGTTCCCGGGCACCTTTTTTTTTTTTAAATTTTTTTTTTACTTTGAGCGAGTTATTTCGGAACCTTTATCTTCAAATTCATTCTTAAATTAATTATTGCTTTCGCTTCTGAATTTCCAGTTTTTAAGGACTAAATGCCTGTGAAAGTTGGGGTAGTAATATTCTAAAAGGTGCAAGAAAATACTTGCTGAAATAAATAGATCTGTGATTTTAAGAATAAGAACTCTTGTGGAAATGAGCATGTTAAAATGGGATTGGTGCTTCTAATAAAAAGCTAATCAGTTGATGACTACTGGAATCGAAACGTGTAGAACTGTGTGTTTGAAAAATTCATTTTATTGCAATTTACTTAAAGCCAGTTTTTACTTGCGGAACATTTTTGCAACGTTTTCTTGAATTTAAAAACTTATGTTTGTGATGACTGTCTTAGGTTCCCTTCATATTATGAAAACACTTCATTCAAACCTTGTTCAGATAGAATCGGGTACATTTACAAAAAAATGCAGATTCTTTTCAATTTATGTTACGGTGCTTTCAGTGTTTTCTTGATAATGCAACAACTATATAGACGAAGCAATCTCCTGTTGCATGGTTACATTCTTAGCTGAACTTTGCTGGGGACTTCTTAAAAGAATGTCTCGAAGCTGCTGCTGATTTTCTTGTCTTGCGAAAAAAAAAAGTACATTTCTACTTTATGCGAGCTTTACAAAGAGGAACACAGATATAAACGTTTTCAAAATTCTTTAAGGTTGACCCATCTTCCTTTTACCGCCAGGGGCCCAAACACTTCTTAATACGCACCTGTGGATAGGTAACTTTTAAAAATGTTGAATATGTCCAAAACATATTAAATAATAAGTATGTATTTGACGATATATGATTTATTGACGACTTTTTTTTTTTTTTTTCATTATACTAGTTTTTTTTTTCAAAAGTTTGAGTTTTTCATGCTCTAAATTGTTTTAAAGTAATGCAAGTTATGCAACGGTTCTCTGTCAGAAATACCGTTTTATATTGTATACAACTCTTTGAAATCAGAAATATATATCTTCTAACATAATGTACACATATTTTACATAGTATCAGAAAATTGACGAGCTTCCGGATGTCGCTATTAATACCTACAATTGAAATTATGTAAGTACAGTCGACGCTCGTTATAACGACCACACATTATAAAGACCATTCCATTAGAACGACCAGTGGGAGAAGTCCCAACTTTATCCTTATAAACTCTATGTTAATTTGCTTTCTGTATAACGACCGTTTTGTAATGTCTAATCCAATACAGCGACCGCATTTAGTGGACACTCTTTTTTCCGGTATATTTCCAAATAGAGCATGTTTCTAAATTTTAATTTTAAATGACCTTGTTTTTTACGGACAGTCTGCATGGAGTCTTCAGTGTTCAGTCCAACTATGACAGGGGTGGGGTAATATGTGTGTAATGGGGGGGGGGGGGATTATCTCTCATCACAGTACGGAAAGAATAGAGGGGGAGGAAACGGGGATTTTCCGGATTTCTTAGGAAAAAAAGTTGACAGATGTATTTAGTTGGTCGTGTGAATCGCGTGGTTTTCCAATGGTCGACTCTCCGAAATAAGAGGAGTCATGCTGTTGTGCCAGGTGTCATGTCACCTCAGAAGTTCTGCTTCTAGAAATGTGTATGAAATTTTTTTCCTTATATTTTCTACTTTAAAGTCTGTTTTAATATTTTGACCTCATAATTTTATTTATAATTCCAATGATGAAAAATAATTTAAGCGCTTAGTTGGAATCTTTGAAAGAAGTTACCAATTTTAATGGAACTACTGAACATGCATGATGGATGTAAATTTTTTTTTAGAAAATTCTACCTCTTATAGCGACCACTCGATATAAAGACCTTTTTCTGTGGGACGCAGATGGTCGTTATATCGAGCGTCGACTGTATAAAGTTACGAAGTAATATGCTTACTGGGAAATTTAAAGTAAACCGAATCATATCCTAATTAGAAAATTCTAAATTCTAAGAGCAATATACTCGTAAAAGATACATAAGAATTTTTTATTTATTTTAATGACTCTTGTCGAGGACAGAAAGAATTTAAGTACTCGACCCTCTGTTGCACATTTTAAGATTTGTGTAAAGTCATATTTGGTTTCGAAGAAATGTTTAAGTTGCATTCCATTGTTAAATTCCTCATGCTCTCATTAATGAAAGCGCTGTCAAGCTTAGCGAAGAAATGTAATGTTTTCCTTGGCGGAAAAAATTCTTAAAATAAGAATGCATTAAAAAGTGTTAATGCTAAGTTAAGAATCTGTTATTGAATTATGCCCAAAAGTGTTGCCCATCTAGATATTTCACGGTAAAAAGTAATTTGAATCAAATAAAACAAAAGTGTAGCAATCGTGTTGCCACTCTGGATAACTCCAAAATCAATTTAAACAAGGAGATCTGGATACTGATTGGTTGTTTTTATTAGCCATTGCGATTTAATTGGTTCCTGCGACACCATCATTAGATTTTTAAATAATGAAATTTTTTAATTAATTAGATACGAAAGAATATCATTTATTTGGAACAAACACGGGGCTTGCAATATGTTTTTTTCAATATTAAAAAATGATTTTCAAATATTAAAAATAATGATCTTGAATAACGAAAATCATTCTTACTATCAAATTTCGGCGTGACTTTTCGAGACTATTTGTTTTTTTTTTGAACCTTCGTTTTTTTTTTCTTTTGCACAACGTGCATAAAGTTTCTGTCAGTTTTGATTGGCATTTCAACAACTAGTGTGTGACAATGAGGCAGGCTTAGTAAGGATAATTATTTTTTTCCTATGTAGAACATATATGTAGTTGAAGAAATCTAAACTTCAAAATCAATCCGGTGGCCAAAAGGATTATCCAAATGTAATAAAATTTTACACATGTCAGTTTGGGCCCATTCAGCACATTTTTAATTCTGTGATACCTGGTAAAGAAGAAAAAACATGACCCGCCCTAGCAGTCATTGCCGGTAGCACATTTCATAACATATAAAATATGCAGAAGAAAAGGGAGTTTTTACAAATGCAAAATTGATTGTATTTTAAAATAACTTTTACAAATGTATTCGCCGTACAACATCTGACCACTATAATTTAATTGCATTGTCTGGATTAAAATTTTTAGCGTCGGTCCATTTAGCTTGACCATCAACTGGCTAAATTCACGTTCTTATTCTGCAACGCTGAATGGCAAAATCAGGAAAAACTGTAGAATTTTTCTATAAATATTTTCATATAAATCAGAAGAATCTGTTTCACATAAAAATCGTTGTTTAGTTACTCGGCTAGATAGGATAGTTTTAGCTTTTGCCAATCCTAAACTTCAGGCGTCAAAGTTGGCGCCTAGTTTAGGAAATCTAGGCGTCAAAGCGAAATTTTTGGTCGCAAAAGGCGACTAACGACCGCTCATTTCTAAAACACTGCTTGGTAGTAGCCTACAAAACAATAAATGAACGTTTGTAATGGTGGCGAGGCAGCTTCAGTCTGTTGCATAGAGGTCATATAGTAGGTCTATACTATGGTGTGTTGTCTTCCTTGATGACTTTTTTCTTTGAATAAAAATTTCTATCTTTTGCGTTGATGAGTTTACCGGGTTCAGTGGACATTCCATATAAATAGTGAACTCTGGGTTAAAAGCCCCAAGAATCACTTTCTAGAAGTAAGAAAATAATTACGTCTTTCCAAAAAAAAATGACAACTTAAGCAATTAACCCTAATAGCTCATCATCAGTGTTTTACTAACTATGGGAATTTTCTGACCATTTAGCAGTTCTAGAACATTCCGTATTATCTTTCTACTGACTGTTATCTTCACAAACCACATTTCTATTCTCGGCCAGAGTTTCTTTCTATCTCTATGGGCACTTCGAAGCGAGGACAACTCCATATTTTGAAATACACCTCCGTTAAAGACAGCAAGAATTCTCAACCTTGTAACTAATGAAGCATCCATCGGGAAGTTGGAGTTAAACGGGCCATCAGGTGAAAGAATGGCGAAAAGTGAAACGCTGACGGATTTAATTATGTACCAAGGGTGTTCCAACGAGAGCCACTGTGTATTTATGGCTGAAAATAACCGGATATGCCAGGGTTTTTTTTATTGGTTGCTCGTGTAAGTAGGTTTATTACTTGCTGGTGCATGTTTTCGCGTGGGAAACTTATTGTTAAAAAGTGAAAGATTTATCACTTCGCTGGTGGTTTGTTAGTATTACGTTGAACTCCAACTCAAAGTGAAAGATCCCATAAGCTTTCGACACATACGTAGGTGTTTCTGTTATTCTGCAAGTGGTTTATGTTACGAGTGTTAATTGCGGTATTTTAAGACGATATAAATAAATACTCACTTAATGTAATGTGTTTCTGTAAGTAATATACGAAAAAAAAAATTTATTCCAGAAAATATTAAAAAGAACAGCATTCCAGTACTACCGTATGTACTCGTGTATAGGTCGACTAATGTCCTCGTTGGAAAATTCAAATATCGAAATATCTATTTATGATACATATCGGATATGTGCCACAGTAAAACCTATAAATTTGGCCACCTTTGAAAGTTGACCTGTCTTAAGTTGACCGGTTTTGTCAGAAACGAAATTAGCAATATATTAAGTAATGTAGGGAAACCTTTGTAACTTGACCACCTGTCTATGTTGACCAGTTATATACACCAAATTTAGGTGGGAGCATTATACAAACCCTTTGTGGGTTGACCGCCTAATTATTACCATGATATTTATTTATTTAATAACAGAAATAACTTTTCCAGGATATTTCATAATGCTATAATGTTATGACTGTACATGTCTGCACTACATGGATGAAACAGTAATTATAAAGCTTGTCCAAACCTTTTTCTAACTTTACCAATGGGAAAAGTACTACGAGCATTCTTTTATTCTTTAAATAAAATTCTATTTTTTGTTCTATCTGAAACATTTTGAAAAATTATGTATTTTTGGGAAATCTTTACCATCAAATAAACAACTTACACAATTAATAAGATATTTATCCTTATTTTAGCTAAGTACTTTAACTTTAAATTTGTATGATACATTGTAAGCCATTCAGGTTTAATTTATCTAATGATGTTTTAGATAACTGAAGCAAAATAGCTAATTGCCATTTTAAAGTAAGGTTTATACATGAAGCTAAACTTAAAAGTATTTTAATTAGTTAAAAAGAAATGAATGTCGTAGTGTAAGAATGACAAAATAATAAAAACACCATCCTCACCCTGAATACGTTGACCACCTGTCTAAGTTGACGACTAAAGCTGTGCACCGCTTGTGGTCAACTTATACAGGTTTCATTGTATATGTATCACAAATGATTTCCTTCAAACTAGTCACATTCATTTTAGTATTTGATATTATACTTACCGGAATATTATTAAATGTGCTTGTTATTGGTCACTAAACCTTATTTAGTCATTTCAAACTCTGCTTGTATTAATACAAAATATCAATACATAAAGAATTTTAAATACTTATCACAAATTTGCGCTAGAACAAAAATTTACGTTAATATAAATGTGTATCCCTCCTATTGCCAGTGGTACATTTTATTTACCATTTACATCTTGTCTAACCATTATAAATTTGTTCATGATTTCTTCTTACTCATACTTCTTATATTTTTTCTCTGTTTTATAAGGTTAAGAGTTAACCAATCTAAGATGAATTTAATGTGCTAAACCTTTGAACAATGTAAATTTAGCGGTTGGTGATCATGATCTATCATGATCTGTGAGCTTATAAATATTATGATATCATAGAAGGTTATCAAAAAGCTTCATGATATATTTTGGATTTTTATCCAAATGAGTGAAAGTTGAATCGGTTCAACTTTCAGATTTTCTCCATAATGAAACTTCTCTCAATATTTCTTTAATTTTTCGTAAAAAACTTCTGGAAGCGTCAAGCTTTCCGTGTCCACCGAAACATGTCATGATATTATCGTGGAGGCGACGGAATTTATGTTGTTTCTGTTTCCATGTCAATAGACTTTATTTGGCTTCATTGTACATTAAAGAAAAAATCAATTCAAGCTGCGTATTGTCATCATTTCAGTGCAGACAATTGAATAATGAATATTTAAAGTGGCTTAGAGCGTATCTCAATGGTAACATATTGCGTTAAATTTTAGATGTATTCATGTGTTTGAAAACTACAAGTGCAAACTTTCCCACTTCATGCCAATCCAAATTTCAAAATAAATAAATAAATAAATAAATAAAAAATAAAAATAAAATAAATAAATAAAAAATAAAAATTTGGATTTAAATTTTAATGGGTTTTTAAATTGACTGATGTTGGCCTCTGCCAATTGCAGACCTAGTGCGTTCCTGAGAGATTGGTACTATCTCTTTCAGTGGCACCACAATGAGTATAGTACCATCGCCGTATGAGAATTTTGACATTGCGAAATTGCATTAGGAATTTAATCTAGCCGAGAGGCAACCAAGCCAAATGTCTACTAAAGGGAGCTTTTACATGCCGCATACGACATAGGCGCAGACGATTTCCTGCATCATAAAAATCCACCGACTCTGCCAGGCTCGATCCTCTGACCTGGGGCGTACGAGTCTCACACCTTACCACTACGCCGACATGTTTTAAAAATTTTATCTTAGTATACAGCTGCAGTGCTGCAGTAAAACAAAAATATTGTGAAAATGGGATATTGTCTCTGACATTAACTGAAATTACCGTATGTTGTACAAAGAATAGATTCTAAGCCATTCCTTGCCGCACGTACTTCCGATGCAAATTTTAGCGAAATACTGTACATGTGCCCTAATAAAATGTAAAGAAAAAAAAATTAATTGTTATTATTGAAGAAGTTATAAACTTGTTCAGTAACGCACCATCAGCAGGCATAATGATAGAAATCACTTATAAGACGACGCCTTCGTGATCTAATCTAAATTTTAAACCTCAAATCATTTTTTTTTTGAAATTTAATATAAAATCAGATAGGTTATTTGGTAAAAATTCAAAAATATTTTGTGAAGTAAAACTTATCCATTTACGAAAAAGCAATGGCATTAAAAAGAAGTTGCATTATTTAGGGCCTGTAGAAATTTGTTTTTAAAGTGGTGCAAAAAGGAACCAGCATCAGAGAATGGGTTAAGAACATTGTGAAACACCTTTTGGGCGCCATTGATCCACAATTTGCATGATAGCGTTTTCCCATCTTCGATATATTAGAGTAGTTAACATACATAAAGTTCTACCATTCACCTAAGCGATCTGTCTGGCAGAGTGCCAAGAAGAATCCATTCATGTGCAAGGGAGGAACTGCTGGTATAAGGAATGTTCTGTTTTTGTTCTCGTTGTAGTTCGTTTAATATGCTTCATTTCTTCAGTTTATAAAGTTAGTTGCTTTCAACAAACAACGAATCAAACTTCTACTTCGCGTACTAAATAAACACACCTGCAAAACGAACTTCCCTAAAACTCCAATGGATTCGTTCTGTTCTGCCATGCGCAGAAGCGTCCAAATGTCAAAATTCCGTGGTCGAACTAACTGTACGTGTTATGTGGGCCTAAGCCTGAGATTTACTCGTAGGCCTCTCGCAATCCATTACCGATATATTTTCAGTTTTTCAAACCATTTTGGTTGCGTTAAAAGCTTTTGTAGCTTGTCTTTTCTTGTTGCATAGAAGAAAAACTGAAATGAGAATATGAACATTAAACATATTAGCTTACAATTGCCAAACAAGCTATTTTTGTATGCTTACTTTACCTTTTTGTCTAACGCCTTATTTGCTATGAAAATAAACGTGAAAATCTTCCAACTTAAAGGTTATAAACTGTTTTGTTAAAAATTATTTGAAAATATTCATATTTAGAATATAATTTTCAAAATTATGCATATTTACTGCTTATTTTCGAACTGACGTCTTGTTAGAGTACCTGAAACTTGTGTACTAATGTGTTTCTTTTAGACTTTTTAGCAATTGTTATTTTCTAAAACATGTATCAATATGTTGCTTAATAAATAAATACAATACTAATCTTTATACTTTTTATTTGCTCCTGTAATACTTTTTGCAATAAACGTTATGCTTTCAAAAATAAGATACTTGGTAACCCTATGTCTGCGAGTTGAAGTGTGTTCTGCTTAAAACTT
Source organism: Octonoba sinensis (assembly GCA_038502835.1). Classification (NCBI taxonomy): domain Eukaryota; kingdom Metazoa; phylum Arthropoda; class Arachnida; order Araneae; family Uloboridae; genus Octonoba; species Octonoba sinensis. The sequence continues at coordinate 14,224,604 of CM076606.1, read as the reverse complement.
TTAGTCTCCATTTTTTTTTTTCACAACTAAAAAGTTCGAACACCTTTGTTGTGTAGTAGGGTGGGCCGAAAAAAACTTTTTTTCGAAATCGGTATTCTAATAGTGCGGAAATGGTTCTCTCCGAGTTCGATAACTGCGGTGTAAAATATTTTTTTGATTGTATAATATCTTTTGCCCCCCCATCGCACTTGAATTTTGGAAATTTGGGTTAAAATTGTCGATTTTTCCTTGGTGTAGGAAGTATAATTATTTTTCATTGTATCTATTCTAATAGGGCGGAAAGAGTTCCCGCTAGGTTGAATAAGAAATGTGTAAAATATTTTTCGGATCAAACAATATCTTCTGTTCCAGCACTGCAATTGAAAATTTCCAGTTTTTGAAGAGAATTGAGGGTTTTCTTTTTCTTTAATGTGTTATAGAAACAAATCAAATAGGAATCCTAGATGAGTACTAATACTGTTTAATACTGCATTAAATTGTACAATTCATAATAATTAAGTAATATTTGAGATGTAATATAGTATTTTAATATTAGTGAAGTATATTTTAGTCACATAATGTTATAATCGGCAAATACCAAAATCTTACTTACACATAATCAATAGGAAGTAGCTAAAGGGAACATTATGGTCAAATTCAGACATACTTGAGCGGGAAACAAATGTGGATCTAATGAAAACGTCTTGATTATGAAATTAACTTAAAGTGAGAGAATCATTTTCCATTGTGAAGTCAATAATTATATTTCACCGTAAAAAAATTAATTTTGGAGCTGAAAATTAATCGGAAATCCCCTTTGTGTGTGACATGGAAAATCATAAAGTCCCATTCTGGATTTTTCTTATCACGCACTTTTCATCCAAATATAGCATCACGGAGGATTGGTGGACAAGTAATTTTAACTGATGGCCAGTCAATCATTTCGAAATTTAATTTTGGCGGGACAAACATAAGTTCTGACGTCCCATTGAAAGATAATAATTCCATAGTCTTAATTATATGTCGAGCAGCAAATTCTTTTATCCTCCAGCAAACGGTAATACTTTCTTGAGGTCTTGAGATAAATACCTGGATCTAGAAATAGTGTCCCACAAATGCTTCGCTCCATCTTTCAGCGAGTGTGTGCATTTTATATTAACCCAATTTGGAACGTATTATATTTCCATTACAAACAGTAATTTGTGTGAATTTCTTAGTCTTAGAACTCTGTACGCTATTGTCGGCCAGCGCGATCGTGATAAGGTACCAGTACTATTTGTTTGGTCCATCCAAAGTTTCAAACAAATGCCTCATAGTTCATGAAATTGAAGGAGACCCACTGCAGAGGTTCACCAACTTTCAATTCCAAACACCGAATTACTCCGGAAGCGATGTACTGTTCCAGACATTTGCGAAGAAGAGCGAATTGAGACAGATCGCTTGTGAACATTACAAAATACCCGATAATATTCACGGAAATATGTTTTCCGGTACCAAATGATAGACTCAAATGAGTAATGTAAAATAAAAAAGGTTCTTCAATAAAAAAAGTCATGTTTTTATTTTTGCTGTTCTCGTGCATCTTTTAGCATCTACTCCTTCTTCTCTCAATGCAGAATCTTAACGACCATCGAAATGCATCTCTTTCAATGGAAAAGCCTGAGTTTCATTTAACTCTTGAAATTTAAAATCCTTTATAACTTTAGCTTTTCTCCTCGAAGCTTGTTTTAATCCACGATCATATCTAAGTTGTTGCTAGGTTCGGATCATTTGTATTATTCGAGTACACAATGGCAATTGCAGTGTTTGCTTTTGCTCATACAGAATCCATTTTAGTCGCATTATTATTCGTAATGCTCGAGAAACTCGGTTCTCTGTTCCTAGTTTTGAATGCAAGATTTAAAGTCCCAAAGAAGCAGTAACGCAACACATCTTCGACTGTAGGAAGATCTAATTAAAGATATATTTTTAAAGTTCTAAATATTGAGCATTTAAATTTGTTCTGAGCACTGATTTTTCATATCATGTCTATTAAAAAGTCAGTCAAAGCTAAAAACTGAAGAACCTAATTTTAAAACTCTCACAATTCCATCTTTGTGGGGTGAACTGCAAAAAGAGCACTATGGTGTATTTTTTCAGGTGCCCCGCTGATAAACCCTGTAAATTACTCAGCAGCACCACGTGACATAATACGATGAATGATATACCCAGAACAGAGCAAATGACAGCATAGAATATGGATGGAAAGCCCTTCCCCTGTTTACTTAAGAAGCAGTAAAAAAAGTAATTTTCTTCAAAAATTGCAAAATTTCAACTGTAATGCAGAAGCAAAAGATATTATTTTATTAGGCAAATATTTTACACCTTTCTTGCTGAGACCAGGGGCACCTTTTCTGCACTATTAGTTCAGCTAAATTAGAAAATAATTAGGTTTTCTGCTCAGAGTAAAAAAACTGCAAATTTTACCAAAATTTCCAAAATTCAAGCGCGATGCGGGAGCAGAAGATATTATACAATCAGAAAAATATTTTACACTGTGTTCATTGAACCCAGAGAGAACCCTTTCCGCACTATTAGATTAGTCTAAAAAACGGTTTTTTTTTGGCCCACCCTATTGTGTAAGGCTTCCAAAAAAAAAAAAAAAAAAAAATCAGTTCACTTCTAGATAATTAATAATGCTTCGTTTGTTTCACCTGATCATCTGCTGAAATAAATTCTTTTAACCAAACTCGAATACTGATGAATTTAAATGATCATATTAGCGTGAGTGAGTTATGAATGCTAAATTTTCATGTGGATTTGAATAAATTACCGTATGCCGAAAACACGCCTGAATATGTTATTGTCACATTATTCCGAATAAATTGTGGAAATAAATTCTACTGCAACATTTTAATGATATCGAATGGAATGAATATTGTCTCATGGTAAAAAAAAAAAAATAAAAAAAAAATCCACGTGACAGAAGAATTCGGGAAAGTAATGTTTTTTAACAAGAAAAATTACGGCGAAGCTTTTGTTAATGCTTCGTTGTACGTGCTGAGAATAAAATTTCGGTTTAAATGTGCAGCAAAATAATTTCGAATCAGATAATGAATTATTTATAGTTTCTTCTAACGGAAATGGTAACCCGTTGGCGGTAAATTGGAACATTATATCAGTTTAGATTTTTTAAACTCTGTGTGAAGGATTGAAGCGTCGTTCTTCTACGTTTTGGAACTGAGATAAAGATAAAGCTACTCCATCTTCAAAAGAATCTTCCCATGTGTTTCAATTTTTTTCTTTGTTGATATGGTTTCACTACGTGTTCGAATTTGTAGGTAATAATAATGAAAGGGAGTGTGGGTAGTTTGAGCATTGGATTCAGGGATAGAGGGTCTCCGTTCGACCCTCGCCGCCGCCAAATACCTATCGAGTGTATGCGGAATACGTGCTCGTTAAATCCGTGTATTCGATAGTCCTGTGGTCGGTCACTATCAGCTAACATGGGTACAAGTTATTGGAGAAATCCTTACTACCATGTGGAAGTGGACGATAGATGCTTCCATTCATTGGCCGGGTTTTAATTCGGACCCCTGCCTATTTTTGTCAGAAGCAGCGCACTCATACTTCCAACAGTGTTGAAAGGAAATTAAAAATTTTAACGCCAAAAAGTAAATTTTTTTCTTTTATTTACCTTGACTTTTTTTCAATAATTTGTATTATAAGATTATACTTGAAATGGATGAACTGTCATTTTATTCTGAGAAAAAAAAATCGACTATAACCATTCAAGAGATTTTTCTTTTCATAATTGTTAAAAGGGCATTTTTTTAAAATTTAAATGTCTGCAAATGATTTCCTGAACGTTCCCAATTCTATAATATTTATAGTAGACAGAAATAGAAAGCACATAAGATTGTTCAAAATATTCGACGAAATAGATAACGATCTCTTCTTTTATTTTCGAAAAATTTATGAACCGTAACCTTTATTCTAGTGCAGAAAACAGCGAATGCTGACATCGCTAATGTCTGTCTGGTTCGTCCGGTGATGATAATGTGTAACAAAGATGATTCCACGTGAGCAAGATGGAAACTTAGCATTTGAAAAAGCAACCGTTGCCTATTTGCATACGAATTGTTCATTTTCTTCTAGCTTGCGTGAAAGGGGCGTTTGGTGTAACCTTGGGGATTTTTATTATTCGTCAAATGGCAACAGGGACAAAATCTTTTTCCAACGAGAAAAGCAGTTCACAATACGGAATATTTTTGTTGGTTTCGTTTATTTATGCGACTTGTATCCTTGACCTTCCGAGAGCCGATGTCAGTCAGGGTGAACAAAATTCTCTTCTGTCGGATACGTGTGAAAAGTTTAAAGTGATCGACTGCAAAGTGGAGGAAAATTTGAATATTCGTTACAGTTGTAGATGAGTAAGGGGAAAACTGAGCGATTTAGCAGTTACAAAACAGTGCTTTTATTTATTTATTTCTAATAGTTAATTAGTCATGAAGATATAATAGTCTGAGTCTCCATAGTATTAGTATATGCAGAACAATTCTCATGACGTTTTGCAATACATTTTTACTTTGATATTCTTTGATACGCATAATTACCATAAATGAACCCAGAGGCGTAGCTAGGGTTTTCAGCTCCCGGGAACAACTGAAGATTTTGCGCCCCCTGGGGACCTAGGAGCGCCCCTAAAGGGAATTTAAAAACTTTTATTCTTCCTAAATGATAAGTAGCTCTAAAAAGCAACCGTTTTAACTTTCATTTTTATTAGCGACCATTTAGTTATAAGGGAAAAATGGCTTTGCAAAATTATTTGTCTGATTTCCCACGCACTCCTGTGCTGCATTGGTCATTCCCGATATGATTTGCGGTGCTCCCACTTTTTTGTTGGACATATTCACACCTCTTCAGTTCAAATAATTTTCTTTTCGCATTTAAAAATAAAATAAATTAACATTAAATTGGCGCCCCTTGGCGCTGCGCCCGGGGACAGCTGTCCCCCCTTGCCCCCACCTAGCTACGCCTCTGAATGAACCTATACGCATAAAGGAAGCTATGTGCAATATATTTTGCGTTCGCAGTTTGTTTATTAAATACTTGAGTTCAACAAATGAACATTTTATTACTTTCTGGATGAAAATGCTTTTTTTCCCTTCTGAATTCTAATTTCTCAAGCCTTAAAATCCTACATAAATTACCTGTTCAACTTAAAAGTGTTTAATGGATTTTCAAAGAGGGTGGAGGTCGTAACAATCGAAAGTAAAGTCTGCTACAGCTCTAAAGTATTTTTTTTCTTTGTTTGTGGAGTCTCACAGTTAGTGTTAAAGATAGTTGGTTCCCTCCAAAAATTCTTCACCACGCAGTAAAGTTTTAGAAAAGGTAATATCAATGAAAATTTAATCTTTCAGTCTTCTTTTTGAGGTTACTTTTGATATTTTCAAAAACCTAAACGCATAAATTCATGCAAAATATGCGATTATGTGATAAAGAAACAAACCATTAATTAACCTTTTACATAGCTTACTCAGTTTACTTATTTTCCGTAGTTGGTTTGTTTTGTGAGAGATACGTAATCAATTCTCAGCATTAACAATCTCAGTATAATTTATATGGAGGCAAAGGTTTATTTAATTTTATTTAAATAAATGAGTTTTTGAGTGAAAATGATTCTTTTTTTTTTTTTTATAGGATTTAGTGTATTTTTTTACCTTGGTCTTTTTATACTTTACAGGATAATAAACCTATTTTAATGCTTTTATTTATTCATGATATATTAATTATTTTATTTTTTTTATTTTTACGAGAACACAGATTAAATACAACGCTGAATATAAATTTTAAATTCATCTAGAAATAGAAATTTTTTTTTCAGTGTATGTAACTTGAAAAAGATAAATGCTCAAATTTTACATTGAAAATACGTTCGTCAAATCGTAGAAACATAGAATCAAATTGATGCGTTTTTAACGATAATTCAGACGAACTTCAGTTGAGACTGGGAGAAACTTCGTTGAATCAAACAATTCTGTAATTGAAAGTTGTTTTGCAAAGCGTGTTCTCGTCTGAATGAATGTATATGAAATCTGCAGGAAAGGACAGTTTTTATTAACCATTTTACTCCCGAACCGAAAATTGTTTTCTTCTTATAAAAGTTTTTATCCCTTGAAACCACTCCTCACAAACTTGTGAGTTTACTCAATCAATCTCCCGAGTTCAAATATATCAGTATTTAAGATCACCGCATGTCTAAAATATGAAAGATCTGAAATATGAACATGGAGGATTTTAAGTATGCTAGTTAGTGGAAAATATGACATACACAAGTAAAACAAAAAATTTCTGAAGGAAAAATTTGTAGATTTATTTTTTATATAGATTTAGTAAAAATTAATAGGAAAAGGCACAGAGAAATCAATACAACCGTCTTTAACCTTACAAATAAAGGACCCGTTCATAAATGATGTCACACTTTTCAATATATTTGACGCATGAAAATGCTTAAATATAATTTTTTTGCATCTTAGAAATTAATTAAATTATCTTAACTTTAGTGGGGAGTATTTATAAAGTAAATTAAATTACAAAAATAAATTATGAAAATAAAAATTCTACTGGCGGTTTATTTTTTCTTCTGGGTTTTTTTTTTTTTTTTTTGTCGTTCGTAAAACTATAACTTTCATTTCTTGTGCTTATACATAGCATTGAAATTGAAAAAGAAGGAGGTGTGTATGTGGGTGGACAATGTAACGTTGCGATGCAGAGAGGGTGGAAAACAGTGAGGTACGTGCTTTAAGATCATCACTGGAGGATTTAGAATTCGGCGATTCGAACGTTCCAGCGCAGTGAACTCAAAGTTACTCCGAGTCGAGGAGAAAAATCCCTTAAAAGATTTGAGAAAATATTTATTCATGGATTTAATGCATTGTCTTATGAAAATGGGGAAATAAATGGAACTAATGTTGCAAAATATGCCAAAAAGAACCGAGGAAATGCTGCTGATCAGAAGGAAGCAAAGAGAGAAATGGATACTTGAAAGATATGTGATTCTGTTAAGCAGCAGTTTGTGACATAAACCTTTATTTGGAGATTAGGTGGACACTCTAAGCAGTAGATTGTTTACATTGTGTAATTTAGTCATTAAAATATATGTTCTTCTGATAGAAAATTTGACTAATGCTGGAAAAAATTACCTTATTAGATTCGTTTTTACTGTTCAAAGATTATTTTTTTCTTAAATTATCGAATTTTCCCTTTTAACGTTTTTGGCATGATTTATTTTGAACGAGTCATAAATTTATTTTTCGTTAGTAGATAAAATGAAGGATTATCTTTACAGTCAATGACATTAGTATTAAAAAATTCTTCAATTTCATTTTTTAGAATGTTTAATGAATGTATCATAAATAATGATCCCTTTTTATGAAAATAATGTAACTGTGAGAATTTACTGTTTTGTTATTTAACTGAAATTTCAAACGACTTAAGAACTTCATTTTAAAAATAAGATACGTAACATTTTTCGTTCATTTAGGAATTTTTAATGATAGTATTTTCGGCACTATATTGCCAAAGAATTATTTGAGAGTTATAAGCCTATAATATATTAAAAATGTCGTAAGAATTAACATATATTTTTTACTTTCATGAATCTCTGAAAAAATAAAGAAAATATTAACTGGGAAACTGTAAATATACTTTATATTCTGATTAAAACTAAATCTTAATGATACAAATTTTAAAATAATATAAGAATATTTTGTCATTTCTTTAAAATTATGAATATTTGAATTTAAGTCACCTATACTAGAAGGGAATCATTTGAGAATTTAAAATCTTTTCAGGCAGTAGTTGCATATTTTAATTCTTTCTGTATTTCCGCTCCATGTGATTTGTTTAAAAAATTGTCGCCCTTTCCCCTCAATTATCTATATCTCAGTGGCTGCATTATCATATGTTCCTGGACTTAGCATATTATGCATTAAAATTACCGCAAAAAGATTTTAAAAACATTAATGCATATTTATTTATTTTATAGCTTCGAAGCTTTTCATAATAGTGATTTAAAGCTTAAAAAATATATTTGACGTATTTTTTTTTTTTTTTTAAAGATGAGCGGTTTTATTTCTAAATAATATTTTGAGTTTTTACTTTTTTCTTATTAATTTCTTGAAATCAGATGGGGCTAACATGTCGGTTGCTAACCACTGGCCAATCGCGAATCCATTTGCAGTCGATGCAGTGGTTTTCTTACATAACTCGAGTCAAAAAGCTCTTTTTTTTTTGTTGGAGTGATTAGGGGTTAGTGGGAAGTAGTAGAAGAAAATACTTTTTGGCGCGAAATAAATTATTTTGATGGAACGATTTTGTAGCACAGAATGGGATTAATGATGATACTTCTTTGAACAACAACAGATCAGCTAAAGCATAAACATAAATTGTGATCTCTGCCACAAATCACAATTTATGTTTTTGCCACATAAAAGTAAATAATGCTTTTTGTGTTTTTTTGAATTTTATAAGTCCTTAAACTACTTTTAAGTAATGAAAAAATATTCAAAGTACCACATATACTATAGTTTAAGGTAATATAAGTGAAACATTGGGTGATTGAACTTGTGATTTTGAATTCTTTAAATTCTAAATTCTTTTAGGCTAATAAGAGTGTAGTGTGGGAACTAATCATGGTGAAACTAGGAATAGTTTTTGAAAATGAAATATCATTCTTAAAATGTTTATTACATAGACAAACTTTTTTCCAGCAATTCTTTCAAATTTAAAAAATAGTGTATATATATTTATATATATACACCTCGCTATTTTCGATTATTTTTTTTACGAATAAAATTAAGGACAAAGCAAACTTTCTTTGAAATTAAAAAAAAAAAATCTTATTTTTTAATTCTGCACCTGGATGGTAAAGGTACTATGTCCATCTTGTGTGTGTGTGAAAAAAATGGACAGAGTGCCTTTTGTGCGTAATTTTGAAAATTGCTATCATACATAAAATGTTAAAAGTCAAAACTCTATAGATTATAAATTACCTTTTACGTTCAAAAACCCCATAAATAACGATCTAGTGAATAAATTATCATGAAAAAAACTTTAAATACATCTTCTGGCAGTGTCAGCAAGTTTTTGCCATAGGCGGAAAAAAACCATGGTAAAAACCTGGTGACAAGTGTCCTGGAAAAAATAGCATTCCCTATTGTGTCGATTAAATTTTTTTGCCAGCTAAACTAAAACATCAGGTAATAAAAGATGTTTTAGTTTCAAGTCAATGTAATTCATTCATCCTTAATTTAGGCATTAAGGTAAACGAGTATAATATATATGCATTATTATAGTAGTAGACGTAAAAGTGCATCTTATGAAAAAATACTAAATTTAATAACAAAATTAAAAATCGAAGTATATACAAAAATTAATAATTAAATAGATATAAAATTAAATGAACTGTCCATTTTGTGCTTATCCAGTTACTTTTCCAGTACCTGCTGTACACTTTCAAAGTGGGCTTTAGGGGGGGGGGATCATTGCATTTTATAACTGATGTAATGATGTAGGCTTTTGAAAATTCCATTGATGAATTTCAGGATTTGTATATTTTAGACAGAAAAATGAAATTTACTAACAGTAATGAAAGTAACTATATGCAGTGGCGTTCCTACCATTGGTGGCCCCCGTGGGGGTGATTTGTGGTGTCACCCTTCTGCACCCTGTGTTGTATAAATTTGTAGTTTGCATTATTCTCAGTAGTGAATTAAAAAATCTAAATAATAATAATAAAAAAAAAGAATAGTAATAAAAAAATAATCTTAAGAAAATATATTTTATTTTATCTATTTTTCAGAAACTCTGTATCTCATTTTGGGTGTCACCCCTGAACACCCTCGAAAAGAGTGTCAGAAAAGGGACGAAAGTCCTCGAAAGGGACAGACCTCTCTTTCAAAAAACTGGGATACCCCTTCCTCCCCCATTCATCTTGCCGATGGCCTAGTGTCACGTTTGCTTTGTGGGGCGAAAGCAAGACTACAAAAGCGTTTCATAAATTCTTTTTTCTTTTTTTTTTTTTTTTTACAGCAAGCACCCTTAAAGTGCTCACCGCCTCGCAGTTTCGAAAACGCTGTTTTTTAAGTTCTTGAAATTCTAATCAAAGTTGCAACATGCTCTCGCAGAATTTTGTGAAACAACTCTTTTCGTTTATATTTTAACGTATTCAGCAAAAACAGTGCATAACGGAATTGACGAAACATGCTTGGCTTTTGCAAATTGAAAAAACGACGTAAAAACAAACGTGTTGATATTGCATCAAAATTATCTTATCTCATCACATGTAAAGTCTGGATTTCACGCATCATTGTGGCTGCCTTCTTAAAAAAAAGCTTCATAAGTAAATTATTTATTTCAGTGCTTGTTTCTCATAATTATAGCAAATTAAAAGAAAAAAATACTGGTTCCGAAATACATGGAAATGTTGTAAGAATTAATTCAGCTTTTTCGTCGTACAACTTTATGACTGAGCGGAGTCCCAGTCGCAGAATTTTCTGTATCAATCTGCAGCACGAGTTTCAGAAGTCGAAATTTATCTGTGGCATCAAATGATGTGGAACCAAATTTACCATCATAAAAAATAGCAAACTGTGCATTTTAAAATAGTGGACATATAACAGTAGTGCATGCAGACAATAAATACTAATTATTCAATTTATAAATAAATTAAGAAAATCTAAAATTGACATGTAATTAATGCAAGCTAAGAGAAAATGAAGTAAAGACAATACAACACAGTTTAATAGTTGAAAATTATTTATTTTATAAGTTAGTGGAAACACGGTCTAAGGGTCGCAGTAGTAAAAAACTAACTAGTATTAAATATTTTTTTTATAAGGTGGCTAATTAATCTGCAAGCTTTAAGATAAAACTGCAGCGCTCGCTGCCGTGCGGCGCAATTTCTGCTACCGGGAGCTGAGTTATGATTGTTCTTGATACTTAAACTTGATAACATAATAAAGAAGACCTAAAAGGAAGGAATCTTCCTTTCTGAATAAAATCACATATAAATGATATGTGATTTTATTCAGAAATCCATTAAAATACTGTCCAAGCTGCAAGTAAAATTAATTTACATCAAGTAACTACACCGAAAGGTTATTCAAATGAACGTTATGCAACAGTCTGAGATGCTTACGAACAAGCAAGTTCGCCACAGTTTTTTTCCCCTCTTCGAACATGAATTTTTATTCTTTATAATTAAATTTCATCTCTTTTATCAAATTTCTCTTTCTCCCAGCAAATAACATTCACGATTTTGTTTCGTCTCTCTGTCTCTCTCTAGCTAATTAACTTCGTTTACGCCAATTGCAAAACATATTTTCTTTCAGGTCTTATCAAAAACAATCACAATTCAGCTTTTTGGTCATTAAGTTGTATAACCAAAAAGCTGAATTATGTCGAACAAAATTTCCACGTATTTCTGAACCAGGCTTTTTCTACACGTAGAAAAACAGTATAGTCTGTATGCTTGATTAGGCCGGCACGGTGGCGCGGCCGGCACGGTAAGGCGCGGGACTCGTGCGCCCCAGGTCAGAGGATCGAGCCTGGCAATGTCCGGGGATTTTCAAGATGCAGAAAATCATCTGCGCCCATGTCGTATAATTATCGCGCATGTAAGAAATCCCTTGGGTAGACATTTGGCTTGGATGCTAACGGCTAAATTAAATTTTTAGTGCAATTTCGCATCAACAAAATTCAGGGGCTCACCCTTTCAGGTGGAGAAACTGGACATCAAAGTTCTCATGCGGCGATGTTGCCACACTTATTGTGGTACTACTGAAAGAGATGGTACCAATCTCTGCGGAACGCACTAGGTCTGCGATAGGCAGAAGCCAACAGCAGCCCATTAGAAGTTTTTAAAAAATCGTTTTTCTTTTATTTTCAAATTTGGATTGGCATGCGGTGGGAGTACTTGCACTTGTAGTATATATAGTCTTGAGTAAAAATATGCAGATTGCTTGATTTATAATTGAATTATACTATTTTGAAAACCATGGTAAGTATTTTTAGCGTGAAACGTAAAATGCATTGAAAAAACGAGGAAGAAATAATTGGTCGCATTATTTTGTGTATTATCTGAAAAACAGTAAGAATATTTTAAGCTCTTAAAACGCCTTCGAAATTATGCATTATTATTCCATGATAATAAAACAGAGCAAAAGACATTTTATGTACAAAAGCTATGTTATCGATAAGAGAGCAGAAAACATAAAAACAACATTTTGTTCTAATTTATTGTATTTACTAATATTTTTTAAACTTATTGAAAAGTAAAAAAGTTTAATATTTTGAAAGAAGTTGACAAACCATGAATTGCTCGTTGAAGGAAAAATCGTATTGTATCTTGAATTTTCGGAAAATTATGAAAAATAAAATTCTATAAAGTCGTTATGAAGTAAGGACTTAAAAATGTTTACTTCAGAACGAAAATGTTATCGCTTTATTATTTTTCTTAATTCAACATCTTCCTCTTATAATTTTAAGTTTTTTATCCATTAATTTCCATCTGTTGACGAAAATCCTGTTTTAGTAATAATCGAAAATTATCGTTTAACATAAAAATAGGATAATTGGTTTTATAAACTCTAAAATGTGTCCATAGAAGACCTTCAGTTTGTCACTACTTTACCATCAAAACTGCATGCAAAATTTATGACCTATTCAAACTTTATATTTGTACTTTTAAGCATTTTTTCTTTTATTTTGACATGGAAGGAGGAAAAAAAGCCAACGTAATTTCAAACTAGTACAGTAACTACCTTTTATCTTTCTGACCTTGACGTACCGAGACATTTACCTTGAACGTGTTCGAAGGATAATGAGAGCTCGAAAAAGAAGCTTGTCTGCATAATTTCGCTTTTTTTTTTTTTTTTTTTGTGATAAAACACTTCATTTAATTTTAGTTTATTTATTGTGAAAAATAAATTAAATACCCGTTTTATTTTCAAATTATGCATACCTTTTTCTTTTTTCTTCTCCTTTTAAAAAAGTTTGCTGATTTTTAATGTGAGTTTTCACTGAGAAACTGAACTGTTATATTTCGAATCTTTTCGGCATAAGAATGTACAGTTCGACCGCGGAATTTTGACTTTTGGAAGCTTCTGCGCATGGCAGAAAAGAACGAATCCATTCGAGTTTTAGGGAAGTTCGTTTTGCAGTTGCGTTTATTTAGTAAGCGAATCAGAATGTTTGCTTCCCTGTTTGTTGAAAGCAACTAAATTTATGAACTGGCATATAGCATCAGTTAGGAAAAATCAAGTATGCTATACGAACTAGAACGCAAACAAAAACGGCACATTTCTTATACCAGGCGGCTTCTCCCTTTAACATGAATGGATTCTTCTTGGCACTCTGCCAGGCAGATCGCTTTGGTTGATGGTAGAACTGCACAGAGCAACCATCACTAAAATCACTAAACTGTGACAAGGGGAGGGGTAAGAAAAAGTGTGACATCATGCTCATGCAACATAGCGTGACATCTGATAAAGGGGGGTACGGGAGTCCGTTGAAGTGGGATATTTTGTGAGAGAGGGGGAGGGGTCAAATATTTGGGAGAAAAGCGTGACATCACTTATGAACGGTCCCGTAAAACATACGTAAATATACATAAAATGGAAGATTTTTCTGATTAGTTATAAAGAATACATTGGTCTTCAAATTTAACAAAAAACTATTAGGAAATAGTGTGGTCTCGAATAAACAATCGGAACGTCCATTTCCATTTCTCTTTAATAAATTTTCCGATATTTTTTCGTATTCTAAATGATTTCGAAATTCGTCCTTTTATTTTAAGCAGAATGAAAACGAAAAACGATCGGAGAATGCATATAAATTTGTAAAGGTAAACAGTGTCTTGAAACTATTCAGAAAACGAAAACATACAAGCTGTATTTATGTGACTGTAAAGGAGAAAATTCCAGAAAGCGTGTTGTCATTTCACCTATTGTTATTTCACCTGAAAATTCTTTATTACACGCTCTGAGAGAGAAATGGAGTTAAAATGAATTTGTTCGTGCTTTCCTTCAGTTAAATTGTTTACTTTGCCTGATAATTGTGGGTATTATTACTGTCAGAGCATGTGGCATTGTATTTGCTTAAAATGTGAAACGTTTTATTTCAGCATTCATTGCTGAAGGAATTATTATTTCGAAAAGAATAATATAGCGATGGAATATCAGTCACATTTTTCGCATTAAAACAACTTTGCTATAAAAACAAAGAAAAACCTAATAGAACCTTTGCTGTTATTGTTTGTGTCATTGAAAGTTTTCGAATTTTCCTTCATTTGAAAATATGATCAATTAATGTTGCTCATAATTAATGAAGTTGTTGCTTCATAAGGATTTATTATGTGTTTTAAAAAATCGCTTTTTAAAAGAGATCTCTGACAGATGTTTTTTTAGGGTTGCTAATTTCTCGAGAGAAGAAAAGACCTTTTCAGGGTGAACTTGCTCTAAAATACCTTTATATCGAGGATAAGTTTTTGGTTTTCCTTACCGGGATATCACCGAGACCTATCCCACCCAGAATTTTGCTTCGGGTAAAGTGGAGGGAGGGATCAAGGTCGAGAGAATGCATCACTTATTAATGCATCAGTTAAGTGAAAGCAACAAACAAAAAGCATGTGCGTGTGTGCACATGAGTTTGCTTAGCCATGCATGAATGCTCTCACAGCTTGCCAGTAATGTTTATTCGCTAACTTTTTTCTCTTATATTTCTCTAAGTTTTTTTGATGTGTTTTCTATAAATGGGCTCCCCTTGATAGAATCTCACTGGTTATAGTATCTGACTTGTCTTGTCACTTTTAACTAAGCATCATTGAACGTTATTTACCTTCTTAGTGCTCCTGAATTCTGTCCAACGAATTTTTATTTGCTTTAATTAATTGATTTTTAAAACTAGACTTTTTAGAAAATTTTTCATTGCAAAATCATAATCTTTACAAAATTTACCATTTGGAAGGAAAAAGAACTTTTCCCGAAAGATCTCGATAAAAAAGTTTGTACTGTTTACAGAACTACGTCGGCAATATAAAGTTGTTTACAAAAAATACAAACAATTATTATCTTGAAAACTATCATTTGTAGTGAGAGGGCGCTGTAGCAGCACCCTATAAAAAAGGCTGACGTTTACTTTCGTGGCTTTTTGTGTGGCAGGCGGGAGCCATGGGATAATGGAATATTGTCATGAAATTGTTTTCTTGGTTCTGTTAAATTGTATGTGTGTGAATAATGGAAATTAAGTTATATCTAAATGGACTCGTCAATAGAATCAAAACTACCGGAACCACTGAACTTCCGCCTTATAGTTATTTAACTCTTTTATTATACAATTTCTTGTAGAATTAACTTCTTACTGGGATAATCTTGCCGTGTTATCAACATTACTGGTTCTGCATTAATTTATCTACAAAATGTGTCACACACACACACACACTAACACCAAAAATAAATAAATAAATGAAAATTTATCACATCTTCAAATTGAATTAAAATTCATACACTTTTGCAAAAAAAGAGGGAAAGCTTTGAAGTTTTCGACAGACCCCTAATTATGACTGACTTTTCTTCAGTTTTTTAAGCATACAGCATTTCTGGATGAACAACTCTTGTCTCAAATTAGTGGAGAAGCTATTATGCCGGATAACTTCTTTATTCTTAAAATTTATTGAGCTTTTTAGGTGAATTGTATTTCTTGTTGCAATTTACAGGGTATTATATCTGACTTATTTTCTCCCTCATTTTAAATTTATTGAGTAAATTAAGTGAACTACACTCCTTGTTAAGATATTCGGGTTATGTTGTTTGATTTACACAGGGACTAATCCTTATTATTGTTATCAATAATTTTTTCAAAGACAAGTAGTCATTGTTAATAAGGATAGCAAAAAAAGCGAAGCCTGATGAAACAGTTTGTGTTAAACCGTAGATTGCGTCTGATTCTCACTAATCTTAAACTCTTAATTGATGTTTTTGGATTAACAACTCTTGTTGACATTTACTAGTTTTGATTTGCTTTGTGACCAATCTCGATTCAATTTTTTTAACCTGACGCATTCTTCTTGTAAGTAAGTTGAAAAAATGAAACCTGCTAAAAATTTCTTTACAAACCCATGATTGCATCAAATTCTTTCATGGCTCTTAAATTTGATACAGCTTTTAAGATGAAAACTTTTGTTGAACCATACTAGACATCATTTTGTGAATTTTGCTTGAACATTCTTTGTGTAAATAAGTTAATAACAAAACCGGTAAAAATTTCTGGGTAAATCATTGATTTCCTTTGCTTATCTCACTTTCTTGAACAGGGTTGATTTTTTTTAAACGTAATTTTTGCGTAAAATATTGTTACATAACTATTTTATTTATTTATTTTCTTTACACAAAGTATTGTTGTGAAAAATGAAAATTTGCAAAATTTTTATTTGTGTTTGTTACGAAAGTGTTCTTTAGAGTAGATGATTTAATTTTTAAGAAGCGAAATCATGCTCTCTTTACTTTCTCTAAAATTTATCTCTTTCTTTTCGTTTTTTCGAAAGGATTTCTTTTTAGGTTATTTTCATTTTTTAATATTGTGACCTGCATCACAGCTTAAGTAATTTATGACTTGATAGCGTAATTTTCTTTAATGCTTACTGTTAACTGATGTTCTTTGAAAGCCGGCAAGGTGGCGTAAAGAAAAGGATCTGGCCTCGTACGCCCAAGGAATCATTCATAAATGATGTCACGTTTCGAGGGGGGAAGCGGGTTCGTGAAATTGTGACAAGGGGAGGGGAGGGGATAACCAGTAGTGTGACATCATGCATTATGCAACATAGCGTGACACGTGACAAAGGGGGGAGGGGGTTCGCTGAAGTGCGACATATTGTGACAAAGGGGTGAAGGGGTCAAATGTATGGGAAAAAGCGTGACATCATTTACGAACGGCCCCCAAGTTCGCAGGATGGAAAAAATCGTCAGCGCTCATGTCGTGTGGTTACGCGGCATGTTAAAGATCTCATGAGTATCTCTTTGGCTTGAATATTCTCAAATGAATTAAATTCTTAGTGCACTTTCGCATCATCAGGTGCCGGCCGCCATCTAAGGGGAAACTGAGCTCAGGTGCCGCCATCTAAGGGGAAACTGAGCGTCAAAATTATCAAGATGTAATGGCCGATAGTGGTGCTACTTGAAAAAATGGATGCCGGTTTACGGGGAATGCATTATGTCTGCAAAGGTTAATGACCATACGCAGCCTTATTAGAAAGAAAAAATCGTTGCAAAAGTAAAAATATGCTTGCAAAACCATAGTCACCTTTTATTGTATTACAAAAATATATACAGTAAAACTCATAATAACGGAAACCCCTCTTAAGCGACAGTTTTTAATTCCCCGTCAGCAAAGCATCGAATCTAAAAAAACTCCTCTTTTGCGGACTCCTGAATGTTCCGCTGCTACCGTCCCGTGAGGAACCTTTTGTCTCAAAAGTGAGATCGTACCATATTGCTTTTGAGCAAAGGGTTACTTTAAAATAAGAACTCAGTTTTTTAAATCTAAGACATTTTGAATCAGAGCTATT
Organism: Octonoba sinensis; assembly: GCA_038502835.1. Classification (NCBI taxonomy): domain Eukaryota; kingdom Metazoa; phylum Arthropoda; class Arachnida; order Araneae; family Uloboridae; genus Octonoba; species Octonoba sinensis. The sequence goes on along the minus strand of CM076606.1, from coordinate 14,207,020 downwards.
CCGAGAACAAGATGTTCTTAAAAATAAGCCATTTTATCCCAATGACATGGATTCATCCGTGAAAATTAATTACTTTTTGACGAAATTATCTCCAAGACTTTTAATACACACACACATATGGGGCCGTTCATAAATGACGTCACGTTTTTTCCCATATATTTGACCCCCCCTTTGTCACATGTCACGCTAAGTTGCATAATGCATGATGTTACACTTCTTACCCCCTCCCCTTGTCACACTTTGTCACAATTTCACGAACCCTCCTCCCCCCCTCGAAGCGTGTCATCATTTATGAATGATCCCTATGTATATGTTTATTGACTGCGAAACTTTCGGTGTTCAGATAGTTTCGTGCATTATAGTATTTTTATGCCTATTTGTAATTCTGAAGGCGTAATATCTAACATTAATACTTTATTGTGCACCTGTCCAACCACCTTGTGCTTTTACATTTGTGGTTCCATTATATGAGATATTTTTTTTGATCTTCTAAACACGCTTTGTTGAACGCCCGTGAGCAACAATGTGGCTACTTAAGTGAACAGTCACAAGACCATTAGATTGTTAAGCTGTCATTTTATTTTAGCTCTTTCTCTTTTTCTAAACTCGAAGGATGAATAACAATGCGTCTCCACAGATTGATCTCGAAGATGATATCTCTCTGTTTTTATGGCATCACAAAAAACCTGTTTACGTTGAAGCAATGTACTTCTGCAACATTACTTTAAGTTTTCTTTTGCTTTTTTTCAACGCTGTTGCAGTCGCTTTTATCAAAAGTCGCTTATGGAGTTGTATAGTGCTCAAAATACTAATGTGATGTTTTTTTTTTTTTTTTCATTATATTGATTCATTTAAAAGTAAGTTTCTTTTATCGATAAATTAGGAGGGAAGGTAAAAGTGTGCATTGGCGCTTGAAGATTTGTTTAGCTTCTAACTTGGCGATAGAAGAGAAATATCGTTCACTTTGCCGCCATGTTTGCTTTCCATGGTTTAATTTTGATGGAAATTTTTATTTTTTTAGTCTATTTTTTTGCATTTTAATGGAACTTTTAATAGTGCTTAACGCTTTTCTCATTTACTTGGATGATTATGTTGCATTCCAATGCAACTTTTATTCTAATTTGAAATTTAATCGTTCTCAGTTGTCGTTTTTTTTTTTTTTTTTCATTTTAATGGAAATTTAAATTTCTTTTAATGGCCTGTTGGCGAATTATCTAAAGTTTTAAAAGAACTTTTTATCCTACTTAATAGTGCCTCCCCCCCCCCAAAAAAAAAAGAAACTTAGAGACCATAAAGAGGAAAAAATATCGCCAAAATAGTCAGTTTTTGTGAAACTCTGACTAAAAATGGCGGAAAATTCTGGGCTTGCCGTAAAATATAACCAAGCAAGGAAATTCTGGATTACCAAAAGCGATATATCCAGTTTGCCTGCCATGCTTGTCTTTTTTACATTTCCGCCTGTTAATATTTTGGTTGATCAGCGTTGAAAAATCAAATAAAAGGGAATTAACGTCTGAAGAAATCATTTTGTATTGATGTGTGTTAACTTCCAACGTTAACGTATGAGGCATTTCTGATGTATTCTTAATTATGCAAACGAATGATAAATACAAAATTTGAAAGTACGCACAAACTTTCGAATGAAAAAATTATTGCGACATAGCTTATCAAAAATTAATTTTCTTACAACAAGTTGCACTATATTTTTATTTGAGGTATTTTTTAAACAATAATTTTAATAAGTCATATTTAGAATACTTGTGATAAATTACAAAGAGTTTGCACTGCAATTGTTTCTAAAGACTTGAGTTGGCTGTGTGATTTTTTTTTTTCCTTGTAAAGGAAGCGGCCAAAAAAAAAAAAAAAAAAATCCCTGATTCCAAAGGCGAATAAAATCCAATGTCAAGATGCAAGATGAAATGAGTTTTATTTCTTCAATAAAATTATATACAGTAAATGCTATTGTTACTCAAGAAGTTTTAAATGGTGGCCATCAGTGTCAAAAGTTTTTCAGAGTATTTTCAGTGACGCAATCAAATCTTCAGAGCTATGTAGAGAGCGGGTTCCGTATATGTAAGGATTGACTACAGTAGCGCTACTTTGTTTTCCAGGAGGAATGAATCTTTGTTTTTTTCTCAACGTATTTGCGAAAAGATTCATTCTATAATATTTAATTTAATTTTGGTTCCAATATGTTTAGTGCATTTTTCACCTACATTTCCATTATTACGTATTAAAAAGAAAATAAAGTAAACAATTATTACAAATCCATATGCACTCGCTTTCTATTCTTTAATGTTATTCGTATAATTAATTATGATTAAAATATATATAGCGCAGAAAGTATCTATGATCAGATAAGATGTTGTTTAAAAGCCGAAATCGTGAATTTCTGTTTTTTTAATTATATTTAACTATAAAATTTTAAAGTTATGTGTCACATTTATTTTATTTCAACTGATGTATATATTTTTCCCATTTTATAGGACGAACTTTACGAGCATTGTGCTTGCAAAATATATTCATATCACTCGAAGAAAATGTCTCTGATGGCTTCATTCCAAAATTATCATTCCAAACGATGTCCCTGCTTCTATTTGTGGCTTGACATTGTAAGTCCTAACAAAATTTATTATTAATATATGTCAAAGGGATGTCTTCTTTGCCAATTTGATAATTATTTTATCTGTACTTTTACTGTGAGAAAGCTCTGTGGAGTGCAATATTTAATGATTTTCTTTAACTTTCTTTTAGATGCGATTTTTTTTTTAAAATCCTGTTTTGATTTGAAGAATAGAATTGGTAAACAATGGGACAATTATTATTATTATTTTGAAAAATAATTAAAAAAAAACTGTTGTAATTGATATGGGTTAACAGATATATTACAAAGTTGAATCTCAAAATGGGACTTGAAGTTTTCTGAATACTGAATTCTGTGTAATAGTCTATGAGTGTAAATTTTATATAATTTAAATTCACGATTTAAGTGATAAAGTTAGTTGCAAATGAGATCTTACAAGGAAATTTAAAAAACCTTATGCGAAAACTTTTTTAATGTTTTACTTTGACAATAAATTTGGTTAATGTTGGCAGCAAACAGGGAAGAGGGTTTTTTCACTAAAAAACATCCTTCTCGTGTGGATAGGCTGCTGTTATTTTTGAGAAGTGAATTTATTATATTTCAACTAGATAGTTGTGACTAGTTACTACTGGTTACATGTATGTTTGTCTTAAATGTTAAAACTTCGTATACAGCTTTTTTTTTTCGTTTTTGAGGTTATGATTTTTGGTAATTGGTGACACAACAGAGCTTGATTGAATGCTTAGTACTATTCTATGAACAAATAACAAAGAAAACAGCTCAGAAACGAAATAGTGCTTTAACGGAAATCGTAAACTTTGCATGAAATTTGATTTTTTTTTCTAAAATTTTATTTAAGCCTACGTTGTAGAGCAAAAAATGAAAAACTTCTTTCAAACTACAATGCTACAACGAGTTGAAGCATCCATAAATTAATTTACGTTCCAATGAAAAGAGCTTACACTTAGTATCAAAAACTTGATATTTGGAATCTTTTCAAAACCTCCCACTATGCCAGTTTTACCAGTTTCAAGCTGTTCTAATATAACTAGCGTAATCGGTTACTTTTGTCCATCTTGAAGACCTTGAAAATAAAATGGCAGTGATAAATTAAAGGATTTGTCACGGTTCGCAGAGTTTCTCTTCGAGAATTTTTTGTGAAGGTTAAAAAGAATGTTGCTGACAACTATATTAAGTAACAGTTGTTTTACTATTCTTTTACACAATGTGTAGTTCATTCATTGCCTTTGATACGATAAATACCGTGTTATCCAAGGGTATCTCTTCGTACTGTGGGTCAAAATTCTAAGCGAGCTTATTCATCAAGTTCTTTTTCACTTAGGTATGTTCATTTAGCTAAAAGGATTTGGCACTTTTTGTTTTATAATGATAAATATTGATGGCTTCTGCGTTAAAATTTTTTAAATTTACATTGTCCTTATAGATCTTTTAAATGTTACAAAAGTGGAAAAAAATAGAAGAAAAAAGGAAAAAAATGTATAATTCCGATTTTTTTTTTGTACGCTTAATATTGTCGCGTAGACGCTGAATAGTAGACACAATAAAGGACAGAATGTAGAGCTAGTACAATTTATTAACTCAAAGTATGAAGTACAAGCTACTCGCTGTACACAACTGTCGGCTTCTGACCGTCGCAACTGAGAGAGCTTCGGCTTTTATAGCAGCAGGGTTCCAGAATATTCTTCAGGAGTCGGTGAACAAATGACCAGAGCGCTTGCTTGGTAACCTCAAGGTCCAGAATCTTCTGGAACACGGAAGCAAGCAGAAATTAAATTAAATAAATTTACACGAGTGTTGAATCCTATCGTCGCCGGCGGGAACCGAACTCGCGACCTCGTGCGTACAAGACAGTGCGATAACCATTGGGCTGTCGGGACTCGAATGCTTCTATTCAAATGCGGCAATATGCTAAATAAAAAAAAAAGTAATAAAAATTTAGTGTTCGGCAACTACTCGTCAAAACTAGTTAACTACTAACTAGTCTAAGCAAAGCTAGTTGCAACTAGTGGTTAACTACTTTTTCTGAGACTAGTTGTAACTAGTAGTTAACTGATCTACAAGAGTAGTTAACTACTTTTAAGTATAATTCATTTGAATTTCCATTTTTAAGCTTGTTCTTAAATATTAAATCCAAATAATTCAACTCAATATTATTTTTATTCAGTAAAAAATTTTTTAAGAAATTCTTGTAAAACATTCAAAGATTGAATATTTCCAAATAATACTGACCAAAATTATACATAAATAGCATCGGCGCCGATTGTTCAACAAATTTGCCATCGGCCATCGGCATCGGCGGCCGATGTTAACTTTGGAAAAACATCGGCCCATCGGCCTTAAAAAACATCTAAACACCGATGCAAGGCCGATGTTTTTCGCAGGGGCAACTTTCCAGAAAACATTATGTCTTTAACTTTTTAATTCATAGCTAGATTTCTATTTCCATTACAATAACAGGCAGCCCAGCAGTTAAAGAGCACAGAAATAATGTCATTCTACAAAGTATTTAATTAAAAATTCGGAAAATTAGTTTAAGCGATCGCGGCCCGAAAACCTTCATTATTAAAATTATTTCTTTTTGAACAGAATCCTCGCGAAATAGAGTATGTGACAGTAAAAGTAATAGAGGCGTCTTATGAGTGCTATTTGTATTTCGCACTAAGTTAGTTGCCTCATTTTTGTCCGTCTTGCGTTTAATAATGACGTAGTGCATTAGATGTCATTGTGCAATAATCTTACACCACCTGCTTTTAGTTTGTCATGTTTCTTATTATTCCAAAATTGTAAGCAATACAAAGTCAACTCAATCGAAGTACAATAATACTAATTTTAATTTTTTCCGCGTAAACTTTTTTCTCTCAGCGGTTTTTTTTTGCTTCGATGTCATGTGCTAGTTTTTCTGCAATTATGCAGTATCTCGTTGCATCTGCTTTCAGTTTAGAATACTTGTTGTTATTATATTATTAGTTTACAACGTAGAACATATTGCTAAAAAATATGAATCAATTTTTCAGTATAAATGTTTATTGATTGAAATTTTATGTGTCAAAGTTCGACTTGCAATTTTCAAAAATTTAACTCTTAAAAAGCGAGTTCGCGCGACAGGGTGGAATAATATCTTAATAAAATTGCTAAAATTTCTTTATTTTCAAAAATTGACAATGTATACAGTATGGGACCCCAAATTAGGAATCCCGAAATCCGGAATTTTTTCGAAAAAAATCGGCAGTTGAAAAAGAAAACCAGCTATTGTTTTTTTTAAAGAAAAAAATCGGGAAATGCTTGCACCGTTTGTTTGGAAATAGGCGTTTTAAAAAGAAGGAAAATAAAATGTAATGAAGATGTAAATCGGAAATGTGCTGTTTCTGGAAAAATTTATTTCGCGATTTTTTGAAAAGGGTTCGTTTATGCGATTAGAGTTTTCATTAATTGTAGCTTTAATTCTGAGTTAAATAATATCATTAAATTTTGCTTTTTTAAAAATTTCTTGTAGTTTTGTTATATTATTTTTTTAAAATGAGCTCTAATTTTTGGCGCGATACAGAACATTCGCGAAATTGAGAATCATCGGTTCTCGTATTTTCCTGATGGTCTTATCTTTAACTGCAATTTAGTGGCTAGAGAATATAAAATCACATCAGAATTTGACGGAATTCTTTTCTTTTATTGTTTAATTGAAGAGGCTAAAACAATATCGGGAAGAGTAGATGTTTCGATGTTTTGCCACGAAAGCAAACCTACTCCAACTTCGTGTTTTGTGCTATATTTCATGACTCTTAGGCGACTATATACGATAATAAAAATGCTATAAATAAGCAAAATGCTGATAAAATCTTTCAGAGCAAATTATATAAGCTTTGATGCTACTTACAAATTTTTTTGAATGAGGACCCAAAATCCGGAGAATTCCGAAATCCGGAAAAATCACGGCCCCGAGCTTTCCGGACTTGAGGTCCCGTACTGTTTTTTTTTCTTTCAAAATTCTTCTTAATTTTTATAATCGATGACATGTTTTTTGAGATTATTTGTCAACAGAAAACGGCTGGCATTGTGCTCATAAAACTATAAAGAATATGTCAAGTATTTCAGTGTACTTTTCAATTCACAAGAAAAAAAGCTAATAAGATTGGTTCTTAAGACCCCCATTATTCATTTGTAATGACAAAAAAATCTCACGTCTATGTTTGTAAAGCAATATTCGGTACTTCTTGGTTATGAAGAGGGAGGGGTATGCGTTACTGCGAGCGAAACCTTTTAACATTTTATTTTTATTTTATAAAAAAAGCTATTTTTAGTTAAAATAACTTTTATAAACAAAAAAAAAAAAAAAAACATAGAAACTTTCCCACTTTTCTTTTAAAAACGGGGGGAAAATCCTAGGAGGGGGTTGGCATTTTTGCTACAGTTACAAACCCACATTATTCGTACCCACATTAGTCTGTATTATAAAATCTGCATTCCTCTCCATGAAAAAAATAAGAAAATAAAGGCAGCTGCACATAGCATTTGCAGTGCAGGTGTTATAAAGATAAAATGTCGAAGGAAAGGGAAGGAGACTCGATGCGATCCAACAGTTGAGATTTTTTGCAAAGATAAGAAAAAAGAATTAAAAATCCTGTGATATAGCTTTTTTTTACCGCCAAATAGTTTAATTACTTTACTAGAATCGCGAGTGATTCTTTTAGTTTTAATTATTATGTAAACTTCCCCCAAACAGCCTTTATGGTGCTTTAATAATGCATTTATGTTCTTATAAACATAAAAATAAATAAATGATTTAAATGACATTTTTGACAAGCCTTCTACACGTTTTACTGGTTTAAAGCGAATTTTTTCCATCGGCCGATCTCGAAACAATCGGCCAACAATCGGTATCGGCCCATCGGCAAAAAAAATGCCATCGGTTGAGCCCTAATAAATAGAATATGAATTATGACAAAATCTTTTTCTCTAAATTTAAACTTTTATTTTAATAAATGTATTTGTTTAATAAAGTTAACAATTTATGTTTTTAAGAAATAGCAATTTTTCAATTTTTTTTTGTCTCCCACCATACATCTTCTTGGGACAAGAATTTGTCCAGCAAAAGAAAAAAAACCGCTCTATGGCTGCTCTACTTGGTAGAGAACAGTTATAAAGCAAAAAAGCTCAAATTTGTTACGTTTCTTTTTTTCTTTCTTTGTTTGTTTAGTTTGTTGTAAAATAAAGGGGTTTACCCTTAATATGAATTTAAAATTCTCCCTCTGCCCAACTCCCATTTATTAACAAAATATCTTTGTAATGCGCATGCTTTAGATTATATTCTTTCAAATTGTGTTGAAGGCTTTTGTTTTATGGTATCCCGAACGCATGCATGGTATTAGGTTAGAGGTAAAGCTTCCCCATAATGAAGATTTGGCCTTTACATGAAACTTCATTGTGCATGCGCTGGTGCAGGCGCCATTTATTGACTATATTAGCAAGCTTTTCCTAATTTGCGTAAATACTGCAATAAATATTATGATTATTTTATGAGTACTTTTACATTATATAACATAATATAAAAAAATACTTTTGTGCGAGTAATATTCATAAGCTAAAAATTTAAATAATTTAATGTTTAAAAATTAGTTTTTTTTTTTCAAAAAATGAATAAAATTTTTTAAAAAAAGTAGTTGGAATTTTGAAAGTAGTTGTAACTAGTAGTTGGGTAAAAAGTAGTTTAACTAGCAGTTGAGTTAACTAGTTCAAAACAAAAGTAGTTACAACTAGTAGTTGCCGTAGTTAACTACTGCCAAACACTATAAAATTAAAATCGTATTGAAAAAAAATTAGGAAGAGAATATGTATTGGTATTATAGAGCAATATTTCGTGAACTTTTCCTACCTCATTAAAAAAAATCAGCGTTGTTCCTTCTTAAGGCTATATTTCGTCATCATCTTCACATTGCTTCACATTATCATCTTAACTTCATCATTGCTCCATTTTAAGAAATAAAACTGCAAGATCGTCACTTCAAGAAATATGCAATTATTGATTTCTTTAACAACTGAATAGTTATTCCTTTTATTAAAAAACCAGATTCCTTTTATCTTCCACCAGCTTCTTGGAAACTAAAAATCTTCATTATGTTTTTCTTGAATTTAAATGCGCTCATTTCTTTGTTTTAGCAACCATATGTCGTTATCTGTCTCTTTTAGCGTTGTCTCCTCCTTTTAGCTATTACGTACGAATGCCACAGTCCTCTTTTAGTAGAAATAAATCGCACATCATCTTATTTTTTTGGGCTAAGGACCGTCCGCTGATTTAGAAAGCAAATACCGTCATCGCTCTTTTTTTAAAAATTAAATGTATCAAACGCTTTTAAAGGTAACTATTCTTATCGTTCTTTTTTATAAATTATATCATTATCGCCATTTGTTTTAGAAACTTTAAAGGTATTCCTCTTTTTTAGAAAATAAATGTCACTGTCATTTTACTTTGACTAAAAATTATTTTATAAGGGGCCTACATTTTGAATTTTTTGAGGTATTTTGCTTTCTCCCCCTCCCCGCAATATCTGCAAATGCAATCTTGCACCCTTCAACAGAAGAAATAAATTGCAGGGCATAGCAAAATTCTCAAAAATAAATAAATAAAATGAAATTAAGTCGTTTGATCAAGTTAAGAATATTAGATGATGGAGAAGGGAAAAGATAATAAATGAAATATTGTAAAAAATTACTTTTAACGTATTAATATTACCAGAAATTTATTTTGTCAGAGTGTGAAAAAAGTTTTCAGAAAAATTAGAAAATATGCGATATATTTTAAAAGTTAGCCTTCGTACTCAGCCTGAAAGTTATATTCAATAAAAAAATAAAATAAACAAAATAATAAAAAAACTCGTACAGAAATGATTATAGGGACGAGTCACAGCAATTGATAGCTATTCGTTTTATGTACCACGAGTTTCGTTTTCTTTTTACATTGAAAAAAGGGGCTCCCTGTACGAATCATGTACGCTCCCTGTAGTTAGTTCCACGTATCGAAATACATGTCTCCAGTTTTACTTTGTTGTTATTTTGTTCTTTCAACGTTTTTGTATCTTTATATTCATAATCATATTCCGTGCTATAATCTTAAAATCTGAGAGAAAAACGTTGCTTTGAAATGTTTTAATTAATTAGGTCTTATTAATTTTGAATTATTATTGTTTTTTTAAATCTTTCAAACTAATTATTTCGTATAGATATTAATATAGCCTCGCGCAATATTTGATTTTAAGAGGAAAAACTAGAAGTGCATTTTCTGGATTCCCGGAGATATCTCTACCACCCACGCACAAATTCATCGATTGTTAAAGCAGCTCAAGAATTAAATTTCCTCTCCATTACATTTCTCAGAAATGAAACATTTTCCTCGAAATTCTGTTGTTCTTTGCTTTCCCCCATTCGCTATCTTAGTTTAGCTCCTATTCCAAGTTTAATGAGTTTCAACGAAGCAGTTTTCGCTAAATACGAAGGTCAAAATGTTGCTCTTTCGTTTGCACTTTGCGGTCTTCAGTTCTGCGAATCCCGATCGAAAGGCGAAACCGCAGCGCCATCGTTCGTCGAATTACAGAACTTTTATATGGCTTCGTTCTTTTGTAATTGATTTTGAAAATGCGAAGTTAAAGTGCCTGAAAGTTTCTTATATATTTATGAATATTTATGTGACGGGTTCATTGAATTTCTCAAAATTGCAACAAAAGTAACATTTTCATCACACTAAAATAAGTTTAAAGTTTAAATTCATTGGAAAAATTACATTTTTGTAAATTTTACATTTTAGTTTTAGGGCAGAGAGTACCAAACCGTTCCATGGGTGGCACCTTTGGAATAATTGGAATTTTCTCACGCACCCTAGTCATTCGCACATTATAAATTTTCTCCGTTTAATTGTTAAACCACGACTGAACGAAATAACACTACAATTGGTATAAAGATTTAAAATACGTCGCTGATCCGAATCACAACTAAAAATTGTTAGTTAGCATTTCAAAAAAATAGGTTGATGTTCGTTATAATATTAAAAAAATCCTACAACAAAATTTCATTGAAGGCATTTTTTTACAATACATTATTCTTATTAAAATATTCTTAATAAATTGCGTGAATAATATTTGAATAAGAAAGATAGTTTTTTCCCCAGTACATTTTTTGCAAAGTAAAATGCAGTTTTCGAATATTTTCCTTGCGGACAAATGCTAAAAAGCATTCTTTAAAATTGCATGCCTTCTGCCTCCAGATTTTTTCATGGCATCAAGTTTAGTCGAGGAAGTCGTGACATTTGGATCAGTATTTTCTTTTTCACGTATGTTGGTCGGTGCAGTGGTGCCCAGGGTTGAGATTGAGAATGTTTGGGGACTTTTATCTTCCTGGTGAATGTTAAGAATGGATATTCCATGTTTGCCTTTTTTGAATAAGAAAAAACCGGGAAAACTATGAGACAACTTGATAAAAATAAGATAATTTGTTGCAACAATCGCTGTATTTGCCAAATGTATTGCATGTTAGAATTGAGGGATAACTTATCAGAAAGAGGTTTCAGCATTTGTTTTTATTGAAATTAAAAAACTGAGATGTTTGATGATTGCTGGGAACACAATAAAAGTGTAGGTAATTTCTTCCTAGAAAATAAAAGAACAAAAGTCGGAAAACGCCCTCTCGTGCTTCTGATAGCTAAGTGTGGTAACACTGATTGTTGTCAAGTACTTTGAATTCTTTTCTTTATCTGGGCTTTGTCAAAAAGATTTTCTTTTCGGTTATATAAACTTCAAGATTTTGGACGTCCTTGCAAGCTTTCTTTTTCATTTTTTTCTGATAATATTTCGGCGCCCAGACATGGGGTGGGTGGCGAAACGTTTTGGAAAGTTTGATTATTTTCGTTTTGTTGAGGGTTTTTAGTTACTAATGGGTTAAGTGGTTATTTCTCTTTCAAAAAATGTTTAGGTGAGATTTTGGTTGCAGATGTCGTATAGTGACTGTAGAAAAGTAAATTTCTTGGTAATAATCTTTCGGTAAATATTATCCTAAATTTAGTTACTTAGTATCACAACATTAAAATTATTTTAAAAGGTACAGTCCCTCGCCAAATTAAGAGACTCACTACAGAGTTTTCGTAATTTCGCACTTAAAAACTGATGAAAAAACCCGTTTTTTACTTATTTTGTCATGTTTTAATTTACAATGTTCACACTTTCCAGTAAAAATTAATTCACTCTTGCATTCAGGGGACCGTCAACAAATTGAAAAGACGAAAAAGTTTTGGATGATCCTGTATCGTAAAAGGCTGGGAATAAGCCGTAATTTTCAGAAAATAGTTTAATTGTCATGCACAATTATGGTGTGCATTTTCGTAAAAATTACTTATACTCACTAAGATATAGACATGCCATGGTATATTTGTGAAGAATTCCATACCATCCTTACCAAGAACACGGATGGAGAGGGCTTGTTAACAAAAATTCATTTTTATCACAAATCGCAGCATAAAGGCACTGAATTATTGCAAACAGTTGCGACTGATTTGTGAACATTTCCTTAAGAAATGGCTCTTTTCCAAAAAAAATGTTGAAATACAACTTAATGAATTGGCGATATCTTTCTGAATTTTCAAGATAATCCACTGAAATTTTTTAATGAGTTTGCCTGTACACGTGTCCAAATATTCAAATGGACTGCGCATTAACTGCAGCCGCAAAAAATATCTTGACACAAACTTTCGGCTATCTATATAAACAGGCCTTTACTTCTCATCCATTATTAGTCATTGCTACTTATATAAATCTATATACACATTTCTGAGAATCAATTCCATGATCGAGTTCTTTTCGAAAGTGTAGTTTTTCTCTCAGTATCAATGCGTTTTCTTCATATCGGTGATCCGGTGCAACAAATATCCAATTGGATTGTGCATTAACACTAGAGTTGCTATGCTGGAAACATCACGTGCGGAGGATACTAAGAACTTTTTTGCCGCCATTCCTCTGGATATAAATAAGGCCGGTATTTTAGTAAGCTGAACACGTATAAGTCATGTGAATGGAAGATAAAACATTTGTCTGGATTATTCTCTGAAACTAATGGTTGAGTGACCACGTTTTGCTCTATTGACTGTCTTAGCATCGCTGACACCTGAAATGTTGAGGCAAGTTTCATTGTATTTCGTTTCTTTGACCTTTTGGTGTTAATAGGTTATAGGTATACAATGGAAAATAACGGGGTCAAAGTAGTTATCAAAAATTAATTCGTCAGTTATTTATTAGTAACCGATGCATGTATTGAAGTGCTGAATTCAGTTTGTATTTACGTAACTCGGATGTTTTTACTTCTTGGGGCCTTTTGAAAAATATCACCCGTTTCATTGGTCGAATCCCGCGCAAGCGCATTTTGTCTACTGTTACGAAGGTAATTTTCTAAAATGACAGTATTGCAGACAGGGTCGCAGCGCTCTTATACAGTGGTACCTCGAGATACGAGTGCCCTGACATACGAGTGATTTGAGATACGAACTCTGTCGAGCAGTGAAGTTTTGTTTTGAAATACGAGCGATATTTGAGATACGAGCGCTGTCGAGCAGCGAAGTTTTGGTTTGAAATACGAGCGATATTTGAGATACGAGGAACGCCAGCTGCGACGCGACGGCCCACCCAGTTTACTGCGCCTGTGCAGTAAATTGCTTTGAGATACGAGCAAATTGACATACGAGCAAAGTTACGGAACGAGTTAAACTCGTATTTCGAGGTATCACTGTACTTCCTATAATTCCTACATATTTGAAAAACCTCCTATTTTTCCTATGTTTTCTACCTTTCTCTTCATATTTCCTATATGCTTCTCAAAATCGACAGTTATTTTTCCCAGCCAACTGTTTCTGATTAGCAATGCCAAAAGCAAAATACTAACTTTAGAATATGCCTCAATCTGCTTCAAGGGTCACTGCAGACCCTCCGCCCATTTTTGTTTGGGGCGACTCCCGGTTTGTCCTTCTTCGGTTTGTCCCTCTCTTCGCGATCGCACTTTTCTGGTTCTCCTGAATGTTGACTTCTCACCAATTCCAATTATGCGTATCCTGTTCTTGGGATCCCCTTTTGATACTTGCTAAGTTTATTTTACGGATTAGGCATAAACTACCGTAATTTAGCTGTGTTTTATGATTTTTTCTCGTCAGTTCTGATTTTTTTAAACGTTTCAATATTTCACTGCATCCACTTGTGTAAATTTCGTAACCTTCTTTTCAACAGCTGATTCCATCGCTTGAACCTCAATAATTTTCTGTTTGCCATTATTTTCAGCACTTCTTACGTTTCATCTTTTGTAGTAGACGATTTGCACGTTCGTCATTTTTGCCCCGCTCACTTGAAAATTGCAACCCAACTCGAACTGTACTGGAAAAGATACTAGTAAAGTAAATACTTCAATTAGTGAAGATTATTTTTCTGCACAATTTTCATAAATTTGCAAAATAAAAAATTGATAACTCCTGATAATCCTTTAATTTACGTAGTCACTTAGTTTGCAATTTTTTTGGTTAGAATTCGATTTAATTTTCAAAGTATTTAGGTTCACATCGCTGATTTCAACAGTAAAAATCTGATGAACAATTTGAACTGTATGTGCAACATGATGAAAAATTTAAACAAATTGCACGGAAGACTACAAAACAAATGAAATCAATATTACTGGTCAAGGAGAAAGTATATTGCCGTTTGATGCATTATTGTGCAGTTGAAGAAAAAAATAAACCTCGGGCTAAGTCGTTGTTACTGCTAATATTACTTGTGATTGTGAAATAGAATCAGGTATATCTCGGAAATTGTCTTTTTTATATTTTGCTACGAAACAAACTTTTGGACATCAGAAAGAGCCGAAACACAGAAAATTACTTCGAGATCCCAGCTTCGTTGCATACAATGCAACAAGTTCTATTGCCTTATTTGCGTCACTGAAGTGCATACATTGTTAAAAATTCTAGCTCAACCTTTCACCAAAAAATGGTGAAATTTAGCTGCAACCAACATTTGGTAAAAAAACCCAATGAAATGAAATTTTAAGTTAGTTATTACATGATGTATAAACTGAAATTATAATTTAATATTGCATACGAATTTTTAATAAAGGCTTGAAGTGTTGGATTGACTATTGAAATAAATGCCTGATTAAGATAAGGATTTTATTTTTATGTCTGTTCTACTAAACAAGGAAACTGGAAAAAGTCTAAAACTGACACATAATTCTGACATCAGTCTAGTGTGGAGTTTGATAGCTTGATGGGTTTTCCTGGTGGACCAACTATAAATTGCTTTTCAATTTAAAAACAATTACAGCTGATGATTACCACTTTTTGACGTCTAAATGTGTTTACTGTGTGTGTGTTTTTTTTTCTTGAGAAACCTCAATCACAGTGAAAGATACGGAGGAAATACAAAGAAAGTAGTGAGGTTGTTGCGATGCTTGCAATATTATCCTTAATAAATTATATGGAACTAATAAAAACTTAAAAAAAAAAAAAACAGCTTTAACAATAAACCTTACTCTAGAAAATTGAATTACAATTGTGAAAATATTATCACATATTTATCTTTCTTCACACCATTGATTACTTCATGTTAAATTTATTCTTATTGCTATGGTCCGAATCGTAGCCCAACGGTAACGTCTTTGTTTCGGTGCCCGATTCTCCCACATACGAGTCTCTCTCTCCCTTTTCGAGAAATAAAGAAGTAAACTGGTTGGAAACCTTTATCGAATTGCACGATGGGAATTTTCCTGTTTTCTTTTATTCAATCCACAAAATATGCGGCATCCACCCCTAGAAGGCCTCCAGGAAGACAAATGCCCCCAAAGGCGGACCTTTCGCTGGTTTTTAGGATCTTTTTAAATTTAATTTTCTGCGTTTCTTTTCGTTTTTCGAAAACTTTTAGATTCTGGCGATTTTTAGTAAAATTCTAAAAATTTTCTTGAAAAACCTAGCGATTTTAACCAATATCAACATTTTTTTCGCCTACGAATACGAACGCCGGATGTGAGCCTCTCAATGTGAACGGTGAAAACATTGCTGAGTATAATTGAATTAGGCCGTGATAGCCTAGCGGTTAGAGCGTCGACCTTCCACCTGGAAGGTCGCACTTTCGATACGCGTTGAAGACCACCCATGTACACTTGGGGATACGTGCATGTAAAATCAGTGGACCCCAATACCTCACCCCGTGCGCATGCAATCCTAAGGCCTCGGCTAACAGGTAGGGGTCTGGTGGAGAAAAGTATAATTGAATCTTCAGTGTTAGGTAAGGAAAAAAAGTTTCTACATGTCAGCCAAAATGCTAGAAAGTATTGTAGTTTTTGATGGTCATGAAGAAGAAAATTGATCCAATAGACAATTTTGAAATGAATGCATGCATTCATTTTTTATTTTTGCAATAAGTTAAAAGAATGAGTCAAAAAAATGAAAAATAAATACGAATAAAATTTGGTGCCAACGATAATGTGCCATTGCAGAAAATTAAGTATAAAAAAGTGCAACAATTTGTCTTAAATTTGGATGCAAACAATTTCACCTTTTCTCATAACAGAATGAGAAAAATTGAAAATCACACAGAAGGAATTCTAACGACATTTTTGGAGCAGCAAACGAAATTAAATGTTCCACAAAAAATAAAGTTGAATGTGGGCAATATTTATTATGAGTTCCTGCAGAAAACATTATTTCAATATCCTCCAATGTTTAACATTATTTCAATATCCTTCAATGTTTGACATTATTTCAATATCCTTCAATGTTTAACAATATTTCGAAACTCGCTTGAAATGAAATCCTGGATTGATTTTAAAAACAACCTGCATATAAAGAAAACGAAATTGTCAGACGATCCCTCATAAAGCTGCAAGAAAAAGGCGGAAAAAAACTGAGAGTGGACAAAGCAACGAATAGTCAGGTGACGACGAGCAACTTGGATGACGTGTAGAAAACCAACAGTTCTCTCTGATGTAAAAAAGAAGGAAGGGAAAAGGAATTACAGTGGGCGGAAGTGTAGCCTCGGTGCTTCTACCTTAACCTTCGAAGCACGTGTACTTTCAAGTTATCTTTTATCACATTACAGCTGCTTTAAAGGCTGTAAATTATTTTTTTAATTTTATGTTTTTGTTAAATTTAATTTTCGACTGTGAAATTATATTGCAAAATTGGACATATTTCAGTAATTTGTAATCAAATGACTCATAGAAGGAACAATATACGAAATGTGATTTATATATTTACTTTTTTATTATTACTTAAATGCAGTAAAATTAATTTTGCTTCATTTTCAACATTTTTTTCCTTTTCGCTCTGACATACTGTCTTTTTCTGAGCCGAAATCTTCCTTCGTTTTACGCATGCGTCAGAACTTCATCGAAATAGGGGTAATTGAAGAAATAAAGATGAGAATATGTTTGCTTTTTGCGAAGAATAACAAACTAGCTGCATTCTTTTCCTTTTCTTTTTGGGCTAAATATTCAAATGAGAAATGGAATGATTCAACGTCGAGAAAAAAAAAATACTTATCTATTTTTTTTTTTCAAATGGGCGGCGTATATTGGTTCCTAACCATTGCAGATCTAGTGCGTTCCCAGACATTGGTACCAACTCTTTCTGCGGCACCACAATGGGTGTGGTACCATTGCCGTAATTTTTTGACGCTCAGTTTCTCCCTAGATGGCGGCACCTGAGCTCTAATTAATGCAACCTCCACTAGGAATTTAATTTAGCCGAGAGTATCCACGCCAAACAGATACTGAAGGGATCTTTAACATGCCGCATTAACATACTACATGGGCGCTATCCATTTTCTGCATCTTGAAAATCCAACGACTTAGGCCAGGCTTGATCCTGCCAACTTGGGCGTACGAGGCCTGCTCCTTACCACCACACCACCCTGCAGCCATACTTGTCTAAAATAAAACTTCCGAAACAGTGATATCTCAGCTTATCAACCCTTCGACAAATGGAATAGTTCCTGGCTGGTACTCGTGACTTTAGAGACCAAACAGTACTACTTTTCTTAGACAAGATTTTCCTTGAGATTGCGCATGCGTCAGGTTTACTTCTACTTCGTCGAAATAGGGGTGACAGGATGAATAAAAATTAGGAAATGTTTAGTTTTTATGAAGAATAATGAACTCTCTGCGTTTTTTTCTTTTCTCTTTGTGTTAAAGATTCAAATTGGTACAGGGAAAAGCAAAAGATGCCAGCGTGAAATATAATTTCGAAAAGTGCCCATCTCAGCGTATCCCCCCTTTGCAGGATAGAATCTCCCCGACGGATAGTCTCGGCTTTCGTAAACGAACAGTAAGTGCTTTAAGGAAAAAGTTTAATAAATGACATTTCACTCATGTGTAGCGATTTTTTAAATGTATCGTAATAATTTTCTTCGAAAATAAGAAAAAAAAATCAAAAATTAATTAAATTATTAAACAAGTATTAAAAAAAAGAAAAAGAAAAACTAAATACCGTATTTATGCGAATCTAATGCGCATCCCCATTTTAAAACTTTAAATAATAAAAAAATTGTTTGTCGGCGAATAAATTTGGTTGACGTCATCGGCGAACTGCTGACCAGTTTTGCACTCGAATCTAATGCGCACCCCAATTTTGAATACTACATTTGGCCAAAACCGATGCGCATTAGATTCGCATAAATACGGTAGAAAATGATATGCTTAAGTGTTTGGGAAAATGTTCTAAATTTTAATATTTACAAAATAAAAGAAATGTTTACAAAAAAAAAAAAAAACTAGGAAGCATTACGCATAACAGTAATGCGCTTGATAACGTTTTTATATTAATTAATGATTTCATTTTTTTAAAAGGCTTATTTTATTTTCATAACTCCGTTTTAGTTTGATGAAAAGGTACATTAAAACAAGTTGTACCTTAAGTCATTTGAGAAAGAGATTTACAGTTGCTACGAAATCGATTTGTTGATATATGAGAAATTTGGCTCATTTAGTTCTGGGCGATTTTCTTGTTATAGTACACGTTGAGCTCCCCAGTGTTATGAGTGACTTGGTGGAATATACTATGTCATGAGCTGATGAAGCATTAGCATATTTACAATTGAATGGTCTCCCTAATTAATAAAGCAAGTCATTTAAAATCAAGTAATTTATTTTAATTAAGTAAGATACGTTTGAAGGGAGAATTATCAACTAATTATTAAATGGAAACGCATTTATAACTGAAATGTAAATAATTTAGCAATCAAGTCGTTAGCAGTCAATTTATTTGCTAGATACATATTAGAGTATTTAATGGATTTCAAGTGCACTGAATAAATAAAGCATTTGAATAGTTAAATTATATGGTTAAAAAAGGCATACCATAAAATACAATTCCTCGAAATTTAATATCGTTTCAAATTTTTTGACGAAGAATATACCTTGTTTTCCAAGAGTAAAATGGTTTTTTCCTTTTTAGAAAAAATATTTCCATATATTTTTAGACGCCCACCATTTTATTATTATTTAATATGCGTAAAACTTCATTAAACCTGAAATAACTAACAAAACTATATTTTACTTAGGTGTGAAAATATTACAATTTAGATCATTTCTCACAATCATTTTATTATTCATGGAATGCTTTTAACAAACGGATCATCCTCGTATAGGGTTTAGATGAGCCTTATACTTTGTTTCGTTAAAAACATTTGCTTTAGTAGCCATACAGACTTCGAAGAAACTTTATCTAGTGCATTTTTTACGGGCTTTAAAGTGGTATCGATTTTGAAACCACACTGTAAATTAATCGTATAGATATAGGTAATTTTATCAATCTGAAATTGAAATTCGAATAGAGTAAAGCTTTTTTACATTCCGCACTCTCTACGACAATCTGTGGTTACCATGGTGCCTCTGCATATAATCTGGCGAAGATCCAAAGTGAAATATATAGTTGCATAAGGAACATTCGTATATACTGTTATATTTATACAAATTAACGTTTTGGGATTGTAGATTACGAGTATTTACGCATAAGATCTTGTTGATGGTCTGTTTTTTAATAGGCTTAAACTTTCTTTGAAGCTAATTTTTGTTAAATTTTGTTAAACTATTGTGACTGATAAAGAATGACACATATTAACTAACGAATAGTAATTAAGTTTTTAATTCAATAATTTCTGATGCGTAAAATTAAATTAATTAGTTGTTTAAATTAAAGTGAAAAATTCGTTAAGATTAAAAAGTCACTAGTGCACTGTAAGTACTTGTATTGAATCTTATATATAAGCCGCTTAAGTGTCTGTTTGTCGCCGATAGCTTATTCAGAATTTCTTACTCCGAAAAAACTGCATCGTGCTGCCACCTGCACAATTGTTTATATAATGAAAACGACTAATAATCAAAACATTTCTGTAGCATTTTGAGTGAGGTATCGTTAGATTTGCAATCTCCGTTAAAAATTGATGTAAAGGTGAATTTAATTTAAAAATACTTTCTTTCTTTGTTTTAATTTATTTATCGTCTGCGCTTTTTATATATATTAAAGTGGCAGCGCTCTTTTTTCCAGTTTCGTTAAAACTATTGTTTTGACGGTGATTATGTTGGATATAAATGAATATTTTTCACAAACAATTTGATTATATAGTAAATAATATTTTTATTTTACAGATTATTAAAACTTGGATGTTTTTTTTTTATCGGTAAGAATATTTTTTTCCGAAATTATTATATGTTTATTGTTTATACATTAAACTTTACTGTTCTACCTGATAAATATCTCTTTGATTCGATGTACATTTCCGGTTACTGGGAGAATTGTATATTTATTTAATAACTAGAACAGCGGTCATTTCGTATGACCGCCGGGCTTACGAGTAAGTAATTAACTTGATTAACTACATTGGTACGTACATGAGATTTATTAGAGGCATTTTTACGATATTTTAAGCCTTTTTTTACTTTTACTTAATAGGCTAAAAGGAGCTGATTTTAGAAATATTGATTACTGTTACTTTTTTGATGATTTAAAATATTGTTTGCTACTTTTTGATAATTTAATATATTGATTTCACAATTTTTGTTGTTATTTGTACACATTGTGAACAGACACTCATTATACTCCATGCATTTAACCTGCTTTCTTTCATATCACTAGTATGACGTCCAGTGAAATAAATTATAAATGTGTTATTCTTTGCCCTTAAAAAATTTGAATTTAATGCGTTCAAATTTAAATCAAATACGAAAATCATTTGACTCTGCTTGTAATGTATCAATGAAATCGCTTAGTATTCTATTAATTATGAATTAACAAGACAATTTATTCATTGTAAAGTTTGATAAACTATAGAATACTTCGGCGTTAAAATAATTTGAGGGATCATTCATAAATGATGTCACGCTTCGAGGGGGGAGGGGGGTTCGTGAAATTGTGACAGTGTGACAAGGGGAGGGGGGTAACGAGAAGTGTGACATCGTGCATTATGCAACATAGCGTGACGCGTGACAAAGGGGGGAGGGGGGTCAAATAGATGGGAAAAAAGCGTGACGTCATTTATGAACGGCCCCTGAATATTTTATTGATAAGTATTTAGAAAAGGGGTTCATTAACGAAAAACATCTTCATGTGCTTTTGACAGTAAATTCTGACTTTAATTCTTTGTATGTGGCGTTTCTGTTAATTAGTGTTAATTAGTTCTTTGTAAACGTTTATAACTCTTCGTTTATGACTTTATCTTCTGTTGGATACGTTAATGTTTTTGAACTAAATTAATTGAACTAAAATATAGGTTTTCTTCTGTTTGTATCCTTTGTTTAGTTTTTCGAAATTCAGTTTATTTTTCTTTTTAAATATTTGTTTCATTTTAAATATATTTTTTAAAATAATATATTAATGCACGTTAATAATTTATTAAAATCAAACAGTTATGTCCTAAAATTGTATTTCAAATAAGTCTAAATTAAGTCAAAATTAATTAGTTTATATACATTTTAGGTTTTCATAATTAACATAAATGTTTAAATTTAAAGGAAATTTTAATGATTTTTGTATCTGTGCATGCTATATAAAACTGACCTAAACTTCAGTTTTTGTATCCATTTTATTTAGGCAACTTTTTATGATCTTAAGCTTTCTAACATAGCTTTTTATTACATAAAATTCATTATTTGCCTTTGTTTAGGAACTATTGCTTTATATACTTGTAAACTTAACTTTCTTACTATTCCATTATGTAACTTAAATTTATTATTTGCCTTTGTTCAGAAATTTTTACCTTATGTCCTTGTGAACTTCATTTTCCTTGTGTACTCTTTTACAACCTAAAATCCATTATTTGTCCTCGTTTTAGAATTATTTTGACTTCTTCCTTCTTTTGTTACTGTTATTTTATTATGAGCTAAATTTCCTTATTATCTTTAAGTTGAGAATCGTGTCATTTTTTAATGTCCAAGTATATTACTTTCGAACGATCTGAATTTCATTATTTGCACCCATTTAAAATTCTTTACGTTAACTATAATCAAAACTATCCATCTTTAAGTACGAGTAATTATTCACCTTTTCCCAGTAGATTCATTTAAAAAATTCTTTTATATTTTGAGCTTTATTATTTCCATACATATGTCTTCTTACAAGCTTAACTTTACTTCAAACACTTTTATGATAAAAAAGTAATTATTTGCTTTAATTCAGGAGGTTATTGTGTTTAACACGCTAAAATGTGTTGGCTTCTTCCATTAAACACATTATTTTCTTTTAATCGTGTGTTAGTTTAACATTTTCTGTTTGTTCTTGTTCCGTTTCAGAAATTTTATTGTCCATTTACTTCCTTACTTATTGTCCATTTACTTGAACATCTCTTCAAACATACAAACATTGTATACCTTTCCTTTACAATTAAATTATATTAGACGCGTGAAACTCTTATACTTTCATTCAACCGCAACCACCTGACCATTGCTCAGTATGCAGACGATCCCTGTGATTTCGAATCCCGTGATCCAGAGCCGGACAAACCACTGAGTCATCCGACTTGCGCATTTGCATCATCGTTTTCTCCTCCTCCTCAAGTTTTCTCCGCATCCTCGAACGGGGCTAAATTCGTGGAAGTTGCTTTTCCCGAAAATCCCGGAGCAGCTACAGGGCAGCTTCTGAGAATCATCCGGTCCCTTTTCTTTCGAGTTCTTGGAAGTTCCACCTACGTTTGCGCAGCTTCCCAAGCTCCCATTCGACGTTGATTTCACGTGAACCGGTTATTTTAAAAATAGCAACTTGTTTCATTGGGTAAGGTTTCAATCGATTTTTGCATCCTTTATTGATATTTCTTTATGTTTTGAAACAACTTATATAAATCAGACGTTAAAATAACGATTAGAACCTTTTTCAAAAACACAAAAATTGATGTCCAATCATGCTTATATTTCTGTTTTACATAAACGCGCACCAAACTGTGCTAAAATAGGTATGTTGTATATTTTTTCCAATAAAAATACATGAAATTATTAAAAAATAAAGTTGTGCAGTAATTTTCATTAAGAAAATTAACGAGTTTTAGATTTTATGTTTTATATTTTATTAACTTAATTCAAACTGCATGCATTACAAATGATTTCTTGGCGATTAGTTAAGTAACTATTACAATTCAAATTATAAAAAAATTGAAATTTTTGTTAAATTGTTAACTAAAACTTACACGTTGTGGTATTATGTAAAATCACCTTAAATATTGATTATAGTTAAATTTTTTAAAATTATAATTTTTTTGTAAAATAAAGTGTTTTTTTTTCTCTTTTATATATTTACTCCGATGCCCACTCCCCCATTCGATATTTTTTAAATTAAAATATATTATGAAAATATAACTTAAATATAAAAACGCGTGATTGTGTAATTCTCGTGCTCTTTGACAAATGAAGTATCTTTTTGTGCATATGTCGTGCCATTCACTAGTGTTTGATCCATCCTATTCAAATATTAAAAAAAAGTATTATTATTCTATAGTCATTGACTCGTATGCCATTGTGCCATTCTTTATAAAAAAGGTCATTAACGTTGACTTATTCAATTAAACATTAACTGGAAATTTCCAGCGCCGGTTCTATACTTCAAATTTCTGTCTTCTAAGCTAAAATTTTATTTGAATTAAATTTTCATGTCAAAATTACATAAACCTCTTTATTTTCTCAACAATAGGCAAAAATAACTGTTGATATTTGAGAAGTTCTAACTGATGCAAATGCAGAGGTAATATTGGAAACGGTTATAAAGTTACATTTCAATAAAATATTCTAAATACAAAATATTTGAACAGAATTGATGGTTGCATAGAAACAGTTGCGATATTTTTTTATTTGCTTTTGAATTAAATCGTTGCATATAAATTTTTTTTCTGTTGTTATGAAACATCATATGATGTGCTTTTGTTTCTTAGAAATCAGAAGGTTAGCTGCGTGAAAGAATTTTGGAACTAAAAAAAAATAAAATGAAATGAAATAAGCGCGTGGTATATTTATGGCCTTGACAATGTTCGCCCTTGACGTTGAGAGATGCATATGTATAAGGTCTTCATTTTCACGGGTTCTAGAAAGAAAGTAAGAATAACCACATTTATCCTCGCAACGCGCTGTTAACCAGTGAGATTATAATCATCTTAGTTAATGAGCAAGGCATGTATTTTTTTGACCTGAACGCCACTGACATTTAAAAAACGGGTAGAAACAACTCAAGTGTCTTTTTTTAAACCTTATTTATTGTTTAAGAAGATGAAAATATCTGGGCCTCTTAAATGTTTTTCATAAAAATGAATGCTTACAAAAAAAACATGCGTATTTTGATGTATTCGCAATGAAAAATAAAGATAAAACAAAAATTTTGAAAAACTGAAAATACTAGAGTTAAAAAGAGAATTGGTATATAAGAAGTGGAAAAAAATAAATTAAATAAAGAAAAAAAAAATAAGATAAAAACAAAACTAACGTAAATAAATAAATAAAAATTTAATTATGTTTAAATTATATTTTTGTGAACAAAATTAAAATGTTTCAAAAAAATGAATAAAATTTAAAATAAAAATAAGTTAACTAGATAAAACTAATAAATAAATAAAAATAACAAATAAATAATGTTTCAATAAAATAAATAAATGAATAAATAAACCACATCGACATACTAGCCTTTTTGCTTTGAGCTTTATTTTTTCATCATTGTTAATTAAGATCATCATTATTTTTACTTCTGAATTCTTTATAGTAACTACGAAGTCCTTTTCTTCATGTTTGTTGCAAAAATATTTATTGTATTTATTTATTTTGCTTCATCAAAATTTCAGTCTTTAGGTGATGCTCTTTTTATTATTAAAATTAAAACTAATACAAAACAAATTAAAAATCGTGCCCATACGACATTTAACGATTTTATGCTTTTGAATGGAGACTTCATCAAAAATTATAAAGGAAAAAAAAACACACGAACACACACACCCGTAATCCATCGGAAATTTACTCTTAAACTTATAATTTTTATAAATGTCTTTTTTGAAATTGAAAAAAAAAAGGAAGAAAGGAGGGGGGGGGGGGGGACGTTTTTAGAAGAACAAAATAATCATAACTAGAGAGTCCTTCATAGATTCTTTTATAAATTATTGTTATTTGTAGAATAAGTAATCAATAATCTAGAAAAGGTGAAATTTTAATGACAAATGCTATATGCATTTAAGCACATTTGAAACTCCTTGCTGCCCGTGAAAAAATAAAACTTTCTCCCTAATATAGTAACCTTAGCTTTTTCTCTTCGAAATTCATTGAAAGTGGAGCAGGATAGGTGTGAAAAGTGATGTACTATTTGACTAACATTTTCTTACTTATCGGTTTACTTTTTTATGTACTCTTCTCAAAATTGCTTTACTTTTTTATACTCTTCTCAAAAATGCTTTACTTTTTTTATACTCTTCTCAAAATGCTTTGAGCGTTTGTAATTACTCTTCTAGAAGCAGCGGAAGCTCATATTTAGCAGTCGCTGTAATATTCATTCTGCTCTTATTTTGCATTGTTTTTCTCATTAATTCTATAAAATTATTATTCTGTCTTATACATAAATTGTTATTCATGTCTATACATAAATTGTGTGCAGGTTCATGTATAGGCTCGAGTGTTAAACTTTTCCTCTTCTCACCCTTCTGCACAATGTTTTTATTGATAATTATGTAGAATTTTGCCGATCCAAAAGTACTTCAAAATATCGCCAGTTGAATTTTAAAAAATAATTTGAAAGTTCTGTATAAATAAATAAATAAATAAATCCATCACCGTCATTTCAGTTATGCGTTACGTGAATATTACTTTGTCACCCAAAACTAATGTAATTTTATCAAAACTAAATTTTTGATTCTAAAGACATGTTCATGTATGTTTTTTGTATATATGTTATATATAAACTTTAGAGTTTACATGATAAAACTAGTGTAACCCCACAATGATGTCTCCAGTCAGCATGGCTTGCGTTATTAGTGGGCCCGTAATCCTGTACTTTTTTAAAATTTTTATCTATAGATATATGATCTCTAGGTTAAAATATGCAAGTTATGTTTTATATATATATATATATATATTTGAAAAAAAAAAGAAAAAAGAAATTTTATTCTAGTTGCAGTAACTTTCGATAAACTAAATTTTTATTATTTGTAATGCGTTGAAATGGGCACCAGTAAAATTGTATGATTCTATTATATGTATTTTTTCAAAAATTAACTCGATTTGGGTCTAACATTCACCAAAACGGTGTCACCCGCGGTGCGTCCCCTTTGCATTCATAAAGTGAATATATATATATATATATATACCTAAGAGCCAGACTATCATAATTCCATTTTTGCGAGTTTAAACTTAATGGACGTACAGAGTATCGGCGACAAAGCCACTAGCCACATAAGAATTCCGAACTATCTCAGATCTCATCGGACATCTTTATTCTAAGGTATAAGGTTCGCACGGAAAAATCTAGTCTTATAGTAAGGGACCGTGCATAAATGATGTCACGTTTTTTCCCATATATTTGACCCCCTCACCCCTTTGTTACATGAGTTATGTTGCATAAGCATGACGTCACACTTCTTGTTACCCCCACCCCTCCCCTTGTTACACTTTGTTACAAATTCAAGAACCCCCTTCCCCCTCGAAGCGTGACATCATTTGTGAATGATCCCTAAGTACTACAAATGTTTATTTTTTAAATTCATCGCAAAAACACGAGAAAAATGGACTTAAAATGTCGTACTATGACCCTCAATTGCAGATATTATAACCAGATCTTACAAGTTTTTTCCAAGTTTCAAAAAAATTCACAACACAAAGTCATTCGCATGAAAAAATTAAAAATAATTTCTTCGTAACTGTTCTATAGAAGCTGCTTTCTAAAAAAAAGATGTATGTCTTTTGATTTATCTTGTTGCGCGTCCAGATCAATATGGGAAAAGTACCAATGCTTGACTCAGTTTGAAATCGATTTTTTGAAACGAAAGACGATCCCTTTTCTTCAAAATGACGTCATCGGGAGTCAGCTTGTGATTCATTCATTAATAGTTTCGATGTTTTCCGAGTTCTGCTTTTAGAAGCTTGTGATTACTAAATTCAATTTTCTTTGAGAAAAACATAATATTGAAAAACCATTTCTCGATTTCAGGAACTTTTTTACACTAAAACAACAAACACAAATTTCGTAAACATTATTGAAATCTGATAGAATTGTCCTTTATATCATCCCCCCCTTTTTTTCTTCCTTCTTATCTTTAAACTTTAATTTTTCGCTTTTATTTTGTAGTTCTAACCAAGTCAAGAGTATTATTCAAGATCATCAAGAATATTATTATAATAATTTCTCTTTAAGTGTCATAATTATTAAAATAATTTCTGGTGATGTAAGTTAACTCGTTAACTGGTTTGAACGTACGGTGTACAAGGTACCAATAGTTAGCCACATCTGGTTTGCCCGTACGGTGTACGAGCATCTATATTTTTTTCTTTTTTGTTTAGATTTGATTTAAAAAAAGGTTTTACTGCTACCCCTTAACTAGTCGATTTTTAACACAAATATTCTTTAAAAAAAACATGTCTTTTTTTTTTTTTGCATATATTTAAAATCCAAACTTTATAAAAAAGGGGAATATTTTTAAAATGTCCATAAATAATAAATTATTGTTATTAATATTTAATTATTATTTCATAAGTTTGGAACGCAAATGCCTCTATTTTATTTGCAATAACACAGAATATGCGAGTATATGCTAACAAACAATTGGCAAAAGAAAAAAAAAGGATTGAAAACATGAATTTCGCGTGTATGGTAGGGTTTTTTTTTTTTTAGATATCTGCTCAGATCTGTAATACAGTCTTCATTGCATTTACTTTGTGATTTCAAAAAGCCAACGTTTAGGGCATTTGTGTACCAAACTTATAAAATAAAAATGTTTGAATTCATAATTTATGAAAATTAAGATGAAAAAAAATCTTTCGTTTTCCTTGAATAACAGATTTGGAGTTGCAATTATGTGCAAAAAAAAAAAAAAAATATTTTTTAAATGAATATTACTAGAAAAAAATAGACTAGTTAAGGTTAAAAATTTCCATGAAAACCAATACAAAATTTAGATAAATCTATTGAAAATAAGTTCTTGAGGCTATTTGAAAACCAGTTTGTCAATTCCCTTTTTTTCCTTTTAATGGCTTATTTATTTATTTATTTATTTTTCAATTTTAACCGATGTTTTTTTTTTTTTTTTTTTTTTTGCTTTTTTACTCCGAGTCAAAAGCAGTGTTGAACCTAGTAACTGAATCAGTGGGTGTGAGCCGCTCATTCTACTTCCTTACTATTTTTTTACATTTTTTTTAGTTTCATTTTCTTTCAGAATCATTATCCGTCCTAACAATGAAACAGTTTCATTATTTCTTAAAAAATTAAAAGGGGTAAGCAACGTATCTAAACTTCAGAAAAAGAAAGTAAATACATAAATAAGTAATAAAATAAAATGAATAAATAAACGATAATAATAAATAAATAAAGGATAATAATAATGAATAAAATAAATAAATAAATAAAACCCCCATACTTTTTCATTTTAAATTTCATTTTGCGTGTAGATCCCCCATTTGTTTTAGTTTCCGACTTAAAATGTTTCGGTCATTCTTCAGCTGTTTAAAAATTTTACTGTTGGGTCATATAAAGAGGTCTGAATTATTTATAAGCATTGAGCAGAAGTAGCGAAATTTTGGCAGTTGTACTCTATTTTTGAAAGCCGTACATGACGTGCGCGTATGAAATATAAGTGGATGTATTTTTAATACGCGAAAACTTAGATGTTTTTAAGAAATACACCATGATGTGGACAAAATACACGAAAGCCTGCGAAAAGAAACTTTCTACAAAAAAAAAAAAAAACCATGTATTTCATCTTATTTCGGGAAATACGAGTGGAAGTTTGGGATAGAAACACCTGTTTATTTCCTGAAAGGAAAGAGTCTTTGAAAATTATGGAATTCAAGGAAAAATTCAGAAATTTTATTTTGTAAATATACGAATTCGTCTAAGGGAATTTTGAAAATATAATCTACCATACATATGCATGCACTAGCGCGCTCACCTAAAATTCCTGACAGGAGTGTTCCAAAAGTTTTTTTAAAAAATCAAGCTTAAGGCTAAATTTTTAATATTTTTAAATCTTATATATTTATTTATTTTATTGACAACTGGACACTTAATAACCTGCGTACGACCAAATACTATTGAAGGCCAGGTTACTAAGTGATTGATATTAAAAATATCTTTCATTTTCATGAGATAGATGAAAATTAATATTGTTTGATAAAAAGACGTTATTCAAAAAATATATTGATTTTTTGTTTTTTGAGAGTAGTAATGAAGTGTGTAAAAAGTAAAATTTCCGCTCCTGTAAGTTCGCCGCCCTAGGCCGATAGCTACCTACTCTGCCTATTTAGAAATTCGGCTATCGGAAAAGGAAAGACATATTATTCATACTTTTTACGCTTTTGTTTTTATACATTTGAATACGTATCAACTAATAATAACTTTCGTTGAAAAGTCCTTATAAAATAATATACATTGTAATTCTATGTATTCAGCACTCAACTAACAGGCAACTCAGCATATCAAGTATAACTTAGCATTCAAAGGCTACTAAAAAAAGTAAAATTTTAAAATATTACTGCTTTAACAAATTATAACATGAGGTCATGTGGGCCCCTGGTCATAACAGGGTATGTTTTGATGGGACATAGCGATAGCATTAAGAGTTCTTTTCTTCAAAACAGTATAAGGCTCTGCATTACTAAAAAAAATAGTAAAAATGACTTGAGTGAGACCAGGAAAAAGTTTTCGCTTCTAGAAGAAAAAAAAAAAAGGAAATGATAGTGAATACCTTTAAAGTAGATAGTACCTTTTGTTAAAATTAAAAAAAAAAAAATATTTTTTTTTTTTCTTAAGTTTCAAAATAACGAAATGGAATCTCCACCCCCCCCCCCTTTTTTTTTACTATTTTTAATTCTTGGCATTCCGGTGCATTCCCATTTGCCTAAGTCTGAATGAAATTTATTTGATGAAATGAAACTATTTCTTCTGAAAATGAAACAATTTTTACTACAAACTTTCGTTTACAATGAAATAATATATTTCTGAAAGCAATGAAGATTAAATATACTTCTAAAACATTTGGAAGAGCATATGCTGAGCTATTTATTTCGACTATTTTCTACTGGAAGTAGAAACTACTACATTCTTGAATCTTTGTTTATTCAGCCTGTTTTGATTTTCATTCCTTATTAGTTTGTTCGAATATACGCTTTTGATTCTCTCCGTTTAAAGTTTGAATCATAGTTATTCTGCTTCAACATCATAACTTGCAAGAAAATCATATATTATAAGACATTTAAGTACGTCGTGCAAGGAAGATTTTATTCGGACACACTTATCTCGTGAATATCTGTTTCTTTTGTCATGGTCGATAAAATTGGTGGCGATTAAGTTAATAGTATGCTGATAAATAAGTTATCATTATGTGATTGCTTACTAGTTCAAATTCAACTCTTCATATTTTCGGAGCAAAAATTGTTTTCAGATTTCTGTAATGAACCGACTCTTGCAAATAGTTCAATAAATCATGTCAACAAAGTGGTATTTGCGAGTATTGTCCCATGAAATTCTACATGCCTTTTGTCATGGTTGATAATTTCGAAGCCAGACCTGATAAAATGCGTAAATCACACTTATAGATTGCCCCCTTGTCCAAACTGAACTCTCTTTTTTTTTCGACAGTTGTTACAGATAATAAGTAAATCATGGCAACGAAGATGGAATTGCTAAAACTGCCTCCATTTGTTTTATCTTCTTTCGAGAAGTGCACACATAAGTTGCTTACATGTGTGCGTACTTTATGCGGCTGTACATTTAAGGCAGTGAGAAGCAAAGGGATGTAGGTGACCAGAAAGCGATTCCAAGAAAAACGCCTTCAAAGTTTGGATCTTATGCGACCTTTTATACTATTATTTTTTAAATCATGTTCTGGGGCAGCACCTGTTAGGGATACCTATAACATCTCTTTCCACAATATAGAATAGCGCTTTCCTTATTATTTGCGTTATTTAGATCTAAATTTCAATTTTGCTATTTACACCTCTTTCCCTCATTTGTCGAAATTACTTTTTTTTTTTTGCTACAGAAAAGGAAATGCGTCATTGTACATTTTTTGAAAAGCAGTTATAATTTAATGCGTTTAGTGAACTATTACAAGGAAAAAGAAACTCCCAGCATTGTCTTCTAAAATGTTTTGATTTACTTTCTCGTTGATAAAGTTTCAGACATATGAACGAACACTTAAATGTTACGAAGACAATTTTTTTTAAAAATTGCTTTCTTTTTTCAATAAAAACATTTCTTTTTCTTTTTTCAATTTATTGCGAACAGCATTGAATATTTGAATACGTTTTAAGGTTAAGGGGGGGAGGTCCCAAATATAAACAATTAGGGGCCGTTCATAAATGACGTCACGCTTTTTTCCCATATATTTGACCCCCTCCCCCCTTTGTCACAATATGCCACACTTCAGCGGACCCCCCTCCCCCTTTTGTCACGCGTCACGCTATGTTGCATAATGCATGATGTCACGCTCCTTGTTACCCCCTCCCCTCCCCTTGTCACACTTTCACGAACCCCCCCCCCCCTCGAAGCGTGACATCATTGATGAATGATTCCTTATTGGACCTAATTTCTATTTAGCTCTAGCAGTATATGTGTCCTATTGCGTTTTTGCTTTTTATTTAAATAAAATTTTATAGAAAGTAATCTAGTCTTTTTCTTCCTTGTCGGTGACCCGTATTTCAATTCTGAAAGAATCAAGTAATTTTTGTGTGTGTATTAAACTGCGCTTAACTCAACTGCGTACTAGAGTAGCATGGCTCTCGCTATAAATGCTTCATTGGCAAACTTTTATTTCGACGATTTAGTATGCATTTTTACATTGAAATTCTCGCTTGGCCTCTTATTCTGCTTAAACCGATTGCCACATTGTTTCACTTTCAGTGATAACCATTTCGCAACTGAGATGTAATGAAAATAAAGATGATTAAGCTTTATCGTAAACTAGTACTTTATCTGAGTTAATCTTCAAAACCAATATAGGCCTTGTTTTGACACTTCTTTTTTATGCCTTCATTTCATTTCGTTGAGGGAGGTTTCTCGATAAATATGTTATCAATTCGTTATCTTTCTATTGTCAATATTTAGGTGATATCTAATTGACCTCCATTTGTGTAGCTGATTAAAATGCAATTTAGACATATTTCCTATACATATTTCTGATTGCAGTTCCGTGTTAGGAAGAATAAATACAATTATGCTATGGGAGTAGCGCAGCCAGAAATTTTTCTCTTGAGTGTGGGGAATTTTTAATGAGGCTGTAATTTTTAGGATGTTTTCACAAGCTGTTCTCAGCCTTTTTTTGAGGGAGTGGTATCTTTATGGACAGGATTCGTACCTTTTTGGGAGGTGCGCCTTCTCTTTTAAGGGAGTGAGAACCCCTTGCTAAATTGAGGCCAGTTTGGATTAATTTTGTATTAATGACTTACAAGAGATATGTACTGAGTCAAAGGTGCTGGAAAGAATTGTGAATGCAAAATGTTTATGTGCGTGTGTTCATTTAAACTCTTTTTTTTAAAGTGTTGTGAGATAGCTTTATAAAACAAGGAGTTTTGTTTCATAAACCTTTCTGGGGATTTTTAGCTGTCCAAGACTCTTTTCCTGTACCCCTGTGTTGTTGTAAAGACACCATAGGAATTATATGCTACGATGGACTCTTGGAGAGCTCGCGGATTGGTGTAATCAGTCGCTTACTGTCATCAAATAATAGAAGATTTTGTTTATTTTCTTTTTAATGGGGCTGCGTTTGGTCACTAACCTTTGCAGACCTAGTGCATTCCCCGGCCACCGACATCCATTCTTTCAAGTAGCACCACTATCGGCGGATGCCATTACCACTTGAGAATTTTGACGCTCAATTTCCCCTAGATGACGGCACCTGAGCTCTAAATGTTGCGAAATTGCATCAGGAATTTAATTTAGCCGAGAGTATCCAAGCCAAACAGATACTCAAAGAATCTTTAACATGCCGAATAATCATACGACATGGGCACTGAAAATTTTCTGCATCTTAAAAATCCACCGACCTGGGCCAGGTTAAAAATTAGACGATAGAATCGAACATATAAAAAAATACCAATATTTCGCCATTGATCAGAATATCAGGCTCTGAAATTCATCAAAAATGTTATCGTAACACGCATATTTTTCTTCACCACGATTAAATGAAATACAGAGATTTCTGTTCAGTAAAGTCACTTGTTGGAGAAATCATAGTGCCTCAAAAACTGAAAATCAACTACAAATAATCGAAAATTTACATATTATCGGACCACCCACACTGGATACTGAGTTCCAAACACGATGTAGTCGTCTTTTATATTTCTTTATTTTTTCATTTTTTTAAAAACTTTTTCATCGCAATGAAATCAAATGCATTGGTTTGTTGCCTGGATAGGTGGTCTCATTACCGTAAAAACCCATTAGATTCAACATGCTAAATGATTAAAATCCGGCATTTATCAAAATGTCAACGTTGAATGCTGGAAGCAAAATACTGTCTTATTTTTTTTACTCCTCGCGATGAAATGTATAACCAAGAAGTGCTTGAAGGACACGTTGAGCTCATCCTTTTTTTTGGAATGCGTCATATTGAATGTCTTGGAACGCGTCAGCTTATATAAAGTTGGGAAGAAGGAATTATTTCTAGAACGTTCAAAAATTATTGCCAAATTACTACACTTATATTTTATCAATTCACTTACCACTAATTTAAACTGTAGTTGCGTATAGTGACTTTATTTAAGGTTGTAAAAAACATTCGATTAAAAAAAGTTGAATAATTAGAAAAGTTGGCTAATCATTACTCATACCTTGATATCTTATCTCTGATCTTGTCTCCGATATAAATCAACTCATATAAACCATTACTCATTTCTTTAAAAAACGTTAATTGTAGAGTTAACCTCCTATAAATAAAGGTAATTAACTTAATGAAATGTCATTTACGAGTATGTTTAATTCTTTTCAAAGTAGAATTTTCTTTCGAATTAAAAAAGGATCTTGACCATCAAAAAGTAAATCATACATAGTGTTTTTTATATAAATGTAAGCTGTACATGCTAATCATTATGTATAAAATTAAAATCCGTACCTTGATTCCTTCATTTATTAATTAATAGAAAAAGAAATGTTTTACAGAAAGTTATGTTCTGCAAGAAAAATAAGCTATACCACTAATAATAATTTAATCAAAATGTCGAATTACATTGGCCTAGTAGATTTCTTCGCAATCGTACTTAAATGCCTTAGTAACAAAGAATAAATTGAAAAATAAAAAGTGTAATTTTATTTTTCTTGTCATTTTTGTCAGAAGCAAACTATTTTCGCAAATTGAAATCTACGGCAGAATGTAGTTGAATGTTAAAAATATTCTGATCTCTTTTATTACATTTCTGAGAAGAAAATGGCTAAATTCCTCCAGCTATCACAACTGTCAAAGATATTGCAACTTGTGCATTAAACGTGTGAGATTTTGAATTGTATAAAAGAAAAAAAAAACAAGTTAGCAGTTCGTTTTGAGCTTGGCAGAGTTCATATTTGTGCTGCCACACAGCCGTAATTGAACTTGTAAAAATTTAAAGGGAAATGTTCTCGCAATTTTATTTTGACACGTGATGATTCAAAAAGAATTCTGTAATTTCTTTCCCGATTTTTTTTTTTTTTTTGTATTTAAGTTTCTTTCTGTAATTTACAGCTTGAGTGCTATTTCAGTTTAACATTATTTTAAAACTTTTTAAAAATTCTTTCGTGTTTTGGGAAAGTGAACATGCCTGGAAGAATTAAGTTTATTAATCTCTAGAGATGTCTGTGTTTTTTTCTTCTTAAAAAGTTTAAATGACTGACAATTTTTATTTTATTGTTGCTAGGCAAAATATTTCCGAATATTTTTTACATTTCCACTCCAGTTAATGAATCTGGGAGTAATTCGTTCGGAATTCTGTAGACTTCATAAAATTAAGCAATTTACCCTAAGACACAAAAGAGAACAATGCAATGCGAAAGAATATTATTTTTTTCATATCACAGCATACTTTAACTTTTAAAACTTTTTTTAAGATTATCTCTCTTTTTAACTTCTGCTTTATTTTAATGCACATACCACTACTATAGTATTACCTCCTTATAATTATTTCTCAGTTTCTGCAGTAGTGCTTTAAAATCTGCCCTTTATGTTTATAAACTTAACGTATATTTCAAAAGTTGTACTGTCTGTTTTTCTAAGCCAAAACCTTTCTTCGGTTTACGCATGCGTCAGGACTGCTTCAATTTCATCGAAATACGGGTAGTAGAAGAAATAAAGATGAGAATACGTTTAATTTTTTGCGAATAATAACAAACTAGCTGCTTTCTTTTTCTTTTCTTTTCATACGAAATATTCAAATGAGAAATGGTACAAGTCAACGTTGAGAAAAATAAGAAAATACTTGTCTAAAATAAAACTTCCAAAACTGTGGACCTTGAAGGCAAAAAATTAATGAAAACGGCTGAAATGTTAGAATTTTATGAATGCTTTATTTTGAAGTTTTTTTTCCCTAATAATTATGCTCCGTCGTTTTATAATGTCTTTGAATAAATACACCCGCTAAGTTGGTGGAGTAACGTTTGTAGTAAATAAAAGCGAAAAAAGTGTTACCCCCATATTTTTTAAATTTTAGCTGTTGCGTAGTTACTTATAATTCAGTTAATCGCAATGCTATTTTGAAACCAATACACATTGCCTTTTTTCTTTTCTTGTCTCTCTATAAAACAGTTTTTAAAATAATTTTGCGGTTAATTTGGCTCTGTTTATTTATTTAGTTATTATTTCTTTGAGGTGCTTATTAAACTACGTATTTATGCTTCATTTTACAATTTCTAGATTCAATAAATATATTTTTGCTTTTATTTTACAGAACGTATTAATTTTGAGCTATATTTAGTACAGAATGACAGCAATGGTAACTGATAAACTGTTGAAATAGTGTTACATTTATTGCTGATATTTGAACACCTAAATGAACTATAAATATTTCACATTATATTTTTTTCAAATAATTATATGCAATCTTTCTTTTCTTCAATGTGTAATAATTTTTGATCAATTAATGATAGAGAGAAAGTAACTTTTATGAAAATAGCCAAAACGATGTTAATTATCTAAATTCTTTATTTTATAAGCAACGACCATTCTTTATTTTATAAATAACGACTTATAAAGTAGAAAGAAATTAATGCTCAAATTAGACTTAACCATGAGTTTAATCTTTAATTTTATATATGCCTTGGTGTAGCTGATTCACATCGTCATTTTCAAACTTTCGTTATAACGTTCTGTTTATGGTCATGTTCTTTGAAAGATATCTTCTAAAATCTAATCAATCATATCGTTTCGTTCAATTACAGGAAAATTGTCATCATTTTTTCCGTAAGAACGGATGCTAAACTAATAAAATATTCTGTAAGCGTTTTCTCTGCCTTCCCATTCATTCACTTTACGTACACATAATATACATTGTGTAATTAAGTTCCGAGACGAGCAGATTTCTGTACTTTTTGTGCTCACAATGTATTCGATGCGCATGCGCTTGAGTAGCCATGTGTACATAAAATCTGATTAAATTCGTTCATGTGTGTCCATACACGCTATAGAATTTTTTTTATAGTGGTGCTCAGTGTTTAAAATAAAAAAGAATGTGTAGGAAGCGTAATATTACACCCATGTGACGTATGCTTGAAATTTAAGTTTTGATCATCTCGGTAAGTCATATTTTATCTGTATTTATAAACTTTGATTTTTCGCTTTCCATTCAGTCTTCAAAATACTACCGACAAGTACCGAATGGTACACAATCAAGTTTTTGCTGTTAATGACTGCAAACAGTTTTAAACCCACAGTCCCGATAATACGTACCTCGTTGATCCGGAAATTCAGTTAATCCAATCAGGTTGCTTGGAGCGTTTTTTGAAATTAAACTTTCATTTTCTCGTCTGTACGTATCGAAGCTGTATATCCAGTAAGTTAAACCACGGCGTTTACAAATTGTGTAGTGTTATACTCTTTCATGTATTACAAGTACTCTGTCATACAGTGTAATAATATAGAACTTTACTTAATTATATGTGCTTATGAAGGACATAAAACTAGAGCTTAATTTTTTTTAAAGTACGGAAGCCTATGGTCTTCATAACTGATTTTCAAATAAATAAGTACATAAACACATAAGTACATAAGACGTAAATAGTCAGAATTCCTTAAAAAATGTGAACATTTACATAAAATTGAAAAGAAGTGTACGCCCATGGTAAAATAATGTAACTTATGTACTGGTCACTAGTGTAATTACCCTTTTTTTCTCACATGATATGCACTGTTTAATTTTACGTATATGGTATATGGCAACAGTGTCGTTTATCGCTCCAGATATATTTAAAATGTTTAGTTTGAGTATTGTTATGAACGATAGAGTACCGTTGTAGTTCATAGCAATAAATCCATCTTTTTTATTTTTGATTAGTTTAACTGCCATCTATGGTGTTTTATTCAAGTTAGACGCTTTTTGAGAAATTTAAGTCATAACTTCTGATTACGACATGAGTCGGCACGAATGAGAAGGACGAGAGGTTAACTCACTAGATATACTGCTTCGATACGTTGCATCACAGACGGGAAAATAAAAGTTTAATTTCAAAAAGCGTTCCGAGCAACCTGATTGGATTAACTGAATTTCCGGATTAACGAGTCTGGAACCGACATGCTATGTAAGTCTGTGATGGATTCTTTACACCCATGCTAATTAATACCTGCAGCACAGAACAATGATATTTATGATATTCGATAACGATTATTAATATTATTTCCCTGTGAAATAAGTTTTCCAATAATTCTGAAATATTATTATTTCAAGTGTTTAAATATTTAAAATAATGATTTGAATTCCCGATCATCTATTTGACTGCCAAGCAATTGCTGCTTCTCTTTTTGGGCTTGGCGCACCACCTCGAGACATAATATACAGCCCCAATGCCCATGAACTGGCGTCTCTCATCTTAAATAGCTTTGGCCCTACATAATTTCCTTTTCATGGACACGACAACAACAACAACAACAATGATTTGAATTTATTTCTTCAAATATGTGTTCTAGAATTATATATATATATATATAGGTGTAGCAAGTTGTTAAGTATATGAAATTGTCTAAGTTTGTGCCAGGCGCAAATGCAGCCTGGCACAAACAGCAATACAGCAAACTTTAATATATTGAAATTAGATATAAATGAAAAGAAATGAATGTTTCGGGACATGTAAACTAACATTAACGAAACGTATAAATTGCTGATACAAAAATTAAATGTCAAAAAACAAGAAACAAAAACAAATAACTCTCCTCATCAGTGGGCGGGGAGCATAACGTATACATAAGAAACCAAGAAAAATAGTCCTGCAGGTTTCGGAATGCGTCGCAGAAATGGCATGTAAAAGGAAGTATCTATATAAATAAAACTGAAAGTTTGTGTGTGTGTGTGTGTGTGTGTGTGCGTGTCTGTCTGTCGATCGCCTCCTGGCGAGATGGAGCGGTCCAGAACTACGAAATTTTGGTTACAGGTACCTTGGGTCAGGTCCTCGTGCACCTCGAAGCGTTTTTCCTAAAATTCGAATTTGTTCTTCTTTCATTCCAATTTAAGCAAAACTGTTAATTTTAGGAATATCTCATCGAAGGAACGTCACACCTTTTCGATTTTTGCAGTATATTGATGCCCGTAAAAAACTGCACAAGATGATCTCTTTCTGAAATTCGTAAAACAAATAGAGCACGCGCAATATTCATTTGAAGTAGTTTTCGAACTTTAATGCAAGGCTTACCTCTGAATTTATCTGCTCAATTTGCGTGTTTTCGCCAAAATAAATAGTACTTTTGTCGCCAACTGGATGATTTCTGTTAACGCAAGCTTGAAAAAATGCTATTTTATCTTTATTCATGCCGTTTTATGAGCGAAACAAATTCTAAAAATTCATTTCATTTTTATACATATTTTGTAGAACTGCAGAGGAGTTTTAATTACTATACCTTGAGGTTGACTCTCCTTCCTTTTTTGGCGATTTAATAGTATAGTAGCAGTTGAACAATTGCATGAAACATTATTTCTTATGGTAGAGTGTCCGCTTTATCAACGAAACAAATTCTAAAAATTCTTTTCATTTTTCTGGATATTTTGTGGATTATTAACTGCATGAGATTTTAAATGTTGATTCTTCTTTCTTTTTTGACGATTTAATATTCATTTCTTCGATAAAAACTAGGTTGGAAGGTCTTCGATATCGCTTATTTTTGATGAAATTTAAAATTTCGCCAAGTGGTGATAACATTTTACTCGCCCACCATCCTGTTAATTATTCTCAATACATTATTTTACGCTTCGTTACTTTTCCAAACTGCGCCCAATAATCCTTATCAATAATATTGTTCTCATTT
Organism: Octonoba sinensis; assembly: GCA_038502835.1. NCBI lineage: Eukaryota > Metazoa > Arthropoda > Arachnida > Araneae > Uloboridae > Octonoba > Octonoba sinensis. Next base: position 14,167,282 of record CM076606.1, on the reverse strand, counting down.
AATTCAATACGTGATTTACACTATAGGATCATGGCGTATTTGAGAAATGCTTGGCGATCTTCTGCATCATTTTAACTATTTTACGTAGCGATTATTGATTCCATATTTTACACTAAGTGATTTATTTTCTAACATTTAGTTAATTTTTGTACTGTCTATTTGGCGCCATTTGGGCAGAATTTAGTTACTTCTTTCTATCAACTTAAATTTCATACGTCAGAATTGGTTCAGTACTAAACATTTTCTAATTTAAATGTGCATTTGCCTTTGGAAATAATGCTTTCCTTTCTTTCGTTTTTATCCGAATTTTATGAAAGTGCTATTCAATTGAATTTTCAGGAAATGTTTTGACGATTTTGCAAGCGGGAATTTTAGAAACGGGTGTCCTTATTTTGAAGGGGAATTTAAGATAGACTGCTGGGTAATTTTAGGAACAGTAGCTCTTGAAGGTTAGTATTCTATTTTTAGTTACTGACGTCTTTATTTTAATAGATATTTTTGGGGACTAATGTCATTACTCTATTAGGGATGTTTAGGAATATTTGTCTTTATTGAAAGGGGGAGGGATTTAAAGAATGTTTTCTTTATTGCAGCAGAAATATACAGGGAGAGTTGTTCTTGATCTGATGGACATTTTTAAAGAGAATACTGCTCCTTTTCTGATGGGAAATTTTAGATGTATTGTGGTCGATATTTTAATTGCGATTTTTACGGGCTCATGATATCATTTTGACACAATTATACCGCTGCATATGTGCATTTTATTTACTGTTTCCCTTACTCTAATGGCAATTTCTATGAACTTTTGTTGGCATTTTAATGTGGATTTTTATGGACTTATTTTTGGTCTAAAAGGAATTTTTCTAGGCTGTTCGTTTTAATGCAATCGTGGTTTTTAATGAATTTTACTGTCTTTCTAGGATTTTTGTGGACTGTTGCCCATCTCCTACTTGAATTTTTTAAGAAAATTTTTCCCTATAAATTTACAACAGAATTTTGAACATGCGTCACTTGGCCTGCGAATGATGCAATTTTATTCCGCGCAACGCCGGGCATGTCAGCTAGTTATAAATAAATTGAAGCGACGATGTTGCGATAAATTGAAAATGTGGTAAATTGAAAATTTACCACATTTGACCTTTAATTTTTGTATCAGCAATTTATACGTTTCGTTAATGTTAGTTTACATGTCCCGGAACTTTCATTTCTTTTCATTTATATCTATATCTCAATATATATTTATATATATATAGGTGTAGCTAGTTGTTAATTGTATGAAGTTGTCAAAGTTTGCGTAGATATATATATATATATACACACATACTATATATATATATATATATATATATATATACTGTGTGTCAGTGTGTGTGTGTGTCAAGAATTATAGATTTATCACATCTGTTTCATCATTTAGTAATCTTCATTCTCCGACTCGTCAAGAATTCTTTCTCCTTTTAAACTTAAGGGATGGTCCCGTTAGTAGGTTTAACATTGCATCGCAGTTTTTTTGTCCCAGCGTGTGAAAGTGCAAGCTTATCTCCCCAGACGCTTTCCCTACTCAGCTGGCGTCTTAAAAAACAATTACTACTTGATATCAAATTGGAAGAGGCCCCTCTATCATTTTGCTCTCAAATGAAGAAACAATGCACTATCCCAGTGCTCGCAGTCTTCCTTTTGATCGCGTCTGATAACTTGTGTTGTTTGGGATAATATTGAATTCAGGAAATAATATTTTTAAGTTTAGCAGAGTTTTTTTTTCCTTTTAGTTGCGAAAACTTGAATTAAATTTCATATTATGCAACCAAAGTTGATTTTTAAAGAAGATTTTTCAAAAATGTTTTTCACTATATGAAATTTTTTTTGAAGTGCTTATTAGGCTAAATTTGAAGTCTTCATTTACTATTATGTATAAGATTCTACTTAATCCGACACTTAAATTTAAAATCTTTCATACGTATTTTTGGAATAAAAAAAGTAATCGGGATTTGAAGACAATTTTAAATATGGAATAATAGAGATAAAGTGTGTTACCAAAAACTTAGAAACAACTGCATGCGGAAAATTGCTCCGTGGGAAAAGGTATGCTCCAAATTTGGAAATGTTGGTTATGATAAAACTAAGCGCAACATTATTGCGCTTAAAATAGGTATACATGGAAATCGGTTAGTTAGGTGCAAAAGTTAGGTGTAAGCATGAAACTACTCGATCTTACGGGAATGTGGCTGAAATTTTTATGTTCAATTTTACTAGCATTATAAGACATGAAGACAATTTTGATAAAACTTTATTTTACTAGCAAAAAAAAAGAAAAAAAAAAGAAGAAAGAAATATAAACCTATGGAACTATTATTATGTAATATGGGTTTGACAACTAGTCTTTTCTTTTTGACTCAGCTTAAATAGTTACAAAAATATTCAGTTTTCAGCTTTTGCTAAAAAAATATGCCTCCCGTTTTATAGATTTTTCTCACAAACTGTTTCATGTTTTGTAGATTTGTTATCTTAAAGAAAGCAAGTACTATGTATGTTGTCCACTGTTAAGGTTTGAAATTAAATGTACCAATTTTAATGGACTAGAATATAAATATCAATGAAGTTTAAGTGCTCTCCAAATAAAAAAGTATTGACGTTCTTCCTCAAGTGAGGTCGAAAATTTCTGTCCAAATCTTTGTTTTCCTCCTTTCCGGATTCCGTTATAAAGGTGTGATTACTCACTGAATCAAATCTTGTTTTGACTCAGACGCAAATGTAAAAATCTTAAAACAAGAGGAAGTTTCATTTCTGTTTACACATAGGGACTGAATCAGTTAGTATTTCATGAAAGCGTTTCCCAATAGCATTCCATTTGAAGTTCGTTTTCATGACGTAAGCTCACAATGTAAATACAGCTGATGGTTGAAGCACGTGCTCTTACATGTCTTGAAATTCTATTTTCACGAGTCTGAACTGCTTCCGAGTTTGTTTAACTTCAATCATTTTATGTGCTGGTTTTGTAAATTTTGTTCATGTTGCTAAGGGGTATTTCTGAAGACTAAATTTAGTTTAAGCATTGCAAATATACCTAGAGCAATGGAAGTACGATTTCTCAGTACTGATGGTCCTTTTCCTTCACATCTACATCGTTTCAATATAACCGATAAGCCATTAGGTGTCCACCGGGTACTCCAGAGCATTATTACATTTTCAAGTGTCCTTTAACCAGGTCCTTCTGTTGCAAATATAATTCCAATAGCACTTTCTCTGAAAACATCATCCGTACTTTATCGCATACAGTAATTCAAAAGATGCAGTTATGTTTCTTTTAAAAATTCATGCAGTAGACTTTCAACTCCCTGTTTAACAGTTTCAATTGGACTTTGTTGCTCTCAATTTTTCTTACTTTCTTTGTTCATCGTATTCATGTCATTTATTATTATTATTATTGTTAGTATTTATTATTATCATTATCGGTATTTTGTTATTGTTGTCATTATTATTATTGTTATTATTATTACTATTACTATTATTATTATTGCTATTATCTTTATTATTATTATTATTATTATTGTTGTTAGTATTATTATTATCATTATCAGTATTTTTGTTGTCATTATTATTATCATTTTTATCGTTATCATTATTATTATTATTGTTATCAATGCTCAGAGTAAACCTTTTGTCAAATTGGCGAGATTTGTGTAGTCCCCTTTTTAAAGTCACGTGATCGTGCGATTGTTGTAAATGACGAAATTTTCTTGACGATTGAATAATCGTCGGAAATGAGGATTCTATTTCTGAGGACCTGAGTCACGTTAAAACCTCTAACACCAAGACGAGGAATTAATTTTACTTTATTATAAAATTTATTTGAAAATATTTACTGATGTAAATGAAAAAAATAGATGACACTGACGTCAAGAATAAATAAATAAATAAATAAATAAATTGATATATATTTATGTATATATATGCGTTTAACATTAACTCTCCTTAGCATAGTGTTCGGGTAGACTGTAGGAAACATAGCGTTTGATCGCTGTTTCTGAGATTTTCTTTACAAATGATAAACAAAATTCTGAAATGGGTGCATTTTATATTTTTGTTATTATCTTGAATCCAAACAGTCAAATTACTCAGAGTTTCGAGTTTGATGCCCTGTTTTTGTAACGGTCTTTATAAGTAATTTTAAAAAAACTTAAAATCCCAAAACACGTTTTTTTTTGTTATTATCTCGAATCTAAGCAATCAAATAAATCCCAATTTGTGAATGATCGAGGTTTAAAGTTTTAAAATTTAAAAAAAAAAAAAAAACCGCGTGATGTTCTGAACTAAAAACGTATACATGTTGAGTTTCGCTTTTCAAATTACATCCGATTTTTTTTAAAATCATAAATGATAATTACCTAGGAAGGTGCTAACTACTTATTGCATCCCGAAATACAATCCCAATCTCGTGATTGGGAAAAAAACTCGCTGCATCACGATTATACCATTTTATCTTTTCCCTCCCTCAGTGTTGTCTGCAAGAGATGGAATAATCAATTTGCGATAAAGTTATAAATGCATTATTGCACAGCTCGCCATCAAACACATAATGACAAAGAAGACAAAAAGAAATTACTGAAACAAGGCCTCAAAATTCTGATTAGAGCACATAGGCATATAGAATGCCGGTCGTGACCTGCATTGTTCGAAATTGCTTATCTTTGTTCCTGCTGGATTATCAGCAAACTTTGGAATCTGAAGCAAGTGCTTATATACTCGAGTTTTAACTTCATGTTCTATTGATTGGATTTTTTATGAACTTGTCAATGACTTTCGATAGTGATTTATGTGACAAGAGGAAAAATATCGCTTTTGTTTCACCATTCTACTTTAGGATACCAACTGTTGGATTCTGATCTGTTTGGGTAAAGCCCCGTGTCGGGGCAACTTTAAGTTATATCTTTTTGATTTGTGCTTAATTCTGTTATTTATTAGTATTTCTACCCATTATGGAAAAAAGATCCCCTTTTTTTTAAATTTTAAAGAACATTTTCATTTTAACAAAATATATTAGCATTTAAAGTTGCGTCAATCAAAATAGTTTTAAGATTAATTCGAATATTTTTAATATAATTATAAACATATAGGTTTATGATTAAACAGATATTTCGTGATGAAAAAAAATGTGGTTGTTCATTTTTTAATTTGCGATTCAGTGAAGTGAGTTTATTTTTTTTTTTCATCTGCATCTTAAATATTTTACAATAATAATGTGCCCGTCTTAAAGTACACTTAAAATTACAATGTTATTCAATAATATTTGGATGTTTATTGCTTCATGACTTTTACTGAAGTTTGATCATATAAAATTGTGTATAATCATATTGAAGTTACATAGTTTTAAAATATTCGTATATCAAATAATCATTGTACTTGAACGTTTTTATTTAACTGTTTTTATTTTTTATTGCTTTGGAGCATAGCATAGTTAATGAAGTTTTAGTATTTTTATGGAAAAAAGTAAATGAATTAACGACATAGAGCAAAAACTAGAAGAAAATTTATGGGGCTATAAAAGGTATTATATTCAAAAATTAAAGTATTTCAGAGTTATAAAGGTATAAAATTCTAAGCATTATTTCTTATAGATTTTTTTTTTTTTGTTATTTCGGAAAATTCCTCTTACATTGCTATTTTGAATAAAATTAGTAAATGCAACATTAAAAAATTCATTTTTGTGCTTCAATTTTCTGAACACTGATTCATTCACGAACGAATTGGTTTTCATAAATTTTGCTTCACATGTTTATTACTAGCAACATTAATTGGTGCTCAAAAATATCATCTTGTAAGGAATAAATATCCCAAGTCGTAATGTCATATTTGTATTTATTTTATTAAATTTTTCTTTGCGAAAACAAATTGTCATTTGTTCGATAGATATTTATGATGAATACTTTACTGGCAATATTCCGCTCTCATTGTTCTTCAGATTGTACGTGCAATTTAGCAAGTCAAACGTTTGCTAGGATTTCAATGCTTCTTCGTTGTATCCACGATTTTGATTTACGTTACTCTTACCTTTCATCGATTGAGTAATAGCTTGCAACACATATAAATTTTTTAATTTATTACCTTCTGTTAGAAGAAGGTTAACGTGTGTGAAGATAAACTGTAGTTTTTATTTTTCTAATTATCTATTTTATTTTTTTTTCTTTTAAAATTTATCATTGTTTTGTCTGTTGTGATTGGATATTAATTAGCTCGGAGAACTCCGTGTTCTCCGTCGGTATTAACGAATGACCTTAGTTTGATGTATAATGTTTTTCCGTCACGTTAAGTCTTAATTGGTTTAATTCCGTTTAATTTATGCAAAGGTATAACAATCGTTGATTATTAAGCCTGTAACGTAACAGCCCTATTAGAGCCATCCTTACATTAGTCTGCTGTTAAGTAAATTTTTGTTAGACCGATTCCACGTTGCAGAAGCGAGAATTTTCCTCTGCTGAAAAATTCTTTATTAATTAACTAATTAGTTTAGAAAAAAATCAAATCTCTCCACTATTTTTGCGCAAAACGTCCTTTTATATACTCCAAAGAAAGTTTGATAAGAAAGTAGGGGAAGGCCAATCCTCGTCTTGGCGCTGGTTTTGTAGCATTCAAAATAAATAAATAAATAAATAATTAGTAAATGTTAAAAAACTAACTAAAATAGAGTGATTTAAATTATTTAATTAAATAAAATTTTTTAAAAGTAAATAATTATAATTAAAATTAAAATGAGTCATATAATTGAACTAAATAAATAAATAAATAAATTAATTAATTAAAATAAATAAATAACATTAACATAAACATTACTCTTTCTCTCTGTCAGTCTGTGAGGGTATTCCTTGACACATGGAAGCAATGCTTTTTTAAACTTAAAGTTATAAATTTATTACTTTATTACATCTTTTTTCTTGAAAATTTCAGTCCCACATAGCTTACTTCCTACGTTAATAAGGAAAAAGTTCAGTTTTGATGTATTAAAGTGCTTCTCACAACAACAGAATTATGTTCACAAATGTTTATTTCTATTTATGCGGCTTTAATCTGACTTATAATTCATATTCATGAATTATTAATAATATAGCTAATGCCTAAGATATTATGTTTATTCTTAAAAGTTTTAAACTCTTTACATACCGTTCATTTTTAAAAGTAGATAACTGCAGTTGGTCAAATTGACCTAGTATTGACTATTTGAAGCTAAATGTTGCTTTTGAATTTCATGCTAAATTACTAAACTACCACATTTGAGTAAATAGCGTATAATTTCAAAGTTATTCCTCTGACGATACATGATTTTCCCATTACTTATTTCCTCTAACTCATGGTCACTTTGAGTTGTGATGTTCATTTAAATCATATATCGTGTCGTTCACACAGCTTGATGCAGTTAAGTTCGTTGTAATAAATTAGGAAATACGATTTGCACTAATACGTTTCAGAGGAAAGATTTTCTTATATTTTAATGGCTTTTTATTGAATTACTTATCACATATGAACTACTTCAACATAAGCTGATATACAAACAGTAATTACAATTGCATAGTGCTTATTATAATATTGTGGGGTGATATTTTTAAAGCCCCATTATTTTTTCATTATAAAATGGCGTGTGATATATTTTTTTTTCAATAAATAATATCCAAAACCATTTAGAGAGATATCGTATTCCAATTGTGTGCACTGAATAGTATATGATTGCTTTTCAGACTAATTTCCCGTAAAAGTAAAAAAATATATATAATAATAACGTATGAAAGAAGGCTTAATGCATCGTTAAAAGTTAAAAAAAAAGTGAAGTAATTAAACAAAGATTGAAAAATAAAAAAATTGAAAGTATACTTTTTGAGATGTGGAAAATATGTCGGTCTGTCTGTTCCCCCTAGAAACCATATTTTCTACAGTCAAATGTATATATTCTTCAGAACGGGAAAAGAGACCAAAAAAAAAAATGTCAAAATAATTTTTGTAGTCTGAAGGAGGACTCGATTTGCATAGGAATTCACCACTTGCACGCCTTTTCAATTCTAAGGGAATTTTTACATATTAGATGGAATTGAAACCATTAATTTACGAAAATAATTTCTGAAAACTGTAGGGCTCCCGCACTTCTTCCCTTCGTCATTATTCCGTACTATAAAGTGTCTCTAAGCTATACTGTTCACTTGAGTAGTAGTAGTAGGAAGAAAATCGAAACTAGACATGTACAGGATTTTAAGCTCAGCGTAACTAGTCATAGCATACAAATATATAAAATCTTTAATTCAGCCTTACTAACTGAAAACTTCATATGACTAATGAGATTGTTTCGATATTTCAAATACTGGATTTCTGTACTTATTTCATTTTTAATTTCTGTTTGGGCTTTCGCTATTCTTTTACAGTGCAAACATTTTTTCTGATAGTGAAGTTTGCATTTGGGGGGGATACTGGTTTATGTACTTCGGAAATTTCACTCTTCTCGGTTATTGGATGTTTTCTGTTTTCATCATTCTCTTTTTTGTGAGGTTTTGTCCCGAAATACAAATGTCAGTATTGTAAAAGTACCATCAGTTGTTCAGAAGTAATCATTCAGGAAAAAACTTTGGAAAACTTCTACACTATTATCAGGTGCAACTCTAATGGTAAGCTATCACTTTACAATCAAAAGCATTCCATTGGTCATCGACCATACTATTGTTTACATCAAAGAATCGGTTAAAGTTTGCCTCGAACCAAAAAATTTCAGCACTGGACCGTGAAATCACTGGCGTCCTGTGGTATGGTCTAGTGAATCTCTTCTCTTAACTCCTTTGAGCTCGCAGTAACATGCGGAGGAGATCACACCAAGCTGAGGATTTTATCAAGTGAAGAGATATGACTGTTGTTTTGTGCCACTTTTTGTGACGTTCAAATGGAAATCGTAATCACTTATTAATTCATTGATGCCATAGTAATGTGTTCTTTTGGGAACAAGGTGAAGATTGCTTCAGCTCCTAAGAAGCATATATGACCATGGATTATGTACTAGAGTGTTAGCCATGAAAATCTTCACGGATAATTTTGATTCTGAGACACTTTGATTTTAATTTCATTCTGTTGGATACTTTTTCTACGGAAAACTCTTCAGATATTGCTCAAGTGCTGTTACAAATATGCATCCGACTCTACAGAAGCTCTTGAAAATCATTGTTGTGTACTATATACATTTCCCTATTGTTCTGCTTTATAACATACACTCCCAATACGCTGAAGAGGATTCCATTGTAGTTTTCAAATTTCCCTAATTAACTGCTCTAGTGCTTTTTTCAACAGAAGCTGTACAAATGAGAGTGATTTACTAAATTTTCATTGAAGCATAATATTTTAGTATTGATGTGTCTTCCTAAGATTCTTACTTATGATAAGTTTTCTTTTCATAACATTCGGTTCAAACTAAATAAACAAAGTCAAGCAGTAATTTTAATTTGCTCTATCACACAGACCAAGTTAAAGTTAGTGTGTGGCTTAGTTCATTAGTTCGCAGAGCAAGTTAAAGTTATTGTGTGGCTCAGTTTATTTACTTTGAACAGAAGGTAATGCAGATATTATTCGGCATAATAGAACGTAACTTTGACATTTATACGATATTGTTGAATTTCATTCACTTTTTGTAAGATTTGTGAATATTGCTGACTCTTTCAATACAAGTGCTGACGAGCATAAGTCATGATATCATAATATTAAATGCATACAAAAGCACATCATGCACATGTGGAGTTTCACATTGATAATTAAAAACTAATAGCATCTTGACTAAGATTAATATGAAATATTTTTATTTAATTGTATCTTTACATTTTGTGTAACTATTTATGAAATGTAATGCATTATTTTTTTTATTTTCAGGTCAGCTCTATGCACGTAACGCCTTTTTAGATCTAGTGAGTAAGTTTTTTTTAAATTTAACATTGAATTATTTTTTGAATCATTCTCCAGCAACTAGAATAAAAACTCATAATCGCATAAAAAATTTTTAGTCATGAAATTCAGTCAGAGCAATAAATGAGATTAGTTTTTTTTTTTTTGGAATTATTTTAAGAGTGAACCGTGGTTGCATAATATGGTTCTGCGTAATTTTTCTCTGAATTTGATGGGTTTTATTTACGACATATTCTTGTTTTTGATGCTAATATGCTCCTCGAAGTCGATATGAATAGGTTTAATTATATTTTCAAATTTAACTCAAGGACATACGTTTTTAAATATACTCTCACGGTTTTCAAAGCAGTTATGCTATTTTTAAATCTTTTGGAGATAAATGAAAATGTCTCAGATTCGAAGCAATGCAAAATTTCCCAACTTCTGTTCTTTGCTTCAATGCAATCATCTTGATATTACTCTTCTCAATGTCAACGAATGCTGTACTGGCGCCCCCTTTATTTATTCATTTATTTATATTTATTTATTTGTATAGCATCGTTTTGTTAAAATATTTTGATAATAAGTTTCTGATGATTATTGAAATATATTCCAAATTTTTCTACTTTTATAGTCTGTTATTTACTTTTTGGAAATAAAAAAAAGTTTGTTAAAAATGCAACATTTTATTTATTACCAGTTTTTTAGTTCACGTACGTGGATTGTGTTAACTAGAATAATCCTATTCAACTTTTGAAGGAAATCCACCAAATTTTCTATACTTGTTTCTCCCTCTTTTATTTTGAAAGTATTTGTTGGTAGTTTTTTTTTTTGACATGGTACCGTAGATGTTTTTAAAGGTTACATCTTTACTAATAACTAAAAACAATAGGTTATTCGTTTTTTTTACTACAATCCGTATTAAAAAATCCATCTTTCCAATTGTTACACATGAATGAACATTTTTGTTCAAAAATATACAAAATGTAATTGATTACTACTTTTGATTATTTAATTTTTGATTCATATGTTCAGTATTATGATTTTTTTTTTTTTTTTTTTTTTTTGAGCAACTACACCTGTTAGAGATGTCAAGCTATCGATAGTTGAAAACCTAATATTATCAGTAGTAAAAATAATAAAGGAACTTTAAGCACAAGTAAACTTTAAAAATGCACGTTATTAATGCTCATTTGTGCTATAAATAAAGTGGCGTTTTTTAAGTTTAATTATCAATAGTGATGGTTTTTAAAGCGTCTGAAAACTTTTGTTTTTTCAATATGTAATTCGTTTTATTTTATACGTTCTACTTAGTATTTATCTACTCATGTAGAAAAAAGGTTTTATTTAAAAAATTACTTGAGTACAGTAATATAAAACATAGGTTTTATTGCAACTACACATTTATGTAAATCGGTAAATGCGATTACCAAATATTCAAACTGAAAAAATGTGCTATTTTAATCGTTTGGCTTTATGTTTTGTTCGGTCACATTCGGTCATGTGCTTAATGAGACAGAAATTTATGAATCGTGTTCTCAACTTATTCACACAGAAATCTTCACACGTTTACTGCATGTCTTATTTTTAAGAAAAAGTAGACAAAAAAACATTAAAAAAATTAGGCAAAGCAGAAATACAGAGTATATAAAAAAGAGGTTTGTTTTATTTTTAAACAGGTTTGTTTTATTTTTAGAGTATATAAAAAAACCAGAGTAAATAAATTTAGAAAGCACTTATTGAAAAAATCAAATTTTGCTTCAATTAGTCTACACGTCAAATGCGAGCATACTATCAGCAGTAAAATTGCTATAAATGATATCCGTCAATCAAAAACTATCGATAAGTTGATAGTACTGTTGTGGACAATTTCATACAATTAACAACTACCTATCACTAGGGTAATCACAATTTTTAGATTTAATTAGTATCTCTTCTAATGAATCCACATTTTTGATCCAATCAATGAAATTGGGCTATTTTTAAACTTCAAATGAGATTTCCTTCCACTTGATGCTTTGTTATTTTCTCGTAGCCATTCTCTGGTCAAAGCATTCGATTGAGGAAAGTTGAGTTTATTTTTGGAAAGCTTTATTATGAATCTTGAAGGTTTCATGTTCGTCGAGACAGATTGTTGCCGTTGCGGTGTCCCGGTGATTTACGTCATAAGAATATAAATAATTCGGTTCTTTAATCAGAGTTTCGTAGAAATGAGATTTATAAAAGATTCATTACTGGAATAGGTGAAGTAGAAGTAGTAGTTCTTTCAGTGACACGATGAGGATCATTTAATTAAAATTAATAACATGTTTACCTTTTTTAAAATGAATTTGTTCATTAAAATCGCTGAGTACGGTTTGTTTTATTTTTAAACAGGCTCTGACCACTCCTTTGTATATCTTTGAGGTTTAAAATTTTTGTATGGAATTAAAGTGATTAGTTAACTATACTAAAATATAACTATTCCAAATTATTTTGTGCTTGCACTACTTTGAATGACTTGATTATTATGACATGATTTTTTGATAATAGAGGTAGACTTGTGAATTAGATAATTCACATAATATTTCCGGACTTTTTATGTATTTATAAGATGAATAGTTATTATATTATTATTTAAAGGAAAAATATTTAGGTGCAAATAATCTGAATTTAAAACAATTCTTAAACTTTTATTTTTAACCGTATACTTAGTAGTTAAGAGCGACAGGGTAGTGATTTTAGTTTTTTTCATTTTCCAGTCTTTCTATTTAATATGTTTTATGTAATTTTCTTGCTTAGGGCCCTTTTTTAATATAGAAAAATATGAGGTTTTTGAAAAAAAAGCATTCTTTTTCATAAGTACTTATACTTTCTCTGCCAAACGGTAAAATACCTCAATACTATTATAGTCTAGAGTCGTATTATAATTTTGTCTGATTTTTTAAATAATGTATCCTAAAATTAAAATTTTTTAACCGCTTAAATAAGTGTGTTCCTTATATTAAAGACAGACTTTTGTAAAAAAATTGAAAAGAAAACATGAAAAAGTTTTTTTTAATGCTTGGGAAATAAAAAATACGAATGTTGGAGACTTTTTTTTTCTGTGTTATATTCCACTTTATCCCCAAAATTGTTAAGTAATAGGCTTTCGCAAACGTATCTAGGTATTTATATGCATAGATTTTATAACACAAGGAAATCGATTATAGCATTTGCTGCACCGAGTACCTCCCTGCGTTCATAAGTGTTACTTGACTTCTGTGAACACAGCTGGTGGTATCTCAGTGGAACTCATGCTACGTCATCCTTTGCGTCATCCTATCCCACTCCTCCAGTCACGTCACTGCATCTGGCTCAACTCTTTCCTCTCCAAGGTGAGTTATTTATACATTTCCAATTTTCATTTCCTTCTAAAATCTACCAACTAATTTAATATCGCTCTCTATTTTCGGTGACGGTGTTTTAATATAATGAAACAATGTGGATGTGTTGCAAATTTGCAATTTAAATGAAAACCAAATTTTTAAGCAGTGAGATTTAATAATCCCAAGCACTTTCTATCTATACTTTTTAATGCATAAATTATTATTACGCGTAATTAATAATTATTATACACCTACTCGGTAATAGGTATGCAGATGTAATTGTGTAATAAAGTAACTTTTATTCAAAAGATTTGCGTTTTCCATGACATTTTTTTATTGTCAAATTTCGTAATCTCTGAAGCATATCTACGCTGAAAACTTAAGAACCACTTAATTAGTAGTGTACATTTTAAGAGAAAAAATAACGTTACAGGATCAGCGATTGAAGCAAAAAAGTAAATTTATGTAACATTAATAATAAACGTATAATATTAGTAGTGAATATATACTCTAATTTACATTGACTGCATTAATTGTAATACAAAATATTTGTGCTTTATTATAATACACTTGGAATAGGTTTGAGCAAAGGTGAATACTTTTGTTTTTTTTGCTTGAACAAAGCGATTAAAAATTCAAAACAGAGTCAATCGACTTCGTTAGACTGCATCTCATGTTATTGAGTATTAGTGTAAAATTAATATTTTTATATCCTCCTGTGAAATTACTTGAAATTTTTTTGACGGTTCAATGTACAATTTTGCAAGACAATAATGATGATCTATTTAATCGGACGAAAAAAATTTTGAGTGTTATTTTCTAGATTTTAAATATTTTTTCGTTATAACATCTTAGAACAATTTTTACTTTGTACATTGCAAACATTCCCCTTATAAAATTCAATCCTTTTAAATAAAGTCCTTTTCAACCGAAAATAAAAATAATTGTTTAGAAAAATAGAAGACTTGTTTCTAGACATTATGTTTGAAAGCTGCTTCAAGGAGGTTACCAAGAGCAATCACAAAACAACTAAGCCCGTCGTTGCTATGCCAACCAGTGTGACGTGTATCAGTAACGGAGTAACCTTGGAATGAAGAAAGAGAATATGCTATTCTAGAGTTTACACGTACCGCTATAATTGTGAGCTACAAATACTATTATATTCCCTTTCCTCTCCCTAAAAGAATAAATAGAGAAAATACTTTTATTGTTTCTACTTTTCAAAAGATTTTCGGTCGACTGTAATAAGGTTTCAGTTCCCGTGAAAATTGTCCTAATTGCTTTGTGATTACCCGTTCGAGTTCGTAAACGTAAATGTTTCTTAATTAACTCTGAGCTCAGATATGAATTATTCAGTAACGTATTATTCCGTATAGATGTGAAATTATTTTTCTGTTTTGTATCGAATTTTGTAGGAAATTCATTCAGTATGTTAAATTGTTTGGAATTTGAGAATACTCGAACAAATTGATTGCATATCGTTTTCCGCGTTCTATAGTAGTAAATATTAGAATTTTCGAGGAATGTGCTAAAATTTAAAAGATTTTTGGACGTTAAAAGTTTTTATTTTTCAAAAATTGGTAGTAAATTACATTGAAAATTCATAAATAAGTATGATAATGAGGGCCTTTTTATGTAATGTAATAACAACGTCATTTTTCGAGACTATTTTTCAAATTTTTATTCTTTTTTCTTCACAAGTTTATTGCGCTGAACCGTTCAGTAACTGATTTCCTCTACAAAATTAAAAAGATTGTCGCTCTGAAATTGTTGTAGATAATTGTAATGTGTAACAATGATTAAAAAATACTCACTGATATATGTATTTTGGACGAACACAATTTGATTCATTTTATATTCTAAACATATTAAAAATAACTTGATAGACTCATACAGTTCAGACTAAAATTAAATTTCATAAGTAGCTATCCCTCCTTTATTATTTTTCCTTCATTATTTTAACTTTTCTTAAATTAATCTTCTCCCTTTTTACTCTTCTTTATTATAGCTTTCTGCATTGCACGATTTAGGAGGTTGTGGATATTAGCTGTTCTATAAGTGGCTTCATTTTTTTGCATGCTGAAGGATTATGGGATACTGTTTTTTTCTCCCTGTGTCTTCGTTCCAGAGATGCATTGTACATAGTTAACGCATGCGCTTGTAAATGCACCCTTCTGGAACTATGATATGGGCAGATAACCTTCTCTCTTTGCTTGCTTTACCATGCATGAACTCTTTGAAAAATGCATATTTTTTTGTTTTATTAATAAGCATGAATTATTCAATAACTTTATATTTTATGTGTAAATAATGCATGAAATGTTATTGGGCAATTTTTTTTTCTAAACTTATTGCAATTTCTGTAATGTGTTATAATCTTTATTATTTTAAAATTGCACCAACCCTACCCACCTAACCATCTTTTTTCTTTAAATGGGAAGAAAATTAATCTTTACTTGGGCCAAAATATTTTTCATATTCCCAAAAAAAAAAAAAAAAAAAAAAAAAAAAACATAATTGTGCTTAAAAAGAAAATATTGACGATTAAACACGAAATGTGTTCGCATATTTTATGAAAATACATTCTGTAGTGTATTATGAAGCAAGTACACATGAAAAAATATTTTTTAAAATTATTTATTAATTAGAATTTTTAAATCTCGGACCATGAAGCATTTTATGTTTTAAAGTAATACACCATTACTATTTTCTGTAAACTATGGAAATTTTTTTTTTTTTTTTTTTTTGTCTTTTGGATTGCGTAAATAAATTTGAGGATTAGAGTTTTTTTTAATCATTATTGTTTTCTTTCTTTCATTCTTCGTTTTCTTCTTTTTTCTGTTACTCCTTCATTCTTTTTTCTATTATTATTTCTTCAAACTTTTTAAAATTTATGCCCTTTATTATCATTAAAACATTTCGCAAAATTCGACAAGTATTTTTTAAGGAAAATGTGGTAAAATTGAATACATTAGAAAAAAATATACACCACTGTAAATATTTTACAATTTGTTAACAATTTAAGTACAAATTTCATAATTTGTTATAACTCTCAAAAAATTTTACAAAAACGATTTTTAACACTGAGCTTTAGTGATGTTTCAGTAAGATGTGACAGTATAACAGTAAGATGTGAAACTTTGCCATTTGTTTTAGCAACACATTAATATACATGCACATCATGAGCAATTGTTTTTCTAATTATTAGCTTTTATATAATTAACTCTTCTTTGACAATCTATATTAATACCTATGTATAGAAAATATTTAAATAAATTACTAAAACGGAAAAAAAAAAACTAACTGAATTATTTGTAAATACTCAAAGCAACTTTTTTACGCTGAAAAATCTGAATTGTTGAAAACCGTAAATGTTATGTTTATACATTTTACAATGCTTAAACTATTCAAATAAAATTTTATGGGTTCATTGCTCATTGAATGCTGTATGGAAAAATAAAACAGCTTGAATTTTTCCAAATGATTAAAAAACATAAATAAATATATATTTCGAGGTCTTAAATTTATTCGCTTTTCAAAAGAATTTCGGGACAGAGTGAAATGAAGCATTCTTTAAATTCTAAAGCATCTTTTTAATCCAAAAATTAACTCTGTTACAAGAGTCAATATTGTAGCAGTATCTTCTGAAAAAAAAGTTACAAAAAGATATTTACATTACATGCATTTTCTCTGTCAAAATTTTTAAAAAAATAATCATAAATGCACTCTTTCTTTTTTAAATAAATTTTCAACTGTACAATTTTGTAATTTGTACATAACCCTTTTACACGAACAGTATCTGGAAAGACAGATAGATAAGCGGTAATGCGTAAAATAGAAAATTAGCGTCGAGTAGTAGTGTTAAGAAAGCCTAGCTTTTTTCTCTCTCTTCCGTTACTGATCGTTTGATAAAGTATTGCTTATCGATGTAACGGTTTATTTTACCATAACTGATAAACATGTATAAATAGTTGCCTTGTAAGAAAGAGAATTTTTTATCAATTAAAGTCACTCCACACTTAAAAAAATGAATGTTTTTTTCCTCTCTTTCAACTCTACAATTTCTTCTGTTTATTTGTTTATATTAACCCTAATTTTGTTGCATTTAGTCAATTGTTTATTAAAAATACTGATTATGTGAATTGCTGTTTATAAAGTCTTAGAAAAGAAAAAAAAATCATCACCGCGATTGCTTTTTTATTCATTTTTTACTTACTTATTTATTTTGTGCTTTAATGTTATGCATAAGATGAACTTTGTTAAAAATTAATATTTATTTACTTTTTACAATATAGCATTCCATGTATATTTTCTTTGTGAAACATTTAAATTAGAAACATTGTATTTTTAAAGAATAAACAATGTCATTTTTATTTATGCTATATTCGTATTATTTTATCTTTAGAAGCAAACTTTTGATATTGTTACTTTTAGAAAGTGCAATTCCGCCGAAGAAGAGCCCTTGTGTTTCACACGTGAGAGCTATATTTAATTTAAAACATCATAACTAAAAAAAAATGAAAATGAAAAAAAAAAGATAATTTTGCTAAAGAAATGGCAAATATTTCTTGATTTTTAAAGCAAAAATTTTTAACTCTAGGTTTTTCATCATTTTTCATAAAATCTAACCCTTATCTCTGGGACATGAATGATTTTTTTCGATGGAATGGCCCTGTTTAATACGTAAAACAAAATTTTAAGAACAAATATAAATTTTTTTCTTTTTCTTTTTTTGAAATATACAATCGTCAAATTCATTGTGACAAGTTTAATGAAGTAAAATATTAAAAAGATCTCGGATTGAAATAGGATTTTTACTGAATCGGCTGTAAAATTTTAATTCTAAATAATGTTTATTAGCAAAGAGTACTAATATAATTAGCTATTATAAATGCAATAAATGATCGTTTTATTTTTAAATAAAATAAAAGCAACAATCAATGACTAATTTAAATATAATGATGCAATAATGTGAATAATATCTTAACATTAAAAATGATTTTTTCTTAATTTAATTTTTACAGAGCTGTTGAGTTAAACCACACGAAAATTTGTTTGCAATATTATAACAATGATTTGATTGTGATTACAAATCTGAAATAAAAATTGTTGGTTGCCATTTGATATTTTAATATTGATCACTGTAATATGAATTTAATTGAAATAAAATACATTTGGAGCAACTATTGATGATGCATTTCCTAATTAGTATTTTTTAACCAGAAAAGGAATTAAGATGTTGTTGACTACTGAAATTAAAAGGAGGCCTTTTATATAAAATATATTAGCTAAAAGGGATAGATTTTTAGTTCGATTAACAGTTATGGTCATTGAAAATCATTAGTATTATAAGTCTGAAATTATGCAAAATGCATTAGTTTTATAACGTTTAAATTATACAATGAGCTTGAAATTATGTAAAGAAAGGGAAAACGTAGCTTGAAACTATACAAAATTTCTTTGTGGTAGAAGCTTGAAATTATAAAAAACCATTAGTGTTATTGCTTGGAAATTTTACAAAAAAAATCCGTGTTATTAGCTTGAAAAAAAACTGTGCTAAACCCTAGATTGGACGAACATTTGCATTTGTTGCTTTTGAGTAGACAAGGTTAAAGTTTAAATTTGCAACATTTATTTGTGATGATTGAGAAGAATCAATGCACTTAACTACTATAACACCAAAAAGAGCAAGAATTTGTTGCTTAGGACACAAGGTTAAAATTCAAATTTCCAACATTTATCAGGGCTAATTAATAAAACTCAATGCCTAGAACTACTGTCAAAACAAGTTTCATAACTGAACATTCCTAATATGTTATTTTCAATTCGAAGTTTTCTTACAAATGTGAATACAAATATTGGGGGGGGGGGGGAATAACTACTGTTAAAGGGAGTATATAATACTATCGTAAGTAAGGAAAATTCAGTTTGACGATTTATATAACACAAAGTTTGAATAGTACTACTATTATAAGACAAAAAAGTTTCAGAATTGAAACTAACGTTATACCTCAACAAAAAATGACTAATATGAAAAAAATTATTTACTTAAATTTTTAATAGTTTTCATTGCAAAATCAGTTTTGGGATACAATTTCTACTGAAAGTTTCAAACTAAAAAAAAGTTGAAACCCTCTCTACCATTGATTAGAAATTTACATCAAATTACAGCTTAGAAATATTATTTAATTTTAAATGTATTGAAAAAGCAAACCAATCAATAAATAAAAACAAATTGAAATCCTTATAAAAACAAACAATAGAATAAGTTATTCTTAAATACTAGCATGCATAAACATTTTGCGGTAAAAGACAAAATAAGACATTATGTGCCATTGATATACCATGTTACAGGTAACAGTGCAATGACTCCTTCATACTCTAATGTGTTCTGCAAGAAATATCAACCTAATTGTTTCTTGTCTTTCATTAAATAGAAATATTAAGTTTTGGGCGCTTTGTCATGGTTTAAACCTTGCGAACATCATCTTTGATTTACGAAATATTCCATCATTACTCACAGTAGGGTTAAGGGAACAACCATTAATATCGCAATACTGAAAGTTATATTTTGCCATTTAAGAAGGGCATTAACTAGTTGTCATAATGCATTGAAAAATCTTCCGGTAAAATTACAATTTTTAATCGCTAACACGTAATTTGTACCTTTTTTAATGAGCACTTTAAGTTCAAAATGGGAATCAATAAGAAAAACTATACCACTAAGATTACAGATAGACAAAATGTATGATTGGTATGTCAGATAGTTTCTGACAATGTTTGAAGTCCAATTTATTTCATGAAATAAGGCCCGTGAATGTTGTAAATTAAATTAATTAGTGTTTGGAGTCACAATTAACGGTAAGTTCAGATTAGCAGCAACCACTAATAATAATTATAAAAAATGTTATTTATTCCTTAAATGTGTCTTTTGCTCATATATATTGTATCATTCAGTTGACTTTAACTAAGATTATGTCAATTGCAGAAAAATTACTAGCAATTGGAAAATGTCTGTATGAATTTAAAATATTACCCTAAATATTATTGTCTCAAAAATGACATTTTAAATTTGAAAGATATAGAAATAAAAGCGATTCCGATTATTTCGGCATCGTTTCGGGCACAAGATCGAATGAAAGGAGTTAAACTTATCGTATTTTAAACCATTACATCAAAATTGCTGTCAAATACATATAATATGTGGTGCAGTTCTGGGCAAAAAGTGTTTGTGTATGTGTGTGGGGGGGGGGGGGGAATCCTTACAGAAGCTAACATAAAACGTGGAAGGACGTTAGAGTTAAAATTGGAAAAAGGAAAGGGGACGTTTGAGTTTAAAAAA
Source organism: Octonoba sinensis (assembly GCA_038502835.1). NCBI lineage: Eukaryota > Metazoa > Arthropoda > Arachnida > Araneae > Uloboridae > Octonoba > Octonoba sinensis. The sequence continues at coordinate 14,146,696 of CM076606.1, read as the reverse complement.
GCCAAGGGACACCTCTCCTCGCGTACCCCCTCCCCAAACACTGCTGAATATACAGTTAATCTTGTTAAAGATACCTTCGCGTGTTTCTCAGAAACTCTTATATGAATGAAGTGCACATAAAATGCATGTATGTATGAACTCCCTGGAGTTGAAAGTCTAAAGATTACTGTTTACTAGACAGGCACAAACTCTCTCGCTTTTTTTTAAAGTCAAATAAAGAAATGTATACTTGACAAACACTCCAGTGTAGTTCATGACTAGAAGTCACAAGTTCTCGCAAGTTTACACGGACATAAATTCTACCATCTCCCTACTAATGCATATTGTTCGACTGGACCCTTTGTTTGTTGTCGGACAGACGTAATCACTCCCGCCCACCTGTTTTGGCTAAACCGTGTAACTCTCTATAACAGCAGTTGCGCTGCCAGACCTAATCCATTCTCTCCCTCTCCAAATTAGAAAGAAGCTTACATTGGGGTGCTCTACCGTATGTTGTTTTCGTAGACTGGGGGATGCACATAAACATTTTTCTGTCATGTAGGCCCAGCGCTGTGTCACGTAGACGTGTAAATCTGCCGACTTAGACATTAAGTTGCATACAGTTTACTCAAGACAGTTTTGACCTGTGCAAAGTCGATTTCTGCGTATAAAAGTAAGGCTACAAGAGAATCCGCAAGGAGAGTCGATAAAATTTCAACTTATGTTGCGTTCGGTAAGTGATCTAACGCATTTAGTCTATAGGCATACTATATATACATACTATAGGCATGATATACTATAACAGTTACCTTTTACCCATATGTCTTTACCTGACGTATAGGTAACTGTTATAGTATATCATGTAACTGTATAACAGTTACTGATTACTGAAAACGTCCTGTAAACAAAACTGAAAAAGTACTTGATACTGTAACTGTTATTTGTTGTGTTTGTAAAAACGCAAATCACATCGCCGAAACAAAGTTCAATTTAATGGGTACTAAGAGAAAAAAGATACAAAATAAACATTTAGTGTGTGGTCTTTATATTTGGATATTTTTCTCCTTCGTAGCTTTCTTAGACAGTAAAGCCCCAAGTGTGACAATCCAGCAGGGATTGACACTGAAAAGTAAACGTCTTCTCCCAACAATTGGGGATCCGAACATGGTACATATATCGTTTGAAACTACATCACTTGAATACTATAAATGTAAAATTCTAGCTCAGACGTCAAACGGTATAGAAGTTATGAGGATTTTTAGATAAATGTCTTTGTCAAATTAGATAAATCTCTTCGCTTATGTGAAATAAATGTCTTTGCCAGAAAATAAACAATTTCTATTCCTTTAATCTTTTCAAGCAATCGTATTTTAGTAATAAGACACTGAAAGATATTATCGAAAGAGTTGCACATTAACAGTTTTCAAAATCAGACGAAAAAATGTTTTATTACAGCCTGAAACTAACTGCCTTATTGGAATACAATTCACACGTTAAAGCGGAAGCAATATGAGGAAGCCCATGTTGTAAACTGATCATAGAGGCATCCAGTTTTACAAAAGGAATATCTGATCAATGCCCTCAAATCGTGGGGCTGATAACTGATAGATGGGGATCAAATGAATCTTCAAAAAATTGTCCCAATGATGCAGATTCTCTCTGTCCTCTCACTTAAATCACCATGTCAGTACTGGACCTGGTGAATGACGTTCAAAGACAAAGTTACAGCAATACATCTACCGGGAATGAAACAAATGATTATGCTGGCGACTTAGTTGGATGGATACGTGAAATGATTTCGAGCAACTGATGGCCGAAAACGTGTTGAATGGCGATGTTTATGTCTTTTGCCATAAAGCACTCATCAAGTACATTACTGACCGATATTTCGGAGAGGTCGTAGCATATCTGGCATAGAGACAAGATTTGGTGATTCAAACACCAACCATGTTCCAATTCAGGGCTCCGCGATTCAGGAACGTGATCATATTCGCATTTTATGAAGCTGAATGGTAAATGAATTATGGACATGAAACATGAATTTTACCGTATTTTTTCCACTTTAACATGTGAACTAAATTCCATTAAGCCAGAGGAAATTCAAGTTCGTTTTTGAACCCTTTCCAAAGTTCCAATCAATGAAAACGGACCCTTCACAATATTCCAATCAATCAAAACGATCTCTTCACGAAATTCAAGTCAACCAAAATGGACCCTTCACAAAATTCTATATCAAAACGGACAGTTCACGAAATTCTAAATCAAAACGAACCCTTCACAAAATTCTAAATCAAAACGAACCCTTCACAAAATTCTAAATCAAAATGGACCCTTCACAAAATTCTGAATCAAAACCCGTTCACAAAATTTCAAGCTACCAAATTGTACTTTTTAAAGAATTATTTATTAAATTTTTATCACTATTTTTAAATTTTGAGTTTTCTCAACAATCTGAAATTTACAAAAAAGCGGATCCTTTAAAAAAAATGCTGAATCGAGCCCTGTTAAGGTACCCAGTTCTAGGTTTAAATAAAACTTTTAGTTGTCTGAATATGAATGTTTTTAATGTGAAATTCTTTAATTCATGCGTGATCATTTCTTTCGGTGCCTTGTAATTTATAAGTATGATTGCTCGAAAATGTTTGATTTAATAGAAATTAGGCATATGTGGCAAATATATTTTTCTCCCATAGAGACTGCACTTTTACCTAAAAATCCTCTTAACCTATATACCGTTTGACGTCTGCCGCTAGAATTCCATATTTATACTACTCAGATGGTGTAGTTTCTGACCATATATACCATGTTCAGATTCTCGGTTGTTGGGAGAGAACTTTTACTTGTGAGTTATTACGTTAGTACGGTATTTAAGCCATTTCACGTAGTCACATGTCAGTGTCCTATAATACAGCTACATTGTGACAGTTGGTAAAACGTTAGAGTGTCACATAGCTCTGCATATGGTTCAGCACCCCTTAAAAAGAGCAAATCCATCAAAATTCGAAGATTGTCATACGAATCCAGAACTTTTATCTGTATATATTTTGGGTATAGAAGAAAGTGAAACATACTCCGGATAAAAACTTAGAAGAACGTGTCAAAAATCAAAAATAGAACGGCGTTCATCTAAAGATCAGCAGGGTGCTGCGCCCTGCCAAATAAGTCTAGAGTCAGCTTTAGCTATAACACTACCTTCTTTGGAGCCGATATCTTTGCTTCAAGCACCACAGAATTTCTGGCCTATCAGCCTTCAACACTTTCCTGATGCTGCCTTACAACAGGTCAATACCGCTTCATGTACTGCTTTCAAAATTCCAGTTCTTCATCAAGACGCATACAGCATTCTCACTCCATTGAACAAGTTTGGATTCTTCAGATTCCTTCCTTGGAGCTCGTCCCATAGCTAATGAAATGTGGGCTCACGCTAGAATGGGGCGTTCGACCCATACTTGTAAATAAAGTATATGTTCATTTTGAAATGCAAGTCAAAATCTCTTCTTTGATTCTCTGCATGTTATATCGTTTGTGCATTTGTCGATTGTAAAACTTCTGATGAATCCGTTTTAAGTTTTTTTCTTCTAAGTAATTGTATATATGTAAATTATCGCGTGTGTTGAGTTCATCATTATGTGAATATTTATAAAGAAGAGAGTCGAAGAGAGACATGTGTTACAATGAAACAGTTACAGACGGACAGTTACAGAAGCCAAAGAAGCCAAGTTTAGTAGTTTGTTATGCGTTTTCACAAAAAACAGACACAGGAGAATATTTTCACATATTATATAACTCCCATTTAATAACAGTTCATAGAGAAAGAACTTTTCTAAAATGACATGGATTAAAAAATAAATAAATACTCATATAAAATTGTTGGTTTAGAGAATAAATTAAAAAATAATATAAATCATTTGTTATTAATAAAAACATATAATGCTTCATTCTTCATGCTTTCCGCGTTATATTCACTTAGAATTTTAGTCTTAATAGTCTGAATTATTCTAGACATTAATTTTGAGAACTAAGTCACAGAACCCAAATGTTTACTATAATTAAGATATGTTTTAGTCGGAGAAGATACTTATCTAGATAAACTTTAAAACCAAAATGTTAACTAAATACAAATTTTCATCCCCAGCGTTAGAACCGTTTCCGAAATACGAGTGATATAGAGTTATATATAAATATTTATCCCCATTCATCATTTCAGCCTCAAGACGTCCACTACTGAACATAAGCCTCCCCCATAGACATCCACCTAGGGCAACTCTGAGCATATATAACTCTTTTTTTTTAAATTTATGATTATGCCAGCAATTTAAAGTTCAAAATTTCGCGTAGTGATAGAAATAGGAGTAGTTATCAAGTGCACCACCGAAGCACTTTACCACCGAAAAGGAGATACTGGTTACCAGTGGATCGCAAAAGTTTATCAATGTTCTGTAATCCATATTTTGGAAGCATCAGAGCTTCATCTCTAAGAAAATTATTTATTTTTGCTAATGTTCTGAGTTTCGAAGAGTTAGGTTTGACTCTCGAAACTGAGTCTCGTACTTTCAGTTTAAATTTTCGTTGAGAAGTACGACCATTAGGCAGGAATAAGGAACCTATCCCAATAAAAGCCATACATTTTAATCTGCACCGTTTTCCACAAGCATATAGTACAGAGTTTTATAGAAAAGGTTTTTCCACTACCCTATGGACTATCAATAAAAAAAGCATTTTGTTTCACTATTTGTATCATTTAAAGCTTGAAGAATGGCATTAACGACTTCTATCTGTTTTCCTTTTAGTAATTGATAAATACATTTGCTCTTCTAAGACTGCTGATTTATCCGTATTCAGAGTACTTTGATTTACGTCAACATCGTAATCCACAGCCAAAAGAGGGTTGACTCCAGAATCGGGTGCACCCACGGGACTTTTGGAGATTTTTATTCATACAGGGTTACAAATATAGAGAAGGAGAGCTAATCACGGAAAACAGGTCGGGTGCGTTTATCGCCAATTTGGCGGGGGCCCCTTTTTCTGGAGTATTACCCCAAAAGATTGTACCCAATATAGAATATTTTTGCTTTCATAAAGAAGTAATCCAGTGGCGCGATTTAATTGCATTTACAATTAGACTGTCCACTCCGCTGGGTTGCGTGTATAAAGCCTTCTTCCAACTTGTTTTTAAATATTTCCCATAGTCTCTTTAGGTTTCGGGGACATTCGTAAATTAATATGTGTATTAAAAGGCATTGTTGTAGGCTTCGCATTGTTACAGACACTTTAAACAATGTAGATTCTCGTAACCCTTTTATTCATTGTTGATCGTCGTAATCTAAACCATGTGCTGAGCAGGCTTGTTTATATGATGTCAATCAACAAACGATGAATTAAAAATTAACCGTTGCTAATCAATATATTTCAACCTCAATTAAAATAAGATATCCACAGCAGATGATGTTTGTTCATTGTTACAAGTATCTGAAAGATTTACGACATTGCGTTAGAAAAAAATAGTTTTTTTTTTGTGAGCACATCGCATTTTTTCAGGAAAGATACCTATATAGGTAAACTTCTATATGCATTTATATGTACGTATATATAAAGAATTCCTCGTTTAAATACATAAGATGCACACATCTAGAAACATTAATATCCGCATAATATTGTGGCAATACATAAATCAATAAGCTCAGACAAATTTGAATTTAAAAAAAAATTATATTTTTAAGACTGATTAAAATTTTCAAACACCTCTCGAAGTTGTAGTTGCTGTCCTGTATTGGAAATGTGGTTTTAAGGCTTGTTCTTATAATTTGCTGAGATTCAATCATTTGGCGACGGAGTTCACTTACGTCAATCTCAAATATATCATTGAAATAACAATGACGATGACGATAGCCATTCTTAGCATAGAGTTCTATAGACAACTCGTCAGATATCGCCTTTTCTCCTCCATGCTTTTTTCTTGTTAACACGAGGTCTTATAGACCAACATTAATACATTATAGACCAACGGAGATTGGCTTTGGCACCTGATTTTCGCCCCAAAATTGGGCATTAACTTGGCGATATATCCCCAACGGCAACATTTCTGGTGCCAGATTTGGCGTCGATTTGGAAATATTTCACTAAATTGCACTGAACGTTCTCTAATTCGTAATGTCATTTTGAAAAATACGGAGAGAGTACAGAAAGCAATAAGCAATCTCCTTTAATTGCTTAAAAAACTTTTCAAAAAGTAAAACATTGAACTGTCTTTTACATCTGTCACGCAGAAAAAGTTTTATTAGATTCAGATAATTCCCTCAAAGGTTTTTAGAGAAGAACAGAAAGACAAAAGAATAAATAAAATAAATGAAATAAAAATAAATAAACAAAAATAAATATAGAAACGAACAAAACTCATGACAGAAGTGATTCAATAAAATAGATCATGCCGGAGCTCAATCTCTCAATCTTTCTTCGCTTAAGAGCCAAGGTCATCACCATTCAACCCCATTGGTATATATTGAAATATGATTTTAGTATCGCCCTCTGGGAACTAAATGGCTTACTACAAGGGTTAGATCGCCTACTACACAAATATCTATTAATGTCCGAACCAATTGTACACTCGCAGGATAAATTCATTTATACCAGGTACATGGCAAAACCATTATTCAAAATTATTTTGAGAGTTTCTAGCCAAACAGATTGCAGAAGAAAAAAAAGAAACTTTTGAAAACCAGTGGGAAAGATTGGTAGGTTAAAATTTCGAAGAACCTCTGAAAATGTTGCAAAAATGACGTAGTAAATCTTAAAAATCACGGGGAAAATATGTTAAGAACAAAAAACAAATATCAATCGCGTGAGAAAAAAAAAAAAGAATTCTAACTGAATCTTAACTAAATTGCACATGTTCTTCAAAATTTGTAAATCTCCCACAAAAGCAAAAAGTAATGTTTTTTAATTTTTAAATTACTTGTTTGTTCATTATTATGTTATAAGTTTTCCAAAAAATACTTTGACATTCAACTTAAACACGTTTATATTCGCCTTTGAGATGGCCTCAAAAATAAATCAAAACGTGGGCTCATCCTAGGCCTGGCTCAGCTTAAGAATTGTGATGATTTAATTTCTTTCTTTTCCATCAAAAAAAAAAAACATTAAAAAATGGTCATTTTTATCTATTCCGGTTTATTAAAATGGTTTGAAGGCAGATTTTTTTAAATGTACGAGTAAAGTATAGCTGGATCTCTCTAACTCAAAAAGAAGAAAAAACGGTACGGTAATTTTCGCCGTGATAAGCTATTTTTAAGCGAAATGCATTTTCATCAATCAATATGATTGCAAATCGAAAGATTCGACATCAGCAAATAAATAAAAGGGATCATTTCCCAAGCAGCTTTACTTAGCATAAATAATGCGTTTCCTTTTTTGCATCATATTACCGGAACAAGTCACCAAGCTCGCATCATTATCTATCTATCTTGTGTATGACATATTACTTTCGTTCTATCCCTATCCCGCATATTTATGACCCGTTTGATCTTGGCAATGAAAATGCCCCACGTGCCCAACCTTCACCTTGACCTGGTAATACAGAAGACTCCATATTGATTTTTGGCGCAGCTACCATCTTGGCGAGATTTGATCGCCTTCTTGGCGACGCTCGTTTGTGATTGCGTCATCGCGTGGGTTGCAAACGCGTGCGCGCATGTTCTGTTTGGACTACTGTGGCGATATTTGACCATCCGGATTTTGACTCCTGAATGTGACAGATATACTGTAAATTCTGGATAAAAGATCTGCATTCAATTTGTGATTTTTGGTGCTCAAAAATGGGCTTTTCAGACTTAAAAGGCGAAAAAATGTGATTGATTTTTAAAAACGTTGGCAGGATTTCATAAGGCTACAGAAAAATAAAGATATCAATAATTGATTTCCATTATTTTATTGATTTAATGATGTGTTGCTGTGATTGTTTTAAATGCCATGACAAACTGAAAAACTGGTGCAGAAAGTTCAATTGTAATTCAGATTCGAAGTCCTATAGGATATATTACTATAACGTGAGTACTGTACCTTGTTATCTCACTTTGTTAGAACTAGATTTTAAAAGTAAACTAAAATGTAAGGAAACTTACTCTAAAAACTCCAAAATTGTCCTGAGTAGTGAGTATACATATTTTTAAAAAAGTGGAGCATTTTATTTAATCATTTGATAAATGGTTTGCTGAAAAACGAAGTTCGAAATTTTATTTATAAATTTTTTAGAGACCTATTATACTTTTTAACCGACTTCTCAAAGGAGGATTTTATACATTCATATTGTATTATGTCGTTTTTTTTTTTTTGTTTTTGTTTGTCCACCCTTAACTGCTCACAGGGGGAACCGATTTTCATGCTTCTTTTTTTAATCCATTCGGGGCAGTTTCCCATAGGGGACCTATGGTAAACTGCCCCGATAGGTCCCATATCCCGAAGGTACCATATCGAATATGGTACCTTCGTTTTACCACATTCGATAATTACAAGAAAAGAAGTGCAGAAATGTATTTTTTTTTTGTTGTTGTTTTTTCATCCATAGCTTTTGAATAAATGAACCGATTTTGATGGTTTTTTCTGTACTTTATAGAGGGTGGTCTAACTTTATATCATACAACGATTTGACTAAAATTATTTTTTTAGAAAGAACGTTATGAATGAAAAATAAACATTTTTCTTTTATTATTGGAAAGGTTTGCCTTGATATTTCTTTCTTGAGTAAATTATTAGGTAATAAATGTAAAACTCATTGTTAAAAAGAGTTTGTTGCCATTAAGCTGTAATATTAAAATTAATTATAATAAGAGTTTGAGTGAAGGCTTCTCTAAAACAAAAATTAAATTCATTCAGTCTGTTTTAAGACTGATTGAATTTGAAGTATATTCTGGACTTTTTAAAATCAATTTCAAAACGCAATTTATCACACAAATGATCATGTTTTAGAGACAGTCACTCAAGGTGGGTTTGTCATTGGATATTTTTATATTTTTTTAAATAGAATATTCATATAAATAATGTATTTACACTAAAAAGAATAAAATAAAAATATTTTTGAAAAAAAAAAAAAAAAAAAACAGACTTCAAATTAAAATTGTTTTAAAAGTGCAAAATAAATAAATTCTTTAAACAACGTCGATACAGACTTTTAAACATAATTTTTGAAGTTGGTGCATTAAATCTTTTGTAATCGTAATCAAGAATCACTTTCAAATATAAATGTCTCCGAGTTTGCAGCAGTTTCAATGCAAAGTAACACGTGGCGTAATGATAATTAGATAATTTTGAGCCGAATTCAAAAATTGCTTTAAAGTAGTATCGATGTTGTTTAAAGAATTTATTTATTTTCCACTTTTTAGAGCAATTTTGAATTTAAAGTCGGTTCTATTTTTTTTTTTTTCAGAAATATTTTTATAAATAAAACAATAAACCTTAACGCAGAGCAGTAAAAATGCACACACGTGTTAGCTGTTACCCCTAGTTTCTCAATGTATAAAGATGTGTGGTTCGTTATGAAAGTTATCCAAGTTTACATGAATTTAAGGCCTTATTTTTAATGATAAGGACATTCACTCTGGAATTTTGTGTAGCCACTCGGTGGCATAATGTGTAGAGTAGGCGTCTCCCGCTTTGGATCGAATTTGAACCTCAGCAAGGGTATGGGGGTTATTGATCATCAGAACATTTTGTTCTGTTCATGTTTTGCTTCTTTGAGCTGTAAGTCGCCAGCGATCTATAAGCGCACTTCGTATTCGGCCTGTTTAGCTAAACATAAAAGAATAAAATGAGCGGTCGTTTGGGTTACAGCCAAAAATTGTCTTTTAAGAAATGTACAATTGCACCTTATAAAAAATATAGTAAAACATTTATATTTCAATTTAAAAGTTTGTGTGTATATAATGATTTGTGCTCCCTTGTAACCACAAAGCATTAAAAAATTTTAACACAGTGAAACCTCGCCATTCGTCCGCCTCTCCATTCGTACAACTCGTTATTAGTCCAACTTGTTCAAAAAAAAAAAAGAAAGAAAATTCAGCTTGTCATTCGTACGCTTGCCCCGCGATTCGGACGGCGCCAGGGTGGCCGGTTTGGATTTTTTAAAGAAAAGAAAAAAAAAAAAAAAAAGGAGAAATTATGCTCTTTTTTTAAAAAACTTGTCTGGAAATAATTTATTAGGCGTTTTGGTTTTTTAAAATTTTAATACTTTTTGAGATTTTACTGACAATTTTAACTTTCTAAGGGGAGCAGCAAGAAGAAGTGATTGAAGAACTTTCTTCTTCAGAGGAAGAAAGTAATAAGGAAAGCATTTCCTTTGCAGAGATTAAAGAGCTGTGTTACCACTGGGAGATAACACAGAGAGTGGTGGAAAAATGGCATCCTAACACTGTTGTGGTCAACAGGAGCATCAACTTGTTCAACGACAATGTTATTGACCATTTTCTCTTTCAAACAGTAACATCATTTCTCTCCCTCCTCTCAACATTCCACTTATGCCATCCGCTCGCCCCAGTACCAGTAAAGTGCACTTAAATTTTTATTTATGTATAATTTCATATACAGTACTGTACATTTGTTTTCCATAGATTTAGCAACCATGTGTGGGTCTGAAACGGACAAATCCAATTTACATTGTACTTGGCGCCTATTTTGGCGTCAAAAAAATAATTAAAAAATCAAGGGGTACCCGATTGTAAACTTTTACCAAAAATTTCATGGAATTATTAAATAACTTATGCAATAAGTAGTAAGTACTTTAATTAACAAAATATAAGATTCTCTTTTTAGTACGTATTTACAATAGGTACTAAAAAGAAAAGGTCAACGATATAATTCTTACTATACAAAAATGAACATTGATAAAGAATATGAAGGAAAAGTGAAAGATATAGAGCTTTGATTTTATTTGTTACTTTAAAGGAAAGGCCTAATTTTTAATTACAATTTTTTTCAAATAATAAAGTTCCGAAATTAAACGTACTAAATATTTTCTTAAATATAAATACTAAAGTTAGTTAAAATTGCTAATAAAAAAAGAATGTATTCATACTACGTTTACAAATTAGCCCTAAATTCAAAACTTATGCATTAAAAATGTATAAATATCTACAATAATATTAGGGATAACACAAATAGTAGATAATTTCTAATTCGGTTATTCCGTGATTTACTATTTGATCATATCAATTGGTTATTATAAACATCAACTTAATGGCAGAACATAATTTTAATATTACAAATAATGCTTCATGTTTGCTGTAAAAAATAAAAAATATCTGCTTTTCTGGTACTACCAGTGCAAAGCAAAAATAAATGCATCAATTAGAGGTATTAATTAAAAAATACACAGTAAGCTAAAAGTGTTGTTCGAAACGGAGAATATTGAAAGATATGGAGAGTATAATATGATATTATATATATTTATTGTGCGTTTAATCTTAAAGCTCAATATATGTACGGCAGCCAAAGATTCGGCCATTGATTGGCCGAAGTTTCGCTTTTCGGTGCTTCGATCAAATTGCACTTTGTGCCATCACTATTACCCCGGTCCTTGTTTTGGACAATTATCGAGATTATTGTTAAGCTTGTTATTTTTCTTTTATTTACTTTATATATATATATTTTTAAGCAAATTAATGGGAAAAATTTTTGTCAAAGAAAGTCGTTATAGAACCAAAATATTATTATTAGTAATGTAAACAACTCAACACTATTTCAAACGTGTAACTCTTTCTCTACTACGACAATACATATACTCTCTAGTTCCAGCGTTTATCAACAAGGGTTCCACGAAATGGTGTTTAAAAGTTCCACTAGTAGAAAAGAGTCTTGATTGTCCTAGTTCTCACTGGGAGTAAGAAATAAAATTATTAGTAACTTTCTATGGGTTAAAAGTGTAGTCTTTTTTTTTTAATACCGTGTATGCTATTTATATTAACTGTTAAGACATTTCGGCAGTTATTAGTGCGGCAGTTGCTAAGTGATTTTCTATTAACTACTATACGAATTAACTGGAAAAAATCAATGTTGTCATCCTAATGCTGCTTTCAAACTGCTTCACAAAAATATTATTTTCTGTTTTCATTATTACATAATGTAAGTATAGCTTATTTAGACTTAATGGTCATGATTAGGTTTTTTAAAGTGTAATACTGAATTAGAAGTAAGAATATGTTCTTTTTACATATACAGTATGTATCAATAAATGGTGAGTTTTTTTAAAAAAAATTCTGGTCATAGGATAGCATTCACCATTCTCCGCCTTTTTCTGCATGCTTCTGAATTTTTGGGAAAAATCTTCCGAATTGTTACCTTAACAAGTTGGCAGGTATGCCATAGCGTTAGTAATGCTAAAATAGGTTAAAACTTTCACCTTCAAGCATAGTAAAATGTTGCTTTTATCATCATGTTTTAACTTTTCTACTGATATCATTCTCATATATATATAATTCTGATCAATAAAAATTTCTTTACTTAAATCCTAGTCATAAACATGTGTCTGAAGCTCTTATGGTTGTTTGTGCATTTCTTTCTTTTTTTTTTTTTTTTTTTGTTGTTGTTATTTTCCCTGTTTAAATTTTAGCATTGAAAAAAAAAGTTTTGAGAACAGAAAATTTTCATTGTTGAAAAGATAGGGTTACCACAGTGAAGTTTTCGGCATTATGCAAAATCAATAACTACCGCCAAATTGGGGGACGTTCAGAGAGAGTGAAGCATCGCCAAAACTCCCGATGCATGCCAGAAAAAACACCAACTCTTATCCAAAATCGCAGACGCTCTAGTCTAAGTAGGATATTAACTCTTCGTACTTTTTCACCCAATTTGCTGTTTGTTTTCCAAAGTTTTGGGGTTGGTTTATCTTGAATACCGTAAAAATGACATAAATTCTATGAGCCCGAAATTTTTTCATCTATTTAATAGTTCACTACTAAAATTAAATGGAAGTTTCGGCCATTTCTCGTAACACAACTTCAATGTACACTGCAATGATAAAGGCAAAAACAACGTTCATAAAGAGAAGCAAATATCGCCTCCATCTAGTCTGCGATAAGAACACTGAAAACCCTGAAGAGTTAATTAACCTAATGTAATGCAGAGGAAAGGGAAACGCTTTATTACCATCCCCACTAACTGAAATTGAAATAAGCTGTCATATAACTATCAAGTTGCATGAGGGGAAAAAAATTGATGAATTGGCCATTATTATTTCTTGTATCGGTCGTAATGATTGTATTAAAAATAATTGATCACATTTGAAACTCTCAAGGAAATCTTCAGTATAATTATAGTTGGAACTTTTATCAAAACAATTGACAGGTACAAGTTATGAGGAAATTGGAGGTGCGGTTCAATTGCAAAACCAGTTTTTCTGTTGGAAAATATTTATTTTCTTTCTTACACATGCGTTCAGCAGGCATTTTTATGTGTGGACGAAAAAATTCGATTTTAGAATGGAAAACCATTAAAGCGTATTTTTAGAACATAAAATATAAGGCATCCTATTTTAGTAGCGTCTCTACGGGGCGGTGGTGGTCCGCAAAACAAGTTAGAGTTTTGTGAAAATATGTATACTTGAATTGAACAATTTTCCTGGTGTTATTTCAACGTATTAATAAACATAAATGCATTTTACTGAAAATTACACCAAATAAATAAAATCATCCCTCCCTCCAGTCCTTTCCCCGAATTATTCGTCTTCCCCTTCCTCCTCCCTTGGTTTAGCTCTAAATTATACTCCATGCAAACTTGCTGGCTCAAGAGAGGATGTTTTGGAGAGGACTAAAATTGGAGTAGACTTGACCACATATCAGTAATTGAGGAATATCCAGCATTTTTAAAAATAACCAAGTGGGAAAATATTGAGGGAAAGATTTTGAAACTGTCTGTTCATCGAAAAAAAAAAAAAAAAAGGGCATTAACCTGGTATTTAAAGACCAAGATATTTGCCATATTTGTTTATGCCAACTATATTTAAATATTTTGAGCTTTGTCTCTTCACTATAAGTAACAAATTTATGTAAAGTAGATGTAAAATTTGTAATGCTTGTATGTTTTTGGGAATATTAACTTTTTTAATGATAGTGGGACTTATTTTAAACTGAATAGGTTTTTGCTTATGGGTGAATATTAGGAAAAGTGACAATTTGTGTCCCAGACAAATTTCTGAAACATTTTCTATTAAAAACCGAAGAAATATTTTTAAAAATAGTGAACTTCGTTTTGCATTTAATCCATTGCAAAATTTATAAGTTGTAGCTTTATTTATGGCAAAAGAAGCTTTTTTTTTAATTATTTCTTCAAAATCAGATCGGTAACGTGTCCCAGTTATGAATTGCGATTTGTAACAAAAATCCTGTGCATTGGAATACATCGCGAGAAAAACAACTAGCAGGTGGAAACAATGTATTTTATGTTTATTTATAATAATTGACTTTCATGTTTTAGAAAACGTAAATATACATCGGGAAAAAGCAAAATCTATCCTTGTCCCAAGTTTTCGTATCAGATCGGTAACGCCGACTTCCGAGATATTATTTTTCAGGTCAAAAAAACTTTTGTAGCGCCAACTAAATACGTATGCTAGAACCCTTTTTTTGAAGTGCAAGTACCAGTTCAAAGTTTGAACTTCAGTTCAACAGAATTACAGGCAAGATTTTGACGTGAATACGTCTTGAAATTTGCTATCATACGGGGGCAAACACCAAAAAAACTAATGATAACAACATCGGGGCATACAGTTTGGAGTTTTAGTTTCGAATCTATCCTCTACATCCAAAATTAAATTATACCACTGGATAACTAAAGGATCAAAGAATTCATTACGATAAGCGAGAACAGTCACTCATCGCGCGCGGTGGAGGAGGAAGCGCCGCCATTTTGAGGTTATTTTGCTGCGTATCGAGGTTTGCAATGAGTATAGCTTTTGACTCGGAGAAGCTACGATGTTCGTTTAAGTTTTAGTCATCAGCTATCGTCAAAATCTATCGATTGTATATAAAACATTAGTTTAAAGTAGTGACTGAATATAATAAGGTGTTAGAATTAAAAAATATCAAAAATATATAGATAATGTCGGTTTATACGCATCGAAAAGCCAAAACCAAATACAGAGATCGTATACGGTTGAAAAGGGTTTCTCAAGAACAATCGAATGGTAATAATAAAACACCATATGAGCGAGTCAGGCAGTGCCGGGAACGTAAAAGAATAAATGCGGCCGTGCGGATCAACGACGGTTCCAGTAGTGCAGCTGGGGCCGTTGAAACTATGCAAGTGGATGATGAAATCGCTTCTACATCGACAATGGACTGTATAGGCATAAATTGTGTACGCAGGGCCTGGTTAAGGCAGGGGCATACGGGGCAGTTGCCCCGGGCCCCCACATCTGAGGGGGCCCGAAATCAAAAAATTTAAATACTTCCATAAAATTCGGTTCTTTATTACTGAAGTAATGAAGCAGAGGGGGGCCCCCAAATAAGTTTCTGCCCTGGGCCCCAATTAGGCTAAGTCGGGCCCTGTGTGTACGATCGTCGATTGTGAAGACACATTGGGCAGCAGCTAGTGCGCATTTCACTACGACTTTTGTCAACAATTTTGTATGCCATTTGTGTCGTACTTTTCGTATCACTGACCTATAATTAATAAAGTTATATTGTAACACAATAATTATTTGTTTCCTTGCTTTCATTCTAAATACATAAATAAAAATATATTATTTAAAAAATATAACCGGTTACATAAACGTATTCACGTACAACACACGGCCGTGTCCATGACACAGCCACACCCCACATTTTTTTCAATCTTTATTTTACTGCGTTTCTCAAGTGAAGGATCAGTTCTGTCGCAAGTGAAAACCCAAAATAATTGGTTTGTTTCAGAGTTGCTTTTTGTAGTAGTTGCTTTTTGTTTGGGAGATGAGCTTAAATGCATCACTATCGTAGCCAAACTTTCAATTACTTTTTAAATTAGGATAGTTTCCCAAAGTTGATTTCTTAAGACATTATTTTCGCTCCTGAAATATGTTTCTAAAGAAATGACCTTTTTTTTAAAATAAATTTGCGGAGCTTTGATCGTCAAGACTCTTCTAAAAACACAACACTGCTTTCAAAAATAGGTAATTTGTTAAACCACTTTGTGCTAACTTTTCATCCACTTATGAAAAAAATGATTTCCGTATTTTCGGTAGTAAGCGCCAAACCCACAATTTGTATTTAAAACAAGAAGTTCCGTCTAGAACTATACGAGCCTACTTTCCCGTATACACCAAATTCAAATTTATAATCTAGCTATCTCTTTCTCTCTCTTTATTATTTATCTTTAGTTCTAATTATTGAAAATATACCTTTCTCAACGGATAATACATATTCATTCACTCACTCATTCATTCTTTCACAGCCATGCATTTATTCATTCATTCGTTACCTCATTCAAGTGTTTATTCATTCATTTACGCATTCATGTATTTATTCACTCATTTATTTATATTTTCATTTATTCAATAATTTATTCATTCATTCTTTTCCTCATTCATTTATTCATTGATTTATTCTTTCACTCTTTCATTTATTCATTCATTCATTATTTCACTCATTGAGTCACTGAGAAATATCCTTGAAAATCCCGATCAAAAAATTTCATAGCAAAATAGGCTCGTAAGTTCTGGATAAACTTTCTATTTCTACATGTTCTACGTTATAAGAGCTTTCCGATAAAGTTTGTTCCAAGCAAATCGGTCCGTTAGATCAGGATTTATATAGGGTTGAAATTTCCCCGTAAGCTCTGTGTTAATTTTTTGAACTGTTCAAAAATGAACAAAAACTGTTCAAATCAATATTTCACGCCGAGAACTCCTTTCAATAAGCTTGCAATATGAACTTGGCTCAATTAATAAGAATAAGAATTTTTCCAATCGGACAATTCGTTCAAAAGTTATTAGGGGGGGACAGACCGACAGACAGACAGACACACTTTTTCCCCATCTCAATACCCTACTTTCAAATTTTTTATTTTTCAATCTTTATTTAATTACTTCACTTATTTTTGACTTTTCTTGATTTTTATCGATATTTTCACGATACATTAAGCCTTCTTTCATGCTTTATTATTATTATTTTTTTTTTTTACTTTTACGGGAATGTAGGCTAAAAACATAAACAATATTTCCTGAAGATAAGAGCGTTTTTCAATCCATTTAGTGTTTTCATTCAAGCATTATCCCCTCATCCACCCACACACTTGATCTATTATAAATAGGAATAATTTCACTCCTTAAAAATCTTTTTGAATCGAAATTTTCAATGTGACATTTTTATAAAATACCTAATTGTTTGCGTAAATTTTAACAATATTACCGTTTATAAATGATTGTTACACATGTTCGTTTTATATTATATTATTTTATATAAATAATATGGACAGTATATTTTGTTCAAGTTAAGGACAGAAGCTGTAATAATTGTCAGATCTGTAACAGTCCAGTAATTAAACCTTTCTAAAAAATAGAGGTAATTCTTCCTCTTGATCTTACCCCTAATTTAAAAAAAAACTATTACGAACTTGTAATTAAAATATACACTATAAATATCATTTTTAAAAAATCTTTAAAAATTGAAATGTATTTCATACTCAATTTGGCACTTTTTCCCTAATGTTCACCTTTATACTGATTATTGATTTATTCCTATACTTTATTGTTTTTTTCCCGTGAAATAAGTTTCATAGTAATGAAGTAAGATACACTGAAATGCACTTACAAAAAATGGGTATTCATAAATTTTGAAAGCTATCATTTGATATTAGATATATATTCTAAATATATATGTTACTTAAAACAGAAGCACTATAACACTAAGCAATATGAAGTACAAGTTTCAACAAATTATTTCGTATCGCCAACATCAAAGAATTGATCTTTAAAACGAGAAAGTATTATATAATATATTTCAATTGTTATGAGGTAAAAATTCACATTTCCACCAAGAATTGAAACAACACCTTTTGTGAAGCAAACATAAATGGTAAATTTGTAAAATACATTATAAATAGCATAATTATGAAACTCATATATGATTTTCCTATGTGCATATAGTACAGTGGTACCTCGAGATACGAGTGCCCTGACGTACGAGTTATTCGAGATACGAGCTCTGTCGAGTAGCGAAGTTTTGTTTTAAAATATGAGCAATATTTGAAATACGAGGAACGGCCAGCTGTGACGCTGCACACAGCCCAACCAGTTTACTGTGCCTATTTGCTTTACATTATCATTTATTATGTTTTTATACAATACTTGTCATTTATAAATACATTTTTCTTATTCAAAAAAGAAGAAAAAAACGGATTAACATAATGACATCTCAATTAATTTCAATGGGTAAAATTGCTTTGAGATACGGGCAAAGTTACGGAGCGAATTAAACTCGTATCTCGAGGTATCACTATACTACATTTTTTAAATAAAATGTTTGATAATTTATTATAGTTATTCTTTTAGGAATGAAATTTTGAACAATTACTGTGATAAATTAAGACTAATAATTTCAGTGTTTAGCTTTGTTTTACAGCTTGGCATTTTTGGAAATTGAAAGAACCTATTCCTACCAAATGATGGCTGACAATGGATTACTTCAAACTAATAGGTAATGTTTTTGAACATTTACTTTTATTTTAGGTAAAACTTTAGGAACAAACTGTAATCGATTATGGCAGTGTGGTTAGCTGGTTGTTAAGAAATTTTACAACCACTATCGACTCTGCCCCAAACGATTGCTATTTTCAACAGGAATGAGAAAAGTAAAATACAGAAAGGAAAAATTATCCATAAGCATAAAGGTAAGTAGAAACATGTGTACAGTGCGCCCACGAAGTTCTGACAATAGGACTCTTCTACGCATGGCAGAAAAGGACAAATCTATTTGAGTTTTAGGGAAGTTCGTTTTGCAGGTGCACAGGAATCGGAATGTTTGCTTCCCTGTTTGTTGAAAGCAACTAAAATTATAAATTGGCATTTAGCATCAGTTCGGAAGAAATCAAGTATGCTAAATGAAATAGAACGAGAACAAAATACCGCACATTCCTTACATCTCCCTTGAACATGAATAGATTCTTCTTGGCACTCTGCCAGTCAGAGCGCTTTTTTTGATGGTAGAATTTTATAACATTGAAAGCCCAGTTAAACTAGAAGAGCGTCAATGCAATTACAAGACAAATGGAGCTTTAACCTTTTTTTGATGGTGGGTCGTTTGCACGCCGATTACTACATTTAGATCATGTAAGGGGGGTGGGACGTATGCATCATAAGGAATTGGTGTCTTCGCTACATGGATCCATAGACTAAAGATAAAACTAGACTGATCGTTAAGCTTGCATTTAGGCTGCCAACATGGAACAAGTTTCGGACTTCAATCACATGATCATTTGGCGAGTTGAATGCACTGCCAATTTGTTTTTCAACAATTGTGTTCTGCACAAAATTAATTTAACAGAGGTGATTTCATTTTATTGCGATGCTCTTTTTAGCCTACTTTTTCGTAAAAGTAAAAAAATAATAAATAAAGCATGAAATAAGGCTTAATGTATCGTAAAAATATCGTTAGAAATCAAGAAAAGTCAAAAATAAGTTAAGTAATTAAATAAAGATTGAAAAATAAAAAAATTGAAACAGGGTTCGTACGCTTTTGGCAAAACCAAAAATAAGGACTTTTTAAGGACTTACAAAAAAATTTAAGGACCTCACAAATTTTTCGAAATTTACAAACTGTTATGTTTATTTCAAAAGGAAGCATTATTGAAAGAGGAGATTGATTTAACATCGTATTTTTATTAGGAACCCAACACAAACACTTTTATGGAGCTCTCTTTGACTTGTTTCTTTTCTAAAGTCCAATACGTCAGGGACTTAAATAATTATTGGAGCTAGTAATAAGAAGCTCACAACACAAGTATTAATCATATGTAAGCAAATTATCATGATATGAAAAATTATCAAAAATGGTTAGTGCTATAAAATAACAAGTTAAATGAAAAACAATTTAAATATTTAAAAAAAAAAAAATGTTAAAGAAAACGCTGCACTTTGTGTTGAGAATTTGTGTTTAATTTAGATTTTTTTTTCATTTTACTTAACTTATGTTGCCAGCATCTCAATTTAGGCTTACTTAAATTTTTATCTCTGATATAAATAATTTTTTAAAATTATTTAGAAGAGCTTGCCAAAATTCAGAAATTTTTTTTTCAACTTGAGAAAAATATTTCATTTTGGAAACTACATACAAATAAAAAATGGAGCTTATTCGCTTAAAACTTTGTACATTACCCTCACTAGACACTGCCAAAATTTAACTAAAATAAAGTTTCAAAAAATTGAACATTTTTTTAAAATAAAAAATAAAACAAGCAGACTACAGGGTACAGGCTGCAAATACTAAAACAACTGTCAACTTTTTAAATAACTGATATATTTACAGGATGCAAAAAGATAGAAGTCTCAAAACCTGCGTGCAATTTTCGGCGAAGCACGTGGTAGATGTTAGCAGGTTTCCGAAAAATAGGTTTTTACGTTTTCGCGTTATAAGTTATGAAAATTCATGTAAATTAATACATGTGTTTTTAACAAGTTTCTTGAACAATTTTCTTGTACAGTCCCTTTGGATAAAAATACTTCGACATCAGTTAGAAAAATCGGATCTTTTTGCAAAAAATCAAATTTTCGAAGTTCACAAATAAAAACAGAAAAACTAGGGAAAAACGGAGCATTTGGCAACTACGGTGTATAGGTTTAAGAAGAGGTCCATTCCTTCAATTTACTGCAAATTAAAAAATTTCACGAAGTACAAATTTTGATTAACGCAGCAAATATCCGTCATCTTCCACACAACAAAACCCCACAGCGAACGATCGTGAAGCCAAATTGGTCAATAAAAATTTACTAACTATTAAAACATTGCTTTAAAACAAATTTTCGATACGGGAATTTATTTAATCTAAAAAAAAAAAACAATGGGAGAATAATACGTTTAGCGAAAGATCAGCTGAAAGGCGATCGGGGGAGTTAGCAACTCGGCGCTAATTATAATGTAAGACGTAAGAAAAATGATAATAAAAATAAAGCATTCTTTTACCTTTAACAGTATAAATAAGCGATAATCATACAAGCATTTGGTCAAACGCAAAAAAAGCTGAAAGTTTTTTTTTTTTTTTGCCTGCATATTAGTTAAATGCATCTTTTATTGAGCTAAATGTCAACAATATTCTTCTTTGAAGTATTCCCCCCCCCCCCTTAAATTAAAAAAAAAGTTTCAAAAGCAATATTTATTTACTGATTACTTGTTAAGAGCTGCTCCTACTTGCTTTATTGATAATTGTTTAGAATGTAGATGATTTAGTAACAATTTTCATGCAAAAAAAATTTACTTACTTTGTAACTAAACATACTAAATAGTATCGAATCCCAAATTTGAAATCCCGAAATTCGAACCTTTTTCAAAAATTCCCAATTTTTGTTTATTTATTAAACTTTTCCCCCTTGAGTCCTTAAAATGCCGTTTTTCGAATTTGATTCCTTTTTCTTTTCTCTTTTAAAAGCAAAATGAGGGAACTTGTGTGATTTGTTTTTCTGTGGTCTTAAATGGTACCCAGTTTGGGCACCATTGCATTTTGTTACAAATGCTTGGTGTTTTGATTCGACTTCTCTTCTAATATTTTAATTTTTTTTATAGATGTAGCTCGATTTTCTTTTTCATACAATTGCAGGAAATAGCAAATTGGGAGCTGCCATGTGGGTGGGTACAAGATCATTTAGTTCATTTAGTGCTGTAGTTAGAAGCATTTTATCAAAATCCAAGATTTTTTTTTTTTTTTTTGTAAAAATATATAACACATCAATTTACTTATACCTTTTCAAAAAAAAAAAAATTAAAACACAAGAGTTAATTATTTATCTACCACTTGAGAAAGCACTGCAATTTGTAGTAAAAATGGATGATGTTTATGTAAATCCGCCATTTTTGGTCCTGTCAATCCGCCGTTTTGGGTCTGTCCAAAAGCCGCGATAGTACCGAACCCGAGCAATCCAAATTTGAGGTTCGATCGGTAGTTGAAATGAAAGAAGTTTGATTCTTGTCAAAAGAGAGCAAAACAAATAGAGCGCATGGGTACCTTCTTATTTTAACAAAAAAAAAAGCACCTGGAATAAAAAATAGGGACTATTTAAGTACTTTTTAAGGCCTTAAAAATGAAAATGAACATTAAGGACTTTCTAAGGACCGTACGAACCCTGTGAAAGTAGGGGGGGGGGGAGAAGTGTGTCGGTCGGTCTGTGTGTCCCCCCTAATAACTTTTGAAAGAGTAGTCCGATTCGGAAAATTCTTTTTTGCATTCGAAAGATCTCGGAGAGGACATCTCATTTCCATATTTTACTTTTTGATCTGAACAACTGTTCGTTCAATTTTGAACAGTTCAAAGAATCTTAACAGAGTCTATGGGCAAAAAATGAAGCAAATTATGTAAACTCTGGGCACAAGATCCAAGTTCCAATGAGCAAGCTTATTGGAAGAAGCTCTCAGCGTGAAATATTGATTTGAACAATTTTTGTGTATTTTTGAACAGTTAAAAAGAAATAACATTAGCGTCTTTGGGGAAATTTCAATCCCATATAAATTCTGATCTAACGGACCGATTTGTTTGGAACAAACGTTATCGGAAACATCTTAAAGCGTAGAACATTGTGTACAGGTAGAAAGTTCCTCCAGAACTAACGAACCTATTTTCCTATAAAATATTTTGATCGGGATTTTAAGAATATTTTTGACTTAACGAATAATTAAATGGATAAGTGGAAGAATGAATGAACAAATGAGGGAATAAATGATAAAAAAAATAAATAAATGAGCGAATGAATGAAAAAATAAGTAGATGCGTGAACAAATACATGAATGAATCAGTGAGTGATTGAATACGTATTATCTGTTGAAAAAGGTATATGGGAAGCAATTAAGAACTAAAGCCAGACAAGAAAGAGAGAGAGAGAGATAGCTAGATTATAAATTTGCAGTTGGTGTATACGGGAAAGTAGGCTCGTTCTAGACGGAACCTCTTGTTTGACTTTAAAATTTGCTGTTATGCTGACTGTTGGTTTCTGTCGGTTCTGCATATAAAGCAATGTGCAGTCTAGGTTTATTAGTCTATGAACAAGTCTACGTACATGTGACGTGGAATGAAATTAATTTTAATTTTAAAAGTAGCCGCCCTATGTCGATGGTACCTTTTAGTTTGGTCAATTATGATGCATGAATTGACAATTAGTTTGATGTCATAACATATTGACAGCCGTATGATTTCATTCATACACCTGGTATATGACATACAGAAAAGTTTTCACCTTCATTGTAAATTTAAATATTTATGGCTGTGAATGTGCCTGCATAGGTTAGTTTCTTTACATAAAATGTTTTAAATTGTTGTTTAACAAATGCTGAACATTTTAAAATTCCTCTTTTATCATCTATATCTATTATTGAAAAGTTATACATAAATGAAGTAATGAGTTAAACTTAACCCTTTAAGCGTTTGCGATGTAAAATTCTGTTGCCCAGTGACGTATCTAAAAGCGCGTGCAAGGTAATGTTCTGCCACCAAATTCCAAAAGCATGTAGAAAAGACCTTGCACTTTTCGAACAGATGCCTTCAGCAAAAGTTGCTCAAGAATGTAGCTATTCCCGCTCTTTTAAGTACATCACTGGGCAACAGAATTTTACCTTGCAAACGCTTAAAGGGTTAATATTCACTAAGCTGAAAGGTAGTTTTTCTAGTAATAATTGAAAAAAAAAATGATTTAATTGGAAGAAAAATGAATTTTTTTCCCGTATCTTTTAGCTAAATTAAGCTTGCGATTAAGCACCCACCCTCCCATAGAGAAATCATAAAAAGCTCAGCACTTTGTCTCACAGCAATAGACTCGAGACTAGGATGCCATCTGGAAACTGTTAAACATAAATTATGTGTGGAATAAAATTCAAATTAATAAAATTTAAAACACTTTTATTTAACAATCTCACTTAAAAATGTTTGTAAAATGATACATTTTCTTCTTTCAAAGATGTATATAATATATATAAATAACTCTGGAACACAAATATACATTTCTAATATTTACAGTGGTTAAATGTCTCACAGTTCAGCTTTCACTTCTTCTGCTGGTTGATCTGCAGCTGAAAGTGAAATATATTTGAGAATCAAAACAGAACTGAACTTTATTTAAACATTTATACTTTAAAAATTAAACTAGTAAAATGACATTAACAAATGCTTTACGAAAAGAATTTTATTACTCTTTCATTAGTACCTACATTAGGATTTTTATTTTTCTAAGTTTGTTCATCTTCCTCTGAGAATGGCTGATTATAAAACAACGTCTTAATACTGACTGCTGCGCCATTAAAAAAAGAACTATCTAATAAGCAGTTTTGATAATCTTCATGGATGCTTAAAAGATGACGGCCTAGCTAAACAATCGACATGGTGCCAACTTTAGCTTTTGAAGACCTTGTGTTTTAGATGTATATTCAGTGGCATAACTATACCATCTGAGGCTCGTGGCAATTCATTGGATAGAGCCCCAGAAAAAAACGCCATGTTGTAATTTCATTTAAATAAATCACTTAAGTAGTTACGCAACAGTATTACATATTTATAATAAAAAACAATTTAATCTTAATGAGATATTTATTAATAAAACTTTTTTTTCCGAGCTTTCTGTTCCGCTAAACTATTAATAACATCATCAAAGTTTAAAGATCGGACCATGAAATTTTCAATAGACAGAATAGCCAAGTTACTTTGCCTGTCTTGTTCCACAGAGTTAATTAAATCAGGTTTTATTAATTTTAGTTTCGAAAATGATCTTTCAGCACATTTGTAGTCATAGGAATTGTAATAAATAACAATAAGACAGTACATACTTCAGGAAAGACAGATGACATAAAATGATTCTTTATTATTAACAAATCAACAAGTTCTCTAATACACAGACTTTTTTATTTTATCTCTGAAGGTGGACCGAAAGAATTTCTCTGGCAAATGATTCAGATATGTCTTTTTTATATACATATTTCAACAATTTTTAGAGCTTTTTTAGTAGATCAGTACTTTCTTGATCTCGGTTAACAAATTACGGGAATTTTCCAAGCTCCAGACCCACCAAAGTACCTCAGCAAAAAATGAAGCAATCAATGGATGCACTCTAAAATTGATCCTGTTGTTATGAATGCGTATAAATCTTAATAATCTATTTGAATGTGTATATGGTCTTTAGTTGTGTCCAACTTTAATTAATTTAAATACTTATATAATATTTATTTTTTTGCTAAATTTTCTTAAAAATGTAAGGTTACTTCTGAGCTTGCAGTCTCTCGGGCAGTGGCATTTTGCTAGCTCTGTCACCCTATAGTTACGCCACTGTGTATATTGTTTAAGTGTGCAATTTAAAATTTGTTTTTGAGATTCCTGTCAAAATGCTTCCTACGGCATCTTTCCCAACTTGCTATAGCCTAAATAAGCCACAGAGTTGGAAAGATAAAGGAATGAAGGAGAGAACTAAGGATAAAATTCATTGTACACAAAACTGACTTGCAACAACTTTACTTAAAGGAGTCTTTTGGGAGGAAATTGTCCAAGGCATCCCTTCAGCATCAAATAGCATCTTAATCTGCTTGCTATATGCTACGTAAAGCACACAGGTGAAAGACCATCGTAACGATAATAAGTACAAAATAAAATGTATGCTTCACTAAAACTGGTTTGTAACAACAACTTAAGGTGGTCTTTTGGGGTAAAGAATCCAGAACAGTCCTTCAGGATTATGCTGGGAACAATAAACTTGGAGCATTTCATTTATACTAATGTGTGTCTAACTGCTTTAATCTACATGAAAAACATTATATAGCATTTACACCTTTAATATACATGGGGGAAAAATATATGGCATTTACAACTTTAATATAATGGAAAAATTTTTATATGGCAATATGAATAAAGTTTTTTATAATCAATGTAATTAACAGTTTCTCCATATTAATTTTAAAAGAAATTATACATCTAATTGTATATAATGATGTCAGTGTAGTAATCAAACTTTCTTGCCTGTTATGAGTAATTTCACTGGTAGTGAAGTTAATGTTGGAGTAGTTTCATCCCCTGTCATTTCACAAACCCACTCTCCGCTGTCACGTGCTACCTGTACTCCCTTGATGAGAAGACTGCAATCTCCAGACGATTTGTCACCATTCCAATTATAGTGTGGATAGCGGTCAAGGTTGTAGCCAATATTTTTGCCATCTTTTAGCCATAAACAATCTCCTACTGGATTTTCAATGATGCAGTCAAGGACAACATCAGAATTCTCTGCTAGAGTTTGAGAAGTTGGAGGTTTCACAAAAGCTTGAGCTCCTACGAAAATTACACACATAAAACTGTTATTATATAGAATTTAATACCACTGTTATACAAATAAATTCATATTTTAAATCCAAATGCACAACATTTAAAGCATATAAGAGTTGGGATTTTCAAAAGGGTAATGGTTTGTTACTACAAAAGACTTCAGGTTGCAGTGCCTGATTTTTTTGAAGCCCTTCTTGTATTGATACACATTTAAATCTCTAATCTCTTAATACATTTGTAATATCTTCTCTGAATACTTTCAGAATTGGAATATTTTTAACAATTTCAACAAATAAGATATATTTTATTTTGCCCTGGAATGATACAAAATAAGTAAATGTTAAATAGATAGTAAAAATATTGAAGTGAGATAAGTTGTGTAAACAATGTCATATTACTCACAAATAATTCTTAGCTCTTAAGAAACAAGCTTCAGAAAATCACTTGAGATTACTGCTACAAACAAATACTAAACTTTTATTTTAAAATAGTTGTGAAATTATAGCCTTTGTCCAATATTCCCTACATAATGTATGGCTCTGCTGCATGCAAAATGAAAACTACGGTTCTATACATTATATAGTTCAGTTTGTTTCATTTTATTACATTTCTGATTTTGTCAATTAAAATTTTTTGTTGCACAAAAAGTTTAAAATATGTCGATATTGCTTTAAAAGTTTTAAATTGCGGAATAATAATAATAACTTGTGTCTTTTTTAAAAATCATTTAAAAAAATTATGTCTACATATTTATTGTCTTCATTCAGTTATTCTGTCATCCCTGATTTATAATTGATAAAATTGTAATTCTTACATCATAATTGGTTATTCTGAAAATGTTAAGGTTTTTTTTACGGGTACTATTCCCTTCATCTTTCAATATTTGCAGTTATATAAACACATTATTGTAGAAAAATATATTCGTTTTAGTCTAAAGATTGGGGGGGGGGGGGGGGGGGGGGAAGAGAAATCTTTTTATTTTTCTATTGTCAATAAAATTTTGAAATTTAACTTTTGATTACAAGGAAACTAATTGTTAAACATTTTCAGAAATATTCTTTTATAATGAAACTGCACTAAAATCTTTAGAATATCTTTCTGCAATATTTTCTTTATTTTATTTTTATTAATAGCAATATTTTATGATATAAATATCAATACCTATTTTAACTGGAGCAACAGTATTAGATATAACACTTGTAAGAAAATCCTGCAATATTTGAAGGTTTTGGGTATCAGCAACTTTATCTCCAGAACAGTTCAAAAGAGAAGTATTTAGCCAAGAGCTTTGCAGCTATAAAGAGAGGAAAATAATTCATGTGTAGAAATAAAGCTTACATCGAGTTTAAATGCTCCAAAATATTATGTTCCTAATTACTAACTATTCCTAGTGATCAAGAAATCAATTAAATGGAAGAAATAAAATGTAAGATAATAAGAATTGATTCATGTAATAAGCAAGATAAATAATACAAAAACATACAAAGTTATAGTAACAATTTACCTAGGAAAAATACGGTAAAAATCTTTCAGAAGTGGCAATCAGTGGGTTTTACTAAGATGTGGCTATCATACAAGAGATTGACTGAAGTAAGAATATACAACTTCAGATCAAAATGTAAATTTCAATCTGTACAATTTATCTTTCAGTCTTTTCTTATGTTAATATTCCTACTTACTAAAGAGTCACAAAATCATCTTCATATTATAATAGGGAACCTCATTAGTACCATCAGGATTATATGTGCTTCTGGTTGTACAGCTACAACTAAGTGGTACACTTATTTTTCAAGCATCACAGTTTGAAAAATCGTTTATAAATCAAACAAGATGAAGTTTTATTTCATTAAAAACAATTCATGGGGAACAGGATGAAATCTATTTCAAGTTTACTTCCTATTTCAGAAACATTGAATTTCTTATGGGACCATTATAGGACACAATGGAGCTCTATGCTGTCCCAAGAGTAATTTTTTTCATTTGTTAATTCTATCAATATTGCACTGGGAATATTATTTTCATTTTGATTAACTTCAGAATTTAATTACCATTTTGATTTTCCTAAATTAGAAGTACGGAAATTACTTTTATAGCTTACAAGTTTTTATACCCCAGGAACATTATGAATAGGTATGTAACGAATATTTGCCCTCTATTCGGTATTTCTGCACATCGATCGAGTAGTCACCTTGCCAAATACTCAGTAAGATCAAATTTGGCATTGGCCAAATATTGATGAACTATTTGCCTGAATAGTTCTGCTACAGTAGAAATGTAAAAATATAAAGACACCAGTAAATTTTATCATTTAAAATTGTATTATAGTTATTGCAATAGAACACATTAATATATTGTTTTAATAAATAAAAATAAATTTAGAAGAAAAGTATTTTTTGTAAACATGGTTTTTAGGTTTGCCTGAACAAAAACAGATTTTAAAATAATAATATTATATTTTATACTTAGCATATGCTCCTAAAAGCTGGCAATAGTTAATTATGATGGAGAATATGAGACTTTTATTTTGTTATTATTAACAAAGTGGAAGCGAGACTTTGATAATTATAACAAAGTGGAAGTCAGACTTTATTTGGGTTGACTGATTTATTGTGAATATAGGATAAGAGAAAAACGTGAAAAGCCTTAAATATATAATGAATATTAAGATAGCAGAAGTTAACGGGGGTTTTGAAAATAAAAATATATTCCGGTTAAATGCATTAAATTTTAATAGATCTTTTAAAAATAGGTACGTAAAAAATCTATAAAATCAAAACATTATCTTTTATAACTTTTAAAATGTCATCATAAAACTATTTGAGCAAGGTAAAAGTCCACTAAGCAATAATATTTCAGGGTGGTGACAGAACCCGGATTTCAGGGAAGTACCAGGGAATTTCTTTTCTTTGTTTTTGATTTATTCTGAAGTTCCAAAGGTCTTATCTGTAATCATTAAAATTAATAAACGCTCCCATATTAAAATTCAATTCTAAAATTATTACTCAAAACAGTTATTTTATTTGCCGTTTTTCTTACATTTGTTGCATAGAGATTGCCAAAAGCAATCTTTTTGCATCCGTGATTGGAACTGGACTTTTGAAATTTTCGATGTTTCTTATGCTTTGTTACAAGGTATACAAATAAAATTTCTTTTTAATTTCATTTCCACTAGAATTTGAAATTTTTAATCGAAATTTTGTGTATCATGATCATAAGAGTGAACTTTCAAAACGTTGAAAATAATACCTCTCGTTTTATTTTTCATTTCAGCTTTTAAATTCTTAATTCTTTAGATCGTTTAAAATACTTGAAATAAAGAATAAAACTGTAAAATATGTTTAAATTTGAAAAATTTAAAAAACAAAAATCATTCACTATGTACAAGGTTTTAGTTTCATGATGGCGATAAAAAAATTTTCTGCGCAGGAAGAACATGTTACATAACTGCAATTAATCGCAAGTAAATAAATAAATATTGAAATAAAAAATGAATTTAAAAAATGATTTCATTTCTTATTCAGTACACATGTTAAATCTTGAAATAAGTTCTCACACTGTAGATTAAGTGATTTACCTATTTTATATGCACAGTTTAATTTTTTGACAAACTAGCACTAATCCTAAAATGTTTCATCTTTGATCAAAAGTCTTCTCTGGAGCTTTGTATTTCCTTATAGAATTAAATGTTTTAAAAAATTTTTTAAAATACCTAATTTTCTTAATAAAATTTAGGTTTTAAAAAAAAGAAGTTTGAATATTATGCATGTTCACATTTTTCTTTCAATCGATTACTCTTTCACCTGTCAAATATTTATTATTATTTATGTTGAATAGCATAAAATTTAACTAAATAGAAGCAAAATTAAGAGAAATGCTTTGCTTGTTGAACATTAAATTGCTAACAAGTAATAAGTGAGTTGTAACCACTTCTTGCTGCATTTTGTCTTTTCCTAGAACACCATAAAACTAATTTTTATTTTTGTGATGCACATTTTTTTTTCATTGCTGTAACAATGTCTTTTTCTTCTTCTTCTTCAAAATTAAATTTTGGAAAATTTTACTAGCTGTAAATTTTATTATATCTAATATTTTATTGTAGCATTTGTTTTGTGTTTTGAATAGGTCTGCTTTTTCCCTTTCGTGAATATTATATATATATATATATATATATATATATATACAGTATATGTATATATGATATACAAAATATTCAATCAGGGAAATTTTCTGAAAAATCTCGGAAAATCGGGGAAAAGTTGGAGAATTTTGCTTTATAGATTCTGCAGTCACCCTGTATTTGTTTAATTTGAATTAAATAACTAGTAAAGTAATGTTAATGTTCCCATTAAAACCTGTCATTTCTATTTCACATGTGGGTGAAATTCCCAGTTTGATTGCAATCAGAACAATACAGAAAATACATTAATTTTAGATAGTTTTAGGTTCTTAACAAACAGAATTAAATCATACATCATAGATTAATGTGTGAAATTGGTGTTTGACTTTGTGAATACATTTATTTTGACAAATACTTTCTATTACAACAATTTTCTAGAAATTTTAATACTTGGCTTAGACATTCGGCTCAATATTCGGTTATTTGGCCAAATCACTATTGGTTGCATCCCTAATTTTGAATTTCATTAAAACAGTATGTCACCGTGATCACGTGGTTAAAACTGCTCCCTGTCACCCACAAACTGCTCAAATCTTAGCATAAGAAATCATGTTATGTGTCACAGCATATGGTAATCCTAAGGCTTAGTGCTGAAAAAAGTTAGAAGTTCAGGAGAAAAGCATTAAAATGGCTGCTAGTCCCTTCCTCTGCAAAAATGACATATTTTAAAATTCCCAAAATGATTTTTTTTCTTTCATTAATTCTAAGATTGAAATTGGCTTTTTTCTTAAAAGGGAAATAAATCATAGTAACATCATTTTCGGACAATAATAAAAACCAATCAAGTATTTCACTACATGGATGAAATAATGTGATTATTATAATGTGCTAGTATCAATATTAGGAATGAAGCACTTTTAAAGGCCATTAAACATGCAAAACAAAAATTAGGCATTTTTCAGCACCATGCCAACTCCATGTATATTAAAATCAAAGAAATATTACAAACATACAATAATAAAACTGAAAATTAAATTGAAATTTACAATGGAAATAAGTTTGTCGTGTGCTTTGAAATTTTACATTAGTTAAATAACTAATGTAAAATGTTAATTGAACAATAAAAAATGATCAAGACTGACTTAATCATATAATTTAACTTTTTTTAGTGTTATTGCTTTTGTTTAAGCCGGCAACAAAAAAAGTAAGTAACATTTTTTTAGGCAATATAAAGTTTTGGTTGCAGATGTATGTTTTATTTTGTTTGAGTCTTAAAACACAAAAACACAACACTGTAATGACATATAGTTCAAAAATTATTTATATCTAAAGGAATCAAATGGATTTTTTCCAGCTTATTAATACATAGTTCAGAAATGATTAAGTTGAGTCAGGTATAAGCTTGCTTATCAAAAATGAAGACACAATCAATAAAACATAAAAAATTGAAAAGAATAAAAGTAAGCAAGAAAAAGAAGTAAGGTAAAGAAGAAGCTTTTAAAATATGTTTTCTAATGTTATGAGCATAAAGCCAAAACCCCTGCTAAGAGAGTATATGCTTACGTTACTGCAAATGCGAAGTAAATACAATTATACTACAAACAGTATCATCTTGAAGCGTGATGTGTGGAGAAGATCGGCAATATTTTAAATTGGCACATTTAAGGTGAAAATGCAGAAAAAAATGGCATTTTTGGCCTAATATGGTTCTGTAAACACATTTTAGTGAAAATTGGAGAGAGAATTGCACCCCTGAGGTTTCTAATAAAAGCGAGGACGACAGTTGTTAGAATAGGCTGACTGAGGAAGCAAAGTTTTATCTGAATTCTCTTGCTTTCTTTAAGCTATTAGGGAACATATATGAAACAGCTTTAAGAATATGTGTTCTAAATTCTAAACAACTTTGTTTTAAACACTATCATTCTGAATTATTTATTATGCGATATTCATTAAATAGGTATAAAATACTATTATTAAAAACACATTAAGTGCATCATGATTATTATGAATTGCAATACAAACAATTCAATGAATTATGCTTTAATGTTAAGATGTCTGAAGGGTAAGATTAATATTAAATAAGCAAGAATAATTAATTCTAAAATTGTGAAATATATTATACGAACACAATATATAACATAATTGCACAATACATAGTTTTTTTTTTTAAATAGAGGTTGTAAATGAAACATGTTTTATGCTTAGTACCCCCCCCCCCCCCCCAACACTTACTAACACTAAAATCAATTCTTTAAGAAAAAAAAATGCAAAAATGATTTAAATCAATGATTTTTTTTAATCACTTGATTTAAATCAATGAGCCCTGTTTCAAATGTGTATTATTTTTAAGCAGTTTCTTAAGAGGTTTATTTGACTTGGAGTAAATTATTGAAGTACATTATTTACCATCTAATGAGCTTTTCTTTGATTTTCTTTTTTGATAAGCTTTTCCTAATTTTTTAAAAAAATGGAATTTCTTATGTTTTTATTTATTTTTTTTAAATAGCACATTTTGTTATTTTTTTATTCAAAAAGCATTTTCTGAAGTATGAAAATTATTGAAAAAGAGAGAGAGCTAGAGCAACAAAAAAGGAGGACACAAACATGAAAAAAAGCAAATGTGAGCTTTTGAGAGTTTAAACAATTAAGCATTACATACTAAAAATAGTAATAGTAATAATAACTAAAAATGAGAAAACTTACAGTTGTAACATTAATGACACCAAAAGCTGGTAACTTATTAGGTATACCAAGCAGAGTTTCTAACTCATCCATAACCTGGGAGGGAAAAAATATTATGTGAAATTTAATGAAAACAACTGTAAATAATTCTGAACATATAAAATTAGATGCAGTTTCAATATAATTACAAATAAAAATGGTTTGAAGGGAGAGAGAAAATTCTATTGTTCAGAGTCAAAAGCAAAAAATATACCATTAATTATAGAAATTTAAACACTCCGTACTTTTTAATATCTACCTTTGGAAACTGTGCAGACACATTAAGCTTATTACTTAATATGAAACACAAATAATAAAACATACAATGTGTACATGCATAAAACATTGTACCAAATTGGTGAAAAGATAATGTACACATTGAGAATAAATCTACAAATGGTCAATTCTAGCAAATTTGATTCTACATTCAAAGCCTTTGTTCAGATTTTAAGGATTTTAATGATAATGCTGCTTTTTGATAAATGTCATTGGTCATTTCTATGGAAATTGTTAATTGTAAAAACTATACATTAGATGTCATGGAAAATAATAGTGTTTTCATTTTTATAGTATTGTTGTAGAGCAATTACTCAAAAAATTCTCTACTTTGCCTTTGTATTGTAAATTATACTAGAGACTGTAATTTTGTGCAATAAATCCTTAAAAATTTGCAGGGAAATAAATTTAAAATACAGTCAACCCTCAATAACTCAAACCTTGATATCTTGAATTTTTCGTTATCTCAAAAAAAAAAAGGCTTTCCCTTTTTATCCTATGCTGTCAATGTTAAAATAACATTGTTTAGTCAAATTTTTCATTAACTCAATTTTTTTCTTCTTTGGTGGTTCTATTCCATATTCTTTATTCAACTACTATTTCCTTGTTCCAAAACGTGAGCAATCTTTATTTCCATTCTATTCAGTGGGGCTGAGGAATTTTCGACATTCCTGTCCTTTTGTATTTTCACCCTCTTTCTAAACCCTTTAGTCATTTAACCATTCAAGGTCATACCTGTAGAGGAAATGTTGTTGGGAGTGAAGGGGGAGGGAGGAAGAATTTGCTGCTACTTGCTACATTGTACCCAAGGATTCCTGTCATTTCCTTGTCCTGTATGGTGGAAAGAGCTCTGGTCAGGAAATTTTCACAGCAATTGACTTATATGGTGAACTTGGTAGCAATGTCAACTAAACGGAAATTAAACACGCTTTCCATTTAGGAGAAAAAATGAGTTATTGAAGAAGTGTAAAAACGTTCTAAAAAATGAAATTGCGAAAGAGTTTGGAATACCAAGCAGCACGTTATCGACAATTTTTAAAAATAAAGCAGCTGTTCTGGAAAAGTGTGACGATGGATTCGGTAAAAGAGGGAGAATTAGAGTTAGTGAATTTCATGCTATGGAAAAATGCCTAATGATGTGGATTACTCAGTATAGAGTGCAAAACATCCCAATCAACGGAAATTTGATAAAAGAGAAAGCCGAAGCATTTGCCCAGGAATTGGATCATGTTAGTTTCAAAAAGAGTAATGGATGGTTTGAAAATTTAAAAAAATGAAACTTTACATTTCTTAAAATGTGCGGCGAAAGTGCAAGCATTAATGAAGAAGTCTGCATGGAATTGAAAGAGACATTAAGTTTAATACTCAAAAAATACGGCGGATGAAACTGGACTTTTTTTTAAAATGCATTACAGGTAAAACCATGGCCATTAAAGAAGAAGCCTGCAAAGGAGGCAAAAGGAGTAAAGAACGCTTAACTTCGTTACATGGATGGGACTGAGAAATTAAAGCCCTTAATGATTGGAAAATGCACTCTGGATAAAACCATGGCCATTAAAGAAGAAGCCTGCAAAGGAGTAAAGAACGCTACCTTCGTTACTTTGCATAAACATGGATGGGACTGAGAAATTAAAGTCCTTAATGATTGGAAAATGCACTCCGGATAAAACCATGGCCATTAAAGAAGAAGTCTGCAAAGGAGGCAAAAGGAGTAAAGAACGCTTAACTTCGTTACTTTGCGTAAACATGGATGGGACTGAGAAATTAAAGCCCTTAATGATTGGAAAATGCACTCCGGATAAAACCATGGCCATTAAAGAAGAAGCCTGCAAAGGAGGCAAAAGGAGTAAAGAATGCTTACCTTCGTTACTTTGCGTAAACATGGATGAGACTGAGAAATTAAAGCTCTTAATGATTGGAAAATGTACTCCGGATAAAACCATGGTCATTAAAGAAGAAGCCTGCAAAGGACGCAAAAGGAGTAAAGAACGCTTAACTTCATTACTTTGCATAAACATGGATGGGACTGAGAAATTAAAGCCCTTAACGATTGGAAAATCGGAAAACCAAGGTGCTTTTTTGGAGTGAAATCTTCCCCTTTTACTTATGATGGCCAATCAGAAAGCTTGGATGACTTCGAAAATTTGCAGAAAGAGTTAGAAAGGAAAATGAAAAGCGAAAGCATAAAATAGTGCTTTTTATTGATAACTGTAAAGGTCAAAGTATCATACCAAAATTGAATCATTTTTAAATTTAATTTTTTCCCCCAAACACAACATCTAGACTTCAACCTCTTGATCAAGGACTCATTCAAAGTTTCAAAGTCAAATATCACCATCAAGTAATAAAACAACTTTTGGCTGAAATTGAAGAAGGAACTAAGCCTTCTGGAGTGAGCATTTTGGAAGCTATGAAAATACAGATAAGGAATGGAATAGCATCACTTCATCGAACATTTCAAATTGCTTTAGG
Organism: Octonoba sinensis; assembly: GCA_038502835.1. Classification (NCBI taxonomy): domain Eukaryota; kingdom Metazoa; phylum Arthropoda; class Arachnida; order Araneae; family Uloboridae; genus Octonoba; species Octonoba sinensis. Next base: position 14,110,680 of record CM076606.1, on the reverse strand, counting down.
AAAGCAGGATTTGCAAAAAATGAACAGAATGACACCATGTGTGAAACAAACATTGAAAATAGCATGCCAACGAAAGATTGGGAATGACTTGCAAAAATAATAAATCTGAAAGAAATGGAATTCAGTGACTTTTTGAATATTGATGCAGAAGTTGCAGTTTGTGGGTAGTGGGAAGACCAGGATATATTGAATCTCATCTGAATGTGACACCAGAGACCTTCAAAGCTCTTTCGCATATAGAAAGTGTTATGGAATCCGAAAAAGAGTTGAATTTAAAGCAAATCAGCATAGATTCATTTTTTAAATGATGGAATATGTGTAAGTAAATGCTCGACTTATGTAACCTACTTTTATTTTCAAAGAGGCAGGTAGTTTTTTTGCACTACTTTCTTTTTTTACTGCTCCCTTGAAATTCGAGATGTCGAGGTTTGACTGTATATATTCAGCGCCAAATGACAAGGAAGCTATCATTTAATCGACACTCTGATATGATTGCACAAGATATATTTTATAAGAAACCTTTTGTAGCATGTAATAATTCATCACTGTATAATTAGAATATTATATCTGTAAAGCTTCCATTTCGGAAGAAAAAAAGGTTTCACTGGTATTTTATATTAACTTCCCTGGCACTGTAACTGTATTCAGCGGAAGATTTTGATATAGAACACACAAAACAAAGGGAAAAGAATATAAACAATATCTGCATGTATGGGGGGGGGGAAGGGGGGGAGGGGAACCGCTTAAGTTCGAAATATCAAAGGATAACATTGTTTTGGTAAGCAGTAGTGTTCTGGTGTTTCATAGTTTAGTTTTCGTTAACAAATAAATTTACTTAGCAATGACATATGTACTATTTAACAAGGAGAGAATTCTTAACTTTAAAAGAACATTAAGGATATTATTATTTGAAGCTTGCGATGTTATTTATAAATACCTCAAAAAACTAATTTTAAAATATCAGGATTTCTTTGCAATGGAAATATTAGTTACATTGGACATTTACTTACCAAATGAATAGTTGGGAAGATTTCAGGCTCAATCCAAACAATGTTAATGCTCTGAAAATCAGTGTTATTTGTGTTGCTTCTAACTAATCTTGTAATTAATCGATAGAAGTATCCTCCTAGAGAAGAAGCTTCAGCTCCAACAGCAAATCCTAATAATTTACTTGGATCAATTAACTGGAAAGGGAAAAAGTATGTAATGAATAGTTTTCAAAAAATCATACTTAATTACATGTATATTAGAATGGTATAAAAGTTGAATTATTCCCCAGATTCAAGGAATAAAATGGTTCCTTCTGTTAATGAAGTTGGCTCGGGTACAAAACTCATTTGTTAATAAACAACATGATTTTATATCAGGATTCGCACTAGGCCGCGCGATCGCGCGATTCCCGCAGTGTTTTTTGAAATCCCACTCAAAAAAAGTTCGTTTGCGCGCTGTTCCCGCAACTTGCGAACACGCGTTCAAAACATCGCGATATGAAACTACTATTCTAAACTGATAATTCAAAACAAACTAAATGGAGTATGTTAGTCTTCAACTGCCATCTTATCCTTATTAATGAAAAGAAGAATCTAGGAACCCTATTTATCACATATAATACCATGGGGGAACAATTAACAACTTCTTCATTCCTTGTGATTATTGAACAATTTAAGCCCTTTGTGAATGCAGTATTATCTTCATTCATTCTATTCACAGAGAACAAAATAAAAAAAAGAAGTGGGAAAAAGGAATCTTCCTTGGTCACAAGGTTACAAAAGAATGCTGGTTTCTAAAATATACTGTTTTCATTGAAAAACATCAATAGACAGTATGACATATGACCAGAAAAACTAGAGGAAATATTGAACTAATTTTTAGGATTTTTTTGTGAAAATCACACATTAAAGAATTTTGGTTAAATAACCAAAATACCAGAGGGTCCTTTACATGCTTAACATTTTATAAAGCACCCATTTTTGCGATCGCGAATTTTTTTTGAAGGATCCGTTTTGTGTGAACCTTGTTAATGTTTATTCTTTCCTTGCTGAGCATAGCTTAGATAATCATATTTTATTACATAGTTTGTATTGGATCATGATCGGACAATATTTAGATATTTTTAAAGACAAAAACAAAAGGAAAATTTCACACTTAAATTTTAAAAATCCCACTTAAAATTTTGGTCAAGGTGGGAAATCACACCTTGTATTTTTCCCCAGTGTGAACCCTGTATATTGTCAACTATTGCTATCAAAGAATTATTGGCATGGTATACTAAATTAGAAATAAGAGTTTGAAGAGTGACCTCCTACTTTAATTCGTCGAGTCAAAGTAATAGTTAAGTCAAATGAAGCAATGCACAAGAAGCAAAGTAAGCAACACCAGTGTTACTGTCACATGTCTGTACCTCATAGCCAGACTAACATAAGTAACGTTATCACTACTTTTAAAAACTGAGCGTAAAAACTGAATAGAGTGATTTTGTTGCCTAGCAACGAATCTGTTATATGAACTAGGCTATTAAACATGATTGTTAACATTTATGCTTTATCCTTCCCTGGTTAATTTTAGTACTGTATTCCCCCGCATCAGCCGGCATAACGGTTAAATTGAGGGAGGCATGCCGGAAACACAAGGTAGTGTGAAAACTAAAGACAAATAATTTATGATATTTCTTTGGGAATATACATAAAATGCTATTCGAAAATGCAAAACAAAAAAAAAAAAAAAAAAAATGTTGGAATATATAACATAAAAAAGTGCTAAATGAAAATAGTACTCATATGATTCACTTCTTTAAAACTTCCTTAAAAATGACTTAAACCCCGAGGGAACTACTATAAACTATTTACTATGAAAAGTTTTTAAATCAAAATATCAATTCATTGCCAACATGGATTTTCAAATGTAAATTAAATAAAACTGATAAAACTAGAAAACTGCATTTTTAATAATATTTTAGGATGCATCTTACCTTGAATATAAAAGGATTAAAATGTTTTGTAATACATATTTTTCTTGTTATGGAGATATTTTTAAAAATTGTTTTGAGCAAAAATTAAAAGTTTTCAAAATTTTAGTAAGGAAAATAATGTTTCAACTATAAAGGCCTCAACATTCAGTCAACATCGCTTATCTCTTCATCATCACTTAAACCAGAACTGCTATCTTGTGACAGTTCTATGGTTTTTTTCTGAAAAAGTTCCGGCAATCCTTAATGCAAAACTTCTTCAAACCTGTCATTTGAAAGACCACATTCAACGAAAGATTTTTTGATTAAAGTACGAGTAATAAACGAGAGTAAAAAACAAATAAAAAACGACTTATCATTACTGAGATACACATGACAAGCAGCAAGCCAATCACTGTTCAACTTCTTTTAACATTCCAGTAAAATCTTCATGCTCATCATCAAACAAAAATTTTAAAAAATCAGAGAAAAAAAAGTTATTCCGACCATTTGAGTTTTAACTCAGGTATAATGTTGAAATTACTACTGTAAAAAAACATTAAGTTAGAATCTGAGCTGCAGAAATTAAGCTTTAACTTTTCACAAAAAAGTGACCTTTTGAGGAAGCATTTTAAAGATTTGGAAAATCACATAAGTCATTCAACATTCATTTACTGCAATGGAAATTATTTTTTCAATCTGAAGATGCATTAAATTTCTTTCGAGAATAAATAGAAGGTATGCTATGTACAGATACACATAGAAATCCAAATGAGAAAATGACAAAATATTTAATGAGTTTCTAATCTAAACTATAATATTTAAGCTTTGATGGACACTGTATTGGTTTCAGCCTATTCAAGTGCCCAATTTCATGCCGTAGTTGCAATAGATTTGTCCAAATATTGTGCACATGCACACAAAAACTTCCTTTTGTAATAGCTAGAGGTAAATAGCCAAATAATAGCAGTTTGAATAAAGGAAAGATATGGAACAGATTGAATATACCTTTCATTCAAGATCAGGCAGAGTTAGTAAATGGAAACTTACCATAGGATCATATAAATTATGCTCATCAATTTTGGTAAGTAGAGATCCTTTGTTGTTTTTAAGAAATGCTTCAATATCAGCAACTGTAGCTGGCTAAAAGCACACAAAATAAGAGGCAAATATCTAACGTTACAAATATTTTTAAAAAATATAAATAAATAAAAAAAAAAAACCAAAACATCAATATCTACGAAGTGCAGATCTTATTCTCAAGATATGCATAAATACTTTACATGCAAACCCCATACTTGAGACCCACAACTTCTAGTTATAATATAAACCCCTAGAATCCCTGGTACTATGGTATGCCTAATTCAAAAGCTGTAGAGATGCTTATAGTGGCCTTCACGCACACGTTCTTAACCGCGGTCCGGACAGAGAGCCATTCAGATCCGCGGTCAAGAGCGTGCGTGTAAATGCAATTTTAGGACGCTCAAGAACGACACTCCGATGCACGCTCCAAGAAATGATGCATTTTACATATACGTTCTTAACTGCGCATCAAGTGGGAGGATTGTACAATTCTGCAGGCTGTGGCTTCGGTAGGCGACTTCAATGGAACGCCCCACATCTGAACTGATGGGCCATTATCCCTTCAAAAGGACCCATTATTTTGCTAAGAAGTAATTCGAAGCTAATACAATTTTAAAAGAATAGCAGAGATTTATTTACGTAAACATCACAATAACTGATTCAAAAATACAACATTAAAAATATCACCTTAAGCCATAATAAAATAAAGTTGACTAGATTTTTATATTTAACGAAAAACTTAACTATCGGGCATTTCATACGAAGTCGGTGCAGCTCAAGAAACAACTATCCCTAATAAAAATACCCTAAGGTATATGATCCATTTCACCGGGTAAAAACGTCAACATCCCGCCCGCTCTCTGAGCGAACGTAGCAAAGGAAGTTCTAAAAGGATTGAGAGAGAGAAACAAGTGAACACTACGCTTAAATACCGGAGGGTGATTTGCGTGTACCGCTGAGCACGTGTACGCACATGTGTCGATGACACGTCAAGGGCATTCGAGAGACTTCTCGATCGGGAGACCGGTAATGCCCCCAAGTGGCGGATTTAACCAACTAATCAGTTTCTTAAAAAAAATTGAGCGTCGGATGGTACGTCGCAACTTAGTTGACTTTTATTGTTTACAAGATTAAAAAGGTTAAACTTAAAGAAGCAAGTTAATAAAATATATTTTTACTTTTAAATTAAGTGGTGAGAATTAAAAAAAATAACATTTCCTATCATGAACGCATTCTTGGGCGCGGATAAGAATGTGGTGCATTTTGCAACGCATTCTTGAACACCACGGTTTTACTCGCATTCTTGACCGTGGCTGGATGCGCCACGTTCGGTCGCGCGGTTAAGAGCGTATGTGTAAAGGGCGCTTATGGCTACAGTTTCTTATCTTCCTTCAATTGCTGAACAAAACTTTTTTAACATTTCTTTTATGTATGTATTAACGTTCTGCATTTCACCCACTTAAACTTTTTTATGGACATAATTTTACAAATCTGTGTTTATAGACATTAAGTGCTTGCACTAAGCTATAAAAAGCTTCCTTTTTTTTGCTAGAGAGTCGAAATACATTGGAAAGAACTGACAATCCATTTTACTTCCTCATTTTGCATTATTTTATAATTTTGGTTTTAAAGCTGACTGCTTACACTTGAATTTATTTTTGGTTCTTAGAAGATTGAATGTACAGAGTAAAATTAGTTGATGAAAGTGAAACTTCAATGAACCTTTATGATAATGCATTTCACTGTAATATCCAGGCAACCATTCAAGTAATACCAACTGGTTATCAGTCATACCCAATTACTGTCTGAAGCTAACTAGTAAAACTGACAAAAAACTTTTCACAGCAAGTAATCATCTGAAAAAATTTGATGATAGAAACAAAGGTAAGTTTCTATTATTAAATTATTGATATTGAGTTCAAACATTTCATGTGAAATCTTTATGAGGATGATCCAAACCTGCCTTGAAACTTTCTGAGGCTCTGAGTAAAGGATAACAAAAGCTTTTAGTTAGGAAAAAAACAATAATCAACTTAAATTCATTAAAATTAAATGCCGCCACAAAAGAGCAGGCATTTTACAGGCAAAACACAAAAGCGATGTTTCTTGTTCTTTTTGAAATTTATTTGTAAATATGATACATAAAAAGTTTACAATGAAGACCTATTATTAACTAGGGTACAACATTTCCGATTTTGCTGAATTTTTAACAAATAATGTTAAGGATCATTATCAATAATCAGGGGAGAAACCGAAACACTCAAAATTACTTGGCCATCATACGCTCTAGAAACACAAGTAAGGTGTCAATCATCATCAATTAATGGCTTCTTTTAAAATATTGAAATAAAATTTTGATAAGGGGCCATATACACATTAAAATGAACACTAACTCCCAAAAAATGAAAGGCTATAGTTTTGACAACAGAATTGAATTCAGCATGCACAAAGTTGCCTAAATACCAAATTTGAGTAAAATCAGTCTATTAGAACCAGAGATATTGAAAACGAGACCACCTGTGGTTTCAGTACTTTCATTTATAGGTTGAGGTATATGAAGCCATAAAAACAAGCATTTATGTATTTTGAAGAGGTAAAATTACATTGTCCATTATAATACGTACGTTTTAGTTAACTGCTTGCAAAATACGGTGGTTTTGTTTAGATTTCTTACTTATATCCAATAGGTAGAATTTTATACATTCAGCAGTGGTATAAGGTACTTAAAGCAGTAGCAAAATCTAGTTTTACTCATAGCATGAAAACTATTTCATATTTTAAGTTGAAATTTGGGTATTTTAATAAAAGCTCATCAATATTAATTACTTATCAAAATATAATAGGTTTTAGATCACAGTTTAAAAAAATATATAATTCATAAAAAAGATTAAATTAATATTTTTGACTATGAAAATCATGTTTCTATTGTTGGGTTAGCTCATATTCTTTTGTAGAAAAACAATCTTTGCCATACCTATAGTGATTTAGATATTATAGGCAAAAATATCAGGAAACTTTTTAACATTATGAGACACGTTTTTCTCAATTTAATTCTGAAGCAACGGGTGAACAGAATTGCTTGAAAATATGCATACAAAGTCAAATTTTGATGCTGAATACAAATATGTCACAAAAAAGCAGAGTCGTCGTACAAAATTTTTAAGTTGATGCCCATTTTACTATTAAGACGACCCCTTAACAAAATTCTAATAACAGGATTTTATAGAGTACATTATTCCTGATAAAATGACACATTTTACATCAGGGTACATAAAGATCATGATATTTTCGGAAATATCTGATATTTTTATACATATCCAATATTTCTGCGTGCCTCCCAACCCCTGTTTTGAAAACTGCAGAAGATAATCTAAAAATTTGCAGCAAAAATTAAGTGATATATAGAAGATTTTACGTGATGCCAAATTATACCATGGATGATTAAAGTAACTAAAATTCAAGTTTTATTATCATTACAGAATATTTACAATTATTTTATGTTGACATTTTCAACAAAACACATGTTTATAAAATGAGAGTTTGGGTCAATTTATATTATAAAAACAAATCTTTTACCATGACTATTAATACAAAAATTCAACACCTTTGAATAGCTATTATGAAACCAAGAGCTGCAAATTTTAAAATAAATACTTGTAAGCAAATGAATTTCTTGAGCAAAAAATTGTCAATTTCAAATATATCGCTATGAGGAGGAAAATATCGCTAAACTGTAAACCAGACACTGCTCCGACGATAGCTCAAGTTCTGATCCTATTGGTCGAAGTTCAGTTCAGATTGTTTTCCAATGCATGTGCAAGTGCATATCCTAATTTGGATGCGCTTAAAGAGTTGCGTGTCATACTTTATTACTCTTAGCCAGGAAGATCTGTCAATTAGTGCAGAAAAGGGGAACTAAAGCTTCTACAAAATGCAGAAGAGTTGGCAGTTATGTTTTTGATATATGTCCGACATTTTCAAAACTGTCAACTTATTGCTGATGGTAAATATTTTCAGATTCACGTTCATGTTACACAACTTCACATGAATACATATTACACATTATCACATATATTATTTCTGAAAGCCTTTTTTTGGTCCGTATGCCATAACTTCCTTAATACTTCATCAAATTTCATGAATGAGGCATTATTTTAAAGCTTTCTTTAACCGCTACACCGGAAAAATATACAATATATAATTATATGGAAATATACAAATAAAAAATACACCGAATGCCGAAAATTACATGAAGTAATCCTTTTTTATGGAAGAAATTGTCGCATCCTTTTGAGCTTGATACCAATGAAAAGCACGTAAAAAACTACTTCAGAAAGAGTTTCCTGCTATGTGCTAAAATTCAAAGTCTCTAAATTAACTAGAAAAGAAGTTATGAGCGTATTCTCTGTAGTTCGAAATTCTTTTTTCAAGGTAATTAACTTTAATTCTATCTGAATTGTTACCATGCCGACTGGCTTATGATCCTCTTCTTTTTTAACGAATTAAAATTTATTTCTTGCAATTTTTATCATTTTGAGGAGCAGCCGATTTTTTTTTTTTTGATTTTGATTCTTTTTTAACGAATTAAAATTTATTTCTTGCGGTTTTTATCATTTTGAGGAACCAGCCGATTTTTAATTTATTTATTTCTATTTCATTATTTTTATTATTCTTTTTTTAAACGAATTAAAATACTGCACAGGGTTTTTTTAAAGAAATGTTAGCCTTTATAGCGAGTTTCGTTATCATCATATAAGTTATTTCTCAAAGCCTTTTTTGACCGGTACCCCATAACTTCCTTAATACTTCATCAAATTTCATGAATGAGGCACCACTTTAAAGCTTTCCTTAACTACTACGTCGGAAAAATAGACACGTGGTCTAAAAATGTACCAATTTTTAAAAATTTGTTTAAAATCATTTAAGAAGAGGGCCTTTAATGGATGCCAAGTTGGTGTTGTGTTTGCTGTTTGGAGGCTGAGTGGTTAGGAGCGCAAGGCTGGTATACCCAACACCCATGGTTCGAGTCCCGCATTTTGTTTAAGTTTTCTCCAATTTATATATCGGCGAGCCCTGATTTACATGATATACTTTAACTTTTCAATCATTGTTGGATAAGATGTTATTTTTATGAAGAATTTCAATAATGGCAATCAAGAAATTAAAAGAGTATGTCTTATAAAAGTATTTTAAGAATGAGAAAGAAAGATAAATCTCATACTTACATTCTGTGGACATGCTATGGAAGCCTTACTAAATGGTTTAACAAGATTTATTTGTCCTACTGTAGTCAGTTTAAGGTGTTTTGCAACCTAGTGGGAAAAATAAATCAATATATTTTTCTTTTTAATAACAAATTTTTAAAATGATGCATAAATATTAATACATCATGTACACCAGTGGCACACTAAGAAATTGATTTTGCAAATCGCCATCTGCAAGGTGTGTATTGGCATTAAAAATGAGCAAATGATTCAAATTCAGGTTTATCACGCAGTAAAAATTGAAGAAGACACTATAGCTATCTTATTCTGCTTCGAAATTGCTCATGAATTGATATAAAGTTTTTCAATTTATAAAAATTACAGGAACCTTCATCTTATCATCTACTAACACAAGACATAAATACACCAACCTTTTGAAGTCTAAAAGTAGAACAGTAGAAAGATTAAAAAGCTGTAACTAATCATTGAAAGGAAAACCATACGCAAAATCTGACCGAATCAAAACTATGAGAGATAAGGAAACAGCATAAAAACAAAGTCAACATAAAATGGAAAACCAAAAGTTCAGCCACCAATATCACTAATCCTTTACAGAAGTATATTGACAAGTTTAGGGGCCCCTGGTGGTAAAACAAATATGGGGCCCCCTATAAAATTTTCTTGAAAACGTTAATGTGTAGATTTAGTATTTAAATTTGCTCATTTTTAAATTAAATTCCTATTTTCTGTAAAAATTGCATAAAACATGATTTATCGCAAAGTCTTTCTAGAATTCCTGGGGCCTACAATGTGGGGAAAGAAAGGAAATTTTAGATAACGAAGTGGAGCCTTTTTAATTCGGGGTTCCTGGCGGCTGCCATGTCAGCCCACTACTTAGTCCGCCACTGATCTTATTTAACAATGCACATTGAACAATGGTATTTTCAAAAAAGGTCAAATTAAAATTTTCATCAAAATCTATATATAAAGAAAAAGAAAAAAACATGTCACATTTTAAACAACAATACTAAAAATAACAAAGAAGAGCGAGTCACAAATATGCAGTGAAAATCACAAAAAGAAACATTGCTATAAAACGTGCTTGAAACATAAACAAAGTTTCTGGTTTTAAGCAATGCAAAAATGCTGAACATTTTGACGAGTTGAACAAATTTAATATTGTTCCCATCTGATACAAGAGCAAATAAAATGATTAAAAATAGCAAGTAGACACTAGATGAAAATAATTGTGGTTTGCAAAAAACATATAATACAAGTTAATGTGTTCTTTCAGAAAAACAGGGATATAATTTTATTTTTTAATGATGTACCATATTATATTAAGGGGACTTGGCACCTCTCAAATGTAGAAAATGGATGAAAATACCGATTTTTCAATTTTTTGCTTAAAATGTGGTTTGACTCTCCAAGTATAACTGAGAGAAGTTTTGAAGCGATACAACCAATATAAATGTAGTTAAGAAGTAAGCGAATTCAAATATTACTGATGTTTTAGTAGGATTTTGTATTCTTTAAGCTGTGTTTTTTCGGTTTGTGTTTTTCCGCAATATTGTAGTACTTAAAATGCTAAAACTTCTACATATACTCATGTAGCCAGGGCTGGCGCTAGGCTGAGGCGGTGAGGCGCCCGCCTCAGGGCGCGCCGTTCATATTGACTTCATCTTTATAAGTAAAAAACAAGTTTTTATCTCAAAAAAATTAAACACTGATATTACGTTTGTTTTTTATGGGGTTTTAGGCCTCTGGACAGTTAAAAACTGATTTTTCTCATCCTCGTACCACCTTGTCGTGGTGGATGGGCTCTCTATATTAAGAATGCCACAACTTCCAAATGTTCTAACAATGATTTTTCTAAGTATAAACTATACTGTAAATGAACAGTAGAATTGGTTAACTCTCCAACTCAATAGCCGCTCCAGCTGGGCTTCAAAGTTAGTGGTAGTCAAACCTATCTATTTTATGACGAGCAAAACGCAATGTATTGCTTTTTCTCTTTTTCTGTTCTTTATTTTCCCTTATTCAGTCCATTTTGATCAGCGATTGCTTTCCTTCAGCTTTTTGAAAGTTAAAATATGTATTATTAAAGTTTGTATCGATCACTCTTAATCTATATTTCTTCATAATATATAGTAGGGGCGGGAAAAAGCTCAGGGCGCCATTCGTGCTAGCGCCGACCCTGCATGTAGCAACTTGAAATTTTTTGTGTGTGTTCAATATGTTGTGCTTGATAAAATTAGGGATGGATTTTGCTACATATTTTCCGAAAAAAAATTTAAAAATGAAAATGTAACAAAAGCCGCTTTTTTTTTGTGTTCTACCATCGATGTAACTTTAAAAACTTTTTCCTCAAAAACTAATTAATTAAGAGTAAAACCCATCCCTAAAATTGTAAACCATACTATAATAAGTACTTTTAAAAAAATTGGGTAAAGAAAAGTCAAGAAATGAAGAAGAAGGAAATTTAAAATTGTTAAATCACTTTAAAAAAATTAAATTTTAAAAATTTCTGTCAGTTGAATTTTGATTTTTCACGTGAAAATCACTTTGTTGAACGATAGCACTTCATATTATACAAATGAAATAGGTAAAAGTTCTTAAATAAAAAAGAATTGTCAAAAGGTGCCAAGTCCCCTTAAATTAATTAATTACTAGCTACTAGCACCCTACTCTTGTAACTTATACTTTACAATGACATGATTTTACTTTTGAGACTTGATAGCTCATGCATACATGTGTCCTGTTTTATATAATAAATATCTAATATTATTTAGTTTACAAACATTTATTTCGTAAATAAAACTATTTTTTATAATGATAAAAAAGGAAAACTAAATAATACAGACCATTCTATCAAATGTTACATAGAAAAGAACTGAGGGACTTAAGCGAGCAGCTGCATCTTCGAATGCTTGATAATCTGTAATACAATATAATTAGTTTTCTCTTATGCACTGCAAATATCTAAAAAATAAGGGAAAAAAAACAATGTAATCACCAGCTGTTCCTTGCATGAAGAAACCAACAACTTTATCTTGTTCAATGGCATCGAAAGCAAGCTTATCAATTTTTCCTGTTATTACATTAATCTGAGTATCATTTACCTGAAAGGAGAAAAAAAAAAATAGTTTAGCAGAATTCAGAGTTTTGGAAATAGTTTAAAAAGAACATACACATGTTTGCAAAAATAATTTACATATTTAAAAAAAAAAAAAAAAAAATTTAATTATTTTTTAAATTTTTATTTTAATACTAAGAAGAATTTTAATTTAACATGAGTTAACACGAAATAAAAATGAATGCTAATTTATAACAATTGATATGACTATTTTTTTTCAAATTAAATTAGCCATATATTGTAATTAGGATTATTATTTAAAAGAAAATTTTTCTAGTTTACGTAAAATTTTTGCCCCTGAAATTTATTTACATAAAATACTGATCATTTAATCAAATTCATTCAGGGAATGTACAAGAAAATACCATTCACAATGCATGCAAACATAACTTATAGCACATAAATATGATAATAATGAAAAACTAGTTATTTTCAATACAATAATTAAAGAAAAAAATTAATTGATCAATGAACTTGTTTCACACAGTATTAGTATTTTAAATCTATTTTTATTTATTTATCAGGAAAGAACTACAATGCTGCAAAAAAAATTAAGTTTAAATGAAGTGGGTCATTTCATGTCAGTTCATCCCAACCATGACACCCATGATCTCAGATTTTAATGAAACTTGGCATGTTTGTTCCTTTCATGGATATAAGAAAGGATATAAAATATTTTTGCTCTATCTCAAATGGTTTATTTTTTACACCCTGCTAAAGTTTTTGAAATTTTGAAGTTTTTATCGATCTGGCGGGGAAAATAATTTGTTCTTCCATAGAAAATAAGCTATACCTCCCTTATTTACAAACCAATGTTGATGAACTTTTTTATGATAATACTTCAATAAGTAAGGAAGCCATAAAAAAATTATATAACCATAAAGTATGTACAAATGGTCTGAAAAAAATCCTGAAGTGTTGAAATGATATTTTTTTAAATGAAATATGGAGTTCCACGCTAAGTGGAATATCATCGAAAGGGAAAAGGATAATTACAATTTTTTTTTATTAGTATTATTCTAAAAGATATATATTATCACATGAAAAATTAAAAATAATGGTTTTTTCACTCCTTCATTTTTTTTTTTTACTTCAAAAATAAAAATTATTTGATTCGCTCATATTGTTAAAACCATTAAATCAATTATACATTTAACAAAATTATAAATCTTTCAACCAAAAATCACACATGCCAAACAATTTCAAACTAAACAAAGCTTTAAAATAAAACACAAAAATTTATATTAAAAAAAATCATATCAAAACGTTATTTTGTTGATTCACGGAGCAGGTATTGAAGAGGATTACAAACAACTTATGTCATATATTGTATGTGAGGGAGAAAAAAAGAATGTATGCTGAGGCATTGTACCAAATGCCCATAAAAAGATAACCTTGTTCAATTTTTAGAGTCAAAATTTGAGGACCACAATGATGAAGACCTCCTCGAGTACAGCCAATGGGTTTCGACTGATCGAACTGAAATGATACGGTGTTCTAGCTCAGTTGATGAGTTTATTGATAAATTAGTAGAAAAACTGAGCAAGTTAATACTGCATTCATACATTGCTATATCACAAGCTTTGTTCTTCAAAAATTTAAAGGGAGCAGCCTCTCCAAATACAGCTGTGATCTCCATGGATTTTAGTGAAAACTATGCTTTCACAATACAAGAAGAAGCTCAAGGTTATCATTGGACTTCAGATTCATGTTCTATTCACCTTGTTATGATTCACTGCAAGGATGCAAGCAATGAAAAATTTATTTTACCACTTTGCATCATATCTAATGACCTTAAACCAGGGTTCATAATTTTTTTTTTAAAAACATTAAAAAAAAAAAAAAAATCGGACTTTTTTGCTTTAAATTAGATTTTTTGATTTTCTTAAAAAGACCTTAAATATTTTGGATATTGAATATGTTACATTCATAGAAACAATAAGACATGTTAATCAATATGCAAAAATACACTTTAAGATATTTTCACAGCAATAAATATTTTTTAATAATAATGATGATAAACAAATTTTGATACAAATGCATGACTCAAATGAAACATAACCCTACCAAGAATAATAGTACACTCATAAGTACAAATAAAAGGAACAAATTTAATCTGAATTATTTTGCTGTTGAAAGCTGAAAAAAAGTAACAATTGTGTGTAAGTGTACTTTAAAATCATTTTTCTAATTTATAAATGAAAAAGCCTGAAATATTTTTACCCATTTAGTAAAATCATATGCTCACACTACTACTAAAAACGGAAACTTTTTGTTTCAATCAAATAATTTTATTGAAAACTTCTAGGATTAAAAAATATTTTAGAAGGAAAAAAACCTTAAGCTAAATGGGGATACGATGGAAACTTTAAGGATAACACATTCCAAATTCCATCAATTGTTGTTTTAAATACTATCATTCTGAATTTATTGTGTGGCATTTATTAAATCGATCTAAAATACTACTTTCAAGATAAAAAACACAGAATGGTTCATGATTATTATGATTTCTAATTTGTATGATTGAGTGAATTATGCTTTGCTGTTGAGATGCTTGAAGAATAAGAGTAATATTGTAAAATTAACAAAATAGTAATTAGTTCTAAACTAATGAAATATGTTATGCACACAGACAGATGGACCTAGGAAGTTTTGTTTGAAACAGTGGTTGTATTTGCAACATATTTCATTTTTACAACACTTTCTAATATTGTAAAATTAATGATTTTTTTTTTGAAAAAAAAAAAAAAAATCTCTTGCTTTAAATCAATGTACCCTGCCTTAAACATGACGTGAGTATGGTATATGAGATCCAAAAAACTGTAATATCCTTTCTGAATGAGAACTACCCACAAGTAAAAAACATTCATTACTTCAGTGATGGTTGTGTTGGGCAATATTAAAATAAATAGAACTTCACGAATCTGTGTCTGCATGAGAAGGACTTTCAGCTGAAAGCCCAGTGGTCATTTTTTGCAACCAGTCACGGTAAAACAGAATGCGACGGAATAATAGGGGGTACTGTAAAACGTTTAGATAGGAAGGAAAGTCTTCAACGACAACTGGACAGACAAATAATAACAGCAAACGATCTTTTCGAGTTTTGCAAAGACAACATTGCAAATATTAACTTTCAATTCATTTCTAAAAAAGCAGTTGATTCAACTCGCCTGAATTTGGAAAGTCGCTTCAAAGATGTTCAAACTCCTCCAGGAACAAGATTTTTCCACAGCTTTCAGCCAATAGATGAATTTGGAATGAGTGAGGCTCGAAGAATTAGTAGTGATGAAACACCAGCGTTTACTTTCAACTTATGTAACAAACAGCAAACTTTACTTGTGAAAATAGAAGATTTATATCCTGGATGTTTCATTGCTTGTATTTATGATAATTTATGGTATTTTGGTATGGTGAGTGAGGTGAATGCAGAAGATGATGTCATTGCAAAGTTTTTATATCCTCATGGACCATAAGCATCATTTTTCTGGTCCCAGAAGGAAGATGTATGTGCGATACCCATCACTTATCTCATTGCAATCATGGAACCTCCCAAAACAATGACTGGAAAACTTATCAATTCTCTAAATAATGCATGTTATATGTTCAATCCAGTTTTAAAAACTCTGAAGAAAATTCAAATTCAACGTCATTGAGTTTGAAATATTTTCCATGGTGAGTCTTTTAACATTTTCTTTTTTCCAACAAATATAAACATGGACTTTGTAATTACAATTTTTACTCTATTAATTTGTTTTAAAATCCTGTTTTATCAAGCTAAGTTTGTAGTTTTGGATAATAGTGGTTACTTTTTATAACTTTTAAAGTGAAATGACTATATTTAAACAAAATGAAAAATTTTAAATTAATATATTGTAAGCAAAAACGTTAATTAAACAATTTTTTGTGTATGAAGGATAAACAATGAAGGAGTGAAAAAAACATTATTTTTAAATTTTCATGTGATAGCATATATATTTTAGAATAATAATAATAAAAAAATTTTGTAATTATCTTATTCCCTTTTGATGATATTCCACTTAGCGTGGAACTCCGTATTTCATTAAAAAAAAATCATTTCAGCACTTCAGAATTTTTTTCAGACCATTTGTAGATACTTTATGGAGCGTGGAGCTCCGTATTTCATTAAAAAAAAATTCATTTCAATACTTCAGAATTTTTTTCAGACCATTTGTAGATACTTTATGGTTATATTACTGTTTTTCTAGCTTCCTTACCTATTGAAGTATTACCATAAAAAATTTCATCAACATTGGTTCTTAAATAAAGAAGGTATAATTTATTTTCTATAGAAGAACAAATTGCATTTTCCAAACCCGATCGATAAAAACCGCAAAATTTCGAAAACTTTAGCAGGGTGTAAAAAATAAACCGTTTGAGATAACGCAAAAATATTTTATATCCCTACTTATATCCATGAAAGGAATAAACATGCCAAGTTTCATTAAAATCTGAGATCATGGGTGTCAAATCGTATTTTTTTGGGATGATTTGACATGGAATGACCCGTGATCTTTTTTTCTTGAATATTTGTTGGCCAAATAAAAATTATACTTGTTAGGTAAAAAAAATCAGTTGAAAAAAAATGATTGCTTCTCTATGCAAATAAAATGTTTCTCTATGCAAAAGGTAGTAACACATACTGCAATAATTCAATTTGAAGAAGCAAGGTTCAACTATAAAATAGAATAGTATTTCAAAACTTCATGAGATAACACATTTAACAAACTTGTCAACTGATTTTACATTATGTGTTAATAACATCAGGTGTCGATCCAGCATTTTTAACAAGGTCTGTTTGTTGTGAATTTTAAAAATGTCTTTGTGAAAAATCAAATATTTTTGAGAAAATTTAAAACTTAAAGGTACAGTGATAAAATTTATTATTTTTTGCCACTAATTTAACAAATAATTCTTTAAAAATTAAGATTTGATAGCTTGGAATTTCGGGAAGGGTCCATTTTGATTGAATTAGAATTTTGTGAAGGATCTGAAAACAGATTAATTTCCTCTGGTGTGACATCTGACATGCCTTGGTTAAAGGAATCTGTTTTATTGAACTATGTTGCACGGATGATAGCTTTTAGTGATTTTTAATTTAACAACTACTGTGCAATAAATAAAAACCTAAAACAAGCTCAAATTTGCATTTTTCTTCTCCACAAAGTTTTTAGTTAGAAGGAAAGTACTTTTAAATGTAGTTTGAACTTCACATGAAAACAAGCAATTTAGATGGAAATGACATGTTTCACTTTGATTAAAAATTAATGTAATCCAGTATTTAAACAATACATATAATTTTTGAGATTTCATTTATCAATAACTTCCACATTAAATTTTTGTCAAACTGTCACACAAAAAACTACCAATCCTATACACAAAGTGGCTATAGTTAAACTCGCCCTGTTTAGACTTACCTCGAGCTCATTCTGATTAACTCCATAATTGAAACTTGATGCATAAAGTGTGGTTATAATTAGAGTTACCTTGTTTAGGCCATTCTGATAGTTTCATTTAGCAATTCTAAAAAAAATCTTTTTATTCATTATATTTTATGCATTTATTTAGTCTAAGTCTCGTTAAGTCCACTTTGGAACATTGTATTATTAAATTAATTGAGATATATTTCAGTTTCAAAAAAGATATTTTTATATTGGGTACAAATTAGAATATTAAGCTAATATGCTTCACAAAATGCACTGCTTTAGATCACCATATCAACTAAGCCCACTTTCTGAAATTTCTAGAACTTTAATGTACAAGTTTTAGATTTCGTGCTTTCTTTTTTCCCCCCTCTGCTGTAAGAATTAAAAAACACTCTAAAAACGTATTTACCCAAACAATGTCTAAAAACACTCCAAAAATGCATTTACAAACAATGTCTAAAAATACAAAGAAAACTACCTGTTGATGCTAGAGAAGAGGTGCAGTGAAAAATTGAGAAAATTAATATACCAGTCAATTTACTTGATAATGATCAAATACCTATAATGACTTCTGAAAAAGAACAGGCTGACTTCCATTTACGATAATTTTATTTCCCATTCGATACAATGACCATGAACAAAACGAGTCTGAAACAGACAAAGTTTGCGTTCCTAATCTTTTTGTAGCTTCCAACCACATATATGTTGCTGAATGATGATCCTTAGTAGTCGCATGGTTTCGCAAGGCTAGTGCAATATAGGCCCAATCATCATAACCCTCATTTGCTAAAGTTAATATTGAATTTCGGTGAAATAAATAACAACATAAGCATAACGCTTTTGAGGAAGATTTTGAATAAACAAGCCATTTCCTGGCATATTTTTCTTCATTTGGCATAATTTGTTGGAAATGTTTGTTTTGAAAATGGCGACCTTTTTCATTGCGCGGGTAGTCTTCTTCATTGCCATGTTTGCCATTATTATTATTATTAGACCATTGTAGTACTATTTCATCAACTACCATTTGGCCATTTCGATATATCTTCTGAAACTTTTTATGGTAAAGCAGACTGAGGAGTCATTTCTGTTTGTCAATTGGAAAGTCCTGGTATTGATTTATATGAATCATCATGCAAAAACGGAAGTAATTTAATTACGGGCTAGGTTAGGACTAGCAGCTCCAAATAGTCAGATTTAGCTTTAAAAAAGGCAGGGGTTTATCTGATCTGGCAACACAGTTCCAGTGCCTCTCAAAAGGCGCCATCAATTTTTTTTTTTTTTTTTTTTTGCGCTGGAAACTGTTTTTTGCATTCAACTTTTTGGCGCCCCTTGTCATCTGGCGCCTAGAGCGGCCGCTCCACTCGCTCTACCCCAAATCTGGCCCTGGGGATAGAGTCATTATAACAAGAGTTGACAGCAATGTATAAGTTAGTACATAACATATTATGCATATTTTTTAAAAATTGTTCTGCCAAGTAAACAAATAAAACACCAGAAAGAAAATAAATTATCCATATTTTCAGAAATAGCAGAAGTTTAAAATAAAAATTAGTTCTTATAAAAATAGCATTAATCAATTAAATTACTTTGAACAGATGATTCAACAAAGCTCTTGAAGTTCTTTTTCCATAATAAGGTATTCCACGGCCTTTCTTGAAAATGATCACATCATCTGGCTTTACTTGAAGAGCTAAAAGTGAAAAAGTAACATGTGACGTATTTTATCTAATAGAATATAACACTTTTAGCTAAAAGACAAAAAGATTTTAGAAAAATAATGCAGATACAAAACACAGGAATAGTAAACTGTGAATAGTGCAATTTGGTAGCTCAGAATTTTATGATGGGTTGGTTTTGATTTATTGCAATTTTGGGAAAGATCTGTTTTGATTAAGTAGAATTTTGTGAAGGGCCCCAAGACGGACAATTACTCTTTTGTTTGCAATCCCTGTTAAGGCTAAATGAATGCTGATGAAACAAATTTACAAGTTCAAAAGTATACACAAACCTCTTGCAAGTTTCAAATCAAACAGAAATAATCAGTTCCTCTGATCATTTGAAATTATAACCGGTCTGGTAATCTTTCAGTGTGTTTTTATGTTTATATTAAGGGGCTATCGTTCGCCAAACCCCAGAGTTATTTGAACACAGGTCCTTGGGATTGCATCACTCTCTTATTACAAACTAAATTATTTTGGAGTAGCTTTTGGAAAGAATTGGTTCTATGTCAGAAATGAAAGTTTTTGCTGCACATAACTCTTTGTACTCACTCTCATAATGTACATAGATTTTACACGATGTCAGAAGATTGGCAACATTCTTATTAAGAATTCAATATTTATTTTTATGTCTCTTGGCATCTTGGCAACAACAGGAAGAGCTTAAGTATATTCAACCCTTTATTGCTCAGCTTTGCCAAAAAGACGTTTTCATATTTGGCAACAAAGAAACCACTTTAAAGCTTAAAGAAATGTAAAGCTTTCTTTGGCGAAAATTCTTTTTAAATAAGAATGTATAAGAAAAAGTTAGTGCCATGAGTCTTATTCGTTTAAATATTCCCAAAAGTGTTGCCACTCTAGATGTTTAACAGTAAAAGAAAAGCATAGCCAACATGCTGGCACTCAAGATAATTGCAAAATTAGTTTAAACAAAACACGCGAGCACTGCTGATGCAATTTCGCTTTTCATTTGCTACTCTTGTCAGCTGTTACGATTGCATTGGTTCCTGCGACATCATCATTATTTTATACATATATAGATATATATGTTACCGTTAAAGTATGAAATCCGTTATTTTATAGAATACCTAGTTATTCCATGAAATAACTGATCGTGTCCGTTAAAGTGTAAAACTCTCTTGTATTTCATGGTTTAACTAGTTATTTCATAGAATAACTCTCTCCAGCCCGTTAAAGTGTAAAATAATCTACTGCAATGAATGTTTCTTCTCAACCTGATAATGAAAAAGTAGTTGAACAAACAGTATTAAATAATCCCATTGCGAATGTAGGTGTTGTCTGTTTAAAAGAATGCAGTGAAGACATAATTTGCTTCAAATGTATAGAGCCTGTCCATATATCATGTTCGAAAGATTATGTTTCAGAAGATGAAGTTGAGCAGAAAATCTGAAAATTGTTTTAATGAACTTAATGTTCAAAGAGAAAGAGAAAACTCTAAAAAATGTTTAGAAATTCAAGCGAAAAAGATGAAATTAATGTCGAATAAATCTCATTCTGAAGCCTCTGTGGGGTTTACCATCTGTATCCCAGTGCCTGAAGTTGACAGAGGAAAAGGTGATGCCAAATCTATTTTAGCTATCATTCTAAAAATAACCGAAGAAGGATTTTTCCAATTGAGTACAAGAAACGGCCGAATAAAACAATTATATTTCCGATCCCAGTTTAGTGTCTGCGAACAAAAATTAATTAAAATCGAAGAAGTACCGGATGTAGAAATATCGCTCCGGTCGGTTGCTACAGTTCAAAGTTTAAGTACTGGTCAGGGATTTAAAAAATATTCGTGTAAAACCCAGTGTGTCAACAAAAAATGTTTTTGTTTTAGAAATGATGTTCTTTGTAATTCCAAGTGTCATTTTAGTAATCCTTGTTGTAACAAATGATTTTATGGTACGTTTCCATAAATACCATTTATACGCTGCATAAATTAGATAAATTGCTTTTTTTTCATTTTAATTGTCTATCATTAGTTTATTTATAGAATACCTAGTTATTTCATTTTAGATAAATTGTTTATTTTACACTTTAACTGTCTCTCGTTAGTTAATTTATAGACTACCTAGTTATTTCATAGAATAACTAGTTAAAGTGTCAAATTAATAACATATTATACACTTTAACTGACACGATCAGTTACTTCATGGAATACCTAGGTATTCTATGAAATAACTGCATTATATACTTTAACGGTAACATATATAATGTAATTTACATTACCAGAAGGATCAGAATTCACTCCTATGTTATATACATCAACAGCAATTTCACAAACAATACTGTTCTTCTTCCTTAGTACTTGAGCTGTAACCTGTAATGGAATAAATAAATGAATAAATCTTAAATATGGTTGGAAAAGTACGGGAAAAGAAATAAAATGTTTATAAGAAATTAAACTAAAATTTTACTTTAGACCTTTAGATATGATAGATTAGCACTCATATTAGTTCTGCCAAATTCCACTTAGCCTACAGAAATATTTCATTTATCTATTTTGCATTATTTTTAAAAATGTAATCACCGAATAGTGGCCGAATACTCGTTATATCCCTTCATATAATAATTCAAAAAGGTTTACTGAAAAGAATAGGGAAAATCCATATGTAAATATAACAAAAATATATTACACATTAAATAAAGGTTTGATGATTCACTGAACAAACTGTCGACGGATGCCGCTGTTACCATGGTTCTTGCTGAGAGCAGCGCCATGTTTGATGTTTGTTTACAAAATTCAAAATTCATGGGTGCACACAACTGTTGCCATTATTTTATAGTAATAAAGCAGGTTAAAATTCAAATTTTCAAATGGAGTGAAGATTTCCCTCTATGGATTAAGAATAGAATTTTTTTTTTAAATTAAGAGAGAGAAAAGGAATCAAAGTATTTGATTATTTCAATCTTTTGTTTATTTCGATCCCTCAACAAATTCGTCCCCCCCCCCCACAAACAGTGTTATAAAATTTCCCCCCCCTGGTTATTTTTGAAAAGGAGATCTGAAATTTCTGCTCTGGGGGGGGGGGGGGGCTGCCATCTTAAAAGAAAAACTCAGAACAACGTAAAAAAAGAAAAGAAGACGACGAGGGAGGAAATGGGAAGCAAAAGACAAAAAAAAAATGTAAAGAAAAGAAATGTAATATACTATGGAAAGGACAGGTGGCCAAAATGCTAACATATCTAAATAGTGAAACACAAAAAACTTCTTCAAATATTTATTAGTACGTGGAACTTAAATGCTCCTTTTACCTTTTATATGTATTTTGGAACTAAATATCACCAAAATCCACTCCTTGAAAGCAGGAAATGATTCAAGGGTACCCTGTGGGCAGACTTCTGCACCATTGAAGTTTTTAAAGGATGTTTTCAGAGCTTAGGGGTTTTATTTTTCCTTTTTTGGAGGGGGGGGGGATACGCCATCAGTGGGTGGGAACCCTTGTGATAATGGGCCGTAGTGGTGGGGGCTTCCTCGTGGTGCCGCTTGGGTAACGCTAAATCCCCACCGATTTGTACCGGCGGATGTGTGAAGGCTCTCTTTGTAGTGAGTCTGCAGCAGCGGGACAGTAATAAGCAGGTATATAGGAAACGCTCGCCAGTCGGATCCCCACGGCCAGTTCTGGTTATGATACTGTCGTGCAGTCTGTGGTTCGAAAGAGGAGAGCTGCGTTCCGTCCTTCGAGGAATCTGTGAAGACCTAGATCAGTAGGACGTAGTTCGATACCCACTGAGTCCACCATGTATACTTGTAAAATCCGTAGACCCCACTACCTCCCCCGTGCGTAAGCAATCCTAAGGCCTCGGCTAACAGGTAGGGGTCTGGTGGAGAAAAGTAGGACGTAGTAGCTCTTGTGAATCAATTACAATCGCTATTCACTGTTTTTGTTTGAATTAAATTTGGAGAATATTATCTTCTGAAAGAAAGAAACACTGCTTTCAATTATTTATAATTAGTTCCTTTTTTACATACAATAGAAACCTCTCACATCCGGATGCAAGGAGAGGCGGTTGGCAATGAAACTCTCCGCGCTGTTAACGTGCAACTGAATAGTTTTTATTAAAAAAATAAATTCATTAAAGAAAACACACACACACAACGCGTTTAGGTTTGTTTAATTAAAATCCATACAAAAATATGTTTAGAATGTTTTCAAGTCAAGTTAAAACATTCAATTATTAGTACATGAAAACTCAGAAACCAAATAAGTTCTGAGCGAAAAACCAAGTAAACCTTCCAGTATTTAGCGGTAATGGAAATATTTTCATTACAAGATTAAATTCATTGAAAAATAAAATTAAAATTGTAGAGTAATACTATTAAGACAGCAAAAATCGCTTAAAAAATTAGCAAAGTTGGGGGAGGGGGAGAGAAGTAAAGAAAAAAGAGACGTGTAAATATGACAAAAAAAAAAAAAAAAACGATACTTTTAGTTGCGAAAATGAATCGAAATCGCTTGTACTAATTTTTGTGAAAAAATTCTTGCCAATCTACAAACCAGCAAGATCTTTAAACTGCAAAGTTATAATCGCAAAGTTAAGTAAAGTTTTACTAACAATAGACCGTCAATTAAAGTTTGAAATTATGTTCTGGTCAGATTTTCAAGTGAATCCTTTGGCATACTTGTAATTTATGACTGGCATAGTAAGAAACAACGAATAGATGTGTTGTAGTTGTGATGCAGAAAAACCTTGAAGAATATTTCAGGAAAAGCGAAGACAATACTACAATTATGGCTATTCACACAGAGTTGAGAAAATGCATTAAATATTGATTTAGTTTGAGGGAAGCCTTAGTACTAAAAAACCTTTAGATCTTTTCCCAATTAACTTAAGAACTTCAAACAAATTCCATCTTGTGCAGAAAAATCAGGGCTTTCGATTAATACGCAATATGAATATGCGCGATGTTTTTCTTTGCACTCTGTTAGGAAACTTGTGTGAAAATCCTGCCAAAAATTGGAATAAAAAATCAAATTATGAAAAGGATCACTCCAAGTGGCACGTGCATCCAGAAAAAAAAAAAAAAAAAAAAAAACATTTGAGCATAATTTAGTAGCTTCATTTAGATTCAAAACCCAGTTCTTTGGGTCACTGACAAACTCACACAGATACACGAACATTGCACTTTATTATTAGTAGAGATTTAATTTTATTTTTGCAGTTTTAAATTCTGTATCCGAAGTGCTTTTCAATAATAATAATAATGTCACACCTGAAGTATTTTTCTGTTTTTCGTTAAGATGTTCATTGTTTATTATTTCTACTCCATATAAACAGTTCAAGACAGTTCAGAAAATAACAAATGTTCACGCAATTTAATGAAAAAATTGGGATAGAATAGTGATAATAGTAGTCGATTTGAGTTGATTTTCATAACTTAACATATGTCAAGTTATGAAATTCTTTTCCTTTACATTATTCAAATGGTAGAACCAATATATGAGACGTCTAGATTCAAAACCTGATACATCCATACATACACATTTTTTTCGATTTCAGCTTTTTTACACTTTCTAATAGTATAAAGTAATCGTCATATGGTGTTAATTTTTAAAGTTTCTAAAGCAGCTACATAATGCTAAAAAAGAAATTGAAATTTGCCGGTTTGTTACAAAACCAGATCCCTCCCATCGACCATGCTTGTCAGCTCTTCTTTTTTCCCCTGCAAATATCTTTCAAGGAAAAATTATTTTTGTGTTAAAATTTCAGCAAGTTAAAAGGCTATCCCAATGCTCTTAGCTAGAAATTTTAATTTCTTGGATATTAGTTTTTTACCCGCCGTGAACAACTGCATTTTTTAGATGTAGCTGGTTTTGAAACTAGACGACTCATATGTGGAGTTACTAGAAAAGTCGAATTAACCATGTATGAAGTTCTGTACTAAATTCTTTTTCAAGAAATAATTTTATAATTTTTTTAAGAAAAAATTATGTTATAATCATTATTTATTACTTCTCATGTCTACTCAGAGTGAAATCAAGAAAATACAAATCAATCAGATAGCTGAAATTGAAACAAAAATCCAATTAAATAATAAAAATAATAATAAATTTTTAAAAATGCAATTTTAAAAAATCATAGTTTTCTGCCTTGCTAACAAGAAATAAGACCTTAACTTATGTGTAGAAACAATTAATGAATAAACCAACGTTTTATAGAAAAAAAACCTCGTATAAACACACACATTTGTTTCGGGGCTACCAGCAACCTCTTTACTATTGCATAACGTTTTTAACTTCCTGATTTTACATGAATTACTTACATCCCGATAATCCCAACATTATGCATTGACGAAGAGTCTCTTTGAGCCCCTGAAACACGTGTATGCAATATATATTGCAACTTCGTGACTAAGTACACGTCTTGTAAAACAAATTAATTTACCTCAGCAAAAACATCAAGTTCTGTAGGGCAACTGGATTTAGGAACTGTAGGATCTGTGAAGATGACAATTGCAGTATCAGCAGTTGTTACAACGTTTGTAAAATTTTCGGCTGTCAAAGAGCAGACTCGTTTCACCCCATCATGCTTTGGTGCCTTGAGCAAAGGCAAAATCGCTCCCTCAACAGCAACAGCTGTCAGAAACAGGAACACGATCCTCTTCATAATTGGCTTTAGTAACTAACAACTAACGACGGACGAACGAGTTTTATCAAGTGTAAGAAGCAAGTTATTTCTTAAAAGCGTCTGTGCTTTGACACTCTAACTCATGTCATTTTGTGCTGAGCAAACACAACCTTTGACGCGAATATGGAGATTAGAGATAAACGTTCCATTGTTCCTTTCTTCAGAGCCAAATTTTAAGAGGGAATAAAATAGGAAGTGCGTCAGAATTATGTCTGCTTTGCTTTTTAATGTTTTCGTCCGAAGCCGAGATTTTTGGGAAGGATCTCACGTGGTTTCCGGAATGATTGCTTTGACTTTCATGTGTCAGTTTGTTTTCGTCATCAAATGAAGAGAGATGTCACTGTCGGATGCTTAACTTGACGCTGGCAGATGATCAATTTTTTTTAAAAGCTTCTTTCGGTTCTTATTTCTTTATATTTTTCGCTGAAATCTGGAAGGACACATGAAATAAAATCCAATGAATTTTTTTTCTGCTTAAAATGTTCTAAAAAATAATTCTTCAATAAGGCACATGTGGCAAAAAGAAAAATCTAGCTGAGGCATTCTTAAGTTTTGTTTAAGAATATCGTTGACAAAACGGTAGAGGAATGATGGGGAAAAGTGCGCTTTCGAAACACAAAAAGTCTATCCTAATACAGAATCTATCGTCAAATATTCATATCTACCAAATGATGCCGGTCTCCTATCATGAATTAACAGCTTAATGTTTTTTCCTTTGCGTATGCGCGTGGAAAGTTACTATTTGATTTTAAATTTATGTTGTTCTATGTTATATAGCATATTAAGCCATAATCTTCGTCGATAAAATGTTTATACATATTCATCGAACCAATAGAAGTAGAATTAGGGGACATCATTCAATTTTAATACAAGAGTGTTCATAGTTTAACCCATAATGTTATTTCTTGCTCTGCACTATTTTGATGCAGGTGAAATACATCGTCGTCTAGAAAAGGAACTCTTTAGTAACATAGCTCAGTGTTAACAGCTAGATTGAATTGAAATTCACGTAAAACTAAATAAAATAATTTTAATAATATATAGAACCGACTTCAAATTATAAATTGCGCTAAAAAGTGAAAAAATAAATTAATTCTTTAAACAACATCGATGTGACTTTTAAACAGAGTTTTAGAAGTCGGAGCAACATTGGGATGGATAACATCTTTTATAATCATGAATCCCAATTACAAATATATATATTTTCACAGAATTAGCAACAGTTCCAATATGAAGTAGCAAATGGTGTAATGGTAATTAGACTCATAATTTTGCACCGACTTCTAAAGCTATGTTTAAAAGTCACATCGATGTTGTTTAAATAATTAATTTATTTTTCACTTTTTAGCGCAATTTATAATTTGAAGTCAATTCTACTTTTTTATTAAAATTATTTTATTTTATTCTTTTTAGTGAAAATACATTTTCTATATAAATACTCCATTTTAAAAAAAAATCCATATCAAAGGGCAAACCTTCTTTGAATAAATAGCACTAAAAACTAATCATTTGCATGAAAAATTCCGTTTTGAAGTCGATTTTAGCAAACAAACTGATTGGATTAAATTTTTGCCTCAGAGAAGCCTTCAGCCAAACTCTTGCTGTAATTGCTTTTAATATTATAGCACAATGGCAACAAACACTTTTTAAACAATGACTTTTATACTTATTGATAGTTTTACCAACAAAGAAAAATCAAGCCAAGCCTTTAAAATTAAAATAAAAAATACTTATTTTTCACCCGCAACGTTTTATCTAAAAAACAAATGTAGTCAGATTGATGTACGATATTTGAGTTAGACGACCCTCTATCGATTAAAGAAAAAATCGATTCATTTAGTCAAAAGTTAGGGATGAAAAAACAAAAAACATATTACATTTCTGCACATTGCTTTTGTTCTATGAATCGAATATGGTCAAACGAAGGTACGGGACCTATGGGAAACCACCCTCGATCGATTAAAAAAAAAAATATGAAAATCGGTTCATCCGGTGCGAAGTTATGAGTGGACAAATAAACAAAAAAAAAAAAAAAAAAAAAAAAAAAAAAACGACATACATGCAGTATGAATGTATAACCTCCTTCCTTTGTGAAGTCGGTTAAAAAGACTCCTAAAATAGCAATGCATAAGCGAGATTACTACAGAGGCTATTCACATACCACATTAGAGTATTTTCATATTCACCATATAAGCAGTTTACACAAAATGTTTATGTTTTAAAAGTTTAGTAGCTCTTGACCTGAACTGCCTATCTGCTGCGTGATTCCTGAGAAACTTTCGGGTGGAGCAGGGCAAGGGAGGCTCATTGGATACCTCTCACAGTATGGGTCGTAATGGAGGGGGCGTCCTCGTGGTGCGGCATGGTTCACGCTAAATACCCTCGTATTTGTCACAGCGGATGTAGGGCTCACTTTGTAGTGAGTCCACGTCACCGGGACAGTAAAGCAGGTTGGCAACGCTCGCCAGTGCGGTTTCTATGGTCGGTTGTGGTTGTAAACGGTCTGAGAGTTTGTGGGAGGAACTGCGTTCCGTGCCCTTCGTGGGAATCTGTGAAGGCCCTTGATGCCATAAACCAGTGGTTCCTAAACTTTTTGTCTCGTAGACCCCTTGTCATGTTTTCCGGTTTTGGGTAGACCCCCTGTTTACCTGATATTGATTTTTTTTATAAATTCAGTAACTTCAAATGTATTTTTGATAGTTGGTATAGTGCTACTCACTGTGAAAGATTTAAATTTCTAACTGTAGTGAAGTGTAGTTGTGAAAAACTTAAGAAAGAAACGAATGTTAATTTTAAACATTTATTAATTAAATTCAAATTAAAATTCAGTATTTGTTATATAATATAACTAAGCAATAAATAAATACTTTTAGTGGGAGGGATGCTTTAATAATAAATTATCAGCATTTGGCATCAAATTATTTAGGTTGAAACTTAAATAAAAAATATATGTGATCGACTACCGTTGACCCCCATTTTCATTTCATGGGCCCCCATTTTCTTTTTCATTTGACATGGACCCCTTGCAGGTGATCGTCGACTCATGGGAGTCGATATAGACCACTTTGGGACCATAGACAGTAGGACATATGTTGCATTGCGTACCTCTCACTGTAACTAAACGAATCTTTGTTACGGCCCTGATATCCGTTTCTCGTTCCGTTTTCTGCAGGAAATTCACGAATAGAAAAAACATGCATGTCACTGCATTTATTAATCACTGAATTTGAATACATTTCTTCGGGAAGGAATTCCAGTCTTCTGTTCTTTAGCAACGCCTGTTTGCACGTTACCAAAAAATTCGGCTACCGAACAATTTTATACTTTCACAAACATATTAGCTCTGAAAAATAAATTCTGTAATCATTCCCCCTCACAAATCAAACTCATCTAAAAAATAGAAGGAATAGCCTTCTATTATAACTCATTGCTGAATCAGAGATTACTTTATATAATAGACAGAACACTCTCAGAAACGCATGCTCAAATCTCACGAAAATTTCGTCGAACGTTTATGACGAAACGGCTTCGTGTAAAATGCCCAGAGTAAACTTTCCGTCAAATTGCCGAAATTTGTGCAGTAGCATTTTTAATTCACATGATCGTGCGAGGAAATAATCGTTGTAAATGACGAAATTTTCTTGACGGTTGACGAATCGTCGAAAATGAAGATTCTATTTTTGGGATATCTAGTAATTGTATCTTGCTCGAGTTTAGCCTTACATGGAAAAATTAACTAAGGGGCCGTTCATAAATGACGTCAAGCTTTTTTCCCATATATTTGACCCCTCCCCCCTTTGTCACAATATGTCACACTTCAGTGGAGCCTCGCCGCCTTGTCACGCGTCACGCTATGTTGCATAATGCACGATGTCACATTTCCTGTTACCCCCTCCCCTCGCTTTGTTACACTTTGTCACAATTTCATGAACCCCCCTCCCCCCTCGAATCGTGACATCATTTATGAATGATCCCTAAGCAGAAAGTTTAAATTTCCTTTTCTCAATTATTTACTTTCCAGCGCGAGAGAGTAATATTTTTGGCAATGTCAGAAAAACATGGCTTATTTATGAATCATCCAAATTCCCCAAAATATTTTTAAGATGCATAATTTAGGAGCAAATGCGGGTATTTTCTTCAAACGTGGAGGTAATGATAAATCAAAATTTTGCAATTATCTTGAAATATTATATTTTTTGGGATGGCAAAATGGTAAAAAGATATTATTGGAGAAATTTTACCTTTGTTAGGTCGCTACCTCCGTAATACTAAGTTAGTATTACGGGGGTTGCGGTTACATGCGGTTTGTTCCTTGTTCCATTGTAGATAAGACTTAAGTTCATGTGTCAAAGTTGCAAAGATGGTTACGGTTTCGCAAGATGAAAGTTGTAAGACAATGATAAAACTTCCTTTCTTCATAACGTAAGGTATACCACGAATACTATATTTCTTCTGGTTGCATTGTTACAAAATAGCACACAAAGACTGACTTCATAAATTTATATTTCATTGAAACATTTCCAAAACTTCGAGGAAAATGTAATATTTTTGCTACTGGCGTTTTAAATGTCTTTGCCTAAATATTACAATATGTAAGATATGTTGAGACATTTGTATGCAATTAAACAAGTAGAGGTTTGTTTTAAAATTGTTTGTGCTCATTCAATCATATTTAACTTAAAAAATTCGTTCTGAAACTTCAAGTACTCTTCAAAGAAAGAAAAAACCCTTTCCTGTCTTAACGATAGAATCTTACGCACTTACCTAAGATTTATTCAAATTAAGTTCCCAAATGTTCATATTTACAATAAGCGGGAAAACATAATATTTTTTTGAAAAAATTTTTTCAGTATAACTTAGAATGTATCTGTTGGATGATTATGAATGCTTTATTCTAAATTTTGCAATAGTATCTGACAGAGACCGCAACAACTACCATTAAAAGTAAGTGTCTTAATTCTGATTTAATAATAAAAAAAAAGTTTTTAAATGTACCGTGAAAATAGAAGAGCGGATCAATCATAGAAATATTTTGAATTCTGAGACTCAAAAATTTTTCTTTTCTTCCACAAATATGCTTACAATTTTCTTTCCGTGTTGAAATTAAGTTTCACGTATCTGCATTACGATAAGATTGAACATCCAACCTCCATCCGAAATCGATAACAGGCAAATTGTTGAAAAGCAGCTAAAATTAGATTAACTTGGAATATTTTCGTCTTCGTGATTGTGTTCCTCAGAAGATAATGAAATTGTTTATTGAAATGAATGGCACACCCATTAAAATGTTACCACTTTTGACGTATTTACTTTTATCATGTGCGTCACTATATATCACCCATAGAGGCTTGCCCATTGTCTGAACATAAGTATTTTTCAGCATTTGAGATTTTTATCTTTAGCACGAAAAAACATATTGTGGTCGGCTTTATGTAAATAAGAAATAATGCACTAGTTCGACGCATTAAGTTGACAGTGGTACTAAAATTCTAAGCTTGAGCAATACCATATCGAGTAGTGAATGAGATCAACATTGCAGCTATTGTTGTTGCATGTGATTGAGCGCTATACTGCTCTGATCGCTTCTTTTAAAAACTAAATTTTCAGAAATTTATACATTTTACGATTAAATTAATTGTTATCATTTTTTTTACGTAAAACGAAATAATCAGGTCATTTACTAATTGGAAACAGCCGCTGCTACAGTTGAAATTGGGGATATCTAAAAAATAACTATCATGGAGTTAGTTATAAGAATTGTACAAAATAAAATGAGAACATACTGGTGTAAGTCAAATTGTTTTTAAAAATGTAGTTAATTCAATTTTTTATAATATGGGATGTCGTCCATCCTTCTTTACAGTAAACTAATGAATAATTCAAAAATGTATCGACATAAGGCGCCATTAATTTTTTTTATTCAATACCTTAACAATAATATAAAACCGTAATGCAAAATGGGAGATAGTTTTGAGGACTGGGGCAGTTGCATTTATGTCTAAAAAAAGCATTGGAATTGATCATTAATGAGCTCTACTAGATGGAATAGTTATAGCTTCCTGCATGATTCTAACTGTTAACCAGCTACAGTATCGTTGACAGTATTGTCTGTATTTAAAATCAGAAAACCTTGTTCTTTTTTTGCCTGAGAAATAAATATAAGTTCTTAATTTTTCAATGATTTTTTCAGTCCTATTGTAACAAAAATAAAAATATTATTAATGTATAATAAACTCAAAGATTTGTTTGCAACTAAGGGTGCTTTCACACCAAAGGCGACAAAGACAAAAAAAATCGTCTTTTCTCATCTGCGCAATCGCCGAGCATATTTTTGAAGGCAAGAATATGCTCTGCGATTGCGCAGATGAGAAAAGACTAAGTTTTCTGTTTTTGTCACCTTTGGTGTGAAAACACCCTAACAGTCAAATTAAACCTAAACCCTGCATGTTTTATGTAATAGGCATTAAAATAACAGTTGTGAAATCTGTCCCACTCCTCCCCACTCTCCAAAACTATTTTTCTCAAATTTAATCGCCTTGAATTACATCACTATGTTTCTAACCACCTCATGTGATGAAAATATAAACATTTTTTTGAGTTGCTTCACTCTGATTTCTAAAAACTTGCTGAAGCTTTTCTATGTGCTCCAAACTGTTTTAATAGGATTAATGTTATTTATCGTTTGTAGTTATTTAATTTATTATGATTCGGGAATCTTAAATACTAGAGAAATAATGCACAAAACGTAATTTTACCACAATCATCAAATATTAAAAAAATAATTAAAAATAAATAAATAAATAAACAAATAAAAATAAAAGTGCATTTATTTATTTACTTTTTTACGCATTAACGAAATTCTAATAAAAATGGGGGAAAAGGGGCACAACAAATTCTTATGCACCGCCATAGCTCCTGCTCCGAGCAAAAGTATTTTGCTCCGCTCCAAATCATACTTAAAATATTCGCATAAGAAAACTCCATGCTCGATCTCAACGGCAGAGGCAACTATAACGTCACATGCGCATACCAGGGTTTCTCAACCTTTTTTCTCCCTTATGAGCACCAAATTCTTTCGTGGTCCCCTCGTGTTGTATATGTATATATGTGTGTGTAGTAAGATGTATTAGTTAGGGGCGCATCGACAGGTAGGTACGAACGAGACTGGTCTCGGTTAGGGGAGGGGGCACAGGAACATCATTTCAAAATTTTTTATGGGGGGAAGGGTATATTTTCAATGCATGTTATAGGTAAAAAACAGAAAAATATGTAAAAGCATGCATAAATTCAATGTATGTCTAAAAGTCAGGAGGGGGGGGGGGGGGCAATTGATCCTCCCTGATCGCCTTAATGACGGGCGCTAGTCTGGAAGAAGGTATCGAGCTTGAAGTTCACCTCTCAAATCAAAATTTGACTTTTAAAATTTAATTAATTAGCATGTTTGTAAAATATATAAATTAAAACTTACTACGGATTTGAAATCTTTGAGAAAAGAAATATATATAGAATTTACAGGTTTCACACATCAGTGCCGGATATCTGGTATATGCCTCCAATATACGCATTATCTATTTCATTAAAAGCAAGATGCATATTTAACCTATTAGCTATTTTTATTCAGAAATTTTTATTACATCCCGCTACCCATACAGCACAAGATGGTCCTCATTATGTCCTGAGTACTCTTGTCAAGTCCTGAGGGGTGGTCCCAAGGCTGTCCTTAAATCCCAATTCGAGAACCTCAGGACGACCTCTGACCTGAAAAATGTCCCGCTTAGTGACCGCCCTGATAACGTCCTCAGAGCGACCTGAGGCATTAAACGCACGGCAACTCGAGGACGAACGGGATTTTGGGGACATAGTTAGGACTTGAGGAACTTTACGAGGATAGTCAGAGGACTTCTAGGACGTCCTATGAACAATGACAGGATCCTTCGATGTTCCCAATCCATCCTGAGAACACTGTCACAATCAATACTTAGCACCTAATTCTGTCTTGAGTTCATCCTCAGGAGATCATCACTAAGACTCGCAGCACCCTGCCAGGACAAGCTTTGAACAATGACAGGATGAATGCCGTACGCAGCTCATTGCAATGCATTATTGAAATTTATATAAACCAGAAAACCAGCAGACACAAGTAAAATACAACCAATTGACAGGCATGACTGGTCAGTCCCATTGTTAGTTAAGAGCCTCAGCTTCTTTACAAATAAAGGATGTAAATAAGCAAACACTAAGCACTTGCTTTCCACGTAAGTGCAACAATGGAACAAGGAGTCATGACATACATTTTTGTTTTATACTTGTGACAGCATTTTTTCTTGTTTATCTGAAAAAATTTCAAAACCATAATCATTATCAAATTTCCACAAAATACTTCATGCAATATGTACTTAAATTGACGTTTGGGGAAGGGGGGGGGGGATTTTACCAATTTACTCTCCCTGCCCCTTTTTTTGTTGTTAAAGGAATTACTTGACCTTCATGTTAGTATTAAAAAAATAAATGATAGTTTTTATTATTTCTGATAGTGAATAACAGATTTTACATTATTTTGATGTGGTCAATTGAGATTTGTATCAAATATTTATGCAACTTAAAAATTTTCATTTAAAGGAAATAGAATTTTACAAAAGATTTTAACTTGAATGAAATAAAATTTTAGAAAAAAAAAAAAAAACAATACTAATAATAAAACAAATAAAACAAATATTCAAATTAAAAAAGTGCATTTAGATATGTTCCGAGTTAAAACATAAAATGTTTGAATGACAATAAAAAAATTCAGCATTTGAAATTCGACTTTCAATATTACAGTTAATATTAATAAATCTGAAAACATACTTTTAATAAGACCATTCAAAACAAATGCAAATGGTTTATGAAAAAAATTTATTTGAAAATATAACAAAAAATACATTGCAAGTCATATATAAATTTAATCTCTTTCTTTGTTTCAAGCAGTACTTTCAGTAACCACCATTTTAACATTTCCTAAAAAGAAAGAAGTTATATTATGAATAAAACTTAATTTACAAGAACATTGTTTTTTTTTCTCTGTGCACCAATGTGGATAAAGTTTTACATAAATGAAACTTACATCAAAGAGAAGCATGATTTATGCATTATTTTTGAATAATAATAAATAAAATAGTAAATACAGTGGCACAAACTTTTTCTTTTTTATGGAGGATTGTTCCTAAATTTCTTCCTTGAAAAACACAAGCAATAAAAAGTACAATTACATAATTTGCATGTTGTGCATAAAAACCGTTTTTTCCCTTTAAAAAATTTTTTTTTTTTGCTATAGGTGTTACAGCACAACGATAACCATTTCATTCCAAAACAATATTTTTCAAGCAGCGTTACTGATAAATACCAAACAAGAGCCCGTGATCGAATACGCGCCCCTCCCCTCTTTTCCCGCGAATTTCCTTTACGTAAAAGTACCGATTAATCGTGTTGTCCGCCCTTCAAACTTGGATTGTCATTGAAATTATAAAGGAGAAATAAAAGAAATAATTTCAAAAATAGCGAAAACGAATCTTTTGCAAAAAACGCTATTGCAAAAATTGGCCATTCCTGAATATGAGTAGGTAAATTGCTCATTAACGATCTTAAATGCAATCACAAAATATTGTTTGCATTGTATTAATTACAGTTTTCATGCTGTGTTTTAAAACTATATTTTCCAAATGTCGCGAAACAGTCATTGGGATGCGTATAGACGTGCAAGAATCTTCAATTTCACAAGTTGCAATAACAATATCCAATCTGAAATAAAGACGAAAATAAAAAGTTAAAAAAATTCTTAGTAGGAAATTTAAGTACACCAAAAAATGAAGGAGGAGGCCAGGGAAGGGGAATAAATCACCGGAACAAATCTTTTGCACCTGTCTTTCTAGCTTCTGCTGATATCTTTCCTTACTATTGTTTATATTTATGATTATTTAATTTATTATTATGGAGGAAAACATGTGAACAGAGGTTAAAAACAAAGCTATGCATTTAGTGTAATCAAAATTTGTTTGCCACTTTTTTTTAGGATCGATTGTAACGAATTTTAATTACATGATCATGAATGAGTAATAGACAAACCTTTACTTTGTTCTACCTACTTTCCTTTAAAATTTGGGGGGGGGGGGGGGGGATGAGGCATAAAATTGGAACGTTTTTTCACTTGTATCGTTTGCGCGCCCCCTCCCGTATTTTCGCGAATTTCGGCAAAATTTAGGAGGGTGATAATTTGGTATTTCACTACAGAGATTTTTATTTTAAGAGAGTTCAAGTATTCAAAACCAGCACTTTCAAACTATTCAGGATTTCAGTAAATTGTTTTTTGAATAAAAAAATTATTAAAACACATACATACACATATATATGAACAGTTGTTCTTGTTATACGGACATTTTTTATAGTGGCAACTCTGTTATAACATCAAGGAACCCCCTCCCGTTTAAGTCTCTTCAAACACTCATAAACAGTAATAATCCCTTATACTGTCACTTCGCTATAGCAGCAAAAAATTATATGTCATAATTCTCGTTCCACAATCCAAGTTATATGCACACTTGCTTTGTGGTAGGGATATGAAAATTAATAATTTAATAAACAAAGAGCAAAATAAAGCATGCATTTATCATCACATTTAAGGTATTTTCACAGCTATTTAATTTATTGCAAAAAAATTAAATTTTCTTTAAGAACTAAGGAGCAAACTAGTTTTTCTTTTTCTGCGATTGCTTTATTAAAATGAATTTTAACATTTGGAATTAATAGAATTGAATCTAAAGATTTATACATTTCCCAGTTTTTTCAGTAGGCGACACTGACTTTCAGCTTCTTTTTTACCAGATGCATGCCATCCCCCCACCAGATATTTTCATAACTTTAAGAAAAAACTCAAAATTGGCCACTAATATGTATACTTGCAAAGCTACAGCATCATGTACAATGCTGAAATTGGTAGGGTAAGAGAAACAGAATAATACATATAAATATGGTCATTTCATTCATTAATATACCCGCAATTTTGTGATACATGTACTTGCATTTCTTTACTTGAAAAATTCTATTATTGCAAATTGCTTTGTAAGCAAATTGGTTGCTCAAAAATTAGCCCCTACCCTCTCCCAGGGAAAAAAAAGAACAGTTGTTAAGTTATGCCAGTTGGTATTTTATGATAAGTAGAAGTAAAAGGAATGTGTTGCAAGCTATATATTTGAGAAAGCCGACACTTCACTAGAGATGGGAATGGTTGGGGGGAAAAAAAAAACGGAAATTTTGGGGCAAAAACAGGTTTTTGTTCAGTTTTTTTCCCGAAAGGATTTATTTCCACCCGGAAAAATTGAAAATTTTGAAATTTCTAGTATAAAATAATACATTCAGAAATTTATAATAGTCATATTCCAATGTTTTTTCTTTGAATATTTTATATTTTTTATTATTTTTCTTTAAATATTTTATATATTTAAATATAACTGTCGCGGCCAGGTTCACGACATCAGGGCGCGTGATACGCAAAGTGGCATAGACAATAAAACACAAATTCTTTTGGTTAACTAGATTAATTTATTCACTTATATAGATATTAACTTAGGCCCATGAGACTACTATTAAAAAGGAAAATGAAATGTGCAGGGAACGAACCATGTCCGGATCCAACGGCAGCACTTGTTGTGAATTTTAGTCCATATGTGTCGGTGGGCGATCCTTCCTCGTCCGGAAGCGAATGGTGATCATCATAGTCCTGCTTGCAGAAGAGGCCTGCCGCGCCTATTTTATAGACGGCAGATGTTGTCAATCAAAAATTGTACAGAAGGGGCCCATCTCTGCCTTGGAAGATGAAGTGGTTTCAGGGAAAAACTCATCACCTCTGTCCAGATCTGATGATGCTCTGATGTAGTTCTTATGTAACTCTCGTGTTCTCTGACCATGTTTTCTGATGATGTTTTTTGGTTTTAATTCACCAAAAGCCCCTTGCTGATTTGATGGGAGGTCTTGACCAATTCAGGCTCTTCTGGCCTCCCATCTTTTCTTAGATTTCTCCCAACCAGGGCGCTTCCCGTCGGCCGTTGGCTGGCGAGTTTATCTGTGGGGCGGTACGAAGATCCACGCAATCAGAGCGTTTTGCTTCTGGTGTTCTCACGGTGTTGTTGCCTCCTCCGCCATCTTGAGTTATAAAATTTATATTTATCTTATCCCTCCAATGGGCCTTTGTTGAGAAAATCTCTTCAGCTATTGTTGGTCCAGACGGACTGTCGCCGCTGGTCGTAAAAATGCCTATTACATTGTAACCCCCCATCTTTCTGTTACGACAATAACATGACACAAAGTTTCCCTTTTGTACAAGAAAAAATGACAGAGATATTTAATTTCAAAGCTTGGAATTCTTTCACATTTTCTCGGACTTTATTAAGGTGTCGGTTAAAAAATCTGAATGAAATATTCATTGAATAATGAATAGAATGAATACTTCATTGAAATTTTTTAACCAACCCCCTAATGCAGGCCAAAAAATTGAAAAAATGCCAAACATTGAAACTAAGTATCTGTTTATTTTTGTCATACAGAAGGGAAACATTTTGTGTTATGTTCCTTAGGATGGGCGTCAACTTTTACTTAATATGATTATAAAGACTGGGGGACTGTATAAAAAGTTAGTTTCTGTAATTTCACAAAATTGATTTTTTAAATTAAAAAATGTTATTATCATAAATGCTTACAATTTTTAAACATTTTTATAACTGTGCGTATATTTTTGAGAACCAACGGTTGCAGAGATAAAAGCCTCCTAAGGACTTTGCTTTGCACCCTGTATATATACATACATATAAATAAATGCATGTAACAAACTTTGGAGAGAAAAAAAACTAAGCAACTTTCTGTAAAAAAAAATTAGTTGATAATTTACAAAAGTTACATATGCTAAAATATACTTGCTATATATACTAATATTTTAATTATTGAAGTTGTAATAAATAAAATATTATAAAGAAAAATTATTGATAATTTTATGATTTACAAAGTCAAACTTACAGTTACAAAGATATAATGAAAAAATCATTTATATATTTTTTCAATAGAAACACCCCCGATCCTGAAAACTATTTTTAAAAAATCTACTTTCACTTGTAAAAAATCAATTTTTCCATTTTTTTTCAGAAAAAAAAACTTTTTTAAAAATTTCCTGTAAAATTCTGTAAAATTTCCGGGGAAATTTTACATCCCTACACTTCACTGAAATTAACTGAGAGCTCTGGCTTGCAGAATTAGAACAATTTATTTCCATATTTCTACTACCTATTTAAAACTGATAAGGCGATTATTTTTTATTAGTTCTGTTTGAACACATATATTTCTCAGTCAGAATCATGAAAGTGAGTAACGTTTTATTACATTTTAAATGTAACCTAGGTTAATGGGGTAAAAAAAAAAGGTCCAACTTAGTTTGTTTTTACAATTATTGTTATTTTTATTATTTTTTTAGTGCGTTATTGCAACAGGATTGTTTGTTTGCCTCATGAGTGCTACTGTAGCTAAAACTTAGAATTGTACTAATATATTTGTTAGCTAATAATAAAAGAAACGGTTCCCTAATTAAACCTTCCCCGTTATTTCTTATACCTGCAGTGGCGACATTTAACTTCTAAGAAAAAACATTTTTTTAAAAGTTATATCCTTTATTTAAGAAACAAAACTCCCGAGAGAAACAGCTATTCAAATACTTTAAAAAATACATAAATATTAATAGCACTATCGCTTATTACAGAGCATTTAAGATAAATTTTACAGGATTTATTAAATTTATTATTGATAAGGATTAATTTACAGAATGTTTAATGATGGTACCTCCCATGAGGAAAACTATCACTTGTTAAGACACTTTTTGAAATATCTAAAATATTAATAAATTAATTTGAGAATAATTACCTGTTCACAATGCAGTAAATTATAAGGAATTCATATCTAGACTAGTTTTTATGTTTGATACAGCAATAATTTTAAGATTGTGTAATACCAATCTATCAATAAATTAGAAAATCACCTATAACAAGAAATAGCAAAAACAGTAATGTAAATGCTGCAATTGATAGGTGAGAGAAAAAAAATAATAAAAGTAAATATAGTTGCTCAATTAATACCTGCATTTTTGTGAGAAATCCATGCATCACTTCATTATAGATGTAGGCAGCGCAAAAGGCTTTTAAAATGTCAGCTGAAAGAATATATATATATATATATATATTACAAATAAGAAAATTCAAACAGAGATGACACCTTGCTTAAAGTTATACAGGTGCAACAAGTTTAGAAATACAAATAAATGCACTGAAAACATGCTTCGAATAAACCCCTCCTTTCTTCTCGCTACATGCCCAACTTTACTCATACAACTTCAAAACATATCATTTTAATTTAAGATAAATTTAACATCCCTCCCCCCCATAAAGAGCATATTTTCCCAACAATCACTACTTAATGAAATACATAAAACATGTTTACCTCCTTTTTGATAAGAATCTTCAAACATGTTAAAACTGGAGCTACGTCAATCTTCGACTTAATTCCAGCTTAAAAGAGAAAAACTAATGTTAGATGCAATAACTTATCAAGTAATTTACATAAAAAAATAGCATATTACTCAGAGTTCAGTTTTGCCTTGGAAATGTTATAATTGCAAGTAACAAATTGCAAACACTATTAATAAATTTTAATTTAAAGCAACATGTTCAGTTCTTATGTAAAAGCTATTCTACAATATTTAAGCTTCTAAAATTAAATGGCTATAAAAAAATTATCAAAGAAATGCTGTCAAATCTCTCCAGATTTAATTTATCACTGCTAGATGAAAAAAATATCTTACACCCAAAAAAAAAAAAAAAAAAAAAAAAAAAATACTTCAGTATATCAATATTTGTGATTAAAAATTTATATAAACAAATGCTTACAAAATAATAACGCTGACAATCTACTTTAGTGTTAGTAATTTCACATTTCAGTTTCATCAGAAGAAATAAATATATAAATAAAAATAAAATGAATGTGTGGCAGCTTGTTCAATTTAATTTCCAGCTACTATAGAAGCGTTTTATAAAAATGGTTTGAAATTTATCATAAAGAAAAAGGGTAGTTAACAGTGACCAAGCAAAAATTAAATTTTCAGAAAATTGCAGAAGTAATCAGTATTGCTTGTGACAAGAAAAATTAAACATGTTTGTTATATAGCAAAAAAAAGGGGGGGGGGGACACAAGAGTTTAACTTAAAATCAGTATGAAAACAATCTAAACAAACCCTGAAATTTCAACAAATTTTGATGCTTTGCGTAACAATTAATCTAAACATTCTCAATCATAATGGCTTGGTATAACTAAATTATCGTAGCCTTATTTTATTTCACATAATTTAACTTTAAAAAGCTTTGAGATAGATCTCATAGACTATAAAGGAGAGATATTCGCATCAACAAGAATTACACAAAATACACTTACCGTTACCATTCGTAAAAAGACATAAGCAAACCATGGAGGTCAGACGGTATTACGATGATGCACTTGACGCCATTAACAAGCTTCCATCTCATCACCAACACCGTTCCCGCCTTTCTATTATTGCCTCAGGCAATCGTCTTTCTTCGGTTGCAAGCGGAGGAGGGAAGAATTCTACGCAAAATGCGCTCGGAGTCTCTGTCGTTTTGCTTCTTTCTTTATTTCTTCTAGACTTTCTTTTTAAAATTTCGGTGGTTTTTTTCTTTCTTTTTTTCAAGGAAATTATTATTTTTTTCCTGTTGCATTTTATCGTCGATTTTCACATGAGTAGTTTCAAGCCCTATTTTATATTTTTCTGTGCAATTAAGATTCATATATTTTTAAAACTAGAGAAAATCTTTTTTATGATTGATAATGCATTTGGCATGATAGTAACTTTAAGAAGTCATACGAGGAAGCCCAGACTCCTTATTTCCCAAACAAAGGTTTAATGTCTCGAAAAACGAGACGTCCTGGACGAGGACATCCTGAGAATGTTGGATTAGAACATTCCGTAGATTGTCATTTCATAACAACCTGGGGATATCCTAGCTCAGTCCTGATGATCCTGAGGATCTAGCAGGACCCTCAGGATCAAATTACGACGTCCGGAGGTCGTCGTGTGCTGTATGGGTATGTTTCTGTTTAAGGTAGATAAAATAATGAAGTAATAAATGTGTATAGAACGCAAGCTATTTTCGTAAAAAATTTGTATCATCTAGGTATTTAAAGATTCTTCATAAA
This sequence comes from Octonoba sinensis, assembly GCA_038502835.1. Taxonomy (NCBI): domain Eukaryota; kingdom Metazoa; phylum Arthropoda; class Arachnida; order Araneae; family Uloboridae; genus Octonoba; species Octonoba sinensis. The sequence continues at coordinate 14,068,240 of CM076606.1, read as the reverse complement.
AGACATTCACAGCATTTTGATTCTGCTTCGATACTGTTTAGGGGATCAGAAAGGGGCAATTGCCCCACTCCCCCTGGATTTAAGAAATATAATGTATTATGCATGTGCAAATATGTTTCGTTGTGTTTCCCCATAACATGTATTGAGTTATAACCCCCCCCCCCCCCATACTCGGAAAATTTTGAAATTACGGCCCTGAATTGATCACTTAAAATTATATAATTAAGGGTTTTCACAACTGAACGTGGGAAAAGTTCTCAGTGTGCACGATTGTTTTCCTTTAGATAACCGATCAACATAGCCCCCTCAACCCCGGGCTAAAAAAAATATAAAACATATTGTTAATTCTTTGCAGAAATTGCTTGTCATAAAATACTACTTCTTAGAAACGCTTCTCCTTGAATCCTGAAGTAAAAAACAAAAACAAATAAAGACATTAAAAATTCAATAAAATTAAAACGAATAAATAAATAAAGAAATAAAATTAAAAAGAATAAATAAATAAATACAATTTGTACTGAAGAATTAACAGAATTGCGTGGAGTGATTCCGTTAAAGAACCCTATTTATTCTCAGCCTATAAATGCTAGCGTACGAATAATGCTTTAAAAGTTTGTTATCTTATGATATGGAAAGATGCCAAATAGCATGTATTCTCTTCAAAAGTTACTTCCTAGAGCACTCCTTTTAATGCTTCTAATCGGCTGAAATTAAATTAAACAGCTGCTGTGTTTGTCTCATTAAGAACAAAGTTAGACAGTTTTATGGGCATATTAAAAAGAAAAAAATAGAAAAGCAAATTGATATCTTATCTAGAAAACTTTCGTTTTTGATGATAGAATTAAACTTGAGTTCACAGTAGCATAAGTATTAATTATTTCTCTAAGTAATTTAACAAGCATGAGTGAGTATAATGGAAGCCGTACAAAAGTAACAAAATGAAAAACGCAAAAAGTTTCGTCACAAGAAATTCATTTTACGCTAGCGCATTTGCAAACAGTATTGTTTCTGTTCTTCCTTGTAATTTACGCGCGAAAAGAAGTGAATTCAAATAAATCGAACTTTATTAGGTCGGCTGTAGCAGATCTTGGTAAAAAAGCAAAAAGTTCGTACAATAAAAGAGAACCGTAAATAAGGCTTCTTAGGAGTATTAGTTGCAGCCGGTGCGAACACTTTTATTGCATAATCTCAATTTATGACCAACATTATAAACGTTTACGATGCAACTAATTCATCTTGGTTAAGCTATTACGAAACGAAGTGTTTGGTGTCGCCATCTGCTGAGAATAAAAGTTGAAAAGAAAGGTTGAAACTAAAATTTTTAATTACCACTTTCCCCCCACCTTTTCATTAGAAGAATGTTTATAGAAATTTCAGAGCACTCAAAACAATTCTACTTATTTCCAATCCGAACTGGAAATTACAAGTGATTAAGTTTTGAATCAAAGTCAAAGAAATTAGTTGGTATGCAGCCAGATGCAAAAGGATTAAGTTGGAAGAAAAAGAAAAGAAAAACGATTTCAAGTATAATGCCTGCAAAGTTCGGATCACATTGGGGCCTTAATGTAAATCAATTTTCCAAATCACGTTAGATAGTAGTACCTGTTATTAGAGCAGGGGTTCCCAATCAGCGGGTCGCGACCCAAATGGGATATCGCAAGTCACTTCGCATGGGGTTGCCATATAATTTCCAATTTTAAATCAAAATTATGACGCAGACCAGTGATTCTCAAAATTTTTTTCTTTTTCTCACGGCACACTTCTAACGATTTCAAAATTTAGCGGCACACAAAGACAACGAAAAGTTTCAAAGTGGTTTCTTACACTGTGTATATACATGCAGGGTATATACATACACTGTATAAAATAGTTAATGATAATAATTTTGAGTGTAAAATAAAATAATATAATATATGCTGCAAAAACAACAGTACGTTTTTTAGGGATTAATTACAAGGTAACAATAAGAATGTTTTGTAATGTTTTTGAAAATTTCTTTTATATTTGTCGTATAAATGACAATGCTATTCTCATTTCATCTTCTACATTTAACAGTCTCCACTAGGGCTCGACCGATGGCATTTTTTGGCCGATGGGCCGATGCCGATTGTTGGCCGATTGTTCCAAGATCGGCCGATGGCCGATGGCCGATTATTTTGCTCTTCCATCGGCCGATGGCCGATGCCGATGGCCGATGGAAAAAACTTCCCTTTAAACCACGTGTAGAATGCTTGTCAAAAATGTCATTTAAATCATTTATTTATTTTTATGTTTATAAAAACATAAATGCCTTATTCAAGCACCATAAAAGACTTCGGGGGAAGTTTACATGATACAGTAACTTTGAAAGTTCGGACATTTTTCCGATTTCAGTTTTATTAATTTTTTTTTAAAGAGACTTGCTTAAAATTGCAACATTTCATGTGAAATGCAGTTAAACATCTTTAACTGAGCAATAAATAAATAAATATAAGGGCTCGACCGATGCACCAGTGCCGATAGTTAAAAAATCTAGCCATCGCCACCGGCACTCTTCGGAAACTTCGGAAAAACTATGGCCTATCGACCTTGAATAACATCTAAATGCCGATGCAATGCCTATGTTTTCCGTATGGAAAAATATCTTCCAGACTTTAATTTATTTTTACTTCAGAATGAAAAGTACCAAAAATCACTTTCCTGTATCTCGAAAAAAAACAGAACAATTTCCAGATCGCGATATTATTTTTCGATCTTATATTCCCCTAATCCGTTACTTTTCAGATATACTAATAGTAATACTAGTAAATACAAAACTGAATAAATGTAGAATAAACAATCAGAAGAAAACAAACATCAGCTAAAGCGACCTTGTAAGGCACGTGCACGAAGCAAAGATTGGTTCCGATTATTCATCGTTTTAACTCCGTTTTTTAGTTCATGGTAGAGTTTTACATGAATCCCTTGATTTTGATGCAGAGGAACTAGAACATTTAGTATTCTTTTTTTATGAAACTCATTCATTTTTAAACGAGTGCAGTATTTTGTTTGAAAAAAAGACTCCTGAGCGCCCAAAATGTCGCGTTGTTTTAAAATAGTGTGAGAGTTGGACATAAAGAATTAAAAAAGAAAAAAAATAATTTTTATTACGTACGGTTAGACCAAAGATGCACGACGCGTTTTTAGCTACCAGTTTGTTTAAAGTTGGGATTCGATACTGGTAAAGAAAATAAAAAAACCTTTTTTTTTTTTTTTCAATTTGCGCCTTGGCTACCAGGTTTTTGCAAGACAAAATACCAGGGGTCAAAACGGACGAATTTAAAATTAATAACGTGCAGTTTTCGTTCTCGTATTTGAGAATGGTCGATTTCACAACGGCAGTTTGTATAAAAAGCAGTGTTGCGTTTCAAATTGAACCCTCCAACCCGATTCAAAATACCCTCCCATAACCGACAATTTTTTATGTGTGGCGCTACCTTCTGCGAAAACAATGTAACTGTTCAAAATTCCTGAGACTCGAATTTGCTTAAATTATATGTCTACCTTTTTAACGCTATTTTTAAACACAAAATTAGTTCAATTTTGCAATATATTTGAAATCTTTTCTTTTTTATCAAATTTTAAAAAAGTTCTCACGGTGACGAAACCAGGTTTATTCTGGGAAGAGAGGGCTCTGGAGTCTCAACTGTTTAAACTGCAATTCTTTTTACACAAATTAATGTCGACAGTTATTGCTGCACGCCATTGAATCCACTGAGCTAAATAAACCTGGAGCGAGGACTGGGCGGTCGAACCGCTTCACACCCTTTTCAGCCATCAAGGCAAAACGCGCAAACTACCAATTCGCGCAATGATAAAACGGCTAACTTTAAAGAGCTCTCGAGCTCTTAATTCTTTTCCGATTTTTCTAAAAAAATTTATTCTAATGCCTGACATATAATAATTTAAAATTTCTCATAGCATTTTAGAACAATTATTCACACATTTTTTCACGATAAAAAACATTTTGCGACACTTTTTATTATCTTTGAATGCTATGTGGGAGTGTGCGACTATGGCAGGTTTAAAAAATGTTTATTTAGACAGTAAGACACCCTGATTAATTGATTTACTCTCCTTGACTACTGATGAATAAATACTTTACACAGTTAAATTATAAATCTCATAAGAAGTTTCAGTGAGCAGCTTCGAACAGCATCAATATAGCGACTTTTATTCCCAAAAACGATAAATGCGTTTTTAGAGTTCTTGCACTTCGATATTGCACTTAAACATAATACAATTAAAAAAGAAGAAGCACTTAAAATAAGAAGAAAGAAGTCATTTTTTGGAGATATTATAGGATAACATTTTTATTAAAAAAAGTTTGCAAATAACTGGAATGGAGCATGTCATTTTGAGATGAATCTGAAATGTATAAGCATTTATAAATTTTATATTTTACAAGTTTGCTTGCCTATGACAAAGTTAAATATTTCTCACTAATGGAACATTTCATTTATGGATATTAAATGTAAATAAGAATAATAAAGAAATACTACTTATTTTTTTAACCATGCACTAATTAAAAATATAGCTGATCAGTGCATCTGCTGGGAAAAAGTGTGTGCTGTAATTCAAAGTTTTATAAGCAGATTAAAACTCTTTGAGTGCAGATGTTAATTTAGTAACAAAAAAACATGATCATAATAGTATTTATCATGATTTTTTAAATCATGCACAAATAAAAATTTCAGCTGATCAGTATATTTACAGGGGAAAAGTGCTGCAATTCAAAGCCTTATGAACTCATTAAAAATCTTTGAGTGTAGATGTTAATTTAGTAATAAAATAATAAATAAATAATAAAATAAATGTTTTTTAAAAACAGCCACAATTTGACAAAATAAAAATTAACACACGCAAAAATCAAAATTTTACTCAAATGAAAAGTTAATTCAAAAACATCAAAATTATTATTGAAATTTCCATTAACTAGCAAATTAAGATAAAAGCAAAAAAGGTACATGATTTAACTATTTGTGTAACTGATATTTTCACTTATAATAAAATATTACGTAATAAGGTTTGACTATCGAGAAAACAGGAGAAATATTTAGGCTATAATGCTAAAAGAAAAAGTTTTTCAGCAATGTAATTAAGTTGTAATATTATGATTTAAGGTAAACTTTATTCATCCAAAAACAATTTTGTGTACATTATGGGCATATTAATTAAATTTCTGTGAAAAAAAGCCATTCAAAGATAGAATACGAGAACAAGGCATTTAAAGTTTAAATAGGCAATTCGCCATCAAAATGAGCTTTAACACCGTTTTCTTTTAAGTTTCACGAATTTATTTTTACATCCCTTTGCACAACAGGATGCAAACGTATTGCTAAATGACGAAAATAAAATTTTTTGATAAACTATGATAAATTAAACCGAAATTTGTAACAATACACCATACGAGCCAATGCTTCCACAATGGGAAGTCAGCGATGTTTTGCCTTGATGGCTCGAGCACTGTATTCATGCGCGTCGGCTCGCAAGCTGCCCTGTTGAAGCATGGGGAGTCCTCACTCCAGATTTCTCTCATTTAGCTCAGTGATTGCATCACGGAATTTTAGGACACAAAAACTATACACATGAACGATTGTGCTTCGTTTGCAAATCTACGGATCCCAACCGTTATGGCAATTTGTTCAAGAAAAAAACGAAATACGCATGCAATATGTAAGTGGATCTTGATAATACTAGTAATTATTATAAAAAAAACCAGTAAATAGTAGCGAGCATGCCGAAAGAAGATTAAGAATGAGTAACAATTTAATTATTATGATTGTTGTTGTCATTCTCGTTCTCGCATATGTGGAATTATTTTTTTCTTTCAATAACTTGTTATAAGAACTGGGATGCTCAATTTTTGTGTCGTGCGTTTACGAAAATAACTCACAGCAAAAATTAAGTTGGTTTCTTTTATTTTTCACTTATTTATTTACACATGAATAGTTAATCTATAGCGGTTGGGATCCGTAAAAATGCATTTTAATAGTAAACGGTGTGCTGATTGATTAAATGCTACGAACATACCAACAATATCACAAAAGCATCCAACTTTAAGCAAAAAAAAAAAAAAAAACACATTTTGTAGCAGCATTCCTGCAGATATTTTTCTTGCTGAAGAAACATCAATATTTCTTTCCCTCTTCTGTTCTTCTTCTTTTGCTATATGTGCGAGAATTATTCTTAGAATAATTCTCGCTGACTCGGAACAAAAGAGCGAATTCTGTAGAATCGTCGAATGAAGTCACAGAACAAGATATCCGACTGCTTTTCCGAGTATTCCCTCCGAATGTCTATTAACTCCAGCACGAAAATTGGGCATGTTGGGCATAAATAGGCAACCGGATAATAAGAGCCTGAGCTGATATAAAATAAACGACACCCATTTGTTATCAAAACGGTGTAAAACAAAATTTGGCATAGTTCTAAAATTAAAAATAGTATTTGTTTTTTAAAAATCTTTAAAACTTCTGTTGTAAAAAACTAAAATATTTATGAAATCTCCCAAAAACTATTAAGGAGCCAAAAGAAAGCCAGGAAGACATGCAAATTATTCCAAAAGCCAAATGTTTCGTATTTATCTTAAAAATAGCCAAATTAGCAACCCTGGCTCCCCCATGATGGCGAAAACTGTTTTTAACTGCTGTGCTTCCTCTTATTGTATGGAAATAGAAAACTAGCTATGGAGGAGGAAGACAGTTAAAGACAGAATGTTTTGTGGAAAGTTGTATCAAGTTTTGTGGAAAGTTGGAAAACATCGGCCTGGCATCGGTTTTTAGATGTTTTTTAATGCCGATGGGCCGATGTTTTTCTGAATTTAACATCGGCCGCCGATGCCGATGGCCGATGGCAGGTTTGTTGAACAATCGGCGCCGATGCATCGGCGAGGCCGATGCATCGGTCGAGCCTTAGTCTCCACCTTTTTTCATTTTTATGTTAATCGTCACTACTGAAAATCCGAATTCATATAAATAAGATGTAACAAACTCTAATAATATTTTCAAAACTGTTTTGGCTATCATAGGATAATCGCATCGAATGTTAATCCAAAATAAATTTATTGATTCTTACGATAAATTTTATGACATACATTTCTAAAATTTGGCGCTTAACTTTAAGATGGCTTGGTGGCAGTGGTTGAGAATCACTAACGTAGATAAAATGATTTCTTCTTATACTAAATATTATTGTAACTTATTTGTCGCTAAAGGGGATAAATTACGAAAAGAAAAAAAGTCTAGTGACATGACAATTTTCGTTGTAAACAACCAAAATAAAATTTATCAAAAATATTTAAAAGAAGTAAATGAAATGTGTACGAAAATAGTACAGACAATGTATGAAAAATATTCAAATGATACATAGAATGAATTATTTCAAAACAATTACAGAAATATCTCATAGTTCTTGAGAGCACTTACGCATAACGAGAAAAGCATTCAACCGAGCTTCCTCTTGAAGCGATTACCGCCAAATACTAATCAGCACTACTTCTCATCAGAGTCCATTTGCGTACCAAATTTAGTTTCATTTCAAGTATTACATTTCCAGTTAGAGCGGACACAAAAAAGTGTTAGAGGAAAGTTCTTTCAGTCCAGTCCCACTGTAAATTTGTTTATTTTGCAGTGTCCTTACACATGATAAAATAAAAAAAAATAATTAAAAAAAAAACAGTGGGGTTGGATTCAGAGACAGCTTGGAATCAAACGCTTCGGTTATGTGTCTAAATACTTGTGTAAAAATGTGTATGTGTACTATATATGTGAATGCTTACATAGCTGGGTTCGCGGCTTTGTGGATTGTTCTAAAAATGTATAATTAGTAAAATCATTTATCAAATTCATAAATGTTTACATAAACATTTTTTTTTAGCAATACATTCAAATAATTCTTTAAATCTAGTTCGGGAAACCGAGAGAGAGAGGGAATAGCCGAGTTCTCAAACGATGACGAAGTTTTCAAAGATCCATGACAAATAGGTAAAGGAGGGGGGGGGGGGGGGTGGAGAGAGAAACTTCCCGGTACGGTCATGATCAAGCGTCCCATACTAACATTTTAACATCTCTTCAAAAATTATAGGGGATATTCTTTAGTTCTGGCTCAGTGCAACAACCTAAGTCAAAAGTCAATACGTCATAATAGTATTTGGAAACAATTTTTTAAACTTCGTAATAATATCAGCGCAATTATTACAAAATAATTTCATTTTGGAATTTCATGTTTTTTAACAATAAATAAATTGTCTTTAATTGTTTTGTTTGAGAACATAAGCACAGTAATACCAAAATACTTTATGTTCCTTATAATAATTAAAACATAATTCAATTTTTTTGCATGTAAATGTTGGGAAGTTCATTATAGGGTGCTCAAGTACAGAGGTCGTCTTATGTTAAGTCTATAAAATGTCTCCGGAACCGTCGAAAAGTGTTCATAATGTGGGAGTGTCCACATTAGGGAGTGTTCAGATAGAGAGAGTCCATTGCACTAAGTTGTGGGAAATCTCATTGCTACTGAACATATCTTTATATTTGAAAAATATTTTTAACTTTTCAGCTCATAATGCTACAAAAGAGAATTTTTTCTAGTTTTTTTTTTCCTTTTTTTAACTGTAATTTTATTATACTATACTTTACAAAGAAATCAAATTTTAAAAAAGATAATATGTAAAATAAAATTTCCTTCTTTTAGAATATTAATTATATTGTTTGACCGTTGCCAAAGTTTAGTGGGTCGATAAAACTTGGGGCCTTGGGACATTGCTTGCCTTGAACTTGAGAAAAGTGTGTCTTGCACACACGCACATTAAGTTGTGTATTGCATTCGTGTAATTGTACAGAGACCGAGCTTCAAAAAGATGTCTAAAAACACAAGACAAGACGTAAATTATCCTATACCTAGAAAGACTGAAGGCCCAATGCATGTTCTCTAGTCCCTATAGAGCAGGTGAGTGTATGATAGTGTACCATGAAAGGAAAATTCTGCACTGAGTTATAGTTCCTTAAGTTGAAATGAAGAGACATATAAGTTCAAAGCATGTAGCGTTATGATATACATTTTTTTTCTCCCACTTTGATGTTATATTTATATTTTTATAAATTTTATTTTTTTAAGCTTGTCGTAGTTTTTTATAGCTACAAAAAAGGAAAAGAAGTTCTTAAGTTCTTTATATATATATATATATATATATATATATATATAATAACGCTTTTCTCAACGGAGAATGCCTGCCTTTGTTTTTTTATTTACTTTTTTTATTTATTAATTGTTCATTTAATTTTTTATTTACATTTTTTTTTGATGACACGCATTTTCTGCCAGAAGGAAGTTAGTTTGACCTCCTGGTGTTGGCTTTGAAGGGACATTACCACTTCTGTGATATTAATAGTGAAAAATTTCATGTTCTACCTAGCACTGGTTCCATGTCCCCTGTTTAATAAACAGTCCCTAGACTAGCTCTGTGCTGATTACAAGGTATACGTTGTGAACGGGCTGAATGACTCATCGTTCGATTAACGAGGTGGCTTTAACAAAGGTTTTTTGCAACGGTGCATGAATGCGTACGCAACAATGTTTTGCGACTTATGTACACTTCGGAGGCAATCAAGGGAGTAAAACAGTAGCTATCTCAGTACTTCCACCTATTTCTGCCATATAATTACCACCGCTGATCGGAAAACGCCTAACAAAGGCATAGGTAGTGTACTGATCTACTAGTCAAGGGCATTTGTTTCAGCTTAAACTACCAGCTAAAGATAATTTACAGCATGTCATCCCTAAAAAGAGCCGTTGAAAATATTGGTTTCATTTAGTTTAAATCCTTTTGTGATTTTGGTAGTTTCTTATATCACTATGAAAGTTTGGTACATGTTGTGAAATTTAATTACTTTAGAAAATGTGTGTTTAGAAGGGATTTGCAACAAAAGAAGAAAGAATTCTACACGATTTCTAAACTATAAAATAATCAAATAGTAAAAAAGATTAATAAATACATAAATGAAATTAAAACAAAGAAAAAAAAACATCGATTTCAAAAAACGTGATTTTTACGTGTAGCCCTGTACACATGGAGGGCATAAAGTTTTAGCGCTTTTTTATATTTTTCTTTAAACATATGTGTAGGAAGACGTCTATATCCAAATGGCTATGGGGGCCGTTCATAAATGACGTCACGCTTTTTCCCCATATATTTGACCCCCTCCCCCCCTTTGTCACAATATGTCACATTTCAGTGGACCCCCCTTCCCCCCCTTTGTCACGCGTCACGCTGTGTTGCATAATGCATGATGTCACACTTCTTGTTACCCCCTCCCTTCCCCTTGTCACACTTTGTCACAATTTCACGAACCCCCTCCCCCCCTCGAACCGTTACATCATTTATGAATGATCCCATGCTTGCATAGAAAACCTGGACCGCCTAAACATCCACTGTGTCATTTATTGATCGAACGCAATGTCTTTATTTCTTCGCAGGATTTCACAAAAATTGTTACTTACTGAAATGCAATTGCTTCAGTGCCAACAATTCCTGCAATGACTCAGATTGTTTTTCCTTTTTTCTCTCTCTCTTTTTCTAATGGCACTACGTATGATCATTAACCTTTGCAGACCTAGTACGTACCCCGGTGATCGGCATCCATTTTTTCAAGTAGCACCACTGTCGGTGGATGCCATTGCCATTGAGAATTTAAACGCTCAGTTTCCCCTAGATGGTGGCACCCGAGCTCTCATTTGATGCGAATTCCACTAGGTATTTAATTTAGCCGAGAGTATCCAAGCCAAATGGATACTCAAGGGATCTTTAACGCCGCACAATCATGCGACACGGGCGCAGACGATTTTCTACATCTTGAAAATCCACCGAGTTCGGCCAGGTTCGAACCTGCAATCTTGGGCGTACGAGACCTCGCCTTACCACTACGCAGCCCTGTCGACTGTTTTTCCTTTTGAAGTGAGACGTCTTTAAATTTGCAACCATACGGGAGCAATCCAAAAAATCTAATGATAACAAAATCGGGGGATACAGTTTGGCGTTGTAGTTTCGAATCTATTCTCTACAACCAAAATTAAATAATACCACTGGATAGCTAAAGAATAAACAAATTCATAACGATAAACGAGAACAGTGACGCATTGCGGGTGGTAAAGGAGGAAGTGCAGCCATTTTGAGTATATTTTGCTGCGTGTCGAACTGTGCAATTGGTATAGCTTTTGACTCGTAGAAACTGCGATGTTCGTTTAAGTTTTAATCATCAGCTGTCGTCAAAACCTATCGATTGTATATAAAACCTTAGTTTAAAGTAGTGACAGTGAATATAATAAGGTGTTAGAAAAAAAAATATTAAACATTAATAAATATTGTCGGCTTATTCGCGTCGAAAAGCCAAAACTATAAAGTTATTCATTAATAAAGTTATATTGTAACCCAATGATTATTTGTTTCCTTGCGTTTATTCTAAATACATAAAAAAAAATATTTAAAATATATAACCCGTTACATAAACGTATTCACGTACAACACACGGCCGTGTCCATGACACAGCCATACGCCACATTTTTTTTTTAGGTATCTTTGTTCGAATGGTGTGTCTCAGGCCATTGTACAGGGACGGTGGCCTGGGAAAGATGTCTTAAAGCTACCAGTCATTGGTAAAATTATGGTATATATACGGTATACCTAAGTTCATAACGTTTTGAAGCTGCATCATGCAGGGGCGTTTTGTGAATTCATGCATCACGGGCTCCTACCAAACTTGGAGACGTGAAATAATACGATTAAAATAATGGGCACTTATTTTTTTCCGTAGAATGATGGTTAAGTATATTAGGGTCTTTTCTCAGAAAAATCTGTGTTATTTCCTTTAAACCTTGAATCTGACTGACATATCTCACTTTCCCGAGTACGGATAATGAGCGCCTGTCTAATATTTGAATACCCCAACTCCCGCAGCTTTGAAAAAGTTCTTACATGCTTACATGAGAGATCGCCTTCCCAAGATTAGCTTCAAAATAAACACCTTCGATCAGCAAAATATTGATTTGGTCATTTTGTTTCCTGTTACAAGGAAACCCGACAGGAACGCTTTAGTTTAGAAAATAAAACATGGAACGCTTAGAAATTCTCTACTGGATCTAAGTTTCTTCATTTGAAGTGAGTGAGATAAAATTATAAAATTTGTAGTTTCTCTCAGGGCATACTTTTATATACACACACTCATTAAGTTGTGTTACACTCGTGCAATTGTACAGAGATGGAGCTTCAAAAAGATGTCTAAAAACACTAGAAAGACGGAAATTTATCCTCTAACTAGAAAGAATGACGGGCCAGTGTGTACCTTTCGAGAATTTTTATCAAAATTCCTTCAAAATTTTTCTTGAGTGATAGAGTACATTATGGACTTTCATTTTTCACGTCAGAATGTAAAACTTATTTCTCTTTCAAGGAGCAATCATCATTTTCCGACTAGCCAGTCGTCGCATTTGTTTGGTATTTTGAATTGAAACCGGTTGTAAAAAGAGATAGGTTACGGTCAAACTAGATTGAAAGACACTTTGTCCTAAGACTTTAAAATAACGAAGAATTTAGCCGTTTCCATTGTAAAATACCTTAGGGACCACTGTGGGCCCTCCCCTCATTTCAGAAGTAAGGTTCAATATTTACGCTCGTATAAGGAAAAGGCAAACGTAATGAAATAAGCACTTCAATAGGATCATTAAAGGAAAAATCAGAAAATTTCATTACATTCAGTCTGTTATTATTTCTGTGACTGAGCAGCAAATATCAAGCAGGGCACACAGGCGCCATCCGGCTTTGCAGTGTTTAAACTACCAGTAGTTTGTAAAATTGTATTGTTCATATACTTATATACATCAGGTTTAGATTTTGCTCGATGCAGTAATGTATTTTAGTTCACGCATCACGGGCTTCTACTAGACTTGAGGCCCATGGAATAAAAAATTTTGAAATAGCGTTGGGACTTTATTACTTCAACACAGCGATAATTGGGTAATTTAGGATCTTTCTAAGACAAATCTGGTCGCTCTGCCTCCGAATTATGACTGCGCCGGACATAACTCACTTCCGGAGTGACAGCAAGAATTATCAACGCCCTGCATAAATTTCGCATATTTTTCACCACTCAATTAGAAACAGCTTCATTGTACTGACACGTTAAATTTCCGGCTAAGGATCTCATTAAAAGAAAATTCTTGCTTTCATCAGAAAATATATTTTTGATCATTCCAATTTCTGTAACAACTAAACTCGTCAGAAAGACTTAGGTTTAAGAGAAAAAGAGCAAACTTGTAAGGATTCAGTACTGGACCACTTTCTGAATTTGCAATGAGAGACATAAAATTTTAAAACCTTTAGCGTCTCTCAGTAATTTTTGTTTCTTTTTATTCGTTCAATTGTGTTCTACTTTCGTGCTATATTGTTTGTACTAAGCACTGTAAAGTAATCCTTGTGTGGCCATTGAGTCCTAATATTTTAATGTGTGCACACATATTTATTTAAATTAAAAATGTTTCTTACCGACGCCACGACGCTTGCCGGCGTCGTGGTAAGGCGCGAGACTTTTCACCACATATTTTTCAGCACTCAATTTGAAACAGCTTCATGTATTGACACGTTAAATTTTCTACTCAAGGATCTCATTAAAAATAATTCTTACTTTCATCAGAAAATTGGTTTTTGATCATTCCAATTTCTGTAACAACTAAACTCGTCAGACAGACTTAGGTTTAAAAGAAAAAGAGTAAACTTGTAAGGATTCAGTACTGGACCAGTTTCTGTATTTGTAATAAGTGACATAAAATTTTAAAACCTGTAGTGTCTCTCAATCATTTTTTTTCTTTTTAATCGTTCAGTTGTGGTTTACTTTCGTGCTATATTGTTTGCACTAAGCACTGTAAAGTAATCCTTTCTTGGTCAGTGAGTGATAATATTGTAATGTGTTCATACATATTTATTTAAATTAATAATGTTTATCAATGAGCCTCGTGTGGTCATGGATACATGCACAATTTGGAGTAAGGAATAAAGTCGTGCACGAGTGGCATCAATAAATTTTCAGAGCTTCTTTACAATTTTTTCTTCTTTACTACATGTAATGGTTCCCTGGAGAGGAATCATGTACAATCTAAACATTTGCGTCAACTTCCTTGGCATTTAGGCATAAAATTCCAAAACTAGCAGGATGTGTCTCAGGTGATATATCATTCATTTTCTTCATTTCAATGCGTTTTACTTTTCCGCAGTCGTCTATGTAGGCAATTTAGGTATTAAACCTATAATGAAATTAACTAGTAAGAGTGGTTTTTCAGATATGAATCGTAAACACTTTAAAATTCTGCACTGACTTATAATTCCTTAAGTTGAAATGAAGTGACATATAAGTTCAAAGCATGTAGCGTTATGATATATATTTTTCTCCCACTTTGATCTTATTTTTTGTAATTTTATTTATTCAATTTTTTTTTTGGGCTTGTCGTAGTTTTTCGTAGCTATAAAGAAGGAAAAGAAGTTCTTTCATTTATCTATACCGTAACCCTTCGTTATACCGCGCCTCGTTATATCGCTTATTCGGATATATCGCGCTTTTTCTATGTCTCCCAAAATTTTAAGTTTGAGGTCTCGAAAGTAAAAATATTGCATTTGGAAAAAGCTTATACTACATACGAACGAATAAAGTCTAAGCACGTAACAGCAATGCAGTTAGTCCATTGTCGATCATTAATATTATAAGTGAGAAACAAGTGTTAAACGAAAAACAACGGCAAATGACTTAGGACTCTTATTTCCCCAAAAAGCAATAGAAATACATTCTGAATTTATATTGAGAGAACTGTGCATGAAAATAGCAAAATTGGTAACTTCAGTTTTATTTACTATTTTCATTAAGAATGTTGTCAATATGTAAGATTAACTTGAATTTTTTGCGTTGACACTCAATTTACTTGTACTTTTTGAGTTATTTCTGACTGTATCGGTTATATCGCGCCTTTTTGCTGTACCGGGACAAGCGCGCGCGATATGAGGGGCTACTGTGTATAATATAATAACGCATTTCTCAACGGAGAATGCCTGTCTTTGTTTTTTTATTTGTTAATTGTTCATTTAATTTTGTTTTAATAATTTTTTATTACCTTTTTTTTGTTGATGACATACATTTTCCGCCAGAAGGAAGTTAGTTTGTCCTCCTAGTGTTGGCTTTGAAGGGCCTTTACCACTTCCGTGATATTAATAGTTAACAATTTATGTTCTACATAGCACTGGTTCCCTGTCCGCTTTTTAGCCTACTTTATCGTAAAAGTAAAAAAAATAATAATAAAGCATGAAAGAAGGCTTAATGTATCGTGAAAATATCGTTAAAAATCAAGAAAAGTCAAAAATAAGTGAAGTAATTAAATAAAGATTGAAAAATAAAAAATTTGAAAGTAGGGTATTGAGATGGGGAAAAAGTGTGTCTGTCGGTCTGTCGGTCTGTCTGTCTGTCGGTCTGTCTGTCGGTCTGTCCCCCCCCCTAATAACTTTTGAACGAATTGTCCGATTGGAAAAATTCTTTTTGCATTCGAAAGATCTCGGCGAGGACATCTCATTTCTATATTTTACTTTTTGATTTGAACAATTTTTTGTTCAATTTTGAACAGTTCAAAAAATTTTAACATTAGCGCCTATGGACAGAATTGAAGCAAATTCTGTAAACTCTGGGCACAAGAGCCAAGTTCCTATTGAAAGCTTATTGAAAGGAGTTCTCGGCGTGAAATATTGATTTGAACAGTTTTTGTTCATTTTTGAACAGTTCAAAAAATTAACACAGAGCTTACGGGTAAATTTTCAACCCTATATAAATCCTGATCTAACGGACCGATTTGCTTGGAACAAACTTTATCGGAAAGCTCTTGTAACGTAGAACATGTAGAAATAGAAAGTTTATCCAGAATTTACGAGCCTATTTTGCTATGAAATTTTTTGATCGGGATTTTCAAGGATATTTCTCAGTGACTCAATGAGTGAAATAATGAATGAATGAATAAATGAAAGAGTGAAAGAATAAATCAATGAATAAATGAATGAGGAAAGGAATGAATGAATAAATTATTGAATAAATGAAAATATAAATAAATGAGTGAATAAATACACGAATGCGTAAATGAATGAATAAACACTTGAATGAGGTAACGAATGAATGAATAAATGCATGGCTGAATAAATGAAAGAATGAATGAGTGAGTGAATGAATATGTATTATCCGTTGAAAAAGGTATATTTTCAATAATTAGAACTAAAGATAAATAAGAAAGAGAGAGAAAGAGATAGCTAGATTATAAATTTGAATTTGGTGTATACGGGAAAGTAGGCTCGTATAGTTCTAGACGGAACTTCTTGTTAATTAACAGTCCTTAGACTAGCTCTGTGCCGATTACAAGGTATACCTTGTGATCGGGCCGAGTGACTCATTGTTCGATTAATGAGGTGACTTTAATAAAGGTTTTTCGCAAAGGTGCATGAATACGTACGTAGCACGTGGCATTTAACGCAACAATATTTCGCGACTCATGTACACTTGGGAGGCAATCACGGGAGTAAAACAGCAGCTATCTCAGTAGTTCCGCCTATATCTGCAGATGCAGATATAGGCTTAACTTCTGAAGATAGGCGGAACTCCGAATGTCTTCTAGATGCAAAGCTCCCTGTCGCATTGAAAAAGGGATTCCAAGCAATCCCGAAACATATGTCTGCATTTTATTGCTCATTTGTGCTTTAAATTAACGTGTAATTTTATTATTATTGTTTACTTGCACAAAGTTAAATTATTTTTATCCATAGGTAGTGTACTGATCTACCAATCGAAGACATTTGTTTGAGCTTAAACTACCAGTTTAAGATAAGTTACAGCATGTCGTCCCTAAAAAGAGCCGTTGAAAATGTTGTTGTTATTTAGTTTAAGTCCTTTTGTGTTTTTGGTAGTTTTTTATAGTACTATGGAAAGTTTGGTACATGTTTTGACATTTAATTACTTTAGAAAATGGGTGTTTAAAAGGGATTTGCAATAAAAAGAAAATTAAGAAGAAAGAATTCTAGATGATTACTTTAAAAATATGTAATCGCGACTAAGCTTAGCATGATATTTAATTACATACTTTTATGTAAAAACAGTTAAACTCTAAATTATAAAATAATCAAATAATAAAAAAGATTAATAAATACATAAATGAAATAAAAACAAAGAAAAAAAAACCATCGATTCCAAAAAACATGATTTTCACATGAAGCCCTGTGCGCATGGAGGGCATAACATTTTAGCGCTTCTTTATGTTTTTCTTTAAAAATATGTGTAGGAAGACGTCGATATCCAAATGGCTATGCCTGCATAAAAAACCAGGACCGCCTAAACTTGCACTGTGTCATTTATTGATCGAATGCAATGTCTTTATTTCGTCGCAGGATTTCACAAAAAATGTTACTTACTAAAATGCAATTGCTTCGGTGCCAACAATACCTGCAGTGACTCGGATTGTTTCTCTATTTTATGTATCTTTGTTCGAATTTTGTGTCTAAGGCCATCGCACAGGGACGTCGGCCTGGGAAAAATGTCTTAAAGCTACCAGTCATTGGTAAAATTATGGTATATATACGGTATACCTTATTTCATAACGTTTTGAAGCTGCATCATGCAGGGGCGTTTTGTGAATTCATGCATCACGGGCTCCTACCAAACTTGGAGACGTGAAATAATACGATTAAAATAATGGGCACTTAATTTTTTCCGTAGAATGATGGTTAAGTATATTAGGGTCTTTTCTCAGAAAAATCTGTGTTATTTCCTTTAAACCTTGAATCTGACTGACATATCTCACTTTCCCGAGTACGGATAATGAGCGCCTATCTAATATTTGAATGCGGCTTTGAAGAAGTTCTTAGATACTTACATGAGAAATCGCCTTCTCAAGATTATCTTCAAAATAAACTCCTTCGATCAGGAAGAAATTGATTATGATGATTTTGTTTCCTGTTGCAACGAAACCCGACAGAAAGACTTTAGTTTAGAAAATAAAAAAATGAACGCTTAGAAATTCTGAACTGGATCAAAGTTTCTTCATTTGAAGTGAGTGACATAACTTATAAAACTTGTAGCGTCTCTCAGGTCATACTTTTATACACACACGCACACACACACATGCCATAGATGTTGTATGCTTAGTGTGCAGTGAGACTATTCGGTTTTTCCAAGGGTGTCACTTAAAAAAGTTATAAAGTTTGAATACCTGCTGTAACGGACAAAACAAACTCGAAATATCCAAATAACGCCTTTAAAAATAGCCAAATCCAAAAATTCTTATTAGAATCTAGCCACCAGTTGGGGGGCATCAGATATTATATAGGATTCAAATCTCCCTGTAGGTGACTGTTATAATTTTTGGAACTGCTAAAAACTGAGCAGAAAACTATTTAAATAAAAAAAAAGAGGTGTCCTAGTCGAGATTCGAACAAAATATATTTTGTTTTAAGATCTACCAAATCTCTTGCTCCATAACTCAACCATAAAAGTTTTGACCTTCTGATACTAATCAACAATCACTTCTCATAAAAAAAAAAAATTGTTTTTTGTACTCTGGAAACAGTGAAAAACAATAGCGTTTAGCAATTTTGTGTTTTAATAGCGATGCTTGTTCAATATATTATCTTAATGGCTAAAAAGGTATGTACGATTAGTTCTAAAATAACATGCTATCACGATTTACATAATGCATGTTACTAAAAGTAAATAATATCCATCAAAATATACATTATAATAACATACTAGTAAGCAGACTCTATCGATACGTTTGCGCATTACTTAGAAGAACATTTTTCGTCTGAATATTTATTTTGTTGAAAGTACTTCAGCACAAAAAAAATCCAATTTTTCATAGAAACTTCAAACATCTTTTCGCATGCTTATACTTTACATATCAAGAAAAATCCATGTTCCCTTATATATTAAAACAAATGCACTTACTCGAAATGAGAGTTCTTTAAAACTTGAAGGATTGTTTACTTTAACTGGATGTAGTTCCTGATTCAAAGTTTTAGTAAAATTTATCTTAGTTTTGTTTTGAAAAATTCCTGTCTTAGATATCGTGCTGAATCTTCTTGTGTGTAGTTTTTCTTTTTGAAACATAACTTGGATTAAATCATCAAAATGGAGGGACGAGGGATTCGAATGCTGAATACAAATCCAGAATGCATAAACGCGGGAAAAATTTCACAGGCTGTGAATCTTTATTTTCTGTTTCTCTCTATGCTTCTTTATTCTTTTACAGTTAAGGCAGTAGCATAATAAAAAGTGTGACATGAATTTTCTTCTTGCAAAGATATTATTCTCAATATTTTGTTGTCCTTTTTTGTTTCATTTTTCTTCTTTATGTGCTTAGTTTGTGCTTTTTTTTTTTGTTGGAATCGTAACAGATAGCACCCAAAGTTTCATATACTAACCCATTTAAAATGCATAACCCTATTTCTTATTCATGTGAGTTTTAGGATAACTTGATAACATGGGGGCTTACATAAATCATTTTTTATCAGACAGTCTATATTAAGTTTTCGAATTTAGTTTTGTTTACATACTTGCATTTTTACGTGTTTAAATTTTCCATTCTATAACAGAATTTATTTAAGATGGTTCTGCAACGAGTAAAAAATCTTCTGGTTACATAATATTTATTATAATGGGAATAAAACACACTTCATATATTAAAGGTTTCAAAATAGAATAGAACTAATTTTACTCCATAAGTTGAATGTTTTAGTATTTTCTTAGACTTGGGAATTCTGTAAAATTTCATGATAATAAAACGAAGTCAAAGTTAAAACTTTGGCAGCCAAACGAATTGATCCCTGCTAAATGCTAAGGATGGCCATAATCGAATTCTTCGAGTGTTCAGAATCATTCACGTTACGGTTTCGAGTGATTCTCCCGAAAGATTTCATAATCGAATGATTCTTCCAAATATGTAATTTCATAAATGAGAGATGACTTTTGAGTGTAGCTAAAACTAGCAGAGCGATAATCTGTCAAACATGAAAGAGTTCCTATCAACGATCACGTGACTATTTGGCGACCTGCACGGATTACCTTTCAGCCAAGTGGCTCTCCAACAATGGCGTTTTTTGTAAATATAGTTTTTAATTTATCCCGATGGCGATAAAGGCTTAACCCTCTATTTTGACTATAAGATATGGGACTACCTGTTATGCTGACCGCCGGTTTTATCCCTTCATAAAGGAATACGCAGTCTATTTTTATTATTAGTCTAAGGTTACGAATGATTCTTTCGAATTATTGTTTATCATATCGTTCTAATTCTTGAATGGTCATCGATAATGAAATCGTTTGAAAGAATCCCTCGATTACCAACCATTTAAAATAATCACTCAATAAACGAGTGTGAAACCATTCGGGAAAAACCTCGGTAACTCGACAGTGCAATCATTCGAAAAGATAAAAATCGTTCGATCATCGAATCTTTTAATTATGCTCATCACTCGTAAATATTGAGATTCTTCATCAGTGACGTTAACCCAAATTTTATGACCTTGTCATTGATTTTTTGAACGGTGATTAATTTCTTTCTTAAGATTCTTGGTATTTTGATATTACAAATGTGAGGTTATTACATTTCTACATCAGTTTGCATTTATTTTTTAAAACTTTATATCTGTGTATATTTTTACACTGTGTTGTTTATTAGTTTTATTGGTTTTTACACTGATCTACATGGTTCGTTTTATCATTTTTTGTTAGTATAGTATAACTGTTTTCATTATGTTAAATCATTTTTTAAATTAAGGCACATTTGTATTATTACTTTTTCTTGTCACAGCTTGTTTTTGCGTGTTACTGTGCGGAATTGCGGGTTTGTCTGTAAATTATGATAAAAGAGATATAGCCAGACCTAACACAGCGAATAATAGTAAAAAAGATCGTCTCCTTTCGCTTTTCTTTAGACCTTTACAGCTCTACCATCAACCAAAGCAATCTGCCTGGCAGAGTGCCAAGAAGAATCCATTCATGTTCAAGGGAGGAACTGCTGGTACATGGAACGTGCCGTTTTTGATCTCGCTCTAGTTCATTTAGAACAGCGGATCCCAAACTTTTTTTTTTTTCGCGTACCACCAACTTTCTAGCAAACCATTTTGCGTACCACTGCTAATATAACTTTATTATATAGAATAGAACACTCATAGATCATACATAGATTTCTTTGACCGTACGCGTACCACCTGGAGAAGCTTCGCGTACCACTAGTGCTACGCGTACCACAGTTTGGGAACCGCTGAATTAGAATACTTGAATTTTTCCGAACTGATGCTGTGTGCCAGTTTATAAATTCAGTTGCTTTCAACAAACATTCTGATTTGCGCACTAAATAAGCGAGGCAAACGAACTTCCCGAAAACTCGAACGGATTCGTTTTTTTCTGCCATGTGCAGAAGCGTCCAAATGTCAAAAGTCCGTGGTCGAACCGCACTTATAAAAAGTCAGAAATGTATGTTTGAAGTATCTGCAGATGAAAAACATGTTGCTTTTGGTTAATTGCTTAGCATGGTTAGAAATTGCTTTGAACTTCCATTTTGTCGTTTTCTTATACAAAAACAGAGAGGAAAGAGAAAAAAGATAAACTAAAGGTATAATTATTGA
Organism: Octonoba sinensis; assembly: GCA_038502835.1. NCBI lineage: Eukaryota > Metazoa > Arthropoda > Arachnida > Araneae > Uloboridae > Octonoba > Octonoba sinensis. The sequence continues at coordinate 14,046,534 of CM076606.1, read as the reverse complement.
AAAGAGCGTATTATTTTCTTTGCTGTACACGAATTATTACAAAAAATTCTAGCTTTTGCGGAGAAATTTCAGGCTTTAGGATTTAATAGCACTTAAACGTTTAAAAATGACAGACTTTTCTTGCACGCGATGATGCTTTTACTAGAAAATAGAGATTTTTTTTTCATCCCGGAGTCCAAATAGGAGAATTATATTTTTGCGTTTAGTTTTCCGACTTTTCTACGAAAAAAATAAGAAAATATTATGCATTATAAACACATGAATTAACGAAAGAATAGCGTTAAAAATATTTTTAGGAAGGGTTTTTAAATATAAACGTTTGTTTAATTAAAAGGATAGCTTTTTATAGAAAAAAAGAAAAAAAAAAAATGCTGGAATAAAAGCTTTTAAGAAAAGTGTCTCAGTCATTAATATCAAGAAGCCACCCTTATGGAACTTAAAATATGTTTACTTTAAAATTTGAGAAAGGATTTGGCAAAAAAATTGGTTTTTGACATTCTGTAATGTACAATATATGTCACATTTATTTTCTAAACACTTCATTAAAAGAAAGCTTTGATATCGCAATATTATGACCTAAAGCATTCAGAAGAAACATATTTTTTCTCTGTGATGTCGTTTATCGTACAAGTACACTTCAATATCCGTTCATTTTAAGCCCATAATGAAGGGGGTGGGGGCCAAAGTTAGGGTATGGACTGGGGCCACGCTAAATCTTTCTCGCTCTAATCCGAACTATCAGGTTAAACTCGTATGATTCAGAATCAGTCATAAGGGTTCAACCTGAGTGCTTTCTCTTTCTTTATTCTTATTAGGAGTAGTGACACTGATGGATGATTAAATAGTAGGTAATACTCCAGAAAAGGGCCAAACCAGGGGTCCCCGCCAAATTGGCGATAAATGCACCCGACCTGTTTTTACGTGATTAGCTCTCCTTCTCTAAGTTTGTAACCCTGTAGGAATAAAAATCGCCAAAAGTCGCCAGGGTGCAACCGATTCTGGAGTCATTCCAAAAAAGGTACTCTCAATGGTATTTTCTTTATTTTTGCTCATATTCTCTTACGAAGAAAATATATGTGTAATGCAAATATCCATGGGACAAGTTGTTACACCGTAACAACTTGAAACAACTCAATTGTAACAACGTGTCTCACATGGTGCCCTTTTACATTTTAATACGTATACATGATAGAATAAAGTTGTAGACAATTTTTAAATATGTAATCTCTTGCCTAAAATCTAAGCTTTTACGTGATACAGAAAGTAGCGAGTAAGTCAAAAGGTTCAGTCGCAAGAAAAAATCTGCAATCTACCAGAAAAATTACTTTTGAAGAGAAAGTCAACGTTTTCAAAACCAGTATCTTTGCAAACACTTCTAGGACCGGTGAAGAAGAAACAAGAACGAAAGCAACCACATAACATGAGAAAAGCGAGTTTCTCCACGTGGTTCGTTTTTTATTTGAATGTAACAACTAGCCCCGGTCTCCCCTAAATCTGATGACTAGGAAAGCAAATCTGGATTAGTTTACAGAAGTATATTAATTAAATTTATTCTAAAAATTAATCAAACCTGGCCTAAGTCAGTAGATTTTCAAGATGCAGAAAATCGACAGCGTCCATGTCGTATGATTATGCGGCATGTTGAAGATCTCTTGAGTATGCGTTTGGCGTGGATACTCTCGGCTAAATAAAATTTCTAGTACAGTTTGCATCAATTAGAGCTCAGGTACCACTATCTAGGGGGGAAAAGAACGTCAAAAAGTGCGTCAATTGTACCACACTCCTTGTGGTGCCGGTGAAAGAGTTGGTACCAATCACTAGGAGCACACTAGGTCTGCTATGGTTAAGAATCAATACTACGCAGCCCATTAGAAGTAAAAAAAACATTTTTAGATTAAATACTTTAAAAAATAATAATAACATTACGAAGTAAAACAAAGCAATCAGTAAAAATATTATCCTATTGAGTCCACAAAGAAATATTACCTCATTCATAACACTTCAATGCTGGATTTAAATAGGTTTTTAAATGTTCTGGAAAAAGTTATTACTATTGGAAAGAAAAATGCCAAAATTTAGCATAATCATTCCTCCTGGGAATAAAACTTCCTTTTTTTCTTACTTTCAGAGCGACGCAACAAGAACTCAGCATTTTTCTTCAAGAGAAACAAGCAATTTAGAAACAACCTATTTTCTTGCCATCATTACGGCGTAAATAAATAATACTGATGATTTCCCTCAGGTAATACGACCTAAAGCATTTTTCACTCTCGGAATCTCCAGTGGGCAATATAGAACAAAACTTGTCGACACGAATTTGGACGACATCTTGACAAATGATGCTAAGAACAGTACCTCGTTTTCCAATTGAACATATCTTAAGAAGTTGTTTTTCCTTTGTGCTTTTTCTGGGGAAAAAAGTGTAGAAGAAAGCATTAAACCATTTCAAATGACCTGAGTTGAATAATTTTTATTTCGTAGAATATTGTTTTTATTGCTGAATTAGAAATAGCCTGTCCCAAAAACAAAACTGCCTTAATCTAGCAGACACTTACCTAGAATGCATAGAGCCTACGTGAAAGACTATAAATGTGTAACTCTTGTAACTTACAATATAATGAGTGTCGCATAACCATGATGTTTAAAGTAATGCTGTGTTTAAGTAATTTTAAACATTTGCTTTTCAAAAAAATGACAATTTTAATCACCATTCTAAACATTAAAAAAAAAGTGTACTCTTAACATAACTAATGACAAAATATTTTAAAAGGCAAAGAATAGAAAGCATCATAATAATATTGACGGCAAGAATAAATTCTAATTGGCTCGGTACAAACGTAAATCATTAAAATTCTTACAAAATTAGTATTCGATATTCTATGCAAATAATGCAATACGTCGTATTATTTCTGATCTATATTTTGTTTATTGCTCGTTAATAATTCTACTTTAGAATGTTCCGTTGCAACTTTAAATGTGATTTTATTCATGTTTTTAAAGTCCTTATTTTCATAAGTTATTTTGTAGATATTTTCAAACATATTTCTGCCAATATATTGTAAATTTAATGCTTATTACTTTGGTTAATGAATGAAATAATACTCAAATATCTCGCAGTTTTAACTGTTCGATTAATTAAATAAATAATTTAATTATTATTTCCTACTTAAGAACGAGATCTGACTAATTCTCCGAACGGACTGCTGCATTGGTGTATGTATCGTGTTTTCATTTATTATTATACTTATGCCACTGAAGTTTTTTGGATTTTTTTCTGAGCCACGTGAATATTGGCGAAATATGAAAGAATCAACAAATAGTTAAAGTCAAACAAATACGGGTGGCATTAAATGACACATAGGTCATCTAGAGTCTCAAGTAACTGTTTACTTTGCTGTAAGTAAACTTGAGTCTTTCAATCAAAGCTTTTTAATACGATTCGTGCTTTATATACTTAACTACTTATTTTATTCAAACTGTATTAAGCCCCAATTGAATTTTTTTTAGCTCTGCATAAAATAATTAACGTCATTATGAAAAAATGTTTGTGATAACACAACCCCAAAACTGTTAACTACTAAGGAAAAAACAAAATGCTTTTTCTGAAGCGGAAGAAAAAAATGTTATTTTACAAAAATCATGCGAAGTCAGCAAATGTAATCACATTGAGTTACCAGATGGTCAGATTGTGATTTTATCGTGAACATGCACGTATACGCCACATGTACACTATCAAGTAAATTGTGTGCATACCCTCACTTTTACTGCCCATTTTCCAAATATATATCCCCCTGAAGCTCTTCAGGGAAGCTCAATTTTGTTGGAATTGTCAAAGTTCTGTCATCAACCAAAGCGATATGCCTGGCAGAGTGCCAAGAGGAATACATTCATGGTCAAGGAAGGAGCTGCTGGTATAAGGAATGTGCCGTTTTGTTCTCGTTCTTGTTCGTTTAGCGTACTTGATTTCTTCCGAACTGATGCTATGTGCCAGTTTATAAGTTCAATTGCTTTCCGCAAACAAAGAAGCAAAAATTCTGATTCACACACTAAATAAACGCAGTTGCAAAATGAACTTCAATAAACCTCGAATGAATACGTTCTTTTCTGCCTTGCGCAGTGCGCAGAAGCGTCCAAATGTCAAAATTCCGTGGTCGAACTGTAGGGAACATAACCCACACTAAATTGCTTTTCTACCCTTTAGCTCACATGATGATTGTGCATAGAATAAACATATAAATTAGCCAATTATATATTATTTAGGTAATGCTCCATGGGTTGTATAAGTAGTTATCTACTTTCTTTATGCTTGTAACTTGTAAAACTTTCAAGTGGTGAATATCATACTTGTCATTTTAGATATCATACTAATATTAAAAGGCTGTATCCAGGGGGAATTCCCCCATAAAATTTTGGTGTGTAAAGTGAAATAGAAAAAAACTCATGCAAAATAGTTCTTAGTCTGTTCTCATTTCTTCCTTTCTTTATTTTTATTTTTAAGTAAAATCTCGCAGTTGTCACACGGCATTTTCATGCAGTTTGCTCAAACCAATTTTTGAGGAACAATTTAAGTGAAACTTTGTAATCAGTTTCACTCTGTTTTTAAACATTCAAATATAGGAATGACACAAAATCACTTTTTTTTGAAAAACTCCTTAGAACAACTCTTGGAACAATTCCTCCCCTTTGTCTGCGATAAAGACAAAAAAAAAAAAAAAAAGTCGTCTAGTGTCTATGGAACAAAATTTTGGGAAGCTTTGACTCAAAGTATATTTCAGTTTGAGTTAATGTTTTTTTTTGTCTCGTGTTCCCATACGTGTGCTTATATATATATATATATATATATATATATATATATTTGTTTTTTTTTTTTACAAAAGTAGTTTAGCAATCTTTGAGAATAAATTTATTTTGAATAAAATTTTTAACTACATTTATATCTGCATTTCGGAATTCCTTTTCAACTGCTGAGTGTTTTCCCATTTATGATTTTTCATTAATTTATTTGTCTTTTTTCTTTTATAATCTAATGTTCTGTCTTGCTTAGGACTTATTCAGTGCAGTGTACTCCATCGGGACTCATGAGTATTCAACTCCATTGGGGGGAAAATAATCAGATTGTCGTTATAAACAAAACAATCAACGTTCGAAGCACAAAATAACAATTAAAAAGTTCAGTCACGTGATTCAGCGTAAGAAGAAAACCCTTTTATAGTGCAAAAAGATGTGAGGATTTTTCAACTATAAACTCAGATTGTGATTTCGCTATTGCTTAACATTTACATGAGTACTAATCTGTTTAAAACTGCTCCCCTAAAATGACATGAAAAATAAACTCGCAGTACATAAGATTCATTTTTAAAGATAGAAAACAGGTGGAAGCATTTTCTGGGATCTAATTCCGCTGAAAAAGCATATTGTTGAATGCATTTTACGGTATTAGGAAATGTACTACAACAAGAGTATCCTTGATCGTCCGTATTTTACGAAACAAATAACATTAAACCACAGTATTTATTGAAACTATCTACTTAGTTTGTCAGTGAAATCAAATAAGGAGGAAACTAATAAATGGCCATCGTATATAAGGATTTTTATTGCATTGGTTAAGCTTGTTGCACTTACTGTAATTCTAATTTATGACCATCATAGAAACCGTTAATAAGGAGGCTTAACTTGTCAGTGACATCAATTAAGGAAAAAAATGCAAAAAATGGCCATCGTAAATTAAGATTTTCATTGTAATAGCTAGGATTGTTGCATTTACTGTAGTTCTAATTTATGACCATCATAGAAACCGTTAATAAAGGGGCTTAACTTGTCAGCGTAATTAAGAAAAAAACTGCAATAAATGACCATCGTAAATTAGGATTTTTATTTCCTTGGTTAGGCTTGTTGCATTTAATGTAATAATTTTTTATGACCAACAGGGAAACAATTAATAATGGGGCTTAGCTTGTCACTAATTAAGGAAAAAATGCAATAAATGACCATCGGAAATTAGGATTTTTATTGCATTGGTTGGCTGGTTGCATTTACTGTAATTCTAATTTATGACTAACATAGAAATCATTAATAATGGGACTAGTTTAGTGGTTTAAAAGTAGGCAAAAGGAAATATTACTTTTCACTTTCCGACACTTTACACGTTCTAACTAATAATTTTTATTGACTTTTAGTTTCTGAAAGTGAAATTTTTTGACATAATACGTTCATTATTCTTTTTGCACGCATGTCCTGTGATGTTATGTTCCTCAAATGTTGCAGTATTCTTTTGCTCAAATCATGTCACTTGTCCATATGAATACGAAGTACAATTAATTTTGCCCTCGCATGGTTATCTTTACTTGTGAAGACTTAAGAAAAATTTGGGATTGACCTCAAGGTTTTTATCAGTCCAATTTCGAACTTTTTTCTTGACGTGGAAGATTTCACTCACTGCACAAAAACATACATTCAATAACCAGTAACTTAGTACTTTTATACAGAAAAATACATGAAGTTACTGTGCCATAACATACAAACTTTTCTCCATACATGCTTATGTTTAAGAAATAATGAAGAATGGAGTCCAATGCTTTCATGCACACTTACTTATGAGTTGACTTCTAAGAAAAATCTCTTTCAGTTCAAATGAACCTTTCACATTTAAATAGAATATTTCAAAACCCATTTTCTTTTTCATACCTGCATATCTTAATGAATTGACTTTAATTTAGGAAAATCTCTTTCAGTATAAATAAAGCTTTCACATTTAAATACAATATCTCGAAACCCATTTTCTTTTTTATACATGTATATCTTACTTATGAATTGACTCTAATTATGAAAAATTTCTTTCTGTATAAATAAACCTTTTACATTTAAATAAAATATCTCAGAACCCAGTTTCTTTTTCATGAATTGTGTTATGAATTGACTTTAATTAAGAAAAATCTCTTTCAGTATGAATAAACTTTTCACACTTAAATAGAATATCTTAAAATCAGTTTTCTAAATGAATACGAAATTCATCATTGTAAGTAAAAAATAAATAAGGGAGCTTTGAATAGCTGTGGTATATACATTTCAGAAGGTTGTATTGAAAATTAGAGCAGTAAATTATAAATATATTGATGCAGTTGTAGAAGAGCTCATGCGAAGCAAATAGGATTATGTCTTTGCCACACCAATCGATAATTGAATTGCAGGTTTTGTTCGCAGCACTGAGTCATCAGCTGGTACAAGCTTTTACAGCAGAGGACATGGGATTAATAGCATGATTTATTGTCCTTCTTAAGCTGCATTCGTAATCAACTTTGCCTTGGACACTAGATTCATAACTATGCCGCCGACATTTAATCATGACAGTAATTTTCTGAATTTCCCTTGTCCAACAATTAGGTTTCGCCGGCTCTCTTACATATCCTTTGTTGTCAAAATTTGAAGCCTAATTCGATTTGAAAAGAATTGAACGCTGTAAGCAGATTTTAGTTTTCTAGGGCGAATGCTGCTTGAAAATGAAAAATTGAAAAAACATTTTGCAAAAGATCGAAAGAATGCATTTGTGGCTAAAACAATTTTTTTTCCGCCATGCTTTAATAATTTTCAAATTCCAAACTTGTGTCGTACATGAATTTAAGCTGTAAACAAGAGTAATTTTCTGAACATTCAAAAATTTTCGATTTCAACAGAAACCGAAACAATTGGAGACATTTAAAAAACTACTAACTTGTTTTCCGCTCCGGAAGTACCGAACTGAATCGAATTTTAAGCAGACTCAATTATGTGATTTAGAAAAAGAAGCGAGGAATCAATTGGGCCGAGAAGATTTTCTGGCCATTTCCTCTTCACTTTCCGGGATTTATTTAATGCAGTTCACAGAATTAGTTTTATAAAGTTTTAGTTCGAGAGGCCTTTTTCTGTTCTTTTGGAATTTCGCAAAACAGGAAAAATTTGTGCTTCAAAGAAGTGCTTGAAAATGATGTTCGATAAGATTTCGTGAAAAGGAAGAAGGGAAAAATTCGACATTTATGTGTTCGAAGCAAACTTTACTAAGTGTGAAAGTCATTGCTTTGCATTCGCGAATGGAGCCAATTCATGCAACGTCATAGGTCACGTGACAGCAATGTAATTATATTAGGGTATAATATAATTACATCGCTGTGACGTGAACTCCACGCAGAACTCAAATTAAAAATTTGATAAACAAATCAGCGATCATTGTTGTCCCGTGACGCGATGAATTGCCTCCATTGTTTCAGGTTATAAGTAGTTTGGGCTGCGTATGGCTCAAAAAACTACTTCGTTTTCATATTACATTAATTTATCCTATTACTTCGTTCACTGGATATGTAAATCATATACATATGTAACATCATGGTTACATCAGCACATTATTTTAGTGGAATATCCGTCTGTGAATCAATCTTGTAGAACAGTCGTGACCAATTCCCATCAATAATTAAATTATTTGCAGCTTCAACATGGTAAATACACGTTCCAAAATAACACGAAGACGAAACACATCATCAAAGTACTGCACAATATTTACATCTCATGAATCCCCACAAAATTCCTGCGACACCGCTTTAAATAATCTTTTCAGCTATATGTTACGTGATCAAGCAAGTATTTTTCTATTGGTCCGCTCTTGCAAAATTTTACTAGGCTCACGTTACATAAGCTCTTTCGCGCTGTGAGAAAAAGAGCAAAGTCAAGGGAATGTATATAAAGTGCCCACAATTGTCTGTAGGTCACTTAAGATTGTGTGTTTTAAAATCGAAATTAAATTTAAAAAGGGGTTTGAAAGAGTTATTTTTTAAATGTTATATATATATATAGTAAAACTCCTTTTAAGAGACATCTTTCAAATGTGGAAAGTTTCTAAACCACCGGCAGAAAAGCATTGAAAATAAAAAAATCCGCTGTTTTGCTGACAACCCTGTATTACGGTCAAGTAATTTTGTACTAATGGTGCCCGCTACAGAGGGGTTTTACTATATATATTAGGGTGGTCCTTATTTATAGGATTTTTTTGAATTTAACTAGTGACGACCCCTAGTTTTGTGACACTATCATAAAAAATAACGCATGCAAAATTTTAACTCGTTCGATTAATAATATAACGTGCCCCTGTGACGATGAAATTTAACCCATCTGAGATATTTTACATAAATTCTTGATTTTTTAATTTAAGCGCACGATTAACTTTTATCCTAGGTTTAAAAAATATTTTTACATTGAGATAACGCTAAAACTTATTAATGATTTTGTATAAATGAAAGGATTTACAATGAATTGTAATAGAATAATACCTTAGGGTTTATACCTTTATGCCTTTCTAAAGATCTCTGAACCGTGTTTTGATTTTTTCTACCGACAGTCTTGCCCTGTTTGTTCAATAAATAATTTTTGTAGCTCATTTTTGAGAAACTTGTATTTAAATTCTTCTATGATTCAACTACATTTTTAGTTGTAACATGCACAATTTTTACAGAGTTTTCAAATTCTCTTTCTTTCAAATAGTTATTTTCATTTGGCAAAGAAACTGGAAAAAATATTTTGGTGTTTGTAATCTCCCAAATAATTTTCTTGTCTTGCAGTTAATTTTTTGAAGATGAAGATTTTTACTGAGAAAATGCTTCAAATCATCTGGTTTTATTTGTAACGTTTATTTAAAATTCATCAGATTTAACTTCCTTATCAGTACGGGTTTCTAGCCCAGTCTCTTTATATCTTGTTTATCCATTCATCAAATACAGATGACTACTATTTCATCCCTGAAGCCTGAATAGTACGAACTGTTTACGAATTTTTCTATCCTTACTCTACTAACGTTTTATTATAATTTTTGTGTGCTACAATTTTTTTTTGTAAATATAATGTTTTTCAAACAAGCCTGGTTTGGGTTTATATCTGAAAAAAAAAATAACTATAAAGCAGCAAATGCGTTTAAAAGTTTTTTCTTCTTGTAAAATAAATTTTTAATGTACAAATTCTTTAGTTATAAATTCTAGTAGGAATGTATTTGGTTAAGTGGTAAGCTCTAGTTTGCCGAAAACATATCTCCATTCTGGGATTAAGAAATGTCATTAGTAGTTCTAGGAATTCTCAGTAATTTTTCAAGAAAAAGATCTCCCTGAATTCTGCTTTTTAATACATGAATAATACATCATCAACTTCTTATTTGAGAATTTCGTAGTTACCTGCATCTCATTGCCAAGTTAAAAGGATTGATATCTTTTTCGCAAACTTTTGAATAAGAACAGTGTGGTCCAGAAATAAGTGAGACATGAACCTCTTGCTCGACATTTGGAACTGTAGCTACTACGGGAAGTCTGTCAACGTTCTTTTTTCAGTTATGTTTCGGGAAAATTTGTTTTGATCCCCAGTGAACAACTACAGAAACTAAGTTTAAACACCTGAAAACCAATTTTTTTACTACTCGTGATTATATTTCCAAAATTTTTTCTCTTGCACTCATAAGGGATGTACGATTGAGCACAAAGTCATTTGGATCTAAATTTACTACCTCTACATAGGCTTCACATAAATGAACTTCGTCTACATAACTAATATGCCATTTATCTAGCGAGATGTTATCAATTCTTTAATAGCTCTATTGCGTAATGGAAGTCCAGAAGAAGCAGGAAGATTTAACTCCAAAATGAGATACATTAAATAAGATTTATTTCCCATTTAAAATCTTCTGAATCTCAAGAAATATTTTATCACAATGTATAATTGTGTACTAAAATATAAAAAATGTACTTAGTGGGAAAATATATTCGTCTGATCTAAGATTCATTTCTTATTTATATTCTAGGCATTGAAAAAATAGTATAAACCTTTTAATTGTTTTCATACCTTAAAATTAGAAAATTATTGCAATTTGCATATTCCGTATATTTATAACATAGAAAACTATCGGAGAATTATTAAAAAAATATTTAAAATATTAACTGTTTCTTATGTTTTGTACAATAATGTATTACGGATTATCATGCGACATGTATTCAATAAATTAAAGAATATTATGACTTAATAAATTATTTTAACGACACATATTGGTATCTTCCCCTGCTTTCTATGTTTTTTTCCCCTTAAAGCTTTTTATAGTTCGGTAGATAAGTTAGGGTCTTTAGTTCGGTTCAAAATAAGGAGCTCCTAGGAGCACGGGTTAATATTCATCGATCGAGCTAAATTCTTGCACGGATCATTTATTTGTATGATAGAACAAATTGCGAGGACGACTCATAAAATAGCAACAACTTCAAAAATAAGAACCACCCTAATATACAGGGTGGGGCAGAAGTAATGACCTAGTTTCGACGGGGTATTAAAAAAACTAATACAATTTGAGATTTGAAACTTTTTTTATTTTAATCTGTATATAAACCCATTTTTTCACGTTGAGATTTGAATACCACTTCAGCAAGATGGCGGTCTTCAGTACCAATACACTGATGCAGTCCATTTCTGAAGTTTTGGGAATTTTTTCTGCACATTTCAAGAGGTATGGCGGATATTTTCTCGATAATTTGGTCCTTCAGCTCCTCTAAACTATGGGTGTGATGTTTGCAAACTTTCACCTTCAAATAACCCCACAGAAAAAAGCTTAGGGACCGTAACATTACGCGGAATATTGCACACAAAGATGCAGTGTATTCTCTTTGTGTGGAAAATGACTACATCAGTGTATTGCTGCAGAAGGCCCCGCAATCTTGCTGAAGTGGTATTCAAAACTTACTGTAAAGAAATGGGATTATATACAGATCAAAATAAAAAAAAGTTTTAAGTCTGAAATTGTATTAGTTTTTTAATACCCCCTCAAAACTTTTAATAACCCCTCAATTACTTCTGCCCCACCCTGTATATATATGTATACACACACACATCCATATATATATATATATATATATATATATTTATATATACAGGGGCGAAAGAGCAGTAGGGGACGAACGGGACCGGTCATCTCCCGGGAGGTCTTCTTAAAAAAATAAATAGTTAAAAAAAACCGCTCTGCGAGATATAATTTCTTAGACACAATCAATGATTAATAATCATGATTAAGCCGCGGTTATATTTGAGTCAAGGCGCAACTCGATAAGCTCGTTCAGAAAGACCACGTGATACGATGGTAAGTAAACAAACAAACAAATCTTAATTGTGTACTTAAACGAGTTGGAAACACGACTTCATGGACTGTTTTTGCTCAAACTTACAGTGCCAAGTGCCTGCATTCTTTTTGCTCACGCGTATTCTAGATCTTTTTCTGGATATATACTCTGACCTGACCTTTGTCTCCTCCTTCCCCTTAAAGTAAAGTTCTGGGTGCAGATTATTAATATTATACGTGAGCCACACATACACACATGTAAGAACAACGTGATTAGGACTGTACATTACAGCTCTGTGCAGAGAAAATATCGATTCAAAACTAACATCGCCAATCCGATTTATATTTTTAACCTTGAATAAAATTGTAAAAATTAATGACAATTAAATCTAAATGACATCGCTTTTCAAAGAACACAATTTAACGCAGCTGAATGCTAATTAAAATAAGAAAGCAAACTTAACATCTGCGATCTTGATTTAAAATTTAACCTCTAAAGAAATTCAAAAATTTTAAGTTGGGGTAAAGTGTTGCAGCAAACCTAATTTATGAACCAAGTGGTATTCGTTTTAGCTATTCGATACCTTCCTATTAAATTGTTGTAGTTTGGAATCAATAAAAGCCCTTAAAAGTAGAATCCGGGTCAGAAAACCCCAGTTTTGGCATATTAGGTTGATTTGAGTTTTCTACTAAGGATCTAATGAGAATAGATATAAAAAGAGGTCTTATTTTGTCAATTATAATAAAAAAGTAAAAAAGTGTTTTCTGCTTTCTAAAAACAAACGAGGTGTTAAATAGATTGTCACTATATCGCGATATCAGACTTCTGATAAATAGATTTAAATATTCTCAACATTGCTGAGGCTTAAACTAAACATATTTCTCATATACATACGAATATCATTATTCGATTATTTTCCAAATATTATTCGAGAGAAATTACTTTGCATGTTACTTATGTGTTCCATAATGAGCTCCCCTTCTTACGCATAAAATGGCTCTTTCAGCTAAGGCTACGTAATGTTTCAAAAAATAAGATTTCATTAAACGTACCTCAAGGTGTTTCCAACTAGTACTTAAAGGGAAGTCGGAAATTGGTTTTCTTCACACATTAAGCTTAAAGGTACGAGGCAATTTGGCAGTTTCATGAAATGTATGTATTTTGATTAAATACCTGCGAGGCAAAGTGAAAATTAAGGAATGAAACTAAAAGATGTTTTTTTCAAAGAAAGTACTTAAATTCTGTACAAAATATTTTTTAAAAAATCATCAAGACTTAATTTTGATAATAAAAGTTAGCTGAACTCGGGTAAAATTAGCACTCATGCAGTAATAAATGACTGGAGGGTTTAAAATATTACTTATAAGAGCTAAAACTTGAAGAGCATTGCCGCATATGCTACCACATTTTCCACTTGCAAACAGGGCTTAATTTACAGGTCAGCTCACAGTAGTTCAGTTCGTGAAGATTTTTTTCTTTTTCGATGAATGTTTACAAATTAGACGGAATTTCAGACTATTTACACTTGAATATAAGCTTGGAAGAATATAGGGTTCCCACGTTTTTTTGCCAGAAATTATTCCCTTCGTGCAAATATGTTTAGTTTTGATGCAGTGGAAAATTCCACACACTATACGACAGAGCAATGGAAATGTGTAATGCTTTTTTAATACATATAGTATTAAGATCACCCGTCAAATTATAATGCGTCATAAAACTTGAACCTCACAATATTTAGCTCAGAGTTCACTTCTGATGGCCGTATTAATGAAATCAGTGTACTCTAAGGCAGGGGTTCCCCTGATATGGGTCGCAACGTTACTCCTAATTTTAAAATACCTAATTTTATTCAGTTTTAGTGCAGTTCCTTGAAAAAAAATAGCATCAATTTTTCCCCCGTTATAACTAGGTGAATTACTGCTGCCATAATGCTTCCAGGTATCAGTTCCGCGACGGTCAAGACGAAGACAGTTTGCGAAGCACAACGAATGTCGTCAGGAGTGTTAATTTATTACTTTAGTTTGTATGGGCCCAAGAATATGCGGTAGATCTTATTTTGTTCTTACAGCTAAGCCGTAGCTGTTTATTTCAATTTCGATATCGATAGGCCGCCTTCCGTTCCTTACGGTTTTGTACTATTTCAATACTTAATCTCGTACTATTATTTGTTCCTAAATGCTGTGTTGGGTTGGTGCGACACCTTTCTTCAAAGAAAGCGAACAATGTGTCGGCATTGATCTACTTCAACAATAATAAAAATGAAAAACATAATGAGGGACTTGTGGTCGAAAATTTCACAAGTAATTATGCAATTTTCTTCAACTGAAGTATTAAATATCCTATTGTTCAGATAAAATTGTATATAGTACTGAAATAATTTTTATTTATAGAAGAACTATAAAAGCTAACAGTGCCTAATTTCTGGGGGCAAAGTGTATCTTTGGACAGTTGTAACTCGCAAAAATGTATGCTACAAGAATTTTTTAAAAAAAAATCAGGCACTTGCCTAACTGTGTTTGAATTTAAACTCAATACAGGTTTTAACGCAAACGCATTTTGGGAATTCAATTTTACATGATGTAGAATTTCTTTTTCAGCATTAACACCGAAAAAATAATCTTGTAATTTATGATCTTGTATTAGCTCAGAGAGTAGCACTGTCTTGGCGATATCTCTTAAATATTACATCAATTGCTTATTTATCGTAGTCTTTTGCAAAAAAACATCTCTTCAAAACTTGCAACTCCTCTGAAAATTAGTTTATATTGCATTGTCTCTATCAATCTTGTTTTTTTTTTTTTCTCTCTTTAGTGTGAGCTTGAACACTGGACACTAAAATGAGCTTGGACATTTTAGTGTCCAAGCTCACTAAAGTAAACACATTTTCAGTGGGGTCGAGGGCTTTTTAGCTTTTAAAAATGGTGTTGTGACGCGAAAAAGGTTAGGAACCACTGCTCTAAGAAGTTGTACGGGTAAAGCTGAAACCTGACCAAATGACTGCGAGTGTTATTGTAAGATGAAATAGTTTTTAATAATAATAGTTAAAAAAAAGTCACCTTGTGGGTCTAGCTCCAGCAATACTCTTGGAAGGATATTTCGGGATATCGCTCCGACTCGGATTAGAGTCCCAACAGGAAGATGGTATGGATGGTATAGTACTTCCTACAATTTTGCCCAAGTGGTTCGGCTCTCAGTTTAGGCTGTACATCCACTAGTGATCCATAGAGGCACCTCGTGGTAGACCTGTTAAGCATAATTTCAGTACAAGAAATGGTTGGTCATCGAATTACAGCCTAAGTATCAAAGTAAGCAAAAACGAAAACTAATTAATACCAGGCGCAACTTTATACAATTTCTTGAACTTAGAAGTGTATATCTATATCACCTCGTACAAACATAGAAAAGTTTAAAAACAAATAATTTGAAAAACGAAAATAATTATATGTATAACTTTTAAAACCAATAGAAATTTTGGAATAGTACTTCAAATATTTACAGAGCTTTTCACGTTACGGACAGATGTTATTTCAATTTCATGAAAATTAAGTGAAATTTATTAGCTAATGTTTTTTGGAAGTATATTCCCTTAAACCGTCGCAAACATTAGCGGAAACAGTAATGTGAACAATGTCACTTCCGCAATTATACTTTTCTAAGAGTTCCCATCAAATTTTCTCTTCTCGTTTACGTTTGGCCGTTACAAAGCGACAAAACTCCTCAGAAGACTCGAAATAAGTTTTCTATCCGCAGTTAAAAGCCTCTTTTAATGCTATGTTCTTGAAAGCTGGCCACCCATAAATTTGTTCAAAAATTTTCTCAAAGTGCTATTTAAAACTCAGCACCTAATAGACGCTAAACTTTGTTTGCACTTTTCGTTCAGTTAACTATGTCTAATCCAATTGTGTCTCATCACTGCAATAACTTCACCGCAACGTAGAATTACAGAAATCCGAGATACAATTTACATAGTATAGCTTTTATTACTTCGAAAACAGGATTCTATGTTATCTGTAAATAAAATATTACTTTCGGTTATGGGGAATGTCTTTTGAGAACGTCGCTGAAATTGTGTTAAATTTCATTTACTAAGACCTTGCAACAATGACCATCGTTAGTGAAGAAACACTTTCTAAACAAATGAGTAAAATAATATTAATATATTTATAATGAATGTTTGTATGAAAATTGTTCTGTAAAAAGTACTATTAGTTACATTTTCTAAATATATAATTCATCATAAAAATTGAATCGTAATTTTACTTTCCTGCTTGATCAATAATTAGGGCTTATCATTTCCGCTTTTACAATCTGATATAAAGAGTAGTTTTATTAGTTTTACAATGAATGTATTCTAAAAAATAGCATATATTCTTCCAATATTGCTCATTACAATTCATTTTACTTAATTTGTATGCGTTGCTTTTAGTGATATCCTCCTTTTTTAAAAAGAACTACATCACTTAGATTTAAGCATATTCTTTACTGCATGTTAATAAAATTACGCTTTGCACACCTATAATTTTTGTTCTTTGCCATCAAATCTACTTAAATTACTTGCAATTCGAAGCAAAATCAATTACAGTAAGAACAAGAAACAAAATAAGTAACTAGTTCCGAATAAAAGTTAGTGGGAAAGAGGAAATTACAAATGCATTAACATAATTCCTCCTAGGAGATAGAATGTTTGAATTCCTTTTCCTTTTCTTCCATTACTTTCGAATGTTGCGAAAACAAAAGAAAAGAAAAGTGGTCGATAACAGTATTTCCACAGAAAACGTAAGCAAGACAAAGTCCAACTGGCAAAGAATACAATTCTGCTACGACTGCGTTGAATTTCTTAGAGCTAAACGATTTTTCCTTGCAAATCAAAAAATTATTACAATAAAAAATAAATAAAACATATGCACTTTTAAAAGATTATTTGAGCTAAAGGAACCCTAAATTAGTAACTGCGAAGTTTACATATAGAAATGTAAATATTATTATCATTTTCATTCACTCTACAAAATCAAAGGAAAAAAAAAATCTTTTTGTCTTAAGTTTGTTTACTAAAAATATTTCAATAAAAACACCTGTGAAATTTTTTTATAGCTACGCTTGCAACATCTTAATTCGGTTATAACTTTGCATCTTTTACTAAAAACAGCAAACCATAAAAATAAATAAAATAAACGGTACCATGTTGACTTTTAATTACCTTGAAGCAGCATTTGAATTTAAATTAAAATCATTATGTTAAAATTTATAAGCATGTGCGGTTGGTAAGTAATTAATGTTTGGAAGTAAAAGCATTTTGCTGTTTTGCATCATGGAAAGAATAGATTTTCATATTTTTCTTTTTACTTATTAGACTTTCAACTTTTGAAACGTTTCTTATTACTTTTGTCTTTTTCAACGACGTAGTTCCCCTTAAGTTTAAGGACAACTTGAAATGAAATAATAATTGTTGAGTGCATTTTCAGTATTTTAATTTGCAGGCAGATTGAATGCACAATGTATCATTATTAAATAAATATTGGTGAGGATATTAGAGAGGCAAACTTAGCAAATAGTACAAAACTAGTTTAAAAACTTACCAAACTACTAATTGCTTCGATATTGCAATCTTTAGCAGGCATAATTTCTCTAAACAAGAACTGACGTTAGAAGTTTTGTATGAGCATAATTCAGTTAACTTTAGATTATATTTATGATGCAAAGAGTTTATTATGACGAAGTTTTTTTCTTTTCTTTCTAATGGGGCTGCGTAGGGTTCCTAACCTTTGCAGACCTAGTGCATTCTCTGGAAACCGGCATCCATTTTTTTACGTAGCACCACTATCGGCGGATGCCATTACCACTTGAGAATTTTGACACTCAGTTTCCCCCTAGATGGTGGCACCTGATCTCTAAATGATGTGAAACTGCACTAGGAATTTAATTTAGCCGAGGGTATCCAAGCCAAACAGACACTTAAGGGATCTTTAACATGCCGCATACGCATACGACATGGGCGCTGACGACTTTGCATCTTGAAAATCCACCGACTGCGGCCAGGTTTGATCCTATGAACTTGGGCGTACGAGGACAGCGCCTGTACCGACCATTATGACGAAGTACACATCAAGTTTGTGAGTAAAACATCTCGAAAGCAACTGCAATAACTTTGTAATAAAAGTAAAAATATCATGATTAATACGAGTGTACTAAACGACTGCTTATACCTTAAGTCTCTTAACTGTTCCATTTTGTGACTTTCTGATGCAGTCATATGAATTAAAATGGAAGTAAACAAGTAAAGTAAATATTATAAAAATTTTGATTTCTTTGTATTTTTTAATAAAATTTCGAAAAAATGACATCAAAATGACGATTTGAGAAAACCAGTAAAAAAAGAGTATTTTAAATTGGTCTATCATCGTATTGTTAAATATCTGGCAACTCGGGAGAGGAAAAAACATGTCAGTAAATTATCTTCCAGCATTAGGAGTTTACAAAAATATTACATCTCAGAAAATGAGTTAACAATTTTCGGAGCTCAAAATTTGAAGTACATTAGAAAATTTGCAAACGCATTTTTCAAACGTTTACCTGTAAGAATTTAGTTTTCATCCTATTTTCTCCAAAGTTCCGATAAACTTCTCAGGAAAGTAGTTATGCGAGAGCTTCACCACCACTAACTAATTTATCTTCCCAGAAATATGAAGGTATAAATAAAATTCCAGATTCGTTTCTCGTAAAACTCTTTTAGTAGATAAGTTTTTTACTCAGAATTCTAAAATTAATGGTTGAGGAAAATATATTTATTCTAATAATCCATCGCATCGTATTTATTATGATTTAAAAAATACGGAACCCTTTTTCGCTTTCTTAAAAGCCTTTCCATTTAGAATTTATAACTTTTTTACCACGACACAGCGAAAACATTAAAGTAACTGGCTCCCATCCTTACGCCTGATGAGGATAAATGTATTTTATTAAGCTATGTATATATGGAAACCTTTTTGTTAGAAAATGTTCTTTATTGCTCGCTCGGATATTTGTGTTGCCAAAACTCTATAAAGTAATAAAGGTATTAGCAGTAAAGCATATTGGAAAAGACTAGAACAGCAGATGGCGATTTTAAGAAAACAACTTTCTTTTATAAAGAGTTTTCCCATAGAAATTTAGTTGTATTCTTCTTCTGTTTATCTTGTATAAGAATAAAACAATGAGTTATGTGTGCATGTATGTATACAGCCTACTTCCGATACTCGCCAAATTTGGTATGGAAGTGCGTTTCACCAAGGATCATCATAAGGGCGTTTTTGAACGTTAAAAAGGTCCACACCGTTCCAATTTAAATTCTAAAACGTTAAAATGAGTTTTTTTGAGAATGAAAGAATTATTTTATTGTTTGGGATTAGGTACTGCTGGAGAACCCGTAAACAAGGTGGGTTTTATGGAGTTCGTACGCAGTCTGCATAGAACGTTTGGAATAAATGTTTATAATGAAATTTATCCGAAGTCAGCTCATTTTCTGAGCCGCGTTTGCAGTGAAAAGATACTCAAATTGAAATATTTTTGCAGTTCTTGGCGGTACATCTTGGTTGCTTCCACTGCTCTAGTAGTGGACACTTAGATCTTTAAACTCTTAAAATAAGCGAATGTAACATTAAACTTGAATGAAATTATCAGAACTTATAGCGAACGATTCCTAGTGCTGGTTAATAGAACTAAAGTTGGCGTGGAGCATCTACGCAAGTACATAGATCATCATATTTAAAAGCTGCCTCCACACCGGTCACATTTGCTGCTCTTTAGTAAAGCCGATCAATAAGAAGGTTAGGGATTTGGAGAAAATGTATGGAAAAAAAGCGTGACATCATTTATGAATGGTCCCTTACTCCTTTTTAAAATTATTTCTAAAAGTTAACAGCATAAAAAAGATGATATTGGTTTCTGTCCACTACTAATGCAGATAACGTGTAAACTACAGATACAAATTAAGCGTTTAGTAAATTTGACGTAAAAATCCTAATTTTTCTTCAAATGACATTTTATAGGTAATTAATTTTTAGAGAAATAGTTGGCGATTAAGCTAAATATGCAAATATTGATGTAAGTCCCTTGAAAAAAATTTTCCACGTAAAAGAGTACGAAAATTTTCTTAACTGTGTAACCACTACAGGGTCATTTACCTTAAATATTTTGTCAAAAGTAAAAAAACACAGAACAAGTGAGAGAATACTTAACTAATCAATGAACTTTTATAAATTTACCTAAAACAGTACGAGGAAGTTCAATGGTACAGCCGTTTACAAAATGAGAAGCAAGCAAACATAAATTACTAAAACTATTAATTAGTACGAAATGTTGACCACTATTAAGGAAAGAATATGTGAGGATATCGTTCTTATCTAGCAAAGCTGCTGACCCGCTATTAAGTAGAATTTATGTCATTTATTTCTTACCTTTTTTATCTTTTATATTTTTTCCATAAAATATTTATTAAATCCTTTCCAAGTTATTAAGTTAAATTTTAAGTTCACTTTCATTCAACTCACAAGGTAGTAAATATTGTTCATCTGCATGGGTACCGACAGATATGATTATTATGCCAAAATACTTTAAGAGCACGTGACGCACACACACAATCTATTTATCTATTTATCTATATACGTACATACCTATATGTCGATTCAAAACAGCCGTTGACAATCTGATTTATAATAGGTTAATTGCATTCTTTTCAGCTAATTAATTATTTTCTTTAGCCGATATATGATTTAAATTCCTTAGCTTGAGCGGATAAATGTTGTAGAAAGAATAAATAAAAAAATAAAATTGAAATACAGATTAACTTTCCAAATACGTCACTAGAGCAAATAAATTAAAGTTCATAAAAGCAAATAGAATGAAAATACAAAGAGTAACATGCGAAATAAAAGGATTTTTTTTGGAGAAGTAGGGAAAATGTTCTAAATGAATATTTCATCAATACGTATTTTTATTCAAAAATAAGTAAATAAATAAATTAGTAAAAATGAATAAATAAATAAAATATTAGCAATGAAAAAATTCTTAGTAATTAATATTTATTAACATTTTGATGAAGAATAAGAGCTAATGCTACATTAGACGAAAAACTGTTAATAGAGAATAACATCATTATACAAAACACTCCAGCAAATTTTGCTTTATAAATATCAATGTTTAGTCTTTTACATTAGAATACCTTGCGTTGATTTCAGATGTATAAAAGCTGAGAAAAACATTTTAATTTTGACCTTTGTCAAAGATTCCAATTAAAATAATTTAGCTCTGTCGCAAATCAAGTAATTTTTCTTACTTCTCAGCAATTTGAGGCACTTAGCTCGAATTTAAGATTATCTTTAATTTGCTAGTAATTTTCTTAATGCTTTCGCAAATTGTATCTTTTACGTTTCTTGTTCGAAATTCGTTTCATTAATAATCTGTTTAAAAGACGGAAAAGCAGTAAGATAGCGAATTAAATTTCTAAGAACGGTTGACGGAGTATGTATGTGCTCTATAAGCGTAATTTATGAAAATGTATTCATTTCAGAAAATAAAAGCAGAGAGAAAAGCGTTTTTGATTAATTGTTTTAAACTATGAAATGTTTGTGTTTTTTAAAAAATTGTGTTAAATGCAAAAGTAAATTTGTTTCCGTCTTAATATTTTAAAGCAGCAAAAGGAAAAACCCCCATCGAAAATGGCAAAGTAGGAAAGTAGCAACTCGGAAGTCCTAATTTAGTGATAAAAGGTTGAAAAAATTCTTCTCAATTTGACACTGTCTTTGGCACTTTGTTTGAAATGCCAAATCCAGTGTCAATTTGGCCTCTAAAAATTTAGCGCTAAATTTTGCTAAGTTGTCGGCAAAAACTACTTCATCAGCCAAATTAAAGAACTTCTGTTGCATTCACGCGATTTCATAATATGTAACTTGACGTCAAATATAGTGTAGAAAAAACATTTGCACCCACAGCTGCAATTTACGACTGAATTCATTTTTAGGTGCAGAAAGCATATTTAAGTTAGAATTTAAACATTGGTAGGACGAGTTCTAAAAAACATGGGATGATTGTTTTTACGATGATTGTCCATGTATCGATGATTCACGTGAAAAGCTATCCACATAGGATACAAATTAAGAGGCCACGCTGCTATAATTTGTTTTGCTGGAGATTTTATTATTAGCGTACTCTTTTATTTTACTGGTAGAATCCGATGCCAAATAAAATACCAATCATGCTAACAGGGAGGGCTGTTCGGAACATTGAGCGGATAGATGTTGATTTGATTCCCATACGGTGAACTTGCAAAGCCGTTTCCACATTGAACATTTAATATGAAAAGGAAGTTGAACTAAATGGATCTAATTTATTTAGTGCGTCTACATGTTGGAGAAAGTTAGCATGAATTGTTTTGGAAAAAAATATTCAGTAGAACATCCTAAGTTGTGGCTTGAAAATATAGTTTGCATACGAAAAATTCATATTTTACAAAAAACATTGAGAAACTTTATAAAAATTTTGTTCAATCTTTAAAATATGAGTAAAAGGTCTGTGAAAGTGAATGGTAAAGTTTGTGAAAATAGCTTTACGGCTTTAGTTTGAATCAATCAGGAATACCTCAAATGATTGTCATTGTAACTCATATTTATGGTACAGTGGGTTTTCCAGGCCGTTTGGAATGCAATTAAGGAATATTACATCACAAAAAAAAAAAAAACTCATGCAATCATAAAGCCGTTGTGTATTTGAAGATCCTAGCACACTGCTAACAATTTAAAATATATTGAGGAGCATTTTTTTGTTTGATCTTCTGCTTTTAAAATTTAGAGTTTAAAGTAATGATATGTAGCTAAATCAATTTTACTCGACATCCTACAGACATTGGATATATATTATCATACATTAATAACGTAACAGCTGAAATATTATATGACAAATAATGTGCATTAACAGGAAGAAATATTTTATTTTTTGAAATTGCAAAATATATATTTACTTTGTCGACTATAGTCGGAAAGGTGCATATTTATCATGGGCAAAACATGCCAATGAATTTGATTATCTGAAGCAGTTTTTCAAACGGGTTCTTGTTGTTTCTTAAGGAACAATACTAAGAGGGATATAATTATTCACATTGCATGACAATTTAAGTTACATAACCTTGATATGAGATACAGTTCTCATGTGACCATTGCCCATATTTACTACACTGAATCCTATCTTCTGCTAGTACTCCTCGCCACACCCTGCAACAGTGCATCAGTCATCCCCTTTCCCTTTTCCAGTTTTTGTGAACACGTCAGCTACAACGTCATTCATGTTTATTTCATATGGTAGAACTTGGAAAAGAGACAACTTTTGTAAAGAACATCCACTCCTACAAGCCTGCAAAACATTTCTTTGCCTTAAGTATAGTTATTAGGCAAAATGTCTTCTATAGTGACCACCTGTTTAAGATTACCAATTTTGTCACTCCGAAGGGACGTCAGATTTTGCAGGTTTCACACTGCCATTTTTTCATTTTATCAGTAATTGACACCCTTTGTTCCAGTGTTTGACACCCCATTTAAGTTCCAATATGTAAAGTATTTGCTTAACATAAATTTAATGCTTTGTAACGGTGCGAGTGTGGCCGTGAAGCGCCGGGAGTCGAACCAAGATCTTTTTGGTGGTAGCCGCATTCTTTACCGCTCTCCCAAAAGGCGCGCCCCCTGGGCAGGAGCAAAGAGGGCTATTTGAAGGACTGACTCGCACCGCTACATACTCCGCCCCCAGTGAACGAGTAGGGGAAGAGTGAACGATATTTTACCACAGATGGGTGCACCAGCGCGAGAGAAAGGCTGCGTGAGGTTGCTGCGTGAGTGAGTGAAGTTTGAGCCTGTTTGCTCGGATCCGTGGCTGGGCTCAAGTGCGAGCGCGTGCAGACTGCACGAATGCGTGCGAGCAAGTCATCTCGTGGCGCCATCTGTGGAGTGTTCGGGTCTCCATTGCTGCGTGCGTAAATGCCGGGTCACCAGATGTAACGGTGCGAGTGTGGCCGTGAAGCGCCGGGAGTCGAACCAAGATCTTTTTGGTGGTAGCCGCATTCTTTACCGCTCTCCCAAAAGGCGCGCCCCCTGGGCAGGAGCAAAGAGGGCTATTTGAAGCACTGACTCGCACTGCTACATACTCCGCCCGCAGTGGAAGATTGGCTTGAAGATGCGGGAACTACAGATGTGGCACAGACTGATGACGGGGAAACAATTTCTGCTACCTTGTCAGCTATACCTGCCAATTTTTCAAGCGGTTCGGAGGATGCTGATAAAACTGTCTGGATGTGCGTAGGCATACGTTGTATCCACAAGCTCTGCAGAAAATCATCTTTAAGTTGACCTCCGGAAAGTTCCCTCATTTTCCGAAGAAGCTGGCTGGGCCGTTCATCTCCGAGTTGCAAATCGATTAACAATTTTTTAATTTTTTTCTGCTCCGAGTCCTCGAACTCAGCAATAAGCCGGTCACACAAAGCCTTGTATTTTTCACTAGCTGGAGGATTAAGTACAATGTCCGATACGTGGGATAAAGTTTCCGCATCGATGTTCGAAACAAGGGCTGAATATTTTGTATCATCGCTCACTATGCCGCTGAACGCGAAAGAATTGTCACACTGAGCGAGCCATAAGCGTACGTTAGCTTTCCAAAATGCAGGGAGCCGCAAAGCAACACGTGCGACTTCAGGCTTTTGCATGTCATCCTCATTCGGCATTTTTCTGCTTTGTAGCGAGCAGCACACAGGAAACAATGTTCAGTTCGGCGGGAGAATAAAAAATGCACAGCAAATGTCACTAACCTCTTGCAGTAAACTCAAGCGGAAAACGGGCGAAATTTCCGACGTGTAACAGAAGGAGTTCATTTCAGAAAAGTATTTCAATTGTCCGGGTCACCAGATTTAGCGGGTGACTAGCAACACACTTGAGGTTAAGTAACAAAACTTTAATGCAACAATAAACATGACTAGAAACAAATTAAACATAACTGGAAATAACATAACGTATAAAACAAGTCAACTATCGGAAAACATTTGGTGCAGTCGCGTACGAGCGAGCGAGTGCAAACGCGTGCAAGCGAGCAAGTGCAACCGCGTGCAAGTGGGAAGGAATCGACATCAACAACCGTGACTTCACTTCACTCTTCCCGTTGGTCGAGTTGAGCAGCCTACCGCTGCAGCTTCATGGCAAAGTGATTCTTCTATAACTTATAAACCAAAAATAAATTTATTTATTATTAGTATTATTTACACAAATTATCTCCAAATTTTCAGTTTTATACACCCTTTTGCTTCCAGATGCCTCATTACAAAAACTTCTTAAACAAATTTTCAATGTTACTGCATGTTGGCTTCGGAATGCTCAGGTGATTGTAGGAGAGACTCACACATCTTTGACTGCCATTCATAGTGTTATCGTTTTCATATAATTTTATAACTTCTTATGATGTAAATTGATGTGGAGTTAAATTGCGCAGGAGCCAAATATAAAGAGTGCTTTTAATGACAAAACCTTAAACGTGCCGACTGGAGTAATGTTGTAGTCAATTATTTGACATATCAGCAGATCGGTCTTGTTTAACGCTGAGTCTCCTTTCAGTTTAAAAAAAGCTGTCTTTTGGAGTCGTCTACAATGGTGCAATGGTAAATAGTCTCCATTTGGATCTTGTTTTGCCATATGATGGTAGCAGGGATATGATGTATGACAGAGACGATCTTATGTATCCAGCGTACAAATTTACTAGCCCAATGATTTGTGGGTCACGTGCTGTTGCCGATCATGTTGCCTTTCATGAAATATTGTCCTACGGCCAATTTTCAACAAGATAATAACAGGTCTCCTATTGCTTACATATCTCTGGCAACGCTGTCACTAGACGTTTAATGTATCACGATGTAAAAATAAAGTAAAGCACAGGGTGCGGCAGCATAACTTCCTTTTATCAAAACTGAATGAAACTTGTTTTATAAATCTTATAAACTTTAAACTTTTTTATAGTGTAGATACATGCATAAAATTATGTTTTACACAGTTTTGAAA
Organism: Octonoba sinensis; assembly: GCA_038502835.1. NCBI lineage: Eukaryota > Metazoa > Arthropoda > Arachnida > Araneae > Uloboridae > Octonoba > Octonoba sinensis. The sequence goes on along the minus strand of CM076606.1, from coordinate 14,020,376 downwards.
ATCAAACCAGGTAGGAGACGCCCCCTACTCCTCATGCACTGAAAGCCGAATTCTAGCGCTTGTCACGATCCTACCAACATAGTAGCGGGTATGTACCAACATAGTAGCGGGTTAGCAATTTCAGCTTGGATGCTGGCTTTTAGGTGTTGTAGAGTCATTGGACGATTGACATTAAGTCAAAATTTAAAAAAACCCCGAAGAAAAATCACATGGGGCCTAATCCGGGAAGCGGCTGGCCACATCAAATCACTGAATGTTCATTCGAAAAGTAGGCCTCGATAGAAAACGCATGCTCCTTCGAGATTCCAATGCAGAATGGCGACTGACCAAGGTGGAAACAAAACTTTAGAACCATCCCTTTGGAATGAGACAACTCCCACCCCACAACAACATTTCAAAAAAGGAAATTATGCTGCCACAACCTGTATTATGATTTTAAATGTCAAAATGTATATAATTGGCAGTTTATGTTCGAAACTCAATGATTTCCCTCCTTCCATTCTATTTTGAAATAAATAATAATGTGATTTATGATTGTGATAATAATATGACTTGTGATTGTAATAACAATCTAGCTTATCTCTCGCAACGTAAAAGGGAGAAATGACGAATCTGCTTTTCCAGTCACATTTTGACCACTGTCTACTTAGAACACAATCTTTCTAAAAACATTAACTTCCTGAACCCCCCCTTTTTTTCAGTAACTCAACTTCCTGTTTCATTTAATTATACACTGATTCCATAAACAGTTATTTTAAGCTTTTCTATCCTGAAATCTGAACTAGAAACCTTAGAAAAAGATTCGTTACTCTTTCTTATCTAAATATTTCTCAAAAAGAGAAAAAATAACGAACATATTTCAAGAAAAACTATTCTGTTTAACGAAGACAATCATTCATACTTTCAAAAACTCGCGTCTAAAGTAAATGCATTTATTTTAATATAAACGAAGAGGTTTTCACGATTCAAGTGCAAAAGTATGTGAAATTTTCCTTTAAAAAGAAGAGTTTCATACCTTTTAGATGTTCGTGTTTCTTCTAAAATAAAATGCTAGAGTATGTTTTTTATTACTATTTCGCAACATCTTTATTTACACTACTTTGCGTTGAGAAAAGATTATGATAATAGTAAATGGTTCTTTTTTTATTGAAACTAAATATGCGCGAATCATACACATGTAAAAAAATGGTTAACATTCAAAATTAATCATCGAGCAACGAGTCACATTTCACTCAATAATTATTGAAATTGGTAACTTGTAAAATTCACATATTTTTTCGCAAAGATTCATGATTGTTATACTTACAGAAAAATATGACGATTCTTAATTTCTTCCCGTTATAATTGAGTCGTCTAGCTTCAAAACCAGATGCATCCACTTTTTTCGATTTCAACTTTTTTACACTTTCTAATAGTTTAAAGTAATCTTCATACGGTGGTAATTTTTTAAGTTTTTAAAGCAGCTACATCATGCTAAAAAGTGTGTTTGAAATGTTCCGCTTTGTTAGAAAACCAGACTTCCCCCTTCGACCATGCTTGTCAGGTCTTCTTTTTTTCCCTTCAAATATCTTCCAAGGAAAAATTATTTTTGCGTTAAAATTTCAGCAAGTTAAAAGTATATCCCAATGCTCTTAGCTAGAATTCGAATTTCTTAGATATTAGTTTTTTTAGTTTTTTGCCCGCCGTGAACAATTTCATTTTTTGGATGTACCTGGTTTTGAAACTAGACAACTCAATTTATAACTGGCGTGCCTCATTTGATGCTCCCACTGTGCAACATCTTGAAGTTGCCATATCTGGTGAGTTGCCACACTTCATGAACGTTTCAGTCCAGAGTACCGCCAAAAATAGTTCTACCGCCAAGAAAGACCTCTGAATGCCAAGAATAATCCATTCATGTTCAAGGGAGAACTTGCTGGTAGAAGGAATGTGCTGTATTTTGGTTCATGTATCATCCTTGATTTCTTTCGAACTGTCGCTACTACCAGTTTAAAAATTTGGTTGCTTTCAAAAAATACAGAGGCAAACATTCTAATACCCATGCTAATAAAGCACCTGCAACATGCACGTCCCTAAAACTAGAGTGGATTCCTCTTTTTCAGCCGTGCACAAAAGCGCAAAGGGCCAGAACTAAGTAATCGAACTGCATAAGCCATATGGGACTTGCCATTATCATGTAGGAAATTCGCCCCAGGGCATTCAAATTTCATAAAAGATAATCTGATAAGCTACAGCATGTAACTTTGATTTTATTCTCACGAATTAAAAAGTATAAAATTTGTGAAGCAACAAAAGTATTGACTTTTTTTTGTAAATACCGTCAAACTGACGTTGGATTTTACATTATCGTGTTTGGAGAGAAATTTGTCGCCAACTTTATTGCCAAGACAGAGATTTATTGCCAAACAGTCGCCGATTTATGACGTCACTTCGGATTGTATTTCATTTAAAATGTTTCCTCTCCATTATTCATTTGCGTTGCCTCTGTATGATTTTGAAAAATAAGAGGAGCATAATTTCTGCGGAAGACGAAAACGAGCTATCTCTTTGATTGCTTAAGTAAAAGTAATTTCTCATACCAGTCCTTAACAATTACTGCACGCAAATTATAGAGAACCAACTATTGCTGTGTAACTGTACTTGTAGCATAAGCAGCTTTCTATAACAGTGCATTGGAAAGTTTAAAGAAAGGCGCTATGACTATCATAAATATTTATAAAAAAGAAATTATCCATAACTGTAATTGCCCCCCAAAACACAAGGAGCTTTTGCATTTGTATACCTCACTGAACGATGTGGCAGTAATGAATGAGATTAATAACACAATTTATTATTTAAATGAAATCAGGCTTTTTGAATTGCTCTGCATACTTATATGTTTAATTCAATGTCTTTAGGTACACATGAGTGATAAATAATGTAAATTATGTAGATTGGAATATTCCGAGCGTGCTTACAAGCGGTTTAAAATGTTTATTTACAATAAAACGTATGTAAATAATTGTATTTTCAGAAACTGCCTAACATTCGTAATAGCTTATGTTGAGAAGAGTAAGAAATTATCGTTTCCATTCTAATAACTGGAGTACTTCATTTTGGGTTCTTGTGTGAAAATTAATGAGACCTAGAAGCTGTTAAATCGTATGTTTAGAGCAGTAAGAAATATATTTCTTCTCGAATAATGCATGCGTTGCTTTGTCGTACAATAATAGAGGAAGTAGTTGCATTGTACCGATTTCATTTTCCTTGCTTTTGCAGAAAATCTTTTTTTAAACATTAATTTAAATACAACTTCTAATAGTTTTGTTTATTACACTTCCCTGAAAAAAAAAAAAAGTTTTTCCGATTCCTCACACCATTCCTGTCGCTTCTAATGTAAAATGACCTCTAGAATCTGCATATGACCCCGGTTCCGCGATTGGGCAGTGCAACCATCCTCAAAAGCTATTTCCTAAACAACCAATCAAATCTGGAGATATGTAGCACAAGCAGACCCATTCACTATTGTATATTTTTTACGTGTTGTTCTTAATAGCTCAACATCCAACATTCTTTTAGTGCTAACTAACCCTCCTTCTTTTGCTCCCTTCATGTTTAAGGTAAACTTTTGTGTACATCCCTTTAATCATCAACATAATAATTGTACTCTCTCGAAGCTTTTTTCTGGAAGCCGTTAGAAATTTTTTACCTGGGCACAAGGTGTTTTTTCTTGAGAACTTTTGTTCCTTGGAAAAGAGATTTTGAAGAAAAGAAAACTTAGAGTGAAGGTTAATATAAATGTTAAGGCTGATAAAATTTGACATAAAGAAACCTAAAGCAGGAGTGGAAGGAAGAACTTCACCAAGTTTCTTTTTCATGCTACATTTACCAGGAATGAGCATTATAATTTCTCTTTCCTTAGTGTATCATTCATTAAAGTCGAGTTTTAAAGCAGAAAAAGAACTTCATTCTTTTTATGAGAAAAGTTTTAGTTAAAAAAAGATACTTTTTTTCCTAGAAGTTTTGAAAATAAAATGGTAGATAAAGTGGAATTTTGAATCTAAAATTTAGTTGAACTCTATTTTATAATTAAAAGAATTACAAATGTTCTAAATAAAGTTTCTTTATATGGAAATCATAAAAAAAATTAGAAACGCTGACTAGAATCACACACATTTATCCCTAACTCAGTGAAAGGAAAAGCAAAGCTATGCGTAGGCTGCAATAAATTAGTGATCAACTATGCTTGATAGAGTAGATATTTCATGCTCAATTTTGAAAAAACTCGTAATAAAAATAAATCAATAATTAAATACATAAATATAAAACAGGTTTATTCTGTTAAAATATTTTAATTTGTTCTTTTTAAGTGTAGTCGAAACTCACAAAAAAAAAAAAAAAAAAGAGCTTCTAAATACATAATAATACGATTTTAGATAATCTTATATGAACATTTGTTTTTTACCAACATAGGTATAGATTCTAAATTCTATTATTTCATTTAAATAATTTAAGCAAAGAGAAATACTTTGAAGACGGCAAAAAATATAAAAGAACCTCAAGAGGAAATGGAGGGGGAAGAGGTCCCCGGGTCTGGACCCTCCCCCTTCAGCAATAGGTTAAGGGGAACCCGATCAAATTTCAAGTACGTTATAGTATTCTGGGAACGTGAATGCAATTTACGACTGTAAAGGTCCTTTAATGCTGCACGGAATGGGGAAGGGTTACACAAACAAGTCAAGTTTGGCCACTGTTGCACATTGGACCCCCACACCTTTCAAAAATTTCTAGCTACGCTACTCTAATAACTAAAAAATCCCAGAACAAAATATACCCTCCAGCCCCCTCCCCCTCAAAAAAAAAAAAAAAGCATTGTAAATATCTTGCGCCAGAGCTGTAAAAAACAACTGCATTTGAATATATGGAATAAATTAAACGAAACTAATAAAATGGAAAGTAAGAAGGACTAAACGATCAAGTTCCAACCCATGAGACACCCAAGAAATTGAAGGGTTCAAAAAAACTCACAAGAGTTGCAAAAATATAGTTTTTCGTGTGTATTTTTGCAATTCTTTAAACGATCTGTACAGTTGGAGTTTTATCGTTTGCAACTGCTACTTTGCATTGTATTAATTAGTTCTCTTTGATTTATTTCACACACACGCGCGCGCACGTACACGCATATACATATATATATATATATATATATATATATATTATATATAACTCAAGAAACAAAATATTTAAATTACGTTCATTTCCCCTTTATCAATTCTGACATTGACTGAGATAAGTAGAAGAAGAAATCAATTGTTGCAAAATGAATAAACGTTTTCAGCAGTTAGAATTGATATAATTAAAAATGTAACTTACAAAATCTCAGTCACAACGCGTTGCCAAGCAGATAGATATGAATTGCAGAGCATGAATACGTACAAAATACGGAATTAAAAATTCAAAATGAGAATGAAGCACAGAATGAAGTAGAACTTGTTTGTTAAACTCCTTAACTTTGAAAAAAAAATGCACAATGAGAAAACAAATATTTCTTGTTCTTTTCTATTTTTTCATAATTTTCTAATGTAATGTTAGTAACAATATCTGTTTCTTTTTAAACTGGGAAGAATGCTTCAGAAACAGAACAATCTTATCCCACTTATCGGAAAATACCCTTCCCAGAACGTAATTAAGATTCAAAGATCTGGCAGATTTTATTCGAAGATGATTTAACGCTATACGTAAGTATCGAAAAAGGAATAATGAGAGGAAAACCGATTATTTTAAGTAGAAATGGAAGCTCCATCGATTTTTTCTCCCAATAAAATTCTCTTTTGTAGCACTTTCTTCCAATGAAGAAGGACTCAGTCATAAAGGCTTACTACAAAACTCCAAACAAACTTTCATTTTAATGGCTAATGGCTGCTTCTGAAATAGCTTTTTGACGTTTAACAAAAATTGATTGGGGGTAAGTTTTAACGCATGGTTAATTACCGGCTGCTCGAATTAAAATTTCTTTCAAAGTGAAAATTACCATAAGTATGATAAATACTTTTTGGAATCTTGCAAAGCGTAAATAAGTAAACTCCATGGTAATTTGTTAATCTAGGCCAGCGGTTCCCAAACTGTGGTACGAAACCTCTCCAGGTGGTACGCGTGCATGCAAAAAATAAAGAGATTAAGAAAGATTAAAATATAAAAACTCTGGATTGAAGATTGAATTTGCCCGGATTAGAGTTGGGAGAATGCTTGCTCACAGTCAAAAATGAATTCCGTTATTATGGAGAAAGGCATTGCTATTTCGAATTCAGGTCACAACCACTTATCTTTGTGAAACTGCTTTTTCCAATACGATATTTATTGAAACTAAATATAGAAGCAAGTTAAATGTCGACCCAAATTTGAGGTTAAAACGACATCTGCCAGGCAGCAGCAACCTTCTCATTATAAGACAAGTGATCAAAATGATTTGTGCTAAAATTTAAGTACAAAGATAAAACAACGTAAAAAAGCACAAATTCAGAATAAAAATATCGCAAATAGCTATTTCGAAGCTACAATGGAGCCTCTTCATCAGTTCAGAAAAGAAACGCTCAACACGCAACTAAAAAGCTGTGAGTGAACAGGCCTGTGTTCACTCACAGCTTTCTAGTTTTGAAAAAAATATATTTTTTCAATGGGAATTGAAGTCACCAAATAGCTTTTATGCCTTCAAAAATAATTTTTTGTCCTAGAAAAGCCTGTACATGCTTCGAATTATAGTTCTGATTAAACATTACAAATTAAACTAAATAATAATCCTCACTATTCATTTATGTGATTATTATAATTTTTACTTTTCGTTACAGATGAGGATAAAAGCATTGAGCTATGAAAAAAAGAGACTTGTATTTCAATAGCTGCTCCAAATGAAATCAGCAGCTTGTATGGCAAAGAGAATGGAAAGTAAAAAAAAAATTCTATTCATTAATTGACATAACATCGCAATATAAATTTGCCTGTATAAAGAATAACATAAATTATACACTTTATGAACCTGCACGCAAATAAGTTATGCCCATTAAAGTTCAAAAAACGTTCTTTTCCGTAGCGTTTTCTGTTTTTCCCTATCTTTTTCAAAAAAATACAAGATGGAAAAAAATGATACCTAATTTATTGCCACCATCTTTGAATGAAATTTTGTTATCGAAAAAAGGTGGAAGACATAATAACGTGTCAACAAAGATCGAAAAGAAATTATCACTATGAAGAAAGAACGTAGCATTTTATGGTGAAACTACTTATAATTCATTACACGGTCCTCTGGTTAAATTCGCCAATTTACGTGTTTTTACCGGACGTAGCAATTACTCGTTTTTTAAACGTTTCTAATTTTATTTTTAATTTTACTCAGGAACATTGTATGTATTTGTGCCGGCTATGGGAAACCTTTTTGCGTTGAACATACCGACATTTATTTTGCCTAAATTGAGAAAGTGAAAAAGAAAAAAGCAACAGTAAGTAATCTTTTTTTCATTTTAGGTAATTAAAGGAAAACTTGAAATAAAATGAATATAGCGTAAAAACTACCGACGATTACGCAAAAAATGAAATCTTATTAAGTAGCGCATTTTAAAACTTCATTTATCTGCAACAGAGCTGGCCAATAGGGCTTTAGAATCTTATACTTTTTTCTCATAAAGAAAAGAAGTACCAGACATTAGGGAAGCTTACTTTTTTATACACAAAATACTTCTGTAAGTTACTTATTATGAATGAAATATTTTTTTTTCTGTTCTTCAACAGTCTTACAAAACAAGCAACAGAACTGAAAAGGGCATGGACGAAATCGGAACACTAAAGTACAAAAATAAATAAAATGCCTTGCGTTTGTCTTTGTAATAATAACAAGACAGCTCACATTTCTCTAGAGACTGTTGGATGACTTAAGAATAAAACATTTTCTTCGAATACATTTCCCGCATTTTTTACACATTTTCGCAAGCAGGAAAAAATCAAGATAATAATATAAATGTAAAAAGCAACTGGGCCGAAGAATAAAAACGAATCAAATTCATTAATTTTTATCGTGGCATTATAATAAAAATATATCATAAAAAGCTTTTATTGCCTTGTCTCACGAGTCAAACAAAACACTTTCAATGTTAAAAATTAAAAATTCAGCAAATTTGTGAAAAAAATTGCAGACATGTGTTTCGAGGTTACAAAAAATGCCCTTTTCAATGCAAAACAGTAAGCTTCTAGATGACAAACATGCAATTGAAGCTTCAGTTGGATGCAAATTGAATTGTATTTTGCTGGATGCAATTGATGGAATTTTTGCAAAAATTTGTGCTTAATTTTACGTTGATTTTTAGTTTTTAATTTTTTGCACAAAGATTTACATTTTATTTCACATCCAATGATGCCTTCTCTTTTTTTGGCTACAAGTTGTCCAGTAATTGAAATGTTTAGTGATTAATGGTTTTAGAACTTTTACAAATAATTTATAGAACAACGCCTTGTTCTCCCCGACATTGGGAAAGCTAAAAATACACATTGATATTTATTATTAATTTCCTTTAGTAAAACAAAAAGTATCGTTAGTAAATGATAAAATTTACATCATTAAAGCTTTTAACAATCGGATAAAAATAACGACTGCATTTAATTTCAAATTTTGATTAGAAGTGAGATTTGAAAGTAGAACCTCATTGTGACATTCCATTAATTAAAAGTAAAAAAAAAACCACTTTTTTAAAATTTTTTAAATTTTTGATAACTTTCGCAATTATATCTTTTTTTAAAAGATTTTTTCTGAGTAATACTTCCCAAACATTCTAGAATAAAAGATAGCATGTAATTAACTATCCGAAACTTAGTTGAAATTTAATAATTTTTTTCGTTGAAAACTCAGTAAAAAGGACAACAAATTAAAAAATTCAAAACCAATAATTAAATGAAAACGAACTACTTCAGAGGCAAATCCGTGCTACTTTTTGTTGTAAATACTCCGCAAAATGCAGGTAAAAAGTTTAAAATGTCCATCTTCAACTGAAAAAATGTCTTAGGGATTTTACTGCACGTAATTAGTCAAAAGTAAAAAGCAGAGAAAAGGCATTTGAAGATTTTAAATGCAGAATGAAAACAACTAAAGTCATTTACAAAAACCGGAATATCTCTGAAAGTATACATCACATAGGTTTAAAATTTTGCACGAAGCTTTAAAACAGTATATCTAAAGTATCTATTGAAATACGGAATACAATTTTTTTCGGTATTTTGAACAATTTTAAGGTACTGTGCTTCCTTAATTACGTTCTAGGAAGGGTATTTTCCGATAAGTGGGATAAGATTGTTTTGTTTCTGAACCATTCTTCCCAGTTTAAATAGAAACAGATATTGTTACTAACATTAAATTAGAAAATTATGATTTTGCCTTCTCATCGTTCAATTTTATTTTCAAAATTAAGCAATTTCATAAACGAATTCTACTTTATTTTGTGATTCATTCTCACTTTGAATTTTTAATTTCGTATTTTTTTATCAATTCATGCTCTGCAATTTATACCTGTCTGATTGGTAATGCTTTGCGGCTGAGTTTTTGTAAGTTATACTTTTTACTATATCAATTCTAACTCCTGCAAATGTTTACTCATTTTGCAGAAATTCGCTTATCTTTAATTAAATGTTATTAAATTTTTCATGAAGCTTTAACAAACACAGTTTTATGTACCGAAATACACAATAAATGTTTTGTCGATATTTTGAACAACTTTGAGCTACTGTGATCCCTTAAACGTGTAATGCATAACTTTAAAAAATAGTAAAATGAAAACACAGTTGCTTTGATCCCACTGTTGGGCTTAGCTCATCTGCACTATTAGGACAGTTCAGAAATAACAAAAACTTGTTTGTTATTCTCAACATAGAATAAAAAAAAAGTTTAAGAATAAATAAATTCCTCTCACAATGCGTAAAAAGACTTATACGAATCATAAAAGCTGGAGCTATGCTGTGAATAATGCATCAAGAAAAGTACGTTGCATTTATACCTCGTCTTAAGCTGTTTGTCAATATCAGAGACTTTAAAAAAATTACTACAATTTCTTTTATAAGAAAAGAGTATGAGCTATGAAAGTACATTAAAGAAGTTCGTTTAAAAATTTAAAAACAATCTATTTTCGAGCAAAATATGCCATAAGTTTCCTCACGAAGTCTATTTTTTTATGGTTCCAACTCTGAAAGCAAAACTATTGATTTGTTTTCAAAATTTATGCTTCAACACATACTAAGTTTCTATTCGAAGTACACAGTGAAATTAGTATTAGAAGATGAAGTTTAAATAATGGACAAGTGGTGTGTTCATGAAGAAATATTGAAAACTAACTAATACTGGGAGTTAATGTCAAACTCATTTATTTGACACTTAGCAAATATTATGCTATCAACTGACGTTTTCAATTTGTTTGTTAATCTTCCCAGGCTGCAGAAAGTAGTCCATTCGACAGATTGAAAAAAAAAAAAAGAAAAATCTTTTTATCAATACTTGGATATGTTTTTCAATAGTAAAACTAAATGTTTTACTATTAAAGTATTTAGTACATTACATGTACTTTATAAGCATTGTACTTAACACGAAGTCACAGTTGTAGTAAAATCTCTTATTCAAATGAAGCCTTGTTTGTTTATACATTCTCATATTCTCGTGTTTCGTTGTTTTTAGATTTGCACACAATACTTAAAAAAAAACTATAAACATATTTTTTAAGAAATTCTTTTGCAGTCCTGTGTTCAAAATGGTATCCAAAATATAAGAAAATCTTCCCAGATTTGGTTTCAAATAATAAATGTAATGTAAAGCGACAAGTAAAAATGTTCGTGCCGGGAGTTCTGAACAAAGCTTTTTTGTGATCTTACTTCTAAAAATGTCATCTTTCATTGCGTTGCAGTGCAGTGAGTCAGATAATGTGAAGTACAACTGACCGCTGACCGAGAAAAAGAAAAAGCTTTAGCGTCTTGTTTCACAATTTGGTTTCTGAAAATATATTTTATTCCGAATTTAAAAAAGCACTACAAACAGCGGAAAATGCTGTTACGTTTTGTACTGAGTTTTAACAGATTGGTACATTTATTTTTTTAAATTTGGGCTTATAGAATATGATATTCTACGATAGAATTTAAACTTGCCTCTTCTGCAAAAGTCTATTGTAAAATATCAATTGAAAACTAACTTTTTGAATAATTTTCATCGCCAAGTGGTAAATTTGGAAAGGTGTTATAGTTTGCGTAATTAGAGTTGGCACGTCAAGGTCACACAACTTTCCCACTCTCCTACCTTTTCCTCTTCTGGTCGTCATGGTTTTCGTGCTATAAAGTTCTTCCCCACATTGGTTTTGGGAACATGATAAGGAAGTTTGTTGTTTTAGTTATAATAATAATAGAAGAATTATCAGATTTATTTGTCAATGGCAAAAATAGATTGCGTAAGATAAAGTATTCTAATATTTTGACCCAATCGAAATTTTATTCTAATATTTTGATGTGCTTCAGAAATTAATTGTATACCAAATTAATTGTATTATATATTTTTTAAATGTTGAAATCTTATCTAAACATTTCAGATTTATTTATAAGAAATTTAATTGCATTTTGTTAGTATCAAAAATAAATAAATGAAAAATAAATCCTCTCTTATTATTTTTTCTCAATTATTCTGCTATTTTGAATCAGAGGTGTAGTTATGGAATTGCCTTAACTGCAGTGCACAAAAAAAGTCCGGTGCTGCTACATTTTCGTAGTTTCGATGGTGACGAAGCAGGAAACGCGTCCTTGATGCGCCTATACTAAAGAAACAGACTATAGATGATAGAAAAGCCACCTCAAAATTACTCAGAACGTAAATGATTGTATGAGTACATAAAAATACATATTGCTCATTTGCTACAACAAAGTCATAACTCGAATCATTACAGTTTTCTTGTAGTACTGTAAGGGTGCTTTCACACCAAAAGCGACGAAGATATTTTGTATCCTTAGTAACACACTGTTGCTATGGTTACAAGACTAACGGCGATGACGCAATGAACCAATCACTGTCGGCTTCTTCTTAATGACGCAACACAAAATGTCAAATAGTCAATGCGATGGCGTGGCTATGAAATCAGGTAGAACCAATGACATGCTCTGAAAAATTTTGTCTTTGGGTTATGTTGCTGCTGTGGCGTTCAGTATTCATAATTTTTTGTGTTACGACGATGTTGTAGCAAATGATCAATATCGTAATTCTAATACGAAATAAAATGTTTCATTACCAAAAACGATCAGTTTGTTTATTATTAAAATAATTGTTTGTAAGCTTACTCAAAAATGGCAAGTAGATGCAACTTTTGCGTCCAAATCAAACTACCTGCGTCCATCTATCCGATAAAATTTTTGTTATTTTACATTGCATAAAAATTCCTCTTTTAAAACTTTTAGAGCTATATTCAGCTACGTAGTTATAACACTTTCGGTGACAGTTGTTGTTCTACACGTTTTGTATCTGCAGTACACTAATATATTTTTCAGTACGCTAATATATATACTTCAGTACGCTAATTAGAGAATTACGAGGGCTGTAAATTAAATAGTGGCAACTTAATATAGAAACACGCAGAAAAGCATGTGGAAATAGTATGTGGCAGTGGTGAGGTGGTGCTGTTGCCGATGTGTTGAGTGCAAAAAACAGTCGATCTAGTTAGAAGGGAAATGAGGCATTAAAGTGAAGAGTTTCGCTTCTATCGCTCTTAAGCATCTTTTCAAAAGGTGATCAGCGGTCATTGCTTAAAATCGAGGTTGCCCATGACAAAAAATGCAACAGAATGTTATCGAGGGTTACGTGAAACCTGTGGGGAAAATGCAATACCATATCGGAACCCCCGCCGAATTCAGGGCGTTTCAGCTGTACTCCATACAGTAGGGCGCTCCGTCGCCCACTTCAATGATCAACATCTTGCCAGTGGTCTCCAAAGGCTTTTCGACATTTGACAAAAGGTAATACACTTTGCTGATGATTACGCAGAAGGAATGTAATGCAAGTGTACTTTTCAAGTCATTAATTTCATTTATACTTATGTTGCCATTACTTAGTTTACAGCCCTCGTATAATAAACATTACCTATTTAGTGTGATGTTTTCTTTCAATATATATATCGTTTCTTACAAGTAAGAAATTATATGAATGTTTACAGTTGTTCTGAAGCAATTTTAGAAGGCAAGATGTCGTAAATTTATGACAGAGATAGTAAAAAAGCAATGAGAGAAACACTTAAACTTCGTAATAATAACCAATTTTTTGTATCGTTTATAATTTTCTACATACATATTCTACCTCTAAAACCAATCTAAACATTTCGGACGTAACCTATTGAAAGCAGTTAAAGATGTCATTTTCTAAATATCCGTTCAAACATCTTAAAATTAAATTTTCATTCAAGCTGTAGGGAGAAATGTATAATGGTAAGTAAACTGTATATTTAAGCATTGCTCTTTAGAAATATATTATTCCATTCACATCTCATTTTCCCTCTCCTTTTTAATGAACGGTTCTAATATGTTCCCTATTTGGCATAGCTTCATAGATAAATAGAAGATAGATAATATGCAGATTGGACTGCTTTGAATAGAAACTATTTTATTCACATAGTTTTTTTGATCTGGTTACTAAGATTTTTACGAAAAGAAATAGATTTGTAAAATTATTTCGGAATTTACCGTGGGTGTAAGTCGAGTGCTCCAACTTCGACAAAAATCTTGCTCGAAGGTACAATGACTTGTATAACTTTATAATTTAAAAGTACTTGGTTTTTTAACACTCAAGCGCTAGTAAGCTCATAATTTAATGGTACTTTAGTTTTGTTCTTTAAAAAGATACACACAAGTTTTCAAATATGTTAGCAGTAGGCCCTAAGGCTAACAGGGAAGGAGGTTGGAGGAGAAGAGTCATATTTAGGAAAAGCAAAGCGATTCTTAACTTTCTATAAGACGGAATCACGTGATCTTGATGTTCCGTGACCTTGCGTTTTAGTTGCCCGTAATTCATGCATGTGTCTTATAAAAAAAATTAAGATTTTCTAAGTTATTTAGAAAATATGCTCGATATTTGACTACATTTTCTCTTCAAATTCTGCAGTGAAAACCAAACTTCAACGGAAAATGTACCGTAGTAAAAGTCAAAACGTATACCAAATAACAAAGTCTACATTTCGTTTGTGGTTTTTACTTTTAAAATTATTTCACATACGTCTGAATGATCTAAAAATACTTTTTATGTAGAACTTTTTTGAGTTCTACGTAAAAAATATCATTTACAGATCGACCTAAGCGCAATTGTGATCAAAAATGGTTAATGCAAACAGTTTAAAAAATTTAATTTGGAAATAATATTTTATCCTTTAATGAAATCCATAAAAATTTAAATAAATATTTTGCAGTGTAGGAACATTTTAAATTAAATTTTAAAACTGCATATTTTAAAGTAAAATGAAATACTACTTCATTGTGTTAAATGTTCAAACATATTTTTCAATAAACATTTTTATTTCATAATTTTAGATTCAAAGCCGAGAACAAGATGCGGGAAGCTTAAAAAATAAGATATTTTGAAAATTAAAAAAAAAAAAAAAAAGAAAAGATATATTTAAAGAAAACCACGTTCCATTACTTTAACCATAAATCTAATAAGTTTCAATAGAGAACCGGTTCGAAACATCTCCACGAAATTTCTTTCTTAAAGAAAGAAATCAAAAGTTTTGAATAAGTAAATCTTGTAAAGCGTACTTCGAAAATAAGTTAATATAAATGTTAAGAATCATCCAACCGACTTTGTGAAAAAAGTTACTTTTTAAGCTGCATTTAACAATTAGCTTTAATAGCAAATTCTTTCTTCTGCAGAAATAGAAAAACAGTCGATAAAGTTACTCAATGTGAAAGATATTAAGTGGACTTTTAGATTTCGAAGCTAAATTTTGTTGCTCAAATGAAAATAGATCCGAAAAAACATTTAAAATTCTTCTTGGCAATTGGTTAAATTTGAAAATATTTGCAATAAAATGGTACTCCGTTGTTTTAAGGATTGCTGGTTTTATTATGTGTCACATATTAAAAATAAATAAGTTGGATAAGATAAACAATAATAGCAATAGTAGGGTAAATGTGGGATAGTTGCCAAACTTTTTGAAATGGGCGATTAACATAGGAAGATGCGAATTTAAAAATCTTTAACTTTTGTGATGGTTGGGATACTTATTAATGAAAAAAATAATCTGCATAATTTAATACTATTTGTATTATTTATAGTTAGTTACAAATAAAATAAATAACCTTATGAATGAGGATAGATGCCTACTATGTGGGTTAGACGCCGCTATGATATTTTGACTTGTGGGATAGTTGCCCTAAGGAATTAATGAAAGAATATTATGATTTTCTTTACTTTATTTAACATTAGCTAAATAATACAATCAACTGAACTTAAATATTTTGTATTAATTATAATAATCATAATTTTTTGATAAAAACATGTATCCCAACTTTACGTTAGATGATGCGCAATTATTTTTGGTGCTAAAGTAACAATAATTATTACAAATTCTTATTGAGCAGTGCCTTGCACAAAATCTTAACTATATCTTTTTCTTTTACATATACTTAAAAAAAAATATTTTTATGTCTTTTATTTATAAGTTTTTTTATGCAATTTATAATTTTTTATTCTTTATTTCTTGACGTAGTTTTAAGCGCTATTATTGATTACAATAATCACCGTACATTGTGCAGGTTTCGTGCAGCCAATTTCTACACATGATGCACAGAATCCAGTCTACCTTCGATTTTGTCGTTCCAAAATCTTCGAAACAGTCCACACATTCAGTTGTCGCACTCTTAGAAGAGTCTGACTCCATTGAAAGTGTTTCGTAGCTTTCATTGGAAATTTTGCCAATTTTTGTTGTAGTCTGAACATTGCGAACAGGTCGCTGAATTGTATTTTGAGTATTCACACTTTTCTTTTGATTTTTTCCTGTAAACCACTGTTTCTTACATATTTGTTCTTTTGTCTTTTTCTTAACATTAAGATTCATTTTCTATTAGTAGAGAATCATCAGAATCAGAAGTCTCCTCTGAAGCTGATCTCGACTTTTTTTCAGTCTTTTTTTTTGTGGCTTGCTTGCTGCTTTTACATGGTATGTTAGGAGTAGCTTAACCTTTATTTTTCTTAGCGGCAATGTTCTCCTTGGAAGTCAGAACTGTAGCAGACTGTTTTCCTCTTTTGTAGAAAGGTACCGGAATTTTCGGTACAAGAGAACATTCTTGCATATACTTTCTAGGCGTCTCCTTCTGTATACCTGCACTAGGCTGCTGAGAAAAGAAAAGATGGAGAATTGGAAAGATCCCGTTCCGCTGTGCTAAGAGCTACCAGAAGACTCGTGAATTTGGTGGAAAAGAACTTCGAGTTCGAACCAAAGTTGGCTTAACGCGAACCTCGTTGTCGTCTAAACTTCGCAATGTATGATTACTACATGAGGGACCAGGTCATTAAAAGAACATTTGTTCTGTCTCATCTCTTTAAAAGCGCTTTTAAGAGCGTCTTCGGTCCACACGTCTCGAGTCCGTGCTCCTTCTTTGCGCACGTACTTGCGTGGCATATCTAGAAAACAAAAAAAAAATAAAAAAATAATCAATTCAGTTCATGATACAATGTGGAATAGATCCCTTTAAGGGCATCTATCCTCACAAAAACTGGGGCATCTATCCTTATTGCATGGGATAGACGCCCTCTAATTTAACTAATAAATCGTGTTGAAAAATACTGAAATAACATTTAAATGTTTGTATTTGATGCATGAATAAATTATAAACTCATAAAAATAAACACTTACTTTATAGCATCACAAGTTCTAGGCGCACAAAGATTATGCGTAACCTAAATCCACCAATCTGTCGTCGTTGAATTCGTTTTTCGCTGTACAACTCACGACACGTTCGGTCCAACAAAGTGCGAGGCATTGACTGTAAGAAGTGAGGGAGCAAGCTTACATTGAAACAAAACATTGTGGGTGTAATTCTCGTACAGATCGCTACGCGTTTACTTAGGCATCTATCCCCCTATGGCGTCTATCCCACATTTACCCTAATAATAATAATACAATAGTCCCTCGTTATATCGCGCTTGTCGTGGGACAGCAAAAAAGCGCGATATATCCGAATGAGCGATATAACGAGGGGTTACTGTAGTAAATTTACTTTATGAAAATGTTTGCATTTTTATCTGTAGATGTATTTGTTTTGTAACTCACTTCACAGAACCATTTTAAAGTAAACTTTTGGTGTTGTTAGATTAGACTTATTTAACGGAGAGGCTAAAATTGAAAGCCGGCCTTGGCAATTTCTGATCCATTGGTCACCGAGTGCATAATTTCATAATTTCAAGTAACTCCCTTTAGTTCTGTATAAAAGTATAGTAGTGAAAAAAAATAACGAAATCATATAGAACATCTGAAAATGAAACTGAAGAAAAATAATAACAGCAAAATATTAACGTTTGAGTACATTAAAAAAAAAAAAAAATCTTACATAACTTCAATGAGAAAATGATATGTTTGGATTTATGAAAGAACACTGATTTGATAATAGTTAAAAAAAAAAAAAAACTAGAAAAAAACGCTTTTGTAGCAATGTGAAGTGCAAAATAATCTTTGAGTATATAGATATGTTCAATAGCAACAGCACGTACCACAACTGAGCAATTCGCAGTCAAACAAGTTTGCCGACGCATGACAATTCGAACCACCGACCTAAGGCTGGTCCAAGGCTTCGATCGGCTATTCAAAGGTTCGAATCGGTTGGTGAATATGAACAGAATGTATAATTTTTAGAGATTTTTTCCATCCCAGTTCTAGATTAAAAAATTGAGATGTTGATGATTGGTGCTTCCATCTAAAGGTCTGTATTGCCTGCGTTTAGTAAAACTTTCATCTATTTGGTGTTCAGTTCAAATGGAAGACGCTCAACTAAATTTAGTACTATATATTCCACTCTGCCGAGGTTCCGAGTGGCAAAAGTTAAAACAGCAGCAGAGTTCAATAGCTTCAATACTGCAAAGCAGTATTATGAAATGGTTCCATTCACGAAAATCTTCTACGAAACGAATAAAAAATATTGAGAGAAAAATTAGAAGAATAATATTCCTTTAATTCTATGTATGAGATTCTTCTCACATGTTAAGAACTGAGAAATAAATATCGAAAGGTAGATGGGGGAACAATTTGAGAGCAGTCAAAACGCAAATATAATAAAACTACAAAAACAAATAAAACTCTTTATGTTTGTCTTTCTAATAATACAGAGAAAATGTTCATTTCTCTCGGGACTCTTAACAACCTGACTAACTAAATATTTAACTAGGAAAGAAAAAAAAATGACAATTAGGTTTTAGAGATTTTTTCTAGCTGTTAGCAAATCATAAGTAAAGTCAATATGGTGAAAAAAAAATTGACATAAAAAATAGAGTAAATAACAATTACTCTTTTAGATAAGTGCTGTTAAAAATAACTGTATTGCATTTATATTTTTCCTTTTTTAAAAATATTGACAGTTTTCTAATGATAAATATTTCCAGAAAACTTAATGAACTGGAAGTAAATAAGCTTCCTATATATAACTTATCTTTCAAATATATATAATTTTCTATTATTTAGTTGTCTTTTCAATTATATTTACAAATATATTAGCATATTTGCAAATTATGCGTATGCACCTCTTTTCCATTAAACTTTGGCCTTAAATTTACAGTTTATGATAAGAACTATATGCAAAGGTGAAGTGAAGAAAATCAAAATCCTAAATGAAAAAAAAAAAAAAAAAAAAAAAACCCACTATTTGTGGAAACGTGACCAGCCGGTAGTGGTGTAAACTAAACTATCACTAGGGGGACCATCCCTGCTTGGTAGGCTCGCTGACGCTCGCTAACCCCCGGAAACTGCAAGCAGTTCCAGGCAAAAAGAGAAAAAAAAAAAATTGAAATGATTCGGTAATAAATTTCCAAGAGCCGTAGTTATTGAAATATTCCCAAAAATGTTTGCCACTCAAAATATTGAATTTTAAAATTAATTTGAAAAAAGCAGAATAGAAACGAAACTTCTAACTAACGTGTTGCCACTCAAGATAAAAAGTAATTTACTGCAAAATCAATTTAAACAAAACACGCTAAAGGAAAGCTTAACCAAAGATTAGACCTAAATTAGGGCCGATTTTGAATGGTTTTAAAGAGAAAGTAATAAAGAGAAGATTGATATCAAAAGTTTGACTGAGAATCGCTGAACAAATTCGTCATCTGCGACGCACACATAAACTCGATTCTCCTGCCTCTTATTAAGAATTAAGATTTTAAATAAAGAAAGCAGAAACTTAAGTTCTAAGAGTAGTAAAACATATTTTGCAAGAAAAAAGTATTTTAGACACCACTTTAAATCAAAGCAAAAGACCCTCTTAAATTACATGAATTATGCAACATTTGTACCATTATGGAATGACCAACTCAGAATTTTACATTATCCCAATATCCATCACAAATCCATTAATAGATGAAAGAGACTTCTGTTAAAATTCAAATATCAAACTTCTTAGAGTATCTTATCTGCAATAGGCTTATATGAATGAACATGCTGAAATTAATCTAACAGCATTCCTATTTGCCGTGTTTTCAATCGAAAAAGAAGATATTGCATGCATCCCAATTTATTTCCTATTTCTAATGTCGCGTAATAGTAAAATTAAAACCATAAACTCTCCAATTTTTCGCCTTAATGTTCTTATTAACGTTTTCCATTCTCAATGGCATTCAATTTATATCCACTTCAAATAAGTTATTCATCTCCAGTAGTGAATCTAAAAGATGATTTTCCTGAGGAAATCTTCCCCAAACAACTATAAGTCGGAAGTAAATAGCAATTCTATTATCAACAATGTCTCCTTAGGCAAAGCAATAATGCATTATGTTCAAGCGGAAAAGTGCACAGCCGAAAATAGCGTAAAATAAAGTACTTTAAGATCCTTTGAATTGTTTCGTAATAGGTAGTTTAAGCTTTCTAAGGTGGAATTTCTGAAGATCATTCACAGTAAAATGAATCTGATTAAGAGAGCGGTGAATATTTAGAGTTGCAGCGGAATATATTTATTCCGGAGAGTATCGAATTGATTTTGAAAACGTTTGAAAATCAGGTTCGTAAATTTTTCAATAGAATAGTATCTTGCCAAAAGCAAAATGCAAAAATAGCTTAATTTTGAAGTCAAGAAAATATACTTGTTGATACTTATGCCTAGATTTTATTGTATTAATTTCAATTTCTATTGATAGTTGTTTCTTTGAATTAAACTCTTTTGGAATAAAGATGCTTTCATAATCCTTCTTTCTGTACGTTTTCATATGCATATGTTACCGTTAAAGAGAAGGAGTTAATTGCCAGATTATCTAGGTAATCTGCGCATTAACTACGGTGATCCGTTAAAGTGCAGAAACTTGTTTCATTTCTCAAATTACTTAGGGTACAATCCGTGTCGATTCAGGCAGGGGGGTACCTTCATAGTCTCAGAAGTTTTTGAATTTCACATATGTTAAAATTTAGAACTAAGTGAGTTGTAGATATGTTTTTGTTTTGCTCAAAAAGATTCCTGGCCCGAGATACAGGCAGCCAAAGATGGCGCCTCCGGTGCAATTTCTCACTTTCGATTTTCGACAAAAACTTTCAAGTGCTCTATTTCCTGAACGGTGCAAGATATTTTGATGCGACATTTTTTATTTGAAAGATAATTATATTCTGTTTACGATAAAAGGCCAAATTTTAAAATATCTATTTAACTTTTTTTGCTGCAGCTTTCTGAAATTAAAAAAAAAAAAAATCTTTTTTTTTTCTCAAAAAAGCCAATCTTAAAGTTTTATATTTTTTTACTGTTGATTAATACCATTAAGTACTTCATTCTCTGAAAAGGAGGGCTTCCACTTTTGCGTTTAACGGTTTTTAGGAACAATTTAAGGTTTTGCCATATATTTTATCAGTTTTGTTAATTACATAGTCATATATTGATCTCATTAAGTCAAAATTATATTAATTTAATTTTCTTTGACATGGTATTTAATTCGTAATAAATGTTAGCGCGAAAAAATCATGATTTTTTTTAAAATTAAATTTTTTTTTTTAAAATTTAATACCAGATTTCTTATTATACCCATAAACATAACTTAAGATTGACATTCTGAGTAAAATACAATGAATATAATATTTCTTTAAGTGAAAATAAGAATTTTACATTGAAAAGTGTATATTCATGCTAAAAATTTAGGGAAATAAATGCAATACACTGTGCTTTCAACCCAATACGTATGTGTAGGAAAAGTTAATCACTGTACATTCGCCAGGTTGTTAGCAAGTAACTTAAATATATGTATACCAACCATTAAAATTATTTATGTATATCATTAAATCATAATCACAGATTGATTAATAATTAAATTTATTTTTTATATGACGAATACAGTTAGTTATTTTCTTGATTTCATTTGCCATTAAAAAATTTGAAAAAGAAAACAAGTTTGGCTGTCTTTTCTACCATAAGGGTTATTTTTTGAGCTTGTTGTGAGCAAATCCAAATGCTTTAGTTTCAATTGCTGCTGAAAGGAGCATATGAATAACTTTTGGCTGCTTATTACCCATGGACTCTTTTACAGCAGTTGCAGTTTCCCACATTCAAATGTTGATATAGACTGCAATTTCTTTTTCAAATTAAATTCCACAAACAGGAAGTACACAAATTATGAACTTCAAGCCATTACTTCATAGTTCTGTTTTCTCTTTAACCAAATTTAGTTGGCTCTTAAACCTCTTATTTTATATTTTGGGGTTAGAGATGGTTAAAAAAAAGAAAGAAAGGTGTCAATGCATGTTCATATTTTTTAAAAAAAGGTATTGTATAGTTACTTTATCTTGCTGATTTAGGTTATTTTCTATTTTTTTCTGAATACTTGTAACAGCATCGGCTAATTTAGTTATCTTCTTCAAATTATTTAAAGCAGTTAAGATTGGTTTTAATTGATTAGACAGATCCTCAGAATGCTGTTATATTGCCTCATTGAAAATATTTTGATATAGAGAAATAAACTCTATTAAACTTCTACTTCCTTCCTTAAATACCTGCATAAAAATTAGCCAATTGCTTATGTAACTTTTTATGGAACGATATATTAACTTCCATTGTACTTCTGAAGGTAAGATGAATGCAATTTCGTTACTTTCAGGACAACATAATTAATGAAATTACTTTTTCTTGTTTTGAATTGAGAAGATGTTTATTGTCCCCAAACCTCACAACCCATAATGCTAACTCAAATCAGTAATAAATTCTTCAACATTTTGTTTGATTTTATTTTTATTAGAACTATTGTGTTAAATCAATGATATTTTTTTTTTGAAAAAGTCATCTGCTTTAAATTATGTACAGCCTGATAAATATTAAAAATATATTTTCAAAAATGGAAGAATAAAACGAGGAAAAAAAGAAAAAATACAAATATATTACAACCAAAAACATATTAAAGCTTACAATATATGGAGATGTTCCAAAACATACCATTTCCCAAAATTATGTCGTAAATTACAGATAAAGCAAATACTGGTGTTTCGTGCATGTGCTTTGTTTTTTTAACTTCCTTATGAAAGAAAAGGAAGAAAAATGCAAAGTGATTGAATCCTAAATTGATTCCACCGCCCCTAGTAGTGATCCTCATTTTTTCCCTTAACATCAGTAGCAAGATATGAAAATGAAACACAAAAAGCTATGTATTACTGAATAACGCATATATTAACATTAACAACTAATAGATTTGAACTCTAGCTATGAAAAAATGAGAAAATGATATTTAAAAAAATAAAGGAAATCAATAAATATTTTAAAGTAGCGGGCAATAAGATTGGGCAATGTATGTCTGTCTGTTTGTCTACCGGTAAATTTATTTTATGGGAAGGGGTGCTATGTTCTAATATTTATTAAGAAAATTGAATTAATATAATTTTGACTTAAAGGGGGAAATACGTGTAAAGGCCTCAAAACATTGGAAAAAAATTTTTCTTCATAAATCAATTCTACAACTATTCAATAATATACCCTGAAAATTTGAAAGCAAAATTTCAAGTCGTTTGAAAGTTATGAGCATTTTAGCGAGAGCCCCTTTTGGAGCAGTTGAGCAGGTAGTCAAGAACGACCCTCATGAATGACCTGAAGGGGACTAGAGAAGGTTAGCCAGATGTCCTTTTATTTCTTTTAACAATTGAGACTTCGGATAGAAATTTCTGTAAGTATTAGTATCTATAAGTATATTTAAAAAATGATTCATTACTGCCCTAAATTTACCTTCAATATTACTCTTTTTTTTTCAAACGCGTTTTTCTCGAAACTACTTTTTTCGAATTTGCTTACACTCTAGCTCAACTTTTTGTGATGATTTTAGTTCAACTAGAAGAGACACCTATAAAAAAGGTAGATTAAAAAAAAATGATTTCAGATAAAAATTGTGACCTCCAGGATGTACGCATACTGATTACAGTGTGCTGCAGCCGATATCTCCGGGATTTTTCAAGAAAAATATTTGAAACGTTCAGTAAATGTTCTTCATTATATCTATAAAATAACCTCCAAATCTCAAGAAAATATATTTATTCTTTATGCGTTAAAAAAATTCATGAAAATTGCTCTTAATACGCCGTTTTACACATATTTCCCCCCTTAATGAAACCAATATATGACTATGTTATTAATAAAAGTGATAAAATATAAGGCAAAATCTTAAATTGATTCTAAAAACCGTTAAACGCAAAAGTGGAAGCTCTCCTTTCCAAAAGAATGTAGTACTTAATGGTATTAACCAACAATAAAAGAATAAAAAATTTTGAGATTTGCTTTTTTGAGAAAAAAAAATAAAAATGATTTTTTAAAAAAAATTTCAGAAGGCTGCAGCAAAAAAAGTTAAACAAAAAAGTTAAGCCTTTTATCTTAAACAGAATATTATTATCTTTCAAATAAAAAATACCGCATCAAAATATCTTGCACCGTTCAGGAAATAGAGCACTTGAAAGTTTTTGTCGAAAATCGCAAGTGAGAAATCGCTCCGGAGGCGCCATCTTTGGCGGCCTGTATCTCGGGCCAAGAATTTTTTTTCAGCAAAACAAAAACATACTTATAACTCACTTAGTTCTAAATTTTAACATATATGTGAAATTCAAAAACTTCTGACACTATAAAGGTAAGATTTTATTTTTATTTGCCTGAATCGAAACGGACTATGCCTTAGGTAATCTGCGAATTACTTAGAAAATCTGCTCATAGCCACTTGTTAAAGTAAAAATGAGATCTTTGTTGGAGCAACGTTTCTGCATGATGAAAATAAATATTTATTCATATATTGATATTTAGAGAATGGTAATAAAAAAATTTAAAGTTTTTTTCTTTTTAATGGGGCTGCAGTATTGGTCCCCAACCATTTCAGCCCTACTGCGTCCCCAGATATTGGTACGAACTCCTTCAGCGGCACCACAATGAGTGTGGTACCATTGCCGCAATTTTTTTGACGCTCAGTTTCCCCCTAGATGGGGGAGAAGTGAACTCTCGTTGATGCAACCAGCACTAGAAATTCAATTTAGCCGAGAGTATCCATGCCAAACGGATACTCAAGAGGTCTTTAACATTCCGCATAATCATACGACGCGGTAGCAAGTGATTTTCTGCATTTTGAAAATCCACTGACTTGGGCCAGGTTTTAACCTGCGATCTTGGGTGTACGAGTCCTGCGCCTTACCACTACGCCACCCTGTCTACAAACAAATCTAAGGGACAGATAAAAAAATATTGGGAATCAAAAATCTAAAGTATGGGAAAGAAATGAAAGAAACAACCTTTTGAATTTAAACGATACGCAAGCCGCTAATTTGGACATTACCTAATTAAAATGTGAAAAACTCTTGACTCCACACTTGGACTTAGAAAATCAGCTAATCTGCAGATTAGCTAGGCATACGGTAGCGTATATAGGGTTTAAATCAAAATAAAATGCAACTATGCAGTGCGAGTTATTCAAAATAAGAACTCCTTAGGGTGCTTTCACATCAAAGGCGAGACAGACAAAAAACTTGTCTTTTCTCATCTGCGAAACTTCAGAGCAAATTTTTTTAAAGCAAAAATATGTATTGCGCTTGCGTAGATGGCAACAGAAGTTTTTGTCTTTGTCGCCTTTGGTGTGAAAACATCCTGAAACCAAACCTTTTTCTTGAAGAAACACCAATTGGAGGGCTAAAATGGCAGGATATTTCTGAGAACAGAAACGAACTGCAAATAGTAAACTCCAGACATCTTACTGCTCCAAAGATCCATCAAAATGCCCGGGCATAGGAAAAAAAATAATAATCAGACAGCATGCATTTGAATTATTTCTTTATCATTAAGAATTTCTATGTTTTACCGATGGTTAGATCGGCTAAGCATATTATTTACGTTTCTCGGTGAATAAAATAAATTATAATATTTGAAAATTTTAATGCATGCTTGTATTTAATAATTCTTATCTACGTATTTTATATTTTCTAACTTTAATGAAAAAAAGGCACCATTGCAGCGGTCAGGGTTCGTACCAGCACCAAGCGCCTCATTTTTCATACACAACTTCATCGTACTTTTCAAAGCGTCATTACCGAAGCATTTTTTGTGAATTTTAAATGAAGTTTTTATGTTAGTCCGTCAATGAAATTTTTAGATTTAAAATACCAGAACGAACTACGCAAAAAACGACCTCTTTTGACTATTTTTTTTTACAGATCGTAAACGTACCGGCTCCACTTTCAGGTTTTATTACAAGTTCTATGAATAACATAAAGTGAAAAAGAAGCTAGTCTTATCAAACATTTTTGAAACATTTTTTTTACCATTAGCTGATTAAAATAGTAAATTACCTTTGTGCTAAGTAAACTGTAATAAAAAAGATATTTCACGTTAAGAAAGCACAAATTAGCATTAAAATGCAGACATATTTTTAGGGATTGCTTGGGATCCCATTTTCAATGCGGCAGGAAGCTTCTAGATGCAAAAACGTCCAAATGAAGCCAATATTTACTGTAAAGAAGCATAATCCGCCTTAATTTTTTAAAATATGTAAATGTTTCGCTTAACAAATGCATTTTGGGTTCCTTCCATGCATTCGGTGCACTTCATGTTTTGAAGCAAGTCGATAGTTTAGCACTCCATAGAAATGCATATAATAAATGTGGAATGTTTGTGGTTTTACGTCTTGGTTTGTACCGCATTTTTGAGCATTGACCCTCTCATGTATAGGGAACACATATGAGGACACATAAATTTTTGCTTCAAAATGTTATTCGAATTCGTATTTGTGCTGTAATTTGCATGTAGTTCTCATTTGGAGACTTCAAACCGTAGTTGGAAATCACCCAAGGTTTACGGCCTTATTCACCAGCCGATTTGGACCTTCGATCTGCAGATTATTGGCATCCTCAACCAATCAGAACGCTCATATCGGCGGTCCGAGCTTCTGACAGAGGTTCAAATCGGTTGGGGAATAAGGCCGTTAAATAGTGAAAAGAGTATGATCTCTTTGGAAGCCTCCATTTAGGAATCAAGAAAGAAGTGAAAATCTCATTTTCGAATCAAATTTTGTTTATTTGTTTTGGGGGTATTACATAACGGGAAAGGTTGTTATTATTAAATACTAGCTCACATGCCCGGCGTTGCGCGGGATAATATTGCAGCATTCGCAGGCCAAGTGACACATTTCCAAAATTCTGTTGTAAATATGTAAGGAAAAATTTTCTTAAAAAATCCAAGTAGAAGATGAGCAACAGTCCTTAAAAATCCCACTTCACAGTAAAGCTCCTTAAAAATCCCGATTTCATTAAAAACAACAGCCTCAAAAAAACTCCTTTCAGACCATAAAAATCCACATTAAAATACCAACAACATTTCATAAAAAATGGCCATTAGAGTAAGGGCAACAGTAACTAAAATGCACATCTACATCAGTATAATTGTTCCGAAATAATATCAAGAGTCCGTAAAAATTGCAATTACAATATCGACTACAATACATCTAAAAATTCCCATCAGAATAAGAGCAGTATTCTCTTTAAAAAGGCTCATCAGATGAAGAAAAACGGTCCCCGAATATTTCTGCTACAATAAAGAAAACATTTCTTAAATCACCCCGTATGAATAAAGACAACTATTCTTAAACATTCCTATTAGAATAAGGACATTAGTCCAAAAAAAAAAAAATCTCTATTAGAATAAAGACGTCAGTGATTAAAAATACCAATTAGAATACGGACTTTTAAGAGCTTCTGTTCCTAAAATTACCAACAGTCCATCTTAAACTCTCCATCAAATTAAGGACACCCGTTCCTAAAAATCCCGCTTGGAAAATCGTCAAAACATTTCCTGAAAATTCAATTAAATAGCACTTTCATAAAATTCGGATAAAAACGAAAGAAAGGAAAGCATTATTTCGAACGGAAAATGCACATTTAAATTAGAAAATGTTCAGGGCTGAACCAACTCTGACGTGTGAAATTAAAATTGATAGAAAGAAATAATTAAATTCAGTCCAAATGGTGCCAAATAGACTGTAAAAAATTAAATAAATGCTAGAAAATAAATCACTTGTGTAAAAAATGGAATCAATTAAAACCGCTACG
Organism: Octonoba sinensis; assembly: GCA_038502835.1. Classification (NCBI taxonomy): domain Eukaryota; kingdom Metazoa; phylum Arthropoda; class Arachnida; order Araneae; family Uloboridae; genus Octonoba; species Octonoba sinensis. Next base: position 13,992,636 of record CM076606.1, on the reverse strand, counting down.
CCAAAAAAAAAAAAAAAAATCATGAAGCCGAAGATTGCAAAATTGCACTACAGTAATGGAAGCATAACGCAAATGCGCCATGATCGTATAATGTAAATCACGTATTGAATTAAATGAGAACATTATTATTAATAAGGATTTTTGGCGTGGTTTGGAAAATTTATGAAGCTCAAAATAATACATTGAGAACAATTAACTGGATGGGGGCGAAAAATAGTTATTACTACTTGGCAAAATTTTAAATTTCATCAAAAAAGAGCGATATCGAAAAGCTTCCAACCTGGTTTTTATCGAGGGAATACATATTAAATCGCCTAAAAAGAAAGAATAATCAACCTCAAGATAAAGTAATTGAAAATCGTCTGAAGTTAATAATCCACAAAATATGCATAAAAATGAAATGAATTTTTAGAATTTTTTTCATTGAGAAAATGAGCACTCATAGGAAATAATATGTTTCATGAAATTGATAAACTGGTACCATAATATATATCGCTAAAAATGAAAGAAGAATTAGCCTCAAAATAAAATAATTAAACATCGTCTGCTGCTAATAATATACAAAATCTGCATAAAAATGAAATACATTTTTAGAATTTGTTTCGCTCATAAAACGGCATGAATAAAGATAAAATAACATTTTTTCAATCTTACGTTAACAGAAATCATCTAGTTGGCGACAAAAATAATATGTATTTTGGCGGAAACACGAAAATTGAGCAGATAAATTCAGAGTTAAGCCTCGTTTTAAAATTCGAAAACTACTTAAAATGAATACTGGTCGTGCTCTATTTGTCCTACGAACTGCAAAAAAAAAAAAAAAAAAAAAAATCATCTCGTGTAGTTTTTACGGGCATTAATATGCTGCAAAAATCTAAAACGTGGGGCATTTTTTCGATGAGATAACCCAAAATTAACAGTTTTGCTTAAAATTGTAATAAAAGAGGAACAAATTCGAATTTTAGGAAAAACGCTTCGAGGTGCACGAGGACATGACCCAAGGTACCTATAACCACAATTTTGTACTTCTAGACCATTCCATCTCGCCAGGAGGCTAGCGATACACACACAAACTTTCTGTTTTATTTATATAGATTAATTAGGTATACCTCAAGCGCATATAATGTCCTCATACAAAGGCCCCAGTTTTTGACTATACAGGTCAAAAGTTTCCTAAAATACAGTCCTGAGGAATTAAATTTTTATTTCTCCCTTAAAACACCAATTTTAGCAACATGCAACATTTCTTTTAGACTAAGCGATTCTATTCAAATAACACCTAATGGTGTTCTTGCCAAACTAAAACCACAAAAGCATTGCCTCTCACATTAAAATGTTTGCATCGGAGAAAAAAAACGAAATATTTTTTTAGTTTTGTCAATAGAAGAAAAAAACGACAATAGCAGTTCCGTTCGTGTTTTTACTGCTGAGAAAGATGTAGTCCATGGACATTCCCCGGCAAGAACGAGGCAACAAATAGCGGAATTCTAACTGAGCATTGTTCCCAAATAATCGAATTATTTGGGAATAGCGGCTGGGAAGGAAGCGTAAGGACTAATGAGCTTCGCCTCATTAGACGTCATGATTACATTCTGGCAAATAAGACAAAGGTTTTCTATTGGGAAATGTGGTCTCTGATTGCGTGTTGAGACATTCACAATGTTGTATTCGTTAGCTCACTACCTTACCCCTTCATCGAGCTGAACATACCCTTTCCCAGAATCAAGGGTTTTATTTCTTACAAGAAACGTACAGGAACCCTATATTCTTCAAAACTTACAATGCGTAAACAGTCTAAAATTCCGTATAATTTTAAAATTAGCCAAAAAAAAAAAAAAAAGTATAGTAGCTTAGCTACTTAAGAGCGCTCATACAAATTAAGTCCTAAGCGGAATTTAAAATAAAAAAAAAAAAAAACAAAAAAAACAAAAAAGCTGAAACACGAGATTATGGCTCATTTTAACTCTACGATTTACCAGCAATTCTTTTTCACACCAATTTAATAGCGGAAAAGATTAATACATTCTGAAATTAATATCATTTTAAGTTTGCGCTTTAAGATGTAATGTCATGTCCTTTATTTCAAAGTGTTCCGCAGGTTTGGTATGGGTTAGGAGCAAAAGGTATATGCTCAATGCATATTATAGAGAAAAGCAATAAAATCCATACACACACGTATAAATACATTATGTTTCTAAAAGTTCTAAAATCTGGGGGTGGGGGGGGGGGGCATTGCCTCTTCCTAATCCAAAACATTACGCACCTGTGCACTACAGTATTACTTCTGTTTAAGCAAGGTTTAGTTTTACTTACTTTAAGCATATGACCCACATGAGTTAAGTGATTTCGTTAACGTTTATTACTTTTATACCAGTTCGAAGAATTAATCGTCTCTTTGACGAGCAAGTAAGCAAGAATTTGGCAGAAGCTACGCCAGGGGTTTGCTTGAGCTCTCTGGTGAGAAATGTTGAAAGTTTTCTCTCCTATTAAATGGTGCTATCGAATAGAAACCACAAAATTTCACGATTATCGCATGTTTTAGAGATTAATGAATTGAATTGAGGTTGAAATTCGGTTTAATACCTAGCTCAGGAACCGGCTTAGAGCCCGTCAGGGAGGTGAATGTTTAAATTAATAGAAAATAAATAAATAAAATAAAGTAAAAGTATAATAAGAACAGCAAAACTTTCTAACAAATAGGATTTGTCAACTGTGTATGCAGACACTTTTTTGGGTTCTTTAATCAGTTAATTATACGTAAACCAAGTGTTATATTGCCACGTTAATTAACATCGTTTTGATGCATCGTGTATTAAATGGCCGAAATAAATAAAAAATTGAAGAATTTAAATTTTATCTCATATATAAAACCAACATTAATAATCTTTTCGTAAGTAACAACATGCAACAACCGTGTAAAAATCGATTCGAAACATCGCGTTAAAAAAAAAAAAACTTAATTTATTAAATTAAATAAAAACTGGTGAAGGGGAAGTATATATGCCCACCAGTTATTATATTAGTTCCAGACGGACCTTTGTCTTTCAAAACAAAATATATTTCTTCAAAAGTAAAACGAACTAATTTTCTTGTTCTTTAAATTTATATTTATATTAGTATTTAAAGTTCTTTATGATGAACCGTAAAAAACGGATACAGTTCAGCATTTCTTAACCGATAATCAGTTTCAATACATTTGCTCGCATGAACGTTCGTAAAAACTTTCGCAATAAAAGCCATCACGTTTCACGTGATGTTGACGTATGTAATAACGCTCTTCTCTCGTTAAAGAAGCCATGTTTACAGCATCACTCACAAAATTCGCTTTCCCCCATGGGATATTGGAAAGTGCTGCAGAAAGCATTCCTAAAAGATTCACTGGTGATACTTCTAAGATATTAAAGGTGGTATATATTGGAATGTTGAAACTTTGCTGACAGGCTTTAGGGATATCTGAGGAAATTGCTACGCCTTGGGGAAACTAGTTATGGTAACATAAGGGAGAAAATATTAAAGTCTTTTTTACAAGAAAAATATATTCCGAGAACATCTCACACGATCTTTAAATGATATTTATACAGCTTTTGCATGGTAAACTCTATGAATATCATATAAACACCATGTGTGAAGTGCACACGTTTTGGATATTAGGTTAGAATCTCTTGCTGAAAAATGCAAGGGCTAAATAATACAGTGAGACTAATCTTGTGTTTAGTTTTAAAACTTAATGTTCTGAGAAATATGTAAACAAGAGAAAAAAATGGCGCATTTGGTGGCACGAGCATAGTAGGTGTTAGGGATGTAACGAATAGTGATTTGGCCGAATAGCCGAATACCGAATATTCGGCCATTTCTTCCAGGCCGAAGCCGAATATTCGGTCCTTTCTTCAAGGCCGAATAGGTCGAAGCCAAAAATTCGGCTTGGCCGAATACCGAATATTCGGCGGCCGAATATTAAAATTTCTGGAAAATCGTTGTAATCGAAAGTATTTGTCAAATTTAAAATTATTCAAAGTCAAACACCGATTACACACAATCTCTGATGTATGATTTAAATATGTTTGTTAAGAATTAAGAACTATTTAAAATTAATCTATTTTCACTACTGTTTTGAATGTAATAATACTAATTTCACCCACAAGCAAAATATAAATGACAGGTTTTACGGTAGTAAGCATTAGCATTATTTTACTAATTATTTAATTGCAATGAAAGAAATACTAGTGCTTAGTGAACTTTTACCTTGCTCAAAACTGTTTTATGAAGACATTTTAAAAGTTATAAAAGTTAATATTTTTATTTTATGGTGTTTTTTACATACCTATTTTTAAAAGATCTATTAAAACTTAATGCACTTAACAGGAATATGTTTTTATTTTCAAAACCCCCTGTAACTTACACTATCTAAATATTCATGATATATTCTGGGCTTTTCACATTTCTCTCTAACCCAATATTCACAATAAATTAGTCTACGCAAACAAAGTCTGGCTGCCACTTAGTAAATAATAACAAAATGGGATTATTAGGAACTATTGGCAGCTTTTGGGAGCAAATGCTAAATATAAAATACAATATTACAGCTTTAAAATGTGTTTTTGCTCAGTCAAGCCTAAAACAAGATTTTAAAAAAGTAGTTTATTCTAAATTATTTTTATTTCTTAAAACTATAGTGGACTAATGTATTCTTTTGCAATAATTATAATACAATTTTAAATATTTAAAATCTACTAATTTCTTTATTTTTTTACTTTTTTACTGCAGAAAGAACTATTCGGCCGAATAGTCCATCAATATTCTTCCAGGCCGAATTTGACCTTACCCAGTATTCGGCCAGGCCGAATATTCGGCCAAAGGGCCGAATAGGCCGAATACCGAATAGTGGCCGAATATTCGTTACATCCCTAGTAGGTGTACGAATATATATTTTTAAGGAAGCAAAATGAAATTTTCAATGAATATATTTGTCGCTCTTAACCCGTTTTCTCCCAATTTAAGATAGATACTGAATTTTTTAACACTCTTTTTTTTAAATGCTTCTGTAAATCACTTTTAAAGCATTTCAATTACTTTTGAAGAAAATTGAGCGATAGTTTATGTATGTGGACATCAAAGGGATTGCATAAAAATAAGTAAGAAGTAATGCGAATTGTTACATAAAAATGAAAACTAATGAATTATTAACCTTGTAGGCCAAAATGACCTGCAAATTTTTCTTGAAATAGCAGCGTTTAATAAATAAAAACAACAATGAAGATAGCAATATTCCACAAAATGGCCACTTCAGAAATGAAGCACAGAAGTCTTGATAGAAAAATGAAATCTAAAGCGAACAAATACTTTCTCATTTATGGGGAAGATAACAGTTAAAGAAATGTTTGATTTTTTTCTTGTAATTATCGGTACACAAACAGGTTTTTAAAAAGATTTCCCTTAAGTGGAAAAGCTCTAATTTCCTGAATTTCAATGACAGGATTTGGAAGCAACACACGGCCAGATAATAGGAATGAGTAGTTTAGTTATGTTTGTCGTTTCATTTGAAAAAAAAAAAAAAAGAAACACATTTTGAACGAACACAAAACAAAATATTTTACTAACTTTTGCAGTTGTATTGCTGTTTCACAATTGCTTGTTTTGTTTCTCGTACTCAATCATAAAAATATTAAAACAATCAGCATTGCATTGCAAGAGAACGTCTGTCACTTTGACGCTATTAGTATTCTGCACGCATTTTCATTAAATATCATTAGTTTTGTTATTAGTAGACATAAATTGGAAAATTGTGCAGCATTTCCTTTCAAGACAAATGATTATGATTGTAAATGGTGTGGCAAAAGCTTTATGGCACTGCATGATTTAGCATCGCAGCTACTTGAACCCTTTTTTCAAACATAGAAATGTAAAAAAATGAATTACTTATACAGCCATTTAAAATTATATATATATTTTTCTATAATTGCGAAAAGACAAAAGGAAATGCATGCGTTAAAACTTGTGATTCGTTCAGAATGACAGATGCGCCAGAATCTTAAGAATAAAATAGTTCTTTGAAATAATTAGCGGAAGAAAGAATTGTTTTGATAACTAATTTATTTACCATATCGGTGTAATTAATAAAGTTCTTTGCGAGCGCAAAATATTGGTTATTTGTCAACGCTACAGCAAAATAATAATAATAAAAAAAGGACACACAATAATGAAGCCAACGCCGATTTTTCTTTCTTTCTTTGGTTTATTTTTCTTTTGGTTTGTTGCCTTGACTACTTCAAAAACCAACTGCTTTAGTAATTTTCGTTGTAATTGTAAAAAACTGTCAACATATAATATTAGGCACGCAAACCTATGTAGAATTAAAATGTAAAATTTTCTTTCTGCCATCCAAATATAAATTGATGTACCAGAAGCAGTTCCTTTTTTTCTTTTTCAATATAATAATAAATTTTCTCAATTTATAAATCATTGTTATAAAAGTTTTGCTGGTGCAGTTATAAAAATATCACCTGTTTCTGAAAATTTACAAAAATTCAAACTATTTTTTTTTATTTCTGATGTTTTCTTCTTTTTTAAATTCCAGCTAGCTGTGGATTACGTTCATTGGATAGTAAAAATCTAGAATGAGTATTGACATAGAAAGGACTTTTTTTGTTAAGCAGCAATCTGGAGCAGAGCGCAGATCAGGAGCACAGAGCAGTGGAGCAACGAAATTTTGCTCGAAATTGGAGCACAGCCCAAGCAAAAAATTTCTTGTGCTTCACTGCTCCAATTTTTTAAAACTTGTTTTAATTTTTTATCGTATAAAAATTAATTAACCATATAAAATGAAAACTTTTATTTCACTTGTTTTCTTCCTTTTTAACTTCCAGCTGACTGTGAATTTCTTTTATCGAATAGTAAAAATTCTGGAATGAGTATTGACATAGTGAGTGAAAGGGGGGGGGGGGGTATTTTTTTGTTAAGCAGCAATCTGGAGCAGAGCGCAGAGCAGGAATGCCGAGCAGTGGAGCAACGACATTTTGCTCGAAACTCGAGTAGAGCCCAAGAAAAACATTTTTTGTGCTTCACTGCACCAACTTTTTAAAAATTGTTTTAATTTTTTATCGTATAAAAAAATAATTACCCCCCCCCCCCCCGAAAAAAAAAGAGATAAATGATGCCCTTCGTTTTCTTGGTGCCATAAGCACGTGCTTGTTTCGCTTACAGGTTAATCCAGCACAGATTACCGATTAGGAAACCCATATATTTAAGAAAATCTAATTCATCAAATCTGTAGTTTATTTACCCGATCAATTATATCCGGCAATGTCAGTAATGTTTCCGTACATTCAGCCGTATATTAATGGCATTCATCATCAAAAATAAATTATATTAATGGTTTATCATCAAAATTAATTAACTCAAAATCCTGTAAATTCTTTTCAATGTTTCAAATACTTAAAGATTTGGTCGTTCTAACCGTTTCTTTAACATTGAATGGGTTTCCAAGTTTATATAATTTAAAAGTTAACGAGTTAGCTAATTTAGAAGTTGACGAGTTAGAATATATTGAAGAGTTCCACACACAAAAACAAAATAATAGTGATAATAATGTAAATTTTTGACATTTTTTAAAAATAATAAAATAGTAACGGTAATATAAATTTAGGCATTCTTCTCATAAACTGTTAATTCATGAATCCCTAAAATAATTATAATCTTCTATACAGCCGAAATCAGTCTGCGGTTTAGCCATTCCTGACATGGAGCCTCAGAGAAAAAGGTAAATAGCAATTAATTTGATTAAAAATTTTATTATTTCACATTAAAACGGTTATATTTTTATCTGTTTAAAATAAGTAGTTTCTTCCGAATTAGTTTTGAACTAAATGCAGTTTAATTTGTTGCGACAGTATTTCAAATTTAAGCTAATTTCTTTATATCTTCAACGAAACATGTACAATGAAATAATTATGTTTTACAAAAATTAACTTTCGTAATATTTTCTTACTCAAGAATTCGACATACTTTTGATTTTGTTTAAAATCGTAATATTGTGAGTCAAAACCGATTCCAACATGTATTTTCCTCTAACATTGGAGCCATATATACAATTCCAATAAAACGAAGTGAAGTGAATTAGAAGGAAATACCGAAGAAAGATGTTGGAGTTTAACTTTTCCACATAACACCGAATTTTATCAAATATTCAAAACAATTCCTACCCATCTGATGTAATATAGCAAGGGAATGGAAAATAAATTCCATTTGTTACGAAAAGAAATTGTGGAAGTAGTAATAGTAGATGGTTTAAGAATTTCCTTCGAAACACGTTTTGCGCGGAAATATGACTAGAATATTCAACTCCAGAAATAGACTTCGCCAAAACTAGCAATGGAAGATTGAGGAAAATTCAGTTAAGGAAGGGAATAGGAAAAATGGGAACTGGGGACCATATGAAGGACCAAAAAATCCCTATTTTCTCTTTGTGATTCTTGAAAGAAAAGTTCCAGTGCTTCCTGTTTTACTGAGCCACTACTGGAAAAGTAGATGCTATATATTTGGAAATTATTCTATGCAGGGTATTTCCCTATGTATGGAAATTTTATAATATTTAAAAATCTATGCAAATATAGCTTTGAAATGAGGCAAATACTATGTTCCTAAATTTAAATGTCATGAAACAATAAATATTTGAGGTTTCATTGCTTATTTTATCTTTTGCAAATTTTGCATAAATTTAGAAAAAGATTACTAGAGAAGAAAAGACTAATTTTCTTTTTGTACAATTGCGTATTTTCTTCCAATGTACGCCGTAATAGCTTAAAAATTTTTAAGAATGTGAGGCTATGCCTTTATTGGATATATTGTTTGGTTGATCTGATCATATAATTAATCTCAACCAGATTTTTAACTCCTTTTTTCAAAATATTTTACTTGCTGGTACGTCGTCTGCTCTAAATTAACATTCATTTAAAACTGTAGAAAGCATAAACTAAAAAACCTTCTAACAGTAGACGTCACTTTGCTGTTCTTAACTATTACATTATCTTAAGGTTAGCAATTCTTCTCTCTTCCTTTCTACTTTATCTATTTTCAGGAACAGAGTATCATTTAGCTGCTGCAATTCAGACATTCCAGATTGAAGTCTGCTGCAATGATGAATCTTGCAAATTTTTGGACGTGGAGGAACTTTAAATATAATTTCGAGATACATCCGTAGAAGTCCTCCGTATAGGTCCAATATTAGCTTAAACCCATGTCTATCCCAACCATAAGAAACATTAGGACGTAGTGTACTTGTGTAATGTGGTAACCCAGCGAAGGTAAAATGAGTTCTGAAGCGCAATACGTTGATTGACTAATAAATTATTTACGAAGCATCAATTATTCCTCTAGTCTCAATTTAACTCATAAGAATGTACCTGTTTGAAGTTCCATACGTAATTCAGACTGTCCAGCTTGAAACTGGCATCAATGATGACATCTAACAAACTTTGGCGCGTGAAGGAGCCCCAAAGTACAATTTCGAGCCAGCTCCGTGGTGATTTTTAGTATGGATCAGCGGTTAGGATAAACCCATGTGTATCCATGTGTATTTGTGGATATAACGAGGATAGACTGGGTTCTGAAGCACGAGATACGTTGATGGACTAAAAATTATTTACTAAATATCATCTCTTCTTCAAGTCCGAACTTCACACATTTGAATGTTCCTACTTCAAGTTCCAGTAAGATATACAATGTAACTGCAACACAAAATCAATCACCAGGAAAAAAAAACAGGAAACAGGATATCTGGCATAAAAATACCATTAGAACATCTCTGGAAGCAGCAGGGAAATTTTCAAGTTTCTACAGTATTTTAGATGAAAGAGTGCTTAGTATGTGCTCGGCAAAAGCATGTCCGTTCTCGTAACTTCTCGTTTCCCCTTATATAGTTATAAAGGATCACATAAAGAAAAAAACTTTGTGGAAGGATTTTAATTAAAGTAAGAAACAAACGAGTTAAAAAAGAAAAGGGAAAAAGTATGGAAGAAGTTTTAAACTGTCGTGAAAATATCGTTGAAAATAAAAAAAATAACTTAAGCATTTAAGTCAAGGTTGTAAAATACAAAATTAAAAATAGGGTTTTCAGATGAGGAAAATGTGTGCCTGTCAGTCCCCCCAAGAAACCTTTGAAAGAATGGCCGGCTTCAAAATGATTTTTTTTTAAGATTCGAAAGATCTCGGCTGATTACATCTCATTACCATATTTTATTTTCTGATTTGAGCAATTTTTCGTTCAATTTTGAACAGTTCCAAAATTCTTACCATTAGCGCCTATGGGCAAAAAGCAAATTGGCGTGTGAAGCAATGGCGAAAGATCCAAGTTCCTATGAACGTTTATTGGAAGAAGCTTTCAACGAAAAACTTTTTTGATTTGAACAATTTTTGTTCAATTTAGAACAGTTGAAAAAAACATTAGCGACTGAGAGGAAATTTTAATCCTACATAAATCCTGTTCTAACAGACGGATTTGCTTGGAACAAACTTGATCAGAAAGAGGGTATGATGTAGAGCATGCACAGGTACGAAGTTTATTGAGAACTAAACGGACCTATTTCCCCACCAAACGTTTTGTTCTGAATTTTTAAGGACATTTCCGAATGCATGAATGAAAAAATGAGTGGGTGAATGAATGAATGAATAAATTAATGAGCGAATGAATACGTATAAACCGTTGAAGAAGGTATATTTGAAGTAATTAAGAACTAAAGCTAAACGATAAAAAGAGAGATATAGCTAGATTTTCAATTTGATATTGATGTACACGAGAAAGTAGGCTCATATAGTTCTAGCTGGATTTTCTTGCTCAAAAGAAGGAAAAAGATGAAAAAGTGGAAGGGGCAGAAAAAGATTTTTAAACATTTTTTTATTTACTTGATGCTACTCTTAAGCATTTTTTCTACAAGAAAGATTTGAAGCTAGTAATGTGAAACTACTGTTCGAAATTTACATGGTCATTAGAATATGAACCCAATTACTTTTTATTTGAATTTGATAACAGTAGAAACGAAGTATACCGATAGCGAAAGAATATGTATTTATTTAAATACAAAAAAGTTGAAAATGTATATACCTTTAAAATCAAGTTATTACTGAAAAATATACGATAAAGTAAGATTTGTAAGTGATTAACTTTTGTTTTAAAATAAGAGATTTAGGGGAAACACACGGACTACGTCAGTCCAATAGAAAACATAAAAACAAATATTAATATTTTAACAAGCAGTTTAATGAGGACGAACCCAGTTTAAATAGAACTTTAGTTATTTTTTTAATACAGAAACGTGTTTGTAACTGAATAGAATGTATTTGTCGTTAAAACTATTTTCACTTAACTGTCATATTTGAAGATAAAATATTGTAGGAGTACCTAAAGCTTAGTATTAATAGGCAATCACGTTTAAAGAAGATATAACTATGAAGTATGTGTATTTACCTTTTTCACCATTTTATTATGCTGCATGTTGCAAAATATGTTTTTAATAACAGTTTGTGATGACAGTGTTTAATTGGTAAAACATTTTCTATTTCAGCTTTAAAGAAAAATCCTCTTATAAAATCTGTGTTACTGTTCGAAGCAGCAATTAGTCTGCATTCCAAAAATTCAATTTTTAATGGGTTGGTTCTTTTTTTTAAAATTTTAATTTGAAATTCTCTTTCGTAATCTAAAGTAATGCATTTTCGGAGAGAAATCACACTTAGAATTAACTGTTGGCAAGCATTTTGTACATCTGAAAAAAAAAAAAAAAAAAAAGATTAGAAACCTAAAAGTACTTTAGGAAACCCTTTAAGAGCACATTGAATTTTAATATATGTGATGTTTGTTTCGAAGCAGTGATGTTTAGAAAATTAATGGGATTTATGATGAAATAAAATCAGTTTTGTAAAAAACCTTTTAAGTTTTATTTTTCATTGTTTTTTAACAAGTTTCCTTACATATTTTTATCCTTGGTTAATTTTAATGCCCCTCATGTTCTTTTCTTATACAGTTTTAATAGCATGGAGGCTCCGGGAAATTTATATACTATTTTGATGATCGAAAATTTATTATAAGATATATTACATAATTTTAACTCCGATTAGAGTCATAGTTTGCACGTTGTCTTTTACGTTAATGATTTTGGAACAAAGTACAACTTGCGCAGTGTTTTACTTGATTTCAAATGGTATGAAAGCTGAAATTGCTAAAGAATGCTTTAGAATCCCTAATTCGTAAAGTTTTTTAAAGCTATTGAGATAAAATGTAAGATCACAACATTTTTTGTTAAATTTTTTTCACCAAGTCATTTTTAAACAATACTGACGCTTCCAAACAATAATGACGCCTCCAAACAATGCTGACGCCTCCACAGTTGTTTCAAAGCTTGCGAAACTTTTTAATGTCTTACCTATGTTACCAATTCATTACTCACCCACAGTTAAGTTTTTAGAACCACCACAAGTGTAGTTATGAAGCTGGTTCACATTTACCCCATGTTTACACTTACCCCAAATGACACTATATGATAAAAATGTTTATCCACAGAGGTAATTGGTTCCATACAATGAACAATCTTTTGACTTTAAAATAAATATGTGCCTCAAATCTGTCCGCATATTGTGCCAAAGACAATATAAATCTGATCCTGCAATATTCAAAGCTCATTTTAGTATGAGTACGGTTTTCCTAAGAATGGATTTTTTAAAAATATGATTTTACTGGGTATAAATTCAGAAACTGAATCAAATATTTCCCCATTGTTTATCTCTCCGACATTGTATAAAAACTAAAATCCATTTTCGATAACGGATTCCTTTCCGTGCAATTTCAGAAGTATGTCAGATTATTTTTATAATTTACGTCTAAATTTTTTGGGCACAATTTTGACATAAATTGATATATTGAAAGTAAAAATTTTTTAAAATTGTGTCCATGTCTTAACCTTTTGACAACGGGAGGTTGATAAAGAACTTAATGCACTTTTATCACATTTTGCTGCTATTATATATTAGTTAATAGGAACATTAGAGCATTGATTTTAAACCACTGTACCCCAAATTTATTGAAGCTTGTCGCCAAATTTTAGAAATGTATATAGTAAAAATTATAATGCTGTTTTTATTAAGAGTAAAGTTTGTCTAAATAAAATAAAAGTACAGTATAAAAGAAAACTGTTTTTACGGTTAAATTCACCCTTAAATTTTTAGTTAAAGTAGTATCCTTACTACTTTAACTGTAGAGGTACTTACTACATAACGGAGATAGAGAGAGAAAGGGAGAAAAATTGTGCTTGAAGAATTTTTAGAGATAGTAAACTAGCTTCCATGAGAAATTTATTTTGTTTTAGCCCTTTTCTTTGCTTGGTCGAGTATGCTGAACGTTTTAGACAGTCCACATCCTTTTCAGCCATTAACTATAATAGCCATTAACAGCTTATAACTGGTGAGATTTAAAAATATTTATTATGTATATTTTACAGTATTTGACAATTTTAAATTTATCTCATATTTGCAAAGAATAACTTAGCAAGCTTACAGAGACTGGATTTATCATAGCAGTGTTAAAAGAAGAATTGTTTATTGGTTGATTCTGAAAAAAAAAAAAAAAAAGGAAAATTTTGCTTTTGCAAAGGAGCTAATTCTTTTCTGCCATCTAATTTATCTCATACCAATTCCCTGAGAATTTATTAGTCCTTTCGTTTGGACCTCCACAAAACGACGGAGATTATCTTACCCTTTAAAGATGTTTTCCTCCTTAAATAAAGGCATTTTTACTGGTAAAATATTGCATAATTGTTAATATTAAGCAATGATCAAATTAATTAACCCCTTTTCTTAAATGTTTCACATTTAAGAAAAACAGATTTGTTGAACGCCTAATTTCGTCCGTCCACTGCAGAGGGGGTAAGTGGGTCAAGGTACAATCTTCCAAAATATGCAGTTTTCCCCAATTATTATAAAGTAAATATAGTATAGTTTTCAAGCTAATTACAATTCAATTCAACAGAAATATATAGTTTTGAAATCGAAATTTTATTGTGTTCTTATTAAGGAATATTATTTTTTTTGTTAATATCAAATACTTACATGTATTGACGCAAAAATCACTCCAAGAAGGAACAGTTTTATGGGAACTTAAGAACATCATATGGTTCTTAAGTTTATTTGACCTCTTATATTATGTTTATTTATACGGGTTTTTTCAATAGTGTCGGTTACCATAATACTTGGAATTTAATTTTGCACTTTGCTGTGTTTCATCTCTTCTCACCGTTTAATAATTCTAAAAAGAGATTACTTGAACTTGCAAAATATGTTGTGTTCTGTATGAAACTAAGCTTTTTCATTTCTTTTTTTTAATATATTTCTATATTGCTCACAAAAATAGAATGTTATCCAAAATTGATTTGAAGTATGCAGGTGGTATTCCTGGTGCTTTGCAAGCTACATGGGGAATTTGTTTGAAGTCTTTTCGTTTAGAAGACCTGCTGAAATATTTTTTGCAATTTATGTGTGTTAAGTGCTTTTTGCCCTCAGAATACAAACTCTATTGACAAAGTTTTCCCTTGTTGTCCTGTATTTGTTCCATTTAGGCTTTTATTTGCAATAATTTGGAAAATAAAACAAAATAAAATTGATAAAAATTGCTCTTGTTTTTTGAAAAAACAAAAAGCAAACCTGCTTAAGCATTTACGGAAGACGCATAAACAGAACTTCTTATGGGTGATAAAAAGTGTTTTTTTGAGTTTAAAACCCAAAATTACAGAGTAACTTTTATAGAAATGCTTTATTGTTATTTCAATGTTTTATTTTTTTAAAGTATTTTATTCTCGGTCGCTTGACATTTCTTGTATATTTTCGTGGGAGTTGGGCATTTGATCGATATTGTTATTTCCAATATCTTCTCTCCCCAACGGAAATCCAGAAATCCCCTTTTTTATCCTCTGTATATTCCTGACATGTTATCTAATAACTTTGAAGCACACAACAGTAATAAATCTAGATTTATGAACGTTAGAATAGGGGGATGTTTCTTCTACTTCGTTTTTTTCTTGTCCAAGAGGACACTGACGGAGGATTTGCTGCGAAAGTTTGCTAAAAAATTTCCACAGTGAATTCCGAGAAGTTAAGAACTTGTATCAAAATATTGCATTTTGATGCAAAATGAGGAGTAGTTTTAGTCTACTTTCCAGCATAAGTAAAAATAAAAAAATATATAATAATGAAGAGGACATTATGTTGTAAAGATATTGCTAAATACAAAAGTCTATAGCTGCAATATTAATTCAACAAATATCAGAAATAATGAGGTAGTGGTAGCCTAGTGGTTAGGATGTCACGCTTCCAACCGTAAGATTTGGTGTTCGATACCCGACCTGCTGAAGACGAAACATGTACACTTGGGGGTACATACATGTAAAATCCGTGAACCCTGAAGTCCCGAGGCAGTTCTGAGGGTACCGGAGTTTGGAGAATTTCCCTTTACTCAAAAAAAGGAAGGTGGCGTATTTGTGGTGGCGCCATCTGGTGTCATTCGAAGACATCTTGAGCCAAGTCGGACTTCCACCGTTGTAGTTCTCATCTATAAGCGGAAGGGGCTCCTTACGGCCTTAATTCCTGGTCGCTCTGTGAATGGGAGCTTGGATACCCAAGTGGCATAGGAAACAACAAACAGACACAAGAAATAATGAAAGTAGGTTATGAGATGGGAAGATATGTCTGCATTCTTATCGTGCACTCTCCTTCGCCACACATTAGTTGAGCTAATTATCCTACGTTAGGTGCCGTTCATAATTGATGTCCCGATTTTTTCCCCATATATTTGACCCCCTCCTCCTTTGTCACAATATGTCACACTTCAGCGGATCCCCCTCCCCCCTTTGTCACATGTCACGCTATGTTGCATAACGCATGATGTCACACTTCTTGTTCCCCTCCCCTTGTTACACTTTGTCACAATTTCACGAACCCCCCTCCCGCCTCGAAGCGTGACATCATTCATGAATGATCCCTTATTTAACAAATGTGTCTCAGGTTAACTTGGTCCGGGTTTCTTTTACTTCCTTTTTTTCTTCTTTTGATTTGAACAATTTTTGTTCGATGTTCAATAGTTAAAAGGGGGAGGGGGAGGTAGAATTGAGGCATACATTAAAGGACCTGTTCCTAGATGATTTTAAATCTCAAATTTAAGAGAAGCGGTAAATTTTTAGACAGTGGGTCAATTTGTCGTCATTAGCCGGCACGATAACCTTAAAATGAGATGATGGAAATAATATATATAGATTGCCATGTGTGTTATAGCTTGTTTTTGTATGATCATTCAAACTATTTATTTCTTAGACTAAGTTTCTTTCACTATTTTTAAAGTACGCATGCAGATGTGTAATCACACCAGAATTTAAAAAGTTATTTCAATATTTAGTACTTGAAATTAAGTAAACGCGCAGTGACAGACGTGGCAAAAGACACATGGATTTAACCGCTTATTTACCTATTTCACTTTATTATTATATAATATTTTTTTTTTGCATACACACAAACCAATGCAATACTTTCTTCGTAGTCACATGACTTGGACATTTCTTGATTGATGTTCGTGCCCTAAAACCAATTCAGGGGATGAATCCAGGTCAAGTCATAAAGCTCTTAATACGTCACGAGGTTTGAGATCGTCTTCTGACACCCCTCCCCCTTAGTATTCCGCTTTGATATGAAGTTCCGCACAGCCCCTTTTGTCAGGGGAGATTTAGACGCTTCAGCAATATCTCTGTTTGAACAACCACGAAGCGCCGTCAAATATTGATCAAGCACTCGGTTGGGAACAAGACCTAGTTTGTGATATCAGTAGGGGTGGAGGTAATCTTGTAAGCTTGAATGCTTTTCTCAGTACACATTTACAAATGAATGCAGAGCAATTTTTCATGCCCACTCCACACATCTTTTGTAGTTCAATGCACGCCACTTCTCAAGTACCCAATCTGTAAAACTTTAAGTCTTGTGTTTTTCTCGTATATCTTCTAGGGACTTCTCTTAATAAGAGTTTACCATAATTAGGAATTGAAGAAAAATGACATCAAGTAGTGCATTTAAATTATATTCTTCCAAATTATTAAGTAATTATTACATTCAGACATCCATATAAGGTCACCTCGCATATTAGGTCACTTTTGTAAAGTCCCCGCTGATTGAATTTCAAATGTGTATGAATCGGTTATAACGTCACTCTGCATATAAGGTCATTTTTGTGAAGTTCCGAGGGGCGACCTTATACCGAGGTCTGACTGTATTAGAAATACTTTTACGATGACTTTTCAACGTATGATGCATTTTCCAACGAAAATGAATAATTTAAGGACATTCTGGTTAAAATTTTTAACAATTGCAAAAATCAACTGGTATCTGTCACTGCACATAGTTCTGAAATGGTTTTGTTTCAAAGAAATTTATTTCTGTTTTCTTTCTTTATTTTTTAAAACTTTTTCTTTCTAATTGTCCGAACTTATCTCGGAGATGCAAAATTATCGGTAATGATATTTTGAAGAATATTCTTGAGAATGTTCTCAAGAATAATCTCCTAAAATTAAGTTACAATTTTATCTCAAAATTGCGCATTTTAGACATGAATGATTAAAAAAAAAAAAAAAAAAGGTTCGTAGATTTTACAGACTACGCACTAGTTTTATGCTCTATTTTTTAATAATAGTTTTTAAGATTTTTTTCTTCAAATAAAAGTAGCTATTCAAACCTTAATTACTTATATTTTTATTCTAACTGCGTTTAGTATTGTTCTGAAACAAGTTTCAGCGTCCAAAACCATTCCAAAAAAATGAAATAAGTTGTTCCTAAAAACAGTTATGAAAATGGTTAGATACTATTCAGGTGTAAATGAAGTTTTTATAAAAACTATTTTTAAATTAAAACTCACCATGATTATATATATATAACTATAATTTTTTTTTCACAATATTTGTAACAGTAGAAATTAATTAGTAGATTTTTTGTAACGTCTTTCAATTTTTAAATAATTTTATCCGTAACATACATAAACTAGTCTGTTGTGGCCACCACGAAACTTTCTTCTATAATCTGCAGATAAATATAAAAAGAATAATTTTAAAAAAAGAAACTGATTAAATGGTTTTGCTACTAGTAGAGCCTCAAAACGCTAAAAATACTACTAAGAATTTTATTTGTTAACGAGAAGGTCAAATGACAACAATACAATACAAAACAAAGTCTCTGGTCCCTTGGTGCGATTGGCGCCAGAGATATGCGCTTATCGAGAAAAACGTTTGATTGCTCCACCTCCCTTGTAGCGAATGGCGCCAGAATTTAATCAACATTAGTTACAATGAGGATGTATGTGTGTACCAAATTTTGTTTAATTCTGTGCATTACATCTTGGGTTTACACTGCAGACCAGAAATTAATAAAATGTTCGTTTGATTCAGCCCCCCCCCCCCCCGGGTGCTAATGGCGCCAAAATGTAATCATCATCTATTTCTATTAACGTCCACTGCTACGCTAAATTTTGTTCGAATTCTTTTATTACTTCCTGAGATATAGCATTCACGCTAATCGAGAAAAACGTTCGCTTTCTTCGCCCTTCAAATGGATTCGCGCCTAAAACTAATCAGCACCAGTTCCTATCAGGGTCTATGTGTGCACTAAACTTCGTTCGATTCCAAGCACTACTTTTCCAGTTACAGTGGTCACAAAAAAACATACAGACACACAGACAGACATTTTCTAAATTATGGTTAAATAGGTTCAGCACACCTCAAACCGCTCATTCTAAGTGTTGACAATATCTAATGTTCTATTTGATAAATAGTCGGACGACATTTTTCAAACGGTAGATAGTCAATGCCACAGGTAAGCTTTTTCATACTCTTTGAGTAAGGATAGCACCGGACGTGCCTCTTTTATACTCTTAGCAAAGACACAGTCGCAAGCGATGTTTTTTATATTCTTAAATAGAACAGCGCCGCTTTCCACGTTTTATATTATTCGCAAGAACAGCGCTGTAGACGACGATTTTTATCAAGCACAGCACCGCAGGAGACTTTTTTAAAATTCAGCACGGGAAACGCCGTGCGAGTGCCGCTGGTATTTTATAAAGATATTGATGGTTATAAAATTTTGAATTTACTTTTAAGAAAAAAGAGTATTCTTGAAATTCCAATTTCAGGAGTCTTTCTCCAAGAATATTCCCGACTTAGAGCTCTTGTCTTGCGAAGAGTTTAGTTTCCAAGTGGTTAATTTTGTGAGAATCAATGCACTTAAACACGCTTGATTTTCATCAATTTCTACTTTTTGGTTGAGTTAAAATACATTTGTTATGTACATTGAAAATTAGCTTCAAACTGCAGATTTTTTAAAATTGTTAACGAGACAGTTTTCTTAACGTTGTGCTCTTTGCTTCAGAACTTAAAAATTGGCAATTTCGATAAAGCCTTTTTTTCTTTCGTCAATGACCAAATTAAATAAACCAAAAATAGTAAAAATTAACACACATTCCTACATTTCAACATTGTTCAATAGCAAAAGTAATCAATAAAAATTTTATGGATGTGTCTAATTCTGAAAACGTCAATCTGAAGAACATTTTCTTTTATAAATGAGAATTTCTAATGTTTCTGTGCCACATGCCAAGTATTAGCATAAAAATCATTACATTCCAATGCATTCCAGACGGAATATTAATTTAGATATTGAATAATTTATCAGACAAACTCTTTCAATTTGTCCTATCATAACGTCATAAATCACCGATACAACCTCCACCATGAGTTCCTAGGCTTCAAAGCTGCATTCATGTATCAAACATTTCAAGCATAAAATCTTTAAAGCCCATAAAAGCGAAGTCATCCATCGCCCCGCCATGTACTCCAGTACCAGGACATCATTCAATATTGATTGGCAAGATTGGATTGCAGTGTATGTGGGATTAAAATTTTGTCACATACGATTACTGGCATTCAATGGAACGTCGCTGCTTAATCCTCCGTTTAAAACGCTTAAATTAATATTCCGATTGAAGACAGATATCAATTTCATGCAAATTTATGTGATCATATGGGTAATGAATTTCTAATTTTGCTGATAATTTATGACAGTAAAGAGTATTTGAAATAAATCAATTGATAAGAAAATTTTATTTGATTAAAATTTGAGTGGTATGCCTCCAGTTAAGAATTTGAGAATCCTTAAAATATTTAAGAAATATTTAAGGATTCATTATAATGTAGATATAATTATGTAATAATTCATAATTAAAAGTTGTGTTTAAATTTTACTTAAATTGCATACTGAAATTTTAATTTATAATTTATATTAAAAAAAAAGGATCGTTTGTATGCGTTTGAGATATGCAGTCGATTGCTTTAAAAACCTCTTGTTTCTTTTTATAAAAGCTACATTGTAACAAATAATAGAAACTGTAAGAAAAAGAAAGACTGTAACAAATAATAGATGGCGCATATGGTAAATGATAGGTAGCGCTATGGATAATCTTGGCGAAGAGTCTGTCAGATATAGAAAGTGGAGAAGTAGTGTTGTTCTGAGTGTGTCCATGTTCTGTTGTAAAAATGTGTTCTCGTAGTGTATCGTTTTGTGTTTATTAAAAATGTGTGTTTTGTAATTGAAATGAGTGAATGTCACTTACAACTTATAACATCTAACTGGAAACAAACGTTTGCTGTTGGAGTGATTAAGTTGTAAAAATTACGATCAATTTTGAACCATAATGTATTTCTTGCACAAAACAATCAGAAATATCGAATACTTTAGGAGGTATATTTTTTTTAACGCTTTTTAAGAATATTTAGCTCATGAAAAAAACCTTCTAACAAGTTTTCAATGCAGTAGTTTTTCAATTAAATAAAGTTTTAATGAACGTTTTCCATGCACTGGCTGATTTAAATAAAGAAATTATAAGCTTCGAATAAATTTTAAACTAAGCTTGAAAAGAAAAAGAGGAAAGAAAGGAACCTCTATTACTGACCATTCATACGTTCAGGATGGCAGGACTGATTTCTCGTTTGCCATGCTCTTTGTATGTAGAAAGTATTAAGAGGAGGCCAATAAGTAAAAAGAAAAAATTCTAAGTGCGGTTGCCCTTAGTTTAGAACATTTACGAAGGCCATATACTCAAAAATCAATATTTCGCACTAATTCATTTAATGCAATATAACGTATGCAAATGTCGAACTTTTTCTTAAATGGAATATAAGATTCAAGGAAAGAACTTTTGTGAATTTTATCCGTATAACTATTCCGGTGCTAAAATATTAATTGTATTCAACGTCTTTTACTTGGAATTAATAATGCAATGCATGCGAGAGATTAGAGAGTTAAGACTCACAGTTAGCTACATTCCACAAGAAAATCTAACGATGCTATTAACTTAAGCAACCTTGGTAGAAAATTCGTCTTCTAACCTATAAAACACTAATGCAAAATAATGTATAATTTATTTTGAAACTGAATGGGCATTTTTATTAAATGAATAATAAAATTTACATGCTAACAATTTAATTAAGTATTTATCGGATGCAGCATGAGAAAGGGCGAAATTCTATTCACTATTTAACCATTAAATGCTGAAATACAAATGAAAACGTAAGTGCGACGATGCAAATTTAATGTTAAGACGAGTTGAGAACTTTTAGTACCCTAATTTCATGAATATTGACAAGCAAATTATGAAGCAAAAATCATAAGGCACTATAGTTTCGAAGACAATTTTAAGCCGCTTAAATGAATAATACATTAACACACTATTTGCGTGAGTTTCAAGAACTGTGGCACAATGAGGAAGCTTCCTTCTTTCTTTCTTCTTCTTTTTATCCCCCCCCCCCTTTTTTTTAAGAACAGGATGTGTGAAAAATGCCAACAGAGTATCTGAAACCGAGAAGGTAAGATATAGCAGATATTTGTAACTCAGGTGGCATTAAAAATTTCAATGACTAAATTAGGTGTGAACTTCATCAAATGAAGAAATTCAGCAAGCTCTTAAAATGTGCATGAATATTACAAAAAAGGTAGCCAGTGCGAAGAAATGTAGATAAAAATTTAAACATTGTCAGCGGACATTTCTGAATTTATGAATAAATAAATGAATGAATGAATAAAGGAGTGAATAGATGAATGAATGAATGAGTGGATCAATATGTATTAACCGCTGAAACAGGTATATTTACGTAATTAAGAACTAATGCTAAATGAGAAAGAGAGAGAGAGAGAAAGAGATGAGCTAGATAATAAATTTGGACGCTGGTGTATTCCTGAAAGTAGGCTTTAGTTTATTTGCTTTTTTTTTTTTTGAAAAACCTAAAAATAAATAAATGTGAGTGTTTTTCTCTAAATTAATTCCTTGGTTGCATAGTAGTTTATCAACCAACTGTTTATTTGTTTTAATCATATATACACTTAAAAATAAGTTAACTAAAAAAAGCAATAAATAATATGATTCATTTTTTCACTATTTGTAGTACAGAGCGCTGTTGCAGCTCCCTGATATTAAATGCTACTCTCAGAAAAATAAGTTATTGTGTTATGAGAATGGTAATGAATACTTGTAATGAATTAATAATTGATAATCAGCGGTAAAAGTCATTTAAACATGCATCATTTCAAAAATAATAGATGCGCAATTTACATTTTTCGCGTCGATAAAATTCTTTAATAGAAGCTTATTCGTTTAGGAGTATAATTTTACTGAAATATAAAACATTTAATATTAAAGACCGACCAACCAAATAGGATATATTTTATGAAACGTTTGAATACTTTACTAATTTTTTACAAACAGTAGAAATTCAGTGAAATGCTCAAAATAACATGTAACCAAGTTTTTATGTTTAATTATACTATCATTCAAAAATTAAAAAATAATTTAAAAAAATCATTTTATTAATTAATGTAAAATTTAATCATAAGAGGAATCTGCTTATTTTCTTTCCTGAGATTGAAATGCTGCATGAAGCAAAAAATATGCTGATGGAAGCAAAACTCAAACGCGTCAAACAGAAAGTTTCAGGTAAAAGTAGTTTTAGTATAATGGTATTTGTATCTTTCAACTCTCAAGTCTTATCTGATAATATTCTGCAGAATGTCTTTTCATGCATTTGAAGCTTTATTTTCTCCATTTATTATTTGCTTTAAGTATTTTGAATTCCATTCTTTTTTAATGCATTCTTGTAGTATCAATTTCAAATTCAGATCTTCTCTTTTTGAAATGTCTTCAACAGCTGGTTATTTCTCAAATAGAAATTCCATCTCGAACCTCTTTTTTCCAGTTCAGCGTATTCTTTTCATTACTGCCTTTTATGGCACATGTCAGTTTTCTGAATATTCTATGCGCATTAAATAGATTTTTATCACATGTCACATGTAATAGAAAGTTTTGTTTGCAGCCACTTCCAGCTTTGGTTTCTCGGCTGTTGAATGTGAAGAAATCGTTAGGGGTATCTTTAATGATATGAAACCATATTTGGATGCATAAGCTGCTCAATGCACTCATTGATTAACTCCATAAAACAAAAAGTTGAGAAATACAATGAAATAATGTGCATTGATTTGAATAATTACTTTTATAATATGAATTCAAATAAACATTACAGAATGCATAAATACAGATGTTGTTTTTATTTAAGGGGACACAAGACCTTTGAAATAAGAATTTTCTTTTTAAAATTTTTCCCTGTACTTGGAGTAGTTTTAGAACTATTTATGTATATTTTGGCGAAATTTTAAATACTAAGAAAATTAAATATATTTTTGACTAAAATTTTTTCAGAATTAAGAATGAAAGAGAAATATTGAGAATATGAATTGAGAATAGAAGATTGAAGAATATGAAAAACACAAAAATTGACTCGTGCGTGTAAATGTTTGAGTAATTTGCTTAGAAATTTTTATAGTTTCTTAAGGGTATTACAAATATTTTATGGCAGCAAATATTAAACAACTGATGTACTGGTTTAACTGTAGCAAGAGGCAAAAATGTTTGGAAAAATATGCTGGAAGTTAAAAAAAAAAAATGTTTTTTCAAAAAGATTAAAATTTTCTCTAAAATTTCTTCAAGATTAAACTGCAATTGTTTACCAGAAAGTGTTTATATTATTATTGTATGTCTACGTGCAAATTTTTATGCAATTTGGATGAAATATCAGACGCAAGACTCATTTTATGTGTTTTTCATATTTTTAATGTAAATTAATTTTGAAAAGCTGTGAAAAGTAATTTTTATTGGTTTAACATTTAAAATTTTGCCAAAATATAGATAACTGATGATAAAGAGGTACTAACTACAATCAAGAATTTAAAAAAGATAATTTTTATTTCAGAAGCCCTGTGCCCTCTTAACATTATATAAAACCTTAGAAAGAAAGAATAGTCAAAAACCAATCATCATTATTTCCGCAATTTTTATGTGTGGTGGAGTTAATCGATTTGGCAAGTGAAAAAAGTAATAAAGCTAAATTCAGCGTTTACATTTTAGTCTTTTATTACAGAAAAAATATACATCTTTTTATTACTGATTTTCCACAAAAACGAATAATAACAGTTCTGTTATAATATATTATTTGTGTCATAAATTCTTCAGAAATATAAATATGGCTCCTTTATCAAATGTATGGGAGGACTCGTAATTTCGATTTGTTGTTAAGTTTCTATAATAATCATATTTAACAGGAGGAATGAATTTTGGCAGGTTAATCATGTTTCTCCTTTTTTCGCCTACTTTCCCGTAAAAGTAAAAAAAAAATAATAATAAAGCATGAAAGAAGACTTAATGTATCGTTAAAAATAAAGAAAAGTAAAAAAAAGTGAAGTAATTAAATAAAGATTGAAAAATAAAAAATTTGAAAGTAGGGTTTTGAGATGGGGAAAATGTGTGTCTGTCGGTCTGTCGGTCTGTCCCCCCCCCCCCATAACTTTTGAAGGAATTGTCCGATTCGAAAGATTTTTTTCCCTGCATTCGAAAGATCTTGGCGAGGACATCTCATTTTCATATTTTACTTTTTGATTTGAACAATTTTTCGTTCAATTTTGAACAGTTCAAAAAAATTCAACATTAGCGCCTATGGGCGAAAGTGTAGCAAATTATGTAAACTCTGGGTGTTACTGAGGGGGATTCATGTTCCAATGAACAAGCTGACTGGAAGAAGCGCTTGGCGTGAAATATCAATTTGAACAGTTTTTGTTCATTTTTGAACAGTTCAAAAAATTAACATAGCGCTTACGGGGAAATTTCAATCCTATATAAATCCTGATCTAACGGACCGATTTGCTTGGAACAAACTTTATCGGAAAGCTCTTATAACGTAGAGCATGTACAGATAGAAAGTTCATCCAGAACTGACGAGCCTATTTAAGTATGAAATTTTTTTATCTGAATTGTTAAGGATATTTCTCAATGAATAAATGTATGAGTGAAAGAATGAATCAATGAATAAATGAATGAGGAAAAGAATGAATAAATGAGGGAATAAACACTTGAATGAGTAAACGAATGAATGCATAAATGAATGGCTGAATAAAGGAAAAAATGAATGCGTGAATGAATATGTATTATCCGTTGAAAAAGGTATATTTGAAAAAATTAAGAACTAAAGCTAAAGAAGAAAGAGAGAGAAAGCGATAGCTAGATTATAAATTTGAATTTGGTGTATACGGGAAAGTAGGCTCGTATAGTTCTAGACAGAACCTCTTGTTTTCCTTTGTCAGAGTTCTATCTTTGGGATATAATAAAAGCTGATGTTCAAACTTTGATTTCAAACTTTTCGGTTTACTGCTACATATATCCTTATAATAATGACATTAAATTGTGACACCCTTATTGTAACGAACAATACAATTTGATTTCGAAGAATACCAAAGAATGTAATTGAAAAATACATACTATTTGACCATGACAAGATCACTTTGCCGAAAAAGAATTAAACTCCATTTGTTAAAATAGGGGTGATTAAAACTGGTTTGCCTGCTAAGGACGCTATTGGCTGACTCTGTGCCAGCGTTGCTAGTGCATTTGTGTCACATTTTTGCAACGATTTACAGTACAGTATGGAGTTAGTCAAGATGGCTTCTGAAATAAAATAACTATTATTCACTGACCCAAAAAAAGCCATTTAATGGTGTAAATTTTACTTTTTAGGGAAATTATCATAAATACAAAACGTTATGACTATACCAAGTGTTTTGACACTTAAATTTAAGATTTTCAAGAAATTGAATTAATCAGTTTGCGGTAACATGATTTTGAGCAACGAGATTTTGTTCGAAACTGAAGCGGAGCAGAAAAAAAAGTTTGTTGTGCCCCACTGCTCCGATTGTTTCTTTTTCTTTTACTTTTTAATTTTTTATTTAAGAAATGAATTAACTGGAAACAAAGGGGCTAAATTATGTTTTCGATTAAAGTTATTCGGAGCACACGAAACGGTGACGGAGAAAGTAGTTAGAAGATGGAGCGAAGCAGAAGCGGAGCAACTCGAAAAAGTGACTGCTCCATATCCCTGTGAAAAGGTCTTTATATGGAGTTAATCGGTTGAACGACTCATATAAAGACATTTTCATGGGTATATGGAGCAGCCACTTTTTTAAGTTGGTCTGCTCCATGTGCTCAGAAGAACTTTAATAGATTACATAATTTAGCTCCTTTTTTATATAATAAAAAATAAAAAGCAAAAAAAAAAAAAAAAAACACACAATTGGAGCAGTAGAGCACAGCAAACTTCTTTGTTCCAGCTCCGCTCCAGGTTGGAGCAAAATCTCGTCGCTCCACGCTATGCTCCAGTCCCTGCTGTTTCACGTATTTTTCTTTCATCAAAGATCTGAAGCAGGATCGTGGAACAGTGGATCAACGAGATTTTGCTCGAAACTGGAGCGGAGAAGGAACAGAGAAATTTGCTGTGCGCCAATGTTTCGATTTCTTTTAAATTCATTCAAAACTGTAATACGGTTTGTATTTTATTAAAGAAGAAACAAAAGAAAGAACCAAATTTCTTTCTTTCAAATTTGTTTTAAATTTTAAGTACATTGCGCATCGAATTTTCGATAGTCGTGAAAAAATCACACTTGTTTAGTTCCTTTCTTAGTTTTCTGTTACTGTGCCTTTTCTGATCTACTGCTACCAAGACCGGATGTGCAGTTCCACTTATCTACGAGTTCCAATAGGCTCCATTAAATACTACATTGGTCAATGCTGCTAATTTACATAAGTTATTACATCACGTCAACATGCCCTGTTCTGTAGTTCAATTTTTTTTGAGGCCAGAATTCTTTTTTCGCAACATAGTATATATGGAATCCTAAATACTTAGTTATTGGTAAATAACCTACTTACAAAAAGCGTTTAATTTTTATGCTGCACATACCTATTAATAAATAAAAGCCATAAACTATTATTTTTGCTTAAACTATTCGGAGCTTAGAGAGGAGCTGGATCAAACAATTAGAAGTCAGAGCGAAGTAATTCTCAAAATGTACCCGTTTTTGCATTGATTTTCATACCGAAAATAATATTCGATACAAAATACATTCGATATTTTGTCAAACAAACAGACATCTTCTACTCCAGCTCAGAATTTCATCATGGAATAATAATGCAACTAAATATCTCAGTTATTTCCGGGGAGCGGAGACCGGGAAGAAATTAAAAATTGAGAGTGAGTGGGGCGAAAAAACTTCAAAAAGAAAAAAAAGGAAAAAAAAAAAAAAGCCAAGCAAGAAAGCATTGATGAACGGCAGTCTAACGCGTAAAATAGTTTATGAAACGGCTTGTTCGTTGTGTAAACGGATGCGTAATGGCGTTTAAAACTTTCTTGTTGGTTGGCTCAGGCTGGGGGTTGCTGTTGTTATCCATAAAGAGGACTCTTCTGGACGAAGCAAAAGATTCTCGAATAGAACATTTTTTTTTTTTATTTTGCGAAAAACGTAAAATTCACGATTGTGTGCGCTTGATTTTGTCCTTCCAATTTCTTGCTGAATTGCATGAAAGTTTCGAAGTTGTGGTTTTGTCATATCTGCTCTTTTTCCTCTTTGACTTTACTATTAAAACTTGAACCTTACGCATTTCTTGTATGGTGGTTCGAGACCGGAGCGGAGTCGAAGCAAAGGAAGTTGTTGCGCTTCACTACTCCTATTTTTTTTGTTTCTTTTTCGTTATATAAAAAAATAGTTTCCAAAAAAAAGTTGTGTAATCTATACAAATTATGTGGAACCGGAGCAAGTATTGAGGAGTCGGACTGGACCAACTGGAGAAAAAGTGGCTGCTGCAGATCTCTGATTTTTAGGAACATCATTAATGACAATTATTGCCTCAAACTGCCGTGAGATATGCTTTCAATTTCTTCGCTGCTCTAAACTGTAAGTTTAAAAGTTTATTTTTAAAGTTGAAATTTTATGTTCACAAAATGACGATAGAACGTTCAGCCGTATTGCAATTATTAAATAATGCCACTTTTTTGAGAAATAAGAGTTGTGCCTCTCGTTGCTGTTTGACTCTTAGACGCTTAGAGAGTTTGTCACTTATGCTGTGAATATTGTACTTACACGTTAAAATAATGAAAATAAAAAAACTTATTCATAGTACATGGCATTTGTTAGGTTTAATCTTATTTGTTCCAGGCAACCAGCGTTATGCAAATAATTTACAATAATATTCCAATGTTATCTTGATATAAAGCATTGGAAACAGCCTTGTGGTAATGCTCATGTGTTATGTTTTTTCGCAAGTAGTGTATTGAACGATTTTCCTGTATGTGTTGTTTATATTGTGTAATAAATATATGCTACAGTTTATTATGTTACTTTTTGCCATGTTTAATTCTAATTCAAAATAAATGTTGTAATATTTGACGATATTGCCTACCTCTGCTAAATATGCAACAGCATTTAGTTTAACTTTTAACAAGAAGTTAATAAATAATGTGGATCGGTTGCTTAAAAATATTTCACAGACATTTTTGAAGTTAATTTACTTATATTTTTATCATTTTGATACCTTTTTATAATTAAACTTCAAATCCAGCACAAAGCAGTTGGTTCGCATGTTTAAAAAAGTATATAGATCTACAAGAATCTTTTTATTATTTATGTATGTCCCTCGATACAAAGTGCCTCTGTTGCTAGTATTTTGTTCTAGCTCCGAAAAGAGTTAAGAATCTTAACACAAATTGGACTCATTTTGATGTTCTTCCTAGCCAATCTCCAGATTTAGTAGCTAACAAGACAGCAAATTATTACTAACCACATCTATTACAGCGATCAATATCTTTTGCGGGACCCAATCTCCCGAGTTAATTGAACTCGAGCTACTAGGCACATATTCCTATCCCCTAGTTACGCTATATTCTTTGGGAACAATAGCATTTAGGGATTTTTCCGCCTTTTTATGCTGCTTTATGGTAGAACAATTTTCGTTCGGAATTGCTCCGTGTGGAAAAAAAGGTATAAAGTATTAAAAGTTTGTTAAAGTTTTATCCTTTTGGCTTGGTAATAAACATTTGTAAATTTTATGTGTTGAGAGTTTGATTATTTCCGCATACTCTGGTTTAAATTGCGTGCATGTACAGTAAATGTACATTTTAATTTTGAGAATGACAGATTGTCCTCTAAAATTAGGTCGCAAATTTTGAAAATTATTATTATTATTTTTTTTTTTTGCTTATCATTTCCTACTTATTTTTCTAATAAGGTCAAAACTTTTCATGCTGTGAAGTATATAAAAACTGTATTGGTTGCTTCATGTTTAAATAAGATTTAAAGTAATGTAATGAAATGCGAAATTGTTAAAAACTGATTATACTTCAAATTGTTTCATTTTATTTTAAATTGTACTTTCTTTCTAGATGAGTTATTTTTGTTCAATGTGTCTGCGCTTTATTTTTAATCTTTTATGTTTGTTAATTGCTTTTCGATACATTGAAATAAACGTGAAAGAACTGGATACCTTCCAAGCATTAAAAAAAATATATTTTAGAAATGTTGTAGTTTTTTAGCGATTTGTGAACGTTTTAGAAAAGTAACTTAAAATAGAGATAAAAAGATCGATTTTTTTTGTTATTCATTTGTTTGAGCTTTATATTGACTAAGCATGATTTTAGTTTTCACACGATTTTTCTTTTGAGCAACAGCATGATTAAAGTTAAACTGGATGCGTTCAGGCTGCACTCTTGACCAATTTCACCCAAATTTGCTTTCCTAACAAATAACCGTTCTCTCCTAATAATCGGGGATCGGAATATGGAGCATATGGTTTAAAACTTCACCACCTGAATAACATAAATATGGAATTCTTGTGACAGACGTCTTACGGTGTAGAAGTTATAAGGGTTTTTAGGCAAAAATGTACTCTATATTGGAGGAAAATGCATTTGGCACGCATGCGCAATTTATGT
Source organism: Octonoba sinensis (assembly GCA_038502835.1). Classification (NCBI taxonomy): domain Eukaryota; kingdom Metazoa; phylum Arthropoda; class Arachnida; order Araneae; family Uloboridae; genus Octonoba; species Octonoba sinensis. The sequence continues at coordinate 13,962,226 of CM076606.1, read as the reverse complement.
TAATTCGCTCATTTTCAAACAATCAAACTTAAGCTATTAGGCATCGGAAGACATTGACGATATTTGGATTAAAGAGCTTGCATTGAAAGCATTCAACATCAGGCAACAAAAAGTTTTATTTTAACGTGGAACTCGATACCTTAATTACCTGGAATTTAATTTACACATTGAAGCGGAAGCTAATGTGACTGAACATATGCTCCAGCTCATCATTCCGTCATTACTTAGCTTTATAAAATGCAAATCTGATCTTATTCTTCAATCGTGGAGCTGAGTATTATAGTATGATGATGATTGAACCTTAAAATCTTGTTGCTATGCCAGATTTTCTTCAGGCCCTGAAATAAGCCTCAATAATGTACGTGATGAGTACTTTTTATGGTGAAAGAAGTGAACATCTCTATTCAGTATGTTTCTGGACATCAGTTGCTCCTTTAAAATAAGATCACGTATCTATCTAAAACAAACTTGTTGTTTTCTGGTTTTGAACGCTCTTATTATTCACTTCGTTCGATAATGTCTTTTGGTGTCCAGTAACTTGAATGAGCTTGCTTGAAAAGATTAAATGGATAATTGTTCCTATGTGTCAAATACATTTTCTACGTATATAAACTACATTTTTGCCTAAAAGCCTTCATAACGTCTATACCGTTTGACGTCTGCCCATATAATTCACATTTATACAGTTCAGGTCGGGTAGTTTTATACCATATATACCATGTTCTGATCAACGATTGTTGGGAGAGAACGTTTACTTTTCAGAATGGGGTTTTGATTTCTTATGCAAAAAACTTCGTTCGCACCAGGCGCGAATATAAAATTTTCCTGAGAATGAGGCAATTGCTTTGTGATTTTACGTTACGGCCGGAAAATTGGTTCCGAAGAGAAAATATGATAGAGTTTTCATTTGTTGTTCATATAATTGTAGTACTAGACGCCCAGGGAGTTGTTAGAATAGTCTAGTGAGGCAATGGCCTGGTTCGCATTCCGGCAACTAAGAACCATAAACAATACATGCGTACGAATTTAAGTGAAATTGGCCTAGTAGTTCTTCCTATAGAGAAGTCTAAACTTTGTAAATTAAATTTAAGATTAAAGCATTACACATTTCATTGTTAAAATTCTAATAATTTAATGTTGCATTTGCTCTGTCGACAATTTTTAAATGACGAAAAAGCTTAAGAAAAATTAAGAAAATATTATTTAAGACTATGTCATATGGAACTTTGCTGCAGTGCATCAAAAATAAATAGCGTTATTTTCAAAATTGATTAGAATTTACAACAGTTCCTTTAATTTATTTTAGACTTTAGCGTAAAACTGTTTTCGAAGTCCAGAAAGATAAATTAGCCCCAAACGCCCCATTAAAAGTGTAAAGTGTCACCAGAGTATACCGCAAGAGCACTTTAAATTGCGTTTAGCCTTCAGTAAGACAGATGTAATCCGATTAGCTAAACGTAGGCTTTAAAATGGCGGTGGACGAGAGAAATTCTAGAAATCCACAGTTTGCAGTCTTAATAAAATTTTCCTTCTTGTAAATTTAATTTAGAAATAGCGGTTCCTTAAAAATTCATGACATACATCAGAAGTAACGCGTTGCCATTTAATAACAAACTATTACCTTTCAAATAAAGATTGAGTTATATATATATATTTAACTATATGTACAGAAAGAAATACACAAGCTATAAATAAAGGAGTAATAAATATGTGTGAGCGCATCTGTGTACATTCGCCAGCCAAAACTACAGCACTTGAGGAATTTTAATAACATTTCGCACAAAACTCTATCACCCACTAATAAAGTTAACACGCAAAGTCGCATTCAAAAATATTATTTTTTTACTTTTTAAATTTCGAATTCGAGCCTTTTTAAACGATAATATATAGAAAAAATTGCCTCATTTTCTTAAATTTCGCACCAGTTTGAAGCTGGTAAGAACTTTGTCAGATGGCATTTGTTCGAAGAACAGTATAAAGGATTCGTTTCAGTAAATTGTTTTCTTGGAAGGCAAGACTTACATAAAGGGGGGAAAAAGAAAAAGCTTAGCTGTATTGAATATTTTGAAAATAGATGAAAAATATTATGTAGAAACATTTACTCTTGATTATTATCGCACTGTGAAATTATTAATTAAGGCCAATGAGTGTCAAATCAAGAATTTCTGCACGGCACTCAACCTGACATGGGTTCCGACGTTCGCGAAACTCTCAGAAACGGACACTCTTTGACATCTTAAATTGATGTATAACTTTTTGAAAACTCTACATTTTATGATTGTTAAATTATTAACTTTTGAAATTTGAAAATCGCATCCTTTTTTACTGGCAGGGCATGCTTTTAAATGCTGTTTTAAGAATTGGTATTTAAAATGTCTATGTCGTAACAGAAAGATGGGGGGTTACAATGTAATAGGCATTTTTACGACCAGTGGCGACAGTCCGTCTGGACCAACAATAGCTGAAGAGATTTTCTCAACAAAGGCCCATTGGAGGAATAAGATAAATATAAATTTTATAACACAAGATGGCGGAGGAGGCAACAACACCGTGAGAACACCAGAAGCAAAACGCTCTGATTGGGTGGATCTTCGCACCGCCCCACTGATAAACTCGCCAGCCAACGGCCGACGGGAAGCGCCCTGGTTGGGAGAAATCTAAGAAAAGATGGGAGGCCAATTGAGCCTGAATTGGTCAAGACCTCCCATCAAATCAGCAAGGGGCTTTTGGTGAATTAAAACCAAAAACATCATCAGAAAAGATCTTGAGAGAACATCAGAGTTACATAAGAACTGCATCAGAGGATCATCAGATCTTGACAGAGGTGATCAGTTTTTCCCTGGAACCACTTCATCTTCCAAGGCAGAGATGGGCCCCTTCTGTACAATTTTTGATTGACAACATCTGCTGTCTATAAAATAGGCGCGACAGGCCTCTTCTGCAAGCAGGACTATGATGATCACCGTTCGCTTCCGGACGAGGAAGGATCGCCCACCCACACATATGGACTAAATTTCACAACAAGTGCTGCCCGTTGGATCCGTACATGGTTCGTTCCCTGCACATTTCCTTTTCCTTTTTAATAGTAGTAGTCTCATGGGCCTAAGTTAATATCTATATAAGTGAATAAATTAATCTAGTTAACCAAAAAAATTTGTGTTGGTGGTGGTGTCAAAGTGGCATTGTCTATGCCACTTTGCGTATCACGCGCCCTGATGTCGTGAACCTGGCCGCGACAGTCTACGGGTGATTTTAAAAATGATTGCCTGCTTTATGTCCGGATCCTAAAATCTAAATTTCATGTTGATAAAACTATTATTTTGACATTGTAAAAGACCGTAGGGGAGCATCATTTCATATTTAATTCAATTAATTCATTACCTTTTTCCCCAAGTTGTGAAATAGCAGTCTTCTTCCATTACTTTAGTTTGAAAGTAATGGAAATTTACTTGTCCAGAACAAAAAATTCACAGAACAAGTCTTTGTTTTTATCATTCCAAACAACTTTTTCCTTTAATATGGTTTGAAACATGAAGTAATGTGTATTTACTTAACAAAAATGCAAGTGATTTTATAGAAATGTTTATTTAATATTTTAAGTAATAGTGTATTTCTTGTAGGCGGAATGAATAGGTCCAATTTAATTTTCAAGAACACAGTCAGAATTTTTTATAGTGTAGAAATTTCAAATACATCTCATAAGTGTTACTTTCAAATACTGACTCGTATATATTTATATTTATTTAAAAATGAATACCCTGACGCAAAATTTCAACGTTGTCAGAAATGGTGTTTGTGTGTTTTGTTTAAGCTCACCATACATTAAAAAATATTTTTTCACAAAAGTTATTTAAATTTTTAAAAAAATCAAACAATTTAAAAATAATGTGTTTTAAAAACTTTGTAAAAAATATTTGAATTGTAATATGCGTTTGCGAAATTCCATGAAAACGATCAACTTCCTCAAAATTATTATGCTTCTGAAAAGCTGTCATTTGTGAGCAATTTTCATTTTCAATTCAATGCGTTTGAGTCAGTAACGTTAAATGACCTAGGCACAATAAAAATTTTATGAAATTTAAAGTACGAGCACTTTTGTTGCAATAAATGAACATAGAAAATGCTTGTTATTCCGTCTGAAAGCATAAATAGAAGAATTATTCAAATTAACATTTTCTTATTATTACTTGTGTAACTTGAAAGCACTTGTCAAACTTTAAAATAGCATAAAAACAAAAAATAAAATGATTAAATTTTTTTTCCAGTTGTTTTCAAAGTTTAATTGTTAACAGTGAAGTGCAAAGAAAAAAAAAGAGTCAGTTTTAATGAAAACAATTACATTGTAATCATTTAAACTTTTGTTTTTCATTAGAAATGTCATGCCATAATGAGAAATTAGCCTAAAATAATGCAAAATTTTACCTTTTCTGTAATAAAATTTTATATTTCCGACTCATTCCGAGGAAAAAGGGGGAAATGGAAGGAAAAACATACGTTCCAAAATTTAAAATAAATCAATAAATTTCTTTCGGTACCAATTTGTGATCCAAGTTTTAGAAATCAGGCTAAAGAAGAAATAAGATGCATTTTAAATTGTTATACGTATGTTTCCTATGCCTGTCCACTACTTTTCTGCATCATCTAGAAACACATTTCATTTTTTAAAAAAATCTTTTTTGCACTCTTTCTTAATGCGTATATGAATTCATTATTTTGTTTTTTACATTTACTTTAGGGATTGCCATTGCAATATTATTTTCTCGAACCCCCTTTCTGCACTGCGCGTACCACCGTTGGGAAACACTACTCTAGCAGAATAGTTTGCTGGTCTGGCTCAGCATGCTAATGGTTTTTGGTACCCTACTGACTTCTAGGCGTTAGAATTAGAACGACAGTATCACCAAGAAAAGGCGACTAATATTATTTCATTCTTTGTCTTAGATTTTGTTGTGACAGAGTAAAATATAATGTTGCAACATGAGAAACATATAAAAGGTGATGGAAGTGATTGAATTATTTTAATTGCTTAAATTTTGCGTAAATTAACTTTTGTTATTACCTTTATCAGCATTTTAAAATTATTATATCTGTATTATTCTTGTACTGTAAGTATTCTATTGAACTATGTGTAAACCACAACAACAACAATGTGATAATAGTAACATTTACATTCGTCCCAACTGTGAAACCAAAAATATGTGCATTTTTCGTAGATAACTCTCTACAAAGTAAAAGAACTTGCCAATTTTTAGGATAAATGACATAAGTAGACTTTCATTTGTAATCGAGAAATAACGATGCTTTGAATTCAGGTCACGGAAATATACCATCCCTAAAGTTTCTTTCAAACTTCTTTCTTTCTGTGTTATAAAGCATACGTACAGGAGACTTTGAATCGTACCCAAGAGATTAATTTTCCAGCTAATATTATCCCTATTGGGGAAAAAAAATATCAGTTGAATGATGGCATTTACAAATGAGTTTCCCTGCTAGATTTCTAATTCATATTGAGTTAAAAAACCTAATTAAAATGAAGAAATTTAAAAAAAAAATATTCTTTTCTTCACGGTTTACTCAAAAAATGATTCAAAAATAGGCATTTGAAAAAAAAAAAAAAATTGCTGAAAATTGAAGAAAAAAATGTGCACTTTGTCTAAAGTAACTCTGGATGATATATCTAGAGCAATTTTGTCAATTCCAAGCCCTTAAGGTCACCATTTTCCAACACGAGAAACTCCGTTGAACTTTAAATTCAGCCAGGTTATTTTCTTTGTACGTTTATATAAACAAACCTTTTGCCACTAGCAAAAGTTTTATTTCAGTATCATCAACTTAAATACTTATTAAAGACAAAAACAAATTAATATCAAAAAAGAAAGAAAAAATCTTTCCTGCGTATGCGAATCGTTTTGACGATATTTCCAGAACAACTTTGCCAATAACAAGAAAAGCGCTTAGGTCGCGCAGTGGACCAGTCGGTAGAAGCTCGGTTCCCGCAGAAACACCGAAACTGAAGCAACATTGGCTGAGGTCAGAGTTTCAGAGGGTGACAACATCTCGCGGCTGGTTGCTTGGGACCGTGTATGCAAAAGAGAGCTTGGACCCTACCACGAAGGTCTCGGAAACCTGTCGAAAACAAAGTCGCTAGGCGAAAAACCAGTTTTTCTCCCCGCGTGACGTCACATTCCGGGATCCGCAAGTAAACGCTACTACGAAGCTCACGGGAAGGGTCTGGCTGCCGACTAGTGCTCCCGAAAACTTGTCGCCTGGGTAGGAGCGGGTGAGTTCGCATTGTCGGCAGCGAGTAGTTTTGCTATTCACGCGATTTTTGAATTTTGCGGCGGAAAATTGAATCTTGAAGGCGCGGAAAAATTGATTATTGCCTTATACAAGAAGTGATAGCGTAATATAGATCTAAGTCTCGAAATTGATTTACTAGTAAGAATTTTGTACTTTGAAATTAAAAGATTTATTTATATGCAACAACGAAAAAAAATGATTTTTGAATGAAGTTTTATTATTTTCGAACAACAGAACGTATTCATTAACGAGAATCAATGCATTAATTGAATTGAGTGCCGCAATGCTTATAAAGTTAAAAGATGAGAAGAAGCTGTGGTGTGTATTCAATGAGCTGTTTGATTGATCAGTCGATGATTTGATTTTAATATTTCCTATATTTTACAAAAAAAAAAAAAAAAAACCTCGCATTCGCCGTACTGAAATTCATCAAAAATACCAAATTTGATTAGTTTCCAACATTTATATTCATTCACTAATTTATGTCGATATCGTTTAAGGTGTTTTCTGCTTTAAGTAATACTTTTCGTTCAATTTTTAATAGAATCAAGTAGTATCGGTTTACGTGCTATGCAAAATCTTAATAGATAAATTGAATTTATAAAAGTAAATTGGTAACTTTAGTATCGTAAAAGACCTCCCTCTTTCCCACTTCGATATTAAAATCTTTGCTCAAACTAGCTTGGAACTTTTAAACTTTTTAATATTTTTATATTGCAATAGAAGTGCATTTTCAGAATCCCTTCCAAATGATCTAACACTTTATAAATAGTTTTCAAATCACCCGCCGCACAATTTGAGTTGGGGGGGGGGGGGGGGGTAGAGTACACGCCTTCATTTTGAAACTGCTTATTCAGCTTCAATGTTAAACGATTTGATTTTTTCTATATCGCATATAAAGTACATTTCTATGACCCGTTTTATATGTTCTAATTTGAAAACTTTCTATTGTTTTCAAAATATGTGCCTCGCATCGGCGGGAGGAGGGGGGGGGGCGGTTATTCCCTTTTAGAAATGTAGTTCTCCCCGTATTTCTTCTAGGAAAAAGAAACTGAAATAATGTCGAGTAATACAATTATAATGAAATATATAATTAAGATAATTAAATACCTTTTTGTCGGATTAACAACATACCGAGTTGATAAGAGTTTTATGCACCGTGCTAGCTCTAAAATTTTGAGTTTAAAAAGTCATAGCTAATTTATAGCATGAAATGCTATTTTTAGAATCAGGAGCTGTCCCCCCCCCCCCGGGTTTGTTCAGACTTGCTTATGGAAACTTTCGATCTTCAAAAATCAAAATTATTTCCATGTTGCACTTACATTATTTTTTATTATCTGCTGCAAATGTTCTAATTTTAAAAAATTCTATTGTTTCCAAATCTGGAAAATTCTATTGGCTGGATTAATGTGGCGTGACATTAATCCAGCCAAACCGGCAAGAAGAAGAAACTATCTTTATGCTAATGAGCGAAGAAGTGAAGAGAGTTTTCCTTACCTGTTTACCTTTAAACGGAAGCTGAGAGGCTGCTGGAGTAGCTCCTTTTTCTTGTGTTCCTATGATGTTATAGCCTTTTGTTATTACTAGATTTTAACCTTTTTTACCGGTGTTTAACCTTTGCTTCAACTAATAAATGTTCGTTTCAAAAATGGAGTCAGAGCACAATTGATTTACAGAGGTAACTTTTAAAGTTAACAGTGGTGACCTGTTCTAGAATGCGTGGCTGGCATTAGTTTTCAGGCTTGTGGCTATTGTTGTTGCAGTTTTGTCTCCAGGTATGGGTTGTGAATTCCCCCTTTTTTTTTTCAATGCATATTTTCAGTTTGGTCTTAATATCCAGTTTTAGTGCATCTAATGTGTGTTGTATTCAGGCGTTAAACTTATACTTTTAGCGTATTGTTCAAATTGGAAGCTATTGTTTTTTTTGCTGACTGCCCGTAATGAGTGATTTATGAATTGCGTAGTTATTTTTATGACATGTGCATTTTAAACCATGCGTTACCTAGTCATTTTTATGTTCGGTATATTTTTTTAATATTGTATTTCATGGCTTAATGATTTTTACTAGGATTTTTTTTTCTCACCTTTTATCGCGCAATTGTTCTGGCAAATTCAATTATTTATTTGCATTTTATTAAATTGTCTTACTCAAATATGCAGTCGCAAAAGTGCAACGAAATCCTTGCAATGCAGTCTAAACTGCCCGCCTTTTCTAAGCATAATACTAAATTGTTTTTCGTACAGCTAGATGCAACATTTATTCTTAACAAAATTGATGATGAAAAGACTAAATATAATTACTTGATTAGCATCCTCGACACAGATATTTTGTCTACTGTTAGTGACTTGATTCTTAAAATCCCGACTGAGAAACCTTTCACAACGTTAAAAGATAATCTATTAAAAACTTTCGAGCACTCCATTGCACAAAATACTGCCTTACTGCAGGAACTTACGTTAGGGGATCAGAAGCCAAGCGTCTTGCTTCGTAAAATGAAAGAGCTTGCTTCGGGTCAACGGGGACGATTTTTTGAAAAATATTTGGCTTCAACGCTTGCCAACAAATATTCAAACTGTACTTGCTGTTAGCGGAGATGAGCTCGATAAATTAGCCTTACTTGCAGACAAGGTGTCTGAGTTAAGTGAACCTAGTTACAGTAATACTAATACAATTGCCGCCGTAACCGAGAGTAGCGAGTACAAAATTTTGCAATTGCAGATTTTGGAACTTTCTGAAAAAATTGAGGAATTGACAATCTCTCAAAATTTCCGTAACCGTTCTCGCGCACCTTTTCGTGGTAGGTACCGGAGCAATTCGTTTAGGTATCGCAGCAATTCTAGAGGTCATAGGACACATAGGAATGGTATTTGTTTTTTTCACAATCGTTTCGGAGATCGTGCTCGTAAATGCGAACCACCTTGCTCATTTTTCACTTCGGGAAACGACGCCAGTGCATCACAGTAGCGACGTGTGATAGCACACGACCTACTTTGCACGGTCGCTTATGTATTTATGACCCTTCTAGCAAAACAAATTATCTTATTGATTCTGGCGCTGATGTATCGGTTATTCCTAATTACACTAAAAATAAGCCGGTATCCTTCTGCCTGTTCGCAGCAAACAATACTAAAATTTCAACTTTTGGCCAAAAACTAATTGAACTTGATTTAAAATTACGCAGAAGTTTTAAATGGGAATTCATTGTTGCTGATGTTAAACGGCCCATAATTGGATCCGATTTTTTGGTTTATTTTGGTTTACTAATAGACTTAAAAAACAAATGCCTCATTGATCCTTTAACCAAATTAACAACAAAAGGTCAATATGTTCAGGGTATATTTACTTCAATCAAAACTATATCAAACGAATTATCTGTCAAAAAAGTTCTGGATGAATTTCCTAACCTTACGCGTCCCCGCCCTTTCAATGACAGGGTTGCTCATAGCACGTACCACTACATTGAAACTACTGGACCGCCTGTTTTTGCTAAACCTAGGAGATTGCATCCGGCTCAGCTAGCCGTTGCTAAACGCGAATTCCAGTATATGTTAGACCAGGGCATCTGTCGTCCTTCCAAATCGAATTGGGCCTCACCCTTGCACCTTGTACCTAAAAGTTCAGGGGATTGGAGACCAACAGGCGACTATAGAGCTTTGAACAAAATTACGCGCCCTGATAACTATCCTGTTCCGTATTTGCAGGATTTTACTCAAAATTTACACGGCAGAAAGATATTTTCAAAAATCGATATAGTGAGGGCTTTTCATCATATACCCGTCAATCCCAGTGATATACCAAAAACAGCAATCACTACCCCTTTTGGATTGTTTGAATTTGTATATATGCCTTTTGGCCTTTCAAATGCAGCCCAGACTTTTCAAAGATTTATTCATGAGGTTTTACAAGGTCTGGATTTTTGCTTCCCATACCTGGATGACATTTTAATTGCTAGTTCGTCTCAAGAAGAACATGAAAGCCACTTAAGACAAGTCTTAAAGCAACTTGACAAGTACGGCTTAACTATCAATGTTTCTAAGTGCATTTTTTGTGTTCCCCAAGTGCAATTTTTGGGACATCTCGTGACGCATGCGGGTTGCAAACCTATGCCTGAGAGAGTCAAGTGCATCTCAGTTTCCCAAGCCAGAGACTGTTAAGCAACTTCGAAGATTTTTAGGTGCAATTAATTTTTATAGACGTTTTCTCCCTAATATGGCTAACTGTCAAGCTCCACTCAATGAATTTCTCACTAATTCTACCAAAAACGATAAACGATTGATTCAGTGGACGGATAATGCTACGAAGGCTTTCGAAACATGCAAGCAAAAGCTGATTGATGCCACCATGTTGTCTCATCCAAACCCTTCTGCCAGTTTATCCTTATACGTGGATGCGTCTGACACTGCTATCGGTGGAGCGTTGCATCAAAATTCTCCCCAAGGACTGCAACCTTTAGCATTTTTTTTTCCAAGAAACTTTCAGCTGCTCAGAAGCGATATTCTGCTTACGACCGTGAGTTGCTAGCGATTTATGAGGCCATAAAATACTTCAGATACATGGTTGAAGCAAGAACTGTTGTTATTTTTACAGACCATAAACCGTTGTGCTTTGCGTTTTCTCAAAAAGCTGAAAAGTGTAGTCCGCGACAACTCCGTCATTTAGACTTTATTTCCCAGTTTTCAACGGACATTCGTCACGTCAGTGGTTGCAACAACAGCATTGCTGATGCACTCTCACGAGTATATAGCATTCGTAATCCTCCAGCCATCAACTTTAGAGTCCTGGCCCAGGAGCAACAGAACGATGAAGAATTGAGACAGTTGGCGAACGATCCGTCTACTTCAAAGTTAGAGCTCAAAAAGTTTCCTTTAGAAGAAGACTCTTCCCTGGAACTTTTTTGTGATACGAAGACTACTACAATTCGTCCTTTTGTCCCTAAGTCCATGCGTCGACAGGTTTTTGATGGTCTACATGGTCTGTCTCATCCTGGCGTTAAAGGAAGCCTACATCTCATCAAGCAGCGTTTTTGCTGGCCATCTATGACAGCCGACATCACCAGATGGACACGATGTTGTATCCCTTGCCAGAGCAGTAAAGTTTCTCGCCATACAATTAGCCCTATTGGAGAATTTTCCCTTCCCAGGTCTCGTTTTGAGCATGTTCATCTGGATCTTGTTGGGCCCTTACCACTTTCAAAAGGATGCCAATACCTTTTGACGATGGTGGATAGATTCACGCGTTGGCCTGAAGCCATACCAGTTCCTGACATCACTGCTTCAAAATTTTACTCTGAATGGATTTGCAGATTTGGTGTTCCTCTTCGTGTCACAACTGACCGCGGACGCCAATTTGAATCACAGCTATTCAAGTCGCTGACGGAGATTATGGGATCCCACCACATACATACAACTGCATATCATCCTGCATCGAACGGACTCGTCGAGCGGTTCCACAGAAGCCTCAAGGCAGCCATTCGTTGTCACGCTACCGAACGTTGGGTGGAAGTTCTTCCAACAATACTCCTTGGCCTGCGATCCTGCGTCAAGGAGGATCTCCAAGCAAGTGTTGCAGAGCTGCTATATGGTGAACCACTTCGCCTCCCTGGAGAATTTTTTTCGACGTCGAAAAGCTACATTGACCCAGTGTCTTTCGTAGGCAAGCTTCGGGACACTATGTCAACCCTACGTCCTACTCCAACTAACCTCCGTTCCGGAAAAAGTGTATTCGTACATGATGCGCTAACGTCTTGCACTCATGTTTTTCTCCGCCAAAGTGCTAGTCATCGCAGTAGTCTTCAACCCTTTTACACAGGCCCATATAAAGTGCTAACTAGGGGCGAAAAAACTTTTGTAATTCAACATGGTGTCAACAAGATGACTGTCAACATAGACCGTCTCAAGCCGGCATTCTTCGATGTAGTTCCTGATGCAATAGATCAACATCCTGTAGTTTTCTTCCCATCTCCTCCTGTCCATGAAGTGCAACCGTCTCGGACCACAACTGATTTGCAACAACCACAGGCCACAAGTACGTCAGATCGACATTGGTATACGACTAGGTCTGGTCGTCAGGTGCACTTTCCAGACCGTTACGGATCATAACGCGTTGTCACTGGGAGGGGAGTGATGTGGCGTGACATTAATCCAGCCAAACCGGCAAGAAGAAGAAACTATCTTTATGCTAATGAGCGAAGAAGTGAAGAGAGTTTTCCTTACCTGTTTACCTTTAAACGGAAGCTGAGAGGCTGCTGGAGTAGCTCCTTTTTCTTGTGTTCCTATGATGTTATAGCCTTTTGTTATTACTAGATTTTAACCTTTTTTACCGGTGTTTAACCTTTGCTTCAACTAATAAATGTTCGTTTCAAAAATGGAGTCAGAGCACAATTGATTTACAGAGGTAACTTTTAAAGTTAACACATGAGTTTCCTCATGGGGGAGATCCCTCTTGAAATTCAGTTTTTCGATTTTTTCGATGCTCCTTCAAGGAAAAAAAATAATGACTCATGTAGAAAAGCACAGCAAAATATTTAAATTAAATTATGAGTAATATAATTATAATAAGCTTCTTGCATCACTAACAGCAGCTTGATGATGCGGTTTGTTTAATGTGCGAATTAGAAATGAATTAGATCACAGCCGTTACAAACAATTTCTCAGATTAATATTCCCCCCTTATTGGATACAAATTTAAATGTTTAATATCAATTTACTTTAGGCTGTAATGAATATTTCTGTAGTCAGATGGCAAAATGTGATCTGCGTTTTTGCTAATTTTAGAGGCGAACAAATTCAAAGTTCTCTGCACGATGTAAAATCGGATAATTTATTTACGTTACGGCTACCTTATAGTATATTATACCCTATATTATACTTTGCTACCTTATAAATTTCATTAAAATGTCTCCAAGACCCTAAGTACGTAATTATATCATTTGCGCTAAAAAAGTGAGTATTGCATTTCTGCCATCTGACTAAAGATTGAACATAATTCTTTAACACATTTTTCCTTCTGCTGCTTTGTTACCTAATTTTGAGTCTTTTTACGCCTTTTTAATCGCCCCAAATTGTAATTTTTCCTTGGTATTAAGACTTGATAAAAACATTTTGGCAATCTTTGACGCACTCTAATTGATAATTTATACAAATAAAATGATATCTTTAGATATATCAGAGATCGTTCGCAGGCTTGCTCTACATTTCATCTAAAATAATTAAAAATTAGTATTTTCTATTTGATATAAAGGCGGAGCAGCGAGCGAGCGCGCACGTACAAGTATTTCCGAAAAGGCAAGCGAAAACACCGTTGACGGAGCTATCATTTGATTGGTCAACCGCTTTTCACTTGCGAGACACGAGAGCAAGGGAGAAAATGGTCACTCGAGACCGTCGTGGTAGGGTCGAATGGGGTCAACCGACTATTTTCTGGGCGTATCTCGGATTCCGTGAGGGAGAACTAGACGTCACGAGTAGTTGACGGGACCTTCGTGGTAGGGTCCCAGGTGCACGTTAAATACGTCGTGGCTCCAATGTCCTCCAAGTAAAGCGATACCTCTGGGGGGTGCCAACCCCAGGTGACGGTCTCTCACCTGGGAGCTGTTTCAGAAATTAAGAGACCACATAAATGAGGTTTAGTCTGTTTACAGCCCTCGTGATTCCTAGTTCAAGTGAAGCTACATATCGCCTTAACCATGGATCATGGACCTGGTGTAGGCTTTCCTACGCCAGGGGGATCAGAACAACCACAGCGCTTGGTAAGATTATCATTTTTACAAGAGCAGCCTGGAATATTAAATTGCTTAATCATAAATGTCTAAAGCCAATTAGATAATCACTTTGAGTTTTTGGTCTAAAAGGGCTCTTTAGTGGTTTTTTAGAGAAACAAAATCATATTTGAGTTGGCTACATAGTCTGAACTCTCTATAAAACAGTAGAGTGGGAATTATACAAAAAATTCAGTTACATCTTTTTATAATTATTACTGAAGAAATGCTTGGATATTAATGTAACGATTTCGTGCAGAGCAATTCAGGTTGGGTAATATTTGCCTAAAAATATTCAGTCAGTCATAATAATTATTTTCCGTAATATAATATGGCAACCTGCCTGCAAAAATAGAGTTACCTCTCCTAAACATGTCTGGATTTTAAAAAAAAAACATAATAATATTGGCACAGACATCTTTAATGTGTTTAGAGTCCTTTCTTCCGCAATGTAACAAACATTTCCCAATTCTTATAAGGAGAGGGTCTTTCAAAAGAAGAATTTCTTCTTTTATTGGTATAGCGTTGATAAAGATCCACTAAAATGGTTGGATATCTGCATCCGGACAGAACATCCTGGCTGCTGCTGCAAAGGGCTTATTCTATTTCGTCTCCTGTGTCTTGCTCTGAGGAATGCGTTAGAAACTGAATATCTGAAATGCGTTCCGAATTGGGGAATTCCGTGTAAAAGTGGACATCTTTGGGACACATTAAAATATGTTAAACAGGAGTTCTGTTGTCTTGGTTTAGCTTTTCCCTTTTTTTACTGCATCCAACAATATACTGATAAAAGTAATAATTTAGGTTTCGCTTGCTAAAAAAAAAAAGAACCACACATACACAGAGAGAAATAGGATATTTGCATAATTGAACTGTTCGGTACATTGGAGTTCATATTATCGGAGCTATAATTCATGTAAAAGTACAATATAGTTTTTGATAAAAGTTTGACGCATTTTAATTTTGTACGGAACAATACTTCCACCTGAACGAATACTGATAGAGATATTCCGAAGAAACAAAAGGTACATTTTTAGAAACCCTTCCACACTCATTCGTAAACCCTTTTCTCCCTTCCTGTTAGCCGAGGCCTTAGGATCGTTTGCGCACGGGGTTCCACTGATTTTGCATGCTCGTATCCACAAGTGTACATGATGGGTCTTCAGCTGGTATCGAACGCGCGACCTTCCAGGTGGAAGTCCGACGCTCTAACCACTAGATGTACAATGTGGTGTGCGTTTCACCTCTTCTGATAGGGAGGGTAGAGAACAATTTGCAACAGGTTTGAACTTTTTTTATTCTTTGGATGGTGGGTTCGACCCTATTTTTACTGTACTTTTCTCCACCAGACCCCTACCTGTTAGCCGAGGCCTTAGGATTGCTTACGCACGGGGAGAGGTGGTGGGGTCTACGGATTTTACATGCACATATCCCCAAGTATACATGGTGGTCTTCAGTGGGTATCGAACGCGCGACCTTCCAGATGGAAGTCCGACGTGCTAACCACTAGGCTACCACGGCCCATTTTTACTGTACTAATAATGATTATTGAACTCGGCCCGCAGTACAAAAATTCATGTGCATTTTGTTTCATAGTATTGGCGCTAAACTGTTCGGAAAACGGTGTTTTTTCCATGGCCAAATCAAACGGCAATTGTTTTTTCAAAAAGAAAAACTGCTTTGCTTGGGTGTACTTGATTAAAAATAAAATTTATATCAACGTTTGCCAAGTTTCAGAACTACTTTACTGAGCCATTGAAAAAACTTTCACGTGCAACAAGTTAAGTATCGCTGGTTGATATCGTTGCAACTATGGTTGCAACAATATTGATGCCAAGTTATAACGACGTTGTTTCAGTAAATACTACTATCATTAATCTAGAAATTAAATAAGGCAAAGGATTTCATTCACAAAGTACTTACATTAACGTTTATTTTTGCTCGCACAGGCACTTGTTCCGTGTTTCATCCAATAGGAAACTAAAGAAATATTTTATGCCTAAGATAACAAAGTTGTTATTTCTTCTGTGGGAAGTGAGCTTAAAGCGTAATTGAGCATAAGAAATTAGATCAAAGAATTAAGTACGTAATTATACTTCAGTACCTAATTGAAAGTTTTTTGTGTGTGTTGGCTGCTAGGAAAGAAGGGACGTACCTCAAGAAACAGAGCAAGCGTTTTCTAATTGGGGATATTTACCTTGAAAGGATAAGTTTTAAATAGATTGTTTTGGACTAGAAAATATTCAATTTATTTGCACCTGTTGCGTATGTTACGTTTCATTTTTCTGCCACTGTTTTATAATAAATAAACATTTGCACTAAATTTGAATGTGTTTATTGCAACAAAGTTCACATTTCATTTTAATTATATACCAATGAATGTAATCTGTATATTGCAAAAGTTTCTATTTGCAATAAGATGATATTACATTAGCAAATAATTTTAGTAGTGAAAAATCAATAATTCTCTAAATCAAACTGAATTTTAACCAAAAGTGATCGCGTAACATTTAATATGCGAAAAAAAAGTGACTGATAAACAAATTTTGGATTTAAACGTTTAGCTTCGGCAGAAATAACTGCTTGAAAGTGATTGCTCAACATGAGTATGAATTTTTAGGATAAAAATTTTGATCATCAAGAATTTAAACTATATTATTTACTATAATAAAAAAAATATTTCACGTTAAAAAAGCACAAATTAGCATTAAAATGCAGGCATATTTTTAAGGATTGCTTGAAATACCTTTTTCAATGCAACAAGGAGCTTCTAGATGCAAAAACATCCAAGTGAAGCAGACGAAACAACAAAAACACGGCTTATATAGCCTAAAGATTTACCTGAAAACCAATGAGAATAAAGGTAGCGTAAAGTCCGAGTAGAAGTAACACGGAAGGACCAATAAGGAAGCACTTAACGAACCCTGTTGAAAGTACAGGAAGTAAAAAAGGAATATCAATTACAACAAACCAAAAAAGACCACCGTGCATAAAAATTCGAAAATGAAAATTGCAAAAACAATAAAATAAAACACAAATAATTAAAATGCAAATAGAAATAAGTACAGAAATAACCAAAACAAATGCAAAAACAAAGTGCACATGTAAAGAAGAGGAGAGGGGGGACCAAAAGAAGGAAAATAGACACAAAATTAAAGGAAATATAACAACCGACCAACAAGAAACCAAGGAAGATTAACGAATTAAAGGAAGTTCTGCCAGACCTGCGAAAAATATGGAGTTGAGGAAGAATCATTAACCATATTAGAATAATAATAATAATATAATTACACGTTAATTTAAAGCACAAATGAGCAATAAAATGCAGACATATGTTTCGGGATTGCTTGGAATCCCTTTTCAATGCGATAGGGAGCTTCTAGATGCAAAACATCCAAATGAAGCAGGCAGAACAACAAAAACAAAGCTTATATAGCCTAAGAATTATCTATAAACCAATGAGAATAAAGGCAGCGTGAAGTGGAAGTAGAAGTAGCAGGAAGACACCAATAAGAAAGCAACAAACGAATACAGTTGAAAGTACAGGAAGTAAAAAGGAATATTAATAAAAATAAAGCAAAAAAGACGACAGCATGCATAAAAATTGCAAAAATAATGAAATAAAATACAAAGAACAAAATTGAAATAAAAATAAGTACAGAAACTACCAAAACAAAATGCAAAACAAAGTACACATGTAGAGGGGGAGGGGAGGGGGGAAGGAGAAAAAGAGACACAAAAAAGGAAAACAACAAGAAAACCTAGAAAGAACAACAAATTAAAGAAATTTATGCCAGACCTGTGAAAAATAAGGAGTTGAGGAAGAATCATTAACCAAATTAGAACTATTCCTGTTAATATGATAAGCTTCCCAAAAGTCAAGCTCTAAAGGGAAAGAACATTTTTGAATAATTTTACCAGAATTGAAATCAAAAGAGTGGTTGGAATTCCAACAATGTTGAGCAATGCTAGACTTATTTAACTCTTGCTTTCGTACATAACCTTTATGCTCATTTAAGCGAATTTTCAGAGCACGTTTTGTCTGTCCAATGTAAGAAAGGCCGCAACGGCAACTAATTTGGTAAATACCCCAAGTGTTAAGTTGATCGACAGGATCCTTAAGAGAAGAGAAGGAAAGTTTGTTACTAGGAGAAAAAACGACTTGAAATTGAAACCTTTTTAGGATTTTAGCAATACGGAAACTGACAGAATGAAAGAATGGTAACACACCCAAATTCTTTCTAGAAACCACATTATTGGGACCAGAAGTTTTCTTAGAAAGTTTGTTATGAATAGAATCAATTAAAGAGTGAGAAAATCCTCTATCAACAGCTACAGCTTACAGATAGTTGAGTTCAATCTTGAGAAGCTCAGGAGAAGAGCAAATATTAATAGCACGATGGACCAGAGCATTAAAAGCCGAATATTTTTGGTTGGGAGGATGAGACGACAGTCTGTGAGGAGGTAAAGAAGCAGCGAAAGGTTTACGATAGACAGAAGTAGTGAAACCAGACTCACTCTTAGAAATAAAGACATCAAGAAACGCGAGGCTACTATTAAGTTCTTTCTCACAAGAAAACTGGATATTAGGATCAATGGAGTTCATAATAAAAAGAGCATCATCAATATCTAACAAGTTTCTGTCCGTTAGGACAAAACAATCATCCACATAACGAACATAAAATTGAAATTGCAATTTCTGGAACAGTTTTTCCTCAAAATAATGCATATAGAAATCACTTAAAATAGGACTAAGAGGACTTCCCATAGCCAGATCATCTACCATAGCATAGAATTTACCATTTAATACAAAAGTGCTCTGTTGCAAGCACACACGAGTAAGGAAAACTAATTCCTCAATTTCCACAGAAGTAAAATGGAATTCAGAAAGCCTTTTCCTGAGGCAAGTCAAAGCGCCATCAACAGGAACATTAGTAAACAAAGAATTAACATCAAAAGAGGCCATAACTGAATTATTCGGAACGAAGTTATGAAATTTCTTAACAAAGTCGGTGGAATATTTAGGGAAGTCCTCTTAGTCCTATTTTAAGTGATTTCTATATGCATTATTTTGAGGAAAAACTGTTCCAGAAATTGCAATTTCAATTTTATGTTCATTATGTGGATGATTGCTTTGTCCTAACGGACAGAAACTTGTTAGATATTGATGATTCTCTTTCTATTATGAACTCCATTGATCCTAATTTTCAGTTTTCTTGTGAGAAAGAACTTAATAGTAGCCTCGCGTTTCTTGATGTCTTTATTTCTAAGAGTGAGTCTGGTTTCACTACTTCTGTCTATCGTAAACCTTTCGCTGCTTCTTTACCTCCTCACAGACTGTCGTCTCATCCTCCCAACCAAAAATATTCGGCTTTTAATGCTCTGGTCCATCGTGCTATTAATATTTGCTCTTCTCCTGAGCTTCTCAAGATTGAACTCAACTATCTGAAAGCTGTAGCTGTTGATAGAGGATTTTCTCACTCTTTAATTGATTCTATTCATAACAAACTTTCTAAGAAAACTTCTGGTCCCAATAATGTGGTTTCTAGAAAGAATTTGGTTGTGTTACCATTCTTTCATTCTGTCAGTTTTCGTATTGCTAAAATCCTAAAAAGGTTTCAATTTCAAGTCGTTTTTTCTCCTAGTAACAAACTTTCCTTCTCTTCTCTTAAGGATCCTGTCGATCAACTTAACACTTGGGGTATTTACCAAATTAGTTGCCGTTGCGGCCTTTCTTACATTGGACAGACAAAACGTGCTCTGAAAATTCGCTGAAATGAGCATAAAGGTTATGTACGAAAGCAAGAGTTAAATAAGTCTAGCATTGCTCAACATTGTTGGAATTCCAACCACTCTTTTGATTTCAATTCTGGTAAAATTATTCAAAAATGTTCTTTCCTTTTAGAGCTTGACTTTTGGGAAGCTTATCATATTAACAGGAATAGTTCTAATTTGGTTAATGATTCTTCCTCAACTCCTTATTTTTCACAGGTCTGGCATAAATTTCTTTAATTTGTTGTTCTTTCTAGGTTTTCTTGTTGTTTTCCTTTTTTGTGTCTATTTTTCTCCTTCCCCCCTCCCCTCCCCCTCTACATGTGTACTTTGTTTTGCATTTTGTTTTGGTAGTTTCTGTACTTATTTTTATTTCAATTTTGTTTTTTGTATTTTATTTCATTATTTTTGCAATTTTTATGCATGCTGTCGTCTTTTTTGCTTTATTTTTATTAATATTCCTTTTTACTTCCTGTACTTTCAACTGGATTCGTTTGTTGCTCTCTTATTGGTGTCTTCCTGCTACTTCTACTTCCACTTCACGCTGCCTTTATTCTCATTGGTTTACAGATAATTCTTAGGCTATATAAGCTTTGTTTTTGTTGTTCTGCCTGCTTCATTTGGATGTTTTGCATCTAGAAGCTCCCTATCGCATTGAAAAAGGGATTCCAAGCAATCCCGAAACATATGTCTGCATTTTATTGCTCATTTGTGCTTTAAATTAACGTGTAATTATATTATTATTATTGTTTACTTGCACAAAGTTAAATTATTTTTATCCATATTAGAATACTTAGCCACAAAGTTAATTTATTATTTTATATTATTTACATCAGATGTTTTTAAACTTCAAAGGTTAACCCCTCTTGAGCAATATTTTTTGCGGACTGTAATTTGAACCCGAGACATTTTACGTCGTTCTTGAAGATTATATTTTGTCCTTTTAGAGATAAATATTTTTATTAGGATGTAAGAATAAAAAACATACAATTAATGAAAATGTTATTAAAAATAATTTTAAAAGGTACCAATCATTTTTAAAAGTTCATTCAATTGTAGCAAAAATATACTGTTTTAAATCAACAATAAATGCTTTTTATTATTGCTTCATTTTGGAATAAATTGCAGATTACATTTCAAGAAATTTTACTACACTTGACTTTAGCTAAAATAGCCTTGTAGTGTTTTAAGCCATCAATATGCTTCCAACAATTGCTTCATTTTAAAGTAATTGCCAAATAACATTTCAAAAAGTTTTCTGCAATCAATATGATGGTAAATCTGAATACAAGAAAAATGTTTGGATGAAAAGAATGGCTTCGAATTGAAACTCATGCACCAAATACGCGACTGAAATTGTAAACAGCCATTTACATCAGTGGCCCCGGTGCCAAAAGAAATGGGATCCGCAAGAATGAGAATTCACGTGGACAGTGAAAAGAAAGTATTCTTGGCAGTTTGATCACGCAGAAGGCTTATCCTCAAATTTCAACTCTCTTTTTATCTGTCACAGTGGGTTATAGAAAAGGGAAAAGAATGGAAACAGTAGCATCTTTCTTCCTGGTGCAATTGCCATTTTTTTTTGGAAGTTAGTTTGATTGAATACAGTTCGAGATCAACCTTCAATTGGAATTCTCTCCAAAATAAGTTTTCAAATATCTTAATCAAAGAAATTTGCATTCATTTGCTGATAAGTAACATTTTTCTGGAAAATATCTTTTGTTTTTGCAATGTAAAAACTTGATAACGTCTATTCTTACAGCCAATTGTGCATACAACGTGTGTATAATAATCCTGTGTGAAAAGTCTATTTGTATCCGTTGGTGGCCCAAATTGTTTACTTTTGGAAATTTTTATGTCTTTTTAACATTGTACGTTTATACAAATCACTTTCTTGAAAAGCAATTATCTTACTTTTCAAGTGTCCAAACTACTCTTTTATTTCATGTCATTGCTTTTTGACTAAACACTGCAATTTTTACAAAGCAGTCTGTTGTAAATTAATTGAATAAGTTAACTGCCTTCCTACCAGAGGCTAAGCACAATTATGATTTGATTCAATAGTCAATGTGATAACGGCTTCTTCTGGCAGTTACAAACATGTGATTGGCTCCCAGAACACGAACAGTAATTGACCAAGAACGCTAGACATTACAAATCACTTCTGAAACATGTTTCCATTTTTGATTAAAGTTCTATAATATTTTTGTTTTGCAAATATTGGAATTTTATTTTTTGTATTAAATTATCTTTAAAATGACACCTACCAGTTGGCATTTTGTGAAATGTAACCTTTTCCATAAGCTAACAAGTTAAAGAACAAAAAGTTCCAAAAGAGTCCGTAATTTTGGCCACCATTGTATGTTATTATTATTACTTTTTTTCTCTATTGGGCTGCTGTTGACTTCCGTCAATTGCGGACTAGCGCGTTCCCGACAGATTAGTACTATCTTTTTCAGTGCACCACAATGAGTGTGGTACCATCGCAGAATGAGAATTTTGACGTCCAGTTTCTCCACCTGAAAGGGCGAGCACTTGGACTCTCTTGATGCGAAATTGTACTAGGAATTAAATTTACCCGAGAGCATCCAAGCCAAATGTATACTGAAGGGATCTTTCATATGCCACTTAATCATACGGCATGGGCGCAGACGATTTTCTCCATCTTGAAAAGCCA
Organism: Octonoba sinensis; assembly: GCA_038502835.1. Lineage (NCBI taxonomy): Eukaryota > Metazoa > Arthropoda > Arachnida > Araneae > Uloboridae > Octonoba > Octonoba sinensis. The sequence continues at coordinate 13,939,720 of CM076606.1, read as the reverse complement.
CTGACACTGCTAAGCTCGATCATCTTACCCGGGGCGTACAATCCTGCGCCTTACCACGACGCCACCATGCCGGCCGTATGTTATTATGTTATTACTTATTTTAAACAAAATGATTAAGTGATTTCCATGATTTGTCTTTTTTAAAATTAACCATTGACTAATATGCTTACATTATGCAGCATTCACTGCAAAAATTTAAGCGTATGTTGCACAATATGTTTAAATTATGAATTTTACTTGAAACTTGTAATTTTATGTGCGACAATTTTCTGAGGAATCTTACATTCAAGTCATTTAAACTATTAATTTAATTGCTACCCAAAATGTGTAAGATTAAGATTTAAACTTGCAGAAATTCCCTATTCTCTCGTTTGAAAGGTTCAAAAAGCTATTTCAGGTCCTAAACATACGATTAAGAAATGCTTTAGGACACAAGATGTTATTAAGAACATTCCAGAATTCGTGTAGAACTTCTAAACGTTTAATGGACTTCTGGGAGTTGTTTAAGAGAAAATATCATTAGTCTTTTGGAGGAATGAACCTAATACTTTTAGATTGTATCTTATTTACTTCTCGATACTTTTATATCCTTCGTTGGTTTCTACGTTCCGCGTCATGCCACGTAAACTATTTTAGTAGGACCATAAAACTGCTAAACTTTTTAATAACAGAATGCGTCCAGTCAACATATTTCCCAATTTTGCCTGCAGTTTTAGATGCAAGTTAAGAATTTTCAAATATATTTCTCTGGAGAATATTCTTCGCTGAAAATTTTATTACTAAAGCTAATAAAAGAAAATTGTCATTATGAATCCTATACTGCAGATAACAACAAAAGGGACTGTTTTAATAAAAACCAGGTATCTGGAGCAGCTATTTTTTTTGAGTTGTTCTGCTCCAACTTCTAAAAAATCTGTGCTCCGAATAATTTAATTTATTATATTATTTATCTCTTTTTTTTTTGTTAATAATTGTTTTCACATGAGGAAAAATTTAAATGGTGAAAAAAGTTTGGGAGCAGTGGAGAACATTTTTTTTGTTCCTGTTATCTCCAGTTTGGAGCAAATTCCTTTTGTTCCTGCTCCCTGATCAAAACTGATCAAAACTATTGATTATGTACGAGGTTATTTTTCAGGATACAATCTTGTCTGTTTTAGAAGGGTCGCGTACTCGTGCTGTTAAAAGTTTTCGTGAAAAAAAAGTAATATAACAATTTATTTGATTGTTATTTTACCATATTTAATTACAACAGTAGAATCACCATTAAAAAGACGGTACTCAAACCGCTGATTATGGAAAAAAAGTTTATTCTCTGTTTCTCGTAAAGAACGTATAATTAACCGTAATTTACGAGGTCACCTAGGTCTCGTAGTCAATAAGAATCGGGCGTCCATCTTGGTTGTGGATCGAAGAAGTGTGAAGATTAGAACTCCATTGCATAATATTTCCTTTTTTACCTGAAAAGGGGAAATGAAGAGAATATAAAGTTAGTAATAGTCATAAAAAACTAGTTGGGGAAACATATCCCATAAAATTATGCTTTGATATTGCATTTTCATGCTTCTCAAAATCTTGGACATCCAGTAGGTACCTCTTGGCTAAAGCGTGGAAGTACTGGCTTTCCACCGTGAAGTTAACGAGTTCTATCCCAGTCTCTGGCAGATCTCCTGCTTCGCCGTGTCCTAGCACCTCGTCGTCCACCACAATATAATAGTTATGAATGGTTTCTACGCCTCGAAAATTCTACTTATATAGTTAATTACAACAACTGCAGTATGTTATCATATAAGTGCTTCTAAATGGTTGTGAAACCGTAAACTTTTGTATTTACGGCTTTTTAACCAAGCTGATTGGAAATGGTTTAGAACCCGTAAAGATACAAAAATGTTCCAATCCGTAAATTTAACGGTTAATTAGATGGACAGACCCCTGACGGCTATTTAACCATAATTTCATGATGAAATTTTTAGCAGTGCACACGAATGTTCAGCTTTTTGTTATAAAGATAAAACAATATTGCGGTTATGCTATGTTTCTCGTTCAAAACTATCAAAAATTCAATCTTAGCCAAAACAATGAACCGCTTTTAATAAATTTCATTTTGTATGACTTGGAACTGGGCAGTCCGCGCGAATTTTGGGGGGAAATCGAAAGCATTACTAGCAAGCCTTAAAATGTTGTGTTCAGGCAAAACTAATCTTCAATTTGCTAACTTATCATAGTCCAATTCTGCAATTCCAATGAAAAAATTGTTAAATGATTTCAAAGCTAGGAGTTACATAAATCAGTCTCGGAAGCTCTTATTTGAATTACACAATTATATTTATTTCAACCGGAGGCAGAATTATTCAATTCATCTCTAATTATTTACTACTACTATGTCTTTTCTATAAAATTAAGACCATTATACTCTCCAATTTCCCACTTTAATGTTCTTATTAATATTCCCTCTCGTCATTCCCAATAGCATTCAGTTCAGTTTCACTTCAAATAACATACACCTCCCAAACAGTGAATTAAAAAGATACTTCCTAAGGACATTTTCTCTAAGTAGGAATAACTGAGTAAGTAAACAATTCTAACAATCAACAATATTCGTCATGTCAATCAATAACATTTTGCTTCTTTCAAGAGCAAAACTGCACTACTAAAAATATCACGAAACCATAATATTTATGCCGCTTTGAATATTGCTGCGTGGGTATTTTGAATTTAACAAGCGCAAATTTCTGTAAAATGAATTTCATTAAGGGAGGGGAGGAGTTACAAATTTCGTGATATGTTTAGTTACGTGTTAACACTGAAAATTGAGTACAAATTTTTAAAACATTTAAGGCAAAAATATCTATATATATATTTCCCTTGATGTGGGACAGTTACGATTAAATTTTGCGGTACGATACGATATATTTCCATTCATAACTCAATTTTAATTTCCGATTTGTTTGAGTTGCAACATCTTAATTTGTTTATACCAAGCGATCATTCTCATGTTTATATCTATCGATCTTTTCTCAAGCCTTTCGAATTTTAAAGTGTTTTTTGCAATTTTATAATGTCACTGAACGAGCAAAGTTACGATTGTTGGCCACCAGGGGGCCAAGAGTTGCATGCAACTCTTGGCCCCCTTAGTAGAAATTAAGTATCTTTTATGTATTTTTTGGATATTTTCTGTTTAATTACTTGTATATTTGTTGCAATTTATTATGTAATTAGTATGTTTTAATTTTGTGAGACTGAAACTCATTCTATTTGCTTTTTTGGGGTATAATTCAATTTTATCAGTTAAGCCTAACCATGTGTTGATTGTGTACATTTTGTAAGTCTTGGGGAACAGCCTGGTTTTGTTGTTTAATGTAGTTATTTGTGTTTAAATTCAAGTTATTTGCATTTTTCTATGTAATTTGTGTTTTTAATCAGAGTAATAGCTTAAATTTGCTGATTTGTGTATTATTTTGCTTTTTTGATTGTTTGCATTAGATTTATTCAGCTATGGGAGTTATATGTTTAATGAAGGAAATTAAAAATGGTAATGGGAGTTGGTGGATTTGCTGTGATAGGTGTGAGATGTTTAGTAAGTTGGGGGGAAACACTAATACAGCTACAGAGCAGGAATATATTTGCACAAAATGTGCTGAATTATTAGAGTTACGTGTCAAGGTGGTAGCATTGGAAGCCCAATTAGTTAGAAATAACTTGGGTGAAAATTCTATAAAAGAGGTGGGAACTTCTTGTGATGGGCTTGTTGGGGAGAGTGAGGTTGCAGGAGAAGGATCTAGTATGGGGAAAGGCAGAACTGTAGACCTAAAAACAGAGGGTGTGTCATTATAGGGGATTCTATGGTACGCGGGATAGGTAATGTGGTCGGGAGAACTAGGCGCAAGGTGGCTAGGTGCTGTTTACCAGGGGCTCGGGTGAAGGCTGTTAATAAGGTTGTGGAAAAAAAGGGAATGTTTAAGAAGGGAGATTCAGTTACTCTGTGGGTGGGGACTAACGACGTCGGTAACAGCACAAACGAGGAGTTTGTTAAGGATTGGGAGAACCTGTTGGATAAAGCAACTAACTTTTCGACAGATGTCCAGGTAGTTGGTTTGCTTCCCAGGTATGGAGTGCATAGGGGCTGGTTAAATCAGCGGGCTAGGAGCATGAACCTGATTCTTAAGAAACTTTGCATAAAGCATTCAATTAGGTTCATTGATGTTTGGAGTTCTTGTCAGCGTGATTGGGTTGCGAGGGATGGTCTGCATCTTAGTTCTAGGGGTATAGTTAAGGTTAGCGATATGATTTTAGAAGCTTCAGAATCAAAAAACTAATTTTGGATGGGGGGATTGGAGAATGTCATGGTGTTGACTTCTGTTCTGGAGGTTTTAAAAATGAGGGTAAAATATTAAGCAATAGTAACATTAATAGTAGTGATTTGAGGCATCATAAAATGTTTAAGACAGGCAGAATGGGCATGCTCAGGTTTCTATATACTAATGCTCGCAGTATCAGGAATAAGATGGACGAGTTAAATAGTGTTATCGCAGGTGAGGAGTTGGATATTATTGGAATTACGGAAACATGGGTTACTGATGATGATAAGGATTTAGTGAGCATTGCTGGATACAATTTGTTTAGGCAAGACAGGCTGGGTAAGAAAGGTGGAGGGGTTTTATTCTATATTAAGGACACTTTTATTTGTAATGAATTGGTCATTAATAATAAGCCTAATGATATTGAAATGGTCTGGGTGGAGTTGGTGAGCAATAAGTTACATTTGGGAAATGTTTACAGGCCGCCTAATGTTAGTCAGGTTCAAGACGAGGAGATGTATAGTGTTATTAGGGACATGTCTGGTAAGGGCTCGGTCATCATGATGGGGGATTTCAATTTCCCGGGCATAGACTGGAATAGTTTTTACACTAGCAATGGTAGGGAAGATAATTTTCTGAAAGTGATTGGGGACTGTTTTTTGGACCAAGTTGTTACCCAGGGGACTAGGCATGGTGCTGTTTTGGATCTAGTTTTTTGTTATGTCGGAAGTTCTGTTCAGGGGTTGAGTATAGGGGAACATATTGGAGATAGTGATCACAATACTATTAGGTTTTAGACCAGCTTCAATGCTCACAAAGGTGAGCATTTCAGATTTGTACCTAACTTCAGGAATGTTGATTATGTTGTTGCACTTAGAATCTCTCTAGGGAGTAAGAAAAGGGAATTGGAGCAAAAGCTTGCAGATAACATCGAAAGGAATCCTAAGAAATTTTTTGCTTATGCTAATTCAGGGAAAGCTCGTAATACTCAGGTAGGCCCACTAGTGGATGAGAACGGGAACTTGATTCAAAATGAGGGAGATATTGCTGATATTCTAAACAACTTTTTTTTCCAGTGTATTTAACAGAAACTGTATCTCAACAGTTGACATAAACGAGACGCAAGCTAATACACAGCTTGAGGATTTTGTATTTTCTAGGGATGATGTGTTGTTTCATTTGAAAAAGATTAAAGCAAATAAGGCTCCAGGACCTGATAATGTTTATCCAAAAATTTTAGTAGAATGTGCAGAGAAATTAGTGGATGTTGTCTTGACTATTTTCATACCTTCATATAACTCGGGGACTGTGCCAGTGGATTGGAAGCTGGCAAACATAACGCCGCTCTTCAAGAAAGGGTCTAAAACTAAGGCAGGAAATTATAGGCCTGTGAGTCTTACTTCCGTTCTTTGTAAAATTTTTGAAACTCTGCTAAAAATTAAAATAGTGAATTTCCTGGAGGCAAATGGAGTGTTGACTGATTTTCAGTATGGTTTTAGAAAGGGTAGGTCCTGTACAACTAATTTGTTGCATTTCTATGACAAGGTTACCATGGCATTAGATAATAAAAAGTGAGTAGATGTTGTTTACATTGACTTTCAGAAAGCGTTTGATAAAGTACCGCATGAAGCTCTTCTTAGCAAACTTGCTTATATTGGTATTGGTGCAAAAACTTTCATTTGGGTTAAAAATTGGCTGACTGGGAGGAAACAAAGAGTAGTAGTGAAGGGCAATTATTCTCAGTGGATTGATGTTTTGAGTGGGGTTCCACAAGGTTCAGTTCTAGGGCCAATATTATTTATTATTTTTATTAATGATATTACTCAGAGTATTTCTGGGAACATCAATATTTTTGCAAATGATGTCAAAATCATGGGAATTGTGGACACGGAGGAACAAGTCAATCAGTTTCAAGAGGATTTGAATCAAATTTCTAGGTGGGCAATTAAGTGGGGTATGTCTTTTAATATTGGGAAATGTCAAGTTCTTCATTTTGGTCATGGGAATAAACATGCAACCTATTATTTACAAGGTTCTGCCATTAGGGAAGCAGAAGCAGTTGTTGATCTAGGAGTATTGATTAGTCATGACTTCAAGTCCAGTCAGCAGTGTAGCATAGTAAGTAACAAAGCTAACAGGATGCTTGGGTTTATCAATAAGGCTATTTCGAACAGGGAAGTTGTATTGCCATTATACAGAAGTTTGGTAAGACCTCATTTGGAGTATGCTGTTCAGTTTTGGTCTCCGTACCTAAAAAAGGATATTACCTTATTGGAAAGGATTCAAAGGAGGGCTACAAGATTGGTAAGTGGTCTTTCAGACTTAGATTATGAGGTTAGGCTTAAAAGGCTCAATATGTATAGTCTTGAGCAAAGGAGAGTCAGAGGGGACATGATTCAGTTGTTTAAATTCATTAAAATGCCAAACGTTGATGGACTACAGCTATGTGCTGAAAGTAGAACCAGAGGTCATTGTTTTAAACTTTTCAAATCTCAGGCTAATCTTGAAATTAGGAAAAACTACTACTTCAATAGGGTTGTAGGCAGTTGGAATAGTTTACCGGAAGCGACTGTTAATTGCAGTGGGGTAAAAACTTTTAACAAAGCTCTTGATTTTCATTGGGGACTGCTTATTTAACTAGGGCCAGCCTAGCTGGGCCCTGAGCCTGTTGCTGGTCGTCACTTTTGTACTTGTATTTGTTGAACGCATAGCCCGCAGATGTTCTTCAGGGGATCAGCTAGCAATGTATAAAATATATAAAATCATAACGTAAGGAATCATGAAATCATTGGATTTCTAATTTTGAAAGCTACTTAACAGTGAAGAGTTAACACGTAGTATTTCTCTGCACATAACATGAACATTGCATATAGATTGCTGTTGAGTAATACAGAAATTCACCCTATAATCGCGTGATATATAATATATGCCGTGCAAAAGCGTGCATAATCGTGAAAAAAATATAATCGTGTTCATCTTTGCCAAGCTATTTTATATTTCACTCGGAGACTCTCTCAATACTAAATGTTATAATTTTGTTTACAAATATTTCTACATGTCTAACTATTTTCACATAAAAAGAATAAATTTATTTATAGCTAATATATTTAAGACACAAAATACACGCTTACGAACGTAACAAGTATAATACTTTAGTGTTTCTACATTAATCCAACATGGCGGAAGGTTTTCTGGTAATAAAATCAACTTATTTTTATTTATTTATTGATTTACTTTTGTGGTAGTAGTAGTAAATATTTTTTTCTTCTCTACTAATAATAAAGCAGAAAGTATGTCTGTGTATCTGTGTGTCTGTGTCCGGCGTAGGGCCAAGACCGTTCGACGGATTTTCATGAAATTTGGCACGAAATTAGTTTGGAACATAGGGGGGGGGGGGGGGAGAACCTCGGGGAGTTTTTTCTGAAATTCGAATTTGTTCTTTTTTATTCCAGTTTATAACCGAAAATTGCATAAAATGGTCGTTTTCTATCAGAAGAAATTATCGCATCCTTTTGAGCTTGATGCCATTGCAAAGCTCGTAAAAAACTGCTCTAGAAAGGTTTGCGCTGAGTGCTAAAATTCAAAGCCTCTAAGTTAACTAGAAAAGAAGTTATTAGCGTTTTTCTCTGTAGTTCGAATTTATTTTTTTCACAGTAATTAACTTTACTTTTATTTTCTCTAGACGACTGATGAAGCGCTTGCTTCTTATTTTATTTGAATTGTTACCATGCCGGCTGGCTTATGATACTTTTTTTAACGAATTAAAATTTATTTCTTGTGGTTTTTATCATTTTGAGGAGCATCCGATTTTTAATTAATTTCTTTTTTTGGATTTTCATTATTATTTTTTTAAATGAAAAAAATTTATTTCCTGTTACTCGCAGGTGATTGATAGCTTTATTTTGATTTCCTTTTCCTTGACATGTATTTTACGGGACCATTCTAAATAATGCACAGGGTTTTTTTTAAAGAAATGTTATCCTTTACAGCGATTTTTTTGTTATTCCAAATTATAATTACTATTAATATTTTAATCTATTTTATTTAATTTTTCTCCAGTGAATTCGCACATATGTTATTTGCCTTTTTGAGCTTGGATGAAAGTTTTTTTCCCGCTTTCATAGCTTTGCTTGCTGCCGTTGGTTTCCGCAAGCTACAAAATTTCGTCGTTCTAATTTCTGTCAATGAATAATAGATAAAAACTAATTTAAACTAAAAGTTTATTAATTAAAACTATTCTAATGGATTATAATCGTTCTTTCTGTGTGGGTACTTGAACTAAATAAACAAAATGCGTTTTCTTTTAAATATTTTCTTTTTCGTTTTGTTTTGTTTATATTTTTCTGTTTTCCTTTTTTATTGTGGGTGTTTTGTGAAAAAAAAAATATCTCAGTTATTTATAATTATGTGGAATGCATTTTCATAAAATAACATAACTTACACATAAAAAAGTTATAGCGATATACACAACGATATACAGAATATCGAACCGACTAGTCTTTTTATTTTTTGACACGGGAATAGTCGTGCGGGTACCGCTAGTTAGTAATAAAACGAATTAAATACATTTTTAACTTTTTGCGCTCTGGGAAAATATTGCTCAGTTTTTCAAGAATGTGTTTTTCAGCTCAAAATTTATTCAATGTGCCATTATGAAAAGAAATAAACATGTGTTAAAAAAAAAGAAATATGAGTTTAAAATTTTAAAATAAGGAAACTAAGGTTTAAAAAGACACAATGTCAACGAAAAGTGTGCTCCTATAAATGAAACGTAGTTCGGGACATTTTTTTGGACAGGATACGATTTATGTCAAAAGTCAAGAACATTTAATTTCTCAACTTATTTTTCTTATTTATAATTTTTCACTTTAACAACTACAAAAGGAACCTCAAATGCTTAACTCCAAACTTCTTTCTCAAGATACAATTTTGCCCTTAAAGCTCAAGAACCATTCAGCATCTTTGGTAATGAGTAAATTTATTGGAAAAAATCTTTGGTAGAAAAAATATTGCGACTGAAGCTTCTTCTTGGTAAATGTAGCATGAAAGGAAAAAGTGAAAAAAATTTCAATGTTTTTTTCCTTTCTCTATAACAAATTTTATGATTCTTAACATTTATATTAACTTTCCTTTTAAGCACAGTTCTTCAGGATAGACTTGTTCAAGAACAAAAGTTATAATTTCTTTCAGGGGACAACTTTTTAAGGATGTTGCGAAACGCTTTGCTGAAGAATATAATTTTAATGTTTACGATTAAAAGTTACAGCTAAGATAAGACTGTTGTACGAATTTAAAAATATTTTTAAGACTCTTTAATACTTCGCTTTTTTTGAACTTTTCAAATATGTTTTTAGTCAAAGCTCTTAATGAATCAAACTTTCAAAACACAAAATGTAATATTTCAAAAGAAGTATTCTTTTATCATTGACGATGCGGAATATTTTTTTCCCTTGACTAAATTATTTCACCCAGTTTCAAGGACCGATTTAGAATACAGGGCTATTCAACAAGAAGAACCATATTTAAAATATTTATTTCTTTGAAATTACAAAAGATAAAATTAGCGTTCTAAAGTTCGTGAACAGATAAAATGACTGTTAAAATTTTAACACAGTCCAGGTAGAATTCTGATGATGGCTTCAATGGATTTGTTGTGTATCACGTTGGTTATCTGTAGTACCCGAAATGGTGAGACAACAAGAAAAAGCATTTTGTGCGCTGTTGAACGTTTTGCTATTTCTCGTGTAAACACATGGTGCTCATACTGAATGTATAAAATAAAAATTAAAAATTTGCTATTTCCAGGAACGTTGGAATTGTGTTTCTATCTTCTGTAGGAAGAAAAAATGTTTGAAATCCGGCATACTCGACCCTTCGCATCCTGGATTCACCCTCACTGGTTGCGCGGGTTCATTTAGCCTGGTGCTCTAGCGCAGGGGTGAAGAGGGATGCGAAGACAGAAAAGGAATCGGGGAGTCGTAGAGAGCAGTTGCTGTGTGGCGCTGGTTCTCGAGAAACCCTTTCTTAGGATGACTTTGTTTGGTATAAGCATTTTATGGTTGTGTAAATAGTCCATGTACAAAGTGTAAAAAGTGAATGTTTAAATAAACCCATATTTATGGATAATTTTAGTTGCTTTGATATTGAACATCGTACGTAAACGAACCAACTGTGTCAAAGGGCGAAGCTAAAGACCTGCGACAAACTGCAAGCCTTGAATTACATCAATTTATTGTATTATAGATACTAACTTAAAAGGATGCGTATTCCATGTAGTACAGAACAAAAGTTACGAAAACCGATTTGTACTTACATAAACCAGTCAGCATTTATATACGAGCTTGAGGCTAAACAATATACATTTTATTTTGTGTTTTAATTGTTTATTCTGAAAGTAAGAAACAATTCGTTAACAAGTATAATTGGACCAAGAAGAACTTGTGGCACTTTCATTTTTCAGTAGGTCATTAAGTTCGTCATTGGCCCGAAAAACTTATGGCTGTTAAATTTTTCGGTAGGTCATCAAGTCGGTCATAGGCCCAGAAGAACTTTTGGACATAACATTTTTCAGCAGGTCATTAAGTGGGTGATAGGCCCAGAAAAATTATGGCTGTTAAATTTTTCAGTAGGTCACCAAGTGGGTCACCAAGTGGACAGGTATAATTGGACCAAGAAGAACTTGTGGCACTTTCATTTTTCAGTAAGTCATTAAGTTCGTCATTAGCCCGAAAAACTTATGGCTGTTAAATTTTTCGGTAGGTCATCAAGTCGGTCATAGGCCCAGAAAAACTTTTGGATATAACATTTTTCAGCAGGTCATTAAGTGGGTCATAGGCCCAGAAAAATTATGGCTGTTAAATTTTTCAGTAGGTCACCAAGTGTGTCATAGGCCTAGAAGAACTTATGATTATTACATTTTTCAGTAGGTCATTAAATGGATCATAGGCCCACGAAAGTCTTATGATAATTTCACTTCTAAAATGGCCTTCGTTATGCATTTAAGAGTTTAGTGTTTTATTAAGATTTCAATAAAAATTACTTGTATCTTGATGTTCCGCAAATTCGACCAGCCATTTCTATGCAACATTTTCATTAAGTATATAGTTTTTACGATATTTTACTAGAGATTTGTCAACATGTGTTACTATGTAACATTTCAATATCCATTACTAACACATGCCAGTAAAATAAGTCCAGTATTAGTGTTTGGAACATTAGCATTTTAACTGTAATAAATATATTCTACCAATCTTTCGTATGCTTCCTTTTCAAGCTTTTCAGTTGCAATTCTACACACTATTTTCCAATTCATCCTATCAACGTGAATTTGAATGGTATGAAATTGAATAAATATGTATATCCTTTTAAATTTCAAAATTATGTTACGGGCTTTAAAGTTTCCTGCATAACTAAATGCATGATAGAATGCTAAAATTCATTTTACACCTCAGAAATAAGATACATCTATGCAGCTTGATATATAGGGCTATTGTGGAACGGTAAGGTACTCAATTTAAGGCCAAATTAAAATGGGAAATGCTTCAGTAAATCTAATTATTTACGTAAATATCTTTGTAACCAGACAATGGATACTAGTTGAATAAATATTTTCTGTTCAAAGCATTCCAATCTGCATATTCTCTCCTATTTATCTCTGAAACTATGCGAAACGTGATTAAATTCGAATTGCTCGGTAAAAACAAAATAAACGTAGAAAAGTTTAGCAGTGTATTAATGCATCTTAATTTCGTCCAGTTCTATCCGTTTTGGTTTCAGAAAACCGAGAAAATGTAAGGAATTTAAACGGATACTTTGAAACAAAGATTTTAACATAATTTAAAATAAATTACTTTTGAATTTCTTAGAAGGTTTTCATAATTGTTATATGAGTGGATAAAATATAAGTAACAGATAAAGCTCAGTTATTTCGCCATGAATCAGCGTTTTACACAAGGGTTTCCCTAACCCTACGGTTCCGCAAGATTTGGTTTCATTAATGATTGTCAAAACTAGCAAATAAAACAATCCGTACCCTAAATTTGGGTTAACCATATGATATCTTACTTTTAACAACATATGCTATTACGATAAAATATAGTGTGGAACTATCCAAAGAAAGCGTACGACCTTAGATTTCCATATATGTTTAGTTTAAAAAAAAAAGCGGGGGAGGGGGATCGTTAAACCGGTAAAAATATTTTTTTTACTTACAATTTCATTTTTAACAAGAAGTTCCGTCTCTAGAGCTTTACGAGCCTACTTTCCCAAAAACACCAACTTCAAATTTATAATCTAGCTAACTATCTCTCTCTCTCTCTCTCTCACTCTTTCTCATTTAACTTTCGATCTTAATTACTTCAAATATACCTTTTTCAACGGTTAATACATATTCATTCACTCACTCATTCATGCTTTCATTTACTCAGTCATTCGTTTATTCATTTACTCATTTATGTATTTCTTCACTCATTTATTTATTTTTCACTTCATTTACTCATTTATTTATTTTATTATTTATTCACTCATTTATTCGATTATTCCTCCACTCATTCATTTAATCATTCATTCATTCGAAAATATCCGTAAAAATCCCGATTAAAAAATTTCACAGGAAAATAGGCTCGTTCCGTTCTGCTGAACTTCATATCTGTACATGTTGTACGGTCTAACATCTTTCCGATAAGTTTTATTCCAAGCAAATCGGTCTGTTGATCATGATTTATACAGCGTGATTCAAAACGAATACCACGATTTTAAATATCAATAACACTGCAGAGAAGTAAAGGAGAGTTGAGCACTATCTGTTGCCGAATAAAGGAAACTCTAAAGTTTCATTTAGTTGCTCTTTTGATCGCTGTTGACAATGAGTTAGAGTCAGATGATGGTAAGATGGCGATCGCTCAACAGAAAGCTTTTTGTGTAATCGAGTACGGCAAAAGTGAATCGACTACACTTATTCAGCGTGCATTTCGAACGAAGCATGAAGTTCAACCTCCGGATAGGTGGTGCATCAAACGATGGTATAAACAGTTTACAGAAAAGGGGTGTTAGTGCAAAGGAAAAAGTTCCGGACGGCCGCGCACGACTGATGAAAATGTAACCCGCGTCCAGCAAACATTTGTTCGCAGTCCTGGAAAATCGACTCCCCGAGCTGCCAGAGAGCTGCAACTTCCACAAACGACTATTTGGAGAGTGCTACGGAAAATGTTAATGATAAAACCTTATCGCTTGACATTAGTGCAAGCCTTATCTGCAGCTGATAAGGTTAAAATAATTGATTTCTGTGAATTTGTCCTTGATCAAAAGGATTGAGACGAATCGTTCATTTCAAAGATTGTGTTCAGTGATGAAGCAACTTTTCATACTTCCGGAAAAGTTAACCGTCACAATGTGCGCATATGGGGGCTGAGAATCCGCGGGAAACAAGTGAGCATACACGTGCTTCACCTAAGGTGAACGTTTTCTGTGCCATTTCAGCGAATGAAGATTTTGGCCCTTTTTTCTTCGAAGGTGCTTCTGTAACAGGGCTAAACTATCTAGAGATCTTTGAGGAATTGGCTGTTCCTTCATCTTGAGCAAGAACAACAATTCATATTCCAGCAGAATGGAGCACCACAGCATTGGCACTTATCTGGCCGTGACTATCTGCCCATAGACGGTAATGTTAAAATTTTTGAACTGTTCAAAATTGAACAAAAAATTGTTTAAATCAAAAAGTAAAGTATGGAAACGAGAGATCTTTCGAATGCAAAAAGAATTTTTCGAACCTGACAATTCGTTCAAAAGTTATTAAAAGGGGGGGGGGGGCAGACCGACAGACACACATTTTCCCCATCTCAAAACCCTACTTCAATTTTTATTTTTCAATCTTTATTTAATTACTTCACTTTTTTTTTACTTTTCCTTATTTTTAACGATATTTTTACGCTTTAGTTAATATTTCATTAAGCTTTCTTTCATGGTTTATTATTATTTTTTTACTTTTACGGGAAAGTAGGCTAAAACAAGAAGTTCTGTCTAGAACTATACAATCCTACTTTCCCGTATACACCCAACTTCAAATTTATAATTTAGCTATTTCTCTCTCTCTTTCTCGTTTAGCTTTAGTTCTTAATTACTTCAAAGCTACCTTTTTTAACGGTTTTTAAACCTTGTTCATAGGAAATTGAACGCGCAGAGTTTGCATAATTTGCCCATAGGCGCTTATTTTAAAATTTCTTGAGCCTTTAAAAATTGAACGAAGAATTGCTCAAATATAAAAAGTAAAATATGGACATGAGAAGTTTTTGCCGAGATCTTTTGAATGAAAAAAAAAATAAAATTCTTTTGAATCGGACAATTCCTTCAAAGGTTATTAGGGGGGGGGGGGGGAAGATTGACCGACAGACAGACCGGCACACATTTTCCTCATCTGAAAACCCTACTTTCAATTTTTTTTTTATTTTTCAATCTCTATTTCATTACTTCACTTATTTTTTAAATTTTTCTTTATTTTTAACGACATTTTCACGATACATTAAGCCTTCTTTCATGCTTTATTAATTTTTAAAATTTTTTTACGGGAAAGTAGGCTAAAAAAGGGGGATAACAGTAGAATGTGCTAAAAAGTGACCGTGCAGATGTAGCGATCATTAACGCATTTTTAGTCTCCACTTTTACTATTTTAATTGCCCTGTGGCGACCGCTAATTTTCATCTATACTGGTCGTGTAGCATGCGCTGCCTGATCTGAAATGAAATGGCTTTACAGACGACTTTCACTGAACTAACAAGTCAAATTCTGCGTTAAACATACATCCTGGCAAAAATCTTTCAAAATTTAATAAGAAATACCAAAAAACATTTTTCAATATCCCCCAAAGCGGTTTAAATTAAATATTAAGCCTCCCAACACGGATGTATGTTAAAAACAGAATTTTCAAGTATAAGGTAAAACATTCTTTTCTGTCATTGGTTCACATTATGTGCTTTACTGCACAACGACGCAATGAAAGATGACGTTTTGAGAAGTGAGATCAACGAAAGCATTGAGTAAAACTCCCGGAACGCAATTTTACATTAAACTGAGATTTTGTTAGTGAATCTGAGATGATTTCTTTATCTTTTGAACTGTTTTAAACAGTACTAGCTGATCCCTCGGAGAACATCTGCGGGTTATAAGTTCAACAATAAAACTAAACATGAAAATCATCGCTATCTATAAACAAACTAAGGTGTTGCCACTGCAAAGAATAGGAAATTAACCATTTTAAAATCGTAAAAAACGCTTTAAAATTCGAAACGCTTAAGAAAGATCGCGAGATTTAAACACGAGAATGATCGCTCGATATAAACAAACATAGGAGTTGCCACTCCAAAGAATAGGAAATTAAAAATTGAGTTACGAATGGAAATACTATTTAAGAAATAGAAATAAATTTGCTTAAGCCCGTAAGGTTACAATAATAAATGCAAATATTATGTTTTTTTCCTATGCTAATTACACTGTGCAACAAATTTGAACTTTTTTTTTGTCCTTTAGATGAAACTATGTGATTCTATATAAACAAAAGGTGCTTGATTCAAATATCCAAACCAAAATGGTCCATCACGTACCATTTTTTCTGGAGACCCACGTCTCATATTTATGCAATTTGGTTATAGAAGAATGTAACTGAGGCTTTGTTGAAAACACAAACACTAAAATAATTTTTTTGGCCGTTTCATCTTGTGGGCATCTGTTGGTGTGCCCTGATAACAGATCAATTCGTATACTTTCATTCTATCGACCACTGAAACGCTTTTTAAACACAAAGATGTCCTGAAATAACCTTTCCCCATGATCATCATTAATTGCACAAAATTTTGAGCAAAGAAGTCCATATGGGATTCAAAAAGTGTAGTTTTAATGAAATACAACAACCTAATAATACAAAAGCACTTTATCATATCGCCAACAAGATTTTTCGTAGTTTTACGCTTTTTCATTTCCAAGGAAACGTGAGCACACTGATTTAAAGGCCAGCCAGACGGATTTTTTGGCTTCTGACTTTGCTTTCATACTTTTCATCATGAAAGGACTTCCTTAGGTTGTGGGCGAATGAAAATCCTTTCTTTTACTTTTGCCTCACTTAAATTTTTGAATTTGTTCCTCAGATGCAAGAAAGCCACTCCTTCTCTGTCCAGAGCTTTTACAAATATTTCAATAAACCAAGTTTAATGTGCAATTGTAGAAAAAAGGCACATTGTATATTTACAAGTGGCTCATTTGATATGTTTTTGCAAGTCATAATTTTGAAATTTTCTTTGTGTTTGCAGAATATGCTAGAGAATGAATAGGAAAAAAATACTTAGATAGAGGAGCACTGATAAACAAGCATCACTCTGCTAAATTGTGCTCATGTCCTAATGCTTGAAATAGTACATTCACATCACAGCAGTATACTATTTTTTCTTTATTCGCAAAACAGTCTACAATATGCCTTTGTTGTCTTGTAAAAGACTCAAAACTTCGAGAAGTAGATAAAGCTTTTGTTGCCAAAAATGTCACTAAAGTAATCCAAGTTCATTAAAAAGATCTTTAGAATGGCAACGATCTCACTGTCAATGAGAAAGATAAAATTTATAATAAATTAAGTGAATAAATTGCGAAAAGATGCACATTTATCCAGAAAATACGTAGAAAGCTAAAATGTGGATTTTTGGGAAAATAGTACGTGATAGGCAAAAAATAATTGCAGATTCGTAATTTTCAGCCAAAAATACATAAGTAACAGACATTTTCACCTAAAAGACATTTTTCGTGTTGCACATTGTTATTAAACAAAATTTTAAATATCGTTTTACCACAGTTTTTTGTATGATGTCAGTATCTTATAGCACCACAAAATTAATCGTAACTGGTCCACGTTAAGTGAAAAAATATATGGATGATTTCCAAAAACTAGGAAAAATCAGTTTGTTAATAATAATTTCTAGGAAATATCGTCGACATAATGGTAAAGTTACGGAACTGCATTTAGGCCCTTAAAACAAAGTAAGTATTAAAGTTAAACTGTAAAAATTAATTTGATAATTGGAAATACATACTAAGACAACGAATTCCTTCGGGAAAATTTGATTAAATGGAAATATTTAAAGTTACTGTTTGCTCTCCAGAAAAATTAAATTTTCGCAGATTCGCAACTTTACCATTGTGTCGACGATATTATGTTTCGAAATCCAATCGGAACTAAATATCTTTGTTTAATGGAAAAAACAGATCGAAAATTATTAATTTCACCAAAATATGCTTCAATGTTAAATGATACAAAATAAGCTAATTCCAGAGCAGTGTTTTAAAATTCTAGAGTTCCTTTTAAAGATTGTGATTGCTTGAACGTGCATTATTAAAATTGGTGAATTTGATTAAGAAGATAGAAACCATTCATACAAATTCGTAAATCACCCTCAAATATATGGATTTACTATATGGTAGCTATCTTCTTTCATTTTCATTGCCTTTGTGGCAGTTGTAAAAAAAATCTTTCTTCTTGAGATCAATACCTAAAAATACCCAAGAAATACAATATGCTCTCAAAAACTCTTAAATTGTTAAAGTGATTTCTTTGGTGCAAGATCAGCAATCCGCTATGAATATAGGAACTTAGACTTTCACGGACGGTGTAGATAAATCCAAACATAATATTTTCCGTGCTAAAAAGCCGTGGCTCAACCAAGCCAAGGCCTATTACCTCGGAAAACATTATGTTTGAATCTGCTTTGATGTGCAAAATCATTGATGCATGCCTTAATATGTCGGGATATTTTTAAGTTGAAGAAAGGGGGAAAAAATTGAACATTTTAAGTAAAAGTTGTCTAATTCTCAAAATTAAATTTTTGAGAAAAAATTTTATTCCTTAAAAATAAAATAATTTTGAAAATCATGAAAATTCTAAAAACAAAACATGGTGAATGGAACAAACCTAAACGGAATGCTAAACCAGAGCCCCCTATACTAAAGGCCCTCCGATAGCGCTTTAAAACCATACACATTTTGGCCGCAACTTTTTATGTATAGAGGGCGCTAGTTCTTTGCTCATAATACTGCTTTTATAAGTAGACTAGGCGTGTCGCCCGGCGTTACACGGGCTAAACAAATAAAGAGAACAATTCTGAAATAACTCTAATAGTCCATGTAAAATTTCTAAGAAGTAAGGTCAAAAGTTCCTTGAATCCTATGGATAATACTCCCAAAACGTTGCCCTTTTTTTTTTTTTTTTTTTTGCAAATCGATTTTTATGCTAAGCAACGGCTTTTGCGCGAGACTACATAAGAGCAACAGTAACTAAAAATCATAGGTTAATTGAGTACAATGCTCTCAAAAAGTAGTTTTCTTTTTGGCGTTCTATTTTTGTTAAGAAACCGTTGTAAGCCCGGCGCTGCGCTGCGCGAGCTTAAGGGGCCGCTGGACTTCGTTCGTCAGTTTAAATTCACTGGAAACAATTTTTCCTGCATGTCAAGTAGGCATGTGCTTAAACTGCCATGATTGACAGAAGAGCATCCAATCAGAGAAGTTGAGGAGAATATAGTGACATGAGTGACATCTCGAGGTCCTTTCCTGTTTTCCCCACATAAATAATTGTCATGACACAGCGGTTCTTTTCCCCTACTATCATCAAGCCTTCTGCTTTCATCCGCCAACCCAAATACCCTCGGGCAGTATTGGCCGAACTCTCCTCTACTTCGTTTCAAAACTAGACCCAGAACTCAAACTCCTTTGCTGGGATTTGAAAAATTCCGAGTTTGAAGATATAATAGATTTAATGGTTTTGTAATGGGTTTTTCATTATTTTTTTTTCTAATATTATTAAATGATTGGATCAACTAATAATCTTTTTCCTTAAAATTTAAAAATATAAAATAATAATTTAAACAAACTTTTTTTGTTCTTTCTGAAAGTAACTGTGTAAGTAAAAAAAAATCCCCTGAAATTGACAAAAGGTTGAATACATATTGAGACGCAAAATTCTCGGTAGTAATATTTTGGAGAATATTCTCATGGAGGAGAATATTCGAGAATTTCTCTTAATTCACTAATAATTAAAATAATGTTGCATTACGGAAATAAGTAACTGTGAATGCGTGAAGTTTTTGAGATGTTATACTTAATAAAATAATTTTTGGAAAAAAAAATAGAATCAACTTCAAACTATAAATTGCGCTAAAAGGTAAAAATAATATTGTCCTTTAAACAACAGTCGGTGCAAAATTATGACAGTCTAATTATAATTACACCATGCGTTATTTTACACTGAAACTTGCAAACTCTACGCTATTTATATTTGTAATTGTTTCATAGTTACAAAAGAAATCACGCATCAAAATCCATCATAATTTTGCACCGACTTCAAAAATTGTGTTTGAAAGTCGTATCGTAGTTGTTTAAAGAATAATATTATTTTTACCTCTGAGCGCAATTTATAGTTTGAAGTCGGTTCGATTTTTTTACCAAAAATTATTTTATTTTATTCTTTTTAGTGTAAATACATTTTTATACAAATACTATATTTTTAAAACATACATATCAAAAGGGAAACCTTTGAGGGAATGACACTAAAAACTAACCGTTCGTAAGATAAATTTCATTTTAAAATCGATTTTAAAGGTCACTAGAGCAAGCAAACTGATTGGATTTAATTTCTTCTTCAGAGAGGCGTTCAGTCTATTTCTTGTTATAATTGCTTTTAATATTACACCTTAATGGCAACAAAATATTTTTTAGCAATGAGTTTTATTTTTACTAACAACTTTCCCAACAAAGCAAAATCGAGCCTAGCCTTTCCAATTAAAATGAAAAAAAACCTTTTTTTCACCCATAACGTTTTTTATAAAAACAGATGTAGTCAAACTGATGTGCGATATTTGAGTTAGACGACCCTCTATCGATCAAAGAAAAAATAATCAAAATCGGTTCATTTAGTCAAAAGTTGTGGATGAAAAAGCAAAAAAATGACCACATTTCAGCCCATAACTTTTTTTTCTAATTACCGAATATGGTCAAACCAAGGTATGGGACCTATGGGAAACCACCCTCGATCGATTAAAAAAAAAATCATGAAAATCGGTTCATCCGGTAAGAAGTTATGAGTGGACAAACAAACAAACAAAAAAAAAAAAGTTACGACAGAGATACAATATGAATGTGTAACCTCCTTCCTTTGTGAAGTCGATTAAAAATTAATAGCAGCTAAATTAAAACCAATGCTTAATTTTATTTCATGTATTTCTCTCAATGGTTTGTGTAATATTTTTTTTTTAATCTGTTTTTTTACCAAATTATTTTTACATTTTTCAGTTATCTAATGCTATATATATATATATATATATATATATATATGTGTGTGTGTGTGTGTGTGTGTGGGAACGGGTCTATGTTTTTTCTGGGTAGGGGGTGGGTGCTTTGTGTGTGTTCTAGTGTAAACTTTATTATCCCCTTCCGAACTCCTTTGAAAAAATGTATTTTTCAGTGTTCTGGGGGGGGGGGGGAGAGCTTGATCCCGTATCCCCCCCTCTCCTTGGATCCGTATTAAAATTGCTCTCAAATTATAAATTGAATCATATGAGTTTTGAAAATTCTTTTCGGTATTTTATGGTTCGGTATTATATAGCACTGCAGTTCTCCATCGCAAACCGCGGCTTCCAGTTAGTTCTGGCAGTTTAACAAGGTCAATTTTAGCAGACTTGGACTGGCGCCCTCGAATAGGTACCCAAAAGGGATAGTACCCCCTAGTTAGGGGGGATCTATTGGTCTTCGCCTTAGAAAATTTTAGAGAATTATGTGTCTGGAAACCGTATTTTGCTTTATTTGGGAACCTATAAAGTAGTAAAACTAAAGCAATATTTGAATATTAAACCTAAAAAAAAATCAATGTTTTGAGGTTTCGCTTGACTAAATGTTTATTAAAACGAAATTTCATACTATTTTTACTATACCTTAATTATGTAGAAACTGTAGAAACTATATGTTAAACTATAAAATGCAATGAGAAAAGAAAAAGTCATTGGGTAAACCAAGAGCACTTACTAAATAATAAGCCTACATTTATTAAATACAGTACTATGTGAAATTGTTTAAATATAATTTACATTTTAATATAAAACTAAAAAACTGCGATACTGAATGATTTGCAAGCTAATTGAAAACTAAAGTAAAATTTATTTTTGTTAACTATTATTTATAAAAATTTATACATTATCTTAAAAATATTATCAGACATAGAAAAGGGACAGTCCATAAATGATGTCACGCTTTTCCCCCATATATTTAACCTTTGCCACAAAATGTCACACTTCAACATACCCCTCCCCCCTTTTATCACATGCCACGCTATGGTGCATAAGCATGATGTCACACTTTCTGTAACCCTCTCCTTGTCACAATTTCATTACCCCCCCCCTCCCCTCTCGAAGCGTGACATCATTTATGAATGATCCCAAAAAAGGATTTACTACATTTTAAAATATAAAAAATTAATCTTTGTTAGTACCTACAAAATAATGATAAAATGAACATGTGTTTCATGTCAATCACAAGTTTGTTTATCACTCCTTTTATTTCTTACTTGCTGGAGCAGCGTTTATACAAACAAGTTTCAAGCGATCAAGTAATTACTTCGTAAGTTTTTGAAACTGGTGAGTAGCTAGGGCCGTCACAATGTCAAAAGGGAGCGGGATGATTTTGGACTCTTCCTTAGAAATTTTCGAAAATTAAATTCTCAAATCACAATTTATACAATTAAATTCTCAAATCACAATTTAGGGGGACACACCCCGGAATGTTTTGGAATTTACACTAGGACATCTTTGGTGAAGTCAAAGACAAGTGGATGCAGTGCTTCTTCCGCAGAAAGAGGGGCTATTCGAAACTGAATTTGCTTGAAATCCAAGTCATAAAACGCATGTTGGGCTATCTTTTGGGACGTTAAAAGACAGCTGAAAATATTTGCAAGATGAAGCTCTAAAAATACAATTTTGATGATTTTCAAGGATGTGAGGGGAGGAGAACCAAGGGTTGGGGACCCTCCCCCAGAAATTTTTTTAAACTGAAATAGCAAAAACGCATATTGGGCTATCTTTGGTGACGTCAAAAGACAGGATTTGACAATTTTTCGTTCAATTTTGAACTGTTCAAAAAATTTTAACATTAGCGTCTATGGGCGAAAATGAAGCAAATTATGTAAACACTGGGTACAAGATCCAAGTTCCAATGAACAAGCTCACTGGAAGAAGTTCTTGGCGTGAAATATTGATTTGAGCAATTTTTGTTCATTTTTGAACAGTTCAAAAAGAATTAACATAGCGCCTACGGGGAAATTTCAATCCTATATAAATCCCGATCTAACGGACCGATTTGCTTGGAACAAACGTTATCGGAAAGCTCTTATGACGTAGAACATGTACAAATAGAAAGTTCTTCCAGAACTAACGAGCCTATTTTCCTATGAAATATTTTGTCGAGATTTTCAAGAATATTTTTGAATTAATGAATGATTAAATGAATAAGCAAAAGAATGAATGAATAAATGAGTGAGTAAATACATGAATGACTGAATAAATGAACGATTGAATGAATATGTATTAATCGTTGAAAAAGCTTTATTTGAAGCAATTAAGAACTAAAGCTAAACGAGAAAGAGAGAGAGAGAGATAAGTAGATTACAAATTTGAAGTTGGTGTATACGGGAAAGTAGGCTCGTATAGTTCTAGACGGAACTTCTTGTTTACTGAATAATTTTGAAATTCAATTTGCTGACATCCAAATAATTGGGGTTAAAGAACTTTCTCCAGGAATCTTTTTGAAATCTTGAAATCTTAAAAATGCATGTTGTGCTACCTTTAGTGACGTACGGGGCGTCAAAAGGTAAGAGAGTTCAAAAGCTTTTCTCCAAAAAATTCTCGAAGTTGAATGACTAACACACACACAAAAAAAATGTGTCCAGTGTGTGTGAGGAAGGGAGTTCTGACTTCATCATCCCTTGGCTAGTGGCTACACTACACCCTTGCTTTCTTTAATTTATTTCACATAAAAATGCTGTAGCATTCCTTTCCTGATTTTTCTTTTTCGAAAAACGTTTGATTGCTTTGATTTCTATTGTGAAATTTATAATATCGACTCAATTTTTTATGTGTTTGAAATGCAAACGTTTGCGGCCTCAGCAAAATACTTATATATTTCACACTGTGGTATTATTTTACACGAATACTTTAAATATTTTTTTCCGATTTATTTTATTTTAAATATCATGATTCCTAAACCTTACTTCTGAATTTTTGCTTTTTTACCTTCAAACAAACTATTGATGTGACTTTGACTGTTTATTACAGCATTTTGAATATTTCCTTCTCTCTCTCTTTTTTTTCTCGTTCGTTTGAAACGTAATTTGGATACCCATGCATTTTTATATACTTGCCTGTGATTTTCGTTATGATGTTTTTATTTGAAAAAGGAAATATATATAGGGGATCGTTCATAAATGATGTCACGCTTCGACAGGGGAGGGGAGGTGGTAACAAGAAGTGTGACATCCCTGCTTATGCAACATAGCGTGACATGTGGGGGGAGGGGGGGGGCAAATATGTGGGAAAAAAGCGTGACATCATTTATGAGCGGTCCCTAGAGAGATAATAAATGTAAAACGGTCGGTGGCCTGACTAGGAAATTTATCAATTGTTTATTTATCTATTTTTTTTCATACTCAGGTTTGCCACATGTTAGGTAATCAGAACCCTTTTCTTGTTTAGTTTTCTCAATGCAAGCAATCTTAGGGACCGTTCATAAATGATGTAACGTTTCTTCCCATATATTTGAGCTCTCCCCCTTTGTCACAAAATGTCACACTTCAACACAGTGGCGTACGCAGGGGGGTTAGGGATTTAACCCCCTTGGACCCCTAAATAATAGTGCTTTATTATATACTCGAATTTTTTTTAGTAGTTTCAGAAAATTATGAACCCCCCCTTTAAAAAATTCTGCGTACGCCACTGCTTCAACATACCCCTCACCCCTTTGCCACGTGTCACGCTATGTTGCATAAGCATGATGTCACACTTCTTGTTTCCCCCTCCCCTTGTCGCAATTTCACGACAACCCCCCCTCCGCCCATCGAAGAGTGACATCATTATCCCTTAGGTTTTGGTCTTTCGTAGCACGTTTTTCATATTATCGGCTGCTCATTTTAAAGATTTAAATAACAAAACAAAATAACAATGATTTGAAATGCAGCATAAAAACTAAAACTTTTGTAAAAAAGGAGAAGTGCAACTGCTGTATATATCCGATGTACATATAAACGCAAATACATATTTATATATATATATATATATATAAGGCATATGAAATATCTGTATGTCAATGTCAGTAATGCCAATCGGTCGGTATAGATATAGCCGCCTCTAACCGTCTCTTCCAGCCTCCCTGCAACTAACAACAACACAAAGAACCTACTTGAAAGAAGGAAGTCTTGAACCGGTTAGCCCGAAGGGGATATCTCATCCCCCTCCCCCAAAACTTAGACCATAAACTAGATAGACAAGGTCTGGGGACGTGGTCGGTAAGCAGGAGTCTTTCCCCGGAAAACAGGTGACGGAGTCCTTCGGTGAGAGAGGGCTTCGTCGTGCCATGTTAATTCTCGTAGAGATTTGAAGAGTGATTTATTTTAATTTCTTATTGTATGACAGACACATTTTAGCACAATTATTTTCTATCACACGCAAGGAAACAGTTCATAGATTAATGGACAAGTGTTTTTTTATTGGTATTATCAATAATTAATTAGTAATAGTGATTTGAAAATGATCTTATATATTGAGCTCATTGAGAGTAGGAGTTAGTTTCTTGTCCCCTTTTGTGAAACTTAATGTCATACAATAAAGCTCTTTGCAATGAATACAATTCGTATTGCTTTTACAAGGTTTTTAACTGACCTCAACCTCATTATGTCTTGCCCTTGAGATATCAGTGCGAAAAGTAAAAACATTTGTAATATTACGTTAATAAGCCAAACATCAAATATACCTATTCTTTTCTTTTTCAGTTCATTGAAAAATAAGGAAGGAAAAACAAAAGCGTTTAAGCTGTTTTTCTTTTGAAAATCTGAAATAAATTTAAAGAAAGCAACAGCATGAAGAAAAAATTTCAGTTTTGAAAATAGTTTTTTAAATTTTTTAAGTTCAAAAAATTATTTTCTTTAGAAAATTGTCAGTTAAAACTTTAATGTTGCTCCGATACAGTTCGTAAATCTAAAATTAATAGTCATGTGACATTAGCCTGTAGGACTGAAAACATCGGATTGGGATCATTCATAAATGATGCCACGCTTCGAGGGGGAGGGGGGTTCGTGAAATTGTGACAAGGGGAGGGGAGGGGGTATGTTGCAGTGTGACAATTTGTGACAAAGGGGGGAGGGAGTCAAATAACTGGGAAAAAAGCGTGACATCATTTATGGACGGTCCCATTGTACCGTTAATTAAAATGCGATTGTTTTTTTAATGAATTAAAAGTTTGTTCTAAGATTGCAAACAAACGGAATAAATTAATTTATTATATAAGTGTTGTGCAATACAGTCAGAAATACAATATATATGTAATATATTGGTAAGGGGGAAGCATGAAATGCATTTTAAACATAATTCTGAAAATTTAACAATTTTACTTACATTATTAAAAGTAGAGAATAAAAAATAAACTGGAGCGAACACAGACATATGTATACTTGGTGATGCAACGAACGTTCGGCCTTTCTGCGAGTATATTTCAAGCATCGTTCATGTCTTTTAAGATTTAATATTATTGAAATGTTAATTTCAACGTTGCATTTATTATTTAGGGGGCGGGCATTATTAATAAAGCAGAATGGAATTTAACTACTGGAAAAAATAGTTTAATTTCTATTGAAAATTGCTGTTGATTTTTAAATAAAACTAATTTTGTGTATTTGTTACGCATTTTTGGTATTCTTTGATATTATTTTAGAAATGGTGTAGTCATATTTTAAAGTATTTCTCAACAATTGCTTTAGTTAATTTATATATATGACTTTCTTGTTCTTCATAATCAAGAATACGATACTCCAAAAATTTAAAAATAAAATTAAAATTTACGCTTTTCATTGTTAATATTGCTATTATGTTTAATAAATCAGGTTAGTGCTTTTGTGCACAGAATGGGTCTTGATCGTTTGCCTGAAAGCAATCTCAGCTCTTTTACAGATCAGAAGCAAGTTCAGAAATTGAGAAGACTCACCCACGTGGTATAGGACGGCGAAAAGCTTTGATCTCCGACCCCTGTCAGTCAAACTGGTCCCCACTATTCCTGCTTAGGAACTAACAATGGCGAGTGAATAGAAGGGCTCGTCTAGATACTATATGGTAACTAGATACCACTAGATATAAGCCCCAAAACATGTGTGTTCCATTATTCTGTAGTGGCGCTAATTGCACTCTGAGACTCTCCCCTAACCCTTCTTTCCCCAAGTCAACTCGATTGCCCGCGGAGGCGTGGTTTAGAGAGAAATGCTTCGATTTTTACAAATTTTCTCCATTTTTGGTTGACCATTGCTCTTACCCTAATTTTAGTGAGAATAAGCAAAAGGTACATCTGAAAAGCCCAAACATTCCTGTCTAGCGCGCCTTTTTTCACTTTGCGTTAATGTTTGATCTTGAGTTCTTATGAAGAGTTTAAACAAAAAGCACCTCGTATTTTTTCAGTTCATAAATTTAACTGCTATTTAAAATTAAATTTTAAGAGAAGGACAAAATTTTAAAAACGCGCGCTATTTGTTACGTTGTAAAGAATCTTATGGCGAAAAAATTTTGCTGAAATTTTGAAATGCAAATTAGCAACGATCAATCAACTTCCCCGTAGACTTAGCATTGGCTCCGTTACCTCTGAGGCTGAGTCCAGCGCCGCCTTAAATACAACACTGCATTGAAATTCTTTATTATCTATCCATACACATACATGCAGACCCGTACCGATAACAATAATAGAAAAATTCAAAAAAATCGCATTAGAATAAGGACAATTAATTATTTTCCTTTTTCGATTTTGCGCCATTTGCGTTTCATGCATTCAGATTAATTAAAACAATCTGTAAAAGTCCCCATTAAAATACGAAAAATAGTCTTTATTAGATAGCAGACGATAAATAAATTAAAAAGAAAGAAGGATTAAATTTTTAACAGAGACCAAATACAGCGAAGCCTCCCTCAAAATGCTAGAAATGTTGATTATTAGTATTGCTGATTTGTTACAACAATGGCAACGGCATTTATTTTATTTTTTTCTGGAATAACGCTAATAGTCCATGTAAAATTTTTAAGAAGTACATGTAAGGTCAAAAGTCCCTTGAATCCCAAGGATAATACTCCCAAAACAGCTGTCTTTTTCTTTCTTTTTTTTTTTTTTTTTTTCAAATCGATTTTTATGCTAAGCAATGGCCTTCGCGCGAGCCTACATAAGAGCAACTGTCCCTAAAATCATAGATTAATTTAGTACAATGCTCCCAAAAAGTAGGGTTTTTTTTTTTTTTTTTTTTTGGCGTTCGATTTTTGTTAAGAAACCATTGTACATCTGGCGCAACGCGAGCTTAAATACAACACGGCATTGAAATTCCTAATTATCTATCCATACACAGACATACAGACACGGACCAATATTAATAATAGAGAAATTCCATCAGAATAAGGACAATTAATTATCCCTTTCTATCCTTTTTCGATTTTACGCTATTTTCGTTTTTTGTATACAAAATAATTAACACAATATTTAAAAGTCCCCGTTAAAATACGAAAAATAGTTTTTATTAGATAGCAGACGATAAATAAATGGAAAAGAAAGAAGGATTAAATTTAACAGAGATTGCAAATACAGCGAAGGATCACTCTAAATGCTAGAGAGACATTGATTATTAGTATTGTTGACATTGGGGCCGTGGTAGCCTAGTGGTTAGCACGTCGGACTTCCACCTGGAAGGTCGCGCGTTCGATACCCACTGAAGACCACCATGTATACTTGGGGATATGTGCATGTAAAATCCGTAGACCCCACTACCTCTCCCCGTGCGTAAGCAATCCTAAGGCCTCGGCTAACAGGTAGGGGTCTGGTGGAGAAAAGTATTGTTGACATTTGTTACAACAATGGAGACAGCATTTATTTTAACTCACATGCACTCTCAAAAATAGAATCCTCATTTTCGACGATTCTTATATCGTCAAGAAAATTTCGTCATTTATAACGATTCTTTCCTCGTGCGATCACGTGACTTAAAAAAATTACCACACAAATTTCGCCAATTTGACAAAAGGTTTACTCGGAGCACTTTTCACGAAGCCATTTCGTCAAATACGACGAAAGTTTCGTGAGATTTGAGCATGCGTTTCTGAGAGTGTGGCAACTGTATTATATATATTTGGAAGGATGCAACAATGCAAAAAAAAAAATTAAACTTGCAAAAAATTGCGTTTTTAATTAATATCTCCGCTAACTTAGCTATTTTCTTAATTTTTTCTTTCATAAGAACCTTCTTCTGACTCTTAATGAACTGAGTGTTTATATTACATAAACTATTTAATTTTAAGCATATCAGCAAACAAAATCTTCCAAAAAGCAAATTTTGGCCTGTTATTTAATGAATTTATTGAAGAGAGCACAATACGTTATTCTTAAGTTCTCATATAAAATATTTTTCTAGTGATTCAAATTATAAAATATTGGAATGCTTATTTTTTCACTTTGCAGGTTATTATATCAAAAAAATTAATAATCTTTCTCTTGGAATTAGTTCTTTAATTCGTACTATATAATAGTTTGGGTAAAAATTTACTCTCGGATGCCCCTTCGCAAAATTGGCGATTTTTGATTGGCGCCATTCCTGTTTGCAGTTTTGCAACACCGCTAAGCTTGGCGATCAACCGCAACCAGCTCTTGGCGAGAATGTATTAAATATTGTTCTAAATTTAAATTAAATTGAACTAATTACCGTATCGGTGTAAAAATTAAAGAGTAGTATAAAGTTAAAATGTTTATTTGAATCTATACAACCATCATATTTTTGAATTTTGGCTAAAACAATTAAGAAATATGAACGTTCCTACAATACGGAAAAGAAACATGATCTGTGATATCAAAAATAAAGCATGTTAAAAGAATAAAACGATAGCGATTTAAAAATAGTAAACATTCAAAGTTTCATAAACACATTAGAGTAAGAAAAATAATAATTACCTTGTCTAGACAAAGCTGTTATCCACTTTGTTCGTAATCCTTCGTCGAGAGGGAATTTATGAAAACTGATTTTTTCAGTTTTTGAATCTGAAGAGCTGTACGGCCAAAGCTGAACTTGATCCAGTTTTTGTTAACTATTACTGATCCGTCTACTTCTAACATTTATTCGTAACAGCTAACTAACTGGATCAAGTTCAGCCTTGGTACGGCACAACGCAATGCACCATAATTTTGATTAAAATCTAACTAGTTCTAGAAGAAGAAAGAAATTTAAATTTGATACAGCAGATCATCTGCTCCACCTAGCGGAGAACTTTTCACGGCCGTTTTTAGCCTACTTTCCCGTAAAAGTAAAAAAAAATAATAATAAAGCATGAAAGAAGGCTTAATGTATCGTGAAAATATCGTTAAAAATCAAGGAAAGTCAAAAATAAGTGAAGTAATTAAATAAAGATTGAAAAATAAAAAATTTGAAAGTAGAGTATTGAGATGGGGAAAAAGTGTGTCTGTCGGTCTGTCGGTCTGTCTGTCTGTCGGTCTGTCTGTCTGTCGGTCTGTCTGTCTGTCGGTCTGTCTGTCTGTCTGTCGGTCTGTCCCCCCCTAATAACTTTTGAACGAATTGTCCGATTGGAAAAATTCTTTTTGCATTCGAAAGATCTCGGCGAGGACATCTCATTTCTATATTTTACTTTTTGATTTGAACAGTTTTTTGTTCAATTTTGAACAGTTCAAAAAATTTTAACATTAGCGCCTATGGACAAAATTGAAGCAAATTCTGTAAACTCTGGGCACAAGAGCCAAGTTCCTATTGCAAGCTTATTGAAAGGAGTTCTCGGCGTGAAATATTGATTTGAACAGTTTTTGTTCATTTTTGAACAGTTCAAAAAATTAACACAGAGCTTACGGGGAAATTTCAACCCTATATAAATCCTGATCTAACGGACCGATTTGCTTGGAACAAACTTTATCGGAAAGCTCTTATAACGTAGAACATGTAGAAATAGAAAGTTTATCCAGAGCTTACGAGCCTATTTTGCTATGAAATTTTTTGATCGGGATTTTCAAGGATATTTCTCAGTGACTCAATGAGTGAAATAATGAATGAATGAATAAATGAAAGAGTGAAAGAATAAATCAATGAATAAATGAATGAGGAAAAGAATGAATTAATAAATTATTGAATAAATGAAAATATAAATAAATGAGTGAATAAATACATGAATGCGTAAATGAATGAATAAACACTTGAATGAGGTAACGAATGAATGAATAAATGCATGGCTGAATAAATGAAAGAATGAATGAGTGAGTGAATGAATATGTATTATAAAAGTAATATAGTATTGAAAAAGGTATATTTTCAATAATTAGAACTAAAGATAAATAAGAAAGAGAGAGAAAGAGATAGCTAGATTATAAATTTGAATTTGGTGTATACGGGAAAGTAGGCTCGTATAGTTCTAGACGGAACTTCTTGTTTTCTCTCATATCGGAAGGCATTTAGTGTAGAGGGCTCTGGCTAAACAAGCGTGAAAATTCTGTTCCGAAGAAAAAAATGTCTGTAAAAGTTTAAAGAGGGTTTGTCAACTAATAATTCCTCCAAAAAGCGCTAATCTTTTATCGAGGAATGATGCTGAAACGAATGTTTAGCGGTTTTGGAGTAGTGTATGTAAGGATCTCATTTTGGCATAATACAAGTTTCATTTTACATTTATACAACAACTTGTGCAAATCAGATATTTATGAGTTAATCGGCGTGGGCCCAATTCACAGACTGTAATAATTCATTCCGAGATCTTCGATATTCTGAAAATTTATTTGATCAAAAGACCATACACACGTTTAAACATTAGTTTCTCGTTTAGTAGATGTTACTCATAGAAGACGCTGGGAAAATGTCTGAAAATTTTAAAGTGGGAAGTAAATTTTTCTCATGGAATGTATAGTATTATTTCATACTATTTAATAACATAATCTAAAGGAGTGCAGGTCACACTAGTTAATAGAATCAGACACTTTTATTCCATACTCCTCATGCAAAATTGTGGTCTTGTTCTCTTCTTTCCCAGTTCTGGAGTTGCCACACGCAGGTGACAAACTATTATTATTAATTTATCGCCTTTTGGCGATTCACTACAAATGTATGTGTCAGGATCTGGCCGATATGGCTCGTTGATGAGCTGATCACAAAGAAAATACAGTAACTGAAAGAAAGGCAAGTTAATGAAAATTTAGCAAGAAACTGTTAAATGAGCAGATTTACAGCAAGTGCTCAATCCATCGATCACCATCAAGAATAACAGAGCAGGCAACTCTTAATCGACATCGACTGACATAATCTGCATTATCTTCTTGTGCTTAATCTTAAACTCTTCATTTCCGGACACAGATTCAATCATAACAAGAAGTTCCGTCTAGAACTATACGAGCCTACTTTCCCGTATACACCAAATTCAAATTTATAATCTAGCTATCTCTTTCTCTCTCTTTCTTATTTATCTTCAGTTCTAATTATTGAAAATGTACCTTTTTCAACGGATAATACATATTCATTCACTCACTCATTAATTCTTTCATTTATTCAGCCATGCATTTATTCATTCATTCGTTACCTCATTCAAGTGTTTATTCATTCATTTACGCATTCATGTATTTATTCACTCATTTATTTATATTTTCATTTATTCAATAATTTATTCATTCATTCTTTTCCTCATTCATTTATTCATTGATTTATTCTTTCACTCTTTCATTTATTCATTCATTCATTATTTCACTCATTGAGTCACTGAGAAATATCCTTGAAAATCCCGATCAAAAAATTTCATAGCAAAATAGGCTCGTACGTTCTGGATAAACTTTCTATTTCTACATGTTCTACGTTATAAGAGCTTTCCGATAAAGTTTGTTCCAAGCAAATCGGTCCGTTAGATCAGGATTTATATAGGGTTGAAATTTCCCCGTAAGCTCTGTGTTAATTTTTTGAACTGTTCAAAAATGAACAAAAACTGTTCAAATCAATATTTCACGCCGAGAACTCCTTTCAATAAGCTTTCAATAGGAACTTGGCTCTTGTGCCCAGAGTTTACAGAATTTGCTTCAATTTTGTCCATAGGCGCTAATGTTAAAATTTTTTGAACTGTTCAAAATTGAACAAAAAATTGTTCAAATCAAAAAGTGAAATATAGAAATGAGATGTCCTCGCCGAGATCTTTCGAATGCAAAAAGAATTTTTCCAATCGGACAATTCGTTCAAAAGTTATTAGGGGGGGACAGACCGACAGACAGACAGACCGACAGACAGACCGACAGACAGACCGACAGACCGACCGACAGACAGACCGACAGACAGACCGACAGACCGACAGACAGACCGACAGACAGACCGACAGACCGACCGACAGACAGACCGACAGACAGACCGACAGACAGACAGACCGACAGACCGACAGACAGACCGACAGACCGACAGACACACTTTTTCCCCATCTCAATACCCTACTTTCAAATTTTTTATTTTTCAATCTTTATTACATTACTTCACTTATTTTTGACTTTTCTTGATTTTTAACGATATTTTCACGATACATTAAGCCTTCTTTCATGCTTTATTATTATTTTTTCTTACTTTTACGGGAAAGTAGGCTAAAAATGTTGTATTTTTGTACCTCCACCTAGGCCCTTTTAAAATTTTCCATATAATTTTCGAGTATCCTGTATATGCTGGTTTCTTGAGACAGACTGTACCATTTTACTACAACGAATAAAAACTGAAAGTTAAATTTACGAAATAAACTATAAACGTGCAGAAGAATTTTATGGATTCATTATAAGAAATAAATTAGTTAAAATATTTTATGCTTCTTTCTCTAATCATACGACCCTTTTAGGTTATTGTTATACGGTTTATGCAAGCGTTCTTCTTTTACCATGAAAGAGATTGTAAATTCTTAAACCGTCTCTGATATTGACAAACGACTTAAAAAAGGATATAAATGCTACATACTTTCCTTTATGCATTATTCACGCTGGAATCTTCGAATTTTATGGTCCTTTTAAAACTTTTTATTCTCTGCGAGAGGGATTTTATTTTTTCTTAACTTTCATTTTATTTTATGTTGAGAATAATAGCCAATTTTTATGTGTAAATAAATTCATCACCAGCTACAACGCTTTTTGCTGAATCAGTTGCGGAGAGAATAAACTAGTTTAAAACAAGAAGTTCCGTCTAGAACTATACGAGCCTACTTTCCCGTATACACCAAATTCAAATTTATAATCTAGCTATATCTTTCTCTCTCTTTCTTATTTATCTTTAGTTCTAATTATTGAAAATATACCTTTTTCAACGGATAATACATATTCATTCACTCACTCATTCATTCTTTCATTTATTCAGCCATGCATTTATTCATTCATTCGTTACCTCATTCAAGTGTTTATTCATTCATTTACGCATTCATGTATTTATTCACTCATTTATTTATATTTTCATTTATTCAATAATTTACTCATTCATTCTTTTCCTCATTCATTTATTCATTGATTTATTCTTTCACTCTTTCATTTATTCATTCATTCATTATTTCACTCATTGAGTCACTGAGAAATATCCTTGAAAATCCCGATCAAAAAATTTCATAGCAAAATAGGCTCGTAAGTTCTGGATAAACTTTCTATTTCTACATGTTCTACGTTATAAGAGCTTTCCGATAAAGTTTGTTCCAAGCAAATCGATCCGTTAGATCAGGATTTATATAGGGTTGAAATTTCCCCGTAAGCTCTGTGTTAATTTTTTGAACTGTTCAAAAATGAACAAAAACTGTTCAAATCAATATTTCACGCCGAGAACTCCTTTCAATAAGCTTGCAATAGGAACTTGGCTCTTGTGCCCAGAGTTTACAGAATTTGCTTCAATTTTGTCCATAGGCGCTAATGTTAAAATTTTTTGAACTGTTCAAAATTGAACAAAAAATTGTTCAAATGAAAAAGTAAAATATAGAAATGAGATGTCCTCGCCGAGATCTTTCGAATGCAAAAAGAATTTTTCCAATCGGACAATTCGTTCAAAAGTTATTAGGGGGGGACAGACCGACAGACAGACAGACAGACCGACAGGCCGACAGACAGACAGACCGACAGACCGACAGACCGACAGACACACTTTTTCCCCATCTCAATACCCTACTTTCAAATTTTTTATTTTTCAATCTTTATTTAATTACTTCACTTATTTTTGACTTTTCTTGATTTTTAACGATATTTTCACGATACATTAAGCCTTCTTTCATGCTTTATTATTATTTTTTTTTACTTTTACGGGAAAGTAGGCTAAAAAAGGGAAAATGAAATACTAATATTTTTGGTTTTATTTTAAAATTAGTTTTAATTTTCGGTTGTTTAAAGCTCATGTAATTAATGAAGTTTATTCTTATAATACCCTGAACGGTTTTCCTAAACACTCTTTAGAGGAAGAAGAAAATAGGCTATCTTTGATGTTTGAATCAACAGAGTGGGTATTCTATAACTAATGGAAGTAACGATAATTTGTTTCTAAAACTCTTTTTTTTTTTTTCCAGATTCATTGCTGGCGTTCTTTTTTTTTTTTGTAATTTTTATAGAATGCCAGTAATTAGAACTAACCATCGATCTAAGTTTTAAAGTCTTTGCCACTGTAACGAGAATCGTTAAATGCTCATTATTATCATGCAGTGAACAAAACTCTCCAGTACTGCAAGCAACTTTAAAATATATATTCTGTAAGATTCCAATCAATCACATGGGATCAGAACGTTTAGATGCAGCACATGTCCTCGATCGACGTTACAATATCACGCTGAACTTTGTTGCAGACGCGCTTTCATTCGAAAAAGCTTATTTTTCGATCCTGGAAAAATTGATTTCGCCAACAAGAACATTGACAATTCTGCAATGTACTTGCATCTTGAAAATAGTTTTCATTGATTTACTTCGATGCATTACATTATAGATACATTTTGCATTATAAACTTATATTTTTCATTTACAGGTAATTGCTTTCGAAAATTTAAAGTTCTAGCTATTTTTGAATAACTTATTTTAAGAGGTGCACAATAGTATATGGCATATTAATGGTAAAGCTATTTATAAAAAGTTATAAAATGTTAATAGTGTGTGGGCAACATATTCTCAGTTTTTTAAAGCACTTGTAACGTTCGATATACAAGGTGTCTACACTGACATTTTCTATTTCCGATGTTGTCCATTATTGTCTGTGCAAGACGAAAATGGCGTTAGTTCAGAAGGCACAATTTTTTCTTTGGAATGCAGAGGTCAAACACATTATTAGTCATAATTGCGTTAGTATTTACAGCAAAGCTTCACCAGATATCAAGAAAAAAAACGCCTGCAAGTTCGTTTTTGGTCACTGACAACTTTCTGAAGGGAAATGGAGGGACTGTTATGCCCCTTAAGAACAAATTAAGAATTTCAGCCTCGAACAAAACCCAAGCAAGTGAATAAAAATATTCTGGTATGAGTTTTATTTATTATTATTCTTATTATTATCATCATCATCATCATCATCATCATCATGATTATTAATAATATTACTATTATTAGGAGTTTAATTTGACAAATAATTGATATTTGTGAAATGAAAAAGAAAAGAAAAGGAAATTTCATAAAATGTTCCATACAGAAGCCACTTAAAATATTCCATTTCTTTATAAATACCTTGCATTCCTATTTATTTCATGGTGAGTAATTAATTATAATTTGGATGCACGTTTCTTATCTTTCATTAACGTAACACGCACAATATATTTAGTAATACTCTGAGAAGAACTTAAAAATTAATGACCGTTACAGATTTAACTTATGTAAAACAATTAAGAGAGAGGAAAAATGTGTGTAAGGACAAGTAAACATATTTTAAGAGAATCTTGAGTTAAAGTAAGAAAAACTGCTTCCTTTTATGTAATTCCTCTTCATAATATGAAAAGGCAAACTTTTATGCTGTATATATATTTTTCTTTTAATTTTTCGAGCCAAGTTATTTTACTCTTACATTAGTATTAATATTTGCTATGATTTTTCTATTATCTCAATACTTTTAAGAAACGCGTGGAAAATGTTTCTGCAGGAAATACGTTATTCGTATATCAACCAGCGGCCTCATGAGAAATGGTAGTTGTCTTGTTATTTTTAAGAAGACAAACGTGAGACGTTTCATTTATGTTTGTACTTTTGTACTCCGATTTCATCCGCGCCATTTTCATTTCTGTTTGCCAATGTTTTGTGCGAGTTTTGTAGAATAGCAGGCAGAAAGAATAAACTATTTTTTTCCACAACAGAAAGTTTTTATGAAGCGTTTTATTTAATTACAATTAGATTTTATTGCCTGATTAGTGGCGTAAACACAAATGTATATGATTTCGCGCATTTGCTGCAACAACGTGATAAGTTGAACAATTATGATTTTTCAGTCAATACTCTAGGAACAACTGCGCTGATGTTTTAAATCATCCTAGAGTATTAACTCAACAATCGAAATCTGACGTCACTTCTTGAGCGAATTCATTAGTGATAGGCCGATCACCACCTTAATTCCAAGCGGGCTCGGAGGAATGACATTCTTGAAAATACATTACTGCCAACAAAAGTGTGCGCAGAGCTTTCGTAATAGCTATGCCACTGTGCTACTGAAGGTACCAACGTACTTGCAGTTCAGATTGCACCCGATAAGACATGAGTCTCAGATTCACATCCATAAAAAAACTTTTGACGAATTTAACGAAAATAATAATTTCTAATGCATTTAAGATACGGAAGTTATAGATCTAAAACGTAAAAATATTGCTAGTTTCGTGTTTACTTTTGTTTTTATGTGCTAATTGGTGGTACCGCAGTACCCCTGGGGCCCCTTGTGCACACCCCTATGATTACTATTCGTATTTGTATGTTTGCAGTAGTGAAGTGACTACTTACAATCGTATCAGATACATTTGCGGGTGAATATTTAGTTAGCACTTCAGTAGTGGCAGTATAAGTTCCTTACAGTCGTATAAGATAGATTGACGTGTGAATATTAAGTAAGCACTGCAATGACGGCGTGACTACCTATAGTCGTATAAGATATAGTAACGTGTGAGTTATTAGTAAGCACTGCAATATAGGCGTGACTACCTATAGTCGTATAAGATATAGTAACATGTGAGTTATTAGTAAGCACTGCAATGACGGCGTGACTACCTATAGTCGTATAAAATATAGTAACGTGTGAGTTATTAGTAAGCACTGCAATATAGGCTTGACTACAGTCGTAAAAGATACATTGACGTGTGAATTATAAGTCTGCGCTGCAACAGTGGCGTGACTACTTGCAGTCGTATAAGATAGATTGACGAGTGAATTATTAGTAAGCACTGCCATAGTGGCGTGACTACTTACAGTCGTGTAGGATATATTGTCGTGTGAATTATTAGTAAACACAAGAATAGTGGAGCGACTACTTACAGTCTTTTAGATACATTGACGTGTGAAGTCTTATAAGATACACTAACGTGTGATGTCGTATCAGATACATTGATTTAGTAAGCACTACAAATTGCAAATACGGCCGGCAATTACTAGTAAGAATAAAATGTCGGTTCATGAAATTTTTTTTCGGAAAAACTTTGCTTCAAGAAAACAAATTTAAAATAAAATGCCTTACAGAATGTCAAAAAAGATTTTTTAAAAACAGCAATTGGCCATCGAAATAAACATTACTTGAAACTTTGCAACGTACATTCATAACTACACTTTTCTTCCTCAAAAAAAAAAAAAAAAAGGGTCAATAAAAAAGTAAAAAAAGGGTAAAAAATCGATCAAACTTCTGTTTTTGCTAAAAATAGGTAATCGGTTTTCTCCTCAGCCTTTTCTTTTTCGATACTTGCGTATCACTTTTAAATCAACTTCGAGCAAAATTTCGAAATCTTGGAATCTTAATTACACCCTAGAAAGGGGATATTTTCCGATGAATGTGATAAGAGTGCTCTATGTTTGAAGTATTTCCTCAAGTTTAAACAAGAAAGAAATAAAAAGGAGAAAAGCAGATGTGCGAATACCATTGTACAAATAACGCGCTTAGAGGCAAAGGGGTGCAATAGTAAAAATGAAAATTTGCAAAAACTAGAATAAAACATATAGGAAAAATAGCAAGCAGTTTTGCTTCAAGAGAAGTCGTACATACAGGGCTCGACAAATGGCTTGGAGCCAGATCGCCATGGCACGTAAAGCATGTAAAAGAGGTGAAGTCCGATAATAAAATATTCTACAGCTCCAAAATGTTTTACAGCAGTAACCCCATTTTTTCCAAAATGAAAGTGAATACATTTTTTGCATACCTAAAAGTTTTCGATGTTAATTCCCAAATAAAGTTACATTTTTAAAAATCTACATCACTATCTTTTGCGCTAAGAAATGTTAAATCTTAATTATTGTGAACATATACTTTCCATTTTTTCTTATTCTAAATGGTTAGCTTGAGAAATGTGGTTGGACAAAAAAGAAATTATGTCGAAATTTTGAAATATTAGAATTAGGCCATTTTTGCCTAGCTTGTACATTTTTAGAGAATTTCTCAATTCTATCTATGTGACCAGTTGATTTCTGTGTGAATATTGTTGTGATTCTCTTCGTAAGACTTTTTTATTTTCAGCTTTTAAATTTAACTCCAGTTGCTGCACATATGTAATAGACACTTTTGTTTTTTACTTACGAATCAAGTACATATTTTTAAAAATTTTTACTTAAAAATTTACTTTGAATGCAAGTTTTTATGCAATAGCATATAAAAAACAAAAGCCCCCCCCCCCCGCCAAAGTCATCGAATTTTCCTCTAAATATTGGTATTTGCGAGACCTGTATTTCTCTTTCTAAGAATTTTTACTCCAGATTTTAAATTTAATTTCATTTTCTGTAAATGGTATGAAATACATATTTGCCTTTTGTGCTAAATTGTACGTTGTTCTAAATTGTTGTTGTTTTGTTCTAAATTGTACGTTTTTGTCATTACGCCTCGTATATCCGTCATTACGCCTCGTATATCCGTTTTAAATGCTTTTGTTAATCGTTTTTCCTTTTGCTACACTGGGTAGATCTTGCAAAAACAACTTGAAGCTAAGTCAGAATAGAAACCTAGCTTATGTTGAACTATTGCTCAACAGATCTCGGTTTTGTAAACCTGTAACCTGCAGATTTTTGAGTGAGAGAAAATTTAGCAGCACCTGTTAAGGACTTACACTAATATATTATTTTATCCCAAAGTAGAATCTCCTATCATTGTCACTACTCCAAATTTTCAATTTTGTTATTTTGCTTCTGTGTAGCTTAATTATGATAACTTTAGAAAAATATTGAACATACGGAATATTACAATGTTTTTAACTTTACAGCTAAGATCAAAATGCCTATAAATTAAAATGCTGCATTCAACCACATAACAAGCAAAACATTTAGATATTTTACTGCAACACTTAACTTTGACTAGTCATAAGATGGTTTGATAAATACTGTTCACTAATAATAGAATATATTTGGAAAATTTGCTTCGAAATGTGTAAAACATGAAACATTGAAAAATATACATCTTGTGACGCACGTAATGAGATGAAAAAAGTATCGCAAATCATCCATCTAAAATCAAACTGCAAACCTTTTCTCATGGGCCATTCTTTGCATATTTAGCGTATATATTCATTCCATGAATGGATTTTGAAAACTAAATCCAGCCTAAAGTCTAAGGAGGAAAAACATGGAAGCATAAAAGGAGCTCTATTCAACTTTATCGGAATATTTTTAAGGAAAAAAAAGTAGTATGTAAAAAACGCTCTTGAATTAACGAAGATAATATTTTGTGCTTCCAAAACTTTAATCTAAAGTAAACGCGTCTTTCAAATATAAAGGAGTCCTTTTTTTCGTGTTAAAGTTAAAATGTATGAGAAATATATTTTATAAATATTTTTTTTGTTAACGAATTCGCGGTACAATTCAAAAGATTGTACCGCAAATGTATAGTTTAAGTTCAACAAACATGACTTAAAGTTCAGCATATTTTTATGTAAAATTTTTTTATATCAGTATTTAGTGAAGGGGAATTGTAAAATATCTGCGCTGTTTAAAACAATGCCGTGATGCATGAATTTTGCATTTTGATTGTAGCATTTCCTTTCTAATGAATATATTAATGTATTACTTCAAATATAGTATAATAATTTAATTTTTTTAATGAAATATAAATGTCAAACTCTCTGGCACTTAGTGAACGAGCTCTTACCAGAAGAACAAAAAACAATTTATGTGAGACAAGCCAAATAATTTCGGTTGTACGTAAATTTGCTACGAGGAAAGTCGCTATTACAACGAAAAATGAAGCAGGGGAAAAGATTACGACTCCAAATTTTATGTTTTCTGAACACTAAAAACTCTTGTGAGAAAAGTTTTTCATTTTATATTATTTCTAAGAAAATGTTGCAAAGTCCCTTTTTTACGGAGATAAAACGGGTTTTCTACTCAACTTTTATATACAATTTGAATTGAATAAAAAAATTGTAAAAATGATTTAAAAAATTCACATTCACAAATTGATATTTTGTAATAAATTACACTGTGCAACACGAAAATGTCTGTTTCTTATGTATTTTTGGCTTAAAATTACGAATCTGCAGTTATTTTTTGCCTATCACGTACCGTTTTCCCGAAAGTCCACATTTTAGCTTTTTACGTATTTTCTGGATGAATGGGCATACTTTCGCAATTTATCGACTTAATTTATTATAAATTATGTCTTTCTCATTGACAGTGAGATTGTTGCCATTCTAGAGACCTTTTTAATGAGCTTGGGTTACTTTAGCGACATTTTTGGCAACAAAAGCTTTAGTTACTTTCTCGAAGTTTCGAGTCATTTACAAGACGACAAAGGCATTTTGTAGACTATTTTGCAGAGAAAAAAAGAAATAGTATGCTGCTGTGATGTGAATGTACTATTTCAAGCATTAGGACGTGAGCACAATTCAGCAGATTGGCGCTTGTTTATCAGTGCTCGTCCATGTAAGTATTTTTTCCCCCTATTTATTCCTGCAGCATATTCTGCAAACACAAAGGGTATTTCAAAATTATGAGTGGTAAAGCATATCAAATGAGCCACTTCTAAATCTACAATGTGCCTTTTTCCCACTATTGCACATTTATCGAAATATTTGTAAAAGCTCCGGACAGAGCTCCGTCTTTCTTGCATCTCAGGAGCAAATTCAAAAATTTAAGTGCGGAAAAAATAAAAGAAAGGATTTTTATTAGCAAACAACATAAGGAAGTCCTTTCCTGATGGAGACTATGAAAACAAACAGTCAAAAGCCGAAAACTCCGTCTGGGTGGCCTTTAAATCAGTGTGCTCACGTTTCCTTGGAAATGAGAAAGCTGAAAACTATGAAAATCTTGTTGTAACATGATAAAATGCTGTTGTATTATAGATTGATATATTTCATTAAAACTACACTTTTCGGACTACAATATGGACTTCTTTTCTCAAAACCTTGGTGCACTTAGTGATGAGCATGGGGAAAGCTTTCATCAGAACATCTCTGTGTTTGAAAAGCGTTTAAGCTGTCGATATAATGGAAGTACACGAATTGAATATTGCTAATCTGTTATCAGGGCACACCAGCAGATGCCCACAAGATAAAACGGCCAAAAAATTATTTTAGGGTTTGTGTTTCAATAAGTAAGCCTCAGCTACATTCTTCTATGACCAAATTGTATAAATTTGAGAAGTGGGCCTCTAGCAAAAACGGTGCGTGATGGAATATTTGTTTGTTTGGATATTTGAATCAAGCACCTTTTGATTATATAGAATCACCTAATTTCATCTAAAGGACAAAAAAAAAAAAAAAGTTCAAATTTGTTGCACAGTGTTATTTTTAAATGTAAAGTTCGATATTGCATTCAAAATCATCACTGGAAGGAAAACTAAATAAATTAATAAATACCACTTTGACTTTGATTAACAAACATTGACTTTGATCATAGAAAAATTTAAGCAAA
The DNA here is from genome assembly GCA_038502835.1 of Octonoba sinensis. NCBI lineage: Eukaryota > Metazoa > Arthropoda > Arachnida > Araneae > Uloboridae > Octonoba > Octonoba sinensis. Next base: position 13,897,121 of record CM076606.1, on the reverse strand, counting down.
AATAATTTTTTTAACCATTTTAAAAGCATACTTTCTTACATTTGATGTGAGTGAAACTTAGAAGTGATTTTGCTCTTTTAAACGACTTTAGTGTTTTGGAAAAGATTTTCAATATCTAATGTGAAAAAATAATATATCGAATATAAATATATATATATATATATATATAGTGATTTGTTTCTATTCTGAACAGTCATAGGACCCAACAATAGTGCTCAGATTATGGGGATGTTCATTATAAAGGATGAATGGTGTAGCACGTTTGCAGATAGAATTGATTACGACAAAAAAAAATCGATTATGTTTATGGTTTATGAGCAAGAAGAATAATAGATTGTTAATAAAATCATGTTCTTAAAATACTCACGATTACCACAAGGATAAAGAAGGTAAAAAAAGAACAAATTACAAAAGATCTATTATGATTTTGATTATAGACTCATGAAACGAAAATAATTTTCCTTTTTCTTTCAATCAATTGGTTGTTAATAATTACCAGTTAAATTAAACCAGTATGATGAACCAAGCATAATTAATTGAAATGTTAACTTTAACGTAGTCAACAAGCAGTAACTCAAAAACTATAAAAGCAAAAAAATCTATAATTGTGCTTTTTTTTTCCTTTTGTTTTGAGGGGTGAAAAAGAAGTAACAAACTTTCGGTATATTTGACTTAAAAAAAGCTTCTTTTTAAATTTTTTTGACATGGAAGAATCTATATTTTTTTGAAAATTGGTATCGAAATTTATTTAAAGAGTGAAATCTCAAGATGCCAATATTCTGAAATGAAACTGGTAAACAATGTGTTTTAGATAGTTTGGAACAGTTAAATAACTCAAAGTTATAAATTTCGGGGAAAATTATAGTAATATTTTCCACCCCTTTAAGTTTCAGTTTATTAAGGAGAGAGAAAAATAAGTTATAAGTTTATATAAACCTCTAGCACATGCCAAACAGGGAGGCTGGGTAATTACCCAGTTTTGAATGCGAACATGTTCAGTATAAAGAGAGGTAATGATTGAGTGGGGATTTAAAGTGCTGTTCATATTCACTGGGGTGTTCAGATTATAGGGTACAAACTCAGAGTACAGAGAGATCATACTACGTTAAGTGTGTGAAGTGTCGCTGAGACTATAGAAAAGTGTTCATAATATGGGGGGTGTTCAGTTCACATTAGGGAGTGTTGAGATGGAGAAAATCCACTGTATTATACGTATCCGAAAGGATTCCTAAGAAAAAAAATTAAATGACCAAAAAAAAAAAAAAAAAGCGCATTGTCTGAAGATGAACAAACCTAACACGTAATGCATCCTTGAAATTCAAAGTGGAGAAAAAGTTGTATAGGGAAAGAAAAAAAGGAATCATACTTTAAAAAAATAAAAAATAAATAAGAATAAGAATAAGAATAAAAATATTTAAGAACATGGAGTTTTGAATTTACATATTATATGAAACACAATGGGCCTTTAAATTTAAAAACCCAAATTAAAAAAAAAAAATCTAATGTTTATGAAAAGTTATTTATATCACAAATAAGCATTAAAATGCAGACATATGTTTTGGGATCTCTTTTTCAATGCGATAGTGGAGCTTCTAGATGCGAAAACATCCAAATGAAGCATACAAGACAACAAAAACACGGCTTATATAGCCTACGATTTACCCGAAAACCAATGAGAATAAGCGGAAGTGGAAGTAGAAGTAACCAAGAAGGCTCCAGTAAGAAAGCATCAAACGAACCCAGTTGAAAGTACACAAAGTAAAAAGCAATATCAAATGAACAACAAAGCAAAATAAGACCACAGCATGCATAAAAATATAAAAATACATGAAAATTGCAAAAACAATAAAATAAAATACCAAAGTTCCTTTTATTAATTTAATGTTTATGGTTAATTTATAATTACATTTTTAATGCTTCAGTTTGATTCTATATAAAAAAATATCAACTCGAACAAGAAGATTTATAGCAGTTGAAACGAAATACAGAAGCTATATTGTAAACAAAACATTTATGTCGTCTCGAGTTGTGTTATAAAAGTAAAGATTGTAGAAATCGTAGTTTGGCATTTATTGACACACGAACAGACACTGATGTTAAAAACAAAGAAAAGCATTGGGTGTTCAAGTAAAAAAACGTTGATCCATTTATAACTGTAGCCAATATTCTGCGAGATTGTAGTCAATTTCTTTAGGACGTGGTGAGAAATGCCGTAATCGTTTAAACTAGACAGAGATAGATTACAAGGAATTACGTTTCTACTCCTAATAATAAGGAATTGAAGCAACTAAAAACTATTTTTTGATGCATTTCTGTATTAAATTTTGTAAAAGTTATATATTTTTCTTTCTATATAGTATATATATATTTATTATTTTTTTTGTTATATCATACAATTCTTTTTTTGAATTTAACTCACATACACTGATGGGGAAAAAAAATCCCAACACCAAGAAATAATTATTGTAGAGTAATGAAATTTCAGCAATACATTTATATAGGTAACGTACGTAATTGATTACAATTTCAAAATCACAGGTTAATTTAAGCCCGAGAAGAGTTATTGCAGAAGTGAAATACAGGTACATTAATAACCGGTGTAACCGCCAGAATTTCGAATGCAAGCATACAAACGTGCATGCATTGAATCATACAGGTGCTGGATGTCCGTTTGTGGGATGGAGTTTCATGCTGTTGCACTTGGTCGATCAATACAAGGACGGTTAATGCTGGTTGTGGATGACGCTGGAGTTGTCGTCCAATGATGTCCCATACGTGCTCAATTGGAGACAGATCTGGGGATCTGGCAGGCCAAGGCAGTGCGCCCAGAAACCCCCCGCACCTGCCATTTTCTGGCCTATCGTATTTTTAGATGCCCCCGATTGCAAGCCCTCGGGAGCAAATGGGGTTCCGGGAGAGCTCGACCAACCGCAAATTTATAAAAACCATTAAAAAAAAAAAAATACAGGTTATTGAAAAACACTAAAACACAGTACAATGCAAAACTTTAAGAGTATGCATTAAGCGCTATATGACATGAGACAACAATGAGAAACCGTGCAACACTATAAAAAAGTACCAAAATCAATCATACAATATCAAAACAATGTGAAATGGTACACTCAAAAATATACACAAAAACAAAGGAAGATAATAGCCAAAACTTAGACAAACACTAAGTTCCCTGAAATAGATACCCCTCGCTTGATAAATGCAAAAACAAAGAAGCAAGGAGGGAGCGTGCATGGGGATGCTGGAACGCGTTACGAATAGCTTGAATGGGTGAAATTTGGCTGCTAGCCCGAATATGATACTTAACTGGTTAAAGAGCAATGAAAAACATAGTGGTCAGGCGTACCCATCGCTTCACAGGAGCAATAAGGAGAATCAGAAAGAGCAAAGCGATGAAGATAGCTCGGGAAAGGGCCATGGCCAGAAACCAGGATTGTTTCAAAACGTTGGCTGACCCTTGGAGAAAAACGAAGAATTGGAAAGAATTCAAAAACCCGGCGACCAGTATCCGCCTCGTTCCAGCGGTACTGCCAATCCTCTCTAGTTTTGGCTCTAATTTGTTGTATGAAGTTGGATTTAGGAAGGGGAAGGGCCGTGTAGGGTAAAAATGCGGGATCCTCAGCTGCCGTACGAGCTAATTGGTCAGCTTTGTCATTTCCCACATTCCCTGAATGACCCTTGACCCAGTGAATTGAAATTCTAGGATTCGAAATTAGCATTCTTTGTACTGAATTTACTAGAGGACTGCGCTGAAGTGGGTCTTTGATAGAAAGGATAGCAGCCTGACTGTCTGAAAAAATTTGAACGTTAGAGGATGGAATTGTGAGCGACAGGTTCGCCGCTGACTTAATAGCAAAAAGTTCCGCCTGAAAAATTGAATTACCAACAGCATGCCTCATTGCACACTCCCCCACTGCACGGTGTCCCTTGTACTGAACCACCGTCGTAGCCACGCCGACGGGCGTTTTGGATCCGTCGGTATAAAAACGATTAAATGATAAAGATGGGGGGTCACGGTCAACACTGCAAGGATAGTCAGAAATTTGCACCCACGAACGCTGAAACCATTTTGGTGCCGCGTGTTCATACAAAGAGGGATCGAATGTTACCCCATCTAAAACGATGGTCCTCCTCTCTACATAGAACTGGGTGAGCCAGATCTTCTCCCTTATCGTCAGGTCTATAGGGGGCACTCCCGCCAGCATGTATAGTGCTGAGTGGGGGCACGTTGCGTACGCCCCGGTTACTGAGAGCAGTGCTTTGCGTTGGAGAGTGAGAACCTTTTTACTCTGGTGGACTGTTAGAGTGCGTCCCCACAGTCCCGACGCATAAAGGAGAGACGTCTCAAAGACCTGTTTATAGACGAGAACCCGTTGGCGAATTTTCAAGCCCCAGTTACCCCCCGCGAGACGCTGGAGACCACTTTGAATGAAAATTGCTTTATTCCTTATGTAATCAATGTGTGCATCCCAAGTCAAAAATTGGTTAAATACCACGCCCAAATATTTTAAAGTAGGGCTTCGTTTAATTGATAAATCACCGATGCGTAAGTATGGTGGTCGCACCAGGTCCCGCGGTACCTTGAAAACCAATACCCTTGACTTGCTGCCCGAGGCCTCGAGGTCGTGCTCCCTCAACCAAGCATCGAGTAAAGAAAGAGAAAAGCGACCATTAGCCTCCAGCAGTTGGTTCGTGCGGCCATGAATTAGCAGAAGAAAGTCGTCCGCGAAGGCCTGTATTTTAGTGTGACCGGGCCAGTCAATGGAAAGGAGCGATGCTGCCACGAAGTTCCATAGCTCCGGACCACTACAGGAACCCTGCGGGCAACCCTTCCACTGTGATGTCCAAACGCAGCCGGAGGAGGTTTGAGCATAAACTGTGCGTTCGGATAAGAAACTGGCAAAAAGGTTCAAGACAGCCGGGTCGAAATTACACGAAGACATATACTGTAGAATTTTTACCCAAGGGAGATTGTCGAAAGCCGACACAATGTCAACCGACACTGCCGCCATTAGGGATTCAGAGCTGATACCTTGCAATAGGTTATTGTAGAAGTGAAGAAGGGCGTGATCGGTCGAGCGCCGAGGTACGAAGCCAAACTGCAGTGGATGATGTAGGTTATTAAGGGATAAGTGGCTCTGAAGACGAAAAAGCATTAGTTTTTCAAGAATCTTTGAGATTGTGGGGAAAAGGACTATAGGCCTGTAGGAGGCAAAGCTCGAAGGGTCCTTACCATTCTTTAAAAATAAAATGAGAACACCTTCCTTAAATACTGGAGGGAAATAGGCAAGCTGTAAACATAAATTGAATAAGGTACAAAGGAAAACAGGGAAAGTCAAATGGAAAGTTGACCAAATAACTCCGTCCAAGCCGTCACGACCCGGGGCCTTCTTGCGTGGGAGGAGGCGGACCGCCCTGTCAACCTCGGACTGCGTAAAAGGTGCGGGTACCCTCGCTGTGCTGATTTCTGGTTGAAGTGACTTAGGGGTAACAGTAGGAGCAGGATAAAAATGATTTAGAACAGATTTACAAAAAGTCTCCTCTGGGGTTGAGGCAGGCCAAGGCAACATGTCGACACGCTGTAGAGCACGTTGGGTTACAGCAGCAGTATGAGGTCGAGCGTTATCCTGTTATAAAACACCTCCTGGAATGCTACTCATGAAAGGCAGAACACCAGGTTGAACCACCAGACCGACGTACACATTTGCTGTCAGGGTGCGTGGGATAACCACGAGAGTGCTTCTGCTGCCATAATAAATTGCTCCCCAGACTATAACTCCAGGTGTAGGTCCAGTGTGTCTAGACCTTAGACAGGATGGCTGCAGCCGCTCACCTGGCCTCCTCCTAACCAACACACGGCCATCACTGGCACCAAGGCAGAACCGGCTTTCATCAGAAAGCACAACAGATCTCCACTTCGTTCTCCAATGAGCTCTAGCCTGACACCACTGACGTCGCAAACGGCAGTGGTTTGGCGTTAGTCGAATGCACGCTACAGGACGTCTGGCTCGGAGCTGTCCTTGAAGTAACCGATTGGTAACAGCTCGTTGTGTCACTGTGGTGCCAACTGCTGCTCGAATTTCTGCTGCAGACACAGTACGACTCGCTACGGCCATACGCCGAACACGGCGGTCTTCCCTCTCAGTAGGGCCACGTGGCCGCCCGGAACCCGGTCTTCTTGAGGCAGTGCCTTCCCTTGACCACTGCTGCCAACATTCATGCAATTCCTGCCAAGCCTTTCTGCAATCTCGCGGAAAGAAAACCCACCTTCTCGTAGACCTATTACACGACCTCATCCAAACTCCGTGAGCTCTTGATAATGGCTTCGTCGTCTTCTTAAAGGCATTGTGGACTAACATCAACTCACCACATCAAATCTCGACGCTAAACAACGCTCAGGAACGTTACAGCGCGTATTTAAAGTAAACCTGATTTGCATCTTCCGTGTGTCGCTACTAGCGTCACACTGATGCGCCGAGCGTAAAATTTGAATCGACGTCATCTTTCAGATGTAGAAACACGCCTGCCAAATTTCGTTTCGCTAGCACAAATCCTTCTTGGTATTGGGATTTTATTTCCATCAGTGTAAATGGATTTTTTTTCTGTCAATTAAATATTTTTGATTTAATGTACATTTGATTTAGGAATTCGAAATTGATAAATAACCCTTTTTTAAATAAATGAACTTCAGATTCTACATTTTAGAAAAAGTTCTTTATAATACGACAGTTTTTTTTTTTTGGAAAGTTCAATTCGTATGTATAAAGCGTGGTGCTCAATCTTTTTTTCTTGTGAATTTGTTCTAAAATCCGAAAAAAATGGCGCACCACTTACCGAAGTCGTAAATAACAAGTAACGAAATTATGAAATTTCTAGCACATTTACGTTCCATGTTGACTAATCACTCATAGCAAGAAATGAAAACATAATTGTAAAACGTCAAAGTTCCCCGTAGGCGCTAATGTTTTTTTTTTTTTTTGAACTGTTCAATAATGAACAAAAATTGTTCAATTCAAAAAATATTTCATGCCGAGAACTTCTTCCAATAACCTTCTTTATAGTAATTTGGATCTTATGCAAAGAGTTTACATAATTTGCTGCATTTTTGACCATAGGCGCTAATGTTGCGACTTTTTGAACTGTTCAAAATTAAACGAAAAAACGTTTAAATCAAAAAGTGTTAATCTTCAATTCAATAAAGTTAAATCAAATATGGAAATGAGATGTCCTCGCCGAGACCTTCCGAATGCATAAAGAATTTTTCGAATTGGACAACTTTTCCAAAAGTTTTTGGGGGGGGGGGGGGGGGGGAGACAGCCCGACAGACAAACATTTTCCCGTCTCAAAACCCTTCTTTTCATTTTTTTTATTTTTCAATCATTATTTAATTACTTCACTTATTTTTTTGACTTTTCTTTACTTTTTTAACGATATTTTCACGATAAATTAAGCCTTCTTTCACACATTATTTATTTATTATTAACTTTTTACGGGAAAGTTAGTTAAAAAGGGATCAATGAATATATTCCGGTACCACTTTGTGATCCACACTTTCGAAATCAGGAAAAGATAAGAATCAGTTTTTTTGTTTTTTTTTTCAAATTTTATTCGTATGCTTCTTATGACAGCCCACAACTTTTCCACATCATGGGAAACGCAAATCATTAAAAAAAAAAAAAAAAAAAACGCTTCGTCCTTACATATATACTAATTTATTATTTCGTTTTTCATTTGCCTTGGAAATTTAATATTGTGTCATTACAATATAATTTTCGCAAACTCTCTTCATACACCGCATGAACCACTGGGGATTCACGAATCTCCGGTTGGGGAGTGGTATAATGTAAATATGCAGTAATGCATAATTGTGTCTTTTATTCTTTTATTATCTGAGAAAAATAGTATCATACAAATCTTTATCATTATTGTTTTTATTTATACCCCATCCATCATCACTTCCACCATTACCACCATCATCGTCATTATCATCATTATTATTATTACTATTATTATAATTATTATTATTACTATAATTATTTACAGAATTAGCAAAAAAACTTATGCCTTTAAATCCGGGTTCGTTGTTTTAAATCGCGATTTAAATTAAGTGATTTTTTTCAAAAAAAATCATTGAGTTTGCAATGCTAGAAATTGTTCTAATAATGAAATATGTTGCAATTACAACCACTGTTTCAAACAAAACTTCCTAGGTCCATCTGTCTGTGTGCATAACATATTTCATAAGTTTAGAACTAATTACTATTTTTTTATATTTTACAATATTAATCTTATTCTTCAATCATCTTAACAGCAAACACTGTTAAAAATTTCCGTAAGAAAATAGTAAAATAAACATTTATTTGATTGTTATTTTACCATATTTAATTACAACAGTTTAATAACCATTAAAAAGATGGTACTCTAACCGCTGATTGCGAAAAAAATCGTTTATTCTCTGTTTATCCTAAAGAACGTTTAACTAACCGTCATTTTCAAGAGTTCAATAAGAATCGGTTGTCCATCTTGGTTGCGAAACCTTACCGGTCGTACGTTGTTTTAAAATAGGAATACGGATTTATCAGTTAAAATCTGCATGTGTATATAAAAAAAGAAGAAAAAAAAGTGGCTTAAGCAGTGGATACTAAATAGAAACACATACACACGTAAATCAAAAATGGGGGACATCGGCTTCTCAAACTGTTTGCGAATGAGCGAACCCATAATTTGAGCTATTGAAGCTTGTTTGTATCTTAATTTTTGCAGCAAATGAAATGAATTTCGTCAATATACAGTAAATTTAGACCAAAAATAAATTTGGATCCAATCAAAAACTGAAATCTCAATTTTAAGGCTGTTTGCCTGTTGGAAAAGAAGATTTATTGATAAATAAACGGATGCTTTACGCGATGATGGTAGCCGAGTGGATAGAGAGCAAGACTTGTACACCACGCATTCGGGGTTCGAGTCCTGCAAGTTTCGTTTACGGTTTCTACGTCTCGAAGATTCTACACCTCGAAATGGTTCAGAAACGGTGAAAATTTTTGTTTTGAAACCATTTTTAAATGGTTATAAAACCGTAAACTTTTGTATTTACGGCTTTTTAACCAAGTTAATTGGAAATGGTTAGGTCCCGTAAAGATAGAAAAACGTTCCAAATCGTAAATTTAACTGTGAATTAGATGGACAGACTGCTGCCGGTCCTTTAACCGTAATTTCATGATGAAATTACTAACAGTGAAGCATAATTCATTCAATCATTCAAATTTGAATTCATAATAATTATGAACCATTTTGTGTATTTTATCTTAAAAATAGTATTTTAGATCCATTTAATAAATGCCGTACAATAAATAGTTCAGAATGATATTGTTCAAAACAACAATTGTTAGAATTTAGAATATGTATCCTTAAAATTTCATGCATGTCCTCTAATAGCTTAAGGATTAACATTCCATATTGTTTCTATGAATGTAACATAATAAATATCCAAAATATTTAAGGTCTTTAAAAAAATTTAAAAAAATCCGATTTAAATAAACAAACCTGATTTAAATTTAAAAAGTCCGATTTTTTTTGATTAAAAAAAAAAAAAAATCATGAACCCTGCTTTAAATGTAGAAATTGAATGTAATTTAAGCAAAAACTGCAAAAACGCTTCAGATACGTATTTCGGGGGTTACAAAGAAACATGCAGGTCTATTAGATTTCATAAAGTTCTGAGCTTCAGGATGTAAAAAGTCTGTACTTTAGAAATATTTTAAAACTTCATGTCGGAATTTCAACACCCTATCAAAGTATCCTATATTATCTGCATCATCATAATGGCAGCTGAAACAATTCTGGGAATTTTCGTATTTTCTTAAGCATCAGAAAACTGATATTTTGACTTAAGAAGCACTTACTCTTTTTCTGAAACTTATTTTTATTGGGGAAGCATAAAGCGTAAAGGTTCTTAAATACAATGGAACTTTTCAGTTTTACTAGTAATCGAATTACTTTTATTCATATTACTTTATTTTTGTTTAATTATTCAATTTCTGCTTTTGTACTTTTGGAATCTAATTTTCTCAATCCTTCGTATGAAATTTAAACTGCTTCTTTGAGTAATTTCTTTATTTGAATTAATTAAGTTTAAGATCTCGATAATATGGTATATGTGGTAACTCGATTATAAAGAAAATTGATGTTCCTTCTAAAACTTTCATCACGTTGCAATTACTGGTTAAGTAGATACATCGAAACAAAAATCACTCAATTAGGCTCATTTTGCGTTAGAAACATATTGTTCTTAAACTGATTATAAGTTTAAGCTTGCACATAAAACAAATACCGGCAGAAAAAGTGTATTTCCTTGATAATTTTGTTTTGCACAGTAGAAAGAAACATAATGCTAAAATTGAACTGCACACAAAATTTACTGAATTAAAATAATTACTGTGATGTAAAGTTAAAATAAAAGTGTAAAATCAATCAATTTTGCCTGAAATGTTGTAACAGTAAAAACAATAATTGCGTAAAATCATTAAAAAACGCAGAGGTTTTTTTTCTTTTATCAAACTTTAAGTCATACATTTAACAAAGTTCATTTCTCTTCGCAAAATCACTATATAATTAAAAATATATTGCTCTCCTCATGAAATATCAGATTACATTTTTCTGTGATTTTAGTTTCACTGAAAAACATCCTTAAAAGTTTTGAGCATGCTCTTCCTATGCAAACTCAAATGCATTTGCGTTTTTAGCATGATGTAAATGAAAGTAGATACATTTTTTTTTCTTGAAACTACATGAAGAACATTGAAGAAAAACTCCAACAGTCCAAAATATCTGCTATGTTTGAGAATGTGAGAATAATTTTCTTAATACAAGAGAAACATTTTGCAGAAAACCCTATCAGTGTTAACTTCTATGATTTGTTGTGACATAAAAAAAAAAAAAAAACTGAATTTGAACCTTCAGCATCTGAACTTCAAAAACAGTTTATACTAATACTAAATTATTTATATTACCTATTCGTATATTAATAGAGATCAGAAGAGGGTTTTCAATGCCATGAAATGCTGAAATTTCAGAGATCCCAACACAAGCGTTTCATACTGCAGTGGATTCCTGCGCATTGTAACCTGAATGATCATAAAGCAATGATCATGAAGATTCTCTTGCCAAAAGGGGTTATACTAAGAGTTTTGTAAAATCAAAAGACCTCCTTCCACACTGCAAAAGCAGTTCATAAAACTGTCTCTGAGGTCAACATACCAGATAGAACTTCTGAGTAAAATTGACCGAAAATAAGAAAAAGATTGGCTCCAGAGCATTCTCGATAAACCTAGACGGCAGGCAGTGGCTTTGTTTCATCTATCAACAGCACATGGCTACCTTGCCGTTCATCTTAACTGTATTTCTTATTTGCTATGGCTACGTAAATTAATTGCATTAAAACTGATTTAACAAATGCGCTTTTAAACTTTAATTGCTCGCGCTGGTATATTTTCTACGCCACAGGAGTTTAAATGGCCGCTGCTTTAACCCCCCCCCCCTTCTACTATTAAACATTTCCTTCCAACATTAACCATTTCCAATGCTTTGTATTTATTTAGTACTATGTGAAAAGTAATTTAGAAGATATTCGTATTCCATGGAGAAACAAAATACTAATTTTTATGATACTATTAATGTTAATCACTCACTCACAGACACACGCACACTGAAATTATTACTTAAGTCAGTTAGAGTAATATTTATTTCCTGATGATTATTAAATATACATGCTACGATTTTATTTAAGAATTCAGCAATTTATACATCTTCTGTATTGTTTTGGGCACACTATCAATATTGCTTCAGCTTTCTAGTAGTATATTTTCTAGTTTATCTTCCAAACCCGATGTATGTTCGAGACATGCGAATATCTTTACAGAAAAGGAAAACCAGAAATAAAGATATAATACCGAATCAAACAAAGAACAATATACATAAAAAACTCATATCAGAACGTGGAAAGGGAACAAAAGTGGATAAAAGTAGAATTTTCAGGAAAGAAACGACTAGATTTTTTTATAAGTTGGGAATGGAATTTCACTGTTGAAATAGAATTGCTTACCTATATTTGTAAAGAAAAATTGGAAAGTTACGTTACAACCTTTTCATGTTTATCTTATACATAATAAGAATAACCTAGAAATGTATGCATCATGCTCTTCTTGATTATTTTGGGTACATAAATTCAGTTTTTTTTACTAGTTTTCGTAGAAATCAATGTTTTAAAATGCGTATATATTATATGTGTGTGTTTGTATGTGTATATACGTGTAAAATATCTCCCTCATTTTTTACCACATCATGCAACGATGACTGGCTAATTTCTATTCAGTTCACTTAACATTGAGAAGAACTTTAATTGGTTGGTTTGTTTAGATTTAATGGCGCAAATGCAGCTGTTGGCTTCCCTACCCCAAATTTGTTATATTTTCGTTGGATTCAAATATTTAAAAACTGTATCTGTAACTTTGTTGGAAATGTAAAGAGTTGGAAATGTAAGAGTAATCTTAAATGTAAAGAGTAAGAGTAAAGAGTTGTTGGAAATGTAAAGAGTAATGTAAGAGTATCCAATAATCTTTGTTGGAAATGTAAAGAGTAAGGAAGTTTTCTACATTTTAAGGGCGTATTACTCAATCAGTTGGCAAATATAAAAAAGGAAAAAAAGTTTTCTTTTTTTTATTACTAGTATTTCACACAATTTGTAAGTATGAATTTTTTGAAAGTTCATGCAATGTGAATGTTGCCTTAAAATATGTAAATAAATTTTATTATAATGAATGGGAATGCTGTGAGTCTAAGAACAGAAAAACAGAAAAGGTTTGTCGTTGAAAAAAATATTTGGTTTTACTTGTTAATATTTATTGACTTTTATTTAACAATTTGTAAATATTTTAAGGTGCATGCCGCGTAAATATTTCTTTAAATTAAATAAACTAATATTATTTATTAGAAAGAAGGGGAGTGCTGTAGCTCTAAGAAAGGAAAAGCGTAAAATTATGTCATACATTGTTTCAAAAAACTAAAATTCACTTATTCTTCTAACAATGTTTTTCAAAACCAATGCTAAGTTAATTTTATAAAAATGGGAGAAAAAGGGGTGAGGAGAGAAAAAAAACTTGATATTTTGTACATAAAATAACAAACGTGAGGAAATTTTCTTCATTGTGTGTTTTTTTTTTTTCGTTTAACAATGTTTCTCATACAACTGCCTCAGTTATTTGCAGTTAATAATTTGGAAAAAGAAAGGTTTGTTTTAAAAAGAAAAGTAAGATTAAAACTCTAATTTTATTAAAATAAATACAGGTCTATGTTGCACTATAATATTATTGTTTCATGTAAACATAAAATTGCTGAAGTGTTTGATCTGACTGCCGATACGTTATTTTCACATCTAAATCTTCTCCCAAAGGCACTAGTTAAAAACCAGCACAGTAAAAACTTTTCACACGATATAAAAGAAAGCGGAAAAAATTGTTCGATTTTCCTCCCCTTTTTTAAAATTATAGATCTGTTGCATTATTGAAAAAAAAATATCCTTAAATGTAATCCTTAACTGCAACAAACCATTTTTGCCGGTACGGTGGATTTTCGAGATGCAGAAAATCAACATTGCCGTTGTTATATGATTATGTGCTGCTGAAAGAGTCATTTACCATTACCTGGGGAGTGCAATAGGTTTGCAGTGGCGTAAGTCAATACGCAGCCTTAATTAGGGAAAAGAAAAATCTCCTGTTGGTAAAAAAAAATCATATTTGATTAAAATACGCCAGGTTCGTTAAAACGACTACGTGTGTCTGTGCAATGATTTTACAGGAAGAAGAAATAAGATTCACGAACTGATGTAGTTCTACTTTTTAAATAATTATTTTCTAGTTAATTTCAAGTGTACTAACAAGGCATTATTGCAGGGCCCATATCAAATAATACAGTAAAACCCCGTTAAAACGCGGGGGACACATTCGGCACCCGCGTTATAACATAACCGCGGTATAGTGAAACTATATCCAAACAGTACTCACTTTTGTTGCATCATTTTTAACTTTATCAACTACTCGTGCCTTTTCTTCTATGGGATATTTTTTTCTTTTCTTCTTTGGTGCTATTTTATTAACTATAATTGCTGTGCAGGAAGCACACATCTCAACTGCGCAGTCAGTCAATCGAGCGATAGGTTATAAACCAAAAGGTGTACATCAGGCCTATTACAATAGGGCTTTACCTGTTAATGTGTGTGATAAAGGAATTGGAGCTCTTTGGCTAGAATATTTGTGTGCTCGGACTGGCTTTATTTACAAAGGTACATAAGGAATCACCTTTAAATGGCAGCGATAAAGGGTGTATTAAAGGTCGGAGGACATGATAGTCACCGCGGTATATCCGATTCCGCGGTATACTGAGGCGCGGTATAACGGGGTTTTACTGTATCATAATTTACCCGTTGCTCCTCATGAGGGAATCCCAGAAACTATTAGTTTAAACTCATAAAAAAACGCATAAAATGACTTCTTTCCCCACCATTTTAATACTAACATGTATCATAACATTTGAGAAACAAAATGTTCCTACATCATATATGTCGATGATTTATTTTTATTTATTCCCACACACACACCTTAAAAAAAAGCAGGAAAACAAAATTTATTATTTTCAAAAGCACGCCTTATATGATATTTGTACAAAACGAAAATTTAATTCCAGCAATGAATGCAGCATTTAATATGCTACGCTTATAAAAATATACTCTTTCTCTAAAACAATGACAAAATATAAAACTCTTTTGGGAAATATTTGATTTATTTCCTCTGTATTTTCAGCACTTTCTTTTTTCGTTGGAGAATAAAAGAATTTTAAAGAAATATGTAGCAGCTGTGGGAGAACTTTCTAATAAGAAATTCGCATTTTTGAAGTCCGAAAAAAAGTTCAGGCATTTCTTTAATATCTACGCTTTTGTTTCGTTTTCCTCTGAAATCAGTTCAGAATTGTATCTTACATTTATTTGGAAATACCTGATTTTGAGTTTTTTTTCTCTTCTAGTTACTCTATTACACATTAATGTCAGAAACAGATTCGTAGAGATTTATATTTTATTTTTTAACAATGAGTTCTTATGTGACTTTTGAATTGACGTCTTTGCGTTAAGTTATTACATACTTAGCTCGTTGTTCTTTGGAGATAAAGTTTGTAATGATTCTGTTTGAAGTTTCAAATAATATTCATAGAAAAATATAACCGAAGCAATTCTTAAAGAAATTCTCGAAAATAAAAAAAACATTGTTATTGAAGCTTCAAAGGAGGACTACTAAGTTGGTAAGTGGTCTCTCGAACTTAATTTATGAGGTCAGGCTTAAAAGGCTCAATACGAGTATGTAGGGAATACTGGGAATACTTGATTCCCCCTGAATTTTTTTCTCTGCTGCAAATCGTCAGTTTCGAAAAAAAAAATAGCAAGAAGAATGATAATTTTTTTCCTCTCTAAGTCTGTATTTTGTTTACTTGAAGTTAAACAGAAAGTTTCGGCACTAAAACAATTTCTTTCAATATTTTTCTAATATGATCATGTACCCTTACACAAAGGCTATTGAGCAAAAAAATGCTGTCATTTTTTGCGTATAACCCTAACATTATAGACATATTCTAATGCTCTACTAATTAAATACTTTTGATATTTTTTGCAGAGGGATCAAGTATCCCCAAGCTCCCCTATAGTCTCGAGCATAGGAGAGTTAGAGGGGACATGGTTCAGTTATTTAAATTTATTAAATTGGAAAATGTTGATGTGATACATGTATTCATAAAAGGTAGAACCAGAGATCATTGTTTTAAGCTTTTCAAATCCCAGGCTAATCTTGAAATTAGGAAAAATTACTACTTCAATAGGGTTATAGGCAGTTGCAATAGTTTACCGGAAGCGACTGTTACTTGAAGTGAGGTAAACAGTTTTGAGAGGACTCTTGATATTCGTGGGTACTGGTAAATTGACTTGTTCCAGCCTACCTGGGCCCAGAGCCTGTTGCTGGTATTGACTTTTGTACTTATATTTTTATTTAAGGTCAATGACTACTTTGATTTCTATTGGGCTTCTGGATTTCGTTGCAAAAAGTTTCTTTGATGTTTTTTCAGTTCTGTATGCGAATATGCAGTTACAAATATGTGTGTTTCGAATTAATTTACCTTTGCATGCGAAGTTTCTCCTCAGTTTTTAATAATGACATAGATGTTACTATAGATGTAACCATAAATGTACGGCATGAAGTGGTAGAGATTCAGAGACACACACATGGAATGCATGTTAGTTTAATTGCTTATCAAGACGAATCTATTCCAAATGATTAGATAAGTGCATAATCATTGGTAGATGAACATCTCTGTATCTCAGAATCCTCTAGTTACGGTTTTCAAGAGTCGTTGAGAGTTACGCAAAATGCAGGAAAGAGACGGACAATTAGAACTCGGACACATGTGATTTTGTATTGTCACAATCTATAGCCCTTAGACCATTATGCACATGGTACCTGTAAATAGATCTTAACTAAACTTTTTAAAATATTCGCCCCTTTCGACCAGACTTTTTCAGCTTTAAAATTTCTAACAAAAAGTACTATTTATGTCAATGCTGACATAAATAGTAAATTAGAAATTTCATCATGAAATTACGGTTAAATAACCGGCAGCAGTCTGTCCATCTAATTCACCGTTAAATTTACGGTTTGGAACATTTTCCTATCTTTACGAGACCTAAACCATTTCCAATCAGCTTGGTTAAAAAGCCGTAAATACAAAAGTTTACGGTTTTATAACCATTTAAAAATGGTTTCAAAACAACATTTTCACAATTTTTGAACCGTTTCGAGGCGTAGAAACCGTAAACGAAGCGTGTGGGAATCGAACCCGGGTGTATGGTATACCAACCTTGCGCTCTAGTCATTCGGCCATCTACACCACGCAAAGCGGCCGTTTATTTATCAATAGATCTTCTTTTCCAACAGGCAAACTGCCTTAAAATTAAAATTTCAGGTTTTGATTGGATCCAAAGTGATTTTTGTTCTAAATTTACTCTCTATTGACGAAAATTATTTTATTTGCAGCAAAAATTAAAATACAAACAAGCTTGGGCAGCTCAAATGATGGGTTCGCTCATTCGCAAACAGATCGGGAATCCGATGTCTCCAATTTTTGATTTTCGTGTGTATGTATTTCTATTTAGTAAACACTGCTTTAGCCACTTTATTTTTCGTCTTTTTTTATATACACATGAAGATTTGAACTAATAAATCTTTATTCATATTTTACAACGTACAAGAACGTACTACCGGTAAGATTTCTCAACCAAAATGGACGCCGATTCTTATTGAGAGCTTGAAAATTACGGTTAGTTAAACGTTCTTTAGAATAAACAGAGAATAAACGATTTTTTTTCACAATCAGCGGTTTGAGTACCATCTTTTTAATGGTTGTTCAACTGTTGTAATTAAATATGGTAAAATAGCAATAAAATAAATGGTTATTTTACTATTTTCTTACGGAAATTTTTAACAGTGCAGAAGAAGTAGGCTATGAGTTTAAGTTTTTCCCTTTTCCAGTTCTCCTGGAAATCTCCTGGGATAATAAGACCAAACCGTTTAGAATATTATAAAACTACTTATGTAATGTATGTGAATAAATAATGAAGTTAAATGAAGTTAAATGAAATGCATCGACAGTTCATTCTTACCATATAAGGTCAGTGTGATATGGTGTAAAGCTGTTCTAAAAGAGTGCCACCTGACGGTGAAGGTTCTCGTCTTTCTTTCTCTTGGAAGAAGCAACATATCTCTTTTGTTTATTTTTTTCAACGGAAAAGTGTTCGCCTATATTTGCAAAAATCGTTCACACCTTCCAATAGGAGTCTGTACTTCCTTGTTCTTCGTTCACCTACTGTACACAAATTAGCCCTTGATCGAATGTAAAAAATTTTTTTTGCCGAAAATGCATGAGAATCTCCCGGAAGTCATTTATCCGGTGTCTGACGTAAAATTAGAGACTTAAAAGCAAGAAGCTACAAAGTATTTAAAAATAGAAATTATAGAGAACATTCTATAAGTTAATTGCAACAGATAATAGGCCGCAGTAGTGGCTCCATCTGCAAGTACTACTTCTGGTACACATAGTCGAATTTGATTCCTAGAGCAACGATGCCTCCGGAGTCGGGAAGGCATGCCGAGAGGGGTAGCAGTTTCTAAAAAAAAAAACTTTACAACCTTTTACTTAAAAAAACATGCCAAAATTAGGATTTACCTATCCGATAGGGCTGAAGTCCAAGCGTACGGACGTACATTTATCATTCGGGGCAAAATATTTATAAATCATAGTCATTTGAGTGCCTCTTATTACTCTCCCATGCATATACACTATAATAAAATGAATATATAATTATTGAATTTCAGTTTCTTTCGAAAACTTCTCTCTCGTTAAATAATATTGCAAACGGAATGACAGGATGCTTTATAAATATTATTTGCAAATCATCAAAAAGTACACATAATTAAGTACGAAATAAAATTGCTGCATGTTATGGCTTTAAAAAAACATACCCGAAAAGAAGAAAGAAAAAAAGTAATTTTAATTCGCAGTTTCAATTTGTAATAATTAAGTTATTAAAAATATTTATTCTTACAATAAATATTTATTAAATAATATCGTTCTTGAAACAGCTTGCAGTAGCTGTACCAAAATCGTTATAACTAATGGGACAAATACTTTAATGCGATGTTTATAATGTCTGTGATAAAGCAAAATGTAATAACATTAAACGTTAAAAATATTTTACGTTCTTTTTTCTCTCAGAGTTCAGTATATTGCACCCTTGTGTCAAATAACGGTTGAAAAACAAGACTTTTCTGAAAGCACTAACAAATTGTACTCCATGCCAATGAATCTTAAAAGAAAAGAAAAAAGTTTAATGTTCCACTGAAGGCATTAGTTACTGTTTCTTTTTATTGTTTTAACAGAGTTTTTTACTTTTCCATAAATATATGAATGTACTTTTTTTTGTTAGATTTATCAAACTTATTCATTGCAAGTGTCCATTGATGAATTTTTATCTTCAGTAAATCGATTGAAAAGCATCAGGTATTTTTTCTTATTGATATTTTTAACTACAAGCACTAATTATGGATTATTTTCTAAGAACACAAAATACGATATCAGTGAACTGGCATTAATATTTATTCCTAAGCTCGTTTTTTTATAACTTTCACTTGTTTTCAATTGAAATTGCACCATTATTTTCTGTGGAATTTGATAACATAAGTAGCTTCAACGCTCGTAAAAAGACGAAAAGACGTTAGACATTGGATGTAGCTCCGAAAAAATTTTATCATTTTTTTACATGGCTATATGATAAGTTATTTTTGCAATTTTTATTTAAATAATGAATAAATAATACAATATTTTCATCGTGCAACCCGGTTCCACAGTAATGGTCTGAGCAATATTACTAGATTTGCATTATTTGTTACTCCTTACAAAATATTAACAGCAAATAATTATTTAAAATATTTTTAAGTAATGGTGTGAAACTTTTTTAAGCAATACTTCAAAAATTTAATCTTCAATATTTTTAAAAACTGAATTGTGTTTTAAAAAAGGAAAAAATGTTCTAGTAATGGACAAAATCCCTTTTACTCACCATAAAAGCTGGAACGCCCACTAGTGGGCCGTAGGGGCTACGTTGACTACCGCTGAACTAGGGGATTTCCTTTCTTTGTGATTTTCACAGAAAGCAAATAAACGGAAGAAGCTTATTAAAAACGGTGGTAATTCTCCAGAGGAGGTAAGTCTTCTGTAGAGGGTTGTATGGATAAACTTGTCAGTGTATGATGCTATATATTCACAATGAAAAATAATTTACAAATAGAATGCATACTCTTACACTTACTCCAAACAATCAGGAAAGTTTTGGAAAAGTTAAACTGTAAGAAATACTTGCACGTAATTGAAGCACAAATGAGCATTAAAATGCCAGACATATATTTCAGGATTGCTTGGAATCCCTTTTTCTAGATGCAAAAGTTACGCAGTTTACGCAATGCAAAACAAAGTATCACTTGGCGCGATTGCCGCCAGAATATAATTGTTTAAACTGTTGAATTTTTGAGATACACACAAAGCGAGAAAAACGTTCAATTGATTTACCCTCTTGTAGCGAATAACGCCAAAATTTTATCAACATTATTTCCTATCAGAATGTATGTGTGTAGCAAATTTTGTGCAATTCTATGCATTTCGTCTTGCATCACAGCTTCCACAAAAAACTAATAAAAAGTTCGATTGCTCCTCCCCTCTTGGAGCGAAGGGTGTCAAAATGTAATCAGCACATGTTCCAGAGGTACACTTTTGCGCCAATTTTTGTTTGAATTCTTCCATTACTATTTGAGATATAGCACTCACGCTAGTCGAGAAAAACGTTCCATTGATCCTCCCCCTTTAACCTGATACAAGGCAAAAACTAATCAGCACCAGTTGCTATCAGGGTCCATGTGTGCACCAAATTTCGTTCGATTGCACGCAGTACTTTTTGAGTTCCAAAAAAAAAAAAACCACATACAGACACACTAACCGACTTTTCTAATACTTTTTTCTGCATATTAGATATACAAGAAAGTAAAAATAAAATAATTCACCATCTCTACACATGAACTTTTAAATCACGGTTTAATGGGCACACTGGACAATGTATAAATACACAAACTTTTTTAGCTGCATACACTGGACAAAATCACATTTATATAGAAGACACATTGTACTAAAATGTCCTTTAATTCAACATAATTACAGAAAATTGGATTTTATTACAGAAAATTACACTTGAGGGAAAGAAAACCGTTATGTCTCCTAATCTTCATTCACAGCGTTAAACGTGATGGATTTTTGTGACATGAGTAAGGAACGTGAGAAGACTTGCTTTTCTCGGTTGAGGTCAATTAAAGGTAAAATTAACCATTCATGACTTCAAGTTAGCTGGAGTTATTTTCACACTACATTATGCATACAAGTCCGCCGGAAGGATTGTAGTTCAAAAATACATTTTAAGGACTTTACTTTTGTTTTAGCGGTTCATGCATTAGGAGGTGTAAGATTTTAACATCATAAAAATATAATTAATAAAATATTTCTTGCAAAAAATAGAACCAACTTCAAATTATAAATTGAGCGAAAAAGAAAAAAATAAATTCATTCTTTAAACAACATCAGTACGACGTGTAAACATAATTTTTGAAGTCGGTGCGAAATTATGAATCTAATTACCATTATATCACGTATTGTATCATAATGGAACTGTTTGCACACGCTGGGCCAATCATATTTGTAATTGATCATTATTACTAAAGATTTTATTTATGATAATTTTGAAAATGGTAGTTCACATTTTTGTTCAGTTGAGGATCTATGGGTGCTTTCACACCAAAGGTGAGAAAGTCAATATTGCTGTCTTTTCTGACTTGCGCAAGCGCAGAGCATATTTTTGACTTAAAAAAATTTGCGTAAATGAGAAAAGAATTATCTTTGTCTCTTTTGAAAGCACCCTTTGTGTGAAAGCGTCCTTATTAAAATGGGTGCTTTCATACTGAAAGCAACAGCAACATAGAACAAAGACGAAGTTGTTTAGAGCATGTAATTGGTTCTACCTACTTCCATGACCACGCCCTCGCATTGACTCATTGGCTGTTTTTATTGCGTTATTAAGAAGGAACCGACAGTGATTAGTTCACCGCGTTGTAGAAGACATACGTCATCGCTGTTAGTTTGGTAATCATAGCAACAGTCTGTAACAATGGAGACAAAACGTCTTCGTCGCTTTTGGTGGCGCTTATGGTGCTTTCCCACCAAAGGCAACAAAGACAAAAAACATGTCTTTTCTCATCTGCGCAACCGCAGAGCCTCTTTTTGAAGGCGAAAATATGCTCTGTCAAAATATGCTTCAGGTCATAATTTTTCTGGGAACAGCTGTCGTATGTGAATTGCATCTACAAGCATCATTCAATATCACATTTTATTCATGTGCGAAGAAGTTGTTTCAAAGAGCCGATAACATGTTTCAAATTCTCTTTTAAGCATTTAAAACAATGAATCACTTTGCAAATGTGTCTAGGATGTTAAGTGCAGTCAAAATTCTCTTCATGTCAAACCACATAGGTACTTATGATTTCAATATAGTTGTCGCGAATGTAGTCAGGTTTTCAGACGACTTTTTGCTTCCCGATCGTACTTAATTCTACAAACCGCAGTCGTAAGCTATTGAGAATGCACGTTTGCTCTTAGTCAAGCGTACATTCTACCAGCTTAATGCAAGGTCGTTGTATTTCATTTGGAATCAGTTGAAATTGCTTAATGTATTATGTTCATTCATGCTTAATGTTGCTTATTCATGTAAATGTACTACTGTTCAAGAGTTAGAATGAAATTTTTTATCTCAGAACAAAACAAAATGTCTTCACAACTTAGAAAATATGCAATTGCAACGCACTTTAATTATGATTAATTTTGCTGTTTTTTGCCCACGTTAAAAGTTATCACTTGTGAATGTCCAGTATTTGTCAAGAAACAAACTGGCATCATACGCCTTTTTTAGTTTCTGTCCTTCATTATTTTTTTTGTACTATCTTTGGGATTGACGTGCTGAATTTAAAAACGTGCAACGCAGGGTATATCATATAAAAACATACATAATTAGCGTTTTATATTCAAAATTAAATTTTAACAAGAAGTTCCGTCTAGAACTATACGAGCCTACTTTCCCGTATACACCAAATTCAAATTTATAATCTAGCTATCTCTTTCTCTCTCTTTCTTATTTATCTTTAGTTCTAATTATTGAAAGTATACCTTTTTCAACGGATAATACATATTCATTCACTCACTCATTCATTCTTTCATTTATTCAGCCATGCATTTACTCATTCATTCGTTACCTCATTCAAGTGTTTATTCATTCATTTACGCATTCATGTATTTATTCACTCATTTATTTATATTTTCATTTATTCAATAATTTATTCATTCATTCTTTTCCTCATTCATTTATTCATTGATTTATTCTTTCACCCTTTCATTTATTCATTCATTCATTATTTCACTCATTGAGTCACTGAGAAATATCCTTGAAAATCCCGATCAAAAAATTTCATAGCAAAATAGGCTCGTAAGGTCTGGATAAACTTTCTATTTCTACATGTTCTACGTTATAAGAGCTTTCCGATAAAGTTTGTTCCAAGCAAATCGGTCCGTTAGATCAGGATTTATATAGGGTTGAAATTTCCCCGTAAGCTCTGTGTTAATTTTTTGAACTGTTCAAAAATGAACAAAAACTGTTCAAATCAATATTTCACGCCGAGAACTCCTTTCAATAAGCTTGCAATAGGAACTTGGCTCTTGTGCCCAGAGTTTACAGAATTTGCTTCAATTTTGTCCATAGGCGCTAATGTTAAAATTTTTTGAACTGTTCAAAATTGAACAAAAAATTGTTCAAATCAAAAAGTAAAATATAGAAATGAGATGTCCTCGCCGAGATCTTTCGAATGCAAAAAGAATTTTTTGAATCGGACAATTCGTTCAAAAGTTATTAGGGGGGGACAGACCGACAGACAGACAGACAGACCGACAGACAGACAGACCGACAGACCGACAGACCGACAGACACACTTTTTCCCCATCTCAATACCCTACTTTCAAATTTTTTATTTTTCAATCTTTATTTAATTACTTCACTTATTTTTGACTTTTCTTGATTTTTAACGATATTTTCACGATACATTAAGCCTTCTTTCATGCTTTATTATTATTTTTTTTTACTTTTACGGGAAAGTAGGCTAAAAACGTAGCTATTCGGCAATAGCTATTCGTAAATTTTTAACACGCTAAATTTCATTAAAACGTTTTAAAAACTTCTAAATACGATTGTTTTAGCAGTCACACGCGTTAAAAGACAACGTTCGGATATATTTATGGGCATTCAGTTTTTTAAGAGAATGACAAAGAAACGTAATAGAAACACAGTAGTAATAAATTCTGTATTTATTCTTCTGCCAGCTCAGCAAATGAAATATTTACGCAAAAGCATAGTGTTGCCAAACCAAATTCCCAAATTCTCGCAAAATATTTACGCTACGGAGCAACGAAGAAAAATGTCTTCCTACGTATCAGTTATTCCGACTCGCAGTTGCACATTTTTGAGGTCAGCATATGGCAGCTCTCAAAAAAGGAAAAGAGATTCTGAGCGTAAATATTATTTTTGCAGAAAAAAAGGAGAATGATATACTGTCTTCCATATATTTTTGCTTACGTTTCATTTTTTTCCCTCGAAACATGAACAGAAAATGGAAAAGAAAAAGAAAAATGCTACTTTATCTTTGTGTGGTCTGCTATAACATACATACTTTATTTTGTTTTGTACTTTCTAATTTTTGTTTTATTTATTGAAGAATTATTTATATCTGTTTAATAATTTTTTAGTTCCAACTTGTGCCCCGATATGTTTTTTCCTGCAATTATATTGAAGAAGTGGAGAAAATCATTTTCAAATCAAACATTTATAATACTTTCACAATTGCTGTCATAAAAAAAAATTACTGATGTGTGCACCATATAACTTCCTTGTACTACACTGGACATAATATAGCTTTTTAAGAACTAAAAAATTTGGGTGCGTGTATCATATACGCACGTTAAAAGTTATATCAATTAGTATTTTTTAATATAAATAATTAATTCATTTTTATTTTCCTAAGCCTATATAGCTAAGTAAATATAGAGAGTAGTATTTTCAGGATTAATGGAATATATTATTTTTATTGGCTTGAGAAATCTGAAATCAAAACACAACAGTGACTGAACGGAATCTGCAAAGGCAATATATATATATATATATATATATAACTTAAGAATGACTTAAGGTGAGGCGTGAAGAGTTTTTTAAACAGCTAGGCCCACTTGCGTGTTGAGAACCAGCGGAGGAAAGGGAGTATCACAAGATTCTAATTCTAGAAAAGGCTTTAACATGGGAGTTACACCGGAAAGTCGCCAAATATCCCATAAATCGCTAAACCGACACCGTATTTAGCTTCACTATTTTGGCCCCAAATTTAGCGAAATATTCGCAAGTTGTCGCCAAATGGGGCTAGTTTTGGGTAAATATCTTATGGAAACGACTAGAAATTTGCATGCAATTGACACAAAATGGCATAATACACCGCTTTTGGACGATCCAATTGCAACCAAAAGGGGCGGTGCACAACTAAACCGTATACAGGTCCTACATACGAAATTTCAACCTTCTATAATTGGTTTTGAGTTATGATGCGAGATACATACATACGCACATACAAACAGACAGACGGCAGGACAAAACTCGTCAAAACGCACTCGGGCATAGTCAAAATAGATATTTCAGCGGTCCATACGCACGTACGTATGTACATACATGCGGACATTGGAAAAAAATCTGTTCAAGCTGATTAATTTGTGATTAAAATGCAAATTTTTAGCTGAAATTTGAGTGGAAAAGTTTTCGCGTTTTCAATACTTCCTATACTTTGTACAAGGAAGACAAAAAATTACTGCAACGAATGTATCGCTTTTTTTTCGTTTCAGAATATAAACCACAACTTTATCAGAGAAGTTCTCCTTGAATTTTTTAAAATTAATCCAGACCAATACGACTTAAGGTCTTATATTTTTTATTTACGAGTAGCATTTAAAAAAAAAATCAATGCAACTTCTGGACTGAACTCCATGCTAAACAAGTATAATATACTTTATTTAATTTCCTTAAAGTTCTTACTCTGCTCACGTCTTTAGTTAATTCATTTTCTTCAAGTCGGGAGTCAAAAATGTGTCTTCAAATAAGGTGAAGCTTCTTGGCTCGTGCAGTATTAAGTTCTCAGGGCATGGTTTTTAATGAAAATCTAAACTCTCTTTTCAGAATTTTTCTCCATTCTGAATTTCGCCGGAAAGAAACGATTATTGTCACTCCACCCTAGTAATTGAAACTACTGGCTACGCAAAGCTTTTTTAAGAACGTAATTACAGTCTTTACGGCATTTAGTTGACGTGACTAATGTTTAATGCGGTACAGTGTGCTTAGGAAAGATACGAGCATTTGGTTTTATCAATTTAAATCAGTAATGTTATCAATATTACATGTTAAAAATTTGCTCTTATATTAGATGTGCACTGTAATTTCTTGCACCTAATGATGTTTTTCGTTATATATTATTTTGTGTAAGGTATAGAATTTTTTTTCTTGACATATTTCACTTACCATGATCGATGAAGTTTCAAATTGCGCCCACAGGAATATCATTCTAGAAAGTAAAAATCTACATTAAATAAGATGTTAATAAAAGTAATCGCTCACTTATGTTAAGAAATGATTATGAAATGTCTATTTATTTTGGATTGGAAACGGCTGTTAAACTAAAAAGTTACCTTTAGAATCCTTTGACTGGTCAGACGAGTTTCTCTGATCTTGTGTTTGTAATTGTGTATGTCCTATAATAAAATATTTTCCATTACCACTGTGCTGATCTAATTTAAAAATAAAATCTGAACAACTTTAATGAGTCCTAAAAGTTGAATTAGAACGCATAAGTGAGACGTATGAATGAAATTCAACTTAGTTGCAGCTCATTTAAATATAAATAGTTAGTAGAAAATTACTGGACAGATTTCTAGTTTCATTCCGACGCATTAATTTGCGCGCCTAAAACTGTTAACAGAAGTAAAGTTACAATGAAATAAAATTTTCCAAACTTACAAACGTAAATATATATTTCAAAGATCATTTTTTCCCACTTCATTTTAATAACGTTTTTAATCATTACAATTTTCATACATAAAAGTAGGAACTCAAATATTTTGAAAAAGATAAGTTTTGAAAAACTGAACTTAAAGAAGAGGAGGTGTGCTATTTAGTGTTGCGACTTTCTTGGAAGCAAAACAAATAAAGACTTTTCTACAACAATACCCTGCTTCTTTACGTGGAGCAAACGGTTTACTTCCTATGGCCGCATTCCGCGGGGGAAATGGTCAGTTCTTTCTCATGCTCTTGTTTCGAGCCCGGGACGTCTGAACGACAGCAGCTCCGGCCACTAAGCCCCTAACCACATGTGATTTGTAAAACAGCCTTGCGATCCCCTTGTTACACTATTTTTATTTCACGATATAGATTTCGTAATACTTGATAACAATTTAAACCAATTTACTTAACAGAAGAATGCTTCGTGTACGGGTATTTTTTGGAGTGATTGCGACCGCCAGGTTGCAAACGAACTGTGTTTCAAATTCTAGCAACCCAACGGTATTCATCTGTGCACTCAAATTTACCTTTTTACTGATAAAATCTTATTTTTAAAAAGAAATTTCTAAAAATAAACAGTCATATATTGTTTTATACTGATTTTTGACAATCCCATAAGGGATGGCCAAAACAACATGCACTAAATTAGAAAGCGCAAGTTAAACATCAATGGGGTTGATCTGACTGATCATATTAATCAGTTCGACAATGATTAATGATTTGTGTGGTTAATCCGGTCGCTTTCCGACTGACTGCCATTTATCTATATACATTCCATGTGCGTTTCTCATGTTATGATTTATGATCGGTAGAATTCGCTTGAGAAATAACTCAATGTTATTAATCCTGGCATAAACCTGCACTGTGGATATCCTATGAATTAATAAAGGTATGCAGCAGTACATGTCTGCAAACTCAGGTTACTCGTTTGTATCAAGGGATTACACTATTAACGCATTATGTGCATTACTAGTTTATTCAGAACGATGTAACCAGAAACAAATCATGATTTTTTTTTCTTATGAAGCATAATTGAAACCGATTATTAAATAAAAATAATTACAAAAATATTAAAATTTATAACTAGATTAATGAAGACTTTTCGGTTTCGAGGGTTTAGTCAAAAATCGCCAAACCGTGACGCCATTGATGTTTCATTTGACTATTGGCGACGGGTTTTCCCCCCGAATTAAACTACACACAAAGATAGGCCAATTAATAAAGCAACAAAGGCCTCAAAATCCCGGCTATGTAATTCAGTGAAAAAACAACCCACATGTTCTTTAAGTCCCATATTTATCTTATGCCAAATGCATCGCTAAATGCAGTATTATATTTCTGTTGCTACACCTGAAACTTGCATTTTTACACTGCTACATTGTTTTAATATGTGTCTGGAAATAACAAAGTTTATCTGTATTTTTACACAACGGCTAGTGTTTCTTTCTGACCAGTTGTGTTTAGAGAAAAGTATCCTGCATGAAATTTGGAAGCATGCAAAGTAAATTAGTTATAATGAATAGAACTTCATCTACAGCTCTCTCTCTTTCTTTATGAAGCCCGCTGATGTTCGCTCTCCCCTATTAGTGTTGAACGGCTAATAGGCCCACTACATGCATAAGGCACTTCTTTTGTGACTGGGTGTAATTGTTAAAAAGGGAGAATGAACATCAGCGGAAACCACATTGTTAAAAACTCTAGTTCAACCTTTCCCCGAAAAAGTGAAAAATGAAACATATGGAGAAATTTAGCTGCAACCAACATTCGGTACTAAGTTGAACTTGTATAATGGTTCCTCGTTACAGATTCATGGTGAAACGAGCCGAAACTACACCGTTATACATTCGAACCTCGTTTAAACAAACCCAATGGGACTTTTAAAATAAATTTGTCTTAACCGTAGCTCGTCTTATCTGAAAACCAATGAAATCCCTTTTCTTAGAAAGCAAAAGAGGAATATCACGCTTTTTTCCGGTACACAAGGCTCGATTTAAGCATATTTAAATCAATCCTACAGATTTCGAATTTGTCATAAGAAAAAAAACAGTTTCTGGTTCTAAAATAAAAAGTTTTCAAAGTAAAAATTCAACATCTTTAAACGCTTATTAACTAAAATTGCATAACAAGAGAAAATCTTACAAAATTATCGCACAATATATCGTATTATTTTTTTAAATACTCGGTTATAACACAATGTTACCTACTCTTTTCTGAACAATTGCTCCAGAAGTCTTCAATGACATCTAAATTGTTCAGGCATTATGATGAATTATCCTTTTTTTCGCTGTTTGGTAAAAGTATCAAACGATTTTTGTTTCTTTCGTATTGAACTAAAGTTCGAATGTTAGAGACCGCAAATAAAAATTTGACTTCTCCGATAGTCTGACTTAAGCGTGTTCGCTTTAACGAAGAAAATTGCGTTTTTGTTAATACATTAGGACGGGGATCGCAAATGCAGTTCGCCTTAGCAGTAATTCGTTTTAAGCGTGTTTGAATTAACGAGGTTCGAGTGTAATAATTCCGCTTAGTACCAAATGTTGGTTGGTGTTAAATTTCTCCATTTGTTTCATTTTTTTTGGTGAAATGTTGAACTAGATTTTTTTACAGTGTACTAGACAAGAACACTTAGAGCACCATTTGGTGAGAAACTGCAGTTATCGTTCCTATCTTAGAAATGGTACTGTATAGTTTTAAGGTGACCTACAAAGTTGGATCTCATTATTGATTTAGCACGAACATGCGTCTTGGGTACATGATTAATTAGAAAATAAAGCTTAAAACAAACTAAAGCTGCCTTGCGCATGGAAAATACTAATACTGGGTCATTCCATGTCAACTGGACCAATTTTTAAAATCATCCCCACTCGACCATCTCCAATTTTGATAAAATTTTGCACGAAGTTTCTGGTAGGTATAAAACTAAGTTAGCCAAATTTTTAGACCGTGAAAGTAAAAACTCATGTACCAGGGGGCGCCTAAGTTTAGGAACCAAGATGGCAGCCATTGACGAACGACTCAAGTGGCCAAATTTGGATGTACCTGGAGAGCCACATAATAAAAGTACAATCCCAAAATTTATTTTCCTCAGACAACTTTTTGTGCTTAATTTAATAGCAAAGTTTTGAAAGACCACAAATAAAGTTATTTACTATTGTGTTCAGTCAAAGTTGGCTTAAAATTCAATTTGTCAAATTTTTTGAAAACTTTATACTGCTCTTAATCGTCAGTAACTAAACTTACACACTTGAAATTTTGTATATATCTAAGTCAACTATTTGTCAAAGTATTCTGAAAATTTCAAAAATTTCATTAAGATAGGTTTTGATTTATAGATACCTAAACATGCATCGGTTTTCAAAAATAGCCAATTTTGATCATTTTTGAACCATCATATCTGAGGGGGAGCTTAATGAAATTTCTTCGTTTAACTTTCGTTAGGTAGAGGAAAACTTTCTCTACTAAATTTGAAATTTTTAAGAGGGTCTTTTTTCGTAAGCCGGAGAAAAAATGGTTCAAATTTGAGTTAAATGAGTAATGAGATAAATGAGTAAACCATGCTGATATGTGTGCAATTTAAGCCTAAATTTAGCTTTTTTGAAGTTTTATTTGACATTTAAAAGGAAAGAAAATTGCGTTGTGTCCTGCAGGACTTGCGCATACTTGCATTTGACGCACAATCAATAGTATTTGAAAAAATTGACTCTCGTTTTTGAAAGATGAGAGTCAAACTTTGACTGGTAAAATTCAGACCAAAAGACATTCTAATACTGAAAAATTGATTTGTATTTTTGCTCAGTATGCTTTATATTGTGAATTATTAATAAAAGAATTAGAAATATTGCAAAATGAATGCAGATGCAAAAAGATTGCCTCGCGATTGTAGCAAAACGCTCTTACTGTTCCTAACAGGCAACATCAAATAAACGTAAAAAATAAGCTAAAAGTAAAAAAAAATAATCAACAAATAAAGAACCAATGTAAATAATTTTAAACATTAAGAAAAATAAGTACATTTTAAAAAAAGAAACTTATTATGAAGAGTTTGAGAGAGAAATTCAATTTTTGGAAAAATGGCTTTTCCCCCTCCTCATGGCAATAATTGGTTGATTCTGAACCACTCATTACTTTCATATTAAAATGTTTGAAGGAATTAGGATTTTACTTTTTGAATTGATTTAATTAAGAATTTACTTATTTGCACAAAAAGTTACTCAACAAGAAAATATTATTCTTGCATTCAGAAGTGTTATTGAAAATAAAATTCACCTCCTTTTTCATAAAAACAAGAATTTAGTTTGAAACATTCGAGATCAGACAATGTCTCCAAAGAACTTTTTTTTTTTTTTTTTGAAAATCTGAAATTAAAAAAAAAAAAAAAGTTTTGTTACGTAATTTGGAATGACATACAATGCACTCCATAAAGGTTTTTAATAGATTATCTGAATTTTTAATTGTCATAAGGAATCCGTAGATAATCAACCTTCTATATTTTCGTGTAGAAATTTTTATATTTCAGAGTAAAATCATCACGGCTACGACAGAGTTTTTAAATTTTTTTTTTCTTTCGTTAAACTATCTAAATTGACTCGCACTTTCCAAAAATTGACATTTTTTTAAAAATTGTGAGTCATCCTGATAGTCGCATATTTTCAAGCCTAGAGTAACCACTGGTTCATGGTGGTTAAACTACTACTAGTTTGTGTTCACACTGGTAACCCCTTTGGCAAGGGGTCATGCCCAATAGTCACGCTACTCAGCCACGGGCGTAGGTCTCTTTTCTGGAGGAATTCAAGGCTGCAAAAAATTAAACAACAGCCATTTTGCCTAAAATTGAATTTCTTGAACTCTTCATAACAAGTTTTTCTTTTTTTAAAAGTATTTATTTATCTTAAAGTTTAAACTTATTTAAATTATGTCTTTATTTGTTGATTTTTTTTTTTTACTTTTAGCTTATTTTTTACGTTTCTTTGATGCCGCATGTTAGGAACAATAAGAGCGTTTTGCTGCAATCGCGAGGCAATCTTTTTGCATCTGCATTCATTTTGCAATATTTCTAATTCTTTTATTAATAATTCACAACATAAAGCATACTGAGCAAAAATACAAATGAATTCAGTATCATTTTCAGTATTGGAATGTCTTTTGGTCGAAATTTTACCAGTCAAAGTTTGACTCTCATCTTTCAAAAACGAGAGTCAATTTTTTCAAATACTATTGATTATGCGTCAAATGAGAGTATGCGCGAGTCCTGCAGGACCCAACGCAAGTTTCTTTCCTTTTAAATGGCAAATAAAACTTCAAAAAAGCTAAATTGAGGCTTAAAATGCACACATATCAGCATGGTTTTTAACTCAAATTTGAACCATTTTTTCTCCGGCTTACGAAAAAACACCCTCTTAAAAATTTCAAATTTAGTAGAGAAAGCTTTTCTCTATCTAATGAAAGTTAAACGAAGAAATTTCATTGTTCCCCCTCAGATATGATGGTTCAAAAATGATCAAAATTGGCCATTTTTGAAAACCGATGGATGTTTAGGTAACTATAAATCAAAACCTATCTTAATGAAATTTTTGAAATTCTCAGAATACGTTGAAAAGTAGTTGACGTAGATATATACAAAATTACAAGTGTGTAAGTTTAGTTACTGACGATTTAGAGCAGTATAAAGTTTTTGAAAAATTTGTCAAATTGAATTTTCAGCCAACTTTGACTAAACACAATAGAAAATAACTTTATTTGTGGTTTTTCAAAACGTTGCTATTAGATTAAGCACAAAAAGTTATCTGAGGAAAATAAATTTCGGGGTTGTACTTTTATTATGTTGCTCTCCAGGTACATCCAAACATGGCTACTTGATTCGTTCGTCAATTGCAGCCATCTTGGTTCCTAAACTTATGCACCCCCTGCTACATGAGTTTTTACTTTCAAGGTCTAAAATGTGGCTAACTTAGTTTTATACCTATCAGAAATTTTGTGCAAAATTATATCAAAATTGGAGAAGGTCGAGTGGGACCACCAGTCCAGTTGACATGGAATGACCCTACTTATAATAATAAATGCAAAAATTTTTATCACTACCTATGTCATTTTAAACTAGATGTGTATTGCTAGAAATATATGCGCTTCTTTTTTAATTTTAAAATGCATTTACCGTGTTCGGAAAAATTATTTTTACAAAGCATTTAAAGAGTCCACTACGTACTCAAGCATGGTGTTTATTAATCTGCTTTTTCTGATAATAAACTACCTGTTTATATTCAGCAGGAAATAAATATGAATGAAATGCGACTAATTCTTTACACAAATCAAAGAAATATAATGAAAAATGTATTCGTCAGTAAATTCATGGACCCAGTTGCTTATGAAAATCAGGAGTAAACCAGAGGAGAAACCTGCAGAATATGCAGTTAAAAGGCTTTGAAATCTTTAAAATGGCTTTGACAGTACTGTCAATGGGAAGGACTACCTTATCATTCTCGCTGTAATAGCCAGACATGTTCTAATGCGATATATCGCATCTTATCATGCACACAAGCATGACAAATCCGTCCCGTTGATTTCCAGCTTCGTTTGATAAGACATTAAAGACGAATCACTTATGTGTCAAAATTATGTAAGCGATAGAGACATATGTAAGTCTGAAGACAATTAAATGCATTAAATACTTTTTAATGTATAGACCGAATGATCGTCAAATCTAACTTTTCTACGTTAGAATCGAAAAATAATTAATTTTTAAATTTACGATGTGACGAATGCGTAACATAAACATGATATTTGGGTGTTTATGCAATACCCGTGTTTTAAATAGTTTCCTATTCCTTAAAAATGATATTTTGTTTTTTAGAGCTATTTTTAGCGTAATGGTTTCTGTTTTATGAAGCTTTTCACTTTTGTAAAATACATATGTTTTGTAACAATGCAACACGCATTAAAATGTCTCATAGACAAGTGTAAGATTTTTTGTTTGCTAAGGAATGTTCCTGATCTCATTATAATAGGTACCAACTTAATTTTGTGCCCCTATTAGAATTGGAATGCGTATTCTCCTACACTAGAAATTATTTGTTAATAAAAAATGCATAAATAATTCATCAGAAGGGATAATTTAACTTTTTATAGCTTATTACTTATTATAATATTCCAAAAAAAATTGTTTATATTAGTTATATGGCACGGACTTATTATATTATTATAGATAATTATATGTAATTCTACACTGTACAAAATTTTTGTAAAAGCACAGAAGGGAAATGAGTATTTCTTTAAATTTATTTTAAATCAAATAATCAAGTTTCTTGAAAACAGTTTCACAATAAAATGCTTGTTTACCGCACTCAGTAAAACTACAGAGAAATATTTATTAAATTACCTAAAACTGAGCAGTTGAGGTCTGTGATTACTTGTTTAAAAGTTGTAAAGTATTGCACTTGAGACACAAACACTTGAGACTTGTGACTACCAGCTTAAAAATTGACGATAATGCAATCTTATATTATTGGCGCATATACTGACCGCAGCTCTAGTGAGTACCCAGCTAAGGCCGTGGTACAGGAATTGCCTACGTCATATCTCTTATACAAAAGACGGAAACTCTTTTATTATAAAACATTACGTTACTGTGACGGAGTTCACTTTGATAATGTTTCTCAGTGCTCTAGTTTCATGTTGTATGTTTAAATTATTTTTTGCCAAATTCAACTAATTTTTTTTTAGAAAGATAAGGAAAAATCAAAATCAAATTTATATATCATAAAAGACCGGAAAGCAATTTTTGGAAAAATATACCCTTTCTCAACATGGCAGCATATCCAACATCCTATCGGAGTAAAGGACACCCTTTTCGTCAATGTGTAATAATGGAAAAAAAAAAGTTTAATTTAAGACAAAAGATGCTCCGAGTATTTAATTTTTAAATTAAGAAGGATTAAAAAATAATTAAAAACAAATAAATAAAGTAATAAGAATTTATTGAGAATATTTTCTAAATGTACTTCACTTCAAACAGAATATATTGAAATTACACACGTTTTTGCTTTTGGAAAACACATTGTTTGTTTTGCTTTTAAATCATTGGCTTACGAAAATAAATAGATAATTGAGAATGAAAATGCAAGATTTAAACCCGCAATAGTAACTTTTAACTCTACATTTACAATGCAGTGTCTGACTGTAAGTATGTCTATGAGTGTATACGACTAAATTATCGTACGTGCTGCCGTGAAATGGGCTTACAGGTAGTTTTAATAATGACTTTCACTTCAAACGATACTCGAATTTTTAAAAAGGCTATTATAATATTATTAAATGATAATATTATGATTAATTACAAGCAATTTCAAGAAAATTGATGCAATTGGCTTGACCCCACGCACAAAAAAAAATTGCATTTTATTTTATTAGTTTAGATACATGCATTTTTATAAGGCTTTAATCCTTAATAACAAGACAGTTAATTAATTGTCCAAGCTGTACTAATACGTCTCAAAAATACAATAATGTTTTCAAACTTAAGATATTCTAAGCAATTAGATGACTGAAAAAAATAACTCAGTTTTTTACGCGGGAGAGCAAGAAGCCCATCCAGTGAACTAAAGAAGGAAGGCTATGAATAATATCTAACGAAATCCTCTTAATCGAAAAATCTAGGATTCGTTTGTCAGGTACTTTGACGGGCTACTCTATCATCTCTGCTTGAAAGCTTGTCACAGACACTAATTTCAGATCTTCACATATCATGACACAAAATGGGGAATAATCTCCATCGATTGTTACTGTCCTGACTGATAAAACAGGAGTGAGTGATCACGGTGATGTAAAGATTGCAGCCAGAGTGAGCCTAGCTACGAGATTATGGAAGAGACATACAATCAATGAGAATGGATAAACGAATACCGTAATTAATTTTTTACATGGAATATGTAACGCACCGGGGAAAAATTGTAGCCCTAGTAGCTAAATTTACAGTTATGTATTTCCGATCAACTCGAATGCAACAGAAAAAAAAAGCTACTGAAAAACTGAATCGTTTATTTCGAAAAGGTAAAATCTCCGTTTTGAAAAAGAAATAACTCTCAGTATTAATTAGCTTATTTTTATGGCATAATTAGTAAAAAACCGTTTTAATTTACCAATATTGCATTGCTATTACCTACTAAAATAAAATAGTAAACGATCAGACCCGTAAAGTTTTTCAACTCTTCATAAGCCTTCTTTTCTATCTCCTGAATTATTTTTCCGTTTTTTAGAGCTGTTACCTTTTCGAAATAAACGATTCAATTTCAGTCTTAAAATCAGGGGTGGCCGTAATGTCCAGCGCAGTAGATAAGTAGAATTTTATTTATTTTTCTCTACAGACATATTTTCTTAGAAAGTTTTCTTTTCCACAGCGTGGAGACACTTGCTTTGTATGCATTCGCCCTTTTTCAAAGCCACGGGAACGGCTAGCCATTTGTGAAGGGTCACCTTATAGGTTGCCTGCATTAACCCTAACACGCATAGTAGGATGACACCAGATGGCGCCACCTCTCCCTTGGAACTGCCTCGAGACTTGGGGGCCCACGGATTTTAAATGCACATACCCCCAAGTGTACATGGGGGTCTACAGCGGGTCGATTTCTGAACCCCAAACCATTCGAAGAACGACGCCCTTACCAGTAGGCTTCAACGGGGCCGTAGTAGCCTAGTGGTTAGCACGTCGGACTTCCACCTGGAAGGTCGCGCGTTCGATACCCACTGAAAACCACCATGTATACTTGGGGATATGTGCATGTAAAATCCGTAGACCCCACTACCTCTCCCCGTGCGTAAGCAATCCTAAGGCTTCGGCTAACAGGTAGGGGTCTGGTGGAGAAAAGTAGGCTTCAACGGCTTCGTTTTCTTAGGAAGCAAAACGTATAAAAAGAAACCGGAGATTTCATTTTGAGAGGGTTTGAATCTTTGATACGACAAACGAAACCGCAAAAAAGATGAATTTAGTGTAAGCGTCACATTGCACACCATTTTTGTCACAAGTGCGTTAAATTGTTGCGCATTTGAAGTCGGATTGCACTTTAAACTTCGATGGTACATTATGCTGTTTCGCAGCAAACATTGGAATATGTTATTGTTGTTCATTCAAGGAATGTATTTCGTGGCATTCTTCGTTTCTTGGTTATGCTCTATGTAACTTTTATTTAGATAAATATAGTGCGCATCCATATTATTGTAAACTACAAATATTTAATAATAAATAAAAAATAAATACCGTATTAAAACTTTTCAACCAATATGTGAGCATTTTACTTGTCTAGGAATTAGCTCTCTAAAACTAATTATTAATATGTTAATATGTAGGCATTAATTTTATCTAGACATTAGGAAAAAGACATATAATGTTTAATCATTTGTAATCTAATAAAATATCTCGTAATACCTGAATGTTTTGTGTCACACGTTGTAAATATCATAACTTTGAATATAACCTACTAGAAAACAAAAGTCTGTTTCAGAATTGCACATACTTGCTTTTTTTTCTTACAATCATCTCTAATTTTTATTTAATTTGAAATTGCTTTACTTTTAATTCGTAAAGCTTTGACACAGAAAATATACTCTACTCCAGAGTAATTTAATTATCGTTAAATATAAAAAAGATCCTACACAAAACTGAGAAAAACATCCCAACTACTTAGTATATTATATTACATGATCTCTACTTGACATTGTTGTGCATATAACTAACATATTTAGTAACTAATATTAGAATTTACCACGTAATTGTATGCAATGTAGTTAATTTAGTTTCAAAGTTTACAATCCAAAGTTTTCTTCTTTAACCCTAGAGGGCTTGGCTTCTCATTTAATTTTCATTACTCGCCTAAAGCGTGATTCTTTTGAAGATTGCACGCTAAAGTACCACAGTATTCTTAAGGCCATGCAATTTTAAAAGTGTAGACATATCTTATCACGCTATATAATCATTTATTTGAGCTCCTGAATTTTTTTAGAAACGGTGTTCTTTTTGCAAATTTTACGTGCTTGGAAGTGAAAAGCTTTAAGTCAAGTTTGGAACAATAAAAGTATTGTTAAAAGTTTTACTAAATGAAATCTCCTGCTATCGTGATGCGATTTTGATGCTTTTCTTTTGAATATTCTGTTATAAGAAAAAATAAATGTTTTTGCACTTATCTTTGTAAATATCAAGCGAATGAAATTAATGGCCTCCCTTAAAGAAACTGTAGGTTCCCCTCTACGTTTCTAAATTTCTTAAAGTTCACAGAGTCTTTTTTTTAAATTATGCCATGTACTGACAACATAGCACACTACTCTACTGAAATAAAAGGTTTTTCTTTAATAGGTGAATGAGGAATATTTCTGAGGTCAAATGTGCCCCAATAATGGTGAATGTTACAGTAAAAAAATACATATGAAAAAATTGTTTGTGTATATACGTTGGTTCAAGCTAATTATTAAATAAGCAAAATCATATTTTTTCTTCAAACTTTTTTATGATCTACGTTAACTGAAGAATAATACAAACTTGTGCTCAGGACAGAACTATTTCAGGCTCCTATCCAGTTAACAGACAATTCCTCTTCGTGGGAAACAGTAAAAAAAATAGAACTCATAAAACATGCGGAGCAGCCAATTTTTGCAAAATATATAAAATTTTATAAAAAACTAAATCGTGAAAATACAGTTTACATGCATCATTATCTTCTTTCTTTAATCTCCCTTTAAAATAAACTGTAAATAAAATAAACTGATCACACTTCGGGGTTTTCGACAGATGTTAAGTGCAATAAAAATAAATGGTTAAACAAATGGATACATGACATTTATTATTTTAATGCAATTGAAAATTTTCTGGAGAAATGGGAAAAAGGTATATTTAATCTCTTTTCGACTTCAAATCTTTGTTCTCAAAGAGCCCTTCACCTCAGGGGCCGTGTCAGAAACCCGACAATCAAGGAACGATGCCGGTTGTCTTCCCCCACTTCACCCACAAATATCAAAGTTTTGTGCATTTGTTCCTTAACTTATTATTGAAAATTGAAATACAGTTAATTATTTCTAGTTTTTAAAAGGTAATGTCTGAAGTTTCTCATATTCAATGGTAGTACATGGTAGCCAAATAATGTTATAAAAATACACTTTTTTTTGCTTTAAATAAAAATATAACATTCAATATGTATGTGTTGTTTTATTATTAAGCCCAATGATTTCACAAGAATAATTTCCATTTTACGTTTGTCGAAATAAGATTTTAGATTCATAAATGCGACGCGTGAGACGACGCAAGTTCTTAACTGTACATTCCCTTCGAGCACGGCTGAGCCTTTAGCGTCTGCCGTAATAGCTTTACTATGTTTATGAAACAAACAGCGCATTTAAAAAATCATGCTCGCCTGAGTGAAAGTCAGTTTTAATGACGCAATGAAAAATACCAATCAATCGATATAAAGGCGTGGTTGTTAAATTATGTAGAGGAGAACAAATCACATGAGCTGAAAATTTACGCTGCTATCATCCGTCGCTGTTGCCTTTGATGTGAATGCAGTATTAGATAGAATAATTTAGCGTTTTCCCTTCCAAAAAAAGGCCCTCTCTATGCGCACTATTTTTTACACCTAGTTTTTATGAACGCAGTATTTCTTGTACGTACAAGTTATAATTAATAACAGGTATTTTATTGCATTTCCACTTTGAATGCAAGTAAAACACAGAATAGAGGTGTAAAATGAAAAAAAATCATTATAAAAAACCCTGTAATAAAGCACAAAATTCCTAAGAACGAAAGAATAATTAATGTTAAATTTTTGTACTTTTAAGTTCCATAAAATGTTTCGAAGTTTTCTCAGCTTTAAAAGTGGCTTAATATCGTAATCTTCCAGTTCATATGTGTTACTTAGTAAATGAGTGACTGAGCAACTGAGTGATGGATCCGACGATGACAAAAAAATCTCATCTATTGTAAATTAAAATTTAACTGACAAACCGAATAAAACGTTTGCATTATGTCCAGACTATTTTCATACTAAGTAGATTTTTTTAAGAAAAAAACATATGGAAAAAACGAATGTCCATATCTCTCCCTCATTTATGTCGTCAAAAATTGCTAACCGATAAAACTAATACATTTCGAGCATTACTTCATTTGTTTATCTTTCGAAGCGAAAACCGATAAAAAGAACATCAAATGTGTTGTAAACATGCATTACTGCTTAAAAAAATGGAAAAACATTAGAAAAAGAAGAAGGAAGAAAGATAAAAAAAAAAGCACACATAGCAGTGCGTAACCAAGTTTTAAACAATCTTTCATAGAACTAAAAAAAGAAAATAAATAAAATAAAATAAAAACTAGATTTAAAACTAAAAAAAAAAAAAGAAAAAAAAAAGAAAACAATACACATGCTTTAATTTTATGTTATCATTGTATTTTATTAATTTTTCTCATTAATAAACCTAGAGGGTGACTTTTTTTTCGTAAAGCTTGTGCCAGGTAATAGGCTAATTCAAATTATTACTTATTTTTGCCTTTGAAAAGACTTAAGTATCTCTTATGCATTTAAAATGTTGATCCAATTGCTCGTAATATTTGAAATATTTCTGACGGATTTTTACGTAATATTCGAACGATATAATAAAGTCTTACGTCTTATATTTTTTATCTGTTATTTTGTTATTTTTTATGATAGTTTTTACGCAATATTCGGATCATATTATAACATTTTTTTGTTTTTACCTGTTATTTAATATTTTTTATAATAAAAATCTTTTAAAAATTTAACACACTGGAAGCCATATATTTATACATAGTATATATTTATATAATGTATAGCAGGAGCTATACATTAGCCAATTTTTACGGCATTCCGTCGTAAAACAAAATCTAGTCCAACGCAATTATCGCACCATTGGAAAATGAACACGCTACTTACGTACCATAGTTCAAAAAAGAGAACTTCCCTTCGTACAACTGTTTCACTAGACATCTAAGGTTAACTATTAAATTACTAAACGATTGACTAAGTAGATAATTTGAAAAACAAGAACTGTAATTTAAAATATTTAAAAGAAAGGATAAAATAGTTTTACAGGAAAGCAATTTTGCATAATCTCATACTTTTAGACTGTCTGGTACCGCGTTATAGGGTACCATACCATGGTACTATGCTTTTTTTTCTTAGTCTGAAAATACTTATATTTATTTAATTAAATAAATAAATGCATATTAAAATTAAAATTTATTTCCTGTGACATTTTTGAAACTATAATTTCGTTTTGTCTTTCCCTTTTTTTGCTACTCAGTACTATAATCAGGAAGAATCTTCAGAACCAAACACCGGAATGAAAAAAATAAATAAATATAACATTAAACATTGCCTGGGTCAGTGCTTTCTAATGTAACAATTGAATGTAATATTTGATAAATGAAATTTCTTCGTAAGAACAAAATACTTGAATTCAATTCGTAAGTCAACAAACATTACTTCGTTATTTCCGTTATTTATATCTGCGAAATTACGAATAGGATGCATGAATGTACATCAAACAATACAATATAATACCAAAATTACATTACATTATTTACAAAATTACAGCAAAACATATGAATTAAATAATTCACTTGAAAAATGTTTTTCATTTTTTGTCTCACAAATTACTTGAAATTAAAAAGTAACATGTTATTCAAATATTACGCTTATGTCTTTGAATTCTTTATTCCCTTTAAAATCTGCTTATAAAGCTTCGGAATTGACAGACAAAAGCGAGATTTGGTGCTTTCGCTAATTGGTTGCAAATATTTAATAATGGCTTTTCCTTGTTCCTGTGCAAAGAGATTACTTCAAATTTTAACTGCACTAAATGAGTGCTTGCAACGTAGCACTAATTAAAAACCGCCTTTGTGAAAAGTGAGTTTTCTTTGTGTGTACGTTTAATAAGCACCTTTATAAAATGGCTTATTTTAAAATATGTTATTTAGATATTTTTTACTTATTCTGTGCAAGTGTAGGAAGTAATAATAGATGACGAATTTTATTTAACCTGCATCATAAGAATTTAAAAGACAGTAAAATTACATTGCATAACGTAGTTTTTTTTTTGTGTTACATAAATATGCGTTTTTAAAGAATAGTAATTAGCTTTTTTAAATGTTCCTTGAACACAAGATTGAGAGTCATGCAAGCGTTGTTTTGTCTTTTATTGCAATTTAGGACAAGTCTTTTACTGGATAATCAATAAAATTTTCTCACCTAAAACACCAGCTACTTGCAAAAATTTAATCCCATACTAAAAAAAAAAAAAAAAAAAAAAAAAAAAAAAAAAAAAAAAAAAAAAAAGGAGAAGGAGAAAAAATAAATTTAACTTCCTCCCTCATTGTTTCCATTCCCAAACATACAATACTATTAATACTCTAAAAATTTTGTAACAGATACTCTTGAGTAAGTCA
This sequence comes from Octonoba sinensis, assembly GCA_038502835.1. Lineage (NCBI taxonomy): Eukaryota > Metazoa > Arthropoda > Arachnida > Araneae > Uloboridae > Octonoba > Octonoba sinensis. Next base: position 13,854,801 of record CM076606.1, on the reverse strand, counting down.
CGCAAATTATGAAATATAAGCGATATTCTTGACATTGGACAAGAGAAGTAAAGTTACTATACGCAAAATAAATTTGTATACCTATCATTTTGATGCTACGAATCTATCATGATGCAGAGAAAATCCTTTACGCATTATCTTGAACCCTGAATCCAGCTAAGCAATTATATTTGGATATTCCAACTGTCCACCTTTGCGATTCAGAATGCTATTGTGTCCATTTTTAGCCTACTTTCCCGAGAAGGAAATAAATAAATAAATCATGAAGGAAGGCTTAATGTGTCGTAAATATATCGTTAAAAATAAAGAAAAGCAAAAAAAGTGAAGTAATTAAATAAAAATGGAAAAATAAAAAATTTGAAAGTAGGGTTTTGACATGGGGAAAATGTGTGTCTGTCGGTCTGTCTGTTCCGCCCTAATAACTTTTGAACGAATTGTCCGATTCGAGAAATTCTTTTTGAATTCGAAAAATATCGGCGATGACATCTCATTTCCATATTTTAGTTTTTGATTTGAACATTTTTAGTTCAATTTTTAACAGTTCAAAAAATTTTAACAATAGCGCCTATGGGCAAAAATAAAGGACTCTACGCACGAGATCCAACTTCCTATGAGCGAGCAAGCTCATTGGAAGAAGCTCTCACCGTGAAATATTGATTTGTAGAAATTTTGCTCATTTTTGAACAGTTCAAAAAAAACATTTGCGGCTGCGGGTAAATTTCAATCTCATATAAATCGTGATAGAACCAACGTGGTAAATATGTTTATTCTTAAAATCTATAATGTTCGGCATCAGACTGCCACTATTGCCCATACTGGTAAAACTGAGTCAATCCACATAATTCTGAATATCGAGAAAAAAAAGTTGTTTCATGATGTGGGCGGTTGTGGCCCTTCTGACAGTTATGTTGTAAAATAACGGAAAAATATTGACTCAATTTAAAGCTAGTAGTATTATCGAGCAATAATGTTTTACATTTTTAAAAATTTGCATACATTTTAACATTAGAATATTCTCTAATGTTGAAGTTATATCAGAATATAATATATTGATAAACATTTCCTAGTTTTTGTTTTCTTTTCTAGATTTTTAATGCTACCTATATATATATAAAAGATTTTAAGTGTGAGTAAGGTACAAATTTTCTTTTTAACTATATCGGTGACTCCCCCTTCAGGGCGTATTTCTCATATTAAAACAGAGTAGAATAAAACAGGCAAAGAGGAAAGAAAATTAAAAAAATAATATATGAACTCAACTATTTTACAAGTTTGCATCTGATGACGAATGAACTAAAAATTACCTTTTTAAATACATATATTTCGAGGATTTTGGAAAACAAAGTTTATTGAAAGACAATTACAAATGACAAGCTGTTTGAACAACACTTTTAGAAAATATTTAATTTGCATTTTCTACTTAAAATGCATTATCGAAACGCTATGTTAGAATTAATACCCTCATGTATTCGAAAACATACAAATTTCGCCCTTTTCCAAAAGCTTTTACACTTTTATGCATTAGTCGCAGTATTAACGTTTTGAAAGATTTGTTAATGGGTTTTCGTTCTAACAATTTCGTACGCTTTTTCCGAAGTTATTTCATTAAACTTATGATGCAAGAACGACGGAATTTCAACTTACAGGCGAATTAAAATGAAGATGTACTATAATGACTGTTTACTTTATATGCAGTAATTGCGCAAATAAAAATGCCTTTAAAATGTTAAAAGCTGCATAGTGTATTTTCAAAATAAAAGCTTTCTAAGATTTCTAAATGCAACTATTTAGAACTCAAATTTCAATTAATACGACACGCAAGTGTATGACAAGCAAGTCAGAAACACATTTTAATTCAATAATTACTGGAATTTCTAAATCGGATGATATAGGGCGATTGATTATAAACGAGTCTTCGGGTTTGGGATGAATGTATTTCACAAATTATTACAAACAAAATAGTGATTTACACATTGTATGAAAAAGCACATGTTCAAATTTCCTACACATCATTGCAAATTTTCTATGTGCTCTCCTCGTGCTGCACAACACACATCCATACGATAGCCAACCTCAGCCCTATCAAATGCTTTCTTTGATTAGTCGACATTTTGCAAACTGCCTCCAGGTGACTCAAAACGGAACTTGCAATGTAAAAAGCAAAATTTTGGATTGGTTATTAGTACAAATGGGTGGGCATTCTATACTTGAAGATATAAGATTTCAAAACGCGATGAATTATTTGAAATCTCCCTGCATATTACCTTGGGTGATAGTCACTATGCTAAATTTTTCCACAAATCTTTGTATAAAACTCTGTTTGCTCCTTTAGCTTTCGAGGGCACACTCTTAGGCAATAAAACGTATGATTTTGGCTGAAACGTCTTCAAATAATCCTGTCTAGGATTTGGGGCAAGGTTAGAAAGGATATCTATTGTAAGCATGAAATCAGCAAAAAGCATTTCAAAAGTGCATTTCAGTAAAATGGTAAAAGTAAAGGATTTAAGAATTTCAATCGTTATTAGGGGGTACAGACAGACAGACAGACCGACCTACATACTTTTTCCCCATCTCAAAACCCTACTTTAAAATTTTTTATTTTTAAATCTTTATTTAATTACGTAATTTATTTTTACTTCCCTTGATTTCTAACGATATTTTCACGATACATTAAGCCTTTTTCATGTTTTATTATTTGTTTTAACTTTTACGGGAAAGTAGGCTATTAAGTTAATATACATGCATACATATATGCATACAGGTAGACACGAGCGGGGCCACGACAAAATTTGGTACTCATGAGGGGGCAACAAGCCGAAAAAGGTTGAGAACATCTGATTTAGAGTATACTGTTTAGTTTTTGTGTTCATATCTAAAGAAGGATATTACCTTATTAGAAATGGTTCAGAGGAAGGCTACTAGGGTTGGGAAGTGGTCTCTGTGGCCTAGGTTATGAGGTCAGGCTTAAAAGGCTCAATGTGTATAGACTCGAGAAAAGGAGAGTTAAGGACATGATTCAGTTATTTAGACTGATTAATATGGAAAATGTTGATGGGCTGCATTTCTGCACAGAACGTAGAACCAGAGGTCATTGTTTCAAGCCTATCACGTGTCACGCTAATCTTGAAGTTAGAAATAAATACTACTTTAATAGGATTGTAGGCTGTTGGAATAGTTAATCGGAGGCAACTGTTAATTTCAGCTATGTAAAAAGTTTTAAGAGAGCTCTTGATAATCTTTGGGGATTGGTAAAGTGACTCGGACCAGGCTAGCTGGCTCTAGAGCCACTGACTAGTAGTCACTTTTATATTTGCATCTGTATTTGTATTTCCCCATCTCATAGCCCCTCAAAAATGTTTTTTTCGATATTTATTTAATTTTTGTATTTTTAGATACAATTAGGCCTTCTTTTATGTGTCGTTTCTTTGACATTGACAGGAAAGTAGGCTAAAAATGACACACCAAATCCTATTAGCCTTCCAAAAACCCCTGAGATATGTGAGATCCCATTGCATCAAAAGCGATTTCCAACGATAGTGTTTTACAATAATTATTTCATGTTTCACCGCATTCATGATGGCTTATACGTTTATGAGAATCACACAAAGTTTTATACTCGCTAAATGCATTTTATAGGTATTTCACAGCTCTCCTTAAAGAACCTGATTCAGAAAACCTTTTTTGGATACGTGTGTCTGAAGTCAATTTAAAAATAAATTCTCAGAATCGGAACTACAAATGTCAAGTCCCTTTAACTTAATTTCGTTAAAACCTTCGAAGTACCCATTTCACACATAAAACACAGTACCAAAATGTTGTAACAATCTAATTCCTACATGTACAAGCGACAATACACAAAGTTTGATCCATTTAAATGCCTATAAGCTTACATTTTATGCATCTGTAGCAATTTTAACCGTTTTCAAATATTTGATAATGGCTTTTCCTTGTAACTTTCCTGCTTTAAGTATTCTTTTCTTAACGTTATTTGAGTAAACTCTTGATGCACTAAGAATCAGCTCTGCCAGTTATTGGCAACTTAGAACAAAAATAAATTAAAACAAGGGAATTGCTTTATTTACACTAATTACCGGAACCATATAATAATTCCATTAATGGTTTAAGATTCAGTGTATTTTTGAAAACATGAATTTGTTAATGGATATATTTGAAAAGACGGATATTTCTATATGCTTTTAATTCTTTATTGTTTTTTTTTAACATCATTTGTAACTAAATTACACAGTTCAATACGAACATGAAATCTCTAGTTCAAAACTATGATGAAGTATAATTGCGTTAATGGCTAAGAAGTTATGCGGTGTTCCACCACATTCTCAAGATACATTAGGCAAGGAACGCATAGCGCAATTTACAAGAATCATTTCTGAATGTAATTATTACAGAACCTAAAAGTTTGAAATTATGACATATACATTACCTTATTCACACAATAAAATGTGTGAAAAATATCTTTTAAAAATGTTTTTATTTTATTTTTCTATTATCCAGTGATTGCATATTATTTTCCATTTACTGATGATGATCTAAATGTTACAACTCATTTACTTTTAGTTTTGTTGCATTTCCCATGTACATTATTATTGTTAACACATAAAAGGATTTTTTTTTGACGCGACTTAAGAAAATTGTCCGCTGAGAGAGAGCAGTACTTCGTTGCGCAGAAAACAAGAAGTCATCAGTACCAATTTTCCTTTATTTATTTTTCTTTATCATTGAGTGGTTCAATAAAGAATTTTCTGACAATATGCGATATCTAGTATAATGAATCACATACTTTTGTTTTTCAAATGTTTTGACATTATTGTGCAAATGCAAACAAATTGTGTTTCAAATAGTTCTGAAATTTGGTATTTCTCTTATTCAATAGAAAACACATCTTTTTAATAGTACATATGGATTTAATTATTTTTTTTTTTACTGCATCTACTGCACATTAAGCCGTCTAAGTAACAATTACATAAGTGGTGTGATTGCGAGTGGTTAAAAAATCACAACACTTATTGATGCTCTGAAAATCATCATTTCTTAATCACATGTTGTGATATTATATTAAGATTTTTCTTCTTTCTCTCTTTAAGAAATTCTAGTTATGTTTTATACAATTATACTTACTTGTTTAATATTTGATATTTCTAATTTTCCCAATGCACTTCTTCATAATATTTCTATCCTACTTTCACGACTTGAACTTCCTGTACCTGCCTTGGTAGAATAGTGGTTAGGATGCGGACTTCCAACCGGAAGATTGGTTGTTCGATACCCGACCCGCCGAAGACCCACCATGTACACTTGGGGATACGTGCATGTACGAATACGCGGGCCCTGAAGTTCCGAGGGAGTTACGATGGTACCGGAGGGTGGATAATTTCCTTTCCCTTCTTAGGTAAAAAAAGGAAAGTGGCGTCATCTCGTGTTTAAATACATAATAAGCCAAGTCGTACTTGCACCGTTGTGGTGCTCATCTATAAAAGGAAGGCGCTCCTTACTGCCTTAATTCTCGGTCGCTCTGCAAAGGGCAGCTTGGATACCCAAGTAACATTAGAAACAACAACAACAACACGGCACTTTCTATACCTAGTTATTGTTTTTCTTATTTCAACTGAAATGTTGTCCTTTGCGTTGCATTTACAAAATGTGACACCATTCAATTAATAATTGTTTGCTCAGTCATTAATTTGTGAGAAATGTTTAGCAACTAATCTTTAATACTTAAAAAGCCAACATTTCTTTCTTGGTGAGAGAATTTTGTAGCGCTAAAACTTATAAAAGAATGGACATTTCCTTCCAATTTTTCTGAAATTCCATGACGCTATATTTAGCTTAGTTTTCAGAATCTTTGAAACCTCATGAAGTTTGGTGACAGGATGCTCTTCTTTCTTTCAGATTAAAGGTGAAATTTGATGTTGTGTGAAATGATAAAAATACTCCAGAGGCAGTCATTTCGCAAACAAATATGAAATTTTAACTGAGCAGACACTTCATCGAAATTAAGGTTAACTTGCACATTTTTCGGTTAAAGTAACCAAAGGTTTTCCTTTGGTTTGTATTTGATATGTAACGAATTACATTCTATAGCCAGACTTTTTAAAAGCTGAAGTAAACAGTGAAGTTCAGAAAAAGATACAGGTGGGGAAAATTATGTGATATTCTCTAAGGCACATAAGAAAAGGTTAAAAACCTTTTAAAAATCAAGAAAAATAGCGATACACATATTACACAGTTGAAAATTTCCGGAAGAAAACAGTAATATAACCATGTATTCGATTGTTATTTTACCATATTAATTTATAATTACAACAGTTGAATAACCATTAAAAAGATGGTACTCAAACCGCTCATTGTGAAAAAAAATCGCTTATTCTCTGTTTCTCCTATCTCAATTTTAATGCAGTTTACCTGTTGGAAAAGATTTATTGATAAATAAATCGCCGCTTTAAGTGGTGTTGATGACCGAATGGAAAGAGCGCGAGGTTGGGACACCATACACCCGGGGTTCGATTCCCGCACGCTTCGTTTACGGTTTCTACGCCTTAGAGATTCTACGCCTCGAAATGGTGTAAAAACTTAAATTTAGAGTTTTGAAACTATTTATAAATGGCTATGAAACCGTAAACTTTTGTATTTACGGCTTTTTAACCAAGCTGATTGGAAACAGTTTAGGTCCCGTAAAGGTAGAAAAATGTTCCAAACCGTAAATTTAATGTTGCATTAGATGGACAGACTGCTGCCGGCTATTTAACCGTAAGTTAAGGATGAAATTTTTAACTGTATCTACATAAATAAAAGAGATCGTTCGTGTGTATGCTTTTATGTTGGTTTGCATGTTTGTATGCTCGCCATAAAAATCCACACCAATTGACGGATTGGAATTAATTTGGTTGAAAATTCAATAATCCCGAGAGAAAGCTGACCCACCTTATTCCATTCGAAAATTCGGATTAGTGTTTTTTATTTCTGCTTCAAGATCTGTTTCGATAATTAAAAATAGGACAACATCATCTTTTTTTCTAGTATTTTAGTTATTCTAAAGCAGAATAAATAACTACGTCAGATAGCATTTGTTTGAAAATGCAAGTATACAATTATGCCCAGAATCTTGTTTCCATAACGAGAATTAAAGATAGCCTTTGTTGTTAAATGACAATGTTACAATGTTGGAGAGATTGAATTCTTGTAATTAAATATTATAAAAAGAAGTCCGTGAAACAGCCTATTAAAATGAATTGTTAGCATTCTGTCACCAGGTAGGCAGGTACATTTATAGGGCCCATACATTTCCTCATGTTGTTATTGTAACGCGAAACGCTGGGTAACTTTGTTAGTAGTTTATATTTATCAGCGATTTAATGTGTTGGAATACCTTTATTACATTAAATTTCGTTTGCAGCAAAAAATGCTTCATTAAATGTTTATCATGCACGATAAAAAAAGTTTGCCAGAAAATACATAAGAATCTCCTGGAAATCATTTCTTCGGAGTCTAACGTTCAATTAGACTTAAAAACAAGAAACTACATAGTCTTTAACCCTTATTCTCATAGAGTAGCATATATGCTACCTGGGGTTTTCCCTTACTTTCTATTTGTTAAGTGACGTCAGCGCATATATTGCATTGTTATTTGCTAGCCCTTATTTTCATAGAGTAGCATAATGCTACCTGGGTTTTTCCCTGCTTTCTATTTGTTAACAAATAGAAAGTAGGGGGAAACCCCAGGTAGCATATATGCTACTTTATGAGAATAAGGGTAAAAAAATAAAATGGCAAAGACTAAAAGAAAGTGGACCTTGTGCAAATTGATTTCAACGGATAATATTATCTGTGAAGATGCTGAATTGCTATTTCTAGTAATTGCTTCCTCTGCAAAGTTGAAGGTGAGGGATAGCGGTTACTAGGAGAAGTTACAACTTACGCCAACAATATATGATATATTTTTGACAATTTTTAAATTGGTAGTGACACATTTCACGTGTTCTGTTTTACGTAACATAATAAATCTTTCTCTGTAGTTTTACAGATTGCCAAAAAATAAGAAATTTATTGATAAAGTGTTATTAAGAAACATGATTATTTCATTTTAAAGAAATCCTTCGTAAATTTTAAGAATTAGTACTCCGTTTCCTTTCTGTACTTTTACAGAATTTTTTACAGTATACAGGTATTTTAAAAAATGCGTTAAGCTCATAAAATATATACAGGGTGTACCAAAACGAACGCATAAATTCTGCACAGATAGATTCCTCGTTTTGAGCACTTAAAAACTGCCCAAAGAAGCGGTCCTGTGCGATCCATGGTTTACGAGAAAAAAAAAACGAACGTTTTAAACATTATCGTCTGGACAGATATGCAAATACTGTTTTTGATATGTCCAATACAGTGTTTTTTCTTGCACCGGCAGTGACGTCATACTTTGTTTTTCGTATTTTTCTCGTACACTATGGATCGTACAGGAACGTTTCTTTGGGCAGTTTTTATGTACTCGCAACGAGGAGTGTGCGACCGCATAAACTCTGCACAGCTTGCAGAGTTTATGCGGTCGTTTTGGGACACCCTGTATAAGTGCAAGTTAAGTGTGGCTCATTTACACGTACTTAAAACTTAACTTGCACTTATACAGGGTGTCCCAAAACGACCGCATAAACTATGCACAGCTCGCAGAGTTTATGCGGTCGTTTTGGGGCACCCTGTATAAGTGCAAGTTAAGTGTGCCTCATTTACACGTACTTAAAACTTAAATTTCGACAGCTATTTACAACTGTGGAGTAGATTTTTTGATGCTATTAAATTTCCCTGCAACAAATAATTGGACAAATTATGTCTTTACAATTTAATTGTAAAGTTTAATTCTTAATTCTTCTATAAAATGTCCTACATTAGATGTATAATTTGGTCCTGAGAGGTAAAATACATACATACACTCATAAGAGATACTGTTTAATGTAATACCATTTCTGGAATTCATTGATCTTCTGTAAGCAGTGTTGTCTCATGTAGCAGATGTCTCATGTAGCAATAAGTTGTAAATAACATGTAACTTAACGTTACATGAGAATCGTAAACTTTTCCAAGTAATTTAAATTTTGTCCTGATTTTGAAACTGAACAGTTCGTTGTCAACTTTTTATTATCAGGTCATCTGTGATTGGAGCCTCATAATTTCAATAAATCAACGCTTGTTTAAAGCATTTAGCCCTAACTTATGATTAAATTTCGATCCAAAAATAACGCTTTCAATTTTTACCTCAAAATGAAGAGCAAAAGCAGTTAGGGTTGCTCCAAAACAAACAATATTAAAACGTCATTTGGCATAAAACTCGATTAAGCTCATTATTAACCTCCACATAAAGCATTTTACACTCATAGTTTGTCTTCCAAAGCAAAAATATTTCCGAAAGTCGGCAAAACTAAATTTAGTTGAGGCTTCCTAAAAGATTTATTAAGGTCTCGTGTCGATTAACGGTGGGAAAGATCTCAGCTGGGTTTTACAAATGACCATAAGTTAGGATTATTGTACTTAACAGTGCCCTAATCTCAAGTGATTTATTTCATAAAAATATTTAGAGGCAATTAAAGGAAGCGTACACACATTCTGAACTGTTGAAATGTTTCTTAAATGGACAAATTAAGAACAAAAAATAATATCGACAAGTTATAATTAATTGTCGCATAAGAAAAATAAATTAGCAAGAGGCGATTTCTTACTTATGTGAATATTTGTATGAATGCATAATTTAGATTATTCGTTTAAAAATTGCGTTTGTGGGAACGCGAGAAATGTTAGTTTTATGAACTTTGAATATAAGAACAAGGTTGATTAAACAAACTAAATAAATAAGTAAATCAAGCTGAATAGGATTTAAATTTGAGTAAGTTTTTCAGTTCTTAATAATACCATTGGCTAATTTTTAAAAAAATGTAAATTAGCTGATTGTTTAGCAACACAAATTAGGTGATTTTTTTCTTTTCTTTTTTAAGTTGTGAAGAATTTTGTGACGAAATACGTAGAAGAATTGTAATGTTGTAGTGATGAACCTGAGGAAAAGCCAAATTAGGCGTTTATTTGCTATTTTCCCCTACTTGTTTCATAAGCACTTCTCCCATTCGCAATGATAGATTTTTTAGTCAATGTTTTAACATTTATCCCTTATTTTCTATATGTAAATATAAAATTTAATTTACCGACTATTAACGTTATCACACTAATCCTAATATTGCCTTATATTATGTATCTCTGTTTGAAAAGTATTTAAAACCCCTTATGCACTGCATTATCATCTGCAACAGTTCGGTTTTTCACTTATTGTTGGACAACTACACCGAAAATTAAGGGATTTACAGTGGAACCCCGCCATTCGTCCGCCTCTCTATTCGTACAACTCGTTATTCGTCCAACTTAGTCAAGTAAAATTCATCTCATCATTCGTACGCTTGCCCCGCGATTAGAATAGTGCCAGGGTTTCCAGTTTGAATTTTTTTGAGAAAAAAATCGTGAAGTTATGCTCTTTTTGAACTCGTCTGGAAATAATTTGTTTGGCGTTTTGGATTTTTTTAAATTATAATACTTTTTGAGATTTTACTGAAAATTTTAACTTTCTAAGGGGGCAACAAGAGGAAGTGGTTGGAGAATTTTCTTCTTCAGAGGAGGAAAGTAGTAAGGAAAGCATTTCATTTGCAGAAATTAAAGAGCTGTGTACATTTCTGCAAAGGAAAGGAGGAAACACAAAGAGTGGTGGAAGAATGGCATCGTAACACTGCTGTAGTCAACAGGAGTGTGAACTTGTTCAACTACAATGTTATTGACCATTTTAGAAAAATTCTGAACAGTCAAAGGCAGTCAACATTGGACAGGTTTTTGTTACCTGATGTTTTTATGGAAGGTGACTCCTCTTTCAAACAGTAACATCAACCATCTCTCCCTAATCTCAACATTACACCTATGCCGTCAGCTTGCCCCAGTACAAGCCAAGTGCAGTTAAATTTTTATTTATCTATAATTTCATGTACTGTACTGTACATTTGTTTCTCATAGGTTTAAAAAAGCAACCCTCTGTGCGTCTGGAATGGCTTAATCCAATTTACATTGTATCTTATGTGAAAAAAAAAATCGCCATTCGTACAAATCGCTATTCGAACTGCCACCTGGATCGAACTGTGTACAAATATCTGTTCAGTTCGTTTTTTTAACTAATACATAAAAATTAGAGCATTAGTTCTTGAATATAACCACTTCTCTGGGTAAGAAATAACAAAAGTGGAGCAATATGAACAAAATGGCTGGTCTAAACACAGCATCGGTTTCAAAAAGTTGTCCTCTTTATCCTCTAAAATACTCCTTATATAACCTTTGCTGAAATATGTCCTGGAAATTAAAATAACGCTCTTGCAATCTACCTTCCTTCTCACTACCTAAAATTTTTACAATTTTAAATAGATTTTTGAGATTAATAATTGAAAACATATATATATATATATATTTAATGAAGTGTAAAACTGTTATATATTTTTGTTTTCAAACTCAACGCGGGAACACAGCAACTAAGTTCACAATTATCTGTTTGTCGGAAAACGTGATTTAATTTTTTTTTTTTTAAATTGTATTTTTATTTTCATTTTTATTTGGTAATTTTTTTTCACTTTTTTAAAAATCCTTGAGCGGAAAAATACGTTAAAAATGTATGAGCGATGTTCGCAATAGTCAACTCTCATTTTATCAGAAAAATAAACCTCGAATAATACTAGGAAAAAAATAAATTTCACGTTTTCCCAAAAAGCAAGTAACATGGTAAATTCCCAGTAAAGGAGTAAATCTGTTATTGTGTATTCAGTGCGTTGCAAATGATTGATTTTTTTGACAGTAGCCAACCACGTGACTAGACTCCTTGTGATAATGGCTTCCAGGCAGTTGAGGAATGATGGACATGAATGTTTAATGGCAGCGCTCCCATTTACAGCGTATTATTTGAAATTTTTCATGGAATAAATCTCCACGGCCATCTCAAAATTATGATACACTTTCAGCAATTTACGTACTTTCAAGCTCATTGTTTCAGGAAAATATTATTCGGATGTTTGAATACAATTGAAGTCGTAATGTCATAGATTGTTTCTATTTAGTTCAGCCTGGTTTTAAAAAAAGCATGGATTAAAAAAAAAGGTACTCATCTTATTGCTATTGTGACAAACTGGCACATATATTTCGGAGTGAGCTTTCTTAGTGGCAGACAGACAATACATTTGAGATCTGCTGAAGGCTGCTTGCACAACATCAACTTTACTCGAACTAACAAGACACTTTTCGCAGGATGGACTGCATTTGACTTTGGGCACTAACGTGAGGATTCTTCATTGTTCTCCATTGCCAAGGATTAAGAAAACTCAAAATATGTGCATTCATGTTATTTCATGCTTTGTGTTTTCAATCGAGACCCTTCTAAGTTTTTCTGGCTTTCAAGAAATATATCCGTCACAGCTCTGATTTTAAATAGTTGTTGTGTTCGGCTCTGAAAAGAAACTACTTCCTATGAGCAAAAGATTAAATGATTTCCTTTTTAAAAATAGGGTGAGGAGAACGGGTTTGCCTCTCAAATAACGTACGCGTGATTATTGGTTCCGTGTTAATGTAAGCGTTCCTCCGCTTTATTTTTCGTTATCGTGGGGGTGGGGGGAAGTGTCTAATAAATGCTTCGTCAAATCAACCATAATGAAACTATCAGAATTGAGTTGAACAAAATATATAGAGTTGGGGTTGATGGGGACATATTTGCATAATCGATGTTTTTTACACACGCGTATACAAGTGTCCTTCATTTGCTACAACAACTTTACAATTCAAAAATTATAATTTTTAATTTCAGCAGTTGAGCGACATATAGTTTCAACTGAAATGGAAAACCACTGGTGTTTTAAAACTATTCTGACATGTATTAACATGTTCCATGCATATTTATGCTATAGGATAATTCATTATAGTAACAGTGCAAACGAGTGTTTGCAATACTGAACCAAAAATACAATACCGGTTTTCAGTAATTTTTAAAGTGAGATACCGGAATACCAGTAGTAGAAATTTTGCAAAAAAGAACAAAAGCATGCTTGTTTCGTTGCATATTTCGTAGTTTCATGCAAAAAAAAAAAAAAAAATGTATAAAATATATTACTACAAACAACTTTGTTATGAACAATTATAAAATAAATGATCAAAATATTTATGGTCTTTGAAGTCATTAACTTTCATTACGAATAGTTGAAGCTAAAAAAAATATACGGAACAAATATAGATATTTTACACGTATAATGAAGTAAAGTAAAAATGGGCTAATCTCGGAAAAATGAGTTCACTGATTGAAACATATCTAAAGTTCAAACGTTTAAAACAGTAAAGCGCGATTTTTCGACGCCAAGTTTCAGCAAATCAATACCTGCGATAAATAACCGTTTGTTACAACAGTAACATAAAAAGTTATCCTTGAAACCCATATAGCTGGACAAATATTAAAGAAAAATTGATTAAAAAAAAACGCTGCAATTGACGGTTAAAATAAACTATTCACAGAAAAAATAATTTTTAAAAAGCAACAAGTGGGATAGACTAATAATCACACCATTTGGTGATAAACATATCTTTTTATATTCTGCAGGTGCTTTTCAGCATTGATATTCCGTTTACTCATGTTTTAAATCTAAATTTTGGCTTTAAATGATAGATTCAAAAAAAAAAAAAAAAACAGTTCATCTCTAATAAGTGAAACTAAAATATATTTTTTATTGGCAAAATACTTATTATTTATAACTGATACCGAAAAAACCGGTATTACGAAATTGCAAAATAACACCAAATACCGGTATTCGGTATACCGGCACACCGGTTTTGTAATCACTAGTTCTAGCAAAGAGATAAAACTTTCTCATTACTCAGAATTTTTTCTACTATGAGCATCAGACAAGATACGTCATTATTATTCAGTTATGTTATAACCTGTTCCATATCATTCTAAAAAAACATTTATATTTGTAACCATTTTTTACATTTAAAACCAAAGGAAGATACCACACAATTAAGTATACTGCAATATTGTAAGTTTTCTGTATGAAAACTCCCGTAAAAATTAAGTAACAATTTCAAACAAACAAATATTAATTGAAGCAACTATATTTTAAAAAGTTTTATAACATGAACAATGCATTTAAAGTTAATGAACCGATTGTTTTGGCAAAACTTAAAAACCTCTTTTATATAAATTTTAATTCCAATGTCAAAACCATATGGTAAAAGAAATCATTTAATGTATTCTGCAAAGGAAACAAAACTATTGAAGGGATACAGGAAACAAACTCTTTGGAAAAAATAACCAAAAGGAATTTTCCAGATGTATTCTTTCATACATAAAAATGAGTGCACTAAAGCAAATAAAATAAAACACGAAGACACTGGGAAAGAAGAAAGTAGGGAAAACGAAAAAAAAAAGTTTCTATCTGGTGCTATAAGACGAAGAAATCAAACAACAGTAAAAGAACAAAAATGTTCTGAAACAAAGTCAAATCGCATCGAACATGAAAGATGCCTCAGCATGAAGACCAATAGGAAAGAGCTACAGGAACAGCTATTCTTAAAATAAGAAAAGAATGAAAATAAGTACTGGATTCACCATTTGGGTTTCAGACACAGGATAGTGTAAAATATTTACGTCAACTTGGATCGATAGAGTGGTGTATGTATTCTTTTTTCCATTTGAAATAGATTTTAGCATTAAAAGGGCTTAATTATTTATTTTGAGGTTTCATTAAATATTTTTTTTTATTTGATATCTGCAATTACAGGAGCATTTATACTTAAGTTCTGAAATGTATTGTTATACTAATGTTCTAAAAACCAGTGATTCTCAACCATTGTGCAGTTTTTGTGCGCTGCCAAATTTCAGAAATGTATATAATAATAAAATAATTTTTGAAAAAAAAAAATAGAACCGACTTCAAACTATAAATTGCGATAAAAAGGAAAAAATAATATTATTCTTTAAACAACTTCGATACGACTTTTAAACATAATTTTTGAAGTCGGCGCAAAATTATGAAAGTCTAATTATAATTACACCATCCGCTGTTTTACACTGAAACTGTTGCAAACACTACGCTATTTATATTTGTAATTGGTTCATAGTTACAAAAGGAATTATGCATCAAAATCCATCAAAGTTTTGCAACGACTTTAAAAATTATGTTTAAAAGTCGTATCGAAGTTTTTTAAAGAATAATATTATTTTTTACTTCTTAGCGCAATTTATAGCTTGAAGTCGGTTCTATTTTTTTTTTCAAAAATTATTTTATTTTATTCTTTTTAGTGTAAATTCAGTTTTATATAAATACTCTATTTTTAAAACATACATATCAAAGGGGAAACCTTTGAGGGAATAACACTAAAACTAACCGTTTGTAAGATAAATTTCGTTTTAAAATCGATTTTAAAGGGTCACTAGAGCAAGCAAACTGATTGGATTTATGTTCTTCTTCAGAGAAGCCTTCAGTCTATTTCTTGTTATAATTGCTTTTAATATTACATCTTAATGGCAACAAACTCTTTTTTAACAATGAGTTTCATTTTTAACCGACTTCACAAAGGAAGGAGGTTATACATTCATACTGTATGTATGTTGTTTTTTGTTTGTTTGTTTGTCCACTCATAACTTCGCACTGGATGAAGCGATTTTCATGATTTTTTTTTCAATCGATCGAGGGTGGTTTCCCATAGGTCCCATACCTTCGTTTGATCATATTCGATAAATAGAACAAAAGTAATGGGCAGAAATGTAGTATGTTTTTTGTTTTTTCATCCATAACTTTTGACTAAATGAACCGATTTTGATGATTTTTTCTTTAATCGATAGAGGGTCGTCTAATTCAAATATTGCAAAGCAATTTAACTACATTCGTTTTTTAGAAAAAACGTTACGGGTGAAACATAAGTATTTTTTATTTTAATTGGAAAGGCTTGGCTTGATTTTTCTTTGTTGGAAAATCTATTAATAAATATAAAAATCATTGTTTAAAACATGTTTGTTGTCATGGGCTATAATATTAAAAGAAATTACAGCAAGAGTTTGACTGAAGGCGAAAAATAATCCAATTAGTTTGTTTGCTAAAATCGACTCCAAAGGGGAATTTATCATACAAATGATTAGTTTTTAGTGCCATTAATTCAAAGAAGTTTTGCCCTTTGATATGGATTTTTTTTTTAAAATACAGTATTTATATAAAAAATCTAAAAAGAATAAAATAAAATAATTTTTATAAAAAAACAGAACCGACTTCAAATCATAAATTGCGCTAAAAAGTAAAAAATAAATTCATTCTTTAGACAACATCGATGTGACTTTTAAGCATAGTTTTAGAAGTCGGTGCAAAATTATGAGTCTAATTACCATTATACCATTTCCTACTTCATATTGGAACTGTTGCTAATTCTGCGAAAATAAATATATTTGTAATTGATTCATGATTACAAATCCTAATTTTGTACTAACTTCTAAAACTATGTTTAAAAGTTACATCGAGTTGTTTAAAGAATGAATTTATTTTTTTACTTTTTAGCGCAATTTATGATTTGAAGTCAGTTCTGTTTTTTTATAAAAAATATTTTATTATTAACAACTTTCCCAACAAAGAAAAATCGAGCCTGGCCTTTCCAATTAAAATGAAAAAATACTTATTTTTCACCCATAACGTTTTTTCTGAAAAACAGATATAGTCAAATTGATGTGCGATATTTGAGTTAGACGACCCTCTATCAATTAAAGAAATAGTCATCAAAATCGGCTCATTTAGTCAAAAGTTATGGATGAAAAAGCAAAAAAATTACCACATTTCAGTCCATAACTTTTTTTCTAATTATCGAATACGGTCAAACCAAGGTATGGAACCTATTGGAAACCACCCTCAATCGATTAAAAAAAAAGTCATGAAAATCGGTTCATACGGTAAGAAGTTATGAGTGGACAAACAAACAAAAAAAAAAAAAAAAAAACGACATACATACAATATGAATGTATAACCTCCTTCCTTTGTGAAGTCGGTTAAAAATGATACTGCATGTTTAATTACGATTAAAGTTTGTTTAAATTAGATAAAACCACACTGCAAAAACCTTGTTCTACAGTGAAATACGATATTTTTAACTGTTTTCATCTTTGATAACTGTGACCTTTCATACAGCGAAATATTTGCCCCTCGGGAAGAAACTTTGTCGTTGTTGCCGTGTCCTCGCGCGTGGCGAGGAAGAATGAGTACGCTGCTCCTGAGTCTCACGGCCCTTAGTTTCCTGCCCTTATAGGCAGGAGTCAGATTTCCGCCCCTTTGAAAAGTCTCTTGATTTTTTGAACCAACTCCTAGATGAGAGACCGTCACATGGGATTGTCACCCCCAGAGGTATCTTTTCACTTGGAGGACATTAGAGCCTTGACTTATTGAACGTGCACCAGTTCCCTTTAGCGTACACGGGGCTTTAGGAATCAGCCGCCAGAGGTTGTCACCCTCCCAAACACTGAACTAAGTCGATGTTGCTTCACTTTCGGTGTTCTACCGACGATTCTACCGACTGGTTTACTACGGAACGGAAGAAACGTTCAACCCTATTTACCTAATTAACCTAATCTAGCTTTTTAACCTTATTAATCTAAACTTTTAAACTTATATTTTTCTTTGTTTACTGCCAAATTTTGAAATCGTTAAAAGTGCGCCGCGTCACAAAAAAAAAAAAAAAAAGTTGAGAATCACTGTGTCAGACTTAAGAAAGAGCTTTATTCATAAGGTTAAAATAGCATTAGGATAAGAAAAAAGTATTCAATAAATAAAAAATATTCAATAAAGCGGCAGCATTAAATAGTTTTTTCCAATATGAATAAATAAATGATAAAAATCATTGAATTAAGAAAATAATTTTTGCTTTGGAAACTAGTTCCAAAAATATTTGTTACCCTTGCTCTAATTAAAGTAGGAGCTTTGAAGCAGTTTTCTGCTATCCAAAAACATTTCCATTTTTGAATGGTAAATTGTAAGGCTCGACCGATGCATCGGCCTCGCCGATGCATCGGCGCCGATGGTTCAACAAAGTTGCCATCGGCCATCGGCATCGGCAGCCGATGTTAACTTTAGAAAAACATCGGCCCATCGGCCTTGAAACACATCTAAAAGCCGATGCAAGGCCGATGTTTTTCGCAGGTACAACTTTCCAGAAAACATTCTGTCTTTAACTTTCTTTTTTCTCCATAGCTAGATTTCTATTTCCATACAATAACAGGCAGCGTCAGCACATCAGTTAAAAAAAGCACAAACATAATGTCATTCTATAAAGTATTTGATAAAAAACTCGGAAAAATAGTTTAAGCGATCGCTGCCCGAAAGCCGTCATTATTAAAATTATTTCTCTTTGAGCAGGATGCTCGCGTAAATAGGATATGTTAAAGTAAAAGTAATAGAGGCGTCTTATGAGTGCTATTTGTTTTTCGAACTAGGTTAGTTGCCTCATTTTAGTCCGTTTTTCGTTTAATAATGACTTAGTGCATTAGATGTCATTGTGCAATAATATTATATTATCTGCTTTTAGTTTGTCATGTTTTTTATTATTCGAAAACTGTAAACAATACAAAGTCAACTCAATCAAAGTACGATAATAATTTTTACCAGTGCAAACTTTTTATTCTTAGCGTTTTTTTTTTTTTGCTTCTTCGATCCCACGTGTTACAGTTTTACTGCAATTGTGCAGCAATCTCGTTTCATCTGCTTTTAGTGCGCGGTTATTCTCATTATTTCATTTTTAGCTTACAACAAAAGATTGGTAAAAAATAAGAAAACATTTTCCAGTATAAATGTTTATTGATCGAAATTATATGTGTCCAAGTTTCGACTTGCAATTTTTAAAAATTGAGTTCACGCGACAGAGGATTTAATATCTTAATAAAAATGCTAAAATTTGTTTATTTTCAAAGATTGATGATTCATTTTTTTTTTCAAAATACATCTTAACTTTTTTTTATACGATAATTATTTTAATTTTTCCCCGTTTCTACTTCATTTTTTTATCACTTTTTTTTTTTGCTTCTCTGATGCCACGTGTTGACAGTTTTTCTGCTACTGTATAACAATCCGTTGCATCTTGTTGTCTTATTGTTAGTTTACAACATAGAATGGGCGTTACTGCGAGCGAAATATTTTAACATTTTCTTTTTATTTTAGAAAAAAAACTATTTTTAGTTAAAAAACTTTCGTAATGAAACATAAACACATAGTCGTTCCGGCTTTTCTTTTTAAAACGAACGGGGGGGGGGGGGGGGGGTAAGAATTATGAAAAAAATCTGAGAGGAGGGGGTGGACAATTTCGTTAAAGATACAAACCCACATTATTTGTTAGTCTTTATTATAACATCTGCATTTCTCTCCATTAAAAAAATAGGAAAAGAAAGGCAGATGCACTTGGCATTTGCAGTGCAGGTGTCATAAAGAGAAAATGTTAAAGGAAAGGGAATTAGACCCGATCCGATCCATTAGTTATTGAGTTTTTTTTTTTTTGCAAAGATAAGAAAAAAGAAGTCCTCTCATATAGCTTTTTAAAATTTTTTTTTTTTTGATCTCCAAATAGTTTAATTATTTTACTAGAATCGCGAGTGATTCTTTTTGTTTTAATTATTATGTAAACTTCCCCCAAACAATTTTACGGTGCTTGTATAATGCATTTTCGTTTTTATAAACATAAAAATAAATAAATGTTTTAAATGACATTTTGACAAGCCTTCTACACGTTTTAATGGTATAAAGCGACTTTTTCTTCCATCGGCCATCGGCCGATGGAAGAGGAGAATAATCGGCAATCGGCCATCGGCCGATCTCGGAATAATCGGCCAACAATCGGCATCGGCCCATCGGCTTAAAAATGCCATCGGTCGAGCCCTAGTAAATTGATAAAAAGAATGCAATTTTATCGAAAACGAGCTGAATTCCGCTACTTGACAAACAGAACTACTCGAATTTCGACCACAAACGATGCTATTAATATCATAATGACGACGGAAAACCAAATACGAATTCTTATGTAGAACATTTACATAAATCAGTACAGTATCAAGCCTAGTTTAAAAAGTTAAATACACCATAAAATTGTAATTAGCAGGATAATTTAGTACTGCTTAAGTAAATTTTAAGCTGTAAATTTTTGATAAGGACGTAATATAGTTGTTCAATTATGTAAAACTGAATTTTCTTTGATTTGCATTTTATTTAATTGTAATTATTTTCAATTTTAATATCATCACAGTAGTTTTTAAAGCCTTATTTATTAGTTCAGTCAAGTTAATTATTTGGAAAACTGACTAATAGTAAAGCAACTTTTAGAAGCATATATTGATAAAAATATAATGACTTCCATTACTTAAATTGTTCACTAGTATTTTTTTCCCCTTACCTTAAAAAAATAGTCAAAAGAGTAAACTACTTCAAAATTGGAGAGCCATTTTTTTAATCGTATATTTAGAAAAAAAAATCTGATTTTATCGTCGATCACGGTCTTACATTTCTACAAATGCAGCATTCTGAACTGATTTTTATTGCCAACTAGCGGGTACCCACACGGCGCTGCTCGTGCTGAATTTTAACCCTACCTAAAAAACGTAAGCAAAATTTCATAAGTGTGTTTTGATTTATCGCCAATGACTAATTAAAAAGAAATCTAGTATAAACCATACGTATTCTTTTTCTGGCTATATTTATTTAAATGATATTGCTAAATCAAGGAAATCGTTAAATTGGGGAGACCATACTTTTATCAAGCTCAATCTCGAATTAAAAACCTATTGCTAATTTGAGAAAAACGTTAAATTGAAGGTATGCTTTATTATTGTTTTTCCGTTGATAACTGATATCTATCAACTGATAAACTGATGTCTATCTATTTTGAAAAATAAGTTTGATATTGAAATTAAGCTAACACTATTCACACGGAGTTGAGAACACTGCTAATTATTATTTTTGGATCAAGGTAAGCCTTATGAAATCGCACTAAAAAGCTTATAACTGGCGTTCTTATTGACTTAGAAACTTAGAACAAATATTATCTCGTGCAGAAAAATTAGCGCTTTCGATCGATATATTACATTAATATGTGCAAGGTTTTTTTCACCCCATATTGGGCAATTCATGTGGACAATTGCTTAAAATTGGAATAAAAAAAGAACTACCTGTAGGATTTTTTTTCCAGAAACCTTCGCAGGAGTGTACTCATCAACTTCCCAAAGTTTCAAGGCGATCGGATGAATGGTGTAGTAATGCAAAAAGGACACGCAGACATACATACATTCATTTTTATATATAAAGATGTGCAAAGCGCGTTCCGTTACCTACACTTTTTATATTTGCTGGGATACCGTGTTCCTCGGACGACATAAATATTTTTTGAAATATCTTATGTTCATTATTGAAAAAAAAGGGCTTGTTCCATATAAAGCGTGATAGAAGCTGTATCCGAAACACCTCATATCGGCGATTTTCCTTTCTTTTTGTAGTAAACAAAGAAAATAAGTCTTAAATCAGTTTTTTTCCCAACCTTTTACGGCCTGCAGATCAACGGAAACGGAAAAAATCTTCCTGGACCAGCGTCAAACACATCTATCTATCTATATTTATGTGAATTCTATTTCCATTCATCAGCACTCCGAAAACCTATCTAAGTGGCACATCGTTGTTTAATTCTCACGAAGATTATTGTTGATTCCCCAGCACTGAAATTCGTAAGTGCTTGAAGAAGTGTTAGACTTGTATCTCATCACAGAATTCTTCTCAGTCGCCAATGGTTGCGTTCTTCCAGGACGTAGATTTGACTTTTTTTTTTTGGATATCTGGTACTCATGGTACGATCGTGAAATTGCCCAAAACCTAAATTGCAACACTTAATCGTAGACGCTATGTCCCATATCTTCGCCCATGATGCCACGACGTAAGCCACATAAGTCTGCTAATTGGCTGCATGCTCCCATTTTTTTTCTTTCTAATGGTCTCCATTTGGCTTACTGCAAATTGCAGACCTCGTGCTTTCTCCAGGAATTGATACCATCTCTTTCAGCAGGACTGCAATGTGTGTGGTACCATTGCGAATTTTTACTCCTATTTTCCTCTAATGAAAGGGAAGCACGTGGGTTCTCCTGATACACTAGGAATATAAGTTAACCCAGATAATCCAAGCCAAATGGGTATTCAAGGAATGTTTTACATGTCGCATAATCCTACAAAATGGCGGCAGACAATTTTTTATTTCCTATAAGATCCACCGACATGGCCAAGCTTGAACGCGCGATCTTTAGAGTACGAGGCCCACGCTTTATCATGAAGCCGAATAAAATTTTTAGATAATAAAAATTTTAAAAAATAACATCACATTAAATGCAACGAAATAAAACTTGGGAGTTTCAGTAGGTTTAAAATGCCTAAATTAATATTTACATGCTTAAAAAGAAATAAATAGGATTAAGTAATTTGACTAAATTATACCTCATGGCTAAAAAAGTTTTCGTCCTAGAAATTCAAAACATTCATTTTTATCCATAATCAGAAACGTTTCTTTTCTTCGGATGAGCAATCATTCTTCACAAACATAATTAATTCAAAGTCATTAAAGTCTAATTAAGCAATTGATCCCAGATTTTTCCTTAGTAAACTTGAAAATTAATGGAACCCAAAATATTATTATTAGTGTAGCGTGATTTTATTGGGAAATATTTTATAATAAATCAAGAAGGTTAATCTTACAAAACGTTTATGTTTTTGTAAATAAGTAAATTTAAAAAATTGGAAACACATTTAAGGTATCATGATTGTAAGGATTAAGGTGCTGTGCTCAGTAAAACTTTTGGTACTTACTTATGGGTTATACGCTATAACTTTCTTTGCTCGCCAAACATCTCAAAATGAAATATTAACAAAACATTATTATTAGATTTAAATAATACGAGATTTTATTAGATTTAAATAGCAGGTTGGCGAAATTTCTAAAACCATCACCAAGGTAGTGCCTTGGTGATAAGTGCCAAACTTTCTATTAATTGCAATAAGAGAAATGAATGCCTTTTATTACAGATTTTGGTCCACAAAATCAATTATAGAGAAACTTGTTCCAATTTATGATTAAAATGATAAACTTTGTTTAAAATCTAACAAAGACAGATAAACATTTCTATGAAAAGCAGCCTAAAGACATATTATCATGCTTGGACACGTAAAGTCGTTATATTTTTTCCCTCATGTGTTTTGTTAAAGACAATTTCCGTTTTATAAAGTGAGTTCACTTTTTAATCTCTTCTTTAAAAATCAAATAAACGTTATGCATGTGTCAATAAGCGTTATAACTGTTTATCTTAATTTTGGTTTAAAAAAATAATAATTAAAAATAAGTTTTAATATAAAATTCAAAAGTTATAATATTAACACTAAAAAAAAATATGAAAAAGTACAGAAAGGAAACTTATTGTTTCTTTAAATTTACGAAGAACTTGTTTTAAATCAAGTAATCAAGTGTGTTGATAACAATTTCTCAATAAAATTCTTGTTTTCTCCACACTCTGTAAAACTACAGAAATAGATGAACGTAAAACTGAACACTTGAGATCCGTGACTATCAGTTTAAAAGTTGTTAGTAAATGCATAACTAAGCACTTGATATCTAAGTGAATCAAGTGAAGAAGTCTATCCAGTGAAAGAAATGTTAAAAAGCGTATGATATTTTGCTAATGCATAATTAATTTATATCTCAAGTTAGAATACTAGACTAACCAGTCCTTCAAATTCCGAGGCTTTGTGTGCTATCGACAGTAATTCAGCGAACTCAGACATGGCGCCGCTACTGCGGCACTTTATCTGTTGCTGTCAATTTACGGAGTGTTCTCTGTAAGTTCTTATTTAAAGACTTTATAGTTTCTTGTTTTTAAGCCTTTGTAGTTTTAACTCAGACTCCGAATAGATGAACTCCAGGAGATTCTCATGTATTGTCGGACAACATTTTTTAAGCTGTGCAAACCTTGCTTTACGTTTTTAAAAAATAAATAACATTTACACGAAAGTCCATTTTGGATATGAAAATGGAAAAAAAACTGAAAAAAGAGTGAGTCTTTTAACCTCAGAATATATTGGCATTGACAGTATTAATAACAATAAATAAAAGCAGATGCTACATTCAATAGTTGAATAAATCACAAATGGGACTCATTAAAGCTAGTAGGCAAAAATACATTCTAATTTCTATTTTAGTCCAAAAAAAAAAAGAGTTAATTCATAAAAAACAGGAAAACAGTCGTGTTTACTAAACTTGAAATAAAAATTTAGTTTTGTAACTTGTTTTACTTTCTGTAGATGCTGTTTTACTTTTTTTGAGAACATTGCCAACACAATAAGACAAAATTACAATTTGTGAATAACTGAAACGAAAGAAAAATATGTTACTTTGTGTTACAGAATTTTAAACAAATATTACCGTGTGTGCATTTTAAATAATAACTCCTAGCATAGCTATCGGATTTAAAGAGGCATATAAATGTTTATTAGAGTAGTTTTACAGTTATAATTTCAGTGCATTATCAATAAAAAAGGAATACACATCAAGTCTTGGATAAATATCAAAAAATATATATAAAAAACAACAATGCATTGAGAGAGAACTACTGACATAAAAAGCGGGAGTAAATACAAAAACAATGGACGTCGCAGAACAATAAAAAATACTAAAAGGAATTTCGAATTGAATTTTCTTCTAGATAAAAATGAGCGCAAACATTTGGAGAGACAACGGAGAACAAAGAACAGAAAAAGTCGAAAAAGAAAACACGGCATATATTCTTCTAAAATTCCGTTGGAAAAACTATATCGAAATGCAACGATTTTCAAAAATGCTCTTTAGAACACAGACCTTATTGAAGATGCAAGAAGATGCAACAGAGAAAGGGAAAAAAAGTCTAATCTGAATGGAAGCAAAGTTAATGCTTGAAACATCTATAACCCCTTCCTTAGATTTCTCAAAATATTTTCTCAGCAATGTTGCCATTGATTAATAGTTCCAATTTTCAAAGATTTAGTATTTTTTAACAAATGTGAGACAAGGTTTTTTTTTCACGCACGCACAATAAAAATTAGATTCCATATGAAAATATTTGAAACCCCCCCCCCCCATTTTTTTGATAATCGTGTCGGAAATGTCATACAGTGAAACCTGTCTAAGTTGAGCACTTGCGCTGCAGCAGTTTAGTGGTCAACTTAGACAGGTCGACAGGTGGTCAACTTATTATAGAGGGTGGAGTTTTTTTTTCTTACACTGCATTTATTCATTTGTAACTAATTAAAATATTGCTTCATGTATTAACGTTACTTAAAAATGGTGATTAGCTTTCTTTTTCTCACTAAAATATCATTAGAGAAATTTAACCCGAATGACTTACAATGTATCTTATACAACTTTAAAAGTAAAGTACTTAGATAAAATTAAGATGAACCTTTTATTAATTACGTCAGTTACTTATGTGATGGTAAAGATTTTCCAAAAATGCATAATATTTCAAAATGACTATACTATTACATAGAAGCAAAAAGAAGAAACTTATTTAAAGAATAAAAGAGTAGTTTTTCGTTCGGTTAAATTGCAAAGAGGTTTAAGCAAACTTTATATTGATGTTTCATCCATCCAGAGAAATACTGGTTTAACATAATAGCATAAAAATAGAAGTTGTTTTAGTTTTTTTTAATCTTTGCAAAAAATAGATGAACAAATAAATATAGAAATAATTAAACGGTTAACTTACAAAGGGTTTTTTTATAACACTCTCACCCAAATTTGGCGTACATAAGTGGTCAACATAGACAGATGGTCTGCCTAGGTGGTCAAGTTACAGAGGTTTCTCTACATTATATAAAATAGGACTAATTCCGTCCCTGAAAAAAGTGGCCAACTTAGACAGATAGTCAGCTTACAGGTTTTACTTCTAATTGTGTTCCGAGCACATAATTTTATTTAATAACACAGCATTAAAAAAATAATGTTAACTAAAGCCACATGTGAGGAATTATGCATATCGATTTAAAATACAATAAAAACAAGCCCGACAACAAAAGCGAGAAACTTCAAGTTCTGGTTTACTAATATTACAAGTGGTGCTTATTTTCAACTACCAGCAATATGCAGAAATTTTTAGTAGCGGTTAATATGAATTTAGTGAGATTTTTCGCCGTGCAAACAACGGTCGTGCTTGCGGAAGCTCATAAAAATCATCACCAACACATGATCCCTATAACAGATATGTAGTGGAAAGTGGGAAACAGCATGGCCCGGGGACCGAGGACAATTGGTATTTTTAGTATGATCCAAATACTTGATAATTAGAAAAATACGAGATAATTAGTTAACTTGTGGAAAGTACTTTCCCTCACATCCCAATTTTACTTTTTTGTATTTAAGCTAAAAAGTATCATCCAAAAATGAACTTAATTGCATTAATTAAGGCTTAAGCATTCTTAATGATATGTATATGTAACGTTATGTGTTATATTAATACATTTTGTGAAAATTTTAACTCTTGATTTAAAAATAATTTTTGTGGGCACAGTAAAAGGAGTTGAGGCAGAGGAGGTAAAAAATGTCAACAAAATGTGTATATTTAAACAGTATTAACATGAGATTTTGATAAGTGAAAAATTTTAGATGAATTAATTAAGGTCTATATTACTTTAAAAAGTGCTTATTCTTTTAAAAACCACTACGGCGGTTTATGTATGTATAACTTAGAAAACATAAACGCATTATTTAGATTTCTTTTCAATGTTTTATTTAATGCATTCCTGTTCAAAAATTTCCTACGTCTAGCAAAACATGCAATTAAATTCATGTTCAATTTAAATGATAATTGGTCGTGATTTCGGAAATTGCTTCACGAGGCAGAACGAATTGATGTGAAAAAGGAATATTGGAATAAAGTCAAGGTAATCTTCTATTTGGGATGAATGTATCAAAACACCGAGTGGTGTTCTACTTTCATCATTTAGAAAATAAATATAATTGATCCTTCAAATAAATGTAAAACTTATCATTTGGAACCATTATTTCTCTAAAGAGACATAAAATTTAAAACGCAGATAAAACAAAACAAGCGAAGAAAAAGAAACAGAAAAATAGAAAAAAACGTACATAAAGGATGAATGAAACTTAAACCTGAGGCAGCGCACTAAAAGAACTCTGGTCACGTCAGATTAAATAAAACAAGGTGGAAAAAACACGATATTTCCCAATCTGCATAAAAAAAAGACATCAAAAAGATTTTGTAAAGACAACAAAAGCAATGGTTACATTCAGTGAAAGTAGTGTATGCAAAAAAAAAAAAAAAAAAAAAAAAGAAGAAAAAATAGAAACACAGAAGTGAAAACAAGAAGATCCGTCTAAAACTATACGAGCCTACTTTCCCGTATACACCAAGTTCAAATTTTATTATCTAGCTATCTCTCTCTTTCCCGTTTAGCTTTAGTTCTTAATTCCTTCAAATATACCTTTTTCAACGATTAACACATATTCATTCACTTCTTCATTCATTAATTCATTTATTCAATCATTCATGTATTTATTCACTAATTTACTTATTTTTTCATTGATTCGCTCTTTTTAAAATCATTTATTCAAATATTCGTTCACATATTCATTTAATCATTCCTTAATTCAAAAATATTCTTGAAAATCCCGATAAAAAAATTTCATAGGAAAATAGGTTCGTTAGTTCTGGATGAACTCTCGATCTGTACATGTTCTACGTTATAACAGCTTTCCAATAAAGTTTGTTCCGCGTAAATCGGTCTGTTAGATCAGGATTTATATAGCATTGAAATTTTTTTGAACTGTTCAAAAATGAACAAAAATTGTTCAAATCAATATTTCACGCCGAGAGCTTCTTCCAGTGAGATTGTTCATTGGAACTTGGATCTTATACCCAGAGTTTACATAATTTGATTCATTTTCGCCCACAGGCGCTAATGTTAAAATTTTTTGAACTGTTCAAAATTGAACAAAAATTGTTCAAATCAAAAAGTAAAATATGGAAATGAGATGTCCTCGCCGAGATCTTTCGAATGCAAAAAGAATTTTTCGAATCAGATAATTCGTTCAATAGTTATTAGGGGGGGGGGGGACTGACAGACAGACCGCCACGCAAATTCCCCCATCTCAAAACTCTACTTTCAAATTTTGTATTTTTCAATTTTTAATTAATTACTTAACTTATTTTTGACTTGTCTTGATTTCTAACGACGTTATTTTCATGATGCATTAAGCCTTCTTTCATGTTTTATTATTATTATTTTTAACTTTTACGGGAAAGTAGGCTAAAAAAGAGGCATCTCGAACACAGCGTAGAGCGAGAGCATGGAGCGGTGGCGCAACGAGATTACGTTTGAAACTGGAGCAAAAAATCTTTTCCTGCTCCACTGCTTTTCTTTTTCTTTTAAACCTTTGTTAATCATATAAAAATATTTAAAAAAGGAGATAAACAGTATAATCTGGTAAATTTATTTGGATCACGGAGCGGAGCTGGTGCAAGAATTTGAAAGTCGGAGCGGATTAATTAAAAAAAAAGTAGCTGCTACTGAGCCCTGAAATGAATGATCCAAAATGAATGATTTATCCTAAAATTTGTTAAAGGAAATTACGTAAAAGGGGACAAAATCCTAAGTCAAACGTCTTACCCAATTAATTTTGAGCAATGTCCCTGTGACACACACCGGGTTATCAGAATTAAGGACTGTTACGTAACACCAGTCTTGCTTCATCAAAACATTGCATACTTCCTGATTTCTTCGTCCATTGACATGAAGAGGAAATCTCCAATTAGCGCTAATGGAGAGAGTGAGTATGATTTCGGTTTGCGAACTATGATGAATGAACCACAGACATACACTTCAATTCCCATTATACACTAAGTCACTCCTCGCTCCTATGGAAACCAAGAAAAACACATGAGCAAAGTGATGTATCTGAAATAGATAGGACGGATTTACGAGATCCTGACACTGTCGCTAAAATAATAATCGCCAGTTATATTAAATTAATAAATACTGAATTTTCGTTCCCAGCACTGATTTACCGTTACCAAATAAGGCCTTGGCCTGTATTTCTACATTCAATGTTTTGCTTTTATTATTATTTTTTAAACTTTACTCTAATTCTTAATAAGCTCTTTCTGTTTTGTTCCACTGAATATATAGTAATTTAGTAAATGTATAGTAAATTATTGTAAATGAAATATGTAATAAAAATCTCATATGGAAGGAAGCACAGAGCCTCTACGTGGTGTCTCCGGTCACTATTTCAAGTTTAAATTATTTGCTCCACTAGGAAGAATATCGCAGTATTTGATGCAAATAAGATCTATTTCCGCCATTTTTTTCGTTTGCCCCCAATCTTAACTAATTTCCTTCTTAAATCTACATCAATTGCAGTTTTCGTAACACCATTTTCTGACGATCCTTACCTATTTACATTCAATGAAATCCGTTTTTGTTGGAGGGTTTTGACAGCTGTTTCTTATGTGATACGCGCATAATTAACACGGTTTGCCATTAGTTGCAATGATGGCAAACCGTGAATAAACTCTCACTGATGGTAAACTCCTTGTATAAGAGAGATTATCGTTAATTGAAATATTTAAGAAAAACAAATTTTTGTGAAAGAGAAAAACTAAAATGTTTAAAAGCTGTTTAAATATTCGAGGCCGAACTTGAAAAGTTCAATAAATTAGTGTCAAAATTTCGACCGCTATCGGACTCTAGTACATCAAGCACGAACAATTTTCAACTTCGGTGTTACTGATCATCAAATTCGGTTGCAAGTGAACACCAAAGTTATTACAGTGCAAACGTTGCCTTGATAACGAGGATTAATTACCATTATTCAGTAGGTATTTTCTTATCTTATACAAGGCTGAACTTGATCCAGTTTTCTGTTTAACTGTAACGGTTAAGATCAAATTCAGCCTTGTCTTATATAACTGGGCATTAGCATTTGTTTGATTACAAATCTTTTCTATCTTTGCGAAGGAAGTTGGTTTAAATATATTTATTAACCTTGCACGTTTTGTTGTAAGTTTAAGTGTGTGTATTAAAGTTTAAAATCTGGGGGATCGTTCTGGGGAGGGGGCGGGGGGGGGGGGGGGTTACAGAAAAATTCGATACATTTTATTTACTTATTACGAATTTTTACATAATATAATTAAATTACTTTCCTTGTATAAAATAGTATATGGATATTTCATTACATTAAGGCAACATGTCATTATCAAGAGCATGCAATTTTTTTTTTCAAACATAATATTTTAGCAGGAAAAAAACGAAACTAAAAATATCAAATTAACTGCCCTCATTTTGCAACATATAAACAGCAAATCCGCACATGTACTCAAATATTTATGTAGCATTAGGGCAGTTTTCCCTCCGCAGTGATATTATATTATTCTACGTGATTACTTAACTTTTGCGTGCTTGGAATAAGATTGCGGAATACTCTGTGATTACAGGTATTTCATTTTGAGAGAGCTTGATTACGAAAAATGTTTTGAAATTTGTGATCAGTCAATGTATTTCATAGATTCCTTGCAATAGAAATATAATATTCCTAATGCAGAAGGTTAATGACATTTCAATCGTTGGAATGGATTGTAAGCTTTAAAGCTAATTTCTCTGAGTAAGGGTGGAAAAAATACAAAGCAGTCATAATTAAGAGAACTAGACACCGTTGTTTTTGATTGAGTTTGTGATTAATAGCATTTCATTGAATTTCCAGTGCATAACATTTTTTTAAAACATATGATGGCTTTTATGCTTGATGTGTTTTAATATTGGCCGTTTTTATTGTTAACTCGTGAGGTTAATGATATGTCCAATGGGATTATCTATTTGCATTTCAGAAAGATTTATTACAATAAAAAGTTTTACGTTTCACATAGGTATAGGTAAGTTACCGGAACGTGGATAAAATTCAGGCAGATATTACGAAGTTTTATTGTATGAAAAAATGAAATAAAAGTGCAATATTTTATTACAATACCATATTTGTCGAAGTGCCCCCCAAAAGTTTAAAAAAAGAGACGTGTTTTGCAAACCTTTCCTTTGCTGATAGGGATTTAGCAATAATTGGGCTATAAACCATAACTGATACATGTATAATGTATAACTGTGTGTATCCCATTGCAGAAAAATGAAGCTCCCATTGTATTCTTCTTGTTAAAAAAAAAATATTAAATTGTAATAAAAATAAAAACTAGTAAGTATAAATGAAAAGAAAGTGCTTGAAAAACACGTTTTAGCCATTTAGCATAAGCTACAGATTACAGTGGTGTTATTATTCACCACTGTCAACAAGTAATTATAAATGAAAAGTAAGTGCTTGAAAAACACGTTGTAGCTATTTATAACGACCTGCAGATTACAGTGCTGTTATTATTCACCACTGTAAACTAATAATTATAACAGGGTTCGCGCGATCTTAAGACACGCCCCATTTTGTAAGGACTGTACTACCAGTATATCACAAAACCTTTTTTATTCTAAATGAATTTCACGTTTCATTATGTGTAAAATAGTTTTATACGATTACTGGTAGAAAAGTCCTTACAAAATGGGGCTTGGCTTAAGAGTGTGTAAACCTTGTATAAATGAAAAGTTAATGCTTGAAAAACACGCTGTAGTCATTTATAATAACCTACAGCTTACAGTGGTGTTATTACTCATCAGTTACCCTCTAAACATTTAAAACTAGTTCCTTTAAAGGGTTCTATTAATCAATTAATTAGTAATTAACAACCATTAGGCAATTTCAAAACTCATTCCTGAAATTGGAACATGCTTTTAAGTCTGAGAACTTATATGTAGTCAAATACGAGTAACTCGTAGTGAACTTGCATATTACTGAATCTAGACAACAAAGCTCATTTTTAATAGAAGTTTTGTGTCTCCCCCAAACGCTCTGAAAAATGTTTTCTAATTTTTGCAGACAGAAACTCAAAATGAAAATGGGGCTCAAAATAACTTAAGAGTTTTGTGTAATTGATAATTTATATTTTTTAGTTAATAGAAGTTAAACGGGATTGAGTTTGAATACAAACTTTCAACTGAATTCATAAGAGGAATATATTGCAGTGCAAGAACCGTTATAGAAAATGATCACCTTACTTTCTTATAACATAATGATACATCGATGAAAAGGTTTCATGCAATATTTATATATTTCAGCTAATAGAATCAAAACAGGCTTTAGTTTGAACACAAAACTTTCATCTGTAAACTGGAATCATAAGAGGAATGTGAAAACCGTCATATAAAATTATTGCCTCACTTTCTTTTCACATAATGTTCTATCGATGAAAAAATTTCATGTGACTAATTAATGAAAACAAAAATCCAGGTTATTCTATTTATTTTATGTCTTACAAACTTTAAACGTCAATCACTATTTTCATTTTAAGCATTTGCATTCTTTGTTACTTTTACTTCCAATATGAATGAAATCAGAAATCATTTTTTTCATAAAACGGGAAGTTTACTGGTCATAAAAACGAATTTCCTTAATAGACATGCTATAAAACATGATACACTTTTCAGTTTCTTGAACTCGATTTGAAGTGTGTTTTCCTGTAGGTGTCTTAAATCGTAATTTTCCCTAGAAAGTAAACTAACTTTGAAAGACAGGGAGTGAATCAAAACCCATGTAACGTTTCAAAGATGGGCATAGACTTATCTTTTACGATTTTACGATCACGATCGTATTTTATTATGGTAATAATAACAGATTGAAGACCATAAAAACTTTATATTCTTTATCAAATACCAAAAAAGGGCTAGAAAATGTATTCTTACGGAAAAGTTAAAATCAGTTCCTTTAGCTGAAAATGCTCCTTTTAATTTGCCTGTTCTGTAGCTACAGCAAAGCATGTTACACTGCGAAATTAGCAGCAAATTAAAAAAAAAAGCGTATTGGCAATAAATTAAAAATTAGTGACAAGTTATTCAGACAGATGAATTTTCAATGAACTGTCTAGACGGTTGCTCTTGCAGCTTTTGATTTGCTAACAAAAACACTTCATTAAAATGCATAATACATCCAAGCAATTCAAACAAATGATGACTCCAAGTTTGAGATCAGCATATGTGTAACAAATTCTTACCAATGTTTCGTGTCTTTATGCTTTTTTTTTAATTATTCGTCACGTTAATAATTGCTGTCCCAGTAAATTTTTGGAATTATTTTTAATTAATGATTCTCGCAATTTTAATTAATGTCTCTCTTCGAGTTAACCAACCAATCAAACACAAGAAGCTTCATAAAAGAGGAGTTTAATTCTTTAATATATTTTATGTATGCCTTGTACAAACTGTTTTTCTATTTTTGTAGAAGATGATATATACATATATATATATACATACTACTGGCCAAAAATATTGTAAGTTTGAGACATATAACAGCTTATAATGTTTTTCATGGGGGAAATTCTCCATATTTAAATTGTTTTGAGAATTGATGGAGTATAATTGGAAGGTAAAGTATCGTAAAATGATCTCAGAACAAAATGTGAGATTCGTGGAATTAAGTTTGGCACCATGAGAGAACGAAAGAAGTGTGCCAAAACCTTGGGGGTTCCATGCCTAAAGCAGTGACTGATAGACCAAGGTGTTTATCAAAAACATATGTACATGCATTTTGGTTCAATTTTATTCTTTTGTTATATATTTTTGGCAAAAGAACTTGAAATTCTTTGTTTATTGTATTCTTTGGACTGATTTCTGATAACTTGCCCAATTTTAGATTACCATCTTTTATAAAATTATTATTTTTGCTCAATAACTTGATCATATGTTGTCTTTAATGTGATATAATAAACTGGACTTAAAAATAGTAGTTGAATTTAAGCAAAATTATTTTCTTGTGAACTTTTCATGAAAAATTGATTTTGAAAACTTGCAATACTTTGGCCAGTAACATATATATATACATATATATATAATTGTATATATCAGTGGTGTATCTATATACAGGGTTGGCTCTACAAAAAAATTTTATATTTCCGTCTTTATTGAAAATTCTGCACTATAGTTTATAGGGAAATTTAACTTTTTTATTCTTGAAATTTTTACTCGCTGTTCTTTAAATTAGAGACTTGAATTAAAGTAATAATAACCAATTTTAAAAGCCTTTCCTGACTTTGACTTTGTCAGTTTTAAGTTTTTAAAAGTACACCCAACATCGCAGGTTCAAAGCCGCCCATGTCGGTGGATATTAAAGATGCAGTAAAACTTTGGCGCCCATCTCGTATGATTACGTGGCATGTTGAAGATCCCTTAAGTATCTGTTTGGCTTGGATATTCTCGGCTAAATTAAATTCTTAGTGCAGTTTCGCATCGTCGAAGATCAAGGGGCCTTAGTTTCTGGGAAAAACTGTTCGTCAAAATTCTCATGTGGTAATGGCATCCGCCGGCTATGGTGCTACTAGATTACACTGCTAAAAATTTAAGTAAGGAAATAGTAAATTAACCTTTTATTTGATTGCTATTTTACCTTATTTAATTACAACAGTCGAATAACCATTAAAAGATGGTACTCAAAGCTCTGATTGTGAAACAAAAAATCGTTTATTCTCTGTTTATCCTAAAGAACGTTTAACTAACCGTAATTTTCAAGCGCTCAATAAGAATCGGGCGTCCATCTTGGTTGCGAAACCTTACCGGACGTACGTTGTTGTTAAAATACGAATAAAGATTCATCAGTTCAAAGCTGCATGTGTATATAAAAAAAGAAGAAAAAAAAGTGGCTTAAGCAGTGGTTACTAAATAGAACACAAGTAATTGATATACCCACGTAAATCAAAAAGTGGAGAGATCGGACTCCCGAACTGTTTGCGAGTGAGCGAACCCATCATTTGAGCTGCTGAAGCTTGTTTGTATTTTAATTTGTGCAGCAAATAAAATGATTTTCGTCAATATACAGTAAATTTTCACCAAAAATGATTTTAGATCCAATCAAAACCTAAAATCTCAATTTCAAGGCAGTTTGCCTCTTGGAAAAGAAGATTTATTGATAAATAAACAGCCGCTTTACGTGGTGTAGATGGCCGAATGACTAGAGCGCAAAGCTGGTATACCATACACCCGGGTTCGATTCTCGCAAGCTTCATTTACGGTTTCTACGCGTCGAAGATTCTACGCCTCGAAATGGTTCAAAAACGGTAAAAATTTTGTTTTGAAACCATTTTTAAATTGTTATAAAAGCGTAAACTTTTGTATTTACGGCTTTTTAACCAAGCTGATTGGAAATGGTTTAGGTCCCGTAAAGATAGAAAAATGTTCCAAACCGTAAACTTAACGGTGAATTAGATGGACAGACTTCTGCCGGTTATTTAACCGTAATTTCATGAAGAAATTTCAAACAGTGTACATTCTTTGGAGAAAGCTGCAGAGGTTAATGATACCAGATTAGAAAGAAAATAATCATGCCTGTTTCGCAGCATATTAACATAATTTTTGATAAAATACGTATATTGACTTAAATATGATTCAAAACATTTTTGTAAATTAAATTCGAAAGGCTTGTCTCCATCGACGATTCAAGATACATTTGTGTCCCCACAAAATGTGTTAGCGTATCACTTGTGGCACGCATGTTATAGATTAGCCACCATTGGCCTATACACAAATGCACAATACGCGTTCGTACTAAGTATGCGTTGTAGGAAACATAAACATAAAACTGTTGCGAAAGATGAAAATGTTTGGCAAGTAGAAAAGTAAGTTTTAATTCGATTTTCTTTTCGAATTCAAATGATTTGATGATGAGACGACAAAGAAAGAATTTTCTGTACTTTAAAATTTATACGCCTTAGCACCTTCGTGGAAGTTAAAGATTGGTCCTTCCTAGGTTGGATTTTGCGTTTCTATATGTATAAAGATGCCTATTATGCATTAATTTGTTGGTTTATACTTTCGATACAAAAATCTACAACAATTGACAGACTGGTTTAAAACGTGGGAAAAAATTAAAATGAATCATCTCATGAGAAAGGTAACGCATAAAGTCACAGGCGAAAATTCGAAGATAGTTTTTTAAACTCCAACTGTAACATTTATATGGACATAAGAAAACACCGCATTTTGTAAAGTTATATATTATTCTATAGCTGACGAAAAACTTCGCCACTCAGAGTTTGTTCTGAAACCGTAAGCAAATGTAACGTGAGCTATTGTCCAAAATCTTCTTACCTCTAACGAGGATTAAGTTTAGTCTTATCGTCAAATGAAGAATTTGGAGACAATGAATTCCAATTATGTAAAAATGTAAAAATCCACCCTGTAACTTTGAATTTAACCTTAATTGTTAATTTTCTGCAACCAAATTTCATGCTGTTTAACATGTATGAGGCTGATAAGCTGATATGTTTTCTCAATATTACTGTTGTATCGTGCAATGCCGAATAATTTTTCTAGTATTTATCTCCTCTCTCTCTGTATGCATACATACATGACATAACATACATATATATATATATATATACATATATGAAATTTTATTACTTTGATTACATTTAAAGTGATTACTTTGACATTGCTATAAAGAAACCGTTTATGCAAACTCCTGTACTTACGATGTACTTTTGTATGATAAGTCATAATAGATCGTTGTACAGCTAACAGATTAAGTCAAAAATAGCATGAACTGAAAGTAAAAGAAAATAAACATAAATAAAAATAACTACAAAGAAGTTAATGAGTAATAATTGTATATGTATATATGTAATATATATTACATTGGGTTCAAAGTCTTTCAAAATGAGCCACATTTGAGTGCAAGCTTGAAAGTGCTCGAAGCTCTTTTTCGTATCAAAAGAATACTTATGTGTCTTGTTTTGGAATCAACGTTAAATTATTTACGCTGCGAAAAGGCATCTTAATAAAGCAGTATGGTATTTCACGGTAATTCAAGCACTACGTGCTCCGAATAAAATCATCAACACGCACTGGAAACATAGATGGTGG
This sequence comes from Octonoba sinensis, assembly GCA_038502835.1. Classification (NCBI taxonomy): domain Eukaryota; kingdom Metazoa; phylum Arthropoda; class Arachnida; order Araneae; family Uloboridae; genus Octonoba; species Octonoba sinensis. Next base: position 13,817,713 of record CM076606.1, on the reverse strand, counting down.
GGCAGGAAAAGTAATTGTGGGTTGGGCGTCATTTGGGGTGAATTGCACCTTTTTACATTATTAAGAATATATTTACAAACGTATTTTTTTTATTATCAAACAGATGCGTAACAAAAAACATAGAAAAAATATGTTGAGACTAATTTATGTTCAGATGCATCTTAATGGCAGTAAAAGAGGTTTCTGATTTTAGTAGATTTTTCCGAGAATCATTTTAGAGTATATATATATATGTGTGTGTGTGTGTGTGTGTGTGTGTGTGTGTTGTAAGCAAGTGCTGAATACCCTATTAAATCAGTATTTTTTTAAACAACAATTTCATTTATAATTCAGAATTCCGATTTTTCTTTGCTTCTCTTTACGGTTTAAACATATTTTCAGCTTGAAATAATAAACTATCTTCATTTAGACTTAAAATCGTTAGCTTAATAAGAAATAAGCATCAATTAGTATTGTCCTATTCATTTTAAATTAGAAAGGAAGAATAAACGAAGAAGTTGTTTAAAAAATGGTTCCTACTTTAATCAGGATAATTTATGAAATTAAAGGGTAGAAGTAACATTTTACATACTTCAAAGTTTAAATATAATTCGGAAAAATATGCAGATAACTGAATTGACTAATTATTGAATGATTTATGTAAAAAAAAATTAAACGGTTCTTATTGAAGCTACTAGCTGAGATTTATAAGTCATTGCAATGGATTTCTGAGAACTTGTGGAAATCAGAAGTTGGTTATTCAATGAGAGTTGATGTACAAAGGCTGAATTTAACCTGCATTGTGCACGATAAATGATTTAAAATCTAGTTTTGTATTGCTACAGGAATTTAACCTAAAAAAAAAGTCTCATGTTTTCTTATTAGAACATTTTTTGGAAACATTATCTCACGCAGTTTTATCTGTCTCTCGATGATTTAAAACGAAACTAAATTAAGAAATAAATAACGCTAAAAAAACAATAAAATATAAATGAAGAAATAAATAAAGGAAAAAGAGAGAGAAAGAAAGTAACTGGGGGTATCTAAAATGCCAAAACACAGTCAGAAAAACGCGTACACGAAATTATAATTTTTAAAGAATTTCTTATATGGAAAAATTTAATTTTGGGATAAATGTTTTATCGTGGAAACGTTTATGAACTTAAAAAATGTCGAGCGAATAAAAACAAACATATAATCATTATTGTGTAGCGTAGATATTTCATAACTATAATGTAAAAATTTAAAAAAGTTTATATAATTTGTAGTTTTCTGAGTTCAACGTATTTTACTGCCTTCTCGTAAAGAATATGGGATGGACTTTTTATTCTCTATTGACTTTTCAATAACATAGTAATTCCAAATATAAAAGTCTATATATATATATATATATATATATAATATCATATCATAATATCACTATTTTATCACTCTTAAAAACATTGAATAGTGTGTTCTAAATTCATATTTTTATCGAGATAATAAAAATGAGCAAACGGATTTTTATTTGTTTTTAGAAGACTAGAGTTAGTTTACATATTCCTTTATGTTCTAGAAAATTTAAAGTTATATTTCATTCATGAGCCTTCGTGTACATTATTTCCATATGAACCAAAAGTTGTTAAAATAAAATATGTGTAAGTTGTTTCAAGAAAAATAAGGTTCAATTTATTCATGGAGTTTAGCTTTTGAATATAGGCTGCATTTTTTTTGTGTTGGGACCTTAAGCAAACACTACAACACTTTTTATTGAGCATAATTAAAGTGTTTTTTTTATTTGTTATTATTAAATACTTTTCGGAAATTCAGCTCATTAAATGTTGCATCTGTTGAAAAACACTTAGCCTCAAGAAAATTCAGAAACTTCGTTCTTTATTTTTAGTTTAGTTTGAATTTAAATAATGATAATAAAACTTTGCGGGTACAAAGAAGATAACGTTAGTGCAGTTTTAATTATTATAAAACCAGGAAAATGATGCCACCAGAAAAAAATTGAGTAGAGAAATATCAAGTAAACCTCTACTTGATGTCAGTTTAAATGTATGACCTGATAAATATGAGAAAGTATTCTGACTTTCTTAATAATAAATTATAGGATGTTTATTTTGATCTTATGATTACTGCAAAAAGCAAAACAAATATGCTTATACAGTGGCATGCAAAAGTTTCGGGCCATCCTATTTTTCATACATATTGCACATAACTACGATGGTGAAAGAAATATAAACGATCGATTATAGCAGATATTCACTTATATTTGAAAAGAATGAGTTATATACATTGATATTACTTTCAAACAATTATTTGTTCAAAATTTCTTTATTAATGACTGTGCAAAAGTATCGGGACACATACTAGGCCTTTAAAAAAATCAAAAAGAATAAAGGAGAATTGGGGTTAAATGTCTTGTACTCCTTCACTCGACTTAATACTTTGTTGCCATGCTCATAGCAGGAATGATTGCAGCACACCGACGAGGCATTGAGTCGATTAGCCGCGAGATTCGTTCTTTTGGCAATTTCTCCCACTCTTGTCGGAAATGGTTCCACAATTCCGGCGTGTTGGAGTGATTTTTTGTTCCAACACGAACCTTTAGGTCTTGCCACAAGTGTGCAATGGAATTTAAGTCCGGTGACTGCGATGGCCAGGCTAGGAGGCGGACTTTTCGGCTCTGAAGAAAATTTTTCACAAGGGGCAAAACTTGTTTTGAATGGTTATCTTGTTAAAAATCCAACCACGAGGCACATTTTTCGTTGCAAATGAAAGCATATGGTGTAGCAGAATGTTCTTGTACATTGCAGCGTCCATATTGCCGTGAATTTCCACCAGCGGACCAATGCCATCAGCAAAAAATGTTCCCCAAACTTTGATGTTCCCACCACCGTGTTTAACAGTAAAAGCTTGATACCTTACTTTATATCTGGTACTTTTTGGAGGTCTTACGTATTTCCCATCATCACTTCCAAACAGTTGAAATTTCAATTCATCAGAAAATAGCACTTTCCGCCAATCCGATGCCGTCCAGTGCTCATATTTTTTCGCAAAGTCCAACCAAGCCATCTTATTCTTTTTGCTGATTAATGGTTTCTTGACGCCAATCCGTCCAATTATCTCTACAGCCTTCAGACGTCGAGACACTGTACTCTGGCTAACATCGGGTAGGTTTTCACTTTTGTAATTCTCGTGAAATATGAGGGGCGCGTTTTCGAGGATCGACAACACACTTTCTTCTTATAATTTTGTCGACACGACTCAAAGTTTTTGCGGCCTACCGCTCCGTTTTTTATCACGCGGTTAGTTTGTTGTTTTATACTTAGAAATAATACGTTTAACAGTACTTTTAGCGACAGAAAAAGCCCTTGCAATGAAACGTGAACTTTTTCCTTCCGAAGAAAGTTTCTCCACAATTTCGCGAACCTGAATATTCGTGTGTTTCGGCATCCTCGCCACAAGAAGACTAATTTTCCTTTGTGTAGCATGTTTTGAAACCAGCGAGCCAAAAATGTAAACAAACCGGGAGTGCAGAGCCGCGGTGAGAAGTGGCTCAATATTTTTTGCACACCGACGAAAGTCGTTTTACGTAGTACACGTAGAATATGCTATGAACCAATGTAATATTTGATGTTCCTTTGTATATTCTAACTTTCTCATATATTTCGGACAATGAACGAGTGGAGAAATAAAATATTTTATCAAATCAATGGAAAAATCAGGGTGGCCTGAAACTTATGCACGCTACTGTATTTACTAAAAGTTTTTTTAGTAACATTACAGATTTCACACTAGTTACAATAGAATCACCTTTAAACAAATGCAATTACTACATATACTGTAAAGAATGCTGTAAGCTTTCAGCATCTTTTCTAACAGCTCCGCCTGAAGTTTTTGCTCGGTCTTCTGCTGTTCTGCTCATCTGGTCTTCCATAGACGAAAACTTTCGACGACTGTGTTCGAGACTACAACGCAAAAGGCGTTGCATGTTCAACAGTTCAACATTAATATTATAATTATACTTGAGTCGGCTGATTTTACTGAATATATTGTTACGATTTTCGGGGAATGTTGTTTCTCGCCAAGCTCAGCACCATTTCGGATCACGTGATAAAGAATTCTAGTCTTTGATCGAAATTTCTCATATATTCTGTCACGTGATCCGCGATGGTATATAAATAGCTCCGGCGAGAAGTTTAGAACGGGGGTTTCGGAGTTCTGAAAGTCAGTTACGCAGTGGACTTTGGCCGAGTGCCTGATAAACTTCTGAGCCGTTGTGCTGCAAGCTTCGTGCTTAGTTCTTTTCGTATTTTGGTTAGGAAATACGGGATTACCGTTGGTCTTACGGTAATGTGGGAACTCCGAGAGGTATGCTAATGAAAAATTTGTACATAGTGTAAATAGTTACGAAAATAAACTGTGCTCGGTCTCTGTTTTCAACAAGGAAGTAGTCATTGAAATTTAAAGTACGACAAAGGACTCGTAACAGTATATAGGTAAGTTATACATTTGAGATCTGAGACTAATAGTTTAAAGTTTATAACCAAATACATAAATAAACAGTTAAGATCTGTGATCAGCAGTCATGAATCGCAATATATATTGTTGGCCTACAGTTTAATTGTCACTCCTATAACGAGCAGTCCAACCTTTTGGCGGCGTCTTTGACCGAGCGGCCTAAGACGCAGGAATTCCATTTTAATTCAACTTTACGCACCAGAAGTATTAATTTACAAATCGCTACTGGCTCCACTACTCCTGCGGCACAAGAGATGAACAAAAATGTCCGTAAGAAAATAGTAAAATAACCTTCTATTTGATTGTTTTTTTACCATATTTAATTACAACAGTTGAACAACCATTAAAAAGATGGTACTCAAACCGCTGATTGTGAAAAAAAGGCGTTTATTCTCCGTTTATCCTAAAGAACGTTCAACTAACCGTAATTTTCAAGCGCTCAATAAGAATTGGGCGTCCATCTTGGATGCGAAACCTTATACCGTCGAACGGTATTCTTGAAATATGAATAAAGATTTATCAGTTCAAATCAGTATGTGTACATAAAAAAGAAGAACAAGAAGTTCCGTCTAGAACTAAACGAGCCTACTTTCCCGTATACACCAGCTTCAAATTTATAATCTAGCTATCTCTCTCTCTTTCTCGTTTAGCTTTAGTTCTTAATTGCTTCAAATATGCCTTTTTCAACGGTTAATACAGATTCGTTCAATCATTCATTTATTCAGTCATTCATGTATTTATTCACTCATTTATTCATTCATTATTTTGTTTAATCATTTAATCTTTCATTAATTCAAAAATATTCTTGAAAATCCCGATCAAAAAATTTCATAAGAAAATAGGCTCGTTAGTTCTGGATGAACTTTTTATGTGTACATGTTCTACGTCATAAGAGCTTTCTAATAAAGTTTGTTCCAAGCAAATCGGCCCGTTAGATCAGGATTTATATAGGATTGAAATTTCCCCGTAGGCACTATGTTAATTTTTTTTTTGAACTGTTCAAAAATGAACAAAAATTGTTCAAATCAATATTTCACGCCAAGAACTTCTTCCAGTGAGCTTGTTAATTGGAACTTGGATCTTGTACCCAGAGTTTACATAATTTGCTTCATTTTCGCCCATAGGCGCTAATGTTAAAATTTTTTGAACTGTTCAAAATTGAACAAAAAATTGTTCAAATCAAAAAGTAAAATATAGAAATGAGATGTCCTCGCCGAGATCTTTCGAATGAAAAACATAATTTTTCCAATCGGACAATTCGTTCAAAAGTTATTAGGGGGGGGACAGACCGACAGACCGACAGACAGACCGACAGACCGACTGACAGACCGACAGACCGACAGACAGACAGACAGACCGACAGACCGACAGACACACTTTTTCCCCATCTCAATACCCTACTTTCAAATTTTTTATTTTTCAATCTTTATTTAATTACTTCACTTATTTTTGACTTATCTTGATTTTTAACGATATTTTCACGATACATTAAGCCTTCTTTCATGCTTTATTATTATCTTTTTTTACTTTTACGGGAAAGTAGGCTAAAAAAGAGTGGCTTAAGTAGTGGTTTTAAGTAGAAATACATACACACGTAAATCAAAAATTGGAGACATCGGATTCCCGAACTGTTTGAAAATGAGCGAACCCGTAATTTGAGTTGCTGAAGCTTGTTTGCATTTTAATTTTTGTAGCAAATAAAATGATTTTCGTCAATATACAGTAAATTTAGACCAAAAATGACTTTAATGTAAGTACAAAGATAAAACAACGTGAAAAAGCACAAATTCAGATTAAAATTAACGCAAATAGCTATTTCGAAGCTACAAATGGAGCCTCTTCATCAGTGCATAAAAGAAGAAGAAACGCTCAACACACAAGCAAGAAAGCTGTGAGTGAACAAGGCAATGAAGCAAATTATGTAAACTCTGGGTACAAGATCCAAGTTCCAATGAACAAGCTCACTGGAAGAAGTTCTTGGCGTGAAATATTGATTTGAACAATTTTTGTTCATTTTTGAACAGTTCAAAAAAAAAATTAACATAGTGCCTACGGGGAAATTTCAATCCTATATAAATCCTGATCTAACGGGCCGATTTGCTTGGAACAAACTTTATTAGAAAGCTCTTATGACGTAGAACATGTACACATAAAAAGTTCATCCAGAACTAACGAGCCTATTTTCTTATGAAATTTTTTGATCGGGATTTTCAAGAATATTTTTGAATTAATGAAAGATTAAATGATTAAACAAAATAATGAATGAATAAATGAGTGAATAAATACATGAATGACTGAATAAATGAATGATTGAACGAATCTGTATTAACCGTTGAAAAAGGCATATTTGAAGCAATTAAGAACTAAAGCTAAACGAGAAAGAGAGAGAGATAGCTAGATTATAAATTTGAAGCTGGTGTATACGGGAAAGTAGGCTCGTTTAGTTCTAGACGGAACTTCTTGTTTATATAGATAAACGGCCGCTCTGAGTGGTGTAGATGGCTGAATGACTAGAGCGCAAGGTTGCTATTGAATACACCCGGGGTTTGATTCTCGCACGCGGGAATCGAACGGTAAAAATTTTATTTTGAATAAATTGGAAAATTGACAGATATTAAACTGAATTAAATTGCATTATTTGGTTTATGGATTTAAAATTTTATTTTTTTTAAAATTATATGCTTAAAAATTTGTGGAACAATTACTTTTGTGTAATTTTGAGAGTTTTAAAATTTTAAGGGCTCATTAGAAATAATTTTTGACTAAAATAAAACTGAAAATTTTTAAAAAGTTGAAATCTGAAAAATTTATTAAAAAAAATAAAAATTTTCGCCTCGCAACCCCTTGAATTTAATCAAACTGCTCAAATTTCATGGGGACACATAATGACAATGTAAACCCGTCTTGGGGCCATATTTAAACTTTTAAATTTTCAAGTTTCTGCAAGTTTCATTTTTTTTGGGAATATTTTTTTCAAAATTCTTTGGTTCTCACTACAATGAAACCAGTATTAAAAAAATCCTAATACATGTTTCATAAAAAGTAATGCGAAAAAATAATTCTAATAGTCATATAAAACTATGCAAAAAGTTTTAGGTTGATTACTCAAAAATTCAGACGCGGCCTTCAAGTTAAAGTTGGAAAATAACAAAAAAAAAATTACGGAGAAAAAGGCATTTTTTTGTATAAATGTACTAAATATGGCTCGAAGAGTAAAGATATCCTTAAAACGCATAATAATATTATTTAAATGCTTCTTATAGTCAATACTATTATATTATTATCAGAACAGGTGCATAATTCTTTATTTTTACTATGAAAAAGCAATTCTCAAAGATTTCGGCAAATTTGATTACGTGTCTAGGATATTAGCTTCTAACAATTGTTTTTAAGGATAGCTTCACAAAAAGTAGTGCCAAAATTTATTTAAAATTCTTATATGAAACAGCGAAAAAAATATTAGATAAATTATTAAGAAATGCAGGTGCAGGTTTTAAAGTAGCGAAGAAAAGGGTACAAAGTTTTATCGAGAAAAAAAATTTCATTTTGGGCAAATGGCACTAAATATTACTTAGAGTTTGATAGCATCCTTAAAAAGCATTTAACAGCATTATTTATATGGTTTTTTTTGTAACTATTGTATTATTATCAGTAAAAAGAAATTACAGAATTCTTATTGAGCATTTAGTGAAGGAATTCCATTGTATGTTTCAATAAAGTTATAAGCTCGTAAAAAGTTCTGAATAACACTCTTTTTGTCATTGCACCTGCTTACAAACAAGCAATATATTTTCCAGAAATGCTCAAAGATATAAATGTTCCATGCATTAGAATGCCCCAGCACTATATGTTTCCCCTTCAGTTTTTTTAATTTTTTTATCAGCAGTTTTTTTACTGTATTTCTTTTCTTTGGCAGCCTTCTTATACACACAAGACTGTCGTCTGACACTCTGATTGATGCGACGAATATCAATTTTCTCTGCAACTTTCAAATAGGCTGCATCATTTTTTAAGCACGCGGCTGCAACACTTCCCATGTTGTATTGGCTTATGGCATTTGTCGCTGCTATATCTAATCGTCGTTTTGACACAAACACATCTTTCGAGCACAGCTGCCAGATAACACTATGCAAACTTTCATTTGCATTTTGGGTTTGCCCAGAGGTACAGCGCTTCAACAAATCATCACAAGCTAATCTCTGATAAACAGGCAAGATTTTGGAGACTATTTCATCATTGAGAGGAGCTTTCATTTTGGAATGACTCGGAGCTTTTTGACCAAGAGCTTTAGCTCGGTTGTAAAAGCACCAAGAACTTTCACCTTGTGGACATTTGAAATGCTTGGGCTTGGTATCTGTCGATGAGCAATGGTAAAGTGAAGCAAAAATGGAGGTTTTCATTGCATCGATATCAGGAGCATTAGAAGTTATCGCTTTTCGATAATAATTTGTGAGCCTTGATATCAATGCATCAGTGAGATGTCCTTTACGCTTGCCTCCCAATGTTTCTCCTCTAACTTTGTGTTCTTTCACTTTATTTCGAAGCGCTGTACCAAGTCTCTTTGCAACGTGGTTTACACACTCTTCTTTTTCAATTTCATAACCTTCATATACATTCAATTGCTTCAAATGTGAAAAGGTTTTTGAATCGCCATCAGAAAGCAGAACCGTATAACGCATATTGCATACTTTAATGGATCGACGCCACAAAATTTCTGCTGCATACATTTCCATCGCGTTCGATGAGCCATCATAATTTTTCTCACATAAACCAGATGTCTTGTGTGCTTCATGCCATATTTGATATTCTGGCGAACTCTCATCAAGTTCCTTTTTTGTTACTTCACATAGGTGACAGTATTTTGAAACAATTTCAAAGTCCAGCACAATGCCAGTCATAATGTCAATGACACAGCCAATGCCATACAAGGAGCTATGCCCACGCTTCTGCCAGGTTCCATCGAACGACACCCCAATGTTAATAACTTCTTCAGGATTTTCCTCGCTTTCACTAATTTTTTTATGTTCCTCCCTCACCTTTTCGCGGCATTTTTGCAAAACATCAGCCTTAAAAGTTACATTTTCCTCCGCCAAATGTGAGACATATGAATCGAATGTCTTTCGGTCCATTGCGTTGAGGCCCATATGTCCCGAAAATTTCTCCAGTGCGGCATGTCCTTTTCCAAAGCTGAGAAAAGCAGAAACAGCATCTTTATTTACTGCAAATTTTTTACTGTTTTCTTCACGTGGACTGGAGAATACACTACTATACTCTTTTTTGCAGGAGTCGCAGAAAATGTTTAGTTTTGCAGCAAAACCATATTCTGTGTTTGTTTTCTTTACATTCAAACTATGAGATTCACAGGAAGAACATTTGAGTTCTTTTAGCAGAGGGGACCACATTTCATCATAAAATAAAGTTGCGGTAGATGAAGGCACATCACAAGTGTTTGAGATATCAGAGAAAAGTTTTAATTTTTTCACAGTCCTGGAATCATTCAGGTCAGATATCCCAGTATCATCAGCTGAAACTGTAGAAGCAACAGCTGTTTTATGCCATCGTTTTTTTGCATTTGCTATAGCACTTTTTCTTCTCTTAGTTGAGTGTGGCCTCGGCTTGTGCCATCGTGAATTGATGGAATCCATAGTTTGAGTTTCCAAAATAAATTTTTGAAAACAACAGTAAAAACAAAAGGAAAACGAAAATACGATAAGATAACAGCAAAAAACAATGATGTAAAAATTTTAAAAAAAAAAAATTAAAAATATGCACGAGAAAAAAAATCAACCAAAAATCTATTTAAGGGGCCGATTTCGGAAAAATTTTTTAGAAATTTTATGACAAAAAAATAAAACATAAACTAACGAGCCTATTTTCTTATAAAATTTTTAGGGGTTTCAAAAGTTAATGCAGTGTTAAATGTTCAAAATAATAATTAAAATAATTTTTAATAAATAAATTGAAAATCTGATAAAGGAAAAAAATTTTAAAAAAGAAAAAAAAACGAAAAAGAAGAGAGAAGCTAAATAAATTTGAAGCGGGTGTATAGTGTAAAACTCTTTACTCCAAAGCCCCGAACTTCTTTTTATAAAAAAGGGGTCTGAAAGGGTTTAAAAAAATCTGTATGACTAAAAGTTTTTAAACACCCAAGATGTTTATTTTCTTAAACTTCAATGAAAAAAAAAAAAATTGGAAAATTGACAGATTTCAAGCTGTCCCTTAAATTGCATTATTTGTGTTTATGGAGTCTGAATTTGAACGCTATTGTTTACTTTGCCAAAATTATCATGCAATATAAAAATTTGTGGAAAACCCCTTATCTTTTTTCTCCAATTTGAGAGCTTGCTAAATACGGCTCACTGTACGGTCTATATCTCTTTGAAAAATATCAATATTCAACTGAAACTTTTACATAAGTTGCTCCATAGATCTCACTACCAAATTATTAAAAAGAATAATTAATATCTTTCGCGCATGCGCAATCACACTTGTTTTAATAAAACTGCTCAAATCTCATCGACTATTTGTTACATTTTCCCCACGTCTTGGTGCCATACTTACTTTTTATTTGGTCAAGTTGTCTGCAAGTTTCATGTAATTTGAGATAGAACTTAGCGAGTTATAAGCAAAACACTTGCGAAAATTTTCGAATATTTAAAACAAATGCCCATATCTTCATTAATATTACTGCTATTCTGACGAAAGCGAGTGTAATCATTGCGTATATAATTTAAAATGTCTTGCGAAAGTTACAGGACATTTCGATCATTTTTTGATACAAGATGTTCAAAAGTGTTTTTTTCCCTTCTTTAATTTTTTGACCGCCCCCTAATTGCATTAAGCCCAAATTGTGTTTCTTGAATGTGAGTTTAAGTATGTTCTTTCCATGGTGCAAAATACAGAACAACAAGTTTAATATTTCTCCAGAATTTTTTAAAAATGTCTAAAATTCAAAGTGTCCAAATACTTTTTGGTAGATAGTGTAGTATCATTGGAGGGGTGGAGCATCATATATTTTTTATTTTGGTAGGACATAGTTAAAAGAAGCTTAACAATAAATAAAAATATTATGTGATTGCTTTCACTTCGTTTTAAAGTTTTTTTAGCTTTTTTATGGTTACTGTATTATAAAAGGACCGAGATGGACCGAATATATATCTTCTAGAACATTATAATCTTTTCTAATGCAAGCTAAAACACGATGTTAAGTTTTAAAAAAAACAAAAACAGAATGCTTAAAACTAAAATTTAGTTTTTACACCTTTGTTTAACATTTTAAATGCTGAAATATATGTAGTGGCAGGCATAAAAATATTGCAAAGATAAGCTGCTTACAAATTTCTGCGTTTAGGCATTTGAAACAGAAGTAAAAACATTGAGTCAAATCAAGAAATGAAACAACTTTTTAAACAATAAAACACTTAATAACGCCATAAATATAGCAGGCGCACGCATAAAGTTTTACGATTTTTGCATTCTTTTTTAAACCCATCTCACTTATGAAGATATAAACAGATCTTTGTTCTCTTAGCTGCACATGATAAAAAAATTGAATAAGTGTTTTAAAGTGCAAAGTTTGAAGAATAATTTCAGAAAAGAACGTATTTTGTAAAATTTGATGCACTGTTTTTAAAAATGATGTTAGTTAATGTTACCGTGCTGCAAAAAAGTACTTGGATTTTTTCTATTTTCTTCCAGTAAAAAATATATTTCAGTCGCAACTCTTATTAAAACTTTTTTTTCTTTTTTTTGCAGACAAAAAAAGGATAAAAATGTGTAGACACATTTACATGCAGCTTGTTACCTTTTTAAAATTTTAATGTAGTAATATTAATGTACTTAATTAGCGTTGTGCTTTCATGTAATAAGGAAAAAAAATCGAAATAGCAAATCTTCAATGACTTTTTTTAGTGTTTAATACTATACGTTTCAAAAAACGTCCTTTGCTATAACATCTTGAGATTTTTTTTATCCTATGAAATAATGCAAAATAGAAAATTATAACTTTTTGTCTGGGAACACTTTATTTTTTGTAAGATACCCGTCAATTTTATTATAAGAAACGTTATATCAAATATTTTTTGAAAGGTATGCATTTATTAAATTATCATTAGTAACGAAGAACCTGGTTTTTTGAACTAATTGCGGATTCTTTAATTATATTAAATGTAATTATTAAGTTTTCTCATTTAAAAAGCAAAATGAGCTATGTAAATTTTTTTTTAGCTTAGGAAACCATATTTCGATGATGGACTGGACCTTATAGTTTCACTTTAATAAAATTTAACTAATTTTAAAACTCTTTTCAGATAATAACTTCCAATTCTCCAAACGAAATGATATCCGGCACGCATTACATTATTTTGCTTTGATTTAGAAAGATAAAAGGCCGCAATTATATGATGTCGTAAATGTTGCTTAGGTACTGTAGGTCATTTAAAGAGGGTGACGTCACTAGCTGGATCCGACACTTGTTGTGGATTTTTTATTTTTATACCTTATAGGTGATCTGTGTGTGAACCCTTGATCACATGGTATACAGCGTCAATGTGATAGTCCGGTTCTTGCGACACTTTACATAGCATGGTACTATCAACGTTATTGATAGTATGCGTTATCCTATCACGCAGTTTAGCAACATCATGAGCTAAGAGGTTACGAAAAGAATCCCCGCTTTCGTAAGGCTTCACATAGCACACATGTGAGACATGTAAATAAAACTAGAACTGTTTCTGTATCCTTCTTTTCTTTCTTTGCTGTGTTCGTCACAGTTTGTTTACTATAGCGCTTCGAAACCCCAAGAAGTTATGCGTATATCTGTACTTCACGCCATATTACTACATAAATTATCCATTGCGATAAAAGATGTCTTTTTAAATTAGCAACATAGGTCAGTTAATTTTGATTAAGATAACTTGCTATAATGTTATTTTATTTAAAATGTATATTGTTACGAGTTCCTCTGTACTTTGAATCAATGACTAACTCCTTGAACATACACAGAGCAATTTTATTTACAGGCTATTTACACTATATACAGATCACACAAAAATATATTCGGAGTTCACGCATCCTGTTGAAACCAACGGCAATCACGTACTTACTGTACAAATACGAATAGAAATAAGCACGAAGCTTACAGCGCAATGGCTCAGACTAACAGGCACTCGCCAAAGTCTAACACTTAACTGAACTCTCAAAAACCTCGCCGGAGCTATTTATATACCATCGCGGATCACGTGACAGGAATATTCCGAAAATTTCCATCAAAGACTGGAATTATCTATCACGATCCGAGATGGCGCCAAGTTTGGCGAGAAGCGACATCGGTACCCCAAAATTCGTAACAATATAAATGGAGGGAAGAACAATGATGAAACAGTGAGCTCTGTAATGATGATGTTCGAGTGCATGAAACAAAATGAAGTAATTTAACAAATATAAAGCTAAAACATTCTTTTACAGATAATGTTATGAGCAATGGGCATATTGAATTGCATGTGCAGTTTTTTCAAATAAATTGATTTATTATTTATTATAGAAGTAATATTTCTGCGGCCTGCACTGATTTTGCTGTGCAGATTTGTTTCTATTTTAACAGTAATTAATATAACTACTTGACAACAACTAATAAACTTAAAGTTAAAAAAAAAGTAAAATAAACAGCAAATTGTATAGGAATGTCTTTATCGAAGTAGTTAAACTTTACTGTCAAATAAACCGGAAACTGTTTAAACATAAGTCAGGAATTTTTCAAAACTAAAGGGAAAACAGAAAATTCGAACATATCTGATTTACTAATTTCGTCATAGAATGCTTAAATAAAAGCTAAAGGAAAGTAATGAAGCAAACTGAGATACGAAAAAAGAAAATTAAACACCAAAACAGTTTAATAATGCCGTAAAATAAGAGGCAGAGCGCGTAAAGTTTTACGATCCTTACATTTGCTCTGAAACTTATCTCGGCCCTTGAAGTTTTCCAACGTTTTACTCTTCGCTTTGCGTCATATGATAAAAGGAAACAAATGTGTGCCTCAAAACACAAAATTCAAACAACAATTTCGAAAAATAAGCATTTTCCCATGACTTCGTTCCTTCTTTTATCTTCTGAAGTTTATTTCGATTTTAATTAAAAGCTCATAGTAAGCATTAATGTAACTGTTTTACTCCTTTACTCTAAAATTATTGTAAACTGATTTTAAAGGACCTTAGAAAAGTCAAGATAATAAAGTATGTGTATACTTTATTATGAGTACATTATTACAAACTAGATGTACCCGGCCACGCGTTGATGTGGCTCAGTCTATTTCGATGGAAAGGCAAGAGGAAAAGATTTTAAAGCACATATTTCTAATATGTTTTATTTGACAATGCTTGCTGTTTTATTGTCGGAAAATATAGGTTGTCTGGTTTACCCATTCTAGAACACGCAATGTATAATGGTACACATGAGAAGCAATCCGTATTTAGATCTAAACTGCTCAATTTGATTGATTAGTCTTGAGCTTTATGTTTTTTCACAATGCTTGCGGGCCATTTTTTTTTTCGTTCTATTGTCTGTGAAATTTTTGATAGTGTCTGGCTCGGCACATTGAAAAATTCCAACATAAGCCTTAGCCAAACAGAAGAAACACAAACACAAAAATTCTAAATTAAAAAATTGCCGTTCAAAATAAATAATCTGTGTTTTAAAGTTCCTTAATCGTTAAGTTCAAAAATACTGAAAAAATACTTCAATACGAACAGAAAGAACACAGAATTTTAAAATCAGAATGAAAAAAGCTAAATGAAACTTAACGTTCGAAATAAGTAATCCTTGTTTTAAAGTTTCCCTTAATCTTCGAGTGCAAAAATACTTTAATACAACAGAAAAAAATATTAAAGCAAAATGCAAATAGCTGTACCCTGTCAATCGTTGCAGTGGATCATTCTCCTAAATAAAACATTAAAAAACGAAATATTTAAATCAAAGTTAAAATAAATTAAAAGTGACATATAAAAACACATGTTCTGATAAAATTTCAAAGCAATCGGTGAAGTACTTTCTGAGATTTGAGGTTATGAACCAAGGCTGAACTTGATCGCAACCGCAAACTGGATCAAGTTCAGCCATGTATGAACAAACGAACACTTACATTTTTATTTTTATACCTTATATAGATAAGCTAACACTGTTCACCCGGAGTTGATTAAACTGCTAATTTGCTATTTTTGAATCAAGGTAAGCCTTAAAAAATTGAACTTAAAAGCTTATAACTGGCGTTCTTATTGACTTAGAAACTTTGAACAAATTTAATTTTGTGCAGAAAAAATCAGCACTTTCGATCAATAATATGAGCAAGGTATTTTCACCCCCATATTGGGGAATTTGTATGTAAATGTGCGTAAAATTGGAATAAAAAAAGGCACTACCTGTCGGATTTTTTTCTAACGGGTCTATAAACCTTCCTCTTTTATCACTCTGTCTATTGATGAAAACCGCATTAAAATCCGTGAAGTACTGTTAGAGATTTGAGGTTATGAACAAACGAACACTTACATTTTTATTTATATAGATAGAAAGAAAATAATAACAATAACAAGTAGCATACCTGCAGACCGCTTTTCTAGACAGCATTAAACATTTATCTGAATGCCGTACCAGCTTGTTTAACCCCAGCTCAGAAAAAAAAACACGTCTCGGAAAATTGTGCACGTTCCGGAGGCTGTTTAACATTACTCACTAATGACAACGTTTTCCTTAGGAAACGAAACAAGTTGTAAACTGTGTGAAATCTGACCTGTATAGGGGGTTGCTCTACTCTTTTTACATATCTAAACTGAAGAATTGATGCGAAAGTGGTAGTAGAAAGTCCAGTAATCTAGCTCAATCAGCCCAAATTCTTTTTTCCGAGCCGGGGTTAAATGCGTTGATCCTGCTTTAATAAAAATCCCTAAATGAATTTTATTGATACACTTCTTCTGCCGACTTTTCCGCGTTTATATGGCTCTTTCATTGTAAATTCCAAAATAAACTTCGGAATACGCGTGCAAGCCAATTAACTCCGATACTCCGATGCAATAGTTAACGGTGGTATTTACGTGTAACGGCTGAAACGGTTGAAAAGAGGGGTTAACAGCTTGAGGCAGCCATTACTGGCTTTGGAAACTGTATCACGGCAATGAACCAGGCCACTCCTGCTCCTCAGTAACTGACTACTTGACCGCAAAGGGTATCACAACTCTTTCTAAACCCCCATACAGTCTGATCTTGACACCAGCAGACTTTTTTCTGTTCCCAAGAGTAAAAACTGCCCTCCAAGGACGACACCCAATAAGAACATGTGCTCTAAGGAACATTCCGGAATCCGACAAATAAGAAGTCTTCGAAGCGCGAAAAAGTTCCTATCAGAAGTGTTTCTACGCGCAAAAATCGTATTTTGAAGAATTTGTTGCTTTGTAGCAATCTCTTTTACAAAGCACTTTACCCCCAGATGTTCTTCTTTAACAACTCGTGTTAAAAAATAACATAAGTTAAAACAATATGTATTTAAAATATCATTTTTAAAACCTTCTTATGGCAGCAACGACACCCAAACCATCAGGAAATTAAAGTACTATATTCCTTCCCTGTTGAATAAATATCTTTTCTTCCGCAGATTTGTATCGCAAAGAAAGCTGTTTTGCTTAATGTGACAGTATTGAAAGTTAGGAAAATACAATAGCGAGAGTAGAATTAACGTTTTAGGTATTTCTTAACTTTAAAAATTCTTTTAACGCATTTTTTATACTTTCAAAACTGATTTTTTTAGAGCACAAATTTGGAAAAATTCTTTTTTGATGTATAGTAATTAATTTCTCATCTCTTGAACAATACCTTCAGCACATCATGTGATAAAAATGTAAGCATAGAATATAATTGCGCTAACTCGAATTTAAACTATGAGAGGAACAAGTATGGTAAACCAGGTGTTTCTCTAACAATCACTAGATTATTGAATGTAAATTACGAAAATTTAAATGAGGCGAAAATACGGGGAAAAACAGAAATGGTCAAAGAAACTTTTATCAACATTCTTAATGTTTGAATAACTTCAGCAAGAATACTGATAAAAATTTCATCAAAATCTGTAAAATAAGAAATTTCATTACTTAAATGGCTGTAAGTTCTAGAAAGTTCACCGAAGGTGAAGGGAACGACCTTTAAAGTCTGTGAACACATGTTAAATATGAGTATGAGCATTAAACGAACACATATTATACGTACACATCATTAACCATGATAAACACATTATTACATATTATTTTCACGTCATTAATAGCATGCAATATTACATTACTATATGAGAATTTTACACATTTGTAACACAAACATTCATCATTCATTCAACGTTCACTTAACAACATCTAACTAGTTATACTCTTATTTTTATTAACGTTTCTTTTAATGAATTCTGAATAGAGGGCTTTCCTTTTTATACTAACCTTGTTTTCATATTAAACTTACTATGATCATTGAAATGCACGTTGTATCAATTGCATTATCATGCCTCTGTAACGCATCTGATCTACTTAAAAAAATTGAAATAATTATTCCCTCGTTGCTACTAACATAAACGTTGTGAATCGTTTTAGCTCAATTTTTACCGTTCAAGTCATAAAATATGAAATAATCTATAATATTAATGTCTTTAATTCCAAGCGCTAGTTGATTTACGTTCATTCTACCCTTGTGAATTATTGAAGACGCCATATGGATAGAAAGCTTTAATGATGAACACGCAAAATAATGGATTTTTTTCCAAAAGTTTCTTATGTTTATTGTCTCTGTTTTGCTTTGATGAGCGAGCTTAGCTTTTTTTTCTATTGAGCTAAATGTTTATGAAACTATTGGTCTTAACGAAGTATTAGGATTGTTTCAGAAAAGAGAAATTCTTGGAGAACAATAGGATATAATATTTTTCTACACTAAAACGAATGGCATCGAATACAAATAATTTTAGGTGTAAAAAACTTATGCCCGTTTCCATGAATATTTTTCTTGAATAACATTTAGGTTTTTAATTTAAAAGAAATTTTTTCATATATATCTACATTTCTTTTTAACCAAAAATTATACCAAACTAGGTTTTAGCAATGAGAATTTAACTTACTAATGTCCCTGAAATAATCCCACGAAACTTTTTAAAACATAACGTTGTGCAAGGGAAAAAGTTAAATCATTGTGAAGCATGTAATTCTCCGTCCGGGTGTGGTATTAGACGTGTAGTAAGTTTGTTACGTTCAGTGAAGCTTTTTTTTTATTTCTTCAGCTATCAGAATACAAGTAGAGGGAAGCACAAAATATATTTTCTGTTATTTTCACTCAACCTGTTTTATAAATTAGTGGATAAATATGCAGCTGTTCTAACTTAGGTTCAAATTATCCTTTGGTCTAATTTAAAAATAAAGCTAACACGACGTGTTCAGTGGGTTCATGTTTTGAAAGGAGAATGGAAGATTTAGTATACATGTGAACACGGTCAAACCTATTAGGGTTCGTTTCAGTTTCATTCTTCGGATTTTCTATTAAAAAGGCATAAAAAGAACGCATTTATTGCCCATATTAGTGTAAAGCCTTTATTTCAACCTAACTCCACAAGTTTCAAGAATGAATCAAGTAGTTGAAAGCAGTTTTATGTTCCTATCAAAGAATTTTAAACCCGTTTTTGAAAAATGAAATATAATTTTATAGCTATACATCTTGACGAAAAGTAACAAGAATACTTAAATTTTTCTTCCAGAGTTTTTAGCAATTTAATGTGACAAATATGTTACCTAAATTGCTGCACATTATTACTTGAAGTAAGTAAAAGAGGAAAAACCCATTTTCCTATTCTTTTTCAGTGTCTCTCTTAGTATTTTTTGGTCAGTCCTTAATAATAAAGAATTTAAAAAGTGGAAATACCAAATGAATGTATAATAAGTGTTATTTTCTAGACGTAATTAGTACAATATGTTGGTTCTGATTCATATATCAGTGTAATGCAATAGGATCAACTTAAAATCAAAAGAAGCTCTGGATAATTTTCCTTTTGCTCCCTTTTCTTCTGTTTTGAAAAGAAGTAATGCATCAACTAAAATCAAAAGAAGCGCTGCATATTTTTCTTTTGCTCCCTTTTCTTCTATTTTGAAAAGAAGTAATGCATCAACGTAAAAATGTAACTTACGGTTTGTAACATTTGGGTTTTGTTCTTCTACAGATCTTGTAAAGAATAATAAAAAGACTTTCAAAGAAAAGCGCAAAAAAGGTATAAAAATTAAAATGGAAAAGGAAGGAGAGACATAATACTGAAATAAACTGAAGGTAATAAACTTTTCAAAATGTAAAACTATAAACAATAAATGTATCTTAATGTTTGCTAAAAAACTTATAGACTTCGATGTAAAACGAATCAAACTACTCTCTGCACTCTATAATTTTAATTTAGATATTTTCCTTGTAGTGCATGGAACGGCATGATTAAAAAGCCTTCAGTGGATATGACTTAATCGTTAACTGTTGCGTGAAAACACTCAAAAGTTGCGAAAAGATTTTGTGGCAGCCTCATCGCAAAATGATGTTTCAGGAAACTAATTTGGTCATCCTGCGCAACAGCTTGACTTAAACTAATATTCGTAAATAAAAATTGCTTAAAATACCAGACGTGTTGTTTTATTCCACTTACTCCTTTATGCAATGTATTTTATATTGAAGAAATTATAAGAATTCTGACGTTGAAGCAAACATACTAGATCATCTAAATCAAGTTTTAAGTATTTAATATTTTTAATAACGATTCATGTTTAAAAACTTTCATGACGTGTATTGCGCTATACTTTCCTCTACAAAATTTTGAACTGTATTACAAGCTATGAAATTCACAACGATCATTTAAGTATGTAACTTCATGTAGCGTACTTTACAGCGAACGTGTATCTCTAATATTCATCGACATAAGACAAACTACATATCTGTACGTTGATCGTAAAAATTTATTAGCCCTGAAACACCAATTTTATGGCGATATTAAAATGGCAGTAAAGGATCAAAGTTGATTTTATCCAATCTTTTCTACTGCGCAATGGCAGAATCGAATCCACTTGTGCACACAGCAGTTTCTCAACTGTAACCGACGAATTTGGAACACGTACTGTTTAACATTTCAAATTTCTATCGTTAAAATTTTTGAGATTTATTTGATACTTGATGTGTATAATTGAAAGTTGTGAAAATGTTTGTACTGCTACTTACTTTGTTTTAATTTTTAAATATGTGGCTCAAGGTTGGAAGATGATTCCAGTTATTGGTAACTGGTAAGATTGATTATTATAAATGTTTTAGTTTTATGTCTGGCAACAGTGTAAAGAGACAGTTGATGATCTAGCAATATGTTTGCTGTTATTTACGTTAAAATCTTCATGTTAAGTTACATTGAAATATGTTTCTTTTGTAGAGCCGTGTTTGTTAATATGTAGCTCTTTCTATTTTAGCCTCCAATTTAAAAAAGTGACCTTTTCAGAAAATCAAATGCGCAAATCAGCACAAATAAGTACCCATTGAAATAAAAAAAATATCCAAAAACAAAGTGATTTCCGATTTCAACAGAAGCCATATACTAAAGTTTGGCGATCT
Source organism: Octonoba sinensis (assembly GCA_038502835.1). Taxonomy (NCBI): domain Eukaryota; kingdom Metazoa; phylum Arthropoda; class Arachnida; order Araneae; family Uloboridae; genus Octonoba; species Octonoba sinensis. The sequence continues at coordinate 13,796,593 of CM076606.1, read as the reverse complement.
ACAGTGCATGCGATTAAGAATTCACCAATCACAGAACCCTCTCCGTTGTAATTAAATCCTAATACTTGAGTAATTAAAAATTACTTTAAGAATGTATGGATTTTGTTTGTCATGCCATAGTGACGTCTCAACGCTGTCTAGGGATTAAGGATCAGAGGGGAGACTGCTAGAAGAGCGGCGGCTTTGCTGTATGCGGATTATGTAACGTGTGCGGTTTGCGTAGGTGTATTGTATTCAGAGCTTGTTTAAAGTATTAATTGTATGCGATATTGAATATTTAATTTTAGTATTAATGTTTTATATTTGTGGATTGGTTTGAAAATAACGTATGTACTCCTAGGTTATTATAAAATTACCTGAGTGTTTCAACGAAAGCCATTTTTAGCCTACTTTCCCGTAAAAGTAAAAAAAAAAATAATAAAGCATGAAAGAAGGCTTAATGTATCATGAAAATATCGTTAGAAATCAAGAAAAGTCAAAAATAAGTTAAGTAATTAAATAAAGATTGAAAAATAAAAAATTTGAAAGTAGGGTTTTGAGATGGGGAAAAAGTGTGTCTGTCGGTCTGTCCCCCCCTAATAACTTTTGAACGAATTGTCCGATTCGAAAAATTCCTTTTGCATTCGAAAGATCTCGGCGAGGACATCTGATTTCCATATTTTATTTTTTGATTTGAACAATTTTTTGTTCAATTTTGAACAGTTCAAAAAATTTTAACATTAGCGCCTATGGGTGAAGATGAAGCAAATTATGTAAACTCTGGGTACAAGACCTATGTTCCCATGAACAAGCTCACTGGAAGAAGTTCTTGGCGTGAAATATTGATTTGAACAGTTTTTGTTCATTTTTGAACAGTTCAAAAAAAATTAACATACCGCCTACGGGGAAAGTTCAATCCTATATAATTCCTGATCAAACGGACCGATTTGCTTGGAACAAACTTTATCGGAAAGCTCTTATGACGTAGAACATGTACAAATAGAAAGTTCATCCAGAACTAACGAGCCTATTTTCCTATGAAATTTTTTGATCGGGATTTTCAAGAATATTTTTGAATTAATGTATGATTAAATGAATAAGCAAAAGAATGAATGAATAAATGAGTGAATAAATACATGAAGGACTTAATAAGTGAATGATTGAATGAATATGTATTAACCGTTGAAAACGATATATTTGAAGCAATTAAGAACTAAAGCTAAACGAGAAAGACAGAGAGAGAGATAGCTAGATTATAAATTTGAATTCGCTGTATACGGGAAAGTAGGCTCGTATAGTTCTAGACGGAACTTCTTGTTATATTTGTATGTAAACATTTTGCATTATATACGTAAAATATGGATGCTTACTTAAAAAAATAACTTTGTAAACATATCTTAATATCGCTCCTATTAGGCTTGTCTTGTTTTTGAGAGAAATAAACGTTAAATCACAGGGTAAATGCAATCACATTTCATGGAATTTATGAAAATACAGGCTTGGAATAAGAAATAAGTGAGTATAAAATACAGAAGTCTTTTAAAATGTACTGCTGCTTGTTTTCCGTCAATCAGTCGTTCAAATACACGTTACCGATTAAATGTGGCTAACGGAGCTGGCACTGATACAGTTGTCTCGAAAACGTTCCTCATTTTGGTTACAAATCTGTCCAAAATGTGGTTCAATTTAGATGATATTCTTAGAATTTTTAAAAAAATGCCACACATTTGTCATTTATTTAAGTTAGAAATTGAACATCACAATAGCATCCTGTTAAAGCAAATTGTGTTTCGTGCTTTCGAAAAAATTTTTGAAGGTAATGTTCTTCCTTTCAAATAATTTTTCTGGAGTGAAATACTTCATGAATAATTTCAAAAGTTTAGAGTATCCAATTCCTTTATGCGCTCTAACTAATTTCCTTTCATAAAATAGTAACTGATTCATAACCAGCGGAAGAGAGAAAAAGAGATTCAGATAAAAAATTATGTTGCTCCTTATTTATATTTATTACGACATTTTTTTCTTCATAAACATCATATTTTTTGAAAAAAAAAAAAAAACAAAAAAACTTTTGTTCTGACAGCATTTAATCTTTTTATCTTTTTGTATATTTTGCAAACTTTTGACTATGTAGGTTACGGTTAAGGAAATTAACTGAACACTTTTTCAACTAAACAATCTGTTTCCGAATCTTTAAATAATAGCAATATAATTTTAATAGCTGATAAATTTGAAAAAAATAAACTGGCGTCAGGGATCCAATTGTTGAGGCGTGTACTGAAAAAGCCAGAATAATAGAATAGAATGAAAAAACCTCACACTGCCATTCTAATTTAATAAGTTAAGTACTGGAACGAGGTGACCAATGAAGGGATCTTTTTAACAGCAGAACAAGACAGTTTATATAATTATTGCAAATGCTGTAACATAGGGTTGAGTTTTAGCGGTATTCTTTCCCGTAGAAACTGACACTAGATTTAGCTTCTATTTGGACACTGAAATTTGACAATATCTTGCCAAATCTGGTGAGATACCTCCATTTTGACGCCAGATGAGCGCTTACATACTTTATTGTGGAGTTGTATTAAGTGATGCCTGCGAGAATATATCTTGACACGAAAAACTACTTGAAAACGACATGGATTTGACACACAATCCAGTAAAATGCCCCTTTGGAACATCCGATTGCAACGTCACGAATGTAAAGTAAGGGGAAGTGCTCAATTAGACTTTGTACACATCATAAATACAACATTTCAACCTTCTACGACTCGCCGTTTTTGAGTTATACATGATACTTACGCACATACAGACGGCATGACAAAAGTCGTCAAAACGTAGTCAGTGATAGCTTAAACGGACAATTCGGCAGTTATACGCAAGCACGTATTTACATACGGGCACGGTTAAAAAGCTAGAGAAAATTGGTTAATTTGAAATTAAAATCAAACTTTACGTTCAAATTCGAGTAGGATTTTTTTTTTGAATACAATACTTCCTTTACTTTGTACAAGGAAGTAAAAATAAGCAATAGCTTTAAAAATATAGAAATACTGGAGAAAATAAATTGTTTATCAAAAATGCAATTTCCATTTAAGTATACTGCATTAAAGGATAACAGTAAGTAACGTGCTGCAGAATTTTTGAGTGGCATTATACCCTCCTTACCATCTTATTGTTAGTTCCCATTTGGAATTGGGAATTAATTGAAGAATTTCTGAGCCACCATTATACCCTCCTTATCATTTCATTGTTATAACACATGGGTGTTCAGATATTTTTGTTGAGTACAATATGAATATTTTTATTTCTATCATAACTTTCTTTTTTTTTTTTAAATAAAAGTTGTATAGTTTTCAAACCGCCATTTCTCAACCTTTTTCTTGCCGCGGCCCTCTTAAAATCCTAAAATATATGTTGTGATGCTAAAATAATTTATTTGTACAGTCTGAGTTTTATAACACAATTTAATACTTTATTTAATAAAAAGGCGTTTGTTTTCTTAATTTTTTTTTGTGGCAGATTGCAATTTACCTTATACGCGGAAAATCATAATTTTTCCCCTCATAATAGCAAATACAAAGGACTTGAATTTACTTTCTTTGAGATAAATTAAATATTTCTAAAATCTTTCTCTAATGTGTGTGCGTTAGGCTTAAATACTACAACTTAAACTTGTATAAGCACCCAATGAAACGAAGGAAATTTTGGTAATTTACATGCGGAACTCTGAAAGCAGATTAAACACTTGTGTTATCGTATTTATTATTCTTAAATAGCTTACATAGCTTTCTCACATTACAGCTTTTAATGAAATAGCGCTTGGTTATGCAATATGTAAAAAAGGAACGACATTACATAAATAAACGTTTTTCTAAAAATAAATGTTTAAAGGCATCTCACTTAAAGTAAATATAGTAATTCAAACGTATGTAAATTCCGATGCGAAATATTGCGTTAAGCAATTTTCATAATATTAAGCTCAGTTCCCAAATTACTTTGTTTACTCAGCCACCAAGCGTCAACTTCCTTCAGAGGAAAGGGATAAGGCAAGCCTCTGGGCATGTAATCTCAAAGCTTTAGTAATTCCTCAACCGCACGAATTGGTTCTTTTGCTGACAGACCCCCTCTTTGAGGAGGGACTAACGTAGTGATTTCTTGAACAAACATTATTGCTTCTATTTGACATCGCGTTATCTCGTAGCTTCGGTCTTGTGAGTTATCATTTTTATCGTTTGCCACCTTTTAATAAATTGAACAATTAATTTGCATTAAGTATTAGAAGCAGACATTTTTTTTTATTGTAATGTAAAGGTTTTTATTTTTACCCCCCCCCCCCTTTTAAATTTAAATCAGCCAAAATGAAACAAATTTCGATAAAGTCTAAATTTAAAAAAAATTTCTCACACACTTCAGTCACCAGGCTGCCTGACTTTTTCATCAATACTATTTGTCTAATGGCACGTTGAATACTTTTGTAAAGATATTTGTGCTATTTTTTATGTTATAGAAGCTTTAAGGCAAAATTGAATCATCCTGACCGAGTAGGGGAGGGGGGAGGGGTAAAAAGGGTGATCAAATAGGAAGAACTGTTGCGAACAAAAATAGACCATTAAAAAATAATAGTAACCGAAACTGCTTACCATAATCTGTATTTGAGAAAAACGAATATTATATAAAAATCAAACACTGCAAAAAGAACTTCTATTTTACCCCAAACGTAAAATTGATATTTTTCAACTGGAAAGTTTTTACTCATGAAATGTACATATTCTAGTAGTTTGGAACAGACTGCAGAAAAGACCTCCCTTTCTTTCCTTTTATCCCCCTCCTTTCTCTCTCTCTAAGACCTAGAGCAGAGATCGGCATCCTTTTGAGTCGCAAGAGTCAAAAATTACAATTTACAAAATTTCAAAGTTTTTAAAGAGAAACAAAAATTTTTCTTCCAACAATAAATAGTACTTGCATAAATAAAATTTTTTTTATAAAAAAAATTAATCTATTTATTCATAAGAAAAAATATCTATTTGTTCATGTATAAGTAGTGTTTTTCACAACAAATTAGATAATATATATATGGCATTATTAGATAATTACTTATTATTTAAGTAAACAATGAAACATGTACTTACAACAGTAACTTGTACTTCAATAACAAACAATTGAGAAAGCAAATTCAATGGGAGCGATGGCTTTGCATGGTTAGTTAAGTAGAAACGAATTTAGAACGATTTTTAAATGTATTTTTTTGATAAAATAAATAATATTTGCGTATGGAACTAAAGAGCCGCATGTGGCTCGCAAGCCGCAGGTTGCCGACCCCTGACCTAGAGCATAAAATGAGGAACTAAGGATTACTCTTTATCTATATTCTGGCTAATACAATGAATTTATTCTTTATGGACTCTATTGTTTTAAGTTGTTGTTTTTATTACTTATGCCACTCGGCACGCCGAATAACCAGCTTGGTTAAAATCACAAAAGAGCGTCTTCCGTTTTAAACCTGTCCAACATCAGCTTAGACAATGCGCGATAGATGGAAGAACAATCTATCTTATTTCGATATTTTTGATCTAGGCTAGGGGTGGAACAGTCGCCTGAACCAGCACTTCCTTAGGTATTGCTTTGTAATGGGAATATGGAAGGCTTTGTTTGGGGGCACGACGTATTTGGCGTGCACCAGTCACCTATAACGGACACGAACTCTTCGTATGGCAGTACAAACCAGCGATCTTCGGACACGAGCCCGGCCCTAAATAATTAGACTACCCTTATTGTATTAAGCAATTACAATTGAAGTAAAAATTATGTTTTTTCACATAACTTCGACAGAAATAGCACATCTCCTTATTTTATCTATAAAGAAAGATATTTCCTTAGTAGAAAGAGTTCAAAAGGTTAAGAATAGGATTTTCAGTTTTAGATCAGAAGCTTAATTAGGAAAGTTAGAGGAGACATAATTTAGCTGTCTTTTATTAATTTTTGTAATTGAATATACTTTTTGACTACATTTTTGAACTGAAGGTAGATCTAGAAGTCACTGTTTCAAACTACTCAAATCCCAGACCAATCTTAAAATTTGGCAAACTTACTATTTTATTATGGTTGTAGACACTTGGAATAGTTTACCGGGAGCAAGTAGTACTTGCAATGGGGTAAATAGTTTTATATAAGAGATCCATTGACCTTCATTGTAGGTCAGATTCATTTAATAAATTGAATAGGACAGTCTAATAATCTCCAAATTCTGCTGCTGGTCGTTGCTTTTTGTATTTGTATTTGCAAATCGCAAGAAGTTGCAAAAATGTTGCTCGATATATGAGCTTCCCTTTACATGCGCTTTAAAATCGCGCTTAAAATATCTGGCATTTTGAAACATTCTCACAGACGACCCTACGGAGAGTTCCTCATAATCATGTCAGTGTGGCCAGAAAAGCAATTAAGAAACTCGGAACTGCAAAATTTCCCCCGTAAAATGAGAAAATGAATTTATTATAAGACCGAGATAAATGTTTAATTACGGAAGTGGGAAGCGGCGGTCCTTGTATGCAGAGTGGAAACACATTCAGAATGGAGATCAAGTGATTATTCTGAGAATTCCTTATCGAGAGAATTTTGAAAATTTTGCATCGTAAATAATAGTTCCCTTTATTTTCCCACTAATCAAACTTTCGTATTCCTAAAATTTGTTATTACTTTATATTTGGCAATTACATTATTTCTTTTCAACATGCGACTTTTATATAACCTTCAATTTTCGCGTTATAAGTTCAATTCCATAAAATGCTGCAAGCCATGGTGCACTGTAGGACTATTTTTCCATGAAATTAAAGGATGAAATGTCCTGAAAAATCATTCTTTTAAACAGTTTAAGGTCCAAATAAATAAAGGCACTCAAGACACAACTGAACATTTCATTGCATATGCTTGACAAAAACTAATATCATATTACTATAAATATATTGGAATTATACTGTAGATGTATTTACCATTTATATATATATATATATATATATATATATATATACCAATGTTAAATGTCCTGTTATGATCAGAAAAAAAAAATTCTACCGTTATTGTTATATATTCTTATAAAATCCAAAACAGTATGACCGTTTTTCTTCTAATTTCGCAGTTGATGCTTCTCGAATTTCTTTAATATATATACCATTTCATCTACAGATGAATTTTCGGAATAAATTTCACTTTTTCTTTCTACTAAAAAAGTAAAGATTTCATTGTTGTGAGTCACATGCCTACGGAATTGAATTCAACCCTACCCGATTTTTAATTTTAAATAACGTCTACAAAAATAGTCTTAAAACTTGATTTATACCTCAAAATTCATCGGTAATTATTATTATTTTTCTTAACATAAAAATTCTTTTAGGAGCGGTTTGAAAATTTAACCAACTCCGAAACTTTGACGTAGGTTATTGCATCATATCAACAACGTTATTTTAACAAATTCATTCGTCATTTCACTATTCAAGGACATATGTCACGCCGTAAATAAAACTGATTTTTCATCTTGAGTAAAGTGGAACTTTTCGTCTCTACGGTCGCTATACAGTATTTTATTCACGATCTGTAAAAATAATAATTATCTTTATATTTATTTCTGTAGTCAGAAGCACCCGTATGAATTAAATTACTAAATAAATCGATGGTATATTTTTATTGTACCAGCTTTCCATCGAAGTTTTCGTATCTGCTAGTTGAGGTATAAGCTTCATTCATTTGACAAAGCTTGCAAAATCAATACTATTTACCCTAGAGACTCTTGAAATCTATCAATTTATCTGAAATAAGGTATTGTATGAAATGTGAACCGTAAAATAATGTTAAGGGGTCATCTTCCTATAAATTTTCAAATGGCACCCCACAGATTTGAAATCATCATAATGTTGAAAATTGTGATAATCTCATTTTCAATATCTACGCTTCTACTGGTTCTAGTTTACTCAAATTCGGTATGTATGTCAATTTCATCATGATGAATCATCAGTTAGATTGCCAAAATTATAGCCTTTCATTTAACATTTTGAAATTGGTGTTTATTTTGATATGTATACGGCCCCTCATCGATTCCCCCCCCCCCCTTCTATAAGTTGAAAGAACAATTTATTCGCTGTCGATTGACCCCTTTCTGTTTTTTCGAGAGCGCATAATGGGTGAGAAATTAGGAGGGTTTCGGTTCGAGTGTTCGGACCCCCAGGTCAGTAATAATTAATATATTGAATTATGAGCTCTTACTTTACAGGGGAAAAAAAACAATAGTTTGTTGAATTCTATTTCATTTTTATGGAAAATGTATTTCAGGATCAAAGGACAAAGTTAAATGGGCCAAAGTTCACGGACCAACGAAAAACTAAGATATACAAGCTATTTACTTGTTTTAGCAATGAAGTATATAAAAGGAAAGCGTGTAAAAGCAACGAAAGAAGGTGATACGAGGAGCAAAATGTTGGACATAAAACATTTTAATAAGGCTCTAAAAATAACAAACGCAGATCATGACGTTTTACGAACTTTACACTTGCATTGAGCCTATCTCAACATTTAGAAAGTTTCAAAACATATTCCGGTACTCTTAACTTCTCCTGATAAGGAAAACCCCATAAGCGTTTAAAAATACAAGCTTCAAATAATGATTCAGTAAAATAACGCTTCTGAAATGTTCAGTATTCTCGTCTCAACAACAGTGAGTAAAGTAACTCTAGTTTTGAATACATTTTTTTTGTATTTTTCCTGATTAGATTCATATGCTGTTTTGCTACTTTTTTGGTATTTTTTACAACTGTTTTTACTAATTTAAAAAATAGAACATAAAAAACAACTAAAAAATAGTGTCATTCAACTAAACGTGTTAAAACAATTTACACTCAAAATAAGTTCTCCGATTTTTTTATATAAATAAACTTTACCTATGATTTCAGAAAGTAGGCGTTAAAATCGTGTTGTCCTTTTGTATTTTAATACGAAAAGGCAAACTTGATAAGAATAAAAACAATGTTTTATGCTTCAGTGTTTTGCCACATGATCCTGCGTAAAATATATTAATTTTCTTTGGATGTATTTTTCAATAAAATAATTTTTGAAAAAAAAAAAAACCGACTTCAAATCGGTTTTTGATTTGAATTTATAAATTGCGCTAAAAATGAAAAATAAATTAACACTTTAAACAACATTGATACGACTTTCAAATATAGCTTTTGAAACTGGCCCAAATTTATCTAATTATCATTAATCCATGCGTTATACTTTACATTTAAACTGTTGCAAGATGATTACAAAAGTAATCATGAATCAAAACCTATCCTAATTTTGCACAGACTTCAAAGTTTATGTTTAATGGGCGTATCGATGTTCTGTAAAGAATTAATTTAATTTTCATTTTTTAGCGCAATTTAAAATTTAAAGTCGGTTTTATTCTTCTGAAGTCGGTCGGTCTCAAAAACTATTTTATTATTTTTAGTGTAAATAAATTTTTTTATATAAATACTCTATTTAAAAAAAGCATATCAAAGGGCAAATTTTCTTTGAGTAATTGACACTAAAAACTAATCATTTGTTAGATAAATTCCGTTTTGAAGTTCATTTTAAAAGGTCACTAGAGAAAACAGATTGGGTTTAATTTTTGCTTCAGGGAAGCCTTCAGTCAATCTCTCGTTATAATTGCTTTTAATATTACAGCTCAAAGGCAAAACACTCTTTTTTAACCGACTTCACCAAGGAAGGAGGTTATACATTCGTACTGTATGTATGTCGCTTTTTTTAACAATAAGTGTGAAATTTATTATAATTTTCCAAACAAAGAAAAATCAAGCCAAGCCTTTCCAATTAAAATATAAAATACTTATTTTACACCCATAACGTTTTTCCCTAAAAACAAATGTAATCAAATTGATAGGCCATATTTGAGTTGGACGATCCTCTATCGATTAAAGAAAAAATCATCAAAATTGGTTTGTTTAGTCAAAAGTTACTGATGAAAAAACGAAAAAAACCTACATTTTTGCCCATAACTTTTTTTTACTTATCGCATATGGTCAAATAAAGGTACGAGACTTATGGGAGACCACCCTCGATGGATTAAAAAAAGAGATTAATGAAAATATGTTCATTAGGTAAAAAGTTATGGGTGGACTAAAAGAAAACGACATACAAACAATATGAATGTGTAACCTCCTCCTGTCTGAAGTCGGTTAATAAATTAATTACGATCACCTTTCAAAACTTTTTTTAAAGATAAATAAACCCAGACTTTTGACACATCCGACGCAGTGTAAAAAATAAAGTACATGTTAACCAGTCATGAGTAGAATATATTTTTACGTTTTTTATTTGTAGAAAAAAAAAGTGAAAACCACATTTTAAAGACCAAACCGTGAAAATTAAAAAAATTAGAAAACAGTGTACATTAGAACGAGAAAAATAGATAAAATTGAGAGTCCAAGCGTAAAAATATAAATATAGAAAAATAAAAATGAAGTAAAGTAATATATATGTTTATACACACACATGGACTTGATTTTGTGTAGAACTGTGATTTTCTGATTTTCCCTCAGTTGTTTAAATGCAGAAATATTTCCTTCAAGTGTTTGTTACAATGCCTGATGTTAACAGCTGATACCACAGAAAAGAACGTTCTCAACGCTTCATTAAGAAGAGAAATAACATTTAATACATCATATATAATATATAATAATAATATTTTATACATTTAGTAATCCTGGTTAGGCTTAGTCTTAGTCTTGGGTAGACTTAACTTCTGACGCCATGTGAGGTGTAGTACCTATGAGGCAAGAACTACATCCATATTTTCAGACGAGCACAGGTTTATTGAAGACAGGACACTTGAAATAATTACACAAAAACATAGATACAGATAAGAGTTATGGCAGCGTCAAAGCCGGTGAAATTACGTCTAAAAGTTAGGGTTACGTCTAAGTTGAAAAAAAAAAGAATATTCACACATCACAATCTCCACGTCTCTGCGGCTTTTCCGTCTCTGCTCTGTGATCTCCGTGTGAGGGCGCGCGTGATCAGGTTGTAGAGAGGGGTTGAGTAGTTTCCCTCCTCCATATATATATATATATATTCTCTTGTTCTTAATGAAGCGTTGTGTACGTTCTTTTCTGCTATACCAGCTGTTAATATCAGGCATTGTAACAAACGCCACACCTAAACAACTGGGGGAAAATCCCATTTCTATACCGAATAGAGTCCATGTGTGAACATCTGTTCTCTAAAAATAATTACTAAAATGTTTAGAGCGTAGACCATTTCATTGGGAAGCTGTTTTTTTTCCTTACACTCACTGAATTTAGAATTCGTCGATTTTTGTAACATCATAATATTCTTAGTACTACTTTTATTTTAAATACAAAGTGAATTTCCCCCACTTATGACATATATAGTAGCCCAGATTGTTAAATTCATCACCCGACGAATTTAATCCTCTGAGGCTGCTACGCAAATTGAAATAATTATTCCCCTGGTGTTCCAAACATAAATGCCATGAATCATTTTGCTTAAAATTTTGGGTTTTTCAACCGTAAGTTATAAAATAATCCCTAATACTAATGTCCTTCATTTCACGTTTTACTTGATTTACGTTAAAATTACCCTTGTGAATAATTGAATACAACACTTAGGCAGGAAGCCATAATGATGTACTTGATAAAAATGGGTATTTAATATTTATTACAGTTCTGTCTCCGTTAGGTGCAATTGCAATAGCAGTTTTCTGCAAACTATTAATTGATATACATCTTATTAAAAATACCAGAGTATCAAACCTTAATTTTATAAGAACTGACCATGCATTTTGTACACTGGAAAGAAGAAAACAACAACAACGAAGCACTAAAAATTACTCTGGCATCATACGCTTTACACAGATACACAGTCCATCGTCACCTATTTAAGCCTTCTTTTAAGTTATTGGAAGAAAATTTCGATAAGGGACCGTATTCTTATTAAAACGAGTAATAACTCTGAAATTTCAAATGCAATGCCCTATAATTGACAATGGAAATGAGTTTAGCGTACGCAGATTAGTTTATATACATAATTTGATTTCTTTATGTTTAATAGAACAAAATATATCAACGAAAAACGTTTCAGGGGCCGTCACCACAGATAAATTATTACTTTTAAGGTGCATATGTGTTCAGCAACGAAAATGAATCTAGCGAAACATTATGAAATAATTTTTCACATTATTTACAGAATAAACGACTTTTGGGGGGATGCATTTTATATTTTGATTTATAGCCACAAAGGTTTTCTACTTTATCTCACACTTCTCGTCAATTCAGTTTGCATTTCAGTCCAGCTGGCCCCTTAAACGACAGCAAACTAAAATTTTAAGTGTAGCACAAAAGCTACGGCATCTTTTGAGGACCTTTTCAATATCTCTATAATAGGTCATCTATATTAATTTTTCATTAAACTATAATGTGGTTTCAGATTATAATTTTCCAAAAAAAAAAAATCATACGTCATTAAAAAGTATTAATTTTATATTTTCAACCGTAAAAACAACTTTTTTATTGTTGGGTTAGTTCATACTCTAATATAAATAAAAATTTTACCCACAACCCTGGTATTTTATGTATTATATGCAAACATATTAGATTTTTTTGAGCATTACGAGACTTTTTTTTTCTTTCAATTTAATTCTGAAGCAACGGGAGAAACGTAATTACACGAAAATTGGTTTACAAGGTTAAACGTTGATGTTGAATACAAATATATCATTAAAAATGGGGGTTTTCAATGAAAGTGTTAAATTTCATGCCGATTTTAATATGAGGACGAGCCATTACCAAATTTTTAATAAAATAGTTTTATAGAGTACATTATTCCTGACAAAATGACATCTTTTACGTGTCTCTAGTGTAAATAGTATTCAAAAGTGAGGGAGTGTTTCTTGCCTCCTCCTATCCTCTACTGTACCTAAATTGCTGAGACAAAAAAAAATTATATTTTCATTTCAAGGCATTTTTTAAAATTTATATAAATAAGTACATACTTTTCGTTAATACTACTTAGTTAAAATTTACTGACTTAGTTAAAATCTATGTTAGTACGTTAATATTTTAGGTTGTCCGTATGTAAGAAAAAACTAGTAGAGAAATCAATACATGAAGTAATGTATTCGTGGTTATTAGCATGACTTTCAAAATGTGTTTTGTCCAACCAATGATTTTCAAATCTTTACAAGTATTTTTACTACTGAAATACCAATTCTAAAATTATATTAATATGGTAATAAGATTTTGAAATGTACTTTGTAACCCCTTGACATGAAATGACGAGTCTGACTTGTCATTCATTTCATGGGCCACTGTAGAGTTCGACGAGAAATTCTTATTTTTCAGGGTTATTTAGATGTTCTTTGTTAACATCAATCTAATTAATAAAAATACAAATTTCAAAATAAAATACTCTTTCTCAGTTTTCACGTAACTGTTCAGTTATGCGAAATTAAATAGTATATTCGGTAACATCAAATTCCATTTAAATTGTATGTGAAAGGGTTAATACCTTTTATCCAGCAATTGTTTTTGGGGAATTGATCCCAATTCTAGTCGCAACAATGTCTGAATCCCAAATGAAGATGATCTAAGTAAGTCGGCTATACATAATCTTCTAGTTTATATCATTTAAATCTTCGACAGTTAGTTCGATATCTACTAATGCCTAATACTTAACGTAACTATCTACTAACGTGTTGTATTTCTTTTTGTCTAAATAATGCAATTTCTTGTGCAAGTACTTATAATGACTAATTGTTCACTGCATCCGAAGAAAATTAATATATTACTATGTAGAGAGTTAGAGAGAGTGGGGGGAGCGAAAAAAATCTCAAAATGTTGCAATTTTAAATCTGCAAATGTCAATACTATTCGTGCTATTTCAAAAACATTTATGTTAAAATCATCAGAAAAGCTTTCTAAAAGGACTGAAATGATTTTAAGAACTAAAAAGTCTATAGATCGGAGTAGTTGAAATTCTAGTTCCACCTGCACGAAGAAACGCACTTTGAATAAAATATTTCTTGAACGCATACAAAGAAAAATGATCTAAATGTGTTCTTATGATGGATTATGTTTCATCTTAACATCAAACTTCTTTGAATACATATGCATGGGAAGTATTGAAGAAAATAGATTTCTAAGATATCATTTGATGGTTCAAAACCTTCGGTTGATGCATTATGCAGATCCTTAAAGAACGAGTGCAAGTAAAACTTTTATGCAAAAAGTTCTATTCAATTTCAGTGAGAAAAAAATGAGCATGAATATCTTTTGTACCGAAAATTTTTAATTCAAATGTGGTTATTCTTAAAATCATTTGAATATGTATTTATTAAATGGATTTGTTCATAGAAAGGGTAATATAACATTTTATCAGTATGTTTTCAGCCATAATACAACAACATAAAAATAATGTTGAAAACAAAGTTTCTAATGGATTTTTTTTCAATATTAAATTGCAAACATTATTCACTTGCTAACCATATTGACTATTGAAACAATTTAATGTAACGTATTTTATTCCTTTTTTTAAGTTCAATTGCTTATAAAATTTAAATTTGTATTGTTTTTTTTTTTTTCATTTTAGCTTTAGATATGTGACACACGTCTGCAGTTTTGTGTTAGAAGCAACAAATTCAACTATTATTTGACACTTTAAGGTTACAGCTGCAAGTATTTAGTGGCATTATATATGTACTTCGGGTGAAAATTTTCAGTAAAAGTGTTACAATGAAAACTTCGTGTAAATCTGCAAACTTTTTTTTTTCTTTCTTTCTAACGGGGCTGCGTCTGTTCACTATCCTTTGCAGATCTAGTGCATTCCCCGAACACCGGCATCGATTCAAGTAGCACCACTATCGGCGGATGCAATTGCGACTTGAGAATTTCGACGCTCAATTTCCCCTAGATGGCGGCACCTGAGGTCTAAATGATGCGAAATTGAACTAGGAGCTTAATTTAGCCGTGAGTATCCAAGCCAAACGGGTATGTGATCTTTAACAGGCCGCATAATTATGCGACATGGGCGCTGACGATGTTCTGCATCTTGAAAATAAACCGATTTGGGAGAAGCTTGATTCTGCGAACACGGGCGTACGACACCGGTGCCCTTACCACTACACCCCCTGCCGGCCTGTGAATCTGCAAACTGATGAAATAGTTTTGATTTCCTAAGACAAGAAAGCCTTAATGTCTGTAAACACAGGTATCTACACAGGTATCCTTTTTAAATGAGTAAATAAATAAAAACATATAAAGCTCAGAAAGCATAAGAAATTTTTAACAAGAAGTTTCATCTAGAACTATACGAGACTACTTTTCCTGCAACACCAACCTCAATTTTATAATCTAGCTATCTCTCTTTCTATCTCGTTTAGCTTCAAATCTTAATTACTTTTAAAATACTTTTATTAACGGTGAGTGCATTCATTCATTCATTCTTTCATTCAATTATTCATTTGTATATTCATTGATTTATTTAGTCATTAATTAATTCATTCATTCGTTTACTCATTTGTTTATTCATTCATTTGCTCATTCATTCATTCATTCAGAAATATCCTTAAAAATTCCGATTAAAGAATTTCATAGGAAGATGTTCGTTTCGTTCTGGATGAACTTTGTATCTGTACATATGTTCTACTCCATAAGATCCTTCGGATAAAGTTTGTTTCAAGCAAATCCGTTTGTTAGGTCACGAATTATATAGGATTGAAATTTTCCCGCAGACCACAATGTTAAATGTTTTTGAAACCTTTCAAATTGCGTAAAAGCTGTTCAAACAATATATATATATTAAAATATATATATATATATATATATATATATTCAAGTCAAGAGCTTTCAATAAGCTTGTTCAAAGGGATTTGGATTTTACATGCAGGGTTTTTAAATTTGCTTCACATTTCCGTATTGGCGCTAATGCTAAATTTTTTGAACTGCTCAAAATTGAACAAAAATTGCTCAAATAAAAAAACATCTGGAAATGAGTTGCTCTCGCCTAGATCTTTCGAATGCAAAAAAAACAATCTTTTAAATCATGGGATTAATCCCTCAAAAGTTATTAATGTGGAGGGGAGGGGCTGACAGAGAGATTGACATACACATATCATCCACATCTCATAAGCCTACTTTCAAATTTTTATATTTCAATCTTTATTCAATGACTTCACTTTTTTTTTTACTTTTCTTTATATTTCACGATATTTTTACAATGCATAAATGTCCTTTCATTTGTTCTTTTCTTTACAAAATAGGAATTGAAAAAATGAAAGAAACAATGAAATTATCCGTATGTAAGAAGTTTTACGGGGACAGTTAATATTTTAAATAATGACCCAACATAACGACAAGAATGCCCATTACACAGAAAAAACGAAACACAGATATTATGTGTTCGAAAAATGTCTAAACTTACAGAATATACACTTACAGTTAATATAAAAAATATACAAATGAAAGAATTTAAATTCTTGCGCAAAGTTATAGGTGTCGCCATATTCCATATTATCAAATTCATTCTCTAAAATAATTCGTTTACTCACCATCCGAGTCTTAACTTGCAACAGAGTTGGGAGAAAACGCAACCCTAAGGACATATAATCAATCTTAAGGCTTCAGCAATTCCTCAACCAGATAAATTGGTTCTTTCTTTCGCAGAGAAAAACTCTTTGATGATGGGACGACATTGGTTTTCTTGAACAAACATTTAGAGTTCATATTTAATTTCTTCTATTGTTTGTCATTACTTTATCTCATAGTTTCAATTTTGCAGTTATGCGTTCTTGCTCTTGATTGTTAACGTTCTAAGGCAATTTAGCAAGGTATTGATTGCGTTTACTGATTAATATACTGATTAAACATCAGTAAATAACAAAAGATAGTTATTAGATTCATTTATAATAACATGCTATCCTCTTTCGTTTGAAGTAAAAATGTAGTTAGAAAAGGAGAAAAACCATGAAATTACTTTTTCACCATTTTTTAAAAATAACCTCTTGATGTACTGCGAAATGTATTTCTATGAAATTGCACTCTATCTCGCCAGGAGGAGAGCGACAGACACACATACCAAGAGATAAACATCGTCATTTTAAATATAAACGATTTTTTTTTAATTTACATAAGTGGCGTTTTTGCACCATTAAATAAGTCATGTTGGCGACAAACCGGCGGAGGTCTTGTTCTGTGTAGGCACACGTGTCCTGTATTTGTGTGCGGTATCTGTGTGGCCTTTCGCGATATGATCCTATTTAAGTGCTCGTTTAATCATTTTAGTTTTATCCTCATATAAGCCTAGATATTGCGTTTTTTTTAATGGATGTAGCAGGGCAAAGTGTCATTCAATCTGGTTTGACCGCACGTCGGACTTCCACCTGGAAGGTCGCGCGTTCGATACTCACTGAAGACCACCATGTATACTTGGGGATATGTGCATGTAAAATCCGTAGACCCCACAACCTCTCCCCGTGCGTAAGCAATCCTAAAGCCTCGGCTAACAGGTAGGGGGTCTAGTGGAGAAAAGTCTGGTTTGACCTTGACCTTTCTATTTTTACAACCGGTTTTAATTCAAAATATGAAACAGTGCGACAGCTGGTTTGCCTGGCAGTGACAATTGCTCCATGAAATAGAAATAAGCTTTACATCTTAGCTTGAAAAAGAAAAAGCCATGGTACACTATCATACACTCAGCTGTTGTATAGGAATTAGAAAACATGCATGGGGCATGTGCACTCACTCAAAAAGAAATTTAGAAAGAATTATCCGAAAAATTCTCGTAAGGTTCACAATGGCCCCTTCAGTCTTTTTAGGTATACTTAAATTTTAAGTCGTTGTTGTTACTAATACCCCTGGCATAGGAAAGCCTACTGCCAGGTCTATAAGATCCCTAATCCACTGGCTTACGATGATATATAGCTTCATTTCAGAGCGAAGAACCACGAGGGTTGAAGATTGACTTGACCGCAAATTTTGTGGTCTCTTAATTTTGAACCAGATCCCAGATGAGGGATCATCCCCTAGGATTGCCACCCCCAGAGGTATCGTTTCACTTGGAGGACCAATTTAACGTGCACCAACTTTCTTTAGTGTACACGGTCCACAAGAACCAGCCGCGAGAGGTCGTCACCCTCCCAAACACTGACCTAAGTCGATATTGCTTCACTTTCGATGTTCTGCGGGAACCGAGCTTCTACCAACTGGTCCACTGAGGGACCGTCCGTCTTTCTACTGTTAACCAATAAGTATCTAATAATATAACAGTGGAAATGCCACTAACGTTGAGTTATAAATCTACTAGCCCCTCATACTTAAATTCTTAAGTTCCCTTCGCTCACTAATTTCTAGAACGCATTCAAGAGTAGTGCATACATTCGTGTTCCAACTTTTGATGCCACCCTTGCAGATAAGAATGTCCAAACGATGAAACTTTCCACTTGAGTAGCGAAATGCACCACATAAAGTTTATTCATGCCTTAAATTTCTTCATGGTTGAATAACTCAAATTAAACTTTGTTGCAATCATAAACGTATTATACGATAGCAGAACTATAAATTTGTCTAGATTGATATTTTCTGTTAGCATTCAGGGAAGAATTTCGTCTTGTAAAACTTTGAATCTTCAACGAATAAAATTGTCAAAACTTATAAATAAGACATTTATGTTTGGGGAGGGGGCCACAAAAAATGTCCGTGCTTTGTTATTTTCTACGTCAAAACTTTTTTTTTTTATTTTTGGAAACGCTATCTGTTGTTTTCTCGAGAAAAATGTTTTCGTTATAGAACTATCTGTTGTTTTCTCGAGAAAAATGTTTTCGTTATAGAATTATTCTTTTCCAAGAAACATAAAGAACAAGAAAAAAAAAAAAAACTTAGATTCTTAGAAGCCAGGCAATGTAATTTTTTCTTACAAGTTTTGTTAGCTATGAAAGAAGTGCGTTTTAAAAATTATCAGCATAAGCTTTTTTTCGAAAGCACTAAAAACAGTTAGTATGTTCTCAACATTATTTCACTTTAATGCGAAACATTGTTTCTCTGTAATACAATATATTTTACATGTAGAAACAAAAAGCTTTAACAGAAAATGTTGACTCGCAGGCAGGTAAAAATGTTTCATTCAGTTTTATCTTTGTTTTTCTAAGCATTTTAAATCCAATTTTTGGGAAACAATGCATTGGAAAATTACTAACAGTATATTTTCCTTGGCTTAGTAGTAGTAACGATGTTTAGAAAAAAAGTGCTTTATATGAGACATATACTATTATCTATTAAAGCCTAATACACTTTATTGTTATAGTGGGGGGAAAATGCGTATCAAGAAACAAACCACAGAAAAACAAAGCTATTTAGATTGAAAGGATGAAGTTATTGTTGTATTCAAGTAATTCTTATTGAAAAATTTTATAGAATCCATGATAAATGAATGTTTAAGCAGTATAAAAAACAGTATGCATAAAAATTTATGGTTGCTAAAAACATGGCTATTTGTCTTGAAAATGTGATTAGTTGCTGACTCCGTTGGTAATAAGTGCGAGTGTACAGAAAAGTATCTTGAATGAAAGTAATTCAAGTGTTCAAAAGTAAGAAAAAAAAGTTGCATTTAGAAAAAAATGGTTACGTATTGAATGGTACCGATCAAGCTTGCTGGGAAAAAAACTATTACATGTGTAGAACGAACCGAACACTTCAACATCAGTCGTAGACCTTTTCTTTTGCCTTCAGGACAAAGAGTCACAAACCTGATTCGAGGCTTTACTCTTTTTTGAAACATTGTTATAATCGATTAAATTTTACGTGCTTAATTGATTCAGAATTTTTCAAATCAAATTTTTTAATAATATATATTTTTATTTTTTAAATTCGTTTTTAGATGGTTTACACAATCATAAATTATTAAATACAGTGGTGAAAAGACAAATGTTTTTCTCCACGTTTCGCCAAGTTGATTTTGCCCCACTAAATTTAAACCAACCAAACAATCAATTATGAGGGTAAATTCATTAAGAATCCATCACCGTAAAATTCGTTCGATGCAAGAAAAATAGAGCTAGGAAGACTAAGACAACTGATGATGTGGTTAAAACATTCAAATTTTATTTTTCAATAGCTTTAAGCAGATCTGTCTAATAATAATAAAAGGGACAATAGGCAATTATTTAACAATGTACTTGCATTTTCTTAGCACAATTGATTGTGTATGTCACATAATATTCTGATTAATTTAAAAATGTTGGATACTAAGTTGATCCGACAAAGTGTGAAGTTTCAAGGAGATGACAGTAAATATATAACATTATGAAAAACGACGTAGAAAATGGTGATGATAGACACTCACACACGTGAACAAAAATACCAACTTCTGAAAGTGAAATGTCATTGAAATTTAAGTGCAGAATTCTACTTTAAAAATCAGAGCAAAAAATTAAAACAATTAATTATGATTTTTTAACCGCTTATCGAGTACTCCAACACTTGGCATTCTAACGTAACAATAAATGATCACTTTTCCTTGGTTTGAGTTAAACAGATTATCTCTTACTACCCTAAACGATTTTTATATTTTTAGCTTATTTTTCGTGCGACACCTGCACAATATTATTATATAAGTAAAAGGAATTCAAATAATGCTGCTGAAAGTGTAAGGAATCAATAAAGTTGACATTTGAATAAAACTATATATTGAATCTCGAAGACTTTGTAAAAGCTTGGATTGACGTAGGAAAACATAGCCAGAACTTGATATCATGTTTGAATGTTCCCCGGCTCTACAAAACACATAATGCTCAGAGCTCTGATATTTGCTTACTTTTGCGCATGAGCAATGTGGAAAATCCGGGTAACTTGTGAATAAAACGTCTGCATGATTTCTTGTGCAAACACCTCAAGAAACAAATATATTGGAGGTTTCTTCTAAAGGAAATCTTCTTTTATTTTGACAATGGAGGTTTTCCCTTGCTATACTTCTCTTGGCGTGATAACAGTAAAATTTCGGCATGAAGCGACAGGAATGAAGTAGTGACGTCATAATTTGGTGTCATTAATCGTCATGTTACATCATATCTTAGCTTAGCTAATACGCTTATTTTATAATCCTCTTTCAAGACTTTCTGTCTGTGAAAATGTTGCCCATGACAATTTAAAGCTACAACCAATGTTTTTAGAATAGAAAAGTACCAAATTTGGTGCACCCCCTTCAAATTTTTGGAGTTTCGAGCATTTTGAAGAAATCTATAGTAGACTCATAGAAAACATCCATTGTTTTCATAAAGACGATACTTGCTAAATCCTCCAAAGTGGAATATTTTCTTCGGAACTATATCATCTAAGATTTAATAAGATTCAGAATGTTTAGTTTTTTTTTTTTTTTTTTGTTTATTTTTGTGATTCATATTTTATTTTGGTTGGGTCACCCAAGCAATGAAGGTCTAGTGGCATCCTAATAGGGTTTTTGATTAAGCCTAATAGGGAATAAAATGCCTAATAGGGTTTTTAATTACTTGTATTTTTATTTTTTAATTTTACCTTTGCCGTTTTTTGCATTATAGTCTTTTTCTGTAATTTTCGTTTGTGCCTTTTTAATGCATTGGTATTTTGCCTTTCAATCTGTATTTTTTTTTTGTCAGAATGTATTTTTTGATTCAAAAGATCTCGGGAGGTAGTACATTTTTGAAAATATTTTACTTGCAATGTAAAAAGAGTCCTGAACGCTGAAGTTCTTCCTGCTGTAGACGCAGCAGTTCTTCGCATTTATGCAACCTTTAGTTAGTTTCTTCATTTTGTTTTGAATACTGGGGTATGTGTGTCTTGTGTCCAGTTGTTAAGAATTTAATTATTCCTCACCATTGTAACTCTAAAAAAAGGCCATTTTGTCTTTTCTAACCTATCTTATTTCGTCGTGTATTCTTCTTGTGATGTTACTCATATTAAGTTTAATTAATTTCTTTGTCAATATGAAATTTCGGATTTCAGTCGACAAGAAAAATAGAAAACTTAGCTGTAACGATTTATTGTCAATGTATTGACCGGCTGCCACGAGAAAAGCTCAAGCCGTAATGTCTGTGCCCGTCTAATACGATGGCAATGAGATGTGTCAAATTTTCGTAAGGTTAATTCAAAAGACTGGAATATTGTCTTTTGAAATTCCCTTGGAAAATGAGACACACCTCATTGTCATCATGTTAGACAGACACATGCATTTAGTCGTGAGCTTTTCTCGTGGCAGACGGACAGTATATTATTTTACGTTAAGTTTGGGAGTGTCATCCTCTATTGCAGCAGCAATATACACACTGCTGTAGCTATTTTAAATGACCCTCTTCTCATTTTGAGTTTTCTTAGCGTTGTATTTTTGGCTCCTTTTTTCATTACATTTATTAATTGGTATTGTAGTTTTAAGACTCAGACGCCTAGACAAGCTTTATATTTCTTTAAGTTTGGAAGCGTCACCCTCCATAACCACTAGCATTTATTAAATACTAGGATGCTGACCCACGCTTTTAAGGAGTTTTCCTAAACATGTCGAGATGCCCATAAAGGACCTTACACAGATTTAATCCACATTTCTATCAAAGTACTTTCATTAATCTGGATTTAGTGTCTAATTGTCACAGACTACCTCGTTCAGCATTTACACGGATTTCGAGGAAAGTTCAACACATTATTTCCGTAAAGATATCATAAATAACTCTTCGTGAAAATAATGCAATGCATACATGTACGTTCAAATCTCGCACTTTTCAAAATGAAATTTTGCTGTTGATAACAATGTAATTTTTCAGAAAGTACGACTGACAATGTATTGCGTATGTGTACTGCAGTTTTATAACTTGTTTGTATGTCTGTATGCACTGATTTATTTTTTGTTTTTATTAGTTTAAGAAACACATCAAAATCTCATATCATTAAGGAATACTTATTTGCTTTCAGTTAAATTAAAAGTGGATACATTACAACGATGGAGAATATCTTTCGTGCCAAACACAACATTTTGATAAACTTTTTCGTTTCCAACAATGCTTTGCAACAGTCTGAAGGTGTTCGTGACAACAATGCTTCAGCAAAAACAATGAAATTTTAACCAAAATTCGTCATTTTAAGTTGCATGCGACGATGGGAAGCTGAATTAAAATTAAGCTTCGCAAAGAATTGATATATTCCGCAAATATTTTGCGAATTATGGATTTTACTACTTTATTACCACTTATTTTAACACTTATTTTGTGAAGGTAACCGAACGTGAGCACATAATCCACTTTTATTCGTCCTCTTGAATTGAATACAATAATACTCATTTCTCTGTTTTCTCCCTTAGTTTTAGTGTATTGATGTAGATATATTATCCCTTTATACTCAATAAAAAGTAATCAAGAAATTCAGTACTGTTATTTCTGCATGTTCTTAGAGTTACATTATTTACTTAATTCCATAGCATTATTTTTCGATTGCGTATTTTTTTATAATAACAGTATATTCTATTATGAATGCGATTATACATAAATTATATTTTAAAATTTGTATTTAGCAGAACACGCACATGGCGCTATCCTCGCTAAAAGTATAAAAAATTTCGCTCGGAGCTTAAAAAAGTCTTTGCCTAATTATCAAAGAAAACGTTAAATATTGCCAACAGCTGGAAGCACTATGTAAAATTTAAAATATGGCAAAGAAGGTACTGAAGTCGCAGAAATAATATTGAAATGAAGCACGCAGTTTTGATGAAAACAATTAATTTAAAACGATAAGCTAAAGATAAATCAGGGTGAAAATGCTGCTGACGTTACAGTCTGGCGATTTTCGTTAAAATCGCCAACTGTTGCAATAACAGTTAACTGAACTGAAGATCTAATTCTAAACGATCGCCAAAAAATCGCCAAACGCTGCAGAGAGGTAAACTGCATCTTAAACCTTATTAATAAGCAAATAGGTGATCTTAATACAATTTCCTTAAAAATGTAGAGTGTTTAAGCAGTTACATAATTTCTTAATTTATTTTATGCAAACCGCAAAGTAAAATTAAATTAAGCCATAGATTCGATAAAAAGGCATTTCTTTCTGAAAATATTAAGTAACAATTAGCGATAAAAATTACGTTTAGTAAATGAAATAACGTACTGCTGTAAAAGTCAGAGCAAACGTGAATTAAAACACAGACACATTGGTCCTTTATACCAGCGGTGCGCAAACAGTGGGTCGCGACCCCCGGAGGGGTCGCGAGAAAATTTTGGGGGTCGCCAAATTCAAGAAATCCAATTCACGAAAAATCTACAATGATTCATTTCAAAGAACGGGCATATCGGAAGATATTTTTATGTTATAAGAGGTGAGAAGAGAGAGAGCAACTGCGGAGAAAATATTTGAAATTATTGATATATATTTTGAAGAAAATGACCTTGCGTAGCGGGGGATCGCGACTACTGTGTCGCGGTTTGCACTAATGGTGCTGCAGAATTAACAGGCAGTAACAAAGGACTAAGAGGGTTAATAATGAAAAAGTATTTATACCCATATGCATAAATAAAGCATTGTTTCATAAAATTATGTGTAGATTCATTAACTGATTTTTATGATGTTACAACTTTTATAACATTTTTGTGATGTTTTATAAGTTTGGTGAAAATCGTAGAAAGAATTTCAATGTAACTTCGTTTACGATTAAACAAATCGTCTACTGTCTATCCAGGAATCGCGACAAAATTTTACCCAAAATAGGGGGTCGCAAATGAAAATAGTTTGCGCACCACTGCTTTATACTATAAGCGAACTATTGATGTGTTACAAAATACTCCAAGTAGTTAAAAAGATTTCTAGCAGCACTGTGCGAAATGTTAACTTAGAGTTTTCAATTTATAATTAGGTACTCTTTAATGCGAAACTTAAATTAGAAATAGGAAGCAAAGTGCGCCGAGTAAATAAACTTATCTTCTCTAATTTTGAGCGTTACGTAAGAGAAATTTATGTAAGAGGTTGACAAATATGTGGAATAATTTATAGCATTGAAAGTAAATTTTAATTATATCTTTACTTTAAACAAAGATTCAGGTTTATCTGTATTTCCAGTTAACTTTTATTGCATATTATTTTTTGTATTGTAATAGAATGATAATGTTTCAAATGTTTATTGTATTCACAATTTGGAATTAAACAGCATTAACGCTCTCATCACATCGCTCTAGCTGGCTATTAAAGCTCTTTAGTCGCAATAACTCTAGAGTTAAGCGAGATTATAAATGCATTATAAACTAGTTTTCAGGCAGCCGCAAAATGAAGATAATCCCCTTAATGCGTCTTATCTTTGAAACCAAGCTATTTTCAAACTGATACCAACAGTTATATAAGCTTAGATACTGCGCAGTTTTGTGTAGTTTCTGGCTATAAGGAAAAGCTCAGTGCTTCAAAATGTTCACAATAAGCACTAAATAAGATACAATTATTTTGTTAAAAAATATACTAACAATATCTGTAAATTATTTCGTCCTATTTAGTACATTTTGACGTATTTTTACATTTGTATGTTAAACGCCCAATAACCGAATAAAGATAGCGAGCAGATTAAAATACCTGATTAAAATATTTCATTTAGCATAAATGTAATACAATAACAATATGTGTATAATCTAGTTTAATAATACTAGCATGAAAGTGGTTTGATAAAAATAACAATCCTGTAAACGTCGACATTCCATGTCAATGCAATACACACACACACACACACACATACATATATATATATGTTGGCTCTTTGTTTGGGTCTAGAGGTTACTTCAATAATGACTCACTATGAAAGATATAAAAATTACTCTATTTACACTTTCCTATGTACAAATCACTATTTACAGGGAAAAAACTTCTACTGCAAACATCACCACACTCATGCACACACAGCTCTCGTACGTCCACTCAGAACGGAGTCTCTCACAAAAACTAATCTCTTTCGTTGCTTTCCTCCTGATAGCGCTGCTGTCAATGTCTCCTCGCACTCTACACACACACACACACACATATATATATATATAATATATATATATATGTGCGTGTGTGTGTGTGTGTGTGTGTGTGTGCATTTAGGAAATTAAAAATCTTTTTCTTTTATCCTCAGAAGAAATCTGACGAAACAACACTTTCTCCCCGTGCTCTATGTCCGTATTCTTCGTACTTGTAGTACATTTTTGATCAGCCATTTCTTTATTTTTTACGTAGATATCAATTTAGTTTTTTAAAAATAAATCTAGGTCATCTGAATTATTATATCTATTACGTTCTTGTTAAATCAAATAAGCTGGCATGTAGGTTTCCCAATAGTAGACAAAAAAGTTTTAAAGTTCGTTATAAATTATAGAATAGTCATACAGTAAGTATTTATATCGTGCGCTAGTTTTATCCGGCAAAGCAAAAAATAACTTTATTATAGTTATTTTAAAGTTGAATTTGCATAAATAACCATGACTAGAGACAAAATATTAGAAAACGTTGCCGTTAGAAATTGGAAAAGCAAATTGATAAAAGGCGAAATGAAAATTATTTCATAAAATTGCTCAAAAGTATTTGTTCTACTTTTCTGCAAAGTAAACGTTTATTTCATGTGAATAGAGTAGTTTATTTTCTTGTGCCTTGCGGCAGTAGCTGATATTCACACAAAAGGATTTTTGTAGTACGAGTTAATTTAATTTACTCAACTTGATTTTAATATTTAACTTCTGAAACTTCGTTTAATCGTCTTACATTATACATCTACAGCCAAAATTGAAAGTTGAAAATATTTTTAAAAATATGATTTATAGTTTGGCTTACATCTTTTAATAATCTAGAAGATGGTTAATGTTTTTTTAAAAATTCTTATAACGTATTTAAGAGCTATAATCATTTTTGTGTGGAAAGCTACGTATATTTGAAATATCATTTCAAATTATGTTCTTTTATATGCATGTTTATGCTTTTGCAAGATGTAGAATTTGTTGAACTAATTTAAAAATACTTTTGAATGTAAGAAATTTTATATAATATGTGACATATATGTTTTATTTAATTTCTTTTTTTTTTCTGCCGAAGTTTTTTAATAAATTTCTTACGAGAAATACAATCAACAATTTATCTATTTTACATTTACTTAAAGCATGAGGGAATTATATTTCCTTAAAATGAGTGCTGCGGTAACAATATCTAACATAAGAAAACTTTACACAGACAATTATACAAGTTTTAATAAAAGTTAATGTCTTTTTAGAAAAACAGGAACCATTTATTACGGACTTATGATGTTCGCCAAACCTCAATGACTAATCCTCATGTCTCTCAATTCTGAACCCTAGCGTGACGTCAGATAGTATATTCTCGAAGAGCCATATGACTTCAGAAAACATCCTGCATATGTTCCACGCACTTTAAATCAAGGAAGTATAAATAATTTCTTTAGTGACTTAACAACTTCAAGATTCCTATGCGGTCCGTTTTATCGTGCAGAAAAACGAAGTTTGCAAGACGGACACCGAGAAGAGACGAACGTTGATGAGGATAGTTTCAATGGACGACATTGGACTATTCTTTGTACTTTGTCACAGTGGATTTCAGATGGACACAAAGAAGTTTCATTGCCAATATCTTTCCCTTCTTTGAAAAACGCTAGTAATTAAAAGAAAAGTGTTGTGCAAGGCTCGTCCAACTGAATTAAACGTTTCAATATACGTTTCCTTACTACTGCTACTGGCGATTTATAGAAGGAATGCATTAATATTTTTAAAAATCAGGTATTAATTAATTTATAAAACAAGATTTTATTGAAAAATTTCTCAGTTGTTCTCATAATTTTCACACGTCTGTAGGTTTCCTTTGCTAAATTACTGCTATGGGCCAACCTGCCATGCAGGATCAATAGATTTGTTCCATAATCCCCAAAAAGTTGGTAAAAAGGTTTTCACTGCTACTATCGTGCATTAGAATAATAAAGCATTCCTTCGTTAATGTTACAATATTTCATTGTGAATTTCACAATTGAATCGTTTAATTCGAAAAGAAAACATCTCCGTTTTGAATAAAGAACAACTCTCATTATTAATTTATTCATTTTTATGGCATAATTAATCAGAAATTGTTTTAATTTACCAATATTGCATTGCTATTACTTACTACAATAAAAAGGTAAAGATAGTAAAGTAAAAGATCAGGCCCGTAAAGTTTTCCAACTGTTCATAAGCCTTTTTTTCTGTCTCCTCAAAAGATTTGTTACATTTTCGAAACAAACGATTCAATTATTCTAATAATGCTCACACCTTTATATGTTTCTTTTGCTTTACTACTGCTATTGTCCATCCTGTTGAGTAGGATCGAAAGATCTGTTCCCCGAACCGCGAACTTTGGAAATAAGTTATTTGAGTAACATAATATTTCGACTGAGACAAACTAAGCATTTCACACTATGTATTACTTTTCTTGGAGTTAACTTTTTTGTTCCAGTTACTTTCATTGTAACTGGTAGTCAAAAAATTGTGTGTGCTTCGTCGATCTGCATACATTAAACATTTTGAAATAGGTTTCCTTGCTAGATTATTTCCTGAAGAAAAACGACTTAGGGCCGCATGTCGTTTGGGTGCAGAAGAACCGTTTAAAGTTTTGAAATAAGTTTCCTCGTCAATTTACAACAAGTTCCACTTTTGTGCAATCAGTCCTAATTCTTACACTATTTCTACTACACTAATCCATTGAAGCTTGCTCGTTTTCCTGAAACGTTTTTCACAGTAAATACAACAAGAATCTGTCCAAGAAATTTCCAAGCTTCTTATTTCATGCAGCAGATTATTGTGTATCTTAGATGAGTATCTTGTAGTTGTATGTAGTGCTCATAGCGACCGAATTGATCATTGCGCAACACTTTCAATTATTCCTGATAAGGTGCCATCCATGCATTACATCTTTCCAGTCATAGTGTAAACCTTCTAGTATCGAACTCCTTGTGGTGGGGGGGGGGGGGGGGTAGGGTCATATCCGGTTAATATTTTAATATTTAAATGCCACTATCGTGAAGCGCGACATAATTTTTGCGCTCTTGCTGATTACAATTTTTATTTAGTCTCAAGTACAGCTTCGATTTTTAATTAACTCAAAATTATGTTAGTAATATCACATTACTCACACCACACAAGCACAGCACATATTTATATAAGGTATTTATCTTGTGATAAAACCACGTACATACACTCAAACTTAGATTGCAAATGAACAACATAAATCTAATATCATAAATATACCTTGTAACAGTCTAGTTATTGAATGAAATGTGATAGCATACAAGCAAAAAAAAACTTAAATTATATTAAATGACCTTTCGTTATCCGCCACAAATGATTCAGCGATATTTTTATATGTTAAGTAACACACTGACTGTCATCAAAACAATTTTAAATAGTTGGAATACAGCATTAAATACAGTCGATTTTCTTTGATATTTCCATAGTATCTAAATATTTTTCAGTGCAAAAAATAATAGCTAATTAAATAAAAATTGAATAATTCTACTTCTGGTTTAAAAAAATGAAAACATTCTCTAATAAATCTGCTGTTCTTACACGTTTTATCAGTATAATAATTATAAGGCCTTTCTCCCTTTTGCAAATATAGTATTTCTCATCTTAGTTGGGAAAAAAAAGAATATTGTTCAACGCTAGCAATTTTCAGGTAAAGTTTTCTTAGAAGGTTTACACACGAAAAACCCAATCTACAATGTTTCGCAATGCTTTTCAGTTCCTATCTTTCCACTCGAGAAAGAAATGAGAAAATACGCGAAAACATTAAGAAAAAAAAAAAAAGAAAAGAAACCCTACACGTAAGAAAGTTGAATTCCTTTAAAACTTAAGCAAACCTATCTTCTGTAAATACAACAGAAAATTGAGACGACGAATTTG
Source organism: Octonoba sinensis (assembly GCA_038502835.1). NCBI lineage: Eukaryota > Metazoa > Arthropoda > Arachnida > Araneae > Uloboridae > Octonoba > Octonoba sinensis. The sequence goes on along the minus strand of CM076606.1, from coordinate 13,766,676 downwards.
GAACAATGATTTTTAATTTAACAATTTGTTCTCTTTAAGAGACTGAGCGGAAGTTTATCTAACATAGTGGTATCCTTGCTGGAATTCGCACTTGAAAATCAAGAGTGAAGTTTCCTCTGGGCTTTCAACGAAGGTTAATACCTAAAAGGCTGATTAAACATTTGAAATCAAACGAAAATTAAAGCCCATTTTTTATTTATGTTTGAATTTAAAGTTTTATAAAGCCTTTATAAGCATATGGTTTATATTTATGTATCTGTTTCGAAATTATTGGTTTTATAGCTTGTTTCAAAATATTTTTAAATTAATTGTATTTAATTTGGACATTAAAATCATTTAAATATGATTTCGAAAGAAAAATGCTTTATTATTTGGGCATGTGGTTGGTTTATCAGTTACTTTTATTATTTGCATTTATAATTTTATATTTGCATTGAATAACCTGTAAGCAATTGTACGCCAATATTTTAAGTCTATAACACTAACTAAAATTTCAGTGGCATAATTAGGTAAGTAAACGCGCTAAAAATATCTTATCACCGATTTATAGACTTACTGTAGTTCAGTTTTGTTACTTGTGTTTTCTGTTACTTTTGCCTCTTGTTCTAGTTTTATTGTTTTTTTTTGCTTGCAGCAGTCTTCTAGTCTGCAATTAGAAAAAAGTCTTTAATGACTTAGCAATGTGACTAACACTATTAACAAAATCACTCATTTTCTTCTAGTATTTTGTACATAAAAACGTATTCCTTGACAGACCCGGATGCAAGGAAGGTGTTAATTAGGGCTCAGCCCCCTGCGCCACCCTGAGCGCCAAGTATTATTAGAATAATGAAATTTAAAATTTTCTCCCTTTGGATCACATTTTCCGGAAAATATGTAAAGTGACAAAGAAACTTCCGACTTCTTATAAAAATACGGTATCCGGGCTTGCTTCAGAAGAAGGTTAATTAAAGGTAGTGACCAAGAGAAGTTTACTTACATCATTTTAAGGCTTCTTTATTTTGCTGATACGATGACCTTTCCTGGTTTCAGGAAACGTTCAGATCAATACTTTTAGTGTAAAGTCGTCCTGTTTTTCTTTTGAATGTAATTTGAATGAAGACTTTTGCAGTCAATTAATTTTTTCTAATGAAAATGAGGTACTTTTTCGTTTCGGGGATTCTGGAGATGGTTATTATTATTATTTTTCTCGCCAAATCAAACTACTTTACCATTTTTAGTGACCGTTGGTGATGTTTAAATGTTTTTCGCACAAACAAATTCCAGTATCAAAAAAAAAAAAAAGAAAAAAAACCATCGCCAGCACCCTTAAAACGAAAAAGTATCGAAAGTTTTTCTTATTTTAGTAGTAGCTATATTCTTAACTCTGAAATAATTTGAATTTAATGATATTCGGCTTTTGATTTATAGTCAAGATGTGTGTTTTTTAATGCATTTGTATGCATTTTATTATTTCTTTTGTGCAGAAATAAATGCTTAGAATAAGGTAGCTCTGTTTTATTCACCGCTTCCAGCCATATTTTTTTAATTAAAAAAACAGCAAATTACCCAGTCAACTCTTAACTTAAGATTGATTAAATGTAACTTTAAATCTTTCAAAAAATATACGTATTGCAAATTTTGAATGAGGCAGCAAAAATTTGTAATGCTATTCACTCTGTATTACAAATGGATTAAATTTGCATATAACATTTACTAAGCATATAGTTTTCATGTTTAATGAACCATATATATCTGCAGAAATAAGCAATATCTTAAATAATTGAATTTTTAATAAAACTAGTATCTCATTGGAATTTCTAAAATTTTTAACTGAACTTTTTTAGTCATAATTGCTACTGAAACAAGCGCTGGTTGGCAATTGTTAAATTTTTTTATTCGCCAAATCAATAATCTGATTCGTATCTTTTCGCGTGCCGACCTCTATTTTTGTTCCTTCATTCTGGGCGTAATGATACAACCTGATTAGTAACAGTAAATTGGATCAAGTTCAGCCTTTGTATACATAAACAGCTTCATTTCCGATTCACTAACTTCCAAATAAACCTTTTTCAAATCTGAATTATAGTTATTGTTCACTTGGAAAATGCTATTTCGTTTTTTGATTGGCATATTTTTTTAAAGAGGTATCAAAAGCTATTTTGTGGAGTTTTCAATAAGATATCATCGCTATATTGATAACTGTAAGAGAAAAATTATTTCTGAATTTGTTTTTATGATGCATTAACAGCTGAATTTTTTGCTTTAATTCTCTCTCCTTCAACTGTTCTGTTAATGGTGTATCTTGCACTTTAATGATGATTGTGAAGGTGTTTAAAGTACATATTTTTGCTTTATGAAGTGTGGTAAAAATTTTATTTCTATCTTATAACGTATGCGTTAATATATTTCATGCTATATGTGTAGGAAAACTTTAAATCCCTCTTTTTACCAAACTTTGTTTTTCCATTACTGTGTTATAATAACGATAGTGCAAACAAATTACAGTAGTTTCTTCAATAATCTTTTAGTTTATGTATGGTAAGAATAAGTTATGGGCACCACTTTGATAATTGTAAGATCGTTCGTATGTCATCCGGTCCACCCTGCATATATCAGTGAAGTATTTCCAGAGTTCTGTGAAAACATTGTGTGCACACAGAACTAATATTTGCTTACCACTTTAACCGTTAACATAAAGTTTGCGTAAATCTGATTCAGGTAGGAATAAAACTCTTGCATAGTTTCTCAAGTAGACGCCTGGATAAACAAAAATTTTTATGGCTTTCTACATGTTTTAATGTTTTCATCAAAACAAATCCATCTTTTATAGTAAAAATCTGTTTCAGTTAGCTAAAATAAGGCACATTTAAGAGCATTTTTTAAAATTGCAATATACAAACAAATGTTAAAGTAACGGAAGTCTAACTACTTTCCAACTACATAAAACAAGACAAAACAGAACAAAAATACCAATTATTGTTTTGTAATTGTATTAAGAGCTACTTTTAGATATATTAATTAAAAAAATGTTTCGCACTCTTTTATTTATAACTATTTGTGTTTCGGTTAGTCTCTTTAATTGAATTATTAGAATGAGAGTTTTAAGCAGTAATTAAAATTTGTGAATATTAAGTGAAAGATGCATGCTATAGTTTTTTGTTAATATAGTTTCATACCGAATATATTTTGCAGCAAAGATGACTGGTATTGAATTAGAAGTATTTGTTCACAAAACATGTTTATTCTGGAGATAATCAATTTATTTAAAGGTACACGTAAAAACGCCCACAGCATTATTTTACTTACAATTGGGATGAATATTGGATTCTAAAAGAAATTAAACTATTTCAAAAATATTTCATTTTGAGTATAAACTTCTGCTGCTTTGACTAAATGTATGGATTCAATTTTCTTATTTTAAACTTCAATTTATCATATGTACATATACATTTTAATTTTGGTGCAGTACATTTTTATGATTCTTGAAAAAAAATGTAAACAGTATAAATGTAAACGTATGAAAACGTAGTATACATTTATGGCTGAAGAAAAGTTGACTTAAATACAGGCTCATTCAATTGCATGAAAGATAACTTAGTTGAAAAATAAATAAGTAAATAGATCAAGGAAAATTATCTAAAAAAATCTAAATATTTATCAAGTGCAATAATATATTTCAGCTACATTTCATTTTGCTCCGTTTTTGCATTTCTTCTTCTTCTTTATCTTTTTTTCATTTTCTAGAACAATAACTGAGCCAGGTGAACCATCAGTGGTCATAGAGAAGCTTTCCGGATGTTACAGATTATACTAGTAAAGTATTTTTTTTTCTCTCTAGTGATATTTTTCAGGCATCTGTAACACATATCATTCACAATTTTCTATAGTACAAATTCAATTTAGTGGTTTTCATAATACAATTTCGAAACTGCGCTTGGGGTCATATTTAGATATAGTATTTTAAAGGTAAAAAAACAATCTTTTTTGAAATTCTTTCAAGATATTCAGGATAAAATTCGAAAAATTATTTAAGGGAAGAGTATTTCTTATCACGTTTAATTAATGAAAGGTAAGTATTTAGTTACAAGGAAACGATCAGGAAAAAACGTACATTTTTTTAATTGTAAATTTTCACCAGCTGCAAAAAGTACAGTTAAAATTTTCCATGTTGTCTATTTTAACAGGTCCCTGTCATGTTCCATGCTCCATCGCAAGCATTGATTACACAATTGCACACGTACATTGATTTGGTTTCGTTGCATAAATAGGCCTTCTGTCATTGCCGGGGATGTACGTAGAGAAATAAATATAGAAGAAAAAAATATAGAAAAATAAATGTAGGTAAAGAGAAAAAAAGAGCTTCGTATCATAACTAGAAATTCTAAGATTTTGATACGTGCATGTAAATTAAGATATCTTCTGATCTTGAAATAAGAACAACCGCTCCTCAAAAACGAAATCACAGCATGCAATAGTGGCTGTTCAAAGCCCTTTAAAGCCAGCCATGTGCACTGCATTTACAATGCAGCAATGCACTTTCGTAAATTGAAAATGGAATTGATTCTTCTCTCGAAGGGTGGACTAACATAGGAGAACTGGTCACCTTTGTCATCCTTTTCTTTTCCCTTCTCTCTTCAATGGGCTGCGTTTGGCTTTACTGCATAGCAGACCTGATGCGTGCCCCATAGGTTGGTGTCCTTTCTTTCAGCGGCACAAGAATGAGTGTGGTACCATCGATAAATGACATTTTTGACGTCCATTTCTTCACCTGGAGGGGAATCGGCTGGATTGTGACGATGCAAAAATGAACTAGGAATTTTACTTAGCCGATAGTATCTAATCCAAGTTGATACTCAGGGGATTTTAACATGTCGCAGAATCATGCAAAATAGGAGGATATGATTTTCTGCATCTTAAAAAAAACACCGACACGGTTTGGTTTGAACTTGCGATCGTGGGCGTACGAAGTCCGTGCCTTACCACGACGCCACCGATCTGACCCTTTGTCAGCCTACCTCTTAAGACATCGTTCCTAAGCGAATATTTCTCTCTATTTCAGCGATTCACGATATCGCGATATGAGCATGTTTTTAAATATGTGGCGCACGCACCTGAGGTGTAGAATGGGATTCGCTCGAAAACCAAGTCCTAAGATTTAACTTTAAAAAAATGTAATTCCAAACTTAAAAGATTTAAGAGTAACTAACAAATTGCAACTTTCATAGTCAATTGTAACTTCCTCTTTTTCTTTTAAATTAAAGGAGGTTGTGAAAAAATAGTAATGCAAAACATAGACTTAAATTACAGCAATCAGAAGCAAATGAATAGAAGAAAATAATTTTTATTTTACGCAATATTTTCAAATATTTCAATCACTAACAGAACTTATAGTCTCATACAATTCAAGCGCATTGTGTGATCGAAACGTTTAAATTGGACACGCCATGTCTAGACTGCCGATTAGATTGCATAAACTCGAACGCATAATTCTCAGTGAAATGAAATTTTGCAAGTGTTGTAAGTCAGTTTAAGGAAATCGCTAAGTAGACATACTTTAATTTGTCTCACAGTTGAAGGAAATGACAGGGAAATCAATTATAAGTTTAGGGCATGATTTGTGATTGTAGAAGTTGATGCTATTCAGAACGAATGCAGTAATAGATATGTACGTAACTGATAATTTTAATCACAATAATGTGCAGTAAAAAGAAACACTTTAAATGTACATTACATACAAATAATTTATTTAATGAATCATCGTTTAATTCATCAGTTAAAATTTTGAATGCATTGAATCGCTCAAAAACATATCGATAGAGAGAACTATGGGAGGTGATTTATTAAATTTGTCTTGTTTTTTATGCAAAATGACTATGTTTTGTACAAAATTAAGTTTTCTTCGCTCAAAGCAGCGAAACGAATGAATTATTCCAGTTTATCTTTTCAGATTTGGGGGGGGGGGGAGAGAGGTGGGGCATGAATGTTCTTAAACACGCAGGATAATTTGAAAATCCTTACACAAATTTTGTGCCTGAGTATGAAATACCAAGCATTTTTATTTCCAAAGTAGAATATAAGGTTCACAAGAGTTTCGTCCGTACTTAAACGAGTTTACTTCCCTTTGTGATACAATCTCGTTAAATCTGTGACCCTCAAGTCCTGAGGCAGTAGTGAGTGTAACAGAACCTGAAAAATTTCCCTCCTCTTCATTCTTAGGTCTAAAAAGATAAGCGGTGTATTTGTGGTGGCACCATTTGGTGTCTTCCAAATACATTATGCCTGTTTGCGCCAAATTGATCTTATATCCTTGTGGTACACATTTAAAACGGGAGGATTACTTCTTTAGTCTTAAATAATGATGGCCATTACCACCTGAGCTAGGTGTTCTAGTTTAATTTTTAATTTTTTCCTCAAATACATAAACTATTATTAATGGTGATGAGGGATTTTCTATATGGTAAAATGGCACCCTAGATATTGCAATGGCTTCAACCGATCTTTACTTTAGCATGTGGTCTTAGCTCATGTCATGACATGATGTTATTCCTCGCTATATTCATCACGTTCATTCCCAACTTTTCATCCAACAATTTGTTGAAGATTGACGTACCTCGCGAGCATCTGATTCTAACATCGTTTTTTCCTTGTTTATTCACTTGGTGGATATGTCTTCAAATGAAATAAGTTGTTTTAAATAAGTTGTCTAACAAAGATCGCTTACTGTAATTGTTGTCAATTCAACGGATTTACTGAAAAGTAATCTCTAGATGAAACTATATTGGCACATTTTAATTTAATTCGTTTTCACGGACGCACGTTCTAGTCTTAGAAAAAAATTGCGAGAAAAAAGTTAAAAAGAGAAATGAGAAAAACCTGTTGTATTCAAAAGTTTTGCAGTTGGTACTTTTTTTACTGTGGTCTCTTCTCTAATTCTCTGTTATTGTTGAAGATTCAACGAAAATTAATTAGCATTTGTGAAAGTAATAAAATTAAGAAGCAATTATAATTTCTTATAACGCCATAAATAAAAAAAATTGAAAAGTTTGGAATCTGTTTAGAAAGAATTTTAAAGAAACCAATACTAAATTGCATTTCTGCTATCATATATTTCGCCTAATTTATAGATAAAATCATTAGTCTCAACAAACATTTTCTGACTTTTATGTTTATTTAAAACTTTATCTCCACTTTCTGTGAAAGACCTCACGCAAACGGCCGCCTTAATGATTCTCGAACAACATTTTCCTTTCGTACAACGAAACTTGCCGATCATTAAGCACAACACATTTTCCCAGTTTTTAATAAAAAGAAAGCTCAATGATAGGTATTCATCTTTCGAGGAAAAGTAATGGCTCTTTAATGCAATTCCGTTAGTCGCTTTATATTGAAAATTTTCTCGAAATTTCACCATTGCTGTTATAAGCATACATTGAAATGTTTTTTTGGTCTTTTGTTACTTGGGTAAAGATTGCGAACAAGAAGAACTCTGAGAATAGTTTAAACCTATGTCAGAATGCTTGAGATTAAGCGCGCTTGGAAAGATGACCTTTGAGTAGCCCCGTTTGTTTTTAGAACTGTTTTCATTTGTACTGGTAAAAGGTTTTCGATCCCAATCTGAATATACGAAAAAAGTCAAAATAATTAAATAAGAAGTATATGCATGAAACTGATAGTTATTTTAAAAAATTAAAAGTATAAAATAATGAAAAAGAACAGGTTATTAATATTTGGCGACCGCCAAATTTCATTTTTGTCATTCGCTTCGTTGGCGAGTTGGCTCGGCGTTTGATTCACAATTGGCGACATTAGCACCCGTCTAACGGAAAAGTACCAAAAATCAGTTAATTTTTTCTTATGCTTTTAAATATTTGCGAGATGATGCTAAACCATTTTCCCTGAAAAGTTGTTATCTTTTTAAAAACATCTTGCGTCATCTGTGTTCTTTGATAACTATGTAGAATTGCCCCCGAATATTTCACACAGATGATTGGATCATTTTAAAACGTGTTTAACTATTTCGAATACGATGAGCTGATCATATCTAACAATAGACACCATATTGGAAATATAAATTCGCTGATGAATATTATATATTAATTTATATCAAAAGTTGCAATTTCAACGCCAACATGTGCAAAGTGACAACTCTCATAAGTTCTCTGAAACAAGTTCGGCTGCTTATTCGACGCACAGCAATGCAACACTAAACAATATCCCTCATTATTTATGTCTCCTCATTGCCTATGTTGATGTCCAGCACCATTCTGAAAAAAAATTACAGGTGATTCTTTATGACGTACGGTGAATTCCACCGTTTTATGCCGAGCTTGGTTAAGTCAAACACTTTATTACAATTTAAGAGTGTTTTCGTTCCCGATAATCCTGATTTGATAACGGTCGTAATTTTCATAGATGACTCGACTGTAACACTTCACCATCGTACCAAGCAAGAGGTAGGAACTCCAGAGTATTTTTCCCCTCAAGAAGAGACGAATAACTTTTGGTATGATGCTGAGCCTTGTATATTCTGGTATACGTTTCTTATGTTTCATAGCATTATTATAGTTATTGTATGTATTCTTACCATAATTCATTTAGGGTAGTTTACGTTAAATTTTTAATGGCAGTTCATTTCCTATATTAGTTTTGTTTCCAGTCTCCATGCTGTTTAAACGTTGCTACTGGCAGCAGGGTCAGTATTTCCCAAACAGGTCATCGGCTTCTGGCACCGAAATTTTTTAAAAATCATACGATTTCTAAAACTTTTCCAAAATATTTCTGTTGGAAAGCAATATAACAAATTCGAAACATGATAATCTAACTTACTAATGAAACTAAAAAATGTTCAAGCTCAAAATCAATAAAAATAATTTGATTTAATTTCGTTATTTGCATAATGTGAAAGTTTCATCAGTAAAACATTGTTAACCAAATGATAGAATGCTTGAATCTTTTGTAAAATATAAAAGTTGTAAGTATGCATTTAGTTATATTCCATGCTTGAGAAGTTTATATGTTTAAATTGTGTTGATAGTTTATTTCTGGCTTTAAAATTTCAAGTTGCTATTATTTGCATTATATTTTTATTTATGATTTCATTAAGAGTTCCATTATTGAAGAGGATAATACATTAAACAACAAAAGAGAACCACAATAGCGTATTGCATTCGTAGAAATAAACGGAGAACAAACACATACATAAATCTAAAAAATACGTACAAGTTTATTGGAAGCTCATCACGAAAAATGTAAGCTAATATCCGTATATTAAAAATACAAAAAAAAAAAAAAAAGGACAAGCTTTACAATTGAACAAAGTCTGGTTTGTTTTTTAGATAATAAAATAACTAACACTAGAAAAATAATGAATAGCTGAAAACTAGAAAGTTAAAAAAGAGAGCTATTAAAAATACAAATTAAGCTCGTTGATTTGCCGCAGATCGCTGTAAATAATAGCTAGTCCCGATTCATCCCAAACATTGTCCGAAGCTGTCCCATCAGTTTATTTTCAAAAGGAGTGCTCAGATCTAACTTTTCAGAACACATGAAACTATAATTTACAGGGACAAGGAGAACTAAGTTTCTTAAAAAGGACATAGAAAGATGCTTAAACAAAATTACTTCTTTCCATTAAGTAAATGATAATAATTTAGCCACATAAGAGAATTTACTTATTATAGCACGAATTAACTTACTCAGCTTATAAAAAGGATGTTTTTACATTTTTTTAAGGTTTTTTTTTGCAGTAGTTGTGAAATTATGTTCCCCCTCCCCCTAATATATCCTTTCTCGACAAATATATATTTTTTAATTCTCTGAATTATTCAGCCCCTAATTTACTGTTATACAATCTTTTCTATGCATTTATTTCCTCAAACTATTTTAATGATATTCTTAGATTTCAGAGGCACTTCATCGAAGGAATTAAATATTCATTTTAAAATATTTGATGTCAAATATTCTAACTCAACCAGGATTTGACATTTATAAATGAAAGCAATTTAAATTCTCGTAACGTACATTTGCCATCGACCTCAATTCCATTTATATTTAAAGTAATCATAACATTTAGTTATTCATTCTAAAGTTGTCTATACTCCGTATACCTTACAAATGCCACCATTTAAGACAGCTTATTCATGCATTAAATTAAGAATGATTTTACAGCGAAACGAGAACTTGAATGTATTATAAATGTATATTTAAGCTAACTGCCTAACTGCTCAAGATGCGCCCAACAGCACTTTGCAGCAGATAATCTGTGGCTCTATCGTAAATGTAAAATGAACTTCATATCGCTGTAATTGATTCTGGACTTATATGACGTAGTATAACTTCGAAAGAAGATAATATTTTTTTATAGTTTGGTAATGTAAATATTTTTAAGAAGCTTGTATAAATTACTAAACGTAATGCAATAAAAAGGAAAAGTATGTAACATTTGTCACTTAATAGTTTCACATATATTTTTAACTGTCTGTATATGAATACATTTTAATATTTAGGTATGGATTTATTTAGTTGCACCATATGTATATACTGTATAAGCATTTATTTATGTGTATGTATAGTGATATTGCGTTAAAGGGGAACTTGACTTTATCAGGGAGAAAGATTTTACTTTTACTAGGGAAGTTGTTTTTTTAATTGAAGTTTTCATTCCACGGAAATTAGTTGTTTTATGTCCCACACGTGGCAGTTCATTGCAATAAAAATATTTTAAAAATATAATGAAGAAACTTTTTTATATCAATAAATCATACAAGCTAAGTGATTTTTCAAGTATTTTTCTTAAGAAGACATATTTGGAAGAGCTGTTTTAGAATAGTTGCGCATAGGGCACTTTGGAAAAAAGCGTTAACGAGAGCATACAATTATTTGCCTTATTTTTTTTTTTGGTTTCTAATGAGACTGCGTATTTGATCACCAACCTTTGCAGACCTAGCACATTCCCTGGAAACCGGCTCGCATTCTTTCAAGGAGCAGCACTATCGGCTGATGCCATTACCACTTTGAGAATTTTGACGCTCAACATCCCCCTAGATGGCGGCACTTGAGCTCTAAGTGATACGAAGCTGCGCTAGCAATTTTATTTAGCCAAGAGTATCAAAGCCAAACAGATACTTAGAGGATCTCTAACATACCGCATAATCATACGACATGGGCACTGACGATTTTCTGCATCATAAAAAATTCCACCGACTTGGCCAGGTTTGATCCTGTGAACTACGGGCCCACGAGGCCAGTGCCTTACCACAACGTCCCCCTGCCGGTTTATTTGCCTTATACTGGAAAAGATATAGAGAACATGCTTCGGAATTTCTGTAATTGCACTCATTGTAAAGGCTCTCTTACAAAATGTAGTCCACTTATGGTACATCCTTCAAATTATGGGGAAGAATTCATTTAGGCTTTGCTACACGTGGAAGAATGTACACATGTTAACACTACATACTCTTTCTAAGTGGACCCCTTTATTTTGTTTAGAACATGAATTCTGTAATTATAATAAGGATTTTGAATGCGTTATTTGCAACATATGAGGTTCCCGTTTCAATACTGTCTCCGATAAACACATAACTGTTATCTTTCAGAAATTTGAAATTTCTGAAGCAAAACAATATGGAGTAACATCACCGCCATATTACGCTTTTTCAAATAGGCAGGCTGAAAAAGGCAAGAACTTAGTGGGGGAGGGGGGGGGGGACATTGCGATGTTTAAAGAAGAAACATATGCCAGACCAACGAGAATCCTTGAAGGTTTTCATGCTCGTTTATGGGAGAGTACCTCAAACGTCGAAAGGCTACTTCCTTGCTTTCTGTACATGAAAAGAGAAATATGGACCTGTTAGATTCTAGACCCAATATAGTAAAAGGTGTGTGGTTGATGCGAAGGCAAGGAAGCAGTCCTTTTTCCTAACCACGTTCACAAGTATGGATCAAAAGTTAGTTGCAGTACGAGATTAGTGCTCTCCAGATGGGACTTTGAAACCATAGCTTCATTAGATTTCAAGAAATTCAATATTATACTATATTCTGTTTAAATACAGTACGCGTCGTTTCCAAAATAAAAGGTTGCTTAAGAGTAGGGGTATTCAACCTTTTACGTCCGAAGACCACATCAATAAGTTCACAAAGAACGCGGTCCGCAGTAGGCAGAAAATTTCAGAAGGAGAGGAAGGTTGCCCTCATTACAATTAATTTTAAGCGGAGTGGTGGGGTTAGCGATTTTTAAATATTCTAATATTTTCTCTTTCTGTTCAAAAAAAAGCTTCAATGGAAGTTGAATCAATTATACTTTGTACATTTTTTAATATTAATCCGTCAGACGTGTTCTTGTTCTTGATTCTGTGTTCTTCATTTTACAAAATAATTTTTCACATAAGGTACTACCAAAGGTAGGAGATAAAAACAGAGCATATCTTGGTATTCCTGAGTGCTTGTCTTCAGACACGTATTTCAAATATAAATCGATTAATGAAGGTATTTGAAAAACTTTATTGCTGTAGAGTCACACCGAAACTGTAAAATTTATAATTAAAGTTCAAACGGAATATCGTTCTGCTGCGAATGGAGCGGAACATTTTCGTGAAAATTTTATTCTCGCCGTTGTCTGAAAATCTACAAGTAGAGAAAATCTAGAAAGAGAGTTTACAGAGTCCTATTCCTTAAATAAGTGAATTTCCGCTTCGATTTCGGTCCTCTTCCTTTATCTCTCCCCCTTTATTTTCTGAACAGTTTCATTTTCATTTCGTCCAAAAGGATTTTTGGGCCACTAAAATATCTTCGGAGGGTCACGGGACCCCTACTTTAGAGCCCCTAAATGTAAAATTAACACCAACTATCTCGTATTATACAGAAAAACTGTAAAAAATCTGCGAAACTTAAAAATGTAATTTAAAAGAGTAAAACTGACGCTATATTTAAAAACAATTTCAAATGATCTGCTTTTATAACTGGACTAAACCATAACAAAATGGAAATCACAGCAGATCATCTTGCAGCGTTCAAAGCGAGAAATATTCTAGGATGAAACAACCATTTAAACCATGAATAACTAATCACCTGAAACGTCAGAAAAGCTCTCCGTCCAGACTTTGATAGCTCCGGTGCACGATTCTCGGGCACACTGAGATGCATGAACCTCCTCATTAGATGAAGCTATCAATTTTATGTCATAGCCTTCCGATCCCCGCTTTGGAGGTATAACCATTCCCCCGGGGAGAGAAAGTGCTTTTAGATGATAAGGAATCGTCTAGCGAATGTGGAACATATTTCACGCTATATATTTCCCTTTGGCCTTAAATTGCGAGATTCCATTGAAATAATGTTCACCAAATAGGAAAAGCTTTTTTTGGCAACGTGTAAAAGTTGTCGTATATTTGATATGATCTTTGGAGAGAAATTAGAGATGAATTTGGCATATGGTAACAAAATCGGTTTGAAGGATAGTGTGCAAATACAGTCAGAACTCAATATAAGGCCATGCCTCGGGATTTCACGAAAATGGCCTTGTAAGCCATTCAGACATATTTGATATTCAATAAGCCGGGACTTTAGGAACGTGACCTTATATGCGGGTGACCTTATATCGAGGTGTGTCTATATTTGTATTGGGAATAACACATGCCTCACACTTTCTGGTTTAAAATGCAATAATGTTCTTGCGTATGGTAAAGGAAATGGGTTAAATCCGATTTTTTTACAGCTCACATAGAAGAAGAAATATGAAATGATAAAAATAATTGTATTTTCATTTCACATCCTAATAACATACTTCGTTTTCTTTTGAGGATATTTGTGAGAAAAAATATGTTTGAAGTCAAGGTTGGGAGAATTCGAATTCTGGACTCAAACCTTTATTACAAGATATGTAAAACGTATGATCTAATTATTTTAACTAACCTAAATGAATAAAATGCTTTCTATTTTCAAAGGATGTGTTATGCCTAGTTCAATATTTAATCTCATGCTCTCTCTCTTTCCATTACTTTAATGATATTTATATATCGCCAAGACTAAATAAAACTAATACTCAGAGTTTTAAAAAAACTCTAATTACGGGCATCAAGCGTGTAATCAATGTTTCTACTTAAAAGCATTAAAATGTTGAAAGAAAAACATATCTCGTAAAAATATATAAATCCTATTTATACCCCAAATAAAAATAAACTGATTTTTCAAAAGTGCCTCAATAATAAACAGACGTTGACATCATATTCGTTGTTTAACGTTAATTTTTACTAAGTGAAATCCGACCCTAATAATAATGAGTGCTCATAGAAATATTCTCACTAGAAAATATAAGTTTTCTTAATATAGAACGTCCTAATCCAAAGAAGCGGCTTTTGACATAGTTGGTCTTATTCTATGATTATTTAGGTGAACAAACATGAATGAGTATGAAGAAGCAACGATTAGCAAATACAGATGATGAACATTTTTTTGACAGTGTCAAAAATGCGAAATTCAATCTTCCTGTCGCACACGAATAAATAATTAGAACCGGAAAATTTTGTCATTTTGCTCTTTTACACAGAGCGGGAGTTTATTAATAACGTTTAAAATAAAATTTAATGCCACCTTTACGGCAATATTTGCCTTTGAACATAAACAGTAGACTGGCTTGTGCTAAAGCTTCAAGGGAGGTCATATCAATAGCCACAGCGTTTGCTTATTTGCTTTTCTATGGATTTTTTTTTCTTCAAATTTAGTCGCCTTTGTGGTTCATGGTGAGCTACGTTATTTGTTTAACCAAAGTATGTGAAACAAGCGTCTCTTTTAGTGCAATAGCAACAGCCAAATACCGAGATCCCGCAGCATCTAAGATACTTCTTCGCTACTTGGACCACGTTCTTTTTTCACTCATGGTATTTTTTCAGTTTGATCATCACTAGGGCGGAACAGTGTGTAACAAGTTTACGATTCTATTAAAACCAAAATATCACATTTATTAGGTATTCACTTTAGCTCTTTGCATTCTGTATACAAGTTAAATCAAGATTTTTACTTGAGCAAAACCATGGATTTTACATAAACTAGAATAAACTATTACATAGTTTAGAAATTATTCCTTCTTATCATAACGCGTTTTGGTACAAACCGAAGCATGATGTTTTTCACAAGTATGCATAACAAACAGGTTCTACGGCCAAGATTTTTTCCTACAACTTAGGAGTGTTATTTTTACATGTTGAGAAAATCAATTGAAATTATAATCATTTGTGAAGATCCGAATGTTTTAATGTCCATGCATTTGTATTGTTTGGGTGTCTCCGTTACCGTGTAGCAGTTTTTTTAAAATCATTTATAGTTATTTACCAGAGTTGTTCTCTATTTGCAGTATTTGTGTCCATACACAATTAGTTTTATTGTCTTAAATTCTACAAAAAGAAAGTTTCGAAATAGGTTGGACAAAAGAAAAACATGATGTAATTTTAGATGTTTACGCTTTCTTTGCATTGTGTGACAATAAATATATGCGTGAATAAAATCACTCCGTAAATGTATTCATATTTCACCAACTAAGCCTGCTATTATATGAGAAAAACAAAAGTTTGGGAATGTCACGCAACACAGCCATTTTCATAGTAAAGCTTAGTTTCTAATATGCGATTTTTTCTCTTTATTTTCTTTTGTCAATATGAACGGAACTGTTTTTTTTTTTTTACGTTTTGAAATATTTCTTACCTTTTGGATTATTGTTGTTAAATTTTGAATGCAAACAAAAGCAAAAGTGAAGTAAAAAGTATCAGTACGTATTATTTTTGGGTAAAATAAATACATTTAGATTTGAAGATAAGCAACAGTAACAACAACAAAAAAATCTTGTACCCCAGTTTTGGTGCAGCAAAAAAAAATCCCTTTCTTTTTCGACTTATATTATAGCTAAAATAACTTTAATCATAGTCTGAACCATAAAACACTTCAAGCACTACTTGCAAAACTTTTCAATTATTTTTGTATGAAACTTAACTTTCGAAATCTAATTTATTGTCGTTTTAAACATTAATCAGAAAACCCTGTCTTGTAATTTCAAAATATCCAAATAATCATTAACATTAGTGCTAGAACACTAAATGAATTTAGGAATTTATCTTCTCAGAAAATGTATGAAAAAATTGAATTTTTATCAGTTTAAAAATTTTACAGGTAATTCACAATTGCTCACCATAGGAGCTTTTGGAAAAAAAATAACAAACCACAATAGGCATAGATACACATACTTACCTGCATACACTTATATACACGGCTTAAAAATGTTATTTGTTTAAAATTCGATATTTTTTCAAAAACGAAAGAAAACTGAACAATTTTTTGTTTTTCCAATCAGAACTTGAAAAAGATTCAGATAGAATCTGAAATTTATGGATATGGTTATTATGGAGTCCCGTAAATTTCAGTTAAGCGCAGAAAGTTTTTTGATTGGTCATTTTTATTTATTTGAAACAAATGTGAAATTTATGATTCCAAACATGAGAAAAAAATATTAAAATTGACCAAAAGTGTACGTTTTATATTAATAAATTAAGCTATAAATTGCAAGAAAAGTGGTACTTTGTTCATTTTAAAGGCGACTAAAAAGCGCCGGAAAAAGGTTCCCACTTTGGTGATTTCCATCGTCAAACTATTTAAAAAATGATTTGCCCTTGTTTGTAAGTGTACACGCTTATGTACTTAAAATTTTTTCTTTCATTTAACGACATTTTTCGTGGCTCTTTTTGGTCGCCGTTAAAATGAACTTTAACAGAAAACCTTACTTCATTTCATGGTGCTAATTACAATATCTTATATTCTGCTACAATCAGGTAACTGTTCATGACATAAATCATTAAATCTCGAAATCAATATTGTTGCAAAAAAGGATGATTATCTCCCAAGCTAAGAGAAATATCTCAATTATAATCGAGATCTTAATTGTTACCTACACGGCAATTCAAAAGCTACGAAAAACTAAAATATGGCTACAATCTCCCTTTCTTTTCTTATCGCCCGAAAGCACTTTCCCTTTTTTTCCGGCTCCGCGAACGAGGGAGGTAATGGTTATGCCTCTAAATCGCGGATCGGAAGGTCAGCACATAAAATTGATGGTTTCTGCACCCGATGGGTTTCATACATCTCTGTCAGACAGAAAATCACGCACAAAAGCCATCAAATGTTCAGTTCGGGTTGAGCGGCATTTTAGATGATCGGTTATCTATAACCGATCCAGTTAACTGGACGGATCAAATTGTACGCTCTAAGTTCGGCATCGCTTTTAGCATTCATAGCATTCACAGTATATTAGACGCAAAAACCACTAAGTAGATAAAGAAAAGTTAGCATTGTATGTATGTCCAAACGGGAAGTTGTAGGTTTGGAAGTCGACCCAGACGTAAAAAAACTCAAACTATTAAATACAAAATTTCACTGAGTGAAAATCTTAATGCATCCACATAATCATAAGCAAATTTGAGTCACAAAAGTAAAATTTCTAAATAACTGAATCTGTTTTTACTAGCTTAAACCTTTGGCAATCAAGGGCAAACTTCCATTAAAAATATCATTTACCAATTTACCCTTAAGCTGTCACCTATCAAAACATCACACAAGTCGTCACGTCGGGTCATATAGATCCGAGTTAAAAATTTAGTATATTGGGAATAAAAATTTAAAACATTGTGTTTAAATTTCAATATAATGTAAGAATATGTAACATATAAAAAGCATAAAAAAGAGAAGAAATTAAAATTTTACCTGGGTCAATATGACCCGACGTGACAGCCTTAACTAATGGTAACGGCATTAACTCATGGGAATCAGTTTAAAGCTATATGATTTATATTTTTACAATTTAATAAATTTCAAAATTTTCATCTTAATGATATCGCCAGAACGAATCCGATTTAACGCAGTGCAATGCTAATTAAGTAGGTAAAAATAAATGTGTAAAGTTAACACATTTGCGATGATATTTAAAATTTAAACTCCAGACATATTCTAAAATTTTAAACTTATATTAAATCGCTGCACCGAAGATAATTTATTTTTGGAAGTAAGTGTAATGTTTTCATATTGGAGAGGCATGGTACGGTCTTTCTAAATCTTTTGCATTTGTAATGAATATTGATACTTAAAACTAGAATCCTGAATCGGGAACCGATTTTACGGCATATCAGACTCCTTTTTCTATTCTTCAAATTTTTCTAATAAAAATATATTGTGAAAAAATTTAAATGTCTTATTTTGTCCATTTTAATAACAGAAACAAACGAGTTAAAAAGTCTGAAAACGAAACAGGTGTTAAATTAATTGATTTATCCTCATATCGCAATATCAGAAGCAGATAAATTGATTTAAATATTTTCAACATTGCTCAGGCCTACTGTCCAGTTGTCTATAAATTGAAATGAAACTTATTCCGTACGTTTCGCGTACAAAACATAAGACAACTAACCATTAAAAACAGGAAAAAATTACACAATTATGGATTTTGGCTTTAGTTTGTTTCTGTGTGACATTGTATATGGATGCGGGTTTGTGTCAATGTTTTTCCTCTACTTGAAAGATATTTAGTTAAAGATTTCTTATTTCACCGGTTGAGTGGTGTAGTGGTAAGGCGCTGCCTTCATACGCCCTTGTTCGCAGGTTCAAACCTGGGAAAAGTCGGTGGATTTTCAAAATGTTGAAAATCGTCAGCATTCATGTCCTATGATTCTGATTATCGGCATGTTAAATATATCTTGAGTATCTGTTCGGATTCGATACTCTCTGTTCAACTAAATTCTTTTTGCAGTTTCGCATCGTCATAGTCCAGGTGCCTCCAGCTAATGGAAAAGTAAGCGTGGAAATTCTCTAGTGGCAATGGCATCCACTGATTGGGATGCCACATGAAAGACTGGTTGCCATTCCTTGCGGAATGCACTAGGTCTTCAAATGGTGATTAATTAATATGCATGCCCATTAGAAACAAACAAACAAACGAAATAACATTTCTTTAATTCTTCTAAATTACGTTGGCATGTATTGTTAAATTAATTATATTATAATAAAAATATATCTTAATAAGTAAAATGGACAATGTCATTATAATCGTTTCGACGAAAAAAAAAATGTGTTTGATAAGGATATTCCAACTTAATCAAAATAAATATTCACCTTTAAGGAATAATATATCAATTTTGGCATTCAGTAGAATGAAACAGAATGATAAATTATCCCACTGCCAACGTATATATATGTATTCCTTGTTATCATTAAATGCTCCAGTTTACCCAAATCCCTCACAGCTTAGCGATAAGTCTTAACCATGTTTCGGAATGTCATCTCGTAAATTCGACCCCTTTAGCACCCAATGACTACAATATTCTAAGTCACGCGCGAAGACCATTAACCTCAGAAACGATGCCCTAATTGATCTACGTCGTGTTGCAGACTTGATGAAACTTTAGCTACGAACTAAATATAGTTGATTTTGTGTGCGTATGTGTATTTATATGACCTTTATACGAAAAAGTTCAATACTTTTTAATTAGCCATTTCGTTTCTGAAGATTTATATTTTTAACAAAACAAAGAAAAGTGACACATATCTCTTGAATATATTTCTAAGTTACAGTTTTCTTTGAAAAAAATATCTCAACCATTTTACATACAGTCGAGCCCGCTTAATGGAATAGCCAATTTGCCACGAAAAATTATTCTAAAAAGTGAGATATTCCACTATCCGGGATCTCAGACGCTATATTATGGTTTGGTTCATTGAAAATGTATTGCATTTAGCGGGACATTCTTTTAACCGATATTCCATTAAGCGAGTTCAATTGTATACATTTTTACAATATCGCAAATAATTGAGAGTATAAGTGAAATTATTGTGCAATATGTATTAATTTTTTTCCTACTGAGCAACGGGCAAGAGGTCTGTCGGCGTTGAAATTGTGCACATTTAAAAGAATTAATGGGTTGTGAAACTAAAGCCTCGGTAGAACAATACTTAAGGGAACCGGCATGAGTATTGTTATATAGAGCTATATTGTTAAATATAACAATATAGCTCTATAATTGAGCGATATAATTTTAATTAAAAGTAAATTTTGGTTGGTATGATATGTTTATGATGCAATAGCACATTTTTTTAAAAAAATTAGCAACTTGCTAACCATTATTATTAATTGAGAAAACCATTGTTTACAGAGGTTAAAAAGTATAAAGAAAGCTGAAGGGTGATTTACATTTGATTGTATTAAAATTCAGGAGGAACCAGCAAATAATATCGCTGTAGAGGGACTTATCATTGTTTCGGGTTATTCCTGTAGGGAGATGTTACTATTTGGTCAATCCTGTGGTTCATAAACTGTGTGTCCTGGCGATTCCACAACGATAGATCAGCGGTATCGGGAGGTGCTCATATCAAACCTTTGTTCCAACGAGACAAACAAAAGGTATGATGGTTACAGTTATAATGTTTTTGTGAATATTAAGCATGTGTCATAGTCTGCATTTTTATATTCTCACTGTAGTTTTCTCTTTAACCCTTTCTAAGGCGGTGGGAAGCATGCTTCCCACAAAATTCATCAAATTATAGATGTTTATAGTAAGCTATTTTACCCTTTCTGCTTAGCAGAATCTTGCAAAGACTCTGGGAAATATATTTACCACCACATGCATCCATATTCAAATATTATAACTACCCCCTCCCAAGGGGGCGGGGGGTGGAAACAATCATTCTAATCTTATTTACTGTCCTATATGAATTTCTTTTTTGAAACAAAACAAAATCTGAAAAATATTTTGACATATCGATACTGCAAAAAAAAAATCGCCCTATAAAGAGTTAAAATCGTACAAATATACAGTTATATTATATTCATATTAACTAAAAAATATTCGTCTCGTTTTATGGACCCCTCAAAAAATGCATTATAAGCTCACTTGAGTATTTTTTAACATAAATACTTGGAATTTTAATTCCAATATAGTTTTTATTATACATAGTTTTATAGTGTTATAAATATCAGCTCTTGTTAGACGTTTAGTCGATAATGTAGTCTTTTTTTTTTTTTTTTTAACTTCGCCACAGGCATTTTTTTCTAATATTTTCTTACTAATACTCATGAATTTAGCAAATGTCATAGCAAATACTGTTGTAAAATTATTTTTTACTGCAATTTCTCCTGTTCAAGAAAAAACTTACAAATTTAGTGTGCCTTTTTTTCACGGCATCTCTTCATAGAAACGATTGATTGTTTTCATAAGGAGGCAAATATTGCATAAAGAATATTTTAGTACTTTTCCAGTTGGCTTAACGGCATTTGATACCAGTATACAAATATAACATGTAAATACAGCTTGCATATAAAGTTTTTTCTCTTCCTTAGGTCGTATTACTGTAAGGAAAACCCATTTACACATATACAAGCCAATACAATTAAAGTCCCTCAGCGATGAAAATAGGCAAAATGGCTTCCTTGGAAAATTTGATGATACATGAGGTTTCATCAAATTTGGCATCATCAAATCCATGAGGAGTGAGGTATCATGAAAACATTTTGATTAAATAGCTCTATATGGCAAACGCTGGATCCAAAACTAGTGTTTCTAACATTTGTGAATGATAAAAAAAATAAAATTATAAAAAGTGAATAAATCAATAAATAAACAGAGTCATATTTGAAAAACAAGTGAAATATACTTTATTAGAATCACACACATCTTGCATGCGGATTTAGTATCAAGGCTTAAAAATACAAGAACGGCATTTTATATATTAGAATCCGCGAGTAAAAAACTTATCTATTTATGTCGTGCTCTCATCTCACGAAAGGCTGGGAGTCAAGAGTCGAGTAAGTCTATCATCAAATTTTTCAAGGAAGCCATTTTGCCTATTTTCATCGCTGAGGGACTTGCATTAGCGGATATATTAATTAAAAACGCAATATTTTTTAAAGTGCCATTTCATTATATCTGCATTGTTGCCACTTCAACAATAGTTGTTATTTTGACAAATGAAATTCTAATCAACGTTTCTCGCTTTTTGAGTCATCGCTGTATTTGATTTTTATTTAATTAATGTGTCTAAATAAATAGGAACAAATGCCGTCTTCAATTGATTAGGTAGGATTTAAATTACCTTTTCACAGAAATGTGAAGCACGTAATTTTTCGAATCATGTAATCTACCAGGGAAGGCGCAATGTTTGAGGTAGCCCGGGCAACGCTGGGCCACAAAGCTAGTCCTATATAAAATGCTTGACCGGCACAAAAACATGAAGTACTGTCTTTATATATCAGATTAAGCAAATATTGGTATTTTTGGAGGAAAAGTAGTAGCTAAGGTAAGGAACAAAAATTGTAACTAAACTCGTTTTATAACTACCTTTTTTCAACTAAATAATAAATCAAAATGGTTTTCCTCATAGTTTTCTTTATATTTATTTTATTGAAATTCGAAATCTAGTTAGAACTCACTATTTACATACGATTTTATATAAGCAAGGATAAAAGGGAGAAAGAAAATATGATAGATCTTAAAACTTAGAAATATATTTTTTTGAGCAAGACTTTTTAGCTCATTTTGAAAATACTTCGAACATTACTCAAAAACGAGAAGTAAATCTGGTTAGTAGTATAACTGATTCTCACAACTACTCAACTCAAAACGTTCTTTTTATTGCAATATATATATATAGCACCAGAATTTAAAAAATATATGATTTTTGGCAGTTAGTTCCGAAAATTCTTATGTAATTTGCTGCATTTTCCCCCACTATTCTGCAACTAGTCTTTTAAAATCTTTAAAACGTAAAATGAACACATTCAGAGTTACACCACAGCAATGTATATCATTTCTAAAGTAAGACACAAAACATTCTACTCAGACTTATCTTTCTCATAAAGTTAAAACGTGACTGATACAATAGAAACCATTTCTCAGTTTCTGCTGGAATTTTCATTTCACTGTATACACATAATTTGCGCTTTGTTACGATATTGTTACGCTTAAGCATCTTAGAGTTGTACATCCCGTAGTTTATTCAGTGTTTGAATACTTAAACTATTACAACATATTCTCCTATGTTTATAAGAGGACAATGGAAAATGTCTAAAAATAATTTGTGTACTTCAAGATCAGTAAAAGAAATATTAAAGTAAAACAAAGTCTTAAGAACAAAATTGCAAAGGAAAAAAAAATCACACGTGTTTTAAAATTGCAAGAATTACCTTTTTCAATGCAAAAAGATTTGATCTTTGGTCCCAAAGACATTAAGAAAAAGCCAAAAGACCAAAACCTTCTTCACTTTTGGAACAAAAGAAAAACGTTTGTTTACTTTTATGAATCTCCCAAAAAACGACTACTGCTACGAAATAAATAATGACATTATAGTATGATAATTGCAGGAGCCAAAATGTATGTAATTTGTAAATAATTTATAATCAAGGATGGAAAAAAAAGTAGTAGGGTAATTGCAATCACCCTTATGACTCAAAAAGTATAACTCAAAATATTATGCTCTTTTGAATTAAAAAGGCAGGAATAATTGCAATAGTAATTGCAATTATCCTATATAAAAATTTATATTGAAATTTTTAAGTTATGACGTTGTTTCAGACATTGGCGATATGGTAAAGTTAGTTCATGTAGTTTTGGGCGAATTTCTTGTTAATAAAATGTACTACGCTTTTTTTTACAACATTTGTTTTGCATGAAGCTTTGCATGTACGTACCTGGTTATTTAAAAGCAACGTAACCAGCCTATATGAACAACATCAGCACTTTTAAAGACTGAAATGACCTTTGGTTTTAAATTAAAGCTGTGAAACTGGGCTTTAACTTAATATTTTTCATTTACGAAACTACACTACTTTTGTACACGTGATGCATCATTGAATGTGAATTTTATTTCGTAATGTTTCAAATCATAGCATATATAACAAAAAATATGGTAAAAGAGTAGAATTATTGTTTATTAATTAAGGAAATATCAAAACATTAAAGTTTCCAAAATCTATCTTAAGGAATAAATAAAATTGTTGTGAGACACTTTTGTCGCGTTAAGAATGCATTATTCAAGACATAATTAAGTTTGAGCGAATTTCAAACACAATAAGCAGCAAAATTCTCATTTCACTTTTCCTAAAACAAGCTTTTAGTTTAAAGCACGCGATACAGTCATTTCCACGAAAATTAATAGCAAGCGGTCACAAAGTTCATTTTACATCTATGATTATTTACTCTAGAAGAATTTGCCATTGTTGTAGTAGTTCTAAAGAAAAAAATCTAAGTAATTGTGATCGTTGAAGAAAAACATGCAACTGTTAATCATTATAATGTTTTAAGAAGTTTATCTTCATTACACGCATATTTTAAGTCATTGCATGAAAGTGAGAAATTAAATTGGGATTTTATCATGCACTTGCATGCATGTTATGGAGTGACATATGGATATTAATTTGCGCTATCAATTACACAACGAAAAAAATCTTACAGGTATATTTAATATAAGTTTGACTCATGCTTATTGCTTTTAATTTGTTATTGTGTAAATGGACTGGGCATTAGCTCGTACAACTTTTGTGTAATCTATCATTTAGCTTAAGTACATTTAACACGCAATAACAATATCCCAACAGTTAAATGTTAAACGATGGTTAGCATGATATCACTGAAAAATGTTTTTTTTACTAGTTGGTATGCTTCAAAAAACATTATACACAGTTAACTTTTTCGGCATGCATGCGTGTAAAGATACATATTAAACCCTCCTCTCGTGGGTAATTTTTATTTAAATGAGTTAAAATACATATTTTTAAAACTAAACAATGTTTAAAGTAACCTTCCAAAAGTTTATTGTCTAACATTTACTATTGTCTTACCTTACAAAATAAGTCTCCCGTCACACACCAAAATATTTCCGTACCGCCGATGTCCGAAATGGATAGATTTTAGTGTACGTATGCCTTTTCTCAGTTCCCAGCAGATGTAGGAAAAACATCTCTACTATACAGTTGTGTGTATTCTCGCAAATCTTTTAACATGGCAGTTATACGGGCAATTCACAAATTCGATAAATATCGCTAATATAACCAAATTGGCATTAGATTCAGCACATCAGTTTTAGCGAAATATGTGGGAAAATATCGTCCAGTTGTTACCAACTTAATATAAAATAAATAAATATATATACATACACACACACATATATATACATGCAGTAGAATCTGCTTAATTGCGCCGCCTGATAATCGGACCAGCCGCTTATTGGGACCAAAAATCCATTTATTTGGAACAGAAAACTGAAAGTAAATATGAAACAGGAGTCATAAATTTGCCCGCGTAGAGCGGATTTAAAGCGGTTCAACAAAAATTATTTTATTAAATATTAATTACAGATCCTGTAACTTGTAATAAAATCCGTTTCAGCCGGGGAGATGTTTAACAGAATTCCCACTAGATGGCGGCACTATTAAAGCAAAGGTCAAAGTTCAAGTGAATATTTGAATTTACTCGGCTCAATAGTTAGAACGTACAATAAAATAAAATTATAATTGTAATAAAATTCTTTGATTGTAAAATACGTAATTTATATTTTAAGGGAGGTTGTAATAGCTGTTGTGTGCCTTTAAAAACTTAATTTTCTTTAATGTTGTAATTATTTTTGGCTATTGAATTGAACCGATAGTAACCGACGGGATGTAACCAAAACCGTATCAATCTGAACACGTTGAATTAGGGCGGCAAAATGTTAAACGCATGTAAAAGCTTCTTTGACTTTAGTATTAGTTTTCATCTGCTGACATTCGCATTAAACTTGTTTAAATTAATTTCGTAAATTGTATGTTACACCTTGTTTGTATGTTGCTCATAAATGTGCCCTCACAATAATAAGAAAAGACTTTACTATGTAATGTATAGTACGTCCGGACTGTTACACAGGCCATATCGGAATGATAGTCTCCAAAATGGTCGTTTCCTGATGTGATCCGGTTAACCGGAACCGACTGCATATATATATATATATATATATATATATATATATATATTAAAGAAGTACTGAATTAGTGTTTAAATGTAAGTAATCGCTGAGAAGTTATTTCAGAAACAATTGCACAAATTATGTCTGCGCATTGATGATTATAAGCTGCTAAAAGAATCTCAAAGAATTGTTTTGAATAATATTTAAACTTTCACTGCAGCTTAGAATTTTAAAGCCACAACTGGGAAACATAAAATTAAAATTTCAGACGCTGCTCAACTATGCGAAATATTCCAGACAAATAAGCGCCAAAACAAAATCATTACTGTTTTACTTGTAATCCTTTCTTTTTCCATATTTCTCACACAAAAGCTATCATTTTATGAAAAAAGAGACGGAAGTAGCCCGTGAGATGCACGCAACTTGGTAATTTTCTTCGTAAAACTTTGAATTTACTCTTTTTTTTTCTACTGTACTGCACAGAATTTTCTTTCATTTCTGGTGAGAATTAATAACAAGCATTCTAATATATTTCTCAAAGTATGATCGTTCATTTTTATTTAAAAACAGGAATCACATATAGCATTTAAACTTTATAATACATGATATTTAATACACTTGTGATTTTCAAAAATTATCTTAAAATATGCGAGCACATTGTTTTCTTAAAAATAAACCTTATGACAATGTAATAAATTAATGTATGTAATAAATATACTTACGTGTATTAGTCGACACGTTTTTAGTAAAATGGTTCTTATTTAATGGTAGCATTTAAGACAATAACTGTGAACCTTAAAACTTAATGTGAAAATGAAAAAAATTCTATGTCATTCTGTAATTGAATACTTTTTACACAGTAATAGAAATTTAAATTATGATGATATCGCTGGTTCCTGCAGTTTTTGGTAAATGTACAGGTGTGTACATTAAAAATGAAAATGTTCATTGCACAAACACGATAAAAAAAGGTAATACAGTAAAATGCAGTTTGCATAAAAAAAGAAAATTGTATCAGTTATGTCATTTTCACCATTTAATAACATGTTTGTATCCAAATGTGTATATTGTAATGATTTTTAGCATGGGTATTACTTGTGACGTAAATTTCATATTTAAGCTTTATTTCATTGCATTTCGATAACGCTTAACTTGGCATGTTAAACTTAACTTGGAACTATTTGCTACCTGACTAAGTTTTATTGCAGAAAATGGATAATATGCTAAGCTCTCTGCATAATAAACTTATCATAATCCATAATTTATGCTCAGAACGTTTATCTTGACCCAGAAGCAGCAAGTTATTTTGAAATACTGATAATTGCAGATTTCGTCTTAAGTAACCACGTGTAAAATGATCAGAAATGGAAAAGGAAATGAAAATAAAACATAAAATTTTGCGACAAATAAATTTGAATATTTCCTAATAATAAATTTACTGGGGAGCAGAGAGAGTGAGTCAAATTATCTTCACCTGTTGAAGTTTTACCCTCAACGAAATGATAAACTTACTAAAAAAAGAGGCGTAATTTTTTTATGCGCGTACATGACTACTTGCAGTTTTATTTCCTTTTTTTGAAATTCAGTTATTTGTGTTCTTGCAGATAGCAAACACTACTTGATTTTAAAATGTTACTAAAACTATATTGATAGTTAGAAAAAAACTGAAATTGTCTATTAGTTTTAAAAAATGAATTTTATATCGTTTACATGCCAAGTAATAGGTTCCCTTCTTAGTATTGAAAGATAGTTGCTGGTTGATATTAAGTATGTTAACTATTAAAAAAGAATGTATTATTTCAGAAATTCAGAACTTATGCTTAGAGAGACACACACACACATATACATAATTTTTTAGAATAATTTATTGTAGATTTTCAGCTAAAATACTCTCTGTAGTGACACTGTCCTATTTTATTTCTTAAAAAGTCATTTGCATCTTAAGAGAGCTTCCTTACTCTTTTGGGCAAACTTTAGGAATGATTGTGGAGAATTCGCCTCAAGGATTTTTTCAAACACCTTCTTTTTCATAAGTGATACAGACGGTTGTCTAAATATAATGAATTATTCATACACATGTAACATGAGTACTAAAGACATTGTGTTACAAAGTACATTGTGTTTTCTTCCATTCTTGAAGCTTCGTAGAGAAACTAAAAACTTGGATAAAAAATAATCAAAAATATGAAATTGGTAAAGAAATAAACATCGGGACCATTCACATATGATGCCACACTTTTTTCAATATATTTGACCCCTCACCCCCTATCTCACTAAATAACACACTTGAACCTACCCCACCCCTGTCACATGTCACGCTGTATATTGCACAAGCATATTCACTTGCCACTCGGAAGCAAAGCGTTATACATCACATTTCCTATTTTTTGAACAACTTTAAATGACATTTGAAAGCATAACAGTAACAATAATTATATGTACACTTAATTTGTATAAAATCAGATTAAAATTCCCACAAAAAAAAAAAAAAAACATAGTTAGTGTACAGTACTAAAAATATTAATTGTTCTAATTCTAAAAATTATCCGTGCTATTATGTTTAAAAAATAAAAATACCCAAGAAAAATTGTCTTTAAGTTTTGAACTTTTAACTACAACTTAATTTAACCTTAACTAACATTGATGTTTTCGATACAAAATGAAATCAATGAGAATGTAAAACAAAAAAAAAATAAATAAAAATATTCAATCTGCCGATTTTAAATGTTTTTAAATTATTATTTTAACAAAAATGCGTGATGTCAGATTTCTTGCTACCCCCTGCCCTCCCCTTGTCACAACCTGTCTCAACTTCTCAAACCCCATGCATCTCCTCCCTGCTAATGTGACATGATTTTTGAAGGACCCCATCTGTATTTCTATTTTTGTTGACTAAGTATTAGATGAGAAACAGTAGTCCAATCACATCGTGCATCACATAATTGAGGCAGTTCTGAGCACCAAATGCACATACACGTTGTACAATTAATAACTGCTGGAATATTCTGAAATTCTCACAACTTAGCGATAAGGTTTAGTCATGTTTCAGAATGTCAGCAAGCCAATTTTCCCTTTAGCACCGGATAGCTACAATAACTATACACATACCACTATGTCACGCACAAAGACTATTAGCTTCAGAGAGTGATGCTTAAATAGATGTTAGTCATGTTTGAAACAAGATGAAACTTTATCTTTACTACGAAATACCAAGCATATACGCTTTACTACGAAATACTTCGCATGAGCATAGTTCTTAGAAATACTGTGAGGTCTGATGCTCACTTTCTCAAGAATTCGAAAGATATATTATTGAAATTGTAGCGGGGGGTGGGTGGGTCAAAAAACGCAATTATAACTATTTATTATATACCAAGCAATAACTGTACGAGATAATATTTCTCTTTATCAGTTTTATTGTATTTGCTGTTTTTTTTCTAAATTTATTTTCAATCAGTGACAGTTTTAATTGTTCTTTAAGACACTAAAACCACATTGAACGTGAGTTGGCAGTTTCAGATATCTCATAATAGATTTAATACTTACAGGACTATATCATGTTAGATTTGGTAGGTTGCGAAAGTACTTCGTAAATAAAATATACTAGTATATTAAGTAAAAATCTAATATACACTTTAATATATATTTGATTTACTCTTTAAAATGTTTAAATTAAACTTGGTATTTTGAGAAACATTGCTTTCCATAATTCCGAAATTGCATTTAAACTACTGCTGGATATCCGGATGTTTCCTACATCACACTTCAGGTTCAAAATGAACTTTGTAGATGACATTTGCACTAAAAAGTAGAAAGTTGTCTAAACCAGGATCCGTTGGGGTAATTGTAAATATTGGGTAAAGGTAAGCAAGCTTCCTAAGTACACGGGTGGTGGTCACCACCAGTGAGGAGGCATCACCATTGTTTGAAAATGACACGGTGGAGACAGTAAGGCTCCATATATTTTGTACTATGAGAAAATTGTAAATCCAAAGTATTTCTAATTTTTGGAAAAAATATTAATATTATATTTTGATGGGTAAATTATACTTTTGTGCCTATCTTTTTATATATAATACGACTGTACATTTCTAAATTGCATTATATAAATAATACGACTCTGCATTTCTAAATGGCATAAAGACTTCCGGTCTCCTGTTACTACATATATATATTTAAAAAATGTAAGGTATACTTTAAATATACATTTTTTTCAGTTTTATTTATTTAAATTTATTTTTACTTTCTCTTAACACAACTGTGAAATTACTACTGAAATTCATTAATGGGCATTTATATGTCCCTCTATTAAAATAGATGTTCTGGTGATAATATTTAGTTTTTTCCCCAAATTTCTGAATTTCCTCAACCTACTGAATCTTCTTCAACCGGGGCAACGTCGGGTACGTCATCTAGTTTTACATAAATGTTGTTGTTGTGTCTTAAAGCCACTTGGAAATGAAAGGTCCTCTCTCAAGGCGACCAGGAATTGAGGGAGACAATGGAGCGCCTTCCGTTTATTGAACGCCTTTCCGTTATATGAACTCCGAAGGGTGGAAGAACGACTTGGGTTCAGAGTGGCCTCCTAATTTTAGAATAACTCTCTGATGAGGGATCGTCAACTAGGTTGGCACGCTCACAGATATTTATTGAAATTTGGAGGTCAGTTGGAGCCACAACGTATTTTACGTTCACCAGCTCCTATTAGCGCACACTGTCCCAGAACAATTAGTCGCGAGAGGTGGTCACCCTCCCAAAGCATTGGCCACGAGCAGTGCTGCTTCACGTTCGGGGATTTGTGGGAACCAAGCTTAACCGACGGAACCACTGCGGGATCCATTTTACTTACATTTACCGCATTACTAGGTTTTTTGTAAAATATTTCTCATTAAATGACCTCAGCGAACACAAAAATAATTCAGCAGACCACATGTGGCCCGTGGGGCGTAGATTGAGGACTATTGCTCCGGAACGTCCTAAACTTTCAAGTCTTTTTGTGTGTGTGTGTATACATGTGGAATTGAGAGATTGTAAAGTGTATCTTTTTATTTATTTATTTTTGGTCAGTTCCTATGGAAAAACTAAATAAATACAAATACAAAAGAGACGACCAGTAAGAAGCTATGCGCCCAGCTAGGCTGGTCCTAGTCAATTTATCAATCCCCAATGGACATCAATAACCCTCTTAAAAAATACTTACCCCATTACAAGTAACAGTAAACTATTCCAAATGCGTGCAACCTTTTAATTTCAAGATTAACCAGAGATTTGAAAAGCTTAAAACAATATTCTCGATTTCCGTCTTAAGTACGAACTCGTAACCCATCAACACCTTCTATTTAAAACAAATTCAACAACTGAATCATACGCACTGTAACTCTCTTTTAATCGAGATTATACATTTATCCTTTTAAGTCTGTAATCGTAATCTAAATAAATTCACTTACTAACCTACGAGCAATTCTTTGAACCCTTTCCAGCAAGGAAATATGACTTTACATATGAAGACCAAAATGTGAATAGCATACTCCAAATGAGGAAAAACGAAATAATGAAAACTTTTAAATAAATATTTTATCTACAAGGAACAGATTCTAGCCCTATCTCTTAAATATTCTCTCGTGTATTGCATTAGAGTAAAATATTTCCTAAAATATGATAGTTCATAGTCTAGACATAATTTGTCACACCAAAGTACCAAAGTGGGCTGTAAAAACGGTTTAAGCAACTGAAGGAATTAAAAAAAAAAATAAAGCTTAGAAAATAATATGCTTCTTTTATTTAACCTACATAGAAAATTATTTTAGAAAAAGAGAAAGTAGAAAGAAAATCTTTGAACATAACTAGGTGAATATTCAAGTATAGCATATAACGATAAAAGTTATAAACCTTCGCTTGATAATAATTTATTCCAAACAGTGATGTCGACGTCCGTCACACACTAGAAAATTGTTACTTCACAACTAAAAGAAATTAAAATTAAATCTGCTTGTAGCTTTCGTCCTTTTGTATTCTTTGGATATCGGAATAAGAAATTATTTTCCTCCTTTAACAAGGTATTTACTTGAAAGTTTGCGTATTTATTGCTGATAACCTTTTATTAAACCATTTCAAGAAAGCAAATGTACATGTTTCAAGACAGATAATTTGTTATCTCAAAACCATCTATTTAAATAACTTTACATTCTTACTCGCAGAAAACAACTTATCTAATTCCTTGTAATATTTTCTATTGTCATATAAAACGTTCACTAATTTGTTCCGAAATGCATATGCTGCATAAAGTGAACAGAATCGCCCTTTTGTTCAGATTTCGAACGCAATCAGCAAATTCCATCGCATTGTTCGGCGCGCATATTTGGAACGTGACAAACACAATAAAGAACGGATGCATCCTCTTCTGAAAGCAACCCTTTTAGTGTTCTGTGCAGCATTCAAAGTTATTGTTGTAACATTTGTCGGGCAGCGAACTAAAGAAGGAAAGTAATTAGCAACGACGAATAAAATAAACAACCTTAATAAATTTACGGATGGAACCATGTTTACAAGTATCTTGTCTCGCCCTGTAGCATCTGTCTGTATAAATTAGTTATCTGACACTTACATTATCGTTCAAGTGCAATATTTCTCTTTAAATTTTGGAAAGAACATATTCTTGAATATTTATGATAAGTTTTAAATTTTAACACTCTTATTTTAATTTTTAAATTTCCCATTTTTTTACAAACAAAATGTTTCCCTTAAAGCTCGTGACAGTCAAAGTCATTCTATTTATAAGACACCTAAAGTTCATATTTCAGCTGCAGTTTTTTTTTTTTTTTTTTTTTTCATTTTTCAACGCAATAGACTTTAAAATTACTTCTAAATAGGGGTATTTTGTAGTTTGGTTTTAACTGAGGAGTCATTCTATAAAAGAACTAATTGAGATAATAAATTTTCACACACGAAAAATACTTTCAAATATGATGCCAAAATAATAATTACTTTTTATTTACACATATTTGGCAATGGTTAACGGACAACTTTTCTAATTGTGTGAGTATTTGGTTCATTTATTTGCTTTTTAATTAATTATTCCCTTTATTCGGTTGCATTTAATTTTTTTTTTTTTTTTGTAGGCTTAACGAATTTTGTTTTGGTCTTAAGCGGTTTCTTGAGTTTTATTTCGGAAGACCAACCTTTACGGACTGCAGTATATAACGGATTAGGACTATTGTGGTAACTATTATAGGGAAAAACATTCGTTGTTGTCTTGCAAAATATCAAGTGGTCTCCGGACTGCAGTATATAACGGATTAGGACTATTGTGGTAACTATTATAGGGAAAAACATTCGTTGATGTCTTGCAAAATATCAAGTGGTCTCCGGACTGCAGTATATAACGGAGTAGGACTATTGTGGTAACTATTATAGGGAAAAACATTCGTTGTTGTCTTGCAAAATTCCAAGTTGTGAGAAGGTTTCCAGGAAATTGTCCATATAAAGCTGATGTTACATGGTTTTGAAATTTCATGCCGTACAGTCTATAACATTTTCATGTGCAAAGATTTAAGTAAATCTGAAAAGTAAGAAAAAAGTAATTTCACATTTTACCTTTTCTTTTTAACTTTTCTTGAAAAAGAAAACTAAATCCATTGTTGGATATTTTGTTTGAGGATGATCATTCATATGGACGGAAATTACTTTAAGAAATAAAAAAATGCAAACTATTAATTATTTATAATATTAAAGCATGCTTTTTAAACTTCTGTGGCTACTTCTTTGTTATTCCGCTCTGAGGAGTTAAAATTTATACAGAGCTGTTTAGTCCCAGTCGGGCTGATTTGGGGGGCAGTGCGGTCAGAGCATGTGTCAGACTCATTTGGGGCAGAGGAGTCGTTTAAAAATGTTCCGAACATTCGTTACACCCCTAATATATATTTGTAAAAGATCCGGAATCGGAGTCGGAAGTCGGAGTTTCAAAATTCCCGAAGTTTTAAAATTCTAAGAGTCGAAGTAAGGAGTCAGAATCAGTTATTTTTCTGGCGACTCCAAAGCTGTGGATTTATATCATACGCTTTTCAGAAAATAATAACTGTTAAAAAATAAATAGGTTTTTACAAATTCGTATTTTTTCCAACGCATTGCGCATCATTATAAATTCTAATAATTTTTCGTAGTTAAGTGAAAATTAAGTACACACCAAAAGAAAAAGTAGCTATTATTTAGATGAGAGTATTGAAAGAGAAAAATTCACTCTTTTTTAGTTATTAAACACTTTACTTTGTCGGTACAGATTAAGGGTATTTAGGGTTCATTACAACGAGTTACTATCGTCCTTAAAATTCTTGAAGAGCACTGAATAGTCTTTTAATTACTTTGTTACAACTGGTCGATTTATCAGGTTTTTACATATTTATTTCAAAATAATGCCTAAGTTAGACAATGCACTCATTCCATAAGCTGGTAAAACGTGCAAATATAGCATTCGTATCAAAGACCATAGCTGCGCTGTAAAAACATTTCCGGGAGATATATGAGAATCTTCTAGAAATCATTTATCTGTAAAATTAGAGACTTAAAAACAAGAAACTGCAAATTCCCTAAAAAAGGAAATGATAGAGAATAAAACACACAGAACAACATTTTACACATTGATTGCAACAGATAATGTGCCGCTATCTGTGTGTCTCGCTGAATTGCTGTCTTTGATACGACGGTGAGTAGAGATGATCCCACGCCGCTCTGCCAACGGGGTACTGTTACGCGCCAAAAACATATAATGCATTTTTGACATTAACCTGGCAAAAATAGATTTCAATAATGTAATTTATGGATCTGTTTAGAATTTTTAAGCTGGTAGCTACAAATCTCAGGTTTTCAGTTTTATGTAACTTAAAAAATCTTTCTCTGCAGTTTTACAGAGTGCAGAAAAACAGGAATTTTATTGAGAAACTGTAATCATGAAACTTGATTATTTCATTAAAAACAAGTTCTTCGTAAATTAAAAAAAAACTCAGTTTCCCTTCTGTGCTTTTACATTTTTTATTTTCTGTGCACAGAATGTTTATAGTTAAAGTTACTATATTTAGGCCTACGTAGAGTTCGTTCTGACATGCATATTGATATATATGTGTTAGAATTTATGAAATTGTTCTTAAATATAAAGACCAACAGAGGGCGCCTGAGACGGTGGAATTGAAGTATTTAAAACAAAAGCATTACGGAGATGAAAAAGAAGTAGATGAAGTATGGCGAATGTTAAGTAGTCGGTAGAATACTTTATGTTGTGTATGTGTACGTTTTGTCATATGTCTACATTAAATAATGAAAAAATGACAATGCCTACGTCTTTGTTTCTCCTTGTGCATTTCCCTCAGTTACAATGTTCGAAAGTTAAGTAAAGTTATAACAATTCAGAAGTGGGATATATGATAGATATGATATTAGCTCAGGCTCCGAAATGACGCGCCAAACTGATCGGACCGTCTGGATAGCAGGTAGGCGATCTTTTATTTGTTTTATTTAGCTAAGTATTTGAAAGTAAAAGAAAGTTGTTCTCATTCGTGAATTGCACTTTACCGTAGTGAATAATTTGTGTAGTAGGAACAAAATTAGTATTTCAAACGTATGATGAAATAGTTTTGTTTTCATTCATGATTAGAAAGTATTACGTATTTACAAAGTATAAAGTAATTATAAAGAAATTACGGTAGTCAACGTATTTCGATTCCGAAAGTAATGTTTATATAACATTTCAGTAGACATTAACGTATTAAGTATTTTATTGTTAAGAGGCGTTTATGAAAATTTTGTATGTATTACGGTATTTTCAATTGTTGTTCGATTTTGTTTTTGAAAGAGAGATATAATTCTTTTAAGTAACGTATTAAAGTATTTTATGAAACAATGGCTTTCTTAGCAAAAAGTAAAAAGGTTGATTTAATTGAACTCGCATCAGAGTTAGGACTTGTTGTTCCAACAGATGCTAAAGTAATCGATTTAAAACGTATCATAACGGAAAATGAAAATTTCGACGAAGAATTCTGTCTGAATTTATTGAATACGTTAGCCGAAGAACGAATGGCTGCGGAAGTAGTAAGAAAAGCAGCTGCTGAGACAGCAAAAATTATAGCAGATCCTGAATACGAACTAGCAAAATTAAAAATAGAACATTCGCAGTCTGTAAGTAATGCAGATTTAAGTAATATTCTTGTAGGAAATAGGAACGTACATTCAGATTTTCGAAAATTGATGCATGAATATAATATTAAGGACGGCGATATAAATTTTTGTTTAATTATATTCGAACGTCAAGCAAAACGTATGGGTATTAGAGAAGAGGATTGGGTGTCACATTTAATGGGTTACTCCCTTATGAAATTACGCAACTTATTGCGCGAGAAAATGAAGAGAATTCTAACGACTATGCACACGTTAAGTCTTTATTATTAAAAAGGTATAACTTTAGTGCTGATAAATTTAGAGTAAAATTTTTAAATCATGTCAAGAGTTCGGAAAGTACATGGAAGGATTTCGCATTTGAATTGCAAAGCTATTGCATCGAATGGGTAGCGGGCGTCGGTGTTACTGATTTTAATAGTTTGAAAAATTTAATAGTAACGGAACAAATGAAAAGAAAAGGTGAGTACTACAACGCGTGAACATTTTATTGACGACTGGTCTAAATTAAATGATCCAGACCAATTGGCTGAGAAATTGGACAGTTATGATAGTGTAAGGTTTAAAAATAATAATAAATGGGAAAGTACATCAAATCAGAATTTTCGTTACGACAAATCAAGGATAGAGAAGAAATTTACTTTAAATGATGATAATAGGGATAAAAAAAAACAACTGTAAATACAAGTATTCGAAATGAAAAGGGGCAATTTAAATGTTTTAATTGCAATTTTTATGGACACATAGCTAAAGATTGTCCCCAACCAAAATCTGTGATTTATTTTACGAAATGTAAAAAGCAAGGTCACACGCAGCGCTCATGTAAAACTGACGATAATCGAAAAGAAAAGAGCAATAATTTATCTGTTAGTCAAAATGATCCGAGTTTGAACGTCACGATGACTCCTACTAATTATATGAAAGATGCTTTTATTTATGGTTGTAAAGTTCAGGCTTTAGTAGAATCGGGTAGTAGCAGCTGTCTTTTTAAAGAAAGTATTGCTTCGAAATTGGACCTTGATTTGGTGCCTGATAAAAGTGAGTTGCTTGGTTTCAGTATTCAAAATAAACCGGTGACGCGGGCAATTGGCAAGGCTGTAGTTGACATACGTGTTGATGACGTAGTGGGAAAATGTATTACATTGCTCATTGTTAAAGATGATTCACAACTAAGGCTCGACCGATGCATCGGCTTGGCCGATGCATCGGCGCCGATTGTTCAACACAGTTGCCATCGGCCATCGGCATCGGCGGCCGATGTTAACTTGTGAAAAACATCGGCCCATCGGCCTTGAAAAACATCTAAAAGCCGATGCAAGGCCGATGTTTTTCGCAACTTTCCAGAAAACATTCTGTCTTTAACTTTCTTTTTTCTCCCTAGCTAGATTTCTATTTCGATAAAATAACAGGCAGCATATCAGTTAAAAAAGGCACAAAAATAATGTCATTCTACAAAATATTTAATAAAAAATTCGGAAAAATAGTTTAAGCGATCGCTGCCCGAAAACCTTCATTATTAAAATTATTTCTCTTTGAACAGAATGCTCGCGAAATAGAATATGTTAAAGTAAAAGTAATAGAGGCGTCTTATGAGTGCTACTTCTTTTTCGCACTAAGGGACCGTTCATAAATGATGTCACGCTTTTTCCCGATATATTTGACCCCCCCCCCCCGTGTCACAAAATGTCCCACTTCAAAGGAGCCCCCTCCCCCCTTTGCCACATGTCACGCTATGTTGTATAAGTCTGATGGCACACTTCTTGTTACCCCCTCCCCTCCTTTTATCACACTAAGTCTTAATTTCACGAAACCCCCCGTTCCCCCCTCGAAGCGTGACATCATTTGTGAATGATCCCTAGGTTAGTTGCCTCATTTTTGTCCGTTTTTCGTTTAATAATGACTTAGTGCATTAGATATCATTGTGCAATAATATTATACCATCTGCTTTTAGTTTGTCATGTTTTTATTATTCCGAAATTGTAAACAATAAGGTCAACTCAATCAAAGTATGATAATGATTTTAGTTTTTACCAGCGTAAACTTTTTTTCTTAGCGTTTTTTTTTTTTTTTTTTTTTTTTGCTTCGATCCCACGTGTTGCAGTTTTTCTGCAATTGTGCAGCAATCTCGTTGCATCTACTTTCAGTTTAGAATATTGCTTGTTATTTTATTGTTAGTTTACAACATAGAACATATTGATAAAAAATATTAATCAATTTTTCAGTATAAATGTTTATTGATCGAAATTTTATGTGCCCGAGTTCGACTTGCAATTTTCAAAAATTTAATTCTAAAAAAACGAGTTCGCGCGACAGACTTCGTTCTAATACATTAATAAAAATGCTACAATTTCATTAATTTCGAAAATTAACAACGTATATATAAATATAAATATATATATATTTCAAAATACATCTTAATTTTTATAAACGATCACGTGTTTTCAGAAGATTATTTGTCAACAGAAAACTGCTGGTGCTCAAAATATTGGTTATTTCGGTGACCTTACATTGTGCTCATGAAAATATAAAGAACATGTCAAGTATTTCAGTGTAATTTTCAACTCACAAGAAAAAAAAAAGCTAATAAGATTAGTTCTTAACATCCAGCATTCATTTGTAATGACAAATCTCACGTCTATGTTTTAAAAGTAATATTCAGTATTTCTTGGTTATGAACAGGGGAGCGTTACTGAGAGCGAAATGTTTTAATATTTTAATTTTATTTTAGAAAAAGAGGTAATTAGTCAAAATAACTTTTATAATGAGAAATGAACATATAATCGTTCCGGCTTTTTTGTTAAAAACGTGGGGGGGGGGGGGGGGAGAATTATGAAAAAAATCTGAAAGGTTGACAATTTCGTTAAAGATACAAACCCACATTATTTGTTAGTCTGTATTATAGCACCTGAATTCCTCTCCATGAAAAAAATAAGAAAATAAAGTCAGCTGCACTTGGCATTTGCAGTGCAGGTGCTATAAAGTGAAAATGTTGAAGGAAAGGGAATTAGACCTGATCCGATCCAATAGTTGTTAAGTTTTTTTTTGTAACGATAAGAAAAACGAATTAAAAATCCTCTGATATAGCATTTTTTAATTTTTTTAACCTCCAAATAGTTGAATTACTTTACTAGAATCGCGAGTGATTCTTTTAGTTTTAATTATTATGTAAACTTTCCCCAAACAGTTTTAGTGCTTGAATAATACATTTATGTTTTTGCAAACATAAAAGTAAATAAATGATTTGACATTTTTGACAAGCATTCTGCACATTTTAATGGTTTAAAGCGACTTTTTTTCCATCGGCCATCGGCATCGGCCATCGGCCGATGGAAGAGGAGAATAATCGGCCATCGGCCTATCTCGGAACAATCGGCCAACAATCGGCATCGGCCCATCGGCCAAAAATTGCCATCGGTCGAGCCCTATTCAAAACCATGTGATTTAATTTTGGGTAGGACTTGGATCGATTTACCGTACATTGCATTCGCGCGTGTTGGAGGTAAAATACGATTCGGTTATGCAGATAACGATCTGTTTTCAAAAATACAAACGGACGTAAATGAAAATAAAGTTAGATTAAAAACAAAACAGAAAATTGAACTTGAGGGTAATTCAATTAATTTAATCAGAGCAAGTACTGACGAAATTGATAGTGGACTTATTTTAGTTAAAGGAATAGGCCAAAACTTTGACTCCGTTCTTGAGGTTGTTAAAGGTGAAACGATAGTTCCGGTGATTAATTCGGAAAATTTTACAATAAAAATGAAACAAAATCAATGTTTAGGTAGGGGAATGGAGGTGAATGAGGAGAGCATTGGCATGGCAGAAACAGAAAAGTTAAGTGAAAAATTAGACATTAATACAGTTACCACGCTTAAAAGCCCTATTGATATAGATGAAATAAAGACTGAAAAGTCACTGTCTACAGATAAAAAAGAAGATATTTTAAAGATAGTAAATGAGTACAGAGACTGTTTCGCATTAAATATAAGTGAATTAGGATGCACCAATATAATGAAAATGGACATTAAAGAATATGATGGTAGTAAACCAGTGTTTCAAAAACCATACGGGACTAACTCAGAAGAACGACAACAAATTAAAGAAATCGTTTCGGAGTGGAAAGAAAATGGAATAGTTTCAGAAACAAGATCCCCCTATTCCAGTCCAGTATTACTAGTCAAGAAAAAAACTGGCGAACAACGATTAGTAATAGATTATGGAAAACTCCACGCACAAACTATTAAAGACAAGTTTCCGCTTCCGAAAATTGACGATATTCTCGAATGTCTTGGAGGAAGTAAGTATTTTACGACATTGGATTTGGCCAGTGGCTATCTCCAGATACCCTGAAGAAGCGAAATTAAAAACTGCTTTCATCACCCCAGGTGACACAGGTCAATTTGAACGACTGATCTTTGGTTTGTCCAACGCGCCAGCAGAGTTTCAAAGGTTAATGAACTTTGTACTAGGTCCATTGTTTAACCGAAAGGTTTTGTGTTACTTAGATGACATACTAAATACCATCAAAAACATGGTCTGAGATGATCGAGAAACTGAAAGAAGTTTTTGAATGTTTAAGAAAAGCAAATTTGACTCTCAAGCTGTCAAAATGCGAGTTTGGAAAATCACAAGTTGAATTCTTCGGATTCATTATCAGTAATAATGGACTACAACCAGGACCACGTAAAATAGAAGCTATAGAACGTTTTTCAGTACCAAAGAATGTCCATGATGTTCGCCGATTTTTAGGTCTAACAAGTTTTTTTAGAAGATTTGTTCCAGAGTATTCACATAAAGCGAAACCATTAACTGAGCTTACGAAGAAGAATGAAAACTTTATTTGGGATCAAGCCAAAGTGAAGCTTTCGAAGAGCTAAAGAAGAATCTTATTAATTCCCCCATACTAGCACATTATAATCCTGATCCTGAAACTGAGGTGCATTGTGACGCAAGTTCCATCGGGTTGGCAGGTATCCTTCTACAAAAAGAAGTAGATAAAGGATGGAGAATAGTATATTGCGTAAGCAAGAAAACTACAGATACTGAACAAAAGTACCACTTTAGTAAGTTAGAACTAATGGCGATAA
Source organism: Octonoba sinensis (assembly GCA_038502835.1). Lineage (NCBI taxonomy): Eukaryota > Metazoa > Arthropoda > Arachnida > Araneae > Uloboridae > Octonoba > Octonoba sinensis. Next base: position 13,725,490 of record CM076606.1, on the reverse strand, counting down.
TTTGGACTTTGGAACGTTTAAGACAGTTTTTAATTGGAATAAAATTTACCATTGTTACAGATTGCCAAGCAATAGTATATTTAAATGCTAAGAAGTCATCGAATCCCCAAATGGCAAGATGGTTCAATTTGATGCAAGAGTATGACTTTGAAATTAGGCACAGGTCAGGTGAAAATATGAAACATGTAGATGCGTTAAGTAGAGCAGCAATAGAAGAACCTGAAGACACCTTGAACGCGATAATTGAAAGAAAATTTGAAGTTTGCGTTACTTTGACAGTGGATGAGCAGGTTTTGATGATGCAACAATCAGACCCTGAACTAAAATATTATTAGGAATATTTCAGAAAAACGAAGAAGACAGGTTAAAGATTGAAAAATAGATGATCGAAGAGTATGTCTTCAAAAATAATAGACTGTATCGTAAATTTAGAACCAAGACTAAAGAGACTCTATTGTATGTTATTCCGAAAAGTATGAGAAAGAGCTTAGTAGTCAGATTCCATGATCTAATGGGACATTTTTCTGTCGATAGAACTGTCAGCAAATTCAGTGACTCGAGTGACACTGAACTTTGATTGCAGACATTTATAAACTGAATTTACTTACGTTATCAATTTAATTCCTGAACTCTAACGTATAATAATTTTCTTTTTCTATTATTTGAATTTCAAATTTGGTAAAATTATGTAAAATAACAATTTATTCTTTATTGTAGTAGTTTTGCAGCATCATTCTCAATATTGAAAGCTGTGTGTAAGTAATTGAAGGAAATGTAAGTATGTTGTGTTTGATTGTATATTTCTATGTATGGTTCAATTTGAATGTATATTAATTTTGTTTAGTGTTAATGATTATCTAATGTCTTAAGTAATAACATACTAATCAGGAGATTAGTGTTGTCAGGAAAGGCCGAGTGTTAGGATTTATGAAATTGTTCTTAAATATAAAGACCAACAGAGGGCGCCTGAGACGGTGGAATTGAAGTATTTAAAACAAAAGCATTACGGAGATGAAAAAGAAGTAGCTGAAGTATGGCGAATGTTAAGTAGTCGGTAGAATACTTTATGTTGTGTATGTGTATGTTTTGTCATATGTCTATATTAAATAATGAAAAAGATGACAATGCCTACGTCTTTGCTTCTCCTTGTGCATTTCCTCAGTTACAATGTTCGAAAGTTAAGTAAAGTTATAACATATGCTATATGGACCATCGGGGAAGATGTCTGTAGTAAGAAAACTGATAATTTTTAACTTTTATTGCCAATTAGGATTTTTAACTTCTCAATCAAAGGCCCCATTGTACGATTTTATTTTTTTACTCTTAATTTGAAGACTAATAATATGTTTGTTAACATAATTTGTCTAATCAATGCAATTTTTACAAGACATGGACTGCGATTGCAAAATCACAAAGCCTTATTTCCACGTTGTCTATCGACACTTTATGTGATAAAAAATATTTTAACGAGCTAGTCATTTCCAGGAAAGTGGAAAATGAAAGATTTTATGCATCAAAATGCAATCAGTTAAAAAGATAAAATGACGATTTTAATAAGGTCATGTCGTTTAGAAAGAATTATTTTTGAGATTTTATCGAAAAACTGTTCGGATTGAATTTCAAGTGACGAACTCGTTATTTTTTTTATTAAAAAATGTTAAAGGAGACACATTTAAAAAGGAAAAAGGTTATTTTTTGATTCAATCTCAGTTAAAAACTTTCATGTTATTGAAACGAAAGCTACTCACAATAATCATGTTTCAAATAATATAGTTTGACGATTCAATTCCTTCAACGAAATTACTTCTCATACATCTGCTTGATAGCTTTTCACCTAACTATATGTTGTTATAGGGGATTAAAAAAGTTCTGAAAATGACTTCCGGGTAGGTTATTGTAAAGATTTTAAATTCGAAGGGAAATAAAGAATATGAGATTGAATTTAAAAACGAAAAGCTTTTAAAATGAATATATATATATATATTTATACATAATGATTAGAAAACGGTAAGGTAAAAAATGCATGATGAAATTATTTAATCTTATTTGATAGTATGCGATATGTATCTGAAAAATCACTGAATTATAATAAACAAGCTTATTTTAAAGCAAATAATACATTTGTTAAAGATACCTATAATGTAACCGCGTAATTAATTTGATAAAAAATGAAATATTTTAAAATTGTCTATAACCTGATCCATCGTTCTCACAGCTACGGTTTTCCCACATGTATTGTCTTGTTTTAACGGTAACGTCACGAATGCTATCTAAATAATGTCAACGTTCTTGTCATCATGGTTCATAATTATTCCTATTAAGGGGGAGGCGGTGCACAACGACTACGGATACATTTTGTCCCCGTCGTAATATACTATTTTTATGGTTATCAAACTAACAGCAAAGATATATCTCTTCGATAGCTCAATTAACAAATCGCCATCGTCCAATGCGAAATCCCTTTTGATGACGCAATAAAAAACGCCCATCACCCCATACGAGGGCGTGGTCAGTAAGTTATGTCGAACCAATAAACCGCACTTTCGTCGTTGTTGCGGTTGGTCTGAATGTACCGTGAGACATTTGCTTTTGCCGTAATATATTGTTGCTATGATGTTGTTTTGGCTGTCAAATTAACAACAAGGGATAAATGACATCATAGCGCAATAGACAAACAACGCTCATCTGCGGGAACGTCCCTTTTACTGGAGCAATGAAAAAAGCTAATCAGGCAACGTGAGTGGGCGGTCATTAAATTTAAAAAAATCTATTGATGCGCACTGAAAGTTTCGCTGCTGTCGTACGTTGCACTTAGAATGAACGCACCCGAAGAGGCTGTGACATATATGTTGATTTAATTATGACAGAGAAAGACGAAATACATGGCGATGTCGTTGAAGACAAGTCCATACATAACCAGTTCTAACATTCTCTGAAGCACCTGAAGTTGCAAAGGGATGAAGAACTTTCTGTAATCAGATGAATTAAGCGATACGGAACGGACATATGTCACGATTGCTTGGAATTTCTTCTTCCGTACAATGCTGCAAGCAAAAATCTTTCAATATTTTATGGATTTGCTTACATATATTTTATTCTTTTTAAGAAAATATGTTTTTTTTTCCTTCTAAAATTTTTCCGAAGTTTAGTATATAGTAAATTTATTGCTGAGAGGCATTTTTTCCGGCAATGACCTTTTATGGTGACCCTCTTCGTCGTTTCCCCGTGCCAATCATTCGAAGTGAATGATCAGGTGAGGATTCCTCACGTGACCATTCATTCCTCACCGAGGAACGAATTATTGAGGTTCTATTGTAAGGTAATTTGAGCGAATGTGACATGAAAAAGCCACACTGCTTCATTTTAAATTGCTATAATAGAAATCTTTGCATAAATAATAAAATAATTGCTTAATATAAATTCAATGCCTGCTCTACACTCCCTTACAACTTCAAAACTGAAACTACAATATGTTATAAAGTAGCTTCAGATTAAATAAATAAATGTATATTTATAAAGTGGCATATTCCCCGTAATTTGGGGTAATATTCCACATCAACTGAGGAATATGCCAGCTTACAAAACTGAATGTAAAACTGGAGTTTTATCAGATATTTACTGCAGAAAATGGCGGCTGAAAAATATTATTCTAGATGGTTCTTAAAACACATTAATTAAAATAACAAATTGACCCTAAACAAATTAAATGTGCGTTTAATTTAATTATAAACCAAGTAGACAAAAACATATTGCATGTCAAAATTGTTATATTTCGCCAGAGTGTCTTCCCACAACACCTTAGATTAAGAAAACTCTACGTCGATCCCAGAAAAACTGATAGGGAAGAAAATCCGGAACAAATTTAGGAATGATTCCAATTCAGTGAAGCACGAAAACAATATGAAAGTATTAAAAAAATAACGTTACACGTATTCGGGTAGTGAGAACGGATAGTGATGACGCCAAAAGCGATCTATATCGATTGGGAAAAGGGAACGAAGTGCAACCACATAGATGATGACCTATATCTCTTAAACTCCCCTATTTTAGGCTTGTGATTTCTTTTTTTTCGATTTGCTGTTCGCTCAATTGGAGCGGAATACCTTTCCTTTCAGAGCGAAATGAGGTGAAGGTAATACCACATCGTACAATCATTTACTCTGCTTTGTAGATTTTTCACTGCTATGAACAAGTTTATGATTTTTGTTTTTATTTTGAACTTTCTGCAACAGAAAATGAAATCAGAAAGACAAAACTGTTATAAAAAATAGTACATGATTACAAAATGCGGAATTACAAAAGGAAAAAACATGCTTTCTTTCTGTAAATAAGTACAATTTTTTCTTAAATAGTGTTGTTGTCTCAGATAGTACAATTGTTCAATAGAAGAATTCGCTTTTGATAAATGTCTGCACTTAGTAATTTCGCCAAAAAAAGAACGCGTAGTTTAAAATTTAGTGATAATGTACAGGAAACATAATATATTCACATGACGCATGAAAATATGGGGAAAGAAGTTTTGAGATTCCATTATTCTTTGCACAGGTGATAACATTATACGTCAAGAAAAATAGGGCAAGTTCGACATTCGAATTTTCACAATATTGTCTTCAATGCAAAATTGTCGCCCAAATAATTATTGAAGAAAAAAAAAGCAAATTATATGAATCGAATTATTTATGAATCGAAACTGCCAGTATTTTAATAGTGCATATTTCCTTTTCTACGTGAGTATTTCTCACATCAACGAGAAAATAAATAACTTAAATATCTGAAATATTTTAATCAAGTAAATTATTTTACAAATCCTGTACGTCTTATAGTTAGTTAACTGAAGAACTGGTAATGAGTCTCATAGCTTTACAGACTCATTATTGATTCGTAATGGCGATACAATCTATTGTCATCAGAACCGTAACAGATCTCGTAGGGTTGCTGCTTTACACCTATCAAGCAAATCTTAAGCTCTAGACTCAGAAATTAGATGTTCCTTACTTATAGGGTCAAATATTTTCCTTAGCAGTATGCAAAAAAAGAGAAAAAACAGCTATATTAAGTATAAATTTACGATAAAAAAAGCAGACATGTATTTCAGAATTACTCGAAATTCCTTTTCCTATGCTAGAAAGGAGGGAGCAAGGAAAGCAAAGACCTGAAAAATGATAACTCCTGCCAAGTTTGCGGTCCTTTGCCAACACAGTATAGAACGAATCAAGGATGCATTTGCAATTCAACGGCGAAAAAAATCATGGGAAGCTTTTAAGGTAAGCGCATTGTTTCTACTAATTTCTGTGTGGTAAAGTATTGATAGGGTAGAAGTAAATTTGCGGATAGAGTAAATGCACCAGGTATACAAGTGTGAAATGCGGATTATTTTTTCTGAAAAAAAAAAACACACATTGAATTCGGAGGAAAGATACAAAGTGCTTTAGTCAAACGATGTTCCATTGCTTATACATTTTCTCCAGCTTTCGGTGTTCAATTTTTGAGTACCATGCCAGTAAAAATCTCCCCCCTTTTCTAGGACTTTTTCATCGAGTCTTTTGTCCCCATCTTCGTACGAACCATAGCATTGATCAGCAAGTGAGTGAATCGTCGATATAAACAAGAGCCAATCGAACAAAGTGAAATCTATTAAACTGCATGGGGTAGAACTTCTCATCTGAATGTTTCCTACGTACCGCCAATCAGTTCTGACGTATGGGATGGAGCATCTTCATTAAGAAAAATGACTGTGTGTTGCCTCTTTCTGTACACCGGCCTCTTTTCAAGCAGTGAACTGTTTAAATTGGTCAATTATTGTTGGTAACGATAAGTGTTAACCGTTTCTACAGCTTTTTGACAGCTCATAACATACCACGCCCTTATGGTCTTCTCAATTACAGAGCATCGTTTTTCTGAAAAAACCATCTGCTGAACGTCGAAACCATGGTTTGCAAGTATCTTGCGATGGAGCATGTTCACCATAAGCTTATCGAAGTTATCGGTATGATTTAGCAGCAGTTTTCTTCAAATGAAACAAAAAAATATGCTGTCCGCGAATGCTCGCTATAAAGTCTGTATAAATTTCGACATGCTGAACAAAACAACACAACACTATACACGCATTTTTCCAATTTTGACACTCGTGCGCTTTCTGACACTTCTTGATGACAACAAAATTGCACAGTGTATATCTTTATAGCACAAACTACATTGGTGTACCATCTGTTGTCTGAAAACGGCAAATTTGTGTTTTTATATAAATATACTGCCACTAGGTGACATTGCTGCAGGTATGTCTAATTTTTGCAGTTTTATAGAAACAATGCATTCAAGCAGATTATTTTTACTTTTAACCTGTCAAACGTACGGATTCCACTCGCATCGCTTTGCAAATTTACCAGTTAAATGTCCCATTTTTTTTCTTGTTATTTTCAACTCAGTATCTCTATTATGTAAATAATTCTAAGTTTTAAAGTAGTCAAATTTCATTGTCATGGTCCAGCCTTACCTATACATTACATCTTCATTTAACTTAAAGTAGGCTGTGAAAATATTCTTTTTTTTTGGTACTATGTTGTTTACGTTCGTATGAATGATGTTTAAATAAATAAATAAATGAAATAAAAAGTCTGTAAACTATTAAAGCACTTAACCTAAGCACTATTAAACAAACGCGAAACGTTTGTTTAATAAGTACGTATTTAAACTAAATTTAAAGATGTATCCGTTATTTGTGCTTCGGGTATTCCTAAATAAAATGTACCCCAATAAAGGTAATGATAGAAAATGTATTAAAGTGAATTTTCCCGAAAATGTTATGAACAAAACTGGTAGTCCTTACTTAATCAGAACATACCCCATTGTTCTAAGTTTAATAACGTGTCAAATATTCTTAAAGTGGTTCTCCTCGAATCGCTCTCTAAGTATAACAAGGCCTTCTTACGGAAATAAACGACACCATAAAGGGAGAAAAAACAACTAAGCATAATAAAATCTTTCTGCCGTCGGAAGAATTTTTAAAATTTTGTCTCTCAATATCTTTCAGAATTAATGTCTGGAGGAAGTTAGGCGTAAAATATGGCTTCTTCTTTGATCATTAACCAACAAAGAGTTCAAGCCTTTCCAGCCCCCCCCCCCTCTTTTTCTCCTTTTTTTCTTCTTCTCCCAAACATAGTATGAAGTTACAGTTCATTTAATGATTTTATTCCATCTTCTGGGTAAATAAAAACATTAGGAAAATGATTTTGATAATGTTTATATGAATACTAAGTTTCACCAATTATAACAAAATTTGTTTAATGAATGGAACATAGCTTTGAAAAGTTGAGAGAGGCTTCCATGAAACCTTTTTTTTTCCAAAACAGCTCTATAATAGAGATAAAACTGCTAAATATTTTACAAGAAAAAAGTAAAAACACGTAGCATGAATAGGAGAGATTGTTGTACATTGGACCACGTGTGCTTTGGATCAATGTAATTATTTCAGCCAACTAGTCGAACAATTTTGCATGTAGTACATGATGATTCCGTTTGCTAGAAGGATAAATATATACTATATACCGTTGTTTGTAGCTATTTTAAATTTTCCAAGCATGTGGTAAATTTTTTTTTAAATTTCTAATGGGCTGTGTTGGCTTCTGCCAAATGCAGAGCTAGCACGTTATCCAGTGATTCGTACCATCTCTTTTAGCGGAACCACAATGAGTGTGGTACCGTCGCCGCATGAGAATTTTGACGTCCGATTTTTCCACCTGAAAGGGCGAGCACCCGGCCTCTGTTGATGCGAAATTTGCACTAGGAATTCAGTTTAACCGAGAGCATCTAAGCCAAATGTATACTCAAGGAATCTTTCACATGCCGCATAATCATACGACACGGGAGGAGACGTTTTTCTGCATCTTGAAAATCCACTGCCACTGCCAGGCTCAATCCCTGACCTGGGGCGTAGTATTATCTTCCATCTTAGCAATGAACTTTGCTCTGGGCAGAAATTCGAGTTATAAAATAACTTCATGGTGTCGTACATTGTATGCCCATTTTTCTTGCCACACTGCAGTTACTCTCATTGTTACTAAAAATTAATACAAATTACATATTCGTAAAAATATTATGGATTTAAAAGGCATAAAATCTAGTAAACAATACAAGCACATACATTTTTTAACATAATTTATTGTCATGTGCTCTGGAGTGTATGTTTCAATGCTGTGCAGTGACCATTTTTCAATTTCTTTCGTAAAACTCTAGAAGTTCATGCTTTATGTACTTTTCCATAATCTTAAAAACAATTTTAAATATTTATAAATGTTAACAATTTTAAATTTTATATTCCTTATTCACAAGTACTTGGCAAGTTATTTTGTAGTCGACTTTAATGAGAACACCTTTATTGTAATTTTACTATCATTAAATATGTATTGGAATCGTGAATTCATGTTTAAAATTTATAACAATATTTACACTTCACATGTAAATCAAAGCTACAAAGGCTTCTTACATGGAAAGACCGCATTAAGAGTTCCGCCTTATTCAGCAGTAAATACCTGATGATATCATTAAGGTTTGAAGTTTAGTTGAAGACGGCAAGTTTAATAGAAAACAGGGTAAATGAGAAGCGTGTTCAATTTGTTTCCTAATTTCTCTAGAGATCTAATTAGATTCGTAATAAACAATTACGTGCGTTTGTCTTTTTATCTTCCACTAAACTGATGCGAAAAGCGTAAAATGGAACCATTCGTTTCAACTTTAATGTACGTTTTCCAATTAAGATGTACTCACTGATACGTATTTGTGTACATCTTTTGATATTTCTTCTTTCTAAAGCCACATGTGAATAACTGGTCACATTTGTATTGGGTAATTAGCTTTTCGATTTTCCTTTGAAATATTTATTGAATTCAGAAGTGTGAAGGAAATTTGAATGTGATGACATGCACGCTGTGAGCTGCAAGATATTTTGGTGTTAAGGCGTGAATGCCAAATATGTCTGCATTGTGTTAAGAGCGTACTTGAATGCAAACGAACTTGTGAATAAACGACAGATGTGGTAGTTTTATTGCAAAGTACTGTGAATGTAATTTAAATATTTCAAATGAAAATTCACTTTTATTCTGAAATCAGGAAAATTAATTGATACATAAACTTAGTGTCCATGTTTCAGATTTTAAGAGAGAATAATTGCTTCAGTGGCTTTAATAGTGAGGCTGCATATTTTCGCCTACTTTCCCAGTCAGAGTAAAAAAAATAATAATAAAGTAGGGAAGAAGATTATTGTATCGCAAAATTATCGTTAAAATAAAAAAAAAGGGAAAAATAAGTAAAGTAATTAAATAACGATTGAAAAATACAAAAAATGAAAGTAGGGATTTTACACAGGGAAAATGTGTGTCCTTCGCGTCTTGTATGTCTGTCGCGTCTTGTACGTTTGTCTGCCACCCCACTAATATTTTTTGAGGGAATTTTCCGATTCAATTTTTTTGCATTCGATAGTTAATAGGATTCAACGGTTATTAAAGTGGACTTACAGATCGAGAGACCGATTGACACACATTTTGATACACAACTTATTTTTTGACCTTTTTTTATTTTTAAGGATATTTTCACAACTGATTAAGCCTTCTGTCGGACTTTTTTTTTCTTTCTTCCACATTTACGGGAAAGTAGCCTATCAAGTTTAATAACTGCATTTACGTCTACAAATAAACTAGTTTTCCTCTTTTAGAAAACCCATATTTTTCGTAAAATGATAACATAACACAATGTTTACGCAATGAGAAAGTTAATTGCAATCATATAATCTTTTCAACCATGCTTTTTTTTCAACTTACTTTTACGTGACATAATGTTTCATATGATTTGTGCAATGGAAAAGTTAACAATTTCATTGAGATAATGGACAATTTTTTCACCCCTCTGCTTTTTTTTTTTTTTTACAATTTACCTTTACATACTTGTACTTACAGTTTAGTTGCTATTTCTGGCACTCAATTCATATGCTGTGAAGCAAAAAGGTTTACTTACTTGCTTACTTGAAGTGTTTTATTTCAAATTTTGATTACCATTCAGTCTTATCAACTTAATTGATTATCTTGCGTCTAATGTCTGCATTTTTCTTCTTATTTTACTGTTTAAAAAAAATTACTAAAAAGTAAAGAATGTTTTTGTTGGTACCGAATTTGACTGCTTTTCCTTTCATTAATTTTCTTAGTGGAAATACAGTTAACCACTTTTACTTTAAATCAGGGAGGGGAAAACTTTTTCGGTCGCGAGCCCAAAATCGAAAAAAAAAAAAAAAAGGCTTACGGGCCAAGAGAAATTTTTCTAAAATTTAAAAACTATGCACAGGTATGGATCATGTACATTATACGGCACCTGAGTGCCGTATAATACACATTTTTAAAAATTTATAGGTGTATTTAGCTTTGAGTAATAAAATATCTATTATTAACCAATGCTAAAGACGGCTTAAATAACTAAAATGATCATAATAATTATTTTCCAATTCTTCTGTCAGTCTACTTCTGAAATAATTCTTTTTAAGGTTCATAGTTGAAAACACTTGTTTATATATATAAGATGAAGTAAACATAGCACTGATTTTCTGGGCAAGAGATATTAAATTTGGGAAACTTGGCTTTTGGTAATGATTTGTGAAATTCTAACTTTAGCATATTTAGAAACAACTGCTTGAGTTGATTGTTAGATTGCAACTCAATTAATTCAAGCTGCAAATCGAACCTCACTGCTTCACAATTTACGTTAAAAGGCATGGTAAAAATATCCAATTCAGCTTGAATGGCAGTGAAATCTTGGAATCTGAGTTCGAACTCAAAATGCATTTATTTTAAGCCGTCTTCATAATTCTTAAGCTTCTCTTCATTTACTGAGGGTATTGAATTTAACTTCGGGAAATTACAAGTCGTTCTTAGCTAGCTTCCCAGCAAAACGATAAAGTTTTAGTTTAAAAGCTTGAAGAAGGGCCCAGATATCATCGATAAATTGATTTTTCCCTTGCATCTTGATATTCAAGCTGTTCATATGACAAAAAAGATCTGTGAAAAATGCAAAGGCAGAAAGTCATTCTGCATTTCGCACTTCCCCAGAGCACTGAACCATGGAGGAACGGCACAATGTCGCCTTTTAGCTGCCAAACTCGCTCGAAAACAAATTCTGCACTAAGCCACCTTGCTCTCGTGTAATACAGTACATCAGAGTATTCAGATTGCACGGATTAAAGAAATTCTTGAAAATGCCTGTGAGTAAGCCCACGAGATCGAATAGTATTTACAAACTTCACTACCGCATCAAGCCGTGACCTTCGAGAGGAGAAGGCCTGCTGGCTCAGAGGCAACTTAAAATTCAATCCGCGGGTCGGATAGAACCTATCGGCGGGCCGTAGTTTTCCCATCCCTGCTTCAAATAGTTAAAAATCCATGTCACGATATCGCCTTGTGAATACTGAAAATTTCTAACATGCTAACTCCTGTAAATTTGGTAAAACAAAGGTAAAAACTGAAAGAGATATTAACAAACGTAAGCAAATTGAACACCACGAAGCATATCCTATACTCTTGTTGAAATTTGTTGAAATGCAAAATAAAATAAAAACTTTTGCACTCAGAAGAGTATCTTGCTCAATTATCTAAGCAATGCACAACTTAAGAATTCATAATTAAAGCAATATCCAATTTCAAGCAAAGTTTTAAACCACTAATGAAGTATTCAAGTCCAAATCGAAAAATTAATTATGTAGAACAAATGCAACAAATCGTTCACATACGGCTGCAGAAAGAAACTATTCTTTTTGATAATAAACATGTACTCTCATACATATCTTAATTAGAAAAGGTGTAATACTGTTAAAGCAAATTATTTTAATTTTCGCTTTTGGCAGCAAATTTAGCGGATGCGAAAAAGGCGCATAACGTAATTGGTTATTACGATACTAAAACTAAAGCTCCAGAGAAAAGGGTCCAGATTAACACGCCAACTTCATTTAGTTCTTTGGTTCTAGTTAGATGTGCTAACTTCAGCAACATGCATTTTAATATAATAAGAGCAGCATGCTTGTTCATCCGTTTCTTAATGAAAACCTATTGAATTATTTATTTAAATTACATTTACTACTTGTTTTACGATTTAATATCACTTATTAAATATTCAATTCAGCGAATAATGTTTTTAACAAACTTGCTCCTACTTATTTTATATATATTTTTTCATTTCACTTTTAAAAAATAGAATTTCTTTACTACTGTCGTCAAAAAGAATTTGCACTGAAATTGCGTTGCATAAGTCTATTGTTGACTTTAATCTTATAAGAAACTTAACAAAATAATGTATTCACCTCTAAAGTGTAGAAAATCAATGAAAATACCGATTTTCAATTTTTTGCTTAAAATGTGGTTTGACTCTTCAAGTGTATCTGAGCGAAGTTTTGAAGCGATACAACCAATATAAATGTAGTTAAGAAGTAAGAGAATTCAAATATTTCTGATGTTTTAGTAGGATTTTGTAATATTTAAACTGCGTTTTCTCGGTTTGTGTTTTCCCGCAATATTGTAGTACTTAAAATGCTAAAACGTCTACATAAATTCATGTAGCAACTTGAAATTTTTTGTGTGTGTTCAATATGATGTGCTTGATAAAATTAGGGATGGATTTTGCTATATATTTTTAAAAATGAAAATGTAACAAAAGTCGCTTCTTTTTCTGTGTTCTACCATCGATGTAACTTCAAAAACTTTTTCCTAAAAAACTAATTAATTAATAGCAAAACCCATCCCTAAAATTGTAAACCATACTATAATAAGTACTTGAAAACAATTTGGTATAAAAAAGTCAAGAAATGAAGAAGAAGAAGGAAATTTAAAATCGTTAAATTACTTTAAAAAAATTAAATTTTAAAATTTTCTGTTCGTTGAATTTTGATTTTTTACGTGAAAATCATTTTGTTGAACAATAGCACTTCATAATATACAAATGAAATAGGTAAAAGTTCTTAAATAAAAAAAAAATCGCCGTGCCAAGTCCCCTTAATGACAATTTATTTTATAAGTTTCTATTCCCAAACCAGCTATCTTTGTTTAGTGCTTGTCCAACAAAGTTAAATTCATTTCACATTTGAAAAAATATTAATAAAAAAATGAAATAAAATTAAATCTAATCTGCTGGTAGCCGTCACAAAACTTTCTTCTATATATTTCATATTCATACTCTTCTTAAACTTTTTATGGCGGCGCACTTGTTCCCGTTGAAGTAAATTTGTGTACCAAATTTGTTAAAATCTTTCTTCTAAGAATAATTTAACATGTGAGAAACTCTTCTAAGAATGATTTGTGCATGTTGCGGGTGTGACATTAGTGTCTCACCATCCAGATCATACAATTGCACGGAAAAATAGGCTCGTTTAGTTCTGGAGGTACTTCGTATGTGTGCATGTTCTACGTCATAAGATCCCTCTGATAATGTTTGTTTCGAGCAAATGCGTCTGTTAAATGACACTGAATTCAAATTTCGACGTAGGCGCTAAGGTTTTTTTTTTCTTGAGCTGTTAAAAATTGAACAAAGATTGTTAAAATCAAAAAATATTTCATGTCGAGATATCCTTCGAATAAGCTTGTTCAAAGAAACTGTCACCTTATGCCCATGAATTATAATATTGTTTGTTTCCTATTTCCTCACAGACGTTCATGTTGCAATTTTTTGAACTGTTCAAAATTAAACAAAAAAAGTTTGAAATGAAAAAATAAAATAAGAAATGCAATGTCCCTGCCGAGATCTTTTAACTGAAAAGAAAAAAAAAAAAAAAAAAAAAAAAACCTTTTAAATCGTACAATTTACTCAAAAGTTATGAGAGGGGAGGCGGAGACAGACAGACAAGCATTTCAAACCCAACTTTCATTTTTTAATTTTTTTTTCAATCTTTTTTTAAATTACTTCATTTACTTTTGACTTTTCCGTATTTTTAACGGTACTTCCCAATACATTAAGCTTTCTACCATACTTTTTTTTTTACTTTCACGGGAAAGTAGGAGAAAAATTGAAAGCTATAAGTTTAAAATTCCTTAATTGTAGCGCAAATATACAAATGTCACAATTTCAAAAATGGATTGAGAATATTACGTTTTAATTCTTTATATTTAGTAGCAATTTTCACTTATTTTATTATTAGTTTTATTTTTAACTATGCCAGTTTATTCTCCATCTGTACAAGGGTATTTCATTTACACATCAAATAATCTTTTAAAAGAGCTGAATTTTCTAGTAATCATTTAATAGAAATAGAAAAAAAATGCAGTTGGTAGACTGATAACCATAGAAGAAGCAACGTGCCTCTAGCTGTACTGCCGCAATCACGAGCAAACGATGGCTTTAAACATGTCTAGCCTCATTCCAGAACTAATGACTTTGGTGCGTGATTTCTTGTCGCGCGGGAAAATATTGGAATTGCTAGGTGCTAAAGTTTATATGATGACCTTCAGATAAACGTTTTTTCTGGATCACCATTCCTCCACTGCATAAAAAGATAAATCGAATAGTGTGGAAAAATTGTGAATGCGCTCGGAAAGGGAATTTCGCTTTTGTGGTTGTTACTTTTCTAATATCGCTTCTCACATGAAAAGGTTATTTTTTTCTAAAACTCATTTACTGGCGAATAATACCACATTTTCCCCAACTCATACTTTGGTCTCTTTTCATTTATTCATTATTTTTTTGTGATTAAAGAATAAAATTATTAAAATCATATTTATATGCATAAAATTCAGTAATTAGTAATCGGAAGTTCATTCTTTTAACGTTCAAATAAAATTTCTATTTTATAACTATGAAAGTAACTGCAAAAGATGCAAAGTTCATACTAAAATCTTCCCCACCGTCATATTGGTAAAAAAAAGTAACATGTGCAAGCAAAATTGAAATTTTATTGTTAACACATCTGATGAATGTAGCATCATACTACAAAACTAAACTATACCTTTTACACTTATCTGAATATAAATGCGCTGTTAATTTTATGACTTTCAACCGTAAAGTTAATTAGATTTGCCAAAATTGTTTCAATGTATGGACACCAAAAATCCTGATTCTAAATAATGTATACATATATATATATATTAAAATCTGTCCGCGTCTGTGTGTGTGTCACATGATCTCCTCGAGAACGGCCAATACGATGTTGAGATAGGTGTCATCGGATTGGGAATTTTCCGAGGAAGACGTATCGGCCCGGTCTCATCCCCGTGGTTCTTTAATTAGCGGATACATTAATTAAAAACGCAATTATCACTTTTGACGATTTGGAGGTAAAAAATCGCTCCCATATTCACAATATTTGCACCGATCGAAAGGTCTTATTTTTCTGCATAAGATAGAGTTTGTTTCGAGCTTCTATCTTATATCGAACGGAAGTTATGGTCTTTTTCTCTGCAGTTTGAAATTATTTTTTTAAGGTAATTAGCTTTTAATTTTTTTCGCAAACGATTGATAAAAGCGCTATTTTGTCTTTGATTTTATTTGTATCGTTGTCATTTTGTCTATTCGCATTTGGTACTCAGACAGTACGTTTATAGCAATATGAGGAGCAAACGATTTATAATTTTTTCATTTTGGTTTTAATCCTTTGTTCTTTTAATTTATTTAGCGGTGGCATTTTAATTTGTTTATCGTCTGCGCGGTTTATATATTTCTTAGAGTGTAAGCGCTCTTTTTTTTTCAGTTTCGTTAAAACTTTGGTTTTGAAAATCATCAAATAATCGAAGTTATGGATATTATATTGAGTTTTATTTCATTGGAACCAAATCAACTTGATGATATGTAAGTTTAATTGGTATACTTTTGCGATAATTTTTCTGAGTATGTATTTATTTAATGAAATACATATTATTCGACGTAACTGATTATTAAGGTTAGGGGAGACCGGGGTTAGTTGGCACACTTTGGCACTTTAAAATTTTTCTAATGTTTTGGTTTGAAGATATTTGAAATGTAAAAAGTGGGTAATGTAGGTACACATTTTGGCTATAAATCGCACATACAATTGATTCAGCATATTGTTGCCACTTTCTGTGAAAAATGTTTTTCCTTGTCCAATCAAATTATGCCAACCTACCCCGGTATCGGGGTTAGTTGGCATAGGTAGTGGCGTAAGTTGGCATAGGATGTGAGGCAAGCGTTTCTACTCGTCGTTATGTAAGGTGCAGTTAGAAAGAATGTTAATGTGCTTGAAATTGAACATTGCATATGTCAAAAAAGAAAAAACAACACATTTTTATGCACACAAAAAGTATATTTACAAAATTGTACAAAGCATAAGAAGTCAAAATCAAATCATCCAGTTAAGTCACATGGCAACTGAATAAAGTGCTGGGTCACTGCTTATCATAATGGGTGGTTAATTTTTTTTTGATGATTTTATTAGCTTGGTACCAGATTATGTCTATGTGTCTATGTTTTCAGGCCAACGCCAGGTCTCCATTGTAGACACTTTAAATTCGCCATTCCCAATTTCCGTAATATCTCCAGAGTAGGTACATATACCCAGCAAATGTATTTCACAGCTACATAGTCCCTCACAATGAGACCCTCATTGAGTAGTATTCATTTTTTCTTTTGCGATCCTACAGTACCGTGCGAGACTTCTAACAGAGATCTTGAGTCCATTAGCTACTTATCTCAAACTTTTTTTTTCAATTAGGTGTGCCTCAACAGCTCTCTTTCTATCATCTACTGTCACTGTATCCCTGTCAGCTTTCCGTTTATAGGTCCGCATGATCTGAACAAAAAATATTTACATTATCATTGATAGCAAAAAAAGTGTACCGGTAACTTACAGTAACCGTTTGTTACATTATAATAACTAGGTAACCGTTTGCTTGAAATCGAGCTGAAATTTGTGTAGTACTTAAATGATGCTCTTTTTTTAGAACTCTGAGATTGGCAAATCTACGTAAAAGTACCTTTAATTTGACACCTCAAGCGTTGATATCCGTCCAGCCGTTATTGAGTTATGACTGTGAAAAGAAAACGCCTTCCGTATTTATATATAGATACAAATAATATTTTTTTTATTATGAAGTAGCCTATACCTAACTAAAATTAGGTTGGTATGATTATTGGCATACCTATGTCAACTAACCCGTTGTTGCGGGGTTAGTTGGCATACCCAGCCAACTTATGTCAACTAGCCCCCGAGTCCCTATGCCAACTAATCCCAAGAGGGCAAGTAAAATAAACATGGCGACCAAAACAAGTGTTCATCAACTACAGCAGAAATGGACTTATAACTTCTTAGCTAAATGACCAAAGATACTAAAAATTTGTGAATGTTATCTCTGTATGGCTACACTACTGCACAAAACGACGAATACTGAATAATCAAAATTTTACTTACTGACATGAAAATTATGTTTCCAATCCTTCCTCTCAAGGCAATGGTTGGATCCAACTGGCGTTCTCATGCAAGATGGACGTTTCAGTGACGATCAGGTGACAGGCTCAGTGGCACTCTGAACCAACCGTGGATTTTTTTTAAAATCACATTGCCAACTGACCCCTTATGCCAACTAACCCCGGTGTCCCCTACAGTAGTTCTTCTGTCGCATATAAGTTTAATTTTATTTTTGGTAAATACGTTGTGTTTCTTCTTTCTCATTTCTTTCATTGATTTTAACATGTGTTTTTTTAATTGATTTATTCATTCCTTTAAAACTACTTAAATTTTATTCCTTGCAGCAGACAGCTGATCGACAGATTTCTTTATATCCAATAAAAACTATTTTTCATATTTTAACGGGGACTTTTAAAGATTGTTTTAATTATTCTGAATGCGTAAAACGCAAATGGCGTAAAATCGAAAAAGGATTGAAAGAAATAATTAATGGTCCTTATTCTAATGCGAATTTTTAGAATTTCTCTATTATTAACACTGGTCCGGGTCTGTATGTATAGATAATAAAGAATTTCCACGCCGTGTTGTATTAATCTCGCGCAGCGCCGGCGTGACAGCGGTTGCTTAACAAAAATCAAAATCCAAAAAAAAAAAAAAGAAAGAAAAAAAAAAAAAGAAAAAAAACCTACTTTTTGGGAGAATTGTAATTACTCAATCTACCATTTTTAGGGACTGTTACTCTTATTCAGCGCCGGGAAGGAAGGCCGTTGCTTAGCATAAAAAAAATCGATTAGGGAAAAGAAAGACTTTTTGTTTCGGTATTATCCTTACTCAAGCTAAGATTCCTAGAAACTGTTGTTCTTATTCAAAAGAAAATTCTCCCTCCCCTGCTGTTGCTTTTACTAATAGAGTTTTTATTGGGACTGTTGAGATTACTTCCGAATTTTCCTGTATCCTAATAAAATATTCAAGGGATTTTTGACTTTATACTTCTTAGAAATTTCACATGAACTGTTAGCGGTATTTCAGAAGTATTATCTTTATTCTGTTAAGGATTTTTATTGATTGTTGTTCTTATTTTTATGGGGATTTGAACATTTTCCACGTAACATCACTTTTTTTCAATACTCGAAGTAGCCCATGCAACGCAGGGCGACTCACCTAGTATATATATAACTTTTCTAAAAAAAAAAAAAAAATCAGGTTGAATGTTTGCCTTTTCTTTTTTCTTCTTTCTTCTTTAATGATGCTGAAAAATGAGCAAAGATGTTCTATAAATATGTTTGAGGCTGGGCGTGTTTACAAACTTGAAAATTTTCAAGTGTTTCCAGCACAAGTAATTTTGCAATTCAAGGCACCACGACGATGCTAAGGCAGTACCACGAATTTGATGCTAAGGCACGTTAATTCATTAAAACTATGAATGATAAATTGTTGATTATGCAACATAATGTTACATTTAGAGAATGTTTTGTCCATCGAAATTGTGGTATTAATTTAAAAGTAATCTTTAGTTTTCTGTAAACTTTGGATCTGACGAGAAGTCTGTTCAGAACTCAATAATCTACCTTCTTTTGTATTAAGTCTTAATGCATATATTTGTACACTTATATATACATTTTTTATGCAGTTATACGTACAAGAGTAAGATAATAGGAGAAAGGAACTGAATATAATATAAAATCCAAAGATAAATGTATATATATATAAATTTTGTTTTAAAAAGGAAAACTGAAAAATAATAACTAAATGAATAAAAAAACAATTTTTGAACAATATTTCACAAAGGCATCCACTTCTAAGACCACAAGTTTAACCTCTATACTTTTAATTAAAAGTTTCTTATGAAATACAAATATATTATGAGTATAAAATTAACGCTTAGAAAAGTATATATACTATCCGGGTCTCAAGTTAAATTGGCATCACAGCTACTTATTCAAATAGGGAGAAACTATTTTTTTTTCTGTATTTTTAAACATTAGAGGTACAACAATGTACGTAGGCGGCAGTATGGACATGTACTTGCTTTTGTTATAAATTGAATTGTGCATTTCAGAAACCAGTCAAAATCATTCAGAAACCATTCAAATTTTCCAATTTTGAGAAAAACTCATATTAAATATTTCAACAGGGACTAAAATATTTTTTCATTAAAGCAACGAATTCAAATGCCGTCTTACTTCAAGGGCCATTTCACAGTATTTGAAAGTTGCGGACTCTACATTCCACAAAGTTTGAACCTGAATAATTAAGATAGGAAAATGCATTCTTTTTTTGCCAGTGTGGAAGTCCTACCAACACATTATTTGAAAATAAAATTAAGTGATAATTAAATTGTAAATTAAGTAGTTATAACAAAAAAAGTACCATGTTGCGTACTCTACTTTTGGAAAAAATACTGTAAAATGGCCCTTAAGTAAAAAATATCGTAAATCTACTGAAGAAATTTTACATCATGTTGAATTTGAAACTCTTCGTTTGACGGATTTCTGGAATAACCATTCAATTTTGAATCGTTAATTTTAATTACCGAATAACCGAATGTACTTAAATCACGATTTCTTGAATTGAAATCTACAATATGCTACGATTATTACTTGGCAAAATGGATCGATTAGTGTCGCTCTCTAAAAATCAATTCACACTATTTTAAAATGTTTTTTAATATTTGTAACTCAAACAGTATCATTAGCCGAAGAGTTTCTTTACACGCATCAATTATTTTTCTTTCGTGTTTAATATTCATAAAATTCTGTTACGAAGGCGGATATTTACTGCATGAGCTATTTTCTTTTTAAATAAACAGGAAAATGTGTTCTTAACAAACGACATTTTAATGTAATAATGTCTTCAAAGCAAGTGAATAAAAGCATTATTAAATGCTTTGTTAGTATTGGAAGTAGTCCAAACACATTCTCTTGTAAAATGATTGGTGATCGGATCTTATAATCTTTCAAGCGTATAAACCTGCAGCGTTCTTTCAAATTTGTGATGCATAAAAATTTCTTTGTTACATATTATAAAAAATAATTTTAATGGACTCTTGAATGCTGAAAATATATTCTAGAATTTAAAAAAAAGTTTATGCATTCCAAAGCGATATGACTAATTCTTTTTATATTTATTAGTCGTTTTTAGAATGAAGATTTTTATTTCAAGGGGGAATAAACATTTCCACCCTCTAACATCGGTTGTTAGAAAATTTACGATAATGCTTCACTCTATCCCGAAAGAAAGAAATAAAGAAATAATATTACTTTTGGAAAAAAAAAATAGAGCCGACTTCAAACTATAAATTGTGCTAAAAAGTAAAAAATAAATTAATTCTTTAAACAACATCGATATGACTTTTAAACATAATTTTTGAAGCCAGCGTAAAATTATGTAATTATCATTACGCCATCTGTTATTTTACGTTGAAACTGTTGCAAACACTGAGGCATCTATATTTGTAATTGATTCATGATTACAAAAGTAATCATGAATCAAAACCTATCATAATCTCTCACCGACTTCAAAAAATATCTTTAAAAGCCATTTCGATGTTGTTTAAAGAATTAATTTATTTTTCACTTTTTAGCGCAAATTATAATTTGAAGTCGGTTGTATTATTTTATAAAAAATATATTATTTTATTCTTTTTAGTGCAAATACATTTTTATATTTATACTCTATTTTTAAAAAATCCACATCAACGGACAAACGTTCTTTGAGTGAATGGCGCTAAAAACTAATTATTTGTGTGATAAATTTCGTTTTGAAGACAATTTAAAAACGGCACTTAGAGCAAACACACTAATTGGATTTAATTTTTGCTTCAGAGAAGCCTTCAGTGAAACTTTTGTTATAATTGCTTTTAATATTACAGCTTAATGGCAACACACTCTTTTTAACAATGAGTTTTATATTTATTAATAGTTCTCCAAACAAAGAAAGATCACGCCATGTCTTTCTAATTAAAATTTTAAAAAAAACTTATTTTTTACCCGTACAGTTTTTTCTAAAAAACAAATTTAGTCAAATTGATGTGCTATATTTGAGATAGACGACCCTCTATCGTTTAACGAAAAAATCAACAAAATCGATTCATTTAGTCAAAAGTCATAAATGAAAAAAAAAAAAAAAAAAGACTACAATTCTGCCCATAACGTTTTTCTGATTATCGAATTTTTTCAAACGAAGGTACGGGACCTATGGTAAACCACCCTCGATCGATTTATAAAACAAAATTATAAAAATCGGTTCATCCGGTGAGAAGTTATGGGTGGACAAACAAACAAACAAAAAAAAAAAAAAAAAAAAAAACGACATGCACACAGTATAAATGTATAACCTCCACTTTAGTGAAGTCGGGATAAAACACTAAAGTTAGCAAACCTCATGAAGAAGAATGGTTACATAAAAATTTTCGAATGTACTTTGCAGTGAAAGGCTGAATGAATGCCGTAGTAAAATATATGAGTAATGACACATATGACTTTGTAATGGGACGGATATAAAAAGAGGTTCATTTCAGTAGCTGCTATGTTATGTTATTCCGATGTCAGGAATAATTAAACAATATATAAATCGCCGTAGTCATTCCCCAATGATGAAGTTCGATACTAACCATTTTCGCAGAAGTTAGAGTCATTATTGATTCCTACTGCTTACTAGCTGACATGCAAGGCGTTGCGCGGGATAATATTGCATAATTCGGAGGTCAAGTGACACACGTCCAAGATTCTGTTGCTAATATATAAGGAAAAATTTAAAAAATAAAATCCAAGTTGAAGATGGGCAAATAGTCCTTAAAAATCCCATTTAAACAGTAAAATTCATTAAAAATCACGATTGCACTAAAAACAGCATAGAAAAATTCTTTTTGGACCAGGAATAACAGTTCATAAAAATACACATTAAAATGCCGACAACAGTTCAAGGAATGTAGTCCCAAAAATCTCCACTAGAATAAGGACGTCAGTGACTAAAGTACCCATTTGACTGCAGACCTTTAAGAGCTGCTGCTCCTAAAATTATTAATGGTCCATCTTAAATTCCCCATCAAAATACGGACACCAGTTCCTGAAAATCCCGCTTGCAAAATCATCAAAATATTACCTAAAAATTCAATTAAATTGCACTTTTATAAAATTCGGAAAAACGGAGGAAAGAAAAACATCATTTCCAAAGGCAAATGCACATTTAATATCATGTCTATCCAAGGGAAGACGGATGTTATTCACTTCCACCATTTCATTTTTTATTACTATTTTTTTAAAATATTCAATAATAAAAAATAGAAGCAATTGTCTTATTTTTGAAATTTTACAGCAATCTGAAGGTGATAAAAAATTGCTTCAGATAAAACTTAGGATGAAGAAAATATGAGTTATTGCACGAACTCTTATTTCTTCTGGAAATGATTAAGCTAAGCTTTAAAACTTAAACAATTGTTATATGAATATTTTGTAAAGACGGAATTCCAATCATTGTTGTTAACATGAGCCCGTTTTTTATGCAAAGTTAATTGTTAATTTTCTGCCATTATGTTCAATGCTCTTGTAACATGTATGGTCTAATTTATTTTATGAGTATCATTATTGTAGCTCTCGCGGCCAGGTTCACGACATAAAGGCGCGTGAAACACAAAGTGGTATAGACACAAGAAATAACAATTTTAGGGAAAACTAGACTAATTTATTTATTACTGACTAAGAATATATACAGATATTAACTTATGACCATGAGACTATTAATTAAAAAAGGAAATGTGCAGGGAACGAACCATCACCGTCCGGATCCAAATGGGCAGCACTTATTACACACTTAATCCATATATGTTGGCGATCCCACTCCTCAGCATCCGCAATTTCTCGTCCGGAAATAAACGGCGCTCAAAGTCTTACATGGTGAAGAAGCCTGCCGCGCCTATTTTACAGACGGCAGATGTTTAGTGATCAAGGATTTTAGGAATAGGCGACATCTCAAGGCAATATATTCTTGGAAGAGTCTCTCGCAACTCTACTGGGAATCCTCTAGGAAGAACTGGTTTCATTAAAAACTGATCTGATCTGTCAAAATCTGATGATGTTTTTGCAGAGATTTTGGTTTTACTTAACCAAAGCTTCTTGCTGATTTGATGAGAGGTCTTGACCCATTCAGGCTCAATTCACCTCCCATCTTTTCTTAGGTCTCTCCCAACCAGGGCGCTTCCCGTCGGTCGTTGGCTGGCGATTTTATCAGTGGGGCGGTGCGAAGATCCGCGCAATCAGAGCGTCTTGCCAGTGGTGCCCTCGTCTTCCCGCGGTGTTGTTGCCTCCGCAGCCATCTCGTGCCATAAAATTCATATTTCTTTTATTCCTCCGATAGGTCTTTGTTGAAATAGTGTTTTCCGCTATTGTTGGCCCAGACGGACTGTCGCCGTCGGTCGTAAAAATGCCCATCGATTTGGGACCCCCCCTATTTCTGTTACGACAGTAGCGCACAACGTTTATTAACACATTATGAGCGGGCGACGTAGCTATGTTGCGTAGCGGGCTAAGTTGACTAAGTTAAAAAGGTTCAAAAAAAAAAAAAAAATACGGCACCCAAATCATACATTATATGAAACATTTTTTCCCTTGTGTGACTTACAAAAAGGTGATTCTAAATGGGTACGAATACCAGCCCCGCTTTTAAAAGGCAATGCCCGAAACGGGTTCTAGTACCTGGCCCCCGGCTCATAGTGTGTTAATTTTAATAGTTTGTTTGTTTGTTTGTTTACGACCATTTCAGGTCACATAAATATTCGAGTTTATTTGCTATTCTCAAGGATATGCCTCAAACTCTCGTCCAATATGACAGATAGAACAAGACAGCACAACAGATTTTTATATACAAAGAAGGAAATACACCCAGGGCAAAGGTGGGAATCGAACCCACTCCTCTTTCTCTCCGCGCAGGGAGGCACCGGAGCCAGTCGATTTGACCGCTCAGCCACTGAGGCCCCATTTTGATAGTTATAATTGATAAATATTTTTGCTTTCTTCTATATATCCAATATGTAGATGAAAAAAATACATTCGTGAAAATTTTTGAATTTCGAATTTCGACGTTTTGAGATGCGCTGGAACCCATTTTGACCATTTCGGGAATGTATGTCTGTGTGTCTGTATAGTTTTTTTTTTTGTGGCTGCTGTAACTCAAAAAGTAATGTATGGAATCGAACGACATTTGGTGCGTTCTTGGTTCTTGGTCCCTGATGGGAATTGGAGCTGATTGGTTTTGGCGCGAATCAATTCGAAGGGAGCGGATCAGTCGAACGTTTTAGTGTGAGTGATGTATCTCAAGACGGGATGGAAGAATTCGACCAAAATTTTAAGAAAAAGTGGACCGCAATAGCAGCAGGTGCTGATTACACTTTGGAGCCATTAGCTCTAATGGGAGTGGAGAAATCGAACTTGGTATCAGTTTTTCGTGGGCTCTGTAACTCAAGACGTAATGAATTAAACGAAATTCGGTACACACTTACATCCTAATAAGAAGTAGTGTTTACTAAATTTTGGGGCCATTCGTCCCTAAAGAGTGCTGCAATCGAACGTTTTTCTTAGCTCACATAGCAAGGATTCAACAATTCAAAAAAAATTGTAACTGTATCTCAACGGGAAAAGATGTTTTTCATATTCTGGCGCCAATCCCACCAAGAGAGCAGATACTTTGTTTCGTATTGTATTTATGACATTCCTCCCCCCTATACATTATACGTTAATGAATACAATTCCAATCTTATTTTTCGCATTTTGAGGCTCCGCTGGTAGCAAACCTTTTCATTAGTTTATCTTGGTTTAAAATCATTCTTCTTGTAAAATTATTATTATTGTTATTTTTGAATGAGTATCTGTAGCATAATAGAGATGTAAGGAGAGTAGTAATGTTCATATGAAGGATATAGAAAAAAGTTTCGTGATGGCCCTCAACAGACTAGCTTATTAAAGGATTCAATTTAACAATCATCAATTGTTATATAAAAAAAAAGTTATTTTTTTCCATCGATGTGACAGTACCGAGTTGCAAAGTTTAAAACTGAAAATACGGGACATCAGGGGCATATCGACGGGAGAGGTAGGGCGGTCGGATATTCAGTATTCGAACAATAATTTATCTATCCGGAATCCGGTCCAAGCACTTCACAAAGAACCAAGTTATCGGGCATGCCAATTTTGATTTTTAAAATTTAATTAATTAGTACATTTTGAAAATGACAACGCACTTAGAAGCTGGGGGATGTTTAAAGAAATGTATTGAGTTCACAGGTTTCAAATATTAGAGCCAGATATCCGGTACTGACCCATCACACAAGGTTCAGCAGATATCTAAGATTTGGCAAGATCAATATCCTTGCAAGAATACTGTACTTTTGACGTCCCGTAATGCAGTATTTCGGGACACGGAACAATTCTCAAAATGCGGAACAGTTCCGAAAAATCCAGGACAATTGGCAACCCTGGTACCAATATTAGTCCACTTACCATCTCACTTCTATTCCGATTACTTCTCTTTAGTGTCATACGAGAAATATCTACTTTTACATGCTAGCTTTCTGCAAAACTTGGGTTTTTCAATGAATAATAATAAATGAAATAATGTATTGTCTTTATCGTTGTCTTTAATGCATTTTGATGAAGTATGTACTTTTGATAGCATTTTGCTTTACTAGAACGTTTTATTTTAATGGAAGTGAAGTCCATATAAGATATACTAAATTTATAACTTTTGGCACACTATTTTATTAGAAAAATTTAAAATTAAAATTCGCTTTTATCAAATTTTCCTTCATTTGCAAAAAAAATGTAACAACATCTTAATTTAACTTAGGAACGTTGTATATTAGTATAACAGCACATGTAAAATATTTTGCTGAATTTAGTATAGTCCTTATACAAATTTACCGCCAATATTATATTTTCCGAAATCTTCCCCTAGATGTCGCAAATTTCAGAAAGATGACGTCATTGGACATCTGAAATACTATCTACAACTACGCTATTGCGCGCCAAGATGCCGCGCATGAGGAAAAGTACCAACTCGACAGACTGAGAGTGGATTCAAACGCTCGCCAGATTTCCTCGAGAACACTGCCTAGTGGTCCGGCAGGAAAGTTTCTCTGCACAATCGATAATGCTCAAAATGCATTAGAATATCTCCGTGTGGGAGTTCTTTGATCTAGGATACTTCAGAAGACAGGTGACGCAAGGGATTATCAAATCAAAATTTTTAGTTGATTTTTTTCCCATGCAATTTCGACTCTGCACAAAAAATATTAAGAAAATGGGACTTTCTTCTCGGGGTGCTTAAAGAAGTAAACCAATAAGATTTTGTGCAGAACAAGAACGTGATTTGTTTTCTTGAAAAAGTTTTCCTAAAATAATAAGTGCATTTATAAAATAACTCACAAGAAGCGGATATTTGCTGTGCATACAATTTACAGCAGGAAAATTTTAAATGTGTACACCTTATCATTTTCAGAACATAATTCACGAGCAGATAATTTAAATAAAATTATGCATAATCAAAAACATCAAACATCTAACACTTTGACTCAGAGGAAGAAATTGTGTAATGCTACATGTGCGCCTTTTCATGTGTGACTGGAACGTACATTGTTTTTTTCTTCTCTGACAGTGCTTAATATTTCTATGGGTCTATCTTTTGTAATTAAATTATACAATACTTTATATCCCCTAGTGTAAAAGAATTGATCCGCTGCAGATGATCAGAAAATTACATTAAGCTTTTACATATCCAGCATTCTTCTACGTGTTGTATAGAGACCGAAGGGAATATTTTATAGAGATATTTTTGTGAAGATTGTTGTTTTGTCAAGTTTCGAAGAACGATCCAATAAACATTTGTAGAAGATATTTAAGTGTATTGTTTACAATCAGAAATTACAATATGAACGTAAAGGAAACGTACTTGCTCTTCTTTTTTCTACTTTTGAAATTTGTAAGAGGTAAGAATTTTATTATTATTATTATTATTGTTAATATTATTATTATTATTATTGTTATTATTGTTGTAACTTTTATGCCAAAAAATCGTATTTACAACTTAGTTTAAATATACTGAAATTCTAGATCATAGAGAAAAGGTAAAACGTGATAATAACAAATTTACAAATACTGTGAAAAGTAAAAGTCATCCTAAGGAAAAACTATTTTTTCACCATAAGCAAATATGTACTTAGTATGCCGAATAATCTAGTCCGGCAGATGATTTTGTATGTGTAATTTGTTGCCCAAAGTAGAACATGGGATGGTTTCGAAAATTTTTCTTCACTTTACCGTTGTTCAATATATTGAAAAGTAAACATTTGAAATAATTCACCGTACTTTTTCTTAAATAAACATGAATTTTGTACGTTACAAAATTAATTAAAATCGATATTTAATTATATTTTATTGCATGAAAATTTTCTTATTTAAGAAGAAATGTTGTATTATTTTGCCTTTTAAGTATTAAAATAAGAATCATGCATTCTTATGTATTTTCAGTACAACAATATAGCCCTCAATAAGGGAAAATAAAGTTCTAAATACATGTTTGGTATGGTAATACCATTCTTAAAATATCCAGCTATAACAGCAATACATCTTTCAATCTTAGTAAAACAAGCTAAAGCGCAGTAGAGTTTTTCTATAATTATATCACGTGATTCCAGTTGAAAAAGTCGCAACAGAGGAAATTTTGTTTAGCGCCATTTCACAGTATTTTGTCCAAACGTAGAGTCCGCAACATGACACTTTTTTTTCTAACTACGTAATTTACAGTTTAATTATCACCAAATTTTATTTTCAAATAATGTGTTTAGCACATTATTTGAAAATAAAATTTAGTGATAATTAAACTGTAAATTACGTAGTTATAACAAAAAAAGTGTCATGTTGCGGACTCTACATTTTTAGAAAATACTGTGAAATGGCCCTTTAACGGATATTGTATATTCTTCTGTTGATTAAGTGAATGGTACATTTTATTTTAGCAGGTGCTAGAAATTGAAAATGTTAATTAAGACATCCAATTAAAAACCAAGTAAATAGTTATAAATTTGTCATAATTAGACAAAATATTCTATTTTTATGAGTTATAAAATAAGCAATGCAAGGGGATTCAGAAACACGCACGTTTGAGCAAAGTCGTTGCACATACATTGAAACCTTCTTGAAAAAAATATTGTTATGGGAAGACAACTTGTTCCTTGTATACAGAATTCGCTGTTAGGAGACTCTACTGCCTATACATGGTGAAAGGGTTGCATTTATTGATAAAAATCTGAGCAAAACATATATGTGCTAAATATTAAATAAACAATAAATCTATCTTGAGTTTAATTTACGTTTGCAGAAAGCTGTTTTACCCTGATCTTAAAACCATATCTTCAGTAAATCTTAAAAAATACTAAGTAATATTAAAACTTTTTGTCCGTAAATAGTCTTCGATGAACTTCCTTTAACACGTTTAATTTCTGATTTTAAAATCATGTTTCCTTAATTTCTCAAGCTAAATTTTTCTGTATGTAAACGTAATTTTCGTGCGGTAAAACAAATAATGGCATTTTAATTTTAAACTAATCTTTTGTGGTAGATCTTTGCAAATAAGCGTTTTGGTAAAAATAAATTTCAATACACTTTCACGAATTGATAGAAAGAAATATAAGCATGGGATTTTAAGAATAACAAATATCAAATAGTATGTTATTCATTTGTTAAGTACAAATATTCGAGGCCAGATTTATAAAATAATATTATTTTGGTCGTAAAATACGAGTATATTGTGAATAAAATAAGTTTAATTTAAGTAAATCCATTCGTATTAAAAATAATGTAGTCATATTTTAGTACATTTCCATTCGCCTTTTGTGCATCATAAAATATAGTATCTTCGTTTACACCAAGAAGGTATAAAATAATAACTTCATCATTAAACTTTATGTTTTTAAAATGTCCTACGAAATTAGTAAATACGGGGAAAAATTTTACAACAATTTTGTGCGTTTTCTTTGTACTCAATTTAACATTTTTCAATTTGACAAGGGATGGGAGTTTAACATTCGTTAGAAAAGCTTTATCTAAAGGAAATATAAGATGATCATAAAATGTTTATATTTTTTTCTTTGAAACGACTTTAATTTAAGTAACACAGTGCAATAAGACACGTTTTTCTACGAAACATAATACTCTAATTTTCACATTGAAGCCTTTCGTTCTGGTTAAGCTGCTTTATCTCAACTAAGTTTTTAAAAATCTAATATTGCGCAATTAAAGCAAATTTCTTTTTGTGTGCAAATTCGATTGCATTGGTGCATTGCTTATATCAAGTGTAGAGTTTTTTTAATTACACGTCTTCTCGAAGTAAATACGTTGCAGAATCTAGATAATTTAAAAAAAAATATTTTATATGAAAAAATGAGTACATTTTGTACAAACCAAAGCATAAAAAGCGCTTTTATTATACTAGTGTATTTAAAAAAATCGTGCTAAATGAAATAAACAAAAATAAAACATACTGGTAATTGCCTTATTCTGCGTCAATAGAAATGTTATGTCAAATGAGCGAATGTGACTAAAATATTTAGTAACAGAATAACCCGGAAGATGACTTTTGTTTGCTTGTAAATTGCTACACTTTTGAAATTGTACGAAATAAGTGTAATTATATCTTTCCAAAATTGTCTTTCTGAAATACTTTTTCGGGTACGTTTCGGCATCATAGCACCTCTGTTAACCATGGTTCTTTTTGAATAGATGTTTTTAAATATGTTCAATTTAAACTTAAGTGAAATTGGTAATGAATGTTCTGAAAGGACACGTATCAGGCATGTAATTTTTGTCCCTCAAGAGAAAAAATATTGCATATGAGAGTTAGCTGAAGCATAGATGCTAGTTTTAGGAGCTGTTTTGCAGTATATTTATGGAACGCTTTCCACAAAATCAACACTTCGTTATTTATGTTTAAGTTATCAATTTCATTTTAAAAATTGCATAAAAATTCTACTAAACTTTTAGAAAAAAAAAAAAAAAAAGGGCCAGAATTTTGTATTTACGTCTTTTCCATTAACCGAGAGGGTTTGGAAAACTATTCTTACTTTTTTAATTGAAAATATAGAAATAAGTACCTAAATCAAAAATCCAAACTAGTTCAAAATAACCTTGTTTCTCTATTACGCTATTGCCCTGGGCTCATCTGAGTTGGTATTTCCCAACTGTTTTATGAATTATACATTCATCTGGATGTTGTGTCTTTTACAGTTATTTTTAAACATGCATATTTGACACAAATAGGAATTAACGAGATGCAAAGGGGATGGGGGAGGAATGGACAAGAGAAAGATTTTAGTAAAACGTGTGGGAATTTCGCACGGAGTCTTTAATGAATTTATTGTTCTGTATATCACGTTGACTAGCAGCACTTGCTATGGCTCCCACTAATATCTCTGGCCAAAAAACGGGTTTTTAAGTGTTCCTCACATCATATGCACTAGTTATCTCCAAATTTTCACTTCTACCAGATTCACCTTTTAGCTTATAAATTCCTCATATTATAACTCTAATTATTTTCAAAATTGTCTAAAGGAACTTTTACTGTTATTATACTTCAACCCTTGAAAAAAGTGGAGAGCGAAATATTTATACAAAGCACCATTTTCAAAAAGTACATACCACTTTAAACATATTTTGCATATAATAATCGCAATATGCAAAATGTTCGAAATTCGAAAAATCATAACCTTGACTTGAACTTTATATTTTTTTCACAAATCTCCATGAAGAAAAAAATATGCAATGTTAAAAATATTGGTATTTCGGAGTCATAAATTTATTGCATATTTATTTCCCTCCATAAATAAAATATAACAAAGCAAATTTCACATAACACTATTGGGGGACTAAACACTATTTTCCCTGACATGGAAGATGTGTTTACGTACATTACTCTGTGAAATATTGCATTTTTATATCTTTAACTAAGTTTAGAATTAGTTTATGTAAATATCCATACATTTGAAACGATTTATGGACTGCAATATTTTCAAAGGCTTGGTTTTAAACACTACACACAGCAATTATTTCGCAAAAAAAATCTAAAATTTATTTAATTTCATTCTTCACTTTGAAACTTAAAAAAACTAATTATTATGATTCATATTTTGATGTAATGTACGATATATTTATGGGGTACGTTAAGAATGCAGGCTCACGTTTAGTTAATTATGCGCTAACAGCATGCTACATATTTAGCCAAAATGTAATAGTAAAGTGCTTGGGAAGTTTTTGTCTTTTGTAAATCAACCTCTCTCACAATTTATTGCTTTCCGTGCTTACAAAGAATTATTCAAAACGTCAACTCCTTTTAGAAATGCTTATAGTGCGAATCTAATGTTTTGGCACTGTAACTGTTTTATTTTGTTTCCATACGAAATAAAATGTGTTGTTATTTGACTGCATTAGGAATTTCTGCAGAATGCTTTTAGAACTTTTTGATTGTGTTTAGACACATTTCATTACCATTTTTGGTTGTTTCTAAAGTTTGTTTCGTTCATTCAATTTTGTAGTATGCAGATTTCTCGGAAATTTTATAAATGAAAATCAAAACCAAATACAGTCACACATTTAGTTTTGAGTTTTATTAATAAAATTTAAATTTTCTTGCTCGTTAAGATACACATCTCTAAGTTCTTTGGGATCACACTGGGTCTGCAATGGCGGTAATCCAAATGCAGCCCATTAGAAAGACAAAATTCCTAAGAGTTTTAATGTTAATATATATATATATCCTCTTGCTTATATATATGGCTAGTACGCCCGGCGGTCATACGAAATGACCGTTGTTCTAGATATTATAAATTGTAATTAAAATGATTTGTGCAAAGGTGTCTGTGAATTCAAAGCGAATTAACCAGATCAGGTGGCGAGGACGCACTTTCGCTTACAGCCCCACACTACTATACATTTATTTACTATATAATCAAATTGTTTGTGAAAAATATATATTTGTCATCGAAAGAACTTATTGAAAATTTTATTATGTTTTTCAAAACAACAGTTTTAACGAAACTGGGAGAAAAGAGCGCTGCCACTCTAATAAAGAAAATATAAAAAGGGCAGATAATAAATAAATAAGTTAAAAAGAACGAAAGGATTAAATGAAATTCGCGAATACATTAATTTTTAACGGAGATTGAAATACAGCGAAGCCTCACTCAATATGACTTTATCAGAGATAAACGTTTCGATTGTCATTAGTATATTTTTTACATTTATGACAATAACAATGGCAACTGCATTGATTTGTTTGTTCACACGGCAACTGTAATTATATGATTGGAAATGAGGGCAACAATGCAAAAGTAAAATAAAACGGGTCAAAAAAAATCATTGAAAATTTTTTAAAAAATAATTAAAAAAAAACTAATTGAGTCACAACTTTCATTTTTGCGGCGATCCGTTTCTCGGGTCGTAAACATTAACCGTGCCGAATGTGGCCCTGATCGATAAAACGGCGTGGGATCCTATCGCGGACAGACACAGACAGAATAAGGCGCTTATATATAAGATGAGGACCAACGCATCTTGCTTCGAAAGTAGGGCGAAGCCATTTTCTAACGTTAAACTGCTTGTTTACGGCGGTTAGCCAATTATTAGCGAATTTGTGGCGATTGCAATCTTTGAATTTAAGAGTCAATAGAGAGGTCACTAATATATAATTAAATTCTCTAGAGCGGTTTGAATTCATAAAACAGGACTGTAAAATTCATAGTGATTTTTTGATTTACGTATCAATTCTTAGGTGCACTGAACTCGTTCGTTTTACTCAAAATGTATTTTTAACTTAATAATAAAATAAAATAAGTGTTAAAAAACCAAAAATCGTTCAACTTAGAGCAATAAAAGGAGATTTACTTTCAGATATGCAACTTTGTGCAACTCTTGAAAATATAATCAGCTTTCGTGTCATATCTTGGGGAAAAAATGTTTAGCAGATGTCAGTTAATATTATGAAAATTATACTTGTTTTAACGAGAAATATAAAAACGCATAATATGCATAGCATAACTATGACTCCCCCCCCCCATTATGCTTTATGAAAATCTAAATGCATTTCTATAATTCTAAGAGTTTAAATACAAAACTAATTATCGATTACTTATTATATTTTTAAGTGTTTTCGAGAGAAATATATTCACAGTTCTTACTAAACATACTAAATTATTTTTCCCACTTTTCCCACCTGATCTCCAAAATAACAAAAAAGATAATAATGGCTTGTAAAGCATTGCTTTTACACGAACATATGCGCCATGTGACTACAAAGCATAAAAGAGCAAGATGCCATTTTACGATAAAACATTTAAATTCGTTTCCATACGTAAAATATTTTGCCCGTTTTTGCATTAGGTCATGAATATAACTTTCAAACTCATTAGAAATCATTCATAAATGATGTAACGCTTCGAGAGGGGTAGGGTTCGTGAAATTGTGACAAAGTGTGACAAGAGTAGGGGAGGGAGTAACGAAAAACGTGACATCATGCTTAAGCAACATAGCATAACATGTGACAAAGGGAGGGGAGGAGTAACAAGAAATGTAACATCATGTTTATGCAACATAGCGCGACATGTGTCAAAGGAGGACAGAGGGCTCCGTTGAGGTGTGACATTTTGTGAAAAATGGAGGGTGGGAGGTCAAATATAAGGGAACAAAGCATGACATCATTTATGAACGGTCCCTTACTGTTGAAATATATTTGAGAAAAAATATGTATCATGAAAAACCTCGAGAAAAAGAATAAAAGAAAACTCCTGTGGTAAAGTATAATCTCTAGAAAGTATTGATCACGGGGAAGGTGCAACTTTATTAAATTCAAGTACACCGTTGTTTATAAGTAAATTTTAAATACTATTCTCGGAACTGTTATATTTTATAAATTAGGAAGTTTTAAAACGCTCTGATTCATCAAGAACAAGTAATAGGGCTGAAAAATGAGGATACGATGTCCATTTAAAACGTATACATTTTCTGTTCCGTAAAAAAGGGGGGAGGGCTAGAAAATCTTATGAATTAATTTTTAGTACTGCAGAAGTAGACCTGGGAAAATGAATTGACCAACGCGCTTATTTAAAATGTCCCAATGACATTTTTTTCATTTATATTTTTTATTATAACCCCCAAAACTACTGCTATCAATCAGCAATTTAAGTCTCCAGAGTATATTTTGTTTGAAATCAAAGTTAGATAACAATATAGAAAAAGTAGTAACTTTCGTTACAGAAATATCGAAAGAATGACTTATTGTATCATTCACCTCGATATTCCTTTTTTGCGAAACTCCACTTTAAAGAGTTTGAATACCTATCATAGTTTTAATAATATTCACGCATCTTCGTTTTTCTGTGCATAATAACGACAAGTATCACATCTATTCTAAATGATGCGTTGACAATGACTTCAGATATTCTAAACTTGGTTTAAAATCTTTTACTTCCAATGAATAAGCTAATAATAATAAATGAATAAATGCTCCAACTTTAAATTCAGCGGATTAAAAACGCTTTGGCACAACGCATTTGTTTGTTTTAAAATTTTTTTCTTTGTTTTAAAATATTCATATGTCCGTATTTTTTTCTTTTAAACCTAAAAGTAACTATGGAATTTGCAGGTATATTTAGCAGGGATTTACACAGAAAAAAAAAGTGTTTCTACTTCCGCTTGATAAAGAGAAAAATTGTTAATTTCACTTGTGCATAATTCTGTTGCGTAAATTATTCTTTGAGAAAAATTTAGAAATATTGTCTTTTCTGTAAATAATTTTATGTTTTCTTTGCATCTACTGAAGCTGAAATATTTATCCCAACTACATGTGTAACAGCTGAGTTAATACTTTGGGGTAGTCTAAAGCACATCCTCCTCTGAAGTCAAGTGTGCAAAAAAAGAAAAAATTGGTATTTATACTTCTAACGAATATGTTTCGTTGTTTTTAGTTAGATGTGTACCCTTTTTTGCGTGTAATGATATTTTTAAGCTCTTTTAAAGGAAATTATTTTCATAACTCAGAAACTATGTACATATTTTTTCTTATTTCTTTCTTTCTTTTAAGTACCGCCTGAATATTTAAATATTTATGCTGCAATGCATGTGATAGATTTGTTTTTAAGCGGCTTCGGATGTTCATGACATGTACTCAAACTGAAAATGTGTGTTTCGGCTTTCCATAAATAAATAGTTTCAATTTTGCATTCTTTAGACATATTTGTGTGTGTGTGTGGGAGTGGACGAGTATGTGTTTGGGGAGGGGGAAGGTTGTGAAAGTTTATCTTCATAGCTATGAAATAAGGAAATAACACTGGCGTGAAAATACTTTTGCAGCATATTTTTCTATTTCGTTGTTGTTATTATTATATTTCACAACCTCCTCGACAACCAAGTTTGCAGCATGAAAGTACAAAAATACATTTTAAAATAATAGTCAAGTGAAATGTGAAAAAATAATAACAGAATGTACAGGAAAGGGGAGCGGCAAATTTGGTAGAAACGATTATCTGGATTGTGAGAGAGAATGGCAAATACCTGCAAAGCGTAAAACATTCAGCAATTACATTAATTACTTAGCTACAGTTGCTTTATATCCAACACTAGATTACCCAGTAGTTGTTGAATGGTGTCCAATCGTTAAACAAAATATATTTTGGATAATCTCTGGTTTATACTCATGCGTTCGATAATCCTCAAAGCAATTCAGGTATATTATAATTCATTTTAGTACATTGTAAAATATAATCACGTAATATCATTATTTTCTAACATTTGATCAACAGAAAAATACGACGTGGATAGACTTGGGTACCAAGAATAGTTGTCTGCAGAGATGCCACCTTGGATAAGATGCAAGTACGTGTTCTAACAGCAAAAAAGACCTCTGACCGGCGGAGTCCCAAGAAGAATACAAAGGAAGCAGTTTCGTTCAAGGAAGAAACTGCTGGTATAAGGAATGTGCCGTATTATGTACTCGTTATAATTCGTTCAGCATACTTGATTTTCCGAAATCGTGCTATATGCCAGTTTATAAATTTGGTTGTTTTTAAAAACAGAGAAGCAAACATTATGATTCGTCTTCTACTAAGCGCACTTGCAAAACGAACTTCCCTAAAACTCGAATGGATTCGAATCCTTTCCCGCCATGCGCAGACGCGCCCATGTGTATCAACTTCGTGGTCGAACAGTAGAAGATAAGCAAAGAACTTCTGTACAATAACAATTCCATAAATTTCCTACTTCTTTCGTCTCCTTAGTAGAGTGAGTTCCTGATCAGAAGTCCGATCATAAATGCTTCCTATATGGCTGCTATACAACTAGTACAATGGTTACCATATGATTTCTTCTCACCTGTTAGTACATTAAAACTCCCTGCCCACCTTTTTTCCATTAGCCAATAACGTTGAGTACTTACAATATTAAAAATACAGGGGAACGGGAAGGAGTAAATTCTAAATGGATACGAGTCCGCTTTGTAGGATAGTTTGCCGTTTTCTTATTTTCTTTTTTCAAACAAAAAATGAGGAGACGGTAGTATCCTCTAAAACTGTGCACGTAATTTGTATATACAACATTTTGTTCTTTCTACAGTAATGACATTCGAGAAAAAAAATCAATCGATAATAAAGAAAGAAAAAAAAAGAGGCTTTGAGTTTATTTTTAATCAATTATCAACAATGTAAACTTTAAAAATAATTTAACTTTGTGCGAGTAAACAATAATAAAAATATAATTATACGTTAATTTAAAGCACAAATGAGCAAAAAAATGCAGACATATGTTTCGGGATTGCTTGGAATCCCTTTTTCATTGCGACAGGGAGCTCCTAGATGCAAAACACATGTAAACTTTGTTCATGAGCTCTAAACAAGAAATGAATTCGTCCACATTTAAGGAATGCAACACATTCAAAATTGTTATTTAATACGCTGCACTAAATGATAAATTGAGAAGGAGAACATTTATTTTAATCCATTATGCTTCAATATTTGCGTTAAAATTAGCAATGTAATAGATATTCCTTCCACAAACTTCTTCTCATCAAAATGGATATGGTAAACTAAATGATCCAAAGAAGAACATCAAGATAATTGATTACCGTGAAAATAAATGATGTAAAAGTAACTTTGAAAAAATTAGAAGTAAATATAAAAAATAAAATCAGGAGCACAGAAAAAAGGAATGAAGTATTCGGGCAATATCAAAAAAAAAAAAAAATCGTAGAGCTCTACATCAGAATCGAAATGAGTTTCAAGATCATTTTATGATTTAAGCTTGACGATAAATTGATACATACAAGTTAACGTGTTCGCAAAACTTTAATAGAAGGATTCATATATCATGGTTTTGTTATATTTTTTACTTCATCTATGCAGTAACTTAAATGTGATAACATTTTAAAGATAAATATATTCAATGTGATATTGAAAACATTAAAGTTGCTACTGACGCAAAATCGTCAGAGAAAATCTACAATGTTGAGACAAAAATCAGATGCGAAAAATATGCGCCGATTTCTAGAGCAACCAAGTGAATCCAATTCCTTACACTTGTATTTAAACCTAAAAATATTACTTTAGCGTAAAAAAGAAATGTGTTTATTTTTTTACATTACATAAATTACTGTAATACAAAATATTATGAAATACTTGATAATACGTCAAACGAATAATCAGTCCGCGAATAATCTTTTATTTATTTAATCCAAATACCTGGCTTTAACAACTAAGTTACTTGCTTTTATGCTGCTTCTTAATACTTCTGAGCAATACATTTAA
Source organism: Octonoba sinensis (assembly GCA_038502835.1). NCBI lineage: Eukaryota > Metazoa > Arthropoda > Arachnida > Araneae > Uloboridae > Octonoba > Octonoba sinensis. The sequence continues at coordinate 13,687,286 of CM076606.1, read as the reverse complement.
AATTATTAAATGCAGAACACATGTCAGTATGGCAAATATCCAGTATAGCAAATGTATGCCAACCATTAGTTCTATTTTTTTAAAAATCAAAATTGATGCAATCGTGTTCCATCAAAAGTTTTAAAATGTTTTAAAACCTTATTTAGTCCTATATAGAGGTTTTTTTAATAGTTGGAAGACATATGCGATAACAAAATATTAGTTCACAATTTTAGCACTAGGAGAAAAAATTAAGAACACAAAAAAAAAAAAAAAAAAAAAAAAACAGAAAAGAAACAAAACAACTTTATTTTGTCACATTAGTTAATTAAATTGTGCATTCACATATTTAAAGTAAACGTACCGTGTAAGCATTCTCTTTCAATTGCAGCAAGTTGGCGATAGGAATTGGAATTGATTCAGAAGCAAGAGATCACCAATTTTCTTTTATTCTCTTATATAAAATCTTGAGTCATTGTTTTCTATTTGCATATTTCTGTTTTCCACGGTCCATATTACCGTTTACACCAACTTTTAACGATAGGGTCATTCCATATCAAGTGATCCAAGGAATTTTACCTCACTCTTTTTGATTTCTTTCAAATTCGGCTCATCAACTGTACACCTCAAGGTAAATAAAAATCCAAATGTTTAGCTTTTTATCTTGTTTAGTTTCTTAGTTATCAGGCTTTGATTTTGTAAAAAACTCACATTTTTACATGCATGCTTCAACACAAAACAGGCCATAACTCATCAACAAATAGAGATAAACTGTTCTAGTAAAAAGCGTTTTGAAGTATATTAAATGCAGTTTTATATGATATGCATCATGACAAATTTTATTAAAATTTTAAATTTTAAAACATGACCTTTAAATTTAAATTTTAAATTTCTCAAAAAACGTATCATTAATTTTTTTAAAAGAATTCTCACATATTTCTGTGCATTTTATCTTTGTCTATGCAAAATTTCAGCTTGCGGACTCAATGGGATCGTATTTTCCCGAATTTTCAAAATATTTGATTTACCAAAAAATGAGCATTTTTGTAATTCAAGCTATTTTAAGATGATGGGTTCTTAAAGGAGATTATTTAATTAGCCTTCTAAACACATCTATGCATGAGTGAACAAGCATGGACATGTCTGTGCATGAAATGAACAAGTTCAAAATTTATTTGGGGGAGGAGGGGGGGGGGGCAAAAAATACATACTCGTTTTTGTTTTATCATAGTTATTTTAAAGTACTGTTTTCAAATTATTCAATAGTTATTTTTAAATGAACAAATTGACTTATTTTATGCAATAATAATAATTTTTTCATCATTAATTGTTTGATTTCAGACATATTTTAATGAGATATTAATGATATGAGGGGAAAAAAGTATTTAACTAAACTCATCTGAAATTGTGATAGAAGGGGCCCAACTGCTAGAGTTTGCAGCTTTTGGTTGTTAGTCTTGATTTGCGCTTATGAGCTAATATTTGACGAAGCAAGAAAAGAAAAAACTATGTAGCTTAAACCTCCCCCTGAATAGGTTGTGGGTTACAAATAAAGTTGAAAAAAAGGAAGCATTATAAGAAAAAAGAAAGCTATTTATTTTATCTATCTGTATATCCTAGCATTTCCATACCTCACGTCTAAAAATGAATAAAAAATAATATAAGAAGGAAGGAAATTTAAAGGAGCTGCAACACAGATATTGCAGCTGCTGTGGAATTTCATTTCTCTGCTACAGAGATCATGGGAAAGGAGTATGTGTTGACTTGGGCGGAACAGTGAAACGTCTTACTGCCAAAGCTAGCCTTCAAAAACTGCATTCAGATCAAATTCTGACAGCAGTTTAACTTTTCAATTGAAGTGTTATGAACATTCCTTTAATTCAGTTTTTTTATGTAACTGTTCAGGAATACTCAGAAGAAAGGGAGTTATTAAAAGATAGATTTTTAAGAGCACTATCAGTCGAAGGAACACAGAAGTTTCACAGCTTTGTTCCATTCAGTGAACATGAAATTACTACAAAAGTGTGTTCACATAGTAATAACTTTCAGAAACAGAAATTCTTTGAAGAAAGCTCAAATGTATGACGAACCTGAAAGGGTACATTACATTTGAATATGATGAAAAGTGTTGACTGGCTGAAGTAATTTAAATAGACGTACTTTTCTTCCCCTCATATGATTAATATCTCATTAAAATATATCTGAAATCTGAGAATTAATCAGGAAAAATTATTTTTAATGCATAAAATAAGTCAATTTGTTCATTTAAAAAAACTATTGAATTATTTGAAACAATACTTTGAAATAGCTATGATAAGACAAAAATGTGAATGTATTCGTTGGCCCCTTCCCCAAATAAATTTTGAACTTGTTCATTTCATGCACAGACATGCCCATGCTTGTTCACTCATGCATAGATGTGTTTAGAAGGCTAATTAAATCATCTCCTTTAAGAAACCATCATCTTAAAATAGCTTGAATCACAAAAATGTTCATTTTTCGGTAAATCAAATATTTTTGAAAATTCGGGAAAATACGATCCCATTGAGTCCCCAAGCTGAAATTTTGCATAGACAAAGATAACATGCACAGAAATATTTGAGAATTTTTTTAAAAAAAAAGTAATGATACGTTTTTTGAGAAATTTAAAATTTAAATTTTAAGGTCATTTTTTAAAATTTAAAATTTTAATAAAATTTGTCATGATGCATATCATATAAAACTGCATTTAATATACTTCAAAATGCTTTTTACTAGAACTTTTTATCTCTATTTGTTGATGAGTTATGGTCTGTTTTGTGTTGAAGCATGCATGTAAAAATGTGAGTCTTTTACAAAATCAAAGCTTGATAACTAAAAAACTAAACAAGATAAAAACTTGGATTTTTAATTACCTTTAGAGGTGCAGTTGATAAGCCAAATTTGAAAAAAATCAAAGAAGGTGAGGTAAATTTTTCCTCAAATTTTGGATCACTTGACATGGAATGACCCGATATTCATTCATTAGAACTAGCTGTAAGTACGTAGAATTAATTATAATGACCAGCAGAACAGTATATTGGCCACCAGCCTCTCGCGCACGCAATCCTAAGGCTTCGGCTAAAATGTAAGATTCTGGTGGAGAACTGTAGTACATTATATCTATATATCCTTTTAATAGTACAGTATATCTGTATATCCTTTTAATAGTACAGTATATCTATATATCCTTTTAATAGTACCAGTATATCTATATATCCATTTAATAGTACAGTATATCTATATATCCATTTAATAGTACAGTATATCTATATCTCCTTTTAATAGTACCGTATATCTATATCTCCTTTTAATAGTACCGTATATCTATGTCTCCTTTTAATAGTACAGTATATCTATATCTCCTTTTAATCTCAAGTTTCGTAGATTGATTGTTTTTAGATCGATACGCAGGGATAATTTAGAATATATGTTTTTACGTTATTTGTAAAACATTGATTTCTTAACCTCAAAATTAAGATTTTTTTTTTCTTGCAGCATTTGTCAGAAATATATTATAATTAAACTTTTACATGTAGCCCTTTAAGTTAGTTTAATCTCCAAGTTAATCTCAATCACGTCCGTTTATCCGAATGGATAAATACCAACTCAATACGGACCTAAAACGACGAAATGGAAGTCCAATTGCAATATTCTCTGATGCATTAGGAAATTCAAGCCTCGGGCTGTCCTGCCTCAGTACATGTAAAAGCTAATTACTCTATGAGTCAATAACCGTCTTGTTTCTCCACTTAATTGTGCAGTGGATTTTACTAATAGACTAATGCAACCCATTCCCAACTGTCTATGCCTCCTTGAATTCCAATCTTATGCCTTCCCATTTACCAATGCTGTTGAGTTATTGTAGAATATCTTGATGTATATACACAACTTGTTCCTACATGCTAAGTCAACAAGTTGTGTGCAGTTGGATTAAATGTCTTAAAGCATGTCTAATTTTAAATTAAAAATATAATTGCCAGTTGTTAATGGTGTAAAACACATAACTAAGTTTTCCGAATATGTTAGTGTGTAAGAGCAAAAAATAAATATCATATATTTTCCATATTCCTGCTGTACAATACAAGTCATTATTATAGAATATACACAAATTAACTTGTGAATTAAGTTTATGAGCATAATATTTAAAGCAAGCAAAAAAAAAAAAAAAAAAAATCCACAAGAAAAAATTTCACGTTTTAACACTTATACTCAAAAAAAAAAAAAAAAAAAACACGCATCCAAGTAATATAATGAATTAAAATTCAAAAAACTTCCTTCTTTATGAAGTCAATTTCTTAAAATTATGCAAGGTATAAGAAAGGTTTTGTCAAAATAAGAGGGAATTTATCCATTTCCCTCTAAAATGTAAATCTTTTACTTTAGAGCTTAAATCTTATTCCATTCTGAGTAGAAAAAAAAAAAACGTGCATTGAAGAATGAAAAATTGAACCACAATAGTGATAAAGAGGTAGAATGTCGATGAATAAGTCACACAGTTCCATTTGAATTATAAAATTTGTTAAAGTAGATACTCAAAGCAAGCACCCAAATGTGATGCACCACAGTTCACGCATGCAAACAATATACTTGTGTACTCAAAGCGGAATACGATCCTAGGTTCGAATGTAAATAATTTTCATATTGATGTTAACCACTTGTATTGCCAAAAGCCTTTTTAAACATCATGGACATTCCCAACTATCATGCTCAAGGCAAGGTCTTACCATAGCAAGTAACTAATTAGGCTTCGCCCATCTATTCATTTAGTTAATTTTTCTTTGGGTGTCAAATGGCACAATCTTAGGGCTGCGTTCCTTATTGTCTTTTATTATTTAACTTTAGTGCTTTTTATATCAGTTATCGATTTTCTTGTATCATTTACGACTTAAATTTAACTTCATCTTTCGACAACCCACTCATATGCAATATAGTACCTCTTTTCCAAACACGTTAAGTTCATATTCTTAGGAATGTAAGTTCCTCTGTCGTCCCTCGACTACCCTACGCAAGTGAAGTCATTGCATGACAGGTACAGTAGAGGGTAGTTATAGGTATATATAAATAAATAAACGGGGCTGCGCAGGGTCACTAACCTTTGCATACGTAGTGAATTCTCCGGAAACCGGCATCCATTCTTTCAAGTAGCACTAATTTCGGTGGATGCCATTACCACTTTGGCAAGTTTGACGCTCAGTTTATCCTGCGGCACCTGAGCTCTAAATGACGCCAAACTGAGCTAGGAATTCAATTTACCCGAAAGCATTCAAGCCAAACGGATACTCAAGGGAATATAACCAGTCGCATAATCATACAGCGTGGGCGCTGATGGTTTTCTGCTTCTTGAAAATCCACCGACTTGAGCCAGGTTTGATCCTACGAACTTGGGCGTATGAGGCCAGGGCCTTACCACTACGCCACCCTGCCGGTTGTATCAAAAGATACATATCTTGGCTCAGTGAATGGTCCGATATCTGCCGTCGATAAACCAGCTAATCCTACGAACTTGCGTAGGCTAGCGCCTTACCACTACGCCACCCTGCCGGCTGTATCAAAAGATACATATCTTGGCTCAGTGAATGGTCCGTATCTGCCTTCGATAAACCAGCTAATCCTACGAACTTGAGTAGGCTAGCGCCTTACCACTACGCCACCCTAACGGCTGTATCAAAAGACACATATCTTGGCTCAGTGAATGGTCCGATATCTGCCGTCGATAAACCAGCTAATCCTACGAGCTTGCGTTGGCTAGTTCTACCACTACGCCACCCTGCCGGCTGTATCAAAAGATACATATATTGGCTCAGTGAATGGTCCGATATCTGCCGTCGATAAACCAGCTGATCCTACGAACTTGCGTAGGCTAGCACCTTACCACTACGCCACCCTGCCGGCTGTATCAAATGACACATATCTTGACTCAGTGAATGGTCCGATATCTGCCGTCGATAAACCAGCTAATCCTACGAACTTGAGTAGGCTAGCGCCTTACCACTACGCCACCCTAACGGCTGTATCAAAAGACACATATCTTGGGTCAGTGAATGGTCCGATATCTGCCGTCGATAAACCATTAGTCAAAATAAAAATAAGAAGAAGAAGAAGAAAACAGGAGTTACTCTATTTATCTGCTACAATGTTAACAACTGGTAAGTCTAAATAGCTTTGTTTCAACTTAGATAGTCAGCATGTTAATGATAATATGGTACTCTGATTCCGCTAATGCTTACAATTCTTGCAAATGTCTGGTGGGGCAATAGAAACAAAATAGATATTCTCTGTAGAAATTTGTTTCGATTAAATTATACTAAATATATAGTTCACGTTACAAGGAAAGCAAACGCTTGCAATAACAAAGAAAAAAAGAAAAAAACTAATGAAAAATGAAAAGTAGAATTTTTTTTGTATCACTTTTTCTATAGCATCACTTATAAGACACCCCAGCTTTTCTTGAAGGCCGTGTAAGCTAAATAACAGGTAGGTATAAAACTAAATATAAAACTCTTAAGTTTAAAATTTATTCATATATTTTTTTTCTATGATGATAGCGTGCTTTTTGGAATAAATTAGCTTGAATAACCCTCTAAATGACACTATTCATGTTTTATTGCGTTGCATTATAACAGTTCAAGGCTTCTGAATTACATGTTATGAAAGTGGCTTGCAAACGCCGCTGATAAGCGTTTGAAAAAAAATTTCTACATTTATTTGCTTGACAAAGCTTGCTTTCAAAACACTACTCACAGTGATTTTAATTAACAAAGTTTGTCTTGATTAAAAATTGAAGGAAATAGCAATCGATGAACAAGATGTTTAAATAAAAGAGTTTAATGATTTAAGAAATCAAAAACCTTTTTTTTCTTTTTTTGTGCTAGAAATTAAACAAGCTTCTAAGGGAAATTTCAGTGGAATAAGAGCTGAAATGTAATCAAAGAAGAATAAACAAGAACCATTTGTTTTAAATCAGGTATCTTCTTTTTTTCTTAATTTTGTTCTTTCGTTTCTGTTTGTTTTGATTTGTAAAGAAAAGTTTTCTTATATCCCTGACAGTGACATTTTTTCGAAGCGTTTTTCCTCGATTTGATTAGAAGCTTTGAACGTTTTTTTTCCTTTCATATAACGTTATTTAAACAAGTTGTTTTATTGATTTTATTTGAATTTTAATTTATTTTCTCTTTCTAAAGTCACATTAAGAAGCTTTATTTATGCACTCCTGCTCGTAGATGAAGCATAATTCAGTTTATTCAAGTATATCTGCAAAAGCGCAATGGAAGCCTTGCAAACATAAAACATGTGTATTAAACAAAACTAAAGATACAAAAGACTGAGTAAATAATCCATAGTCGCTTATTAAAAAAATAAGGGGTTTAATTGCTGCAGCAAGTGTAGAGTTCCATCATCTGTACAAAAATAACATAATAATGCGAGTTGTATAAAAGTAATTATGCTATCATTTCTGAAACTTTTTACTATCATGACTAAAGTTTTAGCTAAATGACTTAACAGTGACTGACTTAACAGCTTTTGCTAAAAGCAGCTGGAATTATAGTGTCGTATCAAGGAAAAACCATCTGTAGTAAAACGTCCACTTGGTTTTCACTGTTCAAAGCGAATATGCGAGATTAAGAATTTCTCTAGATCTTAGTTAGCATGTATCCTGATATTTTTGTTACTCAAAAAATAGATCTTCGTCTGCTCACCAGTAGTTAACTATTTTGTTGATATTATTGAAAAATATTTTTAAGCAATGACTAATTAAATTAAAAATTAATTATGCGTTGCTATATTTTTATCTTTCAAAGTGATATTTTTTAAAAAATTGAATTTTCTTTATGACAGGAAAGTAGTGTAGGGAAGCTAAGACAAGGCTCTTTATGTTTGTGGTGATGTCACAGAAAAAAGCAAAAGCACAAACATATACGAAATTTATATTTTTTGTATAAAAAATTAAGTAAGTGATACGAAATTTATATGTTTTGCATAAAAAATTAAGTAAGTGCAACAAATTGAAAAATTCAGTTAAATAGTAATTGAATCAAAGCAAGAGAAACACCGAATTATGTAGAAATATAATGTAAGTAATAATAAATAATGATAAAAATAATAGTAATAAAAAATGAGTCTTTAAAATGCTGCAAAAGCGAAACGAGTAAAAGTGTAATGGAAAACGAAAACACACATTTAGTAAAGAGTGTCAGTAGAAATAAAGCTCCCGTAGTCGGAGTCGACACATTTCTAAGCGACTTCGACTACTTTACCTCAAAATTATCCCAACTCCGCAGCCCTGACTATTGATAAAATATAGCGTAAATAACACCATTTCCTGTAGATGGCTACTTCTTTTGCGCAAATTTTTCACAATGGAGAATAATTTTTTATTAATGAAACACGGGTGTTATAGATTTTGTAAAGAAATTTTCTACATAAAAAAACTTGAAGACTATTTTGAAAACTCAGTAATTATAAATAAAATGCAATAATGCGATTGAGAAGCTTTCCGCATTGAGAAATATCCGGAATAATTTAAATGTATCATGAAATTTAAACAAGCAAGTCATTACTTTCCAAATAAACGAATTTTAGTTTCGAATGCTGAGTGTGAATTATTAATTACAAACTTAAAAATGAATGAAGTAACAAATTTGTGTATTGCGAAACTTTGCGCAAATAAAGTACATTTAGGTTAGTGCTACGAGCTTTATTTTTGTCTTTGAGGTAATTATTAGACATAAATTGCACCTACAGTTATACAAATTCAAAATATTTTTTCTTGTATATTATTCGACTAAATCTAACCTTTGAAGTGTTTAATTTTTAACATTACGTTTATTAAAATTTTTAATTGGTGATTTCATTTTACAATATGTTATAAAATGCATGATTATTGTTGTATGTACCTAAATTATTTACTTACTCACCTATTCAGATAAAGATTTTATTAAAGGCAAATAATAATGAAAAAATCACTTTATTATAATTTCTCTACTTTTGAAATTTTTGCATTAAAGTATTGCATTTGCTATTCGGCCAAATGTTCGGATTTTTTTCTTCTTCCATCTTCTACTGATGTTTTACAACAATAGCTCCTTCTCTGTTTGATATTCCGTTCTTTGAGCTTCCAAGGCAGGTACTGACTTTCTTTTTCAGTTTTACTGTTAGTTGAGTAGATGGCTTAAGGCGTTATTCATCAACTAATTTGTACCTCTGTCACACACTCGGACCGCCGATATGAGCGTTTTGATTGGTTGAGGCTTGTAAAGCCGTTATTGCCCATTTCAGGTGGAACAGAGTACCTGCTTGTTCGATTCTGGCAAAACAAATCAAAATGAAACTTTTTAGTTTTAAAATGCCTCTTATTTCTGTTCTTAATTATTATTTTTCTAATATTTTCAATAATTTCATAATATTTCTATCTATATATTTTGCGGCTATATAACTTTCATTCGTTTAACAAGCTGCACATTTTAGTTCTGTTACATGAAAAACATTCACGTAACTGCACAATGAATGTCCTTGAACTTACAAGATCACCTTGCACTTACAGGATCTGAAATCGCAACGCTCCTTTGTCTTAAATTTTGTAACTTTATGTTGAATCTGGAATTAGTATTTTTACTCTTAATACTTTTCTCCAATACCTGACATGAATGATTTACTCTAATTTATTTTAAGATGAGTTTATCGGGAACGGTTGGAATATAAATTTTAAGCCACATATCTTTAATTAAATCAGCAACGATAAATAATTGGTTCAGAAATATCACAATTGACAAAGCTTACCTTAAAAATAACATACTTATTTTTTTATTTCTAATTACTTGAATTCAGAATCGACCTGCAGATCCAAAGATATGTTGCCAAGTCAATGAGTTTTCAACTTTCTCATTTGAATTTAAACTACTTGCTAAAGTCCCCTATTTAGATCCATGAATTTTATAAATTCTACTAACGAATAATAACTTTCAGAAAATGCAATATTTTTGTTTGGCCAAAAAACTCATGTGCGATATTTACCCACTTTAGAACCTGTTGCGTGTTACATGCTCTAGTGTATTGGAAAAATTTTAATGAACCCTATTTATAGATATTAGCATTAAAATAGGAAACGAAAACAAAGATAATGATGTTAATACGTGATTGCATTATGTGGTACATTTTAGGATTTTAACAATGAGCGAAACATTGTTTGCAAAAGGGGACTTTATCGATTGTATCGTTCTTTGAAGTGTTCTTATTTGTGATTTTTTAGTAGTCTAAAATTACATGTGCCCAGTATGTTTTTAGAATGTTTCAAATAAACGATATTGTGGTTTATTTCAAAACATTTTTAGTGTAGTGAAACTTTTAAACCTGACCCCCGATCTAAGTTGACTGCCTTCATCGGACATGCAATCACTTCTATACTCTATAATGGCGGGAAAGCTTTGTAACTTGACCACATCTATGTCTATCTTGACCACTAACACACACCAAATTTGGCTGGGAGTAATATAAAAACCACTTAAAAATTGTTCACCTGATTACAGTTTTTTTTTTTTAAATCTTCGGAAATACAAAAATGAATTTTTAAAAAATGTCCATTGTATGTTTCATGCTAGGATCTAAGACAAGAATTTATCTGCATGGATTAAAAATACGGTATTAATCATCTGAGGCAGCATTTTATATCTTCTTGTTTGCATTCAATGAGAACTGGTGTCAGTAGAAAATTTCATTTCTGTCAGTTGCGAAAATCGGTTGCGAAATTTTATTCCAAGTTACTCTTAAAAAGAAGAAGAACACTTAGAATTTAATTTGTAGTTTCTGCTAAAGTTGTAAATAAAATGGTTTCAAATGATAATATTATAGAAAAAATGCTACAAACAACAACAAGGAAATATTTTGATGAAAAATATTAATATCATGTTAATTAATTATGTCTGATAAAACGAAAAATATGTTCGAAAAACGAACTATAGGGTTATGTTTAAATGGAAATTTATTTTTTAGGTATTATCAGTATGAAATAAGTAAATTGCATAGCTAGTATGTTTATTTTTAATTAATAACGTACTTTGATTTTAAATTTGTGTCATTCTGATAAGAAACCTCTGAAGATATTTCAGATAATAATTAGATAGAAATACTCTGAAGATAATTAGATAATAATTAGATAGGACTACTCTGAAGATAATTAGATAGATACTCCATTTTAAATTAATATTTTTAAAAAATAAGCTACACTCAAAAGCATTTTAATCAGTTGGAAAAAAGTAATGCACGGCGTAAGAATTTTTTTTTCATCACCAACTTCTATAACTTAACCACTGCTGCACCGCAAGTGATTTACTTGCATAGGCTTCATTCTTTTACTTTGGTATCACTTTATGCTAATATTGAATGTATTTTTTTAATGATTCTTCTAGGGTTTTCAAATTTGATGCAATACTAATACTTTCTATTTTATGTTATGTTAGGAATATCTTATGAAATATGCAATCATTTAAACTTATGTATTTTCGAAGTTCATACGTCTCTCGCACGGTGAAGGTAAACTTACAACATAAAATGAAAGCTCTAAAAAATCATACGTTTTCACTTACGCGAGGCGCATTATTTAATTTCTTATCTCGAGAAAAAGTGCACTCGAATTCTGAATTTCTCTGTAGAAGTTATTGTAGTGAACGCTACTGAAATGTATTTATTTATGCAAATGATATGTTAAAATATCAATAATAAACACACACGAAGAGGAAAATAAAAAAAACACAGGTAAGGAAAACCGAAAGACAAATTAATTTATAAGATAGAATGAAAATGTTTCACTTTAAATTAGGAGAGATAATCTTAAGCAATGGAAAGTTCAATCGTATAGAAAATCCGCTTTATTTTATTCATTTAAATATTAATTACATTTATATACGTACATATAACGCACATGTCAGCTAATTAAACAGAATATAATTCTTTATAAAAAAAAAATTGCATTCGTTCACGCGCTGCATATAATTTAACATATTATTTTTAGCGGATGTTTTTTAATTATCTCATCTTTTGTGTAAGTCATTTTGCAGAACTTTGAAATATGCTTCAATTATCTGTTAACTAAATTTGAAAGCACAGTGAGATGAATATGTATATCATTTACTACATTTGAAATTCATTGTTAAATTAGAGCTATCAAAATTGAAGTGATGTTACATACTAAACAGTTAACAAGCAGTTTTCCACTAAATGTTGACATATTTTTACATGTAAAGAAACTTCTTTAAACAGGTAACACTTGCTCTTTTTAAACGACCCTTTTTAAGGCTCTGTTAAACTATTTTTTTTAGAGAATCTGTACTTGAAATAGTTTATGATTTAAAAATAAACAAAAGAGATAAGTTCCTATATCAGCATAATCGATTCTTTAAAATGTTTTTGAAGCCTTAATAAATGTGTTTGTAAACATGAAGTTATAACATTTTGAGCAAAATAATAAAATATATAAGCAAGTTTAGATTTCAGCTAATTTGTTTAAATTTTAAATACAATGACTTCATACAAATATTTCTTCATTACATCGTAAGCAAGAATTATCTATTCAATGTAGACTAAATGTTATAGCTTTCAATGCAAAAATTCGGTAGGTAGAACAATAATTAAAATCTGATAACCATTACGATAATAGTTCAGAAAGCTATAACAATTTTTGAAAGTGCATATACATTTGCAAACATTCATTGAAATGGTTGAAAAACTTCAAACAATATGCATTTCAGAGTCTTCAGCAACAAAAAAAAAGTACTTTTGAAATGCAAAACATTATTCGAAATGATGCAGATATTATTGTAAGTTGTATCTATTTCAAACTCAAACAAATATTTTGTTCTCCTAAAGAAAAAGAATTTCCTTACGAGTTACTAAATAAGTAAGAATTCGTTGACATCACGAAACATCAGAAAGTTGCATGACCATATTTTTAAAGATCAGCGTCTAGGTCAAATATGAAGACGAATGAATTGAATAAGGCGTGACCTAAAACGAATTTTAAGGCTAATTTTTAATTTTTTTGTATAAAATATGGATAGCCATTCATACAAAAAAAAAAACTTATACGTGCTCGTGGGAATGTAAAAATAATATTACACTAATGAATCAGTTTTAAAAAAATGTCTAATCTCATTAATTAAGGTATTTCGTTAAATAAATTTTATTTTTAAAATTTTCTTTTCGTACCTAATAGTAAAATGTTAATTAGCTGAAGTTAGTCATGCTTTAAATATTTTTTCTGCATCTTCTTTTCGAAAATTGCATTGTTATTTCCATATTTAAGTGCGTCTTGAAACACCGAGACGGTCTAAGCTGATGCATTAAAAATTTCAGTGTGTCGGCAAATGCCCCGTATTAATTGCTTCAACGAATTTGATTCTTTCTTGATTTAATTTTTGTGAGGATAAAGAATTCAGAAACAGTAAAGTCTTCGTTACTAAAAATAGTTGAGGCACGAATGTAAACTATTTTCAAGCCAATCATACCTGCTTAAATTATGTTTTTGACCCCAATCAAAAAAATTTCATTTTTTTTTCGCTACAAAAGTAATAAATATGAAAGTTGTGTACCTGTGCGTACTAAATATTTAAAAGATTTTTTTATTCTTAAATAAGTTTAAAAAGAATTATGCTTATTATTTTGTAGTGTAGAACAGGTGTTATTCAGGGAAAATGAAAAACCACTTTCGTTTTAAGTTTTCTTCTAAAAAATTAAAATTTTCTAGGAGGAGGTAAATTGAAATACACACACTTTAGAACTCCTATCTATTTTGGTTAAACTTCTATACTTTGAATTCCGTCAAAAGTTTCGTCTACAAAAACTGATTTTATGTTTATATATATATATATATATATACAGCAGACTCCCAAGTATCAGGAATAGTTTTTTTATCGTAATTAAGTGAGGACTACATTGCCAAATTAATTGTCATTGGAAGCGGGGATCTGCTACGATGCTTCTAAGAGTCGGGAATCATATCTTAGAGCTACCTTTTCATATGTGCAATCTTATCAGTGAATCAATTTTCTTAAGAATTAGGCCTACTATTTATGTTAATATTTTGTTCATGTTTACTGTATTTAAGTCATGAATTATATAATTTATGTAAAAATGTGAACAACTAATTTTTTTAAATTTACTGTTTCTCTAATTATTCTTTGATAGGCAGTGCAGTACGTTAAACATTTATAAACTAACAGTACCGTCTATTTCAACATGACACGTTACTGACGACTGCTTTTATGATTCACCGGAAAAGGTTCCCATTCTGCATGACTTGAGATAAATGGAGGGCTTTGAACTAAATAAGAAGTGAAAAATACGAATTATAACTGGGTTTTGGTCTATAACTTTGTCCTATGGTACTGGTGCGGCAAACCAATGAGCTCACATAACTCTGGACTATCCCGCTTTTTTGATGTCGCGGCCTGTTCTTCCACCACATAATGCCAGATACTCCAGAGTCTACTGTATATATACAAACGACAGCACGGGTTGTTAATGTTAACGATGGAATTTAAGCCAATTGGTGGAATGAAAGTGGTTCAGTATTGTTCCACACTGCGTTTGATGTAGTCTTTATTTATTTAAAAGTATTCGCTAATCCTAAAATTGTTATAGTATTTACTTGAATTGTAACTTTTTACAATACATGTTGGCATAAATAAGTGTTAAAAACGAAACATGTCATGCATTCAAATAAGTCTAAACTAGCTTTCTGATGGTAGATTTTTTAGTGATATTAACTTCTAATTAAATTCTAGGTTCCAGAAGAAGTAAGATCTTTAAATAACAGGAAATTAATTAGTCTAGTATGAAGTGGTTCATAATTTTAAAGAAATTATTTTTATGGTTTTGAATTAATAGTTTTGTTCCTGAAATGATTCCTACTGAGAATACACTCCTTTATCTATAAAGTATTTCCCAATCGCTGTGCACGTCGAGGCTATATATTTATTTTATTTTATAAACATGCTAAAGGAGTTCCCTCCCTGCTCATTAACTATCCCCAATCCCCTAGAGTAGTACGTAGCAGTCCTTTTCTATTTTCCATGCAATCCTAGCAACAAAGTATTTTCACGATTTCTGTCAAAAACAATTGTAGTTCAGCTCAATTCACTTGTTTCCTGATGTGCCTTATTTATGATCACCAAAATTTATATGGAACTAGTCGAAATGTGTCGTCTCATTGTAACTGAACAAATTCACGGAATAAAAAAATGCTGGTATTTTGCGTTTAAAAAAAAAGCTCCAGTTTGCTAGATACAACGAATGGTGCTTATAAGTCCCATAAAGCACAAGTTTTTTTTTCCTGAAGAGCTAATATAGTGTAAGTTATTCTTTGCAATTTCAGGTTGTGGGGGTTGACTAGGGAGCTGGGGGTGGGGTAAAAGTTACATAGAGAAAAAATATTATACAAAGTGTGAGCGAAAGTCAAACGGGCATTAGAAATAAAATAACGCACGGGCATCGGCAAATTTTCCGGTAACTTTCGCCCCGTCAGACACGGGCAAATACCTTAAGGAGTTAACACTATGTTTGTGCGCAGCATATATAATTCCGCATCAAAATACCGTAAAATTAAACCCGTAAAAAAACCCCGTAACAATATCGTAAACAAACATGTAAACATATCGTAAAAAAACCCTTAAGCATATCGTAAAAAACCCGCAACCAAACATATAGTAAATAAAAAGTCCTCTAGGGGTTGTTGATGGAGGCCTGATCTCCTGGGTGAACGAAGCTACGTGAAACTTTATGAAACATACTTCTAAAATATCCGCAGGAAAACTAGGTGCAGTTTAAAAAACTTTCTTAAATATTTCTGAATTTGGAAAAAATATAAGTAGCTGCTATGTAAGTTTGATACCCAAGCCAACGAAAACGGTTTTATTGTAACCAATGAAATCAAAAAAAAAAGAAAGAAAAAAATAACCAAAAGCATAAGTAGCTTTCATTGGTTACTAATGAATCAATGAATGCTGAAAAGAAGTTAACTTTTTCTTTTTTTTTTAATAATTTGAAACCATTTGTAATCGTCAATTTTACCGCAAGCATTCAAGAGACTAACTGATATTTTTCACAATGTAATTAACATGACAGTAGTAATACTGTGACTTCTTACAAAGTTATGAATTTGTAATTATCGACTACTTTTTTGCTCTTCAATACAATTTTTGTTTTTCATGCTTAGATATTGCCATGCGTTTAAAACTTGTTTTTCTACAACAAATATGCAAGAACAAGGAGAAAAAAATCTCACCACATAAAAATGGATTAAAACACTCGCACAAATGTTGAATAAAAATCAATTAGGATTCTGTATTGATTGATTGAACCTTTTCTTCTTATGTATCATTTGGAAAATTAATACAGATAAGATAGATGTAAACACGTGTATATTATTTTAGCAAAACGTTTAATTGCTTACAGAAATATGTATTCAATTAAGTCGGGAAATATTATTGCAGTTGCTTCTATACTTAATATTTATAAGAGGAATTATAAGAAAATACTTTCATAATGTATTTTAGATAATTATCTACTACTGAACGGCGTTATGTCCTCTTATTGGAGACATTTTAAGCGAGAAAAGTGAAGAAAAATAAATCTCAATGTGAGCATTGCTAAATCCGACGTTGCTTACAACATTGGATTTATCAGTGTTCGCAGAAAACACAAATGTACGCTTTTTAGTTCAAATTTTAAATTATGTAAGTACAACATAAAATGTTCATAGACAGTTTTTTTTTCTAATAGTGATTCGAAATACTTTGTGATACATGTATAAAAATTTCGTAGCGGAAATAGTCCTATTCATTATATTTGATTTTTTTGATTTTTTTAAAAATACTTTTTTTAATTGTTATTTTGAGAAATCGATCCTTTAATCGTCTATTACACGCAAGAAATTTTTTAAATGACATACACAGAGTGTTACTAAGTATAGAAGAAAAAGATAATTATCTCTAAAACATTACATTTTTGGTGGACATGTAAAAGAACTTTCATTTAAATAGTTTTTAGACACTATTAGAAATTACACTTATTTGCGTGAACAAATACATTAAGTGTCTTTTACAAGAAAACAGCAAAAACGAGATAGGATTGTATTACACATGATTTGTTATCGAAGTATCGGAAAACAGTAAATGGGTTAGTTCTATTAGAATCTGAAAACATGACATGTTATTTTTAGATTTTAATGATTCTAATGTTTTGTTTTGGACTGAATGCATATCCGAAACTTCGCTTTCTAGCGTAGTACAGACATTGT
Organism: Octonoba sinensis; assembly: GCA_038502835.1. Taxonomy (NCBI): domain Eukaryota; kingdom Metazoa; phylum Arthropoda; class Arachnida; order Araneae; family Uloboridae; genus Octonoba; species Octonoba sinensis. The sequence continues at coordinate 13,669,999 of CM076606.1, read as the reverse complement.
GGAAAAAAATGGCTTTTAGATAATTAGGCAAACACTGTACCTAATGTTACGAAACATTTTTACAAATCAAAATTAAAAATGAGCTCAAGAATAATTATGGAGTATACTGATAAATATGATTTTTAAAAGAAATAAATTAAAGATGGCATAAATTGGTAATATTTCAGAACAAGCTACGAGTAAAAGTAGAAAAAAATACAAAAGAGAGAGAGAGAGAAAAGAACGGATATGGGTTTGGATTTCGCAAAACTGTTTTTGATTTTGGAATTCAGGATTAAGTTCATAATTTGGTATATACTTATTGAATTGAATAACTTTGGGGTGAAGTATATACGTGAAAATAGTGGAACTATTGTGAATATACTTGTCTAACGCGATACCCGTGTTGTACACAATATTTTAAAACTTTAATTGCTGACTTACATACAGTTTTTGAATAGATCAATAATATTAAAGCTTAAAGAATGGATTGCCAACTTTGACACATTTGAAACAAGAACAAAAGCATCATTAATTTCAATCTGAATGATCCTTTGTGGAACCTCAAGGAAAACCATGCGCAGGAGTTAAGAAACTACCTTAACTTAAATGCACCACTTAGGCGTCAACAACAAGAGGTTGATGTGTCTCCTGGGCATCATAACAAACAGTCCATTGTGGGCTTTATTACTTCTATCGACCGGTGAGATAACGCTCAATAGCCATTAAGGTTCATTGCAGGCAGTGAAAAATATCCCTCCGCTTTAATTAGTTCCTTGAAAAACACAGTGAGCTTTCTTTATTGTCAGGCTTATGAATATTAAATAAAGATATCAACGGTAAACGAGGATTAAATAGTTTTCAAGGCGCCGAGTTAAGCAAACTGGTGGGTGTTTTTCGAAAAATACTTTTGAAATGTGTTTGCTTACCTTCCGATGCCTGATAAATACTATTTTAATATTTTTTATTGGGCTGTTTATAATCACTAACCTTTGCAGACCGAGTGCATTCCATTGAAAAAAGCATCTATTCTTTCAAGTAGCACCACTTTCGGTGGGTGCCATTACTACTTTGAAAGTTTTGCAGCTCACTATCCCCTAGGAGCGGCACCTGATTTCTAATTGATGCACAATTGAACTAGGAATTTAATTTAGCCGAGAGTAACCAAGCCAAACGAATACTCATGGGATCTTTAACATGCCGCATAATTAAACGATGACGATTTTTCTGCATGTTAAAAATCAGGTTTGATTCTGCGAACTTGGGCGTATGAGGCCATTGCCTTACCACTACGTCACCCTGTCGGAATTGTTTTAATATTCAATTAAGAATAAATTTGTTGGTAATTATATTTACCAGTTTCTTCGTACTACATCATCAACTCTGAAGCAAAGTGTTGGGGGAGGAGAATTCTGCCGAGAAACTATAAAAAACGCGTAAATCCATTCACTGGCAAGAATAAATCAATGCATGAAACATTCGGCCGCACATCCTATGGGAAGTGCACATACTAGGAATGTGCACATCCTAAGGAGATTTATTGCAGTGCATAAGTTTGTATCGAGCATAAAAAAACAAGCATTTTGTTTTGCGAAATAGCATTCAGGGGAAAGAAAAATGTGGATTAAAATCTCGGAGTCAGTCTATAAATTATTTTACATAATTGGCTAAGAGTTCAGAGTACCGCAGAAACTGTTTAATAAAAGTACACTAAAACGCATGGAATTTATTATGCAGAGAGAAATATTCCTTTTTAGCCTGCTTTCCCGTAAAAAAAAAAGAAACAACAAAGCGTAAAAGAAGGTTTAATTTATCGTGAAAATATCGTTAGAAATCAAGAAAAATCTGAAATAAGTTAAGTAATTAAATAAAGAATTAAAAATAAAAGTAGGGTTTTGAGGTGGGGAAAAGTATGTCGGTCTGTCTGCCCCCCCCCCCCCTTTTTAAAAACTTTTTAACGAATTATCCGATTCGAAAAATTCCTTTTGTATTCGAATAAAAATTAGGTTTTGACTAAGTTTTTCTTCCGTAACTTTCGCATTTGCTCTAAGCAGATCAGATTATGGAAAAATAAATAAATAAAAGAGTGATTTATTTCTATACATTTACTCATTTGATATGACAACATTGAATTTTGTGGGAATTTTCAAACACATAAATATATATATATATATATATATATACGTGCACACATTTATATATAACTAAACTTCATTACGTTATGAATAATATTAGAACTTTCGAATTGTGTAATAACATTTATAACACAAGCAACATGTGAACCAAAATGTGTATTCTTCGATAAGAATTTGATTACGGAATTCAATCGAAACAAAATTGGAATTAAAAAAAGAAAACTGCTACTTCAAATGTCTTAGTAGATGACGGTATATTTTGTTCTGTTGTTTCAAAGCAAGTTCTTTCCGTACCTGATTGCATTAAGTATTTCTTTTAGAAACACAAAGAGAATAATACTGTTAGAATGACTCTTCTTTTTAAAATAAACCCTAGAGACTTTCGCCCGTGCTTTTATTTTAATTTATCTACTAAAGAAAACGTGACTTGTAGTAACTTTTGTTCATTATTTGAATTTCTCAAACATTGTTCTTCTTGCGAACAGTGAAGATATTCACTAATGATGCTGAAAAGAACATCAGTCCATTAAATATACGATATATGTTTTGGAAGCAGCAGAAATATTGTCAAACTCTTTACAGAAACGAAATGTAAAAGCTGGGTCAAATGCTTTTGTTTTCGCACTAACGATTCTTTTAGTTGAAGAAACTTATTAGAATTTGTTTTTCAATAAGCATAAAACCCGATGTTTTATATATGTAAAAAACGATACACCTTTTTAATGAATTTTTTCAACATACATTGGGTACTTTTAACTATTATTATTATTATGTTTTTTTACGTAGTAAGTTTGAGAAGTTTTAATTTATAAAAACCCATCAAGCTATTTCATAACATATCCGTAAATCGCGGTATATGTATACATGTGCATGTATTTATGTGCAATGTTAGACATCTTGAAAAGATCCTAGTTAAAGTTAGACATCCTAGTTACTAGTCCATCGGACCAGTAAGTACTAATAGATACTGGCCCGCAAACAATGTGACTCGTCCGCCGCTGTGTTATATTTAGCCACTGGACCACTGGTTTTTATTTCGTGGTGGTCCGATTCGGTTTTTAATGCTCTCAAATCAGCTGACCACCAAGTATTCGGAACGATGTTTGCTGCGTATGCAACAAGTGTGTGTATACATTCCAAAATAACTTCATGTAAATTGCTTCTGAGAAAGTCTTTTTCTTCTTAAAATTGCCATAAATGTTCATTATTGTCAGATAACCGTAGATTGATCACATGTGTTATTCAAACAGCTTAGACTTGAAAGATGAGTCAACACATCTTTACTATGAAAAATGTGATGCAGCTATTGCCATATGATGTAAGCATAAGCGCATAAAATGGATGTTTGCTACAGCGAATTAATCTGTTACCAAGAGTCGTCATTCTGTTTGAAATGGTAACATACGTTATTTCTTCATTATTAAGACTACTTCTTTATTGTAAAAAAGATGGTGGTATAATGCACCAAGAAAATGACGTCAGTTTGCTGTCTAAAAAGGATGGCGCTTAATTGTACTATATTTTGGGGAACCGTACTTGCGTACATAAAACTTATTTTTATTGTGTCATTTGTAAATAGCTGATGGAAATTCCGTTAGAACTTAACCCCTTAAAGCACGATTTTTTTCCGGAAACACTGGTAAAAATGAGAGTTTTTTTGACAGAAAATGAATGTAAAGGTATGGTGAAACTACTTGTTTTGCAATTTCAGTTGGGGGGATGTTGACTTAAGAGCGGGTGGGGTCAGAGCTATATATATGTGTGTGTTTGTGTGTATATATATATACACACAAACAAAGTGTAACTTTTCGGTAACTGTCGCCCGGCAACTGTCGGTATTTCATTATTGTCGGACGGACAAATGCGTTAGGCGGTTAAAAAGCTCTGAATTGCCAGATTTCCAAGACCGCCAAATGCGGATTCCCCTGTCTATTCGTTCTATGAAACATATTTAAAAAACCAGATGAAGTTACTTTAAACCGTTTATTGTAAGATTTTTAAATTGTTTTTTTTTTTAAATTAAATAATAAAAAAAGATTTTTTTTCTTAAGAAATCATATTGAAAAAAAAAAAGAACGTATTGAAAAAAATAAATTACATATTGCAAAAAATATGTATATTTTTAACTCCTCTGAATTGAATATTTATAACTTTAATTTTCGGCTGCATGTTTCTTTTCCTTCTTGCCTGAAAACTGTATTTATCAATAATTTCTTCCTTCCTATTCTCAACCAGTTGTTATTCTGCAAAAATGAGTATGCTGAGTTAAAATTACAATTTAATAAAATATCAAGGCTGGTCATCTTTAATAATCCATAGTTTTTAGTAATTCGAAGTTCATCAGACACTATTTCCGGTTGTGATTAATAAAAAATATAGCGCCAACACGAACTTTGTGTTTCTTAAATTTTTGACTTCAGTTTCTGTTTTTTTCCTTTTTTCCCCTTTATATACATAAAACCATTGAAATAATGTAAAAGGCTATTCTTTCTCAAATATATATATTCCCCAATAAAAGACGAGCATATGCAATTAATGAGGAAACAAATTGCATGCCTAAATTTGAGTTTCTTTTTTAAAAAGTTGTATTTAACTTACATTATCTAAAATGTCATTTTTCAAAAGCAACTATTCGAGAAATGTATTACGAATAATTAATCAAGTTATTTTAAACCCTCACATTGAACATTGAGCAAATAGTAACAGAATGTTCCAAAAGGAGAAAACGGTTGGCCTAGAATTTTCATCGAAATTCTAGAACAGAAGGTTTTGCTCCCAAACTTGGTAATTCGTTGATCGATCGGTCATTGCGTGCTAGTTGTAAATGAAGTGAGTTAAAGAGAGACATTCTAATTTCCTGGCCATTAAAGAAATCATGCAAAAGCTTAGTTTTGACAACTTTTGACCCGGCATTTCTTAATTATATCATCAGAGTGACAGAGCAAAACTCTAATTATATTTTTAAATATTAAGTAACGATCAATTTGTAAAATATAACGTTTATACATGTATTTTTAATAAGTGTAGAACATGTACAAAATATAAGACGATAATATACAAGTTTTAGCTAGATATATGTTGTTACAAATATGCTTGTTTTTATTTAATTGCGAAAGTTTCACTTTAAATTCCAAAAGAGTTCTCACGAAGATTATTTTCCAGCTTAAAATATTTTTTGGAAATTTAAAATTATCTTTTTTTTCTTCTCTTTCTTTATAATGTGCCTACTTATGGTCACTAATCTTTGCAGACCTAGTACATTCCCCAGAAACCGGCATACATTCTTTCAAGTAGCACCCACTATTGGCGGTACGGCATGAAAACTTTGACTCTGTTTAACCTAGATTGGGGCACCTGAGTTCTAAGTGATGCGCAACTGCACAAGGAATTCAATTTGGGCGAGATTATCCAAGCCAACACAGGTACTCAAGGGATCTTTAACATGCCGCATAATCATACGGCATGGGCGCTGACGATTTTCTGCATCTTGAAAATCCATCGTCTTGGGCCAGGCGGCCGGCTATTTAAAATTATCTAGTACGTAAAGACTGAAAATGGTGGTCGCTACGCGAGATAAAGGCATTCACTTTTCAAAGCTGTTCAATATTACCCTACAAAACATACCTAAGTACTGAAGCAACATATTAGTCAAATATTGATTTAAGGCACTCTTAAATGCATTGGACGCCAATTACTCATTTAGTCGGTTCGTTTTTATTAAGATTGCACACACCGCGATTATGCTGTATTTCGAAACTTTGAAGACTGCCTGTCTATTTTAGGGAATATTTTCAAATGCATGAATGAGAAAGAGTGAATGAATAAATGAATGACTGAGTAAATGAATGACTGAGTAAATGAATATGTTTTGACCGTTGAAAAAGGTATATTTGAAGCAATTAAGAACTAAACTAAATGAGAAAGAGAGAGAGAGATATTAGAAATTTGATGTTCGTGTATACGGGAAAGTAGGCTCGTGTACTAGACGAAACTTTTTGTTAGTCTTCGGAAAAAATTGAAGGTATAAGAAATCGAGTGTGACAATGATCCTAGATGTTCATTAATGTTCACATAGCTTTGTTACTTCAGTAAACGACTCCAAAGCAAATTGTCAGTAGGTGTCGCGGAGAAAGAACTCTCAACAAGAAAGTCCGCTTTTGGAAATGCACAGCTAGAACAGATAAAGATACTACACACAAAATTTCAGCACTCTGGCTTACTTTGGATCTTTATTGTCCCGCGCGTACGTACACTTAACGAAAAAAAAGGCCAAAATTCATTTAGGGGTGAATAAAATGGAAATTTAAGTTGTGTGTGTGTGTGACATTTGAGTGGGAAATTTTTCGCGAATGCGTTTTTTTCTCTGTACTCCTTACTTTGTACTTTGTCTTCTTCGTTTTCCTGGTACAATAAATTCAAAAGCCCAAATTAGTGCATTGGACTGATGAAAGTCTCGAGAAAATTATTCAGCAGAAAGAAAAGCAATTTTTTTTTAAAGCCGAGTGTTTACAAGGAGTTGAGGGAAAGTTTTGGATAATAATTTGGATTAACGAAAGCTTTAAAGCAGTTAACCAAAAAAATGCATTGTTCTCGTTCCATTGAATTTACAAACTAAGAACAAACTCCATCATATGAAGAAAATCAGAGCGTTCGATTGATGTATTATGTTAATATGTACAAGAAGGATTTTGCCCCCATATTGGGGAATTTATGTGGAAATTCGCCTAAAATTAAAATAAAATAATAAAGAAATTGTAATTCTAAAAAATGCAGACCGCTAGGTTGTATTGTCATCGGCTCTTGATACGTGTGCAAAATTTCAAAGGGTTTGGACCTCTAAAGGTGGGTAAAAATAGATGGCAAGTTTTGATTAAATATAAGTGAAACGAATAAAGACGTAGTAAAAAATCAGCATATTGTTGCAGCTCACGTTTTCCTCTGCTTTAATTGTCATACAAAGTATTGTAAATAGCACTGGTCAACAATAAGAATGTATCTTGAATGAAATTGCTGAAATATTTATTAATTTAGCTTGCTAATCATGAATATTTCAATAAAAAAGGGAATTTGGCTCTAGTTTGTTTTGTTATGTTGAGATATTACTTTGTATGATTGGGATAAAAGAATACAATAATAATGTATTGTATGTCTTGTTTCCAATTGAACTTATAAAGAAATAAAGATAGCAACACAAAGTACTAATACGTACCAGTTTGTGCATAAGTACCTGCAGTACATAATAAATGTGTACATAACAAAATTGACAACATAAAGTAGAGTCTTACAAAGTTTATTGCCGAACTGTTTCGTTTACGTGCTTGCTTTGCTCTCTCCAAATCACGGGAGCAGCAAATGGCATACCTTTTTCTTTTACCAGTCACCCGCAGATAAAATGTTGTTGCACAGGTGATACAGCACACGTGGGGTGCCCATTTTTTAAATCTTGGGTGCCTATTTTACAACCAAAATAGAGGAAATATGCCTTCCTTATTGCGTCAGTAATGCGCTTTTTCTGTGATTCAAAGGTTACGTTACCGCAAATGTAACAAACGATATTGGGATCATTAATGCATTTTCGCAACATTGCTGCAAATGAAATTATAAAATGACTACAGGTAAATACAAGAGCTTAGTCTTCCACGAAATCAAGTACCGCATTGACTAGACAGCAAACACCTGCTCTTTTTATCAAAAAATACCCCAGGCTGTTACGTAAGAATTCTGATATTACTTAAACAGATAATAAAGAGTTGTGAAACACTTTCTGTGTGGAATTACATTGGCAAATGGACAAATGAAATATAGAGAAAAAGTTCTTGCATTTTACCTATGATATATGTTCATTTTTTGAAATTCTTTTGTCTTTTTCTCAAAATGTTTATTTTATTACACGTTTTATTTATTAACTCGTATATTCACAGGGACATCTAAAATTGAAATATTACTTATTATAATGCACAATAAATCAGTTTATTCTTTAAAATGCTTTGACAAAAGTGACATTAAAGCATTAAGTACATTATATCTTTGCCCCCCTGCATCTCAGAAACAACAGCCAAAGCACTGTTTTCGAGGTGATATTCGTGTTCAGCACGTTGAATTCATTAAGAAATGGGTGTTTTCAATTTGGATACACGAACTTTGTCAAAAATTGTTGCCCATTGTAATCATCGTAAACGGAAAACAGCGAAGAGCAGGGGAAACATTATTGCCAGTATAAAAACTTCATCACTTAAAACATGCCATTTGTCTTCAAAAGACGATTTTAATTACCTCAATTTTCACGCATAAATAAAAATTATTGACAACTGTTTTTTCTTTGTTTTAATCAGTGGAAGCAGTATTTCAAGTTTACTTGATTTTCTTCAAATTGTTATCGAAAAAAATAATACTCTAAATTCATCTGCTAACTTTAGTTCACTTTGAACATCGCACAATTGAATTATTTGAATAAATCTTAGCAGAACACAATCTATATTTAGGTGACCATAGCAATGCTTACAATTTGGAAGAGTCATCAATTTTCAAACTAGGAGTGGGATTAACACAAAGGGTGTGTTTCAGTCCTGCTAGAAATCCGCAGTTAATCAGAAATCACTAATGAAAGGCTTGGACGGTCAGGTTGGTAGTGTGTGGCTGGGCTGCTCCTCAAGACCTGTCTGTAAATCGATCTGCCTGACAAACGTGCTGGATTAAGTTCGGTTTACCTAAATAGTACTTTTCAAACATTCTAGGGAAAATAGAAATTATTGCTGCAGTTTGTGGTATAAATAATTGTGCATACTTTTACGAAATTTTTTATAAGGAAACTGGTATTCGTTTATTTTGTTTCGTGAGAGGATGTGGATGCCAACCAAAGCTATTTCGAAGAATCCTATGGTTTTGGATTTAGTAATTGATTATTTTTCTTAGAGTTTCACGCAAACAAAACAAGTAATAAAAGCGCTTTTGTGTCTAACTATAAGAACGGATAATATAATATCCTATAGAAAAAATATATGTATTTCACATGCAATACAAATCATGCTTCGTACCAACACAGGGGAAGACCACGTATGTCGGAGAAATCCCTAAATTGGTCATGAAACGTATTTGCAATTCTAAAGATAATTTAAGAAAATGGTAGTCTTTTAGCAGAAGATCAACGCTTTCTTTCCTTGGGATATGAGGTAGAAGTTGAAACAGAGTCTTTAAATTCTGTGTCAACGATTAACCCACCGTACCTGTGTTTGCTGAACGAGAGCTCGCGAGGGCAATAATGACGCCGTGTGTGTGTTTTTTTTAATTTTAATCTTTATTATTATTTATATTGTCTATGGTTAACTTCCATTGTTAACCAGTCTTTTCATATGGAAGCCGACAATATTGGAATGCAAAGTACAATCTATCGTTGCAGCAACAAAGCATCCAAGGCTTTTTAGCCTAATTTCCCCTAAAAGTAAAAAAAAGGAGGAAAGAAGGCGTAATGTAGCTTAAACATATCATTGAAGACAAAAAAAAAAACAATCCAAAAAAAGTTAAATAAAGACTCAAAAGAGAAAAATTGAAAGTAAGGTTTTGAGATGGGGAAAATGTGTGTCCGTCGGTCAATATGTCGGGCTGTCTGTCCCCCAGTCCCTAATAGCGTTTGAGGGGATTGTCCAATTTGAAAAAAAAAAAAAAAAAGTCACTTCATTCCTATATTTTGTTTTTTAACTTGAATAGTTTAGAAAACTTAACATTAGTGCCCCCCTAAGGGGAAACAATTTCATTTCTCTATAAATCTTGATTTAACAGGTAGATTTGCTTGGAACAAAGTTTATCGCAAAGAGCTTATGGCGCAGAACGCCATACAAACGAAAAGTTCATCCAGAACAAAACGAGGCTACCTCCCGATGACATTTTTCAATCTGGAATTTTTGAGGATAGTTGTGAAAGAATGAATGAATAAATGAGTGAATGAGCGAACGCAAAAAGGAATGAATAGATGAGTGAATGACTGAAAAAATGAGCGAGTGCTTGAAAAAATGAAAAATGAACGAATGAATTAAAGAATAAATTAATGAAGGTATAAATGCCCAAACAAGTTAGTTAAAGAAAAGGAAAAAAAAGATTGGAACAAACTTCATTGAAGGAGCATATAACGTAGAACGTGTACAAACTAGTTCATCCAGAACTAAATGAGACTGCTTTATCATGAAACTTTTTGTTTTAGGTTGTAAGGGTGTTTCTGAATACATGATTGTGTGAATGCCTGAAGAAATTAACGAATAGATGCATAAGTACGTGAATGAAGGGATAAATGGAAGGAATGAGTGAACAAAAGAAATGGAAAAATAAATGAAAACTGAAATTGATTTTTCTGTATATTCGACATTGTTGAAAATTGATTTCAATAAAACGTTCCTATTATTCTACTGACACAGTCAAAGGACGTACATTGATAATAAATGTGTTTTAAATCTGCAATACATTTTATGTTTAATTTGTTGTTCCCTCCTTCTTTAATATTGAAAGAACAGACTGCAAGTTTAATGAAACCCTCGAGTGATCTCTACGGTACCCATGGGTTCCGCGGAACACAATTTAAGAAACACTGGTTTAGGAAAGTAGATGCTAGTCGTTTAACCATTCCAAACACTTCTTGAGAAATGCTCTGGTACGACTTTGTACTCGTGAAGCATATATCACATAATGTCTACAAGTCGTAATTACAGTTCGACTACGGAATTTTGATAGTTGGACGCTTCTGCGCTTGGCAGAAAAGAACGAATCCATTCGAGTTTTAGAGAAGTTTGATTTGCAGGTGCGTTTATTCAGTAGTCGAATGAGAATGTTTGCTTCTCTGTTTGTTGAAAGCAACTAAGTTTATAAATTGACATATATCATCAGTTCGGAAGAAGTAAAGTATGCTAAAGGAATTAGAACGGGAAGATAGAGGCACGATCTTTATAACAGCAGTTCCTCCCTTGAACATGAATGGATTCTTCTTGGCACTCTGCCAGCAGGCTTGCTTTGGTTGACGGTAAAACTGTATGGATGTTTGAAAAAGCATCTCACCCGAATGCGTTTTCATTATTCAATCACACATGTTCGGAAAAATCCAGAATCTAATAGCGTCCGTTGCTAAAACCACAAGTAATCCTTGTAGGACAGGTTCTGAACTAACTGCATATGGTATCATCGTTGAGTACTCGCTACACGGTCTGATTAGAGCAGATAGAGAATTTTAAGGCAAAACGTAGCTCCCTGATATACGCGTGCATGAATAATGAATACAGATATTCTAAATCTAACTCTTGTGGGGCGCTCTCTGATGTGATGTGCAAAATTTCCTGCTATGCATTCCTTCTCTTCTTCCATGCCAAATATCCGACATGTACTAGAACAAGAACCCATCCCGCAAAAAATGTGCACTCGCCTTGTAGAAAATCGCTCTTGGCATAATCTTTCAGGCATCCTTTAATGTATGCCCTCTGCTTGAATTGAATCTCAGCCTTCACCTGATTCGTGTGCGCATTAATTTTCTTTGCACAGGCAAGATGTGAACAGACTACATTTTATTGTGTTTATCACCAAACGGCTTCTAGTGTTTTACCTGTGAAGTTCTTAACTGGAGAATATGAGGTCATTTTTGCTTGTCTACAGCTAACGTATATACAATGCAAAGGCTCAAAGATATGATGATATTATTTCAAACTTATCGATTAACGTCTTTTATATATTTTATTTGTTCAATGCTTACATACATTTGTTTTATTTTTATCAAGAAACACAAAGAGTTTTACACGCACACACATACATATCAAAGTGTCTAAATGTTAGTTTCGTCTCTTCCAGCTATTCGAGAATCTAACACAAACTAAATTCCCCTGTTAACCTAAGGCTTCAAAGTGTCTCCAAATACTAATGAAAGGCTTCAATGACCAGGTAACTAGTGTGTGTAAGAGGGTGGACTACGGCGTGTCAGTAAATCGATTTCTCTAAGCGGTGCCGCAGTCAAAGGTAAGTTCTGATAATTTAAGCCATAAACCTGCAGTGAAGATGGAATTTATAGAGGCAGGTTTCAGTGCATGTAATTATCTAAATTTCGGTAGAATCCTTAATAGAAAAGAGTAGCATTGGGCCGCTTTTGTCTTAACACAACCATAAGGTGATATGTTAAATTAAAGAGTCGAGCATTTAAAAAAAAAAAGATTTTGGTCAGAAGATATGTAGATCTATAAATCCAATAAGATTTTGAAAATTCATTTTCTAATAATACGTTAAGGGATCATTCATAAATGATGTCACTCTTCAAGCGGAAGGGGATAAGTGAACTTGTGACAAGGAGAGGGGGTAACAAGATGTGTGACATCATGCGCATGCAACATACCGTGGCATGTGACAAAGTGTGGAGGAGGTCAAATATATGGGGAAAAAGCGTGACATCATTTATGGGCGGTCCCTAAGTATTTTTGAGATGCTTCTTGAATATATACGTATATATTTGTACACACACATATATATATATATATACATATATATATGATACAAAAAAAATGTTTTAAAAACTTTTTTTAATGATCTATCTGTAGTAATTGCTTTTTATATTTCCCTAATTTCGTTTTTTATTATAATTTTTCACTTGTTACGTGTAACCTATTTGTGTGCATACAATTATTAATTTATGTCTTTTTCCTTTTTTTTTTTTAACTTAGGGTGGTTTGCTCTCATAAACTTTTAATAAAACTATGGTTGAAAATGATGCATCAATTTTTTCGAGAAATATTTGTAGGAGTAAAAGTTATTTGTGAAACATAAATATTTTCAGTATTTCGTTCTTACAACTCAAACACGTAAAATAAAGTTAATTTTCAAAGTGCTATGCTTGCTCTAGGAACGAAATATATCTATGACTTCGCTGTATTTGTTGCAGTGATATGATTACAATGTATTTTTCAATGTATTCTTTTTCTGATATTCCTCGACGGCATCAAAAAGAAAGATATTTTATTGTTTGCTTTTTATCTATCCTACAGGGGAAAAAAGTAGCTTCGTCCGATTCAAACTTTCGATTGATTCAATATCTTAAATTTATTTTGAAATACTGCTTTCTTTTCGACAAAAGAACTTTCAAACGTGACTTAGAACAATTTTAAAATGGCTACCCGAATATTCTCAGTCTTTTCCTCAGGCCATATGTTTTGAAAGAGCAAAGTAAAGAAAATACTTTGATATTTATATATCGGTAAAATTTGATTCCGACTTTGATATCAGAGCACACTTTTCACTGCATTCAATCAACTTGACACACAGGCCATTTCAAGAAAAATAAGTTTGACACTCACTCGATTGTCAAGTAATCTTTCAGACATTTTAGAGAAGCGAAAGTTTTTAAGCAATGTTTTAAGCAATGTCTTAAAAAAAAAAAAAAAAAAAAAAAAAAAAAAAAAAAAAAAAAAAAGGCTTTAAAATGCTAGAACGAAGAACCTTGCTGGTTTTTACTCACGCAAATTGGCCTATTGTCCCCATAATCGATTAATCGAAAGTCTATAACTGCCGAATTATTGGCACCCAGTTAATTAATGGTAATTTTTGGTGCTCCACCAGTTTGTCCATCACAATTCTTTTTTTTTTCTTTTAAACAATGTTTGACGTATCACAAATATTTAATAATTTGTTTATGTCTGTGAGTGGTAGCTTATTTTTCTCCTTCACCATATTTTTCATTCAATGAATCTTCCGAAACTTCATTCAAATTTAATACAGCCAATTAATGAAGATCCATTTTCTGAGGTAGAAATCAGGGGGGGAAAATGTACATTCCTGAGTATATTAGTACTGAAATATTTAAGCCTAGCAGAATAATCTGTTGATAGAGAAAGATTGTTTAACTTTAGAGGAAATATAGCATGAATATCCAAGAAATTACCCAAATACCGATGTTTTTACATTACAATTTAATCTTAGTGGATCACATGAAGTAGCAGAATGTGTACATTTGAAAGAACTTTCAATTATTAGTTTCGCATCAAACGGATTCAAAGTAAACATTTCTATAAAACGCATTTCTTCAGTGCTGAATTTTTGCTTTAAAAATCTTGCAAAAATAATTGGAGTTTATCTCATAGGTATGTGTTAATAATATGATTTTCAAAAATATGTAAGACATGTCGGAACATGGCCTTAGGCGATTTACATGAAATGAAACTTAGCGAATAGCTAGTGTCCGAATTAGTAAAGTTAAGCTTTCCAGTAGTGGTGAAAAAAGCGTCACATATTTAGTAAAGTCACTTTGTGTCATACCGTTGCTTGAAAGCAAAAACCACAATAAAATTTTAAAATAAAAAAAAAAATAAATAAAACAAAACTAAAAATTAATGTGAATGAAGTGTTCTTAATTCTTGTGGATCTTCCAATACAATTATTTCTGCATTTCTACGAATCGGTGTATTGCGTGAAAAATAGAATTTACTGTTCATATTGTATTATTATAAATATTTACATGTGTCTAATTTCTGCAAATAACTGTTTAAATCTTACATATGTTAGTAAGGTAAAAAGATAAAACGTTATATTTTAACTGTGATGCGGCACTACAAAATTATGAAATTTTCCTGCAATGTTGCCTGATTTCAAAAATTTTGTAGCAATATTTCCCATACTATTCCGCACCGTTTTTCGCTAGTTTAACGATCAAATCAAAAATAAATAAATAAATTAACAACACATTCACTAAACCATTAAAATTTTGCAAAACTTTTGACTAATTTCATATTAACACCCCAAAAGTGGAACCATAAAACTTTTTTTCAATAATTTGAAATGTTGCACCTGTATTTATCACACATTCCCTCAAATGCTTTTGCACTGGCGGAGTAAGAAGTGGACAAATTTTGAGAAAATCTAAACTATAAAAAGTAAATTTATTAGTCAGGAAAGTATTTCTGAAAAAAATTATTTATTTATTTATTTTTTTTATAAAGAACACAATTTATGGAAACATGAATTTTCATAAAATATTACCAAAATCCTAAATGTACAAATTATTTCAGAACAAACTGAAAAACTGCTTTTACGGTTTTAAGCTTTCCCTTTAAGCCTTTACCCGATATTCAAACTCAGGAAATACGTGTTTACCTTTTCAAAGTGCACCCAATTTCCTTTTTTTAAGTATTTTTCTTTAAGAGCAAATTTAGTAGATATTTTCGACGCCTCATTATTTAGCTAGCTTCCTAATATGGTGTTTGCATTAGTTTTAATTTCATCCTATTTCAGTAATTAGCAATGAAGTATGTTAATTTTATTGGTTTCAAATAGTTCATTTAGTTTAAAAACATCAATTAGACTTCAATTCAAGTGGAAATCTCGGGTTAAAATGAGCTGCATTGAAGCGTTGAAAAATTCGCAGCACGGAATAAATTTGCCCTTGATTATATACTTCTTTTTAAATTCTGTTTTCCTGCCCTTAAAATTACGTAACTTCGTCAAAAGTAAATTTGAGACCTTAAACGCGATTCAAGTGATGACTAGTTTCAAATTAATACCTTCTAGGTAAAGTAAATATTCTGTTGAATATACTTTTTGTTTTCTCCCGCTTGTTCCAACTTTGTCTTATAACTAAGTAAATTCGAGACTTGTTTTGATGCTTTCCCTGGAGGGCTTGTCACTTTAGAAAACAATTTCGGATGGAATAATATCCTTTGCATTTATTCTTCGCAAGGTTCTGATTAAGATTCTAAGAGCTTGTAAAACTTCGTAGAAAAAGTGCAGTTGGAAATTCTCTGGGAGCGAACGTAGCAAAATTTCCATTGCATTGCATTACAGCCCTGGGAATTCTAAAAATCGCTTTTCTGAAAGCAACCACAATTGCAAAAATTAATGTCTTTGATTAATGTATAGAAACATACTTTTATTTAATTTTGGATAACTAAGTACTTGTTTACCCTTAATTATATATAAATCAAAAACTTCAGTAGTAGGTCAGTAAGAAAACAAACTTGCTCTTTGCACGACAAATGAAATATTAAAAAAAAACGTAATTAAGCATAAAATTGCCGTACAAAATGCAGAAACGATTTTCGGAAGTAGGAGGAATTTCTTTTTCAATGCAAGAAATAAGTGAGCAGGGGTGAAGCAAAGACTCAGCAAACCCACTAAGGAAATATAAGCATACAAGTGGCGCCATCTACAAAAGATGCAAGTAAGCAAACACAAAAAGAAGAAAATAAGAAATGGAAGAAAGCCAAACGTGTGAAAAGTATGGAATGGTCATGTGGTCATTAAAATATTTACAGTTAAAATCGCTTAGAATATGAAAAACTTTAAAAAATCAAGATCGGATGGGGATAACTTTTGGAATGGTGTTACTAAACAAAAACTCGAAAGTATGGTTAGAGTTTAAACAATGATGAGAAATAACTTATTTCTGTTATTGTTGTTTCTGCACGGAACTTTTGCGCTCTTTTAAGCGAAATTTTTACTCTGTTTAGCCCAGCCTATGTAAATGAGGCTGGAATTATACTTAATTTTATAAATGCCAAAACTGAAAGCGAATGAATAGAGTCGTTAAAGTTATTTTAGTAAAGGCTTTCCTTGTAATTCCAAAACACTTGTCTGCATTTTGTACTGCAATTTTATGTTTAGTTCCGCTTTTGTTTATCTGATTTCAGGTTGTTTGACTTTGTTATTTTGATATCTTTTAAAAAAAAAAGCTTACCCTAATGATTCAGAACAGTACATAGTATTAGGGCAATTACAAAATAAGGATTTTCTTCTTCTGCACAACGATTGTCTTTACTTATTAATGCAATAATTTAAGATTTTTTTTCTATAGTTTGTTTTACAACTATTTCTATATAGATATACGTAAAACCTTTCTACAATAAACAAAAAACAATGGTGGGTAAACAATTAACGGAGAACTACGGTATCCACACGGCCTTGCTCTTGGTAAAAATTAAAGATACCAGTTTGTTTGTCTACATCTATCTACACACTGGTAACTCATTTTTATAAGTATAGCAATATTACTTTATTTAATATGTGAAACATTCCCGCAGAATGGTAAATTCTATCCTTACGACAATCAACAGGCGATTCTATACATTTAGAAAAAAAAACACACACACACACATTAAAAGCAAAAAAAAAAAAAAAAAAAAAGCACTGTTGCATATGTTAAATGCATATTTTGTTATAAAAAGCACACATATAATTAAACATTTGTGACTTTCGAAAATTACCCTTTAGGTAAATTTTTGTAAGTCATTTGCGTTTAAAACTAAAAGCATAGTTACTTATTTCCGGGAAAAAAGTATTTGTAAAGAAAGTGAAACGAAAATAAATAAATAACGAAATGTGTAAATTATAATAACGTATTTACTACACATATAAGTATTTTTAAAAGCAATTAATTAGAGCTTGGATTTCACGCAAATTTTAGTCTTTCGGTACTTATTTGTTCCTATGATGTACTAAGGAAAAGTAATATAACTTTCTTTATCAAAAATAGCATCGATAGTATCGAAATATGACATACGTAGATAAAATAGGGGCTTAAAGTATGTAGTTTTTTTTCCTTTTTTTTACATTCTTAAAAGTTCAAAAGGAAAGCAAAATGGGATCTGACCAATAAACAAAATTTGCATAAGAGAAGTTTCTAAAACTTCCGTTAATTTGATATAATATTAATCAATAAAAAATCATTAATAATATCAAAAGTATTTATGTGTTACGACATGGGAGGCACAGAATTAGAAAAGCGAATACCTATGCAGCATTAAATTTCACCTCAAAACAGCTATGAAATGCAATTTAACTCCATATTTAAAAATAGATTGCATGTTATCGATTTGATACAAGGAAAAAGAGGAATAAAATGATTGATTAAAAAAAAAGACAATAAGTTTAAAACGAATTGAGTATCCTTTTCATCAGTCATTGGTTTAAATGCAAAAAGCAAACATAAATTGACATCTTATTTTCAGGCATCCTTTGATGTAATTTATTGTACCTGGCAGTCTGAAACCACAACTGCAATTTCTTCATTTATTTTAGTTCCTAATATCGACTCGCAATTTCATCTGTTTTCTACATCCAATCTGTACAGCAATTCCGCCTCCATATTTTTTTTTTCTATCCTCCGTGTACCCTCCGTATCGCTAAGGTGTCCCATGCAATGTGTTTTTCCCTATCGTTAATCAATAATGAAATCATTCCTCCAAAACATACCCTTTCTGCTATTCAACCCTATGCATTAGAACTTTAGAGTCTAAATTCCAATATATTTCGATCGTAAAAATTGATCGTTTTAACTCTTTTAATTCCGTCCTCCTTCCTTATGCAACTGCAAAAGGGCTTGAAAGGGAAGAGTAAAACACCAGAGAGAACTCAATTACAATGATCGATTGCATCTAAACATATTTCAGATATAATGTTTCCTTTCAAAATCTGAATAAGACATAATATGATAAAAAAAGTTTTGTTGAAGTTATTAAGAGTCATAAAAAAAATGACGGGATTTATCTTTTCGTTTTTGAGTTGTACCAAATTTATTTTTAAAAAAATGTAGACGCTGTTTCTGTTACATATTAGAAATGTACCTCTAAAAATTGAAAAGCCGTGGTTTCGGATTCCAATCTCGCAGCCAAGCTCCTCATGCAATGACTTGCGTGAATCTTGTACACTGCGGATTAACTTTGCAATCGTTTTGAAGGTCACGTTGTTAACGGAATGCGGTTTTATCCCCTAACTGGTCAAAAAGGATATGGAATCTAAGCAGCTATAGGCGAGAGTCATGCTGTAACTCTCCGATGTTTTCAGTATTCTGAATTTATTTTAACCCTTTATAAGGCGGTGGAAAGCATGCTTCCCACCAAATTCATCAAATTATAGATGTTCATAGTAAGCGATTTTACCCTTTCTGATTGGCAGAATCTTGCAAAGGCTGGGAAATATATTTACCACCACATGCATCAATATTCAGATATTATAACTATCCCCCTCAAGGGGGGGGGGGTGGAAAAAAATCATGCTAATCTTATTTACTGCCCTATATGAATTTATTTTTTGAAACAAAACGAATCTGAAATTTTATCATAGTGATACTACAAAAAATGGCCCTTTAAAGGGGGATAAACTGCTGAAAAATCGAGCTATTTTCCGCAGTTCAAGCATTTCTTTTTTCAGCAGTTTACGAGCAAAACCGAGTTCTGACATTTTGAGACGCTTACATTCAGTCTACTGTAATTTTTCATTCAAACTGTTGAAACATTTCCTATGAATGATTGTCACGATGCTTTAAATCATGCTTTCAAAAATGGTTGAGAAATAGGACAGCTGTTAGAAATCTGAAATTTTATGTGTGATCAACACTATACAGCTTTTGCTATGACGGCTTGCGTCCTTGGAGTTTATCTAAGATTTAATGCTTAAGATTTAAGGTTTTAGCTAAAACATATGCCAATAAAAGCGCTTATCCACATCTTCATGATTCTTACAGCCTTATGCACCAACTGAGCGAACCTCTCAAACACTCGAGCCGCCGATTTGAGCGTTTTGATTGGTTGCGGAAGCCTTTGATCTGCGTTGAAGGTTCGAATTGGCTGGTGAATAAGGTCGTTAATCGGCAAGTAGTCCGTATAGTTGTGTTAAACATATCCACTCTTTTCCCTCACACAAATATACTTCAGATGTTTCAAATATTCGGCACCTTGTTATCGCATATGCTCCTTATCTTATCAGTTCAAAACAAGCATATTCTCAGTGAAAACAACAAACATTTTCTTTCAATTCTTTGTAAGTGTCTTGTTTATAAATTTCAACATTTAAAACTATTTCTTACTAAGAAAATTGTATTGTTTAATTGTAGTCATTGTTATCTAAACGCCAGAAATGACGTGAAGAAACGCACCTAAGTACAACAAAAATGCCAAAATCTGAAAATTACAAAAGCAATTAAGGATAAAATAAGCTTTGTAATTCCTTCTATCACATTAATTTAAATACAACAACGAATTCAAAATAAGTAAAAAATTAGGAAAAAGATAATCTTATACTTTTAACCCTTATTCTCATAAAGTAGCATATATTCTACGTGGGGTTTTCCCCCGCTTTTTATTTGTAAAGTAACGTCAGTGCGTATGTTGCATTGTTATTTTCTAGCCCTTATTCTTATAAAGTACCATAAACATGTCTACTCTTCCCACATACAAAAATACATTAGTTATCTTAAGTATTTGACACCGTATTATTCTATATGGTCCTTACTTAAAAGTGAAATAAAAAACATAAATATAACAAAAAGGCCAAAAACTCGCAATTCCAGATGTAAATAACGAGTAAATAAGTTTAGCAATTCCTTTAATTGCATTCATATTCGGACAGCATCTATAATTTAAAAAAGAGTAAAGATTAACAAGAATTTTGATTTTTTTTCTCTAAAAATGTATTTCTATTTTACATTTCATTCTCTAGTAACGAAACAAAATAGTCATACATTGTGAAACTAATATATAATAAAATTATTGTGTATAAGAACACACATACTATCGCCCCTGGTTATGACCCTAACTCTAATTATTGCGAGTTATAATTTGGGAGGGAGAGGGAGGAGGAGAATAGTTGTTTTTTTAAATGTTACTCAAGTTCTTCATCTCTGATACATAAAACCTAAAAGAGCTTCAAAATAACTCCAAGAAAACAAATCGAGAACAACGCTACCATATAAGACGTCGGAACAATAGTATCGTTGTACAATATTAAATCCTCGTTTAAGAGTATGAACCCAATACAAAAATTATTTACTGTATATTTATTTGAAGGAAAACTTGCGGCATTTATTCGAAATTATGCGTTAGGCTTGTAGTATTTGTAAAATGTTATAAAGTCAGCGCAGTAGCAAATACAGTAAATTTTCTTGAAATAGCAGATGTTGTTACCTCTAACTAAAATGTTAAACGGAAGTTTAATCAAGTGAAAAATCCCCTCTATTATTACCAAGTTCAAAACTTTTTTTTTTTTTTTTTTGACCAACAGTAAATTCTGACACGTCGAACTAACAAATAATCTCAGGAAGCTTCAAACAGGCGAAGTTTAAAACAACGGAATTCTTTAGTCTATAGTAACCAAGGTGATTAGACAAATATATGAGCCAACTAGTGAGGTGCAAAAAATGATGATGAACGACTCGTGATTCATCAGTGACATGAAAGATAAAAAATAAAGGGATGTTAGTCTCCCAAAGTCGGAATTTTTCTTGACTTCTGCATTAAGCCCCATTCCCTCATCAATCATGATGGGTTATTTTTGTGCACTCAGCTGTCAAAACTCGAATCACTGGTTAGTACCCGACTAGATCACTAAAGTGTTCCATTCAGTGTTTTAGGTCTTTAGATGAGATTGATTTTCATTCTTCTTTGCAGTCTGCATGTAGATCTGGAATTAGGAAATTATATGTGTTTAATGATAAATGGCTCTTGAGAATTATATCCATAATTAAGGCTTTCTGTAATTGTGTTATCAGAATTTAATTCGCTATTCCTTTCAGATAAAGTTCCTGAACCAAAATTGATTCTATAATTTTTCCTTAAAGCACTAGCATTAAATTAATTCTGTCAAAGTAAGTTTTACACATTATTTTTTAACTTTATCGAAAAAGAAATTATAATTTGAGATAATAATTTAAAAAAAACAGATCACACAAGAAAACTATATGTTATCGAAGCAAGTTTTGAAACTTGACCCTTCCATCTTTGAAAACTTGAAGTGCAGCAAGAAAATAGTTATGAATTGTTCTGTTTTTGTTTTTTGTTTTAATTCAGCTTGAAATGTACGGCATCCTGGAGGTAAAAATGGGCCTACATAAAACTGGTATTAAGAACATAGTCAAAAATATAGAGTAAAATATCAAACAACACACACACACACAAACACAAAACAAAAAGATTTGCTGCAGAGTAGTGTCAATTTTTTTTAACATGAAAAGCATGTGAAAATAAATAAGTATCAATATATATTTATATATATATATATATATATATATATGTGACCGGGCTTTGTTCTTTGTTTTCTGTTTAGTAAAATCGCGCTTTGTCGGAGAAGATACTTGTTTAGATACACTTGGGGGATTGAGAAAAACGTTTCGTTAACTAATTTTCATCGGAATCGTTAGAACCATTTTCAAGATACGAGAGATATATAGTTACACATAAATATTTCATCACCATCATCATTTCAGCTGTAAGACGTCAATTACGAAACATAGGCATCTCCCATAGACACCCGCCAAGGACGACGCTGAGCTGCTTGCATATAAATCTTTATTTATTTATACAAACGATTTAAATTTTCATATTTTATGTAGTGATAGAAATAGGAACAGTTTACCTGTAATCATAATTATTCCGATAATGTCTACGAGATGAAGATATTAAAAAAAAAGTTTTTCTTGTCTTTGTAAAATCGCGTTCTTTGAAGGACGACATTTACAACAATAAACTTAAAAAGCAAAACTCTATCTAAATACAAAATTTGATGCAAATCGTTAAAGCCCTTTCCGAGATTAAGAAACATACATGCATATACATACAAGAATTTCTCGTTTAAATATATAAGATATATCATAACTAGAGAGAGAGAGATACAAAGATAGAGAAATGTGTGGGTATCTTTCCATTTGAAGCAAAAATTGGGGCGACATAATACTGCGACAATGCTTATGTTCTTACAGTAAGGTAACACTGGCATGCTTTAGGCGCTGCAGACACGGTACTGTAGCGATTTAAATTAGAACGTTTTATGCGTCACTTTAAAGAATTTTTTCCTTCGTTTAAGTCGGAAAATTTATAGCAATTAATTAGGCTAACCAATTAGTATTTTTAGCAAATCATTGAACGTGCAGAATGGGAAAGGAAATGAGAAAATTATTATGCATTAATAACCAATTTAGTAGGGAAATTCTTAAATAAACTTTACATTGTGATAAATTATGTACAATATTTCCTATGCTTATATTTAAATATAGTTTTGCTAAAAAAATTTTAGGACTTCAAAATAAATCAGTAAAATATAATTGAAAATTAAAACAAAAATACAATTGGCGGTATGCAATGTGTTTTGGGTGATCTTTGGTGTGCTTTGGGCGATTCAATCACATGACTGTTCCCCCCTCCCCCCTTTTTTCTTTCTTTTTTCTATTTTTGTAGTACATGTTTGGCAGAAGTACAAATAAATATATAATTAATCCGATGGTTAAGTAAGACGTCGGTATTGAAAAATAAAATGAGTCAGATGGGTTTCAACTTTGTACTGTATCGGGCACTGTTGAAATGCTTACATTTGACTTTCTTCCAAATCAACGCAGTAAAAATCCAGAGGATTACAAATCTCTGTAACATTTTGGATTGTCTTCGTAGTTTCTAATTCACACTGTTAAAAAATTTCGTAAAAAATAGTAATATAACAATTTATTTGATTATTATTTTACCATATTTAATTACAACAATCGAATAACCATTTAGAAGATGGTACTCAAACCGCTGATAGTGAAAAAAATCGTTTATTCTCTGTTTCTCCTAAAGAACATTTATTTAACCGTAATTTACGAGCGCCACCTAGGTCTCGTAGTCAATAAGAATCGTTGGTCCATCTTGGCTGTGGATCAAAGAAGTGTGAAGATTAGAATTTCATCGCATAATATTGTATAGTTATTCTTTATCTGAAGGGGAGAAATGAAGAGAAGATGAAGTTAGTAATAGTCATAAAAACTGGTTGTGGAAACACATTGCATATAACTATCTTTTGATATTGAATTTTTATCTTTCTCGGAATAAAAAAAAGCTTCTCAAAATCTTGGACACCCAGTAGGTTCCTCTCGGAAAAGCATGGAAGTGCGAGCTTACCACCGTGGAGGGGTCGGGTTCTATCCCCGTCTCTGGCAGACCTCCAGCTCCACCGTGTCCTCCACAATATAATAGTTACGAATGGTTTTGACGCCTTGAAGATTCTACGCATATAGTTAATTACCATAGCTGCGGTATGTTATCATAAGTACTACTAAAGGGCTATGAAATCGTAAACTTTTGTATTTACGGTTTTTTAACCAAGCTGATTGGAAATGGTTTTGAACTTCTAAAGATGCAAAAATCTTCCAAACCGTAAATTAATGGTTAATTCTGACGGCTATTTAGACTATTCAGACTGCTGCCGGCTATTTAACCGTAACTTCATGATGAATTTTCTAACAGTGCACTAGAAACTTTATCTGAAATTCATTATAAAAACGATCTATTTGTTCACATTAGTAACGGCGGCTTTACATACATTTATTTCTAATTTTAATGTCATAGTTTTTACTACAATACCATTGGGTGCAATTAACTGTTTTTTCTGCTACTCCTTAATTCGTAAAATGTGATGATGAGGAAAAATGGACATTTTTTGGCTAATTATTACTTAAAATAATTTTTAATATTCCTGACATCGTTAAAATATAGTGTGCATCGGATTGAACAATTCTGTCTGAATAGAATATATATCATTAAAAGAAATCCGTGTAATTATTTTAGCTGAATTGTCAGTTGTGTCATCTTTGAAGTGACTCGAATTTTGTAACTTTCAGTCACAAAGTTGGCGAAAATAATGTATTATTCCCATAAATTTCTCTCGGGGAAATTTTTCCACGTCAAAATTGAAAATAGTTAGGCACAGAATCTAGTTCAAAAGTTAAACCCCCTTCATCTCCATTGTACTACATTATCAGTAATGAATGACTACCTGGGCATGAATGAACATCTAGAGTGTCCTAGAAATCAAGTTCTAAACAGAAAGCAGTTTGATGAATGGTCTGTTAATCTAGTAGTCCATCTTGGGAAGAGAATGAATGCGTTTGGGGAAAGAGGATTACAACTTTGAGCGCTTAAATTAAAGAGGTTCCAAGGAGTTATGCACTTAGTTCTGGTATTTGCTACGGCTTACGAGGGAACTGAATTAATTTCCAAATTATTGGTTGTCTAAGTAATTTCAAGATTTTGACGGGGAAATTGATTGGGAAGGCTCAAGAATTTCATTAGAGCTGTTGTTTATAAAATGTATGGAAATATATGAAAATTCAACGCAGCCCCTATCTAGAATTACGCACTATTACTAACATTATTCAACTTACTTTATTTAATGTGCAATGCAGTTTATAAGCCAGAGTTTTTGCTGATTAAGGTACAAAATGTTGCTAGGTTCCAGACTCACGTAATAGTAGAGAAATATAGTAAGTTCAACATAAACCCAATAATATTCTAAATATTAACTTTGCATTATGAAAACCATATAAAAATATTAATACCTATTTTACATCTATCTATCATTCTAAAAGAGTGGTATGGTTTGTAGAACATCTATGTATATAAAAGAGTGGAGAAGGTTTGTGTGGCTGCTTGTTGTTTGTATACTCGCTATATAAAGCCACACAAATTGACGGATTGGAACCAAATTTGCCACAAAATTCAATCAGGCTCTGAGAAAGGTAACGCTCTAAGTTCCATTCGAAAGTTCGAATTCGTGCTTTTTTAGTACCAATTTCAAGAATTACTGTGACAATATTTTTTTTTAAATCTAATTTTCTAAAATGTTACATCATTTTGAAGCAGATTTTTAAAAAAAACTGCTTTTGACATAAGGTGGTCGAAAGCTATAGAATAAATAGAACATACGTTGTCGCCTAAAATCTTGTTTATACTAAAGACGATTAAGTTGAGCCTTGAGCTTAAGCTGATGTTAAATGAAGAATAATAGAGAATGAATTCCAACAATAATTCCATGTTAAAAATATAAGATTTAATTTAAACCAAATCGTTAATTATCTGCAAACCAAGTTTCATGGTACTTAACAGATTTGGGTCTGATATATTTTCTCATTATTATTCTACCGGACATCGGCGAGTAATTTTGCTAATTGTTTAAACTCATGCAAACTCTGTGGTTTTTATCTTGCTTAAATTTAAAATTGTCAATGTTTTTTCACTTGTTAACTTATCGCACTTCACACATGATAAAAATTTATAAGAAACTATTTTTTTTTTGCTTGGGGATCAAGATCTTTAGCTGATTTGTATTTGTGCCATTAGCAGAGCTAGCGTTAACCTAACAACAACACTTTTATACGAATCGAGCCAATATCATGCCAGACAATATCAGTCCATGTCCGTCTGTACGCACAATATCATTACTTCTGCCATCATCATTACAAAAGTCACCAAAGGTTTGTAGTTTTGACAACAAAAAACAAATTCAATTTTTACTGCTGTCACTGAGCTTATCAGTAAAAAGAAATATATGAAGAACAGCCATGGTTGAACTTTATTTAATTATCACATCCTCGTGGGATGATAAATAGGATGATCTTCGTTCACGGAGTAAAAACAAAGACATAATCACTTTGCTTTCTAGTCAACTGGACAGCAATAACCTGTTATGTCGTCGCCGTGGCAGGTGTGAAAGTAGTAACAGTAAAAGGCGTGCAGAAAATTTTCATAAAATAAAGACGGTTCAGTCATTTTTTTCTTGAAAACTTTTTTATTGATGTTATCATCAGGTTATTAATGCTCGTATTACGCTTTTCCCATATATTATATTTTTGAAGTGCTTTAATAAAGACGATAAGTTAGAACAACTTCTTATCCTACTCATGAAAATGAAGTTATTGTATATTTGCAAGAGTAAATTATCAAATAAATTTTCTGTTGGAATGCAATAGACAATAAATAATAATTTGCCATCAGTTAGTTGATGATGGCCTTAGATTTTTGTTTAGTGCCGGTAAAGTTGTCCTAAAATGTATTCGATATCTTTAAGGCATACAAATCACTACAGTGCGGATTTCATCACTTGTACATTGAAAGCTCTCCCCCCTATTCTTCTCCCTTTTCACGAGCATTGTCCAACTTATCTGCAATAGCATGGAAATTGTGTTTGAAATTTATCTCTTAAAAGACTGTGTAAATTTGCTTTTGTTGTTTTTTACTTTAAAAAGAGGAAAATGTATGGCAAGCACTTCCCTAGCTTACGTTGCAAAAAAAAGGAATTAAATACTCCGCAGCTTAATTTGCAGCATCATGTTTACATTTTATTTAAAGTTTTCCTTGACATAGACATCCAGTATCATTTAAATTTTGTCATTAACACACCAAAGCAGTAGTGCTTTTCAAAACTACAATGCATATTCCCTAATTCTAAGTGCTACAATTCACTTACCTACAAAGCCTTGTAAACATAGGCACCTGATCAGAGATATAGCGCCGTTTGAGGGAATGTGATCAAATGGTCCTGGTGTCGAGGAACGGCAACCACCAAACTAAATACAGTTTCACGGATCGTTTACTAATCCGGCAATTCACCAGCGTGAAATAGATCGGTGAGAACTGGATTAGATTTACTACTGGAATTAAGGAGACGGCAGGAGAATTATGTGCTTTCCATCAGAAATCGCTACAGTCACAGGGAGAGACGGGGTAAATTAATTTCAACGTTATTGGCTCCGTGTACTGGATGTCTAGATTTAAGACTCAAGCGTTGATTTTTAGATGAAGGGAAGTTCAGCTGAGCTTCCGTCTAGTCAAACATTATTCAATTTACTGTTGCAGAATAATTGGTTTAGCTGTCTGGTCGGTCAACACGCCCAAAATGAAGCAGCAAACTGAAAATATTTATGTTCTTCAAAGAGATTAGTTTTACGAACGTGGTTAACTGAACTTAAAATCTTTTTAAATTGTTTTAATACAAATGATTGGTTGTATACATTTATAAGAAAATGATGAAGTACATTCTGTTCTATATCCGAATTATTTTATATCTGTCCGGGTGAGAAATATAATGGCATAAGTCAAACGATTAATATTTTGAGGAAAAAAGGCATTTTGCATTACGGTTTTAATGTTACGGTATTGAATAAGAAGAAATTAATGGTGCCCTACGGTGATAAATTTTTGAAGTGTTCTTTAGTTTACTGTATATAAAGATAGAAGTCAGCCTATATAATGAAAAATTGAATTAATTACATTTAAAAAATAATAACTTGCACCAATATGATTCACTCCCCCTCATATTTAGAAGCTGCAACATTTCTAGAACTGGTACCTATGCGAGATAGCAGATATTTTTATTCAAAGATAAGTATCAAATATAAAGTTAGTGAAATATCTTCTTCGTGTCTTTAAAAGTAAAAATTAATAAGTAAATGAGATATTTTCCCGAAAAAATATTAAACCTTTTAACTCTCCGATTCTAGCACACTTCTTGCTTTAACTGAATTTTTATACGAGCAAGGTTTCTGTAAATATTTCAATAGTTAAAGATAAAACGTGCATAATTAAAACTCTTAAATGGGCAATCAACTAGCGGTTATATTTATTTTAAAAGCACGTTTTCTTCATTCAGTAGATTTGCCTTTCGGTATTCGAGCACGTTTCTCCCGTGGGGTTCTCTACTCGACGCTACCGAGCACCCATCGAGTACATGCTGAAAACGGGCTCTTTAAATTCGTGGATTCGGAAGTCCTGTAGTCTGTCTCTAACATTTACCATGGGTGCAAGGTATTCTCCTCCATCCCCCTTCCCTGTTAGCACGAGGCCATATGGATGTCCTCCCCCGGGTTCGAGGAAGTGTAGTCCGTCTATCGTCCTCGGTTGTCGTAGCTTCGTCGAAATAAGGTTACTGGGCGCCAGCCCAGCCTTAGGGTCCGTCCAAGATGCAAGCTAGTAAAAACAGATAGTCAGATTCAGATTATCGGTGCTGACTATCTCTGACTCTGAGCGGCAGATGATGTGGCCATTATGAAAGCTGGTTTTTAACACAGGCCAGATAGAGGTGCCACAAAAAACAATATTTTTAGTGTAGTATGGAGCTTACAAAAGAACATGCTTCAGCTTTGTTTCTGCTTAGTGAAAATATCGCAACCAGGATTGCCAAACTTCTGGAATTTTACGGGGTGTAGTCCGTAATTTAAAATAGTCCCGGGGAGCTTCAATACTGGACGCCAAAAGTCCCTTATTTCTTGCTAGAGTATTGATTTTGCCTGATATCGGATATCTAACCCGTAATGTGTGACGGATCAGAACCGGATATCCTTCCCTTATGTTTGGAACCTGTAAATTCTATAAATTTTTTTAAACAACCCGCAGCTTACAAATACGTTGTAAGATTTAGGTTTCCGTATATTTTAAAAATATGCCAATTAACTAAATTTCAAAAATCAAAATTTTCATGCCGGATAACTGAATTTTGTGTGTAGTGGCCGGATCGTATTCCAGAAACTTAAATATTGGTGGGATACTGGATATCCAATCCCTCCCCTCCCCCTTGCTGTGCCGTATTTGCAGTTTTAAATTTTGAAACTTTGGTTTCAATCAAGTTAAAATCAGTGAGAACTGAGATACATCCAATTCATAAATTAAGATTTATTTATGAGGAGTATAAACACCCTTTCTGCAATTACTTGTTGAAGAAAAGAATCACTGACAATGTTCCTATTGGAGTACTCTTTTATCCGAATATCTCATATCGGGGGAATACGTGCAAGTTTTGTCATTAAGCAATATATACACCATCGTAAAACACTGAAAAAAACTTAACCTACGAACGGAAATCAACTGTCTCAGCAGTAGGTTGTCTGAAACTAGAATGAACAAGTAATTCCAGCTAATGTCAGAGTCAGACTGCCAGCGCGCAGGAAATCAGCACGCTGGTGCATTATGGAAAGTCCCAGCTTTGCACTTGACTCTTTTGCACGCCGACTATCTGACTCAGACAACCAGCGTACCTATTGGACTTACCCTTACTATTCCTTGCTGTGTGAAGCTGGCCCTCCTTGATATATTATGCTTGAAGCATACGGGCTGGAAGGCTATCCGTGTGTGCAAGGTACTTTTCTCCACCAGACACCCGTACACCTCTTAGCCGAGGCCTTAGGTGCGTCGAAGCTGGGTGCTGGTGGCCGGGGGTCGACTACGGTGGGCCCATTTTTGCGTCGAGATAGGTCTGATGGACTGTTATGCGTACAACAACCCCGCCAGCCCAGCCTACCTACCTCTTACTGTGTGGACCTTTCCCTAATTGATATTCCTATTCTTAAAGAAAATCGACGGAGGGTTATGGTCTCCTATAAAAAATTGGGTTAATAGACATACATACATTAAATATAAATACTAATGCATATATGCACTACAACATAAATACTCTACGGCATAATTAAAATTTAAAAAATTATGGCATTTATATATAAAAAAAGAATAAAAACAATAGACTGCCCCTTCCATGTTGCAGGAAAAAAATCCCTCCCACGAGTCAAAATTATGGCGGTGAACGGGAGACGCTGACATCTCTCGTCTAGGACGGAAGTCAGGCTTCTGAGTCTGAGGGCCTCATTACTCTCAGGGGCAAGGCACCTTTTCTCACGTCACACGAGGACGCGACAACAACAACGTTCAGCCTCCTAGCTTTCTTTGTGCTAACGTGTGAAAAGTTAATTACTTCTTGACTCTGAACGCCGTATTATTTATTTAGTAGCATCCCTTTCGAAAAAAAAAAGTGTTAGTCTGGTTATTACACAATGTTCAAATACAAAACTTTCAGCATTAGCTTATTTCAACCTACTGTTAATTTTTTCCTTTACTTGTATGTCTCGTGCTGTAACAGTTTACAAAAGGGTTTCACTTTGACGATGTAAAATAAAGGTAACTATAGCCACTCTAATGTAAGCATCCGTTTCTATCAATTTTTTCTAAAAACTAATGATAATCGGAGAACTTTCAAAAAAGCCCGGCAGGGTGGCGTAGTGGTAAGGCGCTTGCCTCGGACGATTGGCGCAAGGCGGTGGATTCTCAAGATGCAGAAAATGGTCAGCGCCCATGTCGTATGATTATGCGTAAGGTAAAGATCCCTTGAGCATCTTTTTGGCTTGGATACTCTCGACTGAATAATTTCCTAGTGCAGTTTCGCATCATTTAGAGCTCAGATGCCGCCATCTAGGAGGAAACTGAGCTTCAAAATTCTCAAGTGGTAAGGCGACCCGCTATAGTGGTGATACTTGAGAGAATGGGTTCCGATTTTCGGGGAATGCTTTAGGTCTGCAAAGGTCAGTGACCTAACGCAACCCCATTAAAATGGAGACTTCCAAAAGCATCATGATGTATGTTATAAATGATAATCAACATTTTTGCCGTTTCCTGTCAATTAATATTTGGTGCAATTTAGCGTTATGTGTGCAAAAAACATACCTAAAGAATATCTAAAAGTAGTAATCATAAATGCATGCAATTTATGCCGAAAGAATTCACCTATAGAGTATCTTTTGGGAGGGAAATCATTAAAGAGTAGAAACATTCTGCAAGAAACACTCTTCATCGCAAATTACGCCACAAAAGATATGCTCCCGTAATGATAACATCATTTCTAAGTGAGGACAGATAAAGAAAAACAACTTCTATGCCAACAAAACTCTTTCCTCCACCCATTAACTAGTGCAACAAAACTTCTCATCGTCAGAAATTCTCGTTCCCCGTAAGTCATCCCCATCCTTATGGCTTGAAAGGCAGGAGAAACGATCACCTGTTATTTATAATAATGAGAACCAGCGTGTCATTCGAATGCCTTGAGGGATCATTTCTGCCACCTAACAAGGCGTTTTGGAAACATGATCGTTTAACACCTGCATTTGTTACGGAGGCAGTGAAAAATAGAGGAAGAAATGTGCGATATTTATTACAGAAATATCGACAATGCAATAATTATGCTTTTAATAAATGCGTTTTAATGTATTTTGATGTCATTCTTTTGTGTTGTTTGGAATTCATTACGTTTTTGATAAGAATTTAATAAATTATCCATCTGTAATTTTTAACACGATATGTTAATCTATTAAAAGTATTAGAATTTTACGATAGGGAAGACTATTCAGGGAATGAGAACATATTAGTAAAGAACAATTAAAATAAACACACATCCACGCATCATCCTACTAAATGTTATCATCTCGCTTCTCTTTTATAAGTAAAACTTATTGCAATTTGCAATTTCTTCTGCCCATTTATTGTAATGTCTAGAGATATTTCACTTGTAGTTATTATAAAAAAGCATTTTTTTTTTTGTAGTTCAAGTATGCAAGAATTTGAGCTATTACATCTCGGAGAAGGTCAATTTAAAACTCTCAAAAGTTATTGTGAAAATTATATTTTTTTCAATTTACGGCAAACTTTAGCGCTTATGCGCGATCGGAAGATATAAACCGATTTGATTTCTTTTTTTAAAACCTGTATTAGCATCTCCAATTTTCAAGTTTTGCACCGTATTACCAATTGAAAAAAAATTTCCTCAGTTTTTACGGGCCACCTTAATAGATATCCGGAAAAATTGCTTGAAAAGCGCAAAAAAAAAAAAAAAAAAAAAGCACGAAACTATTAACGTTGAACTTGGTAAAAAAATAAAAGCCCAGCTGTACGCATTATTGAACGCATATTTTGTGTCAATATAATTATTTATGGTTACCATTAATTTTGTATAGAAAAATTACAATTTGTCAATGCAAATACTAACTTTTTTTTTTTTTTTTGCAGAAGTGGTTTTAATATATACTTTAAAATGAGCTGTTACTTTAAAATTGGCTAGTTTTGTAGCTAACATTTTATAGCAATATTTTATTCAGTTTGAATAATTCGAAAATAATATCATGCGACATCATTTGCTTTTATTTATACTCTCACCATCAGTTGTTGCCATAGAGGAAGTATGCTACTAGAGAGAACCTTTTTATAATCATCAAGACTTAGCACTTTCTTCATTGTCACGTGACAGGTCTTCGCAATCCTCTTGGCGTGATAACTCATTGGGCATTGTTGGTTAAATTATGTTAATTAGAGCTTACAAAACATTTCTCGCCAAAAAAAAGGGAAATGGCATTTTAACTCCTTGCTGTACATCTGGTAAATGTATTTTTTGAGATTTGTTTTATTCAATAAATACGGGATCCTACTAAATTTTCGATAAATAGTAGAAATATAAAGTATGAAAGCTATGACACTGGTTGAAATATTAATCTAATGTTCATGTTTACTGTGTTTCGTGGGACAACTGTATGCTTTCCTGGACAGAACTTAATAATGGTGATACTTATTATCGTATGTTAATTGGACTCGTATTAATGTTAAAACTATTTTTATCTGACACACCATAACATTTGTCTTGGTTTCATTTTTGAGAAAATACCCATGTTATCTATTGGGATACATCAAAACTTAATTAACATTTAATCGTCAGAAAATCATTTGAATGCTATCGAGTGCGACAGGCCCTTTTTTTTTTTTTTTTTTTTGCTCGTTTAAATATTTCTTGTAGCTTTGTAATCGGCGTTGAATGCCATGTATGTATTTTAGCTTTTCAGAATTGCAAGTATATTTTAACAGTTTTGATGGAAACTCCAGCACCACAAACTCTTCTGAATTTCGGTGACGAACATATTGTCTTGTTCCCGGTGCCTTGTCCAGAACTGAATTAAAGATCATCGAAGGATGAACAATAATGCTGATAAAAAGTGACTTTTCATCTTTATGCAATTTTTTATGAAAGACTCATTGTGTTAATAAATGTCTCAAGCTTACATGGTTATTAAAATAATATAAAGTTAAAAAAGATGCCCACAATGTGTTTTCTAACACACATACTAAACATGAACACTAACCGCCGTATTCACCGTCAACTCTAACCTCATGGTTTGACGCGAAACCGGTCTCCAACCTGAAGTTACCGCGGATTTCCTATTCACCATCAACTTTGACTACGCGCAAACAGGTTCCCGAAACCATGCCAGGTCGAGTAACTCAACCAAGCTCCAGAGCAAAGTTAAGGTTTGAGCGCATGCGCAGTACATGTAAACATTAGCAATGGCGGATTGGATGTTGCGAAAATTGGAATATGTTGAGATTTTAGAGCTTTCTTCGCTTTACACGATCTTGAATTTCTGAAGAGGCCTTACAAAAAATACAACTTTAGAGTTGTTTTAATTTTATTAACTAGTATTGTTCAATGATTTCTTTGTCACTTTTGTGTGTTTCCGATAATGTTTTTCTCTCGGGAGCTATTACTTCATTAAAGATTTTGAAACTTTATCATGATTCCTAATTGAACAGAAATACCAAACAATGGGGGGTAATATATCTTTAGTATTTTTATTTAATTATTTATTTTTCTCTCTCCTTGTTGCTTTTTGATATAATTTTATTCTACTTTAAAGTGTACATGTATATACTGAACATTTAACATGCGTCCTGATTTTTTTTGCCAAGGTTACTTCTGGGCCTGCGAAGTTCATGTGGAATATTTTGATTTATGTATGTCGAATAAAATAAACTTGTTGACCTTTACCATGTGTTTTATGTCATTGACCAATTTACATTTGCTTGTATATTCTTTTCTTTTTTTTTTTTTTTTAAATTTAACAAAGGTTTTGAATATGTGAAAAGCTTCTTTAAAAAAAGAAGACATATGAAATGAATCCATAATGCTAATGGCAGTTTTGTGTTTAAAGGTAAACTGCAAGGTTTTTGAAAAAGTCAAAATATTCGCCATATGTATTTGTATTAATGAATTCATATTTGCATTAGGAAAAGGGTTCTTGTTAACCCCAAATCACATAATTTTGAATTGCCGTTTCATGCAGTTGTAAGACTTAAACCAAATTTTTACTGTACTTTGCCAATGCGAAGTGATTGTAAGAATAAAGTATTTACAATAGTTATAATTGAAATCAAATGCATTTTTTAAATACTCTCATGAATTTAATGCAAGGCCATAGCCAGATTTTTTTTTTTTTTTGGGGGGGGGGGGAAGGCTTTGAAACAGTTATGTTGAGGCAAGTTTCAGGGAGGAATATATGCTAATTGCGAAAATTTTTTTTTTTGGGGGGGGGGGGGGTTCGTGGGCATCCCTGGTTACAGCCTTGATTTAATGAAAGAATATTCAAATAAAAATTTAAAAGATACAATAATACACTACTGCTTGGTTCATAATGATACATTTCTATATTATATATATATCGTTTGTGAATGGTACATTTCTAATGTCAGAAAGAGATATATTACAATGATAAAATTAGTTATAATTTCCTATTCGTTAAATATATATATATTTTCATTTTCCGAGAAAAATTTTATTGGATTCTTTACTTTTCAATATTTTTAAATTTTTTCCACGAGTGCTAGAAGTAATACCTTCTCAAACGGGCTAAAAACCACTCGTGTTTTATTCATCGCTATATCGCAGAGAACGGGAATTTTAAAAAACGGGAAACGAAATGTACACTGCGCGGCGAAAAAGCATGAAGAAAATCATGTGATAGTTTTGACCAATAACGGGCCTGCGTACGTTCCCACATGGCGTCGAGTTGACTAACTTCGTGGTTGGAAAACCCCAGGTTGATTTTCCTCCGTGAATACCGATTTTTAACTTCGCAGCGTTGAGCCCCAACTCCGAGTTAACGGATCTCGTGGTTTCACGCGTGGAGTTAGGTTGACGGTGAATATGGCGGTTAGTAGTCCTGGATCTGACAGGGGTTCTGTAGGAAAGTTCGCGTACGGAGAATTTTTTTTCAAAAACGCTTAGTAGGGGCCCTAGAAAGTATTTTAGACTCGGGTGGACATCCACCACCTGGTACATTTTTTTTGCTATGACGTCATCAAAGATGGCGGCCGCTATATCAGAAATGACTCATATCCATGTTAATACTCGTCCGATTTGTATGTAACTTGCACTTTTTTACTAATATATAAATTGTTAAGTTAATAGACAGGGTTTTGAGTCCGTTTTGGACTTTGGTGGACATTTTTCACGTGGTACATTTCCCAGCTATGACGTCATCAAAGATGGCGGATGCTCGATCCCTTAAATGGTCATATCTGTGTTAATACTTGACCTATTTGCATGCAACTTGCACCTTTTTGCTATTATTAATAACATGAACCTAATAGGAGGGGTTTTGGCTCATTGGTGCATTTTTTATTTATGACGTCATCAAAGATGGCGGCCCTTGATCACCGAAATTCTCATATCAATGCTAATATTTGACGCATTTGCATAAAAAATTCGTCTAAAGGTTATAATTAGTATTTACAAGGTGATTAGAATGTATTTTAGCAGTTACTGCGAATCAGTAAATTTTAGTATTTTTTACATTTTCTATCACTTTATAAATACATATCAAAAATGAAGCAGTGATTGCATTGAACAATGCTCAAATTCTCTAAAAAGGATTGCTACAATTTGAATTTAAACCCTTACTACCACATTTGCTGAAGGAGCAACAGGTTACTTCGTTTATCTTACAGGAAGATTTAGTACATTTTAGATAATTGCATTAAAATCAGTTGGAAATTTCTGTAACTTCTTTTCTGGCAACAAACCATCTTCTACCGCGGCAAAACCTTATTCACATGTATTCAAGTCAACAACCAAATCGACAATCTAATGTTGCAGAGGGTATCTATAAAAATATGACCTCAATAAATGACCCTTAGCACTTGTGCTTGTAGGTGGCCTATTTTCAATGTCAATATGTTGGCATGATGACACAGTCACAATCTAAGTTCATCAAAAAAATTACAGAATGTAAAAGCTGCAATAAGTATTTATCTGCAGATTTAAGGCTTTGTTCTATGGTTTTCCTGTCAGATGATACGCCAAAATGTTCTAAATATTCCACAGATGTGCAAGGAAGAGCTGCTTCCCCCCCTCTCCAGACTTACTCGTGTAATCGTATCCAAATAGCTTATGGATGGCTGGAAACAAAGAACATATGTTTCCGCCTGCGTTTTTGTGAATATCATGGGCAGACAAAAGTCGCAAGGAATCTACCAACACCCAGTGCGTACCCAAAAATCCTGTACACCAAGTCGATAAAGAGTAAACCAGTGAAACAAAACTAACACCACGATGTCAGTGTCAGCACACAACGAGAACGATTTTAGTAAATCCACTCAGGGATTCATGTTTCGATTGAATCAGCATTCAGAAGTCCGCTTCCTCTACTGTCAAACAATTTAAGTCAGGGTGTTTGATTTATCTTCCTCTCTGCACAGATGTGCAATTGAATAGTACCTCATCTTCTTCCTCACCTAAAAAGACACTAAATGTGTAATTGGTATTACATGGTGTTTCAATGAAAGAAGATATCACTGGTATTGGCAATGAAAATATGTAATATCAATTTGTTCCTTGATAAACCCCAGAAACTGCTGAGTTGCATAGACAATGGATCGTCTTGAGAGATTTCAGCGATATCTATAACTATGCAGCTACCATGTTTCTGCATTCTTTCAGGCTTTTTCGGTGAAAATTTGTGATAACTATCGAAAACATAATCAACTCTTCCACAATGCCTTGTGATGCTTCCAATGTATGACGAAAAAGCAGAAACTGCTTCGCCAAAGGTTTTTTTTAATTTGTTATAATTTTTCGCCCGGAATTCATGATCTCCACTATATAACAGGTTTTTCAATCAGTCTTGAGTGAGGTGTCATTGCTTGTACCACCATACGAAGTTTCGAGAGCGTTTTCCAATGTAATTTTTGTGGCTTTGACATTAAACCCAGTTCATGAAATCAGTGTGTAATTTTCAGATAGTTCATACCAAAAGATTTTTTACGTGTCAAACGGACGAGCTTGAGCTATTTGTATCTTGCGGTGAAAAGAACTGCTTGACCTCCTTTTGGTACCTTTCCCTGTAGCAAATACACTTAGCGTTGTGTTGCTATGAAATCCTGGCAGCATGATTTTATGGATGGTACTTGAGATTCTCACTGTTTTCTCCACGTTTCGTGTTTTGCGCAGTGAAAAATGCAAATCTTCTCCGAATTTAAAGATATTTAGTATATTTTCCTTTGTATCTTGTGAAAGTAGTTCTTTAGTTTGTAAATTGTGTAAAGGATTGTTAAGCAGATCACAAGAATGACCTTTTTGCAATATATATATATAAACATTGAGGAAAACTTTTCGTCACAGTTCTAAGTTTGCCTTTTAGAAAACTTATGGTGAATATTCAAACCTTTGACAAAAGCAACCGAGAACGTTACCTCCCAAAATACAGTTGATATCATACTAGTTTTTCATAAAAAAAACTCGTGCTTTAAGGGATTAAGGAACTAGGTGAAAACGGTAAATAGTACCAAATCTTCCTGTATTTGTCGGGCAAATGAAGTATCCTGTTGCTCCTTCTGCAAATGTGGTAAAAAGCATTTAAATTCAACTTGTAGCAATCTTTTTTAGAGAATCTGAGCATGTTTCAATGCAATTTCTGCTTGCATTTTTGATATTATGTATTTTGAAGTGATAGAAAATGTAAGAAAATAATAAAATTATTTACTGATTTGCAGTAACTGCTAAAATACATTATAATCACCTTGTAAGTACTAATCCTAACCTTTTCACGAATTTTTTATGCAAATGCGTCAAATATTAGCATGGATATGAGAATTTCGGTGATTAAGGGATCATCATCAAAGGTGCCGCCATCACAAGGTGCCATCATCAAAGGTGCCGCCGTATCAAGGGCCGCCATCAAAGATGGCGGCCCATAAATAAAAAATATACCAATAAGCCCAAAACCCTCCTATTAGGTTCATGTTGGTAATAATAGCAAAAAAGCACAAGTTGCATGCACATAGGTCAAGTATTAACACAGATATGACCATTTAAGGGATCGAGCATCCGCCATCTTTGATGACGTCATAGCTGGGAAATGTACCAGGTGAAAAATGTCCACCAAAGTCTAAAACGGACTCAAAACCCTTTTTATTAGCTTAACAATGGAAAAAAAGTGCAAGTTACATGCAAATCGGGCAAATATTAACATTGATATGAGCCATTTCTGATAGTGCGGCCGCCATCTTTGATGACGTCATAGCAAAAAAATGTACCAGGTGGCGGATGTCCACCCGAGTCCAAAATACTTTCTAGGGCACCTACTAAGCATTTTTGAAAAAACATTCTCCGTACGCGAACTTTCCTACAGAACCCTAGCCAGATCCCGGACTATAGAATAATTATACGAAATTCTAAACGCTTATGATATACAAATAATAAATAAATGCATATAATAATAATAATAATAGTAATAATATATAAATAAATAAATAAAAGCAATAAATAAGAAGCTAAAATATAGTTATGAATTAACACAACTAACCAATCAGTGTTTATTATACTTATGTTTATTGAGGTAGCGAAAATACGACGGGTCTTTCTAAAGCAAGGTAGTCCGGCACTGGTCTTGTAATACCGCCAGGAATGTCTCCCATCAATCCTGGGTGGAATGCTGGGCCTCGTTACCATATATATCCGGTAATTGGCCCAATCTTCTCCTTGAGCGATCGGGTTTGATGAATGATAAAGCTATGCTAGTTTGACAAGAGAAAGCTGTTGATATCGAGGTTGCCACATTTTCGGCATTATTCTGAGAAAAGCTAATGCAGATTAAGATTTAGTGTATGCATGATGGCAATGCAATCTTGTAAATAGTGATCCATCTGCTCTGATTCATGTTTTTTTAAGAATTGGAGATTGGAGGTTCTACAGATGAACTAATGTATTTAATGGAAAATATATGTCGTATTGGTGCCAAGAACTTGTATTACTTTACATTGTTGTAGATTATTAAAGTACCATTGTAGTTTCCATCGTATGGTTAGTTATAAAGTGAATTGCGTTAGAATTGAAACAGTCATTTGCTGTTTTAAACTACTGCTTTCCTGTGTTTTAAAGTACTGTACATTTCTGTTTTCCTTTCCTTTTTTCTTTGGTTTCTCTTTTTCTTGCGTGATACATGACTATCCTCTGTAACCTATTGATCAGTAAAATGTGAAGATTTAATTAATGATTCTATTCGAAATGTATCGAAAAAAATTTTGCAGGAAAAAAATCTTACATTTAAATATCGTTCGACTCTCGAGTTTCTTAAATGTTTCCTTTTTTTAGGTTGTAATTTTTTACTTGTGAATAAATAGCCACTCGAACAACTAACTGCGAATTTAAATCTATTTTATATTTCTGTTCAAGATTTATAAGTTTTGCTTCACAATTTTAGAAGCGATATCATTAGAAAATATTACATTAAAAAGACACAACTTATTTCCCAGTTTTTTAATACTTTTTTTTATTTTCGTTTTTTACTTAGAAATCCGAGCTAGTTTGCATTTAAAGTTGTGTAATACTTTAGAATATAAGAACCGATAAGATGAAATATGATTTTATCTTTTGTTTACTAATTTAGTTCAAACAAACTTGGAATTAAGGACATTTTTAATATTTAGGACTTTTATCACCGTACGCAATGCATTTTTCCAAATTTGTGTTCGAGCCTCTGGGCAAATATTTGATTTGCGTAAAGGTTCAGGTTCTACTCAGTTCTAAAGACTCCTTGAAGTCCTTTATAATTGGCAAAATGCAAACTAAACGAGATATTTTAAGTCTTTTGACTCATTTTTCAACATCATACATGTTTTTTCCTTCTCACGAAACGAAAAATGTTTCTATCAAAAAAGCTCCTGGTAAACACGAGAGGAGGAATACTTTTAAAAAAATAAATAATAAGTTAGGGAATGCTATTAATGAAACGGTTTATAAACAAATGTGCATTTCTAATGCATGCTTATCGTTTTTATTTAAATTTTTTTTCAATATTTTGCCTGGGAATCAAATTCAGGAGCATTTTGTTCAAACAACCTGCATCTAAATAATAATGACAATAATAATAAGAAGAAACAAATACACAATAAAATATGTGATAAAATAAAGATCCTAGATCTAAATAAAAAATTTTGTTTCTATTATTACCTAAACAGTAGTTTTAATATTGTTGAATAGAGGAAAAAAATGAAGTAGCTGATATATTGAGAAACTATGTAAATATTATTTAACTAAAAACGAGGTACACGGATAAATTGCGTTCCCGGTATACTTCATTAAAGCAAAATGTGACTTGCAC
The DNA here is from genome assembly GCA_038502835.1 of Octonoba sinensis. Taxonomy (NCBI): domain Eukaryota; kingdom Metazoa; phylum Arthropoda; class Arachnida; order Araneae; family Uloboridae; genus Octonoba; species Octonoba sinensis. The sequence continues at coordinate 13,628,911 of CM076606.1, read as the reverse complement.
GAACAGACAGTTTCATATAGCTCAATATGCATCTAAAACGTTTATGTATGTTTGCATTTATTACTTGTTACCTGTATTACTTGTCATCTTGTAACCTGTAATATAGTAAGTGTTTAGAAATAATAGTTCATTGAACAAAACGGCATAGCTGAGTGCGTAGCTTTTCCTGCTAAACCATAGAATGACATTTACGGTTTACAAAAATAAAATATCATAAGTGTCGTAGAACAATTCGCTTATGCTAACTTAGTTCATTAAACATGAGCTACGCTTCATTAAAATAAGTGAACGGTTAATTTATATAACATACAATTTGACTTATTGAAAGCTTAGTATGTATTTTCAAATTACATGCATTTTTTGTAAGAAAGTGTATAATGTCTATTGCTCTATCAATCTACACTTTGGTTAATATAACTTTTTGATTTTGAAAAAAAAAAAAATGATACTATTTTAGTGCTGTTAATGCTGACGCCTTCTACAACCCTTTGCGAGCGCGCGCGCATACTGAATTAAATAACTTTATAATATTCTTCAGTCAGCAGTTAGATTGTCGAAACCAAATCATGCAGGCGATGCAGACGTCTATTTTATTTATAAAAATATATCTTTAGTTATAACATATATGATTTACTATTTCATACTGCTTTTGGTTTTGAATTAGCTGGATGAAAGATCCAGACCTTTGTAGGGAATAGCGAATAAATTTGAATAAAACATGAATATAATGATGTATTCAATGAGTAGAATGATGTGTTCAAGTATGTATTAAAAATATCAAGGACTTTTAGAAATTTTCTGCATTAATTCTTATCTTTAAAACAAATAACGCAGTTCTTATCTTTTAAAAGTGATGTTATCAAATAGATTGCTCAGATACTTTATTAATTGAGTATCAATTTCAAAACAAATAACAAAACTCAGGAGAACAGCACGACGAATACATTACGTGTATGACGTAAGACTTTTCATTCAACCATATTTCTTTCCTGTATATAACTTTTATTTATTCTTTTATTTATAATAACAATATGTATCTTTTTAATGCACCGTTCAAGTTCAGTTCATAACCGAATTTTCTCCAAATCATTTTCGATATCAGATTTTTCTCCCAAGTCGTTTATCTCTTTCTCTGGCTCGTAAAATTTCGATTTTATTTGTTAAGTCTTTAAAACTCGTGTAGTATCAGGTAAGTACACTGACACTGGTCTAATCTGAGGCCGTTTTTTTAATTACTGGTATCACCAGAAAAACATCCATGCATCCATTTCTTTCTGAACCACAAAATGTCATGGTTAAAAATCACTGATATCTATGACAAAGCAAGTGAAGGGTTGCAAATGAAGGGTTAAGTCCATTCATACATAGTATAGTTATAAATGCTGAGGGTGGAATGCTCAAAAGGTATAAAATCAAAAATAAAATCACGGAAAAAATGACATTAAAAGCACGGTCGCCATTTAAACATCCGAGAAAAAAAAAAAAATTCTGGTACGGTAAAAAAACCATAGTGGAGTTAGTTCGTGGCTTTTATGGTTTTTCACAATCAACTCAGCTGCCAGTTTAAAACCGTAAGATTTACGGGGTTTTTTTAGTGTACGTCATTCCATCGGTGCTAATGTAACATTTTCAGTAACGATAGGCGGATATTTTTGCAGTTTTTGCAGTAAGAGTTGCACGCTAAAAGTTGTGATTTTTATCAAGCTTTTTAGGTCAATAGATCAAAAAAAAAGATTGTTAAAGATATGTTTACATAAATATGTCTGGATAACTGCTTTTTTATTTTTTGTCTAACTTTTTTTTTTTCTTCGTAACGTATGTGACTAACATAACATAAAACAAGAAATTCCGTCTAGAACTGCACGAGCCTACTTTCTCGTATACACCAATATCAAATTGATAATATATATCTCATTTTCTCTCTCTCTCTTTCTTTCTCATTTAACTTTAGTTCTTAATTACTTGAAATTTATTTTTGGCTTGTACTTATTCATTCACTCAGTCATTTATTCATTCATTCACTCACTCATTCATTTATTCATTCATTCACTCACTCATTTATTTATTCATTCATTCATTCACTCACTCATTTATTCATTCATTCCTTAACAATCCAGACCCAAACGGTTAATGTAAAATAGACTCGTTTAGCTCTGAAGACTCGTTTAATCCTGATCTAGGATTTATATTGGATTGAAATTTCTCCGTAGGGGCCCACTTTTTTTTTTGAGCTGCTCAAAATTGAACAAACATTGTTCAAATAAAAAAAATCAATGGGAAGAAACTCTCAGCGGGAAATCCCGCTGAGAGTTTCTTCCCGTAGGTGTGCTCAAAGGAACTTGGAGTTTATGCCCAGAGTTTACATAACTTGCTTCATTTTTGCCCATTGGCGCTAATGTTAAGATTTTTTGAACTGTTGATAAAGTAAAAAATTAAAATATAGAAATGATATGTTCTCGCCGAGATCTTTCGAATGCAAAAAAAAAAAACAAGAAAGCAAATAAATCTTTTGAATTCAGACAAATTTGAAGTTATTACGGGAGGGGGAGAGCAGACAAATTGACAGACCGACAGAAACACATTTCCCCCATCTCAAATCCCTACTTTTATTTATTTAATTATTTAGCTTATTGGACTTTTTATTTTTTAACAGTATTTTTGGTAAATATTAAGCCTTCTTTCAATCTTTTTTAAATACTTTTACGGGCTTATTAAAAACGAATGTTACATCAGTCACACACCTAAACAAAATCATGTTTAAAAAAATTAATCTTAACAGATATTTTTCATGATTTCTAGTCCTAATACATTATTATAAAGTACAAACTTCAATATCGAACCGTGAAATCTAAAACTAAGTGCATTTCGTTACCAAAAATGTTACGTTGGACACGTGGGAAGGATCCGCATGTCTATCTTTGATTTACATTTCAAAAACATACAGGTAATATGATTGAAGTTTCCTAAACCATATGAAGATGGAAGATTATGTTTTTTTTTTTATTATTACATGAAAATAACGTATTCAGGAAAAAGAGAAGAATTGAAGGGAAATTACAATGAAAATAATATTTCTTCATCAGTAAAGTCTTCAAGATCTTATGAGAGAATTTGAGAAAATTGGGCTTTATTTTTAGATTACTAATTTTCACAAATGCATTCACCTTTTTTTCCTGGAGAGAACGCTCGAAATTATTAATCACGAAAAGCTATATTTTTATTTATTCGAAATATTACTTCATCCTAAAAATATGCTGTATTTGTATTTTAATTGCTTTTATTGCACACACACACACACAAATATATGTATATATATAGGCGTAAGCCTCGTACGCCCAAGTTCGGAGTCTCAAACCTGGCCCAAGTCGGTGGATTTTCAAGGTTCAGAAAATTGACAGCGCCCATGTCGTATGATTATGCGGTATGTTAAAGATCTCTTGTGTATCCGTTTGGCGTGGATGCTCTCGGCTAAATTAAATTCCAAGTGCACCTTGCATCAATTAGAGTTCAGGTGCCGCCACCTAGGGGGAAACTGACCAGCAGAAGTTGCGGCGATGGTACCACACGCATTGTGGGTACCATCGGAGTTGGTACCAATCTCTGGGAACGCAGTAGATCTGCAATAGTTAATAACCAATACTGCAGCCCATTAGAATACACACTATATATATATATGTGTGTGTGTGAGTGTGTTTGCGTGAGTGTGCATGTTTGTAATGCAATAAAGTATGCTATTTTACTGACACAGTACTCCTTGCATGTAATATAATTTAATAAACTGGGAGATTCAATTTTCATTACGTGAGGACTTAGTGTATGAAAACGCAGACGCAGTTATTATGAGTTAAATGAGACGTAGTGTGATAAGGTACATATAGTTAAATTAACCGGCTTTCCGCTCCGGCACTTAACATATTCTTCAATTTCATAATGACTCTGGTGTTTAATTCCTGTCTAAAGCACGAACTGAAAACGTTTCTGTGACTATAATTACAGTAAATGTTTGAAATTTGAAATGACTATTTGCTCATTAGTTGTGTAGATACTTAGTAGTTGGAGGGAGTATAGGGATTGAGTTTGTATGATAATGCTCTTTTTTTAATCTGTTTTAATAAAAAACAGTATTTTTCAATTCTTATTTTAAAAAAATTATTATTATTATGAATAAATAAATAAACATAACAATGAAACACGTTTATTACAGTTATACAACCAAGCATGGTCCTAAAGACGACACCGGGTTTAGCGACACATCTGATTTAATGTGAAAACATTTTTGGTCCTAGTAGATCCCCATTGAAAATGTGAAGCAGTCTCACTTTAAACCTCACACTTTAAAAACCGTTGCGACTACGAATTTTCTTCACAACTTTTACGGGTTTTTTTTAAGTGTACTTTAAGGCAAAATATTATTTTTGTCTAGTTAAATGTAGTTTACTGAAATTTTTACTTATTTTTATTAACATAAAAACTACCAAATAATTAAATTTTGTAGACTGTGTATCATAAGAATCGTACCTCGTCGGCACAGCTATTCCAGAAAAACTGAAAGAAAATTCCGGATAAACTGATCGGAATGCCTCTAAAACGCAAAATTTTCGATAAAAATACGAGGTAAAAGTTTCACGCCATGCTCATTGCTCAAAAAAGAAAAATAAAGAAAGAAACTTTTTTCTTTTAGTCATATTTTAGCAGTAAATGTGCATAAATAAACACGAAATAAAGAGAGTGGGGGAGAGATCCCACAGTCATATGTATTACCATTACAAGATGTTCAAACTGTACACTGCATATCGAAACGCGCTTTTGTCTCGAGAAAAAGCCAACTGCACACGCTTTGTTTCTTGGATATGACGTCATACTTTTCTCCCGTATAGGCTGCAAAACTATGGGCCGAGGAAGGTGCGGTTATTCGGGCCTTTTTAGCCTACTTTCCCGTAAAAGTAAAAAAAAATAATAATAAAGCATGAAAGAAGGCTTAATGTATCGTGAAAATATCGTTAAAAATCAAGAAAAGTCAAAAATAAGTGAAGTAATTAAATAAAGATTGAAAAATAAAAAATTTGAAAGTAGGGTATTGAGATGGGGAAAAAGTGTGTCTGTCGGTCTGTCGGTCTGTCGGTCTGTCCCCCGCTAATAACTTTTGAACGAATTGTCCGATTGGAAAAATTCTTTTTGCATTCGAAAGATCTCGGCGAGGACATCTCATTTCTATATTTTACTTTTTGATTTGAACAATTTTTTGTTCAATTTTGAACAGTTCAAAAAATTTTAACATTAGCGCCTATGGACAAAATTGAAGCAAATTCTGTAAACTCTGGGCACAAGAGCCAAGTTCCTATTGCAAGCTTATTGAAAGGAGTTCTCGGCGTGAAATATTGATTTGAACAGTTTTTGTTCATTTTTGAACAGTTCAAAAAATTAACACAGAGCTTACGGGGAAATTTCAACCCTATATAAATCCTGATCTAACGGACCGATTTGCTTGGAACAAACTTTATCGGAAAGCTCTTATAACGTAGAACATGTAGAAATAGAAAGTTTATCCAGAACTTACGAGCCTATTTTGCTATGAAATTTTTTGATCGGGATTTTCAAGGATATTTCTCAGTGACTCAATGAGTGAAATAATGAATGAATGAATAAATGAAAGAGTGAAAGAATAAATCAATGAATAAATGAATGAGGAAAATAATGAATGAATAAATTATTGAATAAATGAAAATATAAATAAATGAGTGAATAAATACATGAATGCGTAAATGAATGAATTAACACTTGAATGAGGTAACGAATGAATGAATAAATGCATGGCTGAATAAATGAAAGAATGAATGAGTGAGTGAATGAATATGTATTATCCGTTGAAAAAGGTATATTTTCAATAATTAGAACTAAAGATAAATAAGAAAGAGAGAGAAAGAGATAGCTAGATTATAAATTTGAATTTGGTGTATACGGGAAAGTAGGCTCGTATAGTTCTAGACGGAACTTCTTGTTATTTACTTCAAAACGTGAACTTTTGATGTGCAGTTTTTAATAGACACCCTGTTGAAATATCCATACATCTTTAGAAAATGAGAGTTAAATAATTTAAAACGAAATTTCAGTTTAAATGTTTAAAACAATCGCTAAAAACATTTTTTATTAAAATTCCTTAATATTGAAGCATAAAAATTTTAATGTATGTACACGAACTACATTACTTTAGAAAAGGGATTTCGAACCGTCACCTTTTTTGAGTTGTTCCGTTCCAGCTCCGTTCTGACTTCTAAACACTTGTTCGGGCTCCGCTCTGGGCTCCGACTATTTTTTATATATTAAACCATTTATCGCTCTTTTTTAGTTAATTTAATTTTTTAGATGATAAAAAATAAATATGTTTAAAAAGTTGAATCTGTATAACATAACATTTTTTCTCCCCCTCCACTCCAATTTTTTTTCAAAATCTCCTTGCTCCGCCCTCCTGCTCCGTTCAAAATCCCTAGTTTAAAACAAATTTTAAGGGTAAAATATCCCTTGTGCGTTCCATATCAACAACATAATTCATATTTTGCTAAATACAGTGAAACCTGCGTAAGTTGACCAGTTGCGGTGCGGCACTTTAGGGATCAACTTAGACAGGTGGTCAACTTATAGAGGGTGAGATAGAGGGTAAAGGACTGATTCCGTTCCTAACAAAAGTGGTCAACTTACAAAAGTGGCCAGCTTTACAGGTTTTACTGTGTATTTTTGTGAAACACTGCTCTACAATAAACTAGGTACGAGACGTAATGCTTTAGTTTAGTACATAAGTGAAATTTTCTTCAAATCATTTTCGATACCAGTTTTTCTCTTTAGTTGTTTACCTCCTTCTCTGGCTTGTAAAATGTCGATTTATTTTTAAAGTCTTTAAAGTTTAAGTAGTGTTAGATAAGTACACTCTCACACGGGTTTATTATGAGCCTGTTTTATTGGTTTAAGAAAACTCCAGTTTCGATCAAAATCTACTTGCTCCGCCCCCTGCTCCGTTCGAGATCCCTGGTTTAAATAGCATTTTAATGATGAAATATCTTTATGTGCTCTACATCAACAAAATAATTCACATTTTGCTAACTATATTTTTGTGAAATATTATCTACAGCAAACAAGACACGAGACATAATGCTTAGGCGGTGACGCTCTGCTATCGAATATTCAAAACAGGGCATTTCTGAAACATTAACAGCATGGGAAAGAGTCCGACGTGAATCCCAGAAATTGCATAGTTGGGAGAAAATTGGACAAACCATAAAACACAAGAGGAATGCAGTTAATTAAGTTGTGTGGTTGTTATCGTCTGAGCGCCTCATTTCACTTCAGGAAACTTCCCCGGCTTTCGCCTGGCTTGGGATATGACACTGCATGGGGAATGATATTCTTGTCGTCATATTTTAGAAGTAAATGTGCATAAATAAACACGTGTCTGCTTTCTGTTCGGGCTGAGATAAACAATGAATTATCAAAGATATTACTAGCTTAATTTATTCAGTTTTGTTTGATAAACCTTGAAATGGTCGAATGGATATTTTCACGCTGAACAGGAAAAGGAATTTCAATGGAGGAAGGTTTGGCTCAAAGATTTGTAATAAATTTGCATTAAGGTTGCTGAGAAACGACGTAGAGTATTAAAACCAAGCATTTTCATCAAAAGTAAAGATTTACAAAATTTAAAATCTTAAAATGGAAATTCACGAAATGATATCTTATTACCATTTGTATTTATTCAATATTTAATTGATAATGAACTAATTAAAAATAATAAACCCCGTTTCTCGTAATTCTATTTTAATCAAGAACTACCAAGTCCATAAATATTTTGCTTCATAGTCCAATTTGATATTTAATATTTTGCTAACTGTTATCATAATACTAACATTTATTCTACAGATTGATTAAGCAAATACTTTAACCAACTTCCAACATGAGGAAGGTTATCAATTAATATCGCATGTCTGTGTGTGTGTGTTTTCCATCGATCCATCGGTAACTTCTCACTGCATGTATCATGAAAATGATTAGTTTTTAGTGACAGTCACTCAAAGTGGGCCCTTTGATGTATTTCTAAAAATAAATACAGCATTTATAGGAAAAATGTATTTACGCTAAAATAATAAAATGTGAAAAAAATAGAAAGAAAAAAAGACTTTAAATTAAAAATTGCTCTAAAAAGTTTTTTAAAAAAATTCATTTTTTAAACAACATCGATACTACTTTTAAATATAAGTTTTAGAAGTCGGGGCGAAATTATGATAGATGGAACCTTTCGTAATCATGAATGCATTACAAATATAAATAGTCCAGAATTTTCAACTGTTCTAATATAAAGTAACACATGGTGTAATGGTAATAAATTAGGCTGTCATAATTTTGAGCCAGCCCAAAAAGTTGTGTTTTAAAGTATCATCGATGTTGTTTAAAGAGTTAATTTATTTATTATCTTTAGAGCAGTTTTCAGTTTTAAGTCAGTTCTACTTTTTCCAAAAGTTACTTTATTACTAATGTTCAGGAACGCTGGCAATATATATATATATATATTTATATATATATTTGTATCAAAAAATAATCAATTGAAAATGCTCATTATTTTCAATGGTGTTTAATTTTATGCGCACTTAGTGACTAGAATGTATGTGAAACAACGTAAAATACAAGCTGGAATGTGACTTACATCTGCTTCGTGACTACAAGACTTCTACAATGCGCAAAATGAGAGAAAATTGTAAACATTCTTTTACAATTTGCTTTTACTTTTTACTTTATTACTTTTACTTACTAATTACTTACTAATTTATGCTTACTTTTTACTTACTAATTTATGCTTTTTACTTTTTACTGTATCCAGTTGATACTGGATACGTGAAAATTTTCGTTTTAGGAATTTTAACGGGTTCACTCTTTTTGGTGTGCTAAACCAATTTTTATCATTTTCGAAGAATGTCTGTGTGTTTGTGTGTGACTCTGTTTGCGAAGACTCATTTGTATTGGAATCAAACGGAAATTTGGTACAGATTTGAACTTGGATGAAATTTTATACTGATTACATTTTGTCATCAAGGGGGTGACGCAATCGAACGTTTTCCCCTTATATACTTTCCACCATATGCGAAGAAGTAATGGAATAATTAAAGCACAAATTCATGTGCAAGTGGACCTTGATGGGAAGAGGTACCAATGAAATGTTAGCACAAATCACTCCTAGACGGGTGGATCAATACAACCGTACGGTTTTCCTGGATGTGCCTCCTACAGCAGTTGAATTGGTAGAGCAATCGAACGAAAATTGGTACACAGGTGAACCTCAATGGGAACAGGTTCTGATTGGCTTTTAGGCCCAATTGCTCCAATAAGTATACATATTAAAGTTATAGAATAGAGTTTCAACAATATGACTTCAATATATGAGTCCTGTGCCTACCAAAGATCTGGTAAACACAGGAACGACTAACGACTTGACATATGAACGCTTACTTACACCATTTTTCGCAATTCACTTGATCATACATTTTCCCCACATACTTCATATATTCGTAAGCTCTAAAGAAAGAAAGATAGTACGCTCAAAGTGCCTAACTTTAGTCGTATGTTTAGCTTTTTTATATATTTATTCAGTTGCTTTCACTTTTCTCTGAGCTAAAATTTGTAATGAAATAATAACATAAGCGAACAGTAAAATGCCATGTGCTCATTTAAGCAACAAAACAATTTCAAAAGAATAAAACTAAATTTTTGAGAACCCCTAAAAATACTACCTTTAATAATTTAATTAAATTTATCTTTCTCTATTTTTTTGGTCAGTTGACAATTTTCGGAAAACTATTTGTTAGTCGAATTTTCGTACCACCAAATGTTTGCAGGAAATGTTCAGAAAGAATAAGCTTAGTTATGAAAGCTTCTGGGAAAATATGTATAAAAGAAATAACTTTTTGATTAAACTTATTACTTTATGCGCTTATGATGTGTATGAAGCATAATAAAACACTTTAAATAAAGCAATAATCTAAACAAGTTTGATAAACACCATGCAGAAAACGTGAGTTTTAATCATAAATAAATAAAATATTAAGTACTGTTTTAATTATAGTTGTTTAGAAAAGCATACTTAGCAAAATGTATACTTAAACAAAATTAATGCTCCGTCATTTGGTGTTTAAATGAAATTATAAGATTTTTTCGACAAAATAGTTGCAAAAATAGCGGCGTGTAAATAATAAATGGTACATTACCTGAAAAACTTGACAAATAGACACTTAATTAAATTTTCCAGACTATTAACGTTTTTAAATTGCGACTTTTCGCAAAACAGCCGTGATATAATTTACGAAAAGGAGGGTGAAAATGCGGAATTCTTGTTAATTAAAATGGGGAGCATTTATTACCATCGTATTTCAAATTGTGTGGTGCCAAGCTGAAAACACGTTTACTTGTTTATACTACGTTTGAATAAAAAAATGGCACTTGGTTAATAGGGTTTATCGAAAAAAACCATTTTTGAAAATTCAAAATTTCAAGTCGATAAAAAGTTGCCTCTATCGACCCACATGTGCAACAAAAAAAAATTTATCCAGATTAAAAAATATTTAGAGCCCCCGCACAAGGCCTACAATAATTCCTGTTTTTTTTTTTTCAAAAACTGATTTTTTTTCGATATACGTTTTCAAAATTAGGGATAAGTTCTTTAAAAAACTCAAGTTGAAAATTTAAACAATTAAGTAGAGACTTAGCGTTAAAAAAGTTGTTGCTCTCATGCTGCTTTTAAGCCTCCCGCATTTTACTCAAAAATAAGTATTTTTTAAAATTAAAGTTAACTTGTTCATTATTATAAACGTATTATTATCACTAGTGTTTTATAAATGTTGGTTTGAACATTTGTTAGATAATGAACAATTTTTTATGCAAGTTCTGTGTTGATTTATGAATAAAAGCCAGTTGAATTCCTTTTCTGATTATATTACAATATAAATTGTCAGATTTGAAAATGAATGCAAACTATAAAATAATGTTTTAATTATTATTTTTATTTTAGTACGTTATTATTATATTATTACTATAAGTAAATATGAAAATTCAATACTATAATATATGTTGATAATATACAATATATATTCTTGTTAGATTAAGCCATTTCCATTACTAGGTTTTGCAAAATATCTAACGGGGTGCATGAATTTTGAAGGCGTCCTTCTCAGCCTGAAACAAATGTTTTTATATTAGGGTAACTATCATTGCATGAAAGCCATGAAAACTGAACTATTGGCTTATTGTAAAATTTGCCCCAAAATAATTGTTTAATATGTTGTTTATTATTGTTTAAATGTTAAATAAACAAAAATTATTTTCAGGAATAATATTTTATCGAAAATTAAACAAATGATTTGCTTTTCAAAAAACGAGTGGAATACTTATTCCGTGTTACAAGTCCATATTAATACATAATACGGATTTTAAATGGCGTTTTGCTTTAAATTTTGGAATGAGTTTCATATTTAGAAGCCACGACCGGTTAAATCCATTTCTATCCTTGGAACCACAGACATCGCACTCCGGCTACATAAGTCACACAACTCAAAAGTCATTAAAACAGTCTGCTGTACCACAAATCGACAAATAAAACTCCCGTGAATTTGTATTTCATACTATACTCGATTATTATAGGTCCTAATATTTTTGCTCAATGCCATCCATTAGTGTTTTCAAAGCGATATTACTAGTTACTTCCCTAATGTGTGAATGAATGAGATGAAGCAATCGGGAACTGGTTTTGAACGGACTATCTCTGCCAAAAGGGACATTCCATACCAAATCATCCAGGGGTCGACACCCGAGGTCTGCCGATTTTGATGAAACTTGGTGAGATTGTTCTACCCATAGATATAAGAACAACTGTAACGTTTTATCTCAATATATTGATTAGTTTTTGAAATAGAACACTTTAAAATTTTGCCAGAAATTTGTAATTCGACGCTGTTCGCAAATCAAGCAATTGCACATACTTCTACATTTCTTATCGTAAAACAGTTATTTTTGAAGATAGAAGGTTAATTTGTTTTGCATTGTGTTCAGTATTCTTTTGTGAATAGAAATATAGCATTAAATTTGGGATTTAGAGGTATTGAGGCAACTTAAAAAATCTTTGAAGAAGAAAATTGAGTTGTATTTAATACAATGACTGGCGTTCAGAAGCTGCTCAATTGCATTAAGAACGTATCCTTCGATTTTAAAATTAATTATACCATTAGAAAATAGATTAAAAATTCTTCAAAGTGGTACATTGAAATTGATGGGGTTTGGACTTTGCATTGAGTTAGAGCTGATCAAAGTTATGGCTTTGAAAGGTAACAAAATCTATTGTTATTAATAACTTCAATTCTCAAAAAAATAATATTGGCTGCTCTTATAATGTTGTTATATAGTGTATTTAATTTACATTCATATATATACATTGTGCAAAGAGCTTTCCACCAAAACCGAGTGAAATCATAAAATATTCAGAAATATATTTACAGCAATTTTTGGAAAAAAAATAGAACCGACCTCAAATCATAAAATGCGCGAAAAAGTGAAAAATAAATATAAATTCTTTAACTAACACTGATACGGCATTTAAACAGAACTTTTGAAGTCGGTGTAAAATTGTTATGGATTTTGATTCATAATAACTTTTGTAACCATGAAACAATTACAATTGTTAATGGAGTAGATTTTGCAACAGTTTCAATGTAAAATAACGCATGGTGTAAAGAGAATTGGACTGTCATAATTTTGCACCGATTTCAAAAATTAGGTTATAAAGTGGTATCTATGTTGTTAAGAATTAATTTATTTTTCAACAAAGGTACAGGACCTATGGTAAACTACCCTCGATCGAATTTAAAAAAATCATGAAAATCGGTTCATCCGGTAAGAAGTCATGAGTGGAGAAACCAAAAACAATGGGCATATACACTATACAGTATGAATGTTATATTATATTATTAATATATGTTTATATCAATTTGATAATTATTATTTAATTAATATATATTTATATTACATTTGATTAAGTTTACATCAAAGTATAACCTCCTTCCTTTGGATGCGATGTTGGTTTAACGATGTTGGTTAAAAATACATCGTTTTTTTACAAAATGCTTATGCCATAGAAACTTCTTCAGACAAGCATGAAACTACAAGTCCAGATAAAAATAATTTAACTTTGTGCAAGTAAACAATAATAATAAAATTACACGTTAATTTAAAGCAATTTTATGTTCGTTATGTGGATGATTGTTTTGTCCTAACGGACAGTAACTTGTTAGGTATTGATGATGCTCTTTCTATTATGAACTCCATTGATCCTAATATCCAGTTTTCTTGTGAGAAAGAACTTAATAGTATCCTCGCGTTTCTTGATGTCTTTATTTCTAAGAGTGAGTCTGGTTTCACTACTTCTGTCTATCGTAAACCTTTCGCTGTTTCTTTACCTCCTCACAGACTGTCGTCTCATCCTCCCAACCAAAAATATTCGGCTTTTAATGCTCTGGTCCATCGTGCTATTAATATTTGCTCTTCTCCTGAGCTTCTCAAGATTGAACTCAACTATCTGAAAGTTGTAGCTGTTGATAGAGGATTTTCTCACTCTTTAATTGATTCTATTCATAACAAACTTTCTAAGAAAACTTCTGGTCCCAATAATGTGGTTTCTAGAAAGAATTTGGTTGTGTTACCATTCTTTCATTCTGTCAGTTTCCGTATTGCTAAAATCCTAAAAAGGTTTCAATTTCAAGTCGTTTTTGCTCCTAGTAACAAACTTTCCTTTTCCTCTTAAGGATCCTGTCGATCAACTTAACACTTGGGGTATTTACCAAATTAGTTGCCGTTGCGGCCTTTCTTACATTGGGCAGACAAAACGTGCTCTGAAAATTCGCTTAAATGAGCATAAAGGTTATGTACGAAAGCAAGAGTTAAATAAGTCTAGCATTGCTCAACATTGTTGGAATTCCAACCACTCTTTTGACTTCAATTCTGGTAAAATTATTCAAAAATGTTCTTCCCCTTTAGAGCTTGATTTTTGGGAAGCTTATCATATTAACAGGAATAGTTCTAATTTGGTTAATGATTCTTCCTCAACTCCTTATTTTTCACAGGTCTGGCATAAATTTCTTTAATTTGTTGTTCTTTCTAGGTTTTCTTGTTGTTTTCCTTTTTTGTGTCTATTTTTCTCCTTCCCCCCTCCCTCCCCTCCTCCTCCTTTACATGTGTACTTTGTTTTGCATTTTGTTTTGGTAGTTTCTGTACTTATTTTTATTTCAATTTTATTCTTTGTATTTTATTTTATTATTTTTGCAATTTTTATGCATGCTGTCGTCTTTTTTGCTTTATTTTTATTGTTATTCCTTTTTACTTCCTGTACTTTCAACTGGATTCGTTTGTTGCTCTCTTATTGGTGTCTTCCTGCTACTTCTACTTCCACTTCACGCTGCCTTTATTCTCATTGGTTTACAGATAATTCATAGGCTATATAAGCTTTGTTTTTCTTGTTCTGTCTGCTTCATTTGGATGTTTTGCATCTAGAAGCTCCCTGTCGCATTGAAAAAGGGATTCCAAGCAATCCCGAAACATATGTCTGCATTTTTTTGCTCATTTGTGCTTTAATGCATTTTTTTGCTCATTTGTGCTTTAAATTAACGTGTAATTTTATTATTATTATTACAAGTCCAGACTTTGAATCATGCAGTAGATTGAATGTTACTAAAGGAATATCAAAGTCAAATATGTTGCCGGATTTTGATAGGAATTTACATAAAGTATGTTGCATGCGTTTATGAAGGAAACTGGTGGAGCGGTCTAGTGTCGTTAAAATGAACAAAGATGAAGGCGTGACACAATTGCTTTCATGCACCCGCATGGCCCTTGAGAAACATTTTACTGGTCTGAAAGGCAAGATGAATGCCTGTTCTCCTACAACGTATCTTATGTACTGTTGAAAGTCCAGAAGTAACATCACATATCAGTCGTTTTTTCAAAATTGGATCAATATTCATGAAAAATATTAATGAAAGCTGAAATAAGTTCAAGGGGAAGTGTTAAAACTGTTCAAACTTGAAAGGAAACCTAGTTTTAGCCTGTTGAATAAGAGACATAGCCATTTAAATACATTGATTGAAATTTATAGCATTTTCAATCTGCGACTTTAAGAGTAGTGATCACTTCAATAATAGGCATCTGAAATATTATTCTAATAAAACATATATATATATAACTTTCTTATCTTAGTTTATCTAACAAACATGACATTTTACGAAAAAAGAGAAATTTTTTAAAAAAAAACCTTTCTCATGCATTATTGTATATTATTTTGAACTATAGAACGTCCGGCTGATTTTGCAACTTCGATCTGTTACAACCAAACATACAGTTTTATTTTCCTAGTTTCATGCTTGTTTGAAGAACTTTCTAGAGCATAAGCATTTTCTAAAAGAACGAGGTATTTTTTGCTGTAAATATATCTCAGAATATTTTATGATTTCACTCGGTTTTAGTGGAAAGCCAACAACAATATGTATATATGTACATATAAAAATAAATACACTATATAACAACAGTATAAGAGCAGCCAATATTATTTTTTTTGGAAATTGAAGTTATTAGGAACAATAGATTTTGGTAGTTTTCAAATGCATAACTTTGATCAGCTCTAACACAATAAAAAGTCCAACCCCCATCAATTTCAATGTACCACTTTGAAGCATTTTTAATCTAGTTTCTAATGATATAATTAATTTTAAAATCGAAGGATACGTTCTTAATGCAATTTAGCAGTTTCTGAAGGCCAGTCATTGTAGTAAATACAACTCAATTTTGTTCTTCAAAGATTTTTTAAGTTGCCTAATACCTTTAAATCCCAAATCTAATGCTACATTTCTATTTACAAAAGAATACTGAACACAATGCAAAAAAATTAACTTTCTATCTTCAAAAATAACTGTCTTACGATAAGAAATGTAGAAGTATGCGTAATTGCTTGATTTGCGATCAGCGTCGTATTGCAAATTTCTGGCAAAACTTTAAAGTGTTCTATTTCAAAAACTAATCAATATATTGAGATAAAACTTTACAGTTGTATTTATATCTATAGGTAAAACAATCTCACCAAGTTTCATCAAAATCGGCCGACCTCGGGTGTCAAACTTTGTCTCCGCTGGACGATTTCACATGGAATGGCCCAAAGTCGAATTGTATATAACCATTGCGGCACACACGCCTGATAGTAGCGAGAGAAGTTATGCTGCGTGATATATTTCTAAGGGTGTAGAAATCTAAGATATAATAGAAGCTGAAAATGCAGTGGTTTTTGTTGTTCAGAAACATGCAATAAAGCAGTGGTTCCCAATCTTTTTTCGTCGCGTACCACCATTTTTCTTGCAAACCCATTTGTATTATACATTTTTAATATGTACTTCTTTAAGTACAAAATACATGTAAAAAGGAAATTAACGAGAAGGTTGCTGCTGCATGGCGGAAACTTAACTTTTAATCGAGGAAGTCATCTCACCTCAGTGTGTAGTAAGTAGCAAATGAATATGATCACTGCCCATTTCAGAATACAGCTTTGAAAATAATCGAGAGTTTAGTAGGGACCCGTGATATAATGAAGTTGACCACCTTCACAGACTCCTGTAAAACACATTTAAATGCCTCAGGCATACCCTTTGCTGCCAACCGCTGCTTATGAATGCTGCAATGAACAAAAGTGCAGTTTTCTGTCAAAGATTTTATTTTGGCAAAAACTACTCCGTGTTTCCCTGTCATTGAATGCAATGTTTCCGGCCCAGTCTATCTCTTCCCTTTTTTGCCTGCGCGTACCACCTGGAGAGGCTGCGAGTACCACTAGTGATACGCAAACCACAGTTTGGGAACCGCTGCAATGAAGTATCTAAAGAAAACGGATAATGATTTTGGAGACTCGTCTAAAGTTTTTTTTTGTTACCGATGATGGACCATCTGAAAATTTAATGATTATTGGATAAAATGATATTATTTTATTCGAATGATGCGATTTTATATCTAGTTAATGCAGTTATTCGGTCACATCTTTTTTTCTTTCTTTCTTCTTAAATCTCTGTTAAACACAATGTAAAGTGAAAATGTATTATTTCAATATAATCTCACTTATTGAAAATTCTTGTTAGACGTTAATGTGAAGAAAAATTTGTCAGAACTTGACTACTTACTATTTTTCTGTCTTAGTTTCTCGGATAAACGATCCAGCAAAAACAAAATTATATATGTCTCAATTTTCTGCCACGTAAGTGCGGCATTTTCGATGAGTTCCTTTCTTAAAAGCTAAATTATAGCAATCACTAATAACTAAAAAAAACTAATCTACTAAATATTTGTCAAATGCTGAAATGTAATAGCATAGGCCTCAATTAGAACAAAAACAAATAACCTTTGTTTTTGAATACTTGTAATGAATACTTTGAAGAAGTAATAATGTTATCATAAACACCTTGTCTAGTTATTTTTGCCTTCGTTTATGATAAAAAATCGATTGCCTAGTTTTCCGTTACCCAATCAAAATAATAAACATTTTTATTAGATAGAAGATAAGAATAGATACATTCATTTTTTCATTTCTTAACAAAACGAATGATGGCTCAAAACATTAATTAGACACAAATTGAAAACAAGTTTTTTATTCAACTATATTTTGATCAAAGATGAGAAAGAAATGTTTTTGAAAAATGAAATTTTTAATGAATTTATGTTCATACCAATTGTTAAAGAAATGGGGAGGAGGCACTGGGTTCCCTTCGACCTGAACGGAACATTTTTTTAAACTAAAGAGTTACATAATATATTTCACATATGTTTCGTACTGTCTTATAGCATGTACGAAGTAGATGCCTTTCGAAAACATATTATATTTTAGGTTACATTGATCACACTTTAGACTTGAATTTATTTATTTTTTTTGAAATGGCTGTAAATTAATTTCAAAGTGATTAAACAAACTAAAATTTTGAGCTGATAACCCTTTTTATAAACAAGAAAAGTTTAAATCAAGATTTGGGAAAATCCTGTTCTATAGCAAAATAGAAAAGTTATTCAAAAGCAATTATGTATAAACTAGTGAATTAGCAGTGTGGGGAAAATGAATGGAAGGGGGAACTTAGTCCGAGATAGTTAAAATTTAAAAAATATGATAGTTTTTGAATTAAGTTTATTTTATTCTTTCTTTCTCTCTCTCTCTCTTTAGTAAAATTGCAACGTTATTTTTCAATGTTTTTCTAAAAAAATATTTTACATTGAACTAGCATGGTTTTCTATAAAAATTTTAACAATTTGCTATTTAAAGAATCACTACCAGCAAACAGAAAACACGCGAGTAGCAAAAAATATGCTAAAATGCAATTTAGCCTAAACGTACACACGAAATCTAACGTATTCTCTATAATTTCAAAACTAATAACTGTACTATATTTTGAATCACCCATTACTTTATTCTAATCTCTAGATGACTTGGTGCATTAGGATGTAATATTTTTATGATGATACTTACAAAACAAGTTATCATCTAGTTATATCACGCCATATTATTGTCACACATGATATTATTAGTTCATCAATCTTCCTCGCTCGAAAGCAGAGCGCATATTTGTTTGTTCTTCCAAATGTATATCCTGATGATGATTATGATGAGGTAAACCCCTATTCAGGAAATTATGAGGGGAAATATACGCGCTGTCACGAATTGTTTCTTGTAATAACCGTAAATAAACTCGGATGTTTACCAGATATCAGTGCCATGTACGCAAGTTAGCAAAAATGCTTTTATCCAATCCGATGACAAAGAAGTTACAATTAGGTTACTTAGTCTTTTGGGAAATCCTAGTGCTGTGTCATAAAGCAGGGATTTTTATGAAGCTCCAAATGATAATGTTATAAAATAAGTCCGTGTTACTCTGTTATAATGCAGGATCTCTTAGGAATATAACAAAGGCGCATATTACTGTAAATAATTGAAAATTTGAAGACGCAAATTGTGAACTGTAAATTGTATAGTAATTAAACAAACAGCCTAAATTTGTAGAATTATATCAGAAAACAAGGAAGTTTAAAGCTGATATAAAGCGCTTTGCAGTGTTTTATGGAGTATAAGTCGCACGCTAGCTAAGTAGTAGAAAAATTCGCTTAAAAACATTGAACACAAGCATTTGCTGTATTGAGAAGCAAAAGGGCGCATAAAATCCGCGTCTTTGCAGATTTCGTCGACAATGAATATAATAATTTGTTCAAATCCTTCAGATTTTTGCTTAATGTTATACATGACATTATTATAGAACACATTGCATTAAATTTTGGACAGACAAAAATTGGGTAAAATAATTTTATGAAGCCTACACTCTTCGAGGTATTTAGGACCACTTACCCCATGAGGTAAGGTAACGTGAGTAGTGAATGGGGTAAAGTGGTCACAATTAAAAAAAGACCACATAATCTCTTCTGTTATTGATTATTTGGGATAAAAATGAAAAAAAATAGAGACCAGGAATATAGCAAACAATTTGGAATTTTAAATATAGTTTCCGTGGAAAACATCGTGCAACGAGAAAAGCTTATTTTCTTGGCTACCCATTTATGTATATACTCGTCCACTTTTAGGTCAGTATCAACAACTCGGTTGATGAATCGTAATCGATGCGCAACAACTTCGGATGCAATGTAGTGCAATCAAATTACGTATTTCAGATTAACTCATCAAGCGTCGTTCGTGTTAAAGTTAATGAATCTCGGCCATTATGACGGTGGATGATGTCAGTTTGGCAAAACAGAGCCGGCAATTAAGGGTGAGCAATGCGCATACTAATGAAGCAAAGTTATAGGGTGTAATTTAACATCTGCTTTAGTTAATGCATCTTACACAAATGACAGCGAGCTCTGAATCGAGCGGTTGATGAGAGTGTTAAAATATGAGGCTTTAAACTTACAAGTTAGCTTTGTCAGTTAGTAGTTGACATAAATGCGTAGTTTCTGCAATGCTTAAATGTACGCAATGTTTTCAAGGATATAATCTAGCTCATCATTTTCCCCCAGTGAACCTGGGTGTATGTTTAGAGTTGTAATAATAATATTGATTTTATTTATGTTTATATTAGTCTTATTTTACTTAACCTTCAACTGCTGTGAGAAGTTTAAGAGAGCGCGTAATTTATGTTTCAGAATGAAGCAATAGCCACCCCCACCCCTAAACGTTTCGTATATAATGTACATAAATTTATGTGCACGTATTTTGTTGTTTTTTCAAATAAAATATGCATTTAGTATGTACCCTTTGCACCCCCTTCCCCAGAAATCCTGAAATGGCGTGCCTGGAAAAAGTAAAATTTTAAGGTAAATTTTGGTAATTTTTAATGGTAATTTTTTTACTAAAATTACCAAGAAAAACGTAAATTTTGTTACTTCCGAAATATGTAGTTCTTTTAACATAAAATTAAGCATTGACAATGTTTTTACATAGTTATTGCATTTCCAATTATTGGTAGTACACTATAGTTAAACGATATTGATAATGCGCACGACTGCCGTTTTATTTTAAAGCCAACGTGTTTATAATTAATAAAATTCGTTATTTTTGACTTGTTGATGTAAAAGTAAAATTTATTCTTAAGGTGATATATATCCAACGGGGTTAGTGTGCTTAAACGTGTTTCACAAACTGTTTGAAGAAAATACCGTAAAACGCGGTGAATAGAAACACTTTTGAACTTTGGTTTTAAATTTTTCATATTTGTCTTGCTCTAAAAAATACAAGTTATTACCCAAACTCAGGTCTCTATAGGGCCTATCTGCTCATGGTATTATTATTTTAATATTTTATTTCCATGAAATAATAATAATAATAAAAAAACATAGTGGTGTTTCTAATCACCCCGCAGGTAGGGGTGAATAGAAACAGCTTTTTAATAGCATGTTTGTTTCTTTTGAAATTAAATAAGGGTGAAGAGAAACAGAAAAATATATGTTTTGCTAATAGGAAATGAATAAATATTAAATTACTTCCCAAGATAGTTGTTTAATAGTTGTTTATTAACGCAAAAAAATCAGTAAAATAATTAAGAATATCGATGTCACAGGGTTATTGCAGTATAACTAAACATGAAATAATGTGACACAACACTTTACCGTGTTCCTGGTATCATCAATAAACTGTGAAATCAGAAAGATCATCGTTGAAACATAACATGTCGTTGAAACGTGCACTTAAACAGAGAACTGGTGATGAGAGTTTTTGGACGTCTTTCCTGGAGACAAAAGTCTGCAGGAATAAATCTGTTATAGCGAACTTGTTGGTTCCAGGTTGACTCCAGGTTCTCTTCTTAAAAATGTGACAGAAAACCCATCATCTTTAAGGTAAGCAACTTTGCCAACATAGAATCTAAAACACTTTTTTGTTTCGCCATATACTTTGACTACCATGTGGCCATCCTTATTGACGGAGATACTTTTGTTTTCGTTAACCTTACCAGTAACTTCGTCTAGTTCAGAAGATTCTGAAGTGGACAAAATCAGTTCTTCGTCGCTGTCCTGCACTGAATAGGCACCATCATCCTCTGATGATGATTCGATAAGTTTTCAGTTTTCCTTGGCTTCCTTTTCCCTTGGGTTCACCTGTTTCGAGCAACATGGGTTTTGGTCTTCAATAAGTGAAGTTGGGGGTCTAAATCTCCATCAACGTTTTTAAAATCCTCAACGCCTGCACTTTTACCAGGTGTGACATTTATTTTGGTCCCTCTTTTTCCTGGCTTTAGGAGCCTGATCTTGTCTCATACTTTGGAGAAGATGTGTAAAGCTAATGTCAATAGCATTAGCGGATTCATTCGAGTTGGTGGTATCCTGGTCTTTGTCTACACCAGTATTGATACCTGGAAGCATTGAAAAAACCTTTTTGAGATCTAGAGGTGCAATACCACATTTTTAAAACCGGAAACGTGCTGTTTCTATTCACCCCGCAAAATTTCAATAACTGACCTATAAAAATTTTTAGAAAACATTTGGTTAACAGTAGAACCAAGAACAACTATTACAATTTTATATTGATGTTCAACTTAGTCTTTACACTTATATAGGCATGTATTTAAAGCATGTGTTTTTGCTTACCAGGAGAGTTCAAAGTAGACAAAAGATCTTCAGAAAACTTCTTCAAAAACGTGCTATCAAAATCAACAAACAGTGTGGCCAACCAAACACAACATAATTTCCCTGTTGCCTTTGAGTGTTCCAACTCAAAACCAATATCAGTTATGAATAATTTGCAGTCATTATATGTATATTTAGAGTAATATATATGCAAGAAGTGTTCTTTCTATTCACCCCACTGTTTCCATTCACCCCATTTTACGGTATGTTGATAAAGTACAACTGCAAAAAGCAAGGTTACTTAAAACGTGTTGCAAAATATTACGTGTAATCTATTTACATGCTTATACATTATCATGTTTACCCGAATTTTTGTTCATAATTTAATCATTTAGGCTCATATAAATCAACAGAGGAATAAAAATCACTTATTTGTGATGTGAAATTTTTGCTATAATTTCTTTGAAAAATTGTGAATAAAACTTCAGGTTTTTTCCGCTAAAAAACTGTATTAATGAAAATAAATTGCCCATTTCACTTAAATTAATAAAGTAACTAAGACTGGGTCCTAAATTATATATCCCAATGAATGCAACATATGGTAATAAGCATTAATAAGTTCAACTTTAATCAATCATATGCTACTAATCATAATTAACAAAATCATTTCCTTTAAATCACGTCAACTGAATTAACTTATCGAATGGTAATCACGAAGCGTTTATAAATTCCGATTATTATGACGGTTCATTGATACTAAATTGGAAATTAAAGCGAGAAATTTGCATACTAATGAGCTAAAACCACGTTGCATAATTTCTACATATGTTCAAGTTAAAACCAGTCACGTGAATAATACATAAGCGATTGCTCCTGGACACCACTTTTAGTTGTTATAAATAAAAAGGAAAAGAATCACATATTTTGTACAAATTTTGAAAAAGTGTGCCTAATTATACGTTGTTTTTTACTTCTTCTTTATTTTTGATCTGTAGCAGGAATTTTTATAACTTATTTAATAATAAAGTGGGTTGAATTTTAAGCATGACTCATCTTCTTTTTAGACGACTTTCTCGTAATACACATACCTTCTTTCTAACTATCGGTATTAACGTAAAAATAATTAAAAAACAAAAATATTATATACATAAGGGAAAGGAGGGTAAGAGTACGCAGTCGGTTAAGAGTACGCAGGGGCTTTTTTCCCTGTTGGCAACACTGCAAGCAGAAGCGAGTGTGATCAACTCAACACGTTTGTTTTCAGCTGGCTCAAGAGATCGCCATCATTATTTTCATCCTTGCTGTCGTTTATTTATCAGGTAAAATATGATTTATGCATGTTGGCATGTAATTTTTCTGTGAAGAAATATTAATTTTTTTGTAAATAAAGGATTGATGTTTGCTTTAAAAGTAGATGTCATTATGAGCTTGCTTCCCTTCCGAACAACGTATGCATGTCAGAGTTTTACTATTGTGAATGCTACAGCCATCGATGGACGATTTTGAGGAGCAATACATCGGCGGGTAAGAGTACGCACATAAGGGAAAGGTAGAGAGAATTAGAAGAAGCAAAGGCTAATCGAGCTGCTATGAAAAGTAAAAATGAGGCCAAAACTGAAAAAGGAAAAACCGTGAAAGCAAAGAAAAAACTTGCTCTGCATTGCATCGACAACCCAGATCCCTCAACTAGTTCAGCAAACAATGAGGCGACAATATGCCCAGGCTGCGAACAATCATATAATGAAGATTGGATCCATTGTGGGTTATGTAAGGAGTGGTGGCATGATGAATGTTCCAGTTATGAAGGCACTGGTCCATTTGTATATGACTACTGCTAAATTTTATGAATGCTTACTCTTATCCTTCCTGGTTGCGTACTCTTATCAGCCAGGTCGGGTAAGAGTACGCATTTGCAATTTTTTTTTCCGCTTGCTTTCTTTCATACATTTTTTTTAAAGATAAAACTTTCATTTTGTGTACCTAAGTTTCTAAGTTAATAAACTATGCTTCAGTCAATTTTCAAGGTTCTCACTTTTCAATTCTCATTTTTATAACGAACAATCCACTAGGTGCGTACTCTTACCCTCCTTTCCCTTATATATATAATTAAAGCAATGAAAAATTGCACTCGAGTTCTTTCTAGAAAAATATTCCTTCTGTTACCAACTATAAAATTTCACTTATATTGCTTTCAGTTAGCAAGCTCACAAAATCCTATTTTGTTGAGAAAAGAAACGTCCTTTACACGCGGAATTCCCTAATACATAAAATGGTAGAAATGAGATCATCATAAAATTGAATTTGGGATTATATGATTAGACATATTTATCGGTTTGTCTGTCTGCCTCCGTTAAAAAATGAGTTAATTAATAAAAAGTTTCATTCTGCTGATTATAGACAAAACATCTGAGTCCTATGATTAATGCTTCGATTTGAATATTTATTTATTTATTTATTTTTAGATGTTTAAATTATAATAATTATAATTTTGATATTAGCGATTGTTTCTGCAAGAATGAAAGGAAAATAAGTTTCCGCAAAATTTGATCATAAATTTTAAATACCTATGACTTGTTTCTTATAGGAATCTAAAAGCAAACCTTTGCTGAACCGCTCAGTCCTATGATTGATGCTTCGATTTGAACATTTAAGTTTTTATTTGTTTTTAAATGTTTTAGTAATAATAATAAAATTAATAGTGATTGTTTCTGCAATAATGAAAGGGCATTAAGTATCAGCAGAAATGTATTTTAAGTTTCAAGTACCCTTTGCTCGTTTCTTATAGTAACGTCAAATTCCTTATGAAAGAATAAACTTAAACTTTAAGAGTTTGATAGTTAATGATGGTCATATTTGTTGAATGAGTTGCAATCATTTTACTTTAAAAAAATTAAAATTTAAAATAATCCCAGAGGAAAAAATGAAATGCGCTAGTACATTCTAAGAAGAAATATATCTTCTACATTTATCAAATACCAGGGCAGCCTGGATAGCAATGCATAAACACTTGCAGATCGCAAGCAAAATTGCGTTCAGAAATACGCCTGGTAGCATGTGAAAGGTATACATTCATCCTTTTTACACATGTGAATTTTAAAGTTGTTGCTTGCATCCTGTATATTTTGAGGTGGAATTACGGAGGTATGTTCTAGTGCTACGTAATGCAAGTTATACAGCGGACTTTGATCGATTTTTTACTGCCGAAAAATTGACTTCCACCAAGCTTCATCGTCATTTAAAGGCTTTTCATTAGGACGTTACTGTTGATAGGTCTACTGTAAAGAAATGGCCAATAAAATTTCGTGTTTACCGGCCTGGAAAAGCCACAGATGTTGATAAACTACGCAGTGAGGCATTACCACAGACGATAAACATGCCAACAGTAAATTCGAATCAATACACAAATGCTCTTAAACATGTCGGACGAATTCTTTATCGTGCTGGCCATTAACTTACAAGATGACAACGCTAGACCACATTCCTCGCACGCAACTGGAGGACGAAACCTGAAGTTTGAACCGCTTCCACACCCTCCTTAATCTCCCGATTTTGTACATTGTGATTTCGATTTTTTCTATTCTACTCAAGACAGACTTTAAGGAATATCAGTACACCTCAGAAAATAATGTGACGGCAGATATCGCGTCCTAGTCCACTAACAAAGAAATGTTTAGTGACGAAATGAAAAACGTTGCTGCACGTTGCACGAAATGTGTTAATCTTAATGGTGATTATGTTTAAAGTAAATACATATAATTTTGAAGCTTACGGATTGTACTCTAATAAGCTTTTTGTACGATCTTGCTATCTTTTTTCTTGTGTTCTGAAGGCATGAGGGCATTCCTTTACAGCCTACCTAAATACTTAACTTCATAATATACATACTATAGAGACATATATTCCTTAAAAAATCCATTAAAGAAAGAAAAATATGCGTTCTTGTGTTGAAACACCTTTTCCGTTTTTCTCTTTTTGCCTTTCAATGACTATTTTATTACTTTCCGAGCAAAATTAAAACCATTTATCTCTCTAATAGCTATGCAATTTCCGAAACAATCGCGCAGATAATTAAGTTTTATTCAAAGGCCCAAAACTGTTATAATACTAGTATAAGTGTACAAAAGCCGAAAATAATATCCCGGTGTCATGAAAATCTCGTTAAGAACTACAAAAATTAAATGCTTTGTGTCAGGGTTTTTTCAATTAGGAAAAGAAAGAAGGAGGGAAAAAATGAAGCAACATACTTTACAACAGTGAAATATTTTCTGACATTTATTGGGTCAAAAACTTGGAGCGATTTTATCTTTCGGTGAAATTTTTTCTCATTGTCTTTGTTTAACCAATTCGTGACTTTGTTTGTTTATATTGATGCTTAGCTAATTTTGAAAACTTTTCTTCAAATGAGAACTTTAGACAAAATAAAAATATATATATTTATGCTAAAGATTTCATTCGCTGTAAAGTGCATAAAACGTTAAAACTGGTCTGAGTTAAAAATCAAAACATAAAAAGCATGTAAGTAATAAAATATTCAGACACGCATAACCATTCATTTTTCTATTTAACATTTCGTTACAAAAGTAGAATTTCAACTTATAACTTTTAAATTGTCAAAATGGGTTAGTAACTTTGTTAATACTGTACAATCGTGATTTTCTTTTAAAATATCAGCCAACAATTTAAAAACAAACAAAGCCTATTAATAAAAACATTTGAATTTGTCGTACAGCATTAATCAGACAAAAAAATAAATTAACAGCTTTATATTTGAATCAATTATTTTAACGTTAATCTAAATCATTAAAAAATTACATCACAAATAATTATTACATAATAAGTCGTAGAAATAATAAAGTTTTTGAAAGAAATATATGATTAAAAAAATTACATGCCCTGCCGGGGATGTAAGGGTAGAAGATTCATGCCCGATCGGAATTTTTACATGCCCTTGCATGTCGTACAATATAATTTTAGAGCCGTGGTGTTTATTACAGATTTGGTTATAAGTGAATTTTAAAACAAATTTTAACAGAAGAATCAATAAATGCCACACTAAGTTTTATACATAAAACCCATTACTTAAATATACGACTTAATTAAAAGCGCAGGCTAAACTTTTTATTGACAAATTCACCAATGTGTCCTACATCATGAAAATGTTTAAGAAGGCGCTGGAATATCAATCAGCAAATAACGGCCAGTTTTAGCCTATAAAAGCTGAACCGTTATTGGTTGTGACATACTTTTCCGAACTAACACCGGAAATAGGATGTTGGTAATCCTTTTATTCCTCGAGACTCCTGGGAAATATTAGTAGCTAAAATCCGTCTAGAGCTGTCAGTGCATTATAACCTTAACAAACTAATCTTCAGTGTTTCATTAGAGGCGAAGGTTGAACACATTTATCCTAGACTTAGGGTTGCAAATCTATAGTTGTGACCAGAAAGCAGTTCTTTATTGGAGTATTTAGAACTTCTTTTATGGGAGGATCAGTCCATGAATAAAAAAAGATATTTATACAGACACAAATTTTATTACCAAGATAGGATAAGGGACTGCGGAATTTTATAACTATTACTGAATTAATTATATATATGGCTGAGTTTTATTGTGCAAGACTCGACTGAATAATCCGTTATTTCAAAAGAAAATAACATTTTAATAGTGCTATGTGAAATTAACGCATGGATATTTTTGGTTGTGCTTTTACAATTAAAATTTTCAATACCTACAGTGAAACTTTTTCTCAAAAAGTACATTTTTGGATTGGCTCAGGCGCAAATGTCTTAATATGAATCCCTTCGAACTGGTTGAAAGTAATATGATCAAAAGTGGCTAATCACATTTGGGAATAAATCCAGCAAAACAAGGTATTAACATTTTTAGCCCCAAATTTCTTTCAAGGTCAGGTCTTCTTCGATTAGGCAGTAGTCACCATTAAAACAAAATGTCGTTTTTTGAAACATGTGGTGCTAATTATTACAGACTAAGAGATTTAAAATGAATGAGCATTTTAAACAATCACTTAAATTAGTGTAATATATGTTGCAGGCTCATTACATGTTTTCTTTTCTGGTTTACTTCTGCAGTCGGTTTCCGTTAAACTTTTTTATCAATTAAATTATTCACGGAGACGAAATGTCTCACAGTGGATGAGTCAGTTAAACTTGGTTCACACATAGAATCTTAAGCGAAGCAGCACTGGCAGAGATCAGTGCTTGGGAGGGTGACGACCTCTCGCTACTGGTTGTTCCGGGACCGTGTACGTTAAAGGGAGCTGGTGCACGCAAAATCCGTAGGGGATCCAATGTAATCCAAGCTCGAAATAATACAAACCTAAATGACGGTCCATCATGTAGGAGCTGTTTCACAATTAGATCTCTGTTCAGAAGTCACTTTTCACCCATTGGAGCGCCCTTTGTCCGCCGCCTCAAATATAGGTCTTATTTCTACTTCCACTTGAACAAGAGGCACGCCACAACAACTACATGGTGATTAAATAATTGCTTTTGAATTAATCTTGGGTTAAATGCAAAAAGAGATGAACCGAAGGCAGGCCCTGGGGGCGGGAGCGTTCTGTTCTACATTTTAAACTGACTCCGGCTATATCAATTAAGCATAATTGGTAAAACCGAAGGCTTCCACGCCGATAACTTGATCTCTAATCCCAGTTAAGACATGAATGTTATTGTCTTAGTGGTTCAAATTGCATTTAAAGCTATAGGTCTCCCAGAAATCCCTAATCGCTCGTTGTGTACGGCCTGTTTTATCAAATATAAAGGCTTAAGATGATCATTCGTTGGATTACAATCTAACTACCAAAGGGGTAGGCCACTAGACTAAAAACGAAGTAAACATTCAATATTTTATACATGTTTCTTTTCTTGTTAGTTAAAACTATAAAGGGAAGAAAAAGGGAATTACTAAATCTTAAAGCAATAGCAAACTTTAATCCTATGGTACTAGTTCCTCCCATGTCTCGTTTGATAAGTTCATTTTCACAAACTGTCTTATTTATTTAGACAAGTCTTCTTTCTTTTTAAAAATATTATTTGCGTGGGCCATTTTACATAATTTATTACAATGTATTCATTTGAAAGCTAAATGCTTTCTTCTACTGTACAGCTGCAGTACTTTATAAAGTGCAAATATACTGAGAAAAATGGGGAAACCAATTTTGCCTTCTCTTATAATATTTTATACGAAATAAAGTCATTTACTCTAAAAGTTACACGAAACAATTAGAGGAATTCCAGTGCCTTACAAATCGCGTCTTTAAGTGGAAAATTACTTCCAAAAACTAGTTATACTTTTATTTCTAACCACATAGCATTCTCATTGAAAATGTTCGTTCTTTTAAACTCTTCATCTAAAGCACGCAATTACTGCCCTGGTTAAAAAATTGTAAGTAGGTCTCTCAACAAATATTCTTTCACCTTGCTCAACATGGGACTAGCAATTACATTTCATCCTCCTATTATGTCGTGTGATTTAATTACGTCCATAAGAAAGCTCTAACGCCTCATGGACAAAATACGGCAATATTTTTTATCACGTTTTTTTCTTTTTCCCTTTTCTTTTATTTTTCTAAAAAAAAAAATTAAAAAAAAAAAAAAACTTTCCACAATCAAGTCTCACACACAGAAGCTCGTTTGAATGAATTGTGGCAGCTTTGGGAGTATGTGGTGGTAAAAGCCATTAGTATTTGATCTTCCTCTTCTTTTGTTGCTATGGATACCGGATGGAACCAGGAGGAAAATTAGCAATTTCGTGCTGACAATAAATCAGCTCATTCATTAGGCGATTTAGAAACACGAAAAATAGTTTGTGCAGAAATTAGCTCTGTGTTGAGTGACTGGTTTCTGCTCTGTGTTTTTTAGTCCTTGCTTTTTGTATTTTGCTATTCTTGATTTAATTCGATTTTTCTAAAGTTCCCGTTAGAATAAATTGCCTATTCAGTATTTGTTGCATTATTTCTTTAAACCAGATGGTTATAAATCGAATAACCTGCACAGTTTCTTTTCCTTTCAACACAGCGTTCTTTCCTGCTTGAAACATTTGAAAACAAAAAAAAAAGTTTTATAAATGAACTCTTTTTTTAGATGCATCGCATTTTATGCGTTTTATAATGCCTTAAGAGAAAACAATTGAATATTTGTACGTTGGAAGAGTGGAAGAAATTATTCGAAAGCTGTAGATTTTTTTTGAAAATTATTTGCTTAAAACAATCGTCTGTGAAAATTTTTCATTTTTAAAAATAATTCTAAAGTTCCTTTGGATTAACGTATGATTATAGAAAAATCTGTGTTTTTTCAAGTTTCAATGTTTTAATACTTATTAGTTATTGATTTGAAATTGCTTATTGTATCCCAATTTGGTAACATATGAGATACATATTTGAAAATTAGAGGTATATTTCTGCAATAAATAACGATAGCTACTATAACAGTCTCATTGCCCACTTAACCCCATTCCGCTTTCATTAAAGTGCTGTTCCATGGCTTTTTACCAAAAGAGATAATCGGCCTTTTGTTTCATCTTATACTATCACTTGATGAGCTTACAGCACATATAATGGAGTATACTAATCTTAAGTTTTTTCTTTTCATTTTTTAAAGAAATAGTCGGTGAGAAAACAAATGACAGTTGTAGAGTTTGAGGGGAGTATCCTTGTAGTTTCGAGAGGGTAACCAGAAACATTGATCTAGCACTATGCTACCAATATATTATGTAATTGTTAACACTCATATATTTAAGCATTTTTATGAACCATAATATTGATGTGAACCCTTACCCCAGTAGAAAAACAATTGCGCCACTGGCTTTTTCATCAATTGTTTTGTAGAGATGCGAATATTTGATTGAGTAGGAAAACCGCAAATAGCAACAAAAGTTGGATATTTCACTACGTTTAAAATCTACTGCAGAAAAAGAACACTGTTCGAAAAGCTTGCATGTCCATGTTCAGTAATAAATCTTTCTTTGCCACCGTGTTTTTTGCCACGAAAATATTTTCATCATTTTAAGAGTCGGCCAGGAAAGTTAACACAAATAATGATTAGTCAATTTTTCTTGAAATCACAAGTAATATCTGTAAAATTATATGATTCTACTAGTACATAAAAAAGTTCTTTAATGTAAATAATGGTTGTGAATGGAACCAAAATTTCTGGAATTTCTGGTCAGCATCAGTGATATACCAAACAAGGATCATCATGCATTTTCCTTTTTAAGCAAAGTATAAAGAAACAAGTAAACTCTGAAGGCGGAACTCTATTTGTCTAGAAAACGAGGTAATTTCTTACTAACCCAATCAAAACAAGAAGTAAGTTTCTGTTTATATCGGCAAGAAAAAGATTTCGCTTGACTAATCCCGGGATTAATGTCTCTGATGGTTGTTTTTTGGTGAAACATTAAGGATTACGTGGTTTAGGGCAAGTTGTCTGTCTTGATGTTCGAAGATTGCAGGATGTGTAACATTTTCTCCTTAAAGAAATTATCATGGGATAATGAAATACATTGGTACCACCGAATTCAAGGTGATTGTTTCTTGTTGAAATATCAAAACCAGTACTTTTCGTCAAGCTGGGAAAAGTTGTTGTTTTTTAACATATTAAATATTATTGTATTTAATTTAAGAACAAAAATATATGTTCCTGGAAATATTATCTATTGTTCTTAATTATTTTTATTGTTATTTTCTTTGAAGCACACAAGCAGGGCACAAAAAAAGCTCTAAATACTGTAACCAAATACTAGTCTTTCTGGTTGGCTATTTGAAATCTCGCTTTTTCATTTATGTATTGTATCGTTATCTATGTATTGCCTCATATATATTGTTTTACTGTTACTGTTGAATCTCATATACCAGGGGTTGTCAAACTTTTTGGAATCATGGCACCTTTTGAAGAACTAGAATTTAGTAATGGCCCACTAGTCATACAATATATATCCGTCGCATATATAACAACTATATTTGAAGGATTTTGGATAAAAATTTCGAAGATATAACTGGAAAGAACATACATAACTGCTGTTTTATATAACTTTTATGAAAGTATTTTGATTGTCGCCGTTGCAGTTTTCTGTTTGCTCAACAGCAAAGAATATTTAACATCATGGGCCTCTCACGGGGGTACCTAGTTGAGAAACCCCTGTTATACTATTCGAACAAACTAAGAGAACAATTTTATTTTTGTTGTACCCTTTTTTGTGCATGTGTGTGTTTGCAGAAAAGTAACATATGTAGTTTCAAACAAATTGGTCAGTCTTTAGTTATCTCACTTCTTCAAGCAAGTTTTAATTAGAAAAACCTTTTTTCACACTGTTGATGTATGACAGTGCCTTATTATTATTATTTAAATTAAATATTTATAATTTTAATAAAAACACTGAAAATCAACGCTTTTATGATGTAACTATTTCGTTATGCAAACTAGTATTTCATATAACTACGGTGATTGGCACTTACATTGTTTCTGTGTCGTTATGTTACACATAAAAAAGTTTTCCGTGTAAATCCAAAACTACTGCATGCATTAAAAATATTCTGCAGTAGTTTTAATGCATGCGGTTTAATTTCTGGTCATTTGGGCAAAATAAAGTTAATTTAGCCATGTACATATGTTTTTCTTTTTGGTCTAAAACTTGCTTATTGAGAGAACAATTCCTATAAAAGAATACTATTGAAATTTTACTTTATTTTAGAACTGTTGTTTCTTATAATTAGGATAATCACTCTTAAACACATGAATAAAAAAGTTTATTTTCTTATTATTCAAAGTTATTTTTTCCTTCAAATTTATCGAAGAAAAAGAATAAAATTCAGCAGCATTTGTTTCTTAACTTTTTCCTTATTAGAGAACTTCATATGTATTTTGTGGGTTCTAAACAAAAGTAATTTGAACTTGAAACCTCAAATGTCGTGCAAAAAATTACGAAAATAGACTGCAAATAAATATCCGCACTTTAAATGCAAATGTATTTCTAAACAAAAAATATTTTCTTCAGAATTCATTCAAGAATACAGATATGAAACAATGAAGCATGATTTTCTTTTACGGCAAAAATAGAGTTCTCCAAATTTAATCCAGCGTAAAATAAATAAATAAACACAAAAAGCATAGAACTTGTTCATTTGAGATTTCAATTTCTTAGGAATTTCTGCATTCCTGCTCAAGAAAAAAAAATCAAAATAGAGAAAAGGAAGAACAAAATTATTAAACTCCAGGGACTTAGAGATGAGCTTCCAGGGGAATTTTCCCTGGGAAATATTTTTGACATCGTCTGCTCAGCGTCTTCTCAAACTCTGGCAGCGTATATTTCATTATGTGCAGTGAATATAAACCTTTTGTGGATTAATTTAAGTATGAAATGAACTTTTATTCTGTGAGCGCCGGTACGGCTCAATTTTCATAGAGGACGTCTCTTGCAAGACATAGTAATTTTTTGAACAAATAGATGCATTTTTAACTTTAAAATTTTTGGGTGAAAAGAAGAAGAAAAATGTTAAAAAAGAACGAGTAGAAATTTAAAAGCTAATTTAAGTAAAGTAGAGTTGAAAACACTTGAATAAATTTATATTTTAATTAAAGTAGAGTTGACACTTAAATAAATTTAGTATGGTCATACGGGTCTAAAAAAAGACCATTAGAGTGCGAAACTAGATTATTAGTTGCAGTAATATACCTACAAGAATGTATTTAAAACATCCAAGGTTATCAAATTCGTCAAAAGCCAAAAAGGTATATATTTTTAAATGTAATGATTTTCTTCCCCCTACAAAATATATTTCTTTACAGTATTGTGCTTTAAATACGTTATTCACAATAAGGAAATTATAAATTTTTAAAAAAAATATATTACTAGGGTTCTCCCAGTAGCCGAAAGTCATTATTTTTTTTAAGTTCAGCCACAAACGTTTAAAATACATGTAACGTTTTTTTGTGTGGCTAGTTGGTTTTGTTAAAATATTTCAATTAGCGAATAATCTCTCCTCAGCGGAACTGATGGACTAACTAAGTTGGTTTTTTTTAATTTAATAGATTTGTAACACATGATATACGTAAATTTTCTCTTTCTGCACTTCTTCTCCAGTGAAGAAGATAGAAAGAAAAATGTTCATGCCACTTAATTATTATTGAATCAATTAGAAATACAAACACTCAGTTCCCATTTAAATTATTTCCCCACGCTAATGTAAATCAACACACATAGGAAACATTGATTCGAAACAAAATAATGCGTCACCGCACTTATTATCTCACTTTATATAATATTATACATTGTTAGCTTCAAATTGTATTTTATTTTGTTTGACATTGTTCTGGATAACCAATCGGATTGACATATATTTTGGAAATGCATGCAGTATTTTGCTTTGACATTGCGTAGATTACATTCCCTCTCTTGTTTTGTTTTTGACATTTCTTTTTATTTGAAATTACAAAATGTATTGAGCAGTGTACAAATATTGTAGCTTGAACATATAATGAGTAGTGTAAAAGTATGATGAATAAGGATTAAAATAAAATATATATATATATATATATAAAATGCTTGGATCGCCGTCAAACGTAGGAGAGGAAAAAAAGTTTGTCATTTCCAAAATTTCACCATTCTCTAAATTTACATAGCTACTAAATACAAAAGTAAGAAAATCGGTTCCCAAACAGAGGAGAGCATGGTACTTCACTGATTTTTCTCTACCGATGTATGCATAGAACTACAATAATTTCTCTTTTAATTATTTTATATGCGATAATTGTTAAACTTGAATATATTATTTTCTGCTTATTAACACAAATATAAATTATACTCTTTTTAAATATCTGTGTTTATTATTTTTTCTCTCTTCTACAAAAGTTAGATATATTTCCACGCTTCTGCTAAATTTAAAGGAATAAAAAGTAAAATTAAGTAAATCAGTACATGAATTAAGAAAAAAAAACATTTTATAAGTTGACTTTGATATGATACAAACACGAAAAGTATCCAGAAATTAAGTTACGTTTTTAATTTTTCCCTCGATAGCACAGCTTTAGTAATTTCTCGCATATGTATTCACTTTACTGACTCATTGTTAAAACTGTCATTTTTTGGATGTCTGGGTGCGTCTTTTAATCCATGTTGAACGTTTAAATGTTTAAAAGAAACTGAACAATCGGCCCCAACTGCAAGTGAGTTCTGTGTGTTTAATAGCTGCTGGTACCCTTTCACCCGTTTAGGAAGAAATTGTCGGTACGGAAGTTATCCGAAGATAAAATAAAAATGAATAGAACACTAATATAAATAAATAAAGAAAGAAAATGACTGTCATCTTCTGCAGAATATTCAGTCATCTTTCGGGCAAGCAATTCCAGAAGGAGACGGAGGGGAAAACCTTTTTGTCACAATAGAGGCATCGCAGTCGGCATTTCTCTGCGACGGGGTTATGCAAAAGCCCGGTTTCTTTTTTCAGCCAATAATTGGTTGTGGGAGAATGAAAAAATTGACTTTTTTTAACCTCACAAAATAATTCTAGAAATCGTCTATTTCAGAAGACACAAGAGTAGTACCAGCAACATTGTTTTTACAACAAATTTACATTCAACTCTCGATCGCAACTAAATGTCTTCATTTTTAAGGCCATCTTTTGAATACGCTGCGCCCCAATTTTTCTGGTTTAAGTTCGTACTATTGTCTACAGGTGAGCAGGCGCAGCAGTAAGTTAGTTGAAGTTAATAAATACATTTTTTTTTCTTGAAACTGGAGCAGAGCAGGAGCAAAATGTTTTTCCAGTGTTTCTTTTATTAAAACTTTTTTTATCATATAAAAAATTTAATTAACTATAAAAAAAGAGATAATTAAATGTAATCAATGAAAAATATGCGGAGCTCGGACCAGAAGTAACACTGAATCAAATATTTAGAAATCGGAGCACAGCTGGGGTTCTATACTCCATCCCTCGCCCCTGTTAGCACGGGGCCTTAGGGTTGCCCCACCCGCGCATGGAGAAGTGAAGTCCGACAAATGCTCATTACCGCTCCGAGGTAGGTTTTCTGGGCGTCAGCCCAGTCTAACTAACTTTTGCTGTGTGGACCTGACCCTCCTTGATGGAGCGCAGCTGGAGTGGCGCAATTCAAAAAAGTGGCTGTTCCATGTCCCTGTTAAAAAGAGGAATAACAAAAGAAAATAAAAGAAATTACACAGGGTCGCACCTACCCATACTATCTTTTAATAAAGGGTTATAAATAATGGTTGTTGAATTTAACCAAAATAAATCATTCATATTATTAGTAACTAACTAGAATCACTTTACGTTCGCTAACTGGCTGTGGGATACTACAACAAATGAAACAAAAATGAAACCTCCTCAATCTTCAAATCACAATTAACAAGACAGGCGGGATGTCCCTCGTTGTGTATTATCTATGTAAGCTAATGCTGGTCTCTTATGGTAGGAATTATCACTGATATATGGCGGAAGTTGCTTTATGCTCGCTTTGTTCATAATGTTAAAAGGGCGCTCATAGACCTTGTGAAATCGCATACAGCGCTTAGGGACGTTCCAGTGGCACAACGGTGGGAATCAGCCTGGATCACGCGTTCAAGAGGAGAATTTAATCTCTGTTTAGTAGGCGTTGCTCCCGCTGATAAGTGAGCGTTTCGAATTGCAGTCGAATCGGGGTCATCTCGTTCGACGCAATTGAACGCACAGCATAATCCCGTTTTGAAAATTTCGCGTCGTGAAAAGAAATTAAGGAAAAACAACTAAGGCGAAGAGAGATAAGTCAAGAGACGTTAGTTCGACGAAACTGGATAGTCAACTTCACGTGACCTGTTCTCGCCTCGGTCACTTGCAAAGCGAAGGAAAAGCAAGCGTTACTCCGACTATGGGGACGCCCTTTATCGTTGCTTACACCGTGGACACACTTGATACACCACACCTTAAGCCAGGAAAACATTCTTAAATAAAAATCGTTGTAGAGGATCTTTTTTCATGTTCATTTGCATTGTTTATTAGGATTTTGAAATTTTTCTGAAAAGTAAATTTTTGGTTTATGATGTTTAAGTAGAAAAATTTCAATTCACTAAAACCTTACGGTGTCTTTAAATCGTGTAATTCTACATACACAATGCCATTTTTTGCCGTGAGCACCGTGTAAAACATTGCTACTGATATTACCACCTGAGAAACTTACGTAAGTTTTACGTGAGTTTATACTTCTTTTGGGTAATTTTGTACTTCTTAGGCAAAAATAATGTACCTAATTCATTTGAATTGAAGCGAAAAACGCGAAAAAAAAAGTAAAGGAGAAGGCAAAAAAGAAGAGAAATCAAAAGCAACGAAATTAAGGTTTTTCTGCTTTGATTTTTAATATCGTCGTCTTATATAAAGATAATCTTTTTTTTTTCAGCATTACATTTCAAAACTCGAAATGAACTAAGTAATTTATCATAGATACAAAATCACTAATTTTCGCTCAGAGCTCCATTCGTTGCTATGGAAACAAAAGAAAAGAAATTCCTAACACTAATGGCTTTTGCACGGCGGCATTTGTTACTCTTATACTATCCCTATCCATTCACAGAAGCTTTGTGCTTGATTGCGAAGTTCAAGGGGAAAATATTAAATTTATGTGAGATGGATAAGTACTGCGTTGCATTTGCCTGCTTTCGTGTGTAATTATTTCTGAAAGGCATTGATATTACATTTTGTTATATATTAGGATGCATTAGATAAAAATGACCGAAGGAATGAGATTTCGCAATGCATGAGTCCTTAGTAAAAGAAGTACCTTTTCATAGTTTCTGAAAAGTTATAACAGACTTATGTAAGCGGAAAAAAATGTTCCTTTAATGTTTCATATCATCACAATGCGTTTTGATATCTCAAAAAACAAGCTTATTTATCCTAACTATCGCTCATGTGCGTGTAAAATTCAACCGTAAGTGCGTTTCAAAACTAAATTAATTAAAATATATTCAAAATTTATCCCTTGCAACTTTTTTACCCATTCATTTCAAAGTCATTCCTAAAAGAGTACTCGTTATATATACTTTAACAGAACATAACGTTAAAGTTTAGTTTAATTTTATCCGAATTTCTTGCTCTTTTCATATTAAAAAATGCATTAGTCTTACTTCAAATATTATGTTAATGATAAGTGTAATTAGAAAATATTAATACTTGCGTGCCGATTTCTAATGTTTCTTTCTTTGTCGACACACACCTGCAGGTACGGATTCAGAAGTTTTCTGAGGGGAGGACAATTTCTATGCGGTTTTGCAAATCAGTCGAACAATTGGTTTAAAGGGAAAAATTATATTGTATAACCTTTTACTTATCTCCGGGACAATAAAGGAGGGGGGGGGGTCATCACTTAACTTCACTCGATCCACATGTGACACACATATTCACTCCATATCTTTTTCCGAAGAACAAACTGCTAAGCAAAGGAAGTCATGTACACAAGCACATAGCACACAAAGAACTCAGTAAAACATACTCAATTCTGCATTTACTGTTTTTTGAGTTCTGGTCGTTTTTCATTGGAATTGCTTGTATGGCCTTAAAAAGCTTTGTCATCGTTGAAAAGTTGTCATCGTGATGATTATGCTGTATATTGATCACAATAGTTTGCATTAATTTTAAAGATGTGACGTCACACGAATAGCGCCGTAACGCAACAACCGAGATAATCGATATCAATTTTAGAGAATATGGTTATTTTGACGTCATGATCTTAACAGGACATTGTTAAATCTTCCTTAACCAGAGTTCCTCCGCGGAAAAACCTAGCCCAGTAAGAGAACAGACTTTGCGCTCAATTGTGTGCGAACATCAAGCTAAGCTTAGAGCTTTCGCTAAGTTGGAAACCCTTCAACTTATTAGCTTTGAAAAGGGGAAAAAACATCATCTTATTCAAAAAAAAAAGTTTTGAAAATATATATAAGTTACATATATCAGGGCTCAAAAATTATGTAGCTTAACATGCATGGGGAATGTAAAAATTCAGATAGGGCATAAATCTTCTACCCTTATATGCCCGCATATGCATGTCAACAATATAATTGGTAATACAATTTCAATTTTTTCTAATTTTGACTTGTAGCGTCTTGTTATGTAATTTTTTTTTTTTTTGTAAAGTAATCTTTTAATGATGTAGATTAACAATAAAATAATTCTTTATTCAGGTATAAAACTGTTAATTTTATTTTTTGTCTGATTATTGCTATACGACAAACTCGAATGTTTTTATTAATGTGCAATAAAACAACTTCTAGGCATGTAAAAATTTAGATCGGGCATCATGTATTTTTTTATACAAACAATGTCCGGGTAGACATGTAACATTTTAAAGATTTTTCAAGCACTGATATATATATATATATATATATATATATATATAATCAAAAGTTAATAAAGTGAATGTAACTGTGAAAAGGCGCACGAGGCAGCACACTTAAACAGTTGCAAAATATATGTATGCAATAGAGAATATATTTATAAAAAAATTAGGGGGTATGTGAAAAAACAACAATTAAATATAAAAGGCTGAACGTTCAGCCTTTTATATTTAATTGTTGTTTTTTCACATACCCACTAATTTTTTTATATATATATTCTCTATTGCATATATATATATATATATATATATATATATATATGGGGGAGGGAGTAGTTCATTATTCATTACATTTTTAGTACCTCGATAAAAACAGAGACATAAACAGAAGATTGATTGTTATCCCTTTGGCTCCATAGAGAAATATTAAGCATGGTTTATCTTCTCAGAAGATGAATAAAAAGTAAAAGATCGAAAACTCAAGCAAAACCATCTAGTCACTAAAATACATTTTTCACATTCAAAGAAGAAGCGTCTTTCGCAGCTTCTGCTACCATCTTAAAACGGATCTTGGGGAAGAACAGGGATGTAAAGGGAATATTAATCAACAACACCGCGGAAGTCGGCATCGAAGATAAATTTTCAGCTTGAAAAGCCTTTCTAGTGCATCTATTGTGTTCGTTCCCACTTCTTCCTTCATGCAAGCTTTGTCACGTTATTTGAGTGGAGGAGAAAGATAGCTTTTTATGTTTTTTTTTTTTTGCTTTTTCAAAATCACGCTCTAATACGGAAAATGTTTGGAATTTGAAGGATTTAGTTAATATTTGAATGCCCCTAAATAGGGATTCCATACTTGTAAATATTATGTCCTTCATTTTTATTTCGACATTTTTGAAGTTTCGTAATTTTAAAGCTTTTCGCCTTTTCTCTGCTTTATAATATATGGATTCATTTTTTGTACTTCTACTTAGTTATTGAATTTAATTAAATAAAATTTTGTGGAGAAAGCACTTTTATTTTTAATGATCTATCTTCAATGCAGAAAACTGTACACTGAACAGTAAAAAGCTGGATCGGAGCGTGGAGCAGGAGAAGTAGTGGAGCTAGAATTTTTACTCGATGGACAAAGCAGAGCTGGAGCACATAATTTCGTCGAACTACACTGATCCGATATTTTTCTTCATTAGAATTCCATTAATTGTTTCAAAATGACTTTTTAAGTATTCAAGTTATTGAGTGACTAACGATAAAGACTAATAGATGAGTAAATATAAAGCAGAATGAATAAATATAAAATACATTTTACTGTTTATTAAAAATAACATAAATAAAACTTTAAAATAAATAAATAATGTAAGTTCTGTTGAGTACACGGAGCGAAACTAGGTTGGAATAAATATGTAGACATCAGAGCGAATCTGAAACGGAACATCTCAAAAGAGTCGTTTTCAAAATGTGCATACACATATTGCTCCGGAGGGAAAAAAGTGATTATAATCAGAATATGTTAATTTTTACTGACTATAAATGGTATTTTTCTCTAGGGTACACTACACAACATATTTTTACCACAAAAGATGCAGACTCTTGTATCTATCAGTTACATGGTAACAGACCTGACTTTAACAGCGAAATATCTTCAGAAATATTCATACCAATTATTATCACTAAGAAACAAAGCAAATTCTCTAAAAAATTAACTAGCAAATAATATTCAAGTAAAATAAATCTTTGAATTTATATTTTTTACATAGAAATGTATTTAACAGACTTGACA
Source organism: Octonoba sinensis (assembly GCA_038502835.1). Lineage (NCBI taxonomy): Eukaryota > Metazoa > Arthropoda > Arachnida > Araneae > Uloboridae > Octonoba > Octonoba sinensis. Next base: position 13,587,664 of record CM076606.1, on the reverse strand, counting down.
TTGACTAAAAATACTTACCTTATAAGAAGTTGTTTACACCACTACACTTTTGTTTCTCAACTGCTACAAAAAATAGTTAGAGAAAAGAAAAGGAAGAAAAGAAAAGAACGGCCACAGATACATATTTTAACTAGTATACGTGCTTTTACTGAAAATGTGTTGACATCTGTTAGTAAAACTTTCAACCCTTTTTTCATGAAAAATTTACTCTGGCAATAGATTTGACAAAATATGAGAGATAAAATGCTTTTTATAGAAATCCTTAAAAAGCCCTATATTTTCGCAGGAATAATATCAGTAATTTAAAAAAATGATTATTTACCTGACGAAATGTCCCATTCCCCCCCCCCCCCTCCTTGTATAATGGAAAACAAAGTGAGAAAATGTTACTGAATTATAAAATATAGAAGCGGGACAGCATTTTTATTAATCTACTCGATGAAAAAGTGTATCTTTGCGGTAAGAGTGTATAAATGATTTTTTTTTCTTTTGCATTAGAAATATGTTGTACAATCTACCCCAAATAGTTCGTTTAAATTAAGATATTCTGAGTATCATCACTTTTTTTTACTGTGTATGCATATTTTGCACTAAATTTAATGTGTGACAACTTAAGCAAAATATATGATAAGTTTTTTCCTTTATTTTTCTTCAATAAATATTATTGATGCTTTCTGCTAATTACGTACGACGTTATGCTTATATATTTTTGATAATATATTTCTGAGATAAAATTAAAGACACGTTATGTTTTCCGTTAACTTGCTTTTAAAATCATTTTATGAATACAGCTAATTTTCTCTAGCACGAAAGAAACGATACCTATATTGTGCTGTAAAGAAATGAACTATAATTAAAGAATTAGTTGCTACTAAATTTCAGAAAAATGATAACAAATGACACAGTCAAAACAACTTTCGAAAACAGAGGCTAATTCCGAGGAAAACCTTCTACTTTTAATGATTTTGAAAGCGATTAACGGACGAACTAATTTATCACTGGCACGAGATGGCTAATTTTCGTCTTCTGTTTCTTCCATTTCCTCAGAAACAAGCGGAGGGAAATATCTTACACTAATGGCTCCATCCATCCCCCTCCTTAAGCATGTAGCGTTAGGACATTTACAACAGCTTGTGTGTGAGCAAATTGATTGAATGGGATATGTTTGCAAAATGAAGTCAGAAAATGAAACTAAGGAACAAAAATTGATGTTGCTACATCTAGGAAAAATAATTATTTCTTAGGTAGTAAACTATAACCCAAAGCGTTTTTCTTTACTTTTCAAAGTTGCTCACGTATGAAAAATGTATTTACTAGTTAAATCGGAATTTAATTTCGTAGCCCTGACGTTTGAGATGAGCAATTTGCATTGTTGAGGGATTTTTTCAGCCCGCAGAGAGAATACATTTCTTATTATAATTAGTAACGATAACGGACATGATTTAAAAACACGTTTCTAGCTGTTAATAATACTAATGGGTTTGAATTATTTATGTATCCGCTAACCCGATAGATGAAAATAAAACACTGTAGGCCATTTTGAGGACGTTTTAAGCTTTCCGAATCTACAGACTTCAAGAGCGAGAATTTCGTTTCTACAAGACCCGGTACATCCATCGCCTTAATTATACTTGAACTGTAGTGTAACGTACCTTGAAATTTTATTCATAGTACATACATTTATTATCAATTCATCAATAAGTACAGATGGTTTTGTAATGTTCATGCGTTCCTCTAAAGATATGACACTTTTTTTTTCGATAAGAAAATGTTGCCATCAACGCTTTGAAATTTATTTGAAGCTGTCTGAGAATTTGTGTGCATTGTAAATATGATTTTTTTTCTAATGGGGCTGCGCATGATCAATAACCTTCACAGAACTAATGCAAACGAGCCCGACATCCATATCCATTCTTTCAAGTTGTACCACTATCGGCGGATGCCATTAGCAGTTTGATAATTTTGACGCTCAGTTTCCCCCTAGATGGCGGCACCTGAGCTCTAAGTGATGCGAAATTGCACTAGGAATTTAATTTAGCTGTGAGTATCCAAGCCCAACAGACACTCTCAGGATCCTTAACAAGCCCCATAATAATCCAATATGGGCGCTGACGGTTTTCTGTATCTTGAAAATCCACCGACTTGGGCCAGGTTCAATCCTGCGAACTTGGGCGTATGTGGCCAGTGCATCACCACTACGCCACCCTACCGGCGCAGTTTAATAGTATCATCCTAAAAAGATTCATATCTCAATTATGCTCATTTCCAGTGAACAACTTCTCTGTTGAATGCTCTACTAGAATCTATCTCTGAAACTATCTAGAAAAATCGTCCTTTATACTTTCAGAAATCTGCTGAAGTATATAGATTATTCTTCATATGAAAATAACATACGGGGTGATTTAAAAAGAAATATACACGTTCAATGCACATCAACATTGAAACTGTATACTTCATTTTAAATCATCCTGTATAATCACGACGTATAATTCATGTTCCCTTACATGTTTTCAACATAAAAACATTCGCATCTAGTAAAAACAACACGCAGTGGTTGATTTTAGAAATGTAAAAGGTTGGATTTAAGGGATTTTCATCAAAACATTTTTCTAAGCGAAAACATTTAAAAGTTGACAAAACTTAAGAAGCAGTTGTAGTCGTGCCTTAATAAAGATAAGCATCGGATATGCCTTTAAGAAACAATGTTCACAAACCAAAGGACACGCAGTTTAAATACTTGAACGGTTTTTTTTCCCCCTATTTTAAGAGCAGACTGTACTCAAGATTGTCTAGTCAACAATTCATGATTTTGGATGCTTAATCTGAAATTTAAGGCAAAAACTGCATTTTAATACTGAACTTCGAAACACTTTATTCAGCAAGTTAGATGTAGTTCTATCAGATAGCATTTAGTTAGTTTGCTTTAAACTATGTTAAAATGTAATTTTTAGCTTTTATTTGCATTTTTTTACTTTATTGAATATCTAATTATTTCCATAAATATTTCTATCTCAGATTTGTTCGTACGGTGCACCTAAGAGGCAAAAATACGTCAAACTTCAGTTATTTTATCTAGGCCTCTTAATTACTTTTTTGTCGTGTGTGTTCATGACTTGTCTATCGAGAATTGCAGCGTTTGTCTTTTGCCGGTTGAATGTTAAATATGTTGCTTTGTCTTACAGATATATACGTTCCTGTCGTTATATAGTTAGAACTTTTCATTTGAACCTTTTGTTCATTTGAACACATATTCTTTATAAACTTAACCACACTTTTATTTTGACTTTCAGTGACATAGTCTGTGTCAAAGCCATTTGTCTGCTAAATACCTATGAAGCTCCGAGGCCAATATATATGCTACTGAAATAAAGCAATAAGGATTTGTCTAATTTATAATCACGATATTGAAGAAAACTCATTTTTACACTTTTTCTAAGCACACATATCAAGTTAAAGCATTTTTAAAGATTTTTTCAAAGTTTTTATTAATTTAATAATTTTTTACTCATTTGTTTATTTTGTTTACTGTGCTTTAATGTAAAACTTTCTCATATCTTCGTATCCTATGTATGTTTTATTAGTTTCTCCAATAGCGCTTTAAATTTTTTATTCATTGCACTGTACTAATTATTTCTTCAAAAATATTTTTTTAACACAAATTTTTAAACACAACCTTTTTGTTTCTTCAAACCATTAATTACTTTAAATTCAAGTTGGAAGTTTCGTTAAGTTGCAGGCGATGATATGAAAAGCGTCTGCAACTCAACTGTGTGCATTGCGGTGAAACTGGAATAATGCACAGTGTGGTTCCGTTACTTTTAGGTCTAACAGTGAGGTGTTGCATAAATTTGAATTACCGGCTACTTATGTAGCTTTTTTTTCATGCCAGGAACTTAAAAATAAATAAAAAGCGAAACATTAAGAGTTATCAAAAAATCTGAAATCTAAAATCTTTATTTGTAAATGCAAACTAAAGTTGCTTTTCAAAACAGAGTTTTAACCAGGATTACTAAAACAGCGGCGAAGGAGTACATTTTAAAAACTGTTTTAAAGTTAAAAAACAAAAAGCAAAAAAACCCTTTAAACAATACGATGACAAACAAGCTGTGTATGGGATGGACCCTAACATGCGCCTAGGTAAGAATGTTAAAAAAAATAAAACAAATTTTTATTAGAAAGGGTTTTTTTTGTGAATAGTTTCTAGAACCGTACTAAAGTTCTAATACGATCCTTAAAATTTTACTGTTACTAAAAATTATCTAATACGTGGGTTTCCAACCTTTTTTCCTTTTTTGTGTAATATAAATAGCCAAAAGAAAAATGAAAGTCCTCGTGACTGCTTCGTTACAATATTTTATTCGTACAGTTTTGTAGCACTTCGTAATAATTTTAAATATTTTATTTAATAAAAATATTTTTCATGAACGTATACAACTTTATTATATATATTTTTTCAGATCATTGTGAACAATCCCCGTAGCAGACACGACCCCCCCCCCCCCCATTTGAGAAATTCCGATTTAATATAATGAAGAAGTCTTTAAAAATTTGTTTAAAATGTTCAAATTTTAGCTTAGACTCATTTCTCATAGTTTTTGTCTTGCTCCTTTGCAACTTTGGTCTTAACGGACTATTTTTAGTCACACACACGTGTGTGACCCCTTGACACCCACTCATACCCACACACACGTGTGTATGTAGGTAATTACATGTAGAGAGAAACTTTGCAGCGAATGCAGAAAGAAGAAATTTAGCAAATTAGAGTTCTTAACCTGGGGCTTTTGTCTGCATGCAAATTGAAAATTCTAAGTATTTCTATTATCTCAGAAATCGCTCTATTTACGTTAAGGGAACATCCTACCAAACAAAGGCATCAATTTCAATAAATTCACACAGCGTAATCCGAGGAAACAAGAGAAAACTTCTTTGCAACAGTAATTAGGGTAATATTTTCTTTCTATTGAGACAGAGATGGCAATGAACCAAATGCAAATCATCCCTTCGGGATTGAATTCCAACATAATTCTGCGTTCGTCACAGCAATGATGGTAATCTCCCTTTAGATATTGTACAAGACCGTCCCATTAGGAATTAGGCACTTGTGCTACACTGCCTCAACAAATAATGTCTGCTGATTCGTGGAATGCATTTATTCTGGATTAGGAATTCTATGGATGACCTTGTCTTTGAGGTTTAGGAAATTGTTATTAATGAAATTGGGCGTCTATTTGTCCACTGAATTCTTCTGAGCAGTTGAAATGGTATCCTTACTTTTTTTGTTAAGGGTCTTAGTGAAAAGTGGCACAAACAATTTAACGGTATACTTTGTTTATCATTTGGTGAATTCCAAGTTGTGACTTTTTTTAAACCTATTCTTTTTATTTTATTTTATTATTTACTTAAGTTCCATCACAAACGCATTTCATAATAAGTACTTCTGCTGTTTTTATTATTATTATTACTATTATTTCTATTTTTTTATTTTTTAAAAATTATTATTATTTTTTTAATTTTATTTTATTATCTTTTTTGTGTGTGTGTGTGCGTGTTTCTCTTTAATAAAGAAAAGTTTGAAAGAAAACATACCAACGAATGCAATGTATAAATTTTCACGTCTTTTATCATGACTTTAGCTAGCTTTTACAAAAATTTTAAAACTAGTCAATTTAATAAGTACAAAAAGTAAAATTACACGCACGAAATAAAATGTTAACAGTTTGAGAAGAATAATTATTTATTATTTCAAAAATATGTGCTAAGTTTCACCTTTTTAATGTAAATAGCAATGTGTTAGAAAACTGTATACTTGTAATGATTTTAACAATATGTTCATTACTATATTTTATCAGTTCTTTCAAAAAGTAAATAATAAGAAGAATGATAGTAACATAAATAAAAGAATAAAATATATAAAAGAAACCCCGTTTTAATCTTGACAGTTTAAAAGTAACCCTAAAGTTTAATCCAGTTGTATCGGCTGGAACGACTTCATTGGTGCCACCAACGTATGCACAACATAGCAAATAATTTAACCCTCTGGCTCTGCGTCCCGAGATTTCCACGGGCAGCACAGATGCAGCAAAATTTGCGAAAGCCGCAGTTTTCGCGGGGATTTATTTTTTCCGTCTATTTAACTATGCAAAGCGCTCTTTTCCCGTTCATGGAGGGGAAATAATCGCCAAGAAACGCGACTTTAGGCGCAAAGTTGCGAGTTTTATTTGCGCTGCCCGTGGAAATCGCGGGATACGCGGCCAGAGTGTTGAGAATATGCTGCAGTTAACGAGCTCAATATTGTGCTAACCACCCTTCTGAAGATTTGACTTTTGTATTAACCATGTTTTTGTCCCTAAAGTTTTTTATCACGTTACTTTGAAACCCTTGGTTTGGTTGCCATTGCAAACATTTAAATCGCAGCTGCTGTTTTGTTTTTTACGTTGTGTTATTTCTTTATTTTCCAGCAGTATATATTCGAAATAAAATATTTCCTGCAATTGATTTCAAATATGACACGACATTTTACGATGAATCTCGATGATACTACTCGCAAATGAGCTCGATAAAATGATGCTTTTTTTAATCATTTTGTCAAAGATATTCTTTTATGATGATGACGTGTTTGGTCGATAAAAATCTGAACAAGAATATATTAGTGCGTAACTAACGAATCATTTAAGATTTCAGTACTTAATTATTTACCCTTTTAGTCACCAAAAACAAAAGGAATGTTTTCTTTAAATTCGATAAATTGATAATATAAGTCATAGTCACTTTATCACATAATTCATTTAAAGCAAGCAGTAGGGGATGTGGGAGCCTAGTGGTTAGGATGTTGGACTGCTAACCGGAAGATTGGATGTTCAATACCGGACCCGCTGAACACCCCCATGTACACTTGTGGGCACATGCATGTAAAGTCCGTGGACCTTGAAAGCCCGAGGCACTTCCGAGGGTATCGGAGGGTGGAAAATTTCCCTCCCCTTCCTTCTTAGGACAAAAAGGGAAGGTGGCGCATTTGTGGTGGCGCCATCTGGCGGCATCCAAATACATAATGAGCCACGCCGTACTTACACCGTTGTGTTGCTCTTGTATAAACGGAAGGTGCACCTTACTGCCTTATTTCCTGGTCGCTCTGAAAATGGGAGCTTGGATACCCAAGTGTATTAGAAACAACAACATCAACAAATCAAGAAGTTCCTCAGCAAGCAACACCTCAGCACATGTTCACTTATGTATTAGAAAATATGCTGATATTTCGCGTGAAATGATTTGCTTTACTAATTATTTTCGGTCTCAAAACATCGTTGAAACTAAGCAATACATGCGGTATAGTAAGCGTTTTATTTCCGAAAATATAGGATAACTTCTCTTTAAACGTTAGATGCCACGATTCAGATACGAAATAGGAGTCAAGTTACTTTAAGTTTTGACAACATTAACCATTATCTGGGGTATATATAGGATCATATTTTATGTTAGACAAATCCAAACTTTTCATAGATGCGTTTCAATTTTCAATGCATATTTTATTGTATAATTTTAAGAAAAAGATAACATGCTTCTTTTTTTTTCCCTAAAATCTTCGAGCATAGGTTTTGATACATTTGTAATAAACCTTCCAGTTAGGTGTATACATGTTACGATGAATCTCCGAAATCGAAGAATGTCGACAATCACCGGTGGATGTCGACTTTCACCATCTATCGGACCGGTGATTGTCGATATTCGCAAAATTCGGACATACGCCGTAACATACATATACATTATATATGTATGTATGCACAGATGACAGTTTAATGTGTTTTCATTTCAAATTAATTTTTAATTTTGCTTTTTATGTAAATTGTTTATTTCACGTCAACGTGTTTTCTTTTTTTCCTGAGTGTTAAAAAACTATTTTTTCAAAGCCCAAAAACTAAATAAACATTTCTTTCATTACTTTAATGTACTTTTGCAAATGTGTAAATGTGTGATTTTATGTCTTTTTTATTACTGATGGGCAATGTCGTTCTTTTAGATGCGTTCGTTCATGAACGACTCATCCCCACTTTTCAGTATTTCATCTTCAATAAACTAACTCATGGAGCAGAATATTAAATTTATAAAAGCGAATGGATATTGTCGTTACGTTCTTATAAATACATTCCTCAGAGATTAAATATTTACATTTAAATCTCACTAGTGTGTTTACTTAAACAACACTAAAATCAACAAAACATCTCCCATTGTGAAAATTTTTCTTTTATTGATGTTCATTAAAATGGAAATTGATCCCCATCAAGAAAGTGTAAACAACAAATGCAAATGAATGTTTATGAAACAGTGCACCTTTTTTCAGATGGAAACATTTTTCAGAGCTGGATTTCCCTCTTCAAAATCCCCCGGTATTAAGGTATTACACATTTTGTAACAAAACTTATCTGTAAATCTAATCTTCAATTTTGTACGGGAGAGTAATTAAATAGTTGATCCTTTGCGTGAAGTTATTAAAAATTGATTTTGTTTGAAAAGAAGAGCACAGCTGGAGACAAGAGTGAGTGGATTATGTTGAACCATCAAATATCTCACTATTGTGTCTCGTGAGATTTGAGCTTTTTGAATTATAATTCATTTTGAGAAAACTGTCAACGTAATTTGCAAAATGTGTTTACTCCATACTGCCAATGCAAAAACTGCTACTTTCTTAATGAATTTAAAACGAGTGTATTGTGAAACATGCTAGAAATATGCAACAAAGAAGTTCTTACCGCTACCCAGCGTTCTTAAATCATCGGCTTTTTAAATTGAATGGCATTTTTTTTACATAATTAATATATGAAGTAGTTAGCAACATACTGCTGTAAGTCTTTTTTTTTTTTTTTTAAGTGTAGTTAATTCAATTTTTCCTAATTTGGGATGTCATCTGCCTTTATTTACAGTAAACCATACTTCAAGAATGTATCATTAATTGGCATCATTAGTTTTCTATTAAATACCGTAACGCTAAAACCGGAATACAAAATATCGTTTTTCTCAAAATTTTAATCGCTTGATTCATACCACTATGTTCCTCACCACCTCATTTTCAATATATGTTTTTTGGATATTTAAGAAATGAACAAATTTACAAGCTTAGCAATTAGTATAGGGGTTACACAAATACGTGTGTGCAATAGACTTGGGAACAGATGGTATTCACGATAAGAAATAATACATAAGTAAACACTATCATTCAATCAACAGGCTATTGTATGGTTAATGTTTATGTTATAACTCTGTCTATATATTTAACTAAGGGCAGGTAGAGCATTATGTTCAGTTACGTGTTAGTCACGTTTTATTTACGAGAGAGAATTAATAGCGCCAAATTAATTAAATCGAGTATTGGGGTTGAGCCTCAATCTAGTAAAGGAATTGTGCAAACTGGCGAATGATTTAAGTTTCCAAGTACGTGGCCACGACTTAAAAAGCACTTTTTAAAACGTGTATGGAAAGAAGCGCCATCTTGTTGCGCGGTGTGAACACTAGGCGAGAGTTCATTTTTTATTACAGTAAAACCCCGTTATACCGCGCCTCAGTATACCGCGGAATCGGATATACACCGCGGTCACTATCATGTCCCCCGACGTTTAAACCACTCTTTATCATGGACATTTAAAGGGGGTTCCTTATTTACCATTGTAAATAAATCCAGCCCGAGCACACAAATATTCTAGTCAAAAACTCCCATTCTCTCACCACACACACTAATAGGTAAAGCCTTATTCTGATAGGCCTTTTTCACGCCTTTTCTGTCTTTCAGCTTAGGACACTATATAGCTTGATTTCAAAATCGGGTGCAATGGCTCTGACTTGCTTCTCTTGACATAGGCGGAGCTCAATCTGTCAGGAACTGTTCAATTAAATGCTTAGCTATTAAATTTCCAGAAGTCTAGTTATGCGTGTGTAACTTCTTTTATAGCGGTATGCCATCAATGTTTGTATTCCAAATTTTTTAGCATACCTTAAAACATAAACATTGAGAAGTATCATCCTCCCCTTCCAAATCTAATATTTTCCTAAGACTTCTTCCCTTTTAAAATCCTATTTTGGTGACATAAAGAGATTTTTTAAGCCCCCTTTTTTCTTAATACAGTTGGATTATAACCTATCGCTCGATAGACTGATTGTGCAGTTGAGATGTGCACTCTCTTGCACAGCAATTACAGTGCATAAAAAGGCGGCAAAGAAGAAAAGAAAAAACTAAACTATAGAAGAAAAGTTACCAGTAGTTGATAAAGTTAAAAATGATGCAACAAGCGCGAGTATTATTTCCTGAATATAGTTCTGCGGTATAGTTTCACTATACCGCGTTTATGTTATAACGCGCGTGCCAAACATGTCCCCCGACACTCGCGTTTTAACGGGGTTTTACGGTATTATACATTCAGTTTTGTCTTCTTATATAAATGTCTTTACATGAAGATCGTTTGTTGTTTTATAAATAAGGCTATTATTATTATTTCTAATGGACTACTTAGTATTGGTTCTTAACCATTGAAGACAGAGTGCGCTGCCAGAGATTGGTACCAACTCTTTCAGCGGAGCCACAATGAGTGTGGTGCCGCTGAAAGAGCACCAGCAAAGATTGCCGCAACAGAGAGGACAGAGAGATTGCCGCAATTTTTGACACGAAGTTTCCCTATAGATGGTGGCACTTGAGCTCTAATTAATGCAAACTGCATTCGGAATTTAATTTTAGCCGAGAGTATCCATGCCAAACCGATACTCAGGGAATCTTTAACATGCCGCATAATCATACGCCATGGGCGCTGTAGATTTTTTTCATCTTGAAAATTCACCGACTTCGGCCAGGTTTGATCCTGTGAACTTGGGCATACGAAGCCCGCGCCTTACCCCTACACCACCCTGTTGGCATAACGAAAGATATTTAAAACTGGATTTTTAATATATACTGTTTTTCTGTTTTGTGTTTCAAGATATCTACAATCGATTTATAATCCGCTTTTTTTTTTCATATTTTACACTCTTGCATATTTACATAATATATTTTAAATCAGAATAGCCTCTTAGTTTACTCTTTTAAATTAAGTTACATCAACGAGAGTTAAAAAGAAAATGGAAGTTCTTTCGAGAGATAACTAATTTGATAAATTCATTTATGTCGATAAATGGTAAAACTGACTTTTAGTATAATGTCTAAATTTAGAAAAACAGGAATAGGGTAATTTTTCCCATAAAAATTTAAGACTATTGAAATGTGACCGCTTTTTAAGGTCATAACATCAAAGCAGAGGTTATTAAGCTTTCAGTTATTAAAATTACTTTAATTAGAGTTTTATACGTTTCAAATGTAAATTAAGAGCCGAAAATGAGAAAGTTAGGTTTAGTAGAAATAGTGTTTCAAACATAAATAAAATTCCAAATATTCAAAATTTAAGGCTTCATAACAACAGTACTGTTATGTTTATCTACTCACAATTACATCCAAACATGTTTTCTTATCTATAGTAACTTTAATAAAAATGTACTTGGGAATTTCAAAGATGCATTTGAAGTAAGTGAGGTTTTATTACATTTATAATTAGGGGTCATGAATAAATGACGTTACGCTTCGAGGGGGAAGGGGGTATTTAAGCACTGTAACAGATCGTGACAAGGGGAGGGGAGGCGGTAACAATAAGTGTGACGTTACACATTTTGGTTTCTACCAAAAACATTTAAAATCAGCAAATTGAATTTATTTTTAAACATTTTTCTTTATTTTCATAATTTGGTTATAAAGTTTCATTGATCATTTTGTATCGTAAACACCGATGATGATACAGGTTTAAATTTACTTCTGGTTAAAAGTTTAAAAGTAAATTTTCTTAGGCATTTACACTTTTAAGATAAAATTGCGGGCACCATTTTTTTCAGAATTCGAACAATTAACATATTGTCATTATTGTTATAATGTTCACAAATGTCATTGAAAGTTCAAAGATAAAATTAGAAACATGATCTATATCTTTGTTTACGAACTGCAAGTACATATACTCATGTAATATAGCGTGACATGTGACAAAGGAGGTAGGGGTACGAAATGCTAACTACGGCCATACTGTCTATACCATTGAGGGTTCCACAGACTACCCCCATACAGAGGGTGCGGCACACAACGCTATCCTCCTTCGATCCTCCCACAAACTCTCAGACAGCTTAACAACCAGAACCGGTCATAATGACAGGACTCGTGAGCGTTGCCTACCTGCTTTACCTTCCCGGTGCCGCAGTCATACTGCATAAGAGTAATATCCGCCGGGAGTGGATAGGTGGGGGTTTAGAGTGGCCCGAGCACCACCACGGGGATACCCCACCACTACTTAGGCGAATAAGCGGGAGGTAGGGGTATGATGGAAGCGTGATATTTTGTGACATATGGGGGGAGGGGAGTCAAATATATTTAAAAAAAGTTTGACATCATTTATGAATGGTCACTTATTTTCCCGGCATAGTTCTCATATAAAATAGGTTTTTAATGCAAAGCAGTAAGCTGGAAGCATATTTGAAATGCAGCACATAACATTTTTTTTAAAAATGTTTTTTTTTGGTCAAAAATATTACTTTTTGCGAGATCTTTTTCGTTACATCACGTGAACAGAAATAAGATAACTTACTAATACATTTTATCAGTCACATACTCTAAGCGACGCATCTTATTTTCTATAAAAATCTTTTTATCATTTTACATGTCTCAAAAATGATCCAGTGAACATAAAAAATATATCTCTTTATCCAAAAGTGACCTTCTTCTACTTTCTTCTTCCTTTTGATTAATATAATGTATACTTTGTAACCAAAATACTTACTTTAGAATATGCAAAATATTAATAAAGATTTTTAGCTGTAAAATAATTGTTAGAGCGTTTAGTGTTTCATCCAGTGCATGGAAATATAATTTTCTGTTTTCTGAAGTAGCTACCTAACTTTGTTCGTCTAGGAATTATCTTCCGAGAATTTTTCTATAAGACGCATTTTTTCTTTATTGATTTTTTACATCATGTTTTATTACATAAAATCATTTGCTATATTATGACATTTTTGTTTTTAATTTTTAACTTGCTGTTTGAAGCGGACATGTCTTGTTATATTACAATATAGGAACAAATCTCCATTTCATTAGTGCTCAGAGAAAAACATGTACATTTCAGCACTAATGGATAATAAAATCTTAGAATGGATTAGTCCCAAGTAAACACATAATGCTGGTGCTTTTCTTTTTCTTGCAGGCGATTTTTAACTATGCAGACGGCTTCCAATGCATCTAAATGATAAAACTGTATTATTTTTATTTATAACATTACAACGTGAAACATGTTGAATGGAGGGTAATCCTTCATTTTAATTTTTCATTTCATCTCAAACACTAATTAAAGAGGTAATCTTTCGTGTAAGTTTATCAAATATTGATTTACTTTTAAGACGAGGAGCGCAGCTGGAAATACGGTTGTGGGGATTAACTTTAACCGTTAAATTACTTCCCGTTAAATCTCCCGAGATTTTGACTTTTGGAATTGCATTTTAGTCTTTTCTTGTAGCATCAAACATTTTGGTAGTTTTTCCACTCTGACTTAATTCTCGAAATTGATGTTTCAAAATATTATTTCGCATTTGAACTTCCTTGTTTTATTTTTATTTCTATGGTAATTGTATTGAACAAATATTTATGAAATAGCAGCGTGATATTTACTATGTTAATAATTTACAGATTGATTTTAAATCTTTAAGTTATTGCCCTAACAACATCAGAAGAAAACGCTAGAAAAAAAGGTAGACCCTCAGTTTGTTCCTATAAACTCTGAACTGACTTTGTATTACATTTTAGCTATGTTTAACTAAAGCAGTAACTTACAAGCAGAGAAGTAAAAATTATATATTTAATCCATATCCTAAAACCGAATAAACAACAAACCGAACTACAATCCTTGATTGAAAAATGTTTCTAGCTTGTGAAAAACAATTTTATTTTTAAAAAAAACTTTCATGTTTTATGTTATCACAGTTTTTGAACAGTCCCGGTACATTGTACATGATTCAGGTAATCAATCAAGCAGTTTAGGCTTTTCTGCCGATCTATCAATTTTTTTCGAACATTATATTTTTGCATTTAAAAAATCATTTTTAAAAAAGTATTGCCACTAGTTTTGATTGGAATTAACTTTCTTGCGTGATTTTAGCTATTTTCTCTTACAGACTTTTAGGATTAGGAATCTTAGCTAATAGTTTATTTCATTTTTTTTCTTCATTGAGTGGGTGTAATGATGCTCTAGTGCAATATTTTATCAGATGCATGTTTGCTTAAAAAGAAAAAAAAAAGATAAATTGTGGGATTTCTTGCAAAGCTAAAGCAACAATAAATATATAGAGATATATCAAAAAATTTATTATTTCTTCAGAAAACATCAGTTTATTGTTGAATTGTTACTTGTACAAGCTAAATGAAATTTGAAACACTAGTTTGAAAATTGAGGGAAATATGAGGCACGTTTCGCTGGAAAAGAAAGGTGTAGATATGATCCGAATAAATCCAGAGCGTCTATTATGTTATCAAAGACATTTCCAATCAACTTTCTAAAGTAGAAAGCTGCTAAGATGTCAACAGGCTGCCTAAAACAGTCAAACTTAGTTTTGAGTTGGCTATTCAAAGTTTATCCGTCAATACTAAATTCTCGAATTCAGACGACTTTTTAGCGACAAGCTTTAATGAATTTATTTTTAAAAATATTTATTCATATAACTTAGGGGCAACATTACAACTAAAGTTTTACAAAAGACATTTATTTATATATAACTTGGTTGAATTGCTTCACATACTTACGCAATATAATGTTTCTATAAACTAATAGTGTCCCCATCACTACATTTTGCTCCGAATTTTCAATAGCAAGAATGAGAAAGCGAATGAAATGTTCATTATCTTGGATTAAATTTGAATTTATCCATTTGAGCAAATCAACCACATTCTTACAAAGTCATTACATATCTGTGCAAATGAGTTGTTGAATTGCCACTTCATTGTTCTACCTCAAAGACAAATACGCAGTCTGCGAAATATCTGTGTGAACACTAGGATAAACTAGAATAAAGGCAATCCGGGATACGTATTATGCCTTATTTATTATTGCAGTTTTCAGGAATTCACAATCCTTAAATGGCGTGTCTTCTCAGCTATCTAAACTTAGATTATCATCACTTCTGATATTAAAGTTATCTAATGTTGGAATTTTATACCTTGAGGGGAAATCTGCACTTGGATCAATATATACCGATGAATGTAAAGTCCAATTAGTGTTGCAAAATTTATTATTTTTTGAAATTGCTGTGCTAGGCTTAAAATTAGTTCTGATTAAGAGTTTATAATTATTTTGATCTAGATTTTATAAGTATTTTCATTAAGAATGCTTATATATATATATATTTTTTTTTTCTTCTAATGGACGTATTCCATGCTTTTTCAGCAAAAAATTAGCAGTAGACCTGTACATTATTGAGAATAGTTTTGTTGCCCCACAGTTAAAGAATCTGCTGAATTATCTTATATTTTTTTAGTAAAAATAGAATGCATCGAACTATTTAAAATCAGAATTTTATTGTATTCCTACATTTTATTTTATTATTTATCATTAAAATTATTCAATGAACTTTCAATGATGATATTACGTTGCAACTTTTAGTTCATTATTACCAAATAATGCAGTGTTAAACGCAACCAAAGTAAGAAATCCCTTTCCTGATTACGTTTTGGAACAATGAAAATACTATCTGTCATGGCTTCTTTGACTTCCTACCAGCATTCGAACAGTTTCGATGACCAGAAATGCTGGTAGGCGGAATCCGACTTCCGCTGATAGGTGGTAGCACCAAACTATCGCCACCTCTGCAATTCAGTAATATTAGTAAGGATGAGGTAGTCTCGAGTCTCCTCGACTAATGTAACTGCTGGAGACCGAATACATGACTTTTAGTCCAACGGAAATAACGAACACGTGTGCTCGGTGTGTATTTTTGTGGCTGCGGGCTCTTCTCTGTCGCACGTTGCGGGGGACACACACGACTAGTCGAATCGCATAGAGACCAGTGCATTGTGAGGGCAGTCTTCTCATTATAGTAGTGCATATTCTTCTCTCTGAAACTAAAAACAATCTGAAGCAAATTAGTGGTTTTTCTCATTCGGGCCAAACTATTTAGAAAACGGTCTTCTTCAGGTGGTGTAGCTCTTGATCAGCCTGAAACATGTCTTTAGGGCAAATAATCTTAGGATTGATATTGATCCCAAAGTCGCTGGGCCACTCTGGGACACATTGAGGCGTCTAGCAGCATCAGCCTGTGACAACCCCGCCCGACTGCGCGCCACATAAACGCTAACATTTTTAAAGGATGCATTTTAATACACGAAAGAATTATTTAAAATCCTTAATTCATTGCCAACGTGTATCAATGAAATAAAGTGTTTGAAATAAGATTTAAAAATAAGAGGGGAAATATCACAATGGAGAAATCTTCATCAGCGTGATTAATATTCTCTTAACCACAAGTTCTTCTTTATCTAAACCAACGGTTCCTAAACTCTGGTACGCGTACCACTGGTGATACACGAAGCCTCTTCAGTTGGTACTCGTGCAGGCAAAAAAAAAAAAAATAGAAAAAAGAGGTTAAAACAAAAAAATATCAGGATTGAAGATAGAATTGGCCCGATTAAAGTTGGGAGAATGTTGGCTCAAAATTAAGAATGAATTCCCCGTTATTGTCAGGAAAAGCATTGTTGTTTTCAATTCAGTTCACAACCACTCATCTTTGTGAAACTGCTTTTTCCTATATGATATAAATATATAAAATAAATATAGAAGCAAATTAAATGTCGACCCAAATTTGAGGTTAAAACTAACTTTTACGGTACGAGATATCACCTCGCTCGTATCTGCCATGCAGCAGCAACCTTCTCATTATTATTATTATTATTATTTTTTTTTCATTTTTAACATGATAGGTATTTTTTACTTATTATGTAAAAACATGACATTAAGAGGTGTATTTCTAATGCTATTTTGGAAGTACGTATCAAAAATATATTTTATATATTTCATATATTTTATTTTATACTTTATCATATACTTTACTTTATACTTTATCATATACTTTATTTTAATAAACGCGTTTCTCTACATTAACTAAAAAAAATGGTGTGATTGATACAACCTAGTCGTCGTAGTATTTTTCTGTAATCAATTAGTGTTCTATTCTATATAATAAAGGGAAATTAGCAGTGGTACGCAGATGGTTTGCAAGAAAAATGGTGGTACTGGAAAAATGGAGTAAAAAGAAAAGATTGGTTACCGCTGATCGAAGCTAAACTCGTTTAACAGGACTTTGGTTTACGTTCTGAATTTGTTTAAAGAACACGGACATAAACTTGATTTGGAAAGAGCAAAAAAAGGTATTTTTCTAATTTTGTCGTTTACTCTATTGAAACTTAAAAAAAATGATCCCATTTTAAAAAAGTCAAAACGCTTTTTATAAAAAAAAAAATATTCTTTATGTAAGTTGCATTAAAAAATAATTCATTAGTTCAGTACTGTGTTCTCTGAAAACCTTTTAATGGAGTAGCCAAATTGGTGAGAAATATTAACCTGTTGTGCTGCAGTAAAGAGCAAATAATGTCATAATTTCATTTAAAGTCTAGAAAAAGCCTTAGTTTTATCGGAAAACCCAATACAATATAGTATAGTTTGAGATTTCAATATAAAAAATAAAATGCGTTATGCATATTGTGGTTTTCGCAGAAATGGTAGTCTTTGAATTATTCTATTATTTTTTCTCCCTTAGCTTGTATCTGTATTCTGTGAATTTTCATTATAATCTTCTGCAGTAATTCACTGCTGAATTTAAACAATAAACCATAAATTTCCCTCACATAGCGTATAATTCAGTTTGTGACTTTTTTTCTTAGTATCATAAATATTTATTATTCTTCTTCATTGTCACTTTTCTTCAATTAAAATTCTTAAAATTAAATAAGTTCTGTGAAAAGCATCAATGAGCATTAAAATGGATTAAATGGTTTTAAATCATCATTTATGTATATATATATATATATATATATATATATATAAGGATACGTTTCCAAACTGTTAGCACATTTCATTGTTCATTTATAATTAATGTATGAGAAAATAGTAATTAAACATACTTCAAAAATAAAAACTAATAATATTGCCATTTAGATTTGTAAATTGTAAAAACATAAATGAATCGTTTTTTTTTTTTCAGTTTTGCTGCCGTATACTATTTTAAAAATTTGTGTATCCAACTAATTTCGCGTCTTAAAGGACCCTTTTTCATCTGCCCTTTTGTTTGAAACAAAAAAAAAAGAAAGAAATACTTTTCAGAGCGGACTGAGTTATTTTCCAAGAATTATTATAAAAAAATCAAATTAATTGGAATTTTTTGTCTGAAGGGAATATGCTTTACCAATTACTTTTTGATTAACGATACTTTCATTTTTATTTCATGTTTGCATTTCAATTTTTTTAAAAAATTAAAAAATGCATTAAGTTTACCTTTGTATTCTCCCATGCCATTTAAGAAAAAAATGAAAACTGCATTTCATATAGCAAAAAAGAAACTTTCATTTTAATTACAATTTAATCTTGCTACTGAAAAAAGCAGAAAAAAATGCATTTGGTGCAGAAAAAAGGATTACGATTCGATTTCAAATTTGATGCCTAGAAAAACATTAGTTAACATAATAAAAATTTCTTTCGTGGAAGATATTTTTTAAATATATACTTTAATTCTTTTATAGAAAGATTCATAGAAAAAAGTTTTAAGGGTTTTTTTGCTAATTGCAATTTGACATAATGGTGAGCATATAAAAGTTACCGTATCTGTATTTTTTTTATAAGGAAAACTTTTACCGCTTTAATGTGCAATTTGATGCTTTTGCAAATATGTGACAGAGATGTGTACTAAAAATGCAGAACAAGAAGTTTCTACATGCGAGATAGATTTTCTCCAGTAGATTTTCATATATATTGAAAAAAAAGGAACTTTCTATAAAAACACAAGAAATACACTAGCCTCTAAAAGTTAAGATACGGCGTGTTTTTTTTTTTTTTTTTTTTTCATCTTATTGAAAAACGAGTGAATGTAAAAGCAATAAATTTGGAGAAAATGTGCATTAAACAGTTATTTATTGAATGAATCATAAGTTTTACGCAAATATGGCTTACAACAAAAAAGCCCTCTTGTCAGAAAACTCCATTCTTGGAGAAAAGAGTTCATCTCAGTTTTGTGCAGTAAAATGTCATAGAAACATTATAAAAAAGCTTTTAATCAGGAATGTGTCCACCCCGAACTTGACTGCATTGGCGACATCGAGTTTGCATGCTGTCAATTAAGTTGTGTCGAACACCGAAATGGGAGGCGAAGACACTGAGTTAGCCTTGTTTCAGCTCATGCAACCAACTTGGAGGAGGACTTGAAGCAGCAACCTGTCTTCCAAGATAATCCCAAGGATGTTCTATCGTATTCAGGTCTAGAGATTGAGTTCGCTACTCCATTCGTTCCAAACCGTGACCCTGAAAATAGTCCTAAACAACCTCAGCTCGTGAGGTTTGCATTAGCATCCATCAGAATGCAGTCATTACCAATAGCACCAGCATATGGGCGGACACATGGGTGAAGGATATCACATCAGTCCGAGTCCCTCCATAGAACACATGCAGATCGGTAGGACTGCCAAGTGAAATCCCTGCCCAAACCATGCTTCCACTACTTCTATAACTAACTTTCAACAGTATTGGACTGATAGAATCTGGTGCGTTATTCCCTCCATATCAACAGATGCTCTGAATAGCTCTCCAGAGTGAATCTGGACTCGTCTGTGAGGGAAACATAAACATATCTGTTAACTCCGCAATGAGAAAATTTAAGAAAGGCATCCACAATGGCAGAACTTAAGAAAAACATAATCGATATGAGATGACAATTTCAGAACAGCATACCAGAAATAACATTCCGACTTCCATTTTTATAAATTTCACACTTGCATAATGATGATTAGATATTCAATAAGATTACGAGCATTTGTAGTAGTATTATGGAAATAGGGCAACTTTTTTATTCGTTTTGCTGCAGATAAGTTCCTGTATTTTGCTTTTGATAGTTTGTTTCTGAAAATAAACTTAGAAAAAAGGATGTGGTTGCAAATTTACTTCATGATAATTTAAATCAGTCAAATGCATCAGTGACCCTAACTTTTATGTATGAATGTAAGGGACATGGATCGTTCAATTTCCTTACCTCAAACAACTTTGAACCAATTACATTATGTAACAAGCGTTCAATTACTTAACGTTTGGAATCATTTTCTGCAAACAGTATATACAGTAAATGTCGTTATATCGCGCTTGTCGGGGGCAGAAGAAAAGCGCGATGTATCCGAATACGCGATATAAACGGTACTGTCAGAAATAACTCAAAAAGTACAAGTAAATTGAGTGTCAATGTAAAAAATTTAATCTTGCACAAAGATTTAATCTATCATCCTTAATAAAAATAGCAAACAAACTAAACTTACCAATTGCTATTTTCATGCATAGTTCTTACAATATAAATTCAGAATGTATTTCTATTGCCTTTTGGTGAAATAAGAGTCGAAAAAAGGTGGTTAGACTATTCGTTCGTATTTAGTGTAAACTTTTTCCAAATGCAATATTTTTACTTTCGAGACCTCAAACTTGAAATTTTTCGGAAACAGAAAAAGCGCGATATATCCGAATGAGCGATATAACGAGGGTTTACTGTAATAAGATGATGTAAATTAATACTTTAAAATTTTATACATATCTATTTGAATTTATAAAAGTAAAACATGCCCATCAACACATGACTGTATTTCAGCAACTTTTAAAAGGTAACATATAGAGACATATTATTTTATTATGTATACACATAAGAAAAAATTAGCTTCAGTTTTATGTCAGCTCCTCGCTTTAGAAAAATGTCAATTGCTAAGGTGGTAAAAGCAAACACTTTTTTTTGCTTCCATTCCCACAGATATAAAAATGATATTCAAAATCACTATATTCGAAAGATGTTTCAATTCCCTGCAGGCATAAAGGAAAAGATGAGACAAAATAAAGAACAAATAAAAGTTATAAAAACTGACGTCGGAAAAAGTAATAGAACTAAAATCAATATCGGTGAAATTGTTCTTTGCTCATGCATATATCCACGCGCTCCCATAAAAGAAACGTGATGTAAACTGTAACTACATTTCTGCAATTCCCTTTGTGAATTTCTGGGCTTATGGTGTCTTTAGGGGGGAAATGTACGCTCGAATCAAATTTCTGTCATTTTTGCACTCTCCGTGGATTTCCTTTGAATAATATTTATTTTGAATTTTCTGGTAATGATTCCGGGCTGTTTTAGTTTACTTACTTTTTGTTGGGCTACAAAACAAATAAAATATTCAATTGTAGCGATTATCAATATTGTTTTTTAAAAGTCATATTCGCTTTAAAAAAAGTTTCAGAACAATGTGTGTGGGAAATTAGCTTTCACTCCTATTCTCTGTATTTTTCATTTTCATCGCCATAAGAACAATGCATCTTATCTGGTGTATTATAGATTATAGCTAAATAGCTGTGACTATGAATATCGTTTATGTCATTAAGCTTACTGGTTCTTATTTTTTATGTTTATGTACTTTTCCATATGTTTTCTGTATGGTGTGTTTAGGTGTGTGTGTTTATATATATAAATATACAGGGTGGTTATAATTAAACGTCCCCTATCAGGGCATCCTACAGCTAAAACCGTGCAACGGATTGACACCAAAATTGGTGTGTAGACAATACACGAGATGCGCTCAAGGAATTATTAAAAAAAATTCAAAAAATGTCCGTTAGGGGAGCTGTTTAGCCTTGAAAAAAAGTTTTAACACAGGATATGACCAATAAGGACTAAAAAAATACCATCAACATTTATTGTACACTTTTCCATCCATATCTATCATTTTTCCATTTAAAATGAAAGCAAAGAAAGAGAGAGAGCTATAACAGTTCCTCTGTGTGGCAAAAAAAAAAAAGTTTAGGTTATCATGAAATGAATATTTTTCTAATTGCATAAATACTGATGTCATTATTTTTATGCCGCATTGGCCCTTTCGTACGTTAAACCCTGTTATAAGGCTAAACAGCGCCCCTCGTGGTCATTTTTAGAACTTTTTTTTCATGATTCCTTGAGCGCATCTCGTGTATAGTCCACATACCAATTTTGGTGTCCATCTGTTGAACGGTTTTAGCTGTAGGATGCCCTAAATAGGGGAAGTTTAACTGTAACCATCCTTTATATATATATATGTATATATACAGATAAAAAAGTAGATATATAGATATAGATCAATAAAATGGAAGATTTTTTTTTTAAGTTGAAAGTATACGTTCGACCTCTGTGCCTAAACTCAAACATAAATAATTATGTTTTAATATTTATGGGGGAAGTATTAGAATACAAACCGATTAGCAAATGAAGTGATGACATGCCGTAAGTTTCAATACATTTCAAGAAAATAAAAACAATATGGAAATTTTAAATTAAGAACGTGTCTTTAAATTGTCAATAAAATAAAAAAAAAATGTTGACTATCCAAATATGCGTGGAAAATCAGCCTTTGAACTAAATAGAATTTACTGTACAGATGTTGAATAATTCGTTACGTCTTTGTAAGTGCATAACTTACAGAGTAGCTAATGTTTCTTAAAGTAGAATATTTTTAGTAAAACTTAGCTGCAAAAATGAATGGAGTTGTGTCAAGGACTAAAGAAATTTTTGCCGTCAGCTGAAATATTGTGTTTTTTCTTTGCGTTTATTATGCCCTTTAATTGTTTTTTGATTTTGCAAAAGTATTAAATAGTAACGAGTAATGTTTGGATTCAAGATTTATGCTTAATCTTTTGCTATATTTAGATTTACGTAATCCATGTTCTTTGGCATCCCTTAATATTTCTGCCAGTGAAACATTTGACTTAAGTGTGCACTAATCTCGGGATGGGTTGTTATCAGAAACAAGAAAAGAAAGTGTGGTCATTCATTCCATTACTCAAATGCAACATAAAGCAAAATTTGCCGTAAAACCTGTCAATATTATGTCCCATGGAAAGCTACAAATAAAAATTTACTAATCAAAAGCTTTTTTTTAAATAGCGAGCCATTCCATTTCAGATCAGGCAGAGGGTGTCACATTACCCTCACAGATTTTTTTTTTAAATTACAGTAGTTACAACGAAGAGACATATGAAATATCCCAAAAGGATTAAGTTTAAAAAAAATATTTTTCTATTTACAGCCTTTTAAAATTTGGAACAAAATTGGCCGTTTCCGGAAAATCAGCAAAACACTCACTTTTAAAATGGCCTCTGTTTCAAAAGTTTTTAACCGATTCAAATATTTTTTTTTATAAATAACGAAGAGATGGTATTTTATTTAGATACTAATTTTAAAAGTCTACTTGGCTTCGTTGATAAAGAAGAAAAGTGTTTTTGAAGTGAAAAAAATCACTTTTTACCGATTTTATGATTTTTTTTCTTATGAAAGAAATTCATTTTTGACAAAACAGAGATGGCAATCCAAAGTGTTGTTATGGAAGTTGTGTATCAAATTTTATTGTAAGCTTGAGATGCATATCCCTTCAGAATTTAAAGTTTGATATTTGAAAATGTTCAAAAATTACGATTTTTGAAGTGTGATTACTCAAAAAAGCCATTTATTAAAAATATGAAAATCTGCTCATTTGTTGACCTTAAAGTGCATAATGAGCTGCTATAAGTAATATTGTGTATTTTTGCCCCAGATATTTAATATGATTTTTCAAAAATGGCCTTTTGTGCGTTTCTCAAAAAAGCCAGAAATTCAAACTTGTACTTATTTAATCACTTTAAGATAAGATTTAATCAATATTTATTAATAAATATACCATATTGTTACACAATTACTACAGCTAAATTGCACTTAAACTTCTTAGAATTTAAATAGCACCTTGCACAAAGTGTAGCCACCGTGATTTAATGCATGTTCTGTTCATTCGAATTAGGGTCAGTTGGGGTAATTGTAAACATGGGGTGATTGTAAACTAGCTTCATAACTACACTTGCGGTGGTTTTTAAAACTTAACTGCTGATGTGTGATGAATTGTCACCATCGGGAAGACACTGAAAGAGTTTTGTAAGTTTCGAAACATTTATGGAGGCGTCACCATTGTTTGAAAATGACACAGTGAAAAAGGTTGTTTAACAAAATTTAGTGATCTTACAGTTTCGTCTCCAGCTCATCTGCAAAAGCGATGTAAGTGGTTTCAACCATTTTTATTTGTCAAATGGAATGTTGCTAAAAGCATTTAGTTATGAATTTCATCCTCCCTGTTATTTTTCATGTGCAAGTCAGGTGTTTACAATTACCCCATATATTTCGTATTCTGGGGTAATTGTAAACACTTAAATTTATCCTATTTCCAATATTCTGGGGGGACAATAAGTATTATATTTTGATGTAAATTACTCTTTTGTGTCTATTTTACATAACTGTTGTTGTTGTTGCTGATGCTACTTGTAAATCCAGGCCCCCCTTGCAAGGAGACCATGAATTAAGAAAACTCCTACTGATTATTAATGAGCTCCGCTAGAATGAAGTACACTTGGCTCAGAGGGGCTTAATGATTTTGAACCAGCTCCCAGATGAGATATCGTCACCTAGGTTGGTCCCTCAGCGGAAATTATTTCTAACTTGAAGCGACGATGTATTTTGCGTGCACAGCTCCCTTTAGCGCACTCGGTCTCAGAATAATCAGCCGCGGTTGGTGGTCACCCTCCCAAGCGTTGACCACGGCCAGTTGTGCTTCACTTTCGGTGCTCTGTGATATCTAAGCTTAACCGACTGATCCACTGCGGGACAAATTTTACATAAATTTGTCGCATTACTTGATTTTTCGCAAGATATTTCTCATTAAATGATCTCAGCCGACTCATAACATAAATCAGCGGACCACAGGCGGCCTGTTGGCCGCAGATTGAGAGCCATTGCTCCGGAACTTCTTAAGCCTTCAAACAGACTGTGTATGAAACAATTTACCAATTTGCATCAACCTTATTCGAAAATAAATCACTGTTTACAATTACCTCAGATCTCTGGGGTAATTGTAAGCACGAGCTCATTCGCTAACAAATAATCATAAAGTCGAAATTTTTGTACACATTTACTCACAAGAAGTACAGTAGTGGCTACAATGCTCACAATTTTATCTCTTAATTCATTCAAGAGGTAGGGAAAGATCAAAATTTAAAACATTGAAAAAGCGTTTACAATTACCCCAACTGACCCTACTAGTTTCAAAATCACACGCCTTACATTAAATATGTTACAGAACTGATTTACATAGTTTTAAACACATATGTAGTTATGTACTTAAAGCAAAATAAGTAGAATCCAGTTCTTGAATCATTTTCTACTCGTTACTACCAAAAAACTGGGAGGGTTCAGTTATTGTTATATTTCATACTTTCAACATTACTTTATATTGATCTTTTCTTTTTTTTTTTACCGGATTCTTCTGGCTATTGAAATATTTTTTCTGGATTATCCGTGTACAAATTATTGGACAGTGTCCCTAAACCATCGGTGATACATTCGTAATTTGTGCCATTCAATAATTGTCATTCACACATTCAATAAATTTTCCTATTTAGAAATCATGCATTGAGTTTCATTTGTTTAAGAGGCTGTTAGTTTTCTAACTGCTTCCCACTTATTGTTTGTTCGTGCGTCCCATCTAAGCATTACTATATCAGTGATTTTTACTATATAACAGTATTTTAGGATTGCCAATAATGTTTTGATTGTAGTCCTACAATAAATTTTACGTTTGTTGTTACGTGGTATTTGATGTAAAGCGTGTGATTTAGAAACTAATTCGAATGAACATAATAACATCCATTAAATCACGGAGGTTAGACTTTGTGCAAGTTGCTATTTAAAGTCTAAGAAGGTTAAATACAATTTAGCTGTAGTAATTGTGTAACAATGTGGTATACTTATTAATAAATATTGATTAAATTTTATTTTAAAGTGATTAAATAAATACAAGTTTAAATTTCTGGCTTTTTTGAGAAACGCACAAAAGGCCATTTTTGAAAAATCATATAAACTATCAGGGGCAAAAATACACAATATAACTTATAGCAGCTCATTAAGCATTTCAAGGGCAACAAATGAGCAGATTTTCAGATTTTTAATAAATGGCTTTTTTGAGTAATCACACTTCAAAAATCGTAATTTTTGAGCATTTTCAAATTTCAAACTTTAAATTCTGAATGGATATGCATCTGAAGCTTACAGTAAAATTTGATAGAAAACTTCTATAACAGCACTTTGGATTTTCCCCTCTGTTTTGTCAAAAATAAATTTCTTTCATAATTAAAAAAAATCATAAAATCGGTAAAAATGCGATTTTTTCACTTCAAAAACACTTTTTTTCTTTATCAATGAAGCCAAATAGATTTTTCAAATTAGTGCCTAAATAAAATACCATCTCTTCGTTACTTATAGAAAAAGAAATTATTTGAATAGGTTAAAAACTTTTGAAACAGAGGCCATTTTAAAAGTGAGTGTTTTGCTGATTTTCCGGAAACGGCCAATTTTGTTCCAAATTTCAAAAGGCTGTAACTAGAAAAATATTTTTTTTTTTTTGCTTAATCCTTTTGCGATATTTTATATGTCCCTTAGTTGTAACTACTGTAATTTTTTCAAAAAAACCTGTGAGGGTCATGTGACAAGTTTTAGACCTGCCTGCCTGATTTGAAATGGAATGACTCTATTATACTATTTGAAAATGTTTTTCCCGCGGATCTTCCTGAAATGGAGGTCAAAAGAGGTGCCTTGTTTGCTTCTGAAATAATATAACTGTAGATTTTTTTAATTTGCTTCATTTAATACTAAATAAAAGGATTATATAAACTCAAAAAAAAAAAAAAAGAGTTTCTTGAAACTTAAAAAAAAGGATATTAAAACCATTATTCCCATTCAGAAATTCTATCCGATCTACAATGTAGCCAATGAATATTAAGGTACTGTTTTAAAATTCCGCGATGTTTTACTTGAATATAAAAGACAGTAAAAGCAAAACTTTTTCGAAAATTCAAACTAGCCACATCTTTTTAAGAAGGAACATTTTGAAGAATTAAAACGTCTACCATAAAATTTAAGGCATTCATAGTCATAAAATTCCTAAGGCGAAACCGAAGAACGACGTTAAAATACTAATAAACGCAAAAATCACATTATCACATTATGCTGCGTACGCAATGTGTAGTTAAAGAATCCCCCCACCCCCATCACTTTTACATTTTAAAAGTAGTTAATTAAAACACAACTGTTAATTTTAGATTTTATACGCATATAATCAAATGTGCTTATATTAAAGAATTAATTTGTCAGACGCATTATATTTATGCTAAAGTATTAAGTGTTTTAATAGAAAACATAAAACATTGATTTATTCTAAAGATTTACAGGTAAAGGGAATCAGCATTGCGTGCTGGCTGCACGAAAATATTTCATAATCTCTGACGATATTACTCATTGGGTAAATTATATTACGATCTTAATTACTTTGTTTCAAAAGGCTGTGTACAACATTGTGTCGCTGCATAAGATGGCATAATCACCGGGAGCATTACCCAGTTAATCTGTATTTGTTTATGAAACGCAATATCTTTATGAAAACTAATAACTATATTCATATATTTTCCGATAGGATTAGAGAATAAACTACTTTCTCGTATTTGTTCGTAGGGTTTACATCTTGAAACTAAGGTGGAACATAATGGAAAATGACATAGTATAATCGTAATCGCTCGGAATAGGATTTTAAGAGCTAAAGGAAGTTTGAGAATTTTCAATGAAGTAAGTGAGTAAGCGGATTTTTACAACGCATGCAAACGGATACATACTAAAGATAGACTTAATATTCAATTACGATTTTCAATATTATGTGAATTGCGTTTTGGGCTTATTACTTGCATTTATATCGTGTACTAAACTGATTTAAATAATTCGATATACGAAAAAGAGATTTGATTTTTTTTTCTTTGGGCTATTATGCAACAAAATATTGCTATTTTTGTTCATTTGAGATAACGAGGCAAAACGTTGAGGACGGCGTGGATCACCAAAGGCTCACACATGAATGGTTCCTCTGGCGGCTGGCTTATATCAGCTATAGTCTTATAACACAACTTTGCTAGCTAAAAAAAAAGTTCATGTGCTTAAAAATAACCTTTTTACTGAATTTTTTTTCTCCTATTTTTCTTTCTAATGGGACTGCGTATGGTTACTAACCTTCGCAGACCTAGTGCGTATCCCGGTAATCGGCATTCTTTTTTCAAGTAGCACCACTGTCGGTGGATGTTATTGCCACTAAAAATTGGACGCTCAGTTTCTCCTAGATGGCGGCACCTGAGCTCTCATTTGATGCGAATTGCACTAGGTATTTAATTTAGCCGAGAGTATCCAAGCCAAACGGATACTCAAGGGATCTTTAACATGCCACACAATCTTGCGGCATGGACGCAGGCGATTTACTGCCTCTTGAAAATATACCAATTTGGGCCAGGTTCGAACTTGCGAACTTGGGTGCACGAGACCTGCGTCTTACCACTACGCCACCCTGGCTTTTTTTTTTTTTTTTTTACTGAAAAATTGAAAACCTTATTTTTACAGGTAGCAAAAATCTGCGCCGTCCTCAATGTGTTAAGGTTTGTACTCGCTGTTTTCTCCAGGTCATGCAGTTTGCCTTATTGTTAGATGTTATTGCAATGGTAGGGTAAGAGAAGACGTAAGTTTTTATTTTCGTTTCTTTTTATTTTTTCAGCTGTCCGGTAGACAGCTGACAGTCCGGTAGACAAGAGCCGTTCCGAATCAGCAACATTTTACTTCAAGTCATTTACGAATTAGTAAATCATTATGTAACAAAAGAAAGTTATGATGCTCTTCCCGTTTTAAAACCTCCATTTCTTTCCCGAAACAGAGGCTCGAAATTTTGATCCACGAAGCTCTAATTCGGGAAAAAGTTATTAATTGTGCATTCGCATCCATCTAAAATGGAATTGAATAAATATAAATGCGTTTTCATAAATTCGATGATGCAAGCGGAATGACTTCTGTATCTTTTCATTTTCAAATCTGAGATAATAGAATACATGCTATGTTTACAAAATATAACTAAGTTAATTAGTTTTTTGATATTTCACAGATTCTTCCAGACAAGTTAAAATGCACGAGTTAAAAAAAAATGCTTGGTTGCATCCGTTCTGGAAAATAAATTGAGATAACTAATTCATGTTTTGTTTGAACAGAAGGGAAGAAACAAAAGGAAAACGTCTTTTAACTTCACTTGAATGAAAGCTTCTTTAACGAAAGAAGTATTCAACACTCATCATGAAAGCACTTCCACAATTTACTCAATATATTTTCGTGAAAATTATTTCAAACACTTTAACGAAATGTATGAACTCTTCTCTTATTAACTATGTGTATTAACACATCAGTTTAATTGAGGCAAGACGTAAAATTTAAGTATTTTAACGGATATCGGAGGAATAAGCATATTTCATTTATATAAACGATATTTTACTGAATACTATTCCATTTAAAATAGCCATTAGGTATAAAGAGTTATGTTTGGTTAAACTGTTTTTTCCTTTCTAATGGCGCTGCGTATGGTCACTAACATTTGCAGACCTAGTGCATTCCTAGAAAATCGGAATCCTTTCTTTCAAGTAGCACCACTATCGACGAATGCCATACCAGATGGAAAAATTTTTGACGCTGAGTTTCCCTCTAGATGTCGGCACCTGAGCTGTTACTGATGCGAAAGTGCGCTAAGAAATTAATTTAGCCGTGAGTAATCAAGCCATACAGTTACTCAAGAGCTCTTTAACATGGTGCATAATCATACGACATGGGCGCTGACGATTTTCTGCATCTTGAAAATCCACCGACTTGGGACAGGTTTGATCCTGCGAACTTGGGCGTACGTGGCCAGTGCTTTACCACTACACCCCCTGCCAGCAGTTTGGTTAAACATATTAATTTTAAAAATTGGAAAATAAACTTTTACTTATTAATTTGTTTTGCGTTCTGAATGCGTCCTGTGAAAGACATTTTTTTTAATCTTTGAAAATAATCTTGAAAAGCTAAAAATCTTATTTCGTATACCTATTAATATCCTTCACATGCATCTTGGAAATATTTTAATACAGTCTATTGAAGTAAATGCGTCAGAGCTAACCGCAAGATAAATAGTTATTCCTTCAAACAAATTCAACAAATGCAAAATCCTAGCAATTCTTTAAGCTTATTATGTAAAGATTTTGATAAATGTCACATCCATTTGTTTTCCCCAGGAAAAATGCAGCTTGTTTCATCAGTCTTATGCAATCCGTCTGTTTAGTAAACACAATCACAAAAGCCTGTGTACAGTATCGGATTAGATTGGATGATTTCTCTTTTGCTGAAATACATGCAACCCTGGAAATTAATTTTAAAATTGTAAAGAGCCTAGCTTAAAGCAAGAAGATGGCAAAATAATCTAAGTTTAAGAAATGCAATCCTTTAATTTTTCATAAAATGTTTAGTTTCATGAAGAAAGGCTGCTCCTTATGCCTGATGATTTCTCAAAACATTTTAATTAAATTTTGGAGGCAATTGAATTCTAGTAAACATTTTAAATTTAAAAGTATATTGAAGAAATCCAACTGTTGTTCAAATTTTAACTTTTGAAAAGGAATTAAACCGTATATATTTATTTGCCGTTATCTAACATTCATTTTTGATAATGAATTGAAGACATTTCTTTTTCTCTGTTGTAAAAATTCTATATTTCGAAATATTTATATGTTGCAATCAGTGTCATTATTTTTAAGTATATTATTTCTTGAATAAAATCATGGCATACTGATCACATAAAATAATTCTCCCTACGTGTTTTTTTTTATATACGAATTGGTATAAGGTTTATGGTAAAGAAGGATGAATAAACTCTATGGCGTTAAACAGGAAGAATGAGGGGATGTCCCTGGTTACAAAAATGGGCTCGCAAAACTTATGAGACAATTGCGGTGAATAATGGCTACAGAAAAATATTAAACTAATTCAGAAATAAAAAAAACTTTCTGAAAAACTGGAAAAAAAAAAGCGAGGAAAAAAAAACGTTTTACTGATCGGACCGAAGAATTAACAGATTACCAATGACTGAAAAGTTCCCTACTATTACTAAATCCTCTTTCATGAGAAAATATCTATGAAAGTTGGTTTGTTCACACTATGTTTTCACTCTGTAGAAAATATACTTCTAAATAAAAACATGTTCCATTTATAGAACTTGACGAGATAATGGAAACATAATATTGAAAAATAAAATGTCATTTTATTTCCAATATTATTCTTTAATTTCAAGACTTTTGAGGCACCTTCTCTTGTTGCACTATTAAAGTTGAATTTTGTACAGCCTGCTTTTGAAACAAGTTTAGGGAGCTGGAGTAGCGGCATTTTAACTTCTGAGCCATCAAAAGGTACCCAATAACAACCACACTAATATCTATACATATATATATAAAATAAAATCGCATGTTTGTGTGTATGTTTCTTTGTTTCTTTGTGGCGTGCATCCCGAAAAAACGGTAAGGCCTAGAGCAATGAAGTTTGGTAGTTTTTTCGGTAGTTATGCTCCTCGGAGCCCAAATATTGATAAGTTATTTTTTTTTAAAAGTTATTAGTTATTTTTTACAACTTTTAGGGAGAAGTGCTGTCATCTATCGGATTGATTTGCAACTAACCAACATGTTATTACTGTATGTTGCAACAATACTTTAAAAGTACAACAATGCTTTAAAACACAACAGTGTTTTCAGGAATTGTGTAAGCAACCGTCGAAATCGTGTCGTGTGCGCCGTTGGTTCCACTCTGAAATTTCGGGTGTTAAAAGCAGGTAGTATAGAAATATATGTACAACTTCAAAAGGTCAACGTGTGTTTTAGAAATTGGTTTTAATAAATTTTTATACAACTTGAAAAGTGTACTGTATAAATCATAAAACAATAGATAAATTGAAAATAAAGCATCGATACTTAGTTTCACGAATATTTAATTAAATGCAGCTTTTACTTGTTAAACTTTCTCTAAAGTATTGAAATTCGAATGTTTCCATAAAATTATTGGTTTTCCTCTCGCTGTTCGATTTATCTTCGATCTACTTTCTTTACATATATTCTAGAAAATTCCGCATCCATTGAAGTGGGGTATCTTATCTTGCGAATAATATGGTACTAAGTGTAATCCTACCGTGTATATATTTTTATGGCATGATTTCCGATTACTTAAACTAATCGTTGTTATTAGGTTAAACAAAAGATTTTCTATTTAAGAAAAAACTAAATTCGTAAACATATTCATCGTGAACTTTTATTGCTTAAGTTGAATTAGGTTTAATCATCTGTTAGGTTTAATCATGTTTTAATCTGTTTCTTTCTTCTTAAAGTGTCTGTAAATCTGTTTATTCTATCTTAAGTGCCCGAAAGCTGACATTCTCAAATGAAAATACATTTAAAGTATTACCAATTCCCTAAAATAATTTAAAACGAGATTTTTTTTTTCTTTTTGAATGGCATCACTTTTTAAATCCCTTCACTTCTTAAATCTCTTTAACTTGGTAATACTTTAAATGTGTTTTTATTTGAGGGTGTCAGCTTTTGGGCACTTTTATACCTTATCTATTTAACTTTGTTGAAGGACAACAGTAAACATATTGCAATATTCATAACCTAAATTACGAGAGGAGAAAAATATTGCTATATTTATTATCAGTTGAAAAAAGCTTTGAACGTGATGTCCCCGCATTATCTCGTTCATTCTCATTGGAATTAAATTAGGAATGGAACACTACACGTATCCTTTTGGCACTACGTGCACACTAATACTCAGTAGTTGTAAGGAAACATGATTTGAACTTTATAGGCGGTCAAAGAGCTATGAAAATTTCGAAAGGCTACCAAGATGACTATAAATCGTGCAAGTAAAAAAATCATTTTTTTAAGACTGAAACAAGGTTCTCTAAAGTGGAATGAAACTATAACAGTTACTTCCGTATTAACGCCACTGCAGCAGAATTGGCGCATTAGCGCCAAGAGCAATCCTCGATGTTCGTAGATTGGCAGCACTTAAAAACCGCCAAATCTCGCTTTCTGAAACCTAAACCATTTTCAACAAATTAACTCTCAGGAATGCATTTTTGCAGGAAACGATGTAATATTGGCTTTTTATGGAAGCATTATAATCGGACCAGATAAGCTTAAACTAAATGAGTTTTTGGATGTTCTAAAAAGACTTTGACATAACATGATGTGAAAAACCAGATTCGTTTTTAGTGATTCAGCTACAATCAAATTATGATACTTTTAAAATTCATCAAACAGCTTAGGCAAATCAAGTGTGGTTGTTCGTCTGAGATAGAGATAGTATTGTTCTAAATATTTCTTCATACGTGTACACAAGCACATTTACAATCAATATAAAAAAGATGTAAAATATTTTTAAAAATACGAAATCCACTAACTTCTCTTACAGCATTGAAAAAAAGAAGTTTTATTAAGCCAGAAACAATTAGCAGTCTAAAACGTAATTGAAAACTCTAGAGACATTTCCTTTTAACTTAAACGTATTCAGTTTCAACTGCAATATATCTGGAACAATCAATAAACAAAACAATCTGCTTAATTTTCTCCTTCCAATAAATTTCAAAGGCAATTTTAAAAATCCTCTTTCTTTTCCCTAAAGCTGTTGAAATATCCCTTTCTTATATTGCATTTATCGCTTACATGGGTGATTAAGTAAGATGTGCTATCTAATCACCTAATTAATCTTATTAAATGGGTATTATTAGCAAGAATCTTTCTCTAGATAGCGTAGATTGCCTCGTGTTATACGTTTTCAACGATAAAAATTGAAGGAAATTCCGTATTTTTTAATTAATATTCTATTTAGAAATAAGATTTCGTGTTAATGTTGAAATTTTCGAACTTCTATTAAAGTAAATTATTATTCCGTACTACTTTTATTATTTTGAGCTTAGATACCCATCCAGTGTTGATAATGATGCGAAGACATATATGTATATAGTAATTCAATTTCAAATAATTAAGAGTAAGTGTATATGTGTAAGTTAATAATTAAACTTGCTTAGATCTTTATTAATTGTGTACTAATTTTTTTTTATCTTCAAATTCAGAAAATATAATTAAAAAAATTTTGGTTACTCCCCAATTGTAACGTTGTATGATACTTTGAAAATTTTATTTTTCTTATTGGTGTCCTAATAACTGTGTTTTTAAAAACAACTACTTAGATAATCACGTTTGAAAAAGAGAAATATAGAAAACATTATTTATTTATGTGTATTTTTAGTTTAAATTTTATTTTTTAAAATTTTTTATTAATTAATTTAGTTAAAGTTGAAAGTAATTTCATTTAAAACTGAACTCCTTGATATTATTTTCCTTCGCTTATTTTTTATAGGGGGAAAATTATGGATAAAAACCAAAATTGATTTTTCTATATTCTTAACATTGATGAAAGTCATAAAGTGGATGACTAAATGAAAGTGGAGAAAAGTCAAATCGCTTTAATTTTCACGTAAAATGAAGAACCGTAGCCGATTGTTTCCACAAATGATTATTGTTGATTTTTATGATAAATGTTGTTTTTTAATGTTAACATTTTATTTTTATCTTTGGCAACGATTAAAAATCCGACCTGTTTTTGGTTGAATAAAACAATTGCAGGATTTATATATTCGACCTTCTTCTAGTATTTTACCTATTTAATGTTTTTTTAACTGGAAAGAATTCAATTCTGCGTTTTCCAAAATATAGAAACTTTCTACAATTAAAAATATTGGTAGTTAAATGAGAAATTACTGACTCATAATGCGCGACTTTCCGTATTGCGGTGCGTGCAGAGCCTTTGCCGATTTTCACCAAACTGGCGAAGATTCAGTTCACAATGTGGCCACCCCCGAATGTAAACATTAGACGGAGAACAACACAGCAACCCCGCGAATCGCCGCCATTGTAGTTTCGTCTTCGTACGTCTGCTTAAATCTTTGAATTACTATTGAAAGGTTGCAATTCACGCATACATTATTGCAATGTGTTTAACTTATTATTACAACAACATCATGGAGAAACAAATACATTGCAGTATGTATTTTATTACTATGATGTTGTTTTCAATACTTGAATGACTTATTTTTATTACATATTGTTTCAAAAAAATACATAAAAAGCATAAATCAGCATAGAAACTTTCTTATATTGGGCAAAATGTGTGTAAAATCTGACTGTATGCCATGAGAACTAAGACAGTTTGGGGTCGTTTTATTTTCATGCAACATTTTTTAGATTAGTACCAAAAGAATTAAATCTATTTATGCCTGTATAACTATTTTTTTTTTTTTAGTTAAAAGGTGAAAATTTATAGAAGAATAAACATGAGAACAGCTATTTCAGAATTGATGAAATAAATGAACTTCCAAAATTTTTTTGTTATTTTTCTTTATCGTGATACTTTTTTTTATAAATCTATAATCCAGTTGATTTTTTCCACGTTCAATGTTCAAATGTGTTCAAACTTCATATTTATCATATTTCAAACTTCATATTTATTTGTTATTATAATTTCCGCACCCTATTTATCATTATAACGAAAACACAATGAAATCATCATTTTGTATGATAATAAAAGCATTTTGATATTTTTATTGAGTCGATCATATATTTAAAATACAAATAATACTAATCGACTCAACACTAAATAAGAAATAAAATGTTTGACCTAGTAAAAAACCATTTGTTCAAAAACCAGCATTAAGAAATCACAAATCATTGTACATATGTTATGCTGGGTTCAAAAGAAACTTATTTATGAACTCATAAAATATTGCGAGCTTCAAGATCCAAGTAATAAAATTTTTACGCATTAAAAATGTAGATGAAATGATTATAATAAAAAACCTATTGTATAATGGCAATTGAACTTACGGGTACTTAATGGCGTTAGTTTACTAGTTTGAGCTTTGTTAAGAAGCATCCATTCAATATTCTATAATATACCCTGTGCCTAGAAATGCAAAAATTCCGAGAATTTTGAAGTAGGGTAAAAACCCGGAAATTTTCGGGAAGAAACTGGGAAATTTGGGAACATTGGAAATTTTAAGAGGAAAAAACGAACTTTTTTCAAATAATCATGAATTATTTACTCACTATAAAAATGTTTTCAGTGTTCAAATATTGTTACAGAACATATAACATTAACGCTATATTATTTCTATTCTGGATATAACGGTATATTATTTCTATTCTAGCGTCAAGTATAACATTTTATAACAAACTTATACAATTGAGAAAATTAGAAAATTAACTTGTAAATTCAATAGGCCTTTTTGTTGCAATATATTTTGATTCTAAAAATATATTTGACTTGGTTACTTTGCAGAAAATAGGATTAACCTTCAAAACCTTTTTTCTTCTTTATTCCTTTCTTAGATTTAAAATTACTATCAGAAATAATACATACATACATAACTTATCCGTTTTAATCATAGCATTTTATTTCAACTTAGCCAACGCATTTGGAGGGGTAATTTTTAATAAGAAATACAATTTAAAGCTCTATACATTTCAATAATTTTTTTATTGTAAAGGTTGGTTTTTCATGTGTTATTTTGATTTTTATTGATGACTTAAACAAATATCAAGTTTTGCAATGTAAATAAAAAATATTAACAACTTCCTTTTTTTCATTCTAACTGTAAAATTTTGTTACAGCAAATACTAACACAACGAAGTAAATATGTTGTCTGTTTTAAAATGCTCTTACAATAATGTTCGGTAAAGTATTTATATTATTGCGAAAATTTCATAAAAAATTATGTGTTATTGATGTATTAAAATTATTTCAAGGAAAAAACATCGAATGTTCCCAATTTTTGGAAATAAACTAGGCGTTTTGAAAGCCGTAAAACGCTACCTGTGCCAGAATATGGCAAGCAAATTGAACATTCTTAAACTTCTACGCAACAGAAAAATCTGTACTAGGAAGTAATAATTGAATAATAATTTAACTAAATAACATATTTTAGTAATCTGCACAACAATCACCAACAAAAAATGGTCAACTATATTTTTCTCAGTAACGATCGTACTACTCATATTCTCAAGCTGTTTCTACCGTACAATGTAGCGAAAGTTCGTATGTAACAGATACAAGATCTGTTTTGTTATTAAATTTCAAATTTTATTTCTTTTTTAAATCTTGCTTAAAAAAACACCTCCTGCATAATTCATTATCTTTACTAACCATCCGAAACTTAAAGATGGAAAAGTACTTTGAAAATGTTAATCTTACAATTAAGAAAACATAGTTCATAATTTGCTAACGCTATTTAGTTACATGCGAGCAGCCATGTTGTTTATATCACGTGATTTCCTTCTTCCGCCTTGGCTGCTAAGTATTGGCGAAATTTTTTTCGTGTTTAAGGGATCGAGCCAAAGGCTCTGCACGCACCGCAATACGGAATGTCGCTCATAATGCCCACGAGTCTAAGAGTGAATTCGATATCGTTTACGTAACAGTTAATATTATATTTTTAACAAAAGAAATATGTATCATATTGTACCGAAACTAGACCAGATATACCGAAGTTAGAGTTTATGAATTTACTTTATCATCTGGCAACGGTCATGGAATTAGATGAAACTTCTTAATCAAACAGTTTCATTTATTAATTCTAGGTTAGGATATCTTACAATGAACGTCTACTTTAATTATTACATAACTGAATATTAATATAGCTAACTAATAAGATTCCAGAGAACTTACCCGCTGGCCAGCCTTGCCGATCGTACGGGGGTGCCGCAAAATGCACCTACTAGCTCCAACGAGCGGGACCACCTGTCTTCTCTCCCTCTGGGTCTCGTCCCGTCTGCTCTCTTTTCATTCTCCCCTGAAGGTGCTGAGGGGGTTACTGGCTGTTCAGAATCGGGGAGGAATTGACCGCCAGATTTGTTGATATTCGCCCTACTGGCTATCGCTGCGCGACATCCCTCCCCCCCCCCCCCCAACGAAAACAACGTACTCAAACTTTTGACTGGCCGCGGGATAAGCCTCAAAAAATTCATCATACAGCGAAATTACATATGCATATATGGAGAAAAAGTCACTTCACTGTATAAGTTCAATATTTAAAAAAAAAATTGTTTGTGAATGGTTCAATTTTCATCTAGTCCAAAACTGTACTTCCTTTGAAGAAAAGAAATGCGTCGATGATTTGGACTACGCGGAGGGTAGGTCTTGAACAGGGCTCCATTAAGCGTGTCTCAAGGGGTGCGTAGCTTTTGATCTGTGCGACTGGGGCATCGCCTCTCCGCTGCGTCGGGGATACTCCAAGTTCTGAGACTCGCTCCGTCAGATTCGCTCCGTGGGACTGGACGTACCGTCTCTCCATTGTGTCGGAGATTCTCCTAGTTGTGGTCACTAGCGTCGGACTCGCTCCGTGGGACTGGGACATACCGTCTCTCCATTGCGTCGGGGATATCCAATGTGTAGTCTCCATCGTCAGATCCGATTAATTATGTCCTAGGAATAAAAACACCAAGCAGTATCCATCTCTCTTTTTTTTTCTTATCATTTGTTAGGCATTGGCTTTATATGCAGGCATAGTTACTCTGGAATTTTCTCTCTCTTTTTTTTCATTTAAATTATTTGCAAGTCCCTCACTCTCAACAAAATATCTACATCCTTCTGTTACTACACAGTTTAAATGTATTTTCTCAAAAAATACTAAAAACTGACTGAAAATTTTAAGATAATAAAATCATTCATCGAGACAAACTAAAAGAAATCTACAACCCTTCAACAAACTATGCATCAAGATTCGCAACTGCGAGAGTAAGAAAAAAAAATTGTTCAACTAAGGTACTACCGAAAAAATAATAATAATAAAAAAAAATCAAACTGCTTGAAAGAAAGAACGGGAAATAATAATTTAAAAATCTGCAAGACGATATCACAAATTGAACCCTTGGCCATGGTGAACAATTCGCTCTACGACTTTCAAGTTATCGACTAGAAATTTGATTTAGATCTCACCAAGTGGCCAGCTTGATAAAATCGAAATCTTAATCTGTCAATTTTTCTTTAACTATTTCTTAAAACATTTAACAAATATAAATGTGAGTTGCACATTAAAAAAATTATGCCTGCAATATACTACAACTGAATAAACACATAATTGAAAAGTAGCAAAATTTTTTTTTTTTTTTTTGGAAAAAAAAAATTTAATAATCAGCAATAATAGAAAGAGAAAAAAAAACGAACATTTTAACTGAAAACAAACCTTAACCTCTTACCGAGGTCTTAAATTGTACCTTTTTACATCATTTTCTGATGCATTCCCTCGTTGAATCGTATCTAACGTTTTAGGTTGAGTACTTTCAATTTCACTTTCATCTGTTAGATGTAAGTACCCAAATCTCTGCGTAAAAGGAATCAGCCTGTTTACGTGAACCCTTAAAACTTTTCTGCTATTCGTGATATTTCTCACCTTGTAGTTTACATTTGAATACCTCTCGATAATTCTGTATGATCCTTCATATTTAGGTCTTAACTTTGCTGACATGTTTTTCTTTAAATTTGGATTCTTTACAAAACACAGTAATCCCACTTTATAAGCATAACATTCATTATTTCGACCTCTTTCACTCCTTTTTATGCTCTTTTCCTCTTGATCTTTTAAATGTGTCAAAACTTTTGGAAAAATTTTGTCTAAGGACATTATGAGGTGTGTTGTGTAATCAGAGTGTGTGTCAAATTTCGGTGTCCCCCCTAGTGTATATGGTAATCTAGCATCTCTGCCGTGCTCGAGAAAGAAAGGTGAAACTTGTGTAGCTTCATGAATCGCCGAGTTTATGGCTAGCATAGTTTGGAGTAATTGTGTATCCCATTCTTCACTCTCAGAAGAAATTGCTGCAAGAATGTTTGCAAGGCTCTGGTTTGTTCGTTCGACTCTCCCGTTTACATGAGCGGATCACGCTGAGATGTGTCGTTTTTCGATGCCCTGAGCCCTGCAAAATTCTGAGAATTCCGCACTGGTGAAATATTTCGCATTATCAGTTACGAGAATACGTGGACATCCCCTATGAATGATGTAATTTTCGAAGAGTGCCCTAGAGATACTTTTCGATTTCAAATCTGGTAAAGGAACAAGATGAATGTATTTGGAGAACGCGTTTATCATGGATAATACATACGTATTGCCTGTCTGAGTGGTTTTTAAAGGTCCAAAAACATCCATGTGACATTTCTCGCCCGGTGACTCACTTTGATCTACTTGCTGTAAGGGTGCTGTGGGTATTTTAAATGCACTTTTGCGAGATAAACAAGCGATGCATGACCTAAGAAAGTTTTTCGTATCTCGGTACATGGAAACCCAATAAAAGTTTTCTGTCAATCGGTTATAGGTTTTACAAAATTTTAAATGTCCTCCAATTTCTGAATGAACCGATTCTAACACTTTACCCTTTAGAGAATGCGGAACACAAACTTGTTTTCTAACACCTTGCCTAGGTGAACTTTTATTACGTTTGGACAAATGAATTAAGATCCCCTGTTCATCAATTAAATAGTTTTCGTACTGTGATTCATTCGTTCGATTTTTTAGTGAGTCTATAATAATTTTCAATTTTGGATCGTCATTTTGCATTTTTATCAATTCCTCAGGGTTTGGAAATACAATTGTTATGGCGTCTACGCATTGCGATAAATGGTCCGCTACCGAATTCAAGGAACCCTTCACGTAAGTTATTTCGTAATCGAATTCTTCCAATGCTAATTTCCACCTTAAGATTTTCGAGGACGGATTTTTATTCGACAAAAAACCCTCCAAAGGTTTGTGATCGCTGAACACCCGGAAGAATTTTCCTATCAGAAAGGGTCTAAAAAAATTTAGTGAGCAGTATATGGCGAAAAATTCAAGTACTGTAGCACTGTATTTAGATTGAGAGGGATTTAGTTTCTTGGAATAAAAATATAGCGGCTTAATTTCCCCATTTTGGCATTTTTGTTTGAGAACAGCCCCAATACCCAAGGAAGAAGCATCGGTTGTGAGCTGCAACTCTGCATTCGGATCAGGTAAGGCTAACACTGGGGGGCTCAATATAGCCTGCTTGACATCATCAAAAGAATCTTGCGCTTCTTTATCCCAGGTGAAAGGAGTATCTTTCCTGAGTAAGTTAGTGAGAGGTAAAGCTCTCTTTGCAAAATTCTTTATGTACCTTCTGTAAAAATTGCAACATCCTAAAAATGACTTTACAGACTTCTGATCTTTTGGTGGTAAAAATTCATTTATAGTTACGGTTTTATCTTTGTCAATATGTAATCCCTGAGGTGTTACGATAAATCACAAAAATTTGCATGATTTAGTAAAAAATTGACACTTTGAAGGATTGAATTTCAGTCTGCTTTTTTCAAGTCTACTAAGAACTTCATTAAGGAATTTTAAGTGGTCTTCCTGAGTTTTAGAGTAAAGGAGAATATCATCTATATATACAAGTGCCCCTTTATGTAGTAAATCTCCCAATGTATTTGTGGCAATTTCTTGAAATGCTTTCGGTGCGTTGCGAAGGCCGAAACAAATGCGATTAAATTCATATTTATCCCCATCAGGAGTTGAAAAGGCTGTCTTATGCCTATCCCTGCGATCAATTGGAATTTGGTTAAAGACCGTCTTTAAATCAAGAGATCTAAATTAGTTAGATCCCGAAATCTCATGTAAAATGTCATCTAGAGTCGGAATTTCGAAATCTTGAGTGATAGTAATTTCATTTAGTTTTCTAAAATCTAGAACCATTCTCCATTTATTTGTTTGTTTTACAAAAAGCGCTGGGGTATTGTAAGGTGACTTTGATTTTGAAATTATACCTGCTGCCTCCAAATCTTTAATTTGCTTTCTAAATTCTGACCTTAAATTAAATGGAATTTTATACACCGGACATTTTATTGGCTGATTATGCTCTAATTGAATTTTATGGGGTTCCGTTATAGCTTCCTCTAGCTCCATTGTTGTTCTGGCAAAAGCAGATTCATGTTCTTTTATAATATCAAAAATTGTTGATTTCAGTTTTGCACTTAATCCAGTCATAGTGAAATCTTTTTCTGACAAAGGTTCTGGTGTATGTCTAGAAACTGGAATTTCTGTGGGTAACTCGTCAAAATTATTAACGTAACAAATATTTGTGTGCTTATTTAATGATATCGCCGAATTTGCGGTGTTTTTAATTGTAAGTGTAGCTTGCTTAGTACTGGGGTTGACTTTTATTTTATCGTCTTCGAAAGTTACACCTTTTAGTTTTACTTTAGGATTTTCCCGGATCTTGGCACTAACACAATTATGTGTAGAGACTGGCACTTCGACATAAATAACCGAACTCGAATGTGGGGGAATGATTCTTTTTCGAAAGTGTTCATTTAATTTCCTCTCCTGCATCTACTATATTAACAGCCGAGCTTCCAAATTTAATTGGCACTAGAATACCCATTATTTGCAAAGTATTGTTTTCTAAATTGATTTTCGCATTTCTATACTGTAAGAAATCAAAACCAAAAATACCATGGTACTTAATATTTAAATCATTCTTAGTAACATAAAAAATGTGTTCTAATAATAAATTTTCAACGTTTAAGGCAATTTTGTAGCAACCCTTAATTTCTAGCTTTTCACCATTAACAGCTCTGACTGAAATATTAGTTTTAATTTCCTGTACACTTTTCTTTCCTAATTTTTCAAAAATACCCGATCCAAGCAGCGAAATTGTTGCTCCTGTATCAATAAGACACGGGAATTTTATGCCATTCATTTCAACATTTATCAAAGGTAACTTGCAATTAGGGTATGCGCACGAATTGGGAGAAGGACCTACCCTTTCAGTATTATTTAATATATCCTCCTCCCCCTGAAGTTTAACCTTTGCCCATGATTTTGATTGCTACGCCCCCAAGAAATATCGCGATCCCTTGAATTTGACCTATATCTGTCTTGCCTCTGTCGTCTCATATCCCTGTCCTTTTTATAGCATTCAGATAATTTGTGATTTTCACCCCCACAATAGTTGCATCTAATTCTTACACGCCCTCGTTCCCTGCTGTACTGAGTAAACGACCCCCTATCCGCGTGAGTATTTCGAAAAGAATCTCCCCGATATTGTGATTGAAACGCGTTTCTGCTTTATTGGCCCTGTATGTTTACTGCGTTAGCTTCGGCTCTAAGTGACTGAACTTCCGTACTAAGTCTAGCTAACTGGCTGGTTAATTCATCAACTATTGTTCTTTGAATTTTGTCGGAATTTTGCATCTCTGGTTGTTTGATTGTTGCTTCGAAAATTTTATTGTTTCCCTCTTCTTGCGTCGCGATTGCAATAGCTTCATCTAATGTTTGAGGATTTTTGCTTAATACAAAACGCTGAATGCTAATTTTCAAACCTGCTAAATAACGTGCCAGAAGTAAGGTTTGGTTTGATTCAGACGTTCCCGGGGATTCGCTAATATTTCCTGCAGTACACACCTGAATTCCCAACTTGCGGATTCTTACGCCGAAATCGAATGCACTCTATGTTTCTTTTTGTGAGCAAGTTGCTAATTCGTGTAAGGCTGAGGTCACTGACACTTTTGTTTGATACCTTTCAATTAACAAATTGGCTATTGTGTTAAAGTCGCTGTCCCTTGCTGTGGTGGAGATAAAATATTCCGCTCCTCCTGTAAGTTTAAGTTTTAAAATTGCAAGTTTCTCTGCCTCACCCCAACTACTCAACTGGCCGACTTCGTTTATTTTATTGATAAACTGCTTCACACTGACGGAATCATCTCCGGAAAATTTAGGGACCAGTTCGACTAACGACATGTTTGGTACACTGTGATGGACAACTACGTTCCGCGTTATTCTACCTCGGCGATGCATTTTAACAAATAAATACGAAATACATAAAAACACTAATAAATAGATAAATTGAGAAAATAAAATGCACAATACACAGGCAATAACCTAAAAACAACTACAAACATTTCAAAAAAATGCACGATTAGAGAAACATTGTCAACAAAACAATGAATGAAGTAAAATTGATTAACTGATTATTATTTTTTTTTTTTAAATAATTTTAAATAAAGCTAACTTTAACCATTCTACATAATAAATATGATTAATTTAAACATTCTTCTCGAAACTCTCGCAGATGCGTACCAATTGCATTAGGCTTACAACGGCATGGCCAACGTGCTAAGTTGAAACATGTGAAAGTTAGTTTCAAAGCTAAATTCTTTTTTTTTTTTTTTCTCAAAAAACATAGAACACACGAAAAAAAAATTATTTAGTGCATCGTTCCAGGTAAAAGGTCATGGCACCAGATGTACCGAAATTAGACCAGATATACCGAAGTTAGAGTTTATGAATTTACTTTATCATCTAGCAACGGTCATGGAATAAGATGAAACATCTTAATCAAACAGTTTCATTTATTAATTCTAGGTTAGGATATCTTACAATGAACGTCTACTTTAATTATTACATAACTGAATATTAATATAGCTAACTAATAAGATTCCAGAGAACTTACCCGCTGGCCAGCCTTGCTGATCGTACGGGGGTGCCGCAAAATGCACCTACTAGCTCCAACGAGCGGGACCACCTGTCTTCTCTCCCTCTGGGTCTCGTCCCGTCTGCTCTCTTTTCATTCTCCCCTGAAGGTGCTGAGGGGGCTATTCAGAATCGGGGAGGAATTGACCGCCAG
Organism: Octonoba sinensis; assembly: GCA_038502835.1. Taxonomy (NCBI): domain Eukaryota; kingdom Metazoa; phylum Arthropoda; class Arachnida; order Araneae; family Uloboridae; genus Octonoba; species Octonoba sinensis. The sequence continues at coordinate 13,542,701 of CM076606.1, read as the reverse complement.
ATTTGTTGATATTCGCCCTACTGGCTATCGCTGCGCGACAATATTTCAATATTAAGTGCATCAACCGTTGAGCGAACTTTAAGGAAGATTCTTCAGTAAATTTTAAAAAACTGTCTAAGCGTGCGGAGAACTCAAAAAATAAGTGCATACTGATTCCAAGGAAATATTTTTGCTTTGAACATTTTATTTTTAAAATAAATTATTTTACATTACTAAAAAAAGCGTAATGATATGAATTGAAGTTAAACGCTAAATTATTCATATTACAAGATCTAAATTCCGATTAACCCCTCAAGTGACGGGTGTTTAGACAGCAGAAAATCTCAAATGTGGACTTTCGAATTTCAGAATGTCCCCCAAAACCCAGCAGAACTGTTGCTTCATACAAAATAATGACAAACGCTGCTACTAACTCAAACGATGCTTAAATTAAATGCTCTAAAGCTTTCTGTATAAGTAATATTTTTTGCATTGTCATATACTTTGAATTCTTTCAGAAAACATCCCAATTTAAGCATCTGCTCTTTAGTGTAGCTTCCATGAGTAAATAACTTGTGGAACTTTCGTGGTGCGAAGAAAGTATTAGTTTTGCGAGCAAGCAAAGTGCAAATGGCATAAAAATAAAAAATGTTCTATATTCGGAACTTGCGAAATCCGAAAGGTTCGGGTTACAATCAAGGGAAAATCATATACTGTTAGTAATACACTCACGTATAAGTCACCCTCATAAATGCTTAAGCGAAATTTTTAAAACACTTTTTTTTATTAAAATAAAAGTTTTAGATATGTGTGATTTTCTAGTCTATTTTTTGTTGACCTTTGAGATTTTGAATATCACCAATTGGATTCGATATTTCTTTCTCACAGAACCATTTTAAAGGATTCAGAATCATATAATTTTAAAATTCAAATTGACTTCTATCAAACTTAGAAAAAAATCATAAAGTCTTTCATATTTGAGTTTTTACAGAAGATATTAAGAAAAAGAAGCCGGAGGACAAAAAACATTTCAATGGATTACTAATTATCTGCTGAGTTTTACTAGAATATATGTTTATTGTAATGCATATTTGTAAATAAAGTTCTGTTTTTTTTTTCTTCTTTTTAGGTGAATCAAATCAGCAATATTTTCGAGTTAAGCCGAAAGATACAGAAATTGTGGAGGGGCAGTCTTCTGATTTGCAATGCCACATTGGAAATCAAGCTGGAGCTGTACAGTGGAGTAAAGATGGGTTTGTTCTTGGTAAGTTTCCTTCATAAGGCGATTTTTGTGTACTAAAAATCATTTAGCAGGAGTGTGACTTAAAATTACATAGAAATAAAAAGTGTAAATTGCATAGGGTTAAAAAAAGAAATTACAGAGATAAACAAGAAGTCCCATCTAGAACTATACTAACCTACTTTCCAGTACACACCAAATTCAAATTTATAATCTAGCTATATCTTTCTATCTCTTTTTAATTTAGCTTTAGTTCTTAATTACTTCAAATATACCTTTTTCAACCTATAATACATATTCGCTCACTCACTCATTCATTTATTCAGTGCTTCATTTATTCATTCATTCATTTTCTTATTCATGTATAAATTTCGAGAATTGGTATTTAGGAATTTTATTAACCTTTCTTCTAAAAATTAAAAAAATGTATGCAAATAAAGACATTTAAGAAGGCTTAATACCTTTTAAAATTTCACCCGACGACAAAAAAAAAAGTCGAAACATAACCACCTTAATTATTTCCTTTTTAAAATATTTATTGAACTATTTTAAAACACAAAAATAACGATAGAACATATGGATATTACACAGAACAATGGAATATGTGCGTTTGTACCGTCTGTCTGCCGATCCTCCTTCTCCCCCCTAAATAACTTGGAGATCTCGTTGCTTAATGATAGTCAATGGCCAGGAATTCCAAAAATTAAATTAAAAATAACTATTTAGGAAATACGTCGGATGGAACACACACACACAAGACATTTACTGTTTATCACTGCTTATGTTCATTCAGTTTACTGTATTCACTGTTCACAAACAATTTTTACAGCACACTATTTACGTGTAACTTTCAAAACTGCATCTTTTTAATTTAAAGAACTGTAGTTCACTCTCATGGTTTCGCGCATAGGGCCGACCCGTCATTTAGGGGGGGTTTGAAGAGGGGAAAGTTGCACTGTTAAAAATTTCCGTAAGAAAATAGTAAAATAACCATTTATTTGATTGTTATTTTACCATATTAAATAACAACAGTTGAATAACCTCGAAAGGGTTCGAAAACGGTAAAAATTTTGTTTTGAAACCATTTTTAAATGGTTATAAAACCGTAAACTTTTGTATTTACGGCTTCTTAACCAAGTTGATTGGAAATGGTTAGATCCCGTGAGGATAGAAAAATGTTCCAAACCGTAAATTTAACGATGAATTAGATGGACAGACTGCTGCGGTCATTTAACCGTAATTTCATGATGAAATTTCTAACAGTGTGCTCTTTCCCGGATGGCTTTGAAAATATAATGAATTCTTATAAATGTGTGTGTCTTTCAACTCAATATACCTTCTCTCTCCCCATGGGAAAAATGCAAAATGACGGGCGTAGTAACGGGTGCAAAGCATGCTGTGCTTAAATGTCTTTTTAAGTATAATTAATGCAATATTCTCTGTGTCCTTCTGTTTTTATTTTATGTCACCGATAGAAGTACCAAAGACACACATTATTTTTGACTTCCATTATAGGCTTCTTCTGAGCTGATATCGAACCCAAAAGGAAAAATAGCAAACAACTGTGGCTAATGCTTTTTATTTTTTCAAGACTAGATAACAAATATAAAAACCTAGCCAAATGGGCTAATATGAGCCAAACCTGGCATTCTACAGCATCATGTTTACGCTAACGCGCGTCGATTCTGTCGCGCGATAAAAATAACGCAAACGCGCACTTCTTGTGTATAAGCCCGGAAACTCCTCCTAACGGACATCGAACACGCCTCAAATGCTTGCAATTCCCTTCCAGCGAAGTTTTAACCTGAAAAAAGCTCTCTTTTGCAGAAACCTCTCTATTACTGACAAATATTTTTGTCCCGGTGGTGTTCCCGGTAGCGAAGTTTTGCTGTACCTACATGTGAAATTTAAATGTTGAGTTGTACATATTCTTGTATGATATTAGGGTAAATAATTTGTATTGAATATCGTATTCATGCCAGAGTTAATAAATATAAATATATTTAAAAGAGAGAAAAGTTGTTATTGTACGTAAAGTAAAGAACATAAAGAATAAACGTTACTTTAAAAACTTGAAAAGGTTAAATCCATAGCATGCTCAATTTTTGCAGTACAAAATCAGCTTGAATTTTTGTCACCACACTTTTAAAACGTGAAAAAAATTAAATGACGTTTCTGCCAAGAATACAATGTTAACTCACTGCGTAAAATCCAAAGCAATATATCTCTGTTGTCAGATGTCAAGCCCAACTGATAGCATCATCACTCAAAAATGAATTTCGTCCAAGAAAAACTATATAACGTAGAAAAACTTACACACAAAAAATATTTGTCATTCCTTAATGCTTTGTATGCTGTTAACACTGCCGTAGGTAACAACATTATATTCTTAGAGACACATATCTACGGATATTTTATTTAGAAAGTGAGTTAAAAATAACATGATCTAAAAGAAAATCGTTTTGATTAGTGACATATTTTTTCACACATTACGCATTTTATTCATTTGTCCTGGTGTTTCTGTATAAAATTTTGTATAAATATGATTAATTTGAAGCATAAAATCATTTCCTATAACATAAAGTTTCATCGGTCTTTAACACAAGACACCAAAAGTACTCTTACAAATTAAAGAGCACTTTTTATTTTTCTAGTACAAAATATTTAATTATATCAAAGTCAGTAACTAAAGATTCCCTGTAAAAAATATATATGTATGTATACAATGGTAGTAGGTAATTTCAAAAGTTATTTCATTGTTTGCGCTTACGTGTTCACACGGCCATAGGTAACTGCATTATATATACAGGATGGTTATAACTAAACTTCCCCTGTTCAGGACATCCTACTGCTAAAACGGTTCAACGGATTAACACCAAAATTGGTATGTGGATTATACACAAGAAGCGCTCAAGGAATCAAAAAGTTTTAAAAATGGCCGCTAGAGGCGGTGCTTAGTCTTATAACAGGGTTTTAACGTAGAAAGTGACCAATAAGGAATAAAAATAATAATATCAATATTTACTGAACAGTTTTTCGTTCACTCTTGATATTTAAAATAAAAGTAAAGAAATATATTTACAACAGTTCATCTGTGTGGCAAAAAAAAAAAAAATAGATTATAATGAAATGAATTTTTCTTCCCTCATAAATATTGATATCATTATTTTTATGCAGCACAGGTCATTTCCTTCGTTAAAAGCCTGTTATAAGGCTAAACAGCGCCCCTACCGACCGTTTTCAGAAATTTTTTTATTCATGATTCCTTGAGCGCATCTCGTGTCTAGTCCACATACCAATTTTGGTGTCAATCCGTTTTGCAAATATTCACTGCACGTAAAAATGACAAAAATAGCATGACCAAAAAAAAAAATCATTTTAACTCGTGACGTTTTTTTTCAAATTCCATATTGACGTATTTTATTAAAATTTTCTAAGTTTTATATTAAAGTTTTGCATTAATATGGTTAACCAAAAACATAAGTCAGTTTCTATTGCGTAAACATATATTGCTATTTAATGCAAGTTCACGAAAATTCAAAAATACACTTACAACCAATAAAATAAGTATTTGTTTGTCATAGCAGATATCAAGTTATGTCACTATCGTTCACCAAATAGTCAAGGTAAAGAAACATATCCCAATGTAGTGTTAACAGACCTGTGAATGAACACACCTCAGTGAATGAATTAAACAGTTTGTAATTTTTTTTTTATTAAGGTAAAGAAACATATCTCAATGAAGGGTAAACAGACCTGTGAATGAACACACCACTGTGAATGAATTGAACAGTTTGAATTTTTTTTAAAAATCAAGGTAAAGAAACATATCTCAATGAAAGGTAAACAAACCTGCGAATGAACACACCTCAGTGAATGAATTGAACAGTTTGTAATTTCTTGAAAAATAAGGCTTCAAGAAACTTTTTTTTATTTTTTTTTTTATGGATTTAGAACAGTAGTTTCTTTTCATACAATTTCAAGCTATCTGACACCTGCATGATTTTTAGATTCAAAATCTTGCATGTATATTGACAGGAAAATGTTATATTTATTCACTGATCATTAACCACTTAGCTAGCCCCACTTTTCATAGGCACATCCGAAAACATCTGACGCAATGCTATTTCAAACCCCCAATTTTTTAAGACAATATTTACACATGTCAGTAAATACGTTTTTACTGTCATGTATCAAATGCTACACATTGAAAAAAAAAAATTTTCTTGAAGTGCAAAGTGCAAAAAATTGTTGTTTTTCTTAAGTTTATTTCTAAAAATAGTCTGATGAAGCTTACAGAAGATGTCTTTGACGATTGTATTCTTGTAGCTATTTCTTGCTGCAATTGCATTTTTTCCGCAAACAAGCTCTTAGTAACATAAACTTTTATGGAAAGATCACTAGTTTATTTCATAGCACTAGTTAAGAGAAAAGAAATCGTCACTATACAAAATTTGTTTTATAAGGGAAATTGTAGCAAATAAGCATTCTATGTCGATTACTAATCTTAATTACTTCATTGAGATAATTTCAAGTCTTTTTGATGAAAGTGTTTCACTTAAGCGATAATTGCACTACAAATCATCGTTTTTTTCATCACGAAATAACACACATCATCACTTTGAGCAGTGTTGCAGTTCTACCAATCCCTTTAACTTTTGCAGAAACCAAATTATGCTTGGTGAGTTCTCTCTCTCTCTCTCCCTCTACCACTGTCACTCACTCACTCACTCAAACACGCACAAAACAATTGGTAATTTACCAGAGTCAAAAAAAAATTCGCACCTCTTAAAATAAAATAATGTAAAAGCATTAAGAACAATATATAAACGCTAACAGAAATCTACTATAACCAATAATAAATAAAAAGTTATTATTTTCAGCCCATCTTTTTTTTCTTCTGAAAAAGTAAATCAGTCCGCAAACCGCTTTATGATCTTCTCCCACCTAAAATAGTCGAGAAATATACGAAAGACTTCTGCTGTATGAAATATTTTTATCATAAATACAAACATGTGTTTTCTAATAAAATGCATTACTGTATTTTATTTGCATTTCTCCTTAATTGAAACTAAATTTTATATTCATGATTTCCTATCGACACAATATTTGAAACTTTATTCAATGCAATTCGAAAATACATGAGCATTATAACAAAATTATACCTTGAAAGAACAAAAAAATAATAATAATAAATAAATAAATAAATCCTTTTCTGAACAACCATATAAAATATTGGGGAGTTTCTGTGGAATTGAAATGGAATTACATTGTAAAAGCTTTGTTGTTTTCGTAATAACTTCCTGTTTGTAAATAATATGTAGATACTTTTTATGTTCTCCATTGTTTGTTGGAATATGAAATGATTATTTTTGGTAAAAAATGCTTTGTTCACACAAACAGAATATATTTTCTATCTAAATAAAATAACAGTAACTGTCTCAATGTTTACTTCTGTTTATTTAAGTAAAATGTTATCAGTAATGTGCTATTTATTCCTAAAAATAAGTGATACAAAGGGGAAAAGTAAAAAGTAGCAAAAAAAAAAAAAAAGAAAACAGTTAAAGAAGCAACACTACATAACTAGACATCGTGTTTGAAATTTTGAATTACGTTCTTTCTGTACAGTTGCCAATTCTAAAAATTATATTAAATTAAATTCATTTTACTTTTTATTTACACGTTTGTACTTCTTTTTTCAAAAATGAACTACTTAATTTGTATTTTTAATAAATATATCATTTCTTCTCATGCTGTTTTGTTTTCAAAAAAAAAAAAAAACTGCATGTTTTCATTTATTATTGATTTTTTCTTATTATTGAATAAATTGGGAATATGACTCTCAAAAGTAGGCTTAGAATTTTTAAACAGCACTATCTGTTGTCATAATTTGTCGTTTTTAAACCCTTTCTGTTTAAAAATGAAATCAAAGACAATATTTATCGTTTACTCAAATGTTGATGTGGTTACCAATTTACAGAATCACATCATAGATTACATCTTTTGTGTTCAAATATTAAAAAAACTTTTCGAACAGAGAGCTTCTTTTTGATACAAAATTAATTACTTTTGACTCCGAAAAGTGCATCGAGGAGCCAGTGCAAAAGTGGTCAAAATAAAATATTATCATTACTATATTTATTTACTTGTATATTTAGTGTGAATTTTGTAAACAAAAGTGACATAATTTTCCGTATCACGTTTGCCCTTCTCGTTTCAGCCTTTCCAGGTAAATATTTATAAATCAATAAACAAACTGAATTTGTAATTACTTGCATATTGGCATCCATTTTTGCTTAAGAAGTTGAGCCACGATGATTAATAGTGAAAAATATTAAAGTGAAACAACAACAGCCAAAGAAAATACTCATTCTTAACATGGATCTGGAGCAGCCCCTTTTCTTTGAGTTGCTCCTCTTGAGATCCTGTGCAACATAAAAATGTTTGCTCCGGCTCTAACCCGTGCTACAAACAATTTTAATAGATTATATTATTTATTTTTTTTTTCGTTACTTTTTTCATATGATAGAAATTTTAAAAAGTTAAAAAAGTAAAATAAGTGGAGCAGTGGACCACAATATTTTTTTTTTGCTCCCGTTCCATCAAAATTTTGTTGCTCTACTGCTTCACGCTCCTGCTCCATGCTCCACCCCAGACTCGTATTTATTCTGCATGTAAAATACAAGGTATTTCTTTCTTTGCTTTTTTTTTTGTTTTTGGATTTCTTTGTATTTTTCGATCAACATGTAGAAAGAAATATGGCAATCCTATGTTATGATTGAATAAAAAATATTTTTCTTACAAATTTATACGGCCCGGAAAAAAGTCGGAGAAAAACAAGTCAGCCAAAAAAAGAAATGCGCCAATGAATAGAGCCAGATGTATTTCTTACTTTTATGAAGACACAACAGGAAAAGAGAAAAGGCAAGAAGCAAAGAGGCTAGTCCATCCCGTGACACAATGACAGCTGAAGTGCTTCGCGCTTGGAGTGCAGCAGCCACACTCTGTGCCTCCTTAATCATCTGTAGGGTCCTCGCAGCCAATTGCACTGCACAGTCTGGCAAGCTGTCCAGACAATGTGCTGCGAAGAAAAGACTGTGATGAGGCGTAAATATTACAAGGGATTCTGTATCAAACATGAGCGCTAGCTATCTCTTTTGTGCAGAAGGAATTCCTTTTTATTACGTCTAGGTATGGATGGTGACGAAAATGGACTGGAAAATTGATGCGGGATATTGGATATGACAAAAGCGTTCGTTACCGAACGGTTTATTTATGTATTTTGCTGCGAAACTTATTGAATCAGCATGTAAGAAAAAATTTTTTCCATAGTATTGTACCTCAACGTATGTTACTATATTTAGCGTGTAATAAAAATCGTCAAAACAAATTTAAGGAAAATGATAAACAAGTTATGTAAATATTTCTCGCAGGTATAAAAACCTAAAGCTTTATGAATAAAAATATCAATTCTTTTCTTTTTGAAACTGCACTTTGTGAAGCAAAAATGAAATAATTTCTTTGAACTTGCGTGAACAATTTCTTCCAGGAATCTTTTTTCCAATGATTTTCATTTAAAAGATTAGTTGAATTAATTTGATATATTAATTAAAACAACCCTATAACTACATATACATATGTATACCCTTAGTGATAAAAACATATAATAGTAATAAAATCTATTGGCATAGGGTAAAAAAGTGTACAACAAAGTTTGAAGAGTAGATCTAAAATTTAAAAACTGCATCATTGTTTCCTTAATTTGCTGTATGCGATACTTAAAACAAAGTCCTTCTTGTTTCTTGAAATTGCGTCTTGTTCATTTTTTTTTGTTGAAAAATAATAATATAAAGCGCAACATGTGTTTTAAGTCAACCCTTCTTATTAAAACTAAAATGTGTTTTAAATTATTGCGACCCGCAAATTTCGAAAAAGCACCTCCCGTTGGGTCGCATATAGCAGTTTTGAGAAAGCTGATCTATTGTTTTATTAATAATAAACACTTTCAATATTTAAAAAAATATCCCGTATTTAGCATGGAATATTATTCTAACATTTCACATATCAAAACGAGTATTTTATTTGTCTACCACATTTTAAAAGTGATTGACGACTAATCAAAGGCGCACCACAGTTTAACAATCATTCACATAAATCATTAAAAGTAACCACCCACAATATTCGGGTGCATTCCTTCAAAATAAACACAGTTTAATTGTCACTTCATTGGAAGTTTAGGTAAAGGTAAAGGACTGTTAACATAACTAAACACTCTTCGATCGACGAAATCAACAGTGCATAACGTTCAGAAACTTAATGATTCCTTCTCTGATATCTGTGGCTTTCATGTTGTATTAAATATAGAGAGATTACTAAGCAATCTAGTTGGAACGATGAAGCTTCAAAATGATATTCAGCACAATGAAATACCAGCTAATTCCCGGATGAAACTATTCAGTTAAGTTTCAATTTAGCCGGATACTGTTTTGTATATGACAAAATAAAATTCATGATGGGAGGAGGAATAAAAGTATGATTTACTTGTATCATACAGTGGACAAGATTATACTATTTCATAACATTAATGATGTTTATGAAAAAAATTACGTTGAAGAAAGAAAAATATTATCCATTATTCTTCAGATTTTAACTTCAGGAGAGTATTCTCAGAATATGCACTCTTTCCGAGAATATTCTCAACTCACAGCTCAAGTTTCATTAAATTGTTATGCAAATAAATACTTAAAATAGATTAATAACGTAAAATGGAGATTTTTTTTTAAAACTTTACTGTGTAAAACATAAAGGACAAATTTACTACTAAAAATAATAACGCGTAAAAAGGAACTTAAAATTGAGATAAGACACAAGAACCCGTAGTTCTTTCTTGTAGTCATAATGGTTTGCTTAATTCAAATTTAAATCCGACGAAGCGTCTGTCAGATTTTATTTATTCAAAAATTGTTAATTGAAAATGAACGAACAAATCAAAATATAATATTTAATTAGTTATAGGACAGTTCTGAAATTCGTTATTTGGACAGCATGGGGTGCGTTTTTACGTTTCACAATATGTGTCTTCTAATACCACAATGTGTTATGTGTATGCCTAGAATATGTGATAACGAACTAAATAAATTAAGAAAAAACTAATAATTAAAAAAATAAATAGCTCCGTATGCGATCTACCAAAATCAGGTACATGTACTGTTAAATCAGAATTATTGTTATTGGGATAAATAGCTTATTTTCAAGAACATATTTTTTCAAAGATATTGTCATCGGAATAGCTACGCGTCGAAATGACTTAGATTTGAAGATTGGATTGAGTACTTATTTTTTCAGTAACCCTTTTCCCAAAAAGTGATCCGATACAATCTCATTTTTGAGAAAAGAAAGAAAGAAAGAAAGAAAAACAGAAGTTCCCTCACTTGGTTAAGAACACCGACTATAAAGACGGTTCTCTGATACCTTAACCACTGCGCCAGGAGAACATCGAACGGGGAGAAAAAAGTTAAATTATATAGCTTCCAAACGTACCAAGCAAAAGTTAAATTATACAGCTCCCAAACGTACCAAGTGCGGGTGCTAAAGAACTTCCGTGCCAAATTTCGTCATAACGCAGTCCAGAAAAGCATTAATTATACACTGGTCCATTCTGCTTTTATTTTACTGCGTCCTATCCGAATCCGACGAATTAATCATGTTGCATTCTTGCTCTGAAGAGACGAACAGACTACTCACATTCTTGAATTGTTCTGACGTCTCGTGCAGTAAATAGTTCCTTAATGTTGACGCAACTACTATTGTTCTGAATCGTTAACACTAGATTTACCAGACCAGTCATTCTGGCTGTTTCGAAGCTTCCATTTTGCATAATTTGTCACTAATTATAGTGCAACTTTCAATTGCATTGGCTTTTCCTTATACACTGTAAGTAGGTCAAGTTAATGTGACTTGACTGAAAGTTTTATTATAATTGGTAGCAACTTGGTGTAAGATGAAAGTTTAGAAATTGTTGAACACGGCCTGGTAGTTAGTGTTAGAAAAAAGCCCTGTATTAAAATGAACGTAAATTTGTTTGATAAATTTTTATTTTATTGCAGTTAATACTTTCTCTTTCTGTAACAATAACTTTGAGTAAGCATCGGATCTTAAAACTGTGACGGTGCTCGGTCATTTTAAGTCGAAATTACTTTAAAAAAATAAGCAGGTATATTTTATCATTAAGCGCATCATTTTTTAGTGTGGAGTGGAACGTGGAGCAGGAAAACGACGCAGTAGAGCAACAAAATGCTGCTCGGAATCGGTAGGGGGGGGGGGGGAGAGAATTTTTTTCACAACACAATGCATTTAAAACATTATTCATTGATTAATAAATTATATTTAAGTAACTTTTTGAATTTTTGTCACAAAGAAACTAAAAAAAAAAGGGGAGATATATAACTTATATTTAAACTAACCGGAGCACGGAGCAGAGCTGGAGCGGTTCGAAGCGAGTATGTAGAAATCTGAGTGAAACTCAACAAAAATGGCTGCTCCAGATTCTTGCTCAGAATAACAAAGTTACCATTGATTTTTGTTTTTTTTACAAATACTAAATTTACCTCAATTAACGATATGTATAATAAAACATGAAAAAGGAAAATAGTAAGAAACTTACCTATGTTCTAAAGGAGAAATAACCAAACATAATAAATTTTAAATAATGTCACTTTTTACACACAATAGGGTTATGAATCTCACGTTTTTCGTGAATAATATAGTTATTTAAAACATTCTTTATGCGTAATATTTCATACACTATCTTAACGATCCTTTTCACTTAATCTCGGAAATCTCATAATCTTAATAAGCAAACAGTAGCCATCATTACACATGCACGAAAATAAGAAAATTATCAGTCAGGATCTTAAGAGTATGAGTGTTGACTCATAGGAGAACATTTTTCTTCCAAAATAGCCTTTAAAATGTCAAAAAGTAGCTGCACTAGTTTTCAAAAATTGTTTCTACTGCATGAAGGATTATGTGGTGTAATGGGTTAATGTCTTCATTATCTGATGTGGCTCTTTAATAAAGTCATTAATGACTTTAAACATGAAATGAAGGCGAAATGCGGTTCTTAACTTGTATTAAAGTATTTACTAATTTTGAAATAAATGACGCTGTTACCAATCTCAATTTATAGAGTGTTTTCAGTTTTCTCAAAACTTTTCGCACAAAAAATGTCATTTTCTACTATTTAATTTATTGTGGCTAAACTTATTTTAAGCATCCATCTTGAGTATCATAAAGATTTGATTGCGTATAGAAAGAAAAAAAAGATTTTTTTCCCGTGTGCAGCTCTTACTACGCAAATTAAGTGAATATTTTATTAGAATTTCAACAATTTATTGGTAAATGGTTTACAGAACATTTGCTAGAATTACAATTAAAATTTCCCTTGAAAAAAAATGTGTCTCGCTTGAACTTACGACACCCAGTGAAATCATTTGAAATATAGCAAGTTGAAATTGTTGATAAAAGGTGTGGAAAAACTTTACACGGCTAACGCTATTTTTTACTATGTACCATACTGCACCAATCCTTATTTTACACATGTATAACGTGTAAGAAGTGCTAACCACTGATTTTCTTTCACAATTAAAACCTGTGAAAACATTGAAGTTTTGTATATTATTTAAAAGAACCGATTCTCTTTGTTTAAAAATGATAAAGATTGTTAAAGGTACAACGTTTACCCTAATAACATATTACAGAAAGTTGAGAGAATATGCGTGAAGGGAAATATAATGCAATCATATAACACTTATTCATAAAAATAAACGTAAATAAAAGCACTTTGACGATCGTTGCAATAATTACTAATGGGGTTTCGCATTATTCTCGCAAACTCATTCTTGTATTCGGCAGAAACTTTATTCATTAAGGTCTTCAAATGCATATATTTCATTTTCATGAGAAACGAAATGAATTTTAAAGGGTATTATTTTTACTCGTTCTGCCATTTGGACAATCGTTGACAGCTACCAAGGTTGCTAAACGTCCCGAAGTTTAAATGACCATCCCATATTTTGAGAAATTATCCCGCGTCCCGTTGAACTTCAACACAGGACAGCAAAAGTCCCTTATTCTTGCCAGGATATATATTTTGACACTGACCCTTATTGGACGGGACCGTACCCTATATCCGTCTCTGATGTTTGAAAGCTGTAAATTCTATACATTTTTTTAAAAATCCGTCCGCGTCTATCTCTCTCTCTCTCTCTCTCTGTGTGTGTGTCTGTCGCATCATCTCGAAAAGGAAAAGGTGGTACGATGTCGAGCCGGATATCATCGGATTCGTAATTTTCCGGGGAGGACCCAACGTCCGGTCTCATTCGCTTTTGGGTTTACTTAACAGAGATATTAATTAAAAACGCAATTACCACTCTGACGATTTGGAGGTGAAACAATACTTGCATATTCAAAATATTTACACCGATCGAAAGGTCCTATTTTTCTGCGTAAGATGTAGTTCGTTTCGAGCTTCTATCTCATACAGAACGGAAGTTATGGCCGTTTTTCTTTGCAGTTCAGAATTATTTTTTCAAGGTTTTTTTTCTTTTCTTTTTTTTTTTTCGCAAACGATTGATAAAAGCGCTATTTCATTTTTGATTTCCTTCGTATCGTTGTCATTTTGTCTCTTCGCATTCGGTATTCAGACAGTTCGTTTTTAGCAATTTGAGGAGTAAGCAATTTAAAATTTTTCATTTTGCTTTTAGTCCTTTTTTCTTTTTAATTTTTCAATCGTCTGCGCTTTTTATATGTTTCTTTGAGTGGCAGCGCTCTTTTTTCAGTTTCGTTAAAAATCTGTTTTGAAAAGCATCAAATTTTCAAAGTTCTGTACATTATGTAGAGTGCTATTACATAGGAATCAAAGTAATTTGATGCTATGTAAGTTTAATTTATATTTTTAAGATACTTTTTTTCTTCATATGTATTTATTTAATGTAATGAAATATATATAATTTGACGCAACTGATTTTTTAAGTTACATTAGTTCTTCGGTCGCACATTAACTTGCTTTCATTTTTAGTAAAATACGTTGTGTTCCTTTTTTTTTTTCATACCGTTCTTTGATTTTAAAATGTGTTTTTTTTAATTGATTTTTTTAAATGTCTTTTAAAACGCAGCAGAAGCCGATCGACAGTTTTCTTTCTATCTGATAACTATTTTTTTCCCTTTTTACGGGGATTTTAAAATATTGTTTTCATTATTCTGAATGCATAAACCGCAAATGCATTCAGAATGAATTCAGCATGAAATTTCCGGCTCTGTATGTCTGTGCATGGATAGATAATGAGGAATTTCAATACCATGTTGTATTTGAAGTCGCGCAGCGCCGGACATGACAGGGGTTGCTTACCAAAAAGCAAACGCAAAAAAAATAAATAAATAAATAATAATAATAATAAAAATACTAATAACAATAATAATAATTTTTGGGAGGATTGAAATTATTCAATCAATGATTTTTCGGGGCTGTTGCTCTTATTCAGGCTCGCGCAGCGCTGGGCGCGAAGATCGTTGCTTAGCAAAAAAATCGATTGTCAAAAAAAAAGTCGACTTTTTTGGGAGTATTATTCTTACTCAAGCTAATATTTCTAGGGACTGTTCCTCTCATTCAAAAGGGGCTCTTTTTTCCCCTGCAGTTACTTTTTACTAATAGGATTTTTATTGGGATTGTTTGATTGTTTTGAGATTTTTTCGGAAGTTTCCTTCATTCTAATAAAGGATTCAAGGAAATTTTAAAAATAAAAATTGACATACCGGATAACCGGATCTTAAGAGCAATGGCCGGATTGAAGTGGGGATGTATGAAAATTTTCGTCGGATACCTGATATCTTACGACTCCTGGTGGAAAACGATCCCCCGCACCACTACTGTCTCGGAATTTCAGTCTTCAAGTTTGGCAACCCTCATAGTTACTGCGATTTCGATGTCAAAAACTGATGTTATTTTACATTTTCTATACTGAATGCTTATATAATTAAATTTCATTTTGCTTTCAGGCTTTGATCCAGATATTCCGGGTTATCCTCGCTACAGCATGATTGTCGACGAAAGGAGAGGAGTTTATAATCTACGTTTGAAGGGAGTTCAATTGGATGATGAGGGGGAATATCAGTGTCAGGTAGATAAATTACTTTGTTATTTATGCTATTTATAAGTACTTAATTATTTTCATGTCTCATAATTTGATTGAAGAAATTGTATTTTAAAAACAGTTAAGAAAACTAAATCCATTCGCCCAAAATGTTCTTGAAAATGTGCAGAATAAAGAAATTTAATTTAAGCACCATTCTGGAAAATAAATTGCCATTTCGGAAGTCATAATGATGAAAAGCTATTGGTTGTGTTATACCATGCAAATTATAAAAGCAAAATGAAAGTAATAAGGGGAAAAATATACTTTTTGAGTTATTAATGCTCAATTTAAAATACAGTTCAATTTTTTCTCTGTTTTAGATGTAATTTTTATAAGGGAAAACATAATTTTGCAATTTAAAGAGAAAGGAAGGAATCATGTTGTTCGCAAATGCTATCTGGTTACGCTGGAATATTTTCTTTTGTATTCGGGATAAAAACTACATGAAGACCAGTCACTTGGCAGTGATAAAATCTTAATCACATCGGCGCAGTATTTCATTGGGGATCATTATTAGTTTAACACTAGAAAGACGGAAAATTACCATGTACCTAGAAAGACTGAAGGAACCAGTGTAACCCTTCCGAGAACTTGGCGCACAATTCTTTATAAATTTCCTCTAGAGTGAGTCCACGTGCCCCATGCATGTTCTTTAATCTCTTATACAGTAGCTGAGTGTATGATAGTGGACCATGGCGTTTTCTTTTTCACGTTAAAATGTAAAGCTTATTTCTCTTCATGGAGCAATCGTCATTATCTGGCTTGTCACCTATTGCATTTGTTTAGTATTTTGAATTGAAACAGGTTGTAAAAAAAAGAAAGGTCAACTAGACTGAATGACACTTTGTCCTGAAACCGCCATTAAAAAAAACGAAGAATTAAACCCATTTCATTGCAAATATCTTAGCATGACGGATATCTAGAATGACGGCAAGGGCCACAGTGGCCCCTTGACGATGGATTTTCGAGATGTAGAAAATCGTCTGAGCCCATGTCGTATGATTATGTGGCGTGTTAAAGATTCCTAGAGTATCTGTTTGGCTTGGACACGCTCGGTTAAATTAGATTCCTGGGGCAGTTTCATATCCTCAAAGCCCAGTGCTTCATCTTTCAGTGAAGAAACTAGGCGTCAAAATTCTCATGTGATAATAGAACCCGCCAATTGAGGGAGTACTTGTAAAAATGGATGCCAGTCTACGGGCTCTGCAGAGGTTAATGGCCAATGCGTAGCCCTATGGGAAAAAAAGAGGGCAAGTAAATGAAACAGATATATTTCAAAATTTATTTAATCCTACCCTGGAAATTTTTCCCTCGTAGAAAGCTTATTTAACTAGAGAAATTTTATTCACATTATTTTATTTTATAAACATTTTTCATCATTTTGGTTGCTAAAAGACTGAGGTATAAAATCTAATGCTAATTTAAGCTATTTGAAATGCACCACTGATCCAGTAATCTCAACTTGAAACTCCTACTGTTGAAAGGAATGAGAGTGATACTTTGAAGCTGAGAGAATAAATTAGAAGTACGTTAAGCGTTAAATGGATCTAACTTTGAACGAAAACGTTTCAGATTTTTCTAGCTTTTAACACCTGGAACTCGAAACAAAGTCTGTATTTATGTATCTCTATGAATAATAAAGAACTCACTGATAGTACTTAATGGGCCCGAGTCATGCGAGATTCATTTTGTTTAGATCAAATGAGAATGGAAACTGAGAGCTATAATGGTATAGTGGCAAAAAAGACTGCTGTAATTTTAATTTGTAAACTGGCATTCAAGTATGTTAATTTCGCAATTTCACCGTGTATATTTATTACTACTTTTTTTCTTAACACAGTAAAGCGTACCAGATAAAAAAAATCTAAACGTTGTAACCAAAAAGCTTTGAATTAGGAAATGTCAGCTGTATTTCTTTTGTATTATGCTGCATCAGATTATTTCAAAAATAGTTTAAACAAAGCAATTGTTGTATTTCTTTTATCAATAACAAACGAACTTTTCACTCTAAACCAATTTATTTTTCAAACAGTACGATTTTCTCCTCCTTACTGATAAATCGATTCATTACCCAATATCCATTTAAGTGCGATTTCAATTCATCAAATATATCCCTCCCATACACCTCCAATGCGAAAACGCCATAACTCAAAAAATATATATATATAATAATAATAATAAAATAAATAAAAATAATAATGGCAGTAAATGCAGAATTAATTATATGTTTCACAGGGTTATTCATGTAATATAATGACAAGCCATTAAATACATTTCCATTTAAGTTTCTTGAGGTTATTCAATTTATAGTTAAATAATTCAGACCTCCCAGTTATGATTTTTTTTTCATAATTTTTAACAAAACGGGTCAGTTTTTACGCGTGTTTGCTTCTTTTTTGCAACCAATTTTATAGTTCGGGTTATTTGGGAAATTCTCGAGATTTTCCGTGAATTTTAGGAATTTTCCACATTTTTTCGCTCTATTACATTTTATTGATGATGATTGGACTGTTTAGACTTTAATAATTACGGTCGACGTTCAAAATCCTTTTCGAATTGATATTTTTAGTTGATTTAAAAATGACTAATTTTTTTTTTCCAGAAAGAAAAAATACATGTTTTATTGACTTTATGCTAGGTTGCATAAAAAGTAAATGTGCGCTTTTCTGTAGTAAGTTGCAATTTGACACTACTAAATTAAATCTTCAACTATTAGTTTATCCTAGTTTGGATAGTGTGGAAAATGCAGGGAAGTCTAATATTTTGCTGAATAAACATTAGATAAAATATGGTATAACAGTGTGCACTATTTCTGAATAATTCAAACAATAGCTATGTAATTCATAAGATATTTATGTATGCGTTGAAATTAAACTTTATTTTCCGCTTCAGACTAATATTTAAATGCATATACATATATAGTAAGGAATGTTGTGGGGAAATATAGAACATTTTTCCTTCCCCAAATGCAATACTAGAAATGTGCTCAGCTTAAATCCCAAACGGATTATATAAGGTTGAGTTTTATAGCGTTGTTGTGGGATGAAACACTTAGGCTATGACAGTTTTATCAATATTTTTATTGCGTCATATTTCTCAGTAGTTTTAAGCATCGCTTGGGGATATTGTTAGTTTTGGAAAAAGGTTAAAACATTTCAAGTGGAAGAAGAAAAATGACAGACGTTTAAATTCAACGAGATCTATTTCATTTTCATGGTTCGTGTTGAAATGTCTGAAATGGTTCAAATAGAATGTCTGGAAAATTTTGACGTGTTTTATTAAATTAAGATATTCAAATACCACGAAAAGTAAATGGCATGATTTGTACTTTAGGGATTTTGCTTTAACAAATGGTCCTCTGAGTTTGAATAAAATAGCTTAGTTTGGTTGCTTTAAAATGACTAACCCGCTTTAATTTAAAATTCAATAAATATGCAAAATCTTCAATGATCAATTGTCTTAATATTCGGTTAAACTTTAGTTTGTTAACATTATTATTTATTCTATTGTGTTTCATTTTTTATTAACAGAACCTAAAAAATATAAAAGTATTACTTCCATTCTTTCTGCAACTCTATTTTTGTAGTATAATCGGGTTATTTGTCTTTCATCTGCTAGCAATTTTATTTATTTACTTGCTTTATTTTAAGTCACTTAATGTACTGTCAACATTTAATGTGCTGATCATGTCCCTGAGAATCCTGGGGTTTGAGCGCTGGACTCAGAGCCGGAAGGTCTAGGGTTCGATCCTCGCCGCTGCCAAATACACCAGATACATGCGGAACGCGTGGATCCACGGAGTCATAAGTTCCGTGGTCATTTGCTAGAGGTTCCCATTAGTGCCGGACAATGGAGACGCTTTCCGTACCCTTCACTACCATACCAAAATTATAGAGATGGATGATTTCGTGCGTCAACGATACATGTTGCCATCTATCGGCAGGGGCCGAAGTCGGAACCTTGCTTATAAGGCATCTACTTCTCTTAGTAACAGCACACTCAATCTTCCTCACTTTATAAAGGCATAACAACAATATCTAATGTTTTTAAATTTACGAGCATTTAATGTAATTAAAATGCCGTTGCTAAATACAATGTTTTTACCAACTATTAATGTATTGTAACTTACCACAATGAAAAAGTTATGTGTTTATCACACCTTATTTAAATGCATTTTTTTTTCTGTTAGCATTGTAGAATTTTCAAAATTAATACTGGATTAAAAATGTGTCTTAACTGTATTCCTGCATTTTTCCATTATTCTAATCATAATAAGTGGTTTCTGTTAAAGAATTATGTCTAAAAATTACTCATGACGCTCGTACCATTCAAATGCTTTCTAAATATGGCTAACTAGCAAAAAAAAGTACGCTTTAATGCACATAAACACTAAACTACCACATAATCTAGTTCGCTAACTACTTAAAGATCCTCAAAATGCTTAAGACAAAACATACCTATTGCTTCCTTACTTATTACTAAAAATATATTCATAAAGCATGCTATACCACTTATCAAACTAGTTGTTTACCATTAATCACTCAAGGCACTCAGAATTTAAAATATATCTAATTCATAGTTTTAACTGCTCAAGAAATACTAATTGAAAGAAAACTTGATCTGTCATTCTTTTTCTCTTTACAGGTGGGGCCGACCCATAAGAATCATCCTATACGATCTGCAGCTCGCGTGACAGTACTAGGTAAGTAATATGTTAAGCCACGCCTTTTTTTCTGAACCGCCCCCCATTCCAGCTTTTAACACGGAGGTCTATTGTCACGCACTAAACCCATCCACCCCGGGAAGAGAGGAAAATATGAGGAATCATGGAGGGATTCTTGATATATTTAAGAATGTGGAGGGACATTAATTTTTCACGCATAACTCTATTAAAACTACGTGATCTGGGGTCTTGGGAAGATGTCATACGCGGAGTGAAACTTGAATGGGTTGCAGTTGTGCTTGTGAGAGCTTCTCACGAATTTGGCATCGCGTATTCGTTAATCACGGCTTGTGAAGCAGGGGCATTCTTAGATAAAAAATAAACACTACGAGCCAAATTGCTTAACGGTTAGAAAATACTAACAGGAAATTAGTTTTGCATTACATTTAATGATTGACTGTTAGGCATAACAGAAATGTAAGCCAGACTGCCATGTGTAGTGCAAAATTGCTGTGATGTTTTACATAAATACAATAGTCTAGGTGTTCCAGAGTAATTCTTCAGAAATGGCTGCATCTTTATTATCAATTATTACGCTACGTGCATGTTGTGTAGACAAAGATCTAATGCAATTTTTTTTCTAGAAAAAGAAAGAGTATCAATTTACAGAAGAGAGTATCAACAGAAAGCAAAATGTTTTTGTGTACGTGTGTGGATGTGTATCTGTGTCTGTGTCTTCTGGGTGCCAAACCATAGCTCAGGTTTAAGAAATTTTGGTTACAGGTTATGTGGATAAGGTCATAAAACTCATCAAAACGTTTATTTTTCTATTACATCAATTTTATTTCAATTTATTAATAACCAGGAAGTTCATCAATTGAAAGATTAGAATTTATTTTTAACCCCATAGACTCTAGATTTCCAACAAATATCTTTTAAACTAATATTTTTATCGATATCAAATCTTGTTCAAAATGCTATAGTGAATGGGGGACATATTGACAAACATAGAAAACATATGCAGATCTTGCTCACATATACGACTTTTTTTTTAACACTGCTTTCCATGTTCAAAAGCGATTTTTTTTTCTCTTCATTTAAAAATATTTTTAAAGTTAATTTTGATTTATTTTCCAAATGTATTTTTGCGGAAAGTCTGGCCTCCTTATATGTTTTTTCTTAATCAGTTTAATTATCTTATACTAATTATTTCTTTGTGGAAAATTAGAGAAAACAGCAAATTGAAGTCAACTATTTTAAATATAATATTGGCAACGAATCTTAGTATAAAATAAACATTAAAAAAAATGTTTTAAATGATTTTTTCATCATGAAAGTGCTTTTTTCCAATCACAATGAAATGTAGCCAAGCCAGCAGTTCGTTTTATGTTTATTTTAAGCACTTGTTAGACACGACAAATTATTTTCCTTTGTTTGCTTTTTATACACATTTTTATTTATTTATTTTTTTTAAGTTATTGCAGCTTAAGTTAAAGGCACGAACAAATGTAACTTGTTAGTTCTTTCTCAAGATAGCGGTTTTTGTTCATACTATACTTCTCCTTTCCTAATACAACTACCGAAGTCTTCCTCTTTCTCATAGTATCTACGCCACGTATTACTGAAGTCTAAATAACTGAATTTACCACTTTGTTGCTCATAGACGGACCTGAGCTCGTTTATATCTCTTAAGTTCTTGAATTTCTTTATTACTACACTTAGAAAACATTTAATTTAAATGAGATAGATAAAAATAATTATTACTTAATAGTAAGTAAATATATTGCTATATACGTATATAAATAAAAAAGCGACTGTGTTGTATGTATATATATATGTATGTTTCTTATACAAATCCACAATTAAGGTCTGATCTTCACCAAATTTGGCGCAGAGGTACTTTGGCACCCGGAGCAGATCTTAGAAGAGTTAAGGAACGTAAAAAAAAGTTACAAACCATTCGAACTTTAATTATGGAGCCGAAAAATTGCAAAAAATGACTTTTTCTGCTCCAAGAAATTATCGTATCGCTCCTAATTCGGTTATCATTGGGAACCCGTAAGAAACTGCCTCAGAAGGAGTTCCGCTCTTTGTGCCAAAATTCTAAGGCTCAAATTTAACTAAAAAAGAAGTTACAAGCGATTTTCTCTGTAGCTAGATTTTTTTACGGTAATTAAGCTTTTTTAAATTTTTTCTCAGACGATTGCTAAAACGCTTTATTTTTTTACTAGCTGCGTAGCCCGGCTTTCAACAGGGAATCTCGACTATTCTGTCATTACCTGGTAGAGAAAAACTTCCATCATGTGACCCATGTTCCATTACTCTCTGTTTTATACACATGTTTCTCTGTTCTATAAAATTTTATATATAAATAGGCAAAGACAAAACAGTCAAGTACCATTTTTTTCTCTGTTTTTCAGTCATTTTTTCTTTTTACTTTATTTCGTAGCTATTGACGAGTTTTAGTGTTATCAATCAGGCTTGGAGTCGATTACGAATAAACGTAATCGATTACGATTACGATTACAAACAGAAAAATTGAGAGATTATGATTACGATTACGATTTTAATGCTTTGCCAAAAAGTAATTACGATTACGGCAGCGATTACAGTATTTAAAAAAGTAATCGATTACGATTATGATAACCGATTACGATTTTGCATACGATTAGATTAGCGAAAAATTAACTGATATTATGCACACAACTCTCATTATTGGAGCAGTTTTTTGATTAAATTTTTGATTTAATAAGGACTTACAGATTTTTTCCCTTTATATTACGATTAAAGTTACGCAAGAAAATGGATTACGCAATTTCGATTATGATTATAAGAATATGCCATTGTCAGATTACGATTACGATTTCGATTTTGCCAAAATGTAATCGATTACAGGAGATTACGATTACGTAATCGCGATTACTCCAATCCTGTTATCAATAAAAAAATTGGCAAGAGTTCATTCCAACACCATTTACTTTTGCGGTAGATTCGGAGCCTCTTTTAGAAGTCTTCATTCGTCTTATTTTTATACTACTCCTTAAATCTTAAATCTACATTATTTGTACAATGCTCAATACATTCTTTAATATTTATATTTTAAAGAAGAAATGTCGAGAACAAAATAAACGAGATAATATAATCTTTTAAATTAATGTGAAATAAAAAATTAATGATCTTAAGTTGTCATTTAATCCATTTCCTTTATATATATCCAGTCCCTGGAGAAATTAATAGTCGTACTACACAGCTGTTTTGATTTCATACTTAACACTCAGACTGATGCAAAAACCCGTTTTCCACTTAGTTGGTCATGTTTTAATATACAGTATTCATACTTTCCAGTAAAAAAGCACTCGCTCTTGCAACTAGAAGACCGTCAACAAATGAAAAAAGGATAAAATTGTTTTCGATGATCCCTCACCGTAAAAAGCTGGAGATAAGCAGTAAATTTCAGAAAATAGTTTTTCATTTCATATACAATTATTTTCTGCAACTTCGTTAAAATTGTATTTATACTCACGAAGATATGCCAATTTCCTTCACTCCTTTTTGGCTTTTGTCGCACAAAGTGTTTCACAAAACTTTGCCTAACTTACAGAAAACCTGACAGCATACAAGGGAAACATTGTACTGAAATTCGAAACAA
This sequence comes from Octonoba sinensis, assembly GCA_038502835.1. NCBI lineage: Eukaryota > Metazoa > Arthropoda > Arachnida > Araneae > Uloboridae > Octonoba > Octonoba sinensis. The sequence goes on along the minus strand of CM076606.1, from coordinate 13,518,978 downwards.
AATTTGGATATTTAAATAATTATGGACATTAAAAGGAATTAATTTTGTACTGCGCTTGCGCGAAAGATAACACTTTTTAAACTGTCATAATTTCAAACACAAGTGTATAGGGCAACTTTTAAAAAAATTCAGTTGAATATCTTGAAAATTCAAAGAGGTATCGCAATTTATTGAGGTGTTTTTCAACAGTTTTTGAAAAAGAGATATTCTGAAGGTGGTGTTCACAAATCATTCGCAAGTGCTTTCAATCATTCAGTGACTTTATGCTGTGATTTGCGACAAAAATGAATTTATGTGGAAAAAACCCTCTCATCCATATTCTTGGTAATGGTAAGGAATTCTTCACAAATACTAAATTTTCATAATAACTGGCAGCATAAATGCACTGAATGATTGCAGGCACTGGGAAAATAATATAGCGCATCCGGATCACATAATTGTAACATTAAAAGTCAAGTGTCCTCACTAGTAGCATAGCATCTGCCCTTAGTGTTGTATACTACGCTACTCCAACGAATAGTAGTACTAGTTGTCACAACACCAAGCACAGTGTCTATGTTTGGTGTTCGTAATGTTAAGTATTATTTTACTCACACCAGCACTACTTTCACATGATTTTCTGAGAACATTTATTACTGCGTCAATGTTACTTTTACGTATTATAATGGTAATTCGAAGTCTGCCAAGGATATTTTAACAGAATACAAATGATCTCACTATCCCCCGAAGGAAACAACTTGAACGAATCTCTAATCACTTAATTTGAAGCGAACTGATTAATATTCTTCATGCATTACTACTTAACTGCTCTTAACAAGGCAGAACGGACTATTGGATATATTTCGATTGATTTTGATACAGCAATAGAAGTGCTCCAACTGGAGCTTCGTTTGCAAATCTTCTACTTAACAAGCATTTCAAGGCTATTGGGGAAAAGTATAAGAAATCCTATTGTTCTAGACACATTTCGAAGGGCACTATTTTGCATTCTAAAATTTGTTCCAAAACAGTTAATGTGTGGTGCTAATTTCTCTTTTTAATTTTAGTGATAATATTACACTAACCCCTCGTTATGTCGCTCATTCGGATACATCGCACTTTTTATATGTCTCCGAAAATTTTGTTTGAGTTCTCGAAAGTAAAATTATTGCATTTCTGAATAAAACCCTTTTCACCCCACTAAAGAAAGCCATCGAACAAGAATGTTTTCCTTTCTTCTGAATTTGATGGAGTTAAAATCTGCAATAATTCTCCTCCCACTCCTCGTACATGTCTGCATAATGATTGTACTCAGACCAGTTGACGTTTTGCTCGTTATTTTCGTATTGATCCTAACGCCCATTAATAAATGAAACAGATACATGTTTTACTGCCCAAGGAGAAAAAATACACCCATTTCTGGATACCTTTTAGTGAAGAAAGGATTCGCACTTGGCTTAACGAATTCAAATTATACAATCCTCTTAACCAAGAAAGGGAGAGTGATAGGTAAAGGAATTTTCTGGAAAGTAAATGGTTACCTTTATCTTTGACATCGTGCCTTGGTGGCATGCACAGGCTCACTCAATTTACTTGCACGTTGTGACTTATTTCTAACGGCATCGGTTATATCGCGGATTCGGATAAATCGCGACTTCTTCGCTGTCCCCCGAAAAGCGTGATATAACGAGAGGCTACTGTATTAACAATTTATTCGATAAATATATTCACGGATTGTACTGCATAAAAGCGTTTTGTATATACTTATTAATGGCTTAAAAATTGGAAAATTTTGTTATTGTTTTTTTATATATAAAATTGATCAAAGTATTAGGTACACTAATTCACTCTTTTTAGCTGATTGCCATAAGACTTTAATAAACCACAACTATAATTTTTTTTAATAGCCAAATTTTTAGTAAAGCCCTTTTTTCTTCAATATGTATTTGTAAAAGCATAGAAGAAACAAAGAAAGGTTCCAGTTTTTCTACAGAGGGATCGATAAAAACAATTTTTTTAGTCCATCTGATAGCCGTACTTTCACATTTAAATTTAAAAATATTTATTAAACTATTCATTTGTTTTAGGAATATTTGTAAGAATACTAAAAATGATTCATATGGTAATAAAATGTAAACTACACATTTAACTGTCTAAGGAAAGTCAAAATTAATTTTAGTCCATTCCGTGAAAATATTTGGATGATGTGACATTAATTTTTCTTTTATATTTTACAGTACGACTTTATTGTCTTGTAACTTTCGTAAAATGTACGCTTAGTTAATTATCTGGTGACAACGTATTTATAATTTTATTCTTCTTGTAAGTGCAAACGGATGATTTTTCATCAGTTCCTTTTGAATTAGATGTTTTTTTTTAGTTCTGTTCCTGCGATAAAAAACTAATATCCATGGACAGATAAAGTTTATTTTGAGACTTTAATTCTGAAAATACATAGATCTCGTTAGAGAAACATTAGCTTTAAAAAATATTTTTATCATTTCTCAAAAAATTTGGTTATTCCTGTCATCTATTCATCTATTAAGTTGGTTAGGAAAAAAAAGAGGAAAAAAAAATTATAATTTATTTGTATTTATTTATTTTTTTTTTGTTTAGATAAATAATTCTTAAAATGCATGGGTTACATAATTAAATCAAGTACATTAAAAGCTCTTCTCAAAAACAAATATGAAAAACAAAACATGTAATAAGATATATTTGTAAGAACAACTCCGTTCGCGGCGTCTGCATTTTTGAAATGATTTTGAATTTTCTTTGCAAGGAAAAAATGAAACTATTTCTTTCACTCCACACGCAGACTACTAAAAACCCTTGACTTTTAACCTTCATAACTCGCGCCGTCAGCAAAGTATTATCACCAAGAAGGGAAAAAGCGGGTCTGGTATTCTACTTCATAGGCGAAGGCGCTGTTTTGTCTAGTTTCTCATTCTAACCTTCTCTTGCTGTCTCGATGCGTTTCACAATCATTCAGTATTTTTCTGACTGTCGCCAAGGGCGTTTGCTAGTCGGAGTAGTGAAGAGTGAGTGTTTTTCTCATTATGCGAGCTCTAGTGAAACTTTTTTTGTTGAAATGAGAGGGCTTTTCTCATCAGGCGAGTGTGCGTGTGATTTACCGAAAACGATTTCTTTTATTTTGTTTCATCATATAATAAACCAGGTATGTCCCTAAACAGACTAAAATAAATAAATAAATAAATTATATTGAATAGTTATTTAATTATTTAAATGTCTTTGTACAGAAAGCTTGTTTTTATTTTCGAGGATGACTTTACGAGGAAGGTTGTTGGCTCAAATGCTTCTCGATAAAATTGCCTCTTATAAAACTTATGAAAGAGACATAAATAGTTTGCAAAATCAATTTTCATAAGGATCATTTTGTACCCTACAAATAAAAAGTACCTAAGTTGCTTGACATACGTATTATTTCATGAAAATAATGCACCTGACGATATATTTTGAATAATATTACTATTTTTTTTTTTTTTTTTGGTAACATGGTGGGTTTTGGTATTTTGGTGTTCAGAATAATAAAAACGTTTTTAAGTCGAAAATATTTCATTTGCAGTCATTTTTTGAGCTAAATAGGTGTTGTGAAAAAATGCTCGCTCGCTAGTTCTCAAGGTATTCATTTTCAGGGGTTAAATTCACAATAAAATTTACCAGCATGTGCTTATGAACAAGAAAATTTTTAGAACAAAAAAACTTCTTCTATGAAGTACTAAATACGTAACTGAAATTTTCCTTTTTAAAATAAAATACTTGTTTTTACTTATAATAGAGCATTTTTTGACTTACAGATATAATTCAAAAGATTTATAGACATTTTCCAATTCAGTCCAGCTGTCTTTATATGCTACCAACTCATGGTTAGTTGCATATATTTGTCTTTCTTTGTTGCGTGGGCTTAAAATCTTATCTAAATTATCGCTCTTTAATGAATATCAAAATGATCTAACCACATATGCTGAATATTTGTACCGAACATTATTCAATCAAAACACGGAGTCACACAATACACGCAGTTATTGTTGATACTACCTCTACATATTGCAAATCTAAACAGTGAATATGTCCCTGACTGCAATCGGAGTATAACACAGAGTGCTATGGATTATAATGAGTTTTATAGTGGTTTAAACTCTGGATATTTGATTGGAGGTTGATATTAACTACTGGAAATGTGGCTGAGTCATGTGACGTTGTAATGCAGCCAGAACTACCTTTGTGATAATATTGGGAATGCGTGACAATGGTGCTACTGTAACGTTTACATAAGGATAATATTGATTGACTCTGGCACCCCGCAGTCTGATTTGTAGTACAGTACTTATATAAATTGTTACTGTACGGCAATATACCCACTGAATGGGGACCAGGTATTAATTAGAAAGCAATTATGGTGCTGTAAGGAATTAGAATAACAATGACAGTTGGAGATACAATTGCAGTAGATATTACTAAAGCAATTGGTTCATATAAAACCTCTTTGAGCATAGATATTATCGCCATCCTGTAAGTTCATGGAAGATATTCTTACTGCATACATTGTGTTAAAAAATAATTAAATTTATGAAATGTACACAATGATTTTTTTTGACAGTACTTTGTTTCTCAATTTCAACTAATTAAAATAGTAATAACTAGTCAACCCATGTGAAATTCCGCACTAATTTGGGAGAAAGACATTATGAAGAAGAATAGAAAAAGTATACGGGTGTGGTTCAAAAGTAGACATGTAATTGAACACATCAGTACAAATAGCTGTTACAATTTTTCCCTGCTTTTATTTAGGTATTAAAAATTAAAAAAATAATCACAGTAATAATAATTATTATTTTATTATTACACATTAGTATACATAGCATTAAAATAAATTAAACAGTTACTTAAAAGATAGTTACTGTTGGTTGGTTAGGCTCTACACATTCATAATACAAATGCATGTGTAGAGCATAACAATTGAATAGATGTAGCTAGACCTGTCCAATTTTCTACACAATAAAAACAGAGGAGTTCCTTGTTTGTTTATTTGAATACAGATGGCGTCAGCATACACAACACCAATTTGGTATCCATTAAAATATCCCTTCTTAGATGATTTTAAATCTCAAATTTAAGAGAAGCGGTACATTTTTAGACCGTGAGTCTATTTTTTTGTCCTTAGCCGGACCAATAAGCTTTAAAATGAGGGGTAAATCATGGAATTTGATAATGGAATAAGGAAGATATCGCGGACTGACAGAAAAACAGGCTAGATAAACAATAAAAAGATAATAACTGTTGTGCATTGGGGCAGTTGACGGAATATCACATATTTGGAGCACCCGTATGTCCAGCTAAGAAACTGCAAGCTGTTAAAGATATTTTAGCTTTTCGAATTTAGCATAATACATAGATTAATTTTCAGTTTTCAAAGAATGCTTTTTTTTAAGTCAGAAATCAAAAACAATCCGGCCATGAAGGGGTTAACATATCTTTGACTGCTGACCTGTAGCTGCACGATTTCATGGACACAGAGCTCACTAGTCTTGAAAATTTGATCCCATGTTCGCATTCGACAACACTACAAGAATTCAATTGAATTTCGGTGCTTTCTTGCACCAAAATATGTAATAGAGCAACCTCTTTTGCTGCTGGTTAATTTGCGCCATTTGTAGGTGCAACATACTGCCAAATATATAACAGTGCATTTATTGTATATGTAACTTGTTAATATGATTATCAATTTTTATTTCATACTTATCATATTCTGATATTCCTATCACAGAAACTCAACATTAATTTATCAAAAATACATAAAAAATCAATATGAACTTTTTTTAATATTAAATCATGTTAAGGATCCTGATAGGATGCGAATCACATCGTATCAAGTTTTTATACCAATTCGAACAAAAAATATGTTCATTTTAATGAATTGGAACTAATGTTTTCTCATTACCACCGAACGATCATAATCTTTTGATCATCACGCAGTAATGACATGAAAAGAAATTGATTTAATATGAGGACATAATGTGTTCTTTTTCCCCTCATTAGATTTTTTAATGTTCTCTTTCACTTGTACCTTTCAGCAAAAAATTATTCCGCAAAGTAATTTACTCTTTTTCTATTTAGAATCTTCTTATCTTTACCTTATAATCTTCATTGCTAAAGCTTAAATAAAAGCTGAATAATTCTGTTCAAACCGATACTTAAGCTTGCAATAGTTTCCGATTTACTTTTAATAAATGAGTTTTATCTGGACATTTGTCAAATAAATTATCGTTTGGAATATTTTTTATGTTTTTGGTTTAAACTTATTAAAGTAAAATTCCTTTTTCCCCCTTTTGAATCTTTAATGAAAATCAAAGGAAAAGAAAGTAAAGATGTAATTAGAAATTAAAAATATATATATTTCATACGGTTAATAATAAAATGCAATTTAATATTTAAATTGGATTTATAATTCTTTTTTTTAAACCAAGTAAAAAGACTCTGTAACTATAGAATTCTCTTTTGAATAACTTTTTATTTTTTATTGTTTAAACACTTTAAAGCTGCTTATAAAAAATCATTTAGTGCATAATTGACTACTGATAGTTGTACAGATCACTGCTTACACACGAATTTTGATTTTTTTTCTTCAAGGAAAGTGCTGTGTAGATCCGGATTTTTTTTAAAAAGAAGCGTAGAATAGTATTTTTTTGCAAAACAAAATCGCTGCAGAAGATAGGCTAAGTTGCAAAACTATATGCGATGTTGGAATTGGAAACAACGGTCCTATTCAGTGTCATTTTGTTTAAACGCACAATAAATTTTGTCGAACCCTCCTTAAAAACAATTTAACCTAGCAATTCTTTAACATAAATACAAAAACATAACAATTTAAATATGGAGAGCTTGAAAGCAATTTTCCACTTACGTACGTTAGTATGTCATATTATGTTGTAATTTTGAGATTTTACCCTCTAAAGGTAAAATCTTCCTAGAATTTACAACATCAAAATTAAGCAATTAACTGAAGCCTGTTGGTAACAGGAGGACATATAAGCCTATGGCAGTTAATTAGAAACTTCTGAGACACACTGAAACACCAGACACTAAAACATCTAAAAAGTCACCACACTCTCAAGAAATGGTCATACCTGAGGCAAACACAAGTCCGAGGTCAGTGGAATGAAGTGAGCATAGTTATGCACAAAGTTCTAAGTTTAAAAAAAAGACAATTAAAATAGCAAAAGATAAACCTTCGCAATTAATGCTTCGATTGCTTAGGGTATACAGATACACCCTTGACAGTTATGGGGTTAAACATATTAGTTATAAAGCGTAAACCAAACCTTTTAATTGTTTAACTATACCCCTATAAACAAATAATTTGACTTCTTAAAAGCAACAATGATTCTTACCTGAAAAAATACTCCGTTTTTTGAGAAGAAAAACGTTGCACGCCCTACTAACTGTCTTTTGAGTGAATGTCTAAGATAATAGTGACATCAGCGGGGTGATATTTTATCAGAATAGTTGACTGGTCCTTCTCTTCCAGAATTTTCCGAGCTGTATTATTTTTTTTAAATGCAAATATACAACGCATTCAATTCAAATATGAAATTTCAGAGACATATAACAAAGTCTCCAAGTAGTATCCTTGTAGTAGAAACACAGTTAGAGCATCATTGCTCAGAAGGAAAAATTCATAGTTTTGCATTGTTGTTGTTCTATGCCTTGAAAAAAAAGTATGGAACTTAAAATTTGTAATATTCTTCTGCACTTCAAAGTTTTTGAGTCTTTCAAACAGTTATACGCAGTATTAAGTGTCTTATGTAAAACAAACTTCTTTACTATGCATGCAGTAGTACATGAAATCAAACTAAAACTAAAGATTACATAATAGATAACTGCTGTTACGTATCAATAGGAATATATAGGAGTAAATAGAAAATTTTAACTACGAAATTAAAAAGGCTTTATTAAGTGAAGTTGAAAACATATTTCGCTTATCAAAATAGCAAGGAACACAACGAAATCATGTAACTCCTCGTCTATCTCTCAGACATTACTAACGGCAAGCAAATCAATAAACAGACAGGAAAAGGCTGAACATCACAAAGAGCATATGGTTATTAGACAGAGTATAAAAAAGCGAAAAGATTATCGATACGAAGTCAGTTATTTCCTTCATCCTTTTCCTCTGTTTATGCTGTACATATCATTCATAAGGACGAAATATTTCCCCTCCTGCTGTTCTATTTTTTTTTTTTTTTTTTTTTTACATTACGTGAAGGAGTATTTTTATTTTTTATAGAATAACTTGTTCAAGATATATGTATGTTACCGTCAAACGTGGATAGATATATGGCGTTGCCTAAAATGCCTATTAAAATAACATTACTGAGAAAAGAAGTCAGCCCCATATACGCGAATTTCTTGCTACAAAAAGTTGCAATTTTCGTGGATTTTAATGAATTGGAATAGTTCTTATTCTCAACAATATTTAGAAGAACTTAACATGTCACTTGGACGAAAATTTTCAAAACTTTTTGATCTGAAAATCTTATAGACTAAAGTTAGCACATTTTTACTTTGTCAACTATAATCCCGTCATACTTGCGTTAGTTATTTTAGGGAACTTCCAATTATAGGTGACCTTGGCCAGAGTTGATTTCTAAATTGAGCTAAGTATTTTAAGGAGCCTTATATTTTGAAGACGCTCATCCCGAATTCTATAGTCCCGTAACTTTGTTAGATATTTTGAAATTATTTCGGCGGCTTTGGGATTTATTGACATGTCATCACGACGGTGTAATAAATTTATCTTAACTTAGAGCATAACCGCCAAAAACAATTTGTACCAGACTCCTAGGGTGCTTTCACAACAAAGACAAAAAAAAACATGTTCTTTCTCATTCTCGCAAGCGCAAAGCAAGGTTTTGATGGCAAAAATATACTCTGTGCTTGCACAGATGTGGGAAAGACAAGTTTTTGGTCTTTGTTGCCTTAGATGTGAAAGCACATAAAGCACCCTAAGATTCAATTTAGTAAGTTATAAATTTCTTTTCGACAAAAAGTTAACTTTGACAACACAATAACTAGTAATGATTAAACTTTGTGCAAAGTAATAGAAATAAAATTTCACGTTAAATTAAAGCACAAATGAGCATTAAAACGCAGACATATGTTTCGGGATCGCTTGGAATCCCTTTTTTCAATGCGACAGGGAGCTTCTAGATGCAAAACATCCAAATGAAGCAGACAGAACAACAAAAACAAAGCTTATATAGCCTAAGAATTAACTGTAAACCAATGAGAATAAAGGTAGTGTGAAGTGGAAGTAGAAGTAGTATTAAAGGCACCAATAAGAGAGCAACAAACGAATGTAGTTGGAAGTACAGAAAGTAAAAAGGAATATCAATAAAAACAAAGAAAAAGACAACAGCATAAAAATGTGAAAATACATGAAAATTGCAAAAAAATAAAATAAAATACAAAGAATAAAATGGAAATAAAATAAGTACAGAAAATACCGAAACAAAAAGCAAAACAAAGTACACATGCAAAAGAGGGGGAGGGGGGGGAGAGAGAAAAAAATTGACACAAAAAAAGGAAAACTAACAAGAAAACCAAGAAAGAACAACAAATTAAAGGAACTTATGCCAGACCTGTGAAAAATAAGGAGTTGAGGAAGAATCATTAACCAAATTAGAACTATTCCTGTTAATATGATAAGCTTCCCAAAAGTCAAGTTCTAAAGGGGAAGAACATTTTTGAATAATTTTCCCAGAATTGAAATCAAAAGAGTGGTTGGAATTCCAACAATGTTGAGCAATGCTAGACTTATTCAGCTCTTGCTTTCGTACATAACCTTTATGCTCATTTAACCGAATTTTCAGAGAACGTTTTGTCTGTCCAATGTAAGAAAGGCCGCAACGGCAACTAATTTGGTAAATACCCCAAGTATTAAGTTTACCGCGTTCTGTTAGGGTTGATAAGGTAATTGTTCGTTCTAAATTAGCTTTACTTAGAGCTTCTATCCAGGAAACTAGGAAAAAACTTTCGTTCACAGAACGTGAACTTTATGATTTACATCTTTCTGTATCTAATTCTAATTTCGATTTTGATTCTATTGATAGAATGTCATGGGCGAGAGCTCTTCATTCATCTGACAGTCACAAAATTACTTTAAATAAGAAATTTACCAAGTTGTGTAACGATTCAAATGTTCCTGTTCCGGCTGATTTGCCTCTTGTTAATAGGAATGCGGTTGTAAATCTTTCGAAATTTTCTTTGAATAGTAATGAAATTAATGCTTTGAAATGTAATAACAATTTTGCTTTGGCTAAAAAGCCTTCTTTTTCTGAACTTATTGCTCCGGTTGAAAAAGCTTTCAAATTTAGTGCCTTAACTTCCACTCAAAAAGAGTCAGTTCGGCATCTTATTGCTTCCAATGTTGATTTCAATTCAAAAGTTCCTAATATTGGTTTTACCCATTCTGTGAAACGCTGTGTCAATAATTTAGTTTCAAATTCTGATTTGGTCATTACCAAAGCTGACAAGGGTGGTCAGATTGTTGTTCTTAATAAATCATCTTATGTTGAAAAAACTGATGATTTAATTGCTTCTGGTCCTTATTCTGAAATTTATAAAGATCCTAGCGACAAGGAGTTAAAAGCTATTTCTTCTGCTGTTAAGTCTGTTCATTCTATTCCTTTGATGGCTAAACGGTCTGTGATTCCTTCTGTTGCTAATTGTGCGCGTTTCTATGCTTTACCGAAGGTACACAAGGCAGGTATTCCTTTCAGACCAATTGTTTCCAATATTGGCACTGCTTCATATAAACTTTCCAAGTATTTAGTTTCTGTGTTTTCTCCACTTAGGAGTCGGAATGTTTTCACTGTTAAAAATTCCACCGATTTTGTTAAGAAACTTCATAACTTCGTTCCGAATAATTCGGTTATGGCCTCTTTTGATGTTAATTCTTTGTTTACTAATGTTCCTGTTGATGGCGCTTTGACTTGCCTCAGGAAAAGGCTTTCTGAATTCCATTTTACTTCTGTGGAAATCGAGGAATTAGTTTTTCTTACTCGTGTGTGCTTGCAACAGAGCACTTTTGTATTTAATGGTAAGTTCTATGCTATGGTAAATGGCCTAGCCATGAGAAGTCCTCTTAGTCCTATTTTAAGTGATTTCTATATGCATTATTTTGAGGAAAAACTATTCCAAAAATTGCAATTTCAATTTTATGTTCGTTATGTGGATGATTGTTTTGTCCTAACGGACAGTAACTTGTTAGGTATTGATGATGCTCTTTCGATTATGAACTCCATTGATTCTAATATCCAGTTTTCTTGTGAGAAAGAACTTAATAGTAGCCTCGCGTTTCTTGATGTTTTGATTTCTAGGAGTGAGTCTGGTTTCACAACTTCTGTCTATCGTAAACCTTTCGCTGTTTCTTTACCTCCTCACAGACTATCGTCTCATCCTCCCAACCAAAAATATTCGGCTTTTAATGCTCTTGTCCATCGTGCTATTAATATTTGCTCTTCTCCTGAGCTTCTCAAGATTGAACTCAACTATCTGAAAGCTGTAGCTGTTGATAGAGGATTTTCTCCCTCTTTAATTGATTCTATTCATAACAAACTTTCTAAAAAAACTTCTGGTCCCAATCATGTGGTTTCTAGAAAGGATTTGGTTGTGTTACCATTCTTTCATTCTGTAAGTTTTCGTATTGCTAAAATCCTAAAAAGGTTTCAATTTCAAGTTGTTTTTGCTCCTAGCAACAAACTTTCCTTCTCTTCTTTTAAAGATCCTGTTGATCAACTTAATACTTGGGGTATTTACCAAATTAGTTGCCGTTGCGGCCTTTCTTACATTGGACAGACAAAACGTTCTCTGAAAATTCGGTTAAATGAGCATAAAGGTTATGTACGAAAGCAAGAGCTGAATAAGTCTAGCATTGCTCAACATTGTTGGAATTCCAACCACTCTTTTGATTTCAATTCTGGGAAAATTATTCAAAAATGTTCTTCCCCTTTAGAACTTGACTTTTGGGAAGCTTATCATATTAACAGGAATAGTTCTAATTTGGTTAATGATTCTTCCTCAACTCCTTATTTTTCACAGGTCTGGCAGAAGTTCCTTTAATTTGTTGTTCTTTCTTGGTTTTCTTGTTAGTTTTCCTTTTTTTGTGTCAATTTTTTTCTCTCTCCCCCCCTCCCCCTCTTTTGCATGTGTACTTTGTTTTGCTTTTTGTTTCGGTATTTTCTGTACTTATTTTATTTCCATTTTATTCTTTGTATTTTATTTTATTTTTTTGCAATTTTCATATATTTTCACATTTTTATGCTGTTGTCTTTTTCTTTGTTTTTATTGATATTCCTTTTTACTTTCTGTACTTCCAACTACATTCGTTTGTTGCTCTCTTATTGGTGCCTTTAATACTACTTCTACTTCCACTTCACACTACCTTTATTCTCATTGGTTTACAGTTAATTCTTAGGCTATATAAGCTTTGTTTTTGTTGTTCTGTCTGCTTCATTTGGATGTTTTGTATCTAGAAGCTCCCTGTCGCATTGAAAAAGGGATTCCAAGCGATCCCGAAACATATGTCTGCGTTTTAATGCTCATTTGTGCTTTAATTTAACGTGAAATTTTATTTCTAACACAATAACTATTTGTTTTGGCGAAAACCCGCAATTTAAGCACTCAAAACATTAGGTAAACCTCGTTTTAGAATTTGAAAACTCTTTAAATGAATTATAAGACGCGTGGTAATTGCTCTAAGAGCTTCGGAAAAAGTACATCTTGTGCAACCTTTTAATGGCATAATCTGCTGCAAAAATGTAAAAAGTATAACATTTTTTCAACGAGTTGTTCTCAAATTTAAATCTCAAATCAAAACTGGAACAAAAATAAAAATACGTGTTCTAACTTTCTCAGGGGGGATTGAATTATGTACCAAGTTTCATTCCAGCCGCTCTGTTGATGTGCTTTGATATAGCGAATATACAAACATAATCATATTACCCTCGATAAAGAAAACTTACAAAGAAACAGGCAAAACAACATTCAGACTAACGATATATATATATATATATATATAGAGAGAGAGAGAGGGGGGGGGGAATAATGTTGATTTTACTTTACCGATTCTTTCCATGTTGGCTCTCTGTTTCGATAGTGTCAGAACTACGCGAAATCATGCCTTATCGAAAATTATTCCTATTAGTTTTTAATCTCTTGTATAGTTACGTTATACCTATTGATTTTACTAAAGATATGATTTGCCTTTGTATGTGTCATTTGTCGAGATATTCATGCAATGTAAAACTAGTAGTCCGGCAGATATATGACATAATTGTGCCTTTAATGATAGAAGCATAATACTTGGGGTACATGAAGTACACATATTAAGATTTAATTTTAGAGAGGAGGACATCGCAGATTTCACCTATTTGATTAATAGCGGGCAATGAAAATGGCGGCCTATTGATTCGTTATGTGTGCTCGCTTGAAGTTTCTTTGATGATATTAAATGGTCAGTTATGAAAACAATGACAGGTAATAATTGTTTCATACATGTAGTCTGTAATGTATAATAATGTACCATATTTTATTTATGATATACAAACTTTTATTCTACTTAAGACCTGATTATTTAATCAAATTACGAATACTACGTTGCCTGAACTGCATTGTATAAGTACACTAATCGATAAATGCGTAATATGTTATAAATAGATAAAAGCATAATATATACAATACACTGAAAATATTTGCCCGAAAATGCATGAAAATCTCTTCGAAATCATGTATCTGGAATCTAATGTATAATTACAGAGAACTATAAACAGGAAATGCAAACTCCTTAAAATAGGAATTTACAGAGAGCATTATGTGCAAAATAATGGTAATGAGCCGTAGTAGTGGCACCATCTAAGAGTAATTTGAGTTAGTATTTCTTATACACAACGTTAAAGGTGAGTTCAGTTGACCCCACACTAACTGGGGCCTTCGGCCAAGACTGGCCGAAGAGCTGCGAATAAACCGCACGGTTTGTAATATACTTACAGTATATAATGTATTTCTTGACAATTTATAAAATGGTAGTCGCAGATCGCAAGTGTTCAGCTTTACATAACTTAACAGATCTTTCTAAGTAATTGTACAGACTGCGGAAAAACAAGAGTTTTATTGAGAAACTGTTATCAAGAAATTTAATTATTTCATTTGAAACGAGTTCTTAAAGTGTAGACAATAAGTTAGATTACAAATACATCACCAATTACAAAGAGCACCACAATCATACGGAGCAGTCTTCCAGCATAGACACTTGTGCGTGCAGCCACATAGAACCCGTTCTTTGCATGCTTGTGAAGCCTCTGGTGAGGTTGTCAAGAATATTTCCCAGGAAACTTCAACTTTATTCTTCCAACTCCAGTCAACTGGTGATTGAAGCGCCGGGGTTCAGACCGTCCTTTCGAAGCAGCAGTAACCAACCTAACCTGTGAAGAATTCACAAAAGAAAAATGTCTCACAAAAATCAAGAAGGGGAATTCTTTGCTGTTGCTATTTATCAGTCTCACGAACAAAACAACGCATCAGTCAAAGGTGATGAGTACCTGTAGGTCTAACAGGAAACTCAAAGGCTCTGCATCGTTGTATGGTATCAGGACCTGAGAGGGACCATTTAATTGAATAATTTAATATCACCGCGGCAGAAAAGAAGGGAAAAGATCGTCGCCATCACGAAGCTACCAAGCAATCACAGATGGCGCTTGCAAAACATGTCAAGTGTCACACTCGTGTCGTGCAAGATCTCAGAAACCCATCCAGTGATAAGAGCACTGATCTTCTTGCTCTCGAGAGCAGAAATAATGTTGATATAGCACTTGCAGACATATTGTTACGCATTGAATGAGCTTTAGTTGAACAATATGAGTCAGAAGAAGTATTAATAAAGCGAAACTGATATTGGATGCTGTGAGTGCTTACACCTCAACATTCAGTCGTTCAGCCGACCTCCAGTTCGAGAAAAGTCTAACAAACAGTTACAGTTAACATCATTGTAGAATGACTGTTCGTTGTTCAATAAATTGTATATTGAATCACAGATGCGTAATGGCAATGCATCAGTTGCTATGTTTCACAGATGCGTAATGGATGCATTTTTTTGACACGAAAACCAAGCTTATCCTCTGTCGAAGTCAGGGAGTCTAAGAACCGGGGATTTGTCTTGAATAGAGTCTACTAGTATTTTCAAGTCAACAGCAGAAATTATATTCGTTGATTGTGCTACAATTGTCAACATGCTGCGACCAGGATTAGCAAAATCATTTGAAGATTATGCTAATAACTATATTCATACCCTATGCCAAACCTCATCTTAAATGTGTAAGAATGATACACATCATCTGGGATGTGTATCTGCATGACATCTGGAAGAGAGACCCACGCAGCAAAAGAGGAAAAAATGTTCGAATGTGTGTTGAGGGAAGTAGTCCACTTCCTACAAACTGGGAGAAATTTCTCCGAGTTGAAGAAAATAAGTCTGAAATGTTCTCTTCCCTGGCTACAGCTATAGTAACTATTCCTGAAGACAAGCAACTAATTATCCCAATTGGCAGCGATGTGCTCGTTATAAATCGTCAAGATGTCGCATGGTTGACTCCATGCACCTCCGAAAAAGGTAAAACTCGAATTATACATAATTTATGAGATTCTTTGCAGCATGGGGATACCAAACCGAAATATGCACAATGGATACTGAGGTTTCAGTTCTTGCCATTTTATCGGCAGAACGCCTAAAAATTGAGGAACTCTGGGTGGCACATGGAGTTAGAACTATCGAATTTTTGCAGGGCATGACTTAGAAAGATATTTGGGTGTTGGTGGATGCGTTGCATTACCATTGTTCAATGCAATAACTGGGTGTGACACTGAATCCTTCTTAGGCGAAAGACGAAAAATGACCACTAGGAACATCTGGAATACATATCAACACATCATTGGTACATTTTGTACCTTGGCTGATAGACCAACTCAACAGAAAGTACAAGATATGATAAAACCGTTTCAAAGATGTGTAGTTCTGCTTTATGACGAACCTAGTAGTGATGAATGTGTGAATGATGCAAGAAAACATCTATTCACTCTTCAATGTAGAGCTATTGACAGTCTTCCTCCTTCACAAGGTGCGCTCATTTAAAGCTTAAAAAGAGCCGTCTACCAGCTGGTTACTCCTAGGTCCAAAGGTGGTTTAAACCCAATGATTCACTCACCGGGTAACTGGAGTTGGAAGAATAAAGTTGAAGGTTCCTGGGAAATATTCTGGACAACATCACCAGAGGCTTCACAAGCATGCAGAGAACGGGTTCTATGTGGTTGCACGCACAAGTGTCAAAGCTGGAAGATTGCTCTGTATGCTTGTGGTGCTTTTTGTAATTAGTGATATAATTTGTAATCTAACTTATTGCCTACACTTTAAGAACTCGTTTCAAGTGAAATAATTAAATTTCTTGATAACAGTTTTCAATAAAATTCTTGTTTTTCCGCACTCTGTGCAATTACTGAGAAAGATCTGTTAAGTTATGTAGAGCTGAACACTTGAGATCTGCGACTACCATTTTATAAATTGCCAAGAAATACATTATATATTGTATGTATATTATATACCGTGCGGTTTATTCCCCAACTCTAGCAGCGCCCTTGGCGGCCAGTCTTAGCCGAAGGTCCTAAGTTAGTGTGGGGTCAACTTAACTTACCTTTGACGTTGTGTACCAGAAATACTAACTCAAATTATTCTTAGATGGTGTCACTACTACGGCTCATTACCATTATTTTGTACATAATGTTCTCTGCAAATTCCTATTTTAGGGTTATTCCACGGCAACGGACGTTACATTTATACAGCATTTTTCAACTTCAACGAGCTTTCTAACAAACTTCTTGGGTATTTTTTAGGTTTTTTAATTTTGGCTAGTAAAAGTACATGTGTTCTAAGTATGCAAAAAAAATTGAAGATATATATGTATTTGCTGTATTATAAAAAAAAATTAGAAATTTCGTTACGTGTGTCTTCGGGTAACACACGTAACGAAATTTCAGCATTTTTTTAAACAGACAGCAAATACATATACATCTTCAAAAATGTTTTCGCATGCTTATAACACATGTACTTTTACTAGCCAAAATTAAAAAACCTAAATAATACCCAAGAAGTTTGTTAGAAAGCTCGTTGAAGTTGAAAAAGTCTGTAAAAAGGTAACGTCCGTTGCCGTGGAATGACCCTTTTAAGGAGTTTGCAGTTTCCTGTTTATAGCTCTCTGTAATTATACATTAGATTCCAGATACATGATTTCAAAGAGATTTTCATGTATTTTCGGGAAAATATTTTCAGTGCATTATATATATTATGCTTTTATCTATTTATAATATACTACGCATTTATCGATTAGTGTACTTATGCAATGCAATTCAGTCAACGTAGTATTAGTAATTTGATTAAATAATCAGGTCTTAAGTAGAATAAAAGTATGTATATCATAAATAAAATATGGTATATTATTACAAATTGGACACTAGATGTATGAAACAATTATTACCTGTCATTGTTTTCATAACTGATCATTTTATATCATCAAAGAAACTTCAAGCGAGCGCACATAGCGAATCAATAGGCCGCCATTTTGAATGCCAGCCATTTAGTCAAATAGGCGAAATCTGCGATGTGCTGCTATCTAAACTTAAATCTTAATATGTGTAGTACATGTACCCCAAGTTTTATGCTTCTATCATTAAAGGCACAATTCGGCCAATTTTTGTCATATATCGGCCGCACTATAGGCAAATTGACTAGGGAATTTTATCATTTGTGGCGATTCATAAAAGTTCTTGTTTTTGAGTTTGCGTATTTTAATACTAGAACGATACTGAAACGCAATTCATTCTATCAACCTTTATTTGAGTTGATAAATTCTCGTAATTAACAATTTTAAATCGCCTGTTTCCCTGTGTAAAAGATTGCCGAACTATTGCATCAGGCAACACGTTCTTCGTAAAGCACAGACATAAGTCGGACGCGTAGCATTAGGCTTCCACATACGGGGAAACATGAACATAATCTATATTGATTCTTAAAATCCCTGTCATAACATTTTTTTCTGTAAATTTACAGCATTATATTCCATAATCCTTCTTATTCAATGAAATCCACCATGCCGCAAATTAAATGATACGATAATTAGTGCTTAAAATTTACAGCTAAATCACTTAAATGTGCGTTGCATGAAACAGTAAAATTCCATTTTTTAAATCTCATTCTCTGAAACATATTTCAAATTGCAGTGAATAATGCACATTATCCTACGTGTTTTACTGAAGTGCTATTGATATATTGTTAATGCATTTCATTTTTACTCTAGTCCCTCCAAAGATGTTGGAGATTGAAAATCATGCAAATGGGAGCATCTTAGAAGTAAGAGAGGCTGAAAGGATAACACTTACTTGTATTTCAAGGCACAGCAAACCAGCAGCAAAATTAAAGTGGTATAGAAACGGAGTTTTGCTTCAAGGAGGTAAGATTTTCGCCGTTTAAGTTCTACGAAATAAAAACTTTAAGTACTTGATAGAAGATGTTATGTTTATTTTTTCCATGAAAAACAAAGCATAAAGGTACCTTGGCAAAAACAATTGCAAATTTATCTTTCGAAGACTAGGAGCGCGCAGTTGTTTTGTTCATAGCATGATTCCTAAGATATAAGTTGAGATGTCTGTTATTGGTATTTTTAATATGGGCTTTAACAAGATGTTCTTGAAACAATATATTTAACTTATACGAACTAAGATATTGCGCTTTGTATTAGGTGAATTTTCCTTTTTTTCTTTTGTCAAAAACTTTCTTACCTTTTTTTTTCTTTTTTTTTTGTATCTGTTTTTGATATTACTTTCAACATTTATGTTAATATGTTTAGAAAATGTGCTCAGAAATGGAATGATAGGTCACTGTGGAATACTTATGTGGTATGTTTCTTTTTTTTCTTCTGAGGCTGATAAATCCTTGAAATTTAACCCTGTTTAAACGCCATCAAATTTTTCTTTTTGATACCAATTCAGAGCCCCGGGTACAGATAACTTTTCTATGACAGAGCTAGCGATGTTTGAAGAAAGCAATTTATACTAAAATCTTGTTCTATCTTATTATTACTCATTCTCAATTCAGGTACTATCCAGATCGAAAAGCGGCCAAAAATGTAATGAGCATAATTTTATTAAATAATGAGTCAAAGATTTATAACATTTAATATTTTTCAAGTAACATATTGTAGCAAGGTTTTTTATGCATATTTTCAGCTTTTAACGGAGTTGCAGAGGAAGAAGTTTGAAAACGTGCACTACCCACGTTTTACATTTTGCCTAATACGCATTGGTTGTAAAAAGCATGGCTGTGGAGTCAGTTGGAAGAAAGGCCGACTCCGACTCCAAAATTTCAAAGACGTCGACGTCCTTAAAAAAAAAAAAAAAAAAAAAAACCACACACAAGATAAAAAAGAGTACTTTCACTTTAATATTATTCTATAAAATTTAAGTTAAAAAAATATTTTTTTTAATTAGCGTTATTATTAGCAAAAAAATAAATTTGCAGTGCTGTTGAGACACCGCAACCAGAGATTTTGTAAAGAGTGTCAGTAAAAAAGAAAATAAAAAAGCACCAGGAGTCGGAATGGAAGTGGACACATTTTTGAGCGACTCCGACTTTTTTAAAAGGGCTGCAAATTATAAATCTATGTACAGTCTTGCCTGCTTAGTGGAATAGCCAATTTGCCACTAAATATTATTATTATAAGCGGAATATTCCATTATCCGGTATCACAGAAACAATACTCAATGGTTTTGGTTCATTCAAAATTTATTTCAATAAGCGGGATATTCTTTCAACTGATATTACACGGAGCTGGGTTGACTACAATGTAAACTAACGTAACATATGTAACATAAACTTCACTATGTAACTTAAAGTTCAATTAAATTACTTTAATGTTAACAATCAATACATTTGTTTTAACTGATTTTTAAAATTATTAAAAGGTGCACGGAAGACGCCTACTCTTAAGTTAGATTACTTATATTTACTCAATTCTTCATCAATGATGAAGAATTATTAGTATGAATTTTTATGCAGAACTTTAAGGTATTTTTATAATAAAATTATTAAGCACGCACACGCACATATCATCCGCACTAATGTTAAACTTCGAAAACTAAGGTTAAAACATGAACAAAATTGTACATTCCTATACGCTACTCGTAATACTTGTGTCGAATACACAGTGTAATGATTATTTTATAATTTATTTCAGTATAAAACATTCCAAAATGCCTGTAAATGTGCCGAAATCTCTCCGAAAACGCTTAGTGATGTCAAAAACAAAAGTTTGGTTTTTATATAGTATAAAGTATATTATTTTTGTAAATAAGGATGAAATATAAATGACTCTAACTCATGTTATAGCAGCAAAACAAAATATATTCAAAATATCCATTTTACTCGAAAATTGCATTAAATATGCACATATTCAACTTCATATTCCGCATGTAGTTTCCCGCATCGTAAAGATAAGTATATCCCTTAAGAATTCACTTATTTCTCCTTAATTTGATTCATGCATGATTGAATCTTTTCCCTTCTTCAACATTTCCTCTAGTTTACGCTGCGTTCTTAAGGTTTAGAAAGTTGAATAGCATTCATAAGTTTTATTCTGCTAAGAAGAGAATTTCCGTTCGTGGGTAATGTGATTATGACAGAGGAAAGTTTCCATGCTCTTGGTGCTCCGTTAGTAGCATCCAAAGTGTCAAGAAATTGATTTAAGAGAAAAATAAATAACAAAAAGATCTTTGGTTCTTCAGAATGTTTACGAGCTAAAGCGTTGTAGAGTTTTTTGATGAATAAATCAAATAATGTTTCGAGCCCAAACCATTTCAGATTCTTTGACATTTTTTTTTCTTTAATGTTTTGATTGATGTTAGGAATATTTTTATTTTTCCGTAGTGCAAATAACGGAAGACGTATAGCTCTTCCAGTTCAAGGGGTCCACAACTCTGAGTACTTTTTCCGGAGAGGGGTTAGGAAGTTTTAATCATAATTGCAAAACCAAGTTTTTACTTTTTATTGGCCTGCTTCCCGTAAAAATTTAAATATTTTAAAAAAAAGTATGAAAAAAGGCAAAATATCGTTAAAAATAAAGAAAAATAAAAAATAAGGGAATTTTGAGAAAGCTAAAGTTAACACGTTTGCTGTTAACCACAAGCCAGCACGTGATATCAATCTCTTGCCACAGTGCCAACCACGTGCGAGAGTTTACAGCGTTGTGCTAAGTGATGTCTCAGTTAGCTAGCCACAAGCTCGCTTGAAAAAAGCTGCACTGTTTCAATTGCTCTCCGCTGCAGTGGGCTTTTCAGGTGTGGTTACTGCGTAAAGATTTATCCCTAAGTGAACGTTAGCAAGCGTTAGAGGCTTAAGCGTAGTGATGTCTCAGTAACCACTACCCATTCGCTGGAGGGAAGGCGTCGCCTTTGTTTCAATCTGTTTCAATCCGCATTGTATGTTAGGTGTGTCTCCTGATACTACGTTAATGTAAAGGTTGATCCTTAAAGTGACCAGCAGCGACCGTCGTTTTTTAAAAAATTGAAAGCAGGGTTTTGAAAGGGGAAAATGTGTGTCTGTCGGTCGGTCTATCGGTCTGCCTGCCCTCCCACCTCCAATAACTTCTAAGGAAATAGTCTGATTCAAAAGGTTTTTTTTTAAATTAAAAGACCTCGGCGAGGACACATCTCATTCTCATGTTTTATTTTTTAATTTGAGCAATATTTCACAGGTTTGAACAGGTCAAAAAAGGTTAACATTGATGCCTATGGGGAAATATGAAGCAAAGTATATACGCCCTGGACATAAGATGCAAGTTTTTTCTGACAGTTTAATGTCAGAAGCTCTCCACGAAAACTAGTTTTTTGATTTGAACAACGTTCGCTCAATTTTGAGCAGTTCAAAACAATTTTAACATTAGCGCCTAGGAGAAATTTTAATCCAGTATAAATCCTGATCTAACTGAGAGAGAGAGAAGGATTTGCATGAAACACATTTCATCGGGAAAGATGTTATGATGCAGAGCAGGCACAGAAATGAAGTGCAACGAGAACTGAACGAACCTATTTTTCTATGAAATTTTTAAGGATATTTCTGAATGAATTAATAAATAAAGGAATGAATTAATAACTACGCGAATGTGTGAAAGGATATGTATTAACCATCGAAAAAGGTGTATTTGAAGTAATTAAGAACTATATCTAAATAGGAAAGAGAGAAAGATATATATATTATAAATTATGATGTTGGTGTGTGCGGGAAAGTAGGATCGTATAATTCTAGACGGAACTTTTTGTTGCTTTGGAGGCGTTGTATGTGCGTAGATTCAGGACACGAGATTTGAAGTTTTAGGGAGGATAAGAATGTTACTAGAGGAACATTTTAATTATATTTCTTATGTCGACATTTTGCTTACCCCAAATTACCTAATTAGTGATTAACCTACGTAAGTAGAATTAAATGCGTTCATAATAAAATAAACGTCGTTTATGTACATAAAAACGTGCGCCTCGTAAGCGTACATAAGAAAAGGGCTAGAGTGTTTTAACTGCCCGTGACATTAGCCGACATTGGCAACAATATGCAAAGATGAGATTATATTAATACATATAAACTGTTCAGAACTTTTTTCTTTTTAAATTGTTATTTCTTCTAAGGAATGGTATTTTTTTACGGTTCTCCCTCCCATTCACCTACTCCCCCTTTTTCATCATTTTCCCCCGTTCGAAAAATCCTAGCAATTCTGATACCCTGCACAAAATTGTCGCAACAAATTCGTACGAAAAAGCTCTTGGTTTATTAATCTGTTCCATTTTTACATTAAAAAAGTGTTTTATGATAAAAAGTGTTTTTATTTTTTATTTTTATTAAATGCAATACTACTTTACTAACTCTACGAAAATGTAATGAAAAACTGAGAAATAATGTTTAAAGTTATGTTTAATATGACATTGATATTAAAATGTCCTGTTCTTTAGTAAATCATATTTTTGCTCCTATTTACAATCTTCAAAATTTGTGATGAGTATCTTTCATTACCTAAAGCAAAATCTCTCATTTTATCATTAAATACCAGTGACAGGTACACACGATGAATATTTGGAATATTTTCGCTGCTGAATTGTTAGATAAACGACATGTCGTATAACTTAGAATAATATGTATAAATCAATCTCCCTCTCTTTTCTTTTCGTTCAACATTTTTTAGGACATGCATTTAATTTAAACTTGACATATTTTCTTTAACACGTCTACATTTTTGACTAACACTTCAAAGTGGCACATTTTAAAATTTTAAAAAGGGTATCGAACTTTAAAAAATGTGTTTTACGATTTGTTATATTTAAGACAATTATACACAGTTCAATGTTCATGATTCCTGTCACTTAAAGCATAATATTCTAAAATCTACCAAATCCTGCCATAGAACAAATCACTTTCTGCCATATAATTTGTTTCCTGTCTTCAGAAAAACAAAACATTTTCTAAATATGCTTAGTTAGTATTAATTAATTTATAATAAATTTATTATAGAGTTATTGTTTCAGAAAATTTGCATATTTACATAATAAATCTTTTAACTTGTCCCGCGGTAGACCAGTCGGTCTAAGCTCGGTTCTCGCAGAGCACCTAAAGTGAAGCAACATCGACGGTCAGTGTTGGGAAGGGTGAGAACCTCTCGCGGCTGGTTCCTGTAAGGCCGTCTACGCTAAAGGGTGCTGGTGCACGTGAAATAGGTCGTGGATTCAGTGTCCTCCAAGTGAAACGATACCTCTGGGGGTGCCAATCCTAGGTGACGGTCTCTCATCTGGGAGCTGGTTCACAAAATTAAGAGACCTTTCAAAAGGGCGGAAATCGGACTCCTGCCTATAAGGGCCCCGATAGACGCAGGAGCAGCGTACCCATCTTTCCTCGTCACGCGCGAGGACACGATAACAACAACATATCTTTTAACCTAGCATTTTTAAATTTTTTACATTTCCAGATCACTGATCAAAAAACATAACTCACGGCAATATTTGAGTTGCAAGATTTTGTGACTTAATTTCTCATTCGATAGCTTGTTCTTTTTTTTTTTCATTCTTTCTCTTTTTTCATTATTTTTAAGGTTACACAATTTCGCAACCCCTAACGTCTTTACGCAAAATTACGCAGAAATAAAACATTTGACAGCTAAATATAATTACGGTTTTTCAAAAAACGTATCAATATTTCCTTCTCAATTTTTTCTTACTTTTAATTTACAGAGGCTGCAAACGATTTTTTTAATTCTTCAATTATATAGGCATGCGTATTTCTTTTTATCCTAAACGCACGGCTAACTTACATGTAGGGTGGAGCGGAGCTAGTTGAACAGTGGGCTTAGTTGGGTAATCGAAATATCTCGTAAAATATATACCACCCGCTAATTTATCAAATTGTGGGAAGAGGCAGCCTCAAAGGGTGAATCCACTGCATGACTTCTAGAGATGATTTGTCGAACGAGTGACGGATACGCACACGCAGGAAGTATGTTTTAACAAGAAGTTCCGTCTAGAACTATACGATCCTACTTTCCCGTATACAACGAAATCAAATTTTTAATGTAGCTATCTCTCTCTCTCTGTCTTTCTCGTTTAGTTTTAGTTCTTAATTGCTTCAAATATACCTTTTTCAACGGTTAATAGATATTCATTCAATCATTCATTTATTAAGTCATTCATGCATTTAGTCACTCATTTATTCATTCATTCTTTTGCTTATTCATTTAATCATTCATTGATTCAAAAATATTCTTGAAAATCCCGATCAAAAACTTTCATAGGCAAATAGGCTCCTTAGTTCTGGATGTACTTTCTATTTGTACATGTTCTACGTCATAAGAGCTTTCCGATAAAGTTTGTTCCAAGCAAATCGGTCCGTTAGATCAGGAATTATATAGGATTGAAATTTCCCCGTAGGCGGTATGTTAATTTTTTTTGCACTGTTCAAAAATGAACAAAAATTGTTCAAATCAATATTTCACGCCAAGAACTTCTTCCAGTGAGCTTGTTCATGGGAACTTGGATCTTGTACCCAAAGTTTACATAATTTGCTTCATTTTCACCTATAGTCGATAATGTTAAAATGTTTTGAACTGTTCAAAATTAAACAAAAAAATGTTCAAATCAAAAAGTAAAATATGAAAATGAGATGCCCTCGCCGAGATCTTTCGAATGCAAAAAGAATTTTTCGAATCGGACAATTCGTTTAAAAGTTATTAGGGGGGGGGGACAACCCGACAGACACACTTTTCCCCCATCTCAAAACCCTACTTTCAAATTTTTTATTTTTCAATCTTTATTTAATTACTTAACTTATTTTTGATTTGACTTAACTTTTCTTGATTTTTAACGATATTTTCACGATACATTAAACCTTCTTTCATGCTTTATTACTTTTTTTTTTACTTTTACGGGAAAGTAGGCTAAAAAGTGAAAAATTAGTCTCAACTCATATTTTTTCTGTATGCGTCAAGAATCATTCGTTTTCGATGACAAAAGTTTTACATTTAAATCTGTTATATTTATATGTATAGAAATGATTTGTTTCTTATTCAAGCGTTTCTTTCATAACCACTTTTGTCTCAAGTACTTGAACTGAGGCTAGTCGAGCAATATTTTTTATCTTGTTTTTTTTTATCATACCCAAAGAAAGACGGGCGCAATTGTCAGAACAAAAAGGGAAAGCTACAGTTTCGACAAATGCTTCAGAAAAATATATTGAATAATATTTTTAAAACAAAAACTGATCAAGTTAAAAACAAAAGCAAAAGACATAAAAAAGAAGTGTTAAAACAAATGAGGGAAGGAAAGGAATAAATACGACGTGGACTGTTCGGTTTGCTATAAAGCCTATTCTGAAAGCTTACTACATTAAAATTGGATCCAATTATATACAAGAAATGGGCACATACAAAATACATGGCAGCGACAATAACGATTAGTTTGTTCAATGTCATTAATGTCCTGCTTTATATTTAAATCCAATTGACAATCGCATAATTCTAAAAGTATGGTTTAAGTAGAAAAACTGAGTCCGTTCAAAAAATTAACCGTGAGAAATGTGTTCTCCATGCGATTATATTTTAATGTTTAATATTCGAAAAAAGGAATAGTTTTTATTTCACTATTATATCACTTATGGATAAAAAGTTGATTGTACAATAGCAGTTTTATACTATGTCGCATAAACATTCACGCCATCGTTTGGCTTAATTTTCTAATTGCTCAATTTGCTCCATACCCTTGCTCAACTTACCCCACCTATGCGGTAAGATGATCATGTTTGACCTTTTTCATTAAATGGACTGTGGCTCGTTAGACATTTATTAAAGAAAAAATTTGTGTAAGGCTTTTACAGAAGAATAAATTACCTATCAATCAGAACAATTCCAAGCAATTTTGAGTTATCGTTAGAAGCTATGACTGATCAAGTGAAATATTGTTCAATTAGGCCCGCACCACCCTATCGTATGATAAATGAAAAAGCTTGTAAAAATGGAAAAACAACTTTATTTGATTTGCCTGAGTTTAGCAAGGAAAAAACTAGAACTCTTAAATTGAATGTATTAATTTATTATGCCTCATAGAATTCAAAGTGTTTTATTGTCTGGCCTTTTTTGAATTAAATGTAAGATATTTCCTGATTTCCTCTCACTAAAAGTGCCCCTTACTTAATGTATGTTAAAGTAACGCAGGAAGGTATTTTTCTTCAACCAGTTTATTTAAAGAATACAGTTTTAAAATTCAGTCCCTATTGGAAATTAGGGGATATTACACCTTGTGGCTAATACACCGCATTTAATAATTTATGATTTTTATTTATTTATTGAGTTATTTATTTTTTTTGTAATTTATCCTGATTTTTTTTTCCGGCTACTAAGTATTTCAATTTTTCAAAAATATTTTTGTTACCACTTCAAAGATGCTCCTGTAAATTCGATGACCTACATACGGTGGCAGAGGGAAGGGAAAATTTACTCCTATCAGAAATCCCATGAACGTATTTCGGAACTACACTCTCAGAAACGCATGCTCAAATCTCACGAAACTTTCGTCGTATTTTACGTCAAATTGCCGTAATTTGTGTAGTAACTTTTTAAGCCACGTGATCACGCGAGGAAAGTATCGACGAAATTTTCTTGACGATTGAAAAGTCCTCAAAAGTGACGGTTCTATTTCTGAGAGTCTATGCTCAGTTTGCTGGGCATGTTCTTGTTTATTCGCCAATGGTCAATTGACTGAAGTTTTTTATTGTCAAATCATTTTGGCGCTTTTTTTCTTTTGAGCATAAATGCAAAGCATTACCTAATTTTACCACGTTGACGGACACTTGCGTCTATAGCCGTCAAAGCGAAGTTCACTATGCGGCATTACGGCAATAGCAGTCCAAAATGAAACGCTCGTTTTTAGACGCTACGGCTATAGCGGCACAAGTGTGCATTTACCGGTGTACAAGTAGAAGCCTAGTGTCATGTTTTGGAAACAATTTTTTAGGTTGAATTTCATTTTCCACCTGTTACACGACTTGCAGCTTCAGTATGCACGTGGTTGTGAATGGAGTAGTGCGATCGTATTTTCTCTTGAATTTATAGTTGTCATAGTTGTAATTTATAGTTTTTGTCCACTGGCGCCAGGACGGTTATAACCGCAACCTAGTTAATGGTGCTGAACTAATCAAAATTAAGTTTATTTAAGCACAAAGAGTAAAACTATAATTCTAATATTCTAAAAATTACAAAAACATATAGTGTTAATTTTCGAACTTCACTTGTTCCTACCGTTCGTCAATGTGTTAAATAAAATGTTTGAAATAAAATCATACTTTTTTTTTTGCATTTTCAGTAAAAATTCATTGTTATGAAAAACTCTTTAGGAAAATAATTTAATTGAAAACCACCCGTATCAATCAGTCAAGAATATGATATTTAATGTACAAAAACCATAACTGGAACTAACAAAACCACACAAAAACAAAATTATAGAACGTGATATTGAGCAAATTACATTTAAAATGCCTGCATAACTTCCAAAATGTGTCCATATTTACCTTCCCAACTCTTTATTCAAAGTAATGTACTATACACCCCCTCTTGGATTCACCCAATTTCCCTAATTTAATTCACGCTAGATTGAACCTTTACTTATCTCCATCATTTCCTCCAGTTTGCGAATCATTCTCTCGGCTTTGGCGTCAACACCTCTTCATAAGTTTTATTGCGCTAGGTTCTAAGAAAAGGACTAGGTGGTATTTATAAGAAATGGAATTTTGATCGCGGATATTTCTCCGTCCATTTAGCTTTATTTTTGATAGTAGATCTGAATTTTGAAAGCAGTAATTTTGAAAGCAGTAGAAAGAAGTAATACAATAGATTGTATTGGAATTGACATTCTCTTAGCAAATTATTTTACATCCTTAACTTAAGAACTGAAAACAGGCAACCGCTCATTTTTCGTTTTGCTCTAAATAAATAATTAACGACTTATTTACAATTCGCTTTATTTTGTTGTTGTTGCTTTTTTTGGGGGGGGGGGCGGAAGGGGGTGTAGGCAGGTACACAAAGAAAAGAAAAAATAGATTTGTAATTACACTTACTTCATAGTTTCAACGAGTGAGTTTCAAACTTTCGATAGAACAATTTTAAAGGGTAATGCATCATTAAAATACAAGTTAATTACTATTTTCTTCTTCCCTTGAAACCGTGCCACTGTGCACCTTAATGTCTCAAAAAGTAAGAATTGGCAATACTATTTGAGCAATAATTTGTATTAATCAACAATAACTGTTATGTTGCAATTTGTGTGTAAGTTACTTTGCATTGCATATATAGGATGGTCCCATAAATGAGTGACTACTTTAAAAATTCATAACATTTTAAGAAATTGGTGCATTTGAAGGTGATTTGAGACACTTTTTTTTTAAAGGTTTCTTGTTTGTCTTCATTCTTTTCCTCTTTTAAAAGAAAAGAAAACACCATAATAGGCGCTGAATATTATAGGGCGCTGTACTTCAGAAAAAAATCACAAAATTATACGGAAAGTGGCATTTATTAACAATTTTAATTATCATTAGCGTGTCTGTATTTGTTCCACTTCATCCCATATAACTTGTCTCATTCTTGTGAAATAAAAATAATAAACGTAAATAAATAAAAATAAAAAAAAATAATAAAGCAAATTACAAATTAATAATTAATTAATAAAAACGTATTTTTACATTATTATAACGTAAATAGCTAGCGCAAATTTAGTCCAATCGCAAAGTATGCCTCACTACCCTATATTATGCTAGTTGTATTTGTGTGACTGACGCATTAATTACGTATGACAGCATTGCATGATTTTAATGTAGAACGCTGAGTAAGGCTTTTATTTGAGAAAAAAATGCTATAGATAAATTGGGACTAAAACGTGAATATTTTTTGTACTAACTTGAGATTGTAATGTCTCGAAGAAGCCTTCTTGATAAAAGGCCAAGTGTAGAGAAAACACTTTTAAGCTATTTTCCATTAACATCTTTTCTTGCTGCATGTATAAAAAACATGCTATTTGGCACTTAATCTCAGGAATACAATATGTAACATATGACCAAATCAGGTAATATAAATTTCAAATATCATTGCATTCAAACTATTCAAGCAAATAATCATTAAAAAAAAATTCTATCTTGCTAGCAAAAGGTATGATTATGCATATATTTTTACAATTTCTCGGTTTATTCAGAGTGACGGCGTTTTCTAATTTAGGTTCATCTTCTACCCTCCCCCGACTCCTTCAGTCAGTCATTTTAGCCACAGAAATGATAAAATCAATACGACTTGATGCAGAGAACCGTTAGATCCTATTTCGTATGTATTATTCTACTCATTTCAAATGCTCTGCTTAGCTAATATTTACAAAGATCGCTACCCGGCCGTTGTTTCTTTATAGAGGATACTGAAATATATATCAGACCAGGAAGCTTTTGGAAATCTAATGAAGTTGAAATTTAAATGCGTGTAAAGTTTGGAAATATTTATTCAGTCATATTAATGTTTGGAATGTGGCGTATATTTTTTAGCTTAGTTTCTTTTGCTTTGTTCCTTTTCATGCAGCATTTATTGTTTATTATTATTTATCATTTAAAAAAAATAATAACTATATAGGTTATTTTAGGTCGTATAAACACTTCGAAATAGGGCGCATATTAACTAGAGCAGTTGAAAAATATATACAATGTGATTATATTTAAAACTCTGCTTAGACCTACGTAGAAGTCTTCTGGTATATGTATATATTTAAGCGTTAAATGGGCTATGGGTAGGCTCGTCATTTCAAAAATATCCGAGGGTAAGGGGCAAAAGGCATTCTTAAGTATGTGTGAAAAACATCATAACACAAAAACGCATGTACAAAAGCATTGTACTCCTGGAAGTGCAATGCCGGACTATGGGGAAAATAAATGTGAAATAAGATAATACATTTTTTACCACCAAAGGTACCCAAAGCTAACTGCGCCCATACTGTATGTAGCATCAATATCCTTCACAGGCTACCCCGAAGATTGCGAGCGCAGCGCAATCCACGTTCCTTCCAAAAACTCTCAGACCCTTAACAACCAGAACCGGCCATAGGGCCTGGACTGGCGAGCGTTGCCAAGCACTGCCGAAAGACTAGGCCTGAGTTCTCAAGCCTAATCTCATGGTGACGTCATCACAATTAGGTAAACACTTACAGCCAATAACAGCTCTTTGAACTATTTTATTATTGTATTCAAACCAAAATTATTTTAACCGCCAAATATTTATTGTCAATATCAAAAATGGCAACAATTATTTGTTTCTTAATTCTTTTCAACTATTTAGTAAGCAAGCTGATATGTAAATATAAGAGTGCTGTTGAAGCGATTAATGTATTCCAATGCATAATTTTACTCTATGTGTAATTAAAGCTGCGTAACCAGCAACTATTTCATAATTTAATCGACAAAATGCCATTCATGTGTTACGTTTCTGGATGCAAGTCCAGATACAGCTTAAACGAACAGGTATCTGTTTTTAAGTTTGCAAGTGAACCATCATGGTGGATAAATGGTTGAAATTAATTCCAAGGAAAGACTTCAAACCAACAAAATCGTCTAGAGTAAGTCCAGATTTGATTTTTATTCATATTATGCCCTGAATATTTTACGTACAATTCCGTTTAATGCCCCTGCCATTATTTATGTGCGTCGTCAACACTAATATTATCGATAGTATATAAATACGAGATTCACTAAATATTCACTACAAAATCATAGGGACGAAATGGAATCATTAATTTACTGCAGAATTAACTTTGCAAGCATAGGATATTTTGCGTGTTTCTATGTTTGTTATTATAGCGCATGAAACAAGACTGTACACCGTAATGTAAGATAACTTAGAAGTCATGAGACATATTCTTTTAAACAACATGATTTAAGAATACGAAATAGCGAATCAAAAAATCCGTTTCTTAAAATTATTTCAAATAATTAAATTTACTAATATGATGAATCCTACTTCCAAACTGAATACTTGGCATAAGAAACAATAGTATTTTCATGCAACGGCATGCCAAAGATTATCGCCAAAGATTTAACACATTATGTCAGGGATAAATCACCAATATTGAATGAAAAAAAGAAGAAATGGCTTCACCATAGATTCTGGCCGTGCTATAGCACAGCCAGAATCTATGCCTGAAAGTGGTTTTATTCGTAAGAATTGTTTTTTAAAATCAATTAATACTTTTTTAATCGCACAAACACTGGTTTCTGTTTTCTGATGCTGTAGGAGAGTATTTATGTCCTAAAACATATCATTTGTTGTGCCCTGCTTTTCTTGTGCATTCTTGAGATACATTCTATTTATAGAATACTTTTGAACGTGAACTGATAATCACGTTCATTAAATAATAGACTGTAATGTGACAATTTTTTAATAGAAATTACCAAACACTTATTTAATGGATAATGTTATTGTGAAGACATTCTTTTAATTACTTTCAGTAAAGATGTACAGTTAATAAATCCTTATTATATTTGAAGTAATTAAAATTGTGTAGGTTTCTTTTCTCTAGTGATATAGTGAATTATTCATTTGTCTTTAATTTCAGGAGATACTCCTCAAGTAAGATAAATGTATACCATTAAGAAATGATTATCAATGCAAATATTAAATTTGTATAAAAAATTAAATTATTTATATTTTAATTTTTTTTGTACCAGTATTTCATTTTTTTCCCATTTATAAAATAAATTAATTTTTATTTTACATTTTATTGTTTTGAATTTGCTCCAAGTATAAAAATAAATAAATAAGCATGTTTACCAAATATGAAAGAAATCCACACCAGAAGGAAATACGTGTAAAAATTGAAAATTAAGTCATAAACAAAGAAAAGTATATAAATTAATATTTAATTATAATTCAATGTATAATAAAAACTACGGAACATTATAATTAAACAAAAACAATGCTGTATCTTGCTATTATTAACATCCTTCTTTTTATTTTTATCGTATTTAACTTGCAATGGGGCTTTTGACGATTTAAACCGGTTAAAACCTGGTTTAAACCTATGCTAAACCCAATCGGTTAAAACCCAACCCTCATAGCTACTCCATCAAACGCAATCCCGTAGCAAGCTGTTTCGATAGAGAAATCCTTCGCACTGTTAATGGTGAATCATATTAAACGG
The DNA here is from genome assembly GCA_038502835.1 of Octonoba sinensis. Taxonomy (NCBI): domain Eukaryota; kingdom Metazoa; phylum Arthropoda; class Arachnida; order Araneae; family Uloboridae; genus Octonoba; species Octonoba sinensis. The sequence continues at coordinate 13,486,137 of CM076606.1, read as the reverse complement.
TTTGCACATATGGATGACGCAAATAGAATGCATATTTAAAAAATCATGTTTAAAATCGAGATTTTTGTTGGAGTATTTTGTCAAAAGTCAAAGTTTTGAAAGTTTCAAAGGTATTGAAAAAGAATTTCAGTGCTTGAAAAAAAAAAGAAATGTGAGAGATCACTTCTTAATGCTTGAAGGTTAATTGCGAGGTGACAATATGTACTCAAATTAAAAGACCAATTTTACCTTTTAGGTTCCTTTCACCCAAAAGAAGAAGTAACGGGTAACAGGATACATAGCATATCAAGTACGATAACTTTGTATGTGATAATGGATGACAGTGGCGCTTCTTATACATGCGAGGCAACTCACCGAGCTTTGTCATACACAATGAGGACAACGATTACGATAGACGTTTTATGTAAGTAAATACATTTATCCTGTTTCTTAAATGTATATTTAAAGGTATAATAAACTTGTATTTTTATGTACTTCCTTTGCTTCTCCAGTCCAAAAGAAACTCGAATTAAAAATATTTAGAAGAATGAACTATTGAGAACTTAGTTAAATTTGATAATGTATACTTTGATATTAAATGAACAAAGAGTTCATGTATTTTTCTACTTTGCGGAATAAGGTTAAGCTTCTTGCTTAAACAATATTACTACATGGACAAATAATTAACTATAAAAGCAATACAGTGATATTAGTATTAATTAATTTTATATTTTTGAAGACATTTATCTTTTGGCCCCACGAAGGCATAATTTCAACATCACGTGGAGGAAATAACTAAACGTAGTAGCCAATTTAGAATAGGACGCTATATTATCTTGAACTTGTGCCGGCGGTGCAAGTCGACTCCTTCAATCGCTAACTTCTTCCCTGGCCATTAGCTATCTTATGGCAAAGCGTGGAAGTACTGGCTTTCCACCGTGGAGGACCGTGGTTCACTCCGGCAAACCTACTCCTGTGCCCTCGCGCCCGTCCGCTACAGGTCAAAACATAAGACTTGAAATTCACTATTACCTTGTTGATATTGGCGATATTCACAGAATTTCCTGCATATTAAACTGTTTTTAAACTATGTTTATTCTACTTAAAGCTAGGTTAAACTATTGGAGAGCTATCTATCAGCCATTTGTGTAAAACTTTCTTCTACATTGGCATTTAAAATATTCCTCTCACATCCTAATTCCCTTTTGTATTGTATTTTCATTTCTTTTACACACCTCATTTAGTAATTGTAATTGAAATTATAGATTCCAGACGCCAACAAAGACAAATTTCGATGAGTCCCTACTCAATTTTTACCGTCCGCTAAAAGTATAAGAAATGTCTAGAAAAAATCATGGAGAAATTTGGAATCGAGGCGTAGAGCTCAAGTAAACACACACCCGTATTTTAAAATAATTAATTTCTTTTCTTCTTAAATATATCAACTTTGGTAAAATGAAAGGAAAATAAGATTTGATTTTTCTTTCTTTTTTTTTAATGAAAGAAAAATGAGAGCCGAATAAATTACCCGAAGGGAAGTCAAAGAAAACATTTTTCACCCCATTCTTCATCAAATAGCAATTTTGTATGCATCACAACATTTGCGCCGTCAGATTATGAAAATAAGAGATCTCATTGATGAATAAATTATGTTCGTCCATGCTCGCGTTGGGGTAACATTACTTTTCCAAAGGAAGCTGAATCGGATCTATTTTTCAGTTCACTTCTAATAACCATCAATCCTCCTTAAAAAACACTCAATTCCGATTAGAACCTTCAAACGATTCAACAAAGAACATTTCGGCAGCTGTTTCTTCTTTTGCGCCATTTTCATTTCTGATTTCCTTCCCTTTTCAATGCATTTCTGAAAGTACAAAGCATTTTCAAATGTCTTTTCGAATCAATTGTGAATCGGGAATTTCCTTTTTTATCATTTTTTCCCATCAGTACGAAAGAAAGGGAAATTTCTTCCTGAAATTGAAGCAATGCTGCCATTATCTTGTTCTATTTTCTATTCTGCACTGATTCTTATATATATATAGAATAGTGTTATAGTATGCACATATTTGTTCTTGATGTTTGAATTCCGTAATGTAAAATTGTAGATCGATCAATCAGGGAACAATGTAAAAATGATTTATTTTGATACAAACAAATACTTGAGCTGGAAGTGTTTGCAGGAGATTTTCAGAAAAACACAGTGTCATGAACATGAGTCGAATTTCTTGTTTCAATGTAAAATATTTTAAACTGCTCTCGTAAGGTAAAAATCCAAGACGAGGCCAACTTGAAACTTGATTTGAAAACTAACTTAAAAATAAATAAAATATGAACACAAGTATTAAAAAAAGGCGATTTATTTTCTAATATACTTTACGTAATTTATTATTATTAACATTATTCTGAGCACGAACACAGTCATGTAAAACCATTTATCTTTTGCGAAAGAAATATTTTTGGTAATTGGCAGTTTCTTGCGCTACTATTTGTCAACTCCGATTATATTTATGTATCAATTTGAGAATATCAAAAAAAAAATTAATTAAAGCACATTGAAATATGCTAATACTTTATGCAACAAACATGTCTTAATAACATGTTATTTCACCTAGTAATACACATATACATAATTGGAAACGTTCGTATCAAAATTTTTTGAATTTCATTATGACTATTTTCTACAGAAAAGATCAGTAAACAGCATTGCTCTCTAGAAAATATTAATATGGGTCTATGAGGTGAATATCGTAACAAAATATTAGATTTTTTTAAAACGCATTTTTCCCCATATGTTGTATTTTTCTGAATATCACCCATAATGCATACATTTTAAACAGCCACTCACAATTTTGCCTACAGGCAGGACAAGATCGTAAGGGGCAGTTTCGTTATAATCTTTTCCTGTTTTATAAGATTAAAAATTGCTAAAAAAAAGTTGGAAACCGCTTCAATGAAAACTAATGATGATCAACAATATTGCGATGATATCAATTCCATGTCAAGTATTAATAAGGTAATTTTTATAATAATTAGGTTAAAAACGAGTTTAGTAAAACACTACCCGACTATAATCCGGTCCATTTTATATGGAAGTAGTACATAGCTAATTCCCTAAAATATTTCTTTAGTGGAAACGCCTGGGAATCTATTAGCTGTAGTGTTTTTTTCAGGTGGGAAAAACAGGCTAAAAAATGCTTAGAAACTATTTTGTTTTAAATAGCAAGCATCAGAAAGCAGCAAGTAAATTTAAAAACATATGTTCGTCATAATAAACGTAGAATTGCTAGAATTAAAATAATTTTTAAAATATACTAAGTGATGTAAACTTGTGTTTTTCAAATAGTGTTTAAAGCGGTAAACTGCTTTTAATTGATATTTTGTTATTGAATTTATAGACCATGTGGATGTTTTTATTCTGTTGCTATGTGAATTTCAAAACATTTGCATGCAACATAATGAGCACTGCTGCAGTAAATAAACAGTCCAATTCAATTTCAAATGTCATTATTGTTTAGAAATTCTGAGAGCTTTAACAATACTGCTTGTAAACGTACGGAGATTGTCAGTATCAAATATTATTATTCATTTTTCAACTAAGCATGGATACATCAGTTTAAATATTAAAGTAAAATCGGTAAACATGTTTTGATGTTAACCATGCATTTCTTTTTCGATTTTCGTTTTTTATTCGGTTTTCATTGCTATTTTATGCTTGCAACGTTTCAAATATCATTTTAGGAAGTTTTTCTTGTTTCTTAGACATGTCTATACTACACTCTACGCAAATAAATTGGGACAAGCTAGTTTTTCCTCTGAATTGCAATAATATTGCTTGAAGATGTCTTTCCACGCAGTAACACATTTAAGAACTTTGATCATTAGGAGTTAAAAATAAGACTATGATTATATCTGTTTAAAAATCAAAGAAATTTCATTTTCCCCCGTAAGTTGCAAATCATTGTTTTGACAGGTAATTGTTCGTTTTTTCTCTGCACTAGACCTGAATTGCTTTTCATATATTTTATGCATGCCGCCAGGAAATGCGGGAACTATTGCTCTTAAAAATATTTCACTTTAAGACATATGTATTTTAATCAAATAGAACGTATGGGACATTTTGAGGAGTTTACTTAGTAAAATAGGCAGCATAACGAAATACGATGGACAAATAATGGATAAGTGGTTCTAAAGTGCAATCAATGCCACACCAAATTTAATGAATGAGTTGTTCTAAAAGAAGGCAGGCTTTTTATATTAAGCTTTTAACACGGTGTAAAAGGGTACCGAATCATACACAGGAAAAATTAAAGAACACCTTTTTTTTTTACCTTGTTTTCTTAATTAGACATAATGGCAAAAACTAGGCAAGCTAATTCGGACGTGAAACTGTGTCCAAATTCGTGTAGCAATTAAAATCTTTGACATATAAATCTTTAAGTGCAAAGATTCCTTATCTTAACCTTTAACGAACGAATGCCGCCATACCCGCGACATTATAAATATTCTAAAAAATCGAATGCCGCCGTACAGGCGGCATGACGGGATATTTTAGGAAATATATTAGGTTTGGCTTTAATTATACATGCAACAATTAAAAGGCGAATATCCTTTTGTATGGACATATCTATTCATATAACACCTATTATTACTGTTCATATAAGTTTTCACAAAATTCAATAAAGCGATATTAATTATGAACCTTTGATCGCTTTGGAAATGAAGCACTTAATTTCTAAAAAAAATCCGTCGACCTACTGGTCATTGTTTTAGAAAAACTCGCTTGTTCGTTGGGTTAAATTGAAATTTTGGGTGATGGAAGTTCTCCTCACGTCATTCAAAGCATCGTTGAACTTCAGGCTATTGTTTTGAGTTTTCTTCTGTCGTTAGTGGAGTCAATTGGCTCAATTAGAAACATGGGTTAACGGCATTTAAGCCACGTGTTGCATTTTCTTCGGTTTCTGAATGGTTGTTTTCGCCGTGTGATCTGAGTTCCCATTTGTAAACTTCTAACATGACAATTTTGCTTTAAATTCCTGTGCCTTTCTGGTTGATGTGAGTCTAATTAACGACTTTCATGTTTGTCGATCAACTTTCGTCCTGATGAAAGGATTCCACTGTAGCGTTGAAATGTGTATTTGCAGTACTTTCACAATATGTTCACCTTAACTATTCATATTATTTAATATTAATTACTGTTTGTTTCTTCCCTAGATCCTCCAGGAATACCTGAAATTGAAGGCTACCAAGAAGGTGATATCGTTCAAGTGGGGGACACTTTGACACTCGCTTGCATCACGAGGGGCGGTAACCCGCAAGCGGAGCTCATATGGTACAGAGACAACGTGCAAGTAGATATGTCTTACAGTACTAGTGGAAGAGAAGTCACCAATATACACACTTTTACCGTCGATGAAACGGATAACAATGCCATCTATCGCTGTGAATCGTCGAATTCAGTGACTTACCATCCGAGGATCGCAAACGTGAAGCTCAGCGTGCAATGTGAGTAAAATTTTATTATTATAAATTGACACATATACTTGCTGATATCGTAACTGTGGTTCAAAGACAGGGGGGAAAAGAAAACATATTTTGAATTTCAAATTAAAGGATAAAATGATTCGTTAAGAAAATAAATTATTTAATAAACATTTTCTAAAATTGAACATTTTTGTATGTTAGTGCATGAGTCAAAGTTGTTTACTATTTTTTTCTACCATTGCGTTGAAGTGTTGTCGCTAACTCGTACATGCACAAAGGCAATTTCGTTAGAAGTTTTTCTTTTCTTGTATTCCATAAAAGTATTGGTTTTCTATTCATGGCATTTTATGCATATAAAATTAACAGGTTTAATAACAATTAAAATTTTTAAAGTTACTTTCTTCTGTTACTTAAACTTTTAGAATCAGTTAACTCTACAAAAATTGAAATACATCCTGAGTTTTATTTTAAAAACAATAAATTGAAATTTTACTTCATTTTTTTTTTTTTTTTTTTTTTGTTTTAGTTTTTAATTTTCAGAAATTCTAATTTAAAAATTATGGAAGTCTGATGTACACTCAGCTTGTTTACATTTACTTCTTAATTGTATGAAGTATTTTTAATTATTTAGAGTTCTCAAGAAAATTACAAACTTTTAATGCATGCACCTAATCAGAACTTTTATCTTTACAACGTAGATTTCTTCTTCTCATTGCAACAGAATTCCTCATAACATTTTTATCACATTCCACAGATTGCTCTAGCTCGCAATGTAAACTTTTGCGGCGTTGAGTTCCAGTAATATAGCCAAGTCTCCAGAGTTAAATTTAACTTTGCTTCCAGGCGAAACTCTCATTTTGAATGTGTGTTTGAGCCAACTGCAGGAAATGTACATAAAAGTTCACGTAGGAAATTAAAATATCGCAAGGAAAACATGGAGAAAGAAAGTAAAGCAAAATGGTGAAACTTAAGAATGTGGCCAAAAGTATCGATTTTTTGTTACTGGAGATTTGCTTTTAAGTCCTGTTTCAAATTAAGCTTGCGTTGAAAGTATGAGAAAAGATATAAACAAAAATCTACGTGGTAGGAGATGTAGGAAATCATTTTTAAAATGATAACGATTTTGTTCAGGATGGAAAAACTACGGTTTTATATTTTAAAATCTTCAAAATAAGCCTTGTTTTTGACGTAAATATCTGAAGTTCTGTAAAAACCTTGAAGAATGTTGAAATTCTTGTTATCTTTGGAGCTTTAATACGATATTATGCCATATCTGCAGCGCTATATATCTACAACGTCTAGAACTACAACAAGCCTAATTCCCCGACATAAAATTTAGAATATCTCTTTTATTTCATCACTCATCATGTTTTCTCATTTAGATTTAGTTTTTGTTACTTCAAACATCTTTTTTTCAACATGTAATACAGATTTACTCTCATTACATCATTCACTCATTTATTCATTCATTCATTTACCGTTTTATTTTAAATCCATGTCAAAAAAAATTATGGGAAATAGGCTTGTTTAGTTCTGCATGAACTTCACATTTGTACATATTCTACTCATTGTAAGATCCTTCCGATAAAGTTTGTTCCAAGCAAATCCGTTTGTTAGATCATTATTTATATAGAATTGCACGTAGGCATTAATGTTAATTTTTTTAAATGCTCATAACTGAACAAAAAATATTTCACGTCGAGAATATCTTCAAATAATCTTGCTTAGAGAAACTTGGATCTTACCAGATACATTTTTTCTATCTTCTCTCTTTTTTTTCCAAGTTTTAAAAAAATATCATTTGTTTTCGATTTTTTTCGTCTTTAATGGTATTTTAAAGATATATTGGATCTTTAATACTTTTTTTTAACCTTTACGGGAAATTAGGCTAAAAAGTTAAACTGCCACTTATTTATATATTTTCATAGTTTAACCATGGAAAAACAGATCTTGTGCAGGAAAAAGAAATGCGCCTTGCGTAAAGAGGGAACTTGAACTTTTCGAGGATAATGTTTTTGTTTTTCGGAAACTGTCAAAATAATTAATTATTTTTACACTATTTTCTGTTGGCATCAGTACCAGAAATAATATTTAAACTGATAGTTCATCTCCATTGTTCAAGACTTTCATCCACGTAGACAATGGCTTAATTTGCTATTTAAAATGTGCAACGTGTTTAGACATATATTTAATGAATTAATTACGACTCAATTTATTTGAAGCAAATATATTTTTAGTCTGTTTTACCAAAAGAATTGTTAAGTTATTCTCGAACTTCACTTTAAAATAATTTATCTTGACTTATTTAACTCACCATAATATAACGTTAGTCATTCTTTGCAACGCAAATAACAATAGAAGTAAATAGCTAATACAAGTCACAATTAATCATTTATATAACACGTACGTAAATGTAATGTGCACCAACCCAAGCTATGCGTAAACAACAAAAATATTTTAACAGAATGCATCGATAATTCAGATGTTCATGCTACTAACATTTCCTTGTATTATTCTCAAATTCCTTCACATTTCCTTACAAGTACAAGCAGCCACACATATAGATACAATTCATATGCCGAAACTTGCATGTAAGATTTATATGTTTGCGCAAGGGGAGAATTGTGTGGAAATAATTTATGAACGTGCGAACATTTTCTCGGCCCGATTCAGAAACGGTCGTTTGTTTTATACCTCATTAATCATGGGTATTGTATTTACGATTTACCGCTATATTACCCAAAGTATAACCTCAACGGCAGAGCACATGATTAATATTTTAGAATTTCAATGTACATGTTGCAGCATTCGTAAGATTTATGTAGACGTAAATAAAAATTAAGGTATCTACACTTGAAATATAATTATTTTCTAATATTTTTCAGTATAATTTCATAAAAACAAAGCAATTCATTCTATTTTGAAAAATTTCTCAGAATTAGACCTTTGATATCGATCAAAATTTGAATTGTAAAGCAACAAAACCTTTCTTAGAAACATATGTCTGTTAACAGCAAGCACCAATATTTTGTATAACACAATGAAACAAATAAGTCTAGAACTTAAGGACAGAGTCTAGAAACTGAATATTTCTAAGCACGAAAATCTGTATCTTGTACACAACAGAATCTATATGTTGACCGTAAAAAAAATTTAAAACAAGGTAAATTAGATTAAAAATGAAATGAAACATAACTGAATTCTTTTACACAAAAAAAAACTTTTTTTCGGTAAAAGTATGAATTGCAGGAAAGAAAAGCCGCTGCATTTCGACCACGGAAGTTTGACATTTGGATGTTTCTGCGCATGGCAGAAAAGGGCCAATCCATTCGAGTTTTTGGGAAGTTCGTTTTGTAGGGGCGATTATTTAATACGCGAATCAGAATGTTTGCTTCTCTTCTTGTTGAAAGCAACTTAATTTACAATCTGGAATATAACATCAGTTCGGGAGAAATCAAGTATGCTAAACAAACTAGAACGAGGCACATTTCTTATACCAACAGTTCTTCCCTTGAACATGAATGGGTTTTTCTTGGCGCTCTGCCAGGCAGATCGCTTTGGTCGATGGTCGAATTTTAATTGATTGTTTCAAACACTATATATACTTCTCAGAGAGGTACAACTATTTAGGTGTTAAAGTTAAAGATAGAAAAAAGATTTGGAAGGAATTTTTAAAAATATTTGAGAGCGTCAGATATCCGGAATTCGCTGAATTCTTCCAGAGTATTGGAATAAAAACAATTGTTTTTGTTTCTTGCATGATAACACATCCAGTTTCAACTCAATAAAGGTGCTACCACTAAGGCAAAAAGAAGTGTTTGACAAGTCAAATGAATGATGAACATTGAGTCAATGTTCTAAGTCAAATGAAATGTCCCAACAAAAAATCTAAGAAAGGACACAGAAGAGAATTTCTGAAACAATTTCAGAGAAGAAAATGACGTATTTCTGCAAAATCATTTTGGTACAAATGAATGAATGGTACATCGTATTTACCTGATTTGGGGTCGTGGTACATCTTAGGATATGGCGTTCCCGACCGGTGGGTCTGGGATTCGATTTTCGACCCACTGAAGACCCAGCATATGCACTTGAGGAGACGTGCGTTTAAAATCCGTGAACCCGTACATCCCAGGGCAATTCCAAGGGTACATAACAGTGGTTCTCAAAGTGGTCCATACGGACCCCCAGGAGTCTGTTACGACTTAAAAGGGGTTCACGTGAACAAAAGAAAAAAATGGAAGTGCATGAAAGGAAATTAGGGGTCCAGGAGACAAGATCTCAAGTAAGTTATCAATAAATTTTTAACAGGATGCACCTAACAGAAATTTTGCCAATATGTCACTTCGTAAATTATATATTTAGCATATAACTTTACCGGTTTGTATCGTACCGGTAACTTCGTAAATTATATATTTAGCATATAACTTTACCGGTATATAACTTTACCTTATTCGTAAAATAAGTTTTATAAACTGCGCAATTAGGTACACGGTTTCTTTGTGCTTGTAGCTAGTAAAATCTTGCACTTTTAATGCTAGTAGAAAGAGGTAAGATCTCGCCATTAAATGTCGATGCATAAAAGTAAAATTTTATATGATAGGAAAAATAATTCCTACCCTTATGTTTTAAATTATATTTCGTAATTTTCACGTAATTCTTCAAGACATTTTTCTCTATCTCTTTACTGTTTTAGAATTTCTTGTTATAAACTTTAAACTCAGTTTTTTTCTGTTTTGGAACTTTTAAATATAAATGTTGCATTCATTGACTTTTTTTCACAATGATTCCCTAGGAATGGGGTCCACGAATAACAGAAATCAATGACAACGGGTCCATGGGATAAAAATGTTTGAGAGCCTGACAACGGGTCCATGGGATAAAAATGTTTGAGAGCCTATGGTATAGAAAGTGAAATTATCCCACTCCCCCCTTCGATCTTAAGTAAAAGATCGATCTTACTTCGATCTTAAGTAAGAAAATATGTGGTGTATTTGAGATGGTGCCATCTGGTGTGACCTTAGTACAATATCTGTGTTTCAGCTAAGTCGTACTTCCACCCCTGTGGTGCTCATTAAAACGGAAAATCATTAAGAACCCTTGTCTGCCCTAATTCCTGGTCGTTCCACAAGAGAAGCTTGGATTTCCAAGCATTTGCCACAACAACAACATTCACCGAAGGGTGCTCAGAAAATTATTTAGGACCCTGCGACACCTGTTTAATCCAACGTTTCTCATCTTTTAAGTCTTCCGCGACCCAAATTTTAATTATACGTTTCACCTTGTCCACATTATTATGAAAAAACAATGCAGACAATAGTATTTTAAGTATTTCGATGCTCAGACTTAACAATAACTAACAAGAGTTTACAAAAAATCTTGCTTTGATAAACTTGGTACGCATATTTTTCGTAAATATTTCAATGAAGGGCATTTTTTAGGTTACAGAAAACTATGATTAAATTCGGGGAACATTGGAGAAAGCAATTATTAAAAACGTTTCACTTATTTTTAAATTACAAAATATTCATCTATTTTTTGTGATAGAAGTTTTCGAACTCTTAGTCTTTCATCTCCAAGGAAGTGTTTTATATCCCAGAAACTCGTGTTTTAATATTATAACAACTCGAACTGTGCTGAATTTGAAATTTATTTTTGACTCATTTAAATATATTTCCAAATAAAACTTCCTCATCATTATAGAGCATTCAAGTAACGTGCTATTAAATGGTATTTTTATTCATTTATTTATTTTGGAAACACATACCTATCCCATGTTTTCACGCTTGGTTTCTTGCAAAAGCACGCATTCTTAGCTTTGTACAATTACTTAATCATTTTATTTGACATGAATGAGCAATTTGAAATCAGGTCTCAGATTTTGCGCTCGAACAAATTTTATGTAGGACGGATGATGTAACTTTGAATTTAAGACTAAGAACATTATTATGGATGACTTGCATACTTATATTGTAAGTGTCGATTAAGTGCTGCGAGTTTTAGTGTATATTAAGTAAGTAAATTGAGCAGTTGGGAAGAAAATTATTTGTTGTCTTCCTTTAATAATAAAGCGACAACAGAAAGTTGACAAGAAGTTCCGTCTAGAACTATACGAGCCTACTTTCTCTGATACACCAAATTCAAATTTATAATATAAGTACTTTCCCCTCTAACGTATTTTATCAGCTTCGCTGCATAACAACTTTTTTTATTTATAATAATCTTTTTTAATCCATAAACTTTTTAAATATCCTTTAGCAGCACAATACTTTAAATAGCGTTATACGTAAATATAGCATGTTATCAGTAGAATATAAATCATGATGACTTCAGTTAAAAGATACTGACACTATCTTCAGTATTTTTGAAATGAAATTATGAGACAATCTATTCAATATTATTTTAGCAAAAAGCTAAGAAAAGACAGAATAAAATTTCTGAAACAATTTTAGAGAAGAAAATGACGCATTTCTGCAAAAATCATTTTGGTACAAATGAAATGATACAGTTTGTCACTTAAAAAAAAAAAAAATAGGAGGAAAAATACGATGATTTGAAAATCTCCTAAATGAAATGTTAAAGCTCTTTCTCAGTGATGAAAATAACATTCCTGCTGAAAATTGGAGCGCGTCTTTGATATGCTTGGAATTTCCACGATAAAAGATGATGCAACTGCTTGCTCAAAAAAATGAAATCGTCGTTCCTTAGACTACAATTTTAGAAAAGTTAAAAAAGAATCGCTTTATGTCTTAATGTATTTTTGTAAAGAACATTTTCAGCCGGAAATGGGATTTTTTTTACTAGAAGCATTTTTGCAGTTTCATGTACTACTCTCAGAATTTCTTCAAAGGAATGATACACAGCGCGAAGATGCTTTTTTAAAAATGTGTCCTTGGATGTCTTTTCTTTTATATATCTTGTACCCTATGGTTTCGTTATATCTCGCTGCGTGTGCTTTATAAAGCGAAATAAAGTCAGAAACTATCCTTTAAGAGACTTACGGTTCGACAACAAAAGGTTTTCGGCATTTATTTTATACTTATCATGTTGTTAAATATAAAAAGTTGTATTTCATATCCGTTTTTTTCTCTCCTTTACACATGTTATAGTATTTTTTCCTTTAAAGTATTAATACATGTGATACTGTGAACACTACAGTCGTCAATAAATAAATAAATAAGTACAATAAAATGAAATTAAATATCAATAATAATAATTTTTTTTCATTGTAATTTGAGAGTTTTCTGGTAATACGCATGCGCTACTTTCGAACTACTCTTCTTTGTTTGTAACGGGTCTTGTTATTGGATATTTTCAAACGACCCACCATTAGAAATTAAGTGTGATTTTTTTTTACATTGAACTTGACTTACAATTACTCGCCTTTTCAATATGTCTACGTCTCGCAGAAATTGTGAATAATCCAAATAGTTTTCGTTATAATAGAGTTTGCCTAGCGGCATAAGTCTGCACTTAATGCATTTAATTTTTCAAGTTCAGCCTCGAATGTTTAAAAAACTTTTAGACGTTTTAGTTTCCTGTTTGACCAGAGTGTGTTTTGTTTAAATATTTCAATTTGCGATAATCTCTCCTCAGTGCGACTGATTGACCACTGAGTTTGTTATTTAATTTAATGCATTTGTAGCACACATAAATATTTTATCTTTCTTCACTCCTTCTCTTGTAAAGAAAACATAAATAAAAATTTTCCTGTCACCCTATTATTATTGAATATACTAGAATTACAAAATTTAACTTTCAATTTAATCAAGAGTTCAAAACGCTAATGCAAATCACCAAGCTTTCGAAACGTTGATTCGAAGAAAATAACGCGTCTTCACACTTATTAGTACTTTACTTTATGTTGGTTTAGACATTGTTAGCTTCAAGTTGTGTATTATTCTATCTGACATTGTTCTGGACAAACAATGTGACTGACTTATCATATACAGTAAAACCTGTAAAGTTGACCACCTTTATAATTCAACCACTTGTCTAAGTTGACCCCTTTTGTCACGAACGGAATTAGTCCTTCACCCTCTATAAGTTGACTACCTGTTAAGTTGACCACTAAAGTACTTCACCGCAAGTGGTACACAGGTTTCACTGTATGTATTTTTTGGAAATGTATGAACCTTAAGAATAGTATTATTTTCCTTTGATGTTCATTTAATAGATTACATTTTCTCCTTTGTTTTGCACTTGGCCACTCCGTCTTCTTTGAATTATAAATAGTAAAATTGTATTGATTACTGTGCATATATGGTAGATAGTAAACGTAAAGATTAATGTGAAAGTATGGCGAATAAAGCCTTCTGCAAAATGGTTTCGAGTCTACGTTGAAAAAAAGGGGAGGGGGGCTATTTCCAAAAAAAAATATATCTTATGCTAACATTAAAACTCATCAATAGCAACAAACAGAGGAGAAAATGGTACTTAACTGTTTTGGCTTTGGCTATTATGCATAGATTTGTGGCGAATATGTATTGAAAAAGTACCAAAACCGATTAAATATCTGTTAAATCTGTATTTTCAATATTTTAAACAGAAGTAAAATAACCTGTAGTGTATCTAAGACGTTCTTATTGATAACAAAAATATTTTAAAGTTTAACATTAAATATTAAAATTCGACAGTGCCAATGTCGTATGATTATGCGGCATGTTAAATATCACTTGAGTACTTGTTTGACTTGGATATTCTGGGCTAAATTAATTTCTTAGTCCGTTTTCGCGTCACTTTGAGCTTAGGCGCCGTCATCTAGGAGGAACTGAGTTTCAAAACTCAGAAGTGGTAATGGCATCTGCAGATAGTGGTGCTACTTGAAAGAATGGAGGCCGGTTTCCGGGGCATGCACCAGATGTGAAAATATTAGTGACCATACGCAAGCCCTATTAAAAAGGAAAAAAACATTAAGTATTAAAAATGTGTATTTACAAAAAACAAATTAAAAAACCACCATTTAAAAAAGGTCCACTAGTTATTTTCAAAACTTTGATCAAAATCCTAACATAAACACATCAAACTGAAGTTTTAAAAAAAAATAAATAATAAGTCTTTATACGACCTTTAAAGACAATAGTACTTGCACCATTTTACTGCAAAGAATCCCAGCCGCTCGGGTTCTAAATTCTCGTGCAACTAATTAAATCTCTTGGGGAACGTGTTTAAGCGGAAAAATTCGAGAACATGAGAGAAGTTGAAACGTATCATACCTCCTGTTCCAATTCTTAGAAATGCAAATGAATTGCGTGCAAAGCGTGTACTCGCTTGCATCCAAGAATTTATGTTTACAGATATTCTTGCTAGTGGCTCTAAGTGAGCAAAGCCGCTGAATTTTGAATGTGCTTTGGACGTAAACTGAAAGTTTCTTCCACACATTAAACTTAAACCTCACTTTAAGGGGATTACAAGAAGCCGAAATAAACTTTGAAGTTTGTGGCAAATTTGTGTGATCGCTTGCAACATTTTGTTAAAGTTTAGCAAGGTGTGGTATAATTGTAGTAAAAATAGCTGTTTTATTTTCCTTTGATCCTACATTAATTGTACGTGCTCAAAATATAAAGTTATAATCACGTTTAGCAGTACACAACATTAGAAGAAATCGTAAATTTATTTCCATTTTATAGTACATTAATTGCGCTTCTTCAAAAGCAGTAGGGTAGTATTACTACTCTTATAAAAATTTGTAGAAACACGTAGCATTAGTAAAAATCATTATTTTATTTCAGTTTTTACCATACACTGATTGTTTGTTCAAAAGAATTAGAATACTTTTACTACATTTTTAAAAACTTTGTACTTTATTCAACGAGTCGCACGTAGTTTGAAACTTCACTCAACTAAACTTGAACTGAAACAAAGGATTTACGTAGCAAATGAAGCATTCAACTTAGGATTCATGTTAAGAGACCAATTTTCCTGTAAAAACATAACGTTGAGGGAAATAAAATTTCACGTTAAATTAAAGCACAAATGAGCATTAAAACGCAAACATATGTTTCGGGATTGCTTGGAATCCCTTATTCAATGCGACAGGGAGCTTCTAGATGCAAAACATCCAACGTTGAGGGTTTTATGAGCTGTTAAAAAAAAAAAAAAAAAAAAAAAAAAATGAAACGTGTAAATTAGATGCTCAGGCAAAGATTTTGTGAACAAAACGCGATTGTTCAAACCCAAATATATCCTCAATGGATATATCCGTGGATGGAGGTGGAGGGGGGGGGGGGTTGTGAGAATGACTGTCAGAGCTATTCCACGGAAAAAGAGACTTTATATCTTGCTCATGAACGGTAATTCAATTTTAAACTGAATAACTAGAAAGCTGATAATATTTTTGGTAAGGAAGTATTTTTGCTCATTACCGCTTTCATTTATTATTTTTAACTGAAATATGGAGCTGTCCCATGAAAAACAAAGTGTTTTCCTTGGAAAACCCATATTTCCGCAGACACATATGTCCGCAATTCAAAGCAATAAAAGAAAATTATTGATTTTCGACTCTTTTATTTTGCTTATAAAGGTATTTTTTTATGCATCTTTTCGTTCTTTAGTGTTGCTCTTATCTTTTTTTCTTTAAAGTTTCTCATGAAATTATATTAAGAGACGTACTTGTAAGAATTGAAATTTTTGGTAGGTACAGGAAATAATTAATGCAAAACAATTCTATTGAATGAAACATATTTATGCACATGTACGTGAATTTGTACATATGTGCGTTCGTTCATACTTTTGAAGCTTACTTTCCACTAAAAATATTAAAACAAGAAGTGAAATTAAAAAATTAATATCAAAATAAATAAAAACTTAAATGTAGACCTAAATCATCGGTAGCTATGTCTCTTAAAACTTAAAAAGGCAGAAAAGATGGGTGCGTATGCGAACGTTAGAGGTTATAATTTCTTGGCATGACTAAAAAAATAAATCTGTGTTACGCATAAATATAATTATTGTATGGCTTTGTCCCAATAATTTGCTTACCATTTGGTAAGCACCGACCTACTGCACATCTTAATATTATAGAGCCTCTAGTAATCGACACGCCATCTATTAGCCCTGCTTTGCAGGCTTGCACATGTATTTTAGAAAATAGATTTGATATAGATTATTTTATTAATAAATTTGTTTTGTAACTGATGAATATATATATACACATAATATTTTGGTTAGCTTCTACCTTTGATGAAAGCGTAATATCATCATTCAGCGGAATATTGTCACAAGGGTTTTAAATAAATTTCATTATGTGCACTAATTCAAAAAGATCGATGGAAACCAACTTTTAACTGAAATAAAAACAAAACAGAAGGCGAATTTAGGAACAACTGAATTTCCTGAAATACTTGCTTTTTATGATACATGTGTTTCATTCCATGGTCCATTGGTGTTAAGTTAAATTGGAACAAACATGTTTTCTTTTTTCTTTCTTTTGCTTAATGGGGCTGCGTATGGTCACTAAACTTTGCAAACCTAGTGCATTTTCCGAAATTTGGCATCCATTCTTTCAAGCAGCAGCGCTGTCGGCAGATGCCATTACCACTTTGAGAATTCTTACGCTCAGTTTCCCCTACATGGTGGCATCTAAAATCTAATTGATGCAAATTGCATTAGGAACTTAGTTCAGCCGAGAGTAACCAAGGTCTATTGCAGCGATCTTTTACATGCCTCATAATCATACCGCATGGGAGCGGACGATTTTCGGCATTTTGAAATTCCAAAGACACTGCCAGGCTTGATCCTATGACCTGGAGCTTACGAGTCACGAGCCTTACCATGACGCCTAGATGCTGGATTTTAGCCTACTTTCCTGTAATAGTTAAAAAATAATAATATTAAAGCATGGAAGAAAGCTTAATGTATCGTAAAAATACCGTTAAAAACAAAGAAAAGTTAAAGAAAAGTGAAGTAATAAAATAAAAATTGAAAAATAAAAAAATCGAAAGTAGGGTTTCGAGATGGATAAAATGTGTGCATGTCGGTCGGTCTGTCTATCTGTACTCCCCCCCTCTCCCCCAATAACTTTTGAACGAATTGTCCGATTGAAAAAAACTCTTTTTCATTCTAAAGATCTCGGCAATGGCATCTCATTTCCATATTTTACTTTTTGATCTGAACAATTTTTCGTTCAATTTTTAACAGTTCAAAAAATTTTAACATTAGCGCCTAAGGGCAGAAATGAAGCAAATTATGTAAACCCTGGGCACAATATTCAAGTTCCTATGAGCAAACTTATTGGAAGAAGCTCTGGGCGTGAAATATTGATTTGAACAATTTCTGTTCATTTTTGAACAGTTTAAAAATTAACATTAGCGCCTACGGGGAAATTTCAATCCCATATGAATCCTGATCTAACCGGATTTGCTTGCAACAAACTTTATCGAAAAGATGTTACAATGTAGAACATGTACAGATATAAAGTTCATCAAGAACTTAACGAGAATATTTTCCTACGAAATTTTTTGATCGGGACTTTTATGGATATTTCTCTCGACTAAATGAATGAGTGAAAGAATGATTGAATGAATAAAGGAGTGAATAAATGATAAAATAAATAAATCCGTGAATGAATAGAAACATAAATAAATGAGTGAATGAATAAAAAAAAGAAAGAAATGAGTGAATAAATACATGAATGAGAATATGGATGAATAAATATATGAATAAGCAAATAAATTAATGAATAAATGAAAGAATGAGTGAGTGAATGAATATGTATTATCCGTTGAAAAGGTATATTTGAAGTAATTAAGAACTAAAGCTAAATAAGAAAGAGAGAAAAAGATGGCTAGATTATAAAATTGAATTTCATGTATACAGAAAAGTAGGCTCGTATAGTTCTAGACGGAACTTTTTGTTTAAAAATATATTAGAATAAAATTTACAATTTTATCGAGTACTGTGTTTTATTGCATTGAATGTATGGGTAGAATAGGGAATGGTTTGAGAGTATAATTTCAAAATCTTGCTCAAAGTCAAATGCAAATTATCAAAATTTAAACATGCTAAAATATTTATATCAGAGGTCTCAACAAAATTGAAGAAAGTGTCTTCAAATATATTCACTATTTTTAGATCCAATGTAAGGAATACCGGCATTTTACAAAATCAAACGGAGCATGTAAGGATGAAATGTTCTTTAAATTAATGAACCTTTTAAAATCGTAATCCAAAAATAGCTTTACTTCTTGAAATAGACTTCCATCAGCTTTAAGATAAGTTTGCGAATAATAAGCTTTACCCTACTAAAATGGAATAACTTTGCATTTCTACTCACGCAATAATACGTCAAGAATGTGCAAAGATAAATGACTCTAGCTGACTAAATCGCATATTTTAGCCAATTTTGCTTTTTTCAGTCTTTTAAACTATTCGTAGCAGTATTTTAAATTGGAAGTGTATTTTTACCTTTTCCTCTACTAAACTTATTAACACACTCTTCTCTCCGAATATAGATATTTTAAATAAATATTAAAAGATCATAAAGACAGAAAAATAAATTTTTGAACTGCATTTTTGGGTTTCCTCTGTTAGCTGTTTAATCCTATTGACACTATAATAGTATTTAGATATTTTAAATAATGAATAAAAGAAGTAAGTTTAGAATTTTATTAGGATTTGAAAGGAATGTTTCAAGCATGGTTACAAGAGTAAACTAGTTTAAAACTGATTTAAAATTTTTAAGCTGGAGTAATTTTCATTTTTTTTTTTTTTTTTTTTTTGAAAGCATGCAATTTAAGGTTGTATTTATGTTAAAGCCCTATAACGTAGATTTTTTCCTTTAGATGAGGATTTTTTTCCTTTTTTTCTAGCAAAAATAATTTTTAATGAATTCATAACGATAATTTAGCTTAGTTTAACTTAGTATATTTTATCGTCAATATGAAAACAAATTTAGCTTTTTAAAAAATATTGATATTACAACAAAAACATAAATGTGAAAAAGGAGCCAAGTTCGATAGCACAAGCGACCTTTGGAGCAGTCGGTGTCAGCGATAAAATAATTAATTTCTAACGGGTGCCAAGTTAAATAGCAGATCCTTAATCCTAGCTGTTAAAATTTACAATGTTCTCTAATTCCTTCAAAAAAAAATTGCTATTTTTTTCGGTATCAGATTTCTAACTTGGCAAGTTTTAATTAAGATCGTCGTGATGCCCTTTCCACTGCGATCTGTTGCTTTTTTAGATGTGCTTCCCCTTTCGATGAATCGAGGCTTGCTACTGTTTCAAGACTTTCCTTATTAAAATATACAACAATTGCAAATCAGAGTTAATTCCTCGATTTTTCGCTCAAATCACTCCCTTTTTGCGAAACGGGAACATGAGAATTAAATATCTAATGGAAAAGTATTTTTGTTGCGAACTATTTCTTCAACTTGGTGTTCATTAGCATGATTCTTATACATTATATCAACAACGTTTATCAACCCCTTCCCTTTCACTCCCGTCAAAATCACGGGTTGGAGTGTTCAAAATTAGCGCACCAAAACATTTTAAAAAATCCCCTCCTCAATACCGGAAAATTATTTATTTCTTGTCTTAAATACTAGATGATAGTAGCAAACTATTTATAGTATAATTAGAGATTCAACATATTTAAAATATTTTTCTTGAAAAAATAGGCGCTTTTGTTGTTGTTCTCTTGAAAATTTTGTGACCGTTAAGAGATTAAACAGCCTTTGTGAAAATGTACCGGTCATTTTTGTGGGTATTTGGAAACAAGAGTGATTGTATACCATAAAAAAAATAATAATAAAGTATTTTTTTAAGAATAAATATCATTTTTGCTTAATTGCTCATAAGCGGAGCTTGATCTTCAAACGAACTTCAAACATGGTGTTTCCGAGCAAGATTTTCATTTAAACGGTTTTGAACATTGGTTAACACTGAGAGCGTTGATTTACAGGATTTGCTTCTATATCTAGACCATAGTAATTTACTATAATAATAGAAAAGTCTTTTCAAAATGGGGCGGGGTCTCAAGAGTGTGCGAACCATGTGATAATTTAACATACGGATTTTAAGACACATTAAAATTGACGACATGGATTTGACATCGCTTTTAAAATAACTAATAATGCTTTTATGCAGCAAATAAACTGCAACTATAGTTAGATAATGGCACTATCTGTAAAATATCTTTAGTAGCGCCTTCACAAATGGCGTTACTGAAGTCATACAGCAGCGTTTCTCAACTTTTCAGTATTAGTGGCCCAGTTTTCAATCATAATTTCATTGCGCCCCCCTTACAATAAAATGTATACAACAATAATGTATATTGAGTACTTTAGATTCTGTTTCTGAACTATTTTAACTAACTTCCAAAACAAGAGTAAAAACGAGTAATTTAGTAATAACATTAATTTAGTAATAAATCACTATTTGAATTTTAGGCAGGAGTAGAAAATGATTTTTTCTGCACTAAAAACGAGGGAATTTCGCTTTCCATTACCATTTTCAACATCCTACTTTTGTGAAACTGGATTTTCTGCTGTTGCCTCTTTGAAGACAAACTGTACATCTCGGCTAAGTATAGAAACAGAACTGAAATTGGCTATTTCTAATATTGAGCCTTCCTTCGAAAAACTTTGCTTTGCAAGACAGGCCCAAGGAAATCACTAATAGCAATTAAATTGGTTTTTAATTTACTATGTTTTGATTAAGTAAGTTGTTTTACTTTAAGAAGCTAATAAATATGTCGAAATGTATTTTGTTTTCTATGTGTATGTGAGCTTTCCTTTCACTCATCATTTTTTTAAAATAATATTTTCTTTTGGATATACTCGCGCACCCCTTCTAGTCTGCCCCACAGGTTGAGAATCGCTGTCATACAGCATTTATCTCCAATGCGTTTAGCTTCTTCTTCTCAAGCACTACAGTCGGTTAACAGACAAGGCTATCTCAAGCAGCTTATACCACCTAGATCTATTTGCTAATACAATCTTCCATCAGTTAACTCTCAAGTCCTTCAACCCTTTTCCAATCTATCCATTCGTTTAGCGCTATCTATAAAATAAATAACTAGTTTATTAAATCGTATACAATATTAGTAACACTAATCATATGTTTTTCTTGTAATCTAACTTTTTCTTTCTGAATGGCAATCGAAATCAACCAACATGTGTGCATTAAGAAGACTTATGGGGTCAGCAGTATTTTCAATAACTATTTTTACATAAATGGCATTTTGACCTATCCTAACTTATCAATTTCTCCTTGAAATTATGTTGCAATTTTACTTATTCCATTTTTAATGAAATATCATTTTCGTCGCAACAATTTATACTAAACCAACACAACAACAAAAAAAAAAAAACATTATGTATTTTTAGTTTTTTATACATGCATTCTTAACTAGTTCTTACTATTAAACAAATATAAATTTGCTTTCAATTTTATGCTTTTAAGCTCTTAAAGTAAATTTACCAATAATCAGTTTTTAAGGTTTTGGGACTGTAAAACATGTATGACCACATCAACTGATAATAAAAAGGGTGCAACGGTTTTTCTTTATTATTTATTTTTTCCCCTTTTTCCTTTGTTCTTTGCTTCCCCCCTTCTTTCTTTCTTTCTTTATTTTCAGGGCATTGCACTTTGGGTTGCGCTTTTCAAGACGCTACACCCTTCTGATGAATCGAGGGGATTTATGTTCCAAGAGTCATTATTTTAAAAAAACAGAGAGAGAGAGAGAGAGAGAGAAATATAGAGACAGATAGAAGCGACTTACTCCAGTGTTCGTAAATAAAAAGTTTCAATATAAAAAAGTTCTTTCATGGACTAACTATTTTAGGCAATAAAAGCAATTTAAAAAGATCAAAAGAGGGGATACACAATACAGCGATAGAGAACCAAAAACATGTACCGAATGAAATTTAATAAGTAAATACTCAATTTTCATTTGACTACTGATTGTGAGATTAATAATATATGATAAATATATTTTTAAAAATATCTATTGTCTTCAAAAGAGTGCTTACTATCAAAAAAAATCGTATCTATTGAACTGATGTTATTGAGGGATAAGACGAAAGGCCAAATTATCTTTAATATTAAAACACTCTTTTATGCATGCCCCCTACACAATTATTTAACCAATTCAATTCGTATGGTTTGTGAGGAAACAGTGTTTGGTTCTGCACTGGTGTGCTTTCCAGTGCGTTTTTTACGAAAGTGTGTCCCTTAAGCTGAATATAAATGATATTTTGTAGAAGTGTACCCTTTTGACCTTTTTGCATTCTGTAGCCAATACTATTTTCCTATTTTATTTAATCAACCTTCTAGAATCCTTGGAGACACACCCAAATGATAATCCATGTATAGTAATATAGGTTGACTCACTAGTTGTATATTGGGCACTAGCGGTGGATAAAATATCTGCGATTTTCTGATTAGAAAAAAAAATATCTTGTTAATACATGAGTGCTTGCGATTTTATCATTTGGGAATAGTAGAAACTATTCTAGGTTGCAAAAGAGAATTTATAATATTTTTTGCCAAACATTTGAAAGGTTTATAAAGAGAAATGTTAAAAACTCTATTTATTTCTTTACATACTCAGAGCTTTCCTATTTACAGAAAAGAATGTTAAAAATAGTTTGTATTACAAAATACATGATTTGATTAAGGACAGTGCGTCTTTCCTTTCGGGCGAGTTGTTTGCACCCATGAAAAACTCCAGGTATGTGTTACCGATTTCCTTACGTAAGTTTATTTACACTTAAAATATCATATTTTAAGTGTAAATACACTTTACGTAGTTCATGATATATCACTAAGCCCATTTTGAGTAGAAAGTGGATGCTCATTTACTGCCATTACTTCTCCTTTCTAGATACTATATTCCTTAGTTTTGAATGATAAATACCAGTACCAGATTTTAAAGATTAATTCTCACTACCAGCTACGAAAATTTATTTGATTTTCTAAGTAAATTGAAGGAGAAAAAAGTTAGAAATGAAGAAGAATGAAAATCCCCAATTAAAGCAGAGAAATTGATGATACTAAAAATGATTATACTTGCGGTGGGACTTTTGAAGATGACTATAGAAAAAAATTTGGATTCAATGCAACAGATGGAAGTTGTGTTCAAAAAGCATATCAGAAATGGATCAATAACTATCTTCCAGAACAAATTATTTATATGTGGATACATCGATTAACTATAGAGCTCAAGCTCATGTTACTTTATTACTAGGACACATAGTCCAAAATTTCACGATGATCAGAATTTAATCATTAGGGTCTGCAAGTAATATCCTGAGTGTTGGTCCTCAACTAATATCTTTAACTAGTTTCTGAGGACCTTCTCTGTAGATTATTATAATCGCATGCACCACGCATTTATGGGATCCTTGGGTTGCTATCTGGTAATACATATAAAAAAAATTCGTTTCTTTAACTAATTCGCCACCAGAACCGGGTTGCTAAATATGATCACATGTCACTTTTTTTCTGCAGGGAAAAAAATATTGAAGTTTGTTGTGTTAAAAGAAAATAGTTTTTTAACAAATTTAGTTTTAGCTTGAATCTTCTTTTTTTAAAATTGTATTCTGAAAAAACATCTTCTTTAAAAAAATTCCATATAAAATATCCCTAACATCAGTTCAGAAAAAAAATCGCGATATTATCTACGTTTTGCTCTTCCGAAAAAAGCGATTCAAGTTTTCTCATACAGGGTAGAATTAAATTAGACCGAGTTTGAAGTGGAAATGGATTTATTCAAAAAATAAATAAAGCCTTTCACTGAGAACGAAAAAAAGAAAGAAATATCTGCGTGATGTCTTCTACTTCAGTTAAATGAAAAGCTGAAAATCTCTTCAAGGAGATGAAAATGGTTTTCACGAAAAAATTGCGACATATCTTGATGTACTTAGAGTCTTCGCGATAAAATATGATGGGTGTCTGTGGCTGGAAACTTAAAGCCTCATACTTTAGTTTCGGTTTTCTAAAAGGCAAAAGGCTTCTGCTATATAACTTGAAGAATTTTCCAGAAATACGTTTTAGCTAGCAATAGATGCCGTTTTTATTTGAAATTCTTTTAAGCATTTCCTGAAAGCCTTACGGTGTTATAGCAAATGTTCTTTAGAAAACTGGTTTACGCTATGAGTTTAAGAATTATTACATTTCTGGATGCAGTTCCGCATTTCCCTTCAAAATTTTCGTATTTGTTTATAACGGTTGGAATATTATTAAGTAGCGCGTCGATCATTTGGAAAACTTTCAAATCATCAAGCACCCTCAACTGGAATTGCATCTGTACGGGGTTCTTGACTACTACTTCGCCGGCATCCAGGTAAATATTCACTAAGTCCTATACTCCACTTTTTAGAGATTGCCAATTTGAGCTTTCGAAAGCAACTTTTCCTTTTCGGGAAAAAAGGAAAAGTTATTTTTAGACCCCCTTAGACCTAGAGTACGTTTCTTGATGCAGTTTTAAAACTATAGTTGATTTACATCATAGAACAATCCACTGTAAGTGCTAATTCACTTTCAATGGTCCCCCCCCCCCCATTTTTTTTTTTTTTTTTTTTTTTACTTAGTGACATATCCGAAGAAGCCGAATAGGAAACGGTAGGCTAAACCTTTTTACAAGGTTAAACTGTTGTAAACAATTTGACACCTGGAGAACGAGATAAAGCTAAATTACTATTCACAAAAGTATTGAGAGAATTCCAAACTGGAGGCGAAACAATATCAAAAATAAATAAATAAATAAAGGTAGTATATTTTAATCATTAAAGAAAAAATAAACATAGGAATTGTGTATGCGACTAGAAGTCAGTCTCATTGAAACAGCATGAATAAAACAATTCGATATTATAGCTTAATCCGGTAGGGAAGCTCCTCCACACCAGATTAACCCTTTAGCTGTCACTTTGTGTCATATTGACCCAGGTGCAATTTTAATTTATTTTCTTTTCTATGCCTTTTATATGTTACATATTCTTACATTATATTGAAATTAAAACAATGTTTTACATTTTTTTACACCCAATTTACTAAATTTTTAATTCGGGCCTATATGACTCGACGTGACCACTTGTGTGGTGACCTGGGTGGCAAGGGGCTCAAGGATTAAGCTACGAATGTATCAGATCGTTCTTCAGGCGATCAAACCTTGTTCAACTGATCTGTACTAGAACACTTTGAATCTTCGCTGAGACCAACTACGGGATTTTTAAATATGGCTGTTCTTAACTAGAGCTGTTCGTATTCAACTAGGGATTTTTAGCCCTAGTTGAATAGGAACAGAGGTTCTTAATTGACCGGATTGTAATAGTAACTTTAAATTGATCACGTCCTTATTATAATGGAACTTTCAAAATCCTGCTGTGTGTGTTTTAGAATTGTTGATTTTATCCAAATGGGAATTCTTAGAAGTAGTGTTAATCATATTCTAATAGGAATTTTAGGGGATGTTGGCGTTAGTTAGTAACTTTTTTTTTTTTTTTTTTTAATGGAAATATTGTCACAGGAACGTTTAACCTTATTTAGAAACTCTTCACCTTATGATAATGGATGTTTTTTACGGTATAGTAATGATATTTAAGAATTGATCATCTCGTTCTAATTAGGTATTTTAGAGATTGTTGCCGTTAACATTATGAGTATTTTTAAGGAGTTTTGGTCTGAATGTAATTGGGATTCTTGGAGTTTAAATCTTCTTCCAATGGGAAGTTTTATAAACTGATGACCATATTAAAATGGGTTATTTCCTTTAAACTAAATTTATCCTTTTCTTGGGAGAGAATATCAAACATGTGTTCCCCAAGTGATTTTATTTCTTTCCTTTCCCAGGGAATTATGTAATATACGAAGTAGCCCGCGCAGCGCAGGGCACATCAGTAAGTGTGAACTAATCTTTCAGATGAAAATATTTGAGACAACTAACGCAATAAAAATGATGTTAATGTACTATTAAATTGTACAGTACGATTTTTTTTCGTTTAAATGAAAAGAAAAAAAAACCTAACTTATATTAAAATATATCTCTAAACTAATTCATTACTTTACTTTATGGATGCAAGGAACCTCCTCACACATAAATGCTGGCCTTGCATAAATATTGCGTCATAAACTTGCTAATTAAAGTTATTGAACTGTAAGTAACAAACTTTCAATGACTACCTAATGAAAGAGTAAAAGACGTCAGACTTTCTTTTTGGAGATTGTTAACGAACTTGGCGATTTTTGGCGTACATGCATAGGATATTTATTGAATGAAACTTTCACCTGGTATAGATTTTCATAACCACAGTTTCTAGCCTATCGCAATATATTTTGTCTTCTGTCGCAACAGAAATCGAACTTTTTTACGCAAGTATTGTTTTCTTCAGTGTGGTATTGTTTAAAAGCTAACAAGTTTTAAATATTGCATAATAGTTTTTTACCTGTTACTAAAGATTTGTTTTGATCTTTGACTTGAAACTTTTGGTTCTTTTAATGAAAAAAGCTCCTTAATTACATTTATTGTTTTGCATTTTCTTTTCTAAGTAAACTTTATTTTGTAAAGAATACAGCCTTCTTCAGAGAGCTGAGTTTCTAAATAGGCGGAGTAGGCATTTACCTAAGGCAGCAAATTTTTGCAGCGCCAAATTTTACTTTTATACATATTTCCGAGAAAACAGAGTATGATTTTTTATCCTATTATGATGCAATTTTCGTTTTTATTACCTAATATTTTGTCCCATCAAAGTAGAAAGCAAATAATGTTGCAATTTTTTTTTTGTATGATGACATAGTTTTTGTTTTTTATTAAATAATATGTTTTCTTACTATCTCAAGAAAATGAAATATTTTTATATGCTTAGTAATAAAATAGTTAATGAAATTCAAAAAGATAAAGAGGGAAACATAGTTTAGATATTTCTATGTGGGGCTTGGAATTAAATCTGACCCTGTCTCTTTATGTGTTTAAATATAACTTTGTTTTGATGCCCTTCATAAAAATTTGCCTTTTTGGGTTCTAAGCAATTTGTAGTTGTCCTTTTCCCATGCATTTGGTTTTGTCTAGGCTTTACGATAAAAGGCAGGGCGTTAGGGAGAAACGAATAAAATATTTAGTTGAATAAGTAGTGTAACAGACAGGCCCGTCATTGAAGGGGTCAGGGGGTTCACTTCCCCCGGGCTTGAGAAATATAATGTATTTATGTGTATGTACATGTATTTTCTCGTTTTCTTAATGCAGTGTACCTTGAGTTTATGCTCTTTCCCCCCACCCGGAAAATTTTAAACTGACAGGCCTGGGGACAGAATAGATGTTGATGTAATGGTAGGCTCATTTTAATTGCAACTACCTATTTCATAGGCTTGATGTTCTTTAAACATAAATATTATTTTGAATGCAATGGTTATTTTTCTAGTATATTGTGCACTGGAATAATTTATTTTTATTAATCTTTTTTTCTATTTTATAGTTGCCCCTTCTAAGATAGTCATCGTCGGTCCTTCAGAAGGAAGAGTTGGAAGTAGCATCAGCATGTCTTGTTTCGCTGGACCCAGCAATCCACCATCCAAATTAACTTGGTACATTGATGGGAAACTGGAGCCGTCGACGACATCAGAAGTAGAGGTTTCTAAAGGTGGTTGGCTCACCACTTCAAACATCACCGTCACACTCACCAGGCAGGTAAATCCCCTTTGAGATTAAAGCTAGCCTGTAGAGTTATTCATCTTATTTTTATCAGCTCATTATTTTGTATCTGGTATAAACATGTCAAAGTTTGGAGTATTAAAATGGACTTAAGAAGCAGAGTACAACTGAACGAATTTAGTTATAAAAGGCAAAATAAGGTAATTTCTCGAATTTTTCCTTCTTTCAAGAAAGGACTGAAACTGATACAACTTACGGGCATTGGTTTTTTGGTGTGTGTGTGTGTGTGTGTGGGTATAAAATATAAAACGTCAATGTTAACTGAAAAATGCGCATTTTCCATCGCTCATAACACTGTAGTTCTCTTTAGCTTTTTCATGTACAATATTTTAATATGCTATTTCGGTTTTTTAGGACCCGGACAACAAGACATTTGCTTGCCATGCAGACAGTGATGCGTTGAAAGAGACTATTAAAGAAACCGTGTCTTTCAGTGTTGTATGTAAGTACTTTTTCATAACTTCTGATTGTTGTATGCTAGTTTGAAGGATTAGAGTTACCTAAAAACAAATTCAGTATTGATAAACTACTATATCCGTTTGTTTTTATACGCTCAAAACAGGGGAGAAAAAGGAAACACATGAATATAGTATATCATTTCTGATCTCATAATACTCTATAAAAGTACAAAAGGATAACAGCGTTTCGTTAAATTTACAAAGAACTTGTTTTAAATCAAATAACTAAAATATTAGAGTACAGTTTCTCAATAAATTCTTGTTTTTCCTCACTCTATAAAACTACAGAGAAATATTTGTCAAGTTACGTAAAATTGAACACTTGAGATCTGTGACTACCAGTTTAAAAGTTGTAAACGAATGCATAACTAATCGCTTGAGATCTGTAATTAGCAGCTTAAAAATTGACAAAAATGCATATTATATTGTGTGCGTATAATATTAATTCAGCTCGTTCGAGCAGCCTTTCCGATCGGAGGCATCATTGGCCGATCGGTGTAGGACACAGGAATGAGAGCAGCCTTGGTTTAACTGAACTAACCTTCGATTTTAGGTACTAGAAATAGCAGTTTAGCGTGCTCAGAGATAGCGTCACTACTGCGGCGCATTATATGTTACAATAAACTTACATAATGTCCTCTGTTTTTTATTCTATGTCATTTTTCTTTTCGAAGACTGAAGAGTTTCTTCTCTTTGAATGTCTGTAATTTTACGTCAGACTATTTCTAGAAGGTTTTCAAGCATTTTCTGGCAAAAATGTGTAGATTGTAGTAGGCCGCTTAAAGATTAAGGTTTTTTACGTCAGACTATTTCTAGAAGGTTTTCAAGCATTTTCTGGCAAAAGTGTGTACATTGTAGTAGGCCGCTAAAAGATTAAGGTTTTGTTATTTTACTCAGACCATGTATAAATAAACATAAATGAAACTAAGAGTTAGTAAACTAATACTTCAATTCAAACATTCAAACATTACAAAAGGAAAAAAAAAGAAACTGATTTTTTTTTTTTTCAAAATGTGTTGCAACCAAGAGAAATTTGACTTGCATTTAACCTGATAATGATAATAATAATAATAATTGTTATTATTGTAAAAATGCATTGTATAACTTTTTACCAAAATACATGAGAATCTCCTGGAAATCATTTATCCGGACTCAAACTTAAAATTACAAATAACTAAAAACAAGAAACTACAAGGCCTTTAAAAAAAGAAACTATAGAGAACATTGTGTACACTGATAGCCACAAATAATGTACTGAAGTAGTTGCGCCATCTGTGATGCCAACAATATATAATGCACTTTTGGCAATTTTAGAACTAGAAGTGACAAATCTCAAGCGGTTAGTTGTGCATTTGCTTGTAATTTTTAAAACAGAAATCGCAGATCTCAAGTATTCAGCTGTACATAATATAATAGATTGTTCTCATTAATTGTGCGGAGTGCGGAAAAACTACAATTTAGAAACTGTTATCAAGAAACTTGATTATCTGATTTGAAACAAGTTCTTCGTAAATTTACAAAAACACTCAGTTTCCTTCTGCAATTTACAGACATGCTTTACAGTGAGTTGATTACCCTAAATCACCGCACTGGGAGAGTCAAACACCAACCTAATTCTAAATAATGAATACATAAGATACATACAGTAAACCTGTGAAGTTGACCTCCTTTGTAAGTTGGCGACCTGTCTAAGCTGACCACTTCTGTCAGAAACGGAATTAACCCTATGTCTTATAATGTAGGGAAACATTTGTACCTTGACCACCTGTCTATATTGACCACTTATGTATGCTAAATTTGGGTGAGCGCCTAATAAAAAAACCTTTGTAAGTTGACCGCCTAATTATTACTCTATTTATTTGTTTATCTACTTTTGCAAAGATTAAAAAAACTGAAATAATTTTTCCAAGATATTTCTTATGCTATAATGTTAGACCAGTATTTGTCCGGATGGATGAAACATCAACATAAAGTTTGTCTAAACCTCTTTGTAAGTTAACGAAATGGGAACATTATTATGAGCATTATCTTTTTTATTCTTTAAATAAATTTTTTTTCTATCTGATGTAGACATTTCAAAACATATGTATTTTCAGGAAATCGTTACCATCAGATACATAATTAAAATAATAATATATTTATCTTTATTTTCAACTGAATTCTTTAATTTTAAAGTTGTGTAGGGTACATTGTCATTCAGATTAATGATAATACAATAATGACAATATTTAAGCCCTTAGTAGCCTAGTAGTTAGGATGTCGGATCTCCGACCAGAAGATCGGGGGTTCGATACCCGACCAGCTGAAGACCCAATATGTACACTTGGGGATACTTGCATGTAAAATCTATGGACCCTGAAGTCCTGAGGCAGTTCCGAGGGTACCCCGGAGGGTGGATAATTTCCCTTCCCTTCACTCTTAGGTCAGAAGAAGAAGGGGGCGTATTTGTTGTGGCGCCATCTGTTGCCATCCAAATACATAATGAGCCAAGTCGTATGTCCACCGTTGGAGTGTTCATCTATAAACGGAAGGCGCTCCTTACTGCCTTAATTCCTGGTCACTCTGCGAAGGGGAGCTTGAATACCCAAGTCGCAACAGAAACAACAGCAACAACAATGATAGTATTTAATATGTTCTGGGTAAAAAAAGAAGACAAAGATGAAAAAGAAGTTTATATTGTATCCCTTTGCAAACTACCGTTATACCTTTCAAATACATAAGCAGGCTTGTAACATTTTTAAAAAGTCAGATAAAGGTTATATCCCAATGCCATTAAACGAAGCAACTCACTTTTCTAAACTTTAATTCAGAATTTCCTTCCAAATATACTTGTACAAGTTTGAAAAGAAGAACTAATCCCAGAGAAATACTCATTAAAGGAATGAGATGGAGGAAAAGAAGAATTTTTACCTTCGGGTGGGATATAGTCGTCATTATTAGTGATTCCAAAATGATGAGCAGCATCCTCATTAACCTTTGGAAAGTGACAATTACCATCAATAACATCCCGATATAAATTGGGATTTTCTGAAACGTTTATAACAACTTCAAATTCTGTTCTTTTTCTTGTATTTTTGGAGCACAAACATAAATTGCATTCTTCTTACTTTGAAACTAAATATTAAAAGAAATTTATACAAGTATGCATTCAGAATATTTTGTTTTAAAAGAAATTGGTATTTTGTAATAATAAAGATACATAAACTATGACAAGCTTAATATTTTAGAATAAACAAAATAGTTGATTTTTTTATTATTTAAGAGAATAAATACTGTCATTAGTGTACTGATTGCAGTAACATATTTCTGGCAACTCTAAACTCAATTTTTTTTCAATTTAATGTAGCTGTTTTTTTATAAAGATAAGTGTAGTATTGTAGCAGTCGTTACCTCGATGTAATAAACATATCACTTTACGCAAACACAATATATTTATTAGATGATTCGCATTCAATCAACACAAGATATAGAACTGCCAGGTAGCGACGTTGTTGAAAATCCGTTCTCTCATCGATATTCGTTTTTTTTTTTTTGCTAACTATCGATTTTTGGTAATATATGAATACTAGCTGATTCCCCGCAGAACATCTGCGGGATATTAACCATTTTAAAAAACGCTTTAAAATTTAAAGGCTTAAGAAAAATTTGCAAGGTACACAAACTAAGGTTTGGCATTCCAAAGAATCGGAAATTAAAAGTTGAGTTATTAATGAAAATACTTTTTAAAAAATAGAAATAACTTTGTTTAAGTCCGTAAGTTACAACAATAAAAACAAATATTATGTTATTTTTCTATGCTAATCATTAACGAATTTTTTAAATATCGTTTTACCATACTTTGCTTTTTGCATGATGTCGGTATCGTATCGTACTGCAAAATTTAATCGTAACTGGTCCACGTTAATTGAAATATATATATATATATGAATGGGTTGATAACTGTGATAACTGTAAATAATTCAAACAATAAAATTTCATGAAGAGTAGGTCTTTTTGGATGTTAATTTAAATTTCCTAACTCAGTTATTTACATAAATATAAAAATGATGAATATCGCGTCTAAATATTTTATGATTACCTTTATAAGTTTTTAGTAGCATTATAGAATATGACAACATATTTCGCTTTTAATAGTTTCCATAACAGTGCTTTGTATTTGTGTCGATATCATCTGTTGTCGTAATAGTTTTCATTTATTGTAATGAAAAAAGAGCGATTCTAACTCCGAAACAAATGTATGTCATGTCCAATGCAATTTTCAGCTTAACTACGTTTAACTTGGCAATGCAAATTCTGTAAATACTTTTTAGAGAGCAATAGATCATCTAACTCCAAATTATTACTTCAATCTCACTTACGCTACTATGTAAAAGTCAAAATTGTGGATCGGATGATTTTTTTTTTGTAAAGGGAAAAAAAAAATGGGTATTACTTTTAAAACCATGATGAGAATCATCATATATTTTTCTTTTCGTTTTTCATTTTAGTGCATGCGCTCATAATCTGTCTGATGCTCCTCTGCATCTCCTTTAAGAACTAGGTGCTATTTCGGAAGTTTTTCTGTTTTAATATAGGTTTCTAATTACACTAGAAAGACGGAAAATTCCCGTGTACCCAGAAAGACCAAAAAGGCCTGTTTAACCCTTCCGGGAATTTTTTGCATAATTCTTTTAAAATTTCTTCTTGAGCGAGTCCACGTGCACTACGCATATTCTCTAATTCCTATGCCACAATAGAATGTATGATAATGTAGGCTTTCTTTTTCACATCAAAATGTACAACTTATTTCAACGAAGACCAATCGCCATTGTCCGTTTTTTCTCTTTTTGCCAAGTAATGTAAAAAGCACAATGTTACAAAAAATTTCGTTCTTTCATTAATATTATTTGATGTTGTTTTTGTTATAATCTTTTGAGTTTACGCTTTGTTTCAATGATCTTGAAATATACATATGGTATTTGTACATCATTGGAAGAGTATTTGTACATCACTGGAAGTACATCCTTTTCATTCATATACGTGCAATGAAATATACATTGCACGTATTTGTACAAAATACGTGCTGAAAAAGGTTAGCAACTATGGCACTGTACACATGTCCTCGAATGATCGACCGATGCACTAAATGTGTGATGAGAGCGAAGATTCTTTTCTAAAGTATTGTTTACTTAACCCTTCATTCTGTCTAAATCTTTTTTGAACACTCTGCATGTTAAGACTATCTTTCACAGAAAACCCGAAAATACTCAATCATAATATTGAAAACTGCCACACGTCAATAAATATTCAAACCAGAGTTATATTTCAAAAGTGAAATTTGCGCAGAGATTTAAAAAAAAATAAAAAAGAAATTTTAATGAACAGCGTTTAATAAGCCCATCATGATCGAGGTCACTAGTGGAAAAAGGGGGTGAAGAGAAAGAGAAAGGTCAAAAGAACGACAAATGCGATTTAGTATTCTTTGAATAATATTATTAAAGAAAATGATTTTTAACTTATTTTAACAGATTCATTGCTTTGCATGTTCTTCCAAAAGTAAGAGAACGCGTAGCGATTTCTGATTCGAATTATTACGCAAAGAAATTGAATCCGATATTGTTTTTAAAACCAATCTTTATACTCTCTTAGCCTTCTTTCCCGTAAAAGTAAAGAAAAAACTGATAATAAACTATGAAAGAAGACTTAAATAAGGCTTACCGTAAAAATATCGTTAAAAATAAAAAAAAGTTGAAAAAAAAGTTAAGTAATTAAATAATTATTGAAAGGTAGAGTTTTGATATGGGAAAAATGTGTGTCCGTCGTGTCTGTCTGCCCCCCCCCCCCTTAAAAATTTTGAAGGAATTTTCCGATTCAAATTTTTTTTTCATTCAAAAGATCTTGCCGAGGACATCTCATTTCAATACTTTATTACATTTGAACAATTTTATGTTCAATTTCGAACGGTTCAAAAAATGTTACCATTAGCGCTGTTGGGGAAATGTAAAGCAAATTGCATAAAACCTGTACATACGACCCAAGTTACTTCAGAAAAGCTTATAAAAGAGCTCTCGAAATTTTTGATGGAACAATTTTTGCTCAATTTTGAACAGTTCAAAAGAATTTAACTTTTATAGGTAATTTTTCATGCCTTCGGATAAATCTTAATCCTACATAAATCCTGTTCTAGAAGACGGATTTGCTTGTAACAAACTACATCGAAAAGATGTTATAACGTGGAACATGTACAGATGCAAAATTAATCCAGAACTAAACGAGATTATTTCCCTGCAAAACTTTTTGATCTGGATTTTTAAGGATATTTTCGAATAAATGAATGAATGAGTGAATGAATATGCATAAACCGTCGAAAAAGGTATATTTGAAGTCTTGAACAACTAAAGCTAAATGAGAAAGAGAAAGGTAGATAGATTAATAATTTGATATTGATGTATACAGGAAAGTAGGCTCGTATAGTTCTAGACGGAACTTCTTGTTAACTGTAGCAATAATAAAAAAAAGGAATTAATAAAATATCCTTAATTTTTATTAATAATAATGGAATAAACTAAATATTCCAAAGGTTTTATTATAATTAATTAAAATTTACTTAACTAAATATAAAATATTTTTGGGAGTGAATTTCCCACATACATATATAAATAGGTATTTGTGTGCACTTCAAAATAAAGTTTCAACAACCGCATACATTTAGGCCATCGAATACTGCTCGAGTTACTACTCATTTATAAAGTATTTCTCTAAGAGGCTCTATGATCAAAGTTCAGGAGGACATTGCAGAAAATGCTTGCATGAATAGCATGCGTTCTTTGCT
This sequence comes from Octonoba sinensis, assembly GCA_038502835.1. Taxonomy (NCBI): domain Eukaryota; kingdom Metazoa; phylum Arthropoda; class Arachnida; order Araneae; family Uloboridae; genus Octonoba; species Octonoba sinensis. Next base: position 13,450,760 of record CM076606.1, on the reverse strand, counting down.
GAATTTAATGAGAGATTAGATTACAAACCTGATGGCCAAGTTCCAATTGCCAATCATGAAGTTTGAGAAAGGAATTAGGCCCAAGGAAATTCTATATTGTGCTGGAAAACTTAATTGGGAAGCTAAGATATTGATTAATGAAAATCCAATGTAGAATATACTTAAGTTTATGTTCCGTATTGAAAAGCTCGCTTTCCTCTTAATCTAGTTAGCATATTATCGGTGGAAGGATTTACATGAAAATAAAATTATCAATTAAAAATCCAATATGTTTGATATTTTAAAATTTTACTGCTAAATTAATTCATTTATTAATTGAATCATTTACTTGAGAAACCCCATAAGTCACACTTCAGCAACTTTTAGAAAATTGAGGAAAACTGAGTAAACATTGATAATGACATGTGATGGACATTTTTCCAGTCTTAACTGTTAGTATTAGGTCAAATACACTGTCCGTATTCATTAACCAGGATTACATATACATGAATTTATACTGAATTTTAAATTTCGTTGACTTATAGGGTTTCTCAAATTAACATAAAAGGTACTATAAAAACATTTTTTTTTGCAAAATATGATATAATTGGATGGCTAAGTGAATAAATTATCTTAAAATAAATGATATAGAATGAATTGGGGCAAACCAGCAAATTCGGACTAGCGTCTCAAAACCAACGCGGCTATCTACGGAAATCTTAACTCCGCATGCGGGAAGTTAAGTTCATTGGGAAAGAGAGGTGTGAGTCTGTTGAAAAGAATGGTTAGCTTCTGAGATATCCCAGAATGCATTGGGTTGTGTTTGTTTACATCGCGATCTATGTACACTATGATTCTTTTTCTTCAAACTGCTTTATACAGCCAGGACTGATGTGGTTTCTCTTTTAAACGATGAGTTTTCATCATAGTAATCGATTTTTAAAAAACTCATTTTCGTGAAAAATGTAACTTACGGGGCTTCTCAAATAACTGATTCAATTATGAAGTTCATATCGAAAATATTAATTTAGAGCTTCATATAGAAACATTGCGAAACTTTTTCAAACATTTTGCTAAGTAAATAAAAAAATTAATAAATTCTACACTCTCAGAAAGAGTAGAATACAAAATAGAATAAAGCTAAGTAAAAAAAATGCATCAGCATACTTATAACTGTTAAAGTGAATTATTATACAATGCAACAATTTCTATTGAACAAACATATTAACAAAAAAAAAAGAATTAGTCTGCAATAAGTAATCAAATTAAACAAATATTTCTGTTTCGAATTGAGATGGAACTGAAAGAATCAGAAAAGAGCCTGTACCATGTATGCCATTGCGCGGATAAAGATAACCCACAGAAAATACGTCCCACGGGATGGACTCAGGGTGTACCTATATATGGTGGGAGACTATGAACTAAAACGATAATGGCATCCGCCGTGCGACATGAAGGTATAGCTGCCAGTCCCTGGGGAATGCACTAGGTCTTCAAATGATGTGGAGCTAATACGCAGCCCGTTAGAAATAACAAAAAATATTTGTTACTTTAAACTACATGCAGTGATTTTATTACTATACGTATATTACCTTTCGTCATATTTCGACATATATTTCGTAAAGCAACAAGGGCTTGAACAAACGGAGTGATGTTATAAGATATTACTTACTTTCCTGTGAAACTTTTATCAGACTTGGCCACATTTTTAAATGCCCTTTGACCTTATCAGCTTTCCTTCAGCGGACGACTTTCTTCTAAAAACGTAATTACAATTGCCAAATGCCTTTTATCTGCATATAGTATCTTATAAATGGGTCATCTCTTATGAGCACGACACCAACGAGCCATATATTTTAGGAGAACAAATCTTCTAATGGATCTGCTTTTTAAACTGTTCGAAATTGATTGCTCAACACCGAACAGAAACTAGATGAAGCTTAAAAACTGCTAATTAAGAACTATTCAATATTATTACAAGAAATGAAACATTAAACAATGCGTCTAGCAACTCTGATTAATTTATAATTAAAATATTACATGAATTGGCAATGGCGTACTAATTTGATTTTACCCAAGCTTAATTAAATTTCTGCGACCACTCTTTTCACTCATTTAAAGGACAAAATATAAAGACTGCCGACTCAACCAGCATTTTTATAAGTTACAACTTAATAAAACCCGATCTTTAATATTCAAGTAAAGAAAAGTGGGAGATTGAAAAATGAATGCTCCCCTAAAGAAAGGCGAAATCGTTTTGAGAAAATTTTCTTGAAAAAGAAGTGCGGACGGGAGAAAATGACGATCAAATATGTAAATCACTCGGGGGAACTTGGTACTGTGATGAGAATTTATGCCTTGGAGAAGCTAATGAGGGCTTAGATTTCAGCTCTGCGAGAAGTTTTACGTTATTTATTAACTAGATTTTTCTACAGAAAGAATTGTGTTGTTTAAAACTTTTCGCAGAACTTTAGTAAGGAGTGTTGGAGGATAACTTGATAATAAATCGCATTTTATCGTATTACATTTGCATTATTTAAAAATAATCAAAATGAGTTGTGTTAGTAAGTCATTTAATTTTATACTGTAAACCATATACAATGTAAAAGCCTGTTTTCTACTTAGGTAGTACTTCATCCTACAGAAGACTTAAATAATGCTTTAAACCCCTTAAAAACTTCAACTCATTCTACCTTCAACAGAGCTACCTACTATTTGCACAAAATATAAATTTGTAAGGCAACACGTATAGTAAATGTAAACCACAATTCTTAGAGATTTCTTTCTTTTTAGCCTAATTTCCCGTGAAAGTTAAAAATGAATGAAAGAAGGGCATAAGTTCCAAGTTCCTTTGAATAAGCTTACTGGAAGAAACTCTCAAACGGAAACTTTTTTTTTTTTTTTTTAATTCGAACAATTTTCGTTCAATTTTGAACAGTTAAAAAAAAATAAAACATTAGTACCTACGGGGAAATTTCAAACCTATACAAATCCTATTCTAACAAACGGATTTGCTTGGAACAAACTTTATCGAAGAGAAGTTATGGCGTGCAAAACGTACAGATATGAAGTTCATCCAAAACTAAATGAGCCTATTTTCCCACGAAACTTCTTCATTTGGATTTTTAAGGATTTTTCCGAATGAATAAATAAATGAGTGAATGAATGCATAAATAAATGAATGAGGTAATGAATATCTGTAAACCATTGAAAAAGGTATATGTGAAGCAATTAAAGCTAAATGAGCGAGAGGAAGAGAGAGATAACTAGATTATCAATTTGATGTTGGTGTAAGTATACGGGAAAATATGTTTGTATAATTCTAGATAGAACTTTTTTTTTTCAATTTTTGCCGCTAAATTAATAATTATTTTCTCAGAAGCATGGCTGTCTCCCAGGATAATGAGAATTAACACAAATATACATTGCTTTATGCTTTCTAAAGATTTAAATATAAATGCGGAATTGTACCAGAAATGACAGCGATTTATATACAATACTAAAAAAAAAGCACTACTAATAATAATAACTGTTGCTACTGTTCGGTCAATCCTAAGAAAGAGGTCTCCTGATTTCCACATGGAGAGGGCACAATACTATTTATGAAAATAGCATAGATGAGACGAATGGATAAATCCATAGCTGAAACCGGTTCAGAACAACCCAAAATTTTTACCCTCGTAATTCAGTAAACTCCTCTTAAAACGACCCACTTTTTAGCAACTCTTCACTTGCTGCACTGTAAAAAAAATCTCCTGCAAACGGAAAAGTTCCGTTCTCGTATTTTCAGGACGTGATATTTCCGTTTTTGGAAGGAAAAACGAAGTGTTGAAGCACTACGGAAAACTTCCGTTAAAATCAGTCAAAAAACACTCTGAAAATTCAGGGTTTTTTTAATAGTCAGTTTTAATGATGTGCACTCAGAGTTTTTTATTCTGAGTGAGCATCACATAAAATGCTTATAAAAGCGTTAAAAATATGGAATTACAAAATTATACTATAATTTTGTAATTCCATATTTTTACAAAAATGGCTCTAAAGTTCTTTTAACGCATACGATTACGAAGCTTGTTCATCGGGCCTGCATTAAATTGCCAAAGCCCTCATATTGTCTAAGTGGTCAGACGACCGTTGTCTGATTGGTTTTTGTCACTGAAATTCGAGCATGCCGACACGTTTTCTGTGTTATAGGTCACAATCTTAACTTTCGAAAAAGCATAATTTGCGTACTCGGTTGTTAACGACAGAGGTATGTCCAGGCGCTGTCGAATCCAAGAAAGGCGAAGAACTAGTTGATCACGTGGTTAATTCCGTCCGATTGCATTCATAAACATGTAGCAATAATGCATCCCTAGTTGGGAAAGCAAATAGTTCACGGCGATTCCTTATTGCTCGATAAGACTGATAAAGTCACATGATCATGGAATTCTGTAGCCTTGAATTTCAGAGACAATGTGCAGCAAGACGGTCGCAATCGCAAGGCTTTGTGCACATATTTTCAGCTCTTAAGCTGGTCTCAACACTGAAAAGTTTCAGAAACGATTAACTAAGATTCCCTTATTAATGTCTCGCAGTGGATCAGTTGGTAGAAGCTCGGTTCCCGCATAACACCTAAAGTGAAGCAACGTTGACTGAGGTCAGTGGTTAAGAGGGTGATAACCTCTTGCGGCTGGTTACTTGGGACCGTGTACGCTAAAGGGAGCTGGCGCACGTTAAATCCGTAGTGGCTCCAATGTCCTTCAAGTGAAACGATTCATCTGAGGATGCCAACCCTAGGTGACAGTCTCTCATCTGGGAGCTGGTTCAAAAATTAAGAGGCCACACAAATTGAGGTTTAGCCGACCTTCAGCCCTTATGGTTCTTCGCTCAAGTAAAGCTACATATCACCCTTAGCCATGGATCAGTCGTCTTCTGCAACATGATCCGGATCTGGTGTAGACTTTTCTACGCCCAGGGGGATAAGAAACAGTAACAACCTTAACACTTACCTTCTATAAAAACATTCACTAAATCTAAGGCAAATTATGCACTAAAAGTGAACTCCCTTTATAACATCCTTTTTAAAAATTAATACAGAAGGTCCTTATACAAAAAAAAAGCTGTATTTAAGGATTTTTATTTTTAATGCATTGTATAAGGCATACCTTTTTAAACTAAGAATAAATGGCAATTTAGCAGAGATTTTGGAGATAAACACCTGTGCGTGACATTTTTATAGTTAGTACATCGCTTGAAATAATTATTAAAGTTACTAAATTATTGATTCTGCAGTCATATCCAAAATTTGCATTTGTTAAGCTGCATTTTATTTGCTAACTTCTTACTCAGAGCATTAATTAAATTTGAAGAAATATTATTCAGGACATTGTGTAGCACTTTGTTCACCTTTTGTTCCACAGTTGAATACAAACTTGTGTTATTTCAGTAGTTTCATGCTATGAGTTATTGATTCGATAGTCAAATTTAATTCCCTATGTTCGTTTTGCATATCATTAGCTTACCCAATTGCAGGAACGTATTGTAATGCTTCGTACAAATATGTGTTCCATGTAACCAAATTGCGCTTACGAGAATGGTTAATTAGTTTAATTATGTGCATACAATGAAATAAAATGTAACACTTTTCTTTATTATACTGTTTTGGAATTAGTAGGAATATAAAAGGAAAATGGAATTAACACACTCATAATGATTTTTTCCCCAATATGTTATGTTATTTATGTTAATTTATGCAAATGTTTAATCGTGGAGGTAAGTGTTTACTTACAAATGTATTGTAATTTTTCTTAGTTTAAAACTTTAGTACATATGTACGTTTATTGGTCTCTTAACAAGATGATGAAATGATTCATTGTTTTTTGATAATTTTTGAGCAGCATCATTGCTGAATTTGAGTTTTGCTATTTTGTATATTCTGCACGACCCCTATTTTTACATCATTTTTTAATGTGTGTTCTCACATTCGTGATTAAAAACTGATGCGACAGTTATTCTTTTTACTATTTTTCACTAACTCGTGGCCAAACGATAAAATATGTTGCTCAGAACCGAAAAGTTCTCAGTTCTAATGCTGACGCTGCAGTCGCTAATTTAAGAAACGAGGCGGAGAGATGCTTGCTCTGATTTGTTGTCTGACAGTTAACGAACTACTTGAATTGTAGTTTTCCTAGTTCTTTCTTCAATACGTAAATGAAAGGCAGTCATGCTTAGAATTCAACCAGCAGATCAGCCTTCTGAAAGCTTGTCTGAACGGAAATTTTCACGAAACATAAAAATTGCCTGTTGTGTTATCGCCTATTAAATTATCGTTGCTTCTGTAAAGTTAATAATCATTTATAGTTGATTATTCCTTTAATAAGTAATTTGCAGCCATATGAATCAAAATTATTCTTTAAAAATCCATTAACCTGAATTATTGTCTCACATTCGATCTCAAAATTGTGAATTTAATATCAAATAATTATGCCAATAAAGATAGGAAAACAAAAAATAAATGGGCAAAAATAACAAACAATAACCGAACAAAATACCATTAAAAAAACGCATTTTTATTTTGTTGGATGCCATTGCGTACATATGATCACATTTGTTTACATTGAAAAGGTGTTCCTTGTAGCTCCGAATACACGTGGCTGTACTTTTTATAGTTGTTTTGTGCTTTTAACATTAACGTTATTTTTCTGTTTATGTTTATAACAAGAGGTAAACCGTTTAATTAATAACGAAATATGTGTAGATTTTCAAAGCAGATTTAGTATATTTTCTTTTTACACATTTTTAATTTTAAACTACACTAAACTGATAAATCATGGGTTTTTTTAAAAATAATATGTCATAAATATAGTGGTTTTCATTAGGAAATATATAAGTGATCGTGAATAAAGTGCCTAACTGATTTAATAAAAAAATAGGGGATTTACAAAGAACTCCGTCTGAAAATACAGCGCCTCAGAAAATGTGAAATAAAATTAAGTTTCTAATCCTAGGATTACTTAGGGAACGATTTTAATGATGAAAAATGACAACTCTTAAAATAACGAAAAAATCCGAAACTATTTCAGAAAAGGGCAATTTTACTGCATCACGTACTTATTAACTATGCTATTTTTTTTGTTTCGAACTGCTTAAATGCTGTAACGGCAACACGTTTAAAGATAATTCTGTTACCAAACAATTTCGCTTCTTTTAAGTCCATTTTTGCTTCATAAATTTAAATTTATACCATCGTTTCGTTCTCTTTCCTCCTAGACGAATGCTAATTAACCATTCGATTTATTTACTTTCACTCTTAAACAAACTATTCAAACAAATATATTCGTAAGCATTAAATCGAGATTTCGTGTAACGAAAGAATGTGTAGGGCAAATACCGGTGTTCGTGAACAGAATAATGAAAAGCTTATTTAGTTATACACCCAAGTAAATACTAATTTCTACATATGAAATGCAATTAATGTTTTTATTCAGGTCAATAATTCAGGGAGGACTATGAAGAATGCATGAATAAATTCAACAGTGAATTCTTTTGTTTGTTTTTATTTACCTAACGTTAAAATATTCTTTCAAATCTTCTTTACACGACGTTGCTCTGTAAATAATATTTGCTATTTAAATTTTATCTAAAGTAAAATATTTTGTCTAATACGGTTTATTAAACAATTGACTGAAATTGCATTTTTGCTCAGTATTTTTCTACTATGTATTTTCGGCAATGCATGTTCTTAAACTTGTTTTAAGTTTTCTTTACTTAACGTTTTTATGTAACTTCGCATTTCTTTACAGAATGTCAGTGTCTTAATAATACGTGCTTCTCGAATATTTCTCCTTTAAAAGTATTCTATTTCATGTAGTTTATTAGCTCTTTTAGATTATAGAACAATTTGGATTTTCTAAATTGTACATTTAATAAAATACAGCTGCAGTGTATGCTTTTATACAAGTTTTAAGTTTTCTGTACTTAACATTTTTGCTTAATTTCGCATTTTCTCTACAGGACATGAATGTGTAAAAAATATGTGATTTTTAACTATTTATCCTTTAAAATATTATGTTTTGTGCGGTTTATTAACTGTTTAATATTATAGATTAATAATTTATATTTTCAAAATTGTATTTTTTTTAAATAAGGCAGATTTTTTCCCCCACATTACAGTTTCCGTTTTTTAACTTTAAAAAAAAGGCTTTCTTATCTTTTTCACAGTACTTGGCTACGTAGATAATAGTTTTTCTTTTAATAGTTTATATTATTTCTTGTAAAATTGTTTTCTTCTGCGTGATTCGTTATAATTTTGATTCAGACAAAAAAATAAGGAAACATATTTTAAGGACGTATCTTTCTTTTATAAGTTTAAATTTGGCATCTTTTAATTCAAACAATTTGATGTTGTAGGAACATTTTGAATTTTTTTATTTGATTTTTTTTTTAATTTGAATTAATTTTTTAATTTTTTTTAATTTAATTTGAATTTTCGAATTTGATTATTACTTTTTAAATCCTAATAGTTAGGTTTCCTTCTGGATGCCTCCAGAAGCCATCATGTAAGCTCGAAAAATTTTAAAATAACTGTCAATGCTTGCAAATCTTATAGGACTAAACAGCTGTAGTAAAAATAACTATTCTTGTATGTAAATCTATAATATTGATTGCCGTAGTAGTGGATAATGTTCTAATAATGCAATGTCCGCATTTTTAAAACATTTAAATTATTCCCATCTTCAAGTAACAACAACAACACGCAGAGAGACACTAACGTACAGACAGAGTCGCCCCCCCCCCCCATCTCAATCCCTCTCTCCTTCGTATAGTACCGTAAGTTGATGAATATGTGTTGTTTTTCAGAGTCGAAGAATTAAAATTTTCTGATGGTTTATTCACTTTAAGTGAATGAACGGTATAATTTCACATTTTATTTAATGGTTGAGTTTTCATGCATTCTAAGGAAAATCTTACTACAAAGGAATTCTTAATTTCGACAAGGTACAAAACGTGTACGTAACTCTGTGAAAGAAAAGGGTCTATTGACTGCGCATGTTTTGCAAAGGCGTCTTGTGTGTCCCCCCAAAATATTAAAATTTTTGAAAAGTAGATAATATTCTTTTATTAAAAAAAGTTGTCTAAAATGTTGAAAAACATATAAACTTTACTATATTTACAATAATATTAATAATAATAATAATAATAATAAAATTTAAAAGCTTCCTCATTAATAAGATAAAATAACATTTTAAACTAAATTTTCAATTTGTTAGATAACATAACTGATATGCAATCTACATATCTCAAATTGTTAAAACGTCAAAATAGGTCGTTAAAATTTAATAAGAGTTTACGCTTGCGGCCTTTACCTAAATACCCTGATCCTTTAATTCGAAGCATAAATTAGATTAAAACAAATGATATTTAGATTATTTTAAAGCATTCAGAGCACGTTCTGTACCTTATAAAGTGTTCGATAATTGAATGCAAAGTAGCATTATTTCCGTTAATGACATGTTATACGTGATCGGCTATGTATTCAAATCCAATTCAGTATGTTCCTTTATAAGTTATTAACATCGCAGATTATGTAGCAACTAATTGTGATGCTTCCAGTACAATGGGATTCTCATCGACGTATCATTTCCCACTTATTAAAATTGTTAATCAGTTAAATTATGTATGGGGGAATGTGTAAAATACCCATGGCAGTGACGTACGCATAGTCTAAGTTATGCTAATTTGTGTTAATGAGTGAGTCACAGACCTCTAGTGGTTTCAGTAAAGTTACTTCCTTTTCCTCTTTTAATTCAGGGTTGAACAGAAGGATTTTTTATATTTTTATTACTTTTAGCTCTAAGATGATTATTCAATAATGTAAAACATCATAGAATTATAGTTTTATAATTTTATTAAAACTTTGTTTTAAAGTTGTGTGACAAAAGTCATCCACTTTAAGCTCTACCACCACACATTAATGCACCAAAAAAGGGATTCTTTCGAGAATTTTTGCACTAAACTTTTATAACAATGCCTTAGAATCGTCCCCCCCCCCCTCGTAAATGTACACCTGCTTATCTTTATATAATACGTGAATACATTTTAAATTTACCTTTAAGCAATTTTCAATGTAAAATGAAATATTTAATTCATTAATTAGCTAATGTTTTGTGGAAAGCATTGATTTACTTTTTGATATTTAAAAAATAGAAATAAATAAATAAAAAATTGTTATTGCTAACACATTTTAACCTTCTAGAAAAAAGTTTCGCCTTCTAGCAGTTTGCCTGTCAACATTCATGAAATAGTACTTTCCCCCCCTCAACAGATCAATGGATTAAATTGGTTAGAAGCAGCAGGCCTTTCGTTTATACGGTAACATTTTGTAATTTAATAATGAAAAATTCAACTATTAACAAGGCTTTTTACGCATAGAAACTTAGCATTTTGCACGTTTATATGGACCATGACCTTGACTTGACGTGACGTTATTTTTCAATGTTTTGGTTACAGTGTACTTTTGCAAAAATATTAGTTCTTAAAAAAGGGACTTTGTTCCGAAATGTCTCTCTCTCTGCTTTTTTTTTTTTTTTTTTTTTGATCATATTATTGAGTCGTAATTGAAAAACTTGAAAAAGAAGAAGAAGAAGAATGAAAAAATAACGATCGAACTCCAGCTCATAACAGTGTAGGAAAAAAAAAACAACATTGCAATAGCATTTTCTTTTTCTTTATAAGTCATGCTACGGAACATCCTGGAAAGACAATTTAGGCGTGAAATTGCACCGAATCTAAAATGTTGATACTAAAAAATGTAAATACGAGTTGAAGATAAACCACAAATGCAAGAAGAAGATGTAAAACGCACAAGAAGTCAAAAGTCAAATGAATATAGAATCATAAAAGCTAATCTACTTTTAAATACGAGTATTTGATTATCGAAATCAAGTTACAGTACATAGGTTTTCAAAAAAGAAAGAAAAGAATTTCTATTTTATCTTGGAAGCGCTTTGCTTTTCTCGCTAAATTTTAAGGTTGAACATTTCCATAAATAGTTAGATTAATCGTTGTCTTAGTTGACTATATCAATAATGCAGCCCTCTTAAATACCATTAGTTACACAATACTAGTAAACTAAAATAAAAAAACAGAATACATTACAAATTATAAGATGAATACAACGTTAATATGGCTGAAAATTTGCAAAAAAAAATTGCAGACACTGGTTTCGAGGTTATAGGGACTTTCCATGGACAAAAAGAGCATCCAGTTAAAAATGTATGCCTTAAGTAGATGCAGTTTTAGTTATTATAATATACTATCTCATTAGTCTTGCATTTAAATGAACGTTTATTGTAAGCTAAAAACACATGCCTACAATGTATTTGAAATTTTGTGCTTAATTTATGTCGTACGTAAGTCTTTCTGTATTCACTAATGAATGCATAAAATAAAATCAAAGCGTGGTAGTTTACAAGAGTTCTTAAAATATTTTATTTACTTTGTTTCTTAATATTATAATTTTAGACTGGGTTAAAGTGATTTTTTTCCTCTAAGGGAACACGGGACCTTTCCAATGAAATTTCAAAAAAAAAAAAAAATGCAGCAGTACATAATTTATATTTTTTAAACGTAATTTATATATTTCTATGAGAAATTATGAACATTATGGTTATACACATAAATTGCGACCTCAACTTTCACAATTATAGCAAAAAATAAAAACTACGAAAAGTATAAAAAATGCCCCCCCCCCCCCCCCCGGTCTCCTTTTCTTAGTAAATTTCCAAAAACTTTTTTTACGCTTCAAATGATCACTATGAAGATAAGCATTGGGTTTTGGAAAAATTTATTAGATTTTTTTACACTGGTTTGATTGCGCCGGATTGTAATAATTTTTGAAGAAGAAAATCATGAAAAGTGAAAAAAAAAAGCTCAGAAAGTGTTAGGGGGAAACATTATTTAATGCTGCAAGTCTTTATCCTATTATACTTTTCCTGAAAGTAAATTATTAAGTGCTTTGGTTAACATTTGAGACACAAAGAGCATTTTTCGGATATTTTTCATTTTTTGCTATAATTTTGCCAAAATTGAAGTCACAATTTACTCTAACAACCGTGATATTCGTCATTTCTCTTTAAAATACATAAATTACTGTATTTTTTTAAAAAATTCATCAGAAGGATTCCGTGTCCTCTTAAAAGTGCAATAATTCACGAAGCGCTCTGCTGAAGAACAAAATATAATGCATCAAACCATTCTTAATATACTTTTGATGAGTTTCGAAAATTTACATACAACCTGGAGTATTCTGATAAGGTTTCTTTAATTGAATCTACCAAAAACATAACTTCGTTAATTTATTATGTTTTTACATACTTTATTTTTTTCTTTTATCTGTTTTTTTTTTTTTTTTTCAAAATCACCATGTTACACATTGAAAAAGGCTTAACGGAAAAAGCTTTCTCATATCTACGTTAATCTTTCTCTTTTTTTTCTTTCTTAACTCTGAAACAACTCTTGCTTTTCTCGTCTTTTAATGAAATTCATCGCCAGGTGGGTGCTTCATCAAAAATTAATTTAAAGTGTCAAGTTGCCTCAATTCTGATTTTTTTTAGCTAACGCAGCCTTTATTAAGTTTCAACAGTTTTCTTTTAAGCTTATTACTTCAAATATAGTACATTTTATATTTTCTTGCGAGTTTTCTTTACGCAACAGTTCATTGTTGTCAAACGCTGAAAAACAGTTTATTTACATACAAATTGGATAGGAAATTTGTTGATAAAAATTTTTTAAAAAGCATCACTGAAATCTAACATGGCATACAAATGATTGTTTTACATTCGATTTATGCATTAATTTGTGCAGGTAGTTCCAATTGCTCCAATGGGATTAAAAATGGCGTTAACAACGCCTGAACAATAAGTTTTTAATATTATTATCTACTTAACTAAGAATGCTGAAATAAATAAGTAACATCAAGAAAATAATTTACGTGAAAATTCTATTGCAAAATGTAATTAAGAAATGAAAACAATAAAATTTCGATCTGTTTATTCTCTTAAAGTCCCCCTCTAGAAGTAAGCGTGAGCTCCACAAACGGTATACAGAAATAACTGTAAAGCTTAAGAAAGTTGTTTGACATGGACACGCATTTTATCACATTTGACGTATTTTCATGTAAAGTTGAAATAAACATATAAATGAAAAACGTAAAAACTATTGTTTTATACAAAAGTAGCTAAAAGCATATATAAGTTTAAAATAATATAATGAATTCAAGAGGTATTGAAACGTCACATTTAAATTGGACGCTATCAATTGAATTTGAAGTCGGTAATCGCACTTTATTTTAAAATTTGGTAAAAACTTCCTAATTGCGACGTTTATTTCTTATGCAGTGCAAAAAGGAACGTCTTGCAACATCGAAACACGTGTATGCAGTCTTTCATAAAATTTATGCATAATTTACGTTGTATTCCATTTACTTCCTAATTGCTCTGTAAAACTTTTGTAGTTTTAGTTTATGTTAATGCATATCTCTATGCGTTTCAACAAAATGTATAAAAATAATCACAGTCCTTTCCATTCTGTAGTTAAACTTTCAGTGATAATTGTTTAAGCTATTCATTGATTAAAAAACTCGAATTTGTGATCACTTAGTGGGACAAAACACACTTGGTATCAACAAAAAATTGCATTTAGGGGAAATTTTAATAATCTTCTAGTGTACGCGTGTCGCGTTTGTAAAATTGAAGCACTTTACAGAATTGCAAATTTACCCTTTCCACTGAACAGTGTAATGATAAATTTTGTTAATAAAATCATGAATAGCTACAATACATTTCATGTGTTTTCATCAAACAATATTTACTTCATTTTACTCTGATTATATATCCATAAATAATAGTTTCATGCTTACCTATTATTTCGAACTATATCTTTTAAGATGTGGGAAAAAAAAATAATAATACATAAATTATGCACAAAATTAAGTGATGACAATATTTTTTGTTTGGTTCTTCATTTCAGTAAATGTGTTATCATGTTAGAAATAAGGGAAATGAGGGTAAGAGTACGCAGTCGGTTAAGAGTACGCAGGGTCTTTTTTCCCTGTTGGTAACACTGCAAGCAGAAGCGAGTGTGATCAACTCAACACGTTTGTTTTCAGCTGGCTCAAGAGACCGCCATAGTTATTTTCATCCTTGCTGTCGTTTATTTATCAGGTAAAATATGATTTCTGCATGTTGGCATGTAATTTTTCTGTGAAGAAATATTAAATTTTTTGTCAATAAAGGATTGATGTTTGCTTTTTAAGTAGACATCATCATGAGCTTTGTTCCCTTCCGAACAATGTGGGCATGTCAGAATTTTACTATTGTGAATGCTACAGCCATCTATGGACGATTTTGAGGAGCAATACATCGGCGGGTAAGAGTGCGCACATAAGGAAAAGGTAGAGAGAAAGAGAGAATTAGAAGAAGCAAAGGCTAATCGAGCTGCTATGAAAAGTAAAAATGAGGCCAAAACTGAAAAAGGAAAAATCGTGACAGCAACGAAAAAACTTGTTCTGCATTGTGTATTGACAACCCAGTTCCCTCAACAAGTTCAGCAAACAATGAGGCAACAATATGCCCAGGCTACGAACAATCATATGATGAACATTGGATCCAGTGTGTGTTATGTAAGGAGTGGTGGTATGATGACTGTTCTAGCTACGAAGGCACTGCAGCATTTGTATGTGACTACTGCTAAAATTTATGAATGCACACTCTTACCCTTCCTGGGTGCGCACTCTTATCCGCCAGGTCGGGTAAGAGTACGCATTTGCAATTTTTTTCGCTCTTGCTTTCTTTCCTATATTTTTTAAGATAAAACTTTCAATTTATGTACCTAAGTTTCTAAGTTAATAAACTATGATTCAATCATTTTTCAAGGTTCTCACTTTTCAATTCTCATTTTTATAAAGAACAATCCACTAGGTGCGTACTCTTTCCCTTAAAATATTTCTATTGATTTTTTTTCTTCCGTAAAAAAGAAACGTTTATAGCGTTTGCTGGTATTATTCAGGTTTAAGTAGGGAACATTTACTAGACCTATTATACCTGAACGAAAAATTATGCAGAAAAATACATATTATACATACATATACAAATATATATATATATTTGGTTTGCAAGTAATGATAACGTAGGCACAATTTGCAAAGGCGCTCAAGGCAACACATTTAAACAGTTGTATAATAGTTTAATAAAAAAGAAAGAAATTAATATTAAACTAGTGGGTATGTAAAAATTTAACAATAGAAAACAAATGACAATAAAATTTAAATTCAAACATATTTGAAGTGGCAAATAACAAATGAACGAATATTAAAATTCGAACGGCAAAATAACTAAGTAATTTTCATATTCGTTCATTTGTTAATTGCCCCTTTAAATATGTTTAAACTTCAATTTAATTGTTATTTGTTTAATACTGTTAGATTTTTACATACCCACTAGTTTAATATTAATTTCTTTCTTTTTTTAAACTATATATAAATTACATATATATATATTGCTTTTTTATCTTTTACTAGGATTATCTTTTTGTTTTTCATTTTATTAAGCACTTTCCCCCGTGCTTAAAATAACTACATTATCATTTTACTGCCCTGCAATGGCATGTTTTTAAAAATAAATATTAAATATTTTTAGCATTTTTATTTAATTATTCGATATAATTTGACGCAAGCAACTAAAAAAATTCTGAAAGTTGAGCGCGAAAGCAAAATTAAAAAGCGAGCACAACTGAAGTAAGCAAAGTATATTTATTGGGAAAAACCTACGTGTCTCTCCCGTAACAAGATTTCTCGCTAGGGACACTTCATCAAAAATTAATTTACAAAGCCAAGTGCCTCTCCATTTTTATGTTTTTCGTCTCAAAGGAGGTTTTATTAAAACTTATTTTTGTTTGCTTCTAATCTCATAAGCAGTTTTAAAATGATTATAATTTTTAATCAAGGATTTTGCGTCAGAAAAGAATTTCAACCAAGTTTACTAGGTTAGTATCATAAAAATATAAATATAACGTCATAATATCGTAAACTTAATTACTTTAAATAGGTTTATAATAAGTGTAATTTATTAGATCTTAATATTTTGCTTATTTTAGCGTTTAATTAAGGGATAAATGAAACTTGTAAGATATTATAAGCGACGAGGAGCTATTGGATATTTTATATCTGGATTTACTTCGAATATATGCGTGTAAAAATACTCTAATCGATTGCAAGATGGTAAAATTTAGATATTTTATTGACCAATGCAATTTCTGACACTTGCTTTATCCATGTTTCGTTATAACAACGGCTCATTTTGTTTTTAGCAATTTATATACTCGTTTACAAAAAGGATCTTACCTGAAATGAGCCGTTTCTCTAACAATATGTGAATGCTAATTTTCTTTTCTTTCGTTGTTGTTGAGCATTTTCTTTGATTCAGTGTCGATAAACCAATTACTTGCTGCTTTTTCTCACAAACGATTCTTAAAACAACAAGGTCAGACATGTATACATTTCACTGATTTTCATTACACTTCCTTCTTATGTTACTGAAACAATTAAGATTTCTAATTATCTTAAAATAGTTGTTTTCCTGTGAATTCTTAGTATGATGAAACTACTATATAGGTTTAAACATTTCTTGCTCAGAATTTCTCTAAAAACGGCAACATTTTCAAATCATTGCTAATATTTACATTACTATAAAACAATATGCACATTTTTAGGTTTTAAAAAGCGCTCATCAGTAAGGAATTATTTGGCATTGAAATATCTTCTTGGGGAGGGCGGGGATGGTTCGCACTAGAATGTTCCGTTTCATCAATGTCGTTTATCCGTATTGAGACCCGAGACACAAAATTGTTGACTTTTATTAAAATATAAATAATTAAAAAAGTAAAGATGTCTATATATGTATGTATATATGGTTTCAGATCTGGTCTAGGAATACTGTATGAGCGACATCATTTGAACAGACACCACATTTATTACAATTACGGACGAACACATTACATGAAACATAAAAAAAACATTGACATCAAACACCATCATCGTCATACATCATTCTTCGTTCGTCAGTACATCAGCTTCCGATTTGCCGCGTCACATCTTACAACTCAGAAATAGTCCGTGCGCATGTATATATATTCAGTAAGTCTATGTTAGCTAATTCGGGAAATTTCCATATGTATCTATATATATATATATATATATATATATATATATATATAAAGAGTGAGAGCGAACTTTAGATTCTTTAAAACGTATTGAAGAGAAATTCAAAATTTTCTGACGTTATTTTCGATTATATTCATCCTGAATTGCATTGTTGTTTTTCTGTCACTCAGATTGCCGAACGCAAGTAGAATAAGGGGCATTTCGCGGTATTTGGGATATATAATGTAGATTCCGTTTCATGCGTTTCGCTGTTTTATCCTAGTGGTTAGGGCGATGGACTTCCAACTGGAAGGGCGCGTGTTTCATACCCGCTGAAGATCAACCATGTACACTTGGGAAACGTGCGTGTAAAATCCGTGGACCCCCACTGCCTCGCCCCCGGATGCAAGGCACCCCTAGGCCTAGTGCTAAGAGGGAAGGAGGTTGGAGGAGAAAAAAGCATATGTATTTTCTATTGATTTTAAACAAATCTAAAAACATTTTTGCTGTTTTGGCATAATTATACGTAGTTAATGTCTTAATTCCAGAAACTTTTCAGACTTTTTAAAAGCTCGTTGCAAATACAAGGATATATACGCATGTTACGGACTCCATATCATGTCTCAGATACAGTAAAATCCCCCTTAAACAATCTGATTTAAGACTAACTTTTCTTTTCTTCTCTACACTCCTGC
Source organism: Octonoba sinensis (assembly GCA_038502835.1). NCBI lineage: Eukaryota > Metazoa > Arthropoda > Arachnida > Araneae > Uloboridae > Octonoba > Octonoba sinensis. The sequence goes on along the minus strand of CM076606.1, from coordinate 13,432,910 downwards.
CTGTTAACCGAGGCCTTAAGATTGCTTTCGTACGAAGTTGGTGGGCAATTTAAGACTATCTGGCAGTCTTTCGTTTTAGTATGCGCATCAGAAGGTTCAAACAACACACGATAGATGCCGATACCATCTATCAATATGGCATTTTTTAACCCTAAACAGTCCCTGAGTATATACCAGATTATGTTTAGAATTACCACCACTCAACCCCACTTTTTGGAAGGACCAGTCTGTTCGTCCTCCCCCGTCGGTGCATATCATGACCGAAAACCTTTTCTGAAGTGATTCTTACTTTTACATTTATAAATAAACATATATAAAAAAAGAAAAGATAGAAAGAAACAGCAGATAAAAAAATAATCATTGCTAAATTTATTAATTTATGCTTTTCCTGCTTGAACAAATTCTAATGTGTAATCGATTGCAAGCACTGAGTGCTATTTTAAATAAAATATTCTAATAATGTAATTTAAGCATAAGTAAAAAAAAATACATTTAAATATTTATTTAAAGAACTTAGAAATAAAAATACCCGTTCCTTATTTACAATTAATTAATTTACCATTATTCAAATATATGTACGATTCACTGATTCTAAAGATTTGAAACTAAAGAAATAAATCTACTTTACTTTTGGACATGTCTCAAAAGAGCAATTTTCCATTAAGCATATTTTCAAAAAAATATCCTAGTGATCGATTTTAAGAGTGCTGTGGGAGTAGGAAAAATGACAACGCGGAAAAGAAATGTGCTTTCTCAAAGGGGTTGTTTTGACGCGGATAAAATCGATTTGTATTTTTTTTCTGCAAACGTCTTGAACTGTAAATAATTTTATGATTCACGCATGGTGGAATAAGAAACGAAGAAATATGCAAAGGTTTGTTGCTTTTTCTTCTTCATTAATGTGTCTGTTACTAACACAACTATATAACAATTGGTTTGTTAAATTTGTAAAGGAACTATGCAATTTTAAAACGCATGAAAATTAATATAAAGTGCAATAGTAGATCCTCCTATTAGAAGAATTTAAAAAAAAGAGATTCGTATTACATGTAAGAAACTTGTAACCTAAATATACACTAAAAGGGGATGGTATAAACACGGCACAAGAATGAGATATACATGTTGCAATGTTATTGCGTTCTATCTCCAATAATATCAATATTTACTTGCGTTTAAGAGAAAAAGGTTTTAACTCTTACATGTGAAACATATATTATAAATAGTTGTTAAGTATCTGTATAACTGCATGTGTGTGCATAAGTAAACTTTATGTCATGCACTCATTTGCGAAAACGATTCATAAAAAAAAGTTAGGAAATATGTATTGATACATTTTTACCAATGTCTTGTGAAGAAAAAAAAATTACTCAACGGCTATAAAAAAAGACAGTCTAAAGCCCGATTAATGAAAGTTATTTTAAAGCAGATGACTATCGGGTATAAACAGATTAGAATGCATAAATGCTCGTGTATTTGTACAATTGGCACTATTAAAATCGGAAGTTCAATCTTTCACAAAAAAAAAAATGTTGAAATTCAGCTGCGACCAACATTTGTACTCAGTTGAACCAATATAATGGCGTAGTTTAACCAAGTTTTACCATGAATGTGAAACTAGTAACCATTATAATTGTTCAGCTTTAGTTGTTTGGAGCAAACATTTCACCATTTTATTTACTTATTTTTTTTAATATTTTTGGTGAAAGGTGGAACTTTTTTTTTACAGTGCGTATCTACGTGACGGACGTTGAAATATCCCTTTTTACACACCCAAGACAGTTTTAACAATTTTTGGTTGTATGTACATGGATGTATGAGCCGGCAGGGTGGCGTAGTGGTAAGGCCGAGGCCTCTTACGCCCAAGTTCGCAGGATCAAACCTGATCTAAGTCGGTGGATTTTCAAAATGCAGAAAATGGACAGCGTCCATGTCGTATGATTATGCGGCATGTTATAAATCCCTTGAGTATCCGTTTGGCGTAGATACTCTCGGCTAATTAAAATTCCTAGTGCAGTTTGCATCAATTAGAGCTCAGGTAAAACCATCTAGGGGGAAACATAGCGTCAAAAATTGCGGAAATGTCATCACACTCATTGTGGTGCCGCTGAAAGAGTTCGTACCAATCTCTGGGAAAGCACTAGGTCTGCAATGATTAAGAACCAATCATAAGCAGCCCATTAGCAATAAAAAATTTAAAAAAAAACATGGGTGTATGCGCATATATCTTGCGCATATACCCATAAGCGCACATAACTCAGAAACGGGCTCTGGTCGAAGACTGAAATTTATGTAGGACTTTCAGAACATTCAGGTGTGCATCTCTCTTCTTGGTCACTTTCAAGTCGTTTTTAGCATCAAGATATTTTATCATAATCAAGCCATTTTTAAAATAAAATTAATGACCACTTAGCGGCATGGCCATTCCGTTTCCTGTAGAACTCTTATATTAAAATATCTACAAAAATTTCGACATTAAAAACTATCATTTCTTCATCGGTTCACAAAACACTCGGGGGTATGAATATTTCAAATGTTCTTCTCCAATCCCCTGAGGTACGTTCATATTACCTTTTTTATCTCTTTTTACACATTGCATTTAATTTATTGTTATTTAAATTTCAGATTTCAGATGTGAATGAGAACAAGCAAAACAAAAAAAAGAGAAGTCTAACTTCTAACACGCGTATATTACGCACATATGTTTAGTGGCTAAAATTAAATTGAAATGTATATATATTATTTATTAGGCTTACATGAGAGTAATATGGTTCGCGCATCAAATTATTCGTAGTAATATTTTTGTCGATCCAATTTCACGGCCGCTATAAACTTCTGAAAACTTTAAGTTAAAAGGGGGGAAAATCATTCGCTTTGCAGATTAATGCTAAAAACTTTTAAAACAAATTTCTCATCCCGGTTAGGAAATTTTGAACATAAGTAAAAAGAAAGTGTATTTCCCTTTTTGCATTGATTTCTTCGGGTGCTTTCACACCAAAGGCGACAAAGACAAAAAACATGTCTTTCCCCCAATAGGGGCTCTGCGCAAGGCAGCCTGTATTTTCCCCTTTTAAAATAGGCTCTGCGGTTGCGCCGATGAGAAAATACATGTTTATTGTCTTTGCCGCCTATGGTGGAAAAGCAAGCACCCTTCTTTCTTGAACATCCGCGGGAGCCTCTACTGAACTGGAGGCTCAAGGGGAGAATCTTACAGAATTTGGTGACATTCCCGCAATCATGCCCGGCGTTTTACTCATTGTACTGTATTTATTACACGCATTGAAAAATAAATGATGATGAGCATTGGGCAAACAAGTGTTTAAAATGTTTTGTTAATTATTAATCTGACCGAGCTATAAATTATATCTACTAGACTAAAATAAAAATATATTTGGAATTAGTCTAGTGTTGTGCTGGCTCATAGTCAGTGCATTGAAACAATGCGATACCCTATCAGAAGAAATACTAAATGAAATATGTTTATACGTTATTAGATGCATAAGTTCGTACCTCACTAAACTTTAGTGTTGAAAAACGAAAAAAAAACCATCTTACTGGTGCTGTTATAAAATATTTTTTAAAAAGTACTGGCTTCTGAGTAAGGCTCATTATATTTAAATAGGTGATACGTTTTTTTGATTTTCCTGTAAAATTCAAATTTTTTTGAGCTAGGTGTTTAACATTCTAGGCCGTCGAATGAAACGAGTTTATAATCTAATTGCTACACACATTTTTGGATGGAAAATTATAATTTTTCTTCCATTGCATTTGTCATCGTCTTCAGCAAAACATTAAGTCCAGGGAATTGGTTCAATTGTATAATTCTACATTTTCTAACGAACTGCAAACAACCGTGACAAGAATCGACAATTGAAAAGGTTCCATTGTATTGACTTTAAAAATAGAGATAAAAGAAAGTAATCAATATTTCGCCTATTATATGAAGAATCTATAATCTACATTGTACAATGGATGTTGTTTATTTTGTAATGTCTGGGCATGTTTGTAAACGTTCCACTTGTTTCAAACTAGTTTTATAATAATCGAACTTTTTGTAAATGCTACATTGCTATTCTCTCAATCCAAAGACATAGTGGCAACATTAGTGACAACATAACTTGCAAATGTAACGAAATAAAAAATACTGCACAACCTGAACGAGCCTCTAGAACAAAATTTATTCCAACTTAATTAGAATCTTCATCAAAAGTGATAAGAAAGCACGCAGCAGCGTTCGCTAAGATCAAGCTTTTTTGTTCACTAATTCACTAAGCTAATTAGAATCTAAAATTGGGATTTTATAGAAATAGTGTATGAAACACGTTGCATTTTTCAAAATATTTAAACTATATTTTTAAATATATAAAAGTTAAATTGGATGTCCATTGTATTACCATACATATCGTTAAACATACAAATATGTTTACTTGCAATTCATATACATATTTGGACAAATATAATTTTCTTCAACTCGAAATAATTATTAAATCTTTCCCATGATTTTTATAAAATCGTGGGAATCAATTACAAAAAGTGAAAAATTTACTTTCGGTTTTCACAAACTGTATCGTATGATATTGATAACGAAGCATGAAAAGCCGATCTGAATAGTAAAGAGACATTCGCCCCCCCCCCCTTTTCTATAACGAATCGAACTTAATCCATATTTAATCTTAATATATTTAAATCGAATCAAATCAACTTAACCTATAAAGAATATGCATTAAAGCAGCACCTTTTTAGTGTCAGATTACCGTGTTAAGTTTTTAAAAGAATTTAATTATTTGCTTTTTATTTTTTACATCAACTTTTTTTCTTCCAAATTTGTTATAGTATAAAAAAATAATAAATAAATAAAGAAAAGAAAAAGAAAGAGAAAAAAAAAATTCCTTTTTTTTTTTTGGTAAAAGTTTCCATCAGCATTTAAAAAATATAAATGTCTTTACCCAACAAAAAGCCACTTCTTTGCTAAAATATAATATTCATTAAAAGTAACTTATTGTTTTTTAAGACCACTGAATATTTAAAATTAAATACGCATAAAGAGATTGTGATAAAAGTGAAAAATGCAATTTATTAAAAATTCATTTCAAATGTGTCTTAAGCAATTCGTTCGTTTTAAATAACTTACTTAATAGCATCGTGCCTTTTATTCATAAGAAAGAGAAATTATCTAAACAATAAACACTGCGTTTTGGAATTTTGTTTTTATTAAGAACTTGGGGAACTAAATAGAGATATTCAACATCGTCATTTATCGATCATTTTACTTATTGTGGCAACATTAGCACAACATGAATACTTTGGTAGGTGAGTTTTAAATAAAATAATATATGAAATATTCCTTCAAATTTTACTTGCATGTTTAAGTTGAGTTTCGTAAATTATGTTGATGTAGCAAGGATGGCACAATTAGTCCAGAACAAATTGAATTGGGCACAGATATAGGCTAAGAATATAACAGTTATAACTGGCTGTTATATCAGTGAAATTAATTAATGTGTTATTAACCCTTAACTGCCTGCTCCACATCATGATACCAAAATTTCCAGTGCTGTGTACATTTTGTACGCCATATAAGTTGAAGGTTCCAGGTAAAAAGTTTAATAATTGGCAATTTTGGGGAAAAGTTTTTATTTTTTTCTAACAAATATATTTGCATACACAACACCTTGTAGGCACTCTAATTTTGGACCTACTACAGATCAGACGAGCCCGATACACTTTCTCACCTTCTAACCTTACACATTCCGTCCACCAGAATAACAAAAACCTCATGAAGACAAACACTCTTATACGTCACTGGTGTTAGTGACTGTTATCTGGAACGAAAAGTTTCGCGCTGACCTGTAGGTTATCTGGGGTTTCAGTGTGAAGCAGGAAAAAAAAATGCGGTTGGTATTATCTGATTTCCTTAGTTAAGATCTTTATTAAACTTCCACATGCGTCAGGTCTGCTATGATTTTATCGGAGTAGGGTTGAGACGATAAATGAATATGAAGTCAGGAAAAAAGCAGCACATAGTTGCTTGAAAGAGAACTCCTGAAAGTTCATCTCTGCATATCATCCCTTTGACAGAAAGTATCTTTTAAGACGCGTGGTTACGGCTTTCGTTAACGAGTACTAAAGCTCTATTGGTGTATAAAATACATCAGCGTGAGTAATTTATGGTAACAAATTGAGCTTAAAAAATACACCCCTTAAAGGTATTGCAGGCGAACCAGAGTAGTGGAAAGTGAAAATTAGTGAATCATTAAGCAAGTGCACTATTGAAGTAAGTACCTAACAAGAAGTTCCGTCTAGAACTAACTATACGAGCCTACTTTCCCGTATACACCAGCTTCAAATTTATAATCTAGCTATCTCTCTCTCTTTCTCGTTTAGCTTTAGTTCTTAATTGCTTCAAATATGTCTTTTTCAACGGTTAATACAGATTCGTTCAATCATTCATTTATTCAGTCATTCATGTATTTATTCACTCAATTATTCATTCATTATTTTGCTTATTCATTTAATCTTTCATTAATTCAAAAATATTCTTGAAAATCCCGATCAAAAAATTTCATAAGAAAATAGGCTCGTTAGTTCTGGATGAACTTATTATCTGTACATATTCTACGTCATAAGAGCTTTCCGATAAAGTTTGTTCCAAGCAAATCGGTCCGTTAGATCAGGATTTATATAGGATTGAAATTTCCCCGTAGGCACTACGTTAATTTTTTTTTTTTTTTTTTAACTGTTCAAAAATGAACAAAAATTGTTCAAATCAATATTTCACGCCAAGAACTTCTTCCAGTGAGCTTGTTCATTGGAACTTGGATCTTGTACCCAGAGTTTACATAATTTGCTTCATTTTCGCCCATAGGCACTAATGTTAAAATTTTTTGAACTGTTCAAAATTGAACAAAAAATTGTTCAAAAAATAAAATATGGAAATTAGATGTCCTCACCGAGATCTTTCGAATGCAAAAAGAATTTTTCGAATCGAACAATTCGTTTAAAAGTTATTAGGGAGGGACAGACCGACAGACAGACCGACGGACAGACCGACAGACCGACAGACACACTTTTTCCCCATCTCAAAACTCTACTTTCAAATTTTTTATATTTCAATCTTTATTTAATTACTTAATTTATTTTTGACTTTTCTTGATTTTTAACGATATTTTCACGACACATTAAGCCTTCTTTCATGCTTTATAATTATTTTTTTTTACTTTTAAGGGAAAGTAGGCTAAAAAGGCATACATGACAGTCGTCAATGATTTGAATGTTAATTCATTTAGTTTTTTCCCGCAAATGCTGCTGAATCAAGGGAATATTCTAGTGAAAGGTTGCCAAATTGAGTCCTATATATCATAAAATATGTTTAATTTATTGCATTTTTAGCAATTTGGATTTTAAATAATTTAATTGTCATCTAATGTAGTCGTGTAACCAAGAGTTTATTTATATACATTTTTTGCTGAAGTCAAACTTTGTTTGTGTGTAACGAGTGTATACGATGCATGCACAAAAAATATTATATTTACGCAAAATATCATTTAGCTTTGTACTGTATAATAATTGTCTCCCAATTTATATTTATTTTTTAAATATTGTATTCGTTTCATTCCAAAAAAATATTTTTGAAATTTTATGCTGCAGTTTACAAACAGGTACACGCAACGACATATTGTTACTTACATTAAAAACAAGAAACACTTCCAAGGCTTATCGAACCCAACTTTTGTACCGAAATAACTGTACTAAATACATCAGCAAATTGAGCAATTTAAAGCGATATTTAGCGAAATATTGACCATTGTGCCAAACATTTTAATCATACAGTATAAATTGCTCCTTCAAGAAAATATAAGTACTCTCTCTAGTAAAACCTAATTTTCATAATTTCAAAGTATTTGCTATAAAGTTCTAACCAATAAATTATACTTTCAAATGGTATTTTTAATTCAATTTTATTCTTAATCTGGATATTTTTAAAACTAAATAAACAAAGTAATCAAGCTTAAATTTAAGGGCATTGCAAAACGTCTTGGGTTCAAATATTTTCAAGCCATTTTATATTAAAGTATTGGACGGTTTTGTTTTTTACAGAAATCGCTTGGGAATTTCTTTTATTGGAATATAAAAAAAAATCACTTAAGTAGCCTTCTAGCTTCAAATCCTGGAAGTATTTCCTCAGAGACACCCTCTTCTATAAGAAAGAGAAAAATATATTTACAACTATCCCATCAAGTGTTTCTTGTATCGAATTTCACCGCAATCCTCACGAATTTTTGCGCTGAAATGTCAGGCTACTTTTTTCTTCAAATCAAGCGCAAAAGGATTTTACAAGAAATGTTTCCTCAAATACACTGTGCTAAGTGATCGATTTCAAAAACGCTCGAAGGCTTGTAAAAACGACAAGAGAGAGAAAAAAAGAAACGCTTTCTCACTTTCTCTAAGGGGTTGTTTTGATGGGAAAGAGGAATCGATTTCTGTTTCCAGAAATCGCTTTCAGCTGTGGTTTGGTAATGTAATGTCGTATGCATCAAAGTTGGATACCTTCGCAAACCAAAATGATTCTTCTAAAGTCGGAAATATATTGTGTTAATTTTCCCGTTGTCTGTCACATTTATAAGTACTTGTGGAACGCGAATATCGTTCTAAATGGCAAATAGAAAAGACAGAAGGTGTTAGAGGGTAAGTAGGTGCTACAGGGTAATTATAGACATTTCTTTCGGGGCAAAATGGAACCCCTGTTGTTGTTGTTTCTAATGCCACTTGGGTATCCAAGCTCCCCTTCACAGAGCGACCTACAGGCAGTAAGGGAGCGCCTTTCGTTTTTATAGTAGATGAGCACCACAACGGGGGAAGTACGACTTGGCTCATTATGTAGTATTTGGATGACACCACAAATACGCCACCGTCCGTTTTTGATCTAAGAGTAAAGGTGAGGGGAATTCTCCACCGTCCAGGTACCCTTGAGTCTACCTTGAGACTTCAGGGTCCACGGATTTTACACGCACGGGTCTTCAGCGGATCTGGTATCGAACAACCGATCACCGACGAGGACATTACCATATTTTTCTTTTGGAGTTGAGCATTTTTTCGTTCAATTTCGAAAAGTTCAAAAAATCTTAACATTAGGGATATTGGGAAAATATGAAGTCAACTTATACAAACCCTGGCCATGAGGTCCAAGTTTCTTTGAAAAAGCTTATTTGTCGTGATTTGAACTGTTTTTGTTCTCAATTTTAAACAGTACTAAAATTTTCAACATTAGCGACTGCGCGGAAATTTTAATCGTATATTAATCATGATCTAACTGAGGGATTTGCTTGAAACAACTTTATCGGAAGGATTTTGTGACCTGGAGCATGTACAGATGCGAAGTTCATCCAGAAGTAAACGAGCCTATTTTGACACGAAACATTTTGATCTTAATTTCTAAGGATTTTTCGGAATGAATGAATGAGTAAGTACATGAATGAGGGAATGAATTGATGAACATATTTTAACCATTGTAAAAGGTGCATTTGAAGTAATTAAGAACTAAAGTTAAAAGAGAAAGAGATAGATATATATAGCTATATTATAAATTTGATGTCGGTGTATACGAGAAAGTAGGCTCGTCCAGACCGAACTTCTTGTTTAGTTTTAGGTTTATACCTATTATGCATTAGAATTTAGGACTCATATTGACGCCTCTCTCTGTTTCCGTATTTTTTAAAAAAAATTTTACGTTTTAAACAAAGATCAGCAATGATTAGTGTTTTAATACTAAACAAAAAATCCAAAATAAAAATTCTTCGAGCCCTATGCATTATAAAAGTGCATATAAGGAGCTTACAACATTGAATTGTTTTATTATAATAAAATATTTAACTTCCAAATTAATACAGTGATGCATTAAGCTGACGATAAGCTGTGAATTGTTCATTTAGAATTGATGCACTTAGGAGCAAAGGGGTGTAAGTGACAAAATTGAAAATTTGGAGATAAATACTGAAAATGATAGGGAAAACACTATTATATATTGTGGCAAGAAATGTTAGGGGTAGCTGTAATAGGTGCTGCGCCCCAACTTGATTTAGATAAATAATAGCATTAAAGGTCCCATAAGATCCAAACTTTGATCGCGTTTTCCTCGGAATCATTTTTTGGTCACTTACATTCCTTTGCTTCTCACTGCCTGAATTAGTAAATTTTAAAAATTAAACAATTTATTCTACTATTTCCTACACATTTTTAGCGTACTTAAGATCTTAAAGCTATGATATGGAAAAAGTGGAATATGACAATAACATTTCTGTTCTATTTTGTAAAAACGTAACAACTACACGTGCCTTAAAATAATGAGGTATTTAAACGAAATGAATTTTAAAGACCTCTAGAACATGAAAAGAAAAAAATAATCAATTTAAGTATAGAAAAAGAACATATACAAATAAAGAAATACAGTTTTATTGCTAAAACCCCGGAATAAAAGGTGATTCTATAGATGCCCTTTTTTCTCCTTAATTGCCAATTTCAAGTGTAATACAAGCTTTTCTTGGTTTCTAGTCAATAACGAAAGTTCAGCGAAAAATGTATTTTCCTAGTATTCCGCGAAGAGTGATCGATTCGAAAAATGCATCGAGGCTGGTAAAAACGACACGGAGCCCATAGAAGATGCATTTGCTTTCTCTGAGGAGTTGTTTGGATACAAAAGTAAATCGATTTCTTTTTCACGAAATTGTATTCACCTGTGGTTCCGCAATACATTGTCGCACATATACCCATAAAAAAACTAAATGTTTTATATCAGAAAATTTAATTATACTTCATAAGTAGTTAAATTTATGTTGACAACAATAATTTAAAAAATATTCATCGCTAAGATATCATTAAGTATAGATACAGAAAGATAAAAATATAGTCATTTTAATGGGCAGATATGCATAATTTTGGTTTTGTAAGCTCTGGTGGCTACATTCTTTTTCAATTTAACTTTGTAGAAAATATAGCTTTATGTTTTTTTCAACTCTTTATTTGTTAAGAAAGGAATTAAAAGATTGTTTACATTCTGTTACATTCTGTTTGCAAAGAATGTGTCCGCATGTGATAGAGTGACAGTCTGATATGTTGAGTGAAGGTGTCATCCTCCTGTATGACAATGCCAGGCCACATACTGCTAAAGAAATGCAGGAATTGTTGCGACGGTGCAAGTTGGAAATCCGGAGTAACACCCATACAGCCCACATTTGGCACCCAGTGACTATTTCCTGTTTCCAAGGTTGAAGGGGCACTTATCCAGCACACGGTTCTCTCCAGACAGTGATGCGAAAACATCCGCCGAGATCTTGCTCAATGGACAGGGACTTGATTTCTACCAAGATGGGTTCAACAAGTTGGTTCTGCATGCTGATTAATGCCTAAACTGGCTTGGTGGTTATGTCGAAAAGTGGTATGCACATAAAATAAAAACACGTACCTCACTATTCCTAAATACACATAAAGAACATTTGCGTCGATCCCGCGTTTATTTATCAGCTACGATACAGCTTATAACTAAGCTCACTCATATCACTTGCTTTCCGAATTTAAGGATAAATATTCCAGCTATTCTTCGAAAAATATTTACACGTCTAATGCATTTGAAATATTAAAAATATTATTAAAAACGCGTGTCAATTACCTAAAAAATAATTTGTCAACACTTCACACTCGTTTTTCATATTTTCTACGTTCCATCAAATGAAAAGTCAAGTTATTAAAAGTGTGGGGATGTCTAAAACATTAATCTATAGGATTAGGTTTTCAGGTGGTTATACAAATGTCATTTGCTTCAGAACAATACATTCTCTAATAATACATATAATTAAGCCTCCACTAGAATATATTCTGGCAATAACGAACACATATCCAATTTCTTGCCAATAAATGAACTTAAATTACGTTGAATACTTTGTTTTCGTCTATGTTTCCATTTTTATACAGGGTGAAGCACGTGTAACTGCTATAAACATTTTGAAGAAACATGTGATAAGCTTTAGGAGGATTGATACTCTTCAAAATGCGTTAGAAACACTAGAGGCCGATTATAGAAGCGCCTACGATCGTAAGAAATGGTATATTTTTTGAAATAATTAGATTCGTCATAAGAAGCGGTTTCCAAAAATGCTTTAAATCCTCAAATAGATCCTCGTTAGGTAGACAGCTTTTTTAAAATAGCATGCAAATATTAGACGAAGTGAGCTCAGTTTTTAAAAGCGCGTGTGTTATTTCAGGAAAGCGTTCGGCGTTTCAGAAACGTCAGAAACTATTTCAAGAGCTATGCTCTCCCATTAAACTGCTTGACAAAAAAATAATAAATAAAAATTTGAATTTAAAGAAATAAAAAAAAGCAACTTTAAAATTATTTTTAATTTATTAGAGACTATTCGGCATACACATCATAAAAATATTTGAGTTCTGAACATACATGCATTTCTCCTTCTTATGCTCTTGAATTAACCAGGAAAGCTAAGAAAAGGACATATAAATATCTCACGCAGAATCTTATTATATTCTTTCTCTTCCAGATCCGCCAAGTCCGCCTTCCATTATGGGCTATGAAGAAGGGACCCCGATTAAAGCTGGAGATTTTCAGACATTCACCTGCGTCGCTATAGGCGGTAATCCTTTGGCAACGCTCCGATGGTTTAAGCATGATCGGGAGGTGAGAACACATAAATATACATTTTCCTTATATTTAATGCACCAGTTTATTTAAGATAAATTATTAAATGTTGTTTCCTGCATATAAATATCTTTAAAAAGATATAAAATGGATTAAGGGATATGTACACATTTGAAATCACTAAAATTGACCAAAACAGTATCGAGTCAAAACATTTTAAAAATTTCACTGTATAAACAATTAAATAAAAACGGAACACAGCATATTTGTTCTCTCCGGGTTCTTCTCAGTTTCGAGCAAAATCTTGTTGCAAAATCTCGTGCTCCTGCTTTACGCTCCGCTTCAGAAAGTTGAATTTTGAAAACTGCAAAAGCGAAAAGTAAAGGGGAATGAAATTAGGTGAAAATATAAAAAAGTAATGTATAATCATATTTTTCATAGTAATAAACTTGTCAATTCCAAGATCTGAATAAACGTACGTTTTTTTCTAAAAAGAAACATTGATTCCCATTTTTATTTCCGTTTTGGATATTAGAACATGCTTATTAATTGAGGAAGAAGAGTTAAAATGCAAAAGAAGGAGAAACTGAATTTAATGGGGACCAAGCGTGATGATAATTTTCACTTGTCATTACACCAAGAGTGTGACGGCCTGGAAATTTTAGAAACAACGTGATAGATAAGTAACAGTTACGATTTTTATATTTCTTAAAGATAGTGAGGCCTAAGTTAGAAAAAAATATCAGTACTTTTTAAGGATATTTGAAGATAAAGGAGCTGGTTTCTGAGACCACTAACAAAAAGACCAAAACAGGAAAACTTAAGCGTCGAAAGTACGTGTTTAATGTTTATCTAAACTTAACAGCAATAAAACAAACAAGTTACAGAAACAAAATTTTCCATGATGCAATCGAGCCTTGCGGAAGACGTAGGTACGTTTTAGAAGTTTTAAGTTGAGGACAACCTATTATCTTTCAACAGCAATCTATTGACATTCTCCGGCGCCCTCATAGAAAGAAAAATCTATTTCATTTCTTCTGTTTGCTAAGAATCACCCTCAAATTCTATCTAAACTGAAGACATCACGTTTCTAGAAGTCGTTAACCCTAAATTGTATCCGTACATGTTACACTACATTGTCCAATTTCAAAGGGGCGGGGCTACAAACTACTTATATAAATAGGGTTTGAAGTCTCCCAAAAGTTCTTTCAGATTTATGATCTAGAAATATGGTCTGGTTTTACGACTGCGTTTTTTTTTTTTTTTTTTTTTTTTTTTTTTTTTTTTTAATTTGATGTTGTTTTTTTACGACCTAGACTACTCTTTTACGAAAACTGACGAATGTTTTAGATTAAACCATCAGATGTATTTTTAATGCCATATTCTTTTTTTACTTCGTGCTTGAAGAAAAATAGAAGGTTTAATTTTATTACTTTCACGGTCTTAGTGGGGGTACTAAATTCTCATATCTTTTCACTCAAGCTATTGAAATACGAGAACACTATTTCATTAAGGCTTTAATATTTTTTCCCCTCCAATGTAGCCTTTGCTGCTCCGGTATTTTATAACCTTTGAGTTTTTCTGTTAGTGCAATAAAACTCTATCTGTTCCTTTAATGATTTCTTACATCAAAATGCGGAAGCATATATTTTATTTCTTTACATTACAGTACATTATATCTTAGTCATCCAATTAAGTAATAGAAATAACATAGTGTAGAGTATGCTTTCAAACGATGAAATCGACAAGGAAATCAAACTTGTATTTCAAGTAAAGTGTTTTGTATGCATACTCCACCCGTAAGGAAAATAGAATAAAAAATTCAGAAACATGTTTAATGAAAATTAGTTTTGCAAATAGTTTACGGCAAAATATTTGAGGAATAATTTTTAAATAAATTTAGGAGCTTTACAGGCGAAGGCATAAGGAAATTATTTTGTTTGAGAACATGAATAATAAAAGCGAATCCAGGAACAATTTCGAATAAAGTAAATACTTTTTTTCTTACTAGAAGAATAAAGAAAACTAACTTTAAAAATTCATAGTGCTATAAGAATTCTGGTAGAAGTAAATATTTAACACTGAGCTTCATTTTTATTTCATTAATTTCTATTGTACAAATTCACGCTTCGGAACGATTTTTTCCATTCAACCGTCTACAATATTTAATAAATATTTTCGTTAAAGTATGGCATGACATTTTGAGGTTTTAATGTTTTCCAGCTTGAGGCTATTATACAATATTTATTTTTTCGCTACACTATTTTAAAACCATTTAACAACGACAAGAAAAAATTGAGAGAATGCACGAATAGCCTTTTCATAATTTAGACAAGTTTCAAACTTAACATCTATATGGACGTTTCAGATTATTTTATTGTAGAATTGAACATAAAGATTTTGTAAATTTTTCAAAATAAAGTTTTTTATTGGATTATCGTCTATGACATCTATCTGCATAATTATTTTGAAATGTATATTTATGACTTCAATTCTTCGCTCATTCTTCTGCAAAGAGGAAACGGTTTGCAATCGCGAACCTCCCGTTTTAGCCAGTAAAGGAACGTGAAACTCTAAGCGTTACCTTTAAGATTGAACCGCCAATTTTGAGAGATTTTTCATTTCTCCCACCTCTCTGTTCTCCTGCTTCCAATCCCTGTGACATCTGCTTTCGGAGATGCGCAAAAGACCGAACCTTTTTAAAGGGCATTTTACCCATTTAAAAGCAAGCAAAACTCATTTCAGTTCTTCAAAAATCCTTTTACTTAAACAGGCATGCGCACACAAGATTTGAATATGAGATTAGCGTAAACTAAGTGTATGTTAAACAGTGCTATAACTAAATCTAGCTTTATCCTTCAATTGGTTGATCTCGAAACGTATACGCCATGTGGCCACATTTTCATTTATATTTATACATTATAATATAAAATTAAACTTTTACTATTATTTTATTTCGAGTTATTTTTCTCCTTCTGTCCAATCTATGTATAAAAAGCCTTCTACAAAGACGTAAATCAGAGCGGCCTTTATGTTACTAGAAGTAGGGTTAGGTTTCAAAAACAATCCCTTAAAAGAAACGAAAAAAAATTTGAATATTTAATTGTTTCATTTTTTTATCCTTTAAGGGCAAGAAGTATAATTTTAGTTTTAATTTCTTCCAAATATAGTACTTTTTATTATTAAAATCAGCATTGAATAAGCAAATATCACTCTTAAAAACGGAAAGTGTATTATTGATTTTTTCCACGCAATCGAAGATTAAAGTTGGTCATAGATATTAACGGTACTAGTGAAACAATTTTTTCTCAGCAACGAATTTTTGCGTGAAGTGCTGACATCATTTCATATGTGGCAAAAAATAAAAGGAAAAAGCAAAATAAGAAGACAGAAAAAGATCTATTCATTATTGGGGAAATTATTTTCGTCGTAAACGTACAAGATTTAAGGAAAAAAAAGTTGCTCTTCGCATTTTAGTATTTTTCGTGTCAAACTTGTGTAAAAGTAACACGGTTCAAGCATGGTAGTTAGCCAAGTACTTAAAATATTCTAACGCTTCAAGATATCATCATGTAATACATTCTTAGTCACAGTTATCTACACTTTTGAGACTTTCTAAGCAGCTTTTTAGACATTTGTACCTTCGTTAAAAGAATGCCTCAGATACATTTATGTATATATCAGAAGGAAAAAGGCTTGCTGATAGATAAAAGATTAGGATAAAACAAAACCATAATATATTTGTTATTGCAAGCATATACCAATGGATGGACTTGTTTTAAAACTGTTATGAATCATGCCTTTAGTACAAGAAGCTCAATCAATTACTATATGTTATGGCTGTCACATGTTCCATAAATAACTTAGTAAGTAATAAAACAGGAATTCAAAGAAGCAACAGGTTCGTTATGCATTAAATAAATGACCAAATAATTGGAAACTTGTTTCTAAAATCCACCAAGGATTAACATTCAAGCAGTAAATGCAACATTTCATGCAATCCAAAATCCCAGCGTTACATGTTAAATGGACGAGACATCTCCTCAAGAACCACAGGGTAGTTTAAAAATATCATTTGATGTCAAACTATTCCCATTCTTGACATTAGACATTTTAACATAAAACAATATTTCATTTAGGTAATTTTAAGAGATTTTTAACCTAACCAGCTTTTTAAGAGAATTTTAACATTACCAGGTGTATGCAAATGAAATGAGACGATTATTTTTTTAAAAAACACAATAAATTTGCGAAAACTGTTAATGTTTCTTTATTCGAAATAATATCCATCGATAGTTACACATTTTCCCATTTTTCGGGCAATTTGCGAATACCACGCCAAAAAAATGATCAGTCTTTTGAGGACAACCAGTCATCAAGCCAAGATTTGACGTTTTCGTAAGAAGTGAAGCGCTGGTCAGCCAATGCGTGTCCCAATGATACAAATAAGTGGTAATCGGAAGAACCAAAGTCTGGCGAATAAGCCGCATGCGCTAAGAGCTCCCAGCCGAGAGCCTTAACGATGTCCTTGGTCGGTTTAGCAAGGTAGCTAGGTGTGTTGTCATCAAGGAAAATCACTTTGTGCTGCCGTTTCTTGTATTGCTCGCGTTTTTCGAGTGTAGCATCGTTCAAATAGAGTAATTGTTGCTTGTAGCGATCAGTATTAACGGTTTCACCGGGTTTGAGAAGCTCATGATAGATTGGACCCTCCTGATCCCAGAAAATACACAGCATTGTCTTGCGGCCGAGGTGATTCGGCCTTGCGGTCGATTTGAACGGCTGTCCGGGTCAACATATGATCGATTACGCTTCTGATTCTCAAAATAAATCCATTTTTATCGCCAATCACAATACCATGGAGATATGACTTGCGTTTGTAGCGGGCAAGCAACATTTCGCACACGGTTTTTCGGTTTTCCTGCTGACGGTCCGTTAGCTCGTGTGGCACCCATCTACCGACCTTAATTATCTTTCCCATTGCTTTGAGACGACGGGAAACAGTGCTCTGGTCAATTCAATCGTTCTTCAAGATGTTCTTGCGTTTGGCCATCATGTTCATCGAGTAATGCTTGCAATTCAGCGTCTTCAAATTTTTTTGCTGGTCTGCCACGCTCCTCGTTTCTCACATAGAAATCACCATTTTGAAACTTTTCAAACCACCTGTAGCACTGCGCACAGCTCAGGGCATTGTCACCGCATGCTTCTACAAGCATTTGATGCGATTCGGCAGCATTTTTCTTCAGATGGTAACAAAGAATTAATGCTGTCCGCGAATCGAGGTCGGAAGGCATAAAATTCGACATTTTCAACACAGTAAAAAATACACAATACACGCTGAAACTCTTCCAAATGTAATCTAAACGCGAGTATCAAAGGTCAAACTATAAAAATATCACGTGTCACGGTTTCGTGATGTTTGCATATATGCGTGGCGACATCTGTTAGCAATTGTCTCATTTGATATGCATACACCTGGTATATAGGGTCAAGGAAAAATTGCTTTCACGTATATAATAGCCAATTGTGAAAAACAGTAATGTACATCAATTTTTAGAAGTAGGAAGATAAATAATTAGTGAAATCAGATGAAAGCTATACCTATAACGTAGCTTAAAAGCTATAGCTAAAACGTAGCTGATACTAAGTTTTAAGGAGAAAAAATAATCATATTCAACCGCCATCACAACTTCGGCCATGTTTCCTCATTTTATGAGGCCGAAACCTTTTACGACTTGGTCAAAGCTTGTTCCGTGTGATGAAGCCAGCTGTGTTTCTAGTTAAACCAAGTTTCCACTTTTTATTTGAGTTTAGCTATTTGAATAAATAGAAAAAGTAAAATAAATAAATAAATTTAATTTCTTCAAAATACGAAATAGTAATGTTCTTGATTTTACTATACCTATTTCTTAAATACCTAACACAGTTTCTGACTTCCGACTGAGAAAAGTAAGAAAAAAAAACTTCCCGTAAATAGTTTTTGTAGTTTGAAAATGTACAGTAAATATTAGGATTAGCTTTTAAACACATACATTGTAAGCGAAAATTGAGCCAACGAGTTTCAGAATTGTAGGGAAACTTCTTCAACATTGCAATACAAAAAAGCAATATGGTAGGATACTGATTTTAATTGTTTAGGTGGAAACTTTAATTTTCATTTAAATTACAGTTTGCGGAAATGCCTTCTTCGGATTATCTTCTAAGGATACTAGCTTTGTAAGAACTTTTCACATTATGTATGAACTTGGAATGTACTTTACCTTTGTAAGTACTATGCAGCCAAACTTGCTAATACGTTCGGACAGCACAAATTTAACTAATTTCTTAATCAGTTGACGTAAAAAATAAATGCTGCTTATTTTCGAATAATGGCAATATGTTACCGTAGTAGTTTAATCGAATTTATAGCCAAACATCTTCCCATGTAGCCAGCTTTCATGTTAGCGACAACTTGGAATTAATATATTTAGAAGATTCAATGCCATTTTCATTCTTTCATCCAAAATTATTTTCCAATATTTCGATGTTAGTATTTCATATGCAGAATGATTATGACTAATTTTTCTATTGCATTTTACGATTCTTGTTGATATATTTCTACAGGTGAGAGGAATAACAAGCATCAGCGGCAGCGGCGTTTTCAGCGAGATCGTCATCAGGGCTGATGCTAGTGACAACGGTGCCATTTACAGATGCGAAGCAATCAATTCAGCAACGGATAAGGCCCTGGTAGCAAACATAAAACTGACAGTGCATTGTAAGTCCCTTATGAAATCATTTGTCTTAGAAAAATTTTATCGATAGTTATTACTGTCCTTCTGTTTTGAATTAAAGACAGTTGAAGTGACAGAAAAAAGGAAAGGGGCTCAATGTCCTCTTTTGATGCGTTTTGTTTTTGCAGTTTTCACCCATCATTCATAGACACTCAATCGCTATACAACTCGTTTTATTTGATTTTTTGAGGACTTATAACAATAACGAGAAAATAAAATACTCGTATTATAAGTAAATAATACACTCATTTCAGGAAATTTTTCCATTAAATGTTAACAAAATGATAAGAATACCGATTGAACCGGAAGTTGCCCATAGTCTTTCTTCACTGTGATACAGAGGGTTAATATAACAGTTTTAAGACAGTTTCAAGTCTAACAACAAGGTCAGCTTTGTAAAAAAAAAAAGGGGGGGGGGTATTTTCTTGTGATATGCGGCATTAATGCGTTGTCGATTTTCGTTTCGTCGTTTAGCCACAATTTAAAAATCACCTGCTATTATATTTGCCGGTAGAGCAGTGTTGCTTAACCTCACAATAATCTGTAAAAAAATAAAAACAAAACAAAACAAAAAATCATCAAAAGACTAAAAATGTTTGTTGAAAAGTTAAACGCGAGTTCTAGATTAAAAATAATTAGAAAATTAAATATAAAAATGAATAATTAGTTTAAATGTTCGAAAGAAATGGCAACACTCATCAAAAAGCTAGATAAAGCCTGCCAGTTATGAAAATAAAAGCCATGTAATAATTTTAAAAACTAAGGCATAGAAATTAACTTAATTTTATTAACTAACACAAAGCTAAAAAATATTTGTAAGAAACAACTTTATTACTCGATATTCCCTTAGTTGATTCACGTTCTTTAATATTATAACCATTACCTATAGTTCAAAACGTCAGTAGGTATGGTAAGAATGGGGGAACCTCTGTTTTACTCCATAGAAAGAGAACAAGAAGTTCCGTCTAGAACTGTACGAGCCTACTTTCCCGTATACACCGAATTCAAATTTATAATCTAGCTATCTCTCTCTCTGTCTTTCTCGTTTAGCTTTAGTTCTTAATTGCTTCAAATATACCTTTTTCAACGGTTAATACATATTCATTCAATCATTATTTATTAAGTCATTCATGTATTTATTCACTCATTTATTCATTCATTCTTTTGCTTATTCATTTAATCATTCATTAATTAAAAAATATTCTTGAAAATTCCGATCAAAAAATTTCATAGGAAAATAGGCTCGTCAGTTCTGGATTAACTTTCTATTTGTACATGTTCTACGTCATAAGAGCTTTCCGATAAAGTTTGTTCTAAGCAAATCGGTCCGTTAGATCAGAAAGTATATTGGATTGAAATTTCCCCGTATGTGGTATGTTAATTTTTTTTGAACTGTTCAAAAATGAAAAAAAATTGTTCAAATCAATATTTCACGCCAAGAACTTCTTCCAGTGAGCTTGCTCATGGGAACTTATATCTTGTACCCAGAGTTTACATAATTTGCTTCGTTTTCACCCATAGGCGCTAATGTTAAATTTTTTTGAACTGTTCAAAAATGAACAAAAATTGTTCAAATCAATATTTCACGCCAAGAACTTCTTCCAGTGAGCTTGTTCATGGGAACTTATATCTTGTACCCAGAGTTTTCATAATTTGCTTCGTTTTCACCCATAGGCGCTAATGTTAAATTTTTTTGAACTGTTCAAAAATGAACAAAAATTGTTCAAATCAATATTTCACGCCAAGAACTTCTTCCAGTGAGCTTGTTCATGGGAACTTATATCTTGTACCCAGAGTTTACATAATTTGCTTCGTTTTCACCCATAGGCGCTAATGTTAAATTTTTTTGAACTGTTCAAAATTGAACAAAAAATCGTTCAAAACAAGAATTAAAATATGGAAATGAGATGTCCTTGCCGAGATCTTTCGAATGCGAAAAGAATTTTTCGAATCGGACAATTCGTTCAAAAGTTATTAGGGGGGGACAGACCGACAGAGACAGACAGACCGACAGACAGACAGACCGACAGACAGACAGACCGACAGACCGACAGACACACTTTTTCCCCATCTCAATACCCTACTTTCAAATTTTTTATATTTCAATCTTTATTTAATTACTTAACTTATTTTTAACTTTTCTTGATTTCTAACGATATTTTCACGATACATTAAGCCTTCTTTCATGCTTTATTATTATTTTTTTTACTTTTACGGGAAAGTAGGCTAAAAAACAGTTTTTTTTTTGTGATTTTTGTAACAACTAAAATGGGCTGTGGTAGCCTAGTGGTTTGGTTGTCGTTTCTTCCAACCGGAAGATTGGGTGTTCGATGCACAGCTCGCTGAAGACGCACCATGTACACTTGGGGATACGTGCATGTAAATTCCGTGGACCCTGAAGTCCTGAGGCCTTCGTTCCCCTTCACTCTTAAGTCAAAAGGAAGTGGGCGTATTTGTGGAGGCGCCATCTGGTGTCATCCAAATACATAATAAACCAAGTCGGGCTTCCACTGCTGCGGTGCTCATCTATAAACAGAAGGCACTCCTTATTGATGTAATTTTTGGTCGTTCTGCGAAGGGGGGCTTGGATGCCCAAGTGGCATTAGAAACAGCAACAATGACTAAAATAAAAAATAAAAACAATATATTATACACATTCATAATTAAGACGTTTAGCCCCAGTATTCATTATAAGGGTAAATGTATTTCAAAAGAATGTATTACACAGATAAATCAATTCAATAATGTTTAGTTACTTAAGAGTTATTTTCAAAATTTTTAAAATACTTAATCAATGAAAGTACACATTTGTATTACAACTATAAATTTCTAGGTAAAAGCAAACACTGAAAGTCTGCTTCTGTGCCTAGTTTCAGAGGTTTAGTAACTTTATTTCTGCTTTTAACAAACAGGACGAAGTGACAGTTTCCCATATTGCATCAACAATCTGCACTATTTAATTTCCGCTTTAGTTCCATTTTCGTGCAATTCGTATTTAATCGTAATGCATGCAGAACAAGTCTAGCCAAAATATGTTATTGCTTTTAGAAATAGGTACATATGCATTGTTAGTATGTTTATATTCAAATACAATGGGTTATAGGATACACTCAATGAACAGGAACCATTGTTTATACGTATATAATGCTTTTACACATATGCACATGTCTACTTTGCTTATTAGTTTAATCCTATATGGTGGTAATTTTTCCTGATTATGTACATTTTGAATTTCATGGTTTATAATTATTAATTTTAAATAGAAACAGGGAAAAAATAGTAATTGATGTTTTACTCACTGAAAACCCAATCATTTGCTTAAATGCCCAACATAGAGAACCATGAATTTTACAAGAAAACTGAACTTTTTAATTCAAATTAACCCTACATGCGTTATTACAGCGTTCTTTTATCATCTTCAGACCCCAGAACTAAGCACAAACAATTTTGACGCAATTCTTCGGTTCTCTGATTAAAAAAAATGATTACAAAACAAAATAACTAAAAAAATTTTTTTGTTTAATTTTAATTAATAATTAGTTGAAATAATTGTTTAAATAATAAGTTTAAATTCATGCCCAATTTCCATATTTTCCATGTTTAAAACGAAGTAAACTATATGTTGATTAATTTCAAAAACAATTGGGTGCTTTAGCTTTTAAATTGCACAAACAGTATTTAATAAACAGTATTTCAAAATGTACCCAATTGAGTACACTTGAAATGAAGAGGTTATCTGAAAATGTAGTTTTTTTTTTATATTAAGTTGCTATTCCATTCTTTGTAAACGTATTTAATTTCATGCCATTTATGGGTTAAATATCAATTGTTGAGTTTTGATAGTTTAAACAGGTGTTTATTAGAACATGTAAACTAACTCTTCATTTCTTGACAGCTATTTAGAAATCAAAATAGAAAAGTTGTATAATCATTGAAATTTTAATTATTTAATTATGTGTGTAATTAGTTCAGATTATATTTAATTTTAATTTCATTAATCATAAACACGTAATGATAAGACTATGTTTAAAAAGTATTTAGGATTTTTTTTACTCTTTCTTTGTTTCTTTTTTTTCCCCAATGTAATGTATTTTTTCTGTATTATAGTTCCTCCATCTTCAGTTACAATGAAAATAACTCCAAATCGACCAAGAGCTGGGGAACTGGTAATTTCTCTTTCTATTATCTCTTTGTATCACGTGTGACGTAAGGAAGCGAATATAAAAGAAGGGGGGAAGGAAGCAGATTGAGATAAAGAGAAAGAACGAAAAATTATTCATTTCCGTAAATTGCTTCGTCTAAGCAGTGATTGCTTCCAAACAATGTATTTCAATTTATTACAAAATTCAGATATATCTCATTGCACCAGTTTTAAAACTAGTTACATGGAAGATTGCACGCTGGGTTTCGAGAAAAAATGAATAATCATTTGAATAGAATCAAATTGAGAACTTTTGCATCGCGTTTCTTATTCCATCGCATTTTTAAAAGAGCTTGCTAAATTATTCTAAATATCAATTTTCAATCTTGGAATTTAAAGACGATTTTATTCCAATAAACGTTAAGGTTCAACTTTCTTTAAAACAAATTCTTCATAGTGTTCTGTGTTTAAAACGGATATACAATGTAATAAAGTAATGGTATTTTCATCGAAAAGAAACTAAGAAGCGTGAACGGGAATAGTGATCACACATGCATGTGATTTCATTCTACTGTAATTAAGTATGAAAATTGAGTATAAAAGCTTTGAAGTTGATTGATATGATCTGGCTGTATTGATCAAAGTTTTTTTTCTTGTTTCACAGGGTAATGATTACACGCACACACATATATATATATATATATATATCATATCTTAGAGAGATGGAAATCGTGACTCTTAAATTTTAAACGATAACACATTCAGAATCTTTTGTAGCTAGTATAAGTTCTTAATAACCTTTCCGAGGAAGAAATTCTGCAGGGGGTAGTTTATATATATGTCTGCTTTGCAGTTGGCTTTAGGATTGCTTGTGTGTTTTTAAAATTGGATATTAATTAATAACATATAAATTTGTAAATTTTACTTCTTCAGTTCTTTGATGACCTACAAAATCCTTTTTCTGTAAAAGGTTAGAAATTTTATCTGCATTAGAAAAAATCAAATTATTTTTACTTCATAAATTCGCGTTTTACTTTAGAACTTTCTAAGACGTCATAAGTGGAGGTAATACGATGGTTCAATATATGGAAAGATTTTAAGCACGACAAGTACATACCAACCAAGTTGTTAGACA
The DNA here is from genome assembly GCA_038502835.1 of Octonoba sinensis. Lineage (NCBI taxonomy): Eukaryota > Metazoa > Arthropoda > Arachnida > Araneae > Uloboridae > Octonoba > Octonoba sinensis. The sequence continues at coordinate 13,408,221 of CM076606.1, read as the reverse complement.
TTTTCTAAGTGTCAAATTTGTGTCTGGACTAGAGTAAAGCCTTTGATACGGACCTAGCATACAGGGCTTTAGAATTGCATTAGGAAAAAATTTACTCCTCTTTAATTTTAAAGAATAATATTTAGTAGCAGTTTTGTTTATTTTCTTCTTCTTTTTTTCCATAAAAGAATTCTGTAATTTATTGTTATATTTTCTTAACAACAGGTTAGCATTTTGTGCGACTCTGGCAGCAGTAATCCACAATCGACCTTGCACTGGTGGAGAAATGGTGAAGTAATTTCTGGCTATGATAGTGAATTATCGGAAGCCGTTCATGGTGGCAAATCGACACACAGCAGACTAGATCTGAACGTTTCTTCAAAAGATGACGAAGCTATTTTTACTTGCCAAGCTACAAATCATGTACTACAGAGGAGTGTCCATGAAAGTCTATCATTAAGAGTGTTTTGTAAGTGTTTTGATCAAATTTAAGGAACTGAATGTTAACAATTTAAGGGTGGGGTTTATTATTTATTCCCTATTTATTACAACGAACAGGTGGCTGGAGAAACGCTGCATATTACTTTTTGGGCCAAGTCTTTTTTCTTTTGTCGAATAACATTTGTTATAACTAGCAGAGTACAAAGGAATATGAAAAGTACCAATAGGTAGCAGATAATTCTGTTTTCTTTGCCCTATCATTTAGAGCTCCGAGCTTGTGGAGAAACGTTGCATTTGCAATAAATGGCACATGTTTGTAAAATTCGTCATTTGTATCATGCAACGTTGCTCCAGTCACATATTCAATTATAGAATGAAATATTATTATTAAGCATAATTTTAAATTAATATCCATTTAATAACTGTAGGGCTTAATAGGCCTAAAAGTGCCTTTACCCAGCGTGAAAACGTACAAGTCAGTTTCAACCGAGCCAAAATTCAAATACTTTTGTGTTTCAACTAGCAACCTGACAAATGACTAATGTCATTTTATAAATTTTATCATAGCTAGTGCACCATTATGTAATAATGAAAGTTTCATGCTGAGGACCTCTTTCCGATTCCTTTTTATTTGTTCCTTTCTAAAACATTGAGTTCTTGTATTTTGTGTTGATTTATAGATTTTTTTATTTTATGAGACTTTTAAAGTGCTTCCATCTACTCGAAGAAAATAAATAAGGAAGTACTCGTGCTTTTGAAACGTTCGAGTTTTAACTTTATGCATCTAATACTAAAAGTTATTTTGCTTATATACTGTAAATCCAGGACATTTTTTTTTTTTTTTTGCATCCTGATTTTTAAATGGCTATCGTAAGTAACTATTACCAGCAGTAACAACACTTTTAAAACTATAAGCTTAATTCTTTATGTAATGTATTGTATTGTTATGGCGCTAGAGTACATCTGAATTTCGTACAATGTGCCACTTTTAGCCAGAACAATATATTCCATTGTGTACAGTATAAATATCATGTTTCCTAGTGGATGCATCTATTCTTCCACACTGTTTCGTTATTATTCCTGAATCCCTTAAATGACAACGTTTTTCATTGTTAAGGTGGTTATCAAAAGAAAAAAAAAATTACCGTAAAAAGATTTCGCTCACAGTTTCATCTTGCACACCACCAATGTGCATTTCCCTTACAGCTATAATTTTAGTAGAAACGTTATGTTGAAGATCATATAAAACGATAGCGTATTTAAATAGAATTGAAAATGAACGTAACAATAAAGCAATGCTTTTCATTATCACGTTGCTCAAGAAACTGTAACATTAGTAATACAGTGAAATCTTAACATGGCAAGACAAGGGAACAACTATACAAAAGAATTATGTATATATACTTGGTCAAAACTGAATCCAGCTAGTTCTGATTGATGATAATCATCAAATTTGTATTTAAAATCAGTATTCATAACAATAACAACCTCTATAAATGTTTTCCTTTAATGATCTTGACACTTAACGAGATAAATAAAATATAAACCATCAAGGCATTCATTACTTAAAGGATGGTGATTTCACTAGCTAAACTATTACAGCATGATACATTAATAATACTAGAGAGTAAAAGTTCATCATCTGGTAGATTTTTTCCGGTACTTTAGCAAACATGCTCATTCTTCGGTGGCCATTATTCACTCACTTCCGTCTAAATTTAGACTAATTCATTTTGAGAAGGAAATGTAATCCATCATCTGTTACAAGATAGCTTGACGTTTGGGCAGTTTGTCTTTCACTATCAAAAGCTCCTAAATGAAATATTTAGTTCCATATAGTAACCAGCATAAGAATTAAAGTAAATACATAATCAAATAAAGTATACGATCCCCGTTAGCCAGCACATATTTTATACATTATATAAGAAAAAATATTTTAAACAATTCATACTCATTTGTGTATTACTACTATGATGATTATTATTATTTGATTCTCAACAATTTAGAAATAATCCAAAGAAAACAATAATTCTTGATTTTATGTGCATGCTTAAGACATCGCCTACTACAATAAAAACATCTTTTACACACCCATCGAACAAAAAAAAGTATAACTTCAAAATAAATCTATCATTAATTATTGTGGTCATGGTTAATTCAAGCAATAATGTTATTTTACAATTTTTTAAGTAGGTGAAATATCTAGTCGTAAAGATAAGTCAATAGTTAGTAATATTATTACTAACTAAAGCATTAAATAGGTGATGCATAAGTGAGAGATTAAGATTACTATATAGCTCAGTGTTCATTTGAAGTTAGAGAGTACGTTATATTCGACAAAATGGAGATTCTCTAGTGTATGACTCCAACTTGACTTAGGCCTTGTGGGAAAAAAAATATGCGAAAACCTTAATTTCCCGAAGAGGTGGGGGAATATTAGGTTTGTTAACGGCATGGTTTGCTTTCTGAAATTAGTGTACTTGAGAAATATCCATTAAAAGAATCTTAGTTGAAAGTCCAGAACTAACGGCAACATTTTTTTCCAACTTTGTTCTAATAATAGGTCAAATTTATGTCAGTTTCAAGCTATCATACATATTTGGAGGGTTAAATGAGGAAACTTGATTAAGGTAAAGCCGGTTGAGTTGGCGTACAATTCGAAAACATAATAAAAATAAAACACCTTAATTTCTTGCCTAACATTTTGTCAATATTATAGACTATATAATATAATCCTTCCGTATGCATTTCCATTACTATTTTCTTTTAAGCTGTAATTTAAAATGGCATCTGGAATAAAACCAAGACAGCTATTTTTTGCTTCTCTAATTTTAGGACGGGTAAGATTGCGCACATCGGTGGGAGAGATGGCTTTCTGTAATAAGCGGATTATATTTGATGTTAAAGAGAAGTAAACTGTCAAGGTTGCCACTCTTCAGTGGTTAACAATAATAATAAAACGTACATTATATTTCATCTTATTTTTTATAAACATATATAGATACCATTAAAAAAGGATATGATTCCCTTAAAAATTTATAAAATTGAATGGAACTTACTTTCCGCGTTGCAGGAAGTTAAAATTGTTAACGTGCTACCGTCAACACTAGTAACAGCGTGAAAGTCTTTACAGCTACTAAGTTAATTAACGCAATTTGTTAAAAAGAACTCTAACTCATCATAGTTCTAACTACAGCCAGGGATAGCCTAAGGGACAGCCTAAAAAATCCTTTTTGATGATAATTAAATAAAACAAAGTTTTAGTAAAGCAGTAAAAGTTTGTTTTGTGCGAAAATAAAAACACGTGGGCAGTGCAACATTCCAATAAAAATTGTTAACACGACGCATGTTTCCGAATTACAAGCTCAGCATCTTTTTTTCTTTTTTGTTCCTCCCTTGTCTAGCTTCTTTGCAACCATAGGTTCACGCTTTCATTTTCTTTTCTTTCATTGAAGAAGAGGTTTATAGTAACTTCGAAACACTTGTCTGAAATTTCAAATACAATTCTGTGCTTTAAACGGGTTTGTTTATGCATATATATTTATTTTGAATGCTTCACTTCTTCACGGTTCATATCTTTTGTTGGCTCGGCTATTACCATGATGTTGCTTAACAATTAACTCGAAATAAATTGGCATTTATCCGTTTTGAACATTTCTACATGAAAAATTATCTTTCGCTTTGTAGTCATTTTGTTTAGCTTATGTCTCAAGCTGAATTGCAGAATATTGCATTTGCAGCATCTTGTACTAGTTTGGAGCAACATATTCCCTACTACCTCTATATCCAGTTTGTTTCCTTCTATCCAGAATCATTTGTTTGCTTTTCTTAGGGACATACTGGTGTTTGACATTATGTAACAACCTGTATTACAAGTAGTGAAAAATAAGATTCTTTGCATAATTGGTTCCAAAAACTGCGTGTTCAGTGGTTAACTGATGATTAAAGCGCCACCAGACGCCAATAATTCTATGATGCAAAAAAAATAATGTAAATATTCCGCCCTTGCGCTTTGGTGTCTTGCAATGGACGCTCTATCTGATTCTTTGTGAATCGAGTCATTGGTAAGTCTTTCAATTCAATCTGGTGTTAATTTCATTCAAAGTTTTGCTTTCTATCTAAATTTAATTCTTTCCTGTCCACTATTTATAACCTCCAAGCACTGCGTATATTTTCTAAAAAGTATTTCAAAATTAATTTATTTGTATGTTTAACATGTGATCTGAAACAGGAATCATTACCAATCAGGTGAAGGTCAAGTAAACAATTCGCCATCTCTCCTTTTAGTACCACACGCGCCAACGCTCCCATTTCGGTAGGAAAAGTTGCACAGCACATTTCCAGCATACTCGTTACTACAAAGTAATGTAATTGTTTGCACAGTTACTCAAGGTTAGCAGCTTACTGAAAAGACGTCTAATAAAAAAGTCCCATCACCAGTGAAATCTCAGGAACAGTAATGGAAATTCAAGCGCTTGCATTGGGAAACAATAAATACGACTCTGTATAATACATGTTCAGAAGAATAAACTTATGAATTTAAGTAGACACTATACTGTTGTTTTTAGTTTCCCATCACTCCTAAAATTCAAGTGCGCCATCGCACCAAGTTTTATATTTTAGGAGAAAGTTTTCCTTTCTTACGATGACGTTGCAGATGTGCTATAACATCATATTTGGAACAATAATAATAAAATTACACGTTAATTTAAAGCACAAATGAGCAATAAAATGCAGACATATGTTTCGGGATTGCTTGGAATCCCTTTTTTTTCAATGCGACAGGGAGCTTCTAGATTTGGATGTTTTGCATCTAGAAGCTCCCTGTCGCATTGAAAAAAAGGGATTCCACGCAATCCCGAAACATATGTCTGCATTTTATTGCTCATTTGTGCTTTAAATTAACGTGTAATTTTATTATTATTGTTTACTTGCACAAAGTTAAATTATTTTTATTATATTTGGAAGTTTAATAATGGTTTAATTTACTGAATTCTTGAAGTTCTTGGTGCAATTTTTATCGCTTTCATTTCAAAAAACAAAGCTGCATTTTTGAGGAGTTTAACTATAAGTAACAAGATGATTTCTTAAGAAAAAGTTTTTCATTCAATGAAATTCAAAAAGAGCAAATGGCAGAGATTGATTTTCAAATCGGTTGCAAATATCAATAACACCATGAAAACATTTTTTTACTAGGATGGTTGAAAATTGAGGTTTATTTCTTTTATCAGTTTTAAAAAATGCATTGTTATGAAAATCAATATTGTGTCATTGTTTGCCCTCTGTTTAGCCATTGCATTGTAGTAACATAAAGCAAGTTTTTAGAAAGTAAACTGCCGTCCATAATTAAACTAAAAGACATGCATTTGGTTTTATAACAAAAATTACATCATTATCAAACTTAAAGAGATGTATTTGGTTTCATAACAAACATTACATCATCATTAAACTTAAAGACATGCATTTGGTTTTAAAACAAAAATTACATCATTATCAAACTTAAAGAGATGTATTTGGTTTCATAACAAATATTACATCATCATCGAACTTAAAGACACGTATTTGGTTTCATAACCACCATTACATCATCATCAAGCTTCATCATTGTTTTCAAGCCTAAAATATTAAATACAACCTCACTATTTCATATATGTATTAGTCAAATAATGGAGCCTAGTATGGGTTTGAGTTAAACATTCGGAGATTTTTTGAAGAGTAGAGGACCACGATATGCAAGAATCTGCTTTTTGCTAACGAAGCAACAGCAAAATGTTCTTTTTTGTCTAAAAGGTATGTAGAGGATTTTTAAGGTTCGTTGTAATTTGATATTGTCCTACTGAAGTGTATGAAACATTATTTAAAATTTCTTTAGTCTCTAAGTTCATATGACAGTAATATGTGATAAAACAACTTTATAAAATATTGGTTTTGGTGAGAGAAATGCATATAAAGATTGAAAGGGAATGTAGCTGTAATACCGATTTAAAAAAAAAATAATCTTCAAATTTTCTTACTGATGAGAAAATAGTAAAATTACTTGTAATTAGTTCATATTAATGCTTTAAAATAAATTTCTTCCTAAAAAAACAAGCAAACATTAGAAGAATCTGTGCAATTAATCATACGAAAGTAAAATTTATGCAAACAAAACATTTTCTCTCTTTGTAAGTATATTCTGCAAACAGTCTTGAATTGAAAACCAATTTTGTGAACGACATAAAACTATATGTACAAGTTCCGATCGAAATTATCTGCATCGGAAATTTCTATTTTTGTCCACTTCCTGCAAACCAGTTGAAAAGTTCATCTCAAACGTCATCATTGTGTGACACACGCCTCATGATTACCAACAACGGAACATTATTATGCTCATACTTAAGTACTTTCCATTCGAAATCAATAAGCCGTCAAATAACAACTACTATTCTTTCATTTCTTCTCTAGAAGCAAATTTTTGGTCTGCAGACGGATCACGCTAGAGTTAAACATCAGGTAAATCAATCATAGAGGGCTGTCCCATTGGGCGAAAGAACATGACAGACGCTTTGCTGGAAAAATATGTTTGAAAATGCAACGTCTTTTTCTCCAGTATTGTCTGGAGTTTCCTTCTGCGTGCGATTGGAGCCGAAATTTTTGCAATCAATCAACGCCCAACGCCTACACAATGGCATTTCATTTGTTTTCATGACGAAGTGAAATGTTTAGACGATAGGAAATTGTTTGAATGTATTGTTTAATCAAAAACGTAAACCCTTTCTCTTTAAAATTTATTTACGGATGTAGTTTTTTTTTTTCTTTTTTCGTCTCAGAATTGAAATTCTGGGAACTGTTTTTCCGACAAAAAATTAGGTTCATATTAAATAAATTTATTTACTTTCTTAGCCTTTTATTGCTGTTCGGATAATTCTTAACTTCATCCATTTATTTATTTATTTATTTATTAATTTTTGAATTTTCGACTCGATACATTGTAAATGCGAAAAAAATAATATTTTACTATGAATTTTATGAGTAATACTAAAAGTAAAGCTAAAAATTGCACGTTATTTATAGCTCAAATAAACATTAAAGTGCAAGTAACTTGGAGCAAAAGTAAAGTTGAAAATTGCACGTTATTTATAGCATAACTAAGCATTAAAATACATTAAAAGCATTAAAATGCTATAACGTGCTTTGTTTTTACTTTACTTGTGCACAAAGTACCTTTTATTATTACTATCAGTAGTTTCCTAAAGTGGGTATACAGTTCTACCATCAATCAAAGCGATCAGTCTGGCAGAGTGCGAAGAAAAATCCATTCATGTTCAAGGGAGGAACTGCTGGTATAAAGAATGCCGATGTTGTTTTTGTTCTAGTTCGTTTAGCGTACTTGATTTCTTTCAAACTGATGCTATGTGGCAGTTTTTAAAGTTAGTAGCTTTCAACAAACAAAGAAGCAAACATTCGCGTACTAATGATGCTGATTCGCGTACTAAATAAACGAACTTCCCTAAAACTCGAATGGATTCGCTCTTCTCTGTCATGTGCAGAAGTGTCGAAATATCAAAAATCCGTGGTCGAACTTTAAATATATTTTAAGGAAATGGCAGTGATACCTTGTAAATTGGGTTTAAAATTCCCCTTAACAATAACCGCAGCTAGCTTTTTTCGCTAACTGTTAATCGATCAGTATTCAAATCTTTGCTATGCGTATTTATTATTTATCTTCTTTTTTTATTGTAGTTTTTTAATTGAATCATTGTATTTAAAAAGTGTGAAGCACTTAGTAATTTTCTCGATAAAATACCTACTACTTTATGAACTAACGGATGTAAGTTTGTCCTTAAGTCTCGAAATACCATACATAATAGTAAAAAACTCGAAAAATGGGGGGGGGGATATATTTTTATTTTTATACGTTTCCTAATGTGCGTTTAGAATTATTGTTGTAACCTTGTATTATGTGTGTGGGAGGGGGGATCTAATTTTGCATTTTTAGCAATAAGGTATTTACGTCAAGTGCTCCAGTAGCGCGCCAAGTATCAGAAGTGTACCACTTCAATATTTCAATTGATTTTTTTTAGAATGCATTCAATTTGTATTTTAAATACAATGATAATATTTGCTTACTTACTGAATGCATTATTAACTGGCACTAAATTTAAAAAATCTTGCTCAATGAAGGGTTCTTCAGTTTTGAATAAACATTTTTCTAAACGATCCAGTAGTGGACACAGCATTCTTAGTACTGGGGCTACCAATTTTTTATTTTTCAAAACTTTATTGTAATTATGTTGGTATTCTGCATGATATTTTTTAAATCAAAGTTGTAACAAACATTAAAAAATATAGAAATGTTTCGAAACTTCTATAAACTTTACCTGACAATTGAGGATATGTCCTTAAGTAACCCACTAGTGGAGCAATTTATCTTACTTTTAAAAATATATTGCTCTTTTTTTGACTGCATAAAATTTGGTTTTGACGAAAAATATTTTTTCCGTCTGTATTTTTAATAAATTTTCTCCCATTATAATTAACTATGTAAAATACACAAATCATAACAGAACACGAGACCAAATTTTTCTTACAGATGTTATTAATGATTTACATTCTATCATTTTTTGTCCTTCCAGTCAAGCCAGAATTCTTGGTGGCCAGCTTAGAAAAGTTCGATGTCGTCGAAGGTGAAGTCCTACTCGTTAATCTGACGGCCCGCGCTAATCCCGCAGTGATCGCTTATTCCTGGAGGAAAGGCCCCGTCACCCCTATCCCATCTGTGCCCCAAGGTGGCAAAATCAATTTCCGGGTTACATCCAGAGGTCCTTTGTTGGAGATTAGAGATTCTCGCAGAGAAGATGCAGGGCAGTATGAATGCGAAGCCACTAATTCAGAGGGAACGGGACACACATTGATTGTGGTAAACGTATTATGTGAGTAATTTATTTTGTTTTATTGCATCATTTATATCTATTTTCGATTAATGTTTACTAGATTTATAAGTAGTAACTTCTTCGTATTGTACATTGTGAATTTGCTTGTTTATGTACTTTTTTTTAATTTGATCTTTGTAGTTTTTGAAGTTGCAGAACTCTTAAAAGTTATTCTTAAATTGTTCTTTCGCTTACAAACTCGGATTTATTTGATTTTTTTTTTTTTTTTTTGGATTCGAGATAAAACAAAACAAAGTCAAAAAACGCTTATTTTAGGATTTTATTTTATTTATTTATTTTAATACATTTATCACTCATAAGCTCAAATTTAATAACAAAAAAATAATAAATAAAACCATGTATTTTAGGACTTTAAAATTTTATTTACAAGGCAAATCTCAAAAACAACTGCCGAATGGTATGTTGTCTTGGGTCTGCACTATGGAACATATGGTTATTTAATACTGATATTGAGGTGCCTCGATGCTAATATGGAATGACAAAGTCTCCATACATGTCCTAGTTAATCATTTTAGGTTCGATGTACATGGATCCGGTTGTAGTCAGATGCCGGCCACTCGTGTGAGTTGGCGCATTTAACGAATTGTTTTGCACCAGAACTATACTGCCTGTCCGTGGCGTTCGTGTGAGTTGGTCCATTTAACTTAATGTACTACTGCACCGGAACTGTCGTGCCTGACCGCAACCGGATCGTTCGTGTGCACCGAGCCTTAAACCAGAAAATAGCGATAAATCATTTATATTACGATGAAAATCAGATGACTTAGTTTTTATCGCATACAATTTTTAGGGTTGGATAAATAACATAATAAAAAGGAATTATTTGTATAAAAATCAAGGAAGTATTTACTGCGCGAGACGTCAGAACTATTCAAGAATGTAAGCAATCCGTACGTCTGTACAGAGCAGGAATACAATATGAATAATTCCTCAAATTCAAACTGGACGCAGTAAAATTATAAACCATAATGGACGAGTGGACAATTAATGGTCTTCTGGATTGCTCTACGAAGAAACTTGGCACGGAAGTACTTCATCACCCGCAGCTGGTACGTTTGATAGATAATTAAGGGGGGAAATACGAGTAAAGGTCTCAAAAAAATAAATAAAAAATTCTTTATAAATCGATTCTGCAATTATTCCCTGAAAATTTTATATCCCCTGAAAATTTCAAAGCAAAATTCCAAGTCGTTTAAAAGTTAGGGTCAGTTGGGGTAATTGTAAACATGGGGTAATTGTAAACAAGCTTCATAACTACACTTGTGGTGGTTTGGAAAACTTAACTGCTTGTGAGTGATAAACTGGCAGCATAGGGAAGACATTGAAACAGTTTCGTAGGTTTCGAAACAACTATGGAGGCGTCACTATTGTTTGAAAATGGCACAGTGAAAAAAGTTGTTTAACAAAATTTAGTGATCTTACATTTTCCTCTCCAGCTCATCTACAAAAGCGATGTAAGTGGTTTCAATCGTTTTTATTTGTCATATAGAATGTTGCTAAAAGTATTTAGTCATGAATTTCATCCTCCCTGTTATTTTTCATGTGCAAGTCAGGTGTTTACAATTACCCCATATATTTCGTACTCTGGGGTAATTGTAAACACTTAAATTTATCCTATTTCCAATATTTTGGGGGGACAATAAATATTATATTTTGATGCAAATTAAGCTTTTGTGTCTATTTTACATAACTGTTGTTGTTGTTGCTGATGCTACTTGTAAATCCAGGCCCCCCTTGCAAGGAGACCATGAATTAAGAAAACTCCTACTGATTATTAATGAGCTCCGCTAGAATGAAGTACACTTGGCTCAAAGGGGCTTAATGATTTTAAACCAGTTCTCAGATGAGATATCGTCACCTAGGTTGGCCCCCTAGCTGGTATTATTTCTAACTTGGTGGACATTTGAAGCGACGATGTATTTTACGTGCACAGTGCCCTTTGGCGCACTCGGTCTCCGAGTAATCAGTTACGGGAGGTGGTCTCCCTTGCAAGCGTTGACCACGGTCAGTTGTGCTTCACTTTCGGTTTTCTGTGGGATCCAAGATTAATCGACTGATCCACTGCGGGACAAATGTTACATAAATTTGTCGCATTACTTGATTTTTTGCAAGATATTTCTCGTTATATGATCTCATCCGACATAACATAACTCAGCGGACCACATGCGGCCTGTGGGTCGCAGATTGCGAACCATTGCTCAGGAACTTCTTAAGACTTCAAGCAGACTGTGTATGAAGCAATTTTCCATTTGCATCAACTTTATTCGAAAATAAATCACTGTTTACAATTACCCCAGACCTCTGGGGTAATTGTAAACACGAGCTCATTTGCTAACAAATAGTCATAAAGTCAAAATTTTTGCACACATTTACTCACAAGAAGTACAGTAGTGACTACAATGCTCACAATTTTATCTCTGAATTCATTCAAGAGGTAGGGAAGGATCAAAAGTTAAAACATTAAAAAAGTGTTTACAATTACCCCAACTGACCCTATAAGCATTTGAGCGAGCGCGTTTCCATAGCGGTTCAGCAGATAGTCCCTCATTCATGAATGACCTGAATTACAGAGAGACAGAAGAACGTTAGCAGATGTCCTTTTGCTTCTTTTGCCAATTGAGACCTTGGATAGAAATTTCTATAAGTATTAGTATCTATAAGTATTTTTAAAAAAATGATTCATTACAGCCTTAAATTTACTTTCTATACCACTCTATTTTTCAAACGCGTTTTTCTCGAAACTACTTTTTTCGAATTTGCGTACACTCTAGTTCGCAGAGTTTTTGATCAATCTGAATCAAATTTAGTACACATTTTCTTTATATATACACGCTTTAGTTGAACTATAATCATAAACATATCTTTATTTTTACTTTATTATTGTGAAAAAAGAACCAAAAAAAACCGTTAAAATCGTACTTAATTTTCCCATTCTAAAAAAAAAAAGAAATTTTCAATTTCTTGTGATGATTTTAGTTCAACTAGAAGAGACACTTAAAAAAAAAAGTATTAAAAGAATTGATTTCAGATAAAAATTGTGACCTCCTGGATGTATGCAAACTGTCGACCCAGGTAACGACTTACAGTGTGCAACAGCCGATATCTTCGGGATTTTTCGAGAGAAATGTTTGGAAATGTCAGTAAATGTTCTTCAATATATCTATAAAATAACCTTAAAAATCTCAATAAAAAATATTTATTCTTTATACGTTAAAAAGATTCAGGAAAATTGTTCTTATTACGCCATTTTACACGTATTTTCCCCTTTAATTCAAAAGTCCCTTCTCCGTTCGATGCAATACTGGCGCAGTGGTTACAGTGTTAGCGTAGAGTCAAGACAAGTCCGCCTTCAAACCCAAAGTGCGGATTTATTTATTTATTTTTTTATTTTTAGTGTTTTAAAAAATAAGACATTTATCAATGTCTAATTTTTAAATTTTCACAAATCATTTTTGAGAAAAGGGTTACTTTAAAAAAAATCACTGTCTAAAATCTAAGTCATTTTGATTCGGATTGATCCGATAACGTGATGTTCCTGAAAATAAGCCATTTTATCTCTTTTATCTCAATATCAAGAATTCTGATTTAACAGTGAAAAAAGTTAAGAAATAGAAATAATGACGCGGATATTAATACTAACTATTATTTTAATTATAAGATATAGAATTGTAAAATGACTATTTTACTGCATTGAGAGTGAACAATATCTAATAAGTTAATTAATTTCAGCAATAAATTACAAAAAGGATGATAACGAGTAAAAAGTTAATACAAAAATAAATGAATAAATCTATGGAAAAACTATTATTTCATATTTTTATCGTGCTTAAGTTTATCCCCTAATTTCAAATAAAAAATAATGTATGGAATATATTTTTCTTACTTTTGCTTTCCTGCCTAGCACACTTTTAAAGAAAGGAAGCGAAATATACTTTAGGCTAAGCCCTTAAAACGAAATCAATCTTTGCAAGTCCTTAAAAAAAACTAATTATAAGCAGCATTGCAAATCCGTGGATTAAAAAACTGATAGAAAAAAGACATATTCTCCCTTTAGAAGCTTTATCTTAAGAAATACGATTTAAAAAAAGTTTCACCATTTTAACAATTTCATAAATTCTAGCTCCCATTAATATGCCATTTAGGAGGGTGGGATTTTTGAAAAGTATTATCTCCAAGCAGGAGTATGTACATAATTAAATTACACACACACGCACACACAGATATCTACACATCTATCTATAGTATATTGTTATGTAAAAAAGTTATTTTAGAATTGATTCAAAATGAAACGATAAGCAATTTTTTAAAATTGTTACAATATATATATATTTTAGTTTAAATTAAAATTTGGAGGGTCATTTTATTTTTGTCAGAAGCAGTATCAGTTAAAATATGTGAAATACGAACTATTTGCTTGGTTCAGAAGGAATAAAAAGTTCTTTTTTAATGAAAGGAAAACAAAATTAATGTTAAAAGGATTTAGCCACTTCCTTGGAAAAATGTATTGCATCAAAAAGCGGCAGATTTTGAATACTATGTACAAGTATAACATTGAAGTCACTCGCGAGTTGCTTGTATAGACAAAGCAAATCGTCTTGTTATTTGGGTTATCCTATATTACCCTTAATTCTCGCTAAGTTTTGATCGCGGTTGATCTCCAAGCTGGACGATGCTGTTTTATTTATTGGCGATGTTGTTTATTATATCTGTACCTCAGAAGCAGAAAGTCCAAATAGGTAATTTTTCAGTAGAGCTGAATAAAGATTAATTGATTCAAGAAACGCTAGACTATTTGCGTAACATACTACATTATACTTTTTAAAAACCCTATTTGCCATGTGGTTAAGGGCTTACTTTCTTCTGCATCTTATAGAGCTTGTTTTCCTGATTCCAACGGTATAAATATCTCAAAATTGAAAATTTTGGACTTACTACCTTCTGCTAGTGAGGTACAGATATTATTTGTGTTCCGCGCGAACAGGAATGGCGCCAAACAAAATTCACCAATTTCGCCATAAAACAAATGTACTCATATATGCACAAAAATAGAGCGTCCTCCCGCCAAGAAAACCAAACGATCAACCTACGAAGAAAAGCAAAAAATAATGGCAAAAGCGACTAACAAGTTGTGGTTTTCACCCATATGAATCTCAGCCCAATGAGGGTCCCTTAGGTTGATTTTTTGCATACTCAATGTCGAGTTGCCCCTGGCGACGTATGCCAAAGTTCAATCCCCGGGACCATCAGGGGCCTGAGTAATAAGAGTTAGAAAATCGCTATTTCAAAAATTCTTCGTGATGTCGTCGTTGTTGTTCTTCGACAGGGCTACAGCCCAGACGAGAAAACGGATCGAGCTGAAATTTCGCACACACATTCCTTATGCACCAAGGGTGTGCCTTTTGTGTCATTTGCCCCCCCCCCCTACCCCCTTCTCCCTCAACTTCACCCCAAAAATGTGATTTTTACCCCCCCCCCCCCGTATCTCAGCCCCATGGGGTTATGTGGTGTTGATTTTTTGCATAAATATTCTCGGTGGGTCCCTGAGTACGTATACCAAAATTTAACATCCGAGGGCATCAAGGGTCGGAGTAATTAAAGGTTGAAACCACCATTTTTCAGATTTTTTTCTGTTATCCATGCTCAAAAAGTCCGTTTTCACGGCTACAAAAAAGCGTCGAGAAAAATTTAGTCAAATATTAAAAATTTATTCCAGTGCACAAACATATGCATATACAACAAACCAATAATTTAAATCGCCAAATTGGCGAAGCCTTCTTGGCCCTTTTTGGTCGCCGCTAAATGGACAAAGCCCCACCTGAATGAGACCGGGCAATACGTCTTTCCCGGAAAATTCCGAATCCGATGATGCCTGTCTCGACATCGCACCACACAGCTTGAAATTCCACCCAAAAAATGTGATTTCATCCCTCCCCCCGTATCACGTCCTACTGGGGTATTTGGCGTTGATTTTTATATTTTTTAGCTTCATACATTAATTTAAGTTATTTTGTATGTGAAAAAAATAATGAAATATAAATAATTGAAAGATAATTAATTTCAAGAAATGCATTTTTATTTTTTTAATACTTCTTTTTTTTTACACATACGCTAATAATTTAAACATAAGTCAATAGCAGGAAACCTTTTTCTTTTTAACTATACACTTAAAATATGTTGCAAAAAATAATACAAACAAAAAAAAAAGAAAAAGTAACTGAATAAATTACAACATTAATATCGTTGTGAAGTCAAATTTAACAAGTCTCGGCGGCCGCGTGGTTCCGCTCGCACGTTTTGCAGCCTCAACTCGCTAGATCGAAAACCGTCGGGGACAGATTAGCAATACTTTAAAAAATTTCCTATCATCTAACTCTGGAATTTTCTAGAACATTCCTTACTTAATTTGCATGTTTTTTGCAAATAGTTTCCTTGTGTTTGCATATAATTCCTCCCTTTCAGGATGAGCGCGAGGGTTCAACTCTACTTAAAGTTGCTTAAGTTATAAGTAAAAGAGTCGATGCAAAAAGATGTGATATCTCCTCAAAAAACAACCCTGTTGTAAAAATTTGCCCGCCAAGAAAACCTTGAACTCTTATCCACAAAAAGAACCTTTCATGCAAAACCCTCGGCCGTAAAAAGGTATCATATCCAATTTGCCCGCCATGTATCTTCCTCTCCAAAAAAAAAAAAATCCTTCGTCCGCGTAAAAAAATTTCAATACTGTTTGGCGGGAAGCTTTGCAAAGAAGGTGGTTGCTTGGTGAACAAAAAACTTCCTGACAAACTGCATTGAAAATTTTTTACGCGGACGAGGGATTTTTTTTTTTTTTTTTTTTTGAGAGAGGAAGATACATGGCGAGAAAATTGGATATCATAACTTTTTACGGCCGAGGGTTTTGCATGAAATGTTCTTTTTGCGGATAAGAGTTTAAAGTTTTCTGGGCGGGCAAATTTTTACAACAGGGTTGTTTTTTGAGGAGATAACTCTTACACCCTCTCGGCCAACAGTGCATAAAAGGGTGAATGAGGCAAAAACAAAAATTAGCTCAAAACGATAGCCTATTGTAGAGAAACAGATATGCAAAGCGTGATTGTTTAATGATTGGATCATTTTATCACGCAAGCATCGCTTACTGTATCCTTTTTTTTTTTTTTCAAGCATTTCGCGCACAACGTAAAAGAATGTTTTCAAACCCCCCCCCCCCCCAAAAAAAAAAAAACCGTATAACTAGAGAAAGAAGCAAAATAAAAAAGGAACGTTAAAAAAGTAGAAGGAGACGATGATAATTTAAAAACATAGTGTCAAATTTTAGACAAAACGAAATACGTTAAAACCAGTAGGTGTTTTTAATGTACCCTACATTGAGAGCCACAATGTACATTTCATCCTAAAAATATTAGGCTACATAGCAATTTTAACAGACTTTTAGAGAAAAAAGTATTAAGGTTTTAAGTCACTCAGTAAAACTCTTAAATAAATTGATGGGCCTTTAAGTAATACAACGTGCTGCAGCTTTCAGCCTCACCTGTCGCAGCAATAAAAAAGTAATAAAAACGTGGAACGTGGATGTATGAAAACGAACATATTCCTTAAAAAGAAAATGAAAATCGAGTAAAAATGTATAAAAAACGTAATTCGAATGTAAAGACAAGAGGAGAGTAAACAGTTGCATTACTGAGAAGTCCCTTTGAAGTTAAGTGTTATGTATCAGCACTAAATAGGATTAGTGCTATTTTTCTAGTTCATAACAATATTTTTAGTCTTTATATTGCATATATATAATGGAGTAAAGAGGTAACCAATCTTTCAAAAACTTGATTAAATTAATTTTTAAAAAAAGTACTTCACTTACATGATTAAACCTATCTAAATACTGCATTTTCTTTTAGTTTACTTTAATATACAGTAATTACATAGACCGTATCAGAAGCAAAATAATACTTTGAAAAGAAATTCGGATTAATCTAAATTTGATTTCGGATTAATCTAAATTATAGAGGGTTTTAGCCTATTTATAAAGAGCGCCCTACTCATGTTTTGGAGAACATATAAAAAAAAGAGTGCTATAAGTGCACCAAATATTTTTATTTATTTATTTTTTCTTTATTTTTCTTCTCTTCTTGTAACAGTTTGATGTGTATACAACAAGAAAAAAATAAAAACATTGCAATGGTGCAACTGCTGTGTGGACAAAAAAAGTTTTACGAAATGTCTGCACCTGTACACTGATGATACCATGCTAGGAAAATGACAAATACGAAATAATTTATTTGCACATGTATTTTGCAGAGACCAAATTTATAGCAAAATATTTTTAAACATTTTAATGACAATAAATGTTGTTAATAATTAAATCAAATCAATTTGACACTTTAGAGAGCATTATGATCACAGAACTACAAACTACAAATAAAAGCAAACGCAAACAATTAATTCAGAAACTATTAGATTTCCAACATTTTTAGTACAATTATATTTTAAATAAACATAAAGCGTCATTTTTCTGCCCTACTCAGGCCTGCCCTTTATAAGCCAGGAAAATAACGGCAACTATGATGACAAAATGACTGTTTTTAGGGGCTGGTACCTATTCCTCAATTTCTTAAGGTTAAAATTTATGCATTATTAAGATAACCCTATTAAATAATAATTTAACATGGTGCAAGTAAACTGCAATAAAAAATAATGTCACGTTGAGAAAGCACAAATAAGCATTAAAATGCAGACATATGTTTCGGGATTGCTTGGAATCCCTTTTTCAATGCTACAGGGAGCTTCTAGATGCAAAACATCCAAATGAAGCTCATTTGGATGGTTAAAAAAAGGGTTTTTAATAGTTATCACCTTCATTTTTTTTTAAACTGATACTTAGCAAATACATGTGTTTTGCTTGTTTTGTGAGTCTTGCAAAACCATGGTTTGGTTTTCACCTTCAAAACTGTTTACCCGAAAGCTTAACCCAATTTAATGGAGAAAAACAAGCTTTGAATAATTGACGAACCGATTAATTAACTTCCAGACAATCGACGTACTACTGACTTTCTATTTGCCAATCAGAAAAGTTTAAATATAAAAACTTACTGTTACTTTCGCAATATAGTTCATATAACCGATAACCAAAAAAACCAAGTCATACACTAAAACAGCATGTCTAAATAATCGCAGAAGTGCCTGTATCGCTTTACAATACTGATGTTGCTGCCACTGCAACTTGCATACGCGAGACAGAGATCAGCTGATTCCAGACATTGTGTTTACAGCGCGAAATTTATGAATTATAAGCACGGTTTCATTTTTTAAACTATCCACCCGTCTAAATGAAAATCATTGAATTTTAAAAAACAGTATACTTGTTGATTACATAGTGGTTGACTTATGTAAATAAATAAATACTTGGGCATGGCCCACAGAACCCTTGGGGATGACCCACGGCACCCCAGGGTGTCCGCGGAACCCGCTGATCTAAAAAAAACAGTGCTCAACTACTTATGGTACATAAAATGTTTACGTACTTTAACTACTGTATAATTCAATTTTCGAACTGTGTATTATTGAAATTTTTAGCAAATGTTCAATGAAATGTTTTGCAAGAATAAAAAATCAGATACTTTTACTTACTACATTAAAAAAATTGTCTTTTTTCCCTGCTGACATGTTATAACATGTTTTTCATTTTGGAATTCCTTTGAAGTATTTTCTGGTAGATATTATTTATTCTCCTACTACTAATAGCGTAATTATTTGGGTTCAAACCTTTCTACTAAAATATAAATTTAACGCGAAGCATTTAAAGAAATCGGCGTAAGAAGGTTACGTAAGTAGAAAGTCTGCATTAATCTCATGTACATAAAAAATTAAAAGGAAATAATTTTAATGACATTTAATTAATTAATTTACCTCTTTAACTTCAACCAAGTAAAACTTCAGAAAAAATGGCATCTTTTAAGTTTGAAATTCGTTGCGTAGTGCTCTCGAGAGATATGATCTAAATCTTAAGTAAACTTCTGACGTGGAAAATTATTTACAAAATCACGTTGAATTTTGCAAGAATTTTTAATAAATGGTTTGAATGGAATGTTTTCGTTGCTTTTATGTGCACAGAGGTAGAAAATATATTTAAAGAGCTTTAATTTTATTTCTGTATCGAACTTTTTTTCTTTATCTCGTTGATTTTTCTTGTTATTACCAATGACATTAAATAGTACCACCAAGCTGAAGTATCGTGAAGCGGGCTGGTAGCTTTGTTATATCTTTGGTGAATTTGCCCACTTTTCAAATGTTATTTAACATCACTTTTGACAAAATGATCCTGATAACAAACGTAAGGAACCTGTGCTCTCATATCTATTGAGATTAACAAAAACAGAACCCTAAAAATAACCAAATTGAAAAGATCCATGGTCTACGCCAAAGAAGCTTTCCGATCAAGTTCCATCACAACGCTTAACTCAAGAAATAATGAAATGCCTTGGTTAAGATCTTTTGAACCGAAAACATTGTTAAAATTTTACTATCCCCATAAAATATTAAAGAAGTTTATAACAGAGCGACACACATGTACTTATAAATCTACATAAGTTTACGTTTAAAAATTTACTGAATTTTTTTTTTCTGTTTCATGTTTTATTCTTGTTTACAGATAAAATTTTAAGATTTTTTTATTACATGCTTACATGGTGTAATTAGTTAATTATTTTTACGTATTATTTTTTAAATTTATATTTTCAATTAAAGGGAAAAGTAAGGTAAAATGGGCGAGAAAAATCAGAAGTCGTAGCAATATAACCCAAGACCTACCATCAATAAAAATCATATTTTATAAAAATCTAACATTTAAATTATTAAATTTTTTCTTCCCTAAAGGTAGGACATAGGAAAAGTTTAGTTATTTCAAATTACTTCAATATACAAAATATGTGGTAAAATTTTAATTGGCGCTTTAGTAGCATTCCATATGACAAATACCATTTACTTCGCGATTGTAAAGCTCTTGGAGAGGAATATCTAAGATCGCTATAAAAAAAAAATTAACACTCATTTTAAACAATGCGAAACAAACTCTTATACATTTTTTCGGTAACATGCAGAGCTCTGTCAATGTTAATCTTGGTTATTGCAGCCCACAGTTAAATCGCAAACAGTTAAATTTTACAGTAATGAATCACCACAAATGTGGTAATCTAGTTTCTTTCCATTTACACCAACTGACCCTATATTGCATCGTGCTTTTTCCAGTAAGGAGAGATTGAAATTGATTGCATTTCGAATAAATAAATATATGTGATTTCTTTCTTCAAAATCACTCTTGCGATTACAAACTAATGTGTGTTCTAGTCAATAACATTTCTAGTATCAGTAAAATGCAAAAAATATACCTAAAAAGGACAAATCAAAGTCTGTCTATTATTTCAGCTTTCTTACAAAAGAACAAATTAGACTTATAATTTTTCGTTTTTTCCCCCATTGATGCTTGAAAAAAAAAAAGGAAGAAGAAGCACTGAATGTGTTTTTAAAATTAAATCCTATTTCCCATGTAAAATCTTCTTACACCTTAATCCATTTAAACGAAGCTACAAAAAGATACAGTTAGGCAATATTTGCTTTCCTTATTTTTCTGAAGAAAATAAATGGTTGGGATTAATTCGAACAAGGATTTTTAGCTGTTTCAAGGAAATGGTCTTATTGATCTGTTTATTTCCTTTACGTTTATAAAAGTTCTGCAATTTCTTTTCTCGCTACATTAAATCTAGACGTTTGTCTTTAATGCAGTTGGATAACGGACGTATTTTTTCAATATTAATTTTGGGATTAGTGTCCTTTTTTATTTTCTTTGTATTTTAAAATATTTTGAAAGGGGGATTTGGCAAGTGCTGACATTTTCAGAATATTTTTTTCCTTCAAATCCAATAAGCTGTATTTAAGAAAAAATATTTACAAATTACTTTTGTCTGAACTTAGAAATGTATATTGTCTAGTATCATTATTTTTTTATCAATGTAAATATGTGGATGTATGTTATGACTGAGATAAGGAAAATATTTAAAAATTGTGTGCATGTTTATTTAGAGCATATATATTTTGATTTTAAGAATTTTAATGGTTTTCTTTTTCTTAATTGTTTTTTAAAAAAAATATTTTTTTTCATAAAATACGGGATTTGGCAATAGGAAAAACTCAATAAATGCAAAACCAAAAAGTGTTGTGAACACATGAATAGTAAAAATTTTCTTCATAAGGTTCGGGCATTTTGATTTATTTTAATTTTCGTGCGTGTGTTCGTTTCTTTCTTTCTTGAAAGGATAAATATTTTTATATTGCTGATACAAAACACAGAAACGACTTCTAAGAAATGTGCCAAATGTCTACATTAGTGGCAAATGCGGTCTTTCTCAACGTTTTCCTTTTTATGTTTACCTTTTTCCCTTAACCATTTGTGCGTTTTAATGTATTTTTATTTTTGCAGATGTGTTTGTTTCTTTCTTTTCCGAAAGGACAAACATTACAGTATTATATTACTGGCCTAAAACACAAAGACTTCTGAGAAATGTGTCAAATTTCTACGTTAGTGTCAAGTGCGATCTTTCTCAACATCTTCCTTTTTCTACGTTTCAGATCCGGCAGCTGTGACGACCGTGACGAGGAGCGTGGCTCTAAGCGAAAATGAAGACGCCTCTTTTGAATGTGCAGCCATTGGCAACCCCATGGGCAGTGATGTGGTCCGATGGCGACGAGAAGGGTTCGATTTAGGCCGTCGAAGCGTAGAAAGATTGGAATGGGGTAGGGCACATCTGACAGTCATCAATGTCACCAGAAGAGATGCTGGTGTCTTCGAGTGTGTCGCTTACAACGGAATCGGCAAAGAGGCAGTCGCAAAAGCACAGCTTATTGTTAAGTGTAAGTACGTTTTTCAGGTACAATTAGAAATTGAACATTTTTTGCAAGTATTTTCAGCAAAATAACAGGTGCAGGCTCTTCAGCTTCTCTTTATTTCATTTATGTGTAACATGTATGTAACAAATATTTAATTACATGCTGCTTCAGTCACACCAATGTTTATGATCAATAAGGGATAAACAAAAACACTTGAAAGTAATGTAAACTCGTTCGCAATATTTTGATAATTACATAGATTAGCAAGTCGACAGGGTGGCGTAGTGGTAAGACGCAGGTCTCGTATGCCCAAGATCGCAGGTTTAAACCTGGCCCAAGTTGGGGAATTTTCAAGATGCAGAAAATCGTCTGGGTCCATGTCGTATGATTATACGGCATGTTAAAGATCACTTGAGTATCCGTTTGTCATGAATACTCTCAGCTAAATGAAATTCCTAGTGCAGATTGCATCAACAAGAGTTCAGATGCCCCAGCTAGGGGAAACTAAGCGTCAAAAAAAAAAAAAAAAAAAAATGCGGCAATGGAACCACACTCATTGTGGTGCCGCTTAAAAAGTTGGTACCAATCTCTGGGGACTCCCTAGGTCTGCAATGGTTGAGGACCAATACTGCAGCCTCATTAGAAAGGAAAAAAAATTAATAAAACATCGATTAGAAATAAATCCAATAAGGATCTTTTTTTTACATTTTTTTTTCTTTAATCTACCAATCAAAGTGAGCATAAAAAGGCTCTATTGAACTAGATTTAATGACTTAATTGGTGGCTGCATGATTATATCAAAACACGTAATAAGGTTTACTTTATCCATCAATAGCAACAGAATAATTTAAATTCAAAGCATAGTGATTGTCTTTATTCAGATATATTGTTATATTCGAACATTTATTCAACCTTATTCTGTCGTATAACAGCTCACCTCCCTTAGTACGTCACACACCTCTTACACTGCATCATAATTAAGCACTTACTTATTTATTTGTGGTAATATTATCCATTACTGCTGGTTAAATTTTAAATGCTCATCTGGGCAGCATTTTCTGTTGCAATTTAAATAAAAATGTGTAAGCTAAGCAAGCATATATCTGCGTAAGTCGATTTTATAATCGATAAATCCATTAAAAGGGGAACATTAAGTTACAATTTTATAAAATGTTAATTTAAATACAATTTTGTGAAAAAATGTGTTTATTTATTTATTTATTTTTTAGTTAAACCGGAGACGTATTTGACTAAACGCTTCAAAAAAGTTGCCGCAGAACGTGGAGAAACCGTCCGTTTACGTTGCCTGGCTGTTGGGGCTCCAATCGTCAAGTTCTTGTGGTCCAACGAACGTGGGATTAATCTTACGGAATCACCCAACAGTCTCAAATATTCAATGAAGTCTTCCCAGGTGGATACGGTAACGTGGGAAAGCATTTTGTACATCAATAACGTGGAAGATGAAGATTTTGGAAGATACACTTGTACTGGTACCAACGAAATGGGGAGCGATTCATTGAGAGTGATGTTAAATAAAAGAGGTTAGTCGATTTGGAAATTAGGTGACATACTTTGAAGTTGAATGTTGTAATATTTACATAATTGATAGCACAAAATGTCTACAATGGCACACAAACTTCTGAAACATTTCATCTAAGACAAATCATTAATGATAGCTGAATTTCGACAGTGAGGTTATTTTTCCTGCGCAATATAAAATAAATTTTGCACTAATGTGCGAAATTTAGGGTAGTAGTAGGTTTTGGTCCAACACAAAACATAATTATAAGGCAAATGATCAAAAATGCTTTGTGCTAAAATACGAGTACAAAGAAAAAAACAAATTAAATAAAGCACTAATTATCAAAACAATAAAAGAAATAGCAATTTCAAATCTACAATGGAGCCTCTTCAACTTTTCTTTAATGATCTTGAAGAGACTCCATTGTAGCCTCTAAATAACTGTTTGCATCATTGTTTCGACAATTTGTGCTTTATTTATGTTGTTTCTCCTTGTACTCAAAACATTTAATGAGAACAATATATGTTTCATATATTATTCTCTTAATGCATTAATAATGCAATTAATATTATTATATTCAGTAAAATAATTTTTATTATAATTATTCTTCATTATTTTATTACGCCATTAATTACATTATTTCGTTATTATATATGCATTAAGGTGTTCTTTAATGCATATATAATAATGAATCTATACTGGGCATAAAACAGGTATTCTTCCCAAATACCCGATAGGCAGAAGAAAAAAGTCAGTTGTAGAAAAATTGTCTGACAAAAGGGGTGGATAATAATATATTATTATTAATTAAGTGGTTTATTTAAAACTAATAATGTATTTTATTAATTATTTATTTATTAATAATATATATACATCAGGGGTCAATCCAGCACTTTTGGAAGAAATTTTTGTGAAAAATCAAGTAATTTTGTAAAAATGCAAAATTTTAACGTATAGTGCTGAAGGTGTTTATTACTGCAGCTTTTAGAATGAATAATAGAGTGAAAAGTCTGATTTGGGAGCTTGAAATTTTGTGAACCGTCCTTATTGATTGATTGATTGGAATTTGGTGAAGGGTCAGAAAACGAACCCGAATTTCTTCTGGTACGACCCCTGTATAATGTGTGTATATATATATATATGGACTAAGGTAACGGGTTAAAAGACTCAGACTGATACTGTTTGAATGAATTTAAGAACATTTAATTAACGAATAGGAACTATGTACAAAATAAAAATTTAAGTTAACATTTAATCGGAAGGTCACTTCGCATCACTCTGCTGGCCTCACAAAACGACCAGACGATGAACAAGCTATCTTCATTCCGTTGCGACTCGTTAAAATAGTGAGGAATTGCCAGCGCATCCTGGCGGAGGCAAGGAACTTGCCTGATTTGCATCTTTGCAGATTCACTTCCACATATATATATATATATATATATATATATATGTATGAAATAGAGAATATATATATAAAAAATTATTAGTGGGTATGTGAAAAAACAACAATATAAAAGGCTGAACGTGGGAAATCACAAATATAAACATTCAAAATGAAAAAGAGCCTGCCTCTTCATCAGTGGGAGGGAGCAGGAAGCATATATAACGAACTATTGTCATTGCAGGTTTCTGAGAAATCCCAGCATAGCATGTAAGAAAAAATTTTTTTCGTGCGCCTTTTCACAGTTTGATTCACTTTATTAACTTTTGATTATATATATATATATATATATATATTATTGGTGTGTGAAAATATTCGCACACACCTTAAACTTAGAATTTCACAATGATCATATTAATCCATTTACAAATTCCATACATGCATGTCTTCATTTAGCACTGCATGGAGATCACGGACTGAGCATTAGGGTGGGTCGAAAAAAAGTAATGTTTTTTTTTTCGAAATACCGCGGAAACCTTGCCTCTTACAAATTAAAAAACAGATTTTTATTGAACTCCTAGCTAGCGCAGTGTACTTAAAATTTCGATTTTTTCCGAAAATCAAGCCATTTTACAAGTTTTTCGCAGAAGTCAACCATTAATATTTTAAACTGCTATAGTGAAAATCATTTATTAAAATGTTTGAAAAGTACACAAAAAAATTACAACTGTCAAAATCTTTCAATTTGCGGTAGCGTAAAAGACTCAAAAATCGGTAAATTATTGCATTTAAGGTGCATACTAACACCTTAGGTGAAAAGCATAGTCCAGCATGCTGAGTTATGTGTTAATAGCCCATTTTTGTTTTGTTTTTTTGCACTTCAATTCATTGAAATAGAATAGCGTTTCCCAACCGGTAGTTCATGAACCCCCAGTGGTTCAGGTGGTGTCGGAAGGGGGTTCGCGAAAATAATATTGCAATGGCGGAATTTTTAATTGATTGATTAATAATTTAATCAAGAAAAACTAAATAACAAATTTACATACGTATTATGACGGAGTTTTAAAATGATTTTTTTAAATAAATTGTTTTCCCGATAATGCATAAAAGTTGTGGACTGGCATAGGAAGCATTCGTACAAAATTTAAAATGCACTTATTTCCACTATTGTCTGATTTCGAAAACTTGTATCACAAAGTGGTATCGGAAGAAATTCCTTGATTAATTTAAAATTTTGAACGTATGTTTCTCTTACCATTTCCCAATTTTTCCATGCTGACGCGAAGAAAACGTAAACGTAGATGTTTTAAAAAAGAGGTTGGGAACCAGTGTAATAGAATGACCATATAAAGGAGTGGTTCCCAACCTGTTTTTTCGTGCGAACCTCCTTCTAAGATCCAATAGAAAATGGCGAACCCCTTTCTGTAGCCCTTAGTAGCGGGTAACAAAAATTAAATTTTCTGTCACGTTTATTTTACTTTTTGTGCAAGTTTAAACCAAAGCAAAAATACAACTGCAAAAAAATACATATGTTTTTTTAATTATTAATTTTTATTAGCTGTTCTTTTTGAATTGTTAATAGAGCAGTAAAAAAATCTTTAAAAAATATTTTACCATTAGAAAAAAATGGTTGTGCAGTGTCATGAGAGCTAACCTTAAGTATCGTAAGAACTACCCGTACGTACACAATTTTGAATCAATCAATAAATATCTTTCTGCTCAAAATTCACAAAAGTTGTGGAAAATTACAATATTAAAATTCATTTATTTTCAAATTTTCCATTGCGAACATGCAGAACAGTTGGAATCATTTGTAATAAATGCGAATACAAAATTTAAAAAAATAAATAACTAAATATCTTCCGTTAAAGTCTGTATGGGAGAAAATAATGCAAAATTTTACATTTAGAAAAATTTTCATATTTACGACTTTTTCTCCGCGTCAGCGAGGATAAAGTGGGAAATGGTTGGAAAAACATACGTTCAAAATTTTAAATTAATCAAGGAATTTATTCCGATATCACTTTGTGATTCAAGTTTTTGAAATCAGACAATAGTAGAAATAAGTGCGGACCGTGGTAGCCTAGTGGTTAGCACGTCGGACTTCCACCCGGAAGGTCGCGCGTTCGATACCCACTGAAGACCACCATGTATACTTGGGGATATGCGCATGTAAAATCCATAGACCCCACTAGCTCTCCCCGTGCGTAAGCAATCCTAAGGTCTCGGCTAACAGGTAGGGGTCTGGTGGAGAAAAGTAGAAATAAGTGCATTTCAAATTTTTTACGAGTGCTTCCTATACCAGCCCACAACTTTTATGCATTATCGGGAAAACAATTTATTTAAAAAAATCATTTTTACTCTCCGTCCTAATACGTATGGAAATTTATTATTTAATTTTTTTCTTGTACGTTAGCAATCAAAAATTCCGCCATTGCTACATTATTTTCGCGAACCCCCTTCCGACACC
Source organism: Octonoba sinensis (assembly GCA_038502835.1). Taxonomy (NCBI): domain Eukaryota; kingdom Metazoa; phylum Arthropoda; class Arachnida; order Araneae; family Uloboridae; genus Octonoba; species Octonoba sinensis. The sequence continues at coordinate 13,380,625 of CM076606.1, read as the reverse complement.
ACGTGAACCACTGGGGGTTCATGAACCACCGGTTGGGAAACTCGATTCTATTTCAATGAATTGAAGTGCAAAATAAAAAAAAAATGTGCTATTAACACATAACTCAGCATGCTGGACTATGCCTTTCACCTAAGGTGTTAGTATGTACCTTAAATGCAATAATTTACCGATTTTTGAGTCTTTTGCGCTACCGCAACTTGAAAGATTTTGACGGTTTTAAGTTTTTTGTACACTTTTCAAACCTTTTAATAAATGATTTTCACTATAGCAGTTTAAAATATTAATGGCTGACTTCTGCGAAAAACTTGTAAAATGACTTGATTTTCGAAAAAATTCGAAATTTTAAGTACAATGCGTTAGCTAGGAGTTCAATAAAAATTTGTTTTTGAATTTGCATGTTACTTACCTACCCCAGAGGCAAGTTTTCCGCCGTATAGGGTTTCGAAAAAAAAACATTACATTTTTTCGACCCAACCTTCCGAGCATATTCGCTTGTGTACATATATATTTTTTCAATATTTAATCAATTAATTTTTTTTTCGTTAGTGCATAGTTATAATATACAAAAAAAGAGGTTAGAGGCATACTGTACAGTTTTGATTAATGTAGCATGTACAGAAGTTATTAGTGCATTGTTAAAATGTTCAAGAGTTTCAACTGTGCTTAAACTGCATATGATTTTTGACTAAAAAATGAAACTTTTTTTCATTTAGTAATCTTTCTTAGAACTTCCCTCAGCTTTGATTGTAACCTTCCTTTTTTCAATCACTTTCCTCCTTTCTTGCCAGTTCCGAAAACTCAAAAGCGGAAAATCCAAACTTGACATCTCTATTAATTTTCTATTCTCTGTAGGCAAGCTTTTTTTTCTTTTAAAAATATGTTTGTCTTGACTAACTTTCCGTAAGAGTTAAAAAAAGTCCTATACATCAAAAAAATATTAATAAAAAGAAACCAAGGCGAGAAAACTTTGTCACACATGAAAATATATCTTTTTTTTTCTTTTTTTCTCATTTTGCCTTTCATAAAAGAAGCAACTTAAATTAGGTATACAAAAAAAAAAGGGCAAAAAAAAGTAAATTTGAGCGAATTCACATTCGAAGAAAGGCTCAACATTTTCACGTTTCTTTTTTGTTATTCTTATGCTAGCTATTTAAGTTTTCTTTCTTTTGTGATTCTTAAGCTGAATGAGAAGATGAAGTTTAACGTCGTGGAAAAAAAGCAACGTTGTGAAATTTTTATCTCGCAGATGCAGATTGAGATTTTTTTCTTCTCTTACGTACCTGACAGTACTCTTAGAAGGAGAAAAAAAATATATATATAAAGAATCTGTTGCACTGTTTTGTAAGCATATATCTTTGTTTGGGTAATTATCTTAGGTTTTACAACTGACTGGTAATGTTTCTTTTCTTTTGTAATTTAAATGTTCATGATAAAAACTATTTTTCTTTGCTGGATATATAGGAGACCTACTTTGTTTTTTTTTAAATAAACATCACAAAAGTTTTTTTTTTTTTTGAAAACGTATCAATTTATTAAAGTATAAAATCAAATTTCAGAATAAATTACTATTGCGCATTTTGTTTTTGCACAAATGTTTATCTTTACAAAAATAGAAAATTATTTAGCATCCTGTATGAACTATTATAAATATGTAAATAAAAAGAGTAAAAAGAAAATAAAGGTAAGAATTTTAAACAAAATGAAAGATATTCATCTTCTGTCTTACAACTAAGAGCAAGATATGTGTTTTCTGCGCTTTTGTGACTTTAAGTAAACTACCTTATCGCTTGGTGCAAACTTTACTTTAGAATTTTATAGAACAACACATAATATTCATACTGAATATAATTTTTTTGCAAATGCTTGCGTCTCTTGCTTTATATTTTTCTCCCCTTCTTTCTTCAATGCTTTATTGAATAAAACAAAAACTATCTATTCAAAATGTGTATTCTGTTAAATGCGTAATAAAAAATTTGAATTTCTTTTGTTATCGTTATTTCCAGTAAAGTTTTGCAAATTTGAGATCGGTACGCTTTTTTAGCCTACTCTCCCGTAAAAGTAAAAAAATAAATAAATAAAGCATGAAAGAAGGCTTAATGTATCGTAAAAATATCGTTAAAAATAAAGAAAAGTCAAAAAAAAGTGAAGTAATTAAATAAGGATTGAAAAATAAAAAAATTGAAAGTAGGGTTTTGAGATGGGGAAAATGTGTGTCTGTCGGTCTGTAACCCCCCCCCCCCCTAATAACTTTTGAACGAATTGTCCGATTGGAAAAATTCTTTTTGCATTCGAAAGATCTCAGCAAGGAAATCTCATTTCCATATTTTACTTTTTGATTTGAACAATTTTTTGTTAAATTTTGAACAGTTCAAAAAATTTTAACATTAGCGCCTATGGACAAAATTGAAGCAAATTATGTAAACTCTGGGCACAAGACCCAAGTTCCTATTGCAAGCTTATTGAAAGGAGTTCTCGGCGTGAAATATTGATTTGAACAGTTTTTGTTCATTTTTGAACAGTTCAAAAAAAAAAAAAGATTGCGGCATTTTTCCATTATTCCGGCGCAGGCGATAAAGTCGCCAATAATGATGCAACTAACTCCAAACGGACTATCGTCGTTGTTATCCTTTTTTGTGTTCCGTCGCCAAAAATTTTGCTCGGCGAGATTTGCGCCTTGATAATGACAAGGTACCAAATTAACATTAACGCATATGGGAAATTTCAATCCCATATAAATCCTGATCTAAACGACGGATTGGCTCGCAACAAACTTTATCAGAAAGATATTACGCTGTAGAACATGTACTGATACGAAGTTCAACAAGAACTGAACAAGCCTGTTTTCCTATGAAATTTTTGATCGGGATTTTTAAGGGCAATTCTCAATAAATAAATAAATGAATGAGTGAAAGAATGAATGATTGAATCGATGAAAGAGTGAAAGAATTAATGAATGAATAAATGAATGAGTGAAAGAACGAATGAATGAATAAATGAGTGAATACATGATAAAGTAATTAAATGAGTGAATGAATGAAAAAATAAATAAACGAGTGATAACTACATGAATGAGTAAATGATTGACTGAATAAATGAAAGAATGACTGACTGAGTGAATGAATATGTATTATCCGTAGGAAAAAGTATATTTGAAGTAATTAAGAACTAAAGCTAAATGTGAAAGAGAGAGAAAGTGATAGCTATATTATAAATTTGAAGTTGGGTGTATACGGGAAAGTAGGCTCGTATAGTTCTAGACGGAACTTCTTGTTAAAATTTATTTTAAAAAGCTGGAATTAAGACATAGAAAATAAAATTAAAGCCAAGTCTTCTTTAATAAAAAATAAATAAATAATTTATGTTTTTCTGAATGGTTAAAAATTAAATAAAATGTATAATAATTATGGATTTTTGCTGGTGATTTAGAAATTAGTTAACAATAAGCTTATTATGAAGATACAAACAAATTGAAAGATGAATTTCCTGGAACTGCAATTTAAAGCAGAGTAACTTCGAATACCATGACATCGTAATCAGATTTGTAGACGTATATAAGTCATTGTTATATGGTGACCAGCTTAGCATATTATTGTTTTTCTTCTTTTGAAATTAGCAGCGTAAACCACACGTTATAAAATTAAGCATACGTTAACTGGTCATTAGCTTTAGAGTAGCAACTCGTCTTTAAAAGTTCGTTTTGGAAGTTCACATCGTACTATCTAGGTCAGTGTTTTCCAAAGTGTGGGACGCGTACCGCCTGGGGTACAGGAATGGTTTAGGAGGAATACACGCTGCATGATGCATAACCTCCTTTCCCAAAATATCCTTTAAAGCATAATTTAAAAAACTGAACTAAAGTAAACCTCCTTCAAAGTCGACTGAATAATCCTATCCTATATCTGAATATCCTATAAAGGATATTCCTCCCTTTATATATCTGAAATCTCCTATAAAGTATCCACATATATGTCTCACATTCAAAACGGTTATAGTATCAACGTTTGATAGCAATAGGAGGGGAGGTCTCTAGGTTTGAGTAAAGGTGGCCTGTTTTTAACATGATTTGCAATTGGCTTTAGCCCAAAAGCAGCCAATTCCGGCTAAATGGAGTAAACATAACAATGAACGCCAAAACGAAAACAATGAAATCAGGAAAAACCTATTAAAATAGATATTTTTTTTCTTTCTTTGACAGAGGGTACTCAGTACCTTACTAACCGTATTTAAACTTACAGAATAGGTACACAAAAGCGAAAAGTTTGTGCAACCCTTGTTTAGGTCATCGATAGTCCAATAGCTACCCAGCGAGCTATTGCGAGTACGGTAGCAAAAACAGTCGAAAAATTGACGCACAATGCTATTAACTGACCTTTGTTCGTGTACGCATTAAAAAAATATTTTCCCCTTTCACATAGATAATTTTGAATTGCTTTGAACCAGTAAAGAGTCATTTATTAGATAACTTAAGCGACGTTATTAAAGAAATACATAATAATTGTCATTAAGTGTTATGCCACGGCATGTGTGTCCTGACATGGAAAACGTTGAGAGCCAGTAATTTATGGCGCAAAATTTTTATTTTCGATCACAACCCCATACAGTGCCCGGACGTTTGTAGCATGGCGGTACGATTCAACACCATCGTAAGTCAACTTCTGTCCCGGCTATTAGGTACCTTTTGGCCAAAGCATGCAAGTCCTGGATTTCCATCGTGGAGGTCCGGGGTTCTATCCCCGTCTCCCGTGGACCTCCTGCTCCACAGCACTATCGTGTCCTCACCACGTCGTCCGCCACAGTAGCATATAACATTTCTAGTGCATGTCTTGTGCAGACGCTAGGTCTTTTGCAGATTCCTTTGTTATATTACATACGGAATTAATCTTGAATATTTTGCCTCACTTACATCTTTTATTTATTTATTTATTTTGTGATCTTTTTATAGAATAATTTGAGATACAAAACTTTAACTGAAATTGCATTTTGCGAATTTCGATTTTTTCATAAACAACTGCCAACGGCGCAGTTCTCTCACTAACTGATTCATAATTTCTAATTGTTATTACTTTAAATTTGTAAAATATGCATGATTCGAGAGAAAAAATGCGTTATTGCTGCTCATTAAGATACTATGTTTACAGAATAACTTTTGCTAAACAAATTATAATTAACCATGTGTGATAAAACTACTTAAATAATCAAAAAAAAAAAAAAACATATTCTTAATTCCCCATAAACTTAATTGCAAGGTTGTATTAAGAAAAATAAAAAAATTAGATGAACCACTACTATTTTTAAAGTGTTCAACTTTTTGAAAGAATATCTGTCGAACGGCAGTGCAATAGTTATATATGACCAAAAACCCACCAGGAAGAAGGGATATTGGTCCGTTTTAATTTACTTTAACACTATTGTTAGAGTGTTTTTTGACTGATTTTAACGGAAGATTTCCGTAGTGCTTCAATATATGGTTTTTCCCTAAGAAACGGAAATATCACATCCTGAAAATACGAGAACGGAACTTTTCCGTTTTACGGTTGCTGTATTTTCACAACCTGATATTAGATTGACGGAGAGAAAAGAAATGGAACTTCTGTTAAATCTCGAGAAAATATTATCAGAAACGGAATATTTCCGGCAACTCTGCTTCCGTACTTTTTCCGCTATTTTCAGGAGATTTTGTTTACAGTGTAAGTAAACTTAAAAGTATTACAATAATAGAAAACATTTGAAAATATTTAATCAAGTAGTGGAAACATGTTGTTCTTTTTTTTTTTTTTTGTTAAACATTTGTATTTCGAGTATTTCCACTCTCAGAAATAGAACTCTCACTTTTGACGATTCTTCAATCGTCAAGAAAATTTCGTCATTTACAACGATTCTTTCCTTGCGCGATCATGTGACTTAAAAAAGTTACTGCCCAAATTTCTCCAATTTGACGAAAGGTTTATTCGGAGCATTTTTCACGAATCCATTTCGTCAAATACGACGAAAGTTTCGCCAGATTTGAGCATGCGTTTCTGAGAGTGTACCGTTTAAAAAAGATTTTGCTCAGCAATTGCTTAAAAACAAAGAGAAATCATCATTGTACATTTTATTTTTTAGTGGGCGCCGCTTAATGTGATCATTTTCGTGCGAAAACGATCAGACAACAATAACCTAGTGATATTAATAAACGACAAAAAAATTAATTTAGAAAAATGCTTGCTTTAACGCGTTAAAAAATAAATACAGCATTGATGTCCACAGGAATCGTTAATTTACGTATTATTGGAATATGTTAAACGTATTTTGTGAAAAAATAATGTTAACAAGAATAACATGATAAGAGTACAAAATAGTATTGGCTTAAAATAAACAGAACTATACTAGCCTACTTTCCCGTATACACCGAATTCAAATTTATAATCTAGCTATCTATCTCTGTCTTTCTCGTTTAGCTTTAGTTCTTAATTGCTTCAAACATACCTTTTTCAACGGTTAATACATATTCATTCAATTATTATTTATTAAGTCATTCATGTATTTATTCACTCATTTATTCATTTAGTTAAAAAATATTCTTGAAAATCCCGATCAAAATATTTCATAGGAAAATAGGCTCGTTAGTTCTGGATTAACTTTCTATCTGTACGTGTTCTACGTCATAAGAGCTTTCCGATAAAGTTTGTTCCAAGCAAATCAGTCCGTTAGATCAGAAATTATATAGGGTTGAAATTTCCCCGTAGGCGCTATGTTAATTTTTTTGAACTGTTCAAAAATGAACAAAAATTGTTCAAATCAATATTTCACGCCAAGAACTTCTTCCAGTGAGCTTGCTCATGGGAACTTGGATCTTGTACCCGGGGTTCGCATAATTTGCTTCATTTTCACCCATAGGCGCAAATGTTAAAATTTTTTGAACTGCTCAAAATTGAACAAAAAATTGTTCAAATTAAAAATTGTCAAGTAAAATATGGAAATGAGATGTCCTCGCTGAGATCTTTCGAATGCAAAAATAATTTTTCCAATCGGACAATTCGTTCAAAAGTTATTAGGGGGGGGACAGACCGACAGAGCGACAGACCGACAGACAGACAGACAGACCGACAGAGCGAAAGACCGACAGACAGACAGACCGACAGACCGACCGACACACTTTTTCCCCATCTCAAAACCCTACTTTCAAATTTTTTATTTTTCAATCTTTGTTTAATTACTTAACTTATTTTTGACTTTTCTTGATTTCTCACGATATTTTCACGATACATTAAGCCTTCTTTCATGCTTTATTATTATTTTTTTTTTTTACTTTTACGGAAAGTAGGCTAAAAAAGGATTTATTGTATGTTGATTGTCTAATATTTTCACGAAATTTATAAAACTGTACGGTGACGGTTTTTATCTATTGTTCGCTGATTTAAGAAAATTAATCTCAGTAAATATTAATCTCTGCTAGAATATAATTGTTTGAATTGTTCGATTCTTGAAAGACTTCCAAGAAAAACTTTCGATTGCTCCACCGCACATTCCCCTTGTAGCGAATAGCGCCAAAATTTAGTTAACATTATTTTCTACCAGGTCGTATGTGTGTACCAAGTTTTGGTCAATTCTATGCATTACGTCTTGAGTTACAGCGCTCACAAAGAACCAATAAAAAGTTCGATTGTCTCACCCCCCCTTAAAACGAATGGGGTCAAACTCTAATCATCACTTGTTTCTATTGAGGTATACTTGTATACCAATTATATTTAGTTCGAATTCTTCCATTACTTTTTGAGATATAGCATTCACACTCATCGAGAAAAACGTTCGATTGCTCAGCTGCCTTCGAATGGATTCGCGCCAAAATCTAATCGGCGCCAAATCTCCATGTGTGTGCACCCAATATCGTTCGATTCCATGCATTATTTTTTGAGTTACATCAATGGAAAAAAAAACTACATACAGACAAACAAACAGACATGTAATAAAACACTTTAAAACGTCGAATTTCGAAAATTTTTACGAATACAATATTTTATTCTATATATTGAATATAGAAGAAAGTGAAAAAAAACATTTTTTGAGTTTTTTGTGCTGGTTTTGTAGTCATTGCGAAAGTGTACAATAGTTAATACACTTAGAATGTTTATCTACGTAAGTACCGAGCAGATGCACCAAGTACACTATCAACGTTTTACTAAATAAAACAAAGCAGAAATTGCTAGGATAAAGAGCGAAATTAATAAACCTCAAGTAACTAAGATGAAGAAAAAGAATTATGCGAAATCTATGACGTTCAAACAACTACATTTTTTAAAAGAGAATTTCAACATATTAGGACGATTTAGATTTGCAATAAAAATGACGATCAAAAAGAGATTAGATTTGATATTCAAGATACAAAAAGGATTTGATATTTGAGACAAAAGAAAATACGATACATTAGAACTCAATTACAGACATCAAACCACTTATGAATTGTAATAATAAGGAACATTTAGAGCTACAACCATAATTTAATTAGATGTGCAAACTTAGAATTTAATTAAATGTTCAAACTTGAAACTTAATTAAAAGTGCAAACTTAAAAGTTAATAATTTAATGCCTAAAAGGCTTTTCCCTTACATCAAGATGTGCCACTTCAAGTCGCTTAATTAGTTTCAAATTTATTACCTGGAAATGAATTAGAGAAGGATACTTTCGTATTGTTACATAAAGGAAAAAAATGTCACGGTCTTAAGTAAACAGGAAAAAAAAAGATTTTATACAGTAGACGCAAAGACCCTTCTTATCAGGCTAAAAATTTCTTTCTTTTTTTTTTTTTTTTTTTAGACTTTTTTCTTTACTGTTTTTCTTGAATGAAAGTTGCACTGAATAGTTTCTGAATGCTCCCTTATTTTTTCGAAAAGAAATTTATGCAATTACCATAAAATTTTAAAACATAAAACACTTGTATTAAACCTTTGCATAAAAACATATGAGGCAGACTTTTAAGTTAAAACTATAAAAAAAGAAACAAACACTCCTTGAGCTTCATTTTTAAAAGATTGCATCACTTTCATTCAATAATATTTAATTCAGTAAGGAATTACAGGCACATCTTACTCGGAGGCCTGATATATTATTAACTAGTGAAGGCTTGGTTTGTAAAACAGAAAAACTAGTCTCTGTCTCTGATATAAAATAACGTTCGCTCATCACAGCTTTGAAGGAAATATTTAATCACTTAATGCCTTTGATGACCGGCTACGTGTTAAGATTTTTATTTTTCCGGTGACGTGCATTTCGTTCTTTTCCTGGAAACGTCATTACGCGGAGTACTCTGGAATCATTTCTTTGTATCGAACTAAGAGATTTTAGATAATTGGAACAGTTTCATCCATTTTTCATTAGAATGTTGCTGTAGCAAAAGTACCGTCTAATGATAAATAACTATTTCGGAGGAATTTAGATAAGTACTTTTTTGTGCAAAAATTTATCAAATATTTAATCTATTTATTGTCATGTCATTAGTTAGTAGTTATTTATTTGGTTAATGCTTTCTTTTATTTCATTGAAGTTTTTATCTTATTGTGTAATTAAATAAAATATATGTTGAATGTAATGTGCACAACTGATTCATTTTGCATAAACACAAGTGAATGACTTAAGAATGTGGCCGATACTTCCATAGTTTGAAAAAGCAAGAACAATTTTAAAAATGGTTTTTAATTCTGAAATCTTTGAGTTAGTCTAAAATATAAATTTATTTCTGCAATTAATTGCAGTATTGTAGTTACTTGGAAAAAAAAAGAAAACATTGAAACACTAGCTTTTTAGCGATTCCAGTTGCTTTCAAACTGCCTCTGTTTAGCATCCACCTTCGGCGACTTTTTAAATTTAGACGATGAAGATTCCGCCACAACGTCGTAACATTTTACCAGATGTGGGGCCAAGCCGAATATCACCACATTTCATTCCGGTACGTGCATAAAATGTATTTCATGTACAAGTCAATAATTTATATTATTTTAAACGTTCATGTATTTGAAATGTCGAATTCGTTTTAAGGTTTTGGAAATGGGTACAATACCTTCAAATGAATTTTTAACAGAAAATTTTTGAGTTTATGAATGCTAAATCACTTGCCCTTGTTTCAAAGCCTTTTTAAAAATGTTGGGTGTAATTTAATGTATAATTATCATATTCCATTCAAATTCCGTAAAAGTAATTATTTAAAAATATTCTTTTGGATATAATCTGGTGTCACATTAACTGCTACTGGTGGTACATGATAAAATTCAAGAAAATACACATATCTTCACATTTCCCGCAATGCTCATTTTAACAAGATTCTTTTATGTAGTATTATTGAAGAAGTTTTATGAAACTTTATTCGAGGTACTTCTTTGTATTCCTTACAGGCAAACCGGATCCACCAGAAGATTTCAAAGTTCAGAACTTCACGTCAGACCGCGTGCTTCTGAGTTGGAATCCTGGCTTCGACGGTGGTTCCCCACAGTTTTTTCGAATCCGTTATATGGTAAAAGGATCACAAGAAGCATACACGGCAGATGTTTTGCCAACAAACGCTTCTGTCTTCATGGTAACAGGCTTAGAGCCGGGCACTGAATATGCTTTTTCCCTGATGGCTTGGAATGTTTACGGCGAGACTGCTTACACGCAAAAGGAGGTTTCAGCGCAAACGACAGGTATGAAGGCTCTTTTTTTGTTGTTGTTGTTTCACTGAAAAGAAAAATTTTAATGAGAAAGAATCTATTTGTGCTTCAAAACTCTTAGGTAGGAAAATCCTAAATTAACAGGGGAAAAATGTGTGTAAGGTAAAGTACCCTGAAGCTGACATCCAAATATAATAAACATATAATAATTTCGGGAAAAAAATATTCCTACAGAAAAAAAATCTAAGTTGTAATAATCTGTAAATTAGAAAAAAATATTTACTATATAATCAAATTGTTTGTGGAAAATATTTATTTATATCCAACATGGAAAAAAGAGCGCTGCTACTTTAATATATATAAAACGCGCAGACAGTAAATAAATTAAAACAGAGGATTAAATTAAATTCGCGTTCACGTTAATTTTCAACAGATATTGCAAATCTAGCGATGCCTCACTCAATATACTAGGTAAATGTTTTGATTATTAGTATCTTTGACATGTGTTACAGCAATGGCAACTGCATTACAGTTACGCAAGCAACCAATAAGCTATCGGCGACAAACATACACTTAAGCAGCTTATATATAAGAAGGCTCAATCCTGCGTAAGAGTTTAAAGAAGTGTATTAAAGAAAATTGGGAAATTAGAAGTTTTCGTCATTAATTATTATAAAAAGCATACGTAACGCTTTAGGAGTCAAAGAAATGTTGTAACTGAAAGAAAACTAATTAAAGAAGCAAAGTAATTTTTAAATGTATGCTGAGATCGCTAAGTACAATCTAATTTTAGTTTTAAATCGTTGAAAGAGATGAGACAAATGGTGCATTCTAAAGAGTTTAGGAATATTTCATAACTAATCTACAACTGATTAATTATAAATTGCTTAAAGAGTAAATAAAGATTTCAAACAAATAAAACAAACACTTTACAGAGTGGTCAAAAAAGAAGTCAAAAATCAGCTCTTTTTTTTTTTTTTTATTATTTAAAATAATTTGTTTCATTTTTTTTTTCTTCTCAATCTATGCCAGTAATTAATACATAATTTCGGCGAAAAAACGCTTTTTTCAAAAAACGAAACTACAGACAATCTCCTTATATAATACCGCCTAATATATAAACGTAAAACCCCTGTACGTCTGTCCGACCTCAAAGCCCACGTACAACAACCACAGGCAACCAAAGAGAAACATACATTCATTATCAAACTAAAGACAATTGCGTAGAGGTTAGTACACCTATTATGTAGTAAATTACGTACAACAAAAAGGTTAAACTAGCCTAATGAATTAAAAACACAAACATAAACAGAAAAATATGCCCCCATAAGCTCACAGAAAACTAATGCAAACTAAGTAGCGAAGAAAGGACACTCACGGGAAACGAGAGTTACATATGCACATAAGGGAGGAATTATAATTAGCGAAGGGAGAGGACGCTCGCGGACAATGAGAATTACATATGCAAATAGAGAGTCATTGTTATTAGCGAAGAGAGGACACTCATGGACAATGAGAATTACATATGCAAATAGGGATGCATTGCAATTAGCGAAGAGAGGGCAGTCGCGGACAATGAGAATTACATATGCAAATAGAGATGAAATGTAACTACCGAAGACAGGACACTCACGGGCAATGAGAATTACATATGCAAATAGGGATGAATTGTAAGTAGCGAAGAGAGGACACTCACGGGCGATGAGGATTACAAATGCAAATAGGGATGAATAAGTAAAAACTGAGTATTGAAATTTATATTTCCATAAAATGTTCCATAAATAACACAATTTCTGCAAGCAATATATGTATATATTAACTATTCAATAGGTACTGCTTCTACTGGTGTTTTATGTTTAAGATGCACTGCATTATTGTCAGAGTTCGTCAAAAGTAAAAAACAAGTAGTTGCACGAATATCCAAGAATTGTACAATAAATAAAAAACAGAAATCCTCATTCTAGGGGTTTTTTTGTCATCATTAAATATTTTCCATTTGCTTCGATTACTTTCTCTGCCACGTAACATTTTTATGGAGTGTTCATGAGAAATTTACTGTAGTGTCAAGCACAATCACGTTTCAAAGGTCAACTTTAGTTTTTTCATCACGTGAGGCCTACATTTTATACCATTTGTTCCACTACGATACCTTTTCTAAGCATCAAAACGAATCTTGCTTTTGTACTTATGTCTATGTAGTTCTCTTGAAGAATTAGAAAAAGGAAAATACCTTACCATAGAATACGCGGATTCGACAAAGTAAACACATTTCATAACTAAGCATCCTTCTCTACTACCCTTATTTTTCACTCAATCATGTTTCTACTTACAGAAATACCTTTTTTTTTATTTTTCAACCTCACTCACTTAACGTAAATTATTATTTAAGTACAACTTCATGTGTCCAAGCAAGATTAATATAATTACTTTTAAATTTAATACATGTCTTTAAATGTTTTATTGTTAGCTTCAATGTGGAGTTATTGTGGGTTATGTGTTTTTTTTATATATGGGTGTTAATAGCTCTTCAAAAAATCTGTCATGCAATGTAACTTCCTGCATCTCATGCAATTTCCGACCTCAAACATTAGCTGTTGGCTAATATTTTAGGTAGCCCGTGCAACGCCGAGCGCGAAGCTAGTATGTAATTATATTTGAAATGTGAGTAGTGGTAAACTAGTTTCATTAATAAAATTATTTATTCATAATTACGATTTGAATCGCTCACACTGCTCTAAATAAAGTTTTGTTGCAATCAGAAGCATTACCTACAAAATCCTTTTTTGGATGATCCCCCTTTTCCCACTTACGATAAATATAATTGTAAAAAATACATCCTGCTTCAAAATGGATTCCGAAGTCCTACCATTCTTCATCTTTAAAACCTTCTTATTACCAAGATACGTGTTTGTAGCGTGAGTAGAGCAACTTTACTTGGTTTCTCACACCAGGTGCAGATTACAACGACTTCGATTCCCAGAATCCATTTTCCTATCTATCATCTTTTGTGTGGAACTATCGTGGGGACAAATGATTTCACCTTGGCTTGTACATTCTTCCGGCTTCGATAAAAGTAGGCAATAAAATAATTCATTCCCCTGCCAACAATTCTTCGCCAAAGATGTTATAAGAAGGATTTAGATCTAAAAATTCTTCTTACGTTGGATAAGCCTAATGTGTCTGAAGAACGGTATCTGTAGAGTTTATGGAAGATTTCAAATAGAATTTTTGAACGTGTTCTAGATTTATAACATTTGTGTTTTGGCTGGATCGTTTGTATTCAAAGTAAAAAACATAAATTTAGTGATATTCCTCCCCCCTTTTTTTCAATTTTCCTTTTCTTTTTTTAAATTTAGTGTACACACACATTCTTTATCCAGATGAAATTAACTTTTTTTGTTTTCACCTGAGCTTAGATGACCGAAGAAATATTTTTAACGCATTTATGAGTGGCATGTTTTTTAATCTAACGTATACTGCCTTGTTAAGCAACAAGGTTCCGTTTTAAGCTTTTCTTGAGACATTTCTTTTTCCTTTAAACATCAGCAGGCCAGTTACTGGCTTTGCAATATTTTTATCCACATATTAGATACAGTACAATTAGAATAATTTATGTTAATATCAATTTCTAGGAGAAAAGAAGTGTAAAGGTGTGCGAAACAAATAATTAGAAAAACATTGATAGTGAAAAGTTTTTTATTACGCATCTATGGCTTCGGGCGGAGGAAGGCAGGGTGGTTAAAATATGTTTAATAGATAGCATGATTTAAAAAAAGAAAGAAAGAAAAATAGAAACTTTTTGTATGATGTCTGCCCACCTATTGTGAAAAGCCAATCCTTCGATTTAAGAGGCTTGTGAATAAACAGTTTTTCGTAATATTTTTTTTTAGTTATACCTCATTTATGCTATAGATCTCTTGCGATTTAACGGATAAGAAGTAGTACTTTCATATTTGATGATAAAAAGTAAAATGTACTTCAATACAGCATTAAACACAGAAGAAAAAATCTTTTAAATTTAAATTAATCACATGAATAAGCAGTTATTTTTCACAAATGTTATGAAATATTTTAAGTTGTATTTGCTACATACAACATGTGTAATATGTAGAGTTATAGATGTACAGAGCGAAGTACATGGTAATGTTTTTTTTAATTTTAGTATTAGCAAATGAAAAAAAAAGAGAAAATATCAAACTTATGCAGTGTTTAAATGTGCTAAACGTTTCTATCTTTAGTTTACTCATCAAATTTACTCGGTTCCATTATTAGTGTATAAGCCTACACATATTTCCATCATTTTCCGAATTCTGATTTTAAAAGATCCCGCAATTTAAGAACCAGAAAGCTAATAAAAACAGCACAACTCGACAACTGGTCGTGTCAAACATTTATGAAGGCAGCAGGTTTAGAAATAGAAATTTGCCATTCCACATTGTTTCATATTCTTAACAATACGCATTAAGCAAATTCAGTGTTGAATAATATCTTTTAATGTTATGCCCCGCAAGTACAGAACATTACATGGTGAAATGTTATGTCTTCCAAATGACCTCTAAAAATGATACAGTATGTACGACTCAAATAATTTGAGTTACATGTTTAAATTTTATACGAAGTTGACCTTTAAGTCACATTCCATGTGCACGGAATTGCTAACTGGGATTCTAAATTTAGGGAACTTTCTTTCTCATGCATAATTAATTAGTTAATTATTTTCCTTCCTGGTTTCAGTAACGCGACGTTTGCCAAGCACAGCTGTTGATGCACTCGCAAAAGACAATGAAGACGTGTCTGTGTTCTTATTGGTTGTTATCTGTGTTTCGGGAACACTCCTCATTCTTATCAATGCTGTTATTGTATTCTGTTATATGCAAAGAAAGAAGCACCGTCAAACGCAAGGTAAGAGAAAAGACTTTGCCAGATTTTTAAAAATGTTTTTGCATGCTTATCTGCAAAAGAATGGCTTTTTTTAGACCTGTCTATGAGAAATATTTTAGCGGTATAAACCAAATTACACGAACAGGCATTGCGAAGGGTTCTTTGCATGGAAAGGTTTTTTGTATGGGCAGAAATGTATGGAGTTATCTTTCTGAAATGAGCGCTCTTCTACGTTCGAATTATATAACTCGTATCCAATCAGCTCAAAGCTCATACATTTTAATCGTACACTCTCCGAAATAGAGCTCTCACTTTTGACGATTCTTCAGTCGTCAAGAAAATTTCGTCATTGATAATGATTCTTTCCTCCCGCGATCACGTGACTTTAAAAAGTTACTACACAAATTTCGCCAAATTGACGAAAGGTGTATTCGGAGCATTTTTCACGAAGCCATTTCGTGAAATACGACGAGAGTTTCGTGAGGTTTGAGCATGCTTTTCTGGGAGTGTAATGACATTATAAAAGCATCTGAAAGCGCCAAAACCGATGCTTAAAAATATTTGAATTAGTGGGGGTTAACACGTTGCTTTGAATAATGATGCTGCCTGAGTCTGTGGGTTCGGGCATCCGGGTCTTTTACGAACTGACATCTTGGTTGGCCAGCGAAACGAGCAGATGGTTAAGCTCCTTAACCTAAATAACTGCAATATGTTCACGCTTGTCAATATAAGTAACCACATTCCTTCAACGGTTGATTTGTGATACTGGTCGAAATAATCACGCAGTCCATCCACCAGGATTTATTCATAGATAATTTTTTGTCATTTAATTTGACACCTTTTGTTTGCATCCGTGTCAATCATGCAACACAAGGGTATGTAGAGGAGATTCTATGCTTATGGCCACCTTTTCATGGGTTCTGGGCTTTGAATGAAGAACAATAACCGGATGCGTAACAGCAACATATATTGGTCTAACTTAGTATTTCCCTCTAATACTTCCTTACCATTCCTATGATACCCTTTCCGCTTTATCTTAAATGCATGAACTTAACAGACTTTACCCCATTGGGAGAAGTCCTTCTTGGAGTGCTAATTTTATGCCATTAGTACTCTTGAAGTGAGTTTAAATCCATAAGCCTTCGCCGCAGAGAAAATGATTTTTAAAAAATAAAAAAAGGATGTCGAAAAGAATGAGTTTAAATTTTTTTTTTCACATTTCTTAATTATTTGTTCATTTAGTGGATTTCTACTAGTGAAAAACTCAGTAAGAGAAAACCTTCCATGATACTTATTTTATTTGTTTATTTATTAAAGTCCATGAGTTGGTAGAAAAGTTTTCAAAATGTTTTGAATCAAAGCAATGAATATGACGGCATGAAGGCAGCATAAACTGTCATCTACTTAAAAAAGTCAATAGAAATAAGGTTGTAAAACAAGTGTTACAAATTATAGAAGAAGATAACAGAAACTATTATATGTGTATGATAAAATATTAAAAACTATTATCTATAAAATATTTTATTTTAGTTTATTTATTTATCATGTTTTAAATAATGGATTTTTATTTTTTTTCTGCGCTTTTATTTGGAAAAGACATTTTACGATTATCTACCAAATCTCATTCGCTCTTCCCGAAGGCATTTAATCATTGTGCTTTTAAGGTCCATAATTTCTCTGCTTTTAAGTTATTCTTATAGTAATTATTTCAATCGTACATATTGTGTTGACACTGAAAATAACATGAATGCATTTTTGAAGGAAATAGCAGATTATTCCAAAGTTTTCACCGGAACGAAATAGTTGATAGCTAAAATAGTTATGGAACATGAGTATTTGTAAAACTACTTGTCATAGCAACAGAACAAATTTGTATTCTAAAACGTGACATCCAATTTTCAGTGAATATTACGGTTGTCGTACTTTAAGGTACTTTTAAAGAGCTTCCTTTCCAAATCCATTAACATAGGTTATTCGCAAGATTCTTCCTGCGTTCAGCTGGAAAGTCCCGTATTGGAAATTTTCAGCATTTTCTAAACCAAGGTATTAACATTAAAATTTTCTCTGTACATCCCTAAAATCTTGATATAGTTGGGAAAAGATTGTTAAAAGTTGTGGTTTTTAAATGCAGTGTCTGTTAAATTTTTCGAGTACATATAAAAGTATAAAATCAAAGAATAGTACACTAAAAGGGAAGGAAAATGTACTAAGAATAATATAACAAAGCAGCTTTAATTAATTATCAGAAACTAATTTTGCAAAGGCAATATGAAAAATATATTTTTTTGAAACAAATTATGACTTATACATTCTTGGAAACAAATGCACACACTAAAGATATTATATATATAAAAAACAGTTGAATCCCCCCCCCCCCCCAGGTGACGCTCTATTTTTGAAACCTCTAATTTATGAACTCTTGATTTTACGAATAATCTTCGTGATCGTAAATTGTTCGTAAAATCAAGTGTCAACTGTACATAAAGAGGATCTTCGGTTATTATGCAATAATCTTATTTATAAATTTTGCTAAATATTTAATATGTAAATTAAACAAAAAGGTAAATTCAAATCTAATATAGGCTTTCACCAGCTGTGATTAATTGTGGTTGGTCAAAAGCTATTTTTTGAACTCTTTCCTACTCATAAATGTTGGGGGGGAAGAGTCATTAGGATTGTTGTACGAAATGGTTGCACAACATGAAATAAGGAATTGAAAATAAGGAAAACAAACCAACATTGACAAATTGATTAAGATTAGCAAAATACATAATAGCGTCAGCAGTTTTACCATCGCGCAATATACCTGGCAGCGTGCCAAGTAGAATCCATTCATGTTCAAGGGAGGAACTGCTGGTGTAAGGAGTGTGCCGTTTTTCGTCTCGTTCTAGTTCGTTTAGCGCACTTGTTTTCTTCCAAACTGATGTTATGTGCCAGTTTATAAATTGAATTGCTATCAACAAACAGAAAAGCAAACATTCTGATTCGCCTACTCAATAAACGCACCTGCAAAACGAGCTTCCCTAAAACTTGAATGTATTCGTTATCTTATGCCATGCGCAGAAGCGTCCAAATGTCAAAATTCCGTGATCGAACTGTAACCGTATTATATTCATAATATTAGAATTGAATTATTTGCGGATTTTTGTAAATCATTTAAAATAGAAAAAAAAACAAAACAGCTTCACGTATTTTTTTCGCAAAAAAATCTACGTAGATTTTATATTTATCTTTCATTACAAATTGAAAGTATATTTGTTCGTAGCAGCGGTAGATTGCCGCTGCTACGATTTCTGATTTCTGTGCTTTTTCCATTAAAGTACTACAATCGTTTTTACACTAATTCGCCGTACTCTCAATAGTCGACAAGATATACTTTTTAAGAGTTTTAAAAATGCGATTTTTGAAATTTGGCGACTATTGAAAATACGCTGAATTGGTGTGCAATTCATCATAGTACTCATAACAAAAACGCATTCCGATTTTACATTTAATTTTCGAGATACAGAGTTACAAGAAAGACAAATTATACATAGATATTATCGATTTTTGAGGCAGTTTGAATATGATAGAGCTAATATGAAGTGATGAATAGCTATAAACTTAACGTAAAAAATCTAACTTAAATGTGTTCAAAATATCACTTATATTAGACATAAATATATTTTTTAAACATTTCAAAAAATGCTAATAAGAAAGTTAATACCAGTGGAAAGTGACGGAAAATATTTTAAATGTTACTTTTGTAAGATATGAGTAATTGTTTTACTTTAAAAGTCAAAGTTTTACTAACATGCGTTTATTTTATTTTTAAATTTTAGTACAAATTTCACAGACTGCTATAACATTAAAAGTCCCAGTGGAAACTCCATAACACTTGTATGTTACCATCTTCATTAAAACTGAACTTTTTCATACTGAAATCACATTACTAATCATTGCTCTACACCTAAAAGAATTTTTCTTTCCTAAGAATTCCGAATAAAATCTTTTTAAAATATGTTCCAAAAGCAAACATGAGGAAGAATTTAAAGAACATCTGAAAAGAATGTGCTTATAAAATGTAAGCATTTTACATGTTGTGTAAAAAATCGCCACATTTTAACAAAAGTAAGAAGCTTTTGAGGTAAATTCTTTGGAAATTTTATATAAATGCAGTTTTCTTTATTCCTCGACTTTCTTATTTCCTTGTACACAATATGAGCGGATTAAAATGTTCGTGAATGTTTCATGAGCAGTACGTTTAAAATGCACCTTCTGGGATATGGAAATTGCAATAAAAGTTTTTATTATTCACATTCCAAAGGAAAAGGGCAGAAAAAATAAAGTCACCTTGATCAGAGAAAATGTTTCTTTGCAATTTAATAATTACTTATTCTTTGCAGTTGTCCTCTGCAAAATTTATATTTTCACTTTATCTCCCACTATTTTAAGGTTATTTTTTGATAATTCAATTCAAATATTAAATATTGATGTAAATTTCCAAGAACGGGAACTAATAATTTACTTCAAAAACTATGTAAGTGCTTGTATTCCTTTCCGAATAGAACCGGACTAGCATTTTATAACATTTTCTGCATAAAAGTATGGAACAAACACCAAAGAGCTTTTCTGTACATCATATAAGAAATAATGTCGTTATAAATTCGAAGAAATCTATAGGCAAACCAAAATAATAGTTACGATCTTAATTGTAAGTCTTTTTTAATAGATTGCAACCCTTGATGTTACTTCTGCACACTCTTATGAAATTTGTCCATTATAATTCTGTTTTTCTCCATTTAATATATGATGTTATTAAATATAATTATTCTTCTCCATTGTAGAATTTTCAATGGCATGTTACCCTAAAAGTGTAGACAATTGATGGACACAAAGGATGATGATACTTAATTTTACCATATTTTAGTGCAGCATACGCACTAAAAGTAATTCGTAGCTATCAAATATGTGCATTTCTTGCTTTAGGGAGGAGGGATAATATATTACAGAATTCGTTCGACTATTACCG
The DNA here is from genome assembly GCA_038502835.1 of Octonoba sinensis. Lineage (NCBI taxonomy): Eukaryota > Metazoa > Arthropoda > Arachnida > Araneae > Uloboridae > Octonoba > Octonoba sinensis. The sequence goes on along the minus strand of CM076606.1, from coordinate 13,360,113 downwards.
GGTTATAAGATTAAAGATGGTGCTTACTTTGGTAGCAAATTTGCACTTTTTTAAATTATTTCTTTCTTTATTTATTTACTTTGCGTGTAACACACTACCAAATCCCTTGCAACGTTGCCGGGTTCGAACATGGGACCCAAGCAATGGATCCACCTGCTTCACCGTCTATGCCGCTCAGCGGATTTTCGATAGCCGACTGTTGAAGCAACTGGTTGTATCATGACTAGACATGTATGACATTTTTTGTCATAGAATTAGTAAAAAATGATTTATTAAATGATTTAATTTTAATGAATAATTAAAAAACGTTTTATAAAATAATATATTTTTGTAATATAATTACATTTTCAATTGCATTTTCAAGTTTACGCACAATTTATGGGGAAATTTGCATGAACTTAACTTCAAAAATCTGAAATTTGGTGCCACTTGAAAAGTGTTTTATCATTCAAATTGTCAGGCACCAGATATTAAGTTGCTTTCATACCAACTGCAATAACGACATGCAACAGCACCGAAATTTTTCAGGGCATTTCATTAGACGAAGACAAAATGTCGCAGTTGCCACAAACCACTAAATACAATTGTGTCTTACTACTATGTAGTGTAGTTCACTATATATATTAATTTGGCAAAAAACAAGCTTTTTCATGAATTTTGAAACACTAACATTTAAACAGTATTCGACGTATTTAATTTTTCTAACATTTCATTCTAGGTTATCAAGTTTCCGAGTCGAAAGGTCCTCCTTATGGTTCAAGTATGTATTCTAGGGACAAGTACCATGACACTATAAACGGAGAAGCTTTGCGTAGCCCACTGAATGAAGGGGAAGAAACTTTCCACGAAGAAATCCTAATGAAGGAACTCCTGGTATGATATTTTAAGTGAATAACTCATTTAGACCATAGGCTCCAAATCTTTTTGTTTCGTTTACCCCATGCCATTCCTCTATGTTTTCCATGGACCCATTCCTAGAGAAACGTTTTGAAAATACTAACAAACCTTTCGAAGGCTCCCAAACGTTTTGTTTCGTTTACCCTAGGTCATTCCTCTATGTTTTGCATGGACCCCTTCCTAGAGAATCGTTCTAAAAGTAGTCACAAAGCTTTCCAAGGTTCCCAATTTTTGTGTTTCATTTACTCTATGTCATTCCTCTATGTTTTCCGTAGAATCGTTTTAAAAGTAGTCAGAAACCTTTATGTGTGAAAATTCCAATAGATAGTTAATCTCGAGGCAAAGTTTCTCCCAAGAAGTTCTAAAACAGTAGGGATATGGAGAAAAGCATCTTGAAATATCACGTAAACGATACACAATGTAACCTTAAACAAAGTGTTAAGAATAATAATAAAATTACACGTTAATTTAAAGCACAAATGAGCAAAAAAATGCAGACATATGTTTCGGGATTGCTTGGAATCCCCTAGCTTCATTTGGATGTTTTGCATCTAGAAGCTCCCTGTCGCAATGAAAAAGGGATTCCAAGCAATCCCGAAACATATGTCTGCATTTTTTTGCTCATTTGTGCTTTAAATTAACGTGTAATTTTATTATTATTGTTTACTTGCACAAAGTTAAATTATTTTTAAAGTGTTAAGAATTATTTTTTCTATCAGGTAAAATGTTACTGCTTTGCATCAGCAAGGGCGAGATTCCAAGGCTAGGGTCCTTCCACTAACAAAAAACGTACAAAATTTACTAGTTACAAGCACAAAGAGAATGGGTACCTACTTGCACAGTTTATGAAATATATTTTACGAATATAAAATTAGTAAGTTTATATGATTATTACATAAATAAATAAGGGACACTGAGGCACAATTTCTGCGTCATACATCATGCATAAAAGTTGGTGGTAGCTTACATACACATCAATGAGATCCAGTCTTATAGATCCCTAATTTTCATTTCAGTCACCCCCATTTGTTTTTGTTTTATTGATGTGGACCCCTTGTGGGTCGCAATAGATCCCTTCCCTAGGCGTTCATATATACCACTTTAGGAACCAAGGATTTACACAAACGTTCTTAAGTTACCTAATCATAGTAGTCGCTTGTAGTTTGTACGCAATGATAGTATGTTTCTCCCTAATTTAAATAAATATCTTATTAACCTTTCGGGAGGGTACATTTTTTTGAAAGATTGAATATTTTTGCTTGCTAAGATTGGATATTTAGACACTCAAACAAGAACGTAAGCAAAACGAATGTATCTCAATTTCTTCCTGCAGCAAGTTGTTTTTTTTTTTTTTTTCAGGATCACATAGATAGTATAATTATAAACATATTATGATTACCCAAATAAGTAAACGTACATTAAAACTGCGATTAATCGTTTCTTTAGGGACCATTTCTTTAAACGATGCATACTAAAAAACGACGAATGCGTCAGCATAAAGCAAGGCAAGGAATTGTAACAGGTTTTTTATCGTACCAAAACCAGAATTTTGTATTCCAAAAGGGAAAAAAAAATACTATTGTATTATTATTATTTCGTAGCTCTTTTAAGCCAATGACTAACTCCTTGTACAAACAGCGCAATTTATTTACAAGATATTTACACTATGTACAGATTTAATCACACAAAAAATCCCACAACGATCACACATCACCGAAAGCCAACGGTAATCTCGTAGTTAATTCCCAAATACGAATAGAATCAAGCACGAAGATGACAGTACAAAAGCTCAGACTGATAGGCACTCGCCAAAGTCTGAAACTGAACTGAACTATTCTAAACTTCTCGCCAGAGCTCCTTATCTAGCATTGTGGATCAACCACATGACAGGGATTTCTAGCAAAAACTAGAATTATATCTATCGTGATCGGAAAGTCTCCAAGCTTGGCGAGAAACAGCATAGGTATCCCTAAGTTCGTAACAATATGATAAAGGTTTAAAATCACTAAAGGCATTGTTAATATATTCATTAATATGCAGCTGAAATTTTGAAATACAAAAATGCTTTTTCTTTAATTAAAATATTTTTTATTAGTATAGTTTCTAAAAATTTGCAATGGTGCAGTGTAAATAAAAAATAAAAATGCTGAAGGTACAGGAAAGTATTATCCCTGAGTAGCGTGTAAGCTTAAAAGTTCAGCAGCACTGGACCTGAACCATTATCGAAAACATTTTACTAAATGTATATGATGCTGGTTCTATAATCACATGAACATGTAATTAGAATTTCAAAATGCAATTAGCATCCAAACGACATTCCAAACGGTTATATAGATTTTAGAGTTGTAATGTATTGAATCGTACAAAATCTGCGCGTTCTCGCTTTCTAATGCTAAAGAATATCTGATCAGAGTTTGGATGTCATACAATAAAAATACCGTAGGGGAAAGTTGGATAAAACGGGATAGTCGGACAAAACGGGATACGTCGTCTGGGGACCAGGCTAGTGCTGGTATTTCGCGAACGACAACAGAAACTTGTTCTCCAGTAGTCATTACATCAGTCTCAGTTCGTCCTGCCTCGAGAGTACTAGTGGATGGAAAGTTGTAGCTCTTAGAATTTTTTTATTCTGTTTTCTTGCTACTTTCTAGATTTACGTGTGTTGTTTTCTACAATATACTGAATACATATATGGGAAAACAATTCCGGTGAGTATTACATTTGATTGAGCATGTATTAAGGAATATTCTCATGTGGAGTATATCTAATTTTACTTTCACGTTTAGGCAGCAGCCATGTTTGTTTTGAAAAGTGTCGGAGTTTGACAAAACGGGACACTTATGAGTTGGATAAAACGGGATAGTTTTTTATGTCCCGTTTTATCCACCAATGTATTTGTTGGCTTATTACTTTTTTAAATAGACACGTATATGAATGTAGACCTAGGCCTTATGAACAGCTTAATTATATTAGCTGTATATCTTTCTGAAAAATTTAGTTTCTTTATATAGTAATGTAAAATTTGTTCATTAACGTTTGCTATTGAGCAATTAAATTATTTTCGATTCTAAGATTTCATATCTTTCTTTAGAACTAATTGCAATCTATACTCTGCTGAAGATTTGAACATTTTTTTAATAAAACTTAGCAATTTTCTTGACAGAAAACAAAATGTCACCTAAGTATCAAGGAACTGCAACCAGAAACAGCTGAAGTGAGACAAGCATGGCTAAGACTGTTCGCGCTGTACTAGATGGAACTATGGGTTTCATTCAAAAAAGCAGCAGACTTATATGGAGTTCGAAGAGCTACGTTTGAAAAAAAAGTTAAGAAAAGCTCGTACAAATACATTGACCCCTGAAATGGAAGCAGTGAAAAAGTTGGGCAGATATAAGACAGTATTCAATCCTGAACACGAAAGAGCATTTGTTGAGTATGTTTTGGCTCTAGAAGAGAGGTTATTTCGTATAACTCTAACGGACATTCGAATGCTAGCAATTGAGTTATCCGAGATAAACAATATTAAGCATAATTTTAACACAGAAAAAAATGGCTGGAAAGTGTTGGTTGTATTCAGTTCTTGGCAGACATAAGGAACTCAGCCTCCGAAATCCAGAACCCACGAGTATGACCGGAGCAAAAGGGTGTAACCGCACTGCAGTTAAACAGTTGCCGAAGAAGAGGACGACACATTTTTATGTGACTTTTGTTCAGCTATAGACCTAAATGAAAGTTCTTCTTTCCCATTTTGTAAATAATAATATGAAAAACTCTTATTTTAAGTCTCTGATTACTGAAGACATTGTTCTTTCTAGCAGAAATTTTGCTTTACAGTTTTTTGTCAGTTAATTATGCTTTTCGGTTAGTTTTAAGCAAAATATTAAACATTATAATCACTATCCCGTTTTGTACAACCCAGGTATGCTAAAACGGGATTTGTAAGAGTTTGGTAAATATTTTTTTTACTATTTCACAGTCATTAAAATTAGTTTAAAATATGTTTTTTGGGTGCTTCAATAAATGTTATAGTTACAAAAAAAATATTGTATGGCTTTCTTTAACAGATTTTCCGCAGTAACTGGAAATAAGAATGGTATCCCGTTTTGCCCAACTTTCCCCTACTTGATTGTGTGACATATCATTTTTTACACAACTTTGAGTGTCCCATTTTTTTATTTTTGAATAACAAGTTAAATGCGTTCAATCTTCCAGAATCAAGATTCTGAACCTGGTAAAAGTACGAAAATAGGACCTAAAGTTCCACCACGTAAGTACTGACATTTTCTATAATATCACACAATTTACTCCATTTCTTCTATAATATTACAAAATTTACTCTATTTTTTCTATAATATTATTTAATTTACTTCATTTATTAGAAGCTGCTCAATAAATATGTTTTTTTGTTTGTTTGTTTGCGTAACTTTGTCCAAATTGAACTTCGATGGACTCGTATGTTTAAAAGCAAGCTACGTTTTATTATCGATTTTTCTTGCAAATCTCTACTACTGAAATAAAACAGCTAAAGAACTTTTTTTTTTTTAATGTAGATAATTTGAGATGGTAAATGATAAATAAATAATGAGTTAGCAACAATGAAAAATTTCTTTTTTGGCGTTTTTAGCTCACAGATGGCCCCAACTGCTAAAAATTGCACTTTTTCAGTCGAATTGATTTATTTTCATTCTATTCGTTTAATTGCTTAAAAGATTTTATGTATGCTAAAGAGGCTAAATTTTTGTATGAAATGAACTATTTATTCATTGCTATAATGCATCTGTAAGAGAAATTCCGTCTCTCACAACTTTTGTTTCTTCTTAAACTTGCCACAATTGGTGCACGCACCCAACCTCAAGACGTTAAAATTGGTTGCAGCTTTTTCATCAAATCTAAGATTAACAATTTAACAACATGTGTCGGTACGTTGCACCAAGTAATGGTACCAATTTGTTAGCTGCAAAGGATGGTGCGTAATTTTACTATATTTTGGCGCTTAAGTCCAAGCAAGTCCCGAAACATGGTATAAAAATAACACTACAATAGAGAATGAAAAAAAATGGTACTATGTTTTATGCAACGTATTACGAGGACATTTCATAACTATTGCACAGGTTGGTACCACTGCGGGATAGATAACGCTGCAACAATGAGCAACACGTCAGTTGCAGTTCAAAGCTTGAGGAAGAATTGTGTTATTTTGTTTCATTTGTAGTGTATTGCATTTTTAAGTTACGCGACTTTGAAATGGAGCTTACACGTGTCTCGGGTACTGTGACTATTGAATACCAACGGGCATACATTAAGATTGAAACTTTACGTGGAAAAACCCGACAGAAATCCACAGTGCTTTAAGTGAGGTTTGTGGTGAGTTAACAGTAGACCATAGTACAGTTTCTCGTTGGTCTAAACGTTTTCGTGCTGGTCGTGTTAGCATAAATGATGATTCAAGACCAGGAAGACCGAAACCATCAACCGATGAACGAAGTGTGAAACTTGTGGCTGGTGATCTCGAAGAAGATCGTCGTGCGACTTGTGCGGAACTTTCTGAAGTTACAGGTACACCAACATCAGTTTACCGAATTCTGACAAAGGATTTAAAGAAAAGAAAAATTTCGGCACGATGGGTCCCGCACAACTTGAAAAGCTACGCGAATACGGTTGGGATGTGTTGCCTCACCCTCCGTACAGCCCGGACATGAGTCCACCAGATTTGACCTATTCCCAAAGTAGAAACAACCTATGCGTGGACGTCGTTTTCCATCTCTGGAAGAGCTTTCTACCGCCGTTACCCGAGCCATCCGGCAGATGAACAAAGATGGTAATCTCGATGGTATAGTAAGGCTTCCGACTCGTTGGGATTCGGTCATTGAGAAGAAGGGAGACTATATTGAAGGAATGTAAAGAGATATTTCTGTAAAAATAAAAAAATGAAAGTAAAAAAAAAATGTTGTGCATTATTTATGAAATGACCCTCGTACTTATTTAGTGTAAAGCGCACAGAAAATTTCAAGAATTCAACATCATTTCTTGATATAATTCCTAAATTCTGAACAATTCACGGAAATGACTTTAACGCATCATTAAACTTTTCAAAATACAATAAGTTAAAGACTTTATAGCAGGAAAATAAAATGCAGGTGTAGATATTTTTAAGGAAAATTATACTTATATTAAGGTAATTCAACGTAACATTAGCTTAGTTTCATTTTCCTGCCTACATTGCACATTGGATTTCCTTTTAGTAATACATAAATATAATTGTAATTTTCGTTCGAAGTATAATCTTTATGTTTTTGAATAAATTTGCATATGGATACAGAATGCTCCATTTCAACATTTTCTCTTTCAAACTATAGTCCCAAATTGCAACGAATTATTGCATAACTCTATACCTTTCAGCTTTTCCGTCTATGTAAAGATTAAGCTTTTGAAAACTATAACTTTTCAGATTTTGTTGAATGAGTGAAATTAAGCAATATTTTTTTACAACCTCAATAACATTAGTATTAATGTTTTGATGCTATAAATCTTTTGTTTAATAAAGTTTATTCGATAACTTTTTTTTTTTTTTTTTTGAAGACAATATTTTTCAAAGGCATTTTTTTAACTCATACCGAATAAATATTAGTCAACTTTTTCGTTCATATGTAATGTATGCAGGGTAAGCAAATAAAATTACATGATGTGTATTCTTAGGATCAACGAATCAAAGATGGCCTACTACAACAGAAAGCAGTTGTCCAGATATTTTGAAAAATGGTCATAGTTATGTAAAAGTAAGTATGCATTCATCACTTATAATTAAAACACCAATACTATCAGTTTTAATTTTAAAAAAACAGCGAAATTCCTTTTTTTTTTTTTCACTATACATATTAAATTTAAACTTTTGAAACGTTTTCACTTATTTAAGTAAACATAAATTTTTGTTGGGGAAAAGATAGCCTTTTGTTAAACTAGCACTCAGGTACTACAGAAAGTGCGTTTACAAATACTTTTGAACTGAATGAATACTTTTGTTCTGCTAGATGGTTCCCGCCCTCTGCTCATTATCCCTCGCCAATCCCTAGAGCTCCTTCGAATCGTTTCGCGAGTTCGAGCTTGCTTCTCTCGCTCCTTACAAACGAAACAAAAAAAAAGTCTATATTTCAGAGAACTCTTCGGAATCAAACATGTATAACTTGTAATAAAATTTACATTTATTTGCGCAGTATCGGAATCTTGGCGAGGTTCCGAATGTCGATGCTAATAGAATTACCGATACATAATTTTTTATGTAGGTTTAAAAACAAGTTTAGAAGAAAAGATAAAGTTTCGATCAGAATTGACAGAAAGAGCACTGGTATTCATGCGATAGATCTACAATGAACGAAAGAATCATGGAGAGTATATTCATAATGTATGCTGTTTATGAATCTCCTTCCCATTCTCAAAACTGCAAAACATATTGTGACGATTACTTCGATAAAAGAAATACTTTGAGATACCCTTAAGATTTTTTACCGCTTTATAATTAGTAAGCGTTTACTACGGGAACAATTTAATTTGCCCTCCCTGTATTAACCCTCGAATTCCCAACTCCGCCTCAAGGCGGACAACGATAAAAAAAATGGGCACTACAGGGTTAATCCATTCTCGTGTTGACTGATTGGTACTTTTATTGACGCAGTAGAAACCGCCAAACCGTCAATACGAAGGCGGAGTTACTGAGTTATTAAGAGCCAATTAGGTTAACCAAGTGTTTCGCCAACCCGTGGTCTCTCCCATGCCTGTCACCGTAAATGAAAGGGAAGGGCGTAGGGGATTGGCCCTCTAATTCCCAACTCCGCCTCAAGGCGGACGACGATAACAAAACTTGTGCATTAGAGGGTTAAAAGACCGAATTTGTGTTATTAATATATATTAATTAATTTCTACTAAGTAATATTTTTGCACATTTTTTAGCCGCCGTACAATTTTTTAAAGTCATATTTTTGTAATGAAGGGGCTACATTCCCATCCCAACTATTCGTAACAACTAAAGATTTAAAATAAAATTCCTATTTTTCACTAACTTAAGCATTAGTACTTTTCTAAATTCCAATGTATATGAAACCTTTAAAAATCTATATTTAATGTTTCAAAATATGAGTTATTCCTGTTATTTTATGATGAATTATTCAAGTTGGAAAGAGCATACTTAGTTACAATAATATAATTTAAATTCGACTTTATTCCTATAAATGTAATGGTGTTGAATGTAAAACCGTCAGAATGTACTTCATTTATTTCCATAATAAAAAGCTGTATATATTTAAGCATATTGTTTTCATTATATTCTTAATATTAAATAGTAACATTTACGTTATTTTCTAGGATGATTCTCATACTTCTGTAGCAGAAGTCACAGTTACGGATATTCGCCGAGGTTCGTTGCTCAATGAAGGAGTTCCAAATGACCCAACACTTTTTATACCTCCTCCTCCTTTAGGCACAGACGACCCATTACTAAAACCAGGGGGAGCCACCATGGCCTTAGGTGTATCTGCAGTTGACCTAACGTCAGGGAAAACAAAAACTATTGTTCTACATCCCCCTCACATTCATTCTGAGAGACCACCAAGTCAGCCATCTCTCGTAGCGCTCGATGGACATTTTTTATGACTCTGAAATCGGGTCCATGACAAACTTGACCTTACTCAGTCCAGCCACTAATTGTAGATCAGGGTACGAAGATCAAGGTAGAACTGAAGTGAATAACTTTAGACTTACATGGATGGAACTTGAAAGAGATAGATGCTAGAACAGATTCAAGCATCCGGTTAAAATTAGAATTGGTGGCTGAGAACGTTATGGTGAACTTTATGGAATGGGTACATACCATGCAGTTCAGCCACTTGTTATAGTGAAGGTTAAGCGGTACGACGCTAATATGACTCGTTCGCTGTAATGAATCGTTGTAAACTTATGGTGCTTAATAGGCAATGATACTAAAACGGACTAAGGATAGTATGGTAGGAAGCAAAAAATATTGCTAGTGACTTGGGTACAAAGAATTTAATCAATAGCGTTAATCCTTTTAACGATCCACCTATTCATTTACATTATATATGGTTAACCAAAGTCATACAACTATACGCTAGGAAGCATTGAAGTGCCAGTATTGGAGCAACTGCCTAAATGTGCGATTATTATAAACAAACTAAATTAAATTTCCATACGAAATGTTCAACTGATTAAGATGACTTATTTTAAGCATCCAGCTCTTTCGCTTTTCTAAATATATTAATTTTACTTAACCCTTTATAAGGCGGTGGGAAGTATGCTTTTCATCAAATTATAGATGTTTACAGTAAGCGATTTTACCCTTTCTGATCGGCAGAATCTTGCAAAGACTCTGGGAAATATATTTACCACCACATGCATCAATATTCAGATATTATAACTATCTCCCCTCAAATGGGAGTGGGGGTGGAAAAAATCATGCTAATCTTATTTACTGTCCTATATGAATTTATTTTTTGAAACAAAACAGAATCTAAAAAGGATTTTAACATACCGATACTACAAAAAATGGCGCTATAGAGGGTTAACTTCATACCACAAATGGGATACTTATGTTTAATTTTCGAACATAAGTGTATCAAAAGAATAAAATCCGATAACCACAAATTCAAGCTAATGTATTTGTGCTTCATGGCTTCTACATGAAAGGCAGATACCTGATCTAGGACAACTGGTTGAACTGTACCAAAGGAGCCATATCTATGTCCTTTTGCTCACGTAACTATGTGGCCTGATGTATTAACTATTTCTTTTATTTAATCAATATTGACGAATTGACCAAATGGCTTCATGTACTCACTGTTTCATACTTGTATCGTGCAGTCACATACGTATTTCAATACTATCTCCAAATCATGTCAAAATTAGGAGCTCTGATTATTATGTAAGCATTTTTTGATGTCCACTCAAGAAAATGCTGTTGTCTTTTTGCTTCAGCAACGTAAAAATTACAACTTGAGATTACTTCTTACGCAATGAATGTATGGTCTTTCGAAAGTACTACTAACATGATGTAAACAGCATTATGTACGAAAATCAAGTAGCATACCGGGGTGCTCAAAATTGAAATAAACATGTTAAGGTTACGTGTTAAGCTCTTGAAAGTAGGATACATATTTTTTCAATTGAAATCAATTAGATAGCTCGGTGCATTTGTTTATTAAGTAATACCTTTTCTAAAGTACGTTTAATGCTCTCAAATATGTTTTTACGAATTAAAAGAATACCTTTAGACGGGAGCCCAGGGGGCAAGCAACATTGTTTTTCTTCGTGGTTTGTCCCATAAAAATCGTACACGTATATAATACATGTATATACAGGGCTATTCAAATAGAAGGATCAGATTTCCAACGTTTATTTCATTCACCCTACAAAACATTGAAACACAATTCCAACCGCTCCGGGAAAGATAAAAATACTTTAAACAACATATAAAATGCTTTTTCCTGCTGTGTCACCATTTTGGGTACTACAGATAATCAACATGGAAAACAACAGCGCCAATGCGGCCGTGATTGGAACTTCTACCTAGACTGTTCAAATCTTAACTTTTGTGGGCGCACGAACGTTGTTATGATAGTTCTACCTTCAGTATTTTAGAAGAAATAAATGTTATAAATCTTATTTTTTTTCTTTTTCAGTAGCTCTGTATATATATGGCACATTCTGTTATCGTTTTTTCATTTTTTTTTTAATTGTACAAGCATTACTCGAGTGCAAGATTTAGCTAATACTAATAAATAAATAATTTACATAAATTAAAAATCTCTTGTTGCGCCCCTTTTAAACAAATGTGCATTCATTTAATATGTAAAAGTACAACGTATTTATTTTTATTTTTAGAATACATGAATGAAATGCATATATATAAAATATCTACGATTGTTAACTTTATGCTTTGTTATTATTTATGTGTGCGCGTAAAGTTTTTTTTTCTACAACGATCCTTCTATAAAATCAAATTGAAATGCAATTCTAATAGAGTTAGCTGTGCATAAATGTAAAAGAAGAACATTGCGTCGAATTGTAAATAGTAAATCTGGACTATATCAGTATAATCATATAATATTTTATTATATTTATTACAACAAAATACATTTTTATTCGTATTATTACTTAATGAAATTGAAATTATAAACACTCTGGACTCAATGTGCTAATGGTTAATATATATAATAGTTTTAATATATGTGCTAGCCTGTACCCACTAATGTATTTATTTGCGTTGGAGCAAAAAACATATCCTTAAATTCTTGAAACATATCATAAATTACCAATAAATGGAGCTTAATTTATACAGATAGCTCTTAATAAAATTTATCGAAATAGCAACAATTTTAGTCACATACATTATGTCAAAATTATCGTAATAGTTTAAGTGCTCACTGAACTTATACTTATGTATGTTGCTTAAAATGAAATACATAAAAGTGAAGTCGAAGGTAGAAAAACATTGCACACCCTTTGTCGTAGTTTCTGTTTTCGTTATACAAAAAGATACTTCAAAAGAGTTACCAAAGATAATTCCTGTATAACAACTTCCCGGGGTAATTCCCTCTTTGACACAGGTCTTTTTTATATAAAGAAAACTTTGTTATAAAATAGCGAAAAACATATTGCAAACAATTTTTTTTGTAACGTATTACGTAATTATGAGATTAGTATTTAGTAAGGTCATTCTAAAAGTAAAGTAAGTTTTTTTTCTGTAAACATACTTATTCAAGATAATGAAATAAAACTTCTTTTGTAACATACTTTGATGTCTTACCTATTTTTCTACGTCGTCGCCATACAGATTGAAACATTTATGATGTTATTCTAAAAGTTTTCTTATAATTTCTGCATACTCACTTGCTCCAAGTTTTAGTAACTACGTTTTTCTTCCAATTCGTCTTTATTCGTCCATAGTTGGTTTCGAAAAATTCTTCCTTCTATAAAATTCCACCTAAAAGCGCGATTGAAAAATGTTTCAATCTGAATGTCGATTGCGTATAAAGATATCAAAATATATTGTAAAAAAATCATTTCATTGTCTTGAATAAAAATGTCTAGAGAAAAAAACGTTCTTTACTTTTAGAATGGCTTGAATGCTCAATATTTTCTTTTTGAATTGCTTGTTTATCTTGTGTGAAGCAACATTGGCCTATATTGCGATACATTATAACAAAGATGTGCTCACAATTAAAAAGATTGAAGTATTTCTCAGTTTTCTTATTTTCTGTTGAAACTTCATTTGTTTAAAAATGGCTTTGATTTTATCATAACTATTTAAGTAATTTGAGAGTTTTGTCTTCTCTAACTAATTCGTCTTCAAGTGTTAAGTTTTAAAAGTTTGAGCAATTTCTTCAACATTCGGTTTCATCAGTGTACTTTGTCTTTATAACATTTTATGGATTTCAATTGGATGCAGGTTTTTGGACCGGAATTTCAAAGCTAACCAACAACAGAGTAACATTTCGAATGACTATTAGGGGCTTGCACACCGACTGCGACAAAGACAGAAAACATGTTTTTTTAAAGAATTACCCCGGATGACTCTACTATTATAAAACAAGAGGAAATACATTTGTACAACAATCTGTGTCGTATTTTGTTGTTCTGTAAAAGTATTGCAGCAAGCCTCATTCACATATAATTGCTTCATTACATATTTTCTGAAATCGGATGTTTACGGGAATTATGTGCAAAAATCTAACTCAGATTTTGTCTGAATCATAATAAAACTAACTTGCTAAAAGCAAAAGACAAAGAAAATTTCCATTAAAAACCGTAATTAACATATTTGAATTTAAATCCGTACACGCCTTTACTAAAACTTGTAAGTATGAAATAACACCTGACGTATTGTGTGCGCAGCATTTCTGCATTATTCAATTTGTAAACGAATTACTCAAATATATTCCTAACAAAAGAATTAATAAACAAATTGCAAATATTTTCTTATGAGTACATCATAGAAATATTGGATTTATTTGTATTTTCTTGTTAATGAATGAATTTTTTGTAGGTAAGAATTTTTTGCCTGACGGCATAGAAAAAGACTTCAATAAGACTAAAGTTAAACTAAAACATTAAATATATCATAATTTTCTTTGCGTATGAATGCTTAGGATATTTGAATAAGCTTTTTATGCAAATCAGTGCCTTCTTGACCAAGTACGTCACATCGATTAAGTATCGATTTTTTGAGCTAATGGTTATGATTAGGAAATGCGTTCGACATTTCTCAAAGGATAAAACATTTGTATGTGGTAAACAATTGTTCAACTATCTCTTTGTAACCTACGTGACTTTTGCCCGAATAGGACGATGATCATGTATAAAAATTAAATTTGATTTTAAAAATCTGGTGTCTTTATTATGGTGTTTTTCTTTGTTTTTTGTTGTGGTCTTGTGTGAATGTCCGTATTTCTAATCTTTAAACTACTGAAACTGTCCCGATAATGTCAAACAAATAATATCATCAAAAATTTTTTTTTTCTTTCTAATGGGGTGCAGTAGTGGTCCTCAACCATTGCCGATCTAGTGCGTCTCCAGAAATTGGTACCAACTCTCTCAGCAGCACCACAATGAGTGTGATACCACTGAAGCAATTTTGTGACGCTCAGTTCCCCCTTGATGGCGGCACCTGAGCTCTCGTTGATGCAACCGGTACTAGGAATTTAATTTAGCCGAGAGTAGCATGCCAAACGGATACTCAAGCGATCTTTTACATGACGCATAATCATACGACATGGGCGCAGACGATTTTCTCCATCTTGAAAATCCACCGACTTGGGCCAGGTTTGAACCTGCGAACTTGGGCGTACGAGGCCTGTGCCTCACCACTACGCCAACCATTCGACACAAATAATATCGTTGAACGATCAAAATTTGTACATATTTAAACAAAAATTGAAACACACCCAAAATGCTAATGGTATTCCTTTATATCTTGTTTTTAACTAAAGCGTAAATTTTCTCATGCTGTTTCACTGTTTTAAATACAAAACAAGAAGTTCCGTCTAGACCTATATTAGCCTACTTTCCCGTATACACCAACTTCAAATTTATAATCTAGATATCACTCTCTCTCTTTCTTTCGCGTTTACCTTTAGTTCTTAATTGCTTTAAAAATACCTTTTTCAACTGTTATATATTCATTCACTTATTCATTCATTCATTTATTCAGTCATTCATTCACTCGTTCATGTATTTATTCACTCATTTACTTATTTTTTCATTCATTCGCTCATTTATTCACTCATTTGTTCAATCATAAGAGGTTTCCAAATACACGCAATACATCTTGAAAATATCGCCTTACTGAATAATAAAAATCGATAATTTCATACTCATGAAATGGTAACTTACCGAAACAGAGTTTATGCATTGAAATTTTCCCTTTCTTTGACGTAAAGCTACGTTCTTAGTAGTCGAAAACGAGCGCTCATCAAACCAACTATTAGCAATCGTAGAATACAAAATTAAAGATCTGCAGATTAAAGAAAAAGTCTCGCTTTTCCCCTACTTATGTACAACTAAAATTGGAAGCAACAAATTCAGCGGAAATAAATGAGGTTAGGAACATGGAAATAATTAAACTGAAAGAATGTAAGAACGTGTTATTTTCTTTTTTTCCCCTCCCAAGTAGAAAGAAAGTGCAAAACTTTAATTACCGTCTTCTGGATTACAGGCTGTTGAAAAAAGGAATACATAAACTATTTTGCCGTTATTACTAAGGATGTTTCTGTGTTTCCTAACTTTCGAGTTTGTTAGACTAATTATTTAAAAATTCCTATTTTTTAGAGACTTGGACGTGATATTAAATGAAAATGCATTTTAAAAATGAATAAATGATACGTTAATACATTTAAAAAATGAAATTTATATTTTCTCTATAATTATCATTTATGTTAATATTGCAGTTAGATTTCATAACTGATCTTTTTTAATTGCGTATATTTTTTTGTAAGAAACTTTTTCATGTGTTTTCGTTGAAAAATACAAGCGGATGTGATAAAACGTGGAAGGAATATGATTCAAAATGAACTTACCCACATATAATTATCTACAAATACTGACTCTCCATAAATATTTATTGACTACAAGAAAACATACCAGGTTTAGTAAAAATTTTAAAATGTAGTACAGGGGCAAGTTTTCCAATTTTTTATTTTTGTTTATTTATTTTGTAAGTTTGACTTTTTCCTATAATTTTGGATGGCAGGATGTCATTTAGGCCCGGATACAAGGAGAAGGGACAGTTGATCCTCCTTGAGAGTCAAGTATTATTAAAAAATGTATGAAAAATGAAGTACATTTCCCTCTTTTTCAGGAGACTTTCAGAGTCACAAATAGAAATGCTTTCTCCTCAGCGAAAGTATGCCCAATCAGACTAATAGAATTTAGTTCCCGATAACTTAATCTGAAAACTAATAGTTAGGTATTTTGAATGCGACGTAATAAACTATTATGCGGCGAACAGACTGGTAATTAAATCTAGTTCTTGTCAGAAATTTATTAATCCTGATTATGTAACGTTGGAAAAAAAAAAGTATTTTGAATAGTAAAACACTAAATCTTGCTTGTTAGATTCTTTTTTTAAATTTTTAATTCAAAAGGCATAATAATAGTACAGAGAGAATATAATTAAATATAGAATATAAATGCCACTTAAAATTTTTGCCATCATTGGTTGACAAAACAATAAAAAGTTGTTATCATTGGATTCGGGCCGGATTGGTGGTAGAGTAACATACCGGCGCATCCTTATATTGTAGAGTGTTGCCCCCAATTTAAAATGATAAATTTTCGAATTCTACAAACAACCAATATTAATACTTATACCACCAAATTTTTTAGTGTTCAAAAACTATTATTTAATTTAAATTCACAAAGAAAAAATGGGTAGTTCATTTCTTTGCCACCCAGACAGCTTCCAAAATTAAATAAGAAGCAGTATTTATTAGTTAGCAGTTATGGCAAAACTTACACATTTAAAAATATATATCATTTCATTGCGTAACATTATAGTGAAAGTTTAACGGTATCAATTCATTAATATTACGATGATTAAAAAATACAGATAATTAGTACTTATACACTGTACTAAAAAAACTTATTCATAATAGAATAATGTAATTTAATTTGGATTTGAAATATTATTGCGCCTTAATGAGAGAATATACAATCCACAGCTATTGTTTGCTAGTGTAAATCTTATTTTTTAAAAAATTACGATTTAATTACAATTTTGTTTTGATTGTTCCTGAAACGTGCTAGTTAAAGGAAACTAAGAAATGCTGCTGATTAAAATTAGTTTAAGCCATTTACAAAAGTCCCAATTAAGTTATTTGCCAATAAATATGAAAAGTAGTATATTTAGCAAAATGTCAATTATATTTTAGTACATTACTAATTTTGTTACCTGAAAGTTATATTTTATGTCGTATTATATACATGATAATCTTATGAACTTTCGATTAATATATGAAATGTAGGTTTTTTTTTAATATTATGTTGGAATGGCATTTAGACTTTAATATCCGTGGATAAAATATTCCGACAACGCCAGATGGCTCAACGGAAAATATAAAACATCTTTTCCTAACATAAAGTAAGTACTGTGTTAGCTTCATTCGTTACCTTTTGCTGATTTCAAACTTCAAAGCTCAAGAAAGCTGGGAATCTGATTAGCGATTGTTTCATTTTTTATCGTGACGGGCTTATCGTACAAAGTGACTTTTTTCTGCACCTTCTCCATTAAATAAACATTTTCTTTTTACCAACTTTTTGCATTTTCCCGTTTTTTTATTTCGTCATAGTTTCTTACTTTATTTAAGTTCAATATTTGCCCAGGACTGATTTTTTTTAAAAACAGATTAGTTAATACACCATGCTTCAATATTTCCTTATCATTGGCAATTACCCTCTCTTTAAGAATAGATATCAACTAGTTACACCAGTGAAAGTACCTAAGATTATTAATATTCCTTTAAAATGTGATAACATTTCAGGTTTCACTTTCCTACAGATGGCTCATTTGGTTTATAAAAGTGTAACTATAATCATTTCATTTTGAAAACGGATTATAAAATAATATCGTCAGTGTTCTAGTAAAGTCGCAAAATCAATCTTTTAAACTTTCTTTAAAAATGTAACAATCATTTTAATGGTTCCTAATTCCAGAAGTAGGTCGATAATCCGTTTTTATCAAGAAATAACTAATTGCGAACTCTAAATCAATGTAGTATTCCGTTTTCGCTATATTTTTTTTCTCGTGAACTTTACCAAAATACCTACGAAGTGGTTAAAAAAAACTAATATTATTTTTGCTAGTCACTAACACACAGCAACATAGTTTTTTTTTTTTTTTTTAATAATATTTTAACTTTATTCAAACGTGTTACAGCCAAAAAATGAATATGCTTTTGTATGGAAGAAAGCAGCGAGAGAGGGGAAGCATCAATACTTTTCTGTATATCTTAAACTGATTTTGAATGTCTTAAATAAGAAATAAATGTTAAAAAAATGTCATTGGGTTTCTTATAAAATAGTCCACCTATAATTATTAAATTTATTTTCAAAAGAAGTTCTTTTCCTGACATATTGTTAAAAATTTCAAAATTATTCATATACACAACCTACAATTGAAATGAAAGAACTAAAAAAAGTTTGGATTCTTTTTTCTTTTTTTCCATCCCTTTTTGAGTAGTTTTTAGTGGAATAACATAATTCCTTAAAATCAGAATAATAAATAAAGTTAACTGCTTATATACTTAACTTATTTCAAGTATAAATTAAAAAATCCTTTCTTATGCGCATTAGTATAATTTATTAGGATATTCTACTGATTTCACGCATTCAGTTTCTATAGTTTATATATTAAATTTCAGAATCTCAGAAAACTCATATACGAACTAAATTCTAAAAATTTAATCAATGTATTTTACTTGTTTAAACAAGCAATTTTACCCATCCTATGTATATATATATATACACAGAGAGAGAGATTAAATAAACATTTTTGAATTCTACCTTTTTCTCAATAACTACATTACATGCATGCATTTCCAAAACTAGGAACAAAAACGAGTGAACGTTAAGACTAGAGAAACCTTATTAGGTATTAAGATCTGGAATATTAAACCATAGAAGGTTGCATTAAAAAAAATATGCGTTACTTAAGTTTCGAAGCGGTTGCATAAATTCTAATAAAGTAAAAATTACAATTAGTCTTGGCATGTGCTAGATAAATTTGGTTTAAGTGAATAAAATTATCAGCTTAAATTTTCTGCGTCAATACGATGCTTTAATGCATATTAAATAATGTCTCTGTGTAAGAACAAACGAAATGGTGCAGTCAAAAGCAGTTGAACTTCTCAATATCCCAGAGTAATCAAAAATAGTAACTAATGCATTTACATAATGAAAATCGAGAGTTTAACTACCAGTTAATAATATTTTCCGACAAACAAATTTGAAATGATGATTAATTGGCATTAATTACTTATTCATTAGGACTTGATATGATGCCAGAAGATCAATCAAAAGTGTTTAAAAACTTATTAATGCTAAACTCACGAGTAAGGCAAAAACACACCCAATAACAAATGAATGTTTATTGAGGCACACTGAAATATATTTAAGTGTGATAACTCAGAGTATTGAGTATTACAAAGGTAGCAAGAATACTACGTACAGTGTAACATTAAGCATTCAGCAACTCTATACTAAACGAAATACAAAGGTACAGTAACGAAGTTGTGACACATGTAAAATTGAAGAGTAAAAAATTTTAAGTTTGAATGTAACTTTTCTCTCGTTGTAATAAATTGCGTGTTCCTAAAATAATTAATTTTAAATGATTTAGTAAATATTAAGCAATAATATATATATATATATATTGACCCGTTTTCACCTAACTTGATCCCGTTTTTCAGCTAACTTATAGGTTTTCCTGCGCAAGTATAATTCTGTTATGTTGGTAGTATTCTGCTATTATTGTCATCTGCAAATGGCTGCCCGTCAAGTCAAAATACGGCAGTGAAGTGAAAAAAAGTGATCTGGCATAGTCTGATCAAAAATTTTGCGGTAAGCAGCTAAGCTTTCATTAAGTAAATTGGCAAGTCGTGTTTTTCTTCGTATTTATTATGAAAGTACGGTATTTAAGCTATTATTTATATGTGTTTAAATTGGCGTCACGTACACAGTGCTTGTGACAGATCACATTTTCTTCAAGAATGTTGCTTGGGGAGACTCAGGACATTTGTCCCTTGTATTCTGTTTGTACGTTTCACTCACGCTGAATCCAAGGCAGAAATTGAAAAGGAGCCAGCAACCATGCCGAAACGCACACTGACTTTCTAACAATTAAAAAAAAAAAGCAATAGTTAAAAAAAGGAGACCAAACTGTGACACGACATGATCGGATAGTGACATCGACATGCCCTCTGCATCATCTGATCTTGTTATTCTGGAATATTCAGGAGACGAAGAAGATAAAAAGGAAGTACCAAATGGAAAAAAAATCGTAGGAGAACATGTCGCAGTGAAATATGACGGCAACGTCTTCCCGGGTGTGACTGTAAATATGCTATATGACGGACTGGAGGTTAAAACTATGATAAAAAACGGTTTATTGTGGAAGTGGCCCGATTCGTAATGACATCATTATTCATGATAGGTCATCAGTTTTAGAGCACCTTCAACCTCCTCAACAATTCAGCAAAACTCATCAAATTTTCACCGTACCCTATTTATGTTAATACGTTTCTTGAATTATTGTTCATTGCTACTTAAAACTGTCTGATTAAACATTTAATTCTTGGTTCATTGGTTATATTCTTGCATTGTATATATATAGGCTTGCCATATTTTTGGTTCGTGAAACCGGGACACATTAATATGGGATGGGCATACCGGGGGATGGCATACCGGTAGTAGGAAATTTAAAAGCAAAATGGTGAGTTTCAAGCCTTTTTTTAAGCCTCGCAAGTAACGGGAGTGGGGAATCTGGAACCCTAAACTGTTAGTTTACCCACCTTTTAAAAATAAAAAAGGAATTTTTGCTACTTAATTTGCTTAAAAATATTTTTTTTTTCCTTTTTAATGAGAATTGTTTCTGGTCTACCATCTAGAAAGTATAGTCTCTATAAATGGTAATAAAATAAAATTTGAAATACTTCGTAAATTTTTTTATTGAACAATTCATTACTAAGTCTTTTTTTTTTAAATTACAACTCTTTGTCTAACTACAAAATACTTGTCTAACTCAAAAAAAAAAACATTTTTGTCAAACTAAAAAGGCAATTAATAAGTTAACAATGTTATTCTTTGTTTTCAACCCACTCATATATATTTCTGACTTGAATGTACTTTTTCATAAAAGTCAGAGCAAAGAAAACGCCAAAGTTTATTTTACATACAATCAATGCTCTTGCAGTGGACTCCTTCATTAATGCTCTGTCATCTTAAAGATTCTTAATGTCTTTATAAAAGATTCTGAAAAACATAAATTCATTACTTTTTACATCTTACTGCCGTTTCCGGGACATTGATAAAACTGGGCGGGACAACAGGACAAGAGCAAAATACCGGGACAGTCCCGGTCAAACCTATATGGCAAGCCTATATATGTGTATACCCAGCTTTCATTGTTTATCTAGGAGTAACTTGAGTGTCAACTTCTTATAGCACTGATCTCTACTTTCCCATGTGTCCTGAATCTCCCCACATGGTATCCGCGGTCTCATGCTGGGGAGACCACGGACACTTTCCCTCTTTCCACTAAATTTAATACTGTCTCTATATACGGCGACCTAGGTAATTTTAAAAAATCTAACATAAACCTGGATCTTTAAGTCACAAGAAAACGCTTTCTGAAGATTTCTAGCTGTATTGGCGACTTAGAAAAAAATCGTTAAGAAAAATTGTCCGGACTCTCCCCCGTCCTCCCTATATATTTATTTGAGCCCTCCAAACTACAATAAATTTTAACATTAGATGCTCGTAGACAATTAATAGTGAAGCACACAAAAATAAACCTCATCAAACTTTTTAATATTTGCAATATTATTCAAAGTTAAAATGTAAATGTGTGCCTCTCATAGAATGTACACTTCAATTAATCCAACGCACGTAATACACGAAATTAGAACCAAAGTCGCGTACACACGTTTCGAAGCACATAGTAAGCAGTTTTCATTGATAATTTTTGCCTTTATGGGGTTGGATTTTTCAAGTGTATCTGGACGTTTTTCACTATAGTGGCACATTTTCCGCCAAAGTGTAGTAATATACGTATAAGTATGTATATACACATATACATATATATATGTATATATATGTTCAGTACATATGTAAGTATATATATATATATATAAACATAACTATAATTTTGTGTGCACATATGCTTTAAACACGTATGCTTCAGTTTTACATTTTATTATTTTCCTTTTTTTATATTGTGTTTTCTCCGGAATGAATAAAAAAGTGTAAACACTAAACAATAATAAATATTGACTACGAAAAGGTAAGGAAAGAATATAATTTTTTTTTAATAAAAATGTTTAGTTTAGTTTCATTTCTAACTACGGATCAAACTATACTATTTAATGCACAAAAAATTTAGAGAACTATTTCTGAAGTGCACTATTTCGAAACGTAGTTTACTATTTCTGGGACTTAAGCATAGCATTAAACATAAAATATTGTTTCGTTCGTATCGCTGTTCTTATGCAAATCACGTAGATCATAAAGAGCGGCTGTTTACTCTATCTTCCTCTTTTTCTTATTTTGTTAATACAGATAAACTAAGAACTAGGGAGCCAATGAATTTTTATGAGTTACATGTTTTTGCATCCATTACAGATTTTCTTTGATATAACTTATATCTACTTTTTATCAGTTTATGTTTATGTATATAACTAAAAATGCATGCCCAAAGAAGAATTTCATCGCTTGAAGATTTAATTCCCTGCAGAGAAGAGCTCGAAAGTTTATTTGCTTTTGAGTTGTTATGTAGACAAGAAAAACTTTTTTTTAAAACTGTATCTGTTAAATATCGTCTATATTCCCGATACATTCTCACTTTTAACGCTGTTATATTATTGATTTTTATATTATATATTTTAAAATATTAATGATAAATATTTGAATAGGTTAAGATTACTATATACCCCATGAAATATTAAAAATACTAAATTAACTTTGCGAAAACAAACTGTAATAAAAATTTTCACGTTAAGAAAGTATAAATGAGCATTAAAATGCTGGCATATGTTTCGGGATTGCTCGGAATCGCTTTTTTTCAATGCAAAATTAGAGCTTCTGGATGCAAAAACATCCAAATAAAGCTTCATTTTTAAATTACTAACTTGAATTATTAAGCATCTAACTAAAAATGTATGGATCCTAATGCATAAATGCATATTAATGTTTTATATTTACAATATGTTAGATTGAATTTCCAAAGATTTAATTTAATACACAGCTTAAAATTCTATTATTTACTTACGTATCTCATCTATGTTTATTGTTCCTTTTTCATTTAATTTCATAACATTTTCTAAAGCGTGTTGTTAAATTTAAACACCACGTATCTCGAAAAGATATTTTCAGTCATTTATATAATTTATTTAATTCACCGAAATGCAACATACATTTCATCACAAAGGGAAAACATCATTTTGACAAAATTAATAACTGTTTCTGAATAAATTGGATAACTGCTTATTCTGAAACTAATCCGTCGAATTTAATTGAAATAATCCTCGGTGTTTTTTTCCAGTGCGTCAACTTTCTTTTTCGAAAGTAACTTCATCCTCTGAAGTAGGAGAAAAATCATTAAAAGAGATGCTTTCTCGATGTGTTTGCAGCAAAATAATTGAAAACACCATAACGTTTTGACGTATTATTAAGCCAATACTTACATTTCAGTTTTGATGTCGTACAAGGTTGACAAAGTCACGTTTTAGCTTCAGTGAACGAAAAGTCACCACTCTTATTGTAAATACGCTGCTCATACTTCGTTGTATCTTTATTAATTTTGTTCTTTGTTTCACTTTTAATTTAACATAGTACTCATTAATCATTATTGCGCAAGTGCATTTGAGATAATACGTAAGGTATATATATGATCTGCATCCGAGTTAAATGGTTAACATTCAAGAGCAATTTTATTTATCTTTTAATGGGAAATTTATGTAATTAAGCATGTTTCACACACAAAAATAATAAGTGTCACATAAAGAAAAAATAAGAATGAAATTATCTAAACGCTACAGTACTTGCGCCTTTTGTAATAGAATGCAAAATTGATAACTAAAAATGAAATCTAACTATATACAGTGGGAACCGTTATTTTGACGTGATATTTCCATTAATAGATAATTTTAAATGATTTAATATGAAATTTAAATATTTAGCCATTTTGAAAACTTAACTACAGGAATTAACTTTTTACAGCCTGATTTTGGCAGTTGTAATATATTATGTAAATGAGTTAGTTGCATGTGTGTGAGCGCGTGTATACTATTCAAAATTACACCACTAGATGGATTAGAAACGAGTTTTGTAAAAAAAAATGTATCATCACCTAATACAGATATCGCTAGAGGCTCCCTTCAAATCCTCAATTATTATTATTAACCGACTTCACATAGGAAGGAGGTTATACATTCATACTGTATGTATGTCGTTTTTTTTTGTTTGTTTGTTTGTCCACTCATAACTTCTCACCGGTTGAACCGATTTTCATGATTCTTTTTTTAATCGATTAAGGGTGGTTTGCCATAGGTCCCGTACTTTCGTTTGACCATATTCGATAACTAGAATAAAAGTTATGGGCAGAAATGTAGTATTTTTTTTGTCTTTTCATCCATAACTTATGACTAAATGAACCGATTTTGTTGATTTTTTTCTTTAATTGATAGAGGGTCGTCTAACTCAAATATTGCAAATCAATTCGACTACATTTGTGTTTTAAAAAAACGTTACGAGTGAAAAATAAGTATTTTTTATTTTAATTGGAAAGGCTTGTCTTGATTTTTCTTTGTTGGAAAATCTATTAATAAATATAAAAGCATTGTTAAAAACATGTTTGTTGTCATGGGCTATATATTAAAAGAAAGTACAGCAAGAATTTGACTAGCGGCTTCTCTGTGGCAAAAATTAATCCAATCAGTTTGTTTGCTAAAATAGACTTTAAAAGGGAATTTATCATACAAATGATTATTTTTTAATGCCATTAATTCAAAGTAGTTTTTCCCTTTGATATGTATTTTTTTAAAAAATAGAGTATTTATATACAAAATATATTTACACTAAAAAGAATAAAATAAAATAATTTTCATAAAAAAACCAAACCGACTTCAAATTAAAAATTGCGCTAAAAAGTAAAAAATAAATTAATTCTTTAAACAACATCGATGTGACTTTTAAACATAGTTTTGGAAGTCGGTGCAAAATTATGGGTCTAATTAGCGTTATACCATTTGCTATTTCATATTGGAACTGTTGCTAATTCTGCGGAAATATATATATTTGTAATTGATTCATGATTACAAAAGATTTTATCAATCCTAATTTTGCACCGACTTCCAAAACTATGTTTAAAAGTCACATCGATGTTGTTTAAAGAATGAATTTATTTTTTACTTTTTAGCGCAATTTTTAATTTGAAGTCGATTTTGTTTTTTTATGAAAATTATTTTATTTTAATTTTTAATTTTAAGATTTATTTTGGCGACATATGATGTTCTTTCCAAGTTTTATAGCATTGAAGCCGACAAAAACTACATAAGAGGAAATATGTTAGAAAATAAAAAATACAATAGATTTACTTATTTGTCAGAAAAGGCTTAGTTATAAATTTTATTTATTATTGAATTGAACTGCCAAAATGGGAGTTGCACCTTTGTATTTGATCAAGAACGTAGAAAGATTGAATTCAAACAATCCTTTATTATAAGTATGCTTTAATAATAAACGCTTGAGTTCTAGCTGAAATTTGATTAGCAATTTTCTCTAATCGAATTTTGTGCCGATGGCAGGTTGTTTTTCAGCAGTTTTTATGTCCGACATTTTGGAATTTCATAATCATAAGCCCATGGCTATGGGGCCAAATTTAGTCCTTTAATGCTGCTGTGGCAACATTTATTCTCCCTCTCTCTTTCTCTCTTTTGAATCTAGTGCGCCAGAATTTAACTAAACTTGACGAGTGCAATATAAAAATCCCATACATGTTTATTCACTGTAAAAATACACACCACAATAATAGATTTGATCAGATTCCTCTGCAAAAAGGAATGGCAACAGACTATTTTGTAATGCGCTAATGACACGACTTAAGCTCCAGGCTTAAGCAGATGGCTTTTTAAAAAAGTAAACATTTTTGCTGAAACGATTTCCAATAGTTTTTTAACCTTTTTCAATTGAATGTGTGTGAAGCAAGTATTGATCCTTTTACCCCTCATAGCATTAATATTGGCCCAGGCATCGCCAGTTAAGTGTGCTAGTACAAAATATTTTGTTGAAGCCAAGTGAAAGAATTTCTGCTAATGAGCTTAAGTATTACTTCTTATGAATGGTATTATTTTCAATCAACAACTTTTTATTATCCTTAAAAAAAACAAATGGCAACAAAAATGTCTCATTAGGAGAAGATAGCAATGTAATTTCAAGCAAAGGGAACAGTAATTTAATATTCCTTAACTTTTTATGATTTATTTAAAATAAATGATATAATAGCATAATCGTAAATATTTTTATCATTTTATGAAGGACTGTAGATTTTCCATCGAGCTAATATCAAATAAGTTCTTAAAAAATTGTAAGTTTATCAGTTGAAGAATAAGTAATATTTGCTTATTTTCTCACAATTACCACTGTTTTTAGAACTAAAGTGTTCAACGTTTTTGATACATAAGAGACAAATTTGTTCTCATCGGGAGGTTTAGGGAAGCATAAGTTTCTCTAAAAAAATATTTCTTAGGTAACAAGCAAATCGTAAAGTAAAAAGCAAAATTTCAAGCATAAAATAACAATACACGATTACATGCACTTGTTTCGCGGTTGCAAGGAACCTTTATTTAGTGAAAAGATACCTTATAAAGGATATACGTTTCATAAGTTCACATCTTTTGTGTAAAGCACGTATATGCGGTTTTTGTATTGCTATTTCGTGTTTTAAACTGCTTTTTTTTTTTCATTTTCTACGTTGTTTAAATCTTAGTCAATTTCCTTAACCCGTTAACAGTCGCATAATTTTCAAGACAACAACAACAAAAGCGCATATTTTTTTTTTAGAAAAACATTTAAAAAAATTTTAACCTCAAATTTTACTATGAATTGTTTTATACTATCATCTAGAATGCAAGACAAGAAGAAAAATAATTTTTCGGAAATGAGAAGAGGATTTTTTTAATGTTTTGTTGCGCTACTTTGGGCTTTGGAACGCTCCTACCCGTGATTTTGACGAGAGCGCGAGGGAAGGGGGTAAACACAAAACTAATCATTTTTAAACCACTCAATTCAAAATAAAAAAAATGAATATTAATTTTAAAAAGTATGTCAACTTCAATATATATATTACTAAATGTATCATCAGCAGAAATAACATTGCAAGATCGAGTTACTGGTTTAAAGCAACAATAATGCGCACAATTAAAATTCGCTTTCTTAAAACTGATTTTCGCTTTCAAAATTCAACGTTCGTTGATGTTTTGAAGAAATAATGTAACGCAAGCATTACATTTCAAACCATTTTAAAAGGATTAAGTGTGAACATTTTTCTGTTAGAATTTTACAATGAATAACAATGCGTTAAACTCAGCGCATTATAAGCATAACAAATAAACGCCTGCATCTTAACTAAAAATGCAGCACTTATGAGTAAAATTAACATTAAATTACAGTAAACGTCATTTTACAAATCGTATGTATCAACATGTTCATTATTAGCTGCTGACACCTCTTATTCTTTGCATGCATGCAATCAGATTTAATACTTTCTTACCAAGATTATGCATCGTCTTTTGCAATAAAACTTCAATAAAGTTTGAATGCTGTAATGTAAAGGAATTCACCAATTTTAATTCAATTTCAGCAGAAATAAGCAGTTGCAATTAAATTGAAATTGCAGTAAAGCTAAATAAATAATTATATTACGTGCACTAAATTAACAAAACTTCACCGAGAAATATTACAATTAAAAATAAAATTATTTTAAGAAGCTCTCAGGTTACGCTACGAAAGTTTTGTTACATTTCATTAAATTTGTCAAGACTATAACAAAATAAATATTTAAAACGCAGCAACGATGATATAGACCACGATTACAAGTACTCAACGGCATTTTATTAAAAACATTTATTAACATCGCAAATAAATCAACAAATTTGCATTTGAATAATTCAAAACTTAACACATTAAAATTAAGGACACTTTGTTAAGCGAAAGATTGATATTTTTGTTTAATAACAAACAGCGATTTGAGGCACAAGTTACATGGCTGGTAGAATTTCATTCATAACAAGAGTTCAACGAATTAAATAAAACGTTTGTATCTCGTTTTCAATGTTGAATAATCAAATTCTTTTGTTTTTAACGGTATTAGTTGTTAGCATAGAAAATGCTCGGGAAAATTTCATCTGAAATTCGCAAATATGTTATTTTCTACTTAATTTAATATTTTCTTGTGTTTAGTACTAATCTGTCTTCCTTTTTTTTTTATAAGTTAAAATTTTCTTCTTGCAATCTATTCTTCTTCTTATTTTTTTTATTTATCAAAATCAGTACGTGACGAAGTCTATTTCACGATTTATGATGTAAAAAACCTTTTTAAAAAGCTGCTTCCTGATTATATTTGTTATATCATTATGTGTTAATGAATGAACACATCATGAAATTAAATATCAATAAATTAAAGTAATAACAATGTAATAAGTCAAAAAACCACGTATATTTTCGTCATCCTGTACCCGCTTTTCAATATCAATATAAATTTGCGACTAGGAATAGGCTCTGGGCTCGGTTAGGTTGGTTCAAGTCAATTTATAAAATCCCTAATGATGATCAAGTAGCAGTTGCTTACGGTAAATCGTTCCAAATGTTTACCCCTATTTGAATTTTTCATAACTTCAAGATTATTCTGGATTTCTGGAATTTGAAAGAGCAATGACTCTGGTTCGGTCTTCTGCGCAAAAATATAGCTCATCAACATCGTCCATTCTAATAAGTTCTAACAACTGAGTGATGTTCCATCTAATTCTCCCTTGTGTGAGATTGTGCATATTAAACTTTTAAAATCATAGTATAAATCTGAAAGTCCACTCAATAAACTGGAAGCCCTCCTACACACCCTTTCCAATAACGTATTATCCATCTTTAGTTATGGAGACAAAAATGGAACAGCGCTCCAATGAGGTCTAACCAGGATTCAGTCATTATTTGCGTACTTAATTCTATTTCAAAAATAAACCACCATCTTGGTGATATGTCTCCGTTGCTTAGCGATTAATGCCTGGGACGAACGACTATACTGTGGAAGTACCCGGATTTTTTAATGATTGTTAACTAATTTACATGTTTTTGCTCTTTTACGTATGAAACAAGAAAATGGCCTATAGGAGGCGCAGTCGTCAAGTGTATAAAACAAACGTTGCAATTTTTCTTAAACTCCTGATTTTCGAACTTGAATTCTTGATTTTCGACCTGAATTATATCTTGACTACTTATTGATCGTAGATTGAATTTTTTATGATAACTTTGATTTTAAAACATGTAAATATTGTAAATAAATGTTTTAATTTAAATTTAACTAGGAATTAAAGTTTAACTTGGAATACTGAAAGTCGTTTGAAGTACTTGAAGGCTAAATATTTTTTTAATGATACACAAGTTTTAGTTTTCTAAGAGCGGCATTTTCTACATAAAAAGTTCTTATCGTGAGAGATTGTGTCACTTATTAAGCAATAATTCTAATGTATACAACAAGTAAAGTTTTTTTTTAACTTATATATAGTCGTGGTTAGAATTTTATTGTCATTTAACATGTTGTTCACTACATAATTTTAATTTTTTAAAGAATGATAATCACATTACTTTTTCTGTAGAATGATTTACTTTTGCCTCATGATTAATTTTTTTTCTCAGGTAGTAAAGGAACAAGGGAGTCTTATCAGACAACTTAACAAACATTAGTCAACATATTTCAACAATCACGTAATCATAAAGTCTTGGGGAAATTGGAAATAAAGAATGAAAAAAAAAAAAGCTTTTTACGAAGGATCATTTCCAGGACACCTTACTCAAAAAGTTTTTTTTATTATTATTATTATTATTATTTAAATGAATGTTGGTTTGATTTTAAAAATTTCAAAAGCATTAGACCCCGTACTTTATTGGGAAATTCAAATTTTATATGCATTCTGACCTAACAAGGCAAAGCTTAGAAACTGCTCAAGACGAAAGTTTACGATGTGATTCTATCACCGATTTTGAACCATCCCGATAGAACCATTCTAATACATGCTTAACTACAAAATTGAACAAACAGCTTAATATAAAAATGTACATAAAAATTAATAGGTTTTAATTTCGTGTTAAAACATTTTTCTAACTTATCAAATAAAATAAAATTAGGGAGGATAATTAATCAGCAGAGAGTTTTACCAGAATTTTTCGTTACTATGTTTGCCAGACGTGCAGTTTCGTTTTTACAAAGTTAATTATTTTCACAACGCTTATTCATAAAAAAATTAATTAATAAAATAAAATAAAACGTAAGTTGCTATACCATAATGTAATTCTAATCGTTTTACAACGTATAAGTGAACAACAGATGCAGAAATTAAAACGTTAAAAGCACGAAATTTGAAAAATTACTTAAGACATAAAAATGTACAATTTTGCTTTACTAGAACTATTATTCGCTGTAGCATTTACTGAGCAAACGTTTAAATGTTTACACAAGTAATTACAAAGTATAAACTATATTTAATCTATATAGTTTGAAAAACTAATAATTATAAAGTATGAGAAGAGATTACGAACATTAATCCTCTTAAGATCATTTTGATATTTCTCAATTGCCCTTTAAGTTAAAAATTTTTAGTGCTTATCTATTAATTTTGCATTCAATTTTTGAACGTAACTTTTATAGTACCGGACAAACTGTGGTACAGATTTCCACCGCCAGAGAGCATTCGAAGCGGTACATAACCCTGAACCAGTTGCATCCATTTCGTAACTCAACACCCATTGGTCAAAGTACAGTTCCACACTGGCGCATTATTTCCAATTCCCGAAAACGTTTTGGGATAACGAAAGAAAGAAAAAAATAATGGAGACAAGATTTGGAAAATAATTTTCCAAAAGAGCTCCATTAGGTGGGTTTTGTTCGCCTAATGACGCCTGATTTAGAAATCATATAAAAAAGTGATTAATATTACCAAATTAATAAATTATATTGTTACGATTTAATGTATTATTTTTTAAAATGGTATATAAGTTCGTCGTCGAAGGAAGTCTTGTCCATTAAAGATACAACATCGACAGCGTTAACAGGAAAAACACATCTTATTCTCAAAGAAAGGAAAAAAAGAATTTAATTAATATTTTTATATCAAGCAAAAAAAAAAAAAGAATAAAATACTGTATAGCAACAGTAGTGACGGAAATTTTAAGTTAGCACTTTTCGCACTGCGCAAATTTAATTTCAGGACGAAACGCATTCGGTAAAAAGTGAAAACGTACGATAGGTGCATTTTTACTTTTGTTAAAATAGCATTGTAGATACTTCGTAATATAATTTATAAATGTTCCAAAGATTGTTAATTATTCTAAGTCCTTAAGGCTATTGAGAGAATTTTAAGCTTCTTTTATGAAAAATGAGGTTGGATCTCTGATGAAATCAAATTTTCTCTAATTACTATTTTTCCAGAAGAATGAGCAAAATGCGGAGACTGATTACAGATCATTCAGAACATCTACTCGCACTATAGAAACTTTTACTTCTTTACACTTTCAGTAAGATGTATATTTCTCCTTTTCCGTTAGATATGTAAATACCGTGGACTAAATTTAATTTTGGAGTTTTGCAGTAAATTGTTTTTTTTTTTTTGAAACATAACTTATGTTGACTAAGTGCAAGTTTTTAAATAGCAATTGTTTTGATTTGAATATTAGCTATTGAAAACTCAGAATTAAAGGTTAGAAGAAACACAAACCAAAGGCAGTTGCGGACGTTACGTTTTATAATAGCTCGAGAATAAGTCTTTAGGAACCTTTCATAAATTATGTCACACTTTCTTTCAATATATTTGACTTCCCTCCCCCCTTTGCCACAAAATGTCACACTTCCTCATGCCCTCTTTCCCTCTCCCCCTTTGTCACATGTCACGCAATATTACATGAACATATATATAATACTTGCAATTCAGAAACAAAGCACAGCGTTGTAGATCATGTTTCTCATATAATGATACCATTTCAATAATAATGATTACATGTGTACTTAATTTGTATAAAATGATGTTACGGTTTATAACACAAAAGATAATTGGTATTAGTATAGAACAGTAAAATATATTAATTGTTCGAACTCTGAAAAAATGACCCACGCAATTTTATCTTAAAACTGTAAAGGAAGAAAAATTCCTTTTAAACTTTTAACAAGAAGTAAATGTATACCTCAATCATCATCGGTGTTTACGATACAAAATGATCAATGAAACTTTAAAATCAAATTATGAAATTAAAAAAAAATAATTTGCTGCTTTTAAATGTTTTCATGGAAGCCTAAATGTGTAATGTCACACTTCTTTTGTGTACACCCTTCCCTCCCCTTGTCACAATTCGAACCCTCTCCCCCCCCTCGAAGTGTGACATCATTTATGAATGACCCCTGAATGTGTTTCTTAAACATTGAAAGTTACCTTATTATCAGTTACAGAAAATAAAAAGTGTGTGCCAAAAAGTGTTTATACATTTAATATAACTATAGTTAGCTTAAGGGGACTTGGCACCTTTCAAATGTAGAAAATCGATGAAAGTACCGATTTTTCATTTTTTGCTTAAAATGTGGTTTGACTCTCCTAGTATATCTCAGCCAAGTTTTGAAGCGATACAACCAATATAAATGTAGTTAAGAAGTAAGAAAATCCAAAATCCAATTTCTGAGGTTTTAGTAGAATTTTGTATTCTTTAAACTGCGTTTTCTCGGTGTGTGTTTTATGGCAATATTGTAGTACTTAAAATGCTAAAACTTCTACATGTATTTATGTAGGAACTTGAAATTTTTTGTGTGTGTTCAATATGATGTGCTTGATAAAATTAGGGATGGAATTTGCTATATTGCAAAAAAAATTAAAAAATCAAAATGTAGCAAAAGTAGCTTTTTTTCTGTGTTCGACCGTCGAAGTGACTTTAAAAACTTTTATCTCAAAACTAATTAATTAATAGCAAAACTTATCCCTAAAATTTTAAACCATACTATGATAAGAGCTTTTAAAAAATTTGGTAAAAAAAGTCAAGAAATGAAGAAGAAGAAGGAAATTTAAATCGTTAAATTATTTTTGAAAAATTAAATTTTAAAATTTTCTGTTAGTTGAATTTTGATTTTTCATGTAAAAATCATTTTGTTGAATAATAGTACTTCATAATATACAAATGAAATAGGTAAAAGTTCTAAAATAAAAAAAATATCAAAAGGTGCCAAGTCCTCGTAAAGAGATAATAATCAATACAAAAGTTTAATAAATTAGTTTAGCAAAAGTTGATAAATTGGATTTCAACTAATGAAATATGTGTTACGTTTTTCAGCATAACGTAAATGTATTATTTAATCCAATACACATATTTTGATAACCATACAAATTTCATTCCATTCTTTACCCGAACTAAAACGACTAACGTTGAAAAAATTGCTTTTTTAAAAAATCTATGTAAATAATTCTTTATTATGTTTGAAACGTTGTTGTTGTTGTTTGTTTTAACTTTGTTTTATCAGAAAGGGAGCAAAATTTTCTTATTCTTTACAGACTGTTAAGATTGTGAATTTCAAGCAGTTCCATTTTATTTGATTTCCGTCTTTCTCCTTATTAAAAAGTCAAATTTATAACAATTGCACTTGAGTCTAAGGCAAAATAAATAAATAAATAAATATGAACTCGTCTGATAAATGGATATATCTCCTGGAAATGACGTTTCGAACAAGTGAAGCAACCGGGCATTAGCTAATTATCTACACCAACATCTCGTTTCTATTTTCGCACCGATCATTTTCAGAAGATAAAACCATAACATTACAAATAAAAAAAGTGGAAATGTTTGTAACGGTGATTCCTAATCATCACATTGATGACTTTGTCGGTAATTTGCTGCAACTTTGGAATTTATCTGTCAAAATCATTTCCGGAGTGAAAGGTACTACGGGAAAAGCATTTTTAAATAGCAAAATTTATTTTATACAATTGTTTTAATAAAATTTAGTACATGGGCGACCGAGTAGTACTTTTAACTTAGTTGGTCGCTTTACTCTAGAAAACTCTATAAACAATATACCATAGGTAAAAATTGATGAACTTAAGTCCACTCTAAGAAAATCGAAAGTCTGACCAAATTTCAAGCTGCAAAAGGTAAATTAAAAATTAAGTGTTGCCACTCAATGTATTGTAATCTCAATTGAAATAAAAAATCTATAGCTGATGATGTTTGTTCAATGTTACAAGTACCATATTACGTAATTTAAAAAATGTTTTCGTTTTCTTTTTTGTGGTGTAAAATCACGTTTTTACATATAGATATATATATATATATATATACAAGAATTGCTCGCTTAAGTATAACAGATTACATATGTTTGAAAAAATTGCAAACGTTTCCTCCAACACATCCCGAAACCGTTTCAGTACAGCATAATGAAATTGTTTTGCACTCTTTTACACTTAAGGTTTTTCACACTTAAGGTTAAAAGTTTAAAAGCAAAAATTCTTAGGCATTTACACATTTAAGACAAAATTGCGTTTCTCTTTTTTTTTTCTCAGAAGTCGGCCTACTAATATGTTTTACTCTTCTATTCTAATTACCTATTGTGTTGCAAACCTTAACCTCATTTTATACAAATTAAACACACAAGTAATCATGT
This sequence comes from Octonoba sinensis, assembly GCA_038502835.1. NCBI lineage: Eukaryota > Metazoa > Arthropoda > Arachnida > Araneae > Uloboridae > Octonoba > Octonoba sinensis. The sequence goes on along the minus strand of CM076606.1, from coordinate 13,325,042 downwards.
AAATATTCTTAGGCATTAGCACATTTAAGATAAAATCGAGTTGGTCTTTTTTTTTTTCAGAATTCCACCCACTAATATGTTTTACTGTCCTATACTAATTACCTTTTGTGTTGTAAACTTTAACCTCATTTTATACAAAGTAAGCACACATGTAATCATTATTATTATTATCATTTTCGAAAATCTCATTAAAAGGGTTCAAAATTTGAAATGTGATCTATAATGCAGTGCTGAACTGCAAGTACATATGCTTATGTAATATTGCGTGACATGTGACAAAGGGGTGTAGGAGGTATGATGAAGTGTGACATTTTGTGACGAAGGGGGAGGGGTGCCAAATATAGTGAAGAAAAGTGTGACTTCATTTATGAACGGTCCCTAATATGCTAATTGATAAAACGCACATTATTATAGTTTTGTCAGTCATATATATTATATAAGCATTATTAGTCATTATAGAAAAATGACTAGTGACATGTTTTATGTCCTCTAAAAATATTTAGGATTTCTGGCTTCCTACCTTTACCATTTCAACGCCTCAATGGAGGCAATTTATCGCGTCACGTGATAACGGTGATCGCTGATATGTTTACCAAATTTTTAATTGAGTTCTACGTGGAGTTCACGAAGCAAAATTAGCTATCTTAAAATTAGACTATTTTCATAGCTTTTTCTGATTATAAACCAAGTAATTTACCTTTAATTTAATCATTATAAAAGACATTTATTAATTATTACAATAGTTATAGTGTTTTATTTAGTGTTAATTCTATGTAACGTAGAACTTTATTTAGTCCTAGTTCTTAAGAACGTAGAATTTTATTTAGGCCTAGTTTTAATTAGATTGGTCGAACTTGAAGTAAAGCGATACTACAGCTTCCTTTGTTTACATCGCTATCACGTGACCTATGACGCTGTATGAATTGCCTCCATTGTCGTACCCGGTGTGTAATCTTATCCTCCAAATATAAATGAGAAACAAAATAATAAGGCAACAAAGATTTAAAATGAAACTCATTGACTTTTGTTAGCACAATCCATATCTTGAGATAATATTGAACGAGTTGGAGCACTACTTAAGCACTCTTTGTTTAGATTTATTTTCCTTTTAAAAGTTTGTACTATAATTGAGGTTTGATTGCCTTCAGTCAAGATGTCTCAGACATTAAAAGACAAAAGTGCAGTAAACATAAAAATGAACCACATTAAAATGTATTTTAATGGGCTATAAGATAAAGTTGATTTTAATGTCCACTTAGCAGGTATAATCATAATCCAAGATGCACTTCTTAAAAAATAAATATTTTATGGGGGTAAAATGAGCTTATAATTTTTTAATCAAGGAAAAGATTAGATTCGAAACACGTTTTATAGGATTAATAATTTGACCCTTTAATTAGCCTTTTATTTTTCTCTCTAAAAAAGAGGTTTAATTCTAAGCAACAAAACAATGCATAAATAATAAATATTGAATGTAAAGTTGAATGTCTAAATTTATAAGGTTATAAAAAAAATAATAATAATCTATAGCGTTTACGTAAATTTCTACTTAAAATCCTTCAAAATGAAACAGTTTTAGACTTCTAAGAACTCAATTTACTTCATAATTACGTTACATTTGTTGGTTTATTTATTTTATATAAAGAACGCCATTAGAGTAAAATTTCCATATTTAAAAATACAACCCTTTTAAAATTTCTTGATTCAAGTTCACTATCTTCCTAACATACATATATTTTAAAAATAATATTAACTTGGAGTTTTAGACTACTTCACTAAGTGGAAGATATAACCAAATAGTTAAAGTCATTCCTGTTTAAATGATACAACAGTTCTTGATCTTGTTTGATAAAGAACTGTAGTTTTTTGCTTAACGATTTTTTTTTGCTTAACGATGTTTTTTGCTTAACGAACACGATTTGTATTGTTTTCACTCCTGCATCATTTTAAGCCATAATACAGCATACCCTTGTGGCGGTCGACATGTGACGGGAGGACACGGTGGTGCTGTGGACGAGCAGGTCTCGCGGAGACGGGGATAGAACCTGGGATCTCCACTGTGGAAAGCCAATATCTACCTAATGGTTGAGACAGAAGTCGGCTTACAAAGGCGTCTAATCGTGTCGGTACGATTACCTGCTCCTCCAGCACCACCGTGTCCTCCCGTCACACGTCGACCGCCACAACCATTTGGACAATTCTAAGTGATAAATATGTTTTTAAAAAATGGCTATTAGTTGAAGGGAAAAATAATTGAATTTGATGATTTGAATTTTAGAATCCCCACAATCAGAGATTGTTAAAAGAAAGACTTAGAATAAACAGAGTACTTGCGATGCATCTTGACAGTCAAAATTCATTGTTTTGACTTTTTTAGCAAACAAATATTTTCCTATTACAGATGAAAAGAAAATGCAGCAACTTTGCTTGCAGCTCCCTTTTTGAAAATATAATCCTTTCTTATCGAAGTATGAATTATTATTATTTTTTAGTTGCTTTCGTATCAGCTTCCCAAAGCTTAAAAATTTAGCTTCGGGGTTGAATTTTCATCTGGTATATTAGAATGCAAATTTAGTCTTTGAATAAAACACATTATTATTTATTTTTATTAGTGCTTTGCTACTTATTTAATTCTGAAAAATAAAAAGCATGAATAAATATTGGCGGAATTGATGAAGGATTAAGCACAATTAGGATTTTAGGATTTTTTTTTTTTGTCCGTGTACGAAATGTGTACGTGTACGAAATGTGTACGTAAGAAATGTGTACGTGTCAATTTATATTTTTCATCTTTGATATGTTTCTTGATAATTACATAAAATAAAATTGTGGATTAATGCAATATATGTTATTTCTTCTATGAGTTTTGAAACTAAGCACTTAAAATAAAATCCGAACATACGTCATTAACTATAAGAAAGAAAGAGGGGGTGTGTTATTATTTTTGAAAAGGACTTATAATCTTTCAGAAAGATTTTAACATTTGTAATCTACGATTTTATAATTCTATTTTAATGGACATATTATACATAATGCATTCGTTCTTAATAATTTGTAAGTCTTAATAAACAAAGATGACTCAAAAATGGGTAGAATTAGATTGAACCTGTGCTTTCAAATATGTTCTTAGTTTGAAAAAATCAGACATAATATAAATGTTGAGGCAATTAAACATGAAATATTTCGGCCTTTGATAAATCAAAGTATATATTCTGTTGACTTTTTTTCTTCATTAAAAATGAATGACGTATAATTTTTTACGAAGTAAGCTTTTCCCTACATTTGAAGGACTAAGTCAAAGTTTCAACTTTTTCATTTTTATTCATGTATTATTGCAAGAGAAACTGAAACATGGTCCTATTGGTGTATTTTTATTTCTAATCATTAACTTTTTTTTAACTAAGCGAACATTCTATTGCAAAAAATCAAAGGGTTAGGAAAATTATAACTTTTCCATTTACCTCATGTACATACATACTTGTGTGTGTGTATGCAACTGGTTAAATTTCATATCAACAGTAGTTAAATAATAATGCATACTAATAGCTATTATTTGTTTTATGCTGCTTGAAATGCTTTATAATTTAATGGTTGTCAAGGATTCCATTCTTGAAATAAAGAAAAAAAATCAAATTCAATCCTTAGTTTTGTCAAGGAAACTTGTAAATAAAAACACTGAAGACAATTTACGTTTGATAAATGCAGCATATTCTTAGCTCAGAAAGGACATGCTTTGAATTTATGAAACATGCATATAGTTTTACTTTTATAAAGAATGTAAGACCTTTTACAGAAATTGTTGGGACATAATTACAATTAAATGTTTTGGTTTTAAAAACCCAAAAAATGGAAATAGTATAAAGTACTTTATTAAATGCAAAATTGTACAATTTTGTGATTTTTTTCCCTTTTTTTTTTAAAGAAGTATTCAGGGTTTGGTTGTTTTCTTCCGGACAATAACTAAAATATGTCGTGCGGAAGAAACCTCTAGTCTGCTGAAATTAAAAATAGCAAATCACTTCTACTGTATACTAAATTATTTATAAGCTGAATCGACTATTTTTATTTTTATATTTTTCAGTGATTCATCATGGCATTGTGACAATATATGTTACTGTTTCTGTACTATATTAAGAGAAAAGTTGTTAAATAAATATTTTGCGAAAAAAATGATAACGATTTATCATAAAAGTAAATTTATTAAATATCATTCTACCCGAAATTCACGCATGTCATTTATAAACCACTTTTCTATTGTCTTATTAGTTTCCTAAGATCAGAGGTTTCTGACTGTGGGTCTCGACAGCAAATGGGGAATCAGAATTCCTATTATTGAGATAAAATGGCTTATTTTCAAGGATATCACGTTTTGGAAGTTCCGAGTCAAAATGACTTCGAATGTAAACATCGAGTTATAGCCTTCAAGTAACCCTTTTCTAAAAAAATATCCGGTACGATCTCAAATTTCAGACAATAAAAAAAAAGTTTCCTCGGTGTTTGAATACGTACTGTCTTGAATCTACGCTAATTCCTTAAACTCTGCGCAAGGCCTACTTTGAACGGAGAAAGGAAAGTTGCATTTTTTTAGCTACCAAACGTACCAACTGCGGGTGCTACAGTACTTCCGTGCCAAATTTCTTCATAGCGCAATCCAGAAAAGCGTTAATTACCCATTTTTCCATTCTGTTTTCTTATTTTAATGCGTCCAATACGAGTCCGACAAATTATTCATATTGTATTCATCCTCTGAAGAAACGAACAGAGTACTTACATTTTTGAATCGTTCTTGACTTCTCGCGAGGTAAATAGTTCCTCAATTTTCATACAAATACGATTGTTCTGAAGAAGTAATCGGGAAAAAAGGCCCTGTATTAATTTTGAACGTAAAGTTGCACAATAAATTTTTTTATTGATTGCAGTTAATACTTGTCCTTCCTGTAACTATTATTTTTAGGTAAGCAAGCTTAGTTAGGTGCTTTAAACTGAGAATTGCGCTTGCTCGTTTTTAATTCAAAATTTCTCTAAAGAAAGAAAAAATATATATTTCCTCATTTTTAGGTACACCATTTTGAACGCAGCACACAGCTTACCCCAGCTGCAGTCCTTTGATCTGTACTTTGGAAAACAATTTGTTAGAACACATGTCTGATTAATAAGAAAATCAATAAGGTAACTCGGGGGAAGATGCAAGTTGAGGGAAGACGCCACTTTATTGATAGTATTTTTATTTTTTGATTGATTGCAAAACTGAGCCACTTGTGTGAAGAGTCTGGTTCGACATGAGGTGTGGCTTGTGAATTTATCTGAATTAGCTGTCTTTAATCGGCGTTATTTTTGGAGCTGGTGAGCATTTAACGTGGTGATAACCAGGGTTCGAAATTAGAATGTAAAAGTTAGGCGTCATTGGCACCTAACCGTTTTGATTTAGTTGCCAAAAATGTTTTGATAGGCGTAATTTTAAAATAATTCAAATTGCTTCGGCAGATGTAACAACTGATAACTAAGAAAACTGCTGTGCAATTGTTAAAAATGTCTCAAAACATTTCAACCTTACTGAGAAAATTAAAAATAAGTAAGAGTAAAAAGTTCGAAAATCAATTTCTATTCGTAAGTTTTCTATTCGGAGTTGGTAATTTTACTTAGGTTAACTAATCACTATCAATGTTTATTTTAATCAGTGCCTAATAAAATAAAATATGAGTTAATTGGCTTAACAATTTTTGCAAGTGTTATTTACAATCTAGTAGTGTTACTTACAAAGCTTCATCTGTAAGTAAAAATTCACGATACAAAAATTTGAAGGTCAAGAAGTTACGAGAGTCTTCAGAGGTATAGTAAGAACTCAAAATATAGCATATTAGATGAAATATGTGTGTAAAAAATATAACTGTACAAAGTTATACCAGATTTAAAAAATATATATATAAAATGACGACTGAAAAATTGTGGTTGTCAAACTAAAAGTTTTTTGAAAGGTTAGGCGTCAAAAGTGACGACTGGATGTGAAATCGCGGTCGTCAAACGGGAGTTTTTAGTGGCAAAATACGACTAATGACCGCCAATTTCGAACCCTAAACCCTTTTATTCCGTTCATCATATTTAAAGTTTAGACATACTCGTTATTGTAAATAAGATATTACCAATATAAGTGAGTTACGCATTATATTACACATACGATGCAAGTAGAAGCGGCCATAACACCGCAGCAATAAGGAAATAAGCGTGTGTGGCATCTTCCCCCTATACTTGGGGGAAGACGCCACATGGTTCAGAAGTAAATGAAATGAACTTTAGAATATGTTTTTTATTTTTTTATTTTATAATACAGCAAGTGACGTAATTCTTTTCGGTCTTCCAAGCCACACTACACAGTATTTACAGCTACTTGATCGCTCGTTCAAACCATTGAAAAACATATTAGCAACAAGCTCTAAACTCCTGCATACACAAAAAGAACGATCGTGAATTGTCACGTCTTCAGTTTGGAGATCTTCTGAATGCAGCTTGGAGCAAGGCAGCCACAGTAAGAAATGGTACTTCTGGGCTTTCAGCTACTAGGATTTACCCATATAAATCACAAGCAATCTCACACCATGCGTTTGCTATTTCTGATGGTTCCAGAAATGATACAGCTGTGGCTTTCACAAGCGGAGAATGTGACATGCCTACACCCACAACACTACGCCTACCCCACACAAAAAAAGATCCCAAGTGCGACTGGATTCAGCGCATCGAATGCAACAAATGGTTGCACGAAGATTGCAATGATGATCATTTGCATCTTACCCCATAACTGGTGGCATCTTCCCCATATATATGGAGTAAGATGCCCCAATTGAGTGAAACTTTTTAACATTAATTTTTTTATTTATTTTCATACTGAGAAAAGAATTAACTTGTGCACGTAACAAATTAAACATTGGAAAACAAGGTGTGTTTTTTTTTTTCAAGATCTTGTTATTTCAATGTTTGATGTACTAATCGAAAAAACACTTAAGTGTGGCAACTTCCCGCGAGTTACCTTATATGTTGCTTTTAACGCTTGGTAATTTAACTGTATATAAATTATGAGTAAAAGGAAAAAAAACAACGTAAATAAATCACAAATGATTTTTGTTTGTCTTATACATATAAAATAATTGATACCGTTCGGATAATCTTCAATTTGCTTAGTTTCCGTTACGTTCTAGTAACAAAGCGGTAACTGTAAACACACTTAATTTATAATAATAAGCCTCTTCAATTCTAAATGTTCCTATCAACTTACTTAAAACAGTGCAATGCTTCCCCCTTTTAGTGTTTGACATTAAGAGCTTCCTTATATCTCTAGACCCTTGAAGCAAAACAATATTCGAAAGAAAAAAAATCAGTTTTTAATATATTTTTTATATATATACAAAAAAGTTTCAAAACTTTATACTTTCTTAAGCTTTGACAGCTTCATTATACGAAACACAGGCGGGTCATATTTTGAAAAAGAAAATCATTAAAATTGAAGGAAAGATGCACTGGATGGTACTCGATAAATCTTTTATCATTATCTTTAAAATATCTGTTTTTAAGTAAAGAATATTGCTGAAAAATATTCATACTTGAGTTTAGAGCAATATATAATAATGGTTTAACGGTATATTTTGTATTTATATTTTTATTTTCTTTCTCTTTCTCAATTTGCGTTTTCTCAAAGCATATTTTCGAAAATTTGGAAATTTTTAGATTTTACGATAATTGTAGCATCTTAAAGAAATAATAAATGAATTATAAGTAAATAAACTGAATGGTGTCATTATTTAGCTTTACCGATGATCTTCCTGCGGACAAACTATGATAATTCTTTCCGAATTAAATTCGAACTTTCAGACTTGCGTTAATAAATTTGTCTCACAAGTATTCATGAAGACAAACAAAAAAGAAGAAAAACTATGCAATTAACATATGATATCTAACTGCAATTTTTTTAACCACTGCTTGGGACTGGGTCCATTTTGCTCATTTGTTAAAATTTCTTTTAATTCAAATGAAATTTAAAATAGTTAAAGGTAGATTTCTTTGTTAATAGAACTGAAATTTAAGTTTTCTATTCAAAGAAATAATATAAACGTTCTTTCAAAATTAAAATAATAATTAAGAAAACAATAAACAACAATAAATACCTTTTAAAATAGCTTTTCAGATTTATTACGGACTGCTAGAAAAGTTTGAATAATTACAAAAACTGTATAAACCAAACACTTCAGTTAAATCGAGATAGAATTCAAGAGTTAAATTTTTACTTATAAAAGACTTCGCTAAATTTCGGTTTAACAAGAACAGCCCCTCTCCCCTTTCTATTGTGTGGGGCAACACATTTTCTCGCGAAAATAAAACGATTGTTAACCACATAAATAGACTATTTACGACGTAGCATGACATTCAGCATAAACATGACTTTCGTTTTGAGAGGAATTTGATCTTTTTAGAATTTAAAGAGAGATATACTTTTTATCTTTCGAGAAATATTTTTCCCACTTTTAAACTTTTAAGAAAAAAAAATTTAACACACTTCTTTTAATTTGACAATTTAATTACAAACACTATATGTTGGTTCTATATGTTTCTACTTGCGTAGAAAATACTCATTGCTGAAGAAAGAGCCCTTGAAAATGCTTGATAAAAAGTTTTAATATTTGCCGTAATCTGAAATCAAAGTCTTGAAAAACATTTTGCTCTAAAGCTTTTTCTGCGGGGCTTTTAAGGTAGCAGATAATTACGATGCTGAATTATATTAAAGACCTGAAGTTTCCTTTGATAAAATGCTATACATTCTTTCAAAATATTCTTTATATAAGCTCGCAATTTAGCAGTTTAAGTCCTTTAGAAAAGTTATTTGATTTTTTTTTCTTTAAAACTTGTTCGGTTTATTTTTTAGCCTACTTTTCCGCAAATGTAAAAGAAAATAATGAAAGAAGGCTTAATGTACCATAAAAGCATTGTTAAACATAAAGAAAAGTAAAAAGTTAATCAATTAAATAAATATTGAAAAATTAAAAATAACTGAAAGTAGGCTTCTGAGAAGAGAAAAATGTGACCTTTCAAAATTACCGAAACGTTGGTGGAACTAGAAAATTGGCACCATGCATTGGTTAAAGGTTCACTGAGATTTTTACAGTGAACTAGTAAAAATTTAGAAAACAATTTTATCGCTATAGTTCAGTCTTTTGGGTAAAAGTGATAGATATGTTTCTTCTTTTAGATTCATTAAAACGTGATGTGTCAGTATCCCCAAAACCTTTAAAAGTGTTAACTATTTTGATAAGTCCAGCCAACAAATAAGTAAATACCAACAATTTATTGCTTTCTTCGAAACATTCTCAGAAGACATTACCAAGGAGCGAGACTAACCACAGATAAGACTAATGCCACGATCATTTCCTTTCAGGTCAAAATCATTATCGTTTCGAAGCAGGTGCTGCGTTAGTGCCCATCAATTCTTACACAATCATTAAGTTTAGATTATAATGTCAAGTGAAATATTTCGTTACACGTTATTATTCAGCACTAAATTTTGAGTGTTTCACTCTTCGTTCTATATTAAAAATGTCTTTAAAAACGTGCATTATGGCTTGAAATTCGCTGTTTGCTTTATCACTCGCTATGTACGTATCCCACAAGTATTTATATTAGCTCGAACTAGTATACTATGCTCTTAAATTGCGCACTTCTTGCAAAGCTACAACTTAATCAACCTTATTGAATCTCACAGTGGATGCTATTTTTAATTTATTTATATTTTTATGACGTATTCCTCTGAGCCTAATATTGCATTTTCCGAAAAAAAACAGAAAGGAGAATCTAAGTTGCGAAAATAAAAACAAGACGTTTTTAGTTTTTTGCTAAAGTAGTTTGTGAAAATCAAAGTGTTATTAAAGAAGAATGAGAGAAATAGACACGGCCCTCGCAACAAATGAAAAAAGTGTGCAAATGCGTACTGTTGAATGTAAAAAAAAAAATTGTTGCTATTTTGGTAAAAAAATATTAGAAACCGGACGTCACTGAAAAATAAAATCAATTCATTAATTATAAATATTGAAGTACCCGACAGGGCCCCCCCCCCCCACCTGTTTCTACGCAATGTAATTACCACGCCTTCGTGTAGTCAATCCTTCAAATTAGCTCCTATTCCATCTACAACGTATTTTGTGCCTGTCGTTTCCAAGTATGTATTCTGTATGTTTCCAAGATAACTGCATTATCAGCAACTTTCAGAGCAATTGGTAGGAAACTTCGGATCGAACAATTGCTCTAGAGGTTGCGGATAGAACGGGTGGAAGCAACGATTGCTTTAAACTTTAAAGAAGCATTTGTAAAACAAAAAAAAAGTAATGTGTAACCCAATTAGCTTAGAATACATAAACTTTTTTTTCATTTATTTTATTTTTGTAAATTATGTAATTACACTTCAGATAAAATACAGTGGAATCTTCACACTTTGATGCAAAGCAATCTAATGTACGAAATATATATTACGTTAATACATTCACAGAAACTTGATATAAGGCATGGGCACAAACAGTAAGCTCCCAAGTTACAGAGTTTCCACTATTCAAGACTTAATTTTTTTTTCTCAATGCGATTATTACTTAATTTTGCATTTCTAATCTCAAAAGCTTCTATTAGTTTTGTGCATTAACAATTTGTTAAAGCTATCACCGCTGAAATTTAGTTAAAAAATGAAACTGAAGCACACTGGGGCATGGTCAAAGATATGCAAACCCATATTCATAAGCTTAAGGGGGGAGAAACGTGTAAAGCGGGCGCATTAAGAGCAATTTTCATAAATTTTTTAACGCATAAAGAATAAATATATTTAATTGAGATTTTGAGGTTATTTTATAGATATATTGAAGAACATTTACTGAACTTTTCAAACATTCTTCTTGAAAAATCCCGGAGATATCGGCTGCTGCACATTGTAAGTCGCTATCAGGGTCGGCAGTTTGCGTACATCCCGGAGGTCACAACTTTTATCTGAAATCATTTTTTTTTTTAATCTACTTTTTTTATAAGTGTCTCTTCCAGTTGAACTAAAATCATCACAAAAAAATGAAAAATTCTATTTTTTTTAGAATAGGAAAATTAAGTGTGATTTTTAACCTTTTTTTTTTTTTTTTTCTTTTTTTACTATAAAAAACAAAAAAAAAATTAAGATATGTTTATGATTCTAGTTCATCTAAATTGTGTATACATAAAGAAAATGTGTGTTAAATTTGATAAGGATTGATCAAAAACTCTGCAAGCTAGAGTGTACGCAAATTCGAAAAAAGTAGTTTCGAGAAAAACGCGTTTGAAAAAAAAGAGTGGTATTGAAGGTAAATTAAAAGCAGTAATGAATCAATTTTTTTTATACCTATAAATACTAATACTTATACAAATTTCTATCCGAGGTCTCAATTGTTAAAAGAAATAAAAGGACACCTGCTAACATTCTCTAATACCCTTCAGGTCATTCATGAGGGAATACCTGCTCAACTGCTCCAAAAGGGGCGCTCGCTCAAATGCTTATAACTTTTAAACTACTTGGAATTTTGCTTTGAATTTTTCAGGGTATATTATTGAATAGTTGTAGAATTGATTTATGAATAAAAGCAATTAATGTTTTGAGACCTACACACGTACTTCCCTCCTTAATACATTTTATGATTTTTGGTAATTTTTAGAGGGGAAGGGTGGCTAAAGAACTTTATGCTCAGGATAAGCCTTACTTCATGGTCGGTTAAATCATCTAATTAATATAGTATGCTGCATTTGAGCATTGAGTGCAGTAAAATAAAAAATGTGTAGGTAAAAAAAATAAATTGCAAATGCAAATATGCTGTCTGTATGCGAATTTTACACAAACGCATTATATTGTGTATCTATATAAAGGCAACAATAAAAATAAAATTTCCCAAAATAACCCCTCCTACACTATTTTAACACCTTCAATGGATTTTCAACTCTATTCTGTATCGCCCAATCCCGAGAAAAGGAAGCTTAATCGTGCAAATATTTGTGATGTAAAATTCCATGTCTTCCTTCTTTTGTCGTGTACATGTTCAACGCCCGAAATAAATTCGGGTACCACAGAACTTTGGATGTTGGAAGTAATGTTTTAGATTAGTTGCAATAGATACACAGAGGATTTTGAAGACTGCATATTTTTGTTGACGTTAATAAAGAAATGAGAAAATGTTTGACTATATAATATTTCCTATCGAGTATGCTGAAAACAAACAAGTTTCTCTCTTTTGTGATGTTTTTCAGTCCCCCTGGGTTATTGTTTTGGACCATTTAAGAGATTAATTTTTCGAAAATGAACGTACAATAATTAAGTATGGTGGTGGAAAAAAAACGAAACATTCATTTTTATGTGAATACTATTTACACTAGAGACACATGAAATTTGTCAATTTACCAGGAGCAACTTACAGTATAATATGCAAACTGTAAAGTTTTAGGTGGCCGTCTTCATATTAAAATGAACACAAACTTTAAATTTTCAAATGGCGGCCCAACCGTTTTTATCACAGATTTGTTATTAGCATATAAATTTAACCTTGTATACCAATTTTCGCATTATTTGGTTCTGCCGTTGATTCACAATTAAAATAACAAAAATCCACCTCATAAATTTCAATCGTTTTCTGATATTTTTGCTTCTAATATGTAAACTAAAACGGCACTGTTTGATTTTTATGCTAAACTATGTACACAGCCAAAAATAAAAGTATCTTTTACGTGTCTAAAAATACTGATTTAATATTTTTCATTAATTGTGAAATTAATATTTGCTAAAAAAATGATCTGAATACTAAAAATAATAAAGGAACTTTGTGCACAAGCAAACTGCAAAAAATAATTGCACGCTATCAAAGCACAAATGAGAATTAAAATGCATATATGTGTTTCGGGATTGCTTGTATTTGTATGTTTTCGTAACTAGAATCTCCACTATTGCATTGAAAAAGGGATTACAAGTAATCCCGAAACATATGTCTGCATTTTAATACTCATTTGCTTTAATTACGTGCAATTATTTTTTACAGTTTGATCTGAATAGTATATTTCGACGAAAAATTAATCTGGAGTAGATTTCATATGAATATCCGAAATTTCAGCTTGAAATGTTTAATACTTTTTTTGCTATGCTTAAACTTAGGCTTCGATGCATCTTGAGGGGCTGTATACTACTTTTGAATGTATAAAAGATTGCACATTGTATAAAAGTAAGAAATCATAGCAAAACAACAGTGTTCTGTAAGTAGTTACCTAAACCTACGTGTTATAATGGATAATATAGTACTTCTCTCTCTGAAACTCTTAAATGCTTATTTTCATGGCTTAATAAACCTCGACCTGTAAATTAGAATACTGAAAATAGAGGTGGTCCCGACTTCAACATCTCCGGTTTTACTGAAATTTGTGTTTGGCTAATTTTAGAACGCTAAATTCAATTATGTTGTCAAAACTATGGCACTCTGTTTAACTAACGTTCATTTTAATACGTATATGGCCCCTTATTGAAATTTTACTTCAATAGCTTGAAAGAAAAGTTTAGTCGGTGTACTTCATTGCCACTCTTCCGGATGTTGACTCTCAATCTGTTGCATAATAAATATTACTTGTCAAGGTTAGTTTTTGAACAAAAAAAAAAAAAATGAAAAAGACAATATCAAAGTTCGTAATACATTTTGAAATATTTCTTAATTGCGTGGTTCTATTCAAGTATGAGGCATGCAATTTCCGGGATTAAAAGTGCTAGAAATAACCCCAGGGAACTTCTTCGAACATACGAATTTCTCATTAGTTTTCTATGATGCCTTTTAAAATCTCTCACATTCGCACTTCTTTTATTACCTGTAAAAATAAGAAGATTATCGAAAATAATTTGCATCAAAACTTTCTTGAAGTTAGACTTAGTTCTTTCTTTTTTTGTTTAAAATACGAAGCATGTAATCTTGTCCCTTAGAGCAGATTTTGATTATCCGTTTCTTCCATAAAACATCTTTAATTATATTTTCCTCTAACGCTATTTATGTTTTTAAGAATGGAACTTTGATCATTAAAATACTAAGACATTATTCAGTATGAAAACGTAAGGGATGGAAGAAAGCCTTAAAAAAGAAAATTTAAAGTCTTACTTCTGGAGGAAATGCACAGATCTTCCAAATTCATAAAACAAGAAGTTTTGTTTAAAAAAAAAAGAAAAGACACGGGTAACATTTAAAAAGATTCAACAGAAATTTCTGCAGTTCATACGTTTCGACAAAGTTGACTGAAGAAATAACAAAATAAATGAAAATGCAATGCAAAGGAAAAACAAAAAGTTATATTTAATCTATGGCGGATTAAATTGATCGATGAATAACCACAAAAAAGGACAACGTGGATGTGTTGCAGAACAAGTAGCCACAGGAAACAAACGTATTTGACCAAGTTTACATTACTAAACAGGAGACAGCCAACTGAAATAAACCGCATAATTTGTTACAGTTGCCAAAATTAAAATTTTATTTATTTATCTATTTATATATTTTTCTTTGGCCTGTTAGCGATTAAAGACAATTCTAAAGAATTCAATAAATATGATTATGTGATAATTAAATTTAAAACTATTTAGAATTCGTTATGAACTTTTTTTTTTTTTGTTACTATATTTTTCGACATACTATTCAAAACTAACACTAAAAGGGATTACAATGCACGATCTTTCAAAATTATAAAATAATCAACAGTTTACAATCGGGGAAGTTTCAAGAACAATTTACCAAAGCGTCTGAACAAAGTTCCTCTCCTGCTCATCAACATATGCAGTGTAAAACTCATTCTGAATCGAAATATAAAGTACCCCTCGAGGTGATTTTACTTCCGGTACTGCACGTCGATGCCCCTGCTAAGAGTTTAAATAACTTGTGGCATCTATGAAATAGGGGGCGGGGCTGCTTCCGACCACGGCGTTGCGTGTGGTAAACAATTATAGGGGAGACTGGGGTAAAGTGGACCACGGGGTAAAATGGACCACCACCCTATTATCTATATTATTACTTTCTTCTAATGTTTCATATTTTGGTGCATAGATAGTAGCATTAAAATAGTGATAATTACTTTGCAACTGTGTGTCTAGGTGACAATACAGCCGTTTTGTATTAGAAAGTTGATTTGTGCTTAGCAAAAGTAAATATTGTCATCAAAACTTAGATTCTTTTCTTCATTCAAGAATTATGATTTGAAAAATATCATGCAGCACAATGAAAAGATAAGATCATATATTATTATGTTCAATGTAACTAAATTAATTTAATAAAATATTTGTTTGTTTTATTGGATAATTTTTGTTAGACCTCCATATTGAGTAATATGGACCATGGTCCATTTTTCCCCATTTCTGTATTCCATGTACTTTTTCCAGTTAATATCAAGTGTGGAATTAAAAATTGATAAATAATTTATTTTTAATGATTAATTAATCAGTGGTTCATTTGAAAATATCATATGTGTATTATACTTTCAAATTTAATCCTAATTAGGCCTAAAAGAAGAGTAAACAATAAACCAATGTAATATTCCTTTATGTTTTGTACTGTTAAGGAATGTACTGCATTAATTTATTTTTAAAAAATTTGCCTGTGGTCCATAGTACCGTATGCCATGGACCATTTTGCCAGTGGACCCTTAATGTGGTAAAGATTTACACCCGAAACATTAAGGTATGTGAGAAATTATATCCGTTTTTCAAGGAATATACCGAAATCAAACCGATTTCAGCTAAATTACTAAATATTTATATGGAGAACACAATTACTGCCATTTTACCCCGAACCCGGGGTAAAATGGTGCACTTTCTCACTTTCTATTAAAGAAATTATATTAAAAAAGTGTGCCCAATAATTAATTTTGATTGAGTATATTATAAAACCTAATACATAGGCCAGCGATTCTCAACCTGCGGGGCGCGACCCCTTAATAGGGCGCGAGAATATTCAAGCAAAAATATTACTTTGAAAAATTGATTAACTGACTGAAAGGAAAGCACTAGGGCTCGACCGATGGCATTTTTTGGCCGATGGGCCGATGCCGATTGTTGGCCGATTGTTCCAAGGTCGGCCGATGGCCGATGGCCGATTATTTTGCTCTTCCATCGGCCGATGGCCGATGGAAAAACTTCCCTTTAAACCACGTGTAGAATGCTTGTCAAAAATGTCATTTAAATCATTTATTTATTTCTATGTTTATAAAAACATAAATGCCTTATTCAAGCCCCATAAAAGACTTTGGGGGAAGTTTACATGATACAGTAACTTTGAAAGTTCGGACATTTTTCCGATTTCAGTTTTATTAATTTTTTTTTTAAAGAGACTTGCTTAAAATTGCAACATTTCATGTGAAATGCAGTTAAACATCTTTAACTGAGCAATAAATAAATAAATATAAGGGCTCGACTGATGCACCAGTGCCGATAGTTAAAAAATCTAGCCATCGCCACCGGCATTCTTCGGAAACTTCGGAAAAACTTTGGCCTATCGACCTTGAATACCATCTAAATGCCGATGCAATGCCTATGTTTTCCGTATGGAAAAATATCTTCCAGACTTTAATTTATTTTTACTTCAGAATGAAAAGTACCAAAAATCACTTTCCTCTATCTAGAAAAAAAACAGAACAATTTCCCGATCGCGATATTATTTTTCGATCTTATATTCCCCTAATCCGTTACTTTTCAGATATACTAATAGTAATACTAGTAAATACAAAACTGAATAAATGTAGAATAAACAATCAGAAGAAAACAAACATCAGCTAAAGCGACCTTGTAAGGCACGTGCACGAAGCAAAGATTGGTTCCGATTATTCATCGTTTTAACTCCGTGTTTTAGTTCATGGTAGAGTTTTACATGAATCCCTTGATTTTGATGCAGAGGAACTAGAACATTTAGTATTCTTTTTTTTATGAAACTCATTCATTTTTAAACGAGTGCAGTATTTTGTTTGAATTAAAGATTCCTGAGCGCCCAAAATGTCGCGTTGTTTTAAAATAGTGTGAGAGTTGGACATAAGGAATTAAAAAAGAAAAATAATAATTTTTATTACGTACGGTTAGACCAAAGTTGCACGACGCGTTTTTAGCTACCAGTTTGTTTAAAGTTGGGATTCGATACTGGCAAAGAAAATAAAAAAAACTTTTTTTTTTTTTTTTTTTTCAATTTGCGCCTTGGCTACCAGTTTTTTGCAAGACAAAATACCAGGGGTCAAAACGGACGAATTTAAAATTAATAACGTGCAGTTTTCGTTCTCGTATTTGAGAATGGGCGATTTCACAACGGCAGTTTGTATAAAAAGCAGTGTTGCGTTTCAAATTGAACCCTCCAACCCGATTCAAAATACCCTCCCATAACCGACAATTTTTTATATGTGGCTCTACCTTCTGCGAAAACAATGTAACTGTTCAAAATTCCTGAGACTCGAATTTGCTTAAATTATGTCTACCTTTTTAACGCTATTTTTAAACACAAAATTAGTTCAATTTTGCAATATTTTGGAAATCTTTTCTTTTTTATCAAATTTAAAAAAAGTTCTCACGGTGACGAAACCAGGTTTATTCTGGGAAGAGAGGGCTCTGGAGTCTCAAGGGTTTAAACTGCAATTCTTTTTACACAAATTAATGTCGACAGTTATTGCTGCACGCCATTGCATCCACTGAGCTAAATAAGAGAAACCTGGAGCGAGGACTGGGCGGTCGAACCGCTTCACACCCTTTTCAGCCATTAAGGCAAAATGCGCAAACTACCAATTCGCGCAATGATAAAACGACTAACTTTAAAGAGCTCTCGAGCTCTTAGTTCTTTTCCGATTTTTCTAAAAAAATTTATTCTAATGCCTGACATATAATAATTTAAAATTTCTCATAGCATTTTAGAACAATTATTCATACATTTTTTCACGATAAAAAACATTTTGCGACACTTTTTATTATCTTTGAATGCTATATGGGAGTGTGCGACTATGGCAGGTTTAAAAAATGTTTATTTAGACAGGAAGACACCCTAAATAATTGACTTACGCTCCTTGACTACTGATGAATAAATACTTTACACAGTTAAATTATAAATCTCATAAGACGTTTCAGTGAGCAGCTTCGAACAGCATCAATATAGCGACTTTTATTCCCAAAAACGATAAATGCGTTTTTAGAGTTCTTACACTTCGATATTGCACTTAAACATAATACAATTAAAAAAGAAGAAGCACTTAAAATAAGAAGAAAGAAGTCATTTTTTGGAGATATTATAGGATAACATTTTTATTAAAAAAAGTTTGTAAATAACTGGAATGGAGCATGTCATTTTGAGATGAATCTGAAATGTATAAGCATTTACAAATTTTATATTTTACAAGTTTGCTTACCTATGACCAAGTTAAATATTTCTCACTAATGGAACATTTCATTTATGGATATTAAATGTAAATAAGAATAATAAAGAAATACTACTTATTTTTTTAACCATGCATTAATTAAAAATATAGCTGATCAGTGCATCTGCTGGGAAAAAGTGTGTGCTGTAATTCAAAGTTTTATAAGCACATTAAAACTCTTTGAGTGCAGATGTTAATTTAGTAACAAAAAAACATGATCATAATAATATTTATCATGATTTTTTAAATCATGCACAAATAAAAATTTCAGCTAATCAGTATATTTACAGGGGAAAAGTACTGCAATTCAAAGCTTTATGAACTCATTAAAAATCTTTGAGTGTAGATGTTAATTTAGTAATAAAATAATAAATAATAATAAAATAAATGTTTTTTAAAAACAGCCACAATTTGACAAAATAAAAATTAACACGCGCAAAAATCAAAGTTTTGCTCAAATGAAAAGTTAATTCAAAAACATCAAAATTATTATTGAAATTTCCATTAACTAGCAAATTAAGATAAAAGCAAAAAAGGTACATGATTTAACTATTTGTGTAATTTGAGTAACAATTTAATTATTATGATTGTTGTTGTCATTCTCGTTCTCGCATATGTGGAATTATTTTTTTTCTTTCAATAACTTGTTATAAGAACTGGGATCCTCAATTTTTGTGTCGTGCGTTTACGAAAATAACTCACAGCAAAAATTAAAGTGGGTTTCTTTTATTTTTCACTTATTTATTTACACATGAATAGTTAATCTATAGCGGTTGGGATCCGTAAAAATGCATTTTAATAGTAAACGGTGCGCTGATTGATTAAATGCTACAAACATACCAACAATATCACAAAAGCATCCAACTTTAAGCAAAAAAAAAAAAACACATTTTGTAGCAGCATTCCTGCAGATATTTTTCTTGCTGAAGAAACATCAATATTTCTTTCCCTCTTCTGTTCTTCTTCTTTTGCTATATGTGCGAGAATTATTCTTAGAATAATTCTCGCTAACTCGGAACAAAAGAGCGAATTCTGTAGAATCGTCGAATGAAGTCACAGAACAAGATATCCGACTGCTTTTCCGAGTATTCCCTCCGAATGTCTATTAACTCCAGCACGAAAATTGGGCATGTTGGGCATAAATAGGCAACCGGATAATAAGAGCCTGAGCTGATATAAAATAAGCGACACCCATTTGTTATCAAAACGGTGTAAAACAAAATTTGGCATAGTTCTAAACTTAAAAATAGTATTTGTTTTTTAAAAATCTTTAAAACTTCTGTTGTAAAAAACTAAAATATTTATAAAATCTCCCAAAAACTATAAAGGAGCCAAAAGAAAGCCAGGAAGCCATGCAAATACTCCAAAAGCCAAATGTTTCGTATTTATCTTAAAAATAGCCAAATTAGCAACCCTGGCTCCCCCATGATGGCGAAAACTGTTTTTAACTGCTGTGCTGCCTCTTATTGTATGAAAATAGAAAACTAGCTATGGAGGAGGAAGACAGTTAAAGACAGAATGTTTTGTGGAAAGTTGTATCAAGTTTTGTGGAAAGTTGGAAAACATCGGCCTGGCATCGGCTTTTAGATGTTTTTTAAGGCCGATGGGCCGATGTTTTTCTGAATTTAACATCGGCCGCCGATGCCGATGGCCGATGGCAAGTTTGTTGAACAATCGGCGCCGATGCATCGGTCGAGCCTTACTCAAAATCGTCAAAAGTGGTCCATTTTACCCTAGTCTCCTCTATGTGTAGGAAACTTGTTTTCGCAATCCACCCTTCACCGAAAACATTCTCCATGTCGCATATGCAGAAAATGCATTTATTTGTTTAATCAAAGTACACTCAACACGGCGTAGCCCGTGATAAACGCTTATCAATGGAGACAATGTATTTCCGTAACTTATATTATCATAGGTTTATGAGAACTGAGAAAAAACAGTCAACTGCAATATGAATGTTAAAATGTAGGATTTGATTTATGTTAAATTTATGGCAACTAAAACTGCCGTTTTATTTTTAATGTATCAGAGGTACACTTGCATTTTTTGAAAACTAGCCGATTATATCATCAAAATGAAAATAACGTTAAACTAACCTTTGTTTTGATTTTTTTAAAGATTTTGTGAAGAAATCATAAATTGTATTCTGTATATAAATATTAATTAATTTAGCTGAAATCGGTTTGATTTCGGTATATTTCTTGCAAAACGAATATAATTTCTCACATACCTTGTTTCTGGTGCAAATCTTTACCACATTATTTATGTATTAGCTTTTCAATCTATAATTAAAAAGAATAGTCTTCAGTTTACTTAATTCTTTATAATAGCTATATTCAAAGCAAAAGAAATGCCTTTAGGTTGAATTTGAGAAATAGTACAATTTTGAGCAAAATAAGATAAAGTAATCTTTATTTTATGTTTTTTTTTCATAATTAACATTTTTATTTTTAGAGATTATTTAAAAATATAAATGCTGCTTATTCTCAGTGCGCCTTTTAAGTTAAAAACTAAAAAATTCAGTAGAAGATTATAGTGATGATCACCGTTTGTTATTTCCTAAATACTCATTTTAATTGCCTCAAAAATCAACATTAATGCTTGCAGGAAAGATTTTTAAAATAATTTAATGATTTTAATTGCATCTAATTGCATGTACATCAGATTAATATATCCCGCTGTGTTTAATTAACTTATTGATTTTTGAAAGAAATGAAAAAATGGATCCAATTAATTTTGCAAAAGTGTGCCATGGAGTTAGTTTACTGCTTCTTAAGATATCAATTAGGGATGATAATTAGATTTAGAGAAATAATTATTTTTAGCATAAAAAATATATCATCAGTCAGTTTTTAAAGAGTTTTCAAATAAAATTTTTACTAACCCCACGTATGCATAAAATTATTAAATTTTAATCCTCCTCCTCTTCTCCAATTAAAACTTATCCGCAAATGTAGGATAATCCAGCTGTATTTTCCTCATGTAAATGTTAATCGTGGTTAACTTCATTTAACATTTTCATCCAAAATTTTCTTGGTGTACACGCTCGTCCTAATGTAATGAACGAAAAAAGTGCATCTAATATTAGTTCATCACCTCATCCGTAGCATTGGACGCGCACGAAGCTCGCTGAATATTTTTAAGAGATTGAAGTAAGAAATGCGTTTATATACATAAAAGTACAAGGCATTTATTTGCAGGATTTTTTTTAATATATAATATATAATTTAATGTATAAAAATAATACTTTTAGTATATTTTCAAATTAACAAAATTTATTACAATTGGAAGAGTGAAATTTAGGAAGCAAAATCGAACACTACTGAAAAACTGAAACAGGGGATATGACGCAAAATACCGACGTCGACCCTGGGCTTTGGAGAAATGTCTTCGAATATGGCAATCGCATTATGTCATGCGATATAAGGCGGGGAGGCCACTAAGCAGATGTAATACTTCTTATATAATTGTAATAAACTATACATAGAATTTTTAATAAAAGATTTAACTCGTTTTTGGTAAAATGGTCTTTTTTAATAATGTAAAATTTTTCAAAAATTTAAGTTTTTAAATTATTTTTGTTTCTAGCAATTACCTGGATTTTTTCTATATAATAATGGATTTTGTTTTTCACATTTATACTCAGTTTCTTTTTCTTAAAGGTAAGTACGTTCATTTTAGATTTATTTGATAGTTAATTTTAGTTTTCTATGGTTGCTGTTTTATTTAATTATTTTTCAGGAATTACTTGAGTTTTTTCCATACAATTACTATTTTTATGAATTTTTAAACATATATTCATTTTTTTTTCATTTAAATTAGTGGTAAGTGTATTAATTTGCGATTTTAAGTGCGCTTTTACATTTTTAAACACTTTTAGTTTAAGGTTGAAAAGTTAAAAACATTATAAGCCCGCGGCTTGTACGATTTGAACAACACAGTACTCGCATCGGCTGCAATCATGCACTAATAAGATCAATTTCCTTATTATAGATATTTATCGATAGTTTAATCTCAAAATATCGATGGCGCCGACTATAGATAGGTTTTTACTTTCAGCAGGCAGCTTGCTAAAGCTGAAAAGAGTTTACAGGCCAACAAAATATAATGCATTTTTGATAATTTATCACCTGGTAGTCAATCAAGCCTAAATTTATGCATTTGTTTAGAAATTTTTGAACTGGTAGACACAATGCTCAAGTGTCCAGTTTTACGTAACTTAACAAATTTCTACCTGTAGTTTTACAGAGTACGGAGAGAAAAATAATTTTATTGATAAATTGCTATAAAGAAACTTGATTATTTAATTTAAAACAAGTTCTTCGTAAATAAAAAAAAACACTCAGTTTCTCTTCTGTACTTATAATACAGATTTGATTTTACTGTGTAGTTGTACAGAGTGCGGAAAAACTAGAATTTAGAAATTGTTATCAAGAAACTTGATTATTTTATTTGAAACAAGTTCTTTATAAATTTACGGAAACCACACTCAGTTTTTTCCCGTATTTTTTGCATTTTTTATAGTATATACATTGTTTTTCAGCTGTTATAAATAATGTCAAATAAGATTGCCAAAGGTTTATGAATGCGGATAATGAATAGAACAATCGCCAATGTTTTGTTGAATGACTTACAATCGGACATTCAATTACGGCACACTGCGATTTTCCGTATTAAAAAAATAAATAAATAAATAAATGTTTTTGACTTAAACCATTGTTTTGGAATTTTTGAATTCAGTTCAATCGTTTTTTTAAACATTCTATTTACAACTTGAAAGATAAATTTATCTTCTTTATTTCGTTATCAAAGAAATTCTCGAAAAGAAATTAATTATCAGCGTACCGAGTGGAAAAAGCGAGATAATTATCATTGTGTTTCGCCAGAGAAAATTCAGTGATTCACAATTCGAACAATAGAAGGGAACATATTCGAGAATTCTTAGAGTTTATCTGCAAATAATTTTTAGTAATCTACTTACGTTTTTCTTTTAGTCGATGGAAGAGAAATAATTAAGAAAGATTTTGAAAGACTACAAAGAAATTCACCGAAGATTATTTAAAGTTTTAAGCATTATTCCGGAACTTCTTTCTAATCCTAATGAAATCGATTGTTTTTTTTTTTTTTTTTCACAATATAAAATATTTTTTGATAAAACTAGTTTCCTTCGTATATCTCTCTTTTGTAATAGAAATATCAAGCATGTATTCATACCTCTTTAATATATCTAATTTCTTGAGTTTTAATGAAAGTTATTTTTAACAACAGAAAAATGTTTGATGTTTTTTTTAATATGACTAAGCAAGCGAAAATCAAGCTAATTAAAATTTAAAAGAAACGAATTTAATATAAATACGATGAATCATTAAATGTATACCCATATATGTAAAGGATGTGTTTAATTTCCAGGACCTTACTCAAAACGTCACAGCTATAGAGTTTCACGAGCAAGTTTACAATTATCACACACATTTTATACACTGGAGTAATTGTAAACACTTAAGTTCATCGTATTTTTAACCTTTTGGGAAGACAATACCTATTGTATTTTTGATATGAATTATATTTTTGTGTCAATTTTAAATAAATTTAACGCAATATTTGATTTTTTTCAATACATTTCTCATTAAATGTTCTCAGTAGACTCAGACGTAACTCAGCGGATCACATGCTGCCGCAAATTGAGGATTATTGCTCCAGATCTTCTTAAACTTCGAAGCAGAGAGTGTATTCCACGGTTTTCTACTTGCGTAAAGCTCACGGGGGAAAAATCCCTGTTTGCGTTTACCCTAGAACTATTGGGGTAACTGTCAGAATGCATTTGATTTACAAGTTCCGATGCCAGCCATTTACGTCAAATCTACTCCTTTCCTCCGCTAATGCACTGGTCATAACTATAAAAAAAATTACAGGAGCCCTATATTCTTCAGTAGTTATGATTAAATCGTCTGACCGAGAAAGAAAATTAGTGCAAAAGCTGAGCAACGACCAGCCATGTTCCACAAAGCTTTCGACTCCGATCAAGTTCTAATATGATACTAATTTCACTCTCTGACGAATTAAGAACGTTTTCCATGTTAACTTTCAAGCAGCTCATTATTCCTTCTAGTCATTATTTCAATAATTTAGTTTTAATGCATGTTAAATAAAAATCATGTTATTTAGAGCTGTAAAATATTTGTACAGAATTTTTTGAAATGTCCTTATCGTGTTAAAGCGAAGCCGTGGTTTCCAGGATTGCCAGAACTACCCAATCGCCTCAGAGCAAAGCCGTGTTGTAGGAGGTCGTCTTATAGGAGGGCTACCTTTGCACTCACGCATTTATTTATTTATTTATTGGCAATGCAGCATAAAATAATTTCTCTGATTGTGTCATGTTTTACGTATTTTTAAACCAATGAAAAGGTGTGACAAAATTATGTGATTCATTGAAGAACATGAGTTATTGCCGTTAATAAATGTCTTAAGGAGCAAATTTAAGAGATACAGTTCCATCATTAAAAAAAGCAATCTGCCTGGCAAAGTTCCAAGAAGAATCCATTCATGTTCAAGGGAGGAACTGCTGGTATAAGGAATGGGCCGTTTGTGCTCTCGTTCTAGTTCGTTTAGCATACTTCATTTCTTCCGAACTGATGCTGTATGATAGCTTTTAAATGTAGTGGTTTCCAACAAACAGAAAAACAAACATTCTGATTCGCGTACTAAATAAACCCACCTGCAAAACGAACTTTCCTAAAACTCCGAATGGATTCGTTCTTTACTGCCATGCGCAGAAGCGTCCAAATGTCAAAATTCCGTGGTCCTTGGGGGATTTTATAAAGATTAAGCAAAGCATGTCCATTGTAATTCATAGCACATTGGAAACTCCCATTAGATGATTAATTTTTTAGTGCTAAACAGCAGGATTTGTTTTATGCTTCATATTTAAGATTTTTACCATGTTCTCCCACTATTATCAGAACATACATTACGCACGATGAATTTCTAAATTAGAAATCGTAGCAAAGTGCGGTAAATAAGATTTCAAATAATTAAAGGAATAAATGAATAAAATCTTTGATTTAAATTCTTCCAACTGGAACAGTTCTTGAAGAAAAAAAAAGGATTTAATTCAAATTATTCGAAATGGAATAATTCTTAAAAACAAAAAAGGGCCTTACATTTTCTAAAAATGATTGACGTTACGCGCAATCTTAAAATATCCCGAGGCCCTTGAGGCATAAACATGTCATGAAAAAATAACATTCTAATCCTGAACTTTATTTTTTTCTCCCACGAAAAAAGTTTCGGAACTTTATAATTTCTTAGCAAACTGATATAGAATTTCTTTAACTTCTTACGCTGACAGGTTAATTATACAAAATGCAGTCGGGATATTCTTTTATAATGAAAATCAATAAGCTAAAAGGGAAAGTGTTCTTAAAATTAGAAAATTACTGTGAAATTGCTGCTTTTTGGGGAAAATTTAGAAGAAAAGTTTTTCTTTTTTCTTTTGGAATGAAAAGTAATTAAATATTTACTTAACATTTTGAGCTTGATTTTTTAAAAATTTAAACATAACTAATATATTTTTAGTGCACTTAAACGGTTTTTAAGTATGATAGATAATGAAGATAATTATTTGCAAAGACTCTAGTGGCTTATTGTTAACTGCATTTTAAGATTTTAACTTTTGATGTATTTTGTTAAAAACAATGTCTACTAAGAATTATAAAGTTCAATATAGTGTTATTTTTCTAATTGAAAGTAAGCTTTTAATTAGTTTAATTACTTTTCAAATAAATTTTAACCGTATAAAACTAAAACAATGTCTACACATACAGACAAGAAACACAATATTTCTGTAAATTTTCGTAAGAACTGTTTTGAAATCAACCAAACGTGTTTCTTGACAACGTTTTCTGTGTAACATTATTATTTTTCCAAACTCAGTACGACTACAAAGAAAAAAAACAAGCATATACCATATAAATATCTTAAGTTACGTAAGAACTCGTTTCAAAACCCCAAATCAAGTTTCTCGGTAACAGTTCTACGGATAACTGCTTCTTTTTTCTAACTTCAAATAATTTCAGTAAAATTACAGTGGAAAAATATTACAGATGTGACGTAAGTCGAAGGTATCTAAATCTGTCTGTCTCGCAACCAAGGAGACATCTATGACCGAGAGGTCTAAGGCCCCGCATTCATGCGGCTCCTAGTTTCATACTCGATTCATCCTAGATTCATACCCGATTCATCCTAGATTCCTCCTAGATTCCTCCTAGAGGCTCAATGATTCCTAGACATCGTCCTAAACCCGCCAATCGGAAATCGCATTTTTTTCTTTTTCTTTTATAGGTAATTTTACAATCTTTTTTTTTTTTTTTTTTTTTTTTTTTTTTATTTACTGACTCTTGGGTACTTTATTGCTATAACTTTATAGGGTGTTCTCTGCAAGTTAGAATATTTTATTATCTGCTTTTTCCTTTTTTTAAGCCTCTGTAATATCTTGTTTTTAATTCTCTAATTTTACGTCAGTTCAACGGATAAATGATTTATTTCTATTTTCATTTCTATTTTTATGCATTTTCGAGAAACAATTTTTTTACATTGAGTGTAAAATAAAAAGGATGGAAAGAAAAACATGAAAAACTGCTCAATATCCCGGTAAAATATCCGAAAAGAAAAAGAGAATAATACTATTTCAATAAATATATTTATAGGGCGTCAAATTAGTAAAAGCATTTTTTAAACACATGCGCGCGTTAATTTAAAGTTATAGAACCACTGCATGCTCCGGTAGTCTGTCTACTTGTTGCTTCTAAAATTGGTGGAAATACACCATTATGGCTACCATGCGACGATGAACAGAGCAGGCAGAGTGGGGAAAAAACATCCCTAGAGCCCGGCGAGAAAAGCAGGGGTCCTAAACATTAAACATTAAATCAAATGAGACACACAAACTGAGTTGTATGTAAAAAAAATGTAAAAGACTGCAAGATTTTTTTTTTCTTACGTAAAACGGTACTTAATTTATCGCTAAGCAACGAAACAGCTGTGTACGTTCCTTGATGGTTTACAAAAAAAAAAAAAAAATGTTTCGTTCATTGACTTTCCTGACACAATCTTACAATTTTTCAAATCAATTTTTCTCGAAACTTACGTTCTAAATTGTGCAACACTTTAATTTCCAGTCTCTAGTTATTGATATTATTTTCTTAAAACTATTGTTGGTTATTGTTAAATTATCGTTTTCAAATTTTTAGGACATTCTAAATTTAAAACGGATGGTAAAAATCATCAGCTTAATTATAACACAAAATATATAGGCTTCTTAAATTAGTCATCTGTTTAATTTCCTCGCATTTACTCAAAAGAATGAAACTAAAATAAATTTTATTTTTAAAATTATTACTTAGAGAAAGTTTCAATTCTTACAAAATTAATTAGATCAGATTACATGAAATTAAAAATCAACTGTGAAAACTCATATTTAAAAAAAAAAGTAGGCATATCTGATATAACTATTGCAATAATTGAATTTTGAGTGTTTGTTTAGACAGCATAATCAAATCGCTAATAACTATAGTACAGCCAAAAATACATTTTTACATAAATTAAATAAGAAAAAGTTTCACTGAATCTCCAGATTAGCTTTTAGAAATAAACTGTTAATTAAAATTATTTCTGAATCTCACTTTGTACCGTTCATTATTATTTACCTCGGAAAGTTTATTTTAATCCTTAAAAATAAGATCTGAAAGATAACTTTACTGTCAAAGAGGTAACATGTTGTAATTAAAAAAAAGAGAAATTCTCAAATAATGACAATATATATATATATCCTTTTCTTTAAAATAATCCCACGAACATAACATTTTTATTGGTGAGCTTCTTTCTTTATATGAGCCTTTAAATCTTTCCTTCTATCTCCTTGTTTCCAATATCGCCAAAAATGAATTTGTTTTTGAACCAGTCATTTTTCTCAAAATTGTATTTATTTCTTTTATTTTCACAACTAGTATATTAAGTCATTACCAGCCCATTACACAATTATTACATACCAAATGGAAAAAAGCTATTTGATTGTTAGTTATCTACACTGTAAAAAATTTGAGTTCAACCTTTAACCAAGAAAATGGTGAAATTTAGCTGCAATCAACCTTTAGTGCTAAAATTGAACCATTATAATGGTTCCTAGTTTCACATTCATGGTGAAACAAGATAAAAATACACCATAATAACGGTTCAACTAAGTCCCAAATGTTGGTTGCAGCTAAGTTTCTTCACTTTCTCCTTCTTTTTTTTTGGGAGGGGGGAAGGCTGCACTAAAATTTTTTACAGTTTACTAATTATACAAAAAGAAAATACATATTTTGTGTAACAACTTAATTAATTGATAAAGTTCAATATGGTCAAATCGATTGTATGACTAATGTACATTACTTTCGCAAATCTTTTCATAAAATTAAAACAATTTTTTTTCCCCCATAATAAGCTATAAGTTTTCTTCTTTTCTTACTTTTTTTCCCCACAAGTAAGGATAAATAACACTTTCTTTTCATGCACACTCTTATTTTGAATTGGTTAAAAATAATTTGCGATTTTACCATCAGTAGAATGCAATTCGATATAAGATTGCACATTACTTCATTGTGGTTTTTTTAAAAACTATAACGACATAAAGGAAATTATTTCCGACTTAAAATTCAGCATTATTTTTCTTTCAGCTTTTTTATTTAAGATAAAATAAAATTATTTTAATTCAACAGTAGCGTGCTTTGCTCAATAATGATCAGTAACTAATATCTGACTTTATAATATAGACATTTAAAACATTTTGAATTTCATTGCACTTTCATTATACTCCGATATTTTTTATCTAACAAATTATAAAACGAGATAGAAAAACTTTTCAAAATCTAGTTTTAATCATGATATGCAAACGCCACCTGGATGTACAAAAACAAATAACCTAATTAAACTTGAGTGTCAACGATATTTTTAACAATTACATTTTTTTATCATTTAAAAATTTAGATCGTGAAATTGGAATAAGAAATTAAAAATATGATTAAAATACATTTTCTTGTTTCGTATTTTAACGCCATTGCCATACTATCATACACAGAAAAGGTCAACAATAATATTATCACTAATCCAATAATATGTTCCAAAACCTTTTCCATTAAGTAAAATATATATATATTATTGTGCTGGATTTAAAAAAAGAAAGTTTAAGTTTAAGTTTTACGTAAAACGTTTCTGCCTCTCGAGAAAATATTTTATCATAAGCTTAGTTCGAGAAAAATAACGTTCAAAGTTTCAGATTTCAAACAAAGTTTAAAAACTGTTACATATTTTTTTTTTTTTTTTGTTCGCGTTTGATGTTTAACTTAATCTTACACTTTTTCTAACTATTTAAAAAATAAATAGCCATTACTGTCGAAAAAGAAAGCACAATAAACAGTTTAATATTTGCAGTGAATGTAAAATCAAAATCAAAATTCTGGAAGAAGTTAGGTTGTAAGATTCTGTCCTTAGTTTTCAACTTGAGGATTTTTTTTTTTTTTTTTTTTGAGAAACTATGTTGGAACTTGATGCCTTTACTAGTAAAATGTAAACGTAAGTAAAATGGAACGGAACTGTTCATTTATTTATTTATTTTTAAATTAAAAACGCGCATCGGAATTATTATATATTTTTGTCGTATTATATTTATATTTTTTCAATTTAATTTATTTATTACTTTTTTTACTTTAATTAGTTGTGTATTAATTTGTTACTTTTTACTGTAACATTATTTGCAAAAAAAATAAATATGTCTCACAGTAATTGACATTTGTAATGTACCCTAAAAAACAGGAACAAATTAATCCAAATATTAAAACTTCCACAAGGACTTTTAACTGAATATTAACAGTTGATCGAAAATATATAACCAATATCAGTGCAGTGTTAGAAATTAAAAACGTATTAAAGATAAAAAGGAAATAAATGTTACTCATGTTATATGAAAGTTTAAACCATAATGGTTTTTTTAAATTATAAACAAAAAATACAACATGCACTATGACAAAAGCCATACATATATAAACTACCGAAAAAAAGAAACAACTAACCCAGACAGATCAAAATACACCAAAGCAAAGAAAAGCTTAATTTAACACACAAAACTAGATAAAAAATAAATCAAAGAATAAAAGTTAACATTTGTTATTAATGCATTTAAAAATAAATAGACAATCATTTTATAGTTATGCGAAAATATGGCAGCCCACTCGTAACAACAAATTCAAAAAGTTTATGCCTCTCAATGTCAAGCAGGGGGCAGGTGAAAAGCAAATAATCAATGCTTTGTACTTTGAGTTTGATCACAAAAACACACAGGAGAGTTTACACTGTTAAATTTAAAAAAATAAGCGTTTGGTTCTCGCGTGACCTGAAAAAAACTGCGTAAGTTTAATGGTGTGATTCACGGCTCTCCGTCACGGACGGAAAAAAACATCCTTGTAACCTTGCCCGTGGGAGATGAGGATCATTCATTTTGTCACAAGTTCATAGTAAAAATATGTTTCTGTCTTTTGATAAAAGAAATATAAACCTTGTCATAGCTTAGACCAAGTGGTGACTATGCTGCTGATTTTGCGTCGCCCCTTTCCTTCCTAAGATTGCTGGAGTGACTCGAAGGATAGCTTGAAATTCCTTGAACAAAGTTCTCAAATCAAATGGTTGATTTTTTCTACTACGTATGTATGATATTTTCTATTCTAAAATTCATAAGGTGTAATTTGACTATTAGTAAACAAAATTATATTTTTAACTATTGAACCATCCTTTGAACAATATTCAATTGAAAACATGTAGAATGGCAAAAACCTCTGATTGCTTATTTGTGCAGTTTGAATGAAATTTAAAATGTTTTTCCACGATCATATAACCATTTTCACAGACGACAAAGGTGCAGACGCCTGGGCATGAATTTATCTTACTCCCATCTGTAAAAATTTGTACAACATTGTTGGTCCCCACATTGGTTACCAGAGAACACCGAAAGTGAAGCAGCATTGAGGTTAGTGTTTGGGAGGGTGACCACCTCTCACCTCTCATGACTGGTTCGCTCCGAAACCATTGTACGTTAATGGGCGCTGGTGCACATAAAATCAGTCGTGGCTCTAATATCCTCCAAGCGAAACGATACCTTTGGGGGTGCCAACCTAGGTGACGGTCTCTCATCTGGGAGCTGGTTCAAAATTAGGAGATCCAACAGAGGCAATGCGCATCGTACAGAGACCTCTTGATATGATGCTAGAAGCATCTAGTATGGAATAGAAAATAATAGAATATTAGTATAGAATTCAAACCATGATGATGGAACCATCATGCTTAATATATTTATAATCAGAATCCGACTTTTAAATGTGGTTCCTTCGGGGAGGCCAAACTCCAAACGTACGAAATAGCGCATATATTTATTATTCTTGCGTATAACTATAATGAAAAGAAATGAACATCATCAGAAGAAATAGAACAAAAATATTAATCTATATTTCGTCACATTTAAACTAAAAATATATTTATAAAAATGTTTTTAATTGCGAAAAGGAAAACTATTGAAATTGGAGGATTAAAAATTAATTCCTACAATATTTCCCTCAACTTTAAAGTACCTGTCGGAAATTTCATTGTCGTTTTTGAAAATCTCTTTTAACTCTATCTTTTTATCGACTGAAAAAAGAAGTGTAAGGAGATTACCTAAAAATATTTGCATATAAGAAATCTCGGATTCTTTTCCCTCCATTGTTCGGATTGTGAGCCGCTGAATCTTCCCTCGCGGGGCAGATAGTAATTATCTCGCTTTTCATATTCAAGATGATGATAATTAGTTTCATCTCAACTATATTTTATAAAAAGAAAAATACATTTTTTATGTATGAATAGATGCTTTGGGATGCAAACGGAATAATATGTTGATAAAGAAAGGAACTATGTGTGGATTAAAAAAAATTATCACTCTTGTTGCTATGAAGCACAATTTTGGGAATGAATTTTTTTTTCAATACCATATATTAGAACTTAAAGTAATATTCATGATTTGCATATATACGTAATAGAGTTTACTAAATGCAGCAAATATACAAAGATTTAATATACTCGTATGTTAGAAACGTGCATTAAAATTCCTCTAAAGAACAAGACTCGTCATATTTTGTAATTTTTCAGGAGCTGCAATTCAAACTTTCAACCACAAAACAACAACAACAACAAAGGTTTAACTCCTCCTTGTTTAGTGAAACACTAAAAATAGACTAAGGAAAGTTTAATTATTACGAAGGTAAGGCATTCAATGGACGCACGACTTTGAAACCGAAAAGACGTAATAAGTCCACGGTATTGACTGCTGGTGTGTGTTTTAATGAACGTGGTTACAACATAAATAAAGTTCAAAAATAACAAGTTTTGTTTATGGTTGGGAAAAACGGAGAATAAAAACTTCATGCGTGTAATCAAGTCATGACTACTGTTCAAGTACAAAGATAAAACAACGTAAAAAAGCACAAATTCAGAATAATAAGTATCGCAAATAGCTATTTCGAAGCTACAATGGAGTCTCTTCATCAGTGCAGAAAAGAAGCACTCAACACACAACCAGAAAGCTGTGAGTGAACCTATCAGCTGTGGTGTTTGGTCCACAGCTTTAGGTGATCATTTATCTTATGACTGCTGTTCGTTTACGTTACCTGTAAAACAGACATTATAAATAAACAACATCTGCTTGTCTGTCCAAATCTTGACCCAATACTACAACAAAGAAATTATATTTGCCTACTGTATTAGATGGCCAAGAGTCTTATATCCTGAACACACGGTTGCTTCCCCTTTAGACTTTTAGTCTTCTGGTATTAAAAAAAATGAGCTTCTATTTACAGTTTTAAGCTTTTAATGTGCTCTTTTAATGTATTTTTGCCAATGTTAAAATTTTAATGTATTTTAGCCAATGTTAAAGTTTTAATGTGTTTTACTAATTTTTTACCTTTTAGTGTGTTTTATATATTTGTCTTTTGTTGCCTTTTAATGTGGAATGTTATAATGAATGTTTTACATTGTTATCTGGCGAGTGGCCAAATGTAAACAGATTAGATTCCAATAAAGCCATATGAAACAACAACAGTTCGTTTACGAAAGCCGAGACTACCGGTCGGGAAGATTCTACCCGGAAAAGGGGTGATACGCCGGCTTGGGCACTTTTCGAAATTATATTTTATGCAGTCAGTTTTTGCTTTTTCCCGAATCTTTACCACAAAAGAGAAAACGAAACAAAAAATGCAGAGATTTTGCTATTCTATTGATACATAAAAACTAAATATTTCCTAATCTTTATTCATCATGTCACTCCTATTTCGATGAAACAGAATCAAACCCGACACAGGCGCAAAATCGAGGAAAGTGTCAGTTAAGAACAACAAACAGTAGTAATCACGTGTAATAAATTTAACTCATAAAAAACTGCCATTCCGAAGCATTGTATATAACTAAATATTAAACGATTAAATATTTTTACTAACTTTGTTCTTCATTTAATACTTTATTAAGCAATCAAATCATACATTTTAACTATTCAGTTGTCAATTTTTGTTACACGAAGATATGTTCAAAAATACCAAACATGTGAAAAATGTATTAAAAAAGTATTCACTTGCCATAAATTTGACTAAATGAATATTTAACTAGTTTACCATTCAATAATCTTCAAATAAATACCACTTATTACGGTTCTTTAGTTAAGTTTTATTGAAAGAAAATATCTTGCCTGCATTTTAAAATGCATTTGTATAAACGTATAAAGAGTATAAAATGTTTTTTTTCTCCAAAACCATTTTATAACCATTTATGTTACTCGAAGTATTCTTAACATTCTGTATAATTCTGTAACGAAATTTAAACGCAGTGAATGAATTTCAATAAATTATATTCTGTTGAGCCTTGTAAGAAAATACATACTTTGTGTGTAATTAAATGAACATTATGCTTTTTAGATTTTTTAAAAATATATTTTTAAACGGTTTTATTTAACTTGATTTGTCACAGAAGTTTGTTACGCGGTTTTCGACCACTATTACTGCATAAATTATCTTCAAACTTTGCACACAAGCTTATCTTCCTGATGACAATACAATATTCCATAAATTTTATAATCGATTATAACGTTAATTAAGAAAAAAATAAAAATTTTGGCTCTGAGGAAATTATCAGAATTATTATTTGTCGAATGGAAACGATAGCTTCGTTTGGGATGTTTGGATAATGCAACGATGTTTTGAATTTTAAAATACTGAAATCATGGCGAAATGTTTTAGTTTTTTTTAAATAAAATTGTAACTCAACACATTTTTACACAGTTTTATTAAAACTTGAGTTTTTATTCATTATTTAATTCACCTTATGCTAGAATTTGCGAAAAAATGATTCCAATGGTATTGAAGCAAATCAATACTATAATTATGTAATTATACGTAAATATATAATTTAACTAGAACGCATTTTTAAACATTCATCTAAACCTATGGTAGCTCTTTTGCTCAGATTTACATTTATAAGGAAACATAATGTTCCGAGTTTACGTTTCACTCGCATTACTCACATTCGGGTGCTCGCAGTTTCATGCAGTGATAAAGGAGGTCCTTGTATTCACGAAACAAGTGCATGAGAATTATTTTACAAGTTTATCATACTAAATGGGCTCTTCTACACTTATTTTCACTATTTTAAGGAAGTCAAACTTTCAAGCTAAGTATGAAGAAATCTTGCTTTCAGAATGACGCTCCGAAATTAACCGCTAAACTTTATAACTGTATACGTGCAAAGGATACAGGAACTGCTTCAATAAAAAATGCGTAATTGAAAAATACCGTGTAAATGGCTGCATAAATACATGCAAAAAACTGTCGATAGCAAAAGATAAGTTAACATGTAAAAGATAATAGATTATGTAAATGCTTTGTAGCAAATGTTATAAGTAAAATTACACTATTAACTTGTAATTTTGAGCAATTTTTAATAAATGACTGGAAACTGTACTGTCGATAAACATTCAGTATTTTATAATCTACGTTTGAAATGCTGTGTGAGTAATTTAATTGCGTAAAATATTCCTTTATCATTAATGTTGACTAGTGTTTGTTGAAATAAAAAGAATTGCTTAAGTCAAAAGCGATTTTTCCTATGAAGAACAGGCATACATCTACATATTTAAAGCTGCAGAGTATAACATCGATCACAATATCCCTCCCCCCCTTTAACCACTACGATGAAGAACAAAACTTACAAAAAAATAATTAAATAAACGTCTTTCAATCTGAACATTTAGTTGAAAAAAAACATTTTTCAAAAAATTTCTAAAACATCTGAAAAACACATTTTTACTTCGTGGTTCGGCAACTTAATTACAAACACTACACCTAGGGCATAATTTAAAAGGAAAATTTTCCGCTTAGCAGAAAAAGAACGCTTAAAAGCACTCGATAAGATGTATAATACGTGCGATAAACTGAAATCAAAGTTCTGAGGGAAAATCTTGTTGCAAAGTTCCCTCTCCAGACTTTTTAAGTAGTTTATAATTATGGCGTAAAGTCAGCTTAAAGATTTCAAGTTTTCTTTATCGAAATGTACTATTATTTTTAAAAAAGTTCGAATATAAAAACGTACAGCAGAACCAGTGAAAGTATTCTTTTAAGTGTTGTATCCCCCTCCCCCCCCTGGTGATTTTTATTTTTAATTTTTAGTGCACAAAGCAAATGTAGCAGTTGGTCTATCGCATAATTGTAACAAAAAAATGAAAATATATCACCAGTTAAAAACAATAATTAAACACACCAAATTCAGTATAAAGAAATTCTATAAAAAATCAAATATAAATAAATAAGAGCAAGTACTATTTAGCGAAAATGAAAGAAAATATCATGCAAAACAATAAATAAATAAATCAAGCTCAAACGGAGTCGGGTATGAGACACAAAATGACTACTATGAAATGAAAAAGAAACTTATTATGAGTGAAACTAACCAACAAATTCAGAATTTAACAAGAAGTTCCGTCTAGAAGTATACGAGGCTATTTTCCCGTATACACCAACTTCAAATCTATAATCTAGATATCTCTCTCTCTCTTTCTCGTTTAGCTTCAGTTCTTGATTGCTTCAAATATACCTTTTTCAACGATTAATACATATTCATTCACTAATTCATGTATTTATTCCCTCATTTACTTATATTTTCATTCATTTGCTCATTTATACACTCATTTGTTCATTCATTCTTTCACTTATTCATTTAATCATTCATTAATTCAAAAATATTCTTGAAAATCCCGATCAAAAAATTTCACAGTAAAATAGGCTCGTTAGTTCTGGATGAACTTTCTATCTGTACAATGTTCTACGTTATAAGAGCATTCCGGTAAAGTTTGTCTCAAGCAAATCGGTCCGTTAGATCAGGATTTATATAGGATTGAAATTTCCCCGTAGGCGCTATGTTATTATCTTTTTTTTTTTTTTTTTTGAACTGTTCAAAAACGAGCAAAAATTCTTCAAATCAATATTTCACGCCAAGACCTTCTTCTAGTGAGCTTGTTCATTGGAACTTGGATCTTGTACCCAGAATTTACATAATTTGCTTCATTTTCGCCCATAGGCGCTAATGTAAAAAACTTTTGAACTGTTTAAAATTGAACGAAAAATTGTTGTAAATGAGATGTTCTCGCCGAGATCTTTCGAATGCAAAAAACATTTTTCGTATCGGACAATTGGTTTAATAGTTATTAGGGGGAACAGACAGACAGACCGACACAATTTTCCCCCATCTCAACACTCTACTTTGATTTTTTTTATTTCTCAATCTTTATTTAATTACTTCACTTATTTTTGAATTTTCTTGATTTCTAACGATATTTTCACGATACAGTAAGCTTTTTTTCATGCTTTATTATTTATTGTTTTACTTTTACGGGAAAGTAGGCTTAAAAATGAAGTATTTTTTTCTTTTACATTACAAATCGCCTACTGTAGTACAAAGAACAGTTAAGAGCTTGCCCCATTACTTTATACCCTATTAAATATGGGTAATCTGTTTAATGGTAAGGTGGAAACCGTAAATCGACGCTAATGCATAAAATGCAAGAATTGTTGTTCATAAAGTTACAGCAACTATGCTGCAAATAAAATTCAAATAGTTTTAGCAAGCTAAGAAGTATAGCACAAGCTTTGAAGAGGGAAAAAAACTTGGAATTAGAGTTTTCGCAAGAAGTGATTATTTATTTTTTAAACCATGCCTTTAGAAGCATAAAGGGATTGGGAGATTTTTAAAATGCAATTTTGTTTTTCAAATATATGTGTGTTCACAAAAAAAAAAAAAACCTTTTCAGTAAATAAATATGATATTCCGGAAATGTTAAAACACAGTTGGAAAGAGCCCGTTATACTTATTTTTCCCCTTTTTGAAAATGGGAATACGTATTTTATAGCTCAAAAATTAAATACATTCCTTTGCTATTATACATGCGATTAATTTTTTCTTCTTTAAAATACGAAATCGTAAAAAGAGAGAACTTTGTTGCTTCATCATTATTCTGAGCCATGGTGATAGCTTTTAATAAATCACTCTAAATCACTTTCTTTTGTGCGTCTTTATGGTTCATAAGACTGGTTTGGCCGAAAAACCTTTTATTACTGTTTCATTTATTTTGAGTTTTAGTACATTTTTGAACTTCGAGCTAACAGACCATAACTTTTAGAAATATGGAAACCATTACTTCAAAATGTATCAACAAAAACGATACAAATTGTAGTAAATATCAATTTTTCGTTTAAAACGTTTTTTTTTTTTTTTTTTTTGTTATCAACAGCATGTCTGCATATTGTGTTTTACAGAATACATTGGAAATGAGGAATACGTTTTTGAATGAAAACTCAAATGGAGCATTTTTAAACAGTGAACGAACTTAAACTGATAGAAATCTTGTCAACTACAACTGCAACAGTCATTGTAATACACTAGATGATTGCACACCACTAGATGACAGGCTTTACACGCGAGAAATAACAGCTTATTTGAATAAAATGCTAGTTTAATTGAATCATTAGTTTTGTAGTCGGCTGCCCAGCAAACGCAAACAAAAATCATAGGATAGACAGCTTTATGATTTTACACGGAGATTACATACCACAGACACATAAAAAACCAAAATACACAACACATAAAAATAGCTCACGTGCTACAGTTTTATGAATAAACCCAAAAAAAGCGCTTTCTCGGGAAACTAAAACAAACTTCATACTTCTTTTTTGACACCAGGTATACCACATATTAAAAACATAGTTTAACATGAATAATTCTATGGTGCATTTCACGGTAACGAAAATATCATTTTGAAGAAAAAAAGTAACTTTAGATAATTACAATAAGTAAAGTGTGAAATACAAATGATTTTTTCCTGTTTTATACAGATACACTAATACATTAATATATGCACTTGTTATGAGAAGGAAAAATAAAAACATTATAGTAACTTACGCAGTATGAAATGGCAAAAAATATTGGAAACATCCAAAAATATTTAA
This sequence comes from Octonoba sinensis, assembly GCA_038502835.1. Lineage (NCBI taxonomy): Eukaryota > Metazoa > Arthropoda > Arachnida > Araneae > Uloboridae > Octonoba > Octonoba sinensis. The sequence goes on along the minus strand of CM076606.1, from coordinate 13,286,016 downwards.
AAATCTGTTAATTATTAACTTGTTACATGGAATTTTTTTATACAAGTGTAAAAGTAATGCATGTTTAAAACACTTGTGTTATTATTTGATAACAGGTAAATTGTTTATGTATACGAAAAATGGTAGTAACTGACGAAACATAAAGAACAAACGGTTGTTCTAATATTCATCTAGTGGCAACCAAATTGTTTATTATGAAGCAGTTTTTTCCCACCAGGTAATACAGTCAGCAAAAAAATAGCCTTGATTTTCTGCTTCTGCATTTGAGCTAAGATAAGGTACATTGCGGGGTGTTTTAGTGAAGATGATTAGGTTTTAATAATTCTAAAGGCGAAAACCTTCAGCGGATAGCTATATTTTTAATAAAACACATTATACAATGTAGAATTTTACTAATGTATATTGAAAGTAAAACCAATTTAATTCAAAATATTCATGCCTATCATTACACAAATATTGACTATATAAAAATAATCAAGCACTTTGAGTCGTAAATAGGCAAAAATTCAAAAAATAATCACGCATTTCTTTGCACAATGCAACACGGTAAATAAGAATAATGTGTAAGTATCAAATACGAACTGACATTATTATTATCTAGTTAAAGTTTAAGCAATTATGACTAATCGTTTGATTTTACCCACTGTCTCTTGTATTCAGAGTAAGAATTGCTAATTAAAATGTATTTCTTCAGAAGTCAACTGATAAAAATTTAAACCATACTTATTTTCGTGATAATACATTTTGTCGGTATTGAGAAAATGGAAAAAAAATGGAAGGGGAAGTTCGAAATGGAAAATATTATGCTACAGTTGTTACTAGGATGCCAAACCTATTTTTTGTCATTGTCTTTTTATTAAATTAAGTACTTTCTTTTTAAAAGTATTTTTAACATAAATGTTTTTTAATGCTGCAGATAACTTGCATAAAAAATGCATAAATTAGGCAAATATCATCGTCATTTGGTATATGCAGACCAAACAGCCCCTAAAAATATTAAATTCTATTTAAACTTTTAAAAAGTTAATACATTTTTTGAAGGTTTAAAAACATCGTCTTTTTTAAAACATTGAGCAATGCTTTTAATGTACCATACGTTTTCTCCTAGAGATAAAATTATTATTTTTATACAAATGCAAAAGCGGATAAAAGTGGAGAGAAAAAAACATTTATGTCTTATTTTTTAAAAACCTTACATATCAGTAAAACACTTATGAATTAAACGAGAACAAATTAGAATTTTTTAACAATTAAAAAGCAAGGTACGAAATACCAGTCACTTATCATTCTTCTTCACCGCAGAAAATAAAACTTCAGAAAGAGTTTATTTTTCTCACACCTTCTCTTGGAAAACGAGAGGTAATTAAAAATTCTTCCACAGGAGAGCCTCCATTGTTATTTTTAGTGGTATCCTATCACCTCATCGAAAACTTGAGGGAGAATTTTCGGATTCTTTTCAATTTAAATGCAAATTTCTTTTGATTATCAGGTCTTCTAGTGTTAGGGGAATTTTTGCTTTAGGCCAAAATTGTCGGGTTCTTGGTTTCTAAATTGCATTTTACATAGTTATTGTACAAAGCATTTCACTTGAACTCATTTGTAGGGAATTTATTTTGCTGAAGAATCACCAGATCTTCAAAAGAATGTTGGTTGCAGTAAGTTATCAATAAATATTTTTTTTATATAGCGTTCAACGTCAGAAACCTAAAAAACCTTATATTTTTATTTCTTATTTGTTTTGGGTAAATATACTTTTTGCAAAAAAAAAAGGGGGGGGGGGGCATTTCTATCGAAATCGGAAGTTTTCTACCCAGTACTGCAGTCACTGCTTCAGAAACAAAGATGTTGTTGTTTAACCCTGATCGAGTTGCCTGATGGAAGTTTTCTTGTTTTTTTTTTTTTTTTCCTACTCAGCACGCAAAAATGATGTTGAACTTTTAAGTTTAAAGGTTCTCCAGGAAGGCACAATTTGATCAATGAATTATCTGCTACGAAAAATTCATATAACAATTACCAATTGGTGCTATTCAAATTGTACCATAGCCGTCCAAGAAGCTGCGAGTAGCATTTTAAAGAAGGGAAGGTTCAAACAGCAAGGGGAGTAGACTGGCCACTTGATGTTCATTGGGGATTGTTAAACTAACTAGGACCAGCCTAACTGGGCCCGGTGCCTGTTGCTGGTCGTCACTTTTGTATTTGTATAACTCCTTCCGGTGCAAAATCGCCAACCGTGGAGGATCAAAGGCTTCCATATCTCGCGCCTTTGAGAGTAAATCTAAGAATATAACCTATTAGGTAGATGATGGGGAAGAAAATTACTGTTCGGCTCTTACAAGGAAACTTCCGATGAGTGAAGGATTAAACGACTCCGTTTGTTAAAAAACAAAGAGGAAAAGAGCTTACCTTTTTCAATAACGTGTTGCAATGGTTATTGGCTTCGTGCCCACATAACAGTTAATCCTCTTTACTGCTCCCCCCCCCCCCCGCAGCAAGAAAGGAACTCTTTCAAAATCATAATTTTTCTTGTCAGAGCCACACAGTATAAACTGTCCAGGCCCTGAACCATAAAACACAAAAATAAAAATTGAAGTAGATAAAATGAATATTAAAACATATCCTGACTCTATTGTATTTCTTCGATTGTACAATAGGATAAAAAAAAAACTTTAAAATTTTAACAAACTGTTGTCTCTTTTTAGTGATAATTTCGTAAGAACAAAAGCGCTTACAAAAAAAATCCTAATAATGTTTTATTTCTGCAATTGTAAAATAGGGGAAAACATAAATTAAAAAATAACTACTTAAAATTTTAGGAACTGTTGTTTGTTTACAGAGAAGTGATTATGTAATTACACCAAACGCTTGAGAGAAATAATTTAATTTTAACTGCATTTTCGATATGTTGCCTTCTGCTACATTTTATGCATGAGCATTTAATGCAAGTAGGGAAAAATTCCTTTTAAGGAAAGGAAATAATTTAAGATTAAAATTAAGGTCACGTCTCCGCTTTTAGGAAACGAGGAATAACTCTTTGCTGCCTCGCAATTACAATTCATATGCAAAAAGGTTTAAACCCTGAATTTTGCATTTGAATTTTTATTTTATTTTGATGTGACATTTGCCTTTATACGTACTAATTTCTATTTATGTGTGCACATGTTTCTTTTCGTTGCAACATTTTAAACATTCTATTTTAAAGAAAATAATTCAACTGCTAGAACATCTCGCATTTCTAAGAAGAAATATGAAAATATGCGTTAGCTTAAGAAAATATGGTTATGAATAGTATACGTAGCAAAACAGAAAAAAGTACTTTGTTTATAGCCAAATTTTTAAATTTAATTACTGTCTCTGCAATTTTATGTATTGCCTTTTCTAAGTAGTGCTTTATTCTTTTACTTCCCCTTGCAGCAAAGATGTATGTCAATTATAACTCATCATTCAAAGCAAACCATTTCCTTACTTAGTTACAGTATGCAAACATTTGTGTTTAGTGAAAATTGTTTATTGCCTTGTAAAGACTTCAAAATGATAACTAGTGTAAAATTATTTTTCTTCTTTTTCTAGTTCAATATTTAGCGCAAAAATAGAAAAGTTATTTTATCGGTTATACTCCCTACCTTTCTTGCTCGCCAAAAATCGCCAAATGCAAATAAGCAAAGCAATTTTATTAGATTTAAATAGCACCAGATTTTGAAAGATTTAGATAGTATGTTGGTGACACTTCTAAAACCGTCGCCAATTCAGGGGCTTCAACCAACCAAGGGCTTCAGTAACAGCTTTGAATGAGCCTGTGCTTCTTAAACTTCCCTGGGAATCCAAAAATTCTTTTGCCTCACCCGTCAACTTAATTTTAATGGCGAATAACTTGTCATTATCGTCCCATTTACAATACGTGGCGATCTCCTCAATTTTATCTAAAAATGATTTAAAAGACGTTCGCCCATCGTAACCAGGAATTGCAGGTAAAAATTCAGCAAGTGTACATTTGGGAATTTGCACCACTACAGGAGTTTGGCTTTCATTCGCCATCTCAATTTGTTTATAATGAAAATACAAGTAAAATATACAAAAAAAATTATGCGCAAAATATCCTTAACTATTTAGACGCGATAAGCAAATAATGCCAAAGTTTGTTTTAGATTCCTTTAAACCCACACATAATCTTAAAAAATTACATTAACAGATACATTACTACAGTGAAGCATAAACAATAAATATTCTTACTACGGATTTTACGCAAGCATAAACATTTCAAATGCACCTATGATCAATTATAACAGAAAATTTCACAATAACATAACGTGCGTGACGAACGTTTTTTGCTTCATTAAAAAAGTACATACACAACATATGATGTTTTGAAAATGTCCAACATGTGATATGGATAGTCTCCAGTTTTTTTTTTTTTTACTATTAAGACTGGTTCAAGGCACCATTGTTAAATATTAGTTTTGAATAAAGGGGGGGGGGCGAATAAAAATAAAGGGGTGGTCGTGATCGTTATAGCTAATCTTTGAAAATTTGGTAAACAGGTTCTACTTAATGATTCCTGGTAGACTATTAGAACGTACTCATATTTATAAAAAAACAAATAACATTTATTATCCTTACATAATTTACAGTTTACCGCATGAAAGTTCTATCACATGTTGGAACAATTTCAAAAAACTAGTAAAACTACACATAGCATAACATAGACAGTATCTCATAAAAACAATTCATGGCACACAGTAAGAAAGGATTTAAGATAAAAAGGAAAAGGGGTTTAGAAAACTTTAATTGGGCATATTACCCTTACTATAAATCGGGATTTCATACCTAAGATTCACGGAGGGAATTCCGAGGTCAGGTACCTGTGAAAAACGGGAGGGGACCCGGGACGGAGGTCCCTGGCTAGAGGCTGAAAAATAAAGAGGAAGAGAAGAGAGGGTTTCGAAGTGGTCAGGGCTTTTTATACCCTCCGACCGGCTTAAGAACTGGACAGCTTTCTACGACGTCCGAAGTAAATCGGGCATGAAGGTGACAGAAGGTCGAGTTCACCCCCTTTTTGTCACTGGCGAGAAAAGGAAAAATCATGATCCAGTAGCTCAGAGAAAAATAAAGTAGCGAAAAAAAGAAATTGTGCGCCATGAACAATGAACATGTGCCATGAATTCTTAGCTCAACAATGTTTTAGAAAACAGGACAAATAAAATACACTAAAATTCATCAATTAAAATTCGTTATGCAATAATCAAAATTCTAATACCTAACAATCCAACCGACCTTAGGGGAAAAAAAACATGAAATGTTTTTTTTTTTTTTTTTTAAACATCTTTTATCAACTAACATAATTTGCTTCTCAATGGAGAAATTTTGGATAACAGCATTATATAAAAGGAAGTTTAAAGATCTCTCTCTTTTTTTTTTTTTTTTTTTTTAAAGGGGAAAAAAATGAAAAAAAATTTTAGGGGGAAAGAAAATTTCCGTCCATCCACAATGTCATACAAAAAGTCGAAAGTCTTGTAGCTTGAAATATCGAAGAAAAAACAGTCTATTTAAACAGAAACATGCTTCGGAGTCAGTACAGGGATACTTCGGAGCAACCCAGGATCCATGGGGAGGGAGGTTTTCACAGCTAGACTCTCTCGGAGTTTCTGTAAGTTCGTGAAAGTTGTTGCGGTCGTTCTAATTAGGTTTAACATCGGCTCATCAGAGAATGTATTCAGGTGTAGAGGAAAAGATGTAAAGGTGTACCATCTAAAGCACGCCGCTTCAGTGCTGGCCAGTCACATGGGCAAGCGTTGTTCTCAGGTGGTGCCAATATTTCGAAGATCAAAAATGTCGTTGAGGGGGCACTGTCCAGAAGTCAGGATCGTTGCAGTACTTAGCCGAGGTCGCGAGTCTCGATGACTACTCCGCAGAACAGAATTCACGTAACAGGATCCTCTGTACATTTATATCTTCGATGAACAGTCAATTATTGGAAACTACTAGTGGCAAGCAATTAAAAAAAATTATTTCTAACGTTCGTTTTACAGTTTTATGTAGTTGTAGAGTCTGATGAAGCGTAAGTTATCACAATTTGACTAGTGGACGGAAGGAAAATAAACCATACGAAAAGAAAACTAAGATAAAAAAAAATGGGAAGGGTGAAAAAATTGGGGATCGGCTGGATTAAGCATTTTACAGACACAAATATCAATTCCGATAAGCCTCGAAATTTCATTAAACATCTTTGTAAGAAAAAAACATATTTTTAACTGATACAAAACAATCGAATTATTCTCAATATTATTCAACATAATCAAAATTATTCTGAATACGATATAATAAAACTGATTCCTACACAATACAGTCAACATTCTTCTTAATCCAATATACTAAAAAAATTGTTATTATATACAAAGATCAAAATTGTTCCTTTATTTACTTATTTACTAATCTATTTTAAGGAATAATTCTGTTAGAAGGGACACTATACATCATTCAACGTCTAGGACGCAGGTTATAATGATGGGATGACCTAGCTTGCGGTCTAAAAATTATGGCATGCCTGGGACGCCTAAATTGATTCCACCTGTCATTATTTCCTGATGTCTGATCATTACTAAGATTTTGATTTTCATCAGTTTGACTTGGTTCAGATTCTTTTCTGACGGTGGAGTTTTCTCCTAAATTTTGAAATGTTATTCTGCTCTCAGGCTTCGCAAGTCTATCCACGTGAACTAACTGTGTCTTTCCCATATCAGTTAACGATTCTATAACAAAGTTTACTGGGGATGTTTTCTCTTTTACTCTAAACGGGCCGGTATTACTCATATGAATTTTTCGAGAAAGACCTGGTGGTACGTGAGGAGTATGTAAATAGACAATATCACCTATCTCAATGTTCTTCTCTCTACAAAATTTATCCCTGTGCTTTTCTTGTGATTCGGCGGCTTTCAACAAATTTTCTTTGACCGTTTTAAAAGAATTATGTAACCGAACTCTCATATCATAAGCATATTCTTTGGGTTCAGCATAAGAAAATGGAATTTGTTCTGTTAAAATGTGATAAGGTAATTCTATCTCCCTACCATATAAAAGAAAAGACGGTGAAAAACCAGTTGTTGAATGAATAGCTGAGCGATGCGCTAACAACGCAAACGGTAAATGTCTATCCCAATCGGTATGAGATGCATTAACTAGGTGGCTCAGAGAGTTTATAAGTGTGGCATTTAATCTTTCGACTACTCCATCGCTCTGTGGGTGAAAAGCAGTAGTAGTGTGTTTTATAATGCCTAAACTTTTATAAACATCTGTAATAACACTTGATAGAAAATTTGATCCTCTGTCTGAAATAAGGTGGGAAGGGATTCCATGTCTGGAAATAAATTGCTCAAGCACTTCTACGACTGTTGCAGATTTAATATCTTTAGTTGCGTAGGCTTCAGGCCAACGAGTGAAATAGTCTGAGATAACTAAAATATATTTATTTCCCTGGTAAGTAAAGGGAAGTGGCCCGACCGCATCTATGGCTACATATTGCATAGGACGTGTTGCTAATGGCATACGTTGCAAGGGTGCCTTTTTTTCTGGTTTATGAGCACGCCTTTGAATGCATGAAACACAAGATTTAATATGATTTCGGACATGTTTGGTCATATTTCTCCACCAAAAAGACGATTTTACCCGTGACATGGTTTTGTGAAAACCCTGGTGTGTAACAGTTTTAGAGTCGTGACATAATGACAAAATCTCAGGAACTAGGGCTAACGGGACAATCAATTTTTCGGAATTATTAGAGTTCCTAGCATTTTTCAATTTTGAGTAAAGGATATCCTTTTTTATGAAATATAATACGGACTGATCAGATATATCTAAAGGTTGGGACAATGACTCGCGCATTTTTATACAAAAATCATCTTTGCTTTGGTGGTCGCGAATTTTCTCTAGAAGCTCAGGTTCGAAGGTTAGTTTTGATTGATGGGTGATGTTATTTACATGATTAATACCTCTTGACAGGAAATCCGCGGTTACGTTGAGTTTTCCTGGTTTGTGGATTACGGTATAATCGTACTGTTGCAACGTCATAACCCAGCGTGCTATTCTGGAAGTGGGGTCTTTGACCTTCAAAGCAGATGACAGGCTTGCTTGATCACAGTAAACTAAACAGTGACGCCCATAGACATATTGTTTGAAATAAGTAAGTCCAAAAACTACCCCTAACATTTCTTTTTCAACAGTCGAATAATTTATTTCAGGATTTTTTAATTTACGACTTGCATATCCAATAGGGTGGAGGAAACCTGTTTCATCAGCTTGGCATAAAATGGCTCCTAGAGCATACTTTGATGCGTCAGTGCAAATAGCAAATTCTTTTTGAAAATTGGGTAATTGCAAACAAGGTTGTTTAACTAAAAATGACTTAAGAGTATCAAATGACTTTTGTGCTTCCTCGTTCCACTTAAAATTTGAAGTTCCTTTAGTCAGGTTAGTAAGAGGAAGTGCTAAATTAGAATAATCAGGGATAAATTTCCTATAGAAACCCGTGAGACCAAGAAACGCACGCGTCTGCTTGCGTGAAGTAGGAATTTTGAAACTTTCAATCACTTTAATATTATTTTTGTCCGGGAATACTTTACCTTCACTAATTTCAAACCCCAAATATTTAATATTTTTCTTAAGAAAAGAACACTTATTAGGCTTTAACTTTAAACCGTGAGTTCTAAGACGTTCGAAAACGCGTTCTAACTTTTCTACGTGTTCATCAATTGAATCCCGAGAAGCAATAATTATGTTATCTAAATAAACTGCAAATTGTAAAGGTTTTAACCCTGATAATACAATGTCCATCAAACGCTGGAAACTATTTGCGCTATTTCTAAGTCCGAAGGGAACACGTCGCCATTCAAAAAGGCCATCTTCCGTAGCAAAAGCTGTTTTATGAGCATCTTCTGGGTGCATTTTCATCTGAAAAAATCCACTACATAAATCTAAGGTAGAAAAAAGGGTAGCTTCTGCAAGATTATCTACGAGTTCACCAATATTTGGAATTGGAAAGGCATCAGGAAATGTTTTACAATTTAATTTTCTAAAATCAGTACACAACCTATATGACCCATCTTTTTTCTTCACCAGAACAACAGGCGCTGAATATGGTGAGGTACTTGGAGAAATTATTCCTACCTCTAGTAGTTCATTAATTTGAGTTCGTAATTCATTTTTCAAATGATGAGGTACTCTATAGCATTTTTGCCTAACAGGTATATCGTCCGTTAGTTGCACTCTATGCAAAAGAGTGTCGCAACCTGTTAAATCGGACACCGACTTTGCAAAAATATTTGGATATAAGCTTAAAAATTTTACTACTTTTTCTTTCTGCGTCGGTTCTAGGTGCGAAAGGTCAATACCTCCTCCCTAAACATTCAAAATTTTCTCCCAATTCGACATTGTCTCCCGATTCTGTACTTTCAACAGCATTACATTGACTTTCTTGCATTGATTCAAAAATACACTCAACTGTCGCAAGTGCTGAATTTTTGTTTACATGAATCGATTCGGATGAGATATTTATTACATTAACAAAGTACTGGTTAACGGAGAATTTTGTAACCGTTCTAGCTATTGAAAAACATTCAATTTTTGAGTCAACATTTTGCTGAATTAAGACAGTTTCGGAATGCGCAGGTATGTTGATACGAGGTTTAAGCGAAATCATTAATTGGGAGCGAGCAGGGACGACAAACTTTCGAGTAGTGTACAAAAGAACAGGGTTAGCGCTGAAACAAGTATTGCATGATATTTGATTAAGTCCTTCATTTATCCAATTTACACTAAAATTTTTTCCTTCTAAACATTTTTGATCAAAATTTAAGCTTAAATTATTACTGTGCAAAAAGGGACAACCAAGAATAACGCTGTATATAGTCGAAAATTTTTGAGGAACTACAGCAAATTTGATTAAGAATATTTGCGAACCTACTTGACATTCAAATGACACCATTTTAGTGATTTGTACAGAATCGGCAGTAAAATTTTGCACAGAAATGTTGCAATTTTGATAATTTAAATTAGATTTTATCCTATTAAGAAATGTTTCTGAGATAATGTTGATAGATGCTCCACTATCCAAGAGTGCAAGCGTGCGTTCATTTTTGCAAGTGACAAAAATTACAGGCAGGTTTGAAATATTCTCATTTACAGCACACATCGGCATCCTATCGGGGATTTCTACTGGGCACTTGGATGCATTCAATTCCCTCCCCTTTGAAAGTTTAAATTAGCCCGAGTATTTCTGTATTGATATCTATTTTGCTTTCTAAAACACGCATCTTCCACGTGACCTATTTTCCCACAGAAATTACAAATAGGGGCCTGGCATCTTTCTACTTCGTGGCCTTCCCTTCTACACCGCTCACAATATTTGTCCCTGGAACGACGCATTTCTCCCCTGTAATCTGAATACGGGAACCGATCCTGATTTTGTTCATTCCTCTCAACTTTCCCCAACCTTTCTTCCACTGTAACAGATAATGAAGACAACGTCTTTGTCAACAGCTCTACTCTTTCTCCTAAAGCTTCGATGGCTGATTTTTCTTCTACGCCACTCGTGCGAGAGTAATTCGCGGGGTTAGGGTGCACTACAGCTGCTGTTTCCAGGGGGGGTCGCGATATTTCCAACGCTTCCTCTAAGTTTAACACGTTTTCCTTAAACAGGTTGTAGTCTTTTAGCCCTGCGGCTGCTATACCTCTAAGCAGTTCGTGTTTTACACCTTGTTTTGCTGTTGAAAGCAAAAGCTGCTACCTATAGTTATCAAAAACATTCGCGCTATCTTGGGGAACGCACGAGTACGACAAGCCCTCAATCCGTGCGAAAAATTGTCGCGCATTCTCCGTTGGTAACTGGTACGCCGACGTTAGTCGTGTTATTGACGTGGCTATTGAGGTCGAATGGGAGAATCTTGCACCAAGGGCTTCAGTAACAGCTTTGAATGAGCCTGTGCTTCTTAAACTTCCCTGGGAATCCAAAAATTCTTTTGCCTCACCCGTCAACTTAATTTTAATGGCGAATAACTTGTCATTATCGTCCCATTTACAATACGTGGCGATCTCCTCAATTTTATCTAAAAATGATTTAAAAGACGTTCGCCCATCGTAACCAGGAATTGCAGGTAAAAATTCAGCAAGTGTACATTTGGGAATTTGCACCACTACAGGAGTTTGGCTTTCATTCGCCATCTCAATTTGTTTATAATGAAAATACAAGTAAAATATACAAAAAAAATTATGCGCAAAATATCCTTAACTATTTAGACGCGATAAGCAAATAATGCCAAAGTTTGTTTTAGATTCCTTTAAACCCACACATAATCTTAAAAAATTACATTAACAGATACATTACTACAGTGAAGCATAAACAATAAATATTCTTACTACGGATTTTACGCAAGCATAAACATTTCAAATGCACCTATGATCAATTATAATAGAAAATTTCACAATAACATAACGTGCGTGACGAACGTTTTTTGCTTCATTAAAAAAGTACATACACAACATATGATGTTTTGAAAATGTCCAACATGTGATATGGATAGTCTCCAGTTTTTTTTTTTTTTTACTATTAAGACTGGTTCAAGGCACCATTGTTAAATATTAGTTTTGAATAAAGGGGGGGGGGGCGAATAAAAATAAAGGGGTGGTCGTGATCGTTATAGCTAATCTTTGAAAATTTGGTAAACAGGTTCTACTTAATGATTCCTGGTAGACTATTAGAACGTACTCATATTTATAAAAAAACAAATAACATTTATTATCCTTACATAATTTACAGTTTACCGCATGAAAGTTCTATCACATGTTGGAACAATTTCAAAAAACTAGTAAAACTACACATAGCATAACATAGACAGTATCTCATAAAAACAATTCATGGCACACAGTAAGAAAGGATTTAAGATAAAAAGGAAAAGGGGTTTAGAAAACTTTAATTGGGCATATTACCCTTACTATAAATCGGGATTTCATACCTAAGATTCACGGAGGGAATTCCGAGGTCAGGTACCTGTGAAAAACGGGAGGGGACCCGGGACGGAGGTCCCTGGCTAGAGGCTGAAAAATAAAGAGGAAGAGAAGAGAGGGTTTCGAAGTGGTCAGGGCTTTTTATACCCTCCGACCGGCTTAAGAACTGGACAGCTTTCTACGACGTCCGAAGTAAATCGGTCATGAAGGTGACAGAAGGTCGAGTTCACCCCCTTTTTGTCACTAGCGTGCCTTGAATGGGGCAGAGTGACGACAATAGCGGTGAATTTTCCCTACTGCGCAAGCGCGGCTGCAGGTTTCGTCCAGGTGGTGGGAGAAGCATTTGACGGCTTGGCTGAAAAAACTCGGCTTGATAACTAAAAGTGAATCGTTATCGCTGTTTTGGCAACAAGCGTAAATGTTATGAATATGAACGCGTTTTATTTAAACAAAAAGTATTTTCTACAGAAGCATTTAAAAAGTTGTTTTCCATACACTTTCTCTCATTTTTAAAATTTTGCATTTGAATTGTGACACAGTACAAATAAATTATATACAATCCTGTGACATGGAGAGGGAGAGCAAGTACTGCTCACCTCTTCTCCACGTTAGTGTTACAGCGACCTCAAATAAATAAATAAATGATGAATTAAATTTTAAAAAAAAGTAAATGATTCAGCAGATAAAGCATCTTAATAAGTAATGCTCTCAGAATGTTAAATTTCGCATTTTTGATTTGTTAACAACATCAAAAACATAAGATTTCTAAGAAAAAACAAGTTACAAATGGTAAGCAGCACTAATATTTCCTCTGCTTATTATGTGTCGTTAACAAAAGCAAAGTAGATGTTAATTTAAATTTGTCACAAGAAATATCATAATAAGAAGAGAAGACAATCGTTACGTCAAAATGAAAATTCTTGGTAAAATAATAATTCAATGATATTGTTTTTCATTGAATACATGAAAAAAAAATATTTGACAGAAATAAATAATCGACTTCTAATGCCTATCGTAAAGTGCAATTTAAAAAAAAACGTATTCTCTTCGAAAAAAAATAGAAAAATAATAAGAAATGTGTATATAAATATATTTTCTATTAATTTTCGCTATGTACAATTTATATGAAAATAAGAACTGAACTAAAACAAAAAGTAAACTATTAACAATAAATAACTTAAATTTACTGTTCTAAGAAGCTTGAAAAATCACAAAAATACTTGTATCTTGCACGTGAGTGGTTAATTTGCTTGAGTAACATCAAATACATATAACATTTCTAAAAAACAGTTTAACAAATTATAAATGATAAGTATAATGCAAAGTAAATGGAATGAATTAATTTAAATTTGTCACATGAAGTATATTAAAAAGAAAAAATCGTTATATCGAAATGAGAATTCTTGATAAAATAATAATTCAATGATATTGTTTCTCACTGCATGCATGAAGGAAAATGCTCCAAAAAAATGAATAAATAACTTTCAATGTCAATTAAAATGTGAGATTTTTACGAAATTGATTATTTTTCCAAAAATGTAAACTTTTTCTCAATAGAAGCTACTTTGACAAGTACATCACAGTTTATAACATCAACAAAACATTGATACAAGGTACAGGGGAATTGAAATACATATGCATTAAATACTCGTTAATTAGTATTGTTGAGCATAATCATTAGAAGGAAAAAAATGAAAGTGTCTAAAATCAATTAGCTTTTAGAAAATCAACAATATTTTTATAACTTCGTTAAAAAAATCAACCAAAGCAGTCAGGCCATGATTTTTATATCATGTTATATACCATATTTTCATATTCTCAATTGAAAAATGAATAGTTCATTTTTTTACTTACTTTAAAAAAAAGGATGAAATTTTCCCATAAGACTACACTTTTTATTGCCCCTTTTTAATTTTATTTTTTACTACATTTTTCGTTTGAGTAATTTCTTTTCTTTTTTTCAACGAAAATATTTTGAGGCGAAAAGAAATAAAGCGATTTTGCAATTTGCTCTTGATATTGTGACAAGTCGGGAACACAATGGCTTGTATGTTAGTATCACTGCTTATATTACCATTTACTAAGTTGACGCAATCTGTGGAAATCAGTAAATGATGTTCTAAAGAACGGAAAATAAGCTCCATTTTCTTAAAAAAACCAAAAGTTAGCTCATTTACATAAAACATACAGTTTGGCTTATATTGCCGCAATGACAAAAGTTTGGCATACTCCAAGTCCTTTTTTTCCTTGGAACCTAAGGAGTTTATGCATAGGCAGCAGACTTTGTGGTAGTTGGCTATTCTTGTTACTACATAACCTGCAATACTATACAAACAGTTTAGTTCTGCGGTATCAAGCGATGATATACGTGTAGACAGTTTGTCCCACACACGTGGCAGCACAATTTGTGTAGGATTTGTTTCTTTTTTCTGTGGAAACTGAAGAAATCCTCCTAAAATATGACCTTCATCCCAATCATAACTTCCTTTGCATTTCTTTAAAAATTGAGAAACGCAAATCGTTTTGAGATGATTTTTGAACTGTAGTGACGTTGGTACTGCTTGTCGTGAGCGAATGAGGCTGAATAAATTTTCCACTGCATCTTGAGAAAATCTGGAAGTCAATAGAAAATTAAATTTTTTGTCTTCAAGAAATTTCTGTTGTAATTCCAGCACAGATGTAGTTGACAGGATAACTCCTGTCTGGATAGGTTTCCAGTAGGCTTTTTTTTTTTCACCCACTATTTTTAGCTCTCGAAAAAGCTTTATAATTCCTTCAAGGAATTGAATTGTCTCTGAGTAAACTTTTTTATTTTGTTTGCTCAGAGCCAATGCGTGACACCTAGACGACATCAAGTCGAACCACTTGTCAACTTGCTTCACAAACCATGCAGTGGTTAAAAGGTTTGGATCATTGTCCATTTCTGCCAAAAATTGTAATGCAGCACTTACATCATGACTTAATAGTGAAGCAGCTGGTGTTACCTACATTTTGTCAAAATGCGTCAGATTAAGTGCATTTTCTTTTAATTTTGGTGCAAGCTTTAAATCATTTTTTCCCTGAAATTCTAATAATTTCTGAACGTGCTTGCTGTCTACGATACAGCTTGGCAGATTATGTTCTTCTTTAACAGATTCGGGAATAACAAAATGTTCGTTATTTAACAAAGCGGAGCGGATATTTTTTAGTAAATGTGGTGGATCTGCCAAAATCTGTATTGTATCAGACGGCCTGCAAGGATGAGGAATGGCGTTTTTGCACTGCAATCTGTTGCACGATATACCGAATGCCCTCCACATGCCCTGGTTACAAGACGACATGTCAGAAGTAATGCTATTGACTTTTAATCCAACATTTTCGGCCATTTTAATTATGTCAATAGTAATTTCCTTCATGCGTTCTCCTTCTGGCGCATCTCTGGTGTAGTGATAGGTAGCGTGCAGGCGACGACCTGCTTCCACCGGTTGTAGATTCCAGCCAACATAAAAATTAAAACATGGTTCGCCATTTTGTCACTTTTTGGAAAAGTAGTTTTTCCGAAGTAAGAGCTAGAGGAAACTTCATATTCAATGGCTTCTGTTATTGCCATTTCATCCAATAAAATGACACATTCCTTTTCAACCTCTCTGAAGGTTGTGACCTTAATTTTTAGCAACTCAAAAACATCAAGCAAAATTCCACATGGAAATTTTAAATTTTCCATGCGGCGCTGAAGGGTTCTAATGGACGGAAAAGGGAAATTCAGTTGGAGCAAACTCTCATAGCCCCGTGTGCCACAAGAAAATCTTAGGCCCAAAGCTACTTCTACGGTTTTACTGGACCATTTTGTGAAGTACATTTTTTTAGTTTTTTTTGCTTAGCGCTGTCAATTGGTCTGCATTGAATAAATCCCACAAATATTTCAGCTTTCCAGCATCAGATGATATTTTGCCTTTCTCGTACAAGTATTTTTCCAAACTCGAATTCAAAGCTTTTATTTTGATGTTTTGAGCAGTTATTATACTATTAGCCTCATTCAATGCATTTTGAAGATCTGAAATGCTTTTTTCTTTATCAGCAATAATTTGCTCTTTTTCGGAAATTATTTTTTCGAATTCCAGCTTTTGGAAATCTATTTCAGAAAGAGCTCTTTTATTGTTAGAATCTCTGTCAAACGGCAGTTTCCTCTTTTTAGTAGTTGCATGACTGAATATCGTAGGAATAGCAGTTTTCTTTAAATTTCTTCTACCATCGGCTCCTACTATCCATTGATCGTCGTCAAAATGTTCCTATCGAAGAAAAAAAGAGGAATATGTATTGATGCTCTAAGGTTGTAACAAATTGATGCATTAAATTTGTTTTTTAGAAAATTATAGAATGAAAAAAGAAGTGACATTCATACCTCACAAAGATAGCTATTATTCGTTGCTTTCCAATGTTCTCTTTTTACTTTAGCTTCCCATAGGCTTCTTCGAGTTGGATCACGAGGAAAAACTTTCATTAAGAAACCTTGCTCGGATCTGTTAACGCAATCAACAGCAACACAGCCAGGCATCCTATAAAAGATATTCTCTGAATTAATTCCTTTCCTTTCTTTCTCAAAAAAATATATATATATATATATATATATATATATGTTTATGTACATAGAGGCGTCACTACAGGGGGCAGAGGGGGAGGATCACCCTGAGTAACAACCGTTTATTTTGGGGGGGGGGGGGATGACACCCAAAATAAGACAAAAAGTTTTTAAAAATACATATACTTGAATTAGAAAATTATACTGATGCTATTTCAACGTACCATAACCGAAAATAAATATAGCTTACTGAAAGTTACACCAAATAAATAAAAAATGTAACTCCTTAAGTTTTTTCCCCCACTACTGAAAATAATATAAACTACAAAACTGCAAATTTACACCACACAACGTGGTTTTTTGGAGGGGGAGGTGACACCACAAATTACCGCCCAAGATGACACTCAAGCTAGAAACGCCACTGATATGTATTTATACACATAAGCTGTAAAGTTACACTTTTGTTTTTGTTTGTTAGGAGCAATTAGAAATGAATCAATGTTACTTAACACTTAGAAAAACTTTTCCCCAGAACCTCTTTAAATGCCCAATACCCCCCCCCCCCTCAGGCTATTCGAACTATTTTCAAGTAAAGCTTCCTTTTATATAAAAGGCTCCATGCTCCGTTTTAAAATGAAAAAAAAAATATCAAAGCTTGAAATAAAGATTGTACTAACTAAATTAGTCGTGCTATTAATTTTTAAATGATCTGAGTGAAATTTACTTTAATTTTATGTAAACATGCATACTATATTGCAACATTTCTCTTGTATCGATACTCTCCTGCATAATCTAGCTTTAATAAAGTGCTTAAGATTACTTTACAGACATTATAAAAAATATAAATCCTGAATAAAGTGCTTCTAAATTAAAAGTGTCTAACGACACTATGTAAACGTTTGAATTTCAAGTCTAGATAAAAGAATGTGGTTTTATTAACAATATATACCAACATAAGAAAATTGGTTCACAGAATACAAATAAAATGTGAAAATATTACTTTTAAAATATGAAAATGAGGAAAAATAAAGCATTACTCACAGAAATTAACTGTTAGCTAATTCTGGAAAGAAAAAAATCGCAAACAAAAAGAATTGTGATGGAGAAATGGTAGTATTAAAAATAACTATCATTATAACTAATCGACGGCAGATTAATCGTTTATCTACCAATTTGCATATCGCTAGTACAAGAATTATACTGCGAATCCAAAAATATTATAAGGTGAAATCCATTTATAAGAAGTGTTTTAACGGAAGTACAAAACAAATTTCGAAACGTCAATAGAGTACCATCCGTATTTCTTATATGAATATAAAGATCTAAAAAGAATTTGAAAAGAAAAAGCAAACGCTACTGAGTATGGTTGTCCTAATATCAATGTAGCCAAAAAACACGCCAAGCCTATCCGAATCCAGTATCCTAAGATTAATGAGTTATAATTAAATAAATATTTCAATTTGAGTGGTAAAAATAAGTACAATAAGTAGCATATACATTAGTGAACTTCAAGTATAAAATAAAAAGTTAGTACATACCTGGTAATTTACATAAAAAACATTTTTCCGGGATCTTTCCAATTTCCTATGTTAAGTCTACGAGAGTTTCGTCAAGAAGCCCTGCGGCGGACGAGGGTTCTTCCCCTTTCCTCAGTGGGGAGTCCGTATGTCGTCACTCTGGTCCATTCAAGGCACGCTATTTGTCACTGGCGAGAAAAGGAAAAATCATGATCCAGTAGCTCAGAGAAAAATAAAGTAGCGAAAAAAAGAAATTGTGCGCCATGAACAATGAACATATGCCATGAATTCTTAGCTCAACAATGTTTTAGAAAACAGGACAAATAAAATACACTAAAATTCATCAATTAAAATTCGTTATGCAATAATCAAAAATCTAATACCTAACAGAAGATACAATTTAAATCATTGAGGAATAAACAAAATAAAATAAAATCATTCCTGGGTGGATATAATATACAATACGTCAATGGAATTTAATACGTTATTAATTTCGTATACTTAAATTATAGTGATTTTAAAAAAAGCAGTTACAATTTTTTAAGTTTTGAACCATGTTACATAATATGTGCTGATGTTGCTGCTTACTCCAAGGTGTAAAAAATTTTCAAACACGTTGAAACAACTCCAAATTATATTTTAGAGTTACTGGAGATATTTTATATGCGTTTGTGTTTCTGTTTTTTTTTTTTTTTTTTTTTTTTTTAATTCTTTACTTTACAATTCTAATGCAGTAATCAAATTATATTATAAATTTTTCTTGCCATGTTTTATAGCGAATTTGAGAAATTGATTTAGAATATCGTTAAAGATCGCTTGGAGAAAAACTGGAAAATAGTCGCCAAATTTCAATTACAACTCTATGTAGTGAATTTATGGTATTGCCAATGCTCGTGTTGGCGGCATATAGAAATTTATTCCACAGACTAGCGGTACCCGCACTGCTATGCCGTGTTAAAAAATGAAAAGACCAGTCGGTTTGCCATTGTGTATACAGTGATAACTTTTTTAGGTTTAAATTATGTTATTTTATTAAAATGTATAGCATTCCCCATAATTAAAAATTAGCTGCCCACGGCAATCAGCCAGAGATCCTACACATTTAAGCATATTTTTTACAAAACACATACAATAAAAAAGGAAAGAAAGAAACGAAACAAAACAAAAAAGAAAATATTTGAAAGAAAACGCATTTTGTTTGTTTAGTTCAAGTACCCATACAAAAAGGACGATTTTTATAAATTAGAATAGTTTTAATTAATAAATTTTTAGTATAATTAATTTTTATCAATTATTTATTGACATTAAAGCCGGGTATAGACGCTACGTTTTGTACAACCTTTTGTCTGCGCAGTCTTAAGACTGAATTAAAACGTTGCAGTTTTTTATGCGTCTACATGGTGCAGAGATATCTGTATATTTCACTCAGTTTTGTGCGATATCGTCATGAAGGAGGTACTACTCTATTCAATTTTGGCATGGTGTTATGTTAAAAAAACGACTGGAACGTCTCAGAAGTACCCGGCGTTCAAATAGGTCAAATGATTGGATAAAATAAATATTTTTTTGTTGCCTGTTCTGGTGATTCGACAACTGCAGTCTCTTTATTTTCATCCATGGTATTCCTAGACTTCCTTGGTGTCTCCTAATCATTTAGTAAATGTAACAAATCAAAATACCAGAGAGATGGCTTGTAGATTTCGTCTCCAGCCCCAGATCGAATCGATTTATTAACTTTTTTTCCAATTCTTTACAGTAAACACTTTTCAAAGAATTAATTATTTACAACTGTTTCTCTGTTTGCGGTTGCATCAATTCCTTTGAATTTTTCCACTAAACTCTCATAAGCCTCCCCCTTTTTATCCCTGTCACTATACTCCTTGGATTTGACACGCCAAATGCATGGGAAACTTTCGCATAATGCAATAAATTGTGTGAGAAACTCCCGAGAATATTTCCGAAAGTCGGCCATTGTCGCCTGACGAATTGAAACTGAGAAAGAAAATGAATCGGAAAAAGGTGCTACCGTCTACATGTGCCGATTTGTCTGCACAGTTCAAAGACATCTATGCTTTCTAGCTCAGTTTTTGCTGCAACTGTACAGTCTTCGCACCGACTCAAAACTGCGCACTTTTCCAATTTACACGCAACGTTTTATCTGCAACGTGTTGAACTGCGCAGAAAAAAGGTTGTGCAAAACGTAGCGTCTGGACCCGGCTTAAAACAGAAAGACGAAGTTTTGTAGCTTGCAGAAACAAACAGCAGCAAGCAAAGCTTTGAAAGCGGAGTAAACCTTTCATCCGAGCTCAAATAGGAAAATAACATATGTGCTAATTCACTGACGAAAAAAAATTAAATAAATGAAAGTATAAGTACTAATAATAAGCTGGAATAACGATAATCGCTATAAAGGATAACATTTCTTTTAAAAACCCCTGTGCAGTATGGAAAATGGTCCCGTAAAATACATGTCAAAATAAGAAAATCAAAATAAAGCTATCAATCGCCTGTGAGACGCAGGAAATAAATTTTAATTCGTTTTAAAAAAATAATAATCAAAATTCAAAAAAAGAAATAAATAAATTTAAAATCGGCTGCTCCTCAAAATGCTAAAAACCGGAAGCAATAAATTTTAATTCGTTGAAAGAAAAAAGGATCAATAGTCAGTCGGCATGGTAACAATTAAAATTAAAGTTAATTACCGTGAAAAATAATTTCGAACTGCAGAGAATAATGCTTATAACTTCTTTTCTAGTTAATTTAGAGGCTTCGAATTTTCGCACGTAGAGCAAAACTCTTTCCGGGGTAGTTTTTCACGCGCGTTTCAACGGTATCAAGCTCGAAACGATGCGATAATTCCTTCCCATAGAAAATGACTATTTTATGAAACTTTCGGCTATAAATTGGAATAAAAGAAGAACAAATTCGAATTTCAGAAAAAACTCTCCGAGGTGCACACCCCCATGTTCCAAACTAATTTCTTGCCAAATTTCATGAAAATCCGCTGGTCGGTCTGGGTCCTACGCCGGACACAGACAGACACACAGTCACACACACAAACACACACACACACACACATACTTGCTGCTTTATTATTAGTAGAGATAGAGATGAGACATAAAACAAAATTCTATCCATAAAATGCATTACAGTTTTAAAATAAATTAAACCTGAACTTACTCTAGAGTATTTTAATGGTTTGAAGTCTTTTCTTGGAATACATTCCGACCATGTATCCAACCGTGATGGCACTTGGAAAGTTAAATACAGATAACCTATAATTTGATGCATAATTTAGTAATGAAACAACAAAGAAGAAGAAATGAAACAACAAATAATTCTTCTGCATTTTGAATCAGAAAACAAATACTGTATATGCAGCTTTATCGAAACACATTATGTAACAAATAATTTCTTGGGTAGTAATAAAACTTTCAGCAAAATTATTGTAATATTGACCAAGGCTGAACTTGATCCAGTTAACAACAGTTAACTAACTGGATCAAGTTCAGCCATGTATTGACATAGCCGCTTCGTTACTATACAGTTTCAAAGAATCAAGAAAAAAGAATTGCTGCCATTTTTGATATTGACAATAAATGTTTGGCGATTCAAATAACTTTGGTTTAACTACAATAATAAAATTTTTCAAAGAGCTGATTTTGGCTGTTAGCATTCACCTAGACTTCACCATGTTAGACTTCACCATGAGATTACGCTTGACACCTCAGGCCTTGTCTTTCGGTGGTATTGGTACAACCGATAAGAACCAAAAGTTTTGCATATTGAAAAAAAGATACCACAAAAATTTTAATAAAACAGCCAAACCGAACTTAAGGAGAATACCGTAGTAACGAACGTTACATACATACACAAAAAATATTGTAAAACAGATCATCAAATACATACTAATACAACCAAAATATTTTTTTCTAATAAAGCTATTGCTAAAGATAAACCACATATTTGAAAATTTGTATTATGTTTTTTGATGTAGAAAAATAAAATTCTTTGATTATAACGGATGTTACATAAAATGGAAGATCATTTACACTATATAGTGTCATTAGGCGTAAGAGTCTGTGAACCTATTATGTATATTTTTTTAAATTTTAAACTAACATTATAAGGAGCAATATGCAGGCTAATTATCAGAATTTTCAAATTCAGTCATATTTTTCAGCTATAAAAAATTAAATATGCCTGTCAAGACAATAAGGCACAAAGCATTTTTGATCATTTGCCTAATAATTTCAAGTCAGCTGGAATACCCCTTAAGTTCTTTCAAGAACATTCCAAACCTCACTTATTTTTCGATTTAATGCACCATAAAAATGTTTGGATTTATCTTTGTTAAGTAAAACGCATAAACATACTTTGCGATGCATCAATACTTCGAAAATAATGATTGCAAACTATAGTATTTCTCATATCAAAATAGAATTTAAGATTCTTTATTACTAACATTTTTAAAAACATAAAATGTATTCTTACTCTTTTTACTATTGTCATCCAGTTCTTACTTTTGATAATAAGAAATATAAATGAAGAAAATTTTTAACAGTGTTTGGTGTTTGGTAATTTTGCTTATTTATTTTTTAAATAAATGAAAGCTTTAGTTAGCTGTGTATAGTTATTTTTTTTTATTGAAGAAGTCCACAACTCACCTGACAAGTTTTAAGAAGGTTGATGGATAATTTTGACATGATAAATTTCTCAATTGAAGGCATTGATTAAATTTGAAGATATATTTAATCATTGCCTTATAAAAATAAAGATTTGTGTTTCCAAAAGTATAGTTATAGCTCAAAACATTGATAAAACAGCAGAGCTTAGGAAAAGAAAAAGTTCCAAAATGATGCATCTAATTCTCTGACATTCTCCTTTATAAAGTCTAAGGAAAAGGGTAATATTGGTGACATTTATTGGATTGATGACCCTTCTTTCCTGAAAGAGTGATAAAATGAGTAAACCTTCGCAAACTGACTGAACTAGTTCTTTGGGTGATGAACACTTACTTTTATACATAATAGGACCAGAAGTGTAAGTGAAGAATACTCTTCGGAGAAGGAGAAAGTGAATATTCTTTGAATATTCTCCCAAAGGTTAAAATTTGGAGAACACGAGAATATTTTTTTTCTTTAAAGTAAATATAACACTTCAAAAACATTATTATCAATATGAAATAATAATTAATTTGTTTACGTAAAATTATTTTGAGTTTTTTTACCCCCTTTTTTTTCTTTCTAATGAGGCTGCGTATGATATCATTAACTTTTGCAAACCTAGTGCATTCCCCGGAAACCGGTATATATTCTTACAAGTAGCACCAGTATCGGTGGATGCCACTTGAGAATTTTGACGCCTAGTTTCCCCTTAATCCAGGCGAAACAAATATTCAAGGGATACTCAAAATTACGCATAATCATACGACATGGGTGCTGACGATATTTCTGCATCTTGAAAATCCACCGACTTGTGTTAGGTTTGATCCTCCGCCCATTTACGTACGAGGCCAGTTCCTTTCCACTACGTCACACTGCTGGCAGATTTATTTACTCATATAATGGGAATTTCATTTAGGAAAAGTTATCTCAAAAATGTAAAATATTTTGGTAAGGTGAGTCCAGAGTGATATTGCTTTGAAGATAAACCGCAGTTAATAAAAACGGCTTTAAAGAAGAATATTCTTAAAAGCTAACATTTAACTTTTAAAACTAGTAAACAAACAACTGTAAAATGCAACAGAATACAGAACTGTTAGATGAAGTAACATTTTCACGATTTCTAACAGTGTGGTTTTTGTTAAATGAAACGAAAAAAAAAATCATTCACTTCTGCATTTCTCTTTCTTAAACTTGAGTCGCACCTGAATTGAGCCTTAAAATTTCAGCTCTGCTTCAATTTGTTCAATGTAATTTGTATAAGGTAAAATTTCTTTACGCACCAAGAGCAAATAACACATTGAACTGTTTTTAGTGATAGAACAAAGATATTATCATCAATTTTGTTTTGTAATTAGGAAGATGGAGAGTTAAAAACAATTTCTATGGCTTCTTAGAGATCACTCGACGGCAATTCTTTTATACGTAGTATTACACTGTAAAAAAGCCTAATTCAGCCTTTGACCAAAAAAAGATGGAAAAAATTAGATTTGGTACTGTTGAACCATTATAATGATGGAATTTCATCTAGTTTCACCATGAACGTGAATTTAGGAACCATTATAACGGTTCAACATTAGTAGCAGCTAAGTTTCACGTTTTTTTTTTTTTTTTGGTAAAAGGTTGAACTAGAGCTTTTTATTGTGCAGATGGGACAAAAGATAGGGTACGTGGGGGCAAAGATCCGCATGGGGTAAATGTCCGCAGTGTTTAAACAAACGAAGGGAAAATATTTCTAGTGGAGAATGGCAACACTGATTTCTCTATGGAGGCTTATTTACCACTGAATTTACGCCAGGTTTGTTTCTAGTGTTGACAAAAAATGAGGTAAGTCTATTTTATTATGTTTTCATCAATTCCTTAAATAATTTTATTAATTTATTATTGATTAATATATTATTGGATTGTAATTTTGATATACTTGTATGAAATGGGTGTTAAAATAGTGTAGAAATAATCTGTTGCTTTGACTTCATTTTTGTTTACTTACATCTTTTTCTTGATTTGATGAAATGGAGCAAAGATCCGAGCACTACATGGGACAGAAGTCCGCATACTGAATTTTGCTCCATTTTATGTGTATGAATTAAATTATGTAATTTGTTGTTTATCTCTTTTTAGGAAGGCACAAGGAAAAGAGGTCGTGGAATGCAATCATTATTTCCCACTTCAACCCCCAATAAAAAGAAATTGAAGGGCTTGCATGAAGAGAAAGAAAAGAAGAAAAAAAACTTAATTAAGAACTCTTTGTGCTCGTAATAACTCCGAAAGCATGGTAATCTTTTTCTTAACTTGTTTATAATAAATTGTTCATACATAAATTTCTATTTTTTATTTAAACATTCAAAATGTGGCAAAGGTCCGCCGTACGGATGTTTACCCCATCAAATTTGGCAAA
Source organism: Octonoba sinensis (assembly GCA_038502835.1). Taxonomy (NCBI): domain Eukaryota; kingdom Metazoa; phylum Arthropoda; class Arachnida; order Araneae; family Uloboridae; genus Octonoba; species Octonoba sinensis. The sequence continues at coordinate 13,260,891 of CM076606.1, read as the reverse complement.
CGTCCGCAAATATATATATTTTTTTAAATTGCTACAAAAAATTTTGGAATATTTTTAGAACACAGGGGTACAGAAGGTACTTAGAGAGATAATCAGTCTAAATGGGCATGTTGCTTTGAATTGATTTAAGTGCACGATGTTGCCATAATTACAAAAACCTAAAATATGCGGACCTTTGCCACCCCCCCCCCCCCTACCCTACAACAAGGTGCATGATTTTTTAACGTTATTTCCACAAAAAATACTAAAATGTATAAAAGGGCCTGATAACAATTTTTTCTCAGCGGTAATTTTGACGCTCAGTTTTCCCCTAGTGGATGCATCTGTGCTCTAATTGATGCGAAACTGCGCCAGAAATTTAATTTAGCCGAGAGTATCCAAGCCAAACGGATACTCAGGGAATCTTCAATATGCCGCATAATCATACGACATGGGCGCTGGCGATTTTCTGCATCTTGAACATCCACCGACTTGGGCCAGGTTTGATCCTATGAACTTGGGCGCACGAGGCCTGCAAGCTAGTTTTAATCACATGCGTCTATTAATTTGAGCTCTGCGTATGTCTAAACGTGTAACTTAGTTACAACCGGCTCCAAAATAACCATTTGAACTTATTAATGTTAATCATAAGATTGAAAAATGTTCTAAAATCATACAAAAAGTACAATCGTAAAAATACTATTGTTTTAGAATATCTAAACACCCGAATATTAATGTAAAAACGCTTTCAGAAAATCCTAAAAATACTTCTAGAAAGGAACATTTGGGAAAACAAATATAATTGATTTAAAAAATATTCTCTATTTTAAAATTTCATTGAAACTAAACTTTGTTTTGAGAAATATACATGTATTTCAGAAGCATCAACATCAAACTGAAGATTCGTTTATATATGATTTATTTGTTTTGCAAATCTTCTTCATTCAATGTCCGAATTTTTATGTGGTAGATATTATTAATACTTTTATTATTATAGTGAAATAATATTGGTTTGACTATTTGAAATATGTTTTATTTAATTCAAATATTCAAAAATTTTTAGCATAATACACACTACGCATAGATTATAACTTTTAACAAACATACAGACATTTATTTCTTTAAAAATATAGAGAAGAATAACATGTTTTATTAAATATCAGTTATTTAATCATGAACAAACTCTTTTCATTATGAAGTGCAATAGTTTGCTAGTCTGAACGTTTTGGGTGGCATTTGATAAAAAGTTTAATTAAATATATTTTCAGTCCATTTTTTCAGTGGTACCTTATCTTTACATCGAAAGTATAAAGTATTATTTCTTCAAAGAAATTGTCTTATTACATTAGGATTTTTTATATTTACATAAATTTTAGCTTGAGGTCAAAATGAGTCTGCTCATTGTTTCAAAATACTTAAAAAATGCTTTCAATTTGTAATTGATATTTGGAATATTGCTATACGGTAAAATTACTAACTCTTAAAAATAAGAGCCGCCGTCTAAAATAATTAATAAGCAAAGGTTTTTCTTTTCAAAATGTTCGTATGGGATAATGCTGAACTACACACCTAAATGTTTTGGTTAGTATGAATAGGATAGTTCTGTTACACATTGATAACTTAAGGGAATAATTGTTCTTCCTCCTTAAGGGATTCCTTTAAGGAATACATTAGGGAAATAACCTTGATAAATAACTGGTAACATTTGACAATTTAATCATTTACTTTTTCAGAATATATTTTTACACTATTGTCCCGTTGTGAAAATTTGGGATCGCTTAAAAACACTATAAATCATGAAAAACAAGTATTCACGTAAAGAAAGCACTAATGAGCATTAAGAGGCATCTTAACGCTCATTTGTGCTTTCTTTACGTGAATAATTTTTTTTCAGTTTTACCGTGCACAAAGTTCATTTATTTTAACTATAAATCATATCAATGCAATAAACAAATAAATAAAATGAATAAAAGCCAAATGTAACTTCTCCCTTAACTGCGGGAGATTTCAACTGGTGTCTACAAGCAGATGTGATTTAGAACAACGGAATTCGAAAGAAATATGAACAACTATGTTCTTGAATGTCTGATCCTATTAACCAGTCACTTGCCAATAAACCAAAGTCATCACCACCTTATTACCGTTATCAATGTCAAATTTACACTTCCAGCTTTGTAAACTACGAAGAGCTTACCTGCTAGACATTTGATTTTTATTTCCTTAAATTCGGGTACTGCTTTCTGAATGGGAGTGAGTCAATCATCATCATTTCAAAGAATCACAAATTTTATTTCGTAAACATTCCATTGTTTAAAACAATTGTAACGAAATAGTTGTTCGCTTTTAATATTTTTCTCAATTATTTTAAATGTTGTGTAACTTTGACTCAGGCAGCTTTTGTCCAATTTTATTATAAAAGAACAAGTCAACTTTTTGTTAATATCTGTGTAACTAAATTTCATTACGCATCATTGCAAAACATAAAATAGAACAAGTAATAGAAGAAACTTCCAAAGCGTTTTCAATGGTTCTGGCGTTGAAGTGAGTAATTTAATAGTTGCAATATTAAAAAATAAATCTGTGCAACTTTGAAATGCTCCGGATTTACCCAAATTATGAGGAAATGGAAGAACAATTGGGGACAAAATCGTACCATTATAAAAGCTTTATTTTTTGAAATAAAATAACAATTAACTAATTATTTATTTATTTGTCACATCGCAGAAGTTTCTAAGTGTATAAATACCCATATCTGCTCAGGATTTGCATATTCATCGTATCCAGTCATTCAGCGAAGATGAAATCCATTGCGATCTACGCTTTTGTCGCCATTTTGCTGTAAGTAGTATTACTTTCATTCGATATTTCATTTTCATTTTTTTCTAGAATATTAAAATTTAAATGCTATTATACTAAAAATTACGAAAAGACATTTTACCCGTGTACCCATATACACATGTTTATCCTCTTCATTCCAAGTGTACCCAATTGGGTACATTTTAAAATACTGTTTATTAACTACTATTTGTGCTATTTGAAAGCTGAAACACCCAATTGTTTTTGAAATTAATCAACAAATAGTTTACTTCGTTTTAAACATGGAAAATATTAAAATTGGGAATTAATTATTATTTAAACGAATAATTAATTAAAACTTTAAAAAAAATAAATTTTAGTTATTTTGTTTTGTAATCATTTTTTAAATCAGATAACCAAAAAATAGCGTCAAAATTGTTTGTGCTTAGTTCTGGGGTCTGAAGAGGTTATAATTAAACATTATACAAATTATGTGCACACTGTTTAATTATATATGTTATATTATGTGTATAATTAAAAATTGTATACATAATATAATGCTTAATTAAATTATATGTATGTGCATCCATGGAGTGAAGAACACAGGTCATTACATAAGCACAGTTTGAAACCATCTTGCAACAGTCCTTTTATTTCAATGGGGAAGCTTCAGAGAATTATATAATTCTATAATGAGCTATAGATATTTTAAAACAGGGGAAAAGGTGTTAAAATTAATGCTGCATAGTCAACATACAAATTTTTTTACTTTACTGGCCTTTTAAAATCCCTTTCCTAAAAATGGCCCTTTCAAACTCCCTTTTGACTTCATAAAAGCATTTGGCACGGTCAAAGAATTTTCCACAATCCGAAGAAAGTCGCTAACAAATAATGATAAGTCTATTTTAAAAGCAATATATGTACGTTAATCATTTTACGTTTTGTCGGCAATGTGCCATCGTGGTAGGGCGTGGGAGTCACACGTCCAAATTTGCGAACTGAAGCTTGACCATGTCGGTGGCTTTTCAAGATACAGAAAATCGTCTGCACCCATAACGTATGAGTATGCGGCAAGTTAAAGATCCCTTGAGTGTCTATTTGGAGTTGGACACTAAATTAGATTTCCAGTGCAATTTCGCATCAACAGAACCCTGGTTCTCTACCTTTAGGAGACGTAACTGGGCGTTAAAAATTCGCTTGTGACGATAGCACCACACTCATTGTGGTGCTGCTAAAAGAATTGGTACTGATCTCTGGGGAATGCACTAGGTCTGCAATTGACAGAAGCGAACAGAAGCCCAAAATTTAAATTAAAAAATTATTTACGTTTTCACTCGAGTTAGCATGGAAGTTCCAGTGTTGCTGATCGGCATCTGTCTAAGGACGCAAAACACAGAAAAGAGTTTTAACTTACTTTCCAGTAAAAAATTAAATAAAAATACTAATAAGGAAAGAGGGATAATTTGCTGCTAATATTTTGAACTTACAGTACTCTTATTTAACTCTACTTTTATTTGCACTATAAGTCCAGGTTATCAAAGTAAGCTTATCCTCCAATGCTGTACATGGTAATGCAACTGCCCAATGCGAAATATCTTTAAAAGTTGTCTAAAAAAGTATAAAAGTAATATGTTTGCTCATTTCTTCAGCCTGACTTATCTGGAGTCCTCTGGTAGAGGAAGTGCTTTTGCAGCTCCGAGTCAACAGCAACAGAAACAGAAACCTCAACAAACGGAACCGCCTACACCGATACCTGAACCAACAACCCCAGAACCGATTGAAGAATTCACACCCACGGAAGACCAGTAAGACTTTTTATCTTTATTTATGTAGATCTACGTAATTGAAGAGGAGTTATGTAAGAATTTACTTTTAAAAAATATGCAAAGAGTCACTCCTTCAGATCAAATAGGATGTTATGTTTCAGAAGAATGGAAGTAATGGGGTTGGTCGCACGAAATAAATTTTAAAGCCCCCAATCGTTACTTCCACCCATTTTACGAGAGCAATTTTCTGATCGGAAATTCCCTACAGGGTTTCCCTCGAATTGCTTGGTAGATTGCTAATAACGGGCTACCATTTTCTTATATGTATCCTCACAGTGGGCGTTTTTTCAATTGTTTTTGATATTTTGCACTTCGTTCCAACAGATAGGTTTCTGCATTCATAGGCGCTCCGATGCGAGGTCACGGTGGTTCACTGTGACCTTCCAAAATTTTTCCTTATCTGGCAAATTCTGGGTGACCATTCGGTAAATTTGAACGTTTAATACAACAATCTTTTTTTTCTCTCCTACATGCATGTCCCATTATTGATTGAGAATAACTATATAGTTGTCAATTACAGTAGTAAGGCATCAAAATGTATTGTGTGTGCACAATGATCATTAATTTTCAATAGGATCACATTCAATTAAATTTGGGCTTCGTGATTCTTTGAAATAAGTGGTTTAAGGTCGGGAAATTCAGAATCCCTCGTCCTAAAAATATAAAGGGCTGTCCTGTCCATTGTAAGACTTCGGAGAATTTTGAATACAAATTGTTATTATATTATAATGCAAGACGTTTGCATGAAATATTAAGAAGTTAAGTTAAATGTTTTTACGAACTTTACAAACTTTAGTAAAAAATTATATGTTATGAGTTGATTCTAAAGAAGATCGTTAATTTTAACGGAAATGTATTAAGGAACATAATTAAAACAGTATAATTTACTAAAATATTATTATTTGCTCTGATGTGTGTTTCGTAAAAATGTATATATCTATATATCAAACTCATATTTACAGTTTTTTGTTGTGACTGAAATTGTTCAGTTAAAAGTATTTAAGACTGTCGTGTATAGGAGGGTCCCAGAGGGAAATTTTTGGAGGGGGGGCCCATTTTCCTGAATAAAGTTTATAATTCCAACGAATCATAAAATTCGAGGAATAAGTTAATAACCTATTAAAAATGAGGCATGATGTGACTATTATTTTGCTAAGAACTCAATAGTATAGTTGTCCATGATATATAAATGAAAAAAGGAAGAAAAGTGAAAAAACTGTTGTAATAATGTTTCTAAATTTATCACTTGAATCTCACTTGCATTTCGCCTGCGATTTCATCATAATACACTCTTTTAAATGCCCCGCACTTGTAAAATAGCGACTTTACATTCGGCAAACGTTTTTTTTTTTTTTTTTTCCGACTTTACTTCACAAATAAAGAAAAATATTTAAAAATCTGTAATTTCAAAATCTTACTCTTTTGATAACTTAATATATCCTTCGATCTCCACTCTTAAAGTCGCTACCATGTTGACTAAAAATCTGGTTTGACTTAATGAAAGTCCAACTTCTTCATTGGTCCTTGCTTAACTTGTCTTAAAAGGAACTGCCTAAAAGCAATTCTTTTCTAGAGGAGATAACGACTTGTTCGTAATTCCAGCAATTTGAGGATTTCTGTTGCTGGAATTACGAGCAACATGAGCATTTTGAATCAACAGTTTGGAAGGTTGTATAAAAACCAGTTTCCGAGTAAGTTGACGATTCCTATGGCATTGGTGCTTGGCTGCAATTTCTACTACGGGATATTCGCATTACAGACATACAGTTTGACCACGGACTTTTTATATTCGGACGCTTCTGCGCACGGCAGAAAAGAACGAATCCATTCAAGTTTTAGGGAAGTTCGTTTTGCCGCATTTATTTAGTACGTGAATCAGAAGGTTTGCTCCACCGTTTGTTGAAAGCAACTATATTTATAAGCTGGCAAATAGTATCAGTTCGGGAGAAATCAAGTATTCTAAACGAACTAAAACGAGAAAAGCATACAGCCCATGCTTATACCAGCAGTTCCTAACTTGAACATGAATAAATTCCTTTTAGCACTCTACCAGGTGGCTTGCTTTGGATGATGGTAGAACTGTAATAGTAGACATCAAGTGAAAAGCAATGTCATGCTATCGTAACGTCAAGTAGGTAAATAACATGAAAACACTTGAGGAAGGGTGTTACACGTATAGCTCTATTAATTGTCGATGCCTTTTTAGAAACTTTTTTTACTCAGCCTGGACATTCTTTAGTTTACATCCAAATACTAAATTTGAAATTAGGTAGATACAATTAAATGTTATTACGTAAAAGAAGGTATTTCCCTGACGGTAATGAACTGGGTTTTTTATGAAAAATGTGTATACAGTTAACTATGAATTTTTGCTTATCAAATTTCTCGTTTCAGGGGAGATGCAAAAGCTAAGAAATCTTAAAAGATTTTCTGACTTTGTGAGGAGGAAGTAAAATGGGCTGAAACATCAGCACACTTCGAAAACCTACCAGCAGTTTCAATGTACTTGTTTTGCTTTCAATAAATGACAGTTTAGCATGATGTGGTTTCTTGCATTGCTCATATTCATCAATGTAATGATTTGTTTGATTTTTATGTGCTTTATCGTAACACCTCTGAAAGATTAAAAATGGAAATGCGATAAATATATATATTCGTTGAGAGAAAGGAAAAGAAAAAAAGGAGAGAAAGATTCACCTTTATAGCTGCTTTTGCAAAAGAAAAAAATAACATTGGTAGCATAAAGAACAAAAACTATCTTCGTCCCTGCTTTGTTTTATAAATTTTACACAAAAATGCGAAGCATTTATTGATTTACTCGGCGTCAATAAAAAACAAGAAAGACAATTCAATTAAGTTATCTCTAAAAAATTACTGCAAACAAGTTTAAACTAATCTACGCATAAAGTATTGACATAAACATATATATTTAAATAAAATTCTCTCTTGCTACACGCGCGTTTGGAACAATTGAATTCCTTGATCATCAGATTTTTATTTAAAAAAAGGCTAAAAACAGCATTAAGAAAAAAATAAAACCAACCAAGTATAAAATTATTTTCAAACTATAAATTTTTAAAAATTCTTGATAAAAGTTCTACTTTAGCTTGACGGAGTACATTATTAAGAAGAATATTTTAAAAGCTCTGGAGAAGGGCTGCATGCAAGTATTTGATAAGACACTTAACCCTCTCATGCATGAAAGCCTCATATGAGGTGACATAAATTTTTGCTTCACATTTTTATGCAGATTCGTTTTTGTGCTGCAATTTTCATGTAGTCCTCATCTGGAAACTCCAAACAGTTCTTGGAAACCACAAAAAGTTTCATAGGGTATTCAAGATAGTTAAAAGATTAAGATATTTTTGGGAGTCCATGGAGGATTCAAGAAAGAAGAGAAAATCTCAGTTTCGAATCAAATTCTGTTTATTCATTTTGAAGCGTGTATTACATTACTGGGAGGTTTGGTATTATTTTACAGCTGCATATTCCTAATAAATGAAATTTGAATATTCAGTTCCGCCATGTTTGTTATTATATTGAATAAATGTGACAAAAAAGCATAAAACCTCCTCATACAAGAACACGGATTTTTGACTATACAGGACAAAATTTCCGAAAATAAATTATCATACATTAATTCTGAGATACAAAGTTAGCTTGTAGCATGCGAAATTTTTGGTTATAACGCAAATAAATAAATGCGTGCATGAGAGGGTTAATATTTGCCATGGCCTGAAATCAAGGTTGCGAAGAGACTTCTTCTGAGAAATTTCCCCCCAGAGTTTTTCGGCATTTTAAGTAACAGATAATTACTTACGAAGCTAAACTTCTGTATATAGTTACAAAATATACAACTTTTCTTTTACTTTGTAAGTAACGCGGAGTGGAGTTGTTTTGTTTTAATAATTTTAAGAAAGTAGTTTTTCCCCCTTTTTGGTTGAGTGTGCTGTTACGACTTCAGCGAGAGCCTATGCTTGGTACAGTGCTATTTGATAGACTTTTGATTACTACATAATTACTTTTGTTCCCACATAACTATTGGCAAGTTTTGCTCGCATTATTCAAAAAAAAATCTGTATTTATTATTTCATTATTATCAAAGCATTTTATCTGAAGTTAGATAGTTTTGATAGTCACGATTGAATATTATTTACTGAGTAAAATATTAGGAAAAATAAAATTTAAGTAGAAGATTCAGTTTTTTTTTTTTTTTTTTTTTATTTCCTTTTTTCCATTTCCTTTTTTTTTTTTTTTTTAATTTTTCTTTTTCTTTTCTTAATTATTTATGCTTTATTTATGCTTTAATATGATGAAAAGATTGTAAGTAGGGGAACAATATGGTTAATTTTTTTTTGATGGATCAACTTTTGCGCAAAATTTGACTTTTATGAAGAACATTGAAACCGGTTACTATCATTATCCTACTGATGAATTAGGCAGATCACTACACAAATGAAATGATGAATACAAAATAATATTTATCAAACATGTATGTGTCTTAGTTATTAAAAGTATGTGTGTATACACATTGGTTAAAATACATATCCTGGAGTTACAAGCGGTTTTCGGAATTCACTTCAAACCCGTACCGAGTCGAAACTTCGAAGAACTTCACTTCTAAAATCAAATATGAATAAATGTGGAAGTATATCTAAGATATTACAGTGGTCTGGTGAGGAAAATACTTCAAATCCATCAAAATTTAAACGCTACCAATGCCTTAATTGCAGCTTTTTAAAAATACATTAAGAGAAAAATGCATTCAAATCTTGTGCCTCTGTGGAGCATTTAAAATGTTTCAAAACCGTATGAGAGTTATTGCACCATGCTTATGCTATCACTTTATTAAATGATCTTAACATGTGCAATTTTCTAATGAATGCACAGATTCGTCACGCACATATTTAAAGTTATAATCTTGCAACTGCCGGTCTATGAATTGCAAAAACTAATATTATACACTATCTACCAAAAAGTATTTGGACACTTTGGATTTCAGCTATTTTTTAAAAATTCTAAAGAAATATTAAACTTGCTGTTCTGTATTTTGTACCATGGAAAGAACATACTTAAACTCACATTTAAGAAACGAAATTCAGGCTTAGGGGCAATTAGGGGGCGGTCAAAAAATTAAAGAAAAAAAAAACACTTTTGAACACCTTGTATCAGAAAACGATCTAAATGTCCTGTAACTTTCGCAAAACATTTTTAATTATATACTCAATGCTTACACCCGCTTTCGTCAGAATAGTAGTAATATTCATGAAGATATGGGCATTTGTTTTAAATATTCGAAATTTTTCGCAAGTGTTTTGCTTATAACTCGCTAAGTTCTATCTCAAATTACATGAAACTTGCAGACAGTTTGACAAAATACAAAGTAAGTATGGTACTAAAATGAGGGGGAAATGTAATAAATAGTCAATGAGATTTGAGCAGTTTTATTAAAACGAATGTGATTGCGCATGCGCGAAATATATTAATTATTTTGTTAAATATTTTGGTAGTGAGATATATTTAGCAACTTATGTAAAAGTTTCAGTTGACTATTGATATTTTTCAAAGAGATATATACCATACAGTGAGCCGTATTTGGCAAGCTCTCAAATTGGAGAAAAATGATAAGGGGTTTTCCACAAATTTTTATATTGCATGATAAATTGGAAAATTGACAGGTGTTAAACTGAATTAAATTGTATTATTTGTGTTTATGGAGTCTGAATCTGAACGCTATTGTTTACTTTGCCAAAATTATCATGCAATATAAAAATTTGTGGAAAACCCCTTCTCTTTTTTCTCCAATTTGAGAGTGCCAAATACGGCTCACTGTACGGTCTATATCTCTTTGAAAAATATCAATAGTCAACTGAAACTTTTACATAAGTTGCTCCATAGATCTCACAACCAAAATATTAAAAAAAAATAATTGATATGTTTCGCGCATGCGCAATCACATTTGTTTTAATAAAACTACTCAAATCTCATCAACTAATTATTACATTTTCCCCACGTTTTGGTACCATACTTACTTTTATTTTGTCAAGTTGTCTGCAAGTTTCATGTAATTTGAAATAGAACTTAGTGAGTTATAAGTAAAACACTTGCGAAAATTTTCGAATATTTAAAACAAGTGCTCATATCTTCATGAATATTACTACTATTCTGACGAAAGCGGGTGTAAGCATTGCGTATATAATTAAAAAAGTTTTGCGAAAGTTACAGGACATTTCGATCATTCTTTGATAAAAGATGTTCGAAAGTGTTTTTTTTTTTACTTCTTTAATTTTTTAACCGCCCCCTAATTGCCCTAAGCCTGAATTTTGTTTCTTAAATGTGAGTTTAAGTATGTTCTTTCCATGGTGCAAAATACAGACCAACAAGTTTAATATTTCTCCAGAATTTTTACAAAAATGTCTAAAATCCAAAGTGCCCAAATACTTTTTGGTAGATAGTGTACAATGTGTACTGTGAAAGGAAGCACAAAAAAAAGCCGTATTATAAAATTATATTAACTGGGTACTAGATTAATATTCTCTCGCTCTCTCTATACATATACATAAATATTGATTCCAGTTCTTTCTTATATTATTACTATTTCAGCTCAACTTCGTAAAATAATATGTAACAAAAAAAAAAAAGAAAGAAAGAAAGAAAGAAAGAAATTCTTTAAAAAGCTTTCCTAATATATGAATAAGTTATTTGAGAAACTCCATAAGTCAGACTTCAAAGCAACTTTTGGAAAATTGATAAAAATCTGAATAAAAGTTGATAATGACATGTGATGGTCATTTTTCCAGCCTTAATCGTTAGTACTAGATCAAATACACTGTCCATATTCTTCTTTTACGTGGATTACATATAACATGAATTTATACTGAATTTTAGATTTCGTTGACTTATGAAGTTTCTCAAATTAGCATAAAAAGGTGCTTTTTTTTTTTTTGCAAAATATGGTATAGTTGGATGGCTGACTGCATGAATTATCTTAAAATAAACAATATGAAAGTAATTGGGGGAACACCAACAAATTCAGACGTCTCAAAACCAACGCAGCTGTCTGCGGAAATCTTGACTGTGGCATGTGGGAAGTTGAGTTCATTAGGAAAGAAAGATGTGAGTCTGCTGAAAAGAATGGTTTGGTTCTGAGATATTTCAGAACGCATTGGGTTGTGTTTGTTTATATCGCGATCCATGTTCCTTAAAATTTTTACTTCGTGTTGGAAACAATATGATTTATGATTTCTTATAATATGTCAATCTAGGTCACATAGTTAAATTTCCCATTGATTTAAAAAAGCCAGGAAAATGACGGCATTGAAATATAAGATGCGTTCATTTTATTTATTTTTTTAATAGATTTTTCCTAGAAACTCTTCTCTGTTCCTGTTGGAAGACCTGTAGTAACAAGATTGCATTCCAAGCGCACCTTTACTTCAAAATAGAATTAATTAGTGCCCTATATATAGGTGATAAAGAAAAAGAAAAAAATGGCTGGATATGTATACTCTAGAAGTGCTTTAATCTTTCAAGATGCAATGAATAAGGCAAAAAAAAAAGGATGGCGGGTTTTGAAGCTAGTAACTATTACATTGTTTCTAAAATTCCTGGAGGGTGACATTTTGAAGTAAGGCTTCATTTTTTATGTGTAATACATTGCTAACAGCAGAAGTAAAACAATAGAATGTTAATAATAATAATAATTGTATAAATAAAATGTTTAAAGGTTCTGCTTTTAATGTATAGTATTACATTTTCTTGACTGTAACAGTGCTTTTTTATTTCGTGAGAATAAAACATATACTCCCGTGTAATTCAAAGACTTTTACAAAATTTAAAAGCTGAAAAGGAAGGTCAATTCGTACAAATGTGAATGGAAAAAAAATATACTTATCAAATCAATGACGTTTAAGATCGTTAAAGACATAAAACAATTTTATTTTGGTTTGAAGAATTCTAACATAGTTATTGCTTGTATTTGAAAATTAATATTTATCGCTAAGATTAATTAAAATGTAGATTAATGTTCCGAATCTGTACCTTTATAGCCTAGTTGCTCAGAGATCGTACTTCGTCACTAACAGCAGTTTGCATACAGTTCAATCATCATCCAAAGCAAGCTACCTGGCAGAGTGCCAAGAATAATCCATTCATGCTCAAGGGAGGAACTGCTGTATATGAAATGTGCCGTTTTTGTTCTCGCTCTAGTTCGTTTAGAATAGTTGATTTCTTCCGAACTGATGCTATATGCCAGTTTATTAATGTAGTTGCTTTCAATAAACAGTGAAGCAAACATTCTGATTCGCGTACAAAATAAGCGTGGCAAAACGAATTTCTCTAAACCTCGAATGGATTCGTTCTTTTCTGCCACGCGCAGGAGCGTCCAAATATCAAAAGACCGTGGTCGAACTGTAACAAATGAATTCCTTGATCATCAGATTTAAAAAAAAAAAAGGCTGAAAAACAGCATTAAGAAAAAAATACACCAACCAAAAAAATAATTTAACTTTGTGCAAGAAAACAATAATAATAAAATTACACGTTAATTTAAAGCACAAATGAGCAAAAAAATGCAGACATATGTTTCGGGATTGCTTGGAATCCCTCTTTTCAATGCGACAGGGAGCTTCTAGATGCAAAACATCCAAATGAAGCAAACAGAACAAGAAAAACAAAGCTTATATAGCCTAAGAATTATCTGTAAACCAATGAGAATAAAGGCAGCGTGAAGTGGAAGTAGAAGTAGCAGGAAGACACCAATAAGAGAGCAACAAACGAATTCAGTTGAAAGTACAGGAAGTAAAAAGGAATAACAATAAAAATGAAGCAAAAAAGACGACAGCATGCATAAAAATTGCCAAAATAATAAAATAAAATACAAAGAATAAAATACAAAGAATAAAATTGAAATAAAAATAAGTACAGAAACTACCAAAACAAAATGCAAAACAAAGTACACATGTAAAGGAGGGGGAGGGGAGGGAGGGGGGAAAGGAGAAAAATAGACACAAAAAAGGAAAACAACAAGAAAACCTAGAAAGAACAACAAATTAAAGAAATTTATGCCAGACCTGTGAGAAATAAGGAGTTGAGGAAGAATCATTAACCAAATTAGAACTATTCCTGTTAATATGATAAGCTTCCCAAAAGTCAAGCTCTAAAGGGGAAGAACCTTTTTGAATAATTTTACCAGAATTGAAGTCAAAAGAGTGGTTGGAATTCCAACAATGTCGAGCAATGCTAGACTTATTTAACTCTTGCTTTCGTACATAACCTTTATGCTCATTTAAGCGAATTTTCAGAGCACGTTTTGTCTGCCCAATGTAAGAAAGGCCGCAACGGCAACTAATTTGGTAAATACCCCAAGTGTTAAGTTGATCGACAGGACCCTTAAGAGAAGAGAAGGAAAGTTTGTTACTAGGAGCAAAAACGACTTGAAATTGAAACCTTTTTAGGATTTTAGCAATACGGAAACTGACAGAATGAAAGAATGATAACACAACCAAATTCTTTCTAGAAACCACATTATTGGGACCAGAAGTTTTTTTTTAAAATTTTGTTATGAATAGAATCAATTAAAGAGTGAGAAAATCCTCTATCAACAGCTACAGCTTTCAGATAGTTGAGTTCAATCTTGAGAAGCTCAGGAGAAAAGCAAATATTAATAGCACGATGGACCAGAGCATTAAAAGCCGAATATTTTTGGTTGGGTAACTTGTTAGGTATTGATGATGCTCTTTCTATTATGAACTCCATTGATCCTAATATCCAGTTTTCTTGTGAGAAAGAACTTAATAGTAGCCTCGCGTTTCTTGATGTCTATATTTCTAAGAGTGAGTCTGGTTTCACTACTTCTGTCTATCGTAAACCTTTCGCTGTTTCTTTACCTCCTCACAGACTGTCGTCTCATCCTCCCAACCAAAAATATTCGGCTTTTAATGCTCTGGTCCATCGTGCTATTAATATTTGCTCTTCTCCTGAGCTTCTCAAGATTGAACTCAACTATCTGAAAGCTGTAGCTGTTGATAGAGGATTTTCTCACTCTTTAACTGATTCTATTCATAACAAACTTTCTAAGAAAACTTCTGGTCCCAATAATGTGGTTTCTAGAAAGAATTTGGTTGTGTTACCATTCTTTCATTCTGTCAGTTTCCGTATTGCTAAAATCCTAAAAAGGTTTCAATTTCAAGTCGTTTTTGCTCCTAGTAACAAACTTTCCTTCTCTTCTCTTAAGGATCCTGTCGATCAACTTAACACTTGGGGTATTTACCAAATTAGTTGCCGTTGCGGCCTTTCTTACATTGGGCAGACAAAACGTGCTCTGAAAATTCGCTTAAATGAGCATAAAGGTTATGTACGAAAGCAAGAGTTAAATAAGTCTAGCATTGCTCGACATTGTTGGAATTCCAACCACTCTTTTGACTTCAATTCTGGTAAAATTATTCAAAAAGGTTCTTCCCCTTTAGAGCTTGACTTTTGGGAAGCTTATCATATTAACAGGAATAGTTCTAATTTGGTTAATGATTCTTCCTCAACTCCTTATTTCTCACAGGTCTGGCATAAATTTCTTTAATTTGTTGTTCTTTCTAGGTTTTCTTGTTGTTTTCCTTTTTTGTGCCTATTTTTCTCCTTCCCCCCTCCCTCCCCTCCCCTTCCTTTACATGTGTACTTTGTTTTGCATTATGTTTTGGTAGTTTCTGTACTTATTTTTATTTCAATTTTATTCTTTGTATTTTATTTTATTATTTTTGCAATTTTTATGCATGCTGTCGTCTTTTTTGCTTTATTTTTATTGTTATTTCTTTTTACTTCCTGTACTTTCAACTGGATTCGTTTGTTGCTCTCTTATTGGTGTCTTCCTGCTACTTCTACTTCCACTTCACGCTGCCTTTATTCTCATTGGTTTACAGATAATTCTTAGGCTATATAAGCTTTGTTTTTCTTGTTCTGTCTGCTTCATTTGGATGTTTTGCATCTAGAAGCTCCCTGTCGCATTGAAAAAGGGATTCCAAGCAATCCCGAAACATATGTCTGCATTTTTGTGCTCATTTGTGCTTTAAATTAACATGTAATTTTATTATTATTGTACACCAACCAAGTTTAAAATTATTTTCAAACTATAAATTTTTAAAAATTCTTGATAAAAGTTCTATTTTAGCTTAGCGATCTGTCAACTTAATTACAAACACCTGACGGGGTACATTTTTAAGAAGCATATTTTAGAATCTCTGGAGAAGGGAGCATGGAATTGAAGAGATCAATTCCATGCTCATCAGCGAAGATTGTTTAAAATTCGATGATAAATAAGCTTCGGAGAAATGTGATTTCACTTGTAAACAAAAAGGGTCGACTTATACACGGTTCTCTCTGTACATGATATTTTTATACGCTAATTAGAAAGTTTACAGTGTATCACGCATTTTAACAATAATATTTATACACCAATTATTCTGAATTTGCGCTGTGTGGTTGAAATTTAAGTTCCTTAGATATAATTTTCTCCTAACTGTGCATTTTAATGTTCTCATATTGTACGTTTTAAGGAAGAACATTTAAAGCAGACATTTTAAAACGCTTTTAAAGAAACGAAAAAAACAAAATAAGATTCAAATGTAGGCCACATCTGTGCTTTTCGGCAAAAAGGAATAAGTCTTTGACCTAATTACATTCCACTGTAATTGAGAAGCGTAAACAAAAGTTTAAGTACTCAGAACGTTGCATTTAAGTTTCTATAACTTCCAATGCATCAAGCACTTTTATATAAAATTGCTGATGTGTATTAACACTTTTGTTTTGCTTCAAATCTTATATAAAATGCCATGACAAGATATAGTTACGTAACTGATTATTGTAGTTCAAAATGGGAAGTGAACTAATATTAAATGTGTTTTGGATATTGCTAATAGTAACACGAGCCACCAATACTACACTTAATTCATAAAAAATGCATGCTAAAAACTGATCACTTATCTTACATGCAACCCTGAATTTATGAATGATATTAAGGAGGGGAAAAAAACATCTACAGCTTATTGCTTCTTTCCTACATTTTTTCTGTTGCAAAAAATAATCAGATGGTAATCTCTAAATTTGTCACTTTATTTTTGGATTAAATTTAGAAAATAGGTGTTTTCTTAGAAATTTTAGTTGTGTGTCTCCTTTGATTTGACTTACAGATTTCAATTGTTTTAATTAGTTATTAAATGTGATAAACTCTTGTCGGTAGAAATATATAAGAAGGAGGAATTTCTGATTTATTTTATGTTCTTAATAGAAAAAATGGAAAATCACAATAAATTAGATTTTAAAAAACTGAAAAAAAGTTATTGAAAATGCTAGAATTAATTAAAAATTTCTGGCAAAAATGAATTAGTAATTGTAGTGACTTTTTTTCCAAGAATCACATCAAAAACCGTCACTTTTTTTTCCTCCATTATTGACATGCAACAACTATTCATTTCTTCATCCATTTTGCGATATCACTTACTACAAAAAAAGTTTTAAAACAACATATAATGCTAAACACCACCAGCACTCTTTTGTCCTAAAAAATACTTTCGTAAATTGATGGGGACAGTTTAAATTCAGGATTTAATACTCTACTACCATATTATTGTTCAAATTACAAATCGAGTTGGACATATTTGTGGGAACGCGATTTGAGCTCCTACCATCTCTACATGTTTAAAAAATTTCTTTCTACGTTGCTGTAGACAGCTTTTTTTTTTTTTTTTTTTTTTGGAAAGCGAGGGGAGGAGTATTTTGGAGGTGCTATGTTTTAGCAGGCAAGTAGTATACTGGAGTTATGGAATTGATATTTTAAGGGAGTTATACTCATTCCAGTTATACCAGTCCCCGTGCGCATACCTCGGGTCCCCATAAACCAATGTGGTTCCTAAGTATCAAATAATATTGAATTGGTTCGATCTGATAATATTGCCTTTCAGTGCATACCATCTCACTGTGAGTCCCGGGCAATGACGCCGCAGATGATCTAACCAAAAAGGGTGCATCAATCTTCTAACTACCAGGCAGAACTGTCCCTTTTCAATCGATAAACTTTACATTTATAAAATTATGAAGTTAACATGTTTTTCATAAACTGATCTATAGAAATGGTCATAAACTTTGGTTCAACCTTTTGCAACATGTACCAGATGCTCCGTGAAGTGAAGCTGTTGCTTATTTTTGACTGTCTAAGGGTCACGATTGCCTAGCAAAACATCTTTATAAAATTGGAGTGTATCCATCGCCCTAATGCTGCCTTTATTGTGATTCCAATATGGAAATGGATGCCGTCCATCTATTCCATTGTCCTGCCCTTTCTTCTAGAAATATATGCGGACGTTACTGGCAGGCGAGAGAGTTCATGAGCATATGCTGAACTGTTCTGTTCTTTCTTATGTGTTCTTCTGTTTTGCATTTTTCTCTTGTATTTGCTCGCCATCAGAAATAAACAAAAAGTTCCGCCTAGAACTTTACAAGCCTACTTCCCGTATACACCACCTTCAAAAATATAATCTAGCTATCTCTCTCTCTTTCTCGTTTAGCATTAGTTCTTAATTGCTCCAAATATTCCTTTTTCAACGGTTAATACATATTCATTCACTCATTCATTCATTAATTCATTTATTCAGTCATTCATGTATTCATTCATTCACTTATTCATGTATATTTATTTAGTAATTTACTTATTTTTTCATTCATTCGCTCAGTTTTTTTTTTATCATTTAATCATTCATTCGTTCCCTTATTCGTTTAATCATTCATTAATTCAAAAATATTCTTGAAAATTCCGATCAAAAAATTTCATAGGACAATAGGTTCGTTAGTTCTGGATGAACTTTCTATTTCTACATGTTTTACGTTATAAGAGATTTCCGATACAGTTTGTTCCAAGCAGATCGGTCCGTTAGATCAGGATTCATATAGGATTGAAATTTTCCTGTAGCTATGCAAATTTTTTTAACTGTTCAAAAATGAACAAAAATTGTTCAAATCAATATTTCACGCCAAGAGCTTCATCCAGTGAGCTTGTTCATTGGAACTTGGATCTTGTACCCAGAATTTGCATAATTTGCTTCAGTTTCGCCCATAGGCGCTAATGTTAAAATTATTTGAACTGTTCAAACCTGAACGAAAAATTGTTTAAATTTTTGATGATGTCCTCGCCGAGATCTTTCGAATGCAAAAAGAATTTTTTGAATCGGACAATTCGTTCAAAAGTTGTTAGGGGGGGGGGGGGACAGACAGACCGACAGACACACGTTTTCCCCCTCTCAAAACCCTACTTTTATTTTTCAATCTTTATTTACTTACTTCATTTATTTTTGACTTTTCGTTTCTAACGATATTTTCACGATACATTAAGCCTTGTTTCATGTTTTACTATTATTTTTAACTTTCACGGGAAAGTAGGCTAAAAAAAGTATCAAATAATTAAATATACTTTTTAGGGTTTGCAGCAGCTTTAGGATCGTCTTGCATCTTTCAAAACACACTCGTTGTCCTCTTCGCTGAGTAGTTGCGTGTTGTAAGGATAAAGGTTCAACTTTACTTTGGCCGGAAATCGAACCGATTTAAGATGAATTCCTTTCTGCAATTCGGGGGGCTATTTTTCTGTAGGATTTCAGAAGTTTACGTGTTTTGACCAACTGTAGATTTCTGTAAGTGTCCGTATGTGTTCCCGGTTCTGTTTATTCCTGGTCGGTTTTCTTCATACCCAAGCTCCTTAATTATATCGATTGCTTCGAAAACATTCGAAGTTTTCGAGCAATTAGACACACAGACTTTCCCTGACAATGGCATTCCAAAACCGCTTTGGTTTGAAATCTTGCTAAAAGTAATTAAACCAATTTCTTTAAATCGATAATTAGTAATTTGTTCGTGAATGTAGTATTTCATTGCTATACAGACAAAAAATATAGATATAGTTCAGGATTTTAGCATTTAAAAAGCATAAAAAATGGTAATGGGATAGGGTGCTCAGCTTATATTAATAAAATTATAAATAGCATCATTAGAAAGTGAAAATATCTCAGAAAATCGAGTAATAACAAAATTTTCATTTGATACGTTGTTTCTAGTCACCGTTACGTTAAATGATGCTCACCCTGTAATCTTCTGAAACGCATTTCTATTACAAATTGATATAATCTCGTGCAAAACTTAAACCGCACGCAAATCTCTCTCAGTATCAATGTTTTAATTACTTAAAACTCGATCAATGCGTGCTATTCAAATAGGTAAAAACATTTGGTTTGCCTATATTAGACTCCTTATTACAGCGTTTCTCAACCTTCCAGTATTCGCGGCCCAGTTTTCAATCATAGTTTCCATTGCGCCTCCCCTCCCCCACTTACAATAAAATGTATACAACAATAATGTATATTGAGTACTTTGGATTCTGTTTTTGAATTATTTTTAACTAACTGCCAAAACAAGAGTAAATGCGAGTAATTTAGTAATAAAATTAATTTATTAATAAATCACTATTTGAATTTTAGGCAAGAGTAGAGGATGATTTTTCTGCACTAAAAACAAGGGAATTTCGCGTTCTATTACCATTTTCAACATCCTACTGTTGTAAAACTGGATTTTCCGATGTTGCCCCTTGGAAGACAAACTATACATCTCGGCTAAATATAGAAACATAACTGAGAGTGGCTATTTTTAATATTAAGCCTTCTTGTGAAAAACTTTGCTTTGCAAGACAGGCCCGAGGAAGTCACTAATAACAATTAAATTTGTTTTTAATTTAGTATGTTTTGATAAAATAAGTTGCTTTACATTAAGTAGTTAACAAATATGTCGAAATGTATTTTGTTTTCTATGTGTATGTGTGCTTTCCTTTCAGTCAGTTAATCAATTTTTTAAAATAATATTTTCTTTTGGATATTCTCGCGCCCCCCTTCTGGTGTGCTCGCGCCCCCACAGGATGAGAATCGCTGCCTTATTAGTTTGTTAATAATCAAATATACCACTTAAATTAAAGAATGTTTTATTTCCTCCAAAATTTTTTTATATTTTGTACCATAGCTATCTTGATCCCATATTATAATTTCTAGGCTAAAGCAACATAATTCCTTCTCCTGTTAACTACTGAACGTGTGTATGTAGCAAATATAGGTTTGTTGTATTTCGAAGACATAACAGGGATCTGGAATCTCCATTGCGTAGTAAAAGTTTGTATAGATGATGCTAAAATTAAAAAGATATTGAGGTCTCCATCGTACTTTTCTTGTGGCATTGATAAAGTACATATACTAATATGATACATTCACATATCTAAAGAACATTTCATTTTAGATACAAATTCCTTTTTTTTTATTTATAACTGTCGCATCTTTTTTATTTTGTTCAATTACTAAATATGAAAATAACTGAATGAATATTGGTCTGCTTACACAACTTCATGCCTACTTCAAAAAAAAGTGGAGGACTTTTAGTCTATGAAATAATAATTTTGTATTACTATGGAAGAGCAAGCGTGACAAATATGGAAAAAAATTGGACGGGATTTTTTTGGCATGATAATTTAAATTTTTTTTTAGAATAAAACACTTCCATTTTTATATATGTAAACACACTAAAAAATATTTAGCTTTTTTGATAATAATTACTTGAAGCAAAACAAGAGAAAAGGAATGTTTTTTCATGTCTGTCTTATAAGGGATTAACCATAAGTGAACATGTTATAACAACAGTAAAACAAAAATAGTAAGTGAATTGCATTTTAGTTCGTATAATAATGCTAAGATTTGAAAGAATAGTTAGTTATATTGTTTCATACGTCACAGTCAATATATGACACAGACACACATTGAGTTTAACAATGAACAGCATACATTGAAATTATATAATTACTAGTTGTTGCTTAAAAACATTTAGGATTGCAGGCAACAATAAAAAAATAAAAAGCGGGAGGGAGGGAGGGGGAGAAAATGAAGCGGAAAAATACTTTTCAAAAGGAAGAAATACAGTGACAAGATAAATCTGCGTAGATTTTCCCTAAGTACGGGTGGCCGAGAAAAACTACGAAATATTGCTGACATTTATTAGATTGATGACATCCCATTTCCTGGTCAGTAAACTGATAAATATAATAAAAGTAGTATAATCGTCTCTCCGTCACGATGTGTTTGTAGTAAACGGTCCCAGATTTCACTTTCGTATAGCTGTAAGCTTGGCCGGATTTTTGCAACTTCAATCTAAATTTAAATTTTAATTTGAACTAGCAGCAAACACTAACAATAGAAAAAAAAAACATCTTCGTAGGGGAACATTTCGAATGAAAAACGATTATTTGTTATGCGTGAATTGAAAAAAGGGGCAAATTATATTATCAAAAAACATAAATAACATTTAATAAAACAAAATAAACATACCAAATATACATTACAAATATCCGAGCACACTACGATATTGAAAAACCACTTTCTATTATCTTCATATTTCAAACAACTTATAATCAGGGCTGATTAAAAGTTAAAGTTATTATTCTCAACAGAAAATATATTTTTCACTCGTGAGAAATATTAACATTATTGTATACGCTTAAATAATTTTATTTCATTTTGTTACTTGAATTCGTCTTGTTATTTAGCTTCTTGTCAGCAAATCGAGTAAAATACCGAGTAAAAGACACTAGACATCGACTTATGTCTAGTTTGCTGCACGTTCGAGCGAAAATCATGCAAAGCATTATTTAACTGTTTTGTTTTTTTTCTACAAATTGAAATAACAGAAAATTTTTAAAGGAAAATAGAATAAGAACACGTTTTATAATAAAGGTAGATATGACAATTCCTTTCTATGGCGATGGCCTTTCTAATAGGGCAGCGTATGGTCACTAACTTTTGCAGATCTAGTGCATTCCCCGGAAATCGGCATCCATTCTTTCAAGTAGCACCACTATCGGCGGATGCCATTACCAGAATTTTGACGCTCAGTTTCTCCCTGGAGGGCAGCACCTGAGCTCTAATTGATGCGAAGCTGTACTAGGAATTTAATTTAGCCGAGATTATCCAAACCAAACGGATAATAAAGGAATCATTAACATGCTGCATAACCATACGACATGGGCGCTGAAGATTTTCTGCATCTTGAAAATCCACTGACTTGGGCCAGGTTTAATCCTGCGAACTTGAGTATACAAGGCCAGTGCCTTACCACTACGCCACCCTGCTGGCTTATGGCGATGTTTTGAAACGAATAAAACAGGTATAATGGAATGGGTCATGCGAGGAAAAAAATCATACCTTTACGTACAGTTAAGCATTTTTGGATCGAAAAGTATTTATTTTTGCATTAAATAAATTTTCCACATTATTAGAGATACATTTATTTATACTTTTAATTCGCCTTAGTTACATTACAATAATCACAAAAGAAAGAAAATGAATCTTCAATTTTTACGCAAAATTCGTGTAAATAATCTTATTTGAGTTTTACTGAATCCAGTGTCCTTCAGATGTTTATCACAAATAATGCACTCTACTTCTGTTCTTAATGATCTTTGACTCTGTTGCTTGTTTTGTAGAATGAGTTTATTTTCTTTTTTTTTAATGAAGATAATTGGTTTCGTTTTCATTTATATTTATGTCTTGTTCTTATTTTTTCTCAACTCAAATAAACCTGATGGTTTACAAAGTTCCTTTGTTGCCTTCGCACTATCCTTCAACTTTTCTTTGCAGTTTCTCTCATATCCTTCTTTTTAATAAACATGTTTTCAACTGGTGCTAATTTTGATATTTCTGTCTTCTGTTTCCCCCTTTGATTTTTTATCCTGTTTCACTTTGAACCAAAGAGAGATTTTTTTTAAAAAAACTCTGTTTAGAATTATTCAAAACGTCGAACGAAAAGACATGACTGAAAAAAATCCAATAAGAGAACAAACAACTTCTATAACATAAACTATGTTTTAAAATATATACAGCAATACGAGTTTTGTAGATGTATCTTTAAGTCCAGCTATGTCGGGAGGCGTTGCAGTTCATTCAGACAGTGATTTGTGTGATCTCAAACAAAGAAAATTAATTCGACAAAAAGACAGAAGAAAGAAAAAAAGAGTGAGAGAAAAGAAAGGGCAATCAATTTCATGCACATGGCAAATTAGTTCCAGTACTACTACTTGACGTTGTAAGGTGATGTTATCTTCAGCCATATCCCAGGAACGAAACATGGCCTTTATTGCCTGTTATTGTTCTCCTAATTTCATTGTGTGCGCAAAAACCATCTCCATACGTATAGGTATCACTTTTATGTATAGATTTAACTGAGGATGCTGCTAGGATTGCATTATGGAGCAAGAATCATATCCTAAAAGTGATGTGTATTATTTTGTTAACTAACTAAAATTTTTAAAAGTAGTAAAGTGCGTAGATAAATTATTTAAACAATTTTCACCCTTCACAACCTGGATCAAGAAATCGTCAATGTACACATTATCCTGATATAAAGCGAGAAGTTTTTCTTCTATATTGGAGCTTATTATAATGGTAACATTTTCGCATACTGCAAACAGTAATCTCAAACGCAACATCCAATACCAACTAAAGTCAAACACAAAAAGGAAAAAACCTTCCGATTTTTCCAAATTCTTAAAATACTCTTTCAAAGATTTTTTACGTTCTATAAATCAACCAGAAGTTGTAATAATAACCATAAATTTTACGAACAGCAGAAAAAAAGAACATACCCTGGGGAGCTATAAAACAGAATTCAATTCAATTCGAAACTTCAACTGGGGCTTTAAATTCGAAATTTACAGTCATGTCTTTCAATATCGGATCTGGAATCCAAGAAAAATAAAAGGGGGTTAGCAACGGTGGCTTTAGGCTATAAGAAAGTAAATGCAAGGGATGTGGGTTTAGCAGAGAAAATATATCTTAGAAAAACACGCAAAATACTTTTACTTGTATAGATACCTAGATCACGTGGAAAAAATATACATTTTAAAAATCGAATTTCCTGGTGAAACATTTGGTAGCATTAAAAGCAAAGCTAGCATTCTATATTATAAAAGTTTTAGAAATTCAGTGCTGTAAATACCATATTTTTCAAACATGAATTCGAATTATTTCTTTTGACATTATCAAAAATTGAAACGAAAAGAATCCC
Source organism: Octonoba sinensis (assembly GCA_038502835.1). Classification (NCBI taxonomy): domain Eukaryota; kingdom Metazoa; phylum Arthropoda; class Arachnida; order Araneae; family Uloboridae; genus Octonoba; species Octonoba sinensis. The sequence goes on along the minus strand of CM076606.1, from coordinate 13,236,169 downwards.
CCGAAAAAGTCCGATTTCGTAGTTTTAAAACTGCAATCTATTTATGTTATTATTTCATTAAAAGGTTAGAAAAATAACAATCGAAATGCTTGATAGTTTCTGTCTCAAATAGATTAAATTTTTGTGTGCAAGGTGCGAAAAGTGGGGAAGGACGTTCTAATTTGATGGAAACGTGCTTCTTCTGGTTCTAATACTGAAAAGAGGGCATGATCACATAATGTTCGTAAAAATGTTGCGACTTTCAGTTACCGCTTGGATGTACGGTACAGAGCAAAATACTTTGTTTCTAAAAGATTTTTAGGAAGAGTGAATTGGAGATGACCACACAATTTCGTCGTGATCCATTTACGGATGTAATAACATTGTCGATGGACAACGAATTTTGCATCAAAAAGTCCTTGTTTTAAAAATATATCACCTTGCAAGTGCAAAAAATCCTAAAATCTGGCACATATCTGCATTCATTAACAGCAAATGTAATAACTTAAGTATAATTAAGGGTCTTTTTTTTTTAAATAGGACAACTTGTGATAGTTGATACCTTCAATTTTCCTAAGCCTTTCAGAATATGATAGTGGTGCTGTGGTAAAAAAGAGTATATTCTGTCCCCTTTGGAATATGACTAGTTTGTCTTTGAAGAGGAGTCAAAGTTCAAGGTCTCGAATATATGGTGCAAATTATATGATCCTGATTTTTTTATCATTATAAAACCAAAACTAAACTAAGAAACATGTTAAACGCGCATAATGCTGCATTATGTGAAGCGCATGCTGGAGCATGTAAAAAGCCTGTATTTAAAAAAAGTCCACATGTACTACAGGTTTTCAACCGGGGTCTGAAACTACACCGCAGGCAGTGGCAGGACATATGTGTCTCATAGTGATCGACTCTTTGCTTACAGAGTAATTGACCTTCAAGTTTGATCTTTGTTTGAAAATTATCAACTTCGAGAACGTTTACTTACAAAAGCCAAGTGCGAACTATGCTTCTTTTTATGATTTTAAGTACTATACTTCGATGTGTAATTAATCCAATATAGTCATTTATGTGGATAACGCTTTAGCAGATATTCAAATAGAAAAGCGGGAGAAAAAGCAACGAAAACGACATTTTCGAATGACCTTTTCCCTCAAAGCCCACGAGTGACTCACCAAATTATTTATGCTAGTATGTCGCTAGTATAAGGTAGTATACATGTTTTGAAAAGGTGTCATGCCTTATCCGCGGTTTTACGAGTACACTCTCAGAAACGCATGCTCAAATCTCACGCAACTTTCGTCGCATTTGACGAAATGGCTTCGTGAAAAATGCTCCAAGTAAACCTTTCATCAAATTGGCGAACTTTGTGTAGTAACTTTTTTAAGTCACGTGATCGCGCGAATCGTTGTAAAAGACGGCATTTTCTTGCAAAAGAAGAATCGTCTAAAGCGATGGTTTCATTTCTGAGAGTGTAACAGGATCTTATAGTTAGCATTATACATTCGAGTCCTTGAAATGTGACCCCTCATCAAAGACAAACTAGTCAGATTTCAAAAGGGAGAAACTCACTTTTTTTATCACAGAACATATCCCGAAAGTTTTATCAAGATTGAAGGCATCAACTATCACACCTCCATTTATTTTTCCTAACATAAAAAAAGACTTCTAAATGTTAACAATCGAAATTGAATCATTACAAAACAATCTGAGTTTTATAAGAATGTAACCCTAAAATGAAAAGCGTTTTTTACGCATAAAGTGAAGAAAGGGTGTTACATTTTTTTAGATATAAATATAAAGATTCAATGTGTCTTTTATTTCTGTAAAAATTTCGGAGAGTTACTGATTTTTACTAGACATTATTAAAAAAATAATAATAATATATATAAATGATAGGAAAAGGTATAAAGAAACTTGCTGTATTGTATAGATATGTCTGAATAGTGGTTAGACTGAACTAGCTTTTCCGTAAAAATAGAGTACGATATGGATTGAATGCTAAAATTGTTGTCTCCGCAGCATTTTTGTGTTGTGAATGCCATTTTAGTTCAATGTTCTAATAACAGCAACTTTTCAAAATGAAAAATCACTACTTTTTATCACAGACTAAAAATCACAGACAGGGAGGAAATCATGGTTTTCAAATATTTCAATATGAAATGGTAACAAATAAACAATCTATATGCTCATCATTATATATGACCTAATACTACTCATTTTTAAAATATTCAAGGGTTTAGCTTGACTAAAGGTTTATCTTCTTTAGATTAAAAAAAAAGGAGAAAGATGGAAAGTATCCGAAAAACTTACAGCTTTCTTATAAAAGATATTAGCCAAGTAAAGCTAGTCACACGTGATTGATCGATTTCTTTAGTTTGTTTAATCACTTCTTTGCGGTATAAAGAAACTTTGCACTTTTTGTTTACTTTGATAGACAGAACCTCGAGTTCCGTAAGTTTTCCATTAACACTCTGCAGCTCTTTTAACAATATTTAAGAATGAAAATAATAAAGTTGATAAACTGTTAGAGTAGTAATTCTTTGAGAAATATTATATTCATAATATTTTAGAATGCAATATTACTCTCAGAATTACTAACTCTAAAAGTTTACTAACTTTATTATTTTCATTTTAAATACATTATGACATACTTTTGTATTATATTAATCGTTTACTATCTTTATTACTTATTTAACTCATTCCTTTGCTGATGGTTCGTTTTCACATCATTTAAAAAATTACAGACTCTAAATATCGGAACTTCTTTTTAATTTAACCATAAAGAGGCTTAATTTCAGATTTTTTTAACTATTACCAATTTGATTTTTTGTTAAATTCCAAAAAAAAAAAAAGAATATTTGAGCTTTTAAACTTTGGTTAGATCATGAATCGCATAACACGTAGAAAGAAAAATGTTTTTTAAAAAATCGATTTGCAAATTCTATTCGTTGATAATAAAAGGGCATCTTTTGGTCAAGATATTGGTTTCATTTGTCCTTGTTTTTTCAAAACTTAAAAATAATAAACCTTAAAAATAAAGAATCCTGAAGCAGTTTATAACTTTCTCAAAAATAGGATATTTTTCTTTGTATTTACATGTTATTTACGACACAAGGAATGCATAAAACAGTATCTCGTTAAAATTTGCATTGGAAGTATATGCGGCAGGGAATGGATTAAACTCCAAGTAATAATTTTCAGTTGCGTTTCCACTGAATTTTAGAGAACTTTTCCAGTATTGAAATGTGTATCAGAATAAACAATGCATTATTCTTTTTTCTTTTCTTTTTCTTTGTCACTGACTCTCAGTCTGAAACAGTATCATTCAAGTTAGAAGTTACAAAATGTCTTTCATTTTCAATTTTACGACAAATTTGTAGTTTACCATCAAATTTCACAAGTAAAAATAAGGTAAAAAATAACTTTGCTTCCTTTTTCCGATATTTAACAAGAAATGTGATAATGTCTGCAGCTTTCTTATTATGTACAAGTTGCATTTGAAAAATTCATTCCTTTGTAGCAAAACTGAGCAAATGTTTCCTTTTTGGAGACTGACAATAAATGCTGATAGCCAGGATTTCTCCACTGCCTCTCAACTGCTGAGCTTACGCCTGTCACCAGTGATAAATGACTTATAAATCTTCCAGGCAATACTCGATTATATATCAAACCCTGCTATGAAGTGATAATCGTATTAGACCGCAGGAATTGTATCGTCAGCTTTTGGAAGATGAATAGTACTAATTGGAAACTTTCAACGATACATCATGTTAATGAATTCGATAAGTTGCATTGTTCAAAGCAATAAAAATTTTTGAAAATGCAATCGAAATCTAATTTTTTGTCTTTCTTTTTGTTTGGATGTAATATTTCGTATAAAATTAAAAATAAAAAGCCATAATTAAGTAAAACACGTTTTTAGAAATAAGGCTCTAGTAATTTTTCAAATCAGTTAATATGCAAAATATAAGTTTCTCGAAAAAAAGATGTGCAGTATATGCATTATAAATATACTTGGAAGTCCAAACAGAAAACAAAGTCCTATGACAATTATGCCTTTTTGTACCATAATGTTTCTTAAGTTATGTTTTCTAACAAACAACTAACTGTACCTTAAACTTTTGAAATCATCTAAAATTTAACTAAAGCTTAACAAAAAAAGCTAACTTCACACTTTTTTTTTTTTTGAATAAATGGAGTTAAATTTCTTTCTATTTGTTTTGTGTGTACTTGAAAACATTACTGGTACTTATTAAGCTAGTTCTGTATTTTATAAACACTTCGTGAGCATTGTGCGCACAATGTATTCATCTATGTATTCTTTTTGGCCGGAATATGGAGAGCATATGAATTTATAGACATCGTTTCCTTTACTGGTTATCATCATTACTGCTTCAAATTTTAATGCTCGTTTCAATGCTAAAATGGTAATAAAATCAAAATCAAACCCATACTTTGTAAAAGTAATACAAACTGTTAATTCATTTTTATTTCTGAGTGTTGTTTGTTTAGTTTGGACGGGGCCCAATATGGTTTTTAGCCTGTTAGCTATAATTTTCTCAAACAATCCTAACGACGATCGCTGCCAATACACCACGACCCTGCACAGTTGTACATGTCAAATTATAAATGTATAGTGACGATATAGGTATTTGATCCTCGTTCCCCTTATGTATGGTAAGATAAGTTATGATTAAATTTAAAGATATATTAAAAAGGATAATACAGTATTAGAAAAAAAAAAACTTAAAGTTGTCTTGCAGAAAGGCATGCACAACACCTCGTCTGTAGCATACATGCCAGGTGCGTGTGTATGCACTTTCCTTTTTCTTCTTCTTTTAATCTGTCTTTTCCCCAAGTTACCTTAAATTCAACGGTCAGGTAAAGATAAAACTGCACCTCAGGCTGCTTATTGGTTTTTAAAAAATGCAATATTTTCGAATTGCCAACTTTCAAGTCAAAAAATCTTTCGTTGTAGATCCACTTGCCCCTATTTCGTCCTGCATCAATCACAATCCCATGTCTCTGATCTGGTGATACCAGAATAGAAAACCTTTTATACGTTTTCTTTTTCTTTTCTTTTTTTTCCGGGCATTAAATCTAGCACTGAAAGAACATAAATCCTGAATTTACAGCCCTGGTTCAAGATTCGAATTGAATTGAATTCAATATACATGGCGTAAGGTTTTTTCTCCTATATATTCTCTGTAAATATAGAACAGTTTACCGCGTGAAAGCTTCGATGGAAAAGCTTCTTAAATCTTTGTAAATAGTTCTTTTCTGCAGGATGTTTGCGCAATTTTTTTCCCGTATAACTGAACTGAGGTAAGAAACCAATTTTGCATATGCATGCAACACGTAATTCAATTTATAAAGTATTATTATTGTCAAAATTACGTTTTATATCAAACTGTTCTATTGTGTTTGCGCTTAAAGAACAGAAGTCACTTATTTTCTTATGAGAATATTATTATACATTTATTATTTGACAAAACTAAGGAAAAAACTTTCTTCTAACAAAAAGTCTTTGTTATTAATATTAAGGTGTCTTAGATTTACTGCCAATCTTCCAATTTTCCAATTTCATGTTTTTTTTTTTTTTTTTTTTTTTTTTTTTTTTTTTGCAAATCAAATAAATAAATAAATCTGTTTTCAAAATACTATAATTAAAATATAATTAATTATTACTCGATTTGAATTTGTTTTTAACCTAAATGATTATAGGGAAAACGTACGCTAAAAGGAATATTGCCAGTGAAGCCTAAATCTAACAAACTATACAAATTAAATTTAATACATAAAAATCCCGGTGTCAATTATTAGAACATTAGGACCCCTTTTTTTAAAACACAAAACTTATATTATCTTGATGAATATGTGCTTGCTTCTAGCTAATGTCACAAAATAATTACATCCAATGGAAGAATTGATGTAAACACAACACAAATTAACGCATAAATTAGTTTTTAATATAGTAATTTTTTTAAGAGAAATTTTTTTTTTTTTAGAAGAAATGTTCCAAACTAATGACTGATGCATTGAAAATGTAAAATGTATTCCATTAAGCGGTTATTCTTTTTTCTCCTTTTATTCACAATACTTTCTCTTAAAAAATATTTGTAAATGATTATACAAATTTCAGACGCGTTTTTCGTGCTTTTCCGGAAAAGACACATGTATATTGTGTATATATATATATATATATATATATATATATATATATATAACCAAAATTTTTCCCAATTTCTGTGTTCAGGATAAAAGGGGGAAAATATTTCATCAGAAAACAAGGAATAGTGGAATATCTTTGAATAAATGCAAAATACCGAATCATTTTGAAACAGTTTCTAGTGCAATGACAGAGTATTTAGCCTTGGGAGTTAGCTGCTTCCTTCAACCATTTAATGTAAAAGCTTTTTGAAATGTGTGATTAATTAATGTATCAGCAACAGCAGTTATTTTTATTTGTATTTAAAATGATAAATAAAAATGCAACTTCGAGATGATTTTCCTTAGAACTTTTGACAAAGCGGAGTAAATATCAACAAGATTTGCATTGATCAGCTCTACTACAATCATATTCGTCACTTTTATTACTTAACACGTTCACGTCGGTGTGACCCACCGGTGGGTCACACTTGACTGTTCTGTGGGGCGGCGTGACCCACCGGTGGCTCACGCTTGACTGTTCCGTGGGGCGGCGTGATCCACAAGTGGGTCACGCTTAACTATCCCGTGGGGCGGCGTACATCGCAGGTGAGTCACTTGTTTTCAGAAAATAAGTCGTTGAATAATAAGTTTATTTTATTTTTTCTCAACATTATATATAAAAATTCGAAGGCTTTCACGAAGCGTAAGGATACAAGACAGTCCCGCCTCACGCGGAAAAACGTAGATATTTGCCCCGGCGTGAACGTGTTAAACTGCAAAGTAGAATAAGAAGTGGATGACTATTCTTGGTTACCACCACTTGCTTAATTTTATAAAACATAAATACATTTAAGAAATATATTCTACTCATTTCTGGAAGTGAAAGTAAGGGTCAAAAAAGAAAAATATGTAAAGCTCCTGAGAAAATTAAACTAACTACTGTTGCATTATTTAAGGGAATGGCAAAGGCTGCTTGAGAAGACAAGGCCCACCCTAGGCTGTCGAGCCATGGAGAGAGGAATAAAATGAATTATTTCGAGACCCTCGAGAAAAAATATGATGTTATAGAAAACAAACGTAACAGTTGTCGCCTTTATAATTATATATGACCTGTGAATAATCATATGTATATGTATATATATATATATGTGTGTGTGTGTGCGTGTGTGTGGACTCTGGGTGGTCTAGGGGCGTGTTGACACAAGACATCGTCTCAAAAGCACTAACAACATTTATTGGTAACGGGACGACAAACATTAACATTAAGACAAACATTAACATCAAACACCATCCTATCAAGACACATTCTTCATCTGCCATACTATATCTTCATCTGCCGACGCGCTGCCGCGTCGCAGCGTGAGTTGGAACCGTGACATGAGATATAGTTCGCAAGTCTAATTTGAGTTAATTGGGAATGATTGGGGAAAATCCCCGCATACACACACACACACACACATATATATATATATACTAGCGGTACCCGCACGGCTATGCCCGTGTTAAAAAAATGAAAAGACCAGTCGGTTTGCCATTGTGTATACAGTGATAACTTGTTTAGGTGTAAATTATTTTATTTTATTAAAACGAATAGCATTCCACATAATTAAAAATTAGCTTCCCACGGCAATCAGCCAGAGATCCTACATATTTAAGCATTTTTTTTTTACATAACACAATAAAAAAGGAAAAAGGAAAGAAAGAAACGAAACAAAACAAAAAATAAAATATTTGAAAGAAAACGCATTTAATTTGTTTAGTTCAAGTACCCACACAAAAAGGACAATTTTAATACATTATAATAGTTTTAATTAATATATTTTTAGTATAATTAATTTTTATCTATTATTTATTGACATTAAAGCCGGGTCCAGAAGCTACGTTTTGTACAACCTTTTGTCTACGCAGTCTTAATACTGAATGAAAACGCTGCAGTTTTTTATGCGTCTACATGGTGCAGAGATATCTGTATATTTCACTCAGTTTAGTGCGATATCGTCATGAAGGAGGTAGTACTCTGGTCAATTTTGGCATGGTGTCATGTTAAAAAAAAGACTGGAACGTCTCAGAAGTACCCGGCGTTCAAAGTGGTCAAACGATTACATAAAATACATATTTTTTGTTGCCTGTTCTGGTGGTTCGACAACTGAAATCTCTTTATTTTCATCGATGGTATTCCTAGACTGCCTTGGTGTCTCCTGATCATTTAGGAAATGTAACAAATCAAAATACCAGAGAGATGGCTTGTAGATTTCGTCTCCAGCCCCAGATCGAATTGCTTTATTAACTTTTGCCAATTCTTTACGGTAAACACTTCTCAAAGAATTAATTATTTACAACTGTTTCTCTGTTTGCGGTTGCATCAATTTCTTTGAATTTTTCCACTAAACTTTCATAACCGTCCCCCTTTTTATCCCTGTCACTATACTCCTTGGATTTGACACGCCAAATGCATGGGAAACTTTCACATAATGCAATAAATTTTGTGAGAAACTCCCGAGAACATTGCCGAGAGTCGGCCATTGTCGCCTGACGAATTGAAACTGAGAAACCAAATGATTTGGAAAAGGGTGCTACCGCCTACATGTGCCGATTTGTCTGCACAGTTCAAAGACATCTATGCTTTCTAGCTCAGTTATCGCTGCAACTGTACAGTCTTCGCACCGGACTCAAAACTACGCACTTTTCCAATCTATACGCAACGTTTTATCTGCAACGTGTTGAACTGCGGAGACAAAAAGTTGTGTAAACCGTAGCGTCTGGACCCGGCTTAAAACAGATAAACGAAATTTGGTAGCTTGCAGAAACAAACAGCAGCAAGCAAAGCTTTGAAAGTGGAATAAACCTTTCATCCGAGCTCAAATAGGAAAATAACATATGTGCTAATTCACAGGCGAAAAAAAATTAAAATAAATAAAAGTATAAATAGTAATAATAAGCTGGAATAACAAAAATCGCTATAAAGAATAACATTTCTTTTAAAAACCTCTGTGCAGAATGAAAAATGGTCTCGTAAAATACATGTCAAAATAAGGAAATCAAAATAAAACTATCAACCGCCTGTGCGCCGCAGGAAATAAATCTCCAATCGCTTTAAAAAAATAATAATCAAAATCCAAAAAAAGAAATAAATATATTAAAAATCGGCTGCTCCTCAAAATACTAAAAACCGCAAAAATTTTAATTCGTTAAAGAAAAGGATTAATAGTCAGTCGGCATGGTAACAATGAAAATTAAAGTTAATTACCGTGAAAAAATAATTTCGAACTGCAGAGAAAAATGCTTATAACTTCTTTTCTAGGTAATTTAGAGGCTTCGAATTTTCGCACGCAGAGCGAAACTCCTTCCGGGGTAGTTTTTCACGCGCTTTTCAACGGTATCAAGCTCGAAGCGATGCGATAATTTCTTCCCATAGAAAATGACTATTTTATGAAACTTTCGGCTATAAAATGGAATAAAAGAAGAACAAATTCGAATTTCAGAAAAAACTCTCCGAGGTGCACACCCCCATGTTCCAAACTAATTTCGTGCCAAATTTCATGAAAATCCGCTGGATGGTCTGGGCCCTACGCCGTACACAGACACACACACATACTTACTGCTTTATTATTAGTAGAGATATATGTTGAAGTGAAGCAGTATATAAAGACATGAAGGCAATATAGTTTTGCAGAAGCCATATTGAAAAAATATTTTTCTTTCCGTTTCCGAAGAGACTGAAAGATCTGAAAGTGTGTTCCCACAAAATTGTTGTTTGGGAAAAACTGATTATACAAACTACACTGAAATCGATCAATCACCTGTCGTTGTCACTTTTTGCGTGGCAATCTAAGTAATGCTGTAGAATTTGGTGTGTGTGTGTGTGTGTGTGCTTTTTTCTCTTTTTTTCGTTTTCTTTAGCAAGGCTTTTTCTTCTGCCTTGAAATTCCGATAACTTTTCCATCATTTTTACCAGAAAATCCTGGGACACTGATATATTAAACCAACTCCATTTTTCTCTAGCTTAATAATATACTTTAAAGATAATCTGAAAAATTCTTCACATTTACAACTGAGGTTAATTTTTGAAAATTTGTTCCAAAACCGAAAATGAATTGTCAAGTCAAAATGACGCAGACTTTTTTCCTTTTTTTTTCTTCCTTTTTTTAAAAAGAATTTTTCAATAAAAAATGACATGACTTGAACTTATGCTGAAATAATTATTTCACCACGATTCCAAGAGCGAACATTTGTACGTTTACTCTATGAAAATAGTTCCAACTGTCATCCGTGGTTATTACGTTAGGTTGTTTTTAGTTGTACAAAAGAATTTTTAAAAATATTTCTTTGGAAAATTCTACTTCCGAATAAAAACCCAATACATAATTACAAATAAAAACCCAAATTCCAAATGCAATATCATTTATTGAACGGAATTCCCTCAACAAATGCTTCATAAGTTAAATTAACAATTTAGCTGTAATAAGCAGCAAATTCTGTAATTTTTAACATTTTCTCACGTTCTCTGTTATTTTCTGAAAGGAAACGAATCGCCGTATCTTTCAGCAATTTCACAGTTTATATTAGTTCATTATTCACACTTACCTATTGGCAAAATACGCTCCCTTTAATTATGCATCTAAATAAAAGCACAACACGGAAACAGTTAATTAATCATAAAAATGCACATAACTTCATTCAATTTCTGATTCTGTGTGAAATTAATGCAATAAGATTCTTGACGAGAATCACTAAGTTAATTAATTAGCAAGAAATATTTCAACATATTTCTCTCCAAAGAGGAAAGACCGAGACATTTTTGCACCAAAACAAGTTTAGTGATTATTCTGGTTGATTTAACTGAATTAACGCAACAAGTTGCTTATTCAGAGGGCACCTGTTTGTAACTTTTAAAGAATTATTCGACTGAAGGAAACAACCAGATGGGTATATGAAGCATCAAAAGTGTCTAAATATTTCCTTTTGTACGTATTTAGTTTGATGTAACCAAACTCTGAAACACTAAAATATGTTAAGCCAATGCCAGCAGGGTGGCGTAGTGGTAAGGCACTGGCCTCCTACGCGCAAGTTCGAAGTATCAAACCTGTCCCAAGTCGGTGGGTTTTCAAGGTCGTCAGCGTCCATGTCGTATGATTATGCGGCATGTTAAACAATCCTTCAGTATTCGTTTGGCTTGAACACTCTCGGCTAAATTAAATTCCTAGTAAAGTTTCGCAACACTCGCTCAGGTGTTGCCATCTAGGCGGAAACTGAGCTTCAAAATTCTCAAAGTGCTAATGGCATAAACCAAAAGTGGTGCTACTTGAAAGAATGGATACCGGTTTCCGGGGAATGCACTAAGCTTACAAAGGTTAGTAAAAATACGCGCCCATTAGAAAGAAGAATTAAGCCTATATTGACATACGAGTATAAATGAATTATCAGATATCTACATATCAATGTTGTTTGGTTTTTTTCCCTTTTTTTAAATAATTAGTTATGGATTATCACACACACACACACTACACCAAGATTAAATAGAGGAATGAAAGTTGTAAAACTTTCGAAAATATGCCAAATAAGTTGCAAATTGCTTTAACTTTACTAAAAATAAATTATGACTACCAGAAAAACTCATTTAGAAACAAGTCCCACTAAAGTGTTTCAATACAGCTAAAAATTGTCTATTTTAAATGGAAGCGCGTAAACTACGAAACACCTGGTAGTTTGTTGACAAAAATTTTTAAATTATTTATTTCTGCTAACAGCATTATTAGAAATTTAAGGGCCGAAGCTGAGTCACAATTGTGAAGTATGTGTTATTAACCGACTTCCTACAGAAGAGGAAATTATTAGTTCAAAACCGTATATATGGGGTGGGGGTTCCCTTCATTTTTCTTTTCTTTTTTTGTTTATTCATCGATAACTTCTCACTGGATGAACCGATTTTGATGACTCTTTTTTTCTCAATCGATTGACAGTGGTCTCCCATAGGTCCCGTATCTTCGTTTGCTCACATTGGATAATTAGGAAAAAAGTTATGGGTAAAAATGTAGGAATTTTTTCGTTTTTCCTCCCATAACTTTTGACTTGAACCGATTTTGATGCTTGTTTGTTAATCGATTGAGGGTCTCAAATATTGCACATAGATTTGACTGCACTTGTTTTCTATAAAAATATGATATAAAACTCATTATTAAAATGAATTTTTTGCCAATAAAGAGTAATATTACAATCACTTATGATAAGAGTTTGAGGGAAGGCTTCTCCGAAACAAAAATTAACTTATTTTAGTTAATAAGTTAGACTTTTTAAAATCAACTGCAAAACGGAATTTATCATACAAATGCTTAGTTTGTAGTGACAGTCATTCAAAGTGGATGCCCCTTTTCATATTAGTTTTTAAATAAAAAAAGAGTATTAATATGAAAAATGTATGAAAATGAGAATGCACTAATAATAATTAATGCACTAAAAAGAGAAAAATAAAATGATTGGGGAAAATAGAATAGACTTCCCATTAAAAATTGCGCTATAAAGTATAAAATAAATTAGTTCTTAAACAGCATCGATACAACTTTAAAACTTAGTTTTGAAATTCGGTGCAAAATTATGATCTATTAAATCTCTTGTAATCATGAATCAATTATAAATGCAAGTGGCAAAGAGTGTGCAACAGTTCCAACATGAAGTAACACATTGTTTAATGGTAAATAGACTCATAATTTTGCTCAGACTTCTAAAACTATGTTTAAAAGTTTTTGTTTAAAGATAGAATTTATTTTTTACTTTTTAGCATAATTTTTAATTTGAAGTCGGTTCTATTTTTTTCCCCCAAAAAAATATTTTATTCAGTGAGAACCCTGATAAAAGCAAATTTTTAAATGGAAATACTTAAAATCCCTCTCTAAAAGTTTCAGAAAAGAAATTGATTCATAACCAAACTTTGTTTTTCTTTTCAAAATGTATTACATAAAAAATAGTAACCTAAAAATGTCATTACTTAACGTGTTAAACGTTTCCATTTTTCCAAACATTTTTATGTAAGTCCTACATACTTAGGACAAAACTGCATAACGAATAGCAGGAGAAAGCCGTTTTCTACGCCATTTGGATAGAAGAGAAATAATGTTTTAATACCTGAAATAAGGCTGCATGGGTAAAAAGAAAGTACTAGAAATCGGTAAGAGAAGGGGAAGGGTTGAAATGGTGGGGAAAGCAAAATGGGAAAGGATGAAAAGGGGTTTCCCATTCAATGAAACGCAATGTTCAAAGGCTTTTTAGCTAGCTACGGTCGATCGATACATAGGGTTTTAGATTACCAAAGGGAAGAATGCGACTCTTCTATGCGTTACTTAGAATCGATGGTTTCAGATTGATATCTGATTTTGTCTCAATACTTCGGTTAAAAATTCGTACTGTCAAATAATTAATTTTGCACGTAACTTCACACTAAATGAAAATTGCTAAAAATAACAAGAAGTTTGGTCTAGAACTATATGAGCCTACGTTCACGTGTACACCAACATCACATTTATAATCTATCTATCTCCTTCTCTTTCTAAATTAGCTTTAGTTCTTGATCACTTCAAATGAGCCTTATTCAACATTTGATGCATATTTATTCATTCATGCATCCATTTATTCATTCATTTATTCACTGATCAATTCATTCATTCATTCATTCAGAAATATCCTTAAGAATCTCGACGAAAAATGTCTTGGGAAAATAGGCTCGTTTAGTTCTGGATGAGCTCCGCCTCTGCACATGTCCTACGTCATAAGAACTTTCCGATAAAAATTGTTCCAAGCAAATCCGTCAGTTAGGTCAGATGACCTAGAATCTTTGGCACTTATCAGTTAAAGGTCTAAGGTCGCTAAAAGAGTTATACATCACCAAAAAAAATGTAAACAAAGCAAATTTATAACAAAACAATTGCTTTGATTGATTACAGAATTGAAATATATCGCACTTAGTTTCTATATTAAAATTTTTTATTAATGTCTGTCACACAAATTTGCATTCCTATTACGACAGAAAATCGATGTGAAATCACAATCACATATTTATTTTGTTTTTGCTTGCAGCGTAATCAAATTAAGCGTATTAAATCTGTGCCTGAGAACCATAGTATACTAAGTCCATTTTTCAAGTTTTTTGTGATGAAGTTAAAAAATAAGCATTTCCACCTAACTGTTTTAAATGATTTGGCATCAGGCGCAAAAAGCTGTTCATAATTGCATGAAATACAACTGAATTCGAGTAATGTCTCAGGGTATTTTCCTGCTAAAAGCAACGAAGACATTTTGTCTCCGTCGTAATAGACTGTTGCTATGGTTATCAAACTGACAGCGATAACGTATGCCTTCGATTACGCAATGAACCAATCACTGCCGACTGGGAGAAGTCCCTCTGAATGACGCAATAAAAAATGAAATATGTTGTCTTTTGTGGTATGTTGTTTTTGCTATTAATATGAAAGCACATTTAGTACTTTATGATTTTGGAATGCATTGAAATGTAAGATTTCATATATTATTCCTTAGAAATTATTTTATTATGTGAAAATCCCGCGTTACATTCTAATTTAAAATACATTTGGTTTAAAGAGATGTATTTTTATCTCTCCAAAAAACTTACAACACGTAATTTAAATACATTTCAGTGCTGAACAAAACTGTAACCTTCTCCCTTCAATTGTCATATAAGTATGACAAAAAAAAATGAAAACATGGAAAAATGGTTTTCATTCAAGAAGGGAAAAAAATCAATGAAGTTTTAGAAGAATATTTTGCATGTAAAAAAACCTATGTCATTGACATTTCATCGATAAGGAAGGAGCGGTTTCGGTAAGAAAATTTTGTAGATGTAATGGAAACTTCTGAAATATCAATTGAATTCACACAGCATATCACGGAATATTATTCACAAAACATTTTGAAGCAAATATCCTGCAATGTACAACGGAAAGTTCAGATGCTGTTTCTGAATAATCTTGATTTAAATAAAAGCTTAACGTACTGCATAAAATCTTCAAATCTCTTGCAACCGCAAAAATTCTGTTATAGATATTTTTAGTAAAATATCCTGGGAAAAACGGTTTTCTGTATTTTTTCCGGAAGAAAAAACATTAATAATTTTGTTTGAATATTAGAAATAATATTTCAGGCTATTTGAATTTTTCAGGTTAATCTTTCTTGAAACACATTTACGTACTTTCAAAACTCAAGAATTTCTGTAATCTACTTTGAATGATATTTAAAATTTAATTTATTGTTTTTTCATTAGAAGATCAATTTTTGCAATTAAAACGATTATAATTCGAATTTCTATCATAATAACTTACTTTTTTCACATCATAAGTCCATTTCAGCAGTCTAGAATTGATTTGATCTTTAGATTGATATGTCTTACAATTTAAATGAACAGAAGTGAAGTTTTATTCAGATTACAAAAACCTGTCTTTTTCCTCCTTTGTCATAAACCAAATTAGATAGCTTTTCTTTTATACAATGAATTACGTAGTAAAGCATTTTCCAAATCCTGAATGAAGAGCAGCCAAAAAGAAAATTACAGCATTTGATGGTCAGGTGAGTTCAAGTTAACAACGGTATAGTTTATCGGTTATATGCCCTACATTTTTTTGCTCGCGAAACATCGCCAAATGAAATATAAACAAAGTAATGTCATTTGATTTAAATTTCACGAGATTTTATTAGATGGCATATTGGCGACATTTCTAAAATATTCGCCAACGTGATGCGTATAACTCATAAATACCCTTACAACTAATGTGAATCAACTTAGATTCAATGTATAATTGTAAAAAATACCCAAAAGAAATGCGAAAGAACAATATAAGCACTCTTAAATATGAGCAAATAGCAAAAGTTATCTTAAATTCTAAAAAGGGTATGGACTAGGGGTAGATAAGTGTAAATATTTCTAAAGTCATTTCATTTTATTTGCCCAATAATATTTTTAAATATAACATACATCATTTACACTACATTTAATAAAGGCACAATTTAAAGTTCTATATTTTCTGTTAAAGTTTTTTCCCCAGATAGCTCTTTTTAAAGTGCATTTAGAAAAAAGTGTAATTTAATTAATTTTTCCCATCTTTAAAATAAATGATTCTATATTAAAAAAAACTCTTCTTGTAAAAAAAATGTTCATATTTGACCTCTTAATGAATTATACAGTAAAAACGAAATCTCCTTAATTATTTCAATGGTACTTGAATGCCATTTGTCTTAATTAATCTCACTTAATAAAAACAAATTAAGAATGGATGTTTTACTTTAAGAATTAAGGTTAATTAAGCAGCAAAGATATTTGATATAACAAAAGTGTTTTTCTTTAATATGCTGTAATTAAGGATAAATGAATTTAGTCTAAAACGGAGAAGTTAATGGATTAAAAGTTATTGATTGATGAAGTTAAGTTTGAAAGCTAATTACAGTTTAATTTTGTCTTTAGATATGTTTTAATATTACAAAATGAGTTATTAATTGGTTGCTTAGGTACACATATTCTTTGAAGTGTTTCAGTTAGTTTACTCTTTCATCCTAGAGACTTTGTTTGTTTTGAACGTGAATAGTTTTAAATAAAATATAACGAAAGTAGTTTTAGTTTAGGCAATAGTTAAAAAGTTACGCTGTTCAATTAAACTTAATATATATATATATATATATATATATATATATATATATATATATATAAAGGGAAGAGGAAGCGTGAACGTACCTTGACTCCAGGTCATTCTTCAGCAACAACAACATAGTGTCTACTTAAATTCCTCAGTTTATTTATTTATTTATTTATTGTTTTTTTTTTTTGTAAATTCTATGATATAGGGTCGTTTTTATAGTATGTTTTCCCAATGGAAGAGCTTGAATTTTCATTACTGTTCCTGATATTTACATGGTGGTTGGAGTATTGCAAGATACTTTTTAATTAAACGTTTTTTCAGTAAGCTATTAACCTTGAGTAACTGTGCAAAGCACTTATAATTTTTCGTAGAAAAGTATATGGTGAAAAAAAGTTTGCCTCTCGTTCCAAAATGGGAGAGTTGGCGAGAAATATAACAAACTCCACTGCATATACATTTCAAAAAATAATATTTTTATTTCAGAGTATAATAATTATTATATTATTTCTGTAGTTTTTATTATTTATTTATTAATTTATTAAAGACTGTTCACTGCACTACATAATATTTTTGAATTGTTTAATACATTTTTCATTGAATAGATTGTTTCCAATGACTCAAAACTTTTAATATAAGATATTTAACTCCTGTAAATGTACATCAATGAAAATTACTTATTCAAATAAAACAACCATGCTATCTTTTGGAAACTAACAAACCATAATACTTCAATATATTTTGATTAAAGCTCACACACAAACTCGATTAGGGAAACACGAATTATCGCTCTATCCCATTCGAGGCGACTAATAACGGCTGACATCCCTCTTCCTTACAAACAGTCGTGACGCTAAATTAAATCCCTAAAACATATTGAGCTTTGGGAATTAGCGACCAGAGTTGCAGAGGACTTCTAACGTTCTGTGTAACCGACCTTCTAAGCGTAATTACAATAACTGTTGAAGAGTGCTCGGGAAGTAGCTCAGAGAGTAGTTTTCAAGTATTTGTCGGAATGTTGTGACTTCGACTGATTAACTTGTTGTTCTTCTGATAGAGATAAAGTACTCTTTTTCAAAACGTTGAGTAACAACCAGGACTTATTTTTATGTAATTATAGCTTTTTCTATGAAAACAAACTATTGTGCTTGAAATATTTGCAACCGAGAGAACCCAAATATAATGATCTCTCTCAGATGAGTTGACACATGGGATTAACTAAAAAAAGCGGCTCAGTGAGAAGAACGTATAAATGAAATTGAATTTTATTTTGAATGAAATCAATTTTTAAAGTGAAGGAATAGCAGAACAAAAAAATATAGCAAGAATAATAGTTTCCTTTTAAGAACATAATTTCCGTTAAAAATGACCTTAATAAATTTTAAATTTATATCTGACAAGAAATATGTATAACTTACATGATTTGCTTCATTTTTTTTTCTAAGTTTCAAAAGTGAAGATTGTTTTTGCTTTTTCCTATTATTTAAAACATCCTTTTCAATCTCATTTAGATGGTCCCAAGAACTAAAATCGGATAGTACTTCATTTTTTATTGATTTGTGAACCGTTGCCAACAGTTTTGGTGTTACTGAACACCATTTTTTGGTGTTCAGTTGGGGCAAATTTAAAAATTATTTATTTTTTATGTACTTTAATTTTTTTTTTTGATTGTTTTTTTAAAAAATATAAACGGTATAACCTTTCGTAACACAAGAATTTTTTAACTCCATCACGTATCGAAATTTCATTGCGATTGCTCATTTCAGTGAAAATAGGATAAATGAGCAATCGTAAATTTTTGATGCGTAGTTGAGTTAACGAATATGCTAAAAAAACATTCTTATGTCTATTTTCATAGACACTTAAAAGAATTTAAAATACATCAAAAAATTAATAATTTTCAGCTTTACAGCGCCAGAACAACAAAAAGAGTGTTCAGTAACACCAAAAAGTTTTATGGTGTGTTTTTTAAAAGACAGAATTTTGAAAAGAATAGGAGAAAAAACTTACAGTATAAAACTTTTAACGACGCATAACTGAGACACTTGTGTTCACAAGACACTTCTGAATCGTTAAAGTACAAATGAATCGTAAAGTGCATTCATTTTTCTATCTGTTTAGTCGCGGCTTTTGAAAATCAACGTACAACTGAGAGAGACACAAAAAAAAGTGACTTATAAGTGAGAGATTACTAACGCATTTCAATATTTAGCAGAGTTTCTGTTATCGGAAAAATATGACAAATTATCATGGTTATAAAAATGACTTAATTATCAAAATTGAGTTCAATTTCAAATTATACAAATATAGGAATTATGAATATTTTTCACCGGTTTAAATAATTAGTTTAACATCCGTAGAAACAATCTTTGTACAGATTGTTTCCAAAGTTTTAAAAAACAAATCTTAGATACATGTGATATAGACAAATTTACATTTTCTAAGCACTGTGTTAAACTTGGATTATCACGTGATAGTGAGAAACGAACTTTTGACTGGATATGTGAAGGTGAAGAAACAAACTTTTGACTGGATATGTGAAGGTGAAGAAACGAGCTTTTGACTGGATATGTGAAGATGAAGAAGCGAACTTTTAGTTGGATGAATGAAGATGAAGAAAGAAACATTTTACTGGATGTATGAGCATGAAGACGGAATAATAAGCAGAGGATGACAATAATACAGTTGGGTCCAGAGGCATAAGATTTGTTCCTTGCACGTTTGGTTTTCTTCTTAATATTTCATTTGAAATTAACTAGTCTTATGAGGTCAAAGTATTATTTTTTTATAAATAATTTATATATTTTATGTTGACTAAATTAATCTAGTTAACCTGGAAACTTAGTCCTCTCAGTTTTGGCACCTGAAACACCTTTTCCTTCACATCTTTGTATATTTATTTCACTTATGTATTCACACGCCTTTATGTCGTGAACCTGGCCGCGAGATAAATTGTTTCCGATAAAACTGTTGTTTTCTCAAATAATTCAAATCCGCGACACTTCTCATTCGTATTAGCGACTGTGCTTAATTCATAAATAATTTGTAAGAATCAAAGTGTTATGATTTTATGTTTAATACTAATTTCAAAAGTAATTAAATTATAGTATAAAAAAATTGCATGAGTACGTTCTTTTAGTCATAAACTAGGAAAAAAAATGTCCATAAAGTGAAGAAAATTGAGATGCATTCTTCACTTTTCTGTGACTTCTTTTTCCTCCACTGTCAGGAGATAAATACGCTTTTAGTTTAAGCAGCCAAATACATGGGTCTGAAGAAAATAAACTGAAAAAACATTTTCGAATTTATGTTTCAATGATTTATTTCAATCTGTTTTCTTTATGTATAAGAATCCATTTTGAAAATCTCTAAGAATATATTTTATCATCTTTCATGGTGTAATGAGTTTTTCCGCAATGTAAAAACTGCACGAAAAAACGTAACAACATTTTGCTTCTAACCCAATAAATAATGAACATTATGTCTTCAAATAAAACTTTCCTAAAAAAGAAAAAAAGTGCAACATGAAAAAAAAAAAAGGTTTTATAGTAATTACTCTTTTTCGTAATTTTTTTTTTTTTTTTTTTGTTAAAATAAAATTTGAATTAATTTTTCACACTCGTACATATATTAGATTGGTCCTTAGGAAATAATCGAAAAATCATTAGAAGAAAATGAAGTGCCAAACGCTTAACGAGTCTTAAAGTTGAAAGCAGTCATAAAGCTAACTAAATTAAACCTAGAATGGCTTAACAAGAGTTTGAACAAAATTTAATTACAAAACAAAAGTTATTAATGAATTGGTAAAAACGTCTATAAATTCTGCAGTCTTTTATGATATTCAACAAACAATCCTTCCGGTTTTCATCTTTCATTTTAATACAGTAATATGTATTTCTCAATAAGTCTCACCGTGCATTCTGCATTGTCTTTAACACTGTAAGACTTCTTACACTAATGCGGCCCCGTCGAAAGTTAAAAAGATTAGTCAATCGAAGTAAAAGTGGAAAATATTTTAAAAGCGCTTAAAAATGTGGATGTAGTTTTTGCTGCACATTTATGCAGCTATGCGTGTACAAATTGATTTTTTACTCCAATACAACATTTAAATGTTTTTATTAGCAAATAGTTGAATCGTTTGGTTCAACAGACATTGCTTCATTGAAAAAAAAAAAAAAAGATAAAAACATGTTGTTTCTGTTAGCTGGTAAGATACTGAAGCGGACTATCAAAAGTGTTTCGCTGCTACCCGAGAGATCTTCTCCATATATGGCTTTATAAATATGTCCTTTAAGAACAGAAAATCCTGGAACATCCTGATGTGACATGAGTTATCAAAGTCTTTCGTTTGATAGTGTTTTATATCCTGAATTTATTTGATTAAAAATAATTAAAATTCCAAAGAACAACTATAGTTATACTGCCAACGCAAACTTGTATATAATACAAAAAAGATATTCAATTAATTTCTCCATTTTCCTTAGCTTCATGTTTCAGGAAATTGAAGCAATCAAGTATTTGTAACGAAATATTTGAGGGTTTCTGAGTTTCAACGTGTGATCGCGGAAACTTAGGAAAAAGTGAAACACTATCGAATTGAAATAAAAATTCCTTGATTGCAAAACTTTAAAACTTAATCATGGAAGAAAAAAGGTAAGTGTAATCATAACAAAATTTAATTAGTTTGGATTTTGTTAGATGCTTTTACATTTTAATTACATTTTCAGACTTTCGAGATACATAATATTTAAAACAATGTTTTTTTACTAAAATGATTACGGGTATGATGGATACATACAGAATTGACAACATTCTAAATTCTAATTGATAAAAATTAAAATTTCTATTCCTGGCAAGTTTGAAAAAAGCTTGATAAATTACATCTTATTGTAGCATGATTAAGATATTTTGTAGATATTTGAATTCATCCAATTCAACAAACTACAAATTGATTTAAGTATATAAAGTCTTATAAATGATAAACATAGGTAAAAACAGTTTCCATCTGGAAAAATACTTAAGTTAACTAAGCATTATGAACTTTATAAATTTCTCATGCACACAACTGGACTTGTATTAGTAATGCTTAAAGGGAATACTTTATTTATATCATTTAAAGAGTTAGTTTGAATATTTCCGTTAGTTTTGGTTGAAAAGAAATTCCTTACCTAAATATTTACTTTATCTTCTATTTATAGTATTTTTTTTATTTTTGAACTATTATTTACTTATTAAATTGCTTTATTTTATTGCGATTTTCCCCCTTGCTTAGCAATGGTTTGATAAATAACATACGTAATAAATAGATCAATAGAATATATAATCGTACACGAAAGAACTTTAAAATATGCATTGAATTTCAACAAAAAACCTCCGAAAAGGATGAAACTTCTAAAAATAACTATAAAAAGGTACAGAAAAACTAATCCCACTTTTCAGGAATTACATTCTTTTGCTTGACTGGATATTAAATCAAGCACAAAATCTCAAACTTCCTAATTTGAAAAAAATAAGACGATGCCTTAATATTAATTAATTTAATTTAATAAGAGTAACTTCATTTAGAATGAATTCATTAATGTGAGTAGCAATAATTCAGCATAAACTATTTTTGATAAGTACCTTCTATAATAAGAAAATTACACGTTAATTTAAAGCACAAATGAGCAATAAAATGCAGACATATGTTTCGGGATTGCTTGGAATCCCTTTTTCAATGCGACAAGGAGCTTCTAGATGCAAAACATCATTTGGATGTTTTGCATCTAGAAGCTTCTTGTCGCATTGAAAAAGGGATTCCAAGCAATCCCGAAACATATGTCTGCATTTTATTGCTCATTTGTGCTTTAAATTAACGTGTAATTTTATTATTATTGTTTACTTGCACAAAGTTAAATTATTTTTATAAGTACCTTCTAGTTATATTGTTTTAATAAAATTTATAAAAGAAACATATTTCCTTGAAAGGGTTGGAAACTTTTTTTGAAAGAAGTTTAAACTTAAAAAGATTCTTTGTTGGAGACAATTAGTTAAGGGCTAACTATTATAAATTGAAAACAATTAGAAATGATACAATTGCAATGTGCATTGCCTAACGTGTTTGTTAACGCCGGAATGGAAACGTCCTGGTTAGAAGCGAGACTCTAGACGCGGGGCAGAGGACCCTGGCAGTGCCGGTCAATTTTTCAAACTGCAGGAAATTTGCTGCGCCTATGTCGTATGATTATGCGGCAGTTAAAAGATTCCTTGAATAGACATTTCGCTTGGATGCTCTCGGCTAAATTCAAGACCTAGTGCAATTTCACATCAACAGTGTCCGGGCGCTCCCCTTTTCAGGTGGAGAAACCAGACGTGAAATTCTCATGGTACCACACTGATTGTGGTGCCGCTGAAAGAGATGGCACCAATCTCAAGGAAACGCACTAGGTCTGCAACTGCCAGAAGCCAACAACAGCCCATTAAAATAAAATAAAAAATCTTTTGATAAAAAGAAATTTTAAAATTTGTCTAATGTTTCTTTTTCTGCTATACGAAAAGAAAAAGCCTACCAAACATGCGCTATCTTTTAATGCAAGTTTTACACTACATACTTCATTTTAACCGTCTATTTCAATGTCGTAACTTTTTCTTTTGAATTAAAATGCAAAAAAAAAAAAAGTCTTGCATGCATTAAAGACTTAAACTCTCTGATAGAAATTTAAAATTCTGATTACTTAACGGTAATTAAATCATGTTTATACTCTGGAAAACCAAAATTGCATGTTAGGCATAAAAAGGTAAAACTAACATTTGTATACACGTTTCTTCTTATAATATTTTAAGTTAAGAAAAATTATATATCTTTTTTTAGTACATGACGGGGTTAATCATTCGGGGAAGAAACGAAGCAAGCTGCGAATGTCTTTTTCAGTGATTGCAAAAAAAAAAAAAATTCAGAGGTACTTTATAGATATTTCTGAGTTGTTTTAGTTTTAGTTATTTATTTACTGCGATGTTACACATTTTCGCAATGGAACAGTTATAGCAACGACCATAAGAGTTTAATAACTTGTGATAACTTATAACATAAAAACATTGTTTGCATTCATGAATGTAGACTTGTTCGACTTAGAGATTATGTATTTCGTAATTCACTCAAAGAATATTTATTCACACTTTAGATGGGGTGAATTGATACATGAGGTTAAAAATAAATTATTTAATTAAAGAAATTTTTTAATGAAATTTTATATTGCAAACAGATACTTATTCGTACATCTGTAAATACAGTTAGAAATTTCATCATGAACTTACGATTAAATAGCGGGCAGCAGTCTGTCCATCTAATTCACCGTTAAATTTACGGTTTGGAAAATTTTTTTATCTTTACGGGACCTAAACCATTTCCAATCATCTTGTTTAAAAAGCTGTAGATACAAAAAATTACAGTTTCATAACCATTTATAACTAGTATGGTTTCAAAACTGAAAATGTAAATTTTTAAGGTTTTTGAAAAATTTCGAGGCGTAGAATCTTCGCGAGTGATAGAAACCGTAAACGTAGTTCGAGGGAATCGAACCCCGGGTGTATAGCGTACCAACCTTGCGCTCTAACCATTCGGCCATCTTCACGACGCAAAGCTTTCGTTTATTTTCAATAAATCTTCTTTTCCAACAGGCAAACTGCAATGAAATTGATATTTCAGTTTTTGATTGGTTCCAAAGTCACTTTTGGGCTAAATTTACTGTATATTGACGAAAATCGTTTTATTTGCTGCAAAAATTAAAATGCAAACAAGATTCAGGAGCTTAAATTACATATTTTTGATTTACGTGTGTATGTGCTTCTATTTTTCGTTCCACAACCAAGATGGACGCCCGATTCTTATTTAACACGAGCCCTAGGTGGCGCTTGTAAATTACAGTTAGTTAAACGTTCTTTAAGAGAAACAGAGAATAAACATTTTTTTTTTCACGATCAGCGGTTTGAGTACCATCTTTTTAATGGTTATTCGACTGTTGCAATTAAATATGGTAAAATAACAATCAAATAAATGGTTATATTACTATTTTGTTACGGAAATTTTTAACAGTATAATATGTAATAGCAATTCATCAAAATAAATTTTTAAGGCATTAAAGCAAATTTCATGTTTCATGTGCATGGAAATAAAGGTAATTAATCAACAGCACATTCATCAATTATAATTCCATATTAACGAAGTATATTTTAAGAAATACAGGTATTTTTTTAAGTGTTATAATTAAAGTGTTTTCTTCTATCGAGTTTCATTATACATTTTAGTTAATCACATAGATTATGTATATTAGATTTCATCTAAAAATCATTTTCAAACTATCCAAGCTCAGGAGTTTATGTCGTAAAAATAACTGATAATAGAAAAAAATCTCCAATTTTGATAGTTTCAATGAATAAAATGCTTTATTCATTGAAACTAGCTTTCAAAAATTTATAAACGTTTTTATTATGACTCTTTTTCAATGACATGCTTCAGTTAATTCATATCAGGCCTAAATAAGTTTCTAATCCGCCAAAATGCTAAAATGAGTATTGAATTTAAGAGGCTTATCACACAAACTCAGTCTTCTTTTCGTTTCATTCCTTTTCTTTTTTTTTTTTTTTTGTTTTGTAATATCCTTCTAAAAGAGTATTATCTTTCATACTTTCAGAGAAGCTAATCGACACCTATATTTTGAAACATTTCAAAAGTAGTTCTTATAGAGTATCGGAAATGCATATGAAAGAAATTTTTAATGAACAGTTTAGGGATGCAAGAGAAGATTTTAGAATTTATTTTTACAAAAAGTAAATAAATGAACAATATTTTTTCCAATGGGCTGTTGTTGGCTTCTGCCAATTTCAGACCTTGTGCGTTCCCCAGGTTGGTACCATCTCTTTCAGTGGCACCACAATGAATGTAGTACCATCGCCGCATGAGAATTTTGACGTCTAGTTTCTCCACCTGAAAGGGCGAGCACCCAGACTGTGTTGAAGTGAAATTGCGCTAGGTATTTAATTTTGCCGATAGCATCCAACCAAAAGAATACTCAGGTTTTGTCAGGTTGACATGTCGCATAATCATACGACATGGGCGCATACGATTTTCTGCATCTTGAAAATCCACCGACTTGGGCCAGGTTTGATCCTGCGAACTTGCGCATATTGTTCTGCGCCTTACCACGACGTCAATGTCCTGGCATAAACAATAATAGTAATTATTATTATACAGTGGAACCTCGGTAGCTCGACACGCGGATAAGTCGACTACCTCGGTAAGTCGATATTTGCCGAACTACTGGTTATTCCAATGCTAATTTCAATGGGCGAAAAACTCTCTAACTTGACACACAATTTCTAAAAACCCCTGTAAGTCGACCTCCATTTTTGTATTCTTGCTAATTTTTTCTTCCGGTATTTTTTCACGATGTACAATTCTGAGAATTTAACAGTGATGTTTCTTCGTGAATAAAATCAATTGTTTTCTGGAAAGTGTTTTCCTGGTAGATTTCCCTATTCCCCTTGTACCTGGGGTGCCTCACCATTTGTGAGGAATATGTGAATATTGACTCTGAACTGATCACTTAAGGACCTTTAGAAGATAGAGATAACTTAGAAGCTATAAATCAAACTGAAAGTTCGTTAAATGCTGAAAACTGATCAAGTTCGGGCGAAGATGACCAAGCGGCAGCTCCATCTATGCGCGAGGCATTCAAAGCTGTAGATGTCTGCGCTTTCTACGAACACACACACACACACACAAAAAAAAGAATAGCAAATTAGCAAGCTTAATAGCTTTGAGGAATTTATGTTTTCTGTTCAGAGCAGAAAAGATACAAAAAATATGGATTTTTTCTTCATGAGGTATCCTGATTTGATGTACTATGTTTGTATATTTGCATATTTATTTGTAATGTATAACTTTTCGAAATAATAATAATAATAGATAAATAATAAATGGGGATAATTTCATTCGATGGAATTGGCTTTTACAATTTGAATGGCAAGTAAATAACAATACAGACCAATATTAGCAATTGAAATTGCGGAACCTCGGTAACTTGACATCCGCTTGTCTCGACATGTTTCCGTGTTCCCTTGGGGTGTCGAGTTATCGAGGTTTCACTGTAGTAATATTTATAATAATAACTATTATTATTATTAAACGCGGAAACAAGTTAATACCTACTAAATTACTTATAATATAATTCTACATGCATGTTTCGTATTAGTATTTCATTTACAACCCATAAATTACTAATATTTGCATGCACGTTGTTTTGCACTTTAGTGATTGCCTTATAAATTACTAACCCTTACTTACTGTACTAACATTTCTTTCTTTCATTTTTTTCACTACTTCGAGACACTTGCCTTTTCCGTATTCGCCCTTCTCAAAGCCAGGGGAGTTGCTGGCCATTGTAAAGGGTCACCCGATAAGTGGTCAGCAGTAACCCTAACACGCTGTAGTCGGAGGACATCAGATGGCGCCACCACAATTACGCCACCTTCCTTTTTGGGCCGGAGACTGGAGGAAAATTTTCTCCTGCCTCCAGTACTCCTGGAACTGCCTTAGAACGTCAGGGTCTACGTATTTTACGTACATTTGGGAGATTCGTGATTTTACATGCACATATCTCCTAATTTACACTGTGGATCTTCAGAGAGCCGGTTCCAAACTCCAAAACTTTCTTTTCGAAGAACGACGTCCTAACCACTAGGCAACCACGAATTGGTGAAGTAAAAGGTTTTTACGTACAATTAAAACTTAAAAGCAAGAATTATTGGATGGAAAATAGTGTTTGTTATTATGTCAGACTCGCCGTATTTGCTAGATTTACGCCTTTTGCTTGTGAAACAGTAAATGCTTCGTTTAAAATGATATGCTCTTGTTCCCGAATTTCTCATGTATATGATTTTACTTTTTGGAAATTACTTTTAGGAAAGAAAATTCATTTTTAACTTATCTAAAAACATTTCATGTATTTGACTCTCATCTTTATTGCTAATGGTAGTGATAAAGTATTATATGCACAATTTGCACACATATACAACCAAGTACAAAAAATGGCAGATTGAATTTTGTAGCAAATTCAATAGTTCCGTCTAGAACAATTTGAGCTTACTTTCCCGTCAACAACATCATCAAATATATAATGTAACAGTCTGTTTCTTTTTCTCCTTTACTTTAATAGCGTCGAATATACCTTTTTTAACGGTTATTACACATTCATTCATTCACTCACTCACTCATGTTTCAGTCATTCACTTATTCATTTATTCATTCATTCTTTCACTCTTCATATATTCTATTCATTCTGTCACTCATTCATTTATTCATTCATACTCGCCCTCTTGCATTTATTCATTCATTATCGCACTTATTCATTTATTTATTCATTGTGTCAGAAAAATCCAGCTCAAAATATTTCATGGAAAAATAGGCTCGTTTTGTTCTTCATGTACTTCGTATCTGTACATGTTCCACGTTAAAAGATCCCTTCGATAACGTTTGTTCCAATCAAATCGGTTTGCCAGGTCAGGATTTAAATAGGATTGAAATTTCTCCGTAGACGCAAATGTTAAATTATTTTTAAACTATTCAAAATTTGTTCAAATCAAAAAATATTTCACGTCGAGAGCTAATTCGAATTAGCTTGCTAAAAGAAACTTGTATCTTATACAGGGCTTGTAATCTTTGTTTGCTATTCCCCCATCGGCAGCGGCTCTAATGCTAAGATATTTTGAAATGTTCAAAATTTAAGGAAAAAATGTTCAAATAAAAAGTAGCATATGGAAATGAGATGTCCTCGCCGAGGTCTTTCGAATGAAAAAAAAAAAAAAAAAACGAACCGGACACCTCCATCAAAACTTATTAGCGGGGGACATGCTGACAAGATCAGCAGACACACATTTTCAAAACCCAACTCTTTTTTTTTTTTCATTGTTCAATCTTTTATTAATTACATCACTCTTGTTGGACTTCTCCTTATTTTTAACGATATTTTCCTGATATTGCATTAAACCTACTATTTTATATATATATATATATATATATTCCTTTAACGGGAAAGGGGGATAAAAAGGAAAATTCTAGCGTGCAGGAATGCTAACAAAAATATTCTCAGAGAGTTTGCCATGCATTAACTTTTTACAGAATTCATTTAAAAGAAAACTTTTTCCCTTAAGTGCCTAAACATGTAAACCAGAAAACTAAACATTTTTGTATATGTAAATATGTAATACTAGCACTTTCCTTCAGCTTCAAATTTTAGGATTTTCAGTTTCAAATTTCAGTCTTGAATTAAAATTAAAAATATAGTTATATTAATTAAATAATTAAACACTTACTCCCAATGTTCACAAAATAAATAATGAAATAAATGCAAATTGAATTAATTATTCCGAAAACAAATTTTCCATCATTACTTTTTGGAATGGGTTTTTAGCGGCCACGATATTTTTATTTTTGAATTACATTTTTCATAAAAACTACTAGGTGGATCAATTCTCATGTACAGGTTAAACTTGAAGTTAGCTCCTTAGGTTTAAAATATAAACCTAAAGAAAAAAAAATGTTAATGCAAATATTTAAAAAATCTGTTTGCATAAGTTCTCTGATCCCATTTTTTCCCCGTGACGTATCAAATATCTTATTAGAATGAAATTTACATTCCAGAATGCATTCCCATTCCTGATTCTACCCGGGTGACGTGACAAACTTCAAAACAAAGGCGAAAGATTGGGTAAGAAGATGGTACCATTGATTTTCTATAAATCTGTGAAATTCTTCTTCGAAACCTCAAGTATTTCATCGAATCTTCTTTCGAGACATTTTCTCGAAGCACGTCTTGTGACCTGACTGTGCTTTAATTTTTAAAATATATAATATTTTTTAACACATCAAACAGAACATTTACAAATGAAGTTTAAATAGATATTGTGATAATTTTATTATATCTCAGATATGTGTGCGTGTGTGTGTTTCTATAATAAGGCAAAAAGCCTAAACTCAAATCACATAATTTATTTAAGTTGTAAGGAGTTTCTTTTTAATTAAATTTACAAATAGATTACATTAGAAAGATACATTAAAAATATCATAATGCACTTAAACATTTCATTAGCAAAAGCACAAGCAATTTTAGGAAGTTATAAAAATCTGTACATTTCTATAATTTCATAAAATTGTACATTTAAAAATGAGTTGTACATTTTTGTTTACTACGTACTACTCAGGTAAGTCCACTAGTGGATGAGAACGGAAACTTGATTCAAAATTATGGGAATATTGTTGACATTCTTAATAATTTTTTTCCCGTGCATTTAACAGAAACTGTATTTCAACAGTTGACGTAAGCAAGACGCAAACTAATACACAGCTTGAGGAGATTGTATTCTGTAGGAATGATGTGTTGTTTCATTTGAAAAGGATTCAAGCAAATAAAGCTCCAGGACCTGATAATGCTTATCCTAAAACTATAGCAGAATGTGCAGAGGAATTAGTGGATGTTGTCTTAACTACTTTCATATCTTCATATAACTCAGGGACTGTGCCAGTGGATTGGAAGCTGGCAAACATAGCGCCGCTCTTCCAGAAAGGGTCTATAGCCAAGGCAGGAAATTATAGGCCTGTGAGCCTAAATTCAGTAAGTACAAAGATTATATCAACGTAAAAAAGCACAAATTCAGAATAAAAAGTAACGCAAATAGCTATTTCGAAGCAATGGAACCTCTTCATCAGTGCAAAAAAGAAGAAACTATCAACACGCAGCTAGAAAGCTGAGAGTGAACAGGGAAGAACCAGAGAGACAACCGGTATTTATACCAAATGTGTCGGATTAGCGATTGACCAATCAGAGGCCAGGAACAAGGCGGGAGCAGAGCCCAAGACGAAAAGGCGGGAAACGAACTTAAAAGGGCGGGAAACGAACGTGGAAAATCCGGGAAAGAACAGGAAAGGAAAGAAAAATTATAAAAATTGTTTCCAAATGTCAGGAAAGTATGGAGTGCTGGAAAAAATTGCAAAGTGCTAACATTTTTCTTCTACTAGAATTATCAGTAAATGCTTTTCGGTCTATGAACTTGATTTTTGGGAAGCTTATCACATTTGGAAAAATTCTCATTCGTTAGTAAATGATTTTTCCAGCACTCCATACTTTCCTGACATTTGGAAACAATTTTTATAATTTTTCTTTCCTTTCCTGTTTTTTCCCGGATTTTCCACGTTCGTTTCCCGCCTTTTCGTCTTGGGCTCTGCTCCCGCCTTGTTCCTGGCCTCTGATTGGTAAATCGCTAATCCGACACATTTGGTATAAATACCGGTTGTCTCTCTGGTTCTTCCCTGTTTACTCTCAGCTTTCTAGCTGCGTGTTGAGCGTTTCTTCTTTTTTGCACTGATGAAGAGGCTCCATTGCTTCGAAATAGCTATTTGCGTTACTTTTTATTCTGAATTTGTGCTTTTTTACGTTGTTTTATCTTTGTACTTACATTTTAGCACAAAGCATTTTGATCATTTGTCTTATATCCTTAATTCAGTAATTTGTAAAATTTTTGAAACTCTGATCAAAATTTAGATAGTGAATTTCCTGGAGGCTAATGAAGTGTTAACTGATTTTTAGTATGGTTTTAGGAAGGGTAGGTCTTGTACAACTAATGTGTTGCATTTCTATGACAAGGTTAACATGGCATTTGATAATAAAAAGTGCATAGATGTGTTTACATTGACTTTCACAAAGCTTTCGATAAAGTGAAGCTCTTCTTAGCAAACTTGCTTATATTGGTATTAGTGGAAAAACTTCAACTTGGAATAAAAATTGGCTGACTGGGAGGAAACAAAGAGTAATAGTGAAAGGCAATTATTCTTAGTGGGTTGATGTTTTGAGTGGTGTTCCACAAGGTTCAGCTTTAGGGCCGATATTATTTTTTTATTTTTATTAATCATATTACTCAGAGTATTTCTGAGAATATCAATATTTTTGTTGATGTTGTCAAAGTCATGGGAATTGTTGACACGGAAGAATAAGTAAATCAGCTTCAAAAGGATTTAAATCAAATTTCTAGGTGGGCAATTAAGTGGGTTATGTCTTTTAATTTTGGAAAATGTCATGTGCTTCATTTTTTTCATGGGAATAAACATACAAGCAATTGTATAGCCTTTATACAGAAGCTTGGTAAGACCTCATTTGGAGTGTGCTGTTCAGTTTTGGTCTCCTTACCTAAAGAAGTATATTACCTTATTGGAAGGGGTTCAAAGGAGGGCTTCTAGGTTGGTAAGTGGTTTTTCAGACTTTGATTATGAGGTTATGCTTAGAAGGCTCAATATGTATAGTCTGTAGCAAAGGAGAGTTAGAGGGGACATGATTCAGTTGTTTAAATTCATTAAAATAGTACATTTTGATGGGCTACAGTTATGTGCTGAAGTTAGAACCCCCCAGAGGTTTAAGCTTTTCAAATCTCAGGCTGATCTTGAAGTAAGGAAAAATTACTACTTCAATAGGCTTTGTAGGCAGTTGGAATCGTATTAGAAGCTACTCTTACTTGCTGTGGGGGAAAACTTTTAAGAAAGCTCTTGATGTTTATTGGGGACTGTTAAATTGACTAGGACCAGCCTAGCTGAGCCATGTGCCTGTTGCTGATCGTCACTTCTGTATTTGTATTTGTATTTATTTCAGTAAGCAGCTCAGTATGCTTAAATTAAAGCATACCAGTGTACTTTTTTTGTATTATAAAACAACAATAATCTCCATCTTATTCGCTCATTCAGATAATGGAAACTTGCATGAGTAGAGAAAAAAGTTTATCTGACAAATTGTACTTTTTACACTAAAATAAAACGCGAAATTTTTTTTAACGCTCAAGTTTATCTTACCCAAATGAGACAGATCCAAATACAAAATATTTTGTAAATGCTTCACAGCTGTCAAAAGGGAAAAACCCCCAAGGAGTTTCAATAGCAAAGTTTACTTTCAGAAGAAGTGTATGTATCACATTTCATTATTTTTATTAGTGTTGAGAAAATTTATAATACAAATGACAAACATGTACTGTGTTCTCTTCACTGCAACTTATCAACTTGTATAACTTTCTGGTTTTCCTTTCATCAGTTTTGAATTCAAACAATAAAACAACATCAACGAAGGAAGAAATAAATTTAACTTGCAGAATTAAGTACAAAACTTTTAAACATGGAATCTTTTTTTTACCTGTGCCGAAAATGAATTTCGAACTACTTAAGGAAACCAAAGCTAAAAATCTTGAATATGAATACATGAATCATTTTTCAACTGTCATCCACCCAAAGATCTTCTGTCAAACCAATAGATCGCTTGAATCTTTTGATCTGAGATAAAGGCTCAGAATACCGCGACAAGGATTGTACAAACTCTCTGGCTATATTGCTCATCGATTTCACATACATCTTTTCCATCCCTCTACGAAATTTGTTTGTACATTTTTTTAAACAGTACATCCGCTTCGATAGCTTTTTAGGATTGAATGATGTTATTTCATATCATCCTTTAAACATTTAAATAGCGAAAAATCCCTTCAAAACGAAGGCCTATAGTTTTTAATTCTAGAACTACACCTTAAGAATATTAGGAATTAAATATTTTCTTTCCTATTCAGAACCACGGCTTTGACCGAGTTTATTCACCTACATTATCAAACTTTAGGAATTTATACGTAGAGGGGTGGTTGAGGGCAAATGATTTGACTTTCAAGCAGAAAATTCTTCTTTCCTCTTCCCAGCTAGATACGTTACCTCTACGCAGCGTACGATGAGTTTACAGATAATAATTCAGCAGTTTTATGAATTAGATATTTGACGTTTACTGATAAGATTAGTAAATATTTCATTTCCTTCTTCAAAGCAACACGTGGGAAGTGACATGTTACTTTACTGTAGTAGTTAATGTATTTCACTCATAATTTGTTGTTCGCAAGGCCCGGCTAGCTCAGTCGGTAGAGCACGAGACTCTTAATCTCGGGGTCGTGGGTTCGAGCCCCACGTTGGGCGGCATAACATTTTTACTCAAATGGTATGGACATTTTTGTGCTCAGGTTTTCTAGAAAGGAAACATGGAAATAATTATTATTAATATCAAACGAGCCAAAAGAAACACATTGGCTTAGAAAACGTCGCCAGATTTAGTTTTATTTACTTTTAGCTCATCCGTGAATATTATTTTTCTGTGTTATATTTTCGTTTTTATTTTCCTAAATGATTTTCGCGTAATGTAGTACAGGCTTTTCTAGATGGGTATATCAGCATTGTAACTGTGTATCCGTTTTTCTTACTTTTTAGTCAAAGACTATTTCTCAGAGAATATATGAGGGAATAACTATATAGTTAAATTGAAGCTAAAAGAGGAACAGCAAAATGTTTATTTCTGCAAGACTGAAGATAAAAAACAAGTAAAAGGCGAAGCACATTTCTATGAAACAAAAAAGGCGAAGTATGATTCATTTCTATTGGAGCATGAGAGTTAAGGTAATTACTAATTACTTACTTCAACTCGTCCTTAATGCAATCATCCATATTAGTAAAAAAAAGTTCATTCGTTGTCTAACGTGTTATTTGGCTCATTAACAATTTGCTCGAGTGTACCTGCTGTTGAGATGTTTATTTTTAATTTAAAAAAATTTACGAAAAATTATTAGTACGTAGGGTTGCAATAAATCCCTGTCAAAATAAATTCAAGGATTGTAAGCTATTTGTCATTAGGTGTTCTTTTTTTTTTAAGGATTTTTTTGCTAAAATAGAGCAAAAAAAAATATGTTTTGTACTTTATACTATTCTGGGTATTAAAATTTTCTCATTAGATCCCTGACTATTTCCGAAGGTTAAATTAGCGAGCACATTTGAATGGTTTTGTTATTAGGATCGACCGAAGTACATATTTTTTTTTCATGGCCGTATCATGCTAAAATGTCAGAAAAATAATCTACATAAACCTCTTATCTTTTTTTTTTAATCTTAAAGTCATTAGATTACTTAGGTACATCCAATGTACTATCCCATAAGTTAAACCCATGTTATATATTAAAACCACCAATTTTATGCTTTAAGTATGACTTATAAATAATGTTCAGTTACTTAGAAATTACATTTTAAATTCTTTTGATTTAACATATTATTCTAATTCTGAAAATCTATGAGGACTTGAAATATTGGCTTTCCTTCTGCTACAAAAAATACACAGCAGCTATGCGCAAAGACTCTAAAGTTCAAACAATTTTTCATTTCCCAAAAGCTTTGAATCTTCTATCGGAACAGGATATCCTCAAGTCGTATATCGTCTATCTCCTGAAATGCACACTCAGTGTGTCTCAACAAAGACTCCCGAACAATGCCACGTGTCTGCTGTGTGCCAACGTGTTGCCATCGATTTTCCATAAATCTTCTTCCTTATTTCTGTCTTTCTGGGTATTTGTTTCGAAGCTATTTTGAATGGTATCTTGTTACTCGTTGCCAATTTACGTTGGAAATATATTTGGATTTAAAATTAACTTCTACCAGTTACAAATGTTGGAAGTTCTTATTTTAGATTAAATAGAATAAATGTCTTTTTCTTTTGTTACTATAGAAATATCAGTTAAAAATTAATTGTTACTCCATAAAATAATTCATTAAATACATTTGTAGTGATTGTTCATTAAATTTATTTATCCTTTGGATGATTCGATAAATATAAAACCGAACAATGAAATAAAAATAGTTTAAAAAGAAATCCATTTGGATAAATGTGAGAAAGTGGTTCTCTTGAATTTTTTAGGAATTCAAATTAACTTTTCTGGTCATGATAGGAACACTTATTAAAGTATCACCCTTTATAATTGCGTAATAGCAAAGAGAGCAAATATAGACTTTAATCTTTACATGGTATGAAAGAAAAAAAAATGTGTGTGTGCTCGTTTTCTTTGAAGCAAGCCTTCCGTAAGAAGTGGCGAGAACAAAAAGATTAAATTTGGTACAAAATCTTGTTGAGTCGTACTACAGGGCTTTATTTTTGGCAAATTAATTTAAAAGAAAAAAAGACCAAATGTTTTCCGTAATTTTGTGGAAAAATAAGACTGCCTATCTATGGGATAAAACTGACAATTTTAGCGCAACCTATTTTTTCATTGTTGTATGTTACAAATATGTTTTCACATCTTTTCAAGTTATATATTTTAACTTTGTTTTGACCCTAGTGCTGCGTTCGGGTAAATTTTGACCCAGAAGCTATTTTATTTTGCAATAAAATTAAAACTAACATGGATATAAAGTTGTAGCTTCATGAATGTGTTTATTTTGCTTTTCCATAAACTATATTAAACTTTTATTTTGATTACAACATAAGCCAAGTGGTGAAAAAATAGTTTACGTACACTGTGTTCGTGTCCTTTAGGACCCTTTTGCTAAAATATATATATATTTTAAAACTAGAGCATAACTTCCTTTCCTATAATGTGTAGAAATATGTGTCTGTAAATTAATGATATATTTATTATTATAAATAACATATATTTTTATGGTTATATTTTATTAAATGAATAGAATTTTTAGTTGTAGCGTCTTGAAAAGAATCGTTTATAGAATGAATAGGAAGCCACCTGTTTGGCCTTTTTCTGCATCCCCTCAGAATGTATGTGGGTTGCAGAGAAAGGCAGACCTATTTTCAGGGCTACTAGGAGTTTGCGAAGACCCTTTCATACATCAAGAGCTTTAAGATTTGAGAATTGAGAAATGCGTTCCTGTAGGAGACAAAATGATATATTTGCAGCCATTCGCGACTTGTGGGATATGTGGGTGGAGATATTTCCAAAACTTTTAAACCCCAGTGCATCTGTGACAGTTGATGAACACCTGGTTTCATTAACAGGAAAATGTCCATTCTAGCAACACATGCCTAAGAAATCGGCAGAATATGCATAAAATTTTGGATTCTGTGGGACAATGAAACCAGTTATGTGTGGTATACCTTGGTAATATTCAACCTTACCTTGGGAGGACAGTAAAACAGTCCCGTGAAAAAGATCAGAGACTTAGGGTTGTTCTTGATTTGTCTTATTGTCTGAAAGAACATAATATAACGTGTGACAACTTTTTTTCTTCATATAAACTTGGCCAGATGCTACTCAAAAGAATTTAAGTACGGTTGGAACTATGCGAAGAAACAAACCTTCTATTCCCCCTATAATGTATTGTTACAAACTACGAACAAGGAAGTTTATGCATCAACATTTGCTTTTACGAATGACACTATGCTATGCACAACTACAAGTGCTCAGTGATGAACAGTAAGCAGGTAACTATAGGAATATATATGTCATAAATGTATAAAAAATATAACTTTACTCTAGTTTAATATTTTCTATATCTTTTTAAATATTGAAAACAATAGTTAAAATAATTATATTACGTAATTTTACCCGGGTTTTTTTTTTTTTTTTTTTGTGTGTGTAAAACATTGAAACTTCTGGTATTTTCATATACGTTTGTCATTTTTTTGGTTTAATTAATTAAACACTTACGTGAAATTTCATATTTAATGTCTAAAAATTGCTTAAAAACAGAGAAACTTGTTTCAATTATTTAGTTTAAAAACCAAAATTACAAATATTGCTTGTTATTGAAATTAGAAACATGGGGTCCATTTGGACCCAAACACAATATGCGTATGTTCGACATGAACACAGTCAGAAGGTTACGGTGCTTTTATGAAATGTGCAGGAATAACTCTGCTTACGAGACGCTCGCGAATCGCGTTCGCGATTCGCGAGCGTCAGAGTTACTTGAAGCCACAGCCGAAGGCGGCTTTTTCGCAACAAATATGGAAACAAGCGAGTGCAAAAAAAGCAAATTGCGCACGTCTAGCCGTTCACTGCTAATAATTTTTAATATTTGTGGCAGAAATGTAAATGCTTTGAATGCTCTTGAATAGTCATTAAAACAATATCATGGTTCTTTTGTACTTCTCGCATGCAGATTGCCTTGAAACTGATTTTTGAGACAATATATTAATGTATTTTTATTTTTTAAATAATCACTAAGAAAGGTAATGATAAAATATGCTCATGCAAAGAAAGCACTTATACATGTCTAATTTCCTAAGCCAAAAATGCATTTTTCCTTGTAGTCCCCCTTATTGTTTTTCCCAACAGGAGAATCTCTATAACTCTGGCGCATGCGAAAGTTAAACATCATTTAATACAAGTGCTTATATTTCAACATTTTTTTTTTTCACTCTGGGTGCAGCATATGGTTTCTACAGTAGATTGTCAAGTTTCCTGAAAATTACACTGGGTTATAAACAGAAAAATTACGAGACGATAGCGACTTCGTTTCTTCTTCACAGCCTCAAAATTTGAGCATAAATTACCGAGAAGTTTTCTAGATATTCGACAGATTGCCTAAAACCTGAAGTGGCCGGTTATTTATGGCAATATTGCGTACGAATGGGAAATTCAGCTTTAGGCAATGATAATACAACCTAGTTAATAAATACTTTGCTATTTTAATGTTAAAGAAAATGAAACATAAATTGGATTATCTATAATTTATTCTTGTAATATATTCATTGAAACTTGTAACGGGCAATTAATTTGACACTTTCAAACATCGAATTTTCTTAAAAGAGACTGAGTTTGGTACTTTTTTTCTAGTCACAGCATTTTCTTGCAAGTATATATTTTTATGTCCTTGAAGTGGTTTCCTTAAATTCTTAGTGCACACGGACCAGACTTTAACGATTGTGTTAAAAAGTAATTTATAAATTCAAATATTCGGTCTGTCTTTACAATCTTAAAACGTCATAAGCACATCTGGGAAAGATATTCATTCAGATGTCCTAGAAAAAGTCTAGTTTGTGACACTTCCAATCATCAATTTATTTGAAATAAATTCCGAAGAGAAATATTTAGTACTTCTTATCCAATTGCTTTTTACTGTAATATGAGTGGGTTTAATATTCGTTGTGTCAAGCAGACCGAAGAACTGACTTGAAATTTAATCCCGAAGAGAAAAATTTAGTACTTCTCATCCAAATGGTTTTTACTGTAATACGAGTGGGTTTGATATTCGTTGTGTCAAGCAGACCGTCGAGCTGACTTGAAATTTAATCCCGAAGAGAAAATTTAGTACTTCTCATCCAATTACTTTTTACTGTAATATGAGTGAGTTAGGTGTTTGTTGTGTCATGCAGACTGTCGAACTGACTTGAAATTTAATCCCGAAGAGAAATATTTAGTACTTCTCATCCAATCGCTTTTTACTGTAACATGAGTGAGTTTGATGTTCGTTGTGTCACGCTGACTGTCAAACTTATTTGAAATTTAATCCTCAAGAGAAATGTTTAGTGCTTTTCGACAAATTTCTTTTTACTGTAATATGGGTGAGTTTGATGTTCGGTGCGTCACTTTGACCGTCAAACTTACTTGAAATTTAATCCCGAAGAGAAATATT
Organism: Octonoba sinensis; assembly: GCA_038502835.1. Classification (NCBI taxonomy): domain Eukaryota; kingdom Metazoa; phylum Arthropoda; class Arachnida; order Araneae; family Uloboridae; genus Octonoba; species Octonoba sinensis. Next base: position 13,196,962 of record CM076606.1, on the reverse strand, counting down.
TATTACTTTTCGGTCAAATTGCTTTTTATTGTAATATGAGTGAGTTTGCTGTTCGTTATGTCACTCTGACCGTCACTGACTTGAAATGTAGTTTGTATTTCTAATGTTCTGCCGTCTTTGACGATCTTCAGCTTCTCGGCATTATTGTTGAAAAAATCAGAAAATGCACGATTAAGAGAAAAAAATAATTATAGTCATCGTTTTTATCATAATATACACGTAACAAACCTTAACTCTGAAAGAAATTGTTTCGTTTCTTTAGAATTTTCTTTTGATATAATATTTTCTTTCTTAAACTTTCGCGAATAAACTTTCGAACACATCTTTCTCTTTTTAAAAATTTAGCAGAGCAGACGCTTTTCGTCTGAGAAAAGGGAAATAAGTTTTTCTTTAAAAAGGAAAATCACCAGGCGGAGAAAAATAAACTGAAGAAATATTTTTGAATTTATGATTCAATGATTTACTTCAATATGTATTTTTTCATGAAAAGTCGTTCTGAAAATGTTTTAAACCTTTTTATCATATTTGATGGTTTAAAAGTTTTCCTACCATTTCATAAATTTTAGTAAATAAGATAATAAAATTTAAGCTTTCAGTTCAATGGACGATAAAAAGTTGGTTCAGAAATAAAGTTTTGAAAATTTCTTTTATGCATAAAATCACATAAAAACAGCATAAATGCTGTGTAAAAAAAGTATCTTTTCCTGTGCTGCATTAATATGGGAATAAACTTTGAAAAAATTAGCTTAAGAATCTTGTTCTTCAAGTTTTTCTAAATGAAAATGATTCTGCAATGTACAGATCCGTTTCCCTATATTTTATTCAATACAGTAAACTCCCGAGAATCCGGTTCCCGTCTATCCGGCATCACTAATATTCGGCCTAGTTTTCGTTTATCGGGACATTACGTCGCAAAGCACTCATCTATTAAGGACGGTTTCAAAAACTAAGGACTGTAAGTTTTGAACCCTTTTCACGTTTGTGCAAGCATTTATCTGCCAATCAAATTTCTTAAGAATTCGGCCCACGATTTACGTTTTTCTTTTCATGTTTACTACATCAGAGTTCGTCATTTATGTTATACTGTGATCAGCTGATACTGTTTAACTTATAGTAATGATTAAACTTTGTGCAAAGTAATAGAAATAAAATTTCACGTTAAATTAATGCTCATTTGTACTTTAATTTAACGTGAAATTTTATTTCTATTATTTCTGCTGTTTAACTTATTCTTTCTCTTACAAATTATTGAAACGTGCAGAGCAATACATAAGTATTTTTTAAATACCGACACGTAGCCTTTTATTTTTATTCATTGTATTTCTATTTATTTTATATATTTATTTATTTATTCATTTTTTGCATCAAGTAGCAACTAACAGCAAAGTAGAACATCACAACAAAATAATCGATATGGCATTTTAAACCAACAATTTTACAGAAAGAGATGGAATTCCAAAACTTTTTATCTACATCATCTTAAGCACTTACTGGATTGTATTACAAACATAAAATATTTTCCTATTTTAATGAAATATAATTCAAAGACTTCAACGATAAACAAACCTGTTATTTAAATAATAGAATTTCATTAAAAAAAATAAATATTCACAGAGCCCGATTCATGCCAAGTACGATAAACGTTCATTTTCAAAGGCCAACATTTCATAGCCGAAATGTCGTTTTCAAGTTTTAGCAGTAGATTCATGCAATTGCCAAACATCGTTGGGTTTCTCAATTTGTGAATAATCATAGTTTGAAAGGCGCATCTTAAAACAACGGTTTATAGCTGAAGGAAAATTGTCAAATATATTTTTTTAATGCAATGTCCTGCAATATATAAAACGTTCCCTTATTTTTTTCTTTCACTTAAGATCTAGAGGGAGAGGGCTTTAAATGAAGGCCCACAGCAGGTGGCTTGAAATGAAGGCCCAGAGCAGGTGGCTTTAAAAGAAAGCGCAGAGCAGGTGGCCTTGCAATAATCAGCACTGAATATTCATGTTAAAATAACATTCAGTTTCCAATAGTCAAAATATTATATCTGATTATTAACCTCGCAAAGCGAAAGGATGGAAATAAAAATTTTGATTTAAAATAATTTCTAAAAATAAACAATATAAGTAGCGCATTATAAAATCTTTATGCACTGTTTTATCATAAATTTTTCTGCAGAATCGATTTTCTTTACGTGTACATACTGCTTAATGTACTAAACGATGCATCTTTCCTAAGAAATAAGTCAGGTGAAGACAGAAAAACTTATGAGGCGAAATGTCAAAAAAGTGACGGCAGCTTCTTTCTATTTGCTGAGACCATCCATCGTACGTCTGTTTATCTTCCTGTTCTAGAATTTCTTGGAATGGATGGCTTTGCATTAGCTATAAAAAGAATATTTCTGTTTGATAAAGAAATATTAGATCGAAACCTCTTTAAGAATATTTGCTCTCCTGTTTGAAAACTTTTTCTATATTTTCTGATATATATAGTAAAGCACCGTTTATACGACTTTCAAGGGGCGGGTGTAAATCGCCGTATAAGCGACAAGACGTATAAACGAAATTTTAATTAATAATTTTGATTATTACAAATTTATTCCTAGTAATACTAATAAATAGAAAACTAATATTTTAAAAATTTTAACGGGTAGTTCTAGTTTAGTTCTATATAGTTTAAAACAAATCCATCTTAGTTGGGACGTGGACACTGAGTGAGAGTGACTTTTGTTCCCGCCAAAAAAAAAAAAAGTTGCTCCTATCAAAAGTCATTGAAGACTGCCAAAAGTACAATGTGTAAGTGTGCACATTTATCTGTCGTTTAATGCTGTAGACAATTTTGTGAATTTAAAAGTTTGTAATAGTACTTGCCACATTTCCTGTGCAGTTTGAGAGCTGTGCTTTTAAATGCTGCTTGATAGCAAAAAATTTTTTAAGTATTTATTATCTCATTTTTTTTTTAACAAACTACGATTGATAAAAATAATTTAACTTTGTGCAAGTAAACAATAATAATAAAATTACACGTTAATTTAAAGCACAAATGAGCAATAAAATGCATTTTATTGCTCATTTGTGCTTTAAATTAACGTGTAATTTTATTATTAAACTACGATTGTTTTGTCAGTTTGCTTATTTATAGAAAGTATTTTAAAATGTTGTAACTATTATTCCAGAACAACTTGAAATATGTAGAAATTTGATTGAAAAATTAGAGGTGGAGGGAAATGGTATGAAAATGAAATGAAAGAAGCTATTAAATTTGTGATGGCAGGCAAAATATCAGTAAAACAAGCAGCACAGATGTAATGTACCGATAAACTCATTTCACGAGCTCCTGACAGTTCGCTACAAAAGAAAATGCTTGTTAAAGCGGGCTTGTAAAGTTCAAAGGAGTAAGATTATAACATATTCACCTTATAAAAATTAGTAGATAATGGTATAAAAGGTATAGGGAATAAAAAAGATATTGTGAAAAACAAAAAAAAAAGTTGCTAGAAAGATGTTGAAATCAACGAAAAATGCGTATTCGATTTCCCAAGAAGATCAAGAAAAAGAAATAGAATGCATCTTATGCAGAGAAACATTTGAACAGGACTGGATTTAGTGTCAGCAATGATATGACTGAGTACATGAATATTGTGTTTAGTAGTTCTACGCGTGTTTATTCTAATTGTGACGTTTGTAAAGCCGAAACATTTGGGCTTCCTTTGCCCGGGGCTATCCACCAGACGCCCTGAAAGGTTTCGTCACTGTTGCGGTTGGTGATGATGCACCTTAAAAAGGTGTAACGAATCTGTGGTGGATTGGACTTGAGGCCGAATATTCCGATAATACTTGTTCACTCCAAACATTTTTGCTTTACTTTTAAAAATAGAAAACTCGCTTATTTCTTGATGAAAGTTTCCCCCATCGAAAAATGCTCCTAAACCTTTGTTTTATGAAACACATCCACGTAATTTGGAATGTTTTATTATTTATTCGTTCATCAAATTAAATTTTACTCTCATCTCACACTGAATCATTACATAAAAAAGAACTCTTAATAATACGTTATCATTCACTAAGTGTTTTTGAATTAAAAATGGCCCATATTTACCATTTTCAAATGCTTTTCTTAACGTATATTAGCATTAAGATTAATAACTTATTTGTTTCATTCTAGTATTAGATAAAAACTGTAACTTTCATAGTTAAAAGGACCATTATACTTAATTATCAAACATTGTCTAAATTATATTTTTAAACTTTTACTTGCTTTAGACATTGTAAAAGCTTTTTGTCGAGCAAAGAAATTTCAACCGTGGAAGCAAACAAAAAGTTATTACGTTGTTTCATATTTCTTTGACAACTCTGCTCTGCTCTTGCAAATATATTTATCACACCTTTTTCTATACTTCCGAGAAAAAAATGTGAAGCTTAGATTAAATCCTCAGAAAATCCGCTACCTTTCCGATTTTGTTGTTTGTTTTTTCTTTGTTTGAAAAAAATCGCAAGACTTTTTCTTTATTTGGAAAGAAATTTTAGAAACTATTGCAACTGTACGTATTATGCGTAGCTTTTAACACTTTTTATTTAGTTTTACATTTTTATGTGTTGCTTTTTTGTTGAAAAAAACGTCATGTTTTACTAAAAGCTGATCTTGCAAAGTCGTCTACTTTAAAAGCATACGGGAAATAAGATTAAACAGGTTTTTTTTTTTATTATTATTTACTTTTTTTTAAATTTCTTTTTACATGATCTTTTGTGTTTCAAAACTGTATAAGTGAAAACAATTAAAACTATTTAAAATCATTATATCCTATTTATTAACTCATTGCAAACAAAACTGTTTTGCAGTTTATCTATCAACCTTAGGGAAAAAAATTGCATAGTATTGCGAAAATGATATCATTTACTAGTATAAATACGCATTATTTGCAACGTATCTTTTGAAAAAAAAATAATGAATTGATGCTGCTTAAGAGACGTTTCTGCAGCAATTAAGTGTAATATTTATTTCTTTTTCTTTCTTTTTTGTAAGTAAAAGGAAACAAGTTAATGTATTTAATGTAATTATAGGCAGTAACATAAATTGATATCTAAAATGTACGCTGTAAAAATCTGTGTAAACTTTACACCAAAATATGGTGCACATTTTCGAGTTGTCCCAAAGTATAGATAATTGAAAGTCCGAACTGATGCTGCTAAAAATACATTGCATTTAAAAAAAAAAACGTTATTTTATAAAATTTCATATCATTTTTTAATAATGCTGTTAACCCTACATTTCGCAATTTTTTTTATTACCGACGAGAAGAATATTTTGAATAAAATTGTGCTTACGTAAAGGAAAAAATAATTTAAAAAAAATTTATTAACTATAGATCTTTTTTCTTTGATCTGATATAGCCATTTTGAAAAATATATATTTTAAGGAAATCTTTAGCATCATATAGGTAACTGACATAATTAATATGATATTTATCTTAATTTTAATCAAGTACTTTACTTTTGAAGTTGTATAGGATGCATTGTAAGTCATTCGGGTTAAATTTCTGGGAGAAATTTAACGAAGAAGAAAATTGGGGAAAAAAGCTAATCACTATTTTAAAGTAACGTCAGTACATGAATCCATATTTTAATTAGTTATTAATGAATAAATCTATAGTGTACGAAAAAACAATATTTCCATCCTCTATAAGTTAACCACCTGTCTAAGTTGACCACTACAGTGCTGCACAGCAAGTGGTCAACTTCCACAGGTTTCACTGTATTTTACTTTATGTAATGAAATTTTAAAAAATTTGATTTTGCAAGCATTAAAAAATGATAGAAAATAACTTATTTTCACTTTTCGTTATAGCATTTCCATTAAAAATCCTACATGCATTTTAGATTTCGTATTGCGGTCAAAATAACCACAAAAGTGATTCGTTAAAATGTCGGTGTGTTAATCACCGTCTTTTTTTTTCAGACATATTGGAAAACGTATGTGCTTCTTTAGTTTGGTTGAACAAGATTGAAAAACAAATGATTTCCAGCTTAGATTCAAAGGCTGTTATTTGAATTTACACAAGCAAAAACCGTTAAATCCCATTTTTAAAACTAAATAACTCAATTTATTAAATGATGGGCCTTTGATAAAAAAAAATATACATTTTTATATATTTTTTCAAAGTGTAACCAAAGCTCTAGTGCAATTATTATAATATTTCTCGATTTTAAACAAATTTTGAATTTTGAACTTAACGTTTTGTACCCCTCATATATAATACCCGTATGTGTGTGTGCTTCCAGCCAATGAAACTTGATCAACCGGTGAAAAAATTATATTAATCATATTTTTTAATTGAAAAGAAACATTACTTCATCTTCAAGTTATTATCATTATTATAAAATACAATTCATTATCTTTATATAGAATATTAAGCTGAGTTGCAGATTTAAAAATACATGAGCAAATACCGATTAAATTTTAACTTGAGCTTCCATTTACTAAGTAATGCAGGCTATTAGGGAATGGTTCAAAATACTTAGAAATTTGAGGGAAAAGCACTTTTACAATGTATGTCAGCAGCTAAGGATGTTGTAAAATTACACTCTTGCTAGTATGATGCAAATTTACTTTATTTCTTTCATTAAAGATAACTGAAAACATGCTACTTATTTCCCCTATCCAGTTTCATTTATTCTCAATTAGGAATAATTAAGTGAATGTATTTTTCTGAAATGGAAGTAGTTTTATTGCATTACGGCAATTAAGAAAAAGAATCAGCTTTCTATGCTTTTGGAATAATTATGAAAATTGGATATATATGCTTAATTTAATATTAAATGAAGTATAATGTATTTCTTCTCATTATTTACACACTCATTCACAGAATTATGCGATTTTTTAAGACAACTTTCTCCTTTTTTCATGAAAGCAAATTTATATTATGATGTAATCCTTTTTTAGCCTACTTTCCAGTAAAATTTAAAAAAAAAAACAATTATAAAGCATGAAGGAAGGCTTAATGCATCGTGCAAATATCGTTACAAATTTAAAAAAGTCAAAAATAAGTTAAGTAATTTAACAAAGATTGAAAAATAAAAAATTTGAAAGTAGGGTTTTGAGATGGGGGGAAAAGTGTGTCGGTCGCTCTGTCTGTCCCCCCCCCCCTAATAACTTAGGAACGAATTGTACGATTCGAAAAAAAAATTTTGCATTCGAAAGATCGCGGCGAAGACATATCATTTCCATATTTTACTTTTTAATTCAAACAAATTTTCGTTCAATTTTGAATAAATCAAAAAATCTTAATAGCGTCTATGGGAAAAAATGAAGCTAATTATGTAAACTCTAGGCACAGGATCCAAGTTCCTATGAGAAAGCCCATTGGAAGAAGCTCTTGGCGTGAAATATTGATTTGAACAATTTTTGTTCATTTTTGAACAGTTCAAAAAAAGTAATATAAGCGCTTACAGGGAAATTTCAATCCTATATAAATGCTGATCTAGCAAACGGATTTGCTTGGAACAAACTTTATCGGAAAGTTCTTATGAAGCGGAACATGTACAGATAGAAAATTCATCCAGAACTCCTATGAAATGTTTAGATCGTGATTTTCAAGAATATTTTTGAATTAATGAATCATCAAATGAATAAGGGAAAGAATGAATGAACAAATGAGTGAATAAATGAGCGAATGGATGAAAAAATAAGGAAATGAGTGAATAAAACACATGAATGAGTGAATGAATGACTAAATACATGAATCAGTGTATGAATATCTATTAACCGTTGAAAAAGGTATATTTGGAGCAATTTAGAAGTAAAGCTAAACGAGAAAGAGAAAGAGATAGAGAGATAGCTAGATTATAATTTGAAGTTGGTGTATACGGGAAAATAGGCTCGTATAGTTCTAGACGGAACTTCTTGTTAAATTTATGCTACTAATTTTAAACTTTAGAAAATCCTTCCAGACACACACACACACACACATATATATATATATATATATATAGAAGTGTGTGTGTGTGTGCGTGTAATATTATGCATATATAAATGTATATGTATGTGTATATATATATATATATATATATATATACATATATGTGTGTGTGTTGCTTGTAGCCCAAATGATCGATCAACCTGCATACGCATATTTAGTTTTCGAAATCTATAAAGTAGTGTTCGTATTATTGGGGTAGCTGACGCTTAAAGTGGGATCCATGCCACTAGGACATGATGAGAAGAAATGCTATATTGATCAATAACTTCCAGGCCAATGCCGGGATTTGGACCTCCAAATTTCACTAAATTGTAGTTGTTTATCTTATTTTTCCAGTTCGTATAATAGGATCCAAATATGTTCTTTTTTCCCGGAAAATATGTTTTTCTTGAAGTTACCAAATATTTGTTCGTGGATACTTAGATATTTTTCGTTACCTCTTTTGTTTTATTGGTTCATATTTCAGCAAAATTTGCTCATTTGGACAAATCTGTAAAATGTGATAATTTAATTTTATAAAATGTTCGTTTTAGTTGATAATCAATATGATCAAACTTGTGAAACAATTCTGCAAAATAACCTACCAGATATGGTTAAGTTAATGACTGTCTATTTTAACGTTACTAGGCTTTTATTTTATTTATTTATTTTATTTAAATGCTGAGCAGAAATGCACAAAAAACGAGTTTTGACGATCCCATTAATTAATTATAAAATTATAGTAAATATTTCTGCTTAAAACTTCTTTTTTATGTGACAATTATTTCACGAAAAAACTATTTTGAAGTGAAAATATTTCATTTGCAATTATAATCAAAAATAAAAACTACTATCTCCTTTTTTGCCTCCTTTTATAATTAAGGAATGCCAATAATCCTTTCATTATCTGCAAAAAGAAATTCATTAAAATATTTCCAAAAAAAAAAAACATTTGTAGTTACACTAATACCATAAAAACTATATATTATATTAATTATCAATAGCATTTTTAATTTCTCCTGCCTCATCAAATTTATCATGCATTAATAAACTAAACCCCCCCCCTCTATTCGTTTCGACATATTTCATTAATTAAAAAAAGTTCTAATTATCTGAGTTTACATATACGTCAGTTTGACAAATCCACAATCAATACAGCGTTTTAATTTTTATGTCAAGGCCAGTAAATTCATTTTAAAATATTTAACGTGATCAAATAGTACTTTGAACTGAAATTATAAAACGATAAGCATATACTAATATAGAAATGACATTTATTTTATATCTTAAACATTCAGTTTAGTATTAGGGATGTAACGAATAGTGATTTGGCCGAATAGCCGAATACCGAACATTCGGCCACTTCTGCCAGGCCTAAGCCGAATATTCGGCCAATGTCTTAGGCCGAATATAAAAATTTCCAGAAAATCGTTGTAATAGAAAGTATTTGACAAATTTAAAATTACTCACAAAGTCAAACACCAATTACAGACAATCTATGATGTATGATTTAATTCTTTTTGTTAAGAATTTAAAACTGTTTAAAATTAATCTATTTTCTCTATTGTGTTGAATGTAATAAAACTAAGAATTTCACACACAGGTGGAATGAAATGACAGTTTTTATGGTAGTAAGCATTATCATTATTTTACTAATTATTTAATTCAAATAAAAAAACTACTACTGCTTAGTGAACTTTTACCTTGCTCAAAACTGTTTTATGAAGATATTTTAGATGTTATAAAAGTTAATATATTTATTTTATGGGGTTTTTTACATACCTATCTTTAAACGATCTATTAAAATTTAATACACTTAACTGGAATATATTTTTATTTTCAAAAAATCCAATAACCTATGCTATCTAAATATTCATGATATATTCTAGGCTTTTCACATTTCTCTCTTACCCAATATTCACAATAAATCAGTCTACCCAAACAAAGTCTAACTTCCACTTTGTTAATAATAACAAAATTAATTTTTCATATATCATAATTAACTCTTGCCAGTTTTGGGAGCAAATGCTAAATATAAAATACAATATTACATCTTTAAAATCGTTTTTTTCTTAGTCAATCCTAAAACTAGGTTTAAAAAAAGTAGTTTTGTCCGAAATTTTATTTTTATTTTTTAAAACTATAAACTAATTTATTATTTTGCAATAATTATAATACAATTTTAAATGTTTAAAATCTACTATAATTTCTTTATTTTTTTACATTTCTACTGCAGCAGAACTATTCGGCCGAATAGTTCATCAATATTCGGCCAATCCGAATATTGACCTTACTCAGTTTTTGTCCAGGCTGTATATTCGGCTTGGTGATGAAATGATTATTCGGCCAGTCGAATATTCGGCCAAAGGGCCAAATAGGCCGAATACCGAATAGTGACTGAATATTCCTTACATCCCTATTTAGTATCCACATAAATATATGTTTGTTGCATATCAGAACCAATAAAAGGCTAGATTCATAGTAACAGAGTATTATGGATTAGAAGCAACTATCGCATCTTTAATAGGGTGGTAAAAGTAGTACGCTCCTTTGTAAAATCAAAACTTTAAAAAGGACAGATAAAGTTGAACACAGTTGTTGTATTAGGTTTTCAAATTAACAAATACTAGTCGGCCCGTGCGGAATTCCGCACAAATTTGGAGGAAAAGACATTATGAAGAATACGAAAAAGCAAAAGGGTGCTGGTACAAAAGAAGACATGTCATTGAACACATCAGTACAATTAGCTGTTACATTTTTTTCCCATTATTATTTAGATATTCAAAATAACAAAATAATCACAATAATAATTATTATTATTTTTATTAGTAGTATTCATTGCATTAAAATACACTAACGAAAAAGTTCCCTTACTAAAAATATAGTTACTGTTGGTTGGTTACTCTCTACCCATTCATAATATAAACGAATGTGAAAGAATATCTTGTTTTCACATAAAATGTTTTAAATTCAGCAACTAATAAATTATTTTATGCAATGAATATTTAATTTTATAAATAATTTTAATAGTGTATTTTCTATTATTTTTTAATTTACTGCATGAAAATAAAAACACCAAATAAAATATAAAAGAGCCCTTTTTATATTTAATTTATCAAAAATCAACGATCCAGCAAAACAATTAATTGTAGAACACGTAAACGAAACGCAAGACTCGAACCATTTGTGTTGCGCTCTTAACCACTCGGCCACTTTGCTTCTAAACCGCCAACACAACACCAACTTGGCATCCATTAAAGGACCTCTTCTTAAATGATTTTAAACTTCAAATTTAAGAGAATCGGTACATTATAATTGTATAATGTATATTTCCCGGTGTAGCGGTTAAGAAAAGCTTTAAACTGAAGCCTCAATCATGAAATTTGATGAAGTATTAAGGAAGTTATGCCGTACCGACAAAAAAAAAAAGGCCTTGAGAAATAATATATATGATGATTAACTCAAGTACCGTCAAACGGGGTGACTATGTGACACGTTTTGACGTTTTCGTGTCATATTTCCTCTAATTTTTCACCTATCGGATTGAGTATTTAATGCAACATAATTACACATCTTAGCTTTCAATTCACATATTAAAAATGATTCTAAGATATCATGGAGGGGAGATATAGTTTTTTCTTAGTGGCACTTACTCACCCCGCACATGGGGGTGAATAAGTGCCGCGCATGTTTCCTCCTCTTAAATCTATTAGAAACGATCGCTGGCAACTTCTCACCCTTCAGAATTCATCTCCTTGTCATTTTAGCTATTATAAGTTAGTTTTTTATGAGTTTAGCTTCAAATTTTAAAATAAAAAGGCCATACATATGGAAAAATGCTATTTGTTAAAGAAACTCTTCAAAATGTTTCTCAAAATAACTGAATTTATTAAACGAAACACAAACTAGAAATTTGAGATAGAAATTCTCTCTTCAATCAGTCGGAATTTAGAATAACCTGAAATTTGTCGGGATTTGGTAGAGGTTCGGGAGGAGAAATCTTCTTCAGGATTTGTTTCTTTTTGTACCACAAAACATCAGGGGTGTCAGGCCACTTCCAGAATTATCCACTTTTTTCCAGGTATTTCCCACATGCCTCGTTGCTACTGTCGAAATCAGAAATCATTTGACCCGGGTGCATTTTTCCTTTATATTTTATTAAAACAAAGTCACCTTACACAGGGCCAGTGTTTTTTGCGTCCTTGACTGATTCACTGCTTGTCAACGGTTGACCAGAGACTGTTGTAGATAGGTGGTCAACATCTAGGACTTCAATGGCACTCTAGAAACTTAAAAATGACCAAAACACTGCAAAATAAGATGGCACCTAGTCACCCCACACTTCATCGAAAATTGAATTAAGGGTTATAACTGGTAAACAAAAAAATCATTTTGAAACGTCGAAGCGTGTAGAACTTCTTTGATAGTTTGGTAACAAAAAAAGGAACTTGTCTTTTTTCTGGCTGCTTCCGAAATATGATTACCAGACCACACTTTTTTTCCAGATCACAACACCACAAATCCACGGAGACACAAACAATGGCAGGTTACAATTTAGGCCGTAATTTGATTGGTGTAGTGCCCCAATTTAAATAGTCCTACTATCCTGCTACCTAGTGGTAGTTTTCCTTTTTCGATCGGTTAATTCCTCTGGCGCCATCGGACGCTTGAGTTCGAAAACCCAGGATGGCACCTAGTCACCCCGTTTGGAACTTAGTCACCCCGTTTGACGGTAGTATATTTAATACGCATACAAGTTTCCGAATCCCTCATTAGAGAATAAAAGAAGGCATCATGTATGATAGATGACGCTTGTAATAATTGCCTACAATTTAAAAAGGAAACTTTTCATTTCAAATTCACTGAAAGGAGAGTCAAAAATTCACAGACAGTTTTATAACATATGTGATTTCATGTAGCCATTCAGTTTTGCTTTTTAATTCTTTAAAAAATAAATAATAATTAAATTATTTAATAAATAGCTTGAAACAAAAAAAAAAAAAAAAAGTTAAATAGATATTGAAAAGTAAAAACAGAAAATATTTGTGAACATATAGGTAGATACAAGTTTTATCCACACATTTAATTTTTTCTATATCACTATCTTTCTTTTTTTTAATTTATTTATTTTTTTCAAAAATATGTAGTAAGTGTCTGATTCCCCTAATAGCATTTTAAAGCTTATACCACTAGCAAAATTGTATTCAAATTGCTAACAATGGCTTTTAATAAAAACATACACAATGGCTTTTAATAAATACATAATGGGAACAAAGTTACTTACTTATATGCTTTCTTAATTCATGACTTAGTTTGTTTAAAGTAATTTAATTTTGTTTTAATGTTCTTGGAAATAATTAGTACAACGTTAACATAAAATGCGCTGCAAATGGTGTTCCTATCGAAATTGTGACGAGGTGCGTTTGGTTAGCGCAGCATTACTTTTCTCCACCAGACCCCCTACCTGTTAGCCGAGGCCTTAGGATTGCTTACGCACGGGGAGAGGTAGTGGGGTCTACGGATTTTACATGCACATATCCCCAAGTATACATGGTGGTCTTCAGTGGGTATCGAACGCTCGACCTTCCAGGTGGAAGTCCGACGTGCTAACCACTAGGCTACCCACGGCCCCAGCGCAGCGTTACTGGAAACTTCCCGGTAAAGATGTAGTTTTAAGAAGTTTAATTTAGCACTTCTAAATTCATCGTGACACTAAATTCCATGTATCCTCGTAATTTTCAAATTTAGTGACCTATATTCACCGCTTAAAAATTGAGAATAGTCTTCTATGGACAGTCTCTAGTTGTTGGTAGCGGTTACAAAGTCTTGAAACCACTGATTGACTTACACCTAACCTTTGACCCACCTGACGTTGAGAAACACCATCTTCAATCCATGTGACAGCCCTAGTCACATCATTGTCGGAAAGAAATCTTCTAACACCTGCCATGGTACGTAAACGGGACGAAGCAAACAGAAAATGAGTGAACTGCACCTTGTAAGTTCGATTGACAACTAGTTAGTACTTGGAATCTTGCTCTTTTTCATTCCTGTTTCGGTGTGTTTACAAAAACATCAGAATTATCTATACTAATCCAAAGCCAAGAAACGAAAACAACCTCTGTTGTTTCTCATTAAAGGTGTCCAGTAAGTTCGTTTTTTTAAAACACTTATACATCTATAACGAATGTTGTAAGCGTATATACCTTTTGCAAAAAAAAAACCACTAAAATTTCAGATTTGTGAAATGGCAACATTAACTTTTGAAAAGCTCTTACCAAAACTTCTTACCACACTCATGTACTGAGCCAATATTGTGAAATTATCGTTTCAAATAAGAACATATAGATGCCTCTTTTAATCTCTTTTTAAATTCAGTTTCGATTTTAAAACACAAAAACTAAAGTGACCTTCAGACAATTGTAGGCACTTTATATACGTCCCCTTAGACCTGTTCCTTTTTCTTACCGCGCGAAAGAAATTACGTAACGTGTGCTCTAGTTCGGTTTGCAGAATCGGACGAATGAAAAAAAGCGTTCAGGGTCACATGACCAGATAGCTCGAAGACTATTTAAAGGCAATTCGCAAGAATTTCTGGGGATTCGTGACATGTAAATACTGTATAGCATGTGATGTTTTGTGTCCGTCTTCGTGCTATTTTGAAAAGTGTATTAACCATGTTAAAGGTAAAATAAATTAATGACTGATGGTTTTTGGTCAAGACTGCTTGAAATGCTTGATTTACAAACAGACAATCCATTAAATGAACGGCTGCTCGTAACTGTTATATATCAAAAAAATATTTTAATATATACATATGTGTGTGTGTGTGTGTAGGATGCGAGTGCGAGGAGACATTTACAGCAGCGCCATCAGGCGAAAAGGAACGTAAGCGAGTAGTTTTGAGTAAGACTCCGTTCTGTGTGGACGTAAGCGCTGCGGTGCTTAGATGATGTTGATGTTCGTAATTTAAGTTTGTTCTGTATATAGTTTTTGTAAATAGGAAAGTGTAAATATAGTCAGTTTTTTATATCTTTATGGTGAGTAATTATTTAAGTAACCCCTAGACACCCAAGTCAAGAGCCCATATGTGGGCTCACGGCCCGTATAAAGTGATTGCCAGTGGATTAATTTAGAAACTTCATTGTGATTATTTGAAGCAGACATCGGACTTAAACTGTGAGTACTTTGTTTCTAATTTTTGTACATAATGTCTTTTCTTGGCAAAACTCGTAAGGAAGACTTATTAAAACTAGTTTCGGAATTAGGTTTAAATATTCCTGAAAATCCTACGATATTAAAACTAAAAGAAATAATCGTAGAGCGTGAAAATTTTGATGAAGAATTTACTAAAAATTTAATTGATACTATAACTGCGGAACGAATTGAAAAAAATGCGAAATAAGTTGAAAAAGATGAACGCGAATTTGAATTGGAAAAGTTGAGAATAGAATGTAATTCAAATCCTAAAAGTCAAGAAAGTAACATTACCGAATATATTTCTGTTGAGAGTAAAAGTAAAGATCTTGCGAAGATAATCAAAAGTTTTGATTCGACTTGTTCTACTAGTGATATTAGTACGTATTTGGAACTATTTGAACGACAAGGATAAACATAGAAAAGAAGGATTTCGTGACACATTTGTTGGGATTACTTCCCCTGGATATCGCGCAAGTAATAGCAAGAGTGCGAAAAGAATTCGAAAATGATTATGATCATATCAAAAATGTGTTACTAAAAAGATTTAAATTAACGCCAGAACAATTTCGAGAAAAGTTTTTGTCTCATAATAAGGACAGCAATTCTACTTGGCGAGATTTCGCTTTTGAACTTAATCATTATTTTGAAGAATGGATTAATGGTTTAAACACAAGTGACTTCGAAGACTTAAAAGAGCTGATAGTTACGGACCAATTGAAACGAAGAACACCACAAAATATCCGCGAACATTATTTGGATGATTGGCATAAATGGAACCGTATAGAAACAATAGTTGAGAAATTGGAAAATTACGAGGCCGCCAGGCATAATTTGCGAAAATATCCTGCCGTAAATGCGAAACCTAACTTTCCGGTGCAAGCACGACAAGCAACCGACAGTAATAAGCCCCCTAAAAACCATTTTGAAAATACCGATAAAAAATTAATCAGCTATTAATCGTGTAACGGCTACGACCATAAGTCTTTTGCATGTAAAAACAAAAAAGAAACTCCGACGTGTAGAAAATGTGACAGGTCTGGTCATATAATGAGTGAATGCCCCTTTCAAGTCGTGAAAGGAGCAATGGTTACCCGTTCGAAAAACAAGAGAAAATTCGAAATTAATGTAAATATAAATGGACAGAACACTTCATCTCTGGTCGACACCGGAAGCGAAATTTGTTTGATTTCTTATGATTTTTATGCAAAAATTGGTTCTCCTAAAATGTGCTTCGATGAAACAAAAATAAGTGGTATAAGCGGTGAAAATATAATTCCTATGGACTATTTTTATTCTACTGTAAATATTGATAATTATGTGCTTTTAGCAAAATTTTATGTGTTAAAAAATGTGTGTACAGATATGATTATTGGGGCAGATTTACTAGAGCAGTTAATTGTTAAGATAGATGAAAACGGAATTAAAATACTAGGTCACACGTATCAGAAATATTCGAGCCTTTCAAACGCTTTGCAAAACATCCCAGACAAAAACAAGGCGCCAATGAAAAAAGAAAAAGGCAGCTGTGAGAATCCCCCCCCCCCCCCTAACAACGGATGGCGAAGTTTGCTTACCTAAGATGACTGAAGAAAAAGATACAAGCATTTGTATCGAGAGAGAAAAAAATAATTCGGAATCGGAAATAAATTTCATGGATAGTTTTTTGATTAACTTAGCTAGTGCTGTGGGAGAAGTGGACTTTGACCTTGGCCACATTTCAGAGCGTCGCATTCGTAATGAAGTAGAAGAGTTGATAAATTGCTATAAACCGCTTAAAACAAAGGACACTAATCTAAAAATGAACATTATATTGACAGATGAAACACCCGTATGTTCCAAAGCTAGGCGTATGTCTTTTTCTGAACAAAAAATTGTGGAAAAACAAATTTCAGAATGGTTAAGGGGCCGTTCATAAATGACGTCACGCTTTGTTCCCATATATTTGAACCCCCTCCCCCTTTGTCACAATATGTCACACTTCAGCGGACCCCCCTCCCCCCCCCCTTTGTCACGCGTCACGCTATGTTGCATAATGCACGATGTCACACTTCTCGTTACCCCCTCCCCTCCCCTTGTCACACTTTGTCACAATTTCACGAACCCCCCCTCAAAGCGTGACATCATTTATGAATGATCCCTAAGGGAACAAATTATTAGAGAATCGTGTAGCGATTATTATTCCGGCATTATTTTGGCAAAAAAGAAAGACGGCTCCCACCGCCTATGTGTTGATTACAGAAAATTAAATAAAAAGACAGTTAGGGATCATTTCCCACTACCACTTATTGAGGATGTGTTAGACCGTCTCAGTGACGGAGAAGTTTTCACAACGTTCGATTTAAAGAATGGTTTTTTCCACGTTGACATTGATGAGAAGAGTAGAAAATATACATCCTTCGTAACCCATAATGGGCAGTATGAATTCTGCAAAGTTAGTTTCGGATTGACTAATAGTCCTAGTGTTTTCAGCGCTATATTTTCCAGGTGTTTAGAGAACTGCTGAATGACAATACCTTAAACATTTATATGGACGACATTGTCATTCCTTCACATGACGAGAAAGAAGGTTTAGTTTTTAGGACGGTTTTAGAAGGTTTAGGAATTAAAACGAGTGTTCAAAGTAGCGTCCGATTATGGACTCCAGTTTAATTTTAAGAAATGTCAATTTCTTAAACGAGAAATGGAATTCTTGGGATACGAAATAGGGAATGGCACAGTCCGACCATCCAGTTATAAAACAAGGGCTGTAGAGAAATTTCCGGAACCGAGAACTGTGAAGCAGGTTCAGAGTTTTCTCGGTTTGACTGGCTATTTCAGGAAATTTATCCCTCAGTATGCATTGATAGCCAAACGATTGAGTTTTCTTTTGAGGAAAGAGTCTGACTTTTCCTTTGGTGCACAACAGATCGAATCGTTTCAAAGATTAAAGAGTCTTCTATCAGAAAAACCAGTTTTACACATATTTAAGCAGGGTCAAGAACGCACACAGCCATGGTTTTGGAGCAGTTTTGTTGATAAAAGCGGATGATGGTCATCTCCATCCAGTACACTATTTCAGTAGAAAATCGACACCACAGCAAGAGAAGTACAGTAGCTATGAGTTGGAAGCGTTGGCGGTGATTGAAGCGTTAAAGAAATTTAGAAATTACCTTCTGGGTTCAAAATTTAAAATCGTAACAGATTGCGCCGCGTCTTAGAAAACCCTTCAAAAAAAAGGACTTAACACCGAAAGTTGCCCGGTGGGTTATGTTTTTAGAAGAATTACAATACAAAATCGTTCATAGATCTGGAACCCAGATGAAACACGTAGACGCGCTTAGCCGCAATACTGTTTTAGTGGTAACCCGCTCTCAAGACGAAATAACATCTAAAATCGTTACAGCTCAAGAGGAAGACGAATATGTAAAACTAATGAAAACATTACTTCAGAAGGAAAAACGGGACGATTATCTGATCAAAAACAATGTATTGCATAAGGTTGAAAATGGTAGGGAACTGTTAGTGGTACCGGAAGTGATGTCAAATGAAGTAATTAAGATGATTCATAGAAAAGGACATTTCCGCTATTGCACAAACAATGGATATGATTCAAGAATAATTCTTTATTCCGCAATTGAGAAAGCACATTGAGACTGTAACCTCTAACTGTGTAAAATGCATACTTGTAAACGAAAAGTCGTGGAAGCAGGAAGGATTTCTCAATCCTATTCCAAAAAATGATAGTCCGTTAGATACGTACCATATTGACTTTATAACCACCCTACCCTCGACGAATAAAAATTACCAACATATATTCACAGTTGTGGATTCGTTCACAAAATTTACTTGGTTATACCCCGTTAAATCCACAACAGCCCAAGCAGCCATAGACAAGTTAAGACTCCAGCAAAAAACTTTTGGTAACCCAGCAAGGATTATTTCGGACAGAGGCGGAGCATTTCGATCAAAAGAGTTCGAAGATTTTATAAAAGAAGAAAAAAACTAAACATATACTAACTACCTCCGGAGTTCCAAGGGGAAACGGACAGGTGGAACGAATCCATCGCACCATCATTCCATTTTTGACCAAAATGTCTATACAGGAACCCGAGAAGTGGTTCAAGAATGTTGATCGCCTACAGAGAATGATCAATAGTGTAACTTCGCGCAGCACTAAATGGACCCCTTTTGAGCTTCTAACGGGAGTAAAAATGCGCAACAAAGGAGATATTGCTATTAATGAACTATTAGATGAAGAAAGTGAGAACCACTTTGCGGAAAACCGAATGGCAATTAGGGATGAAGCCAAGCATAATATCTTGAAGATTCAGGAAGAAAATCGTAAATACTACGACAGGAAAAGGAAAAAGGCTAATCAGTACAAGTCGGGAGACTTAGTTGCAATCAAGTGAACCCAGTTTGCGCCTGGACTGAAGCTGCACGCAGACTATTTGGGACCGTACAGAGTGGTCAATGCGAAAGGTAGGGACCGATACGAGGTTCAGAGAGTTGGCCAGCACGAAGGGCCAGTTAGAACATCAACTGCAGCCGATTTCATGAAGACCTGGTCCCGCGACTTGGACTGAGCATCGACCAACGGACATTGACTTTTTATCATTTTTCCTGTGACTGTGTTATGTTTTTTTTTTTTTTTTTTTTAAATGTCTTTCCAGGTTTGTCTGAGGACAGCCAAAGTGTCAGGTTTATTGAGCTGTAGGATGCGAGTGCAAGGAGACATTGACAGCAGCGCCATCAGCCGAAAAGGAGCGTAAGCGAGTAGTTTTGAGTAAGACTCCGTTCTGTGTGGACGTAAGCGCTGTGGTGCTTAGATGATCTTGATGTTCGTAATTTAAATTTGTTCTGTATATAGTTTTTGTAAATAGGAAAGTGTAAATATAGTCAGTTTTTTATATCTTTATGGTGAGTGATTATTTAAGTAACCCCTAGACACCCAAGTCAAGAGCCTATATATATATATATATATATATATATATTTATTTATTTATTTATTTATTTATTTATATATTTATTTATTTATTTATTTATGTGTGTGTGTGTGTGTAATTTTCTTTAATGCCATAAGCTGGCGTGAAAACATTTTTATGTTACGTTTCCTACAACTCGCATTAATAGTGTTTATTATGATCAAGTCAAAGCATTACTAAACTCTTTAAATTAAAGTGTAATGACTTCCTTTAAAGTAAACATTTTGTTTGTAGTTGATTTATCTCACCTGTTGTAAAAACAAAATTCTGCAAGATCGGCAAGAAATAGCTATGCAATTTTACAAAGCTAATGTTAGAAGCATATATTATAACTATGTAATTTCTTTGAAACATTTTCCTTTCACACGAAAACAAAAAGTTTTCTTAAAACACACGTTTTATATACCATATTAGCAAAGCACTCCAATACCGTTCTACTGTTATGATACATTCAGTCTTCATGAATATCCAATTTCTGGTTGTAACTCCATTGCAGTTCTAGCAAACTTTATTTTGCCTGCTTGCATTTTATTTTCCTATACACTAAAACCCCGTTATACCGCGGGATCGGATATACCGCTGTGACTATCATGTCCCACGACGTTTAAATATTTTTTTATCATTGCCACTTGAAGGTAATTCTTTATTTACCATTGTAAATACCCGTAAAACCAGCTCGAGCGCAACAAATATTCTAGCCTAAGAGCTCCCATCCCCCCACCCACATCACTATCAACCTTTGTATTAAAGATTCTTTAGCATTCAGGAAAAGTAAATATATTCTCCAGTGTATGAAGGCTTAAAGCATTGTTCCTGAGAAGTGCGCTCCTACACTTCCAAATATAATTTTTTCTTAAAACCTATCCCCCTTCACAATCCCATGTTGATAACATAAAGAGATTTTTAAGCCCTTTTTCCCCGGAACACAGTTGGTTTATAACCCTATCGCTAGATAGACTGATGCACAGTTGAGGTGTGTGCTTCTTGCACAGCAATTACAGTGCATAAAATGGCAGCAAAGAAGAAAAGAAGAAAATATACTATAGAAGAAAAGTCACGAGTAATTGATAAAGTTAAAAATGATGCAACAAAAGGGAGTATTATTTCGTGAATATGGTTCCGTAGTATAGTTTCACTATATCGCGGTTGTGCTATAACGCGGGTTCCAAACATGTCCCCCGACACCCGCGTTTTAACGGGGTTTTACTGTAAATCTTCTTCTATATATTCCAGATGCTATCGATACATTACTGCAATAAAATCTAGTTGTACAAAATTCGCAATAACAATTTTTTTTTCTTTTTTTGATAAAAGGGGAGTCACTTTGATGCATAAAAAATGTCTACAGTTTTTGGGCAAAAAATAGTAAAAATATTAAAGTAACGATGAGCTAGTAATCAGATGAAATGCAAAGTGCTTTCACAAAAACAGGTAGAAAAGAAATTGCACGAAGTTAGTTTTTATTTTTTAAGAAATAAATGACTTTTTTCAATGTACAAGAGGAATTTCTTAAAGTTTTTTGTTCATTTTATGCGTTGTTAATCAAATTATCGCTTTTCATCAAGCTTTGTTTTCCACCTAATTTATACTTACAATTTATTTTCGTTATGATTAATTACAACTATATATTGAAAAGTATATTAAATAAATTTCATAGATAAAAAGATCTAGGATGTAGTGTACTTGAAATAGTTTTTTCAAAATTTAATTATTCTAATGAAAATAAGGAAAAAACGTTATAAACAAAAACTTCCCATCTACTTTAATCAATTTTCATTATATAATGAAACCTTTTTTTTTTTGTTTCTCCTTTTTTTCGTACGCGAACATTTTTATACTTTTCTTAACGAAACTAGATCAATTTATTTCCTCTTATTTTTTGTTTTTTTCGTAATCAACTTCAATAATTTGGTCACATACAAAATATAAAAACATGCATACATGCGCATTCTATGTACAAAGCAAAGTACTTAATCAAAAATAATTTCACGTTAAGAAAGCACAAATAACCATTAAAATGCAGAAAGTTAAATTATTATTAAAAGTACTTAATATCTTAACACTTATTGGAAGTAGGTTCATTCATATTTTGGATCATTTCTATATAAATTTTATTTAGTTATTTATTTGTTTATTGTATTGAAACTACTTGATATTTAGTACCTTCCGTCCCGCAAATATACTTGTTCTTCATCCAATACTTATATTTCAAAATACTTTGTGAGAAAGCCTATTCATAAAATTTCAATCGATGAGTATTTTGCATAATTCTAAAATAAACGTCTTTCGTCAAAAATTCTATCAACAACTATTAATAAAATTCAAATAAAGTGTCATTGCCTATGCTGCATTATCATTCTTCAAAACTAATAAAATTAATAAAATATGTCTAGAGCATAACGTTTCTGTAGTTTGCTATAAAAAAAAGTTTGTTGCTGCAAATCAAAAAAATAATGTAACAAGCAATCCAAAATGTGAAACATAAACTAACGTTTCTTTTCATAAATAAAAGATCTTATAAAGCATAAATTATAAGTGTATAATTAATTGAATCATTGTACTCATTAATGTGCTTTAGAATACTCTAAATATTTCATAACTTCATATTTGTTTAAATGAGATTGAAAACAAGATAGAAACCGAAGAACAAAAGATCAAAGTTTTAAAAAATCACGGATTTGTTACTTTTCCCCTCTTTTGCATTGGTAATGTTTGTTTCGAAAAAATGCTCTACAAATTAAGAAATTATATTTTTGATGCATATCTCTGTCAAGAACAATTTCTAAAACATATTTATCAACTTTTGATGCAAAAAAATAGTCATTTTTTAAATTTTACTTTTCAAAATGTTGCGATCATTTTCATCACGCAACATTCACACAAAGGTCGATTAAAAATAATATTCTGCCAAATATAGTATAAAATATTCGAAGTTCCTCAGTTGCCTGGAAATAAACAAAATTTAAAGTAATTATTCAAAATAACAGATGAATGAAATTACTTGCCAAGAATACTGCAACGATATTTGTAGACTTAACCAAAGGACGTATTAGTTTCTAAAGATTAATATTTCTCATAAAAATGATTTATTTGAGCTCTTAATAACATTAATATACAAAATATGCATACTTAAAGTATTATTTTGTTTCGAACATTTCTAATACTAACGTTTTAAGTTCTTAAATAAATAATTTCATATTAAAGACTTCTTCCGAATTTTTTACTGTACCCGGAAGTTTCACGTCTGTTTCAAGATAAATAATACCTGGAATTAACAGTAATGAACATTCTAAAGGGATTTAAACGTAAGTAAATAATTGTTTTTAATTCTTTAATTCGTATTTGAATAAGCCTTAGAATGATTAGAGTATTACCTTTTGATATTTGAAATTCGTGAATATCTTAAATATGAATAAAAATTAAATGAGCTTCGATAAATACAGAACAAGTATTTCGATGTGAAGGACAGCGGTAATAGTATAAAGACGGCATTAAAAATCATTTTAAAATATAGTCTATAGAGAATATCGTCGGTGTTCTGGTAAAAGATTAAAGTTACTGGCTTTAGCCCTGTCATGCATGAATTTTTCATTTGAGTTATAAAAAATATTTCGATGTGCTACAAACCCATTTAGTACAGGGTGGCGTATAAGTACTGACCCGATTTTGAGGGGGTATTAAAAAAAACTAATGCAATTTGAGACTTAAAACTTTTTTATATTTTTTTGTATATAATCCCATTTTTTTACATTAAGTTTTGAATACCACTTCAGCAAGATGGCGGCCTTCTGCAGCAATATACTGATGCAGTCTATTTTTTCACGCAGAGAGAATAGACTGCATCTTCGTGTGCATTTCCATATCCGCGTGATGTGACGGCCCTTAAGCTTTTTTTGTGAGGTTATTTCAAGGAGATTGTTCTCCATACTTTAGAAGAGCTGAAGGACCGAATTATCGAAGAAATATCCGTCATACCCCTTGAAATGTGCAGAAAAGTTTCCCAAAACTTCAGAAATGGACTGCATCAGTGGTTTGGTGCTGAAGGCCGCCATCTTGCTGAAGTGGTATTCAAAACTTAATGTAAAAAATGTGATTATATACATCTCAAAATAAAAAAAAAGATTCAAGTCTCAAATTGTATTAGTTTTTTTCATACCCCGTCAAAACCAGGCCATTACTTCTTCCCCACCCGGTATCTCAGGATTGGGGTGTAATAGCTTATCCTCAGAAATTTTTGTCCCGTATATAGCCAAAATTGGTGCCTTCCTATGAGGATATTATATGCTTTAATGGTATCTTTAATCAGTATAATAATACACATCGAAAAGTCGTACATTTAAGTTACATTAATAAGA
Organism: Octonoba sinensis; assembly: GCA_038502835.1. Taxonomy (NCBI): domain Eukaryota; kingdom Metazoa; phylum Arthropoda; class Arachnida; order Araneae; family Uloboridae; genus Octonoba; species Octonoba sinensis. The sequence continues at coordinate 13,172,495 of CM076606.1, read as the reverse complement.
TATAAGAAGATACAAAATAACGCCAATCTTTACAGCAATGTATTATATATACTCTGCAAATAAATAAACAAGACTTGATTTGAAAATGAGTTTTTCGTTTCTTTTTTTTAACCATCTTAAATAGTCTGAGAAACCTTGTGTGGTTTCCAAAAACTGTTTTGGGGCTCTAAATGAGGATGAGAAACTACATGTAAATTACAGCACAAATGCGAATCGGAATAACATTTTGAAGCAAAAATTTATGAATCTCTTATGAGGCCCACATGCATGAAAAAACAATATTTGGATAGGCATAAAATAGTAATAGCTATTTTCTGAATTTTTATTTGTTACTCCATGTTTTACAAATTCTTACATATCATGGCGTGAAATAATTAAACGGACGTTCTAAGTAGCTGCAATATAGTCCATTGAAAAACTTATTTGCGTTCTGAATGAGTTTTAACCTGCTGAGACGTCTTCCCCGCCGTTCAGGTAAAAGTCACTAATAATTTACAGTTTCGACATCAAAATTAATGCAACAAATCACCGAGCTACTTGGTGACTTTTTCTTTGGAAACGGCTAGTCGACCCGATGAGTTCTGCTAAAATATCAAGCTTATTTCTTGGTGAAAAAATAGTATTCTACTCAAAATCTCAAGTTTTAAACTTAGTGACTTTTACCAGAAGACTAATGATACTTTTTTAATTTACAATTTCTAATTTACAAAAAGAAAGAGAAGAAAAGAATTTAAAAATGAAGAAAGAAAGTACAAATAAAATGTGGCATGATTTTCGTAATTTTAATGAAATTTTCCATTCCAATTACTTTTTTCTATTTATACTACTTGTTAAATATTTTAAAAGTGTCGCATAAAGATTTCGCTATACACATTCTTAAAATAAAATACTCTTGGCAAATACCTTGTGTCACTAGAAAATGCTTTAAAGTCTTTTTAATGCTCTGATAAAGATGATGCAATCGAACAAACGTAATGCTATGTAATGATTTTTCTTAGTACTTCTATTTTCAAAACTAACTCATAGATTTATTGTACATTTCGATGAATACTTCTAGAAATTTATTTGGAATTTTTAAAAGCATGCAATTTTTTCTGGATCGCAGCACCATTTTTCCTACAGCAGCTGAAATTCAAATTTTATTCTTCAGAAACCACAACTGTTAACATTGCATTTATTTTATTTCACTCTACACATTAGACTTTATATTGAAATATTCTGAACACATCCTGTTTAGTATCAGCTACCTTATACATTAAGTCTTTTCAGTTGTGGCTGATTTTTAACGTGCAAGAAGAAGCAGCTGTGTTCATAATTAATTTTCCCCGTTCCGTGTTACTCTGGTTAGCTGTTTTATTTCCTCCACAGGATTTGATCTTGTTTTTCATTCTACGATTTTTGCATTTTTTCTATTAATATTTTCTTTACCTAAATCAATTTTATTTTTACATAAGTTGGCTTAGAGTTATTTCACATACTATTTAAGGGGGGAGGAGTTAATCTTTTTTCATTCCGTTTAAAATATTTTTTTCTTATCTGAACGTCTTTAATTCTAGGTAATAAAAGATATTCCTGAGAAAATATAACTTAATAACTTTCAAGCAAAAATAAATCTACTTTCTGTTGCTTCGCTTTACATTCATAAGATCTTTTCCCCTTATAAGTGATTTATTGTTTCAGTTACATCTTATTAAAACAGTACAGGAGCAAAAAATCAAAGGCAATGCTTATTATAATGTAAGTGACCCCTATAAACGATTTCTAATATTAAAAATAACAATAAAGTTCCGTCTAGAACTATACGAGCTTACTTTCCCGCACACACCAATATCAAATTAATGTTATAGTTATTTCTTTCTCTCTTTTTCATTTGGCTATAGCTCTTAATTACCTCAAATATATCTTCAACATTTAATACATATTCCATCATTTATTCTCTTATTTATTTATTCATTCATTTACTCATTTATTCCTTCATTCATTTATTCATTTATTCCTTCATTATTTCATTCATTTATTTACTCATTCTTTTATTCATAAACATCCATAAAAATCCAGATCAAAAATTTCATGGGGAAATGGCCCATGAAGCCAATTTTCGGCTTCAAGTGATTAATTTTGAAATAACAGTAGCTAGGTCATTAGTAAAATGAAAATCTATTTAAGTGAAAAAATGTTTAATATTTATAACTAATACCTAAAATACCGGTAATTTACCTTAGTAAATACTGGTATTACGAGAATGAAAAATAGCACGAAACATTGTATTCGGTATTGCAATCACTAGCACAAAAGGAATGAACAGTCTATCTTTATTATTAATCTAAGGCTTCTTATGGGTAATATGTATGCTAAAAAAAAAAAACTAAACTCAGTGGCGCGCCAGCCCTTTTGGGGGCCATGGCCTACTGTGCCCATCCCAGTTTTCAAGACCGAGGGCCCTGGGGTTCAGCAGCAGAAGTTCCGGTCAAGTGGTCGGCCTGACGCGGAACCCCCAGTGTTTAGTTCCCAAGCATGCTTGGTCCTCATTTTATCGACCCCACTGCAGGGATGAAAAGCTGAGTCGACCCTGCCCAGCCCGGGAATCGAAACGCGGACCTGTGGCATGGTACACGGAAGGCTACCACTCAGCCACTGCTCTTCGTAATACGTATACAGTTAGGGTTTTTTTATCAACCCCTCTCCCTCCTCAGGAGCTAGTTCTGGTGTCGCTAGTTAATCTGTGCATTGTTTCTGTGACATACGTTTAATCATCAAAAGTACATGTTAGTTTTTCAAAATAAATCCCGAACATACTTTAGTTTTTTCGGGGAATATTTGGAACGTTGAAATAAATCGCAAAGTTGAAACATTATATAAAGAGTTCTATGTCACTGTAGAACGACATTCACAAAATCTTTCTTTAAAAAAAAAACATTTTTGTGTCTCTTTCTTTCTTTAAGTATCTCTCTATAGGAGACTTTCAAATAACATTTTGTCTAATTTCATGGAATGAAATTTTCAAGGAAAGAAAAGAACGGGAATTTAATGCCTCAGTATCGAAGAAATAAAAGGTTTTTCTGGAACAAAAAAGCGTAAAACAGAACGAAGAAAAGGTTGAAAGAGAGAGAAAACTTTTAGTTGGGTTACCAAAAAGTAAATCGTTTTCTTTAATGTCGGCCAATAATCTACTTTAGCTCTTATTTTGTTATATGTCTCTCAAAGGGTAAGCTGTTGATATAATCATCAGAGATTTCTTTTCATAAGAGTTCACTAGAGGAAAAAAAAAACAAAAAAAATAAGTCCAACTTGGGGGATTTAGAAAATTGGTTTATCTGGATGTGTTATTATTCAATAATAATTATATTATAGGGATTCAAGATCGCATTGTTTTGAATTAGATATCTAATAATCGGTTTATTTTTGATAGCTTATGAGGGTGAGTGGTTGATTGGAGTGTTGCTGAAATAAATCAGACGAGATTCAAGAGTGTATTGTTTTGGATTAGATATTTAATGATTGATGTGTTTCTTGATGGCTTATTGTGTGTGAGTGGTCGATAGATAAACTGCTAAAATAATTAAAGATAAAGAGAAAAAGAATATTTTAGATATTATCAGAATTATACAGTATTTCCTTGCTTTTATTTTACACCGGTTTTCACAATTGTCTGCGACATGGGATGGTTTTGAAAATAATGTATGAAATTTCATAAACAATGACCAACTAGGACCGGCATAATGGCGTTGTGGTAAGGCGCGGGACACGTACGCACTAGTTCATAGGATCGAGCTTGGCAGTATCGGTGGATTTTCAAGATGCAGAAAATCGTCTGCGCCCATGTCGTACATTTATGCGGCATGTAAAAGATCCCTTGAGTACACGTTTGGCTTGGATGCTCTCGGCTAAATTCAATTCCTAGTGCAATTTCGCATCAACAGAGTCCCGGTGCTCGCCCTCTAAACGTGGAGAACCTGGACGTCAAAATTCTCACGCGGAGATGGTACCACACTCATTGAGGTGCCGCTGAAAGAGATCGTAACAATTTCTCGGGAACGCACTACGTCTGCAATTAGCAGAAGTCAACAGCTGCCCATTAGAACTAGAAAAGGAAAATGGTTCCTAATGGTTTTCTTCCACGCCGTATGATTATGCGCCATGTAAAAGATCCCTTGAGTAGACATTTGGCTTGGATGTTCTCGGCTAAATTAAATTCCTAGTGCAATTTCGCATCAACAGAGCCTGAGTGACCGGGCCGGGGTTTCTACCCTTTCAGGTGGAGAAACTGGACGTCACAATTATCATGCGGCGCTGGTATCACACTCATTGTGGTACCGCTAAAAGCGATGTTACCAATCTCCCAGGAACGCACTAGGTCTGAAATCGGCCAACAGCATCCCATTAGAAATAAAATAATTTTTTAAAATGTTCAATCAGATACAAAGACCTGCATACGAAAAGGTTGCTTTTGCAGTCAATTTATTCCTGCAACAAAACTATAAAATCACGAGATAATGTCTTCTATTTAAAGAAAAGCTGTAAATCTCGAAATTTTAAGGAAAAGACCGAAAAATATATTAAAACCTAATTTTGCTTTGAATTTTCAAGATAATTGATAACACACGAAAAATGTCCTTTAGATGAAAATGTCCTTTTCTTATGTGTTTTTGGCTGAAAATTACGAATATGTAATTATTTTTTGCCTACCACGTACCCTTTTCCCAAAATTCCACATTTTAGCTTTTTATGTATTTTCTGGATAAATGTGTATATTTTCTTAATTTATCAACTTAGTTTATTATAAATTATATCTTTCTCATTGACAGTGAGATCGTCGTCTTCCTAGAGACCTTTTTAATGAACTTGGGTTACTTTAGTGACATTTTTGGCAACAAAAGCTTTAACTACTTTCTCGAAGTTATTTTTTTTTCGCGGAGAAAGAAGAAATAGTATGCTGCTGTGATGTGAATGTACTATTTCAAGCATTAGGACGTGAGCACAATTCAGCAGATTGGCGCTTGTTTATCAGTGCTCCTCCATCTAAATATTTTTTCCTATTTATTCCTGCTGCGTATTCTGCAAGCACAAAGGAAATTTCAAAATTATGAGAGGCAAAAACATATCAAATGAGCCACTTGTAAATATACAATGTGTCTTTTTTCCACAATTGCACATTAAACTTGGTTTATCGAAATATTTGTAAAAGCTCTGGACAGAGAAGTCAAGGCTTTCTTGCATCTCAGGAACAAATTCAAATATTTAAGTGATGCAAAAGGCAAAGAAAGGATTTTTATTGGCCCACAACTTAAGGAACTCCTTTCATGATTAAGAGTATGAAAACAAACAGTCAGAAGTCGAAAAATCGGCCTGGCTGGCCTCTAAATCAGTGTGCTCACGTTTCCTTGGAAATGAGAAAACTATAAACTACGAAGATCTTGTTGGTGACACGATAAAATGCTTCAATATTATTGGTTGCCATATGTCATTAAAACTACACTTTTTGGACTCCCATATGAACTTCTTTCATAAAATTACAAAAAAATATTGCTGAAAATACTCTTTCTTTTAAGTGAAATTAAATCAGTTTTCATAGTTCATCGTTAAGTTAACATCGTACATAAGTTTTTTCTCAATGCCACTAAAAGCACTGTGATTTATTTATTTTTATGTATATATTTATTTATTTATTTTATTTTTTATCTGATCTTCATTAGACTCGACTCACCCCCCCCCCCCTCTTTTTTATTATAATTGCATTATTTTCAACTTTGTAGTATTGATTTTAAATGAGCTTTTCTCGATTTGACAGGATGTCTAACTGGAGTGTTATTTTGCATGGCGGTCGAAATTCATTTTCATAATTCGCTTGCGCTGAGCTGCTTAAAATAAGGTCATACATTTTCTGGAGTGATACCTCTTGTAAGGACGAATATCTTAATTATTTATTTTTTACAATCTTCGAATAGTTTTGACCACGAAGGATATTTTAACTATGCTTTTTTATGAAAATGAGTTTAAGTACTTAAGAGTTTTTGAATCCAAATTTTATTTTTTTTATAACTAAAGAATACTTCGATAACAGCCTAAAAATAAACTTCAATACTTAGTGAGGTGAAAATGAAAGTTTGAGAGCTAGCGACAGAACAAATTTAACTCAATATACTAGTTCAATCCCGATTTGCAAGTCTTTTTTCTTTGAAATTAGAATTAGCAGAGCAGAATAACTGGAACCTTTAAAAATGTTCTTTCCGCATTCGATTTTAAATTAGCTAAATTGTTTCTATGCCTTCCTTTTTTGAGCATGTTTCAAATCTTGTTCTGTTGAATTTATCGGTATGTTTGTTTAACGTCAATTTTTTCTTTTTCAAAAATCTAAATTCAATTTGTGAAATCGCCAAACTCTTTTAAATTCTAGGTCTTAGTTCTAGTTTTTTCCCTCACTTGCAGTTAACCTTAATAAATGCAGTATCTTCGTTAATTTAAATATTTTCAAAAGAAGTTAAAGTAGATAAATTTTAATTTGTGAGCTTCCTCATTTTTTCTCCACTTCTTGTAATTTCTGAGTTGATTATATTCCTCACTGTAGTTTGAGCCAACATGTAAAATTCAATTTATTCGTTAAAGAAAAATAAGAATATCATAACTGTAACCTGATTCTCTTTTTATTTAACGTGCTACTCACAAGAATGCATCAAAATTATACTAATATTCAATGATCACTGAATCATGATTTTTTTATCAATAAATATTCCAAAAGTACTTTTTCGACTCTCCATGAAAAATAGGAAACGCATTTATATAAATAAACAAAACGGCTGTGAATAAATGGTAAAGAAACTGGTTTTAGGTTGCAAAATCACATTTAAACAGTCCAGTATATTTCATTTTACAATTAAAGCTAACCTCTCCAATGTAACACTGTAATGTAGTTATCTAATATCTTTATTTTATTTTATCTGATGTCGATTATAATTAAAAACTCGAATTCTTAAAACAGGAAAAAAAAAAGCAATTTTGTCCCCATAACCAATCCAATAACCATAACCTGTCCCCAATATTATTTTTAAAATTAATGATACTAAATTACATTGCCATTGACTCCTTAAACGTTTATCAAAACATGATGCAAAAAGACAAATTTATAGCGTTTTCCTTTTCATTGTTTGAAAGAACTGGAATAATAATTTTAATATAAAAACCATCTTATTCGAATGGTAAAAAAATGCTAAACTGATACGGTTGTTATTCGAACATGTATTTTAATATGTAATTACTCGAACCTTTTTAATACATAATTACACGAAGGAAATTTAAATCAAGACAGGAATTTAAAAAACTGAATCATAATACGCTGCTAAGTTCTTTGTTGCATCTATTTTGTATTTGCCGATAATTCCCCCTCCCCTTTCCTCCCCCTCTTCTCTCGTGAGTTTTAAATCCCGAAAGAAAACTACTATCATTAAATAAAAAAACAGGCAAATAATTTCTTGCCTAACTTTGTAGCCAAACGTAAGTAAAATTGTTCAATATGCAGATCATTAAAAGAAAAAGCATTTCTATTCGACTCACCAAAAACAAGCACAACGAGCAGGAAGAGTTTCAAATTTGGAAATCTTCAATTAAAACAATTGAAAAGTCAGGTTTAATAATTTTTGTTTGCCTACCGAAGAAAATTGAAATGATTTAAAAACATAAACTTATGACTTGAAATGTGCAACAGTTGTTATTATGATACTTTCATTTGACTATGGCTTGCCTCTAAAACACTTTTAAAATGTTTATCTGACAAATAATAATAACAATGTTACTAATGACTATAATAATAATAATAAGAAGAAGAAAAAGAACAATGGTGATGATGATGATGCTAATTTATAATAATGATAATGATGATGATAAGAATAATAATAATAATAATAATAGTAATGATAATAACAACAACAATTTTCACAAATTTCATACCATTGTTAGTTTGTTATAAAATAGCTATATATATATAACTAGCGGTACCCGCACGGCGCTGCCAGTGCTGAATTTTAAAAACGTCGCCTACGGCGCTGTTCTTGCTAATAAGAGTATAAAAACGTCGCCTGCTACGATGTCCTTGATAAGAATGTAAGAAACGTCGCCTACTGCGCTGTCCTGTTAAGGGTATAAAAAAACATCGCCTCCGGCATAAAGCCTTTCGCGATGACCTTAGATTGATTGGAAGAATGAAATTGCAATATCATATTAATTTTATTTTCCGGTCAGGTTGAACTGTTGTCTCGCTAACAAAAAATAAGTTTCGTAATGACATAAAGCTTCGCTAGCGGTACCCGTATGGTGTAAGCGTTTAGTAAACGTATGCAAACGACGTAGCCTATGCAAAGAGTTTAAAAAGCGCCAGCATTGCCTGTATTAAGAGATTAAAAATGAGTCGTCTGGCCTATAATTAAATGATACTGTAAAGCATACCTAAAAAGCGTAAATACAATTTCGTGTTATCTGGAATAAAACATACGTATTACTTTTTTGGCGATATTTATTCAAATGCTATTGCTAAACCAAGAAAATCGTCAAATCGGAGAGACAATACTTTTATCAAGTTTAATCTCGAATTAAAAATTATTGATAATTTGAGAAAAACGTTAAATCGAAGGTATGCTTTATTATTGTTTTTCCGCTGAAAACTAAACTGATGTCTCTCTATTTTGAAAAATAAGTTTTATATTGAAATTAAGCTAACACTATTCGCCCGGAGTTGAGGAAACTGTTAGTTATTATTTTTGGATCAAGGTAAGCCTTAAGAAATCGAACTAAAAATCTTATGACTGGCATTCCTTTTGACTTAGAAACTTCGAACAAATTTCATCTTGTGCAGAAAAATCAGCGCTTTCGATCGATATATTATATTAATATGTGAAAAGTTTTTTTTATCCCCCATATAGGGGAATTTATGTAGAACTTTGCGTAAAACTGGAATAAAAAAAGGAACTACCTGTCGGCTTTTTTTTTTCTAACGTGTCTATTTATCTTTCTGTTGAATTACTCTGCCTATTGATGAAAACCGCATTAAAATCCCTTGCGTAGTTTTAAAGATCTAAGCGTACAGACGCGGAAAGCGACTTTGTTTTATACTGTTTTAAGATAATATAATCCACAATAAAACTATTTTTTCATGAAGCATTTAAATGTTTTAATAAATGCTTTAAGCTATTGGTTCCCAAAGTTGGGGGATGGACTCCGACCCATCTAACAACAATTTCCAATCTTGAGACCCACCTCTTAGCTGTCTTGGAGAAAAGAGGGCATAAATATTGGTAATGTTCAGATTCCCTAGTGGCGATTCGTGGAACTACTTAATGCTGTCTTATTTGTTCTAATTGAAATATTAATATATATATATATATATATACCAATATGAATGAAAAACTGTTGAAATAAGAAACACAACTTAAATAACTTTTTTTACTACTTAAATATCTACACCTGCAAGGGTTTTTTTTTTTTACAAAGTTATTTCAATGGGAAGGCTGCATTTGTTTCTTATTTCTCTTCATTGAAGTTTTAGCATCAACTTCAACTTCAGTTACTTTTATTCGCAGGATTCCAATTTTTTTTTTTAAATTAATGTGTACAGTGGCGAGGGCACACTCAATATTCGCTCGCGACCCACAGTTTGGGAAATACTGCTTTAAGTATTTTTTTTTTAATGAAAAACGAAAGTCTTTATGAAATGATTTTTTTTAAATGAAAGTAAAAGCAAACCTTGAACCCAATTTGTTTATTTATTTATTTTTTTGTACTATAAAATTCATTAAATAGAGCTTAAACTTCAGCTAGGAGCTATATTTTTTATAAGTTAAAATGCATGAAACTGTGACCAAAAATTTTCCTCAAGGTCTTTATCTGCAAAGTAAAACACGCATTTCAATTAAAAACCGCAAGTCCTGAGCTCTCCTCTTCCCATTTACTTAATTATATGATAAACAGGAACTTTTGCTTTGTCCCAAGAGAAATTCCCAAATTCTTTCGATCTACCATGATTAGGTACTTGGTAGTTATTTCTTCTGACATTCGTTCCAGAACGCTCTCTTGAAACAATTCCCTAGCAGTATGCCAGCAAATATATCGGAGTTACCACTTTCTTCGTTTGATATTGTTAGAAATTTCCAAAGAATCAATTCGCTGCATTGGGCTTTTTCTCTCTCTCTCTCTCTCTCTGTATTGAATAATCTTGTAAAGAGTTTGGAATTGAACATTTGGGACAAACACAAATGCCCTGATTCTGAAAAACAGCAAATTGAGGAAAAAACACCGTAGGAACTTAAGACGACAAAAGAAAGCTAGGGATTACTGTTTGATTGATTTTCACGGTAACATGCAAAGCGTTTTTACTATTTAAAAGATTCTTCAAACGAGCGTGGTATAATAAGTTGGAAGAAAGTTTATCTGTTCGAAAAAAGTGCTTCAAGCGAAGTATGCTTTCAGAGAGCAAGAACACATAACTAGGTGAATAGAAAAATTTATAAATTCCATGTTATCAAATGCATAAAATAATTGCGTTAAAATCGCCGCTGAGAAAATTCTCCCTGTAAGCCTCCAAGCTTCAACTATTTGAATTTAATCTCAGTGTTAGAAAATAATGACGAACAAAAAGGCATTAGATCAAAAGGTCTGAAAGAAAACACGTTAATGAAAATGTCAAGCAATTTTCATGATCTATAGAGCTTTTCTAGATGGTTATTACTAATTTCCAAATTTTGTTACATAGTTAAATCTATAGATTCTTGCAAGGAAGTTACCATCGACAAAACTTAGTGTTTTTTAAACTCAATAAAGGCTCAAAAGAAAAGTTTTCTGCATTTATGTAGAAAATTCCATGTCCTTCATTTCATCAGAAAGTTCTTTTGAGATAAAATGACTTTGTTTCTGTGGAAAATGATCGTACCAAAAAAATGTGTCACATCAGAATGGTATTAACATGTTTTCTATTATGAGCAGTAATGTTTCTTATCTGTCTAATTGTTGATAAATACCTTAGTAATAAATAAATAAATAAATAAATAAATAATATATATATATATATATATATATATATATATATATATGTATATATATTTAAATCATTCTATACATTCTTTCAAATAATTAAGCTTTTCTTTCCACTATAAATGACAGTTGCTTGAGTTCCGGAATAATGGATTGAATAAAATTTGAATAATATATATATATATATATATATATATATATATATATATATATATATACATATATATATATATATATATATACATATATGTAATATGGAAAAATCCTTTGTATCCTTTGTCAGGCTGTGATATGGAGAAGTCCTTTGTCTCCTTTGTCTGGCTTTTTCCATATTAAACTTGACAACTCAGGGTTGTCCCACTCATAAATTTCTCTAACGCGTTACCATATATGGTCATGCCTAAGCTCAATTTGGTTTCCCTCAGTAATTCCCTCCAGACTATTTTTTTCCCCGTAGACTTAGGCCAGCCTCTGTCTACGGGATTAAAGCCAATAATATATTTTATTTTCCATATGGCCCTCCTATTTAAACCACGTGCCATCACGTGGTGTAGGGAACATTGTCTGCAGTCTAAGAGATTTTCCCCCATATAAATACGACTGCCCGAACGAAAATGGTGGTTCTTGCTTCTTGAAACGTGCTGATGACTTCATGTCCTTCGTTCCAACAATATTAATGTTATGATCGTTGTGTGTTAAAATGTGCCAATAAAGAATTGCAACGAAGCCCTGTGCCTCGTCTTACATGGGTCTTAGCGGCCACTGCTGTAGAAGATAGAACGGGACTGCCGTTCTTACATATATATATATATATACATATATATATATCTCTATATATGTATATATATATATATATATATATATATATATATACATATATAGAGATATATATATAACTAAATACAACTACTTTGGATTGTATTACGGCGCTTATAGTTATAAAGTTATTTATTTGGAGCAGAAATAGTTTACCTAAAAATAAATAAATATTTTTTCCCAGCTATTTTCTGTTTTTCTTATTCCAGAATGAACTAATTTTTACATGGTTTCATTTAACTTAAATTGTGGCGGAATTTTGTAAGGCGGTTTTCGACAACTATTATTGCATAAATTATCTTCAAATTTTTCACACAAGCTTATCTTCGATGACAATACAATAATCCATCCATTTTATAATTTATTATAACGTTAATTAGGAAAAAAAATTAATAATTTTGGCTCTGAGGAAATTATCAGCATTATCTATCAGCATTATCATTTGCCGTTTGGCAACAATAGTTTTGTTTGGATAATGCAACGATGTTTTGAATTTAAATAAAACCATGTAACTTAAAACATTTTTGGCGATTTAATACTATTGTTAAAATTTCTTTAAAGATATTTAAAAGTAAGGAGAAATATCACGTAATTTTTAACTTAAATTCAAACGTAATAAAATTGTGTTTTGATAAGAACGAGTAGCTTTTTACATGAATTACTTCTCCTTTCCAGTGATAGATGACTCGTTCCGACAATGGTCGCAAGAGAGTTCGGTGTATCGACAGCAATTCCACTTGTAATATCAATTTAGCATCCAACAGTCATGTCTTATTCCGATCCCAGTCTCATACATCAGGATTTTTATATGCGACGACGTAAATAAATAAATAGAGATATCGCTGCTGTAGTTCGATACTAAGACACCCTTAAAAACATCTCAAGTAAGTAAATCGTTTTGTAAAGTAATTCCAATTACATAGCTTAAAACAGCAGTCTAAAATATAATGCCGAAACTTCATTTTCCTTGCTTTTCCTGAACTACAGAACGATAAATAAATGTTGAAATGTGCTTATGATTAAACGACAGTATTAATATGTAAAAATAATTTAACTTTTTGCAAGTAAACAATAATAATAAAATTACACGTTAATTTAAAGCACAAATGAGCAATAAAATGCAGACATATGTTTCGGGATTGCTTGGAATCCCTTTTTCAATGCGACAGGGAGCTTCTAGATGCAAAACATCCAAATGAAGCAGACAGAACAACAAAAACAAAGCTTATATAGCCTAAGAATTATCTGTAAACCAATGAGAATAAAGGCAGCGTGAAGTGGAAGTAGAAGTAGCTGGAAGACACCAATAAGAGAGCAACAAACAAATCCAGTTGAAAGTACAGGAAGTAAAAAGGAATATCAATAAAAATAAAGCAAAAAAGACGACAGCATGCATAAAAATTGCAAAAATAATAAAATAAAATACAAAGAATAAAATTGAAATAAAAATAAGTACAGAAACTACCAAAACAAAATGCAAAACAAAGTACACATGTAAAGGAGGGGGAGGGGAGGGAGGGAGGAAGGAGAAAAATAGACACAAAAAAGGAAAACAACAAGAAAACATAGAAAGAACAACAAATTAAAGAAATTTATGCCAGACCTGTGAAAAATAAGGAGTTGAGGAAGAATCATTAACCAAATTAGAACTATTCCTGTTAATATGATAAGCTTCCCAAAAGTCAAGCTCTAAAGGGGAAGAACATTTTTGAATAATTTTACCAGAATTGAAATCAAAAGAGTGGTTGGAATTCCAACAATGTTGAGCAATGCTAGACTTATTTAACTCTTGCTTTCGTACATAACCTTTATGCTCATTTAAGCGAATTTTCAGAGCACGTTTTGTCTGCCCAATGTAAGAAAGGCCGCAACGGCAACTAATTTGGTAAATACCCCAAGTGTTAAGTTGATCGACAGGATCCTTAAGAGAAGAGAAGGAAAGTTTGTTACTAGGAGCAAAAACGACTTGAAATTGAAACCTTTTTAGGATTTTAGCAATACGGAAACTGACAGAATGAAAGAATGGTAACACAACCAAATTCTTTCTAGAAACCACATTATTGGGACCAGAAGTTTTCTTAGAAAGTTTGTTATGAATAGAATCAATTAAGGAGTGAGAAAATCCTCTATCAACAGCTACAGCTTTCAGATAGTTGAGTTCAATCTTGAGAAGCTCAGGAGAAGAGCAAATATTAATAGCACGATGGACCAGAGCATTAAAAGCCGAATATTTTTGGTTGGGAGGATGAGACGACAGTCTGTGAGGAGGTAAAGAAACAGCAAAAGGTTTACGATAGACAGAAGTAGTGAAACCAGACTCACTCTTAGAAATAAAGACATCAAGAAACGCGAGGCTACTATTAAGTTCTTTCTCACTTTCTCTCTTTAGATGGCCTGGCTATGGGAAGTCCTCTTAGTCCTATTTTAAGTGATTTCTATATGCATTATTTTGAGGAAAAACTGTTCCAGAAATTGCAATTTCAATTTTATGTTCGTTATGTGGATGATTGTTTTGTCCTAACGGACAGTAACTTGTTAGGTATTGATGATGCTCTTTCTATTATGAACTCCATTGATCCTAATATCCAGTTTTCTTGTGAGAAAGAACTTAATAGTAGCCTCGCGTTTCTTGATGTCTTTATTTCTAAGAGTGAGTCTGGTTTCACTACTTCTGTCTATCGTAAACCTTTTGCTGTTTCTTTACCTCCTCACAGACTGTCGTCTCATCCTCCCAACCAAAAATATTCGGCTTTTAATGCTCTGGTCCATCGTGCTATTAATATTTGCTCTTCTCCTGAGCTTCTCAAGATTGAACTCAACTATCTGAAAGCTGTAGCTGTTGATAGAGGATTTTCTCACTCCTTAATTGATTCTATTCATAACAAACTTTCTAAGAAAACTTCTGGTCCCAATAATGTGGTTTCTAGAAAGAATTTGGTTGTGTTACCATTCTTTCATTCTGTCAGTTTCCGTATTGCTAAAATCCTAAAAAGGTTTCAATTTCAAGTCGTTTTTGCTCCTAGTAACAAACTTTCCTTCTCTTCTCTTAAGGATCCTGTCGATCAACTTAACACTTGGGGTATTTACCAAATTAGTTGCCGTTGCGGCCTTTCTTACATTGGGCAGACAAAACGTGCTCTGAAAATTCGCTTAAATGAGCATAAAGGTTATGCTCAGTATTAAACTAGGGAAGCGATATGGTGATTAAGATTTCGTGAGTTTCAGTATAAAAATTTCTCCTCCATACATGTAGCGCTATTGTGCGTGTCTGTAAAATGTTTAACAAATATTCTCTTTTTTTGCTATGTCTTTCATTCAAATTACAGAACCAATACCCTTCATAACTACACAAGATACGCATAGAATATAGACGTGTCTATTTAGTTCTGAAAAATGAGTTTAATAAAGTCAATACATATAAATACAGAAAACATTAAATCCATGGTATATGAGCTCTGCAGCTGTAGCGGATTTAGCGTTACCCAGAGTGCACCACGAGGAGGCCCTCTACATTACACTCCTGTCTTTACAGCCCCAGTAATCATTCTTAGACTGATTATGGGGGCTGTAAAGACGACTCCAATTCAGGCTATGCTACTTCTCACTCACAACAAGGCTTTTAGACTAGAGACCAGACATGATTGCCTTGTTGGTCATATTTTTCACTTAAAAATCATGTCATCTCCTAAATGTGTTTCATATAATCATGGACGCATTACATTTAATTGAATGCCGGAAACTCTCCGGACATTTGTTCGAGAGACATTGACAGATAAGGAAGAGGCTACAAGTTCTTCAGTCTGGTTGATGTGCTTTCGACTCTTGTTGTATTTTTATATCTGTCTTACAGTGTTTATCTTGCTTTTGTTCTCTCTATGTGTTTGTGTTGTGTGTGTTTTTCACACACTGGTCAATGAACCTTGTTCAAGTGCTACAACTAAAAAAAAAAAAAAAAAAGAACATTAACTCCAAAATTTTAATGTGTTTAAAATGGAAATAAGCCATAAATATTAATTTCATTTGGAAAGTGTTGAGAATAATCGCTTTCCCACAAAGTAAACCAAATAGTAAAAGTGCCTTGCTTCTCATTGGCTAATATAGCAGAAGTTTTCTCTTGAGCTCTCAGAAAGTATCCTTTAATCCCTTGCGGACCTGGTAGAGAATTCCTAGTAAACTGCAAACTGTGATTGGTTAGCGTATAATCCGCCCTGAAACCTATATAAAAAGCCGTATTCTTGGTGTGATGCTCTTCACTTTATGTTATGTTTCTTAGTGTTCGTATGTCTGTAGTTCCCGTGTTTTGTCGAATAAAACTTCTGTGTTTATTTTGAAGTCGTCTTCCGCACCCATCTCTCATTTCTAACAGAAAGAAAAGAAATGAAAGGAGCAGAAGTGGTAGCAAAAAGAAAGACGCGAAATGAGATCTTGCATTTTTTATGAGCAGTTTAACAACACTTTAAGTATAGAGTTTTAAAAAAATACTAATATGACACATGCTAAGCTGTTACTAATATATTCTAGACTAGCCAAGCTAGAAAAAAAACAAACTAGCAGGGAAAGGAACTTTCCTCTGCGAAGCACCAAAATTTTACTTTCTAAACTCTTAAAAATCTAAAAATTTAAAACGAGCTTCTAAAGTTATTAAAAGGATTAAAATACATATACAGTTACTTTTAAAATATCGCTTTTTAAAATTATTCTATGGAGCATACGAAATGAAAAGAAAAGCAACCAATGGTAGTGTTTAGAACTTATGTATGGTTCTTCCAGCAAGAAGAAAACTATATTTCAACGTTAGAAAAAATATTTCTTGTATATATGGTTTGTTTTGATCTTCAAATATGTTTCTTTCTGAAAGAATTTGCATTTAAGTATTTATGTTGCGGTAAATAAGCTTAAACCTTTTCGCAGATCTTCAAAGCATTGAAACGTTAAGTGCTTTCCGTATACTTTAAATATTTCTTTAAAAAGTCTATTGATTTTTTTTTTTCATATTTACATTTAAAATGCATACATATGCTGGTTATTCAGAGAAATATTTTCTCCGAAACTAATGCGTTTAAAGAACAGCTGCATAATAAAGAATTATTATTAAAACATCCTAAAGTACATTGCAAAAAGAGAAAATTTTTGACTCAGAAATGCTTGATTCAGGCAGTCTTAACGACCGCTCAAAATTTTCCTGTGCAGTAGTCAGGAGTCGCTATATATTATTTATTTTTTCAAAAATTGTGCAAAAGTATTCATTATTTCACTATTAGAAACTACCATAGTAATAATGCATAAATGTCCTGTTATAAAATCTTAGTATCTTTTTGAAATCACATTTTTACGTCTCCGGCTCCTGATGCCCGTTTTCCTATTTTTAAGTAAGCGGCCTTCAACGTGTTAGTGTGTGACTAGGGTTGTTACAGTTGTGGTTTGCCTATACCTGTATGTAAGGTTTCATTATAGATTCTTTCATGACATTGTACAGTGGAAGTTATACCTTATAAAGAGCAGGTATTTCTTAAACGTGTCGCGTTCGTGGTAATAGCAATACAATATGAGCAATGATGCGTTTAAATAGCAAATTTTATAAACTGCTGCATACATATGTTTCGTAGTTAAAAAGAATTGCTCCATCAATGCATAAACTTGTGAGCTTCATAATGTTAGTAATTTTGGTATGAGTTATTCGTCATTCAGATTGATTACAGCCTGAAGCTCACAACTTACCGCATCAGACAGGGGTTCTTTGTAATTGCGAAACATGTGTATGAAATAGTATTTTGCAAACTGGGATGTAAGCATGCTGATTGTTTAATTTATTGTTTTTCGGGAAAAAATACACGATTACTTCTTATGAACAAAAATGTTTCTTTTTTTTTAAACCGTACGGCGGAGTTAAGAACAAATTGGGCATTCACCATGTTGCGTTTAAGCGACAACTTTTTCAGGTATTTTTTTACATGTAAGATTTTTGTGGAAGCTTTCTTCTTAACAACTTATTCCTTTTTTTCTCTGCCTTTTGTATCTGTAATCAAAAAATAAAAATCAGTTTTGACCATTACTTAATTGCTCTGGCTTTTAATCAATCATAACAAGTATATTTTACAGCTTTTGAAGCCTACAGTTTCGTCTAGAACAACTTTTGAAGTTGTCGGAAATCTAGTCTTAGGAAATTTCATGTGTTTTTATGCCAAAAAGGGGTGGAATTCAATGCCTTAAAATTTCAATCCAGGATATCTCTTCATGAATTTGCCTAAAATGAAACAAACAGTAACAGGTCCTTAGAATTAATAAATGAAAATTTACTCGATAACTGGGGGAATTGGACACGAACGTTTCAGACAAAACCTCTCAACTCTGTTTCGTTCCTTTTGAATTCGTGTCTTTCCAAAGACTTAAGGTAAAGCTGAATATCCAGTTACAGTTACGCTGTATGCGCGGAATAAAACAGTTAACTAGCATAAATGAGTTGTACCTACTAAGAACAATTAAATGATTATATTCATTGATTTATGTGGTCTCAGAGTCAAGAAAAATATCAGAATATATTTTTGATGTCAAACTAATAAGGGAACCTTCCATGTCAAAAGTACAACCATATATAAAAATTAGCAAATTTGTTCGGATTATCAAACTGTAAGCAATAATTTTTATAAATGTTGCGTATTAAGTAAAATAATTATGAATTATGCAAACTATACTGTTAGAGTCAACGAAAAGATGTAAATTGTGTTTATAACTCTGCAAGAAACACTTATAGAACACCATAAATTACCATTGCAATTTAAAAATTTAAAAACAATTTGACTTTACTGTTCGTCTAGGAAATTTTGTTACCTTTCATGTTAAAAAAAACTCTCGTGATATCCCTAAAAGCTATTTAACGTTAAAGAAAAAACTCCTCAGAATAAGGAAAAGACAACTTTGAAACAAAAACTCGACCACGAGCCAGAAAATTCTTTATTCAAGACTACTTTATACTTCAGTGCTATTATCCTCACGTTCTTCTTTATAAATCCATTCCTTTTTTTCTTCCGTTGCGTTACGAACAATTTAGCTACCTGAAGCTTATATTAGATACTCCCAAAGCCCTATACCTTCCATTTTCGAACTTTCTCCAATCTCGCTTTTGCAAGACTTTAGAAGAGATTGTTCTAGTGGATTTTAGTCAAAATATACTTGGATAGCCTAAAAGAAACTGGATCTCGTTTATCAATATACATTGTCCTTAAGTTCTGATTGAAAAAGGTTAACTTTTAGGACTGAATAGTAATTCACACAACCAACATTCGTCACCATATGAAAAGGAGCGACTTGAAACTTGTTTTTAGTCTTTAAAAAATACAAATTCCTAAAAGGCAATCTATTTTTATATATATATATATAATCAAAAATTAATAAAGTGAATCTAACTGTGAAAAGGCTCTCGAGGCAGCACACTTAAACAGTTGCAAAATATATGTATGAAATAGAGAATATATATATAAAAAAATTGGTGGGTATGTGAAAAAACAACAATTAAATATAAAAGGCTGAACGTGGGAAATCACAAATATAAACATTCAAAAATGAAAAATAGCCTGCCTCTTCATCAGTTAGAGGGAGCAGGAAGCATGTATAACGAAATATTGTCATTGCAGGTATCTGAGAAATCCCAGCATAGCATGTGAAAAAAAAAAAATTTTTTATAACAAAAAATATAAGACTGGGAGTTGCAAGCCAAGTGAATAATCAAAATAATTTGAATAATCAAAGTAATTTATCCAGTTATAAAAATTTATCCAGTTATAAAAAGAACAATTTTTTTTTTTTATTATTATTAAAATAAGTTTCGAGTTTACGTGATACTAACTGAGTCAAAATGTAAAAATAGAAAAAAACAACATGCTATAGCCGAAATTTTCCCTCCCAGACCTGCAAAGCGATACGATTAAAATATAGCTTCTAAATCTACTCACCTCCCAGGGCAGGACCAGAAAAGGAAGACATCAACAACTAGCCGAGAAAGAGATACGCCATATGATGGCTAAGTCCGTCCGTGTCCATGTGGCTGACCTTGACTTTCCAATCTCGCTCACAGACCAACACAACATCCAAAAACTGGCGTTCCAACTGATGGACTTTAGCCAGGAATCTTCATCCCGTGTGTGTCAATGAGGTTCCGTTATGGTTATATAGCAACTGCAAAACGCTACGCCAAAGTTTTAAACGACTTAATGTAAAAATTAATAAAATTCAGCGGATAATTATTAAAGTAAAAAAGGATTGCAGAGAAGGTGAAAACATTTTTATCCAAATTATATTTGTTATTGCAGATATTAAAATACCTGTAAAGTTGACCTGTGATAACATTTATAAAAACTTTTTTATGCAAATTACTATGCCAGTGTGGCATAGTGATGGTATGGAAATTGAAGTCCTTACGTTTATCATATATGTCAATAATTAAATTACTGTTTCTAATGTTCAATGCTAAATCCAAAAAGTTAGTTCTGTATGTGTTATTATTAGTGGATTTTAAATTTAGACAATTGGGATAAATTTTTTTCAACTCCTCAGCAATATTAAAACTGATAACCAGAATGTCATCAATATATCTGAATGCACGTATTCTATTGTTATATTGCACCACATATTTAAATTCGTAGTAGAATAAAAAAAGGTTTGCGGCAGTGCTAGAGTAATTGGTTCCCATTCCTATACCCTTTATCTGCTTATAAATCAAGTTGTGCAATTTTAAAAAATTAT
The DNA here is from genome assembly GCA_038502835.1 of Octonoba sinensis. NCBI lineage: Eukaryota > Metazoa > Arthropoda > Arachnida > Araneae > Uloboridae > Octonoba > Octonoba sinensis. The sequence continues at coordinate 13,151,927 of CM076606.1, read as the reverse complement.
TTTTGAAGCAAAAACTGCATAGATTAAGTGTAAAATCCTTATTCAGGTTAATTTCAGATTCTATTTGAAAAAAATAAAATAATTTGTCTATTGCATGCACCAGCAGATGAATTGGAATATTGTTAAATAAATTTTCAAAATCATAAGAGTATAAGTGTGTAGGAGGGGAAGCGATAAGGCTTTTATAACATCCGAGCTGTTGTTGATTGACCAAAAATAGCTGGTGTTATGAAATTTGTTTTTTAGAAAATCGTAAATTTGTTTTAATAGTTTTTGTAAATGTATATTGAAAAAGCTATTCACACTACCAATAGTGCAACAGATAAATCTGAAGCTGATCGGTGTTTTATGGAATTTTGGAGTCAAAAAGAGAAAAGGAATTTTTAATTCCCTAGGAACAGAATTTTTTTTTTTCGAATAGAGATTTGCATTCCTTTGCAAAAGCAGCGAAATTCTTGTAAATAGAACTGAATTCTGCGTCAACAGGTTTGTAAAAAGATGTGTTTTTCAATTCGGTCATAATTTTTTCTTTATAAAATTGTTTGCATATAATTGCATAGTTGTTGGCAGCTTTATCCACAGGTACAAATATGAATTATTTTTGTATATTTTTTATATAGCTTAAGTCTTTGTTACTGATTTTTTGATATTCAAATTCATCACTATTAAGATGGGTTTTTAAAAAATATATAAAATCAAGTAGTATGTTATGTTTCCATTCAGAAAAGGCTTCGAAGGGAGTGGTATATTTATATGCGGTTTTAATATGAAATCATTAATATTATTTGTGAAATTTATTAAAGCTTTTTTGAAATTTAACTTTCTATTTAATCTGAACTTTGCGCCTAGTGATAGTAGTTGTCTTATATTTGGATTCTCAATGAAATTGAGATCTCCAGTTAGGACATGTCCGTGATTATTGTCGATATATTTATAGAATTCAGACTTATGTCATAAACAACTAGAATCGTCATTCGGATCTTTGCATGCAAATTGTCTATAGTTATACATAGTTGCGCTGAAAGGTTTGCAGTACTTAAATGTATTTTGAATTTTGCAATTTTTTATAGGAAAAATATTGTAAGGTTTTTTTAAAAGAACTGTTAATGTCGAAAAAATTAAATGATTTTTGTTGAAAAAGAGTAACAAAGTATAGCACATTTACGTTATTATTCCGGTTACGAATCTTAAATTGTATCAGATCACAGATCAAATCTTTAAATTGTTTATTTTTGAACTTATATTTTGGAATGCATTTGTATATTTTACGTAAGGAATTGAATTTTAATTTAAAAACTTCAGATTTAATTTTAAATACATATGCATTGTTACAAAAATGTTGTTCCCATTTCCGAAGCCATAGTTCCGGAAAAAGGCAATTAAAAACTTTACTATTGATTCTGGAACCTCTTTTACAACGTTTAATGTTCAAAATGTTATTTATTTCATACAGAAGTGCATAAACGTTGTCAATCTTCTCCAATATCATGTTATTCAAATTGGTATTAAGCCTGTAAGGGTAAATGGATCTTTTTTTAAAAATAAAGTCATTTTCAGCATGTAATCGTTCTTTATGATCGTTAATATGAGCAAGAATTTCAATAGTTGCACTGTGAAAAGAATGTGATCTGAAATGTAAAATTTCAAAAGATGGATTAGATCATTTATTGATCTGACTTCTATGTAAATTTATTCTTTTGTGAAGTTCATTGGAAGTCTGTCCAATATAAACTTGTAGACATTTATTACATGTAATTTTGTATATGATATTGTTAAATTTGCAAAACGGTGTACAAAAAGGGTTGGGCATATAGTCAGCAGCCATGCTCATAACGCACGTTTTTCATAATTTATTTCTACATTTGTAATAATCCATAGGTACATTATTATTTATGTACCTTATTATAATAATAATAAAAAATATTATTTTAATAATAATAAAAAAAATTTTTGTTCTTTTTATAACTATATAAATTACTTTGATTATTCAAATTATTTTGATTATTCACTTGGCTTGCAACTCCCAGTCTTATATTTTTTGTTATAAATTTTTTTTTTTTCTCACATGCTATGCTGGGATTTCTCAGATACCTGCAATGACAATATTTCGTTATATATGCTTCCTGCTCCCTCCCACTGATGAAGAGGCAGGCTATTTTTCATTTTTGAATGTTTAAATTTGTGATTTCCCACGTTCAGCCTTTTATATTTAATTGTTGTTTTTTCACATACCCACCAATTTTTTTATATATATATTCTCTATTTCATACATATATTTGCAACTGTTTAAGTGTGCTGCCTCGTGCGCCTTTTCACAGTTTGATTCACTTTATTAACTTTTGATTATATATATATATAAATCATAAATATTTTATAGGTGCTATTTGATCCCGGGAAACTAACGCGGGAAAGATTATGTAATGTGAACTAAAAATAGTTTTGCAGCAGAACGAATGGAAAAAATCGTTGCTTCATCACGTGACATGTAGCTCCAGAGAATATAAAAAGCAACCTCGCAAGCTTTTCGCGGGAATTTAATATTGTAGATAGAAGAGTGTGATGTTTTGTGTCGTCTTATATTTTGGAATATGTGTATTTAATATCTCAAGCCACTAATAAATCAAAAATTGAAGATTTTCTGCCGATTGATTTACCAACGAACATTACATTAAAATAACGACTGCATGTAACTGTGATGTTACACACACACACACATATATATATATATATATATATATATTAGACAAAATTTAAAAAAATATTCCCCTAACGCATTTATCAGTAATTTTTAAGCATAAAACTGAAAGTTCACTAAACGTTAATTTATTTATTGAAAAATCTAAATTGGTTGACGGGAAAACGTCCTTAGTTGATTCATAAAAATTCTATAGAATCAAAAGCTGACATAACCTTTAGTGAATAAAAGACAAATTTTTATTTATTGGTTTAAACAATTGCAGGCCCAAATTTTTAAGTATGAATCATATTTCAAATGAGTTTGATCGTATTGCTTTAAAACTATTCAAAATATTAAAATAAATATGGCAGTGAATAATATGTAAGCTTATTCGAAATAGTTCTCTACGGATTTATTTTCAAAGATGATTATTTATTCAAACCAAACCTCGCTTTTAATTATACTGATTATTGTTTAACCTAGTAAGTGTTGTTAGTATGTTCTCATAAGAAGACTCTTTGCGAATTGGAAAAAACTTTTCGGAACTTTCGTTATAGTCTCAGATGTCTTCTTCAGTAATCTTCTGAATGTGGAACGCGGCATAGGAAGCAACATGTTGATTTCAAACCGATTGTTTCCTGAACCCCCAAAATGCCTTTTTTGTTTATTAACGTAGCCAATTAAATGAGAATGCGCTTCATCACTCAACCACAGCAATGTATAAATACAACACGTGAGCATGTGCACATCTGATCGTTATTTTGGTTTAGTTACGAAAGATGAACGCAATGTGTCCATCGGTGCTTGAGATTTCAGAAATTTATTTCATTTCAACCTCTACTCCGTTTACTACATATTCCTTAAACCTCCTTTGTATTCCCTAACACCTTTTTACCTTTAAAAGACTTCACTATGTTTTATACTCCTACCTTAAATCTTCATTGCAACTCTAGCCTTGTTATCTTGATTTTTGCAAAAAAAAAAAAAAAAACTTCACTTATGCAAAGATAGTCTTGAATAGCTGTTTTAGAATTTTCGCATCAATTTCGCTTATAACTTTTCGTGTCTTATGCGCTTTTAGCAATCTTGACATTAAATACTAAAAAGATAATAAATACATGGAAAAACACCTTTCTTTGCTTAACATGAGTTGCAGCTTAACATGGAGTGTAGACTAGAGTGCAATTTAAATGAATCCCCATATTACCCTGTATCCGTGAATATTATTAATGTTTTTTCATTGCTTAATGGCGTGTTCTGTTTGATTTCAGTCACAAGCCGCAATTATGCATAAGTATTAAAACTCCTTTTGAAAATATATAGTTAATAGTCAAACATCATAATTTTTTGATTCAGATAACAGCACTTTAATTTCCTCAACACTCTTATTCCAAATCGTTACCGGTTGAGTGAATGAATCAGATATTATATCTTTTTTGCTTTATGGTATCTTTCCCATTAAATATTTCGAAAAAGGCCCATTAAAGTTATTGGTTTCTCTACTTAAAAAAAGATATATCCTTTCATAAAATGTTTACAAAAACTTCAGATTTCTTAAGTGAAATTGCTTTCTTTCTTTAATACCATTAATGAGTTGAGACTGACAGAGAAAAATCTTGGTTGTATTTTTACTATGAGAAGTCATTTTGTATATCAAATATGACAGCGAAGAATTAGTGTAAAGGTTTCTTTAGAAATATGAAGTATGGAATTTGTGAACGTCTATTGTGAAATCTGCAGACGAGTACGAAAAAATATTCTTTTTGAAATGTTTTATTAATTGCATTTTATAGGAAATTTTCATAATTCAAAATTTTGAATTCCTGTTCAGTTCTACTATTAACCAAAGCAAGCCGGTTGGCAGAATGCCAAGAAGAATGCATTCATGTTCAAGGGAGGAACTGCTGGTGTAAAAGATGTGCCTCTACTTCTCTTTCTAGTTCTTTTAGTATACTTTATTTCTTCTGAATTGATGATATATGCTAGTTTATAAATTTAGTTACTTTCAGCAAACAGAGAAACGAACATTCTGATTCTCGTACTAAATAAACGCATCTGCAAAACAAACTTCCCTAAACCTCGAATGGATTCGTCCTTTTCTGCCATTCGCAGAAGCGTCCAACTGTCAAAATTTCGTGGTCGAACTGTAATTGTATATTTTTTCGAGGTGGGTTAAAAAAATGTTTATTTATTTTTTAGTAACATTATAATTCCGTTAGTTGCTACGTAATTTACATTTTTCTTTTTTCCCTCTTTTTCTTGTAATGCTCAAAGTCACTGCTCTCGGAAATTCGCATTCTCAAAAACATTTCCACATTCCTTTCTGCATCAGTCATTGTGTCGGTGTTTCCGATTTGCTCCATTTGGATGCTTTTCAATAAATAATAATAATAACAATAATAATGTTATAACTAAACACTTCAGAAATTCGTATATTAAACCAGACCCTAAAATCAATCCTACTTCAATGCTTTGGGAAAGTTCAAGACTTTTGTATTTAAACAAAAAAGACCAAACTCTCTTTTTTTTCTATCTATATTAATAAAAAAACTCAGAATCGCTGTAATTTTCTATATTCTTTATTTCAAGAATATCAATGCCATTGCTATTTAGTTTTCAAATAAAACCTTCTCCATCTTTTCGTAGACGTTAATTTTCATAACGTTTGAATCGTAAAATGTAACATCATTACTTTTATTTATTTATTTATTTATTTTACACACATTACATTGAATGCGCTTTGTGATAAATTGCGTGCGGAATTTTCCCAAAATGAAACCAGGAGATGTAAAGTAACTCTTACTTTATTCTAAATCAATCAAAAACAAAAATTATTGCTCCACAATGCATTTATTTGGTTTATTTATTTTTCTTTGTTGTTTAACGTCATTGCTCATTTCTTGTTTTGCATTTATTTATAACTATTTTTAAAAGCGTATGCTAATATATTTTACATCAAAAATAGTTAGAAGAAAAAAATAAACATTTTCAAAAACATCACGTAATATTAACAAACATAGCTTCTGGCTCTTTCGAAAAGGTTTCAGAAAGTGTCTGGCCTAAAAAACTTCCCAAAAAAATATTTTTGAACACACATTACATTTATTAGCTTCTTATCAAATTCCATTCAACGTTCTCCAAGTTATACCTCCGAAGAACTTTGTTTTCTTCTACAACATCTTTAATAAGCTTAGACTGAAAAGAAAGTTTCTTTCCCCATTTATTTCTCGTCTAGTTTGATAAATTATTGTATTGCCTAGTTCTGACAGTAAAGAGTTTATTTTTTTTTAAATCAAAAAATTAGTTTATGAAAAATTTCACAGAATAAGGTTTTGAATAAGTCAGACCATGAAAAAAAAGAGATATTTTAGTTTAAAATTCTCCAAAACATGTGTACGTTGATAATAATAAAATTACACGTTAATTTAAAGCACAAATGAGCAATAAAATGCAGACATATGTTTCGGGATAGCTTGGAATCCCTTTTTCAATGCGACAGGGAGCTTCTAGATGCAAAACATCCAAATGAAGCAGACAGAACAGCAAAAACAAAGCTTATATAGCCTAAGAATTATCTGTAAACCAATGAGAATAAAGGCAGCGTGAAGTGGAAGTAGAAGTAGCAGGAAGACACCAATAAGAGAGCAACAAACGAATCCAGTTGAAAGTACAGGAAGTAAAAAGGAATATCAATAAAAATAAAGCAAAAAAGACGACAGCATGCATAAAAATTGCAAAAATAATAAAATAAAATACAAAGAATAAAATTGAAATAAAAATAAGTACAGAAACTACCAAAACAAAATGCAAAACAAAGTACACATGTAAAGGAGGGGGAGGGGAGGGAGGGGGGAAGGAGAAAAATAGGCACAAAAAAGGAAAACAACAAGAAAACCTAGAAAGAACAACAAATTAAAGAAATTTATGCCAGACCTGTGAGAAATAAGGAGTTGAGGAAGAATCATTAACCAAATTAGAACTATTCCTGTTAATATGATAAGCTTCCCAAAAGTCAAGCTCTAAAGGGGAAGAACCTTTTTGAATAATTTTACCAGAATTGAAGTCAAAAGAGTGGTTGGAATTCCAACAATGTCGAGCAATGCTAGACTTATTTAACTCTTGCTTTCGTACATAACCTTTATGCTCATTTAAGCGAATTTTCAGAGCACGTTTTGTCTGCCCAATGTAAGAAAGGCCGCAACGGCAACTAATTTGGTAAATACCCCAAGTGTTAAGTTGATCGACAGGATCCTTAAGAGAAGAGAAGGAAAGTTTGTTACTAGGAGCAAAAACGACTTGAAATTGAAACCTTTTTAGGATTTTAGCAATACGGAAACTGACAGAATGAAAGAATGGTAACACAACCAAATTCTTTCTAGAAACCACATTATTGGGACCAGAAGTTTTCTTAGAAAGTTTGTTATGAATAGAATCAGTTAAAGAGTGAGAAAATCCTCTATCAACAGCTACAGCTTTCAGATAGTTGAGTTCAATCTTGAGAAGCTCAGGAGAAGAGCAAATATTAATAGCACGATGGACCAGAGCATTAAAAGCCGAATATTTTTGGTTGAGAGGATGAGACGACAGTCTGTGAGGAGGTAAAGAAACAGCGAAAGGTTTACGATAGACAGTAGTAGTGAAACCAGACTCACTCTTAGAAATAAAGATGCTTCTCAAAGGACAGTGCAACGTGTTTCAGGTTTTCTGCACGAAGCGAAGTAACAACCAGAATTTCTGTAGTTATTCTAAATTTATATCTTGTTATTAGAAATAGAATAAAGGTACCTAAATAAACATTTAATCAATTACTTGGTCAAAGAGCTCGTTTTTCAATGCGAGAAGAGTATTGAATGATTATAAAAAAGCATTTGTATTTTTAGGACTCCTAAAAGATAGAAACAAATAAAATTGTATGCTTGATCAAATGTATCTACAAATAATAAAAACAAGAAGTTCCGTCTAGAACTATACGAGCCTACTTTCTCGTATACTCCCAGCTTCAAATTTATAATCTAGCTATCTCTCCCTCTCTCATTCTTTTTTATTTTGCTTTAGTTCTTAAATAATTCAAATATGCCGTTTTCAACGGTTAATACATATACATTCACTCATTCATTCATCAATTTATTTACTCATTCATGTATTTATACAATCATTCAAATATTTTTTCGTTTATTCACTCATTAATTCATTTATTCTTTCACTCATTCATTTATTTACTCATTCACTATTTCTTCCTTTCACTCATTCATTCATTTATTCAGAAATATCCTTAAAAATCCCAATAAAAATGGGAGGAGAAAGTAGGCTCGTTTAGTTCTATTTGAACTTCATATAAGTACATGTTCTACGGCCTAACATCTTTTCCAATAAAGTTTGTTTCAAGTGAATCCGTCTGCTAGATCAGGATTTATATGGGATTGAAATTTCCCCGTAGGCACTAAAGTAAATTTTTTCAACTGTTCAAAAATGAACAAATCTTGTTCAAAAAAAAAAAAAAGCTTTCACGCCGAGAGCTTTTCCAATAACCTTCTTCATAGGAACTTTGATCTTGTGCCCACAGTTTACATAATCTGCTTCATTTTTGTCTATAGGCGCTAATGTTAAGATTTTTGGAACTGTTCAAAATTGAAGAAAAAATTGTTCAAATCAAAAAGTAAAATATGGAAATGCCAAGGGTCCAAAAGATTTGCCCGATCCAAAAGATTTCTTTTTTTTTTTCGAATGAAAAAAAAAAGAATTCTTTTGGATCAGACAATTCCCACAAAATGTAGGGAGGGGGGGCAGACAGACCGACACACACACATATTCCCCATCTCAAAACCCTACTTTCATTTTTTTTTCACTCTTTGTTTCATTACTTCACTTATTTTTTACTTTTCTTTATTTTTAACGATATTTTTACGATACGTTAAGCCTTCTATCACACTTTATTTAATTTTTTTAAACTTTTTACGGGAAAGTAGGCTAAAGAAAGAGACTTTCTTCGGTTGGTTCTACAAACGATCAAATTTTGTATCAGAGTAATGTGTAGTGCTAAAACTGTCTGTACCTTTATCTGTCCCTGACATGTAAAGGGCACTATGTCCATTTTGAAAAAAAAAAAATGACATATTGCCCTTTTATAAGTAAGTTTAAAAACTGGTCTCATAAAACGTCAAAAGTCACGTGTCCAAAGATTATATGACACAGTTTTTCATTTTAAAAATCCCATAAATGAGAAGCCAGTGAATAAAGAATCACGAAAGAAAAATAGCTATAAACACATCTCCTGGTTTTTTTTTTTTTTTTTTTTTTTTTTGTGGTATACTGATCTGCACTTCACAGGTTCATACATTCAGTTTTTTCAAGAATTGTTTTTTTTTATTTGTAAAGCTTTCTTGAGAAAAACAAAATAGTTATTTTGTGAACGAATATTGTAAAATCTGCAGACGATGTTTTATTTGACATGAATGGTCACACGCAATTACTTTATTAGCCAAAGATCCAAGAAAATAAACTTTTATTTGAAATGTATTACATACAGATCAGGTGACAGTGTGTAAGACCCATTTCATCTTTTATTATAAAGGATTCCAAAGGTGGTGTACATACTATTGTTAGAATTCAAAGAAATCAAAAACTCCAGTAACTGACTTACTCTGTTTGACTTCTGAGCAGCTCATATCATGGTTTTCTTTTTTCTTTCTCACAACATCTTGCAGACAATTAATTACCCAAAAGGTCCCAAACAAATCATAAACTCAACTGTAATTCCTTCGCTCTTACGACCGGTAAAATCTCAGCACCAGGGGAGATTCGTGATGATTCTGCTCAGAAGAGGATGTCAACAACATTTCTCCTGATAACAATAAGTAAAGTGTGTACACAAAGGCCTGCCCCGTTTATTGCCAGAAAGTGAAAATTAATAAAAACATTTTATGTGTAAAACTGATTTTTTTTTGTCATGAAGCATTATTTTCATTTTCAATAAATATTATTACATGTGTATTTTTTTTGACATAAAATAATATGATTCAAGCGAATCTTTTCACTTGTGTTTCTAAAATTATTTTCCCTAATTTTTTAAACCCGCAAACAATCTTCTTTTTTTATCATTTTTTTTCAGAAACGTGTCGCATCTGTAGAATAAAAACAAAAATATGATGCAGGTGTCCTGTAAATATTGGGACATAGTTTTAGAGGAAGTATGGCAAATTAAATAACTCAAAATTGCTTGATGACTGAAGCAGTATTGTATGCCGCTAGGTGGTGCTGGGAAAGATATATTGAGTAGATTGAAGAGACTGAAATAGCCTAGATTTCTTTCCATGGGGCACTTACAGCTGCTGTGAGTGTTTCCCACAGGTACAATCACCTATGGTATTTGAAACGTATCTTGTTGCAAGAATTATCTGTGCTGCTGCATATCTAGAAGATAATCCAAGTTTTTTTGAACGTATCCGTTCAATTATGGTCCGTCCTTATGATCCCCTGATTCTCTGGCAGTGTTGAAAATAGTAGCATCTTTTTGTTGTTGTTAATGATTAACATTTAGAACTGGTATCATCTGCACATCATATGTAACTTTCTTTTAAAATCATAAGTAAAAGAAATAAGGAATTAAATTTTTAATCATCATTTCTAGCAATAATATTTTTTTTCGAAAACGATTATTAAGCAAAAGTATAAAGATTTTTTGTTTTGTTTTTTAAAACTAAGTTCTGTACCTGAGTCCATAGCATCTGAAGTCCATTTTTCGTGTTTTTTGCGAGTTTACACTTAATAGACAAACCGAGTACCGACGCCAGGGCCACTTGCTACATGAGAGTTCCGAAGTTTTAAAGCTTCTATCGGACAACTTCATTCTAAGTTTCGCACGAAAAAATCTAGTCTTATTGCACTAAAAAAAATATTTTTAACTTCTTCGCAAAAACTCGAAAAATTGACTTATAATACTATAGCTCTCAGGCACAGAATAAATAACAGTCTTCAGCATACTTTCCTTTCTATGTGCAATAATTAACAACACCCGCACGCGCTACCGGTGACATATAGCGTTAGGAGTTGCTGCTACTTTAAAGCGACAAAAATTCTGAATAATAAAAAGATAGCACGGTTTAAACGAGCTTACGTTTACGGGAACGCATTCCTTTCTTTATATAAAATTATTAAATACATCCTTGAGAGAAAATCAATCAAAAACCCAGTAAACAAAATTTCATTATCAAGAGCGAGAAATAACAATTTAACACTATAACTTAATTTTAATCGAATGTAAATTTGAAGTTGAGAAAATTAATACAAACAAATTTAAGCTAGAAATAAACTTAAATAGCATTTATTTTTTTGCTTTTTAGTGTTATATATTTTTATTTTTTTACTTATGTTATAAACGTAACATTAACACTTAGCAAAAGCACTACTGAAAATAATTTTTTTAATCTGCATTATTTGTTTTTCAATTTATAATAAATATGTTTCAAGTAGAACAGGGAGTTAAGCTTTCGTTTTTACCGTATCATTTCACAAAGAATGCTTTTAATAAACAAATATTCTTTCAAATTCTAGTTTTTAGTCTTCAGTAAACCTCTTTCTTTGATATAATCCTTTTAAGGAAAAATTAGTTAAGAACGAGTAAAAGAAATGTTTTCTCAACGGGTTTTCAAAAGCAGAAAAATATCAAAACAAGCCATATATTTGCATGCAATTATCCCCATGTATATAGGTATGGATAATCCTAAAAAAGAAAAAGAAAGAAAATTGTAGGTAGTTTTAAATATTATCGACTTTTTACCTTTTATTTCACGTTAAGGATTTATGTTATAACAAGAAGTTCCGTCTAGAACTATACGAGCCTACTTCCCCGTATTCACCAACTTGAAATTCATAATCTAACTTTAGTTCTTAATTACTTCAAATATACCTTTTTCAATGGTTAGTCCATATTCATTCACTCCCTCATTCTTTCATTTATTCAGTCATTCGTTTATTTATTCATTCATTTTTCTCATTTATGTATTTACTCCCTCATTTATTTATTTTTCACTTCATACACTCATTTATTTATTTTATTATTTACTAGCTGATATGCCCGGCGTTGCGCGGGATAATATTGCATCATTCTCAGGCGAAGTGGCACATGTCTAAAATCCTGTTGTAAATATATAAGGAAAAATTTCCTTTAAAAACCCAAGTAAAAGATGGGCAACAGTCCTTAAAAATCCCATTTAAACAGTAAACTCATTAAAAATCACAATTGCATTGCAAACAACAGCCTCGAAAAATTCCTTTTAGACCAAAAATAACCGTTTATAAAAATCCACATTAAAAGGCCAAAAACAGTTCATAAATTTGCCATCAGAGTAAGGGCAACAGGAACTAAAATGCATATATGCATCAGGATAATTGTTCCGAAATGGTATCAGGTGTCCGTAAAAACCGAAATTACAATATAGACAACGCTACATCTAAAAAATTTTATCAGAATAAGGGCAGTATTCTCTTTAAAAATGCCCATCAGATGAAGAACAACATAACAACCTTCTGAATATCTCTGCTACAATAAAGAAAACATTCCTTAAAGTCATTCCTTGAATAAAGACAACTATTCCTAAACATCCCTAAAAAATAAGGACATTAGTCCAAAAAAATCTCCATTACAATAAGACATCAGTGACTAAAAATACCCATTAGGCTACAGCCCTTTATGAGCTGATGTTCCTGAAATTACCAAGGCCAGCTTAAATTCCTCATCAAAATAAGGACACAATTTCCTAAAAATCCCGCTTGCAAAATCGTCATTACCTGAACATTCAATTAAATAGCACTTTTTTAAAATTCGGATAAAAACGGAAGAAAGAAAAGCATTTACTTAAAAAGGCAAATAAGCATGCACATTTCAGTTAGAAAATATTCAGTACTAATCCAATAGTGACATGTGAAATTTAACTTGGTCGAAGGAATTATCTGAATTATGTCCAAATGTCGCCAAATAGCCCGTACAAACAACTAAATACCTAAATGTTAGAAAATAAATCACTTGAGTAAAATATGGAATCGATCAAAACCGCTACCTAAAGAAGTTAACATGAAGCAGATCGCCAAATTGCCCTATAGTAATGGAAGCATAATGCAAATGCGCCATTTTCCTATAGTGTAAATCATATATTGAATTAAATGAGAATATTACTAATAAGGATTATTGGCTCGGTTTGGAGAAGTTACGAAGCGCAAAATAATATATTGAGAGCAATTAAATGGATGGGGGCTAAAAAAAAGTTAGGGAAGAATTTTAGGAAAAACGCTTCGAGGTGCACGAGGGCCTGGTGCAAGGTACCTGTAACCAAAATTTCGTACTCCTAGACCGTTCCATCTCGCCAAGGAGGCGATCGACAGACAGACAGACACACACACACACATACACACACACACAAACTCTTGGTTTTATTTATATAGATTCACTGATTTATTCACTCATTTACTCGTTTATTCCTTCCCCCATTCATTTAATCATTCATTCATTAGAAAATATCCTTAAATATCCCGATCAAAAAACTTCATAAGAAAATAGGCTCGTTCCGTTCTGGTTGAACTTCGTATCTGTACATGTTCTACGGCCAAACATCTTTCCGATAAAGTTTGTTCCAAGCAAATCGGTCTGTTAGATCATGATTTACAAAGGATTGAAATTTCCCTGCAGGCGCTAATTTTTTTTTTTTTTTTTTGAACTGTTTCAAAATGAATTCTTTTATCCTGGCGCAAATCTCGCCAAGGCAACAAAACGCGCAAAAGGTTACCAGCGGAGGTATTTCGTTTGGCGTCGATTGCATCATTATTGACGACTTAATCGCCTGCGCCGGGATAAGAAAAAAGTACAGTTATTTTTTTGAACTGTTCAAAAATGAACGAAAATTGTTCAACTCAGCAAATATTTTCCTTCGATAACTTCTTTTAATAATCTTGTTTATAATAACTCGACTCTTATGCCCGGAGTTTAATTTGCTTCACTTTTGCCTATAGGCGCTAAGTTAAAATTTTTTGAACTGTTCAGAATTGAACAAAAAATTGTTCAAATCAAAAAAGTAAAATATGGAAATGAGATGCCCTCGCTGAGATCTTTCGAATGCAAAAAGAATTTTTCGAATCGGACAATTCGTTCAAAAGTTATTAAGGGGGGACAGACAGACAGACAGACCGACCGACACACATTTTCCCCATCTCAAAACCCACTTTCAAATTTTTTATTTTTCAATCTTTATTTTATTACTTCATTTATTTTTGACTTTTCTTCATTTTTAACGATATTTTTCGGTACATTAAGCCTTTTTTCATGCTTTAATATATTATTTTTACTTTTACGGGAAAGTAGGCTAAAAATGTATCGTGCATTCTTTTATTCTCGCCAATTTGAAAAAGTTCAAATCTTCCATTCAATTTTTCTTCCATTCAACATTAATAAATGCAATTGCACTTCAAAATTTTTATTCTCCAATTTTTTAAACATAAATGTTTATTTTTGGAGAAGATTATAGCTCTTTTAAGTTTTGAACCGATATCTCAGGAATATTCTTTTCAAAACTAGTGCAATTAGATTTTTAAGCGTAAAAGCATTTTTTAATTGATATCGCGCAGTACTTAAGCCTATTCATAGTTTTTTCTTTAAAGAACTGCACACATTTTTATTGGAAGCATTTATAAATGTGCAGCCTTGTTTTTAAAGTTTGATGAAGTTTATTTACACTTTTTCAGTTGCAATAAACTTAAATTTTGAAGTTTAAAAAATGCATCTCGACTGATACTTTACTTTACATTTAAGTTTCAGTTAACTAGTGCTGTTATTTTTATGAATTATGTTAATGCACTAAAATATTTCTGAAAATGTACGAAATTGAAACTGAGTGGTTCTTTAAATTTACGAAGAACTTGTTTTAAATTTAAAAAAAAAAACAAGTTTCTTGATTATAGTTTCTCAACAATTTTTTTTCCGCACTCTGTAAAACTAGAGACAGATTTATTAAGTTACGAAAATTTAAACACTTGAGATCTGAAACTACCAGTTTAAAAATTGTCAAAAATGCATTATATATTGTTGAGGCACAATTTATACTCTGTAGTAAAGAGGCTTCTAGCTCTAGCGGCTAGCCGTTCCGAAACTAAAAGCATCATTGACATTACCATAAATAGCATACTCCCAGATTTATCCACTACTGCGACATAATATCTGTTTCAATCAGATTACAGAATTACACTTTTTTTCTGTAATTTATTTTTTCAAAGGCATTTCAGTTTTTTGGTTTTAAGTCTCTGTAATTTTACGTCAGACTTCGGATAAAGAATTTCCAGGAGATTCTTATGCATTTTCGGTCAACAATTTTTTGCAGCGCAGTGGCATTCGTTACGTTCTTCCAACACGAAAATATAAAATTTTGAAGCAATATTTTTCGATTGTTTAAATTGTTTCCTCAAATCAAATTTGGATATTTAAAAAATACACTTTAAACCTGCGTTACACAACACTACATTTTAGCAATGCTAGAGTTTATATGGTTATTAGTTAGGACATTTTAGTGAAGCAATTATAGATATGCATGTAACCTGTTAGCAGATCCGTACCGTCCCTATGTGCAAGGTCGTGCGGTTCTCGACGGCGCGCCGTATTAAAAAAAGGCGCCAAGTCGACGAATCAAAAAGCGCCCTTGAAGAAAAACCCAAGGAAACCCGAAAAAACCCCAATAAAAAGGGAAAAAAATACCTCGCAAAAACATTAGATAGGAATTTTCGGGGGGGAAACAGGATGTTTTCAATCCTAAAATAGGCGTTCAGTAGGAATTCGCACGACGGTGCTGAGCAGGGTTCACGCGGGCCTGCCTGTAAGAATACGTTTGAAGTTGCGGATAAATATAAGTAGAATTTTTACAACGGCAGTAAAACATAAATTTAGAAGCTTAATACTTCTCAAATATTAAGCTTCAAATTTTAAGATATTGTTACCCTTACATTTTATTCAATTAAAGATTTATCGCTTGTTTGTTGTAATTATCACTTGTAGTAGTAGTATTAGCAGTAGCAGTAGTAGTAGCACTAGTATGACTTTGTTTTTCTAAATTTTTGTTTATGTACATTTTATAAAAATTGAATCATTAAAAAGAGTTATGCAAAAATGGAAATGGCTTAAGTATATGGAACATATGCATATCTGCCAGATTAAAGGATTACTGTCAGATATATCCTCCATAAATATTCCAAAGTATATTCTTTTCTAAAAATATCACTCTATTTTTAGAAGATAATTTTGTTTACGTGAGAATTTCCTTAAAACTTGAAACAGAAAACTCATTCTTCAAACTCCCACACGGCTTTTAAAATCACAAAAGCTTTTATCCGCCCCGCTTTAGAAACATGCACTTATCTAACCTACCGATATAAATGTATCACTTATGTTTTCCCTTAAAAACTGAATTACACAGAAAGCAATGCATGAAAAATCTTTTGAAACTGAAAGTCAAAATTCTCTTTCTAAAGAATGCAAAATGACAAGACAAATAAATAATAAACTGAGTTTTAACATTTAGTTCATATTCAAGTTAAATAGTCTTTTTTTAATTCAATTTTTATACGACAGTTTTGGAAACTCTGTTGCATAAATGTATGCAATGGTTTTATCTGTTGAGCATACAGCTTTGTTATCTAAAATTACGAGATGATAAAACATGTAATTTTCAATATTTAAAAGTTGTTCCCATTAAAATACATGTTTCCTTACATTTCAATGGTAAAAAAAAAAACTTGTTTTTAATTATAAAGTTTTGTTGCTTTAAAAGTTTTACCTGTTAAAAAAAAAGTTAGTAAACAAATAACTAGTAAAAAACTGTACAAATAAGAATAATTTTAACATTCAAAACACGGAGCCAGCTTCGAGAAAAAAAAGTGAAAATTTAAAAAAAAAGGACTTATTACCATGCATGTATACTTATATTTGATTCCTCGTGTACCGTTTATGAAACAATTGTGAGTTAAAAAATGGTTATTCTCGACTTCTCATTTTTAAGCACGTTTTTTCAACAGTGAACTGTTGCAAATTCTGAGCCATTTATATTTCTAGTTGATTCGGTATTACAAAAGATTACGACTTCAAAAATTATGTTTAAAAGTAGCATCGATGTTGTTAAAAAAAGAATTTTATGTTCTACTTTTTAGCACAATTTTTAATTTGAAATCAGTTTCATTCTCCCTAAAAAATATTTTATTTTACTCTTTTTAAGCTAAATACATTTTTCACATGAATACTCCTTTTTTTTTTTTCAATCACGTCAAAAGGCACAATCTTTTTAACTGACTGGCGTAAAAAAATAATCATTTGAATGATAAATTCCGTTTTGAAGTTGATTTTAAAAAGTCATTTGATCACACAGACTGAAAAAGAAATAATTTCGGTTTCAGTGAAGCCTTTAAACTCAAACTTTTACTATAATTGCTTTCAATAGTATTGCCAGATAGCAAAAAAATCTTTTTAGCATAGAGTTTGACATTTAAAAAAGAACTAGCGACGTGCCCGGCGTTGAAAGTATTTGTCAAATTTAAAATTATTCACAAAGTCAAACACCAATTACACACAAGCTATGATGTGTGATTTAATTCTGTTTGTTAAGAATTTAGAACTATTTAAAATTAATCTATTTTCACTATTGTTTTGTATGTAATAAAACTAAGAATTTTACCCACAAGCAAAATAGAAATGACAGGTTTTACCGTAGTAAGCATTAGCATTATTTTACTAATTATTTAATTGCAATGAAAGTAATACTGTGAACTTTTACCTTGCTCAAAACTGTTTTATGAAGACATTTTAAGAGTTATAAAAGTTAATATTTTTATTTTATGGGGTTTTTACATACCTATTTTTAAAAATTATATTAAAACTTAATGCACTTAACTGGAATATGTTTTTATTTTCAAAAACCCCAATAACTTATGCTATCTAAATATTTATGATATATTCTGCGCTTTTCACATTTCTCTCTAACCCAATATTCACAATAAATCAGTCTACCCAAACAAAGTCTGGCTTCCACTTTGTTAATAATAACAAAATGAACTTATCATATTCTACATTATTAACTATTGGCAGCTTTTGGGAGCAAATGCTAAATATAAAATACAATATTACAATTTTGAAATGTGCTTTTGCTAAGTCAAGCCTAAAACAAGATTTAAAAAAAAGTAGTTTATTCTAAATTATTTTTCTTTATTAAAAGTATAGTGGACTAATGTATTATTTTGCAATAATTATAATACAATTTTAAATGTTTAATATCTACTTTTTTTTTACGTTTTTACTGCAGCAGAACTATTCGGCCGAATAGTCCATCAATAATCGGCCAGGCCGAATTTGACCTTACCCAGTATTCGGCCAGGCCGAATATTCGGCTGGGTGATGAAATGACTATTCGGCCAGGCCGAATATTCGGCCAAAGCTCCGAATAGGCCGAATACCGAATAGTGGCCGAATATTCGTTACATCCCTAGTTCGTACTTCTGGACCTTTCCATCTAGCCAGGAGGCTACCGACAGAGACACACATGCACAAACTCTGTTTTATTTATATAGAGTTATTCAACCTAGAGATATCAAGACAAGTCTTTCCAATTAAAAGAAAAATGCCTTCTATGCCAGCGTTGAAGGCATTTTTCTTTTAATTGAAAAGGCTTGTCTTGCCAAATGCCAAAATGTTCTTTCTAAAGACCAATTATAGTCAAATCGATGTACGATGTTAAAATCAGACCCCTATCAATTTTTTAAAAATCATTAAAATCGTCAATTTAATCAACAATTATGGAAAAACAAAACAAAAGAAAATACCAAATTTACGCTCATAACTTTTTTCCAATTTTCGAATATGGTCACACAAAGGTGGGGGACCTATGGGAGACCATCCTTGATAGATTATAAAAATAATCACCAAAATCGGTTCAACCAGTGAGAAGCTATCAAGGTAAAAAAGAAAAAAAAATAGATACAGAATTAATTGATAACCATCTTTTTTTTTGGAAGTCTGTTAAAAATAAAAGAATTTGAAAGTACGGTTTTGATATGAGGAAAATGTGTGTCTATCAGTCTGTCTCTCTGTACATACATACGGACGGTCGTTACAAAAAACTGATCAAAAGTTATTTGCGGGTGATAAAAATTGAAATTTAAGAGGGAATTTTTTTTCATTACTGCCTTTGCTTCATACATAGAAGGGGAAAAAATAAATAAATAAATGGTCTTAGAGCGAACTATTCATCTATTGTTTATTCATACATTTTCATTAAATACAGGTATGATAATATATTTGATATGTAAGACAAACTTAAAATGTTTAAAAAATGATGGGAAGTTGTACAATCCCGTCTGCTTGTAGTCCACACTTAATTAAAACCTTTACAGTTTTTCTAAATTCTAAACGCAAAACGTAATTAAGTAGAGTCGTGCTTCATTCATCTAACCATTGGTGTGAAAATTTTATAAACAACAAAAGAGTTCGTGAAAAAACAACTTTCTTTTTACACTCACGTTAATTTAACGTGATTAGTGGAAACGCTGAAGTGCAAATTAATGTTTGACAAAAATACAAGTAAGAAAAACTCTTACGATTTTCTACTTTATTCATCTCCGCAAAAAAATTCTTTTGGAATCGCTCATTCGGAAATGTGCACATAAAATTGTGAAAAGAAGGCAACTCTATAGAATCGCATTTAAAAGGATTTTTTAGATTACTGAACTTAAATAAAAGTTTCAGATGGAACTAATCGATCCTACTTTATCGTTCAACAGCAGCACTTTTTGTCAGACATATTATTAGTTGTCTTTCTCTCGCTTGAGCAGAAAAAATAATACTTTAGTTCTTTTATGTTTCCTAAGATTATCTCATCATCCTTTTAAGCCGCGAATTTTCAAATGGCATTAAAAAAAGTTAATATTTATTTCAAGGCAAACGTAAATTCGTTGATTCGTCAATCAGTAATTATAATTTCGTTGCAGAGTACTGGTTTGATAAATTAAATTAAAAGTAAAAATATGTTGCACTCACCAAAGCAAAAACAATGGCAATAGTGCTCAAATACAAAGTTTATAAAAGCTAACTAATGTTTTTACTCTGCACTCCAGCAGCAAGAAACAAAAAGGCAGTTTTAGGCGAGATTGGTGCTCAAATATGTTTTTTTTGACATAAAACATTTATTTGTATATGAAGAACTGTTTTAATTTATTTTTTCTTCTGTTTCTTTATCGAATTCCTTTATTTCTTGTTTTCAATGAGGCTTATGAGAAGTAAAACTCATGAGCTTTCTTTTTTTTTTTTCGTTTAATTTCTCACTTTTTGCCAATTATGCTTGCCGAAGAATACTTTTATTGTTAGGGGAAAAACCCTAAAAATGGTATTTGGCAAGCATATGTGATATACGTATCCATGTCTCACATCCATCTATTTCTCACTCTCTTTGGAGGATGTAACACCCCCTCCCCCCCCCCCTCTCATTTCGAATACGATTTTTTTTTATCCTTCACCGAGAAATAGGGTTGACTATTTTTATTGATTAATTTTTGTTAATTATTTTGCAGTACTTTTCACAATGATATTCAAATCTATTGTAACTGCAGTTGCTTTTCATACTAAAATTAATCTTTACAGTGTACTCGCTGTTTGCTTCGTACTAAGTTAAATGTAGAGCGAGGTAGACACAGTTTCAATTTGGATATGAATGTAAATAAAAATCATTTTTGGCCTTTCTCTGTTCCAACATTGCATATGAATTGCACCTAACATTAACTATAAGCCTGAGATTTCAGTTTTTTACTTTTTTACTTATTTATTTATTTATTATTGTTATTATTATTATTTTAATTTTATTTTATTTCATATAATTTATTTATTTATTTATTGAGAAATGATGCACTTAATCTACCTAAAATATTAATGACTCTTTGTGGTAACAAATAGGAGACATTGTTTTTGATAGTAAATACCTGATTAATATTAAGTATGTTAAAGGAAGTACTGATCTCGAAATTCTCAGTAAATATTGGCCGCAGTAGCAGTTCCATAAAAAAAAAAATAATTAAATAGTTGAACAGTTGAACTTTAACGAAATGCTGTGTTTTTTATCTTGTTTAACTTGGTAAATAGAATTTCGCATCAATATTTCCTCTTAGTTTACATAGAAATAGATATATATTTTTTTAATATTGCAGTTACATCATTTCATAAAATTCATGGATAATAACAATATTTTAATTAGGGAGCATACAATAATAATCTAGTTTTGTTTACCTGAAAATAATTTAGTTGGTATTAAAATCTAAAATGAAAAAGCGCGTAGAACGACGCGCTTTAAAATTTTCAACGAAAACACGATTTATAATAGCAAATAATAGACGCTTCAAATAAGCATTGCTTCCGATTGCCGACAGAGGTATAGATAAATTGAAATTGAGTGCTAAAACAGCATTAATATGAATGAACCTCTCTGCGAAATCGGAGGATTTTAAAGTCAAATATATAATTTGGATAAGTTAAATGCAATAGTAATAGTAAATCGTATTAATGGTTTAACTGAAATGTTTTCGTTTAGCTTATGAATTAAATACAATTGAAAATGTTACTTTATATTACTCCGCTACTCTGATTTTTGCTTCTCCTTAGATAATAATGACATTGCAATATTACTTCTGTTTCTTGGTTTACTGTTATTAAAACAGAAAAACCAAAATTTAAATATTTTGTTCCAATGAACGACAAGAGAATAATTAAAAAGCTTTTATTCAATAATAAAAGACAACGTTTTTCTTGCGTATTAAAAGGGTAGAAAATACGATCACAGCGCCGCTACTGAATTTTGGTGGTAATTTTCGGAACTAATCAACATATTTAATTTTATTTTATTGGAAATACTTCAGAAACTCATCAAATCATGATAAAAGTGGTAGAATTTTTCATCTGATTCTAAGCTATATGTAAAGTTTCAGAACAATAACTTATCGGGAAATGGTCAAAAATTCGATTGCAAAATTCCGCGGGCAGACAAGAAAGCGAGTTAAGAAAAACGTTGTAAAAAAATACATTCGTTACCTATTTGGATAAAACAAAACTTGAAGTTGTAACCCGTTCTGTTACACGCCTACAATGGGTAGGCATGTTTGTTTACGCATTGGTGGTGCCACCGAGGAAGCCTTTCCTCTGGGGTTGCCTTCAGAGCAGACTGCGATATTGAAATTTTTAGGGGAGGTCTCAGTCATTTTTAAGGGGCATCATTCTTGTAGGGGATTCTCTTTAGCTTTTGTGGGGGTGCTCTACTGTCCAACGGGGGAATGCGCAAACCTGGTTTACCAGAAAATGGCGAACCCACGAGAAAAATCGTTTTGGTGCGCTGCAGTATGGAATAAACTAATCTTCTTTCTTAGTGTAGAAAGCATTTTCATTTTGTTGTAAGTTTAATAAAGAATCGCCTTGTCATAACATATATTAGTTAGGTTTCTCTTAGAAAAAGGTTAATAATGCAAAAGGAAAAGTATTTATCGTTCTTGCATTTGAGATGATAATATGGATCGTATACGATTTTCTTTCGAACGTTTACAACTGAAAATCCGGAAGCAAAGAATTTTGAATTCCTCTACCAACAATACGGAACACTGTGGTTTGTGCTCATAAAACGTGTGCCTACGCAGAACCTGTGATGGTCATGTGACACTTGCTGTTGACTGCCTGATTTGAAATGAAATGGCTGTACTTGTGTGTATTGTGTCCAAAAAGAATTTCCGAATAAAATCTGAAGAAACGCTCTTAAGTATCCAATCATGGAAGATCAATCGGTCTTCAACTATCGGTCAACAGTGCACTAAAGACGAAGTAATAAAACTCAAAACTCTACGAACAAAACAGGAAGTATTTTCAGTTGGAATAGATCATACAAACAAATTTATTAAGAGAAGCAAAATAAAAGAGTTGTCGGTATGTGAGTTCTTTATTTATCTTTCCGTTCTGCAACTACGCAATGTACATATTAGGTTTAAGCTTTTCATGGAATTTTTAAGAAAATGAATGTATAAACTTCAAAATTCTTTAGCTTCAGAAATAGAAATTATTTTATTTGCCAACGTTCCTTGAATGCTCTGATTTTTAAAAAAGCAGCTCATACTTATAGCACACTAAACGCACTGAAAGCAAATGACATCAATTTCTAAGACGCTAACATATTTATCTTTCATGGTTTTTCCAATAGTCTTTACTGCTTCGCTATGGCACATGAACATAAACGTTAAAAATATTTGGTATAAAATATAAATATGAAAAGAAAACAAATGCAGAAAATTAGTACAATTGTTTCACAAATAAGCTCAAAAAAATGAAATCACGTTCAATTGTATCAAATCATATTCTACTGTTTTGGATATCCATTTATTACTTGAAATTGTTTAGACTGCTAATGGCATAAAACTAACAAATAAGTACCTACTTAACTCATTCATGCAGCAATATGAAAAATGCAAATCATGAGAAAAACGTAAACAAAAACATTTTCTTTCAACCTTGCTGTAATTTGACATGATTAACGAAAATCTTAAGTGCAATTAATGCATGGCGGAATTAAGTACTTATGAGAGAAAAAAAAGTAATCTTCACTTTATGACGTTTTAAAAAGTCGTTTTCTTTCAAAATAGGATTGAAATGAAGGCAAGCATAAACTTATAATGAAGCGCAAAGCCATAAAAATTATTTATTTAAAGGACCTTTTTTTATCATTTCCGAAGTGATTAGAAATTGTAAGGCCAAGTTATAGCAAAAATATGCTTTAATAAATGAAATATATTTGCATAACATATTAATGTCTACTTGACCTTTATTTTTGCATGAATCCATCGTTGCCAGATGCAAAGGATTTTCATATTTTTCATTGTAAAGTATGTACTTTCCAAGGTTTTTCAATTCATTGAAAAGTATGTACTTCATAATGTTTTCCAATTCATTGAAAAGTATGCACTTCATAAGGTTTTTCAATTCATTGAAAAGTATGTACTTCATAATGTTTTCCAATTCATTGAAAAGTATGTACTTTATAACGTTTTCCAATTCATTGAGAAGTATGTACTCTATAATGTTTTCAATTCATTGAAAAGTATGTGCTTTATAATGTTTTTGTTCAACTATTCGTAATGCTGATATCATATGCTGCATCTGTGACGTCGCAACTTGAATCTTTTGCAATTTTTCATAGTTTTCTTCTTTCTAATGGGGCTGTGTATGGTCCCATTAGAATCGTTATGGTGTTTTTTTTCCTTTTTAATGGTGCTACCTTTGCAGACCTAGTGCATTCGCCGGAATCCGTCATCCATTCTTTCAGGTAGCACCACTACCGGCAGAAGCCATCACCACTTCAGATTTTTGACGCTTAATTTCTCCCTAGATGGCGGCACCTGAGCTCTAAATGATGCGAAACTGCACTAATAATTTATTTAGCTAAGACTATCCAAGCCAAATAGATACTCAAGGAATCTTTCATATGCCACATAATCATACGAAATGGGCGTTGACGATTTTACGCATCTTAAAAATTCACCGACTTATGCCAGGTTTGAGCCTGCGAACTTGGGTGTACGAGGCCAGTGTCTTACCACTACGCCGCCCTGCCGGTTAGTTTATCATAATTGATGGCAGCATTAGATAAAGTTAAGGTTTTCTGCTGCTATCTATAAGTTTAGAAACAAATAAATAGCATTTTCAAATTCACAAAAAAAACCCCAGAAATATAACCTAGTTTTATACATTGAAAATAATAGTAATATTCATCTTAAGGAAAGTGAATTTAATAATAACTACCATCGGAAATGTGACCTTTTGGTCTTAATCATCTCCGAAAGTACTTGACCGATTGGTTTGAAATTTTTCCAGTAGACAGAGTTATTCAAGAGGATGGTTTATAGATACGTTAAAAAAAAATCCGACAGGTGGTTCCTTTTTTTTTTTATTCCAATTTTACGCAAATTTCCCCACACGTATGTGGGCGAAAGAAACCTTGCACATATTAATATAATATATCGATCGAAAGCGCTAATTTTTTCTGCACAAGATGAAATTTGTTCGAAGTTTCTAAGTCATTCAGAACGCCAGTTATAAGCTTTTTAGTTCGGTTTCTTAAGGCTTACCTTGATCCAAAAATAATAATTAGCAGTTTTCTCAACTCCGGGTAATATAAGCTACATAAATAAAAACGTAAGTGTTCGTTTGTTCATACAAGGCTGAACTTGATCCAGTTTACGATTACGATCAAGTTCAGCCTTGGTTCATAACCTCAAATCTCCTTAAGTACTTCACCGATTGTTTTGAATTTTAACCATAACATGTGTTTTTATAAATCGCTTTTAATTTATTTCAACTTTGTTTTAAGTATTTCGTTTTTCAATGTTTTATTAAGAAGAATGAGCCACTGCAACAATTGGCAGGGTACAGCTATTTTCATTTTGATTTAATAATATTTTTTTTGTTTGTACTGAAGTACTTTTGCCCTCGAAGATTAAGGGGATCTTTAAAACAAAGATTACTTATTTTGAACGGCAACAGTTTAATTTAGCCATTTTCATTTTGATTTAAAAATTTTGTGTTTTTAACCGACTTCACAAAGGAAGGAGGTTATACATTCAAACTGTATGTATGTCTTTTTTTTTTTTTTTTTTTTTTGTCCACTCATAACTTCTTATCGGATGAACTGATTTACGTGATTTTTTTAATCGATCGAGGGTGGTTTCCCAAAGGTCCCGTACCTTCGTTCGACTATATTCGATAATTAGAAAAAAGTTGTGGGCAGAAATGTGGTCATTTTTTTTGTTTTTTCATCCATAACTTTTGACTAAATGAACCGATTTTGATGATTTTTTTCTTTAATCGATAGAGGGTCGTCTAACTCAAATATCGCACATCGCATTTGACTACATTTTTTTTTAGAAAAAACGTTACGGGTGAAAAATAAGTATTTTTTAGTTTAACTGGAAAGGCTTGACTTGATTTTTCCCTTTTGGGAAAACTATTAATAAATATAATAGTCATTGTTAAATAAAAAGAGTTTGTTGCCATTGAGCTGATATATATTAAACACTTATAGCAAGAAATTGACTGATGGCTTCGCTGAGGCAAAAATTCAATCCAATCAGTTTGTTTGGCAAAATTGACTTCAAAACGGAATTTATGAAACAAATGATTAGTTTTTAGTGCCATTCGTTCAAAGAAGGTTTGTCTTTTGATATGGATTTTTTAAATAGAATATTTATATAAAAATGTATTTGCACTAAAAAGAATAAAATAAAATAATTTTTGGAAAAAAAAAATAGAACCGACTTCAAATTATAAATTGTGCTAAAAAGTGAAAAATAAATTAATTCTTTAAACAACATCGATGTGAGTTTTAAACATAGTTTTGAAGTCGGTGCAAAATTATGGGTCTAATTACTATGACACCCTGTGCTACTTCATATTGGAACTGTTGCTAATTCTGGGCATTTTATATTTGTAATTGATTCCTGATAACAAAAGATTTTACCTATCCTAATTTTGCACCGACTTCTGAAACTATGTTTAAAAGTCACATCGATGTTGTTTAAAGAATTTATTTATTTCTCACTTTTTAGCACAATTTATAATTTGAAGTCGTTTCGATTTTTTTCCAAAAATTATTTTATTCTGTTTGTATTGAAGTATTTGATAGTATTTTTGCACTCGAAGATTAAATGGAACTTTAAAGCAAAGATTACTTATTTTGAATGTTAACAGTTTCATTTAGCTATTTTCATTCTGATGTTAAAACTTTGTGTTTTTTCTGTAACGATTAAGGGAACTTTAAAAACAGATTATTTATTTTGAACGGATATTTTTTAATTTAGAAATTTTTTGTTTGTGTTTCTTCTCTTTGGATAAGGCTTATGTTGGAATTTTTCAATGCGCCGAGCCAGACAATATCAAAATTTTCACAGACAATGAAACAAAAAAAATTGCCCTCAAGAATTGTGAAAAAACATAAAGCTCAGGACCAATCAATCAAATTGAACAGTTTAGATCTTATCATGAGTACATTTATACATTGCGTGTTCTAGAATGGGTAAATCAGACAATCTATATTTTCAGACAATGAAACAAAAAGCATTGTGAAATGAAACACATTAGAAATAGGTGCTTTTTCTTGCTCTTCCATCAAATCATACTGAGCCACAGCAACGCGTGGCCGGGTACAGCTAGTAAGCAATAATTTCATATAAAACTGAAATATGCGAGGAAAAAAAAAACTGTACGACAATGCGTATGTTGCGTTTCCCCTCATTGCAAGTATGTTTCAACAATGAAGCAAGTGCATGAAATTTTTATGCACTTTGATTTATTTTATAACAGAAACGTTGTAAAATAACGCTTGCAATTTGAAATGTTCACTAAGATAAGCTTATTCCAGTATATATATATATATAAGCTCTCTGGTTGGCGTCTAGGGGTTACTTCAATAATGACTCACCATAACGATATAAAAAAAGATTATATTTACGTTTAACTATTTACAAAAATTATTTACAGAACAAAATTCAAATAAGAACATCAACACCATTCAAGCACCGCAGCGCTTACACGTCCACACAGCACGGAGTCTTACTCAGAACTACTCGCTTTCGTTGCGTTCCGCCTGATGGCGCTGCAGTCGAGGTCTCCTTGCACTCTATATATATACATAATGTATTTTCTTATGTTTTTGAGAAACAATCTTCACATTATCAGGCTTTCCTCAGATCCTCAGAAATTACATTTAAAAAAATATGTGGGCAAATGTGGCCCGGACGGATGGTTAGACATGGAACTTGTGGCCCAAAGGTCGCAGGTTCGACGCTGGTCAGTTGAAGAATGTACAGTAATAGTGAGTTGTGAATGTTAAATCTGTCACGATTACAAAGCTTCAAGTTCTCATCACAAATCAATTGATAGCCTAGAATCTCAAACAAAATAAGAGATAAGCTCGCATATCACAATGCTTGAGTGTCGAAAAAAAAAACAATGATACTTGTACTGTTATAAAATATTTAGGTACTGACTTCTGAGTAATTATCATTACCTTTAAATACCTGTACGTTTTTACTTCTCTCTCCTGTAAAGTTTGATTATTGAGTTACGTGGTAATCATTCTAGGTCGTTGCAATTCCTTTGGAGGCACTGGAACAGGGGTTGCTCGGCCCCTGCTCTGAATCGAAAAAATCGAAATGTTGATTGAGGATGCTTCCATCTATTGTGTGTTAGCGAAACTAACTTGAAATTCCACCCTAACGCATCCATTTTCACTAAATTGTGATTTAAAAGAAAACGAATTCCCTCAAAGTCATTTCTATGGTTTTGTTTTTATCGCAATTGAAGAATCTATGACCATGTCCGAAATCATCAGCTGCAATGTGTTAGCATCTCCCCGATCAAACTTGCCATTAAAATTAATGTATTAAAGTTGCTTTGGGAAAAGTTGAATATTTTTATTGGAATAAATGGTGTGTGTTATTTTTAAGCAAAACAAAATGCAGTCGGTGTTGAAAATACTCTGTTCGTAATTTTAGTTTATTACGAATCTTGTTTGCTTTATAGACATGATGTATATTTTTCTCTAACTAGTTTATAGTTTCAATAGAAATAAGTTGATAGTTTAAAAATTCCATTGCAAAACTTTCAAAGCGTGTTTCTTAGAATCATGAGAAAAATTATATTATTTACAACTAATATCGAAAATACCGGTTTTACGAATTGTAAAATAACACGAAATACCGGTTATTGGGAGTACCGTTATACCCGTATTGCAAACTCTACACTCAACACATATTTTGAAAAGTATTAACTATTCACAAAATCAATTTTTGTGAGTAACTTAAAGGTTCCTAAAGCTATTTATTCAGTACCTTTTCAGAGAATTCTTTGGATATTAGTACATGTTTAAAGTAAATAAGGAACAATTCCGATCTATGCATAATAAATCAATAGCTTCTATTGACAAAAAGTACATGCAATTTTAAGTAAATTATCAAGGAAAGAAAACATATATTACACAACGTAAATAGAAAATTAGTTATACATTTCGATATAGTAAATATTTACAGATATTTATGCCAAAACTGAATGAAGAAGACTGATCAGCAACAAGAGTATTTCTTTTAACTACAAGAATAAGCTTTTGCCATTAACTATAATAAATTAGATTCCATACTATTCCAGCGATTTGGCTAAATATTTGCGATAAGGATTCTTTTACTTAGAAGAAAAAGAGCGATTTGAAATGAGGTGTTTAATGCACATAAAACAAAAGTTCATACTTAATTAAAAAGTGTTTTTTTTTTCCAAAAATAGGCTGCTTAAGTAAAAATACGAGTATGTATCATTCGAGGGTGAAGAATCGAAATGCCATAAATAGGATTGCATTTAGGAAATAGAATTTCTCCAAAGAAAAAAAAAAGTGTTCAATTTTTTCTACGGTCATTAAAAAATATATCAAAAACGTTCATAGAAAACTCTGCATCTATACTCGTGAAAAACAGTCACGTAAAATAATCTACTAAAATATTTTCATTTAATATTTTCCAATTAGTAATCCAAAAGATATTTTTGATTAATAACACAAAATTAAAAGTTAAATCTGCTAAGATTAATTTTGGTTATAAAAAATCGTTTTGCATCATAATAGATTCATGCGAGGAAAAGCAATTACAGGGATTGATTCAGTATGTTGTTAGACGGTCAGAACCTAATGGAAACGTCAGACGGATGCATTTTTTTTTTACGCTACAAAATCAAAATTCAAACAGCTTGCATCAGAAACATGATTGTTCGAGTTTTTTCCTTTAGCCGTCAGTTATTTTTTGCTTCCGCTCTTACTAAAGAAAAAAAAAAAAAGCTGTTAGTCTGAGCTATTGTGAAATGCATTAAGGAAATAGCACCAGTACAGTCACTTGCCACAAAAAGTGATTAAAGAAATTTCTGAGGACATCATTTACTCGGAAAATTGAATAGTGGGTTTTGCTAATAAGGTGTCAGTTTAAACTAAAAATGTACTGTAAAATGTATGTAACTACTGTAAAAAAAGTATAAAAACGTCAAAATTAAATAAGTTTCTAAAAATATTGCATTCATGTGTTCTGGATCTAGAAGGAATACCTTTGCCAAATCAAAAACGTGAGCTTTGGAATGAAAGTCGGACGAAACGCTTTCATTCCAAAGGTTCATACATTGGTAGTAATTCAGTTTTCTGTTTGGTCATGCTTGATGCGGTTAGCACACGAAAGACATCTTAAAGCAATCGTTACTTCCACCCCGCTCCATCCGCAACCTCGAGAGCAATTTTCCGACTGGAAGTTTGCTACAGGGTTGCTCCCCCAATTGATCGGAAGGTTGCTCAAAAGAGGTGCCATTTTCTAATCTGTATCCTTGTGTTGGGCGTCTGTTCATTTGTTTTTGATATTTCGTATTTCTTTCAGACAGATAGCTTTTTGCGTTCAAAGGCGCTCTGATGCGAAGTCACTGTGACCTCCCAAAAATTTCGCAAATTCTGACCAACCATTTGGTAAATTTCAACATTTGGTATAACAATCATAACATGTATAATAGGAAACTTAGAATTTCTTTTTCTTTTCATGAATTTTGGCGACGACAGAAGCAATTTAAATGCTGAACCCTTCATTGCATATTCTGTGTAAAGACATTTTCATATTTGGCGACAAAGAAATCTTTTAAAGCCTAAAGAAATAAATTTTTCTTTAGCAGAAAAAAATTCAAAATAAGAATTAATGAATAAGAATGCAGATAAAAGGTTAGTGCCAAGAATCTCAGTTACTGTAATATTCCCAAAAGGGCTGCTACTCTAGATATGTAACTGTAAAAGTAGTTTAAAGAAATCAAAATTTTAAAAAGCATAACAATAGTGTCAGTTGTCAAGACACTATTTGGTTGAACTTTAAACGCGAGTAAGATTACTATAGATTATACAGAACTAATTAATCCCGCGCAGAACATCTGCGGATTGGAAATTAACCATTTTAAAATTGTAAGAAATGCTATACATTTTGAAATGCTACAGTAAAGATCGCTAGATATAAACATGCGCGATA
Source organism: Octonoba sinensis (assembly GCA_038502835.1). Classification (NCBI taxonomy): domain Eukaryota; kingdom Metazoa; phylum Arthropoda; class Arachnida; order Araneae; family Uloboridae; genus Octonoba; species Octonoba sinensis. Next base: position 13,121,131 of record CM076606.1, on the reverse strand, counting down.
TAAACAAATTTAGGTGTTGCCACTCCAAAGAATTAGAAATTAAAAATTTAGTTAGGAATGGAAATACTTTTTTAAGATATAGAAATTAATTTGTTAAAGCCAGGTAAGTTAAAACAATAAATGCAAATAATATTTTCTTTCTTTATGGTAATCCTTAAACAATTTTTTAAATATCGTTATTCCGCAGCTTGGTTTTTTAATGATGTCAATATCGTATCGTACCGCAAAATTTAATCGTAACGGGTTCACGCTAAAGTGAAATATATATATATAAGATGTTAACAACTGGGATTTCAACAGCGTAAAACCTTATCTTTGTATTTTAATAAAACAGTATCAAAACGAGTGCTGTTTTCAACCTTTTTATTTTATTTTTCTTATTTATTTTTTCTTTCATTTTATATAACAGTCGCTTTTGTCAAAAATGGCTATTATTTAAAAATATTCGCACTTTATAATTTTCCCGAATCATTGTTTCTCATATCCGTTCGTTTCATTGGTTTTATTCGAAAGTCATGTTTTTGTCTTTTTCCTTACTATGTTTTTCTTTGAAGAGTTTTGTTTTCTGTTTTACGTCAGGAAGAAAACATAAGACGTTTTCTCAGTTGATAGCCTAAGCCCGAAAAGGAAGGCAATAGTACCCATGAAATTCGATAGGCTATCCAAGAATCCGTCCTGAAAAAGAAATATGAAGAATGTGGGATAAGTAGAGGAAACGAAGAAGTTTCAATAAAAAATTTAAGAAACAACTCCAGAAAATAACTCAGCTTTTTTCCCCTTGGAGTATGATGTAATTTAACTTCGACTCTCTGGGATCAAGACTGCGTGTATAAAATAGTTGATCGGACAGGCTACGGTTGTATTGATAGAAACGCTCTATAAATATATTATTCTAAAAGTGTACATTAAGGTTTACTAGTTAAACTATTAATTTGCTGCATTTGTAATAAATATGTTAAAATGATGGTATTTAAGCGTAAACGAAAATGTTTTCTTTTATATTTCAAGGCAGGTCATAACAGTTATAGGAGCGTATATTAAATTTTCTTCCAGAGTGTCGAAATAAAAGTTTTTAAATGTGTTAATGACGTATAAAAGAGATCAGTTTAAGCATTTCAGTCCCAGGATGTCATTTGTTATCATCATATTCTGCACTTTCTATTTATTGCATTTATTAATATTATTATCATAAATAGTCATTAAAATTATTTATTTAATTCGGGACTTTTTTTATCAATACTTCATTATATATTTAGCCTTCTTAATGGTTTTATTTAAGCATTTAATGCGTAAAAAAGACTATGTAGTTTTAAGTCATTCCGGACTCGTTAATGGGTTGCAAAAGTTGCGTGACTACAGTTCTACCATCAACCAAAGCAATCTGCCTGGCAGAGCGCCAGGAATAATCCATTCAGGTTCAAGGGTGGAACTGTTGGTATGAGGAAAGTACCGTTTTTGATCTCGTTTTATTTCATTGAGAGTACTTGATTCCTTTCCAACTGATGCTATGTGCCAGTTTATAAATTTAGTTGCTTTCAGCAAACAGAGAAGCAAACATTCTGATTCGCATGATAATAAACGCATCTGCAGAACGATTTTCCCTAAAACTGGAATGAATTCGTCTGTTTGTCATGCGAAGAAGCGTCCAAATATCAGAACTTGGTGGTCCAACTGCATTTTTAAGCTATTGTGAAGTCTCAAAGCTTCTGAAACCCATGAAAGAACAATTAAAACTGAATCACGTTATCAATGAAAATTAGGGCAGAATTTAAAAACAAAACTATTGTAGAAGTGTTCTTTTTTAGTAGAAAAACATCTGAAGTTTTTAGATAGCTGAGTGCATTTTAGAATTGAAAATGAGAATTCGTATATAAATAACGTTAACAGTTCTACGTTAACAGTTCTTTAAAAATGGTACAAACCTTGTTTCGAAATTGAAAAGGAATGCTTTGAAAAGAAAGTTTTTCTCGACTTGGTAAATCGCCAGAGGCACATTCGCCTATGTTGTTTACTTTTATTTCTATAGCGTTAATCTGCAATAAAAAAAAAACGAGAACATTTAATCTTATATAACGGTACACAAAAACTTTGCGATTATAAAATCCGTTATTGAAACGAACTTCACTTTTAAAAAACTCGTATGCGTTTTTAAAGTGGCCTGATTTAGACGATGTAGTTCAGTTAGTGTGAAAAACTTTTCAACAAAAAACACCTAAATTATTTTTCCAAGTTGTGTAATTTTTATTCTTTAAATTAAGAAAACATATTTCTTCAATTGTGTACGGGATACGATATCGGTTTTTGCAACTAAATAACAATTATATATATATTCTTTGCAAAGTTCGTTATTTTGATTAAATGTTACATTTTGCTTGATGAATGCACTGCCACAGTAACTGCCCTCCTGTTATACATGATTTTATCAATTTTAAATTTTATTAAGATTTAGTAAGATACCATAAAAATTTTATAAATAATGTAAAACTGCAACTTAATAGATGCTAACAAACAAAGCATATATTTATATAAAGCTTTCAAAACACTGAATATTACGGTCAGTGATTCACCATTTCTTTTTTATCGACTTCAGAAGCAGAACATACAAGTCTTGCCTGTTTTTTTTTTCTTTGTTTGAAACTAATTTAAGCCATTTTCATCGATACTGTTGCCAAAACAAGTCTACCAAAAATACTCCTGGAAAAAATAACAAATTCTTGAAAGTTTTGCCAAGGACAGGGGAAAATAACTCCCTTCTATGTACTAAGATATTACTAGAGAATTGTTTCAGATGGAATTACAGGGGAAAAGTGTCTGAAAGAATGATTCCTAAGTACCTAATTAAAGCAGATCGATGGAACTTAGAAAGTTCTCGATAGAACAAATGACTAATTGATTTGTAATTAATTGGACAACAATCCAAAGGAACAACATGAACGAAGTATTGTGAAATATAAAAGACACCAATGTTGTGTACAAAACTGCTCCAGGAAAAGGGTATTTTCCTGAGTTATTTTTGTATATCTATAGCATTTGTATTTACTTTTCGTGGAGTATTTTAAGATTTTTTTACATAAACTCACACAGAATACATTTCATATATTTTTATATCAAAAAATTGCATAAATATTTTTAATTCACAAGAACTTTCCATTAATTGCTTACATTTTGTTGATTATCGCCGCTGACTTTTACATCGCTTTGATATAGATATCATTCGTATTGGTCATGTACCATAAAGTAATTATAAATTTATTTTATAAGCCTTTGTATTTAGTATAGGAATTAATTTGTGCTTTTCTATTATTATCAATAATTTAATTTCACCATTTTTTTAGAACTTTGACTTTCCCTTATATGATTAAATTTCCGAAATTGCTACCACCAAAAACAAAAATAAGTATATTTTTAGCAATGAAAGAAAGAAAAATATTTTAATTACGTTATTTAAAGCATTTTGTAAAACAGTCAAATTAGCAACGATTTTTTTTTTTTTATTCTTTAGTTTTCGTTTTCGAAATGAAACGCAACTTAGCAAAAATTAAAACTATTTTTTTTATCTCTCTCTATCAGATAAAAAGTTGCTGGTTCTGCTAATTGAATTCCCCTTGTTTTTATTCTCAGAAATTCAGAGAACCTTGTTGTTGATTTTATCCAAATTAGAACCGAATTGAAACAATAAAAATAGTGTATGGGAGATGTCATACACTTAAAGTTGAAAAACTAGAGTAATAAACTGTAGAATAAAATTTTGTTTCTACTTCGGAGCAGGTGAAGTTTAATATATTAAAAGAAATAATTAGTTGTAGCTATAAAATCCGAAAAGGTATGCTTATTAAATAAATATAATCTGATAACTCAAGATTTACTTTTGTATCTGAAGCTATGTGTCAATTTAGTTAACCTTTTGAAAATTTTACTGTTGAAAAGAAACCAAAAGAACAGTATTTTATTGCAAAAACATTTTTCTGTTAATGCGTTTGTCATTCTGGGGTTAATTATGGGATGCTTTCTCAAGAAAGATTTCATAAACATAAATCTGAAATATATTATTAGACTTCATTTAAAGTCTAATATATTTCTTTTCAGCTGAATTTGTGAAATTAGTCTTTAAAAAAAGACAGAATTAAAAATCATAATTGTTGGGACCTTCTGTTTTTATGATTTAAAATTAATTAAAAATGTTGCCACAATGTATAGAAAGAGTATCTCATCTATAAATATATATATATATATATATATAATATATATAGATATATATATTTGCAATGGTTTTTCCAGATCTGAAAATGTAGAGATTTTTAAAATCCCTTGTCTATACACATAAATCAGGAAAAGTATATTACAGGCAAGTATTAAAGAAATAGCTACTTACTTTTCAGTAACTGACCTAAAAGCCTATTTCGCCTTGCTGTTCATGTTTTTTCACTGTTCAAGATCTTCTTTGCCGCTATGTTACATTGTATTATATTTATTTTTCCATACGTCTAGAGGAAATTTTTTTCAGATTTGCAAAATATTTTCCTCGGACTGCATTTATTTAAACAGCTAAAACTGAAACTTGAAAAATAAACTTAGGTATGAGAAACATTAGGATATAAATATTATTTGGATTACAGTTTTCCCTACCTACTTATGTGCTCGATGCAGATCCGCACTTGAGCAAACGGCGCACGTGGACAAGGTTAATATTATGTGTTCATTATACTATTATTATGTGTTTATTGTCTTAATATTATTATTGTATTTATTATACTGCTATATATTATAGAAATGCGTGGGGGATTTAGTTTTTTACCGCGCAACTAAAAATGTATTAACAATTAAAAAAATACATAAATGATATAAAAATACACGAAAGCTTTACGTACAATTTTTAAAAAAGATGTAAATTTTATTTTACTTATTAAAATAAATAAGTTTTCTAAGTAAAAAATTAACGCTTTTTACATGTAAAAAAGGCATGAATAAGTTGAATTGATATATTCTGGGTGTGGAAACATACTCAAAACGATATCAGCTTATTTCAAAATATTTGAGAATTTGAACATATTTATGGACTTTTTGTTGTTGCTGTTTCTAACGTTACTTGGGTATCCAAGCTCCCCGCCCTTCGCAGAGCAACCAGGAATTAAGTCAGTAAGGAGTGCCTTACGTTTATACGTGAGCACCACAACGGTGGAAGTACGACTTGGCTCATTATGTACTTGGATGACACCAGATGGTACCATCACAAAAACGCCACCTTCCTTCTTTGACCTAAGAGTGAAGGGAAGGGAAACTCTCCACCCTCCAGGTACCCTCAGTACAGCCTCGGGACTTCAGAGTCCACGGATTTTACATGCACGTATCGGGTATCGGACACCCAATCTTCCGGGTGGAATCCCGACATCCTAACCACTAGGCTACCACGACCTTGTCTAATCCTAAAATGACTAAAGCAAGGCATACATCAAGGGATTTAAACATAACCGAAAAAAAAATCCCTTCTTCTCCCCTTCAAATCAAATAGAAGCGTCGAAGCTAATGGACGTGAGTCCGTGATCCTTGATTTGAATGTTCTACATTGCAAAATATTCTGATAGTTATATTAGATAACAATATGTATATAACTTTAAAACATAATAATGCATATTTATTTTATAAATTGAACATAAGATTAGATCTATTATATTCTATGCCAAAAAATTTTACAATTCTCGCCAAATAGTTGATTGGGAATTCAATGAAATCACTTATTTCTGTATCACTAAATAAAGCTTATTTTCTTTTCCTAAGAAGCAAAAAAGAAAGATCGAAATAAGACTCAAAAATGTCATCGGAACTGTATCTTGTACTTAATTAAAAAGTCGTATGTTTTTCCCTACGTTAAAAGTAAAACTAATTAAATAAAGACATGATTCATCTGACTGCGATGCATTGAAACAAAATTCTTGAAAAAAGGCGAAAATCATTTTAAAAGTTTCTTTCAAACGTATGCTAATTTAACTGGATTGCGAGAAACCTTCACTGTAAATTAGTGAGTCAGGGATAGAGCTTTTTAAAACGAAAACAAATGCGATGCTTAATTTTTTGGGCGTTTGTTTAAAAAAAAAGGAAAAAATATGTCGGGCCTATTCGATAGTATACGTCAACGCTAATAAAAAAAAAAAAGGTACGAGAAGCTCTTTTTTTTTAAATTTCATTTTCAATTTATCGAACGGTTTTTAAAAAATTTGCATAATTCATAAAATTTAGCTGCTAAAAATACTTATTTTTTTATAATCTCTATATGAGGCAGTGAGAAGCAAAGGGATGTAAGTGACCAAAAAATGATACTGAAAAAAACGCGCTCAAAGTTTGGATCTTATGGCACCTTTAATGTTTTTTTTTTTAAAATCACGTTGAAGCGGAGCACCTGTTGGAGCTATCACTTACATTTCTTGTCACGATATAGAATAGTGCATTCCCTATCATTTGCACCAGTTATCTCCGAATTTTTAATTTTGTCACTTACAACCCTTTGCTTCTCCCTGCCTCATATGTATATAAAAGATAAAAAGCAACTATGTATATGATTAATTAAATACTGTGTTAACATATAAAGGGCAATATAATGACAATGCTAAATAGATAATGGACATGATAAATTCGTTAATTTGCATTCGAAATGTTTTACTTAAAACCTGTTTTCTTCTTGTTTGTTAATTCTGTGCCGTACCATAACAGTTCCTAAACATTATTTTAATTGCTTATGAACATTTTAAGTAAACTATAGTCACACAATATTGCAGACTTTAAAATTAGTATTCTTTCTATTTGTTTATTTATTCATCAGTAGCGCCACGTTAACTAAGCCCTATATAAGTGCATTGTTAGAGACTTTCAAATTCTTTGACGTTAAAACATATTAAGGAAGTCTTTATAGTAAAATAATTGAGATTATCTTAACTGAAGCTTTGAAGATATACTCTAGAAAATGTAAAAAGTTATCTCTTCAACTTTCATGTTGAAGTGAGAAGTAAAAGTTCTCCCCCTCCCCCCCCCCCCCCCAGTAAAAATTCTCTCCTCTTCAAAAACTCTCTTCAACTTAGTAACCTCGTTAATTTTCACTGAAATTGCTTTTCTTGTAATTATTTAAGTTAATCAATTAAATATTTAGAAACATTTCATTTATTCTTTTCTAACATTCACTTTTCCTTATTTTTCAATTATAACCTACTTTTTAAAATATTGGACACTATTATGTATTGTTTTTAAAGAAAAATAAACAACAAAAAGTTCCGTCTAGAACCACACGATCCTAGTTTCCCCGTGGACCAACATATAATCTGAAAATGTGGCTATTTTCCTCTGTTTACTAGTTTAGCTTAAATTCTAAATTATTTCAGATTTCAGATTTATCTTTTTAATTGATAATACACTTTATATCGAAACATAATAAATCTATTTAGGAAAAAAAAAAAGAAAAATATTACAACTTATCCCCTGCGATCGTTTTATTCCAATAATTAAAAAAATCTGATTTGAGCCGTTGTAAAAATAAAAAGAAAACGTTATTGTAAAAAATTAAACATGAAAAAATTAATCTTAATAATAATTTTCATTAAAAATCCTCTGTGGATCTGTATTTTGTGTGAAAAATAAAGCGCTTATTTGTTCCTTTTCTGGTTCAGTCATCCAGTCTTCTTCCGTCATTTGCATATTGATTCATTCATTCATTTATTTCTTCATGCATTATTCGCTGGTTTATTCTTTCGTCCAATCCTTTATTCATTAATTCGTTCACTTATTCATTTATTCATTCGTTCATTCAAAGTTATTCTTAATGAATTCAGTTCAAAAGGTTTTATACGTCGGCAGGCTCGCTTAGTTCTGGATGAATTTTTTGTCTGTACATGTACTAATTCATAAGCACCATCCGAAAAAGTTCGTTTTAAGTAAATCCATCTGTTACATCAATATTTATGTATTATTGAAATTATTTCCCCGTATGCGCTAATGCTAAGGCCTTTTTTTTTTTTTGAAATGTTCAAATTTGAACAAAGAATTTTTCATCTGGGAATAATGTGTTCTTACCGAGATAATTCAAACACAAAGAGAATTTTACAAATCGACCAATCCCCTCAAAAATTATTAAGGGGAGGGGGGCAACAAGCCGACAGACAGATCGACCGACATACACTGTTAAAAACTTCCTCATGAAATTACGGTTAAATAGCCGGCAGCAGTCTGTCTATCTAATTCACCGTTAAATTTAAGGTTTGGAACATTTTTCTATCTTTACGGGACCCAAACCATTTCCAATCAGCTTGGTTCAAAAACCGTAAATACAAAAGTTTACGGTTTCATAGCCATTTATAAATGGTTTCAAAACTGTAAATGTAAGTTTTTACGGTTTTAGAATCATTTCGAGGCGTAGAAACTTGGAGGCGTAGAAACCGTAAACGAATGGTGTGGGAATCGAACCCCGTGTGTATGGAGTACCAACCTTGCGCTCTAACCATTCGGCCATCTACACCACTCAAAGCAGCCGTTTATTTATCAATAAATCTTCTTTTCAAACAGGCAAGCTGCATTAAAATTGAGATTTCAGTTTTTGATTGGATCCAAAGTCCTTTTTGGTCTACATTTACTGTATATTGACGAAAATCATTTTATTTGCTGCAAAAATTAAAATACAAACAAGCTTCAGCAGCTCAAATTATGGGTTCACTCATTCGCAAACAGTTCGGAAATCCGATGTCTCCAATTTTTGATTTGCGTGTGTATGTGTTTCTATTTACTAACCACTCTGCTTAAGCCACTTTTTTTTCTTTTTTATATACACATGCAGATTTGAACTGATAAATATTTATTCATATTTTAACAACAGCATACGACCGGTAAGGTTTCGCAACCAAGATGGACGCCCGATTCTTATTGAGCGCTTGCAAATTACGGTTAGTTAAACGTTCTTCAGGAGAAACAGAGAATAAACGATTTTTTTCACAATCAGTGGATTGAGTACCATCACTTTAATCGTTATTCAGCTGTTGAAATTAAATATGGTAAAAAAACAATCAAATAAATTTTTATATTACTATATTCGGAAATTTTTAACAGTGTACATATAGACCGACAGGCACACATTTGTCCCCATCTCAAAACCCTATTTTCAATTTTTTATTGTTCAATCTTTATTTAGTTATTCTTCATTTTGTCTTTCATAATATTTTAAAACTAGTTTAACCCTTATTTCATAATTCTTTTCTTTCTTTCTTTTTTTTCTTCAAGTTTACGAAAAGTAGGCTAAAAAGTAGCAAGTAAAGCATTACCATCGAGCTGGCTAACGTACGTTCAAGCCTCCCATAAGTATATTTTTAACATTAAATTTTTAGGTAAAGCATTGTTTCTCTTAGAACAATCCGTTAACAAAAATTTTATGCGCTCAAGGCGTTCTTAAATTTTTTAATTACATTGTACCTAATCATAATAAAATTATTTTTATTTTTTATCATTCTGTAAAATAACTTAAATCAGAAAATGTCCCACAAAATCGCTTATAGGGTTAAAAAAAAGTAGCATTCTATTGTTAAGTACAATAAAAGAACACTTAAGTTTATTTTCTCGAGAAACCTTTACCAGTTAATAGGTAATAATCTTAATATTACTTCCATGAGAGAAAATCTTAAATTAGGAGTACCTACTGTACCCACGATTTACAAGAAAGTACATTTTGGAGATAACTACTATTCCTCTAACTGTTTACAAGGAAAATATATCTTAGGCAGATTTTTCTCATGAAGAGTTATCTGTTATTTAAGCACAAATCAGTTTCAAACATTTTGCAGATAATTTTATATTTTGTAATTTAACTGTAACGTTTCATATAAATGGTTTATAACTCTCATTCCCTCTGTTTATTCTCCAAAAATATTTGCTTTCTTTACCAAGTGGAAAATGTGAGACGTTTTCTTAGTTGATAGCAGCAGCTCGGAAAGGAGGGTCCGTGAAATTCGATAACCTATCGAAGAATCCGTATTGAAGAAGAAATGGGATGACTTGGAACAAGAAGAAACTTCAGTGAAAAATTCAAAAGCAACTTCGGAAAATGACTTGACTTTTTCAACCTAGGAGTAAGATTTAATTCAAGTTTCTCTTTCTAGGACTGAAGCAGTTTTTGCTAAAAGATTCCTTTATAAGATCGTCATGCTTCAAATATTAGAGAAAAATAATTAACTAATCACAAATATTACTGAATAAAATAAAATAACTATTCATATAAAGTTTTTAAAAAATCGTTCCGCTATATTTGAGCACTGTTTTGCATGTATCAATATTTTATTTTCTAGTATGAGGTAGACGCCACCATGCGATTACACGCCATCAACAGGTTCTTGTGAATATCTGAATATAGAAGCCATGGAAACATTGCTCTGAAGAAATAAGCAAAATATATTTTATTCATTTCATTAATGTCTTATTTTGTATTTCTTTAAACCTTTAAGAAAAACAAGAAATTAGTCAAGAAACAGGCATTGTACAATTGGCTGTAACTCAATCAGTTGTGTGACCACTTTTTTGAGAAGATAGCTCTGTATAGTATAAGCAGATGTATAGTATAAGTTTACTTCAAAAACTATAGTTTGAAAATTTATTAATTAGTGCCCTTGATATGAAAGACAAAACGCAAATTAATTATTTTACACTCAAATGTCACTTCTTCTTGCCTAAGTTATTGAGCAGTATTTCTGCATTTACATTTCTGCTCGCATAATTTAATTTAATATATGTTATTTTTTTAATACATTTATATTCCAAACTTCGTAGACTAGTAGACTACCAAGTTCGGATCATCGTTTGTCATTCAAGCTTTTAATTCAGATTTAGTACTTGTTGTCTTGATGCTTGTACCCCCCAAAATGCGAATGTTGAACCAGAAGCTGCAATAGTAGCTTCCAGATGGTCTGATTTATCAGAGAGATACCTATGATCAAACAGAGAAAAGTGAACAATAAAGAAAGAGTCAAAAAATGATTAAGAAAAAAAATCATATTGCGTTTATGCAAGTGTGTGGGAAAATCATTTAATGCTAGTTGATAATCAAAGAATTCGGAATAATACGAAATATAACATTCCTATGAATATTCAAAGAAAGTTTCTGACTAAAACAAATGAGAAGAGAAAATTAATATTTTAAAAAAAAATATTTCTTTATTTTATTGTGAAATAAGCTTTAAAAAAGAGCAATGTGTGTCCCGAAGTTATTATAAATACAATTTTCCATACATGAAGGAAGACGCTCAAAACAGCAAATTTCTCAAGTTAAAGTGGGGGATCCCTAACTTGGAACAACGAATGCTTCATTTATTTCATGTTTAAGAGGTATACCTGCAATGCTCACTTATTGTGTGGTAAAATACATAGTGTCTTCCTAAAAACAGCACAATTAGTGCAAATTTAAAGCTCATATGATTAAAATGCAATAAAAAGTCAAAGTTCAATACTGTCCCAAATATGGGCACTTGACTGCACTGCAAATTAAAAGTTTACAAACTAGTGAGCAGGATATAATGGACATCAACTAAATTTCTATAGCGTTAACTATACCATTTTTATTTTTCATTGTTGTTCCTTACATTTTGTTTAACTTACAATTCTGCTTTCAGAAAAATACAGCCGTTTCCGTAATTAGAAAACAAAACAATTGCTAACAATAATAAATGAACTTTTTTCACAAGTAAAAAAAAATCAAAATTCATAAGTTTTATACTAGGCAATTCACCTAGCTAGTAGATAAGTCATCATAACGCTATTGTAACATGGCTAATGCAAAAAAAATTTTCAACGATTCACAAATATTTTCCACTATACTTATCTGAAATTTAACATTTTTTATTCGCTTGGCTTGAAACAAAGGGAAAAAATAATGTGAATGCTTTTTATTTCTTCTTCATTTCTTTACAGTAATTTAAATTTTTTTATAGTACTAAAATGAAAATACGCTTGAAAGTGTGTTTTTCTGAAATGACTTGTTCAAACCTTATTGGTCTTCTGCGCAAGTATTTGTGAATGGTTATTTTTATACTTTTAAATCTTTTCCTTTCATGAAACAGCATATTAGTTTTTATTTTTGAAAATCAAGATCAATTGTATCATTAGACGTATTTTATTAATGTTACCGACGATTTTGGTTTCTGAATTAAAAACGAAAACTGAATATTAGTACGATAGATTACTTTTAAAGAATACGTTCAAAATAAAATGTTAAAAAAAGGCTCAAATTGATAGTCTTTTATTTTTATTTTCTTATGATATTTTACGGAAAAAATAGATTTTTCTACAACTTTCATAGCATTTGAAACTGAGGTATTTACTTTTTATCCGTTCAGAGGCTGTGTGTAATTTGAAACAAACCTACTGCTAAATTAGTTAATTTTAAGTCTGCATAGTTGACAATTTCACCACTTCTTTTATTCTCTAACCTCCTTCCCTCTTAGCACTAGGCCTTTCGGATGCCCTCCCCCGGGCGCGAGGTAGGGGGGGGGGAAGTGGTGTCCACGGATTTTACATGCACGTACCCCAAGTGTGCATGGTGGATCTTCAGCGTGTCGGATATTGAACCACCGACCTTCCGATTGGAAATCCGAGATCCTAACCACTAGGCTACCACGGTACTAATTTCACCACTACTAGATTAGATAGTGCATTTCTAAGACCAAGGGACGCATATTTACCCCCCAAGTTGTCAGTTTAAAATGTGCTAATAGCATATTTTCCCCCACACACATAAAATAATTAGCTGGCGAAAACTAAGTACATTGTATTTACTAGCCAATTTTTAAACCAGCCCCAATATGGAAAAAAATATTCTCCGTTGCTATAATATACCCCTAAAAAGGGTTAATAAAGGAAACTGTTTAGGGTTATCAATTGATTGCAATCAGTAGTAATTTGACGAAGAGACACATGCAAGAAATAAAATTAAAGTCCACGTAGTAAAAATGGTTTTGGAAAACAAAACTACTACTATTTATATGACTGCAAAATAATATTGGATTTTTTTTTTTTTCGAATTAGGTTATATAAAATGTATTGTCATTTGTGAACCGTATCATCATTCTATCAACTTTTTTTACAACAACGGAAAAATATATTCTTCACCGTGATTACGTCAACAGGGTGGTAAGGCGCATGCCTCGTACGCCCAAGATCGCAGGTTCAAACCTGGCCGAAGTCGGTGGATTTTTAAGATGCAGAAAATCGTCTGCGCCCATGTGGTATGTTAATGCGGCATGTTGAAGATCCCTTCAGCATCCGTTTGGCATGGATACTCTCGGCTAACTTAACTTCCTAGTGCCATTTGCATCAACGAGAGCTCAGGTGCCGTCATCTAGGGGGAAACTGAGCGTCAAAAAATTGCGGCAATGTTACCACACTCACTGTGGTGCGCTGAAAGAGTTGGTACCAATCTCTATGAACGTACTAGTTCTGCAATGGTTGAGGACCAATGCTGCAGCCCATTAGAAAGAAGAAGAAACTATGATTACGTTTACCAACAAGTACATTTTTAGGTATGTACTTTTCATGCTCAAGACCCATCAGAAGATTGAAGAAAAAAATATTACTCTCATTAACTCTACATTAAATCGAGAGTTACAAACACCGTTAAACTCTAAAAATAAAAAACGGTGACCATTCCATCCATGGAAAAACCAAACGAAAAACTTCAGCGGTATCGATAAATACTTAACGATATTACATAAAACTTTATAAAGCGTTTATTGATAAGTTTATAAGAAAAGAAACTCTAAACAGTTAACTATTTCAAACACATTTTGAAAATCAATATATAGTTTTTTACGAGAACTGTCGTTAGGAATTCTTTGATATGGTCTAAAACTATAATCAAAATGGAAAAGGAAATCCTTGATGCTCTGGGAGAAAATTTCTAGGACTTCTAAAGTTAAAATGACTGGAGGCAGATAAGCCTTTTTCCATTCCTTTCATTTCTAGACTTTTTAATGGACAATCATGCATTTACAATCTTTTATATGTTTACCAAAAATTGTCTTTTAGAAAATGTGTTATTTAAAAAGGTCTTCGCCTAAAAAAGTAATAATCTTTAGACTGAAACTAATTTTAGAACTGCATGATTGAAAGTACAAAATTTCATAAGTGAACCTTTAATTTAACTTTAAATGCTTTTGCGTCTAGTATTAATAGCTTTACTGCTATAAGCAGAATTGTGGAATAATTTGACTTTCTATAAGATATCATAACATATTACATTTAACAGTTGATAATTTCCTAACTGACACAATGAGTTACAGATGTTTATATACAACATATATGTTTTTCATTATTTTCATCTTATGTAAAAGCAGTGAACCACACTAAAAAATTCTAGTTCAACTTTTCACCAAAAAAAAAATGGAAAAATGGTGAAAATTAGCTGCAACCAGAATTTAGCACTAAGTTGAACCATTATAATGGTGCAGTTTCACCATGAATGTGAAACAAAGAACCTTTATTAGCTTTAATAGTTTAACTTCGTACAGAATATTGGTTGCAGCTAAATTTCACCATTTTTTTTTTTTTTTTTTTAGTGAAACGATGAACTAGAATTTTTACAGTGCATTGAGTCATCAAGATAGCATTAAAAACTTAAATATTGCTGATTTCATTTTCAAAATTCCTTTTGAAAGCTTACAGGTTTAATTTTTAACTTACTTATTCCGGTACTACTTTATTGATTACTTATCCTTTTGCTTTTTATTAGACAAACATATTTAGTAATTTTTATTTGTAATGTTTAACTTTCCACTCAGAGTTATTACGTATTTTACGAATGTATTGATTCTTCATATAATATGAACCGCATTACAACAGCTCATCACTTCACGCCTTAGTTCTAGCTTTAATTTCCTTTCCTCAAGTTCAAAGCATGGTTTGTGGAACTAAAGTTATGATCCTGTTGCTTTTACGACCTGATTTAACTTTGAAGACTAAACAAGCTTTTTCTTTTCCCTTTCTTTCTTTCTTCCTTTATTTTTCTTTAATTTATTTTCATGTGATTTATTCACAAAAAAAAAAAAAAAAACAGCTCTATAAAGCTCTCTGAACACTAACTGGAAAACTTCCCAAAAATGATGTTCAATGCTCAGAATATCTTGAGACGCAAACGAATTTCCCGCAATATTTATCCAATCCTTCTTGTATATTTAATATTTTAAAATACAATATGTTTCAGAAAAAAAATTATACACGTAAATGCAAATTAACATAATTTGTTTCTTTATTTTATCTTCTTTAAATACTTAAAGGTTTTACCTGTCTTTTAATAAAGGTAATACAAAATAAACGCAATGTCACAAATTAGGGTGCTTCCCTCCCATAGGCGACAAAGTCTTTTCTGTTCTGCGCAAGGCCAGATGAGAAAAGACAATGTTTTTTGTCTTTGTCACCTTTGGTGTGCAAGCACCGAAGTTGTTAACTTAACTTTGAGTGTAGTCTTTACTATACACCAATAGGTGACACCATTTCAGAAAATCTTAAATAATTATGTCAACTTTAACATTTTCCTCATACGAATTATTCTTTAGAAAAGGCCAAAATTTATTTTTCGGAAGTTCATCATTCTTCGAAAAATCCTGATGACTTTCATTTCTTTTTTTCTAAAGATGACAATAATTTATTTACTTTTTTTTAAGTAAACATATTTTTATTCAAATAGATATGTAATCAGATGGCAAGTATTCATAAATATCCAAATTATTAGTAAAAAATATTAAATAAATGAGGATTAACACATTGATAAAAATGTTTGTAATTTTGTATACAACAAAAAATAAAATGTAGTATTAAATACTTCAAGTAAAATTGTTGACACAGTTTTAAAATTATTGTGAAATAAATAAATTTATTTCAACTTTTGTACCTTAGAAAAACTTAATTTTCATTTTGCCTGCTATTTTTTAGCATTAGCCCATCATTTAAGAATGAAAATACAGTATAATTAACTAAACAAATCAAACATACATAATGTAAGCAAATGTAATACAACCAAATATTTGTCTTTCAAAGTTTTCATCGCAGCAACGTAATTCAATAACTACGTTCACAAATTTTGAAGTAAAGATTCAGGAAGACATGCAGTTCAGGGATAAAATAGATTAAAACGTAAACTATGCAAAATTAATTATGCAGATTCATTGTTGAAATTGGCAAAAAATCAAAGTACATTTTTGACATGGATTTGCTGTTAAAGATGTCAATAAACCTATTTATTTTCGTAAGAGCAAATTAAATATCAGCTTTTCATTTTTTTAACATAAGCCACTTGAAAATTAACATCAAACGTCCAAAAATAACTTCAAATTTAAATAAAAGAATGCTTTTAGTAATTGAGTATTGAGAAATCCATTTTAAATAAAGAAATTATTTGTGTAGTTCATCACCCGTTTAAGAAATATGCAAATAATCCTTAGTATACCTGCAAAAAGAAAACTTTCGCTTGATTTTTAATTTTTGCGACAAAGAATACAAACACGAAGGCTGGATGACAGACAGATACAAATAAGCAATTTATAATGATTACTATACAATTGTATAAAAATTAGCTGTAAAGATGTTTCGAGCACGGTCATTTTTAAGGACACTCGACATGAAAAATTTCTCTAATCAACTTATGACTTATGAGTTTAATTACAATGCGCGTGCTTGTTAGTTTTTCAGAGAAACGAATTCTGCCTTCATTTGCGAGAAAACAAATCGAGTTTTTAACGCTAGTTATTATTTCCGTGTTTGAAAGTGTCGCAAAGCCTTTTAGTAATTATTGTAACGCTTGGATAAGAACAGATAAAATTTTAAAACCTTTACTGATTCCCTGTTTTTTATTTGTTTCCTTATTTTTAATATGTTTTTTCGCCAAGACAAAATGGGCTCTTTTCTTCTAGAAATTACAAAATTATTATTTGTATTAAATATTCTTAGCTTTATTCCATTTTAAAGTTTATTTTTATGTTTTTATTTATTTATTTATTTATTTATTTATTTATCTTATTAGCTTATTTTTTTACCTTTTTCTAAATTATTTCTTTTTTTTTTCTATTGTAGTATTTTATTTTAAAAAAGGAATTTTAAGAAGTATAAAAATAAACTTTTTTTTTTTATTTTAAATATAAAAAGTAAGATTTTTGCTTTTAAAATATAGTATAAAATAGGAATCAAAACAAGTAAAATTATAAACTAATTTTCAATTGCGTTTCAGATTTATTTCATTACTCTTAAAAGTAATTTCAAACTTAGTATAAGAAAAGCGTTTTTTTTTTTTTTTTTTTTTTTTTTTTTTTTTTTGAGCCATTTTGGCCGAGTTTTCCTTTTAAACCCCGCCAAACTTTTGTTTTTTGGCGGAATGTAATCTCAGCTGTCTAGTTCTTATGTTCAACACTATGCCGAACCTATCGTACAAGTAACATACAAATATTTTTTTTAGTCATAAGTAGGCTGCAGAAAAAATCAGATAAAAATTAAATATTATTATAGTACACATTTTTTTTTCCTTTTCAGTGGAAATGTTTTATTTCTACTGAAAAAGTTTTGTTTCGAGTGGAAAAACGATTTTGTTTTAGTGAAAAAAATGTTTTTCATTCACCGTGTGAAAAGAAGCTAAAATGACGATCGTAGCTGCAGTTTTATATGTAAACATAAGACTTAAATTCTATTTAACGCCAAACTTGCATGTTGCAAAATAATTTTTGAAATACAACGGCATAATTAAGGAGGGAAGGAGAGTGCCAAACCCTATAAAAATAAATTAAAAACTACTTATATTGGTTTAAAATTTTATTATTTTCAACGTTTTTTTAGAAAGTTCTTTTAATGTTTTCCTTGATCGCATTTTGAAAAAAAAATTCTACACATACTTTCTTGGTGAAATGTGGTGTATTTTAGTCTGAATTTTTCTGTATAAGGTTATTTTTGTAAAATCTATGCAAATATTTATGAAGTTTTCAGAAATATGGTCTTAAAGTTATCAATCAGTAACAGGTATTGGGGGCATATAAAAATAAAATGTGGTAAAAAGATAAAGATTCATAAATATTTATAATATTTACGTTTCAAAGTATAGAACAAATGTTGCAAGGTATAGAATATTTTTTATATCCTTTTATTATAAACGAAAATGAACTGCCACCGATTTTTATGTAATATAAGCAGATTAACTGTCGATTTGCTAGTACAAATACTGGTGCCACTAATTTTGCTTCTCTTTTTCTATCGGGAACGTATACATATTTAATGATACATTATGATTTCGTGTTTGCACTAATAATTAAACTTAATACCATATCAACTCATAAAACAAAGTCAATTATTTAAATTGTATTTATTCTCAACTCGTGGCACCCCTGGACAAATATGAAGATGTACATCGTTGCCCAATGCATTTCATGAAAAACTATTACAAAAAGAAGTTTAAAAAAACCCTTATTTATATTCTATTTACACTCTTCTACTAATCATTTCTGTACACTAACAATTTCTGTTTCACTCGGCTATTTGCTATGTATTTTTACATCATGTATTCTCTTAACGGGATATCCTGTACAACAATCATGAGAGAGCATTTTTTTTAATAATATAACTATTAAGATACTAATAGAAAAAGACACAAAAGGATATCCTTGAAAACGAAATCAGATTGATGCAAAAGTTTCAGAATTTTTTTTCCGTGTCACAAAATCTTGTAAATTGTACGTTAAAAAGCTTTAATAAAACAAAGCTGCACAGTAAAAATTCTAGTTCAACGTTTCACAAAAAAATGGTGAACTTTAGCTGCAACCAACATTTGGTACTACATTTGAACCATTATAATGGTTCCTACTTTCACATTCATGATGAACCTAGGTAAAACTACACCATTCTAATGGTTCAACTTAGTACCAGATGTTGGTTGCAGCTAAATTTCACCATTTTTTCTATTTTTTTGCTGAAATGTTGAACTAAAAATTTTTAGTCTGTATATGTGTAACGTCAGAATTCTCCTGCGAACAAATCATTTTAATCGAAAAATAACAACAACAATAATAATAATAATGCTTTTTTAAAAATTTTTCACTAAATGATAACGAATAGTATAAGATTATTGTTTGTATATGGAAGAATTAAAAAATGATTTTAATGCATAGAATTTCTTAGTCATGGAGCATTAGATAGATCAACCCGTGAGATTTATAACACTTCCGAAGCCATAAGATGATGCCATTGATGCATAAATCTTCTTTATTAACAGAAATAAATTCTTGACTATAAATTCTTTCATCGTGTAACATATCACAGTACACTTGTAGGAGATTGAATTGTCTTCATTCTTTCATACTTTTCAAGATCCAATCCACGTGACTGGAAACACTCGTGTATACTCCTGGATATCCGGGCTCATCGCAAAAGTTTCCAAAGGCGACAACACCCACAATGACCAAGGGGTGGACAGGTAGATCAGGACGAACGTTGGGAATAAAGGTCTTGTACACCAATAATCCTCCAGAATCGCCCTAAATAAAAGGACGCAACAACCAAATTAGGTGTAGTTCGTAAGTTTCACCAAGCAGTTCCGTCTAGAACAATACAAGCCTACTTTCCTGTATACGCGCAACTTCAAATTTATAATCTAGCTATCTCTCTCTGTCTTTCTTGTTTAGCTTTCGTTCTTAATTACTTCAAAAATTCCCCTTTCAACGGTTAATACATATTCATTCACTCATTTATTCATTCCTTTATATACTCATTCTAGTAATTCTAGTATTTATGCACTCATTTAATTATTTTTTCATTTATACACTCAGTTATTCACTCAATTATTCATTCATTCTTTCATTCATTCTTTCACTCATTCATTTATCCATTCAGTCATTCTTTCACTCATTCTTTTAATCATTCATACATTTTTTCACTCATTTATTTATTCATTCATCCATTCTCTCACTCATGCATTGTTTCATTCATACATTCTTTCACTCATTTATTTATTCATTCATTCATTCAGAAATATCCTTACAAATCCCGATCAAAAATTCTATAGGAAAATAGGCCCTTTAGTTCTGGTTTAAGTTCGCATTTGTACATGTTCTACGGCCTAACATCTTTCCTATAAAGTTTTCTCCAAGCAAACCCGTGAGTTGGATTAGGATTTACATCGGATTCAAATTTCCCTTACGTGCTAATGTTAAGAGTTTTTGAACTGCTCAAAAATGAACAAAAATTGTTCAAATCAAAAAATTATTTCACGACGAGATTTTCTTCCAATAACTTTCTTCATAGGAACTTGGATCTTATGTCCGGAGAATGCACAATTTGCTTCATTTTGCCCATAGTCACTAATGTTAAGATTTTTTGAACTGTTCAAAATTGAACGAAAAATTGTTCAATTAAACAAGTAAAATATAGAAATGAGATGTCTTCGCCGAGATCTTTCAAATGCAAAATAAAATCTTTCGAATCGGACAATTAACTCAAAAGTTATTAGGGGGGAACTACAGACCGACAGAAACACATTTTCCCCATCTCAAAACATTTCTATTTTTGTTATTTTTCAATCTTTATTTATTATTTCACTTATTTTTGACTTTTCTTTATTTTTAACGATATTTTTACGATATATTAAGCCATCTTTCACACTTTATTATTATTATTATTTTGTTTGTTTTTTCTTTTACGGGGAAGTAGGCTAAAAAGTAGCGGGATGTGGGGTAAAGTGAAGTAGTAAAATATTTACTATGTGCGCAGCGCCACCTATTTGATAACGTCTTGCATATGTTATATTACATGTGGTTGATTCCAGTCAAAACATAGTTACCTCTAAAGATCAAGGCATAATATAGTGCAAGCAATTTTCAAAATTTGATGCTAATATTTTAATATTTTGTGTCAAATCAAAAATATTTTTTTATTATGTAATCATATAGTCCCTATTATTAATATTTTAAATATTAAGACCTACGGATGTCCAGAACAGCGTTCATTTATTTAATGTTAGGCGGATTTAGATATCAAATGTTTAGTACAATTTTATCAAGAGCATGCGGGTCAAAGTGAAATATTTTATCTCAATTTATCCCTACACTAATGTTGGCGTGAAATAACTAAAGTTTCAATCGACAAACTAGTCGACTGAAATAATCAGACTCAATTTAGCTCAGTTTAATTTGCAACAGATTACATTCAATTGCAGGCACTGAGAGCCGTAAACAAAAATTGTTTAGATTGATTTAGCCGGAAGTCAAAAATTATCTAATTGGTTTTAGTGACTTTAATCAGCCTAAATTTAATGAAAGAGAATTCAATGCAGGTCGATTTC
Organism: Octonoba sinensis; assembly: GCA_038502835.1. Classification (NCBI taxonomy): domain Eukaryota; kingdom Metazoa; phylum Arthropoda; class Arachnida; order Araneae; family Uloboridae; genus Octonoba; species Octonoba sinensis. The sequence goes on along the minus strand of CM076606.1, from coordinate 13,099,812 downwards.
AAACTGTTTAAGCAGATGACTGGTATAGACGAATACTCTGTATAGACGAAGGCTTCCGTGCCTAGGGCTTGGGTTCGAATCCCGGTAACGTATTGATATATGATAAGCATAGCATTTTCTCATGTAGTGGTTAGAATTTCAGGTAAAGTGGCAAATCCACCGGCGGTCTATGACGGCTCTCTATGTTTAGCCTGTTCAAACTAATATAGGTGCCAGTTGTGGCCACTTTTCCAGTTGTGGCCATTTTCCTATTCAAACTAGAAATGCTAAGAATATTGAGCACACTGACGAATCCAAAAGTATATTTCATAAACTGCCAAATATGTTTCTTAATCTATTCTGTGATTGGCTTAATATTTTCCTTTATCACGACGCAGGAAGCATTTGTCTGAGCATGTGTATAAACACGCTAGTTTCTCAGTACTCACCGATAAGAGACTGCACTTTTTTAAATCTACACTATAAAAATGTTCGATGTTACTGAATACCCTTTTTGGTGTTCAGTCGGTGTAAAATTGAAAAGTATTCATTTTTTATGTATACCCCCCCCCCCCCCCCCATTGCGTATAACCCAAATATTCTGCTCTTTTTATTATTATTATGCTTTGACACCAATTTATCTGACTCTAATGTAAAACGGCCACCTGAATCCTAATAACCTCCGTTTTCATTAATCACCCATCTTTTTCTGAGGACTTCCCCCCACCCCATATTTATCACTTTTTGGTGCTTATACACTAGGCGATACGGCGGTTTCATTTTATTTTTTATTATGTATTTTTGGGTATCCAAAAGTATATTTTATAAACTGCCAAGTATGTTTTCTACTTTGTGATTGGCTCAATATTTTCCTTTATCAAGTTGCAGGCAGCATTTGTCTGAGCATGTGAAAAAAACACCAGTTCTCTAACCTCTTACTACCCACAAATCAAATTCATGGTCATAATATTGTGGAAAAGTGATAAATAGTATAGAGGGTATATAAATTCTGGTGGTATTCACCAGAGAAATGGCCTCCCTCAGTTATATTCCCCTATTCAAGGCATCCTACAGCTAAAACCGTTCAACGGATTGACACCAAAATTGGCATATGGACTATACAAGAGATGCGCTCAAGGAATCCTGAAGAAAAAAGACCGCTAGGGGCGCTGTTTAGCATTATAACATTGTTTTAACGTAGGAAATGACCAGTACGGCATAAAAATAATGATATTAATATTTATGAGAGGAGAAAAATTTATTTCATGATAACTTAAACTCTTTTTTTTTTTTTGCCACACAGATGAACTGTTATAGCTTTCTTTACTTTCATTTTAAATGGAAATATGATAGATATGGACGGAAAACTGTACAATAAATGTTGATATTATTATTTTTATTCCTTCTTGTTCATTTCGCTAGTTATTTCCTATGTGAAAACCATGTTATGAGGCTAAACAGCGCCCCTAGCTGCCATTTTTAAACTTCTTTTTTCATGATTCTTTGAGCGCATCTCGTGTATCATCCAGACATCAATTTTAGTGTGAATCCGTTGAACGGTTTTAGCTGTAGGATGGCCCTGAATAAGGGAAGTTTAATTACAAACATCTGTATATATATATATATAAATAAGCCAGAAATGAAAACTTACCTGACATTCTTCAGGTGCTCCCTTTGTAAAACCGGCACACAACATCTCCTCAGATTCTTTTGAAATGTCCCCATCTGGTACGCCAACGTTTTCATAGCTCTTCTTGCATCTCACACTATTCGTGATAGTGACATTTTCCACAACATACGGTTGCTCGCCTAGAGATGAAAATTTCTCGGTTAATAATCATTTCGATATTTTTTTTCAATTAAGTTTAAATCTTATTTTTAAGATGAATGTTCTTAAAAACTCTTTTTATTGAAAATTGATACGAATCACTTATAATTACTTATTTTTCACAATATTCTGAACATTAGAGTGGTTTTTTTTAAGTAATAAATTCCAACTTTAAAGATATTTTATCCATTATGTAAACATAGTCAAGTGATTTCATATACCTTTAATTGATACACTTAAATGATTAACTGTTGAGAGTTTTTCCATCAAGGAATTGCGTTGTTTTGATCCTATACCTACACTTTAAGTTTTTTTTTTTTTTTTAAGTTATCCACTCATTAAAATAATAATTTTATTTATAAAATTTTAAACCGACTTCCCAAAGAAGGACGGATTAATTCATATCATTTGTATTTATAATTTTTTGAACTATGAAAAAAAACCTGTTTTATTGAATATTTATTAAAATTAACGTTTATTTTCCTCAAAAATAATTTCTACGAAAGAAAAATGTATTATATTTTTAGTTCTATTAACCTAGTATTTAATAAAGAAAGAGCAACCGTAATTAGGAATTTTGCAAAGTTTATTTTGGGCCTTAAATTTCACGAATCATTAAAATATTTTCCGTAAAGTGTTTGACTTAATTTTGTGATCATGATTGATCGTTATTAGAGACGATAATTAACGGATGCGGTAAACAAAAATATGAAAAGCTCCCAGATGTAAGACTTGAAAATAACAAAGGGGATAGGTGTACTTTAAAATAAAACTTTTTCCTTCACGCAAACTCTGAGAACCAATAAATTAGTAGTTGATGAAAGATTAGAGATCAGAGACAAGAATATTCTCTTGAAAATATTCTCCGAGAACAATAACAGTGTGACATTTATTCTCCAGAAGTTGAAATCTGAAAAAAAATCGAGAATCTTTTTATTTTTTTTTTAATTAAATAATATTTCATAAACATCATTGATATTATGAAAGAATATTTAGTTATTACTGTCAAAATCTTAATTATTATTATTTTTTTTTGAACTTATACACACTTTAAAATAATAATTTTATTCGGAAAATTTTGAACCAACTTCACAAAGGAGGAGAGTTATTAATTCATACCGTAAGCAGTTTTTTTGTTTTTTTTTTAATTTGTTTGTCCATCATCGATAACTTTTCCCTGGATGAACCGATTTTGATGATTATTTTTCAAATCCATCAAGGGTGGTATCCCATAGATCCCTTACCTTCATTTGACCATACCCGATAACTAGAAAAAAATTTCTGGACTGAAATTTATATTGTTACTTTTTTTGGTTTGTTCTTTTTACTAAATCAACCGATTTTAATGTTTTTTTTTTTTTTTTTTTTATAAATCGATAGAGGGTCGTCTAACTTAGATATCGTACGTAGATTTCTCTGCAATATTTCTGCTGCAGTATTTAAAGTGTATATATAAAATTTTTCAGTGCTAAAAAATTATATTTTTTAATCTGTATTTTTAAACTTTTTGGCGAAATTGAACTGTTTTCTGGAGAAGCTAAACTTTTTTCCTAAGCATGGCAACTGTCTGAAATCTTATTCCAAATAAGTATAATCGTCTGTATCTACCTTTTAAAATTAAAGACTTAGAATCATGAGCTATTTCGTGAAATGTTATTTAAGTCAGAACCATCTTTAAGCTATCCGTTCTTTAAAATGATTTGCTTTTTCAAATTTTTAAAAATTTATTCTTGTGTGCATCTAAATATATTTATTTTGGTTATTATAGTTCGTATTTATTATAGTTTGTCATTAGAAAAAATACGTCAGACCCGTGGACTCATTCAAGAAGAAATTTTGAGAGTTGCACTTAAAAGCTCTAGGAGAGGCAACGCTGGCCTCTTCCAAAATCCTATGTGTACCTTGATTTTCAGTCTTTCCAAATTGAACATTGAAGTAACTTTTGTGTGTGATTGTTTAGGACCGTGTTCATGAATGTAGTACCCATAGTATGCCTAAAAATTCACTCAGATCTGTGGGTAAACATATATTCTATTTTAACAGATTAATGAATTGTGCCCCATAATTATCATCTTAAATTAAACGCAGCTGCAATATCACAACTGCCGACAATCCACTCATAAATTTAGACATTTATAATCAAGTTTTAAAAACCTCATGAAATTGATCATCCAGACCTATAATATTTAAAAACCTTTGACTGAGTTTTACTTTAGGGAAAAACATCGAAAATAAATGACAGTTACATACCAAAATAAGTATCGTCCCATCCGAGAAGTGTCATGTTCTTCCAATTGAAGTCAATACCAGGCCTGGGCAAGCAGAAACGGGTGGTGATTGAAGTGGGTATTTTTTTCCCTAGGGTCAGCATGGCGAGGTCGTTTAAGTATTTGCCGTCTATGTATCCCGGATGGAAAATAATCTTGACTACATGGTATAAAAAATTATCTTTCGTGTTCGTGTGATTACTGCCAACATGAATTGTGTACTCTTGTGGATTAGGATAAGACCTGAAATAAATCATCACAATCTTTGAGAAAGGCATCAATGCGTGACATTTTCTTTGCGTATACAAATACAAAAATGACGACCAGCAACATGCACAGGGCCCAGCTAGGCTGGTCCTAGTCAATTTAACAATTCCCAATGAACATCAAGAGCCTTCTTAAAACGTTTTCCCCCACTGCAAGTAACAGTCGCTTCTGGTAAACTATTCCAACTGGCTACAACCTTATTGAAGTAGTAATTTTTCCAAATCTCAAGATTAGCCTAAGATTTGGAAAGATTAAAGCGATGACCTGCGGATCTACCTTGAGTGCGTAAATGTAGATCATCAACATTTCCCATTTTAATAAATTTAAAAACTAAATTATGTCCCATCAAACTCTATTTTGTTCCAGACTATACATATTGAGCCTTTTAAGCATAACCTCATAATCTAATGCTGAGAGACCACTTACCAAATGATCACATTGAGAAAGGCATGAATGAGTGAGCAATTTGTTCTGAAAACTGTATATTTTTCCGTAATAATGTCAGTAGTATGCTGTTTTCAGTGTGCGTTCCATTTCAAAAAAAAAAAAAAAGCGCATTTAGAAAAGTCGGAAACATTTTATGGAAATTAACGTTATCTTTCGAAAAATTTCTAAGAACCCAGGAAAACAGAGTATCAGCAAATCGTGAAATATTACAGCTGAGAACTGAAATGTAAAATAATGGACGTAAGTTTAAATACGGCGTACACAATGCAGCCCTTTACTACCCTTGATAAAATCACTTTAAAATTGACTCACTCATTCTTACAAAAAAAAAAAAAAAAAATAAGACAAAGGAAACAGAAGGCATTTAGCGTAATTAGCAAATCCAGTCTGCAGCAAAAGTACCTATCGGTTTTATCGGCTGATTTTCTTACCCATTAGACGTAAAACAGTGAGCAGCAGTTATTACATGGATTCGGTCGATCAAAATACCAACGCACCAAGCCTCATTTTCTTTGCGGATGGAAACCTGTTTGAAATGAAATATCTTATTGAAACAAAATGGTCAAGACGAGTACAACAAATGGTTTTAAAATTACATGATATTTACATGAAAAATGGCAAACAAAAAATTGCTGGAAATTTTGTCTTCTACAGATCACTCAGATTTCCACCTCCTCTCATCCCCCCCCCCCCTTCAAACCAAAGCTTTTAAACCAGTGCATTCTAATTGGACACAGAGAGGGGAAATATGTGAAGAAATAATGAGCAGTAGGGAAAACATCAAGTTTTCATGCCCTATAAATTTTTAAGAGACATTCACATTTTCTCCGAAAACTATTTTATACTTCCACGAAAGGTGTTGAGTGAATCTTTTCCATCAAACAGCAGCAGAGTACCGATCAACTTGAACGGCAGATCTTTAGAAGGAAAGAACGTGAATTAAGAAAATGATTTGAAATAATTATAAATCGCCGCTGTTGTTAAAAGCTCTTATATTTCGAAAGTAGTGTTTCATACATATTTTTATAAATGGTGTTATCTGCATGTTTTTTTTGTAAAATAAATCCTCGATTTGAGGCTTGCTTTGAGTCCCTCTGAAATAGTTTGATTGTCACACGTATTTCCGTGACTGAAGGAGGAAGATTTGTTAAAAGTAACAAACAGCCCAATTTCACAAATAGCATTCATGTTTTGTGCATATAAGTCATGTCGAACATAACAGTTGATGAACCTCTAGCATTAACCATTCAAACTTTTTCATTTACTTAAAAACATATTTTCGGGACACAGAACGTTTTATGCGATTGCAACAAAAAAATGAATTAATTAAAACTCAATTTAAACACGAAGTTTCGTCTACAGCAGCGTTTCCCAACCGGTGGTTCGCGAACACCCAGGGGTGCACCTTCAGCGTTTGATGAGTCACAATCATCCAAGAAACAGGTTTCAGTTTGGACTAAATTTGAGATTTCTGTTCTTCAAATCAATTTTATGTTTTTTTTTTAAATCACAAGTGAACTATTTATCTATTCAGAGATTGAACACTAGAAATTAGTTCAAATATTGGAAACATTCTTATTGAAAAGTAGTTTTTTCTACTTCGTTATATAATACATTATTTCCACACCTGCCTTTGTTATAGTTTAGTGAAGTCAAATTGTATGTACCCATGAAGTACTTTGTCTGCTTTAACGCGCAGAATAATCAAATATAAAAGGAAAGTACTGTATCTTGGGCCGTCATATTTCTTGTTGAAAAATTAGTTTACTGTAGATTGTTTTTCTTTTCAAATAAAAGTATTGCCGCCTGATGCTAATGAAACATAAATAAATATTATCATGTTTGAATTGCAGTGGGTCTCACAAAACAAGGTGGGTCGTGGTAAAAATAAGGCTGAAAATGCACCGTTTTCCCCAATATATATATATATACATGTGTGTGCGTGTGTATGAGGAGAAAACAGTCAAACCGTGTTTTCTCCAAAAAAATAAAATTAAAGTTACTGGTTTTTATTTGAACCCCTCATTAACTAGTACAAAAGTATGTTGTTATTTGTAACCAAAGCAAGTTTAAAGCTTGTTTTGGTTACAAATAACAACATATTTTTGTACCAGTTAATGAGGAGTGCAAAGAAAAACCAGAAACTTTAATTTAATTTTATTTATTTTTATTTATTTATTATTTTTTTTTTTGGAGAAAACTCGGTTTGATTATTTGCTCCTCATATAGCTCATCCTAAATAGACGGCATTTTAAATTAAAGCATATTTACTCTAGAGAGTTTTTGAAGTTAATGCTGATTTTCATTTTTTGTGCTATACAATTTCGGTTTATTTCTGAATAGAAATATCTTACCATCCAAGGAAAATTTCGTTTTTCTAATTCATCGACGTCCTGACTGTTAACGTCCATAACTTCGGTGGTCACCCCACCTAAAATTTAGTTAATTATTTTTAATGTTGCATTCATAAATGGGATTTAAATAAATCTTAATACGGAAAAATAATTTCTTAATTAAGTGCATTTTATTTATTTTGTGTAACGAAAATATTAAGCAATGTTCTGTTAATGCCCATCGATATGAGATCAAACGTTACTGAGCAGGCAGCAAACAGCAATAAAAAATATATTCATAAAATATTTCAATAAATAAATAAATGTTTTATATAAGGGTAAGGAATACAAAAGGGTAAGGAATACGTGCGGAATGCAAAATTAAAAAATAATAATAAATAATGTTGATGAACTCAGATTAATATATATTATGAATAAAGAATATATGGATTAATTAATGTATCTATTTGTAGCAAAACAATTTCTTAACAATATATAATTAACATTTTGATTTCTCACCTACTGAGGCATCACTGCTGGTTTCAGGGTCCGTTTCAGGGGGAAAGAGCCATGTACCACATTCTGCGAATAAAATAATACATTTGTACTTCAAACTCACTTATCAAGAAAATAAAATGGTCGTCATTATTCTTAATTTGCCCAATGTGTGCTAGTGTTAAACTAATGCAATTTCAAAATTATTTGTCGTTTGTCATCGGGGAGTGGGTTCCAAGTGTCATCAGATAAAAGCTGAGATGTTCCAAAGAAAAAAATACGATGCTCCAGTCTAGACTGTTACTGGGAGTTACAATGACTTCTACTTCTTCTAAAATTTTTTACTCTAAAATTCTATCTCTCGAAATAAGAAATACTCGTCAAGTAAACGAATCACTTGCAAGAGGTCTAATACATGAAACTGAAACAGTGTATCTTTTAGACGTCTGCCAATTGATTTGCCAGTAATTAAGTACGTATTTAAGTGCCACATCTTAAATATTTTGACTGCTTGAGAGATTGCGCATTCCAGTTGCAAAGCCTGATGAATTTTATATCTCTGTAAAATTAAGCTAAAAAGCATCAAAAATCTATTTAATTCATGAGTAATTTTCATTAGTTAGCATCTAAACACAACAAACAAAAGTGCCATAGGTATCTTTTCGTTTAAGTATTTACATCATTTTTTAAAAATAAAATGCATATCCATAAAAACAAAAACAAAAAAACTTACCTCCTATGGGAAGCGATGCCTCGACGCAAATGCCGAAGGTAAGACTTAAAATCGTGAATACTAACCCAAGCATTTTCGAAGGGAATGGAACCTTGAAGGTCGAAAAAAGCTATCCAGGTTTCTCCACACCTCCAAGACTTATATATGAAGCCAGAGGAAAAAAAAGGAATGAAGAATAACACAGTAGGTTTATTTTATTATATTTTTTATTTATTTATTTATTTATTAGGAATCCCCATCAAATATTTTGCAACTATAATTGAATTGAAATTGAATTCGATTTCACTTTACCTAAACTTTGTTCCATTGACAAAGAACAGTTGTGCAAAGTTCATTTTGCAAACGATGAATTTGTGATGCATACGTTCGAAACATTTCACGACATTTTGTAAGGTGTATGATGACGTTTTCTTCAGATAATATTATTTTACTCTCTTTTTCTATTTTTGAAGTTTTCTTTTTTTTTTTTTTTTTGGAACGACTGAGAGAGTAATTTTAACATACAACTGAAATGTGTTTGTGTACGTGCACTATATCTAAACAAATTCAATTGAGCGCGTGGTTGCTCAGATCATATTAATTACCAACTAAAAACAAATTATAAAATGAGAGTATTATGTTAGGCACAATGGCGTCGTGGTAAGGCGTAAAGCTCGTACGCCCCAGGTCTGAGGATCGAGCTTGGCAGCTTCTGTGGATTTTAAAGATGCAGAAATTCGTCTGCGCTCAGGTCGTACGATTGTGCGACATGTAAAAGATCCCTTGAGTAGACATTTGGCTTGGATGCTCTCGGCTAAATTAAATTTCCAGTGCAATATCACATCAACAGAGTCAAGTGGCTCTCACTTTAAGGTGGAGAAACCAGACGTCAAAATTCTCATGCAGCGATGGTACCACACTCATTGTGGTGCCGCTGAAAGAGATAGTACCAATCTCTCGGGAACGCCTAGACGGCAATTGGCAGAAGCCAACAGCAGCCCATTAGAAATTTAAAAATAATAATAAATGTTAATTCTTTACCTGTGAATTTATTAACACTTGAGTCACTCCACGGAACGTGTCCCACACGTGACAAATATATGTCATTTTTAAAAAAATTGAAAAAAGTAATACGCACATTTTTTTTTCTGAACTGACCACAAATATATTTGTCAGTTCTTCAACCATTTCTTTTCTTTTTACATTGCTATTTATTACCTTTACTATTTTTTATAAAATTTTGACACCACGTGTATCAGATTAACTTCACTTTTTCCGTGGAATGAACCACTTAAAGGGGAAAAAATCCAATGAAATCCAAAAAAATTGAAAATCTAAAATGAAATTATAGGTCAGGAAAGAAAAGACCTTTGTGTTGCTGCAAAAGTTTAATTAGATTTACGACACATTCAGACAAGTTCATCTCTGAGCAAAAATACTCTTCAGTTCTCAAATCTTAAGATGTCGTTGTATGGGAAGTGTAAAATGCCAATTACTACTTGTAAAATGCCAATTAATCCCGTAACGCATTTGCCCTTGTTTGACACGGCCGTTAGTTACCGGCAAATTTGCACATGCCCGTGTCTCACACGGTCGATCTTGTATTTCGCATTATTTTATTTCTAATGCCCGTCTGAGATCCGTTTGAACTTTCTTTGTATGAAAAAGAAATTATGTATCTTTTACCCCACACCCCGCTCTCTAGTCACCCCCTACATCTGAAATTGTCAAAACCAATTTATACTATGCCTCATTTTCGTTCAAATAAAAGCACGATCATTTTTTGCCAATTTTTTCGGAAAAAAACCTCGTGCTTCAAAGGGTAGATGATGTTAAAAAATAACATCATCTACAGAAATACAAATACTACTTAAAGAGGGTTAAATTTAGGTGAATGGGAAGAGTATTGCCCGTAAAACGCCAATCCATGATTTGGATCGCTTAATATTTTTTTAAAATAGGAAGGATTTAATACGTTCAACGTCCAGTATTTGCCTTATTTCAGATTTGTTGCCTATTGTTATTGTAAATAATCCTCCATTGTCAATTTTAGGGAGTTTGTGGATAAAGTGGTTCTGTGGTTTTTCTATGATTAGTTTCACCAAACAATCTACCATTTTATTACCCGCAACATGAGAGTCACCTTTTATCCAATTTGATCATTATATAGGATTGCAATTGAGAGGTAAGTTTTATAGACAAATTGGTTTTTAATTTTCTTGTTGCTGACTAGTTTTCTGTGAAAATATGACGTGTGAAATGTTCCTTACTTCTACTGATCTATTTTAATAGTTGCTATAAAGAGTAATTAAGCATGATTTGTCTTTTATGATATTCTCCATGAATTAAATGTACCTTCTTGATTGAATACTATGAGTTCTGCAGCAACCCACAGGGGGGATGTGTCGTTAAAAATGGTATAGCCGATCTTTCCTATAATGCTTTTTGTGCTTCGTCTTTTTTAAATATATATTTCTGTGTTTTTAATAACTTTACCGCTAAATCAATATTTTTAATTACTGTATTTCTATTCCCTCTCACCAGCAATTGAAAAATTTGGAATGAAAAGTTGAGCCACAGAACATATTTGAAAATAGCAAATGACTGGTCTGGCTGCTTAAGAAACTCAGACCGCCTCAACTTATTTCATTTTTACGGGGTGGGGGCAAATGGAGATATAAAGCCAATGTATATTGTATTAAACAATTCAAAAAAATACATTCACATACCTGCAAACACATTATGTTTCTGAAACAGGGGGCATTAGCCCCCCCTTCCCCTCCCTCGAATGCCTCACTCATTACTTTCCGTCCGGAGCTTTCTCAGCTCCCCGGCCCTGTTCCTGAAGTACAGGAAGTTTTGGAATCACGAATAATGTCCCACTCAAGTTTCAGCCAAAATTTTCAGTTTAATCACTCGTGAATAAAGTTTGACTAGTTTTCTCACGACGTCTAAACGTACGTACATAAGTACGTGCGTGTGGGCTCCCGTACTATCCATTTTAGCCATCTCCAAGCCCGTCTCTAGGGATTGTACCATGACGTCTGTAAGTGCCTCTGTTCATATGAGCCCTCGTATGTTTCTCGCACAACTCAGAAACGGTTCATCGTACACTATAAAAAACATTTCAATTTTGCACCATAAATATGGTGAAACCTGTAGGGCTGCTGAATATCAAACCAGAATCATGGTTCAAGCAGAAATTCGAAATCTAAAGTTACGCCTTTAACCATAATTCTGGTTTAACCTTGAACTAGGAAGACGACCCCGGACCCCGGGCGGAAACAGAGGGCCGCCATCTTGTCAAGCTGTGACTTGAATCATTTATCTTAATATATAAAATACGACTCTACGTTTCTAAATAGCATAAAGGCTTTCGGCCCACTAAAGTGATTTTAGAGCTGTTTGCACCAATAGATAGAGTGATGTACGAGGAAGGTTTAGGTGTATAATTTGTGTAAATTGGTTGAAATATAACGGTGGCGATTAAGCACTTCAACTTCTAAAAAATAATAACTTTCACTTTCACCAAAAAAAAGAACTCTAATTAAAAATTGTTTATTTTAGCGGTTGTTGGAGTAGCGATGTATGTCGATGCTTGTTGTTCGGAAGCCTCATTCTTAATTGTTTAATACTGCATGATTGTGTTTATTTTTTATGTAATAAATATTTGATAAGATGACAGAGTTATCATTGTACGAGTGACACGCAATTTTAACTTCAAAACCTTGACTATAGTTAGTATGGAATAGACTTTACTACATTGGTGACCAAAGAACGTGTGAACTTTTACGATGATAAGTGCAATCGAAAAATATCTAAGCTGCGTAAGTTACCGCACGATTTTATTTGTCTAAATGAATTTGGTTTTATATTCACGAGTTGGTACATTGCCTTTCGATGTTGAGTGACATAGATTCTCTTTGCTTACTTATGATAAATTGTAATGTCGTTTATGATAATTGTCGCCTTGATGATAACTTTCTTTTTGAGTGCTACTTTAATGTGTGTTTTTTTACGTGTTAATCCCTAATGGAATTATATTTGTAACTCAAGTTATATATAATGTCGACATCTGAAGATCAAATTTTCAACGAACCACAAATTTCTCACGTTGCGGTGAAACCACCGCCGTTTTGGAAGAATAATCCTAGCCTGTGGTTCCTCCGCTTAGAAGCACAATTTTCCTTGGCACATGTGACGACTGACGAAACCAAGTTCAATTATGTTGTGGCAGCTGTTGATTCGGACATACTAAGCTCCGTAAGTGATATCATTATGCGACCTCCCGAAACCAACAAATATGAGCAGTTAAAAACACGTTTGGTTGAATTACACTCAGAAAGCGAGTCGTCTAAAATAAGGACATTGTTACAAGGGTTAGAGCTCGGTGACCAACGTCCGTCACAATTGCTTATACGCATGCGTGCTCTAGGTGGCGATTCCGTAGGTGAGCCATTGCTTAAATCACTCTGGCTTGGACGACTGCCCAACAGCACGCAATCGATTTTGGCAGCGTTAAATGAAGATTTAACGAAACTCGCATCTATTGCAGATAAAATCCACGATTTAACGCCTCAATCGTCCATTAATTCTGCACAAGTCTCTATTGCACCACAAAATATCGCGCTACAGGCGCAAATTGACCAATTAACCCTGCAAGTCAAACAGTTAACTTCTATAGTTCAGGAGCGAAGTACACGGAGGGACAATTATTACATTAGAAATCCTAGACACCGAAATAACTCTCGCTACCGTAGCAATTCTCGCAATCGAAGCTATAAAGAGCCAGAAAATGGTTTATGTTTCTATCATATTAATTTTGGTGAGAATGCCAAAAAATGCAACCCTCCTTGCTCTTTTCGTCATTCGGGAAACGTGTAAGGCGATCGCTTACCGGCCATAATGCTGACCGCCACCTTAATCGCATATTAATGGCCGATTCAAAGTCTAAACTTTCCTTTTTAATTGACACTGGTGCGGACGTATCAGTCATTCCTAAAACGTACGCTCCGCACTCTAAATCGCAATATTTAACGTTGTATGCCGCCAACGGCACAAAAATTGCTACTTATGGAACAAAGCGCATGACCATCAATTTGAATTTGCGCCGTGATTTTATATGGTCCTTTGTAGTAGCAGACGTTAAACAACCTATTATCGGCGTAGATTTTTTAAAACACTACAATCTGCTAGTTGATGCTAAAAACCATAGAGTTATTGATGCGAATACTCGACTTTCCTCTAATGGACAACTACCTTCACTTAACTCTCCTGAATCGAACATCGCTATATTGGTTGGTGATGGCATACTGGATAAAATCCTTAGTGAGTATCCTGAGTTATTAAACCCATCGCAACCCATGAAAGGTAGTAAGCAAGATCAAATTTACCATCATATCGAAACAAAAGGTCCGCCTGTATTTTCAAAACCTAGACGACTAGCTCCCGACATTCTTAAAGCTGTTAAAAAAGAATTTGAATATTTATCCGCTCAGGGCATCATCCGACCATCTAAAAGCCCCTGGGCAAGTCCTTTGCACGTTGTCAGAAAACCTAACGGTGAGTATCGTCCTTGCGGTGACTACCGTCGTCTCAATTCTACAACCGTGCCTGACCGCTATCCCGTTCCGCACATCCAGGATTGTACCCAAAGCTTGCATGGAAAAATAATTTTTTCTACTCTCGACTTAGCAAGAGCGTACCACCAGATCCCTATAAACCCTGCTGATATACCCAAGACAGCTGTAACCACACCGTTTGGTTTGTTCGAATACACTGCTATGCCATTCGGATTGCGGAACGCAGGGCAAAGTTTTCAAAGGTATATACACCAAGTTTTATCCAATCTTGACTGTTGTATTCCCTATTTCGATGACATATTAATAGCTTCTTGCTCAGATGTTGAGCATGCTAAACATTTGCACGAGGTGTTAACACGGTTAAAAAAGCATGGGTTAAAATTAAACCCTGACAAATGTGTATTGGGAAAACCTGCCGTAAAATTTCTCGGGTGCCTCATAACTGCTGCAGGCGTTAAGCCGCTTCCTGATAAAGTTGAGACCATCATTAACTTCCCGAAACCGAAAACTATTTCTGAGCTGAGACGTTTCTTAGCGATGCTAAACTTCTACCGGCGGTTCTTGCCAAAAGCCGCAGAAACGCAAGCGTCTTTAAATGAATTTCTGAAAAATTCTAAAAAGAACGACAAACGTCCTGTGCCTTGGGATGATAAATCGACTCTTGCATTCGAAAATTGCAAATCCGATTTGATTAATGCCACAACATTGACGTTTCAGTCACCTGAGCATCCACTGGCCCTCATGGTCGACGCCTCAACCACTTCTATTGGAGCAGTTTTAAATTCCCAGTCTCCTAATGGCCCAAAACCGCTCGCATTCTTTTCTCGTAAATTATCGACTGCCGAAGCCAACTACAGCACATATGATCGAGAACTTCTCGCTATGTACTCTGCTGTAAAGCATTTTAGGCACGCACTTGAAGGCCAATGCTTCACAATTTTTACTGATCACCGTCCCTTAATTTTTGCATTTACTAAAAATTCTGACACCTGTTCCCCTCGCCAGCTCAGACATCTCGACTTCATTGCACAATTTTCAACCAATATCAAATACATCGCCGGAGAAGATAATGTCGTCGCTGACACATTGTCTCGCATTCAAGAGATTTGTCCAACTCCAATACAGTTTGAATCTTTATCACAAGCTCAAGAAACCGACGCCGAATTACAAAATCTCTTAGGCACAACCAACCATTCCCTAAAACTGAAATCCGTGCCAATTTCTCCAACGTTGAGACTTTGGTGCGACATCACAGACGATAAGGTGAGACCATTTGTACCAAGCAATTTCAGAAAGCCAATTTTTAATTCTCTCCATAACTTATCTCACCCAGGTATCCGTGCTACTAAACGACTAATACTGGACCGTTATGTGTGGCCGTCTGTGGCTAAGGATGTTGTTACTTGGTCACGTGCTTGTGCGGACTGCCAGAAATCTAAAATAAGCAAGCACACTCACAGCCCTATTCAACCATTCTTAAAACCAGCACGAAGGTTCAACCATGTGCATGTTGACTTGGTCGGTCCATTACCACCCTCTGATGGATTCTCTTACCTCATGACTTGCGTCGACCGATACACCAGATGGCCCGAGGCTATACCCGTGACTGATATATGTGCTGAAACAGTGGCACGAGCAATTGTGAATCACTGGATTTCACGTTTTGGGGTACCATCCATCATTACAACAGACCAAGGTCGGCAGTTTCAATCCACACTTTTTGCTTCTCTTTCCCGACTATTGGGAGTTAAGCATATAAGAACAACCCCATACCACCCTGCTAGCAATGGAATGGTCGAGAGACTTCACCGTACCCTCAAACAGGCTCTTAAATGTTACCATAACCATCGATGGACTGAAACATTGCCTCTTGTGCTTTTGGGATTGCGTTCCACCTTCAAGGACGATCTCCAGTGCACTACTGCAGAGCTGGTATATGGCTCAACACTCCGACTGCCAGGAGAATTTCTCTCTCCGTCCACGATATCCAGTGAAGAACCATCTGAATTTGTACAACAACTCCGGATAATTATGCAAAATCTCTCCCCGACACCAGGATCTGCCCATAATAAACAAACACCTTTCATCAACCCAAGTTTACTCAACTGCACCCATGTTTTTGTTCGGCACGGTGGAGTTAAGAAGCCGCTACAAACACCTTACGATGGCCCCTACAAAGTCATAGAGCGCACTCCTAAACACTTCACCCTGATAATCAACAACAAACCAAGCACGATTAGTGTTGACCGTCTCAAGCCAAGCTTTTCCTTAGCTACTGACGACCTGCCTACTGCAAGCAACTGTGCGCCCTCAACGCATAATCTAGCTGACGTCCCTGTTGCTCTCCCAATGAGCAATGAAACCACCGACATCCAGCAACCCGTTCCAAGAAATGAAACCACAGACATAGTACAACCTGTCCCAATAACCACTCGCTCAGGAAGACAAGTTCGCTTCAACAGAAAATACTTGTAACATCAGTGCCCTTGGCACTTGGGGGGGAGTACTGTGGCGATTAAGCACTTCAACTTCTAAAAAATAATAACTTTCACTTTCACCAAAAAAAAGAACTCTAATTAAAAATTGTTTATTTTAGCGGTTGTTGGAGTAGCGATGTATGTCGATGCTTGTTGTTCGGAAGCCTCATTCTTAATTGTTTAATACTGCATGATTGTGTTTATTTTTTATGTAATAAATATTTGATAAGATGACAGAGTTATCATTGTACGAGTGACACGCAATTTTAACTTCAAAACCTTGACTATAGTTAGTATGGAATAGACTTTACTACAGATATATAATTAAAAACCTCATATTTCAAACCATTTTCATTGTTCATTTTCTTTTTCGATTATTGCCATTTTGAATAACATTGGCCCAAAAGGCTTACTTCTGAGTTCATTCGCTCAATTTGCGTATTTTCGCCAAAATAAGGACTACTTTTCTCGCTAAATGATTTTTGTTACCGTAAAAGAAATGAAAATTATTTGTGTTTTAAGGGACATACATACGCACTAGGTTGTTAGGTTTTCGATATCGCTGACTTTTGATGAAATTTAAAATTCCGAAGTGGCCAATTCCCACCCTCCCCCATGAAGTTAATTGTTCTCAATGTATTATTTTGCGCTTCGTAACTTTACCAAACTGCGCCAAAAATGCTTATTAGTAATATTGTTCTCATTTAATTCAATACGTGATTTACACTATAGTATCATGGCGCATTTGCGCTATGCTTCCATTAGTATACTGCAATTTGGCGATCTTCTGCTTTATTTTAAGCTTTTAACGTAGCGGTTTTGATTGATTCCATATTTTACTCAAGTGATTTAGTTTATAGCATTTATTTAATTTTTGTACTGTCTATTTAAAACCATTTAGACATAGTTTAGTTATTTCTTTCTGTCAACTTAAATTTCACACGTCAGTTTTGGTTCAGTACTGGACATTTTCTAACATAAATGTGCAATGTGCATGTTTATTTGCCTTTGGAAATAATGCTTTCCGTCTTTCTTCCGTTTTTAGCTGAATTTTATAAAAATGCTATTTTATTGAATTTTCAGAAAATGTTTTGACAGTTTTGTAAGCGGGATTTTTAGGAACTGGTGTCATTATTCTGATTAAGATTTTAAGATGGACTGTTGGTAATTTTAGGAACAGCAGCTCTTAAAGTTCTGTAGTCTAATGGGTATTTTTAGTCACTGACGTCTTTATTCTAATGGAGATTTATTGGGGGACTGATATCCTTATTCTAAATAGGGATGTTTAGGAATAGTTGTCCTTATTCAAATAGGGGCTTTAAGGATTGTTTTCTTTATTGTAGCAGAAATATTCAGGGATCGTTGTTCTACATCCGATGGGAATTTCTAAAGAGAATACTGCTCTTATTCTGATAGGAAATTTTTGATGTGCTGTTGTCCATATTGTAATTGATATTTTTATGTACGATGTTATTTTGTAATTATTGTCCTGCATATGCGTATTTTTTCTTCTGTTGCTCGTACTCTATGGCGATTTTTATGAACTGTAGTTTTCATTTTAATGAGGCTTTTTATGGACTTATTTTTAGGCTGAATGGAATTTTTAGACTGCTGCTTTTAAATGTATTCGTGATTTTTAAGGAGTTTTATTGTTTCAATGGTATTTTTAAAATACTTTTTAATTTATATATTTACAACAGAATTTCAGAGATGTGTCACTTGGCCTGGAAATGGTGCAATGTTACCCCGCGCAACGTCGGGTACATCATCTAGTTTTTCATAAGAATAAAAGGAGGGTAGACTTTGATATATATATATGTATAGTTTTTTATATGTATTTCTGGTTGACGTAAATACGGCTTTAAATTTGCTATCATACGGGAGCAATCCAAAAAATCTAATGATAATAAAATCGAGGGATACAGTTTGGCGTTGTAGTTTCGAATCTATCCTCTACATCCAAAATTAAATTATACCACTGGATAACTATAGGATCAAAGAATTCATTACGATAAGCGAGAACAGTGATGCATCCTGGGGGTAAAGAGGGAAGCGCCGCCATTTTGAGGTTATTTTTCTGCGTATCGCACTCTCAGAAACGCATGCTCAAATCTCAAGAAACTTTCGTCGTATTTGACGAAATGGATTCGTGAAAAATGCTCCGAGTAAACCTTTTGTCAAATTGCCGAAATTTGTGTAGTAGCTTTTTTGTAGCACGCGAGGAAAGAATCGTTATAAATGACGAAATTTTCTTGACGATTGAAGAATCGTCGAAAATGAGGATTCTATTTTTGAGAGTGCGAGATTTGCAATTAGTATAGCTTTTGACTTGGAGAAGCTACGATGGTCGTTTAAGATTTAATCATCAGCTGTCGTCAAAATCTATTAATTGTGTAAAACACATTAGTTTAAAGTAGTGACAGTAAATATAATAAGGTGTTATAATAAAAAAATATCAAAAATATATAGATAATGTCGGCCTATACGCGTCGAAAAGGCAAAACAAGTTATTAATTGATCAAATTATATTGTAACACAATAATTATTTGCTTCTCTGCTTTTTTTCTAAATACATAAAGAAAAATATATTATTTAAAGAATATAACCCGTTACATAAACGTATTCACGTACAACACACTGCCGTGTCCATGACACATCCACACCTCACATTTTTCCTGTAAGTTTTTAAGTCATAATGCGCACAAAATTTGTAGTAAGACCTATTTTTTTAAATTTCATTACCATATACCGATCTTGTCGCATCGCACCTTTAACTTTAAATTAAATATAGGAATTCTTTGAAAATTAGGTCGATTTTGAGTGATATTGGAAATATCAGTCTTGTTGCACTTTAACGTTAAATTAACTTTATTTCTAAATTTTCAACCTGTGCTCATTTTCTTTTGCTTCAAGCCCTTATTTTCTTTTGCTTCAATATTTGCTCGCTTCTTACCTGATTTATTACTTTCCCCCATACGTTTTCCATTTTGCTATACTTTATCTACACTTACAAATGTAACATTGGTTAGTTTACGTACTGAAAATTGTATGTATTGTCAGGTTTTTTTACTCTATATTATTTATTTTTTCCTGTTTACTACTAAAACCACTTTCCCAAGCTATTACCTTTCTGTCTTCGCCTCTTTACATTTTTTAAAAAAAATAACTGCTGCCAGTGGTGGATTATAGGAAGAGCATAAGGACCATGTGCCCCTCCAAATAATGACAACAATCCCTAAAAATCCATGAAAGTAACATTTTTGAAATAACGCTAGCAGTTCACGTAAAAATTTTAGTTAGGATAATGTATCAACAGTCTTTTAAATCCTTCTTAGAATAAAGGAAACATTCGAAATAACGTCAACAGTTCCTAGAAAAACCCTATCAGAGAAAAGCAACAGCAGAATAAAAAACACTCTTTTGAATAAAAATCACAGTACCTGAAAATCTTAGCTTGAGTAAGGATTAATGCTCCCAAAAAAAATAGAGTTTTTTTTTTTTTCAATCGATTTTTATGCTAAACAACTGCTTTCGGGCCCGGCGCTTCAAATTCTTTATTATTTATCGATACAAAGACATACAGACTCAGACCGATTTAAATGGTAGAGAAACTCTACAAATTTGCATTAGAATAAGAACAACTATCCTTTTAAATCTTTTTTACACCATTTTTTGTATGTTGTTACAATAAACATTATAATTTTTAAAAATTCCTAGTTAAAATACGAAAAACAGTTTTTATTAAATCGATCGAAAACAATCAATCGCCTGTCTGCTGAAAAAAAAGTTTAAAACCGCTAAAAGAGAGAATAATAATTAAAAGCAGGGTGAATTAGACCGTCTGCTCCTCGAAATGCTAAATACAGTGGAAAAAATTTTTATTCATCAATTATGTGTATGAAAAACAAGACCTCTCGATTGGCATAAATATTTTAAATATGAGAGCATTTTTTCCCTCAAATTTACGAAATTGAGATATTAATTGCATTTTTAAATAATATATTCGTTAATTAAAGTTCCACGGGAATAAGAAAATGTGAAACGTTTTTCATAATAAAGAAACTCGGAAAAAGCGTCAACAGTCCCTATAAAAATCTTTTCCAAAAAAAAGCAGCAGGAAAAAAAAGCTTCTTTTTGAATAAGAACAACAGTTCCTAAATATCTTAACTTGAGTCAAGACAATACTCCCAAAAAGTCGGGGTTTTTTTTTCTTGCTAAAAGGTTTTTAATGCTAAGCAATCACCTTCGCGCCGGGCGCTGCGCGAGCTTAAATACAACAAGAAATTGAAATTCCTTGTTAGCTATCGGAACACAGACCCATACAGACTCATATTTTAATATTAGAGAAATTCTAAAAATATGCCTCAGGATAAGAACAACTATCCTTTTAAATTATTTTTTCCAAATTAACGAAAGAGTGATAATTGCGTTTTTAATTGAATATTTCCATTATTCAAAGCTCCAAGTGAATGAGATCGGGCGAAATGTCTTATGTACTTTTCTCCACCAAACTCCTACCTGTTAGCCGAGGCCTTCGGATTGCTTTCGCACAGAACTGGTGGCCATGTCTCATGCACTTTTCTCCTCTTTACCTCCTCCCCTGTTAGCACTAGGCCTAATTAGGGATGCCTGGCACAGGGACGAGGTAGTGTGGTCCACGGATTTTACATGCACGTATCCCCAAGTGTACATGGTGGGTCTTCCGATTGGAAATCCGGCATCCTAACCACTAGGCTACCACGGCCTTATGTCTTCTGTACTGTCTTATGTAATGATACCTATGTCTACATCGTACTCCCGGCCGTTCAAGGAAATGAGGGGACACACAGACAGACACGGACAGGTTTTAATAGTATAGATGAAAGTGTAAAAAATATCTTTATTACATAGAATTTGTAACCATAAATTACAGTGCATTAAATAAAACAAAAACCATGAGTAATCAAAATTTCAATACATAAATATTATTTTTCTTGAAATTCGAAAATAAATTCTATCATCACATAATTTATTACAGTAGCCTTAATGCGTATTTAACTTTTTCATTCATTCATATTTGCGGTGATCCAGTCTAAGTAACTGGAGACACGCGTGTACACTCCTGGATATCCCATTTCACCACATAAATATCCAAAGGAGACAATACCCACAATAAAATAACGATGAGATGGATGGCCCTTGTACATCAATGGTCCTCCAGAATCGCTCTAAAGAAAAGAATGCAAACAACCAAATTAGAAGTACTTAAGCTGCAATATAATTAATTTACAAAAATACATAAAATACATTAGGAAAAATGTGAATTATTTCTTTACTGTTTTCTATGTTATTTATTTATTTACATATTAGATATATCACCAACAAATATTTTACTTTTATATTACTACTTGTATATAAAGCCACTGTCTTCGTCGATAAAAATTCTGCATATATTCTTTGAACCAAAAGAAGCATAACTTCGGAGGAAAAAAAAATCTCACAATATTCCATGCAGGGTTCACTAAAACCTGCAGACACGTGTTTCGGAATTACAAAGAATGTATTTTTCAACGCCAAAAGAAAAAAATGTGAACTAATGGAGACAAACAGAAATATGTGGTACTTATCGATGATTACAAATTTTACGTTGCACAGATTGATGATTAATAATATCAAACCAAACATCGGCTAATTTCATTTGATAAAATATCAATGAATAGCTTTGTATTTCTTCAAAAGGTTACTCTTCAAACAGAATTCAAACTGCTTTTTGCCAGATGAAATGTGATGATAAATATAACTAAATATGTGGCAATTATTTCCATTAAAATGTAAGTTATCGGAAATTCCTCTGAATATTTTGGAAAACAAGCACTGTACATGGTGCAGTAAAAATTTGCAGTGCAAAAATTCCTGTTCACTTACCTCACATGCACGTTTGCCACTCTTTGGAAGCCTAATGCAGAACATATCCTGAGTAATGCCTTGAGTTAGATTCCGTACTCCAGCTTTTTCATAACTTTTCTCGCATCTTTCATTTGGCATGACTCGTAGATTCTTTATAGCATTAAGCTTTGGCGTTGTCTTACCACCTGTTGTTCCAGAAAAAAAGAAAATTATTTTTTTACACTAACTCAATCACGTTGTGGCAAAGTAGACAAGTAAAAAGTGCTCGGCGATTTCACACAAGGAAGTTAACATGTGAAGGAAAAAAAACCTTAGATGAAGTATAGAAATTTGAGAAAATAAAAACTTTAAGAAATACAAAGAAAAACCAGGCCCATCTTTTCAAAATTTTCCGGGGGGAGGGGGCGAGTATAAACTCACTGTATGTTGCATTTAAAAACCAAGCAGAATAGATGTACGATTATATTTCCCAACCCATAGGGGGCAATTAACCCCCTACGGTTGGCGAATGAGAAGCATCCCTCTGTTAGATATGTGCAATTCCTCCCTTCCCCCACCGCGCTCCCATCTAAGGTGGGACAAAAGCCCCCGAATAGAAGGAGGTACGTAGGTTTTCGGCATGCATTTATTTTCATCGTCACATGGTGTATTTTCTCCAACTAGTTCACTCTAGATTTGTTGAGTAAATTATAGAGCCACATCACAAGACAACGAGGGGGAGTTAATTATTTGTATTATTTTCCTTTAAATGCGGCAGTTCATCACCTAATGATAAGAGTATTAGACTCTACCATTAGCTCAGATGGCAGAGTCTGATACTCATTATCTGAGGATAGAGAGTTCGATCCCTCTCTCGGTTCTTTTTCGTTTTGTTCTGGAGAATCATTAGAATGTTCTGGGCCCCAATATCATATTCTACTTGTGTCATACGTATTGTTTAAAAACGATCCAGCTCTGCAAATTAGACAGTTGCTATCTATAAGAAAAAATAAAGGAACTTCGTGCTCAAGTAAAACTGGAAAAAAATATTTCACGTTAAGAAAGCATAAATAAGATGCAAAAACACCCAAATGAAGCAATTTGGGATTATTATCTTCCACTGAAACCGCTATGAAAATCCCCATGTGTACTATGCGCAAATGCACCATGATCCTAATAACAGTGTAAATGTAACAGTGAATTAAATTAGAAGAATTTTATTAATTAGGATTTTTGGCGCGTTTTAGAAAAATGAACTAAAAACAATTATTTACCGCTCGAAAAAAAAGTTATCAATTCTTGACTAAAACAATATATGCTTCCGATTTAATACATGGATAATTTTAATTAGTTTTACGCTAGCAGAAAATTTCCTGTTGGCGACAAAATTACTCTTCACTATGGCGAAAATACGCTATTTGAGGAGATAAATTTACAAGTAAGCTTCGGTTAAAAATTAGAAAACTACTTAGAACGAATATTATGCGTGTGCTATTTGCTCTATGAACTTTGGAAAAAAATCATCTTGTGCAGTTTTTTACGGGCGTTAATGTGCTGCAGAAATCGAAAAGGTGCGCCACTTCTTTAATGAGATAGATATCCACATATTTCCTTGAAATTGGAATAAAAAAAGGAAAAATTCGAATTTTAGAAGAAAAAAAACTCTACTAAGTGCATTATAAAATGATGCGAGGTACATATAACCCAAATTTCGTGCTTCTAGACCTTGTTATCTCACCAGGAGGCGACAAAAGGACACACACATACACATATACACACACCTTGGGCCATTTGCATTTTTTCAATACAACATGCTTAAAATAATATTTAAAAATTGATTTTTGATTCCAAAGCAAGAGACTAGCATGACGACTATGACAGTATTTTCAGATTTTAAATATCACCATGTTTATGTCAACTGTGGCATTTGGAAAAATTCCGGCCCAAGGTACAAGGATTTCCCCTATATGACGGCTGTAAAAGGCCAGAAATGAATTAAAATCTGTAGGTAAATTTACGTCGTTATAAGGATCTTTAAAAAGTAAAGTAAATAAAAAACGTTAATGCTACTAAAAACTACTTACAATCCGATAACATTGTTTTAAACTAAATATTTAAAACATCGCTTAAAAAGCATGATCCAAATAACCATATTGAATTTCACTTTATTTTACTTTAGATTTAAACCACAAATGCAAATAACGATTACTTACCCGATGACTTTTGGCCCCAACTAAGAAGTGTTGCACGCTTCCCAGTAAGGTCAAGATCAGGACTGGGCAAGCAGATGTGAGGGATTGAGCTGCTAATTTCTTTGTGTAGAGTTAACATGGCAATATTATTGTAAGGTTTACCATCCTGATACTCTGAATGAACAATAATCTTTATTACGTGGTACGGATCGCCCTCATCCGAGTCCATATTGCCAACGTAAACTGCGTATTCTTCCGGATTAGGACTAGACCTGAAACAAATGATCTTTTTTTAAGAAATACGTAATTGTATGGAGATTTTGTAATGAAATATTCGCAATTAATTAAATCAGTTATCTGTCAAATTCACTTTTACTTTAAGATCATTTTAAAAATAATGTCTCTCTCAAAAGTTATTCGGGGGAGAACAGACACACCGATAGACACACATTTTCCCCATCTTAAAACCCTTACTTTCCAATATTTATTTAACTACTAAACTTATTTTTGATTTTTTTTATGATTTTTCTTCTTTTTGAAGATATTTTTGCGATATATTAACACATTATGAGCGGATCCCCGACAGGCACTAGTACCAGTTTCGTGCATTGCCGTTCAAAAGCGGGGCTGGTATTTATATCCGTTTAAAATCCCCACTTTTAACCCACACAAGGGAAAAAATAATGTTTCATATAATGTATTAATTGGTGTATTTTTTAGAACATTTTCCCGCTACACTCTCAGAAACGCATGCTCAAATCTCACGAAACTTTCGTCATATTTGACGAAATGACTTCGTGAAAAATGCTCCGAGTAAACCTTTCGTCACATTGCCGAAATTTCTATAGTAATTTTTTAAAGTCACGGGATCTCGCGAGGAAAGTTTCGTCATAAATGACGAAATTTGCTTGACGATAGAAAACTCGTCAAAAGTGACGATTCCATTTCTGAGAGTGTACGCAACATAGTTGCGCGTGCTACGTCGCCCGCTCATTGTGTGTTAACACTGCTTTCATTCTTTTTTTCCTTTATTTTCCCCTTAAACTGAAAAGTAGGCTAAAAAGAGCAAGAAGTTCAATCTAGAACTATACGTGCCTAATACTAACACCAGTTTTATAACTTAGCTATCTGTCTCCTATCTCATTTAACTTTAGTTCTTAGTTACTTCAAATATATAGTTTTCAACGGTTAATATATGTTCATTCACTCATTATTTATTCATTCACTCATTCAGGTATTTATTCATTCATTCAATTACTCATTCATTCACTCATTGATTCATTCATTTATTATTTATAGCTCTCGATTGGGAATATTTTTTTTATTTGAACAATTTTTGTTCATTTGAACGGTTCAAAAAGGATAGCATTAGCACCTACGGGGAAATTTGAATACTATATAAATCCTTATCAGACAAGTTTTCCTGGAGCGAACTGTATAGGAAGAATAATATTACGGGGAACATGTACAGATACGAAATTCATCCAGAACTAAAGGAGCCTATTTTTCCATGAAAGGTGATGCTCTGAATTTTCAAGACTATTTTTGAATGAATGCATAAATAAATGAATGAGTGGAAGAATGAATAAATAAATGAGTGAATCAATAGGTTTTTACCGTTGAAGAAGGTATATTTCAAGTAATAAAGAACTAATACTGAGTGAAAATTAGGGAGAGATAGCGAGATTATAAATTTGAAAGTGGGGAAAGTAGGTTCGTATAGTTCCAGACAGAACTGCTTATTTTTACTTTTACTGGAAAGTAGGCTGAAAGAGAAAAAAGAACCATATTCTCTTAGTCGACCGATATATTCTTTCAAACTAACCCAAACCAAAAGGAACAGGAAACAGGTAGTGCGGTTAGCAAATCTACACTATATGAAAAATCATTGTCATATCGATAAGTTTTTCTCACCATTTGGTCACAAAACAGTGAGCAGCAGACAAAATATGAATTCGGTTGATTAAAGTACCACTGCACCAGTGGGCGTCTTCTTTGCGGATGGAAACCTATTTGAAATGAAATTGTTCATTCAAAATACACATTCAAGATTAGTAAGTATGTTATGTAAGCTAATTTTAAAATTTTGCAATAAATATACAGGAAATACTAACAGAAAATGACTGACGATTTCTAGATAGTTATTTTGCTAGCAGATATTTTAGGTGCCGACTGATTTAATGGCTTTAAGCAATCAAGTATATTTAAATAAGCTGATGTTTCTTTTATATCTTCTAATTCAACCAGAATTACATTCCACTTTGTGAAATGTTAAATATTTAAGCTTTTGAATCTCTGTTTATTTTAAATGTTGTTAATTGCTGTGTTATTTGAGGTACAGTAATCGAGTTAAATTGTGAAAGTATGTAAATAATAAGTATAAAAACACTACAAGTTTTTATGCATGGTTATTTTTAATTTATAAATGTTCACATTTTGCTTCATTTTTTTTTCTTTTTTTTTTTTTTTTACATTTCCCCCGAGTGATAAAAAAAAATATGAGTTAATGGTAAATAACCATCTAACATAACAAATGACATTCACATTTTGTGTGCATGATTCATGTTTAAGTATAACTTCTGATATCCCACTCGCATTAACCCTTCAATGGTTTTAACTTTAAATATTATCCTTAAGACAGAAAGTTTTATGCGATAACAACAACGCCTATGAACGAATTAAATCTCATATTTGCAAAACGAAGAAGAAAACAAGGTAAATGTCAGTGGAGGCTTGTGCTTGTACT
The DNA here is from genome assembly GCA_038502835.1 of Octonoba sinensis. Taxonomy (NCBI): domain Eukaryota; kingdom Metazoa; phylum Arthropoda; class Arachnida; order Araneae; family Uloboridae; genus Octonoba; species Octonoba sinensis. Next base: position 13,072,622 of record CM076606.1, on the reverse strand, counting down.
GTTACCTCGTATTGAATGCCAAGACTTCTGATCGACTTTCTGTTAGCTGATTCAACTCGCATAGCACAAAATAAAAAAATATGAGTTTGGTCTAGTTTTACTATTACGTGTAATGCTTTTCCATTTACCTAAATTTTTAAGCGTGCAATTAAAGATATTGGTTCGTTTGTTATTTCTCATTTAACTTTATTTGACCACGAATTTGAATTAAAACATCAGTACTAGGAAGACTTTTAAAAATTAATACGCATTTTCATTTTTCATGCTACCAGTCGCAAGCGATACACAAACTCAATTTGCTTTTTATACGGTTCGCTTTTCATGCTCTCTAACCCCTTTTCATCCTCGAAAACGCCTATACGCCTTTTCATGCCTGCCTAACGCCTAAACATTGTTGCAACGTAGAACATTTAAAAACTTTAAAGCATTGCTGAAACTTCCAACAATTAAGACTTTTTTCGCGGTGTAAATTCCTAAAAAATCACACAATGCATGAATTAATATTTTTTTTAGATAAATTTATCGAAAATCAGGCCTTTAGGTGCACAACTTCGACCTGTATGTCTAAATTCATTTTGTAGGCTTTACGGTTTTTTCCGGAACTTGAGCGATTCAGACAAACAAACGCTTTATTTTATTATACGTTAGATAGATGGCATCTGAACATGAATTGTGTTGTTTGTTTTACATACAACTTACCATCCAAGGAAATTCGTCTTTTCTGGGAGAGAGTGATGAAGTTTGACTAAGTGATGAACTTTCACCAACTGGTGCTGATAATACATTACCACTTAAATCTAGAGAAAAATATATATGCTTAAACGTTTTACATTGAGCGAGAGAAGTACAGATGACCTTGATGTAAAATTTTTGTTTAAAATGTTTTAGATACACCCAGCCATAAATATAATGCGCATTTAATCTTTAATTCTAAATTACGTTCTTTGACAAGGTTTGGTGTTATTTACACTCTTCTGAAAAACATTTTGAAAAAAATTGATCTTTGCTAATGTTTGTTGGTTGCATATTCTAAGATAACGGTAGAACTGGAACATACCTTGTTTTATAAGTATTTCTAAAAATTCTTCGTCAGCTGCAATCATAAATATTATTTCAATGGGAGAGAAGTTAATTTCCAAATTAGAGCCTTAATTTTTAGTTCTTTAATTGCTGGGAAGTCAGTCTGTCATAAATAAATATCTAATATAAAATTCTTCTAAAAGGTAAGTAGTAGAAATAAAGCATTATGTTTTAATTTTAGTCTTAAAATAGTTTTTCTTCAAGTTATTCATCCTTAATTTAAACAAAAGCAGAAATTTGGGCGAAATTGCAGTTCAGTTAACAATTGCAAACAAACTAAGTACAGGACGGGAAAATGTACAAATCAAAGCAAGAAAAATTTCGGTACTTTTCCATTATGCCGGCGCAGGCGATAAAGTCGCCACTAATGATGGAGCCAACATCAAACGGAATATCGTCGCTGGTCACCTTTTGCGTGTCTTGTCGCCAAAGGTCTGTTTGGCGAGATTTGCGCCGGAATACAGGAAAAATGCCAAAATTTCTAGTGATCCTCTTTATATCAAAAATCAAATAAAACTAGATAAATAAAGTATTGCGATAAAAATAGGTGTAACAAGCATCCCTGGTATTTTTGCGTAGCACAAATAGGCAAAGAATGCACGCAGAAAAAACATCCTTCAAAACTGAAATTACTTTGATAAAGAATGTACATCTTCATTCATTTGTGAAAAAACATATATTACCCTCAGAAAATGTCTTAATCAAGTATATATCTTACATTTTCATGTCTTACCTAATGGGGGATCAAATTTATTCGGATTACTGACGTCCACTAGAGGCAAAGAATCTTTTATTTTGAAAAATACCTTTTCAATTTCTGAAGTTCCTCGGGTAGAGTTTCTAGTACCGCATGCTGTAAATAAAAATAGTCCATTTTAATTCTATACTCTATCAAGAGGGGATACCGATTTCTATATTTCTTACCATATCTAGTTTTGTCATATTAAGAAAGTTCTAAAGTACAAGTTATTTCTATTGTGACGGGATCGTCGCACTTTACCTTGTACAAACATAGACACAGAGCAATTTATTTACAGGCTATTTATACTATATACAGGTAGCACACAAAAATATCTCACGGAGCTCGTACATTAACATAAAACCAAAGGGAATCACGTATTTACTTCACAAATACGAATAGAAACAAGCACGAAGCTTGCAGCACAACGGCTCAGACTAACAGGCACTCGCCAAAGTCTAACACTGAACTGAACTCTTCTACTTCTCGCCAGAGCTATTTAGATAACATCGCGGATCACGTGACAGGAATATTCAAGAAATTTCCATCAAACACTAGAATCATCTAACGTGACCGAAAAATCGCCAAGCTTGGCAAGAAACTCCCAAAATTCTTAACACTATTGTGTTTGAGAGGCGATTATTCCTTTCGAAAGGAATTGCTGTCTAATTTTGTCAAAGGAACGCTCTCATCGTTTTTAAATTTCACCAGCTGATGAACACGGCATGTTCTGGGCTTAATATCGTTTGTTTTATTTAAAAAACAAACGGTTTGATTTTGCTGACAAGTTATTTCATTTTAATTGATCTTTAATCTCGATTAATAGCTTGTTTTATTTTGTTGGTAGATTGTTTTAGGTTTTAATAGAGTCTTTTTTCTCGCTCTATAACGCCAATTTCAAGAGAGAGAAAAAGCAAGAGTCCATTAAGAAGACAAAAGAATAAACACATTTTCGGCTTCTAAGGAAACTTCGACCTAAAAATCTTTAAAAATTCTAGGATTGCCCTACAGATGTATACTGTAGCCAAGTAAGGAAATTGCAAGTTACCAAAACGAAAAAAACCGGTTTACTGCAAAAAAATCGCCTTTACATGATGATGTCACAAGTATATTACTTTTAAAGTACGTAGAGAGAAGATTTTGTTATTTATATTAAAAATGTACCGTTCTTGGGACCTTTCTCTTCGTCAATTTGCTTCATGAGCTTTTCTCCGAGAACTAGAGGAAGCCCGCAACAAACTTTGGGTACAGTTTGCTGCACCCATCCGCACATAGTGGGCCAACCACCCATGGCGAGTGCTGCAGCAGCGGCGTGACAAATGAGTATATCCATACACGGGATTCCGCCAGTTCCTTTATTCGTACACGTCGGATTCATATTATTCGCATCATTCCATTGTCCTAAGAAAAAACATATAACTTCAGTGCTTTCTAGCATTATAAAGTTTATTATGATCATTATTAATACGAATATTGATATCGATACGCTTACGAATATCGATAAGGATGTACAATTGCTTCTAAATGTTAATAACAATGATATTAATAAAACTTTTTAAAAAATCATTTTATAGTAGTAAGTAGACTATACTATAAAATTGAATATAATACATTAGATTTGTGTGGCTGTATCTGAACTTTATCATATTTCGTGAGATATACATCCAAGCATGTATAACATTAAAAAAGAAATAACTCTTTCAAACCCCTTTTTATATTCAGTTTCAATTTTCAAACTCAAAAACTAAAGTGACCAACAGACAATTTTAGACACTCTATCTACGTTCCCTTTACCGGTCCCTTTTTCTCACGGAGGGAAAGAAATTACGTAACGTGATACCTAGATAAATTTTGCAGAGGAACCAATAATAAAACAGTTGCATTCTCACGTGCCAGACACCTCGAGAGCTTATTTAAAGCGATTTCGCAGGTATTTCGTTGGATTCATGAGAAGTAAATATAATAAGATATTTTGTGTTCTGTCTTCGTGTTGTTTTGAAAGATGTGTATTAACCATGTTGAAGTTGCAAATAAATTAATGATTGAATGTTTTTGGTCACGACTGTTCTACCAGATTGATTCACAGACGAAAATTACACTAATATGTATATATATATAGATATATATATATACACACACAATGTGTCAAAGAATTTTTAAGACTAGGTTTTATAAAATAAAAACTAGTAATTATATTTATCAAGTATTTGTATTCAAGATAAGCTCCATCGGCTTCAATACATTTGTTTGAAGCCGGTTTGATTCGATGCTTAATCACATTGTCTGACTGCCTCTAAATCTCGCGTCGAAGCTGTTTGTATAGTGTCAATGTCATTAAAGTTTTTAAAAAAATAGTAAACAAATGAACTGATGTTTTGGCAGTGGATCAGCTAATAGTTAAGGAGTTTCACGAATGCTCGATAACACAGATAGCGCCTCTGTCTATAAATTGCTTAGTTCAATCTGTAGTCTTAAAAATTCTTTGACGTACTGTTTATTAAAAGCTTCGACGCGAGCTTTGGAGGCAGTCCAACAATGAGAGCTAGAACAGACATTCGAATCGTGGTTAAACCACTGTAACAAATGTATTGAAGCCGAAGGAGTTTATTTTTAACCGACTTCACAAAGGAGGTTATACATTCATACTGTATGTATGTCTTTTTTTTTGTTGTTGTTTGTTTGTCCACTCATTATTTCGCACCGGATGAACCGATTTTCATGATTTTTTTTAAATCAATGGAGGGTGGTTTTCCATAGGTCCCGTACCTTCGTTTGACCATATTCGATTCATAGAACAAAAGTAATGGGCCGCAATGTAGTATGTTTTTTTAATTCTCAGCCATAACTTTTGACTAAATGAACCGATTTTGAAGATTTTTTCTTTAATCGATAGAGGGGCGTCTAACTCAAGTATTGTACATCAATCTGACTACATTTGCTTCTTAGAAAAAACATTGCGGGTGAAAAATAAGTATTTTTTATTTTAATTGGGAAGGATAGGCTTTATTTTTCTTTGTTGGGAAAATTTTTAATAAACATAAAAGTCATTGTTAAAAAAGAGTTCGTTGCCACTAAGACGCAATATTAAAAGTAATTATAGCAAAAGCTTGACTGAAGGCTTCTCTGAGGCAAAAATTAATTCCAGTCAGTTAGTTTGCTAAATGCGACTTCAAAACGGAATTTATCATACAAATGATTAGTTTTTAGTGCCATTCATTCAAAGGCGTTGATATGAATGTTTTAATAATAGAGTATTTATATAAAAATATTTACACTAATAAATAGAACCGACTTCAAAGCAGAGCAACTATAAATTGCTCTAAAAAGTAAAAAAATAAATTCATTCTTTACACAACATCGATGTGACTTTTAACATAGTTTTAGAAGTCGGTGCAAAATTAGGATAGATAAAAAGAATCTTTTGCAATGATTAATCAATTACAAACATAAGCGGCCCAGAATTAGCAACTGTTCCAATATGAAGTAACACATAGTGTAATGGTAATTAGACTCATAATTTTGCACCGACTTCTAAAACTATGTTAAAATCACATCGATGTTGTGTAAATAATGAATTTATTTTTTACTTTTTAGCGCAATTTATAGTTGCTCTGCTTTGAAGTCGGTTCTATTTTTTTCTCAAAAATTATTTTATTAATAAAAAGTGTAAAAAATATAATTACTAGTTTTTATTTTATTTTATAAACCTGGTCTTAAAAATTCTTTGAAATACTGTATATATCTTATCCCAACAAAACATAAATGAAAAAAGGGCCAAGTTCGATAGAACAAAAACGACCTTTGGAGTAGTCGGTGTCAGCGATAAAGGAGTTGATATCTAACGGGTGCCAAGTTCCATAGCAGATCCTTTGATCATGGCTGTAAGAGTGTGCAATGTTCCTTAATTAATTTTAAAAAAATTGTTATCGGATTCCTAACTTGGCAAGTGTTAATTAAGGTAAATTACATTCAAAAAATATAACTCATTCAATTAGCAATTTTTAATAGTTAGTAAAATCATGTGGCAAGCTATTATACGTAGTTAATTTCTAATTGTCTTCTTATAGTCTTCTTGAACGTAAGTTATCTTAATTAAAACTTGCCACGTTAAGAATCCGATAAAAAAAAAAGTTTTTAAAAAAAAGGAACATTGTACACTCTTACAGCCATGATCAAAGGATCTGCTATGGAACTTGGCACCCGTTAGATATCAATTCTTTTATCGCTGACACCGACTACTCCAAAGGTCGTTTTTGTTCTATCGAACTTGGCCCTTTTTTCACATTTATGTTTTGTTGGGATATCACTAATTTTTGAAAAGCTAAAATGTGTGTTTTTATATTGACGATAGGTTATACTAAATTAAACCAAGCTGAATAGTCGCTTTGAATTATTTAAGATTTTTTTCGTTTGTTTACATCTCTCCGTAATAAGTCTGTAAACCCATCTGTACTTAATTAATCTTTTATTTAAAACGTTGAAAAGCTCTGTATAACTACGACACTGGATTCTTTGTTCTCAGCTTGAGCTTAGCCTTAAAGCGAAAAATTAAAGCGGAGAGTGAATTTCAATGCATCAATTATTTTCCTTCAAGTGCGAGAAAGTATTGTTTATGTTAACGGCAGACAAATATGGCTGCCGTTTGAAGTCGTTAGGTATGATGCTACTTATGAGTATGCTAGTAACTTCAAAGATAATGTAATTTTTTGAAGTTTCGGATTATTTCCTTTATATATGCCAAATTGTCTACCTTGATACCAAGTTTCAAGTTTCTACGTCCCCTAGAGGTAGGTTAGGTTTTTGATGAGTGAGTGAGTGATAAAAATGACACTTTTCAGACCTTAATAATTCCATAACCATAAGAGGTACATCAATGAAATTTGATATTCTAGGGGTTAAGGGGATCGCTATTAGACGTACAAAATTTCAAGTATGTAGGTCTAATAGTTTTGGGGTAATGAGGGGGTCAAAAGCAGCTCGAAATGGCTCGATTAAATATACACATTGGCCGGTGTCGCCGTTTCTTAATTTGGCTGGCTTTCTGAACTTGGCGGACACACTGCCGTGTGTCTAGATATATAAGCGGTTTATTCTGTCTGTGTCTGTCCGCGATAGAATCCCAGTCCGTTTTACCGATCGGGACCACATTCGGCACGATTAATGTTTACGACCCGAGAAACGCATCGCCGCAAAAATGAAAGTTGTGACTCAATTAGTGTTTTTTAATTATTTTTTTAAATTTTTTCAATGATTTTTTTGACCCGTTTTATTTTACTTTTGCATTGTTGCCCTCATTTCCAAACATATAATTACAGTTGCCGTGCGAAAAAACAAATCAATGCAGTTGCTATTGTTATTGTCATAAATGTAACAAATATACTAATAACAATCGAAACGTTTATCTCCGTTAACGTCATATTGAGTGAGGCTTCGCTGTATTTCAATCTCCGTTAAAAATTAATGTATACGCGAATTTAATTTAACCCTTTCTTTCTTTTTAATTTATTTATTTATTGTCTGTCCTTTTCATATTTTTCTTATTAGAGTGGAAGCGCTCTTTTTTCCCAGTTTCGTTAAAACTGTTGTTTTGAAAAGCATAATAAAATTTTCAATAAGTTATTTCGATGATAACTATATATTTTTCACAAACAATTTGATTATATAGTAAATAAATGTATAGTAGTGTGGGGCTGTAAGCGAAGGGGCGTCCTCGCCACCTGATCTGGGTAATTCAGTTTGAATTAGTAGACACCTTTGCACAAATCATTTTAATTACAATTTATAATATCTAGAACAGCGGTCATTTCGTATGACTGCCGGGCGTACTAGTCTTATATATAAGCGCCTTATTCTGTCTGTGTCTGTCCGCTATAGGATCCTAGGCCGTTTTACCGATCGGGATCACATTCGGCACGATTAATGTTTTCGACCCGAGGAACGCATCGCCGCAAAAATGAAAGTTGTGACTCAATTAGTTTTTTTTAATTATTTTTTAAACTTTTTCAATGATTTTTTTGACCCGTTTTATTTTACTTTTGCATTGTTGCCCTCATTTCCAAACATATAATTATAGTTGCCGTGTGAACAAACAAATCATTGCAGTTGCCATTGTTATTGTCATAAATGTAACAAATATACTAATAACAATCGAAACGTTTATCTCCGTTAAAAATTAATGTATACGCGAATTTAATTTAATCCTTTCTTTCTTTTTAATTTATTTATTTATTGTCTGCCCTTTTCATATTTTTCTTATTAGAGTGGCAGCGCTCTTTTTCCCAGTTTCGTTAAAACTGTTGTTTTGAAAAGCATAATAAAATTTTCAATAAGTTCTTTCGATGATAAATATATATTTTTCACAAACAATTTGATTATATAGTAAATAAATGTATAGTAGTGTGCGGCTGTAAGCGAAGGGGCGTCCTCGCCACCTGATCTGGGTAATTCAGTTTGAATTAGCAGACACCTTTGCAGAAACCATTTTAATTACAATTTATAATATCTAGAACAGCGGTCATTTCGTATACTGCCGGGCGTACTAGTATATATATATATATTAAATAGCATGATTTATCATAACTTACCACTTGTGGATGCTGCGAAGCAAATGAGGAAGGTAAACCTCAAAATCGTGATTACTGGTCCAACCATCGTTTTTGAAAGCAATGGAATCTTGAAAGCCGAAACAAGCTTTTAATACCTTTTTCTATTCCCTCATATTTAAATAATCTGAATTCGAAAAACTAATAAATGCAAAGTCCGAAAATCAAATTAAAATATCAAGTGACGCAATATGTTTCTTTAAAAATCACCTCCATTTATTTTTACAACTACAGATGTTATGAAACAGTAAGTAATAATATTTCTCAATTTAAGTTCAAATAAATTTTGCTCCATTTTCCAATGTATGGACAATAAATGAAATTTTTGTACAGTAAAACACATACAGTAAAACTCCGTTATACCGCGCCTATGTATACCACGTAATCGGATATACCGCGGTGACTATCATGTCCCCTGACGTTTAAACTACCCTTTTATCATTGCCATTTAAAGGTGATTCCTCATTTACCATTGTAAATAAAGCCATCCAGAGCACACAAATATTCTAGCCAAAGAGCACCCAACCCCCCACCAGCCACACAAACAGATAAAGCCCTATTGTGATAGGCGCGATATACACTTTTTTCATGCACTTTCTGTCTTTGAACCTAGAACACGTAGCTTGATTTCAAAATCGAGTGCAATCGATAGAAACCTGACTTGTTTCTCTTGACATGGTCGAAGCTCAATCTGCCAAGGACCGTTCAGACTATTCTATTTTCAGAAGTCTAGTTATGCGTGTGTAAGTTCTTTTATAGCGCATCAACATTTGTACTCCAGATGCTCTCGCATTGCTGAAAAGTAAACATATTCCCCACAGCTAGCTCAGCTTCATTTCATTATAAAACTGATTTTTATGTTAGTGAGATAACAGGTCAGCATGACCAGGGTAAAAATTAATGTGATACTGCAATCTTGGAATCAATCCAAGATCATTGCCAAGACTCCTTCCGGATGAAAAATGACGCCGTGCTACAATTTGGCAGTTTTAGTTACTCTTTGGCGACAAATCTGACGCTACTAACAGAATTTTTCACATGCTTCTTTAACTGATCATCTTATATTACTTTTCCCCCAAGTGTTGACAATATCTAATATTGTTTTTTTTTCTTTTTTTCTTTCTTTCTTTTTTAGTGAATAAGCAGATGACTTTTTGCCAACACTACAGACCATGCGCAGGTGATTTTTTTTTTTTTTTTTTTTTTTTTTTTTTTTTTTTTTTTTTTTTTTTTTTTTTTTTTTTTTTTTTTTTTTTTTTTTTTTTTTTTTTTTTTTTTTTTTTTTTTTTTTTTTTTTTTTTTTTTTTTTTTTTTTTTTTTTTTTTTTTTTTTTTTTTTTTTTTTTTTTTTTTTTTTTTTTTTTTTTTTTTTTTTTTTTTTTTTTTTTTTTTTTTTTTTTTTTTTTTTTTTTTTTTTTTTTTTTTTTTTTTTTTTTTTTTTTTTTTTTTTTTTTTTTTTTTTTTTTTTTTTTTTTTTTTTTTTTTTTTTTTTTTTTTTTTTTTTTTTTTTTTTTTTTTTTTTTTTTTTTTTTTTTTTTTTTTTTTTTTTTTTTTTTTTTTTTTTTTTTTTTTTTTTTTTTTTTTTTTTTTTTTTTTTTTTTTTTTTTTTTTTTTTTTTTTTTTTTTTTTATGGCATGTGAAATCTACGTAAAATTTTGAATCAATCAATAAATACGAGAATTTTTCAGTTCTACTTTTGGATTAAAATGCACAAAATTCGCAAAAGTTGGAAAAATTTACAGCAATATCGAAATTTATATCAATTTTTCATTGCGATGAAGCAGAAAAATTGGAATAAAGTAGAATAAATGTGAGCACAAAATTCAAAATTAATGAATAAATATCTTCCGGCTCTACTTTGGAGTCTGTATATAAGAAATTAGCGGAAAATAATGAAAGATTTTACCTTTTAGTAATTTTTTTTATTTTTGATTCTCTCTTAAAATGATAGTTAGAAACAAACATTAAAAATTTAAAATAAATCAATGAATATCTTTCGATGCCTCTTTGAAAACCAAATTTTGGAAATTAAGTGACAGTGTAAATAAGTGCATTTCAAATTTTGTAGGTATGCTTTCTACGCCAGTGCAGTGCATTTACTTATTATCGGGAAAACAATTTGATTAAAGAAAAGTCATTTTTACACTCTGTTCTAATGCGTATGAAAATTTATTTCGTTTTTTCTTTTACGTTAGCCAAAAATTCCGCCATTGCAATATCATTTTCGCGAGCCTCCTTTCTACATCACGCGAAACCTTGGGGTTCGCCAACCACTTGTTGAGAAACGCTGCCTTATACAAAACATCAAGACTGTTCTTTTCTTTTTTTAAAAATTCTTTTGACTTCCAATTTCTTACGAAAACAGAGAAAAAAAAGTGTTTTTCTGTGACGTCATATTGAATTCTGGTTTGCTTTGAAATGATGAGTGTTTTTCCCATTATTGGTAAGTAATGCTTTTCGTATTAAAGATAGTTGTCAAGAAAGCCATTATGTACCTTACGCATAACTTTAAAATATTATATGTTGCCGCAGCTTAAGAAAATGAAGGACTATTCACAGATTATCGCATCCTATCGCAAAGGGGAAAGTTCGCTTGCAAAATGATCTGCACATATGCCTCATGCAATCACAAAACGATGAAATATTTGCTTCGATGGATGCTAGAATAATTACGATTCTTTTACTCATACGATTAGCCATTCATGTATACTAGCAAAATTTCCCGGCGTTGTTCGCTAGACTATAAATAATTGGGAAAAATATCAGCATGAAGTCTGATCGCAGAAGATTGACAATTACGATTAAACCATAACTCATGGGCTTATTTTTATGACAATGAGTTATTGGATTTTATTCTCCACAAAATCTTTACTTAACAATAAGGCTTATTTAATTCTCGTTAGAACCAATAATAATCCGCGCAGTAACTCACGCTATATTTATTCTAGAGTTTTCCAACAAATGTTTTCTGACGTAGTTTTTCATCGCTTGCAGAATTATAAAAAATTTTAGCAAATGAAATTATTTTTTCTATTTTTTTTTTAAACTTTCAAACTAATTTCAAAGTTGGGTTTTAAAAAAGGGCTAATCTGAATTTTCCGCCGTTACCTCTTTTCAAGAAATAATTGAATTTTGTACCAAATTTTAATTCCAATCAATCAATTGGTGCGACTTTGTATAGCGAACAAGATACAAATACACGCACAAAAACGATTAGCTAACATGTTTTAAGATTTCTTACAAATATTCATAAACAACTTTTCTTTAACAATTACGATTTCTGTCCATAGATAAAGAGATAGTATATATATGTGTATGTATGAATAGTGGGAGCTAGAATTGCTGGCTCAATTACACTATAACGTTGCAGTAACTATTCTTGAAATTAATTGTATTAAATGAATTTAAAATTGCTTAAAATCGAGCAACATTAATTGATGCATTCAGGAAAAATTTAGCCATGACATGAAATTCGTCATGTGCATAATGCTTGCGTAGATGATACGAATGGTAATAAATATGAAACAACAAAAAACACTTTATTAACTATAAGACAAATGATCAAAATACTTTGTGCTAAAATGTAAGTACAAAGATAAAACAACGGGAAAAAGCACAAATTCAGAATAAAAATTAACCAACGTTAATTTTTATTCTGAATTTGTGCTTTTTCACGTTGTTTTATCTTTGTACTTACTTTATTAACTAGTACAGTGGTGGCTAACCGGTCGATCGAGAAACGATCTCTAATTAACCGCTTAAAGCACGAGTTTTTTTCTGAAAAACTAGTATAGTGCAAGTTATTCTTTGAAATTTCAGGTTGTGGGGGGTAACTAGGGAGCGGAAGGGGGTGGGAAAGTTACATAGAGAAAAAATATTATACGAACAAAGAGTAACCGGATCTCAGACGGGCATTAGAAATAAAATAACGCAAGGGCATGGGCAAATTTTCTGGTAACTTTCGCCCGTGTCAGACACGGGCAAATGCGTTAAGGGGTTAATCTGCATAAGTAATTAGATGACTTTCTCATCGCACAGGAGTACAAGCTACAGTAAACGTGCTCGTGTTTGTGATATTTAATGAATGTAAAACTTTCATTTTTTATTTTTAAAAATATTTCTAATTTATTTTATTCCTAGGAAGTTGTTTTTTTTTTTTTTATAAATAATGTACAGATTTATAAGAAATGCGAATATCACTCTTAAGAGTACAGTAGCCATCCGCCATTTTGGATCACAGCGAGCGTTTTACGTAGTTGTCCATTCTGGAATGCATCGCTTTTCAGCGATGTTCTTTAAACTTTTCCCAATATAACGAGATTAGGTAATTTGGCATAATATTCGTTCTAATAACCCTTATATTTCAACAATGAAAAAATCAAAAATGCCTGATACGTCTGCTCGTATATATATATATACATATATAGCCATATATATATAGCCTACAGCGCCAGATGGCGAGCCATTCAGATGCGCGTTCAAGACTGCTTGTAAATGCAATTTTGGAACGCTCAAGAACGCGGTTAAGAATGACACTCAGATGCGCGCTCATGATCGTGCACCAAGAAATGATACATTTTACAATACGCGGTTCTTAACCGCGCATCAAAGTGGGATGATTGGACAATTCCTGCAGGCTATTGCTTTAGCAATAAAAAAGGCCTTGTGCTCGAAATCACGTGTCTGAAATCACAAAGTGTTGTGCGTGATATGTGTATATTATTGTAATTCATTTACTTAGGATTTTTCTTCGATGTATTACATTTTATTGTGTTGTGAATGCTAGCTTGGAACATGGAACGTTGTTCTCTCTGAAATTCCATATGCCACTCTGTAGGGAACTTCAATAAACGACCCGCATCTGAACGCGTTTTTCCGCTCGGTTAAGAACGTGGTATATTATTGCGACACATTTTTGAACGCCACGGTTTTACCCGCGTTCTTCAGCGTGGTTGGATGCGCCGCTTTCAGTTGCGCGGTTAAGAACGTATGTGTAAAGGGCGCTTTAGAGTACAGAAATCCGACAAAATAAACTTCACGCATTGTTTCTTATACAACAAATTGAGCAAAAAAACTGTAGCGCACCATATGTTACTTCTTCGTTGAAACAAAACATCAACAGAACGAAGGACACTGTACATTTTTACCTTTAAATCTATGAGATTCCGTGAGGTTGAATTTTGCGTGTGCTCCTTGAAAAGTGTAATTATTTTGAAACTTTCTGCAGCGAACTTGTGGGAAAAAGGCGGAGAGGTTCGATTTCAAACTATATTAGCTTCTCATTTTTCGCCAAGTTTCGCGATGAAATCAGAAATGTCTGGACCAAAATATTAAATAACTGTATAATGTTTCCTCTAACCTTCCTTTGCTCGAGACTGTACATATGATCCCTTTTAAGCCTGACCTCATTAGCTAACTTCGTGAGGCCAATTACCAACCTAGTAGCCCTAGTTGGAACCCGTTCCAATAAGGTAATATCCTTCTTAAGATAAGGAGAGCAAAACTGAACAGCATGCTCCAAGTGAGGTCTTACCAAACTCCTGTATAATGACAATATTTCGAAACTTGCTCGAAATCGCCCTATTGATAAACCCAAACATTCTGTTAGCTTTGTTACTTACTATGCTACACAGCTGACTACACTTCAAATCATAACCAACGAATCAACAATTGCTTCTGCTTCACTAATAACGTGTCCTTGTAAATAATATCTTACATGTTTATTCTCATGGCCAAAATTAAGCACTAGACGTTTCCCTCTAAGAAATTAAAAGACATACCCCTCTTAATTGTCAATCCAAAAACTTCATTTAAAACAACACCTAGAGACATAACTTCCCGCCTAGAAACATTTCCCTTATTTATTAAAATACGTGTAGAAGTGTTTGTCTTTCTTTTTTTTTTACATTAAACAGACTTTAGGTTTACATAAAAGTTGATGAGTTTTTACGCTTTCAGGCTAACTGTCATTATCCTTAATTTTTTAACACGAGTATATTAGAACAAGAAACAACTGAAATGCGTTTTCAATTATTTTTCGGTTAAAATCGAGTTCTTTTTATTATGTCGATTGTATAAACGATAGAGTGACATATAAAAAGACGATAAATAGGAAAAATATTCCACGCTAATTTGAATGCCAAAATTGAAATACTAAAGGATATTTTGCTTTAAAAAATCACTGCCGAGTTCATTATGCTTTTGTTCTGATATGCCGCCGGGGTTTGTATTATTATTACTATTTTACTCTTTTATTTTATAATGTAAACTTTTAAATAAAAAAAATGATCACAAACAATAAAATATTTTTGCATCGATGCACTTTTTTTTAACGTATATATAGTTGTTATATTCAAAGCTCTGTCCAAATGCTTAAAACATTCAAATACATCCTCTTAATGTCTTATTAAAAATTAAATTAATTGATTTTTTTATCATTAGCGACAAAATTCAGTTAATCATATTAAAAAACTATTTCAAAGGAGATATTACAAGTGAAATTTAAAGGAAAAAGATAAGATCATTTTCCATTTAAAAAAAGATTGTTATAAAAGTAGGAAAAAAAACATTTAGGTAATGTTCGGAAAAACGTCTATCACAGCAAAAAAAGTTATTAAAAATTGAGAGGAAATTATTTTAAAAGGTTCTGTTACGTTCTTTTTATCTTCCTCCTCTATATTTTTTGCACAGATTATCAACCATTTTAATCAATATCCGCTTACATAGAAAATTAATTTTCCCGATCTATTGAAAAAAAAAATGTTTTGGGGATTTAGACAGTATGATTTGTCCCGAAGTTGCATTCGAAACAAAATGACAAGGCATTTATTTCCTACATGTATGTTACTTTCTTTTACACAAGCAATTAAAAGAGCATTTTTTTTTTTCAATATTTTAAATTGAAAAATTGAAGGTGTTTCTTAATAATAAGATTTTTTTAAATTACCGTTTGTACTAATCGCATCATCGGACAGTTTTCAGTTCTCTTGCTTAAGAGTCTCGAAAATATATTGATATATGAGAAAATACCGAAAACAAGAATTTGTTGTTCTTTGTGTAACTTCTTGCATAGTTTTCCACTCGAGTTAAAATTCTTCTTGTATTCAATATAATACAATGTACTTATTGTTCAGGCTTTTTTACTGTTCATATTACAAAAATGGTTTCAATTATACAGGATACCTTAAAAAATACCTGTATGATTTCAGAATTTCATTTAAAGAAAGAAAAGAACAGAATTGCAAGAAAAATTTTGACAAATCAACTTTTTTTTACCATCTGTTTCTGGTCGTAGATAGCAAAGTACGGTACTTAAAGACTGATTTATTGAAAGTTGTATCTGCCTAAAAATATTGGTACGTTGGAGTCACCACAAAACTTTTGACTGTATCTTTCGCATGAATACTCCTTTTAAAATAATCAACCGGTAACCGCTCATTTGAAGCGAATGGCGAGAAATTGTAATTGAGGTATACCGATTTTTTGTTTAAATCCTTGCATTACTTCCTGAGATGTACGTTTAGACAAGAAAGCGTTCAACTGCGTGAAAATAAAATTTCACGCAGTAGGGGTATCAATAGGGATATCAAGGAGGGCAGGTTCACACCGCAAGAGTAAGTTAGGCTGGACTGGCGCCCAGCAAACCTATCTCGGGGCGGTAATGAGCATTCGTCGGACTTCACTTTCCCGTGTTCCGGGGAGGGCAACCCTAAGGCCTCGTGCTAACAGAGGAGGGGATGGAGTAGAGAACTCCTGCACAGTCACTTTTTAGCACATTCTACTGTAATTCCTTTTTTTCTCTCTCTCTCTTGTGAGTAAATCACCTTTCTTTTAATTTTTAGTTTTTCCCTTGGAAATATGCCAATATTGAGCACGTGCTTCCCCGAAAATTTCATGCCGTATTTCAAGTTTCAATCTTTCAGCATCCTGCATATATGTAAACCATTTTAAAAGTTCTTAAATATTTTAGCATGTGCAAAATCAAATCTGCATATTTATTGTTTTATTTCAATAATTTATTTATTTTCCAAACCATTTTAGAGCCAGTTTTGAATTCTTATAAGCAATTTTAAGAAATGACTACCAACAAAATTGAGTCTATCGGCCACTGGCTAATTTTCCAAGTTTTCACATATACTCCTTTGGGTGGAGGCCTGGAGTGATTAATGCCGAAAATATGTTCTGAAATGCCTCTGTATACGTATTGAATAAGTTTCGTTGGGATCCTTGCGTAATTTCTTGAGATATACACTTAGTAAAGCAAATGTTCGATTGCGTCCACCATCCTAAATGCATCCGGGAAGGCGGTGGATAAAAGGTGCAGTAGGTTGGTCATTTTCAAAAAAATCCATACATATTCTGTCACAGAGTGAAAAAAAAAGTGATTATACGCGGAATATGTTAATTTCAACCGACTTTAGATTAAAAATTTTTTAGGGTACACTACATATTTCAAATACAAAAAAAAATATCATTTGCATATTTTTACTGCAAAAATAAGCACAATTCTGTATTCTAGCAGTTACATAGTAACGGACTTGACATAAACAGCGAAATATATTCCAAAACCTACATGCTAATTAATATCACTAAGAACAAAGCAAAATCTTCAGAAAATTAACTAGCAAATAATATTCCAGCAAAAGGAAGAACTGAATTTATATTTTTAAATAAAAAAAAACAGGTAACAGACTTGACATTGAATAAAAATACTCACCTTTTAAGAAATTATTTACACCACTACACTTTTGTTTTTCAACTGCGAAAAATAAATGGCTACAGGTGAATACGTAACTAGTATAAGTGCTTTTATTGAAAATGTGTTGACATCTGTTGGTAAAATTTTTAACCCTTTTTACGTGAAACTGAACCTTGGAATTAACAAAATATGAGAGACAAAATGCTTTGTGAAAATCCTTATTTTTTTATATCTTTTTTACAGGAATAATAACAGAATTTTGAAATAGTGACCGATTTACCTAAGAAAATGTCCGAATTTTTTCCCCTTTATAGTGAAAAGTAAATCGAAAATTTTTTCATGAATTATAAAATACAGAACAGGGACAGTTATTTGTTTCATGTACTTGATACAATAGTCTGTATCTTTGAGATAAAAATATTTAAATACTATTTTATTATTTTTTATTTTTTTGGATTTGAAATGTATTATGTAGTGCACCCTAAAGAAATGCAATATTTATAGTCAGTTTAAATTTAAACATTTTAAGTATAATCACTTTTTTCACTGTGGGACAGTACATGTATGGATAATTTGAAAACGACCCAGGCTTCTCATACTCAGTGGCGCAAAAGGGAGGGAGGGAGTAACCCTCATAACCGCAACATGCTCTATGCATTTCAGGGAATGAAATTAAAGACTGTAAACATAAAACCTTAATGATGTTTTACTTTTACGGTTTTCCACCAATCATTTCAACAAACCGTAATTTCAGCATGTTTCTTTTTGTCACATGCGGGATCATGAGCAGCATAGTGCTCATACAAAAGCGATTTCATCTTGTCCTGATCAAAGAGAAAAATATTTTTAGTCAAAATACTCACTTTTGTGTTAATTTGATTCATGAGACATAAATCAAATTAACACAAAACTTTCAAAAATATTTCCGTGTCAAATTACTAAAGTAATATGTCAATGTGTTTTGATAAAACATAAATTTGAGAATATAAATTTACGACAAAATTCTCCCAAAACTAAATCATTTTATTTCTACAAAAATACACATTCAACGCTAAATCATTTTATTTCTACAAAAATACACATTCAACAAAAATTGCACACTTTTACAAACTTTTTATTGAATGAAAATTAAAATGAAAATTAATTCTGAAATATTAACTCTTTTTGAATTGTTGTTGATACATGAAAACATAAACATTATCTTTAACATTTAGAATTTGACATAAACAAGTACACGATTAAAAATGAATCATGAGATTTATGACGCTTCCTTAATAGAAACTTTGTCACATGCATTCTTTTAAACTAAAATTAATTCAATACCTTTGTCTTGTAGTCCATAATGCATTTATCGCGATTTTAACTGTCTTCATTCATTAATATTTCATATTTTCGAAGATCCAGTCTAAATGACTGGACACACGCGTATATACTCCCGGATATCCGGGCTCGCCGCATAAATATCCAAAAGATACAACGCCCACAAGAACCCAGGGGTGTGCTGGCTGGTAAGGTGGAAGATTAGGAAGGTAGGTCTTGTACATCAATGGTCCTCCAGAGTCGCTCTGAAGAAAAAAACACAATTAATACACATTTAAGTAATGAAAGTACAGTTCGACCTAGGACTTTTGATAGCGGGACGCTTCTGCGCATGGCAGAAAAGAACGAATCCATTCAAGTTTTTGAAAATTTTATTTTGGCGCGTTTATTCAGCACGCGAATCAGAATGTTCGCTTCTTTGTTTTTTGAAAGCAACTAAATTTATAAACTGGCATATAGCATCAGTTCGAAAGAAATAAAGTATGCTAAACAAACTAGAACGAGAACAAAACGGCACTTTTTATATACCAGCAGTTCCTCCCTTGAGCACGAATGGATTCTTACAAAATTAAAAAGAAATTTTCTTTGCAGTTTCACTTTTAAGATAAAATTGCGTGGGTCATTTTTTCAGAATTCTAACAAATAATATATTTTACTGTTCTATATTAATTATATTTTGTGTTGCTAACATTAGCCTTATTTTACACAAATTAAGTACACATGCATTTATCATTACTATTATGCTCCGAAATGTCATTAAAAGTTCAAAAAGGAAATTAGAAACGTGGTCTACAACATGGTGCTTTGTTTGTAGACCACGTTGTTTCTGAACTGCAAGTAAAGTGCTGATGCAATACAGCGTGACATGTGACAGAAGGGTGTAGGGGCATGACGAAGCGTAACATTTTGTGACAAAGGGGGGGGAGAGGGTTTAAATATATTGAAAAAAAGGTGCGACATCATTTATAAACGGTCCCTAACTAAAAAAATGTGTCTGCTCCAGGTCTCTGACATTGACAATGAGTACCAAACATCTAAAAATTATCTCAATCAAAATAGAAGTTTTGATTGAATTTCATCTAATTATTTCTGAAAACCGCACAATGCAGTAACGTTTTGCAGCACTGAAGTTTCAGTACGCTTACCTGACAGGCATCTTTGCCTCCCTCTGCAACCCCAGCGCATATCATATCCGGGGTGATTCCTTCCGGTACATTCTGTATGCCAACTTTTGCGTAGCTCTTCCTGCACTGCTCATTTGGTATTACAGGT
Organism: Octonoba sinensis; assembly: GCA_038502835.1. Taxonomy (NCBI): domain Eukaryota; kingdom Metazoa; phylum Arthropoda; class Arachnida; order Araneae; family Uloboridae; genus Octonoba; species Octonoba sinensis. The sequence continues at coordinate 13,052,912 of CM076606.1, read as the reverse complement.
AGACCATCAACGATATGAAGAATGGGGGTCGACTTGCCACCTGTTGTTCCAGAAAGCAAAAAATAAATTCCAACAATGACGCCTACTCTAGTTGGGGCAAAACAAGCAGGAAAAAACTGAACATTATTTCCGAATAGTTGTGTGAAATTGTATTGTTGAAATACTGTTGTTAAAATAGTGTTAGACATTCTAGGAATAATACTTTGATGAAATGATGACAAACACATAACTACATTTATTTGCAATTCACTAATATACACGTTACATACATTATATACATGTAGCGAAACTGCCTGCGTTCGTACTTCGAAGGAGAAGGGAAATTTAAGTAATAACAAATAGTAAAAGTAATAATATTGAAAATATTGGAAGTTAAAGTAATTATTTTAAATGTTAATAAATGCATATGATAATTAATAAACAGAATCTATATAAATAAAACAAAGAGTTTGTGTATTAATTTGTTTGTGTGTGTGTGGGTGTGTATCATTTGCCTCCTGGCGAGATGGAAGAGTACAGAAGTGCGAAATTTTGGTTTCTAGAAGCGTTTTTCCTAAAATTCGAATTTGTTCCTTTTTTATTCCAATTTTAGGCAAAACTGTTAATTTTGGGATTATCTCATTGAAGAAATGTTCCACGTTTTAAATTTTTACAGAGTATTAATGCCTGTAAAAAACTGCACAATATGATCTCTTTCTGAAGTTCGTAGAACTTATAGAACACGCGCACTATTCATTTAAAGTGGATTTCGAATTTTAAAACGAGGCTTTCCTGTGAATTTATTTGCTCAAATTTCATATTTTCATAAATTAAAGAGCACTTTTGTGGCCAAAAGGAAAATGTCTGCTGAAGTAAGACTAATGAAAATTCTTTTCATATTAGGGCGATTTTCAAAAAGATTGACGGTTTGATGTCCGCAGTATAAAATCTGAATTTCATGTCGATGAAACTCTTATTCTGCCATTATAAAAACCAGGAGGGAAGCATCATTTCATAGTTAATTCAATGCATTCATCACATTTTCTCCAAGTTGTGAAATGGTAGGCTTTTTCTATTACTTTAGTTGGAAAGAAATGGAAAATTGCTTGTCCGGAGCAAAAAATTCACAAAACCAAAGTCTTTTTTTTTTATCATTCTGATTTTACTGAAATGTTTATCTAATATTTTAAAATTTAAAGAAAGTTTTTGTCCGGACATGCAGCTCATGAGCTTTACCTCGAGAAAGTTCCTATCACTCAACTTTCAAAACATTTAAATATTGTAATTATTTTCTGTGGTAGGGAAGCCTCGTATGTTTCCTTTAACTTCGTACCATCTAGAATAGGTTAGTTTTATTCCTTTACTGTTTTATAGTGGAACAAACAATTCAACATGATGAGTATTTGTATTACTTGTCAGGAGTGATACCTATTTATTTCCCAATATTTTTTACAGCATAAAGATAAGCAATTCAGCAATAGTGTATTTCTTGTTGAGGAATCAATCGGTCCAATTAAATTTTCAGAAATAGTCAGAATTTCTTTTAGTGAAGAATTTCTTAATAAATCTCATGAGTGTTACTTGTTAAGAGAAGGAAGTTACAATCATGATTGAAACAATCAAATAATAAATAAATCTACAGATATAGATATTTTATAAGCATTAACTCAAGCTGATATTAGTTTTTTATTCAAGATTATATTTTATTTCTCTCTATATATATTTTAAAAGAGACACCTTGACACAAAATTTTTACATTGGCAGATATGATTTTTGTGAGTTTTGTTTAAGATACGTTTTATCCTTAAGGGGTAAATAAAGGAAAACTCTCGTGCTTGCAACCCCCCCCCCCCCCCCAACCCAATTTTTTTTTTTTAAAAATGAGTAAAAAATAAACACTTGTTCGGGTATGCCAGTTGTTACTTTATGTAAATAGGAAAGTGATGTGTTGCAAACTATTATCTTCCCTTTACTTGAATTAAAGATATGGTTTGCAGAATTAGAAATATTTATTTCGATATTTTTACTGCTTACTTTAAAACTGAAATTATTTTTTTATTAGTTCTGTCTGAAAACATCTATTTCTGGATCAGAATCATGAGAGTTGTGATGTTTTATTACATTTTTAATGTAACATATCAATTAATGGGGTAAAATAATTTCAATTTTGGTCTTTCTTTTTATAATTATTGTTATTTTTACTACTATTATTATTTTTGTTGCAATATTGCAAGAGGATTGTTTGTTTGTCTCATGAGTGTTACCATATCTCATGAGTGTTACTGTAGCTAAAAATTAGAATTGTATTAATATATTTGTTAGTTAATAATTAAAAAATGTTTGCTAACTAAGGCTATCCAGTTACTTCTTATACCTGCAGTGAAAACAGTGAATTTTTAACATAATACATTTTTATTGAATGTTATATGCTTCATTTAAGAAACAAAGTAACACTAATGAGATAAAGTGCGATTAAAACATTTTAAATATATCAATTTTAATACTATTTTTACTTCTTACAAAGTATTCAAGATTACCAAAACAAGATCTTTTAGATAAATTATTGATAAGGATTATTTTACAGAATGTTTAATAGCGGTAACACTCATGAGAAAAACAATCACTTGTCAAGACACTTTTTGATTCACTATTTAAAATATAAATAAATTAACTCGAAAAAAACTACTTGCTCAGAATGCGGTAAATTATAAGGAATTCATACGTAGGCAAGTTTTTCTGTTTGATGCAACAAAAAGTTTCAGATTGTGTCAAACCCAATCCGTCAACAAATTTGAAAATCACCCATTAAATCGTAAACATACTTTTGTTGCCATGAAGACAAAACTATGTTTTTTTTCCGTGTAGTTAATAGTTTTTAATTCATTATTTTACCTTTCGAAATTTTTCCGCTTAACTGCATAAGATGATGTCTTTCTGAAATTTGTAGAACAAATAGAACACGTGCAATATTCATTTTGTCGAGTTGTAATTGTGCTTGTACTACGTGGTTGTGAGCTTTATTATTTTCCGATCAGTTAGCGCTCTTGATACTTTCAGGTTGAACTTGTATGTCTTTGTATATAAGTAGATTTCTTGTTTAGTTTTTTAGTTTTTAAATGTTGTTATTTTAATTATTTATTCTTTTTTTAATTGTTACCAGTGTACGTTCTGTATCATAGCGTTAAATATTTTCTTTTAAACAGTTTATATTTCATTTGATTGAGTTCCTTCTTATTTTTCTTAAGTATTTGGTCTATTTCTAAGTTCTAGTATGTGTTGGGGAGAGTTCATGAAATGATAAATCCGGATTAGCTCTGGTATATTGGCTCGTCAACATGGTTTGCCATTTAATGAGCTTAGAATCCGAACGTTTAGTTCATTTCATTTAGCTTGAATGTAATTTGACTTTTTAGGACAATATTGTGTTTCAACAAGTAACGTTATTTAAAATCGTTGTCTTTATTATTTATTTAAAAACAACTAAAAATCTTGAAGCACATTTCTTGCCGTTGTAAGTAATAGATAATTGCAATTACTTTAGTCTCAAGACCCGTCATTTTGGTGATCAGGAAAGGCCAATTGACTCCCCCCCCCCCCCGACTTTTAGAAATACATTGAGTTTATATATGTTTTTATGTATTTTGTTATTTTTTACCTGTAATATGCATTGAAAATGTACCCTTCTCCTCCCCCCCCCCCCTCTGTAAAATTTAGAAATGAGAGTGGTCTCATCTGATTCCGGTTATTTAAAAACCTGTCAGATACTGGATATTCGATGTCTTCTGGGGGGAGGGGTCTTGTGTAACACAAAATGTTTCGTGACTTGTAGACACCCTGATTTATAGACATTTGCCAAGACACATTGCATTGGATTTCACTTTTCTGATCTTGGAAAATAACAGACATAATTAAACAACAGTTGCTTACCAAATGAAGTATCGCCCCAACCTAGAAGAGTTGTATTCTTCCCATTCAGGTCAAGATCCGGACTGGGCAAGCAGATGTGAGCAATCATCGGATGGAGGATTTCTTTGTCTAGAGTTAACATGGCGATGTCATTGTAATAAATACCGTCCTGGTACCCAGGATGGACAACAATCTTGGCTACATTGTACGGATGACCTTCGTCCACGTGAATGTTACCAACGTGAACTGTGTACTCTTCCGGCTTTGGCCCAGACCTAAAACAAATAGCCACTTTTTGACAAAGGCGGGATTTTTTTTTTGTGAAAAACGTGTATTATTGTGTTATTCTGTATGCTTGCCACCTAAAACATTTTTTTTCTTTCTAATGGGGCTGCAGCATTGGTCCTTAACCATTGCAGACGTGTGTCCCCAGAGATTGGTACCAACTCTTTCAGCGGCCCCACAATGAGTGTGGTAATTGCCGCAATTATTTTGATGCTCAGTTTCCCCCTAGATGGCGGCACCTCAGCTCTCGTTGATGCAAACGGCACTAGGAATTTAATTTAACCGAGAGTATCCATGCCAAACGGATTCTCAAGGGATCTTAACGTGCCGCATAATCATACGACATGGGCGCAGACGATTTTAAGCAGCTTGAAAATCCACTGACTTGGACTAGGTTTGAATCTGCGATCTTAGGCATGCGAGGCCGACGCCTTACCACTACGCCACCCTTTCGACCTGCCAAATAAAGAAAGTGCTGTCATTTTAAGAACATATTTAACCTTTTTCGGTAGTATTAAGTTTATATATACATGGGTATCTCCTGAAGCTTGTCGACGTAATATAATATAAGATCAGTATGGTTCTTTGATGTGGTGGATGAGAGCAGACATACAGCTGGAATGGTAAAGAAGCGCTGGTGGCTGATAGTAGACATACGACCGCAAATTGTTACAGTTCATTTCCGCTCTTTATAAGAGGATAATCACAGTCTTAAATAAAACAAAATCAAACAGCTTCCGTTATATTTATATTGGAATTTCTCGTCCGAAGTGAAGAGACTATTATGCGTTGCGTAACAATAGAAACTTCTCCGTATCGTTTTTCTTGCAGTGGAAATGGATTAGCATGGTTATTTATTTGGTGCACGTTTTTAAATTTCCCTAGCTTTTACGATTGTAGTGCCTTTTCAAAGGTGTTTTTTAATGTATTGACTATGGTGTATTAAATCCTACTATTCTTTACTCGTGGACCAATGAAGAACTATCTTCCAGCTGATAAGAAAGCTAGATAAATTCAATTTCACCATTAGTCTGCCATTGGAAAACAAGCTATCGAAAATTCCAAGTTGGAAAATTTAGGTTGAACATTTTTGACGGATCACAAGCTCATAGAAAACCATTTCATATGAAATATTTTTAATCAGATACATCCGTTATTCATATTTATTTTGTATTTAATAAAAATAAGTTTAATATTTACATGAATTTTAAATTAACAGAATGTTTTTAAAAAATACAGTATTTTCTGAGATTCTTTTAAAAAAGAAAAGCAAAAAAAAAAAACATGCAATCGCAAATGGTAACTTCCTAAGGATTTGTAAACAAATGAAATCAGTCTTTTTAAATTGCAGAAATTCTAAAAAACTATTAATATTTTGTAGCGCAACACTATTGAAATGAGAGAAAAAGTTCTTGTATTTCTTTTTTTCTCGTATAGAAATTACCAAGATAATTGTTTTAAGCCCCCCCCCCCCTTCCAAGTTCACTTAATTCAACATTAACATTAATGTAACATCTTTAACTTTTCTCAAGTTAAAAGAGCGATCTGCAGACTTTAATTCTACGAAATTAATTTAAACGATAAAAACCACCAAATAACTTTTTTTTTTTTTTTGAGTACATTGTCGTTATCTAAGCAACAAAATTAGTGTATCTTAAAGCCTTGATTTTCTTCGATAGTTTTAGTTTTATTATTATTCTTTATTTATTTATTTATTTATTACCTTATAACTAAATAAATAAATAAATAAACAATTATTTCTTTTTTACGTATACATACTATTTTACTGGTAAGTGATCTGTATGTGTGCGGCATAAAGATAAACTGTTTATAATTTTTTGTGTTTTCTTTTTTGTTGCACAACATTGTTATGTCACTAGAAGAGTTGAAACAATAAGTTAGCGAACTTAGTAGTCTGATAATTTTAATAGCTAATGTAATTGTTCTCACGAGAAATAAATAATTTACAGAAGATTCAACAGACACAAATCCTCAAAAAATGTCTTGAAAACTTTTATTTTTTTCAAATTGATTTCTCATTTTTCTTTTATTTTACCACAAAAAAAATTCTTTAATTTTTCAAAGTTAAAAAAATAATAAATAAATAGGTCTTTCGATGAATCAGTCCTAAAATTTGACACAGAACAATGAGCCATGTTTCATGCGTCACTCATATATTCTTTCAAACAAAACCTAAATCAAGAGGAACAGGGAACAAACACTGAAACTAGCAAATTATAGGTGAAAACTATGAAATTTGGTTAGTCGCCAGTTGACGATAGACTCAGCTTTGTTAGTTGCCACTTTTTGAAATTGCTAATAAGAATTGAAAACGAACTCTAAGATCGTTTAGAAAATAAATAAATAATTGAAATAAAACATGAAATATGCATATTTGATTTAGCACATGCTAAAAGGTTTTAGAACTTTTAAAATAAATTAAATATATACAGGATGATGAAGGATTGAGACTTGAAAAATATCATGAAATTTTCGGCGAAGCACGTGTTCAATGTTTCCAAGGGAGAAACAAAGAAAGGTGATTTGTTCACAAAAAAAAAGTATTATAGTAGAATGTGCTAAAAAGTAACCGTGCAGGAGTAGCGATCGTTTTACTTTAATCTCCATATGGCTAGTGGCGACCGCTAATTTCCGCCTATATAGCAAATCCACACTAAAAAAAGTTAATTTTTTTATCGGTCAAAATGGAACAGAATATGAACTCTAAAGCAAAGGTTTATCGCCATATCGGTCAACTTTCTTACCTTTTGGTCACAAAGCAGTGAGCAGCAGATAGGATATGAACTCGGTCGATCAAAGTACCACCGCACAAGTGCGCACCTCTTTTGCGGATGGAAACCTGTCCGAAATAAAATAAATTGAAGTAAAATGGATAAAATGACCGAGAACAATATGAATTTTGAAAATAATATGATAAATGCAAATGAAATACGAACAGAAAATGGCTGGCAGTTGCTAGCCTATCATTTTATTCATAGACCATTCAGATTCCCACCGGTCTTCAACTAATATATTTAAATATCCTGACGTTTTTTTTTAAATCTTTAACCAACCAGAACTCGCGTCAAAATGTCAAAATGAGTGACCTGAGTCGCGCGTGATAATTTCTCTCAAAAAAGGCTAGCAAAAATGAAATATTTTGAACTAAAACGAATTTTTATTTATTTTTAACATAAAAATGTTGTACAAAATAATAGTATTATTCAAAATCTATCGTACAGGTAAACTGATTTTATGAAATATTACAAAAACGCAAATCCCTGACTTTTTCCCCCCACCTTGGTGTGAGCATTTCGCACACGGCTTGAGCTCTGAAGGGTTAACTTAGTTAACACTTTCATCGCTATGACGAGATATCTCGTCTTTCAAGATCATATTTCTATACGTTAGAAACGAACTAATTTGACAACTACGGGATATTTTCTCTGTGCTGTTGCACGGCGTTTCTGCCTATCCAGTGAGGAGTTATTAAATTTTAACACATAACATTTTATGTAACCATGTTTATGCAAAATTTCTACTGGAAGGGAAAAAGGGGTGTCCATTACCACGATGAATGCGTTAAAATACATTTTCTGTTCGTTAAAGTATAGTCTAAATTTTCAGTCTATGTATGTTTTAGAGCAGTTTTCAAATACCTTTTATATTTAAGTGTATGGTAACTTTGCGAAAAGAGTTAAAATATGTAATAAAATAAGCAACTGAAGAAAAAAATTGCCAGCTGTTTAACCTATACCATTACCACTTCAAAATTTTTAGTTGTACTTCATAAAATATCCTTAAGACAATTTTAGGTGCTAACAACAAAATGAATAAACTAATTGAAACTCAAAAAACAAAGCAGGATGAGACCTTACTTTGTGTCTTGAAGAGACATCACTTTGTGTCAGCTGATTCCTCCCCATATTCCGCAAAAAGTAAAAAACAAAAATATGTTTTTCGTACGACATTGAGTGCTTACAATTATCCGAGTATGAGTTATTACAGTTACACTTACAGTGATAGATTTTGTTCTCGTTGAATGTTTGCCACGGTGCTTGAGTTCACCGGTGACTGACACTAAACATTCCGTTGAGGTCACGCCAGTCACCGTTTACTGGCACTGAATTTTATGTTCAGGCAGCATCAGTTACCGGTGACTGACACTAAAAGCCTGGCCTGAGAATAATTTCCTTATAAATTCGTGTGGCACTCGACGCGTTAACTAAATCGAATGTATCCGTGCGTTTTGAACAAAAGTAACAGGACTCAAGTTAATTTTAAATGTAACTTACTTACCATCCAAGGAAAATCTCCTTGTCTTGATGCAACTCCACCAACTGGCGACACGATTGGTTTAACACTTAAATCTAAAGAAATATATATACATATGCTTAACATTCATTTAGAGACTATATTAACTATAACCTTTAGTTTAACTATAAACGTATTGTTTTTCGACGCTGTTACTTAGGTACACTGTCATAAAATATATTACATGTATTACATCCAAGTTGATGGTTTATAAACAATTTTGAAGACGTTTGATTTTTGGTATTCTTTGTACTAAAGCACCGCGATCTGAAAAAGGCTGATCTTTGGATGTACATTCAAGAATAATGAAAAAAACAAAATATAGTTGTCTTATATCTCGTTTGCACCAACCCAAATGCCGGCTCAATGGAGGTATTTTTTATCCTTGATAAGAAATTCATCACTGTATATAAGAAATTCATCACTGGGGGGGGGGGGAGGAAATTCATTGCGGGCACAATTTTGTAACTGCTTGCTAGCCAGGAGCAAAGAAGGCTCATTTCTCAAGATGCATTGTAAAGTGGGTATATTACAGGTATTTTTGATTGTAAACGGAGTTTATTTCTGAATTCCTGGCTACGTGTTTTAACTGGCTGATTGCATTTCCTTTAAGGTAGATAGAAGTTAAATAATGTGTAATATAAATAAAGACTATTACAGTAGACTTTCGAGAATCAGATTCGCAACTATCCGGCCAAGTTTTATTTCTCTCTCCCCTACAATACGTACAGTATGAATAGGAAAACAAAATCAAAAGGCAATCAGGACTAAAATTGATAGGTAATGTGGATAAAGAATATATAGTAGACTCCCGAGTATCCGATTCGTGACTATCCGGCCAAGTTTTATTTCTGCGTAATATTTGGCTTAGTTCCACGGTCGCTTTCACATTCTTGAGATAAAAGGAGGCTTTGTACTAAATAAGTGAGAAAATATGTATAATAGTGAGCAGAGAACTCAGGCTCATCCGACTTTTTTTTACCACAGCCTGCCCTTCCGCCATACACTATCTACCAAAATGTATTTGGACACTTTGGATTTTAGATATTTTTTTTTAAGTCTGGAGAAATATTAAACTTGCTGTTCTGTATTTTGTACCATGGGAAGAACATACTTAAACTCACATTTAAGGAACAAAATTCAGGCTTAGGGGCAATTAGGGGGCGGTCAAAAAATTAAAGAAGAAAAACAACAGTTTTGAACATCTTGTATCAGAAAATGATTGAAATGTCCTGTAACTTTCGCAAAACATTTTTAATTATATACGCAATGCATGCAACCGCTTTCGTCAGAATAGCAGTAATATTCATGAAGATATGGGCATTTGTTTAAAATATTCGAAATTTGTCGCAAGTGTTTTGCTTATAACTCGCTAAGTTCCATCTCAAATTACATGAAACTTGCAGACAACTTGACAAAATAAAAAGTAAGTATGGTACCAAAACGTGGAGAAAATGTAATGCATAGTCGATGAGATTTGAGCAGTTTTATTAAAACAAATGTGATTACGCATGCGCGAAAGATATTAATTATTTTTTTTAATAATTTGGTAGTGAGATCTATGGGGCAACTTATGTAAAAGTTTCAGTTGAATATTGATATTTTTCAAAGAGATATACACCATAGAGTGAGCAGTATTTAGCAAGCTCTCAAATTGCAGAAAAGAGATAAGGAGTTTTCCACAAATTTTTATATTGCATGATAATTTTGGCAGTGTAAACAATAGCGTTCAAATTCAGACTCCATAAACACACATAATGCAATTTAATTCAGTTGAACATCTGTCAATTTTCCAATTTATTATGCAATATAAAAATTTGTGGAATACTCCTTATCTCTTTTCTGCAATTTGAGAGCTTGCTAAATACTGCATACTGTATGGTGTATATCTCTTTGAAAAATATCAATATTCAACTGAAACTTTTACATAAGTTGCCCCATAGATCTTACTACCAAATTATTTAAAAAAATAATTAATATCTTTCGCGCATGCGTAATCACATTTGTTTTAATAAAACTGCTCAAATCTCATCGACTATGCATTACATTTTCTCCACGTTTTGGTACCATACTTACTTTTTATTTTGTCAAGTTGGCTGCAAGTTTCATGTAATTTGAGATAGAACTTAGCGAGTTATAAGCGAAACACTTGCGAAAAATTTCGAATACTTTAAACAAATGCCCATATCTTCATGAATATTACTGCTATTCTGACGAAAGCGGTTGTAAGCATTGCGTATATAATTAAAAATGCTTTGCAAAAGTTGCAGGATATTTCAATCATTTTCTGATACAAGATGTTCAAAAGTGTTGTTTTTCTTCTTTAATTTTTTGACCGCCCCCTAATTGCCCCTAAGCCTGAATTTCGTTACTTAAATGTGAGTTTAAGTATGTTCTGTCCATGGTACAAAATACAGAACAGCAAGTTTAATATTTCTTCTGACTTTAAAAAAAATGTCTAAAATCCAAAGTGTCCAAATACTTTTTGGTAGATAGTGTATTAAGCCGGATAGTCGACAGTCTACTGTATTTACAAATCATCTATTTATATGCAAATTGTTACTTTTAAGTAATTTCTTAACATAATATAATTAACACTTTTAGATATCTCACCTAAGGGAGGATCAAATTTATATGGATCGCTGGTGTCCACTGGGGGTAAAGAATTTTTTATTTGGAAAAATTTATTTTCAGTTTCCGACTTCCCATCGGTAAATGTCCTAGTACCACATTCTGTAATGAAAAAAAAAACATATTATGGATATCAAAACATTAAATTTTTAACTCAAACTCAGCTGCACGAAAAAAATAAACAGAGCTTAGAGACAACCAAATAATCAAATAGTTGTCCTGCTCTAAGTAGCAGTCTCATGGCCTCATTCACCAGCCAATTCGAACCTTGCAGATTAAAGGCTTTCTCAACCAATCAGAAGGCTCTAATCGGGGGTTGGAGTGTTTGACAAAGGTTCGTATCGGTAAAAGAGGCCACCTCTTTGCTACTGCCGTTCAGTGTCAGAAGCTCAAAACTTTTTCTGCAAAGGTCCCTTATAGCCGTGACGCTTTTTGAGTTTACAAACTCTGTATTTTACGAATATTTTTCATGGTCGTTAAACTGCATGAACAATTTACCTCTCTTGCGAGCTTTTTCCTCATCAATTTGTTTCATAAGTGTTTCTCCAAGAACAAGGGGTAGTCCACAGCAAACTTTGGGCACGCCTTTTCCCACCCACCCGCACAGGGTGGGCCAACCTCTCATGGCAAGTGCTGCCGCAGCGAAATTACAAATCCGGATGTCTCTGCAGAGGTTTCTTCCACCTCCTGCACTGACGCAGTCTGGATTCATATGTGTGTAGTTCCATCGTAAATAATTTTGCAGTATTATCCCTCTGTCAGCTGCAAAAGAAAAAAAATATGTCAATGTTTTTTTGGTTTTTTTTTTTTTCAAATTTATTTACTTTTGGCTTATGTTTACAGTTACGCACATCGCATGATTTTCTGTGAACCTTAATCTTTTGACTGTCAAAAATGTTATGAGCTTACTTGATTTTTAAGCGAACACCAGGTCGACCTCAAAACCCCAGTCGTGATGACGTTACATATAGGGTACACGCATTAGAAAATATGCGACTCCAGGACCGTAAGATGGGGCGGGAGGTTCGCTTAAAAACCAAGCCTTCTCGCTTAATTCAAGCTGGAGGCGACACTAACGAAGTCTTTTTCACAACTTTCAACACATTGTTTCGACTTATTTTAACTCGCCTCTAATTTGTCAAATGCAGTTTTTTTTTTTCCTTTTCAAAATAAATGTTACTATTGCTAAGAGTACCGTGATTTGTTGATATTCATTCCCTTATCATACTCTGGTCGTCTGCAAAGGTCAGCTGGTTCGCCAAGTATATATATTAAGAACATGGAGGCAAATGAAGGTTAAAATTTTCTATGTTTAAAATTTACTAACAACCTGAATGCATTATTGAAATGAGAAATGATCACGAACATAAATATTGAAAAGTGAATTGGAGACGCATTTGAATTAGAAATCTGTTTTTAGGACTACCCAAAATATTATGCTGATTCTTTTTGTATGTAACGAAGTTTCAATTACACCGTTAATTAACGTTCTTCCCCCTTTGCCGAAAATCTTAATCACAAAATGCAATGAAATGTTATTTAGCTTACATCTTATGTCTATTAGTTAGCATTTGGACATTTGCGAAGTCTTAATTTGCTAATTTATAAATTGTTTGGTGTACATAATCAACCTATAACAAACAAAGCTAAAGAATTCCAATATTACTTTTTCGATCAACAGCTTAAGCGTATAAATGCATATAAAATAAAATGGGTATTTATTAAAAATATATATAAACAACTTACCGCTTGCAGATGCGTTGACGCAAATACATAAGCTAAGACCCAAAATCGTAATTGCCAACCTAAGCATGGTTTTTGAAGGCAATGGAGCCTTGAAGGCCGAAAGAAGCTTTTGACTTTCCCCCCTTCCCCCTTTACCACTTACCTTGGCCAAGACTGAACCAGAATAAACAGGTACGAAAAACCGGAATTCAACGAATCATCGGCATACGGGAAGGAAAGTAGTCTTGTAATCAGCAGGAAATCGGAAAAAGAATTTTTAGAGTGTTTGCCTTGAATTTTGTGACAAACTCGGAATATTGCTACTTATTATTTATCTCAGCGTTTCTTTATTTGTGTTCCGCGGAACCCTGGTGTTCCACAGGGAACATTCAAAGGTTCAATGAAGATTTCATTCTTTCCTTTCTTAATATTGAAGAAAGTCATTGGAAAAGCAATAAAATTACAAAGACTCGGTTTTTTTATCTAACAGGGCTGCGTATGGTCACTAACCATGAGACATAGTGTATTGCCCGGAGATTCGGCGTCCAGTCATTTAAGTTGCACCACCTTCGGCGGATGTCATTACTACTTTTTTTGAGAATTTTCGACGCTCAGTTTCCCCCTAGATGGTGGCACCTGACCTCTAATTGAGGCAAACTGCACTAGGAATTTAATTTAGCCGAGCGTATTCACGCCGAACGGATACTCAAGGGATCTTAAACATGCCGCATAATCATACGACATGGGCACTGGCAATTTCTGCATCTTGAAAACCCACCGACTTGGGCCAGGTTTGATCCTGCGAACTTGGGTGTACTAGGCCTACGCCTTACCGCTACGCCACCCTGCCGGCAAGAGGCGTTATTGCTCTCCGATATTAAGAGATCGATATTTAATATATAAAAGGCGTTATTGTTCTTCGATATTAAAACACTATAACAGCAACTGACTCTCGCATCCATTCAGCAATTTAGGTAATTGATGCAATGCAACCGCTCAACTTCGAAAGGTTATTGACTAGGATAGGGAATCTCTTAGAGCGGCAAATACAGGAAAGTTCCATATACAAGTGCACATGAATGCAAAGGAGTGCTGCAATGGATGCCTTTAAAAACATAAATTTATTCAGTCTTAAAACCTGAGAAATTGCATAATGGCTTTTATGTGTTTTATGTCCTGCTGCTAACAGTAGCACAACCAAAATTTTCTCCCAGAGGGACGGAGAAGGGAAGAGTTAGTTCTTTATAGTCCTTGCATGTATATATTCTATCATACTAGGTTGGTAATAGGGTTTAAAAGAAAGGTTCTGGGAGTAAACCACCTAAAATATCTGTCTATCGATCATAATTTTAATTTCATGGATTTTTTGAACAAAAATTTCCCTGCAGAAGGTTCTTGCCATTTGTGTATAATTTAACATATCAGGATCTGCAATATGGCTTAAAAGAAAGAGTTCTGGAGGAGAGGAGAGTCACTCTTTCGTTCTGCCGATAGAACACCTACCGTTGTGCCGCTGGTTAACATTTACTGTATTTTTTGTCTTCATATTATTTTGAAAATTTTATAGCAGGATGAAGAGGTTAAGCCTAACAACTAAACTCGCCTGAATTTTTCCGTAAAAGACTTCTATACACAGTTATATAGCGTACTGCGTATAGAAAAGACCCTTTTCTATACACAGTTTTTATTAGTGAAGTTTTGCTTATGCTCATCCGCGTCTGCTCAAACTTACGACGGTGACCTTCCCTGCCGCGGGTTTTCATTTTGAAATCTTGATATAAACCAGCGTTTCTCAACCTTTCAGTTTTCGCGGCCCAATTTTCTATCATAATTTTCATAGCGCCCCCCCCCCCCCTTACTATAAAATGCATACAACAATACTGTATAATGAGTACTGATTCTGTTTTTGAATTATTTTTAACTAACTGCCAAAACAAGAGCAAAAACGAGTAATTTAGTAATAAAATTAATTCAGTAATAAATCACTATTTTAATTTTGGGCAGTAGTAGATTATGATTTGTCTGCACTAAAAACAAAGGCATTTCGCCTTCTTTTAGAATCTTCAAGATCCTTCCTTTATGAAACTGGATTTTCTGCTGTGGCTTCTTTGAAGACAAGCTATAGATCTCGGCTAAATATAGAAACAACTGAGAGTGGCTATTTCTAATATTAAGCTCTCCTACGAAAAACTTTGAGACAGGCCCAAGAATGTCACTAATAAATTTGTTTTTCATTTAGTATGTTTTGGTTGAGAAAGTTTTAATTTAGTAATGTTTTACTTTAATAAGTTAATATGTCGAAATTTATTTTGTTTTCTATGTGTATGTGTGCTTTCCTTTCAGTCAGTTAATCAATTTTTTAAAGTAACATTTTCTCTTGGATATTCTCGCGCCCCCCTTCTCGTGTGCTCGCGGGGGGGGGAGCGGCCCACAGATTGAGAATCGCCGATATAAACGATCAATGTAGCACACTTGTAATTACATGGGGTGCATTACGAGGAGACCTGCTGTATTATACCCTATTTTGAACTGAAAATCGTCAATTCGGCATAAATTGGCTGTTTGAAATTGTCCATTTAAGCAACATTTTCACTGAAATCAATAAGCTAAATTGGACTCTTCTCGGCAAACAAGTGTTTTCTGCTCAGAACAAAAAATGTGCTTTTAACATGACACAATTTATATGCGTTTCAGATACTTTAATTTGTTCCCAACAATAAAAAGATAATCATAAGAGGAAGTGGTTGAAATAGAGAAGATGTTTATTCGGTAAATTATTGAGTAACTGAAAGGTTAGATTGAAGCTTTTAATTAGTATTTTCCAAATGAACAGTAGGCTAACAGGTAGGGACAATGAATTCCTTGGGAAATTTATCTAGCCTACATTTTTTTCTTGTTTCCGCCTTTTTCACAATTAGGGGAGAGCGGGGCTAAATCGTACACCCATTTTTTTGGCCTAGATTTCAAGCTAGATGATCCCTTCAAGTGCTGTAGTCTAGCGGCAGATCGCGCAAGTTTACAGTATAGATATCGTTTCGCTATGCGTATGTGTATCAGTGTCTCAGCAAAAAAAACCTGTTTTTACTCTTTTTCTTCTAATTTTCGTCCAGTACTAAATAAAAGGAAAGGTGAAGAATCTTTTCTTGTATGCTAGTAACTGTAAGATCATAATAAACTACTTCTCTTAAGCTCTCTTTTGGTTGTTAGCGATGATTGGTTAAGTGATAGAATTTGAGGTTATTTTAATATATTGCCACGAGGTACAGATTGGGGCTAAATCGTACAGAAGTGTGCGGTTTAGCCCCTAACTGTACGACATAGCCCCAAATGGTTTGCTATGGCAACAAACCAACATCGATTGTAACTTACGAGGAAAGTAGGCCTACCAAAAATGTTAAAGTTTTATATTTCTTCCTAATAAGTCCAAAATCAAGAAAGTAACTTTTAGACAACAACATTCAGTAATTTTTGCAAAGTCCCCAAATAAAGCACAACTGGAAGAGTCAGCTAAAGTGAAAGATCTGAAGGAAAAAATTCAACAACTGCAGGGAAAGATAAAAGCTGAAAAGGTAGGGCAGAAAAATTCAAAACAGGTGAACATGGGACTCAAAAGTAAAACCAAAGCGAATCCTAAACCCAAGAAAACAATTTCTAAAACAACAGTATCTGCTAAATCTAAAAGCAGGAGAAACATCAAATTTGATGATTCATCATCAGAAGACGAATTTTGCTGATATGAACGACATTGTCGAAGTCGATTATTCAGATGATGTGGACCCAATGAAGTCATTTCTTGATAAAGGGTTCACAAGAGAAGCTTCAGGCTCCAAGGATGTTTGCATTTTGTGCGGTGATTTCGGCAAGGACAAAGAGCTGTGGTGCAGGTGCTGCTCATATTCAGAGTGGATCCATTCAGCTTGCAGTGCTGTGGAGTCTGCAGCAACAACATTTTGTGATTTATGTACAACGCTTAACGTGTGACCTCTTTTTTTGCTCGCTTTTAGGTTTGTAATGAAATCTTAGAACTTTTTTTATTAAAATTAACCTGATTTTTTTTTTTTGGGGGGGGGGGGGATTGTAATTTCTTCTAAAATTTTACAATTGTAATACACAGTTTCTTAGTTACGACCTTTATAAGTAATAAAAAGTTTTTGCACAGTAATCTATTGCATTACAATCACTCCTTACCCAAACAGATGATTTTTAAACTGTACGTGGAATAGTTCCAAAATGTTTATGTATGATCAGTAGCCGAATAATCAAATTATATATTGCTTTTGTTCATATAACCTTCACTTTGTAATTTGCTATGTATCGACGAATCTCCCTTATGTTTTACGGTATAGCCCCGCTCTCCCCTAAATAAAATAATTACCTTCTTGCAGCAATATTTTGAGCGGGTTTTTGTCTTTTTTCATTAACCCTTTATTTATTTTTATTGAACCCCCCGTATTGGGCCCAAACCCGCATATGTCTCTCGGATTATGAGTTAATCTTTAGTATTAGAAGTTAACTGACGACAACAATTTCCGGTTGTACAGATGGAGGACAAAATAATACGAACACCTGTGAAATAATGGAAAATCTTTATTAATAGGGGGTCGGATCACCCTCTGACTGAAGTACAGATTTAATGCGACGTGGGATAGATGCATAAAGGTCATGGACAATATTTAAAGGAATATTCAGCCATTCCTCCAGATCGGTCTCGAATTCCGAAAGTCCGGATGGAGGTGGAAATCGGGAACGAAGTTTGGACTCCAAATAGGCCCATAAATCCTCAATAATATTCAAGTCAGGAGACTGAGGGGGCCAGGAAAGGTGTTCAACTTCATCGTCATGCTCTTCGAACCATTCTTGGACGCAACTAGCAGTGTGGATAGATGCGTTGTCGTCTTGAAAAGCGGGCGCTCTCCAGGGAACATAGTCTGGACAAAAGGATGGACATGATCCCCTTGAATGCTTAGATAGTGACTGGATTTGATCCTTCCATGCAGAATAACAAGGAGCCCAAGGAGATATAGAACCCCATACCATGATGGAGCCACCCCCATGCTTCACAGTCGGCAAGAGGCAATCAGGATGAAACGCTTCTCTAGGCGTTCTCCAGACATAAACACGTTCGGTCGTCTGAAATAGGGTGAATGACGATTCATCTGACCATATTACCTGTTGCCATTGCTGTGCGAAACAGTCTTTGTGGTCTCTGCACCATTTTCGTTGCTTGAAAGCATTAGTTGCTGTCACCAAGGGTTTACAAATTGCCGCTCTGCCATAAATGTTCGCAGCATGAAGCTCCCTTTGACAGTTTTTGTTGAAACGGGATCCTGGAGATGGCTGTTCATTTCGGATATTATTTCGGATAACGATTGCTTCTGCTTTCCGGCTACTATGCGCTTCAAGACTTGTCTATCCCTATCAGCAAGCTTTGACTTTCGGCCACTGTTGTGCTCTGAAGACATCGTCTTACACTTTTTCGTGTATGCTGTCATAACAGCTGATACCGTACTCCTTGCAAACCCCAAAAGGTTTGCTGTTTCCGTAACTGATGCTCCACTTAAAAGCGCTCCAACAATCATTCCTCTTTGGAACTCTGACAGGTCTGACATTTCAACTTATCCCCCACAGTTCGTTAGAAGCATGCAACACAGGTGACTGCTGTTGAGAGACTGATACCTTCCCCTTCACGCTCACTAGGTGGCAGACTTCTGTTGCAGGTGGCGCGGCTGTATTGGAGTTGTGAAATACGTCATACGTTTTCACAGGTGTTCGTATTATTTTGTACCCCATCTGTATATTTATATATAAAATCCCTTTTTACTATGTAGTGCTTAATTTTTTTACATTTTTCTTAACAGAATCTAATATAGTTTAAAACGTTTTTCGTATTTTTATATGTAGTTTTGTATTGATGTAATGTTCAATTTTTTATCTTTTAATGTCTATCATTTTTATTGTTTTCTCATCTGAGGATAGATGAGAAACCAAACCCCATGTTCCTTTCTCTTTCTAACTGTAAACTTTAACCGCACTCTGTTCCAAAAAGCTCCAAATGGTTTGAGCACGAATGTCATCAGAGACGTGATGGTATAGGTCAGATTTATTTCATTTATCAAAACTGTTATTTGTTACCAATTAACGTTTTATTATTGGTTTCGTGTTACTTCATACATATATAATATATATATATACGTATTTATATATATATATGTATGTATATACAGTGAAACCTCTCAATAAGGGACGCTAAGGGGACTGGAAATTTTGTCCCTTAAATAGAAGTGTCCCTTTCTCGGAGGTTCATAAATTGATGCATACACGTATAGTATATTGACTAAGTTTAACTTTTCAATAATAAGCATGTGTTACCATTTGCTTAAATACTGAAAATATTTCATGCATACAAAATGTAAGTCGAAATTATTGGAATTTAAAATTTTTTCCTTGAAAAACTAAAATTTCAGTATAAATGCCGTATTGGCAAAGTTAACTTACAGAAATTTATTTGAAATAATCTATTAGATGGGTTTGTTTTAAAGTGCGTAATTTTTGCAATACAGTATAAATCACGTTTAGTGTACTTTTTCCAATTCTTGTATAAAAAATTGTTGGTAGCTGGGTACTGTCTGTCAATGTTGAACACACATGTATTCCATAGTACAAAAGAGGGAAAAGCCTTTACAAGTAGGTTTTGGCAAGCACTTTAAAATACACTTGTTTCTTTGTTCATGCTTCTAGGACTCATACCAACTTTTAGAAGTAAATTTTTAGAAAAAAAAGAACTTCAGGTTCCAGTACATTTTTCTTATCTATATAACTTGAATTTTGAAAATTTTTCTCTAAGAATGTCCCTTAGAGTGTCCCTTATTCAGAGGTAAATGCATTGCAGTCCCTATTCAAAGGGACTGGGACCAGAAAAATTGTCCCTTAATCAGAGGTGTCCCCTTTTTGGAGGTGTCCCTTAAAGGAGGTACCACTGTATATATGTACGTATATACGTATGTATGTATATATATATGTATGTATATACCTATATACACACAGCACTACCCAAAACAATTAAATTAAACGCTCTTAAAAGAAATATATTTTCGCGTTGTAAATAATTCCTTAATTTTGACACAAATACTATTGTTCGAAATAGGAGTTAATTGTTGAAAAAGGCCTTGAATTTATTATGAACATAAAGTTACTCTATAAATCTTTAGCAGTATCAAATTTATTGCAGTTAATAATTTGCTCTTTCTGTAACTATAATTTCAAAGTAAGCATCGGTGCGTTAAAATGAAAAAGAAGATTGCTCATTTTAAGTCAAAATTACTTAAAAAGCGTCAGCAGTTATATTTCTCATTTATAAACACATAATGTTTAACTGTACACATAAAACTAGATAGATTAAAATCCTGGTGGATAAGACAAAGAATATGCGATAAATTGCTTCATCATCCAAATTTCTAATTGATTTTCATCAATTAATGGAAAATAACTATCGCTAACAAGAAAAGTTTTTCTTCTTAAATTTGTTTTTCTTCTTAAATTTATTTTTCTTCGAGACTTTTTTCTTATTCAGAAAATTCGATGCTCCCAAAGCTAGGCAGAAAATCGAAAAAAATAAGCCGAGCTGAACAATTTACTTCCACAGTGAAGATCCATTAAGAGTTGTATAGCTAAAGAAAGAATATCCTGACAATGAAACTGACTGACAGGAAAGAATATTTTTTATATATATAGTTTTTTTATGAAAAACAGAGTTCTAACAAAACTACATATTTACACCACCTTTTTAAACACAGTATGCTTAATAGCTTTTGTTCCTTACTAATAAGAATATATTTATTAAAATTTACTAAAATAGTAATTATTTAATCAAATTATGAAAGTTTTTAAGCCATTGAAATAACTTGAAATAATATTACTTGCATTAAACTATGCGTTAATATACATTGCTTTGATAGACACTTTTTTTTTTTTGCAAATCTTTTTGTATAAAAAATCATATTTAATATTATCACCATAATCTTTAGGATTATCACTAGGAATACTAACTCATATGCGTGACCCGATATGATGTGCGTTACTGATAATTTTGAGCTAAATTGAAATACTTTTTCTTTCGTGAAAGAAAAGTAAGCTACGCTATTTGAAGCTTTATGTAGTTTTTCTCAGATGAACGCAAAAATGTTTCTGGTAGTAACACCACAAAAAAATGGCATTGAGCATATTTGAATGGTTTGAGAAACTTTTTAGAAAAGTAATAATAATTTGGACGAGTCATTTTTAAATAGATAAGCATTGTATATCAATGTAAAACAAATGCTGAAAGAAAAAAAGTGTTCCAAATAGTTTGTTTGCAGAGAGTTTAAGATTAATGCAAACACGAACTTACATATTTTTGACTTTCCAAATTGATGAACTTTGGCTTTCATTTCTTCGCGCGTTCTCATATGTTTCATATATATTTTCTTTTAACAGCACTTGGCGGTAATAGCATTCAGTCAATTTTTAACCACCTTAAGCTAATAATATTAAATTCCTGAACTTCTCTTAATCTATGGACTCCATTCTACATCATATCATTTTTAAGGAAAAGGTTCTGCTACATGGAGAGATTTTACACTTTTATTTCTCAACTTTGGTACAGAAGATCTGTCAACCGTAGCCATTTTCAGAACGTGTAAAGTCCTGGATTTTCACAAAAAATGAGCCAGAAAAATCTGTCACTACTCAAAACTTTTGAATTCCCATAAGATTTAAGATATTCTTAGGTATTTTCTCTGGTATTTTTTTATTGTAGTATGGAGCTTACTCACTTGTACGTATACCAAATGTAAAACATTTTTTTAAAATACGTTAGTGCTTTTCAGAAATGTTTTTCCCGTAATGTATAAATTTTGATGAGAGCTAAATTAATATCGAATGCTGTCACTCATTTTGTTTGCACTTTATTGTTATTATCTGCAAGAATTTGATAAGAACGCATACTTAAAGAGACTGTATATCTGAAATAATATCAATGGCAAACGATGTTGATATTAATATTATTTCTATTATTTATTCAAATAAAACCAGATGAGAGATATTGCTTAAAAAAACGAATGTAGCCATTTAATTTTTTTCTACTATCTATGTATTTAAAATTTGACAAGAAATCGTACTTGAAAAGTATATGTTGTCATTTTTATTCTATTTCTACAATGTTGCCATTGACTTTATTTTTTTTTTCCTAAATGAGATAGTTGCTATAGAAAGGAATTTTTTTATAAATGCAATTCTTAGGTCATTTCAAAATACTCAAAAATTATTTACTGTTACCATAGAAGACTTCAAAGGGACCATTCGTAAATGATCCCACAATGTTTTTCAATATATCCCCCGCCCCCCTCCTTTGTTGCAAAGTGTCACCCTTTAACATACCCCCTACCCTTCTTACCACATGTCACGCTACATTACTTAAGCATATGTACTTGCAGTTTACATACAAAGCACTACGTTATAGATCACATTTCCTTTTTTTTTTTCGAACTTATAATAACATTTGTAAGCATAACAATAGCACTGATTATGTGTGTTCTTATTTTGTGTACAACGAGACTAAGGTTTTCAACAAAAACATACTTACGGTATTATGGTAAAAAATCTTAGTTGTTCGAATTCAGTAAACATTTACGGTGCTATTTTGTCTAAAAGTGTAAATACTCAAGATTTCTTTTAAATTTAAACGTTAGTCAGCATCGATGCTTCCGATTCAGA
Source organism: Octonoba sinensis (assembly GCA_038502835.1). NCBI lineage: Eukaryota > Metazoa > Arthropoda > Arachnida > Araneae > Uloboridae > Octonoba > Octonoba sinensis. Next base: position 13,030,322 of record CM076606.1, on the reverse strand, counting down.
ATAAAATGTTTTTTTTTTTTTTTTAATAATGGGCTACATACATTGACAGAATAAAATGTATGAGAACACAAAAAAGAAATGTAAAATAAATGGTAGGAAAAGTAATTTTGTTTGCAAAAAAGCCGCAATGTTTTAACGGAGTCAATTCAAGCAACATCATTGGTCACGTGGCAACGAGGAAAGCAATGTAAACAAAGGAAGCCGTAGCATCGCTTTACTTCGAGTTTGACAAATCTAATTAAAAACTATGCCTAAATAGAGTTGTTCTACATTACATAAAATTAACACAAAATAAAACACTATAACTATTGTAAATAAATTTCTTATAAAAAAAATATTGTTAATAAATTTCTTTTATAATGATTAAATTAAATGTAAATACTTGGTTATAATCAGAAAAAGTTGTGAAAACAGTCTAATTAATTTTTAGATAATTAATTTTGCATAGTGAACTCCACGTAGAACTCAATTGTAAATCTTAGTTAACAAAGAGCGGATATCACGTGACAACGATGATCGTTCAGGAGTTCCTCTAGCAGTGAATTGCCTCAATTGCGAAATAAATATTTGTTACGTGGAAACATGAAAAATATTTTCAAAAAATAATTGAGTATCAAGCAAGAACCAGCTTCACATTTTTAGCAGTAGGGTTTACATTTGTTTATAGTTCCGAATAATTTTTTTTTTCTTTTTCGATACACGATTTTTTTCTAGTATTTGAATCAACCATACAAAATTAATTTGCGCGGAACTATATATGTAGAAAAAAGACACTGCTGTATTTTTTTCTACATTTAAACAATTGTTAATTCTATGCATTATCCTTTAATCTATGAACACCTTTAAATCTATGCACGGATATGCACGGATCAATCTATGCACTTTAAATCTATGCTTTAATCTATGTACTTCCTTTAATTCTATGTACAACTTTTTTTTAATCAGAACTAAAAATAGCTAAGCCTGGTGGTCATTCAGTTATATGATTGTAGTCTAAAAAATTTGTTACACCTATACCTTTATGTTCAATTTGACTTTTCCTATGAATTTCAAAGGTTTAATGTTTAATTTATCTGAAAATGACTTTTCTGCCCTCAATTTGTACCAATACCATTTGGATAAGTATTCTTGTATGTTAGTACCATTGGATAAGTATTCTTGTATGTTAGTACCATTGGATAAGTATTCTTGTATGTTACTACCATTGGATAAGTAAGTAATATATATTAGCTTTTTTAATTCTATCGGTTTTTGCATCATTCGATAACAGTATAAAAGCGTTCAAAAACCAATGAACGTAGTGTTTTTAGTTACATAAAAAAATATGAGTACGGTGCACTTACACAACGTCATGTTTTTAAAACAGAAATTGTGTTTATTGCAAAAATCATTAGAAGACTACTTTTTCGTATCACTGTGTATGATACACCAAAGCGCCATTTGTACATTTTAAGTACAAAAGTTTGTATTGCATTTAATTTGAATATATACCCCAAATAAGTATAAACCGATTCTACATTTAAAACCGTAATGATAGTAATATTAACTTTAAAATAACGAAGTACTGAACATAATGTAATTTTGTAAATTACTTAAGTGGCTTCATTTGAGGGAAGGAATTTTATCAAATTGATTACCTCTATTAAATTCATTAAAAGAAGTTTGAAGCATTAAGTAATTGGAGCAAAAACTTGAAGCTAATGTAAAAATTGAATAATGGGTACAAAAAAAAAATTGAAAATTCAAAATAATAGAGGGGGTGGATGTTTAAATAGGTATGAGGTTTAAGTGGAAACATATCTTTTCGTTTGCAATTATAGAAAATTGAAAGGGCATTTTTGTGCATTTCTAAACGAATATTATGTTTTCTTATTAAATTTACAACATTCCTATAAAACATAAAAAAAGGAAAAAATATGATTGTGTTTAATAATCAATTTAAAATATAACTTTAAAGTATAATCTTTTTTTCTTTTTTTGTCATTAAGTATAATAATATGTCTTTAAATTGACTAATTGAGTACATGGACTTAATTATGTAAGGAAATGCGGGTAAAATTGAAAGCTCATTAATATCTTGATATTTTATAGAATTTTAAATGATGCGCATCAATAACTAACATGTAATTATCTACTAAAGTACAAGAATGTTTACGAAAAATGTTGTTCCATTGAACACTCCACGAGACCTAGAAAACTAACTGTTAGCATAGAGGTCGGATTATGAAAAATGTTCGTTCTAAAGGAGTTCCAACTGTACTTTAATAAAATTTATCTCATATGAAAAAAAGAAGAAATGTTTTGCATGATTTTTATTCCAAAGTTAATTGTTATTTTAAAATATGTATCAGTAGAAATATTACTGGCTCAGTTAATATTCTTTGCGTTTCCAAACGCGTTTTATAAAATATTTTTCATCTTCAGGAAGGAAAAACGACAAATGGATTTTTTCCGTGAGATTAATGCTTCATGCTCAAAAATTACTAAAAATATTTTTCTGAAGTGAAAGTATTTGCATGCAAAAATAAAGTTCAAATAATTTCCTATTTTTAATTAATATAGCAAAAATATAAGTAGCGCCGTACCCACTTAACTAATTCATGCATAGATTTTTAATGAATAAAACACATTAGCATTCTTTTGGATTATTAATTATTATTTAAGTTTTCGTAAAAGCATATATGCCTGAGCCTTTTTACTATATTTTAATGAATTAAATGCTTCCTGAAGCGAAAAATGAATCAATTTTTTTCTTAATTTTAATAAAAGACGAACATGTTTTTCTGTATTACTTAAAAATGGTAAAAAATAACACTCTCTGGACTTCGAACTTTTAGCTGAGAAATTTCATACGCTTAATTAGTTCAAAAAATGAATTCCTTTTATCTATCATTAACGAAAAAATTCAATTCAAACTTTAAACATTTTTTAAATACATTTTAAGCACGTAAATGATTATAACTTTATAGAAACACACATAACTTTCATTAAAAAATATTAAACTTTAAACAATTATATATTGCTCTGGATTTCGTTCATCATTATTAATTGTGCCATTAAAAGCTGATATTCTACAATATCTTTTTTCTGGCATTTGTATTCTGTGATAAAAGCTTTTGGAAAAAAGGCTATAATATGAGGGAACCTAGCACCCCTACAGCTATTTTGTGAGAGCTTGAGCACCGCAACGCCTACATTGTCAATGTACCTTAGCGTATAAATGTTTTTCTTAACTCTAAGCATTGATGGCAGTATATTATTAAGACGAAAGTGTTTGATTGAAAAGTATAAAGTAAAAACGCATAAAAATATAAATGGCACTTTTTTCTTTCAGTTTAAAATATATATATAAATAGTCAAAGACAAAACAGGTAAGTACCCTTTTCTCCTCTGTTTTTTATTTGGTTTTCTTACTTTTATTTTTATTTAGTAGCTATTGACGAGGTTTGGTGATATCAATTAAAAATTTTTGGAAAGAGTTTATTATTAGTTATTTATTTCCCCTTTTCTTTTGCCAGAAAAGCCTCATTTATAATTGTAATGTTATATTGTTATAGATAGCAGATGGCAACGTGTCTTCGTTGAGTAAATTGTTTGATAATAAATATAAAACTCATTGTCAAAAAGAGTTTGTTGCCATTAAGGAGTAATATTAAAAGCAATTATAATAAGAGTTTGAGTAAAGGCTTCTCTGAAACAATGGAATGAAAAATGAGAATAGTGTATGGAAGTGAACATTTTTTACTTTTATTCAACTGCCACTCAACTTAGTACGAAATCGGCAAAAGTACAAGCGAGGCTACATTTATGAGCGCAATTAGCTCTGTGGCGAAAATGATTTACAATACGTTTGCTTTAAGTGAGTATGGTCAAAATAAACTCAATTAAAAACATTATAATCGCCAAATTTGATGAATACTTATATATTATATAAATAGCATTATGTTTTCAATGCTGAATTTAACTTACGATCTTATTTTCATTGTTGGGCGAACTTAAAGGAAGAAGAACATTAAATTAAATTGCAGATCTTATAATGTACTCAAATTAATGTTTGCATAACCACATAAGTGTGTAGTGCGTGTAAACCAACTCCTCGGGCGATTTAACTCATCAAATCATCATTACAAATGTTCAATTAATGTCAACAAAAGAATAACAATAAAATATTTGTGTGTATTAAATTGCTAAAAACTTATACAAAATCTTAAATTAGCACAAAAATATTTTTTACTTTTTATTTTCTTTATTCCGCTATTGAAATAAATTGATGGTATATAATGAAGATTCGAGATAGAATGAACAAAGGATACTGATTAATTTTCACTTAAACATTTATGTATATGTATGTATATATATATATTATATATGTATGTATGTATGTATATATATATATATATATATATATATATATATATATATATATATATATATATATATATATATAATACATATCAACAGCACGCTCAGTTCAAAACAACTGAAATTTTTTGGAAGATTTTACTTTATATTTTTGGGGTATTTTTACACATAATAAAAAATGTCTTTTTAAAAGATTTTTATCATAAATCATTCCATAAGAAATTGCGGTAAATGTTTTGCACAAAATATGTATTTTATAAACCAATCGATCATTTTTTTAAAGTCGGCCTTCTCAGCCATTTACACAAACTCTTTGAAGATATTTTTCCTTTAATACAGTTAAAGTAAACACAGAAATTTATTCTATCGTGAATGGCTCTTTTTTTTCAGTAAAATATTTGAAATCGTTTTTGATCGGATATTGCCTGAATGAAAGATTTTCTATCATTGGCTCTGCAATAGAGAAGATTAAAATATTTTTTTCCTTTTTACTTCGTTCCCATAAAAGATCAATTTTTTGAAGTTCATGCTTGAAATGCTTCAAAAGACAGATAGAGTATTGAGAAATGGCTACTTTAGAATTGGATTCACGATAATAGCTTTCATTTGTATAATGTAATGTCCTTGAAAGATATCTGTAAAAAACATTTCCCCGAAAATACATGAGAATCTCCTGGGAAATCATTTATACTTAAGAACAGATTTTTAAAAATACGAAGAACCATCGCCTTTTTAAAAAAGAAAATTGCAGAGAATAAAAAGTAAAGAACATTCTGTAAATTGATAGCAGCAGATAACGTACCGCAGAAGTGGCGCCATCTGCGAGTACGCTGAATTACTATTTCTGACACACAAAGTCGTAGGCTAGTCCCCGCTGTTGAGATTCAAGGGTTTAGATCGCTCGGTCAAAAATGCCTCTTCAGTTGGAAAGCCTGGCCACCGACACGCTAAAAGCCTTATTCACCAACCTTTTGACAGGCATTCGGAATGGTCCGTTTTGACTCAAGTCCAAAATGGTATTCCCCACGACGAGCAGACAGCGATTTCTCGGAGCGGACTGTTCGACTTCAGGAATCAGAGGCTCATCAGTTGGTCCAAACCTACAGCCACATACGCAGTAGTGCAGTAAACAAAAGCTATTTGTATTTTATATTTATTGACTTCGAAGGGAAGTGCGAGGTGAAAGAAAAATTTTCTACATCAATTTTTACAAATACGAAGGCTTGAGAGTATGGAACCTCGCAGATACAGTTTGTTGTCGTCAGATGAATGACTTTGAAACTTCTGATAAAAATAATTTTCATGCGCGATATCATTTACAAAAACAAAAATTCAAGCTGTTAGTAGCATACTTCAGAGACAAACTACCAACATGCAATAAAAATAATGCATTGTCTGTTGAAGAACAGCTAGTAATAGCTCTAAGATTTTATATCGCAGAAGCTTTTCAGCTTCTGATTGGCAATATCATTGCAGCAAGCCAACTCACTTGTAGCGAAAGAAGTGTAAAGAAACGATCAACAGAGGAGCTGCGCGAGGTCACTGGGAAAGTTGAGCCAGTCAGAACATCGCTAGGCCGTGCTAGCCTAGTGGTTAAGAAGTCGGACTTCCTTCCACCTGGAAGGTCACGTGTTCGGTGCCCGTTGTAGACCCACCATGTACACTTGTATCCCACTACCCTCCCCATTCCGGATGCAAGGCATCCCTAAGGCCTCGTGCTAACAGGGGAGGAGGTTGGAGGAGGAAAGTCACAACATCGCTGTCTTCATTGCTGTCAGGAAATAGTGTGTCAATGGAACAAAAGTTCTAACTGAGAAGTAAATGCCAATTTTAACAGCGGGCTTGACGCATCGCTCGAATAACGGTTGGATCGGATGTTTGATACCCAGTTTATCTTCTGTACTTATACAGATTTTTTTTTACAATGTAAAAAGAGAATATATTTTTATAACTAAAAATAGCTACGAGATAATAGCATTTTGATAGCTGGGGATTCCTCGTGTAAGAATCCTCCAAAATAAGTAAAGTTCATGCGTGAGATAAGCTATGTGATCGCTAGTTACGGCAATTACCGCATAATCCCCAATACCAACCGCATTGTTTTTATGTGTAAACAATAGGATTTAATTAGATGGCCACTATATTATTACTACAACTACACATCAATTTTACAAAAGCAATGATAATGATGTGTGTAGATATTAGAAATCAAGTGGTTTCTGTTTCTTGAGTTATTTTAAAACTTTAATATATATATATATTTATATATATATATATAATTGTGCCTCAGTACAATAGGATGCAAGTCATTCTCGTTAGGCGATATTTATTCAAAAGTATACGGCTGCAGTTCGTATTCAAAAAATAGTTATTCTGCAATGAAACAGTAGGTTTAATAATGTGTTGGTATTACTAAACTAACACAACTGATAAAGATCCATTTCCTTTAAAGTAGAACACTACTACAAAAATAGAAATTAAACATTATGTAAGTAAAATTTCCTTATTTTTTAGGCATAATTCTTCACGCATTTTTATTCTCATTCATAATTCGATCAAACTGTGCGTTTGACATGATTACAATACTTGTTTGAAAATTTTGATTTCTGATTAATGATGTACAAATTTTATTAAGCATTATTTTTACATCAAGGAATACTGCGCATTCAAACATTTTTTGTTATAAAAGGAACTTTTTAAAAAACGGTGATAAGAACAGTGGAACAAACGAGGCAAACCGAGAACCAATATATCTCGGTTTCACTGTATTCAAAAAAATAACCACATTTCTTCACCTCGCCAACGAAAATATAAAATAAATATTCCCGGTCACGTTTCCCAATAAAATTAGATGAAGCGACAAAAATGAAGAAGAATTCATTCTATGCCTTTTCAGCAGCCACTCCACAAATGAGAACCGACGCACTCCAGAGAATTTCAACTCCAAAGTGAAAATTTTGACAAATGTCCCGACACCCTTGCGGGAATCTCTCGTGACATATTATGGCGCTTAGCCTCAATCGGTCATCGTACGAATTTTCCGGAAGGTCCGAAAGTGATTTAGTAAATCTGACAGTTTAGAAGCTGATAGAAAGAGAAAAGGCGTTAATTCTCGACCGTTCTCAGATTTAAGGAGCGAAGACAAAAGAATTTAAAATTCTATTGGAATGGTATAGATTTTTATTGGGTTAGGTTTGCTATGCATAATTCATACTGATACCGTTATAAATGAAGGATTCTTGATATTTTTCAGTTGCGGTGAGTACTTTTGAGAAAGTACAATAAAAGCGTAGTGCAAAGGTTATCGCGCAGAATCATATTTTATTGAATAAAATGGCTGCAATGAAAAAAAAAAAAAGGAGCACGGAATCTAACACGGCAGAACTAAAATTTGTATCCTAAAATCCAAACTATTTTTATTAAATAAAGTGTTCCTAGAAAGTTAATTCAACGCAGCACTCTGAAGTACACCTCGCATTTATGTATACTTTACTTAAATAGAGTTTTTAATTTTTCCCTTTGGGTCATTCCATTAGGACTAGCGTAACTTTAGAGAGGTTTTTTTTTAAAGGAATTTTGCAATAAAATACTACAAAAGAACTCTCGGAGAGCGTAATACTTTTAGTTATTATATAATACAAGTTAGTCTAAAACATTTATACTGAAATATTATTGAAACTTTTCTAATTTCAAATAATTGAACTTAAATCAGTGGCGTAAATAAGGGGGGGGGGGTTTGGGGACAAACCCCCCCCCCCCCCCCAAATTCTGACTTAGATACGGGATGGCTTAGAGGGACCCCACCGAAATGTTGGTGTCCGAAAACTTTTTTGAGACCTTAACTCTCTCTACGCTTTATAGTATTCTAAAAATATTTAATTTTGATTAGAACACTGCTAAAAAAAAAGGCGCGATACATGGCAAATAAAAAAAAAAAAGACAACTATCGAACCTTTGGGTTGTAGGGTCGTACTAGGTCGTACATAGGGTTGCAAATTTGTCGCAGAAAAGACCCCGAAATTTGCGGCAAATTTCCCGAAATGCTCGCGAGAAGACAAATATATTGTAATAAAATCTAGGATATCTGCAATGAAATTTATTTTTTAAGTAAGGAAGTACATAAGTGAACAATTTTATTTCTTTCAACTTTATGCAATATTTAGGTATTTATTTAAATGTACAGAATTTTGGTACTCGCTATGACTTAATAGGTTTTTATATGTAGAGAAGGACCGTTTAGCATCTGCGCTACTGACGGAACTGACAAACATCGAATTGCCACTTTGGACAGGTCGGGAAAACTTTTTCTCTTGAATTTCCAAAATTGAATTGCCCTCCTTCAACGTGTAACTCATTTGGGGGGGGGATCATGGGGTTATTGATAAAAATGGAAGAACTATCAACTTCGTTAAAAAGATTTAAATATTTGTATTGATTAGGATCAAAAACTTCTTCTAAACATGAATGTTATTATCTATAACTACTTTTACAGTTATTTTTCTATTGATGAATTTTTCTAAATTTTAGGGAAATCTGTTATACATTTTAAAACTTCAGAATAGTATAAATTGCCATTAAAATGCAAGTAAAAAACAAAAAAAAAGTTTTACATTTTAAACAATTTTCGCACAAATCGTGGAATTTTTTAAAAATCACGGATTTTAGGAAACAGCTTCAAAAATCGGGGGAATTCACGGAGCAACAAACTTGCAGCCGTAGTCATACCACTTTCCCAGGAATTTCTCCCCTAAATACCTCCACCACAAACCCCTATTATACACTAGAGATGAGTTTGGGCTCATTTCTGAGCCCAAGTGATACTGTTTGGCGTCAAAGACCGAGTCCTCCCGACCCCGAAATTATTTTATGAAGTGTTGTTAATAGATGTGGTGCTACATCGATTAAATGTAGGTTTTTGTTGCTATCGCAATTGGTTCTAATGATTTTTCTTTTAATTTCAAATAAAGAATACAATATATTTTTTAACTATCATCAAATGTTCCAGTTGAGAATAAATTTTGGTGAGCTAAAATGAATGAAAAATGATGTTTGAAAATCTTCGGTTTGGCAGCATTTTCGGGAAGTTTTTGATTCGCAGTCGAACAAAACTGGAATATGTTCAGTGCAACTCTTGCAGTTAGGAGAATTATTAATAAGAAGACCTATTAAATAAGATGGGTCTCTATAGTCTGGAGCAAATTGAAAATAAAAGTGGACACAGGACTAGCAAAAAACCATTATTAGAATAAAAAAAGGAGGCTGGAAATAGCTTTCAAATGCAACCAAGCCGTACTTTTAACGATAAATTTATCTAAACTAGAATCTTTCCCATGACTGTTCACAATTCTCCTTTCAAAGCTTCTGTTTAACAATTTTATCAGCCGTCCCTCACTACGTTTCATGCCCAGAGCGGAAGAAAGTCCGTTTTATGACTTCTTCCTTTTAGAAGGTGCTTTCAAGCACCACGGGGGTTTGCGTTAATTGCTCTCCACTTTCAACTTAACCCCATTCTCTACTGACCATTCAATAATAACGCCTCAACCGAACAGATATCGTTTACTTTACAGATATACAGAAACAGATGCACTGAGCAGGAAGATAGGAGATAGTGAGAGTAATAAAGTGATGAATGTCATTCTCAATTTCTCCTGTCCCCTAACAAATAACACTGCAGCCATAAAAAAAATTCTCACGTTCTTTAAGCATCAACTATTCTTATTTAAATGGGTTTTTCCGCCAATGGTTGTTTACTTTGCCTATAGGTTAATGTATGAATATTTTACCATGAGGAGAGACCTTCCACTTTCCTCTCGTGCGTGCATTGGTGGGTCAGTCTGTACTGATCAGGTTTTGCGCATTTTTTTCAAACCAAATTTATTTAGGGAAGTGCATTGAATGAGGGGCAATAATGAAGTGAGCAAAACCTTACAAGCATTTTTAAGCCGAAAGAGAAAATTGATGACAATTGTAATAAAAAGAGAAAGTTGATGCCCTCTGAGGAGTAGGAAGTACAATCTCCAGAATCAGAATTAGTTTCACTAGACACTTCTGAAGGAAATATTTTATTTTTGCCGCTTTTATTACTAATGCATTATCTAACAAGAAGTTCCGTCTAGAACTATACGAGCCTACTTTCTCGTATACACCAACTTCAAACTTATAATCCAGGTATCTCTCTTTCTCATTTAGCTTTAGTTCTTAATTACTTCAAATACCTTTTTCAGCAGTTAATACGTATTCCTTCACTCACACATTCATTCTTTCATTTATTCAGTCATTCATTTACTCATTGTATTTATTCACTCATTTAGTTGTTTTTCAATTCATTCACTTGTTTATTTATTTTATCATTTATTCATTCAAAAATATCCATAAAAATCCCGACGAAAAAATTTCATATGAAAATAGGCTCCTTTAGTTCTGTATTGTACCTGTACAACTTCGTAACTGTACATGTTCTACGTCATAACATCTTTCCGATGAAGCTTGTTCCAAGCAAATCCGTCTGTTATATCATCATTTATACAAGATTGAAAATTCCCCGTAGACGTTATCTTAGTGTTTTTTGAGCTGTTAAAAAATGAATAAAAATTGTTCAAATCAAAAAATTTTTCACGCTGAGAGCTTCTTCCAATAAGCTTGTTGATCGGAACTTGGATCGGATAGAGTTTACTTAATTTGCCCATAGGTGCTATTGTTAAGATTTTTTGAACTATTCAAAAGTAAGCGAAAAATTGTTCAAATCAAAAAGTCAAATATAAAAATGAAATGTTCACGCCGAGATCTTTTGATGCAAAAAAAAAAATCGGATCGGACAATTCCTTCAAAAGTTAACAGCAGACAGACCGATAGACACAAGTTTTTCCCACCTCAAAAGACTACTTTCAAATTTTTTATTTTTCAATCTTTATTTAATTACTTCCCTTATTTTAAACTTTTCTTTATTTTTAACGATATTTTCACGACACATTTAGCCTTCTTTCATGCTTTATTATTTTTTAAACTTTAACGGGAAAGTAGGCTAAAAATGATAATGGGAAAAAAAGTTATCAGTTGAAAGTTCTATGTTCTCTGTGACAAAAAAACAATATTCCTGTAAATTCGTCAAGTTAGGTATGCTTTTTTTATTATTATTATTTAATTATAGTTAGGGGAACGGAAATGTATATAGTCTATACAATGCAACATTGTCATATTAAATACTTTCCCTGCAATAAGAAACGAGTGCAAACAAAAAACAAAACCACGTAAGAATTTAAACTTTTAAAAGGAAAAGTGTAGATTTTTCCTTTTAGAAAGCAATTTGTCTTTATTATTAACCGACTTTCCAAAATAGGACGGTTATTAATTGATATCTATGCATGTTTTTTGTTTGTTTATAAATCGATAACTTCTCATTTCATAAACCGATTTTAAATTATTCTTTTTTTTTAATCTATCGAGGATGGTCTTCCATAGATCCCATACTTTCGTTTTGCAATAAACCGTATACGATAATTAAAAGAAAAAAAGGTTTTGGGAGGAAATTTACTAATTTTTGTGCTTTTTCAACCATAAAGTTTGACTAAATGAACCGATTTTAATAATTTTTTAATTCATAGGGAGAGAGGGGGGGTGGAGGGGTGTTCGCCTGACTTAAATCTCGTACATCGGTTTGACTACAATTGTTCTTTAGAGGAATCGAACTTCCTCCAGAAGAAACCCCCCCCCCGAAATTGGGGTCTAGCTACGCCACTGACTTAAATTGAGCTGTGTGACTAAAGTAATTTTTTTTTACCTCCGAAAAAATAACTAAACTTCAAATTAAAACTTCTATGAATTTTATGGATAAAAATACTTTTGTTCAATTGTGGAAATATATGTGTTGATAAGGTTTGAAAATATCAAAGTTATCTTTTGGTTAACAGTTAACAACATTAATTTATTGACGTTTTTATGAATCAAATGGCGTGACCAACGACCGTGAGTAACGTAAAAGTTACTTAAACATTAATACTCACAGTATACTGAAATTCTACTGTTACAGATGGATTTCATTTGCCTCTTTTTCAATTTTTTTTATAGTGCTACATTAAAAATATTTTAGCCAGTTATTTAACTCAGATAAAGAGTAAAGAAAATTTTAAAAATTAAAATTCTGAAAGCAAGTGGAGAAAGAAAACTTACTTTTTTGTGACTAACGTAGCAACGAAAAGCTCCACAAAAGTTTTATCTTTTCAGATATTAAAAAAAAAAAAAAATACAAGAAGGACATAGAACAACCTTTCAAAAAATGTATTCAGTGAACAGGAGAAATGAAGACATCTAAGCGAAACAATTCTGAATGGGAAAGGAAAAGTAGACTTAAAAGATTTAACATTTAACCATGTGATTTTTTCATCAGAAAATGCAAACCAACCAAACTTTTAACAAGAAGTTCCGTCTAGAACTATACGAGCCTACTTTCCCGTATACACCAAATTCAAATTTATAATCTAGCTATCTCTTTCTCTCTCTTTCTTATTTATCTTTAGTTCTAATTATTGAAAATATACCTTTTTCAACGGATAATACATATTCATTCACTCACTCATTCATTCTTTCATTTATTCAGTCATGCATTTATTCATTCATTCGTTACCTCATTCAAGTGTTTATTCATTCATTTACGCATTCATGTATTTATTCACTCATTTATTTATATTTTCATTTATTCAATAATTTATTCATTCATTCTTTTCCTCATTCATTTATTCATTGATTTAGTCTTTCACTCTTTCATTTATTCATTCATTCATTATTTCACTCATTGAGTCACTGAGAAATATCCTTGAAAATCCCGATCAAAAAATTTCATAGCAAAATAGGCTCTTAAGTTCTGGATAAACTTTCTATTTCTACTTGTTCTACGTTATAAGAGCTTTCCGATAAAGTTTGTTCCAAGCAAATCGGTCCGTTAGATCAGGATTTATATAGGGTTGAAATTTCCCCGTAAGCTCTGTGTTAATTTTTTGAACTGTTCAAAAATGAACAAAAACTGTTCAAATCAATATTTCACGCCGAGAACTCCTTTCAATAAGCTTTCAATAGGAACTTGGCTCTTGTGCCCAGAGTTTACAGAATTTGCTTCAATTTTGTCCATAGGCGCTAATGTTAAAATTTTTTGAACTGTTCAAAATTGAACAAAAAATTGTTCAAATCAAAAAGTAAAATATAGAAATGAGATGTCCTCGCCGAGATCTTTCGAATGCAAAAAGAATTTTTCCAATCGGACAATTCGTTCAAAAGTTATTAGGGGGGGACAGACCGACAGACAGACAGACAGACCGACAGACAGACAGACCGACAGACAGACAGACCGACAGACCGACAGACCGACAGACACACTTTTTCCCCATCTCAATACCCTACTTTCAAATTTTTTATTTTTCAATCTTTATTTAATTACTTCACTTATTTTTGACTGTTCTTGATTTTTAACGATATTTTCACGATACATTAAGCCTTCTTTCATGCTTTATTATTATTATTTTTTACTTTTACGGGAAAGTAGGCTAAAAAACCGTTGCCAGATTCTGAAACTATAGATTGCGCTAACGAAAATGATATATCACAGTTACAGATATTGAAAAATAAATGTGGTAAGCAGCGGGACCGGTGCCGCTTACCGGTGGGGCATGTAAGTTTTTAATCAAATATTTCTTTCTAAAACTTTATTATTTCGTATTTTATCGAAAAATCACCGCATCCTTATCGAAGCTCAAAACTGACATGTTAACGGACATGCATGTCAACAATAAAATTGGTAAAATACAATTTAAATTTTGCGAATTTTGACTTGTAACGACTTATTATGTAATATTTATTTGTACTGTGTTTTTTTAATGATTAGATTAGCGTTGCAATAATTTTTGATTTAGATATGGAGCTGTTAATTTAAATTTTTGTTTGAATAATGCTATACTAAATTTAAATGCTTTTATTAAATTCCCTTTTTGAGAATTTAAGCTGTTTTTATGAATGTGTATGTATTTGTTGGTTTTTTCACCAGAAAATTTAAGGAGCTTATACCTTTTATCCAGGCCGTTCATAAGGGGGTCAACGGTCAATTGTCTTCCTCCTGACAATATAATGTATTTACATATATGTATATGTATTTTGTTGCTTTTTAATGCAATATATAGATTGAGCTTATACCCTTTGCCCCTCTCTCCCTGGAAAATTTTGAACCGACAGGCCTACTGTTGTGCCTCCCCGTGAAAATTTTTTTAAACCATTTGGCTAGTCTTGATTTATTTTAAAGCATCAATATGTTTTGCCTAGTCTTGATTTATTTTAAAGCATCGATATGTTTGCAGGTCTTCTTTTTAGAGCACGAACTTTGAGCTATTCCCTACAAACCTTACAAAATGAATTTTAAAATGACGAAAAAAGTTTTAACGCTGGTAAAAGAGAGGTAATATTTAAATATGTCAACAGAATTGAATTTTTTTTTTTTTTTAAAAGGAATTTTTGCATTTTGGACGAACATACGATACTCTCTCATTGGCAATCTTGCGTAAGTTGCGGTGTTTAAGGTCTTTCCATGTACATTGAAGTTGAGAGTAATACAGTAAACGAAGGACTTTTTTTAAATTGCCTTTCTTACAGCCAGCAAGCTTGAAAAAAAAGCCAATTTAAAGATCATTAGAATGGTGCTGCCATCTATTGAGAGTAATATCATTAGTTGGATCAAAATGCAAAATAAAATGAGACGATCTACTAGCTCAGTGATGGGGAAACTACGGCCCGCGGGCCAAGTCCGGCCCGCGGAAAGGTTTAATCCGGCCCTTTTAAGAGTGCCGTTTACTCAAAAGTTCGTTGGTTAAGTGCTGGAAAAGTATTTGAAAGAATTTGGGATTTAAAAGACGATATTGTGAATTTTCTTATTGATAAAGACATTTATTATCAATTTGACGTCTTAGAAAACGAAACGTGGCTTTCTGATTTCGCTTTTTTCACAGACCTCCTCGTACACATGAATAAACTTAATCTCAAATTGCAAGGGAAAAATCAGTTTCTTCACGATATTTGGCAATACCTGAAAAGTTTCAAATTACAGTTATAATTATTTGCTAATCAGATCTCTAAATCTGATTTTTCTCATTTTCCAAGAATACAATCTTTAAAATTCACTATATCAAACAATAAGATTAAAAAATACGAAATTAATTTGAGAAAACTATCTTCAGAATTTGAAAGGAGATTTCAGGACTTTAGAAAAATGGAACCAGAGTTTAGTATTTTTAAGACCCCATTCAATGTTAATTACGAAGAAGTTGATGCAAAATTTCAACTTGAGCTAATACAACTGAACTGTAATACTCTCCTGAAACAAACTTTTCATACAGTACCATTACTAGAATTTTATAAAAATTTAAGTCCAGATAATTTCCCAAATCTAATTACTCATGCAATGAAGATAATGACAATGTTCGGCTCATCTTATATATGCGAACAAATCTTTTCAACAATGAAGCTGAGGAAAACTTCTTAAAGAAACAAAATTACAGATGAGCACCTTTCATCAGTTTTAAGAATCTCTGCTTCGCAAATGGAACCGGACTATGATGAAATTTTGACGAAACAGTCTCAATTTCATTTTCCTCGTGCACCATCAACCAGTAATGACACCAGAAAATAAAGTGATAATACTTCACATCAAGAACTACACTAAATTCATTTTATATTTTGTGCTTATAATTTTCTTACCTTTTGCTTTTTTACTATTTAAATAATAAGTGTATGTAATAATATATGTATAGGTTTATAGAACACATACATTTTTTAACGATTAAGCATTATTCTTTGGCCCGCTACGATTGTCTAGTTATTACAAATGGCACGTCTTAAAAAAAGTTTCCCCACCACTGTACTAGCTACTGCTGAATGCTCTCAGGCTGTATAGAGTAGTGTGTACCTCTGATTTCAACATTGCTTGTGTAATTTCTTCGGCAGCGACGTTATTTACGGGAGGGGGGTTCATTTTCTCTCTATTCCTGTTGTGTAGTAGACCCGTCATTTCAGAGTTTTCGGTTGGGGGGAGGATAGTATATACGTAAATACATATACGAAAAGGAGAAGCAACAAATTACACGCGCACATATATAAAAATGCACTATGTTCTAAAAGCCAGTTCAGTGGGGGAAAAATATCCCCTCTTAAAGGACCTGTTCAATGGGTTTCCAAATGAAATCTGAATTCAAACTCATACTTTCATATCTTAACATGCATGTCTACGTTTTCAGCTCCCTAAGATGCTATTTTTCTTAAGCAACCATTTCCTCTTTTTTAGCCAACTTTCCCGTAAAAGTATAAAAAATAATAAAGCATGAAAGAAGGCTTAATGTATTGTAAAAATATCGTGAAAGATAAAGAAAAGTTTAAAAAAAGTGAAGTAATTAAATAAAGATTGAAAAATAAAAAATTTGAAAGTAGGGTTTTGAGATGGGGGAAAATGTGTCTGTCGGTCTGTCTGCCCCCCCCCCCCCCTAATAACTTTTGAACGACTTGTCCGATTCGAAAAATTCTTTTTGCATTTGAAAGATCTCGGCGAGTACATCTCATTTTCATATTTTACTTGATTCGAACAATTTTTCGTTCAATTTTAAACAGTTCAAAAAAATTTAACATTAGCGCCTATGGGCGAAAATGAAGCAAATGATGTAAACTCTGGGTACAAGATCCAAGCTCCAATGAACAAGCTTATTGGAAGAAGCTCTCAGTGTGAAATATTGATTTGAACAATTTTTGTTCATTTTTGAACAGTTCAAAAAATTAACATAGCGCTTACGGGGAAATTTCAATCCTGTATAAATCCTGATCTAACGTACCGATTTGCTTGGAACAAACTTTATCGGAAAGCTCTTATAACGTAGAACATGTGCAAATAGAAAGTTCATCCAGAACTAACGAGCCTATTTTCCAAGGAATTTTTTTTCGGGATTTTTAAGGTTATATATAAATGAATGAGGAAAAGAATGAATGAATGAATAAATATATGAATGAGTAAATGAACGAATAAACAAATGAATGAGTAAACGAATGAATGAATAAATGAATGGCTGAATAAAGGAAAGAATGAATCAGTGAGTGAATGAATATGTATTATCCGTTGAAAAAGGTATATTTGAAAAAATTAAAAACTAAAGCTAAATGAGAAGGAGATAGCTAGATTATAAATTTGAATTTGGTGTATACGGCAAAGTAGGCTCGTATAGTTCTAGATGGAACTGCTTGTTTTACCCGTAGTTTAACTCGTACTGAAACTATTTATGTTTAAAGTAAAACTTGGCAATCATTCCCCACAAAAAATCGTATGATTTAAATCGTTTCTTTACCGTCCCAGATCGACCAAGCGTGTTACGTTATCTGCCAGCCAATTGTAAAGTGCCTGCTTTCCAGCAGGCCCGTCATTTCAAAATTTTTCAGGGGGTGGGGCAAAGGGTATAAACTCAATGTATATTGCATTCAATGACAACAAAATACATGTACCTGCATATAAATACATTATATTTCCGAAGCCAAGGAGGGGCAATTGACCCTACGTACCCTGTAATTGAGGGGTCTGCTTTCTAGCCCTGTTTCAAAATCCTCAGGCCCTATTCTAAGCCCACTTCTTGAAAATCTCATGTTGCAATTCTGCAAAAATTGGAGGCAGCAATGAGCAATTCATGCAACTGTGCTCCAACATAGCTTGAAATTTATTAAGTGTACAGTGCTTTATAATACACTTAATACATTGAATGGCTGCTTATGCATTTTATTACTTGCACCCAGAACATCACCCACTAGAGATCTACACAGACGAAGCGTGAAACAAATATCAATTTTACCGTAGTAATAACTTGAGTAAATTATCTTCAAAATGAAATATTCACTAGCTCGGGACACTTAGTAGCTAAATTCTCCTGAAATTATGAAATACAAAGCATCAAGACACCGAGGCCTTTTAATAAGTCTTGGCAGAGAAAGCAATTTTTCGACGGTAATTGACATGCCGATAAGTAATTGCGCCATATATTTTCTCCGGATTCTAGGAGATAGGAGATCGTAGGAGATAGATTACGGAGATCATTAATCTTAAACTCTCTCACCTTGGTGGAGGGGGTAGATTTAAAAGGACTGATTAAATGAGATTGATATGAAAGAGGAAACTGAGACAGTTTTAATTTTGTTAAAAGGAATAAAGTTAAAATGTGACAAAAGCACGAAAAACCTTTTATTATTAATGTAACTCTTTTAAAGTGGTTTTGTGAAATTTATTAGGTACAATAGCTTCTCAGAACTATTCTTGAAATAGGAACTTTCATGACGAGCAGGAAATTGGATAAAGTCATCTATTCTGATAATACCTCGACAACGTTACGAAGTTCAGAATGGCAACAGTAAGAGCACGAGTAACACATAAAACGCGGATCACGTGTGTACATTAAACGCTTGATCACGTGCATACAATTTGCATCGCAATTAAAGCTTTTTAACGTGGGTTTTCTCCAGTGTACTGTCAGTTTTAAGATAATCACTCATAATTTAGACGTCATTTTTTTTCCAAATAATCCGTTTCTAGTTCGAATTTGTAGACAATTTGAATTCTTATGGTTACGTACGGCTACTATTATACGATAAAATTTATTTAAAAAAATTTTGGCACACTAAAAGTAGTGCATCAATTTTGACTGTGCTCTTAAACTGTACAGAACGGAGTTTGCATGGGTTCTATTGGTTTCCCGTACTACTTTACCCTAAAACACTGAAGATAAAGGAAGGAAAATCTCGTTCTATGGTTAATTGCATAACTGCAGCTGTTTTTTTCAGTTCATAAACTCAGTTAATGTTTTTTTTTTTTTTTTTTTTCGAGAAATGAGAAAAAAACCGGAGTATTCAAAAATTATTTCAATGACAATGACTCCTAATGTGACAACATTTTTCAAACTAAAAGTGGGGACATATCACTGACGCGGGTGGGAATGCCAATTTTTCTCTTTTCAGAGTATCAAAATGTCACCGAATTGAAGAATTTCAGATTTCGCATGAGAGATAAATTGACATAAGATTCCCCCCACTTGCTTCTCCTGCAATTTTCATATTTTATGTCGGCAAGATAAATTTCAATAATATGACGAGTTACATTGGTTTCAATAATATGACGAAATACGTCAATTACAATTCTGCTGACGAAATATCTTGACTTTAATCATATGGACAATACCTGAAACTGTCGAATTATCTTGGCATTAACTATGCAGGCGATAAATTAGATAAACAAGATGTACCGGTTATAAACATATCATCGATGTCATAGTTGACAAGATATTTCGTCATCAACTTCCCGAGGGCAATAGTAAACTCTGTTCTACAAAATAGCTCAGATGGATTTTGCACAAAAGTCATGCTTCAATTTTTTCTTTTTTTTTTTTTTTTCTTTCTTAAATTACTAATTTTTTAATCTTATGAAATCTGCTTAGGATCCAACATAAAAACTTCTTTCGTCACAAATCACTGTTGTTGTTTTTTTTTAAATATTTCTCGGTGTTACATTTCGGTGTCGTTTCCTTACACATACCACACCTCATCAATCATTTTGGGGGTAAATTTGATGGATCACCCTTTTTACTCTGGTTCAAGTTATTTTAGGACAGAAATGTGATCTTCTTTCATTCACGTATGCATAAGCAATGAAATTCAAATTTGCTCTCAGACATTTTATGAAGGGGTTATGCATTTTTCATGCAACATTTTATGATTCCATTAATCAATGCAAGTAATACAATATTGTAGCCAAGTAACAACATTTATAATGGTTTCAAATGTTGCTTTTGTGTAAATTATCCCTGTTTTTTATAATCATTACTGTTTAAAGAAAAACATCACGTTTTAGCCTACTTTCGCGTAAAAAAAGGGACAGGTGGCTTAATATCTCGTACAAAGCGTCACAAAAACAAAAAATAAGTCAAAAATTCATTGATTATTTTAATAAACACAGTAGAACCCCTGTTAAGCGGCTTAATTGGCACCCGTGCTAAGCCGGTTAAGTAAAAATACGGTTAAAGCGGGGGATAGCAAAACATGGGGGATATATTATGCAATTTAAAAAGGAGAGTGGAGGTGTTATGATTTGTTGCGTTTTAGTACAGTTACTATGAGAGTTACATACCAGTCATCAAGACCTTCGCAGGGCTGAATTGACTGACCCACTGAACCTGAGGTTAGCCAATAGCCACACTTGATTTCATAGGACTCCTACGCGGATTCGAAGAACATCCCCCCCCCCCTCCCCCGATATCGGAATGTCGCTTTTGTCCGGGGAGATAAGGATTCCACGAAAAAGTTTTCTCGAGTACCGCAGCACCTGTTCATCGATATAACTATATCTAAAAGCTACTTTTGTATTTCGAAAATATGGGTCGGATAAAGCGAAGGCCGGTTAATCCGGAGCCGGTTAAGAGAGGTTCTCCTGTATTTAAAAAAATTTTTTGGAACCGTGTGCGCTTCTGAAAAATGAGAAATGTTGCACGTCAGTTTTAGATGTATTTTTATGATGTTTGAACGATTGCACATTAAAACAATGTACTTGATTGTGGGTATGCACCGATTTATGGACAATAATCAGTGATCGGCCATAATCAGCCACTTTGACGATTATTTGTGATCGGCTAACTTCTATCGCCTTATCTGCAAAACAGTTATATTTAACTATATTTAATCTGACAAAAAATGTTGTTTGAATTTATTACTAAGAAAATATAATTGCTTCAGTTATGGGTGGGGGGGGGCCTCCTCGTGGTGCGGACTGGGTAACGCTAAATCTCCACCTATCCGCTCCCGGCGGATGTTAGGATCTCTTTGTAGAGAAACTGCGGCACCGGGACGGTAAAGTAGGTAAGCCCCGCCCGCCAGTCCGGTCCATATGACCGATTCTGGTTAAGTGTCTGAGAGTTGTTGGAAGGAACGAAGGAGGAATGCTGCGTTCCCTGCCCTTCGGGGTAATCTGTGAAGGCCTCAGATGCATATGAAACAGCAGGGAATTTCTGTGAATGAATTAAGGTGGAAAATACGTTTTTTGATTTATGAGAGTGGTGACTCCGATCTAAACGAATTTAATCCCGTTGAGTTTAGTCGTCCAATAAGAAAATTTGGCGCGCGTGCCATGAACGACCGAGGTAGCTTTTCGTTTTTTCTCTTCGCGCTGCTTCGCGTTTTTATCGAATTGATAAACAAACTAGGATGGTTGGAGTCCGCATCTCAAAGGTGAACCATGCTCTATAATCAAACTGTAAATTTGTATCAATAACGTGATGTTTCTATTTTTTATGTGTTTAGTAGAAAATAAAATGTTAGTTTAAACGTTACTCTCTTTTTCTTTTAGTATTATTCTTCCGATAAACTTGCTTACCCCTAGACGCCGTCTTACATTAATGTAAAAAAAAAAATAATGCTCACAACTGACGCTGACAAATCAGTATTATGGATAATGAAATCCCAGTGTTTTTAAATTCTAATGTGGAAATGTAAAAATTTCGGTATTACCGAGACATAACCTATGTCTTGCAGACCTCCTCCTACCCCCCCCCCCCCCCAATAAATAATCTTTCCTCTTCCACAAATGATGCAGTTGTGTTTCAATGCGGTTTACTTAAGTTTTTAAAAATTTCTTACCCTAATTTCTGCCATAAAATCGGGTTTTAATTTTTTGATTATAATAAATGTCAACAAATGTTGAAGGGATTTATTTGGAAAAAAACATATTAAAAGGAGGAAAATAAATAACTAAGGCCGTGGTAGCCTAATGATTTGGATGTCGGACTTTCAACCGGAAGATTAGGTGTTCGATATCCGACCCGCTGAAGACCCGCCATGTACACTTAGGGATACGTGCATGCAAAATCCGTGGGCCCTGAAGGCCCGAATCAGTTCCGATGGTACTGGACAGTGCAGAATTTCCCTTCCGTTCACTCCCAGGTCAAAAAAAAAAAAAGAAGGTTGAGTATTTGTGGTGGCGCCATCTGATGTAATCCAAATACATAATGAGCCAAGTTGTGCTTCCGCCATTGGTGTGCTTATGTATAAGCGGAAAGCGCTCCCTTACTGCCAAAATTCCTGACCGCAGTGCTAAGTGGAGATTGGATACCCAAGTGGCATTAGAAACAACATAAATTACTATTCCCCTAAATTCACAAATTATTAACGAGTGCAGAAAAGTAAACATTTTGAACAAGATAATGGTGTTGGAGAATTTGTAGTACCCATTAAAAATAACCATATAATCTGCTACCGGTAAACGACCAGTATGCTTATCTATGCATCCTCACTTGATCTATTATGACATTTTTATTATAAAGCCTTGATCTTAACAATTAACAACAGAGTCGAATTTAAGAGAATAAATATGCCATCGTTTTTGCAATAAGTATTCTTGATGTATTGATATATTTTATAAATACAAGCTTATTTGTACTTAAGATTTAATTAATAATTAGCTTATTTCTTGTTCGTATAAAATCACTTGTTTATAGGAACATAATGTTTTATCAGCTTGAGTGAAGACATTTGTGACTCATATCGTGGTGTATATCTGACATATATCATAAATATCCTGATATTTTTCAACGCCACATTTAAGCAGTTTCCACTTAAGCAATACGATCTTAAACAAAAAAAAAATTCCCTAACATTTTCGGATATTTTTTTTTTTTTCTTTTTTTTTTTTATTTTTTATATCATAAAACTTTTTAAACTGCTTCGTATAAAGATTTTTTCTTCTCATTCATTATCATTTAATTTTAATATCGACTTTCGAAAAAAATATTTTTAAAAAAAATCCTAAAACAAAGCTGTTAAAGGTGCCCTTCTAAATTGGACATAGAAGAAAGTGTTTTGGAAGAGTCAAAGGGTTGTAAACGCTGTTCTATAATTTTTTTTTTTTTGTGCTGCGAAATTTTTACCCGTAGATTTCAAAAATACAACAACTTCAAAATATGACTTTAACAATTTTCCGCCATTTGATATTCATTGTTTATGTATGTGGGACTGAAAGGGATGATCACATTGCTGTCTGGGAATATTTTGCTCCTGGAAGAAGATATGATCCATCAAACAAGTCCTCCTGTCAACTTGATGGATGAGGAACCCAGCAGTGTTAAGCGACACCTAACAGCGATGCCTACTTCTTCAACAAAGTGGATACTTGGAGTATTGCAAAATTTTGCAGAAGGGCAAGCTTTTAGGTCGTAGAATTTTAAATGAAGGAGATGTGACGGTATTTGATGGTGAGAAGTGTATTTTGTTTGAGATCTGACACTTTTAAAACGCCATGCACGGATATTTTAGAAAGGCAAAAAGTTATGTTTGAATTTTACCTTAAACTTTTAAGATAAAATGAACTGAACCAAAAGTTAACTAAATTAAAAGGAGCTCCAACAAAGTAGGCTCAACTAATCTTTAGAATAAAGAATAAATTTAAGTAAAAGTCTTATTTTTTTCAGAATTTGTTCTTCTTTTTCTTTTTTTTTTTTTCTATTCATTTAAAACGGATCAGAATGTAAATTACATATTAAAACTTTTAAAATAAGCATAAGTATAGGCTCACATCCGGTTTTAAGCTTATAAAAGCACATACCTGCCCCCGCAAAAAGACGTGAAGACGTGTAGGACCCCAAACAATAATTATAATTCGGATGCTGCAAATTCGAATTATTTTTGCGGAAGCGTTGGACGCATTTAATTCTCTTTTATCCAAGACAATTAAAAGTTTTCCTATGCCTACTCTGTGTTTTTTTACTTGCCAAATTTCTAATAAATAATAATTCCTTACTTTCCTGATCAACTACATTTGAGAAAACTTTTATTTTTGTGATTTTCGCAAGATGTTTTCCTGGTTTGAATTTTAGTACTTTCACGATATTTATTAAACTTCAGTTCAGACGCTTGGACTGTTGTTCCAGCCTATCAATAAAATTGAATCATGGTACGTGCGAGGGGTACATGTAGCAACTATTACGTACTCATAATTATTTTTATAAAAATAATAAGAATAATAATAATTTGAATTCGCTTTTGGCAAATTAAAGTTTTCTCAATTAAAGACTGAAATAAAGTTTTTGAAACCACTTTTATTCAATATGGTGTTTCCTAGGTAATGCTGAAATAGTTGAAATAAGATGACACTATCTGAACAAAAAAAGTAATAACCTTCAAAACGTCGTGAATTTCATTTATTACAAAAGAAATTTTCAATTAAAATTGTTGTAATGCTCTTTTGTGGAAATTTTTTTAACTCCCAATGTATTTCATCTGATACATTATTTGCGATAAGAATCATTGTTGGGTTCGCTGCCTCTCTCAAACACTTACATAGAAAAACAGATAAGCAGATAAGGTGAGTGTCAGGAACACAGGAACACTTCAATCAATATTTTAGTCAAGTATAAAACTATATATTCTACTCACTAGCGGTCGCCAAACTTTACAGTCGAGTGGAAAAAAAGGATTATAATAAACAAATAAATTGAAGAATTCGCTAAGGAAAGCGCGATTTAGAGGATAAACTCATGTTTAAATTTAAAGTAAAATTTAAATAAAAATAGCTCGAAGGAGAAACCAATCTGGAGGGATCGACAGTGCTTAGTTTCAGAATTAGTTCATAGATGGCGGTGTGGAAAGAGAGTGTTTCGCTTTTAACCTATTGGAAGAAAGGCTCCTATTTTAATGACCCGTTTAATATCACATAATACAACTGTAATTTTGTTGTTGTTGTTGTTTTGCGTTTAAAGTAGAATCATGTGTAATTTGTTTTGATAACTTTCAAATTTTAAAGATTTTACAGGAATTGAAAGGTGCTTTGATATGGTAATATAGTAATGGTTGAAATCAAGGAATAGCAGGGGAATACGGGGCAAAGCGATTTCGTTAAGATGAATTTTATTATTCAAAATATCAAAATGAAGAAATGGGCAATTTATTTTGAAAATAACAGTACATAAAAAGAGAGAATTGTGAATTTTGTAAAAGAACTTGCACTGAAATATTATTTTTCATTTTAGGCAGTAAATTTGTACGTTAAAGTGGAAAATTATCACTTTATGGAGCAAAGTGAAAATTTGAAACATTTTCCGAATGAAATAGTTTTTTATGTGATAACTAACCCTTTGCATTTGTATGTCGCTTTATGAGAGCCGAAATATTGATTCATTTTTTTCGAATACAGAGGATTAAAAATACTTCTTATTGAAGATGAAGTAATAAATGAATGATTTATAAAACGAGCGAATGAATAAATAAATTTAAAAAAAAAGAAATGATTATTTAAATGCACGAATGAAAAATATACTTAATAAATGATCAAATGAATGAATTAATAATCGAATGAATAAGCTAAAGACAAATTTGATGACTGATTTAGGGACAATGAGGGCTGATTAAGGCGTAGGCCTCGTACGCCCAAGTTCAGTTTTTTATTCGTTTTGGAGTGTTTAGAATTTATTTACAAATTAAGACTCTTTTTATAAAAAAATTACGTACCCTATAGACATTATTCCTTAGCAAAATTTATGTACGGCATTATAGTATTTCTTTGAAGTTGTTGTTTTTAGGGAATTTTAAAACAACAAATAAAAGGCTAAAGCACAAACTGTCATACAAACCGAGTTCGAGACACAATCGTCTCCTTTTGTTTTACAAACAAAACAAATTTGTGAAGAACAAAACCCTTACTTTCCGCTATTTCTGTCGACGTCAAGAGAAAAGAAATGTTTCCTGCTTCACGCAGGACAACTTGCTTCAACTTGCACAAAATTTGTAATCTTCATAAAGTGAAGCTTGTGTCGCATTTTTATCCTTAGTCTGTGCCATAAATCACGGAACGAAAAAGATGGCTCAACTACATTTCAGGAAGCTATTTTCCTTTTGTGATTTCCGCAAGATGTTTTCTTGGTTTGAATTTTTGTGCTTGCGCGATATTTATTAAACTTTAGTTCAGACGCGTGAACTCTTGAACTGTTTTGTTCCTGCCTGTTAATAATATCGAATGATGGTACGTGCGAGGGGTGCATGTAGCACCAATTGCGTACTCTTAATTATTTTTATAAAAATAATAATAATAATAATAATAATTTGAATTTGCTTTTGATAAATTAAAGTTTTCTCAATTAAAGACTGAAATTAGGTTTTTGAAACAACTTTTTGAATCTTTCATTAGGGCAAATTAAATAATCACAAATAAATGATTTAAAAGAAATTGCAAAGAAAAAAAAAAAGAATCATTAAAATGAAATGTTAGAAAACAATTTTTAAATGAAAGTATTACAAGCCGATTGTTTCAATGAAAATTTAGGAGAGACTCGGTTTAAATAAAAATGTTGAGGTACATCGTTTAAATGATAATGTTATAAGAGAATCGTTTAAATAAAACTGTAACAGTACATTATTTAACTGAGAATACAAGAAGACAATAGTTAAAATGGAAATATAAGAAGACAATCATTTAAATAATAATGCTAGAGTAGAATCGTTTCAATGAAAATCCATTTTGCCCCTGGTCATTAGACAGCTTTTGGAAAAGCAGTCAAACCACTGGATGGGCATCCAGGAGATCGTAGGATCAAAATTCGCGTCACGATCTCATGGGCCCAGTTGTGAATATCTCTCTTTATTGTGTGAGATTCTCGTCTCTCACTCCTGAGATTAATATGAAAAGTGTCCGAGCGGTATATTTGATTCTGCTGGGTGCGTTTTCCATAGTGGGATGGTTTCCCGACTCGATGTAAAATTGATGAAACGATATTCAGTCCCAGACATTTATTAAACACATACTGATGATGGGACACAATACAACTATCTACATAATATACATATACAGCAAGTCTTTTTACAACATCTTGGATAAGAGCACGGTTTTGTCGCGTCCGTTCTCCGGACAATTTCGGTAGCAAGTCCCCCTTTTTGCTTCTTCTCTTCCCACGCCTCTCCCCGCCCCCTCCAAGACCCCTTCGGCCGAGGTCGGAGGTCAAGCAGGGGATATTTCAGATGCGTGGGACAGTACCGGTTCACGACGCGCCCCACCCAAGAGGGAAAATTAACCTCTTTTTATAGGGGCTTAATTTCACTTTCTAAACAATACACGTAAACCACATTTAATTCCACTTCTTGAACAACACACGTGAACACACACTTAATTTCACTTCTAAACAGCACATGTGAACACACAAGGCAAGATGGCAATTGCTTCCAAAAATTATAATAACACACTTAAGTTGCTATCTGCAGGGATATTTAATTAACAAAAAAAAAAACATTTATGCACAGAAAAAAAATACAAGGCATAACTCACTAGAATACCTAGTAGCATTACAAATCATGCTCTAAACATGATTTCTACATCCCTCAACAATTTGCATATCTTTACCCACACCTTTTTACTTTCATTTCCCAAATATAAAATTATTTTCAAACTTTACCATTAAACAATGACATAAATTTTTTCCTAAAATAGCACACAAGCAAAAAAAAAAAAATGCCATTAAAAGCATTGATCCTTTACAAAATTCCTAAATTTTTATGCACATAACTTTTTTAAATCTCAGTTTAAAATTTTACCCTCTTAAAAAATTTGACATACGGAAACTCATGTACATAATTAACGTATTTCAAGCACAGCACAAATACAAGCCATTAAATTCGTTTTTTTTCCAAAAAATCTTTATCGATGCACTAATAAATTCATCAGCATTTTGTCCGCCCTATTTCCCTTATTATTAATTTTAACTAATCATAACTATCGTGATAAAATAGTTCACCTATCTCATCGATACTGGTCTTCTCAAATCTTAGATTTGACAACCTTAAGGCATCACCTACTCCTAAAACAATTCTTACTTTAAACCCTAACAGTTTCATATCACACATGAATACTACGATTTGCTTGCAACGAGCATTAACCAGAAAATGTCCACTCATTTTTCCTTTAATTTCCCTCCTTATCCGATTTCTCGATTCATTTTCCTCCTTCCCATCAAAACTTCGTTTACTCTTCCCCGTGGATAAACTATTCCCCCCTTTATTTCCATCATGGAACTCCCCTCTTTCCGCACTCGAAATTTGAACCAAGCGAGGAAGAAATTCTTCCTCTCTAATTTGCGGAATGACCGCTGTCCTCTGTCTATTATTAGATCTTCCATTTCTTTCGCCCTCTACTATCGCAAACTTGGGTCCTTTTACACCCCCGTATCCGAAACACTTCCGAAACTCATTAACGGTTCCCGTGCTGCCCAGCTGTATCTGTGGGACCGCAAGAACACTGCTTCCTATCTCCCTTCCATCGTCCAACATTTGACTATCATCACAGTGAATCATATGCACTGGAGCAGTGACGACCCTCCTATTCTTCATCTCCTTTCTCCTCGTCTTACTATCCTTGCGGCGTTTTCGTCTTCTGACCCTGCTATGCCCAAAATTTTTATCATCCAGCGATTCTTCCTTTTCTTTCCGAAGAACTGGACCCCTTTCATTTCCCCCTTTTCGGACAGCTGTGCGTGGAATTTCGTTTTCCATTTCGTTATTCGGAAGGAAACAAACTACTCCCGTTACCTCATTATAACAAAATTTTAACTGAAAATGAAAGTCTATCTTCTCAAAAAATATTTTCCCACTTTCATTTCCTTCCAGTCTCAAAAATCTAAGATCCACTTGTAAGTTTATCCCAGGCTTGCTTAGATTTTCCATAGCTCCCAAGCATTTATCCGGTCCAATTAATTTTTGCAATACCTTAAATTCCTTTCTAACCGTTGCCTCCCATCGTAATTTCGCTCTACCTAAGACCTTCTGTGATTTTCTTTGAAAACATCTACCTCCTATTAAATCAGATTCCCGAATCTTTCCAGAAAATTTTCCGGATCCCATTCGACTTCGAAACTTAATAGTTTTTCCCCCGTGGTTTTCTATGTCCTGGAATTTTCGTTGCCCTACCTTGTGAGCTTTTGACGACTCATTATCCCCAGATTCCTTGTCCTTAACCGGACCCACCAGCGGTGCTTTCCCCTGGCAATTTCCTCGGTCTGTCAGCTGCATTTTCCCCTGACATTTTGACCTATCACCCCTCGCCGTTCCTAGCTCAACTAACTGATCGCCCAGCGGCATTACGCCCTTATGCATCAGTTTGTCCCTTTCCAGATTTATCAGCTGCCTTTGGCCCTGAAATCTAATCTGACCTTCCAGCAGCACTTCGCCCTGGACACCTCCCTTCCGGCCCCTGAACGGCACTTTGTCCTGACACTTTTCCCGGTTGATAATCCGACCCACCAGCGACATATTTCCCTCGTCTTTACTCCTACCTTCATGAGTTAAATCTGATCCAAATATAGGCAAACATGTTTCACTCAAATCTATTTCACCATAATCCAGATTTTCCCTTCTGAAATTATCCTTCTTATTTTCCATAAGACCCTTTGAGCCTTCAGTGCATTTCTCCTTTATCATTTTTAACTTTTCTGCTCTTCCCACGACAGTAACCTTTCTCGGTTCTTCCCCTAATAAAACTTCTGAAGACCTTTCTTGGGCCCTGTCCGTAGCCTGCGCCTCTTCTCGCTCCACGATTCCCGTATTATCTTCCCGGCCCCTTTCTTTCTGAGGAACAGCCACCGTCTGCCTTGATAATTCCTTCTTTGCCTCTGGACTTTTCCCTGTATCGGAATTCTTCCCGTCCCCAACCTTGATCATTTGTTGGTTGATTTTTGCGCTTTCAATCCGCTGTTTCATTTCTTTCCTTGCCTTTTCAATCCGCTGTTCCATTTCTTTCCTTGCTTTTTCTAATATCTCATTTAGATCGCGATCGCGAGCCTCTAATCGTTCTTTTCGCTCGCGCTCCTCCTTTTTAGACCGTTCTTTTCGTTCGCGTTCCTCTTTTTCTAACCGATGTTTCACTATACCTCCCAGGATATTTTTCACCCTCTCCTCATCCTCTTTAAAATCGTCAGATCCCGAAATAAGCTTTGTTAGCTTGATTGTATTCGTAGATGCAACCTGTAAACCTAATTCTTCTGCCAAGCTAATCAGATCTACCTTTTTGCTTTTAGAGAGAAAATACATTTTTACTCCTTTTGACATAAATCAACACGTATCGCAAACATAGCTTTAAAGCAACCACTATCTTAAATGCATTTACCAGCAAAATTTCTAAATAATTTATGAATATAAGTAGTAATCCTATTCTAATTACCAATTTTTTCAACTCATAAGCGACAATTCACAAAATTAATAATAATTTCCTTGCCTCAATGAATTAAAATTCCTCAAGAAATAGTACACATTTTTAACCACATTCATTTGATCAATCATGCGTAAAACATTATTTGTCTATCAATTAGATCAAAATTAATCGTGCTAACCTTCTAGGGAAAAATTAACCTCTATATCAATAATTTTATGAAAAACTAAACAATTTGTACCATATTTTGAAAGATAGCAACGTATTTAAGAAATTTTATCCCTGCAACAAGCAAACCAGAAGCAAATGCCACTCACCCCTGACGAGTGCAATACACAGCACAGCGGATATTCTTGAACACATCAGATTTCTTGGGGCACAATTCACACACTAGGACGGCGCACTTTCAGCAGTCGGCGTTCTCTGCGGACATCGGCGTTTCACGTTCACTGGGCGTCGGGTCCATCGGCAACGGTTCCATGGGCAGCAATCCACTTTTCCTTTCGGACGGTGCTCCTCTTTCTATGGGTACAGATGGGCTTCCTTAATAGACCAAAGTTCTCATGGTCTGCATACGGGCATTCCTCCTTCGTCGGCTGGTACTTCTCCTTACAATGGGCGGCATTCCTCTCCGTTAATGGTCGGCATTCTTTTCAACAGAGGGAATCCATTTCCCCTTCAGCTTTACTGGCAGCAAAATATCTTCGTCGGCCAAACCAATCCACACCGCAGCCACCAATGTTGTGAATATCTCTCTTTATTGTGTGAGATTCTCGTCTCCCACTCCTGAGATTAATATGAAAAGTGTCCGAGCGGTATATTTGATTCTGCTGGGTGCGTTTTCCATACTGGGATGGTTTCCCGACTCGATGTAAAATTGATGAAACGATATTCAGTCCCAGGATCAGGACACATCAGATTTCTTGGGGCACAATTCACACACTAGGACGGCGCACTTTCAGCAGTCGGCGTTCTCTGCGGACCTCGGCGTTTCACGTTCACTGGGCGTCGGTTCCATCGGCAGCGGTTCCATGGGCAGCAATCCACTTTTCCTTTCGGACGGTGCTCCTCTTTCTATGGGTACAGACGGGCTTCCTTAATAGACCAAAGTTCTCATGGTCTGCATACGGGCATTCTTCCTTCGTCGGCTGGTACTTCTCCTTACAATGGGCGGCATTCTTTTCAACAGAGAAAATCCATTTCCCCTTCAGCTATACTTGCAGCAAAACATCTACGTCGGCCAAACCAATCCACACCGCAGCCACCAATGTTGTGGATATCTCTCTTTATTGTGTGAGATTCTCGTCTCTCACTCCTGAGATTAATATGAAAAGTGTCCGAGCGGTATATTTGATTCTGCTGGGTGCGTTTTCCATACTGGGATGGTTTCCCGACTCGATGTAAAATTGATGAAACGATATTCAGTCCCAGGCATTTATTAAACACATACTGATGATGGGACACAATACAACTATCTACATAATATACATATACAGCAAGTCTTTTTACAACATCTTGGATAAGAGCACGGTTTTGTCGCGTCCGTTCTCCGGACAATCTCGGTAGCACGTCCCCCTTTTTGCTTCTTCTCTTCCCACGCCTCTCCCCGCCCCCTCCAAGACCCCTTCGCCCGAGGTCGGAGGTCAAGCGGGGGATATTTCAGATGCGAGGGACAGTTCCGGTTCACGACAGGCCCCTACATCACTCGATATCTATTAACATACGTCGCAATTTTGAAAAATCAGCGTAGTGTCAGTCTGCATACAAGGAAAATAAACAGCAATACCTTTGATTGCTCAATAATTTTGTGAAACATTTTCGTGAATTTCTTAAAAAAGATTTAATTTTGCTTTGCCTGAAAAAAAACAAAAAAACGATAAATAATTGTGCACACATTTGGCTAAACAGAAAAAACATTAGTTAATTCAAGTTCCCTTCTTCTATCATTTCATTACATTATCTTCAAGCCAATTTTCATTCATAATTATTATACTGGAATACGGGGGGGGGGGGAGCTGAATCTTTTTCAGCTATTTTTCAAGTAAAAAACAAAAACAAAAAAACTGCGGCAGATTTATAAAACATTTATGAGTAGGATAGAATTGACCGCCAAATGACGATAAATGAGCAATCATGGAACGTGAAAATCAACGGCGCCTTTCAATATCAGATCATTGACCCAATAAGAAAAGCAGATCGATATTTTGAGACATCAGCATTTTAAAATGTAGCGTTAATTTTTATTGCATTAGAAATGATAGACTGCATGATGATTAAGACCCAATACTGTTCATATATTATCGTAATGTACAAGATGAATTTTTAATTGTTCATGTACTGTACTAAATTTACTTGTATAGTACCTGACAAGCGGTATGTTTTTTTTTTCAGTCTTGATGCTTAGTTAATTTCAAAGGACTTTTAATTTGTGTTCTTATTAGAAAAAGTAATTAGTGTCCTTATTAGAATTCCCTTAGAATTTGTGTACTTATTATTTGTGTCCTCTAAATTTTTTCTACTCTTCTACAAGTAATCACTCTCCTGTTTTTAATATAAAAAACAATAGTTTGTTTTTGATTCTCAGATTCATTTAAAGTTATTTGAGGAAGAAAAAAAACGAGATAAAAATGAATGCTGCCTATTGTTCTACAATTGTATGTTGCAAAGAGCAGTCGTATAAATGTCAACATGTGTCAAAACATGCTACAATTGAACAAGCTGATTGCTGTAACAAAAGAAATCTCGAGTTCAAATTAAAAAGTTTTAAATTTATTAATATTCTTATGTTATGGAGGTCGTTCACACGAAGATCGTCGTTGAGGCAGATAGCTGCTTAATAAAAATTAATGAAAATGAGTAAAAGGCGTTTTAAATATAGCAGTAATTTACTTCAGATTTTATGAAGGACAACACATTCAAGTGAAATGTTCAGTGGCAATGTGCTAGAGAAAGTTAATACTACAGTTATGAAGTTCCAACAATATAGGGCTGGGCTTAAATTGCGTGGGAGATCACGGGAGCTCAGCCCCTGCATCTTCAATTTTGCTCGAAATTTCATGTATTAAATGGAATTAAGGATATTCATTCATTAAAATGAGTTCTGTAGACTGTAGGGCTAACGGCACTTCTTACGTTAGAAATTAAAAGCCCTGATATAGGGCGTCCCGGTAAGAAAGAAGAGGTGAAAGTTCCATGTCCGCCATCTAACAGAAGAGCGGGAACTATTACTTTGAATTTGAAAAGTCAACTAAATCCCGCTTTCGCCTTCACAAAGCTTTTTTTTTTTTTCCTCTTCAACATTTCCCATTATCATGATATCGATTAAAATAAATAGCATTTAATAAAAAGTGTAAAATTTGCAATTAAAAGTAAAAAAATTACGTATACATATTTTTTTCTTTCAAGAATACCCTTAAAAATGTAATAGTAAAATTTGCCCTTCTAATTCCTGTCTACTCGTTTCTGCTTGCTTTAACTTATTAGAAATTCGGCATTACAAAATGATTCATTTAAGATGAATAAAAGAACGTATATATACGGTAAAACCCCGTTAAAGCGCGGGTGTCGGGGGACATGTTTGGCACCCGCGTTACGACATAACCGCGATATAATGAAACTGTACCGCGGAACCATATTCACAAAATATACTCGCTCCTGTTGCACCACTTTTAACTTTATCAATTATTCTTAACTTTTCTTCTATTGTATAATTGTTTCTTCTCTCTTGTTTGCTGCCATTTTATTTGCTGTAATTTCTGTGCAAGAAGCACACTTCTCAACTGAATGGTTAGTCTAACGAGTGATATCAACCGCAACAAAAACAATTGTGTTCTGAGAAAATGTGCGCTTAAAAATCTTGTTCTGTTATCAACATGAGATTATGAAGGGGGAGAGATTCTAAGAAAAAAGTAGATTTGTGTGGAAGGGGAGGAACGCACTTTTCAAAGAAACAATGTTTGAAGCCTTTATACACTCTCACGAATTAGAGAATATGTTTACTTTTCAAAAATTTCAAAGAATCTGGAATATAAAGGGTGGTTTTTGGAAGGGGAAATAAGATAAAGGGTGTTTGATAAAGGGGGTTTTGATTAAGGGTGTTTTAAACGTCGGGGGACATGATAGTAACGACGTTATATCCGATTCCGCGGTATACTGAGGCTCGGTATTACGGGGTTTTACTGTAATTTACAAAATCACAAATATTTCGCATCATTGATTAGAAATTGTAAGACTGCATACAGACTAAACCCTTGACTTACCGAATGCAAAAGAAGTTGAAATCTTGCCGATTCAGTTTGCGGATTCGCTAGCTGTTTTTAATGCTTTATGCGCAGAAATCGAATGTTCATGGCCGAAACCGGCGTGCGTAAACTTAGGGTTCGGTCTGTTTTTATCTTGTACAATTAATCCACGTTTGATCTACGCAACATGTTTTATGTGTTGTTTGGCAACAGCGATTTCAGGGGTGACCGCTTCCCCTCAGAACGATGGCGCACCCCCTTAAAAACTTACGGAACCCCTCAAAAACGAAGATCTCCAAATCGGCCAAACAGTCGGTCGAGCCCCCAAAACCGCCATGAAAGTAAACCCCTAAAAATTTTATTGGCACATTCTGTGCCATGACCCCCCTTTCCCTGGTCTCGCAAGGACGACCCGTACTAGACTGATAGCTCATGTCCCAGACCCTTGTAACTATTCCACTGAAATCAACAACAAACTGTGAATATAGTGCAGCAACTCAGGTAAAATTGAACTTGTAATCAGCCACATTGATGTGCAAGGGTGAAATGGTTGGAACATTTCCTCAACAGAGTGAAGAACTACAGAGAAAATTATGGGGGACATATACCAAAAGTGGTATTTAATACATAAAATCGAAAAATTTACTCATTCTAATGATGTGAATGTGTTTTATTTAGTCAGTAATTATTTAATGTTCATTTAAAAATCATAAATGTGTCTTTCCGATTATGAGAGCGTTTTTAACAAATCTGCAGAAACAGGAAAGTGTCGAATGAAAAACACTATCTCAAAAAAGGAAAATGTATGTTTATTTGATGATGAGATAATATTTATCTATATTAGCTCAACCTAAACAATAACTATTCAATGGCATGCATGTTACGCAATCAAGCTCTTTTCCACTCTTCAGATTTCAAAGCTTTCAGATCATCCTTCAGATTCTTCAGAGCCTCGGCGCTCAGGGGTAGAAGGGGTACTCGAGGTAAACCACAATCGATGGGTGAAATTAGGTTCATGACGGCTTTAAAACAAGATATTCCTTGGCCTAAAATCAAGAAAATCAAAAAATTAGAATTATATGATGAGATCCGATTAAAACGTTATAAGCAGGGAATTTACACTGTGTTTACAAAATAAAAATACATAGGCTCTTGCAAGATTTATATAACTTTTAATTTCCGTCAATGTTAGTCATATGCATTATTATTTCCAAGATGCATTGATGTTGCAAAAATAACAAAACAAGAATTTTATGGTATTTATGTCAAATACCATAATGTCAAAAAAAAAGGTGAAAAGATTTTTTTTCTCTCAGTCTTTACTTCTTTTCCAAAGTTTATACTTTTTTGTTCAAATATGATTGTATCAGTTGGGTCACAAATCCGAAGTCCCTGAATCGTTTTCGGACTTTGTCCGTTCGATCATAAATCTGAAAATGAAGCCGAGCACACAGTATGTTAATGAATTTTAAAACCTTATGGTGTAACATGATCATCATCTTTCAGTGAAAAACACGGTTTACACTTTCACCAAGACATAAAAATCACGAAAGAAGGTACCAGGCAAGATGGAATTCATTTGCACATATGATGACTGATCACTGTTGGATTTAATGTGTGACCCCCTGACAAGTTTCTCCACAAAAAATGAAACTTTTTTAATATTACAAAATTTAAACAACTTCAATTTTTAAATAAAATTAGATTTTCTGACTATTCCGTAAAAAATTAATATTAAGTGTTAAAAAATAAAAATTAGATTAAAAAATACATGTGGAAATTGGAGGGAAAAATATACTTTTGCGTTTTTTTCTTTTCTTGCTTGAGCGTTATATATCATATAATATATGTATATATAATAGTTTCTTTTCCATGTTTATTTCAAATAAGGAATCATAGAAAATGTACGCTTCGAAACTTACCATGTTTACAAATGGTCTCTATGGCATGACG
The DNA here is from genome assembly GCA_038502835.1 of Octonoba sinensis. Lineage (NCBI taxonomy): Eukaryota > Metazoa > Arthropoda > Arachnida > Araneae > Uloboridae > Octonoba > Octonoba sinensis. The sequence continues at coordinate 12,993,551 of CM076606.1, read as the reverse complement.
AACTCGATTCTGTATTAAAAACAATAACAATAAATGAATAAGAAAATATTTTGAAGCTGAAAAAGTAAGCAACATAACATTAACTCCTGTGGAAAACCGTTATAAAAACCTTGTTTAGAGTTTTGTTTTCAACTTTTGAAAAGTAGAAGTGATATGATTTTTACTCGAACAGATTGGTAGGGGAAAAGGCTAATTTAGAAATATCAGGAGTAAGTACAAACCTGTTTCATTCAAATTAGATTCGTATTTGTAGCAAGGTTAGGTTTTTTCCCTGCATTGATACTGCTCTGGCGGAGAAACAACTTTTGCAGATTTTAAAAAGTGATTTCCTTGAATGAAGCAAAGGGACAATTGCATTCGTAAAAAGTCTCCCAGGTTGAACATGAATTTTCATTTTAAGCAACTTGAATCAATTTTGACTTAATTTTTCGTGACGTCTGTACTTATTCATGTAAAGGTGAGCAACCAAAAACCCCGAGTTCATTTTGGCAACTTTTGTCGTGAAGACCGTACGCACGTAAGTATATATCTCGCATAATTCGAAAACTATAAGTCGCAGAAGGTTGACATTTCTTATGTAGATCCTGTGGAATGTATGGTTGGGCATTTCTTCTTTAAATTACAATCTGATGCCTCAAAAGGCTTCTTTATCTGTTCTTCGAATCAAATCGAGAATAACTCTTTGTTGCTTTTCGCATCAGGAAATTTTCTCCAAGGCATCACTTAATCCACTCCTAGTGATTAAATAAATATTTAGCGTGGTTTCGTGTGTGTTGAAGATGAAAACAACCCAATACCTTCTTATTATTTTTTGTGCGTACTTTCTAGTTATTTTTTGTATAACTTTATAGTCCCGAAAGATTTCGGTTTTCTGATTTCTACGGAAATCATTTTTTAGTGGTTATTGAATATTATTTAATAAGCGGACAAGATAGTCATGTAATATTCACATACAAAACTTTACTGAGAAGGTACATACGGGCTAAAATTGGTAGCCAGATGAGAAAACTGAATATTTCCAGATCAGACGGGAAGAATTTAAAACCTTCATACGCGTCGATACTTAGTTTTATTTTGAGTTATGTATCCAGGCTGTTTGGGGGCATCAGGTATTGTGAATAAGAAATGTTAAGTCTAAGGAAGATGTATGAAAGAAACAAATGAGATGCAGCATAAATTGTTTGAAATTTGTCTGACTTTAATTGTTATGCATTATGGCTGTCTGCAATACCATAGAAGATTTCGTTCCCAATCAATAAAATATTAGGATTAGTCTGTAGTAAAGGCCTATCTTGGAAAGTCCTAGGCAGTCAACAAACTGCGGATAGAGAACAATTATAATTAGGGTTGCAAATTTGTCGCGCAGCGAATTTCCGCGATGATTTTTGCGATTTTTGAAATATTTTTCTAAAACCCCCGATTGTTTTAAAAAATTTTTGACCTGAGAAAAGTCTAAGTTTTCAAAAATTTTAGAATGTAAAATCTGTAAGCACCCAACGTCTAAAAGGACAGTAAAGTTGGGCCAAGAAAAAAATCAAAATCATTTTTTTGAAAGCAGTAACAATAAAGATAGATTTCTCCAACCAGCCTCAAACTCTTTTAAAGCATGCAAAGTTTTTTTTATAGCAAACAATACAAATATTTAAACGTTTTTAACGAAGTTGACAGTTCTTCTATTTTTAACAATATTCCTACGCTTGAGAATAAAGAATAGCTTTCATTGTAGATGAAGATATTTTCTGAGGGCTATCTTTATTATAGGCTAGACTCTGTAGTAATAAAAGATAAAGACTAAGAAGCTCAAGGCACTCGGCAAACTATAAATATGGACCATTCTAATGAGGAACTACCTTCAAGCGATGCAAAGCGTTTTGAGCAATCTGTAGAAGATGTTTCAGAAGAGCCAGCATCCGTTAGAACAGGGTTTTAAATGGGAGAACCTCCAACTAATTATAAGTAAAAAAAAATTCTGGATTGGAAGAAAATCTTCAGGCCGTCAATTGACTTTAAAGGATAACTATCCCGCAGCCCAGGACAATATTCAGGCAGGCTTTTAACGGTTTATAGAGTGAAAAAACAGCAAACAAGAGTAAATTTTCGAACATTACCTGATGTTTACGAGCTGTTTTAATATCTCCCTTCTTGTAAGCTTCAATTATAGGCAAGGAAATGGGTGCCATGAAGTTATAAGACGCTCCAATTCCAGCATTAACACCACATGTCATGCAAGGAAGCAAAACCTAAAACGAAAGTTATCTCATAATATCTAGTAACTTCCCCTGGATTATTTTCCTTAATTAAGTTATCTGTTAACATGTTCGTTCTGAACTCGTTCATCGACTGAAAAATAGCATTATATTTGCATTAATGAAATTTGCAATTCCAATGAATCCACATGTCATGAAAATATTAATCTGCTATTCTTGTTACTATTTCTTTTCTTTCTTAATATTATATTCCACTTAATATATTCTTAATAGGATATTACAATATTTCCTTTCTATTTCAAAATTGCTTAATCTTTTTCTAGCGTTTGTCTCAGAAATCCCTCGTAAATAGAAACGAAAAACTTATCGCATTCCCTTTTTTTCTTTCACGTTTACATAAACTTCAACCTATGAGGAGGAGGTGTGTTCTTCAACGCATATGTTTGCAGATAAAACAAAAATATTAGACATCTCATCGTATTGGTATATTTAAAAACAAGGAAAGAAGACATTCTTATTATGTAGAGTAGTTTTTCCCCTCTGTAAAATCCAATTTATTCCCTCAAGCAGGAAAATCTTTAAGAGTTAGAAGAAGGAATTAAAAATTAGTGAGAGAAGACTGAATAATCTTTTCTTCTCAGTTATTGTTATTTTTTAACAGAGATCTACTTATAAATTTGATGTAATTGTTTTATCAAGGTTGAGTTATTTTCAAGAAAACAAAACTGCTTCTGAAAAATTTCTTCACAAGAAATACTGTTTCCTTTCCTCCCCCACGCCCTTCATAAGATATTTTTGATTTCTTTATTTTTGTTTCTTAGGGTTATTTTAGCTTTTCGCTTTCAGTTCATAAATGACAATAAGAGAAACTAAACACAAAAATTACAATTTTCCCACTCTGGGGAAGAAAATACAAAGAAACTTTTCTATTTCTACAAATATATGCAATTCCTTATAGTACATATGTATAAGAAATATATTTTCAAATGAATATAGATTTCCAGTTCGATCTGTTAGACTTCTATGTATGAAATGGAGCAAAAGTTTACAATATCACCGATCACGTACCAAAATACTTTTCCTCGACAAATAAATTTTACCCCGTATTTTTTCGACAATCTATACCACAAATCATGAGAAGAAATTGATAGTAGAACCCAAAAGAAAACTTTCTCACTTTTCTGCTTCAGACGTGACTCTATGTATTTATTTATTTTCATCTTTGGAAACCTCAGTGACATATGTTTTGACCTTGAGTTCAGGTCTTCCTCCTTTCTATAAACATCACTGCTTATAAATATATATATATATGGGTTGTATTATTTCCATTTTGAAAACAATAAAAATGCTGTTTTATGATTTAAAAAATGGAAACTCAACTATCCCACTAAAATGATGAAATGCCTCACTAAAATGCTTTTCCACTTTTTCTTTTTAAAGATTGAAAAACTGACATCGTGAATTAAAATTGAATCATACATCAGACAATTGCAGCAAAAAACTTTCGAAATTAAACTTGAAAATATCTACATCACTGCTAGGAAACATTTCATGATATTCACTGCTATATATTAAATGCATAAATGCACAGAAGTGTGATGAAGTTGACTAATTACTACACCATATTATGGTGTGATAACTTTACACGTTTAGTCAGACTGCTATTAACTTCCTAATGGGTAATGCAGCATATACGTAATACATATATTTCATAAAAGTAAATAATAGTATAACCCCAAACCCTCTCGCAAGCGGAAATTTTTGGTTGAGTCATTTTTTTTACAGCAGAATGTAAAATTGTAAAACACAAACAGTTAATGCCCTTTTTCAGATTTTAAAACTCAACCATTGTATGTTTTTTTAAGATACATACAGAAGCACTCTTGTAATCAACTATATTGTAGAGCTCCCCTATAATTCCCGATTTGGGAAACTCTATGTTGTTGTTGTTGTGTCCTCGCGCGTAGTGAGGAAGAATGGGTACGCTGCTCCTGAGTCTAACGGGGCCCTTATAGGCAAGAATCAGATTTCCGCCCCTCTTAAAAGGGTCTCTTAATTTTTGAACCAGCTCCCAGATGAGAGACCGTCACCTGGGATTGGCACCCCAAGAGGTATCGTTTCACTTAGAGGACATTGGAGCCACGACCTCGTGCAACAGCTCCCTTTCGCGTACACGGCCCCACAGGAACCAGCCGCGAGAGGTTGTCACCCTCCCAAACACTGACCTGAGTCGATGTTGCTTCACTTTCGGTGACCTGCGGGAACCGAGTGAAATTCTATATCCCAATGAATTAAACTCGCGATGTCGAACTATCGCACCTGTATCGACTACCTTTACAGAATAATATTTAAATGTTTTATGTGGTAACCACTGCAGTCAGCCATTACAAATTTTAGATGGTCGATAGATTATAGACTATAACGGACTATATGCATATCTTACTTCATCGAAACCAGAAAGAAGTTTAAACGGAGCTCCAGGTAAATCGTGACATTTCAGCAGATCTCGTACATCAACCGATGTAAACTTAGCTCCACAAAAATTGGGAATGGCTTTCCTTGCTTTTGGCATGAACTCACCCAATGCGACTGTAAATAAATAATTAAAGTATTTATTAATTGTTCTTTTTGGAGAAATGGAATATAATTAATGGTATTATATATAGCTGTATAATTTGCAGTAATTAATCCAGCTTCTAAGATAAAAATTGCCTGAATCAAAATCAGTTACATTTCGTTCAAGAAAGTGGCATCTCTACATTTATGTGACAGTTATAGGATCATCAACATATTATGAACAAGAAAGCAGCACTGAGCTTTTAACTGTCACTAGAGTATTTAAATGTGCAGCTGAAAATTGCGGCTCTAATTCTTGTACCTCCAAAACAAATATATTTCTTCCTTTGTTTATTTTGAAATCAAAGTCTTGAAGCAATTAAAAGTTTTGCCTAAATAACTTGAATTTTTGATTTAACAGATCATACGTTATTCAATTATTGCAAGCATTTTCTTCTTGGATGAATCCACAAGTCTATTACGAAACCCCAAGAACTGCATATTTACTACCTCCCCGAAACTCAAAGGCTGAATTATGACATTTTTGAACGATGAAGTAGCAGCTGAAAAATTATCAATTAGACACGGGTTTCCTGCTAGAGATCATAAGATTTATCTCAAACTTTTTCCATATGGTACGAGTAAAATACGAATACATTCTCATTAGAACAGGAAAGGGTTCACTGAGTTGTGATATAGTCCAGACTCTCAAATAAATCCTCAAGTGCTTGCGCAATGCTAAACCTTTTGAGAATTCATGAGATGAAACATGGTTGCCAACTAATATTATTATCCTCTACCCCTGAATCTCTACAGAAACAAACAAACAAAAAAACATAATAATCATGATTTTTGAAATAAAAATTTCGTGACACAGAGAGGACCGCATCGACAGGCGCAAACGAACCCCTCCCCTCAGAAAGCATTGGAAGTCCGGCATTAGACCTATTTTTAAATATTTGGAGCCTGAACAGGACACTGCCTATGTTATCCACTTGCGATTCGGTTATCGCCAAGATGGACAACGACGGGGTATCTTCAGAGGAGATGAGAACTTGAAATTCCTTCTCAAACAAAATTTTCATTTTCATTTATTAGTTGCCGTGGCTTAAAAATATAGGTAAATTAAAAACTTACAATAGATTTGGAAGCGTTTGGAGCTTTGGGATGTATGTATATATAAGTGTATAAAAACGTGTAAGGAAATGAAAATGTAAAAAGTAGCAAACAATCAAATGAGACAGGAATCATCAAGTTCTAGACGAAACTTCTTGTTTGCATTTGCAGTTAGTCTATCTATTCTTAATAAAAACGCTTTTTTAGCATCAACTATATTTTAGCACTGATAGTATTGGTATTTAAGATGAACATTTAACCCTCTTTTAGAAACAAATTTATTAAATTATTTACTAACTAGAATAACTTCCTTTACAAACAACTTAAAATTTCCGTACTTACTTTCTACTCCTGCATAGGACGGTATATGATATAACATGATCGGAAGATTTGGAGCTGCATCAGATATTGCTTTAAAATAAGCGATCAGATGATCTGAAAAGAATAAAAGAAAACATTTGTTCGAGATTATTAAAAATCTGGTTTAATCCTTGCATTCCATTAAGCCCACCCTTCTCATAAATTTATTTTATCTGATTTACATTTAGTTTCTCTTAGTGAGAAACGTTTGAAAAAAAACTACTATGTTGGAACCCTTTTTTTTTTGGTTTAATGTAATAAAAATAGTAACATAATAATCTTAAAATTATTCAAGATAATTGAGTGATTCATACTTTTGATCTGTCATCTCTTCCATTAACAATAATTTATACACTGACCAAAAAAAAAAATCCAACACCAAGAAAACATTATTGCAAACTAATGAAATTTCAGCAATACATTTGCTAGGTAACCTCTTTAAATGATTAAAGTATCAAGATCACGGGTTAATATAAACAAACGAGCCTAGGGCCATTTCAAATGTGAAATGCTGGTACATTAATAACCGGTATAACCGATAGAATTTTTAATATAAGCATACAAGCATGCATGCATTGTGTTGCACGGATACTGGATGTCAGTTTGCAGGATGGAGTTCTAGGCCTGTTGCACAAAGTTGGTCAATACAGTAACAGTTAATGCTTGTTGTGGATGACGCTGGAGTTGTCGTCCACCCATGCCCCATCTTTGCTCAATTGGAGAAAGATCTGGTGATCTAAGAGGCCAAAGCAATGTGTCGACACTCAGTAGAGCGTGTTGGGTTACAACAGTGGTCTTAGGGTGAGCGTTACCATGTTAGAAAACACCCCTTGAATGCTGTTAATGAATTCAGAACAACAGATTGAATTGCCGGACTCATAAACAAATTTGCAGTCATGGAGTGTGGGGTTAACCCGAGCGTGCTCCTGCTGTCACAGGAAATTACTTTCCGGAGCATAACGCTAGGTACAGATTCAGTGTGGCTATGCCACAGACCGGCTGATTGCAGGCTCTCACTGGACCTCCTTCTAACCAACACACGGTTATCACTGGAACAGAGGCAGAACCAGCTTTCACCAGAAAACACAATAAATCTTCATTGCATCCTTCAATAGGGTTTGGCTTGGCATCACTGATATCGCAATCGGCAATGATTTGGAGTCAGTAAAAGGCTGGCTACAGGTCGTCTGGATCGGAGCTGTCGTTTAAGTGACCGATTTAAAACAGTTCGTCGGGTCACACGTGTCGGCTGTCTTTAGACGGTCGGTTCAATTCGGTACTTCCCTCTCAATATTGCAACGTGAACGGCTGGAGCCCAGTCTTCTTGGAATCGTACCTCCCGGTGACCACTAACAATAACGCACAGTGATTACATTGATGCGAAGTCTCTTTGCCAATATCGCGGAAAGAAAATCCACCTTCCTCTTTTAAACTCGGTGAGCTGTTGATAATGGTTCCTCTGTCTTTTTAAAGGCATTCTTGACTAACATCAATTCACTACGTCAAATATTAACGATAAATAACGCTCACGAAGTTTACAGCGCTTATTTAAAGCAAAACTGTTTTGCATCTTCATAGTGGCGACACTAGCTCCCTCTTATCCGTCTGCAGCAAAATTTGAATCGATGTCATGTTTCATACATTCCAACACGCTTGCAAATTTCGTTTGTCTAGCACAGCGGTCGGCAACTCGAATTAACTGAAGATCTACTTTCCAAATTCGGCGAACGTCAAGATCGACTTAGAGGACCTGGGGGAGGGGGATGTTATTGGGGTATACACTATTAATAGGACATGTTGAGACTGCGCCTGTCTTCAAATTGTTGGTTAGTTCTTGTTATAAAAAATTTTGATGCTTTTACAATTTCTAAAATAATGTATGTTAACACCGTCAACTCGCATGAAAACAACAAAACAATAGTTCAGATACTAATTTATTATTTCTTTTAATTTGATAAAATTCTGTTAGATTTTCTTTTAAAAATAAAACACATATGTGAAATGCCGTTGCATACTACAATTAACTCTCACCGAGGGCATAGTTAATGTGACAATTGTGACGTTCCATATTATTGGCAAGTTTTTTTAGGTCCGGCGAATGGTTTGACGAATTACCAAAGATTCTTCAAAAATATATACATAAAATCGTCTTCCAACTCATTTTTTTTTCTTCTCAAAACTAAATGAATTGTCGAAAATGCTGTTGCAATCGACCGAAAATGGGCTGGCAATCGAATGGTCGATTGCGATCGACGGGTTGCCGACCACTGGTCTAGCACAACTTCTTGGTGTTGAGATTTTTTTTCTCCTTCAGTGTATGTAAACTCATGTTTGTGAAAATTGCAACACCATGAAGGACTTACGAGAGTGAGCTGAAATTTTCAGGAAATGCAAAGTAGCGCATGATGTGCAAATGATTAGAATTTCAAATCCGTAGCGCATGTGTATGCTGAGCAGCGCCCTCTGAACGGCGGATGGATCTGAATAAATAGACGGCTGTAGCGAGGCGTGTATGGTTATCGGTGGTTATCTGGTAGTGGTAAATGTTAGTTCAATCTTTACTTATGCCTCTTCGACGAAAGAGAGAGAGATCTGAACAACTTAGAGTTTGAACGGGTGAGAATCGTCGGCCGTCGTGAAGCTGGATTGTCGTATCGTGCAGTAGCCGCTCGTGTGCAGCGTAACAGCTGCACAGTGATGCGCATTTGGAAGCAGTGGATGGACGAGGGTCGGACAACTCGGAAATCCGGGAGTGGACCCCGAAATGTGACGTCAACTCGCGATGATAGCATTGACTTCAATAGAGAACTGGACTGACGACTTCTCGCCACCGCTCGTAGAGGAGATGAAGGCCTGCAACCCTACAGGAAACTCCCCAACTACTCCCGAGCGGAGAATCGTTTACATTGTTTTCTATGGGATTTTGCATGATTTTAAATGCGGAGTACTGGTTTATTTTAAACGTTTGGAAAGACATGAAGACATAAAATGATTAATCATTCTTTACTTTCTGGGCTGTTAGCATCAGATTTTATTTATGGGCACCGGATTGTGTTTAATACTTCAAAAAATATAACTCATCCTCAAGGATTTTTCTCGCCAAGTTACTTTCGGTTTCCCGCGCGTTTGTTAAGAAGAGCGAAATTCAACTTTTTTTCTTTCTGTTGAACACAAAAAAGCTTGAAGAAAACGATCTTCTTTACCGATCCATGATACGACTTATAAACTTCACAATATTTTTGAATAAAATTTTCTTGTGTGGTTTTTCTAATAGCAAGTAGTAAATAAAATGACAAACAAAGAAAAGTGAAATTTTCGGGCAAAATTAGTATTCCTACACATAATAAATGATTTTTAAGGGCACTCATGATTTTTAATTAATATGAAATGATTTGTTATTGGTATTTTAACTAATATGTAAATTAAATTGATTATTAATTAACATTAAAACAATAAAATTACAATTTTTTAGTATCATCATTTTAAAAAATTAAGGAATATTTACAAAATTAAATAATATGTAGTTTATTAATATGTAAAAATTTTTTTTCATTTCCTTAAAGAAATATATTATTATGTACATCTACATAAGCTGGGTTCTTTTTAATTTTATTTGCACATGAACTTCTTTCTCGGTAAGCATAATTACAAGCTGGGTATCAACATTATTATTATTATTATACAAAGCGATACAATATGAATGATTTCTTGAAAAGTTTATTTGATTTTAAAAAAAAGTAATAATAAATTATTTGTTTTATATTGATATTTTAACTAATATTTTAATAAAAGTATGACTTTAAGCAATAAAATAACAATCATTTTTGATAATATCAATTTTGAAAAAAAAAAAAAGAAAAAATTATAAGCTATTTTGATTGATAAAATTTAAAAAACAAAGTTTCGTTTCCTTAAAGCAACACATCACTCAATATATATTTGTAAACTGAATAAAAATGTACCTTCGCATATGAACTTCTTTTACAAGCTAGATCGTCATATCGAAAATTTCCGGGGGTGGGGGGCAAAGGGAACAAAATCATACTTTATAGCAGAAAAAACATTAAAAAGTATGCATGTGTATAAAATCATAGTGTTTCTAAATCGGGGGGGGGGGGGGGGGTACTTATGATTTAAAAAAAAATAATGTAAGTACTTTTGATTAAAAAAAATATAACAAACTATTTGTTTCTTGCTTTCATGTTGATATTTTAACTAACACTTAAAATTGTGACTTTAATTCATTATAAAGCAATAAAATAATAATCATTTTTACAAGCTGGCTCGTCATATGGAAATTTCCCGGGGGGGGAGGGGGAGGATACATATTTACCCATTATAGAAGAAAAACATCAAAATACGCCTGTGTGTAAAGTCATAGCGTTTCTAAGTCAGGAGGGGGCGACTTATGACTTTAAAAATAATAATAATAAAGTACATCTTGATTAAAATAATAATAGACTATTTGTTTTATATTGATATTTTAACCAATATTTAAATAAATTGATTTTAATTCATTGCAAAGCAATAAAATAATAATCATTTCTGATAATATCAATTTTGAAAACAGTCACGTATTTTATAAACTATTTTGATTGATAATATTTAAAAAAAAAATTTCACTTCCTTAAAGCAACATAAATTTAATATATCTATGTAAACTGAATATATATACCTTGGCATATGAACTTCTTTTACAAGCTGGCTCGTCATATCGAAATTTCCCGGGGGGGGGGGGGGTACATATTTACATATTATAGGAAAAAAATCATCAAAATATATGCATTGTGTCATAGTGTTTCTAAGTCAGGGAGGGGGTACTTATGATTTAAAAAAGTAATGATGAAAGTACTTATGCTTTAAAAATAGTAATAATAAACTATTATTCGCGCTACAAGTCGGCATTGTATTAATTGTTACAGAATATCAGATCGGACTTAAATAAAGCGCACGCTCAACGGGGTTTTTTTAGCGCCAACCAGGCACCTACGCCAAATTTCTGCCAAGTTAACGATAAAGTAGCCGAACTAGGAGCTGGAACTACACCCGAAAAGAGGCTTCACTTGGCCGGGGTGTAGTAGGAGATCCAGAGGTTAGTATAGAGATCAGTGGATGATAGACACCTGGTCCGCACGGCGTGGACAGACCGTACAGCTTCCTCTAGAGAATTGGCAGCACAGTGGTCAATAGCTACAGGTGTTTCATTGTGTGCTTCATCAATTCGTAGGCGTCTGCTGCAGCGTGGACTGCGCGGAAGGACTCCTTTATATAGGATCCCCCTCACGCTAGACCATCGCGGCCTGCGTCTACAATGGGCCAATCAGCATAGAGACTGGCGTACTGATTGGCATTATGTCGTGTTTTCTGCCGAATCCCACTTTAATTTGTGGTACCATGATGGCCGCATTCGTGTCAGACGCTATGCCGATGAACGCCACCTTCCGGAGTGCATTTTTGAACGTCACAGTGGACGAACACCCGGAGTTATGGTCTGGGGCGCCATAGCCTATCATAGACGATCTCAATTGGTACGAATTGGGGGCAATCTGAACATCAACCGGTACATCAGTGAAGTTCTACAGCCCCAAGCTGTTCCCTTCCTTCAAAGCTTGCAGGCGCTGTATTTCAACAGGACAATGTCGTCCCTCATATTGCTAGGACTGTTCAATCCTTCTTTGCAACGCAGCAGGTACAGCTTCTTCCTTGGCCTTCGTATTCCCCGGTTATGTCGCCAATTGAACATGTGTGAGATTTCGTTGGTCGGCGTCTCGCTCATGATCCTCGTCCTGTTGCTTCTGTAGACGAACTTTGGGTACGCATACAAACAATATGGAATGCTCTTCCTCAGGCAGACATTCAAAATTTGTTTGACTCCATGCCAAGTCGTGTAGCAGCATTTATTGCGGCGCGTGAGGGCTACACAAAATACTGATTCCGATCTCTTGTTATTGTTTGTTTGCTTTGAAAATTTAATCATTTATTTGTACCACTACCACTCAACTGTGTATTAACTTTCATTCAATTATGACGATTCCTTCATTGTGTTTCAATTTTCACAAACATGAGTTTACAAAGTCTAAAGCAGAAAACTTTTAATGGCTAATGCAGTTTGTCATAGCAAAAAAACTGTTGTTAAATATTTCTGTATTAGTAATTATAGTAATTATATTTACCATGAGTTTGAGGCTTATAAAATAACTGTGGAAGTGAGGCAATGCCAGTGGCTCCAATTTTTTCTGCATGTGATGACTAGATAATTTAAAATGGAAGTTAGTTGCAAATAAAATATCTTTGCTGATAAAAACGAAAATATGATGAAAATATCATATGAACAATCAAAAAGTAACTATTAGTTAAGGTTCACAAAATTGCACTTTTTTGTATAAAATAAGTAAGCTTACTAAAAAAATGCTCACTGAAACCAACGTCTAGAAAAATAAAATTAGCCAAATATATTGTCTGTTTCTCAACAAAACTCGTTGATGGATTCTTAAATTGCTCTTCATGTGTATAAATACCAGAAATTTTAAAACACTGCTTACCAGTTCTACGGCATCTTTCAAACTGTTAGCTCCTACTTGAATTATAACCAGCTCTAATCTGGAAAAAATGCAAATATATTGTGCTAGGCATCAAACATTCTACGTCTGGAAAAAACTTATAGCATACTAACTTTTACGCAATAGAAATACAATGAAAGGAAAATACGATTGCAGTTACAGCTAAATTTAAGATGCACAGTAGGTATAAATCAGTCTCGAAAAAAAAAGTGACTGCCTAGGCAGCATTATCAATTAACGATGGTATATCGGCAAGCCGCCAAAAAGGGGATAAATGAGCAGTCCAGAAGTGAAAGGCCTAAAAGTTATAAGAAAAAAACACGTTAAAAATTGGCGGTGTAGGTGGAAAAGTAATTAGTAATGGGGTTCGGAATTTCTCATTTATTTAATGGTGCAGAAATCTGGCAATAAGCATAGGTAAACCGCAGAAATGGACGCACTGAATCTTTCATTTTATTTCTACAAGTATGCAGCGTTTCAAACTGGCGAAGTCATTGTGTTATGAGAAAATTTTCTACTAAAAGTGATTAGCATGAAACTTTTGAAAAAGAAATTGCGCTTGATTTAAAAACAAATAATTTGTTATTATTTTTAAGAGCACAATGAATAAAAAAAGAAGGGATTTCTTTGTTCTAACATTATAATTAGACATTCTAACTTGTTTTAAAATAGTATTTATTTCTAATTTCATTTTAATAAGAATTGTTCTAGAGTATCTTTTTCTAACATGGGCTACAAAATTATAATGTCATACATTGAAAATAATATGTGAAGTAAAATAATTTTGAATTTAATTTCAAAGCCATTTAATCTGTTTATTTTATAAATTTTATTTTGAATTAAAACATTTAGCCAATAATTTTAATATTCAATATTTATACATCGATAGTAATAACATTTAAATAAATTAAAATTTTTAAATTAAATTGCTAATAATAATGAAAGTTAAATAATAAAATTTAAAAATGAAATTTTAATAATTTATACTACATTAAAATATTTTATTTTCAATTGCATCTTATACTGTTTTTAATCTAAGAATAACTCAGACAGATATATTGACTGATACTTGAATATGAGAATATGATAGAAAGAATGCATTTCATTTTTGTTTCTAACGCAACGAGAATATAAAGAGGGAAGTCAACAAAGTTAAGTTTGCTATCTATTCTTATTCTTTTTATTTTATTTTATGTTTTTCAAGTTATAGAAAATATTTAAAACGGAAAGCTTTAGATTGAAATTCAACTTTTGTTCTCACATTTTCAATGCTATATCGAATTCACTCTTCACTTGATTGCAATTTCTTTAAAAACATATTGAGGAACACAACACTATGCAAACACAACAAATACGATAAGCAGATCAGTAAATATCTGACGCTCCTTTCACAAACTGAGGACGATTTGCTCTTGTTATTCTAGTCCCTCCAGAACATTTCAAGAGAGACATGTTTAAATAGATCGTTATCTCTCAGAAGACATGCTAGCGCTTGCTTGTTTTTAATTTATCTATTAAGGGATCATTCATAAATGATGTCACGCTTCGAGGGGGGGAGGGGGGGAGGGGGGTTCGTGAAATTGTGACAAAGTGTGACAAGGGGAGGGGAGGGGGTAGCAAGAAGTGTGACATCATGCATTATACAACATGCAGTGACGCGTGACGAAGGGGGGGGGGAGGGGGGTCCGCTGAAGTGTGACATGTTGTGACAAAGGGGGGGAGGGGGGTCAAATATATGGGGAAAAAGCGTGACGTCATTTATGAACGGCCCCTAAGAGTATTTCATAAATTTGCCTGGTAGACAACGGAAAATTCATACTAATGGACTAGAATTATTGTGCATAGTAAATGTTTTATAACGTCTATTATTTCAGTTCCCCACACACCACCCCTGTATTTAACTAGTTGTTTTAAAGCGCTATTAGGACTTTTGCCTTGGAAAATATCTTATTAGCGGTATTATATCTATTTAGTTCGTTATTTCATACAAAGTACAAAAACCTAGTAAAATAAAGAATAAATGATTTCATTTGCACCATCTGCCATATAAGTAACTAACTATAGCTGTTGTATATTTATCTACCTGGTTAGTTATTGTTCGATCACAAATCCATTGCGTCAATCCGTAACGTGCGTAAATCAATGAGCTCTAAGTATCAATATTCTTTGCACGTAAATTTGATGCATTCAAAATAAAATTTTAAAACATAGACGAATACACATTAGAAAAGTTAAATAACAGAAAAATAATAGATAGCGAAACAGTAGCTGTAAAAAATTAAATAAAATTGCATATTCCAGTCAGGGGCGGAATAAAAAGTTTGGGGGGCCCCCTCACCTTACTGTCCTGAACTTTTGAAGTTACAATTAAGATGACTAAAATTTAAATTGTTTAAAAACAATATAACGAAACGTTTTGTACTTAAAACGTTTTGAAAACTTCCAGGAATTTTTCAAGGTTAAATTCCGTGGATTGAGAAATGACATTTCCGACCTTTTCGTGCTCCAATTCAAAAGCTTTGCGCACGTCTACAATTCTATCATCGACCAAAGTGATCTGCCTGGCACAATGCCAAGAGGAATCCATTCCTGGTCAAGGGACGAACTGCTGGTATAAGGAATGTGCAGTTTTTATTCTTGTTCTTTCAGCATACTTGATTTTTTCCAAACTGATGATTTGTTCCAGTTTATCAATTTAGTTGCTTTCATTTAACAAAGAAACAAACATTCTGTTTCGCGTACTAAATAATTGCACCTGCAAGACGAACTTCCCTAAAATTCGAATCTTTTCTGCCATGCGCAGAAGCGTCCAAATGTCAAATTCCGTAGTCGAACTGTATGTCCTAATTAAGCGAGAAACTAGTCTACATAGATTCGGCATCTTTGTACAGAAAATACATTCAATGGAATTTTTTAAATTATACTGCTGACCATATAAATATTTCAATAAATTTCCTTTACATAATTTTACTGTGCAACAGACGGATTTCTGTCATCCTATGAAAGGTTTAAATATGGTTCCTGACCCTAATAATTCTTACGTGTACAAAGTAAATGATTTCCTGCCAAAGTGTGAAGTATTAACCATGTAGTCCGTGGGCCCAATGCATTTATCGTTCAAGTTCGTTCCGATGCTCTGGGGGCAATTTTTTCTTTGAAGGAAACTATTTAAAATGTTCTAGTAATTCCCCTAATTTTATTAAGTTCTCCAAAAAATACTTGGCTATACCTTAATAACAAGAGATTTCCTTTTGCACTCTTTTTTCGATGTATTCGTACTCTGCTCCAATGAAATCATCGAATTATTTTTTGCTCCGCGAAGTTAACCAATCACTCCGACTGTAACATCAGTCGCTGACATCATTGTTTGTAAACAAGGTTTCGACCCTTGCTATCATTCTATTTTAAACTTCATTTTAAAAAAGGCTCTTGTAATCAATTCTTGCGACCAATGTATTTAAATATAGACAAAATATATGCACTGGATTCAGAAGCATAGGATATTTGTAATATAAAACAGCATCAACGAGAATTATTTTGTTTTAAATATAGCACTGGTATGGGTCTTTAAAAAAGGTATAATTTTTGGAGATGATCTGTTTTCAAAATGTTTTTGTAGTAAGTAACATATTTTTTCCTCCAAAATTTCTGAAAATCTATATATTTTTTAACATCGTGCACAATAAAACAATAGAAATATATATTATATATTATTAGTACATGTGTTATATTGGTATTCTACGTGCATATGGAGCGCTTGCTTTCTGTGTTATATTTGTATTGTACATTTCTAATTCAGCAGTAATTTAAATAGTGGGTACGCATCAGAGGACTTACCTCACAGTTGCCTCAGTCCTTGTTGTCTTCCATTTAAGTATCCATTCCGTTATTGAATAAAATATTACATCTTTTACATTGCGAGCTAAATTTTACACTACATTGTTAAACGGAAATATGTTAGCAAGAGATTGTTTTTTTTTTTAGACACATAAATATACACGCATTTAGCATTGAAATGGGTAGGGGTTTTCGCATCTTATTTAAGGCACTATTTACAGCTTTACGTTTGACGCATGTGGTATCAAAGCAAAGTTTATTATTGTTCATGTCCTTGAACTTTATTCCTGATACCACTAATTCACTTATCGAGAAGAGGAAGAAATCTTTTCTTCCAACATGAAACAGAATAGTTACCCCTACACAGCACTGTGTTTTTTTTTTTAAACAACAGCTCTAATTTTCGTTCATTAAGCTCTTGTTTTGTATTATTTCTAACAAGTGGTCTATTCTTTCGTTTTGTATGTAAGATCGTATTAGTTAATACAGTTTCCCCTAGATCTTGTAAACTGGGCTCAAGCTTCATCTTTTTTCACAAATCGTAACACATGTTGATTTTGTACAAAAAACAACTAATTCTTAATTTTTTTTACAAATTTTAAGCAACATTTTTTTTGAAAAATAATCTTTAATTGCTTACATTGTGTTAAAATAAAATAAATATAAGTTGTCCGAAAATTTTCGTGAAAAATATATGTTAAGGCGCCTTTTTTACTTGTTATTTTAAAACAACACCGCGCATTCGGGGGTACTTTTTATGCTCCTGCATTATTTGCAGTGTAAACAAGAACAGGTGTCTCTGGTTGTTCTATTTCACTTTATTTGGTATCTTTTGGAAGATTATTCTTGTAATTATATAACAAATTAGTGTAAAGTGGTTGACTAAATTATTTTTTAGGAATTTTGTTTTAAAATCAATTAACTCTCAACCAAAGAAGAAACAAACATTATTGCATCAAACCCCCTACAGATGTTAGGTTTCTTGTTTAAAACCTTTTAGTGAAATTATTAAACTTTATTGGTAATTAAAGTAAAAAATTTGCACATGTAACTAATAATTAATAGTTACATGGGCAAATTTTTACTTTGATATATTTTTTCAATTTATAAATAATAATAAAATAAATTATTTTAATAGATTTTACTATTTTATTGCTATTTTATGATTATAATGCATACCTATTTATTATTAATTTTGTTTCATTTATTAAAATGATTATATAAAAAAATTTTATGTTACCCCTAAATGCTCGGTGTTGTTTTTAAAAAACATGTCAAATTTCCTCGGATTCTATTCTTCCGAATTTAATAAAAAAATTTTACTATTTTTTCTACTTATAACTAGCACATACAAACACAATTTTTCTTTCTTTTTTCTTTACAAAGAAACGAAAAATTGCACGGTGTAGGGTTAAGAAGCGGTTGTCATATTTCAGTTAGCAGTTACTTTGTTATACCAGTTTATAAAACTAAAAAAGGCGTGACCAGGAATTACCCCGTATGACTACAGCTTATATTAACTCTTAAAACCCAAAATTTTTATAAACGGGTCATAGCGGTTTCTGAAGAGATAAAAAGTGAAAAAGCCGATTTGTGCCCTGAGATTGTGTCCCCCTTTAATGCATATCAAGGCTGTATCCAGAGGGGGGGGGGGCACGGGCCGGGATTGTGTTGTCCGGATTTCGGGCCTCCCCCGAAATCCGGAAATTTTTCGCAATGTAGCATATATTCCTCCCTAAAACTTTCCTCAACATAAGTGTTTCAAAGTCAGCCCCCCCCCCCCCCAAAAAAAAAAAAAAAAAAAAATTCTGGCTACGTCCTTGATGCACATTTGTCTGGAATGATATAGAATATCCCCAGATTTTTTAAAAAGGAAGAATATTTTCAGTGACGTAATAATTGTTAAAAAAATCGATTGACATTTTTTATGAAGGGGATTTTATTATTTTTCCCCTACAGAATTAAAAGTTTAAATAAAAATTATTTAAATAAATCATTGAAGTTGCATGAACAACTCAAAGTTACTGTCAATGAACTAACATACCCCCTTACATTAAAACTGCAAGTGACAATTTTTTAAAAGCGTTAACATAAAAAAAAAAAAAACAGCGTGAAAGCAAAAAGAATTGTATAACTCCAAGAATCAGACAGTGAACGCGCTATTAAACGTAAACAGCGGGCCGCTCCTGTTGCTCTGATTGGTCAATTTCTCTTTTAGTGACGTCACAGTGCTATCTTTTTCGGATATCCATGCGCTAACGTGAAAATGAAATAGTTCTTCATAACTTTGGTTACTGTGAATTAATGGACAATCATATTTTGGAGAACTTTATGAATTTACATTTACCAGCCAATATTATGCTTTATTTTGGCAGAATAAAATTGCCCCTCAAGAGTCGGAACGAAAATTAATTTTAAGCTCTTTCTGAGACTTCCGCCCACGGACTAATGGTATTATGAATTTATGTAGCGTGGGGCATAGTATTATAATGCATAAATAATAACACTGCATATGATATAAAATGATATAATTCATTAATTGAAATAGCATAAATATGTTACTAAGACTAAACAAAAAAATCTTTAAAGGGCTTTTTTTTTTTTTTTTGGTCGTAGTATCGGTGTGTTAAAATATTTTTCAGATTTTGTTTTGTTTCAAAAAAGAAATTCATATAGGACAGTAAATAATATTAGCGTGATTTTTTTCCACACACCCCTTTGAGGGGGGGGATAGTTATAATATTTGAATATTGATGCATGTGGTGGTAAATATATTTCCCAGAGTTTGGCAAGATTCTACCAAGCTGAAAGTGTAAAATAGCTTACTATAAACATCTATAATTTGATGAATTTGGTGCGAAGCATACTTCCCACCTCCTTAGAAAGGGTTAAGATAATTTTGGACATGAGTGTATTTTATGATAAGAATCAAAAACTTCGATTCGAAGCCTTGGTACCGCGTCTGCTTACTTGCTCTTTCCAGCTTTTACCCATGCTTCAGCAAGTGTTTTCCTTTCTTCTACACTTAGAGACAATCCTTCACCGGTCGTTCCATTAACTAAGAAAAATGAGAAGGTCTTGTTAAGAACTGCATTGAAATTATAACCTCATCTTCACACATTGACCAGAAAATTAGTTTTTGAAACTTAACTATAAAGTTTTTATGTAATAATATTATTCCCTTGAAAAGATAACTTTAATTTAAATATAACTGGTAATTTAAATAAAATTGCTGTTAGCTTGATAAAATGATATTTTTAATAGAGTAACAGTTATACAAATACAAATGTGACGACCAGCAACAGGTTCAGGGCCCAGCTAGGCTGGTCCTAGTCCATTTAGCTGTCCCCATTAAACATCAAGAGCTTTCTTAAAAGTTTTTATCCCACTGCAATTAACAGTCGCTTCCGGTAAACTATTCCAACTGCCTACAACCCTATTGAAGTAGTATTTTTTCCTAATTACTTTATACTGTTTTACCGAGCACGATTTAACAGCAAAAGCAGTTAGTTGTCAAGTGTTCTCAGAATAGCTGGCAGTGCTAAGTGTCTGCGTCATACTCTTCAAGTGAAAAAGAAAAAAATAATAAGGTAATAATTTTTCGAATATAATAACAACAATAGTAATAATAAAATAAGGAGGTCTGATATGTTTACTGGTTACTCTTACATTACAAAAAAATTTGTTGCTCGATAGACACCGATTAATTGCAGTTTAGATTTAAAAAAGCAAAAAAAAAAAAAACATTTGAATGGAATAGTTGATAAATAGATGCTATTATTATTAGGGAAAAAGAAATGTATGAAATTTGAAACACCGAATGTAAATAACTGTATAATTCAAAGAATGATTTTTTTAATGAAACTTACCATATACACCAGTAACCCCCTGGCTCACTAAGTAATTTACATATTTAGGAATTATGCCAGGATTTATTTCCCTGAAAGAAAAAAAAGTTACACGTGGTTGCTTACATATAAAACGGACACAAAAAAAAAACCTTTTTCCCCCTTTTATTTCACTTACAACATATAAAAAAAAACTTTTTTGTTTTGGCGTGTTTATGCATTTTCGTACCCGCCTTAGAAATATTAGTAGAAGTTTTGCATAATAATTCATGTAATTTTTTACACAATAATTCAATGCATTTAATTCATAAACTAAAATTTTTATTGTGTTATTTTTTAAAGAATATTGTAACTTAATTATTTCCTGAACAGAGGCTTTGAATTCTTTAGTTTTAAAAAATTTACTTTGAAAATTTTCGAAATTTAGAAACGTGATATGTTTTGAAAATAAAAACTGACGACTAATTTTTTTCTTTACCCCTAGATTTTAAGAGAGCCTTGATCGAAAACAAAGAGGGAAGAGGGGTACACGAGCGAGATTAAAAGAAAAGGGAAGAACAAAAGATGGTTGTACAATTTGATTTTCCTTTCAACAAAAATTTACGAGGGAGGGGGGAGGAATTTCGGAAAAGAAAAATTAATTGCAATGGAATTCCATCATTTTTAAAACAAAATTAAACAACGCTATGTTTCACCATCTGAGGGTTTTGTAAAATTACTATGATTAAAATTCGATCGTTCTGGCATTTGATACTTCTTTTGTATCAACAAAATTTCAAAAAATAGAATCTTCATAAATTTAAATTCTTTGTTACGCCTGTGTATAAATAAAACCATACAATGAGTAGTTTAAATTCCGTGTAAGTACACTTACACTTAAGGGACCCTAATTTCGCCCACCCGACTTACACATAGTAGTCTGACTTGTAAACACATAACTCAATTTATTCAGCAATAAATTTGAGCTTAAGCGTTTTCTAACTGAATTGAAACATAATCATTCAAGTTCCGTCTATGTTTTATGGCAGTAATTGATGAAACACAACCTTCACCTCGCGCAAACGCAAATCCTTCGTGAACGATTAAATTCCGCCCACATAGATGAAATGATAAAAAAAAAAAAAACTGCCACCATTAAGGATCAAAGCTATGTAAGATCTAAATCCAATAAGAAAATTGGAAGAAGGAAAAAGAATTCGAGAATTGTATTTTATCTACACAAGGCCAGATACAGTGAGGGGAAAAAAATTATTCTGTTAATTTGCTTTATCTTACTTCTTCATGGCTCGACAACAAATTAAAGAAAAATTAAGAATCGTTTACACCTTTAAAAAGTATTTAAAGGGGTGTCATGTTCCAAAACAGCGGTTTTTTTTTTTTTTTTTTTTTTTTTTTTTTTTTTTTGTGATTTATTTCAGAAAGGAAAGAAAGAAATGTAGTTAATAAATTTTGAGATGTGGTTTTATGTATATTTAACGAATAATTAACTAAATAAATAAAAATAAAATATAAAATAGGTTTAAATATAACAGATTTCGTAGACTTTTTCTTGATTGGCGGGCGTAATAGCTAAAAAAAATAAACGACTTATTTAACTGAACCAAAGATTTTCTCTTCGGTATTAAATTCTTTTCTAATTGAACTAAAAAGAAAAAGTTCGCCAAAAAGTTTATTTAAACAATTGTTATATCATTGAAAAGTTTATTTATTTTCTTTACAAAAGCACATTTAAAAAAAAAAAAGTCTCCAAAATTTTTAGTTTTACATTTTTTTTTTCTGCTTTTTAACCTACTTTCCAGTAAAAGTTAAGAAATAATAATAAAGCATGAAAGGCTTAATGTATCGTGAAAATATCGTTAGAAATTAAGAAAAGTCAAAAGTAAGTTAAGTAATTAAATAAAGATTGAAAAATAAAAAATTTGAAAGTAGGGTTTTGAGATGGGGGGCAAAAGTGTGTCGATCTATCTGTCATTCTGTCTGTCGGTCTGTCTGCCTATCCCCTCTAATAACTTTTGAACGAATTGTCCGATTCAAAAAATTCTTTTTGCATTCGAAAGATCTCGGCGAGAACATCTCATTTCCATATTTTACTTTTTGATTTGAACAATTTTTGTTCAATTTTGAACAGTTCAAATCATTTTAACATTAGCGCTTATGGGCGAAAATGAAGCAAATTGTGTAAACTCTGGGTGCAAGATCCACGTTGAAATGAACAAGCTCACTGGATGAAGCTCTTGGCGTAATATATTGATTTGAACAATTTTTGTTCATTTTTGAACAGTTCAAAAAATATTAACATAACGCCTCACATGGAAATTTCAAACCTATATAAATAATGATCTAACGGACCAATTTTCTTGGAACAAACTTTACCGGAAAGCTCTTTTAACGTAGAACATGTACACATAGAAAGTTCACCCACAACTAACGAGCCTATTTTCAATGAAATGTTTTGATCGGGATTTTCAAGAATATTTTCGAATTAATGAATGATTAAATGAATAATTGAACGAATGGATGAACGAATGAGTGAATAAATGATTTAAAAAATAAATGAGCGAATTAATGAAAAAATAAGTAAAGTAGTAAATAAATACATGAATGAGTGAATGAATGAATACCTAAATGACTGAATGAGTGAGTGAATGAATATGTATTAACCGTTGAAAAAGGTATATGTGAATCAATTGAAAACTAAAGCTAAACGAAGAAGAGAGAGATAGCTAGATTGTAAATTTGTAGGTGGTGCATACGGGAAAGTAGGCTCGTATAGTTCTAGACGGAACTTCTTCTTCTTAGTTTATTTAGCAAAGAATTTAATAGTAAAGAATAAAACTTTGGTTCAGTTAAATAAGTCGTTTAGTTTCTTATCTATCACTCACTCCAATCAGGGGCAAGACGTTCATCAAAAAAACTTAGAAATCGGATTTTTTTTCTTGTTTTCTTTTTTTTTTTACTTTTGAGATATGTATAAAACCATACCTCAAAAATCAATAATTTCATTTCTTTCTTTCCCTTCTGGAAAAAGAAACGCCGTTTTAGAATATTCTAATTCAGGTCACTCTTCAATGGCATAGTGATGCCATTAAAGGTAAGATCGATTAAAATAAGTAAAGTAAAACAAGAACTTTAATAAACTTATAGACGGTGTAAGCCAGTTTTTAAATGAACAAAAATATTCTTATAAATAAATATGCAGAAAGTTCTTATTTGAATATATAAAACAACATTTATAATAGAATAACCATTTAATTACCTTTTTAGTTGAGTAAAATTCTATGCTTCTAAATAAAAGTTTCGAGAACTATTATGCTATAACGCACAATCATCAAAATATATAAAAGCTCAACTGAAATAAAATTACAAATTAAATTACAAACCTAAATGCTTTTTAGCTTATTTCAAGTTTTCAGTACATCTTTCTTATGTATCATTATTATATTTTCCACCTTGTATGAATAGAATATGTAAAAAAATGCTTCTTACTCAATCATAGAGAGCTTACGTACTGAATGACTGCATGATTAAAGTATAGCTCTTGCTGCTCTACCTTGTTAACAGTTGTTTTATGTAAGGAGTCATTCATAAATGATGTCACGCTTCGAGTGGTGAGGGGTTCGAGAAATTGTGACAGTTTGCGACAAGGGGATGGGAGCGGGTACCAAGAAGTGTGACACTACTCATTTCGGTTTCTATAAAAACATTTAAAATCAACAAATTAAATTTATTTTTGAAGTTTTTTCTATTTTCATGTTTTGATTTTAAAGTTTCATTGATCATTGTGTAGCACCGATGCTGCTTAAGGTTTAAGTTTACTTCTTGTTAAAAGTACAAAAGGAAATTTTCTGAGGCATTTACACTTTTAAGATAAAATTATACGTGGGTCATTTTTCCGGAGTTCGAACAGTTAATTTATTTTACTGTTCTATACTATAATTATCTTATGTGCTGTAAACCTTAACCTCATTTTATACAAACTAAGTACACATGTAATCCTTATTATTATTTTTATGCTCAGAAATATTAATAAAAGTTCAAAAATAAAATTAGAAACGAGATGAACTGCAGTGCTTTGTTTCTGAACTGCAAGAACATATGCTTATGCAATATCGTGATTTGTGACAAAGGGGGGTAGGGGCTATGAAGTGTGGCATTTGGTGACAAAGAGGGGAAGGGGGTAAATATATAAAAAAATTGGGACATCATTTATGAAAGGTTCCGGCTTTCTACTTTTTACAGTATTGGGAAAACAGTTCAACTCTTCAACGTCCTGAGGTAGTGAAATTACGAAGCACCGCTTTGACATGATGAATTCAGAAATGAAGAAGTTGCTGTGGCAACAAGACTTTGCGGAGAAGGACATTCCTGAGGTAAGTCAATAGAGATTAAAAAATCTCTCACAAGCAAATGTTAATGATTATTTTCTTATTTATACAATTTGGAAATTGATGATGCAAAACACAATAAAAGAATATTTACTTACCCATTTGGTTGAAATGGAGTGAAAGGAGGGGATATAAGTCCTTCAAATGATTGAATCTAAAAATCAAAACGGGCAATAAGTCAAAATTAAATTCATGCAATAATGTATGGCAGTAATTAATTTGAAAACAGTGATGATGAATGAACTGCGGTACTGCATTTTCTCAATCCTAAACATAATCGGTGAATTAATGAGGTCTGTTATTAACTTGGTAAAATACTCAGTATAAGTTCTGAAGCAATAGTAAATCTAGTTCTTCAATCTGCTTAAAATCTGGATATTAAAATATAATTTCTAACAAAAATATAATTACTAATGCAAACACATTTTTTACAAAAATAGAAAAGAACTTTGTGTAAACTACTAAAATTGTAGTTTTGTTTAAAACTGATTGAAAGTGTGAACGAACTCAGTAATGGGTTTCTTGAAATAGTAAACGCAATTGCATCGGTTACCCCAGTAAGGAACTAGGTGATATGAATTTTTCCTGTGTGCTGTGAGAAAAGAAAAAAAAATATGCCGTAAGGGATTAGTTAAAACAGCAATTTAAGAGAAAGTTTGAATAAAGGATGGTTTGAGGTGGCGATCGGCTGGCTATTGACAAATAATTATATAGACCCTGTTTTTATAATTTAGTCGATCGTGATGACCGCTAGGAAATAATAAAGTTGATTTCTTTCTTATTGGACGATGCTCAACGCAAAAACAGCCTTCGCACCTGATCCGAAAAAGCTTGATTTTCCAGGTCTGCCCCCTAAAAAGCTAGGGAACCATCCTCCAAAGCCCCCTGAAAACAATCCCTCTTCCTCAAAATTTCAATGGCGCAGATTGCGCCATCATGATCCTACCGTGGTGGGAACCCCTGATTTTCTTTTTCCAGATCTCATCGGAAATGTCAAGAGATGAACAAGAATAGATTGAACAAAAATAGATTGATTTTTGTAGATTGAACAAAAATAGTAGCTTTAACATTAGAACTTAAATCAAAAATGGATTGTCATAATAATTATTTCCGTTTAATATATTTGTTGTATGTATGAAATTCAAATGAGATAAATACAAAATATGAAGCGCTTTTGAACGCGGTACAGAATATAATTTATAGTGCCTTATAAACCTTTGTTACTACCCGCAGCCAATTTAGTGTCCTTCTGAATTGGCTGCGGTTCTGTAGTTATCTGAACTGAAAAAACTTAAATAAGAAAATATACATATTGTTTTGCTTTTTTTGGGATCTGCATATTTTTCATATTTTCGATTATGCTACATCAATTCAAAAACATTTTTTTTTATATTTTCTAAATAAACCTTAATGCTTTTCGGAAAGAAAAGAAAAGCAAAAACCAATTTTAAAACTATAGTTTAAAAATTTTCTATAGTCTGTATCCCCCCCCCCCCCTCATGTGCTCAAACTAGCTACTTAAAAAGTGAGAAAAGTACTTCGTTTTCTTTCACGACGTTTGTGGATTGTCCCCCAACTACATTTGCTGTAATCAACTTCAATATTTTTAAAAATTAATTCATCCAAAACAACCAATGAATATAAATAATTTTTGAGAACATTATTTCATTTCATTCTCATCTGCGGGAACAAAGTATTGTACTCACTTTAGCGATTTTTTCGGCAGCCATGTCGACGTCACACCGTGGGTTGAATTTGACAATCAGCGCTTGATTGAACTGAACAACCTCTAATCACAACTTTTTATTCTTTTAGGACGCTTTATCTCGTTTAAATCGGTAGCCCTGAAACATCTGCGCATGCTCAGATATTCTGAGATTCAGTTAATCGAGCTAGATCTGTCACTGTACACGAGCACGTGTTAGATGGAAAATGTTCAGCTCCTTCCTTTTGACGTCAAAAGCTATCGAGATTGTGAAATTTCATTACAAATGTTTCTTCTAGAAAACTATCTTGTTGAAAAAGTGAGATTTTCGTTTGATTTTTTTTAGATAAAACTTTGCTTTAAAGCTCCTTTTTTGTGTTAATTGCCCAATCAAAACAATCGTCGAGGAGAAAAAAATCAGGGATCGGGAAAGGGGCAGGAGCAAGGATCGTTGGATTAACGAGAAATTTAAAACTTAACGATATTTGAAACTGGAGCAGAACCACAGCAAGATTTGTTGTACTACACTGCTCCATTTTCTTTCTTTCTTTCTTTCTTTCTTTATTTCATGATTTTTTATTTTTATTTCCTTTAATGCTTAAATAAATGAGGCGTTTTTGTGGTTGCGATCTTTAAGCTCCTATTCTTTCTAAAAAATTGAGATGCATAATAAAATTAGGAACTTGTATGCAGGAATTTTAATTGGATGTCCCAAGTGTCACGATTAACAAATGTCAAATCGACAGTAGTTTAGAAAACTAACGAAGATGCTTGTGTGTTCCACAAAAATAATCGAGTACTCGTGTTGTACTTTTTGCTGTCACATAGTTCGAAATGTGCTTAACCAAAACTTCATTATAAATTCACTTGCTACATAGCAACAGTGACCTTTTAGAGCTGGAATAAAGAAATTTTTTAGAAGCGGAGTTATGCGGCTTAGCCGCTCAGCCATTCATTTGTAATTTTTAAATTTTCAATAGAGTCTTCTTGGAACTTTTGTCAAATTTTATTAAATTAGGCCTATGTATACATTTTTCTGAAAAGTAACTGTTAGCCAAATCGAATATAGCTTATACTGAGAAACAACGGTTTCATTCTATCTTCTTTCTTTCTTTTATTTTCTTCTTTTTTTTTCGCTACGTCTCATCTTATTTAAAGTTCAATCTAAAATTGTAATATAATGTCTTCTTGCGGATGAGAAATCAGCACCTTGTATAAAATAGTTGAATCAAAACACTATATAAAATTTTTTTACGTTAAATCTAAACATATGCTTCAAGATTAGCAGAAACATCGAAAGAGACCTGCAATCTATTTAAACGCACTTAATTACGCTTTACGCTATTGTGTACGGAGAGAAATGAAAATCGTTAATGGAGTTTTCATTAAAAAAATGTTGTAATCTAAAAGAAATGATACACCTACAACTTCAATGCCTACAATATTCAGAGACTACACTCATCCCATACTCCGCAAGGCACGCCTACTGCAATTATTTCCATTAAAGTTGAAAAGATTCAGTAATACAATCATCATCTAAATTAAATTATTATTTCACTGGTGGTTCTTAAGGAAAAAGTTATTTGATGGGAGTGGGAACTTGACGAACTTACCTGTCAACGAAGATTTTTAATTAAAGTTGTAAAAAATGTATATTTAACTTGAACTTCAACTGGTCAAAGCACCACACCCCTTTTTTTGTAATATTTTCTTTTAAATTGATTACACTGCAGCTGTAAAAAAAAAAAAAAATATCGAGCCCTTACACACCGACTCCCGTTTTACCCTACTAACTACCATTTCTGAGGGACTCCCACTCGCCATATTTGTCTACCACTTTTTGATGATGAGTTTTATTTGAAGGGGGGAGGGAAGGAATTTTTTTTCGCTTAGGAACCGTTCCTAAATGATGTCACACTTTTTTCAATATATATGACCCCCTCCCCTTTGTCACAAAACGTCACACTTCATCATATCCACCTGCTCTCCTTTGTCACATGTCACTATATATTACATAAGCATATACACTTGCACTTCAGAAACAAAGCACTGCGTTATAGATCTCGTTTCTAATTACATGTTTTAACTTTTAATGACATTTGTGAGCATAATAATATGAATGATTACATGTAAACTTAATTTGTATAAAATGAGGTGAAGGTTTACAACAAAAAAGATAATTAGTATAGAACAGTAAAATATATTAAGTGTTCGAATTTTAAAGAAATGAACCACTCAATTTTATCTTAAAAGCAAGTTCCTAAGAAAATGTCCTTTGAAACTTGAAGAAGAAAAAAAAATTAAATCTTAATAATTAGCATCGGTGTTTACAATACAAAATGATGAATGAAACTTTTAAATCAAAATATGAAAATCCAAAAAAGTTTTTAAATAAATTTACTCTGATGATTTTAAATGTTTTCATAGAAACCAAAATGTGTAATGTCACACTTCTTGTTACCGCCTCCCTTCTCCTTGTCACAATTTCTCGAACCTTCCTCCCCCCTCGAAGCGTGACATCACTTATGAATGACCCCTTATATTTACATGCCTCGATGTAGGCATTCTTTAATCCATTTAGGATTAGACAAAAAGGTACAAAAATAGAGCATAAAAATGTAGAGGATACAAAAGTTCAATATATATTAAAATAGGTAATTTTACATTTTAAATTTAGTTCTAATTTCGTTACAGTCGGTAGTACAAAGAAAATTGGGTTGAAGGGGGGTAGGGATTGTTACCCTAACCATATAGTTTTTTATTTTAAATTGATGGCTCATACTTCTTTTACCGAAAATTTTGTGTGAAGTGAAAAAAAAAATTTGTTTAGAATCACCCATGAAACTGAATAGTGTATGAACTCAAGGTAAAATTGAACCACATTGATGTGCAAGTGTCTTAAAGTGTTGCAGCATTCCATCAAGAGAGTGAAGAACTACAGGGAAAATTATGAGGACATATACCAAAAGTGATATTTTATACATAAATCTAAAAATTTACTCATTCTAATGATGTGAATGTGTTTTATATAGTCAGTAATTATTTAATGTTCTTTTAAAAATCATGAATGTGTCTTTCCGATTATGACAGCGTTTTTAACAAATCTGCAGAAACATGAAAGTGTCGAATGAAAAACATTATCTCAAAAATGGAAAATGTATGTTTATTTGAACATGAGATAATATTTATCTGTATTAGCTCCAACCAAAACAATAACTATTCCATTGGCATGCATGCTACACAATCAATCTCTTTTCCACTCTTCAGATTTCAAAGCTTTCAGATCCTCCTCCAGGTTCTTCAGAGCCTCGGCGCTCAGAGGTAGAAGAGGTACTCGAGGTAATCCACAATCGATGGGTGAAGTTAGGTTCATGACGGCTTTAAAGCAAGACATTTCTTGGCCTGAAATCAAGACAATCAAAAAATTGGAATTATATGATGAGATCCGATTAAAACTTTAGAAGCAGTGCGTTTACACTGCTTATAAAGTAAATACAGTGGAACGCCGCCATTCGTCCGCCTCGCTATTCGTACAACTCGCTATTCCTCCAACTTGTTCGAGTAAAACTCAACTCGCCATTCGTACATGTCCCGCGATTCGTACGGCCCCAGGGGCCAGCTGGGTTGAAAGTTTGGCTTTTTAAGAAAAAAAATCGAGAAATTATGCTCATTTTGAACTCGTCTGGAAATAATTTTTTTGGCATTTTGGATTTTTCTAAAAGTTTTAAATTTTTTGAGATTTTAACATTTTAAGGGGGCAGCAAGAGGAAGTGGTTGAAGAACTTTCTTCTTCAGGGAGGAAAGTAGTAAGGGAAGCATTTCCTTAGCAACAATTAAAGAAATGTGTTATCCCTGCGAGAAAAGACACAGTGGTGGGAAAATGGCATCCCGACACTGCTGTGGACAACAGGAGCATCAACCTGTTCAAAGACAATGTTATTGATCATTTTAGAAAAATTCTGAACAATCGTCAGCGGCAGACCACATTGGACAGATTTTTAAAGAAAGAAACTTAATATTCTTCTAGTGCAAAAATACAGAAAAAAGAAAGAACAGCAGAAAGGGAGAAAATACCTAAAGAGATGTTACCTGATGTTGTTATAAAAGGGGACTCCTCTTCCAACCATTTCTCTTCCTCCTCTCGACATTCCACTTATGCCACCAACTCACCTCGGTACAAGTAAAGTGCAGTTAAATTTTTATTTCTCTATAATTTCATGTGCAGTACTGTACATTTGTTTTTCAGATGTTCACAGAAGCAACCATCTGTGGGTATAGAGCGGATTAATCCAATTTACATTGTAAAAATAATTCGCCATTCTTACAACTCGCCATTCGAACTGCCTCCTGGAACGAATTGTGTACGAATAGCTGGGTTCCACTGTACATAGGCTCTTGCAAGATTTATATATTTATAATTTCCGTCAATGTTAGTCATACTCATTACAGTTTTCGAGATATATTGATCTTGCAAAAATAACAAAATACAGTAAAACCCCGTTAAAACGCGGGTGTCGGGGGACATGTTTGGCTCCCGCATTATAACATAACAGCGGTATAGTGAAACTATACCGCGGAACCATATTCACGAAATAATACTCGCTTTTGTTGCATCATTGTTAACTTTATCAATAACTCGTAACTTTTCTTCCCCCTATAGCAGCGGTCGGCAACCTAAATTGGCTGAAGATCTACTTTCCAAGTTCGGCGAACACCAAGATCGACTCGGAGTACTGGGGTCGGGGGGGATGCGCACACTATTAATAGGGCATGTTGGGATTTCGCCTGTCTCCAAATTGTAGGTAAATTCTTGTCAGAACAAGTTTTGATGCTTATAAAATACCTACTTTAAAATTCCTAAAAAAATGTTATGTTAACACCGTTAACTCGCATCAAAACAATACTGATATATTATTTCTTTTAAATTGATTTTTAAAAATGCT
Source organism: Octonoba sinensis (assembly GCA_038502835.1). Lineage (NCBI taxonomy): Eukaryota > Metazoa > Arthropoda > Arachnida > Araneae > Uloboridae > Octonoba > Octonoba sinensis. The sequence continues at coordinate 12,962,034 of CM076606.1, read as the reverse complement.
AGTTTTGTTTTGTTTTGTTTTTAAACTGAAACACACCTGGTAAAATGCCGGTACATTCTTCAATTAACTCTCACCGAAAACATAGTTCATGTGATGACTGACATTGCATATTATTGGCAAGTTTTTTTTATTTTTTTAGATCCGGTGAATGGTCCGATAAAGTAATAAACATTTTCTGAAGGGGAAAATAATAATAATAATAAATTCGCCCTCTAATTCAAAAGTTATTTTATATATTTTAATTTATTTTTTTATTTATTTATTTACTTTTGATGTCGCGATCGACCGAAAATGGGCTTACGATCGACCGGTCGATCGCGATCGACGGGTTGCCGACCACTGCCCTATAGTATATATATTTTTTTTCTTGTTTGCTTAAAAAAGCAGCTTAAAAATCTCTTTATGTTATAAACATGAGATTGTGAAGGGGGAGAGGTCTTAAGAAACAATTAGATTTGGAATGGGAGGAATGAACTTCTCACTGGGTAATATATTTACTTCTCCGGAATGCTAAACAATCTGGAATACAAAGGTTGCTAGCGCTGTAAAAGAAGTTACACACGCATAACTAGACTTCTGAAAATGGAATAGTTAAACATTGAACTGAACAGTCCCTGACACATTGAGCTCCGCCCATGTCAAGAGAAACAAGTCGGGGTGATTGCACCCGATTTAGAAATCAAGCTACATGTTCCAGGTTGAAAGACAGAAAAAGCAATAAATAGGTGTAAATTACACCTATCCCAATAGGTCTTTATCTGTTAGTGTCTCTGGGGGGGGGGGGGGATGGTTACTCTTTGGCTAGAATATTTGTGTGCTCGGGCTGACTTTATTTACAATGGTAAATAAGGAATCACAATTAAATGGCAATGATAAAGGGTGGTTTAAACGTCGGGGGACATGATAGTCACCGCGGTTTATCCGATTCCGCGGTATACTGAGGCGTGGTATAACGGGGTTTTGCTTTAATAAATTTCATTGTATTTATGTAATATTCCTGTAGTGATAATGATAAGTTATTCTAACATAATGTCAACAAAGGGAACTTTATTACTTTTTTCTTTTTTTTTTTCTTTTTTTTTCTCCGTTCAAATATGATTTTATCAGTTTGGTCACAAATCTAAAGTGCCTGAATCGTTTTCGCATTTTGTCTGTTCAATCATAAATCTATAAATGACGCCGAGTACATATTATGTTAAAAAATTTTAAAAACTTATGGTGTAACATGAACATAAGAGTTGCGAGACAATCTGAGGTCTTTCAGTGAAAAACAAGGTTTACACTTTCAAAGAATCGTGGAAGCAGGTACCAGGCAAGATGGAATACACTTGCAAACATGATGATTGATCACTACTGGATTTAATGTGTGACCACCTTGACAAGTCTCTCCGCAAGAAATGAAACTTTTTCAATATTAAGCAATTTAAATAATTTCGATATTTAAACAAAATTAGATGTTATGATTCTTGCGTTGAAAATTAATATTAGGTGTTAAAAAAGTAAAATTTGATTTTAAAAGAAATGTGTAAATTGGGGAATAAAATAATTTTGCTTTTTTTTTCTTGCTTGAGAGTTATATATATATATATGTATATACATATATATATATACATATATATATATATATTGGTTTCTTTTCTATGTTTAGTTCAAATAAGGAATCATAAAAAAAGTACGTTTAGAAAAAACTTACCATGTTTAAAAATCGTCTCTATGGCATGATGAACTCGATTCTATATTTAAAAAAATAATAAAAATAAAGTAATAAGAAAAAAATAATTTAAAGCTGAAAAAGTGAACATTATAATATTAACTAAAGTAGAAAACTGTTGCAAAAATCTTGTTTGAAGTTTCATTCTTCACTTTTCAAAAGTATAAGTAGTATGAATTATACGCGAACAGATTGCTATATTGGAATGTCTAGTTGTGCACTTCCTTTTTAAACTATTGGAATGCTTCCAAAGGCCTCTTAATCTAATTTTCGTGTCAAATCCATGTTAATTTCGAGTTATTTTTCGTATCAGGACATTTTCTTCAAGGCATCACTCAATCCACTTTTGGTGATCAAATAAATATTTAGCGCCGCTTCGTGTGTGTTGACGATAAAAACAACCCAATACCTTCTTATTATTTTTTATACGTAGTTGTATAATCTTATAGTCGGTTTTCTGATTTCAACGGAAATCCTTTTTTAGTGGTTATTAAATATTATTTAATAAGCGGACAAGATAGTCATATAATATTCTCATACAAAACTTCATGGAGAAGGTACATATGGCGATAAATTGACAGCCTGATGACAAAACTTAATTTCTCCATATCGGACGGCAAGGATGTAGAACATTCGTGTATAATATTGTGTATAAGAAAGATGTATAAAGAAAACATATGAGATGCAGCATGAATTATTTGAAATGTGTCTGCCATTAACTGGTATGCATATGCATAATGGATGGCTGTAATATCAGAGGGATTTTATTCGGTGTTATTGTTAGTACTAGAGAAGTATTGCAACTGTAAAAATTTGCAAATAATCTAATGTAAATCTTTGTTATTGTGAATAATTTTAACCCTTATTCTCATAAAGTAGCATATATGCTACCTGGGATTTTCATCTACTTTCTATTTGTTAGCAAATAGAAGGCAGGGGAAAGCCCCAGGGAGCATATATGCTACTTTGTGAGAATAAGGGCTAGCAAGTAACAACGCAGCACACTCGCTGACGTCACTTAACAAATAGAAAGCAGGGGAAAACCAGAGGTAGCAATACGCTACTTCATGAGAATAAGGGTTAAGTGTTATTGTAAATAATTCTTGCCAAACAAATTGATTTAATTTATCCAAGTCTCATCTCAGTTCGTCTTTATCGTGCAGGCGTGAAGTATTTTCAAGAAATTTCATTTTAAAAGGATCGCATGATAAAATAACTTATCATGCGATTTGTATGAAGTTTATTCAGAGCTCTTAAAAGCACAGTTAGCTAGTATAGCAGTAGAAGACTATCTTTAGTTAGATATTCGCATTAAATGAAGTATAGAAAATGACGACCTTGAAGAAAACCATCGTTCCCAATCAATAAAAAATAAGGATTATTCTGCGGTAACGGCCTATCTTGGAACGCTCAAGGCAATCAACAAACTGCGAGTAGAGAACAATTATAATGCAGGTGGGCCAAGACGCTTGAACAGTCTGCAGAGGAGGATTATTCGCAAGCGGAGGACTATTATCTCGTAGAACAAGGGGAATGGCTATCCAGGAGGATCATGCTGCTTCTGAGGGCTATCTTTAGGAAAAGCAAGACCCTCAACTAATTAAAGATAAAGGCAAAGAATCTCAAGACCCTCAACAACCTACAGATTGGGACCATTCTAATGAGGGCCTACCTTCAAGCGATCCAAAGCGTTTTGAACGATCTGTAGAGGATAATTATGTTGCAGAAGAGGGTTAACATCCGTTACAACAAGGTTTTAAAAAACAGGACCTCAACTAATTATAAGTAAAGAAAATTCTGGACTGGAAGAAAATTTTCAGGCCGTCAATTGACTTAAAAGGATAACTATTCCGCAGCGTACGACAACATTCAGCAATCTGGTGAAGCTTTTAACGGTTTACAAAAGTGGGAAAAAGCGAACAAGAGTAAGTATACGAATATCACCTGATGTTTACGAGCTGCTTTAATATCTCCTTTTTTGTAAGCTTCAATAATAGGCAAGGAAATGGGTGCCATGAAATTGTAGGACGCTCCAACTGCAGCATTAACACCACATGTCATGCAAGGAAGCAAAACCTAAAACGAAATTTATCTTATAATATCTAATGAGTTCCACCGGATTTTTTCCTTCATTCATTTATCTGTTAACATGTTCATTCTAAACTTGTATATAGAATAAAAAATTACATGAATGAAATTTGCAATTCCAAAGAATAAACAATGTCATGAAAATATTAATCTAATACTCTTGTTACTATTTCTTTGCTTTTTAGCCTACTTTCCGGTAAAAGTAAAACAATAATAATAACAAAACATGAAAGAAGGCTTAATGTATCGTAAAAATATCGTTAAAAATAAAGAAAAGTCAAAAATATATTAAGTAATAAAATAAATATTGAAAAATTAAAAATTTTGAAAGTAGGGTTTTGAGATGGGTTAAAAAGTGTGTCGGGTCTGTGGTCCCCCCCCCCCCCCTAATAACTTTTAACGAATTGTCCGATTCGAAAAGTTCGTTTTGCATTCGAAAGATTTCGGCGAGGACATCTCATTTCCATATTATACTTCTTGATTTGAACAATTTTTCGTTCAATTTTGAACAGTTCAAAAATTTTAACATTAGCGCCTATGGGCGAAAATGAAGAAAGATGATGTAAAACTCTGGGTACAAGATCCAAGTTCCAATGCTTCCAAAAATAAATTTAGGAGAAGCTCTTGGCGTAAATATATTGATTTGAACAATTTTTGTTCCTTTTTGAACATTTTAAAAAAAATTTCACCCGCTTGCGGGAAAATTTTAATCCTGTATTATAAATCCTAAACTAACGGACCGATTTTCTTGGAATAAACTTTATCAAAAAAGCTCTTATAACGTAGAACATGTGCAAATAAAAAAGTTCATCCAGAACTAACGATGCTATTTTTCTATGAAATTTTTTATCGGGATTTTTAAGGATATTTTTCAATGAATAAAAATGAGTAAAAGGGAAAAATTAAAAATTTGAAATTGAAAAAAATTTGAGTAAAAAAGGAAAAAATAATTTGAATAAAAAATGAATAAAATGGAAGTGAATAAAAGGGGAAAAAAAAAAATAAATAAAATACATGAATGAGTGAATGAATGAATAAACACCCTGAATGAATGGTGTGAATAAAATTGAAAGAATGAATGAGTGAGTGAATTAATATGTATTATCCGTTGAAAAAGGTATATTTGAAAAAATTAAGAACTGAAGCTAATGGAGAAAGAGATAGCTCGATTATAAATTTAAAGTTTGGTGTATACGGGAAAGTAGGCTCGAAATAGTTCTAGATGAAACTTCTTGTTAATATTATATTGCACTTAATATATTTTTTATATGATATTAAAAAAAATTTCCTTTTCTTTCTATAAGTATCGCTGCTTATAAAAATAATATATGGGTTGTATTATTTCCGTTTCGAAAGCAAAAAAAAAAAATGCTGTTTTATAATTTAAAAATTGAAAACTCAACTATCCCACTTAAATGTTGAAATGCCTTTTTAAAATGATTTTTAGCCTACTTTCCCGTAAAAGTAAAAGAAATTAAAAAAGGATGAAAGAAGGCTTAATGTACCGTGAAAATATCGTTAGAAATCAAGAAAAGTCAAAAATAAGTTAAGTAATTAAATAAAGATTGAAAAATAAAAAATTTGAAAGTAGGGTTTTGAGAGAGGGAAAAAGTGTGTCTGTCATTCTTTCCCCCCTAATAACTTTTGAATGAATTGTCCGATTCGAAAAATTCTTTTTGCATTCGAAAGATCTCGGCGAGGACATCTCATTTCCATCTTTTACTTTTTGATTTGAACAATTTTTTGAACAGTTCAAAAAATTTTAACATTAGCGCCTATGGGCTAAAATGAAGCAAATTATGTAGACTCTGGGTACAAGATCCAAGTTCCAATGAACAAGCTCACTGGAAGAAGTTCTTGGCGTGAAATATTGATATGAACAATTTTTGCTCATGTTTGAACAGCTGAAAAAAAAAATTAACATACCGCCTCCGGGGAAATTTCAATCCTATATAAATCCTGATCTAACGGACCGATTTGCTTGGAACAAACTTTATCGGAAAGCTCTTATGACGTAGAACATGTACAAATAGAAAGTTCATACATAACTAACGAGCCTATTTTCCTATGAAATTTTTTGATCGGTATTTTCAAGAATATTTTTGAATTAATGAATGATTAAATGAATAAGCGAAAGAATCACTGAATAAATGAATGATTGAATGAATATGTATTAACCGTTGAAAAAGGTATATTTGAAGCAATTAAGGACTAAAGCTAAACGAGAAAGACAGAGAGAGAGAGAGATAGCTAGATTTCCATTTGAAGCTGTTTATATTTTGAGAAAGAAAACTCACTATGCCACTAAAAATGAAACCCCTTTTTTGGTTTTTTCTTTTTCTTTTTAAGGATTGAAAAACTGACATCATGAAATTTAAAACTAAAACATATATCAGACAATTGCAGCAAAAAACTTTCGAAATTAAACTAGAAAATATCTACATCGCTGTTTAGGAAAAACAAAAAATTTTCGTTGATAAATTCACACCTTTTTTTATAATTTAATTGGGGATAAATTTCCAAGGAGCAAAAAGAAAATAAATTTATAATAAATTACACTTTATGTGAAAAACTTAAGCAACAATGTAAATTTTAAGCAGATAGCTATGAAATTGCAGAAAAAGAGTTCTTGCAATTAGTACAATGAACATGCAATTCAGTAGAAAGGTCATGCGGATGCAAATATCAGGAACAAAGCGTCAGAGGCAATGTGAGCATATGCAAAACGCGTGCTGTTGGGCGCGCACCTTAAGAGTACAATAAAAAGGGAAAGGGTGGAAATGCAATTAAAGACAGCTGTAGGTGCAAGGGAGTTTTTTCATGAACTTGGGAAGAAATCATCTGGACGACTTCACACGTGGAAAATGATCGAAAAGTTGAAGGAGGGGCGCAGTGTGACCAGGGGCAGCTGAAGAGTTCGGAATCAACAAAAGCGTCGTTTCGCGCTTGGAAAATCTTTCCGAACCACAGGTACAGCTCTCAAAAGGTTAGGGGGGGGCCGCCCCAGAAAAACAACTGCAGTGGATGAACCCATATATCGTCCTGCAGGCGAAAAGAACCCAGAACCAGTCAGGGAAACGCCATTGCTCAGCAACTTTTGTACAGCAACGGGGGCAGCAAGTGTCACGGTTTACTGAGGGCCAGACGCCTTTACTCAAGGTGGCCTATTCGCTCGTCGTCCAAACGCTGCATCCCTTTGACAGCAGGCCATCGGCGCCGCCGTTTAGAGTGGTGCAAGGAGTCAAAAAATGGACCGCTCATTTAGTGGAGCCATGTCCTTTTACGGGTAGAGTCGTTTCAGTGCCACAAGCGATTATGGACGCCAGTTGATTTGGAGAGAGGTCGGGACAAGGTTTCATCTCAGTAAAACGTGGGAAAGAAAACCGTTTTCGGTGATCCTGGAGTTCTCGTCTGGGGAGGCATTATGTTGAACGGGCGGACTGAGCTTTCCCCATTTTCGACAGAAGGGTTTTGTAACAGAAGATTTGCTATTGTCAGGAGGTACTCCTTTTCCCCTTGGTTTTTGGGGATTGGGCCTTTTTTACGGAGACTCCCCTTTTGGCCGGTGGCCCGGGGTTACATCCCCTTTTTTCCTTTTTTGGGGGAAAGCCCCCAAGAAACCCCGGGAAAAATGGGGTACTGATTGAGGCATGGGCCCTCGTTTCCCCAAAAACTGGTGGACAATCTAGGGGCTGAGTTTTGGGTTGACGATGCAAAGCAATCATTGCAGCACGGGGAGAACATATCCCATACTAAGGAACATCTGCGTGATATTCTTTCCCTTGGATAGACAATCGCGTGTAACGGGCATAATGAGTTCAATAAAGCCTATTTTGTTTGATTCCAAATTGTATGAATTCTACTCATTTTTACGCAGTTATGCTTTCATCATCCTTTAAGTACAAAACTGCTCTCTCTCAATTCTAAATTTCATGTTTCTCAGATGATTTTTCGAGGAGTTATGGCAAAAAAACCACCTGTTGCTTAAGTTTTGCACACCAGTGTATTATAACCCCAAACCCCCTCGCAAGCGGAAATTTCTGGTTGAGTCACTTTTTTACAGCAGAATGTAAAATTGTAAAAGGCAAACTATTAATGCACTTTTTCAGGTTTCAAAACTCGACTAATTTATGTTTTTTTGAAGCATTAATAGTTAAGTAATTACTATTACTTAAGTAACAGTTAAGTAATATATACAGAAGCACTCTTATAATCAAGTATATTATAGGACTCCTGTGAGATTCTATATCCTAATGAATTGAACTCGTGATATCGAACTATCGCACTTGCATCGGCTACCTACTTGTATATTACGTAATTAATTACAAAATAATGTTTAGCCGCTCTATGTGGTTATCACTATAGTCAGCCTTTACTAATTTTAAATGATCAATAGATCATAGAATATAACATATATATGCATATCTTACTTCATCGAGACCAGAAAGAAATTTGAACGGAGCTCCAGGTAAATCGTGACATTTCAGTAAAAGTCGTACATCAACGGATGTAAACTTAGCTCCACAAAAATTGGGAATGGCTTTCCTTGCTTTTGGCATGAATTCTCCCAATGCGACTGTAAAGAAATAATTAAAGTCTTTATTAATTGTTCTCTTTGGAGAAACGGAATATATTTAATGGTTTTATATATAGCTATATAATATGCAGTAAAAAATTATCCAACTTCTATGAAAAAAAATGCATGCAACAAAATCAGTCACATTTCGTTCAAGAAAATGGCATATCTACATTTATGTGACAATTATAGGATCATCAACATATTATGAACAAGGAGGTAGCACTGTATATTAACTGTCACTAGAACAATTGAACGTGCAGTTGAAAATTGAAGCCTTAGTTTGTACGTTTAAAACAAATATATTTCTACCTTTTTTTATTTTGAAAACAAAGTCTTGAAGCAAGTAGAAGTTTTGCCTAAAGAACTTGACTTAACATTTAAGACTTCATTCAATTATCAAAAGCATTTTCTTCTTGAATGAGTTCACAAGTATGTCACGAAACCCCCCAAGAAATTCATATTCACTATCTCCCCGAAATTTAAAGACTGAATTATGAAATTTTGGAATGGAAGAAGCAGCCGGAAAATTATCGATTAGGCACGGATTTCCTGTTTGTAATCATAAGATTTATCTCAATCTTATTCCATCTGGTATGAATAAATTACGAGTACATTCTCATTAAAACAGAAAAGGCTTCATCGTGTTGTGATATAGTCCAGACTCTCGAAAAAAAAATCTTCCAGTAATTACGAAATGATAAATCTTTAGAGAATTCATGAGATGAAACATAGTTGCAAACTTATCATATTATCCTCTACTGAGTCTCTACAGAAACAAGCAAACAAAAAATAACAATAATAATCGTGATTTTTGGAATAACTTTGTGAAACAGAAAGGACCTCATCGACGGGCAGAAACGAATTTCGCCACCGAACTTTTTTTTAAAAATAAACTTCAATTGAATTACGGTTAATTTGTATTTATTACATAATATATAAAAAAGAAAAATGTATAACACTTAAGAAAAACTTTGCAAGTTTATTGGATCATGATCAGATTCTTCGCCTATTTAAAGATATGTCCGAAAAATCTATATCGCTATCACTATCAAAACTAAATTGTCTTTCAGAATCAGATAAATCATCAGGAATATATACTCTGTCAATCGTTGAACGTTTTCTAGCAGCCATTTCTGATTAAAAAAAGTCAGCAAACCAAGTGAAGTTAGAACGGTAAATACCAAGTACCTTCAAATGCCGCAATTTAGTGGACGACTAACAACGAAATGATCAGCCAGAGGGTTAAAAACGTCTTTAAAAGTTATATTTGCAAAGTGTGCAAGTGTTTATACTCGATTTTGAATCACCTCGTCTTATATGAAAGAAAATTTTATGTAACATTCAGAATTTTATGTGGTATTAAACATTGTAGGGAGATTATAGAGAGAAAAAAAAATATGCGTTTTATTTTGTGTAACATGAGGTGTTTACTACAATGGAATAAAAATTGCAATTAAAATTATTTCTGTGCAATTTACAGCTGTTAAACATAGAAAACACTATTCTTGCCACAAAAACGCTAATCAAAAATGTAACATCATGCTGTCATCTACAGCTTATATCACGGAATTACGGATACATCTATACTTTTCTCTTTTTAAAAATATCCTTAAATTAAATGAAAGCCTTGTCTGCATGGTGAACCAACTCGACTTTTTAAAAAATTGTATTTAGCCTCACTTTCTTGTTTAAACAATCTTCACTTCTATCATATTCTACCTGAAAACATAAATAGTACATAGAGACGAGTAGCAGATAGACCAGGCAATTTGATTTTTGCACCAAATATGTGTATTAGAGGCTGGTGGTCACTGATCAGAGTAAACCTGCGACCAATTAAATAAAAATGGAATTTTTCAATGCCCCATTTTATTGCCAATGCTTCTTTATCAATTTGACTGTAATTACGTTCGCTAGCGCTTAATGTACGAGAAGCAAATACAATAGAAATTCTTCCGTTAGGCTGCACATGAGAAAGGACTGCTCCTAAACCTTCAGGTGCTGCGTCGACACTAGGGATGTAACGCATAGTGATTTGGCCGAATAGCCGAATACCGAATATTCGGCCATTTCTTCCAGGCCGAAGCCGAATATTTGGTCCTTTCTTCAAGGCCGAATAGGCTGAAGCCGAATATTCGGCGGCCGAAAATTAAAATTTCTAGAAAATCGTTGTAGTCGAAAGTATTTTGCAAATTTAAAATTATTCACAAAGTCAAACACCAATTACACACAATCTATGATGCATGATTTAATTCTGTTTGTTAAGAATTTAGAACTATTTAAAATTAATCTATTTTCACTATTGTTTCGAATGTAATAAAACTAAGAATTTCACCCACAAGCAAAATAGAAATGACAGGTTTTACGGTAGTAAGCATTAGCATTATTTTACTAATTATTTAATTGCAATGAAAGAAATACTAGTGCTTAGTGAACTTTTACTTTGCTCAATACTGTTTTATGAAGATATTTTAAAAGTTATAAAAGTTAATATTTTTATTTTATGGGGTTTTTTACATACCTATTTTTAAAAGATCTATTAAAACTTTATGCACTTAACTGGAATACGTTTTTATTTTCAAAAACCCCAATAACTTATGCTATCTAAATATTCCTGGTATATTCTGGGCTTTTCACATTTCTCTCTAACCCAATATTCACAATAAATCAGTCTACCCAAACAAAGTCTGGCTTCCCCTTTGTTAATAGTAACAAAATGAATTTATCATATTATCTATTATAATTAACTATTGGCAGCTTTTGGGAGCAAATGCTAAATATAAAATACAATATTACAACTTTAAAATGTTTTTTTGCTCAGTCAAGCGTAAAACAAGATTTTTAAAAAAGTAGTTTAATCTAAATTATTTTATTTCTTAAAACTATAGTGGACTAATGCATTCATTTACAATAATTTTAATACAATTTTAAATGTTTAAAATCTACAAATTTCTTTATTTTTTTACTTTTTTACTGCAGCAGAACTATTCGGCCGAATAGTCCATCAATATTCGGCCAGTCCAAATTTGACCTTACCCAGTATTCGGCCAGGCCGAATATTCGGCTGGGTGATAAAATGACTATTCGGCCAGGCCGAATACTCGGCCAAAGGCCGAATAGGCCGAATACCGAATGGTGGCCGAATATTCGTTACATCCCTAGTCGTCACCTATCGCAATATGCTTTTCGGGATCATAAGGCACCAAGATTCGTTCTGAACAAATTTTAACTTTTATTTTCTGGAAGCTTTCACCACATTCTTTTGACCATTTAAATAGCAGAGTTTTCTTTATTAATGCATATAAAGGTGCTGCTACAACAGCAAAATGAGGAAAAAATTTTGCATAAACATTACTATTCCTAAAAATGATTTAAGTTCTTTAACGTTACGAGGAGTGGGTATGCTTAAAATTGCTTCCACTTTGCTAGAAGTCTTCTTGACTTCCTCAGCAGAAATTGTAATGCCTAAATAAGTAACTTCTTCCTTTATGAAACTGCATTTTTTTTAAATTTAAATGTATTCCATTTTTCTGTAAACATATAAAGACTGATCTTAACTTTTGGATTAGTTGCCTTTCATGTTGGGCAGCCATTAGTATGTCATTAAAATAAACGCGAACACCTTCTTCCAAAACTGTTTTCAGTAAAGTTTCAATCTACTTTTGCCAAATTGCGGATGCAGCATTAACGCCAAACATTAGCCTTTTTGGTTGACATAGACCTTTTTGTTAGAATTTTAGATGTTTCATCATCAACAGGAAGACTGAGATATGCAGTACGGATGTCTAATTTCGCGAAAATTTTTCCTTTTCACAATTTTGCAAATAAATCTTCGATTCTTGGAATGGGATAGTGTAGTATTTGTATCTGCGGATTTATTGTTTGGGAATAATCAGCACATATTCTTAAAGTTCCATTTGGTTTCATAACTGGAACTACTGGAGTTGCATATTCAGAACAATCGTTTTTTTTAAAAATGTACCTTCAATTTCCATTCTTTGCAACTCCTTTTCTACACCGCTTGTAGAAAAGTTGTAATGCAAAAGGAACTGGAAGATTTTTTTCGAAACACAGGAGTCGAGTCTTTCTTAAGTTTGATATTAGCTGTGTAATTTAATGTCTTACCAGTACTTTCAGAGAAAATTTCTTTGAACTCATCTACTAAGTTTAAAATGTGCTCCCTGACTGATGAAATGTTTTCTGAAGAACATACTTGTTTAACACTCCAGTTGATTGAGAGTTGACGAATCCAGTCCCACCCAAGTATTGGAGATAAATTCTTTTCCACAATGTATAAAGGCAGATTCTTCTTTTTATTCTCATGCAAGACAGTAACGTTTACTACACCTAATGGAATTAGAAAAGATTTGTCATATGTTTTGAATTTACCGTCTGTGCGTTCTAATGGTTTGTTTAAGAACAAGCTAAATGTAGCATAATTTAGTATGGATTTAACACCTTCCAGTGTCAATTTCCATCGTAACTGGATGACCTTCTATATTAATGGTAGTAAGCACTTGGTTTTCATTGAAATTATGATTTAATTGAATTGTTTTCATCTCATTTTCTACATTGTAAAATTTATTTCGACTTCTGCATATTTCTTTCACGTGTCCTTTGTTACACATTTTTTACAAAATAATTTTTTTTACATGCATTAACCTTGTGATTTTCTTCACACAATGATAGCAGCGAACTTTGGCGAAATTATTGGCTGTTTTTTTTATTTTTATAACACTCTTTCTCTTTGTCGCACCAAATCATGCTAACGTTGCTAGACGTAGCTTCTTTATGTAAGATTTGTTGCGGACTTAATTGAGCCTGTTCAATGCCTGAAGCGGTCTGTAGTACTCTATCTAAATCTGAATCGTCTTCTTCAAACATTCGATCAAGCATTTCCTTGCTTGCGAGGCCGCTCCCAAAAACATCTCGTTGCATCATCTTGAGATAACTTTCCGGATGTTTACACGGAATAGCATGTTTCGTAAAGCTGAAATGTAACTTGAAATATTATCATTTTCTCCTTGGCGCCAATTTAGGAATGTATGGCGACTTGGAATAATTGGAGGTTTTGGCTTTAAACGCCCAACGAGAAGCGAATTGGGCTTTCAAAACTACTATTTTGAAATGTAGCAGGATACAGAACATTTTTTAGAAATGTAAATGTATTGGCAGGAAGTAACGTTACCAAATTGGCGACCTTCTTTGTATCATTGAAGTTATGCATTTCTACAATATTTTCAAATTTATCAAGGAAATCTTCCATATCTTCTCCTTCAATGTATTTTTCCTAAATGTGGATGTCCAACCGAACTTGACTGTCCTAGTAGCTCCATTAATTTGGATTGAATAGTCATATTTTGTTTCAACAAATCTGGCAATTCTTCTGCCATGTTACTTTGCAATGACATTTTTTCTTGAAAAATAGTAAACCGAACGTTTTATTCAATGTAGAGTTCGTCAACGACCGACTGCGCCAATTTAATATGTATTTGAAATTACATTTTATTCGTACGAGAATAAGCAAACATTACTTACAAGTAACATCATAATTAAATTAAAACTTACAATTTTTTTTCATAATAGAACACGCTCACGAAGTATAAATATTAAACGTGTTATGTTGCCAAACAAGAATATTATTATTAAAAGTCAATAACATAACAGTTTCACATAAATAGTGGTAATCGAATGGAGAATTAACATTTTTGCGACATAGTTTAGGGTCCATAATTTAGGGGCCCGAATAATAACCATTATTCGGGTTCTCCAAAAAAATTAATTAAAAATCCTGTCATTTTTTAAGCCTACTTTCCCACAAAAGTTAAAAAAAAAATAAATAAAGCATGAAAGAAGGCTTATGTATCGTAAAAATACTGTTAAAAATAAAGAAAAGTTTTTAAAAAGTGAAGTAATTAAATAAAAATTTTGAAAGTAGGGTTTTGAAATGGGGAAAATGTGTGTCTGTTGGTCTGTCTGTCCCCCCTAATATAACTTTTGAACAAATTGTACGATTGGAAGAATTATTTTTGCATTCGAAAGATCTCGGCAAAGACATCTCATTTCCATATTTTGCTTTTTGATTTGAACAATTTGTCGTTCAATTTTGAACAATTCAAAAAAATTTCACATTAGCGCCTATGGGCAAAAATGAAGCAAATTATGTAAACTCTGGGCACAGGATCCAAGTTCCTATGAGCAAGCTTATTGGAAGAAGCTCTCGACGTGAAATATTGATTTGAACAATTTTTGCTCATTTTTTAACAGTTCAAAAAAAATCAACATTAACGCTTACGGGGAAATTTCAATCCCATAAAAATTCTGATCTCAACGATGGATTTGCTTGCAACAAACTTTATTGGAAAGTTGTTACGATGAAGAAGATGTACAGATACGAAGTTCAACACGAACTAAAGAAGCCTATTTTCCTATAAAATTTTCTGATCGGGATTTTTAAGGATATTTCTGAATGAATGAATGAATGAATAAATGAATGAGTGAAAGAATAAAAAATAAATAAGTGAGTGAATAAATACATGAATGAGTAAAGGAATGAGTAAATGAATGAATGAATGGATGAATGAAGGACTGAATGAATGAGTGATTGAATCAATATGTAATATCCGTCGAAAAGGGCATATTTGAAATAATTAAGAACTAAAATTAAATGAGAAAGAGAGAGAAAGAGATAGCTAGAATATAAATTTGAATTTGGTGTATACGGGAAAGTAGGCTCGTATAATTCTAGACGGAACTTCTTGTTGGATTTACAATCAGTCAATCTGTCCTTAATAAGTGCTCATTTTTAGGATCGAATAAATTTCTAAGACTTACTCGTATTTTGGTGTTTAAGATGAACATTTAACCATATTTTTAGAAGCAAAGTTATTAAATTATCTGCTGATTGAAACAACCTCCTTTACAAACAACTTAAACTGCTCTACTTACTTTCTACTCCTGAATAGGATGGTATATAATACAGCAGGATCGGAAGATTTGGAGCTGCATCAGATATTGCTTTAAAGTAAGCGATCAGATGATCTGAAAAGAGGCAACGAAAACATTCATTTGGTATTTCTTAATTTTAGAATACAATATATCATACCCATACACGCATTATTTTAACCACTCCAATGTAGGCGAATTTAGTAATTTTATTTATTTAAACTGGCAGTTGTTTTTATCTGTCTTTATATATATAAAAGTGTTAATCTACATATGAAGGGTACAGGAAAAAAGGGAGTAAGTAAATTTTTGTAATAAAAATAATTTTACGTTATTTTAACGTGAAATTATTTTATTACAGTTTATTTGCTCAAAGTTAAATTATTATTATAAGTCAATTTTTGTAAAATTCAGAATAGTGCTGCTCGTTGTTGATGAGTATTTAGCCCAATTGAAAGTATTACCCCCGAAAATGATCCACTGGAGATAAAAAAACTGATGACATTGAATGAAGTCCATAAAAGAAAAACCGAATCATTTTACCCCCGCAAAAAAGCTGCTAAGGAAGTCTAAGTCTGTTCTAATGGTTCTTCCGTCTTTTTTAAGGCATTCTTGACTAACATGAACTCACTGTGTCAAATCTGAACGATAAATAAGGCTCACGAAGTTTACAGCGCTTATTTAAAGAAAAACTGTTTTGCATCTTCATAGTGGCTGCACTAGCGCCTCTCTTATCCGTCTGCAGCAAAATTTGAACAGATCACATCTTTCATACATGCAAATACGTTTGCAAATTTCGTTCGTCTAACATAACTTTTTGGTGTTGAAATTTTTTTTCTCCTTCAGTGTATGTACAAAGTCTAAAGCAGAAAACTTGTAATGTCTAATGCACATTGTCATAGTAAAAAAAATGTTGGTAAATATTACTGTATTAGTGATTATAACAGTTATATTTACCATGAGTTTGAGGCTTATAAAATAACTGTGGAGGTGAGGCAATGCCAGTGGCTCCAATTTTTTCAGCATGTGATGCCTAGATGATTTAAAATGGATATTAGTTGCCAAATAAAGTATCTTTGCTCATAAAAATGAATATATGATAAAAAAATATCATATCAACAATCAAGAAGTAACTGTCAATTAAGTTTCACAAAAGTGTACTTTTTTGTATAAAATAAGTAAGCTTACTAAAAAGATGCTCACTGAAAACAACGTCTAGAAAAATAAAAATTCTTCGCATATAATTCTCTGTCTCTCAACAAAACCCGTTGATGGATTTTTTAAACTGTTTTTCATATGTATAAATACCACAAACTTTAAAACACTGCTTACCAATTCTACGACATCTTTCAAGCTGTTAGCTCCTACTTGAATTAAAACCAGCTCTAATCTGCAAAAAAAAATGCAAATATATTGAGCTAGGCATCAAACATTCTACTTCAGGAAAAAAAAAACATATTGCATAATAACAACATTTATGCATAGAAATACAATGAAAGGAAAATACGATTACAGTTACAGCTAAATTTAAGATGCACAAAATGTATAAATCAGTCTCCAAAAAAAAAAAAAAAAAAAGTGGCTGTTTGGAAACCACCAACAATTAACAAGGGTAAGTGACCGCATTGGATGGTAGGAATGGGAAAGGCCGCAGAAGTGAGGGAAATGACCAGCCCAAGAGTGCGAAAGGCCTAAGTTCTCAGGAAAAAAAAAAGTCGTTAAAAATTGGCGGTGTAGGTGGAAAAGTAGTTGTTCATGAGTTGGAATTTATCAGTTATTTGTTGGTCCGGAGATCTGGGATAAGTAAACAGCATAAATGGACGCACAGAATCTTTTGCTTTATTTCTACAAGTATGCAAAAATGGCGAAGTCATTGTGTTTTGTGAAAATTTTTGACTAAGAGTGGCTAGCCCATAAAATAAAAAATTGCGTTTGATTTAAAAACTAATAATTTATTATTTTTTAAGCCCACAATAAATAGAATTAAAAGAAGGTATTTTATGGTTTTATTTTAACATCATAGTTAGACATTCAAACTTGTTTTAAAATAATATTTAATTTCAATTTTATTTCAATAAGAATAGTTCTTACGTACATTTTTTATAACTGAAGGGCTACAAAATCATAATGTCATACATTGAAAAAAATATCAGAAGTAAAATAATTTCCCATTTAATTTTAAAGCCAGTAATCTGTTTGTTTTATAATTTTTATTTTGAATTAAAACATTTAGCCAATAGGTTTAATATTCAGTGTTTATACACCGATAGTAATAACATTTAAATTAATTAAAAATTTTAAATTAAATCGTTAATAATAATAAAATTCCAATAATAAAATTTAAAAATGACATTTTAATAATTTATATTACATATAAAATATTTTATTTTCAATTACATATTATACTGTTTTTAATCTAAGAATAACTCAGACAGTATTGATTGATACTTGAATATGAGAATATGATGGAAAGAATCCATTTGATTTTTGTTTCTAACACAATGAATAATATATAAAGGGAGAAGTCAACTGAAGTTGCTATCTATTTTTTTTTTTTTTTACAAACTATTGAAAATATTTCAAACGGAAAGCTCTAGAATAGAATTCAACTTTTGTTTTTGCATTTTCAATTCTACATCGAAATCACTCTTGACTTGATTTCAATTGCTTTAAAAATATTCTGAGGAAACACAACAATATGCAAACAGAACCCTTGTTCCTTTGACATACTGAGGACGATTTGCTCTGTTAGCATAGTCCCTCAAGAACATTTCTAGAGAGACTTGCATAAATTTACCTGACCTTTAAAAAACTTATTAGCGCTTGCTTGTTTTTTCTTTATCTAATAAGAATATTTCATAAATTTGCCTGGTAGACAAAGGAAAAACTCATACTTTTTTTCCTTTTTTTAATGGGGCTGCGTATGATCATTCATCTTTGCAGACCTAGTGCGTACCCCGGTAATCGGTATCCATTTCTTTTAGTAGCACCACTGTCGGTGGATGCCATTGCCACTAATAATTCGGACGCTCAGCTTCCCCTAGATGGCGGCACCTGAGCTCTCATTTGATTCGAATTGCACTATGTATTAAATTTACCCGAGAGTGTCCAAGCCAAACGGATACTCAAGGGATCTTTAGCATGCCGCACAATCATGCAGACGATTTTCTGAATCTTGAAAATAGACCGACTTGGGCCAGGTGCAAACCTGCGATCTTGGGCGTACGAGATCCGAGCCATACGACTACGGCACCCTGTCGACAAAATTCATACTGATGAAGAATTAACTTTGCACTTATTAAATGTTTTATAACCTCTATTATTTCAGTTCCCCACCCACTACCCCTGTAATTAAAAAGTTGTTTTAAACACTAACAGAACTAAATAGATAACTAATTTACAAAACACAAAAAATAGTAAAATAAAGAATAAGTGATTTTAGTTGTGCCATCTATCATACAGGTAACTAACTATAGCAGTAATTCATTTTTCTACCTGGTTAGCTACTGTCAGATCACAAATCCATTGCGTTAATCCGTAACATTCGTAAATCAATGAACACAAATTATCAACGTTATTTGCGCATAAATTTATGCATCTAAAACAACATTTTAAATCATTGACCCATACACATAGGGAAAATGAAAAAACAGAAAAGAAAGTATAGAAAAAATGTAGCAGTAAAAATTTAAATCAAATTGCATATTCCAGTCAGGGTTGCGGAATGAGAATTTTGGGCAACCTCCATCTTACTGTCCTGAACTTTTGTAGTTACAATTAAGATGACTGAAATTTAAATTGTTTAAAAACAATAAAACAAAAAAAATGTACATAAAACGTTTTGAAAACTTCCAGGAATTTTCCAAGATCCTGCAAGTGGATCCCGAATTTCAGTGAATTGAAAAATGACATTTCCGACCTTTTCGTGCCTCCAATTCGAAAGCTTTGCGCACGACTACAGTTCTACCATCAACCGCAGAGATCTGCCTGGCACGATGCCAAGAATAATCCATTCATGTTCAAGGGAAGACCTACTGGTATAAAGAATGTGCAGTTTTTGTTCTTGTTCTTTCAGCATAATTTATATTTTCCAAACTGATGCTTTGTGCCAGTTTATAAATTTAGTTGCTTTCAACTAACTAAGAAGCAAACATTCCGGTTCAAGTACTAAATAATTGCACCTGCAAGACGAACTTCCCTAAAACTCGAATGGATTCGTTCTTTTCTGCCATGCGCAGAAGCGTCCAAATGTCAAAATTCCGTGGTCGAACTATAGGTCCTAATTAAACGAGAAACTGCGGTCTACATACATTCGTCATCTTTTTAGAGAAAATGCGTTCAATGGTATTTTCAATATTATACTGATGATCATATAAATATTTAAATAAATTTCGTTCAAATACTTTTACAGTGCAACACATGAACTTCTGCCATCCTTGTGAGAGGTTAAATATGGTTACAGACCCTAATAATTCTTACGTGTAAAAATTAAAGGATTTCCTCCGAAAGTGTGAAGTATTAACCATGATATTATGGATTTATGTTGAGCGAGGCATAACATCACAAGGCAAAAATGATAACACTGCATATGATATAAAATGGTACAATTCATTATTTGGAATAGCATTCATGTGTTACTAAAAGAGCTCATTAAACAAAAAAGTATCAGTTAAATAAAAATAAATGAAGCATTTCCTGCAAAAATGGATTGCAGAGATTGCATGTCTTATGAACTGTTTTTATTTTTGGTATGTTCTGATAATTTTGGACATCAGAGTACGAGTATTTTATGATATGAATCAAAGTTTTGATGCAAGACCCCTGGGGTGCGAAGCTTTGGTGCCGCTTCTGCTTACTTGTTCTTTCCAGCTTTTACCCATGCTTCAGCAAATGTTTTCCTTTCTTCTACACTTAGAGACATTCCTTCACCGGTAGTTCCATTAACTAAGAAAAATGAATAGGTCTTTTTAAGAAATGCATAGAAGTTTCCACCTTATCCTCAAAGATTGACCAGAAAATTTCTTCAGAAACTTAACTACAAAGATTTTATGCAATAATATTATTCCATTGAAAAGATAATTCTAGTTTAAATATTGTTGCTAATTTAAATATAATTGTTGTTAGTTAGATCAAATGATATTTTCTGTCAATTAAGAAACCGTCTGCGTGGCAGCCAAACAAAAGAAATGTAAGAACTCAACACATAATACGTTTATTTCATCAAGTTCTATCTGGAGTGACACCAGAGCAGTCCATTTTGAAGTGCCGTGTCGTCTGATACTAGAACTGGATAACACTTTAACAGTGAGGCGGGGGGGGGGGGATCTGCTAACAGTAACGAGTCCACCGTTACTTAGCTTCTATTGCTTTTTATTTTGAGAACTATATTTGTACTATATTTGATGAGTAATATCATAGGGAATGAAATTTTTTCATTCATGTTAACGCCCGTCATGCTGCAGTAAGAATCTTTAATTAAGCAATACAAATGTTTCTTGACAGAGTTATCTCTGTAAACAGTATCACTATAAACGTCAATCGTATACATATATACATGCATACATTATATATGTGGAGGAGGGAAACTACTCAACCCCTCTCTACAATCTGATCACGAGCGCCCTCGCAGCAGAGAAACGCTCGAGAACGCAGACGAGCAGAGACGAGAAAAGCATAGACGTGCAGATTGTGAGGAATATCCACTTACACGCAACCCTAACCTTAAGACGGATTTTCAACGCCCTTGACGGGGCCAGAATGCTTATTTGTATCTATGTGTTCATGTGAATGTTTCAACTGTCCTGCGCCAATAAACCTGTGTTTGTCTGAAAACACGGATGTAGTTCTTGCTTCATTAGAAGGGACTACAACTTACCATCAAACCCTTCCCTCGAATGCGGAAACCTCTGGGTTTCAAATCCCCGGCAGAAATCTGACGAAAAATATACGAGTAGTTAAGGAAGTAAACTAACTAATCAATACTTGACCATTTTACTTTTCACTGTCTATTTTAATACTTTTCGGCTTTACAACAACAACGAAAATAATAATAATAATAATAAATATTTGCAAATTTCCTCCCCCCCCCCCCCCCCGTCAACATTTTTTCCCCTTTTTTATTTTAATGTTTTCTTGCCTTATTCGTTTCCGGACTTTGGTAAATAGATGCTATTATTATTATAAAGTATAAAGAAATGTATAAAATTTGAAACACCGATTGTAAATAACGTGTATAATTCATTTTTTTTAAAATAAAACTTACCAAATACACCAGTTACCCCTTGGCTCACTAAATAATCTACATATTTAGGAATTATGCCTGGATTTATTTCCCTGAAAAAAGAAACGATTATACAAACGGTTACTTTCATATAAAACGGACATAAAAAAAGAACTTCATTTCAGGCGCAACATATTTTTTTTAAAAACTTAATAGATCTGGCGTGCTTTAAGGCGGGTTTCTAATTCTTTTTAGAATTAGAAGCCCGTTTAATTCTTTTTACGGCGGGCATCTTGATGAATTCAGAAATGAAAGAGTTTCTGTGACAACATTCATTAACAAGACATTGCGAGAAGGATAATCCTGAGGTAAGTCAATATAGATTAGAAAATCTTCCAAAAGCAAATGGTAATAATTACTTTATTTTCTGATTTATACAATTTAGATACTGCAGATGCAAAACACAATAAAAAGAGACAAAATATTTATTTACCCATTCGGTTGAAATGGAGTAAAAGGTGGGGATATGAGTCCTTCAAACGATTGAATCTGAAAATCAAAACGGGCATTAAATCAAAATTAAAATCATTGCAGTAATGTATGGCAGTAATTAATCTAAGAGCAGTGATGATGAATGAACTGCGGTACTGCATTTTCTCAATTCTAAACATAATCCGAAAATTAATGAGGTCAGTTATTAACTTGGTAAAATACTCAGTATAAATTCTGAAGCAATAGTAAATCTAGCTCTTCAATCTGCTTAAAATCTGGAAATCAATCTAACAAAAAAAAAAAAATAATTACTAATTCAAACACATGTTTTACAAAAATAGAAAAAAACTTTGTGTAAGCTACTAAAATTGCAGTTTTTGTTTAAAACTGATTGAAAGTATGAAGAAACTCAGTAAGGGGGTTTCTTGAAGTAGTAAAGGCAGTTGCTTCAGTTAGACCCTGAGGGAGTAAGGAACTATGAATTTTTCTTGTGGGCTGTGAGAAAGAAAAAAAAAAACTCACCGTAAGGGGTTAAAATAGTAATTTAATAGGAAATTTGAAGAAAGGATGGTTTGCGGTGGCGATCGGCTGGCTATTGACAGATAATTTTATAATCCCTGTGTTTATAATTTAGTCGATATATGGCCCGTGGTGAACGCTAGGAAATGATAGTATTTATTTCTTTCTTATTGAACGATGTTCCACGCAAAAACAGCCTTCGCATCTCATCCGAAAAAACATGATTATCCCAGGGCTGCCCCTCCCCTGAAAAGCTGCGGACCCCCCCCCCCCCCACAACACCCTAAAAACAACCCTTCCAGTGTTTCTTTCAGGCATCTCTCCGGGGGGGCACTGCCCCCTCGAAACTAGCCAACTGCCCCCCCCCCCCCCCCCCGGGGGAAAAATTCAGATGACAAATTTAAAAAAAAAAATGAAAGAGAAGAGATTTTCCACTTTTAAGACTTTAGTTTCATAAACAATTTTAGGGAAAAGACATCGAAAAGACACTCACTAGCGACACCAAAAGTAACCTAAAAGATAAGAATTTATTTTGAAATAGTTTCGGGGGAAGACTAACCAAACACCTTTCTGCTTCCTCTAAAATCACTAATGAATCTCGAAATTGCAATGTTAGGAAGATTTCAAAAAATTTCCTGGGGAGAGGACTCGAACCCCTTCCTCCAGTAACGTTGACAAAGACAGACTTCATTTTTAAGACTGCAGTTTTGAAAATTTTCTTAAGGGAGAGCTTCTGAACCTCTTCTCTCTAACGTCCTCAAAGAGCCTAAAATTGCATTCTCAGGAGCTAAATTGCGAGAAAATTCCGGGGGTGGACCCCGGACCCCCCGCTTCAGAGACATCCCAAACATTATAGTTTTAAGATCAGTTTCAAAAATTTAAGATGCAGAAAGCGAAAAAATAAATAAAAAATACTGCCCTAAACTTCACCAAAGATAGTCTAAAAATGAATGTACTGTGCATGCTCTCAAAGTTACATATACTATTTTAAATATATTCATATTTTCATCATTGCTAACCATATATATATAAATATAAAGAGATAATGATTTTGGAAGCATACACCGCCCCTCCTAATTCTTAACATGCCCCTCCGGAGCAAAAGGTCTGAAAGAAACACTGAACCCTTCTCCCAAAAGATTTCCCTGGCTCAGACTGCGCCTTCATGACCCTCCAGTGGTGGGAACCCTGATTTTCAATTTCTAGATCTCATCGGAAATATCAAAAGATAAAATTGAACAAAAATAGTATCTTTGACATTAGGAACTTAAATTTAGCTTACAAAAATTAATATCAACCAAATAAATCAAAATTGTATATCATAATTATTATTTACGTTTAATGTTATTTGTTGTGTGCCTGAACTTCAAATGAGATAAATACAAAACATGAAGCGCTTTTGATCACGGTACAGAATATAATTTTTAGTGCTTTACAAACCTTTGTCAGTACCCGCAGTCAATTTAGTATCCTTCCAGATGACTGGGAAAACTTTGATAAGGAAAAATACATATTGTTTCGCTTCTTTTGGGATCTGTATATTTTTCATATTTTCGATCATGCTACATCAATTCCAAATTTTTTTTTTTCTTTTCTAAATGAACCTTAATGCTTTCCGGAAAGAACAAAAAAGCAAAAACTTAATTTTAAAATTATAGTTTAAAAAATTGTTTTACTTTGTATCCCTCCCCCCTTCATGTGCTCAAACTAGCAACTAAAAAGGTGGGCAAAATACTTTGTTTTCTTTCACGACGTTTGTGGATTTTCCCCCAACTACATTTGCTGTAATCAACTTCGATATTTTTAAAAATCAATTCACCCGAAACAATCAATGAATATAAATAATTTTTGAAAACATCACTTCATTTCATTCTCATCTGCGGGAACAAAGTATTCGTTTAAAACAAAAATTGTACTCACTTTAGCGATCTTTTCGGTAGCCATGTCGACGTCACAGCGTTGGTTGAATTTTCAAATCAGCGCTTGATTAAACTGAACAACCTCTAATCACAAGTTTTTATTCTTTTGGTACCCTTTATCTCGCTCAAATCGGTAGCCCTGAAACATCTGCGCATACTGAGATATTCTG
Organism: Octonoba sinensis; assembly: GCA_038502835.1. Classification (NCBI taxonomy): domain Eukaryota; kingdom Metazoa; phylum Arthropoda; class Arachnida; order Araneae; family Uloboridae; genus Octonoba; species Octonoba sinensis. Next base: position 12,937,391 of record CM076606.1, on the reverse strand, counting down.
AGATTCATTTCATCGAGCTAGATCTGTCATTGTACAGGAGCACGTGTTAGATGGGAAATGTTCAGCCCCTTACTTTTGACGTCAAAAGCTATTCACTCGCTCATTTATACATTCATGCATTCGGAAATATCTTTAAAAATTCAGATGAAAAAGTTTCTCGTGAAAATAGACTTGTTTACTTCTGGATGAACTTCGTGTCTGTAAATGTTCTACGTCATAGTGCTGTCCGATAAAGTTTGTTCAAAGCAAATCCGTCCTTTAGATCAGGATTTATATATCTAGTATTGAAATTTCCCCGCAAACCCTACTTTCTTTTTGTTCAAATCAAAAAAAAAAAAAAATGTTAAGCCGAGAGCTCCTTTAATAAGGTCGTCTGAAGAAACTTGGATCTTATGTACAGGGTTTATGTAATTTGCTTTACATTTCCCCAATAGCGCTAATGTTAAGCTTTTTTGAAAGGTTGAAAACTAAACGAAAAAATTTCAAATAAAAAAAAAACATACAAATTAGATGCCCTCTCCGAAAGCTTTAGAATGCAAAAAAAAAAAAAAAAACCTTCCTAATCCGACAACTCCTTCGAAAGTTATTAGATGGAACAGACAGACAGACCGACAGAGACATTTTCCGAATCTCAAAACCCTACCTTCAAATTCTCTATTTTTTCATTCTTTACTAAGTTTTGCTTCCTTTCCCGTAAAAGTTTTTTTTTTTTTTTTAATATTTAAAAAGGCTTAATGAATCGTAAAACTATCGTGAAAAATAAAAGAAAAGTCAAAACTAAGGGAAGTAATTAAATAAGAATGAAATATAAAAAATTTGAAACTAGGTTTTTAAGATGAGGAAAATGTGTTTGTCGGTCTGTATGTCTTTCTGTCCTCCCTCCTAATAACTTTTGAGGGAATTGTCGAATTGTCCGGTTCGGAAGATTTCTTTTTTTTGCATTCGAAAGATTTCGGCGAGTACACCAATTTAGCGTTAGCGCTTACGGGGAACTTTTAATCCTATATAACTAGACAGAACTTCTTGTTAATAAGTAGAGATAACGTAATTTTAATTACGTTTCGTATTTTTTTCTTTTCTCACTTGATGAGAAAAAAATAATTTCATTCAAATTGTCAAATTGAAAAGAAAAACATTATAAGAGCATTAGTTGACCCGCTCCCTCCCCTCCCACCAAAATTCAAAGGTTGTTATACCCACTCATAACTAAAGTGAAGTATTTCCTTAACATTTACTTTGCCATTCGAATGTCTTTATCTTTACAATTTTTTATTTTTGAGACATTTTTGCTTGGACTATTTATTAGCATTTTATGTGATGTTTTACCTATTGTTTCGTAAATAAGATAAGATCGGCCGTTTGTGATCTGGCAGAGCGCTGATACTTATAGAATGAATGTAGATATGGAATCGGGACTGTTCATAAGGTCATCGTTCATAAATGATGTCACGCTTTTTTCCCATATATTTGATCCCATCTTTTGTCACAAAAGTCACACTTCAACGGACCCCCTACCCCCCTTTGTCACATGTCCCGCTATGTTCCATATGCATGATGTCACACTTTTTGTTATCCCCTCCCCTCCCCTTGTCACAATTTCACGAACCCCCTCGCCCTCCGCCCTCGTAGCGGGACATCATTTATGAATGATCCCATCTTGCAAGGGAAATATGAATCTAAAAAATTCTTATTGAAATCAAATCAACATTTTATTAAAGAACATTTCCGAAAATATGGAATGGAATGCAACTCAGGGTATGCGCTATTGTAATGTGTCAAAATATGACCCCAAAAGTCTTTATGTGTTTTCATCAAAATGAACAAAGCTCGGCTTTAAGAGAAGGAATGCTTAAAGCTGTGGAAACATTTTTGCGCCCGTGACTGGTTAAGTCTCGCATTCTTAACGTGGCAAAAAAGAAAATTTTTCATTTCCATTAAAAGAAATATATAATTAAGAGGAAATAATTGTTAAATTTATTCAAGAATATACATTCCAATGCAAAATATATGAAAAAAAAATCTTCAAAACATACCCCCCGATGAACCGTTTTTTGCAAAAAGCATAGCATGTGGTCGGAGTTCCAGTAAGTAAATCATCTTGATTTTGCATTCAAATATTTTTATTTCGTGGTTTAATTCTGCATTTACAGAGGGCGTTCAGTCACTGAATCATTCCCGTACAAAACGCATCTACATATCATCAGAGTTGAGGTAAAAGTCAATAGTCATCGACAAAAAGTACGATGGCCTACTTCACTTCGAAATGATCTTTACTACTTTATTTCACAAGGATTCGAATGTTAAAATTGGCAGTATCTGAAAAACTAAGTTTAGGTTTATAGACTTTTACCTGAACAACGACTATAATATTTAGAACAGGATATCGTGCGAGACTGTTTTGCGATATTTTTTACATCGGTTCATTCTTATGGCGTGCGGTCTTCATTTGAGATCTGAGATAATTAACCTTGCATGCTTTGTATATGAGTTCGCAAACGTTTGAAAATTTTCAGTATTATGCAAGGAACATAAATCATTAAAATCTAGACGGAGCTACCGTACCTCTTCGCTTTGCAAATGACTGAGAAACAGGAGGTGACGTAAAGCCGACGTCTCAATTTCGTCCAATCAGCTTCATCCAACGTCTTTCGTCGTATCTCCGACTGCTTCCTTATACAGCCGGTAATATTCGCTAATCAGCTATACTTAACGGCCCAATTCCTCTTCTTATCACAGATTGGTTTTTCAGGTGGGGCACATCAGCCTACCTGGTCCGTATCTGTGCATAATCGACTCTGCCCAGTTGGGCTGTCTAGCTCGTTAATGTCCGTAGCAAGGACTGCGGTGGAAAAGAAAATATATATATAAATTTTTCTTAAAAGTAACTGTTAGTTAAATTGAATATAACTAAACTGAGCAGCAACGTTTTCTATCGAACACCTTTCCTTTCTTTTCTTTTCTATTTTTCTTCTAATCTTATTATATACAAAACACAAGAAATATATTTTAATGTCCATACTTACAACCATTACTTCGCTACTACTCATCTTGTAAAATGTCTTCTTGTGAATGAGAAATTAGCACCTTGTCTAAAATAGTCGAATTAAAACGCTATATAAAATTTTTTAGCGTTAAATCTAAGCATATGCTTCAAGATTAGCAGAAACATCGAAGGAGACCTGCAATCCATTTTAACGCATGTAATTAACGTTTTACGCAACTGTGTGTAGATAAAGGAAAATCGTTAATGGAATTTTCATTAAAAAAATGTTGTAATCTAAAAGAAATGATACACGTACAATAATTTCAATGCCAATGATATTCTGAGATTACACTCCTCCCATATTCCGCAAGGCACGCCTACTGTAATTATTTCCATTAAAGTTGAAAAGATTCAGTAAAACTATCATCAGATAAATTAAATTATTATTTTACTGGTGGCTTTTAATGAAGAAGTTATTTGATGGGTGAGGGACTTGACGAACTAACCTGTCAACGAAGGCTTTTAATTAAAGTTGTGAAAAATGTGTATTTAACTTGAACTTTAACTTTTCAAAGCACCACTCCCCTTTCATAATCAAGTTTATTTATTTGTAATATATTTTTTAATTGATAACACTGCGGTTGTAAAAAAAAAATATCGAGCCCTTACACACCGACTCCCCCGTTTTAACCTACCAACTACCATTTTGCGGTACTCCCACCCGCCATTTGTCTACCACTGTTTTTCCGCTTATGTTTACATGCCTTGATATATGCCTTGCTTTAGTCCTTTTAGGATTACACAAGGTCGTGGTAGCCTAGTGGTTAGGGTGTCGGGCTTCCACCCGGAAGATTGGGTATTCGATACGTACATGGAAAATCCGTGGACCCTGAAGTCTCGAGGCAGTTCCTAGGGTACCGGAGGGTAGGGAATTACCCTTCCCTCCCTCTTAGACCACGAAAGGAAGGTGGCGCATTTGTGGTGGCGCCATCTGATGTCATCCAAATACATAATGAGCCAAGTCGTACTTCCACAATTTGAATGGCTCTCATTTATAAAAGGAAGGCACTCCTTTACTGCCTTAATTCCTGGTCGTTCTGCGAAGGGGGCTTGGATACTCAAGTGGCATTAGAACAACAACAACGTGATTTGGAAAAAAAAAATACAAAAATAGAGCATAAAAATGTATCAGATACGAAAGAGAGTTCAAGCTATATTTAAAATAGGGAATTTCGAATTCAGTTCAAATTTCGTTACAGTTGGTAGTACAAAGAGCATGAAGGTAAAACATCGCTAAAACTAAAGATATCGAGCATAAACACTAGTACTCATCCATAACTGATTAGAAAAATTAACGATAAATTTAGCCAAAATGCTGCAAGTTCATTCATTTTAAAAGGTTTTCTACCACGGAAAGTTGTTTGTCTTTCTAAAACGGATCGATCGGAGGTTTTCAGAAACATTTACCACCTTCTAAATCTTTCAGAAATATACCACAGCTGCTAACTCACAGCTAGAAGATATGTTTACTGCTGGGAGTAGTCACGTTTCGCAATAAATTTCCAGGCTGCGTGAAAAATATTTTATACTGTGGGTAGCTTCTTCTGTAAATTGAACTACAAATCAAGATTCAAGTTACGTGAGCGACATTTAGGAATAAAATAGCTCGTTTTGTTAGTAGTCCTCTGACAAAACTTCTTTTTCTCCATTTCGTTTCACTAGAAGTGAAAACTGATGGTAAGATCAACAATTTTTAGTTTATCTTTTGAGTTTCAAAGAGCTGTGGCTGAAATTTCAATGCCATGCAACTGCCTTGCAAAACAGTTGCTATTTCGAAGTTAACTTTTATCTATTTAATTCACATTGATTTGTTTTACTTTATTAGCATTACTATCGGTACCGGCACGGCTATGCCCGTGTTAAAAAATGAAAATACCAGTCGGTTCGCCATAGTGTCTATAGTGGTAACTTTTTTATGTGTAAATTATGTTATTTTATTAAGAAGTATAGCATTCCACATAATTAAAAACTATCCGCCCACGGCAATGAATCAGCGATCCTACACATTTCAGCATTTATTTTTTACAAAACACATACAATAAAAAGGGGAAAAAGAAAAGAAAGAAACGAAACAAAACGAAAAAAATATATTTATGAGAAAGTGCATTTTGTTTGTTTAGTTCAAGTACCCACACAGAAAGGACGTTTATAATCCATTGGAATAGTTTTAATTAATAAAATTTTTAGTATAATTAGTTTTTATCCATCATTCATCGACAGTAAAACGGAACGAGGAAAGTTTGTACCTTGCAGAAACTAACAGCAGCAATCAAAGCTTTGAAAGCGGAATAACCTTTCAGCCGAGCTGAAATAGGCAAATAACATATGTTCTAATTCACTTGAGAAAAAATAATAAAATAAATAAAAATATAAATAGTAATGATCAGTTAGAACAACAAAAATCGCTATGAAGGATAACATTTATTAAAAAACCCCTGTGCAGTATGGATAATGGTCCCGTAAAATGCATGTCAAAATAGTAGATCAAAAAAGCAGCTATCGAACGCCTGTGAGCCGCAGGAAATAAATTTTAATTCGTTTAAAAAAAAAGAATAATCAAAATACAAAAATTAATTAATTAATTAATTAAAAATCGGCTCCTGCTCAAAATGCTAAAAACCGCAAGAGATAAATTTTAATTCTTAAAAAAAAAAAAGATCATAAGCCAGTCGGCATGGTAACAATTCAAATAAAATTAAAGTTAATTATCGTGAAAAAATAATTTCGAACTACAGCGAAAACCGCTTATAACTTCTTTTCCAGTTAATTTAGAGGTTTCGAATTTTAGCACATAGAACAAAACTCTTTCTGGGACAGTTTTTTACGCGCTTTTCAACGATATCACGCTCGAAAGGATGCGATAATTACTTCCCATAGAAAACGACTATTTCATGACATTTTCGGCTATAAATTGGAATAAAAAGCGAACAAGATCGAATTTCAGAAAAAACTCTTCGAGGTACACTCCCCTGTTCCTAACTAACTTTGTGCCATATTTCATGAAAATCCGCCGGACGGTCTGGGCCCTACGCCGGACACAGACAGACAGACAGACACACACACACATACTTGCCGCTTTATTATTAGTGTAGATTTCAAATGGGCGGAGTATATATTGGTTCTTAACCATTGCAGACCTAGAGCGCTCCCAGAGATTGGTACCAACTCTTTCAGCGGCACCACAATAAGTGTGGTACCATTGACGCGAATTTTTGACGCTCAGTTTCCGCCTAGATAGCGGCACCTGAGCTCTAATTGATGCAAACTGCACTAGGAAATTAATTTAGCCTAGCAGATACTCAAGGGATCTTTAACATATGATATGGGCAAAGACGATTTTCTGCATTTTGAAAATCCACCAACGTGGGCCAGATTTGATCCTGTGAACTTGGGCGTACGAGGCCAATGCCTTACCACTATATCACCCATCCAGCGGATTTGTGTTACTTAGTTTACATCAAATGACACCAATTCACAGCAACTGCTCTGCTAAGGTCATAAATGAAGTATGGAACGTACTAATATTTCAGTTTCAAATGTTTGGGGTTTCTCAAAGTTTACAAGATAAAATCTTATGTTCAAAAGATACTTTTTACATATTTATTTTTTATGTATTAAAATCAAATTACAACAACTAAAATGTTAGTTTGTATCATACTAAATTCATAATATTATAAAGAGTAGTTTCAGCTCATTATTACTTTCTGAAAATGGCTTTTGATATTTCAACGTTCGTGACTTCTTTAACGTTCTTGTTGTTGTTGTTTCTTATGCCACTTGGGTATCCAAGCTCCTCTTCGCATAGCGACCAGGAATTAAGGCAGTAAGGAGCGCTTTCCGTTTATAGATGAGCATCGCAACGGTGGAAATACGACATGGCTCGTTATGTGTTTGCATGACACAGGATGGCGCCACCACAAATACTCCACTTTCCTTTTTTGACTTAAGATTGAAGGGAAGGGAAATTCTCCACACTCCGGTACCCTCGGAACTGCCTCGGGCCTGCGGGATCCACGGATTTTACATGCACGTATCCCCAAGTGCACATGGTGAGTCTTCAGCGGGTGGGGTAAGAGATTTCAAATTCAACATTTATTAATAACAATTTCTTACAATTATGGGGCCGTTCATAAATAATGTTACGCTTTTTTCCCATATATTTGACCCCCTCCCCCATTTGTCACAATATGTCACACTTCAGCGGACCCAATTTGTGTCACACTATGTTGCATAGTGCATGATGTCACACTTCTTGTTGACCCCTCCCCTCCCCTTGTCACACTTTGTCACAATTTCACGAACCCCCCTCCCCCCTCGAAGCGTGACATCATTTATGAATGATCCCTATGACCAGTGTAACATGTGTCAGTTGTGTAATTAGTGTTTGTATTTTCAAATTATCAAGAGTAAATTTAATTTATCAAGGAAGTATTTCTTTGTTTTTGAATTACACGTTTATTTTTCTTTTTTTACGCAACGAAGATTAGGAATTATAATAATAATAACACTGAACCCAGTCTACATTAATTTATTTCCTTAAGCATTGTATAATTTGTTATCCTTCCCTTTAGACAATTTAAGACCTGTTTCCAAGTGATACACCGATTTGCATGAATTTCATTCTTTTCTTATCGAGTGCTGGATTTTATTGCTCTTTTTTTCGTGACTGACGGCTAAAAGAAAGGCATCCAATTCAAGGTCAATGTTTTTTGCACCGCTAAGCGATTTCTTATGCAGAATGTGTGATTTTGTATTCATCGCTAGTAATTTAACGCCATTTTATTTAACAGTGTAGCACATAAAATCTTCCGCTGTGATCTGCATTCTCAGTTGATTAGCGTGAAATTACATTGCTCTCCAGGTTAAGCATTGATGGAAGTTGCTAACGTTCCTAATGGAAAGCGAATGAAAAAAAATAATTTAATCTTTTTATAAAAGATAAATTTAAAAAAACTGAAAACTGAAGTGCAAAACGCATTACAAACTTAAACTGCAAGATAAAGATACAAAAAAAATGACAAGCGAATTTTTTAATACGGAAGTAAATTAAAATGTGCAAATTATATAATAATTGATAAAAAGTACAAACCAAAAAAATTAAAGATTTTGCTGGTCTTAATTATAGATAAAAATATTGAAGTACAATGTTGATGGGGGAGTATATAAGTAGGCTACTAAGTAGGGTGGAGTGAACAATATTGGCGGTGAGAAAGGGGAGAACAATATAGTGGGGAAAAGGATTCATAATTTTGGATCAACGAGGGGTGAAAAAGCTGCCTTTATGGTTCACATAAACACATTCTTACACAAATTTTAGAATAGTATTGTATCTTTAAAATATATCCCCCCCCCCCCCCCCATTTTTCATGACATTAATGGTGTTCGTAAAATTATATTAACTTTTAATTAGAAGAAATATTTTCGATTATTCTTCAAATTTCAGCTTGTAGAGAGTGGCTTCATGGTGGCTTCGTGGTAAAGCGCGAGACTCGCACTCCCCAGGTCAGAGGATCGAGCCTGGCAGTGTCGGTGGATTTTCAACATGCAGAAAATCGTCTGCGCCCATGCCGTATGATTATGCGACATGTAAAAGATCCCTTGAGTAGGCATTTGGCTTGGATGCTCTCGGCTAAATTAAATTCCTAGTGCAATTCCGCATCAGCAGAGTCCCTGTGTTCGCCCTGTAAGGTAGAGGAACTGGACGTCAAAATTCTCACGCGGCGATGGTACCACACTCATTGTGTTGCGCTGAAAGAGATGGTACCAATCTCTACGAACTAGGTCTGCAATTGGCACAAGCCAATAACAGCCCCCCCCCCCCTCCCATTAGAAATAATAATAATAACCACTTCAATAGACTATTCTCAGAATATTCTGAGATCTCGTATTCTCAGAATATTTCGGATTATTCTCAGATTATTCTACCAGAATATTCTCAGAATATTACCGTAAAACTTCTCGATAGCAGACACCAGTGAGAAAAAAAACATTTGTCCGTATTGAAAGAATCTCCGCAAAAGAGGGGGGTTTTTTAGGGTCAGTGCTTTGCTAGCAAGGAATTAAAAACTGTCCACCTTTTAGAAGTGTCCGTCAGGAGGATTTGTACTGTATTCCATTATATTAAAGGTTTTGATCAAATTATATTTACCAAAGATCTGGATCAACCACTTTTTTGAGTTGCTCTGTTCCAGCTCTATTCTGACTTCTAAATACTTGCTCTGGATACACTCCGTGCTCTGAATAATTTTAATAGATTGTATTATTTCTCTCTTTTTGGGGGGGTGGGGGTAATTTATTTTTTGAAGGATAAAAATTTTTGAAAGGAAGAAAAAAATGAAGCAGTGGAGCTCAGTAAACTTCTGTTTCGAGCTCAATCTTGTTGCTCTACTGCTCCGCTCCAGATCCCTGATACTTAATTCTAAATAGTAAATGACCCGGTAGTGGACACAGTTAAGAAAATTTTCGTACTCTTTTACACGGCAAAATTTCTTCAAGGGACTTACACCAATGTTTGCATATTTAGCTTAATTGCCAACTATTTCTCTTCAAATTAATTACCTATAAAAGGTCATTCGATGAAAAATTAGGATTTTTACGTCAAATTTACTAAACGCTTAATTTGTATCTATAGTGGACATTTATAAGACACGTATTTGCATTAGTAGTGGACAGAAGTTAATATCATCTATTTTATGCTGTCAACTTGGAGAAATAATTTTTAAAATGACTAAGGGACCATTCATAAATGATGTCAAGCTTTTTTCCCACATATTTTCCCCAAATCCCTAACCTTTTTATTGATCGGCTTTTGTAAAGAGCAGCAAATGTGACCGTTGTGGAGGCAGCTATTAAATATTATGATCCATGTACTTGCATAGATGCTCCACGCCAACTTTAGTTCTATTAACCAGCACAAGGAATCGTTCGCTACAGGTTCTGATAATTTCATTCAAGTTTAATGTTACATTCGCTTATTTTAGGAGCTTAAACCTCTAAGTGTCCACTACTAGAGCGGTGTCCACTAGCGGGTCATTTACCTTATATATTTTTTTTTATTCTCGATTATTCTTCAAACTTCGATTTCAAGAGAATATTCCCGCTCTCCGAAAGTATTCTCGACCACATCTCTAATCCAACCTATTTTTGTTAAATCCCTCCCCTAGCTCTTCCCCTCCAAACACTTTTTCATCAACTGTAAATGATTTGCCATCAGGTTTCGCAGCAAACTCATCAACTCACATGAACTTCACCTGGTCGTGAAAGTGAAACATACTGCGCCCGCATCTATTACAGATAATACACGAAACCAAATATACGAAGTAAACTTTCGTCAGAAGAATATGAGCCTCGACTTCTTTTTTGATCTGATGCATGACGACAGGTGATGATGAATGAGACGGAAATTATCTCGTCAGGAAGTCGGCCTGCTTCCTGGGGTGATCGAATTTCCCTCTCGCTCATCGCTTAGTGAAATATTTCACCTGTGGCTCCCCTTCGGCTGAATCACTTTAGGGTTCAGGGCATAAAGGGTATCGGAGGTGCTTCTTAAATTGTAAGGTTTTGAAAATTCAGATCATATGAAAGTTCTGCTTGATGTATGTAACTATTTAGTGACAATGAAAAGATGTGAAGTCATCTATCTGTTATAAGGTTTGGCAAATTTAGTTACAAAGAAAGGTTACTGATAAAGGGCTTCTCAAATAACGTTAAGGTAAGGAAGTGTGTAGTACCTTGGACCTTCTTCTAACGTTTCATATTTTAGGCAGAGTGTAACAAGTTAAATAACTTAGAATTTTTATGAGAAATACGTTATCTTTCATGCATTAATGTTAAGTAGTGTATTTTCCAACATGAACATTCGCCTTGTTGTCGTTTGACGACCAAGAACTACAGATATGCACTATACCCTCCTGAGACCCGAGCAAAATAAAATACACGTATTCTCTCAACTATTAGTTTTTCTGAACAATTGGGCATTAAAAGTGATGTTTTTCAAGAAATTAATAAACTTGAGTTTTTAAATTTTTCTGCGAGACACATCCATTTGAATGTATGTTGAGGTCATAACCACAGCAGAACTATGCGATACTTACACAAAAATAGATAAACAAAAAATTTTATTCATTACTTATAACATAATAAAACAGATCAAACTTGTATAAAAATCCTAGAACAATATTAAAAAAGAAAAAATAATGTGAAAATCAAAACAGCCACGAAAGCGCCGAATTCCAACTTGACTCGTGTTCTTTGCCATATTGTAAACAAATAAACTACAGTTTCCGAATTCTCAAAGTTAAAAAGTGATTTTCTATTCCTCCTTTCCAGTCCAGATCTTGCTTGCTAAAATAAAATCTGTCACAACAAGGAGAAAAGGCAAAACATCAATTTTATTGGATGCCAGGTCTCAGGAGGATATCAAGAACTATAGATAGTAACGTTGTACACTGTGATTGCATCCTGTGGGTGAACTAATATTTTACCAAGTGGGAATTGTTGGAATTAGTTACAAAACTTAGCTCTCAAGATTTAATGCATTTAGCCTCAGTGCACTACTGCTTTATTATTAGTTATTACTCTATTTAATATACCATCAGCTCACCTCAGTTAAATTTTTATTTATCTATAATTTCATGTACACCACTGTACATTTGTTTTTCATAGATTTAAATAAGCAACCATCTGTGAGTCTGGAACGGATTAATCCAATTCACATTGTATTTTATGTGGAAAACTAATTCGCAATTCGTATAAATCGCCATTCGAACTGCCTCCTGGAACGAATTGTGTACGAATAGCAAGGTTCCACTGTATATATATTTCTACGATATATTAAGCCTTCTTTCTTTTTTTTTTTTCTTTTACGGGAAAGTAGACTAAAAAATCAATACGCTATAACACAAAAATTCTGCTAAAATAGTTTTTATTCGGGTCTAAAAACTTGCATCTACATGCTAATTTGCATACAGATGCAATTTTTTTTAGCTCTAAAGAACCGTACAAAATTGTCAAAGACAGAAGCTTTATTCTTGGCAGTCACGTACAAAGGAAAGTTGGAAATGACTATTTTCACTATTTATTTGGTTCTGGCATTAGTCCCGAAAAACGGATGAATCTTTCTGTTCGTATTAAGAGCAGTTAATTTTATCTATTGCTAACTAACTATTTTAATAGTAAGGCGGGAAGAAACTGGGTCAGACACAACGAAAGCTTCTGAGAAGTCTTTCAAGTTTAACAACACGTGCTTGTTGAAGGCAGTATCAAGCGCGGGCGGAAATGTCAAAAACGCAAACAGTATTTCACAAGGGTTCGAAATTTTTTTTACCCGACTACGGCAAAGCGAAAAGGAAGGGTTATGTTTTCGTCAGCCTGTTCTGAGCGAATAAAAATGCGCAATCTAAAATTTAAATGCGCTATCTGAAAAAAGTGTTGATCTCTCTCAGGTAATCCTCGCATTCTAAGTGTGAAATAGAAAATATCCCATAATTAGTGTGACAACGTGAGTTAGTGTGAACAATGTGAATAACTCTGTTATTTTTCAGTTTAAGTTTCTCAGTAAATTTTTGCACTTTTGCAACACTAAAATACACTTTCATGTGAAGTTTCATTTTAAGTTATAATTGACGCCATGGGGGCTAGTGTGGACATTTTTAAATGGAGGCAATTCATCGCGTCACGTGATAACGGTGATCGCTGATTTGTTTACGAAATTTTTAATTGAGTTCTACGTGGAGTTCACGAAGCAATGTTAGCTATCTTAAAATTGGACTATTTTCATAGCTTTTTCTGATTATAAACCAAGTAATTTACCTTTAATTAATCATTATAAAAGAAATTTATTAATGATTACAATAGTTATAGTGTTTTATTTAGTGTTAATTTTATATAACGTAGAACTTTATTTAGCTCTAGTTTTTAATAACGTAGCATTTTATTTAGGCCTAGTTTTAATTAGATTGGTCGAACTCGAAGTAAAACCATACTACAGCTTCCTTTGTTTACATCGCTATCACGTGACGCTAACAGAACGTCCCTTGGATGTCCATTTTATGTCCAGAACGTCCAAATCTGGTCCGATGTCAAAACCGATAAAATTTGGACATCCTCAGATGGGTCAGACAGGACGTCCCTGTAACTACCACTTTGTTTTACCTGCGGACGTCCAAAAGTGATCCGCATCCTTTCAGGTCGTACCACGGACTTCATTTTCGGATGTCCTAGGGACTGCGCTCAACGGATATCCCGCGTACGTGTCAGGCCGGACGTCCGTGTAACTACCACTTTGTTTTACCTACGGACGTCCAAAAGTGATTCGCATCCTTTCATTTCGTACCACGGACTTCATTTTCTGATGTCCTAGGGACTGCACTCAAAGGATAACCCGCGGACGGGTCAGACAGGATGTCCCTGTAACTACCACTTTTTTTTACCTACGGAAGTCCAAAAGCGATCCGCATCCTTTCAGGTCGTATCACGGACTTTCTTTTCGGATGTCTTAGGGACTGCACTCAAAGGATATCCCACGTTTGAACTAAATCATGCGTTTGTAGGATGTCTTTGTCAACTTGGAATAAAATATTTACTTTGTAATTTTTTTCTTTTGTTTCTTCATTTTATGGTTTACCAGAAGAAAAACATGTTTAATATTTTAAAAAACAAGTTGAAGCTTTTACCATTTTATGCAAAAGTTGTTAAAATTACATGAAAAATAATGCTGATATATGTTTTTTAAAGTTACTGATGATAACAAATTGATTAATTTTACTGCACATAATATATTTAAGCCTATTTTCTTTAAGACATAAGAAATATGTTCTCTGAAATTGTAAAATTTCACAGAAGCCATGCAATTTTTATCGTAAGTCTCAGGATGTCCACGTTTTGACATCCTTGGACGTGTCAAGCATGACGTCCTTAGAGCAAACATTTTGTTTCGTCTACGAATGTCTAAAAGTGATCCGCCACCTGTCAGGTCGTACCGCGGACTTTATTTTCAGTTGTCCTACGGACTTCACTCAAAGGATATCCCGCGTTTGAACTAAATCATACGTTTTTAGGATAACTTTGTCAACTTGGAAGACATTTTTTATCTTTTCGTTCTTTGTTTAACGGCTTACTAAAGAAAAAATTAGGTTTATTATTTTAAAAACAAATCGTAAGTTTTGCTATTTCAAGCAAAAATAGTAAATATTACATGAAAAACAATATCAAATTATGTTTTCTGAAGTCTCTGCTGATATACAATTGATCAACTTTACTGCACATAATATATTTACGCATATTTTCTTATAAACATGAGAAATATTTTCTCAAAAACCGTAAAGTTTCACACAAACCATTCGAATTTTATCGTAAACCTTAATTAACCACATTTGGAGGTCCTTAGAAGCGGCAAGCAGGACGTCCCTGTTTCTAACATTTTGTTTAGCCTACTTATGTCCAAAAGTGATCCACATCATTTCAGGCAGAACCAGGGACATTATTTTCCGATGTCCTGGCCTAGGGACTTCACTCAAAAGATATCCTGCGTTTGAACTAAATCATACGTTTTTAGGATATTTCTGTCAACTTGGAAGAAAATTTTTATGTTGTTATTTTTTTTCGTTTGTTTCTTTATTTTACGGTTTACCAGTAGAAAAATAGATTTAATAGTAACATATTTTTCTCCGATATTGAAAAATTTCGCATAAGCCATCCAATTTTTATCGTAAGAATCAGGATGTCCACATTTTGACATCCCTGGACGCGTCAAGCATGACGTCCCTGCAACTACCATTTTGTTTAACCTATGGATGTCGAAAAGTGATCCGAATCCTTTCAGGTCGTACCACGGACTTTCTTTTCAGCTGTCCTAGGAACTTCACTTAAAGCATATAACGTGTTTGAACTAAATCAGACGTTTTTAGGATATCTTTCAAGTTGAAAGCAAATTTTTCTTTTCTAAGTTTCCCTTCTTATTTTCCTTCTTTATTTCACGGCTTACCAAAAGGAAAAGCAGGGTTAAGATTTTTATTAAAAAGTTTAAATCTTTATTATTTCAAACAAAAACAGACAAAACTGTTGGAAAAATAATGCTGATTTATATTTTCAAAAGTTATTATAAAATTGAAATTGCTGTGTAAAATTGAGTAATTTTTCTGCACATATTTTTGCGCAACCTTTCTATCCTCAGACAGCAGACAAACGAGTGGCCGTCACTATGGTAATGGATTATTCCATAGCAGTTTAGGTAAGACTATGAATTCTTTGTGCGAGTTGGCGCCAAGGAAATAGGCGAGAGTTGCATTTCGCTTTGTACTTCGGTTGTTGCTAGACACTCATTTCTGCTTAATATTTTATGTACCTCGCTTTCTTTCTCGTTTTTAGCCTATTTTCCCGTAAAAGTAAAAAAAATAATAATAAAGCATGAAAGAAGGCTTAATGTATCGTGAAAATATCGTTAGAAATCAAGAAAAGTCAAAAATAAGTTAAGTAATTAAATAAAGATTGCAAAATAAAAAATTTGAAAGTAGGGTTTTGAGATGGGGAAAAAGTGTGTCTGTCGGTCTGTCTGTCGGTCTGTCCCCCCCTAATAACTTTTGAACGAATTGTCCGATTCGAAAAATTTTTTTTGCATTCGAAAGATCTCGGTGAGGACATCTAATTTCCATATTTTATTTTGATTTGAACAATTTATTGTTCAATTTTGAACAGTTCAAAAAATTTTAACATTAGCGCCTGTGGGCGAAAATGAAGCAAATTATGTAAACTCTGGGTACAAGATCCAAGTTCCAATGAACAAGCTCACTGGAAGAAGTTCTTGGGGTGAAATATTGATTTGAACAATTTTTTGTTCAATTTTGAACAGTTCAAAAAATTTTAACATTAGCGCCTATGGGCGAAAATGAAGCAAATTATGTAAACTCTGGGTACAAGATCCAAGTTCCAATGAACAAGCTCACTGGAAGAAGTTCTTGGGGTGAAATATTGATTTGAACAATTTTTTGTTCAATTTTGAACAGTTCAAAAAATTTTAACATTAGCGCCTATGGGCGAAAATGAAGCAAATTATGTAAACTCTGGGTACAAGATCCAAGTTCCAATGAACAAGCTCACTGGAAGAAGTTCTTGGCGTGAAATATTGATTTGAACAATTTTTGTTCAATTTTGAACAGTTCAAAAAAAAAAAAATAACATAGTGCCTACGGGGAAATTTCAATCCTATATAAATCCTGATCTAACGGGCCGATTTGCTTAAAACAAACTTTCAAAAGCTCTTATGACGTAGAACATGTACAGATAAAAAGTTCATCCAGAACTAACGAGCCTATTTTCCTATGAAATTTTTTGATCGGGATTTTCAAGAATATTTTTGAATTAATGAAAGATTAAATGAATAAGCAAAATAATGAATGAATAAATGAGTGAATAAATACATGAATGACTGAATAAATGAATGATTGAACGAATCTGTATTAACCGTTGAAAAAGGCATATTTGAAGCAATTAAGAACTAAAGCTAAACGAGAAAGAGAGAGCGATAGCTAGATTATAAGTTTAAAGCTGGTGTATACGGGAAAGTAGGCTCGTATAGTTCTAGACGGAACTTCTTGTTTAAATTGTTTTCATTCGTTTGTGGATTTGTTACTAGTAGTCATAAATATTTTTGCACTAGAAGATTTCTTCTAATTGTAAAAATGACTTCTACGTTTATAAGGGGAAAGACTGCATTCTCAAGCTCGAGAATAATCCCTGAAGAAAACTGCATTCATAAAACTGCCATCATATTAATTTTTGATGGAAGAAATGTGTTAACACACGAAGAGTTCTTATTGAAAGGCCCGACATTGTGTTCTAGAGGAATAAATATTTGAGAACAATAAAAAAAGTTCAGAGAGGAAAAACGACCAACCGACTTATTGTTGTGTACGCAGGTTCAACAGATGGATTTAATCGATGGAGTTGAGCTTATTTACAAAGCATCTTCAAGTACTGGTGACTACCATAGCGAAAGGAATGGCGAGCAGTTCGAAAAATGGATTTTTGTTATACTGCAAAAGCGGATCGCGTCCCTACAAAGTATTCAACAAAATTAACAATGTTAGAATTTCTGAAAGAAAAGAACATTGCCCATG
The DNA here is from genome assembly GCA_038502835.1 of Octonoba sinensis. Lineage (NCBI taxonomy): Eukaryota > Metazoa > Arthropoda > Arachnida > Araneae > Uloboridae > Octonoba > Octonoba sinensis. The sequence goes on along the minus strand of CM076606.1, from coordinate 12,920,234 downwards.
ACACAAAAAAATGAAAAAATTTATTTTGTGACTTGCTGGAGGATTTGTAAGAGGTACTCTACATTTGCATAGTGATTAGAAGAAAACCAAGACAATTATGAGGCAGCTTTACAATTTTAAAAGAAGGGACAGTATTTAATATTTAGGTAATATTTTGTTTTTGTTATTCCGCCGTTAATTTTTTCAAGATTTTTACCTTGATTGTTTATATGTTAGTTCTCTTTTATTTCTAAATATTTTTTTTTTTTTTGTTGTATCAATTTTATCTTTAAAAAGGTAACTTTTGAATCATATATCAAGCTTCTGTATTGTTATTTTGAGCTTCATCTAAATTTCCTGGTATCATTACTGCGTCACAATAATAATTTCATGCCAATTGCATACTGGTTAGGAGAAAGCCAGGGCAAGTTCTATTTTTATGTATGTGCAGTATTTAATAATTATTCAATATTTAGTTTTTACCCCTAATTATTTTAACACCTTATTTATCTCATTATTTATTTTAAAGTTGACTACCACCATAAATAAAAAGATTAATAGTCATTACGAACAATAAAAAAATAGTAAAATAGTTATTTGGAATGTCAATTTAAATAGCAAATCCTTCTATCTTATAATCTAATCTGTTCTTTCTTATTTCTGTTTATTTACTTTTATTAAATTGGTTGCTTTTGAACTATATCTTTCTGCATTAAGTGTCTGTGTTATTATTTTGAACTTCATATAAATTTCTTATGTATCACTACCTGTTTATAGAGGGCTGTAATCACAATTTTGCTATTTGCCTAACGATCAGGAAAATCCCAGGACAATTCCTATCAGGCAAGCTTAAAGATTATATGTGTAGTGTATGTGTAGTATATGTGTACGTATATGTGTAGTACAGTCATTCAAGGTAGCTTTCAAAAACGTTATTTCTTTTAGCATATTTGGCTGAAGAAAATAGAACTTCATGTGCTGCACCCAGCCAAATAGGTTATAAATCAGCTGTCTACTCTTAATTTTTATGTTTAGTCAAATATACTAAAAATTATGACTTCGTTCAATGTACCCCCCATTGTTCAACGTTTCCCTGAATGATTGTATTTAACAATTATTCTTATATCAGTTTGTCCGTACTGGCATTTATTTTCGTTATTTATATTTTTAAAAGCTGTTTGTCATTTGTTGTATTTAAATTGATGAGTTCTAGAATTTCTTTGAGCTATATTTTATGAATTAAGAAAATTGATTCTCATCATTCAGATGCCTATTAGTAGTTATAAAAATTTAATTAATAATAAGCCACTTTATTTATCATTGTCATGAATATCATTTTCAGTAGTCTTGGAAGTATATTACTTGTACTTTAAATCATGTAATGGTATATAGAGCTTTGACAAACAATATGTTAAAATAAACTATTGCAAAATAAAAAGTAATGCTCATAAAACCTAAAAATACTTGGAGGGGGGGGGGGATAGTTTTTGTTAGGAAACAAAGCTAGGTGAAGTGAAGTTTAAGAGTTATCTTTATTTATTTTCCTCTTTTCGTACTGTGTTTTTACTTCTAAACATGTGAATAATTATTTCTTTTCGTCTGTTCAAAAAAGGAGAAAGCAGCGAAAATGTTGAAAAATTTTCCCATCACTATAATTCCTATACTTATGTACTATTATGTTTCAATAAAAAAAGGTTTTCCCTTCTGAACTGGTTTATTTTACACTTTCAACACTTCATAAACTAATTGATTATATCATTTCTGATTTTAGTTTTCGTACTATCATTTAATTAAAAAACTCATAATTATATAGAATATATATAATTATATTTAAAGAATTGTTTTCTAGTAAAATTTCCTGGTGCATTTTCAAAATAATATATATAGATATATCCTTCATTGAAGTTTTAAACTGTGTATTGTGAAGTATCAAAATAAGAATGAATATGAATCCAACAGTACAAAATGTTCTTAAAATAAGTATGAAATATTATTTTCTCTAAGCAGTAATTATCAGTTATTAAATTCCAAGGTTACAAGAAATTAGAAACAAAAGTTATCACAAGTTATCTGAAAATATTTTTCTCGTGCATTAAATTATTTACGTGAGATATTGGTATAACTTGTATTTCAAATGAGTAGAAGTTAAAAATATAAAGATGGGTTGCTTAAGGGAAATTTCAAATAAAGATTTTAGAGACAAATTTTTGATTAAAATATATTTAAATTGCTGATATATGGAGTAGTCCCTATTTAATTGTATGCAAAAATTGTTTCACTATATTCATTAAAGTACACTTATTATCATCTTCATAATGAACATATGATAAATTACATGTAACAGTACATGATTATGTAGCTCAAAGCGTTAACATTAAAAATAATATTCACAACTGGTTTTATTCAGCTCTGTATCTGTTATGTGGATACTTCTTTTTCAAAATAGTATTTGGTTAAAACTTTAGTATTTCCTGCTGCAAGCTGCAAATTTACATTTACAAGATAACTGTTTTAGAACATTTAATCAGAAGAATTATATACATGAAAAAAATATGTTAAATTACTGTTGAGTTGATGAATTAAAATTGCATCTTGTGGGTATAAACAACGAATAATACCTAAACGAAGTGATGGGAATTTTCTAAAGTAGTCTCAAGGACATTGGGAGGATAAACAATTCATTGACATCCTTGGGATATCATTCTAACGAGGGCAGTGTCCTGTGGGCATTCAAATATGTTGTCCTTCCAATGTCCTGAGGAGCAATGATGCATAGATCCAAAAGAGGGCCGGAACAGTCGTCACAGATGTCCTAGGGACCTCACTGGAACGTTTTTAGGGCGCTTAGAATTATTGTATTTTTAACGTACTGGGGGCCGCACAACGCTATTGTCCAAAATAAATATAGCCTAAATATGAACGATCGGATGCCCTTGGGACCATTAGAGGACAGACAATCCGCGGACATTAGTTCTTCCCTGGGATGTCATTTGGATGTCGCAGGATCAAAAAAACACGTCCTCGGACGGCCTGTTTTTTCGAAGAAGTCCTGAAATGACATCATTTGGACGTCCTAGGGACCTCACTGGTATGTCTTTAGGACGTTTTGATACGTTGTCCTCTTAACGTCCTGCGGACCGCACAGCGTGATTATCCAAAACATATCCTAAACATGAACGATCGGACGTCCTTGGGACCACTTGAGGACAGACAATCCGCGGACATTAGTTCTTCCCTGGGATGTCATTTGGATGTCGCAGGATAAAAAAAACACGTCCCCAGGACGACCTGTTTTTTCGAAGAAGTCCTGAAATGACATCATTTGGACGTCCTAAGGACAAAGTTCTACTGTCTGGGTATGACGCTGTATGAATAGCCTCCATTAACCGTATTCAGCTTTTAGTGGTAAAAACATTTAATATGAAGATCATAGAGATAACACAGTGAAAACAACCTTTTATAACATGGAAACTGATGAAATGAATTAAAAATTGAAGAACGGAAAATAAGCAAGAAAACAGAAATCAAAGCAGTAGATCTTTGTGTTCTTTTAGAGTTCCTTCGTACGTTGCTAGAAGCCCGGCCTCAGCACACTTCAAACGTTCAAAACAGAATGCTTATTATGTAGCTTTCTAAGTGTATAAACACTAATGTTAACACACATTAAAGTTTTTTTACGAAAAATGAATTCCTACAAACAGGCTTAACATTCAAAACGGATTGTAAGGTTAATTTATTAATGAGTTGGCACAAACAAGAATTGGTAAATAAATTCCAATGCTTTTTTTTATTTGTATACGTTTCATTTTACCAGTTTTTTTTTTTTTTTTTGGTTCTTTCTCATTTTTTCCCTACTATTCTTTTTCTTTTGTAATGCGCCTAAGCTTGTCTTAGAAACAGATTGCTCACATACTCATCTGCAATCCTTTATAACAAAAATGTTAGATACATCGATCACTGTTTAAAATACGTTTTTATTGAGGTTAACATTGCAAGAAACATGCTGTTTCGGTTGAAATTTATTTTATTAAGATTTTACATACTTTTAAGAGTTGCCATTTATTATATGAATCGTTATTTAAAGGTTGTCCACACTAGCCCCACCACTTGGGGCTAGTGTGAACAAACACAACTTAAAAAACGCTACCAAGAAATTGTACAGACGAATAATTTCATCTAATTACCAAATTAAAGGTAAAAAATACATGATGCCTAAAATAATTGTATTTAGTACATTTTTTACAAAATTTATGAAAATCGTTCACACTAGCCCCCTTCTCCAGTACCATTCCTTCAATAGTTTTCACGTCGAACGGAAAGATGATTTCCTTATTTGCCTTCCTGTCCAATAGGACAGAAGCAATGCGACTCGCCTCCCATTAGCTGATTTTCATTTTGCAACCTTCCCTTATTAGTTTTTCATTTCCGAATCAATGTTTATGCTCATTCCCTCTAATTCTGCATTTCAAAACCTTACATTTATTTTCCTTAAGCACTATTCTAACCAGTGACATTGTTTCTTATAAATATATTTATAAGGGTATCGCACTCATCTATTATATCAAGACAAACTTAGCTTCTCCAACATAAATTATACCGGGAAAAAGAACCTAAGTACCTATTCGAAGAAGTAAAATCATCAAATCTCACATTCCTCTTCTTTTCGGCTTTGTATAATGAGTAAAGCTTAGCAGTGTAAACGTAAACAAATGATGACTGAAGTTGCCTTTTTCCAAACGTAGATTATCGGATAGGTCTCAATTTTCAGGTCACGTAAGCGCTTTATTGTATTAAAGTTTTCGATTTTTTACTTTCTAATAGGGCTGCGTATGGTCACTAGCCCTTGCAAGCCTAGTGCATTCCCCGGAAACCGCCATCCATTCTTTTAATTAGCACCACTATCGGCCGATGCCATTACCACTTTGAGAATTTTTGACGCTCAGTTCCCCCTAGATGGTGGTGACTGAGCTTTAATTGATGCGTTCTAATGATGGCGTTGTCGAATGTCTGCATCTTGAAAATCCACCGACTTGGGCCAGGTTTGATCCTGCGAACTTGGGTGTACGAGGCCTGCGCCTTACCCCTACGCCCCCCCCCCCCCCCCCTGGCGGCGACGTAGTAGTGTTAAGAAATGATGGCGGAAGTTGGCTCTTATCAGACGTACATTAACGAATAGGTCTCAATTTTCCGTACACGTAAGCGCTTTATCGTATTAAAGCTGCATATTTCGAAGTATATTTTTGAATTTAAGAGGCTACTTTAGTTCAACTTGATTCCTGTTGAAGATTTTTTAACCTCTGTCCTTCGACCATGAAACTTGTTCTGTTGCTTTTCTCGTAGATACTATGGTCAATTCCATAATTTTTGACAGAAAGTTGAACTGTTTCGTTAAAACAAAGGAGTCATCTCGCTCGCTTAACACATGGAAAATAAATTAGTCATAAAATTTTAATTAACTGTTAATCTCTCAAGTTTAGTCGCCGAATTACGCTACAATCCAAATCCAAAAATTCCCGTATGAGAACGAAATAATTATAGGAAACAACAAAGTTTGCCAAAACGTAGATCAAAGTACTAACAGGTGGGTATTTCACAGTATTTTAGACATAGTGCAGAGTCCGTAACATGTAGATGTTATATATTCTAATAGTTACTATAATATTTAAACACATGTAAAAAAAAAAAATATTAGATTTGTTGAAAATTTAAGAATACTGGAATGCATGTTACTATGTCACACTATATTATGTCCTAAATACCGTAAAATGCCCAGTTTTTAGCCTACTTTCCCGTAAAAGTAAAAAAATAAATAAATAAAGCATGAAAGAAGGCTTAATGCATCGTAAAAATATCATTAAAAATAAAGAAAAGTCAAAAAAAAGTGAAGTAATTAAATAAAGATTGAAAAATAAAAAATTTGAAAGTAGGGTTTTGAGATGGTTGAAAATGTGTGTCTGTCGGTCTGTCCCCCCCCCTCCCCCCCTAATAACTTTTGAACGAATAGTCCGATTCGAAAAATTCTTTTTGCATTCGAAAGATCTCGGCAAGGACATCTCATTTCCATATTTTACTTTTTGATTTGAACAATTTTTCGTTCAATTTTGAACAGTTCAAAAAAAATTAACATTAGCGCCTATGGGCGAAAATGAAGCAAATGATGTAAACTCTGGGTGCAAGATCCATGTTCCAATGAACAAGCTTACTGGAAGAAGCGCTTGGCGTGAAATATCAATTTGAACAGTTTTTGCTCATTTTTGAACAGTTCAAAAAATTAGCATAGCGCTTATGGGGAAATTTCAATCCTATCTAAATCCTGATCTAACGGACCGATTTGCTTGGAACAAACTTTATCGGAAGGTTCTTATAACGTAGAACATGTACAAATAGAATGTTCTTCCAGAACTAATGAGCCTATTTTCCTATGAAATTTTTTTATCGGAATTTTTAACGATATTTCTCAATGAATAAATGAATGAGTGAAAGAATGAATCAATGAACAAATGAATGAGGAAAAGAATGAAAAAATGAGGGAATAAATACATGAATGAGTAAATGAATGAATAAACACTTGAACGAGTAAACGAATGAATGAATAAATGAATGGCTGAATAAAGGAAAGAATGAATGAGTGAATGAATATGTATTATCCGTTGAAAAAGCTATATTTGAAAAAATTAAGAACTAAAGCTAAAGGAGAAAGAGGGAGAAAGAGATAGCTAGATTATTAATTTGAATTTGGTGTATACGGGAAAGTAGGCTCGTATAGTTCTAGACGGAACTTCTTGTTAATTATAGAAATAATTGAACTGTTCACTGAAAAAACGACCTAAGTCACATACTACTTGATGAACTTTGCTTTATGTTTTATTCATTTATTTTATAACATAAATGCTAATTTTAACTATGCGAGCCTACTTTCCCGTAACACTCAAATTCAAATTAAAACAAGAAGTTCCGTCTAGAACTATACGAGCCTACTTTCCCGTATACACCAAACTCAAATTTATAATCTAGCTATCTCTTCCTCTCACTTTCTCCTTTAGCTTTAGTTCTTATTATTTTTTTTCAAATATACCTTTTTCAACGGATAATACATATTCATTCACTCAGTCATTCATTCTTTCATTTATTCAGCCATTCATTTATTCATTCATACGTTTACTCATTCATGTGTTTATTCATTCATTTATTCATTCATGTATTTATTCACCCACGTTTTCTTCATTTATTCATTCATTTATTCATTCTTTACCTTTTTTCCCATTCATTTATTCATTGATTCATTCTTTCACTCTGTCTTGTTCATTCTTTCACTCTTTCATTTATTCATTGAGAAATATCCTTAAAAATTCCGATAAAAACATTTCATAGGAAAATAGGCTCGTTAGTTCTGGATGAACTTTCTATTTGTTCATGTTCTACGTTATAAGAGTTTTCCGTTAAAGTTTGTTATAAGCAAATCGGTACGTTAGATCAGGATTTATATAGTATTGAAATTTCCCCGTAAGGGCTATGTTAAATTTTTGAACTGTTCAAAAATGAACCAAAACTGTTCATATTAATATTTTACGCCAAAAACTTTCTCTAGTAAGCTTGTTCATTGGAACGTGGATCTTGCACCCAGAGTTTACATCATTTGCTTCATTTTCGCCCATAGGCGCTAATGTTAAATCTTTTTGAACTGTTCAAAATTGAACGAAAAATTGTTCGAATCAATTGTAAGATATGAAAATGAGATGTCCTCGCCGAGATCTTTCGAATGCAAAAAGAATTTTTCGAATCGGACAATTCGTTCAAAAGTTATTAAGGGGGGACAGACCGACAGACACACTTTTTTCCCATCTCAAAACCCTACTTTCAAATTTTTTATTTTTCAATCTTTGTTTAATTACTTCACTTATTCTTCACTTTTTTTATTTTTAACGATATTTTCACGATACATTAAGCCTACTTTCATGCTTTATTCTTATTATTTTTACTTTTACGGGAAAGTAGGCTAAAAAACATATATTTCTAATACATAATTTATATTCATTATAATACATAATTTATAATAAAGCATAAAGCAAAGTTCATGAAGTAGTATGTGACTTAGGTCGTTTTTCCAGTGGATCCTGAAATTGAGAATTTGGGGAAAAAGAAATAAATTTCCTTAAAAAAAAAAAAAAAAAAGCTCAATCATAAACCACTATTGTTCATGTACAGAATCGACGATGTATCTTATTTACGCTACTAATTTTTACCTGAAATTTAGAGATAACAAGAAGTTCCGTCTAGAACTATACGAGCCTACTTTCCCGTATACACCAAATTCAAATTTATAATCTAGCTATCTCTTTCTCTCTCTTTCTTATTTATCTTTAGTTCTAATTACTGAAAATATACCTTTTTCAACGGATAATACATATTCATTCACTCACTCATTCATTCTTTCATTTATTTAGCCATGCATTTATTCATTCATTCGTTACCTCATTCAAGTGTTTATTCATTAATTTACGCATTCATGTATTTATTCACTCATTTATTTATATTTTCATTTATTCAATAATTTATTCATTCATTCTTTTCCTCATTCATTTATTCATTGATTTATTCTTTCACTCTTTCATTTATTCATTCATTCATTATTTCACTCATTGAGTCACTGAGAAATATCCTTGAAAATCCCGATCAAAAAATTTCATAGCAAAATAGGCTCGTAAGTTCTGGATAAACTTTCTATTTCTACATGTTCTACGTTATAAGAGATTTCCGATAAAGTTTGTTCCAAGCAAATCGGTCCGTTAGATCAGGATTTATATAGGGTTGAAATTTCCCCGTAAGCTCTGTGTTAATTTTTTGAGCTGTTCAAAAATGAACAAAAACTGTTCAAATCAATATTTCACGCCGAGAACTCCTTTCAATAAGCTTTCAATAGGAACTTGGCTCTTGTGCCCAGAGTTTACAGAATTTGCTTCAACTTTGTCCATAGGCGCTAATGTTAAAATTTTTTGAACTGTTCAAAATTGAACAAAAAATTGTTCAAATCAAAGTAAAATATAGAAATGAGATGTCCTCGCCGAGATCTTTCGAATGCAAAAAGAATTTTTCCAATCGGACAATTCGTTCAAAAGTTATTAGGGGGGGACAGACCGACAGACCGACAGACAGACCGACAGACAGACAGACCGACAGACCACAGACACACTTTTTCCCCATCTCAATACCCTACTTTCAAATTTTTTATTTTTCAATCTTTATTTAATTACTTCACTTATTTTTGACTTTTCTTGATTTTTAACGATATTTTCACGATACATTAAGCCTTCTTTCATGCTTTATTATTATTTTTTTTTACTTTTACGGGAAAGTAGGCTAAAAACTAGACTTTCTATTCATTTACAAAACAGATACTATTAATTTTGGAAATTATGTTCGTAAATTTGGAAATTGTAATATCTCTCATTACAATAACTAAATGAACAGATGAGATAAAGCGATGAAATTTTTAATCGTTTTCTACTCCAGGTACGGATCATCAATGAAATTTAAAACCCACCTCGTTTTCTAAGCAACCTTACTAAATTTTATAGCTGCATTGTCCTTCTAAAAGCATTGTCAGAGACTATCAATGAATTGAATGTGGGTGTTTCGGAATAAATTACATTTATTATCCTCTCAGTTCACTTAAGTTTTTTATGCCGGGCAATAATTCTGCCAAATCGAACAATGACAACAAATTATCGCCAAATTTGGTCTCGCAGAGGATTTCCCCGCTTGAAAAACGCAAATAGAACCACTCAGCCCTCTTGACGCAATTGTGGTAAGAAAAGAATAAGGCATGAAAAAGAATGCTTAGCAAACAGAACTTTCCCGTTTATGTTCGAACATGCCTGCTACGCCCTTCGTCGGGGATGTGAGCATCAGTCAGGCAGCTGAGTCAATCTTGCTGATCTTTTGGTCTTCCTGTTCAACAATTGTCGAGTATTAAGAGACAGGGCTGGTACTTTTCCGGCCGTAGGCCGAAACTCCGGATATTTTAAGGCTTTTAAGTCCGGAATTCCGGATTTCTAACTTTTTTTAGCGCTATCCTTATGTTTTTTGAAAATGTTGTGAAATATGTTAAGTTAATTTGCAAAATGTGATGAAAATTTTTTCATAGGTTTTATCTGTATTTTGTTTGGAACTGTAAGATGGAAGTTATGCAGTTAACAGTGCATTCAGAATGTTCGTCAAAGATTAATAGATCTGTGAATACATAAAAATTTATTCAATTCTTACAAAAGATGTACCTGCATTTTTATGTGACAAATGACGATTCAGAATATAACTTTTCTTTACAAATAGTAATAATACCGTATATATACATATAATAGCTTAAAACCTTGTTTCAACATTAAAGATTCCGCAAATTAGTTTCAGGATTTTTTGGGGAGGGCCAGTACCGCCCCTGAAGAGAGTAACGGCAAAAAGAAACTGAACTGAAAAATGAAATGTTGTACTATTTAGAAGCGTTGTCTACGTGCTGACTTACCACGACAACACGTTTACGTAGAGGTTTTGGATGATGATTATTGAAATATTATTTCAGAATGCGTCTTAACCCTGTCATTCAACAACTCGGATTTATTTGATTTTTCGTATTTGAGATAATAACAACGAATGAATAAATAATTAAAATACAAGTATTTCACGATTTTTAGGGGTTTTTTTTTGTCTTTTTTTTTTTTTTTTTTTTGTCTTTCTATTTTTTAAAACTCTTTATCACCCATTAGCTCGAATTTATTTGCTTTTTTAAATGTATTTTTAATAATAAAAAAACAAAACACCTGCATTTCACAAATTTTTTAATTATTTATTTATAAAGAAAGTTGCAAAAAAACAGCGATCGAACGGTATGTTGCCTACAGTCTACACGTTAACGCTTAGTCGCACGCATCTGCTTTGTATAGCGGCACATTTTAAATTAAATCATTGCTAATTAAAATGAAGATTTTGGACTTAAAAACATTGGGAACGTTGCAAAATAGAGAGAAAATAAGTCCGATCCATACTTTGCTTGAATCATTTTACTTATGTTTAATGTTCAGCTTAAATTGTTAAAAATCCTTATGAAAATAATAATAACAATAATAAGATTCATTCCCGTATACTACCACTATCTAAGTTTCCTGCTGGTCAATGCTACGGATCTTTATTAATGGTTTCTGTTTAACCAATAATGCGAAAAAAAAATTCCAGCAAAATATATTTCGTAGACATTTCCAGAAAATATTTTCTTTGTATTAAAATCAATTTTAAGTTAACGTTTAAAATTATGATAAAAGTCTTTCGAATTTAAAGCATGGTTTAAAATGCTTTGGAAATGTATTTATTTATATAATTATTGCAATTAAGCTTAAATATCTGCAACTTTTTAAAATTCGTCACATACTTAAAATGCGATAAAAGGCATTTTATTATAAATAAACCATCCATAAATTTTCATCACATTTTCACGTAAAAAAAAATTAGAAAAATCTTTCATATTCTAAGTTTAAGCAGTAACGCTTTTGTCGTTGCACGTGAAAGAAGATTTTGTCGTTGGAAAACATCGTCTGCTGTGAACCATTTCCCTCTTCTTTCTCATTTGCTTTGAAAAAATAATAATAAGGGAGGAGGGCTTTGGAATTCTGGTGCAACCCCAGCTTTTGTGCTATTGACGGTTCGAATTTTATGCTGTATGAAAGGTGAACAGGGGGAAATGAAGAATGTGCTGGGACAAGCCGATTTATAGCTTTATTTTATGGAGTGCTTATTCAGCCGTGGGAATCTGTGAATAACTACGACAATTGAATGCTTGCGGATCAATATGTAAAAGGATAAAATCTCACAACATGCTAAGAAATATTTCAATCTACTTAAGCGAATGGCATGAGCAATTTAAAAATGCTGATGACATACGCATTTTTCAATATTAAATTTGAAAGGAAAATATTCGTTATGGCTTACAAAAATTTGCGCCAATCGATTCTTTTAAAAACAAAATTTTCTTCTAAATGTTCGATTCTTGTACTAATTATAGAAATATACTCATGTGTAATATACTCAAATTGGCGAAATTTTTCTTGACGCTTTTTGATCCCCGTTATAACCAAAACGTGTACTCAAATTGGCGATTTTCTTTTTTATTGATGCTTTTTGGTCGCCGTTATAATTACAGAAGTGCACTTTCTTATTTGTTCTCTGTATCGAAAAGAGTAATTTTATGGTGTCAAAACTAGAAGTGTTTAGAACTTTTTAAACGAACGAAAACCTGTCTATGACCATACGCAATCCAAAATACTTCAGTGCTAAATTTGGCAAAGATCCAACGTAAACTGTAAAATTGCATAAAGAACATACATACACGTACTGATGTATATATATATATAATATATATTAGACTTAAGCAATGCATAAAAAGTTTTAAAGTTCTATAGGATAAAGGGGCGTTTTGTTATACAGGCCTGCATGGAACCAGGCTCATATTAAAACCAGGCTATGCCTCTCTCCTCAGAGTGAAATTACACAATTTTTAAGTTAAGAATAGTTTTCGTATTTTCCAGTATTCTTTGAACTGCATATTTAAGAGTTTTAATTTTTATATAAAGTACAAACATATTTTAAAGATTTAATTAATGCACTAAAATAAATGTACCTAAATTACAAAATTATTTACTTGCCTTTTTTTTTTTTTTTTTGTTAATTTTTCATTTATTTCCCCAAACTGAAAAAATATATGATTATTTGAAAACTTTAGCGTCTCAATTAAGAATTAAAAGAAACTATCGTTAAACTTTGATAGCATAGTTTGTTTAATAAAAAATTAATTTTTAAAAAAGATTTTTAACAACATTGCTCAATCAAGCAAGTTTTTGAAAATATTGTAAAGAACATATAAGAAAATGTGTTTTTGAGAAGAAAAAAACACATTATATTGCTGGATACTTATTTGGAAAATTAGTAGCTTCAATTACTCAGATTTTATTAGAATTATTTTTACTATTATGTTTGGCGAAATTTGAGGCATAAAATGAAATGAACATAAGCAGTGAATTTATAAGCATAACAAAGAATATCACAAATTAATGTTCAAAACAAGGCTTGCAATATCTTATTTATATGAGAAAAATTAACTATTTTCAGTTAATATTGCATCAAAAAAGCAAAGCATTTGCCTTTCCACTATCATGTGATGTCTAGTGTAAAAGAACAAAGAATAGTGTTCAATTATGTAATGTTAAACTCTAACCACGATGTTTACCATGTAATGGAGCCTTACTTTAATTTAGAACCGCATATAGTTATCTAGTATTACCAACATATTCATCGTCTGTTTCACATCCTGCACAAAACGCAAGCCATGCAAATTTAACAGTAACTATTATGATAACAAAATTATTAAGCTCGCAAACTGTTATTCCGATGCTTATAATTCTAAATAACATTATTCACATTCTCAATTGACAAACAACGGCCAATAAAGCCTCATTAACCCCGCCATATTGTTCTGACGACAGCACAAATTTCTCCGCAAGGAATTCGACCTTCTGAACAATTTGTTTAAAATGTCGGAAGAAGCTTTTGCGCCACTTCCTGGTTCTCTAGCCACCTAGTGTTTTGTCGCCAACTGATTACTATGAAATTATGAAGATAATGCAGCTGGCGGGAGAAAAACAAAGCATGTAAAGACCGTTTAAACGGCAATTTAATACTCTAATTTTTCGTTCTTATATCAGCTGAGCGTCGGGTAGGATTTGGGCTGGAAAATGCTCTAGATGACGAAATTGCTCTTGAAAGCTTATAAGTGATGCGGCGGTGAAATAATTGTGTAGTCGCGTCTGGAGTATTTTCAGAACAAATGAAGTGTCTAATTTTTTTTTACATTCTTTTTCTTTTCTCTCAGGAAATTTAAATCTTTGGGGTCAATGACTTTTAACTTGATTACAATATGGTGTGTCTGTCTATAGCTGCGTGATCTGTAGATTAACACATCATCACTCATTATGAATAACGCGCCAAAAACAGAGTTTCCTGATACAGAACATCGATTGTTTTTAATCATTTGAAAAAAAGAATAATTCTGTAACGCTGCGGCGTTCCTAGCATGCATGTCAACAGTGTTGCTGATTTGAGGTATAACCCCCTCAAACAACTTTCCTTTGAAAAAGGAAACGTTGTCGCGTTGTATAAACTTGTAGTTTTGTAGTTTATATTATTTTCAGTAGTGAAAAAAGAATTAATAAATTCTGATCTGTTTATTTGGTGTAAATTTCAGAAAAAACATTTATTTTCAGTTATACGTTGTCATAGCATCAGTAAAACTTTATAATTGAAGTATATGTATTTTTCATAAGCTTTTTATCTCTTTTGGGTGTCCCACCCCTAACACCCCCTCCCCGTAGTGAAGCTATTGTGTAACGTAAAACAGAAAGTAAACTGGGGTTAGGAAAAAGTAAAAACATACTGCACAAGTTTCAATGTAATAAAACGCAAATCTGAAAAGAAAATTACATACGCATGTTTCGAGGTTTCTCCTAGGAAAGGAACTCCTAATAAAAGGATTGATTCACATTTTCTCTCTCTCTCTCTTTCTTATTAGTTTTGCTACAGAGGCCATTTCCATCATGAAGAAGGGCTTCCGTATTTTCCTCTTCTCTGTCCTCATCAACGAAACAAATAGGTACTATAATCATGTAAAAATGTTCACAGAACGGAGATAAAGAGCTCAAAGCGTTTATTTTTTTTCTTCCAAAAAGTATTTAATATAGCAATATTGAGCAAAAATAACGAATAGTGGGGGGGGGGGGGGGTTTCCAAATACAAAACACAAGAATGAACCTTTAAAAAGAGAGAAAGAAAGAAAGAAAAACATCACCAAGGTCGCTAAGAACTAGAGTAAGTATTGCTTTTTCACCAAATTTTGTATTAAAATCAATAGATTCAGAAAATAATGATATGAATGTATTTATAGAAGCCGGCATGATGGTGTCGTGGTAAGGCGCGGAACTCGTACGCCCCACTCTCGAACCTGGCAGTGTCTGCATCTTTTAAAGATGCAAAAAATCGTCTGCGCCTACGTCGTATGATTGTGCGGCATGTAAAAGACCCCTTGAGTTGACATTTGGCTTGGATGCTCTCGACTAAATTAAATTCCTAGTGCAATTTCGCATCAACAGAGTCCGGGTGCTTGCCCTTTCAGGTGAAGAAACCGGACGTCAAAATTCTCATGCGGTGATGGTACCACACTCATTGTGGTGCCGCTGAAAGAGATGGTACCAATCTCGCACTAGGTCTGCAATTAGCAAAAACAAACAGCAGCCCAATAGAAATTTTAAAACGTTGTAAACAAATTAAATAATGTGTATATATATATATATATATATATATATGCATATATATTTCAAAATTTGTAGCTATCTTTACGAAAACATAGCAAATCTGAAAACTGTTTTTTAAAACTTTAACACTAAGAAAAATCTTTTTTTTTTCCTCAGTAGAACTATAACATTAAATGAAGAAACAAAAAGCAGTGCCGTTTGATCGATACAATGAAATGACATTTTTCACATTATTTCCAAAATCTTGTTGCCTTTTATGTGATCGCTAAACACACAAGTAAGGAAAAACACTATTAAAAGCCATTAAGAATAAACATATTTTCTACAAAAGAAAAGCGTCCTTTGACATTATCTTAAAACGAAAAAGGTGATGTCCTTAAAAGAGCCGTCATAAAACAAAATTGTTATGCAATGTTGTATGCAAGATATTTATGCAGTCCGATTTCCTTTTAGCGCAAAATTAATAAAATTCCAGTATGGTATGAATGGCAACAATGTCATAGCCCTTATTCGAAATATTATCTCCAAACAAAAATTCAAGAAATGAAGTCTTTATGCACTTGTTACAATATCTTCAAATTGAAAATTTTTTTTTTTTTTTTCGAAAGATATAGAAACGTGGGTAGCATTCTATATGTCACTAATATCAAAAGTGACAAAAACCAGTTCTAAAAGAAATATCTTGGGGGCAACAGTAGTACAGCGCTTGAACGTGCACAGCAGGCACTTGCCCAAGGGCGCCAAGATGTTATAACAGGATTTTTAAAAAAATTAATGTAAAATTTTCTTGTGAAACATATAAAACATGTTGGCTAGCAAGAAATTATCTCGAATTCCGCTTAGCGAGATTTGATAGTACTATTTTGGCTTAATTTGTTTAAAGCAATATTGCGACCGTTTGGCTAAATTCTTATTTTAGTGCGTACCCGCTGGAAATAAATAAAAGTAATATTATTAATGGGGGGGGGGGTAATTAATTTAACTAAGTGAATAAAAAACTGATGTTATCACCTTTTAGTGCCCCCACCCCTTTTCCCCACATCATAGCTACTTTCATAGCTTTTAAATTAAAATTTTTCAAACAAGTACATAAACTAACTGGTAAAACAAAAACATTACCTTACTAACAATATTTCGAAGTTATTTCAATAGTTGATTAATTTATTATCATCTGATATTTAATCTTATTTTTATTTTTAAATTTTTGTAATTTAAGGAAGCTGAACACTTTATAAATGTGAATTTTATTGCCCTCTGGCTGCTTGTTACCTAGCTAGCCTGCTCGCATATTTCCTACTGAATTTGAAAAGAAAATGCACATTGATTGGGGGAGGGGGGGGGGGAATATATTGTCGCCTCGCTTAATCGGGTAACGTATAAAGGAATACCCCGCTGTTAAGATAAAAACATTCTGTAACCGATAATTTCTCATAAGTAAAATGTTTAAGCTCTCCTCTTAAATAACATTCCCTCATAATACAATAAGGAGTGGTCTTGTGTTAAAAAATATGTCGTAAAACTCACTTTGAAGAACAAAAATAAAACAGAAAATAAAATCAATTTATTAATAAACGTTCAAATAAAAAAATTAATAAAAATAGAAAAAACAGTTATAGTGACAGGGGGATATGTGCTTCTGTCGATTTATCTGTTTGTTCTCCTCATAAATTTTTAGGGAGTAAACGAATTAGAAAAAAAAAAAACATTTTCCCCCCGATAGATCTTGGCTGGTAGATCTCATTTCCATTTTTTCGTGTTTTGATTTGAACAATGTATTGTTCAATTATGAACAGGTCAGAAAAAAACCCTCAACATTAGGCTGCATGGGAAGTTTTGAATATGAATATGCAACAAATAGGTTTTCTTCGAACAAAATTGTGACGTAAAAGTTTTTTGTTGTAGTTCATGTAACAAAAAGAAAGTGATTTTTCATTTGTTTACTTAAAGGGCATTTTTTTGAAAAATTCAAAAGCTTTTAGTATTATCACCCGTGAGAGAAATTTGGATCTTTTTATATAAAAAGCCAATAACACTACTCCCCCCCCCCCCCCCCACCCGTTCTTAAAAAAACCCGGCAAAACTGCAAAAAATTATGAATCTGTTTTTAGTGTTTCCGTGTCAAAACTGGAAAAAAAAAAAAGCTGCGAGTAAAAATCAAAATAAATTTTCCTGTAGAGTTTAGATTGACAAAGGTTTAACAAATTTGGTGGTTTGGTTAAATTTACCAACTTCAAATTTAACAAAATTAGATTCAAATTACATAGTTTTATTGTTGACACACACGCCACATACAACCACAAACGATTTTATCTTTTTTACAAATGACTACTCAATTAAAAATTTTAATTTCGTTTTTTTTTTCCAGAATTTAATTTTGTTTTATTTATTAGTATTTTGGCAACTATTAAAAAGTAAAATTATTTACTTATGGAAAAAAGGAAGGATTGTTATTTCAAAATTATGTGCCTAAAATCTGCCCTTTTTTAAATTACTTAAAATATTTTTCTTACTCTAAATTTTTTCTTTGGAGAAAATTTTCGCCGCAATTCAGTTCTACAACTTTTTCTGCAATATTTACACAAATGTTTCTTTTAAACATATACTACCTTTAGTGTTTTACTTTTCATACATTATTTCTGAGATGTGTCGTAAAAAAATTTACCTAGACAGTTTTTGCGATTTTCGTTTAATTATTTTGTATATAAGATTGTTTTTTTTTTTAAATTTATTTATATTTCGTGAAAGTGTTATTTTTTCTTCGGAATTTTCTTTTACCCGTTTCTTTTTCCAGGTCGAGGCTTTTGTGAATAGTCAATTTTGTAAAGAATCTTTTTTTTTATTTAAACGGCGGGGGGGGGGGGGATGGGTTTTCAGTACACCTTTAAATACCCGTGCATGGTATAGTTTTTTTCTACCCTATGAAAAATAAAAAACAACACTAATGAATTAGCGAGCATAGTTCTAATGCAAAGAACGATAATTGAAGCCGCGTATTTTGAAATGTTATCATTCTTCAAAGTATAATCACTCGACTTCATTAAAATAATCTGTTTGTGAATCATCATTTATTAAAAACTTGCCGGAAGTACTTTTGAGCCTACTCCTAAATCATCTCACTTGAAATGAGAGTTTTAGTGAAGAATTATCGCACTTCACTCATCTCCAACATCAAAGGGAGAAAAAAAGTTCACTTTTACGTAAACGTTCTTGCAGGAACAACGACTCTTCAAGTCTTGTATTTTAAAGATAGAAGAGGGCATGCTTTTGGAGTGAAGCCAAATAAAGATAGGAGGCAAAATGTCATTTTTAAGAAACAGTTCCACCTATTTTAAATTTTCTGAAAGTGGAATGTCCGTTTTGAAAAACTAAAACTTTCTCTGGTCGTAAAATGTTTTCGAGCCATGTTTTTTTAACCCCTTAAAGTACGATTTTCTTTCTGAAAAACTTGTATAGTGTTATTCTTTGCAATTTCAGGTTGTGGGGGGGTGACTAGGGAGCGAGAGGTGGGGTAAAAGTTACATAGAAAATATATACAGTAAAACCCCGTTAAAACGCGGGTGTCGGGGGACATGTTTGACACCCGCGTTATAACATATCCGCGGTGTAGTGAAACTACACCGCGGAACCATATTCACGAAATAATACTTTTGTTGCATCATTTTTAACTTTATTAATTACTCGTAACTTTTCTTTCCCCTATAGTATATTTTATTATTTTCTTCTTTGCTGCCATTTTATTCACTGTAATTGCTGTGCAAGAAGCACACATCTCAACTGTGCATCAGTCTATCTAGCGATAGGGTTATAAACCAACTGTGTTCCGGGAAAAAAGGGCTTAAAAATCTCTTTATGTTATCAACATGAGATTGTGAAGGGGGATAGGTTTTAAGAAAAAATTATATTTGGAAGTGTAGGAGCGCACTTCTCAGAAACAATGCTTTAAGCCTTCATACACTGGAGAATATATTTACTTTTTTGTGCAAGAAGCACATCTCTCAAGCAATCTCAGCTTCACAATCAGTCTATCGAGCGATAGGTTATACACACGCATAACTAGACTTCTGAAAATGGAACAGTTAAACATTGAACAAAGTCCCTGACAGATTGAGCTCCGCCCATGCCAAGAGAAATAAGTCAGGGCGATTGCACCCGATTTTGGAATCAAGCTACATGTTCTACGTTGAAAGACAGAAAGAGCATGAAAAACGTGTACATCACACCTATCACAATAGGGCTTTGTCTGATAATATGTCTGGCGGGGGGATAGGTGCTCTTTAGCTAGAATATTTGTGTGCTGCTCGGGCTGGCTTTATTTACAATGGTAAATTATTAAAAATGGCAGTGATAAAGCGTGGTTTAAACATCGGGGACATGATAGTCACTGCGGTATATCCGATTCAGCAGTATATTGAGGCGCGGTATAACGCGGGTTTGCTGTATTATACAAACAAAGTGTAAACGGATCTCAGACAGGCATTAGAAACAAAATAACGCACTGTCATTGGTGAACTTTCCGGTAACTTTTGTCCGTATCAGACATGGGCAAGTGCGTTAAGTGGTTAATTCAAAAAAAAAAAAAATACACAAGAAGTTCCGTCTAGAACTTTACGAGCCTATTTTCCCGTGAGCACCCAATATCAAATTTATTATATACATCGCTTTCCCATTTAGCTTTAGTTCTTAATTAGTTCCAATATACTTTTTTCGACGGTTTACATATATTCCTCCACTCACTCATTTATTAATTTATTCATTCACTCATTCAGGTGTTCATTCAATCATTTATTTATTCATCCATCCACTCATTCATGTGTTTATTAATTCATTTATTTATTCATCCATCCACTCATTCATGTGTTTATTAATTCATTTATTTATTCATCCATCCACTCATTCATGCGTTTATTCATTCATTTATTTATTCATCCATCCACTCATTCATGTGTTTATTCATTCATTCAAACAGAAATATCCTTAAAAATCCAAATCCTAAAAATTCATGTGAAAATAGGCTCGTTTAGTTACGTATGAACCTATTTCACATCATAATATCCTTCCGATAAAGTTTGTTTCAAGCAAATCCATCTCTTAGATCAGAATTTATATAGGACTGCAATTTCCCCGTACGCGCTCATGTTAAACTTTTCTTGAACTGTTCAAAATTGAACAAAAATTGTTCAATTCGAAAAAAAATCACGCTGAGAACTCTTTCCAAGAATCTTCAAAGGAATGTGGATTTTATGTCTCGGGTTTATACAATTTGATTCATATTTCCCCATACGCGCTAATGTTAAAAATTTTTAAACTGTTCATAGTTGAACGAAAAATTGTTCAAATCAAAAATAAAGTATGGAAATAAGATGTCCTTACCAAAAAAAAAATCTTTCGATTCGGGTGTTTCCCTCAAAAGTTATTAGGGGGCACAGACGAACAGACCGACAGACATACATGTTTTCATCTCAAAATCCTACGATTTTTTTATTTTTCAATCTTTTTTTAAAATTACTTCACTTATTTTTGATTTTTCTTTGTTTTCAACGATATTTTTACAATACATTACGATTTCTCTCTTACTTTTTTTAAAAACATTAATGGGAAAGAAAGTAAAAAATGACTTTTCTTAAACAGCGAGTTTTTTAAAATGCGTAAAAAAAATGTTTTTTTTTTTTTTTTTTCTTATTTTTCAAAGAATTTCTATCACCTCCCTTGTTTTGTTCATTAAATCAATCTGCATAAAGAAATAAAGACCAGGAGGATCTAAATACGACTGTAAAGGCGCGTTCTGACGAGCGAGAAAACTCACGGGAAAATGTCCGACAGTTGTTGCTAGAGTGTTCATCCTACAGCGAAAATTGCAAGCAAGAACTCGCAGCGACGGTCGGCGGAGGGAAAAGTCATGCAATTCTCGCATTCAACTGTCGGAGTTGGTTCTCACGTAGAAGAAAGGTTTCTTCATTCTGTGCAGTACTTGAGACGCTGTTCCGAAAAAATTGAGGAGTCGCAATGTGTTGTATTTGCTGCTGATTTTTTTTTATTTACTTCTTTGTTTTTGTATCTTCTTAAGCTACATTAGATTTGTATATGTACTGAAGTATTATCGACACATTAATTATGGAAAGTGCAGATAATACTTCAGTAAAAAAGGTCAGAAAATTTGAATGATTATTTAAAAAAATAAAGATTAGAATTGTGCACAAAATTAATGAATGGATATTTTTTATTACGAAAAGTTCGCTGTATAGTTCCTAAAATTGGATTTTTAAATGATCACAATTTTGACAGTAAAAGATTAAAATTATGACAGGATAGATTAGATTTTTTTTTTAACAACCTAACACAAAGTTTTGTGTGTGAGTGCAGTTAAAAGTTACTTGCACGAAACTAATGTAGGTTTTAAAAAATATATAACATTTTTACCTGAAGTAAAATGAAACGAAAATAAAACACTTTACAACTATACACCCTTTTATAGCGGTTTCATCTACAAAAGTGTTTAACAAATTTAACTACGTATCAATAAAGCTAATTTCTAAATGTTTTAAAGGAAGTTTTAATCTTTTTTACATATAAAGGTTTTACATGAATCAAAGTTTGATGTTGAATTTTCATTGGTAATAAGTACAAGATTAATTGCAATTCTTTAATTGTTGGCTACCTTTTGCTAAATCATGATAGCATAATAAAAAGGATTAATTTAAAGTGATTACAATACAGTAAAATCTTTATGCATTGTACCTGCATCCATCATTTTAACGTAGGTATCGTCTTGTTTTAATGGTTTAACGATTTCTTCGGATGTTATTCTGACCCACGTTCATCATTTTTCCATATATGAAATGAATATTCCCGTGGAAATGGCCGATCGAGGTTGTACTGTATATTATTTCCACATATTAAACACAGATAACAATAAAAAGTTTTAAAAAATATTAGTTAAAAGGAAACTATAAATCGTTGACAGCTTTAAAAGTTTATCTCAAAATAAATGTTTGCACTTGACAATATTTCTATTTAACGAAGAAATAAAAAGGATTTTTGCATTAAATATTTGTTTTGAAGCGTTAAATAAAATTAATTACTTATTTAATGTATACTTCAATATGAGCACACAAGTAAAAAATGTGTTCCATATATAATTGCAAGTACTGATAACAATAATCAGTTTTTAATATTAACTTGAAATTTTGACAATGGAAGAGGGTTAAAGTACTAAGCATTAAAAAGTTAAGTAAATAATAAAATTAAATAAATAATCCGCCATGCAATAAATTAACTTTTTAATTCTGAATTGTTTTTGTTTTCTTTGACCTTCAATATAATAGATAAATAAGTTTCTACTAAACTACGCATTTATTAAAAGCATAATTTTCTGGATTTTAAACCAAGAAATAGAGGTTACATTCATTTCTATCAGATTAAATCGCTAAACAGAAATTTCAGATGCAATTAATTGCAATTAATTGAACTTTTTCTAGGACATAAGTCGACGCAATTGCTGTTTTTTGCAAGGAAAAAAGAATATATTCATTAATATCCAAATATATCAACCACTAAACAGAAGTTTCAGAACAATAATGAAATTAATTGAACTTTTTTAGGACATTAATCGAAGCAATTGCGTATTTTTCGCGGGAGTCAATGTCAGACAGTCGGGAAAAAGTTGCAAGGACTTCAACTTGGTCTGAGAACTTGTGACAGTAGCTCTGAAAAGTGTCCGCCTGTGTTCTGACGTGACTGTCACAGCGAGAAACCGGTTCGGCGAGATACTGTCAAAGAGCGACTGTCGGGTTCGTTCAGACGGACAGTGACTGTCTCGACAGATATTGCAGGGGAAAACTGTCTCGTCAGAACGCGCCTTTAGTGTATTGCTTCGATAAATCTACGTCGGGATCCATCAAATTTGGCTAAGAAGCCCTTTGGTACCCAGAGTATTTAATTTGGTGCCCAGAGAGTTTCAGAAATTTGAAAAACTTCTCATTTATTTGAACTTCTATTTAAGTCTAAAAACTTTCACACTGTATAAAATTGCGTTCAGGAAAAAATGAGAGAGACACTGACTATTGACTAGGGTCAGGTGGGGTAAAATGTGTCAATTTTAGCTATTTCCATATTTAAAGTCTCATAGCAACAAAACCAGAAACATTTCCCATTTCTTTTCGATTGCATCTTAATATTGAACTCCTTTAGATCAATTTTATGTCATTTCAATATTTATTTTTTAATTATGAAATAGTTTAACGGAGCTTATAAAGTTGTGACCTGATTTACTCCATCGTGGGATAAAATGGGTCATAATGCAAAATAATGCTGAAAAGTCATTTATTACTTTGAAATTGAAAAAAAAAGTAAGTAACAAATTTAACAACATTTCGGATTATAATTACATTGAAATGTTAAAATAATATTGTTCTAGATTGTTATATATTGGTTCACATAACACTTCAACAACATCACTTTTCTCTACCACATCAACACGATCTTTTTTAGGAAAAACATTCAAAACAAATTTTTTTTTAATGTAATTTCAATAAAATAAACAACATACATTGTTTAAATTTAGGAATTTTCTGCAGTGAGGTGCAACAGAGTAAATTTTAAAACAATAATAGAATAGAACTAGCTAAGCCTAACCATGACCCATTTTACCCCATCCAAGAAAAACTGGTGTAAAAAATTCAATATTTATTTTTTTTCTTACATGCTCAGCTGTAATTGTTCTCCAAAGTTTCTTTGTACGGATATCCTTTAAATTTGGGTTGTTATTTGATAAAATATAGAGATTTTCAGAAGTTGGTAAACCATGTGTTTAGCACACTATCATTCAAAAATTACAAAAATATTTTTTTGTGTTGCCATATTTAAGAATCTAACTTTTTTTAGAATGAAAAATGTTGCCAACACATTGAAATATAATATAAAAAATATTGGTTTAAAAATATCAATTTCAAGTTCTATTACTTTGAGTTTTTTATCAAGTGACCCATTTTACCCCATGACCCATTTTACCCCATCCTACCCCACTGATTCTTTTTTGGCATTTATAAACACTATCAAACTCCAATAACCATAATCAAAACATGAACGATGGCAAGACCTAGATAAAGTGCTATTTATCGACGAATAACAATGGCCTTGACCCTGAAAAAACAAATGCTCTTCAGGCATTGCCACCTCATTGTGTATCTATTGACCCCTTGACATACGGTGACGAGTCTGACATGTCATTCCCTTCATGGGCTGCTGAAGACTTTGACGAGAAATTATTATTTTGTAATGCTAATAGATGTCCTTTGTCAACATCAATCTCATCAATACAAATCCAAATTTCAAAATAAAATGTACTCTTTGCACGTAACTGTTCAGTTATGCGAAATTAAATAGTACTTTTTGATCGCATTAAGTTCCATTTAATTTGTACGTCAAAGGGTTAAGGTGTCTGAATACCTCTGGAGGGCTTTTTTATTAAATATAAATTAAATAACAAATTTAAAATATTTTCCAGTGAAATAGGGTGGAAAGCGCTAAATAATCCATAAACAAACGCATATTTTTATTTCTTTGCAGAAAAAAAAAACGCTTCTTTTAAAAATATAACGCTTCTGCAAAACACATTATCTCGGTATTTAATGAATACATTGTAATTTTGTTAGTTTTAATCTCATGAAAATAATCTCCTGGTGGCAGTTCATAAATGATGTCACGCTTTTTTCCTATATATTTGACCCCCCCCCCTCCCCTTTGTCACATGTCACGCTATGTTGCATAATGTATGATGTCACACTTCTTTTACCCCCTCCCCTCGTCCCAATTTCACGAACCCCCTCCCCCCCCCCGAACCGTGACATCATTTATGAATGATCCCCTAGGAATAAACCATTTTTATCATTAGAGTTAAATTATATGTAGCGATCTGAAAGATGAACTACAAACAAAACGAAAAATCCACAAAATTGATACCAATTTATAACTTAAACTGATGAGAGAAAATGTAAACAAAAAGTACAGTTCTACCATCAACCAAAGCAGAGTGCCAAGAGGGGGGGGGGGATGTTAAAGGGAGAAACTGCCTGGGAAGGAATGTGCCGTTTTTGTTCTCGTTCTAGTGCGTTTGGCATGCTTGATTTCTTCCGAACTGATGCTATAGGCCAGTTTATAAATTTAGTTGCTTTCAACAAACCAAGAAGCAAACATTCTGATTCGCGTACTAAATAAACGCGGCAAAACGGACTTCTCTAAAACTCGAATGGAAGCGTTCAAATGTCATAATTCCGAGGTCGACTCTACCTATAATCATGAGGCATCAGGTGTATTCTCTGGACAAGGTTATTTTCATTGTAATATAATTTTAAAAATTACAATGTATTCATTTATTACTGAGATATCGTGTTTCGCAGAAGCATTTTACATGTTACATTTTTTACATAATTTTAAAAATTCTCTTTATATAAAAAAAGTAAATAAATAAAAATCTGTTTTTATGCATTATTCAGTGTTTTAACCCCATTTCACTATAAAATGTAAATTGAATAACCTTTCAAATCGGCACTAAAAAAAAGCTCTCCAATCGTTTAATATTTAAAAAATCATTACTAAAAATATAATACGATATTTTAAAAATAATGAAGAATAATCGAGTGTTTCACACATTTCAAAAATGATCATAAATTCAAATGAAAAGACAAAATGCATTTATTAAAAACTAGACATCTTTATCAAATTCGTAATTTTTCATAAAAAAACATTTTTAAGATAAAAAAAGTTTTTATGGATAATTATTAATTATTATTATTTTTTTGGTGTTATTAAGTTAAAAGAAAGCGCTTAAAAAAGTGGCAATTGGGCGTAATACTGTTCTTTTAAGCTAAACAAGCTTGATGTAAAAAGCTACCCTTAAGGTAAAATTCATAAACGCACGCCAACTTGCATCTTCTTTACACCAATATGCTATTAACTGACATATATATGATCATACTCTTTTTTAATTCCGTACCACGTGATTTTTAAATAGAACCTTTCATAAATAAAAATTTTGGATTTCATTTAATAAAGATCATCATATAAAACATTACACACACGACATTTTAAAATAATTTTTTATATTTTTAAAGCATCAAATCTTTAAGTAGACTTATTTATTCAGTCAAAAAATAATTACAATTCTAAAAGTATATACTTTTTACAAAAAATACACACAATTATACAAACGATGCCATTTTCTCTCGTAAATTACGATGAGACTTTTTACACGTTTTACAAATTTCGACTATTCTTCAGCCACTGCTGAAAATTTTCAACGAAAACAAAACAACGAAACCAAAACTTCAAATCGACCGATTTGGCACGAAGTCCTGATTCAGTCTAGAAAACACAAACATGACAAGATGATTCTAACTCTGATGTCAAATCTTGAGTTAAAAAATAACCGATCAGGATAATTTTATTTAATTCGGATAGTTTTAAGTCTGCTCTCTGAAAATAATCTCATGATGAACCAAGATGTGTTTCAAACTATAATTATTCGTATTCTATCTAAGGAAAATGTTAACATTGGTGGAGAAAATGTTCAAAAGCAAAAACTAGTTTTTGGGAAGTAAAAAATGGAATCCCCATTTTTATGATAATGCAAAACAACTGCACTTTTTTCTTCGGAAAAAATGTTTAAATAATTTAAAAAGTGCTCAAAACAAGCCATTTATTTTAACAATCAACAAAATAATTGTCTGGCGATAATGTAACAGGTAAAATTTCTGGTTATGGCATTGGAATTTTCATGCTTTTTTTTTTATCGATATCGAGCTGGTCTTCATTCTGATTACAAAAATCGGCTTTGTCAAGAAATAGTTCTTCAAAGAAATTAAAATGCCTCAAATTTGTGTCTTCTATTCTATTCTTTAATCTTTCAATGTGGACAGTTTCCAAAAAAAAAAAAAAAATCAAAGCAATAAGTCTTGACACATTCTGAGACCATTGGAATTTTCAACCTTCTTTCTTTACCTATTATGATTTTCATCATTATTGTGTTTCTAGAAATCTCTTCACCCAAAAATGTTCAAAATAAATTAAAACATGTATGTAATATTACATTTAGCACAAACATTAAGTGTAAATCGTTGATAGTTCCATGGCATATTGAACTATTGACTATTGAGAGCGGAATTTTTCCAACTTTACACGCATCTTAAAAACATTTTCAACCGAAAGCCATTTTATAATCAAAATGAACATTAAAAATATGAAGCAATTTTCAATCTCGTTTTCTCTACCAACATCTCTTTTTTCCCCCTTACAAAAGCTTGAAGCAACAATTCCACGAATAAATTAAGAGATACTGAAAAATAAACTTTACTTATCACTCGAATAATATTAATGCCTTCTGAGCATTCAAATTTGATTTTTCATTTACGTTTCTTAAAACCACTTTCCTCTAGAAAATTTGCCTTAAAATCACTTTTCTCATAGACTACTCTCTCATATTTTTCTTTTTTTGATTTTTATTTTTTTTATTTTTTAGTCACCGTAGAAAACTTTCGTAGTTTCAGTAACAGAATTAATATACAGAAACTTTTGTAATTTAAGCGCCAGAATTTCAACGCTGCGACAAATCAGTTCGATACATTCGAACTTTCATTGTCGTTTCCGTTAGTAACTATTGTTTTTTAACAAATAGCCTTAAAAAACAAACGTCTTATATAAATTAAATTGCTTTTATATTGTTTCTATCCCAATAGCCTTAATGCTTCTTGAAATGAGAAAATTCTCAATATTCTCATACACAGGCTTTTTCCTTTGAGCTTTCTGAAACCGCTTCCATTAAAGATACTTTCTCTAGTTCACTGTACCATTAAAAATATTTTTCACGTATATTTCATAAGCAACAACAATGTAAAGCCTGCGAAATAATAATAAACAGTAGTTCTGACACATCCTGAGGTATCGGAATTTTCTACCGCTTTTTCAACGTCGTCGTCTTCATCTTCGAAATCGCTGACGTAGACGCTGTCTTCAGTTGGTAAAGCTTTACTCTTGCTACTAAATAACTCTACAGGAACGCTTTCAGTCGCTTTCATCGTCACGGATCGAAAAGTAGTAGTGATCCGAGATTTAGACTTCTTTGCTGCTTTCGTACAGGTGTGGTTCTTCAAGTACTCTGTGACCGTGACATTCTTTGTGACAGTGACAGTCTTTTTGGAATCGTCCTTCTCACTGATGGTCTCCTCCGTCATGCAGTTTATTTCTTGCAGATCTCGCATGAACTGGTGACTTTTATTCACCTTCAGATAAGTATTCACCCACACCAGCTGGCAACCACATATGAAAGGATTATCTGAAATGGAATTAAAATACTGTTAAAATTCTTTTCCTCTAATACAAAATGAACAAAACAAATCTAATTGATGGCATTGGAAATTTTTATAAAACACAAAATTGCTACTTTGGGATCACTAAAGTTGTCAACATTAAATGGTTGGTTGCTGGCCCGTCATTTCAAGATTTTCCAGGAGGAGGGGGCAAAGGGTCTATTTTCAAAACCTTACTATAGGTAAAAGACAACAAAATACTGAAGAACATGTATGAATTCAATGTATTTCTAAAAGTCAGGGTATCAATCGACGGCCTACCCCCCTGATTGCCGAAATGACAGGCCTGGTTGGTTGGTTGGGTTGTGTTTATTGGCGTAGCAACATCCACAGGCTATACTGCGCAAATACATTTTTTTCAATTTTAAATCAATTATAAATATATTTAATATTTCAATGAAAATGTCCTTTTATATGCTAAAATCAATACATAATAAAAGAAAACACCACCACAGCCGAATTTAATTTTTTACTCCTTAAAAGGAATGCGTTTAAAACGTTGAAAAAGAAAACACTTATTTACTCTTTACGAGATTCAAAAGTTGTCAGATAATAATTCGGGCAAAAGTGGAAAATTTAAAACACTAAATGGAATGGTTATATGAGAAATAAAATGCTTCTGGGGTTACTGATGACAAAAAGTAAATATCACAAATCCAACAGGTATCCCTTGAGAAAGATTTCTGAATGAAAATCTTTAGGGAATGTGCCATAGAAAAAACTGAATATTATTTTCCAAAATGTTACAATTACTAAGCTTCAACACCTAAAAAGAAAAATTTCATTCCTCATAACAACTCATTGTACAAGAATCCCACATAACACTGATAGCAATCAACAATATAATACTGCATACATGACGTCATTTTCGCACAGCATTCAAAATGATTTGGAGTTGCGGTCGGCAAACTTTGAAGGCACTACGAAGCCACGGCATTTTCCAATTCTACTGCGGGGTACCACCCCTCTCCAACCCCCTAACAAATAAAAATTGTAAAACAGAAAGAAACAAGACACATGAAGAAAAAGTTAAAACAATTCACAAAACACGGGCTGTTTTTTGAATAATACTGTAATGCAGGGGTCCTCAACACTATGCCCGCGGGCACCATGGCGCCCGCGGGCATAGTGTTGGCGTATGTTTTTCAAGCCATTTAGTAATCATTTATTTTACACAAAAATATTAATACTAATTATATTCATATGTTAAAATAATTCTTTTAATTAAATTTTTTGTGCATTATATGTAGTGTGTATTATTAACTATGTCCACTAATTATAAATTTATCTTGAAAAAATAAATGGTGCCCGCCATTCGACCGATATTTTGGTATGTGCTCTGAGGTACAAAAAGGTTGGGGACCCTTGCTGTAATGGCAGAGCTATCGCATTTTCAACTACTCTATATTTATGTCGACAAAATACTCTTTAGCTTTTTTGTGATCCACGTGCTATTCAGTGTGAATGCTAACCAAATACGGAACATCAACAAACAATCATTGTTATAATATTGTGCAGACTAACCCACCTGAGCGTGATCACGCCTCTAAAAATGTCAGCGCGAGCTACTAGTAAATCGCGATCGAAACTTATAAGCCATTAATACGCTTTTGGAAGAGCTTTAATAAGGGGGTACGACACTACTGCACTATTGAGGATACCAACGTGCCTGGAGTTCAGATTACCCTTATAAGACCCCTGCGCCCTCAGGGGCATATGCATAGAAACTTTAAGTGAGTTTAGCGAAAATAATCTTTTTGAATTCATCTGAGGTATGGAATTAAAAAGCAATACGTTGGCCACCTTTGTATTAGCGATCACTTTTATGTGTTTTCATGCATTTGACCCATAGTACAACGCCCTTCAGTGTTCCCTTTGAGTTTAGAAAATTTAATTTCGACACCTTGAAAATCTTGAAATTCATGTGTAACGAGAGAAAAGGTCATTATGTTCA
The DNA here is from genome assembly GCA_038502835.1 of Octonoba sinensis. Lineage (NCBI taxonomy): Eukaryota > Metazoa > Arthropoda > Arachnida > Araneae > Uloboridae > Octonoba > Octonoba sinensis. Next base: position 12,889,599 of record CM076606.1, on the reverse strand, counting down.
TAGAAGCTGGATGCTTCGTTGGACGATTTACGAAAAGCCTCCCCACAATCTATCCACATTTTTAGTGGTACAGTAATTTGTCATATTCTATAATCATGAAAACTATTCGATTATAAATTATAAGTTCGCTGTGAAAGGTCAGACATATGTTCCAAATCCCCAGTCAACATTTACACGCCAAACGAAGAATGGAAACCTGTTCGCAGAATACAAGAACATATATTTCAAACACTTTTTATTTTCTAAGCAGTCAAGTTAAACGCCACACGCTTCAGACGGGGGTCACGAATTACCTGTTTAAAAATAAATTACAGTCATGAAAACCACATCAGTGGTAACATCTATTCTTCGTGCACCTGTCTTTTGTGCAGGAAACGTGAAAAATTGCTGCTTAATGATTTTGTTTCAAACGTTACATTTTACATAGTACATGTTCTACTAGGCATGAGAATAATGCACTTTATTTCGGATGTCGCAAAATAAGTAGCGTTTAAAAGCGAGTTTACAGACTTCCAGTTGCAAAATATATATCGTTTTCTCAGTGCCGATGCGTTTTGAAACTCGGTGAGTAGCCCAATAACTAGGAGTTAGAAATGTGTTGAAAGAACCCGACAAATTTGGTATAATTTCGATTTTAATCCGCATAGAAATTTGCTTTAGGGTTCTTCTCTTTCTTCTTGATACTTGATGAGAGTTGGATATTAGCATCTTGTTATATAGTACCTTTTTCCTATTATGATGAATGATTGCTGTCATTTAGTGCGGTCAATTGCTCCCCCCTCCCCCGGCTTAGGAAATATGCATTTTCATGTATGTATATGTATTTTGTTGTCTTTTTAATGCAATACACATTCTGTTTATATCCTTTGCTTTCCCTCTCTCCCGGAAAATTTTGAAATGACGGGCCTGAGTTGCAGATAATCCTGCTATAAAAAAAAAAAAGAGTATGTTTTATTTTGGAAAATATAACAATTTTACGTTATAGAAATATGATAATCCAGTTGGCCCTTTGATAATACCAAATTGAGTCAAAAACTAAATAAATGAATATATGAAACCATAAAACCGTTGCAAATTTGATTAGTAGTTTAAAAATACAAGAGAAAATAAATGTTATAAGCCAGTTTAAATGTTTTCACCAGTGTCGGGACTCGTCTTCATTCAGCTTGTTTACAAAAGTACAGTTATTTCTTATTACTTTTTAAGAGCTTTGTTACGAATATTTTTCTTAGACAATTTCTTAATGGAAAACAAGAAAATTAAAAAAAAAGCCGTAACGGTTTGGATCATGAAGGCATTTAAGCGTTAATAAGCACCAATGGTCTCCTCAAAAAGAAAGAAATAAGTAAACCAAAATAAGGAACTTTCTTATTTTTAAGTAATTTATTGTATGCCGAAAAACACGAATGAACATCTATACTGGCACGATATCGCCTTGTTACACACTATACAGTACTTTTATATTTATATTATCAAAATACCCTTGAGTTTTTATCTCAACCAAAAGCTGTTCAATGCGAATATTTACGAAATATAAAATAAAAAACTAACATCTTAGCGCTGCTGCGATCTTCCCTTAATTTCCCTACGAGCTACTCGCGATTAACTGTTTGGAGACATGCTATACACACCTAACAAAAAAAAAAAAAAAAACAGAATTATTGCAAGTTAAACCAAAAAAAACTTAAAAATATGAAGTAATATTTTGTTTCATAAAGCTTACGCAGTTAAGATGATTTGTCGAAATAAATAATTTCGTTTGAACTAAACGGAAAACAAACCAAAAAGGTCCTAGAATTTGAAAAACTCCCAGAAAAATACTTTATTCAACCCTGGATTGATAAAGAGCACATATATGTTCAAAAATCCGTCTGTAAAATCATAAATAATAGAATTAGTCATCTGAAGTAATATTAAAAAGAAATCTTTGAATGAGAAAATAGGTGTGAAAACAACCATCTACTGTTTTCATGCAATAAACGAAACCGTGATGTTGTATATAATTGCCAAAACGTTGATAATAATTAAATACTAAACTAATTTAATGAAAGAGAGCGATTGTTTTGAATGACACTCATATACTTAAACGTTTTAATTAAATATGATAATAAGCAGACATTTCATGCATGTAACCTAAAAAACGAACTTATGGAGGAAAACATCTTTTATTCATATTTATTCTCATTTAGAATATTCACATATGAAATTAACAGACGATAATATTCTTTATTTGCTCAAGAGTACCGAAACAATATTTGAACAGGTTTTCGTTATTAGCTCTATGGTCTGGAACTTAATTATCCTAATATTAATCATTTAAACAATCGAGTTTGTTTGATTCTCTCAGCTGCAAAAATGTGCTTTATATTTTATGTCAATTTTCGCTGAAAATTAGTAAACGTTAAAACAAAGCAGCAGGTAGCTGCTACAATTTTTTTTGTAATATTTTAATTGGGAATACGTATTGGGGATTGCACAGTTGGGAAAGAAATTATTTCTTAAGGTTAACAAAATCAGTTTTTTTTTAGAAGTCAAAACAGTTTTATATCCCTTAAAAAAATAATACTAGAAGAAACTTCTATTTTTGATAATGTAAGCAAAGATGATCCATATGTATGTATATATATATATATGTATGAAAAAGAGAATATATATATAAAAAATTAGTGGGTATGTGAAAAAACAACAATATAAAAGGCTGAACGTGGGAAATCACAAATATAAACATTCAAAATGAAAAAGAGCCTGCCTCTTCATCAGCATTGCAACTGTTTAAGTGTGCTGCCTCGTGCGCCTTTTCACAGTTTGATTCACTTTATTAACTTTTGATTATATATATATATATATATATATATATTATATATATATATATATTATATATATATATATATTATATATATATATATATATATTATATATATATATATATATATTATATATATATATATATATATTTCACTTAACGTGGACCAGTTACGTTTAAATTTTGCGGTATGATACGATACTGACATCATGCAAAAAAAACTATACTTAACATACGATATTTAAAACTTTGTTTAATGATTAGCATAGAAAAGTAACATGTTATTTGTATTTATTATCGTAGCTTACGGGGTTTAACAAATTTACTTCTATTAAAAAGTATTTCCAATCATGACTTAATTTTTAACTTCCACTTCTTTGGAATGGCAACACCTTAGTTTGTTTATATCTAGCGATCTTTTCTTAAGCCTGTCGAGTTTTAAAGCTCTTTTTACGATTTTTCAGATTTCACTTAACGTGGACCAGTTACGATTAAATTTTGTGCTACGATACGATACTCACATCATGCAAAAAACAAACTATGGTAAAAGGATATTTATAAATTTGTTTTTGACTAACATAGAAAAGTAACATAATATTTGTTTTTGTTATAATAACTTACGGACTTTTACAAATTAATTTTTATTTCTTAAAATATCATTCCATTCATAACTCAATTTTTAATTTTCGATTCTTTGCAGTGGCAGCACCTTAGTTTGTTTACATCGAGCGACCATTCTCAAGTGTCAAGTTTGATTATTGAACTTATTGCCCGCAGATGTTCTGCGAGGATCAGCTAGTATACATATATAGTATTTGATTTAAAAATGAGAGTAAAAATTAAATGACAAAACAAAGATAACCTTTTTTTAACAACGAACTGAAGCAATATTACTCCTGCTCTAAGCAAAAACTCTTTGCTTCACTCAAGATCTCTGAACATCATTGCTCGAATTCACAACAAGAAATCATAGGCTACAACAATACGTTTTTCAAAAAGCTTAACTTTTTCTTTTATCAAAGCGATTATTCTGCAACTAGCCAGTAGGAAGAGGTCCAAAAGGTAATGGTGTTAAGATATGAAGTTACCCCAAACAGATCTATCTTAGAAAATCCGTTAAAAAATAATGAAATAACACCTAAATTATAAATAAACTTCGCAGGGAATAGATAATTTTTCAAAGCCTACGCATCCGTAACAGAAATGGCCGAATTCGCGAGATCTTAAAAGATAGCCGCGTAAATTATCTCCTACTGTACAAGTTTCTTGTGAAAAAGTAATTTTGAGCCACGTGGGCCGGCGCAAAAGAGACCATAAAAACTAAACGAGAGTTCAAAGGGAGGGAGAAAACGCGCCATGTAAACCTTAATAGCTCCAGTTGAACCTGTTGACCTCGGGCATCCAGCCTCAATGAGTTATGGGCTCACTTTACTGACGTCATCTAGATGATGAACCAAAAGTCTGTGTTTGTTTTAGAGCAAAAAGACACCGTTCTCTCCCCTTTTTGCAAATAAACGAACCGTGAAGTGCCAAATTCTGCGTTGTGCTCACGCCCTGGATGAATGCAGCTTTGTAGAAACAAAAACATTAATCATGGCTAAGAATGGCTTCACGGCAATTACCAAGAGACCAAGCTTGTTGGTGAAAGGCGCTTCACCTTAATTCTAACCCGTGACAAATATGTTTCGAACAATGAAGTTGAGGATATGATACAGGTAAAGAGCATTGCCACCTGCTGAGTTTTAGTTTTTAAAGTGTGGCTTAACACTAAACTGGACAGACTGATGAACTTTAACCTTAATTCTAAGTCGTGACAAATAAATTTAGAGCTTTGAAATAGAAGATGCATGAATAAAAGGCTTATCGATTTTAGCATTATAAATGCATGCGACGCCAAAGTAGGTAATTGGTAGGAGGCGAATTACCTGTGCCGAAGAAAGTTTCAACAATGAAATTGAAGATATGATGATATAGGTAAAGTACACTGCCGCTCTTTTAGTTCTTAAAGAGTGACAACAAACAAAGCAGACAGACAGGTAATTTTATTCTAATTCGTGCCAAAAAGAAAAAAAAAGGAAATTGAAAATATATGAACAAAGGACATAACCTCTCTTAGCATTAAGAAAGTATGCGACACCAAACTAGGTACATCGTTGATAAGAGGCAAGTTGCCTGCAGTTTTGGTTGTGAATACTTTTCAAGCAACAAAATTTCAAGTTATGTTAATGTAAACGGATTAATCTCTTTAAGCTCTGTCACTTTCTTATTTACTTCATAAATGTAACTGACTGTTGGTTTCAACATTAAGGTAAAAACGGACAATTTTCAATTGTTGCCTAAAAATAAACGGAACTCAAGATATATATATATATATAATCAGAAACCCTATCAGAACTTCTAACTGCATCAACTTCTTGGGTTCACCAGTTGTAATACTTGTGAATTGAAGTTGATACCAGCATCTACATTAAAGCTAATTTCACCATAGTCTTTGTGGACTTTGTGCAATACGATTTCAGCCAAATAAAGATCGAAAAGATTGTGTGTGTGTGTGTTCACACCAGTCTTTGGTCAAGGGCCTGATTCCCGCACAAGTCAACAAAAAGGAAGCTCAGGCTTGTAGCCCGAGTTTCCAATTTTATTGTGCTTAAAACAAACTCTTTTGGTATCAAAAACTCTTGTAATGTAACAACGCAAACTTGTAAATGTATCAAAAAACTAAAAATTAATTTTCTCTCTATGCTAAAGTTTCTGTAACATATTTTTTTAGATATTTTTTGAGACCATGTACGTTTAACTCCCCAAAGAAACATTTATTTAATAACTGTCAATACATACCGAGGCACATCCTACACTGAATTCTTCATGGGACTCCGAAAACTCTGTGTGCCCTGGGCCCCGAGGGATGAAAATCGGGCCTTGATTGCGGTTGAGGTATTATAACATTTTAAGCCTGTCAATTTATCAGAAGTAACCCTTTTTTTTAGTTTTTATTTTTGCTGCTGAATAGTTTCACTTCGCAAAATATAAGAAATGCAGGACACATAACACCATGATTCCAAACTCTCAAAATAACTTCATACTCTGTTACTTTGCCAAACAACCAAGTAATTTTTCATATAAAAAGGACAAAATACAATTTTTATGTGCGATTACCAAAATGATGAATCACTACACAAGAGCGCTTGTCTCAGAAACTACCCTCTAGTTTTATCAACCAAACTCCTAGGTAAATCTTCGTCTACAATGCCCTTTAAAGAGATTACATCACAGTAGGATTAATAACAAGCTACTTTACTAGAGGCTCAGTTCCCATTCACAAGTTTAAACAAGACCGCCATCTGTCAAAGACTTTAAGTGGGAGAGAGGGGATATATATGACGTCACCTGATTGATCTCGTTGCCAGCATTCCACAGATGGACCATAATTGGAGGCGCGGTTTGCAGTCAAGGGTACTCTACAACCCACGTTTAAATTTGGCGGCCATAAGTAGAGTGTTGGAGGGGCATGCAAAAAAAGGAAGTTGTATCTCGAGATGAATATGTTCTTCAAATAACCTGTAATTGGGGTTGCACAATTTCACTTGTTTTAAGGATATTTTTCGCCACTGTTCGCCGCCAAAAGTAAAGATTAAACGATACCATTCGCTGAGGCAATATATATTTTTTCTTTTTTATGAAGAACCAGAGTAGGGGGAAAATGTGAGAAACAAAAGGGAAATGTAAACGCAATATTTCATTGAGAAAAAAAGTGTTCACTTGAAGCAGTCTGTTTTTCTATTTAAGGGAGAGCCAAACCAAAGTCCAATCGCGATATAAATTGCAGTAATAATTCAAAAAATTAAATTCTGTAATTAACTACTATAATTATAAGCTTCTCGGGTTTGCTGATAGTTCTTGTACGTCACCTCAATAATTCATTCTCTGTATTGCAGCACTACAAGCTTGACAGTATTAGATTGTTAATTAATATGAGCATTGAGACCTCGTTTTGAAAATGTAATTTATCTAAATATAATATCTAAAGTTTGATGATTTTCCTGAAAATTTTTATTCATATTTGCATACTGTGTATGTTATACACAAGAGTAATTAATTATTGAGCATTTAATTTATTCATTTATTTTTGGAGGTTTTATTAAGAATTCACCTAAAACAACAAACAAATATTGTCAAATTACTTCCACATTTCTTTATTTCTGCGCTACTCATACTCATTCTATTTGAATGATCTTGAGCAGCACATCTTGATTATTGCAGCCCATAATCATTTCGATAATCATGTTCTATTAGCTGTTTCATAATTCCCTATAAACTGCATAACCTTTTTTTCTGCAAATCTTTTAATACGAAACCGCTAAGTCATGACTTCTCTTACTGAACTTACTAACCACACCTATCCTCGTTAGTAAGAGGCGTAATGACTTCTCAAATATATTTTTAAAATCGAATATATATATATATATATATAATATATATATTATTATTATTATTATTATTATTAGCCTACACTGTTTCCATCAGTTTCCCCCCCATATAGAATATCTTATTTTATTGTTCGAAAAAAACACAACTGTCTTGAAACCAAAGAAATAAAACATCACACGAAAGATCTTATTTTAAAAAAAGATAAAGCTGCATTACAAAAGCAACACTTCACTAATGTTTGGGGTAATTTCGATTGAAAAAGATTCGTTCATAAAACTTCAAAAAGAATTTTTTCCCCAAAAACGTAAATTTTTCAAGAAACATTCGCAAAAATTATTCGAATTTTTTTGAAAAATCCTTCTAAAAAATAGATTTAATACTCTTTTTTTTTTGTTAGCATTATTTTCCGGTTAACAGTTTTAAACTCAACAGAAAAGCATCAGGATAAAATCATAGAATAATTAATGATTATATAGCATAATTAAGAGATTTATGTGAGCTTACTTTCCTTAAAACGGTATTTCTTTTGACTTATGGATGCCTGCAAAATAAGATTATAGCTTTAGCATGACATCGATTATAAGTTATTTGCTTTTTTTCCGCTTATTAAATATGTCAAGCCATGTATGAATAAGTAATTATTTCAGCTTTAAAAGCTAATTTATCTATTTATTAGAAAGCTTTCTTTTCAGTCGGGTCTTTAATTAATAAATTTTCAAAATCACGATATATTGGAAAGTATTAATGTGACCCTCACTTAATCAGAAATTATGCGTTTAAATGGAAGAAAAAAGCGGTAGTATCTATAATAGTAAATTATGTTATTATAAAGTACTAAGTCATTTATTTATTATCTCTAGTGTATTTTTCTGGTAATAAAAAGAATGCAGCATTAGAGACTTTAATGAAGTTTCGCAGTTTTTCGAAAAAACAAAATAAACGAAATTTTCATGGGATTTTTATGGATTCGAAAAAGACTTGCCATTACAAGGAAGAAAAGCTGAATAGACTACCTTACGTTGCTTAATTACAGAGATAAAAAAGTCGTAATTATAGATCGACGAATGAAAGTGACACTTTTCTTGCCATAAGATAACTATAATTGCTGTTGCCACAGAAAACTAAAAAGACAAGAAGCGATTAGCAACTATTATCGATCACAGTTACAGAGGAGATTGACTTCGAGCTTCTGCTATAATTCTAAAGCAGTATAACGTCATGTTCAAAAAAGAACTGTTCAAAAAAACTTCAATCGGTGCATATTGATGAAGTGAAGTTTTTAAATAGAAGCAGTTTCTAGCTCATAAAGAGGCCTGTAAGGATCAATTAATCTTTAGAACCGGTTCTTTCAGAACCTATGACAATGGAACAAGAATAATCCAATGCAGACCACACGCACAAAATAAAATAAAAAGCACACACGCGGTTAATAGCTCATTCTTGGAACTGCCATCAATTTTCATTAATTTTATTTCTTTTATTTTCTCCTCAAAAGAATTCTAAGGATGAAGGTATAAGCTTGATGGACCAGCGATAACAATTAATGGTAAGAATCTGTCTTGTTCTAGCTAACATCTGAGATGTAATCACCAGCTTTCCCTAAATCCGCTTACAAAAATATGGGAAGCTTACCATATTGTGCCAATAGGCTGATAAATAATTTATTATTTACTTCGTAGATGGGGAAAAAAGTTATTAAATTCGTTATGCTATAAGCATTACTAAATATTTGACTTGATCTCCGTGGAAAGCACATGTATCTGTGTGAGAATGGTAATATGGTTAGAATTGTAAATTTTATGAAATACAATTAATTAGAATCAAATTAGGAAATTTCATGAATATGGATTATACTGTTCCAAAACGCAATAAAAGATCTCCGGTCACCGATATTTATTTTTATTTTTTATTTATTTTTCAAAACTTTTAATATTTAAGAAATTTTATGTCATTTGTTCATTTATTTATTTATTTATTTGCAGTGCGTAACGCTTTGTCGCTGGACCAAGATTTTACGCAGAAGTACCCAGAAGAGAGGTGGGGGAGGTTATGGCTCTTAGGAGGTGGGCCGTAGCTTTTGAGGGGGTTCGCCATTGGTCTTGGGAGGCGGGCACCCATGCCTTATGAGAAGTTTATTTAGAATTTAGCTGTTAGATTGATGTTTTAAATTAACCATTTTTTACCCACAAAAAAACATCAATTAAAAAAAGAAAAGAAAAAATATCACATGATAAAACAGAAACACGTTTCACAGGGGATATTTATGTCGTAAGCTCTACCGAAGTGAAGCATTGAAAAAAAATTAACGTTACCCCATTCTTAAAAAAACATTTCATCAACTTGCATGCGTGTGAGACTGTTCACAAAACCACTTCGAAAAAACAATACTTTTCAAAAAGCCGAAAGAAAAGAGCTGCGTTTCCGACTACTCCCCCCCCCCCCCCCCCCGCAACTAGCAAGGCGAAATGAATCGGCTATTACAATTCTTAACCTATCAGATAATCTTTACCCTCAGGATGTTGAGCGGAATATCACATTTCAGCTTTTCGGGTGGTCCAAAAAGTCACTCTCCTAAGGTATCATTGCAATAATTACGGATTCAAAAGGTGCGATTTAGTACTTTTCCCGATTGGTATCTTTGAGGATATAGAATGTTTTAAAGCGAAAAAATAAAGCCTCGGCTTTCTTAATTACTATCACCTGTCAGTTATGCCTTTGTCGTTCCCCTTTTCATTGCGCAATGAGAGGCCCGATTTTAAGATAGTAGGGGTCCAGATAGTAGTCCAGTCTTTCCAGTCTTTCACGCGGTGAGCAGAAAAAAAAAGCGGAAAACCGAGTATAAGTTTTTGAAATCAAAAAGAGGGTAGGACGCTTATGTAAAAATTTTAGAAAGTGGAGGGATGCTCGAGTTAAAATGAAAGAGTCAACTTCACTACTGCAGTTGTTTACGTATTCAGAAAATAATGATATAGGCAACTTCTTCCTAACCAAAATAAAAAAAGCTTGAAGGGGGAAAAACAAAAAACAAAAAAACTAATAATAAAATTATTATTATTTTTATTCAAATTATATGCTCTCTAATCTGTTTTTTATATTTGTACGATATTTTTGCTTTGTTATTACAACGGAAGAAATACACAACTAACAGCTCTTAAAAGAATATTTGACTTTGATATATATGGTAATGTTTAAGTATTAAACATTTTTCTCTAACATCGACATGTAAATGGTACAACATAAAAGCTTTTTTTTTCCTCTGTAAAGATCCTTTTTCGAGACATTAATTAACTACAAGTATTCCCGTACATTAAACCAGAGCTTCCCAACCAGCAGAGAAGCCCTCAACCCTAGGGTTCCGCAAGAAATCAAGAGTCTTATACTATACTCTTCTCTCTAAAGTAAAAAAGTTCTCTAAAGTAAAAAAAAACATCTTCTATTGGAAATTTTAACAGGGGTTAACAATCTGATTTTTCATTTTTAATACCGTATGGCATATTAAATTTTAAAACATTTCTGCAGTTCTTTAAGCCTTTTTCTATTAAGTACCTATTTTGCAGAGAACAATAAAATTACGTTTTTTTTTTTTTTAATTTTGTCATCATAATACTGTAAATTGTTCCATGAATAGAGGTCGTTTTTTGTATTCATTATCATATAAATTTTGAATATAAAAAATAAGTATTTTAAGCACTTTAATTTCTTTTGATAAAAATATTTTTTTATAAATATATATATATATGACGATATCGTCAAGGATATCCTAGAAATAAACCCAAAGACTTTAATAAATGCAATTTATTTGCTGCGCGGACAAATCACATGGATTTAAAAAAAAGACTTATTTAAAGAGATAATAAACGTTTTCAAATTAAAAACAAACGAAAACATGAAAAACCTCCTTATAAAAGCAAATACAATGTAAACAATTAGTTTGTCAATTTAGTAAAAATTATGTGGTGGTACTTTATATCTATTTCGGAAAATGAAATTTCAGTGTAAAAAGTCTCTAACAATATCCCTTCTTTCACTTTAACTCTAACTGACAAAGTCACAACAGCAGTAATCATGAAAGTTGGTGGAGAGAGCAAAAAAAGAAGAAAAAAGCGCATTAAAACGCGTGTCAAGCTCATTTCCTATTTTATTTTATTTTATTTTCTGACAAGGAAACAAAGAAATATACCACCAAAGTCATGCAACAAACGAGTTTTCTCTTAAGCTACTTGTTAAGTAACTAAACAACTGCAAGAATCATTTCAGCGTTCTAAAAGTATCACCCTCCAAGAAAGTAAACAAAAAAGAATGTTTTAGTTGACACCCTTATTACACTTCATTCTTCTATGTCACTTTAAAAATAAATTACAGAATGTTCCGCGAAGAGGTGGGTAGCCTTCTCATTTTGGAATGAAGAGGGAAAGACTGGATATGTTCTGCGAAAAAAAACACGAAACTAATGTATTGGTCACACTTTTAGCCCTTTCACCGCACAAGTTGACAGGCTTAAGCCTGAAAAAGGCGAAGTCGAATAAATTTCATTAAGTTTTGAGAACGCGTAGCATGAATTCAGTTACGGTTTAAGGGAAACTTCCCACGCTGAATTAGAATTAGGGTTAATGTCGCTAAAGAGAAAAAAATGAAACAATCCAGATGTGGTGTGCGGTGCCTAAAAAAGAAATGGAGAAAATAATTTAAGAATAGTTAAATACGTAGTACAATGACGTGTATAAATTGAAGCTCATTAGTACATTCGCCTTAGAAAAACACGTGTTCAGCGATAATTGGCTTGTTAATTAAAATTTGGAGGGGTTTTCAAACCAGAATCAGATCAATTGAGTCAAATGTGGATCGATGCTTTGAATTAGAAAATTTGAAATAAAATGACTACATGCATGAATCTAGTCTTTCGAACGAAATATTAACCATTTCTGGAAAAACTAAAATATCGTGTTTTTAATTATTAGTATTTTAATTTTTATGGGGAAAAATGCTAAGTGCATCGCATCTACTCTAAGGCTGCTCATTCCTTAAGCTTAAATCGCATCCATTTACTTTAATTTAAAAAGCTGTTCTGAAAGTTTGTAATATGCGTTTCATCGAGGTAAATATTTTTGGTCATTTATTTTTGTGCTCTTTTATTATTCTCACAATTATTAAATTTGAACAGGAAAAAAATCGAATTAACACACCACACACGCACAAAGTTTTTTTCCTCTGGAGATTATAGCCAATATCGGATAGTACGTCTCCTTACACAACGTTAAAATTCTAATTCGAAAAATCATTCGGTATCATAGAGATCTCTAATATTAACCCCCTTATAGAAAATGAAAACATATATATTATTATTTATTGATTTCTTTTATTCTCTACTTATTTTTTAAGCATTTCAAAGACTAGGATGTCTCTAAATTAGTTTCTTTCTTTTTTCAAAAATAAGACGTTGAAAAAGCTTTATTTTTTAATTATGTAAAAGTTTTTTTTTTTTTTTGGTCATATTTTATATTTTGCATACTTGTATATTTTATTTATTCATTTATACTTTATTTATTTATTTTTATTTTGTTGTATTTATTTTTGTATCTTATTACTTCGTATGCCTCTTATTACACATATCCACCCTCACTGTTAAATTTTCGCTCCTAAAAAAAGAACAAATAAAATTTATTGTTATAATATTTTTTTTTAATATAAAAAACTTTAATAATTCGTTAATTTTGGATAGAACGCGACAAGAGTGGCTTTACCCGAGTTACCTTCAAAAGCGTTCTACATCCGTCACAAAAATCGTTTGAATCACATAGCTATTAAAGTGAAAATAATCATATTCTAAAGAATCTCCGGCTCTTGCAAGTGATGAAAGCCACCCACATTAAAATAGTAGTGCTACGATTTCATTTGTTTTTTGCTATTGCTCTCAAGTTAATAACGACGAGGAATGTTGATTATTTGCCATAAAATATATGGAATCAAGTGAAATGATTAACTGTGAACACTGCCATTACAACAGCATTAGCAATTTTAGCCCACATAGAAAATTACTTCAGCGATACGTTTCTGTTTGTTTATGAGCAATTTTCATGTCTAGCATTAAAGTTCTTTCGAATAATTTAACATTTTTCGCGCAATTATACCTATCGCTAGACTTCAAAGGAGAAAAACGAAAAAAAAAATTTAATTAAAATTTAAGACAAAATTAAATTAAGTTAACCAATTACTCAACTAAACACGACAAAGTAGAAATTCGCAAACAGCAGCCCATTCTAAAGAGAAAGTACACGATTTTTCAAAGTAAAAAGAACATGAGCGAAGTAAAATAAACTAGTAGCGTCACTGGGGGGGGGGGGGGGCGGTTTGCCTCGGGTGACACCCTTTCGGAGGGTGTGTCGGTGTGACATCCAAAAGAAAGTAAAGAGTTTTTGAAAAATACATATAATTGAATTATACAATTTTACTAGGGCTAAATCAACGAATAACTGAAAATAAATGCAGTTCATTGAAGTTACACCAAAATAGGAATTTCTTAAGATTTTTTTTTTCTGAGAGAGAGATCTGAAAGTAATACAAACTACAAAGGCAGTGGAACCCCGCTATTCGTACAACTCGCTATTCGTCCAACTTGTTCAAATAAAATTCGACTCGCCATTCGTACTTGTCCCGCGATTCGCACGGCGCCAAGGGCCGGCTGGGTTGCCAGTTTGGCTTTCTTAAGAAAAAAAAATCGAGAAATTATGCTCATTTTGAACTCGTCTGGAAATAATTTCTTTGACATTTTAGATTTTTTAAAAAACCTTAATACTTTTTGAGATTTTACTGACAATTTTAACTTTCTAAGGAGACAGCAAGAGGAAGTGGTTGAAGAACTTTCTCCTTCAGAGGAGGAAAAAAGCAAGGAAAGTATTTCCTTTGCAGAAATTAAAGAGCTGTGTTACCCCTACGAGAAAACACAGAGAGTGGTGGAAAAATGGCATCCCAACATTGTTGTGGTCAACAACATTAACTTGTTCAACGACAATCTTATTGACCATTTTATAAAAATTCTGAACAATCGTCAAAGGCAGACAACATTGGACAGGTTTTTAGAGAAAGAAATCCAGGATTCTTCTACTGCAAAAAGATAGGGAAAAGAAAGAACAGCAGAAAGAGAGAAAACACCTAAAGAGATATTAACTGATGTTTTTATAAAAGGGGACTCCTCTTCCAACCATTTCTCTGCCTCCTCTCAACATTCCACTTATGCCCTCAGCTCACCTCAGTACAAGCAAAGTGCAGTTAAATACTTATTTATCTATAATTTCATGTACAGCACAGTACATTTTTTAGTGCATCACAGGTTTAAATAAGCAGCCATCTGCGGATCTGGAATGGATTAATCCAATTTACATTGTATCTTATGAGAAAAAATAATTCGCCATTCGTACAAATCGCTATTCGAACTACCTGCCGAATTGTGTACGAATAGCGAGGTTCCCCTGTACATGCAACACAACATTTTTTTTTTCTTCTTTGCGACTCCACAAATTAATTACCGCCCTGGGTGAAACTCATGCTAGGAATGCAACTGAATAAATTAATACATAAAATTTCACCAATAAATAAACAAATAAATAAAATTGCGAAAAAATATAAGTACATTTTTTTGCACAATTTATTCATCAACGAAAAATATTTTCTTTTCATCACGAATTTGATGTTTGAATACAAGCCACACTTGGTTACGTTATAAATTGAGCTAACTCTCCGAGAGAATAAATTAACATTTGTACACATTTGGCCGAGAGGGGCTATTTACCCCGATATTCAGCTGTTTTAGCATAATCTAATGTAACGGAACACCACATGCTTAAGTTTTCCTGATCGAGCAGAATTTGCAAAATTTATTCGAGTGCTATTCAATCGAGTGAAGAATCGTTTTTGATATCAGGATTTAGGCCGTCATTTCAAAATTTCCCAGAGAGTGCTAAAGGGTATATTTTCAATACATATTATAGGTATAAAACAACAAAATGCATAAAAAATGTAAAAATTCAATGTATTTCTAAACGTCAGGGGGGGGATCAATTGACCCCCCCCCCCCCCTCCTGATTGCGCAAATAACGGGCTTGTCTGATTTGTGTAAAAATCCTTTAGCGATAGTAAATTCTGTAAAATTTTCCTTTAACCCCTTAACTGGTTAATTTTTAATCAGAGATTTTCATAAAAAAGGCATTTTTGCTGCATATAATCGGATCTTTATAGTTTGATATTTTTAAGCTTGAAACTTGGTACATACAAAAGGAGAAAGAAAGATTTTTTTAATTTTATTTTTATTTTCAGAAATTATTCATTGAAACTTTTTTTTATTTATTTAATAATTTTAGAACACAAAAGCCGCTAAATTTTTGCCTTTTTGCAATCACAGAGAATATACAATGAAACCTGTGTTGCAGATATCACGAACAATTATAATTAATCGTGAAAGTTTTTTTTTAGATAACTATCAAAAAAATACTTACCATACATTAAAAACGCATACTTTTTATTTTTTCTCACATTTGTTAGTGAGATATGTAATACAGTCTTCACTGTATATACTTCGTCATTGCTAAAAGCAAACGTCTAGGGGAAACTTTGCCGCTTTGTTTTGCAATAAATGATGATATGACAAGCTCTGGAACCTTAATGAGACAAAGAAACAGAAGCGGACGCAGGCAAAGGCAAAAGGGACAGCTGCCCACTTCCCTGAGAGTAAAGTATTATTTAAGATTATGTGAACCGATCTATGACTACCGAACTAAGAATTTATAAATTTTCTCCCTTGGGAGCTTATTTTAGAAGATGGGCAAAATCCCCCTTCCTCGGCAAAATCCTGTATCCACGGCTGTAAAGAAATAAAACCAATGCGACACCAACACTAATGGAAACTACTTAAAAAACAATTCAGTAAATAAAAGGTTAGGACTTCTACAGCAAAACTCCTGTAATTTCGGTTCACTCTTCAACCAACTTTTAAAGATGCAAGATATTTATCACAATAATAGAGTTGATTCAATAATTGATACTAAGCGTGCATTCCAGCACTTTCAAGTAAATTCATAATAATTACAATGCAGTTAAAGAAGCGTACTTGGATTAAATACTTCTAAAGTAAACAAGCAAAACCAAGAATAACATATCAAGCTGGGTGATTTGAATATCCTTCCGTTATCCATTACCGCACTAGGAGCACTTTTTTCGCAACTACCCCTCAAATAGATGATAGCAACCTTAATCACCCCGTTCTTCGACCCGCCCCTGTAATTTAGAAATCGCGCAGGAAGTAGCTACACGTAATTAGAAGTACACAGGGCGACAAAATTAGGTGCGGAAAACTCGGAGGGGTCAAAAGACCACTGACGGCTCCTGTGGGTAATAAGCAGCTAGCTTCTGGTCATAAAAATAACCCAAAGCCATCAATACCCATCACCACAGACAACGGGGATCATTAGTTAGCCGAACGCCCCGCAAGGATTCCAACTAAGCGGTCTTCCGGATTTTCGCTTCGAAATAAAGATCGTAATGCAATCAATTTTCGTTTGGGTATTATTATTCTGGCAGAAAGACAGAGCGCCAAGATTCGTTATGTATCAGATGAGAAAGCTGCCCTATTTACCTGGGATGGATAGACAATGGGAAGTTTCTTTCTTTGGCCAACCGCAGAGGATGGAGCATGTGTAACAACCGTATGAGTATAGAATTCGAACGATTAGTTTATTTGAAGACCGCAAATGGTATGCCAGCAGTGAAAGCTCATTCAGGTCAATCAACAAATCAAGAGCTCACAGCAGAAATAGAGTGGATGCCAATATGCTACCTAAACTAAGAGAAACATTGGAAGGCGATGGATTAAAACTAATATTTCTCAGATATTAAAGAAAGACCAATGAAAGTGCTATTCTACAACGAAGAGAAAGATTTTGTAATTTAAAACAGCGTTTCACACATCCGAACAGTGAGGTTACGAAAAATATTGTTAACGGTTTCACAAAAAATCTGACCCTTGATTGTATTAGGCCTATACATGGTTCGTTGATTTAAATCAGCTTGATTTAAATCGTGATTAAAATCAAGTGATTTTTTTAAAAAAAATCATTGATTTTACAATGTTAGAAACTGTTGTAAAAATGAAATATGTTGCAATTACAACCACTGTTTCAAACAAAACTTCCTAGGTCCATCTGTCTGTGTGCATAACATATTTCATTAGTTTAGAACTAATTACTGTTTTGTTAATTTTACAATATTACTCTTATTCTTCAAGCATCTTAACAGCAAAGCATAACTCATTCAATCATTCAAATTAAAATTCATAATAATCAGGAACCATTCTGTGTTTTTTATCTTAAAAATAATATTTTAGATCAATTTAATAAATGCCACACAATAAATTCAGAATGAGAGTATTTAAAACAACAATTGATAGAATTTAGAATATGTATCCTTTTATTCATGTCCCTTAAGGTTTTTTTCCTTCTAAAATATTTTTTAAGTTTTTATTAAAGATATTTGATTGAAACAAAAAGTTTCAGTTTTTAGTAATGGTATGAACATATAATTTTACTAAATGGGTAAAAATATTTCAGGCTGTTTTATTTATAAAATAGAAAAATGATTTTAAAGTACACTCAATGAAAAAATTAAGAACACACAATTGTTACTTTTTTTCAGCTTTCAACAGCAAAATAATTCAGATTAAATTTGTTCATTTTATCTGTACTTATGAGTATACTATTATTCCTGGTAGGGTTAAGTTTCATTTGAGTCATGCATTTGTATTAAAATTTGCTTATCATTTTTTTATTGAAAAATATTTACTGCTGTGAAAATATCTTAAAGTGTATTTTTGCATATTGATTACCATACCATATTGTTTATATGAATGTAACATAATCAATATAAAAAATATTTAAGGTCTTTTTTAAAAAAATCAAAAAAATTCGATTGAAATCAAAAAAATCTGATTTAAATTAAAAAAATCCGATTTTTTTTTTATTTAAAAAAAAAAAAATTAAAAAAATCACGAACCCTGGGCCTAAATAACATATGACATAATTATTAGTTACTTTTATTCTGGTTAAGATTGTGATATCCTAATTTCATTTTAACACCATAAATTATTTTTAGTAGGAAATTTCAGAAGTGTTATTTATGCAAATTTAAGCAGTTTTGCATTAGGCACTTCACATATAAAATCTTGCAGAAAAAAATAAAATTCCGATAGTTTTCTGAATTTTATCATCATAATAGTGTCTTCAAAATATATTGTTAAAATATCTATTAAAATATACATTAGTACACGGATTTTAGGGCTTTTCTGAAATTTGGACAATGGCAAAGGAAAGATCCCATCCCAGACAAAAAGTTACGAGACTCTGTAATAATTGAACCTTTAAAAACATTTTTAATCTTTCTTTAAAATATCAATGAGTTTTTAGGGATAAGTAAATTATTTGTCTAAATGTTTTTTAATAAATGAAATAATTACTTTTTGCTTCCGGTAATAAGAGCCTTGATATTGGAAGAGTTTATTTCTTCTTGGAGAAGTCAGAGAAATGGGAATTGTTACTGGCGCGGAGTTGAGTTGATTTTCCGTCGTTGCAGTGCTACCAAAGCATTCTTTGGTGCTACTGCAATGGCAACCCAACTCGTACCAATCACAATTCTCCCTCGTACCTCCCCAGGAGGAAATAAGCAGTTTTAAGGCGGGGGTGTTCTTTCCGGATTTGAACCCTGTATCTGCGATGTAATTATACATTATATATTTTTAATTTTATCTTTTTCTGATAGAACGTTTTATTGGGGATTCCTACCCGTTGCTACAACAAAGAGTGTCTGTCGTAATAGACTATATATCAGGGTACTTTCACACTAAAGGCGACAAAGAGAACATTCCTATGTTTTCTTATCTACGCAAGTGCAAGGCATAATTTTGCCTTCAAAAATATGCTCAACGATTGTGCAGTGAGAACAGACAAGTCCTTTTGTCTCAGGAGCCTTTGGTGTGACAGAAACCTTAAGGCTAACTAACAGAGAGGATTTATCTGTTGCAAGGAACGTCATAGCATAATCAACAAATCACGGTCCTATGGATGAAAGTAAATTTTAATGATGGTGTAAAACAGAGGTAGCGAACTTGTTACATATCATGTGACAATTTTTTACAAACATGGTCAAATGCGCCACCCAACTTAAAAATTTTCTAACCTTCGTACTTTTATAATCGGGGTTGGAGGGAAAGGACTAAGGACAAGATCTACTTCATTCGGGAAAAATTGATGAGTCAATCAAACTAATGAAACAGTGCACTAAACAGAACACGCTTACTAATCCCGCAATTATTATTACTCTGTTTTATTAGAGTACATAGTGATTCAAAAAGCATACAATTTCGATGCGCTATAAATAAAAAATAATGTAAGATATTGTATGCCACCTTCAACAGAATTGTTCAGGATTATTTTACGTTTAGTTAAAAACAATCACAGGTGTTCTATGTGTGACCCCCTAGTCACACGACGTACATTGAGCCGGTAATCCATTTCCGCCCAAACGTTTGTTGACGTATCGATACCGTCAACACAAGTCCATCGATAGTGGCTGTGGTGCGAGGTTTAAGCTTCGCTAAATCAACAAGAAAGGTAGAGACGAATACCTTGTCTTTTATGTACCACGGCAGGAAGAAATCAAAGAGTTAGGTCAAAACTTATGGGTAGCCGTTGGGTAAATATTATCAAAGAGTAGTATGTTGATTATTGTTCTTGGCTGTTCCAATCCGTTGTGTTGACAAAAGGGTGACACATAGAATATATGTGACTGTCTCCAACAAAATTTAAAACAATCTTATACAATTCCGTAGCAGATATCAGGAGTCGAACCAGAGGAAATTCAGGTCCGTTTTCGGAACCTTCACAAAATTCCAATTAATCAAAATGGACCTTGCAGAAAATTCCAGTGAATCAAAATGGACCTTCACAAAATTCCGAGCCACCAAATAGTACTTTTTATAGAATTAATTTATTAAAGGAGCGGCGAAAATGAATGAAATTTTTTTATCACTTATGTTTCAATTTTGAATTTTCAAAAAACTTTAATTTTTGACAAAAATCTTTTTAAAATTCACAAAAAACGACCCCTGTTAAAATTCTGAATCGACCCCTGAACATATATCTTATATTGTTCTTGATTTATAGTGCACTGTAACTGTATACCGTAATTTGCACAAGCAGATGACCGCTGTTGCGGACTTTTGCGGAACAGGTTTTTGAGGAGGAAAACAACTTTTCAAAAAGATTTTCATTGAGGGAGGAAATCTTAGGGTACAATTTTTTACAATTTCGGTGGCGTTCTACTTGTCTGGGAATTCCTCGAAACGCGGCATGTGCCCCGTTAGTAATCCAATGCGAAACGTTTACCTTATGCGCCACGCGTTGGCCATGAAAAGTGCCAATGAGTCAACTCGAGGGCGTGTTCATTAATTATGCAGATCCAATGACGTTCGCTGAAAGTTTGAACTTCTTATCGATGTAGCAAAGGATGTGACTGATTACTATTACGTGGACTTTGCCGCTGGATCATCAAAAGTTAGTGGTGATTCTGTATTCATTTAAACAAAATTTTTCTTACCTTTCAAACCTAATCGGAAATGCTCATCTTTTACGTTATCCATATTGTCCAACACAGCAGCTTGAAGAGTGCTGAACAGATTTGAATAAAGCTCCACAGTTCTCAAATTTGGCAATGATTTGAAAACTTCATCCGGAAGAATTTTCAGTTGGTTTCCATTCAAATACAAAATCTGTAGCTTATTTAAGTCTTGAAAAGCTCGAGGAGATATGTGAGAAATAAGGTTTTGCTTCAAGTCGATTTCTTGCAACTTCGGCATCGACTGAAACACTTTGTCATTCAAAATCCTAATCTGGTTCTTGTATAAATCTAGTCGCTTCAGATATCTTAAACCTCTAAAAGTATATTCAGTCAAATCAGTTATCTGGTTGCCCCATAATTCCAATTCTCTCAAGTTTTGCAACTCGCAAAAGGCGCAACTCTCAATTCTGGAAATGTTGTTCCGGTCCAGGTATAATTCCCGCAGTTCTTCAAGTCCCGTCAAAGAATTGGCCAGGAATTCATACAATAAATTTTCACTCAGGGTTAGTTTTTCTAGTTTGGGCAGGCTGGAAATGGCATGATTTTGTAAGGACGTAATTTCATTGTTATCAAGTTCCAAGTTCTTCAGACTTTTTAGACCTGATATTGAATAGGGCTCCAACTCTCCTAAACTGCCCTCCTTAAGAGTAAACTTTTCCAGAGTTTTTAAACGCTCCAAAGTCTCAGTCGGAATGTAATTTAATTTGGCGACTAACTTTGACTGCAGCTTTACTACGATGACATTTTCCATTTTGCTAATGGAAGCCCATGCGTCGCTTTTCGCCAATTGCGTCAAATTGAAAATGAAGCATGAAAGTTGAGTTTCTTTGTACATAATATCACAGGAGCAAAAAATGCCAGGTTGAACGCTGTCGCAAACGTCCGTGTTGGCTGTTGTTTGCCAAAACGTCCACAGCACAATTGGCAAAAGGATTGGAAATGAATACTTCTTTGGGTACATGGTGATCTGAAACAAAAGATAGCATACAAATCAATTTACCGCTCAATAGCAGAACTTATATACTGAAATAAATAAATAAATAAAATAAAATTGGGGCGTTGACATGGGAAAGGTAGTAAGTCAGAAGTTCTAAATATTTTTAGAAGACATAAAACCTGTCTGAAGTCAGTTATGTCAAAAATCAATTTTGTTTATTAATTTTTTCAACCTTATTTATGAAGTTGAAATGATTTTAGTGTTTTTATCAATAAGCACATTATGGAAAACTGACTTCAGACAAGTTTTATGTCTTCTGAAAATATTTAGGACTTCTGACTTACTACCATTCCCATGTCAATGCCTCGATTCGCCTCAATTTTGAAGCCTCAATTTTGGCTTACTACCAAGCCAATTCAACGCCTCAAATTTTAAAGCTTGGACAGTTTTTTTTCGTAAAAATCCTTTCCAAAAGTGGTCACAATGTACCACCCCTTAAAACGTGTTAATTCGTCAAAAATCGAGAAATTTCTCACAATCCAACATTTTATTCTACATAGTGGATATAGAGGAAAGTAAAAATACTTTAAATAACTGGCAAAATAGTCCTATATTTCAAAAGCAAACTTTTATTTGAATGCAAAAATTAGGATATGTAATTTGTTTGCCCAAAACATGGAGCAACAGATTAAAATCATGCATACTCCGCAAAAAGTTAAAATTTCTTGTCAACATGTAGTTAAATTACGTTGGACTTTCTGACTAAATTACGAAAGAAATGAAAACTATTTTTAAAAATACGACGTCTCTTCTTAGAATAACTTTGACCGTGTCATTCCAGACTAATTTACAATCCACGTGCTGGCGCAACGAGTCGAGAAAAATTCAAAGCTGAATTGAAGTGTTTTTTGATGAATTCGCTTAAGATAGAATGCTGATTCAAGCCAGTGAGAAAACTACTTTTTTTTTTGCATCTAAAGATTTAATTTTCCTAAATATTTTTTTAATTTTATTTTGTCATTCAGGAACTGAGATTTTTTTAAGGGCCATAATTAGTTTTACTACTAAGATCCTCGCTCTCGCTTACATCGATACAATTTAGAGCTCATCGAGAGCAAACGATGCACTCTAAATTGCACCTACGCTACATTAGTAAACATTTTAATTAATTAAAAGGTTTACAATCATTTTGAACCATTGTAAACAAGACAAAGTTCTTGTATTCTGCTACATGGCCCGCACCATCTCCAGGAGTCAATCCAGCATTTTTTTAACAGGGTCCGGTTTTTTTTTCTGAATTTTAAAGAGATTTTTGGGAAAAAATCAAATAATTTTGTGAAAATTAAAAAAGAATTACCGAAAAATCCATCTGCATCAGATATCAGCGGGAAAAAAAATATTTCTCCGTAATAGAGTGGTGTCCACAAAAGAGTTCTGTGCTTTTGACCTTTTTAATTTAAAATTGTGACAAAGAATGTAACTAACCATATTGATATCAGACACTCATCAATTCGCGTTGATATTATCGTAAAAGTTATGCAAATGTACACTTTCCCAGCTGCATAACTTTTAGTGCGAATTAATGAGGGCGCTGTATCATAACTCATTCCCTCTCATTTTATGCAGTAATAAAATTAGTACTTTTGATTGCAGAATGCCTGAAAACATAACTTCACATTTCCTCCAGAAAACGTAGTTAACCGCCTCGCCTTTGTCTGCTGAATAAGAGAGAACAAGAAAAATTCTTATGAAGCAACTCAATGGAAAATAGACAAGGTTATTTTTATTTTATTTATGTATTATTGTTTTAATTAATTAATTTTATTATCACTTTCTTTCCAAAGTCCACGACTTGCCGTTGCTCCGAAGTAACTCTACAAAACAAATGCTTAGAAAACTGAAGGATTAAATCCATGAAAACAATTACTACTCACCTTCGTTCTGAAATGAAAATAGTATCTCTTCTGTATTTTAAAAAAATTAGTTTCATGTATGTAGTTTTTAAATTTTTCGCAAATTACAGTATAGTACAGCGACCCTTCGTAATATCGCTCATTGGGATATATCGCGCTTTTTCCATGTCACCCAAAATTTTAAGTTTGAGCTCTCGAAAGTTAAAACAATTGCATTTCTAAGTAAAGCCCTTTTTCCCCCATCAAACAAAGTCATCGAACAGGAATGTTTTCCTTTCTTCTGAATTTGCTGCAGTTAAAAGCTGCAACAATTCTCCTCCCACTCCCCCTGCCGTGCAGAATGATTCTACTC
Organism: Octonoba sinensis; assembly: GCA_038502835.1. Classification (NCBI taxonomy): domain Eukaryota; kingdom Metazoa; phylum Arthropoda; class Arachnida; order Araneae; family Uloboridae; genus Octonoba; species Octonoba sinensis. The sequence continues at coordinate 12,865,510 of CM076606.1, read as the reverse complement.
AAACCAGTAGACGTTTTACTTGATATTTCTTTTTCTATTGATCCTAACGCCTATAGAATGAAAGAGACATATATATTGCCTATGGATTTATTATTTAGCTATTTTTATTAAGAAAGTTGTCATTATGTAAGATTAAATTAACTTTTTTTAGGTTGATACTCAATTCACTTGTACTTTTTGAATTACTTCTAAGGCATCGGTTACACCGCGCATTCGGATATATCGCGCTTTTATGCTGTCCCCCGACAAGCGCGATATAACGAGGGGCTACTGTACTTGTAAAGTTAAATTATTTTGATATCATAGCTTTTTACTTTAATAAGTGCAGTTATCCCTGATTTAAAAATTCGTGTATAATACAAATGCATATCATTTCATTTAGTCTCCCATCATTGAAGACGCTCTATAGCGAATTCTTATAGCTTTATCAGAAATAGTTTCTATGTTGTTTTGATTGGTGTTCCTATTTACGAATCTGTTTAAATGATTAAATCAACCCCCACCCTCCTCCTTCCAGTTATTGCTGCCTTATCACAATCAAATGCGTCTTGCATGAAACGCATTATGACATCATTAACTGGAATAAAAATATACACAACAAATTAAAAAGTAGATCCTCTGCAAATTTATACCCTCTCGGCTCTTTTGAAGCCCACGGATTAGAACAACTGCAACACGCGTTAAGAAGCTTTCATAATGATACATCAAAGACATGAGTCAAACCCTCAGGTGTCACGCTGCTTAAATTTAGCCCAGAGGAAGTCCTGGTTTTTAAGATGACGCGAGCCTTGAAGCTGTTTGATACTTCAAACCTGGATCCTGGCCAGATGAGGCGATGACGCCGGGAATAAATTCCCCATCCGCTGATGTCATTATTCTTGGAGTACATGAGGCATGGAGAAGAACAAGAAATGCTTCAGGTGATAGATATCTGATAGGCTGCGGACATAGCTCTGTCAATTTTCACGTCCTAGAAAGTGATAAAAGGAATCGTAGGGGGAAGTAAAAGTAGAAGTTCGTTGAAAAACTAACTGAGAGCCCCTTTCCGCAAATGCAAGTATATTTTAGCACATGTATCCCATTAGTTCTTTATCGTAGGGTGAAAAATGATAGTGGAAGTTCGCTGAATATTACGAGAAAATTATTTTTGTAAATGCATTTTAAAAAATATATATTGTTTAACAACGTGTTCTTAATCCTAGAGGGAGGTGGAAGTAAAAGTTCGTTGAAAAATAAGAGAAAATTCTTTTTTCAGATGACATTTTTTTTTTAACACAAACATCAAATTCGGTAATTTGTTCTCTGTAACAATTTTGAATAACACCTTATATTTTATATGTCATGTATATATTTTAACAATCAGTGCAAGTCAATGAGTTCTTTAAATTATTATAATTTTCAGTATTAAAACACTTTAAATAGTCACTGGCTCAACAAGTGCAATGCGAGAAAGAATATATCTTAGCGTTACTCCATTTCGTAAGGAAATTCCCGCCTCCCTCTCTTACATTTGCATTTTTTAGAGCCAAGACCGTTTATCTACTTAACGTGGTTTCAACAAGCCAATTTAATGTCTTAATGAAACCAAAGGACACGTTTAACATTTAAAATTTGCTGGATTATTTCAGCTTTTTGAAAATAAAATTAACTTTTCATTTCAATTGTAGACAAAATAATCAGTTCACCAACGACTTTTCCCCCCCCCCCCCCCCCCACACACACAGACGATATTCAATTTCTGCTATATTTTGCATGGATCAGTCGCTAACACTTTCGTAAATCTTGAAGGAAATAAATTTTAGTATCAGGTTAATTTATTACCTTGTTTTATTTGAATGTAAACCACTTTGCGTTAGAAATAGAAAATGCAATATTTTGACTATAGACAAAATTTGTCCTTCAAATGCCACGATGCTGCAAAAAATGTGTTCCATTCATGCAACGTCACGTTTCCTATTCTTTCGTTTTATTTTCTAGCAACCAGGAAGCAAAATCTCAACTACTGAGTCAAGGAAATGTGTCACTTGTAACAAAACAGCTCCCTGTTTTTCTTAAATATGCAACTTTCGACGCTCTTCAGGGGTAATAAATTTTCAAGTGGCTATTACCAACGTCGTGAAAGGCAAGGCGGCGATTTTGCCAACAAAGCATGACGAAGGACTTTGCCAACTCTTTTGCAAGCTGAGTGGAATGAGGAACTCATCAGTGTAGATGTGTGTGCAAGACCATAATTCCAAAGAAACACTGATGGGATAGGTGGGAGGGGTAGAACGTTTACAGGCACGCACAATTAAGAAGGCCTCGGAAGGTCGGAGGACATCAATTAAGATGGTCTAATGCCGGTTGTATGGGTCTTCAAGTCCAACGAACAGAAAATAAACTTTTTAATGAATGTAAAACCTCTAAGGGATCATTCATAAATGATGTCACGCTTCGAGGGGGGAGGGGGGTTCGTGAAATTGTGACAAAGTGTGACAAGGGGAGGGGGTAACAAGAAGTGTGACATCGTGCATTATGCAACATAGTGTGACATATGACAAGGGGGGGAAGTCCGCTGAAGTGTGACGAAGGGGGGAGGGGGTCAAATATATGGGAAAAAAGGGTGACATCACTAATGAACGGCCCCTAAATATTACTACGAAAAAAAAATTATCAGCAATTTGAGATTTGAACATTGCAAAAATATAAAAGCTTCAAGTTAGTGAACATAAATAGAACTTAACTCAGATTCTTCAAAATGAATCCCAGTTCATGCAGGAGAGAGAATGAATTAACAGCAAGTCAATTTAACTATGAACGGGTTAAGGTGATGTTGGAAGGTGGAAAAATATATGCCCGCGTTGCACGAGACAGATATCACCACTAAAATGTGAAGCTTTACGATTCCATTTTGAAAATTATTGGCGAAATGAGAAAAAATTCACAAGAAGAAAGTTTCGTCGTTGGTTGACTTATTAGGACTCATTGGCACAAGAGCATCTACACCAAAGGTGGTAAATTGTCTATACTCTATCGCAGGGACTCCGCATCTGTGGGTCGCGAACCCAGATAGGCTTACGAGGCTCTTCGCATGAAGTCGCTACATAATTTCTGATTTTTAAGAAATTGTCTAGTGGCGTGACAACTTTTGTCATATCCGACCAGAATAGAATCCATCACAAATATTTAAAAGAAAAAAATATACGAAAAATATTCAAATAATGCAGAGAAATATTCAAATAAGATACGAAAAATATTCGAATGATGTACAGAATATGAATAAATTCAAATACTTTACAGAAGTATTCAACTAAAAGCAGTGTCTCTTTCATTATTTTTGTTTCAATAATTCCATTATTTCTCTAGAGCAGTTACGCGTAACGAAAAAAAAGTTCAGTTGAGTCCCTCGTGACTTGATTACCGCCAAAAAACTAATTAGCACTACTTCCCATTAGAGTCCATGCGTGCACCAAGTTTAGTTCCATCCCAATTATTGTATTTTAAAAAGTAAAAATGCAACGTCTAACTCCACAGTAAATTCGTTTATTTTACAGTCCTTGGGCATTATAAAATAAACACATTTACAGAGGGGTTGGATTCCGATTTCAGAAACAGCTTTGAATCAAACGTATCGTTTTTGTGTCAAAATACTTGAGGGAGAGGTCGCATATATGGGGTCGCGGGCTGCTTAGTTGTTCAAAATGGGGTCGGGACGTGAAAAAGATTGGGAACCACTGCTCTGTAGGCTGTACTGCGCCATACATTTGTTATATTTCGCTAAATTAAATACAGTAAAACCTGCCACATCCGGACGGCTCGCGGAACAAATATTTTTGAGTAAGCAAAAGTCAAAGTACTATTTCTTTCGAACTGTGCGAAGGGCGAAAGAATTAGAATTAGAATTTATTTATTGCCTGTTAGTGTACATAAAGTATACAAAAGAAGCACGTCAAAATTCATTATTTTTAACGTCTACGTGCTTCAGCATAATCTCAGTCCTGTTTACAGCTATATATTTTGAAATGGTCTTGATATCCGGATTTTTTCATACCCGGACCGGTCGGTCGCCACATTGATCCGGATCTGGTAGGTTTTTCTGTATATTTATATTACAATAAAAAAAAAAGTTTATTTGTACGCTGAATACGATATCAATTAAAAATAGAGGGAAAAAATGTTAAAGCAGCCAAAAAGCAAGTTCAATTTTTATTTCTAAAACACATTGTTGAAAAGATTAAAACACCAAGTTCCTCTTTTGGATATATATTGAAAAGAAACCAGATGCTAAAAAGTATGAGTGTAGATAAAATATAGCAACGTGAAAGAAATGCTCAAATGAAATTAGTGGCACTTATTCTCTTGCAGGAAAGAGGACGAGGGGTTCATCCCTTAACAAGGTTCCCAATGATTTGTGACACGAGTTAAACGATGTTGGCTAAAATTGAAAGTTCTCTGTCTTCATCTGCGTGAACAGCTTAATTCCTGCAAGCAGTTCCTGGTTCCGGTTTAGACATTTGTTCCCCTTTTACTTTCGATTCACGACTCTCTCCGCCCCCTTTTTTTTAACTATCAAAAAAAGTCTACTCTCTCGCAACTAAACAGCAGGGAAATTTCGTTCCATTATGCACATTGGACTTGGTTATTTGTACCGTGTCTCTTCTAGATTTTAAAACTAAGCGTCTGGCTGGAGTTTCGGCATTCTTAGATTTTATATTGCTATTTATTTTTATGTAAGGAACCGTTCATAAATGATGTCACGCTTTTTTCGATATATTTGACCCCCCCCCCCCCCCCCTTTGTCACATGTCACGCTATGTTGTATAAGCTTGATGTCACACTTCTTGTCACCCCCCTCCCCTTGTCACACTTTGTCACAATTTTCTGAACCTCCGTCCCCCCTCGAAGCGTGACATCATTTATGGATGATCCCTAAGTTGATTTTCATTTGTTTATGTGGTTCGTCTTGTACTTGCAATATTGTAATTAGATTTATTCTGCATTGTGCGTTTTTTATTTATACAAACATGTTGTATGTTGTGTATGTTTGTATAGTAAATCTCGAAACGTTTCTGTTACGAAAAAAAATCAAACAAATTATAAAGAGCACAACCTTTTACAAGACAAACAAAAACAAGTTTGACTTTTTAAGTAGATATGTTGCTTATTAGAAACAGGAAGCTAGAGCCACCACTTTTTTGAGTTGCTCCGCTCCGGCTCCTAAGTATTTGCTCCGGTTCCGCTCCATGCTCAGAATAATTTTAATAAATTCGATTATTTATCTCTTTTTTCAGTTAATTTTCTATATGATAAACGGTAAAAGTTTAAAAAATCGGAGCAGTGGACCACAACTAACTTCTCTGCTCCAGTTTCGAGAAAAATCTTGTTGCTCCACTGCTCCTGTTCCGCTCCAGAGCCTTGAAATATTAAATTAAATGACTAACGGCGTAGATTTAACTCGTGTTTTAATCACATAAATCACGTTTATACTTTTCCAATGTAATCATTTTTGTCATTTTAAAAAATGAACATAGAAAAATGGTACTTATTTTTGGTTACAGAAATTAAAATTACTTTTATAGTAGAATAAAAATTTTCAAAAAAAAAAAAAAAACACGATTACTCTTGAGTACACCAATCAAGCTGCAAAGGAAATTAACTGGCACTTTTATTTTCCTGATTTCAATCCGTGTGACGTTTGTTACGCAATTTGTTTGTGGGGACATCCGAATCACAAAGTATATTCTGCGAATCCGAGAATCGTTGCTGAGCCGAAGATTGTCATTTGCCACACATTGAAGCAACTCTGATATGCCACATATAAGTCTATGATGGAATATTTTGCTCTACGCACGCATCACGCAACTGCACGTAATGGTAGACAGATGATTTCTTTATCGAATTAAAATTTATTAATATTCTCGACTCGAAATCAAACATATTCTTCCACCTGTTAGCAGGGCCGTCTCCGACAGGGCCGGCTGTTAGTCGTTTCATTTTAATTTTGGGATGCTCATTTCTTATTATGTTACCTCTGTACATGCGCGTGGGGCCCGATGGAGCACACGCATAAATTTGGTTCAAAGCATTTTAATAACGTTCAGGACAAATAATTCCATCAAAAAAAAAAAACCTTTGACCAATATACAATTCTAAAAATTGGTCACGGCACGGTACAAATTTGCAATTAAAATGGTACTCAAGTATTTCAAAGATATAAGCAACTCTTCGCTTAGTGAAAGAAAATAACACTATGCATTCCCCACCGTGCCAAATGCTACAAACAAAATTGTAAATTCAGCGAAATAAATTCTGTCTTGGAGAAAGTATTGGCGAATGGAAAATTCTGCAAAATTTCCATCGCTAAAAAATATATGTAAACGATTGCATTTTGTTTAAAAAATTATACTTTTTCTCCCTATTGCAGTTTTGTACAGAAAAAAAAATGCATCAATAAAACTTTTTGAAGTTAGTCTTTGGCTAAAACTTATGAGATTTGGCAAACACTTTCAAACTTTGGATAATTTACTGGCTAACAGCTTGAAGTTCCTAGAGCGTGCCGTGCCTAGGCTTTGCAACCAAAATAGTACAAAACGAATTATTTTCAAAGTAAAATTTTTACGCGCCAGTGCTAAAAATCTGAGTACCATAGCCACCATGTTAAAAAGAAAATTTCCAGACTTTGCCTCCCAATTCTAATATTTACACTGGTTCACAGTGTCAAACTAGGTACATTTTTCTCCACAATTTTCCATCAGTCATTACTTTTTCCCCTTAAATCCATGGGTGATTCTCAGCGAAAAGAAATTCAGAACTTCACACAAAGTATGCACCATTAATTTAAAATAAAAATTACATACGTATTTAGGTAAACACCCCCCCCCCCCCAACATACAATACATACATACGTGTATATATTTATATATATGCTCAAAAAAAATGCTTTAAGTAAGAATTAAATGAAAGATCTAATATTAATACCGAAATTTTTTTTCCTTCCCAGAAACGTTATTATATTGTCTTGAAAGTGTTTTTTTTTTTTTTTTTTAAATAGTAAAAAGTATTTTGTTTGTCCGAAGGAAGAAAGAGGAATACAGATATTATTCGTCAAAGAAATCTTAAGATTAATAAATTGAAAAATCTGCGGAAAACCGATTTTTTTTTTTTTTTTTTTTAATTTTGGAACAGGCCCTCGAAAAATTTCGGAAATGTCGGAGAATTTCGGATCAGAATCACCCTTGCTCAAATGATAATTTTCTTTCAAAAAAATAATTTCTTCATTCACTCAAAGATTTTTCCTTGCAACTATATGAATTAATATTTACAAGTTAAAAGCTCAAAGGTCAATGGAATCCTATGAAGATCGATATACGAAGAATCTATTAGTCGGAAGTTACAATAAGGGGAGCACACTGTGTTCGTCTCTTTGTAACGTTCAACAAAGAAAAATAGTTCATCAGAGATCATTCATAAATGATGTCATGCTTCAAGCGGTGAAATATTGACAAAGTGTGACAAGGAGAGAGGAGGGCGGTCAAATATATAGGAAAAGAGAACAAAATCATTTATGAACAGTCCCTCAACACAAAAAGTAAAACGAGGATAAATTTGTATAGCTCAGAAAACATTCCTGATCCCGGATGAATTATGGCGCGAAAGATTCTAATCTCCATTGCCGTAACACGAGGCACTCTCTACCCAACCTCCAGAGAGCGGTAAAAACAAGCACCGAGATTCTAGGAGCACGTGGTTCCACACGTCAATCCTTGACATGAACAAATACGCAGAACATTTCCCCCGACACATGTTTGGACCTTCCAAAATAAACGAAAAAGAATGCTATCCTCACAAATCTGGTCTTTGGGGATGCAAAAGCAGATTTAGATAGCAAGTGCAATTAGTCACGGATAGAAGCTCTTGGCTCTGGTGCCAATATTGTGCTCTTGAAACCAAAACAAAGCACTGTTTTCGTCATCAGAGGGTTGCTAAATTTTCGACGACTGAATGGAGACGAAATTTTATTCGAAATTGTGGTGGGAATTTCGAAAAAATTCTAAAATTTATTTGTACAGTCAAAAATATTTAACAAGTTGTTTAACCCTCTCATGCATGCATTTATTTATTCGTGTTATAAACAAAAACTTCATATGCCGCAAATTAATTAAGCATCTCAGGATTGTTGTGTAATAATTTATTTTTAGCAATTTCGTACTGTATAGTTAAAAATTCGTGTTCCTGTTTGAAGACGTTTTATGCTTTTTTTGCCATATTTATTAAATATAATATTAAACAAGGCAAAATTGAATATTCAAACTTCATTTATAAGGAATAAGAAGCTGGAAAATAATAACAAACTTCCCAGTAATGTAAAACACGCTTCAAAATAACTAAACAGAAATTGATTCGAAACTAAGATTTTTTCTTCTTTCTTAAATCCTCTATGGACTCCCAAATATATCTTCATCTTTTAACAATCTTGAATACCCTATGAAACATGTTGTGGTTTCCAAGAATTGTTTGGAGTGTCTAGATGAGGACGACATGCAAAGTGCAGCACAAAAGCAAATCTGCATAAAAATTTGAAGCAAAAATGTCTGTCACCTCATATGAGGCTTTCATGTATGAGAGGGTTAACATAAACCTAATTTTCAGTCACATCTGCACAATTGATAAGATAACTTAAAAAAAAAAAACTTATTAATATAACTGATTGAGAAAGTTGAAACAATAATTTTTTTTTAAAAAATCAATGATTGAAACACAAGTAACAATAATAACTCTATACACGCAAGCCCGAATTTAGCTCCAGGCCGCCTATAGGCAGACTTCAAATCTGCTGGCCCCCAGAGGCGTAGCTAGGGTTTTCAGCGCCCGGGGACAACTGAAGATTATGCGCTCCCCCCCCCCCCCCCCCATGTCCCTGGTGACCTAGGGGCGCCCCTAAAAGAAATTTTTAAAAACTTTTATGCTTCCTAAATGATAAATAGCTCGAAAAAGCAGCCCTTTTAACTTTCATTTTTATTAGGGACCATTCAGTTTTAAGGGAAAAATGGGAGACTTTGGCTTCTCAAAGTTATTTGTCTGATTTCCCACGCACTCCTGTGTTGCGTTGGTCATTCCCGATACCGTTTGTGGTGCTCCCACTTCTTTGTCGAACATATTCACACCTCTTCAGATCAAATAATTTTCTTTTCGCATATAAAAATAAAATAAATTAGCAGTAATTTGGCGCCCCTTGACGCTGCGCCCGGGGACAGCTGTCCCTCCTTGTCCCCTCCCTAGCTACGCCTCTGCTGGCCCCGTTCCCCTCTAAAGAAGCAAACTTGACTTGATATTGAAACCTCAATAAATATTCTAAAAGACGCGTTCATAAAATTAAATAATCAAGTTTATGCAAAATGCTGGCTTTTTATATTATTTTATTTATTTATGTTTATTTATTTTGATAACGGGTCAACAAATACTAGTCTAGGCCAAGTTATTAAATGAGTGACCTAGGACCATTTAAAAATACAGTGAAACCTGTAAGGTAAGTTGACCACTTGCGGTCAACTTATACAGGTGGAGATTTCTTTCTTTTTTAAAAATAATTTCTTACACTATGCGTTTATTCATTTGCAACTAATTAAAATATAACTTCATGTGTTAACGTTACTTTAAAATGAGTAACTAGCTATTTTTTTCCCAATTTTCTAAAATATCATTAGATAAATTTAACCTGCATGACTTACAATTTATCCTATACAACTTTAAAATTAAAGCATTTAGTTGAAATAAAGTTAAATATGTTATTAATCATGTAAGTTACTTATTTGAGGGTAAAGATTCCCCAAAAATACATGTTTTTTCAAAATGGCTAGATCAATTAGAAGAAAATTAGAAGAGTGCTCATAGTAGTTTTCCGGTATGGTTAATTTACACAGAGGTTAAGGTAAACATTTATTGATGTTTCATCCGTTCAGACAAATACTGGTTTAACCTTATAGCATAAAAATAGTATGGAAAAGTTATTTAGGTTTTCTTTTATCTTTGCAAAATAGATAAAAAAATTAATATAGTAATAATTAGACGGTCAACTTACAAAAGGATTTTTATAATACTCCCACCCAAATTTGGCGTACATAAGTAGCCAATATAGACAGGTGGTCAACTTAGGTGGTCAAGTTACAAAGATTTGCCTACATTAAATAATATAGGGCTAATTCCGTTCCTGACAGAAGTGGTCAACTTAGACAGGTGGCCAACTTATAAAGGTGGTCAACTTTACAGGCTTTACTGTACATCTCAAATTCGTAAGATGGATAAAAAAAAAGTATTACAAAAAAATAGCCATAATAAAAAATAAAAATTTTCTTAGGCTTTAGAAATACAATGTATTTGTATTGCATGTATATTAAGTGACGGTGAATGTCCGGAAAATGTCGACAATAACCGGTGAATGTCAACATTTACCATCTACACTACCAGACTGGAGAATGTCAACATTTTCCAATTTAGGACATTCGCCGGAACATGTTATATATATATGATGCAACATGCATGGAATTTATGCCCTTTTCTGCCCCCCTACCCTTAGAAAAATGTGAAATGATGGACTTGCACAACAGTAAACTTTTTCTGCTTGATCTTAAAATAGTTCAGATTGAATCTCCGTTTTGCAGATACCTTAACGATTTTCAATGGCCCCATTAAAAGCATTTCTAAAATACAATTACAAGATGTTTTAACAACCAAAGTGCAAGGATCAGTAGTGCACACTAAGCCCCAAGTATTTGCGTTAAGGTTTGCCGAGTCGGATATCGGGGGTTAAAGTGAGAATTAGGAGTGCATCACATATTGATTTTATCGGATATCCGGTGCCGCTTCTCTGACGGATATATTTCGAACATCGGCTCCCTGTTGTTTGAAATCGTTAAATTCTACACAAATTTTTAAACACCTCACAGATTCCAAATGCGTTGTAAGTTTTTAATTCATCCATATATTTCCAAATCGTGCTAATTAATTCAAACTTAAAAATCAAATTTGAATTGCCGGCTAACCGGATATTTACTGCAGTGGTCGGATCATATTCCGGACATCTAAAAATCGACTTGATACCGGATATCCGACACCTTCTGGGGCACCGGTCTCGTTCGTTCCGCCTTATCAATGCGCCTTTAACTCCAGTAACAATTAGTGTTATTGGTTTCGTTAATTTTATATTTATTACATTTAAACTTTTGGCATTATTTTCTTTGCGCTCATCAAGTGTGTCATGCTTATGAGCTCATTGAGCTTACTTCTAAATACGAATTCAAGTTTAATCAAGTGAAAGGAAAAAAAAAACTCTATTGTTACATGTTTTTTTCTCCCCCCCCCCCCCCCCCTCAGGAAGCTTACGGAAACAATGCCTAAAACCAACGAACGCATGCAGTTAAGACAAATGGACTGAAAAAAGGAAGAAAACTTTCTAGAGATAATAAATACATGGTCAAACAGAATTTTGACGTCAGAGTATGAAGTGAAAAATGGTTTCTGTTTTCGGTCGTCTGCTTTTGTAGCTGATGGCGATAAAATATTATTTTGACAGTGTAGAATTATAGGTGTCAGTAAGGAAATTCTGTTTGAAATTTATAGGCATCAAAACACAAAAGAGGACAAAGTAAAAATGTGTACGCGGAAAGAAACGGTGGGCTAGACTTTGATAAATTACCGTGCGTTTTTTTTAAATGAAAACAGAAAAAAAAATCGTTTTTGAAAAAAAAATGTTCTTTCGTGACATTAAATGCAAAAGCGTTACTTTTCTTAGTTTGCGATCAATGTGTTTCAGCACAAGGTGTACTGTTAAATACCCGAAGTAGCTTGAAAATAGAAAAAATTTTACAGAAAGGTGAAATTTTTATCTCAGGGAAACCTTTCAAAACAAATAACAATCGTCTGCTTGAATAAAAAAAATTTTATCAATTTTATCAGCATTGAATTGTTAAAAAAATAATCTATATAAATAAAACCAAAAGTTTGTGTGTGTGTGTGTGTGTGTCTGTCTGTCGATCGCCTCCTGGCGAGATGGAACGTTCCAGAAATACGAAATTTTGTTTACGGGTACCTTGGGCCAGGTCCTCGTGCACCTCGAAGCGTTTTTCCTAAAATTCGAATTTGTTCTTCTTTTATTCCAATTTAAGCAAAACTGTTAATTTTGGGTTTATCTCATCGAAGAAACGTCCCACGTTTTAGATTTTTGCAGCATATGAATCTCCGTAAAAAACTGCACAAGATGCTTTTTTTGCAGTTCGTAGGGCAAATAGAACACGCGCAGTATTCGCTTGAAGTAGTTTTCGAACTTTATCTGCTAAATTTGAGTGTTTTCGCCAAAATAAATAGTAATTTTGTCGCCAAATAGATGTCTTCTGTTAACGTAAGATTGAAAAAATGCTATTTTATCTTTATTCATGTCGTTTTATGAGCGAAACAAATTCTAAAAATTCATTTCATTTTTATACATATTTTGTGGAACTGCAGACGAATTTTAATTACTTCTTCTTCGAGGTTGATTCTCCTTTCTTTTTTGGCGATTTAATAGTATAGTAACAGTTCAACAATTGCATGAAATTTTATGGTAGAGTGTCCGCTTTATCAGCGAAACAAATTCTGAAAATTCATTTCATTTTTATGGATATTTTGTGAATTATTAACTGCATGCGATTTTTAATGTTGATTTTTCTTTCTTTTTTGACGATTTAATATTTATTTCTTCGATAAAAACTAGGTTGGAAGGTCTTCGATATAGCTTATTTTTGATGAAATTTAAAATTTCGCCAAGTGGTGATAACTTTTTACTCGCCTCCTTTCAGTTAATTGTTCTCAATATATTATTTTGCGCTTCATAACTTTTCCAAACCGCGCCCAATAATCCTTATCAATAATATTGTTCTCATTTAATTCAATACGTGATTTACACTGTAGGATCATGGCGTATTTGCCGAATGCTTCCATTATAGTTTAGTACAGGGGTCTCCAAACTTTCCAGCCTTAGGGCCATATTGATTACCCTACAACATAATTATTCAACATAAAAATAGATTACTTCAGTAAACTTAATTTAATTTGCTATAAAAAATAAATATGTTCTCTAGAAGGAGTTTTCTTTCAAGTATGCTAGCTCTCCGCGGGCCGGACAAAATCTGTCCGCGGGCCGGATGTGGCCCTCGGGCCGTAGTTTGGAGACCCCTGGTTTAGTACAATTTGGCGATCTTCTGCTTCATTTTAACTTTTTTACGTAGCGATTATTGATTCCATATTTTACACAAGTGATATATTTTCTAACATTTATTTAGTTTTTGTACTGTCGATTTGGAGCCATTTGGGAAGTATTTAGTTATGTCTTTCTATCAACTTAAATTTCACACGTCAGAATTGGTTCAGTACTAAACATTTCGTAATTTAAATGAGCATTATTTGCCTTTTGAAATAATGCTTTCCTTTCTTTCGTTTTTATCCGAATTTTATGAAAGTGCTATTCAATTGAATTTTCAGAAAATGTTTTGACAATTTTTCAAGTGGAATTTTTAGGAACGGGTGTCCTTATTTTGATGGGGAATTTAAGATGGACTGCTGGGTAATTTTAGGAACAGTAGCTCTTGAAGGTTAGTGTTAAAGGTCAGCTTTAAAGAATGTTTTCTTTATTGTAACAGAAATATACAATGAGAGTTGTTCTTGATCTGATGGACATTTTTACAGAGAATACTGCTCTTTTTCTGATGGGAAATTGTAGATGCATTTTGGGCGATATTTTAATTGCGATTTTTACGGGCTCTTGATATCATTTTGGCACAATTATCTCTCTGCATATGTGCATTTGAGTTACTGTTTCCCTTACTCTAATGACAATTTCTATGAACTTTTGTTGGCATTTTAATGTGGATTTTTATAGAATAATTTTTGGTCTAATTTCAAGGCTGAATTTTTCAAGGCTGTTCGTTTTAATACAATCGGGGTTTTTAATGAATTTTACTGTCTAAATAGGATTTTTATGGACTGTTGCCCCTCTCTTACTTGGATTTTTTTTTTTTAATTTTCCCTATACATTTACAACAGAATTTTGGACATGCGTCACTTGGCCTGCGAATGATGCAATTTTATCCCGCGCAACGCCGGGCATATCAGCTAGTTCCTTCATAAATTATGGATAATTTTATGCGTGCTAATTAAAAAACGAGAAAAAATTACAGCAATTATTAAATTGGTATAAGCTAAACAGAATCTTCGGACTTCTAAAATACAAGACCTAACAAAGATGCTACATTTAGTACAGTGGGGGGGGGGGGACACTCCTTCGTATTTGGTCACAACTTACAATAGAGGCACAGGGAATATATCATTTTATCAGGAACAATGTACTCTATAAAATTATGTTTACCGTATTATTTGTCTTCATATTAAAATGAACAACAACTTTAAAATTTTCAGACACAACCCCCTTTTTCTGACGTGTTCAGCAAAACAATTTAACCTTCTATACCAATTTTCGTGTAGTTCCGTTCATCCGTTGCTTCAGAATTATATTGAGAAAAAATCGTCTTGTAATGTTAAAAAGTGTTCTGATATTTTTGCTTATACTTTCTAAACTACCATGGATATGGCATAGGTCGTTGTTTATAAAAAATAAATATGAGCTAATCCAACAAAAAAAAAAAGTTGTTTTCGTGGTCTAAAAAGGCTGAACTTTTGCTAAAAATATGATCTGAAACCATATAAAATTTCAATGAAAAATCAATCTGGATGAGCTTTTATAAGAATATTCAAAATTTCAGCTCAAAATATGCAATAGTTAATATGCTACACTTAAAAATTAATTTTGCTGCCGTTTAGGGACCGTATAGCTGAACAGGGTGACCGCGAACTGAAGTGACGAAAATTGGGAAATAAAGTTGAAAACCTTTGTGCTATGAATCAAACTGTAAAATTCAACCCCCAATACAAGTTTTTTTTGGAAATAATGTGAAAAATTATTTCACTGTATCCTGTTACATTCAGTTTCGTTGCTTGATAAACTTGCACCTTAAAAGTACCTACAAATTTCAATGCAGTGAAGGCCCCCAAAAAGTTTTTCGTTAATATCTCCTGTTCTAATGTAAATGAACAAAATGCAATCAAATTTGGAACACAGATTAATTTGCGCACACTGAACTCATTTCCCTCGTCAAATGTAGGGTATTGTATTTTCAATTTTGGTGTTAGTACACATTTTAGTATGAATACAGCCCCTTATCAAACTTTTATTCCAGTAAATTAAAAGAAGACATTAACCCATCTGCGTCATTAGCGCATATATTGCGTAGCCCCCACAAATGAATTCCCACATTTGAATGATGCAAATGGACTAATCGATGACGAATGACACCTTACGTGGAATTCTAGAGCTTATGATGGTTGATGGCAGAGTATAATCTTGAATATTTCCGCTAGAGGGGGTCCGCTGAAGTGTGACAATTTGTGACAAAGAGGGAAGGGGGTCAAATATATGGGAAAAAAGCGTGACATCATTTACAAACGGCGCCAAAACGAAAAATTTCGATGGACCGCGATAAAAAGTTCGCTCCATGCGTAAATTCGAGGAAATCTTGGCTAAGAAAATCGGACATTACTAATGGCAGACAAGTAGTAGGCCACCCGCGAACAATATCATCATCAATAATAATTCACAACTTTTTTTTTCAAGAAACTCCATGCGTTGCAACTTTAATGTAAATCATATTCAAAATGACAAAACCACTAATCATCTTGTTGAGCAATAAAATATATTAATGTATACTTGACAAATATACTGTTCCTTTCATTTCAGCCGCAAATATTTACATTTCTATCATCATAATTTATTCAATGCAATAAATATTCAAGAAAATAAAGCACAAGACAAAAATCGAACGACGGTAGAAAAAAAATCAAAGTGAATGTCATCAAATATTTTAATGGTGCATAAAAGATACATAAAATGAACACTAACTCATTGAACTCACAGAAAAAGAAATGTCAATAAAGAAAAAAGCTTAAGGTATTGTTATTAAGTGAAGTATTTATTCCAGGACATTAAGTAGCTATTTTACTCGACAATTCCCTCCACGTCCAAAAAAAAAAGGACAATAAATTGAAGAAACCTCAGCAATAAATCAATAACTATCAACCGCTTCAGCAGCGGCAGTAAAACTTGACGGAATTCCGAGTTACCCTTTTCGAAACCCCCAGGGAATGCATAAATTGACTTTTTAATTACCACGGCAACGCTGCTTTAAAAACCCGAATTGAATTTATGAAGATGAACTTTTAAAAAGTAATAATGTTTCACTAAAGTGGTTGTGTGTGGCATCGCAAACTTTTGAAAGAAATAAAAGCTTCGGCATTTGATATTTATCGTAGCATCTGGTAATTTATTTGAGAAACCAACAAATAGTTTGTATGTTGATGGACAATATTCTTGCTGTAACAGTAAAGGGTTATTTGAAAGGTATTAGAAGAAATCGCTGATAGTTTCTGCTGAAGGGAAGTTTTGTGCTTTTCATAGATCAAGATTTGTTGTTACAAAAATCTCACATTATATTTCTCACTGGGAAAATGCTGATAAACAAAAATTGTTAAACAGAACTGACTAACAAAATTCTTAGTTGTTATATCTCTGCATCGAAGCAATATGTCGTTTTATTACGAGAGTCAATAGACGTACAAAATTTCAAGAAACGAGTAGAAAAAAATTTCAACTATTATTAAAGTTGAAGACACTTTACAGTTCGACCGCGAAGTTATGACACTTGGACGCTTCTGCGCATGGCACAAAAAAGGACGAATCCATTATAATTTTAGGGGGGTTCGTTTTGCAGGTGCGTTTATTAGTATGCGAATCAGAATGTTTGCTTCCCTGTTGAAGACAATCAAATTTTTAAACAGGCAAATAGCATCAGTTCGGAAGAAATCAAGTAATCTAAACGAACTAAAATGAGAACAGAATACAGCACATTTCTTACACCAGCAGTTTCTCCCATGAACATGAATGTATTCTTCTTGGCGCTCTTTCAGTCAGTTTTTTTTTTTTTTTTTTTTTTTTTTGAGGTAGAACTGCATTGGAGGTAATAAACACTACGAGCATTTTTTACTAGTCAATGAAAGGGCAAAATTTAAGAAAACGTGCTCCAAACTCTTCCTGTACCCCAGGGGGTACGCGTATGACCTTTTGGAAACACCGATTTATTTGACAACGCATATTTTATATTCTTTGCAGAAGAGAGGGGCGTGAGGGAACAAGATTTTGTTCCTAAACTATTTTTTAACTGCAAAGAGCCTACATATCGCTCATGGGCTGCAATAGCGGCACAACTCAAAAAATCATGTTTTGAGATAAGTGGGTTTAAAGTTTTCATTGCTAAGGAAAATGCATAAGAAATGCTTTAGTTTGCTGCCATCTTACGGCCTAATATTGAATTAGGAGTTGTGCTGGTGTTGCTGCTGAAAATAATGTGTATTGTCATATTTACATCTGTTCTTAGTCCAAAACGCGTGTTTGTGCCACTATTGCAGCCCATGAGCGTTTTCTAAGGTAAAAGTAATTTTCAACGGCATTTGCAGTAAACATAAGTATAAGCAACAAGGATTTGCTGTAGTAAATAATATATAAATCATACAAGAATAATTTTGCTAATGTATCTTACCTAAATATATGGAATTCCTATAAAGCGAAAAATGCAGACACAGAGGCGATTAGACAATTGACTGGCGCTGCTTTTATCGCTACAGCTGCTCAATATCCTGTTTTCACGGCATGGCGAGCAACAGCTGGTACTTAAAAGTGTCAGATATCCTTTAAAATCCCAGCAAATAATTCGATCTGCAATGAAAATGAATTATATTTAAAGGAAAGATCACACAAAATTCCTACGTTTAAAACATAGTACTGTTCGAAATTTCCTTAAGAACAGTTTGCAAATTCGGTTGCCTTAAACAAACTTTTTCCATCCCATTGAAGAAACACGAAATATCTTCTAAAAATATACAAAAACATACTAGAAAAAGAAATATTTCCGATAGCATTTCAAATTTGAATCATTTAAATAGTGGAACAAACTTTTTGAAGCACTAAAATGTATTTAACAAATAAATATATCTTTACAAAAAATAATCGGTATAGATATAAATTTTCATCTTTTGTACTGATACAGCATATCTGTGATCTTGATCTTATGTGTGCCTCGGAGGTTTAAGGCACTATGACCATTTAACAAAAAAATGGTTTTAACGGTATTATTATAAACAATGTATTTGTTCATTTATTTTTTATTTGACTAGTTCTTCCCAGAAATTAACATTTGTGTCCAATATTCGTTAGAAATTAAAGGTTTGACAGTGTCTTACTCTTTTTTTTTTTTTTTTTTTCATGTCCCTTGTCCTTTAAAAAGATTTAATATTTGTAACGTATCGCATTTTATCTTTAGATGCACAGGTATAAAACGTTCTTCGCCGTTAGCTTTAGTTTGATGCTTATTTTTCAACGTTTTTCTAACATCTCATCATATTTATATAAGGAATACTAACTGTGTAATTAAAAGAGCGTGTTAATGAAAATCACTTTATACTTTTGTCTCGCTATAATTATTGTAGATGCTTCCTAAACAGAAAGGAAACTGACATCATTTCTTAAAAAAATAACAAGTAAGTGAGAAACCAGTCAAGTAGGGCGTCGTTCATAAATGTCACACTTTTTTCAATATATTTGACCCTTCCCTCTTTTGTCACAAAATGTCACACTTCAGCACAGTCACACCCTTGTCACATGTCCCGCCATTTTAGAAAGCATGCATACTTGCAGTTCAGAAATAAAGCATTAGGTTATTGATTACATTTCCTATTCTATTTTTGAACTTTTAATCACATTTGGGAGCATATCAATAATGATTATTTGCGAAATTAATTTGTATAAAATCAAATTAAGGTTTGCAATAAAAAGTATAATTAGTAATTATAAAATATTAAAAATATTTATTTTTCGAATTCTCTAAAAATGACCCGCGCTATTTTGTCTTAAAAGTGTAAATGCCTAAGAATATTTCCTCTTAAATTTAAACTTTTAACTTGAAGTTAATTAAACCTTAATCAGCAACGACGTTTTCGATACAAAATGAAATTGATAAGATTACAAAACAAAGATAATTAAAAAAATAAATTATATACAGGTTTTTCAGCGTCAGATTTCAAACGTTTTGATTTCAACCAAAATGTGTAGTGTCAATTTCTCGAACCCCCTCCCCTCCTCGAGGCGTGACAACATTTGTGAATGACCCCTAAGCTGTAATATTTTCAACAGAGAATTGGAGCAGCCATTTATTGGGCTTTCTCTGGATCCGTTCCGTGCTCTGAACAGTTTTAATAACGTTTACATATCATTCATTTAATTTATTAAGGGGGGAAATACGTGTAAAACGGCGTATTAAGAGCAATCTTCATGAATTTTTTTAACGTATATAGAATAAATATATTTTATTGAGGTTTTGATGTTGTTTTATAGGTGTTTTTAAGAACACCTACTGAAAGTTTCAAACATTTTTCTTGAAAAATCCCGGAGATATCGGCTGCTGCACACTGTAAGTCGCCACCCGGGTCGGCAATTTGCGTATATCCTGGAGATCAATTTTTATCTGAAATCATTTTTTTTTTATAAATTTACTTTTTTTATAAGCGTTTCTTCTAGTTGAACTAAAATCATCACAAAAAATTGAAAATTTCTATTTTTTTTTAGAATGGGAAAATTAAGTACGATTTTTAACCGTTTTTTTTTCTGTTCTTTTTTTACAATAAAAAAAGCAAAAATAAAGATATGTTTATGATTCTAGTTCAACTAAAGCGAGTATATATAAAGAAAATGTGTGCTAAATGTGATAAGGATTGATCAAAACTCTGCGAGCTAGAGTGTACGCAAATTCGAAAAAAGTAGTTTCGAGAAAAACGCGTTTGAAAAAAAGAGTGGTATTGAAAGTAAATTTAAGGCATTAATGAATCAATTTTTTTTTATACTTATAGATACTAATACTTATAGAAATTTCTATCCAAGGTCTCAATTGTTAAAAGAAATAAAATGACATCTGTTAACGTTCTTTAATACCCTTCAGGTCATTCATGAGGGACTACCTGCTCAACTGCTCCAAAAGGGGCGCTCGCTCAAATGCTTATAACTTTTAAACGACTTGGAATTTTGCTTTGAAATTTTCAGGGTATATTATTGAATAGTTATAGAATCGATTTATGAAGAATTTTTTTCTCTAATTTTTTGAGATCTTTACACGTATCTCCCCCTTAATAGGTATGAATGATTTTTTTTTTTAATATCAGATAATGAGGAGTTAAATGTAATAGTTAAAACAGTGATCTCATCACAGTCATCAACTATTCAATATGCAATAAATTGAAAAATAAATTTCAAAAAAGACGAAATGTAAAAAGCCCATTCGTTTATCTACAAGTTTTTGAATGAAATTCAAAAAAAAAAAAAAAAAAATAGAGCAGTATAGCACAAGTCTCCTTGTCCGGCTCCACCTCAGTTTCGAGTAAAATTTCATCGTTACACTGCTCCGCGCTTCCGCTTCCTCAGATGCCTGATTTTCAATATGTAAATCAAACAGCAACGAAAAAAAGAAATAACATTTTTATAAGCATACTCTGAATGAAAAGAAATCTTGTTCATCATCAACAAAATTTTCTAAGATATCAAACACACAGAGTGGAACAGATGTGGAAACAATGATATGAACAGTGTCATCAACTAGCAAAGTTTTTTAATATCAGCTCAAACAAAACGCAAAATTTGTTGAAAATGCCAAACCGTAATTAAAATATTTAAAATACATGAAATAAATAGGGGAAAAGGGTTATAAAACTGTCAAAAATACAAATAAAAACCAAGGAACCAAAATAATTGTCTGGTCGAAAATAGCAATTTTGGAAGGAAAAAAAAGAGGGTGAGCAAAAGAAATTATTAAATATTTCAAACAATATTTTCAAATAGAAAATCAAATAATAATAAAAATTTTAGTTAAAAATAGGAGCTCGAGGGGGGGGGGGAGAGCACGCTGAAGTTACACAAAGAACAACTCAGGCATTATACATATTACATTACAAAATTGAATACTAGTACTTATCACACAGTTTCCAAGGAGGAAATAGACAAAAATGAGTTGCAAAATGAGCAGACATACGCTCTTGTTACGAAATGGCAATGTTGTGCAAATACAGTACCTTGGAAAAATATAGTTTTTAGGAAAAGATTTGGTTTTATTTCGAATTGCGAAATCCTGAAAATTTATTCGTTATACTTTTCTTTTTTTAATTTTCAGAGGAAAAAAAGTTTTAATATTCATTTTTCGCAACTCATCTTATTAATTTATGTTCGTTTGCTTTTTTTTTTTTTTTGCGTGAGAAAAATTACCTACAACTATATGGCCAATTATATATCAGAATAAAAAAAGTGAAAAGGCTCATGATAACGGCGATATATTTTTTTTTAAGTCAAAAAAACCTTTTAAACTGGGAATAAAGAATGATTTGCAGCAAAAAACATGTGTGAAGAAAATGTTGATACGTGAGAAAACAAGATTCATTGCTCCTCAATGTGTTTTGCTTCTATATTAAATTCCACTAAAGACACTGTTCTAAAGCGAAAGCAAGTACTACTTAATATTACGTGTAACTCCTTTCAGCAATTTTTTTGTTCAAGACCCTAAATATTTGTTTCTGACTTCCTCAAGAAGTTATCACTGAGCGTGTCCATCGATATTGATGTAATCTATTGAAAAGCTTGATACTTCTCAACTTCTCATTCGTCTAAAAAATGCCAAAAAGGGAAGATGACATTTTTTAATTTAAATCGATCGGGAGCATTTGGGTGAATAGCGCCCCTTACTCGCTATTGTTTCCTCACTCCCCCCCCCCCCCCCGAACTACAAGATATTCCACTTAAAATTTAATTTATTCGATGACAAGTGAGATTGTTCCAGATTTTTCTCATTCTGTCTACAGCCATTGTTTTGTCACCAAATGTCTCCAACTTGGTAAACGATTTTGTCGCTGAGCCCTGTGTTTGATAACTCTTCAAAAATATAAATAAATAAATAAATCCTGTAAAAGTAGCTTCTGTGCCAGGGGAGCATTACTGCCGGGAAAACCACCCACCTTCGTTACAATATTGCTTATTTTAACTGAAGAGTAAAGTTTTTTTTTTTTTCTTAAATGGTATTTGGAAGCAATTTTTACGCTACTTAAAGTAGAAATCAAAAACTACAGCCTTAGAGATTTCGAGAAAAAATATTTTGTAAGTTGCGCTCTTTTAATTTTTTTTTTACAAGAATCAAATTATTATGTTTTAATTAACATGATTTAAGAAGATATTTTTCTTTAAATTATAAAACTGATATATTTCAAATAAGACTACTAAGTTATCGACGCGTAGGATCCTACAAGACCGGCTACCTGACCTCCCCTCCCTCCCTGTAAAAAACTCGTCACTTTGTTTTTCAAATGCGAAAATAGCAATAATAATTATTATTGGTGGAAGGGTATATAAATGTGGAAACATAAGAAATTAACGGTATACCAACAACGATTTAGTGAAATTAGTTTTTTCACTTTTAATTGAACCGTTTTCATCGCTTAAAACTACGTTTTTATTAAACTATTTTCCAAGTTTTTATAAATTGTCTTCCGATTTTACTCTTTTTTCACAGTAAAACAGACTAGAAACGAATAACTGTTAAAATTAAATAATTCAGTATTTGAGCTCGAACTACCGCCTTTATTGAATCTAAAGAGCAGTCAATATAATTGCACACAAACCTTGAATATTTCTAGATTATTGCCCCCATTCATTTTGAAAATCCGCTGCCATTCATTAACAATAACTTAATAAATGCATCTATCAATACACAACATTTATCAACAAATACGTGAGCAGAATTTCTCGCAAAAAAAAAAAAAAAACTTTTTTCATTAACTAGCAGAATTTCTCATGAGAAAAAAAACTTTTTTTCATTAACATCAGAATTTGACAGAATTTGATGAAAAAAAAAAAACTTTTTTCATTGACTAGCAGAATTTCTCCGTGGGGGAAAAAAAAAAAGCTTTTTTCATTAACTAGCAGAATTTCACGTGGAAAAATAAAAACTTTTTGCATTAACTAGCAGAATTGCTCAGGGAAAAAACTTTTCAAATAATTAGTTTTTGCATTATATTGCAAATTTTTGCGTTCACACAACTTTTTACTATAATTATTATTCAAAATGCATTTTTGAAGAAATATTTCGTATGTAGTACAGTTTAAAAAAAACATAAATTATAAGAATTGCTCCATCTGCTGACACACTTACTTCATAAAAATGCTACAAGGCGTGCCATATGTTAAAACTTCAACTGAAGCACTATTGGTGCCGGTGAGCTTTTTTTTTCTGTCTAGTGTACACATCAAACAATAAATCATAAAGCGTAGAGATAAGAAATGCTTGTTCAAACAGCGAGGAACTGATAACTCCAAGGAAGAATTGCACCTGTACTTCATTCATTCCTAAAGCATTATCGGTCAGATTTTATTAAAGTTCAAAACTGAAAGATTTTTATCCTGTTTCCTGTGTTGTCTTTGGTACACGCGTCTCAAATTACAGATTTTGAAGATGTATTTCAGTTTTTCATTGCATAGCATGAGATGCGTTCTGGTGTAGATGAAACTTATAAATCCAAAAAAAGCTCTGGAAAATTATGTTAACTAGAGTTCGCCCATCACTCGAAATTCGACCGTAATAATTAAATTTAGCATTGACAACATTATGCTATTTATATAATTATATGAGTACTGGTAAGCCCGGCGGTCATACGAAATAACCGCTGTTCTGGATACAGTGGTACCTCGAGATACGAGTGCCCTGACATACGAGTTATTTGAGATACGAGCGCTGTCGAGCAGCGAAATTTTATTTTGAAATACGAGCGCTGTCGAGCAGCGAAATTTTATTTTGAAATACGAGCGATATTTGAGATGCGAGGAACGACCAGCTGCGACGCTGCATACGGCCCACCCAGTTTACTGCGCCTTTTTGCTTTACATTCTCTTGTATTATGTTTTTATATAATATTTGTCATGTATAAATATTAAATTTTTCTTATTCAAAAACACGGATTAGCATAATGGCATTTCATTTAATATCAATGGGAAAAATTGCTTTGAGATACGAACAAGGTTGCGGAACGAATTAAACTCCTATGTAGAGGTATCACTGTATTATAAATACACAATACCCAACATAATCATCGTCAAAACTATAGTTTTGACGAAACCTGGAAAAAAGAGCGCTGCCACTTTAATATTTTTAAAAAGCGCAGACGATACATTCATTTTTAACGGAGATTGCAAGTCTAGCGATGCCTCACACAAAACGCTAGAGAAATGTTTTGATTATTAGTATATTTGACATGAGTTACATTGTTCATTGAAAAATTTAAAAAATAATTACAAAAAAAAAAACTAATTGAGTCACAACTTTCATTTTTGCAGCGATGCGTTTCTCGGGTCGTAAACATTAGCCGTGCCGAATGTGGTCCCGATCGGTAAAACGGCCTGGAACTCTATAGCGAACAGACAGACAGATCGTAATCCACTTATAAGATCATTCATCAAATTTGGGTTATTTTTATCATCCTCACTTAAAGCAAAAGTATTGTAAATCATTGTAGCCGAAGGGTCAATTGCGCTCATAAATGTAGCCGCTTGTACTTCTGCCGATTGTACTAAGTTGAGTGGCAGTTGAATAAAACTTGAAAGCTTGTTTCCATACACTATTCTCATTTTTCATTTCACTGTTTGAGGGAAGCCTTCCCTGACACTCTTATTATAATTTCTTTTAATATTACTGCTAAGTGGCAACAAACTCTTTCTAACAATGAGTTTTATATTTATTACGTGATAATTTACTCAAACAAGACATGTTGCCATCTGCAAAAAAAAAAAAAAAAAAAAAAAAAAACAATATAACATTGCAATAATAGATGAGGCTTGCGTGACAAAAGAAAGGGGGAATAATTAATTGATAATAAACTGTTTCCAAAATGTTTTAATTGATATCACTAAAACTCGTCAATAGCTACTAAACAAAAAAAAAAGAAAGAAACTCGGTTGTAAAACAGAGGAGAAAATGGTTTTTAACTGTTTTGTCTTTGCCTATTTAGATCTAGATGACCAACATCGATATGGTTTTATTATGTTACATAAAATACAACAAAATGAGTCCTAACGGACCCCCCCCCCCCCCAAACGCGGACCCCAGGCAGTCAGTTTTTAATTCTTCGGCTGTCACAGCATTGAGCCGGGAAAAAAAAATTTGCGGACACCCCTCTATTACGGACAAATACTTTTGTCCCGATGGTGTCCACTACGGAGGGTACAATGGAACCACAACCCTCCAAATGATAATCTTTAGGCACAGGGGTATCAAAGGAGAGCCAGGTTCACACAGCAAGAGTTAGGTTTGTTGGGCGCCAGCCCAGCCAAAATATCTCGGAGCGGTAATGAGCATTCGTCGGGCTTCACTTCCCCGTGCCCGGGGGAGAACAACCCTAAGGCCCTGTGCTAACAGGCGTGGAGGATGGAGTAGAGAACTATAGAGGATACAGTGAAATCCCACTTAGTAGACATCAGCGAAGCAAGACAATTGTCACTAATAAGAAAGAAATCTGCAAAAAAGGCTCTTTTTTGTGTTTTTGTTTCTTATTTTTTTGAATAATTTCTCAATACAATTATATTTATATTTTATACCTTTCCTCTAGATAACTCTTTAGTTAACTATTTTTTAAAGAGGCCGTCGAGAGGCGTCTCAAGCAGTCAAGCAATGCTGATTCAGGGGGCCCGGACTAAGGACAGGGTGTTCGGACTATAGTAGTGAAGAGAGTAAAATGTTTCCATGACTAATATGCAAGCGCAATGCGGGGGTTGGGGGGTGGAGACAAAACTGACACGGGGACCGCCCTGACTCTCGGGGATCCTGATCCTACTTTGGAAACAGATTTTTATCGTAAACCTGAGTATGGATTCATTGACTGGTTGAAATAACACCTGTTGCTGATGAGGTTGAACAAAGTTAGCTGATAAATTACATTCCCTCTGAAATCCCTTATATTATGCCTCGAACACATTAATTAGATCCAGTTACAGCAGATGAGTCACCAAAGCCCATCTGTCAAGAGACTAAAAAAAAAAAAAATCTGTTTTTTTTTTTTTTGCTCGCAGTAAGATCAAATTTGATTCACATTACCATTTTTTATTTATGTATACCATGGTATCCTATTTCTTTTACCTAATTCTTTTCTTCATTCGTCTTTTGGTTTCTTTTTATTTTTATATGCTTCATCAGTTGTGACGTTTCCTCTTTTATGGATCCAAGAAAATGTCAATAAACACAAATATTCGTACCAACGGCGTTATGGTAAAAGTGACAAGTACATAAAAACATTGACAGACTGCTGCAGTAAATTAGAATTTAAACAATCATGATATAAACCAAT
Organism: Octonoba sinensis; assembly: GCA_038502835.1. Taxonomy (NCBI): domain Eukaryota; kingdom Metazoa; phylum Arthropoda; class Arachnida; order Araneae; family Uloboridae; genus Octonoba; species Octonoba sinensis. The sequence continues at coordinate 12,838,978 of CM076606.1, read as the reverse complement.
TACACAATTTAAATAGAACAAATTTAACAATCAGTTAGGAGCAAAAAATCCCTGCAGATAAACATGATGTTCCAGTTAATGGAAATTTGGCCATAGTAGGGACTCAAAATTTTTTTATCTTCATTCTCAGGTAAGATTTGAATAAATTTTAGCTGCTTTAATAAGGGATCATTCACAAATGATGTCACGTGAAATTGTGACAAAATGTGACAAAGGGGGTAATAAGTGTGACATCATGCTTTTGCAACATAGCGTGATATGTGATAAAGGGGGAAGGGGGTCAAATATATGGAATAAAAGCGTGACATCATTTATGAACGGTCCCCTAAGGCATTTACTTATAACTATTTCAAAACAATATTTTTACCACCAGTTAAAATTGTACGTTAAATATACAAATACAAAATCAAAATTTAAAAAAAGCTAACTACAATACTTTATTAATTTGTAACTTTTTAAATTTTTTTTTTTATTCTATCAAACACACACTATTGATTCTTCGAGGCATAACAAAGTCAGAAGATAGCATCATAATGATTTTTTTTCCCCAACTTCAAAAAACGACAACTAATTTAAACATCGTATGTTTCATGTTACGCTTCTACACCGTTTTTGGTTCTTAAGTTTTAAAAATGAAATCTGGTCCAGAAAAATCGAATTCTAAATTCAGTTCATAAAAAAGACAAAAATGCGAAGGGGATGCTTTTTTTTCCCAAATCCCAGATGCATTGCTACGGTTGGAAAAATCTTGAAAAACATTTTTTTACTCGTAAACCTGCTGTAGAAGAAACTCCGATAGAAATTATTTGTTGGAAGATAAGAATTTCTAGAAAAATGCTTTTGAATTCTTTAAATTTGTCAAAAAGGTAAGTTTTTTGAGTGTAAACCTAATTGGCATTATTAAAATAAATAATAAATAAATCTTCTACAGCGTGGAAAATGAAATATATGTGGGATTTTATAGACGCAAATTGGGAAAGTTTGAAATCCCTTTTAAAGAACGTTTCAAAAGGGATGCAAAGTTCTAAAACTTGAAATAAAATCAAATGTTGGATATTGTAAAATTACATATATGTCTTTCTTAGAGCAACAACAACCAATGTACATTTTTTGGAATTTTTACTTTTTTATGCAACCTTGTTTCTTACCAATTGCAAACTTTTAAATGCAACAATAACCAATGTTATCTAAAGTCTGTAAGTATTTTTTTTTTTTTTTTTTTTTGCAACACCCAATGCCCCTTTTTTGTAATTTTAGAAAAACAATCAATGTTCTAATATTTTTCATAAATTTCTACTTTTCAGCATTAATTATACACATACAATGATTGTAAAATCAGTTGAGAGGAGAAAAAAAAGAGTACATGATAGAGATCATTCAATGTTAACTCAACGAGGTTGAAAAAATTAACTCGACTTAAGATCCATTTTTCTTAAAATATCGAATTCCAACATTGGTTATTATTAACTCCAAGTCACAGGTATTATCATTTAAATTATTCTAATTATATTATCATCAAGAAATTTAGACCAGTTATTGTTTAATTGGTAAAAATTCAGAATTTTAATAGACAAGTATAACAATTTAAGGCTATAGATTTTTTTACTTTTTTTTAGTCTTGATTCTTAAGACTACAATTAAATCGAAATCCAACTGAATTGTAGATAACTAGCTTAAACTAAAAAAAGAATTTGCCTTTTATGTTTGAATACTTCTAAGTTAGAAAAAACGTCTGTTTGCAATCCGCTTGGTGAATATCCTAATTACTAAGGGTTTACCTTAGGAAAATCGTAAGAACTAAGGAAAAATTTTCTGATGGACTAAGGGGAAAATTGTTATCATTAATACCAAATGCTTATATATTAAAAACAAACAACTCTTTCTAACCCCTTTTTGAATTCAGTTTTGATTTTACAACATAAAAACTAAAGTGATCTACAGACAATTGTAGGCACTTTCACTTATCCGTCCCCTTTTCTCACGGCGTGAGAGAAATTACGTAACTTGAGACCCAGGTAAAGTTTGGAAAACCACTAATAGTAAAAAAAAAATGCGTGATCACGTGACCTAGAGCTCAAGATTATTTAAGAGAGCAAAACTTAATTTTTGTGCGATTCTCAGGGATTTCGTGGGATTCGCAAGATGTAAATATGGTATAGAACTTTGATGTTTTGTGTCTTACAGACTGACAACGTAGACATAATGAAGTTGTAACCGTAACCAGATATTACATTTATATATATATATATATATATATATATATATATACACACACACAGACTTAAATGAAGGCCATAATGACTATGGAATTGCCCAAAGAGGGGGGGGGGGGGGATCTCTTACAAACCAAAATTGATTTTCCCAAAAATGGGGCCGCATTGTTATGAATTTAATGTTGTTCATTAGATTGAAGTCCAGAATTCTTAAATAAAATAGCTAATCTAATGCTATAGCCTATCTTCTTTTCCTCAATCTAACGCATGATAGATTAAGCATTGATACGACATGCCTCAACTTCGGAATTAGTTTGAATAATGATAGGCCTATGATACGGACGAGATTTTTCATTATGAACAGACAAATACAAAAGCAAGCTCTAATTACATACAAGATAAGATTTCGAAGGTATCGCTAAAGAAGTGATTAGAGAATTCTTCCCGTAGATCCATCTTGTAAGATTAAGTAGCCGAGACAAGCTCGAACTGAAAGCATTATCAATCATGCATTAACATGATCATAGTTAATCTGAATTAAGTGTTTAATTCAATGAGATGGTTACTGGGACCGTAAAAATGACCTTGATTATAGAAAAAAAAATTCACAGCAGTATTTCATTTCAATGAGCTATACAGTTCCTGGCCAAGTTAATAGACGCACCTAAAGAGTTTTCGTAATTTTATACTCAACACTCAGTCAGATGCAAAACCCCTTTTTTTTACTTATTTGGTTTCACTTATTTTGTGTAGTTTTAACCCTTTAACGGTCGAGTAATTTTCAAGAAAACGATCATAAAAGTGCCTATTTTTTATCCCTGAAAGTTATATAAAATTTTTTTAATTTTTGATTTGTTTTTATTTTGAAATTTTAAGCACTCCAGCCCGGAAATATCACGGGAGCGAGAAATAGAAGGCGAAACCTCAGCCCGCCATTTTCACGGGCGCGAGAGGGAAGGGGTTAATATACAATGTTCACACTTTCCAGTAAAAATTCAATAGTTCTTGCATTTAGGGGACCGTCAACAAATTGATAAAGGAGAAAAATGTTTTCGATGATCGTGCATTGTAAAATGATGCGAATAAGCTGTAAATTTGAGAAAATAGTTTAATTGCCATGTACAATTAATTCTGTGCATTTTCGTAAAAATTGTACTTATACTCACGAAGATATAGGTATTTCGTCAATTACATTCACACATTTTAGTAGCATGCAAAGTTTTTCACAAAACGTTACCAAACTTTCAGAAAATTTGACAACATACAAGTGAAGCATTGAGCTGAAACTTGAATTAAAAATGTAAAATAGTTGATAAATTACGGACTTTTCAAAAATTAAATTTTTACTGCACATGCGCGAAAGAGAGCAATTTTTAACTGTCATAAATTCAAACCCAAGTGTACAGGGCAACTCATAAAAAAACTCAGTTGAATATCCTGAAAATTCAGAGAGATCTCGGCAATGCATTGAGTTGTATTTCAGCATTTTTTGGAAAAAAGCCATTTCTTAAAGGGATGTTCATAAATCAATCGCAAGTGCTTGCAATCATTCAGTGCATTTATGCTGTGACTTCTGATAAACATTGAGTGTTGGTGAAGAATTCCTTACTAAGAACGTAGACGGATCGGGTTTGTTCACAAAAGTTGCAATGTTGTGTTGTTGTTGGCGGTGTGCAATGGTGTCACTGTGGAATGAATTTAACTAGAGATAAATCAAATATCTCCGTAATACCTAGAAATAAAAATTCGTAACACTTTCCATAAGTACAAGTCGAATCATTTATACGACGCTGAAGGGACTACCGTAAAATTAAAACGTCGTATAATTGATTTACACTTATATAGTAGATCCAAGAGCTGGGAGCACTCTGAAACGTGTTAAATTGTAAACGTCGTATAAACAATCTGCGTACAAATGATGCTCCACGTACAAGGCAGGTTTTTGGGACGATGTCAGGATTGTTTTCACAATTATTACGGAAATTCAAAAAAAAAAAAAAACTAAATTTCTTCCAGAAATAGCTTTTGTCAGCTAAAATTTTACGAATAGGAACATTTTTTTTTTTTTGTGAAAAATATAAAATAATCAAGTAGTTAATAACGCCTAGCATATGTTTGAGAGAGGATAAAGTATTTTCGAAACTTTTTTTATTCTTTTCTATCTGTTGTTTTTTTCGTATGCGGTATATGAACAGGGCCAACTATGTTGGCATTATAACACTGTTGTCATGTTTTCTATTAGTGTACATATGTACTGTACACTGATACAATGTATGTGAACTAATAGAAGGCTGTGCTGTGCGCTTATGTCCAACTTTTCTGTTCTTAATATTTCTTATCTGTAAGGAATGCTGCTGTAGTAATATAAATTTCCTTATATGAAAAATGCATGCCTAGTTTCCTCAGCACATACTTCTTATTTAATGAGCCCATTTGTAGCCAAAAAACGATTCTGGAGAAGTTAACGTTAAGTTTTTCTCTTCTTGGCGAGATTCAATTTAAATATTTCTCATGTTCAGAAACTCGTTTCGATTGAAGCTTTTTACATCTGACAATGATGGGATTCAGCCTGTACACGCGTACCGTTTCTTAGAATTTCAGCCAGTTTGCGCATATCGGTAGTTAAGATTTTCAAAGTTTCGCATACTAGTATTTAACAGTTAAAATTCAAAAATCATTTGAAAAATTCAAACCTTACACAGTCAAACCGGACAACAAAAAAATACAAGTTTAAGTGTGACGATTAAAAGTTTTTCCGATTAAAAAATATAAAAGTTATATGATCTCTTAGGGTCAAACTGGACAAAAAATACAAGTTTAAGTGTGACAATTACAATTTGTTCATGTGAACAACAGGGCAGCCGAGAGTCAAGACGGGTCCATGTCGGTCTTGTCGCCCCCCATTCCCCCATTTCAAGTGTAATTTTAAAAACTGCATATATGAAAGCAATTAAAGTTACTTTAAGAGACGCAACAATAGACCATAGAGACATTTTACCGCTGCACTACTCCGATGCCGAGCCTTCCCCTGCTAAGTCCGGCCTCCACGAATCAACCATGTCTGACACCCCCTCTCGACGACCCTGGTAAGAAACATTAATGCATTTTTGTTCATATATTTTTTTCTTATAAATTCGCCTGTCATTTTTATGGCTTTCCTATTCACGTTTCTTTTTCTTAAAATACAATCAAGAGTAAAATAGTCTAGACTTGGGACCTTGGGACTATCTCAACTTGGGGCATTCTGGGGGATTTTGTCCATAGTTTTGGTCAGTAGCGCACCCAGAATTTTGCTTTGGGGGAGACAGATTTGAGAAAAATTGGATACTCGTTTCCTCAGATTCCGGATATCCGTTCTCTTGTGTGATTTATCCGTATCGGATATCCGGGTTTATCAAATACCCGGATATTTCGTTCAGTAGCCGTTCAGGTTTCCGCATATTTAAAAAAAACTCGGTCGGATACCGGATAATCGATACCTTCTAGGAATCCGGTCCCATGGTTCCATGTTAAACTGAGGAATCCCAAACTTGGGACAACGAATATTTTATTGATAGTATTTTAAAGGAACATATATCTACAAAACTAACTTTATGGTAAAATACTAAGGCCTTGCCTAAAAATATCACATTTAGTTTAAATTTAAAACCCATAATTAACGAAAGTTCAAAACGGGCCCAAATATGGCTACGTGACCCAGTATGCTTTCCATTTCAAAATTTTCCTGGGGGATGGGGAGGCATATGATCATTGTATATTGCATTAAAAAACAACAAAATGCATACACATCCCTGAAAATGCAACATATTTCCAAAGCCGGGTGTGTGAGGGGGGTAATTGAATTCTCATGACCCCCCCCCCCCCTGCAAATGAAGGGTATTGGCTCGTTACCTTTTAAACAGTTTTCTACTTGAAGACTATTTGTGTATACATTCAACTGATTGCTATTCAATCGGCAAATTCTAAAAGTTAAGGCCTGACCTTGAGAATATTTATTCTTGTTGAGTTCGGGAAAAATTGTCGCTGAGTTGAGTAAAAAAATACATCCATTTCCCTGTAAAAGAAAAATTACACTACCCAAATTTAAAATCCGCGCTCACAATCATTCAACAGAACATTACAATTATTCGGAAAGTTCCAGACATATTTCATTTGGGAGATAACACCATTTGTCAACAGTTCAACAAAGTTAGAATCCCCGACTGGGTATATTACTGCAACTTCTACATGAAGTGCAGTTGATAATTTCACAACTAATGACCGTCACATACAATCCCCCCTCCCCTCTCAACGAACACCGACGATATAATCCCGTAATAAATGAGACGGAAATGAGTTTAACCCTTGTCATCTAATAAGGCAACTGAAGCTCGGATACTTTTTACTTGATCCAAATGGGATTTTTTCATGCTTTAAGATTTCTGCCAAGAAAATGAGTTATTGCCATAATAAATTTAGAGAAATACAGCCGTTTCAATGTTGGACGTATGTCATAATTCTACTTTTATTGTTAACAATATTTCGGTGCTTTACTAAACGAAAAATATACGAAATTATAAAGTCTGAAGATTTAAAATATGAAAAAATACCATAAAAAGCACTACAAGACGACAAAAATATTTTTGCTTTAAAAATGCAATCACCGTGTTTTGTTTTATTTTATTTTTATGCATGCAGTTTTCATTGGTGTACTTCATCAGAAGTCATTTTACAATCTGCGTTGAAAAAATCTTATACATTTCAGGCACAGTTATTTCAAACACTCAGAATCAATACAAAGCAATCTCGTTATAGCGTATTACTGAAACAAGAAAATATATGTTATAGCAGGATTCAGGTCACTTAAGTCCGGAATTTTGAAATCAGTCACGAAAATTACGAATGTCATGAAAATTTTACGTCACAAGAGCCCGGTCCCCCAATGTCCCCAGAAGACATCGGATATCCGGTATCCGACAAGTTTTTAAACATCCGGAACCCATTCCGGCCACTACACGAAATACCCGGTTAGCCGGCATAGGGCGATTTGGTTCATAAAATTTAATCAAAATGTTTTGAAAATATATGTGAATTACAAACTTACTACGTATCTAGAAGCTATGGTATGTTAAAAAATATGTGTATAATTCACAAGTTTCAAATTATATCCGGTATGTATACGTCATACAAGGGAGCACCGGATGTCCGGTGTCCCTCACAGAATCAATATAACCACCAGAGTCCTGAAAATGTGACGAAAAAGTCACGAAATTTCGCAATTGAAAATCTGCTGAGACCACTTATAACGAAATAAACGTGCAGTCCTATTTTCAACGCTTTTTTTAGCCTACTTTCCCGTAAAAGTAAAAAAAATAATAATAAAGCATGAAAGTAGGCTTAATGTATCGTAAAAATACCGTTAAAAATAAAGAAAAGTCAAAAAAAAGTGAAGTAATTAAATAAAGATTGAAAAATAAAAAATTTGAAAGTAGGGTTTTGAGATGGGGAAAATGTGTGTCTGTCGGTCTGCCCCCCCCCCCCCTAATAAGTTTTGAACGAATAGTCCGATTCGAAAAATTCTTTTTGCATTCGAAAGATCTCGGCTAGGACATCTCATTTTCATATCTTACAATTGATTCGAACAATTTTTCGTTCAATTTTGAACAGTTCAAAAAAATTTAACATTAGCGCCTATGGGCGAAAATGAAGCAAATGATGTAAACTCTGGGTACAAGATCCATGTTCCAATGAACAAGCTTACTGGAAGAAGCGCTTGACGTGAAATATCAATTTGAAGTTTTTGTTCATTTTTGAACAGTTCAAAAAATTAACATAGCGCTTACGGGGAAATTTCAATCCTATATAAATCCTGATCTAACGGACCGATTTGCTTGGAACAAACTGTATCGGAAAGCTCTTATAACGTAGAACATGTACAAATAGAAAGTTCTTCTAGAACTAACGAGCCTATTTTCCTATGAAATTTTTTTATCGGAATTTTTAAGGATATTTCTCAATAAATAAATGAATGAGGAAAAGAATGAATAAATGAGGGAATAAATACATGAATGAGTAAATGAATGAATAAACACTTGAATGAGTAAACGAATGAATGCATAAATGAATGGCTGAATAAAGGAAAAAATGAATGCGTGAATGAATATGTATTATCCGTTGAAAAAGGTATATTTGAAAAAATTAAGAACTAAAGCTAAAGGAGAAAGAGAGAAAGAGATAGCTAGATTATAAATTTGAATTTGGTGTATACGGGAAAGTAGGCTCGTATAGTTCTAGACGGAACTTCTTGTTATTGTTAAATTAAAAGAATGAGGGATTTAAATTTATCGTTTCTGTAATTATTCAAAATGTAAAGGCACTAAAAAAAACTAACCGTTTTATGTGTTATTTCGTCTAAACAAATTTACTAAGAAACTTTATAATTTACTAAGAAAACTTAGAACAAGTGATCTAAGTTTAAAAATTACAGTTCTATAATTTTTAAGAAGAGGTGTGCATTCGCTCTTGGCAAAGCTGGACTTAAAATAAATAAATAAAAGTTAAAAAAAAGTAAAAGTTAAAAGTAAAGTAAAGTCTATGGTTTATTCTTATGAATATAACTGGAATTTGAAAGCAAAATAAATAGTAATTAATAGATCTGCTGCAATTTCCAAAATAATTTAAACAGTCGAGATGGAAAAAATCACATGGAAAGAAGAAACTTTTCTGATGAAAGAAAAAAAAAAGAAAAGAATTTGTTTTCGGGTTTGACTTTAAATTTTGGTAATGATCCAATTAATGTTAATTTGAAAGGGTTTTTTTTTTTTTTTGGTAAAACAAATCTGTACAATATTTACTCTCAAACTAAAAAATAATAAGAAGAAACAAATAAACAGACATTTTAAAATGTAATAAAATAGAGAGGAGAACTGAAAAAAATATCACAATACCTGCATTGAAAAGGAGATGACAAATACATTTACATGCTTTGTAGAGGCAGAAAAAAAAAATCCAAATCCAAATTCCTATTGGAGGTAAAAGAGCAGTTAATATCAGGCACTTGTCATCGAACTGAAAGCTCTTACAACAAGTGGCTAGCCGGCGTCGCTATTAAACAGAAAGTGAAGTTGCATTGCGCGGCAAAAAAGTTTTTGGCGAACTTTTGGCGCATTTTCTCATGCAAAGCAGCTGAGAGCACGTGCGGTTCTTTTATTAAATCCGATCGTGGGGTTTCCTAGCCAGGTGGAATCGCTCTTTTGGCTTCCATTAGTTCCTAACTTTTTTATATATTCCTAAAGTTGTTTTTTGCAAAAGAAAAGAAAACGTATTTGTTGTGAGGGCATTTTTTCATTATTAAGTGCACATAACATAAATATAAAAAGGATTTTTTGTCACAGTTCTGATAATATATATTTCACATATTTTTTTTATTTTTTAGATGTTTCATGAAAGGTTAATCATCCATACATTTGATAGCTAAAATAAAATTTTCTTTCTCATTTCGGTGAAATACCAAGAAAAATGTTGCTACTGTTTAGGATATTTTCGGTATTTTCGGGGAAAATATGCACATATTCAAATAATCATAATCATTCAAATGATTTATGTTTTGTATAAATTTTGCAGACGTGGAGAAGACCTTATTTTCATGTGGCCCACCACTTAACAATCCTCCCCCCCCCCCCCAACCACCACCACCACCCGCATAGAAAAACTATGGAAATGAGCGTGGAAATTATTAACGAAATAAAATTGAAATTACCTAAATCAAAATATTATTCATTATTTCATAAAATATTAACTAATTAGATAATAAAGAAGTATTTAATTTTTCAGGTGTAAGGAGCTTTTAAAATAAGCAGTTGCTCATCATCCGGGGGAAGAATCTCGCTCTCCTTTTCGAAAATTTTGTTTTTCAAAAATCATCTTACACAAAATGTTAGTATACCTTTTTTTGAAGCAAAAGCATTCGAAACTAAAATATATTACAAATAATATTGTAAGACTAATAGTAATCAAACTGGAGAAAATCATTGGATCATTGTGGGGAAAAAAAATAATAATAACGTTGATAATAAGAAAGAACCGCACCTCATTCCTCGAATGCCGCTCATTCCATCTTATAGTAATATAGTACCTTTTAAATTCAAGCCGAGGCCATTGTCAGAGGGGGAAGCCCTCCCCCAAAAAAAACTGTATCGCAACATAACTTTCCTTAACGTAGTGTGTCAAAGCAAAGACCCACCCACCAAGAAAAAATTATAGATGCGGCGTTGGCTTAGGCAATTTCCTATTAGTGTGTGTGTGTATCTTTTCAATAATCATAAATAAATCGCAGGATCACTTTTTTAATAAAATTTGCTTTGATCTAACCAAAATCGTTTTTAACCATGGTCAGTTGCATGTGCGTCTTGCTGGAGTAAGATTCTGTCTCTGCTAACTCAGAAATTTACTACTATGTATATGAGGAAATTTTATGAGTTATAAGCGCGGATCGCAAAGTCAATCCAAAGGATCAATTCCAGGTGATTGGCAAAGGTGCAGCGAGTGGTAGCCCCTCCTAGTTATCCTCATCATCATCATCATCATTATTATTATTATTATTATTACTTAAATATAACTAAAAGATTCTTGTTCGTTAAAACATAAAATTTCATTCTTTTTAGATATTTTTCATCACAAAATTTAAAAAATAAAATTCTCGCTTGTTTTTAGATTTGAAAGTGCTCAGCCAAGTCATTTGGGGGATCAACCTTCAAAAATACATGTGTGTAAATATTCCGCTGTTTATTTTTTAACCTTTACTATGCATTGAATATGCATCTAACCCCCCCCCCCCCCCCTCCCCGGTTAAAAAGTTTTGAAAAGAAAGGCAAATGTTACTGGCAGTTTAAGTTAAAGGAAATATAAATACGTTTATTTACAAACATTTACAGACAATCATAAATCATCCATAATTGTCTGAAGTAAACTTAAGAGATAATCATCCTTATTCTGTAAACATTGAGATAGTTTATCAAAATAATACAACTCCTTCAGCGCCCTTCATTAAACTGGCATTCTTACGGATTTTTATTTATTTATCTATATATTTATAAATGAGAAGAGCGGAAAATGTTAAATTTTCGAATTGTCAGCAACGTACAGGTAGGAAGATTAAGATAAACGGCAAACGTAGAAGGAAAGATAAGTTTTTATGATGTTTCTTTGGAACTTCCACTTCCGACAAGGTGACAGATATGGCGTCAAGAAATTTCTTTGGAAGGTTTAATGACTAAAATAAGAAAGGAAAAAAAAAGTACTTATAAAAAGAGCTCTAGTTTTTATCTAAAAAATTGAATTTGATGGTTATTATATTACCTTTAGGGGAGAAAGGGGAGAGTCCGGACATTTTTTCTTCACGATTTTTTTTCTAAGTTGTCAATACATCTAGAAATCTCCAGAAAGCGTTTTCTTGTGTCCTGAAGATTCAAATTTATGTGAGATTTTTTAAAAATTACCTAGAACGCCATGTATAGGGACAGTATGAATTTTAGAGCAAAGAGGGAAAGTGTCCGCCCAACATGGGGAGACTCAAGACGCATGGGAAAGTGGAGATCAGTGTTTCAAGAAGTTGACATTCAAGTTACTTCTAGGTAAACAATGAAAGCTGGGTATACAATAAAGGAATATGACCAATGACCCAAGAATTTAATCTATATCTATATTAGCATTATAAAATAACTTTTATAAAAAAATAGAACCGACTTAAAATTACAAATTGCGCTAAAAAGTGAAAAATAAATTAATTCTTTAAACAACATCGATGTGGCTTTTAAACATAGCTTTAGAAGTCAGTGCAAAATTAGGATAGATAAAATCTTTTGTAATCATGAATCCCAATTACAAATATATATATTTTCGCAGAGTTAGCGAGTTCCAATACGAAGTAACAAATGGTTTAACGGTTATTAGACTTATAATTTTGCACCGACTTCTAAAGCTATGTTTAAAAGTCACATCGATGTTGTTTAAAGAATCAATTTATTTTTCACTTTTTAGCACAATTTATAATTTGAAGTCGGTTCTATCTTTTTATAAAAATTATTTTATTTTATTCTTTTTAGTGAAATACATTTTATATAAATACTCTATTTTTTAAACAATCCATATCAAAGGGCAAACCTTCTTTGAATAATGGCACTAAAAACTAATCATTTGAGAATAATAGCAGAATACTACCAACATAAAGAATTACTTTTGCGTAGGAAGATAAATAGGTTAGCTGTAAAACGTGCTGTCCGTAGTCTCCCCTATATATTATTTCTCTAGCCTGTTTTTTGTTGCTACGCGATATCTTCCTTATTTCTTTATCAAATTCCATGATTTACCCCTCATTTTCAAGCTTATCGTGCCAGCTAATGACGAAAAAAAGACCCACGGTCTAAAAATATATCGCTTCTCTTAAATTTAAAAAAATCATCTAAGAGGTCCTTTAATGGATGCCAAATTGTTGTTGTATATGCTGGTTAGAGGCCGAGTGGTTAGAGCGCAAAGCGAAAGGCTGGTACCACCCAACATCCGTTGTTCGAGTCTCGCGTTTCGTTCACATTTTCTCCAATTGTTTTGCTGGACCGTTGATTTTTGATAAACTAAATTTAAAAAGGGCTCTTTTATATTTTATTTGGTGTGTTTATTTTCATGCAGTAAATTAAAAAATAGTAGAAAATATACTATTAAAATTATTTATTAAATTAAATATTCACGGCATAAAATAAGTTTTTGGAATGAATTCATCGGACATACTCTATTATTATTAATTTATTAGCTGCTAAATGTAAAACATTTTATGTGAAAACAAGATATTCTTTCTGAATATCTGTATCTGACTAGCATTCCTGCCCCAGCAGTGCACTCCTGGGTGTATATATATATGTGTATATTTATATACTCTCATATTAGCTTATTGTCTTACCAACTTTTAAGCTTTTAAAATTATTTATTTATTCTTTATATTTCAGTTTAAGGCATTTTTTGTTCCACCGGTTTCCTGAAATCAGAGGAAAAAAAAAGACCAATTTAAATAAATTATTTTATTTAATTATTACTTTTAATTTATCTATATAAATTATTTCTCTAGCCTGTTTTTCTGTCGCTCCGCGAGATCTTCTTTATTCCTTTATCAACTTCCACGATTTACCCTTCATTTTAAAGCTTATCGGGGCGGCTAATGACGAAAAATATACCCACGGTCTGAAAATGTACCGCTTTTCTGAAATTTGACTTAAAATCATGTACGAAGACATCCTTTAATGGATGCCAAATTGGTGTTGTGTACGCTGGCGCCCTCTTGTATCAAGTAAACAAACAAGAAACTCTTCTGTTTTCATTGTGTAACAGATCGGGCAGTTTTAGCTGAGTCTGTGTATTAAACTTATGCAATCGTTAGGCTCTACACAATCATTTATATTACGAATGCGTAAAGCCTAACCAACCGACAATAACTATATTTTAAGTAATGGAACTTTTTCGTTAGTGTATTTTAACGCAATGAATACTAATAGTAAAAATAATCATCATTATTTTCGTGAGTATTTTATCATTTTTAATATCTAAATAATAGTGGGTGGAAAAATTGTAACAGCTATTTGTACTGATGTGTTCAATTACATATCTTCTCTTGTACCAACACCCTTTTGGTTTTTCCTATTCTTCATAATGTCCTTTCTCCCAAATTAGTGCGGAATTCCGCACGGGTAGACTAGTTGAAGATTATTATAGTTGGAGCTCGACTTCACGCCAGGTGAGGTGGAATCGATACAAAAACAAACATTCTTTTAATGAATATCAAATTAAAGTATTCGAATTTGATACTCCACAAGTAAAATCTAATGAATGAATTCAGGGCCTCCACATGGGGAATGCAAAAGAGTACTACAGATGTTTGATAAAAATACAATGATCACACTTTCCAGTAAAAATTGATTTGCTCTGTATTTGAAGCCCTTGCCATCCTTACCAAGAACATGCTTAGAGAGGGTTTGCTCACAATAATTCAATTTTTATCACAAATCACAGCCTAAATGCACTGAATTATTACAGGCACTTGCGACTGATTTGCGAAAGTCCCTTTACGAAATAGCTTTTCCAAAAAATGTTGAAATACACCTCAAAAATCGGAGCTAAAAATTACGCAAACGTTTGCAATAATTTTGAGCTTAACCCGCTTAAAAAATTAATAGCGTTTTTCAGCACAAAAACAATTTTCTTAAGCGACTAATTTGCTTTATTATATCATCTTGACATCATTAACTTTATTCTTTCTGAACTATGAATACTTCCCCTAAATTTCTGGAAGAAAAGATTTGGAAAAGCGAAACTCGGAAATAAACTTGACATTTTTGGAAAACTGGCAAATGTATTTCCGAAAAAATCATTTTTTGACACATACGAAGGATTTTCGAGCAGGATTCCGCAGCAGCATGTAACAAAGAATTGAATTTTACAGATTCTGACACCTACCATGTGATAACCTACCATGACTGAATGTGTGAATTATAAATTCAGCAACATGTGCATGAATCTTTCTTGTTAACTCCTCAAGCTAATGTCCACAGGCAAAAAAATTTGTTATTCTCTTTTCATGCTTGAAAGCAGGGGTCGGCCGATCGGCTACCTGTGGCTGCGGAATTTGGTGCGGCTCGCTGAACAACAATTTTTAGCTTTTTTTCACATTATAAAATTAAAAAAAAACTTCCTAAACATTAGCGACCAGAGAAATGTACTTCATCCCCATCCAAGTTATAAAACCGACTACAGTAGAACTTGGATAATTCGAAGCTGAAAGGACCACAGCTAAACTTCGAATTATCCAAAACTTCGAATACAGAAGTCTAATTCTTGTAGCTTAATTTAAGGCCCGCGAATGCCGATTATGTTTATTCCGTCAAAAACAACGTCGATAGTCTTTTCTGAAAAATGTCAAGGCATGTATTATAAAATAATTAAGCATTGTATTTGTCCTTATTTTTCAAAAACGCAGACAATGTGGTTGGTTCTATCCCATACTCGCTGACGATTTCACATTTCGTCCACTCCTTCTTTCACCTCGCCATACGGCGACCTTTTCAGAAAACGTAAAAAGTTTTGTAAGGAATGCGTAGTTTACGCAAAGACATTATGAATTTTAGCTATCGAAATTGTACATCAAATTCTCTGTAGAAAAGTGACGATCAAACTAGACCTCTCTCTCTCGGAATAAGCAATGGCGTCTCAAAGACGAATAATATTTTCTACGCACGATCTGACCATTCAAGCTACCAATAATCAGTCACGTGTCGAAATATTGTGAAGAGAGAGGGATTTACCGTGATTCACTGTTCACCAGTGAAATTTAAAAGAGTAACTAAAGGACGTTCGGTCTCAGGGGATCTTTCATAATAGAAAACAAGACAGAAATCTTGCTAATCTACCGTTTGTTGCAAACAAACAAGTAGGGGTAAAATTTAGCAGACAAAAAAGTATTTCAACGTACTTTTGTTGGTTTCGGATGAGAAAAAACGTCGAATTATCCAAAACTTTTAACATTGATTTGAATACAAAAATCAAGGGACCAAGCGAAATCTTCGAATTAAGACGTTCGAATTATCCCAGTTCTACTGTATTAGGTCTAGGCTCGCCAATGAACATCTCC
Organism: Octonoba sinensis; assembly: GCA_038502835.1. Lineage (NCBI taxonomy): Eukaryota > Metazoa > Arthropoda > Arachnida > Araneae > Uloboridae > Octonoba > Octonoba sinensis. The sequence continues at coordinate 12,823,117 of CM076606.1, read as the reverse complement.
TTTTAAGGGCCTCAAAGATTGCTATGAGATTGGATATTGAAAAACTTGCTTTCAGACAGCAAACACAGGCATCACATTAAATGTGTTGTAAGTTCAGTCAAATGTGCAACTGGTGGAAAGTTAATAAAAAAGTATTGATTAGAAATGTTTTTATTTACATGTTAAAATAATATAATTTTAGAGGAAAGCAGAAATATATCAACCCCTTTTATCAGAAGTAGTCAATATGAAATGAGTGTGGTCAGCAACTTATATTCCATTTCACGAGATGCCCTCTCCCCCCATGAATAAAGAGGTTGCCGACCATAGGTGGATTTTCACAACAGCTCAGCAGGTCAAAATTCATATTGCTCGAAAAGTGAACCAAAAAAAGGGAAAAAGAGAAGGAGGTCATTACTTAGACCAGGGCTGTGGATTTCGCATTGGCTGAATTTGGGGTAAAGGTGCTAACTCGGAACTGCAGGGTTTCTTAGCTTTTTTTTTTTTTTTTTCATTTTTACTGACGCTTAGTTTCTTATAAATTTTTAGAAGCCATAAAAATGACAGCATAAAAAAAAAAAACTAGTTAAATCTTTTCCAAACTAGTTTTCTATAAACTTTTCTCTGTTCCTGCTGAAAAACGTAATAATATATTTCATTCCGATCATGATCTTACAGTTAAACCTGAAATATTAAACACTATTGCCTCTCATGTTGGCAATAGAGAGATAAAATATAGGTAGCTGGAAAAATGAAATTTTTGAATGACACACTACTACTACTTATTGACATGAACTACTTATTGACATGAAAACTTATCTTTAAAAAATACTTTTAAAAACATGCTCTGTGTGTATAAGGGTTTTCATAATACAAAAAATTAAGCAGAAAAAAAAACGTTTATTGGGTTTTGAAGGAAGCATTAATTCCAAACATTGTTAGTGACATGCAAGGAAGGACGACAATTTGAAATTTAACTTCACTTTAAAATAAAATTGGTCAACATCACTGTAAAATCATCTTGAAATTTTAATAATGATGCCATTAACAAAATTAATTTTCGTTTAGAATATTCGAACGACAGTACTTTTCGCATATTTCACAAAAATGTCCCATTATTGTAAAACTTTTCATAACGGACACCTCCTTTGGGCAGACAGTTTTTAATTCCCTGCGAGCAAAGTATTGAGCTTCTCTTTTTTTGAAGACACCTCTAGTACGGACAAATATGTTTGTCCTAGTGGTGTTTCCTAGGGAGGAGTTTTAGTGCACCTAGAAGCAGAGGGGTGTAAGTGACAAAATTAAAATTTTGGAGATAATTAGCTCAAATTATGAGGGAAGCAGCATTCTATATTGTGGAAAAGTATACTACTGATAGCTCTAACAGGTGCTCCACTTTAACATGATTTAGAAAAAAATTAAGATTGAAGCTCACATGAGATCCATGCTTTGAACATGTTGGCCAGTTACATCCCTTTGCTTCTCACTGCCTCATATTTGAAAGGGAGTTGGAGTTTTAAAAATTGCAGGAGTCAGAGTTAATTAATTTTCTTTAATTTTCCAACGAACTCTACAGCTCTGACTTAACCCCTTAAAGCACAATTTTTTTTCTGAAAAACTAGTATAGTGTAAATTATTCTTTGCAATTTCAGGTTGTGGTGGGTGACTAGGAAGAGGGGATGGCGTAAAAGTTACATAAACAAAATATATTATACAAACAAAGTGTAAACAGATCTCAGGCGGGCATTAGAAATAAAATGACGCACGGGCATGGGCAAACTTTCCGGTAACTTTCGCCCGTGTCAGATACGGGCAAATGCGTTAAGTGGTTAAACCTGAACATAAATTGGAGAATCTTTGAAGGGGGGGGGGGGGGTCATACCAGCTAACACGTGGTGTTGTGGTTTCCCTCCACCCTCCAGGGAAATTGTAGCCTAAAAATCATATTTCAGGCTACCATTGAGCTCTTTTAAACATTTACAAATATATTTATACATTCGATACACGCACAGCATTTCCTGTGGTAGAACACTATAAGACAAGTATGTTATGCATGCCATATTATTCCCGCCCCCCCCCCCCCTCACCAAGATTTTGCATGATCTAAAAACTTGTGTTATGTAAATATTACAGAATACTGATTGATTGATCGCTATATAATTTTAATTTGATTACTTATATGTACAGTGTAAATAATATAAAAGTTTAACAATGCACAACTGTATTACTTAAAGAAATCAGTTTAATTGCATTTTACAATAGTTTACAATTACAGAAAATTCTGTACAATAAGTGCTAAAAGCAATTTCTGCTTAAAAAAGTTTTTAAAGTAAAGTAAGATATGTAAGAACTTATAAGAAATATATATAACTCCATTTATTAAATTTGAAATATTGGTAAATCTGAAAGACAAGCAATGTGACCAGTTTAGTATAAATCAAACTAACAAATATATATTTATCAATTCTAAATAGGAACTCTTATAACTTTTCAAAATAAAAACTTTTTTGATGCTCAGATAAACTGCCAACTTGAGAACAATTCCAAAATAACATAAGATAAAAAGATAAGATTTTTAAAAAAAGGTTTTTTCTTTTTCCAGAACAATTTTGTTGCAAAAATACATTATTTTGAAATAAAACCTGTAGCATAAAAGTTTTTTTTTTTTTTTTGTAGAGCTGCATAATTAATGGTAGTTTAGGTCTTTAATTGTTTGGTGTTACGACATTAAGCTGCCTCTTTGTTTTAAATTTGGTTACAGCTTTTATGACATCTTAAATAGGAAGTTCTGTCTAGAACTACGAGCCTACATTCTCGTATACACCGTCAAGTTGATAATCTAGCTACTCTGTGTCTGTTTTTTATTTAGCTCTAGTCTTAATTACTTCAAATATACCTTTTCATCAGTTAATACATATTCATTCACTCATTCATTTATTCCCTCACCCATTCATTCACTCATTCCAGATAACAAAGTTTCATGGGAAAATAGGCTCCTTTAGTTCTTGATGAACTTCGTATTTGTACATGTTCTACGTCATAGGATCCACCTGATAAAGTTTGTTCCAAGCAAATCTGTCTGTTCGATCAGGATTTATATAGGATTGAAATTTCCCCATAGGCGCTAATGTTAAATTGCTTTGAACTGCTCAAAATTGAACAAAAATTGTTCGAATCAAAAGATATTTCACTTCAAGAGCGAAAACGTACTCCTTCGAAAAAGCTTGTTCATAGCAACATTTATCAAAATTTGCTTCATATTTTCCAGTAGACGCTAATGTTAAGATTTTTTTAACCGTTCAAAATTGAATGGAAAACTATTCACATAAAAAAATTAAATACAGAAATGAGATGTCCTCGTCGAGATCTTTCGAATGCAAAAAAAAAAAAAAAAAATCTTTCAAATTGGACAATTCGCTCAACAGTTATTGGAGGGGGGGGGGGGGGGGGGCAGACAGACACATTTTCCCCATTTCAAAACCCTACTATTAATTTTTTAATTTTCAATCCTTATTTAATTACTTCACTGATTTTGACTTTTCTTTATTTTTAACTATATTTTCACAATACATTAAATGTTCTTTCATACTTTATCTATTTATTTTTTTATCTTTTACGGAACTTTTTTAAATTTTACTTTTTAAAAATGTTGCTTGATGGTAATGCATCTCAAATAAGTGATTTTTCTTCTTCTTCTTCTTTTTTTTTTTTTTACTTTTACGGAAAAGTAGGCTAAAAAGGGATAAAAATTGCTACATTATAAATACTTTATAGTGAAACAAACATTGAAAACAGAAAAATCTTACGTTTCTGAACAAATTACACAGAAGCAAAATTTCCCATAATGATAGTCTCTACAACGTAACATGTAACAGAAAAACAGTTGAACTAATTAGGATTTTTAATTGGAAAAAAGAGGAACAAAAATTTATGTTTTTAAAATTAGATGTGTGCTAAACATATTATTATATATCATTCCCAAATAATATATTTTAAGCTACATTTAGTTTAAGTAAAACTTCTTAACAAAAGCAAATTTATCAAATGAGAGACAAAACACCATTAATAATCAGAAAATCAGTGTAGATTAATAAGCAAGATGTAGGAATACTTTAACATATCTCTAATAAAAGAAGTAGATCATGTAAAATATTTTACTTTCCATTTTTAAAACAAAAAATGATTGAATTTAAAAAAAAATGTTTTGATGTATTTAGTATTTAATTAGAGCTTAAAAAGTAAATTAAGTGCAAAATATTGTTTGGTTGTAACCTGTTAAATGAAGATTGAAAGATTAAATAGCAAACAATAAGCAAGCAGGGATGTAAAATATGTTTAAACGGCAAAACAATGTTCAGGGGAAATTTGTACAAAAACGTTGAGTAATAATACTATAACAATAGTTAGAATAATAATAACAACAGCAACAATAATGAATAATGAACAAATGGCTTTTCACCAGATTTTCATTACTGGCAAGAATTAATTTAAAAAAATTAAATACAATGCAAATACAGTTTGGTAAAATTTTTGAAGAAAAAAAATGTTCTGGGGAAATTTCAGGTTTGAATTGGGAAATTTTATAAACTCCTGTAAGCAAGATATAAATTGTTAAGTGGAGACAGAGGAGTATGGTTTAATGAGCATACATTTAAGCAAGGAAAGAATTTTTAATTAAAATACATAAACTGATTTTAAAGTTATGAAATTGAAAGCGACCTGATTATAGAAATTTTAAAAACATTCAAGATTATTATCACTGAAATGTTCAACTTCATTAAATTTAGTTGCACACACTTTAAATGAAAAACACATCTATATATATAAATATGACTAAAAATGTTTGGCTTCTTGACAACATAACAGTAAGTTTATAGTAGGTATCTGTGGGTTTTCCAGTACATGCATGATGTTTGCGTGTAATTAAATTGATGCTATGAACAAAAAGTTAAAAGCTTTTAAGTGCTCTTAATAATCTATTAGAGTTAATGGAAATCAAACAAACTATTTTGTTCAAAAATGTTTAATCTTACAGATTGTGTGATCAACATAGGACTTAGTTACAATGAAAAATTGCACAGTGGTTAAAAAACCTGTAACTAATAAAAACAAATGATACAAAGCTCCGTGCATTCAACTCTAAGTAAATTTTTACAACAGGAAATTCATGGAATTAAAACTAATATAATTTGTCCATATCTGAATATTTATATAAAAATTAAACACTATCCTATTTGTATTCCAAAATGTTCTGCAGCTTTTGCTTGTGCTTTAGCAGCTAGTAACAGGGAATATAAATGAGCCAATTCTGTTTCCGTATGCGCAGCATCTACAGCTTTTTGGAATAATTCTAAGCCTCGTTTCAAATTTCCACTGGAAAAATATATGTAAATAAAATAAGTAACAATGATAAACATAAAAAAAGTCATGTTGCTCAAAAATACAGAAGGGCCCAAAAAAATGTATACACTCATTGACAGTGAACCTACTCAGAACAAATGACATGCAGCTATGGACCTTGCTTGGTCACTTTGAACACATGTAATTATATGTACATTTTACAATATCAATTAAAAATCTTGTTACAGAACATTGACATTTACAAATTATGTTTAAAATAAAGATATTCACTGTCAAGTAGTGTATACATTTTTTGGACCCCTCTTACTTTAAAAGGTGATTTTTAAGCTGTTTATACAACAAAAACTTTTGTAAATGGCATTTAATAGAATAGTGTCAAAGCATAGTAAATAAATCATATGTAAACTTTTTTGTTTCTAACTGAAATACCTGTCACTATGCAGATTAATTTAAGGCATTACTTAAGGAAATGTAGTGTATCTTTCACTTTATCTTTCACTTTTCCTAGCAAAATAAACAATTATTTTAGGAAATAAGGTAAAAGTGTTATTCAGAGGCATGCTTTCTTGATCTCATTAGAGCTCTTTTACAGATAGGCCGACATATCAGGCAGCCTATGTATAGTGCCTTAGATCTCACCACCTGGTTCAAGTATATTATCTCTTCTTGTGGTGGATTTCCCAAAGTTAATATTAGAAAAAAGAAACTTCAGTAGGTCCCCAAAAAAATTATGAAATATTCACAAGAGTTATGGATGGCTTCAGAAATCACCAGTTGCAAACAAAGGTGTTCAAACTATAAGCAAATCACCTTCCTCAAATCTATTCACTTAAGCTTTCTGGGCTCTATAAAAGAAATTAACTTCAAAAACATTTCTCCAAATGCAAAACAAAAAGAATTTAACTTACTAAAAGATAAAAACTTAAACTAGCATTAACATTGGAAAGACAGACCCTTAAAAAAACTGTATTTGCAAAAGAATAATTTTAATTATTATTAAAAAGTTTCCCTTTGTACAAAAAATGAATTTGGGAAAAAGAATTTGTGCCCAACACATCTTCTTTAATGACTAAATAAAAAATGAGGGAATAATAGCGAATCCACATCCCTTTGTTTTTCTCAATTTAATTACAACAAACAACAAGATTATCTTTTTTAAAAAAACTTACTTTTGAACTTCAATGGTACCTAAAGTTTCATAGCCAAATTGGCACTTGTCATCCATTTCTATTGCTTTATTGAGAAATTCCATGGCACTAGACATATCCCTTTTCCACTGAAGCATTAGAATTCTACAAAATATAATCATTAACTAATAAGGTATCAAATAAAAATTGAAAATAATCTATGGGATCAGTAATATAACAATCACATTGAAAAACAAGTATCAAAACACTTCATACCCTCTATGAACATAAACATTTGGATCATTTGGATCTAATTCCCCAGCCTTTTTAAAGTACTTTTCAGACTTTTCATACTGCTCACATTCACTCAATACCTACAACAAATCAGAAATTATAACACCCAATCATTTTAAATGAAGGGCATGGTAAATAAATTTACATTAATGGTAATAGCAAGAATAAACATTTCATTTTGTGTGTTATGATAATTACATAAAATATTACATGTAGACCAAAATTATGAAATATACATAAAAAGAAGCAAAATATTTTAAAGTTAAGATTTAGGATTCCAACTCTAATACTATTTTCCAAATCAAAATCACATTAAAATAAATCATGATTTCTTTGAATTTGAATATGAATGGTTGGCTGAAATATGCTTTAAGATGTCTGAAGATGATGTAAAAATTAAAAAAGATTATAAAATTAAAATAATAATAATTAATTAGTTCTAATTATTAAATATGATACAGACACACAGACAGAGGGAACTATGAAATTTTGCTTGAAATAAAGGTTGTAAATGCAACATATTTTATGTTAGGACCCCCCCCCCCCCCAACACTTTCTAACACTAAAATCAATTTTTAAGAAAATATTTTTAAAATTATTTAAATTAATGATTTTTTTTAAATTACTTGATTTAAAATGCAATTTAAATCATGATTTAAATCAGCTTGAATTAAATCATGACTTAAATTAAACAAGCCTTGCACCAAGTACATCAATCTTTCAATGTAAAAGGTAACCCCCCCCCCCCCCCCCCGAAAAAAAACATGTTAATTTTATTTAATGGATTATATGAATTTATTTTAAAAAACCAATCTAAATGGGGAAAAAGAACAATAATAATATATCACAACTGAAAAAAAGGCCCCATCAAAGGGTTAAAATCAACATTTCCATGTTTTGTAAGGTTACATTAGCTATACTGCAAAACCACAAATACCTGATCATAAAAATAACAGTAGTTCTGGTCGTTACACACAAAACAAGTTCTTAATATTTTCAAATTATGTTTCTGCAGTTTTCAATGGAATATAGTGTTTCAAACAGCATGTTGCTATTCAGAAAAAAAAAATAGTATTCAGCATACTGACTGGGCTTCCTTTTTAACAACTTTCTATTTCTATGCTTAAAGGAAATACACCTAGATAAATTATCATGAAAAAAAATTTAAATAATAAGATATGCATCATATCTATATCATGTTTTCCTTTTATCCAACTCCATCTACCCCCCCCCCCCCCTCCCTTTCTTACATCATCACAATTGCTATAAAAAGTTCATAGAGTTTTTATTAATACCTATAACTTTGCATAAAAGACTTTTTTTTTACATAACAATGAATTTAAACTTTGCTTAAGCAATAATGTATTTTCATCTTGTTACAGAATGTAAAGTTAAAATTGTCTATAATGTGACCCTATAATGATCAATACCGATACAGAAGTTGCAATAATGAAAGAAAAAGTAATTTTAGACAATTTTATAGAATAACCATGCTGTTGGCAATTGGAAAAAAAAAATTTCAAATCAGAAAAGCTTAATTAATATATTTATAGCTGCTTGAAACTACATATCTATATTTAAGTTGAAAAGGAAATATTTGTTTGAATGTTCAATTATGAGTTTGAAAAATATAAAAAAGTAAGCTTCTTGAATCGAATCAGCATAAACATTATCTTAATTCTATCATAACAGTTTGCTAAAAAGAGACAAAATGCAAGCAGTTACTTTTTTAAAGGAAACAATATAGTTAAGAACAAAAGTATGACAAACACTTCACAAACAAGTGATTTAAACTTTGAAATACAAAGAGGGACCAGACACATATTTAACAATCTACTATCAAGAACATTTACTGCAATGGTAAATCAAGATTATAAGATTTACCTGGGCATATAGAAAAATGCTTTCAGAACAATTAGGAAATTTCTTTTCTATTTCCTCAAAGCCACTTAAAGCAGCTTTCTTTTGATTCTCATCATTAAAATGCAACCCACATCTATACTGAATGTAACACTTTTGAGCACAAGCAGATGGAAAATTTGGATTTAAGGAACAACTTTTTTCCATATCCTTTAGGCAGTCATCAATGCGGTCCATCAAAAGATAAACCTAGAATGAAGAAAACTTTCAAATAAAGGTTTAAACAAAGTAGAAATAATTTAAATTGAAGCTTACATAAATATTTTAGACTAAGTACATTCCACACACACACTTATAGTATATAATGTAGAATCTTGAGACATTATTCCCACATCTGTCATTTGCCTACACAAGGTTTCGAATTAAGGGTTCTGTGATGCCAATTTATGTTTTACGTCGACCCACATGCGCTGTTTGTCCATATTTATAGTTCAAAATGAACCCATGAAAAACAACTTATGGAAGTTTTACTACATATTATATATAAAGCATTGCTATGCTCAACAAAAAGTTCTGTCTAGAACTATACCAGCCTACTTTCCCCTATACACCCAACTTCAAATTTATAATCTAGCTATCTCTCTCTCTCTCTCTCTTTCTTGTTTAGCTTTAGTTCTTAATTGCTTCAAATATACCTTTTTCAACTGTTAATACATTCATTCACTCCCGTGTATTTATTTACTCATTTACTTATTTTTTCATTCATTCACTTATTTATACACTCATTTATTATTTTTTATCATTTATTCACTCACTTTCTCTTATTCATTTAATCATTCATTAATTGAAAAATATTCTTGAAAATCCCGATCAAAAAATTTCATAGGAAAATAGGCTCCTTAGATCTGGATGGACTTTCTATCAATACATGTTCTACAATAAGAGCTTTCCAATAAAGTTTGTTCCAAGCAAATCGATCCGTTAGGTCAGGATTTATATAGGATTGAAATTTCCCCGTAGGGGCTATGTAAATTTCTTTGAACTGCTCAAAAATTGTTCAAATCAAAAAGTATTTCATATAGACAGCTTCTTCCAATAAGCTAATTCATAGGAACTTGGATCTTACTCCCAGAATTTACATAAGTTGCCCATGGGTGGTGATGTTAAGATTTTCTAAACCGTTCAGTACTGAACGAAAAATTCTTCCAATCAAAAAGTAAAATATGGAAATGAGATGTCCCCTCTGAGATCTTTCGATTGCAAAAAGAATTTTTCGAGTTGGCCAATTCGTTCAAAAGTTATTGGGGACAGGTAGACCCCCCCCCCCCCCCCCCCACACACTCAAAACCCTATTTTAATTTTTTTTATTTTTCAATCTTTATTTAATTATTTAACATATGTTTGACTTTTCTTGATTTCTAACGGATATTTTCACGAAACATTAAGCCTTCTTTCATGCTTTATTATTTTTTTATTTTTATGGAAAAGTAGGCTAAAAAGCTGTGAATAATTCACAATTTACAATTTGCACATGTTGCCCAGCAGTGGACCAGTCGGTCAAAGCTCAATTCCCGCAGAACACCGAAAATGAAGCGGCCTTGGCCATTGTCAGTCTTTGGAAGGGCAACCACCTCTTGCGACTGGTTGCTTGAGGAGCATATATATTAATAACAATTTACTAAGTTAAAAATTAAAAACTACATAAATTTCTAAATTCATGGATCTTAATAGTAAGTTTTAATGATTGAACCATTGGCAATTTGAGCTATTCATGTGCCAACAGAAAATGTAACATTTTGAATCTCATTCATAGAAAAATAAATACCATTAAAATTTTTGATTGCAATTCAAGGCCCCAATAAATTGTAAAAGGAAAGTTGTTCCTCATAAATCTCTAATTCTTATTAATAATAACAACTTGTGCTTGATAATTCAAATAATGAATTCACATGAAAATAAACAATTTGCCACAACTCAAAAGAAAATTCCACAGAAATATCTAATATGCTTCACTGGGGTAGACTAATTGAAGGCTTTAAAAAAAACGTAATTAAAATCAGCTTAAGAGAATAACATGTTCAAAAATATTGTGCACAAAATCCTACAATTTAAAAACCCAAAAAGTTTTACTAAAAAATATGAAGTTAGAAATAGCGTATTTCAAGCTCATTTTTTCATTTTCTTATCTGAAAAAACACCAAAATGAACCAAATATAATCTGATAGAAAAAAAATCTGCTCTTTATAATGGTGGTAAACAAAATGATCAAGATAAGTTTGAGCTACAAATCACTAAAACAGGCTATTTTTGACACAGATGAATTTAATAGTCTGTTTAGAGGACAAATATAGAATGTAGATTTAAGCTTGGAACTGTAATCGATCGAAAAAAGGTTTGTTTATAGAAAAAGTGAAAACTTTTGAATGAGCTTTGTTCTGGCTTAAATCTAAACATCCAGAACAGTGTAAAATACAGATAAAAATTTTAGCCTGAGTGAGAAAATTATATCTCACAAAAGAACTTATAATTTTGCTAGAATTTGTGTGCATGCAACCACAAGAGTTAATGAATTTAAACTCCCAAAAATTGTGGAAAAAAAACTTTTATTTCAAAAAATTTCAGTGCTTTAGTGTAATTACTTTGTCTAATAGGTTGGCCTAAACATAGTTTGAACTCTTTTACAAAGTTGTTATGGTAAATCATATTTGAGGGGTCCTAGATCCTCAGCATTTGGATCTTGGAAGGTGAAACTTGCAGCTGTTAATTTCAATGGTATGGATCTGTAAAACTTTATCAAAATTGGTCACGTAGGGAAAATTTGGCCAGTTAACTATTATGTTTGTACGGACACCGGCCGTGAAAGTCTAGGTTCCTATAGTTAACATAATGACTCAAAAGTAAAAACAGTTAATTAAAAACACGTACCTGTCCCCTGTGTAAATATATATCTGCATTATTTAAATCTAAATCTATTGCTTTTTGAAAATCTTGAAGAGCTTCATCCATTTTTTCCATTTGAACTTTTAGTGTTCCAATTTTTATTAGGCAGTTTACTCGAACCTGCAATAAGAAAAATATGTTAATAAAAATCTAGCTTCTTACTAGTAGCATTTATTTACCAACTAAATATCTGAATTATCAAAGAACAATTCAAATGTGAGGAATTTTTTTCGGAGTTTTTCTCAAAAGTTAATTAACTAGCTTTACAAGACTATTAAGATTTTCAGGTCACAATAAGGGGGTAGTTTTGGCAGTGGTGCAGTCAAGAGGGGATTTATTTTAATTCAAGTGTTCTTTCACTTTCTTTATTTTAACTTCAGCGTCTCTCTTTCTTTAAGAGGACTACAAAAGTGGATAAAGTCCTTCTTTCCTTGGTTCTGAGCCATACAGTCAATCTTATTATAGTAGTATATATGTATGGACTGTTATGATCATATGTATATGCATATATAATATATACGTATACATAAATATACATATATATATATATATATGCATAATATCTATAAGAGATGTAATTTTTTTTCTTGTCATTCATTATCTAAAAAAAGCAATGGCAATTTTCTTCAAGTACACCAATATATCTAAAACCTTTTTCATGTTACATTAAAACAGATTCATTTCCCCCCAAAAATATAAGTGGAATAAAAAACAATATTTATTTTGATCAATAAAAAAAAAAGAATGGCTGGATAGAAAAGGATAGTGAAAAGCTGAATGTTTTTTGGAAAGAAAAAACAATTACACAGCAAAAGGCTTGACTCTTCACAACCCACAATGCAAGGGGACAAGATGGCCAGATTCGAATATTCAACACAAATCCGGGAAAAACTACTTTTCTTTCAGAAGAAATGCTTTGTCACCAGCCCTAAATATTTTGAATATTCTAAAAAGGGAAGAAAAAAGCATTCGAGCACAGGGCCCAAAACCTGTAATCATTTTTCAATTTCCACGACTTTTGATAATTTTTTGTTGAAAATCATAACTTTCCAGGACAAATTTCAATCACAATCAAAATACACGACTCTCCAATTGCCTAGATATATATATATACATACACACACCATACATGTATGTAGATATATAACAGAAATGTAGTAAAATATTTTTAAAAGGTTTATTAATCAAAAATTTTTTTTAAAATGTTTGAGAATGAGAAAAGGGCTCATCAGTGTTGGTTTGTCTCAAAGAATGAGCGATGCAGAGCACCTCACAAATCCCAAGCAAAACCACACTAGAGCCGACAGCAGTATAGGCCTGAATATCTTCAAATCAAGCATAAAAAACAAAAATTGAAATACAAAATGTGGCGTTTCATCCATGCCACAGTCCTAAGACTAAAATAAGTGACACACAAACAGACCTGCTCCAGAATAATTTAAATAAACCACTCTTACCTAAAAAATCCGAGTAAAGACACCAAATCCATGTCCAACTGGTGAGTTCGTTCCAAGTCGTCATCCATTAAGAGAAGTATAAATCAGGTCCAAGAAATTCAAAACCGCTAACGTGGAAAGACGTTCCGCCAGCGCTGTTGCCAAACATCAAATTAAAATTCGCCGCATATAATGTGGTGAATTCAATTTTATTCAATTTATATTTTTTATGCTTGTTTTGAAGATTTTCTGACCTATATTACTGTTGGTCTAGTGTGTTTTTGCTTGGGATTTGTGAGATGCTCTGGATCGCTCATTCTTTGAGACAAACCAACACTGATAAGTCCTTGTCTCATTTTCAATCCTTTCAAAAAAATTTTACTACATTTCTGTTATATATTGCTTTACTTAAATTATTGTTGCTTTGTGCATGGTTTTAGGTGATAAGTGTTGCTTTTTCCTGGCTTCCTATATATATACATATATATATATATATATATACACACACATGCATCCTTGAAAATTGATTAAAACCTTGAAAATTTAATAAAAGTAGCTAAATTTTCTAGAAGAATTCTGTAAATTATATTGCGCTATAACCATTAATAAAAGAATTTATCTAACTATAAACAAATCTACCTAATTATTAAATGCACAACAGTAGAGTAAAATTATCTTTACTAAAAGATTATTTTAATCTATATAAATAAAACCAAAAGTTTGTGTGTGTGTCTGTCTGTCTGTCGATCACCTCCAGACAAGATGGAACGGTCCAGAAGCACGAAATTTTGGTTACAGGTACCTTGGGTCAGGTCCTCGTGCACCTTGAAGCGTTTTTCCTAAAATTCGAATTTGTTCTTTTTTTATTCCAATTTTAAGAAAAACTGTTAATTTTCAATTATCTCATTGAAGAAATGTCCCACGTTTTAGGTTTTTGCATCATATTAATGCCCGTAAAAAACTGCACAAGATGATCTTTTCTGAAGTTCGTAGAACAAATAGAACACGCGCAACGTTAATTTAAAGTCTTTTTCGAATTTTAAAACGAGGCTTACCTCTGAATTTATCTGCTCAATTTGCGTGTTTTCGCCAAAATAAATATTACTTTTGTCACCAACTAGATGATTTCTGAAAACGTAAGATTAAAACAATGCTATTTTATCTTTATTCGTGCCGTTTTATGAGCGAAACATATTCTAAAAATTCATTTTATTTTTATACATATTTTGTGGAACTGCAGACGAATTTTAATTACTTTACCTTGAGGTTGATTCTCCTTCCTTTTTTGGCGATTTAATAGTATAATAGCAGTTCAACAATTGCATGAAACATTATTTCTTATGGTAAAGTGTCCGTTTTATCAAGGAAACAAATTCTAAAAATTCATTGCACTTTTATGGATATTTTGTGGATTATTAACTGCATGCGATTTTTAATGTTGATTCTTCTTTCTTTTTTGACGATTTAATATTCATTTCTTCGATAAGAAATAGGTTGGAAGGTCTTCGATATCGCTTAGTTTTGATGAAATTTAAAATTTCGCCAGGTGGTGATAACTTTTTACCCTCCCATCTTCCAGTTAATTGTTCTCAATATATTATTTTGCGCTTCGTAACTTTTCCAAACCGCGCCCAATAATCCTTATTAGTACTATTGTTCTCATTTAATTCAATACATGATTTACAGTATAGGATCATGGCGTATTTGCGAAATGCTGCCATTATTTTAGTGCAATTTGGCGATTATTGATTCCATATTTTACGCAAGTGATTTATTTTCTAACATTTATTTAATTTTTGTATTGTCTATTTGGCGCCATTTGGGCAGAATTTAGTTATTTTTTTCTATCAACTTAAGTTTCTCATGTCAGAATTGGTTCAGTGTTGAACATTTTCTAATTTAAATGTGCACTTGCCTTTGGAAATAATGCTTTTCTTCCTTTCGTTTTTATATGAATTTTATGAAAGTGATATTTAATTGAATTTTCAGGAAATGTTTTGACGATTCTGCAAGCGGGATTTTTTAGGCATTTTGATGGGGAATTTAAAATGGACTGCTGAGTAATTTTAGGAACAGTAGCTCTTGAAGATCAGTATTCTATTTTTAGTCACTGACGTCTTCATTCTAATGGTCATTTTTTAGGACTAATGTTATTATTCTATTAGGGATGTTTAGGAATAGTTGTCTTTATAGAAATGGGGGGCTTTAAATAATGTTTTCTTTATTGTAGCAGAAATATTCAGGGAGAGTTGTTCTTGATCTGATGAACATTTTGAAAGATACTGCTCTTTTTCTGATGGGAAATTTTAGATGTATTGTGGTCGATATTTTAATTGCGATTTTTACGGGCTCTTGATATCATTTTGGCACAATTATCCCGCTGCATAGTTACTGTTTTTCTTACTCTAATTGCAATTTCTATGAACTTTTGTTGGCATTTTAATGTGGATTTTTATGGACTTATTTTTGGTCTAAAAGGAATTTTTCTAAGCTGTTCGTTTTAATGCAATTGTGGTTTTTAGTGAATTTTACTGTCTAAATAGGATTTTTATGGACTTTTGCCCATTTCCTACTTGGATTTTTTAAGAAAATGTTTCCCTGTACATTTACAACAGGATTTTGGACATGCGTCACTTGGACTGCAAATGATGCAATTTTATCCCGCGCAACGTCGGGCATGTCAGCTAGTTGAAAATAAATGACAATGTGCAAATAGTCTCAAAAAAATTTAATCACAGAACAGCAAAAATATTCTTCTTTTCCTATTAAGGGCATTACAAAGTTACTTAGCAAGCCTATCCATTGAGTTAAGCGATAAACTATCTTTTCTTATAAAAAACATTGAATGATATCTATTAAGCAATTAATATAATTGTGAGAAATGATATTGCACTGAAACAATATGTACTGAAACAAATCTAGTAAACCAAAGTTAAACCTAGAAAAATCACACTTCAATTTAAAGTAAATGGAAATGAAAATTTTGCACATCAAAAAATGTATTTATACTAACTTTTACATCTACACTTTCCAAAGAAAGCAAATTATTTAAATCTTTCAAAGAATCTTCAATCTGCCCTTGTAGAAGCTTGAATGTGCCTCGTACTAAAAGTGCTTCAGGTAAATCAGGACCAGAACGTTCAATTTCAACATTACAGTTAGGAATTACTTCTTCAAAATTTTCTTCAGCAAGGTGATGAATGACTAACCTATAACCACTGAAACAGGGTAGAAACAAATTTTAGTTTAAAAATGTCATTAACATCAATAAGAAAAGCTAGAACTAGAAGCCTATTCTTTTTTTCTCCTGAAAAGTAGAACTGTTAATGAATTTTTTTTTCACAAAATATGTATTTAACTACCAGATAGTACCACTAACATACTACAATAACTCAATTAACTGGAAACCAATTATTTAGGATGTCAAAAATTTATACATTATAAAATGAAGTTTAAAACATTAAAATACATTTTTGCTTGCAATTTATTTGGAATAATTAGGCAGTGTTGAATGTCATTTATGGCATCATTTCTGCTCACAAATAAATGCAATATTTAATTTAAACAAAAAAAACTATAGTAGAGAATTCTTATGGAAAAATGAAGAGGTTTTTTTTTCATTTTTGGAGACAATAGTTAAGAAACAATGTAAAGATGGATGCATAATCATTGTCTAGGAAACAATACATGACTGATTACATGGAAATAATTTTGCCAGGCATGAAATACTGAATCGTGGTAAAATAGTGTATAACATCAAACCCCAATAATTCTACTTGTGTCAAGAACTACACATGATAAAAGAGTACCTTACAGAAGCAAAGTACATCATAACTCTGCATTAACACACTGTAAAGCTCTTGGTTCAATACAGATTAATTCAGCAGAAAATTCTGAGAAAACACACAAAAGTTTCAAAATAAATTGAATATGCATGTTTTAGGGTAACAAGGTAATGGTTCTTGTTTTTATCAGTGCAAAAAATTTTAAGCTTCAAGAAATAAGTAATTTAGTTGAAACTTTATATTCCAGAGAAATAGGTATTGGCCACATAGGGTGGCCAATACCTTCTCCTCCATGCCCTCTCTTAACCATTGGCACATAGGGTCTCAACCTATATGCCAATGCCTCTGTTTCTCTCTCTCTCTAGGCCTCTGGAATATAAAGAAAATGGAATATGTCACCCTAAATGGAATCAGTTATTTGAGAAACCCCATAAGTCAACATTTTTCACGAAAATGATTTTTGTAAAAAATTGATTATGATGATGAAGACTCATTGTTTGATAGAGAAACCACATCAGTATTGGCTGAATAAAGCAGTCTGGAGGAAAAAGAATATTATGTGTATTTGAGAAACCCTATAAGTCAGTGAGTTACACTGCTTGCACGCTAGAAACGCTAGTGTACGTGGATCACAATGTAAAGAAACACAACTCCAATGCATTCTGGGATATCTCAGAAGCTAACCATTCTTTTCAACAGACTCACACCCCTCTTTCCCAATAAACTCAACTTCATGCATGCGCAGTTACGCTTTCCGTAGACAGCCACGTTGGTTTTGAGACACTAGTCGGAATTTGTTGGTTTGTGATAATTACTTTTATATTATTTTTTTTAAGATAATTAATGCATTTAGCATCTAATTATACCATATTTTTCAAAAGAAGAAAAATGTTTTTATCGCACCTTTTTATGTTAATTTGAGAAACCCTATGAGTCAACAAAATTTGAAATTCAATATAAATTCATGTATATGCAATCCAGGTTAATGAAGCATATGGACAGTATATTTGACCTAGTACTAACGATTAAGACAAGAAAAATGTCCATCACATGTTATCACCAACTTTTATTTAAGTATTTCTCAATTTTCCAAAAGTTGCTGAAGTGTGACTTATGGGGTTTCTCAAAAACTGATTCAAATGTTTTTTTAGTATTAATACAAATGTAACTAAAGTGCATTTATTTGCATTATAATTAATATCTTGCAGTTATTA
The DNA here is from genome assembly GCA_038502835.1 of Octonoba sinensis. Taxonomy (NCBI): domain Eukaryota; kingdom Metazoa; phylum Arthropoda; class Arachnida; order Araneae; family Uloboridae; genus Octonoba; species Octonoba sinensis. The sequence goes on along the minus strand of CM076606.1, from coordinate 12,805,121 downwards.
AACAATAAGAAAACGTATTCTGATTTCGTTGCATTCATGCATTACTCTTTTCCAGCATATAAAATGAATCTTACAACTATAAATTGAAAATTCTCTAGTTTAAAATTGTTTTTTGGAACTGTAGACATCTGTATGCTCAGGTTCATTTTTTTTTTTTTTTTTAAATTTCCAATGACAGATAAGAAGACCATTACAGCAGAAAACGAGTATAAAAATCACAAAAACACAAAATAAAACAAATAGTCTATATATCCAGGTTCAATTGTACGCAGGGGGGTAAAATAAATGTAATATACATATGTTCCCCTAAATCACATTCAACAAGAAGGGATAATTGTAATATGCTTTTAGGAATTTAATTTTTTAAGATAGCCATTAAAATGACAAATTAATTAAAAGGATAAATTTGAATATGATTTCAAAATGTGTAATGAATCACATAGTTCCCTACAGTTGAATAACAATAAATGAGAATAATTTGCATATTTAAAACTTGAGTATTGATGCATTTATATGGTATTCATGAAAAAGCAACTGCAGTACATTCAGATACTTTTAAAAGAAGATTGTTTACCTCAATTCAGAAATGTTTCTTTCCTGTTTTCTGTTCTTATACTCTTCAACAGATTTCATAGATGGATCTTCACTAAATGAAATAAAGTAATGTCGAGCAAAATGTTTTGATGGCAGCCTTGGTTCTTGTTTCTGAAAAATATTTTTGAAATTAATTCAAATTGAAAACCATCTACTGGGCTTCACAAAAACTAATTTTATTTACTCATTTTGGTCAACAAATAAAAGTAAAGGCATTTTACCAGTCGAAAAGTTATAAAATATAAACAACATATACAGGTATTTTATAATTTGAAAGAAACAAACACAAGAGATGACAGATTACATGAAAAACATAAAAAATTGCTTATATAGGATGAAATGGAAACAACATTGGACATGGTAGCCAAGATTAGCATAGTGAGACATTCTAAATCATGAAAGTTTTGTAAAATTAAACGCTTGTGCACTAGAGGTTATAAACATATTAAAAAAACTGTACTTCTGGTATTTATTTAAATCTAAGACGCACTTTTTTTCCAATGTGAAAGCTACTAAAAATCGGGGCTGTCTTAGAATCGAAGATGGAAGAATTTGTTGAAAGGGAAGTATGTATTAAAAAGTTTACACAATGCTGGTAAAATAAAATAATTATTCATTTCTTAGATCTTACTTTAATTTTTTTTAATATCAGATATCGATATACTTTTTACACTTTTTTTTTTCTTAACAAAAAGATGTTGCTAATTTGCAGTGTGCCTTAGAATTCAGGGCGACTTGAATTCAAATAAATATTTTACATTTGCTTCATCAACCGATGGTCTCTTTTGAGTTTTTTTCACCCAAACAAAACATAAACAAAATTCTTTTTAACAGAGCATAAAAATCCTGATTAGAGTGTTTTTAACATGAAACAAGCTGAAATGCAAATATATAAGGCAACTTAGTTATTACAGGCATATATGGTCTAAATAAAAATGAAAAAACTAATACAATATTTGACAAAATGTCTTTGATCATACTCCAAAGAGGAAACTAACTAAAACGAAACATTTGAATAAAAACCTCCCTCTTTTCTTTACACTTACATTACCATGGCAATACATCATATTGTTCAAATAATAAAACAATGGTTAATCATTAACACTAGCATACACAATCAAACACTCAATACTTCAAGACTGAACACTTACTACAATACTATAATGGACAAATTTATTGGGATCAAATATATTGGGGGAGGGGGGGGGGAATGCTCCCCTTCAATTCGGCCTGTGTACCTGTGTCTCTTTACATCCAGTTAAACATTATTATAAAGTATGCCCTCGCTTAACATAACTTATTCCTTATATTTGTTTTTTCGCATTGATACCACATTCCACTTTAGAACCATACTACTTAAGTGTTGTTTATCATCAGGTGTTTTTCTGATGCACTGTCTATTTTACTAACAAAACCGCTCAAAATAATCCGAAAGTTCTATTTGATTAGAAAATATCCACCATAATGTAATATTTTAAAGAGCAATTATTTTTCTGCATTTCCTTCAGTAAAAAGGGCGAAAGAACACAATAGGATAGAAAAGTGCAAGCACTGCTTGCACAAATCTGCAGACCACAACAGAACTGGAAAATACAGCTCCATTAAAAAATCAAAATCTTACACTAAATGTTTCTTTGGCTATGGCTTTGCTAAGCTCCTTTAAAACTTTATCAGTCATTTTCAAATAAGCTTCATTCTGGAATCCATCTAACATACAAACTGCAGTTACATCTGAAAAACAAAACTCTTTCTGCTTTAATAAAACATACATATAAAATATCATGGCATTATGCAATTTAATATCTCAAATTATAAATTAGAATTAAAAATCACTCCCCTGTATTTTATTTTTTACATTTAAAACAAGAAAATTTACTACACATTACAGGTTACAGGTGGAAAAAAGGAAAACCAGAAAAGTTTGAAATTAAAGTTTTTTCTTTCTCAATTTTGCTGATGCAAACACATCTATCAGCTTGGGAACATCCATATGTTCTACCCTTTTGGTTTCAATACTTAAAAGAGCTAAGTCAGACAGTCATTTTTGACTCATGGAATTTTGAAGATAATTTTTAGCTTCGAAAAACTTCACTCTGCTGTTGCCACCGTCACCGTGATCGTCAAAAACAACACCAAAAGCGAACAAACCTCCGAATAGTTACTAGTCATATCCTTAGAACTTCACTATTGCCAGTTCAGCCAATTCTCTGATGGTGCTGATCTTCAAAATTTGGGCCTTAAAGTTTTCACAAAAAGCAATAAATCGTGAAATAAGGATTCAGATAAATCCTTAGAATACTGATTTTTAATTCTAATTGCATTGATCTTCAGTTCATCTTCAGACAAGCTTAAAAAACTGTTTGGTGACAGGAAAAGGAAAAGTTCAGCAATTGATTGCAAACTTCAAATCCATATTGGAGCTGAGTGCTGACAATGTCAATTGTTTGGTAGAACACATTTCTAAAGGGTTTCCGAATCTATGGTCTTCTGCTAGCTCTTCGAAATATTTTTTCCGTGAACGGTTGCTCTTTCTCTCGAATTCGGTTGAGGTGCCCATGTCCCGGCAACTGCTTTTGCTTCGTCCAAGATAACTTTTAAGTGATTACGAAAATCCAACACTGCAATACGAGAATCCGCTAGGCATTTGGCTGCCTGAGCGATGTCTAAGCTTTTTCGTAGTGATAAAGTGGACATCAGGTTTATACTGAAAAGTAACTTCTTGAGGAATATTGTGATGAATAGGAATTCAAAATTCCCCATGGCTGTGCTTAATAATACTTGTAGCTTCCAACCATTCATCCCTTTTCTTGCTTTCTAAGACGATTTTGGTCAAGAATCTTTAAACGTCTGAGTAGCGTTGTTTTATTGCTACCCCCCCCCCCCCCCAGCGATCATATACGACCAGCCCACCGTGTTGGATTCAGTTTCTTCAAGGTGACTTATAGGGTTCGTTGATTTAAATCGCAATTTAAATTAAGTAATTTTTTTTCAAAAAAGCCATAGATTTTAGTGTTAGAAAGTGTTATAAAAATGAAATATGTTGCATTTACAACCACTGTTTCAAACAAAACTTCCTAGGTTCATCTGTCTCTGTGTGTGTGTAAGTAACCATATTTCATAAGTTTAAAACAAATTACCGTTTTTTTAGTTTTACAATATAACTCTTCTTCTTCAAGCATCTTAACATCAAAGCATAATTCGTTAAATCATTCAAATTGCAATTCATAATAATCATGAACCATTCTGTGTTTTTTCTCTTAACAATAGTATTTTAGATGAATTTAATGAATGCCACACAATCAATAATTAAGAATGATAGTGTTTAAAACAACGTTTAGAATTTACAATATGTATCCTTAACTTTTCCTCCATGTGTCATAATATCTAAAAGGTTTTTTCCTTCTAAAATATTTTTTTATCATAGAAATTTTTAATAAAGATATTTGATTAAAACAAAATGCTTCAGTTTTTAGTAATTGTGAGAGCATACGATTTTACTAAATGGGTAAAAATATTTCAGGCTTTTTCATTTACAAAATAGAAAAATGATTAAAGTACACTCAATGTAAAAATTAAGTACAGTGGAACCTCACTATTCATTCACAATTCGTTCCAGGAGGCAGTTCGAATGGCGAATTATTTTTTCACATAAGATACAATATAAATTGGATTAATCCGTTCCAGACCCACAGATGGTTGCTCATTTAAACTTATGAAAAACAAATGTACATGAAATTATACATAAACTAGCTGTTCCCGAGACTTTGTTCGCGTGGAAATTTTGATGTGTATGTGTGAGAACTGATGGCCTGATCAAAAGGGCGAGTATTTCAAAAGGCGTACTTTTGGGCGGAAGAAGTCCTACACAAAACTAAATGGAGTTGAGGCGACGTAAGCTTAAAAACTGGAACCTTATGGCGATATATAACATTTTGTTTTTAAAGTGAGCGATCAAACACCCACATTTGAGTGGTAAATATTTTGTCAACTCTGGCTGGAAAGCACAGCATTTAGATGCAATTATAGACTACAGTAGTTTTCTAAGAATAAAAAACAATAACAAACTATACAAACTGTAACTAACGTAAGAACAATGTGCTGTTCTTAAAAAGCACACAAAAATATAACTAACCTAATGACAATCTAATTACAAAAGCAAACAACTATCCTATTGTTTAAAAATAATAAAGAAGGATTAAATTCATGTACATTAATTTAACGGAGATTGCAAATACAGCGATGCCTCATCAAAATGCTAGAAACATTGATTATTATTATATTTGATTTGTTTAACAATGGCAAGTGCATTGATTTATTTGTTCACATGGCAACTGTAACAATTGTTGAAATGATGCAGCAATACAAATAAAATAAAAAGATCATCATCTGGGTAAAATAAAATTAAAGTTAATTACTGTGAAAAAATAATTTCAAACTACAAAGAAAAATGCTTATAACTTCTTTTCTAGTTTATTTAGAGGGTTCCAATTTTAGCACAAAAGAATAAACTCTTTCTAGGCTAGTTTTTTTACGTGATTTCAATGGTATTAAGCTCAAAAGGATGCGAGAATTTCTTCCGATCAAAAAGGACTATTTTATGCAATTTTCGGAGCTCCGTTCCCATTGGTCTTAGCATGGTGATATATAGTCTATAGCCGTCCTCAATAAATGGGCTATCTAACACTGAAAGAACTTCAAATCGGACCTGTAGTTCCTGAGATTAGCGCGTTCAAGCAAACAAACTCTTTAGCTTTATAATATTAGTATAGATAAAATTTAACTGCACTTTGCTTGTACTGACGTGAGCTGATTGCATAAGTGGAATGTTGAGAGGAGGAAAATAAATGTTGATGTTATTGTTTGGAAGAGGAATCCCCTGCCCATAAAAACATCAGGTAACATCCCTTCGGGTGTTTTCTCACTTTCTGCTGTTCTTTCTTTTTTCTGTCTCTTTGCACTAGAAGAATCTTGGGTTTCTTTCTCTAAAAACCTGTCCAATGTTGTCTGCCTTTGACGATTGTTCAGAATTTTTCTAAAATGGTCAATAGCATTGTCGTTGAACAAGATAATGCTGTTGACCACAACAGTGCTGAGATGCCATTTTACCACCGCTCTGTGTTTCCTCGCAGGGGTAACATAGCTCTTTTATTTCTGCAAAGGAAATGCTTTCCTTCCTACTTTCCTCCTCTGAAGAAGAAAGTTCTTCAACCACTTCCTCTTGCTGTCCCCTTAGAAAGTTAAAATTGTCAGTAAAATCTCACAAAGTATTAAAATTTTTAAAAAATCCAAAATGCCAAACAAAATGTGAACAGTTCTTTTCCATGATGAAAACTAATAAGTTTAAGTGTCAAACCAGGCCTACAGATGAAAATTTGGATTGTTGATGGGAAAAAAAATTAATTTTTGATCTTAAGAAGATTGTGCAAGACTTACTGATTCTATTTCTTATTTGTTCTCCTGTTCTTTGATTCGACTCAAGGGAATTTTGGTTGAAATAAACAGATATCCGGCTCATGCTGTAGGATTTGTTTTGGTTTTTAAGATTGGTCCAGATAAGCAGTTGTTTTGATTAACCAATGATCCAATTAATTGGATTCAACTGTACACGTACGTCTATAATTATCAAAACAAATATTAATTTAAAATGTAATACCTTCTAAACACTTCTGTAACTCTTTGATTTCTTCATAAGCTTTGGCTCTCCTGTACAGTGCTTTTATATACCTTCCATTAAGTTCCACAGCTTTACTAGTATCATCTATAACTGCTTGGAAATTTTTCTAGAAAATAAAAATTTTAATGCTGTGAAAAACAGTAAAATAAATAAACTCTAACAATAACTTTTTAACTATTCACTTCATAAAAGAATTAGAGAGCAAACACTGGTTTACATCACTGTTCAATATACTTTAGTACTAAGTTTGCAAAATTAAGAGTTTGAAATGGATTAGTGCATAAAGAAATATAGAGTGAACACTTGCTCAGTTAGGTAGCAGTTACATGCACATGGCTTCTACATGGAATGTGCATGGAGAGGGGTTACCACCTCAATTATAGAGCTTTCAAATTTTTTTCTCAATCACTTGTTTCATATTTGAAACGCTTTTTTACTTTTTTTTTGGAAGAGGGGAGGGGAACTTGGGAAAAAAATAGCATTATATTTTGGCTCAATATGCTTTGTACTTTTTACTATTTCAGAAATTATAAGAAATATGTTTAACTAAAATTAGGTGACAAAAGACTGCACAATTATGCACAAGAAAAACTCTAAAGCTACATAAGATAAATTTTCACATGCAAATGGGGACCATATGCAATTTTAACTTTTTTTTTCTGCAATGGGCAAATATTATTGGAGGAAAATTGAGCATAAATAATCTTAAGGTGTTCCATGAAGTAGAGTAATAAATTTCTATTTTGACAAATTTTGGCCCAATAATCATTTTTCTGTTCACTTTTCAGAAAATAATAAGAAATATTGTAACCCTAAAGCAAATGCTAAAAGATTGCTGCCCGATTATACACAATACATTTAACTAACATATGACCATTTTCCACATGCAAATGAAAAAACGCATTTAAATGAGCTAAAAATACAATTTTTAAAACATAAAAACAGATTATATAGAAATTAAAATATTTAAATTGAGAAAAAAAAAAGCTTATTTGGCTTTTGAAAAATGAGCAATTTTGTAAAATGAAAGTTGCAAAACGGTAACTGTTTTTTTTTTTAATCTTTTTTTTTTTTTTTCAGTGATGGCTAAATGACCCAAAAATTTTTTAATAAATTCTGGCTGAAGTTGCGTGCTTTTACTTGATTTTTCTTTTTTTTTTTTTTGAAAAATCAGCAGTTTCTTGCTGCACATCCGCAGGTGGCAGGCTGCAAAATGTGTACCCCTACTATAAAAAGCAAATTTCATGAAAATGCGCCGGACGGTCTTGGCCCTACACCGGGTACAGACAGATAGACAGACACATACGCAGACTAGAGATGGGAATGGTCGGAAAAAACCGGAAATTTTGGGGAAAAAAAAAGTTTTTTTCTGTTTTTTTCCGAAGGGGTTTATTTCCACCCGGAAAAATTGAAAACTTTGAAATTTCTACTATAAAATAATGCATTCAGAAATTTATAATAGTTACATTCCAATTTTTTTTCTTTAAATATTTTATATTTTTAAATATTATTTTCTTTAAATATTTTGTATATTTAAATATAACATAACACAAAGTTTCCCTTTTGTACGAGAAAAAAGGAGAGATATTTAATTTCAAATCTTGGAATTCTTCCTCATTTTCTCGGACTTTATTAAGGGGTCGGTCAAAAAATCTGAATGAAGTATTCATTGAACAATGAATAGAATGAATACTTCATTGAAAAATTTTAACCAACCCCTTAATGCAGGCTAAAAAATCGTGAAAAAATCCCGAACATTTAAACTAAATATCTCTGTTTATTTTTGTCATACAGATGGGAAACACTTTGTGTGTTATGTTCGTTAGGATGGGCGGGCGACAACTTTTATCAAAAATGACTATAAAGACTGGAGGACTGTATAAAAAGTTAGTTTCTGTAATTTTCACAAAATTGATTTTTTAAAAATTTTAAAATGCATTATCATAAATGCTTACATTTTTAAAAAATTTTTATAACTGGAAGTATATATATGTTTGTGACCAACGGTTGCTGAGATAAAAGCCTCCTAAGGACTTTTATTTGCACCCTGTATAAGTTACATATGCTAAAATCTACTTGCTTTATAACCATTACTTCTGTTCTGAGTTAATTACTTTTACATTAAAAATAATAATAAATCAATAAAAGAATGTTGCTTTAAAATTTATAATTAACTTTGGATTCAAATTTAATTTTATTTTTGTGATTAACTTTAATCCGAATCAGTATCTGAATTTATTGAAGCAATGCTGTTGGAAGATGAACATTCACATTCCATTGCAATACTGGACTTGGACATTTCATTAAAAAATCCTAAATTCCAGCGAATAGCAACCAATTTTATGTGAACTAAACAGTATTTTAAGTTTTGCTTCAGCTTTAAAATTCTAAACGTAAACCAATTAACAAATACAAATACAGTTTTGGTTTGGGTTTAGATTAGAAAGCTTAACAGAAACTAATTTAGTTCTGGTTTGTATTTAGACTGGAAAATAAATTAAAACTAAATAAAATCTTTTTACAGACAAAAAAATATTTTGCAAGATTTTTTTTTTTTTTTCAAAACAAACTTTTAAACAATGAAAGATTTGATATTGACAATATTTATAATGACAGCCACATTTTCTTTCTTTAAATTGGCAGCATTTATCTTGTTAAAAGGAATGATGGTGTAAATGGATTGTGGAATGTACATTACAATTAAATATTTCTTTCAAACTATAGTAATATTAGAAATAAAATTTCACGTTAAATTAAAGCACAAATGAGCATTAAAACGCAGACATATGGAATAGTTCTAATTTGGTTAATGATTCTTCCTCAACTCCTTATTTTTCACAGGTCTGGCATAAGTTCCTTTAATTTGTTGTTCTTTCTTGGTTTTCTTGTTAGTTTTCCTTTTTTGTGTCAATTTTTCTCTCTCTCCCCCCCCCCCCTCCTCCTCTTTTGCATGTGTACTTTGTTTTGCTTTTTGTTTTAGTATTTTCTGTACTTATTTTATTTCCATTTTATTTTAATTTTTTGCAATTTTCATGTATTTTCACATTTTTATGCACGCTGTTGTTTTTTTTTTGCTTTCTTTTTATTGATATTCCTTTTTACTTTCTGTACTTCCAACTGCATTCGTTTGTTGCTCTCTTATTGGTGCCTTTCCTACTACTTCTACTTCCACTTCACACTGCCTTTATTCTCATTGGTTTACAGTTAATTCTTAGGCTATATAAGCTTTGTTTTTGTTGTTCTGTCTGCTTCATTTGGATGTTTTGCATCTAGAAGCTCCCTGTCGCATTGAAAAAGGGATTCCAAGTTTTAATGCTCATTTGTGCTTTAATTTAACGTGAAATTTTATTTCTATTACTTTGCACAAAGTTTAATCATTACTATAGTAATATGGTTACTTTTCTTTTTTTGAAAAAAAAAAAAAAAAGCTTTAATGGCAGTTTAAAACAGAAAATGTTATTGTAATGATTATACAAAAGGGCAGGATCGGTAAGGTTACACAGATATAATGAAAAAAACATTTACACATTTTTTTTCAAAACACCCCCGATCCCAAAAACTATTTAAAAAAATCCACTTTCACTTGCAAAAAAATCAATTTTTCCATTTTTTCCAAAAAAAAAAAAACCGGAAAAAAACTTTTTTTTCCACCACTTCAAAATTTCCGGAAATTTTACATCTCTAACGCAGACATACTTGCTGCTTTATTATTAGTAGAGATAGATATGACTGCATAAACGAGGTGACAAACAATGCGAGTTGATACAACTGCAGCAGAAGCCATGGATTGTCTACGGGGAGAAAAAAACTCACTGTTTCCTGAGGCCCCCAGTGCAGAGGCTTTTTTCTTCAGGAGGCGTTGGAAATGCTTGGACGTTCTGAGAATAGTGGGGACAATTAAAGGTGGGGGGAGAAACCAAAAGATTAATTTTTCCAGTAGAACTTGGCATCCGACAAACACAAAAATTTCTTATGACCCACTGGCTTCAATATTCACTTTTCTTCCCAACCCCGAATACTTTACTTTCTCTGAAAATAAAGCAAAGGTTTTGATTGTTTTGCCACTTCATTGAAGGACACTTCCTGCTTTGACAGCCGTTCGGCCAATGTGGCTATCCAAATAGATTTCGGGGCGGATAAAAAAGGGAAGAATTGGAAGAACCGCCGGTCACAGCGCCCTGCCAAAATGGCTTCTAGTCGGCACTATATTATAAATGTGCAACCTTTTTGGAGTTTACAATACAGTACAAAAAAAGAAGGCTATTCCACAAACTACAACATAAGAGAAATCTTTATAAAATAAAGCATTCTTTCAAACTTACTAGATTTTCATAAGCAGCAGCTCTGTTTTGATGAAATGTAGCGAGATCATCCACATATTCGGGAGGACAAATTTCAATGGCACTTGTATAACATTCAACAGCTTTATCAAATTGACCTTCTTTAAATAATTTATTTCCTTTATCTTTAAAAGCCTTTGCTTTGGTATGAGGTGTCTATAAAGTAGAAAATATGAAATAAGTTTTACAAGACAATCTTCCAACACACAAAATAAGACAAATAAGATAGATACTTCAAGCACAAAATCATTTCTGCTTTAAAATTGGAGACATGTGTCTTGGAATTACAAAGAATATCTTTTTCAAAGAAAAAAAAATGTGTACATGAATGCAAAGAAATCTGACATAACGATATCTTTGCAAATAAGATACAAAAATAAGGAAACATTTTTCTATTTTTCACACAAAAGGATAACTTCTTATTACAAAATTAGGGTCATACGGTGTAATTCCTGGTCAAAAAAACATGATCTAAATATCTTCAGAAGTTTAATAAATAATATTACTAAATTTGGCATGGGACAAGCTTACATAACATTGTGATCCATTTGCTATATTCATTTAACCATTAATTAATGTACACTTTGTATAAATTCATTAAGTGAAATAATTACCTTGGCTTTGGGATAAATTTTAGTCACATTCGGCGTTGGCCACTCCTTGTTTTTATAGTAATAAATGTCAGAAGTAAATTATGTGGTATTATCCTTTTTTAGTGCATTTTGACTATAAATATTGCAATAACTATTTTTCCCCTCTTAATAATTACTACAAAATTAATAATGAAGAAAAGAATGCTATAAGTAAATATCTCAGAATACTTTTATTTTTTCAACTCTACAATTCTTTACAGAATTTCTTATAAAATGTGTAAGCATTATTAATGACACTACTAACAAAAATGTTAGTTCCCTTTAAAATTACTGGCCCATAAAACAAATCAACAATTTCTAAGGCGGCTCACTTGGCCATCGGAAATTACCTGCTTTTCTTCGAGAAGTTACATTTCAACATTATTTTCATCTACTATTTTTATAATTTTTGCCAATGTAAAAAGGATCTTTATAATAATAGGCAGCAAATATTCTTGTTTTTAAAGTGCATAATCTCCGACTTTTTGCATTTTCCACTCTTGAACAATCTTATTGTTCAATTTCAAACAAATTGGCATTGTTATTATTCCCAACCTCGGATATTTCTAGCTCATCTGAGGCTTCAAAACACAGCCTTTTTCTGATGGTAAATTTGTTCATTTTCTCTCTACTTATGAGGGTAATTATTCCTAGTACAGTTAAGCTTCATTTGAGTCGTGCATTTGTATTAAAATTTGTTTATCATTATTATTTAAAAACACTTATTGCTGTGAAAATAGCTTAAAAGGTGTTTTTACATATTGATTAACATGCCATATTGTTTCTATGAATGTAACATAATAAATATCCAACATACTTAAGGTCTTTTAAAAAAAAATTTTAAAAATCCGATTTAAATTTTAAAAAATCCGATTTAAATAAAAAAAATCTGATTTAAATTTAAAAAATCCGATTTTTTTTTTTAAATAAAAAAAATCACAAACCCTGCTTGAGACTATCTTTTTTCAAGATTTTTTTGCAGCAGTAACATTTTTAACATGCAGTAAAACATTTTTTTCTCCAAATTTGCACCAAATTTTTGTATTTTTTAGGTCCTGCATAAGAAAATAGAATGTTTAAGGAGTATTTTAAATATTTCAGTTGTTTTGTTATTGCAGTTTATAACACCAAAAAATGCGTGACTATTAATTACCCAGTATGAACCTATAAAATAGAAAAATGATTAAAGTACTCAATGTGAAAATTAAGTACACAATTGTTATTTTTCAGCTTTCAACAGTAAAATAATTCAGATTAAATTTGTTCATTTTCTCTTACTATTATTCCTAGTAAAGTTAAGTTTTATTTGAGTAATGCATTTGTATTAAAATTTTTTTATCCTTATTATTATTAAAAAATATATTTGTTGGTGAAAATAGCTTAAAGTGTGTTTTTGCATACTGATTAACATGCCATATTGCTTATATGAATGTAACATAATAAATATCCAAAATATTCACGATCTTTTTTTTTAAATCTAATTTAAATTTTAAAAATATGATTTAAATTTTAAAAAAATCCCATTTTTTAAAAATTACGAATTCTGAATTCTGGCTTTAATTATTAGAAAATTTAGCTACATACTTTTAACATTTTTTTTAATACGCACATGTACATAATCCATAATTACCTTCTATTATCATGAATAAGTAACGAATTTAAAAAAAAATTAATTAGCTTTGAAAAAAAAGTAGATCAATTGTATATAGTAATAACTAGTAGACCTAACAACAAAGGTCTGGTAATGTTTAGACTGAAAATGAATATAAAAAAACTCCTGAATTTCTAAAGAATATCAGTGACCAACAATTCCCCGAGTGACCAAGAATTACCCCAGCAAACTGGGGTATAAATGAGTATGGCTATGTAATCAATGTATTTAAAAAGGGACAAAATATATGCACTGGAATCAAAAGTAAAGACTATTTGTTATATAAAGCAGCATCAACAAGTATTTTTTTTTTTTTTTGTTTTAAATATAGAATTGGTATGATCTTTAAAAAACGTGTATTTTCTGGAGATAATTTTTATCAAGAGTAGTAACTAATTTTTTTTTTTCCACACTTGCTGCAAATATATGTATTTTTTACATTCTGCACAAGAAAATAGAATAGTTAAGAAGAGTTTGGCATGTTTCAGTTGTTTTGGTATAAATTTATAAAAGTAAAAAATGTGTGACCATTAAGTACCTAGAAAAAGAGTGACCAGGAATTACCCCATATGACCCTACTGTTTATGACAATAACAATTAATCACTTTCCTGATGCAGCAGAATGTAAACAAATATTGCAATAATTATATTGTGACTGTTTGTTTTCGAAGGTAAAGATAATTTCAACATTTGAAATCTTCGAATTTACAACTGATAATTCACCATCATGAATTACAGAACATTAAACAAAATAAATAGAAGATGGTTTACGTTTCTAAGAAAGCAAAAAAATATTGAAGTCCTTTATGATTGCTCATTTATTATTGTATATGCTACAAAATTCTACAAGTGCGGCCGATGGAAAAAAAAAAAAACGTAGTCTCATATAACAATAATATAAAATTTCATTTGAGAGTACAGTTGATTTTTGGGCTATAGATAAATTGACTAGAACCAACGCATAATAGGTGAAACTTGTGGCGGGTAGGCTTTTTGTTTTGTACTTTATAACAATATTTCACCACTGGATCAGTATGCAATGTCTTTAAGGACAGCGTTATAAACTACTCAAAAGGATTCGGCAAATTTGTAAGTTCTTTAATAACTCAATTTTAAAAGTCGAGTAAGATGAAAGGAAAACTTTTTTTGTTTCATGAAATATACGATTACTTTAAGAAAATATTAGCTTAAGGAGATTTAAAGTTGCGAAAAAAGACGCCCTTGTATCTAGAGGATTATTGTCGAATTTTATTGACACAAGTTTATTTCATAATACCATATCTGTTCGTTCAAGGTTACGAAGAGTAAAGGGAAGGTACATTAAAATTTACTCCACCATAAACAGAGAGGGAGCTATATTGATACTCTTTGAATAAGCACAATGTAATTTTAATTCAAACGGTATTATACCTCTGGAAGGTTTGGTTTATCATTCTTGGAATTTGATTTGTTATTCTTATAGTTCTTTTGAAGGCTTTCGACAGAGTTAACATAAATATCTTCTGATCCTATTTGGGATTTTTTAGGGTCTTTATTTTTCTTGAAATACCAATAAGCAAAACCAATTGCTACTGGCGTACCTATACCTAAAATAATTGCTAAATGCCATTTAGATAACCGAGGCACATTACTCGCACTGGCGGGCGCCATCTTGTTTACTACTGCTATTGCCAGATTATTCTACTATACAGCAGCATAAAAAATAATACGCTTTTCACATCGTGAAAAGGCGCAGAAAAATAAACCAACAGCTAAGGGGCGGGGCCTCAGTGGCTGAGTGGTCTAATCGACTGGTTCTAATGCCTGCCTGCGCGCAGTGAAGAGGCGTGGGTTCGCATCCCACTTTCCCCTGGGTGTATTTTCTAAATCTGTTGTACTGTCTTGTTCTATCTGTCATATTATAGACGAGAGTTGGAGGCATATCCTTGAGAATAGCAAATAAACTTGAATATTTATGTGTTGTATAGCACATTAATGTGACCTGAAATGGTCGTTAACAAACAAAGAAACGGTTACCGAAGATACTGGTCACGACTCAAGCTGGATTCACACATACAACCGACGGACGGACGGACAAAATTCGTCCGTGACGGAGAAACGTGAGTTCAATTCACACTACAAAGGTTCTGCGACGGACAGTGGGTTTCAGCCAATGGTTGCAAGGCGTAAGCTCTATAGATGAGCCAATAATGGGATGCCTTCGTCATTTGACTGCTCTGTATTTAGACATAGATTTCAGAAGCAGACGATGCATTTAATAAAGTGGAATTTTCATTCGGTTTCAGCAGCGATTTCATTTCATAAAAGTGTCGCGCAGAGATAAATGTTTGTTTAATATTGATATTCATATTGCATAAAAAGAAAATTCTGTTTATTTTCAACAAACATAAATAATATCATTACTTCATCGGTCTTATCAATGAGCTTAATAAATGACAGAAAATACAGTAATTTTAAGTTTTGCACACAGCAATAAGTTTACATGTTCGCAGAAATATTAAACGTTTTACTGAAGGTAGCACACATAATATGAATTCCAGGATTAGGATTAAGCAAATAGTAAAAAAACGTTCGATTCATATGCGAGCGTTGGTGCAATTAATTGTAAATAGATGCACAGAAATGCTACTGATTTTGTCAGGCGAAAATGATACACAAATCCTTTTCGTTCTTGATTTAAAATCAATGCTTTGATGAAAAGTAAATTCTCTTTTTAGGAAAAAAAATTATATATCTAACATTTAATTTTTTTAAAAAGATCAGATCTAGAAATTACAAGATAAAATTGAATTGTTTTTATTTGCGCTAGAATTAAATATTTCTTCAAAATGAGCTGTAAATCACTTTATATAATCAAGTGTGGCATTGTTATAACACTTAAATTCCCCGTTAGCTTTCCTATTTTTTTCCTAATAAATATGCAAGCATGAGACAACTTTTAGAAATCCTAAAAAAGGTAGTTTACTAAATTGTGACCCTGCTAACTGTAAAAAGCATTTCTAAAATAAGAATATTGTCCCTTGCATTTTGAAACGTGTAAACTACAAAGAGTATAACATACAGACGATTCACTTTTGCCAATGCGTAAAAAAATTGTGCCTTTGACACTAAATATTAATAAGAAATGCAAAATGCTTTTATAAAAGTAATATGCTTATGCTAATAAATACAAATCTCATAAGAAAAGCATTGTCTTTTTATTTTCCTCTTTCAAATAACTCAACAGTGTGCACATTAATTCTGTACTCACACATTAAAGTCACAAAACAAAATTTTGAAGGAAGAATTTATTGAAGTACTTAATCATAATACTGAAATCAAAGAACATTACAAGATTTTGATCATACATAATTATATTTACAATAATTTGAAGACAATAATGGGCAGAAGAAGTACAATTTCTATATTTCAGCCTGTACAAGTCAAACCAGTCTTTTCCATAACATCTGTAAAAAAGATACTGTGACATAGCATTTACAAATATAACATATGCAGAAAACATTTTCCAACAAATTGTTTTCCAGGAATTAAAAAACAGTATTGAAAATGTAATTTAAATTCGGTTGCACATGAATTACTAATTTGGCCACAATTTACAATGATTGAATATGATTTGTGAATTTTACAAAAGAAAACTTTGCAAAATGTATTGTTTTAAGATACAATCACTTTTACAATTCTAACTAACTAACTGACTCAATGGCACAACAGCCCAATGGGGGCCATGACCTACTGAGCCCATACCAGCTTTCGAGACCAAGGGCCCTAGGAGGGAGAAGCAGATGTTCCGATCAAGTGACGACCTGACACAGAATTCCCAGTGTTAGTTCCCAAGTGTGCTTGGTCCCCACTTTATCGAATCCACTGGAGCGATGAAAGGCTGAGTCGATCCTGCCCAGCCCGGGAATCGAATTCCGGACCTTTGGCATGGTAGCTCAAAAGGTTACCACTCAGCCTCCATTATCATCCCAATGAACAATTTGATAATTACAAGTCGATAATAAGGAGCCGGTGCTGTGTGGTCACCCGGGTTGCCCAGCCAAAGATCCGCACCTAGTTTTGACAATTTATGTTACCAATACACATGTATTATTGACACCTACATATGGAATGCATGAATTACAATAGTGTCAATTTTTTATTCTCGCTTTTGCTTTTGGTATAGTTTTGCACTTTCTTGTGTTATGTAATAAATGTGTATTATCAGTCCACAACTATATGAAATACTACAAGTGAATTTTTGTCCATGAAGCATGCAAAACTGAAGATATGTATATGTTTCAAACCGACAATATTGATCATGTGATACGTATAAGATTAAAAAATAAGTAGCAATGCAAGAATGTAATAAATAACACAAGCATTAAATAATTATGATTTAAATTAACTATATTAAAAACTCACTCCTCCTAGTCTAGGGATAAAATTGGTTTGGATGTGAAGTTAAGGGTCAATACTCATTAAAAAATGTGCAAGCAAATATAGAACAAAGAATATTATTTTATTTCATCACAATTTCTGCAAAAACTGAACCAAAAACAATTCTCCCCAACTACAAGTCTAAAAATATACTTACATGTATAAAAATACTGAGTAGATGTACCAAATGGTCAGTTGTGCATCTTTAATCAAAAAACGGCAACCCACAGCAATGCCAGTGTCCAAAAAAGTTATTTCCCAGGTAAAAAAAGCTGCAAAAAAAACGGCAAATGTTAAGAAAGCATGTTGATGATCGTAAGTGAAGCACCACACGCAGCAATGCTCGTGTTAAAATTTTAAAAAACAAGGGAGAGAAAAGGGTGTTTTAAAATAAATATATGGGGGTACACCGTCCTCCTTTGATTACACCTGTGGTTATAGAGCCCACATTGACACTGATCTATAGAACTGTTACCAACATGAATTCATTAGTTGAGGTGTTAGTTAATATTCCAATACGATAAAACTAAATATTAATTGCACTTTAATTACATTTGATTTGGCAATGTTTTTGCATCTGGGTATCATGGATCCTATAATTAGGTTTACCCAACAGGTCTAACCCAGAACAAATTAGTGATCAACTTGTTTCACTATTAAATTTTGATATCGTTAAAGTTTACATTGATTTTGGAGAAGCAACTCAGGTACTCAGGCTTGCCTGCATGTAACCTCAGCTTGTTTATTGTAGGAACTACGTTTTAATATTCCAATAAAGAAACGAATATAAATTAAAACTTTTTAAACATTTAAGTAGCAAACTAAATTAAAATGCAAATTTTCTTTACAGTCTGACATGAAATAACCTCGAAAAATAACAATGTTAATAAAAATGATTTGTAAACAAAACAAATCTGTTGACAGAGTGATCTTTTAACCTGTAAATTATGAACTGAAAGTGATCTTTCATACAATGGATCCGACTTGTTGACGAAGTTATGTCAATGAATCCAACTGACAGCTAACAAGTTATGTTTATGATATTGGCGATAAGTGTTTTATATTTTTACAAAAGAAATGAATAAATAAATGTCCAGTGCAATAGCAAAATATTAAATTCGAGCAACAAATATTAATACGCAAATGTGGTACCGTAGTAGAAATGTAAAATTTTCTAAAATAAAAATGCAAATAAAGTAGCGCCGAAACATTAAATGCATTTATGAATCTTTTCAAACTCTACGCTTTGCTACTTACTATTATTACATTATTTTTCTCATATCGTGATTAATAAATCAAATTGAAAATAGAAGATGCTAAAAAACAAATTTTCAACGCAGTATTGTGTATTACAACATAAAACAGCACATTACTCTTAATGCTTTAATAGAAGTGCTTGTGCTGCACAGAAATAGTAATAATTATAAATCTCTTACTTGTGCTGCGTTTCCTAATAAACACAGCAGTAAACAAAACATGGCCGAAGCCAGGGAGTCTAAAAGGAAGGAGCCTCAACTAAGCGGGGAACGGGCCGAAAACATGGCGCGATTTTTCCACTGCCGTCAGATGGCGCTAGAGTAAAATGTCTTGCCGTTTGATCAAGTAGGGAAAGAGAAATTTCGTTTGAGCCCGAGTATTCGGAGAAAGGTAGCGGAAAATCAGCTCGTTTTGGCGGCAGCGGCCAGGCGGTTCGGGCGTTCGGGCACGCATTAGTCTCTCGTTGTTCCAACAATTGAAATTATTATTTGCAATATTTTATTGCATTTCATTATAAGTTAAACATATAATCAGAAGGTTATTTTAGTATCTTATTTAATGCATTTTTTGCTTTCGTAAAAAATCACTGTAATTAGCTAGTGACTAGATAATTTAGGATTAAAAGAGGGGTAGCAGACGGTCAGCTGGTATTCGTGCCATAATGAATACGAGGAAAATGTCGGGGCCAGGGGGCACTCCCCCCACCCCGACCCTCTTAAGTGGAGGGAAGTAAAAACACATTGTACGTTGCATTAAAACAACACAAAATACATGTACATACGTAGAAATACATTAAATTATTTTCCAAGTGAGGGGGGAGGTGCAATTTATCGCCCTAACACAACGGGTCTGTTGGGCCCCCGATTTTTGAACTCCGCACGTCGTTTCTTTTATCTAACGCTTACTGTACTTCATTATTTATACTCTTAATAATCTGGAATCAGTTAGTTCATAAACTTCAATAATGTAAATGTTTTTGAGCGGCTTCCAACACACCACACACACACACACATGCTTTTTTATACATAAATATATTGAGGCGATGCCCCCTCCCCTCCCCTCCCCAGAGTAATGGCGCCCGCACCTATGAGCGATGACCTTTTTGAAAATTCTGCTAAGGGGCCGTCCATAAATGATGTCACGCTTCAACATACCCCTCCCCCCTTTGTCCCATATGCTACGCTATGTTGCATAAGCATGATAGCCCACTTATTTTTACCCCCTCCCGTCCCCTTGTCCCAATTTCACGACCCCCTCCCCCCCCCCGAAGCGTGACATCATTTGGAATGATCCCTAAACTCCTAGAAAAGGACCCCATAAAAACCCAATCTAAAAACATATATATATAAATATATATACATATCAGTGGCGTCACTACGCGGGGGACCCTTTTCGTTGGATTTCGTTGGCCGGGGGGCCCGAGGGCCCCTGTCTGGATACGGCCTTTGCGGTGCGTTCCCCCCAAACGATGACCCCTCTCAAAATTCGGCTCACCTTCACCCTTCGTAAACAACCCCTTAAAATTTTCTATGGAGCAATCGGCAACATGTCCCCCTCCTTCCTTTCGTGTGCGCCCTTGATATATACTATATTTATGTATATACCATTTCCGCTCCAAGAGGATGGTGCATCCCCCAAAACGATGTTCCCTTCAAAATTCAACAAAGCCAAAACGACCCCTATAACATTTTAATGGAGCAATCTGTGCCATGACCCCAAAGGGCACCCCTAATAAATATATACTTACCCCCCAATTGTTCACCCCTGAAAAAAAGAAGCCTCCCCCACCCCTTAAAAGAAGCAAAGACACCTAAAACAATCCCCTTAAAAACTTCAATGGCGTGCGGTTTGCACAATACCCACCACCACTGGAGCTCGCATCCTTTTTTGTGTGTGGGGGGGGGGGGGAACTGACTTTGTTACGCCTTGGAGAGGGAGGGTCCACAGCTTTTGGGGAGGCGTGCGTTATCACATTTAATGGACATGTTTTTTACTTAACTTTACATTAAAGTTGAAACCGTTTTTAGTTAAATTAAAGTTACAATTAGCTTTGCAAAGATGTCTAAACGCCTACTTTATTTTCGGAACCCCCCCCCCCCCCGAGAATTTAAAGCAATATCGGGAAGTTTCAAATTTCTAAAAACTGGGATCGTTTTTTTTTTTTTTTTGAAATAGTAATTTTAACACATCAAAAATAAATACATTTTAATAAAATTTTCATTATAATAGAATTATTTTCCCGAACATTACTGTTAAAGCATTTTAAAACAGACAACATATTTATTTCGTAATGTTGGTACCTGTAAAAAATGTTTCTGTTGAGAATGAAAAAAAGGAAGTTGTTAATATTTTTTATTTACATAGGGATCATTCATAAATGATGTCACGCTTCGAGGGGGGGAGGGAGTTTCGTGAAATTGTGACAAAGTGTGACAAGGGGAGGGGAGGGGGTAACAAGAATTGTAACATCATGCATTATGCAACAAAGCGTGACGCATGACAAAAGGGGGGGGAAGGGGTCCGCTGAAGTGTGACATATTGTGACAAAGGGGGGTAGGGGGTCAAATATATGGGAAAAATGCGTGACGTCGTTTATGAACGGCCCCATTGTGAAACTTCATAGTTGTTTAAGTCATCAATAAAAAACAAAATAACACATAAAAATATTTAAAAATTGCCTTTAAAAAAAATTGTTGAAATGTATAATAGTGCTTTAAACAGTGTTTCTTGTCAAAAAATTACCCCTTCAACTGTGTCGTTAAAGTTGTAATAAAATGCTATGAATAAAACAGATATACAGCAAAGCACCGTTTATACGTTTTTCAAGGGACCGAGCGAAAAAAACTTATAAATGAAAAAACGTATAAACGAAAATCACAAAATCCGCATTAAAAACGTTCTTTGGTTCATATTTTTTTAGCAGTTCTGAGAATTGGTTTTGAATCCAATCATCCACTGTTTCACAATCCACATCTCCTGCTGACTCTCCACTTGCAGTTTTCCCTGTTATGCCGTGTCTTAACGAAAACTTATGAAGCCATCCCGAGGAAGATGATGCATCGCATTCTACATTTAACTTCTTCGAAATTTCTTTTGCTTTCTCCATAAGCAAAGGACCACTGATGGGAATTTTTGCACTACGACACTGGTTAAACTACTGTAAAAGCACTTTCTCTACATCCGAAAATTTTCCGTTTTGAACTCTTAAGTTTTTTTTTGAAGCACTAGCACCACTTTGATTATGGGTTTCCTCGATGATCTTACGCTTATAAATTATGGTGCTTAAAGTTAAAACTGGTAAACCTAATTTTTTGGCTAGGTCAACTCTTTTTAAATGTTGGTTTTCATCTGCTTGTTTTAAAAAGGACATTTTTTCTTTCAGAGACAGAGATTTTCTACTACGCGAGCTCGCAGACATCGTGAATGCTAGTGAACGATAGATCCCAGAATTTTATTAAGTTGTTAGGAGCAGGGTTGCAGGATTGCCATAAAGTCCCCAGGCTACTTACTGAAATTTAAGGGCGCCTGCCCTGGCAAAACTGGTAGGAGAGGAAAAGCGCTTGTCAACTGCTATCTCTAGGTATTGCAACGCAATCAGAGTGCTCTTATCTGTGAATTTGGGATATTCGCATTCTTCCGGGGTATGTCTTTTGTTCATTTAGGCAGGTGCGTGACCACCGTACGTGGTCACAGCAGGTATGGGTCAAGGTCAAATGCGATTTCTAAACTGGACAATTGCTTGAGTAGAATCACGTTAAAATGTGCGTTTTTCCTTCATGACTTGGGGAGAAAAAAAACGTATAAATGAAATTTGCAATTTCAGGAAAACGTATAAACGAAATTATTTAACATTAATTTGTTTGAGATTTCGCCGGGGCCGTTCAAAAAAACGTATAAATGATAAAAACGTATAAACGAGAAACGTATAAACGGTGCTCCACTGTATTATTGCTTATAATAATTTAAATCAACGAGTAAAGAAAAAAAAATATTTTGAAGGTTAATCTTATTTTCTGGAAAGCAACCAAATCAAATAAATTTTTAGAATCAATAATACTGCAATAAAAAAGCCTATTGAATTTACTAGTTAATTTTCTCAATTATAGATTTGATATAAAATGTTATGTTTGACGCTTGGTCATGTATCTAAAATAAAAATAATATAGCGTTACAATGTTATATGTTCTGTAACAATATTTTAAGACTGAAAACATCTCAAAATTCCCAATGTTCCCAAATTTCCCAGTTTCTTCCCGAAAATTTACGGGCTTTTAGCATCTCTAGTTACAATCACAGCAAACCGAAACCATCCGTAGCAAAACGAAACCATCAGTCGCAAACCGAAACCATCGAACTAAAATAAAATGAACCAAATATAATAAAAAGAAATCACAAACACATTCTGAATCTAAAAGTAGTCCATGATCCTATAACCAGCTTCTCAAAAATTGACTATATCGATTTAAATACTCTTAAAACCCTTTTAAATAATTTTATTTGCAACACTAAATTATGTTTCGAATCACCCTCATGGCAAGACATTTTACATGCGCGCCATCTAGCGCCAGTGGAATCGTCCGGACAAACTTTTACTATGGAGATTCGTCTCCTTCTTTTTACTCCGTGGCCGAAGCTCTCTCTTCTTGCTTCATTATGATTGGCCAAGCAATTCGTCTGTGACGGACAATATCAAATGGATTTGATATTGTCCGTCGACGGACATTCCTGTTCGGCAACCATGACAACGAGGTAACGCCACGTTTTTTCCGTCGGATTTCGTCCGTCCGTGGCGCTGTGTGAATCCAGCTTTTAGCTTTCTTTCTGCAGCTTTGGGTTTTTCTGCTGCAGTTGCGCCCTCCTTCTTGGCCTTTGACAAAATTAAGCTCTGAGACCTAACTATCAACTAACAATGATTGGGAAAAAGTGAATAAAAAATTCGACTTCTAAAAATCTGAAAGGGAAAAAGCATTGGTTGGCTGTACCTACGCTTCTGCATGGTACACAGAAGCTTTTCTTTGGTGCCTTTGAAACAAATATCTTTATACGTCAAGGGAAAAAAAATAACCATTTTGAAACTTTCTTTTGGACGATTTTCCAGCCTAAAACCGGAGTGATCATATATGTTACCGGTCAATTTTTATAATGGTGCGATCTCAAGACTTCTAGGGATTTGAGTTCTTGGCGTCATTGAAAAGGTTTAAATACTCGCATATTGTGCTGAATGGTGAATGTTTCAATTATTTTATACTATCTGACATGCCCGGCGTTGCGTGGGATAATTGTATCAGTCGCATAAACCCATTAAATACACAAATCGAAACACTTTACCTTGCTTAACTGTATGTGAAAGGAAAGCAAAGCATAAACACATTTGTCAGAACACTGACATATCACAAGTCGTCCCCCTCAATGCCCTGTTTGACACAGCCCTTCTCTTATCCAACGTTCTGATCCCCATACAGTTTGTGCTGCCTTTGATTTTAGATCTTGCTCCTAGTTGATCATTTTGTATTTATTATGAGGGCAATCAATCTTGTCAGTACTGCCATATTTTCGGGAGTATGAGCCGCACCCGGCGTAGCGATAACGAGAACTTATTTGCGTAAAAAATATCGTAAACCCAGCACTTGATGCAAAGCAATTTAAAAGCTCAACTAGTTAATACAAGGGAAGTGCAAATTGAATAAATTTGATGTTTTAAAATAATATAACCGTTTATATTTTCTTATTATTTTTATTATCAGAGGAGATTCATGTTATTTCTGTAACATAATAAACCAGAGCTTGAAAAGTCGCTTGGGAGCTATTTCTGAAAACTTTAAATAAAATTTCAGAAATTTTAAAAGAAAAGCAAATGCCACGACGCACCGGATGTGAACAACACAAACCAAGCGTGACTGGATGAAGCTAGCTATCATACTTGGTCGAAAGAAAAACGCAGCGGCGCCATCTATTGACAGAGTTTTTAACTCTTTTGAAAAACTTGTTTTGATTTATTATTTTTTTTTACTTAAAAAAAATCATATGCGCCGCACCTGTAGTATTCGCCGCATTGGCAATTCTTTTACTTTTTAACGCGTAACCGCCGCAGCGCTTACTCCCGACAATACGGCATGTAACTTGATGTGCATTGCATTCACAGGAACCACAACAGCGACAAAACCTTTCAGGTTGTTTAATTGATTCTACATAACTCACAAACCACGCCCTTGTATTAACTGATTGGTGCTTTTTATTGTGTCATTAAAAGTGCTTTTCCCTCACACAACTGTGCTTTTTTACTGCGCTATCGAAGAGATACGTCATCACTGTTAGTTTGATAACATAGAAAGTCTATTACGACGGAGATAAAATGTCTCTGGCGGCGAAGGTAATGAATGAACCCTTAGAATTCCAGTTCTTCTTCTCTGAACTAAATAACGTGTATAAGTTGATCACTTGCAGACCTGTCAATCGCACAAAATGAAAAAGCAGGAGAAATTTCTGTACTTCAGAACCTGATGAATGATAGTAAAAAACTGATAAATTTTATGTTCTTAGATATCTATTACATATAAATTAATTCACAAGAAATAATGGAACTACAGAGGGATACTTAAAAATGCTTTTCAAGAAAAAAAAAATTAGGTCGGGGAAAAAGAAATCCATTATTTTTACGTGAACTTCAAGACTTTATTTAACATGTTTCGGATTGTCCGATTTAGATCAAATAAGCTCCATTTTGTTCCACAATGTGTTGCCATTTTAAAGGTAGCTTTATAATACCTCTTTCATTGTCTTGGTCTCTATTGACAAAAAACGCTTGTAAACGACTTTCACAATCTTCTCTTGATGCCAATTTCTTATCATCAAGAAAATTTTGCAATGCAAGAAAAAGGTTGTAATCACTTGATGCCAGGTCCGGACTGTATGGTGGATGCATCAGAATTTCCCAACCAAGTTCTTGGAGTTTCTGGTGAGTCACTAAAGACATGTGTGGTCTAGCGTAGAACACACCTCTTTTGTTGGCCAATTCTGGTCAATTGCTAGCTTCAGACAGTCCAGTTGTTGACGGTAGAGATCCAAATTTATTGTTTGGCCATACAGAAGCTACTCCTAATAAACGATACCTTTCCAATCCCATTAAATGCATAGCAGAACCTTCCTGGCTGTTAATCCTGGTTTGGCCACCGTTTGAGCTGCTTCACCGCTCTTTGACCACAATCGTTTTTGTACTATGTTGTCGTATGCGACTTATTTCTAATCTCCAGTCACCATTTATTTAAGAAATGTTCGGTTTCATTCTGTTTGACCAAGGCTTCATGGATGAAAATTCAATCTATCATGTTTTTTGGTGCTAACTGGTGTGGCACCCATACATCAAGCTTCTTTTTGAATCCAGCCGTGTATAAATGGTTCAAAACTGTTTTATGGTCGATCTTTAGCTCCTGAGCGATGCTGTGACTACTAAGATGCCGGTCAACTTCAATTACTTCTGTGATTTTATTGATATTTTCGACAACGGGCCTGCCTGTGCGAGGTGCATCTTTAACATCAAAAATACCAGAATGGAATCGATGAAACCAAAATTGCGTTGTAATTAGCTGTTACAGTATTGAGAACATAAACACCATTCACAATTTTAGCCGTCTGGCATGCATTTTTACCTTTATCAAAGAAAAATTGCAAAATGAGAGAACTTTCTCTTTGTTAACTTAAATGTTTAAAACCCTATAACTCACAACTGAATGGACCAAAGAGAAAAGCAAAAGAATTTTTTAGCGCAAAATACCAACTTGACAATGAGCATAAATCTGAAATTGTTTGATGAACACTTTTAGAGATATTGATCACTACAGCCATCTGTCAAAGAAATAATGGATTTCTTTTTCTCCAACCTAATATATTTACGTGATTATGAGTAGAATTTTATGTGATCATTGAAAGCATGAATACTAAAGGAAACGTACAATTGTAGCCAGTAAACCTTTCAGAAACAAAAATTGACATATATGTTAATGTTTATTTAAAATTGCTAGTGTGTATGCCTTAGTGTTTTTCAGAAACACAGTCAAAAATATCCAATTCATTAGCTTTAATAGTCATTAAGTTTTCTAAATTTTCGTTACCAAATAAATGAAACTGATGAGAAGTTTATGCTCTACTCTTGACAATCACAAAGCTCAGCTCCTTCTTTTTTCCCTTAAAAAGCAGGAGAGTTGGTACATCTGGCACTTGCAGTGCAGCACTTAGTGGTTAACTTAGATTTTTAATTAATTAAAATACACTGAAGTTAAGCAATTAAAAAAAAGTACTTTAAGAGCAATATACAAATTTATAATTAAAGTAATTCATTAGAAATAAACATATCTTATAAGTTAGGCAAATTCCTTGGATATAAATAATTTTAAAAAATTTCGTTTCCTCTCCTAGTATTCCTAATTTACTTTCTCACCTAGTATTCCTCACTTTCCCCTTCTTGTAATGTAGTTTTAGAAATTTCATGTGCTTTAGGTAATTTTTCTGGTTTTAAATTAAATTCTTGTTCTCTTTAAGAGCAACTTACAATAAAAATTTCTTTTTCTACTCTAGAATTACTAGGCAAAATGTCCCTCTGAACACGCACAATCCAAGTGTTGTCACAAAGTATTGCAACAGAAAGAAATTTGTTTGTACTTCTCAACTGACTCCTCTTTTCACTAAATGAAAAAAAAAAAAGATAATATAGAATGTTACTCGGGTACAAAAACAAAAACTTATTTAGAAAAAGGCACTCAGTTTTTCACAGATGGTCAACTTATAAAATTTTTAGATGAACTCAGCTGTGTAGTCTCGGAAAACAAGCGGGGTGTGCTTATAGATACTACAATAAGTTACTGAAATCAAATTGTGGGAGGATGCTAGTGTTAAAGTTTTAAAAAGTGGAAGAGGACTGGATGAGCTTTATATTTTTTTTGCTTCATCAATTCAGAGAAATTCTGACCTAACATCATATGAATCAAGGGGAGAGAGGTGGTGAAATTAAAGTTTTACCTTCACTATATAATCGGATTAATTCTGTTCCTTACAAAAAGTCCACTTCACCAGGTTTTACTGTACCAGGTTAAGCTGTTTTCGGATAGCCTCAATCTTATTTGTGAACTGAACATAGGTTCACATTTGGAATATTAAAAAGGTTATGCTCCCTGTTGCTTTGAAAAACATAGATCACCTTCGTTGGCATCAGTTAAGATCAGCACTGTTACAGGAGGAATGTGATTCAATGTTTTAAAAGTAAATAGTCTTAAAAATTCAATACAAACAAATTCAAGACAAGAATAAATGTTATCCTTTTCTGAATAGACCCAACTGACATTTAATAGTGAATATAAAAATAAGATACAAATAAATAATCAATCATACTTTAACATAAAAAAAATAAAATATACAACATACATGATACAATATTAAAAAAGATTTCACGGCACACCAGTTTTTGCTTATAAAAATTACAAAAGTATCAAAATATCTTTGATTGGGCAAGATATGCTTTCGAGATACAACTTATACACCTTGCAAACCAGCTAAAATTCCTTCAATATCTTCAACTGATTCCGCATCCATATCCATCATATCATCAGTTGTTGATTTGTTGGATTCTGGTGATTCTTTTACTTGTTTAATTGAAGTTGGAATCCTTGGAACTGTATTTTGACTGTAAGCTACAAAAAGCAGAAAAAAATAAAAGGTAATACTAGATCTTAAAATTAAAACAAAAAAAAAAAAAAAAAAAAAGAAATTCTTAAAATTTGAAACCTGATCACACATTAGGTACAATAGAGCATTGCATATACGACGATTACACTTACACCGACGTTTTAGTGTGGTCCCAATTCTTAATTTTAGCCAGAAGGGTAAATTGATTATACAACATCATTGTTCATACAACGTTTTCCAATAGTCCCTACGGCATTGTATAAACGATACTCCATTGTAGTAGAGAATTAAAATTTATATTTTATGGCTTTTAAACAAAATTAAGATAGACTTTGCTTAAAATCAATTATTTTTCCTCCAGATAATAGTTGAAATTTCCATCAATAGGGTAATCAAATAAAGAGTACTAGTTAAATATATTGCACTTTTTACATGAAGCAGTTCAATAATGAAGACCTAACTACACGTGAGAGAACTTATGGGTGTATTAAATTGGGAGAGAGAGAGGGTGAAAAGAAAAAAGAAAAAACAGTTCCATAAGCTTTGTATTCTCCCTATATGGAACCGTGTGACTTTTATTGTTCCCATGGCTGAAATTGGCTTTTTGTGGTTTTCATTTCAAGTCCACTCACTATGCTTATTTAAACTTCACTAAACTAGAAAAAAAAGAAGCTAAGCATGTATATTTACTTATACATACAGTAATTCAAAATAAATGTTTGATTTTATACATCAGTTTTCAAATTTTATGCATTAGAATACATAGAAAGATCCATATTTTCATCAGATATTATGTGCCATCATTAAGCAAATTATAAGGCAAAAAATGTTTTCTTTATTTTTGTTTTAAATGTTTATATATATATATATATATATATGTCATATGGAAAAATCCTTTGTCAGGCTGTGATATGAAGAAGTCCTTTGTATCCTTTGTCTGGCTTTTTCCATATTAAACTTGACCGCTCAGGGTTGTCCCACTCATAAATTTCTCTAACGCGTTACCATATATGGTCATGCCTAAGCTCAATTTGGTTTCCCTCATTAATTCCCTCCAGACTATTTTTTTCCCCGTAGACTTAGGCCAGCCTCTGTCTACAGGATTAAAGCCAATAATATATTTTATTTTCCATATGGCCCTCCTATTTAAACCACGTGCCATCACGTGGTGTAGGAAACATTGTCTGCAGTCTAAGAGATTTTCCCCCATATAAATACGACTGCCCCAACGAAAATCAGGGTTCTTGTTTCTTGAAACTTGCTGAGGATTTCATGTCGTTTGTTCCAACAATATTAATGTTGTGATAGTTGTGTGTTAAAATGTACCAATAAAGAATTGCAACGAAGCCCTGTGCCTCGTCTTACATGGGTCTTAGCGGCCACTGCTGTAGAAGATAGAACGGGACAGCCGTTCTTACAAGCCGGTAGGATTTATGTTCCTATCCGGGCTCCTGCAGAAAAAAAAACAATCGAAGAAAAGCAATACTAAATCTGCAATGTGCCGCACCGATATAGCAGCGTGGATCATCTTTCCAGATGGTGCAATGAACCGATGTGCGCTACTTTCACAGAGTGGGGAAGAGCTCATCCCCGTTGTGGCTTTTAGAAGCGAAGAGTGTTGGCTTTCTGCTGCGTGATTTCCCCAAAGAATCGTGAATGTGTGGTGCTTTAGAACTGAAATTACTTTCATGTGCTAAAGTGAATTTGGATAGAGTAATTTTTAATGTGCTATTCCAAAATGGTATTATTTCGAATTTTCTTCATAAATATCTTATAATTATATGAATATCTTTTTCTCCCGTTTGGTTTTTTTTTACATGATATTGCTTTAGAATTTATTATGATATAAATTGATCATGTGCTTTGGAAGAATAAGTTCTTTATTTGATGATATATTAACTATCGGTTTAAATATTTAAAAGGGATCTTGTCAGCACGGTTTTTTTTTGACATTAAGATGTTTGAAATGGTAAATTTATCAATGTGCTGTGTAATTGAAATTATGGTATATTTTTTGCAGTATTATGAATAGTTCTGTATATATTTTGGATGTTATGCATTTGTTTATGCGGAATATTTTTGTTGTTAAAGTGGGAAGGTAAAAAAAAAAAATGTCAAAAATCAGTGTGTTATTAGAATTGTGTTATTACGTAGTTGTAAAATGAGCAAGACCATTGAAAATGAAAAAAATTCTGACTTAGAGTCTTCCCACAAAGAAAATTCAAACATGGATGGGGATAACTTAAACCGTAAGGATGCGGAAACTCAAGCAGAGTCAACTGCCGATAAAAACGGATTCAGAATATCGAACGATTAGTGAGAAAATAAAAGAGATAAGTTTGGCCGATGGCTCTTCTACTTCAAAAATTGAAATAAACGACACAAATTCGAGTAGCTCACCTGAAATTTTATTATTTGAACCAGAGTTAGGCATAAATATTTCAGCATGGTTAGCTCACTTTAACCAGCAAGCGGCTCAGAACGACTTAAATGATAATTGGAAATTAAAAAAATTTCAGAAATTTATTCGCGGGTCAGCCTTAAAGCTCTACATCAATCAATGCCTTTGCTGTGATTCCTTTCATGAAATCATTCAAATTTTTGAAGAACATTACTTTACTCCAGCAAGTAGTTTTCTTGATTTTCAAAATTTAAAATTTTCTGGAAATCCGAAAGAGTTATACTCCTATTTTACGGAAAAAGTAGAAATGGGAAGAAAAATAAAACTTAGTAATGAACATATCCTTGAGGGGCTTTCAGTTGGGCTACCTGCCCAAGTTAGGGCATTTTTGGTAATAATAGAGCCAGAAACTCCCACTGAATGGCTTCAGGTAGTTTCAAAATTAATAAATGAAGTCCCACATGAAACACCCAAGTCCGCTTATAAAGGGAAACAACAAAATATTTTTAGGGTGAAGCCCCCCTTTTATCAAAATTGGATGCCAAAAAATCAAGACCAAAGTAATTTTCGGCAACGATATAACTATTCTCGTCAAGATAGAAATAATGTATACCAACCTAATTTTTACCAACAGAATAAACTTAGATTTGTAGGACACAATGAAACACAAAATGCAGTAAAAAGACGGACTTCACATTTTTCGCAGGAGTTAACCACTAATCCTTGTAAATTTTGCGCACAACAAGGAATCTCCAACGCATATCATTGGGGACAAACATGTGTGAATAAGCCAAATACATCGAATGCTGGATTTAAACTACCACCTCAGCAAAAAGATAATCAATTAAGGGAAGAAAATGAGAGAGTTAACGAAGTATGACAATTAATAATACCCGGGTATATTATTAAAAATGAGGCGAAATTTAAAAATGATTATCAACTATCTAATGACGCGTACACTTAAAATACAAATTCGAATTTAAAGACTATTTATTTAAATGTTGATACCGGTTCAACATTAAATATCATCCTGAGTGCAATTGCAAAAACATTAAATGTTTCGATTAAAGAAAAAAAATCGCTGTAAAAATAAAACAAACGAAGGGAAAACTACAACTTAACCAAACGTGTATTCTTTACCTTAAGGTCGGCAATATAGTTAAACCGGTGGAATTTTATGTTCTAGACACCGATTTACCTTATGTCATATTAGGTTTAAAGAGTTGCATGGGATTTCGTCTGGTCATAGATTGTATCGGATATGTCGTTATGAAGGATCAGAGAAGACTGATCACCTTTTCTGATTTCGAACCGAATGACTTGTCTTTGCATATTTTACCTGAAATCCTAGTTAGGAACTGTGGAAATAAAGTAAAAGAAAATAAAAACAAAAATAATAGTACGGGAAAAATACGCAAGAAAATTGATAAGGAAATTAAAAGAGTGAAAGATCCGAAAGAAAGTAAAACTAAGGAAAGTGTGACGGAATTACATTATAACGAAAATGAAAAGAAAAAGAGTAGCACGGAAAAGAAAACTTGTCTAGAGAAAGATGGAAATGAAAAAATTAGTTGCGAAAAAAATAATCATTTTCGTATTTCGTCCGATGTTTCTGGGACTGGTTGCGGCATTGGAGGCCTACAATGTCGCGATCCTGTCGATGGACATTCGGAACTTGAGGAAAATTCAAAGTTAAAAGAAATATTGCGAAATTATGAAGATATATTTTCCAAAAATAAATATGATGTTGGAACAATTAGAATTGAACCTCAAAGGGTAAGGTTAACATCCGACTTACCGGTGTCGTTAAGGGCATATAAAACTTCCCCAAAGCAACAAGAAGAAATTGAAAATCAAATTCAAGAGTTATTAAAGGCTAATATAATAAAAGAAAGCTCATCGCCGTATTCTGCACCTGTTACACTAGTTTTTAAAAGAGACGAAAATAAAAAAAGTCGATTATGTATAGACTACAGAAAATTAAATCAAATTACTAAGTCCGACATTACCACTGATAGAAACACTTGTAGATAAATTAGGGAAAAGCAAATATTTTACCAAATTAGACATGGCTTCCAGATATTGGCATATACTAATTCATCCCAACGATACTGAAAAGCTCGCTTTTGTCACTAATAGTGGCTTATATGGGTGGAACAAATTACCCTTCATGTGGAAAGATTCAGGAAGTATTTTTCAAAGAACTTTGCGTCGAATACTTACAAAACATAAAATAAAATTTGCAGCCAATTACTTTGATGACATAATTTTTTCTGAAACCCTTTCAGAACATTTAGATCATATTCAACAAATTTTTGAGATATGCAGACAGGAAGATTTAAAGTTAAAAGCATCGAAATGTTCTTTCTTACAGACTAAAATTGAATTTTTAGGGCATGAAATTTGTAATGGTATTGTAACGCCCGATAATAGTAATATTGAGGCTATTAAAAAATTACAGCCGCCTAAAAATGTTAAATCTCTCCAAAGATTTCTGCGGTCAATAAATGTGTACCATAAATTTATAGATAAATATGCAACTATTAGAAATCCATTAAACCACTTGCTGAAAAAGGATACAACTTGGCAATGGACTGACAGATGCCAAGAAGCATTTCAAGTTTTGAAAAACTCCTTAATTTGTAAGCCAATTTTAAAAATATTTGATCCTAAAAAAGAATCATATTTGTGTTGATGCAAGTCAAACTGGTGTGGGAGCAATATTAAAACAGCCAGACAGTTCGGGTGCCTTACATCCCATAGCTTTCCATTCCCGCTCATTAAAAGATTACAAGAAGAATTATAGTATTACTGAGTTGGAATGTCTAGCTGTTGTGGATGCTTTAAATAAGTACCACCACTACCTCTTTGGCCATAAATTCGTCATACATAGTGATCACGCGGTGTTAGTTTGGCTCAAAAATGTAAAAAACTTAAAAGGTCGTCTGTTCCGCTGGTCCTTACAATTAAGTATGTATGACTATGATATTAAATATACGAAAGGCACCACAAACTTCAAGGCTGACATGCTCTCAAGAGATATACCTGTAAATAATGAATGTGTTGAAAAAAATATAGGAAACCACGTTTCGCATCTACTGCAATTGGATGAAATTCAAGAGGCTCAAAAAAAATGATAATTTAACTGGTAATTTTGTCGAAATCAATAACGTGTGATGCCTGCGTAAAAAGGGTTTTACTAAAATTGTTGTTCCTTTTTCCTTACGCCGTAAATTACTTGAGACTGTCCATGAAAAGTTTGGACACCCAGGAATTCAAAAAACAATTAATTTATATACGCCTGTATATTATTGGCAAAATATAACATCAGATATAACTGGATTTAACAAACATTGCCATATTTGTCAGGTAAACAAAAAGCCTCGACAAAAAAGATTTGGCCTTTTACAGTCTATGCCTCCAGTTGATAAACCATTTGATCTCGTTGCAGTAGATAGTGTGGGTGGTTTCAACTACTACAATTCCACGACAAAATATTTAACATTGTTTATAGATCATCATACTAGATACATGTGGTCTTTTGCATCAAAATCAATCGCTACGGAAACTTACGTCAACTTTCTTAAGCAAATTTTCAGTGTTCAAATACCTAAAAGTGTATTAAGTGATAGAAATCCATCATTTACTTCATCTCATTTCAAGAAATTTCTAAAGAACCACAAAATTAAACAGTTACTAACCACAACTCATAGACCAGAGACTAATGGTAAGGTGGAACATCTGAACCAAACAATAGTCACTCGCCTAAAGTGCAAAGTGAATGCAGCTTCTGGAAACGTGCCATGGCCTAAATTATTAGAGCAGGTGACTCAAGAATACAACCTAACTCCACACTCAGTTACGAAGTTCCCACCTGCGTATTTAATGTACGGTACAGTGCCTTTTCAAAATGAAGTAAATGAAGACATTTATCCTCCTGTTGAGGAAGCTAGAAAACTGGCAGTGGAAAGAACTAAAGAGTATCATGAAAAAAATAAAATATATTACGATGCCAGAT
Source organism: Octonoba sinensis (assembly GCA_038502835.1). NCBI lineage: Eukaryota > Metazoa > Arthropoda > Arachnida > Araneae > Uloboridae > Octonoba > Octonoba sinensis. The sequence goes on along the minus strand of CM076606.1, from coordinate 12,770,460 downwards.
TTGTGGACAAAACTTTTAATGCAGATGACATTGTGATATATGAAGAATTCAAATATCCGAATTCACGAAAACTTTCGCAACCGTTCAGTGGACCATATAAAATTCTTCGAAAAGTTACGGATGTAACTTATGAAATCAATAAACCCAATGCACACAACAAAGAAAAATCAGACATAATACATGTGTCAAGATTAAGGAAATATCACCCACCAACAAATTTCAAACTATCACATGAATAATGTGATATAAGTCATTCACTTTTGAACTGCAACAGAATAATCCAACTGTAATTAAACTGAACTGCATATAAAATTTTGTAAATATCATTTAGTAAGAAGTAGGGAAAAAATAATTGTATAATAATCTGTGATGAAAATGTTCGGTAATTTTTGTAATTGTATTTCATTTAAAATTATTTTTTGTATTTTTATTTCATTTAAAATGTCAGGGCTCGGCGCACATTGGAGTCTTCAAAATAGTGAAAAAAGTGACCACAGCTTTAAAAAAAGTGACCAAAATAGTGACCATTAAATATAAATTTGTGTGTTTGTTTTTTTATTTAAACTAAATATAACTTGAAAAAGAGCAGTTTCGACATCTTTTGAAAACTAAACTTGAATAAATAGAGCTTTTACCCAACTTAAAAAAAATAAATTCATAGCCTATTCAAAAATAAGAATTTTTATACCTGTAACTATGTTCATAAATACCTTTTTCAAAACCCATAAATGGCTAAGAGTGAGAGAGACAAAAGTTTTTTTTTTAATTAATTTCTTTCTCAAATTGTTACTTATTTAAAAATATAAATGAATAAATATTTATTCAAATCGGCAGAAATTTCAAATTTTAATTTATGTTCAACATTGAATAAAATTTATTTTGCAAATGATATCTTTTAAATATTTTTTATACTTGTTTAAGGATTAGAAAATTTCACTTAAAATAAATCTAAATTTGATATTTAATCAAAATTATTCAGACTGAAAATACTGTGTTAATCTTCTGTATCACTGTAGGAAACAAACCGTTTGATTATTCGATACTGTTTTTGTAATTTCATGGTAGTAACAAAATCCAAGAAAAATTCCCTGATTTTATAATTTTAGTTGTGATAGTTACACGGTATCACTGTCATACATAATGACAGTATGAGTGGCACAATCAAAAAAATTCTTTACGGGGGGGGGGGGGGGGATGGAAATAAAAAGAGGTCATAATGTAATTTTCTGAGCGATATATATAACCTGCAACTGCTAAGAAATGTTTTGCACAGTTTTTCTTTTGGAAATAGGCGTTTTAAAGAGAAGGAAAAAAACTGAAAGGAACCTGTTTAAGGTCGGATATGTGCTGTTTTCAAAAAAATATATTTCGCGATTTTCTGAAAAGGGTTTGCTTTTGCAATTAGAGTTTATTAATTGTTGTTTTGAAAAACAATCGGGAAATGTTTTACACCGTTTCTTTTCCCCGGAAATAGGCGTTTTAAAGAGAAGGAAAATAAAATGTAATAAACATGCTTAAGAGCGGAAATGTGCCTTTTTTTTTTTTTTCAAAAAAATTATTTCGCGATTTTTCGAAAAAGGTTCATTTTTGCGATGAGCTTTCCTTTATTGTTGCTTTAATTCTGAGTTAATATCATTAAATTTTGCTTATTTCTATTGTTGTTTTCTTATATTTATTTTTTGAAATGAACTCTAATTTTCGCTCGATACAGAACATTCGCGAAATTGAAAATTCGCGTTCCTCGCATTTTTCCGATGGTCTCATCTTTTTACTACAATAATTTAGTGGCTAGAGAATATAAAACCAAATCAAAATTTAACAGAAATCTTTTCTTTAATTGTTTAATTAAATAGGTTAAAATGACATTGAGAAAAGTCTAGATTTTTCGATGCTTTGCCTCGTATGTAAGCCTACTCAAACTTCGTTTTTTGTGCTAAATTTCGCGAGTTATAGGCGAGTATGTACCTTAATAAAAATACTATAAATCGGCAAAATGCTAATAAAAAGTTCCAGAGCAAATTACATGGGCTCTGATGCTACTTACAAAATTTTTTGAATGAGGAGCTAAAATCCGGAAAGATCGCGGCCCCGAGCGTTCCGGATTTGAGGTACCATACTGCAACTTTATTTTCTCGAGATGCGTATTGTCTTTTCGTCGAGAAATCCTCACCAAAAATGTTCTTTTGTGATTGTGAGTTAGTTCGGGAGTGGGGGGGGGGGGGGGGGGGGTGAAAGAAAAGAGAAATTTTCTGAGTGATATAATCTGCAACTGCTAAAAATTTTGTCTGATTTTTTTTTTCTAAGTTAAATATCGCTTTATTTTATTTTCTTAGGATTTGCTCTTCTCAAGTAAAAAAAAATTTAAAAACAATTAAAATCATCATTCTAGATGGGAGGGGGGAGGTCACGGGCCCTCTAAGCCTCCCCTTCTGGTTGCATCACACTGCAATATCAAACCTTAACTTCGGCACACCCGGGGCCCACGCCACGCCGAATTTCAAAAAATGACCAAAAAGGGCGGACTTACAGGACCAAAAATGGCAGATACGCGGAAGCTTCAATCCTGGCACACATATTTTTATGCAAAATTGCAATGTTTTCTGAACTCATAGACAGAAAAAGTAACTTTTTTGGTTGCTCTGCCAGAGAAAGGGCAAAAAAGTGAAAATATTGACCAATTTTCTTAAAAAAAGTGAAAATAGGGACCAATTTTTGAAAAAGTGACTAAAAGTGACCAATGCAAAAAAAAGTGACTTTTAGTGAAAAAAGTGACTCGCGCCGACCCCTGAAATGTGTATATAAAATTTAATACATAAATTTATGTGGGGAAAAAGGCTGCAGATAATTCACTTCTTCAATATTTAAAGTAATAGAACTTTTGGGGAGGGGGGATGTAATATGGAAAAATCCTTTGTCATGCTGTGATATGGAGAAATCCTTTGTATCCTCTGTCTGGCTTTTTCCATATTAAACTTGACAGCTCAGGGTTGTCCCACTCATAAATTTCTCTAACACGTTACCATATATGGTCATGCCTAAGCTCAATTTGGTTTCCCTCATTAATTCCCTCCAGACTATTTTTTTCCCCGTAGACTTAGGCCAGCCTCTGTCTACGGCACTAAAGCCAATAATATATTTTATTTTCCATATGGCCCTCCTATTTAAACCACGTGCCATCACGTGGTGTAGGGAACATTGTCTGCAGTCTAAGAGATTTTCCCCCATATAAATACGACTGCCCGAACGAAAATCGGGGTTCTTGCTTCTTGAGAAACTTGCTGATGACTTCATGTCGTTCATTCCAACAATATTAATGTTGTGATAGTTGTGTGTTAAAATGTACCAATAAAGAATTGCAACGAAGCCCTGTGCCTCGTCTTACATGGGTCTTAGCGGCCACTGCTGTAGAAGATAGAACAAAACAGCCGTTCTTACATATATATATTAATTTATTAAATCTTTTTAATCACAATAAATTTTTAGAAATGATTTTTAGCTGTGGCATATAAAGCATTTTTCCAAAACACTACTCATTATATCTGTACTATAACAGAATTTTGAAACACATATGAAGTTCAACTGAATGAAATAAATTTATCGCTCTTTAAGATGTTCAGTGTTCAGTCGAATCAAAACAATTCTGATTAAACACTAGGGCAACTTTCAAAAATAAGCAGTGATATAAACAAGACGATATATAGGCACCGCATGGATCTCTCCTCTGAGATCAAGTTGGCTTTGAATAAAAACAACATGTATCTAAAACTTGTCAGTTCAAGTGCAAGGAGTCATTTCATCTGGATTTTTGAATTTTGGCACATAAATCTCTCTCTCTCAGTAATTTTCTAATGATTAAAAGTATGAACATGCTTACACTTATCATTCTTTTTAATTCCCTTTGATACTTTTTGACTTTCTTCAAAGTACTGGTTAGGATGATTTATGCCCTGATCAACAGACATATCTTGATGAGTAAGTTCAAAGTAGCGAGTACATGCAATTTGGTAATGTCCTTTTGCAGCTAAATCCATTACCTACAAGTGTCAAAAAATGAAATTAAAAAAAAAAAAAAAAAAAAAAAATCTTAAACACAAAACAAATAAATTAAAAAACTGAAAAATAAATGTCAAAGTGCACTCCATCTCAAAATTATAAGTAAAAATAGTGTGCAATGTTTTCAGTTTGTTAAACATGCTTTTTTACAATTTTTAAGGAATTTAAAAATTGCATAATAGGTAAGGGGGACTCGGAATATATGACGTGCTTCAGGCACTACATGTTGAAAAAGGAGAGTGTCTACTAGCAATATCCAGCACACAGAGCATATAATGACAGTTTAGCAAGTTTCTAAATGAATAAACTTTATTTTATCAAATTCAGAAAGCATGAAAGAGATCAACATAAATACTCTTTTTACAGAACTAAAAAAGGAATTGGAAAAAGAGGAATTTCTTTGAGAGAAAAATGAAAATACAAACTTTCTTGGTGTTACTTTATTAAATGCTTTTCTTTTCAAAATAATGTGTTTGTTCCTGTAACCTATTTAATAATTAAAAAATAAGCAATTATTATAAGGTTAATTTACAGGATTGTAGGCCTACTTAATTATTTCAATCGATAACAGATTCATAGTTACATGTGTTTTTATGTATCATTTTTCTGGCAACTTTGAAAAAAAGTTGTACTAATGTACCATGTACTAAAAACCATGTAATAAGCAGTGAAGTACAGATGTTGTTTAGAGAACGAAGAATAAATCTTTAGGAATATAACTCAGTAGATGACATTCTAAGTAAGCAAGAAATGACACTTTATATGTTTGGCAAATAAAACAAGTTTAGGTTTCTAATTGGGGTGAAAAACGAATACTCTTTTTTTATTCAGAAAACAAGTACTTGAAAGTACTCCAGAAAAAAAGTAAGCACTTATAAGGATCTTTAAAACTTATTTTAAAATATAAAGACTGCTGTGCACCCTGTAATTTATAGATAATGCATTTAATTATTGTTACCATTATTATTTTTCAGTTTAAAGTTTGGAACTTACTTCATTTATACCTGAAGAACTTAAGTGTGAACTGTGCAGTTTTTGTCTCAGATTATTTTCATCAAAATGCTTATAAGGACAGCCTGCAAAGATATATTGAAACAATTCTGATTGATTTTTGCATTCAATCCGGGAAAATTAAGATGAAAAATAGCAATTTATTGCCCAGAAATAATTATATTAAATCTTATTGCAATTCAAATAAATTGCAGCATAAGGTTTTGAGCTATAAATTTAAAGGAAATAAGCAATACATATAATTTTATTTACTAAAATAGCATTTTAAAATTGTATATGCTTTTACAGTAAAAACTTAAGTTAATGACCTTGTAATAATTCATGGTACCTTATCAAGTTGTTAGAATACAGAAGCAGCTGCTTGTATGCTTACAAGGAGCCTGGATTTTTCTTAGACAAACAGAATAAAAGTTACATACATTTTGAAGAACAGAAAACATGGTCACAGAAAATTAATAATTCAGTTTTAATTAAAACTTATGAACTTATTTTATCAACAATGAATTACTGGTATTAATTCTCCCAAATCTTAGTTTGACAATAAAGGCTTAGCTTAATCCTTGTTATGAGAAATAAGAATCTGTGGGCAAAAACTCACATTCTATTTATTCTAGAGTTTTTGAGCAAAATTCTGTTTGGCACAGTTTTTTATCAGCTTCAGAATGATAAAAATTTTTTTAGAAAATAAGATAAATTTTTTATTTTTTTGTGAAAAATTTTGAAAGAGAAATTGAAATTAAAAAAAATCCCCAATTCAAAATTTTAAATGGCATCTTGTGTACTCCCTTTATTAGGGGATGATTCAATTTTGTTCCAAATTTTATTCCAATCTGCCAATTGGTGTGGAAAACATATAAATGAGCTCCTTTTTACAGACTTAGACACATATGGGGACCAATGGGACTGTACTTCCCCAAGAAGGCATCAAATATCCAGTATCTGACTGATCTTTTTAAATATATGAAACTCAATCTGGTCACAGTACAAAAGATTTGGTTATCCCATAGGTAAAATTCAATTTTTAACCCTTTAACCTTGTGTCTAAAATTTTAAAGTACTATTCTTCTGAAGGTAATTTAATGCTCAAGCAGCAGATGTATTACAAACTAAAAGTAAAAAAATACATCTTCAAAACTATTACAGCAATTTAAACCAAATTTTCAGGACAAATATAAACTTTTCAGAAAAAATATGAAAACATTTTAAAAGTTGTCTTGAGTGTGGTAAACTTGGAAACCCAGGCGTCTAGACAAAGTCCAACATTGCAGTTCTTGCAACAATAGATTGAGGATGGTTTCCAATAGGTCCCGTATCTCAGTGGTGTAGTCGAGGAGGGACGCAGGGGGACGGAATCCCCCAACCTTTTTATTTTAATACAATCGTCCCCCACTTTTGATTTCAATTACTTATCTTCTCATGTATAAGAATCCCCCCCCCCTCCCCAACTTTTTTCAGGACTACACCACTGCTGTCCATATCTTTGCTTGAGCATATTTTGCCATTAATAAAAAGTTATGGGCTGAAATATAACATCCAAAACTTGACTAAATGAACCGATTTTAAACCTTTAAGTTTTAAATTCATAGAAGGTGGTCTAACTTAATATTGTACATGGATTTAACTACAATTGTTTTTTAGGAAGATTGTTATGGGTGAAAAATAAGTAATTTTTTTTAATTGGAAAGGCTTGACTTGATATTTCTTTGCTGAGTAACTTATTAATAAGCATTAAATTCATTAGAAATAAAATTTCACGTTAAATTAAAGCACAAATGAGCATTAAAACGCAGACATATGTTTCGGGATCGCTTGGAATCCCTTTTTCAATGCGACAGGGAGCTTCTAGATGCAAAACATCCAAATGAAGCAGACAGAACAACAAAAACAAAGCTTATATAGCCTAAGAATTAACTGTAAACCAATGAGAATAAAGGCAGTGTGAAGTGGAAGTAGAAGTAGTATTAAAGGCACCAATAAGAGAGTAACAAACGAATGTAGTTGGAAGTACAGAAAGTAAAAAGGAATATCAATAAAAACAAAAGAAAAAGACAACAGCGTGCATAAAAATGTGAAAATACATGAAAATTGCAAAAAAATAAAATAAAATACAAAGAATAAAATGGAAATAAAATAAGTACAGAAAATACCAAAACAAAAAGCAAAACAAAGTACACATGCCAAAAGAGGGGGAGGGGGGGAGAAAAAAAAAAAAAAAAAAAAAGGGAAAACTAACAAGAAAACCAAGAAAGAACAACAAATTAAAGGAACTTATGCCAGACCTGTGAAAAATAAGGAGTTGAGGAAGAATCATTAACCAAATTAGAACTATTCCTGTTAATATGATAAGCTTCCCAAAAGTCAAGTTCTAAAGGGGAAGAACATTTTTGAATAATTTTCCCAGAATTGAAATCAAAAGAGTGGTTGGAATTCCAACAATGTTGAGCAATGCTAGACTTATTCAGCTCTTGCTTTCGTACATAACCTTTATGCTCATTTAACCGAATTTTCAGAGCACGTTTTGTCTGTCCAATGTAAGAAAGGCCGCAACGGCAACTAATTTGGTAAATACCCCAAGTATTAAGTTGATCAACAGGATCTTTAAGAGAAGAGAAGGAAAGTTTGTTGCTAGGAGCAAAAACAACTTGAAATTGGAACCTTTTTAGGATTTTAGCAATACGAAAACTTACAGAATGAAAGAATGGTAACACAACCAAATCCTTTCTAGAAACCACATGATTGGGACCAGAAGGAAAAAACCTTCTGGTCCCAATCATGTGGTTTCTAGAAAGGATTTGGTTGTGTTACCATTCTTTCATTCTGTAAGTTTTCGTATTGCTAAAATCCTAAAAAGGTTCCAATTTCAAGTTGTTTTTGCTCCTAGCAACAAACTTTCCTTCTCTTCTCTTAAAGATCCTGTTGATCAACTTAATACTTGGGGTATTTACCAAATTAGTTGCCGTTGCGGCCTTTCTTACATTGGACAGACAAAACGTGCTCTGAAAATTCGGTTAAATGAGCATAAAGGTTATGTACGAAAGCAAGAGCTGAATAAGTCTAGCATTGCTCAACATTGTTGGAATTCCAACCACTCTTTTGATTTCAATTCTGGGAAAATTATTCAAAAATGTTCTTCCCCTTTAGAACTTGACTTTTGGGAAGCTTATCATATTAACAGGAATAGTTCTAATTTGGTTAATGATTCTTCCTCAACTCCTTATTTTTCACAGGTCTGGCATAAGTTCCTTTAATTTGTTGTTCTTTCTTGGTTTTCTTGTTAGTTTTCCCTTTTTTTTTTTTTTTTTTTTTTTTTTTTTTTTTTTTTTTTCTCCCCCCCTCCCCCTCTTATGGCATGTGTACTTTGTTTTGCTTTTTGTTTTGGTATTTTCTGTACTTATTTTATTTCCATTTTATTCTTTGTATTTTATTTTATTTTTTTGCAATTTTCATGTATTTTCACATTTTTATGCACGCTGTTGTCTTTTTCTTTTGTTTTTATTGATATTCCTTTTTACTTTCTGTACTTCCAACTACATTCGTTTGTTACTCTCTTATTGGTGCCTTTAATACTACTTCTACTTCCACTTCACACTGCCTTTATTCTCATTGGTTTACAGTTAATTCTTAGGCTATATAAGCTTTGTTTTTGTTGTTCTGTCTGCTTCATTTGGATGTTTTGCATCTAGAAGCTCCCTGTCGCATTGAAAAAGGGATTCCAAGCGATCCCGAAACATATGTCTGCGTTTTAATGCTCATTTGTGCTTTAATTTAACGTGAAATTTTATTTCTATTACTTTGCACAAAGTTTAATCATTACCATTAAATTCATTGTTAAAAATAAAACTCTCTTAAAAAGAGTTTGTTGCCACTAGGTAGTATTATTAAAGGCACTGAGTGAAGACTTCTCTGAAACAAAAATTAAATTCTTTCAGTTTGTTTTCTTTAGCGACTTTTTAAAAATCAACTTCAAAATGGAATTTATCATACGTATGATTAATTTTTAGCGTGAATCACTTAAAGTGGATGTGTCCTTTATGTTTTTTTTAAAAGAATATTCCTATAAAAAATGTGTTCACACTAAAAAGAACAAAATAAAATATTTTTTGGGGGGAAGAAACAGAACTAACTTCAAATTAAAAATTGTGCTAAAAATAAAATAAATAAATTCCTTCTTACAACATCAATACAACTTTTAAGCATAATTTTTGAAGTTGGTAAAAAATTATGATAGATAAAATATTTTGTTATCATGACCAATTACAAATATAAATGGCTCAGAGTTTACAACTGTTCCAATATAAAGTAAGAGATAGTGTAATGGTAATTAGCAGGCCCTGAAAGTTCATGATAATGCATTTTTCACCCTTTTCTGGTTTTGGAGAATTAAATAAAATGTTTTTACAGCATTTTACGTATTTTTCAAGAGCATTTTCCCTTTGGGTTAGCTCTTTGTTTTCTCTCCTAATTTTCTGATTAAAATTTAGTTTGATTTATTCATTACATTTTACAAAAACAAAAAATTAAAAAATTGATAAATGGTAGACTTTCAAATCTATTCCTACAAATCTGAATGAAGACAACTAGGAGAAAACAGTGAATGTTTGAAGCTGAAAAAAGTTTCTGGTGTTTTAAAAGGAAGAGATTCAGTGTGAAGTTGAAGGAAATATTTCTCCATGAATGCTTCTATTTATTTTAAATTTGTCTCAACATTGAAAGACATTTTTCAAGGTATGAAAACTTACTTTCAGATGTGGTCCTTGATAACATAAAAAAAATTCTTAATTATTCAGAGTCATTTAGATTTTATCATTTAAAATAATAAACTTGTCAAAACATGTTTCCCAATTATTGGTTATATTGTTTTATTTTTCATTCATTTATTTATTAGGAAGCCATTTAATAATGATGTTGTTATAGTTTTTCAAAGAAAAAAACTGCTTCAATCAAATTTTTAACTTGGATTTTAGGTGCATTTTTCAAAAATTTAAGCATATTTTTTGAGTTTTAATGCATTTTATGTGTCATTTTTGGTAAATATTTTCAACCTTTTTATGGAATTTTTAGGTCATCAACTTCCAAGTCCTGGTAATTGGACTATCATAATTTTACACCAAGTTCTAAAATTATGCTTAAAAGTGGTATTGATGTTGTTTAAAGAAAAAATTTATTTAAAGGCAAAAGCCTTTTGGTGTAATTTTTAATTTGAAGTTGGTTCTATTGTTTTCCCAAAAATTAATCATTATCAATATTTAAGCTACATATATTTGTTTATATATAAAAAAACACAAACAAATGTTTACCATGAAATTCTCCAGGTCCAGGTGAATTTGATGTAATAATTTTAATGCAACTGTATGGAGAAAAGTTTGCTCTCTTTCCTTCTTTTCCATAATTGTACCGGATGTTATACATATACTGTTTGTCAAACTATTTTGAAACGAATTATATATATATACATATAGTACATACACATGAAATAATGTGAACAGCTTTATTAATAGAACAATAACTTGAATATACTAAGTAAAATAAATGATAAGCATACAACAGATGACACTGGGCTTGTCATCGGTGTGTGTGTACATTAGGGTGGAGTGAAAAATTTTTTTTCGGAATTTTTAAGCGGCAGGGTGCGAAAAAGGTGCCCTATAGGTCCAAATGAACATGTGCAAAATTTTATTTAGTTTGGACAAAGTTAAGATGCGCCCCAACCTGACCAAAGTTTGATGGAACACATAATTATGTGGATTTTGGTTCTCGTCGATAGTTATAATAATAAAAAAAAACTATTATATTTTTTGCGTTATGTTCTAAATAACAAATTATTTTAATGTTCAGATTGTCTAAATATTTCCTTAATTTTTCGTGCAAAAATTGGAAAAACAAATAAACTTTTCGCGTCAGAATCAGTCAGACGAAACTTCTCACGAAATTGCGTCAGACATGTAAAGGCGATAGTTAATGTAACGGAGACAGTCAACAACATGCTTTTCCTTAATTCCCCATGCCCCCCTTATCTAAAACAGCAGACAAAACATCTCAAATGCATCTTATGCTTCCAACTTTAGCAAGAGAATGTGATAGGCAAGGAATTTTTGACAGGCAGGCAGGCAGCTTCCATTGCTACTGCTTTATGCTTTTTTTCTATAACCAGATTTTGGAATAGTATAGGACGGTGAAAAATCAAATGTGATTAATCGCAGTAAGAGACATAAATACAGGACTGTTGTCGAAAAAGTCAACTGTGAAAAGCAATCTAATGATTCAGTCAAGTGTTTGTTTTTGATGGAAGAAAAGATAACACAAGAACTCAAACTAAAAAGGGTGACAAATACTATAGCTCCCAGTTATACAGAAAGAACATTACACACTCGCAAGAGCCAGGTACAAGGTACATTGGCCATGTGACCCCTACGACCGACTGGAGAATCTCGCTCTATTAAAACATCGATAATCATTTACTTCCATGATAACAATTTGTCTCTTGACTCATTGTTAGCTGTCCGATGTGATGGAACAAGCATTAATACTGGGACTTAGTGGGCTTTTCAATGGTTAATTTGCTTGTTGCATACCTATGAACTGCCACTAAGACATCTTCTGCAGACAATTGATGGTAAAACATCCGGCCCAAAAGTACTAACAGGAGAAATAGGAAAAGCACTTCATAAATGTGAAAAACTTCCGGTGGTACCCATTTTCAAAAATTGCTGTCGAGTATTTTCCGCACTTAAGTGTTGATATGGAGCTCAGTACAGACCAAATGTACCTCAGGAATATTTGTTACGCTGTTCCAGAAGGCAACTGTTCTGATGACTTGGAAAATCTCACACTTCGACCAATAGTACATTCCAGATGGCTAACAACTGCAAATGTAATCCTTCGATTGTATGTTGCAATAGAAAATCCTTCCGAAAACCTCAGGATACTAGCAACATATATAATGAGAGTATATACTGCAGTCTGGTTTCAAATTGAAGAAAACCCACATTATGATGAAGAGGCCCATAATTTTTGGGAACTTATATCCTATTTCCAATTACTTGGATCGTAATTTAAAAGAAAAATTGACCCTGTTCTAAGAAGAAAGTTTGTTTGCTCATCGCGAAAATCTTCTGCTTTCTATGCTCAAGGGTTACAGGATGCATATTAAAAAACAAGCGCTGTAACTAATACTGTTAGCAAGAGCAGAAAATTTCAACTGTTAGAAGTTTCAAACTTCCTTCTCTAAACCTAAATGGAGCAGAATACAATGATAAGTTGGCATGATGAAGTAATATGTGAACCACCTGTGATTAAAAACCTCCACAGAAGACATTCAGAACTGGATTTATTCACCTACAGATGAAGTCCAAATAGAACTTCCAAAGTTCCCTTGAAACTCTCAAGGAACAGAGCGATGTGCTCATCTCGTAACTGAGGCTTCAGAACATGTTATAAGTATAATTTGTGTTTGGGGTGTGCGTCTGAATTTTCAGGTTCACGACGTGCTTTTTAAAAAATCTTAGAAAATATTTTTTGCAAGTCACAGTATTCGTAATTTAATTGCGATTAAGAGAGTTTCTTCTATACTTTGAGTGAAATAATAAGTAATTTGTGTTGTTTCTATGACAATAAGTTTTAGTTGACATCGCTTAGCACAAAAATATTTCGCCTTAATTGAAGCAGCACATTGCCATCATTTCAACACAATCATAAATATTTCAAGTGACTTGGAGCGTATCTTAATATTAAAATTCCGCACTGAAATTTTGCATACTTCAATTGAACCACTAAGGCACCTTTTCTGACCCCTGCCGATTTAAAGTTCAGGAATTTTTTCCCTCCAATAGCGTTCATTCCACCCTAGTGGACATGTAGTCCAACCTCGTTAACGCGAAACCACTTAATGTTAAATATTGCTTTATGAAATAGATATTTGGTCCTGTGAGTTAACAATTAATTAATATTGTATTTTACACTTAACATGAAATTTTAATACTGATAATCACTTAACATCAAGGGAAATCATTTTGAGGTATTTCAACAAGAAAATACATCTTCTACTATGACTTGTTTAAAAAAGATTCAGCAGTTTTGGAAGGATGTGAAAATCAAAAGAAGAAACAAAAAATCAATTACAGACTATTTCAGTTTGAAATAAAATGTTTTAAACTGTTGGTATGAATTTTTCATTTATTATTTTCAATAAAATAGTTAGAATTTGATCACATTTTCAAAGCTTAGTTATTTATTTTTAGTACATAAATGTTTTTTACATACGTGCTACACACATTAATTGCAGTACATAATAGTGTTAGTATGTAATAAATTGTTTTCATGATTTAATGAAAAGGATGAAATTCGATTAACATGGAATAATTACCCCAATTTTTGCCAATTTTGCATTAACAAGGTTTGACTGTATGTATGTACGTACATACACACATATGCACATATATATCTTGCATAATAAAATTGATAATTGATTAAATACACACTATTTGAAAATATTGATGTTTTTTTTTTCTCAGTTTTAAATTTATATACCAATGAACACACTAAGCTAACTTTTCATTCATTATATAGTCAATGCTCTTTATGACGACCACACATTATAAAGCCAATCCATTATAACGACCAGTGGTAAAAGTCCCAACTTTATCTCTTTGAACTCTATGTTAATTTGCTTTCGGTATAGCGACTTTTCTGAATCGTCTAATCCAATACAGCGACCGTTCCAGGTGTCGTGTCAGCTCAGAAGTTCTGCTTCCAGAAATGTGAATGTAATTTTTTCTCCTATATTTTCTACTTTAAAGTCTGTTTAATATTTTGCACTGATAATTTGTTTTAAATTCCAATGATAAAAAATAAGTTGAGCATTTAATTGGAATTTTTTTTAAATCACCAAAAGTTCCCTTAAAATACAATTTTAAGGGAACTAGTGAATACGGATACATGTATATTTTTTAAAGAAAATTCTACCTCTTATAGCAGCCACTCGTTATAAAGACCTTTTTCTGTGGGACGCACATGGTCGTTATATCGAGCGTCGACTGTAGTATCAATCTTATGAATTGACCGATTTGCCTATATTAATTACTAAAGTATTAAATTTCATATTATTATAAATATTAAATGCTATCTTTGTCAAAAATTTGCAAATAGGACATAATGTTATTAACACAGTAGACAGATGTTCTGCTTTTTAAAGCAAATATTCTTAATTAACAATCTTTATTCATTTACACCTTGAAATAAATTGTAAAAAATCAAAAACTTCTCATAAGAAAGAAGAAAAAAAGGTGTTAAAGAAAACACAGCACAGTGCGAGAAAATACAAAAAATAATTTCCAGCTTTCTTTAGCTAATTTTAAGTTCACAAGATAGGTGCATGTCTGGGCTAAAAACAAAGTATAACAACTGACCAAAAATGCCTTAATGGCAGATGTATAGAGGCTGGAATGAAAATTTGCACCTTCTTGCAGATGTGCCAACCTGCCAGAAATGAAATGCAGGAGGGTTTTGATCAAGAATTCAGGACGGCAATAAAAAATTAAGATTTTACACTTTTCATTGCAATTGTTGCTAATATACTTGACAAATTTAAATTTCAAATGCAGGTAAAGCAGCATAATACAGTTCAAAATATATTTAAGTGTGATTGTAAGTAAGTTCATGAAAAGATGCCTGAACTTTTTAAGTAACAATACTTAAGAATAAATTAAAAACAATAGCGGAATTTAAAAAAATCGCTGAATTTCAGTAATTTTAGCTAGTTTTCAAAATTATGAAAATACCGAGTTTCAAAATTTCCGGTATTAAAATGCGATAATATACTGGAACCCAGTGTATAACCGGAACACAATCATCTCTGAACATTAACCAGGGCTCAGAGTTGTCCTGGAATTATTGATTCTTTTTTTAATGTTTTGAAATATTCTTATATTTCACCCAATATTCTTTAATTTCAAGATATTTTTGCAGAGAGTTAGCACTTGCGCCAACTTTTCCACTCCTACAAGTTCAGCCATCGGCCGCTGCCACCACTGATCTGTTCACTGCCGCGCCGCCTTGTGCATAGTGGGGAGTTGGTTATGCAAGAAAAGGAAATTTCAGGGTAAAAAGTGCAGTAATTTTAAATTCAGTGCAGCATCAGTTCCGATTCGGGAGATTTTGGATCGTTTCAGGAGGGCCGGAGAAGAAGCCCAAATTCAGAGTCTCCCGCAAAATGCAGGAGAGTTGGCACGTCTGTTCTTGTATTTTATTCTGCAGTTTTAAATATTTAGTTTTACAATGATGTTAAAATGATTACAATTCAGCCATTAGAAATTTATTGTTGTAAAAAATATATAAACTGCAAATTAATTTTCAAATTTCATTATGAATAAGAAAGGCAAGCTTGCGATAATACAAAGTCAATTAATGTAGCAAAATGACAGACCTTATCCATGTCCATAACTTTAGTAAATTCTTCTCTCCAAAATCGCAGAGCATCTTCAAGAGAAAGTCCAATGCCTTTCAAGAATAATCCATACTGCAATCTTCCATTATATTTCAAATGGTGAGTTTTACGTAATGCTTCATGAAGGTTTCTCATGCACAATGGGAAAGAAGTTTTTGCCAACTGCAAGTAACAAAATTCTTTTTACTATATTTTGACTTTTTTTTGTTAAATTTAAAATTTACATTTAAATACATACAACAAAAGTTTCAAATTAAATATTAAATCATTGGTTCCCAGTCTTTTGCGTAGGACACAATGACCTATTGCTTAGTGCAATACCTAGTGATTGAATCAACTAATCACAAGTACAGATGAAAAACGAATAAGATCAAGTAGTTAGTAAAAAGATGACAATTTTATAATTAAAGTTATTCCAGGAATTTTGAAAAGATGTTAGTTATTATTTGCGTACTAAAATAATACGAAAAAGATGGAAAATTAAAAGTATTTTACAAAAGGAAGGAAAGAAATAAAATATATTAAATATGAATTTAATTATAGATACAAAATATAAACACATTGAATAGTTATTTATTTGAAATTGAAAAATACTTCTACAATTTATGTGATTCATTCAATAAAGTTTTCTCTTTCTTCTTTAAAATTAGAATTGAATGCTTAAAACTTTTAACCCTGTAATGCAAAAGTTTTTTTTTTTTTGTTTTTTGTTTTATTTATATATTTTATATATATATATATATGTTTATTTTCATCTGCCTTGAGGTGGAGTTGGGAATTAGAGGGTTAAACTAATATTTATATTTTAGTAAAATATAAAGTACACCAAATAGGCCTTGTATTTAGTGTAAGCTTGTCTATGAAGAAGGATAAACTTTTTTCCTCCTATGCCTATGACAAGGCTTTTTATTGGAATGCATTTTTAAATTCATATCACTTGCAAGTTACTTTCCATGTCAATTCACATGGTTTACGTACCACACAAAAGGGTAAGGATTTTAAATTCTAAGTAGAGAGTAACTAGCATGCAGAATTTAATGCTTCAATGAAATATGATAAATTTGGCAGCCCCTGGAGCTAAATTTAGGCCCAGTGGATGAGTGGTATCCTTCTGTGCTACCAGGATTCGAAATTAGCAGCCATTAGTCGTATTTTGCAACTAAAAACTTCCGTTTGATGACCGGAATTTTACATTCAGTCGTCACTCTTAACGCCTAACCTTTCATAAAACTTTTAGTTTGGCGGCCACAATTTTTCACTGTCATTTTATTATTATTTTTTAAAATCTGATATAACTTTATACAATGACATTTTTATGATCAAATTTCATCTAATCTTCTATATTTTGAGCTTTTACGATACCTGTGAGGACTATGGTAATTTCTTGACCTTCAAAATTTTGACTTATGAATTTTTACTTATTTGTAAGTAATTTACAATCAAATGTTACTTACTTATTTTTAAGTAACAGTTGATTGTAAATAACACTTGTAAAAAGTTAAATTATATTTCATTTCATTCGGCACTGATTAAAATAAAAGTTCATATAGACGTGTAAACTTAAGTAAAATGACCAACTTCTCATAAGTTACTAACTGAAATTGATTTTCAAACATTTTTCTCTTAATTATCAATAATTTTATCATTAAGGTTGTGATTTTTTCTGATATTTTTTAACAATTGCACAACTGTCTTATCAGTTGATATCTCTGCCCAAGCAATTTGAATTATTTAAAAATGACACCTAGCAGAACATTTTTGGCAACTAAAACAAATAAGCTAGGTGCCAATGACGCCTAACTTTTCCATCTTAATTTCAAACCCTGGGTTCAAACCTGGCCCAAATCGGTAGAATTTCAAGATGCAGAAAATCGTCTGCGCCCGTGTCGTATGATTATGCAGCATGTTAAAGATCCCTTCAGTATCCATTAGGCATGGATACTCTCGGCTAAATTGAATTCCTAGTGCTGTTTGCTAAACAATTGCCTTCAGGTGCCCCTATCTAGGGGAAACTGAGAGTCAAAAAAATTTCAGCAATGCTACCACTCATTGTAGTGCCACTGAAAGAGTTGGTACCAATATCTGGGGACGACTAGGTCTGCAATAGTTGAGGACCAATACTGCAGCCAGATTAGAAAGAAAAAAATATAGGCATAAATAAATATCTTTACAGAAAAATATTTTCAAAAAATAAAAAAAAGAAAGCTTTAGCTTGTACTACTTTGATTTTTTGTTAAAAAAAAACTTATATTTTAAAAATAAGATATTAAAACTTATCATAAATTCAGTTGCATGAAACATTTAAAGTAAAAATACTTACAGAATCTATAGCTTCTATAGATACATCTCCAACAAATTCTGATTTTCTGTTACTATAGTCTGTTCCAATATAACGCTGGTGCAGAGTCTGCAGCATGTTGATCAATCTCGTATCCTCATCAAGTTGGGGCAATGCTCGACAGGTAACCTTAATAAAAAATGTAACACCTTCAAAACAAACTTTTTGAAATTTTATTGGGAATAGATATGCATTCTTAAGAATCTCATTAAAAGTTTTCTTAAAATTTCAAATGTTTTTCTTTTTTACATGTGAAACAAAAATAAAAATGCTTTTCAACTTTATTACACCAATATGCTCAATTAGTCATATTGGTGTAAGTAAATATTCTGGATGCTGTTTATATTAGGACAAAAGAGAAATACAGTAGAGCCCCTCTGATTATCCAAGGTAATGTGCAAAACCTCAGATCTAATAATCAGAATTTACCTAAACTGTTATTACATTTAAGCTGAAATATAAACTAATGCACATTTTATTAACATTTGCACTTACAGCACTTATGAGGTTTACTCCAATAAATGTAGAAAAAAGGGGATTTAAATTGCTCATTTAAAAACTTGTTTGTTTGAGGGATGATACACATTTTTTTGCTGCAATGTTAGGCCATTGTGTTGGTGTCATCAGAATTGCAGGTGCAGCCTTTTCTAGCTGTTGAATGTATTTCAGTTAGGCAGCAAAGCAAACAACAAAAGCAAACAACAGCATAAGGTAAATACATTGTTTTTAGAATGTGGTTTTTCGTATACGTGCAAAAGAGGAATTTTTTGGTAGTTCAGTTAAAGTGGAACTCTGTTAAACGTGACTCCACTGTAATTTTTGTTTACATTAATTTAAACAGTTATTGATAAATACTTACAGCAAGGGCATGAGAGAGATGGGCCCTGTAAGCAGATACAACAGTTACTACCAAATCTTCTTCAGTTATATAGGCATAGCCTTTCTTTAAGTAGACTTTGCGATTTTTAACTAAATCTAAAACTTCAACAAAGGGCACCTGAGGAGAAAATTTAAGCAATATTTATGAAATGAAAGAAATACAAAATTTTGATTTTATTCAAGTACAAAAACAGTTTTACTCAAGTCAAAAAAAAAAAAAAAAATCACATTTTCGTACTTTATAAAACTTTGTACTTTTCACTTTAACTACAGAATTACAGTATCCAATACATAAATTTTCTAAAAGGCTATTCTTTTCGGAATCTTCAATCTGAAAATGAAACAAAACATTTAATTTACCATAAATTATCATTTTTATAATATATTTTTATTAAAGAAAAAACATAATTTATAATTCACTTCAAAATTTTATTCATAAAAGTTGTTTAAAGGCAAATTCCATATAAAAAGCAATGAAGTTTTTTGAATAAAATAAAGATTTACTCAGGAATTAATTGATCAAAAGCAAGTTAGAGAAGATATTCATTCAGCATAGACTGATAATTATTGACCATGATGGACTTGCTGGCATGTATCAAGATAATAAACAAAGTAATCACTCCTCTATGGTAAAAATATTCCTTTTAAAATGTCTGAAACCTTTGACCTCTTGGGTGAATCCATTTGTCAAAGAAATTAAGTAGGAAATAATAATAATAATAAAATTACACGTTAATTTAAAGCACAAATGAGCAAAAAAAATGCAGACATATGTTTCGGGATTGCTTGGAATCCCTTTTTCAATGCGACAGGGAGCTTCTAGATGCAAAACATCCAAATGAAGCAGACAGAACAAGAAAAACAAAGCTTATATAGCCTAAGAATTATCTGTAAACCAATGAGAATAAAGGCAGCGTGAAGTGGAAGTAGAAGTAGCAGGAAGACAACCAATAAGAGAGCAACAAACGAATCCAGTTGAAAGTACAGGAAGTAAAAAGGAATAACAATAAAAATAAAGCAAAAAAGACATTAAAAAGACTTTAATTGATTCTATTCATAACAAACTTTCTAAGAAAACTTCTGGTCCCAATAATGTGGTTTCTAGAAAGAATTTGGTTGTGTTACCATTCTTTTATTCTGTCAGTTTCCGTATTGCTAAAATCCTAAAAAGGTTTCAATTTCAAGTCGTTTTTGCTCCTAGTAACAAACTTTCCTTCTCTTCTCTTAAGGATCCTGTCGATCAACTTAACACTTGGGGTATTTACCAAATTAGTTGCTGTTGCGGCCTTTCTTACATTGGGCAGACAAAACGTGCTCTGAAAATTCGCTTAAATGAGCATAAAGGTTATGTACGAAAGCAAGAGTTAAATAAGTCTAGCATTGCTCAACATTGTTGGAGTTCCAACCACTTTTTTTATTTCAATTCTGGTAAAATTATTCAAAAATGTTCTTCCCCTTTAGAGCTTGACTTTTGGGAAGCTTATCATATTAGCAGGAATAGTTCTAATTTGGTTAATGATTCTTCCTCAACTCCTTATTTTTCTCAGGTCTGGCATAAATTTCTTTAATTTGTTGTTCTTTCTAGGTTTTCTTGTTGTTTTCCTTTTTTGTGTCTATTTTTCTCCTTCCCCCCTCCCTCCCCTCCCCCTCCTTTACATGTGTAGTTTGTTTTGCATTTTGTTTTGGTAGTTTCTGTACTTATTTTTATTTTATTCTTTGTATTTTATTTTATTATTTTTGCAATTTTTATGCATGCTGTCGTCTTTTTTGCTTTATTTTTATTGTTATTCCTTTTTACTTCCTGTACTTTCAACTGGATTCGTTTGTTGCTCTCTTATTGGTTGTCTTCCTGCTACTTCTACTTCCACTTCACGCGGCCTTTATTCTCATTGGTTTACAGATAATTCTTAGGCTATATAAGCTTTGTTTTTCTTGTTCTGTCTGCTTCATTTGGATGTTTTGCATCTAGAAGCTCCCTGTCGCATTGAAAAAGGGATTCCAAGCAATCCTGAAACATATGTCTGCATTTTTTTGCTCATTTGTGCTTTAAATTAACGTGTAATTTTATTATTATTGTTTACTTGCACAAAGTTAAATTATTTTTAGGAAAATAATGTTTGTGAAATTATTTTTGAAGGACTCCTCCCTCAAAACATCTTTGAAAGGTGCCTACCAAGGAAGAGGGGGTCATGGGCACAGAGTACCCTTGAAAAAAAAATTTTTTTTTTGAGGGGGGAGGGGATGTCTTTAGAAGGTTTTTGCCAATTTTTTTTGAGAAGGGGCTCCTTAGCTTTGTTTTGGGGTGGGGGTGCCATTGCACCATAGTGGGCACCCCTTAAATGTCGGGATTATCCCGAAAATTTGTGAAAACTGGGAGATTTTTAATACAAACTAAGAGCTAAGGAGAAATTGGAAAACTCAAGAAGTTTCCTGGAAAATCCAGTAGAGTTGGCAGGCATGTAAAAAGAAAAAGCTATTTGGTAAGCAAAAGCAGTGGTAGATTGATGAATATGGAGGTGGGAATAACTATAAAGCATTGTGGAGCAATAAAATATGCCTCTGAAGTAGCTAATTAAAAGATTAGTTAAATGAAAAGCTATTATCAACTATACCATAAATAATATCTTTAGTACAAAGGAATGAAATATCATAAAGTTCATTTAAAGCATTGATTTTTAAAGAACATCACTCGATACATCACTGATATTATATAATATTTTAAATATCAGTTATTATGAAGGAGAAGGCATGCTTTATTTTAAACCACACTTAAGAATGCAAAAATGTAGGATAAACTTTACAGGCGAATGAGAAAATACTTTAAAAATAAAACTAATTCTCCTAGATATCATTTAAAAAAATACCTTATCTGAATGTAATTATTGTTTTAGAATCATTTTTTGCCATAAGGAAGGTCTGGAGGGGGAAAGAAATGTGTCATTAAAAAAAAGCCACAATAAATATTTCTGAAACTTTCATTTTCAATGTTAACTTTGCTTTCTCACCAAATAGTTCAAAGTCATTCGCATTTGGTTTTTATGTGTTGAAAACTTTATTTTTAGCTTATTTCTCTTTTTCTTTGATGTCAAGTGTTATGCTTAGTAAGATGGGGGCAGGAACCCCTCAATTCATTGTGTGTATAAAAAATTAATGGTCATTTAAAACTAAAGATGAATGAAAAGACTTTAATGTCCCTAGAGAATTTAATACCTCTTTTATTTGTGTGAATTTTGAAACATTTATTAAGAACATTATGTGACTTTTGCTAGATTTTCAATTTAATGTATTGGGACTTTCTTGACATGCAGACAGCCTACATAAGGATATACTCACTGGTTTATAATTTAAGTTATTCTGATCCATGAATAACTTTCTGCTTACTGTTTTCTCAGAAGTAAATCTCAAACGAAACAAATCAACTTCTTGACTGATGAACCATCTACGTAAGTCTTCCCTGAATTCAGAGACAAATAAAATATTTATTATAGAAACAGATCTAATCTTCGATCTAAAAAGTAGTGGGACAAATTACCAGGGTTCATAGTGAATTTTTAAAGATGAAAATTAAACATTTTGTAACAACTCTAAGCACATTGAAAAAAAAATAAGTACCCATATACAGAGACGTAAATCATACCACACATTAAAATTCAAAATCTTACAGTATTGAGATTGAAAGTTTGTGACTAACTAAATAAAATACATACTTAATTCAAGAAATTATTACAACTTTACAACTTAGAAATCATTTTCGATCAAAATTTAAACTTGGTACATCATTTTAAAGCCTGCAATGGCTTTTATTAGGATTTATCAATAAAATATCATTTTTATTTTCAACAAAAAGAAAATTACAGCATTTTGCTTGTTACTATATTATATTTAAAAGAAAAAAAAACACACACACATTACAAAACATTATATCTTTAACAATATTCAAAAAGCATTAATTGCAGATGCAGACTTATTATAATTCTCATAAGTGTGTTTTACAGTAATACTAAGTAAGGAAGAAGAATGGTTGTTTTCTAATAAAGTGAATTTTGATTTGGGACCCTAAGAATAAGTTCAATACAGTATATCTTCAATTAAATGACTTTTCCGAATTAATGATTGATTTTACAAGTCATGGATCCGATATGATGATCATTACGTCTCTCCAATTTGACAACACCCTTGATTTAACATTAGCATTTAATAGTGCAGAGACTAATCAGAATTTAAATCAGAATTATATTGTATATGCATTTTTTTAAAGAAAAATTTATCATTTTTCCAATAAGGGATTTAGATAGCAATAAAATTGTAATAAATCTGAACCTATCGGTCTTACAAGCATTTCAAAAAGGGCTGATCAAATGTTTTTTAATATGCAGTATTTTCCTTCATGTACGTGGCAGGAAAGTGCCTGTTGACAGGATAAGAAATATTAATTTTTTCTTTTTTTACTGTAATCTAATGTCTTAATTCTTTTTTGCTAGAATTTTGATGCAGAAACATGGCTATTCTTCAACTAGAAATAGCCGCTAGCAAAGTCCGTGTTGAGTGTTTGAGCCAGACAAGTCTATAACTGCACCGACTCTTCATTCCAATTAGCACTTCTCATCTGATTATTTTTTTTCCTCCAGTTTCACTATTTTTATATTTTTGCTTTTTCCCCTATCAAAAGAACTATCCCTTTTCTCTTGAGTTATCCCTTCTTACAGTTTTAAAAGAAACGAACCACACAAACACATTGCAAGTGCAATAATCAACTTTTCGGAGAAACCTGTTTCAATGGAAAGTTTCAGTGCGAAAGGGACAAAGAAAGTGATCACTGTAAAGGGGAGAAAGGAAGAGTTCACAGTGATGGGAAAAGATCATGACATTTAAAGGTATCAAAATATCTGATAATTATAACAAATATTTGATACATAACATGATACATACAAAATGTTCTCACTCAAACTTAGTAAAACATTACACTTACATAAATATCTGGTAGTGTGCAACATTATTAAATGAGCTAGTTAGTAATTAAACCAGGGTTGGAAAAAAAAACCCTGGGTTTTTTTGGTTTAAATAGCATTTGTAGGAAAGACAAGCTGACTTTTAGAAAAATATGAAGATTTTAGATCCTTAATTGTAAATAAATGTTATTGATAGTTAATTTATTGATAATTAATTAAGTAACTATAAGTTGAAACCTTAAATTTTAATTACCTTATATAGGTGCAGCACTTTAGTCGTCAACTTATAGAGGGTGGAGCTTTTTTTTTAATCATTTCTTACGCTATGCGTTTATTCATTTGTGACTAATTGAAATATAACAACATGTATTAACGTTACTTTAAAATTAGTAATTAGCTATTTTTAACAATTATCTAAAATACCATTAGATAAATTTAATCTGAATGACTTACAATCTATCCTATACAACTTTAAAGCACTAGGTTAAAGATAAATGTTTTAGTTTACTTATTTGACTGTAAAGATTCCCTAAAAATACATAATTTTTCGAAATGACTAGATTAATTAGAAGAAAAAGAAGAAACTTATTTAAAGAGCAAAAGAGTGCTCATAGGGGTAGTTCTCTCGAATAGTTAACTTACACAGAGGGTTAGGCAAACTTTATATTGTTGTTTCATCCATCCAGACAAATACTGATCTAACATTATAGCATAAAAAATATTATCCTGGAGAACTTATATAAGTTTTTTTTATCTTTGCAAAAATAGATAAATAAATAAATATAGTAATAATTAGGTGGTCAGCTTACAAAGGGTTTTTTTATAATACTCCCACCCAAATTTGGTACTTAAGTGGTCAATATAGACAGGTGGTCAAATTACAAAAGGTTTTCCTACATTAAATAATATAGGGCTAATTTCGTTCCTGACCAAAAGTGGTCAACTTAGACAGGTGGCCAACTTACAACGGGGGTCAACTTTACAGGTTTTACTGTATTAACACGTTATAATACTCTACTTATACAGGCCTTTCAGCAAATTATTAAAGAAATAATTATTATGCGGGTTGAGTTTTAACAAAAGCATATTTTACTAAATCAATAAAAAATAAGCAAAAATGAAAGATACATTAAAAATAATGTGTGTTGATTTACAGTATCAGTAATATCAACAAATGATTACACCATAACACTTATACAAATCACCAACATTGGCTTAGAAATTATCACTATTATTTTAATTTTTTTTAAAAAATATAATTTTTCCTGATTGAAGAAAAAATATATTTTTAAAAAGAAGAGAATAATTTAGGAAAAAAAGAAAAATTTGCACTAATTAAAAAAAAAAAGTTTGTTACTTTACAAATTCAGTAATTCATGATTTATCTAATGCTGTGCTTGCAATTTCTGCACAAATTGGATTTTGCAATTTTTTATAATGCGAAAAATAAATGCAAAAAGATTTGGTTTCTTAAAAATTGTTATCTGTAACATACATTTGCAAATTGGTTATTATGAAGTTATTTCATTATTTCTAATATATATTCTTTAACTCCAGGAATTACAATTGCAATAAACATTTTAATTTTTATAATGACTGAAAAGAGTTTTTCTCAAATTAGCTTTTTCAGAGCTAATTTTAGAAAAACCCAAATAGTCTGACATAGGTAGTCTATAGATAGAAGAAGAGAAAAATTTGTACTGATTTAAAAAAAAAGTTTGTTAATTTTCAAATTCATTAATTATCCAGTGCTGTGCTTGTAATTTCTGCATAAATTGGATTTTGCAATTTTTAATGATGTGCAAAATTAATGAAAAAAGATTTGGTTTAAACCAAGTGGTTTTTTAAAAAAAACCATTTGGTTTAAACCTTGGTATAAATCATGGTTTAAACCAAACAACCCTGAATTAAATCATATTTAATTAGTGCAGATCTGCTTGTATATTCCCTAATGAATGTTATAAAATATATCAGTATCAAGAATTTTTCGCACGCACATCCTATGCAATCAATGTTGATTTGCTCATGATTAAGAAAAAATAGCAATTATACAGACATTCCAACCTCTTGTTACCGATTTCAGTAGTGACCATGGAAATTTTCCAGTAGTTTAAAAAAAAAGTTCAGTAGTATTATAAAAATCAATTTTTTTTTTAATTTCATGACACTAATAAGCAACACATCTTAAATGCTTGGAAATTTAATTCCAAAACGCATATTTGAAATTCATAATAAAGTGAAATATTTGCTTTAATTCCTCAAAACTAAACATTTCTTTAAAAACATTTTTTTTAATTTCACTCATGCAGGTCATGGTCTAGATTCAAAGGACTTATTAAAAAGAAATACGAACTAATATATTATTAAAAGCAAAAACAAAGACATACCTTTTTGTGTGTATGAATGAAGGTTTAAGAATAAATAGTAGAAGCTTTATAAATATATAAAATATTCTAACATCAGTCAGAGACATTTCTAGTTTTCCTAACAGATATGGCATATTTTCCATGCGTTTTTGAAAGTATGAGGCAACAGCAATTATCGCGGCTGCCGTGCGACACTGAAGTCTGTAGGGTAAAATATGCAAAGTGCCATATTTCCAGATAAATTTGTTTTTTTTTTTTTTTTAAAACAGTATAATTCCTTTGCTTACAATTCTACAAATTTTTGGCATATCTTCATTTTTTATTAGAAATTGACTCATCCAATTTCAGTTTGTTTAATGCTGTTCATTTTGATTATTCATAAAATGATTATAAGTACAGCACTCAAACTCTTAAAAGTTAAAAAAGAGCAATGTCAAAACTTTTTCAATCCCCTTTCGAAAAATCTATATATATAAAAGGAACTTTTCACGTTGTGGCTGCGCGCTCTACAGCAAAATCTATGCAATGTACGATTACAAAACTTTGCACAAAATTCTATTATAGCCTGATGCTTTGCAAGACAAAGCCATTTTTTTGAAATTCGACCTACTATTTTTTTTAATTTAACAATTAACTATTAATTTTCCAGTATTTTCTTTACTCCTTACGAGCTGTTTCAAGAAATGAAGTGAAGTGAAGTGGATTAGAAATTCCGGCGGTTGAATGTAAACAAAACATCGTTTGAGCCATGAGGCGAGGCCAAGTGCCTTGCATGCAACGAAAATCAGTGTTTTAACTGACCCATTTTGAAAAGTATTTTGAGATTTGATCGATTATTTTAATGAATTTATTTTTTAATGATGCCTAACACAATCCATTAAAAATTACAGTTACCAAAAGTTTACATCTGTAGCATATAATGATTACTGCATAGGTGATTATGATCCGAAATTCTCCGACATTTCCGAAAATTGTCGAGCACCTTTTCCGAAAGTTTTAATAAAAACAACGGTTTTCCGAAAAAATTTTAATGTATTAATCATAAGATTTCTTTTACAATTAATATCTGCTTCTCTTGCTACCTACAGACAAGCAAAATAGTTAGTACTACTTTAAAAAAATTTCAATACAATTTTTTTCAGAAGAAAAAAAAACTTCTGGAATATAGGAGACCTTTCATTTAATTACTTAAAGAAATATTTTTGAGCTTATATATATTTCAATGTACTGTTGTGTTGAGAGGGGAGGGGATTATTAACCTATATACTTTGTTTTAAATTGATGGTGCATACTTTTTCCCAAAATTTTCTGAAGTTCCGATTTTTTTTTTGCTTGAAATCGCCCATGGTTTACTGGAGAGGTGAAAAATTTCTTTTTGAGAGGTGATTTTCTTTCTTAAAATGTTGTTGGGCCTACTTAAACAATATATATCGATTTCAACTGTTATTATTCAATTAAGTGGCTCGCCCAACCAGTTTAATTCAACTGGGCTAAAAAATTTAATATGTTAACAGATTATTGAACTTATTAGTATCATAGTATCTATTCATAAAAATAATTCATTAAATGCAAAAAACAAGTAGCAAACAACTTTCACTCGATCAATGAATAATTTAATTTTCCTTTTGAACATGTTGACGGGGGCATTGCTTTAGTGGTGAATTTATAGGGGGTTGCCAACTCCCATGATACTAAAGAATTTTAAAAATAGTTGAGGCGTTATGTAAATTTGTAATGTTTGCTTAATGTTTTGTGATTACTTAAATATTCATTATTATTTCTAAATATACTCACTCGAGTAAATGTGCGTCGTTCACATAATTTTTCAGACTTCGCCTTTCATCATTTGTATTAAAAACGTATAACATTTACAACAATTTCAAGAATTCGTCATTTATCCTTATTCTATCATATTATATGTGAAAAGTTTTCATATCTAAGTAAAACCCAGATTTAACATTCCACCAATCTACATTTTACCCGCACTGGGCTAAAAAATTTAAGATGTTAATAGATTATTAAACTTATTAGTAACATAGTATCTATTCATAAAAATAATATTCATTAACTGCGAAAAAAAATACTAAACAACTTTCACTCAATCGATGAAGAATTTTATTTTCCTTTTGATCATGTTGATGGGGCATTGCTTCAGTGTTCACATAATTTTCAAGAATTCGCCATTCATCATTTGTATTAAAAAAGGATAGCATTTACAACAATTTCAAGAATTCCTCATTTATCATTACTTTGTCATATTATAAGTGAAAAGTTTTCATATCGACAGTGAAATCCCGATTTAACGTCCTGCCAATCTAAGTTTTCCAGCATTTTACGTTTTTTTTCATCAGGTCACTGTTTTTCCTTATCCTAATTGATGTTAAAATATCCCAGATTCTAAGTTTGTTACTTAATTAACTTTCACTCGATCGATAGAGAATTTAATTTTGCTTTTGAACATGTTGACGGGAGCACTGCTTCAGTGACGAATTTGTAGGGCGGGGGGTTACAATCTCCAGAGGCATAGCTAGGGTTTTCAGCGCCTAAGGACAACTGAAGATTTTGTGCCCCTGGGGGCCTAGGGGCTCCCTAACGGGAATTTAAAAAAACTTTTATGCTTCCTAAATGATAAAACTCTAAAAAGCAGCTCTTTTAACTTTCATTTTTAGTAGCGACCATTCACTTCTAAGGGAAAAATGGGACACTTTGGCATCGCAAAATTATTTGTCTGATTTCCTACGCACTCCTGTGCTACATTGGTCATTCCCGATATGATTTGTGGTGCTCCCACTTTTTTGTCGAACATATTCACACCTATTCAGTTCAATTAATTTTCTTCTTGCATTTAAAAATAAAATTAAATAAATTAACACTAATTTGGCACCCCTTGACGCTGCGCCCGACGACAGCTGTCCCTCCTTGCCCCCACATAGCTACACCTCTGACAATCTCCCATGATACGCACATTCAACATAAAGTAATTAAGTCGTTTTTAAATAAAGAGTTTTAAAAATAGTTGAGGCATTTATGTATTTTACTTATGTAAATTTGTAATGTTTGCTTAATATTTTGTGATTATTTTAATATCCATCATTATTTCTAAATATACTCACACAGTTGAATAAATGTGTAATGTTTACATAATTTTCAAGAATTCGCCATTCCTCATTAGTATTAAAAAAGGACAACAGTTTGAAGAATTCATCATATTTATCATTATTCTATCATATTATAAGTGAAAAGTTTTCATGTCTACAGTGAAACCCCCGATTTAACATCTCGGCAATCTAAGTTTTCCCGCATTTTATGTTTTTTCATCAGGTCCCAGTTTTTCTGTATCCTAATTGATGTTAAAATATCCCAGATTGTAAGTTTGTTACTTATCGAATTCTCCATATTTTATGTTTTCCCTCGAAAGTGAAAAAAGAAAAATTTTCTAAAATTAGAAATATTTTTCTTTTTGTGCCTTTTTTAAAGCTTTAAGCACGTTGTTAAAAGTTAATTATTACTCTCTCACAAAATAAATCACAATCGAGGATTGTTTTTGTTTTCAAGAAATTTTAAAAAGGGGCTATTCGAGTTTATCAAGGTGTGAGAAAGTTCGTTCGTTTCCAGTATGGAACTAGAGAAGTTCATTCTTTTTGCCATTTTATAAACCGACAAAGCTCCAACACTTCGAGTCTAAAGACGATTTCATTAGCATGTCACTATTACATGCTATGTATTGTACTCTTATTGGACGGAACAGTTTAGATATAGTGGACATTTTACAAATAGTGGAAAATATTTTCTTTCCCAGTAGGACTAGGGAAAAAACTTGCAAAGCATTTCAATACTGGAAGATTCAGCATTCACTTTCAACTCCATGACTAAAAAACAATCCACTATTACAGATTATTTTCAACCTAAATTCCAGAATTCATAATTAAATGCGTTAAAATGGTATGTATTCGAAAATATAGATCTTATACTTTTTGAAAGAGTTGAAATCTGCCATTCATCAGTTGTAGCATAAAAGGATAACGTTCCCAACAATTTCAAGAATTTATCATTCGTAACAAAATTCAAATCGTTAGTCTATCAATTTCATTGAAAATGCCTCGCCTACCTATAAGAAAGTGTTGTTTACAGAGTTTAAATCAGAGCCAGAGAGAAAACTTTCACCACTGAATCAGCCAAGAGACACCAATAGATAAAAAATATACGACTTGAGCGTATTAAAATATGTATGTTCGTTCGTGTTCCATTTTTGTGGCATTGAATGCCGTAAAAAAAAAAAGCAATATTCCGTGTTCTGCTCATAACTAAGCAAGTGTCCATTGCACTAACATTAGGAACTGTAGGTAGGATTCCGCAATAAGAATAAAAATTTCCTTGAATTTTTAGTGTACTAATTTAGTAACAGATTCTTTTTCAGCTTTAAACCATAAAATTTCCCTTTTCAACATTCACATTCACTTTCGAATTTACTTTTGTCAAGATATGTCTCTTAAGTGATGCGTATCAGAAATTGACGTGATACTCCAAAAGCAAATTTATAGGCAGGATATTCCATTATCCGCTACTAAAGAAATGTCTTTGTATATTGACATAGCTAAGTGGGTGCGGACCGTCCCAGGTGTCACCCATTCAGGGGTGACAACCAGCCCCGATGGAGAGAAAAAATGAACCTTTAAAAGCTCCCTAGAATAAAACAAATACTTAAAATGGGAGAAAAAAATATCCAATGTAATTTTCTATTTTTGAGCAAAGTGTTTCCTTTAAAAAATATTCACAATGTTTTTAACCGCTAATCATAACCAGTGCCCTCGACAAATACTTTAAATATTATGAGGCTCATGATGCAAATGGTGTTCTTCTTTTCCAAAACTGCAATTTTTTTAACAAAAAATTATTATATTTCATTAAAACGCATGCTTCACGGTTTACATGATTTTTTTTTTTTTGGATGGGGAAGGCGTAATCTTTTCAACTGGGTCACTGGGTGACACCCATGCTAGCTACGCCACTGCATTCCATACAATTTTCACTATCAACATACTTCCCATATAGCTGCCACTGATTTTTTTTTTTATTTCATCAAATTGCTTACATATACATAGTCCAGCATCTCTTCGTCGCGGCTTTTGCTTTTCTTGAATAGACTAAGGATGATCAGTAACTGTTAAGATTTTTCAGATGATCTTTATTAAATGGCTTTGTCTGATCAATTTATCAATTCCCCATTTAGACTAATTTGTGGCAGTTAAAATTTCATATTTACAATTATATAAATTCATTTCTCTGATTTAATTTCAAAATGCATCTTTATGTATAAAGCTACTAATACACTTATTTTTTAATTTTTGTATCACAATTTACTCCTTTTATTGGTTTAAATAAACATTTATGAAATAACAGTTATATTTTTGAATTCAGATTCAGAAAGAATGTACTGCTATCTATCAGAGTCAGAGTAAAAAAAAAAAAGCTATGTAAAAGTTTTGATGATGTAATAAAGATAAATATGCCACATGATACAAATATAGATCAATAAATATAGGTTATTAGTGATAGATTGAAAAAAAATTACACCTAAGTCAAGGTAGATATACATTTGTAGAAAAATACAGGCTGAAATAAGTTTTTATCGGCTCAGAAGTGACTTAAGAGGTCACCTTCGGTGACTTGCTTGGGACAAAAAACAAGTTGCGCGTTGCGCCGTAGGCGCCGCTATTTTAACATTGCACGGGCAACGCCGTTGCGGGTACCGCTAGTAAATGAATAAAATCGTAATACAGTAAAACCCCGTTAAAAAGCGGGTGTCGGGGACATGTTTGGCGCCTGCGTTATAGCATAACCGTGGTATAGTGAAACTATACTGCAAACACATATTCAGGAAGTAATACTCCCTTTTGTTGCAATATTTTTAACTTTATCAATTACTCGTAACTTTTCTTCTATAGTATAATTTTTTCTATTCTTCTTTCGTGCCATTTTATTCACTGTAATTGCTGTGCAAGAAGCACACATCTCAACTGTACAATCAGTCTATTGAGCAATAGGTTATAAACAAAATGTGTTCTGAGAAAAAAGGGGCTTAAAACTCACTTTATGTTACCAACATGAGATTGCGAAGGGGGAGAGGTCTTAAGAAAACTTAGATTTGGAAGGGGAGGAACGTACTTCTCAAAGAAACAATGCTTTAAGCCTGCATATACTGGAGAATATGTGTACTTTTCCGGAATGCTAAAGAATCTGGAATAGAAAGGTTGATAGCGCTATAAAAGAAATTACACACACATTACTAGACTGGAATAATTAAGCATTGAACTGAACAGTTCCTGACAAATTGAGCTCTGCCCATGTCAAGAGAAACAAGTCAGAGCCAGTCAGGGCGATTGCACCCAATTTTGACATTAAACTCTATAGTGTCCTAGGTTGAAAGACAGAAAAAGCATAAAAAAAAGTCTACATGAGGCCTATCACATTACGGCTTTAATTATTAGTGTTTGTGGTGGGGGATGGGAGCCCTTAGGCTAGAATATTTGTGTGTTCGGCTGGCTTTATTTACAATGATAAATAAGGAATCACCTACAAAAGGCAATAATAAAGGGTTATTTAAATGTCGGGGGACTTGATAGTCCCCGCAGTATATCCGATTCCATGGTATACTGAGGAGCAGTATAGTGGGGCGTTACTGTATTTAAATGCGTTTGTTTCTGAATCAAAGCAATGCACATGCGGCACTGAATTGAAAATGGCTGAGGGCATGCTCCCTGAAGTACACATTTGGTAGAAAGAGACCCAGAGTCAAATGCAGTGTTACTGTAATTTTGAGACTTTTTCGTCTTTAGCTTGATTACTAAAATGAAGAAGTTAGTTTTAAAGCGTTTATTTAATAAATTACATAAATTAAAATCAGAGAAATGAACGGATTCAGAATTCTCTGTAGACTAGATTATTATTTGCAAAGTGCGTACTAAAGGATGAAATTCCATAGAAACAACAGATAAGCCGTAGTAGTTGGAGTCTCTGATTATACAACAGTGTATATAGTCAAGCCTGTTTTTTTCAAAAACTTCTCTATGTTGAAAATTTTTGATTTACCCGATGCTAAATTTGGCAAATTATTCTAAAGTTGTTGCCAAATGATCACCAGTAAACTTAAAAATGGAGCTGAATAGAGTAATGCCTCTGGGCAAATAGACTGATATGCAAAATGACTTAGAATTACATTAACTTTCCATGCACAAAATATGATTAAAGATCACTTTTGGGACATCTGATTGCAAACAAAAAAACGTTGTATCCAACTAGACTTTGTACAGATAAAAAATTTCAACCTTTTAAAACTACCGTAATTTCTGGAAGAAACTCCACAGCGTTTACGTTTTTAAAAGTTAAATTTCTTCAGTGCGGTGTATACGACCAAAAAAAAAGCGTTTGACATCGAGCTATTTTTCCTAGCTAAGTCTCCAACTCGGTCTCAATGACCTTGGCACGTGCTCTGCCGAATTCATCTGACCATAATTAGCAGTACAGTATTTGGAGCATTGGTTTCGAGTTTCATATCATTGTTCAGAAATCATCCATAGAAATAAAGAATGAAAACCATAACAAAAGCAAAGTAGATGATCTGGTCTGTGAGTTGCGTTAAAATTGAGAAGATAATGACGAGAATAAATTATTTCAAGCTCCCGCCATTACTTCAGCTACGAGGGTGGTGCCTGCGCTTGTCATATCGGAGGAAATGTCGCGTCATCGCATAAATTCGCACTGTTTGGCGATTACAAAGGAAGTGTTTAGAAGTTGGCAAGGATTGCTTTTACATTGGAGGAAATATCGCATCATCGTGTAAATTCGAGCTGTTTGGTGATTATAAAAGGAAGTGTATAGAAGTTGAGAAGGATTGTTTTTGCGGTGCCAGAGTGTAACTGATCGGTGAAATTCGATTCGCCAGCTTGGCACCTCATCTTCGTGCATCATTTCTGCCAAGTTTCAATTTTTTATCATACATTAAATCAACATTTTTGGCTAGAATTTATTTCATTATTAAAGAAGGATAATAAACATTGTCTAGACTTTAAAACTTTTAGTTTTTTTTTTGCGATACTTATTAATGTCAAGAGTATTTATTATGCATAGTGATGACTTTGGTAATTTCCAACTTGTGTATTTTATATTAATAAAATTCTTTATTAATATTTTAATAAGTAAATTTTATAAATGTTAAGTGTAAATTTGAATTACACAAGCAATCCTCTGAAATATACCATGGGTGTCTCACAGTAGCGCAACGGAAAGGAAACTATGGTAATCATTTCTGAGTTATGCGGGCTCCATAGGCACATACAGGCATTGTGACAAAACTCGTCAACACAGACGTGGACATGATCAAAATGGAAATTTTGATGGCTCATATGCATGTACGTATGTACTTACATACAAATGTCAAGAAACATTAAATACAAATTGATAAATAGGTGGTTAAATCCCATTAATTTGGTTGAAGTTTGAGAGAATTTTTTTTGCAAATACAGTACTTTCTTTATTTCGTACAAAAAAGTAATAACTTAAGTTTCAGGCTGTCAAACATTGAGGAGAAGGAAAATGTAAAAATACTATCTTTTGAGAAACAAAGAACAAGAAACATACAGTCAGAAAAATAGCACTTACCTGCGACAATAGGCAAGACGCAGAATGAAATGAGAAATATTATCTTTTTTTCTTTCATTGTATATCTTTTCATCAGTATTTTGGCTTGGATTCTGAAAAGGGAAAGATTCTAGTGATGTTGAACTTAATAAATTAGCTTAAGTTACCTGTTTTTATATACTAGCTTTTACCTTAAAACGCTTTTGCTTTTCTATTTTACGTATTCCCCTAAAATATGGATTCTTAGTACAAATTCTGAAGAGTGAAAACCTTTCTTTTATTAGAATTTATAATACAGCAGGATATTGGTTTTTTAAGGGTAAAACAATTAATATGAGCAAATATGAGAAGTATGTTGTTTTTATGCAAAATAAATCAATGTAAAATGAAACAATCAAAGCAAGTTTCAATAAAAATTCTTATTGTTCATTAATCAAATTCCCAGAACTGTAACAACAGGAGAAAAAAATTTTAAATGTTAAACAGACGGATGTTTTTTTAAAAAGATTATTTTTGGTTTCTGAATTTCCAGAATTAGACAAAGTTTTTTTTTGCAATAACTAGGCCCATGGTCAACTCTTTTTTTTTTTTTTTTTAAATTATCTAGCAGCCGATTCATTATCAACTAATTGATAATAATTTGTTCATGAAAATTACTTTATTTTAACTAATTCCACAACAATAGAATTTTCATTGAATGGCAAATGCTCTTCTTTGCCTTTTTTTGGAGCAAGGATACTAAGGTAAAATCAAGTTTGCTAGTGAAAAAAAATCACGTATGAGTATTAAGATAAACCGAGGGTTAAAAATTCATTGTTCAAACACAAAACAAAATATATATGCAATTAACAATTATTAAAACTCTTTTATATATAATGTGCAATAGATTCCTTACAATTGGATAAGATTCAATTTGATTGACAAAAGATTGATAGAGCAAGTAAAATTATCATTGAGGTGCACAGCAGCAAATGAGCATCAAACTAAGAAATGAGGACTCAGATCACCTAAGGATGGGCAGACCATAAGAAATATTTGACAAGTACAAACATACGAAGGGTCAAATGCAAAAAAGTTGACAGATTTTTTGTTGACCTATTGATTAGTTATATTTGTTTTATTGAGCAAGCAGTCAACAACACACTTCTCCGAAATGTTAGATTTTTTTGTTGACCTATTAATTAGTTATATCTGTTTTATTGAGCAAGCAGTCAAGAACATGCTTCTCCGAAATGTACATAGTAATTAGGTGAACAGAACGCTATAAGTAAAAAAATATCAAGTAATATTTGCATACTATTTTTAAAAATTTGTTTTTAATACATAAACCAGAGTTGCCAACCAAACAAAGTGAAAAATCAGGATATATTTTTTTCTGACTAAAAGTACAATTTTTCAATCTTTTCCTATCTAAAGCAGAGATATTGCTGGCTTTTAAAATTACAGGAAGGCTGAAATTAAGCATTTCATTGTAGTTTACTGCAATTATATTCAGTGGGAGTATTTATCATGTTATTTGCATCTTTAGATTTAACTTGTTTTTGCTATCAATGACTGTTACATACTTTTGAGGTAAAATGAATGTTGTTGAACAGTTTTAATTTTTTCATCAGTTTTTATTAAGTTCTCTACACAGCTTTTTCTATTTTTTTTAAAGATTATACTATTGATTCTCCCCCTCCCCTGTTTGAACATTAGCAGACACCAGGAAGTTAACAAACAAGTCTTTTAGCATCATAAATTAATGTTTTAAAAAGAAATAAAAAATCAAACAATTAAGAAATTATTTTAAAAAGTTTAGTACAGTCTCAAAAGTAAGTAGCTGTACTAATAATTTCATAATGCCTGAAATCAAGCTAAAAAGGAATAAATAAATAAATAAAATAATTATTAAAATATGCCGATTTAAGGTAGCATATGTTAAAATAACTTCTCACGTTGGGAGATTTGGCAACTTTGCACAAACACTTACTTTCAAACAAAATAATGTTTTACAATTTCTATGAGCAGCTTCTACGGCTATGCTGTGATATGATCCCCCCTTGACGACATCCGAGGTAGCGCGTCAATTTGTAATGATTTTCGGTTGGCGATATCTTTTCGTTTCTGTGGCAACCCAGTGCCATTGGTGTTGGCTGACGTAATGTGTGGCAACCCTCAGTGGATGATGGGATAGGTGTTGCGGTGTCGGTGTGATAGTTGTACTTTTAGACATTTTTTTTTTTACTAATAAGCAGCTTTGTTTTTTGTTTAAAGTTTGTGGAGATCTTTCCTGTTGCTAAAGGAAGAGTGCAAAGTGTTAAGGTGTATTAATTCGGTTCAATTGTTTGCAATTATGGCCAGATCAATGAATCCTTTAGCTAAGGTGCCATTTTTTCAAAATTTGTTTAGAACATATGTTAGAAAGGTGTAAGTTTGCAGTGATTTGGTATTAATATTAAAGAGTGAATCAGTTTAAAGTGAGTTCTTTATTTTTGTAAATTTATTATCTGCTTATTTTATGTGTTTGTAAGGTTAAAAAAAAATATTTTTCGATTGTTCGAAAATATTTGCTGCAGTAATTAGTGATGTTGCTAGTTTTGTTAAAGTAGGTTTCCATTAGTTTATTGTAAAATGTACTTGAAGTATTGCATTGAATTGCGCACTATTTTTACTATGTTTTTCCTTAAATAATACATATCATTTTATACAATGAAATTAATTGCAATAATCATTATTGTGCCTAAAATGTGTGTTTTTTCAAGAAAGAGTTTTTATGCTAGTTTTAGTGCAGGCTTTCAATAGATTGATGTAATATGTGCTTTAATTGATCAATGTTATAAATTTTGTAATGGAGTCTCTTATTTTAAAATTCCGACAGCTTTATTAACCATTGGTTTTATGTTGAATTGCGCGATATTTTAATTATGTTTTTCATTAAATAATGCATATCATTTTATGAAATGATAAATAATTGTAATAGTTATTATTGTGCATAAAATGTGTGTTCCTTTAACAAAGGGTTTTTTATTCTAGTTTGAGTGTTTGTAAAGTAAATAATTCTATTTTTCGAGTAATTTTCAATCCGCTAATGTATTGGGATTGCTGTT
This sequence comes from Octonoba sinensis, assembly GCA_038502835.1. Taxonomy (NCBI): domain Eukaryota; kingdom Metazoa; phylum Arthropoda; class Arachnida; order Araneae; family Uloboridae; genus Octonoba; species Octonoba sinensis. Next base: position 12,732,697 of record CM076606.1, on the reverse strand, counting down.
GAAAAATGCTACATGTGGACGTGCTTTACATAGTAGTGTCCCTATTTTGTGTAAGATATAATTTGCAATTTTTGGTATTTTACTGTTTTTTAGTGAGATTTCTTGACATGTTTGCTATGTATGATGTGACATTGTTCGCAATAAAATCATCGCCAAGAGTTTTGTATTCTACTTGAAGTTGGCGACATAAAAATCTTCTTGTTGGCGACGGTTTCTTGGCACCAACAAAAAAGTCGCCAAGGAGGGATTAGATCACATCAGTTCCGTTTCTACTTGCTTTTTATTGATGATTGTTTAGATGATTTAGTAACTTCAAACCATTCCCTTTTATTTAACAAAGATTTTTCTTTTTGAAAATGAGATTTTTATGAATAAAAATAAATTTTATTTATTTACTTGCAATGAAATAGAATTAATTGTTGAAATGAAAAAAGCTTGATTCTTGTAAATAATACAGAACGGTTGCAAAACAAAACAGCACATGCGTTCCTTCTTATTTTAAGAAAAAAAAATCACAAAAGCGGAAAAATCACATGAGCCAATACAAAAAGCTGCCCAAATGATAGTTTCGCCAAGATTTTTTAATGTGATTTCAACTATTGAGTATGTAATTAATAGTGTGAATGCATTTTTTTTATTTGAAATAAGGTTGAAGACGAATTGACTTGAAATGAACAAAGATGGTAAAAATATTATATACAGTATAAAATTACATAACAAGGATTATTCAGACAGATTAGTTTACTGCAAATGATAAATTGTAAAAAGGATTTTGTTTTATGATTGCAGGTTTTGTTTTCTTTAATTTGAGCATTTAAATATCATAAGGAATTTAAATGAGCAACATAATAAATTTTTTGGAAGCAAGTTTTGATGCATCGATGAGTGAAATCTACAATCTGAAATGCAACAGAATGCATGTATCATTACAACCTTCAGTGGTGAAAACCTCAGGGGCGGATTAAACAGTTAGTAGACTTTGGGGGGTCACCGTTCTTTTCAATTTCAAATAACCTTTTTTTATTTAATTCCTCAATTCTCGATTGTTTTATAGTAGAGTTCTATAGCAGGGGTTTTGCAACACATTATAAATCTATAACATTTTATAACATAGTTAAAGTAAGGACAGAAATACTACTTTTCAATTTAATTAGGAAAATTCCTGGAAGTCTTTAGCAATTTTTAGAGCTATTATAATTATCTTAAGCAATTAAATTTTAGTCTTTAACTGTAATTTCAAAAGTTACTGTTCAGGACACTAAGATAAGGAGACCCCACATTTATTTTACTGCTAGAGGTACACTAAACTTCTTTATAAGTGGAGGTAAGACAACACTTTGTGAAGATCAAAATAACTTATAAAGAATTTTAAAAAAGGAATGATAGTTAAAACAACAATTCTTTAGAAAAGTATACTCACTATCCTGAAATAAAATAATAGATTCAATTTCTTCAGTTCATTAAGAATCATTTCCTTGTAGTCATTTGAATTTTTATTGAATTTTGCACCAGCTCGTTCAATAATACGTAAAACTGAAACAGTAGAAAATGCACATAAAGATACAATATTAGTAACAAATCATGAATGGAGCTAGATCAACAACAAAAAGACGAATTCCTGACAAATAAGAATTCAGAATAAGAATTTCCTGCTTTTTCTCTTTTTGCAAAATTTAGTTAAAAATCTTGTCTTTAGCGGTGGATTTGGGGGGCGAGGGCACAGGGGGCCATGCCATTTCCAAAAGAGTAAAAGAAATATGTAATTAGCCCTTGAAATGATATATACTTATTTTTCGTACTTTAAAGTAGATAAATTAGTTTTAAGGGATAATAAAAATGATTTACAAGAACTTGATTATGAAAAGTTTTAAGAAGGAGAACCACTTGATACACCCTGGAGCCGAGTTCCCTCCAAAAATTATTCCTTTGTCCACCCCTGTTTGACCTTTTTTTCTCATGAGATCGGGAGCTTGCAGTATCGAGTAGAAGAGAAGCTTGTAGATCTGAGGAAAAGGAAGACTCCTGTTTCCTTGGCAGAATTATCAGCTACTTCATTCTACTTGATGCGCAAATGCACCTTAAATAGAAGTTATTTGTGCCCCCCCAGCGATGTGGGCCGGGCAAATGCCCCCTGGGCAGGACATTTATATGGGCCTTTGCTGAAAGCATTTTTAAGCATCCAAATTCTGGTCAATAAAAATATACTAATTTTATATTTTGACAGAGTATAATTGGTATACCAAGGAAATCAAGGCTATAAGCATATCAAGGAATGAAAGTTGACAAATTTTACAATGTTTTTAGAAAGCAATAAAATGAATCAAAGGAATCGAATTTACCTTTCAATCTTTCTAAAGCTAATTCTTCGAATTCTTCAAGAGTAATATTATCTACTGGGGGACATTTATAAAACTGAAGGGAATGAGGATACGATACATTTTCTTTTTTAGCAGTTAGAAAATGTCTCCTTGGGTTGAACTGCATGATTGTTCAATGATCTAATAAGGTATAAAACCTGCAAAAAAAAAAAAAAAAACAGCCTGAATGAGAAATATTGAACCGTAAAGTAATCCCTATTTTATTCAAAATATTAAAAGATAGACGACTAGGTCACATTAGCTATATTTACACCAAAAAGGCGGCACGATTTTCAGAGCATACTATTTGTAAAGAAAGTTAGTTAAAGTCTTCAAAATCCTTTAAAATTAATTCCCGCTCAACAAACCTATGTGACATACGACGAATAAATAGCGCGCGAAAATTGGTGGACGTTAGTTCACATTATGTGCGAGCGCTCTCCAAGTGTGACGTCACGCAAATAGGCGTGGAGCTCTGACGTCACTCTGTCTAAGCCGCATGCGCGGCCGTTTTTGTTTTCTGCGTCGAGTGTGTGAGAGTATAGTTTTTGATTCTAACAAATCTAAGGAAATTAACGTTCCAGATAAGAGGAGTTTGCTCTCATTTATTATTGTTATTAAAGCAATATAATTTTTTTTCAATAAAAACTTTGTTTTTTTTTTTTCACTTTTTTTTACTACTGTTAATTTTTTTTTTTTTAAACTTTGTGTATTTTTTTTCAATAAAAATGTGTTTTTCAATAAAACACATATTTTTGTTTTGAATAAAAATAAGGAATAGTGGGAAATGTACGATTTTTTTTCCAGTTCATTTTTCTCAGAAAATTTAAATCACCTTCAACTAGTTTAAAAAAATTATTGTGTGCAGTATATTTTAAAGGAATTGATGACAGAAATAATTTGAAAATACTTTTGATTTAGAATATGAGATTGTTCATTAGAACTTTGTCAAAATGCAACCAAACATTAAGTTGAAGTATGAATTTGATTTTAAAAAAAATCATATACATTTGTTCATAATTCTTTATTTCTTTTTTATTGCATAAATCCCAAACAAATTAAAATTTGAAATCACATTTGACAAATTTGAAAAAAAAAAAAAAAACAAATTGGATTACTTGAACGCAAAAAAAAAAAAAAAATTAGGTGCGAAATTCTCATAAATAAGAAACAAATTAAAATTTGCAATCACATTCGACAAATTTTAAAACAAAACCAAGTACAAGAGCAAAATACCGGGACGTATGGCAAGCCTATATATAACTTTAATTTTTGAAACTTTTCTCTTTGAATATCACTTAAATAGAGTGTCCCTTATCCAGAGATAAATACATTGTGGTCCCTATTTAAAGGGACTGGGACCAGAAAAAGTGTTCCTTAATTAGAGGTGTCCCTTTTTCGGAGGTGTCCCTTAATGGAGATACTACTGTATAAGGATTTAACACAAACGAAGATATTTTAATTTGGAACAATTCTTTGTCATAAAATTTTGATGTTTTGCGTTGTGTCCGCTTTCTCGGACAATTTTTATTTATGATTAATAAAGCTTGAAATTGTGTGTGATTGATATTGGACATATTAAGTAGCTTCAGCATTTAGCTTAAAGAGAAAAAAAAAACCAACACACTTTGTTGAAAATTCAGTCAGACGGGGTTAAACTTTAAAAAAAAAATAGCAGACAATCAGCAATCGGTGATTCCTCCCCTTCCCCTCCTCCCTTTCTTTTTTTTTAAATTTTATTTTTATATCAATAATTTACTAAGTCTTATTGTACTTTTCTAGTAACTATTATTTCACGCTAAATATATTCATTCAATTTCAATTACACGTAAATTGACGTAGTCTCCGAAAATCTACTGCACAGTATTTATTCGCATTTTTAAAGTATTAAACTTTTATTTTTTAATATTAGCACTTGGTAATTGTTATCAAATGATTTTCGTCCGAAGGTGAGCACATTAACAGGTGTCCATTACAGATTTATATTACACATTATCACTCTCGCAGTAAGGGGATTCCAGACCACAAGAGAACCTACTTCACACCCCAAAGGCTATGTAACAACCGGAGAACCAACCCTCCCTATTTAATGCTTTAACAGGTGCATTCGTTTATTGTGCCACTAAATAATGACAAGAAGTTCCGAACTGTGGGGAGTTCATCAGGAACATTACCGAAAGTCACAAATTACAAACAAACAGGGTGGTTTCTGCGTTGTAGGGGCTGTGACGTGCGGGACGACGGTTCCCTTTGGAAACCACTTATGCAAAAAGTAATCCTTTATGTTTTTACAGAAAAAAAATGAGAGAGAGAAAACTAAAATTAAAATATAATTGTAATGAAGCTGCAATTTTGAACGTAAATTTCAAGCTAGAAGTTTTCTGTAGTTTTATTTGATTAAAAGTTATCTACTGTTAAGAATTTGGATAAATTTTGAAATGCAGGAAACAAAACTGTTTGTTAGTGTACTGTACTATAAGCTGTTTATTTTACCTCTAATAAAATCATCTAAAAGAATTACGTCATGCAATTATTTTAGAGTCTAACAGTGAGCATTAATGAAAATAAGTCTCTATATATGAATAAACTTAGAGAGACGGGGGAGGTTGAGGGGAATAAAAAAGGTTGCGCAACTTTATTTCAATTAAAAATCAAGCAGAACATCTTAGCAACAAACTAAAAAGCTTGGTACAAATGGTGCCCCCTTTATTAATTGATTTGCTTTAATATTTACGAAATCAACTATCAATGCTGGTTTTTTTTTTTTAAAGGTAAAAAATCCAACTTCTTTCCAAATACTTTCATTAAATTTAGACACTATTTAAAAATACGAAATTCATTTAATCCAGAAAGTACAATCAAAGCTTGAATTTAAAAAAAAAGTTGTAAAGTAATGCCACTTCTAAAATATCAGTGCATCTTTTCGTGTAAATATGTGTTATGTGTATGTCCTTATACATTAATCTACAATGCATTCAGAGTATATTGTTGTAAAAAAGATTGCACAAAACGTTATAAAATTGAAAAAGTCAACAGCTACACTGATAGCATAATCTTTACCACTTGAAGAACATTTATTATTATTATTATTACATTTTTGAGGGAAATATGAAAGAAGCCGCCTCATCTGAAGTATAGAAGGGTAAGTAAACGTAAATCAATAATTTCAAGAACACAGGGCCAGCGAGAACCAGAGGCAGCAAGGCGCTTGCTTCACAGCGCAGCTTCCTTAAGGGGGCGGCAATTACTATCTAATCAATTTATTAGGTAGTATTACGCTTCTAATGAATAAGAAAATAGGTATGTCCTATGGGGATCTTGATATATTTACATGTGTATTCAAATGAAAGCAAAATTACAGAAAAAAAAAAAAAGATTGAATACCACATAAAACTTAAACTTTGAATGCAATTTTCTTTCACACAAAAACAGCACAATATCAAGAACAACTCCTGAACTATTTTTTTCATCTTCAAAACATCTCCAGTAAAATTAAAACTTTGATGCAGTTTTCTATAATAACTGCATCAGGGCTAGAATTCAACTAGCACTTCAGATAATAATCTGAGATATCCAATTATCTGTAAGAAGAAATATAAAATATATTAAGAGCAGATAAAATAGAAAGCACTTCAAGATAAAAATAATTTTTAAAAAATTCACTGCTTAAACAGTAACAATGTCAAAAATTTAGCACTAATTTTGGGAAGGTAACTTATAAAATATAAAATAGGAAATTATATATGAAGGCATTATAATTTTATACTTTGCACTTAGTGCATCAAACTTTTCAATTAAGGTCTCGCACAGGTATAGTTTATAAACATGTTTAGTATAATAATGCCCCGATACATTATTATGTTATAAGGAAACACAACATAAACCTCAAATTGTCCTAAAATGGTAACAAACTGACATCTAATATCTAAGGAAAATATGCAATTAGATCACAGTAAAACCTCACAAACTCACTCCTTTCAAAATAAATGAATAGACAATTACATAGTACATAAAAAAATTTCATCTTTTAACATCATTCTGAAAAACCACACAAAGCTTTAGCTACTTTTCCAAAGATGTTAATGAATCTAAAAGGCTCTTACTGCTTAGGGAGCTCTGAAGGAAAGCTCTTGCTAGATAGCAAAGAGCAATGTTTAATTTTAACAATTTATTAACCCAATGTTCCTTATTTTTATTCTAAACAAAAATGTGTGTTTTATTGAAAAACACACATTTTTATTGAAAAAAAATACACAAAGTTTAAAAAATAATAATAACTGTAGTTAAAAAAAGTAAAAAAAAATTACACAAAGTTTTTATTGGAAAAAAAATGATATTGCTTTAATAACAATAATAAATGAGAGCAAACTCCTCTTATCTGGAACGTTAATTTCCTTAGATCTGTTAGAATCAAAAACTATACTCTCACACACTCAACGCAGAAAACGAAAACGGCCGCGCATGCGGCTTAAACAGAGTGACGTCAGAGCTTCACGCCTATTGGCGTGACGTCACACTCGGAGAGCGCTCGCACATAATGTGAACTAACGTCCACCGCGAAAATTACTAGATTACATTATATTACATCATTTGGAGCAAATCCTGGAATAAGAGAAACAGGCTTGCGGCTTTTCCTTTCCGATGCTTAAAAGAAGTCTAAACCGATATTGAAATTTGTTCTGCATTCAAAATGAGTTTGTTTTCACACGACGTCCATGCAGTAATTTTGCATTTTTTGCGCTCTAATAACATTTCTTTTATGTTTTATTTCACAACTTGTTTGTTAACTGGTTGCATTTGATGGTTAATCGGTGAGTATTTTCGAACGCGCTCTAAATGAACTTTTTATGGAATACAGAATGGCATCAAAATAATTATCCATCTGACATATGACTATGAATTGCGTCTTCGCGTCATGTTTTGTTTGTGTTGCACATAAACACAAACGCAAATAATGAAATTATTAAATGTGAATGAACACCAGTTAAAAAACGCAAAAGTATATTGTTAAGTCATAGTCAAGTCAAGCAAAGAAACTCAAAACATGGAGTTTTTAAAAGGGATGGAAAATTTACCCTCGGATATTTCTGCACATGGATGGATTCCCTTTACAGTTGCTATAGTGGTATGATCATGTCTTAAATGTAAACACAAAGAAAAAAACTACATCATTAATTTTGAAAAAAAATATTTTGCACTTTGTGAAGTTTTTCGTTAGATAAACTTTTATGTCCTTATGTTAATCAGTTGAAACTTTGATAATAATTAACCACCGAGAACGCGCGCGCTGTACAAACATGTGCGACGGCACCCACTATGTCAAAATGATCCATCTAGTGTCTTCATACGTTTTGGATCTTATTCCATCAATAATTTAGTAGTGAAGCATAATTTTTGAAAAAATTAGTTTAACTATGCTTTTTATTGATTTATATTTAGTAGAAAGAGAGAGGGAAAGGGGGGGGGGAGTCAAAATAACAAAGCATTGCTACCTGAGGTCTATTCTGCTTTTAACAGAGAAATATAAAAACATACATGCTCAATATGAACTTCTAATTCACCCAAGGTGCATCGCAATCCCATGGAAGTTTTCAGCAATCTTGTGAACACATATAATTAGAATTTTGGTAACACTGATAGTTTTATCAGTTTCTCAAGCATTTTATGGAGATCATGAATTTTTTTGCATTTCCAATATTTCCAGGAAGATTTATAACATTATTACAAACAAGCATTTTTTACCTCCCCCCCTTTTCCCCATGCAGTTCTGTTCATCTTTGATGCCGGCTCTTCAGGGGAAAAACTTGCTTCTATAATCTGCTCCTTCGGCAGATTTTGCATCAATATTTTCTTCTGATGAACATTTTAGAAAGCGTCAAGCTGAAATGCTCATCTTCTTTGATTTCCTCAAATTTTCCTTCCATTGATTTTCATTCTTTTAATACATCCTTTAACAATGTATAAATGTTTCTTGTTTTAATTTCCATTGAGTCAATTATGCATTAAAATAAGAATACAATCATGTGCTGGGTTACATGCATTTATTTCACAATAAAAAAAATTTGGAAGACCAAAAGAAAGATTCTTAATTATTTCACTGAATTTCAAAGATTTTATCTATTGTTGCAGAAAACATTCTTTGACAAACTAAAATGGGATCTTTTTTAAAGCAGCAGCTTGGTGCAATGTTGCCTAGGGAAAAAGTTAAATTATAAAAACTACTTGAAATTGTCCCCCCACCCCCCGCCCCCCCAAAAAACCAACCATGTGTGTTCTGCTGTGTTCCTTAATCCTAGCATGAGTGACTGGATATCCTGGTACCTTTTTTTCACTTTTAGCATAAATTTTATAATTTTCGTTAATCCTTTGAAAAATTGCTTTTAATCTACCTTTCTTTCTCAGTTTTCAATTAAGATGCAACATTATCTGCAAAAAAAAAACAAGTAGAGAATCTGGATATTTTCTTATTGTTGTTTATTACAAAAAGGCATCTTGTACTACTCTCTTGAATTTTGTTTTAAATGTTTTTCTTTATCCCTTTGAAAACTTGCTTTATTGTATCAACTTATATGTACCAGATAAGTTAATTGATCTGCGAAATGATCTATATAATGCCAAAGATTTATATACATTGAAACCCCGATTTTACGTTTCTCAAGGGACTGGGTTAAAAAAACGTAAAATACGGGAAATACATATATTGCAAAAATCAAATAGAAAAAAACTAAAGGTAGTAAATCTGACTCTTTCAAAAGGTATAATATCTATATTTTACGAAAAGAACATTATTATACATACCATTTTCAGATAATTTTAACACATTTAGATGCGATTCCTGGCGTTTAGGATGAAAATAATCCGTAATAGTGGATTGTTTTTTAGTCATTGAGTTCAAAGTGAATGCAGCATCTTCTAGGATTGAAATACGTTGCAAGCTCTTCATTGCAATATTGGAAGAAGAGACGGGCTGTGCTTCCGGTTCTTCTTGCTGATCTTCATCGGTGGACGAAAAGTCCATCAGGTCGTCTATGGATCAGCATTGAATCCTTTGGCTTGTATCCTTTGGTCAAATTTGGTAGATTTTTCTTCCATTCTTCTATTGTAGCTTCATCTACACTTGATGATTTTCCCGAAAGCGATCTATACACAAGATTATGTCTTTTTTTCATTCTGTCAATCCATCCATTTGAAGCTGTAAAGTCTTTCAAACCACCAAGCCTATCGGCGATTTCTAGAGCTTTTTCTCTCATTTATAGGTACATTTGCGGCACGAGCTTCTTTAAACCACTTTACTAAGATACCTTCCTGCTCGTCGTACGCCGATTTTTTCAACGTTTTCCGTTTCTTGGAATTTTTTTCACCCACTTTCTCGATGTTTTTTTTGATGCATTCTTTTTTCTGTAGTATGGGTTGCAGGGTTGTCACGGGAATTCTTTGCGATTGAGCAAACGCTACTTTGGTTCCTTGAAATTCATCAAATTGTTTAACAATTTCGACTTTCTCAGCAACAGAAAAGTTTTTGCGTTTTTTTACTCCTCATTTTGGCACAGAAAGGTTAGAAATGTGACCACCGCGTGCTAAACAGCAACTGAATGTTGTTCAGTGTTATACAGTGGATTTCAGGCTTATCTGAAAACGTGTAGAAGGGTAAGGACCCCCCTCTCCGACGAAAGAAAAGGAGCCACCCCATCTAATTGGTAACTGGTCTTTCTCTTTCCTTGTCTGTCTCATTCCTACCCCAATAAAGTGTGTTGTTTCTGTACTTTGTTCCCCCGCCAGCTGTGGTGTATTCAGGAAAGTAGAGAGTCAGTCGGGACAGTAGGTTTTCAACATAGGAGAGGGGGGGGGGGGTGGAAACCAAACCATGATCAAAGAGAAGAAACCGGTTTCAGAAGACAGGAATCTGTGGAATGCGTTTCTGTTTTCATAGATTAACTTTCAACAACGTGGATTAGCTTTAAAAAAGCACAAACGGAAAAATATTGCTTTTTTTAGAACATTTTTTCTTTTTTTCACTTTCCAGGGAAAACGTAAAATGCGGGAAATTTCATATATAGCAAACTTACAATCCGGGTTAAATTAACATTATTAGTGTACGGAAAAACTGGGACCTGATGAAAAAAATGTAAAATGCGGGAAAAAGGTAAAATCGGGGTTTCACTGTAATATAAAACCACTGGTCCCAGGGTAGATGTTAAAGATCTTACTACCTGAATGTGGGTGTTGTATTATTAGGTTCCTTGGAAAATTGCAAAGTGAATTATATTTTTGGTTATCTTTTCATATTTAAAATATGTTACATCATTTGTAAATATATTTTTGGGGAAGCTTCTTTTTAATATTTATGTATTATGGTATAATGATAAAATAAAACATATCTTTGTTATCATAATGTCAAAATATTAAAAGTATTTTGAAAATTTTTCAACTGTTGTATAATTTTTCTTTTATTCTAGCTAACCTTCATATTTTCTGCTGCTTATGTAAGATATTTCTGGTCCCGCAATGAACAGGATAAATGTTCTGGTATTTCAGCTACCTTAGGAATAACTACTGCATTACTGGCTGCATTTCTTTTGCCTGTTGACATATTTTTAATTTCATCTATGAAGCAAGAGGATGGACAGTTTGAAGTGTGTATACTTTTTAACTCTTTAGCAATCATATAGTAATTAATTTTTAATAAAGTTAATAAAATGACTCGTTTTCTGTTCAAAAATTTTTTAAGAACATTGTGTGTAAATTTAAAAATAAACTTAATTTTTTTTTTTTTTTTTGAAACAGACCCAGAAGTCTGTTTTATAAAAATTAATAAAGTAAATAAATAAACAAGTTAATAATTCATAAGGCCCTTTCTTAATATTAAAATTTAATTAATCAAGAATTTTTAGGTGTGGTATTTAAATTCATATATTGTAGTTAATTTTAAATTGAAGAGAAAATTAGAAAAAGGCTGATAATTTTTACTGGTTACAGGAAATTTCTGCTGGTGATTTTTTTTTTTTTTACTAATTCCTGGAGTCCTGATTATTCAGGATTTGAAACTGAAACTAAATGTTTGGTTTTGCTGTGAAGGAACTTCAAAGTTAAATTCAAGCAAAATAATAATAATAATAATAACAGAATTTTTCTTTTTTAAAATGAATCTTTTTTTGTTTTGTTATATACCTCAATTGTTCTTTTCAGCATTTCATTCAGTTCGTTATCACAACTAAAAGTATTTCTGTGCTTTTATATGTATAAGTACCAATAAAACAAGGACTGAAGATGTTTTCTCTAATTCATTCAGATTAGTATTACATAAGATAAAATGAGTGTCTCAGATAATATGTATGTTTGTAAATTTAAAGTTTCTGTCCATTAGCATTTGACTAGATATGTTTGACTAAGTTTTTGCATCAATATACATTCATTTCAAAATTGATTTTTCCTATTTCAGAATTGGGCAACAAATGAGACTCGTCAGGCAACAGAGAGAACTATCATGTATACCTATTATAGTAAGATAATTATTTGACTGTGCCATTTCTTTCTTTTTTAATTTACGTGTGAAGACTTTCAGGAAAATGAAAAGTAATGCTTTTTTCCCTGTGCTTAATATATTCATGAAAACAAAATTCCTATCATAATTGTGTAATTTATAGAAAATATTGCAAATTTCATTCTATATTTTTAGGAAAAGATAATCTTAAATTTGTGTACATATATATACATTGGACAAGAAAAGGGATAACTTTTCTTTTTGTAAGAATAGTTTGTTTTATAGAAAACTTTCTGTCAAAAAGCTGATGTAAAACATTTATAGATGTTAATAGTAGTTTTGAAATTATTTAGTTTGCGAGTCTACAAGTTTTCCTCTCCGCCCCCCTCGACTTGTGCCACTTTATCAAGATGTATATTATTTTTACTCTGAAGAGCTGTGTGGCTATATAGAGCTCATTATTTATGATAGAGCGCTGATTCTTTTTGTTGTAACTATAAAGCTAGACTTTAATAGTTTTGCTTTGAGTAAGCAAGCACAGGGCAGTAACCTCCTAGTATTTGAAATAAAAAATTTGAAAGTAGTGTTTTTTGATGTGAAAAATATGTGTCTATTTGTCTTGCCCCTCCCCAAAACTTTTGAAACGATAGTCTGATTAAAACAAAACATTTTATGTTCACACCATGTTCCCATGGATCATCTTTTTGGCGTGAAGTTTTTTTTTCAATTTTGGAGAGTTCTACTTAATATTTGTTATGCAAAATTTTAAATCATATATAAGTTCTAATCGAACATATGCATTTTCTCTGAACTACATCCACCATAAACAGCTTATGAACATATGCAAAAAATGACTTCCTGATTTATTTATTATAAATATAATTTTTGAACAATTCAGTTTTTTTTTTTCATTTTTTCATTAGTATACCTATAAGAGAAATTAAAACTTTTTTTATCTGAAAAACACACTGACTCTAAAAATTATTTTTAGCACTAAAAAATAAAGGAAATTTCAGAGATGCTGATAATTTTTTCATAATCTCTGAAGCTGAGTATTTCATGCATGGAAATGATGAGTAACCTTCTATTTTGCTAAGCTATGCATTTCCCTCATTTTATAGAAAATTATATTATATATGAAATTTCTTTGTATATATGAAAATTTTGAAATTTTTACTCACTGGAAGTTTCTTTCTTTTCTGCAGGTCTCTGGGGAATTATGTTCTTTATTGCTTTTGCCATTCTACCATTTGTTTATTTTGCATATGAAGAGCAAGATGAAGATGAAAGAAATAATGGGAATGTAAGGTTTTGATTTATTTTAAAAATGCACAGATGCATGATTTGTAGTTGGTAAGGTGAATTTAGTTGTTAAGATGTTGTAATAACTGGAAAGTACTTATATAAATATTTATTCAAGTACTTAATAAATACTGAAGAAGCTTTTGTACTTTATAGGCCTTCTGTTTAAAAATAAATGCAATGTGTTAAACAAAGAGTTCCCACAGATAACTCGAAAAGATTTTTTTTAAATGTTAATGTTAGACCTTGATATCATAAGAGCTCAATGCAAAAAGTTGTGTTATTAGCAAAAATATATGATTAGTATTATTGTTGAAGTTTTTTTTAACTGTTAAATATTTTTGTTGAAGTTTTGAGAAAGTGTTTTTAAGTATGAGGACTACAAGTTCATTAAGTACCATAATTTCTGGAAGAAACACTGCTGCATTTATGTGTTTAAAAGTGAAAATTTTTTCATTTCTGCTGATGCGGCGTTTACGACCAAAAAAGATAAATGTTGTCTGGCATTAGCCTATTTTTTCTGGAGCTAGGAAGTCTCCAAACTGGTCTCAGATAACCTTGGATTGCACATGCTCTGCCAAATTCATGCAACTGTTCTTAGCAGTATAGCATTTGCAGCATAAGTTTCGTATTGTGGTTCAGAAATCACGCACAGATATAAAAAATAAAAATTATGACAAAGGCAACATGATGATGTGGTGTGTGAATTGTGTTGGAATTGAGAAAATAACAATGATAGAATAAATCATTTCAAGTTCACGCCATTGCTCTTGCCATGAACCTGTTTGTGCTTCTACTAATGGAGCAAAGGCTGCGTCGTTGCATATGTAACATAAGTTCCCACAAGGAAGTGTATAGAAGGTGTTGGTGTAACTGATCAGTGGAATTGGCTAGCTTGGCACCCCGTCTTTGGGCAACTGTTTTATTTCTGCTGATAGATCTCCAATAAGCATTTGAAGTTTCAAATTTGTCTTATAAGATGAATGAACATTTTTGGCTAGAGTTTATTTCATTATTGAAAAAGGATAATAAACAATTTCCAGACTCCAAAATTTTTAGTTTTTCTTTGCAATACATATTATTTAAAGACTAGGATCACAAGGGATAATTCCTGATTACTTTTTCTGGGGTACTTAACAGTCATGCATTTTTTAGTTTTATAAACTGGTATAACAAAACAACTAAAATATTCCAAAGAATCATTAATTATTCTATTTTCTTATGCAGGATGTAATAAATACATAGATTTGCAGCAAGTTTAGAGAAAAAATTATTTCCTTTGCTACTACAAAAACATCTTGAAAAAAGATTGTCTCCAAAAATTATACTTTTTTTAAAGATCCATACCAGTACTATAGTTAAAACAAAAAACAAAAGTTCTTATTGATGCTATTTTATATTACAAATAGTCTATACTTTTGAATCCAGAGCATAAATTTTGTCCATTTTTGAATACATTGGTTACATAAGCATGCTCATTTATACCCCAGTTTTCTGGGGAAATTCTTTGCCACCGGGGGAATTGTTAGTCATTGATATTCTTTAGAAATTCAGAAGTTTTTCATATTCATTCGAGCCTAAACATTACTAAACCTTAGTTGTTAGGTCTATACTGGTTGTTAATATACAATTGATCCACTCATTTTTCTAACATATTTATTTTTTGAAAAATTATATACTTATTCATGATAATAGAAGAAGGTAATTATGGCTTATGTACATGTGCATAAAAAAATGTTAATGTATTAAACTATTGTCTACTATAAGTAAAACCAGAATTATGTTTATTTTTACTTTAAATGTGACCAGAACATTCAGGATAAAGCTTCTGCAAAAGAAGCAAGAAATGATAGCTAAAGATTAAAAAAAAAAAAAAATGAGTGTCAAAAAAAAAAAAAAAAAAGAAAAGAAACAAGAAAATGCTAATGGGAAAAATATTAAAGCCATGTCTCATATTAATACAGATGCCTTACCATCAGAAAAAGGCTGTGTTTTGAAGCATCAGATGAGGAGCTAGAAATATCCGAGGTGGAGAATAATAACAATGTCAACATGCTTGGAATTGAATAATTAATTACATTAGAGTTGAACAAAAGAAAATGCAAAAAAAAAAAAAAGTGTTGAGAGATGTCTCTCATGCACTTTAAAAACAAGAATATTTTGATATCTATTATTACAAAGACCCTTTTTACATTGGAAATTTACAAAAATATTAGATGCAAATAATGTTAAAATGAAATTTTCCAAAAAAAAAAAAAAGAACTAAGCAATTTTCTATGGCCAAAGCAAGCCGCCTTAGAAATTGTTGATACATTTTATGAGCCAGAAATTTTAAAGGGAAGTAACACTTTTGTTGTGGATACTAAGTGTCATTAATAATTCTTACAAATGTTATAAGAAATTCTGTACAGTTGAAGCAGTTTTAGAAAAAAAAAAGTGTTCCGAGATTCGGTCTTATAGCATTCTTTTCTTCATTATTAATTTTTGAGTAATTATTAAGATGGGGAGAAATAATTATTGAAATATTCATAGTCAAAATGCACTAAATAAGGATAATATATCCCATTAATTTACTTCGGACATTTATTACCATAAAAACAAGGTGTGACCAATATTTACCCCAAAGCTGGGGTAATTATTGGTCACTTAGCGAGTTAAATTAAACAAAGTGTTCGTTAACTATTGGTTAAATAAAACTAACAATAGATCACATATCATATAAACTTGTTCCATGCCAAATATAGAAGTATTATCTTTTAAACTTCTAGGAGATGTGATGTTAACCGTGCTACGTTGAAAATTAATCGAGTAAAAAAATTATTCGCGGCACAAATTTGTGTTGTAACACCCCCCAGTTGGAATTAAGATTTCGATTATTTAATGTTTTTAGAATTTAGTTTCCCAGAAAATTTTGAATAGGCCGAAATAGTGGTTGCACATAATGTTTTTAATCGCGAAGTGCCACAATAATTCCCCAGACCAACGACTACCTTGAATGCGTTTACAGATTTACATGAAAAGAAAAAAATTTCAACTTACCCATTAGTTGCTGGTGTGTATATCGTTGTAAAAAAATACGTAACAACAATTTTACAGAAAAAAATAGCAAGGAATTTATTTTGGAGGGTCACATGTTATAAAAAAAAAACTATTAGGTGATCACCAAAAAGATAAAAATATTTTACTATGGTTCAAAAACAGAATGCATTAATTACTGATTATAAAAAAATGAACATAGTGACAATATTGTACATCTGGACCTGGCGTACAATTGCCATTATTGAAAGGTGGTGAATATAAAAGCGGATGTTCAGATGATGAAACTTTTAAAAACACGGCTTGGAAGCCGAACGAAGGTGAACACTCCTCGCAATCATCGCTGGTTAGGATCCTCAGGGGTACTTTGTAGCATGCGAATGAGATTGATGTTTCAGCTCTGATTTATTAACCACAAGCCGCTCGGCTCGGATATCATAATGATGCGACGTCACCCGGGATTGGGAGTCGCTAGGCGGAAAAAGGTTGGAGCATCGATGAAGGATGCAAGAATTCGTTTTAAATAAATTTAACAAATGACGACTTGGCTACAGCTACGCCCAGCATCCATCCATGTCTCCAACAATATCGCTCGCGTTACAGGAGCGCACAGGGCCGATGACTCTACGGCACGGATCTCACAGCGATTCTCTCTCGTTTTTCGTCACTTTCTCCTCACGCAATTTCTCCGATGGCAACGGCGCACGTCACGTGCGCCAATGAGAGCGCAGGAGGAATTTCGGCGGGAACCAATCAAGCGTGACTCGCGAATTCTGAATCGAAACCGAAGATAGGCATCACTATGACGCATCAAAAACAACCTGATAAGATCTTCCAGACAGGATGTTCGAAGATGGACGACACTTTCGTTGAAAACAAGATGGCTATTTGGTAAAAAAAATGGTAATTTGGAAAAAGGAATGAAAAAGATTTATATTAAAAAAAGTTTAGCATGGTAAAAGAATTTATGAATCGGTAATTAAAACAAGCGAAATTTTGATGTAAATGAATTTAGTGCCAAAAAAAAATACCGATTTCGTCGAAAATAAAATAATTTGGAATAATTTAATTGAAAGAAAGCATTACATAAAAAACAGAAATTAGAAAAATAAAAATAAATTAATTAATAATGAAAAAAAAAATATTTTAAATAGAAAAAAAATGTGATGCAATATCACATACACCGGCAAAACGAAGGAAAAAAAAAAGAGAAAAAAAAAAAAGAAATGGGAAGTCCAGTAGCCAACTTTTTTTTCAACGGGTCTACATCAAAACATTTTTACACATGACTGTAAGCATTCCACATTGCATAACATGAATACATACATAACAAAACTATTGAAAACCAAATATTCCCTCCAAAATTTAAAAAAGAAAAAAAAAATAAGGTAAGCCGAAACAGAATATAGTGTTTCTCATGAAAATGCATTGCAAAATCCCCACCAAAAACAAAACTTCAAAAAATTTCAAATTAGATACAGAGAATGCAATTGTATCTGTACATTTACACACATCAACCTTCATACCTAACTAGTATGCAACAGAAAAAATTTACATAAAATTTACTACACACAAAAAAACTACAACAAATTTGCCCCAATGACTAACGCACATATTATCAATGTACATTGAAAAAAATTATGTCATAACACATTTTTATGACAAATATCACATGTTACCAATTTCCTAAAGCAACACATAACATAAAAAAAATTTGCCAGCAATTATTTGGCATTCTGTACCATATGGCGATCTACCAATATAATGTTCTCTTTCATTAAAAGTTCATCATTCCTTGGCTGAAAAAAAATTTACTGTATGCTCGCATAGAGCCAGTAAATTGACTTGCTAGTCTGATCATTAACAGACTATTTCGCTTCGTGACATAATTGAGGTAATTACATAATTTTTGTAATCGTCTGCAGACATAATCAGAGTGATCCATGGAAATTTTTGACAGTCTTGTAATTCTTGGTACACAATATAAGACAGCGTCCTGTCATACATTTGAAAAGTGAAAAAAATTTGAATACACAGTAAAAGTTGACATATATAAAAAAAGAGCAGATCAGCAAGTAATTTGTTTGACAGAAATCATCTCAAGGTTCCACAAATGGCCATAAAATGAAGAATGAAAAAAAAAATGTATAGGGTGAAAAATTTTAAAAACAAATACATGAAAAGAAAATTTTTTAAAAATTTACGTAAATATATAAAACTAGAAGTATTTTAGAGCACAAAGCAAGTTGCAAAAAGATTCCGGAATTACAATCACGACCAGCACGATTGCCTTTCGCAAGAGCAAGCACACCAAAAACACTAGAATTACTAATTACGAGAGCGGAGAAAATAACGTATCTGCTGTGGAGGATTAACTGGTGATTCAACAGATATTAATTTGCTATTACGAGATGGTGCGTGACGCAAACGATTAATATGTATAACAAAAGGTTGTGCAGTATCGTCGCCCAAAAGTTTGATTTCATAATTAACTTCGCCTAACTTTTTGATTACAGAATAAGGACCCGAAAATCTGGGTTTAAAAGTGTCCGAAGACTTAACATAAACAATATCTCCTGATTTTAAATTTCGAATACGTGATGAAGGCAATTGCCTATTATTTTGCTGAATTTGTTTACGTTCTAATGAGGAATAAGCTTCCGAATAAATTAAGCGAAGATCCTGCAAAACATTTTGCACATAATGGGAAGTATCAAGAAAACGAGGTTGAACATCATTATCAAAAGTATCAAAAAATAGGGATAGTTCCCTTCCATAATGCAACATATTAGGTGTAAAACCAGTTGATGAATGGGTAGTCCCATTATAGATAGACATATGCACCATAACTGCTACTTCTATAGAGACACTTTGTTCTAATAACGACAAAAGGGAAGATTTTATTGCACCATTAATGCGTTCAGAGATGGCATTCGCTTCAGGGTGAGCACGAGAAGAGTGCTGGATTGTCACACCCAAAGCTTTGTTTAATGAATGAAACACATCACTGTTGAATTGCGTACCCAAATCAGAAAAAAGATATGACATTCTGCCATGGTGAGAAATATAATTCAACATATGCTTTACAATGGTATTGGCAGTAATATTTTTGAGAGGGTACAGAACCACATGACGTGAAAAATGATCCACCACTGTCAAAAGGTGACCATATTGTTTTATTGGCCCGAGAAGGTCTATGGAAACAAACTGGGCCGGACGTCTTGGGATCCAGACATTCTGGAAGGGTGCGGGCTTGATAGAATATGGTTTCAATCCGAGACAAACATCACAGGACAGAACATAATTTGCCAAATTTCGGTACATTCCTACCCAGAAGAACTTACTGACTAAAATTTCATAGGTCTTCTTTATACCAGTGTGAGAAACATGACAAATTTTTAGCACTTTAGGTTTTAAAGAGTCTGGCACTACAATAGTTGGAGAACTGGATTTGTTACGTACGTGCATTAACAAATTGGTTGAAGGACAAACAAAAAAATCTTTAAACTTGCGAGCATTTGCAAGATTTGGTTTTTGCAACCCAGCAATAGCTTCCTGAATAAATTGATCCTTCGATTGTTCTTTGAAAAATGTTTCTATTGAAATTTCATTAGGTGAGTCAGTACTTGAACACACATACCCTGTTGAAGTGGGATTACTATTCTCATTAGATGAGTTACTTTTAGAGGCAACAGATATCTGATTATTTAAATCAACAAAAGGAAGAATCAATTTATCCTGTGAATTTTGATTTATTGCAGAGTCGTGAAGATTAGGATCAGGACTGCGTGAAAAAAAATCTGCAAGCACATTTTGGGATCCAGGGACATATTCATATTTAAAAGTATAAGTGCTGATTTCCAACAACCATCGGGTAATAATATCTGCAGGTGAAGTGACCTTTTTGTAGTGAAGCAACGGCTTACTATCTGTCATTAAGACGAAGGAACGATTAAAGAGATAAGTCTTAAATGCAGTTATCCCCTTATAAATGGCATATAATTCAAGTTTAATAGCTGGATAATTACGTTCAGAAGATGACAGAGCTTTGCTAAAATAAGATACTGGTTTGAGAACCCCATCATGCATTTGCAATAATACAGCAGAAATACCTTCTTTACTTGCATCAGTATTTAAATAAAATTTTTCATCCCATTTTGGAAGAATGACGAAAGGTTGGTTGAAAAATATTGACTGTAGTTTATCAAAGGCTTGCTGATGAATATCTTCCCACAAGAAAGGTTTATTCTTAGACGTTAGTTGAGTTAACACATGAGTGCATTCAGCATACTTAGGAATTAAATGACGGTAAAATCCACATAAACCCAAAAATTTCTTTACTTGGCGTACAGTACGAGGAGGAGCAAATTTTGTTATTTTGGCGATATTGGAAGTAATAGGCCGAATTAATTTATGAGAAATATGAAAACCCAGATAATCTATTTCAGTTTGGAAAAATACACATTTTGATGGAGATAAGGTCAAGTTATGCTTACTCAGCACAGAAAAAATAGATTTGAGCTTCAGGACCATTTCGTCAAAAGATGAAGCTCCAATTAAAAAGTCGTCCTGATAAGCATGTATACCATCAATACCTTGAGCATTAAGTTCATCAATAATTAAATCAACAAGAGCTTGAAATGAATTGGAACTTATTTTCAATCCAAAAGGAAGGCGGTCATTAGCAAAAGAGCCAAATTCAGTTGAAAAAGTTAAAATATCCTGAAGATGTTCAGGTAAAAGAATTTGCCAATAGGCAGAGTGCAAGTCTAAAACACTGTAAAACTGGTATTTGGACACTTCATTAATCAAGGTAGATATTTTGGGAAGTGGATAGGTAGAATTTTCAATAACAGAATTTAGTAACCTTAAATCTAATGCCATTCTATATTTAGGTGGTTCCTCAGGTTTGGTAGGATCCCCCTTTTTTCGAACCATAAGCATAGGACAACTCCAGTGGCTGACATTCCGATGAATAATATTTGCTTCTACTAATTCATTTAATTCCTCTTTAACTTGCCCCTTTAATGCTTGTGGAATTTCAAAAGGTAAAGCTTTAATAGGATTAGAGTTTCTTAATGTAATATTTGGAGTTACCAAATCAGTACACCCCAATGCTTTTACAGATTTACTAAAAACAGAAAAATTTTGCATCAATATGGGTAACAGAGTCTCTTTTTGATTTTCAGTCAAATGGGATAAATTGAAATCAGACATTTGAAGTTCTTGCTGTCTGAGCTTTAGAGTTTCATCAGAAGCAATAATTTGATGACAAAATTTTGTACCCCCCATATCAACAGAATCATTTTGTTGATCATCAACAATTTCATAATTGGCTGTGATGTCTCCCATTTTCATACCCTTATTCAAATGCAAAGGATTTTGCCCAATATTTCTAATGATGGAGGAAAATTTACTATTGATAACCTTATGAACTGCTGGATGAATTTCACAAGTGAAATCAGCAATGCAAGGAGTGAAAAAAATTTCAGAAGAATTTATGGGAATTTGAGAGACATTAAATTTGGCTATTGCAGTTTCACCTGGAGGAACTATTACTTTATTTTGGAGATGAACAGAAAAAGTTTCAACAGAATTAACAGACTTAATGTTAGCAAAATGCTGAGAAAGATCTGTTTGCGACATCAGGGGTGCTTTGAAATTGTCAAAAGAAGCACTTCCTGTTTTTGAATTAATTACAACATTAAATTTACTGATGAAATCATAACCAAGAATTGCTGAAAAAGAAGTAGGAGCAAAATCTGCTACATAAAATGGATGCTTAAAAAAATGTTTACCAATTTTAAAGGATATTTCTGCACAAGCAGAAAATGATAAATTTGAATTAACAGTGCGAATAGTCACTGACCGAGATAGAAAACGACATTTGGTCAGGGTTTTGATCTCGTTGAATACATATTTAGGCAATAAACAAATACTAGACCCAGAATCTAAAAGCATAGGATATTCTACATGTGCAATAGAAACATTTAATATTGGTAAATCATGATTTGTGAAAACATTATAGTTGAGTTCAACTTTTGGGTGCTTTGGTTTTGAAAAATCCTGTAAAAATTCTCTAATTGTTGTGGTATCTATAGAACCATTTAAATATTCGTCAATATCAGGATAAGTTGAATATGCACTAGAATGACCCAAATCATTAGTTTGAGGAACATCAGATGAATACTGAAAATTTTGTTGCACTTCTGTCGATTCAAATCTGTTTCTATTTTGGAAACGCGGAGCGAAAAAAGATGAATTAGGTTGTTGAGAATTAGAATTTGGAATTTGAGATCTGTTATACAGTCTGCAATTAATCATTAAGTGGTTAGATTTACCACAAAAAAGACAAAAAATAGATTCAGAATTTTGATTTTGTTGAATTGAATTTTGTTCACTGGTCCGTGAAACAGATTTTGCCTCGGCAGAAGTACTGACCCTAGCAAAAAGAGGACAGTCCTTAAGAGGGTGCTGAGTGTCGCCACACATGCGACAAGAAGTCATCATTGTCTTCAGTTGATTGCTCAAAATTTTGACATTTTCTGTTAAAGAGTCTAACTGTTGTTGTGTGTTAGACACACTAGGACTTATTTGTACTGCATTTGCCATATTTGGCTGATAACAAGCCTGAAGACAATTTAATTTATTGGCCTTATCGACCAGATTTTCAAAATTTGCTGTGTCCACATCAATAAGTTTGTCTTTGATATTAATTGACAATGCCGCCAAAAATTGTAAAGACTTTATTTGAGTCAAGGAGGCCATGTCTGGAATAAAGTTGTAAGCAGTATGTGCAGCACGCTCGATACGATGAGCAAGATGCTGAATACTTTCGCCTACTTCAAACTTTATATTCTGAAATTCAGACAGTGACATGGCAGAAGGGGTATGAATCTTGAAGAATGCCCTCAACTTATCACATGCCTGCTGAAAAGTCAGGTTGGAAATGCATCTTGGGTTGGTTGCAAAAAAAATACAAAGCTGACCCGGCCAATTTAGATTTGAAAAAAATCAAGGTTGTCGCATCATCCCAATTGTTGAGTTTCTGAAGCTCAGAAATTTGGGAAATGAAAAATTCCACCGTTTCCGGTTCTCCTGAATATGGTGGAATCGGAAAATTAAAATTAGCACTGTGATTGGACATAATTTTCTGTGGTGCTTGATTCACACATAACAGAACAGGGGAAATTTCCCTAGTTTCATTACTCTCGAGTACATTAGTCTGAGTACCCTGTGAGGCCATGGCAATAAAAGAATTGTTTCGAACAGTTGCACAAAAATTTAATTTCATCAGTTGAAACAAACAAAAGAAATAACTTGAAAAAAAAACTATTTGCAATGCCTAGTCATGAGAAAACTATAAAAGGAATGACAGTGTATGCAAAAAATCATAAACTTCAAAAAAATTTAAGCATATAAGCAATAAAATAAATTCCTGAAAAAATCACTAACATATGCATATATTTCAAAACAGGCATACACTATCATTTTACACTATTATAAAAGCATTCAAGACCTGGTCCAAAGGCACCAATTTGTGATGTTAACCCTGCTACGTTGAAAATTAATCGAGTAAAAAAATTATTCGCGGCACAAATTTGTGTTGTAACACCCCCCAGTTGGAATTAAGATTTCGATTATTTAATGTTTTTAGAATTTAGTTTCCCAGAAAATTTTGAATAGGCCGAAATAGTGGTTGCACATAATGTTTTTAATCGCGAAGTGCCACAATAATTCCCCAGACCAACGACTACCTTGAATGCGTTTACAGATTTACATGAAAAGAAAAAAATTTCAACTTACCCATTAGTTGCTGGTGTGTATATCGTTGTAAAAAAATACGTAACAACAATTTTACAGAAAAAAATAGCAAGGAATTTATTTTGGAGGGTCACATGTTATAAAAAAAAAACTATTAGGTGATCACCAAAAAGATAAAAATATTTTACTATGGTTCAAAAACAGAATGCATTAATTACTGATTATAAAAAAATGAACATAGTGACAATATTGTACATCTGGACCTGGCGTACAATTGCCATTATTGAAAGGTGGTGAATATAAAAGCGGATGTTCAGATGATGAAACTTTTAAAAACACGGCTTGGAAGCCGAACGAAGGTGAACACTCCTCGCAATCATCGCTGGTTAGGATCCTCAGGGGTACTTTGTAGCATGCGAATGAGATTGATGTTTCAGCTCTGATTTATTAACCACAAGCCGCTCGGCTCGGATATCATAATGATGCGACGTCACCCGGGATTGGGAGTCGCTAGGCGGAAAAAGGTTGGAGCATCGATGAAGGATGCAAGAATTCGTTTTAAATAAATTTAACAAATGACGACTTGGCTACAGCTACGCCCAGCATCCATCCATGTCTCCAACAATATCGCTCGCGTTACAGGAGCGCACAGGGCCGATGACTCTACGGCACGGATCTCACAGCGATTCTCTCTCGTTTTTCGTCACTTTCTCCTCACGCAATTTCTCCGATGGCAACGGCGCACGTCACGTGCGCCAATGAGAGCGCAGGAGGAATTTCGGCGGGAACCAATCAAGCGTGACTCGCGAATTCTGAATCGAAACCGAAGATAGGCATCACTATGACGCATCAAAAACAACCTGATAAGATCTTCCAGACAGGATGTTCGAAGATGGACGACACTTTCGTTGAAAACAAGATGGCTATTTGGTAAAAAAAATGGTAATTTGGAAAAAGGAATGAAAAAGATTTATATTAAAAAAAGTTTAGCATGGTAAAAGAATTTATGAATCGGTAATTAAAACAAGCGAAATTTTGATGTAAATGAATTTAGTGCCAAAAAAAAATACCGATTTCGTCGAAAATAAAATAATTTGGAATAATTTAATTGAAAGAAAGCATTACATAAAAAACAGAAATTAGAAAAATAAAAATAAATTAATTAATAATGAAAAAAAAAATATTTTAAATAGAAAAAAAATGTGATGCAATATCACAGGAGATATTCAGATCTTGTTGTTTTTTGACCAGGAATTACCCTGTATGATCCTATTTGTTATGTAATCTCTATACTGATAGTGATAACTTTGATGGTTTCCAATTTGTGATTTTTTTTATAAATATAACTACAATAATTTAATTTTTGACAATAAATTTTAAGAAATGTAAAATATAACTTTGAATGACAGAAACTAGCCTTTAAAGTAAACTATGGATCAGAGAAATGCAGGGTTCTGCGCTGCCACGTTTATGCTGATGCAGTGTATCTGTGCACTTAGTTTTTTTCTTTGCCATTTCCTGTGGGTACAGCATTTCTTCGCATAATTACAATATATTTTGATTATTTTATTGGTGTATATAATAAAATTGTTCAAAATGTGAAATGATCTTTTTTTTGTAGAAATTGTTTTGATATCATTATCACTAATGCACCCAATTTCTGTGGGGCTTTTCTTTGTGGCATTTTATTAGTCAGTGCTTATTTCTTGTAATCTGGATGCAAATTAGTACTTAGGTGAGGTCAAGATTTTCGGCCCCAGAAGATATATGTTTTCCCCTTTGTACTTAATGATTTACCAAATATATTTTTATTTAGGTTTATATGCGGGCATTAGTGTTCACCCTTGTTTTTCTACTGGTTATGTCTGCACTTTTGTTAGCTGGGTAAGTATCATTTCTTCTCCCCTCTTTTTAGCACAAAAAAATTATACATATATATTTATTGATTTAGGTTATCAGAGCTTTCCCCATGATTGAAAAAGGGTAGGGCGCTACTGTAAGAAAAAGGGCACTTTTCCAAAGTTAAGCCATTTATTCTAAAGCAAAAGGCATATATCCTAAAATGCCAAAAAATCTAATTCTTTCGCAATTTTCCGTTTTTTTTATTTTAAAGATTTATCACCAAACATATATTTATAACCAAAAATGGTGGATTCTTGGAAGTACCAATGCTTTGATGCTTAATTGGAGAAAGAGGGCTTTCAACCAATGGACAATCAAGCTGACCACATGCTACGAAAGGAAACCCTGCACGCTTTCTGGTTTGGATATTGAAAGTGATAATTTTCCAGAACATAAAACTTCCCTGGGAATTTCCTGATTTCCCGGTTGTGTTTCCACCTTGTCGCAGATCCCGGTTTTTGGGATCTAGTTGAATCTGCTTTTGTAAAACTCGCTCCTTTATATTTTCTCTAATTTTACCTCTTAGACGTCAATCCTTTCTTGCTTACTATTATTTTCAGTTCTTCTTGTTCAGCAAAAGCAGGTAGGCTCCATTTCATTAATAAAGGGACAAGAGGGGCACATTTCACGAATCTAAGGGAAAGAAGGGCATGTTTCACGCATCAAAGGGCAAGAAAGGCGTGGCAACCTCCTGCCCAAACCTTGGGGAAGGTCTGGGTTCTACATTATTTAAGTTTTATAAGTAAACTTTGAGGAATTTTTAAAAACTAGTTTACATGCCCAGCATTGTGTAGCAAAGAAGTAATGTCATGTGGCATATGTCCAACATATTGTCGTAAATAAAAAAGGAGAAATTTTGTTAAAAATTCTCATTAGAAAATGGTTGACTGTCTTTAAAAATCTACATCAGAACAGTAAAACTTCTTGAAAATCCCCATTACATGTTCTCATTAGACAAATTTCACTAGTCTACAGGCAGCAGTTCTTAAATATTATTAACAATTCATCTGAAAATTCAATTCAGCTTAAGGATTTCAGTTCCTAAAAACCTTTTTACAACACAGTTGCCAATCTCCAAAGATCTCCATTAGAATATGAACAACTTTTCCTAAAATATTCGAAGAAAATGGTGCTTTAATAAAAAAAATAAATATTAAGTCAAAAAAAAAAAAAAAAAAACAGACAAAACATTTAAGAAATAAAAGCATAAACTCCAAAGGCAAATAAATATATAGAAAATAAGTATAATTAAATAAAAATTAATATAACTAAATTCAGTCCAAATGGCACCAATTAAGCGTAAAATTCTTGTATGACAGCAAAGGCACAAAAATCTCCAAAATAGGCATTTTTAAAGCTTGTTAAGGAGATAATTTCCAGGTTAGGAAATCACTAACTGCTAGTATGACAAAGATTTCTTTCTTTACATTTCCTCAGCTTGTATTTTTAAAAACTGTAATCTAAGCCATTGTTGACCATTTTTTTATTGTATTGTTTTAGAGCATTCATGCCTTTTGCCCATACTCCGCCTAAAAATACGACTGCTTGGCAAGAAATTGAATTTATTGTCAATTCACTTTCTGAGACCCGTAAGTATTTTGCATTTTTTCAGCTCAAGGAAATGCATTCTGTATTCTTCTCTTATTTATTTATTTTTTATCTTTTTGTTCCCTTTTACCCTATTTTCCTGTAAAAGTAAAAAAAATAATAATAAAGTGTGAAAGAAGGCTTAATTTATCGTGAAAATATCGTTAGAAATCAAGAAAAGTCAAAAATAATTTAAAAATTAAGTTAAAGTCAAAATTAAGTTTCGAATGCAAAAAGAATTTTTGCATTCGAAAGATCTCGGCAAGGACATTTCCTTTCCATATTTTACTTTTTGATTTGAACAATTTTTCATTCAAATTTAAACAGTTCAAAAAATTTTAACATTAGCTCCTATGGGCAAAAGTGAAGCAAATTATGTAAACTCTGGGTGCAAATCCAAGTTCCAATGAACAGGCATACTAGAAGAAGCTCTTAACCTGAAATATTAGTTTGAACAGTTTAAAAAGAATTAACACAGCGTCTACAGAGAAATTTCAATCCTATATAAATCCTGATCTAACAGACCAATTTGCTAGGAACAAACTTTATCAGAAAACTCTTATAATGTAGAACATGTACAAATGGGAAGTTCATCCAGAACTAACAAGCCTATTTTCCCATGAAATTTTTTGATCAGGAGTTTTAAGAATCTTTTTGAATTAATGAATGATCAAATGAATAAGTAAAAGAATGAATGAAAAATATATGAATAATGATAAAAAAAAGAAATAAACAATTGAATAAATGAGCTAATGAATGCAGTGCCGGATCTAGGGTGGGGTAAGCCGGAGCCCTTGCCCCGGGCGGCACTTCTGGAGGGCGGCAAATTCGACTGTGATGTACAAAAAAAAAAGAAAAAAAAAGAAGAAGAAAGGAAAAAAAATATTTAATTAAGAAAATTTAACTTTTGGAAGAGAATTAAAGTCCTAGTTCGGCACTCCAATTTTATCATTAATCAGGTATTTTGCTAACGGTTGAAACCGGTTAATAGTATTTTTTATTTGTATAAACTGTTGGTAACTCTAAAATTGAGGTTAGAGAGCGGCAAATTTCGCAGAGTCAAAATTTTAAAATGTAGATGTTAAAATGTCAAGGTTTTTTTCCTCTTGTAATAGTGAAACACGTATAAATCATGCTATGCTCAAACTATACAATAGTTTTTCTTTTAAAAATTTTCAAAGCATCCTTTTGGGCAAGGGGAGTTTGTCATTGTCGTGTGTCGTTTGAGCAGGCAGACACGTGGATCTTCGATATGGGTGCTTAAGAAAGAGGGGGATCCTGCCGCTTGGATTTATTTTTTAAAAAGGCCAATTTTGTTTTGCATTTTTATAAATGTTTTTATGAGTAAAAGCGTTTAAATTTTAAAAAGTTTTTGGTTTGCTCTTTTTTCCTAATATTTTTGCAGTCCCAAATACGAACTTCTAAGGCAACAAAATACATCCGTTTGCATACCGTTTTTAAAATATTTCCCGGGGGTGAATCCCCCCGAACCCCCCTACAGCTGTCAGAATCTCCAGTTAAGGGGGGACCCTTCGTATGTCTCTACCTCTATAACCCCCTAATGTTGAGCTGAAATGGACATGGCGTGAGAACATTAGCGAAACTTGTATGGGTTTATCAGTGACCCAAAAGTGAAAAATACTCAAAAGAAAAAATTGCCCAGTGCATAAAGGTTATAGGAAATATCACCAATAATTAGATGGAGGGGGGCGGCATTTTAATTGTTGCCCCGCCTCGGAAAACTCCAAGATCCGGTACTGAATGAATGAAAAAATATGTAAATTAGTGAATAAATAAATACATGAATGAATACATGAATGACTGAATGAAAGAGTGAATGAATGTATTAACCATTGAAAAAGTAAATTTGAAGCAATTAAGAACTAGCTAGATTATAAATTTGAATTCGGTGTATACGGGAAAGTAGGCTCGTATAGTTCTAGACGGAACTTCTTGTTAAATTTGACTATGTGTTTGTGTTTTCTCTTTAATTTAAATACAAAACAAACAGATAACAGCCAAACTAACTTGGCTAACCTGATAACCGAGTACTTGTTGAGGGATCTATAAAATTGGTTTATAGATCTGCTTATCCCTCGATTTCCATGTGCAACATAAAATTTAGTTTAAATTGATCATCCCCTGATTTCCACGGGCATGAGCTTTTTACGAGTACTTAAAATTTTAACATTCTGTTTCATCATTTAAACTTCAGTAATGAAATTTCTGAACTATTTAGACTTTAATTGAGGTTTTATTCCGGAGTGGTCTTTCTGTCCCCCTAATAACTTTTGAGGGAATTGTCCGATAAGAACGATTTTTTTGCACATGAAAGATCTTTGCAAGGACATCTCATTTCCTTCTTTTATTTTTTGATTGGAAGTTTTCAATCACTTTTAAACAGTTGGAGAATCTTTTACATTAGCATCTATGGGAGGAAAATGAAGCAAATTATGTAAACTCTGGTCATAGATCCACGTTCCTTTGAACAAGTTTATTGAAAGAAGCTCTCGATGGGAAATATTTTTTGATTTGAACAATTTTTGTTCAGTTTTGAACAGTTTAGCAAGATTTATCATTAACGTCTATGGGAAAATTTTAATCCTATATAAATCCAGGTATAACAGAGGGATTTGTTTGGAACAAACTTTATTGGAAAGGAGCTTATGACATAGAACAAGTATAGATACTTTTGTTTTGGATGTTTATCCAGAACTAAACAAGCCTATTTTCCCTTGAAACGTTTTGATCTGGATTTTCAAGGACATTTCTGAATAAATGAATGAATGAATGAGTGAGTGAATGAATGAAGGAATGAATGTGTATTAACCATATATAAAAAGTATATTTGTAGTAGTTAAGGGTTAATGCAAATGAGGAAAAGAGAAATAGCTAAACTATAAATTTGATGTTGGTGCAAGTGGGAAAATAGGCTCTTCTAATTCTAGATGGAACTTCTTGTTTCTTCGTTTTTCTCTCCATGAGTTTTGTCATACAATTTGAATATTGCCAGATGGTCATTTTTCAATAAATCAAAGAAGGAACTGTCTTCTTTGATCTTTATCTGCTTTTTTATGTTCACTAGCCATAGCTGAAAGACCAGTTTATCTTCTATTTCTTGTACCTTATCTGTAGTATATGTATAGGTGCAGAGCTTAAATTAAAAGGTATTACTCTTAATTTTCTGTTTTCTTTTGCTTTTGGGTTACTTTATTAAAGCTTCAATATTTTTATTTTCCTTATTTTTTTCACCCAATGCAATGATTTTTTTTCAGAATGTTATTATACATAATTGTTAAAAAAAAAACATGAAACCAATTAATTATTCACAGTAGCTACATTTTCACACAAAAATTTGGAAGAAAGTGTGGCTGTTATAAAGGTAACCACAGTAAAGAGCCATTCTATAGAAAATGTTGCCACACTTGACAAACATATTTAAAAAAAAATAAATAAAAGAAAGGTGATCAATAATTTTTTGCTCTAGAAATCACGCATATGTGGAATTTCTTAAGCACACCGTTTCCCATTACCTTTTTTAATTATTATTTTTAAAATAAAATATAGTGTCATTTGTGGGACATAAATGTCTTTTTTCCATCAAACGACCCTAAATCTACACTGGCTTTTGGCAACCAAAAATTGAAAAATGGATAAGTTGTCAATTTCATGTTATTAATATATATCATAATTCAGTTTTTGGAAAGGACTACAATGCAAAATAAAAAATTGCTTACTTAATCAACATTCTTTCTGAATGTTATAATTTTAAACTTCTGTTATTTATTGATCTGATTTCTTTTAAAATGTTTTTACAGATGGTGAAGATGCTCTTGGATTTACTTTGCATGTTCTAGCCATATATGGAATGTTAAATTTGGTTATATATACAGTAAGATTACTTTTTCTTGAAATTTATTTGTTGTAAAAATAAGAGAAGGCCTGTGGTTTCAATTTTTTTGGGGGGGGGGGGGGGGACTCAATGTATATTCCATTAGAAAAACAACAAAATATATGTACATACATATAAAAACATTATATTTCCCAGGCCGGGGGGAGGGATTGACTCCCCTAAATGATGGGACTGATGAGAGAATAGTTTTACTATAATATGTACATAATTTTTTGTTTTACAGTATTTTAATTATTATTTTGATTTTCTTAAATGAAAATTTAAAGTAATATATCGTATTTAATGTTTTCATTTTAATAATGTTAATTCTCCATAACCACATTATTTTTCTTGAAAAAAAAATACTGAAGATATATTTGAAACATTTGTTTGAAATTATTAGAAGTAATGTTTCTCAAGTACGAGGGTGCATGTTTCATGATTGAGAGAAAAGTCAACTCTGTATTTTTTCTCG
Source organism: Octonoba sinensis (assembly GCA_038502835.1). NCBI lineage: Eukaryota > Metazoa > Arthropoda > Arachnida > Araneae > Uloboridae > Octonoba > Octonoba sinensis. Next base: position 12,700,901 of record CM076606.1, on the reverse strand, counting down.
GCTTTAAACATTTTTCTTTATGGTATCTATATTTCAGCCAAAGCAAATTTTATGAACTTTTAAGAACTTTATTAAATATTTTCTAGCATTAAAGCATGAAAAGCATTTTTACTTTTCTTAGCAAGCACACACAAATGTGTGCTTGCTAAGAAAAGTAAATTTTCAATGTGTAAAAGTTATTTAGAACAATTTCTTGTTGAAAAGTCACAATAAGAAATCAGGAGAAATTAGTATTTTCTGCTCATATAGCTGGATTTTCTTCATGCATCGTTAAAAAATAACAGTAACAAATACAGTGTTGTAAAATAACCAAAATAAAACATTTTACCGCACAAATAGTATAGTAAAATTTTGTTTATCTGCAGAAATCTGAAATTAAATAGCATTAAAAAAAATGCATATATTTTCACTACATTGACAAACTTTCTAAATCCTACTCACACTACTATCTCACAACTGTATTTTCTCAATGCAAAATATAATATATATAATAAAAGAAACTTATAACTGACTTAACAAACCAATCAGAAAGAGGTATGTATGGCGAAAAAGAATCTCTTGATATTAGCAGAAAGTTCCAGAAGATAATGCCAGGCATGAGAAAAAGAGAGTAAGAACTATAGTGAACAGGAACCATTTTTCTCATGTGTGCAATCCATTTGTGCTACATAAAAGCCTTATAATTTTATGCAATATAAGCAGCTCTATGTAATGCTACGTTATTTTTTCTTTATTTTTAGCTGTTAGTGGAACCTCTTCAATTTTTTTCATTAGCAAATTACTTTTTAGTCATTAATAGCAGTAGTAAAATTTCTTTCTTAAAGGAATATATATGATCCATAATTATTCCAATACATATTGCCTTAAATTTCAAACTTTTTATTACATGTTTTGCTTGTAATTGCTAGTTAATGATCTTTACTGAACTTTAATTTTGTAAAAATGTTTTATATATTTTAGGGCTTTGGACTGGCTTCATTCCCAATCACTTTAATGAGAGGCTTTCGACCTCTTTCTGAAGAAGAAGCAGTACTTTCTGAAAGCCAAGCAAATACTCAATCAAGAATAAATGCTTTACGTAGCAAGGTGATACAATCTGAATGTTATGGATATGTAATTTTATATGAATGTGTTTAGTGGTTTGCAGAACTGAGAAACTAGTTTTTCCACGGGTTTTTCACTTTTCTGAAAACTCCTCCCTCCCCACACAAAGTGCACAAAATTGTTTTTCTTAGGCTGACGGGAGAATTAAAAAATGTCCGCTTAAAAGGGGTGTCCCTTAGGGAAAGTTTTACAGTATTATGAAAAATAATTAAAATAAGTATTTTGAAGTTATATACTGTAGAAGAATGATAATTGTACACCCAAAGCATAAAAACAGTTGATGTTAAGGTAAGCTTTTAAGATAAATTAAAAATAGAAACTTCTAAAAAAAATTCTTTTCAAAAAATTCAATACATGTATATATATATTCTATAGTATCATATATATATATATATATATATATTCTATAGTATCAACAGAAAATGGAAAAAAAAAACCCGACAAGTTTTCTTCTTTGCCATGATAAAATATACCTGCAGGTTTATTTCAAATGTTAATGTTATTATTCAATTGGACCTGTGCCTCATGCTGAATAATTAACTTTTGTTAACTCATGTTTCTCTCCAAAAAAAAAGAAAAAAAGTTCATGTTTTGTTTGTTTGTTTATTTATTTATTTATTGAAGTAAAATTGCATTTTTAAAAGTTTCTAATATTTTTTTGAAATCCTCAGATTTTCATTAAAAAATTTGAGATTTTTTTAGAGAGATGAATGATTTCTGTATCAGACACAATTTTTTGCAAGACAGAATGTAGCTTAGTGACGGAGAAAAAATGAGAAATTTTTAGAAGTTTGAGCAGCAATAAAATCAGAATCAGACCACATAAGAAAGAAAAATTTCATATGATTATTTATCATCATAGGAATATTAACTGTACCAAATTTTATCAAAATATTAGAACATGCATGGGCATCGTACATATGGTCAAGGTGAGTCACAATTGCTGCCTCCCTGAAAACACGGAAAAAAAATGGCTGTATCCTTGTGGTGTGATAGGGAAATCTGTGTTTTAAGCTTCAGACATATTTATCTTATCTCCCATGACAAAAACAAAACAAGGCCGAACATGTTTGAAAAATGTTGAGTAGGTGATGTGGTGCGCATGTGAAGAATTTCTTCCGAGGTCGGACATTTTCTGGCCCCAAGGCTGTCTTTGGTAGTTATCCCCAACAGGGTTGTTTTGAAACCTGCTGCAAACAGTGTTTTTTTGTCAATGCAGAATCTATTGAAAATGTCCCTTTCATTATATACTAATCCATCAGAAGCAGCTGTACAGAAACGAAGCTAACTTATGGAAGAAGTGTTAAGACTTTTGACAGTTTCTTTGTCTTCCTTAGAAAGTCAATTTTTACATTTTGCTTTCTACTTGTGCAACTTGCAGCAGATCTTAAGGGTGTAAAACTACAGTACATCAAGATAAATTTCCATGGAGTTGTTACGTTCATCATAAATATCACACACATTGTAACAAGATCCTAATGTATAATAAAGCACAATAAGAAGGTTTTAAAAGTGATATTGTATATGTTCGGAAAGTGTAGCTTATGACTAACTGGTAAGACATAAACTGAAATTAAAATAATTTAAAATTTTATGGCTGGAAACTATACTTTTTTTAAAAAATTATTTGATTACATGTCTCTACTTTGATAATTGAAATTACTACTTATGTCAAAATTTATAGACATTCAAAAGTAACTTGGCATTGTAATCATTTAGAAATCCTTCTTCTAATATGAATTTTTTACTGTGATATAAACACTTACATTATATGTTTTAAAGAAACTTAAAAAAAGTATGTCATAGATGAACATAACATAGTAATTTACTGATCATGTCACAGAGATGTTATGATATAGATCTACAATTATTTGTGATTATTTGAATCAACCATCTAACCATTAAAATATAAAATTTTCATAAATTATGCTGCAACAATTGAAATTTTGAGTTTGACCCCCACTACAAATTTTTCTGCTGACACTCATGAGAGCATGGATTACAAAATCTGTAGGTACCAGGTGACTTGAGATGGAATGGCACCTATGTTGATGGTGTATCAGCAGTTTCCCTAATGGACATCAAATGACCCCGGAATTGGTAAATTATCTACATATGGTATGTCTCGATACTAGTGGATCCATTCCAATTGGAACACAGCATCAAATAGATAATAGCAGCACTTAATCAAGACATGGTTACTCTCCTGCTTGCTCAATCCTTTCGTGTGTTTGTAGTCTGGGGGTGCTCTAAGACCAGTCAGTCACTACAGTGTCTGCTCTCTCTGATCTACTGCTGCAACTATCCTATCATTTGAAACATCATGCTATACTCAACTGCAAAGTTTCTTGACCATGGAGAAATAAGCTGAGACCAAGCAAAGAAAGTAGCGCTCAATGTGCTGTCCGATTTTTTTTGTTAAATTAAACACTTTGCTAATGAAATATGATAAGTTATTTTAACCCACAGATGTGTTGCATTTATTTGTCATAATTTTCATAAAATGTTGTATAGTTTCAATTTTACGAGAAGCGCAACGAGTAGTAATACTTTCATTTAGAGCTGAGCGCTCTAGCCAATAGAGCTCACAAGCAGTTGGCCACTTCCGATAAGCGGTTTGGAGATATTTGGAGTTCATGTCTGACTGGCTCGTCCTGGTGTTCACTGTAGATGATTGTATTGTTTGAAAGCCCTTTGCTTAAAGCTAAATAGTTATTATTAATCATTGTTTGCAAACTTTAAATTTTTCATTAAAAACAAATATTCATAGAAAAAAAGTGAGGCGCAGGGGGTAATAGGAGGAAAGAAAAAACAATATTTGAAAAACGAAAGTGTTCAAAAGTTAATCACCAACAGTTTTTTATCTATTGAAGGGGGAAAGGGATTTGTAGAAGAAAATATACTTTTAATAATTACATTAACAAAAAATATATTTGATCCAATAAAATAAATTATAATTATGTAAAAAAATTAAGTTTTTAAATTTGTTACATATGTTTATTGTTTTCTGATAAACTGACAAATGAGTTTTCAAACACGCAGTATGCCAAATGGAATGCTTAATCAGATTATTTCGCCAAGTTGGTAGCTAGTGTGTGTGGCATCTTTCCAACCCTCCTCCTCGTAACCCAACAGCCGAGCTGTTTACTTATTTCTTCTGCCGCACGCGTTGTGACGTCATTGTCAAGAAACGTTGCAATCTAGTATAGGTAATATGTCTGTTTGATCAAGCAGCATTTCTGATGCAAATTATGATGTAACTCTTTTCAGACTGAACAACTGTTTGTAGCACCATTGAGCATGTCTTAAAGGCATCTTTCTTCAGAATGCTAGGTATTAAAAATGGAAGTCCAGTTTTAATCACATTTGAAGTTATTCTAGTGCAATTTAAATACACACTGCACAACTCCTCACTGGTCATTAATGACAAAATGTTAATTGGGAAATTATTTCAACATGCACCAAGTTTTGTGGACCTGTCTCAGCCTTTTCGGGTTGCGTGTTTTATTTTTTTGTTCAGCACGTTGTAATTCAACATTTTTTAAAGCTGCTTTTGTAATTTTTGCTCAGTTTATTCTTATTTATAATTGTTTTTACAAAATTTGAATGTAAGATAAGCTGATAAATTTGTAAGAAACTTCATACAATAATTTGCTATGCAATAAAATTAAGGATAAAAGAGCAAGTAAAGGAAAGGTGCTTGCATTTTGAAATTTTAATTGGGCCAATTTATATTGTTAAACATCCTTTTTCAGCAATCAAGCCACTCACTGAGTTCTCGGGAAACTTCTCAACTTGCCGAATTGGAGGAGGAAGAGAGTTTACTTTCACGAAGGTCTCAGCTCTTGAATTTTGAAAGGAGAAGCTTGTGCTATAAATTAACCCCTTTTTTCAGAATATTAAATGCCATATGTGGTGTTGTTGGAATTTGCTTTTCTATTTTATTGTGGATCTCTTTGCTTCTTAACAAGTATGTATATTTTAAGTAATTTTATTGCATTGAAAGTCCCTCTTCTCCCACAATGTCACCAAAAATAACCTAAAATTGTGTCACTATATTGTATTAAGAATCAATTTTTCTATTTGTACTATTTTTATAAGAACGAGAATAATTAAATAATTTTTGAAAATAGAAAAAAGGAGTAAGCTTTTTGTTAAATAAGTTGCCCTTCCTAATTCATAAAAGGTTTCCCTGTATCCAAAGGTCTGAAAGAAACCTTTGTAAAAGTCACATCGTCTGAGATGAACCTTTGAAATATTTTAATCTTTCATACTGAAATGATTCTAAATGTAAATATCAGATTAGGCAGGCCAAGAAGTTATCAAAGCCTAATTGAGACATTTTGCCTGTGAGACCTGTGTTGTGTCTGATAGTATATTACCCTTGCTAAAATTGCATACAACTTTGTATGAGTGACAATGACTGCACAACATATTGCCATACAACCATTTTATTATCCCTTGGGCTGTTGTGCATGGTGAATCTTACATCATTGGATTGAGCAATCAAAATTTTGTACAAATCATCATGTTACAAACTTAATAGGATGCTCTTGCGCATCAAGCTTTTGAATGCAACAAACAATCAAAATTTTGTACAAATGGTCATATTACATGCTTAGGATGTCCTGAAATCAGCTGCTAACTATTTCACTGTAAACATCAAAATAAAAAATCAAACTGGGGACAAAGGAAAAATCCTGTTGAAAAGCATTGACCATAAGTGCCATTTTGACAAGATGTGCCCTTTTTATAAAATATCAATCGCCCTGCAGTCCTCTCATTCTAGACGCTGCGTTATATACAGTCGGACCTCGATATAAGGTCACTTTTCTAAAGTCCCAGCTCATTAAATATCAGATGTGTATATGAATCGGCTATAAGGTCACCTCGCTTATAAAGTTACTAGTATGCCCGGCAGTTATACGAAATGACCGCTGTTCTAGATATTATAAATTGTAATTAAAATAATTTGGTGCAAAGGTGTCTGCTAATTCAAACTGAATTGCCCAGATCAGGTGGCGAGGACGCCCCCTCACTTACAGCCCCACACTACTATACATTTATTTACTATATAATCAAATTGTTTGTGAAAAATATATATTTATCATCGAAAGAACTTATTAAATTTTATTATGCTTTTCAAAACGACAGTTTTGATGAAACTGGGAAAAAAGAGCGCTGCCACTCTAATAAGAAAAATATGAAAAGGGCAGACAGTAAATAAATAAATTAAAAAGAAAGAAAGGATTAAATTAAATTTGCATATACATTCATTTTTAACGGAGATTGAAATACAGCGAAGCCTCACTCAATATGACGTTAACGGAGATAAACATTTCGATTGTTATTAGTATATTTGTTACATTTATGACAATATCAGTGGCAACTGCATTGATTTATTTGTTCACATGGCAACTGTAATTACATGTTTGGAAATGAGGGCAACAATGCAAAAGTAAAATAAAACGTGTCAAAAAAAATCATTGAAAAATTTAAAAAAAAACTAATTGATTCACAACTTTCATTTTTGCGCCGATGTGTTTCCCGGGTCGTAAACATTAACCATGCCGAATGTGGTCCCGATCGGTAAAACGGCTTAGGATCCTTATCGCGGACAGACACAGCTTAAACCGCTTATATATAAGATTTTCATGAAGTCCTGATAGATGACCTTATATCGAGTTGCTGTAGTTAAGTTGTTGCAAGATCATTTGAAATGACTAATATGAGTCATCCTCAGTAATGGTTTTTTGAATTTTATGATTATTATATTTAAAAAAAAATATTATGACTGTCCTTTGCACAAAATCCAATAATTCTGTGGTTAGCAAGAAATATATGTTGTTGCTTTCAACAGAATTCAAATCACAGATAGAACTGCAAAGCAACTCCATAATCCATGAATCTAGACTTTGAATGTTATGTTAAAAAATGAGGCTCTAAAAAGTAAAACTCTAAACTCTGCCAATTTAGAAATGTGTAATTGTGTTATTATTAGGTCATTTCGAAAGTTTTGTCCGTTTTAATGTGATGTGTTTTTGTAGCTCCATATCTCAATAAATGTTTATTCTACTGTGTCGTCGTATATACTGATCGATGGAGAATTTTGTACTCTATACATTGATGTTGTTCGTTTTTTTTTTTTTTCTAATTTAATTTTTTAATTTTTTTCAGCTTATTACTATATGATGTCATTAAGTGATTTTTGGCCAATTTTTCACTATGAATTCACATTGAACCAAAGCGCTGCCGAAACAACCCGAAAAATTAACCAGGCATTTGGCAATGATAGTGTTACTGAATGCACTGTTCGACTTTGGCTTACGGAAATTTTAGCCTCGAAGATGAGCCCTGAAGTGGTCGATCTAGAGTAATCCAGGACAAGGTTAAGAGGACCCTGGTGGATACTAACCCATCACAAACGGTGCGTGGGATGGCGGAAGAACTGGGAGTCAGCTCCTATGTGGTTTTTGATAGTTTAAAATGTATTGGAAATGTCAAAAAACTTGAAAAATGGGGGCCCCACGATTTAAGCGATCTGCAGAAATTGTCACGTTTCGAGGTTTGTTCTTCATTGCATTTACACAACCAAAACGATCCTTTTTGGACCGGATCATCACGTGTGATGAAAAGCGGATTCTCTACGAAAATAGGAAACTTTCAGGACAGTGGTTGGACACCGATGAGCCACCCAGGTACTTCCCAAAGGCGAAACCCCACCAAAAAAAGATCACGGTTACTCTATGGTGGTCAGCGACTGTTGTGATTCACTATAACTTTCTGCAAACAGGCCAAACCACCACATCAGAGTCCTATTGTGAGGAAATTGGCGAAATGTATGGAAAATTGCATCAGCAACGGTCAGCACTGGTCAACAGAAGAGGCCCGATCCTGCTCTACGACAATGCCCAGCCTCTCGTCTCACAAATCACCGTCTGAAAATTAAAGGAATTGTTCGTCGAAGCTCTGCCCCACCCACCATACTCCTCAGACCTTTCGCCAACCGACTAACATCGTTTTAAGCACTTCAATAACTTTCTCACTGGTAGAACCTTTGCCAATCAGGACCTAGCAAAAATGGAATTCGTCGACTTCATAGAATCCCGAGCACCCAATTTTTATGCCGACGAAATTAATCGACTTGTGTTACGTTGGCAAAAGTGCACTGATTAAAATGACGCTTATTTCGATTAAATTGGCTAAATATTCACTGGAGATATTACCGTTTAAAGTAGACTCATAAAATTGGACAAAACTTTCGAAACGACCTAATATTATTATTATTTTCTTTTGAGTGGAAATTAAAACGGTTTTTGAAACTGATGATTTTACCTCCCCCTCACTCTCAAAGTTATTCATAAGTTTTATGATTAAAGATTAAGTTTTTGAAAGTTGCTTTTAATATGTATACCTGTGTACTTACAGCATTGACAAACTGATGAATTCCATTGGAGCTAACCACGGTTATATTTTAGTAAATGGTACATTGCCTAAGCCATTGGATACTATTATGCTGTACACTCAAAGGGTAATATTTTTTTGATTTAATTATCACCATACACATACACATGTACAAGTTACATTAATCGTACGTTGTTAAAATTAATTATTTCGTAAAATTTGTTTCAAATTTCAATTGCGTTTTTTTCTTTGATCTTTGAATGAAATTGTTTATTTTTGCAGCTTTAGTAATTAATTTGAAAAATAAATAAAAACTAAGTAAAAATAAGTGTTTTTCATTACTTTACAGCAAAAATAATCTGAACGACAGTTTTGGAATAATTGTAATACTTGTCATTACTTTGATATTTAATTTTCACATTGTTATTTTCACTAAGTAGAACTTTTTTAAAATACTAATTTGGATTATTTTTCTTTGAAATAACCTTCATTTCAGTCATTATTTTTTGTGACTTGAATTTTTTTTTGGAGATCTCAGCCTCATTTAAGATATATTATTATTGTTTTACTTACTTAATTGTTTTTCCCTGCTGAAATAATCCTTTCTCTTTTGGGTTTTGTTAAATATTGCATAATTTTTGTTTTCCTCATGTTTTTTATTTTTGAGTGGTAAAGTACTTCTACTGTTGTTAGTACGAGTAGCCCTCTTCCAATAGAACCTCTTACAGCACGGTTTCGGCACAAAATTTGGTATACAAATGGACTTCAAAAGAATCAGGTACTGATTACATTTTGGCGCCATTCGTTCCAAGGCGGGAGTATCAGTCGAACTTTTTATTAGTTTTTCGTGTGTGCTGTAACTCAAGAAGTAATGCATAGAACTAAACAAAATTTTGTACACAGATTCATCTTGATACGAAGTAATGTTGATTAAATCTTGGTGCCATTTGCTACAAAGGAGGTGGAGCAATCAAACTTTTTCTCGCTAAGCGCATATTTCAAGAATCCGACAATTCAAGTAGTTATATTCTGCCGCCAATTTGACCAAAGGAGTCGAGACTTTGTTTTGTATTGTAGTGTTTCCAGTTGACCTCCACGTTAACGATTTTAATAATATTTTTAGCATTTTGAGGCTTTGCTGGTAGAAAAACCTTTCAATTAGTTTATCGTGGTTTAAAATCATATTTTTATACATTTTTTTCCAATAAGAATTTATATTATAATTGGGAAATTTGGCAACTAAGAATATTCATATGAAGGATATAGAAGAAAGTTCTGTGATGGCCACACTAGACTAGTTCTTTAGTAACTAACTGCATGGGGAATGGTTAAAAAATCAGAGTATTGCTTTTAACTTAACCTTTATTTTAACAAACTTGGAAAAGATATGAAAAATGTAATAATTGGTGAAACAAAAAACACACAAATGTGGCAATTGATTATATTCTGAAATATCATTTTGACTCTAGCAGTTCTCCTCTTACTGTTTTGTCAGTAGGCCAATTAATAATCTGATTGTAAAAAGATTCATAACAAACAACATTCATCATGAGCCTTTTCAAGATCTTCAATCTTCTTTTCATTAATTTTTACATTTCCGTGTGAGTTCACTTTTGCAGTTGGAAGAGCAAGAGAGAATTTGATGTGTTAATCAATATAAAGGTGTTTTTCAATGGACCAGATATGTTCTCCCAAGCAAACAGCTTTTCATTTCCGTTCTTCCGAGTATTCATACTCTTTTGAAAATGAATGTCATAAAACTATCTTTTTGATCTTCGTGCACTTGTCTCATCAGAAATAGTAGTTTTCTCTGTAAATAGTAGGCCACCAATCTTTCAATGCTAAAATCTCCTCCATTCGAACATGGTGAACATTGAAACGATTGGTGCGGCTCTCTCAATAAAGTTATCCATATTGATGAGGAGTGTAAATTCTGTCTGCTCTCCTCGTCAAATGTCTGATGCTGCCAAAGTTAGTTGCAGGGAAGGAAAGACTGCCCATAGACTTGGAAATAATGACAAATCATTGTAAACCTTCCTTTGTCACACAAACTCATTAAAAATTGAGCCACAGTATAATTTTTGTTTGTAATATGCTAAGCAGAAATAAGTTTCTGGTAACAACTGATGTAGAAAGTGAAATGCACTTATTGTCTTTTTTCTTGGCACCAAATAACAAGAAATGGTATCCTTAATACCTAAACTGCTATGGGACAATTTTTTATCAAACTGCCCACCACCAATGTGTCTTTTGTCTGAACCTTTCCTCATTGCAGTAAGAGTAGTAAAACCCATTTTTCTGTTGAAATAGCACATGTGATGCATTTGTGTTCTTTTGGCTCTAAACAAAATGTTTTGAATCATGTTTTTCAAGGAATGGATTTATGAAGCATGTTTTTTTTCTTTTTCGTACTTAAAGATGCGCACCGAACAACTTTCAACTCAAAGCCAGTAATAAGGACACATGCGTGCATGCGTCATTTCTGAAATAACAGATAATTTGATATATTCTAAAAAAATTTAAAATACTGCCAAGTTGAATTCAGTTTTTAAATTGCAATTTTTTGTATTCTTTTAGGCCTTTCCTATGGATTATATTATATTTTTCAGCATTATAATTTATCTGCTGATGTGTACTGTCTCAGCAATGCGGTCTCTTAAAGTTTGCTGTCTTTGCATTCCTGTAAGTAGTTTTTTCCCTGTAATACATACCTCAAAGTGATTTTGTTCTAAAAAGCCAGTAAAAAATGTTGCTGCGTTTTTAGAAATCCTGCATTTTATAGTGCTACACGATGGGGAATTAAGTGCTTAAAAAGTATTTAAGTATAAAACAGCTAGTGCTTTCAAAAATGCTTTGGAAGAAGTGCAAGTGAAATTTTAACAAACAGTGCTTTTTTTAAATTGCATTTTTGGATTTTATCCAAAGACAGATTAAGACATTTTGAATGCTGCCTTTTTGCTTACAATAAAATTTTCGGAGATGACGAAATTGATATATATATACCTGTATTCTGTGTGCTCTTTAGATTCATTGAAAAAAGTATGTAACTTTGTGCTTGAATTTCATTTGAAATAGCTTAGGCTGTTTCTTTTCGAGAAGGGTTTTCTCTGTAATTTTAATGCTTGCATAAGATCAGAGTCTGATTGCATAATGCATCAATTGTGTATTGTATAATGCATCAATCTTAGTTCATTCCTTTAAGCCTTTAAGAATAAAAATTTTAGTTACTATCAATTTACATCTATAAAATTAATGTGATATCAGTGCTCAAAAACATATGTTTACTTTACACTAGTTCTAAGCCATAAATTTTTTATTTATAAATAGGTAAAGCAATTTTAACACAGATGCATTTAAAATCAAATGTAGCATTTAAGCATCTATATTCTGTAAGGTACATAAGGCCTTTTTTAAATTTAGGAGCTAGTCCTGTTGTTACTCGTTATTAAAACTCATAGTTTAAATTTGGTCAAAGGAATTTTCAAATGGATGTTTATAATGTTTTAAAATCATAATCTGCTTTAGTCTTCGAAAACTGAAATCCAGGTTTTCATCAAAGCTTGTCCCCCCAAAAAATAAATAAATAAATAAATAAGCTTTCAAAAACATTACTTTTGAAGACAAAATCATTATTTTCGTACATAGTATCTTTTCTACTGATTGCAAATATTTCTAGGAATGGTGAAGAAGCTACAAGAATGAAAGCAACCATATAACATTAGAAAAGCGAGTTACACTATGAGGTTAGTTTTACATTCGAATGTAACAACTTGCCAGCCCTGGTCTCCCCTATAGTTAATATCTCATGCATCTTCATCAATAGCAACAGAACTTAAACACTAAAAAATGGAAAGGCATGACAGTCAAGAACAACCTATTCAAATCTTTCTTCTACTAGGGATGAAGCTGTGTCTTATACTCATCAATTAGGCATGTGTCTGGCTTCAGATATGGGTTAATGTCAATTACATCAAGATGTGATCAGCTGCTGCATTCAACACCAGTTTGCATTGGAACCAACAAAACTGTCTAATAATTTTCTGCATGTCTTCATCAACACCAACATCATTACAAAGTTTTCATATGCTTAAAAGTCGAGAAAACTTAGGAAGGCATCCTTTGAAAGTTTTGTCATTGGTTTCATGACAGTGAAGTTTTAAATAAAGTAATTTTTCAAGGAAAGAGGACGCTGGCTATTAAAAAAAAAAGGCAAATTTGAAATTTCCACCAAGTTTTTTAATTGATACTGTTTAACCTGGCAAATTAAGTGCAAAAATATGATATGCAATAATTAGGGAAATAAACCCTGATCCTTTTCACTATCTTATACTTGCTACCTCTGTGTAAGTAAAAGTGCTTGAATATAAAAATTATGTAGTACCTTCGGTGTATGACAGTGGTCCATCATTGCCCTGTTTTAATCCCCTGAAAGACTTAATTTGCACATTAATGTGATTTGTTATATTAATCATATCAGTAGATGAATTGGGTTTTTATTTTGATGTTTTTAGTGATAAACTCTTTTTCTTTTTTTAGATGTATAAACTTCGACCTGGAAGAACTCAACCTCAGGGATTGATACTATTGAGTTTTATTCTTATGTTTACTGTCTTAGCATTTCATGTCCTTATGTTTTCTGTCACTCCTGATTATTCTACATTTGGACATCAAAACTATTGCATGGTGGTAAGATTTTCAGATAAATTTCTTGCGGATGCGTTGAATATTTTAGTTTTAATTTGCGTAATGGCATTATGTTATACTTCAGAAGCTAAAATTTAAATTTTCAAATGTGCAGTTCCCCTCCAAGCTGTATGTATGGTACGGATTGCAATTTTTTGGAAGAGGGAAAAAATAGCAATATTGTTAATAGCAAATTTTTTAGCCTTTTGTGTATGCCTGCATTGTGAAAGGTTTTTTAAATCCTAGTAAAGTATAAATTCTACTTTCAGTAGAATGGTATGCAGTGACACAACCAGAATTTTCTCCTGGGGGAAGAGGGGAGGAGGTCATAACAGTCCTAACATACATATACAGTGAAACCTGTGTAAGTTGACCAGTTGCAGTGCAGCACTTTAGTGGTCAACTTATACTGGGGGAAGATTTTTTTTTGCGACTTCTTACACTATGCCTTCATTCATTTGTAACTAATTAAAATATAACTTCATGTATTAATGTTACTTTAAAATAGTAATTAGCTGCTTTCCTTACAATTATTTGAAATATCATTAGAGAAATTTAACCTGAAAGACTTACAAACAATGTATCCTATACATCTTTAGAAGTAAAGTACTTAGTTAAAATAAATATATAAGATGTCTTATTAATTATGTAAGTTACTTATATAATGGTAAAGATTTCCTAAAAATACATAATTTTTCAAAATGTTTATATCAGATGGAAGAAAAAGGAAGAAACCTATTTAAAGAATAAAAGAGTGGTCATAGTAGTTTCCCCATATGGTAAACTTACAAAGAGGTTTAGGCAAACTTCATATTGATGTTTCATCCATCCAGACAAATACTGGTCTAACATTGTAGCATAAAAAATACCCTGGAGAAGTTATTTTAGTTCTTTTTATCTTTGCAATAATAGATAAACAAATAAATATAGTAATAATTAGGCGATCAACTTACAAAAGAGTTTTTTGTTTAAAATTCCCAACCCCAAAATTTTGCATACATAAATGGTCAATATAGACAGGTGGTCAAGTTGCAAAGGTTTTCCTACATTATATAATATAGGACTAATTCCGTTCCAGACAAAAGTGGTCATTTTAGACAGGTAGTCAGCTTACAAAGGTGGTCAAATTCACAGGTTTTGCTATACATCCCCACACTAGGATTGGCAACATGTTTTAAAACCAAGGGTTCTTAGAGACAATAACCCTACAAACCTCCCTGGTTTCACCCTAGTTAGTGTAAGATATATAAGTATTTGTCATGATCAGTTCCCCCAAATTTAATAAAGTGCTGAAAAATTAAGCAAAAAATATTCATTCACACATTAGCCGGGTTCATCTGACTTTCTATTTTTCTTGTCCCCTATGGATGGTTAAGTTTATGTTTGTGGGTATGTTACGGTCAATCTGATCCTCTCTTCCAATCCTCTCTTTGTTTTTTATTATTTTTATATACAAAAGTTATTTTTTTCAGAGATTTTCTTTTAGAAATGTTCCAAACAATGGACATTTTATTCATTCAGCTTGAAATTCATCCCTTTTAATTGTTTTTAATAGATTTTAAGCTTTCTGCATCGGAAAATCAGTGGAAACATGTCATTTAAAAAAATTATCTCCTTTTTTTCCATTCTTCAAATTAACTGCTAAGTGTATATGAAACCTACCTACGTTCAGAATGCATGCAGATGTCACTTATTATTAAATAAAGCAGTATTCTATTATGTTATAATGCCAATCATTAACCATGAATACTGACTGGGAACACCAGCAACAGAAAAATAAAATTTATGTTGCCTCACTGTGGGTAAGATCCATATCGAGGTGTATGAGCTAAATATCAATTTGGCCTGAAATGATATGAACTTTTAACAAATGTTTCTTTTCATTTCATCAATTTTTTTATTTCTTGCAGTATTTGAAGCATTTTGTAAAATTTCTTTTGCTTTATTCATTAGAATAGAAGTGCTGGTGTAATTTCTTTAAAAGAAATTTAGCTGATATTATCGACAAATTTCTTGCCCTTTAGAAATTCCATACCCAGAGCATGGGCTCCAAGTGCCTGTGAGGTAGATTGTACCTACACATTAGAGATTAAGGTTAAATATTTTGAAAGGAAAAATTCTGATGCCTCTTAAGGTTGCAAAGATTTCCTAATACATTTCACTTCATAGGTGCTGTAACAGCAAAAGGAAAAAGCTGAAGCAGGAAAATTCTGTTACACACATATTGATAATTGTTAGCAACATCTCCATACACCTCGCACCCGTTTTTTTGCATTTTACGTTTCCCCCCTTTCTTTTCTCTCTAATCTTACTACACCACTTCGGCAAGCCTACCTATTTTTAAGTGTTGTTTTTACCATAAAAGTCACCACTAGACATCTTCTGAATCTAGTAAACCACCAAAATTTAGCACCAAATGTGTAAACTTAATAAAGTGACTCCCCAGACAAGGTAGATACTAGATGTCATTATTAGCATCATAATAGTTAAACAAGAGAAAAAAAAAATTGTACAGAAGGTAGACACTTTCACCAAAGACTTTTAACACTTTCATCACTAAGACAAGATATCTCATTTTCCAAGATCATATTTCTAAACGTTAGAAATGAAAAGATTTTGACAACTACAGAATATTTTTCTGTTCTGTTGCATCATGTTTAGTGCTGCTTTATTAAAATTCCAGTCCATCCAAGTTCATATTATCATATTTTCACAACATTTCTACAGAATGGAAAAAAGGATATGTCCGTTGCTGCAATGAATGTGTTAAGTTGGCTATCTTTCTTCCTGCTGCCCTTTCATTCTAGAGTCGGCACTAATGACAGGGGCATAAATGACTTAACAGAGGGATGCATCATAGTCCTATTGCCAGTATGATCTACTACGTGTCAATTGAGCAGAATCCTCTTCTGAGAGTACCTGTGGGAATAAGAAAGGGGTGGTCCTCAGGTTTGTCCTCCTCACATGAGAGTTCAGTTAATTGGAATAGAAAATTATTTTGTTTTTTAAACATGTTTTTATTTTAATCTAACAATTTCATGCAATTCCGGTTGGCTATGAAAAGCTAAAAAAACTAAACTCAGTGGCACGCCAGCCCTTTTGGGGGGCCATGGCCTACTGTGTCCATCCCAGTTAATGAGACCGAGGGCCTTGGGGTGCAGAAGCAAATGTTCCGGTCAAGTGGCTGGCCTGACGCGGAACCCCCAGTGTTTAGTTCCCAAGCATACTTGGCCCTCATTTTATCGACCCCTGTTGGCTATGTACCATATATATAAAACATTATGTGCATACTGCAGGACTGCATCATTTATTACAGAAAAATGATCCTTTTACATGTGAGCTTGGGAGAAGTTCAATGCTTGCTTAATGCCTTTTGAATGGATGATACACATTTTACTCTGCATGCACAAAATTCCTCTACATCTTGACATTAGTTACAGAAACATGCAGACATTGACTTTTATAATGGCAGAGATGTAGAAACGTTCTAGAGTCTTGTGAATTTATTTGTTTATTTATTCATTTGTTTATTTTCAGCAAAATGGAACAACCTGCAGTTATGAACCTTGCTCTTTGAAGATTCAATCAGGTTGCTAAGCTTTTTACCCCTTTCTTTCTGTGTTGAAATTTTATATGCATTTTTTCCGTACAGTCATTATTTTTGATATTTTGTTTTTTATAGTTGGATGTCTTAAGACAAGATCTGCAACTTTTATGCTGGCTTTTGCCTACAAAGCATGGATATTCAGCGTAATTTACTTTTGGATGTCTTGGGGTGTGCTAGCGGTAAGTTTTTGCATATGTGGCTTTTTCTGTGTGATTTTAGAAAGGTAAGTTACAAGAAAGATCTCAGCATTATGACCAGAGGTTTTATGGAAAAGATGCATGATAATTTTTTTAAAAAAATTATTAAAAAAATTATATTAAAAACACATTACTTTTAAATGCCATTTGTTGATTTTACCTTTGTGGGATATAATCGTAATATACAATGACTGCAGCCCTAAAAATTCTTGCAAGCTCTGAAGATAAGGCTCTCATGCCCAGACCTGTTTTTTTTTCGATAAAAATGCATTATTTTATTTAAGATACATAAACACATGCTGAAGAACACATGAAGGAATTTGATAAATGACGAGTGTTATTTTAATGATTGTTTGTATATGTTACCATTTAACTTTTTAAGCTTGTATTGGTGATGCAGCATTTAGGTGAGTACTTTGTCTTTGAAAGATGATTCAAAATATCAACCACTGTACAGAGTTCTCTTCTCCATCGCTCTCCCCTCTTAGCACAAGGCTTTAGGGTTGCTCTCCCCCAGGCACAGGGAAGCGATAGCTGACTTTTTGAAATCTGAAAGATACTTCGGGGAATGCATTGACGTATTGTATAATTAATAGTGATTAAGGAGTATAACATTTTACAGTGTATTAATTTTAGATATTTTGATTTTTCCTGAAGTAGTAATTGTCTCAGCATGTTTTTTTGTTTTTTAAATTACGAAATTAAAAAAAAAAAGAGCGTTCTGAATTTTACACAATAAAGTCTTTGTTTCAAGGTTTGCTAGGTTGTTGTCCTAAGTTTGATCTTTTGAGTGATGTTATCAGACAGACTTTCCTCTTCTGATCTTGAATTATAGTAGTACCTGAAAGGCTAACTTATTCTAAGTTGATTATTTGAAAATATTAAGCACTATTGATTAGAAATTCAAAAGGAAAAAAAGGGACTATTTTCTAATGTGAGATAAAAGTGGTCCTTAACTGAGGATTTCCTGTGTGCCTGGTACCTCACATAGTAAGTTGAAAGGGGGAAAATCGGAACTTTAAAAAATTGGTCGTTAATGGAGGTGGTCTCAAAATAGAGCGGGGCGCTTATAAAAGTTGCACTGTCTAAAGGAAAGAATTACTGCTGAAAGGATAAGCAATGAAAATAAAAAAAATATTGAAAAATTTAGAGTGCTGAAAAAATAAGCCTTCTTTGCTTTTAAGCGAAGTCCCAGAGTTACAAATCGCAAACTACTGCCATACTGCTTCCACCGTTAGGTTCTTATAGACTACCCCAATACTAGGGGTACGGCAGCAGCGCATTCCTCCTTCGAACTTCCCACAAACTCTCAGACACTTAACAACTAGAACCGGCCATAGGGACCGGACTAGCGAGCGTTGCCTACCTGCTTTACCATCCTGGAGCTGCAGCCTCGCTACAAAGTGAGCCTAGCATCAGCCGCAAGCGGATAATTGTATTTTAGTCGCTTCTTACAACACACATAGCTATGTTGGGGCTATTCTTCCTCGGCCACCACTCGAGGGAGAGGTCCCAGAGGTATCATATTTTGTGAAAAAAGATGGGAAAGAACCTCTAAGATGTTTTGACTGGTGGGTAAGCTGGGACTTTCTTCAGATGTGAAACTCTGTGTAAATAAGGTAGTGAAAGTGTTCCAATATCCACTGCTCTTCAAGGGAACAAAATGGGGAATTGAAGCCTTCTTTTGTGCTTTGGGCTGATGCTGTAATGTACAGATAATACATAAAACAAATAAGTTAGTGAAGTAGGCTCAAGAAATCATTCGTCAGTAATGAAATAGCCAATCAAGTTCCAGCAACAGTAGATTGGGTTATTTTTATTTAACGCTGTACACACTGAACAAATTTTTATTAAGTGCAGCATGATAATTTTGCTTCATCCAAATGCATAAGTCTAACTTTTGCAAAACCTGTGATGGAAGAAAGTTTATTATTGTGTTGGTCAATCCAACATATATAATATATAAATTTTACTCAATATCAGTCGGCAAATCAAAAAAAAAAATTTTTCATAAAAATGTAGACCTTTTTAGGAGAAAAATATTATCTTTTGAGAACTGTTTTTTTTTTTTTTTTTTTTTGTATGTTTCAGATGTTTCTCATAAGTCTGGTGGTAAACTTAAAGAAATCTAGAAGATCAACTTTGGAAGAAGCCATTGATAGAGATGATTTTGATGATGATGATGATCGTATGTTAAGGGCCTAATCTTATTTTGAAAAATTTAATGCTCTCATCTGCAGAGTAGATCTGATTCATCATCTTTTATATTTTCAATGGAAAATTAGTTTGCAGTTTGTTTTATTAACCACATGCTATTAATTAACAAGTTTAACTGTGTATTGGTTTATAACTGGCATACTTTTATGCAGGGCTGATATGAGTACCAGCTGAGGATACACATACATTCTTTTCTTATTGCAAATATTTTTTATGCATGAAAGGTTGGAGAAAACTAGCCAATTATGCTATTGTGTTTTGTGAAAGTTTATTCATACTACTTTTAAAGTGCAATCATTTTATTCCATGTGTTTATCATCATTTATTTTCAATTTGTTTTTTTTAACTTTAAAATTGATGTGTGTAAAAGGCATCTTTGTTTTAGCTAAAATATTTCTAAAATGCATAAATGTTTTAACATGTATTAGAGGATTCTGTAGGTGCACATTTTTCCAATATCCTTTGCTTATTAGGTGCATTATTACATCTTACCTTCCAATATATAGAGGTTAGTTAATATCAAACATCACTAGTTTCAAATGGTAACAAAAAGTAGATTTCCAGTGAAGAATAAAAACGATTTAATAAAATTGTTTTTAACAATAACAGATGTTTGCTGAGTCTTGCATAAGAAAAAAAAAAAAAAAAAAAACGAATTTTATAAACATTCAATTTTAGTTAATAGACCTTTTTAAATGTTTAATGCATCATTAGTTTCGTTAAAATATTGTTTTAAACATTTTAATTTAGTTATGTCAGTTGCAAGTATAGTTTGATAAATTGCGAAACTTATTAATTTGACAAGATTTTTTTACAATAGAATCTAATATTTTATCATATAATTTCTGAAATGTAATGCATTTTTTCCTCTCACTGGCATCAAGATTTAACTAAAAAATGTTGGGAAAGTAAATTAGGATATTTATGTTTCCAATGTCTAATGTAGATACATTTAATGCACTTAAGAATATATATATATATTTGTGCAGTTTCTCTTTCTTCATCTTGTGTGCTACCTATTCTTATTGATTTTTTACACTTATCTGCAATCTCATACTAAAAAAATAAGATAAGCAATGTTTTAAGCACAAATGCGTTTGAATTGTAAAGGAATTCCTTTTTTAAGGCAAAAATATGTTAGCCTTTGGGTGAAAAGACATCCGACAAATGATTTTATCAGGTGTTTTATTATCCATATGCTCAAATCTTTTTGCAAAAAGGAATTTCTTGTAATTCCGAAAAATATGTCTGCAATTTTTGTGCTTAAAATATTGAATATCTTTTATTTTTTCACAAACCGTTAATTTCTTTTTATTTAATTATATATTACTACTAAATTTTGAAAGGTTATAAACATATAAAGTCTTTGTGAATGAACATTATACAGAGCCATCAAAAAATTTTCTTGTTTAACTCAATATAAAAGATTAATGTATTGCTTTCACTTTTGCAAAAAGTAATGGGTCTTTTAGCACTTTTACTTTTTTAATTTATTTAGTTTTTTGCTTGTTTTTGGTTTAAAGTATTTTCAAAATAAAATACTTACAAAAAAAAGGAAAGTCTTTTCATTAAAATTTTCTTTCCTCTTCCCATTTAGTTTGGTTGTTGTTGCATACATTAGTGTTCTTTGTATTGTTTAGCGGTTCTATATTAGCGTTTGACAGTTTATTTGCTACTAAACTTAAAATGTTTTGTCTGTTTGATATCATTATTTGTTGTTGTTGTTGTTATCGTGTCCATGAAAGTTCTCATAGGGCCAAAAGTATTAAAGATGAGAGACACCAGTTCATGGGGATTGGGGCTGTACAGTATGTCCTGAGGATTTTTATTTGTGTGATCATGATTTGAATCGCTCAGCTGACAAAATAAATGCATATTCATTGTTGACGGTAATTCATTAAATTGTATAAGGCTTTTAAGATGAATGTTAGTCATTTTAAGAGTTGTATCCAAGCTATAAATGTGTACTGGATTTTAAGAGTTGAAATTACTTACCCTTTTCTCTACCACTAAATGTTTTTTCCTCTTAAGATGTATTATTACTTATTGAAGATATGTATACAGCTCAGTCAATAAAGACATTTTAAAATTTTATTTAAAGCTTTGAAATATTAAAATTTTTTTTTGCAGAATTTTGCATTTTTTGGTAAAAGTTTGATGAAATATATATATCTAAATAAAGCAGGTGTGGACACGGGTATAATTTTTGGAGGGGGCACTAGAGAGTATCAAGTTGTTCTTCCTCGTTAACCTTTTCATGATCGAGTGCGCAAAGCAGTTTTTATGTTTTTTATTGTCCCTAAAATTAGTCTACTTTAAAGTACAGATATATAAGTAAAAATTATTTAATGGGCTCTTTACATATTTTTAACAATTACGTAATTTTAAAAATTACCAAGTTAAAAATAAACTGGAAAAAAAATAAGATGGATCTCAATTAACAGCATTCATAACTCAAATTAGATAAATTAACCTAAAACCTGAGCCTCAAAAAAGTAGGACCGGGGAGGGAGAGAGAAATGCTAATCTTAAAAAAATGTTACAAAATTAACAACCTTGTCGTGGTGCTTCACCATTATTTGGTGGAAAGGCCAAGTATGGCTAAAATTTTAGTAAACCCCCTTTAATTTTTGCACCATAATTTATTTCCCCCCATTATAAATTGAACCAAAAATTTCGTCGCGAACCGTATAGTGGCATGTGCTTCCGCAAAAACTCCAGGACGTTTCATCCGTCTGGATGCACTGAAACCTTGAACAAAATAAAAGAAAAAGAACTTACCCCATCACAGCTTAATCATTTATAAATAATCGATATCCACACCTCATTTAGAAAAATACAAAGGAATTTTTATTGGCCAGGCATTCTTACGAAATTTTGTGGAGATCTCCGTACAAATAACCTTAATCACATCATGTGAAAAGAGTGCAGTTACAACTGCAAAAATTTATAATCCTGAGACATCAATGAACTAAAAAAAACACTCGTTTTAAAATTAACTTGAAGATGTCCGAAGACAGGTTGGATAACATTTCTCTAAAAAAAATTTCCTAGCCTTGCACCATGGCCTCAGTGGAACGCTCTTGCATGACGGTGGATATTAAAAAACAATGCTGCTGGACTTAAGACAGATCAGGCTAACGGCAGGATGGCGGAGATGTCACTCGTGAACATTTCAGGCAGCACGTGTTCACGTAACTCCTCGATAAAAACTCCCTTGAATTCTCAAAAAAACATTTTACTCTAAAAATACGGAATTCTTTATGGACATCTTGGATCGACCACACGGCCTGTTGATGTTGTTTCTCAGACCATTACTCCTTGCCTAAGGATGTATCCGGATTGAGATCCGGCCCTGCTGCGAAGTTATCCGTCTCCTATATCGAATGGTCGCCGTGGGCCTCTACCGCCAAAAGATGCGTGCACCTCCAATCGACACTACAGCACCACTGCCTTCGAAAATTTTTCTTCACACGTGCACAAGGTTCCACCTTCGGTGTACTCAAAACGCGATATCCATCCGCCGTGAATCCAAGCAGCCAATCAGAACAGAGCACACTGAAACAACATCATGACGTCACGCTTCTGGCTCTCTCAAGGAAAGGGACAAAAAATGGCCGCCAAAACATGTACTAGCGGGAAGAATACGAAAAAGCTCGATGCATATTAATAATGAACGCGCTTACACCCGTTGAAAATAAAAATACCCCCATTTAAAAACCAATAAATCCAACCTATATTTTACAATTAAATCCCTTGTAAAATAAATAAAAACCCAAACTTAATATTTTCACAAAATAAATAAATGCTATCCCGAATTTCTTGAAAAACAACATAATAAATTCCCCTCTTTAAAAAAATGAATGAAATATGTGATATACCATATCACAAACCTAAAATATGTAAGCAAAAATGGTTTACCTTTGGTGTGACAATTATAGTTGCCAAAAAGTAATGAATTTCAGCACAAAATTGAAGTACAGAAAGCAGACGTGTTTCGGAATGACATGGAATTTGTTTTTCAAAGCAAGCAGGAAGGGAGCAGGGAAAGCAAAGACCCTACATGAGTCTTGCGAAAACGGAAGATTTTCTGCTTTCTGCATTTCAATTTTGTGCTGAAATTCGTTGCTTTTTTATACTTTAAACTAAAGCATTTTACACTAATTGCACTTTATTTATATCAAAAAATGATGTCAAAAGGAAAAAGAAATAAAAAGTAGTATTAAAAATTAAAAAAAAAAAAAAAAGCGAATGTGGTTTAAGAAACATTTTTGAAACCAACAATGACTAACAATTCTGTGAAATCCAATTATTTAAAGTCGAAATTTACAACAAACTTTGTAATTTCACGATGTGACTTGCTTATTCCTGTTGGTTTCTATGTAAGTTTTATTAAATAGGTTACATTAACACAGTATCCGTGAGAGGTTGCTTGTGTGTCAAACATTCAAGAACTTTGAATGACATAAAATTAATTTAATTTGGAAAATAATATCGTATAAAAAAATATTTTAAACCCAAAAAAAAAATCTTTGTATAACATTTTGGAAGGTGAAAATTTTTTAATGCATTAAAAAAAAAAAATTATCTAAAAAAAAAATTTTTTGAGAAAAAAATTAAATAAATAATAAAAGTCCTCCCCCAGCTGTTCATCTCCTACCATGTTACTGAGGAAAATAAAGTGTGCAAAACTATGAACAACCCTTGGTCATGAGTGTTTATATGCACAAACAAACTATAGGCATCCACGGGCTTTCTTCAAGAAATTTTTCGAAAGTAAGTTAATAAAAAGCTTAGTTTTGGGCTATATTAGCTTATGTTTATGTAATAATAGCAATAAGGAAGGGAGGTGGGGGTTGACCCATACAGCCAAGGATAACTTGCATGGGTTGCTCACAGATGCTCGGATCTTTCGCTTCCTTTCAATTTTACATGCATCTTAACGTACTAGAGGTAATTCTGAACTATTTACGCATGAAAATAACTTCTGAAGTCTAGGACTTCTATCTTTCTTTAGTTTGAAATTAAACCGTTATAAAATAACATCATTTTTTAGGATATTTTTGCTAAAATCAAAGTGGGTAATAAAATGTGTATTGTTTGAGAAAATATCATTTTAAGGCTGCCCCAAGCAAACTGCTTTAAAAGTTGACAGTACATACAGTGCGACTACGGAATTTTGAGATTTAGACACTTCTGAGCTAGGCAGAAAAGAACGGATCCATTCGAGTTAGAGATCATTCATAAATGATGTCACCCGTCGAGAGGGAGGGGGCTCTTGAAATTGTGACAAGGGGAGGGGAGGGAGTAACAAGAAGTGTGACATCCTGCTTAAGCAACATAGTGTGACATGTGACTAAAGGTGGGAGGGGTCTGTTGAAGTGTGACATTTTGTGACAAAGGGGGAGGGGGGGCAAATATGTGGGAAAAAAGCATGACTCATTTATGAACATTCCCTTATAGAGAAGTTCGTTTTGCAAGTGCGTTTATTCAGTAAGCGAACCAGAATGGTTGCTTCTCTATTTGTTGAAAGCAACTAAATTTATAAACTGCCATATAGCATCAGTCCAGAAGAAATCCAGTATGCTAAACGAACTACAGAACCGAGAGCAAAAACGGCGCATTTCTTATACCTGCAGTTCCTTCCTTGAACATGAATGGATTCTTTATGGGAGTATCAGTTTTTCAAGTTCATTGTTGTTTAAAGTTGGACTTTTCGATGTTGTCATTCTTTCAATGAACATTGGATATTTTAATGTTTGGATTTCGTAAACTTAACACTAACCATCTTGAAAGAAAACTTACTTTTTATTTCTTGAAGCAAAAGTAAAGCTCCGTTGATGATTTAAGCCACAAAGCATCCCTCTGAATTGTGGGTGATGGGACCCACAAAGCGATGTTTCGCGTGACATGACTGTTATAAGAATGGAAATAAAAAACATGATTTTATATATCATACTTGCTCTGTGGATCTCCCTTTTGACCTTTCAAGTAGAAAGATTTGGCCTGCGACAAAAAAACTTTCTTGAATGTATGACGTGACTCTTACGCATAATATGGTACAAAATTAAAAACATATAATAAAAAAAATTCTATCATGCAACATTTTGCCACAAAATCAATTATATTTTATAAATTACTTTGTTGTTCTCTAATTAACATAAAAAACGCTACTTTATTTATTTAACAGATAAATTTATTATCCTTACATTTATTAATTAAGGTTTTAGTAGCTTTTTTTTCTAATCCCTCCTCCTCCCCAAAAAAGAAGTGAATGACCTTTGTTTGTTTGCTTTTATCAGTTGTTATTCTCTCTTTTTTTATAAATTAATTCACTCTCAGCTAGTTATATCGGTCTCTTAGTCATGGCTAAAGAAGTTAACTAAATATATACCGGTCACATGTCTCGAAACAAACTCAAAAATATTTCACTCACACCTGCAATCGATATCTGACTATACTACCGCAATTTCTTCAAGAGGAAAAAATAAACAAAAGAAATAGAAAAGAACTGTGATGTCCCTCTAAAGCCCACGTACCCTTTGAAAAAGAACCGGGAATACCAACACTTCTTCAAAACATACAAAGTAATATTTCACGCACATCCTTTCAACTAGGATAATGTTTCATGAATTTATGTGAGACATTTCCCCATTTATCTGAGCGAAACTAAAAATAGTTTTTATTAGGTATGTAGATATAAGACGTCTAATGTTTGATAGAAATTTTCAGTTTACTATAAATCCAACTAAAAAAGAAGCTTGGATATATTTCAAAGTTCTAGTTGCTAAGTTTATTGGTAACAATAAGGATTCTGGCTACGCCATAGTTGAAAACACGCTCTGTAAAATGTCCAATATAAGATCCCGAATTAATCTTAAAATGCATTGTCTCTATTCACACTTTGATTTCTTTCCTGAGAATTTTGGGGCTGTTAGTGAAGAACAAGGAGAGCTTTTCCACCAGGATATAAAATAAATGAATAAGAGGTATCAGAATCGATATAACATAAATATGAGGGATGATTACTGCTAGCTGGTCTTACGTGAATGCAGAAAAAACGATTATGAGATTACGAATTACGCTCGCATCTTTTTCCAAAAAAAAAAAAAACGATAAAGAAAATACCGAGCCACTTATTTAAGCTAACGTTAAATACTTATTGTTTAACTTAGTTTGTAAACCTTATGCATTAAAAAATGTAGTATAATTGATATTTGCATCAGCCATGCATTTTATTTCACCATCCTCTTGATCTAGCATACATGTGCCTCAAGTACGGTTACATATTGTGAACGTGGTGGGTAATAGAAGAAAACTTTTATGATTTTCAGAATCAGCATTATAAAATACGTTAGATTCAACAAAGTATGAAGATGTTTTTCCAGGGTCTTGGCACTTTTCCTGGTGAAGCATACCACATTGAGGTAGATGAAACTGGAAATGTTCTAATAAATCCTCCACGTACGGTACCACAATCTATTCTAATAGCTCTGAAGAACACATTAACAGAGTTAGAAAAAAAAAAAGGGGTAATCGAGCAGGTCAATGAGCCAACAGATTGAGTAAGCATTTTGGTTTGAAAAGCCAAATTGCTTTCGCATATGCCTGGATCCAAGGGATCTAAACAAAGCCATAAAAAGGGAGCATCGCATAATTCCATCCAGTGATGAGATAATAAGTCAATTAGAGGGAAAGAAATTCTTTTCTATGCTAGACTTAAAAGAAGGCTTTCGGCAAATCCCGCTAGAGGACAAAAGTTCTGATTTTTTCTGCACATTTAATTCTCCATTTGGACGGTTTAAATTTAAAAGACTCCCCTTTGGAATTGCTTCAGCACCAGAACAACGGCGGATCTACTTAGACCATATAGTATCTAGACGAGCCCTTCTATTCACTCGCCATTGTTAGTTCCTAAGCAGGAATAGTGGGGACCAGTTTGACTGACAGGGGTCGGAGATCAAAGCTTTTCGCCGTCCTATACCACGTGGGTGAGTCTTCTCAATTTCTGAACTTGCTTCTGATCTGTAAAAGAGCTGAGATTGCTTTCAGGCAAACGATCAAGACCCGTTCTGTGCACAAAAGCACTAACCTGATTTA
The DNA here is from genome assembly GCA_038502835.1 of Octonoba sinensis. Classification (NCBI taxonomy): domain Eukaryota; kingdom Metazoa; phylum Arthropoda; class Arachnida; order Araneae; family Uloboridae; genus Octonoba; species Octonoba sinensis. Next base: position 12,673,589 of record CM076606.1, on the reverse strand, counting down.
TTAAACATAATAGCAATATTAACAATGAAAAGCGTAAATTTTAATTTTATTTTTAAATTTTTGGAGTATCGTATTCTTGATTATGAAGAACAAGAAAGTCATATATATAAATTAACTAAAGCAATTGTTGAGAAATACTTTAAAATATGACTACACCATTTCTAAAATAATATCAAAGAATACCAAAAATGCGTAACAAATACACAAAATTAATTTTATTTAAAAATCAACAGCAATTTTCAATAGAAATTAAACTATTTTTTCCAGTAGTTAAATTCCATTCTGCTTTATTAATAATGCCCGCCCCCTAAATAATAAATGCAGCGTTGAAATTAACATTTCAATAATATTAAATCTTAAAAGACAAGAACGATGCTTGAAATATACTCGCAGAAAGGCCGAACGTTCGTTGCATCACCAAGTATACATATGTCTGTGTTCGCTCCAGTTTATTTTTTATTCTCTACTTTTAATAATGTAAGTAAAAGTGTTAAATTTTCAGAATTATGTTTAAAATGTATTTCATGCTTCCCCCTTACCAATATATTACATATATATTGTATTTCTGACTGTATTGCACAACACTTAGATAATAAATTAATTTATTTCGTTTGTTTGCAATCTTATTAGAACAAACTTCATCTTCTGTAATTCATTAAAAAAACAATCGCATTTTAATTAACGGTACAATGGGACCGTCCATAAATGATGTCACGCTTTTTTCCCAGTTATTTGACTCCCTCCCCCTTTGTCACAAAGTGTCACACTGCAACATACCCCCTCCCCACTCCTTGTCACAATTTCACGAACCCCCCTCCCCCTCGAAGCGTGACATCATTTATGAATGATCCCAATCCGATGTTTTCAGTCCTACAGGCTAATGTCACATGCCTATTAATTTTAGATTTACGAACTGTATCGGAGCAACATTAAAGTTTTAACTGACAATTTTCTAAAGAAAATAATTTTTTGAACTTAAAAAATTAAAAAAACTATTTTCAAAACTAAAATTTTTTCTTCATGCTGTTGCTTTCTTTAAATTTATTTCAGATTTTGAAAAGAAAAACAGCTTAAACGCTTTTGTTTTTCCTTCCTTATTTTTCAATGAACTGAAAAAGAAAAGAATAGGTATATTTGATGTTTGGCTTATTAACGTAATATTACAAATGTTTTTACTTTTCGCATTGATATCTCAAGGGCAAGACATAATGAGGTTGAGGTCAGTTAAAAACCTTGTAAAAGCAATACGAATTGTATTCATTGCAAAGAGCTTTATTGTATGACATTAAGTTTCACAAAGGGGGGCAAGAAACTAACTCCTACTCTCAATGAGCTCAATATATAAGATCATTTTCAAATCACTATTACTAATTAATTATTGATAATACCAATAAAAAAACACTTGTCCATTAATCTATGAACTGTTTCCTTGCGTGTGATAGAAAATAATTGTGCTAAAATGTGTCTGTTATACAATAAGAAATTAAAATAAATCACTCTTCAAATCTCTACGAGAATTAACATGACACGACGAAGCCCTCTCTCACCGAAGGACTCCGTCACCTGTTTTCCGGGGAAAGACTCCTGCTTACCGACCACGCCCCCAGACCTTGTCTATCTAGTTTATGGTCTAAGCGGATCTAAGGGGGGGGGGGGGCGATGGGGCGATCGCTTCCCCCTTGGGCTGATTCAAGTGGATACTACAACGACACTCCTAAGTGAGTTTTTACTCTTTGTGCCCCGGGACCAGCCATTTTTTTATGTTCTTGGAATCCCAGCCTAATAGCCCTTCAAGTTCTATGCTTTCCCCCTGTCCCTTTGTCCTTTAGTATTGCTGAGTTGCTAATCCTCGGAGTAATGGGAAAGAGATTCCTTGCTCTTTTCTTCTACCCATCAAACTGGTGACAGCTGGCCAACCCTTAGCACGTGGTGTAAATTCCTGCAGCATTTACGCTAAAACCTGGAGCTTGAAACATTTCATTGAACATTCATAATTACAGATGTTTATATAAATTGCACATACTCGTTGATGGTTTTTTTAGTACATATTTAGTATTACATTTTGAAAATTTTAGAAAATATATTACTAATAATTGCTATTATTTTGTAATTTAGACATATCAATTCAAATTTAGAAAATGTATTTACAAGCCTACATTTTTCTTGAGAAAGCTTGAAGGAAATCCTAACGCGGTTAAAACTTGGCTAAGAAGCAGAATGAGTGATGGTAGACTCACTGAATTAGCGTTATTGCATATCCATAAAGATTGGACGTTGAAAAAATTGTAGGCAGATTTGCGAAAGCAAAAAAACGTCAGCTTGTGTTCCTTTTATAAGGGCTTTGAATAAACGTATATGCATTGAAAAAATGTGCTAGTAAAATTTTAAATATCACTACACTAGCATTTTTTTTTTGTTGATCCTGCTGTTTGAAAAAAAGGGGGGGGGGGCGGAGGGACTGTTGAAAAGGAATGAAGAATCTCCTCCATCCATCCTTACATTGAACCCCGAGATTTCCAAAATCGCCCCCCCCCCCCCTTGAAGATTTTCTAGATCCGCCCTTGCACCAGAAGTCTTCCAAAAACAGAATCAAATGCTGTTCTGAGATATTCAAGATGGACAAATCTAGTTTGATGATTTAATAATTGCTGGGGTTGATAAGCAAGACCATGACAATATATTACTAAAAGTATTGGATAGGGCTAAATCTCAAAATATGAAATTCAATCCTGAAAAATTTCAATTTAGAGTTAATGAGGCAAAATATATGGGGTTAATAATTTCTGAAGAAGGGATAAAGCCTGATGAATCGCATGTCAGAGCTATTAATGAATTGGATAAACCATCAAGCGAAAAATATGTTAGGAGACTTCTGGGCATGGTAAATTTTTTGGCAAAATTTATCCCTATCGTGTCAGTTTCAGTGGTCATTTGAACAGGATGAGGCATTTAACTGCATTAAAAATCGAATCAGCTGATTCCCTGTCTTAAGAGCAGTAGCTCAAAGGAAATCACAATTCAAAGCAACTGATTGCGAAGCAGAAGGAGATTTCGATGATTTTTCTCATAGTTCCTGCTGGCAGTGGACAAGCCACGTCGAGCGGGATCACCGCAACTTACGTAATTTCTGCCACTTGAAGGGGAAATGCGCGAGACGCAACCAGCACTCGTGGGGATTTGCCTAAGGTTGCGCCAGGCTTTGAGTGGCGGACTTTTGGATCATCTTCGAGACCCAGGGCACAGCTACAACGCAGAGAACTAACTTGAAGGCTGGATGGGGATATCTTTCACTCCCTTTCTTTTTGTCTGCCCCCCCTCCATCTACAGTACAGTCTCGTAAAAATCTTGACTTTCCAAAGGAAGAAAGATCTTTGAAATGTGTTCCCTGTTGACACCGTGTGCCTAAAAAGCGGAAGACCAAAATATGATGAACATTTCATGTTATCTGATAGACAGAAGTTCATGAAGTATGTTCTTTTTTAAAAATAAACAGCATTTAGGCAAATGATTTTTTTTTTAATGCTCACCCTTTCCTTATTTTTATACCTGTCATTTTATATCATGCTTATAACGATCATACGTAAATTTCATTATTTTGTTTTATATATAAAAAAAGCGTTATTCACCGAAATATACAGTATATCATGAGATAACTAATTACAAACTGTATGAGGGCTTATCAACAAAATGCCGAAGATGTGTTGAAATATATAGTTAAAAAATAGTTGCAAAATTTTTACGTCAGCACTTTTATAAAAAAGTGTTAAATGACAATTAATTAAAAATGATAACTTTTTTTCACAACATATTTTGTGTGAATCTTTTACGCGTGCGTTGTAAAAGTTCCTGTATTAAGTAAACATTTTCTCGTCTGACCAATCGTTTATTATCAATTGTAATGTTAAACACACGCAAGAAAAAAAAAAGAAAAAAAAGTATAGCATAGGTACTTAATAAAGATGTATAAGTCCGTCTTTTCTGAAAACAACTTGAGAAGAAAAATGTTCGTGACACTTGATGCGCGTTGCCATGGTTATGCCAGTGGAGACAAATAATTTTTATCACCTGTCCTGGGGATGACTTTCCGATGATCTGATCACACAGTAGAAGATTTGGCATGAAACCACATGTTGCAGCTACATGCAAGATCGAAATGAAGAACATTTGACACGAAACATCGGTAAGTAATTTTCTATAAAATGTGGGATGTTCTGGGACAGGGATGGCGAACCTTTTTCGATTAGTGGGCCAGTTAAGTTATTTTTAATTATTTTCAGGTGTCCAGTGTGCCATTTGTTATCTTTATTTTTAAAAATCATCTGTAAAATCATCCATTTTCGCAAAGTGGATGCTAGTCTGAAGTTTTTTCCCACTTTCGAAAGAAGAAATTCTTTATTTTATTGTTATTTTCAGTGATCGTGAGTGGATGAATGAAATTTAATATGCACCTGCGTGGGGTGCCACTGAAAGACCTGATGTGTACCATCTACTGCCACACGTGGCATAGGTTCGCTCGCCATCTCTGCTCTAGAAGGTCTTCACGAATTTAATGATGCTTTCTCTAACTAGTTATTGATATATTGCTGTCATTATTTAAATAATTGTTTAATTTATTTTTAAATTTCGAGTGGGCTTCGTATATATTGGTTCTTTACCATTACAGACCGATTGCTTTCTCAGAGATTGGTACCAACTTTTTCCGCGGCACTACAATGAGTGTGGTACAATCGCCGCATGAGAATTTTGACGTCCAGTTTCTCCCCCTGAGCACCCGGATTCTGCTGATGAGAAATTGCACTAGGAATTTAATTTACCAAGAGTATCGAAGTCTACTAAACTGATCTTTTATATGCCGCATAATCATTCGACATGGACGCAGACGATTTCCTGCCTCTTGAAAACCCACCGACACTGCCAGGCTCGATTTTATGAACTGGGGCGTATGAGTCCCGCGCCTTACCACGAGGCCACCGTGCCGGTATTAATATTTGATTAACTAAACATATGATCTGGGCTAATACTTCATAGGGGGCTGGTACTTCATAATGTGGCATTTAATATTAGCCCTAGTTGTAGTAAAGCAATTTAATACAATTAAAATTATGCAGACACACAGCAAATATTATACATGCATACTCATTACATACGCATACAAACATATATTTATATATATAGACAGTGTCGTAGCTGGATACTTATTTCGAGGGAGTACGATTGGCCATTATTTTACACCACTCCTGTAAGCCCTCCCGTATCTACGTCACAATTCCGGTCGGGGAGGGGGTATCCCCAAATATATATATATATATATATATATGTAACATAACGGTTACATCAGTACGTTATGGGATTTTGTCCGTCTGTGAATCAATCTTGTAGAACAGTCGTGACCAAAAATCATCAATAATTAATTTATTTGCAGCTTCAACATGATTACACCTTTCAAAATAAAAATAAAAAAAAAAAAAAAAAAAAAAAAAAAAAAACGAAGACGGAACACAAAACATCACATTCTATTTACATTTTTACAACTCATGAATCTCCGCGAAATCCCTGCGAACCGCTTTTAAATAATTTCTCGGACTCTCTGTCACGTAATGAAGCAACTGTTTAATTATTGTTTTTTTTTTTAAATCATCAGGGTCTCAAGGGTCTCAAGTCATTTCTCTCCCGCCGTGAGAAAGAGGGACCGGTTAAAGGAATGTATATAAAGTGCCTACTGTTGTCTGTAAGTCACTTTAGTTTTTGTGTTTTAAAATCGAAACTGAATTTAAAAAGGGGGTTGAAAGAGTGATTTTTTTAAAAAATGTTTTTATATATACGTGTAAACTATGCATGTGAAATAAAATAAATGAAATAATCAAAATGGTTATAATGAGACTGTGAGAGGCAACCGTTTAAAATCAAACTCATCAGATTCCTGAGAATTTTAAGAGCTCCAGGAAAAGAAATTTTTTTTTGGCTATTAGCTATATTGTCTAAAGACGCTGTAAAGTTAATATGAGCAAGAAACTGTCAACAAATTTCAGTGTGCATGATGACTTTGAGTTTGATCGGTTGCCTTTTATTCTACACATTTTGATGTTCGTTTTAATGTACTCCACATATTTTCACATTTCTTTGTTCTTTGCAACTCAGGCGTTACAGCTTATTTGGTTCTCTTCTTGGATTTATATTTTATTCTGGAAACATTCTCTTTTTCTTCATTGATTCCTTTTTTTTAAAATTCATTTTTATTTATTTTTTTCTTATGTACAGGTACAGATAATTTATACGTTATTTCTCCATTTTAAAATAGTTGTTTCATTCGCATAGGACTTTCGATTATTGGACTTTCAGGAAAAAATGAAATAAAATAATGAAAAGATAAATCGGGAGAGATGTGAGAAATGTTTCCTAAAATCGAACAGAAGCATTCATAACACATTAAAAATATTTACTTGTCGTAAATTTTAATTCACGTTTAATGAGAAAAACGTTCGTCGTCGAAAAACATTATTATTAAGCTTAAGCCAAGCAGAGAAAGATACAAAATTGCATTCCTCAAATTAATGCATTGCTTTCTCTTTCAGGGCTGTAAAGCTTTAACGAATTGAGAACAGAACGATCAAAACATGCCGAAGCAGAAAGGATCTACCCGTAAACTTCCTCCATTATTTTCTGGCAACCCGAATGAAATTGAATATGTCCCCTCCAGGTACGTATGCAGTTATGACCCATTCAAAAAACATATTTTGTTGCAGATGAATAACTTTGTTTCTTATTATACTTAAATCACGCAACAGATAATCATACATACATTGCTTACTGCCGACAATAATGGCATATCTCAAAGATAGAGAAAGAGACAATACATCGCTTATTGCCAACAATAATGGCATATCTTAAACAGAGAGAGAGCACGAGAGAGAGAGAGATACAATACATTGCTTACTGCCGACAGTAATGGCGTATCTCAAAGATACAGAGAGAGAGAGAGAGAGAGAGATACAATACATCGCTTACTGCCAGCAATAATGGCATATCTCAAAGAGAGAGGGAGATACACAATACATTGCTTTCTGCCGACAATAATCGCATATCGCAAAGAGACAGAGAGAGAGAGCACGAGAGAGAGAGAGATACAATACATTGCTTACTGCCGACAGTAATGGCGTATCTCAAAGAGAGAGAGAGAGAGAGAGAGAGAGATACAATACATCGCTTACTGCCAGCTATAATGGCATATCTCAAAGGGAGAGGGAGATTTTCTGCCAACAATAATCGCATATCGCAAAGAGAGAGAGAGAGAAAGAGATATAACACTTAGGCTTAATGCCGACAATAATGGCATACCTCAAGGAGAGAAAAATAAAGGGGGAGGGAGAAGGAAAAATAAGGTTTTAATTTATACTAGTTGCAATTTATTTATGCTCAAATACAACGATATGCTCAAAAATTTTATGCGTAGTATGTTACACTTACTGGTTGGGTTTTGTAGTTTAAATTAAAGGTACATAATTAAAGTTTGTTATTTTTCTTCTAAATTGGAAAATTGAACAATTGATTATACCACTTTATACGCCACCATGCAGCAGTAATGTAAACTACTTTTTCGTCAATATTGGGGGAAGAAAGAGCATTAAATTTAGATTTCAAGTCAATAAATACTGTTTTTTTTAATTTTAAATTTTGAGATGGGCCATTAAGGCTACAGTCAGGAACATTTTTCGACAGAGAGCAATTGGTGTAAATTGGGGGGATTTATTCCTAGATACCGGATAATACATTGCCCCTCCCCCAAATACTAATTAATTTCCCCCCAAAATACTTTGATTTTCCCCCCTTCATTATGCCAACGATCCAGTCCCAAATTAGAAGTTGCACCTTTTGGGAAGACATGTTTTGTTTTAGCAAGGGACTTTCTGCGTTGTAATAATTACAATATAACTGTGCTACTATAATATATCATTATAGCAGCTTGATAGTCTTGTAGAGTCAGAAAAATTTTGTTTATGTAATTTTATTTATTTATTTTTTTTTTCCAAAATAATTCTCGTTAAATACTTTTACTAAAAGCTGGTATTTGGATGAATCTACCAAATTTCTAGTGTACAAAAAATTATTTTTTTGACATGAATTACTTAAGAGGGATTAACATTAAATCTATTTCTTGAATACAATTGCCTAAAGAGAATAAGACAATAACTGGTAGGTTTTGGAAAAAGTTATGAGTAACAAATCGAGATAATATCTATTTTGTTTGAGTTTGACGTTGCAGTTAATATGTACTAGATATCTTGGAGTAGTGCGCCATGTAATTTTCTAATGCATTTAATTTTACCAATTCCCCCGACAAATTTATTTCCCATAAAAAATCATTCATCAGGCTAGTTTCTTTTCCCAAAAAGTGTGTATTCCTTCCTTGAAAAAAAAAAAAAAAGAGCACGGTGCAACATTTGTGACTCTCTAGTTGTCCAGTTTATTTTCTTACTCAGAAGTCCTCAGCTTTTTTAATATGAATTGAAATATTGCCATCACTTGATAGCGGACAAATTTAGAAAAATGTTAAGAACAATGTTCTCAGAATTACTTTGCTCTTCTTCAACCTTACGTGAAACTATATATGTTTCTGAAATCAAGAGAACTTTCACATTGCTATGAATTGTATGTTGCTAAAATATTCGCTTAACTCTTCTCCAAGTTTTAGAAGTAGCAAAACATCAATAGTTTTATCTGTTTTGAAATTTTTAGCAATTAATTAAATATTTAGGACTTCGTCACATTTTCTTTCAGCCTCCCAGCTACAAGCCCGAATCCTACTGCCAGCAGGTATCATAAAAATTGCTGTTTACCACACAGACATTCATCTCCTGGTCCTGGTGCTTACTTGGATGCAGTACTTCGCAAATCACCAACGAGGAAGACAAAAAGCTCCAGGTCCCCCCACTATAAAAATTGTGAGTTAATTAACTAATAACAGTTTCTTTATTCATCACAGGTGCCGAATCTAAGAAGTAATTAAATATTTTCTTCTACTTCGGATAAAAAGAAAGCAAAAAGCCTGGGTACCGATATGGCACCAGACCTTTACTGATGAAAAAACTAATGATGGAAAACTACATACATATTTTTTGAACACATGTGGCAACATCTCTCCTTTCCAGTACAAGAAGGACACCAACTCAAAATCGACTACTTCCTCAGGAAAGGCTTTGCAAAAATTTAACCATATAAATTTAAAATCCAATTCTCTTTTAAATTCACATCTATCTGAGATCGAATAGGTTTTGGCTTGTTACAATATGAAGCATTATTATTTTTAAAATGGTGTAAAAGTATGTGAAATTATTTAATATTTCAATTACAAATATCGTTTGAATTATCGACAATTATTTCAAAAATAATGCTAATAAAGATTTGTTACTAAGGGCCTTCAAAGGGCTTTCTTTTGGCCCTTTTGAACTGATGGAGGTGCGATATTTTATTGGCCTTCAGAGCCTGATAAGCTAGGACTACTTACAAACTGATTCTTGTGAGAAATTTGTTGCTTCATCGTTTGCGCTAAACATTTCAAAATATATGATTTCGAAACAACAACTTGTGCAAGGGTTTTTCAAAAATAAGTGGCGTTCGATGAGTATAATAATGTATTCATAAAAGTAAGTTATATTACTATGGTGAAATGAGTTGAATTAATTTACTTCCTGAATAATTTTATGCTGACTTTCATTATTTAAAAAAAAATCATAAGACTGAAATAAATAAATAAATAAGTAAGTAAGTTAATAATAATAAGGAAGAGGAGTACACTCTTTACCTGAAGAAGAGATTGAATAGACTTGTGGATTTTTCGGAAGGCGACACCTGACGCCATGAACCAATATTACATACGTAATAATAATAATAATAATAATTTTGGAAAAAATAAATTGAACGAGTCTACTTTCCCCATGTACCAACATCGAATTCGCAATACTCTCTTTCTCGCTCATTGAACTTACATTTAAAAGTTACGATAAAATAATGCGTCACACGACATTCCAAAGGTCTCTGTCCACTTTTTACTAGAGCTGCTACACTGTAGCGCTAGTTGATAGGGTTTTATGGATATTAAACCTTCCATACTTTTCCCGTAGAATTTAAGTAGATGTAGGTTATCTAAAAAGGAATCTTGCGAGGTGAATTAGTGAAAATCAGAAAAAATTCCGTCATGCAATTTGTGTGATAACTATCACTTTATTTCCACGGCCCTCTAAGAGGATACATTACTAGGATTTGAACGTGGGAGTAACTCCGATCAAGTAACCATTGTTTCACAAATGGGGCCAAAAAAAAAAAAAAAAAAAAATTGCCAGTCGCTGTTGCTTTATTATTTCTTTTGCTTTTCTGATTATTTTGCTATTATTCTTTAGCTATAAAATGCGTCGCTTGGTTTTGCTCAATTAATTTTATTTTATATTTTGCAGTGTTAAGAATGGTTGAACTCTCTTAACAGAGGCGGAGCTAGGGTTTTCAGCGCCCGGGGCCAACTGAAGATTTTGGTCCCCATGTGCCCCTGGGAGCCTAGGGGAGCCCCTAAAGGAAATTTCAGAAAACTTTTATGCTTCCTAAATGATAAATAGCTCTAAAAAGCAGCCCTTTTAACTTTCATTTTTATTAGCGACCATTCACTTTTAAGGGAAAAATGGGAAACTTTGGCTTCGCAAAGTTATTTGTCTGATTTCCCACGCACTCCTGTGCTACATTGGTCATTCCCGATATGATTTGTGGTGCTCCCACTTTTCTATCGAATATATTCACACCTCTTCAGATCAAATAATTTTCTTTTCGCATTTAAAAATAAAATGAATTAGCATCAATTTGGCGCCCCTTGACGCAGCGCCCGGGGATAGCTGTCCCTCCTTGTCCCGCCCAGCCACGCCTCTGTCTCTTAATACTACCACGGTTAATGCGAAATCTCGGCTTAAACGAACATTTTGTTTGTTAAGTCTGGTTTACTCGTTAAAAATCATTACGTAAATTAAAATAAAAATTTCGACAAACAAAATTTCAGACGAACAAAATTTCAGACCTCTTCGCAATTAATTTTTGTGATTGAGTACTGTAAATTTCTTTTTTAGATATTTTAACCCTTTTGTATCATTTTAGAAAGCCCACCATGTATGTAGATATATATTGAATCTTTTTGTTTAAACTTATTTCTGGCCTTCACTTATGTTTGGCTATAGTGAAGATGATATTTTCAAAGCAATTGAAGATTTAGTATTTTCAAACAAACACCAGCTGAACCTTTAAGTTGGTTAAAAAAGACACTAGGTCTAATTTAAAGTCTTAAAAAACAACAAAACATTAAACATTTTTTTCAAAATCGTAAAATTGAAAAAAGTACGTTCAAATATTTCCAATGCACACTTAATTTACCAATGCACACCACATTTAAATGAGTATATTAGTCAAAATAAATAGTTGTACGTCTTTTTAAAAGATAGACATCCCATTTATTTTCTTTCTTTCTTTTTTTCTTTTACAATTTTACTTATTTACGGTTGTTACAAGTAACAGCTAATGCAAACAAATGCAGGAATTTTTGGCATTTCGTATTACCCAAATTCAACTTATTCTGATTGTAACAAGAAATTAGCACTTCATAATATTATAACCATATATTTTTGACAATATTTATACAACAAATGTGTTTTTTAAAGTAATCTTTAACCTCCGAAGAATTATTTTCATCGTCACACTCATTTTCCGTGTAGGGAACCAAAAACCGGGTTACAATATAATTTTCAACACTTTTGATGACACATTTTTATTGTAGCTATATATTCCAGTTGGTTCGTGACTGGCGAATATTAAAGTCTCTCAGACCATTTAGCGTGATTGATGGCGATATTTTGAAGGAGGCTGTCATTCTTTCTGAACGATCGTCTCTACATTGTGACGTAGATAGAAATCGATAATTTACGTGGTTAAGTTAATAGCCCAAAGTTATCAATATGTAAACGTTACGTATTTTAATATGGTATTTTATAGCCATTCAGCTGCATAATGCATTTCTCAGAATGGAAATTTTTTTTGGGGTTTATCTGATGGTATAAAAGGGTTTTTTGAGAACTTATTGATGAACGTAAATTTTTACTGCTTAATTTCCTGAAAAGCAGCATGTTGACTAGGAACGAACTAATCAATTCTCATTTCCTATAAGGAATGATCTTATTTGATTGAGTAAAAAGTGTTTATTCAGTTTGGCATATTGCGTTTGACATACAGGTCATTTTCAAGAATACTGTATTCTTTTGTCTTATTAATAGAGGGAAAATATTTGTGTTTTATTTCCTAACGTTAAATTGTCTTGATTTGCGTTTAAAATCTGTCGTTTTAAACTAGACAACATTACTTAACGTCTAATGTCCTAATCTAAAACTCTGAAAATTATCTAAAATTCAGAAATATCCTCTGACACTAGAAAAATGGAATTAAAAAATGGATGAGAAATAAAAGGTAAAATGTTTCCTTCATTGTCTAATGATTCATCTGAAAAAACATTAAAATTTCCTTTCTCTAGTATGTTTTAGTAGTCAGATCGTAAAATGGGATGCCTCATTTTCTTAGCGAGATAATTACGTAGTTGGAGACATTTTAATGAAATCTATAAGGTGGCAAAGAACATGACACCTCTACCTTGAGGTTACTTGAAGAGTAGAGTCTGCAAGGGCAAATCGAATACGATTGCACTGAAACAGGAGACACCACACAAAATAATCGACATTGAACCTGCACTTTGCAGAAATGTCATCGAATATGACAATATCATTACGTCATGCCGTGTGGGTTGGGACAGCTATTTTGCCGATATAATCCTCCGTACATAATTGCAATAAATTGAAAATAAAATTTTTAATAAAATATCAACGGGATTTTTGTAGAAATTATGTTTTTCTAAAGAACTTAATGGTGAGGCCCAAATTTAATCATCCCTTCTGGCTTGTGTATGCACATTTTTTTTTATCAGTGATAGCATAAAAATCATTATTGTATTATTTTTTTAGCAGCAAGGCCTCAATCTCAAGGTTGGTCTCAAAGAGTATCCGACTACCTTCGAAAGCATCCCGATTTCTTGGAATGCTATGTCTACAACAATGTTAGTGTGGAGTTGCTGGAGAAATGGATCAACAGAAAAGCTCAGCGGCCGCAAAAGTACGAAGTGGACATAAACGGTGAGTTTCCGTTCACACTACTTTGACTAGAAAACTAAAATAGCAAAAGTACTACAATTCTGGATTGCGTTAGATGTCTAAATGGATGGTCTAGACCAGGGTATTTAAACTTTTGGCATTTTTGGATTCCTTTGAGCTTGCCGTTTTCTTGAAGGAACCTCTCGATTAATAACAGCACACTCTCAGAAGCGCGTGCTCAAATCTCACAAAACTTTCGTCGTATTTGACGAAATGGCTTCGTGAAAAATTCTCCAACTAAACCTTTCGTCAAATTGACGAAACAATTGAGTATGGTAGAATTGAATCCTGATATAACTAATTGAGTCACGTGATCGCGTGAGGAAGAAATCGTTGTAAATCCCGAAATTTGTCTTGACTATCGAAGAATCCTCGAAAGTGAGAGTTCTATTTCTGAGAGTGCAGGAAAAAAATATATAAAAGCATTATGCTATACAAATTTACCAAACTACTATTGCATCTTGATTGATTTTATCAAAAAACGTCTTAATAAGATCCATAAAATATATATTAATATTTAGTTTTGCAAGCAAACTGCCTTGAAAAAATAAACATATTTTTGATTAAGAATTCGATCTTTTATAAAAACTTAAATTTTAGTAAAGTTTTTATGCTGGGTTTATTCAAACAGCCATTACTTGGGGAACCCCTGTTAGTTTCAGGGAATCCAGGTTGAAGACCTCATCTAGCCTAGACTATAGGTTTCCGAACTTCTTTTATCCCGTAGACCCCTTGACAGTTCCCTGTCAAGGGACTCTTCTGTTTTTCGCATATTCCGTTCCTAGGGGTCATTCTGAAAGAAGTCCTAGGGGTCATTCTGAAGAATTAGTGCAATGTATAAACCATTGTTTACTTAGGCTCAATACTTTGCTGGCAGGGAATTAAAAAATGTTCCCTAAAGAGAAGTGTCCGCATTTGAGGGGTGTCCGTTAGGAGGAGTGTTCCTGTATATGAAAATAGTAAATCTACTCATTTTAAATGTTTTTATTTAAACCAAAATGTCACACTTCTTGCTACCCCCTCCCACAAACTGTCCCAATTTCTAGACCCCACTCAAAGCGTGATATCGTTTGTGAGTGATTCTTTTTGTACGTCAACATTTAATGGCGAAGAGGAAAGCTCCCCCGGTTGCGGCCTTTTTACTAACATCAAAAGTGCAAGTTTTTAACACTTACGAAGCCCAAAAGAGAATGGGTACCTAGTACAAGTTACACACCTTTGTTAATTATAAAGATGCTTTGAAATGAAATTACAGTGTTCCTCTTTAGACACATAACTGCAATACTTGAAAAAATAAATAAATATTAACAGCGTATACTGTAATAAAAATAATTTCACGTTAAGGAAGCACAAAGTAGCATTAAAATGCAGCCATATGTTTCGGGATTGCTTGGAATGTCTTTCTCAATGCGACAGGGAGACAATAATAATAATATAATTACACGTTAATTTAAAGCACAAATGAGCAATAAAATGCAGACATATGTTTCGGGATTGCTTGGAATCCCTTTTTCAATGCGACAGGGAGCTTCTAGATGCAAAACATCCAAATGAAGCAGACAGAACAACAAAAACAAAGCTTATATAGCCTAAGAATTATCTGTAAACCAATGAGAATAAAGGTAGCGTGAAGTGGAAGTAGAAGTAGCAGGAAGACACCAATAAGAGAGCAACAAACGAATCCAGTTGAAAGTACAGGAAGTAAAAAGGAATATCAATAAAAATAAAGCAAAAAAGACGACAGCATGCATAAAAATTGCAAAAATAGTTTTGCGTCTAGAAGCTCCCTGTCGCATTGAAAGGGGATTCAAAGCAATTCCGAAAAATATGTCTGAATTTTAATGCTAATTTGTGTTTTCTTAACGTAAAATTATTTTTTATACAGTTTATTATGCTAATCAAATTAAATTGTTTTAATAGAAAGTCCAGATGAAGCTTCAAGACTTTCAAAATTGAAGGTAAGACAAAAAACATTTAAAACCAATTTTTATACACTTGCATCATTTTTATGTGATGATCTTTATAATAGTGCAATGCTCAGCATTTTATGAAAGCAACTTTTTTTTAACAATATGCATAGAATGAAATTGGAATTTGCACCCATTTTGTGCCAATAAGTGACAAATGTATATACTAAGCAAGGACAAAATGTAAGTACCTAAGTAATTTCTGTAAATTTACGAATAACTTATTTAAAATCAATAAAATATGAGAATGAAGATGGCGATGAATCCATGCTGTAATGAATTCAAGTCACGATGAAGTGACTCGAGATCAATTAGTGCCACACGCATTCAATTTCAGAATGAAATTATGGACGTATTGAAGTGAAAAACAGACGTAAATTGTACGTTTCTTTCGCCACGTTAAAACAACGAAAGAAACTAAATCCCTTGACTTTGTTAAAAAAAGAACTTTTTTACCTCTTAAAAGTTAAACGTAACTCTCTTTAACGTCAACTGCAATTGAAATTATTTGGAAAGAGCAAATATACACTGTATTTCCTATTAATATTTTTATATATAGTCAGTCGTGCACTAATTGAGATGATGAGAAATATACTGGTGTAAGTCAAATTTTTTTTGAAAATATAGTTAATTTTCCATGATATGGGGTGTCATCTACCTTTACAGTAAACTAAGTAATACTTCAAAAATTAAATTTATCAACATATGGCGCCAGTAATTTTTTCTTATTAAATACCGTAACGTAAAAACCGTAATGCAAAATATCGTTTTTCTCGAAATATTTATCGCTTCACTTACACCACTGTTTCTCACCACCTCAATTGTGTGTGTGTGCGTGTTATTATGAGTGTTATTACCTTTCAGAAAGAGATTTTAAATGTTTTCTAATATGGTTCTTCTAGTTTTGTGTTCACGCAGACAAACGTGAAATGCTGCAAGAGTTAACTTCTACAATTTTCTCGTATCCGAACAAGGGACACGTGTTGTCAGAGCTAGCTCGCACTGTTGCAGCTGCTGTCAACGCTACAGGATGGAATTTGTACATTTACAATCCAGAAACAGAGGTAATTAAAGAATTTAAATGATTAATGAAATGCTTAAATAAAGAAGTTAGCTTTTGTAATGAATGCGAGGTAAAAAATATGAAAAATCTTTTTCAGTCACGTAATTTTATCAAAATGAAAGTTTCATACGTATTTTTTAAAAGCTTCTTTCGTTCAAGAAATATAGGAATAAGAGAAAAACTTTTTTACTTTGCGATATGACTTTACAAAAAATTCTCTTGCAAAACAAAAGGGTTTATTGGGTCCGCCTTTCTATGCTACGTAACTTATGAAATTAAAATGCATTTTTTTCCTTTGATCAAATTTTTATTAAGCTGCTTGAAATATTAAAGGTTCTTCGTGCCAAGCGCAACAGCCACAAGTAGCAATGACAAAACCTTTCAGGGTGCTTCATTGGCTTTACACAGCTTAGTAAGCACGCCCCCCTATTGACAGATTGACGTTTCTCATTGCGTCATTAAAAGTGACTCACTGAAACAATTGTAATTTCTTGATTGTGCTATCGAAGATGTACGTCATCTCTGTTTGGTGTGAAAGCAACCACCGTAAGCGTGTTTTCACATCAAAGACGACAAAGACAAAAAACTTGTCTTTTTTCATCAGTGCAATTGCTCTTAGATGAGAAAAGACAAGTGTTTTTGTCTTTGTCGCTTTTGGTGTGAAAGCATCCTAATAAACTTTCCTAAAGCTTCATTTGGATGTTTTGTATCTAGAAGCTCCCTGTCGCATTGAAAAAGGGATTCCAAGCAATCCCGAAACATATGTCTGCATTTTATTGCTCATTTGTGCTTTAAATTAACGTGTAATTATATTTTTTATTGTTTACTTGCACAAAGTTAAATTATTTTTATCATCCTAATAACTGTCTATTACGACGGAGGCAAAACCTTTTCGTTGCCTTCGGTGTGAAAGCATCCTAATAGCTGTCTATCACGACGGAGAAAAAAAGTCTTCGTTGCCTTCGGTGTGAAAGCACCCTAATAACTGTCTATTACGACGAACGCAAAACGTCTTCGTTGCCTTCGGTGTGAAAGCACCCTAATAAGTGTCTATTACGACGGAGGCAAAACGTCTTCGTTGCCTTCGGTGTGAATGCACTCCTACAGTTGAGAAAGAAATCCTCGCAAATCACTAGTAAGAGAGTCTGAAATTTATCGTTTTTAAAATGATTGGGGAAAAAGTTTATACTGTGTGTGATTTCGAAAATGACAAATTTAAAAAAAAAAGGCAAATTGAATAAACATAATATTGTGTTGTCATTATATTGGTGAATTGTAAAATATGATGTCTTTCCTTTCTAGGAATTATGTTCATATGTGTGCCAAGGAATTAGAACAGAGTAAGTTTATATTTGCGATTTTGAGGTCAAGAAAATGGAACAAAGGTTTATTAATTTATACTCTTCTTTTTGTTTCCACCCGCAGGAGTCCAGAAACAGAAACTTCTTTAGCATCTTATGTTGCTAAAGTTAAGGAGTGCATTAGATTGAAACCATCTGAAAAAGTAAGATGATTACGAGAGGTTTCTTTAAAAAAAGTAATGTATGTGATTGAATTTTGAAGTACGCAAACTTTTATTGATAATTGTAAGCGCTTTTTCAATGTTTTAACTTTTGATCTTTCTCTACCTCTTGAATGAATGGAGAGACGAAATTGTGAGCATTGTAGCCAATACTATGCTCTTTGTGAGTAAAAGTGTATAACAGTTTTAATTTTATGACTATTTGTCAGGGAATGGACTCGTGTTTACATTTACCCCAGAATCTATGGGGTAAATGTAAACAGAATTTATTTTCCACGAAACGGATGCAAATAGAAAACCGTGTCATACACAGTCTGCTTAGAACCTTAAAAAATTCTGGAGCAATCGTCCTCAATCGGCGGCTTACGGGCCGCATGTTGTCCACCGAGTTATTTTTGAGTCCGCTGGGAAGAATTAATGAGAAATATCTTACAAAAAAGCAAGTAACGAGTTAAATTTATGTATAATGGGCCCCGCATTCGATCAGTCGGTTAAGTTCGGTTTCCATAGAGCATGGAAAGCGAAGCAGCGCTGGCCGTGGTCAATGCTTGGGAAGGTGACCACCTCTCGCGTTGGATCGCTCTGGGATCGTGCTCGCTATAAGGGGAACCTATTTTTCTCCTCCAACCTCTGTCCCTGTTAGCACTAGGTCTTAGGGATGCCCTGCATCCGGGGCGAGGTAGTGGGGTCCGCGGATTTTACATGTACGTATCACCAAGTGTATGTAAAATCCGCGGGCAGCTAACTTCAGCACGCTAAGATCTGGTGCATGTAAACTCCGTAGTGGCTCAAAAAGGCCAACAATTTTGAAATAATATCTCTACTAGGGGACGATATCTCATCTGGGAGCTGGTTCAAAATTAGGAGGCCCCTCTGAGCCAAGTTGTAATTCCACCCGAATTCGCTCCCTTTGTCTGCCTTAATTCCTTCTCGCACTGTGCGGGGAGCTTAGATTTATAAGCGGCATTAGCAACAACAACATTTACGTAAAATAGAAAGAAGAGTATAATTTGCATCAAAATATAATATTTGTTGGCTTCCTAAAGATTGGAAATACGATAAACTTAAGTGTTTACAATTACCCAAGAGTACTAAATATATGGGGTAATTGTACACACCTGATTTGCACATGAAAAACAACAGGGAGAATGAAGTTCATAACTAAATGTTTTCAGCAACATTCCATACGTCAAATAAAAATGGTTAAAACCGCTTACATCGCGTTTAGATGAGTTGGAAAGGAAAAAGATCCCTAAATTTTGTTAAACGAGCTTCTACACCGTGTCATTTTCAAAGAATGAGGAAGCGTCCACAGTTGTTTCGAAGCTTAAGAAACTCTTTCAATGTCTTCCCTATGTTTCCAATTCATCATTTACCCGCAGTTAAGTTTTCAAAACCATCATAAATGTATTTATGAAGGGGTAGTAGGGGTAGTTGTAAACATTTACCTCATGTTTACAACTACCCCTACTAACCTTACATATGATTCTTCAAAACTGTATGGAATATTACAACAGAGTTTGCGGGGGGGGAAAGAAAAGAATACGAAAATAATAATGATAATAGTAATAAAGCACGAATGGGGGCTAATTGTACCCTTTTAATGCCTCAAAACTTATGCTTTCATTTATCGATTTTTGTTTTAAATCTTGAGTTCTAAGTCTCAAATTTCATTTTTCAAATCCTTAGGAAAAAAAAGAAAAGAGTCACTACTATAAAAATGCCTCAACTTTTCTTCAAATTTCAAAAATGATATATATTCTCAAATTTCCACACCAATAAAAAGATTACTAATGAATAATAAATAAATAATAATATAACTAAATAAAAAGATTTAAAAAATGCATAAAAAAGTTTTTTCAAAATTCTTTTCTTGAAAAAAAAAATTGTGGAAATATATTTTTAATTATTAGGAGTTGCATTTTGAATTATTCAAAAATAAAGGTTATTTATTTTCTAGTAGTGTGAATTAAATGATGCGTAAATAGTGTGAGTAAATGTGATGTATCAATTCATATACGTTTACAGGATCAAAAGTTTCAGGATGAAGTTACTATCCAATTTGAAAATCCTGTAAATGTACTATGCCATCCTGTTATTCAACCGGACGGAGAACTCTCAGGTGAGTCAAAAGATTTTATACTGTGACATTTTTTTTTCATGTAAGGGAAAATAAAGCAAAAGCAATCAGGTTAAAAAAAAATTTCTGTCCTTAACCCCTGAACGTATTTGCCCGTGTCTGACACGGGCGAAACTTACCGGAAAATTTGCCCATGACCGTGCGTTATTTTATTTCTAATGCCCGCTTGAAATCCGTTTACACAGTGTTTCTATAATACAGTCGAACTTCGATAACTCGACTTCCTATAAGTCGAATAATCCGCTAACTCGAACTTATAATCAAGTCCCGAATCATTTCTATACTTTTCTTTAAAAAACTGTCTCGATAACTCGAAGCGAACATCTTCTAAGTCGAAGTTTTTGCGATAGATTTCGCCGGAAAAAAAAAACGATTCAGTTCAAAAGTTCGAATGCCAGTCCACTCATGTCTTCCTTCTGTGAATTGCAATGGCATCCACTTATGTCACACATTCTTGGAATACCCTTCCCCCCTCCCCTCCATTGTCCGAGATTATAAACAGAGATAAGAGATTGTGGAGGGAAGGGGGAAGGGGAAGTTGGAGTGGACTGAACAAAGATGGTCACTGTCTTGGGGGTGGGTTCACTTTGGAGATTGTAGGGGGGGAGGAGAGCACCTGTTTTGTGAGGTTGGGTAGGTTTTCACCCGTTTTGTGAAAATTGGGTCCTTCCCGGCAGCGTGTAGAAAGAGTTGCACATTCCTGATAAGGATTCCCAGCTGGCTGCTCTTCTTTCTTTGACTCCGTGACGTTGCAGTTGCGTTCTTTGAATTGCGCTTGTTGAATTAATCAGCATTTTGTATCCGGAATGTCTAAACGGAAATTGATCACGCTTACTTTAGATCAAAAAGCAAAGCTTATTTTGGAGATTGAAAAAAATCCTCAGTTGAAAAAGAAAGATGTGGTTTCTAAGTACGGCATACCTCCAAACACTTTATCTACGATTTTGAAAGATATTGTCCGCGATTAAGTTGCTCTTCCTGCCGGCCAACACAACGGCAAAACTTCAGCCTGCAGATCAAGGAATCATCAAGTGCCTGAAGCATGCCTATCGAAAACGCTTAGTGCGCAAATCCATCGAGGAAGTGGAGAATGGCGTAGAGCACAAAATCAATGTGCTAGATGCCATGCGCCTCATTTCGCGCTCCTGGGAGAGTGATGTTTCTCAAACAGTGATCGAGAACTGTTTCAAGAACTGTGGTTTCTTCAGTTCAAATGACAATGTAGCGAAAGACGACAATTGCGATCCCTTAGAAGGAATGGGTGATATGGACTGGGAAAAAGATTTCATGTGCATCGATGACAACATTGAAGGTATGCGTGATATGGACTGGGAAAAAGATTTCATTTGCATCGATGACAACATTGCAACGTCAGAACCCTTGTCTGACGAAGCAATAATTAATGCTAGCGGAGAGCCCGAAGGAGATGAGGACGAGGAGGAAGCTGAAATCCCCCCACCTCCAACAAGTAAGCAAGCACAGGACGCTGTTCACATCTTACAACAATACCTGGAGACCACCGAAGATACAGACAACACCCTATTTAACTGTGTTCAAAAATTAGATGACTTTGTGAATGCCAACAACTTTAAAAAATGCAAACAACAAAAATTAACTGCTTTTTTTCAAATGAGATTTACATGCTATGTATACTAATATGTAAGAGGCCAAATATTGTGACTTTTAATAAACCTTTTCACCCCATTCTTCTCTTGTTGTTTACATAGGCTATCAAAAAATTGAAACGCGTACAACTGTAGTATTATGGCACATATCAAACCACTCAAACCATGTCGAACATCAAGTGCCGAGGAATGGGAGGAAACTTCGATAACTCGAACTTCGGATAAGTCGAATATTTTAGGGGGTCCCCTGGGACTTCGAGTTATCGAAGTTCGACTGTATTTCTTTTTTATGTAACTTTTACCTCATCCCCCGCTCCCTAGTCACCCTCCACAACCTGGAATCGCAAAGAATAACTTACACTACTAGTTTTCCAGAAAAGAAAAAAAAAAACCTCGTGCTTTAAGGGGTTAAAAGCAGGTTGTGCAATTCCCATCTTCATATTATCTCATGAAACAATATGCAGGTTAGATTTTATAAATACAAATTTGTGACAATTTAAAATTTATACACATAAATGTTGGCACGTTCTTTTTACGACAGGACTCTAGGTACAATCCACTCCTTTTTTTTGTTGAAAAAAATAAAACTATTTCCTTTTTTTAGGTGTTTTGGAGCTCTACAAAGATGCAGATTCAGAATTTTATGAGGAAGATGAAGAAGTAAGGACAAGGTTAATAGAAAATACTCGAGAAAATAAATATAATTGATAAACACGAATGATAATCTTGAATTCTCTTCACTCATATATTTGCAGTGTCGCATTATAATTCGTTTCTTGAGGTACAGAGTCATTTGTTATTCCCATCATAATCAGCCCTCTGGTCACTCTGAAAACATACGACACCTTAAAAGGGCTATAAGAATCATTAATTTATAATGATTCTTATAGTCACTAATCAAACAGTTGTGCATTTATTTTGAATTTTGTAATTAAAAACAATTACCCATATACCATGTGTAGTTTACGAAACATAATGAAAGTACAAGAATGAAACGAAATTTATAAGCGTAAAATACTGGTGCCTTTTACTTCATTGATGTAATGACCATACATCCATCTTCATATAACACTAAAGTATTATAACTGTCATATCGCCGTTCCGGAAGAACAGTGACGTAAATGGAAAAACTTCAATTTTACAGGAGAATAAAAACGATTTGCAGTTGTATAAAACGTATAATTGAAAAGGGTGTAAGTGACAGAAAATAATGGTATATTGAGAGTAACTATGTGGGATATATACTTTACTTTCATTTACCAGGGATTAGGATTTAATCAACCTAATTTCAACCCCTAAGTGCAGTTACGTCATTGTTTCTCTAAAAATTGTTCGTTGTTCTAGAAGACACAAACAGTTACGTCCATGTTCTCCTGTGTAAGGGATGCGTTTCTGATATTGTCTATGGAACTATTTGCATTTGACACATTTTTGCAGTTACGTCATTGTTCTTCCGGAACGGCGATACGAGGCTCGTAAAAAAGCAAGAAGGGTAACTTTTGACAAAAGAATTTTTTTTGCTCATGATTTGTGGTATCATTGTATACACATTAAATGGTAGAAAATATTATTTCTTTATTTTCTTATCATTAGGTATCTAGCGGGTTAGTATCTTTGTACAAGATTATTAACACGGGTTATTTTTTTTGTTTCAAAGAGAACTACAATTTTCAAATGGAGCATGAGTTTTTAGTCACATTAAAATGAGAAGGAGTTAGTGTCCTTTTGTTTTCGTTCTTACAGCCCCAGAAAACTTAAATGGGCTAAGACATTGTGTTGTGCTTGCATTCTCGTTCACAATTCGTGAAATATGCATGATAGGGCCGCAATATAGAGCAGTTATTATGGAGTTATCTCATCGAATTAGATTATTATTATTATTACTCATGCACTATTAATACCATATTAAAATTAGTTTTGCAGTTAATTTCCATTTATAATAAAATTCTTATATATTGTAAGTAGTATTTTTTATTAAATGCTCTAAAACGATTGTTCGATACAGACCAGTTAAAAAAAACGTAGCTTAAATTTGTTACCAAAATGGACTGTTTAAATACAATTTATTTGAAGAATTAAATAACAAATACATGAAAATATTATGCGTGAGATAATTTTAATAACTCTCTGATGATAAAATAAGGTTTAAAAGTTTCCTAAAATACTTCAAAACGAATGCACTTAAAACCAATATCTTTTCTAGATTGTGAATAGTTATTTGGTGTGGGGAGGAATTGCCTTGCATTATGCTGAAGTACGTATAACTTTTTACACATAGAATTTAATTGTAAATTGTTTTCACAGTTTATGTTAATTTTGAGTTTTTTTTTTTCAGCTTTATTGCAATATGATGCAGCAACGGGAACTGAACATGTTTCTGCTTACTGTAGTGAAGTAAGTACTTTACTTTCTTTGCACGCTGTTTCACCTTAAATGAGTATTGAGTTATAACGTTATATATAATTATGTTTAACCAATGACTCCCTTTTTAGTCTACTTTCCCATAAAAGTAAAATTTACTCTATTTTCACAGAAAACGTTTTGATCTGGATTTTTAAAGATATTTCTGAATGAAAGAGTGCACAAATGAAAAGATGAATCAGTGAATGAATGAATGAATATGTATTAACTGGAGATAAAGGTACATTTGAAGTATTTAAGACTACAGCTAAATGAAAAACATAGGTAGAGATAGCTAAATTATCAACTTGATGCTGCTGTACACAGGAACGTAGGCACGTATAGTTCTAGATGAAACTTCTTGTTTCAAAATAAAATGATGATTTATCGCTGAAATGAAACAGGAGCCAGAGTTTGAAATCACTTAAAATCATTAACCATTATAATAGAAAGAACCTGATTAGCACTTAAGGAAATCGCATTGGCGATAAAGTTTATTCAAAGCGTAGATAATGTTTTCTTACCTCCTCCTACTTTTGATATTTAAGATGATTTTGTGTTTTGAATTTTTTTCATATGATATTCAGAAATCAGTGATATGAAATTTTTTTGAAGCTGCGATTAATATTTTACAGGCATTTCTTTTCTTAACGACAGAAATTAGCTGTCAAATCAATTTTATGAAAGCACATTTATTTATATATTTTTTTCTAATACAAATATTCGCATTAATAATATTTTTGTTTTTGCAGATCCATATTTCAAGATATGATTAGCATGGATGCAGTTATATTAAAAATAATGGTATGTTGTTCATTTCTCTTAATTAAAAAAAATAATAGTTTACTATCACACTTATTTTTTCAAATATACATACTTCACATGGCCCATATGCATACAGATGGGTCTAACAACATTTTTAAAATTTGAGAAAATTCTTTTATTATTATCAACATTTCTGTATCTGCAAGAATATTTTTATTTATTTATTTATTTATACCTCATCAATCACCATCGTACCTACCCTGACGAGGGTTTAACCGGATGTGGTGATTGAGAGGAAAGAACAGAAAAATAGCAGAAAAGAAAGACCCTTCGAGCGACTTAACACACATTGGATGTCACAGAGCATATGATGTTACCTATACAAGTTTTGAAAAATAGAAAATAGAGTACAAACTTAAAATAAAAATAAAACACATTGTAAGTAACAAACAACAACAATAATAATAAAAAATGACATAAATATGATGAACAAGGAAAATAAGAAAGATTTGAGAGCTGCAAATGAAAGTCCTATTGAAATTATTACGAAGAAAGATGAAAGTCATCTCCATGAGTGTTTAGGAGGAACATAACTGCATGCAAGTTCTTTAGAGTTCCTGGATGAGATAAAATATGGATGATGTTTTGAGAGAAAGTGCTATTTGCTATTTGAATCATATCTGCAATGGAAGGAACTGGTCAAAGGACACTTGAAAATGTAATGATCTGGCGTACCCGGTTGACTGCATAGTGCATACACATACCGGAGAATTGATTATGTTAAAGCGATGTAAATATGAAGGAAAAGGACCGTGTGCACTGAGACATTGTACTTCCGATGGATGTTTGCAGCGCGGCTTCAGCTTTACTTTTGGCAGGACATCGTGAACCCTGCGACCTGTTTCAGCGGTGTCCCATATCTGTTGCCAGTTGTTGAGAATATCTGTCCAAAGTAGATATTTTAGATACGATTTAGGTAAAGGAATTTTATATTCCAATGAATGAGTAGAGTTTTTTGCTGCGGTCTTGGCCAATGACCGCTCATGAGTCAGCTCGTTCATTGCCGAAGTGGCCTTTGTGAGCTCTAATCCATGCATCTGCAAGAATAAGATGCTTATATAAAAAGGAAGAATGAAGACTTGGATTTACTGGTTATTTACAGCATTGAATTTGCAACAGTTTTTTAGCCTCCCACCATAGTTCCTAAGGCCTCGGGCTAAAAGGAAAAGGAATTTCTGCCCCCTTGTCATATGATTATGTTGCCGATTAAAAGATCCTTTGAGTATCTATTTGGCTTCGATACTCTCAACTAAATTAAATTCTTAGTGCAGTTTCGCATTATCAGAGCCACCATCCCATTGTCCGGTGAAGAAAGTAAGCGCTAAAATTCTCAAGTGACAATGGCATCCACTGATTGTGGTGCAGCTAGAAAGAGCCAGCCGGCGTGGAATGCCCTAGGTCTGCGAAGGTTAAGGACCAATACGCAAAAAGAAAGAAAGAGCACAATTTGAACTATGAGGCAAGCAATATGTTGTTAATTTTTACACATTAAAAAATATAATTTTGTTATTAATATGTTTTGTAAAAAATGTGAAAATTTTCTCTGAACTGACCAAGCAATTTCACGTTTGGCAAATTTGTAAAATTTTATTTAGATGTTTGCTCGAAAGCTTGTGAGCGCTGATAGAGCGTCGCTATTCTTGGTGGATGGCAAATCGGGAGAACTATATGCAAGAATCTTCGACGTTAATGGTTCGGAGGGCAATTCAGAAAGCTGCAATGATAAGGAAAGTGACCTATCACCAGAAGAGATCAGGTACTGGTTTTTTTTTTACTTGAAAAGCAAAGAAATTCTGCTTGATATCTTAAAGCTTTAATTTTTGGAAAAATCAATCACAGACTGAAGAGTTTATTAGTAGCTAGTCTACGATACTAAATATCATTAGAGTTACAAATTAAAAAAATAATAAATAAAAATAATTTATAATGATAAATACCTCAAACTATTTTTATTTTAGTCTGTTAGAGATGTAAAATTCTCAGTAACAATCTTTTGAGGAATATCCTCGAGAATTATAGACTTCAGACTATGCTCCTAAAATTCGGTTGCAATAATACCCACACATTACGCATTTTATGTGCAAACAAGTAACCTCGTAACAAAAAATTCTTAATAAATTTACAAAATGAATAACAACTTAAGTGTATTATTATGTTTTTTAAAGTGTTTTTTATATTTTTCTGAAAGCAAAAATAGCTATTTAATCAATTAAGGATAACATTCACATTATTTGTTCAAGAACAGTGTTCTTAAACAAGTTTGAATGGCCAAAACTGTTCTCAAAAGGGAAATAAGTTATTGTGTAAACAATTATGGGGGAGTTTTTACGTACACTCCAAGGGTAAATATTTTTTCAAGGATATTCTTAAAAAATTACGACGGTTAATTAAAATGAATTTTTACCTAGTTTTAATAGTATAATTTAAAAGACTACATTTCTTAGTAGTGTCTTTAAACGTTTAAGTTATTTTATCAGCAACATACATGAAAAAAATATTTAAATGTACCATTAATTGAGAAGCATTTGCTGAACTAGTACTTTATTACAGAGAATTTTCTCAACTGACCAAAATGTCACATTGTTCAGAGAAAATTTTTTCAAATGCAATGATTATATATGTGGTAAATATCTCAAGAAATAAGGTTATTTACATACTTTGACAAGGGTAATGGCTACATAGGAGTTATAAACCAATAGTAATGATCGTAATATGCAAATATACTGCATCTGTGGGAGAAATATTTTAACTGCCCTATTTTGCGATTCAGTCATTAAATAACCAATTTGGATTCAACATCTCTAACAGTAATCTATAGAGTATTTACTCGGATCAATTTTAGTTGGTGTAAAGTTCTTTATTATGTTCTTATTCCTGCCATCTCGACCTTCAACCGAAGAGTTTTAAAGTAGTTATTTGTTTTAAATAAGTTAGAAATTTGTCCAAGAAACACTGGTATGTGTTTTTGCTTTGCCTCTTATACCTTATTTAAAATTAAAATTTCTTTCTTCCCTTTAGATTTCCAATTGGCAAAGGTATAGCAGGTTATGTCGCTATGACGGGGGAGTCATTAAATATTCCTGATGCTTACAACGATTCTAGATTCAACAGGTAAGCCACAGATTCTGTATATTCATGGAACAGGAAAAAACGATGTAGCACATATATGAAGCCATTAACGTAGTTAAAGTTACTAATGTAAAAATTGATTATATGCGTCTGTATATATATATATATATATATATATATATATATATGTGTCTGTGTGTGTGTGTGTGTTATATGCTGTGTGTGTACCAGAGTAGCTCTGTATACATTTGACACATAAAAATTTTGTAGACGCTGTAGCATGCGAAGTTAAACCAACATTCATTATAAATACTCATATTCATTATTTTCAAATTTTGATTCCACTGTCGTGTCTCTATTCTATTTTGTCAAGTTTTATGAAAGTTACATTGCACTGCGTTGAAAATTCTGCGCGTTGTAAATGAAAAACTTGCGTGACATTTGCAATTTTTTGAAAGAAATCCTCCTATCTCGATGAATATACGTGACAATCTCACAAATATGAGCACAGAAAATATCAAGATGTTTATAATCAAATGCTACAGTTAAAATGCATTTCATGCATATTTTTTTGTAGAGTGATCGCAAATATATTTCATTTCCGACAATTTGTTGTCGATCCCGTATTTACCTTCGGGACAAAACTTTGTTTGAAATATACCGGGTGATTCATAAAGAAGTATACAATTTGAAAGAGCTATAAATCAAAGACAATGTAAAATCATATATGTTACCTGCGACATAATTTGTATGGAGTTGTTCTACGTTTTATTTGAGACTGTCACAGATGTTTATGTGTAGTCACACGACACTCAATGAGTTGGAAATTCACTTCTGCCCAAGAGCGTTTTAAAGTATCGATACCATCAACTCTCCATCAATAGTGGTTGCAATACACTGTTTCAGCTCCAGGGGAAGGGAACAACAGGAAGGGAAGGGATGAAGGTCTGAGTCCTTTATGTACCGCTGTAGAAAGCAATAAGAAAGAAAATCCCTAATACCGCTGTAGAAGGTATTAGGTCAGAGCATAGTTGGACATTGGGAAGCAGTATCAAAAAGTAGTATTTCGCTTATAGTCCTCGGCTCGTCCAATCCGTCGTGTGACTAAAGGGTTACACATGGAATATCTGTGGCTCTCTTTAACAAAACTTAAACAATCCCATATAATTCCGTAGCAGGTAACATACTTATAATATATTACATTGTTCTTGATTTATAGAGCATGTAAACGTATACTTCTTTATGAATCACCCTGTATATGAGGTGTATGTTAACGACACCCCTGAAAATTCAAGACAAATCATCAAGCATATTATTAGATATTCGATAAAGCTAATCTAAGATATAAATCTAAAGTTGCTGGTCTTTTATGACAATATAGTGTATATTATTACGTATCAGTTGTTTTTTTCCTTTTCGTGTCGTTTCTTTTACGAATCGTATGAATGTCACAATGCAGTTTCGTATGCTCTCAATTTTAAATTATTTATTATTCACTTCAGCTGAATTTTACCCATTTCATTTAGGGCAGTGGATCAAAGAACTGGCTACAATACCAGAAATCTCTTGTGCATGCCAATCTTTATTAGAACCAGGTAAGATCTTTTTTCCCTTGCAGTTAAGTGAATTTGTAAGTGTTATAGAAAAATTACGATTGAATAATGTTACTTTATTTAATTAACTTGACTATTTTTCAGTGTCATAGGGGTAGTTCAAATGGTAAACAAATCCACCGGCTCATTTACCAAAAACGATGAAGAATCGTTTGCTACATTTGCTATTTATTGTGGATTAGCGCTTCATCATGCTAAGGTAACTGGTATAATGCATATGCAAATAAATGATATTATTTTCAGAAAGTTACATTAACACAGTTATGAAATATGTAAAATATTCTGTACAAAATAGGATTTCTTTAACAGCGTGCTGACGTACTCAACCTTGAGAACTGTTGTAAATTTTGTTCAGAGGGCGCTGCTTCGCAGCATCCTTTCAATTATTTAGAGTCTTTACGTATAAGAAATTCTTGCGGTGCGTGTCAAGCATCATAGTAATGAACAGAAATTATCTACAAGTACAATGGAACACCCAGTCAATAAATAATTGTTGTTCTGTGGATATTAAATTTCCATATCTAAGATAACGTACAATGGATTTTAGCACCGAAATATATTTTTGAAAAATGTTCTATAGAAGCATATTTTCTATACAAATATATTTTTGAAAATGTTTTCTATAGATGCATCTTTTCTATACAAATATATTTTTGAAAAATATTTCTATAGATGCATATTTTGTATAGAAATATATTTTTGAAGAACAAACTTCTAAACGAAATGATATAACACCTTCATTCATCATAACTTAGATTCTAAAGGAATTGCTATACCAATTGCTAACCAATTTCAAGCCACCAATTCAAATAATTGCTATACCAATTTCAAGTTATTTATGAACTTTTCTAAACGCAAAATTAGCCCTGAGGAAATAAGTGCAGTAGCAAACTGTGAGTTGATCCGGTTGTTCTGAACATGGAATACATTTGAGAAAATAGCAAGTAATTTAACAAAAGATTGTTGGGTTCCCATAAATCTATGTACACTGCAAAAAATTCTAGTTCAACCTTTCACCAAAAAAAAAAAAATTGTGAAATTTGGCTGCAACCAGCATTTGGTACTAAAGTTGAACCATTAGAATGGTTCCTAGTTTCACATTCATGGTGAAACTAGGTAAAACTACGTCATTATAATAGTTCAACTTAGTACCAAATATTGGTTTCAGCTAAATTTCCACATTTTTTTTCATGTTTTGGTGAAAGGTTGAACTAGAATTTTTACAGTGTATTATTACTTAAAGAAAGTATACTAATTGATATCAACCGGATATTTACGCTGACTTTTCAGTTTTTCCCCATTTTTTTCATTGTTTTGGTGAAAGGTTGAACTAGACTTTTTTACAGTGTATTATTACTTTAAGAAAGTATACTACATAATATCAACCGGATATTTATACTGACTTTTCAGTTTTTCCTAATTGTAGGAAGTGTTCAATTCCTGACTTTCCCTGTTTTGAACATTTTTCTTCAGATTCCAACTGATATACAGCGTCCTGTACATTAGTTGATGTTTATCACAACTGTTACTGTTATAAACAATGCAAAAACGTAGTTTATATGATAATGGCACAAAATTCTCTTTAAAAACAGTAATGCAAAGCTCTTATTTTTATGTTTACCTTTCAAAACTTCTTTTTTCTCCCCAGCTATATGATAAGATAAGAAGATCTGAGCAGAAATATAAAGTTGCGTTGGAAATACTCTCCTACCACAGTACATGCAGTGAAGAAGATATTAATACTATAAAAAATTTGACTTTGCCAATAGAAACAGATGTTTTATCTGAGTGAGTATGTGCATAAAGCTGGTTACATTTTCAATTTTTAATACATTACCCATCAGGGGTTCCCAAACTTTCCAAGTCGGGACATCCTTGGAGGAATTAGAATTTTCTTGCGGCACCAATTAGAATATCTGGCTAATGCCGCGTTTACACGACGCCAGTTGAAGAGACAATTGTCTGGAGAGAGCTTATTGGTTTCGTGTGAACAATTCAGTCAAATTGGCGAGCCAACTGCCTCGACAGTTGTCCGGAAATTCAGTAGGCTCGAGAAGTAGACAGAGGACAATGAACTGGGCCCAGTGACGCCCCAGACCACTCTGAATCACAGTTGTTGAGCCAGTTGGCACCATGTGAACGTTGCAGCCAGTTGATTTGCTTTGTGTTGTGCCAATTCACTTATGTCAGTCAAGTCTCTCAGCCATTTTTCGTCATCAACTGCCATGCCAATACTTTCACAGTGTGAACAGGTTCTCTTCCAACTGGCCAGGCCATGCCATTCCCCCAACTCTCCAGAGACAATTCGCCCCGACAATTATCTTTTCAACGGGCATCGTGTAAACGCGGCTTTAGGAACGAAGAAGTATTGTTGCTATCATAAGTACTTCGCGGCACCCGTCATTTTTCGCTGAGGCACTCAGTTTGGGAGCCCCTGCATTACATACGTGCTCACTGTTTCCAAAAGATGTTTTCAATCTTCAAGTGAGCGAATTTTTTTTTAGTGATCTCATAAATGATATCATAGTCGAATTATTTTTGGGAACAGGGTTACTTAAAAAGCACGAAGCTGTTTTTCAAAATTTAAGTAATTTTGACTTGTAGCTATTCTGAGAACGAGATGTTCTTGAAAATAATCATTTTATCCTAATAACAAGAATTTTAATTTTACAGTGCATAATTCTCTTTGTGTTTTTTTTCACCCTTTAAACCCTAACTTGCATGATCGTGCGAGCTAAACATTCAGTAAAATTTAATTTTTCTGGATTGTCGCATGTAATAAATGCCGGAAACGATCGGTCAGTGCTGGTTCATGGAAACGATGTATTACCCATTTTCCTCAACAGATGACAGTAGAAGTACCATTTTAAGTTTTCAGAAATCACTGAAAGCTTTGTCTATATGTTGTCTGTTCAGCATTAAAAAAAAAGATCGGGTCTTGAAGGGTGAATACACAAAGTGTATTGCTAGAAAAAATACAATTTTTGATGTTATTCTTCCTCCACAGGTTTACGTTTTCTCCTTTGACTCTGACCTCCGATGAAAAGGTTGCTGCTTCTATATTTATGTTGAAACATCTTCCAAAAGTCGAAAGGTAAGATATTGTAAAAGCTTTTTCTATATATTTATTTATTTTAAAAACTAAAGTGAAGTTTTAAAGTAAAATGAAAGGAAACATCGATTCAATTGTTGATAGGTTGAGGTAGATTTTTATTTCTGTCTTTCCAGTAGTTAAAAACCAGTTATTAACTGTGTTTTTGAATTTCAGGAAATATTTCTACATGTTGGAGTATGTGTTTGAGTTTGAAATAATAGTTTTAGTTATTCGAAGCGTATTTTTAAATTACCAATCAACAATTTCACACGTAAGGGCAGCGTTTCTCAACTTTTTAGTGTAGTTAGTTACGGTTTTGCTCCTCCATGTGTCTCATTCAGAGATCACTTTCTCGGAAATTTTTTTAAAAATATTTATCATACACATACAACGACAGAACATTGTATTTACGCCAAATAAGTAACATAGAATCACCTGGTGTCAATATCTCAATTTACTAAACCCCATATATTGCTGAACATAATATGAGATTTTGTTTTCCTTTCTAGCATAACTACATTGGATGAGGACTCACTGATACGTTTTACCCTGACGGTCAGAAAGAATTATAGACGAGTGCCCTACCATAACTGGGATCATGGCTTCTGTGTTGCCAGCGCCGCATATGCTGTCATCAAAAAAAGTGGAGTCTTCAAACCGCTTGAAGTATGGTGTTTGAAGTAGTACAGGACAGTGCCTACATAAACGAATAAAATGAAAAATATGTAACTGAATTTGTTGCGGGAGATTTTAAATGTGACGCAGTCAAGAGGAAATTATTATTACCTCCCCCCTTTTTTTTTGGGGGGGGGGGAGGGTAAACTTCACTCGGCTGTCATTGAATTAAGGGTAGTTTCAAACGATGATGTTTTTGAAATTTAAAGAGATCTAGGGTGCAGTTTCCATCTGCAGCCGAAATAAGTAAATAAATAAATGAGTAAATAAATAAATAAAAATAAATAAATAAAAATAAATAAATAAATAAATAAATAAAAATAAAATAAACTAGAAATTCTGCCGAATTTCACACGATTTTCATTTAAAGTATTTTCTAAATTATAGAACTCGGTAAATGGCATCTCCTATTAGGCTATGATAATTAAATGAAGGCTAAAAAACATTTATTATATGTGGCCTACTTTACCGTAAAAGAAAAAAATGAATGTCTGAGATTATGTCGTAGAAAAATCTTGAAAAACAAAGGAAAATTAGAATAAGCAGTAAATTAATTAATTAAGATAAACACAATGAAAGTGGTAATGAGATGGAAAAAGTGTGTTTATTGGTATGTTTGTCCGTTTATCTCACCCGATAACTTTTGAGGGAATAGTCGATTCGAACAACATAATCAATGATTGAAAGATCTTGATTAGAACACCTCTTTCCCATGTTCTATTTCTGTTAAATTTTGAACAAATAAAAAGTTAAGTCAGTTAAACTTGAATCTTGTATAAATCATGATCAAACTAGTGGAATGCTTCAAGCAAGTTTTCAGGGGTTCTTGACGTAAAGGGAATAATAATAATTTTATTATTTTGAAAGTTTTTTTTTTGAACAGTTCTTATATTTTTAATATTACCATACACCGGTTAAATTCAAACCGTTTTGTCTAAAGGCAAACAGAACAGCACTATAAATGCATTTTCAGCTCCAAAAACAGAGGAAACTTGCTTGGAAATTGAATATATTTCTAGTTTTGCTACTCAATAATTAAAGAAAAGTTATTTATAAAAATCGAAATGAAGTTTACCGTAGACTTAATATTAACGAGGGTAAGGGATTGATTGATTAATTCATCAAATTATAATTTTTTAAATTTTTTAATGCAATAACAATAGCAGCAAACGATTTTATTTTTGATATAAATAATTATTGGGATGCATGTTTTTTATTTTTATACATATAATTTCAATACTTACTAATTTGGCAACGATTATAAAATAAAACTTTTTAAAAAGAAAAATAGATTTTAATTTCATTACTGTTTGGCGAAAACTAGGTGGCTTTGTAAAATATTGTATAAAAAATGTTTTGCTTTGGTTATTTTTTAAAACTATTTAGAGTCGATTGTTTATACTGAAGGACATTCTTAGTTAAGTTCAGTTTTGTAACTTGTTTCTCCGTTATTCTACTTACATGTTGAAAAAGATATGTCCTTGAATTTAAAGTGTTCCTGGTGCAAGACATGCCGCACTTCTTCAAAATTTTGACAATAATTCCATCCCTCACACTGGACCACGATTGCTTTATCCTCTGACACACTTGTTTCCTTGTAAGTCTTCTGAAAGCAGCACGGGGTTTGCGGCCATTTTAAAAACTATTTGGAATTTGGAGGACATTCTAATATCATTTTCGAGTACAACACGTACTTGAATTTTGGAGGCAATTTCTGGAAGACAAGATTCAAGTACACATTCAAGTAAGATGGAAGACATTCAAGTATTGAAATTTTATGTATAAAAATAAAAAAAACATGCATCCAAATAATTATTTATATCAAAAATAAAATCGTTTGTTGCTATTGTTATTGCATTAAAAAATTTAAAAAATTATAATTTGATGAATTAATCAATCAATCCCTTACTTTTGTTAATATTAAGTCTACGGTAAACTTCATTTCGATTTTTATAAATAACTTTTCTTTAATTATACGAGAGAAGTACTGCTAAATATGATATTATTTATAAAAACCTAATAATGCACAAAATTTTATTTTTTCATACAATTTTGCTTCATAAATTTTTATATTTCATTTATTCGGCGTATGGTTCTACAGGAGCTTGCTCTATACGTCGCCTGTCTGTGCCATGATCTGGATCATCGAGGGAAAACCAACCAATTCCTGGTGAACTCCGAATCACCACTGGCAGCCATCTATTCTACATCCGTACTAGAGCACCATCATTTCAACATGACTGTCTCCATCCTTCAGGTATTAAAAGTGCGTTATTTTTACAATTTTTTACAATGTGATTCAAACTATTACGTACCCATATCACAATTAGTTGTGCAAATTAATTTCTTGTTGAAAGGGAAAATTTAAAAACACGCATAATCGATTATTGGCCCTTTAAACCATTAGTAGCTAGGGGAAAAAACTTTAGTATTCCGCGAACGTACAATTGATTTGGAACCGCCCATTTCCTAGAAAAAGTAAACAGTTATTGTTCCCTCCTTCTAATCGGGTGTAAACGTAATGCTTGCATAAATGAATTGTGTAAAACTCAAATCAAAGTTAAATTAAATTGAGCATTAGTATCACTTTTAGGGGCCTCCTTTTAGAGGAGGGGGAAAAAAGAAAGAAAGAAAGAAAATGAAAACCTGTTCATTACTGTTGCTTTTCTGTTCGATGAGAAGGATATAATTACGTGAATATTTATCTTTCGGGGCTTATATTATTCAGTTGGTCGTGTCTTAAGCCATTAATGTCCTGCGTTTTCCATACAAGTTTTATGCAAGATTTTGATACTTTTGCTTTCAAGGACATATAAATAAACAAATTGTGTTACAGTTGCTTTTCCATCAGTTAATCTAAAGAAATTCAATTAACATATATCTGGTAAAGTGTAATCCCACCCTAATAGTGCGTTTTGTATTAATTCGCAGTATGTTGTCTTTCTTAGCTGGAAAGACGTACCTCACATTTTTTCTTGAAAACATTCTCTTCCTTTAAGGACCATTTACTAATTTACAATATAAGTATGAACATATTAAATTTAGCCAAATAAGAATAAATAATAAAAATATAAATTTATAGGATAAAAAAATTATAATTATTAAAAAGGGGCGAAATGAATATATACTCATTGCCAAAAATTAACTTCTCGAGATCCGCCATTTTTGCTTAGGAGAATAATGGTAGTAAACTAGCATTGGAAATATTAAACGTGCTTCACAATGTTCCTTTAGTTATTTTTACTGATAACCTTACTATTTATAAAGGAATGTTATTCTTTTTAGAAGATACCTTTTTAGCTCATAGACCATTTTGCGTTCCCAATCATTTTGTTCGTCTTCATTTATTTTCGCTCAAAAAAGAAAAAAAAAAAGTTTTATGAAATTGTTTTGTAGATCTTAATATATTATTTTTAAAGCATGGAGCATTGGCGTTAGTATAGCGCGCACGATATTTTTTAACTCATCATATTTTAATATTTTAATGAATGTGGAATATTTTGTTTTTCTAGCAAGATGGACACAATATTTTTCGGAACCTATCATCAGTGGAGTATAAAAAGGCAAGTAAACAAATATTCCCTTAACTATAATAATGGAGTCTCAAAGGGGTTTTGATGCTAACAAGTTGAAGTATTATTATTATTTTTAAAACTCTGTTCGCTAATATTTCCTTCCCAGCTCCAAATCAATTCACCACCAAAAATATAAAATTACCACCATCGACCGCCAAACCGTTTCCATTTACACACGGAGTACCGCAATTTCGGTGAACAAATCAGCAGTCAAAACGTTTTTAAAATTATAGTGTCTCATTCGTTTACATAAAAGTCATGAAAAATTATTCCAAAGAATAAAAAATACATATTACTTCTTTTATGAAGCAGAAAAAATAAATATTTTGTTTTTGTGAACT
The DNA here is from genome assembly GCA_038502835.1 of Octonoba sinensis. Taxonomy (NCBI): domain Eukaryota; kingdom Metazoa; phylum Arthropoda; class Arachnida; order Araneae; family Uloboridae; genus Octonoba; species Octonoba sinensis. The sequence goes on along the minus strand of CM076606.1, from coordinate 12,636,460 downwards.
TCAAGCTGGTGTACACAGTGAGTCACAAAATTTTTAAGACTAGGTTTATAAACAAATAAAACTAGTAATAATATATTTTAAAGTATTTTTATTCAAAATAAGCTCCTTTGGCATCAATACATTTTTGTTACAGCGGTTTAACAACGAATCTAATGCCTGTTCCATCTCACATTGTGGGACTGCCTCCAAAGCTCGCGCCGAAGCTGTTTGTATAGTGTCGATGTCATCAAAGTAAAAAAAAAGTAAACAAATGAACTGAGGTTTTGGCAGTGGATCAGCTGATAGTTTAAGAGTTTCACGAATGCTCGATAAAACAGATAGCGCCATTGTAAGCTTAGTTCCAGCTGTAGTCTTAAAAACTCTTTGACACACTGTGTACAAACAGCATCGATGCCAGCTTTGGAGGCAGTCCCACAATGTGAGCTGGAACAGGCGTTCGAATCGTTGTTAAACCGCTGTAATGTATTGGAGCCGAAGGAGCTTATTTTGAATAAAAATTCTTAAAAAATATAATTACTAGTTTTTATTTTACTTTACAAACCTAGTCTTAAAATTTTTTTGACAAGCTATGAATTTCAATTTTTTATTTTGTGTTGAGATATGAAACGAGAGTATTCAAAGTAAATAATGCAAAAATGAACTTGAGCCTCAAAAAAAAAAAAAAAAAAAAAAGAAAAAAAAAAAAAAAAAAAAACAATCATTTCAAAATTTAGATACCGTCAACTGCGACAACTTCATGCAAACAAATCAACTTTGTGACACAGCAACTTTTTAGACACTAGGAACCTAAATCATAAGCCTCTGACCTCCTTTTTGCGATAACAAAAAAATATATTGTTTTACATCCTTGTTTCTGATTGTTGTGAGAGTCTCATAAGAAACAAATGCTTCGACGTAAAATAAATTGCTAAATATTTCTATGGCACCGAAAGTAAATAACTTGAACCGGCGATTGCACAGTTTGTTTTGTTTAAATGTGATGTCAAAGTTATCTAAAAATGAGAAAAACGAGTTACAACTTGGTGTCATCAGTTTTCACAAGTGAAGCTGTATCATTTCAAGCCTGTACAAAATATTCAGGAATTTGTATTCAAAAGTTAAAAAAAAAATACCATTTCAATTTTGATGAATTGTTACCATTTTTCATTAAAACTTTTAATGATATAGTTGATACTGAAGTAAATTGTTTTATTCCTTCAAAAACTTGAGAAATTAAAAATAAATACAAAAATACCAATTTTTTTAAATGCAGTCATGAATAACTGAGTGGGACAACGTTCCCTCAATATGTATTTTGAAAGTGAAAAAGGGGGTGCCACAAAGCTCACACACTCATGTACGCAATAATGTATTTCATTTCAGTACTATTTAATATATGTAATTTCACAATTATTTACTAAATTACAGAACTCAACAAATGGTATCTAACAAGGCTATGATAATTAGAAAAGTGTAAAAAACAAAAAAAAGTTTGAGGATCCCACACGAGAAAATTCTCACCCGTCCTAGTTTTGCTCATATGGATTTTTTTCGGCCACGGGATAACATTTCTGAGATATGGTAGTTATACCGGGAAAAATTCCGTTCCGTTGAGCTTTAACTTTTGCATATATATTAAAGAGATTGTTTTTGTCTATGTTTGTTTGTTTATATGTTTGTTATTATGTCCGCTATACAAAGCCAATTGACGAACTGAAATGAAAGTGAAATCAATTATAAACATATAAAGATATATACATATGGCCCCACATACATTATTTACCTACAGGATTTAAAAACTTATCTTTAAAAATCACAAACTGATAAAGTTATAGACATGAAATTTTAATATATATATATATATTTTAAATAATTGTAATTACATTGCACAAACACATTAGAAACTTGATTTTAGAACATAGATTCGAGCATACAAACATACGTGTAAACTCGCATACTTTGGTACTTGTAAACGTAAGTACTAGCATTGTAATTACATTGCACAAACATATTAGAAACTTGATTTTAGAATATAGATTCGAGCATACAAACATACATGTAAACTCGCATACTTTGGTACTTGTAAACGTAAGTACTAGCATAACGGACAAACTTACTAACACACATATTCACATCCGCACATATAAAAAAATACATGCATACTTACTTATAAACGTATATCTTTAATACTTGTTAGCAGAAATAAATAGTTATAAATTTTGGTACATAAAATCCAGTGGCGTAGGAGCTTAGGTGACACCCGGGGTGGGTATTGATGGTGTAACTCCCCCTTAAAAAGTCAATCTGAAACATGCATTTTAGAGTAATATATTTTTTTTTAAAAAGAAGAAAAAAAATTATCCATTCTTATCATGGGCGTTATAATATTCAAAGTATTTGTTGACAGCAATGGAGTGTTTAGCGGTTAAAAACCACTTCGAATGTATTTCTGTAAGGAAACACTCTGCTCAGTTAAAAATAGAAAAGAAAATGGTCGAAAAAATATCCAGTTTAAGGTATGTTTCATTATATAGAGCTTCTAAAGGCTCATTGTTTTCCCCGTCGTGACCGGGTGTCACCTCAGAACGAGTGACACCCGGGGTAGGCAGTCCCCACCGTCCCCTCTTAGCTACTCCACTGATAAAATCTCCTCTTTATAAAACTTATAAATACTAAAGAAAATTATAAGCCTAGATCTGTGGTTCCTCCTGTCTGTAGGAAAATATATATTCTTATACTATTGAATTCTTGTTATGGCTGTTTTTATTTAAAGGCGTCTTTATATTATTGTCAGATTTAATGCAGTAGTTACAAATATGTGTATGGCAAGTAAATATAAAATAATTTTACATTAAATTAATATGTCATTTCATAATTTCTATTTGTAAATTTCTAATTTTTTAAACCTTTATGGTTTTAGGTTTTGAATAACATTAAAATGTGCATCCTTTCAACGGATTTGGCATTATTTTTCCATAACAAAGCAAAACTGACGAAAATAGTACAAGACGACCAGTTTGATTGGAATTCAAGTGAACATAGGTAAACATTTATAATTATTTTTCTTTCTTATTGCATTGCATGTTGCTTTTATGAGTTTGATGGTGGTCCGTGGTCACTGCAATGAGGTACATTTCGCTGCAAGTTTATGCATGCGCTTTTTTTTTTTGTCACTTTTGCTGTCGCCGAATATTTCGAGATGTGAATGCAATCAATTTTTGTTGCCATCTCGTAATTACCTCTTCAAACATTATAACCACAACATTGTCATTATGCTGTCTTTCATGCATGAAAATGCAAAAATTTTTATTAATGTGTTGTACTCCTTTTTTGTAAAAATGAAAATGCATAAGTGTTTATTAATGCGTTGTACTCCTTTTTTAATAGACAACTTCTGCAAGCCATCACTATGACCGCCTGTGATTTATGTGCAAGTGCAAAAAGTTGGGAAGAGCAGAAACATATAGTAAAAGTGATTTTCGAAGAGTTTTACGATCAGGTATAATTAGATTCACATTTGAACACATAGTTTTGATTTTTTTCCCTGCATGGGCAAATGAGTGTTATAAACCCTCATAACGATCCAAATACTTAGAAAAACGGAGGGCTATTTTACTTTATGCTTTTGTTGAACTGTTTGAAGTTCAGTAAAATCTCTTTTCTAATAGCAATCTATTAAGTTAATTATGATTTATCCCATCCAATTGTATATTTGTACACATGATTTTTTTCTTTTCTTCTCTGCAAGTGCAATTAGTGTCATAATTTAACGATTCAAACATACTTAGAATAGCTGAGTTCAATTTAACTTCAAGAATATAAAATTTCGAGAATTCTTTGAAATTCAGTAAACTTGCGGTCTACGTTTCGTAGGTTGCAAATGGATCCCCCCGAATTCTTGTGAATGGCTCTTTAAAACCGATTGAAGCAGCAGAAAGCTTGATTAGCTGTGTTAAAAATGTATGTTTGTGCACTAGTACACCTTTTTTCCTCTTCGCAAGCAATCACAGATTGATATGGGACTGAAAAAGGCTGTTTGAAGGAGAAATCTCAGTGATATTATTAAAGAAACTTTGTTAATAACGTACATTAATTTTCGTTTATTTATTATTATTATTTTTTATCTTGGGCCCGTATGAAACAGCATTCATGTGCTCTAAGTTGTCTCCCACTTTGAATGTATCTAAAAGTTCTGGATGAACTATTTAGATTTTTTTTTTTGAATTTTATGATGCCTACTTAACTCTTATAAATACTTCATTGATGCCGAAATATTCCACTTCTAAACACACAAATATCTACGCTCTTTAATACGCAACACTCAATTTTCATTATTAGCATTTGAAGTGTCCACTGGAAAAACGACCTAAGTCACATACTACTTAATGAACTTTGCTTTATGTTTTATTCATTCATTTTATAACATAATTGTTAATTTTAACTATACGAGCCTACTTTCCCGTAACACCCAAATTCAAATTCTTAATCTAATTTACTGTAATGCGATACATGATGAGTAAATTAATGAATTTTAAAGCTATTTTCTGTTTAAAGTTCCAGATTTTTATTCTCCTTATGCAGGAAATTCCATTTCGCAAGTAGTTCGCCTCTATTATAGAAGCCTGTTCTGAAAAATTTTCGTCTGTAGTTAAATACAATTGAGACAGAAATCAGCAACTAAATTCCGAAGAAATGTCTTTTTTAGTAATTAGTTTTGTAAGTTCTTTTGTAAAATTAGAAATATGCTGCCCCCCCCCCCCAAAAAAAAAAAAAAAATATCGTGCTTTACAGTTTATTTTGAAATTACATCACTATTCTCTTACTATAATTGCAATTTAGTTTTTAAATGAATTAGTGTCTTGCTTTTGTAGGGTGATGTAGAGAAGGAGCAAGGAAGGCAGCCTTTGGCTATAATGGATCGAAGCAAAAGCCATGAACAGCCAGTCTCACAAGTAAGTTGCACATGTATCAAAGCTCGCTTCAAAACACCCTAAATATTTCCAGATAATAAAATTTTTTAATAAAACCACGAATTATACGTTTTAGCGTTCTGAAACTACACTGTAAAAAAAAAAAAATGTCCTGAAAATAACGGAAAAAGTACGGCAGCAGAGTTGCTGGATCTACTCCGTTTCTGATAATATTTTCCCGAGATTTGTGACAGAATTCCATTTCTTTTTTCTTCGTTATCCAAATAAGGTTGTGAAAATACAGCAGCCGTATAACGGAAAAGTTCCGTTCTCGTATTTTCCGGACGTGATATTTCCGTTTTTGGAAGGAAAAACCATGTATTGAATCACTACGGAAATCTTCCGCTAAAATCAGTCAAAAAATAATCTGAAATTTCAGGTTTTTTTTCAGTGAAATGTGAATAAATTTCCTTTTTCTTTTTCTTTTCTTTATGCCAGGCCTGATTGATACCATACACTACTCAGCCTAAAAAAGAAGAAAGAAAAGAGACCCTGCATGGGGGAGTTTTTCAGGGGGGGGGGGGTGAGAAATGTTATCAAATTCTGGTTATAGATGTTTTTGTATTATAATGTGTTTATTTTCATTTAGCTAAATTTGGAGTTAGTTGCAAAAATGTTCACGCTTAAATTGCTTCGTTTTCGAATCTTTACTTGAATGTTTTTTTTTTTCCGAATGAGCATTAAGTGTCAAGTTTCTATGGGATTGTCGATAAACTGGCATCCTTTTTGGTAATTAACTTTGGCAACTTTTCGAACTTGATAGATAACTGTACGTTTTATTGGACTCTTCCTGTTTATTCATGTATATGAGTTCTAGTTGTAAAGTTATGAATAGGAGCACTGTAGGTGTTGGAGTCAGTTTCAATTTAAGTTTTAATTTAGTTAGTCATTTAACTGTGTTGCGCAGCTATTGTGTTATGAGTTTGATTGTCTTACTAAGTGTTCGTACTTGGAAGCAAATAGGCTATTGTTGGAGGATTTAGCATCTGTATAAGTATATATTTGTAGAAGAAATTTACTGTGTGCCACAAGGATTGACTCATCCTTCTAAGAACAAGTGAATTCTGATGAACTCGTTACAGTGATATGTTACTTTACAAACCATGCATAATATGTAATGGAAGCGTGGAGCAATTTTTTTAGAGGTTCTGCAATAACTATTAGAGTGGCTACAAAGGCTATTTAATAATAATAATAATAATAAACTAATAGTAATAATAATAATAATAATAAGCAAATAATAATAATAATAATAATAATATGTACATATAACATATATTCGAATGTTTCTCGTCACAACCCACACCCGTTTTTTTCTTTTTCTTTTGAAGGTGGGCTTTCTACAAGGAATTTGCATTCCATGTTACGAATTATTGTATTCTATCATCCCAGAAGCAGAACCCCTACTCATCGGTGTAAAGTAAGATGTTGTTTCTTCCGTATAGTAGAACACTGTTATACCTTGATCCGATATATCGGGGAACCGGCTATATCGCGGATGCCATCGTGTTCTCCGCCATTTTAAGAAATACGTATATTTAAAAATCCAATTTTTTTTCATAAAAGATCATATTTTCTTCAATAAAATTTGTAAAGGTTTTTAAATCAACATCTATTAACAATGTATCGTAGTATTGTCATTAAAATCACATTCGGCAAAAAATAAGTTTCAATTTACCAGAGTTATGTCACCTCGAGAATGTCCCCTAGTCCCAGTGTTTTAATGGTGTACTAATGTAATCTATTTGGTTCAATGAATGTATATAAATATCTATTGGATAGTGTCCAGTGCAGATTAACTAATATACTTAAATGAGTATTTTTCTTTCTAATGGGGCTGCGCATAGTCCTTTTCAGACCTAGTGCATTCCTCGGAAACCGGCATCCATTCTTTCAAGTAGTCGGCAGATGTCGTTACCACTTGAGAATTTTGGCGCTCAGTTTTCCCCTGGAAAGCGGCATCTGAGCTCTGAGTGATGCGGAATCGCCCTAGGAATTTAATTTTGCCGAGAGCATCCATGCATGTTCTACTTATCTACTCAAGGGATCTTTTACTTGCCGCATAACCAGACGACATGGGCGCCGACGATTTTCTGCATGGTGAAAATCCACCGACACTGCCAGGATCGACCCTATGACCTGGGGCGTACGAGTCCCGCGCCTTATTACGACGCCACTTTGCCGGCATGAGTACATTAATGCATCTTAGTACAAAGTTCTCTACAGGCTATATACAAATTCAAAGCCATTTTCTCTTAAATACTTTAGTACTTAAGTTTTTAGTAGGTCATAAAGTTGTATGCTTAATGTTATTTTCCAATTTAAAACAGGGCGAACTTGAAAATTTGGCAAGATTTATCTGAAAGTCAAGATAATGAAGAACCAGAACCATCAGTAGAGGATTCAAAACCTGAAGAAACTGTCGAGGGAGAAAACCAGTTTAAATTTATGATGTGGTTGGAAATGATTTTTACTAAATGTTTCTAGTTCAGGCCACTCTGTACAGCATTCAGCTAGGAAATGTATTCATTATCCTTCTTTGCAGTAACGGTTTTTCGGAAAGGTTATGTTCTTTTTTCCAATCTTTTACAACATTAACTTTGCACAATATACGATGCACAATATACATTTTTTGTGAAAAATTGTTATTCGTGGATTTGCACCCTTTTGCGATTGCGAAAAATTCATTTGTCGAAATAAACTCTGGTAGCAAATCATCAGTGATATTGTATCTCGTCCAAGTTGGCCGTCATAGCGCAATTAACCACTCACGGTGCTCTTGGTGAAAATAGTTTTTAATGATGGAATAAAAAATGCCAATTAGTGGGTGGTTGGTAATATGTGGGGATGTTACTTAAATTATGTAGAATCAATGATACGAACTGAAAGTCTACGACTAACTTTTTTTCGCTCTCGAAATGGGTGGGAATCTATTATTAGCGAACGTTGGAAACACTAACAATTCTTAATCACGCAGGAATGTATAATTTGATACGCAACCAAGACGAACTGAAAAGGCTTAAAAAACGCCTCCAAAATGACGCGGCACTAATGCTGCGTCCCACAAACTGTGGATCGCGACCCACTGTTGAGTCGCACGTCGATTTTTGGTGGGTCGGGGCACTCTCATCATGTAGTATTTAGTTTTATCTCTAGACCAGTGATCGGTAAACTTTTGAAGGTAAAGAGCCAATTTCATCTTTAAAGGTGCCGGGAAATTTTTTATAAGAGTCATAGGCCATAGTTTAATATGCATTTTTAGTATAATTTATCAAATAAGGAATGCACTCTATATATACTTGGATGTAAATAATACATTTATACATTCTACAGAGTCTCATTCTATAGTTGCCAAAGAACTATATGCGGCTCGCGAGCCACAGTTTGACGAACAATGCCCTAGACCGTTATTCGTTACTGGCTATAATTAAAAAAAATTACTTTTGAAAAGAAAAAAAGTCATGAAAAAAAAGGCGTAGCCCCTAATTTAGTAATTATCGGATTTCAAACTCTCCTGATTACCACCACTAAATCTACGTCAAGACATTTGAAATTAACGCAATATTTTGATTGATACATTTCTGATATTTAAAAAATAATATTTATTCCTTTCAATTGTTTAATGTACACTGACGAATTCAGTATAGATGATTGTTGTTTTAGAAATAAATTTATTCTTCTGAATTAATCTATTGTTTCATTTTAGCTTTTGGTTAAAAGTCAGACAAAGATTTTTCCCCAGAAATTAATTTACACTATTAATTAACGGTTATTAACAAATTATTGAATTTAATTTCCAGTTATTCATATGATATTCAGTGTATCTAAAAAATCAGACATCTTGCATTTGTGTTAGCACATGAAAGTGCTTTATACGACACTTTTTTCATTTATGGCGTCGTTTCTAAACCTGGGGGTCGTTAAATACCCCGACGTTGGATCGTAATCAAGAGGGTGGCGAGAAGCACACCTGATTTAAAACCTAGGCTGGAACTCTAAGATCACTTGACTTTAATCGTCTTTTAAAATATCTCTCTTGAAATAGCCGTTTGCTGTTTTGCTCTTCTCAACTATGACTGCATTAATTCCATACGTTTACGCAAGCAGCCGGGAGGACGTGACTATCTAGTTCTCTGACCTTTCTTTAAGCCTACAGTGGTTGAATAGTGCTATGTATAACACAAACGTACACTGGCAATTCAATATGTTCAAACCTGCAGTAAAATACCAACTCCGTTTTGCAATGTTCCGTTAAATAATTTCAAATAACATAGATAACGTTAACTACAAATTACAATGGAATTAACACTCAAATTTTTTTTGTTTCTCATGGGCTGCTGCCAGCTTCAGACTTAGAGCGTTCCCCAGAGATTGGTACCATCTTTTTCAGTGGCACCCCGTATGGTACCATCACCGAATGAGAATTTTCCCATCCTGGTTGTCCACCGGAAAAAACGAGTACAGGAACTGTGTTGATGCGAAATTGCCCTAGGAATTTTAATTTATCAAGAGTATCGAAGTTAAATTATATTAAAGGGATCTTTTACATGCCGCATATAATCATACGACATGGACGCAGACGATTTTCTGCATTTTGAAAATCCACTGACACTGCGCGGCACGATCTTCTGACCTGGGACGTACGAATTCCATTCCTTACTACGACACCACCGAGTCAGCTACACTCAAAGTTTGCTCCCTAAAAATCACCTAAGAGATGTAAAAGTGACATAATAAACACAATAAAAGAAAGCGTGCAAGGTCGAATCCACTTCGCGGTAGGCTATGCCCTCCTCAGAACTTGATGTACAAAATAAATAAATAAATCAGAGTATACTATCCATCGACGAGATCTTCTCTGCTACTTCACTGGCAATTGCGCCTATGACAGGCAATCCACTCGACTCATTAACCATACAATGCATCGTGTAGCCATTTGGAAACACTTTTCATGTTTTGCATTTAAGAAATAACCACTCTTAGCAATAGATGAAAAATACTCAAATATCCTTAAAGCTTAGAGTATTGTTACATTCTCTTTTACTCAAAAAGTTGAATAGTATACAACACAAAAGTCGTACTATGGCGGGGTGGTTACAGAGCGAAGCCGCACTACCCCCCCCCCCCCTGACCCTTGGCTCTTTGAGGATCCTACTTAAAATAGCGATTATTTTGATTTAAAAAACTGCTGATTTCATTTGAAGACCTGTTCGTTGTGCCAGTCGATTCCAAAATCGACAATTTTGATCTTAGAGAGTGTTTCCACATCGCGGAGAACTTTGGTTTCTCTCAAGCGGGTTCTCTAATAACTCTCCACTTCTTTCCTAACCTTTTCTATTTTTTATCAATAACTGTAATCTAAGAATAAGTACCCAAAAAAGAACATAAACAATATAATCCTCAGGGGAAGAAAACCCAAGATTTTCAGACAAAATAAAATACAAATAAATTAAAGTCATAAAACTCGATTGATCTGAAAAGCGAAAAGCGTAGACATTGTTCCCATTATCCGGTACCCGTAAATCCGTTAGTGTTTTGTAAACCGAAACTTAATGAATAACGTTCGGCTCAGTTGGAAACATATCGTAAAACGAAATAATAAAGAAGCAGTGTTATAATCTGAAAATTATTTCTCTTAACCTATGAAAAACTGGAAATAGAAACCAGTTTGCATCAACTCTTTTTTTTTTTGTTTTGTTTAATTGTTTGCTCGTTTCCTTATTAATTGAATATCAATATTATGCAGAAAAAAAGAAAAAGGAATATCTATCATAAAATCTCTTGTTCTACTTAGAAATTTAAGATAAAAAGATGCACGACAGTGAAATTCACTACTTATTTTACGAAATTTTAAGTAAATAAAACTCCATAATCTTCAGAACTTGGCGTCTCGTATTGCAGTCACATTAAATATTAAAGACAAAGAGAGAATGAAAGGGAGAGGGGGAAGAAAGAAAAAGATAATTACATAACTATTAAGTTTTATTAAGTTAATAACATTATATTATTGAATGGTATTTTCAATCGGAAAATTAGAAAAAATATCTGAAAATTCATTTTGGAAATTATTTGTTGCACGAAAACTTCTGTAACAATAAACTTACTCATCCATGGCTATTGACAAAACTAGTAATGAGGTTTTCAGAGAGCTTGAGTCATTGAGTTCATTACTTTTCTTTAAACATAAAAAAAGCAAATTTTGATGGGAAATACCTTTGCAGGAAAAAAAAAAAAGAAAAGAAGAGAAAGAAAGAAAACACTTATGTAACAAACTGAATGCTTTTTGTTTCTAAAAATTCAAATTAAAAATGAATAAATATTGCTTCATGCAGGCTATGTCATATCTAGCAAGAAATATGAAGACGAGGAACAATCAGCCTAGTTAAAACAAATAAAATAATCAAGTAAGTAAAGCATAAATTGTCAACGAATGACAGCATATAGTGGTTTACTGCAATTAAGTTGTTACTTTGCTTATGTTGGTCGCTTATTTGATTCATATTTTATCACACATAATTTTTGATAATTTTCATACGTACTCATATTCTACCTGATATGAAGTGCCTTTATAAAATATTGCATAGATATTGTACGAAAATTGCTTTAAATTTATTTTTGTTTATTTATTTTACCTATTCATATTTGAAATTTTATATTGGGGACATTTTGAGGTAACTCCGTTTTATGTTTTTTTTTTCTACGTTTATGCCTTTACATATTGAAAAAAATGATCTTGAATAAAAAAATTTCTTTTTAAGAAAACATAAATATTTAAAATGATTTATTTAAAAATATTTTTTTACAGTTTGTTTTCACATTTTTAAAATATATTATATGCAAAATATATGTTTTGTTTTTAAGTAATTATTTTAACCGTTAAAATGTATATCTCAAATGATTCGAAACCAGAGCCAAGTGATAGCAAATACAAGGCTTAATTTGCTGGGAGATCTGGGTAGCTTAGCTCCAGCACAAATTTTCAGGTTTGCGTGAATTTTTTACACATATGAAGGAATTCAGACCATTTACGCATGCATTAAAAGAAGAATATTGTAATTGTTCTGAAGATTGTAAGGCTCCCGCATTTCTGTCGTTGGAAATTAAACCATGAAAAATGTAACTTAATTGGTTTTAGTACACGATAAAGTAGGCTTGTTCAATTTTGGCCTATTTCCTTCTTAACATTTCATGTAAAAGTGAAAACTAAAACATTCTCCTCCCCTTTTTTGTGCTCTATTTCAAAATAACACGCAGTTAGGCTTAAGACTAACTGCTTTACTAGCTTATTTCTAGCAAAGATTTATCCAACAAACTCATATACTTGATAGAGCAGCAGCAGTAGCGGTTGCAATACTTAATAAGGCAGCCGCCACAAACTCATATACTTAATAGGCAGCGGCAATAAACTCATATACTTAATAGGGCAGCCGCAACAAACTCAGATACGTAATAGGGCAGCCGCAGTTTAAATGCATGCTAGTGTTTCACAAACTAATCAGCTTGAAAACGTGAAGAACAAAGCGTTGCTGCAAGTCTTTTTGCATCATCATTTTTATGATTCATTCTTCTCACCATGTTTATTACAAAACAATTACAAAATACTTAATGCATTGCGCATTAAAAAGTTGTAGAAATAATGGATGTTTCAGAAGAACCTATCAGAAATGACTCACAACGGAAAGCAATTGCATGTTTTCCCCCATTTTTTCAATTTTGATGACCAGCACGAAACTCTTTAGAAATCCATTATTTTTCTGTCTTATAAATAAGACGCTCGAGTTACAAAACTTGTCGAATCGTTTCATGACAATGAAGAAGATTTTTACTGTCACCAGCCTTTTATTGTAAGTATTTTTTCGTTTTCAGGAACATTTCCACTATGGAAATAATAGAAATAATTTTTATTAGTTGATTGTGTCCTTCAAAAGAATGACAATCATTTATCTGCGCAAAAATAATGGTATGGAGGGAGCTTATATAAAAAGAAGCATTGCTTAAAACGATGATTTTCAAACTCGCGGAGCCGTTAAGATAATGTCAAAATAAATATAATGCTGAAAGTGGATCAGTACGTTGTAGGTATTTGATGTAGAGACAGTAATGAAAAAATGTTATACTTTTTACTAAAAACTTTTGAATAAAATTAACGTAAAATAGTATTAACTCGAGCGTATACGTAAGGTTATCTTGTAAATTACACATAGAAGACACCCTTAACCGTAATTTTAACTGGTGCAGTGTGAGGTTATCAGAATATAATTTTACAAAATAGTTAGCAAGTCACGAAAATCAGAAAGTTTTTTGATTATGCGTTCCCATTTTTTTTGCTTATTGGGTCATTCCACACCAATTCAACATAGTGTTTGAACCTCACCATCTCAGATTTTATCGAAATTTAATACAGGTGTTCTATTGGTACAAATTAGGAATAATATGAAATTTTACCCGGATATGTGTATTCGTTCTTTATTTACAGGGGGTGTAAAAAGCGATAAAAAACAGTGGACGGTAGTTGTTTGAATTGCTCTTAGTTGTTTCCTAATTGAGACCATACGCAGCCCCATTGGAAAGAAGAAAAAAATTTTCCGAATTGAGATAAAGACATGAAATAGGTCTCATTTTGAAGTATTTTTTTTTTTTTTTGTTCTTTCCAATGATATGCTACATTATATGCTTATGATCTAAAATATTTATTAAAAATGTAATTAAAAAATTTAAATTTAATTTTTTCACAAAGGGCATAGTTAAAATCTTTCAAATTAATTCTATGAGTACTTATTATGGGCCTGTATCACAGGTTAAAATTTAAATTTCAGACGGTAATGGCTTCATTGGAAAAAATAAAAATAAAAACTGAAGCTCCATTTCGATTTGTTTAACTCTATATTCAGATAAACTAATACCTCAACCCTAATATTTACATTTCCATGAAGAGCAGAAAACATTCTGTAAAATGAGACCTATTTCATGTTTCTCTCTCACTTAGGAAAGAACTGAGAGCAATTCAAACAACTGCCATTCACTGTTTTCACCCCCTTTTTGCGAAATTAACAATCCTGTAAATAAAGGACGAATGCCCATATCCGAGTGAAATTTCATATTATTCCTAGTTTGTGCCAATAGAACACCTGTAGAAACTTTCGAGAGAATCTAAGATGGTGAGGTTCAAAACTGTCTTTTTTGTGTTGAATTGACATGGAATGACCCTTAATTATAAGAATCTTCCCGAAGCAAAGAAAAATAAAATAAATAAATAACTGGAAAAAATGCCTTTTACACTCATCAAGGATATGCTACATTATATGCATCGCCTAACTGTTTTAGAAGTTATTGCTTTTCAGTTTATGTGTGGACAATACTACCAAACCTATCGGGATAAATAATTGAATCGTTTATTTCGAAAAGGACCCATCTCCGTTTCGAAAAAGAAAGAACGCTCAGTATTAATTTGTTAATTTTTATGGTATAATTAATCAAAGATCGTTTTAATTTACCAAAATTGCATTGCTATTACCTACTAAAATAAAAAAGTAAAAGATCAGAACCGTCACGTTTTCCAACTTTTCATAGGCCATTTTTATCTATCTCCTAAAAAACTTTTTGTTTTTCAGAGTTGTTACCTTTTTGAAATAAACGATTCCATTAGATTTCAGATTGATTACATTTGACACTTATTTCTGTGCATAGTGATAGCTACTATGTTCTCTTAATCCATGGTTTAATAGAGCGACAGGTAAATTAATTCGAGCTATAAAAGATTAAGCAGTTTTCAAATCAGACTTTATGCAACATGAACACACTAATCAGTTCCCTAGGCATCATTATGCAGCGTAAATCATGCCGAGTTTTGCAAAAAAAAAATTTAAAACGTTAAATACTAATTTCATATAATGTTATGCTATCCAAGTAAATAAATTAGTAGTAGACTCTTCTTTATATATTACAGTACTCATAATGAGATCAGCTCTATGATACTGTTAATTAAAGCTCGTTTATGATATTAATATATAATTGATCTACTTTGGGAGAAGAAATAAAACAAATCTTTACGGTGACATAGAAACGGAACGAGTCATTTTGCTTCACAGATATAGATAAAAGGAAGCAACTACAAAGACTACGTCCCGCAATGGATTAGTCGGTTAAAGATCGGTTCTAACCAAACGTCTAACGTGAAGGAGCATTGGCGGTGCCAGTGCTTGAGAGGACGCCCACCTCTTGCGACTGGTTACTCTGGGACTGTGTGTGGTAATGGTAACTGGTGTACGTTAAATCCGTCGTGGCACCAATGTCCTCCAAGTTCGACATTATAACTATGGGGATGCCAACCTGGGTGACGGGCTCTCCTCTAAAAGCTGGTTCAAAATTAGGAGACCCCTCAGGTCCGAAGTCAGACTTTCTCCCGATGGAGTCCAATTAAAAGGGAAGCCGATCGACCCCCTTTGCCCTTCGTCTCACATGGAGATCTCGTTCCGAGTTCCACTCGAGCAAGAGGCACTCGATAGCGACAATAACAAAGACAGTATCAACAATAAAAGAGAAAAGGAATATAAACTGTGCCAGTTCGTAATTGAGTTTGATTTTTGAGAATGACCATCTACAAATGACGGTAAATATCGAAAACAAGATTTCTCCGTAATTTATTTTATATGAATTTAACAGAACATTCCGAGCTATAGGAAGCATATTGGCCTAAACCACATGCCTAATATCCATTTTATATAAACTAAACTCCTACCACATCATTTCCGAAATATTAAATTTCACAATCATCATTTGTGTATCATTTATACCAACTTACCAATTACTGGTCAATGCTATATTGCATGTTTAAACTTAACTGGTAAAATGTATTGCTCTAGATCGTATATCCGACTTTCCAAAAGAAACTCAAGTGATCACCAATGACTTGCGGTTATGCATTCTTAGACAACACTAATTAATAGCTAAGAATATTTCTTTAGCCTGTTGGTTTGTAGGTTAATTCACGTGATTGGCGGTAGAGTAGAAATAAAAAAGTAGCAAGCAGAAATTTTAGTAGACATTAA
This sequence comes from Octonoba sinensis, assembly GCA_038502835.1. Lineage (NCBI taxonomy): Eukaryota > Metazoa > Arthropoda > Arachnida > Araneae > Uloboridae > Octonoba > Octonoba sinensis. Next base: position 12,620,463 of record CM076606.1, on the reverse strand, counting down.
TCTTCACATTACATTTAGAAAATAGATTAAATTTCAAGTTTTTACTTATATTATTAATAATTATTGGTAAACAACGCTGTTTATTCATCATATGTGATACACTATCCAAACAGTATGTGAAGTAAAACTGTTCTATACAATAATTTATAAATAAAATTAAAAAAAAAAGAATAATAATGAGTAAAACAAGAGCAAGGGGGTAAATATCAGCAAAACGATTAAACTATGTTATCAGTCTAAATGTCGGGATATATTACGAAAATAATGGAAAAGCAAAGAAAAAGCTCGCTTTATCTATTTAATAACTATATCGCCAAAACTCGGTTTCCAGTATCTATATTTCCTTTTATGTAAAACGAAATGCACGCATCTGTTTCTATGATCACTGCACAAGCATAAAGATTACTTTTATAATTCTTCTCCCGGTGGTAGCCTTGCTTAACAGTCAAAAAATTCGTTCATTGATGAATGAATCAAAATTTCAGGATTACTTACGTGGAATATTCAGAGGGTCAGAAAATACGAAGACAAGAAGGACTTTATGAAAAAAGCCCAGAAACACTTTACCTGCAGGATGGACAACGGCCAATACAAGTTGGAATTAAAAATCAAGAAATACAGGAGTTAAACGAATTGGAACGCCTACAGCAAGAACAAGGTTCTCTTGGGCAAAAATTAGATCGTCAAGGAGAGCAATGGATAATACCAAAACGAAACAGGATACAGGAACAAAGAGTACAACAAAAAAGAAATCATCTTAGGGAGAAATCACGAGGTGGAGGTCAACTGCAACAATGGAGGGTTCCAGACAACTGGCAAGAATATAATCCAGAAGACATACAACAACAGAGTTTCACTATAGGGCCAGAAAATTGGGAACAGGAACAGTACAGAAAATGGGAAATTGCAGCAACTCAGAAAGAAGAAATGAGTGCTGGGAGAGAAGAAGAGCAAGTACTAGCTTTTCCGGAAGAAAATGAAATATTGACAAAATATAAACCAAAAAAATCGGGAGTTTTAAGGCAACGAGAAAAGGAATTTAATCAAGGACAAATGCCACCACAAGGAATGAGACTACAAGATAATAAGAAACTTTTAAGGGGACATGGAAACGGCAAACGACAACTGGATTCCACGAATGGTCAGGTGCACTGGGATCACGGGCGGTACCAAAAATGGGGAAATTCAGGGGAGCATAAAGAAGAAATGAATGCAGGAAAAAAGGAAGTACAAGAACTATATTTTCCACAACAAAATGTAATATTGTTACCAAGTCATCCACAAAAACGGAGAGTTCCACGACAGGAAGACAAAGAATTAAACGAAGGACAAATATTTCAAAAAGAAAGGACAAAATCGAAAACTTCTGGCCAACAAGGTTTATTTTTACTTGGAGGAAGTATAGGAAAAGAAAATCTTTTCCGCCAGACACCAGCACACAATTGGACGCAAAGAGGAAGTCAACGAAAATATATTGGACAGGAAAATGGAAAGGAGCTAAAACGGCCTGCAAAATTTCATGGAAAACCAGAATGGGGTTTGCTACAGCTAGAACAACCACTGCTAATATTGCCTCAGAGAGTGCGAGCATGGGATTATCCCCAGCTGGAACGAAAGTGGTCAGAATCTTTACTTGAACCAAAAGTTTGGAATCAAAATCTACAAGAACCGAAAATTTGGACAAATCATCCTATGAAAGAGCAACCGCCGGCAAAGAATATTGTAGCTCAGAGGGAAAGGAAATGGCAAGAACAGCAATGGTCTAAACCGCAACACAATTTGAAAGTTTGGGGTGAGCAACCGCGAGAACAATCACAGCTTACGAGACCAGCGCGAGAGAATGGAGGAGATAAACATCGCCAGGAAAACCCCTGGTCAAATATGCTACCAAAACTAAAAATTTGGCATAAGCTCCCCCCAAAGAATATGTCAATCTCTACGACGCAAGCTCTGGAAAACAAAGGAGATAAACAACTTACAAAAGAACAACGGCTGAATATGCTGCTGGAACCGATACTTTGGAATTCACCCTTTGAAGAACAATCATGGGTTTCAGAACAAATTGGGGAAGAAATAGACTTTAGACATTTGCAAGAACAACAACTTTCAATGCTCCCACACAAGGAGCAATCATGGTCAATGGAAACAGATGATAAAGAGGTTGCAAATAAGCCACAGCAAGAACGACGATGGATAAAAGCAGCGCAACCAGTTTGGAAAAAAATGGTGCAAGAAGATCAACGAAGTTCTAAGGAACCAAGTGAAGAGAAAGGAAGACATGAATACCACCAAGAACAAGTGGGGTTCAAACCAATGTTACATGCAAAGATAAAAAAACATCACCAACATCCAGAAGAACATTATCAAGTTCGGGCTAAAAAATCTTTTAGGAAAAATAAGAACAACAAACAGCTAGAAGAGCAGCTGGCGGCTACAAAATGGACTGAACAAAAAAGAAGTACTAATCCAGAACAAGAAGAAGTCCTGAATAAATGGTTAACCAAACACAAAATGGAAAACCAACTTCCACAGAAAGAAATAAAAAATATAAAGAATTTTAAACAAGCAGAGAACCAGCACAATGTTCAATTACAAAATCCGGCTGGAACTGTTATGTTGTACAAGAAGAATGGATGGGATAAGCAACAGGAAGAACTTATCCTAATGGAAGATATAATCAGGTCAGAGAATGAGGTTTTTCTGATGTTTTATCCCCCGAGCAGAATTTTGGGGCCTGAAATACATGACATATATTGAGTCAGCAAGGTAAGTACCCTGAAAATTGTAAGTGTAATTTTTTATTCTGTGTACTGGGTGATTCATTACCAATGCGACAAACTTTTAAGAGGTGTAGGGGACAGTAAAATATTATAGAAGTTTGGAGATACATTGGTTCAAAACTTAAAAATTCACAAAAATGAATACTTAAATATACAAAAGCAAAACAATGAATGACATAAATACTGTAAGAACAAATTAAGTATGAAAAATTTAAGAGAAGCAAATGAAAGTTCGATTGAAAATGTTATGCAGGAAGTTGAGAGTCTCCATGAGTATTTAGCCGCAACATAACTGAACGTAACTTCTTCAGAGTTACTATAGTCTGTGTAATTAGAATCGGCGTGTCAAGGTCAGACAACTCTACCTTTTCCCCTTCTGGTCGCCATAGTTTCTGTGCTAGAAGCTTTTTCCCCACTTGGTTTGGAGAACATGATACGTCAGTTTGTTGTTTGAGTTATAACAATAATAGACGGATTAAAATCAGATTTATTTCTCAATAGCAAAAATAGATTGCGTAAGATAAAAGTATTTTAATATTTTGAACTAATCTAAATCTTATTCTAATATTTTGATGTGTTTCAGAAAGATATTGTATAGCTAATTTATTGTATTTTATATTTTGTAAATGTTAAAATCTCATCTAAACATTTCAGATTTAATTTATGAGAAATTTAATTGCATTTATTTAATATCAAAAATAAATAAATGGAAAATAAATTATTTCTTATTACTTTTTCTCAATTTACACAGACTATAGATGAGGTTATAACATGGATGATGTTTTGGGAGAGAAAGGGAAAGAACCGGTTAATAGACAATTCAATGTGTAATGCTTAGGATATCTTGCATGCACCTAAAGGCGAGTTGATTTTATAGAATCGGTGTAGATATGAAGGAAAAGGGATGAGTACACTAAGAAATTGTACTTCCATGATTTGTTTGGGCAGCGTGGCTTTATCTTTACTCTTGGCAGGAAGTCACGATAACCCCTACGAGCCTACGACCAGTTTCAGAGGTGTCCCAGAGTTGTTGCCAGTTGTCGGGAAGTTCTGAACAAAGTAGATACCTTAGAACCATAACCCTTATTCTCATAAAGTAGCATATATGCTACCTGTGATTTACCCCTATTTTCTATTTGTTAACAAATAGAAAGTTGGGGAAAACCCCACGTCGTATATATGCTACTTTACGAGAATAAGGGCTAGCAAATAACAATGCAACATACTCGCTGAGATCACTTAACAAATAGAAAGTAGGGGAAAACCCCAGGTAGCAATATGCTACTTCATGAGAATAAGGGTTAACGCACGAAGTCATTCCCGACTCTAAAACTTGCTGCTATGTGATTCTCAATAGATTAGCGACCCTTGCAATTTCTGAAAATTTTTCGCACTGGTAGCGAAACATCTGCACAATGTTTTGTATATTTCAAGATACATTTAAAGTAAATCGGCTGAAGATGAACTGCCACATTAAAATTCATTTTAAATTTTCATCACAAAACGATGCCGTGAAACTGAAAGTATATATATATTTTTGTTTGAAATTCTATTTTTTTTCATATACAGGGTGGGGAGGAAGTAATTACCTGGCTTTGAGAGGGTATAAAAAAACTAATACAATTTGAGACCTAAAATTCATATTTTCATCTGTATATAATCCCATTTTTCTACATTAAGTTTTCATTACCATTTCAGCAAGGTGGCGGCTTTTAGCAGAAATACACTGATTCAGTATATTTCTGAAGTTTTGGGAAATTTTTCTGCACATTTCAAGGGGGTGTGGCGGGTATTTCCTAAGTCTTTCAGCTCTTCTAAAGAATGGGGGCGTTGTTTCCACTTTCGCCTTCAAATAACCCCGCAGAAAAAGGATTCCGCTGGGGACCGTAATATAACACGGAATATTGAAATGTACACGAAGAGCATCAGTGTATTGCTGCTAAAGGCCGCCACCTTGCAGAAGTGGTAATCAAAACTTAATATAAATAATCCAATTTTTTACATTAAGTTTTGATAATATGATGATGAAATAAGTCTTATTATCATTCATCGGCTGCCAATTAATCAGCCAATTATTTTCTGCCTACTAATCGATAACTGCCCTTTGCTTATCGGTACATCCCTAATTGAGACATGTTTCCTATTTAACGGCAAAATACTGAAAAATTGCCGAAATTGTTATGAAAGCTGATTTTGAATGTGATACAAAACAGACAAAACGTTTACAAATGTCAATATACGCAAGAATACAGAATACTTAGAAATGTATAAAAGACAGTGAACGCCTAAAATAGAGTAGACAAATGAATGCCTGAGAACGTTCTTTGTGCTTTCACCTTTAAGCACATAAACTCTTGAGTTATCAAGCAGCAAACGCAGCACTTGTTTCGTGAGAAGTTTGATTTTACTTTGCTTACCAGTTTCTTCTTTTTTAAAAAAAAGTATACGGCGTATTTTTTCCTCTAATTTTTATAATAAGCATTTTAGCAGTGCATTTTTAATTTTATAAAACACACTACAGACAAATATGCTAAAACAAACGTGCTATATACATAAAGGAAAAATGAAACGAACATTACCTCATAGAGAACATTTGGTTTTATAATTTGTTATCTTTGCACTAACATTTAAAAAACTTCCTTTATAGCTGTAATTCTGGAAGAAAAACAGCAAGATGTTGACACAAAGGCACTCTTACTCCGTTTGAGTGATCCGAAGTATCAATGAAGAAGATGTGGGATGGTCAACACATTTTCAACGAGATCTTTTTTCATGACAACTAAAAAGGTTTCTGGAGCAAAAATTACATCGCCATGTTTTGTGAAATATCTAACTCAATAAATACTATGGTATTTTAAAATACTTTGTTTCTTGTAGTTTTATTACTGAATGTAATTTCAAAATTGCGCAGTGAGAATTTTTTTTTCCTTTTTTGTAATGTTTTTTCGTATGGTCATAACTTTGGAGATTTAGTGTATTCCCATAAAATAGGCATCCATTCTTTCAAATAACACCACTACCGGCGGATGCCCTTACCATACCGGCACCTGAACTCTAACTGATGCGAAACTGCATGAGGAATTTTAATGTAGCCAAGAGTATCCAAGCCAAACGGATACTCAAGGGATCTTTAACATGCCAAATAATCATACGACATGGGCGCTTACGATTTTCTGCATCTTGAAAATCCACCGACTTGGCCCCAGGTCCAGCGAACTTGGGCGTACGAGGCCTCTGCCTTACAACTATGCCACCCTGGGGCGAGAAAATAAATTAAAATTTGATGATGCTTTTGTTTATTATGTACTTCCCTTAAGTTCGAATGATGAACGCTGGGCGGTTTCAGTTATTTTCATTTTCAGGTCAGATGCGGGTATTTTAAGCAACACTTACAGCAAAACTGCCACCGGCATAGATATTAGGCTCCCGCTTTTCCCTGCATAAAGAAAATGAAAGTTTACGGAGAAAAAGGATCAAAGTCTATTTTTTACCAAATTATAGACAGAATGCATATGCGATATCACTAAGACAAGAACTGCTTACGACACACCCATTGACGACGTTTCTGACGAGCAAAAATGATCAAAATCCAGAAGTGTAAACTTTACAACGTTATTCAGAGAATTTAGAGAATTGTGACTATGATCATTTTACCCAGCGATCCTTCACATACTTTCTCTAAAACACTAGCAATATTTTAGTCAAAAAAATATTCTGAATATATTTTATAAAAAGATTTCATCTCAACAAGTCTTATTATTTCTAAACACATATAAAGTAACTTCATGTGTTACAGAATTTGTCTTTTTCATTAGCAATTTTACTCAACATATAACTGCTATAAGTCAAACTCAAAAGTGAAACACATTTTATTTTGGGGTGATTAGGAGAGACTGGGGGTACTTGATCCCCTACTTTGGTTTTCAATTTTTTTCTATGCAAATTATCAGTTTAAAGACATTTTTGGCATGAAGAATGGTAATTCTTTCTCTCTCAGACTGTATTTCTTTTTCTTGAATTTAAACAGATAATTTTAGTAAAATATTTTTTTTTTCATTATTTTTCTAAATTGATCATGTACCCCTACACCGAGGGATACATGATCATTTCGCAAGGGATACTTGATCCCACTCTAAATTACATAGGATATTCAATAAAAGAAATTTATCTGTTTATTTTAGTTTACTAAATAATATTTCTAATAATTCTATTTTTTATGAGGAATAACAATATAGACATAAAAGTGGCACTGTTTCTTTGATTTCAATCAAGTTATAGAACAATTTAGGATTTATAAATATGCTATAACGCTTTTCAAAATTTGTTATTCTCCGATGCAGTTGTGCACAGAAATTTATAAGTAAAACTAAATTTGTCTTCCTTTTCTTATTTGGAAAAAGTAGTTTTATTAATGCAGCCAAAATTACCAAGTATTTTATCAATCCACCTCAAAATTTTAAACCTTTGTGTACTCATTAAAAGGTAAATTACCCCCGGTACGTTGTGTTTCAAGTAAATTGAAACTCAACGTAAATTAAGCACAATTTTTGAAAAGACTGCAGATTCGTGTTTTGAGGTTTCATGGAATCCCCTTTTATTGCAAAGAATTAAGCCTCCTTTTCTTTGCCTTTAAATATAATTGAATGCATGATTGTTTCTTTTTTTTTTGTCTTTTCTTTCTAAATCTTGTATCAGCTTTCTTTTTATAGGAGTGTATTTAAATCCTCGTAGATCTTTTTTTCCCTTGTGTAGGCGTACGTCTTTTACGTGGTGGAGCTTTTGAATGAGGTCGAATGTCACGGGGAGATAAAATATCACAATACTTCAACTGCATTCTATATGGTGAATGCTTTTAATATTACTTGGTTGTATTCAAAATAGAATTTATTTCAAAGCTGTCAATTTTTAGCCTTCTTCATTCAAAAGAACAAACGTTCCCCACGAATTCATTATATGGTATGTACACGGTACAGCTGTCTTTTGAATGAGATAATATATGTGAATTAAGTAAACTTTTTTTTAATCAAGTTTCTCAAATTCGATATTCTTCTGAGAAATGAATAACATGAAAACATTCATTAACTGAAAACATTAAATTGCATTTTGTTTGTTTCAAAATACATAACAAAAGAGTTTCAGCAAAGGAGGACTGCAACCAAAGAGTTCGTAATAGGGATGTAATGAATATTCGGCCAGTATCCGGGGGTTGGGCCCTTTGGCCAAATATTCTGCCTGGCGAATAGCCATTTCATGACCTAGTCGAATATTCGGCCTGGAGGAATACTCGGTAAGATCTCGGTGGTATATAATTCTCTTTTGTCTGAAGTAAAGACTTGGCCAACTTATCAGGAGTCTTATTTAAAATTGGATCAACATATTCAGTGTTTTCAGCTGATATTGTTAGTTGAGTAGTACTAAATCCCCGAGAAGTGCTAGTCTCTTGCAAGTTTTTTTTATTGTTAGCTGAGTTGCACTGGATCCACGAAAAGTACTAGTATCTTTCTAGTGGCAAGAACGCCACTGAATACTGTTATAGGGATGCTTGATCCCCGTGATCATGTGTCCCTGTAAAAAAGGGATCAATTATTCCTAATTTGAGATTTATATGAAATATACATTTTGAATGATAAACAACCAAAGCTAGTTTACAAAAGAAATTACTTAATTACTGAAGACTATCTATACTTTAAAATTACACCTAAGTTTTTTAAGTTTTATTAACAGACAATACAAACTTTACAATATTGAACTTGAAAAAAAGTTTCTCTTGCCACATTCAGTCAATAGTTTTTTGAGCTAAACCAAAATAGCGGAAAAAATTTAAGTGTTGGCTATTTTTAGGAACAAGTATAACTTTAACATTGTAGACAGATTTTAATACTCTACTAATTGATTTTGATACATGTTTTACAAAGGGTTCAAGTATCCTCAGTCTCCTCTATTTATGCAGCGTTAAAAATATTTTTTTGACGTTTTTCTCTTAAGTTCAAAGAAGTTTTTAAAAAGTTTTTCTTCTTAGAGTTTAATCACGAAAAGCACATGGGGAATTTGTCGTTTTTCTTATTTTATTTTCCACTTTTCCGAGCGAAAACCATAACCTGTATTTGGTGCTCATTTTTCTCCATCTAAGGGGCACGACTGGCTTAAGGATGTCACGGAGAGGAGAGATGTTACACCGCATAATATAAGCATGAAGTATATATAATAGATCAATTGCTAAACAAATGACAAAAAAAAAACAACATTTATGCTTACGGTGAAATTTCAATTCTATATAAATCCTGTTCTAACAGAAGGATTTGCTTGGAACAAACTTTATTAAAGGTGATATGGAAGAAGAACATGTACGGATATGAAGTTCATCCCTAACTGAACGAACCTATTTTCCCACGAAATTTTTTTTTGAATGAAAATGCACCAACCGCTGAAAAAGGTATATTTGAAGTAATTAAGAACTAAAGACGAATGAGAAAAAGAGAGAGATAGCTAGATCATCTATTTGATATTGATGTATAGGGAAAGTAGTCTCGTTTAGTCTCTAGACAGAACTTATTGTAAAAGATCACAATGCTTCAGCTGCATTCTATATGGTGAATTCGTTTAAAGTTACTTAGTTGTAGTCAAAATGGAATTTATTTCAGAGTTGGCAATATAGCTAGATCATCTATTTGATATTGACGTATAGGGAAAGTAGTCCCGTTTAGTCTCTAGACAGAACTTATTGCAGAAGATCATAATGCTTCAACTGCATTCTATATGGTGAATGCTTTTAATGTTACTTGGTTTTATTCAAAATGGAATTTATTTCCGAGTTGACAATTTTCAGCCTTCTTCATTCAAAAGAACAAACTTTCCCCACAAATTCATTGTATGGTATGTGCATGGTACAGCTGTCTTTTGAATGAGATAATTTATGTGAATTAAGTAAACTTTTTTTTAATCGAGTTCCTCAAATTCAATTTTACCGTATTCTTCTGAGAAATGAAGTACATTAAAACATTCATTAACTGAAAACATGTAATTGCATTTTGTTTGTTTCAAAATGCGTAAAAGAGTTGCAACAAAGGAGGACTACAACCAAGGAATTCGTAATAGGGATGTAAGGAATATTCGGCAGCTATTCGGTATTGGGCCCCTTGACCGAATATTCGGTCTGATCGAATACTCGGTAAGATCAAATTCGGCTTAGCCGAATATTGATGGACTATTTGCCCAAAAAGTTCTGCTACACTAGATATGTAAAAAAATGAAGAGAATAGTTGATTTTAAACATTTAAAATTGTATTATAGTTATCTCAAAAGAATACATTAGCATATGGTTATGAGAAATAAAAATAATTTAGAAAAAAACTACTTTTTTATAAACATGCACTGAACAAAAACAGATTTTTAAGTTATATAATATTGTATTTTGTACATAGCATTTGCTCGCCAAAGCTGGCAATAGTTAATTATGATTTAGAATATGAGACTTATTTTGTTATTATTACTAAAGTGGAAGTCAGACTTTGTTTGGGTAGACTAATTTATTGTGAATATTGCGTAAGAGAGAAATGTGAAAAGCCTAGAATATATCATGAATATTAAGATAGTATAAGTAATTCGGATTTTTGAAAATAAATATATATTACAGTTACGTATTTTAAATTTTTGATTGAACTTTTAAAAATAGGGGCGTAATAAAAGTCATAAAATAAAAATATTAACTCTTTTAACTTTTAAAATACCTTCATAAAACTATTTTTAGCAAGGTAAAAGTTAACTAAGCATTAGTATTTCTTTAGTTTGAATTAAATAATGAGTAAAATATTGCTAATGCTTACATTAAGACATGTCATTTCTATTCACTTCTGGGTAAAATTCTCAGTTATATTGAATTCAAAACAATACAGAAAACACATTACTTTTAGATAGTTTTAGAATCTTAATACAATTAAATCATTCATTAAATATTAATGTGCATAATTGGTGTGTGATTTTGTGAATACTTTTAAATTTGACAGACTTCCGACTACAACGATTTTCTAGAAATTTTAATATTCGGCCCAAGTCATTGGCCCAATATTCGACTTCGGCCTCGAAGAAATGGCCGAATATTCGGCTTCGGCCTGGGAAAACCTCGTTCGTAATTTAATGTTTTTTTTTTTTTAAATAATTTTTTTAGACCTAGATTCATAGTTAGAACAAAAAAAAGGGAAGTGAATATCATGCATAGTAATCGTTTATTAAACTGAATACAAGCAAGTACATTTCATCTGCTTCTTAATTTTTGGAAAATGTCGCATTAGTGAATTCTTCTAGACACAAGTTCTTTGTCTTTCTTTTGAAGTGTTTGTTTGAAAAGTTCAGGACGATTTGAAGATCTTCTCATATCCTTTCCATGATCAATGTGTTAGGTTCACTTTTCTGAAACGAAAATTTATTATTAGTAACGATGTAATCAATTGCCATTTTAGTTTGGGACTGCTTTAACACCTTCTTTCAAGTCAAAATCACGGGGTGAGGTTTTGTTTCCTTTTCTCGCGGCCGTGAAATTTTCCGGCTCAAGGGTTCGAAAGTAATGCAAAGAAAAATTAAAATAATCTGTTTCTTGTTTTTTACCAGATAACTGAACCAGACTATTTATATTGTAGTTGTAGTAATTGGATTGGTTGAGAATGTACATACTATTTTTTACTATTTTCGTAACTGAAAAATATTGAAAATAATGCGATCGTTAAGGGCTTAATCTGCATTGCCTTGGAACAGTTTTGGAAGCATGAGTATAGAAACGATATACAGGGTGCGGCAGCATAATTTCCATTTTTGAAATGTGCGACTTTCAGGCTATAAATGTTGTTGCGGGGTGAGAGCTGTCTCATTTCGAAGGGACGGTTCTAAAGTTTTGTTCCCACCTTGGTCAGTCGCCATTCTGCATTGGAATCTCGAAGGAGAGTGCGTTTTCTATCGAGGCCTACTTTTCGAATGAACATTCAGTGATGTGAAGTGGCCAGCCGCTTCCTGGATTTGGCCCCTTGTGATTATTCTTCGTTTTTTTTTTTTGAAATATTGACTTTATGTCAATCGTCCAATGACCCTACAACACCTAAAGGCCAGCATCCAGGCTGAAATTGCTAACATACCCGCTGCTATGTTGGTAAGATCGTGACAAACGCTAGAATTCGGCTTTCAGTGCATGAGGAATGGGGGGCGTCACCTACCTGGTTTGATTGTCAAAACTGTGTAAAACATAACTTTATGCATGTACCTACACTATAAATTTTTTTAAAAGTTTATAAGATTCATAAAACGGGTTTCATTCAGTTTTGAAAAAAGGAAGTTATGCCCTGCCGCACCCTGTATTTACCGACTATTTTCATCTCGTTTAATGAAAGGAAGTTTCTATCTTATACTACTCGATGCAGAACCATTCCCTAGAAAGTGTAAGAAATTCATGTATGCAATATTTTTGCAATTATGATTTTCATATATATATATATATATATATATAATTTTTCTGCACGTTAGCGTTTTTTTCTCTCAGTATAATGTGCGAATGAGACTGGTTAATTATAGTACTTACATAAAAATACGTCTTGAAAATTCCTTCTGATATAAATATTAGGATGTATATTATATCAAGAACGGCAATCGTTACTCTAGGTCAGCGTTTCCCAATCGGTGGTCGGGAAACGCTGTCCCCGTCGCGATCCCCGTGGTGTCGAAACGGGGTTCGCGAAAATAATATTGCAATGGCGGAATATTTAATGGCTAACGTAAAAGAGAGAGGAAATAATAAATTTACATAGATACCTATTAGGTCGGAGAGGGAAAATGTTGTTTTTTTAAATAAATTATTTTTCGGATAAATGCGTAAAAGTTGTGGGACTGGCATACGTACAAAATTTAAATCTCAAAGTGGTATTGGAATATATTCATTGATTTATTTTAAATTTTGAACGATAGTTCGCATACCATTTCTCACTTCTTCTTTCCTGGCGCGAAGAAAGAGTTGAGAATTAGGAAAATTTACTAGAATGTAAAATTTTGCATAATTTTCGGCTAATGTATATGCAAATCTCAAAGCGGAACCGAATGATATTTATTCAATCATGTTAAATTTTTTACTTTATTGCTTTGTTATGAGCTATTGTGCAACATGGAAAATAAATGTTCTCGTAAATTTCAGTTTTGTTAACCGTTACTAACGACCACAAAAGGGGGTTCGCGATTTTCATTCGGATCTTAAGGAAAAAAAGGTTGGGAACCACTGCTCTAAGTGACATTATATCGAAGGAAAAGAGACCTGATTGTGTTGAAAATCCTATCTAATTCAAAATTATTTGCTGTGACAAACCTTCCAAAATGTGTATAAACAAAATTAAAACGATTTAAAGAATGTAGTTATGTATGTTTTATTATATTTACATGCACTACACATAGTTCTGTTACTCAAGACTGTTGATATAAACCGTATCCTGATAAATAATGAAAACTTTTATGTACTTTTCAGGTTTTAATATAACGACGTTTCTAAGAAACTGACTAATTAAATGTAAGTATTTTGAAATTGTTTAATTTTATTACATTTTGGTGTAAAATAATATTGATATTGATATATAATTTTATGGAGGTTGTCTTTTAATAAATTAAATATTTTTAATCGAAATTTGACTCATTTTGAATTATACTGTTTTCCTCAAGTACTGACGTAATTCCATATTGTGATTGGCGTAAAATTAGACAGTTGTCAGAAGAAAACGCTGCACACAATATTACAATGAGTATCATATCCAAGGCTAGGAAACTGAATCCATCAGAAACTACAGAAATTACATGAAGTATCTAATTGACGGTTCGAAACATACTTGCATCAAAGTGAAACAAATCTCTTATGAAAACTTCTAAATTCTAGTAAAAAAGCATTTCATTTACGAATTCTCGAAGAAAAAAATTTTTAGGGAGGGTAAACATTGGCTCTTGTGCGTTAAAAATCCTCCTAAGCAAGTAAGCAAGAAAAGAGTGTCTAATATCTTCCTCGAAATTTCTGATTCTTTGTAATGCATAGTTGTAAAAAATATTTGATTAACTAAACAAGAATAAATAATACAAACATTAATTAAAACGATCCAGGAAAAGTAATTAATAAAGGAGGTGAAACAAATATTTAGGGACATTGTCATCATAAATAAAACTTAAATTTTTCAGATCATCCGTCATTACCTATTGTTGTTGCTGTTGATTTTGCTCCTGCTGTTCTTGTGGAGACCTTTTGAATCGCCCATTTTCTCCTTGTACTTGTTGCTGTTGTTGATTTTGTTGCTGCTGTTCCTGTGGGGACCTTTTGAATCGTCCATTTTCTCCCTGTACTTGTTGCTGTTGTTGATTTTGCTGCTGCTGTTCCTGTGGAGACCTTTTGAATCGCCAATTTTCACTTTGTACTTGTTGCTGCTGTTGATTTTGCTGCTGCTGCTCCTGTGGAGACCTTTTGAATCGTCCATTTTCTCCCTGTACTTGTTGCTGTTGTTGATTTTGTTGTTGTTGCTCTTGAGGAGACCTTTTGAATCGTCCATTTTGTCCTTGTACTTGTTGCTGTTGTTGATTTTGTTGCTGCTGTTCTTGTGGAGACCTTTTGAATCGCCCATTTTTTTCTTCTACTTGTTGCTGTTGTTGATTTTGTTGTTGTTGTTCTTGCGGAGACCTTTTGAATCGCTTATTTTCATCTTGTAGTTGTTGCTGTTGCTGATTTTGCTGCTGTTGTTCTTGTGGAGACCTTCTGAATCGTCCATTTTCTCCCTGTACTTGTTGTTGTTGTTGATTTTGTTGCTGCTGTTCTTGTGGAGACCTTCTGAATCGCTTATTTTCATCTTGTACTTGTTGCTGTTGTTGATTTTGCTGCTGTTGTTCTTGTGGAGACCTTTTGAATCTCCCAGATTCTCCTTGTACTTGTTGCTGTTGTTGATTTTGTTGCTGTTGTTCTTGTGGAGACCTTTTGAATCGTCCATTTTCTCCCTGTACTTGTTGCTGTTGTTGGTTTTGTTGCTGCTGCTCTTGTGGAGACCTTTTGAATCGCCCATTTTCTCCTTGTACTTGTTGCTGCTGTTGATTTTGCTGCTGCTGCTCTTGTGGAGACCTTTTGAATCGTCCATTCTTTGTACTTGTTGCTGTTGTTGATTTTGTTGTGTTGTTCTTGGGAGACCTTTGAATCGTCCATTTTCTCCCTGTACTTGTTGCTGTTGTTGATTTTGTGCTGTGTCTTGTGGAGACCTTTTGAATCGCCCATTTTCTCCTGTACTTGTTGCTGTTGTTCTTGTGGAGACCTTTTGAATCGTCCATTTTGTCCTTGGACTTGTTGCTGTTGTTGATTTTGTTGCTGCTGTTCCTGTGGAGACCTTTTGAATCGTCCATTTTGTCCTTGTACTAGTTGCTGTTGTTGATTTTGTTGTTGCTGTTCTTGCGGAGACCGTTTAGAACGCCCATTTATTCCTTGTAATTGAGGTCTTTCTTGTGATTCGTCTTCTTGTGTATTTGAATACGCTACAATTTGTTCTTCGGAAACTTTTGGTTGCGAATCCGGAGCTGGATATGCAAGTGCTCTTCCATTTCCGGAGAACTCCAAATATGACGTGCTGAAAATTTAATGAAATATACAATTTTAATACATATGATGTTTTATGTATAATAGTTATAAGAGATTGGATAATTAATTAATTGAAGTAGGAAACGAAAACCAGCAGAATCTTTACTTTTTAGAAGATTTTCTATGATATGAACGATTCTTTCCAAACGATCTTATTTTTAGTTAGTTTTTTTTAATAAATTATCGTGATTACCACTATTTATCCTTTTTTGTACTTTGTAAAGACGAATCTATCACATTTGCAGTCATTAAATTTGGTATATAAGCAGTCTTGAAGCATCCCAAGTTGAGGGTAATTCGAGCAGAGTTGCTCCGGCATAAAAGAAGTGGCTGCCAAATGTCAAGTTATCAATAATTTTAGTGGAAATTCTGCTTGAAAGAGTGTTCTGTTACATAGTTTAAATGTAGATGCCTCAATTTAATATTTGAATGTTTACTTTGAATAGCAGGAGAAACTTCACAAGATCGAATTTGGCCATCTCTCCCCACATGTGAGGCGAGTTGCTCCAGTAAAGAGGGAGAGATGCCCCGCAAAAATAAGTCAATTAAAATGTCTGACACGAAATATTTTGCACGTTTTTTACCTTAAAAGTACATAAAAAAATTTACCGCCATTAAACTTTGAAAAGAACATTAAACATGAAGGTATATTTCTAAGTTTTGAAAATAACACTAAACATAAAATTAACTCTTCAAAGTTTGAAAGTAACATAAAAGAAGAGGTTATACTCTACTATTAAACTTTAGAAACAAAATTTCATCTTTAAACTTTTAATTTTGTACTTTCTTCCACAAATATTTTCGAATTTCACCCACACATAGTAAAACTTTCGTGCATCCACTTTTAACAATAAATACATTCGTACCATTCAATAATGGACATGAATTTATAATAATTTTCAAGACATTTCTAGCAAGTATTGCTTATTATTGATATCTCGTGGTTTTAATTTTTACTCTTTCCTTGGGGTTTTTTTAAAATTCAACATCCTCTCCTTTCTGAAGAACTTTTTCCTTTATAAATCATCTTCATTCAGCACTGAGAATTGAGTGACCTTAATACTGATACAAAACAATTAGTACATGAAGAAGTTTTTGTGGTTAATAATTTGAGTATTAAATGGTTACTGCGTGGTTAATTAAATGCTTAATTGTACGAGTATTAACGTATAGTAACCTAACAGAGTGCAAGAAAACACGATTTAAGAAGACACGTTCAACTTTGCTTTTATGTTACACAGACTTATATTATGTTGCTATATACTAATTTATATGCAATAAATTAAGAAACACTAGATTAAATTTAAATCATATCACTCTACGTAAAGTAAATTAGTAAACGCAATAATTTAACAGAGTTCATAAATTAAACTAACAGTATTTGCATGCAATAAGCTGAAAGCATGCTACATATAATAAATAAGGAATCAAATATTTATAGAATTGAAAAAAAAATAAAAAAATACAGAGGTATCTATCCCTACATCATGTATAGTGGGGCATCTCTCTTCTTTTTCTCTTCTGGGGCATCTGTCCTTTTTGGTAAGGAGAGGTGACCTTTACGTTATTCCTATTAAAATATCGATTACGGCTGTGTGGTTCTACCATGCTACATTTCAATAAACTCAGCCTTGCTTTCACACTACGATTTTTTCATATTAACATAACTACATGCGCTCACGTTACAAATGAAAAACCACAAACTTTTATTTCACTAAGAAAAATAAGTCTTTGGACAAAATGCTCCAACATTATTCCTTTTGCCACAAAAGCAACACATTTCAATGCAAACAGTCCCAGTAATATATGTTGTGCCCTATTTAATATTCCGATATAAATACACAACCTGGGGCAACTCATTCTGAAGCATTTATCTTTCCTCGAATTACCCTAACGAAATAAATTTAAAATGATAACTTAAATATTTAGTTTAATGCTTTTTACTGTTTTTATCGCACGCGTTAGATGCAAACTGAGCTTCCGCCAATTATTTGAAAAAAACAACGAAATCCGTGAGATAAAACAAACAGTTCCTTTTTGAAGGCATTTCATCTTAAGTATGTAACATAATTTACTGAATCCTGAAAAAATAATTGAAAACCTCAATTATTTAGAACTATTTACAAATTAAAACTCAAATTCTTTTTTTTCTTTTAGAGCATATCTTTATTCTACACCCTTCAGCGTACTTGCATAAGATTTTCAACTTTGTAATCTTATGTTTAATCTAAAAAATTACGAAATGTATATATTTTAAACAAATATTTATTTATAACATACTTTGGTACAGCCGAAGGTGTAAATTAGACATTTTGAAGGAAATTCTTCTTAAGCGAATTGATACTATTGGTCAACATTCTACTCTAAAATTTCTTCTTTTATAAGATTAGCATAGCTTCAAAATGATTATTTTAAATAATTTGCAAATAAGAGCACATTTTAAGATTTTGAAATGTCTATACCGGCCTTTTAGAACGCGTTGTAAATAGCTTTAATAGCTTGCAAATGATCATTAGTTAATATTGATACCTGAATGCTATGTTAATACTATCAAATCCACTAGCCGTAAAACTCAAAGCCCGTTTTTTTTTTTGTTACAATTAAATGGGACATTTTGAAAACAAAAATTACCGTTCATTATAGATTCATGTTTTTCTAATGGAGCATTATTCGTTGTCAAGCTACATATTCATTAAAGCAAATAGAGAATAAGAAAACAATCGAATATAACTTACAATGAAACGCAGACAAAAATACTTATCATGAAATACTGCATCTTCGTTCAGAAAGTGGAACAGTTTTTGTCACAATCCCTTCGCCGTTAAGATATTTATTTTAAAAACTTTTTCGAAATGTTGATCTGCAGTAAACTTAACTGAAAAAACCCAAAAAATTTGGGAATGACAATGGAAGAGGTTTTTGAAACTCTTTCTGAAATTTCTCATCGGTTTCAACATTTCTTTTAATAATCAAACTTAGAACAATCGGCTGAAAGGAAACTGAATTTCCAAACAAAATAGCTCATTGTTAAAAACTGTCAATTTTTCTTTTTGTCGGATGGAATTTTGTTTTTTTCCGTTGTGAAGTGCAACAAAATTTCACACGAAGTCGCAAGGCTTTCTTTAATTATGTTTTAAAACCAGTGGAAAGAAAAAAAGAAGATTAAATTTGATATGTCGTTGTTGACAGCCAATCCTGCTTTGTGGTAGCTTTACATATACTTTATTCACGTCTGAAACTTATCCCCCCCACCCCAAATCAATCCAAACCAAATCAAAAAATTATCTAAATAAATAAGTAATTTTATGTTAGCTCATTTTGAGTTTTTCCCGAATTGCATTTTGCTTTTGTGAAAAACCTTAACTTTGGTTTTGGATTTTTTTTTTTTTTTTTTGAAATTGCATTGCACGTTCTTACACTGAAGCAGCGTCTAAATAGGCAAAAGCTGAATTTGATTGTTGAAATAGTAAGTTAACACTTTAGTACAACATTGCAGAAGTCAAAATACAGTTAACCTTTTACAAGTGCCGGTACCAAGCTGGATGATATGAAAATGTTTTCAGAAAGACCTTAAGGAATCTAACGCAAAAAGTCTGATTTTTCATGAAAGTGAATTTTGGTAAAAATAACTTTCTGATTGAACGCTGAACTCCGATTCCTTTACAAATATTAGTTAGGGATGTGATGAATATTGGACGCATTTTTGAGCTACTCCGACTCCTCTGTCCCAAATTATTCCGATTCCGATTACCCAGCTCCAAAACCAACCCAACTCCAACTCCACGACTACTACTCCGAATCCCCAGTCCTGTGTACAGTTCTACCACCAACCAAAGCGATCTGCCTGGCAGAGTACCAAGAAGAATTCATTCATATTCAAGGGAGGAACTGCAGGTATAAGCAATGTGCCGTTCCTGTTCCCGTTCTACGTCGTTTAGCATACTTGACTTCTACCGAACTGATGCTATATGCCAGTTTATAGATTTAGTTGCTTTCAACAAACAGAGAAGCAGGAATTCTGATTCGCGGACTAAATAAACGCACCTGCAAAACGAACTTCCCTAAAACTCGAATGGGTTCGCTCTTTTCTGCCATGCGCAGAAGCGTCCAAATGTCAAAATTCCGTGGTCGAGCTGTAAAAGAATGTCTTGAAAACTATGTCCGATCTTTGCCATGTCTGTTACGACATATTTTCTGTCACGGCATTTTTTTTACATAACAGTTCAAAATATTTATTGCATGGCATAAAAAGCTTTTTTTAAAAAGCATTCATGGAAATCTGTTAGCACACAAACATTTGCTAAGATTTTAAAATATTTAATACCTAAAATGAAAAAAAAAAATGATTGAGAGACATGGCAATAGGCATATGGAAATAACCTAACCTTTTATACAAGTGGGAAAGTTGGGAAACACTGGGCACTAAGAGTTAAGCTCTTAACGGGGCTCCTCAGAAATAATACATAAAATAAAGTATACTTACAACAAAACGGTGGCTAAAGCCCAAACTAAGAAGGACTTCATCTTCTTTGGATGAGCAGAAATAATTTGTATCCACATTCAACAACTTCGGATATTTATAGAACGAAAATATTGTGCAATCGCCGGACAAAAGAATAGTTAATTGGGAAATTCAATTGTTTGAAGTTGCAATTATCAAAGACTACGCAATAGTTGGTCTTGAATCATTCTTACGAAATATTTCTTAAAGAAAAATTTTACGTTTCCTTTATTTTGAAATTGGAACTTGAAACTTTCTTTTTTTTTTTTACAGTTATGACATGAGTAATAATGTATCATGAGGAAATAATAAAAGGAACTGTCGTGTTTTCCGGGATTTTTAGGTGAAAGATTATGGCATGAAATTCATCACATAGTAAAAACGGTTTAAATCGGACTTTTCTGATAGTAAAATTTGTCTTGAAATATGTAGCATGTAAAAAATTAAATCATTTAAGAGAAAACATGCGCAAAAGAATTGCAAAATGGAGGCATTTGATTTTCAAAAAATGCGAAACGAGCCCTGCTTGCAGTTGCTATTAGGATAATGCAAAGGTTCCAAATATTTTTTCCCCGCGAACCCCTTGTCATTCCTTTCTGTTTTCTGTGGCCCCTCTTCCTAGGGGATTATTCTAAAAGAAGTTAATTTGTGCAACATTTATATTTAAAAGTTCAAAACCAGAGTAAAATTTAGGGTGAAGTTTTTCCCAAGAAGTACTAAAATAATAGAAAAATAGAAAAAAAAAAAAAAAAAAAAATCCTGAAATGCCACGTGAAAATTACAAAATTTAATTTAAAACAATATGTTGAGAATTATTTTTTCTGTCACAAAAAATTTTACTTTTGTACATCAACAACACATTATAAGGGCGAGGTCCCTCCGGCTACGACCTTTCTACTTACATAAAAAGTGCATCCAGATTTTAACAACGTACAAACACAAAGAGCATGGATGCCTAATTGCACAATTTATAAAACATATTTTACGAATATATAATTAGCAATTTATGGGCTTATTAGATAAATAAGTGGGTGACATTGGCAACATTTCTGTTTTTTAGAGCATGAGGTTTAAATTTTGGTGAGGACTTGCTTAACTGAGATGCAGTATCATAGACTCGTATTTTCATCTCATGCAACTACATTTTTTTCTTCATTGATCCCTTGTAGGTCTCAATGAACTCTAGGATCTATATGGACTACTTTGGGAACCACTGGAATCAACTATAATTGTGGATCAAAGAGCGAAGGTCTTAGCAAAAATTTGCTTCTGTAAGTATGTTTTTTACACATGAACTGATTTTGATGTCATTGTTTGGAGATGAAAAAGCCCTTTTTGGCGAAGGAAGAACTTTTGTAAGGCCAAAAATTTAAAATGAAAATTGGGAATGGCAAATTTTAAAAGTTTCTGTACATAACTTACGGTTTTAAAATACACTGAGAATGCCAAAAACATAGTCTGTATTAAAAAAATAAATAAATAAAAAAGCATAATGGAACCATCCTACTGTGATGAGCTTTGGGAGCTTTCTACTCCATTCTCCTCCCCTGTTAGCACGTGGCCTTAGGGGTGATCACCTCCGAGTACTGGGAAGTGAAGTAAGTCGAACGTTCATTACCGCTCCGAAATAGGTTTGCTGGGATCCAGCCTATCCTAACTCTAGCTGTGTGAATCTGGCCATCCTTGATATCCCTATGCTAAAAGAGTATCATTTGGAGGGTTAACTTTGGGACCCACAAAATTGGTGACCTTAAACAGATGGTTACTATACAGGACATTTTCCCCAATCATTATAACTAAAGGCACCGAAATGTTTTTGCTGAAGTAGAGGCTGTAGACAGGTGATAATTTTTCCAAGTCTCACTGTACATGATTTGATTTAACGTATTTCATCATAGCTTGCGAATAAATCGTTTGTAACCATGAAAAAACAAAGAAAAACGGCAAATATAGGTTACAGATCACATTATTTTTTTAAATACTCATAAAATACTAAAAAACTTGATTTTTTTCAAGTCTAAAAAAAGCTTCGAGTATTACACGTAACTTGCTGAACCACATTTTGACTACATTTGCGTTAAATAAACCTGGACGTCAGAGAAAGGTCGTCTCTCTTAGTAGTACTACAACTTAGGTTTAGTAATAAAATAACATTTTGGACCTGAAGGAAACACAGTATCTTCAAGAATAGTCCCTACTACCAGATATGTAACTTCATTCGAGTTTCTGATTGAAATCTGAGATAAATTAAGAAAAAAATATTTTTGAAAAATAAAGAGTAGGGGTAAAGCAGCAGTTACAAAGCAGCTAAATTGACTACAATGAAAATGATAATGCATGCGATGAGATAATTGAAGATGGATTTTAGGTAATAAAGGTTGATCCAAATGCAGCAAATGAATGTTGTCGTACCATCAACCATGTCAGTTGATTAATAACGCTCGACCAGAAGAGGCAAATGTATACAGTTAAGGGCGTTTAACTGCAGTACTCAACTAAGAACACGCAGGTTGAAGTTTTTTTTTTTTTTTTTTGCTTTGATATTTATTTAATCAATTACATTTTTTCTTTCATTTTGTCGTTGATAATCTTCTTCGAATTATAAGTAGTAAAAAATGTATTGCGCATTGTACAAATATTGCAGATTGTAGGTTTAAGATATAGTAAAAGTATGACGAATAAAGACTTATGTAGTTCAAGTATGACGAATAACGGAGAGAAAAAGTAACTAGTTTCAAAATTTTTTGCTGGATAACACTGAAACTCATCAACAGCTACCACAAAAAAAGGTAAGAAAATCGGTTGACAAACAGAGGAGAAAGTATCTATCATTTCTAACGAGTTTTAAATCGTTAATTTCTTTTGTTAAGGAGGATGTCATATTGTGCGAATGTTCACTTAATGATTTCGCGAAATCAATTTTGGATTCGGGTGTATTAATTGGGGAATTATTCACCACTTGGTCCTCTTCAATTATTTTGTTTAATTGTAGCATTTCTACAAAATCTACTGCTTCTTGGAATTTTGTCGGGTTTTTTATTAACACAGAAGATTTGTATTTTGGACGTGAGCCTTCTATAAATTTGGACAATTTCGTGTTATCAAAAATTGTTTTATTGTCCTCATTTTCGCGCGAAATGCAGCCAAGTATTTTGCCGGCTAAAGTGCATTCATTTTGCATGAAGAAAACATTTGCTGCTGAGATGTCACACTTGTTTTTAACGCGAAAAAATCTAAAAATTTTTCCTTGAGGTTTTCCTAATTGCTTTCTGAGGATAAACCAGGAGAAGTTGTTAGGTGAATGAGTGCATCGCCGCGTATAAGAGATTTCTCTTATACGCGTTATTATTTCTCTTATTACTCTCTTTCCGCGTATAAGAGTAATAATTAACACTTCTCTTTCACTATACTTAGACGCTGTCGTAAGGCTATCTACTAATTGTACAATGTAGCGCGGAGTTACAGCTGAGGCATTATCAAATTGCGGAATTAGCGACCGTAAACTTTCCAGGTTCGAAATTAACGGGAGGGAATTTGCTCATTCGGAGGTGTTTTTACAAGAAATATTTCAACTACTAAATAGAGAAGTAAGTGACAAGCTATTCAAGATATTACAGATAAAACATAGCAAAGTAGCTAGGCATCATGGACCAGAAAAGCAAAAAAGAAATAAAACATATGCTATCATAAAAAAAAACATCACTAGAAAATTAGATAAGGGATTATTCACAAATGATGTCACGCTTCGAGAGGGGAGGGGGGTTTGTGAAATTGTGACAAGGGGAAGGGTGGGGGTAACATGAAGTGTGACATCATGCTTAGGCAACATAGCGTGACATGTGACAAAGGGGGGGGGGGTAAAGGGGTTCGTGTGACATTTTGTGACAAAGTAGGGGGGGGGAGTCAAGAATATGGAAAAAAAGCGTGACATGATTTATGAGCGGTCCCTAAGCAATATTTCACGAAAAGAGGAAAAAAAGAACTAAACGGAAGCTATTGACTGAGACGTATAACATACTGCTATCATTATCGAGGTTTTTTTTTTGAATTACACGGAATGAAATTTATAACTTAACTCCTGCTTGGAATGGCTTCAAACACCATTTACTCGTTTCAATTCACCATTTACTTGTTTGAACTCGAATGGTAACAGCGCCATTTACTATTGACATCGTTCGAGTGTCACGGCACCAGTTACTGCTGTTCCATAAAAACATGAGGTAACATTCCTTCAGGCGTTTTCTCCCTTTCTACTGCTCTTTCTTTTTTCTGTCTTTCTGCACTAGAAGAATCTTGGGTTACTTTCTCTAAAAGCCTGTCCAATGTTGTCTGCCTTTGACGATTGCTCAAAATTTTTCTAAAATGGTCAATAACACTGTCATTGAACAAGTTAATGCTGTTGACCACAGCAGTGTTGGGATGCCATTTTTACACCACTCTCTGTGTTTCTAGTAGGGGTACTCTTTAATTTCTGCAAAGGAAATGCTTTCCTTACTACTTTCCTCCTCTGAAGAAGAAAGTTTGTCAACCACTTCCTCTTGCTTCCCCTTAGAAAGTTAAAATTGTCAGTAAAATCTCAAAAACTATTAAAACTTTAAAAAAATCCAAAACGCCAAACAAATTATTTCCAGACTTTTCAAAATGAGCATAATTTTTGGATTTTTTTTCTTTAAAAAAGCCAAACTGGCTCTCCAGCTGGACCCTGGCGCCGTACAAATCC
This sequence comes from Octonoba sinensis, assembly GCA_038502835.1. NCBI lineage: Eukaryota > Metazoa > Arthropoda > Arachnida > Araneae > Uloboridae > Octonoba > Octonoba sinensis. The sequence continues at coordinate 12,595,843 of CM076606.1, read as the reverse complement.
AATGCCAACAAAATAGGGACTATCTATGCCACCATCTCCCTATTTAGGTGGCATTAACGATTCGTGGCAGAAGTACAAATGGCGAGTTAAATTTTACTTGAGCAAGTTGGACGAATAGCGAGGCGGACGAATGCCGGGGTTCCACTGTACTAGTATCTGAAATATTGTTTTGATGCGAGTGAGCGGCGTTAACATAACATTATTTCAGACATTTTTTAAAGTAGGTTTTTATCAGAATCAAAACTTGTTGTAGCAAGAATTAACCAAAAATTTGAAGACCGGCGCAGTTTCAACATGCCCCATTAATAGTGTATGCACCCCCCCCCCCCCCGCCCCGTCCTCCGTGTCGATCTTGGTGTTCGCCGAACTTGGAAAGTAGATCTTCAGTCAATTTCGGTTGCCGACCGCTGATTTAGAGGCTTCGGATTTTTAGCAGAAAGAGCAAAACTCTCTCTAGGACAGTTTTTTACGCGCTTTTTCAATGGTATCAGACTTGAAAGGACAGGACAATCTCTTCCGATAGAAGAGGATCATTTTATGCAACTTTCTGCTATAAATTGAGAAAAAAAAAAGGAACAAATTCGAATTTTAGGAAAAAACTCTCCGAAGTGCACACCCCCTTGTTCCAAATAATTTCGTGCCACATTTCATGAAAATCCGCCGAACAGTCTTGGCTCCACGCTGGACACACACACACCATACACAGACATACTTGCTGCTTTATTATTAGTGTACTAGCGGTAACCGCACGGCTAGGCCCGTGTTAAAAAATGAAAAGACCAGTCGGTTCGCCATTGTGTATATAGTGGTAACTTTTTTATGTGTAAATTATGTTATTTTATTAAAATGTATAGCATTCCATATAATAAAAATTGTCCGCACACTGCAATCAACCACCGATCCAAAACATTTAAGCATTTTTTTCACAAAACACACACAATAAAAAGGAAAAAGAAGGAAAGCAACGAAACAAAACGAAAAACAAAATATTTAAGAGCAAAATCATTTCGTTTGTTTAGTTCAAGCACCCACGGAAAAAGACGATTATAATCCATTAGAATAGTTTTAATTAATAAATTTTTAGTGTAATTAATTTTTATCTATTATTCATTGACAGTTAAACAGAACGACGAAATTTTGTAGCTTGCAGAAACTAACAGCAGCAAAGAAGGTTTTGAAAGCGGAAAAACCTATCAGCCGACCTCAAATAGGCAAACAACATGTGTGCTAATTCACTCGAGAAAAAAAATTAAAATAAATAAAAATATAAATATTAATAATTAGTTGGAATAACAAAAATCGCTATAAAGGATAACATTTATTTAAAAACCCCTGCGCAGTATGGAGAATGTCGTGAAAATGCATGTCAAATAAAGTAAATCAAAATAAAGCTATCGATTGCCTGTGAGCTGCTGGAAATAAATTTAAATTTGTTTAAAAAGAAAAAGAATAATCTAAGTAAATAAAAAAAATAAATAAATTATTTATTAAAAATCGGCTACTCCTCAAAATGCTAAAAACCGCAGGAAATAAATTTTAATTCGTTAAAAAAAAAAGGATCATAAGCCGGTCGGAATGGTAACAAATTCAAATAAAATTAAAGTTAATTACCGTGAAAGAATATTTTCGAACTACAGAGAAAAACGCTTATAATTTCTTTTCTAGTTGCTTTAGAGGCTTCAAATTTTAGCACACAGAGAAAAACTTTTTTGGGGGTAGTTTTTTACGCGCTTTTCAATGGTATCAAGCTCGAAACGATGCGTTAATTTCTTCCTATAGACAAATGCCATTTTATACAAGTTTCTGCTATAAATTGGGAAAAAATGTGAACAAATTCGAATTTTGGAAAAAAACTCTCCGAGGTGCACACCCCCATGTTCCAAACTAATTTCGTGCCAAATTTCATAAAAATCCGCCGGACGGTCACAGACAGACAGCTAGACAGACACCATACACAGACATACTTGCTGCTTTATTATTAGCAGAGATGGATAACATGTCAAATTTTAGAAACATGAAATGAAAATTAAAGGGAAAAAAGAGATTTTAGCGTTTGGTACCTTAAAGTGTAAATACTTCAAAGTTCGAAACATTGCACCAGTCTGATACTTTCATTACTCACATTCCTTATTTCCTTTCTACTGCTGATACATTGCAAAAGACAACGAATCAAATGTTAAAACTAACTTTCTAATTAAATTCAATATTTTAACATTTTAAATGAGTCACTGGAAGAACCAAAAGCAACATTGAAATGCTTAATATCTATTTAAAACTACGATGAAATAATAGTTCAATTGCATAATATCAATTCATTATGCAAATTTCAATTTTAAAAGCAATAAATAATTATAAATTGAATTGTGAAATAGAGAAACTTTTGTAGCGTATAAATATCCGTGGCTTCTTTGGAATTGGCATAAACCTCGCATCCAGTCATATCCACTCATTCAGCGAAGTCTAGTTATTTAGCAAAGATGAAATCGATCGCAATTTACGCTTTTGCCGCCATTTTGCTGTGAGTAATAAATCTTTCGTTCAGTATTTTCAATTGAGTTGCTTGAAAAATGTTAAAAGATTAGATGTAAATGACTTTTGACATGTGTTTTGGCTATAATAATATTATGTTTTGTGCATTCATGGAGGAAACAAGACGGGTCGTTACGTTATAGAAGTTGAACTTTCATGGCTGAGACGAGATATCTCGTCTTCCATATTTCTATTAGGGATGTAACGAATATTCGGCCACTATTCGGTATTCGGCCTATTCGGCCCTTTGGCCGAGTATTCGGCCTGGCCGAATAGTCATTTCATCACCCAGCCGAATATTCGGCCTGGCCGAATACTGGGTAAGGTCAAATTCGGCCTGGCCGAATATTGATAGACTATTCGGCCAAATAGTTCTGCTGCAGTAAAAAAGTAAAAAAAAATAATAAAGAAATTAGTAGATTTTAAACATTTAAAATTGTATTAGAATTATTGCAAATGAATACATTAGTCCACTATAGTTTTAAGAAATAAAAATAATTTAGATTAAACTACTTTTTTTTTATTTGTTTTACGCTTGACTGAGCAAAAACACATTTTAAAGTTGTAATATTGTATTTTATATTTAGCATTTGCTCCCAAAAGCTGCCCAATAGTTAATTATAATAGATAATATGATAAATTCATTTTGTTATTATTAACAAAGTGGAAGCCAGACATTGTTTGGGTAGACTGATTCATTGTGAATATTGGGTTAGAGATAAATGTGAAAAGCAGAGAATATATCATGAATATTTAGATAGCATAAGTTATTCGGGTTTTTGAAAATAAAAACATATTCCAATTAAGTGCATTAAGTTTTAATAAATCTTTTAAAAATAGGTATGTAAAAAACCCCATAAAATAAAAATATTAACTTTTATAACTTTTAAAATATCTTCATAAAACAGTATTGAGCAAGGTAAAAGTTCACTAAGCACTAGTATTTCTTTCATTGCAATTAAATAAATAGTAAAATAATGCTAATGCTTACTACTGTAAAACCTGTCATTTCTATTTTGCTCGTGGGTGAAATTCTTAGTTTTATTACATTCAAAACAATAGTGAAAATAGATTAATTTTAAATAGTTCTAAATTCTTAACAAACAGAATTAAATCATGCATCATAGATTGTGTGTAATTGGTGTTTGACTTTGTGAATAATTTTAAATTTGCCAAATACTTTCGATTACAACGATTTTCTAAAAATTTTAATATTCGGCTTCGGCCTATTCGGCCTTGAAGAAAGGACCGAATATTCGGCTTCGGCCTGGAAGAAATGGCCGAATATTCGGTATTCGGCTATTGGGCCAAATCACTATTCGTTACATCCCTAATTTATATACGTTAAAAGCAAGGTAATTTGGCATCTACAGAATATTTTTCTGCGGTCTTGAATCGTGTCTATTGGTCCAGGGATGATTTATTACATGTTCACCCTATTCCAGCTCTTATGCTCTGCTTATGTAAATAGGGCATCGACAAATCATACAATCCTGTTTTGAACTCTAGATACCGTTAAGACAGTTTTAAAACGCGTGAGATTACTCGGGACACTAAACATATTATTTTAATTTTGAAATAACTGCTTAAAATTGATGTCGTAAAAACGGGGCACGTGTTTGTGGAACTTCAATTTGACTTCACGAGGAATTTTTTGCGATCAAATAAATTACACACAATCAGAAGAAAATCTTAAGTAAATCTTGAAAAATGAGTTAGTGATGTTCACTGGCGTCTGTCACATGACGCAATGCGCTGAAAGTGTATTTTACTTTTCCTATTACGTACATACTTACATACTTGAAAATTAGACGTATTGTAGAACTGTTCATTATTATTTAAAGGTGATAGTTTAAGCATCATTATATTATTTAACTCAACACAAAATTTAAATTCGATCTATTCAATTAAAAATTAAAAATAGGAAGCGTTCCCTTATTATCACTGTAGTTTCGCGATGTTTCCGAACTGACATCTAACAGCATCTTTACGGGATACAGAACGCGATTACGTTACGAAGACTTCTCTCTACGTCAGAAGTAACCAGCGTAAAAATCGGCTTTAGGACCAATAGCTTAGGTTGATTAGAAGCTTGATTACGTAATGAATATCTTAAAGTGATTGGTCATGTAAATTTTTTTTTCTAGAATTACGGCAGAGTTGACCCTCTGTATCACACTATAGACAGTAGGTAACATACCGTTTGAGCGCTGTTTTTGTAATTTTCTTTATAAGTAAGAAAAATTTACTGAAATATGTGGTTTTTTTTAAAAAATATTATCTCGAGAACAAAAAAATCAAACTAATTTGAGTTTATGAGTGATAGAGGGTTTAAAAAATAAAAAAAAATAAAATTTAAAATCCTGAAATACGTGTATTTTATTAATTTTCATTATTATCTCGAACTTAAAAATATATAAATAAATAAATTAATCCGAGTTATTGAGTGATAGAGAACTAACATTAATCAGCATTGGACTATTCCTAGATCACTCTCCATTCTTTTAGCATTTCAAAGTATTTATAAGCATTGTGTCCGACGCCGCGTGTGTGTTATAATACAAGTCATGAATTATTTGTTTTTAAATGTGGTTTACATTATTTTCTAACATAATTTTGTTCTTAAATACATTTTAACAAGACATTAAGAATTTTTTACTTATTTTATGTATATATTTACTTTTTACTTTTACGGTAAAAAACTACACGTAAGCTCTACTTTCGAAAGAAAAAAACCTTACTTTAAAAATTTTTCGCTCACCGTCATAGGCACATTTTACTATCTCTGCAGAAGTCTAGCTCTGGTTCGATAAAGATATATGTCCTTGCATCATTGCTAGCTTCCAACTTATTGAGGCTTTCCTATGCCGATAGATCCCAGCACTTTTTTCGCTTTTTTTTAAAGCATATGATTATTGAGTTTTACATTATTGCTGCAGTAAATTTTCAATTACAATGCACCTTAACGTCTCTGAGCACAACCTACTGACTTCTTATAAAAGTAGGCTTATCTTGTTGTGGTATAGATTGCAACGGCTTTAAACCGTTGCATTGAAAACGGTTTAAAGCCGAAATATCATTAAAAAAAGCATAAAGGTAACGTTTTTGTTTAACTTTTCAGGCTGACTTATTTGGGATCATCTGGTATAGGAAGTGCCTTTGCAGCGCCAAGTCAGCAACAAGGGCAGCAAACGAAAAAGATATTACCAATGCCGACAATTACAATGCCGACAACCTTTGATATAATGGAGTTCACTAAGTGCGTTTTTCGATATTTATTGCATAGATGTATTTCGTTAAAAGGAAAAATAATACTTATTCTCTTGCAGAGGCAAAAAATTCAAAGGTGATACATAAGATATCAACAAGAGAAATTTTTTTGTCTTTTGCAAACGTCGAGTCGATGATTATGGTGAAAACACTTATGCATGGTGCGAAAAGATAGTACTGTCTATATTCTCTGAGGCACAAGTTTGACTCGGGGTACCTGCTCCGCAATAGCAAATGCTTCCGCAACTGTTCTACTCCATAAAAATAACAATTTCTTGTTGGTCCTTTTATAATATTTGTAAATCATAATATTGGCATGCGTTAAGTTTGCCAATGAAATACATTTTAATTTCTTTAACACTTTTATATCAGAAATTTTGAAGAAAAGTTTTTAGAAAGACTTTCGAACATTTTTCTATACTTTAAATTTTGTTAATATCGTTCCTTATTTATTTTCTTCCCAAAAAGTCGCTTATTTCAGTAAAAATCAGAACAATACCTTTTCTTAAAGGGTGATTCAATTTAGGCTTCCAAATTAAATTATTTAGAAAAAAACATAATTTCTACAAAAAAAAAAAAAAAGAAAAATCATTAATCTTTTCTTAAAAGTTTTATTTTTATTTCAATGAAATTATGTATGGTATATTATAGCGGCCGAATGGCTGCTGTGGCATGTTGTAATGAGATTGTGATATTTGATTACTCGGTTAAACACTTTTTGCTAAGTGAATTTCTCGTTGCAGGGAGGAAGAAGAACCATCTCAGAAGAAATCTTAAAACATTTTGCCGACTTTGTGAAAAAGATACAAATGTGCTGAAGAAATTAATCTTCTAAGGCTGCCCACATCAAAAAATTATTGGCAAATTATGTATTTGTTTTGCTTTCATTTCAATAAATGATTGCTTAGCATGATTTACTTTCTTTCTTGTTTTTTTTTCTGCTTCCACTCGTAGCAGTTTGACAGATTTTCATGCACTTCAAAGTAACACCTTTCAAGAATCGAAAATATAAATATGATAAATTATATATTCGTATAAAGGGAAATAAAAACAGGAAATGAAACATACTTTTAAATGCTCTTTTAGCAGGTTAAACAATTTGCTCCTGGACAGTAGTGCACCTAGAATTTGCTTTGGGGGCGAGGGTACAGTAGTCCAGTCAAAACATACAAAAAAAAAAAAAAAAAAATAAAAGAGGCTGAAATCACAAAAGCGTGATGTAGTTCTGATTTTTATTATGTCGTTTGTGTCAGTTAGGGTAGAATCAATCCAAGTTTGCAGTTTCGGAAAACCTGTGCTCGCTGCGTAACACGTGAGAAACGACAAAATTTTAAGGACTGTTTTCTTTGATCACCTTATAACTCTTAAACTATCCAATTTTTTAAGTGAATTGCATGTACCAATCTTCAAGTACATTAAATTTGCTACAATTTAAGCTCAACTAGATTGCTGTAAAACCAATATTATCTGAGAGATGACATTTCAAAAATGGGTCACTTTTTCTGAAAAATTAAATTTTTGAGGTTTAAGGACGTTTATGACCACAAATAGACATAATCTCTCATCTTACAAGAAAATTTATAGAAATGTGGCTGTTGCAAATTTAATTAGCTCTTATCTAAGCACAAACCATAGTCTGGAGACGCCCTGCTTCTCTTGTAATCGTCAACAATGAAATTGATTTTTGAACAAATAAGCCAGAATCCTTGAATAGAGGTCAAAGTTTAATTACTCAAATATATGGTGCTAAGTATATGATCCTGTTTCTTGTGAAACCGGAGATGACCCATGATATTTTTTAAAAATATAGATACTACTCTACACTAGATACATATTAGCATAAATAACTTAGGCTCACTCAGGGCTTGCAGAGCAAAATCCATTCAAAAATGTAGTTTTCGTTGATTTTCTCCGGTTTTTAACTTACTTTCCGTAAAAGTAAAAGAGAAAGGAACAAAGCGTAAAAGTAAAAGAAAAGGAACAAAGCATGAAAGAAGGCTTAATGTATCGTAATATCAAAAAGAATAAAGTTACCCAAGTTAGCATCAAGTTATTCACCCCATCAAGTAAACTTGATTCTTTAGCAGCCTCAAGTTAGCTGCTAAAGCGTCAAGTTCCCCACACAATTACTATTAGATTAATTACACATCATAGTATAATACTTAGAGAAATAACAGTTCACACTTGGCTTTTGTAGTTAAGCGAGCTCAAAGTTAATAATTTTCAAAAAAAAAAAAAAAAATGTCAAATTTGAAGGTCAATTACTCTGTAAGCCAAGAGTCATTCACTATGAGACACAAACGCACTGTAAAAAAATTACAGTAGATTTTTTCACATAATAAATTACTGAATAATAATAATATTTTTTAAAAGAAAAGCTTGAAGTTTATAAGAACATATTTAGAAGAACTCTATCATATTGACATAAATTTAGCATATTTTATCATTTCTTTCTACAACTTTTCAAGGTTGTTACATTAAATTAATACAAAAATCCCAATTTTGAGTTCACAATGAATCCTCTACAATTAGGCAATGGAATTTTTTTTTTCTAAATTCCAGTCTGTTTTTTGTCTTTAATTCATATCTATATGTGTTAAAGCACTAAAATTTCACTGAATCCACCTGACCAAAACATCTGTTTCTGCACCCCAGGGCCCTTGGTCTCGTAAGTTGAGATGGGCTCAACAGGTCTTGGCCGGTTCTGCATCGCCGCCGAGTTTAGTTTTAGTTTAGTTTGTTGAATATTGATAAGTATGTAGCAAAAACTAACCGAAGAAAGTGTGAAACGTGCATAATGCTGCTCTATGGAAAGCGCATGCTGGATGATGTAAACAAGCCTGCATTTAAAAAAAATCTACATGCACTATAGGTTTTTAACCTGGGTCTGAAACTACACCACAAGGAGTATAAGTACATATGTATCTTATAGTGATTTACTCTTGGCTTACTGAGTAATTGACCTTTAAATTTGACCTTCTTTTTTTTTCTTCAAAATTTACCAACTTTGAGGCGGCTTAACTACAAAAGCCAAGTGTGGACCATGGTGTTTTATGTTTTTCTTAGTAATATACTATGGTGTGTACTTAATCCAATAGTCATTTATGTAGGGAACTTGATGCTTTAGCAGCTAACTTGATGCTACTAAAGCATCAAGTTGACTTGATGGGGTGGATAACTTGATGCTAACTTGGGTAATTTGATTCTTTTTATTTTTACGATACATTAAGCCTTTTTTCATGCTCTTTTACTTTTTTTTTTTACTTTTACGGGAAAGTAAACTTAAAACGGGAGAAAAAGCAACGAAAACGACATTTTCGAATGACCTTTATCGTCAAAATGACGCGTGACCCACCTAGTATAAAGTGGTATCCATATTTTTAAAAAAATGCCGCGGGTCACTCACGGTTTCAGAAGTAACAGGATGACATAATTTTCACGATATATTCGAGACCCTGAATTTTGATTTCTCTTCAGGGAAAAAATATTCATATATGATAGGAGACAGATTTCCATTTTTCTTATCACAGTATCACTGCCTACAGGAGTCGCGCCAGAGGAAGTTCAGATCCGTTTTCAGACCCTTTACAAAATTCCAATTAATCAAAACGGACTCTGCACAAAATTCCCAGCTAATAAATTTTACTTTTTGCAGAGTTATTTATTAAATAAGCGGCAAAAAATAATAAAATATTTTACCACTGTTTAAATTTTGAATTTTCACAAAAATTACTTGATTTTTTACAAAAATCTTTTTAAAATTCTCAAAACTCCGGACGCTGTTAAAAAATGCTGGATCGAAACTTGTAACATATTCTGAAAGTTTTGGGAAAATTAAAGACATCAACTATCACTACGACATTAGCACAACACGATAATATGAGGCCAGTACAAATAATACGAGGCACAGCTGTCACACCTGGTTGAGCGCCCATGCTTTGTTTCCACTCTACGAAAAATAAAATACTATCCATTATCAGATATGACCAGTGAAATTGTAAAATGTCTTGAAATAATGGCTTACTATTCAAGACAGTTGGAGAATATTTAACATTCGAACACATGAAGATATACGTAATTGTATACTAGAGAATAGAATCCGGCCATGATTCTTTGGAGCACCTGAACCGGAGGATCTGAATAGAATATGTGTTCTACCAACGATAATTTGCGCAATATATAACTATACAAAATAAGTACAGAACATTTTTTTTTTGATATTCAGGACTTGATAGGGATGTCCAATGGCAATGAGATGCGTTTAAACTAGTGCCGTAAAGCCCGACATAGTTTTTTTGCCCCAGCTGACTGTTCCATGCTCCCTTGCACTCCTCTTCTCCACCAGACCCCTACCTATTAGCCGAGGCCTTAGGATTGCTTACGCACGGGGAGAGGTAGTGGGGTCTACGGATTTTACATGCACATATCCCCAAGTATACATGGTGGTCTTCAGTGGGTATCGAACGCGCGACCTTCCAAGTGGAAGTCCGACGTGCTAACCACTAGGCTCACGTGGTCCACAGCAAAAACTTGAACTTTACATTTCGAGCAATGGCTACTAAAGCGCAGCCGCTGATTGGCTGTGGCTACGAAAAATCGAACTCTTCAAAGCTAGAAACGGTGAAGCAAAATCAGAGCCCTATGGAACAAATCTACAGTTGTGCTATGCAAATGGATACAATGTTTCTGCAGCTAGATGTTAAGCTGACCACTTATCAGTGACGTTTTTGTTTGTGGTACTTAGCACCCAAATTCCTAGCCTGGATGTTCGTTATGCCTGGAAGTATCAGTCGAAATCGGTTTTCAGAACCTCAACCTCAAAGTAACTTAGTTACAAAGTTTAATGGAAAATTCTTAATAAAAATCGGCCTGAGAGTCTGACGGATATTCGAAGTGGTTTTTCTGAACCTCAACCTCAAAATAACTTATATGGGTCATTGTTATAAAGCAGGCAAAACACGTCTTTGTCATGTATCAGCTAAATGTGAAAGTAATGAGGGCTAGAAATTTTTTTTTTACTTCTCTGTACCTTAGATGAACCTATATATACCGTACAAAATAGAAACATTCTTAAGAATTATATTTAAAAAAAAATGTTAATTAGTATTCCATAAAATCATTGTCCCGGCTTGTCACCAGAACTAACTATGCTTCTCGAAGACCTGGTGTAAAGAAATAAGATGTTTAAAAATGAAATATTATCAGATATCTCTCTATACTAAACAAAAAGGTCAGTTGAAATGAATTAGGGCCACGGCATGTGAAAAGAATTATACCGTTATTAATGTGGAACTGTCAGATGACTTTAACAGAACTAAATAAACGGGACTATCTAACACAGCAAAATTATTGTCTTACTCAATAAGCTGATGATAGCAATCAACATTTAACTTATTTCTATTTTTTAAGTTTTTTTCTGTAGTCCAATTTTTTTCAATTAGGAATCATTTAAAACGAAAATTGTAAAGAAAAAAAAATGAAATAAAAAAAAGAGTTTTGTTTGAAAACCTGCTACACTCTTTAAACGTTGAAACACTCTTTTAAATTAGCATCTTTAAATAATTCCGGTAACAATTTGAATGCGTCATTTTTATAGTAGAGACGGCTGAGCCACGGTTCTGTTTGAACTTTTTTAGCTTCAAAATGTAGCTGAAATCATGATGATTCAATATTTATATTGTTGTAGCTAAAAACATAACTTAAATTACAAAAAAAAAAAAAAAAAAAACGGAAAAATCGCCCACCTGAATATATTTTCTTCAGGTAGGAAAAAAGCCCCAACTACTGTTGACTGCATTTTCAAAATAGTACCAAGCTATGTGATATCTTTTTCACACGTGCACAACAAAAGTATGTTAGTTGCCAATGTTAGAAAGAAAAATTAACCTACTGCCGAGAAAATCGGGGTGGTTCAATTATCCCTACTTTCTCCTGACATTAGTCAAAATATGATTTCAATAAAAAATACATAAAGATATAAAAAGATAAATAGAATTTTACAAAAACATGATTTACATTGATTTTAGAACACCCCCCTCCCCCCCACACACACCTTGTGGCCGCCGCCGCAATGAATAAATATAATTTTCTGCGACTTAAAATGACATGTATATACAGACACGCATATAAATACATTATATTTCTCAAGATGGGGGGGGGGGGGAAGGCAATTTCCAAATCCTCCTTAGCTCTTAATGTCACACACGAAGATAAAAAAATCCTGCTTTGTAAAACGGAAATTTATGATCGTAAATTACGACTAACTATCAATACTTTCGAATTCTAGCTTTCCTAGCCTTACATCCATTTTGTTCAAATTTTACAAAGTATCATCGTAAAGATGGGAAAGCTTATTATTTTAGGAAAAAATTCTTAAAAGCAGCAGTCATAACATTTTACAATTCACCTTCGAAATTGCTTCTCAACAAAAATTATTTTTATGAAATACATATATCGTATTTTTTTAAAAAAAATGTGTACACGCTTTTAATTCCTTTCACAAGAATGAGGTGTCAATCGAATCGGTATGATTGTTGATTGTCGGAGTCTGACATCTGCAGCATTTTTATCTTTTATTATTTTTTTTGGCGGAAAAAATTCTTTTGAATAAAACCCTGTACGAAAAAAAGAAATCGATGGCAGCACCATGCAGTTATGATTCGAAGTCAAAGATTTGACATAATAATCAGAATCAACTAAAGCCATTTTCGTCAGATATGAATCAATAGCTTAAAAAAAAAAAAAAAAAAAAACACACACACACACACAGAGCTTCTGCAACACCTGCGATTAGTGTGTATAATTTTAATTGTTTTCCTATTGCACTGAGAACATAATTTCAAGGTAATCTACTCCCAAAATGTTGTAATTTAAAGTTTCATCTAAATGTTTGAACTTTCAGGTTCATTTAACAAATGTGATTTTATTAAGAAGACTAGTTTGATTATCACCTGCCGATAAATCCGTTATCAGTAATCGGCCAATTTGCTCATCGGTGCAATCCTAGTAACAATCATTAAGGATTTAGCTTAGGGAGGAGGGATCAAGGTTTGGAGAAGGGATGGAATGGATATTGATTATGTCGGATATTCAGTGTCCTTTCTTTGACGGATCCAAACTCCGAACCGGATATCAGCTTTGATTTTTGAAACCTGAAAACTATCCGCCTATTTTTAAACATAGGAAAGTTTTCAAATCCGTTGTACCTTATTAATTCATCTATATTTTCGAAACATACTGTAATTAATTATATTTTAAAAATCAAATTTTCGTTCGAGAGGAAGGTCAGCGTCTCCTCTCCAGATATATCTACCGGATGTGAATCCTGCTACACCATGTCACAAGATTTTTATTGCAAGGGCACGTATATTAAAAAAACGGTCGCATACCGGATATTCAATGCTTTAGGGATTTTTTTGAAACATGCAAATTAATTATAATTTTGAAATAACATTTTCGCTTGAGAGGAAGGTCTGCGTCTCCTCTACGGATATCCGTCGTGCCATACCAAGGTTTTTATTGCCTTGATTCCGGATATTATAATAAAAGGTCGGATACCGGATATTCAGTGCTTTAGGGCTTTTTTTGAAACATGCAAATTAATTATATTTTAAAAATTTCATTTTCACTTGAGAGGAAGGTCTGTGTTTCCTCTCCTGATATCCGTCGTGCCATACCAGGGTTTTTATCGCCCGGATTCCGGATATTATAAAAAAACGGTCGGATACCGGATATTCAATGCTTTAGGCATTTTTTCGAATGCAAAGAAACTGTTCCGGGGGTTGGCGAGTGATAGCGAGGAAGGAGCCCCTAGTACATGAATAAAAGGTAATTTAGACGATGAGCAATTATTTAAAAGACTAGCATTATTTTCTCATCTATCTATATAAATAAAACCGAAAGTTTGTGTATCAGGTTGTGTGTGTGCGTGTGTCCGTCGTTCGCCTACTGGCGAGATGGAACGGTCCAGGCTTACGAAATTTTGGTTACAGGTTCCATTGGGTCAGGTTCTCGTGTACCTCGAAGCGTTTTTCCTAAAATTGATTTTGTTCTTTTTTTTATTTCAATTTTAAGCAAAACTGTTAATTTTTTTATTATTCATCGAAGAAACGTCCCACGTATTAGACTTTTGCGCCATATTAATGCCGGTAAAAAAACTGTACAAGAGGATTTTTTTTCCAGTTCGTAGAACAAATAGAACACGCTCAGTATTCATTTTAAGCAGTTTTCGAATTTTAAAACGAGGCTTACTTCTGAATTTATCCGCTTAATTTGCGTGTTTTCTCCATAGTAAAGAGTACTTTTATAGCCAACTGGTTAACATAAGATTGAAAAAATGCTATTTTATTATTCATGCCGTTTTAAAAGCGAAACAAATTCTAAAAATTAATTTCATTCTTACACATATTTTTTTGATTATTAACTGCAGACGATTTTTAATTACTTTATCTTGAAGTTGATTCTTCTTTCTTTTTTGGCAATTTAATAGTATGGTACCAGTTTAATAATTTCATTAAACATAGCATTTCTTATGGTAGAGTGTCCGTTTTATCAACGAAACAAATTCTAAAAATTCATTTCATTTTTATGTATATTTTGTGTATTATTAACTGCAGACGATTGTCAATTACTTTATCTTGAGGTTGATTCTTCTTTTTTTTTTTTTTTGTCAGTTTAATATTTATTCCTTCGATAAACCTAGGTTGGAAGGTTTTCGATATCGAATTTTTGATGAAATTAAAATTTCGCCAAGTGGTGATAACGTTTTTTTTGCCCCCCCCCCCCATCCAGTTAATTATTCTCAATATATTATCTTGCGCTTCGCAACTTTTCCAAACCAAGCCAATAACCCTTATTAGTGATATTGTTCTCATTTAATTCAGGATCATGGCGCATTTGCGTTATGCTTCCATCACAGAGTAATCATAAACCAAAGACACATCTTAATGTTAATTCCTATGTAGTCAAAAACTGCGTTCAGCGCCCCCACGGAGAAAAACAGGAACTTCTTTTGACGGTTTTGCTGTTACTTTAATTGTTGTCACTCCCCATTCCTGGCTATTACGATTATTGACGTCACCCCTATAACCATTACTTATTTCTTTTATTTGTGAATAATTGTCAGTAATTTTTATCGGTTTTGGAAAACTGCTTCTATTACTATGAAATTTTGCTTCGTATAAATAAAATGCCATTTCTACTAACGACTCTAATTTTCTAATCAACATTTTTTTCAAAATTGATTTCAAAATTCTCTTTAATTTTCTCCCTCCCCCTTTTATAGAATTAAACTGCAAGTAAGATGTATTTCACACTGATGTTTCGTATCACAGTCATATTTAAAATAACACTTTCAAAACATATTAATCTTTCAGAATTCTAAATATTTGTTTGCCCTTTTCTCGTTTTTACTTCGCCTAGCATTATATTTGTCTACTCGGTTTCTTTTAATACAGTTTTTTTTCTTTGATACAGTCTTTTATTCTATACTTCTAAAACCTATAGCTTTGCATGAATCTCAGAACAGTTTTTAAGATTACCATTTCATTTTATTCAACGTGCCTACTGTTCTTTTTGAATTAAAAATGACATTAATAAATATCATACAATAAGATCTAACAAATCGGGTACTTTTCCGTTTCGGGGGGGGGGGGGGGGGCTGGCGATGGTTTTGTTATTATTTTTTAGACAAATCAATCTACTATATCATTTTTGGGGTGCCGTTGGTGAGGTTTAAATATTTTTCGCAAAAACAAACTCCACAAACTAAACAAATTGATTTAGCAAAAAAAAACTATCGCCAGCTCCCTGCATCGAAAAAACCAAAAATTGGAGCAGAAGTTTAATCATAAAACAATATACATAAAAAAATCTTTATTTAAACTCTCTATGTAGTAAGACAAGGTGCACAATTATAAAAATCAATAAAATATATCCTGTTAAAATAAAGTCCAATATAAAAAAGATAAATAAACTAAGCATTAATTTTCAACAGATAAAAAGGAAAATGTAGAACATGTTCTAAATAAGTTCAGTTAAATGTATTTGGTATCAAGAAATTCTTAAGTTAGATATTATTTTAAAAAGTAATCCTTTCTAAATACCGTAAATAAACTTTAGCGTTGAAAAATATTCTAGAAAATGACAAACAAAAGTAATGAAAGTGTAAACATTATTCAATCTGAAAGAACTACACAAAGCTGCAAATGAGCGAACCGATTCTGAAGAAATATGCAATTTTCTTCCAAAACAAAGATAATATCGTCGTAGAGGACACATAAGTTAAACTTCAATGCGAACTCTTGTAATTTAGTTCATGTTTTTCCCCGTGGTGCGCTAGTGAAATCGACACTACAAAATGGCTTGAGAGTTGACCCTCTGGTTTATGATTACTCTGTGGCTTCCATTACTATGGTGCAATTTGGCGATCTTCTGCTTCACTTTAACTTTTTTACGTAGCGGTTTTGGTTTCATATTTTACTCAAGTGGTTTATTTTATAACATTTATTTAATTTTTTTACTGTCTATTGCACCATTTGGACAGAATTTAGTTATTTCTTTCGATCAACTTAAATTTCTCACTTCAGCATTAGTTCAGTACTGAACATTTTGTAGTTTAAATGTGCATGTTTGTTTGCTTTTGGAAATAATGCTTTTCTTTCTTTCTTTCGTTTTTATCCGAGTTTTATAAAAGTGCTATTTAATTGAATTTTCAGGATATGTTTTGAAGATTTTGCAAGCGGAATTTTTAGGAAATGGTGTCTTTATTTTGATGGGGAATTTAAGATGGACTGTTGGTAACTTTAAGAACAGCAGTTCTTAAAATTCTGTAGTCTAATGTGTATTTTTAGTCCCTGACGTCTTTATTCTCATGGAGATTTTTTGGGAATAATGTCTTTATTCTATTAGAAGGGATATTTAGGAATAGTTGCCTTTCTTCAAATGGGGGGTTTTAGGGACCTTTTCTTTATTGTAGCAGAAATATTCAAGAACCGTTGTTCTTTATTTGATGGGATTTTTAAAAAGAATACTGCTCTTATTCTAATCGGAATTTTTAGATGTAATGTTGCATATATTGTAATTGCAATTTTTACGGACTCTTGATATCCTTTGAGAACAATTATCCCGATGAATATGTGCATTTTAGCTACTGTTGCAATTACTCTTGGCAATTTTTATGAACTGTTATTGGCATTTTTATGTGGATTTTTATGGACTTATTTTTGGTTTAAAATGAATTTTACGAGGCTGTTGTGTTTAATGCAATCGCGATTTTTAATGAGTTTTTCTGTTTAAAAGGAATTTTTAAGGACTGTTGCTTATGTTCTATTTGGATTTTATAAGAATTTTTTTTTGTCATACATTTACAACAGAGTTTTGGATATGTATCACCTGGCCTGCAAATAATGCAATATTATCCCGAGCAACGTCGGGCATGTCAGCTAGTCTTTAATATAATTGTAAAACCTATGTCAGTAGGAAAGTCGTCACTATCCTAGCAATTGATATTTCGCTCAATATTTCTCATATAGATAGCAAAAATAGCTTTACTTCAGACATCCTTCAGAAGAGCTATTGATCATATATTTGACATGTGGACGGTTAACTGCCAGATTGTGCCATTTTCTTTTTTAGCAAAAAATCAAGTTTATTGAGAGTGAGTGAATGTTTATTGAGAGTCATTTTCCTGGTACTTCTAGAAAAGCTCTCTGCACAAATTTTTTAAATTGTAATTTGGTATACTTAATAGTGTTATTCTAATAATGCGTAAATTTTAACATTAGGAAATTTGAGGAATAGGTATCAGCCTTGAAAAACATTCATTTCTTCATTATCCTGGCCGTCATTGTCGTGGCATATTAAGGGCAAGATTGGTGAGAGTAAAACAGAACAATGACTGAACAAAGCGTTGTGTTTGTTTAAAATATAATTATACTATAAATGAGTTTAAAAGTTTGGAAATGTAATAATTATGGCAGCGGTTACTTGTTTTTGCTTTTAGTTGTGGTTTGTGATTTTGTAATCATAGTGCTTTATAAACTACCAAATTGAATTAACTTAATTATTAACAACAATTTACATGCATGAAAAAAAAGTTTTTCCGACAATTAATTAAAGTTGTTTTAATATCTGATCAAGATTGGATGGAATAGTAAATTACTCAAAATCCATAAATAGAATTAGTCTACTTTGGACATTTGTTCAGGGGAATTAGGGAAACATTTTTTCTCTCGTCACTTCCGGTAAATATTTACACTACTTATTAGTTATTTTTACCTGTTGTACAAACTGCAAAACAATTACAAACAACATATTTGAGATAATTATAACACCCATTAAAAAAAAGTGTCTATCACTGAAATGTTTTCTGTTTTAGGAGACTGACCCATATATCAACTATCACAAACGAGGAGTTTGTTAAGGATTGGGAGAACCTGTTGGATAAAGCAACTAACTTTTCGACAGATGTCCAGGTAGTTGGTTTGCTTCCCAGGTGCATAGGGGCTGGTTAAATCAGCGGGCTAGGAGCATGAACCTGATTCTTAAGAAACTTTGCATAAAGCATTCAACCAGGTTCATTGATGTTTGGAGTTCTTGTCAGCGTGATTGGGTTGCGAGGGATGGTCTGCATCTTAGTTCTAGGGGTGTAGTTAAGGTTAGCGATATGATTTTAGAAGCTTCAGAATCAAAAAACTAATTTTAGATGGGGGGATTGGAGAATGTCATGGTGTTGACTTCTGTTCTGGTGCTTTTAAAAATGAGGGTAAAATATTAAGCAATAGTAACATTAATAGTAGTGATTTGAGGCATCATAAAATGTTTAAAACAAGCAAAATGGGCATGCTCAGGTTTCTATATACTAATGCTCGCAGTATCAGGAATAAGATGGACGAGTTAAATAGTGTTATCGCAGGTGAGGAGTTGGATATTATTGGAATTACGGAAACATGGGTTACTGATGATGATAAGGATTTAGTGAGCATTGCTGGATACAATTTGTTTAGGCAAGACAGGCTGGGTAAGAAAGGTGGAGGGGTTTTATTCTATATTAAGGACACTTTTATTTGCAATGAATTGGTCATTAATAATAAGCCTAATGATATTGAAATGATCTGGGTGGAGTTGGTGAGCAATAAGGGGAAGAAGTTATATTTGAGAAATGTTTACAGGCCGCCTATGTTAGTCAGGATCAGGACGAGGAGATGTATAGTGTTATTAGGGACATGTCTGGTAAGGGCTCGGTCATCATGATGGGGGACAGGCTTGGAGTAATCGCGATTACGTAATCGTAATCGGCTGTAATCGATTACATTTTGACAAAATCGTAATCGTAATCGTAATCTGATGATGGCATATTCTCATAATCATAATCGAAGTTGTGTAATCTCGTAGTCCTTTTTCTCCCGGAATTTTAATCGTAATCTTAAGGAAAAAATCCGTAATCTGCTAGTCCTGCAATCGTGTAATCTTGACCTGCTGAAAGCTGAAATTTTCAGCGCTACCCTTGGATAGAAGAGATAAGATTACAAGAAAAAGGATTCAAACTGTGTACTGAAGTCCTATCCTAAGTGGTCTGTAACCTATGGGCGATCATAATATAAAAGGTTCTGTGTGGCGGTCGCAGAGCCTTGATGGCAGGACCATATAATAGTCTGCTAGAGACGCTTGTTGTCCTACTTGTTGCGGTCTCTCAGAACTCTTAATTGCGGCTCCACTCTCCATGGGGAATGGCTGGAGGTGTCTATAGAAGGACCAAATGCATCGGTCATTTTGCTTCCTTAACCTTTTCCCAACGGCGGTACAGCATATGTACCGCGAAAAAACGTTTTCTGGCTGCGGCTGTGGTACACCTGTTGTACCAAGCTTTTTCTTCCCCTCTCACTCGCTTCTCGAAGGCGATAATCCTTTAAAACACACCCACGGTCAGAAGCGGTGAATGGACCTCAATGCTCTTCCTTTGGGGGGTCCGTCAATCAAAACTAGTTGGCACGTTTATGTCCGCAGAAAAGAATAAGACGCCAAACTTCGGAAAATTTTCAAGGTTTTTACATTTATTTAGTTTGATTGTAATATAATCGCAGTTTTGAAAGTTACATAATACTTGTTAGTTTCACAAGTTTTAATGCCGTTTATTTTAATTTTGTGATTATTTTGAATAGCAATTTTAATCATCAAAAATATAAAAGAAAAGGGAGGCACTTTGAAAAAAAAAGGGTTCATTGTAATTTGTATTTAAATAATTTTGAATGATAATTATTAAAAAGTTTTGAAGATTTTACTATAAAACTTGATACAAATTTACTTTATACAAATTTTAACTAGACCTCCTAAACCTGTTTTGTAATTATGCTCCTATTACGATTCAGAGTTTATGTTCGTTTCTAAAAAAATTGAATTGTAACGTACTTTAAAAAATCATTTTATAATAATTAATTTACAACAATATCAAATAATGTTATGAGCATACAAAACATTTTCCTTTGTAATGAAACGTGAATTAATTATTAGGGACCGTTCATAAAGGAGGTTACGCTTTTTTCCAACATATTTGACCCCTGTCCCCTTTGTCACAAAATATCACATTTCAGCGGACCCTCCTCTCCCCTTTGTCACGTGTAACGCTATGTTGCATAAGCAGGGATGTCACACTTGTTACCCCCTCCCCCCTTGTCACAATTTCACGAACCCCCCTCCCCCCTCGTAGCGTGACATCATTTATGAACGATCCCTTAGTGAATTTTTCTGACAAAAGTGTTTCGAGTTTTACATTAATAATTATCAAACATTTTTGTCACTAACAAATACAAGTTTCTTGATGAAAAATTTTGCAAATTTTCTATAACTCCGGACATAAGCTTTATTCAATTAGTGTTTCACTTAGGAAAAATAAATATTTAAAGCAAAAATTCATTTAAAACAAGTCATTTTTCTTATTTTCTAAGGACTGTTTTCCGCAATCATACGTTTTATGAGCAAGTCCATGACGCAATCACTAAATTATTATGAATACCTAAAACAAAAACTTTGTACTCAACAATTGGCGTTAAATGGCACCTTTTCAGAATTATTGATATTTAGAACTTATTATTCTCTATGCATAGACATTTTTCTACTTATTATTAAAATCATGTTTATTTTTTTCTTATCAGTCATTGATTACGTAACCTAAAAAGTATAGAAATCTTATAGAAACAAAGTTTTTTTGTGTATGTTAAAAGGGACTCAAGTTGATTACCAGGTGTTTTTGTGCATGTAGAGGGTGTGGAACGGTAATCCTTTAACAATTACTTGTGGTATTTCCAATAAGAGCCTCAGAAGAATGAATGAATGGTAGACCCAAGTTTGTATTTTCCTAAAAGTTCATGCTTTGATTTGAAGTAAATATCTGCTGAGTATCCCATTCTTCAGCGACTGACAACAAAACGGTTTTTGAAACATTATATACAAAAAGGGAATGTTGCATTCTATAGAAGCAAGGTAATCCAGCAGAAGTTTTTTATGTGAATGGGCAAGGTGTTTGTGTTTGCTCCGTTTGCTTCTATTGAACTGCGCAGAGCAACCAATTGTTCTTTTAGCTCAGATTCTTTCTCTGACACTTCCATTATTTGACTACATTTTTGAGTGGAAATTCTCGACTTTTCCTCTCGAGTCTAGGGGATTAAGTTTCTAAGACCATTTACATTTGTCACTGGCTTTAGTTGAATGTTGTTTATTATGCTTTTGCACCGTAGTGTAGTGTAAGTTTTTGTAAGAGGTCCCCCCCCCCCCCCCGTATGCATCGAATCTTCGGGACTATTTTACAAACCAAGCTTGCTTTACTTCTTTTTTTATTTATTTGTTTTTTCTCATTTTGAAAGGTCTAATGACAAATCGCGTTGTTCGTCCCATTGCCATATAAAAACTGGAAAATAAAGTCACATGTAACGCTATATTATTACATTAGCATAAAATAAGTTTAATTTTCTGATTTAAAATGTTTTTATAGAAATAAAAATGTACGGATGTCACACTTTTTGTTACCCCCTCCCCTTGTCACAAACTGTCATACTATCTTGAAACCCCCCCCCCCCCCGAAGCGTGACATCATTTTTATAAATGACCCCTTATTAGAGTATAACTTAACGTTTCAGAGAATATGCATAGGCTTTATTAAGCTATGATAGACTATGCCCCTAATATATTAAAGTTATAAAACGAACTAGTAAACTTTTTTTTAAATCTCATATAGCAAAACAGTTGTTAGTATTCATATGGAAAAAAGGAAATTATATAGTATTACTTTATCAGTTAATTTAAGTACTATTTCTATAATTGTTTTTCCGCATATTATTATTACAAAAGCATTATCTAATAAAGTTAAAACATGAAAGCGATAATCCAACCGAATTTATTATTCTAGAAAACAGCGTAGTAAAAGTCGTACGATTCTAAAGTATCAGTAAAACCAATTTTTAAATGACAGAAAATACAGAGTGTTTTCAAAGATAAACAAGATGATAGTAATAATTAAAATACATAGATTTCCAAAAGAGTAAATAATTCTTTATCGATACTTTAGATTAATTTATAAGAACAGTATCAAAAAGCGCTTGAAGGCCATGGATAGTCATATCAATACTAAAGCAATTTAAATAATGTGTTTTACCATTTTACTAGATAGCAGGATTATTATTTTGAATTACAGAATTTCTCAAATAGTAGGAGGATTAGATAGAACCGTATTTTACGACATAAGTTCACTTTTTGCCCAGAGAAATAGCCTCAAAACTAGAGGTGCGTCTGACATTTGAAACTGAGTGTAAAATGTCCAAGTGTTTGATTTAAAATTTCTTCCTGTGATAAAAATGCCAGAGAGGAAATAAAACTCTAAATAAAGATTTTTATGACAGTAAACTGGTCAGTTCAGTATTATGAATTAATAATTGTTTTCCTTCTTTGTAATCTAATCAAATCATAAATATGTAAAGTGTTATTTTCCGGATACTGCATAAAATTAAAGAGCTTATTACAATAAACACCTCAATTTTAAGCGATGTGTTTATTATAACAGCTACTAAAATACGGCAAAACGTTGATTAATATTGTCGAGTTTTTCCCACGCTAAAATGCATTAACTTTATTCTAAAGTTGTCATAACGACATTTATCTTGCTTTCAAAAGTAATTTTGTGCAATTCTTGCTATAGAACTTTGGTACGAATACAAATATTTCTAGATCATTGACAAAGCGATAAGTGGCCAAAGTATTGTCATCCTAATGCAACCCTTCACTGAGGAATTGACAGCGGTCAGATTTTCGCAGAGTGGAGTTCGCGCCTTTTGCAAGTTTCCCGCTCGGGGGAGGGATGGAAACGGGAAATCTCAGCCGTAGGGAGACAAGAAAGTACTTCGCATCATAGCCGTTGTGTAAAGATTAATTACCCCTTCAAAACATATTCAAACGGTTGGGCAATAGGCGAGAGTCTGGGCGGGACCGCCGCGAGTAAAAGAGAGTTCCCTCTTTCTTTCCGCGGGTGTCCCGGTTTGGAGCCGGCATTATAAGAATGGGCGCCCCATTTTCCCTTTCAATAATCGAAGTAGACTGCCCCCTGAAAATCTAGTGTTGGTACTATCACCTACACACATAAAGAGACATGAAATGACTTTTGTGTTTTCGCCTTTCTTTAACGGCAGAAGTGAAGATTTTTTCTAAAGAATAGCACATTTACACTTCAGCAATTTAGGAGCAGGCGTTACATGATGCTCTATGCTTAAGATGCATGAAATCTTAACCCTGGTACATGTGATTATTATTCTTTTTAAAAATATGTTCTTCGAATATTTAAAAAAGTACATACATTTAAATCTTAAATTTATTCATATTTTAATGCTAATATTCTTTTTAATTAATAGGTATGTAAAAGAAAATGATATATGTTCAGACATTTTCCCAATTGTTTTTTACATGCATGAATTAATATTTAGGAATTATTTTAAAAAATTAATTATCTTTTTCTTCTTAGAATTACCTCAACAGAATTTTGTATTTCAGTTGAATCTTGTACGTTAAATTTGTGTTGTAAAATTACTTGCACTTTATTTTTTTATTAAAACAGTTAGTATATGGAAAAAAATATATGCTCGTGCATGTTAAAAAAAAAAAAAAAACCACAAAAATCATATTAAAATATTATAGTCATTCGTATTATAATTATTCTTTATAATACTTTTTAACGATTACTAATTTTGCTAAGAGTTATTTGAATGTTCATGTTCAAATTTTTTGAAATTATTCTAAAATGCAGCATTTATTTTCAAAAGATTATTTATCTCTTACACTATCTGAATATTTTGTTATCCCGTGCAATTCATGCACATCTTATAAGTGATTTCATAAAGAATCATAGAAAATTATTATTTTCAGTAAACTAATTGGTGTTATGTGAAATATTTGCACAATTTAAACTAGAAAATAAATACAATGGAGAAATATACATTTTCAGAAATTGCGGCCAACTAAATTTTGATTGTATGCACACAAAATAACAATGAACCAGGTAAATCACTTATGCATTATATATACATTTAGTGCATCGTCTTTGCTTATATACAAAATACGATCAATGTAGTTATCCCTCACATGAGTTTTAAATATTCGAAAAATACTGAATGTGCCTTTCCTGATTATACATATATATATATATAATGCAAATTTTTCATTTCTGCAACGACGTCATAATTCCAGAACTGTGATGATGAAATTGTTTCATTATAATTGCATTCATCATCATTTCAGTTATCTCTTATAAAATCAAAAATTTAATTAAAAAACATAACTTTTTGATTTATGACACTATTGTGAAAATGAGAGTTGTATGCATAAAATCGGATAATTTTATGCTAATCTAATCGTAATCAAAATCGTAATCGGATGTCATAATCGTAATCGATTACATTTTTCAACGACTGTAATCGCTGTCATAATCGTAATTACTTTTTGGCAAAGGATTACAATCGTAATCGTAATCATAATCTCTCAATTTCTCCCTTTGTAATCGTAATCGTAATCGATTACGTTTCTTTGTAATCGACTCCAATCCTGATGGGGGATTTCAATTTCCCGGGCATAGACTGGAATAGTTTTTACACTAGCAATGGTAGGGAAGAAGATTTTCTGAAAGTGATTGGGGACTGTTTTTTGGATCAAGTTGTTACCCAGGGGACTAGGCATGGTGCTGTCTTGGATCTAGTTTTTTGTGATGTCGGAAGTTCTGTTCAGGGGTTGAGTATAGGGGAACATATTGGAGATAGTGATCACAATACTATTAGGTTTTGGACCAGCTTCGATGCTCACAAAGGTGAGCATTTCAGATTTGTACCTAACTTCAGAAATGTTGATTATGTTGCACTTGGGCAGGGTTTGAAAGAGGTTTTTTCTTCTGGGTTGGAGAATAGTGAAGCTGATCTTCAGTGGGAAGAGTTTAAGGGGAAATTGGAGAAAACAGTGATGGATTATGTTCCTTTTAGAAAGAAAGGGGATTTCACGAAAATTTGGCCCATGTGGTTCGCTAGGGAGGTGAAAGAAGCTCTCAATTATAAGCAAGCCACTTTTCGGCGACTAAAAGAGACTGGGTGCCATGCTGACAGGATTTTGTATTGTGAAGCTAGACGTACTTTTAAGTATTTGGTACGGAGTAAGAAAAGGGAATTGGAGCAAAAGCTTGCAGATAACATCGAAAGGAATCCTAAGAAATTTTTTGCTTATGCTAATTCAGGGAAAGCTCGTAATACTCAGGTAGGCCCACTAGTGGATGAGAACGGGAACTTGATTCAAAATGAGGGAGATATTGCTGATATTCTAAACAATTTTTTTTCCAGTGTATTTAACAGAAACTGTATCTCAACAGTTGACATAAGCGAGACGCAAGCTAATACACAGCTTGAGGATTTTGTATTTTCTAGGGATGATGTGTTGTTTCATTTGAAAAAGATTAAAGCAAATAAGGCTCCAGGACCTGATAATGATTATCCAAAAATTTTAGTAGAATGTGCAGAGGAATTAGTGGATGTTGTCTTGACTATTTTCATATCTTCATATAACTCGGGGACTGTGCCAGTGGATTGGAAGCTGGCAAACATAACGCCGCTCTTCAAGAAAGGGTCTAAAACTAAGGCAGGAAATTATAGGCTTGTGAGTCTTACTTCCGTTCTTTGTAAAATTTTTGAAACTCTGATAAAAAACAAAATAGTGAATTTCCTGGAGGCTAATGGAGTGTTGACTGATTTTCAGTATGGTTTTAGAAAGGGTAGGTCCTGTACAACTAATTTGTTGCATTTCTATGACAAGGTTACCATGGCACTAGATAATAAAAAGTGCGTAGATGTTGTTTACATTGACTTTCAGAAAGCGTTTGATAAAGTACCGCATGAAGCTCTTCTTAGCAAACTTACTTATATTGGTATTGGTGGAAAAACTTTAATTTGGGTTAAAAATTGGCTGACTGGGAGGAAACAAAGAGTAGTAGTGATGGGCATTTATTCTCAGTGGATTGATGTTTTGAGTGGGGTTTCACAAGGTTCAGTTCTAGGGCCAATATTATTTATTATTTTTATTAATGATATTACTCAGAGTATTTCTGGGAACATCAATATTTTTGCTGATGATGTCAAAATAATGGGAATTGTGGACACGGAGGAACAAGTCAATCAGTTTCAAGAGGATTTGAATCAAATTTCTTGGTGGGCAATTAAGTGGGGTATGTCTTTTAATATTGGGAAATGTCAAGTGCTTCATTTTGGTCATGGGAATAAACATGCAACCTATTATTTACAAGGTTCTGTCATTAGGGAAGCAGAAGCAGTTGTTGATCTAGGAGTATTGATTAGTCATGACTTCAAGTCCAGTCAGCAGTGTAGCATAGTAAGTAACAAAGCTAACAGGATGCTTGGGTTTATCAATAAGGCTATTTCGAACAGGTCTAGGGAAGTTGTATTGCCATTATACAGAAGTTTGGTAAGACCTCATTTGGAGTATGCTGTTCAGTTTTGGTCTCCGTACCTAAAAAAGGATATTACCTTATTGGAAAGGATTCAAAGGAGGGCTACAAGATTGGTAAGTGGTCTTTCAGACTTAGATTATGAGGTTAGGCTTAAAAGGCTCAATATGTATAGTCTTGAGCAAAGGAGAGTCAGAGGGGACATGATTCAGTTGTTTAAATTCATTAAAACGGGAAATGTTGATGGACTACAGCTATGTGCTGAAAGTAGAACCAGAGGTCATTGTTTTAAACTTTTCAAATCTCAGGCTAATCTTGAAATTAGGAAAAACTACTACTTCAATAGGGTTGTGGGCAGTTGGAATAGTTTACCGGAAGCGACTGTTAATTGCAGTGGGGTAAAAACTTTTAAGAAAGCTCTTGATGTTCATTGGGGACTGCTAAATTAACTAGGACCAGCCTAGTTGGGCCCTGAGCCTGTTGCTGGTCGTCACTTTTGTATTTGTATTTGTATCTCTTTTACACATCATATCGCTGGTTCAAAAATTTAAAAAGACGCTTCTGCAAAAATCGATTGCTTATACGATTTAATATTACGAAGTTGATTCATAGTAAAAAATATTCAACGCAAACAAAAAATAAATGGGGTTTGAGTCCACTGAGATAACATTTTTTTTTCTAAAAAAAACTTTAAAAACGCTCTTCTGAAAAGTAGTATGATTTGCAAAAGTGTCGTTTTAATTTTGAGCCAGCGATATATCCTGACTTGAATTGTATCCGTTATTTTAGTTGGAATCGTGTCTAAGCATTGAACTCTTGCTCTACTTAATGCCAATGATTTAACTAAATGAAAATAATGGAAAAAGTATTTTAAATTTTTTTTTTTTTTGTAACAAAGTGAAGTGGTACTCAATGAGACACTGTGTACCATTACAACTATATTTTAAACCATAACTCTAATGTAAATCAAAATGTTGCTGTAAAATACTTTCATCTCCCTAGTTCTACATAAATCAATGACCTTAAAAACAAAAAAATCTCGGCACTTGTTAATTGAAAAGCGATGTGTTTATTTTGACATTAAAAATGTTTCGTAACTTTTTTAATATTTAAAATTGAATATGTTTCATGAAATCTGTGTAATGAAACATTGTGTTTTTTTTTTTTTTTGGTAGTGGGGTATCTTTTTCTATCCATTTTTTTTTTTAAAATTATTAATGTCTCACTTTGTACTAGGTATGGTGCAATGTGAGATGATTTTTGACATCATTTTTAACGTTGTTTTATCGTGTTTTGTTATATTAATAAATTTTACGCTAAAGATATTTCCAAAAAACAGATTTAAACACACAACATTTAGCTCTTAATGCACATTTTTTTAAAATTTGTCTCGCTATGTACTACTTTGCCCTACTCTCAATCGCTGTGAATTTTGTTTGCTCACTTTTCGAAATTATATTTTAATTATAGGTATCTCCAGATATTATTTCGTGAAGGAACATAGACAGTATTTAGTGAAGTAACAAAATGTTTCAACTGAGTGCAACGGGAAGTAATTTGCCATTAGTCACAAGTTGTCGTTCACATATCACATAGCCCTTAAATATTTAAAACTTTTTGTGAGGGTGCTCTGTAAGGGGTTCGAAATGACTTGTTGCGGTCTCTCAGAACTCTTAATTGCGGCTCCACTCTCCATGGGGAATGGCTGGAGGTGTCTATAGAAGGACCAAATGCATCGGTCATTTTGCTTCCTTAACCTTTTCCCAACGGCGGTACAGCATATGTACCGCGAAAAAACGTTTTCTGGCTGCGGCTGTGGTACACCTGTTGTACCAAGCTTTTTCTTCCCCTCTCACTCGCTTCTCGAAGGCGATAATCCTTTAAAACACACCCACGGTCAGAAGCGGTGAATGGACCTCAATGCTCTTCCTTTGGGGGGTCCGTCAATCAAAACTAGTTGGCACGTTTATGTCCGCAGAAAAGAATAAGACGCCAAACTTCGGAAAATTTTCAAGGTTTTTACATTTATTTAGTTTGATTGTAATATAATCGCAGTTTTGAAAGTTACATAATACTTGTTAGTTTCACAAGTTTTAATGCCGTTTATTTTAATTTTGTGATTATTTTGAATAGCAATTTTAATCATCAAAAATATAAAAGAAAAGGGAGGCACTTTGAAAAAAAAAGGGTTCATTGTAATTTGTATTTAAATAATTTTGAATGATAATTATTAAAAAGTTTTGAAGATTTTACTATAAAACTTGATACAAATTTACTTTATACAAATTTTAACTAGACCTCCTAAACCTGTTTTGTAATTATGCTCCTATTACGATTCAGAGTTTATGTTCGTTTCTAAAAAAATTGAATTGTAACGTACTTTAAAAAATCATTTTATAATAATTAATTTACAACAATATCAAATAATGTTATGAGCATACAAAACATTTTCCTTTGTAATGAAACGTGAATTAATTATTAGGGACCGTTCATAAAGGAGGTTACGCTTTTTTCCAACATATTTGACCCCTGTCCCCTTTGTCACAAAATATCACATTTCAGCGGACCCTCCTCTCCCCTTTGTCACGTGTAACGCTATGTTGCATAAGCAGGGATGTCACACTTGTTACCCCCTCCCCCCTTGTCACAATTTCACGAACCCCCCTCCCCCCTCGTAGCGTGACATCATTTATGAACGATCCCTTAGTGAATTTTTCTGACAAAAGTGTTTCGAGTTTTACATTAATAATTATCAAACATTTTTGTCACTAACAAATACAAGTTTCTTGATGAAAAATTTTGCAAATTTTCTATAACTCCGGACATAAGCTTTATTCAATTAGTGTTTCACTTAGGAAAAATAAATATTTAAAGCAAAAATTCATTTAAAACAAGTCATTTTTCTTATTTTCTAAGGACTGTTTTCCGCAATCATACGTTTTATGAGCAAGTCCATGACGCAATCACTAAATTATTATGAATACCTAAAACAAAAACTTTGTACTCAACAATTGGCGTTAAATGGCACCTTTTCAGAATTATTGATATTTAGAACTTATTATTCTCTATGCATAGACATTTTTCTACTTATTATTAAAATCATGTTTATTTTTTTCTTATCAGTCATTGATTACGTAACCTAAAAAGTATAGAAATCTTATAGAAACAAAGTTTTTTTGTGTATGTTAAAAGGGACTCAAGTTGATTACCAGGTGTTTTTGTGCATGTAGAGGGTGTGGAACGGTAATCCTTTAACAATTACTTGTGGTATTTCCAATAAGAGCCTCAGAAGAATGAATGAATGGTAGACCCAAGTTTGTATTTTCCTAAAAGTTCATGCTTTGATTTGAAGTAAATATCTGCTGAGTATCCCATTCTTCAGCGACTGACAACAAAACGGTTTTTGAAACATTATATACAAAAAGGGAATGTTGCATTCTATAGAAGCAAGGTAATCCAGCAGAAGTTTTTTATGTGAATGGGCAAGGTGTTTGTGTTTGCTCCGTTTGCTTCTATTGAACTGCGCAGAGCAACCAATTGTTCTTTTAGCTCAGATTCTTTCTCTGACACTTCCATTATTTGACTACATTTTTGAGTGGAAATTCTCGACTTTTCCTCTCGAGTCTAGGGGATTAAGTTTCTAAGACCATTTACATTTGTCACTGGCTTTAGTTGAATGTTGTTTATTATGCTTTTGCACCGTAGTGTAGTGTAAGTTTTTGTAAGAGGTCCCCCCCCCCCCCCGTATGCATCGAATCTTCGGGACTATTTTACAAACCAAGCTTGCTTTACTTCTTTTTTTATTTATTTGTTTTTTCTCATTTTGAAAGGTCTAATGACAAATCGCGTTGTTCGTCCCATTGCCATATAAAAACTGGAAAATAAAGTCACATGTAACGCTATATTATTACATTAGCATAAAATAAGTTTAATTTTCTGATTTAAAATGTTTTTATAGAAATAAAAATGTACGGATGTCACACTTTTTGTTACCCCCTCCCCTTGTCACAAACTGTCATACTATCTTGAAACCCCCCCCCCCCCCCGAAGCGTGACATCATTTTTATAAATGACCCCTTATTAGAGTATAACTTAACGTTTCAGAGAATATGCATAGGCTTTATTAAGCTATGATAGACTATGCCCCTAATATATTAAAGTTATAAAACGAACTAGTAAACTTTTTTTTAAATCTCATATAGCAAAACAGTTGTTAGTATTCATATGGAAAAAAGGAAATTATATAGTATTACTTTATCAGTTAATTTAAGTACTATTTCTATAATTGTTTTTCCGCATATTATTATTACAAAAGCATTATCTAATAAAGTTAAAACATGAAAGCGATAATCCAACCGAATTTATTATTCTAGAAAACAGCGTAGTAAAAGTCGTACGATTCTAAAGTATCAGTAAAACCAATTTTTAAATGACAGAAAATACAGAGTGTTTTCAAAGATAAACAAGATGATAGTAATAATTAAAATACATAGATTTCCAAAAGAGTAAATAATTCTTTATCGATACTTTAGATTAATTTATAAGAACAGTATCAAAAAGCGCTTGAAGGCCATGGATAGTCATATCAATACTAAAGCAATTTAAATAATGTGTTTTACCATTTTACTAGATAGCAGGATTATTATTTTGAATTACAGAATTTCTCAAATAGTAGGAGGATTAGATAGAACCGTATTTTACGACATAAGTTCACTTTTTGCCCAGAGAAATAGCCTCAAAACTAGAGGTGCGTCTGACATTTGAAACTGAGTGTAAAATGTCCAAGTGTTTGATTTAAAATTTCTTCCTGTGATAAAAATGCCAGAGAGGAAATAAAACTCTAAATAAAGATTTTTATGACAGTAAACTGGTCAGTTCAGTATTATGAATTAATAATTGTTTTCCTTCTTTGTAATCTAATCAAATCATAAATATGTAAAGTGTTATTTTCCGGATACTGCATAAAATTAAAGAGCTTATTACAATAAACACCTCAATTTTAAGCGATGTGTTTATTATAACAGCTACTAAAATACGGCAAAACGTTGATTAATATTGTCGAGTTTTTCCCACGCTAAAATGCATTAACTTTATTCTAAAGTTGTCATAACGACATTTATCTTGCTTTCAAAAGTAATTTTGTGCAATTCTTGCTATAGAACTTTGGTACGAATACAAATATTTCTAGATCATTGACAAAGCGATAAGTGGCCAAAGTATTGTCATCCTAATGCAACCCTTCACTGAGGAATTGACAGCGGTCAGATTTTCGCAGAGTGGAGTTCGCGCCTTTTGCAAGTTTCCCGCTCGGGGGAGGGATGGAAACGGGAAATCTCAGCCGTAGGGAGACAAGAAAGTACTTCGCATCATAGCCGTTGTGTAAAGATTAATTACCCCTTCAAAACATATTCAAACGGTTGGGCAATAGGCGAGAGTCTGGGCGGGACCGCCGCGAGTAAAAGAGAGTTCCCTCTTTCTTTCCGCGGGTGTCCCGGTTTGGAGCCGGCATTATAAGAATGGGCGCCCCATTTTCCCTTTCAATAATCGAAGTAGACTGCCCCCTGAAAATCTAGTGTTGGTACTATCACCTACACACATAAAGAGACATGAAATGACTTTTGTGTTTTCGCCTTTCTTTAACGGCAGAAGTGAAGATTTTTTCTAAAGAATAGCACATTTACACTTCAGCAATTTAGGAGCAGGCGTTACATGATGCTCTATGCTTAAGATGCATGAAATCTTAACCCTGGTACATGTGATTATTATTCTTTTTAAAAATATGTTCTTCGAATATTTAAAAAAGTACATACATTTAAATCTTAAATTTATTCATATTTTAATGCTAATATTCTTTTTAATTAATAGGTATGTAAAAGAAAATGATATATGTTCAGACATTTTCCCAATTGTTTTTTACATGCATGAATTAATATTTAGGAATTATTTTAAAAAATTAATTATCTTTTTCTTCTTAGAATTACCTCAACAGAATTTTGTATTTCAGTTGAATCTTGTACGTTAAATTTGTGTTGTAAAATTACTTGCACTTTATTTTTTTATTAAAACAGTTAGTATATGGAAAAAAATATATGCTCGTGCATGTTAAAAAAAAAAAAAAAACCACAAAAATCATATTAAAATATTATAGTCATTCGTATTATAATTATTCTTTATAATACTTTTTAACGATTACTAATTTTGCTAAGAGTTATTTGAATGTTCATGTTCAAATTTTTTGAAATTATTCTAAAATGCAGCATTTATTTTCAAAAGATTATTTATCTCTTACACTATCTGAATATTTTGTTATCCCGTGCAATTCATGCACATCTTATAAGTGATTTCATAAAGAATCATAGAAAATTATTATTTTCAGTAAACTAATTGGTGTTATGTGAAATATTTGCACAATTTAAACTAGAAAATAAATACAATGGAGAAATATACATTTTCAGAAATTGCGGCCAACTAAATTTTGATTGTATGCACACAAAATAACAATGAACCAGGTAAATCACTTATGCATTATATATACATTTAGTGCATCGTCTTTGCTTATATACAAAATACGATCAATGTAGTTATCCCTCACATGAGTTTTAAATATTCGAAAAATACTGAATGTGCCTTTCCTGATTATACATATATATATATATAATGCAAATTTTTCATTTCTGCAACGACGTCATAATTCCAGAACTGTGATGATGAAATTGTTTCATTATAATTGCATTCATCATCATTTCAGTTATCTCTTATAAAATCAAAAATTTAATTAAAAATCATAACTTTTTGATTTATGACACTATTGTGAAAATGAGAGTTGTATGCATAAAATCGGATAATTTTATGCTAATCTAATCGTAATCAAAATCGTAATCGGATGTCATAATCGTAATCGATTACATTTTTCAACGACTGTAATCGCTGTCATAATCGTAATTACTTTTTGGCAAAGGATTACAATCGTAATCGTAATCATAATCTCTCAATTTCTCCCTTTGTAATCGTAATCGTAATCGATTACGTTTCTTTGTAATCGACTCCAATCCTGATGGGGGATTTCAATTTCCCGGGCATAGACTGGAATAGTTTTTACACTAGCAATGGTAGGGAAGAAGATTTTCTGAAAGTGATTGGGGACTGTTTTTTGGATCAAGTTGTTACCCAGGGGACTAGGCATGGTGCTGTCTTGGATCTAGTTTTTTGTGATGTCGGAAGTTCTGTTCAGGGGTTGAGTATAGGGGAACATATTGGAGATAGTGATCACAATACTATTAGGTTTTGGACCAGCTTCGATGCTCACAAAGGTGAGCATTTCAGATTTGTACCTAACTTCAGAAATGTTGATTATGTTGCACTTGGGCAGGGTTTGAAAGAGGTTTTTTCTTCTGGGTTGGAGAATAGTGAAGCTGATCTTCAGTGGGAAGAGTTTAAGGGGAAATTGGAGAAAACAGTGATGGATTATGTTCCTTTTAGAAAGAAAGGGGATTTCACGAAAATTTGGCCCATGTGGTTCGCTAGGGAGGTGAAAGAAGCTCTCAATTATAAGCAAGCCACTTTTCGGCGACTAAAAGAGACTGGGTGCCATGCTGACAGGATTTTGTATTGTGAAGCTAGACGTACTTTTAAGTATTTGGTACGGAGTAAGAAAAGGGAATTGGAGCAAAAGCTTGCAGATAACATCGAAAGGAATCCTAAGAAATTTTTTGCTTATGCTAATTCAGGGAAAGCTCGTAATACTCAGGTAGGCCCACTAGTGGATGAGAACGGGAACTTGATTCAAAATGAGGGAGATATTGCTGATATTCTAAACAATTTTTTTTCCAGTGTATTTAACAGAAACTGTATCTCAACAGTTGACATAAGCGAGACGCAAGCTAATACACAGCTTGAGGATTTTGTATTTTCTAGGGATGATGTGTTGTTTCATTTGAAAAAGATTAAAGCAAATAAGGCTCCAGGACCTGATAATGATTATCCAAAAATTTTAGTAGAATGTGCAGAGGAATTAGTGGATGTTGTCTTGACTATTTTCATATCTTCATATAACTCGGGGACTGTGCCAGTGGATTGGAAGCTGGCAAACATAACGCCGCTCTTCAAGAAAGGGTCTAAAACTAAGGCAGGAAATTATAGGCTTGTGAGTCTTACTTCCGTTCTTTGTAAAATTTTTGAAACTCTGATAAAAAACAAAATAGTGAATTTCCTGGAGGCTAATGGAGTGTTGACTGATTTTCAGTATGGTTTTAGAAAGGGTAGGTCCTGTACAACTAATTTGTTGCATTTCTATGACAAGGTTACCATGGCACTAGATAATAAAAAGTGCGTAGATGTTGTTTACATTGACTTTCAGAAAGCGTTTGATAAAGTACCGCATGAAGCTCTTCTTAGCAAACTTACTTATATTGGTATTGGTGGAAAAACTTTAATTTGGGTTAAAAATTGGCTGACTGGGAGGAAACAAAGAGTAGTAGTGATGGGCATTTATTCTCAGTGGATTGATGTTTTGAGTGGGGTTTCACAAGGTTCAGTTCTAGGGCCAATATTATTTATTATTTTTATTAATGATATTACTCAGAGTATTTCTGGGAACATCAATATTTTTGCTGATGATGTCAAAATAATGGGAATTGTGGACACGGAGGAACAAGTCAATCAGTTTCAAGAGGATTTGAATCAAATTTCTTGGTGGGCAATTAAGTGGGGTATGTCTTTTAATATTGGGAAATGTCAAGTGCTTCATTTTGGTCATGGGAATAAACATGCAACCTATTATTTACAAGGTTCTGTCATTAGGGAAGCAGAAGCAGTTGTTGATCTAGGAGTATTGATTAGTCATGACTTCAAGTCCAGTCAGCAGTGTAGCATAGTAAGTAACAAAGCTAACAGGATGCTTGGGTTTATCAATAAGGCTATTTCGAACAGGTCTAGGGAAGTTGTATTGCCATTATACAGAAGTTTGGTAAGACCTCATTTGGAGTATGCTGTTCAGTTTTGGTCTCCGTACCTAAAAAAGGATATTACCTTATTGGAAAGGATTCAAAGGAGGGCTACAAGATTGGTAAGTGGTCTTTCAGACTTAGATTATGAGGTTAGGCTTAAAAGGCTCAATATGTATAGTCTTGAGCAAAGGAGAGTCAGAGGGGACATGATTCAGTTGTTTAAATTCATTAAAACGGGAAATGTTGATGGACTACAGCTATGTGCTGAAAGTAGAACCAGAGGTCATTGTTTTAAACTTTTCAAATCTCAGGCTAATCTTGAAATTAGGAAAAACTACTACTTCAATAGGGTTGTGGGCAGTTGGAATAGTTTACCGGAAGCGACTGTTAATTGCAGTGGGGTAAAAACTTTTAAGAAAGCTCTTGATGTTCATTGGGGACTGCTAAATTAACTAGGACCAGCCTAGTTGGGCCCTGAGCCTGTTGCTGGTCGTCACTTTTGTATTTGTATTTGTATCTCTTTTACACATCATATCGCTGGTTCAAAATTAAAACGACGCTTCTGCAAAAATCGATTGCTTATACGATTTAATATTACGAAGTTGATTCATAGTAAAAAATATTCAACGCAAACAAAAACTAAATGGGCTTTGAGTCCACTGAGATAACATTTTTTTTTCTAAAAAAAACTTTAAAAACGCTCTTCTGAAAAGTAGTATGATTTGCAAAAGTGTCGTTTTAATTTTGAGCCAGCGATATATCCTGACTTGAATTGTATCCGTTATTTTAGTTGGAATCGTGTCTAAGCATTGAACTCTTGCTCTACTTAATGCCAATGATTTAACTAAATGAAAATAATGGAAAAAGTATTTAAGTTTTTTTTTTTTTTGTAACAAAGTGAAGTGGTACTCAATGAGACACTGTGTACCATTACAACTATATTTAATCCATAACTCTAATGTAAATCAAAATGTTGCTGTAAAATACTTTCATCTCCCTAGTTCTACATAAATCAATGACCTTAAAAACAAAAAAATCTCGGCACTTGTTAATTGAAAAGCGATGTGTTTATTTTGACATTAAAAATGTTTCGTAACTTTTTTAATATTTAAAATTGAATATGTTTCATGAAATCTGTGTAATGAAACATTGTGTTTTTTTTTTTTTTTGGTAGTGGGGTATCTTTTTCTATCCATTTTTTTTTTGAAAATTATTAATGTCTCACTTTGTACTAGGTATGGTGCAATGTGAGATGATTTTTGACATCATTTTTAACGTTGTTTTATCGTATTTTGTTATATTAATAAATTTTACGCTAAAGATATTTCCAAAAAACAGATTTAAACACACAACATTTAGCTCTTAATGCACATTTTTGTAAAATTTGTCTCGCTATGTACTACTCTCCCCTACTCTCAATCGCTGTGAATTTTGTTTGCTCACTTTTCGAAATTATATTTTAATTATAGGTATCTCCAGATATTATTTCGTGAAGGAACATAGACAGTATTTAGTGAAGTAACAAAATGTTTCAACTGAGTGCAACGGGAAGTAATTTGCCATTAGTCACAAGTTGTCGTTCACATATCACATAGCCCTTAAATATTTAAAATTTTTTGTGTGGGTGCTCTGTAAGGGGTTCGAAATGATCAACACTATTGCCTTGTTGTTGCGGGTAATATCTCTGTGACGGTGTTCTCTGACTCAATATAAAATATATATGTGACCAGAAAATAACTCAAAAAAGAATTTAGGCGCTAATAATAGATATACAAGCAAAACTTGTTTTTTACATGAAAGGTGGTTTATACCGTCCAAAAGTGTCTTAAACTGCCCTAAAGCTAAAGGGGCCTAATCTAATCCATTTATATTTAATGCAATATTGGTAATGCATAAATATAAGTATTAATTAGTTGTAGTTAATAAATATTTGATAACATTTTTCTCTGGATTGTAAATTTAAAAAAATATTTTATGAGAAAAGGATAAAAAACTGTTTTACATAATAGCTTCGTTATGTAAGAGTTGGTAGTGTTATGAAAAGAACGAACCAAAGTAACTAATTTCAGTTCCATTTAGTACTCATAACTACTATTAAATGCTATTATATATTTAGGGGGTTATGGGGATTTATTAAATTGTTTTTAACCGACTTCATAAAGGTCGTTTTTTGTTTGTTTGTTTGTTTGTTGTCCACTCATAACTTCTCACCTGATGAACCGATTTTCATGATTTTTTTTATCGATCGAGGGTGGTTTCCCATAGGTCCCGTACCTTTGTTTGACCATATTCGATAATTAGAAAAAACGTTATGGGCAGAAATAGGGTCATTTTTTTTGGTTTTTCATCCATAACTTTTGACTAAATGAACAGATTTTGATGATTTTTTCTTTAATTGATAGAGGGCCGTCGAACTCAAATACCGCACATCAATTTGACTAGACTACATTGGAACTGTTGCTAATTCTGGGGCATTTATATTGGTAATTGATTCATGATTACAAAAGATTTTTTTTATCTATCCTAATTTTGCGCCGACTTCTAAAACTATGTTTAAAAGTCACATCGATGTTGTTTAAAGAATTAATTTATTTTTCACTTTTCAGCGCAATTTATAATTTGAAGTCTGTTCTATTCTTTTACAAAAATTATTTTATTGTGTGATAATGTTTTGCATGACGTTTTAAACAAATTTCTTTTTTTAATCCTAGATTCCAAGATTGAAGAATAACAAATCGACTATTTCTTAAAATGTAGCAGTACTGCTCAAGACAAATAGTGTGATCGTTATTGCCCTCCCTCGCCTTGAGCAACTCAGACTAAAATCAACACTCATGTTGTTATCAAGGTTCAACTTTCTACTAATTTTCCCTTAGAATCCTTCCATTAATTTTTCAGATTCAAAAAACGTACTTGCCAAAATTTTCGCGTGCAATTGCTCTCTCTCTCTCTCAGGGCAAATGGTGCGGAAACCCAATCTGTACCATTTCCTATAGCATCTGTATAACAATATTTGTTTCGTCGTCGTTATTTAATTCGTTGTTGAACCTTCGTGCACAAGGACTTAGCTACATGCACGCACATGTTTCTGAGGGGCACGCACATGGTTCTGACACCGTACGAACCTCGTTAGTTCCTCCATACTTGGTACTTGGGTCCCTATCTGGTGGTTGAGCGCGACGACAAAGGGGTGGTCCTCAAAATTGGTGTTAAAGACGTTAGGGTGTCCATCGATAGAGTGAAACCCTGTTACACACTCAACGATGTGCAAGATCAGGCAGCGACAAACTACTCCCAGGCTCTTTCAATCTTAAACTCATCAACTGACTCAGAGTGTGTCTCAACGGACCATAATACCAAGTTGCCTGGTATCCTCAAGACTCCGGGCTACATTACACGCTCAGGTCGCCACGTCCGGTTCAAAACACCATACGTTGGATCAGTTTACTACCCAGGGGGGTAGTGTGGCGGCCGAGCGAACTAAAGTAAAGAGATGATTTTCGAAAATGATTATTATTGGATTAGGAACTGAAGTGAAGTGGAGATGGAGAATATTATTTGGATCGGATGATGAACAAAATTACCGTGGGATCATTTGCAG
This sequence comes from Octonoba sinensis, assembly GCA_038502835.1. Classification (NCBI taxonomy): domain Eukaryota; kingdom Metazoa; phylum Arthropoda; class Arachnida; order Araneae; family Uloboridae; genus Octonoba; species Octonoba sinensis. The sequence continues at coordinate 12,556,524 of CM076606.1, read as the reverse complement.
AGGAGAAAAAAGTACTGTAGAATCTTTCTTAATCGGCTCCGGATTAATCGACCTTCGCTTTATCCGGCCCCTACCCTCAAAATACAAAAAAACAAAAATAACTTTTAGAGTGCTAGTTATATGAAAGAAACAGGTGCTGCGGGACTCGAGTGAATTTTTTCGAGGAATCATTATCTCCCCGGACATTCCGATGTCAAAGAGAGGTCCTCCTCCCCCTTCTCTAGGAATCCGCGTACGGGCTCTGTGAAATCAAGTGTAGCTATTGGCTAATATCAGGTACAGTGGGTCAGTCAATTCAGCCTCGCCAGCCTTGATAACTGGTATGTAACTCTCAAAGTAACTGTGCTAAAACGCAATAAATTATAACACCTCCACTCTCTCTTTTAAATTGCATAATATATCTCCCATTTTTTGCTCTCCCCCGTTTTAACCGTATTTTTGCGTAACCGGCTTACCATCCGTCCCAATTAAGCCGGTTAACAGAGGTTTTACTGTATTATGGCATAGTCGGGTAATTTGGAACAGCAAAGTTTTTACAATTATTATATTGAAGAGACGGTGGTCCTCCAACTTAAACGTTTTAATTTTATCTTGAAATATTTTGAAATCTTCTGTACCTGCAAACGACTCAATAAACGTACAGAATACTCAAAAAAAATTTTGAAACTTCTTTTTAAAAGTTTAAAAATTAAATAAATAAATAAATTGTCAATGAAATTTCACAATGGTCCTTGTGTTACAGTTTTTGACTTTTAGTACTGCTACATAGCCGTGATGTCAAGAATTACTTTTAACTAGACCCATAATGATTTGTGGTCAGTTTTATTCAGTTTCCTGTTTCAATACGTTTACTGGAAAGTAGTTATTGCTTTTGGCTGATAACAAATTTAAAAAAGTAATTCGTGCGGCAGGCGCGGCCGCCGCTATCTTAGAAAAACCCTGTCTCGCGCGCTTCAAACTCCTTCAAGTCAAAAACTATTCAGTGGTGACCACGCTGGTGCAAAACATTTATATATTCGAATAGTAGTTTTAAAATATTATTTAATTTAAAAGTCAAGGAATTTATTTTCCCTCTGTTTGCGCTCCCCAGGACTCAATTTAAAATAGATCAATACGATTTTTGGGATGCAAAGATCCTGTATATTTATGCCTAACGGAGCCCTTTTTTCTAAAAAAGTATTTTTAAGCTAAAAGAATCCAATTTAAACTTCAAAACTGCAACGGTTTTAATGCTAGGTAGGCAGCTTTCTTAAACCGTAATGCCAACACGATTATTTTTTTTTTAAAAATCATTATTATTTAGAGTGATGTTTAATCATTTGATCACACAAACCAAAATTTAAAAATATTTAAAAACACATTATTTGCAATCATTCAAGTTTCACAAAACCGTAGAACTTGAGGTACTTATCGGTTAACGATAAGTTCGCCAAGTATCAGAAAGAACATCGCCAAATCTGATGTTAACAATGTTTATTTTCTTGAAAAATCTAACTATCATAGATGCCGCTTGATTTTATGTGTCGGTAATTTAATAACAGCTAATTATATCACTCCCTATTTCGATACCTATTATTTTAAGCAGGTTAGAAGGTCGCAACAACTGTAAATACTATAACAAGATCAGCATAGAAAACTGGATTTATTAAAGTACAGAAAAAGATGCACATAGCGATAATACAAGTTTATAGCAAGTGCTCGAATGCCGGTAGTTACGGTAACAGATAAAAGTGCGTTGCCACACAGACAAGTTAAATATAGAAACATGGTATATTTTGTATATTCAACATCCGATTATGCGCCATTTTTCTTGCAAGATAATCTCTATGATATAGATTATCTTGATACTTTGTTATGCTGATTAAAATTTGAAACTTGCAGAAGATGAAAAAGAAATTCTCAATCGGGGACCAAATTTGTAGACCGATTCAATTAGGAACGACTAAAACGTGACTTCACCGAAGTCCCCACCCTAAACAAAATAGTAAGAGAAGGAAAACGTATTTCATAGTTTGTGGTTATTAAAAAAGGAACACGTAACACGTAAACACAAAACTTGTGCTCTTATATTTTCTGAAGAAAAAAAAAATACATAACCTCATTTGTGTTTCAAACACGAATGAAATCCTTGGAGTGATCTCTTACAATTAATTTGATAATTCTGACAGAGAATACATTTTTTTCATGAAACTACTCTAAAATAGTATGGTTTTAAGTGAGCGAGCGGAACGCGCTCAAACTTTCGATGCGATCCGAAAGAGTTGCGTAAGCAGTTCCAGGAATTGGCGAGGGATAGCCAGCAGGAGGCAGGAGCCCTCTACTTTTTAAACCTGAATTTTAAAATGAGAGTAAGTGTAATGTACATTAAAATAGTACTAGTTTTCCATGTAGAGCCTATTTTTTAGTCATAGGCGTAACCAGGGGAGAGGGATCAACCCCCCACATTGGGTATTTACTTATTTAGGCACACAAAAAAATTTCTGGCTACGGCTTTGCAAAGCACATATTTTTTTTTTTTTCACTAATAAAATTAAACACATATGCTTATGATTTTATTTCCTCTTTCTCTGAAGGGTTGTGATCATGACCAAAGTATGCAGCTCATAATAAAGAATTTTCATCTGGTTATAATCAACCCCCTTATCACCTTGGGGGGGGGGGGAGGGGGTTGACAGCGAAAGGTGGAAAGGTGGCTTCAATCACCGTACCACACACAGACAAACCTTCCTTCCTTTCAATCACTCCAGAGGGTTTTCTTTCCTTCTTGATGTCTTTTTTACCCAAAGGCAGCAATTTCGGAATATAATCGCACAAGTAATAAGTTTCGTGGAAAATATTCTCTACTGTGATGGAGTTTTGTTTTCTGATAAACCGGTGTTGTATTCACTGGGGTCTGAAAATGAAGACCCCTAGCCAACAATTGTCCTAATGGGTTAAACCCTCAAGCCAGGAAGGAATGCTCATCAAGAAACTTAATGAGGAGTTTATTTATTTATGACTTCCTGTCCAAACACCCATTTTGGTAAAATCTTTTTTGTAGATGAGCCGATTGGAAAACTGATGAGCTGTATTTGCATTGCATTCTCATTTACAGATGTTCTCTCATCTCTTCTATTTTAAATGTTTTTTTTTCTTATTATGGTCCATCACTGATTGCATTACGACGCTGGAAATCATCCGTTCAACATTTCCAATCTCACTGCTACGGTTTAATGCTGCATTTTAATTTACAATCAAGTATTATTTATATTTTAGTTTCCTTTTTAATTATTTTCGATACATAATAATGTTTGCACTCCAGCGATGGACACGTTCGTCATCCGAAAAGAAAAGAAAATTTGATTCAGACGCTTCCACTTCTGAGGTACGTGTTGCTACAAATTTAACAAAATTTTTAGAAATTTATTGTGGGGATGAGCATTTTTGTAGGGGAATTTGTATTTTTTTCTCTAAAATTCCACTATTTCCAAGTTTCAATATTATGAATGCCTGGACATAGAAGATTGTTTAGCTCTAAATATTGAATTTTCTATTGCGTTTGAATTAAAAAATAAGCTAATAAATCGAACAATGAATGTTTAATGTTTTTGTGAATCAAGGCCGTATCCAGAGGGGACCCACGGACCGCCCCCCCCCCCCAGAAATCTTTTGCAATGTATCATATATTCCTCCCTGAAACTTTGCTTAACATAAGTGTGTCGAATCCTGGGCCTCCCCCGAGAAAAAATTCTGGATATTGCCTTGGCTCCGGAGCAGGGGGAGCATGTTAAGAATTAGGAAGGGCAGTGTATGCTTCAAAATCATACAGTTAATGTATACATATATATAGATATATATGACTAGAAATGATATTAATATGAATTTTTTTACATATATGATAGCTTTTTGATGTATATATAGTAGATGTATGTTTAGATCTTTGGTGAAGTTAGAGGAGTGGGTATTTGGGGCTTCTGCAACTTAAATTTTTGTAACTGGTGTTACATCTATAATGCTTAGGCTTAGGCTAACTCTGGAGGAGGGTTCGAGGGCTCTCACCAGGAAACTTTTTGAAATCTTCCTAGCAATGCAATTTCGGGACAATTTGGTGATGTTAGAGGAAACAGAAAGGAGTTTGGTTACTCTCCCCCCGCAATTTTTTTCAAAATAAAGTCTTATATCTTTTAAGTTACTTTTGGTGTCGCTCGTGATAGTGTTCAATGTCCTTTCCCTGAAAATGTTTCTGAAAGTAAAGTGTCTTAAAAGCGTAATTTCTCTTTTCTTTCTTTTTTTAAAACTTGTGATCTGAATTTTTTCCCGGGGGGGGGGGGGGAAGGAGTTGACTTGCTCCGAGGGGGTAGCTTCCCCCCCCCCCCGGGAGATGCCTGAAATAAACACGGAGTATATCTTTAGAGACAAGTATTTATGACTAGTAAATTTTCAACTCTTTTACACTTCTTATTTGTGTTTAGTCTGTGGATTTTTAGGGTGACCCCCCCCCCTTTCACCAACCCTAGTTACGCCTATGTTTTTAGTCGATATGTGCTTCTATATAGTTAAGATGAGATTTCTTCCTAGATGGACACATGGGGTTGAAAGAAATACTCAACGTATCACCCCTGCCGTCAAAAAAGACGTCGAACGCATGGAGAAGACATGGTACACCTTCTATTCCAGAGGTTCCCAAACTTTTTTTCCTCGTGGACCACTTCCAAAGTTTTACTATTTTCGGTAGACCCCCTGCTGCTACATTTCTACTGTATTCCTAAAACTCCTAAAAAATATCACCCTAAATTATGTGTGTTAAGAAGAAAAAAAAAGTAGCTCATTTTCTTGTGTCCTATTTATTAAAATAATACTTGTGGTTATACAAAATTATAAACATTTTTTATTACAAACAATCAACAATTGACCAAAAATCAACAATGAACTCTGAAATGTACATCGTCATACTTTTAATGAGACGGATGTACTTGATGAATTGACATCAAATTATCAATATTTGGCTTCAGTTTTGTAAGAAGTAATCTCAAATCTCCCCGTTCTGTGATATTCAGTCTGCTCCTTTTTTTTTTTTTTTTGGTAACGGCACTAAAACTTCTTTCGACAAGATATGACGAGAGAAGCGCTATCAAAAATTTTCTCGCAATTTCCCATAGCCCAGAATATTTTTCGGGGATTTCTGCCTGTAGCCAAAATGTTTGATAGCCTTTTTTAAATTTCACCTTGAGTTCCTCATTGGTGCTGAGCTCAAGTAGCTCCTCTTGTAATACCACATTCGCCTCTTCCGTTTCTTCAAATGGGGTTACGATCCATGGTGGTATTTGAATCGTCAGAATATCTTCCAATCTATTTTTGAAGTCATCATTTAAATGTTGAGCGTAGGTCTGAATATCCTCATGAAGACATTCTATCTGTGACAAGTGCGGAAACTAGGAGAATTCGCGCCGACTAATATTTTGCTTCATTAATTTCAATTTAGCAAGAAAAGCCGAAATTACACCCTTTGTTTTTATTAAATTCAGGCTGTCCCCTTGTAACTGCAAGTTAACGTCATTGAATTTTATGAACAAATCTGTTAAGTACACAATGTCCGCTTTATATTTTACGAGCGGGCGCACGGGCGGCACTTTGCAAGTCTCGACATGTGGTGTACACTTGTACTATTATCTATTGTTCGACTCAATTCTGTGTTTGAACTGAATCTCGAATATTTTTGAGTACCTACCTAGTGAATGATGCTACCTGCCTACGTTGATAGGTAAATACAAGCCAAAATATTTGTTCTTTATTATGAAAACCAGAAAAACCAAAAATTTCCCACTTACAACTTGTGAGCCCCTGTTTTCTTTTCACGTCTACGTGGACCCCCGTGTGATCTCCTATGGACCCCTGGGGGTCCACCTGGACCACTTTGGGAACCTCTGTTCTATACTAATCTATTCTCCAAAAAGCGTATAAAGAGTGTTGCAAAAAAAGTGACTTTAGATATATAAAAATGACTCAAAAAGTGATGATGAATCTGTCACCAAAATTAGACTTTTTTACATCTATTACGTTGGACGATAGTAATCTAGAACGCCTCATTGACATTTGTTTCTTGTCCGATTTAATTCATTTTCTGCAATTTCAATCCTCTTTTCCATATTACGAAACTACGTACCATTCCATAGTACGCTCCAAATGACCATTTTTAAAAATAGCCCCTTTTTGAGTTAAAAAAAAAAACTTCAAAATATTACTTTTGATTAAATGTAATTAGTAGTCTAATTAAAGTTGGTATTATCTTCAAAGTTTTAAATCAATTATATATATCCAGCAAAATTCAAATAAAAATATTACACACACACAATACCTTTCTCCTCTTCATGTGAAATTTTCTTGGTATTCTGGCATTGAAATTGCTTAAGCAAATTACTAAAATTAATATTTTCAAAGGTGTTAAAATTATTTCTGTACTATATTAACTGAAAATGGGCAAAGATGTTACTTCTTACTATTTTTTTTTTAAATTTCATTGTAGTTCTTGCTTAACTTTTGAAATAGAGGACATTCAAAAAAAAAAATAATTGTTCAACCAATGCGCACAACAGACGCACACTTAAGCAGGACAAACCGCTTAAGACTTAAATTTCGTAATTCTTGTGGGAGTTAATTAAAAAAAAAATCGTAATGTCTTTTAATACTATCGGATTGCCGGATAAAACCATTGAGAAGGTACTAATCCATGCTCTAAGGATAAAACTAATCATTACCAGTCGCTCCCAGGATTCATTTGTAAAGCGAATTTCGTTCGATATCTTGCATTACGAGTACTTTTGAGTTGGAGAACGCGCAAAAATTTTTTGCCCAGATACAGACAGTCAGATAAACGTTTTCTAAAATTAGTAAAAATACGTTCAGTATCCCTTTAAAAATGAACATCCTACAAAATTACGAAATTTTCTCATGTCGAATGATCTTAGTTCTTACGTGTTCGTTGCTCCATTTTCATTAGTCATCATAACAAGACAATGAAGGAAGTAATCAAACAAACTTTCCACTTAGTTCAAGATTTTGAAATTTGAAATGAGTAATAGGAAAAATGTATGATGAAATTAACAAAAATAGTAATATTGTACGAAATCAAATCATTATCACAGAAATTTCAAATTCGAGACAAAACCTTCATTAAAGAATTACGCAATTATTTGTGACATAGTGGAACTTTTGGAGAGTATAAATATCCGTGCTGCTCGTGCTTTGCATGAACATTCAATCCAGTCATCCTTTAGTGAAGTTCAATCATTCAGTGAAGATGAAATCCATCGCAATCTACGCTTTTATCGCCATTTTGTTGTAAGTATTAAAATTTTCCTTCAACATTTGTTTTTGCAATGCTTCAAAGAATATTATCAGCTTATAGCTAGATGTAAACAAAAATATATCCTTATAAGGGGCCGAGTTTAAAACCATCTTGCCATGCTTGCGTTGTTGCAGTATTACTTACTTTACATATTCCATTTAGCTACTGTTATTGCAATTTAATAATTCAAATGCCAACAAAAACATTACATTTTTTCAGGCTTGAAAGTGCTGTTCTCTATCGCCAAAATATAGCAGCTACAAAGATTCCTGTCTTTCTTGCGTAACAAATCGTAAACAAGCGTAAATCGTAACAAATTGGGAGATTTGGGTGTTGAAAATGTCCCTCTATTCTGTCTGAGGAACGCTGAAGTTACGTTAATGTTTCTTTTACATATTCTTCATTGATATTGCCACATTCATAATACAGATTCCAAGAAAAACATTAAATTTCTTCAAGTTTGAAAAAGTGCTACTTATTCTCTACTTACTACATCTATGTTGTGTCCGTAAGTGCTAATTTTTCCAATATATGTGTTTCGATATTTGACAGCAAAAACTTTAATTTCTTAGAAACAAATTTAATTTAATATTTTTCATAATAACATTTTGCATTCACGATGAACCTATGCACTGATACAATAAACGTAGAGATAGAATTTCTTCAATAATTAACTTTTCAGTACTAAATTAAAGACAAGCACAGATTCTAGTTTTCTCAAGTGTAGCGGTTTTGTGTTACTAAATATCAAGAATTTATCTTATTCTTGGAAACCTTTCAGATTTTTAAGCACGGTCCTAATGAGTGTCTACATATTTAAAACCCTTCATGGCAGCGGTTTCCAAACTGTGGAACGCGTACCACTAGTGGTACGCGAAGCCTCTCTAGGTGGTACGCGTACGGGCAAAGACATCAATCTATAAATCTGTTGATCTTCTATTCTATATAATAAATTTATACGGCAGTGGTACGCAAAATAGTATGCAACAAAAATGGTGGTACGCGAAGAAAAAAGTTTGGGAACCGCTGCTTTACTGTATGTATTGTTACCGTATGACGAGAGGAGTCAAGATCGACTAATGGAATGCATAGTTAAAAGTTGGGTCGCAAACATTGTTAGGTTGATAAACGTTGCATTACAGAGCTTATGATTAGTAATGTTATTATTTTACCTTACATAGAATTTAGAATTGTTTAATAAATGCACAAGAGGTAACATGCTTGTTCAATTTTCCAGGATGACTTACATGGAATCATCTGGTAGAGGAAGTGCCCTTGCAGCGCCACAGCAAAAAGGGCAGAATCCAGATCAAAAAGGGCAACAAACGAAACCGCCTAAACCGACAACTGAAATGCCGACAACCCCTGAAATTTTTCCGTTCTCAGAGTAAGTTTTTCGATTTTTATTACAGCGACGCAGTTTATTGAAAGGTAAAATAACTCTTTAGTCTGAAGCAAATTTCATAGTTATTTTCTTGCAGATTCAAAAAATTTAAAGGTCTTCCATATTCCTTATCATCTCTTTTTGTCCCTTTTCTGACATTTGTAAATCATAATATCGGCATACGTAAAGTTTGCCAATAAAACAAACTTTCATTTCTGAAACACTTTAATGCCAGAAATTTTGAAGAAAAATTTTTAGGAACATTTTTGATTGTTTTTCTATATCTTTACTTTTGCTAATATCTTTCCTTATTTCGTTTTTTCCTTAAAAAATAATTTCTTTTAGTAACAGAATGAACTATTGGATAGTTATGCTCATCTGGTTTGGGCTATGAAGAAATTTGGTACAGAAGTGCACCCGCAGCTGGCACGTTTTGAAGCTATATAATTCCACTTTCCTGCTGGTCACTTGATATCCTCTTGGCTTCGTGGAAGAGTGATAGCTTACCGTCCAGCCCACCCGAGCTCTAACCCCAGCGTTCTACCGCTCTCAAAGATGACGTACTTTTGCTTTGCACATGTTGTGCTATTTCTGATAGAGTGTTGCTTCAAAAATAAGGAAAAATCATTTTTTTTTTAGTGGTGCCTCAAAAATGAGATTGTATCGAATTATTTTTGAGAATAGGTTTACTACGAAAAACAAGAAGTAGAATTTTCAAATATAAGTCCTTTTAATTCAGAGTCATTATAAGAGTTAAGAGTTCGATGTGTTTGAAAATAAGCCATTTAAACTCAATAAAAAGAACTAAAGTTAAAGTGTATCGCAATAAAGGAAACTAAAGGAAAAAAAGGTGTCTATGGTTATTCTAAAAACATTTGCGCAGGCTGTGAAAACGATAGTACTGTTCGTTGAGGCGGAAGCTTTGCCGTGATTTTCTGCTAATGACCAATGCTTCCGCAACTGTTCTCAACTCCAAAATAATTATCATTTATTTTTTCCCCTTTTCTGACATTTGTAAGTCATCATATTGTCGTACGTAAAGTTTTAAAATAAAATAATTTTTTATTTATGTAACGGTTTAATCTCAGAAATTTTAAAGAAAAATCTTTTAGGAACATTTTTGTTTGTTTATATATATTTTCATTTTTGTTGGTATCTTTTCTCATTTCTTTTTTTTCCTAAAAAATCATTTCTTTTGGTAAAAATAAAAACCATACCTTTTCACAAAGGATGATTCAATGTAGGCTCCCACATTAAATTATTAAGAAAAACATAATATTTCCAAGAAAACATTTCAGTTTGAATTTATTACAGTTATGTATGGAAGATTAACTACAACGGCCAAATGGGCGCCCGACTCATGTGGCATGGACATGACGTACAGAAATTGTCATATTCGAGGAAATTTCTGCAAAGCGCTGGTTCTATGTCTGTTATTTTTTTCGTATCTCAGTTCTGCAATCGTATTAAGTTTGGCCTCGTAGACTCTACCCCAATAGCCCCAACCGCTGAAAGCGGTACCATGTGGCCCTGTTCTTACAGATGGTCGTGCGGTCTAGATCACCTATTACATTCCGCTCAAGTATTAGCGGAAGGCTCAAGTTATGAACCTCGTTCAAAACTCAGCCAGAACATGATTGTTTGAGCAGTATATCACCTCTATTAATTATGTCCCTTCTGTTCGGAATTAATTTTAATTTATATTTTTCCGTGCGTTCTTTTTGGGTTGTATCAGTACAGGATGATCCAGTCTGTTTAGCCAGAAAAAGGTTCACAGTATATGTGGGAATTAGTTTTAAACCAAAATACTCACTTGATGACTAGATGGACAATGTCAGACATTAGCTCGAATTTAGAAGTCATTTCCATAGCAGCAGAAAATGTCCCTCTTATTCCTCGCAAATTAGTTTTTACTCAAATAAACATTTTTGGCTGATATAATTTCTCATTGCAGGGATCAAGAAGAACCATCTCAGAAGAAGTCTTAAGACATATTCCTGACACTCTGCAGGAACATGCCAATGTGCTGAAAGTGTTCAACCTTCTAAAGCTGCGCACATCAGAAATTTATTGGCAGAATATGTACTTGCTTTGGCTTTCGTTTCAATAAATGATTGCTTAGCATGATTTACCTCCTTCTGTTGTTTTCTTTTTTGCTCCTACTCATCAATGGAACGGTCTCGCAGATTTTTATGCACAGTGGGGGGGGGGGGGGGGGAGCACCCATTCTCATTTGAATATACATTGGAGACATAAGGTACCCTATAAAATGCCAACTGTAAAGTTTTCCTAAAGTGCCGTCTTCGTAAGGTAAACACCAACTTAAACATTTCAAATACATTCATCACATATTTGTAATCACCATATAAGTTTAACTTTTTAAAAATTTCTTGTCATTTGGTACAATTGTTTCTTCACAATTAAATTAAGAAAAATCCACCTCCTAATGTTAAAATGTTCTCTGATAGTTTTCTTATAATATCTAAACTAACATGGTTACGGCACAGACGGATACTCATGGTTGCGGATATTCTGGGACATCCCGGCATGCCGGATAACTGGATCTTCAGTACAATGGCAGGATCGGATTTCAGATATTTAAAATGTCTGCCGGATACTAATGTCCGATGCTTTTTTTCAGGGGGGGGGGGGACGCGGGGAATGCTCCAGTTCTTCTCTATCCGTCGATTCGTTAATGCTCCTGGATAAATTTCTTAACCAATAAAGAAACCTTTATGTGTTAGATACTATATATGTTAATATTATTTATTTACAATTTTAACCCTATGGACAATATGAAAAACACTACTTTTAATGAATGGTTTTTAAATGAAGTAATTTTTAAATTTATGCTTGAAATTTTAAAGTTTATATATCTTAAAATTAGTAAAGTGAAATTAGTATGTGTCCTTTTTATCTTTATTGAACAGCCATTTCCTATCGACAAATATCTCATACATAAATTTAGTCTTGATATTTTAAACATCTCGACTATCTTAAACATTTCAAAATTTTAAAAGTCAGAGTTCAGATTAAAATAAAATATATATGTGTGTTACTTGTTTTTACTAATTTCTTATCAACAGTTACCTCACATATAAAGAGTTGAGAATATTATCCAATCAATCATTTCACTCATATTTATTTATTACCTAAAAGATCTGTTATTGCATTGATTATCATTAGCAACTTTCGCAGAGCATCCCAATACACTGTAAATGTTTTTTTTAATAAAGATACAGAAAGGAAATTGAGTGTTTCGTTAAATTTACGAACTTTTTAGGAATCAAATTTCTTGATTACAGTTGCATAAAATTCTTGTTTTTCCGCTCTCTGAACAACTGCAGAGAAGGGTATTGAGTTTCGTAAGTTCTCGTTAAAAAAAAAAAAATCACGAATCAAGTTTTTCAATAGTAACAGCTCCGCAGAAAACTGAACACTTGATATCTGTGGCTACCAACTGGAAAATTGTAAATTTTAAGTCGTTAAAAATTGTTGGTGTACGGTCTGTTTAGCTCTAGTGAGCAGCCTAATCCTCGGCAACCAACCCTTCCAACTCTAGTGGAAGCACACATACAAAAAATAGTAATTCACCGTACTACCAGATGGCAGCACTATCTGTTATCGTCAATTTATAGAGTTTTCCCTGTTTTCTGTTCTTTGTAATTTCGAAAGTTTTTTATTTCAAGATAATAGACGCAACTCCAATTCTGTGTCTAGTCACAACAATATCAGGCTAAGTAATGGAATACAATTTTTAAAGTCATGCCACTCAGCTTTATACAGCACAAAATTTTCATTCAGTTTAATTTGCTTAACGATCATCAAAAATCTGCCAATAATTTATTTGGAAATTTAATGATTAAATAAAATTATTGCTTTGCTATTAAAATAATCATCTTTATATTGGGATAATTTTGCTAGTCAAAATAAACACAAAAAAATATCCTTTCGTAATGTGAAATAAATATTGATTACAAAACGTTACGACAAACACTTTCAAATTAAAGCGTACTGCCTATTTTAAGATTTAGGGCATCAATCCATGTCAGAAGAAAGTGCAGAAATAAATTTAAAATGTGTTTCAGGTTTGATCATTACTTCAGTTTTACAACTAAATCGTTCAAACTAATATTCACCGTAAGTTTCCTAAATAAATTAAGTATTTTAAGCCGTAAAAATATGTGCAAGTTCTTCTAAACATATACGCATAAATATTGATAGTTACATCCTAACTATAAAGTAATAGTAATTTCCCAAACACTGTATTCATTAACAGAACTTTTTAAACAAATCTTAAGGATTGAAACATCTGCAGCTTTATGCAATTATTTACTGTTGGTTCAAATTAAATTAAAACGTAAGCTTTGGCAATATGTTTAATATGTAGAATATATAACAAATGTTAAATTATACATAACAATTCCATTGAAGTGCCTGTTAATGGCCTTTTTTATAAATTTTAACCTAAGCAGATATTTTTGTTTCGCACCTTCCCTGTCTTTTCCTTTTTCGGCCAATTAGCAGATATTTCACAAAATTATAATATGGCCTCGCATACATTCGTTAACTAACTAATTAGAAGCAGTTAATGAGTGCGTTTATCCATCATTAAGTCGGGAGTTTTACTGTTCGGGTAGTTACCATTGGTCAAAGAGCAGCTTGTCTTTTGTAGGGTGAGTGCACTAATGGTTTACAACTTCAGTGATTTGCGACATTTTTAATATACCCTCCGTTCCAGTTCCGTTTCTACATTTAGGTCAAACATTTTTCCTCAAATTCTTTGCTTCATTTCAAGTAGGTGGAGTCTTTTACAATGGCCGATCAAGCCATTTGGGGGCCTTAAGCGGTAGAACATTTTGGGGCCCTCACACACAAGTCAAAAATTGAAAGTTTTTGTTATAAAAGTAAAGAAAAAAAAAAACAATTTATAAACAAATTAAAAAGAAAACAAATAGTAAAAATATTTACTTTTGTTTACATATTAATGTAAAATTTTATCTATAGTTACAAAAATTTCCTTCTAACTTTCATTTTTGCAAAATCATCAATTATTTTGCCTGAATCTATTAAAATGTCTTGTTCTATGTACACTGTACAGTATTGATAAGTTATTTAATTTCTCATGAACTTGGACTTTGGCAGTTTATGGAGAATTTAGAGAGCACATTTGGGGACACCCCTGAAGTTTCATGAAACACACCATCGTCGTTATAGCCGTCGTCGATCTAGTCTCCATAGAAAGAGGTAAACTACCCGGCGACAATCGATTCCGCCGAAATTTTAATCCCCCGTTCCCCTCCATTATCGTTTCCGCCGCGAAGCTTAACCCCCTTTTCCCACACCTATCGATATCGCAGCGGACGCAGGTAAATAGGGGAATTTATGATACATCACATTTGGCGGCTTATCACTTTGTTGGCGACAGTTGGCGCCACCGTCGCTCTTCTCTACAAAATACATATAATAGGGGTAGGGGCACAGAATATTTTACTGCTTCATGGCACCGCTTATAATTGCTCCGGTCCTGTTTACATGTGACCGGCAGTACTTTTAAAAAGAAAAATAAATTGTTGACCCCTGCAGTTAACATGAAATTTTGGTAATAACACACTTTTTATGGATCAATGCAAAATTGATAAATAATTTATAAAAATCAGGATTAAACTGCAATTTTAACGCTGCATTATCTGTGCACGCACACAATGTTGTTATACTACAAAGATACAGTTTTTCATTGTTTTGAAAATTCAGGATCTTTTTTTTCAAATAAGTTGTAAGATGATTTTATGCACTTCCCAATAGAAATCTTAAAGTTAAATAAATATTATGTGCAGAAATAAGCAAATTAACAAAAAAAGCCGAAAGGGAAAAAAGAATATTTTACATTCCAAGGAATAAAACTTTCGTTCCTAGGAATCCTTCTAGAAAAACGAAGGCGTACAACGAAAACAATACAGAATGAATCTGAAACTTAATTTGTTATTCTGTATATAAAGAAAGCAAATTAAAAAAATAATGCTGAAAGAAAATACCGAACCTTTCAATAAATGATCAAAATCTAGAAGCATTCATAAAAAAGCAAAAGCATTGAGTGGAAACAAGTGTTGAAATCTGAAAGTTAAATAATTGAGTACAGTAATAACTAATAAGTAAAGTAAAGGTAAAAGGATGCAAGTATTCTAAAAAATGGAACATCAAATTCTAGCAGGATTATTCTTAAAAAAGCAAACGCCTAGGATGAAAAAGTTAAATCGGCGACTCGAATCGTTTCAAAACTATGCTGTTTATTCATCCGCGGGATTTCTAAAAAAAAAAAAAAAAATCTTCTCTTCAACTCCAGGAATTACTAGTGTGGAGTAAAGAAAATACTGAGGATTAATATTTTAATTATTGAATTTAAAGAATATTGGGACGAATTAAAGAAAAACAGCTTCGAAGTCCAAAGCATCAATATATGATAGAATTTTGTGCCAATTTTCGTTTAATCGCACGTTGCGTAGATTTTGCTGTAGAGCGTTTAGCTACGCGAGGGCATTGCCAACTTGAAAGTTCATCAAAATTTATATATATACTAGCGATACACGTACGGCCATGCCCATGGTTAAAAATGGAAAGACCAGTCGGTTCGTCATTGTGTATATGGTGGTAACTTTTTTATGTGTAAATTATGTTATTTTATTAAAAAGTATAGCATTTCACATAATTAAAAACTATCCGCTCACGGCAATGAATCAGCGATCCTACACATTTAAGCAATTTTTTTACAAAACACGCACAATAAAAAGGGAAAAAAGAAAAGAAAGAAACGAAACAAAACGAAAGGAAATATATTTAAGAGAAAACGCATTTTGTTTGTTTAGTTCAAGTACCCACACAGAAAGGACGATTATAATCCATTAGAATAGTTTTAATTAATGAATTTTTAGTATAATTAGTTTTTAGCTATTATTCATTTACAGTAGAACAGAACGACAAAATTTTGTGGCTTGCAGAAACTAACAGTAGCAAGCAAAGCTGTGAAAATGGAAAAATGCATGTCAAAATAGTAAATTTAAAAAACAGCTATCGAACGCCTGTGAGCCGCAGGAAATAAGTTTTAATTCGTTTTAAAGAAGAAGAATAATCAAAGTCCAAAAAAATAATAAATTATTAATTAAATATCGGCTGCTCCTCAAAATGCTAAAAACCGCAAGAAATAAATTCCAATTCGTTAAAAAAAAGATCATAAGCCAGTCGGCATGGTAACAATTCAAATAAAATTAAAGTTAATTACAGTGAAAAAATAATTTCGAACTACAGAGAAAAACGCTTATAACTTCTTCTCCAGTTAATTTAGAGGCTTCGAATTTTAGCACGAAGAACAAAACTCTTTCTGGGACAGTTTTTTTACGCGCTTTTCAACGGTATCAAGCTCGAAAGGATGCGATAATTCCTTCCCATAGAAAACGACTATTTTATATTTTCGGCTATAAATTGGAATAAAAAAAGAAATTCGAATTTCAGAAAAAAATCTCCGAGGTGCACACCCCCATGTTCCAAACTAATTTCGCGCCAAATTTCATGAAAATCCGCTGGACGGTCTGGGCCCTACGCGGGACGCAGACACACCCACATACGTGCTTCTTTATTAGTAGAGATAGATAGATAAAGATAATATGAAAAATTTCGCTGAACCTCGCCAAATTCTTAATCCCTGAAACGGCGGAAAAGTAATGCTTTTGGAAAAGGGGGGGGGAAGACATTCGGCGGAAACGATATGTAGCGAGAACTCAGGGCTATAGAGAGAGAGAAGAAGGGCTAGTTCATTCGCTTCTCTCCCGTGGAACCGGGAGGAAACAAGTGATGACGTAGGCATGCTGACAGTACAGAGATCGCAGGGGGAAAAAACGCGTACTGCTAAGAACAAAATTGATAAAAAAAAGAGTTTTTTTTTTTCAAACGCAAACAGATTTTGGAGTTATGAGGTGGTTGTAATATACTTAAGAGCAATAAAGAGTAGTTGATTCAATTTTGATACAGACAAAAATGAAGTTCTAAGAAGTTGAAAAAAAAAAAAAAAAGAACATTTCTTTTAGTACAATGCAAATTAAAATACAAATTAAAAAAGGGATAATGACTTTGATTCTTTGTTTCTAAAATTTTGTGTACCAACACAATATCATTAAGGACACTAAATTTGGAATTTAAAAAAAAGGGAGCTTACTTGATTCAAGTTTTTATCTTTTTCGATTTCACCCATTTTTGAACTTTCTGCATTTCTTTTCGCTTGGATGAAACTGAGTTTTTTCTGTTGATTTGCCGGATCCTTATAAATGTTCTCAAACGGCAGAACAGCCGAATTGCGCTTTTTTCAACTGTCGGAAAACGTTCCTGAAGTTCATTAATAAGTTCCTGAATGACTCCTTTACCCTTTCGGAAAGAGGATCCATGAACACACCGAAATATGCTGTCCATCTCGTAAACGGTGTTCATCCAAGAAGATGATGGAAGAGTAAGTCCGCCCAAAGACAACATTTTAGTCCACTTTAAATGATCATCCTCTTGTTGAGATTTGGCCGATATTGCTCCTAAGGAGCTATCGACGCTCCTAACCTTATGGGCAATATATCCAGCGATGTAGGCTAACGCTTCTTTTTCCAACGTTTCAATATTTTCATTTTAAGCCGGATTCATCATTTCGATTTCCCAAGACATTGGAATGGGATAGTTTGTGAGAAGGAATTCCTCTTCATTTGAATTTTCTGCAACAATGTTCTCCTGAAACTCATTTTCAAAAGCATTTTTGAGCAATTCAGCACTTAAATAGGCACTTTCTTTTTCGCTTTGGAATTCTGTGTTTACTTTGGCTGATAAATTAGGGAGCTTGTTACACATTAATAAATGTTTCAACCGTTTAATTACTTCTGAAGGGCTTGGGTGATCATCAAACCGTCCAAGTCCTCGTATTTGACTGAAAAGGCTTTCTAAGGCATCCTTCGTGAGCCTAGCAGTAAGCAGATGTTTTACTCCATCGCACTTTAAATCTTCATGTAAAGCTAATAGAGAATTTATAGAAATTATAATTCCTTTCTGGAATGGTAGGAGCCCTTTCTTCCCTGTAACTCTCATATCGTTTATCTCTTCTTTTACTTTAAGTAAAATATCTTTTTGCTCAGCAAAATGTTTTGGATTTCCAAATGCCGCTCGCAAATTTTTCCCTGGGGGTGGATCGTGATGCTTACTGTTCATTATATCAAAAAAACTGTCGATCAATTTGAAAAAATTACAAGCTTTAAGATTCCCAGTTAATCTTAATATGCCTGTTGCTACAGTAGCTGAAAACAATGTTTTTGCTGGGGTAAATTTTTGGCGGTCATTGCCTTTAACATGTAAATAGGCTGGTTTCAGTTTGTGGCATACCTGAACTTCGCCATTGTCTTTGTTCAGCAGTTCTTCAATAATTGCAGTTGTTATTTTTGTCCCATCTTTTAAAAGCAAACCACTATCTAAAAAGTGATTTCTGAGTAATTTTATGTAGTGGGGCATATCTGCGAACACATAAATTTTTGAAGAGCTTTTTACAGGATTGAAAAAGAAGCTTTGCTGCAGTGTTATATTTAATTCCTTCCAAAGCGTTCCGCAACCTCCTAAATCGGAGACTATTGCTTTGACGCTTACATTAATGTTTTCTAATTGTGTTATGATTCTAAAAAGTAACTCTTTGTCCATTTTCACTTCGAAATCATAATAAACTGGCTGCTTCCAATTCGAGAACAATTCTTTTAAAAGGACAAATTGCACTTTTATAAACGGACCGAGAATCTCGTCCATTCCAGTGTCGTAACATAAATTTGATGACACATGCATCTCATCAAAACTCAGAACACACATTCTTTCTAAATTAGTTGCATTCTCCGAATTCATCTTCATAAGCAACAAAACATTTTTTTGTAAACCAGGGGCACAAGAAAATTTTGTGCACCAACGTTTCAAAGTGCTTGCGCTAGGCAATGGAATCTGCATCTTAAATTTCCAAAAATCATAAGCTTTCGCAGACAGAGCGCGAATAACTATGCAACGAGAAATGTCTTCCACAGTCCATCTTATTTTTTGCGATTCTCTCTTTAATGCCTGTATTTGCGTTTTAGAGAACATACGACTAAGTTTTGTTTCTAAATTATGTTGCTTTTTAAGTTTTAAACGCATTTTTCGTATTTCAGTCCTTTGCTCTTGAATCTTATTTAAGAAAGACTTTCGTGATTTATTCCACCGCTTCATTCGCCGAAGAGATTCTTTTCTAATTCTATTTCTGTCATTTTTTGTAAGTTTTAACTCATGTTCTAGAGCTTCTATTTTATTTTTTAAGATCAAAATTTCAAGATTGTCATGGTCAAGAAAATCTATATTTTCTTCAGCTTTGAACTCTGATGAGGATAACTTTTTTGGGCTCCTTGTTTAATTTCTCTAAAGCTGTGCTTAACGTACTTCGTTTTTTCAGCCTTTGCATTCGAAGGGAGTTACTCTCAGAGGTAGTAGAAGAAATATCAATCTTCGGCACAGCATCAGATCTTAGAATTTTCCGCATCGGGAGTCCCAGCAAGCGATTTTTCATATCATCTTCATAATCAGCCTCTTTAAAATGATTGCTGCATATTCTGGCACACTGAATGTTCACAGAATCTTGGCGGCGGCATTTATTGAGCCATTCTTTGCACAGTAAACTATTTTTTTTTTTTTTTTTTGGGAAAAGAATGAAACGTTATACCTTTACCTTTTGTATTTTTATGAGTATTCCGGCATGTTGCTACCGCACAGGATGACATGTTAATGTATAACTGCAATGAGCTTAGAGCATCTGCTTTCTAAAAAAATACGAGAAGGCCAAAAAACTGCTGAAATGTAATCTTTTTTGAGCTGGCGAACTGAGCCTCGTGCTGACGCGATTTAGTGTTTTTTTATAACTCCATCTCTCTTCTTATTTCTTGAAAGATAAAAAAACACACATCCGAGGGAAAATCTGATTTTGGGCGTGGTATAAAAATCCCTCCCCACAAAAATTACTGGTTCAAGGGAAATTTCAAAAATATTATTTGCTAACTACATTTTTGGGCGTGAGTAAAAATAATTCCCACGGAATCTAATTCGTTAAATCAGTTGAACATTATACTGAGAACATTCAACCCTTTTTTTGTAAACAACGTCGAAAAAACAGGAAGTTCCCACAACAAACAGGAACACCCCTGTTGCGCCTGAGAGTGGTTGCTAATTAAAACCAGCAATACTCCAGGCAAGAGAGCAACCAGATGCCAACAAACTGCATTCTCACGAAACCCAAACATTTTAAAATTTAACTTCAGAAAATTATTGATATGGACGCAAGGAAAAATATTTCTAATTATATTTTTCTCAGCGTCCAAGCACTCGGGCACCTTCTAGCCACCTCCTAGGTTCTCCAAGGTGGTCAGTCAGCACAGTGACGTCACAGGGAGAAACCGGAGGGACCACATCGGTGAAGCGCTTCATAAAGAAATGAACTAGCCCTTCTCCTTATCTTTATAGCCCTGGCGAGAACTACTGATAAAATCTTCGGGGGGTTCGTAATGCTCTGCGGCGGAATCGATGCTTGCCCGTGGTAATTTGGGCAAGCAATTCCCTTGATGGGCTTTTTAAGTCGTTTGGTTGATGGGTTGAAATTTTACTATAAATCGATAGAAAATGTTTCAAATAAAAATATTTATAAATAAAAACATATTATTAAAGAATAAAAGGTGAAACTTTCGGGGCCCCTTTAGTCGCCCGGGACCCCCGCGGCCGCTTAGTCCGCTTACCGTTAGATCCGCAACTGGTCTTTTAAGTAGGCGAAGTTTTGTAGTAGCTGGAAGTATTAACTTCCGGTGCAGTTTAGTAGATCGACAACAGTAAAATTATATTACTACAGTGAAGCTATATTCACCCTAGTTAAAAGGAAAAGATGCTGTTGAAGTCATTTTTTAAAGTATAGGAGTAGAAAATCTTCACAACGTATTTATCACTTTATAAACATGTATGGAAAACATTATGATGTCAGGTGGAGGCAACTCGTACAAAAAAAGCCGTCTCAATAAAGAAAAACTTTGCCGCCAAATTCTTCTTCCGTGAATCATGGTATATAATCCCGAAGGTATAGTATGTACTAGAAACTCCTTAAATATGAATTAATTTATTTACGATTAAAATTGTCAAATTGCCACAACTTATATAGCACCCTGAAATCTCTGAAAAAGTTCAAACTAAATCATAAACTCTTCAGTATCAATAACCGGTTCAAACGTATTTAAATGTAACAACTAATTCGGGAGGGAGGGAGTAGTTTAATCATCAGAAATTACCATTCAGGGCTTTATATATATATACAGCGAAACCTGTGTAAGTTGACCACTTCCGGTGCAGCACTTTAGTAGTTAACTTAGAAAGGTGGTCAGCTTACAAAGGTAGTCAACTTTACAGGTTTTATTGTAAATATATATATATATATATATATATATATATTAAGTTCAGTAATTATTTTGTGTAATCAATTATTATTTTATGCCCACTCAAAGCTTGACACTGCCAATTTTTCATTTTACCAGTAATTGGCACACCCGACGCTTCAGTGTTTGACTCACTGTATTGAAGTTCCTATAGATAAAGTATTTGCTTAACATAAACGTAATACTACACACAAAGAAATTCTTCTATAACTGATAAACCTAAAATAACTTTATTTTAAACATTCCTTCATCATTCATTCTCTAAAGACACATAAATATGTTAAAGTGCTGCGGAAAGGAAAAAGAAAATATATTACTTTATCCGCCAGTAATTGGCATAGCTGTTCCAGTAACTGACACGGAGGCCGCTGGATAGGATATCGGACGTCCAACCGGAAGGTCGAGGGTTCGATACCCACACGCTCGAGACCCACCATGTACACTTGGGGAAATGTGCAAGAAAATTCCGTGGACCCCACTACCTCGCGCCCGGGGGAGGGCATCCCGAAGGGGAAGTGCTAACAGGGAAGGAAATTGGACTAGAGAAGTAATTGACACGGTTCCTCTTAAAGGGGTGTGAATTGGATCGAAACTTTGAATGACAAAGTTCAGAAGTGATATAAATTTAATTTACATGCAATATTCCTCAAATTTCCTACAAATAAATTTAATAACTAAGAATATCAATCAAACCACCAGTGGTTGCAGCCTTATGCTAATCACTGGTACGTAGTTAAATAAATCATCCAGTAAGTGACGCAGCTTGTTAATTCACACTAATATGAACAAGAATTTAAATTTGCTTTTGGAATTGTTAAATAAATAATGAGTTAAATTTTACAGATTCATTATTTTGATTTCCCAACCGCTTCTTCTAATTACAAATTCAACTTCGTATGAAGGCACAAAGATATATAAAACCGTGTAAAAATGTTTTAAGTTACACGGTTTTATTTTTAAAAAACTTAAAAAATTCGCCATGATTGGAGTATTTTAAATTTCAAAACATCGTTACATTATCCAAACATTCCAAACAAAACTATCGTTGCCATTCGACCAATAACAATTCTGATAGCTTCGTCAGAGCAAAAATTATTAATTTGTTTTCCTAATTAACGCTATAATAAATTATAAAAATATTAATAATTATAAAATATGGAATATTGTATGGTCATCGAAGATACACTTTGTGAAAGTTTGAAGATAATGTATGCAGTAATAGTATTCGAAAACCGCGTAACAAACTTCCGTGACAAATCAAGTAGAATAAAACCGTGCAATATGTACACTTAATAGATTTAAATTGTAATAATTTAGAATAATTGATGAAATTAATTAAGACGTAAGATTAAAGCATTGATTCACCTTAAGTCACCAAGCAAGTTGAACACAAAACATGGTTGTGTTTTTACTTCACATGTTTCACTTACATTTTTGTTATACGTAGAAATATCAATGTAGTGATTAAAAATAAATCAGTAATTTCGTGAAGTAAGTATAGAGAGGCAGCATTTATATACTGGTTTATTAATTTATTAATTATTTTGGGGAAAGGTTTCAATCACTGGAACACTTGCTCTAAATAATGCAAGTGACGATGTCGGGATTAAAAAAACCAGAAATTAGACCTTAGTTTAAATGGAAAATGGATTACCCTTTTCTCTATGGAAAGCGATTTAGGAATAAAATAAACTGTTAGAACACATTTATGCTATTATATAGTACTTACTGTAAGGATTTGAAAATTATGCAATTTCATAAAACAAAATTTGTATCAACATACAGTTCTACCATCTGCCTGCAGAGCGCCATGATGAATCTATTCACGTTCAAAGGGGGAACTACTGGTGTAAGGATGCAATGTTCCGTTTTTGCTCTCGTTCTAGTTTCTTCAGGATACTTGATTTCTTCCAAACTGATGCTACATGCCAGTTTATAAACTGAGTTGCTTTCAACAAACCCTGATGCAAACATTTTGATTCGCGTACAAATTAAATGCACCTGCAAAGCGAACTTCGCTAAAACTCGAAAAGATTCGTTCTTTTCTGCCATGCGAAGAAGCGTCTAAATGTCAAAACTCCGTGGTCGAACAGTAGCTATTATACTAAGGGAAAAGTTAGTCTTGGCTTATGCAGGTTACTTATGCAGTTTCCATGGTGGCTAAAAGATAATTTTTACTGGTACAACAGCTGTACCAGTGCCGTAGGGAGAAGGATAAAGTGAAAAAATTCTCTTCCGGTAAAATGAATTGCAATATCATAGTTAATGTAATATTAGACTCTCAAAGATTCCATTTTGTTATGCATTATTTAATTTACGTAAAGTAAAAACATAATAAAATATCTGTACTACAACATAACTCGGTTTAAGAACAAAATTGACTTTAAGAAAAACAACTTTGAGATGCATATTTCCGAAATATTGTATAAGAAAAGTTCACATGAAAATAGACCAGATTCACAAACATCAAAAATCGGTCAAATCTGTTTATAATGACACTGTTTTTAACGGTAAATTAGTATATTGTGAATAAATCGCAGGTTCCAGCAGATCTCTGTTGAGAATAACGTTTAGCTACCTCCTTTATCCTACTTTCCCGTAGGAGTTTTAAAAATAAATTATGGGAGAAGGCTTGATGTATCGTAAAAATATAATTTAAGAAATAATAAAAAAGTCAGAAATGAGTAAAGAAATTTTATTAAAATTGAGAAAAAAAAAAAAAATTGAAAGTAGGGATTTGAGATGGGGAAAATGTGCGTCAGCCCCCCCTAATAACTTTTAAGGGAGTTGGCCGATTCGGATTTCTTTCTTTTTTTCATTCGAAAAATCTCGACAAGGACAACTCATTTCCATATTTTATTTTTTGATTTTAATAATATTTAGTACAATTTTGAAAAGTTTAACGAAAGAACGATTACGAGGAAATATGTAGGAAATGTTTCGCATTGTGGTCGTTTAGGGGTCAGGGAATGACATATGGGATAACATATTTCCTATGGGATAACATATTGTATCCTACAGGAATTGTGTATTTCAAAGGAGTTTCAGTTAATTTTAGCATTAACTGAGTGAAAATCGATTAGTCCGGACTGAGACTCAAACCCAGGTCCCCCAGTTACGCGCCGAGTGCTCAACCATTTAAGCTATCAGGCCTATACAGATTTCCTTTTAATTTCATATATAACTGTAGTACCACAACGTCCATCTTACGGTAATCCACCATTTTGATATAATGAAACCTAAACTTAATCTTTTTCAACAGATAATTTATAAATTAACTGAGCAAAAATAAAGAATAGAAAAATTGTTATTTCTTCTTTGGAAACGACCGCTGTGTATAGAGAACCATTCCATTTCAGATCAGGCAGAGGGTGTCACATGACCCTCACAGATTATTTTGAAAAAATTACAGTAGTTACAACTATGGGACATATAAAATATCCCAAAAGGATTTTGCAAAAAAAAAAAAAAATATTTCTCTAGTTACAGACTTTTAAAATTTGGGGCAAAGTTGCCCGTTTACAGAAAATCAGCAAAACACTCACTTTTAAAAGGCCACTGTTTCAAAAGTTTTTAACCGATTCGATTAATTTTTTTTATATAAATAATGAAGGGATGGTATTTTATTTACTAATTTTAACTAATTTTTTACACTAATTTTAAAAATCTAGTTGGCTTCATTGATAAAGAAAAAAAGTGTTTTTGAAGTGAAAAAATCGTATTTTTACCGAATTTATGATTTTTTTTCCTTATGAAAGAAATTTATTTTTGACAAAACAGAGGTGGCAATCTAAAGTGTTGTTATGGAAGTTTTGTGTCAAATTTTATTGTAAGCCTGAGATGCATATCCCCTCAGAATTTAAAGTTTGAAATTTGAAAATGTTCAAAAATTATGATTTTTGAAGGTGATTAATCAAAAAAGCCATTTTTTAAAAATCTGAAACTCTGCTCAATTGTTGCCCTTAAAGTGCTTAATGAGCTGCTATCAATTATATTGTGTATTTTTGCCCCAGATATTTTATATGATTTTTCAAAAATGGCCTATTGTGCGTTTCTCAAAAAAGCCAGAAATTCAAACTCGTTCTTATTTAATCACTTTAATATAAGATTTAATCAATATGTATTAAGAAAGATATTATATTGTTACACAATTACTACAGATAAATTGTACTTAACCTTCTTAGAACTTAAATATCTCCTTGCATAAAGTGTAGCCACCGTGATTTAATGCATGTTATTCTGTTCAATCCAATTACTAGTTTTAAACTCAAACACTTTACATCAAATATGTTACAGCACTGATATACATAGTTTTAAATACATATGAAGTTATGTACTTAAGCAAAATAAGTAGAATCAAGTTCTTGAATCATCTTCTACTCGTTATTACCAAAAAAAAAAAATTGCAAAGACTAGGAGGGTTCAGATGATGTTATACTCTTATTTCTTAGTTTCAGCACTACTTAATATTGGTCTAGTCCCCCCCCCCCCCCGGGTTCTTCTGGCTATTGAAATATTTGTTCTGGATTATCTGTGTTCAAATTATTCGATAGTCTCCCTAAACCATCAGTAATACATTCGTAATTTGCCCCATTCAATAATTCTCATTCACACGTTCAATAAATTTTCCTATTTAGAAACCAGGCATTGAGTTAATTTGCTTAAGAGGCTGTTAGTTTTTCTTGTTTGCTCGTGCGTCCCTTGTCTGACTGGGAGGAAACAGAGAGTAGTAGTGAAGGGCAATTATTCTCAGTGGATTGATGTTTTGAGTGGGGTTCCACAAGGTTCAGTTCTAGGGCCAATATTATTTATTATTTTTATTAATGATATTACTCAGAGTATTTCTGGGAACATTAATATTTTTGCTGATGATGTCAAAATCATGGGAATTGTGGACACGGAGGAACAAGTCAATCAGTTTCAAGAGGATTTGAATCAAATATCTAGGTGGGCAATTAAGTGGAGTATGTCTTTTAATATTGGGAAATGTCAAGTGCTTCATTTTGGTCATGGGAATAAACATGCAACCTATTATTTACAAGGTTCTGTCATTAGGGAAGCAGAAGCAGTTGTTGATCTAGGAGTATTGATTAGTCATGACTTCAAGTCCAGTCAGCAGTGTAGCATAGTAAGTAACAAAGCTAACAGGATGCTTGGGTTTATCAATAAGGCTATTTCGAACAGGTCTAGGGAAGTTGTATTGCCATTATACAGAAGTTTGGTAAGACCTCATTTGGAGTATGCTGTTCAGGTTTGGTCTCCGTACCTAAAAAAGGATATTACCCTATTGGAAAGGATTCAAATGAGGGCTAGAAGATTGGTAAGTGGTCTTTCAGACTTAGATTATGAGGTTAGGCTTAAAAGGCTCAATATGTATAGTCTTGAGCAAAGGAGAGTCAGAGGGGACATGATTCAGTTGTTTAAATTCATTAAAACGGGAAATGTTGATGGACTACAGCTATGTGCTGAAAGTAGAACCAGAGGTCATTGTTTTAAACTTTTCAAATCTCAGGCTAATCTTGAAATTAAGGAAAACTACTACTTCAATAGGGTTGTGGGCAGTTGGAATAGTTTACCGGAAGCGACTGTTAATTGCAGTGATGTAAAAACTTTTAAGAAAGCTCTTGATGTTCATTGCTGACTGCTAAATTAACTAGGACCAGCCTAGCTGGGCCCTGAGCCTGTTGCTGGTCATCACTTTTGTATTTGTATTTATTTGTATTTATTACAATTATATTTGTAAGCATTACAATTTTATGGATTTTTACTATTTAGCACTATTTTAGGATAGCCAATGTTTTGATTGTATTCCTACAATAAATTTTACATTTGCTGTTGCATGGTATTTGATGTAAAGCGTGTGAGTTTGAAACTAGTAATTGGATTGAACAGAATAACATGCATTAAATCACAGTAGCTACTTTTTGTGCACGGACTTGGTGTTTTTTTCTTTATCAATGAGGCCAACTAGACTTTTAAAATTCGTGTCTAAATAAAATACCATCCCTTCATTATTTATAGAAAAAAAAATATTCGAATCGGTTAAAAACTTTTGAAACAGTGGCCATTTTAAAAGTGAGTGTTTTGCTGATTTTCTGAAAACGGGCAACTTTGTCCCAAATTTTAAAAGTCTAACTAGAAAAATAATTTTTTTTTTTGCAAAATCCTTTTGGGATATTTTATATGTCTCTTAGTTGTAATTACTGTAATTTTTTTTTTAAAAATCTGTGAAGGTCATGCGAGAAATTTTAGACCTGCCTGCCTGATTTGAAATGGAATGACTCTAGTTGTAGCCTAATTCTGTGTTTTCTGGCCCAGAATGCACAAAATATTTACCGCCCAGAAATCAGCACCCACAAGGGGACATTTGATCGTTCACTTCAAAAGAAAAAGGAAAGCTCTTTTGCGCTATAATATTTCGGTTTTTAAGACATCGATGCCTCAACGCAGTTTAATTATGTTTAGGACTTCTGCCGCCCAGAAATGCACCACCCAAAAGGACAACTTTTATTACATTCGCTCACATTGATCACATTTTGATCTGGCCGTCGGTTCCAGAGCATATTTTAAGTAATTTTCACTGATCGATATTAAGGTATGCTTCCCCTTGTGTTCATGTCCCCCCCCCCCTAAAAAATCATTAGCCGTTGAGGTTGTTTGGATTAAATTGTATATATATATTTAACAATGTTAAACTGTTATTGTGACTTTTTTTTTACAGATTACACTCGGTTTTTCAAAAAAAAAAAACTTTTTTTTCCCTAAAAAGCCCAGCCCACATGGATTTTTGTTGAAAAATTCTGGGTTTTTTTCAGGAAACCTTTAATAATTGCTTTTCTATTTAAGGTATCCGTACACCTTTAAAACGTGATTTTTGACTAGAATATCGATTTTTCAATTTTGCTCTAATACAAAACTTTAAACTTTTAGCTTTCTAAAACAGTTTTAATTTTGCTTCTATCGTACTTGAAAGTGACGTTACAGCTATTTTAAATGTGGAATGACATCAACTTTCATGACCGGAAGTACAGGTTTAAGTACCGGAAGTGCAGTTTTAGGCTTGTTTATTTTATAGTCTGCTAAAAAATACATGCTGAAACGATTAAAAAATGAATTAAAACCAATTATTCATTAAAAGTCTGAACTTCATAAATCAAGTAAACTTTTTTTTTTACTTTTTACTGTTTTTGCAGTAATAATTCTAATTAAAAGTTATTTTCTGCATTTGCTCGAAATTGATTTTTCTGCTATTTCATCTACCGCAAAACACGATATCTCAAAAACATACGTTTCAAAGACCTTGAAATTTTGCAGATTAATTCTAGATAATGTTTTTTAGGGAATAGACTATATACATGTTTGTAAGTTCAATAATTTCCAATTTTCAGGTGCTTATATGCTAAATTTCACATATTTTCTGGGATTTCGCATGTGTATAGGTACTGCAACCACTACAGCTTTATAAATAAAGGGATTATTATCATGAGTGTAGTCTATTCCCTAGAGAAGACTATTAACATTGATCTAAAATTTACAGAATGTTAATAAATGCATTTGTTATTGACTTACCTCGTTTTGCGATACAGTGGCATTTTCCCTATATTTCGCCTATTTTTCCCCAAAAAATTTCCCTCAAATAGACGAAAAGGGAATTTATTGAGTAATACATAAGTTTTCGATCATGTATGAATAAAAAATGTAACTTTTAATTTAAAATTCAAGAAATTTCAAAAATTTGGTCTCGAAGGTGTACGGATACCTTAAGCAATGTGCCAAGCCATTGTTTGGCTACTTTTTCATTTCATAGCGCTGTATTATAAGCCATAGCGCCGAATTTAAAAATCATGCATCTGTCTTACTCAAATATTATGTAAAAAAAAAAAAAAAATACCTTGAAATTAAGGAAGAAATCAAATTTAAATTTCAAAACAATTAATTGTTTATATGAAATATTATTCAAAAGTTTTTCTGTTAAAATAATATGACTACTTAAGAAGTGAACAGAAAAAAAGGAATTAAAGTTTTTAGGGGTGTTATCAGGATCCTTTTTTGTGGGGCGTGGACTTTCTAGCTTTTCAGGGGTGCGCGTCATCGCTCTGAGAGGGGCGGACCCCTAATTAAAACTTATATTTCTTTTCAACAATATCCTGAACATCGTATAACACACAAACCGAAAACCAGCATGTTTCTTATATTTCGCTCAAAACAACCTCTTTTCGGCTATAGAAAAATCAGCTCTCGTGACGTCACTATTCAAACACGCTTCTAGATTCGTCAACACTAAACTTCCCTTGTTAGTCATGACACCCTAGTCATATTATCATATTAAATACAATCAAAAATTTCCTAAATACGTGAAACAGGGGGAATCGCGTCACATTTTGGCGAACTGACCTTAAATATTTTATCAATGTATCGGTACGATCTCATTTTTGAAACACTACTATACTCAAAATCGTATTCTCTCCCCCCCCCCCCAAAAAAAAAGCTGTGCTTTTTTATTTTTGGGATAATACTCTATCAGAAATTACACATCATGTGTGAAGCAAGAGTCCCAACGTCGTCGTTGGGACCACCGCCGCCGTTCGACCGTCGACCCTGCGATGAGGTTAGAAACTATGCCTTCCAGATTGAAAATTAGAGTTATACCGCTGTGGGATTATTAGTGTTATACACCGCTTAAACAGCCGTCGAAAGAACTGTAGTTAAATGTTTTCTTTAAATGAACGTTTTAAGATACTCCTGATTTTTAAGAAAAAAACTGTAAAGCCGAAGTTAAGTATGAAGAACTCAATGAAAAAAAGTTTACTTAATTCATATACACGATTTCATTACAAAGACTATTGTACAGGTACGTGACGTACAATGAACTCGTGGGGTAAATTTGTTCTTTTGCATGAAGACTAAAAATTTTCAGCTGTGAAGTAAATTCTATTTTGGATAAAACAAAGAAACATAAAATCATTCACAATATTGAATGCAGTTGAAGCCATTGTAATCTTTAAAAAGTAATAAAAATATTTTTGAAAAAAAAAATTGAACCAACTACAAATTTAAAATTTCTTTAAAAATAAATTAATTATTTAAACAACATCGATACGACTTTTAATTTAAACATAATTTAATGAAATCGGCGCAAAATTATCTAATTACACTGCGCGACTCGAAAAATGTTTGGTTCTTATGTATTTTTGGTTGAAAATTACGAATTTACAATTATTTTTTTGCCTACCACGCACCATTTTCCCAAAATTCCTCATTATAGCTTTTTACGTATTTTCTGTATAAAATGTTTCCGTAATTTATTGACTTAATTTGTTATAAATTATATCTTTCTCATTGACACTGAGATCGTTGCCATTCTAGCTCGATCTGTGCTCACATTTTTAATGAACTTGGGTTACTTAAGCGACATTTTTGACAACATAAGCTTTATCCAATCTCTTGAAGTTTCGATTCATTTACAAGACTACAAAGGCATTTTGTAGACCCTTTTTGCGGAGAAAGAAGAAATAGTATACCGCTGTGATGTGAATGTACTATTTCAAGCATTAGGACATGAGCACAATTCAGCAGAGTGGCGCTTGTTTATCAGTGCTCCTCCATCTAAGTATTTTTTTCCTATTTATTCCTGTAGCATATTCTGCAAGCACAAAGGAAATTTCAGAATTATGAGTGGGAAAAACATATCAAATGAGCCACTTGCAAATCTACAAAGTGCCTTTTTTCCACAATTGCACATTAAACTTGGTTTACCGAAGTATTTGTAAAGGCTACGGACAGAGAAGGAGTGGCTTTCTTGCATCCCAGGAACTAATTCAAAAATTTAAGTGAGGCAAAAGTAAAGAAAGGGTTTTATTGGCCCATAACTTAAGGAAGTCCTTTCACGATGAAGAGTATGAAAACAAACATTCAAAAGACGAAAAATCAGCCTGGCTGGCCTTTAAACCAGTGTGTTCACGTTTCTTTGAAAATGAGAAAACTGAAAACTACGAACATCTAATAGAAATAAAATTTCACGTTAATTTAAAGCACAAATGAGCATACACTTTTTGGACTCTAATGGGGACTAAAAAGTGTAGTTTGGACTCCATATGGACTTCTTTCCTCAAAACCTTGGCGCATTTAAGTTCTCATCAGGACACCTCGGTGTTTGAAAAGCGTTTCTGCGGTCGATGGAATGAAATTATGCGTACTGAATATTGCTGACGTGTTATCAGGGCACACCAACAGATGCCCACTAGATGAAACGGCCAAAAAAAATCATTTTAGTGTTTGTGTTTTCAATAAGTAAGCCTCAGTTACATTCTTCTATAACCAAACTGTATAAATATGAGAAGTGGGTCTCCAGCAGAACTGTACGTGATGGACCATTTTGGTTTGGATACTTGAATCAAGCATCTTTTGTTGATTTGGAAGTAATAGTTTCATCTAAAGGACAAAATAAAAGTTCAGAAACTGTTGCAAACTGTGGGCCATTTATATCTGTAAGTGATTCATGAATACAATTGCAAAAGATTTAATCCATCATAATTTTGCACCGACTTCATAAATTGTTTAAAAGTTATATCGATGTTGTTTAAAGAATTAATTTATTTTTAAAGCAATTTTAAATTTGCTGTCGGTTCTATTTTTTTTCTCAAAAATATTTTATTTGTTCTTTTTAGTGTAAATACATTTTTCATAGTATATTTTAAATAATAGTCTATTCAAAAATATTAACAGTCTATTTTAAAAAAATAATAAACATATCAAATGGCACACTCAGTTCGAGTGACTGTCACTGAAAAGTAATCATTTGTGTGATAAATTGCGTTTTGAAATTGATTTTAAACAAGTCCAGAACGGACTTCAAATTCATTCAGTCTTAAAACAGACTGAAAGAATTTAATTTTTGTTTCAGAGAAGCCTTCAGCCAAACTTTTATTGTAATTGCTTTTAATATTACAGCTTGATGGCACCAAACTCTTTTTAACGATAAGTTTTATGATATTACCTAATAATTTACTCAACAAAGAAATATCAAAACAAGTCTTTCCAATATTAAGAGAAAAATACATATTTTTCATTGATAAAGTTATTTCTAAGGAACAATTGCAGTCAGTTTGATCTATCATATTTAAGTTAGATCATCCGCTATTGATTAAAGAAAAAATCATTCAAATCGGTTTACTTAGTCAATAGGTATGGATGAAAAAAAATTACAACATTTCTGCCCATAACTTTTTTTTCTAACTATCGAATATAGTCGAGCAAAGGTACGGGACCTATGGAAAGCCATCATCATCCCTGATCGATTAAAAAATAATCTTAAAAACCGGTTCATCCGATAATAAGTTATTGATGAACAAAGAAACAAAAATACAGTATGAATGTATAACCTCCTCTTTTGTGAAGTTGATTTAAAATACAGAACTGTAAAGAGCTCAAGCGAAATAGAAAATCTAATCAAATGAAACGAAATTGGAGAAGTTGATCATTAATTAAATAAATAAATTAGATTTTTATACTTTTGTTTCTTATACTTTAATATTTTGATTACACTTATTGTTTGCGAAACATATCGAAATTACAACTACTTTAAATGTTTAGATTAGGTGGTATGGGCAACCTTTGAAAAATTATGCGTTAGGATATTAATAAGGTTGTGAGCTGTAACATCTCTAGAAAAGTGCATGTTATTTAGTTTACTTTAAAATTGCAAACAATTTACCTTTTGAAAATTGGAAAAAACAAAAACCTAGTTCTCAAGTATTTTCGAATCGCAGAAAAAGCGAGCACATTGTAAGTGTTGAAGAAGAAATAGTTTGTAGATGAAGAAAGAAGTTTTTATAAAAGTATGAACTAACGCTGCTTTTAAATAATACAATGGATATTGAAGGACATAATAATAGTACTAGTATTATCCAACTTAAAAAGTGCAAATCCTTGAAAGTTAGAAAACATTCAAAAGTGCTTTCATTACTCATTCATGACTTCATTTTTATTGCTCATCATTTCAAAAGACAATGACTCAAGCGATAATGCTTCACAATTTTGTTCCATATTTTGAAATTTTCAATGAGTAATATGAAATAACATGAAAGACCTTATATATGATTAAAACCATGATGAAATAATAGAACAGTTGCACAAAATCAGTTCATTATAAAAACCCTATTATCAAATATAATTTTCAAAATAAAAATATATTCAAATAATTTGTCATTTATTTGTCCCATTTCGAAACTATTCCATCGTATAAATAGCCGTTGCTACTCAGGATTTGCATAAACATTGAATCTAGTCATTCAACGAATATGAAATCCATCGCAATCTACGCTTTCGTCGCCATTTTGCTGTGAGTATTAAAACTTCAATTCGATATTAGAGTTGCTTCAAGAATAGCTTTGCGTTTTTCGATATTTGTTGCAATTTATTATGTTTACGTTCAGTGCATTCATGTAGTAAAGACAACAGAATCTTTAAATTAGTGGAATTTAAAACCTTCTAGCTGTGCTTTATTTATTTCAGTAGGGAAGCTTCGAAGAATTATGTAATCCTATTTTGAACTTTAGATGTTAAGACAGTTTTAAAGTTCTTGAGATCCCCACGGTGCTCTCAAAATACAATTCTGAAATTTAAATTGCTCATTTAAAATCCTGTTTGTAAAAAACGGACGTTAGAACTGCACAATCCATAGGGCACATGTAAGTAATAATATCCCCAAACAGAAGAAAGTCGCCACTAATGGACGATAAGCCGGTTACTGATTCTCACTGGCGTCTGTCATATGGCACAATGCATATTCTTTACTAATTTAGAAATTTATACTTGTTGTAGAATAGTTTTTTTTTAAATTTATTTACAGTTGATAGTTTAATCATCGCTGTCAATAAAAAATAAAATTTAAAGTATGGAAGAGTTCCCTAACCCTTCGTCCAATCCGCTTCACAGCGGATATCTGACGGATCACTTGAAATATGGAACGCAATTGCACGAGGATATTTTTTTCTTTCCCTGTCTGAAGCAATGCTGAAATAACTAACTTAAAAATATGCTTTAGTTCCAGGAATAAAAGCTTGAATAAGTAATGAATATCTCAAAGTGATTGATCATGTAAAGTTTATATCGACAATTACGACAAAGTACACACGCAGAAAGCGTAATTAATAACTCAAAGTAACTCAATTATCAATATGTACATAAGTTTCAATTACTAATTAAAACAGTTTTAAATATTGTTTTGTAACATCTAATATACATTTTAAATTTTAAAAAAAGGTTTTTATAAATTCATTTATGAAATTTAAATGACTTCTTATTTCAGAATATAAGTTTCACTCTGGTATTGTATTATAAGTTATGCTTAAAAACTAATTGATAATATATAAAAATATGTAGACCAGGTAATTTTCAAGTATCAATTCATTTACTAAAAAATGTATAAAAACAGACACTGCAATTAATACTGCAGTTATTTAAATATCGTATTACATAATAAGGTGCCCTAACAATAGATGTAAACTGCTAAATATGAATTTAATACATATTTTTTTTATTCATAATTTTTGTAAGCCATATATTTTGTCTTATAACTTCATTTAAATATTATCAGTTATAAAATTTTAAACTTATTTTTAAAGAAAAAAAACCCCCACTGAATACAAAGCAATGAAAATAACATTAAAATGTTTCTTGATCATCATACCAGTTAAGGTACATTTTTTTTATTACATCCCTTACGAAGAAAGAAGTCTTTGAATTTTTTTTTTCTTTTGGCCCTTTTGTAGATGCTAGTCTCTGTGGGAAAATCCGTTAATTACCAGCATTTATTATTCAAATTGTAAATCAGAAGACTTAAAGTGCTTTCAGATTCTTCATCAGAGAGAGGTTTGGTCTTGATAAAAAATAAAAAAATAAAAAGCCGTTGTGTTGGCCTAGAAAATAGCCATTTTACATTTAAATTTGTGAGAAGAAACATAACAGGAAATATTAATTATGGGGAATTACTACTTGTCGAAAGCAGCCTCGGAATGGAACCAAACTTCGAGAGCTGTATAGAAAGTTCTGATCGAGCTCACGCACAATGGTCTCGTTGCAACTTGCAGGAGTGAAGAAAAGGGTTCACAGTTCGGTTTGTGATTTCTAACGTATTCGTGCACTATAGAGGCTAGTCTAGTAGAGTGACCGTCTATAAAAGTGGACGTATCTATATCAGTAATATAAATTATAATGCCACGGTTTGCACCCGAAATATCATTAGAAAGCTTAAAGGTTTGCTGGTTTAACTTTTCAGGCTGACTTATTTGGAATCCTCTGGCAGAGGAAGTGCACTTGCAGCTCCACATCAGCAGCAGAAGCAAGGGCAGCAAACGAAACGGCCTAAACCGACAACTGAAATGCCAACAACCCCTGAAGAAACCGTAGAATTCACAGAAGAGCCGTAAGTTTTCGTTTATCTTTAATTACATAGGTGCACTTCATTGGGGGAAAGAAATTTTTTTAAAGAATTCCCTTTGGAAAGAATGCACAAATACATTGTAAAAAAAATCTCCTGAAAATAACGGAAAATGTACGGCATCAGAGTTGCCGGAAATATTCCGTTTCTGATAATATTTTCCCGAGATTTGACAGAAGTTCCATTTTCTTTTTTCTCCATTAATCCAAATCAGGTTGTGAAAATACAGCAACCGTAAAACAGAAAAGTTCCGGTCTCGTATTTTCAGGACGTAATATTTCCGTTTTTGGAAGGTAAAACCATGTACTGAAGCACTACGGAAATCTTCCGTTAAAATCAGTTAAAAAACACTCTGAAAATTCAAGTTTTTTTTAACAGTGTAACCATTGTTACCGATCTAACGGAGCTCATTTGTAGAGGAAGCAAGTAAATGAAAATGTCCATGCTATTGCAAGATCAATTTGGTTGTCGACAAAAAAATTGCACAAGAAGAGACAATGATAATACGGCTCATCTTCGCTGCGGTAGCCACCTCGAGCACGTAAGTTTAACCAAGTCCGACAAGCGCCAATTTATCGCTGTCGGTTCTGCAAAGGCAATCGCGGCTGTAAGTTGCATCAAATTCTATTAAGAATTAATTTTCGCCATTTTCGGACATTGGGAGCTCTGGAAACCTATTTTTAAATAAATACAAGATCCCAAATATGTAAGTCAAAAAAATCTATAAAAGAGAAATTTCTAAATCGTAATATCAGGGCATACTTTAAATTTATCTGCGAAAATTTTTCTCTTCAATCTGATTGGTAATATTCAATCTGAAAAATTTTGAAGAAAGTTATTAAGGAATATTTGTGACAGCTTTTCTACGTTTTTACATTTGTTACCTCTTTTTTTTAAATTTTTTCTCCTTAAAATTTTTTTTTAGTAAAAATCAGTTAAAGGCGGTATTATTTTAATTACAGAAAAACGTATATTAACTATCAACAGAATACGACAGTATATTTCAAAGCCGGCTGGTTGACGTAGTGGTATGGAACTGGCCTTGTTCGCACACGATTGCAGGTTCAAACCTGGCCGAAGTCGGTGGATTTTCAAGATGCAGAAAATCGACGGCGCCCATATCGTATGATTATACGGCCTGTTAAGGATCTCTTGAGCACCTATTTGTCTGAGAAATTTTCAGCTAAATTAAATTCCTAGTGCTATTTCGCATCGTCAGAGTCCAGGTGCTACCCCCTGGGTTCAAAATCCCCAGATGGTAATGACGTCCGTTGATAGTGGTGACAACAAGAAATAATGGATGCCAGTTCTTGGAGAGCGCACTAGATGTTCAAAGTTTGAAGACCAATAACCTATCCCCTTAGAAACAAAAAAAAATATTTCTTTTAAAAAATCTGTTTCTGTTTATAACAGAAATTCAGGACACCAGCGTCAATGCAAGTGCACTCCAGATCTACCAAAACTGGGAACAAAATTAATCCTTTGAGTCTGTTCGCGATTATTCGTATACTCTAGACACCACATTACATTTTACAGATTTTTTTAAAAATATAATCTCTAAAAACGCAAAATACAAATTACCATATGACGTGGTCCGGAACTTAGTGGCGTAAGTCAAGCGCTTAATATTTTAAGAAAAACGGTATTTTGCATTTCGGTTTTAACATTACGGTATTTAATAAGAAAAGAACTAATGGTGCCATCTGTTGATAAGTTTTTGAAGTATTCTTTAGTTTACTGTAAATAAGGGTAGATGACATTCCATATTATGTAAAATTGAATAAATTGCATTTACAGAAGATACACCAGTTTAGAAAACTTACACCAGGGCGTTTCTCACCACCTTATTGCTACCCTTTAGTATTGCACTTTGAAAAACCACCCAGTGGCATAAGCGGAAAATCACAAGGCTTCGGCCATGGCTTTGGATTACAACCCCAACCTTTGGATTACAACCAAGGGCCATGCATGTTATCGTTCAGTTTCGCACCTGTTTCAGTCATGTCCGAGTTTTTCGAACCACACTTTTAGTTATAGTTCCTCTGCATTCGTTAGGGGCACTGAATGAACCCGAATGTTTATCCAAAAATAAGTGCACAAGATGGTCGGTCGTTATTCTATTACCAAAATCTTCGTTTTGAAGCTAGATGCATATCGTCAGGCATTACTCGCGTGTGGAATCATTTTCATCACATCAGTAAAGTGTATCTTCTTTATTATTGCAAATATTTTAAATTTAATCAAACATGTTTGCTAACTGAATTTCTCGTTACAGGGACGATGAACCATCTAAGAAGAAATCTTAAATAATATTTTCCTGACTTTGTGAGGAAGTTGCTAATGTGCTGAAAATATTCAACCTCCTAAAGGCTGCATATGTCAAAAAATTGTTAGCAAGTTTCATGTACTTCTTTTGTTTTCGGGTCAATAAATGATTACTTAGCATGATTCACTCTCTCTTCTTTTATCTTCGTCCTTTTTTTTCCTTTCTTTTGTATTTTCTCTCCCACTTATTAATGTAACGGTCTGAAAGATTTTTATGTACCTCACAGTAGTTACACTATTCAATAATTAAAAACGTAAATATGAAAAATACACATTCGTCCAAAAAATTAAACGAAAAAGAGAAAACCGCACTTGTTAACGTTTTGTTGCAATATAAGAAACAACCATTGCATTCTAAAGATCAATAGTAAATTTCCTAAGGCATTATCCAGCATCATTAATGTATAATTACCTTTGGGACCGTTCATAAATGACGTCACACTTTTATTCAATATATTTGAAACCCTACCCACTTTGTCACATGTCAAGCTATGAGCATATATAGTTGCAGTTCATTAACGAAGCACTGCATTATAGATCACGTTTCTAATTTTATTTTTGAACTTTTAATGATATTTGCAAGCATAATAATACTAAGGATTACATGTGTGCTTAATTTGTATAAAATGAGGTTAAGGCTTACAATAGATAATAATTAGATACAAAAGATAATAATTATTCGAAAATATAATTGTTCGAATTCTGAAAAAATGTCCCACACAATTTTACCTTTAAAGTGTAAATGTCTAAGAGAATTTCCTTTTGAACTTTTAACAAGTAAATGTAAACCTTATTCAGCGTCGGTGTTTAAGATATAAAATGAGCAATGGAATATTAAAATCAAATTTGGAAAATCAAAAAACTTAAAAAATATATTTAATTGCCGATTTTAATTGTAGAATTAGAACCATCGTAGA
This sequence comes from Octonoba sinensis, assembly GCA_038502835.1. Lineage (NCBI taxonomy): Eukaryota > Metazoa > Arthropoda > Arachnida > Araneae > Uloboridae > Octonoba > Octonoba sinensis. The sequence continues at coordinate 12,517,640 of CM076606.1, read as the reverse complement.
AACCAATATATGTAATGTCCCACTTCATGTTATCCCCTTCCCTCCCTTGTCCCAATCTGTCACAAATTGTCGAACCTCCCTTCCCCTCTCGAAGCGTGTTCATTTATGAAAGATCCCTTTGCTCACATAAGAGCAATATTAAACTACTGATGTGTTATCTAATTCCGATCATGTATTCCGAACTTCGCATTACACGATACACTGAATTAAAATGAAACATGCAAATTGAATTTCGAAATTATATTTATAAAGCGTGTGCTTTAATGTACCAAAATTTAGAAAGGAAACAGATCTAAGTTTATGAGGGAAGTATCTTTAACATCTGAAACCGAGATTTAAAATTTAAGGTGCCTACTAGGAGGATGCACCGATAAGTAAATTAGCCGATTACCTGACAACCGTTTAAATATAATAATTATTAATTTTAATAATACCATTTTTCAGACAAATTTTTTTTGTTAACAATCTTCAACCTTTTAGAATTAGTTAACGGTTATTTTTTGTGAGTAATGAATTATTTTTCTCCATTTCCGTATTTTAAGGAAATTAGAAAAATATTGCATCAAACGTCAATATCTCGTGAAAGAAATTAAGTGCACATATAAATTTAAAATTAAATACAATTTTAAAAGTAAATTATTCTTAATGAATTCAGTCGGCTTGGTTTTTTCCGTTTTTGGCAACCAAAGAATATTTTTTATAAAAAATTAATTCTTTGCCGATTAGTCGGCAAAAACTTGGCCGATTATCGATTACTGCTGATTACTTAGTGCACCCTTAGCACGTACCCCAAAATCCTACAAACTGTAAAAGCGACCAAGCGTCTTAAGGCTAAAAGAAAATCAAACCAAAAAAGTCTTTAGTTACAAGTACGGTTAATTACAAGATTGTGCAATTTTTTTTTTTGTGCTAAATCCAATTTTTTAAAGTGATCGAGGTATTCAATATATTGAAATCAAATTTATATATTCAGTTCATATGAGTTCAGTGAAGTATGTGAATAAGAAAAAAAAATAGGTTGTAAGTACTCTTTTTTGCTTATTTATTAATGAAAAATCATAACTTGCCTAAAAAAGCATACTTAATGTAGAAAAAATTTCATATTTCTATCACTTTTAAATGTTCTACAATTTTTTGCTTCAGTGCAAAAGTCTCTTACTAACATATTATTGGAAACAAATAAAAAATACTCATTAGAACTAGTTTTACTATCATTTCCCAAACTATCCGAATTTTAAAAAGTTAAAAAGATTAATTGAAATTCGACTTTCTCTGCTGGTAAAGCACGCGACTTTGCATTTCCATCTAATCGCGATCACCATCCACGCGATCTGCATTTCCACGAAAATTTATTTCAAAACTTTTCAATAATTTAATTCATGAAATGAAAAAACTAACAAATTTGGAAATATCTGAAAGTAATAGCAGTTTTGATTGATGATTTTAAATGGTGCAGTCTTTAATTACCGTACAGAACATACTTTAAATTAATAAGACTTTCACTAAAGCTAAAAGCAATAATTCAGCATATAGTTACATCTAGACATGTAGAATGCCCGTAATATTTTTTTTTTTTTTTTTTGAGAATATACTTTCATTTATTACAATATCTAATCCTGCAATTTCAATGCGGACAAATAATTTTAAAATAGGAAAAATACCTAATATTAGACTTTGAAGCGTAATATTTAGACTTCAAAGTCTAAATATTACTGCTGAATGCAAATGAAACATTATTTATGATTGCAATTGTACTTTCATTGGTGTAGATCTTTATGGAAGCAAAAATAGCTATTTTCAGACAATTTCAACAAGTTTGAGAATTGGTATTTTTCTCTAGTTTCTCAGAGTTTGGAAGTACATTTCAAGTCTAAATACTGATCTAGCAATTTGTAAAAGTTGCAGATCAAAGAATAAGATCGCTTGCAGAAAATGGAAAGCTAGCATTTTTACCTTTCTAAGCATAACATTAAACTTTCAAAATCAAGAGCCAATTAAGAAAAGAAAAAGGTATGGGATATACTTACATAATCAGGATTTTTGTCTTCTAAAATGTAAGTATCGACACTTGTAAGTGGTGAAGATAATTTTGAACGCATCTTGTTAAATATAAAGAAATAAACGTATCCTCTTTGTTAATCTCTTTTGAATCATTCTTAACAAAGTATCTTGGCTGATAGAAATAAAAAGAATTCAGACACTTCAGAAGAAACTTAAATTTAAATCCTAAAGTATATGAACCTAAAGTAAATTTTATATTAATGTTTTGATCAAGGTGAAAAAATAATACAAACATTACCTGTATTTGTTATTTTTCACTTACTTATTGGGGAAAAACCATCTTTATTAGCTTCAAGTTTCAATTGCAAAGAAAACTGACAAAAAATTCTTATCTGCAAATATTGCTTAATCACCATCTCTGGGTAACATTAAATTTTTATTTCTCACTTAAAGTGAATGCAAAAAAATTGAACAGTAACTTTAGTTTTGAAAGAACAACAAATTGAAATTACTAAATTTATGCAATTTATTGAAATTTATATATTTTTTACAAACATGGAATAACATTTCTTACACCAATTATATGCCTCATATTATTCAGTACTATTTCTGTAATTGCATTCTTGGTATTTTTATACATACGAGCATGAAAAATTAAAGCTACAAATAAAATTAATACTCACACAGAAAATATTAAACCAGTGTTATACCACCACAGTGTTACCGCAACCATATGTTTTACACAGAAGAAAAAAAACACTTGGGAATACTTATACAGCAACAAAAGTGGTCATGAGCATTACTTTTCATTTGAAGTTAAACGTAATTATGCATATATTAAAAATATGAAATGCATGTGAGGAATTTATCCTCCACATCAGCAGAATATATAACAAAAACTCAAACTTGGCAACCAAGTTAATTTTTTTTTCAAACATTTACCGGCTTCAGTATTAACTCATAATACATAACATACTTTTACTTTAGGTGAAATACGTTTAAATCATCCCCATATTTTATATTAAAAATACCCGAGGAGTATATACTCACAAATTAAATACAAATTGATTTTCCTAAAACTTCATATTACGGAATTTTGGAAACATTTTATAAAATTTCAAGCTTATTTCGTTAACAAAAAGCATACATTAAATTTCAAAGTCGTTTCGTTTATAAGAAGAAACTCACATTAAATTTCAAAGTCATTTCGTTTATAACGAGAAACTCACATTACATTTCAAAGTAATTTCGTTTTTAACAAAAAGCATTTATTAAATTTCAAAGTAGTTCGTTTACAACAAAAAGCACACATTAAATTTCGCAATAATTTCGTTTATACCAAGTACCAATAAGTTTATACCCATAAATTAAATTTCAAGCTCATTTCCGTTAACAAAACCATAAATTAAATTTCAAAGTCAATTCGTTTTTAACAAGAAGCACACATTATTACTCAAAGTCATTTCGTTTATAACAAGCACACAATATATCTCAAAGTCATTTCGTTCATAACAAAAGGCATTTATTAAATTTAAACGTCATTTCGTTTATAACAAAAGCACACATTAAATTTCAAGCTCATTTCAAAAGCATACATTAAGTTAAAATAATTTCGTTTATAAGTCATTTCGTGTTTAACAAAAAGCGCACATTGAATTTCACAGTAATTTCGTTTATAATAAGGAGCACACATTAAATTTCAAAGTGTTTTGGCTTTTAACAAAAACCATACATTAGATTTCAAAGTGTTTTTGTTTTTAACAAAAAGCACACATTAGATTTCAAAGTGTTTTCGTTTTTAACAAAAACCATACATTAGATTTCAAAGAATTTCGTTTTTAACAAAAACCATACATTAGATTTCAAAGTCCTTTCTTTTATAACAAAAAACTCATATTAAATTTTAAAGTCGTTTCATTTATAACAAAAGCATACATTATATTTCGAAGTCATTTCTTTTATAAAAAGAAACTCGCATTAAATTTCACGGTTACTTCATTTATACCAAGAAACTCACATTAAATATCAAAGTCATTTCATTCATAACAAGAAGCACATTAAATTTCACAGTAATTTAGTTTATAACAAGGATCACACATTAAATTTCAAAGACATTTCGTTAACAAAAAACATATATTAGATTTCAAAGTCATTTCTTTTATAACAAGAGGCATTCATTAAGTTTATACAATTTAATTCTTTAAATGCTATAACACAAAAGTTGAAGAAAAAGAGAACTTTGCATACATTTTTCTTGTATAATATATAATACAACATTCTTCTATAATACATTTAAGTTGATTTCTTAAAACTGCAATGGAAGCTAGCTCACAAATCGAAAGACACTGGAAGTTTTGAAAAGCAATTAAATATATTTTTTCCCTAACAGAAAAACAAACAAAATAGAAATTACTACAAATCTTTATATCATATGTTTAAAAATCTCGCACACTCTTCAACAAAGTAAAATATTACATTTTAGTGGACCTATACATGACCTCTAATAAAACAAAATGCCAAAGCACAACTTACATGTTGTTTACAGAAAAAAACATTAACTCTTAATGTAACTTGCATAATTTTTAACAAAACAATGGAGGCAATTCATATAGTGTCATAGCTCACGTGATAGCGATGTAAACAAAGGAAGCTGTAGTATCGCTTTACTTCGAGTTCGACAAATCTAATAAAAATTAGGCCTAAATAAAGTTCTACATTGCATAAAATTAACACTAAATAAAACACTATGACTATTGTAGTAATTAATGAATTTCTGTTATAATGATTAAATTAACGTTAAATTACTTATTTTATAATCAGAAAAAGCAATGAAACTAGTCTAATTTTAAGATAACTAATGTTGCTTCGTGAACTCCACGTAGAACTCAATTAAAAATTTGGTAAACAAATCAGCGATAATCATTATCACGTGTCGCGATGAATTGCCTCCATTGATGTTAACATGACTTGTACGCTCAGTACTTGTACAAAAACAGAAAGGAGAAGCTTACATGCACTTTTATAAAGTTAAATCTGCCAGTTACTTAAAAAATAATTATTGAAACTCCCAAATGCAATTTCATCATTTGCAAAATCATGAAATAGTCACGCATTAAATGGATTCCCGTCATTCCAATTAATCAACATACTATAATTTTGGGAAATTATTCCTCGATTTAAGAAAAAATATACTAAATGTAGAAGCCCCTTTAAACGAAAGATCCTCATTTTGCTAAAATTTTTCAGAACCTACGAGTATAATTTTTTTTAAAAAAGGTCTAATCCTTCTAGAATATAATCAAACCAGTTATCTAGTCGTAAAATTTTCCGATTTCAACACCTTGAACTAAATTTTCTCAGAAAAAAGTTCCGATCCAGCCGTTGATCATGGTTGACTGGATAATTCCAGCTATAGGCTGTTATTTGTACTATATAGGATGTTTAATAATAAAAAAAAATACTTAAGATATCACTAAACTATAATTTATGCGACATAAGCTTTTGTTGGCAGCAACATAGTTATTTTTAGGTATGATTTCCCGCTGCTTTAAACTAAGACTTAGCGATAATTCGGAAGTAGTTGAATGCAAATTCATTCATTGAAAAACAAAAAATTGTTCAGTACACTTGCTATGAGATTAAATGTGAAGGTTTTTAGTATATTAGGTGAATTAGTGTTAGTTCTTAATGTTACTTCATATTATTGGTTTTTGCAGCAAGCGTACATCACAGTTTTCTGTTTTGCACTTTAAATTTACATCGTAAAAAAATCGAAATTTTTTGCCTCGAATGCAACTTGCCAACTGCAGCACATGCACAAACGTATAACAATTAAAAACTAGTTGATAACCGCAATAAATATTACTTTTGTTTAACTTTTTATTGCCCAAGAAGAAAAAATATGACCCGGGAAGTAGAAAACTTTTTCCAACACAAAATTGGCTAATTTACTAAATTTCTGAAGTACACGAGTGCAGTTAGGTGCAAACAGCAACTTTTAAAGTTTTTTTCTTGTGGCTTCTCCAGTTCGCCAATTTTCTACGCTGAGTGTTAAAACCAATGTTACTTGAACTAATCAATCAAACCTGACTGCAAATTAGAAATTAATTCATTTTTATATTTCCTTACAAACTAAGGTCCTTATAAGTCCTTACAAACTAAGCTACTGACATTTTTAACCTTGTTTGATACTTTCAAACTATTGTCCTGTACCGCCGGAATGCTTTACTAGATTGTTTTGAATATCCGATCTAAGTATTTACTGCTTGGTCAATAAGTTTTGAGGGTCAGTTTTAAAAAATCCACTATTGTGGCGGTTCGGTTTTTAAAATTACGGTTATTTGGGTCTGGAATCGGCAACCCGCTGCACGCGTGCCACAACGGACTGCTGAGCAGGCAATTTTTAAAAAACTGTTAAGATTTTGGCGTGAAGCGTCGTCGTTTTGCAATTATTTTCACGACCCCACGCGTAAACCTTCGACGTCGAAAAGAATATGGATATTTCAATTCGTGATTTTCAAACAGTCTGGGCAGAATAACTGTTTACGCAGCAAAATACTTCAAGGCTTGTTTGGTCGATATGCGGAATTTCTGCAGAAGTTTCCGAACTACATTAAATTCCTTTTCTCTTCCATTCGGAATTAATCCCCAGCATTAAAATGAAATAAAAAACCAATATAAAGAACTTATTATAAACTACATTGTTCAAACTGCAAGTGATACAAAATATATCCGGCTTTAAAATTTATATTAGCTAGCAATTTGCACGATTTGGATGTACATTGTTGTAATATTTTTATGAACAAATATTTTGTCTTATAAATATAAACCCAAATTTCCCATTCCGGATAATCGATATGCTCCTACAACACGCATTTGGAATGATGGAGTCTTCAAGAACTTTGAAGAAAAAATGAAAATTCGAAACCCACATTAAACATTCATTGTTTAATAATGATATAAACTTTCAAGTTATTAATTTTTATTTCATACTTAACTTAAATGATAGAACCTTTAAAAATGCTTATTAATAATAGAATAAAAGCTTAACTTTGTTTCACTTATTTTGTAAATCTACTTAGATTTACAGGGTAAATGCGCTTTTTTCGTAAAAACTTCAATTATCACTCTATAAATAACGTTTTTTTCACCTTTTTATCTGTTTCAATATGTTGGAAAAACTGAAAGCGTAACTTCTTCAGATAGTGGCACTCTGTCCAAAAATGCCAGTTTGACTTAACATGACGTTTTAAATCCGATTTTTTGCCGACCAAACCATTTCGCGCATTTGAATTCAAAGTACAACTTACAGCTTGTTGGGAATAATGAATATGATATGAAATGCAGAAGTGTTAGAATAACGAAAGCAGCTTACCAGGCCATGAATGGTGAAAATCGCTCCGAATTCCCGATTCAAAGGGAGAGGGGGGGGGGGGATGCAGACCAACATTGGTCTGAAAACTTGAAATAATGGGCACCGAACACTAAATCAGAATTGATGAGATTTATTACTTCAAATTTAATTGACATTACTGAAATTACTACATTAACCTTTATAGGGTACTTGCCCTATAAAGGGTATTACTTAATCCTTTATAGGGCCATTTTTCTGTAGTATCGGTATGTTAAAATATTTTAGATTTTGGTTTGTTTCAAAAGAGAAATTCATATAGGGCAGTAAATAAGATTAACATGATTTTTTCCACCCACCCCCCTTTGAAGTGGGGATAGTTATAATATTTGAATACTGATGCATGTGGTGCTGAATATATTTCCCAGAGTCTTTGGCAAGATTCTGCCAATCAGAAAGAGTAAAATAGCTCACTATAAACATCTGGGTGGAGTTGGTGAGCAATAAGGGGAAGAAGTTATATTTGGGAAATGTTTACAGGCCGCCTAATGTTAGTCAGGATCAGGACGAGGAGATGTATAGTGTTATTAGGGACATGTCTGGTAAGGGCTCGGTCATCATGATGGGGGATTTCAATTTCCCGGGCATAGACTGGAATAGTTTTTACACTAGCAATGGTAGGGAAGAAGATTTTCTGAAAGTGATTGGGTACTGTTTTTTTTATCAAGTTGTTACCCAGGGGACTAGGCATGGTGCTGTCTTGGATCTAGTTTTTTGTGATGTCGGAAGTTCTGTTCAGGGGTTGAGTATAGGGGAACATATTGGAGATAGTGATCACAATACTATTAGGTTTTGGACCAGCTTCGATGCTCACAAAGGTGAGCATTTCAGATTTGTACCTAACTTCAGCAATGTTGATTATGTTGCACTTAGGCAGGGTTTGAAAGAGGTTTTTTCTTCTGGGTTGGAGAATAGTGAAGCTGATCTTCAGTGGGAAGAGTTTAAGGGGAAATTGGAGAAAACAGTGATGGATTATGTTCCTTTTAGAAAGAAAGGGGATTTCACGAAAATTTGGCCCATGTGGTTCGCTAGGGAGGTGAAAGAAGCTCTCAATTATAAGCAAGCCACTTTTCGGCGACTAAAAGAGACTGGGTGCCATGCTGACAGGATTTTGTATTGTGAAGCTAGACGTACTTTCAAGTATTTGGTACGGAGTAAGAAAAGGGAATTGGAGCAAAAGCTTGCAGATAACATCGAAAGGAATCCTAAGAAATTTTTTGCTTATGCTAATTCAGGGAAAGCTCGTAATACTCAGGTAGGCCCACTAGTGGATGAGAACGGGAACTTGATTCAAAATGAGGGAGATATTGCTGATATTCTAAACAATTTTTTTTCCAGTGTATTTAACAGAAACTGTATCTCAACAGTTGACATAAGCGAGACGCAAGCTAATACACAGCTTGAGGATTTTGTATTTTCTTGGGATGATGTGTTGTTTCATTTGAAAAAGATTAAAGCAAATAAGGCTCCAGGACCCGATAATGTTTATCCAAAAATTTTAGTAGAATGTGCAGAGGAATTAGTGGATGTTGTCTTGACTATTTTCATATCTTCATATAACTCGGGGACTGTGCCAGTGGATTGGAAGCTGGCAAACATAACGCCGCTCTTCAAGAAAGGGTCTAAAACTAAGGCAGGAAATTATAGGCCTGTGAGTCTTACTTCCGTTCTTTGTAAAATTTTTGAAACTCTGATAAAAATCAAAATAGTGAATTTCCTGGAGGCTAATGGAGTGTTGACTGATTTTCAGTATGGTTTTAGAAAGGGTAGGTCCTGTACAACTAATTTGTTGCATTTCTATGACAAGGTTACCATGGCACTAGATAATAAAAAGTGCGTAGATGTTGTTTACATTGACTTTCAGAAAGCGTTTGATAAAGTACCGCATGAAGCTCTTCTTAGCAAACTTGCTTATATTGGTATTGGTGGAAAAACTTTAATTTGGGTTAAAAATTGGCTGACTGGGAGGAAACAAAGAGTAGTAGTGAAGGGCAATTATTCTCAGTGGATTGATGTTTTGAGTGGGGTTCCACAAGGTTCAGTTCTAGGGCCAATATTATTTATTATTTTTATTAATGATATTACTCAGAGTATTTCTGGGAACATCAATATTTTTGCTGATGATGTCAAAATAATGGGAATTGTGGACACGGAGGAACAAGTCAATCAGTTTCAAGAGGATTTGAATCAAATTTCTAGGTGGGCAATTAAGTGGGGTATGTCTTTTAATATTGGGAAATGTCAAGTGCTTCATTTTGGTCATGGGAATAAACATGCAACCTATTATTTACAAGGTTCTGTCATTAGGGAAGCAGAAGCAGTTGTTGATCTAGGAGTATTGATTAGTCATGACTTCAAGTCCAGTCAGCAGTGTAGCATAGTAAGTAACAAAGCTAACAGGATGCTTGGGTTTATCAATAAGGCTATTTCGAACAGGTCTAGGGAAGTTGTACTGCCATTATACAGAAGTTTGGTAAGACCTCATTTGGAGTATGCTGTTCAGTTTTGGTCTCCGTACCTAAAAAAGGATATTACCTTATTGGAAAGGATTCAAAGGAGGGCTACAAGATTGGTAAGTGGTCTTTCAGACTTAGATTGTGAGGTTAGGCTTAAAAGGCTCAATATGTATAGTCTTGAGCAAAGGAGAGTAAGAGGGGACATGATTCAGTTGTTTAAATTCATTAAAACGGGAAATGTTGATGGACTACAGCTATGTGCTGAAAGTAGAACCAGAGGTCATTGTTTTAAACTTTTCAAATCTCAGGCTAATCTTGAAATTAGGAAAAACTACTACTTCAATAGGGTTGTGGGCAGTTGGAATAGTTTACCGGAAGCGACTGTTAATTGCAGTGGGGTAAAAACTTTTAAGAAAGCTCTTGATGTTCATTGGGGACTGCTAAATTAACTAGGACCAGCCTAGCTGGGCCCTGAGCCTGTTGCTGGTCGTCACTTTTGTATTTGTATTTGTATTTGTATCTATAATTTTATGAATTTGGTAAGAAGCATACTTCCCACCGACTTAGAATGGGTTAAAATTGGACACTCACTTTGCTGCTGGGTACGAAGTGTTATCTCAGGACTGTACTGCAGTTGGAAAAAAAAATAAATGAAGATAAACTAGTTATAATACATTCACACGAGATCGATGGAGACATTTTGCTCCAGTCGTAATAGACTGTTGATACGGTTATCAGAGAAGATTTATGTATTCCACAGCGCAATCAACGAATCACGATCGTTTGGTAAAAGTGGCCTTTTAATGAAAGCATAAAAAATGCCAATTACTCATACGAAGCCGTGGTTATTAGATTATATAAAACCAAAGACGCGGGCTGAAACATTTCGTTGCGGTTGCCCTTAACTGCTGACCTCATGGGGTGGTGATTCCAAAGTGCATCACTAATAATGATGCACTTTGGAATCCGTCTTATGACGCATAAAGTCGTTTTTACTGAGTTTTTAGTATTATTATTACTGTTATTACTGTGAGGGCCGTGGTAGCCTAGTGATTAGGATGTCTGGCTTCCAACCAGAAGTGTGGGTGTTCTGTACCCGACCGCTGAAGATCCATCATGTACACTTGGGGATACGTACATGTAAAATCCGTGGACCCTGAAACCCCGAGGCAGCTCCGAGGATACCGAAGGGTGGAGAATTTCCCTTCCCTTCACACATAGATCAAAAAAAAGAAAGTGGCTCATTTCTGAACGCGCCATCTGGTGTCTTCCAAGTACATAATGAATCAAGTTGCAATTCCGCCGTTCTGGTGCTCATCTATAAACGGAAGGCAGTAATTGATTCCTGGTCGTTCTGCGAAGGGGAGCTTGGGTACCCAAGTGGAAGAAAAGAACGAATCCGTTCAAGTTTTAGGGGAGTTCGTTCTGTAGGTGCACTTATTTCGTAGGCAAATCAGAATGTTGGCTTCTTTGGTGAAAGCAACTAAATGTATGAACTGGCACATATAATCAATTCGGAAGAAATCAAGTATGCTAAACGAACTAGAACAGGGACAAAAACTACATATCATACACCAGCAGTTCCCCCCCTTTACCATGAATGGATTATTCTTGGCAAACTGCCAGGCGGATCGCTTTGGTTGATGGTAGAACTGTAGAGCGCTAAGGGTTCCACTTAAAACCGTAGGTCACCCAGCGCTTCATAAGAGCTCTTCGTGCTCTGCTAGATTAGGTTCATGAAATTGTGACAAAGTGTGACAAGGGGAGGGGGTAACAAGAAGTGTGACATCATGCATTATGCAACATATCGTGACATGTGACGAAGGGGGGAAGGGGGGTCAAATATATGGAGAAAAAGCGTGACATCATTTATGAACGGCCCCTATGCCTGTAAAGTGCATAACAGTAAGATCGTCTGTGTTAAAATACTGCGTAAGGATCCTAAGGAAAAGAAAGATTCCCAAGAAATAATGACTAAATCTAAATCTGTGGATCCTCATTTTAAGAGCAACTTGATTCCTTTGCTGTAATGGGGTATAATTATCATTAAGGGTGGAGGATGACTATAATATTTTTCTCTTAAAAATCTATGTTTTTCATGAAACTATTTTTTCGCAGCTATAAGTTGCTGGTCGGAAGGTATCGATTTTATTCTAGATGCAGCTATCATCACATTAAAAGGTGTGTGATGCGCATTGCTGCTGTTGAATCTCCTAATTTTGAATCAGCTCCCAGATGAGAGACCATCCTAGGTTGGCATCCCCAGAGGTATCGTTTCACTTGGAGGCCATTGGAGCCACGACGGATTTTACGTGCACCACACTCCCATTAACGTACACGGTCTTGAAACGAATCGGTCGCGAGAGGTCGTCCCCCTCCCAATCACTGACCTCCGTCAATGTTGCTTCACTTTCGGTGTTCTTTGGGAACCCAGCTCCCAACTGGTCCAATACGGAAAGTCAGAGGATGTCAATGCTTCACGTTTAATTTCTGCTTGCGCCGGTTGCGGCTTATCTATAGATGTCTTATTAGGCAGGAAAGTTTATTTAAGAGAAATAATTTTTTAAATATATGTTTTCTGTATTATGTTATTAGTAAGACCTTATCACAAAAGTCCCGAAAACGTCACGAATTTGAAAATCGGTCGCGAAAGTAACGAAAACTATGAGAGGTTCCCGAAAATGGTACATTTAATACTCCCAACGGGCCCGGACTCCCCAGAAAACTTCGGATATTCGGTATTCAACTGGTTTTTTCTTATCCGGAATCTGATCAAGTCACCCCGAAAAAGATCTGGTTATCCGACAGGTCAAATATGGTTTTTAAAATTGATATAGTTATCGTGTTTCGAAAATACCTGCAAATTAAAAACATACTACGTATTTGGAAGTTGTGAGATACTTAAAAACACATATAGAATTCACAGGTTTCACACATATGTGCCGGATATCCAGCATGGATGAGTTCAAGATTAGGTTTACAACTTTTTGAAAGAAAGTTTTTACGTTGTATTGCAGAAAAAGTACTTCTAAGAATACCTTGTCGATAATGAGTGTAGCTAAGGGGATGTTGAAATTTATTACTACAAGGAAGGAACGTATTTAAGATTTAATATTTGGTTTTTACATATAGAGAAATATAGAGAGCTGGAATTGAAAATTATTATTTATGTGTATTTTGTCTCAATTTTGTGAATTATATAACAGCCCATTTTTCCTAATTGCAATGCAGTAGTGAATTCGCCACGGAAAATTACTCTACAAAGCAGGATATTCCATTATCCGGGATATACTATAGAATAAAATGTAAACCTTTGTGCTGCAAAGTAAAAATTAAAAATCAACGCAAAATTAAGCACAAAATTTGCAAAAATTGCAGACACATGTTATGAGATGACAAGGGACCTCTTTTTCAACGCAAAAGAGGGAGCTTCTACCCTTTAAAAAATTTTGCGTTTAGTTGCCACCCTCTTTCGTGTTAATTAACAAGATTTTTGGTGTTCGGTTGGTGTAAAGTTGGAAATAATTCATTTTTGACACGTTATTTATTTTATGTGCTTGTCTAAAAATACACAACCAGTATAACGTTTCTTAGCACATGAAATCTGTAAACTTCCTCACGGATCTAAATTTCATTGCAATTGCTCATTTCTATGAAAATAGGATAAATGAGCAATCCTAATGAATTTTTGATGAGCAGATGAGTTAACGAACATCATATGCTAAAACAACATTCTGCTGTTTGTATTTTTTTAGATGGACACTTAAAAGAATTTAAAACGCATCAGATAATGAATAATTTTCAACTTTACACCAACTGAACAGCAAAAGGGTGTTCAGTGTGGTGCAGATGAAAAATGAAAAAAATAAAAAAAAAATAAGGAAAACAAGGTTTTAAAAACGAAATAAATGATCTAAATTTTTACATTGCAAATTGCAGTTGTGAGCCGCAATAACCCAGATAAGACTGCGACCACGTTTCGCGATAAAAAAAATTACTTAGTTTAGGAAGATGTTGGAGTACGTATGAATGGCACTATTGTTTTTCATCAAAAATAACAATAATTATAATCACATACCTGGGAACCATTCCCTGAAAAATTGTATAGGTGAATCTTGTGTACAAGTTTGTTGAAATCCAGCGTTGACTTGTTTGAATTTATATTCTCATAGGAATTGAATAAAGACAAGTATTAGAGTCATATTTTTTTATGCATTGAAATGAATTAATTCATCTGTAAGAAAATGTGTTTGCCAAAATACAAAATTGAAGACAGACATTTGTTTTTGTAAATCATGTATTCTTTTTATTTTGTCACCACGAAAGAAAATTTTATCCAGTCAATAACGAGCCTTTTTTGTAAGTGCATAATTATTAAACATGTGCAAGCATATCAAATAATACTGTGTGACGCATTTGAACAAACAGTATAAAATGTAGAAGTTCAATATAATTAGCAAAACACCCAAACCCAACATACTGATGTCAGTTTAGTTTCACTAAAATACATGATGAGATAGGCATTAGAGAAACCATCATATTAATTATGGTCTCGAGAATAGTAAGAAGTAACACTCGCGACTGATTTTCATAATGCATGACACTTGATTTGCAGTACATGACTAACGGCAAAACAGAAACTCACTTTTTTTTAAATTTGGAGGGGAGAAAGTAAAAGTAGCCTGGACGCCAAATATTTTACCGCTTCAAATAACCAGTAAATCAAGTCATACATTAACAAGTTTTCTTTTCTTTTTTTTTAATGCGCTATCGCACTAATTAAGACAGCATATTGACATACTAATTATGGCACAGGAAATATACATTTGGCACTTTCGGAATGCACATGAATCTGATCGAGTTAATGAATCTCTTCGTATATAACCATGTATTCAATACGTATCAATTCCAACATTTCAGTTCATTGAGGAATTCAAGGCTACGAAAATGATTTTACTGCATTTGACCGTTCTGGTCAGAACAATGGAAAACATATTTCAATCAAAGCCAAACACTCTATTTCATAAATAAAGAACTCAGTAACTACAAAATTTTTTAAAGTGTAGATGAAGAAACATCCAATTGAAGGTCAATCGTGATTCAGTTGGATGTTTCATTCAAATTTCTGAATATGTACATTCATTGCTCATAAATAACTTTCAAAGTTTGGGAGTGTTTGTCAAATATCTTTAGTAACATAGTAAGTGCACAGTAATAATATTAAAAGGAAACAGTTTAGAGAGTTATTTTCTACGTACTTATAGCACAGCACTGCGCAACAGCAGTGTCTTTTTCTAAATGATTAGGATATTGCAAGTCGAATTGAGTCTTTGTTGGACTAAAAAGGAAAAAAAAGAACCTTGTATCAACTACGTAACTTTTACTCTAATTTTTAACAAAAGAGTTTCCAAAAATTAAGTTTAATTGCTGTAATTCAGCTTAAATAAACAACTTTCTATTGGTTAATTAAGATTGTAAAAAAGTATTCCGAGACAATTTCTAGAACTAGTTAAGTTAGAATTGTTAATAGCTTCTTTTTTTTAACATAATGTCTACACTGCTCGAAATTTCATCATGAAATTACGGTTAAATAGCCGGCAGCAATCTGTCCATCTAATTAAACATTAAATTTACGGTTTGGAACATTTTTGTATCTTTACGGGCTCTAAATCGTTTCCAATCAGCTTGGTCAAAAATCCGTATATAGTTACGGTTAAAAGCCGTAAAAGCTTACTGTTTCATAATCATTTAGTAGCACATATAACATACTGCCGGCTGTGGTAATTAACTATATACGTAGAATCTTTGAGGCGTAGAAACCATTCATATAGCTATTATATTGTGGCGGACAAGGAGGTGCGAGGACGCGGTGGAGCAGGCTGTCTGCCGGAGACGGGAATAGAACCCCGGACCTCCACGGTGGAAAGCCAGCACTTTCATGCTTTGCCAAGAAGTCACTGGATGTCCAAGATTTTGAGAAGTCTTTTTTATTCTGAGAAAGATAAAAATGCAATATCAAAAAATAATGAAATAGGACGTGTTTCCACAACCAGTTTTTATGACTATTGCTGACTTCATCTTCTTTTCATTTCCCCCCTCCAGATAAAAACTATACAATATTATGCGATGAAATTCTAATCTCCACACTTCTTCAATCCACTACCAATATGGATGCCCGGTTTTTATTGACTACGAGACCTGGGGGCACTCGTAAATTACGGTTAGTTAAGCGTTCCTTAGGAGAAACAGAGAATAAACGATTTTTTTTTCACAATCAGCAGTTTGAGTACCATCTTTTAAATGGTTATTCGACTGTTGTAATTTAATATGGTAAAATACGGACAAATTAAATTGTTATATTATTATTTTTTTACAAAAATTTTTAACAGTGCAATGTTTGTTGCAATGTTTAACATAGTTTACTTTAGATCATCATGCATAAACATGTACACATGTGTCTGTAGATCTTACATCTGGGATGGAAAGGATCTCCAATTGCCCCTAGTAGGGACTGACTTCATTTGTATTTCTAATTTCATTCGATTTGTTTCATTTCTTTTTGAGTTAGAGATAAAACATGTTCGCTCCCACACACACACATTCAGCCACTGACAAACATTTCCAAAAATTGTAAGATGTAAACAGTGCTACTTAAAACGTGTAAATTCTTCAAAAATCGAAAACTTTCTCAAGTATGATGCGCATTGTTACTCATTTCCATTACTCATCATTGCACAAGAAAATGAAGCAAGTACTAAAAAACCTTCCAATTAAATTCAATACACATTTCGAAATTTTAAATGAGCCTCTTTTATAATTACAACATGAAAAAATACGATATAACATGGAAATACCTAACTTTAATTTAAAATATGAAAAGGTGGGAGAAACAATGCACAATAGAAATTCCTTTTGAAAATTTCAGTTTTCAAAGCAACAACTTAATTAAATAAATATTTATTTATTTGTGTCGTTGCGTAACTTTTCTGCATTATAAATATCGATGGTTATTCGGCATATATGGTGCATGTGATCATTTGGTGAAGATGAAATGCGTCACCCATTATACGTTTGTTGTAATTTTGTTGTAAGTATTGAAATAGTCCTTTAATATTTATTTATTTTTAAATGTTATTATTCTTATTATTATTTACTGTAGCTCTAACATTAAAAATTTAAATTTTAAAAATCTTATTAGTTTTGCCGGCAGGGTGGCGTAGGGGTAAGGTGCAGGCCTCGCACGCTCAAGTGCAGGACCAAACCTGCCCCAAGTCGGGGGATTTTCCAGATGCAGAAAATCGACAGCGCCAATGTCGTATGATTATGCCGCATGTTAAATATCCCTTGAGTATCCGTTTGGCGTGGGTACTCTCGGCTAAATTAAATTCCTAGTGAAGGTTGCATCAATTGGAGCTTGCGTACCACCATCTATGGGGAAACTGAGCGTCAAAAAATTGCGTCAATGGTACCACACTCATTTTGGTGCCGCTGAAACAGTTGGTACCAATCTCTGGGAACAAACTAGGTCTGCAATGGCTAAGAACTTTTTTACGCAGCCCATTTGAAAAACAACACATCTTACTGATTGTGGTTAATAGCGCTATTTTTTTATGTGTATCCATAGAGAAAAGATTCTTATCGGTGGCTTTTGAAATTATTTTGCATCTGCCCATTTCATTAAGGCAAATCAATGGATTTTAAAACCCTATTGTGAACTCGAGATCTTTTTAAGACAATTAGAAAACTATTAATTTTCTTATCCAGAGTTCCCTTGAATTTATGAATGCTTCAAGTATGCTTCGATTACATCGAAATTGGGATGAGAGGAGAAATAAAGATGAGGAACTGCTTAATTTTTGTGAGGAATAAAAAACCAGATTTTTTTTTTTACTAAAGATTCAAGTTAGAAATGAAATAAATTAACATTGAAGAGAAAAAAAAAACGAGCTGACATGACTTCCTTGTACTGCACTAAATATAATATACCTTTTTAAGAACTAAAAGAAATGGGTGCGTGTATCATTATACCCACGTTAAAAGCTATATTTCTTTGCATCATTATTTTTCAAATACATTTTTTGCCCACTTTTATTTCTCCACACCTACATAGTAGAGTAAATATAGAGAATGACATTTTCAGGTTTAATGGAATTTATGATTTTTATTGACTTGGGAAATCTAAAATTAAAACACAACATTAACTGAACGGAATCTGCAAAGGGAAAAACAACAACAACGTAAGCATGCCTTTGGTTGAGGTTGAGACACTTGAAAAGCATTTTAAACATTTAAAAACACTAGTTTGTGGAAAACTACTTGGGGGGGAAAGACAGTTTTACAATGTCTTTTTAATTATTGCAAAAGCTTTAACAAGGGAGTTCGACGGGAAAGTCGCTAAATATCGCATAACTCGCCAAACTGACACCGGCTTTGGCTTCACTATTTTGGCGCAAAATTGGGCGAGATATCAACACATTTGTTAAAATTTTCGCCAGTTGTTGCCAAATGAATGCCAATATACTTAACTATGGAGTTGGTTTGACTAATGCTTTAGGGTAATTATCTTTGTATGGAAAACGACTGGAAATTTGCCTGCAATTGACACAAAATCGCAAGAAATATCCATTTTGGAACATCTGGTGGCAACCAAAAAAGAAGGTGAACAGCGAGACTTTGTGCAGATCCTACGAACGAAATTTCAAACTTCTACGACGAAGTGGTTTTAAGTTATGCGAGATACGCACATGCGAAGATGCAGACGGCACGACAAAACTCGTTACACGGATTTGGGTATGATCAAAATCGATATTTCAGTGGTCCAAATGCACGTGGGAATGTACATTCATACGGCATTGAAAAAATCTTTCCAAACTTGTGAATATTTGATTAAAATGCAAATTTTAGTGCGAAATTTTTCGCGATTACAATACTTCCCTTATTTTGTGCAAGAAAGTAGAAACAGTGCTGAAAATCATAATTCCCGAAATCCATAAGGATGCAAAAAAGGCATAAGATTTAAAATAGTTTTCAAACCGATTGCCGGAACAAATTTTTGATAGGAATTTAAAATTCATTGATTTTTTTTCTCTCGAAAAGTGCTGTACGGTGAAACTGAATGCTTCTCAAATCTATGAGTTGTTCCTTTTTTGTTGTTGTCAAATTGGGTGTCTTTCAAAGGTTGGATAACTATTTATTTCGTTAAGTGAAAGCGAAGTATAGCTTTTAAGTGAGGTTTGAATTTCATCAGTGGTACTTTTGGATTCGTCTGCAATTATATTTTCGACTGAGCGTCATATTGACATTCAGAAAGCAGTCAAAGATTTCCTATGATGTTTCAGATTTCACTAAGCTTATTTTTAGTCGAATGGCTTCAGTTTTGGTGTTGGTTTTAACATACGGGCATTAAAGACTTAAATTTAGAGTCCAGCTTTTCACTCTAAAATGAGACTGAAAAGAGAAACTGAACTTTAAGCCACCAAATTTCGGCATGAAGTAAAAATCTAAAAAATGCTTTTTCTACCTTTAAGAAGAAACTCCTCTCCGCTTTCGAATGTATGAGTAGTTTCCTGTATCTTCCAAAGACAACCAAAACAACTTCCGTATGAAATAAAGGAGTTTTGTTATCGGATTCCATTGTGTCGCACAGCTGAGGGAAAATTCTAGATTTAAAAATTCGACATTAATACAAATACAAATTTTGACGTGATAACCAGCGCTAGGCTGTTCCCTAGTCAATTTACCAATCCCCAACGAACATCAAGAGTCCTTTTTACGCTTTTATTTCCACTGCAAGTAGCGGTGGTTGCCGGGAAACTATTCCAACTGCCTGCAACCCTATCGAAGTAGAAATTTTTCCTAAGTTCAAGTTTAGCCTGCGATTTCAAAAGCTTAGAACAATAACCTATGGTTCTAGTACCATATATTTTCATAAATATATCGCATCAACATTTTCCAGTTTAATGTATTTAAATAACTGAATCATGTCCTCTCTAACTCTCCTTTGCTTGATACTACATATTGAGCCTTTTAAGCCTGACTTAATAAATAAAGTCTGAGAGACCACTTACCAGAAATTGATCTCTTGAAGGTGACTAGGTTCATAATAATCAATGTATCTAGAGTTAAAGTTTTGAAACAATAAATTATCTGCTAAACATCTATCATACGCTTATGATTTTCCGAGTATGAAAGTACTAAATGGGTTATTACGTTTAGCGCATTAGTGTGATAAATCCTGATTTATTTTTCCGCACTGATGGACATCAGTCAGTACAAACCAGATCACAATTTTTCCAAAGCGGTAAAACTAAATTCAAATTTTTTCTTTTCTTTAGTAAAAAAACTATATATCAAAGTTACAAATCCCAGGCAACCTCTGCAACTATTTTTCAAAATCCCTCATTAAGCATTTTTTAAGAACTCCCGTGACACACACGGCACACAGATTGCAAAACACAACTCTTATATTAACGAATTGCAATACCGTTACAATCATCTCTTTTATACTCGTATAAAGGTGCACGCTTTACAAGTTTGTTGTTATTATTATTATTAAAAGTATTATTATTAATTTTATTATTATTATTATTTTAAGGTGCACCTATATGGTTTTACCTTCCTATGCACAAGTCCATTGACTTCTTATAAAACACAAGAGTTCAAAACAGAAATATTATTAAAAAATAAAAATTCTGTTGAGAAAGCATGAAAGGAAAATGTTTATATATTTTTCAGCCTGGTTTATTTTGAATCCTCTGGTAATGGAAGAGCATTTGGAAAACCAAGACCAAACACACAACAAATGCCTCAACAATCAAAAACGAAAACTCGGAGCTCGATATCTACATTACCTGAACTTAGCCAATCAACAACTGAAAAACCGATGCTTACATCACTTGCACCCAACCCGTCGACAATTGGAAACCCGATGCTTACATCACCTGCACTCAACCCGTCGACAAATGGAAGCCCGTTGCTTACATCCCCTGCAATCAACCAACCAACAGCTGGAAGCCCGTTGCTTACATCCCCTGCAATCAACCAGCCAACAACTGGAAACTCTATACCTACATCACCCGCACCCAACCCACCAGCAACTGGAAGTCCGATTCTTACATCATTTGCACCCAACCAACCGACAACTGGAAAACCGATGCTTACATCACCTGCAATCAACCAACCAACAACTGGAAAACCAAAGCTTACATCCCCTGCAATCAACCAACCGACTAGTGGAAGCTCTACACCTACATCACCTGCACCCAACCCACCAGCAACTGGAAGTCCGATTCTTACATCACCTGCACTCAACCAACCGACAACTAGAAGCCCGATACTTACATCACCTGCAATCAACCAACCAACAGCTGGAAGCCCGTTGCTTACATCCCCTGCAATCAATCTACCAACAGCTGGAAGCCCGTTGCTTACATCCCCTGCAATCAACCAACCAACAGCTGGAAGCCCGTTGCTTACATCCCCTGCAATCAACCAACCAACAGCTGGAAGCCCGTTGCTTACATCCCCTGCAATCAACCAACCAACAACGGGAAACTCTATACCTACATCACCCGCACCCAACCCACCAGCAACTGGAAGCCCGGTGCTTACATCACCTGCAATCAACAAACCAACAACTGGAAACCCGATGCTTACATCACCTGCTATCAGCCAACCAACAACTGGAAAATCAATCCTTACATCCCCAGCAATCAACCAACCGACTAGTGGAATCTCTATACCTACATCACCTGTACCCAACCCATCAGCAACTGGAAATCCGATGCTTACATCACCTGCACCCAACCAACCGACAGTTGGAAGCCCGATGCTTACATCACCTGCAATCAACAAACCAACAACTGGAAGCCCGATGCTTATATCACCTGCAATCAACCAACCGATAACTAAGAAACCAATCCCTCCAATACCTGGACCGAACCTACCTACAACTGGAGAACCAATGTCTCCGCTACCTGGACCGAACCAACCAAAAAATGGAGAACCGATGCCTCCACTACCTGGACCGAAACATCCTACAACTGGAGAACCAATGTCTCCACAACCTGGACCGAACCAATCAAAAAGTGGTGAACCGATGCAACCACTACCTGGACCGAACCAACCAAAAAAGGGAGAACCGATGCCACCACTATCTGGACCGAACCATCCGACAACTAGAGCACCGATGCCACCACTACCTGGACCGAACCAACCGACAACTGGCGAACCGATACCTCCACGATCTGGACCGAACCAACCGAACACTGAAGAACCGATGCCTCCACTGCCTGGACCGAACCAACCAAACATTAGAGAACCAATGCCAGCACAACCTGGACCGAACCCACCGGACCAACCAATAACTAGAGAACCAATGCCAGCACAACCTGGACCGAACCAACCGGACCAACCGATAACTATAGAACCAAACCCTCGACTACCCGAACCGAACCAACCGACAAGTAGAACGCCGATGACTCCACTTCCTATTCAAGATCAACCGACAACTGCACCGGATGCTGTCACCTCTAGTCAACCGTAAGTTTTTCTCTCTTTATATGTAGATACGCTTAATTTTAAAAGAAATTAATATAAGCGATTTTACAAATAAGGGGCCGTTCATAAATGATGTCACGCTTTTTTTCCATATATTTGACCGCCTCCCCCTTTTGTCACAATATGTCACACTTCAGCGGACCCCCTCCCCCCTTTGTCAGATGTCAGGCTCTGTTGCTTAATGCATAATGTCACACTTCTTGCTACCCCCCTTCCCTCCCCTCCCCTTGAGACACTTTGTCACAATTTCACCCCCCTCGAAGCGTGACATCATTTATGAATTATCTCTAATAACGCTGAAATCAGGTCAAAAAATCTAAATCAAGTCACCTTGTAAGTTACAATATTACGATACGTTTAACTTGGCGGTAATTTTTTTTTCTGCAATATTAAATCAGAGTAATTTTGAATTAAAGAAAATTAATGAACATTCTCGTGCTATTTCCTACAGTTTTATATTTTCAAATACTTATCGTATTCCGTTTTTCCTCAAAATTCCTTTAATTTAGTGAATATCAGGACAAGAAGTATTTTTTATAAAGGAGAAATGTACAATATTCTACAAAAGAATGTGATTGCTGATATATATTTTAAAGTTTTTTTTCCGTACACAATATGGCGTCGAGTACAAAAGTGCTTACTAAAATAGACCGACTAAGACTTTCTACAATGCTATATAACGTATATAAATGCAAAATACTAATTACCACCTTTCTTCAGGTTAGAGATGCAGTGAGTGGAAGAGCACTAGAATGATGCCATGTCCCAGGATGAAACCCGAGCAAGGGTGTAGATGTTATTGACCGTAATAGTTAGGCTTACCGTATTTTTTGGGTCAAACATTCGCTATCAACGGGTTGTTACTGAATCTCTCTCCCTCTCGCTCTTTTTGATTAAGTCTATCTCTAAAAGAATCCATTTTCTAGTCGATGCCTCTAAGATCTTGATTTTCCCCCACTCGAACCGCGTGGAATATTTGCCCATTTGAACATTTCTTTCACCGAGCTGGAATTCGTTTAGTAGTGCATTTTGGCCAATGAGAACCTTTTTTTTTCGAAAAATTGGAACGAGAGTGAAAAGGAACAATTTTACTGTGTATAGACTGTTCAAGTTCCAAGATGTCCACACGCATCGAAAGTCATGGATTTTGATCATGTTCGAAATTTATCATATAAAATTATAATTTTCAGTGAAAAATGCTCGTATAATGGCAACTAAGTGTTTCTCAAAGATTTTAAACTCTGGAACCTACAATGTAAATTTCATAAGCTTTCCACACAATGAAGTAAAAAAAAAACTTCAGCTTTTAATCTTCAAGGAATGCAGC
Source organism: Octonoba sinensis (assembly GCA_038502835.1). Lineage (NCBI taxonomy): Eukaryota > Metazoa > Arthropoda > Arachnida > Araneae > Uloboridae > Octonoba > Octonoba sinensis. Next base: position 12,493,888 of record CM076606.1, on the reverse strand, counting down.
TGCTGTTCCAATAGCACCACGCTGTGACAAAGTGCATATCTTTCTTCGTGGAGATTTTAGAATTCTTGCAGTATGTCCAACCTTATTTTCACTACCGATATCTGCGATAACAAAAATTTGTTTCGCGTGAGATTTCCAGTAAATTGTGCGTACGATTCATTAGATTAAAGGAGTCCGAAGGATATTTAAAGCATCCATATTTTGTTCTCAGGTCCGCAATTGGTTAGTTTATGTATGTAACCAACTTTATTTTTGGGTGGTAAAATGCAAAACAGAAACGTGATTGTTTACTTTTTCAGCGTGAAATATTTGGAATGCTCTGGTTGAGGAAATCCATTTGGAGATTTAAAAAAGTCAGTAGAAATAACAAAACCAAAGAGCCTCAACCGACAACTAAAAATCCCACTTCTACTGAACGGATGGGTGATGCTACGATTATGTTAAGTTTTTCGATCCTTATTACGTAGATGAACGCAACTGAAATAAAAACTAAATTTTAAGGATATATTTTGGAAGGAATAGGCAACCAATCGTTCATACGGAAAATACAATTCAGAAACTAGAGAGAGTACAGATATTCTCGGAAAAACAAAAATCGGCACCCTATCACAATTAGTGATTGCAATACCTGTATTCCGATATTCCGATTTTCGATTTCCGGTATTTCATATTATTTTACGTAAAACCGGTATCTGCTAAGGTAAAATACCGGTATTTTCGGTATTCGTCATAAATAAGGAATATTTCTTAATGATATTTTAAATTAACTTATTAGATATCTACTGTTATTTTAAAAATCAATCATTTGAAGCCAAAATTTTACTTTGTAAACATGAATTAACAGAGCATCAATGATTAAAATCATGTGAAGAATACAAAAATATTTGTATTTTTCACATGATTTGTGTAACTATTAGGCCATTCCACTGACCACTTTATAAAAAGCCTTGCTTTATATTAGTTATTCTTCAACATTTGCCCAAACTGTACTGGGTTTCGAGTACAAGTGCCGGTACTGGCTTGTTATCTTCTGTCGCTGCTTAGTTTTATTTTTGGCGAATGAATATCTGGTTCATGTCTAAACTTTTGTTTTGACACTTTTGGTTATTTCAACTGCAATTTTCCTTCACGTCTCCCTCTAAGTGGGTTTCCTCTAAGCAGTAACAACTATTATGAGAATTATCAGTTACAAATATTTTGGCATATATTCATGGTTTTGTGATGAGTAACATTGCGTTCAATTAGACCATAGGTTCTCAACCTTTTTTTGCCCAGCTAGAATATTTGAGAATATTCTTTTCCTTAAAGCCCCCCCCCCCCATTTTTTACTTGCAAATCTGAAATAGCTACTCCCGCGAATATATTTTTTAATGTGTAATGTTATACATTTTATTCGCAGATAGGATATGACCCTATCCTATTTCTGTTTTTAAATAAGACTATTTTAATAAGAGCAATCAAAATGCTCACTTAATTATATTGAAAAGAACTTTTATTAATATTTTCAGACATCGAATTCGTAACTTAACTAATGAGAAGGTTTAACTTGATGCATTTGAATTAGTTTGCTAATATCCGGCTCGATTTTACTTAAAAACAATCGCAAGTCACCGCGTTCAGTAATATGGAGTCAATTTCTCTTGTTACCAATGTTGCTATAAGCGCTATAGCCACTTCAGCTACTAAATATGAAGATGGGAATGCTATCAGAAATCTTTGAACAATCGACCATAAACCTAATACTTTTGTTAGTACATAATCAGCGTGTTTAGTCTATTTTAGACAATATTTAATAAATCTGCCCATGCCCCTCCATGTCATCTCAACGCCCCTAATTTTCTCTAGGTCTTTTACTGCCCCCCTGAATATCTGAAACCCCCACAAGGGGGCGTTATCGCCCACGTTAAGAACCTATGAATTAGACGCTTGCCTCTCGTCGTCTGTGCACTGTTAAAGTTAAGATTTAAAACTGAACCCTCTTCGGAAGAAAAATCGTGCATTATATTTTAAACGTTTGAACATTTGTAAACTTTAAAATTGGTGAGTTCCTTTCACCCAGATTCACACATCTTGCACTATACTTTACCATCCAAGTCCAAAGCACGTACATTTGTTCCGTATATTTTTTGAGCTGCATCTATTCGTGATGAATAGATGAAACTCAATGACTTCGAAGATTATAAATATTTTATTATAACATTTGATCCTTTATTTTATATGTGTTCATAACAAAATTGTTTATAATATTTCAGTTTACACATTTTTTGTATGAACCTACGAAATATGGGATGAAACAAGTATGCTTTTTTTTTTCCTTTTTAAAAAAAGTTTTAACACCGGTATCACGCATAGAAAAATACCGAATTATATTTTTGTTCCGGTATTGCAAACACTTATCACAATGCAGAACCGTTCATCGTCATGTAAACGCTTCCGCAGGTTATGACAATGACAGCAGGGCTCCATCGTCGCAGCGGCAGACATGGTGACTTGTATATTTGTATGTAACTCGCATAATTTCGACAATCGCTTATCTGTCGCTGGTGGTTCTATAACGAGGATCGCGTGCACAACTTGGATAAACTCCTATTTAACTTGGAAAACAGGTCTAAAAATCTAACTGAAACAATTTGTAAATATGAAGACATACGTTTAACTTGATCGCAAAAGACATTTTCTCTAGTACTTTATATATAATCAGGGATTTTAAAGCAAAATGGAAAATAACATTAAACGTTTCTTTTAAATATCTTTGCTTTCCTAATCACTTTTTTGGAATTTATTTTCTCCATAATATTTTTATCATCTTTGTAAAAATCTGCCCAGAAGCATTTTTATATATGAAAATTTTCTAATACTTTACAGCCGAAAGCGGCAGTTTCGATGAATAACAGGATAGACAGGACAAAAGCATTCTCGCGAGTGCACTTTACGTCCGCCACTACATTTTTCAAATAAATTTTATTTCATGTAATCACCATAAAAGCAAAATATACATAGACATACCATAGATTCATTTAGCACTGCACTCAATTAAAGCGCCTCCCATTTACATAACTAGACGAGCACAGAGGTCATATCGTAGAGTCCGGCTTTAAAATCCAACCAGCAAGAAGACATTTTTGATCGATAAAGCACCTGTTTGAATCATGACTGAGTTTTTCAGAATCCTCTTTAAGCTATTTTTCCTTAGTGTTACTTAGGGACACTTTGTTCTTAGCCGGTTTTTGGCAAATATAAAAGATAGTTTTTGTCAATTGTTGTTGTTGTCGAGTCCTCGCGCGTGGCGAGGAAGAATGGGTACGCTGCTCCTGAGTCTAACGGGGCCCTTATAGACAAGAGTCCGATTTCCGCCCCTTTGAAAAGTCTCTTAATTTTTTTAACCAATTCTCAGATGAGAGCCCGTCACCTGGGATTGGCACCCTCAGAGGTATCGTTTCACTTGGCGGACATTGGAGCCACGACCTCTTTAACGTACACCAGCTCCCTTCAGCGTACACGGCCCTACAGGAACCAGCCGCGAGAGGTTGTCTCCATCCCAAACACGGACCTAAGTCGATGTTGCTTCACTTTCGGTATGCTGCGGTAACCGAGCTTCTACCGACTGGTCCACTGCGGGACAGGTTTTAATTAGTTTACAACCAAAATACTCAATTTAAAACTAAAGGGATATTACTAGATATTACTGTAATGTAGAAGTTGATAATAATGGCAGGAAACTGCCGTTTTCTTTCTTCTTTTCTTAATTTCAAATCTATTTTTAATTAAGTTTATTTTTGATAGATGAATTTTGTTCCATAGGAGAAATGGCTAGTTCTGAAAAACCAGACAGAGCTAAGAAATCTTTAAACCATTTTCTGATTTTGAGGAAGATCTAAATGTGCTGAAAAATATTCAACAAGTCTACGAGCAGGACACATGAAAAAATCACCTGCAGGTTTAATGTACCTGTTTTTTTTAGTAAAGAATAATTGCTTAGGATAATATATCTTTTTTCTGTTGGGTCTTAGGAGAGCCCACCCCATTGGCGTGGTTGGCGATGAATACGCAATCTTGGTAACCCTGATTTGATCAAGCCCAGCTTCTATCGTTCTGCGAGATTCACTCCAAATTGGCGATTTTGAAACGGGGTGGGCTCTCCTAGGAGTTTACCATAAGTATGATATATGTACTCGTGTAGAGTAAGGAAGTGAAAAAAATATAAAATACACTATTAACTGTTCTCTTTGCAGGTGAAAATTTTGCTCCCGAATGGAAATGATTTTTGGCTTACCATAAACCTACAGAGAATATCGAAAGTTCAATATGTAACTTTTTTCGATTAACAGTATACAGTTTATTTTCTGATGTAAGTATGAAAAGGGCAAAGTGGATAAATAAAGAAATAAATAAATGAAACGTATCTTGTTATTGTTGCTTCTGACGAAATCATTCATAACCGTATAACAATGAACTCAACAGTGCTCAAGAACTCCTTTCATTAATTATCACTAAAATGACACCCAGCTCATGTATTTTTGAAAGAGGTATGTTTCCATTTTTATTTTTTCTTTGTTTATTCATTTATTTACTCTTGAAGTATTCTAACTGAAGTTTTTCAACTGGGCTTAAAATATAGTTTTTAAATTGTTTTTCCTATCTTTCTTCTTCTTCACGTATTCACTGCAGGCATATTAAGTTTGAAAAAGAAGAAATAATTTTTGTTTTCTGTCAAAATAAGTTTTAATTTTGAAAAACAGTTGTTTCAATACGTAGCATTTGGAAAACAATGGGAACAGCAAACATTTATCTGTGCTTTATTTTCCACTATCAGTATGGTGCCTGCCCCGTTTCACCGACACAAAATTTCCATCCCCCCCCCCCCTTTTCCCCGTTCAAACTTCCCTTTTAAAATATTTTGGGATTTCTAAGAATTTCAAGTCGGTGAAACGGCGGTGACTGCTTAGACCATAAACAAGGTCTAAGGGTGGCTGGTTCTGGGTCAGTGTTCCTTCCCCTCCTAATCCCTTTGTCCATCTCTTCTTATCAGTATGACTCAGTCGTCGCTGTAAAGAACATGGTGACTTGAAATCTTATTTTGCAATGATTTCTTTGGTTTCGTGACGACTTTAGGTGGTTTTTCTTTGAATTTATATCATTTTGAGCAAAAAGATTTCCTTCATTAAACCAAAACGTGGGGAAAATTTATTGCAGTGATAGCAAATTTTGTACCCGCTTATCTAAATAAGTAAAGTCAAATTAGCACAACTATTTTATCTCTATCATGTAGATGGCAGTACTACAAAAATTATCCAAAGACAAAACAGTGAAGCGCCGTTTTCTCCTCTGTTTATAAACCGATTTTTTTATTTTTTTTATTTAGTAGCTATTGATGAGTTTTAGTCTTATCAATAATATTTTTATTTTTGAAACAGTTACGCTTTTCCTGCTACTTTCGACGTAGATTCGATGCCTTTTTTTTTTGAAAAGCCTTTATTCGCACTTACTACTCATACTGCTATTCATACCTTTATACTGCGTCTTACATCTGCAATCTCCAATATCTGTACAATACTCAATGCATTTTTTACTATTTAAATTTACGTGGAAGAAGAAATGTCAAGAACAAAATGAAAGAGAAAATATAATCCATTAAATGAATATCAAACCAAAATAGTACTAATCTTAAGATGTCAGTTAATTTATTTCCAATATATATGCTAAATTTGCAAATTTTGTGCATAATTTACGTTGATGTTTTAATTTTTTATTGAAAATGAGTGCTTTCATTTTTAATTTATTCAATAATATCAGGGTGTCATGAAAATTTTCATTTCTATTTTTTTTTTTTTTTTTTTATTTTTTTTTTATACCGGAGGAGGAGTGCAGATAGGTAAAATTTATTTAAAATATGTGTTACACATGCATTAGATTAAATAACTAACTCAGTGGTCCATCAGCCGCACTGAGGAGAGATTATCGCTGATTGAACAAAACAAAACAAACTGCTGTCAAACGGAAAAACTAAATTGTCTAAACGACTTGAAGTTCGAAGCTAAACTTTTAAAAATTTAAAGAATCACGGTCGAATTTTGAAGCCATTGGGCGAACTCAACAGACAAGTAAGAACAATTTTTCGCTGCAGCCACCCTTCCAAAATGCTCTATTGGGTCAATCACTTCCTATACGGTGATTCCCTGTGCAGCACTTTATTCTAACGTTTCTATTGCAAATAAATAAGTAAATAAAAATATATAAATATAATAATAATAATAATATGAATAAATAATAGTAGTAATAACAAATAAGAATAATGATAATAATAATGCTAACAGATTTTACATGAACAATAGTTTTAATACCTAAAAATCACAACGAGTGAAGCACTTTCCATAAGAATCCTCTGCATAGTGCAGAGAAAACAGTGCTGTAGATAAAAATTGGTGAGAGGGTGAGGATATCCTAAATTATTTTCATTTGACCATAAAAAGCCTTTCAAATAAAAGTGAGCAATACACAAACTGTACAAAAATGACCTAATTAAGCCCACAGAGCTAAATTTAATGGATGAAAACAAAAATGAGCTATTGAGGTATAAAAAAGTCAGTCTCAAACAAAAGCCAAATCTGGAAACAAGTAATAACTATCGAGTAGATGACAGCAGTAGTGAGTAAATCATGGAGTAAATGGCAGCCCCAGTGAGATGATGGCGGCACTAATTACTAGGTGGCAGCACTATAAAATTCAGAGAACCTTTTTCTTCTTTTTCAGTACTACATAACAGCACTGCAAAAATTAGCGCCAGTGGCGTAGCTAAGGAGGCCGGGGGGGGGGGGGGGGGAGCCCGACGATAAAAAAAAAACAAACCTTAAAAACTACATTCAACAAAGCAAACACCTCAAATTGGATATTTTTTTCTGTCAATTTCTTTCTATTTTCAACTTGGAAAAGTGTCTCCTTTCAAAAATATATTCAACGGGTTTTTTAACTGCTAAACGCACCATTGCCTTCAACAAATACCTTAAATATCATGACACCGATGATAAGAATGGCATTAGCCCCTTTTTTTCTGTTTCAAAGTTGTGATAATTGTTTTAATGCATTGCATCACAATGCATAATTCTCGCTTACATAGTTTCTTGTTTTATCTTTTCCATGGGGTGATACCATCAATAACCGATCCGGGTGTCCCCTTGCTAGCTACGTCACTGATAACACTGATAAGCGCAACTGTTTCATCTCTTTCACGTAGATAACAGAACTACAAAAATTGTCAAAATCTCCCTACTCAATGTATCAATCGGAAGCTGAAAAATTACCATGTATATTTCAGCGCTCATTCCGAAAATGACCGTTTTTCGCCATCACCTAAGGACTTTTTATGAATCGCAAACATCAGATCTTTCAGAAGTCGTAAAACAGTGCTCCTCCAAAAATTTCATATTACTCTCAAGGAGTGATACACCGATATAATGCACCTCTTTCCATTTCTTTGATGTCCTGAAATTTCTTACCCATCTCTTGCTTAAATTATTTAGCTCAAAAATACTAGTTAGTTATCTCCAAAGACACCTATTCATTCTGCAAAAAAAGTTGCGAAACGGAATTGAGGCAATAAATAGTGACAGCAATGTTTGTTCGGACGCATCCAAGGGGGAGTTCTGATGGTTATTCACCATAACTCTTGGTTTTGAGTCATAGTCATAATCTTAGTAGGATTATAAGATACAAGCAAATGTAAGAATTATTTGAACGACCTCCTCCATAGGACAGAAATATGGTTGCTCCACTTGTTAATAGCGGAAAATAAGCAAAAACACGAGATTAATGCAATTAGGTTTTAAAATCAATCAATTTATTTTTTAATCAATTAATTTTAATCTCACAAACATATTAGGACTCATACTGTTTTGGGTATAGGACTCCTCTGTAAAAATAATTTAACTTTGTGCAAGTAAACAATAATAATAAAATTACACGTTAATTTAAAGCACAAATGAGCAATAAAATGCAGACATATGTTTCGGGATTGCTTGGAATCCCTTTTTCAATGCGACAGGGAGCTTTCTAGATGCAAAACATCCAAATGAAGCAGACAGAACAACAAAAACAAAGCTTATATAGCCTAAGAATTATCTGTAAACCAATGAGAATAAAGGCTGCGTGAAGTGGAAGTAGAAGTAGCAGGAAGCCACCAATAAGAGAGCAACAAACGAATCCAGTTGAAAGTACAGGAAGTAAAAAGGAATATCAATAAAAATAAAGCAAAAAAGACGACAGCAAGCATAAAAATTGCAAAAATAATAAAATAAAATACCAAGAATAAAATTGAAATAAAAATAAGTACAGAAACTACCAAAACAAAATGCAAAACAAAGTACACATGTAAAGGAGGGGGAGGGGAGGGAGGGGGGAAGGAGAAAAATAGTCACAAAAAATGAAAACAACAAGAAAACCAGAAAGAACAACAAATTAAAGAAATTTATGCCAGACCTGTGAAAAATAAGGAGTTGAGGAAGAATCATTAACCAAATTAGAGCTATTCCTGTTAATATGATAAGCTTCCCAAAAGTCAAGCTCTAAAGGGGAAGAACATTTTTGAATAATTTTACCAGAATTGAAATCAAAAGAGTGGTTGGAATTCCAACAATGTTGAGCAATGCTAGACTTATTTAACTCTTGCTTACGTACATAACCTTTATGCTCATTTAAGCGAATTTTCAGAGCACGTTTTGTCTGCCCAATGTAAGAAAGGCCGCAACGGCAACTAATTTGGTAAATACCCCAAGTGTTAAGTTGATCGACAGGATCCTTAAGAGAAGAGAAGGAAAGTTTGTTACTAGGAGCAAAAACGACTTGAAATTGAAACCTTTTTAGGATTTTAGCAATACGGAAACTGACAGAATGAAAGAATGGTAACACAACCAAATTCTTTCTAGAAACCACATTATTGGGACCAGAAGTTTTCTTAGAAAGTTTGTTATGAATAGAATCAATTAAAGAGTGAGAAAATCCTCTATCAACTGCTACAGCTTTCAGATAGTTGAGTTCAATCTTGAGAAGCTCAGGAGAAGAGCAAATATTAATAGCACGATGGACCAGAGCATTAAAAGCCGAATATTTTTGGTTGGGAGGATGAGACGACAGTCTGTGAGGAGGTAAAGAAACAGCAAAAGGTTTACGATAGACAGAAGTAGTGAAACCAGACTCACTCTTAGAAATAAAGACATCAAGAAACGCGAGGCTACTATTAAGTTCTTTCTCACAAGAAAACTGGATATTAGGATCAATGGAGTTCATAATAGAAAGAGCATCATCAATACCTAACAAGTTACTGTCCATTAGGACAAAACAATCATCCACATAACGAACATAAAATTGAAATTGCAATTTCTGGAACAGTTTTTCCTCAAAATAATGCATATAGAAATCGCTTAAAATAGGACTAAGAGGACTTCCCATAGCCAGGCCATCTACCATAGAATAGAATTTACCATTAAATACAAAAGTGCTCTGTTGCAAGCACACACGAGTAAGGAAAACTAATTCCTCAATTTCCACAGAAGTAAAATGGAATTCAGAAAGCCTTTTCCTGAGGCAAGTCAAAGCGCCATCAACAGGAACATTAGTAAACAAAGAATTAACATCAAAAGAGGCCATAACTGAATTATTCGGAACGAAGTTATGAAGTTTCTTAACAAAATCGGTGGAATTTTTAACAGTGAAAACATTCTGACTTCTAAGTGGAGAAAACACAGAAACTAAATACTTGGAAAGTTTATATGAAGCAGTGCCAATATTGGAAACAATTGGTCTGAAAGGAATACCTGCCTTGTGTACCTTTGGTAAAGCATAAAAACGTGCACAATTAGCAACAGAAGGAATCACAGACCGTTTAGCAATCAAAGGAATAGAATGAACAGACTTAACAGCAGAAGAAATAGCTTTTAACTCTTTGTCACTAGGATCTTTATATATTTCAGAATAAGGACCAGAAGCAATTAAGTCATCAGTTTTTTCAACATAAGATGATTTATTAAGAACAACAATCTGACCACCCTTGTCTGCTTTGGTAATGAACAAATCAAAATTGGAAACTAAGTTAATCAATAGACTATTGATAGAATGTCATGGGCAAGAGCTCTTCGTTCATCCGACAGTCACAAAATTACTTTAAATAAGAAATTTACTAAGTTGTGTATTGATTCAAATGTTCCTGTTCCGGCTGATTTGCCTCTTGTTAATAGGAACACGGTTGTAAATCTTTCGAAATTTCCTTTGAATAGTAATGAAATCAATGCTCTGAAATGTAATAACAATTTTGCTTTGGCTAAAAAGCCTTCTTTTTCTGAACTTATTGCTCCGGTTGAAAAAGCTTTCAAATTTAGTGCCTTAACTTCCACTCAAAAAGAGTCGGTTCGGCATCTTATTGCTTCCAATGTTGATTTCAATTCAAAAGTTCCTAATACTGGTTTTACCCATTCTGTGAAACGATGTGTCAATAACTTAGTTTCCAATTTTGATTTGGTCATTACCAAAGCAGACAAGGGTGGTCAGATTGTTGTTCTTAATAAATCATCTTATGTTGAAAAAACTGATGACTTAATTGCTTCTGGTCCTTATTCTGAAATATATAAAGATCCTAGTGACAAAGAGTTAAAAGCTATTTCTTCTGCTGTTAAGTCTGTTCATTCTATTCCTTTGATTGCTAAACGGTCTGTGATTCCTTCTGTTGCTAATTGTGCACGTTTTTATGCTTTACCAAAGGTACACAAGGCAGGTATTCCTTTCAGACCAATTGTTTCCAATATTGGCACTGCTTCATATAAACTTTCCAAGTATTTAGTTTCTGTGTTTTCTCCACTTAGAAGTCAGAATGTTTTCACTGTTAAAAATTCCACCGATTTTGTTAAGAAACTTCATAACTTCGTTCCGAATAATTCAGTTATGGCCTCTTTTGATGTTAATTCTTTGTTTACTAATGTTCCTGTTGATGGCGCTTTGACTTGCCTCAGGAAAAGGCTTTCTGAATTCCATTTTACTTCTGTGGAAATTGAGGAATTAGTTTTCCTTACTCGTGTGTGCTTGCAACAGAGCACTTTTGTATTTAATGGTAAATTCTATTCTATGGTAGATGGCCTGGCTATGGGAAGTCCTCTTAGTCCTATTTTAAGCGATTTCTATATGCATTATTTTGAGGAAAAACTGTTCCAGAAATTGCAATTTCAATTTTATGTTCGTTATGTGGATGATTGTTTTGTCCTAATGGACAGTAACTTGTTAGGTATTGATGATGCTCTTTCTATTATGAACTCCATTGATCCTAATATCCAGTTTTCTTGTGAGAAAGAACTTAATAGTAGCCTCGCGTTTCTTGATGTCTTTATTTCTAAGAGTGAGTCTGGTTTCACTACTTCTGTCTATCGTAAACCTTTTGCTGTTTCTTTACCTCCTCACAGACTGTCGTCTCATCCTCCCAACCAAAAATATTCGGCTTTTAATGCTCTGGTCCATCGTGCTATTAATATTTGCTCTTCTCCTGAGCTTCTCAAGATTGAACTCAACTATCTGAAAGCTGTAGCAGTTGATAGAGGATTTTCTCACTCTTTAATTGATTCTATTCATAACAAACTTTCTAAGAAAACTTCTGGTCCCAATAATGTGGTTTCTAGAAAGAATTTGGTTGTGTTACCATTCTTTCATTCTGTCAGTTTCCGTATTGCTAAAATCCTAAAAAGGTTTCAATTTCAAGTCGTTTTTGCTCCTAGTAACAAACTTTCCTTCTCTTCTCTTAAGGATCCTGTCGATCAACTTAACACTTGGGGTATTTACCAAATTAGTTGCCGTTGCGGCCTTTCTTACATTGGGCAGACAAAACGTGCTCTGAAAATTCGCTTAAATGAGCATAAAGGTTATGTACGTAAGCAAGAGTTAAATAAGTCTAGCATTGCTCAACATTGTTGGAATTCCAACCACTCTTTTGATTTCAATTCTGGTAAAATTATTCAAAAATGTTCTTCCCCTTTAGAGCTTGACTTTTGGGAAGCTTATCATATTAACAGGAATAGCTCTAATTTGGTTAATGATTCTTCCTCAACTCCTTATTTTTCACAGGTCTGGCATAAATTTCTTTAATTTGTTGTTCTTTCTGGTTTTCTTGTTGTTTTCATTTTTTGTGACTATTTTTCTCCTTCCCCCCTCCCTCCCCTCCCCCTCCTTTACATGTGTACTTTGTTTTGCATTTTGTTTTGGTAGTTTCTGTACTTATTTTTATTTCAATTTTATTCTTGGTATTTTATTTTATTATTTTTGCAATTTTTATGCTTGCTGTCGTCTTTTTTGCTTTATTTTTATTGATATTCCTTTTTACTTCCTGTACTTTCAACTGGATTCGTTTGTTGCTCTCTTATTGGTGGCTTCCTGCTACTTCTACTTCCACTTCACGCAGCCTTTATTCTCATTGGTTTACAGATAATTCTTAGGCTATATAAGCTTTGTTTTTGTTGTTCTGTCTGCTTCATTTGGATGTTTTGCATCTAGAAGCTCCCTGTCGCATTGAAAAAGGGATTCCAAGCAATCCCGAAACATATGTCTGCATTTTATTGCTCATTTGTGCTTTAAATTAACGTGTAATTTTATTATTATTGACTCCTCTGTAGTTTCCTGATCACTATCCTTACCAGTTCCCTGTTTTTAATAATAAACGCGCGACGTCTCTTCCAACATTTTATTGCTCTTTCAGTGACTTTTATGAATGTTGTGAAAGGAAAGACTAATACAGTCAACGCTCTTTATAACGACCACACATTATTAAGACCATTCCATTATAACGATCAGTGGTAAAAGTCCCAACTTTATCCTTATGAACTCTATGCAAATTTGCTTTCGGTATAGCGACCTTTCTGAATCGTCTAATCCAATACGGCGACAGTACCAGGTGTCAGGTCAGCTCCGAAGTTCTGCTTCCAGAAATGTTAATGTAATCCCCCCCCCCTCCCCTACGTTTTCTACTTTAAAATCTGTTTAATATTTTGTTATAATATTTTGCACTGATAATTTTTTTAAAATTCCAATGATAAAAAATAATTTAGTTGGAATCTTTTAAAACCTATCAATTTTAATGGAAATACTAAATATGCATGATGCACGTATATTTTTTTACGAAAATTCCATTTCTTATAGTGACCATTCGTTATAAAGACCTTTTTCTGTGGGACGCAGATGGTCGTTGTATCGAGCGTCGACTGTAGTAACAACTAACAAACGACTAATACCCACACAACGGGAAAAGCAAATATTTATTTCTGCTTTATTTTCCACTGCTAGTACGACGGAGATCTAGGGATTGAAGGCCAGAGGACTCTGTGATAAGGAGGTGATTCGTCGTATTTTAATTGCAATTAACTCTAAAAAGCATCACTAGGTTAAAAAATGTATATTATTTAACCTGGAGCAGCCAAAAATAACAGGGAAAACACAGTAGCGGGGAAAATTAGTTGAATAAATATACTTTAACATATACTATATAGCCTTGAATGGTCTGTTAAGACATATCCTAATTTAAAAACTGTTAAATTAATTCTTAACTTCCGCTTTCAAAGCTTTTCTTGCTGCTGTTAGTTTCTGCAAGCTGCAAAATGTCGTCTTCCTATTTTACTGTCAATGAATAATAGATAAAAACTAATTATGCTAAAAATGTATTAATTAAAACTATTCTAATGGATTATAATCGTCCCTTGTGTGTTGGTACTTGAACTAAACAAACAAAATGCGTTTTCTCTTAAATATTTTCTTTTTCGTTTCTTTCTTTCTTTTGTCCTCTTTTCTTGTGTGTGTTTTGTACAAAAATAAAAAATGCTTAAATGTGTAGGATCGATGGTTGATCGCCGTGGGCGGATAATTTTTAATTATGTGGAATGCTATACATTTTAATAAAATAGCATAACTTACGGGGCTGAACCTTCCCAGGCTGGGCAGGGTAAACTCAGCCTTTCATCCCTACAGTGGGGTCGATAAAATGAGGGTCAAGCATGTTTGGGATTTAAACACTGGGGGTTCTACGTCAAGCCGACCACTTGACCGGAACATATGCTTCTGCAGCACAGGGCCCTCGGTCTCGAAAACTTCGATGGGCACAGTAGGCCATGGCTCTCAAAACATTTCTTACGCCACTGAGTTTAATTTTACACACAAAAATGTGAGCACTACGTACACAATGGCAAACCGACTGGTCTTTTCATTTTTTAACACGGGCATAGCCGTGCGGGTACCGATAGTTATAAAATCAGTTTAATCAATGCAATACCAGATCTTTTAGGTAATAAATGAATATGAGTGAAATGATTGATTGGATAATATTCCAACTCTTTATATGTGAATTAACTGTTGATAGGAAATGAATAAAGACAAATAAGGCACAAATATTTTATTTTAATCTGAAATCTAACTTTAATAATTTTGAAATATTTAAGATGGTTGAGATATTTAGGATTTCAAGAATAAATTTATGCGTGAGGTATGTGTTGACAAAAAATGGCTGTTAAATAGAAATAAAAAAGACACATACTAATTTAACTTTACTAATTTTGAGATATTTAAACTTTAATATTTCAAGAATAAATTTTAAAAATACTTCATTTTAAGACTATTCATTAGAAGTAGTATTTTTCATATTGTCCGTAGGGTTCAAATTGTATAAATAAATAATATCAGGATCTAACACATAAAGGTTCCCTTACTGGTTAACTTAAGACAATTATCCAGGAGCATTAACGAATCGACGGGAAGAGACGAACTGGAGCATTCCTCCTTCTCCAAGAAAAAAGGCATCGGATATTACTATCCGGCAGACTTTTTGAACATCCGGTATCCAATCCTGCAATTGTACTGAAGATCCGGTTATCCGGAACCCTAGGAAGTTCCACAACATCCGCAATCATGAATATCTCGCCGTGCCGTAACTATGTTAGTTTAGATATTATAAGTAAAAATATCAGAAAACGTTTTAACATTAGGAGGTAGATTTTTCTTAATTTAATTGTGAAGCAACGATTGTACCAAATGACAGGAAATTTGAAAAAAGGTTATACTTATATGCTGATTGCAAATCTGTGATTAAAAAAATGGTATTTTAATTTTAAAAGTTGTTGTTTATTTACCTTATGAAGACGGCCCTTTAGCAAAACTTTACGGTTGGCATTTCATACGGTACCTTTTTCCTGATCAGTAGATGTATCTCGTATGTCTCCAGTGTAAATTGTATTCAAATAAGAAGGGGTGATTCTTCTCCCCTCCCCACTATGCATAAAAATCTGTGGAACCGTTACATAGATGAGTAGGAGAAAAAAAAACAGACGGAGGTAAATCATGCTAAGCAATCATTTATTGAAACGAAAATCAAAGCAAGTACATATTCTGCCAATAATTTTCTGATGGACGCAGCCTTAGAAATTTAAACACTGTCAGCACATTGGCATGTTCCTGCAAAGTGTCAGGAAAATGTCTTAAGATTTCTTCTGAGATTTTTCATCATCTTGATCCCTGAAACGAGAAATTCAGTCAGACAAAAAAGTTTATTTGAGTAAAAACTAATTTTGGAGGAATAAAAGGGACATTTTCTGCAGCTATGGAAATACTTCTAAATTCGATTAATGTCTAACACTGTCCAGCTAGTCATCAAATGAGTATTTTCTTTAAAACTAACTCCCGACTATCCTGTGCCCTTATTTCCTGCTAAACAGCGGTCATTCGGCCAATGTAATTAATCTTCTATACATAACAGTAATAAATTGAAGCTTGCATGTTTAATAAAATTTTTGCGGGTTTTCTTGGAAATATTATGTTTTTCTTAATTATTTAATGCGGAAGCCTACATTGAATCACCCTTTATGAAAAGGTATGGTTCTTATTTTTAATAAAAGAAATGATATTTTAGAAAAAAAAGAAATAAGAAAAGATATTAACAAAAGTAAAAGTATAGATAAACAATCAAAAACGTCCCTAAAAAATTTTTTTTTTTCAAAATTTCTGAGATTAAACTGTTACATAAATAAAAATTAATTTTATTCGAAAACTTTGCGCATGCCAATATTATGTTTGACAAATGGCAGAAAAGGAAAAAAGAAGATAATTATTATGGAGTTGAGAATAGTTGCGAAGCATTGATCATTAGCAGAAAACCACGACCAAGCTTCTGCCTCAGAGAATATGAACAGTACTGTCATTTTCACAACATGCACAAGTGTTTTCAGAATGATCACAGTCCCTTTTTTTCCTCCAGTTTCCTTTGTTGCGACCCACCTTTAACTTAATTCTTATTATTGAGTATAAATAGGTTATGTGCAATCAGATCGAGCTCTTAAAATAGCTCTGAGTCAAATGGATTTAGATTTGAAAATTCCAATGGCTTTTTTTTCGTAGTAAATCTATTCTCAAAAGTAATTCGGTACGATCTCATTTTTGAGGCACCATTAAAAAACAAAACCAAAATGAATTTTCCTTATTTTTGAAGCAACTTTCTATCATAAATAGCACAACATATGTAAAAACAAAAGTACGTCATCTTTAAAAGCTGTAGAACGCTGGGGTTAGAGATTGGGCTGGTTGGACGGTAAGCTAACACCCTTCCCCTAAGCCAGGAGGACATCGAGTGATCAGCAGGAAAGTTGCATTATATAGCTTCAAAACGTGCCAGCTGTGGGTGCACTTTCGTACCAAATTTCTTGATACCCCAAACCAGAAGAGCATAATTATCCAATCGCACATTCTGTTGCTAAAATAAATTATTTTTTAAGGGAAAAACGAAATAAGAAAAGATATTACCAAAAGTTAAAATATAGAAAAACACTTAAAAATGTACCCAAAATCTTTTCTTCAACATTACAGACACATACACAGCAAGTATGTCTGTGTATGTGTCTGTCTATCTATCTGTCTGTCTGTGTCCGGCGTAGGGCCAAAACCGCCGGCCGGATTTTCATGAAATTTGGCACGAAATTAGTTTGGAATATGGGTGTGTGCCCTTCGGAGAGTTTTTTCCAAAATTCAAATTTGTTCTCTTTTTATTCCAATTTATAACCGAAAATTGCATAAAATGGTATTTTTCTATGAGAAAAAATTATCGCATCGCTTCGAGCTTGATACCATTAACAAGCGCGTAAAAAACTACCACAGAAAGAGTTTTTCACATCGTGCTAAAATTTGAAGCCTCTAAATTAACTGGAAAAGAAGTTATAAGCGTTTTTCTCTGCGGTTCGAAATTATTTTTTCACGGTAGTTAACCATGGCTGCCTGCGATCATATAGCGGCTGTCCACACGGGCGAAAAAGTGCGTGCAAGCAGAACTTACATTTTCTGCCACTTCAGTCAATTGGCACTGTTAGCATGTACTTAAAAGCGATGATTTAAAGGTCTAACCAAAGCAATATCATCGTGTTAAAGGCTTGAATTTCAAGACAGATAGACATTTAAGTGTTTAGGGCAAAAATAACTATCAAAATACGTTGCAGGGTTATGTATTTGCCATTAAAACGTTTTTAATATAGAGGAAAAAAATAGAAAAATCGTTTTTTTGGCAGTAACACATGCAAACTTTAAAGCTGCTCGTTACGATACAACTTTTCTTACATACGTATACTTTTATATATAATGAACACAGAGAAAATTTTCTTCGCAATTGGCTGATCATATTATGCTTTCAGATTAATTTTTACTTTGAACGACAATAATTGCGCATAATTTTATGAAATACGTTTATCCTCTCATATTGTGTAGCACAATTAAATTGGCTAGCAGGTTTTTGAAAGCAGGTTATTGAATAGTCTTTAAATGGTTATTAGTTACTATATTATTAAGCAATTTTCAATACATTCATATTAATACTATTAAATGACAGCAGTTAAAAGAAAAATGACATAGGTTATGATTAATAAAGTTATTTTAAATATATGTGTTAATTGCATTATTTCACACCAGTTTATTGTAAATTTAATTATTTCAGGAAAGTGGAACAATTAGGTTGTGCAGTGACTTAACAAATAAAGATTAGTTGAACAATTGAGGGGCATGGTGCAAGAATCGGTTGTCCAAATTTTTCGAAAATAGTTTTTTAGTGTTTATCCTTCCATTTAATGAGGATGTTTCGATTGGTGCAAGAAGCAGGCACGTAAGTGAGGTCGTTTCCCTTATTGTGTGACAAATAGTGGTGAAAGGCAACAACGTTTGCCAATAGGAACTCTTTCTTCCGCTGCTGCAAAAACCAGCCTCAATGGTATTTATATTTCTTTCAGAGTTCAAATTATTAAACCGTTCAACATAATTCATGTTTGTTGTTTCTTTAAAACCCTTATGGTGGACTTACATGGTGTCTTTCCAACTTTGATTTCGTTCTCCTGAAAAATTTGAATTTTTGGACATACCCGAATCTTGCACCATAACCCTCAATTATGTAATTAAGTAAATGATTAATGCAAAAAAATTTAATGGCGCAGTCTACGGGATGAGCTTCCCTTGTGGACACCCCTGGAAAAGAGCAATTTTTCTTTAAATTTCCCTTTAAACATTTTTATTCAGATGACATACTCCTTCACAGCGAAAAGCAATGAGTATTCTCAGTCGGGGGGAGGGGGGGGGGGAGGACAGTCCGCCTACTGTTTTATTTTACACGATCGTCCCACCACTTCTCAAAAGCCCCCTCCCCCACCACTATTTTATCACGATAGCTTATGCTCTTATCATAAGTTAATGTAGTACTTAACTTATGATAAGAGCTGTAGCCTCCCCCTCCCACCTCTTGTTTCTTTTTTTCTGGACTACACTGAATATTCTCAATTTTCAATGCCAAGATTTTGCAACCGGCGTTTCTTCGATGAAATCCACCAAAAGCTTTCGGATTCTCTGATTTTCTGTAACCTGATTTTCTTTAAATCCTTTCTTAAATTAATTTTTCTCCACTTTTAAATTAGAAATCAGAAATATGCTTTAGGGGTCTTTCATAAATGATGTCAAGCTTCGAGGGGGAGGGGGGTTCGTGGAATTGTGACATGGGGAGGGAGGGGGTAATAAGAAGTGTGACATCAGGCTTATACAACATAGCGTGACATGTGACAAAGGGGGGAAGGGTGTCCGTTGAATTGTGACATTTTGTAACAAAGGGGGGGGGGAGGGAGTTAAATATATCGGAAAAGAGCGTGACATAATTTATGAACGGTCCCTTAGATAGTTTATTTACTTTTCTATGTTTTAAGACTCTATGGTGTAAAAAATGGGTGTACTCATAAACGCGTGGAGAATTAACAACAAATCTTAGAGGGAAGTCTCCCTTCCTTTTAGGTATTTCAATTGTAACCCTTGTTCATGTGGAGCGAGTTTAATTTTAAAAAGGTAATTAGGGTCAGTTGGGGTAATTGTAAACACGGGGTAATTGTAAACAAGCTTCATAACTACGCTTGTGGTATTTTTGAAAACTTAAATGCTTGTGAGTTATAAACTGGCAGCATAGGGAAGACATTGAAACAGTTGTGTAAGTTTCGAAACATTTGTGAAGGCGTCACTATTGTTTGAAAATAGCACAGTGAAAAAAGTTGTTTAACAAAATTTAGTGATCTTACATTTTTCTTTCCAGCTCATCAACAAAAGCGATGTAAGCGGTTTCAACCATTTTTATTTGTCATATGGAATGCTGCGAAAAACATTTCGTTATGATTTTAATCCTCCCTGTTATTTTTCATGTGCAAGTTAGGTGTTTACAATTACCCCAGATATTTCGTATTCTGGGGTAATTGTAAACACTTAAATTTATCCTATTTCCAGTATTTTGGGGGGACAATAAGTATTATATTTTGATGTAAATTACACTTTTATGTCTTTTACATAACTGCTGTTGTTGCTAATAATGCCACTTGGAAATCCAAGCCCCCCCCCCCCTTGCAGGGCAACCATGAATTAAGGAAGCTCCTACTGATTATTAATGAGCTCCGCTAGAATAAAGTACACTTGGTTCAGAGGGGCTTAATTATTTTGAACCAGCTCCCAGATGAGAGATCGTCACCTAGGATGGTCCCTTAGTGGAAATTATTTCTAACTTGGTGGACATTTAAAGCGACGATGTATTTTACGTGCACAGCTACCTTTAGCGCACTCGGTCTCAGAGTAATCAGTCGTGGGAGGTTGTCACCCTCCAAAGCGTTGATCACGGCCATTTGTTCTTCACTTTTGGTGTTATGTGGGATCCAAGCTTAACCGACCGATCCACTGCGGTGTCGCATTACTTGATTTTTTGCAAGATATTTCTCGTTAAGTGATCTCAGCCGGCTCATAACATAACTCAGCGGACCACATGCGGCCTGTTGGCCGCAGATTGAGAACCATTGCTCCGGAACTTCTTAAGCCTTCAAGCAGACTGTGTATGAAACGATTTTTCATTTGCATCAACCTTATTCGAAAATAAATCACTGTTTACAATTACCCTAGATCTCTGGGGTAATTGTAAACACGAGCTCATTCGCTAACAAATAGTCATAAAGTCAAAATTTTTGTACACATTTACTCACAAGAAGTACAGTAGTGGCTATAATGCTCACAATTTTATCTCTGAATTCATTCAAGAGGAAGGGAAGGATCAAAAGTTAAAACATTGAAAAAGCGTTTACAATTACCCCAACTGACCCTACTAGATTTATAATATAGATTTTCTCTCACTCATTCAACTTTTAACTTTATCATTCTATACAAGCATAAAAAATTTAAACTTCACAGAACAAAAAAAAATATTCAAAAGTATAATCTAGACATAATATGTAGTTCAAAGTTTACTTTTGAGAGGATGAAACTTAATGAGCGGACCAACGATTTTATAGCGCAAAAGCTACTCCATACACATGTCTTGTAATTAAAAGGAACCCTTTATCAATGCGTAAAGATTTGACCTAAAAAATGTAAGTAATCCAAGTGAGTGTAAATCACTCGAATTACTTGCATCCAGATGCATACAACTCTATTCATTGATAAAAGGATTCCTCTTGTCCCGAAATATGTTTTCTGAAGTTTGGGTTATAATGACGTTTGTTTTCTTAATAATAATCTGAAATACAAATAAATGAAACCAATGCATAAATAAATAAAACCAGTAAAGTTCGAGACATAAGGGGAAAATGCAAAGGTCAGCCCTCACTGGTTAAAAATATCATCTTAAACATCAATTCTATTGCATAATCTATTGCAATTACATCAATTTCTATTTGTAGAGTAATTGAATAGGCGACATGTGTGTGGAGTGAAAAAGCAATTAAAATATATGCATATAAACCAAACGTGAATTTAGTAAATCCTTAAAATTATAAAATGTATCCATTCACTAATTTAATGCTTAGAAAAAACACTGAATTGCTTTCTGTCGTTTTGATTTCATTTGCGATTAAAAATTTCTTTAAAATAAATATATATATGTTAGACACAATTAAACATCGGGAGACATATTTCCGATCAGTAATGCATAAACTAAAAATTTACCAAAAAGAAATCTTCATGATGCATGCTGCAAAATCGACAAAAACAATGCTTTCGTAATGTATTTCCATGCAAAACTAGTACATGCTTGCAGCGCACCACTGAGGAGAAAAATAACTATCGTTTGAACGCTTATTCCTTTGTTCTGGCGCCGCGTCTAGACAGCCGCTATATGATCGTGTGGTGATCTCCAATGTAGATGGCGCCACATAATGGAGCCATAGTCTCTAAATAACAAATATTATGTGTAAAATATGGTGAGATGAACCCTAGACTTCGCAGGAGTAAGTCGCAATAAAATTCGGTTAAGCGCAACCTATGCATGTGCATTATTTCACCATAACTACATAAATATCATCGGTGACATTTCCTAAAGTCGCAGGCAGCCATTAGTAAACTAAAATTTTATTTGAACTGTTACCATGCCGACTAGCTTATGATCCTTATTTTTTTAAAGAATTAAAATTTATTTCCTGTGGTTCTTAGCATTTTGAGGAGCAGCCTATTTTTAATTTCTTTCTTTCTTTTCCTTTTGGGATTTTGATTATTTTTTTTTTTAAAACGAATTAAAATTTATATCCTGCGGCTCACGAGCGATTGATAGCTTCATTTTGATTTCCTTATTTTGACATGCATTTTCCGGGACCATTCTCCATACTGCACAAGGGTTTTTAGAGAAATGTTATCCTTTATAGAGATTTTTGTTATTTCAACTAATTATTAATATTTATATTTTTATTTGTTTTATTATTTTTTCTCGAGGGAATTAGCACACATGATATTTGCCTATTTAAGCTCGGCTGAAAGGCTATTCCGCTTTCAAAACTTTTGCTTGCTGCTGTTACTTTCTGCGAGGCACAAAATTTCATCGTTCTGTTTTACTGCCAATGAATAATGGATAAAAACTAATTATGCTAAAAATTTATTAATTAAAACTATTCTAATGGAGCATAAGCGTTCTTTCTGTGTGGGTACTTGAACTAAACAAAAAAATGCGTTTTCTCTTGAATATTTTCTTTTTTGTTTTGTTTCTTTTCTTTTCTCCCTTTTTATTGTGTGTGTTTTGTAAAAAAAAAATGCTTAAATGTGTAGGATCGCTGGTAAATTGCAGTGGGCGGATAGTTTTTAACTTTGTGAAATGCTATACATTTTAATAAAATAACACAATTTATACATAAAAAAGTTACCACTATATACACGATGGCGAACCGACCGGCCTTTTCATTTTTTTAATACGGGCATAGCCATGCGGGTACCGCTAGTAATAAATATGGAGTTAAGAACAGTTGCGGAAGCATTGGTCATTAGCAGAAAACCACGGGCAAGCTTCTGTTTCAGAGAAGATAAACAGTACTACCATTTTTCCCACCTGAACTACAAGTGTTTTCACAATTGAATCACCGACCCAACATTTGCTGTCTTAAGATGAACCTTTAAATTTTTTGTCTCTGCACGAAAGTAAGTATGAAATTCTTTTCAAACTAAAGAGTTATTTTTCCTTTCAATAAACTGCGTCTATTTAATAAAGATCGAAAAACTTACTTATCTAGCGGAATAAATTTAGGGGTTGTCGGCATTTCAGTTGTCGGTTTAGGCGGTTTCGTTTGTTGCCCTTTTTGATCTGGATTCTGCCCTTTTTGCTGTGGCTCTGCAAGGGCACTTCCTCTACCAGATGATTCCATGTAAGTCAACCTGGAAAATTGAACGAGCATGTAATTTTCATGCTTTTACTCAAGAATTCTTATAATGAGATTTTGGCATTAAAATTTTAACATTAAGGATAAGCTTACTTTTATAAACTCTCTTCCCTATGCTCAATCTCAGCGAGGTAAAGATACATAGTTTCACAAAGGTAAAATAATAACAATACTAACCATAAATTCTGTAAAGCAACGTTTATCAACCTTACAAAGTTTGCGACCAACTTTTAACTATGCATTCCAAGTCGATCTTGGCACCTCTCGTCATAATACAGTAACAATGCATACAGTAAAGAAATTTAAATATTTAGACACTCGTTAGGGCCATGCTTACGAAACTGAAAGATTTCCAAAAATCTGTTAAGTTTTTAGTATTTCGTAACATAAAACCGCGACGCTTGAGAAAACTAAAATCTGTGCTTGTTTTTAATTTAGTACTCAAAACTTAATTATTGAAGACTTTGTGTATTACTTCTATCCATACGCTTATTATTAGTAGATAGAGCCATCGTAAAAGCAAAATGTTACTAATGAAAGTATAAAATTAAATTTGTTTCTAAGAAAATACAATTTTTGCTGTCAAATATCGAAACAGCTATATTGGAAAAATAAGCTTTTACTGACACCGCATAGCTGTATTAACTGCAGAAAATTAATATCACTTTCAAACTTGAAGAAATGTAATGTTCTTGTTGGAATCTGTATTGGTTTGAACTTGGCAATAACAATAAAGAATATGTAAAAGAAACATTAATGTAACCCAAATCTCACAATTTGTTACGATTTGAAGCAGGAAAGACAGGAATCTTATGAAATATAGCCAATATCGCCGTACATTGAATCTAAAATCTCATTTTATCTCCAAAATATAGCAGCCATAGAGGATAGCACTTTCAAGCCTGGAAAAATGTAAATTTTTTGTTGGCATTTGAATTATTAAAGTGCAATAACAGTAGCTGAATGGAATATGCAGAAGAAGCAATACTGCTACAAGGCGAAATTTCCTAACGATGTAAGCAGAGCATGACAAGATTGTTTTAAAACCGACCACTTATAAGGACATTTCTTTGTTTTCATCAAGCAAAATGCTGATAGACTATGACGCATCGTAAAAAAAAATGTTGAAGGGAAATCTTAATACTTACAACAAAATGGCTATAAAAGCGTAGATTGCGACGGATTTCATCTTCGTTAAATGACTGGACTTCGCTAAATGACTGGATACAATGTTTATGCAAATGACGAGCAGCCACGGATATTTATACTCTACAAAAGTTCCGATATGTCACAAATAATTGCGTAAATTTTTAATTAAGGCTTTGTTTCGAATTCGAAATTCATATGACTAATGATTTGATTTTGTGCAATATTACTATTTTATTTTTTTGTTGCATCATAAGTTTTTCCCATTACTCATTTAAAATTTCAATATCTTGAAATAAATGGAAAGTTTGTTTGATTACTTCCTTCATTGTCTGTTGTTATGATGAGTAATGAAATTGTAGTAACCAACGCGCGAGTGCTAAGATCATTAGACACGAGAAAATTTTCGACTCTTGTAAGATGTGCATTTTTTAAGGGATAGTGTACATATGTGTATTAATTTTTGAAAGCGTTTATCTGTCTGTCTGTATGTGGACAAACATACAGACATTTTTTGTGCTTTCTCTAACTCAAAAATAATGCAAGATACCAAACGAAATTCTCCTTACAATTGAATCCTGGGAGCAACTGGTAATGATTAGTTTTTGCCGCCAATCGAGTACTATGGGAAACATTACGAATATGGTTTTTTAAAAACTTAACTCCCACAGGAATGACGAAATTTAAATCTCAAGCGGTTTGTCCTGCTTGAGTGTGTCTGTTGGGTGCATGTGAGCATTTTTTTGCGTGTCCTCTATTCCAAGAGTTGTTCAAGAACTGGAATGAAATTTGGAATACAAAAAATAATAAGGAATAAAAAGTTTTTTCCTATTTTCAGTTAATATAGTAGCGGAGAGGGGGACACATGAAAACACGTCGAACATGTGAACAAACCATATTTCACCCAGTTAACATGAAGAAAAAAATCTGAAAAAAAATATATGTAATATGGCAGCACCAGTACTATCTCCTGCCTGAAATTTCAAACCTCTCAGCCATTTTGTTTTTTAGTTATCATTACATTCTCTGATTTGGAAGGCAAAAGTAAAAACACATGCTCCAATTCTTGGTGCAAAAAACACATTCTACACAGGTTTTTTAATGTGAATTCCACATTTCATCTCAAAGTGGCATTCGTGCCGTAAATTTTTATGCAGTGTAATTTCAATATTTTATGAAAAGACTATTCTATGTTTTTTTTAATCAAATTAGGCTTACGTTGGTTGGATTAGATTAGACCCCTTTAGTTTGAAGACAGTTAAAAACACTTTTGGATAGTTTTGAAGGGTAAAACCACCTGCCCTGTCCAAAACCAGTTTTGGACGTCCGAAACCCCAACCCTGCTTTATTTGCACGTCCAAGGCACGTTTAGAGTGCCTAAAGTTTTCTTTTCTGCCTTATTTCCTAGTCACTGATTTCTTCCATATTGAGTCAAACAACCCCCTCACAGAGATATCAATCCGCCCGCAGCAAAGCAAAGTGTAGAGAATTTCGACCCTCTTACAGAGGTTACCCCCTCTAAAAGTTTTAAATATTTAATGGCTATATAATACATGGATGACAAAATGTCACCAATGTGGCAAATTACTCCCCATCGTACAATTGAAACATTTTGTTACTTCCCGAAATAATATCTGGAGATACCTACAGTTAAAATCTAATTTCGAAAAGTGAGCAAAGAAAATTCACAGCGGTTGCGAGTAGGGGACAGTGATACACAGTGAGACAAATTTTACAAAAACGTGTTTAAGAGCTAAATGTTGTGTGTTTAAATTTGATTGTTGGCAATATCTTTAGCATAAAGTTTATTAATATAAGAAAACACGCACACACACACACAAAAAAAAAAAGCAACGTTATAAAGGACGTCAAAATTCGTCTCACTGAGCACCATACCAAACACAAAGTGAGACAATGCTGAGAATTTTTAATTTCAATATGAACACATCGCTTGAAAATAAATAAATGCAGAGTCTTTTTGCTTTTAAGGACATTGTGATTGATGTAGAAGTTTGGAAATAATAATATTTCACAGTAACATTTTTCTTTATATTACTATTATAGAATAAATGTAGTTGTGATGGTACACAGTGTCTTATAGTGTATCGTTTCACTTTGTTACATAAAAAAAAAAGAAAAAAAATCTTAAACTATTTTTCCATTATTTTTATTTAGGTAAATCCCAGGCGTTAAGTGGAGAAATAGTGCAACACTTCGACACTATTTCAGCTACAATAACGGATACAATCCAAATCAGGATATATCATGTGAGAAAGAGATATATAGTTCATTGTCAAAAACAGGAAACATTTTAACGTTAGAACATTTTGTTAAATAAGTGCTATAAATATCTCAAATATGTTTTTTATGAATGTTTGGAGTCTATACAACAGGGAAAAACTACAGTAGTGTAAACATTCACCAGTAGTGACGAGAAAAGGATGTTTCCCTATTGTCTGCAGCAGAAAAAAAATTAAGATTAAATATCCAAAAATTACCAAAATCTCGCGAAAATAGAATAAAATCTCCATTTTATTAAGAAATGATGAGTTTTTGCTAGATCATTAATTTTTGAAAAACTTAAACATAAATTTTGGAATACTTAGATGTTTGAAAATAATAATTACGAACATTGAGCAGTTTTTTTTATAAAAAACTGGAACCGGAAGATGTTAATTGATTAAGTTAAAATTCAGTGTGTATGCTCCTCAAGCCACCCCACTGCTTTTAGCCCTCACGCAAAAACAATTTCCAAAAAAAGTTTTTTCCGCTCCGCCCTACTGGGCAGTCTAAAGAGATGAATTGGGAAAACATTTGAAGCAGTATCTTTACGTGTAGAGATAGTTTTTTACGAGGCCGCCCTATTGCTCACCATGTATCCCCCTTGCATCTCTTCAGAAACCTGCTCCTACATGTAAAATTATTGTTTCAAATGCTATTCCTAACTCATCTTTTGATTTCTCACCATCTGTTCCCTCTGCAACCAGTCCTAGCAAGGAAATTCAGAATTCAATAACTGTTGCTAATACGTCTTTTGTATCCAGTCCAACAAAAAGAGCATTTCGTTGCAATGTAAAACTGTTGTAACGAAAATTAAAGCTACGTGAAACCAACATAAAATATCTTGCAAATTTTCTTAAGGAAGCAAAGAAAGTTTGTAACATGTCAGATGAAGAAGTAGACGGGTAAAAAGTAGAACACGTTTGGGCAGTTACCATTAAGTTTAATTCTTCCAGAGTTGAAAAACAGCAGGGCAAAAGCTCACTTCAACCATGAAAGAACTTGCCTTGACTCTATATTTTAACTAACCCAGGTGTTATAATTTTATTAAAAAAAATCACTTCCCACATCCTGCATTATTACGTCCATGAGTAAGCTCGGTTAATTGTGGGTCTGGGTTTTAGAAGAATTGTTAACCTTTTTAAAAGATTTAGAGTCCAAAAATAAATTTAAGGGCTGTGCTATAATTATTGACAGTATATCGATTCGTCAGCAAGATTTTTGGGATGAATCCCGGAAAAAATATTCCGGATATGTAAAGTGTGCAGGAGTGATCGACGAAAAAGAAGACTGCTTGGCGTCAGAAGCATTAGTCTTCAAAGTGGCTTCTCTCACTTGAGAGGTTTAAATGCCCAGTTGCCTGTTTTTTTGTAAATAAATTAAATTCGCAAGTTTTGGTTGAACTTATAAATATTTGTATTGCTGTAGATAATATTTTTATTTTACGGGTTTTTTTGCATGCCTATTTTTAGAGGATACATTAAAATTTAATGCATTTAACTGGAATATATTTTAGTTTTCAAAAACTCGAATAACTTATGCTATTTCAATATTCATGATATATTCTGGGCTTTTCACATTTCTCTCTTACCCAATGTTCACAATAAAGCAGTCTACCCAAACAAAGTCTGACTTCTACTTGGTTAATAAAAACAAAATAAAAGTCTCATGTTCTCTATCATAATTAACTACTGCTATCTTTTGGGAGCAAATGCTAAGTATAAAATTTAATATTATAACTTTAATATCTGTTTTTGTTCAATCAAACCTAAAAACAAGGTTTAAAAAAAGTAGTTGTCCTCTAAATTGATTTTATTTATTAAAACTATAATAATAATGTATTCTTTTTCAATAGCTATAATACAATTTTAAATCTTTAACATCTACTAATTTCTTTATTTTTTTATATTTCTACTTTAGCCTAAATATTCGGCCAAAAAGTCCTTCAATATTCGGCCAGGCCGAACTTCATCTTACCGAATATTCGGCTAGATCATGAAGTGACTACTAAGCCAAGCCGAATATTCGGCCAAAGGACCAAATAGACCGAATCCCTAATAGAGGCAGAATATTCGTTACATCCCTAATTATAAGCAAAAATACCAGAAATCGTTTTAACATTAGGAGGTGGATTTTTCTAATTTAATTGTGAAGCAATGACTGGTTCCAAATGACACGAAATTTGTAAAAAAGGTCAAACTTATATGCTGATTGCAAATCTGTGATTAAAAAAATGGTACTTGAAATTTAAAAGTTGGTGTTTATTTACCTTATGAAGACGGCCCTTTAGCAAAACTTTACAGTAGGCGGTATACGGTACCTTTTTCCTGATCACTAGAAGTATCTCGTGTGTCTCCAGTGTAAATTGTATTAAAATGAGAAGGGGTGTTTCTTCTTCCCTCCCCACTGTGCGTAAAAATCTGTGAAAGGTTACATAGATGAGTAGGAGCAAAAAAAAGAAGCATATGAAGGTTAATCATGCTAAGCAATCATTTATTGAAACGAAAATCAAAGCAAGTACATATTCTGCCAACAATTTTCTGATGGACGCAGCCTTAGAAGGTTGAACACTTTCAGCACATTGGCATTTTCCTGCAAAGTGGCAGGAAAATGTCTTAAGATTTCTTCTGAGATGGTTCATCATCTTGATCCCTGAAACGAGACATTCAGTCAGCCAAAAATGTTTATTTGAGTAAAAACTGAGTAAACACTAATTTGCGAGGAATAAAAAGGCAATTTTCTGCTGCTATTTAAATGACTTCTCAATTCGAGTAATGTCCAACATTGCCCATCTCGTCATCAACTGAGTATTTCGGTTTAAAACTAACTAACTCAAGACCCTCCTGTGCACTTTTTTTTTTTTTGGCTAAACAGGCTGGTTATCCTGTACCCCGAAAGAATGGAAGCAAAAATAAAATCTTAAATTAATTCCGAGCAGAAGGGACATGATTGAAACGGGTGATATACAATTTTACCATCCACCAAAGCAATCTGCCTGGCAGAGTGCCAAGAAAAATCCATTCATATTCGAGAGACGAGCTGCAGGTATGAGAAATGCGCCCTTTTTGCTCTTTATTTCTTCGAACTGTTGCCGTATGCCAATTTATAAATTTTGTTGCTTTCAACAAACAGCGAAGCAAACATTTTGATTCGCGTACTTGCAAAACGAGCTTCCCAAAAGCTCGGATGGATTCGTTCTTTTCTGCCATGCGAAGAAACGTCAAAATTTCAAAATTCCGTGGTCGAACTGTATTGTTCAAACAATCATGTTCTGGCTGAGTTTTGAACGCAATTCATAACTGGAACCCTCCGCTAATGCTTGCGCGTAATGTAATGCGCGATCTAGAGCGCACGATCCTCTGTAAGAACGGGGACAGATGGTACCGCTTTCAGCGTTACCTGATATTTCCACTGAGAAGTTATGCTCAAGTGATAAATTTTATTGCTTATAAAAAAATTAATAAATGAACTACCTGTTCCGTTTTAAAGCTCCTGAATGAAGTGAAGAAATCTTGTCTACAACGCCCTCTTGCTAGGAGCGCCACGTTCAGTAAAATGTTGATTGTCTTTCGTATGGCACAGAGCTATCGTGCGTCTGTTCGCCAAAACCTTCGTTTCGTGAGTATGGTATTTCGCATCGACTTGGAATAAAAGAATTAATCGTCCACCAGTCTATTTACTTTAAAATGAACCAGCGCACAATTCGACGGAATAGAAAAATACACTATCGCTTTGTTACATAATTTATTATAAGTCTTCTTTTTATATAAAAGGTTATTTAAGGTGAGTTTTCACATGACAGTGGCAAATATTTTTCAAGCATTAAAGTATGTATCACTAACAAAATTAAATTTATATTCTGTCCTTTATAAAATTAGTTATTGGATATACCGTTTGAAAGAACGTGTTTGAATTATAGAAGCGTATTATGAAAATGTGTACCAAAATAGCCAGCGGAATTATCCTCCGACATCGTATGAATTAACGAATCGGGATTCCTTCCGTTAGAGCTATTTGAAGAGTAGAGTCTACGAGGCCAAACTGAACACGATTGCAGAACTGAAAAATATTCGAGAAAAGTAACCGACATCGAACCCGTGCTTTGAAGGAATTTCATCGAATGGGTGACAATTTCTTTCCGTCATGCCACATGACTCGGGGCGGACATTTGGCCGATGTCATTAATCTTCCATACATAACAGTTATAAATTGAAACTGAAATGCTTAATAACAGATTAGAGGGTTTTGTAAAGATTATGTTTTTTCTCAATAATTTAATGTAGGAGCCTACATTGAACCACCCTTTATGAAAAGTATTGTTCCGATTTTTACTAAAAGAAGTGATTTTTTTTTTTTGGAAAAATCGAAATGAGAAAAGATATTAACATAAAAAAAAACAACCAAAAATGTTCCTAAAAATTTTTCTTCAAAATGTCTGAGATAGTTTTACAGAAATATATTTTTTTATATTGGCAAACTATACGCATGCCATGTTATGCGTTACAATTGTCTCACAAGGGACAAAAAGAGATGATAATTATTATGGAGTCGAGAGCAGTTGCGGAAGCATTTGTCATTAGCAGAAAGCCACGAGCAAGCTTCTGCGTCAGAGAATATGAACAGTAATATCATTTTCATAACTGAACAAGTGTTTCCGCATCAGTCACCGACTCGACGTTTCCTTTGTTAAGGTGATTTTTTAAGTTTTTGCCTCTGAAAGAAAGTAAGTATGAAATTATTTTCAAAGCAAAGAGCTATTTTTCCTATCAATGAACTTTGTCTATGTAATAAAGATCGAAAAACTTACTCTGAGAACGGAATAATTTCAGGGGTTGTCGGCATTTCAGTTGTCGGTTTAGTCGGTTTCGTTTGCTGGCCTTTTTGATCTGGATTCTGTCCTTTTTGCTGTGGCGCTGCAAGGGCACTTCCTGTACCAGATGATTCCATGTAAGTCAACCTGGAAAATTGAACGAGCATGTAATTTTTATGCTTTTACTCAAGAATTCTTATAATGATATTTCGGCATTACAATTTTAACATTGCAGGATAAGCCTACTTTTATATACTCTCTTCCCTATGCTCAATCTCAGCGAGGTAACGATACATTGTTGCATAACGGTAAAATAATAACAATACTAATACTAAGCTCAGTAAAGCAACGTTTATCAATCTTATAATGTTTGCGACCCAACTGTTAACTATGCATTTCCTTAGAGTTCTACCTCAACCAAAGAAATGTTGCTGGCTGAGTGCCAAGAAGAATCCATTCATGTTCAAGTGAGAAACTGCTTGTATATGGTATATTCCGTTTTTGTTCTCGTTATAGTTCGTTTAGAATACTTGATTTCTTCCGAACTGATGTAAATGGCAGTTTTTCAATTTAATTGCTTTCAATAAACAGTCAAACAGTCATAATGATTCGCGCACGATATGTACGGGACAAAACGAACTTCCCTAAAAATCGAACGGATTCGTTCTTTTATGCCATCCACAGAAACCTCCAACTGTCAAATATGAATGGTTGAACTGTAGTCGATCTTGGCTACTCTCGTCATACGAAAACAATGCACATAGTAAAGAATTTTAAATATTTAGACACTCACTTAGACCGTGCTTACAATCCTGAAAGATTTCCAAGAATAAGTTATCCCGTTGATATTTGGTAAAACAGAACCGCTACACTAGAATCTGTGCTTGTTTTTAATTTAGTACTCAGAAGTTAAATATTGAAGATTTTGTGTATCACTTCTATCCATACGTTTATTATATCAGTGTATAGGTTCATCTTAAATGCAAAATGTTACTAATAAAAATATAAAATTAAATTTGTTTCCAAAAAATTAAAGTTTTTGCTGTCAAATATTCAAAACACCTATATTGTAAGAATGAGCAATTACAGACACGGCATAGATATATTAAGTTTAGAGAATTAATAGCAGTTTCAAACTTGAAGAAATTTAATATTTTGGTGGGAAACGAATTGTGAAATTGCAATAACAAAAAAGAATATGTAAAAGAAGCACTAATGCAACTTGAGAGCTCCACAGACAGAATAGAAGAATAATTTCAACACTCAAATCTCCCAATTTGTTACGATTTGAAGCAAGAAAGGGGCATATCACGAAATAAAGTCAATATCGCCATAAAATTACTGAATTTGAAATTTTATTCTTATCGCCAAAATATAGCAGCTAGATAGAGGATAGCACTTTCAAGCCTGGAAAAATGTAATGTTTTTGTTGGCATTTGAATCTTTGAATTGCAATAATCGAAGCTAAATGGAACATGTAAAAGAAGCAATACTGCAACAACGTGAAATTTCCTAACGGTGTAAGCAAAGCGTGACAGGATGGTTTTCAACTCCTCCCCTTATAAGGACATATCTTCTTTACTTAATGAATTCATTTAAATATAATATTATTAATCAAGCAAAGAGCAAAAACTCGTTTACATCTATCTATAAGCTGATTATGTTCTTTGAAACATCGTAAAAAAAATGTTTAAGGGAAATTTTAATACTTACAACAAAATGGCGATAAAAGCGTAGATTGCGATGGATTTCATCTTCGTTAAGGGATTGGACTTCGCTAAATGACTGGATACAATGCTTATGCAAATTACGAGCAGCCACGGGTATTTATACTCTGTAAAAGTTCCGGTATGTCACAAAAAATTGCGTAATTCTTTAATGAAGGTTTTGTTTCGAATTTGAAATTTATATGACTAACGATTGGATTTTGTGCAATATTATTAAATTGCATCATAAAATTTTCCGATTACTCAGCTGAAATTTCAAAATCTTGAACTAATTGGAAACTTAGTTTCACTACTTTCTTCGTTTACCTTTTGTCAGGATGAGTGATGAAAATGAAGTCACGCGCGAGTACGAAGATCATTAGACACGAGAAAATTTTTGAATTTCGTGGGATGTACATTTTTTAAGGGATACTGAACATATTTTTACTAATTTCAGAAAGCGTTTATCTGGCTGTCTGTATGTGGGCAAACATTTCTTGTGCTTTCTCCAACTCAAAAATAATGCAAGGAACCAAACGAAATACGAGCTTTACAAACGAATCCTAGTAGCCAATGGTAATGATTAGTTTTTGCCGCTAATCCGGTACTATTAAAAAACATTACGAATATGTTTTTTTTAACTTAACTCCCACAGGAATTACGAAATTTAAATCTCAAGCGGTTCGTTCTGCTTGAGTGTGTCCGCTGTGTGCATGTGAAATTTTTTTTGCGTGTCCTCTATTCCAAGAGTTATTCACGAACCGGAATGACATTTGGTACACAAAAAGTAATAAGGAATAATTTTTCTTCCTATTTTCAGTTAATATAATAGAGGAGAGGGGGACACATGTAAACACGGGGAACATGTGAACAAACCATATTTATCCAGTTAGCATGAATGAAAAAAATCTGAAAAAAAAAAAAATATATATAGGTATATGTAATATGGCAGCAATAGCTCTATCTTCTGCCTGAAATGCCAAAGCTCCCATCTATTTTGTTTTTTAGTCATAATAACATCCTCTGATTTGGAGGTCAAAGGAAAAAACACATGCTCCAGTTCTTGGTGTAAAAACACATTCTACACAGTTTTTTTAATGCGAATTCCACATTTCATCTTAACGTGGCATACGTGCAGTAAGTTTTTATGAAATGTAATTTCAATATTTTATGAAAAAAGAATCTTTTTTTAAAATCAAATTAGGCTTAATTTGATATAAGGGGCAGATGTGAGCAGCTCACATGTGCCCCATAAAGATTTTTTTGTTATTTTAATATTGAATACTGAAATGTTTTTTATTAAATAGTTAAAAGGTTTAATACTTAATAGGTAAAGTTTGTAGCAGCTATAATTGATAGGGTTTATTCTTTAGGAAAAATGTTTTATTATCGGAAGTACAATGTTTTATTTATAGAATCTTCGTAAACTACGATGAAAAGAAACAACCAATAGGGCTTTAATATGAAAAGAAAATGTAGATGCTGAACAAGTTGTCGTTAAAGATAATATGTCCGTTAGAAGTTTGAAACTTACAATGCTTTTCGAACTTGGAAAGATCTTAATGAAGTTGGCCCAGTTGAATTGCAGGATGCCTTTTCAAATAAGTATGCAAGTAGACAGGTATTTACTGAAAGTGCAGAAACTTACTTCAAAGAGAAAAGATTAGAACTTGTAAAGTTGTTGAAAAAAAAAAAGTCAAAGGTTGTTGTAAATGACTCTGATTCCAACATCAGTTTGGAAAAAAGTAATTCTCAAGGCATTGATACAGAAGTTAACATTGCACCAGAAAATGTAGCTATGAATGATTTTGCTCTTGTAGAATTTGTTACAAAAAAAGTATTATGTTGGCCGATTTGAAAAAATGGAAAAGGCTGAAGCATATCTGAAATTAATGAAAAAAGAAAAA
The DNA here is from genome assembly GCA_038502835.1 of Octonoba sinensis. Classification (NCBI taxonomy): domain Eukaryota; kingdom Metazoa; phylum Arthropoda; class Arachnida; order Araneae; family Uloboridae; genus Octonoba; species Octonoba sinensis. The sequence goes on along the minus strand of CM076606.1, from coordinate 12,458,859 downwards.
AAAAAAGAATGAAAACTTTATTTTCCCAGAAACAGATGGTGTGATGAACACTGATGTTATTCTACTGAAATTACCTCAAGCTACAATTTCAGGTGGCACACATCCAGATGCATCTTCCATTTCTTTTTCTGTGAAACTGAGTCAGTATAATGTTGGTGAAATGAATTTAATTAAGATTCATTAATCATGAAAAAGATTAAATGCAAGATATTTTCATCGTAAGTATTAATGGGCAATAAATGATTCTTTAAAAACAACTGCCACTCCCCCTCCCACTGGGCGGATGTGAACAAATTTTAACACTTTTTATACTGAATTTTTAGGTTGGAAAATATTAGTAAATGTGTAAACTATCATGAATACCCTTTTTTTCTCCGATATCTCAAACCAATGCAAAAATATACAAAAAAAAAAATTGTGTTCACATTGCCCTGCAAAAATACTTTTAACACCTTTGAAAACATTATTTCTAGTAATTTCCGTTGTCAATTTCAATGCCAGTATTCCAACAAAATTTTAAATGATGAAGAGAAAGGGTATTGGAATGCTATTTTTATTTCCATATTGCTCGCTATATAATTAATTTAAAACTTCAAAGATGATACAAACTTAATTTAGTAGCAACTAATTTCGCTTAATCAAAAGTAATGTTTTAAATTTTACTTTATTCACTCAAAAAGCTAATTAAAAATTAGCCATTTGGAGTAAAGTATGGAATAGTCGGGTAATATGGAAAGGAGGTTTGAAATTGCAGAAAATAAACTAAATTAGACGAGAAACAAATTTAAATGAGGCGTTCTACGTAACTATCGTCCAATATAATAGATGTATGAAGTCTAATTTTGATGACAGATCAGAATAGACAGATTCATCATCACTTTTTGAGGTATTTTAGCCTACTTTCCCGGAAAAGTAAAAATAATAATAATAAAGCAAGAAAGAAGACTTAATATATAGTAAAAATACATTTAAAAATAAAGAAAAGTAAAAAAAAAGTGAAGTAACTAATTAAAAATTGAAAAATAAGAAATTTGAAAGTAGCGTTTTGAGACGGAAAAAATGTGTCTGTCGGTCAGTAGCTCTTTCTGTCTGTTGGTCTGTCTGTAGGTCAGTCCCCCCTAATAAATTTTGAACGAATTGTTCGATTCGAAAAATTCTTTTTGCATTCGAAAGATCTCGGCGAGGGCATCTCATCTACATAGTATTTGAACAACTTTTCGTTCAATTTTGAACAGTTCAAAAAATGTAACATTAGCGCCTATGGGCACAAATGAAGCCAATTATGTAAAATCTGATCACAAGATCAAAGTTCCTATGAACAAGCTTACTCTAAGAAGCTCTCGGCATAAAATATTGATTTGAACAATTTTTGTTCATTTTTGAACAATTTAAAAAAATTAACATTAGCGCTTACGGGGAAAATTCAATTTCATACAAATCCTGATCTAAGCAACGGATTTGCTTGCAAGAAACTTTACCGGAAAGATGTTACGATGCAGCACATGCACAGATACAAATTTCATGTAGAACTAAACGAGACTATTTTTCCAAGAAATTTCTTGATCTGTATTTTTAAGGATATTTCTCAATTAATAAATGAATGAGTGTAAGAATGAATGAATGAATGAAAGAGTGAAAGAATGAATAAATGAGTGAGCAAGCGAATGAATAAATGAAAGAAGGAATGAATGAACAAAGGAGTGAATGAAAGAATGACTGAATAAATTACTGAATAAATGAAAAAAATACTTAAATGAGTGAATAAATACACGAATGAGTGAATGAATAAATGAATGAATAAAGGACTGAATAAACGAAAGAATGAATGAGTGAGAGAATGAATATGTATTATGAGTTGAAAAATGCATATTTGGAGTAATTAAGAACTGAAGCTAAATGAGAAAGAGAGACTAAGAGATAGCTAGATTATAAATTTGAATTTGGTGTGTACGGGAAAGTAGGCTCGTACAGTTTTAGACAGAACTTCTTGTTATATCTGAAGTCAAGTTTTTTTCAGAGCTCTTTATACGATTTTTGAAGAATAGGTTAGTATAGAAGGTGTACCATGTCTTCTCCATGCGCTCTATGTCCTTTTAAACGGAAGGCGTGATACGTTGAGTATTTCGTATAAGCCGGATGTGCCATCTAGGAATAAATAGCTGCTCAACTACATAGAACTAAAAAAATAGACTAATTCGACTAAAAAGTAGGCTTTACATGGGAAACAACCCCTATTTTAAAACTGACTCTTAAAACGACTTCTGATCTCCACCCTACCTGTTAGCCGAAGCCTTAGGATTGCTTGCGCGCGGAGCTGGTGGCCACATTTAAAACAACTGCAGGGCTTCCAGCCCCAGCTACCCAGACAGCACAGAACGTCCTTTGGTCGTCCTTTTTATGTCCAGGACGTCCAAATCTGGTCCGATGTCAAAACCGATAAAATTTGAACATCCTTAGGCTGGTCAGACAGGCCGTTCCTGTAACTACTATTTCGTTTGGACTGCGAATGTTCAAAAGTGATCTGCATCCTTTCAGATCGAACCACGAACTTTTTTTTCGGATGTCCAAGCGACTTCCCTTAAAGGATATCCCGTGCTTGAACTAAATCATACGTTTTTAGGATATCTTTGTCAACATGGAAGACAATTTTTATTTTGTATTTTTTTTCTTTTGTTTATTTTACGGTTTACCAGAAGAAAAATAGGTTTAATATTTTAAAAATAAATTCAAAGTTGTACTATTTCAAGTAAAAATAGTTAAAACTACATGAAAAGTAAAGCTGATTTATGTTTTCTAAAGTTATTGCTGATAAAAAGTTGATTAATTTTACTGCACATAATACATTCACGCATATTTTCTTTAAGACATAATAAATATTTTTTCCGAAATTGTAAAATTTTACAAGTTATCCAAATTTATCGTAAATCTAAGGATGTCGACATTTAGACATCTTCTGACGTCCCTGAAACTAACATTTTGTTTAACCCTTGTATGTACAAAAGTGATCCGCATCCTTTCAGGTCGTACCACGGAGTTTCTGTTCTGAAGTCCTAGGGATTTCACTCAAAGGATATCTCGTGTTTTAAATAACTTATACGTTTTCAGGATATCTTTATCAAGTTAAAAAGTTTTTTTTTTTTATTTTGTTCTTTATTTTATAACGTACAAAAAAAAAAAAAGGCTTAATATATCTTTTTAAATGTGGAAATTTTTATTATTTCAAACAAAAGTAGTCAAAACTGTGTGCGTACTGAGGAGCGTGCTATAAGTATGTTCAAAAGATAAACGAAACAGTCACATGTGTCACAGGACGTCTTTAGGGCGATTAGAAGTATTGTCCTTTTAACGTCCTGGGGAGCACACACTACGAATGTCCAAAAGAGAGACGAAACGGGCATGAATGTCCTACTCAGCTAGAAAATGTTTACTTTATTTTGCAAAAAAGAATAAAAGGTACACTTTTTTTTCAAAAAAGTACGCAATGTACACAATTTGCGGATACAAAGTGACAAATTTTGTATATTTAAAGGAGAATGGGCTTTTTGTGGAAATCATGTGCATTTTTAATGCATACAAAATGTGCATATTCTATGTTTATAAAAATAGTACAATTTTTTTGAATACAATACTTGCGATTTCACGTGTTTGCAAAAATTGCGTATTTTTGAAATCCCAAAAAAAGTGTACTTTTACAAAAAAAAATCATTTATTATTATTGATATGTCCCTATTGATGATCATTAAGATTATAACAAAATCGAATTTCTCACCAAAAAAAGTTTTTTTTAATTGATGACGTACATTATTTTTTATGTGACATTCGGAGCTTAAATAACTTATCTTTATGAAAAAAAGTAAGTAGTTAAACTCTTTAGCATATTAATGTTTAACAAGGGTCTTCAATGACGTAGATTATATTGAAATAATATATTTTAAATTTACATTTTGTATAATAGAGATTTTTTAAAGCTGTTTAAAATATATATTATGCTTAAATCAAGAAGAAAAAAATACAAATACAAAAGCGACGACCAGCTACAGGCTCAGGGCCCAGCTGGGCTGGTCCTAGTCAAGTTAGCAGTCCCCAATGAACATCAAGAGCTTTCTCAAAAGTTTTTACTCCACTGCAATTAACAGTCGCTCCCGGTAAGCTATTCCAACTGCCTGCAACCATATTGAAGTAGTAATTGTTCCTAATTTCAAGATTAGCCTGACGTTTGAAAAGCTTAAACAATGACGGGCGCAAGGCAGAATTTCAGCGGCGGCAGCATCGGAAGCACGAATTACTCTTTTTTTAGTACAAAGAGATTAATATAGATTTTTGAAAACTTACCTGCATAAATTTGTTGTAGTCAAAACCAAGGATTACTTTCTAGTAAGCTTATCGAAACAGATAACTGAATAAAACTGACAACAGATCATTATGGGTCTGTGTAAAAGTTGTTCATTATATCACTGCTATGTAGCAGTACTAAAAATATAAAAAAACTGTAACGCAAAGAACATTTTGAATATTAACTGAAAACCTATTATTATTATTATTTTAATTTTGAAAATTTTAAGGCAAAATTTCAAAAACAATTTTGAATATTGTGTACGATCATCGAGTCACTTGCAAGTACAGAAAACTTTAAAAGATTTCAAGAGAAAATTAAAACGTTTTATTTGAAGATCCGCCGTCTCCTTAACCTCTTCAGACCCAAGAAGCACAAACAATTTTGACGCAATTTATTGGTTCTCTGATTTAAAAAATGATTACAAAACAAAATAACTAAAATTTTTTTTTAAATTTTAATTAATAATTAGTTTAAATAATAAACTATCTGTTGATTAATTTCAAAAACAATTGGGTGTTTTAGCTTTCACATTGCACAAACAGTAGTTAATAAATAGTATTGTAAAATGTACCCAGTTGGGTACACTTGGAATGAAGAGGTTAATACAATAATTTTAAAAACACCGGTGTTACCCGACTATTCCACAATACTCTCCTCTTCTCTACAAATAATTCCCCATTGAAAAGAATATATGCAAACAAATATTGGAGTATATATCAAATAGGAAATGGTACAGATTTTGTTTCCGCATCATTTGTCCTTACAGACAGAAAGTATAATTGAACGAAACTTTTGGCAAGTATATGTCTGTTGAATCTGAAATTTTAGGAAAGGATTCTAACGAAAATTGGTAGAAAGTTGGATCTTGAATAGAACATGAGTTGATTTTAAGGTACGTTTCCTAAGAGGCGGCTGACGCCAGCGTCTGACGCTAAGCGTCTGACGCGGTATACTGCTTACTATGAAATCAAATGCAATCATTGACTTAGAAGCGTCACTGCGTGCACAGCGGCTGGCGGCGGAAGGAGCCGCGCGGCTGGACCACTCTTTGAGCAGTACTGACTTCGGACGCTCGCGTGTAAAATGACTTTCAAAATAGTGTTTTCAAGTATTGACGATGAAGAACTAGTATTTGAGCATTTTGACCCTAAAGCTACACTAGAACCTTAATTACAAACCTCAAAAATTACCAAGAATAGGCAAATTTATTAATGTTTCTCAATTATAAAAAAGATTATAACTAAGCAGGCCCAAAGGAGTCGATAATAACTTCTCTTTAGTTTAGCATTTATAAGTTAATTATTAAATACATTGTGCAGTACTGATACAATCCTATTTATAAGTCAGGTTGATAGGTTGAGAATCGCTACTCTAAAATACACTTATGTAACAAAAATATTTTTTCTCTGCGTAAAGTTACAGCCAGTTTTTCTTCAAGGGTGATAGGGTACTGATGTCTCTTTGTAGAATCTGTTCTAATATCAGCCTTTATAAGATCCAAAACATAATTAAACTGCGCGACGTTCAGCCTAAAAAATTGCCGGAACTTTTTGTCATTTTGTGAACTTTTTGTCAGCGGTGCGCGGCTGACGCTCAGCGACAGACGCTGGCGTCAGCCGCCTCTTAGGAAACGTACCTTTAGTCGAAGTTGTTTTAGGAGAGGCAGGGCGGATGAGCGATCAAACTCTTTGTCTTGAGCAGTACTGTTGTATTTTAGGAAATTATTCAGGGAGTATGAAGAAAAGTGGTGTACTGAGGAACCCTGTCAGAATCTAATACTACAAACAAAACCAATTATTTCTTAAGCAATAATTGTTTTTTTCTTCTATAAGCGGAACTTTTTTACCAACGGTTGGCTAGAACCAATCTGTGAAACTTCTCTACTTTTATACTATAAAATGTGACTTCAACAGCATCATTTCATTTAACTCGAGTGAACATAGATTCACTGTAGTAATATAATTTTAGCGGTGTCGATCTAATAAGCTGCACCAGAAGCTATACAGCCATGGAAAAAATTATAAGGACAAGCGAAAAGTCGCCAATTCTTGGAGTTGCTTGGCTAGAAAAGTATGCAAAAATTTTTGTGCTAAAAATACGTAAAAAGAGACATTTTAAAGCAAAATTTACTCCGAAAATTTTGAAAATTATTAAAATACATGAATTTTTAAGATTTTAATAGTTTGCTACTTGGAAAAAATCATAAGGACATACATTTCTTTTGAAATAGAAAGCAAAAATTTGCATATTTAGTCGTATCATATGGTTGTTTACAATAACCCAAAACTGTTACTCAGTAAAAGTTTTCACTTTATCTCATTCTTTATCATGCCGCGCCGTACACAACTCTCTGAATGTGAAAAGGGACAAATTATTGCATACAGAAAATGTGGAATGAGTGGACGTAAAATTTCAAGGAAGATAAACAGATCTAAAACAGTAATATATAATTTTTTGAAGAATCCAAAGTAGTATGGAAAGAAAAAGCGTACATGTAGGCCTCCCACTCTTACTATGCGCCAGAAACGTTCAATTGTACGTCGAGCTTGCTTAAAAAAACAGAGTTCTACTCAAATTAAAACAGAAATGAATTTACCATGCACTAGCCGAACAGTGCGTAATGTTCTGCAAAAAAATTCCAATGTTAGCTATGCTAAGCTACGGTCACGTCCGCCACTTACAAAACTTCACAAAAAGCGTAGATTGGAATTCGCTAAGAAATACGTTTCTTTTGGTTCTAGATGGAAAGACGTCGTATTTCCTGATGAAAAAAAAATAATACGGACCATATGGTTTTCGCCATTACTGGTATGATTTGCGAAAAGACAGGCCATTTTTTTCCAAACGACAGTTCGGAGGCGGTTCTGTGATGGTGTGGGCAGGTTTTGCAGCCAGTGGAACAACACCAATAGTGTCCATTCGAGGTCACTTGAATTCAGAATCATATGTTGACATGTTAGTTGAAAATTTATTACCTGAAGCACCCCTTATCACAAGTGGTGATTATTTGTTTCAACAAGACAATGCAAGTTGACATGTGTCTCGTGCATCATGTTCATGGTTCGAGGCCAATTCAGTGAAACTTTTGGACTGGCCGTCAAGAAGCCCTGATTTAAACCCCATGGAAAATCTGTGGGGCATTTTAGCTACAGAAGTGTATAAAAAGGGGACACAATATGGAAATAAAGACGAACTGATATCATCCATTAATTTAGCGTGGAAAAACATTTCGAAACAAAATTTAACTAAACTTTCTGAGTCAATGACTGGACGATTAATAAAGGTAATTGAGAAAAAAGGTGATTTTATAGAATACTAATTTATTTCTAGACATATGTGTTAATGTCCTAGACATATGTGTTAATTTTTTTCCATATTTCATATAATACATTTGTATTAATTTGTGATTTAATAATTTTATTGTAATTTAATTTCATATTAACAAGCTTCTGATGTTTCCTAATTACAAGTAGTTAATTAAATTTAATTTTGTTTGCAGTTGATGATTATTTTAATATATAATACTCATTTTTCAACGTGTCCTTATAATTTTTTCCATGGCTGTACTTCCACCTACTACAACGTTTCACTTACTTCCAAGACTCCACCTTCTTGAAATGTAGCAGCTAATTGTTGTGACTAGACTCGGAATTGGCGTTGCGTCTAGTATCTTGACATAAAAAACTTTCGAAATACAGAAAAATCCCGTTATACCGCGCCTCAGTATACCGCGGAATCGGCTATACTGCGGTGACTATCATCTCTCCCGACATTTAAACCACCCTTTAACATTGTAATTTAAATATTATTCCTTATTTACCATTGTAAATAAAGACAGCCCGGGCACACAAATATTCTAGACAAAGAGCTGCCATCCCCCCACCACACACACTAACAGATAAAGCACTATGGTGAGAGGTCTGATGTACACCTTTTTCATGCTTTTCCTGTCTTTCAACCAAGGACACTATATAGCAGCGGTTCTCAAACTTTTTTGACCACGGAACCCTTAACGGTTCACTTTTACTTTGAGGAACCCCTATTTGCGTTCATATAAAAAATCAAATTTAACGATCTCAACAAGGTTTATTTAAATAGCTCCCCCCCCCCCCTAGCGGGAAATAACTTTAAAACTACTTATTTTGAATTTTTGATTTTAGTATTGTATAATTCCAATTTGGTAAACTTCATGTGTACCCTTTCCCCTTCAACCCCCCCCCCCCCGAAAAAGAGGCCAATTAATTCCCCTGTATTTCGAAGTCAACTAAAAATTTTTTAAATGGTAACCATTGGTTATCTTTGTGTATTATATTTGTAATTTATTTTAAGTTGTCTGGCTGTCAATGAAAGACACTTTTGTAATTGAAAATAGTAATAAATTGCAAAATATTTTAAAATTATTACAGCTGTCACTGTATTGTTACTAACGACTGTACAGGTAGGAATTTTTATCTCAGATAGTTGAATACATAGCCCTGGAATAGCGTCTAATCTAGATCTGAATTAGTGTTTAAATATACACAAGTCAAAAAATTTTGATTTTTTTGGGTGAACCATCGAAGCAAAAATCTTCATTTTTTGCTTCGATGTGTTACTACAAAGGAGAGAAGGATCAATATAGCTTGCTTACTTAACTACGGGTTTTCATTTTTTTTCCTTAACTTAAAACAAAAATTCATTGTCTGAACTATTACAATATAATGACGATTATTACCAGAAAGATGAACTAGAAAATTCTGTTACTCTCTAAAATATTATTAGTGATTAAAACTATTCAGCATGGAGAGCTATTTTGTATTTATGATTGCAAGCACTTCAAGTTATTACACTGAATGTCAAAAGTTTTAAGGCTCAATAACTTGTTAAATGTAAGTTATACTAGTGACTCTATTATTTTACTAATTTTCATACGCATTGAAAACTGCAGTTGTAACAAAAAAATGTTGAAATCTATATTTTAAATTAACAGTTTTAAAAAGGGTGAAAAATACATTCGTCATGTTTTATCCATACTAACAATTAAATATTTAAAATTAATGTTTCAATTACACTTAATAAACAATCATTGAGTTTTCTAATTAATATATTAAACTTACTAAAATGAAATACTGTGTTCCACCGAAAAAATTTATTTTTATAACATTTCCGGTCCAAATCGAGCCTTTTGCATAACAGTTTTATTTCCCCAATTGATTTTTTACCATTGTAATAAATCATTGCTTAAGAATGCCCCAATTTTTTCTATATTGTTTATATTGAATTTTAAACGGAAAAATTTAAAACTAATGTACTGTTCGAGCAAAATCATTGAAACGTTGACTTGAAAGTTGAGCGTTGAGTTGAGGCATTGTCCAGCAGAAAAATTTAATTTTGAAGTGTAAAAATCATTAACAAATGAAACATGATTGTGCAAACAAACTTCAAACTTTTGTGAACCATTAATATGCACAAGAGGCATTTGACTAAAAAAAAAAAAAAAAAAAATCCGATGCCATCATCAAAACACCAGTTTGTTTACTAAACGTTGCCGGCACGGTTTCGTCGCGTAAAGCGTGGGCCTCGTGCGCCGGAAGTCGTGGGTTCAAACCAGACTGGTGTCCGTGGATTCTCAAAATGCAGAAAATCGTCTGCACATAAAGAACGCTTGAGTTTCTATTTTGCTTGGATACTCTTGGCTAAGTTACATTTCTAGTGCAGTTTAGCATCGTCAGAGTCCTGGTGCAATTTCACTTTTTGTAAGTGATTCACCTTCCAGAGAAGAAACTGGGCGTCAAAACTCTCCTGTAGCAATGGCATCCGCCGATTGTGGTGCAACTTCAACAAATGGGTGTCAGTTTCCTGGGAACGCACTTGGTCTGCAAAGGTTAATGAGCAGTACGCTGCCCATGTAGAAATAAAAAGAAATGTTTACTGAACCGTACTCGGCGACTCCTTTCAGTGATCATGTCAAAAGTATTACAAAACCAACTAAATTCCCTTCTTTGCTCATTAGTCATTTTCATGGAGTATCATTGTCAACCATTCATCGTCAAATGATGTATAGCCCTTTTGAACCACCCCAATAGAGTTTCCGAATGGTCTCAAGCAGAGCAATGAGGTTTTTTTTACAATGCTTAGATTAATGAACTAATTTAAAAATTCTCTGAATATTTTTTTTTTTTCTTATTTTTATTTTCAGAAAGGGAACTATCACTTTCAACTAAATTTCATGTTCATTTTCTGAACATGATTTACTGAACATAATTTTATATAATAATAAATTTCCAAAGGAAAAATTGCCATCCTTCTGCGGAACGCTAGGGTTCCACGGAACACACTTTGAGAACCGCTGCTATATAGCTTGATTTCAAAACTGGGTACAATAGCCGTGACTGGCTCTGACTTGTTTCTCTTGACATGGGGGGGGGGGGAGCTCAATCTGACAGGAACTGTTCAGTTCAATGCTTAACTATCTTCCATTTTCAGAAGTATACCTTTATATTCCAGATTCTTTAGCGTTCTTGAAAAGTAAATACATTTTCCAGTCTGAGTGTGTGTGTGTGTATGCAGGCTTAAAACATTGTTTCTTTGAGAAGTGCGGTCCTCCCTTTCTAAATCTAATTTTTTCTTAGGACCTCTTCACAATCTCATACTGATAACATAAAGATATTTTTAAACCGCATTTTTCTCGGAACACAGTTGGTTTATAACCTATCGCGCGATAGACTGATTACGCAGTTGAGATGTGTGCTTCGTGCACAGCAATTACAGTAGGTAAAATAGCAGCAAAGAATAAAAGAAAAAATATACTATAGAAGAAAAGTTACGAGTGATTGATAAACTTAAAAATGATGCAACGAAAACGAGTATTGTTTCGCAATATGGTTCTGCGTTATAGTTTCACTGTACCGCGGTTATGTTATAACCCGTTATACCGAAAAATTTGATTCGTGATTTTTTTTTTTTTTTTTAACGAGCACTTACGAAACTCAATACCTTTCTCTGCAGTTGTTCAGAGAGCGGGAAAATAAGAATTTTATTCAATTGCTATCAAAAAATTTGATCATTTGATTTCTAAAAAGTTCGTAAATTTAAAGAAACACTCAGTTTCCTTTCTGTATCTTTATAAAAGAAACATTTGCTGTGTACTGGGATGCTTTGTGATAGTTGCTAATGATAATCAATGCAATACCAGATCTTTTAGGCAATAAATGAATATGAGTGAAATGATTGATTGGATAATATTCCTAACTCTATATGTGCGGTAACTGTCGATAGGAAATTAGTAAAGACAAATAACGCACATATATATTTTATTTTAATCTGAAATCCAACTTTAATCATTTTTAAATGTTTAAAATAGTTGAGATGTTTAAGATTTCAAGAATAAATTTATGTGTGAGGTATGTGTTGATAGGAAATGGTGCTCAATAAAGGTAAAAAAGGCACACACTACTTCAACTTTACTAATTTTGAGATATTTAAACCTTAAAATTTCAGGAATAAACTTAAAAATTACTTCAGTTAAAAACCATTTATTAAAACTAGTATTTTTCATATTGTAAATAGGGTTCAAATTGGGAATAAATAATATCACGATCTAATACATAAAGGTTCCTTTACAGGTTAACTTAAGACAATTATCCAGGAGCATTAACGAATCGTCGGAAAGAGACGAACAGGAGCATTACTCCCCCCGCCTCCCGAAAAAAGGAATGGACATTAGTATTGGCAGACTTTTTGAATATCCAGAATCCGATCCTGCCATTGTATTAAAGATCTGGTTATCCGGCACCCCAGGAAGTAACACAACATCCGCAACCATGAATATCTGCCCGTACCGTAACCATGTTAGTTTAGGTATTGTAAGCAAAAATATCAGAAAACGTTTTAACATTAGGAGGTGGATTTTTCTTAATTTAATTGTGAAACAATGATTGGTACCAAATAACACAAAATTTATTAATGAAAGTTAAACTTATATGCTGATTACAAATCTGTGATGAAAAAAATGGTATTTGAAATCTCAAAGTTGTTGTTTATTTTCATATGAAGACGGCCCTTTCGCAAAACTTGACAGTTGGCATTCTATGCAATACCTTATTCCTGATAAGTAGAAGTATCTCGCATGTCTCCAGTGTAATAACTTTTCAAATGAGAAGGAGTGCCCCTCCCCCACTGTGCATAAAAATCTGTGAAACCGTTACATTAATGATGATGAGTAGGAGCAAAAAAGAAAACAACAGAAGGAGGTAAGTCATGCTAAGCAATCATTTATTGAAACGAAAGTCAAAGCTAGTACATATTCTGCCAATAATTTTCTGACGTGTGCAGCCGTAGAAGGTTGAACACTTTCAGCGCATTGGCATGTTCCTGCAAAGTGTCAGGAAAATGTCTTAAGATTTCTTCTGAGATTGTCCTTCATCCCTGCAATGAGAAATTCAGTCAGCCAAAAATATTTATTTCAGTAAAAACTGAGTAAACACTAATTTGAGAGGAATAAAAAGGCAATTTTCTGCTGTTATGGAAATGACTTCTAAATTCGAGTTAATGTCTGACACTGTCCATCTAGTCATCAAATGAATACTTTGGTTTAAGACTAACTCCCGACTATCCTGTGCACTTGTTTCCAACTAAACAGCGTGGTTCATCCTGTACCGCAAAGTAACGCAGGGAAAAATATAACCTAAAATTAATTTCGTATAGAAGGGACATGATTAAAACAGGTGATATACTGCTCAAACATTCATGGCTGAGTTTTGAACGCGGTCCATAACTTGAGCCTTCTACTAGAGCTTGCGCGGAATGTAATGGGTGGTCTAGAACGCACGATCATTCGTAAAAAGGGGGGACACATGGTACCTGATATTTCAACTGAGGAGATATTCTCAAGTGATAAATTTTATTCCTTATACAAAAAATTACAAACTGTCCGCTTTTTGTTTCATAATGTATTCCTTCTTAAAGTATTTTTTATATATAAAAGGTTATCTAAGTTGAGTTTTCACACGATAGTGGCAAACATTTTTCAAACATTAAAGTATGTATCCCGAACAAAATTAAATTTATATTCTACATCATTTATAAAATTAGTCATTAGTTATACAGATTGGAAGAACGAGTTCGAATTGTCCATGGGAGTAGAAAAAGAGTCTACCAAATTAACCTCCGAGATCACGCGGTTAAACGGTTTTAATACGGCGGTGGATTAACGGCTCTGGATCGATTCCTTTGGGGCTATTTGAAAAGTAGAGTCTACGAGGCCAAACTGAACACGATTGCAGAACTGAAAAAAAGATACAAGAAAAGTAACCGATTTCGAACCTGCGCTTAGCAGAAATTTCATCGAATATGACAATTTGTTTACGTCATGCCGCATGACTTGAGCCGGCCATTTGGCCGATGTATTTAATCTTCCATACATAACAGTAATAAATTGATACTCAAATGTTTAATAAAAGATTAATGGACAAACTTTACGTATGCCACGTTATTTTTTACAACTGTCAGAAAAGGTAAAAAGAAATTAAAATTAATATGTAGTTGAAAACAGTTGCGGAAGCATTTGTCATTAGCTGAAAACCACGGGCAAGCTTCTGCGTCAGAGAATATGAACAGTACTATCATTTCACGTCTGAACTACAAGTGTTTTTACAGTAATCACCAACTCGACGTTTCCTTTGTTGAGATATACACCTTTAATTTTTTTGCCTCTGCAAAAAAATAAGTATGAAATTCTTTTGAAACTAAAGAGTTATTTTTCATTTTAATGAACAGTGTCTATGTAATAAAGGTCGAGAACTTACTTAGGATACTCAGCAACATGTTCAGGGGTTGGCGGCATTTCAGGTGTTGTTGGCATTTCAGGTGTTGTCGGCATTTTAGGTGTTGTCGGTTTAGGCGGTTTCGTTTGCTGCCCCTTTTGATCTGGATTCTGCCCTTTTTGCTGTGGCGCTGCAAGGGCACTTCCTCTACCAGATGACTCCATGTAAGTCAACCTGAAAAATTGAACAAGCATGTTACTTCTGTGCTTTTATTCAAGAATTCCAATTCACTAAAATTATAACACTTCAGGATAAGCCTGCTCTTATAAACGCTCTTCTCCAGGCTCAATCTCAGCGAAGTAATACTGATACGTAGGTGCATAAGTGCAAAATAGTAACAATACTAATGATAAACTCAATAAAGCAACGTTTATCAACCTTATAATTTTTTGTGACCCCATTTTTAGCCTCTACTTTCCCGTAAAAGTAAAAAAATAATAATAGAGCATAAAAGAAGGCTTAATGTATCGTAAAAATATCGTTAAAAATAAAGAAAAGTAAAGTAATTAAATAAAGATTGAAAAATAAAAAAATTGAAAGTAGGGTTTTGAGATTTGGAAAACGTTGGTCTGTCGGTCTGTCCCCCCGCCCTAATAACTTTTGAACGAATTGTCTGATTCGAAAAATTCTTTTTGCATTCGAAAGATCTCGGTGAAGACATCTCATTTCCATATCTTAGTTTTTGATTTGGACAATTTTTGTACAAATTAAAACAGGTAAAAAAATCTTAACATTAGGGCTTATAAGCTAATTATGTAAACTCTGGGCGCAAGAGCCAAGTTCCTCTGAACAAGCTTATTGAAAGAAGCTCCAGGTGAGAAATATTTTTTGATTTGAACAATTTTTGTTCATTTTTGAACAGTTCAAAATGCAAAAAAAAAAAAAAAAAAAATTAGCGCCTACGAGGAAACCTTAATACTATATAAATTATTATCTAACAGACGGATTTGCTTTGAAAAACCTTAACGGAAACCCTTATTACAAAGAACAAGTACAGATATGCAGTTCAACCAGAACGGAACGAGCCTATTTTCCTACGAAATGTTTTGATCGGGATTTTTAAATAATATTTTCGAATGAATGCATGATTAAATGAATGAGTGAAGGAATAAACGAATAAATGAGTGAATAAATCAGTGAATAAATAATAAAATAAAATGAATGTATGAAGTAAAAAATAAATAATTGAGTGAATAAATACATAAATGAGAAAAATGAATGCATAAATAAACGAATGATTGAATAAATGAAAGAATGAGGGAGTGAATGAATATGTATTAACCGTTGTAAAAGGTATAGTTGAAGTAATTAAGAACTAAAGTTAAATGAGGAAGAGGAGAGAGAGAGTTAGCTAGATTATAAATTTCAAGCTGGTGAATACGGGAAAGTAGTCTCGTATAGTTCTAGACGGAACTTCTTGTTTTTACTTCAGTACTCAGAAGTTAATTATTGTAGACTGTATTACTTCTATCCATGCGTTTATTATATCAGTGTATAGGTTCATCGTAAATGCAAAATGTTACTAATAAAAATATAAAACTAAATTTGTTTCTAAGAAATTAAAGTTTTTGCTGTCAAATAGCGAAACACCTATATTGTAAAACTTAGCAATTACTGACACGGCATAGATATATTAAGTGTAGAGAATAAATAGCAGTTTCAAACTTGAAGAAATTTAATATTTTCTTGGGAAATGAATTATGAAATTGCAATAACAATAAAGAATCTGTAAAAGAAACAATAATGTAACTTGAGCGAATAGGAGAATATTTTCAACACCCAAATCTCCCAATTTGTTACGATTTGAAGCAAGAAAGTATCATCTCACGAAATATAGTCAATATCACCGTACAATTACTGAATTTTAAATCTCATTCCTATCGCCAAAATATAGCAGCTATAGAGAATGCGCTTTTAAGCCTGGAAAAATGTAATGTTCTTGTTGGCATTTAAATTGTTAAATTGCAATTACAGTAGCTAAATGGAATATGTAAAAGAAGTAATACTGAAACAACACGAAATTTCCTAACGATGTAAGCAGAACATGAGAAGATGGTTTTAATCTCCTCCCCTTATCTTCTTTACTCAATGAATTCATTTAAATATAATATTATTAATCAAGCAAAGAGCAAAAACGCGTTTACATCTATCTATAAGCTGATAATGTTCTTTGAAGCATCGTAAAAGAAATACTGAGGGAAAATTTTAATACTTACAACAAAATGGCGATAAAAGAGTAGATTGCGATGGATTTCATCTTCGCTGAATGATTGAACTTCACTAAAGGACTGGATACAATGCTTATGCAAATCACAAGCAGCCGCAACTATTTATACTCTCGAAAAGTTCCGATGTGTCACAATAATTGCGTAATTATTTAATGAAGCTTTTGTTTCAATTTTTAAATTTATATCACTAATGATTTGATTGTGTGCAGTATTACTAAGTTGCATCATAAAGTTTTCCAATTACTCATTGGAAATTTCGAAATGTTGAACTAATGGGAAAGTTTGTTTGATTTCTTCCTTCATTATTTGTTCTTATGATGAGTAATGAAAATGAAGTAACCAACACGCAAGAACTAAGATCATTCGACACGAGAAAATTTTCGAATTTTGTAGGATGTACATTTTTTAAGGGATACTGAACATATTTTTACTAATTTTACAAAACGTTTATGTGACTGTCTGTATGTGGGTGAAAAGTTTTTGTGATTTCTCTAACTCAAAAAGTAATGCAAGATACTGTATGAAATTCGGTTTATAAATGAACCCTGGAAGCAACTAGTAATGATTAGTCTTTGGCGCCAATCCGGTACTAATAAAAAAGAATATGAACATTTTTTTCAAAAACTAACGAAGTTTTATTAGGAATTTACGAAATTTAAAACTCAAGCAGTTCGTTCTGCTTGAGCATATCTATTGTGTGCATGTGAAAATTTTTTGTGCCTGTCCTCTATTCCGAGAGTGCAAAAAACTGGAATGAAATTTTGTATACAAAAAGTAACAATTGTTTACCATTTTCAGTTAATATTGTACAATAATAATTTTAGCACCATTGAAAATATTATTTTTAATGATTTCCTTAAGCAACTTTAACTTCAATATTCCAACAAAACTTTACATGAAGATGAGCGTTCTCAGGAATAATATTTTTATTTGCATTTTGTTGAATGGATAATTGATTTAAAACTTTATTCCACCTATATACTCGTTGGTAAAAGACTTTATAAAAACTCCTTTGCTCGTTGGTAAAAAACTTTGGTTTAAATATATTCGATGGTAAAAGATGATACCAACTTTAATTAGATGTGACTAATTACGTTTAGTCGAAAGTAATGTTTTGAAGATTTTTTTTCTATTCAAATTTATTTTTAAAAACAGTCATTTGGAGCATAGTATGGCATAGTCGGGTAATATGAAAAAGAGGATTGAAATTGCAGAAAATAAATTAAATTGGAGAAGGAAAAAAAATCAATGAGGCGTTCTACATTTTTATCATTAGGCGGAATTAAACATGCAAAATCTAATTTCGATGATAGATCAAAATGGACAGATTCATTATCACTTTTTGAGCCCTGTTTATACTTGGTCCAGATTTTTGTAGAGCGTTTCGTACGCTTTTTGGGGAATAGGTTAGTATAGAAGGTATACCACGTCTTCTCCACGGGTTCGACGTCCTTTTGAACATATTGGGTGATACGTTGAGAATTCCATATAACCCGAGTTCTTATTGTTTAAGTAACCCTCTTTTTAAAAGTGATACATTTACGATCTCTTTTTTGAAACCACTTAAAACAAAAATGAAAGTTTCCCCACTGAAGTCAGAACGCGTACTATCCAGACGGCTACTTAATACTCTCACCCACTACGCCAAGAGGAATTTCTTAAGCAGAAATCCACCTTCTGTCCTTAAAAGGAAAAATTTCTGCGTATTTTCCTCGCTTATTTTCGTAACAGAAACTTTACGTTAACTGCATTTCTACCCCTTCATCATTTTGTTTTATTTTTCATCTCGTTTGAATTTCGCTTATGGATTCCACTCAGAAAATTTATCACTGTTTTGGTTTTCTTCTATTAACGCGAAAGTCGTAATGCCAGACAAGTATCAAATTTTGATTCAGCTAATTTCCGCAAACCAGTCTTACTGCCTCAAAAAATGCTGAATTTTCACCAGCACTAGATATTCTTTTAAGTCAAGATTTAATGCTTGTTTTATCCACACGTATCTCCCGTAAAACTTGTTTAAAACCTATGTTACTATGAATGTCTAAAATTCGAGAATGTCGACATTTTCCAGTCTGATGCGTGGTAAATGTCAACTATCACCGGTGATTGTCGACATTCTGTATTTGCTTATGTCAACATTCAATGGATAATGTCGACATTTTCCAATTTCAAACGTTCACCGCCACACCCAGAATTTTGTTTTGGGGATTGGACCAAGGTCAGGACTAGGAATAAACCGGATATTGATTTTCTCGAAACCCGGACATCCGGTGTCTCTTGTGTGGCTTATACATACCGGATATCCGGCTCTGAAGTTTAAAACCTATAAATTCTATACATATTTTAGACATGTCACATATCGAATAAACCGGATCTTACGTGCAGTATCCGGATGAGGTCTAGATATTACAAAAAGAATTGTCGTAGACCGGATATCCGATGCCTTCGGGGGGGGGGGGGACCGGTTGGTCTCCATCTGTCAGTGCGCCCCTGTTCTTGTCTTACGTTGATCCAAACTTCTAAAAATTTAATTTCTTCATGTTAACGAACACGTTTTCGGTATGATAAGATAAAAAAAATACGCTTATTTTCCCGTCTTAATGTAATTTACTGTGACGCTGTTCCATTTTAGAGTACTTTCCCGTAAAAGTAAAAAACAAATAATAATAAAGCATGAAAGAAGGCTTAATGTATCGTAAAAATACCGTTAAAAATAAAGAAACTTTTTAAAAAGTGAAGTTATTCAATAAAAATGGAAAAATAAAAAATTTGAAAGTATGGAGATCCAGAGAATGTGTGTCTGTCGTTCTGTTTGTTCCCCTTTAATAACTGTTGAACGAATAGTCCAATTCAAAAAGTTCTTTTTGCATTCGAAAGAGCTCGGCAAGGACATCTCATTTCCATATTTTAATTTTTGATTTTTTTTTCTTTCTTCGTTCAATTTTGAATAGTTCAAAAAGTTTTAACATTTGCGCCTATGGGAAAAAATGAAGCAAATTATGTAAACTCTGGGCACAAGATCCAAGTTCCCATGAGCAAGCTTATTAGAAGAAGCTCTCAGCGTGAAATATTCATTTGAACAATTTTTGTTCATTTTTAAACAGTTAAAAAAAATTAACATCAGCGCCTACGGGGAAATTTCAGTCTCATCTAAAAACTGATCTAACCAACGGATTTGATTGCAACAACCTTTATCGGAAAGATATTGCGAAGTAGAAGATGAACAGATACGAAGTTCAACAAGAACGAACTTATTTTCCTAGGAAATTTTTTGATCAGGATTTTTAAGGATATTTCTCAATGAATAAATGAATGAGTGTAAGAATGAATGAATTAGTGAAAGAATGAATGAATGTTAAAATAAATAAATGATTCAATGAATAAAAAAATGAATAAATGAGTCAATGAATAAAAAAAACTAATAGATGAGTGATTAAATACATGAATGAGAAAATGGATGAATAAATACATGAAGGAGTAAATGAATGAATGAATAAATGAAGGACTGAATAAATGAAAGAATGAATGAGTGAGTGAATGAATATTGATTATCTGTTGAAAAAGGTATATTTGAAGTAATTAAGAAATAAAGCTAAATAAGAAAGAGAGAGAAAGATATATAAATTTGATTAATTAATAAATTAATAATTAATTTAATTAATATTATTAGATTATAAATTTGATTTTGGTGTATATGGCTAAGTAGGCTCGTATAGTTCTAGACGGAACTTCTTGTTATTCTTGTTACCTTTTTGAACGAATGAATGAATAAATGATAAACTAAAAAAAATGACTGAATGAATAAAAAAATTAATAAATGAGTGATTAAGTACATGAATGAGAAAATGGATGAATAAATACATGAATGAGTAAATGAATGAATGAATAAATGAAGGACTGAATAAATGAAAGAATGAAGGAGTGAGGGAATGAATATGGATTATCAGTTGAAAAAGGTATAATTTAAGTAATTAAGAAAGTAAAGCTAAATAAGAAAGAGAGAGAAAGGTATAGCTAGATTATAAATTTGAATTTTGTGTATACAAAGAAGTAGGCTCGTATAGTTCTAGACGGAACTTCTTGTTATTCTTGTCTACTTTTTACGGATAATTCGCAGTCTTTGAGTTGCAACGGTACAGTGCTGAAGTTTTATTTGGATTTTTTAAATATTATTTTAGTTGCATTAGTTATTGATTTCAGTTAAGAACCATTCGGAGCACTTGAGTCTAAAGAATTCATTTTGTAATAAAATGTGTTTGATCACATCCAATCTTGTGCATTTACATATTTCAAACAGACTTTTTTTTTTGGTAACAATATTCATCATTAATTTTATTTCATATAGTATGAATAAATACAGTGGTATTTATTTTCTAGCATCTTTGTATAACAAGCATATTTTTGTTCCATTTGACGGCGTTTCGTGCTAGGGTATAAAATATTATACGTGTTACATGGGCCCTGCAAAAATCCTGTTTTAAGGGCGTATTCAAGTGTAGAATCTTGAAAAATTGAAATTTTTTTTTCATTTTTCCAAAGTTTAGACACTCAAGAATATGCCATTAAAAAGATTTATAAGTCAACAAAAGACGGTAGACGTTCCCGAGTCCTTACGGTTGAATATCCCTTATAAAATCGTTATTGTATAGTACAGCGGTGCGCAAACCGGGGGTCCCGACCCCCGGAGGGGTCGCGAAAAAATTTTTGGGGGTCGCCAAGTTTAAAGAAATTCAAATTTATTTAAAATCTACATTTTTTCTCATTTTAAAGAACGGACATATTGGAAGATTTTCAGAAAACATATCAGAAGATTTTTTATTTTGTAAAAGGTTAGAAGAGAGAGCAACTGGAAAGAAAATGTTTGAAATTATTACTACATATTTTGAGGAAAATGATCTTACCTGGACCCACCGTGTCGCTGTTTGCACTGATGGTGCTGCAGCGTTAACAGGTAGAGTAACACATGATTAAGAGGATTAATAAAATGCAAATTGCTCCCCGTATAGTATTCAATCATTCCATGATACATAGAAAAGCTCTAGTTTCAAAAAGGCATTGATGAAGAATTGCAGAAGATATTAAATAATGTTATTATAATTAATTACGTTAAAAGCAACAGCCTAAACAGTTGTCTCTTTTCACTACTCTGTAATGAGCTGGGTTCTGTGCTTCTGTGTCTGATACATTATTACTACACACCGAAGTCGAATGGCACTCACACGGCAAAATACTGCGACGTATTTTCGATTTGTGGAACGAAGTTTACATATTTTTGGTGGAAAAGAAACAATATTTGTACGTTCATTTATTAATGAAGGTTGACTCGAAAAGTCAGTTACATGCTTGATATTTTCGAAGAGCCGAACGATCTGAATATGAGTCTACAGGGAGAAGGTGAAAACATTTTAAAGTAAAGCAGTAAAATTGAAGCTTCTAAGAATATGCAGATACTTCGGCAAGGGTAATTGAACCAAAAAAAAAAAACATTTCCAGGAAATAAATTAAGTTGGATCCGTGATCCATTTTTGTTCGATATTATTAATTCCAATATCCCTTTAAGTGAAGAAGAACAGTTAATTGATGTTTCAAACAATGAAACACTGCGCATACAATTTAACTCTCTGACAAGGTCGTATCCAGATATTTCGGGACGGGGGAGCCAGCTCGAAATTCCGAAAATTTTCGCATTGTGGTACATATTCCTCCCTGAAACTTTAACAAAACTGTGCTGAAGTCAGCTCCCCGCCACCTCCGAAAAATATTTCTGGATACGGCTGTTAGAGATGAGTTCAGGCTAACTTTTGCAGGCCCGAGACCGCCCGAGCATGAAGATTTGAAGTCCGAGCCCGAGTGATACTGTTCTGTGTCAAAGCCCGAGCCCGAAATGATTTTATAAAGTGTTGTTAATAGATGTGGTGCTACACTGATTAAATGTAGTCTTTTTGTTGCCATCGCAATTGGCTCTAATGACTTTTCTTTTAATTTCAAATAAAGAATGCATATATTTTTAAACTATCATGAAATGCTTCAGTTGAAAATAAATTCTGGTGAGCTAAAATGCATGAAAAATGATGCTGGAAAATCTTCGGTTTTTCAGCATTTTAGGGAAGTTTTTGATTCGCAGTCGAATTTAAAACTGGAATATATTCAGTGCAACTCTTGCAGTTAGGAGACCGGCTAATAAGATGGGTCTCTAGTTTGGAGGAGCAAATTGAAAATGAAAGTGTACACAAGACTAGCAAAAAAAAAAAAACATTAGTCCGGACTATAGGTTGATTCATGAATATTTTACCATGAGTCCGAGCACGGGAGTAACTTAAAAAGGTAGAGGCCCAAGGCCGTGTCGGGATGAGCCCGGCTCATCTCTAACGGCCGTGTCTTTGACTTGAAAAATTTTTTGATTATCGATTGGAAACGAATATGCCGATTTGAAAAGAAAGGTAGGCAATCAATATGTTGATTTACTTTTCAACAGCCTACTCAAGTGAAACCGGCTTTTTTAAATTATTTTCTATTAAAACATTATATCGATCTCGATTGGATCCACGGGATGAATTACAGCTTGCGATTTCCAATACAAATCCGAACATTGAAGCAGTCATGAGCTCTTTTCAAGCATGTACCTACCTCCCTTTGACTTCTTATGATAAAAGTATTTTTCATTAAAAAAATTTATACCCGTATGCATTAATAAAGCGTTGTTTCATAAAATTATGTGTTGATTCATTAACCGAGTTTTATGATGTTACAACTTTTATAACATTTTTATGATGGTTTATAAGTTTTCTGCGCTATTTAAAAAAGGCGTTATTTCAATAGATGACGTCATGACACTCTTTTAAAAACACCCTTTAAGAACAAATCCAAGTAAGAATTTCAATTTAATTTCGTTGACGAATAAACAAAACGTCTACTGTCTATCCAGGGAGGGGTCGCGACAAAATTTTACACAAAATAGGGGGTCGCAAATGAAAATAGTTTGCGCACCACTGGTATAGTATCTCTTTTAAATCTATATTTAATTGAAGGACATGGAAACTTGTTTTGTTGGAAATTCTCCTTTTAGTTTTATTTTAAGTTAGTTTTGAATCAACCTTCGTACCAACCTTCGCAGTTAGTATTTTTAATGAAAGTTTTATACCTATATTAAAAATCTTAGATGTTCTGGGAATCACGGTTGGCTCAGTAGCTAGTGCTTTTGCAGCAAGACGGGACGAAGCACGTATCGAGCGCTCAGAACTCCCGACTTCAGAGTCGTCAAAGAAGGATAGAACTGCTCGTTTTCACCAGAGAACATCGGAGAATGAGCATTTTGAAGTAGAGGAAGGTTTCTTTTTGCAGCAGGAATCGCCGATTAAAAATACGTAAGTATTCTGTACCATTCTATAAGTAAAATTGCGGAAAACTTGTCTAAAAACTTTGAACGCGTTTTTCTCGAAACTACTTTTTTCAAGCTGGCGGTAAGGATATCTCGAGTTCTAATGGACCGATTTACTTTAAATTTGGGGAGGATGTTCTTTATACATCCCTTTAGCGCACGAACCTTGCTCAAAACTATAACTTTAAATTTAGTATTTTTAAAAATTCGGAGTTTTTAAGAAAATATGCAAAAAGGAATTTTTTTTTTTTTTTTTCAAACAGCCGCCATTTTGTAATTTTTTTTTTAACCTGTCCAAGGTTCATACAATAGCCGCATTCACAATAATTAAGAATTATTTTTTTTTTATTTTTCAGATCACCAGGAGGGTTGGAATAATGCACGCCATGACACCCTCTTTTTTTTGGATCTCCCACTTTGACTGCTCATAACTCTGTCAATTTCATTTTTTTTTTTTTTGGTTAATTTTTGTATGTAATAATAAAACATGAATAAACAGATGATAATAAAATGAATAATAATATTTTTTGTTTCCTTTATACAGCGCTTCAAAAACCGGGCGAAATTCATACCTCTACACTAGAATACCCCCTTAAATATTCATAGAAATTACTATGTCCTGCCCCCCCCCCCTCTTATACCCTGCTATAAGTATGGGTTTTCCAATAAAAAATTCCATACTATAACATGCCTTCAATCCAGACTTATAGTTTAATTTTTTATTCTGAAAAATAAAATAAAAGCTCTCATATTTTATGATCTAAAAGCTAGGCATCTTGTCTTTTTTTAGTACCCTAAATTATGTCCGTTTCCTAAAGGGCTGTGGCGCCGGAGCCGGAGTTGGGCTAACTTTGGGATAGAAGAGTCGGAGTCGGCTTAAAAATGGGTCGACTACTAATAAATATATACCATAGTAATTGAGTTGGAGTCGGAGTCTGTGCTTTACGCAGCCGCTTCCGCAGATCTGGTTTCCTAGCTATCAAAAATATTATATATTCATCAAAAAAAAATATATTTTTAATGTGAATTAATAATTTTATTTTATAACATAACACTTTTTCAGGTACGGTTGCTGGAGTTAATGGAAATTAAATAAATTAACCATTTTGTCCTTGACGTATACAGCCTACTCATTCAAATGGGTATCTTCAGTGAAATGTATCTATTTCAGCAAAAGCTGACCAAGTTGCCATTAAAGTAAAAAATCCACTTGACCTACTTTATTCAGTTTCTTGTTTTTATATTATTTAAATTATATTTTGTCTTTTGTACGTTTTCAGAAAATTGCTCAAGAGCGAACCACTTTCCCAAAATTGAAACAGCATATCAAATACGAGAAAAAAAAATTGTGCTCGAGGAATTATCAACATTTTGGTTATTTTTCTAACATTTTGGTATAGTATACTCTTAAAACGTTTTGGTGTGACACAACACCAAAAGTGGAGACAACACTTCGAAACCAAAAGTGGTGTACGAAAACACCACAATTATTTTTAGTGCACTGAGAATTATCCTTGGTGTTTGAGAACTCCAAGAATAATCTTTGGTGTTGCAGTACACCAAACATAGTCTGGTGTTTTTGTATACCACTTTTGGTTTCGAAGGGTTGCCTCCACTTTTGGTGTTGTGTCACACCAAAACTTTTTACAGTGTACAAGTGACCAGCCGATGGCAGATTTTCCCAGTATTCCCAATATCCACCTCCTCCGAACGTGTACAGGTAGACCACCATTAGTCCACTCGTTCTCTTAGGAAAAAACCAGTCCTACTACTTTCAGAACAGACGCACTCTCTCTCTCTCTCTATATATATATATATACACACACACACATATATATGTATATATACAGGTTCTTAAAAAATAATGGAAATACTTGTACATAAAAGTGATATTTTAGAATGCGTTTCGTAAGCATTAAAATATAATGGATACTAGTTTTTTTTAATAGAAATATTAATGTATGTATCCTGGTATTATGTGGTAGCTTTATTAAAGTTCTGTAAGTCTTGTATTTTTTTTCAAAAGCGTAAAATGTCAGACCTCTCAGATTTTCAAAAAGTCAAATTGTAGGAACCCGTCTAGCTTGAGCAAGTGTGATCGAAATTACCCAACTTTTAGGTGTCTCTTCTAGAGGTACGGTGTCTAAAGTCATGACAGCATACACGCAGCGCGACAAGACAAACTTGGAAAAGCAAAAGAGTGAACGAAAATTGAATGAACTAGTGAACTAGTCTTGACGTCCACTCTTCTGCTTTTCCAAGTTTGTCTCGGCAAATAACCGAGAAAGAGACCGACGGGTATTTAAGCCAATTGTAATGTCTGGATTCCCCAGTGTTAGTAATTACAGTTAAGCGGTTCTTCACCTAACTAATAAAGGAGTCCTTACAAATCTAAGGTGCTTCCTTTATTTTGATAACTCTACATAGCTATATGTACACTGAGGATATTTGTTTAAAATTTTAATTTAACGGAGAAAGTTAGCCATGCTAATTCTGAATGTATAGGATGAAATAAAGCTAATCTTCATATAAATAGGCTAAGACAAAACATAATAGGCTAAGACAAAGAACCATTACCTCCTCTGTTTTTCAAGCGATTTTTCTACCTCTTTTTTTGTTTAATAGCTATTGACGAGTTTTAGTGAGATCACATAAAAAATTTCAAAAACAGATTATTTTTAGGTAATTATTTCCCCTTTTTCTATTGCCAGGCAAGCCTCATTTATAATTGTAATGTTGTATTGTTATAGATAGCAGATAGGAACATGTCTTAGTTGAGTTAATTATTAGGCAATAAATATAAAACTCATTGTTAAAAAGAGTTCGTTGCCATTAACCAGTAATATTACAATCAATTACAACACAAAAGTGAAAATGTCTGAGAAGGAATAGAATGAAAAATAAGAATATGGAAGCAAACAATCAAGTTTTATTGGACTGCCACTCAACTTAGTACGAAATTTTGCAGAGGAACAAGCGGCTGCATTTATGAGCGCCATTGGCCCTGCGGCAACAATGATTTACCATACATTTGCTTTAAGTGAGGATGATCAAAATAAACTCGACGTTATAATCGCAAAATTTGATGAATAATACTTATATTATTACATAAATAGCATAATGTTTTCAACGTTAAATTTAATTGTTACTGTCAAATTCGACTGGTGAGAGAACTCTAGTGATAATAAAACAGTAATAATGTTCTGGATATTTCTTTTAATTTACTATGAAAAATATTTCTGGATCTGTATGACAAGAGACTTCAACTTCAATGCTGTGACTATGCCTCCCCCATTCTGCATTTTCCAACTTCATCACAAAGTCAGAAAAGGGTTTTCTGGTAACCTAGCTGTTTCCGGCTCGTCAGAACTAGGCAGGATTCCTATCCTAAAACGGGAAAGTTGGGAAAAAAATTATTAATTTAAACAAATTTGAGATTAAAAAAAAGTCTTAATGAGAGTTTAAATAAATTCAGCAATGTGATGATTCTTAGTACGGTTCTACCATCAACCAAAGCGATCTGCCTGGCAGAGCACCAAGAAGAATCCATTCAGGTTCAAGGGTAAAACTGATGGTGTAAGGAATGTGCCGTTTTTGTTCTCCTTCTAGTTCGTTTAGCATACTTGATTTCTTCCGAACTGATGCTATGAGCCAGTTTCATTAGGTACCTTTTGACAAAGCACGGAAGCAACTGGCTTTCCATCATGAAGGTCCGGGGTTCTATCTCCGCCCCCGGCAACGTCAACTCTGTGTCCTCACACGCCGACCGCCACAGAAGCAAACATACTGATTCGCGTACTAATAAACTCACCTGCATCCCTAAAGCTCGAATGGATTCGTTCTTTTCTGCCATGCGCAGAAGCGTCCAAATGTCAAAACTCCGTGGTCGAACTGTAATATACATCCAGTTAGTAGATTTAACGCAGTACTAAGCTAAAATTATGGTACTAATTATTATTTTGCACTTTCAGAGTTTTTTTGCAAAAACTCTCATAAATATGCATCTGATTCCTGGTTTTCAACTTCGACTCCATCATTGTCGTCCAAACGTCGGTCGACCCATCCATGTTTTTGGTAAGGATGGTAAGGGATTTTTCACAAATACTCAACAACTGTTACTACACGTTATAGCATAGAAAATGCAATGAATTATTACCATCACATGCGACTGATTTGTGCACAACCCCTTTTAATATATCTCGTTTCGAAAATCATTGAATTACAACTCACTAAATTGTCGACTTCTGAATTTGCACAATATTCAACTGAAATGTTTTATGAGATGCCCTGTATACTTAAGTATGACGCTTTAAAAAAATTTTTTTAATGCTATATCTCGCGCATGCGGAGTAAAATTTTCTTTCCCTTAAATGTGCATTTTTTATGTGACATTTAATTCAAGTATAATGATTTTTTTTGTATGTTCTCAACTTGAATAAAATCAACACTAACTTGCAGAAAAGGCAAGTTTATTGAAATTTCGTGAAAACACTGTGTTATAAGCTAAAAACATCGAGAAATGGACATTTCAGAGTTGTTTTCACTATAATCCCGGATTCCACCTTGCGATAGAATAGAACATTTTTATTTACTCCATGTCGTCTTTCACGCCCTCCAAAGTTTAGGAATTCCCAAACACTGACACAGATAATATCGCCCCGTTTATTCCTGTATCAATGACTCTTTCCAAATTATTTTTAGAATTAAAAAAAAAAGAAGATTTTGGTTTCAGCGACGTGTATAATAATAGTCTGACCACGGAGTTTTAACACTTGGACGCTTCTGCGCATGGCAGAAAAGGACGAATCCATTCGAATTTTAGGGAAGTTCGTTTTGCAGGGTGCGTTTACTGTTATTGCTGTTGCTTCTAATGCAACTTGCGCATCCAAGCTCCCCTTCGCAGAGCGACCAGTAATTAAGGCAATAAGGAGCGCCTTCCGTTTTTATAGATGAGCACTACAACGGTGGAAGTACGACTTGGCTCATCATGTATTTGCATGACACTTTTATTACCACGATAATCAGAATGCCTGCTTTTCTGCCTAAAAAGCAACAAAATTTATAAACAGGCATGTAATATGAGCTCGTGAGAAGCAAAGTAGCGAATTAAAACGAGAACAGAATATGGCACGTTCCTAAAAAACAGCTATTTCGCCCTTGAACATAAAGGGATACTTTTTGGCACTCTGCCAGTGTCTTCGTTTGCCGGTACGACTGTGATAAGGATCAAAATACTTACATCGCAATCGTGATACCATCTATATTGTCGTCAGGTACAGGAGTTGTCGGCATTTCAGGAGGTTTCTCCGGTTCCCGCTGCGGATTTGGAGCTGCAAGTGCACTTCCTCTATCAGATGATTCCAGGTAAGTCAGCCTAAAAAATTGAACAAGAATGATACTTTTATGCTTCACAATGATATTTCCCTTTTGGATCGTTGCATCACAAGGTAGATGCAGCGGTCACGCATGAATGAGCACTCATTGTCAGGGTAACTTATGCCTACGGAAGTAAAGATAGATATTGGTGCGTAGTGCACAATAATAACAGTGTTGTTTTTAATGCCACTTGTGTATCCAAGCTCCCCTTCGCAAAGCGACCAGGAATTAAGGCAGCGTTTCTCAACCTTTCAGTATTCGGAGTCCAATTTTCTATCATAATTTTCATCGCGGAATTCCACTTACCATAAAAATGTATACAACAATACTGTATATTGAGTACTTATTCTGTTTTTGAATTATTTTTAACTAACTGCCAAAACAAGAGTAAAAACGAGTAATTTAGTAATAAAATTAATTTAGTAATAAATCACTATTTCAATTTTGGGCATTAGTAGATTTTAATTTTTCTGCCCTAAAATCAAGGGCATTTCGCATTCTATTACCATTTTCAACATCCTACTTCTGTGAAACTGAATTTTTTGCTGTGGCTTCTTTGAAGACAAACTATAGATCTCGGCTAAATATAGTAACAACTGAGAGTGGCTGTTTCTAATATTAAGCCTTCCTTCGAAAAACTTTGCTTTGAAAGACAGGCCCAAGGAAGTCACTAAAAATTATTAAATTTGTTTTTAAGTTAGTATGTTTTGATTGAGAAAGTTTTAATTTCGTAATTTGTTTTACTTTAATAAGCTATTAAATGTGTTGAAATGTATTTTGTTTTCTATGTGTATGTGTGCGTTCCTTTCAGTCAGTTAATCAGTTTTTTAAAGTATTATTTTTTCTTGGATATTCTTGCGACCCCCAAGGGGCGCACCTCACAGGTTGAGAATCGCTAATTAAGGAGTGCCTTCCGTTTATAGATGAGCACCACAACGGTGGAAGTACGACTTGGCTCATCATTTATTTAGATGACACCAGATGGCGCGTCCACAAATACGCCACTTTCTTTTTTGACCTATGTGTGAAGGGAAGGGAAATTCTCCACCCTTGGGTACCCTCGGAACTGCCTCTGGGCTTGGGGGTGGAAAAATCATGCTAATCTTATTTACTGTCCTATATGAATTTATTTTTTGAAACAAAACAAAATCTGGAAAATATTTGAACATACCGATACTACACAAAATGGCCCTTTAAAGGGTTAAACAGACACATGTACCTACACCGGTTAAGCAAGAAATAGCAGGTGAGAGAGAAAAGTGTGCATCACCTTACGTCCAAAATATAATGTAAAATATGTATCTAAAGGCCTTTTGATTCAAAATCCAGTTTGATGTACCACCCCCCATTTTTTACTAACGGGATTGTGAAAGAGTGTTTATGATTTAAATTAATATTCTGTGTTTTCATTTGTGATCTTTAGCTTGATAACAATATGAGAAATATCTAGAGTTTAAAAAACGACTTCAATAAATCCTGTAGAGTTGACCACCTGCCTAAGTTGACTTTCTTTTATCAGGAACGGAATTTGCCCTTTACCCTCTATAAGTTGACCACCTGTCTAAGTTGACCATTGAAGTGCTGCACCGCAAGTGGTCAACTTACACAGGTTTCACTGTATATAATTTGTCGAAGCTTCCGTACCGAGAGATGATGAGTGATGGCAGCAGTTACAAGCTCGGCCAATGTGAGAAACCCTTTACTCCAGCGAATGAATCACTAACCACAACACATACCTTCATTTCACCATCACAACAGAAGACTCGTTTACATTTATATATGAGTTGATAATATTCTTTGAATCATCGTAAAAAGAAATGTTGGAAAAAGTTTTAATACTTACAACAAAATGCCGACGAAAACGTAGATTGGGATGGATTTCATCTTCGCAGGGACTGTATACAATGTTTATGCAAATCCGTGCAATCACGGATATTTATAATGCGGAAAAGTTCCGTGATGTCACAAGTAATTGCTAATCACTTAATTCAGGTTTTGTTTTGCTAGCAAAATTACTCGTGGTGGATTTTGTGCAATTCCGTTACCATTTCATCACAACTTAAAATAATCATTGCATATTTCAAAGTTGCATCATATTTTTTTCAATACTCTTTTCTAATGATGGGTAATGAAATTGAAGTAATGTGAAAGAACTAAAATCTTGACTTGAGCAAATTTCCGAATTTTGAAGGACGAGCACTTTTTAAGGAACTCTGGAACACACTGTTATAAGTAAGGGACAATGTTGTAAGTATATTTTTACACTTTTTAATTATTTAAAATTTTTTGCCTAGCAGGTCTTAGCATGAGGTTGTAGATTTAGTATGTGTGGTGTGGTTTTATCTAAATTCTATAATTTCAAAATTCCATGTTTATTCATTAGTCCTTATTGTATATCAGTGTTTTTATTTGTTAAAAGAAGTTTGAAAAAACGTTTAAAAAGTTTTGACCATAGTTCATTAAGTGCTTCCCTGCAACAGATCTTGTTAGTATGAGGAAAGTTTAGCTTTCTTTCAAAATTGCTTTATTACAGTCCTAAAAAAATGGCCTTATCTCGGTTAATATGATGTTTCTATAGCGTTTCCCAAAACTTGTAGGGATATGGTTTTTTAAGGGGGGAGGGGTGAGAGAGGTGGTGTTAAAGTAATTTTGCTCCCACACACCAAAGAGGTAGCAACTTATTTTGTTATTACTTTGTTGTTCTTTTAGTTAATTTACTTATAAGCTATTCTTATTTTCTTTAATTATGCATACTCACTTTTTTTTTTTTTTGAACAGAGTTCCGTTTTTCTAATGTCTTGTATATATTTATTGGTATATGTCGGAATGCTGCTTTTAATCATGCTTTGAATATAGTCGTTGTTAATTAATTACTTACAATTCCACACACACATATATATATATTATTCTTATACAGTAGCCCCTCGTTATATCGCACTTGTCGGGGTACAGCAACAAAGCGCGATAGATCCGAATGCGCGATATAACCGATGCCGTCAGAGCTCAAACATAAAATTTTAAGAGACATAGAAAAAGCGCGATATATCCGAATGAGCGATATAACGAGGGGTTACTGTATTTTTAATTCTAGAAACCTGCTACAATAAAGGACGATAAAAATCAAACAAAGCTTACATTGATGAGTCAAGGCAAAAAATTGAAAGAAAAAAGTATATACTTTTCAATCATTTATTAAAATTAAATTAAAGCAAGTACATTGAACCTGCTGATAATTCGTTGATGTGTGCTACCTAAAAATGGTTGGATATTTTTGAGCACATTTTCCGATTTCCTCACAAAGTGCGAGAAATATTTTATGATTTCTTAGCTCCATCAGGTGCTTCAGAACTAGGCATTTCTAAACTGCAAAGATAAATTTAATTAGCAAAAATTGTTAAATAATTTAAAACAAATTTGAGATGAAAAACATTTAAATTCTATCGTATAAAAAAAATTCTACAATATAGTGATACTTAGTAATATAAATCAAGCAGTAAATTTAACGCAGTAACTGGTAATTAATATTTTTCATTTACATAGATTTTTTCAAAATCAATGCACCTTGGTTTGCCACG
This sequence comes from Octonoba sinensis, assembly GCA_038502835.1. NCBI lineage: Eukaryota > Metazoa > Arthropoda > Arachnida > Araneae > Uloboridae > Octonoba > Octonoba sinensis. The sequence continues at coordinate 12,426,163 of CM076606.1, read as the reverse complement.
ATGCACTCATGCTATCAAATCTTCTTTGTTCTCTCGGCGAAATACTACTACTATTACTGCTACTAATAATAATGTATCAAAATAGCAACGTGATAGTTACAGTTAAAGTAACTTTCCTGTATTTTCTCTTTTTTTTCCCCCTCTTTTTCTTTCGTCCTTTTTATTTTCCTCTTTTTTTTCGAAAATCGCAGACATACATTTCTAGATATACATATTACGGGTAGGTATTCTATGCCAAGTGTGTTGTGATAAAATTTTAATACTTCCCAAGGGACCATGACTTGAAAAAAAAAATGACTGTGGCGCGATATAAGATAAGAACAAGTGTGTGTTTTACGTCTGTCTGTTGGTCCTTCATAGTGCAGCTTCACATCAATAAGAGCTCAGGTGCCGCCATCTAAGGGAAACTGAATGTCAAACTTCTCAAAGTGGTAACGGCATCCGCCGACAGCGGTACTACTTGAAAGAATGGATGACGATTTCCGGAGAATGCACTAGGTCTGCAAACGTTAGTGACCCTACACAGCCTCATTAGAAAGACAAAAAAATCTCACCCGGGGGGAAGGCAATCGTCCCTCCTCACCTCCTTAAATGACGGGTCTGCCCTATGCGCAAAATCATGAGAGTGAACCAAAGTTCTTTTAATTAAAAAGTTGTAGTTTTGAAAGTAACACAACTTTGTGCGCTGTAAAAACTGTTTGTAAATAGTGAATACAGTAAGCTGAATGAACACAAGCAGTGACAAACAATAAATATCTTGTGTGTGTTCTACCAGAAGTATTTCCTCAAAAGTTAAATTACATTAAAAATAATTTAACTTATAAAATGCCTGGACATTGCCCAACAGGTCATTAGGGAACGAGATCTCCAATTTTCAAAAGTTATTTAGGGGGAGAGGTTAATTTAGCCGTGAGTATCTAAGTCAAACAGATACTCAAGGGGATCTTTAACATGGCGCATAATCATAGGACATGGGCGCTGTCGATTTTCTGCATCTTGAAAATCCAGACTTGAGCCAGGTTTGATCCTTCGAACTTGGGGGTGTACGAAGCCGTACACTTACCACTACGCCACCGTGACCCTGAGAATAAAATGTATTTTTATAAATGTGTATGTATTGTAGTTTTTTCAATATATATGGCATACACCCCTTTTGTACTACACTCCCCCAGATAGAAAAACATAAAATCATGGACGTAGTAAGGGGTGAAAAGCACGCCCTGATTAAATGTCTCCCAAAATAAGATGAATGCAATATTCTCTTTGTCTTTCTATTTTTAGTCTGTCATCGATAAAAGTTACCAAAGACACACATTGTTTTTGACTTTCATTGTAGGTTGCTTCTGAGCTGATATCTAAAAAAAAAAAAAAATTAAAAATAGCCAAAAAAAGAAACAACACATTGGCTAATGCTTTTAAATTTTTCCAAGACTAGTGTCATTTAAAAAAAAAACTACCAAATGAGCAAATAATGAGCCAAACCTGGAAACCGTGATTCTAAATTTTCTTAACTAATATCGGAAGCTACAGTGGTGGTAAAAAAAATTGCATCACCCTCGCATTTTCACAACAATAAGATGTATGTGAGAAGTTTTGGTCGACTGAAATCATGCAAAACTTATGAAATAAACATTTAACAGCAGGAATCCGATAATTGTTTACTTGATTTATGGAAATACATCGCCAAAACTGTCTTTAAACTTTGAACACCCCCTCCCCCCAGCCAATGATTGGCTCTCCTTAACTGCTGCGACTCGGCGTAGACTAGATGCTCTAACCACTTTTAGGAAACTTATGTAATGAAGCAACGATCTGGATATCAGGTAAAAGAGTATGGATACTTTGTACGCCCGTACAACATCATGTGCTGCTGCTAAAACTGTAACAAGTACAATGTGAAGTGCATCCACGTTGCCAAGCAGGTTTTAATTGTAACGCTCTTTCTGTTCAAAAATAAACAAAAGTAACATGGAAATGTTTGAACATCATAAAATATGTACTTTTTCGTCTTCCACTTGGCAACGTGGATGCACTTCACATTGTACTTGTTAGTTTTGGCCATGTATTTCCATAAATAAAGTAAACAATTATCGGACTCTTGCTGTTAAATGTTTATTTCATAAGTTTTGCATAATTTCACATACATTCAACGTTAATCGGTCTACCAAAACTTCTCACATACCATTGTTGTGAAAATGCGAGGGTGATGCAATTTTTTTTACCACCACTTGTCTACAGCATCATGTGCACGCGAATGTTCATCGATTTCGTCTTGCAATAGAACTAAGGCAAACGCTCCATGTGTACAAGCACTACTATTGCATACAAAATTTATTGTCGGCATTAAAATTATTTCACACGCATCATTTGAGCCTTGTCTAGAGGCTAAAGAAGGTCAATCGAATATTTATAGTTAAATGTATTTATAATTGCATTATTATGGAATATTTATGTAGTGCAACGCTTCTCAACCTTTCAGCCATTTGCGACCTAATTTTTAATCACAACTTTAATCGCGGCCCCCTCAACAATAACAATGTATGCAATAACAATGTATTTGAGCATTTTGACGCTAAAGCTACACTAGAACCATAACTACAAACCTTAAAAATTGTCAAAAATAGGTAAATTCATTAATATTTTTCAATTATGAAAAACATTACAGTTAGACAAGCCCAAGGGGGTCATAATAAATATTAAACTTGATTTTAATTTAGTATTTCTAAGTCAATCATTAAATACATTGTGTAGAACTGATACAATCCTATTTATGAGTGTATTATATCCCCCCTTTAATGTCAATACGGAGAGAGAGGGCGAGCCCCATATGTTGAGAACCGCTGATGTAGTGAATACAAAGGCGGCCATTGTCATCCGAGCTCGGCATTTTCGAAGTGCTGTCTACTGCTGATTGCACAAACATACTTGTGTAAGCATGTGTTAGGCGAAGCGAAATTTTGCGTGCTTGTCAAGTGATCCGTCTAGATTCGAAACCAGATACATCCACTTTTTCAGATTTCAACTTCTTTACGCTTTCTAATAGTTTAAAGTAATCTTCATATGGTGCTATTTTTTAAAGTTTCTAAAGCAGCTACATCATGCTAAAAAGTGTGTTTGAAATTTTCCTGTTTGTTACAAAACCAGATCCCCCCAACCCCCACGCCATCGACCATGCTTGTCAGCTCTTCTTTTTTTCCCTCCAAATATCTTCCAAGGAAAAATTATTTTTGTGTTAAAATTTCAGCAAGTTAAAAGTCTATTCTAATGCTCTTAGCTAGAAATTCGAATTTCTTAGATATTAGTTTTTTGCCCGCCGTGAACAATTTCATTTTTTGGATGTAGCTGGTTTTGAAACTAGACGACTCAAGTATGCTTGTGCGTGTGCAGCCACCTTAAATGTTTTCACGATAGTACCAACATGGCGGGTGCTCTATATGAGCTGTACGTTTTTTTTTTTTTTTTTTTTTTTTGTTATATGTGCATGTATATTCCGCCAAACGCACTCTCAAAAATAGAATCCTCATTTTCGACGATTCTTCAATCGTCAAGAAAATTTCGTCACTTACAACGATTCTTTCTTCGCGCGATCACGTGACTTTAAAAAGTTACCGCACAAATTTCGGCAATTTGACGAAAGGTTTACTCGGAGCATTTTTCACGAAGCCATTTCGTCGAATACGACGAAAGTTGCGTGAGATTTGAGCATGCGTTTTTGAGAGTGCGCAATTCTTTAAAGGCCTGTTTCCCTTCATTTACGTGCATTTGCAGTAGTCTGATCAAGAAACTTACGGAGCACTTGTGGAACCACCCTCGGGACTAGAAGTTGATTGAGGCATTTTCTGCTTAAATGGATCCATTTGCTGTCTTGCCCGTTCAAGAAAATCCTTTATAACGTCTTGCATTGACTTTTGTTGGGGACTTGGATTTCCGAGTGCTCTTCCACTACTAGAGGACTCCAAATAAATAAGGCTGAAAATGAAATAAACATGTTGATTGAATTGACAATCGATCTGTATGAACAGTCAAATTGTATAACAGTCGACAAACTATAAGTCTGGTCGGGATATTTGGTGCTTTCAAGATTTAGAAGGCTAAGAGTTGGTTCCAGTAAGGTATGTTAAAATGAGTTTCCTGTCGGTAGTTTGACTTAAATGACTGCATGATTAAGCGGGTTCGTAATATATTTGATTATTTCACTGTTATTATTGTATAATAAATACACTTTTGATACGAGTACATTTTCCAACTAGACTTGCGCTGGAATATGTGCCCCGTGTAGTTGGAAAACCTGCCTCGTCACGACATGGGAACTTTGCCACTATCTCCGACCAGTAGTTACATGCAGGCCACCAGCCCCGCACGCACGCGATCCTAAGGCTTCGCTAAAAGGTAGGGGTCTGGCGGAAAAAAGTAGTTGCATGCAAACTAAACGCATAGTTAGGGGGAAGAAAAAAAAATATTAGTGCATGCAATGTTAAAATGGTCACATAACTATTGTGAGAAACGCATTCTTGGTTGCGGCCTAAACGCAACGTTCATGCTTTGTCTAGTTAATCATTGCTCTGTGACTGTAATTTGGTTTCAAAGTTCACCAATAAATATTAAATCGCCAAAAATGTTTTAAGTTACACGGTTTGATTTAAATTCAAAACATCGTTGCATTATCCAAACAAAACTATTGTTGCCAAATGACAAACGATAATTCTGATAATTTCCTCAGAGCCAAAATTATCAATTTTTTCCCCTAATTAACGTTATAATAAATTATAAAATGGATGTATTATTGTATTGTCATCGAAGATGAGCTTATGTGCAAAGTTTGAAGATAATTTATGCAGTAATAGTGGTCGAAAACCGCCTAACAAAATTCCGTGACAAGTCAAGTTAAATAAAACCATGTAAAAACGAACTTTTCTTCCTTACTCCATGAATACATTTAAACATATTGTTTGACCGCAAGTTATAGCAGAAGTTTGTTTACTTTAAATTGTTATAACAAATAGACTGTATTAATACTTACAACAAAATGCCGGCAAATCCGTAGAGTACGATAGATTTCATCTTCGCTAAATGTTTGGATCCTGGGTGTATCCAAATCCTGAGCAGCTTGGATATTTATGTTCCAGAAAAATTCCGCAATATCACAAATAAATGATTATTGTATTAAGTGTTTGTTTTGAAAATTGAAATTTTCATAATGCACCTATATTGTGCAATTGAACTCCCATTTCATCATATTTTTAAGTGGATATAAGATACTTCAAAGTTACACCATACTTTTATCAATTGGTAATTATTTTTAATGCGATTATTTGAATGTTCAAAAAAATATTGTACCTGATTGAAAGAATAAATTCTCAAAATGTTTGTTTCGCTTTCTTTCGCAATGGCGAGTAAAGAAATTTTGTTATGTAGTCATTAACAGCGCCTTTTTTTTTATCTAACAACGTACGACTAAGGCATTCAGAACTAAAGTAATACGCCATTGAAAAATAATTAAACATAACTAAAAAATAAATAAACTTAAAATTTTAATGTGCTTCTAATAAATTACAGTTTTCGTAATCCGGTTGCAACGAGCTTTGTATTTGTTTAATTTATTGCTTATGGAGTAAACATAAAATTTATTTGACAACAAAAATGTTGACTCATAAGTCAACTAGTAAGCCCGGCGCTCATACGAAATGACCGCTGTTCTAGATATTATAAATATACAATATCCAACATAATCATCGTCAAAACAATAGTTTTAACGAAACTGGAAAAAGAGTACTGCCACTTTAATATATATAAACGGCGCAGTCGATAAATAAATTAAAACAAAGAAAGAAGGATAAAATTAATTTCGCGTTTACATTAGTTTTTAATGGAGATTGCAAATCTAGCTATGCCTCACTCAAAATGCTAGAGAAATTGATTATTAGTATATTTGACATGTGTTACAACAATGGCAACTGCATTACAGTTACATTGTTCATTGAAAAATTAAAATAATAATATTAAAAAAAAAAAAAAACTAATTGAGTCACAACTTTCATTTTTGCAGCGATGAGATTCTCGGGTCGTAAACATTAACCGTGCCGAAATGTGGTCCCGACTGGTAAAACGGCCTGAGATTCTATAGCGAACATACAGGCAGATCGTAAGCCGCCTATATATAAGAAGATGCCCTTATTAAAACAGAAATAAAATTTAATAAAATCTCACCTAAAAATGTAGATAAGCAGTGAGTTCATAAGAATCACTTAAGAGAGTCTTAATTTTATAATTTAAAAGTATAATAATTACTATTAAAGCAATAGTAACAGGCATAAAGTATAACAGTTTTGTACATCAAAATTTTTAAAAAAATAATGTTTTCGTTATTTTCTGGAATCTAAAATTGTAATAATAACTATGCCAATAGAAACATCGAAAATGTTAAACATTGGGTTCTATGAGAATCTCGCCAAAATGTGACCAATGCGATAGTTGATGTGGCATATCATTTCTAGCACCCACGTAGCGTTATATCGCCAAATTGTACCCAAAGTGACACTTGATATTATGTCACTATGCGTGCAGCCCGGCGTTGCACGGGCCATCTCAAATATTGCGTCGTTTCCTCAAATATTGCGTCGTTTCCACGGTACCGGCGTTGCACGGGCTACGCCGCCGCTGCGCAAGCTTAAATACAATACGGCAATGAAATTCTTTATTATCTATCCATACACAGACATACAGACCCGGATAATAAGCAATGGCCTTCGCGCGAGCCTAAATAATAAATACAGTCCCTAAAAATCATAGATTAATTAAGTACAACGCTCCCAAAAAGTACTTTTCTTTTGGCGTTCGAATTTTTTTAAGAAACCGTTGTGCGCCCGGCGCTGCGCGTGCCGCCCGGCGTTGCACGGGCCATCTCAAATATTGCGTCGCTTCCATGCGTCGCCCGGCGTTACACGGGCTTATCTCGATAATTAAAAAGTAGTCTCATAGATTAATTAAAGATTGTTAATTAGATCCGCGTTGCACGGGCAACGCTCGGCGCTGCGCGAGCTTAAATGCAACACGGCATTGAAATTCTTTATTATCTATCCATACTCAGACGTACAGACCCGGACCGATATTAATAAGCAAGGGCCTTCGCGCGAGCTTTAATAAGAGCAACAGTCCCTAAAAATCATAGATTAATTAAGTACAATGCTCCCAAAAAGCAGTTTTCTTTTGGCGTTCAGTTTTTGTTAAGAAATCGTTGTACGCCCGGCACTGCGCGAGCTTAAATGCAACACTGCATTGAAATTCCTTATTATCTATCCATACACAGACATACAGGACACGGACGGATATTAATAGGGAAATGCAAAACATTCGCATTAGAATAAGGACAATTAGTTATCCCTTTCAATCCTTTTTCGACTTAACACCATTTTCGTTTCATGCATTCAGAATAATTAAAACAAACTTTAAAAGTCCCCTTTTAAATACGAAAAACAGTTTTTATTAGATAGCAGACGATGCGCGTGCTTAAATACAACACGGCGTTGAAATTCTTTATTATCTATCCATACACAGACATACAGACCCGGACTGATATTAATGAGCAATGGCCTTCACGCGATCCTAAATAGGAGCAACAGTCCATAAAAATCATAGATTAATTGATTATAATGTTCGTAATTTTTTTTTTTTTTTGGCGTTCGATTTTTGTTAAGAAACCGTCGTACGCCCGGCGCTGCGCGAGCTTAAATACAACACGGCATTGAAAAACTTTATTATCTATCCATACACAGCCATACAGACCCGGACCGATATTAATAATAGAGAAATAATAATAGAGAAATTCAAAAGAGTTGCATTAGAATAAGAACAATTAATTTAAAAGTCCCCGTTAAAATACGAAAAATAGTTTTTGTTAGATAGCAGTTGATAAATAAATTAAAAAGAAAGAAGGATTAAATTTATTATTGCAAATACTTTTCTCCACCAGACCCCTACCTGTTAGCCGCGGTCTTAGGACGCACGGGGAGAGGTAGTGGGGTCTACGGATTTTACATGCACATATCCTCAAGTATACATGGTGGTCTTCAGTGGGTATCGCACGCGCGACCTTCCAGGTGGAAGTCCGACGTGCTAACCTAGGCCACCACGGCCCTTATTATTGCAAATACTAAATTGTATCAGTATACTATATATATCAAATACTAAATTGATATTTATCAGATTCAGGATGTAAATGAATGTCGAAAAACTAAATGCACATAAAGTCGAAAATATATTTAACAGGTAGTAACAAAGTTTACTGTAAATAATCTGTAAAATAATCTTATAATCATCTGCAAAATAAAAATATTATTTACTATATCATCAAAATGTAAAGTTCAAAACAACTAACTGCACATAAAAAGAAATATATATTTATCCGATTCAGAATGTAAATAAATGTCGAAAAACTAAATGCACATAAAGTCGAAAAGATATTTAGAAGGTAGTAAAATAAAGTTTACTGTAAATAATCTGTAAAATAATCTTATTATAATCTGTAAAATAAAAATATTATTTACTATATCATCAAAATATATATTAATATCCAAATACTATATCATCAAAATATGTATTAATATCCAAGATAAGAAATTTCAAAATTTTACGCTTATCAAAGCAAACGTTTTAACGAAATTTCAAAACTAACACATATGTAATTTCGGGATATAGTCTTACCAATCTGCAAAACAAAGTTATAATAATCTGTAAAATAGAAATATTAATTACTATATCATCAAAATATATATTAATATCCAAGATAAGAACTTTCAAAGTTTAATGCTTTTCAAAGCAAAAGGAGGGAAGAATTGCAGAAGGAGGGAAGTTGAAAGTCGGTCATCGAAAATTAAAACTTATTAACTATAAAACTTTAATTCCACAACATTAATGACGAATGATAATGTAACACATCGCACACCGGCAAGAACAGTGACACAATTCAAAAACGAAACAAATTCGTAAAACGGGATTTACATATTTCCAGTTTATATATTCTTCTAATCGTACTATAAATTAACGAATTTAATTACTTACTCTGGAACGATGGTTTGAAGTTTTTGCTCATCGTCTTTGATGTCCACACTTTTTAAAGAACTGGATCTTTCATAAATTTGATATTGTCCTTCTGTCCGGAAGCATAATTGCATAATTGCCCTTCCAGCCGTAAACGGCACACTTGTAAGGCATTTTAAAACTTTGAAAATTGATTACAAGAAGATAGTAGAAACGATAACCAACAAACATACAATAGGACTCAGTACCGGTAGTAGCACAACGGCAGATTGATGGCCTTCTCAAAATCACGTGACTTTATTTAGACTACTGCCGTGCAAAGGCTTCCAGGATATAGGGGGCCCTGCTTCCCCGGAAAATTCCGAATCCGACGGTACCCGTCCCGACGTCCGGCAACCTGCAGTTCTCGAGGAGATGAGGTGAGGTGACAGACACACACACACACACAGACGCGGGCAGATTTTAATAGTATAGACTAGGCGTGCCGCCCATCGTTGCCCGCGCTAAAATAATAGATTGAGGACACCTGGCTACGCCCGGCGCTGCGCGAGCTTAAATACAACACGGCATTGAAATTCTTTACTATCTATCCATACACAGACATACAGACCCGGAGCGATATTAATAAGCAATGGCCTTCGCGCGAGCCTAAATAAGAGCAACAGTCCCTAAAAATCATATATTAATTAAGTACATTGCTCCCAAAAAGTAGTTTTCTTTTGGCGTTCGATTTTTGTTAAGAAACCGTTGTACGCCCGACGCTGCGCGAGTTTAAATACAACACAGCATTGAAATTCTTTATTATCTACTATCCATACACAGACCTACAGACCCGGACCGATATTAATGAGCAATGGCCTTCGCGCGATCCTAAATAGGAGCAACAGTCCCTAAAAATCATAGATTAATTACAATGCTCGTAAATTCTTTTTTTTTTTTTTTTTTGGCGTTCGATTTTTGTTAAGAAACCGTTGTACGCCCGGCGCTGCGCGAGCTTAAATACAACACGGCATTGAAAAACTTTATTATCTATCCATACACAGTCATACAGACCTGGACCGATATTAATAATAGAGGAATAATAATAGAGAAATTCAAAAGAGTTGCATTAGAATAAGGACAATTAATTTAAAAGTCCCCGTTAAAATACGAAAAGTAGTTTTTGTTAGATAGCAGTTGATAAATAAATTAAAAAGAAAGAAGGATTAAATTTATTATTGCAAACACTAAATTGAATCAGAATACTATATATATCAAATACTAAATTGATATTTAGCAGATTCAGGATGTAAATAAATGTCGAAAAACTAAATGCACATAAAGTCAAAAAGATATTTAACAGGTAGTAAAATAAAGTTTACTGTAAATAATCTGTAAAATAATCTTATAATAATCTGTAAAATAAAAATATTATTTACTATATCATCAAAATATATATTAATATCCAAGTACTATAGTATCAAAATATATATCAATATTCAAGATAAGAGCTTTCAAAATTTTACGCTTTTCAAAGAAAAAGTTCTAACGAAATTTCAAAACTAAACATATAAATAATTTCGGGAAAAATAGTCTTACCAATCTGTAAAACAAAGTTATAATAATCTGTAAAATAAAAATATTAATTACTATATCATCAAAATATATATTAATGTCCAAGATAAGAACTTTCAAAATTTTATGCTTTTAAAGCAAAAATTTTAACGAAATTTCTAAACAATAGTTTATCGAAACTGGAAAAAAAAGACCGCTGCCACTCTAAGAAATATACAAAAAGCGCGTACGATAAATAAATAAATTAAAAAGAAAGATTAATATCGAGTACATTAATTGTTGCGAGCTTAAATACAACACGGCATACAGGACACGGACCGATATTAATAATAGAGAAATTTAAAAAATTCGCATTAGAATAAGGACAATTAATTATTTCGATTTTACGCCATTTGCGTTTCATGCATTCAGAATAATTAAATTTGTATTGAATATTCCAAAGGTAATAGTTTTTATTCTTACTGAATTGTAACTTCCTAGAGGAGAATACATACCTTTCTTTGCTCGTTAAATGCTTTCAGTTCTATTTTATATTTCCTCCCAGTAGTCAGTTTTTACGAATGGCGAATTAGAATGGCAGGCTAGTAAATTATCACACATTTAGAATAACTTAATAAATAAACATATAAGCTATTAAAAGATGGGCACACAAAGAAAAAAAAAAAGACTCCTGCAGATGATTTAATGACTTATGTTTTTTCAAAGACAAATTCGCATTCTCTTTCATTTTTCCTGTCAACAAAAGTAATGAACTTTTAAAAGCACTTTCCAAAATAATTACTCGATTGCATTACTGTTAAAGAATGGTTCCTTGAAATTTGAGCGTTTCGATTTTATTAAAGTGATTGATAATCATTAAGCTACAGTTTTATTTACTTCTTTACATATATTTATTCTGCATTTTTTAATTTCTTGTATATTAGAAAACTTCCAGTAATCTCTACGGGACCACAGAGTAATCATAAACCAGAGACATCTTAATGTTAATTCCTATGTAGTCAAAAACTGCGTTCAGCGCCCCCACGGAGAAAAACAGGAACTTCTTTTGACGGTTTTGCTGTTACTTTAATTGTTGTCACTCCCCATTCTTGGCTATTACGGTTATTGACGTCACCCCTATAACCATTACTAATTTCTTTTATTTGTGAATAATTGTCAGTAATTTTTATCGGTTGTGGAAAACTGCTTCTATTACTTTGAAATTTTGCTTCGTATAAATAAAATACCATTTCTACTAACGAATTTAATTTTCTAACCGACATTTTTTTAAAAATTGATTTCAAAATACTCTTTCCTGCTCTCCCTTCCCCTTTTATAGAATTAAACTGCAAGTAAGATGTATTTCACACTGATGTTTCGTATCACAGTCATATTTAAAATAACACTTTCAAAACATATTAATCTATTTCAGAATTCAAAATATTTGTTTCCCTTTTCTCGTTTTTACTTCGCCTAGCATTATATTTATCGACTCGGTTTCTTTTAATTTCGTTGATACAGTCTTTTATTCTACACTCCTAAAACCTATAGCTTTGTATGAATCTCTAGTTTTTAAGATTACCATCTTGTTTTATTCAACGTACTTGCTGTTCTTTTTGAATTAAAAAAGACATTAAATATATCAAAAGGTCTAACGACAAATCGGGTACTTTTCCGTTTCGGGGGGATGGCGATGGTTATTATTATTATATTTTTTAGCCAAATGAATCTACTATATCAGTTTTGGGTTGCCGTTGGCGATGTTTAAATATTTTTCGCAAAATGAAACTGTACAAACTAAACAAATTGATTTAGCAAAAAAAAAAAAAAAAAAACTATCGCCAGCTCCCTGAATCGGATAAACCAAAAATTGCAGCAGAAGTTTAATCAATATCCTTGAGAATAGCAAATAAACTCGAATATTTATGTGACCTGAAATGGTCGTAAACAAATAAACAAACAAGTTTAATCAATCATAAAACAATATACATAAAAAAATCTTTATTTAAACTCCCTATGTAGTAAGACAAGGTGCACATTATAAAAATCAATAAAATATATCCTGTTAAATAAAGTCCAATATAAAAAAGATAAATAAATTAAGCATTAATTTTCAACAGATAAAAATGAAAATGTAGAACATGTTCTGAATAAGTTCAGCTAAATGTATTTGGTATCAAGAAATTCTTAAGTTAGATATTATTTTAAAAAGTAATCCTTTCTAAATACCGTAAATAAACTTTAGCGTTGAAAAATATTCTAGAAAATGACGGTCCCGTAGATGATTACTCTGTGGGTTAGGCTGTCCCGTACAGAGTAATCATAAACCAGAGGGTCAACTCTCAAGCCGTTTTTTAGTGCCGATTTCACTAGCGCACCACGGGGAAAAACATGAACTAAATTACAGGAGTTCGCATTGAAGTTTAACTTATGTCTCCTCTACGACGATTTTATCTTTGTTTTGAAAGGAAATTGCATATTTCTTCAGAATCAGTTCGCTCATTTGCAGATTTGCGTAGTTCTTTCAGATTGAATCATTTTTGCACTTTCATTATTTTTGTTTGTCATTTTCAGGAATATTTTTCAACGCTAAAGTTTATTTACGGTATTTAGAAAGGATTACTTTTAAAAATATCTAACTTAAGAATTTTTTGATACCAAATATATTTAACTGAACTTATTTAGAACGTGACCAACATATGATTGTGCACCTTGTCTTACTACATAGAGTTTAAATAAAGATTTTTTTATGCATATTGTTTTATGATTAAACTTCTGCTCCAATTTTTGGTTTTTCCGATTCAGGAGGCTGGCGATAGTTTTTTTTTTTTTTTGCTAAATCAATTTGTTTAGTTTGTGGAGTTTGTTTTTGCGAAAAATATTTAAACCTCACCAACGGCACCCCAAAAATGATATAGTAGATTAATTTGTCTAAAAAATAATAACAATAACCATCGCCAGCCCCCCCCCCCCCCCCCGCCCCCGAAACGGAAAAGTACCCGATTTGTTAATTAGATCTTATTGTATGATATTTAATGTCATTTTTAATTCAAAAAGAACAGTAAGTACGTTGAATAAAATGAAATGGTAATCTTAAAAACTGTTCTGAGATTCATGCAAAGCTATAGGTTTTAGAAGTATATATAGAATAAAAGACTGTATCAAAAAAAAAAACTGTATTAAAAGAAAAACCGAGTAGACAAATATAATGCTAGGCGAAGTAAAAACGAGAAAAGGGCAAACAAATATTTAGAATTCTGAAATAGATTAATATGTTTTGAAAGTGTTATTTTAAATATGACTGTGATACGAAACATCAGTGTGAAATACATCTTACTTGTAGTTTAATTCTATAAAAGGGGGAGGGAGAAAATTAAAGAGAATTTTGAAATCAATTTTTAAAAAAATGTTGATTAGAAAATTAGAGTCGTTAGTAGAAATGGCATTTTATTTATACGAAGCAAAATTTCAAAGTAATAGAAGCAGTTTTCCAAAACCGATAAAAATTACTGACAATTATTCACAAATAAAAGAAATAAGTAATGGTTATAGGGGTGACGTCAATAACCGTAATAGCCAAGAATAGGGAGTGACAACAATTGGGGGAAGTAACAGCAAAACCGTCCAAAGAAGTTCCTGTTTTTCTCCGTGGGGGCGCTGAACGCAGTTTTTGACCACATAGGAATTAACATTAAGATGTGTCTCTGGTTTATGATTACTCTGTGGCCTAACCTGGCCTGGGTAAAGCTAAATCCCCACCTATCCATTCCGTCTGATGTGAGGCTCACTTTGCAGTTCGAGTTGGTCACGTGGTAAAAAACGATCGACGCGTTTCAGTTGAAGGCGGATTGCGTGATTTCAATCAAAGTGTTCGATAAAAAATGGCAAAACGATCGAGTCAGTTGAATCCCTGCCGAAAATGATTGTTAAACTAGACATTATTCAAGTAAATATATTCAAATTTCAGAAATACATTTTAATTACTGAACGAATATGTAAATAAAATAGTGTATTCCATTCTCACCAAGCACTATATTTCACCCCTATCTTTTAAAATACCTTATTTAGTTATTTATTTTTATTCTATTTTATTTCTCTTATTTATTGTAGGGGCTGTCTTCAAATAGAGAGTGATGGATGTTTTTTTTTTTTAATTGGTCCTTAGAGTAATAACACATTAATAATAATTGTAGTTGAAAGTAAGATGTTATTTACCATTTTAACAATGGGTACTATTTCTAACCACTTAGTTAAATAATCAACTAGTACTAAATAATCTTTTTTACCAAATTCACAAACATCGCACCCTACTTTTTCAAAAGGTAGCGATAAAATTTCATGAGAAATGAGTGGTTCTTTACAATTTTTTGGTCTAAATTTCACATTTTGAACATTTAGCAATTAAATTTTCAATATTATTAAGCATTCCTGGCCAATAAAATATTTGTCTAGCTCTAGATTTACACTTTTCCATACCGAAATGACCTTCGTGGATTTTATCCAACATTTCTTTTCTAAGATCACTGGGTACAACCATTTTAATGATTTAAGAAAACAAGTCCATCTTCCTCAAAAAGATCTTGCCTCAATTTAAAATAAAACCTAACATTTTCATGTACATCTTTCTTTGAATGTGGCCAGCTATTTTTACACAACGATATTAAATTATTTAATACAGGATCCCTTAAAGTACAATCTTTAAATTGTTTCAATCTTTTATTACTAACCTGTAAGTGCCTTGTAGCTTTGACAGAATGAATTATTTCTTTGAGAAATGGATCATTATCATCAGTTTCATTTATATAAGACCTAGCTAATAAATCGGCAACATGCATATGTTTCCCTGGTACATAAACTATATCAACATCATACTTGAGTAACTTTCATTTCATTCTTTGCAACCTGCTAGACAAAACATTAACAACATTTTTTTTATGAATTGATACAAGGGGCTTATGATCACTTTGGACAATTACTTTTCTACCATAAATAAAATTGTGAAATTTTTTAGTTGCAAACACAATACTCAAATACTCTTTTTCTATCTGAGCATAATTTTGTTCTGCCTCAGACAGAGCACGTGAAGCAAAACCAACAGGTTGTCCATCCTGTAAAAAACAGCACCCTAATCCACTTTTAGAACTATCGCATTGTAGTACAATTTGTTTTTTAGAATCAAAAGTTGCTAAAACAGGAGCTTGACTAACTTTATTTTTTAATTCATTAAGAGCTTGTGAATGTATAGGCAACCAATCAAACTGAACAGTATTTTTAAGCAGCTCTCTTAAAGGAGCTGTTGTTTCAGCCATATTAGGAATAAAATTTCTAAGATAATTAATCATCCCTAAAATTCTCTGCAATTATTTTTTGTTACTCGGATTTTCTAAGCTTAAAACAGCTTTAACCAGCTCAGGATCTGGTTTCATTCCATCCTTATTAAAAATATGACCGAGATACTTAACTTCACTTACTCGAAACTGCAGTTTATTTTTATTAAACTTCACATTTAATTTTCTAGCTCTTTCAATGACTTTATTTAATATAATATCATGTTCTACTTCGTCATTAGCATATATGAGCATATCATCAAAATAAATTAACACACCTGGAATATCCCCAAAATTTTGCTCATTAAACTTTTGAAACAGTTGGGGGGCAACAGACCCTCCAAAAGGCAACCTATTAAATTTATACACAATACCAAAGGGAGTACTAAACTGACACAATTTACTCGATTCTTCATCAAGCTCTATTTGATAAAAGCCATCTTTTAAATCAAACACACTATAAACAGATTTATTGCATAATTTAGGTACTAATTCATCAATCCTTGGAATCAAGTGATATTCTTTTTTAATCACTTTATTTAAGTCCTGTGGGTCTAAACAAATTCTTATTGAACCATCTGACTTTTCTATAATAACTAAATTACTTATCCAGCCATTTGGACTTTCTACTTTACTTATAATACCAGTTTGTTCCAAATCACTTAATTTCTGTCTTAATTTAATTTTAATTGTTTCTGGAACTCTCCTAGGCGGTCTAGCAATAGGTTCTGCATTTACATCAATCTTAATAGAGCATGTCATATTAAATTTTCCCAAACCTTCAAAAACATCTCTAATTTCCTTAATAAAAGAATTTTTATCCCTTATTTTAACATCATTAATTTGTTTCCTTTGAATAAGTCCTGATTCTTCACAGCTAATCAACCCAAGTAAAGCTCCAGAATTACAATCTACAATTACAAATTCTAAGCATTTTTTAATATTATCAAGTTTACACTCGAATTCAACTATTCCTAGAGGTTTTATTTGGCTTCCACCATATGCCTCTAAAATTAAATTAGTAGGTTTCATTAACTTATTACAATTTAACGATTTAAAAATATTATTTGGCAACAAGTTTACATCCGAGCCCGAGTCTAATTTAAATTCTAAAGTTTTCTGTCCTACCTGTATTTTGTGCACCCAACAAGAACCTCTGTTTTTACGACAAACAGAATCCACAACAAATGTCGAGTTAACTGATAAACTTTTACTTTTGTTTTCGTGCACTTTAGAATGTTTATACTTATTATTCATACAACCGACAGCAAAGTGATTTACTCCCTTACACAACCTGCATACTTTGCCATACGCTGGGCTATTCGCTCTTCCATGTTCAGTAGAACACTTTTTACACAAATAAACTAAATTTTCTTTGGGATAACTTCTTTTCCGTGCGCTATTTTCTTGATTCTGCCTCGTATTAGGAACATACCTCGCAGTTAAAGCACCACTTCGCTTATTTAGAAGATGGATGTCTGCTTTCCGTTGAATGATGTCGGCTTGTAACCTGCTCATTTCAGCTGCTCGGCAAATTTCAATTGTTTTCCGCAAAGTTAGTTCACTTTCGCGCAATAACCTTTCTTGTATCTGTTTGTCAGACACGCCGATAACTATTCTGTCTCTAATTATAGAATCATTTAAAGTTCCATATTCACAGTACTTTATTAACTTCCTTAAATCCGTTAAGAATTCGTCGAATTTTTCACTTTGTTCTTGTGTTCGGCAGTTAAACACATACCTTTCAACGACAACATTTCTTTTCGGATTAGCGTAATTTTCAAAGGCAGCGATGACGTCCTTAAAACTTTTTCGCTGAGCATCCGTTAATTCGAAAGTATTATAAAGTTCCACCGCTTCCTCGCCGAGACAATTTAGCAAAATGGCGACTTGTACATCACTGTCTTTAGCAGCATGACCACCAGCTTTTAGAAATATTTCAAAATTCTGACGAAATCTCTTCCAGTCTTCGGCGATATTCCCAGTTAGATTGAGAATTTTCGGCGGCTTAATTCCTTCCATAATTTAACTAGAAAGTTTTTTTTCCAACTTGACTTAGGTCCGAATTCGGCTGCGCCATGTTATATCTTACATGCTTTATTCTAGACTGAATCAGATTACATTGCATTCTAGGTGTCGCTACTCACCAATATTTAAGATACAGTTACAGTCATGCAACAACTAGCGTTATGCTATGAAGCCTAGTTGGAGAACCACCGGAATTTTTTTTCCTTTTTAGAAAAATGTGTTAAAAAAAGTGTTGCTTAAAAAATATATGTATTTTATGCAATTTTTCATATTTCTTGTAGGTATTAACTGTACATCGTTAAAAATGCATAAATAAAAAAATGTGATGCTTCAAGGTTGAAAGTGCTATTTTATTTGGTCACTTGAATCAATTTTGCAAGCGCCAGACAGAAATTCTCTTCAAAGCAGAATGTTAACTTTATTTTTCCTTTTAAAAGTGTTAGTACGACAAAAATCAGACAAACCGGTCGCATTGCTCAATTGTGCACACAGAAAAGAGGTTGAACAAGCATTTAATTAAACGAAAACAAAACAGATACATTGCTGATAATTTCTTTGCAGCGGTTGATATTTTTCAGCAGATTTTCCATCTTTCTCACCAATACAGAAAGATGTTTTTAATATCTCTCAATCCTTAAGTTCGTCTGGTGGTGCTCCAGTCATAGCCAATTCTTCCCTGTAACCAGAAGTTTCATTAGCAAAAATTATGAATTAATGAGCAAATATTTATGAATTAAAAGTACATTTTTGACACAAAACTGTTAAATGGTATTCTGTAAATATTCTCCACAATATAATAATTCTAGCAGTACCAATTGAGTCGTAGATAAAGCGCAATACTAAACTGAAACTCCGGTAATTAGTACATGGTATTTACATGAAAATAAAAAACGTTTCTGAAATTGTAGTAGAGGAAATAATGTGCAATGCAAAAATCCGGTAAATGCGTATTAGGTTCCTGGTATTTAAACGACTTAAATTTTAAGTTTTCGAATCCTTTGTTTTACAAGACATAACAGCAACAAATGAACAAGAATCAAAGCACAAGTTAGTGTCGGAAATTTCATTAATAACTGAACTAAAATTGCTTTAACATTTGAGGTGGCCATCTGAGCTGTTCTCCTCATAGCAGCCCTTCAAATTGTTAACCATGGATAATGTCGTTTTGGATAAGAGTTGGTCTTTTGACTTATGTCTTAACCCCTTAAATCTTGAATTTTTTCCCGTAAAATTGATGAAAGGTCTGGTGATTGGTCTTTTTTGACGGAAAATGAATTTATAGGTATAGTATAAGTTATTTTTTGCAATATATGCTGTGGGGGGGCAGGTTACTAATAAGCGGGGTGGGGTGGTATAAAAGCTAAAAAAATGATAATCTAGCCTATCCATTTTTACTAGAACGGATTCTCAGACGGCATTAGAAATGAAATAACGCGAGACACAGGATCTCCAGTGTGCGAGATGGACATGTGCTAATTTGGCGGTAACTTTCGCCCGCGTCAGTCACGGGCAAATGTGTTAAGATATTAACTTATTTTAATGGCTTCTAAAATATTCAGTATAATGCTAATTATTTCATGATTGTGTCTTACATGATGACTCGTCTAAAATTAGCATGTGAAAAGAAAGCTGAACATATTTCACTGGACCTGTCTACTAAGGTACCTATTGGATCCGTAATAGTTTGAAGTTAAAGAAAGCTTAATTCGACTCATATATTCCGGAAACATTTAGGTACTTCATTTTCCACTGATGCGCAGCAAGTTAGAATAAAAAAACCTAATCCTTGAGCTATAATCAGAAGAGTAGTCGCGAAAGTTCCATAGCCAAGCAATTAACGTGGAGTTCTAAAATCTGAATTTTGTCCTCCTTATTCAGTAGTCAAGCCTGGAGGGTGCTTTCGCACTAAGTCTCCCGCCGTCCTATTGCACACAAAGTACAAAGAAAGGATGCCCCCCCCCCCCCCACGTCTTTAAATAAAAGGTTTTTTTTTTTTTTTTTTTGTAAGGAGTTATGCACATTTCCTTGATCAAAAGCATCTTGTGTCGACTTAAAAGGAAAATAACTTTTTAATCAAAAAAATCAACAAAAGAGTGTTGCAAAAAAGGTTTTTCAACAGAAAATCAAATGTATGTAAATTTTAAAACAATTATGTATATTTCTCATACAAGCTTGACTTTCAGTAAAAGGAAAATTTTTACTGAAAAAGAAAAAAAAATGTTAAGATGTATGTATATAAATATATATATATATATATTATATATACACACACAAGAAGGACATAATATTTCGCAAATTATATGTGTACGCAATTTAAAGTACTTACGTGTTGTCGTGATTTAGATTTTATGACAAGCCTTCGAGCTTAATATTTTGGATTTTCCCGCATTTATTTGACATGCTTACAGAACAAGCTATTCCGCACCAAGTGATCTTTTTTATTAGCCTACTTTCCCGTAAAAGTAAAAAAAATAATAATAAAGCATGAAAGAAGTATTAATGTATCGGAAAAATATCGTTAAAAATAAAGAAAAGTCCAAAAAAAAAAAAAAGAGTGAAGAAATTAAATAAAAATTGAAAAATAAAAAAATTGAAAGTAGGGTTTTGAGATGGGGAAAATGTGTGTCTGTCGGTCTGTTCCCACCCCTAATAACTTTTGAACGAATTGTCCGATTCGAAAAATTATTTTTGCATTCGAAAGATCTCGGCGAGGACATCTCATTTTATTTTACTTTTTTATTTGAACAATTTTTCGCTCAATTTTGAACAGTTCAAAAAAATTTAACATTAGCGCCTATGGGCGAAAGTGAAGCAAATGATGTAAACTCTGGGTCCAAGATCCAAGTTCCAATGAGCAAGCTTGCTGGAGGAAGCTCTTGGCTTAAAATATTAATTTGAACAGTTTTTGTTCATTTTTGAACAGTTCAAAAAATTAACATAGCGCTTACGGGGAAATTTCAATCCTATATAAATCCTAACCTAACGGACCGATTTGCTTGGAACAAACTTTATTGGAAAGCTCTTATAACGTAGAACATTTACAAATAGAAAGTTCATCCAGAACTAACGAGCCTATTTTCCTATGAAAATTTTTTATTGGGATTTTTAAGTATATTTCTCAATGAGTGAAATAATGAATGAATGAATAAATGAAAGAGTGAAAGAATGACTCAATGAATAAATGAATGAGGAAAAGAAAGAATGAATGAATAAATGAGTGAATAAATGAAAAAATAAATAAATGAGTGAATAAATACATGAATGAGTAAATGAATGAATAAACACATGAATGAGTAAACGAATGAATGAATAAATGAATGGCTGAATAAATGAAAGAATGAATGAGTGAGTGAATGAATATGTATTATCCGTTGAAAAAGGTATATTTGACAAAAATTAAGAACTTAAGCTAAATGAGAAAGAGCAAGAAAGAGATAGCTAGATTATAAATTTGAATTTGGTGTATACGGGAAAGTAGGCTCGTATAGTTCTAGACGGAACTTCTTGTTATTATTGCATTCCTTCGTCAGACTGAATTTGCAAAGTACACATCTGTCTGAAATTGCGCTTTAACATTACAGAGATAGAAAAACTTACTCATTACTCTTGGAATCATCAGCGGATCCCGGTACTTCAGCTGCCACTCGTAGCAGCGGTTCAGGACCAGACCAATTTTGTAGCACTAGTTCTGCCTTTGAAATTCCAAGTGCCCTTCCTCTGCCTGATGATTCTAAATAAATCAGACTGAAAATGAAGCAGGAATGTTACTCTTTTGCTTTCTTGATTACTTTTTCAATTTTCATAATGTTTCAGCTTTGAACTGATTCACATTTGCAGTGACCACAAAAAATAATGTTCAATCGGGTGACATTTCTTTTAAGTAATAAGAAAAAAGAAACAAATGCTTAAATTGGTACATAATGCTGAAAATCCCTTTCGCCATCTAAACGAATGCGAGAAATATTACAGTAAATAAAAATAACAATTTTTGATATTAAGCTATCTGAAATCAAATGTTTTTGCAAGCTTGCATATGAGGAAAGAAAATAAATGAGTTATTTTCATACAACAGATGCTTTGTATGCATTCCATTTACCATCTACCACTGCTTTAAATCTTGTAAGGAGTGATTTAATAAAATTTTCTGTCAGAATAGTCTTAATTTGGGATCAATTTTTAATTATGTGCAGATTTGCTTGAAATCTCACCATTCTGTCCTTAAATTCAAAAAATTCCACAAACTGCTAAGTGAACTCAAAACTAGAACAATCGAGCAGGCAAAATATTACAAAGCAAAAAATAACATTACTATGAACCACGACTAATCGAAGAAACCTCCTTTACTTTTAAATTATTAATATTCTAAAAGACATCGAAAAGGAGATGTCGAACAGACTGTGTGAATACTTACAACAAAATGCCAGAAAATGCGTAAATTGCAGCGGATTTCATCTTCTCTAAGTGATTAGAGAAGTGTTCAAATCCTTGGATATTTATACTCTAAAAATTTCCGCAATGCCTCAAACAAATAAATTATTGTCGGATTAATCGAGCAGGCAAAATATTCGAAGCAAAAAATAACATTACTATGAACCACGGCTAATCGAAGAAACCTCCTCTACTTTTAAATTATTAATATTCTAAAAGACATCGAAAAGGAGATGTCGAACAGACTGTGTGAATACTTACAACAAAATGCCAGAAAATGCGTAAATTGCAGCGGATTTCATCTTTGCTAAGTGATTGGATACAGTGAATATTCAAACCCTTGGATATTTATACTCTATAAATTTCCGCAATGCCTCAAACAAATAAATTATTGTCGGATTAAGTTTTCGTTTTGAAAATTGAAATTTTATAGCGCATTGACGTTGTGCAATTGTAATTGTTCGCCCGTCATCATATTTAAAAAATATATATTATTTTAAAATGTGATGAAAGTTATATTAAAGGTATTTGAAAGTTGCATAATATTTTTCCTGTAATAGTTCGCGGTTCTCTAATTTATTTCATGTTTATTGTTGTCTGAAGAAAATTTCCGGCACATAAGCGTAAGCAGAGTTTTGGATTTGTGGGTGCTTCTGATTCGGGGGTCTATGTATTAAGATTACGCCCAGAAGGTAGGGCTTCCAAAGCCCCCCCCCCCTCCCCCCCAAAAAAAATTGTGCACAAAGCAGTATTAAGTCACTTGAGGTATGGAAATGGTGCCTCAAAAACGAAAAACATTTTTCAGTTTCGTATTAGCGTTCGCATTTTAACAGTTGATGCGGATACCTTGGTACCCCTGGTGAAAAACGTGCGCACTCCAGTGCCTGGATAGATAGATTTTTTTCATGCTATTAAAGTTGCTCCTTATAGTGCTAAAAATGTTGGTTTTTAGTGCAAAGTTTCTTGCTTTTTACCCCCAACTACTTGTTATATTATTTTTTGTAATGGTGAGTAGAGAAATTCCGTTGCATATACATTAACAGAGAGCTAACTTCTTTATTCATTACAAAATTGAGCAGAAGCTGTCCGAATCAAGGGCGACACATTTTCAAAAATATTTAAGAGACATTTATAGGAATTGGGCAGAAATGGGCGTCAATATACACATTTTTTGATTTTGCTGAAATTTTGTGGCGACTTCTGCTTTTTTTTTATTTTAATGACACTGATTTTCCCTACTCTCCATTTTTTTTACATCCAAAAAAAATACTAAATCTGGACACCATCCAGTTTTTTTCTCAAATTGACATCTGTTCACATTCGATTTCCTCCGGGCTTAAGCATTTGCCAAACTAATTCGTGTGATTGCAACATGGCTTTTAATAGTTAAATTGAATTCCTTTGCAAATTTTTCTGGTGAAAACCTTGCAGATTTACCCAAACTTTGTCGCAAAAAGTGAAAAAGTGCCATGTTTGAGACCTCTTGAGCCCATGCACTGAGGATCAACCTTACATTTTGGGTTTCACTTATTTGCAGTACTATCCATTTTAAACTGAAATAAGTCATTTGTTGCTTGGTTCTCCCTCAGTCTTGAAGAAAAATAGCTACTTTTGTACTTAACGAAACGATAAAGTAATGGTCCTAATTAATTTGGTGCTTCTTCATTTTTCAAAGTTCCCGCAATAATTCAACAACACTTGATGCAAAATCTTATTGATTTATAATCATTCGGTAAATTATTGAAGTCAATTTTAGGAAGATAAGCGCCTTAATCTTATTCCTCATTTATTTATTTATTTATTTATTTTAAAAACAATTTGACTTCTAAATTTTCAAATTTTAAAATTAAAACACACAATTTACTGTTATGGCAGGAAAATTATAATTCCTAAATATTTGTTGCAATGTTTTAAAGTTAAATTACGAACTCATGCAAGGAATAGGGCAAATGAAATTCCTAGGCTATAAAATTGGTACATTCGTTGCAAATACAAAAATTCGTAACTGACTTTTAACAAATTTTAGTTAATTTAGATCGTAATAAAGTTTTTGTATTATTTAATTTAGAAGCTGACTACAGGACAAGTGACCAGGTATTAGTTTACAAATCGATTTGAGTTCAAAGAGAGGTCCATTTAATTTGCATGAATAAGAATAAAAACTACTGATTGTGTCTCTGCTGTTGCTCAAAATATGACTCATTCCAATTTCTCATGCAGATTTTCTATTGTGAAATGTGTAGTTTTTTTTTTTTTTTTCCTTTTTCTTTCTATTCTTCTTTCCTTTTTCTTCTTTTTTTGATTACAATAGATACATAATAACGCAAGGCAAAATTTAAACGATAAATAAGTAGCTAAAAATAGAGCTTTATATATTTTTTATTTATGCTACTTAATATCTTGAAATTTCTGTATATGTGAATATTTTTCACTTTTGTTACAGTAAACAAATATGAGGCTGCAATTTAATAACTAAAAAAAGCAAGTAACCAAAGAAATTCCTATCCACTACTTTTATCGAGTGTCAATTGCCACTGCATGGATGATTTTTCAAAATTCGCTGCCCTTTGCTGTCGGTGTGTAAAATCGTTTTTACTACAAGTTATAATAATCTTTTCCAGTCTTGAGGTGAAAAAAAGAAAACCACTCTTTTTTCATGTGGATACCATTCACTCCAGAGATACATGAAAAATTTCTATTTATCAGGAATTGTGTACAGTGTAATTTTAGAGAAAAATGTCTCTAAGACATTTTATTTTACAGTATTGAAAAATGGTGTGCAATTTTGAGTGTTTTTAGTTCCAACCAATGTTTTCTTTTTTTTTTCCTTTCTTTTTTTAAAGTTCTTATATCGATTGCCTAAAAATGGTCATGGTCAATTCTCGTTATTAAATTGGAGACATCCCTTCAATTCTGTTTCTTTTGTGATCACGTAAATGATTTTTTGGAATTCTTAATCAGTTTTGCATCTCTTACTAAGCACAATTACCACATCAAAGACTCGGCTGTATTTCGAACGTAGAAACCAATGCAACGTTACAAAATTCAATGGCGCTCCAGCCCTTTTGGGGGCCACGGCCTACTTGCCCATCGAGAACCAGTTTTCGAGACCGAGGGCCCTGGGGGGTCGACAGGGTGGCGTAGTGGTAAGACGCAGGTCCCGTACGCCCAAGATCGCAGGTTCAAACCTGGTCCAAGTCGGTTGATTTTCAAGATGCAGAAAATCGTCTGCTTCCATGTTGTATGATTATGCGGTACGTTAAGGATCTCTTGAGTATCCGTTTGGCATGGATACTCTCGGCTAAACTGAGTTCCTAGTGCAGATTGCATCAACGAGAGCTCAGGTGCCCCATCTAGGGGAAACTAAGCGCCAAAAAATTGCGGCAGTGGTACCACACTCATTGTGGTGCCGCTAAAAGAGTTGGTATCAATATCTGGGGACGCACTAGGTCTTCAATGGTTGATGACCAATACTGCAGCCCCATTAGAAAGAAAAAAAAAGGGCCTGGTGTGCAGAAGCAGAAGTTCCGGTCAAGTGGTCGGCCTGACGCGGAACCCCCAGTGTTTAGTTCCCAAGCATGCATGGTCCCCATTTTATCGACCCAAATTTTTATCGACCCTGCCCAGCCCGGGAATCGACATCCGGACCTGTGGCATGGTAGCACAGAAGGCTACCACTCAGCCACTGGGCTTCATTGCGACGTTATAAACGAAGTTGATTATACATATTTTACCTCAAACTACACATTAAACTTTTTAAATAATATTACCTTACCTGTATGACATAAGAGCCTTTATGCAAGCAAATTCTTTCGAATAAACTCATAACGCATGGTTTATGAATTTATGATTTAGTCTGTGAGAAACGGTTTGACTCCGTTTTACTGTTTGTAAGTTTAATGCTTCGATACGTTTTCTGCAAATCAATTTCGATAAAGGTTTTATTTTTATGCTTTTAACCAATCTCTTTGATTTTGTAAAGTTGCGTGCTGTTTTTGCAGTGTTCAAAGCTTCTGTAACAGTAGATAAGTACGCTGTCAGTCTTTGTCTGTATCATCGGTTTTGTGATTAACCTCTGATTATGAAAGTTCTTCACTGGTTTGAGAAACGTCAATCAGTTTTAAATGCACCCGTATCTTGAACCACATAATTACCTGGTCTAAATTTTCTGAAATCAAGGAAACAATCGGCAGTACAGATTTCAAGCTAATCTAACCATTCTAATTACAATTGGTGTCGAGAAGTCGATGGGGATGACTATCTTTCAAATAACGTGTATTTATTAGTTTATTTGCCGTAAAAACGATAAAATCAGAAACAAAATCGCAGGGAAAATGATGATGAAACAGAGGTTACCATTTGAACTATGATCCAGGGTTGCCAAATGCCCCGGATTTTTCAGGACAGTCAGGTACTTTGAGAAATTGTATTGCGTCCCGGGAAACTTCAATACGAGGCGCAAATATCCCGTATTCTTGCCAGGATATAAATTTTGCCGGATAACGGGTGTCCAATGTGTGACCGGTCCGTACCGGATATCCGGCTGGGATGTTTCAAATCTGTAAATTCTATTTATTTTGTCCTATTAATTTTCTTCCAAATACGCAATAAAATTTTATTTTATGTATATCTTCAAAATATGCTGATCAATTAGATTTTTAGAATCAAAATTGACATTCCAGAAAACAAGACGGATATTGGATTCCGGATATTTAAAAATCTGTCGGATATCCTGTATCCGGACGACGACCTCCCCTCTCTCCGTCGATGTGCCCCGCTGTCCCGTATTTGCAGTTTTTGAATTTGGCAGCCTTGCTTTGATCTTAAAAGCGAAGTGATTGAGCATTATTTTCAATAGGAACATGTGAGATCAACGATTCATTGACATTGAGCCATTAAAAGAATGTATGTTCAAATCGTGAGCAACTGGGAAATTTATACTATGCAAAAGTTTCGCAATATCAAAACTAAATGAGTAGATATTGGATTAAGTTCTGATTTTGAAGATTCAAATTTTCTTAATGCAGTTACATATGCAATTGTATTTTTATTTCGCCATACTTGTGTATTTGAAGAAATATTAAGTATTTCAAACTTCCATCATCATTCTTCATTTTGTAATTACGAAGATGCTTATTTAATATTTTAACCGACATTCAAAAGGAGGACGGTTCTCGATTCATACCGCATATTCATATGTATATATATATATATATTTTTGGAGTTGCATGATGGTCCATCCATAACGTCTCACCGCATGATCCGATTTTGATCATTAATTTTTGTAATTGATACAAGGGGGTCTCCCATAGGTCCCTGCGTCTTCGTTTGAGCATATTCCATAATCAGAAAAAATCTATAGGCGCAGTTTAGTGCTTTTCTTCATTTTCATCTATAGCTTTTGCTTAAATGAACCGATTTTAGTAATTTTTTTAAAAAGTCGATAGAGTATCGTCGTAACTTATGTATCGTACATTAGTTTAGCTAATGTTTTCTTCAGAAACGTTATGAGTAGAAAATAAGTATTTTTTTAAAAATTACATTGAGGGGCTTACTTACCATGGTATTTCGCTATTGAATAAACAATTAATAGACATAAAACACATTGTTAAAACGAATTTGTTGCCATAAAGCAGTAATATTAAAAGCACGTATAATAAGAGTTTTAAATGAAGGCTTTCCTGAAATATTCATTCAGGCTGCTTATTTTTGTGACTTTTTAATCGATTTCAAAACGGAATTTATCATATATTGATCAGTTTTTAAAACCAGGTAATATTATTAGATTAATGTACGACAATATTATGAATCTAATGAATGTTTTCAAGTCATGTGCAAGTATTTAGTAACTGACGGAAAGGGATTCTTTGTTTAGAACTCACAATTAATATTTGTATTATTAATATTGTTGTTTTCAAAAATAGTTGTCAGGTACTCGTATATGTACTAGAAAAGAAAAAAAAGTTGGTTATGGCTGGTGCATATATTTTTCTTTGTGATACTTTGTCTAGTACTCTTTTCGGATCGTTACGTTTCATTTAAAACCCGAGAGCTTGGAGGAGCACATCCGCTGGTCTCTTGTGTAATGAAAATATTATTTCAAAAAAGACATTTAACTTTCAAAAACCTATGTAGTAAAGTAAAAAAATGAATAAGATGTGCTATCTCAATAAACATATTGGAGCCTGTAAGTGTAATTCATAATAATAATAGTTTCCGCTTTTGTTAAAAAAATACACTTTATTAGTTTTTTCAGCTTGATCCAAAATATTATTATTCAAGACCACTACATTTTAAAACATGTATGAATATATACAAATAGATTAAAACATCTATATAGAGCACGAAATTAACTTTCCTTTCAACGTCGTGCGAGCCACCCTTGCGTTGAAAGGCGTACTCATGAAATAGCAGAAATCAAGTTGATTATAAGTAAGCCGACCAAATATGCTAATTGCAAAGTGGGGACAAATCCACGTAATGTCCCCACTTTTGAAAGGAGAAGTAGGGACAAAAGTTGCTATGAGCTGGTTCGCATGTAATTGCAGGCAGCAATGTAAAAATAAATAGCAAAAAAAAAAGAAAAAATTAATTATATTTTCCCAGTATAATGTCTAGTTTTTTACAAAAAAGTATTCAACGATGTGAAAATAGTGGATTGCCCGCTAAAATAGGGAACACTAATTCTGGATACCTGACTTAAATTGTACAGTTACACATTTTGTTATGTTTTATCAATTTAGGTAGACATTTGACTTTTATATACTACTATTATAAGATTTTTTTTTGTTGTTTTTGCTTCATGATTTGCGTTTAAAATCGATTTAAAATCCTGATAATAAAATAATTTTGTCATTTTTTTTAATTTCAAATCAGATATATTAGAATCAAATAAACTGGAAAAATCGAATAAGAAGTAATGATTTTAAATTCATAAGCGTAGAAAATGGTTTCAACCTCTGTAAAAGGCAACAATCAGCCTATACTCTTAAAGAAATGATATAGGATTTATAACTGTAAAATACTGAGAAATATCATAATTCTTAACTAAATTCTATTAACCAAATGACAAAATTTAAATAGTAGAACAAAGAGTAAGAAACTCGTTCTCCCCAGGCAAAACCAAAATCCCTAGTAATATCAAATAGATGATTTCAATTATGAACTCAAACTAATGTCCATTGATAAGCCAACTCTTCCTGTCAACTATGATGTCCATGATGGTTATCGGTGATGACCGTGTGCTCCGTGATGGCCGTGATGTCCGTGATGACCGTGATGGCCGTGATGTTCATGATGTTCGTGATGTTCATCGTGATCTCCATGATGTTCCCCATGGTCTTCGTGATGTTCCTCGTGATCTTCGTGATGTCCCTCGTGATCTCCGTGATGTTCCTCGTGATCTCCATGATGTCCCTCGTGATCTCCGTGATGTCCTTCATGATCTCCGTGATGTGACCCTTCTCCTCCATCCGATCCTTTTCCTCCATCAGACCCTTTTCCTCCATCAGACCCTTTCCCACCATCTGATCCTTTTCCTCCCTCTGATCCTTTTCCTCCACTTTTCGGAACTGCAGGGGTTTCAGCTCCTTTCTTTTGTTCTTGCGGACTTGGTTTTCCAAATGCTTTACCTCTGCCAGAGAATTCCAAACAAATCAGCCTGAAAAATAAACAAACATGTTACTTTTTCGCTTTTTATATGTTCCTGCTTCGAACTGATTATCCTATAACAATGCTCGGTAACAGGTGGAACGCGGTAAGGTCAAAAACAAGTCAAAAACTATTCGATGAAAAAATTTTGAAAGTTTTATGAATTACGAAGAATTTTCCGGCAAAAATGTGGATATTAAATATTTATACATTCTAATAGTAGCTTTAAAATTATATAATTTGAAATTCGACGACTTTTTTTTCTCTCTCTCTTTTTTTTTTTTTTTTTTTCGCTCCCCAGTTAGTTTCGTGTTCCATATTTAATAATGTCCTGCAGTGGACCAGTCGGTAGAAGTTCGGTTCCCGCAGAACACCGAAAGTGAAGCAACATTGAATGAGGTCAGTGGTTCGGGAGGGGGACAACCAATCGCGGCTGGCTGCTTTGGGACCGCGCACGCTAAAGGGAGCTGGTGCGCCTTAAATCCTTCGTGGCTCCAATGTCCGCCAAGTGAAACGATACCTCTGAGGGGTGCCAACCCCAATTGACGGTCTCTCATCTGGGAGCTGGCTCCAAAATTAAGAGATCTTTCAAAGGGGCGGAAGTCGGACTCCTGCCTATAAGGGCCTCGTTAGACTCAGGAGCAGCGCACGCTCTCTCTTCCTCACTTCGCATGAGAACTCGACAACAACAACATATTCAACAATGGCTGCGTGCTTGATATCTACCGCGAAGCATCATGGGAGAACTGTAATAATAAGAAAGCTAAGCTTTCTGATCTTTTATTTAAGTGTTAATTGATAGAATTATGCATAAAACCAGTGTGTACAAAAAACCTGGCACAAAAATTTTGTTCTTTTAATTTTTTTGTAAGTACGTGGGTAAAAGGAAAAGCAAAAACGTTTTTTACGCATTGCGTGAGAAGTCATGCGACAGCAAAACAGTGAGCAACGCCAACTACCGCGTGCACTAATTTCTTGTTTACTTCTAAGGCTTGTTTATCATCATGTATTCCTGACATGTTTTTCCATTGTGGATAACTTATTTCATAGAGCTAAATGTCATGCAAAGTCAACAAGCACGCCCCGTTTTCCTACGAGCGGAATTTTAAAAGATTGCTACTTCAACGTCAGTATTTATGTTCCGAGTTATCATAGGTTAGTTTTAAGGTTTTGTAACTTTTATATCGAGAGTTAAAAATAAGATTATAAAATTCGTCGAAACTTCCCGACTAAGTGATCTGAGCATTTCATGAGGGTTTCAAAATCCAGGTATGTAAGATCCATTCCTTTAAACTCCATGAATGCACATGAATAAGATGTATATTGTTATTTACCACGAATCGTTTGTTTCAAAAATGTTATGTTTTAAAACAATTGAAAAGGACATGTTAAATAGTCTGTAACAATACTTACAATAAAATCCCGCCAAAACGTAGATAACTGGTTTTATCCTCGCTATTTTTCTTCCTATTGTGGTTAAAGTATTTCATAGCGTTAGATCCCTTATAAAGTCAAAAGGCACGTCCCGTTTTCTTACGAATGGAACTTTAAAAAACTAATTAAGCATCAGGATTTATATTCCGCCATTGCATTGGTGAATATTAACGGTTTTATAACTGTCTTAAGTAGAGTTCAAAATAGGATCATATAATTCGTCGAATCTTACCAAGTGATCTGAAGATCGCAAACTTGTTTCAAAGTCTAAACAAAATAAGGAATAGCCTTTTTTACTCAATGAATACACATAAACATATTGTTATTAAGTACGACTAATAGAAAACAGCCGTTTATTTCTAAATTATTATACTCTTAATGCAATTGAAAAAGCACTGTTAAATGAATTGTATCAATACTTACAATAAAATGCCTGAAAAAGCGAAGATAGCAATGGATTTCATCTTTGCTGATTGAGCGCTTACAATCTGGGTATTGAATTCCTGAGCGATTAGTATATTTATACTCTAGAAAAGTTCCTCAATGTCACAAGAACTGACTTATAGTTTAATTAAATTTTTATTTTTTAAATTGAAATTTTCGTAGTGCATTGCACTTGTGAAATTATGCTCCAATTTCATCATTTTTTTCAGAGTAAATCGTTGCTCTTTCAGAGTTAAATCACCCTTTTTTTTACATGTTGTAATCAAATTATTCGTTTAAATGATAAATGTATTGAACTTATTGCAAAGTGTACTTTCTTCTCTTTCGTTAAGTACTTATTTCAATATATTTTGCAATGTTGCCTGTTGAAATGTGGTTGCAGCCATAGTCTACGAATTCACTTTTTGTTTCATAATAAAATTACTTAAGGTAACCAAGGTTCGTTGAGTTAAATCAAGATTAAAATTACATTTTAAATCAAGTAATTTTTTTTTTTTTTTTAAAGCATTACTCAAAATCATTTTTGATTTTTTTTTTTTTTTTTTTACATTTATTTTGCAGTTTTAGAAAGTGTAGTTCTAAACATAAAATATGTTGCATTTACAACTTGTTTCAATTATCAAAGCTTTATAAATCCTTCTGTCTATCTATGTGTGCGTAACGTATTTAAGCACTTTAGAACTAAATTTTAGAAAAAAACTTTACAGTATTACTCTTCTTCTTCAGACATCTAACCGTCTTATCTAAACAGTAAATCATAATTAATTTAGTTATCCATGTAGAAATTCTTAATTATCATAATCATGTGTTGCTATAGGTTGCATTATTAAAGAAATAGTCTCTTTAACCACTAAAAAGAAATATATGCTTTGTTGTTATTAGTCACAAATACAGTCGATTCCGGTTAATCGGACCATATCGGAACGCGATCATTTTGGTCCTATTAACCGGCTGGGCCGATTACGCGAATATGGCCTGTGTAACAAGTTCGAACGTACTATACGTTATTTTTTATTAAAGTGTTTTTTTTTTTTTTTTTTTGGCTTATTGTGAGGCACACATTTACGGCCAGCATACAAACAAAAATAATATACGGTTTACGAAATTAATTTAAATAAATTTATTGCAATTGTTAGCAAATAAAAGGTTTCGGTTATCACAGAAAATTAAGTTTTTTAAATAGCACTCAACAACTATTAAAACTTCCATTAAAATATACATTACTATTTTTACAATCAAAAAATGTTGTCAAACTTATAATTTAACTTTATTGTACGTGCAGACTGCTGAGCCGAGTAAATTCGAAAATTGACTTGAACTTCGACCTTTGCTTTAATAGTACCACCATCTAGTGGCAATTTTGTTACACATATCTCCTGTAAATGGCGTTGGATTTTATTGAAAGTTACAGGAATTGTAATTATTGTTTAATAAATTAGTTTTTGTGTTCGTTGACCGGTTGTAAATTCGTTTTAGGCGGGCAGCTTATGGCTTCTGTCTTATATTTGCTTTCGTTTATCTGGTCCGATTAAACGGATTTTTGGTTCCAATAAGCGAATAATATTAGACTTATGTAATTGGAAATGTTTTGTTTGTCTAGAGCAGTGTTTCCCAACCGGTGGTTCGCGAACCCCCAGGGGTTCGCGCGGTGTGGAAAGGGGGTTCGCGAAAATAATGTTGCAATGGCGGAAATTTTTTATTGCTAATGTAAAAGGAAAAACAAACTAATAATTGTACATACTAGTTAGGAAGGAGTGCAAAAATGATTTTTTTTTAAATGAAATGTTTTCCAGATAAAGAAAAGTAATGAAACTGGCATACATATAAAATTTGAAATGCACTTATTTCTACTTTTTCCTTGAAAGCGCAGAGTCGGATATATGAAAATTCACTGCATAAAATGTAAAATTTTGCATTATTTTAGGCTCATTTTTCATAATACAGATCCTAAAGGGAACCAGAAGATATTTATTCATTAATTTAAAATTTGGACTCGCATTTATTACACTTTATTCCAACGTTTCTGCATTGTTTCAATATAGCAATTAAAAGTTTGAAATAATGTAAATTTTAATTTTCCTTTAAATTTCCAACTTTTTCGAATTTTGTATATTTCAACCGCAAAGTGGAACCTGTCTGGAAAATGATTTTAAAAGTTGTTTTTGGGAATACCTATGTTTACCCCCCTAATAATAATTAAAAAAGAACAAATATTAAAAATGTAATAATCAAAAAGTTATTTGTAGCTGTATTTTAGTTTTTATTTAAACTTAGATGTTTTGCAATAATTATGTTTTCATTTCTTGTTATGAAGTATTGTACAACATGGAAAATAAATGTGCTAGTAAATTTTAGTTTTGCCACCCGTTACTAACGAATGCAAAAGGGGGTTCGCCATTTTCTTTCAGATCTTAGAAGGGGTTCACAAGGGAAAAAAGGTTGGGAAACACTGGTCTAGAGTTTGGTCCGAATAAGTGGCTGGTCCGATTATCCGGTGGTCCAATTCGGATTCAACTGTATTGAATGTCGATAAAATTTACTTTCGATTATTTTAATTGAGCGTTAAAAAGCGACTTCTGAAGGGGGGAAACATACGTTTATGAAATGGAGTGTTCAAACAACATATTATGCTCCTTAAAAGCCCTGAAACGTATCCTTCTTTCCTTTCTACATTCTTGTAAGAAGTAAATTAAAAATTGCTTTCGCTGAAAGTTTCCCACTTGCATTTTAATTTGAATTTTAATCACACCCATGAGTCATTTTTGGCCAGTTTTGTCGTGACGTTCTACATTCCTGGAAAAGAAAATTGAAACATTCCTTTTAATTTGAACACTATTTACACTAGAGACACATGAAAATTCATCAGGAATGTTGTTGTTGTCGCATCCTCGCGCGAAGCGAGGAAGAATGGGTGCGCTGCTCCTGAGTCTAACGGGGCCCTTATAGGCAGGAGTCCGACTTCCGCCCCTTTTATATGTGGTCTCTTAATTGTTTGAACCAGCTCCCAGATGAGAGACCGTCACTTGGCACCCCCAGAGGTATCGTTTCACTTGGAGAACATTGGAGCCACCACCTATTTAACGTGCACCGGCTCCCTTTAGAGCACACGGCCTCACAGGAATCAGCCGCGAGAGGTTGTCACCCTCCCAAACACTGACCTAAGTCGATGTTGCTTCACTTTCGGTGCTCTACAGGAACCGAGCTTCTGCCGGCTGGTTCCATTGCGGAACAATTCATCAGGAATAATTTACAGCATTAAATTCCAGTTACAAATCTTTAAGGGTCTTCAAATCATAACGCACATTCTTCACTGTTAAAAATTTCCGTAAGAAAATAGTAAAATAACCATTTATTTGATTGTTATTTTACCATATTTAATTACAACATTTGAATAACCATTAAAAATATGGTACTCAAACCGCTGATTGCGAAAAAAATCGTTTATTCTCTGTTTATCCTAAAGAACGTTTAACTAACCGTAATTTCCAAGCACTCAATAAGAATCGGGCTTCCATCTTGGTTGTGAAACCTTACCGGTCGTACGTTGTTTTAAAATATGAATAAAGATTTATCAGTTCAAATCTGATGTGTATATAAAAAAAGAAGAAAAAAAAAAGTGGCTTAAGCAGTGGTTACTAAATAGAAACACATATACACGTAAATCAAAAATTGGAGACATCGGATTCCCGAACTGTTTGCGAATGAGCGAACCCATAATTTGAGATGCTGAAGCTTGTTTGTATTTTAATTTTTGCAGCAAATAAAATGATTTTCGTCAATATACAGTAAATTACACTAAAAATGACTTTAGATCCAATCAAAAATGAAATCTCAATTTTAAGGCAGTTTTCCTGTTGGAAAAGAAGATTTATTCATAAATAAACGGCCGCTTCAAGTGGTGTCGATGGCTGAATGGCTAGCGCGTAAGGTTGGTATGCCATACTACTAGGTTCGATTCCCGCAAGCTTTGTTTATGGTTTCTACGCCTCGAAATGGTTCCAAAACGGCAAAAATTTTGTTTTGAAACCATTTTTAAATGGTTATGAAATCGTAAATTTTTGTATTTACGGCTTTTTAACCAAGCTAATTGGAAATGGTTAGGTCCCGTAAAGATAGAAAAATGTTCCAAACCGTAAATTTTACGGTGAATTAGATGGACAGACTGCTGCCGGTCATTTAACCGTAATTTCATGATGAAATTTCTAACAGTGTCTTTAAAATTCCAAACGGCAACCCGCATTTTTATTACAAATTTGATAAGCTTTAAACTTTAACGTTTGTATACCAATTTTCGGGTACTTTTGTTTAACCGTTGCTTTCCTTGAGAAAAATCCTCCTCGTACTTAAAAAATACATTTCACTGCTGTGTTAGTACAAAATCTTTTGGGTAAAAGTAAGAAATCCTAACAAAACCAGATTATATTCCAAGGAGTTACTTAAAACTTGTATTCTGTAATGAATAATACGTATATTGTTCTTATTTCTTTAAAAGATCTTCATGCTGGTTTTCACGGGTCTTGACTTCATGGAGGTCGACCTGTAAATTAACATCCTGAAAATGTGGATGGTCTCTTTATGAATCTTATATATAAGCGGCTTAAGTGTATGTTTTTCGCCGATAGCTTATTGCTTGCTTGCGTAACTGTACCAGCCAATGGGGTGAAGTTGCCGCGTCATTCAAATAGTCCATATAGACTGATACCATACATGCAGTTATCATTGTTTTAATTAAATTATCATGGTATTTAAGAGCATTTAAATATTTTGCCCGATTTTATTCCAACATTGTATTTTAAACTGAATTTTCGGATGAACGCAAATTCTTCGTGTCAGGGGGAAGGTGAACATTTGTTTGCATTAGTATTTATATCTAGAACTGGTCATTTCGTATGACCGCCGGGATTTCTAGTATGTTATATTCTAACGGTCAGAATATACCCAAACTTGGTATTTAAGCAAGCTTGAGCACGCTGAATTTATTTGTGTAGCCAAATTTTGAAGTTAGTGTTCATTTTAATATGAATGCGGCACCTTATCGAAATTTTATTTCAATAACTTAAAGGAAAACTTTAACCACTTTTAACTTAAAACTTTAACACTTGGTTTCTGTAGAGCGAACTAAGACCGAGATATATCTTTTTGGTCTGTCGGTCTGTCGGTCATTCTGTCCGTCTATCTGTTCCCGTTGATAACTTATTGATGGAATAGTTCAACTGAAATACAATACTTATAGTCCGAACCATTTGCCAAGAAACTTTATTCATATGTTTCATCTGCCCTGTTCTTACGCATAACAAATAGGAAAGTAAAACCGAAGTAAAAGAGGATAAATCAGAGAATAAAAGTAACAGA
Source organism: Octonoba sinensis (assembly GCA_038502835.1). Lineage (NCBI taxonomy): Eukaryota > Metazoa > Arthropoda > Arachnida > Araneae > Uloboridae > Octonoba > Octonoba sinensis. The sequence goes on along the minus strand of CM076606.1, from coordinate 12,388,931 downwards.
CCTCGTTAACATAAACCTATACGCAGTAGCGACACTACGGGGGGAGGGAGAGGGTCGCCCCGTGTGACACCCTTTTAGGGGATGTTGAGGGTGACACCCCAAATAAGTTAAAGATTTTTTTTAACGATGATTCTTGAATCATACAATATTACTGGTGCTAGTTCAACGCATCATAAGTGAAAATAAATGTAGTTTACTCAAAGTTGACACCAAATGAACAAAATGGAATTACTTTTTTTTCTATTACTAAAAATAATGCATACATCAAAACTACAAACTTATACAAAACAGGTTTACTTTTAGGGGGGAGGGACACCCATACTAGACAAGACATTGCCTATACGGCAAGGTGAAAGGGGTGTCTGTCCTAATTGGGCACACACAAAAGAAAGAAAAAATAAAATGTAAATATCAGTAGATTATAATATATATAATAAGATTTATATAAACTAAATGGGGAGACAGTGGTGTGGGTCGTTGTTGTCATAAAATAAAAATTTAAAGAATTTCTTTTTCAACAAATCATCTTCACACTTTTATTCTTTAGCCATATAGCACAATGCTACAAATAAAGCAATCTCATTAGTAAATTTTGAAATTTTTGTCGCTATTCTTGAAAAATACTTTTACATAGCTGAAATGTTGTGTTCTAACATCTGATTAATTATTTCTGCAGTCGGAACTGTTTCAAAACAAACCGCTAGGAAAAAATATTTTTTTGTTCTTCTAATTTCATGAGTACGGTTTGTAAAAACATGAAAATGATCTAAAAACTGACGGCATTTTTGCTATATAAACCACAAAAAAAAATTGCATGTTTTTTTCTTTAAATCTGTGAAAGTTATTATTATTTATTCATTTTTCTTTTCTTTCGCGATTCAACGGACCATGAGGAAAAGCTGCCTTTCAGGAGAGCTTCTGAGGGTGGCTACTCCGCATTCAAGCACGGAATTAACCCTCTGACAGCTCTTTTTTTTTTTAGCGAATTGGAATCGCTAAAAATTGATCTACTGTATGCAACTTAAGCCCTCTCTCTCTAATGAAACCTTAATTAATATACATGAGAAATAGCAATACTGACGTTTAACGATAAAACAGCGGGATAATATTTTAAATCCGCATAAAAACCTCATGCCCGTGGAAATCGCGGGATGAGCAAATTTCGCTGCATTTTTTACGTTGCACGTGGAAATCGCGGGATAATCAGTCAGAAGGTTAAAACTATCTACAGAGAATTCACTGTGAGGTTAGACCAAGGATCTCACCCTTTTTTGACTTGTGAACACTTTATGAGCACCAGATTATTTCCTGACCCTCTTATATATGTATGTGTGTATATATATATTTTTTCTATCATTTTGATAGGCGATTTGTTTCAGCAACTTCCAATGATTAAAGCTCTAAATATGATTTTTTTTAATCAAGTATATTTTTCATTGTCAAAAACTTAGAAATAATAAATTGTTCGAAATTAAATACATTCATCTCGACATAAACTTTCAAAACTGAAAAGATAAAAACATGCGTCCAAGTAAAAATAAGTTTTTAAAATAATCTGCAGCTGCTCTTAATTTTACGTTTCTACTGAGATTGCTCAGTCATTTATTTCATAAGAAGCAAAATATTTCACATTTCAATTGTTTCCAAGACAAGCAAATAAAACAAAGGTAATATCATTGAAATAAATAAATAAATAACCCAAATGAAAATGAAGGGTTTACATCTCTACAACCATTTGCACGAATAATGAAATCACTTATAGCTTTTCTTTTAGTCTGAAAAAAAATTTGTAGAATTCGTCAATTGAATCAAACAGTCCTATGAAACAATAACCTTTCTTTCTTCAATGTTAAATGTACGAAGAAAGTTTTTCGTTTTCATCCATAATATTTTTCCCCTATGACCAAAAACTAAAAATACATTCAGAAGCTCCACAGTTTTCCTCTTTTCTTTCTTTCTTTTTTAATTATTATTTTTTCTTTATTGTGCAAACCTTTTGTATGACATCACAGGTTTTTAGAGAAACAGGCTCCAATTTCTCCAATACTGTGCAGTTGACCACTTGCGGTTCTGCAATTTAGTGGTCAAGTTAGACAGGCGGTCAACTTATAGAGGGTGGAGATTTTAATTTCTTTTGTCACCTCTTACACTGTCCCGCAGTGAACCAGTCGGTAGAAGCTCGGTTCCCGCAGAACACCGAAAGTGAAGCAGCATCGACTGAGGTCAGTGTTTGGTAGGGTGACAACCTCTCGCGGCTGGTTGCTGCGGTGTCCGTGTACGCTAAAGGGAGCTGGTGCACGTTAAATAGGTCGTGGCTCCAATGTCATCCAAGTGAAACGATACCTCTGGGGGTGCCAATCCCAGGTGACGGTCTCTCATCTGGGAGCTGGTTCAAAAATGAAGAGACCTTTTTTCAAAGGGGCGGAAATCGGACTCCTGCCTATAAGGGCCCCGTTAGACTGAGGAGAAGCGTACCCATTCTTCCTCGCTACGCGCGAGGACTCGACAACAACCTCTTACACTATGCATTTATTCATTTGTAACTAATTAAAATATAGCTTCATGTATTAACGTTACTTTACAATATTACAGTAAAACCCGTTAAAACGCGGGTGTCGGGGGACATGTTTGGCACCCACGTTATAACATAACCGTGGTATAGTGAAACTATACCGCGGAACCATATTCACGAAATAACACTCGCTTTTGTTGAATCATTTTTAACTTTATCAATGACTCGTAACTTTTCTTCCCCCTTCGTATATTTTTTTTCTTTTCTTCTTTGCTGCCATTTTGTTCATTGCAATTGCTGCTCAAGAAGCACACATCTCAGCTGCGCAATCAGTCTATAGAGCGATAGGTTATAAAAAAACTGTGTTCCGAGAAAAAAGGCGATTAAAAATCTCTTTATGTTATCAATATGGGGTTGTGAAGGGGAAAGGTCTTAAGAAAAATTAGATTTGGAAGGGGAGGAACGCACTTTGGGGGAATATGTTCCTTTTCAGGAATGCTAAAGAATCTGGAATACAAAGGTTGATAGCGCTTATAAAAGAAGTTACGCATAGCTAGATTTCTGAAAATGGAATAGTTAAGCATTGATCTGAACAGTCCGTGACAGATTGAGCTCCCCCCCCCCCCATGTCGAGAGAAACAAGTCAGGGCGATTGCACCTGATTTTGAAATCAAGCTATATGTTCTAGGTTGAAAGTCAGAAAAAGCATGAAAAAGGTGTACATCACGCCTATCTCAATAGGGATTTATCTGTTAGTGTGACTGGTGGGGGGATGGGTGTTCTTTGGGTAGAATATTGTGTGCTCGGGCTGGCTTTATTTACAATGATGTATAAGGAATCACCTTTAACTGACAATGATAAAGGGTGGTTTAAACGTCGGGGAGACATGATAGTCACCGCGGAATATCCGATTCCGCGGTATACTGAGGCGCGGCGTAACGGGGTTTACTGTAATTAGCTTTTTTCAATTATCTAAAATATCATTAGAGTAATTTAACCTGAATGTCTTGCAATGTATCCTATACGATTTTAGAATTAAAGAACTTAGTTAAAATAAAAATAAATATCTTATTAAGTATGGTAAGTTACACATATAATAGTAAATATTCCCTAAAAATACATAATTTTTCAAAAGGCTACATTAGATAGAAGAAAAAAGAAGAAACTTATTTAAAGAATAAAAAAGTGCTCACAGTAGTTTTCCCGTTTCGTTAACTTACAAAGAAGTTTAGGCAAACTTTACATTGATGTTTCATCCATCCAGACAAACATTGGTCTAACATTATAGCATAAAAAATATCCTGGAGAAATTTTCTAAGTTTTTTTTATCTTTGCAAAAATAGAGAAATACAAATACAAAAGTGACGACCAGCAACAGGCTCAGGGCCCAGCTAGGCTGGTCCTAGTTAATTTAGCAGTCTCCAATGAACATCAAGAGCTTTCTTAAAAGTTTTTACCCCACTGCAATTAACAGTCGCTTCCGGCAAACTATTCCAACTGCCTACAACCCTATTGAAGTAGTAGTTTTGCCCAATTTCAAGATTAGCCTGAGATTTGAAAAGTTTAAAACAATGACCTCTGGTTCTACTTTCAGCACATAGCTGTAGTCCATCAACATTTCCCGTTTTAATGAAATTAAACAACTGAATCATGTCCCCTCTGACTCTCCTTTGCTCAAGACTATACATATTGAGCCTTTTAAGCCTAACCTCATAATCTAAGTCTGAAAGACCACTTACCAATCTTGTAGCCCTCCTTTGAATCCTTTCCAATAAGGTAATATCCTTTTTTAGGTACGGAGACCAAAACTGAACAGCATACTATAAATGAGGTCTTACCAAACTTCTGTATAATGGCAATACAACTTCCCTAGACCTGTTCGAAATAGCCTTATTGATAAGCCCAAGCATCCTGTTAGCTTTGTTACTTACTATGCTACACTGCTGACTGGACTTGAAGTCATGACTAATCAATACTCCTAGATCAACAACTGCTTCTGCTTCCCTAATGACAGAACCTTGTAAATAATAGGTTGCATGTTTATTCCCATGACCAAAATGAAGCACTTGACATTTCCCAATATTAAAAGACATACCCCACTTAATTGCCCACCTAGAAATTTGATTCAAATCTTCTTGAAACTGATTGACTTGTTCCTCCGTGTCCAGAATTCCCATGATTTTGACATCATCAGCAAAAATATTGATGTTCCCAGAAATACTCTGAGTAATTTCATTAATAAAAATAATACATATTATTGGCCCTAGAACTGAACCTTGTGGAACCCCACTCGAAACATCAATCCACTGAGAATAATTGCCCTTCACTACTACTCTTTGTTTCCTCCCAGTCAGCCAATTTTTAACCCAAATTAAAGTTTTTCCACCAATACCAATATAAGCAAGTTTGCTAAGAAGAGCTTCATGCGATACTTTATCAAACGCTTTCTGAAAGTCAATGTAAACAACATCTACGCACTTTTTATTATCTAATGCCTGGTAACCTTGTCATAGAAATGCAACAAATTAGTTGTACAGGACCTACCCTTTCTAAAACCATACTGAAAATCAGTCATCACTCCATTTGCCTCCAGGAAATTCACTATTTTGATTTTTATCAGAGTTTCAAAAATTTTACAAAGAACGGAAGTAAGACTCACAGGCCTATAATTTCCTGCCTTAGTTTTAGACCCTTTCTTGAAGAGCGGCGTTATGTTTGCCAGCTTCCAATCCACTGGCACAGTCCCCGAGTTATATGAAGATATGAAAATAGTCAAGACAACATCCACTAATTCCTCTGCACATTCTACTAAAATTTTTGGATAAACATTATCAGGTCCTGGAGCCTTATTTGCTTTAATCTTTTTCAAATGAAACAACACATCATCCCTAGAAAATACAAAATCCTCAAGCTGTGTATTAGCTTGCGTCTCGCTTATGTCAACTGTTGAGATACAGTTTCTGTTAAATACACTGGAAAAAAAATTATTTAGAATATCAGCAATATCTCCCTCATTTTGAATCAAGTTCCCGTTCTCATCCACTAGTGGGCCTACCTGAGTATTACGAGCTTTCCCTGAATTAGCATAAGCAAAAAATTTCTTAGGATTCCTTTCGATGTTATCTGCAAGCTTTTGCTCCAATTCCCTTTTCTTACTCCGTACCAAATACTTGAAAGTACGTCTAGCTTCACAATACAAAATCCTGTCAGCATGGCACCCAGTCTCTTTAAGTCGCCGAAAAGTGGCTTCTTATAATTGAGAGCTTTTTTCACCTCCCTAGAGAACCACATGGGCCAAATTTTCGTGAAATCCCCTTTCTTTCTAAAAGGAACGTAATCCATCACTGTTTCCTCCAATTTCCCCTTAAACTCTTCCCACTGAAGATCAGCTTCACTATTCTCCAACCCAGAAGAAAAAACCTCTTTCAAACCCTGCCTAAGTGCAACATAATCAACATTCCTGAAGTTAGGTACAAATCTGAAATGCTCACCTTTGTGAGCATCGAAGCTGGTCCAAAACCTAATAGTATTGTGATCACTATCTCCAATATGTTCCCCTATACTCAACCCCTGAACAGAACTTCCGACATCACAAAAAACTAGATCCAAAACAGCACCATGCCTAGTCCCCTGGGTAACAACTTGATCCAAAAAACAGTCCCCAATCACTTTCAGAAAATCTTCTTCCCTACCATTGCTAGTGCAAAAACTATTCCAGTCTATGCCCGGGAAATTGAAATCCCCCATCATGATGACCGAGCCCTTACCAAACATGTCCCTAATAACACTATACATCTCCTCGTCTTGATCCTGACTAACATTAGAACTAACACTAGAAACAAATAAATATAGTAATAATTAGGCGGTCAACTTACAAAGGGTTTTTTATTATACTCCCACCCAAATTTGGCGTTCATAAGGGGTCAATATGAACATGTGGTCAACTTAGGGGGCCATCTTACAAAGGTTTCCCTGCAATTACATAATATAGGGCTAATTCCGTTCCTGACAAAAATGGCCAACTTAGATAGGTGGCCAACTTACAAAGGTGGTCAACTTTACAGGTTTTACTGTATTTACATTGTTTTTTTGTTTTTTTTTTTCAAAAATCTCTCTTCTGCACGATTTTTTTTCCTATTCTTTTCACTTTTTTTTTTTTTCGATAAAGTTTGTCCGAAGCACCTATTTGATCAAGATTTATACAGGATTCAAATTTCTTTGAATAGCTTACTTAGTGTTACGTTTCTTTTAACTGCTCAAAATTGAACGAAAATCTGTTCAAACCAAGAAGAATAAGAGTAAGCTGTTGTGGAGATCTCTTGAATCGTATTCCTTCAAAATCATAAAGGTGGACAGACATAGAGGCAAAACTTTCCCTCTATATTCTAATAACACCATTTTTGAGCCAAAAAGCCCAAGGTTTTTTTTTTTTTTTTGTAAATATTTATTGATTGCCTTTTTTTCGATATATTTACAGAATCTTCAATCCTTCTTTTAAGCTGTTATTTATTGCTATTTCTTCTGTAAGAAAGAAAGAAAGATAATAACATGTAAACTCGGCTGAAATAAATCTTAGACGTCTTTTTTGAAATGACAGTTATAAAATGCACTCTTCTAGGACTAATTGGATGGCTCAAATGCCAACTCCACTTCTAAAAAATGTCCTTATTTCAGCTCTAAAAGGGCTCTATTGACATACAGAAAGAAATGAAGTTTTGGTTAAGCACGTTTCTATTTATGCGACAGCAACCGCCTCTATTTTGATGAATGGAGAAGTTGCATGGGTTTCTAAAATGGCTTGAATTTATATTTTTCTGAAAGATATTATTATACAGAGTGCGAATACAAACTTTAAAAAATGTTAAAATTTTTTAAACAGTCTTAAAATTCGATTTAAAAGCAGAGAAAAACGTAAACAATGACACGTGATCAAAAAACGCTCCCTCATCGGTTTGACGTCTATCGACACGCTTCCCTCCGCAAGGGAAAACTTGCTGATTTCTACCCGTCTATGTCTAGGGTTTCTACCGCATTCGCATGTAAATTTGTAGCTATGGTATTTCAATCTCACTTCTTCCAACCTTTCTAAGCTTGAGAATAGTTACATTTTTACTTATTTTTAACTATGCATTACATAAGTTGATTCCTTTTAAAACTGAATAATCTTATTATTCAGTTTATAGATTATAGTAATTTTCACGATAGAGTTCAGCAGATTTTTTAAGGAGCAACTGACAATTTATCAAAGTTGGATTTTCTCTCTAGTTTTTTATTTTTACGATAACATCCCGATTTTTTTACTGGCACTAATAAAGGGAATTAAGACAAAAAAAAGGTTAAACATTTCAACCACAAGCACTATAATCCTAAATGTGTTAATAAAGGAGAAGGAATGAAGAAAAAAATCAGAAAATACTTAAAAGCCTTTTGATGTTAAAAATCTGTTTAATTAATATTTTAACTATAATTTAGCTTTGTCCGCTTGGATCAATATACAATGTTTATTATATTAATTTTCCATTATTCTGCCGATTTTTTAAAACTAACGATTTTTTTTACTAGCACTGTAATAAAAAGAATCAAGCCAAAAGAAGAAAAACCATTTTAACCACAAGTGCAATAATCCCAAATGTGTTAAAAAATATAAATCAATAAAAAAAGAAAGGAAGGAAGAAAAAAGTCAGCAAATACTTAAAAATCTTATGATTTAAAAAATCTGTTTAATTAATATTTTAACTAAAATTTAGTTTTGTCTACTTGGATCAATATTCATGTTTTCCATCATTCTGCCAATTTTTTGAAACGGTTGAAAAGCGAATAAGGGACCGTTCATAAAGGATGTCACGTTTTTTTCCTTATATTTGAACCCCTCCCCCTTTGTCACAAAATGTCCCACTTCAACATACCCCTCCCCTCCCCTTTGTCACATGACAAGCTATGATGCATAAGCATGATGACTGACTTCTGTTACACCCTCCCCTTTCCTTGTCACAGTTTGTCAAAATTTCTGCCTCCCCCCCCTTGAAGCGTGACATCATTTAGGAATGTTCTCTAAGCAAAGATAAATGGAATCAACTCCTAAATGCTCCCCTTTGCAGCGCTCTTCTTTATGTATAGAAAATAAATTTTCATTCAGTATCTAAGTTTTATTAATTCAACGTCAATAATTTATTAAACAAAAGATAAATTCAGTACTATTCATATTGCCCCAAAAGCCCTGTCTTAATTTCTCCAAAAATTGTGTGTGCTATATTGTTTGTAAACACCAAACCTATTACTTTACTTTTACTTAATTCTTCCCCTATCCCTTATCTACAATGTTTTCTTTTTCAGCCGACTTTCCCATAAAAGTTATTTTTAAAAAATCATGAAGACTAATGTATATCAAAAGTTAAATAAATAATTTAATAAATATTGAAAATTAAAAATACTGAAAGTATTGTTATGAAATGAGGATATGTGTGCCTGCCTGTTCTTGCAACCCGACCCCCCCCCCCCCCCCCCCGCCTCATTTTTTTTCTCTTCTTTATTTTGTGCTAGTAAGGGGCGGGGGCGAATGAAGAATCCGTTCGAAAGATCTCAGACCTAAAACCTCATTTCCATGCTTCACTTTTTTTTTTATTCAAACGTTTTTTCATTCGATTTAGTGCATTTCGAAGAAAAATAACAGCAAAATTTGAATTATTAATAGAGGTTCGGGATTCTCCACCGCAATTCTGTTCAAACTGAAGCCCAAAAAGACGTTATTTAAAACTATCTTTGGTGGGAAGATGGAAACTCTCCATCGGAAAATTTTGGAACTTGAAGTGCTAAGCACAATTTTAGGCTATTTTTCGTAACATTAAAGGCTGATCATTAGTACCATGGCCCTTTGATTCACCGTTTCGTCTGCTGTGACACAAAATCAGACTGGACCAAATTCAAGTACACACCTGCTAAAAATTCTCGACAAACTTTAATACTACCGAGCCCTTACAGAAGTAAATAAACTACTGAAGTTTAGAAAAAGGATTTAAGTTGATGGAATAAGTACACTAATTAAGAGTTTTATTATTTTTTAAAAAGAGGCATTATTTTGCATTTTAAGTTACTTTTATTTCGTAAACTGTTAAAAAAACTTCTTTGCTTCAAAACTAAGGGCGCAAATTAATGAACTCTGAATTCCATCTTTAAAAGAGTATCAACTTAAGCCTCCCCCCCCCCTCCTGAAATTATGACCCTATCCTCACAAAAATAAAGTTAATTTTAACCCTGTTTATATCATAGCGCAGACTAGACAACATATCGTTAGACCTCTGTGTTTGTAATTTTCCTTTAAAATTTTAAAACCCTGAAATGCGAGTATTTTAATTTATTTCGTTTATATTTATTCTTATTTGCACCTATTTATTCATTTTTGTTGTTGCTGTCTTCTCGAATCCAAAAAATAAAAAAAGTTGAAAAGGGATAGATGATGAATAAAATGATATCCTGAAAAAGAAAAGGAAAGAAAGAAATCAAACATAAAATACGTATTTTATTTTAGTTTTATTTATTCATTTTTGTTAGTACCTCGAATCAAAAAAATCAAATTACACCAAGATTATAAGTGATTGAGGATTAAGGAATACCTACTCGGCTCGTGGCTTTTAAAGAACCCAAAAGTGTTTTTTTTTTTTCATGCCTCTTATTACTCGAATTGAACAACATGGTTCTATGCAGCATTTGTATGCATATTTCTTGGATTCTGATACTTTAAATCATTTTTAAGGATATTTTAAAGCGGTTACATGCATTCCGGCAAAATTTGCCCGCGCGTAGAACTTCCCACTTTCCCCTCGTGTCGATTGACGTCACATCCTTTCTACCGCGTTTGCGCTGGATGTGACACCACAGCACTTTTAAAATTCATTTTAAAATACTTCCACTTCGTTCTCCGGGTTCCGAATGGTACCGTTCGACATATTTTTTCAAGTTCTTTCAATTTCACGAAGATTTAGAAATCATGCAACTTCTCCATTCGAAGCGGACCTGGACTCGCTTAAAATCAAGGAAGTTTTCTAACAATAAAATCAGATACTAACTCACTTCGTCGTTTCTTTCGACAGCAAATGAAAGCACAGGATTTCATGGTTTCCGGAAAAAAAAGCCAAGCTTAACGTAAGTCACATTATCAATACTTTAACAAGAAGGTCCGTCTAGAAACTGTACGAGCCTACCTTCCCGTATACTCCAGCTTCGAATTTATAATCAAGCTATTTCTCTCTCTCTCTCTTCCTCATTTAGCTTTAGTTCTTAATTACTTCAAATATACCCTTTCAACGGGTAATGCATGTTAATTCACTCATTTATTCATTCAATTTTTTACTCATTTATTCATTCATTCTTTCATTCATTCAGTTATTAATTAAATCATTCTTTCAGTTATTCATTCATTCAAAATATCCATAAACCTCCCGATCAAAAAATTTCATAGGATAAATTGTTTGGAAAAAAATAAAACCGACTGCATATTATAAATTGCGCTAAAAAGTGAAAAATAAATTAATTCTTTAAACAACATGGATACGACTCTTAAACATAACTTTTGAAGTCAGTGGAAAATTATGAAAGTCTAATTATCATTACACCATGTGTTACTTTACATTGAAACTGTTGCAAACTTTATTTAATTGATTCATGATTACAATTACAAAAGTAATGATGAATCAAAATACATCATAATTTTGCACCGGCTTCAAAAATTATGTTTAAAAGTAGTATCGATGTTGTTTAAAGAATTTAATTTACTTTTAACTTTTCAGCGCAATTTATAATATGAAGTCGGTTCTATTTTTTTTTTTTTTCCAAAAATTATTTCATTTTATTCTTTTTAGTGTAAATACACTTTTATGTAAATACTCTATTACTCTATTTTAAAAAAACTCCATATCCAATAGCAAACCTTATTTCAGTAAATGGCACTAAAAACTAATCATTTGTATGATATATATTGATAAATTTTGTTTTGAAGTCTATTTTAAAAGGTCACTAGACCAAACAAACTGATTGGGTTTGCTTCAGAGAAGCCTTCAGTCAAACTCTTATCTTAATTGCTTTTAACCCCTTGCCGTACCATTTAGCTTGACCAAAATCGGGCGTAATCGGTAGTCGTCCGATTATCCCCCGTTTATCCGTTCACGAGTCTGACTCGTGATATTCATGTTTGTGTTAAAATCTTCATCACGAGTCAGACTCGTTAAAGTATGACAAGGGGTTAATATTACTGCTTATTGGCAACAAACTATTTTTTTAACGATGGTCTTTATATTTACTATTAATTTTCCCCACAATGAAAAATCAAGCCAAGCCTTTCCAATTAAAAGAACAATACTTATTTTTCCCCCGTTCTGTTTTTTCTAAAAGACAAATGTAGCCAAATTGATGTGCGATATTTGAGTTAGACGACCTTCTATCGATTAAGGAAAAAATCATCGAAATCAGTTCATCTAGTCAAAAATTATAGATGAAAAAAAAAAAAAAGACTACACTTCCGCCAAATACTTTTTTTCTAACTATCGAATGCGGTCAAACGAAGGTACGGGGATACCACCCTTGATCGATTAAAAAAGAATCATGAAAATCGGTCTATCCGGTGAGCAGTTACGGGGGTGTTAAAACAAACAAACAAACAAACAAAAAACGGCATACATAACAACACGAATTTATAAACTCCTCCTTTGTGAAGTTGGTTAAAAATATGCTCGCTTAGTTATGGTTGTTTTTTCGTATCTGTACATGTTTTGCGGCCTAGCATCTTTCCGATAAAGTTTGTTCCAAACAAATCCGTCTGCTAGATCAGGATTTATATAGGAATGAACTTTCCCCGTAGGTACTATGTATTTTTTTTTTTTAAAGTGTTTAACAATGAACAAAAATGGTTCAAATCAAAAAATATTTCACACCGAGAGCTTCTTTCAATAAGCTTGTTCATAGAAACTTAGATCTTACGATCAGAGTTTACATAATTTGCCCATAAGCGCTAATGTTAAGATTTTTTGACCTGTTCAAAATTGAAAAAAATATTGTTCAAATCAAAACGTAAAATATGGAAATGAGATGTCCTCGCCGAGATCTTTCGAATGCAAAAAAAAATCTTTCGAATCGGACAATTTGTTCAAAATTTTTTAGGGGAGACAGACATACCGACAGACTGCGACAGACACATATTTTTCCCATCTCAAAACCCTAGTTTCAATTTTTTTATTTTTCAATCTTTATTTGAATTCACTATTTTTTTTTTTTTTTTTTACTTTTCTTTATTTTCAACGATATTTTTGCGATACATTAAGCCTTCTCTTATGCTTTATTGTTTTTTTTTAAACTTTTACGAGAAAGCCTAAAAATAGATGTTCTTTTTTCCCTGTTGGTTAATTTTCTCATAATTAAGCAATATCTGAAAATCGCCAGTTTTGGACTTAATAAAGGTCGAGACTAGCAGTTTTTTTATTACCACTTGGCCATTAATAATGGCCATCATTTAAAGCCGCAAACGGCTAATATTTTCGCATGTTGCTAATATTTTCTCTAAAGAATTTTATAGGAACCTTATTAACACTGAATAATGGTCATAAATGGCTTCCCATAAGATTAATAAGGATGAGAATGTAAACCTTTTATGTATAAATAGTTTCGATGCATTTTTCTTTTTCTTTTTTGTGCGAAATGGTTGATTTTTGTATTAATTTCTAAAATTCCGATTCAATCAAACTGTATTATTGTTGCAAGTTTTTCTATTGTGATCATTTCAACACATCGCTGTTTCTGTGCTTACTAATAATTTTTCAAAATATGTTTCCAATATTTAAAAACATTTTTGCTAATGTAACTTGCAATTCAAAGTATGTTTCCTTTATTTCGTTAGCAAGTGAATTCTAATTGGGATATACTTTTATCTGTTTATTCAGTTGTTTAATTTATCTGTACAATTATGCATTGTGCTAGTTAGTCAGTTCCCCCCCCCCCTTAAGGAACTGCATTAAAACTAAATTATTAAAAAAAATTGTATTGATTCAATCTGCTTAAAAACGAAATCCTGCTGGAAATTTATTTAGATGAATGAACTATTTTTTTTTTTGGGGGGGGGGGGGGTAGTTGTTTGCAGATTGCTCTAAGTTATTAAAGATGTAAATTTTAATTATTTTATATTTATAAAATAAAATTTCATTATTTATATTTATTTATTTATTTATTTATTAGTGTGGTACAAATGTGGAAGACGTTTTGGCAATTTTTATAAGTATACCTAGAGTAGCCGAATAATGTGGGAATCATAAATGTGCAGAAATTTTAATTAAACCAAGAAAAGCTTAAGAATTTGAAATACTTCTTGAAATTTATAATTATTTTTTAATATCAGAAGGCAACTTTCCCTCTATAGTAAACAACGGAGAAGAAAAATTAATTTTTTTAGAGTTGTTGAAAAATAAATAGTTTTTGTTGTTCAGAAACATGAAACAAAGAAAACAAATAATGATTTAAGAGACTTGTCTAAAGTTTTATTACGTTACCGATAATGGACCATCTGAAAATTTAAAGATTATTGTACAAAATGATTACATTTTACTTGAATTATGTGATTTTATAACTAGTAAATGCAATTATTCGATCATATTTTTTTCTTTCTTTCTTCTTATATCCCTATTAAACAAAACGTAAAATAAAATGTATTATTTCAACATAATCGAAAACATTTGTTACACATTTAATCTGAAGAAAATGTTATCAGAGCAAGATTTTTTCCCATAACGATAAGTTATTTTGAATTCTCCGAATCTCACATAAAAATTAATAATACTCATTCTAAATTAGGAAAAACTATTTATTTTGTGTTTGCGTGTGAAATTCGATCTTGTCATGATTTTAATGAGCATCAAAAGGGAAATATTAATAATGATGAATGAAGTTTTTTTGTATTTAATTGAAATGTAGACTTTTTTGGGCATTTCAAAAATACACATTTTTGGCAAACACATGGAATTGCATGTATTGTATGCAAAAATGAACTTTATTTTTATAATATGCACATTTATAGTGCATTTTATAATATGCTCATAGAATGTGCACTTTTTGTATGCATTAAAAATACGCATAATACGCACAAGAATTACATACTTTTGGAAGTATTAAAAATTAGTCACTTTTTATTCACACATTGTGTACAATGGTATACTTTTTTGCAAAAAAAAAGTGTATACATTTTCTATCTGGGATGGGTCACGATCCAAAGTTCGGGAAACACTGGTTTAACTGCAAACTAAAAATAAAAATAATATTAAATCGCCAAAAATGTTTTAAGTTACAGGGTTTTATTTAAATTCAAAACATCGTTGCATTATCCAAACAAAACTATTGTTTCCAAACGGCAAATGATAATGCTGATAATTTCCTCAGAGCCAAAATTATTAAATTTTTTTCCTAATTAACGTTATAATAAATTATAAAATGGATGGATTATTGTATTGTCATCGAAGATAAGCTAGTGTGCAAAATTTGAAGATAATTTATGCAGTAAAATTGTTAGAAAACCGCCTTACAAAATTGAGTGACAAGTCAAGTTAAATAAAACCATGTTAAAATTTAAACAAACAAAACCTAGTTGCATTATCCAAACAAAACTACTGTTGCCAAACGACAAATGATAATGCTGATAATTGCCTCAGAGCCAAAATTATTAATTTTTTTTCCTAATTAACGTTATAATAAATTATAAAATGGATGAATTATTGTATTGTCATCGAAGATAAGCTTGTGTGCAAAATTTGAAGATAATTTATGCAGTAATAGTTGGTCGAAAACCGCCTTACACAATTCCTCCACAAGTCGTTAAATAAAACCATGTAATGAGATGGACTGTTTTGCCCCTGTGTATTATAGTATCGTGTAATGATCAGTGGGAGAGCGGTTGGGGAGGGGGGATAAATCGGCTGGAGTGTGAAAGTTGCATTTAGTGGTTTACATGAACATACGCAACATTTCGAAACAATATTATCCAACTAGTCGACCGTTGCGTAATTCCGCACTGTGCTCCAAATCGTTTTGTGTGGCCTTCCATTCTTTAAAAATTTGGTAGAAAGTACATTGTGAAGAAGAATAGAAAAAAGTAAACAGGGTGTTGGTACAGAAGAAGACATGTCATTGAACACATCAGTACAAATATCTGTTACAATTTTTCCCCACTTATATTTAGGTATTCAAAACAATAAAATAATCACAATAATAATAATTATTATTTTTATTATTAGTATGCATAGCATTAGCATACAATAACTAAACAGTTCCATTACTTAAAATATAGTTACTGTTGATTGGTTAGGCTCTACACATTGATAATACAGGGTGGAGCAAAAGTAAAGACCTGGTTTTGAAGGGTTATAAAAAAAACTAATACAACTTGAGACTTAAAACTTTTTTTTTTTTTTAATCTGTATTTACTACCATTTTTTTTACATTAAGTTTTGAATAGGCTTTCAGCACCAATACTCTAATGCAGTCTATTTCTGAAGTTTTGGGAAACTTTTCTGCACATTTCAGGGGGTATGGCGGATATTTCCTCGATAATCGGTCCTTCAGTTCTTCTAAAGTATGGGGAACTTTCTCCTTCAAATAACCCCACAAAAAAAAAGGCTTAGGGACCGTAACATTACGCAGGATATTGAAATACACACAAAGATGCAGTCTATTCTCCAAGGCCGTAGCCAGAATTTTTTTTTTGGGGGGGAGGGGGGGGGGCTGACTTTGATACACTATCGTTGAGGAAAGTTTCAGGGAGGAATATGTGCAACATTGCGAAAAGTTTCGGGATTCCGGGGGTGGGGGCAGGCCCGTCGGCCTCCCCTCTGGATACGGCCTTGCTATTCTCTCTGCGTGGAAAAATGGCCTGCATCAGTGTATTGCTGCATAAAGCCGCCATCTTGCTGAAGTGGTATTCAAAACTTAATATGAAAAAATGGTATTAGATACAGATAAAAATATGAAAATTTTTAAGTTTCAAACTGTATTAGTTATTTATATCAACCTTCAAAACCGGGTCATTACTTTTGCCCCACCCTGTATAAATGAATGTGTAGAGCCTTACGATTGAGTGAGCTTAACAAACAGACGCAGCTAAAACTGTGCAATTTGCTACACAATAAAAAAAGAACTGTTTATTATTTGTATACTTGATAACAGATGGCGTCAGCACAGACAACACCAATTCGGCATCCAATAAAGGACCTCTTCTTAGATGATTTTAAATCTCGAATTCAAGAGAAGCGGTACATTTTTAGATCGTGAGTCTATTTTTCGTCATTAGCCGGCACGATAAGCTTTTAAAGGAGGGGTAAATCATGGAATTCGATAAAGCAGTAAGGAAGATTACGCGGATCGACAGGAAAATAGGCTAGAGAAATAATATATACTACTCGACCCGTGCGTCCTTCCGCACTGCGCACCAAATCGTTTTGTGTGGCATTCTATTGTTTAAAAATTTGGTAGAAAGGACATTGTGAAGAAGAATAGGAAAAAGTAAACAGGCTGTTAGTACAGAAGAAGACATGTAATTGAACACATCAGTACAAATAGCTGTTACAATTTTTCCCCACTTATATTTAGATATTCAAAGTAACAAAATAATCACAATAATAATGATAATGATTTTATTATTAATATACTAGCATTAAAATACAAAAACGAAACAGTTGCATTACTTAAATTATGGTGACAGTTGCTTGGTTAGGCTTTACACATTCATAATATAAATGAATGTGTAGGGCCTAACGATTGAATAAGTTTAACACACAGACGCAGCTAAAACTGTCCAATTTGCTGCACATTAAAAACCGAAGATTTTTCTTGTTTGTTTACTTAATAACAGATGGCGTCAGCATGGACAACACCAATTTGGCATAGATTAAAGGACCCCTTCTTGGATGATTTTAAATCTCAAATTTAAGAAAAGCGGTATATTTTTGAACCGTGGGTATATTTTTCGTCATTAGCCGGCACGATGAGCTTTAAAATGAAGGAAAATCATGGAATTTGATAAAGGGACAAGGAAGATCCCGCGGACCGGCAGAAAAACAGTCTAGATAAATACTAGATATAGAAGAAAAAGGCTGCTCAGGCAACATGAAATAAAACCTTATTCAGAATTGTCTGCCAGGAAGTGATAACTGTATAATACTTCGGATGAATTGACTTTCTCTTATCCATAATAAAATGAAATAGAATCTATCGAGTTGTTAGGATGGAAACAATGCAAGTTTATCGCTACTTTTTACTTTAAGATACAGAAAGCAGAGTTCACACTGGGGAAAAATGCAAGGTGGGATTTTCCTCCTTGACGAAAATTTTAAGTGGGATTTTTAAAGTTTAAGCCCCAAAAAAATTTTTTTTGAGTGGGATTTCAATAAATATTGCGGGAATCGCGCGATCGCGCGGCCTAGCGCGAACCCTGAGAGAGTTATGTTTACACACACACAATTACATTATATACGAGTATACATTATCACTTACACAAATGAATGAAATGATGAACATGAACTGTCTAAAATTGCGACAACGTAACTCATTGCACAGCAGGTTATACAATTGTCTAAGGCTCTAAAATAAGGCATTCAAAGACACTGGTATGCTGATGATGCGATGAAACGTGCTGTTGTAGTCACACCCTGGTGTTTTCATGATAATCACCGAGTCTGCGTGAACAAGATAACATTGAAGATTTTGTTCATCGAATGTCTTACGCTCACGCTTCTAAACTTTTTGCCAATGGAAAGGGACATTTGATCGTGAGGATAAATTATTTGTTTATTTTTGCCGAATTAAATTTTTAAAGTGTATAGGGTAAAACCGCCTAATGAATGAACAGTTTGGAATTTTTTTCAAAAGTAACTTCCTATTTCTCTAGATGGATTGACAGCAGTAGTTTCCTTACATGCTATTCCAAGCTGTTTGACACCTGAATGATTATTAGTAGTATTAAAATCTTACATGTTTATGCCTTGAAAGTTTTGTGTTAGTTCATATGTTATTTACCACTTTTGTTCGGGCACGTTTTATTTGCACAAATAAAAACACCCGAAGAAGGTGCATTTAAAACCCACAATTGTTAAGCAATATTTACAAATATAAGTAAAAATGTTTTTACTCCCGTATCAAATGCTACATATAAAAAAAACGATTGATTCTTTAAATGAAATTGTGCTTAAGCATTCATTCACTGCTCCACTTTCTTGCAGTTATGCAAAATTGTATTACACTGATTGAAAAACTTATGAAATAGGCGTGAAACGACTGTACATCTGAAACCCCACACACATTTTTCACTTAGTTTATTGCTGTTAAACTCCCTGCTGTGGCAATTGAGCTCCTGGCAGTGGTTGTTGAGCTCCCTCTTGTGACTGATGAGATCCAGGGATCCAGGTTGTGGCTGTTGCGCTCCCACCTATCCTTGTTGTGGCCCCAACTGTCCCCGTTGAGCACCCTGCTGACCCTGTTGTCCATGTATATGCTGAGCCCCCGACTGTCCCTGTTGACTTCCCTGCTGACCTTGTTAAGCCCCCAACTGTCCAGGTTGAACTCCCTGCTGACCCTGTTGTCCATGTACATGCTGATCCCCCAACTGTCCCTGCTGAGTTCCCTGCTGACCCTGTTGTCCATGTACATGCTGAGCCCCCAACTGACCCTGTTGAGTTACCTGCTGACCCTGATGTACATGCTGAGGTCCCAACTGTCCTCGTTGACCTCCCCGCTGACCCTGTTGTACATGTACATGCTGAGCCCCTGACTGTCCCTGCTGAGCTCTCGGCTGTGGCTGTTGAGCGCCCGGTTGTGGCTGTTGAAATCCTGGTTGTGGCTGTTGAGCTCCTGGTTGGAGCTGTTGAGTTCCTGGTTGTGGCTGTTGAGTTCCTGGTTGTGGCTGTTGAGTTCCTGGTTGTGGCTGTTGAGTTCCTGGTTGTGGCTGTTGAGTTCCTGGTTGTGGCTGTTGTGCACCCGGTTGTGGCTGCTGTGCACCTGGTTGTGGCTGCTGTGCACCCAGTTGTGGCTGCTGTGCACCCAGTTGTGGCTGTTGTGCACCCGGTTGTGGCTGTTGAGCTCCCGGTTGTGGCTGTTGTGCACCCGGTTGTGGCTGTTGTGCACCCGGTTGTGGCTGCTGAGCTCCAGGCTGTGGCTGCTGAGCTCCAGGCTGTGGTTGCTGAGCTCCCGATTGTGGTTGTTGAGCTCCATGCTGTTGCTGCTGAGCTCCAGGCTGTGGCTTCTGAGCCCCAGGCTGTGGCTGCTGAGCTCCAGGATGTGGCTGCTGAGCTCCAGGCTGTCGCTGTTGAGCTCCTGGTTGTGGCTGTTGAGCACCTGGTTCTGGTTGTTGTGCACTCGGTTGTGGCTGTTGATTGCCCGGTTGTGGCTGTCGTTCACCCGGTTGTGGCTGTTGTGCACCCGGTTGTGGCTGTTGAGATCCCGGCTGTGGCTGTTGATTGCCCAGTTGTGGCTGTTGAGCTAATGGTTGTGGCTGTTGAGCTCCTGGTTGTGGCTGTTGAGCTCCAGGCTGTGGCTGTTGATTGCCCAGTTGTGGCTGTTGAGCTAATGGTTGTGGCTGTTGAGCTCCCGGTTGTGGCTGTTGAGCTCCCGGTTGTGGCTGTTGAGCTCCCGGATGTGGCTGTTGAGCGCCCGGTTGTGGCTGTTGTGCACCCGGTTGTGGCTGTTGTGCACCCGGTTGTGGCTGTTGAGATGCCGGTTGTGGCTGTTGAGCTCCCGGTTGTGGCTGTTGTGCACCCGGTTGTGGCTGTTGAGATCCCAGTTGTGGCTGTTGATTGCCCGGTTGTGGCTGTTGAGCTCCAGGCTGTGGCTGCTGAGCTCCAGGCTGTGGTTGCTGAGCTCCCGATTGTGGTTGTTGAGCTCCATGCTGTTGCTGCTGAGCTCCAGGCTGTGGCTGCTGAGCTCCAGGCTGTGGCTGCTGAGCTCCAGTGGGATGTGGCTGTTGAGCGCCCGGTTGTGGCTGTTGTGCACCCAGTTGTGGCTGTTGTGCACCCGGTTGTGGTCGTTGAAATCCCGGTTGTGGCTGTTGAGCTAATGGTTGTGGCTGTTGAGATCTCGGCTGTGGCTGCTGAGCTCCAGGCTGTGGCTGCTGAGCTCCAGGCTGTGGCTGCTGAGCTCCAGGCTGTGGCTGCTGAGCTCCAGGCTGTGGCTGCTGAGCTCCAGGCTGTGGCTTTTGAGCTCCAGGCTGTGGCTGTTGTGCACCCGGTCGTGGCTGCTGTGCACCCGGTTGTGGCTGCTGTGCACCCAGTTGTGGCTGTTGTGCACCCGATTGTGGCTGTTGAGATCCCGGTTGTGGCTGTTGATTGCCCTGTTGTGGCTGTTGAGCTCCCGGTTGTGGCTGCTGAGCTCCAGGCTGTGGCTGCTGAGCTCCAGGCTGTGGCTGCTGAGCTCCAGGCTGTGGCTGCTGAGCTCCAGGCTGTGGCTGCTGAGCTCCAGGCTGTCGCTGGCTTGCTGAGCTCCTGGTTGTGGCTGTTGAGCACCTGGTTGTGGTTGTTGTGCACTCGGTTGTGGCTGTTGATTGCCCGGTTGTGGCTGTCGTTCACCCGGTTGTGGCTGTTGTGCACCCGGTTGTGGCTGTTGAGATCCCGGCTGTGGCTGTTGATTGCCCAGTTGTGGCTGTTGAGCTAATGGTTGTGGCTGTTGAGCTCCTGGTTGTGGCTGTTGAGCTCCAGGCTGTGGCTGTTGATTGCCCACTTGTGGCTGTTGAGCTAATGGTTGTGGCTGTTGTGCACCCGGTTGTGGCTGTTGTGCACCCGGTTGTGGCTGTTGAGATCCCGGTTGTGGCTGTTGAGCTGCCGGTTGTGGCTGTTGAGCTCCCGGTTGTGGCTGTTGTGCACCCGGTTGTGGCTGTTGAGATCCTGGTTGTGGCTGTTGATTGCCCGGTTGTGGCTGTTGAGCTCCAGGCTGTGGCTGTTGAGCTCCTAGCTGTCCCTGCTGAGCTTCTTGCAGTTGATTAATTGGAATTCCAAGGGTCTGTCCACTGCCGGAGAATTCCAAATGAATTAGGCTGAAAAATAAAGAAACATGTTACTTTTATGCTCTCTAGAGTAAGTTTTTGTTTTTCATGATAGTTCTGTTTCAAACCAATCATCCTGTAATGTACTGTCCCCCTTTTTTTTCTTCCATATTTTTTTTATCATTTATGAAAACAACAGTTTATAAACATCGCCATTAGAGTAAGGGCAACCGTAATTAAAATTCACTTGTGCATCTGGACAATAGCTCCAAAATAACATCAAGAGTGTGGAAAAATCCCAATTACAATATAGGGAACTCTACATCTAAATATTCCCCCCAGAATAAGAAGTGTATTCTCTTTAAAAATGTCCATCAGATGAAGAACAACGGCTGATGAACAAATGCGCATTAAAGTTTGAAGATGTTCAGTACTGAGCCAATACTGTGTGAAATATACAATTCTGCTCGAATTAATTGAGACAAATGTACTTTCTTGTCTGAGTTGGTATGAGATTACTAGTGATGTTTACGGTTCTTTTCTCAACAAATAACACTGGAGGCTTAGTTACTCTTAAAAACATGCTGAATTCTGTCAAATACATAGAGATATCACACAGTAGGTTTGTTCCATTTATGGAAACATTAGATGGGACATTTCAACATGACTTGGCCCCTTGTCACACTTTGAATTCGGTTCAGACTTTTATGCGGGGAAATAAATTAAAAGTGTTGCTTGTCCTGGTAATTAAACAAACCTAAATGCTATTGAAAACTTATGTCACGTTCTCAAGAAGCTTAGATAAATTGCAAGACAACAGAACAAAGGCTAAAAAGGGCTATACATGTGTGGTTCAATGACGATGAAGTCAAGAACATGTGCACTACACTAATGGACATGGAGTATATTTCAAGAAGTATTGAAGAGGTCATTTCTGTTAAAGGAGGACATACTTCGTAATAATTTAGAGAGAGATCAGTCAGAGATTTTTCAGTCTACTTTAAAATCTAAAGTTTTAGAAAAAATCGTTTTCAATATTTGACCCAATTAAATCGAACAGTACAGTAAGTTGTTAAGAAAGTGATAAGTGAATTCTGTCCAAATGGCGCCAAAGAGGCAGTTAAAACTAAATAAATGTTTTAAAATAAATCACTAGTGTATCAATCGAAACCGCTACGAAAAAAAATGTTTAAATGAAGTAGAAGATCGCCAAATTGCACTATAGTAATGGAAGCATGACGCAAATGCGCCAAGATCCTACAGCGTAAATCACGTATTGTATTTGAAGCAAACCACTACAGCAGTAAAGTAGTTAACAAAAAAAATTATTACATATTTTTATGCACACTTAATTAAACAATATATATACATATTTGTTAAGGAAAAATAAGTACTACAGTTTTCGTAATTACACAGAAAACGAAGTAGTTGAATTTTAAAGTGTTTTTACTTTTGTATTACTTCCTGTTGCCACAGTACTCCCCCTCCAGGCTTTGGCTGAACGTATGTAGAATCAATGCATGAATCTTGAAGGTCGAAGAAACGTACAGTCGCGTATCACTCATTCGTCAGCCACAAATTGAATGAGAACAATATTACTAGTGAAGATTGTTGTATCTTGAGGTGGTTGAGTACCGCGTGTGTGGGGGTGGGGGGGTGGGGGGGGGTGTAAATGACGAAACGGGTGTCACAAAACTAACACATTTTATTACAGTACATTTTTCACACAAATATAAGTAAACTTTGAAAGGAATAGATCTAGATGTTACATATCAGATTGGCACTTTAACATTTTTAGAACGTTACGTACAATATATGTATATAATTATATAGCGCGATACGATCAAAGTCTCTTGCTGTCGCCATTTAATCTTTTTATAACAATCATCAGTAAAATATATTTTTTTTCGCGGTTTGAAAAAGTTACGAAGAGTAAAATAACATATTGAGAACAATCTTAGTTCTACACTAAGAAGGTTTCACATTAAGAAGAAAGTCCTATCTAGTGCATTGGTATTCCATAATGCTGCATGTTGATATCCACCGGGAAGCATCATGAAAGAACGGTGACAATAAGGAAAATTTCCGATTTTTTATTTAATTTTTAAATAATAGAATTATGCATACTACATTTTTACCATCAACTAAAGCAATCTGCCTGGCAGAGTGCCAAAAAGAACCCATTCATGTTCAAGGGATGATCTTGTGGTAAAAGGAATGGGCCGTGTTTGTTCTAGTTCGTTTAGCACACTTGATTTCTTCCGAACTGATGTTATATGCCGGTTTATAAATTTAGTTGCTTTCAACAAACAGAGAAGCAAACATTCTGCTTCGCGTACTAATTAAACACACCTGCAAAATGAATTTTCCTTAAAGCTCTATCGGATTCGTTCTTTTCTGTCATGCGCAGAAGCGTCCAAATGTCAAAATCCCGTATTCGAACTGTACTGGAATCTGTGAGGAGAAAAAACGGTACGGGTTTAAGGAGGGAAAGCAAAAAAGCAACTTTTAGCGCATTGCGTGGAATTATATTCGACAAATCAGAATCGCGAACTGTAGAGCTAAATACATGCTCCGTAATTTCTTTTTTACTTGTAAGGCTGGCTTATCGTCATTTATTGGCGAATTTTAAAATTTTTGGCATGTAATAAATTACTTCCTAGCGCCAAATCCCTTTGTGAAATTAAAAGGCAGTGCAATAAACCCCGACCCCCTTTATTTATTTTTCGAAAGGAATTTTAAAAAAGAACCATAGTTAAAAACTACGTTCGTATTTCGAATTTGCACACGTAATTTTTAGCAATTCGTAACTGCTTTCAACATCGACAGCCCCAAATAGAATTATATAATTCGTCGAAGCTTCCCTATTGAAATGGGGAAAATTGGTTTGAAACTCAACCCAATGTAAAGGCCAGTGTTTCTGTACTCAACGAATACACATATTGTTTTGAGACAACTAATAGCAAACATTCTAAATTTTTTATGTATTTAAAGCAATTATAAAGGATTGCATTAATACTTACAACAATATGCCGACAAAACCGTATATTGCAATAGGTGTCATCCTTGCTGAATGGGTGCTTACTGTTTATCGAATTCCTGAGCGATTTGGGATATTTATACTGTGGAAAAAATCCTCAACGGGAAATAAATGGCTTATTATTTGATTTAAATTTTATTGTGTTTTTGCAGTGCATTGCTTTTATTAAATTATATGCAACCATTTCATCATATTTTTAAACAAATGTAAGTTCGAGGTTGAATCACGCTTTTGTATGTTGTAATAAAATTACTCATTTTATGTAAAATAATAAGTAATGAAAAAAGTTGAACTTTATTGGAAAGTTTAATTGTTTTTCAAGTATTTATTTCTATATCTTTTGCAATGATGAGTGCTAAAAATGTGTCACAGACATAGATAATAAATTTAGTTTTTATTTCACAATAAAATGATCCAGGGTGACTTTTATTTAAAAAATAGTCTTTTAAAAAATGTTATTTGTATTTCTTTGGGGGGGGGGGGGTTACAAATTATTAACTGTTTTGAACACCTCGTCAAAAATAAAAAACTGTTTTTTTTTTTTCTTTAAGTTAGGGTGAATTGAAGCGAATAATTGCTTTTGGATTGCGTTATCGCTTTGCTTTCTCATTACAATCTCAACTACGTAAGTTTAGCTTTATATCTACATCAGAAATAATCGGTTTCTTTGTCAAAAATAACGTTCTATTGCACACAACTCTCAGGAATTAAAAAATATGTATTTTGTACAGGGGTGCCCCAATGAGAAGGAACGAACGGGACCGTTCTTATGTTTTAGAGTTGCCTGATAGGAGTTAGCCGGCTTTTCTCCTGTTCAATGCTCAAGTACGGTTCAGCGATCCTTATCAGTAGGATCATAGTAAGACCCCCACAATTCGCTTTGCAGCGAAAAATTTACGAAATAGTTCCTTAGGCTGAATAACTATTTAAAACTTACAACCATGGACAACTTGATATCTTCAATTTTCTTATTTTTTTTTCTTCTTGATAGTTGATATCTTCAATTTTCCTAAAACTTTCAGAGTATGTAAGGGATACTGTGATAAGAAAAGTGAAGTCTCTCCCCTTAAAAAAATAACAGTTTTTTTTTTTTTTTTTAAATGAAGATTTAATTCATAATAACATATATTGAAGAATTCTATCATATTGACATAAATTTAGCGATATAATTTCTTTATGCAACTAATGTTATAGTATTTTTCTACAATAATCACAATTTTGAGTTTACAATCAAATCTTAGTAATCCTTGACGATCGGAAATGGACTTTATTTTTTTATTTCCTTCTATTTTATATTTCCAATTCATACTTGCATGTGTTAAAACGCTAAATTTTTATTGAATCCACCTGACCGGAATACCTGCTTCTCCACCCCAGGGTCATCAGTCTCGTAAGCTGAGATGGTCACAGCAGGCCTTGGCCCGGACTACTGCGCCACTGAGTTTAGTTTTAGTTTAGTTTGTTTACTTTTGATCATTACAAAGCCAAAACTAGCCTCAGAAATTGGTGAACCGTGCATTTTGTGAAGCGCACGCTGGAGAATGTAAACAAGCCTGCAGTGACCAGCAGTTTTTCCAGTGACTTATTTCGGCTGCCCATGCATTTTTATAGACTTTGCTGTGATTTTCGTAATGATATTTTGGTTAAAAAAAACTATATATATTTATATAGAAATGTAAAAATTTTTGGCGGCCCTATTGTAAAATTATTATGCTTCTTTATCTATTTTTTTTTTTTTTTTTTAAACTCAGGCTTGCATTGTGTTTCTATAATGCTTTTTTTTTTTTTTTTTTTTTTTTTTTTTTTTTTTTTTTTTTTTTTTTTTTTTTTTTTTTTTTTTTTTTTTTTTTTTTTTTTTTTTTTTTTTTTTTTTTTTTTTTTTTTTTTTTTTTTTTTTTTTTTTTTTTTTTTTTTTTTTTTTTTTTTTTTTTTTTTTTTTTTTTTTTTTTTTTTTTTTTTTTTTTTTTTTTTTTTTTTTTTTTTTTTTTTTTTTTTTTTTTTTTTTTTTTTTTTTTTTTTTTTTTTTTTTTTTTTTTTTTTTTTTTTTTTTTTTTTTTTTTTTTTTTTTTTTTTTTTTTTTTTTTTTTTTTTTTTTTTTTTTTTTTTTTTTTTTTTTTTTTTTTTTTTTTTTTTTTTTTTTTTTTTTTTTTTTTTTTTTTTTTTTTTTTTTTTTTTTTTTTTTTTTTTTTTTTTTTTTTTTTTTTTTTTTTTTTTTTTTTTTTTTTTTTATCTGTTTGTGTGGCTGGTGAGGCGTTGGGTGCTCTTTGGCTAGAATATTTGTGTGCTCTGGATGGCTTTATTTACAAGCCATCCAGTTATTTACAATGGTAAATGAGGAATCACCTTTAAATGGCAATGATAAAAGGGTGGTTTAAACGTCAGGGGACATGATAGTCACCGCGGTATATCCGATTACGTGGTATACATAGGCGCGGTATAACGGAGTTTTACTGTATGTGTGTTTATGTGTTTTTTATTTCAACTTCATTTTCAATTTATCTTTTTTTCAACATTCTGTTTATACCTTATTTTGTTTTATTATTAAACTTTAGTGCTTTTTATATCATTTATTAATTTTCTCGTATCATTTACGACTTATCAGTAACTTCATCTTGCAACTAGTCACTTGCATGCAATATAATACCTCTTCTCCATACACGTTAAGATATTCTTAGGAATGTAAGTCCCTGTGTTGTCCCTCGACTACCCTATGCTGGTGAAGTCATTGGATGACAGGTACAGTACAGGGTAGCCAAAGTTATAAACAATGAAATTAAAAAAAAGATAATCCTTACCAACTAAAAAGCTTATAGCTCGTGTACTTACTGACTTGGAAACCTCGAGCAAACCATGAAGCAGTTCGAACTTGCCATTAAGCGATAATATTGAAAGCAATTATAATAGGAATTTTGAGTAAAGACTTCTCTGAAGCAAAAATGTAATATTTTTCACTTCTTTCAAATTTTTTAATTTGAAGTCGGTACTATTCTTTTCCCCAAAAAATTATTTTATTAATGAATAATTTTTGACCTGAAAATCTCGTTATGATTATTTAATAGTAATACAATTAACAATAATAAATTAATTTCATGTATAATTATTTAATGTTTCATATCTTCAATGCATATGTATTTAATATCTGACTTCATTTGGTTGCTGAGCTCTTACAGGAGATCAGACCTACTTTGTTCATGATTTCATTTTATTTTTTCCTTATTTGTTAATTTTTTTGTATCAAAAAAAAAAAAAAAAAAAAAAAAAAAAAAAAAAAAAAAAAAAAAAAGGAAGGATGATATTTATAGAAGCTCCTTCCTTTGTCAACTTTTCCAAACTGCACTGCGTTAGTCTCCGAATTTGCTGTTTTGCATTTTATTCCAGGAAGAACAGGAGGCAAATCAACCTTCATTCTTCGCATTGCTGATATCTACCTAGCATATGAATCGAACAATACAGGAACCATTGCGAAAAACCTGATCTACGGAATCAAACTAAACATAATTTGGATATGTTGTGTGCTAAATTTACAGAGAGAGGCAAAAATATGTGTTAGGGGTAAGTGTACATTAAATTCTGTGCCCAAGAACTTTACACCGCACAGAGTGGTTGTTAAAAAGCAAACAGAGGGAACTCATATAGATCACATGTTAAGGAGAGAAATAGGTGTAGGACGGCGTATTAAGAGCAATTTTCATAAATTTTTAAACCTATAAATAATAAATGTATTTCATTGAGATTTTGTAGATATATTGAAGAACATTTACTAAAATTTTCAAACATTTTTCTTGAAACATCCCGGAGAAATCAGCTACTTCACTCTGTAAATCGCCACCCGGATCAGCAATTTGCGTACATCCCGGAAAACACAATTTTTATTCGAAATCAATTTTTTTTAAATTTACTTTTTTATAAGTGTTTCTTCTAGTTGAGCTAAAATCACCACAAAGATTGAAAATTTCTATTTTTATTTTGAATGGGAAAATTAAGTACGATTTTTAACCGTTTTTTTTTTGTTCTTTTTTTACAATAACAAAAGTAAACATAAAGATATGTTTATGATTCTAGTTCAACTAGAGCGTATATATATAAAGAAAATGTGTGCTAAATTTGATAAGGATTGGTGAAAAACTCTGTGAGCTAGAGTGTACGCAAATTCGAAAAACGTAGTATCGAGAAAAACACGTTTGAAAACAAAAAGAGGTAGTAAAAATTAATTTAAGGCAGTAATTAATCAATTTTTTTCTTATACTTATAGATACTAATACTTATAGAAATTTTTATCCGAGGTCTGAATTGTTAAAAGAAACAAAAGGACATCTGCTAACGTTCTTCTGTCACTCTTATACCCTTCAGGACATTCACGAATGAGGAACTACCTGCTCAACCGCTACGAAAGGGTAAGTAGTTATCAGGATTTTACTATCAAATATAATGATATTTGAAGTTATAAACAGGAGCAATTTGAATGTTTTTGGATTGTAATAATTTTTTTTATTAATAACCTATTCATTAATCTCTAATCAAAACCAAAAATTTTGGAAATTGTTTTGCTTTTAATGTGCATTTTTCTTGTGCAAGACAGCTTTACAGTACAACAAAAATAATTTTACAAATTCATCTCTTCTTTTATGTTTGTATTATAAATAAACACTTCACAAAAATTTCATTTATTGTCCATACATTGGCAAATGGAGCAAAATTTATTTGAACTTAAATTGAGAAATATTATTACTTACTGTTTCATAACATCTGTAGTTGTAAAAATAAATGGCGGTGATTTTTAAAGAAACATATTGCGTCACTTGATATTTTAATTTGATTTTCGGACTTTGCATTTATTAGTTTTTCGAATTCAGATTATTTAAATATGAGGGAATAGAAAAAGGTATTAAAAGCTTGTTTCGGCTTTCAAGATTCCATTGCTTTCAAAAACGATGGTTGGACCAGTAATCACGATTTTGAGGTTTACCTTCCTCATTTGCTTCGCAGCATCCACAAGTGGTAAGTTATGATAAATCATGCTATTTAATATATATATATATATATATATATATATATATATATACTAGTACGCCCGGCAGTATACGAAATGACCGCTGTTCTAGATATTATAAATTGTAATTAAAATGGTTTCTGCAAAGGTGTCTGCTAATTCAAACTGAATTACCCAGATCAGGTGGCGACGACGCCCCTTCGCTTACAGCCCCACACTACTATACATTTATTTACTATATAATCAAATTGTTTGTGAAAAATATATATTTATCATCGAAAGAACTTATTGAAAATTTTATTATGCTTTTCAAAACAACAGTTTTAACGAAACTGGGAAAAAAGAGCGCTGCCACTCTAATAAGAAAAATATGAAAAGGGCAGACAATAAATAAATAAATTAAAAAGAAAGAAAGGATTAAATTAAATTCGCGTATACATTAATTTTTAACGGAGATAAACGTTTCGATTGTTATTAGTATATTTGTTACATTTATGACAATAACAATGGCAACTGCATTGATTTGTTTGTTCACACGGCAACTGTAATTATATGTTTGGAAATGAGGGCAACAATGCAAAAGTAAAATAAAACGGGTCAAAAAAATCATTGAGAAAATTTTAAAAAATAATTTAAAAAAACTAATTGAGTCACAACTTTCATTTTTGCGGCGATGCGTTCCTCGGGTCGAAAACATTAATCGTGCCGAATGTGATCCCGATCGGTAAAACGGCCTAGGATCCTATAGCGGACAGACACAGACAGAATAAGGCGCTTATATATAAGACTAGTACGCCCGGCAGTCATACGAAATGACCGCTGTTCTAGATATTATAAATTGTAATTAAAATGATTTGTGCAAAGGTGTCTACTAATTCAAACTGAATTACCCAGATCAGGTGGAGAGGACGCCCCTTCGCTTACAGCCCCACACTACTATACATTTATTTACTATATAATCAAATTGTTTGTGAAAAATATATAGTTATCATCGAAATAACTTATTGAAAATTTTATTATGCTTTTCAAAACAACAGTTTTAACGAAACTGGGAAAAAAGAGCGCTTCCACTCTAATAAGAAAAATATGAAAAGGACAGACAATAAATAAATAAATTAAAAAGAAAGAAAGGGTTAAATTAAATTCGCGTATACATTAATTTTTAACGGAGATTGAAATACAGCGAAGCCTCACTCAATATGACGTTAACGGAGATAAACGTTTCGATTGTTATTAGTATATTTGTTACATTTATGACAATAACAATAGCAACTGCATTGATTTGTTTTTTCACACGGCAACTGTAATTATATGTTTGGAAATGAGGGCAACAATGCAAAAGTAAAATAAAACGGGTCAAAAAAATCATTGAAAAAATTTTAAAAAATAATTAAAAAACACTAATTGAGTCACAACTTTCATTTTTGCGGCGATGCGTTTCTCGGGTCGTAAACATTAATCGTGCCGAATGTGGTCCCGATCGGTAAAACGGACTGGGATTCTATCGCGGACAGACACAGACAGAATAAACCGCTTATATATCTACACACACAGCAGTGTGTCCGCCAAGTTCAGAAAGCCAGCCAGATTAAGAAACGGCGACACCGGCCAATGTGTATATTTACCCGAACCATTTCGAGCTGCTTTTGACCCCCTCATTACCCCAAAACTATTAGACCTACATACTTGAAATTTTGTACGTCTAATAGCGATCCCCTTAACCCCTAGACAGGGTTCGTACTCTTTTGGCAAAACAAAAAATAAGGACTTTCTAAGGACCTACAAAAAAAATTTAAGGGCCTTGCAAATTTTTCGAAATATACAAACTGTTATGTTTATTTTAGAAGGAAGCATTATTGAAAGGGGAAATTGATTTAACATCGTATTCTTATTAGGATCGCAACAAAGTTTTATGGAGCTCTCTTTGACTTGTTGCTTTTCTAAAATGTTCAATACAATCAGGGAGTTAAATAATTATTGGAGCAAGTAATAAGAAGCACACAACACAAGCATTAATCATATATAAGCAAATTATCATGATATGAAAAATCATCAAAAATGGTTAGGGCTATAAAATACAAGTTAAATGAAAAAAACTATTTAAAAAAAAAGTTGTTAAAGAAAACGCTGCACTTTATCTTGAGAATTTTTGTTTAATTTAGATTTCTTTTTTATTTTACTTAGTTTATGTTGCCAGCATCTCAATTTAGGTTTACTTAGTTTTTTATCTCTGCCATAAATAATTTTTTAAAATTATTTAGAAGAGCTTACAAAAATCTAGAAAAAACTTCTACAACTTGAGAAAATATTTCATTTTGGAAACAACATACAAATAAAAAATGGAGCTAATTCGCTTAAAACTTTGTACATTACCCTCAAATGGTAACGATCAAAATTTAACTAAAATAAAGTTTCAAAAAATTGAACAAATGTTTTAAGTAAAAAATGAAACAAGCAGACTACAAGCTGCAAATACTAAAACAACTGTCAACTTTTTAAATAATTGATATATTTACAGGATGCAAAAAGATAGAAATCTCAAAACCTGCGTGCAATTTTCGGCGAAGCACGTGCTAGATGTTAACAAGTTTCCAAAAAATAGGTTTTTACACTTTCGCGTTATAAGTAATGAAAATTCCTGTAAATTAATAGATATCTTTTTAAAAAGTTCCTTAAAATAATTTCTTGTTTTGTAGTACAAGTCCTTTAGATAAAAACACTTGTACATCAGCTTGAAAAATCTTTTTGCAAAAAATCGAATTTTCGAAGTTCGCAAATAAAATCAGAAAAACTAGGAGAAAACGGAGTGACTACGATTTTTCGTATCATTGTCGAATCTCAAAATGCAAAAAGGTTTTAATAATTCAAGACTTCAAATTTTCACTTGACACACATTTATTGAAGAACACACTGACAAAACAACATAAAACATATATATAAAAAGAAGGCTCATGATAGTATTTATCTCAAGTATCAAGAATCAAAAAGCATTTAGAAGAAAGTTCCGAAGAGCTCTAGCCCTGACTCTGACTGCACATTCCTAATATAACAAAACACAACTCTGCTTCCAGCGCCCTCTAAGGGCAAAGCTGGGATCCCGTCCGGGTCTGAACATCCTCCCCCCGGATGAATATCATTCATAACATTTCAAGGAAATACAAATTTACAATTTAACAAACATACAGTTATTTTCCTAGCCTCAAATAACTTATAATTTCACAAATAATCATCATATTTCTTTTCAAATAGAATAAACATTTTATGCTTCAAATTTTTAAATAATTGGATTACAAATATGAAATTAATGAAATTATATTACATTTATACAAAAAACATTTTTAAGTAACATTATCTACAGGTAATTTACACAATTTCGTGATAGGACGTTTTAGTTCACCATTTACTGTTTTTAATTTTACTACTCGAACCTTACCATCTGCTCCTGGAAAAAGCTCGATAATACGTCCTAACTTCCAGTTCATTGGTGGCTGATTGTCCTCTTTAATTAACACCAAGTCATTAATTTGCAGATTTTCACTGGAGCACCTCCACTTACCTCTTTGTTGTAGTAGGCATAAATACTCCCGTGACCAGCGCTTCCAAAATCCTTGCAAAATTTGTTGCATTAATTGCCATCTTTGCTGAGGTGTCACCTTTTGGGAAGTCAAGTCTCTTTCAGGAACCGCTGTCAAAAATGTCCCAATTAAAAAATGTCCAGGTGTGAGGGCACACAAATCGTTCGGATCGTTAGAAATTGGAGTGAGTGGTCTTGAGTTCAGACATCCTTCTACTTGAATAATCAAGGTGAGAAATTCTTCATAGGTAAGGACTTGGCAACCGATGGTCCTTCGTAAGTGATGTTTCATCGACTTCACTGCAGCTTCCCAAAGTCCTCCATGATGCGGGGCCGAAGGGGGGTTGAAATTCCACTTAATGTTCTCTTCTAATATCCAATTTCGAAATTCAAAATTTGAATTTACAGCTGAAATTTCATTCTTCAAAATTCTATCAGCTCCAACAAAATTAGTACCGCAGTCACTGGTTATTTCTTCAGGTTTTCCTCTTCTGGCTGTGAATCTCTTTAAAGCAGCAATAAACGATTCACTTGATAAATCGCTTACTAACTCCAAGTGCACAGCTTTAGTTGCAAAACAAATGAAAAGGCAAACATAGCATTTAGTAGGTCTTATCCCTCTACCTTTTCTCATTTTCACAAAATATGGTCCGGCAAAGTCTATGCCAATTCTAGAAAAGATTCTGCTTGGTGTAACTCTGTTAGCAGGTAGATCTCCCATAAGTTGTGACTGGGTCCTTGCTCTAAATCTGCAACACTTCACGCATTTCCAAACGTATTTTTTAATTTCAACCTTCGCGTTTATGATCCAGTAACTTTGTCTTAAGGTATATAATAGCAATTGAACGCCTCCATGTAAATATTTTTCGTGATAATATTTGATTATCAAGTTTGTGACAAAATGTCTTTTCGGTAAAAGAATCGGATATTTTTGCGATTCAGATATTTCTGCATTTCGCAGCCTTCCACCTACTCTTAAAATTTTAGCTTTATCTAAAAATGGATTAAGAGAATTAATTTTACTGTTTGAAGTAACTGGCTTCTTCTGTTCCAAGCATTTTATTTCCTCAGAAAATTCCTCTCCCTGAATAATTCTGAAAATTGCTCCTGAGGCTTTTGTTAATTCTTCAGTTGTCAAATAATCTTGCTTTACTAGAGGAAGTGATTTTAATTTCAAGTTCAGGTTAGTGATGAATCGCAAGCACCATGCAATTACTCGTTGAAGCTTGGTCCATGAGGAGAATTTTGTTAAGATGTCATGTGTTTCTACCCCAGAATTGACTACGTTTACAGCAATACAGTCCTTGACATTTTTCAGTTCTTCTTTCACTTTAATTTCATTTTCTTTAAGTCGAGTTTTAGGCCATAATTCTTCCTTCTCTAATAACCAATCTGGACCTAGTAACCATTTTCTGTTGATAATTAACTCCTTAGCTTTACAACCTCTGGATATCAAATCGGCAGGATTACTTTTACTATCGCAATGCTTCCAAGCCTGTGGACTTGTTAAATCTTGAATCTCAATAACTCGATTGGCAATAAATGGTTTCCATTTTGAAGCAGATCCCTTTATCCAGTATAGAGTAATAGTACTATCAGTCCAATAGAAAATGTTTTGAACAGAAAATAAATTCTCAAGATATTTACCCATACGCGCTGCAATTACTGCACCCATCAACTCTAGTCTGGGAAGAGTTAATTTTTTCAGTGGAGCTACTCTTGATTTTGACGTAACAAAACTGGTTTTAATCGATCTATCTTTTGAATTAAATCTAAAATAAGCAACTGCTCCGTACGCCTTTGGAGTAGCGTCAGAAAAAATATGAAGTTGCATTTTTTCTTGAGGCACATCGGAGCAATCAATCAGATAATATCTTGGAACTGAAAAATTTTGTAATACACTTAATTCAGAACACCAATCGTGCCACTTCTGCTCTACTTCAGCATTAAAAGTTTCGTCCCAATCAAGACCCATTTCCCAAAGCTCTTGCACAATACACTTAATTCGAATAATGAATGGCGAGACAAAACCAACAGGGTCAAAGCATTTTGCTGCTATTTGCAAAACTGCTCTTTTGTTACATTTTACAGGATTTTGTAACATGTCTAATAACGGTTTTAGTTCAAGACCTAAAGTATCATTGCAAGTGTCCCAGTTTATACCCAATACCTTTAAAGGCTTATTGGAATCTTCTTCCGCATTTACAAAAACATTAGAATGTTGCCATTCTTTTTTCAATTCTAATGAGTTAGACTGAAATTTTCTAAGAGTCATACTTGCTTCTTTCAAGATCGTAACAGCTTCAGTTGTTATTTTAAAAGCACTTTCTACTGTATCAGAACCAAAAAATAAATCATCCACATAAAGTGAAGTATTAAGCATTTTATTTATTTCAAAATTACTAGTTTCATATTTTCTTATGTGGAATTTAATAGTTGAGGCCAAAATGAATGGGCTACAGGTGACTCCAAATGGAACTCTAGTCATTCTATACGATTTATACCCATTGTTATTCCCGCAATTTTTAAAATACAGAAACCTTAAGTAATCCCTGTCCTCCTTTGCTATTTTAATTTGCAGAAATGCTTTCTCATTATCAGCTGAAAACGCTATTCTGTTTTCTCGGAATTTTAAAATGACATCTAAAATTTTTGGATATAAATTTGGTCCCGACTCAAGGCAGTCATTAAGAGAATTAGAATTAGCCGATCTCGAAGAAGCATCATAAACAATCCTAACTTTCGTTGTTGATTTTTCCTTTCTTACTACAGGTCTGTGCGGCATATAATAGCATTTGCTATCAGGGAATTGACTTCCACATATTTCAATTACACCATCCTTTAATTGATCTTCATTAATAGAATTGTAATTTTCAAATAACCATTCATTCTTGTGTAATTTATATTTTAAGTTTTCAAAACGATGTTTAGCAATCTCAAAATTATTGTTCAACGAAAATTCAGGGGATTTCCACAAAAGCTTCGTTTCATATCTTCCATCAGAAAACATAATATTCTTTTCGAATTCTTTTGCTACAGCTAATTCTGAACTGTTTACATCGTTATCTATAATACCTAGCGATTCCAAGCTCCAAAAGTTCTTTATTTCTTTACTTAATTGCACGTCAGCTGTACTCATAAAATTCACACGCGCTGTAGAATCCAAGTTTTCCGATTCCATTTGTCCTTGAACTGTGTGACCAAACACGGTCTCACTAATAAACAATCCGCCAGGAATCTGTTTAACTTCTCCCCTCATAGCTTTCCACGCGTAATCGGAACCCAGCAGAACCCCTATTTTTTCTTTATTTACCAGATCACTCAATTTATACCCTTGAGAGCAAAGAGATTTATGAACGTCTCGAGGAGCTGCTTTCAATTTTGAGCAAGTTATAATGTCTGTCACCAGAGCTTCAATTCTCAAAAAATTAGAATCAAATATGCTTCGTAATTCCACCGACACCACATCATAAATAATTTCTTGCGGTTTATGCTGCCCAAAAGAATAAATCATTAATTTTTCTTTCCTAATTGGTTTTAATTTTAAGGAATTTGCAATATTTCTTGTCAAAAATGTTCTTTCTGATCCTGTGTCTATAAAACAACGCACCAGTTTATTTCCATTATTTGCTGGTATAGCAACTGTGCAAGTCTGCAAAAGTGTTGCTTTAATTTCTTTAGATGCTTCAGATTGCGATAGAGATACAACAGTCTCTGTATTAGGACTATCCTTCAGATTTTGATTTAATTTACAAAACAATTTGTTATGACTAAATTCTTTACAAAAACTACATCTATCAATTTTACTTCGACATTCAGATGAAAGGTGATTTTTACGAAAACATTTGTAACAACGGCCTTCATTTTTAAGCATTTGTCTTCTCACATTATCTGCTACAATTTCACAATTATTAGAAATATGATTATTATGCGATTTACAAAATATACAAAACGACTTATCTAATACGTTTTTAGAGGTGTTCAAAGTCATTGTTGCGGCATTACCCTTTCCATATCTAGGATTTTGTTTTCGAAAATTACTGATTTTAGGACTAAAATCGTATTGCACTTTACTAGCATGACAAGAATTAGCAACGGACAAAGTGGCTTCACGACATTCAATTTCATCTCTTAAGAAATTAATTAGCTCATCAACTTCTTGACCATCTTTAGATTTACGCTTCCGATGAAATTCCAACACTATATCTTGAGGTAACAATTTCAGTAAAATTGGATTTAACAAATATCCGTAAGAACCAGGCGTAACTCCTTAATTTTTTAAACTTCTAACATTAATTTCGCAATTATCATGTAATTCTCGAAGGCCTTTAAAATTTGAAGAACTTTTAACAGGTTCAAGATTCAAGAGATTATTCATGTGAGCATTAATTATAAGTTCGGTTTTACCGAAACGTTTCTTCAGAATATCAAGACAGGAATCATAATTTTCATCGGATAATTGAAATCCTTTCACCACATTGTAAGCTTGACCAGTTAACAGGGACTTCAAATAAGAGAACTTTTCAATTTTGCTTAAAGATTTATTTTGATCTATTGCTGTTTGAAATGTGTTAAAAAATTCTAACCATGAACTTGGATCACCCGAAAATTTTTCGATATTTAACTTAGGAAGTTTTACATTTGAAGCGGTAGTTTCAGATACACTTGAATTGAATAGAACACTATTGTTGCTACTATTGTCCTTATTACACTTCTTAATGCAGGGTTTTAATTTTAAATTTTGCAGAAAAAAGTTGTTCGGCATATTTTTCGCAAGTTTCAAATTCTTTTTCGAAATCCTTAGGTTCTTTCAATGATTTTTGTATTTCCAAGTATAAACTTTTCAGTAAATTTTCCTTATCAAGAATATTTTCATGTAATTCCATTAGTTCTTCAATATCATTCTCTTCAATATCGCAAGTTAAAACTGGTTCTAATTTAGTCATCAATTTTGTGAAATTCGTTCGCACAACAGTGCGTCTAGCTTTTAGCAATTCTACTGACTCCATTTTAATCAAAAATTTAATTTCATTCAATGTAATGTAGTAACAGCTTACCTTGGCTGCACAGCTTGACTTTATCACGTCCGTAGGTCACCAAAACATGACTACGATTTTTCGTATCATTGTCGAATCTCAAAATGCAAAAAGGTTTTAATAATTCAAGACTTCAAATTTTCACTTGACACACATTTATTGAAGAACACACTGACAAAACAACATAAAACATATATATAAAAAGAAGGCTCATGATAGTATTTATCTCAAGTATCAAGAATCAAAAAGCATTTAGAAGAAAGTTCCGAAGAGCTCTAGCCCTGACTCTGACTGCACATTCCTAATATAACAAAACACAACTCTGCTTCCAGCGCCCTCTAAGGGCAAAGCTGGGATCCCGTCCGGGTCTGAACACGGAGCATTTGGCAACTGCGGTGTATAGATTTAAAAAGTGGTCGATTCCTTCAATTTACTGCAAATTAAGAAATTTCACGAGATACAAATTGTGATTAACGCAGCAAATATCATCATCTCCCACACAACAAAACCCCACAGCGAACGATCGCGAAGCCAAATTGGTCGCTAAAAATTACTAAATATTAAAACATTGCTTTAAAAAATTAAGTAATTAATTTTTTCGATACGGGAATTTATCTGATCTAAAAAAAACAATGGGAGAACAAACTGTTTAGCACAAGATCAGCTGAAAAGCGATTGGGAGAGTTGGTAACTCGACGCTTATTAGTGTAAGACATAAGAAAAATGATAACAAAAGTTAAATCATTCATTTACCTTTAACAGTATAAATATGCGATAATCATACAAGCAGTTGGCCAATCGCAAAAAAAAAAAAAAAAAAAAAAAAAAAAGTTTTTTTTTTTTTTGCCTAAATGTATTTCTTTTATTGAGCTAGATGTCAACAATATGCTTCTTTGAAGTATTTTCCCCCCCTTAAATTAAAAAAAGTTTCAAAAGCAATATTTACTTACTAATTACTTGTTAAGAGCTGCTCCTACTTGTTTTACTGATAATTGTTTAGAATGTATTTAGATTTAGTAACAATTTTCATGAAAAAATTTTTACTTTGTAACTAAACTTAATAAATAGTATCGAATCCCAAATTTAAAATCCCAAAATTCAGCCCTTTTTCAAAAATATCCGATTTTTTTTTTCTTTGTTGTAAAATCAGGAAAAAATTTAATTTAAGAAACTGTTAAATCAATAAATACCAGTAAGTTTTGATTCAAATAGAAGTAATCTTGTAGATATATTTCTTACGTGAGCTAAACTTAGGAAACCAAGATAGAATAAGAAAACCCAACCATGTTAAAAATTAAATTGGTTCCTTAAGCTCACCGCGCATCTTTCCCTAATTTTTTCCCTCCTTGAGTACTTAAAAGTCCGTTTTTCAAATTTTATTCCTTTTCTTTTCTTTTATTAAAGCAAAATGAGGGAACCTGTGTGATTTGTTTTTCTGTGGTCTTAAATGGTGCCCAGTTACTGTTCTACATTGAATTTTGTACAAACGCTTGGCTCTTTGATTCGACTTGTCTTCTAATAGTTTTCTTCTTTTTTTTTTTTAAGATTTTCTTTTTCATACAATTGCAGGAGATAGCAAATTGGGAGCTGCCATGTGGATGGCTATAAGTTTATTTTAACTGATTTGGGTGTTGTAATTTGAAGCATTTTATAAAAATCCATGATTTTTTTTTTTGTAAAAATATATAACACATCAATTTAGTTATAAAAATATATAACACATCAAGTTACTTATTTATCTACCAATTGAGAAAGCACTGCAATTTGAAGTAAAAATGCGTTGATGTTTATGTCAATCCGCCATTTTGGGTCTGTCCGAACGCCGCGATAGTACCGGTCCCGAGCAAACCAAATTTGAGGTTCTTTTAAGTAGTTGGAATGAAAGAAGTTTCATTCTTGTGAAGAATACAAAAGATTGCAAAACAAATAAAGCACATGGGTACCTTCTTATTTTCTCAAAAAAAATTAAGGACCTGGAATAAAAAATAAGGACTATTTAAGGACTTTTTAAGGCCTTAAAAATGAAAATGAACATTAAGGACTTTCTAAAGACCTTTAAGGACCGTACGAACCCTGCTAGAATATCAAATTTCATTGATGTACCTCTTATGGTTATGGAATTATTAAGGTCTGAAAAGTGTCATTTTTATCACTCACTCACTCACTCACTCACTCATCAAAAACCTAACCTACCTCTAGGGGACGTAGAAACTTGAAACTTGGTATCAAGGTAGACAATTTGGCATATATAAAGGAAATAATCCGAAACTTCAAAAAATTACATTATCTTTGAAGTTACTAGCATACTCATAAGTAGCATCATACCTAACGACTTCAAACGGCAGCCATATTTGTCTGCCGTTAACATAAACAATACTTTCTCGCACTTGAAGGAAAATAATTGATGCATTGAAATTCACTCTCCGCTTTAATTTTTCGCCTTAAGGCTAGGCTCAAGCTGAGAACAAAGAGTCCAGTGTCGTAGTTATACAGAGCTTTTCAACGTTTTAAATAAAAGATTAATTAAGTACAGATGGGTTTACAGACTTATTACGGAGAGATGTAAACAAACGAAAAAAATCTTAAATAGTTCAGCTTGGTTTAATTTAGTATAACCTATCGTCAATATAAAAACACACATTTTAGCTTTTCAAAAATTAGTGATATCCCAACAAAACATAAATGTGAAAAAAGGGCCAAGTTCGATAGAACAAAAACGACCTTTGGAGTAGTCGGTGTCAGCGATAAAAGAATTGATATCTAACGGGTGCCAAGTTCCATAGCAGATCCTTTGATCATGGCTGTAAGAGTGTACAATGTTCCTTTTTTTTTTTAAAACTTTTTTTTTATCGGATTCTTAACTTGGCAAGTTTTAATTAAGATAACTTACGTTCAAGAAGACTATAAGAAGACAATTAGAAATTAACTACGTATAATAGCTTGCCACATGATTTTACTAACTATTAAAAATTGCTAATTGAATGAGTTATATTTTTTGAATGTAATTTACCTTAATTAACACTTGCCAAGTTAGGAATCCGATAACAATTTTTTTAAAATTAATTAAGGAACATTGCACACTCTTACAGCCATGATCAAAGGATCTGCTATGGAGCTTGGCACCCGTTAGATATCAATTCTTTTATCGCTGACACCGACTACTCCAAAGGTCGTTTTTGTTCTATCGAACTTGGCCCTTTTTTCATTTATGTTTTGTTGGGATAAGATATATACAGTATTTCAAAGAAGTTTTAAGACCAGGTTTATAAAATAAAATAAAAACTAGTAATTATATTTTTTACACTTTTTATTAATAAAATAATTTTTGAGAAAAAAATAGAACCGACTTCAAAGCAGAGCAACTATAAATTGCGCTAAAAAGTAAAAAATAAATTCATTATTTACACAACATCGATGTGATTTTAACATAGTTTTAGAAGTCGGTGCAAAATTATGAGTCTAATTACCATTATACTATGTGTTACTTCATATTGGAACAGTTGCTAATTCTGGGCCGTTTATGTTTGTAATTGATTAATCATTGCAAAAGATTCTTTTTATCTATCTTAATTTTGCACCGACTACTAAAACTATGTTAAAAGTCACATCGATGTTGTGTAAAGAATGAATTTATTTTTTTACTTTTTAGAGCAATTTATAGTTGCTCTGCTTTGAAGTCGGTTCTATTTATTAGTGTAAATATTTTTATATAAATACTCTATTATTAAAACATTCATATCAACGCCTTTGAATGAATGGCACTAAAAACTAATCATTTGTATGATAAATTCCGTTTTGAAGTCGCATTTAGCAAACTAACTGACTGGAATTAATTTTTGCCTCAGAGAAGCCTTCAGTCAAACTTTTGCTATAATTACTTTTAATATTGCGTCTTAGTGGCAACGAACTCTTTTTTAACAATGACTTTTATGTTTATTAAAAATTTTCCCAACAAAGAAAAATAAAGCCTATCCTTCCCAATTAAAATAAAAAATACTTATTTTTCACCCGCAATGTTTTTTCTAAGAAGCAAATGTAGTCAGATTGATGTACAATACATGAGTTAGACGCCCCTCTATCGATTAAAGAAAAAATCTTCAAAATCGGTTCAATTAGTCAAAAGTTATGGCTGAGAAAACAAAAAACAAACTACATTGCGGCCCATTACTTTTGTTCTATGAATCGAATATGGTCAAACGAAGGTACGGGACCTATGGAAAACCACCCTCCATTCATTTAAAAAAAATCATGAAAATCGGTTCATCCGGTGCGAAATAATGAGTAGACAAACAAACAACAACAAAAAAAAGACATACATACAGTATGAATGTATAACCTCCTTTGTGAAGTCGGTTAAAAATAAACTCCTTCGGCTTCAATACATTTGTTACAGTGGTTTAACCACGATTCGAATGTCTGTTCTAGCTCTCATTGTTGGACTGCCTTCAAAGCTCGCGTCGAAGCTTTTAATAAACAGTACGTCAAAGAATTTTTAAGACTACAGATTGAACTAAGCAA
Source organism: Octonoba sinensis (assembly GCA_038502835.1). NCBI lineage: Eukaryota > Metazoa > Arthropoda > Arachnida > Araneae > Uloboridae > Octonoba > Octonoba sinensis. Next base: position 12,346,270 of record CM076606.1, on the reverse strand, counting down.
TTTATAGACAAAGGCGCTATCTGTGTTATCGAGCATTCGTGAAACTCCTTAACTATTAGCTGATCCACTGCCAAAACATCAGTTCATTTGTTTACTATTTTTTAAAAAACTTTAATGACATTGACACTATACAAACAGCTTCGACGCGAGATTTAGAGGCAGTCAGACAGTGTGATTAGGCATCGAATCAAACCGGCTTCAAACAAATGTATTGAAGCCGATGGAGCTTATCTTGAATACAAATACTTGATAAATATAATTACTAGTTTTTATTTTATAAAACCTAGTCTTAAAAATTCTTTGACACATTGTGTGTGTATATATATATATATCTATATATATATACATATTAGTGTAATTTTCGTCTGTGAATCAATCTTGTAGAACAGTCGTGACCAAAAACATTCAATCATTAATTTATTTGCAACTTCAACATGGTTAATACACATCTTTCAAAACAACACGAAGACAGAACACAAAATATTTTATTATATTTACTTCTCATGAATCCAACGAAATACCTGCGAAATCGCTTTAAATAAGCTCTCGAGGTGTCTGGCACGTGAGAATGCAACTGTTTTATTATTGGTTCCTCTGCAAAATTTATCTAGGTATCACGTTAGGTAATTTCTTTCCCTCCGTGAGAAAAAGGGACCGGTAAAGGGAACGTAGATAGTGTCTAAAATTGTCTGTTGGTCACTTTAGTTTTTGAGTTTGAAAATTGAAACTGAATATAAAAAGGGGTTTGAAAGAGTTATTTCTTTTTTAATGTTATACATGCTTGGATGTATATCTCACGAAATATGAAGTTCAGACACATCCACACAAATCTAATGTATTATATTCAATTTTATAGTATAGTCTACTTACTACTATGAAATGATTTTTTAAAAAGTTTTATTAATAGCATCGTTATTAACATTTAGAAGCAATTGTACATCCTTATCGATATTCGTAAGCGTATCGATATCAATATTCGTATTAATAATGATCATAATAAACTTTATAATGCTAGAAAGCACTGAAGTTATATGTTTTTTCTTAGGACAATGGAATGATGCGAATAATATGAATCCGACGTGTACGAATAAAGGAACTGGCGGAATCCCGTGTATGGATATACGCATTTGTCACGCCGCTGCTGCAGCACTCGCCATGGGTGGTTGGCCCACTATGTGCGGATGGGTGCAGCAAACTGCACCCAAAGTTTGTTGCGGGCTTCCTCTAGTTCTCGGAGAAAAGCTCATGAAGCAAATTGACGAAGAGAAAGGTCCCAAGAACGGTACATTTTTAATATAAATAACAAAATCTTCTCTCTACGTACTTTAAAAGTAATATACTTGTGACATCATCATGTAAAGGCGATTTTTGTGCAGTAAACCGGTTTTTTTCGTTTTGGTAACTTGCGATTTCCTTACTTGGCTACAGTATACATCTGTAGGGCAATCCTAGAATTTTTAAAGATCTTTAGGTCGAAGTTTCCTTAGAAGCCGAAAATGTGTTTATTCTTTTGTCTTCTTAATGGACTCTTGCTTTTTCTCTCTCTTGAAATTGGCGTTATAGAGCGAGAAAAAAGACTCTATTAAAACCTAAAACAATCTACCAACAAAATAAAATAAGCTATTAATCGAGATTTTTATTATTTTTGCAATTTTTATGCATGCTGTCGTCTTTTTTGCTTTATTTTTATTGTTATTCCTTTTTACTTCCTGTACTTTCAACTGGATTCGTTTGTTGCTCTCTTATTGGTGTCTTCCTGCTACTTCTACTTCCACTTCACGCTGCCTTTATTCTCATTGGTTTACAGATAATTCTTAGGCTATATAAGCTTTGTTTTTCTTGTTCTGTCTGCTTCATTTGGATGTTTTGCATCTAGAAGCTCCCTGTCGCATTGAAAAAGGGATTCCAAGCAATCCCGAAACATATGTCTGCATTTTTTTGCTCATTTGTGCTTTAAATTAACGTGTAATTTTATTATTATTGTTTACTTGCACAAAGTTAAATTATTTTTATCCGTTAGGCTTAACGTGCCTTGAATTTTGTTCTTCTTTCTTTTGTTTTTGTTCTTCCATCTGTTCGCTGCTTGGTGAGTGTTTGTTTTTTGTTCTTTTCTTAATTGCTTTTCTTGACTGTGTTTGTTTTTGCTTTTTTGGTTTCGCTTTTTTGTTTTCTGACATTTATTCCGCATATTGTTACGTTGTGTATGTTTCGCACTTGTTTTTGAATTTTGTTCTTTCTGTTTATTTTTATTTATTGAACGGTTTAGCTATTGTTTTCCCCTTATGTTTTGGTTGTTCTGATTCTGGTTATGTCTCAGGTTAACAGATTTTGTAATCTACGGATTAAAAAGGTTCGGTTTTTGAACCATTTAAAATTTCTCCAGTCTTGCAGGCGCAAGAAAGTTATTCCTAAGTTTATCACCTTGAAGTGTAATTTACCGCGTTCTGTTAGGGTTGATAAGGTAATTTTTCGTTCTAAATTAGCGTTACTTAGAGCTTCTATCCAAGAAACTAGGAAAAAACTTTCGTTCATAGAACGTGAACTTTATGATTTACATCTTTCTGTATCTAATTCTAATTTCGATTTTGAGTCTATTGATAGAATGTCATGGGCAAGAGCTCTTCGTTCATCCGACAGTCACAAAATTACTTTAAATAAGAAATTTACTAAGTTGTGTAACGATTCAAATGTTCCTGTTCCGGCTGATTTGCCTCTTGTTAATAGGAACACGGTTGTAAATCTTTCGAAATTTCCTTTGAATAGTAATGAAATCAATGCTCTGAAATGTAATAACAATTTTGCTTTGGCTAAAAAGCCTTCTTTTTCTGAACTTATTGCTCCGGTTGAAAAAGCTTTCAAATTTAGTGCCTTAACTTCCACTCAAAAAGAGTCGGTTCGGCATCTTATTGCTTCCAATGTTGATTTCAATTCAAAAGTTCCTAATACTGGTTTTACCCATTCTGTGAAACGATGTGTCAATAATTTAGTTTCCAATTCTGATTTGGTCATTACCAAAGCAGACAAGGGTGGTCAGATTGTTGTTCTTAATAAATCATCTTATGTTGAAAAAACTGATGACTTAATTGCTTCTGGTCCTTATTCTGAAATTTATAAAGATCCTAGTGACAAAGAGTTAAAAGCTATTTCTTCTGCTGTTAAGTCTGTTCATTCTATTCCTTTGATTGCTAAACGGTCTGTGATTCCTTCTGTTGCTAATTGTGCACGTTTTTATGCTTTACCAAAGGTACACAAGGCAGGTATTCCTTTCAGACCAATTGTTTCCAATATTGGCACTGCTTCATATAAACTTTCCAAGTATTTAGTTTCTGTGTTTTCTCCACTTAGGAGTCAGAATGTTTTCACTGTTAAAAATTCCACCGATTTTGTTAAGAAACTTCATAACTTCGTTCCGAATAATTCAGTTATGGCCTCTTTTGATGTTAATTCCTTGTTTACTAATGTTCCTGTTGATGGCGCTTTGACTTGCCTCAGGAAAAGGCTTTCTGAATTCCATTTTACTTCTGTGGAAATTGAGGAATTAGTTTTCCTTACTCGTGTGTGCTTGCAACAGAGCACTTTTGTATTTAATGGTAAATTCTATGCTATGGTAGATGGCCTGGCTATGGGAAGTCCTCTTAGTCCTATTTTAAGTGATTTCTATATGCATTATTTTGAGGAAAAACTGTTCCAGAAATTGCAATTTCAATTTTATGTTCGTTATGTGGATGATTGTTTTGTCCTAACGGACAGTAACTTGTTAGGTATTGATGATGCTCTTTCTATTATGAACTCCATTGATCCTAATATCCAGTTTTCTTGTGAGAAAGAACTTAATAGTAGCCTCGCGTTTCTTGATGTCTTTATTTCTAAGAGTGAGTCTGGTTTCACTACTTCTGTCTATCGTAAACCTTTCGCTGTTTCTTTACCTCCTCACAGACTGTCGTCTCATCCTCCCAACCAAAAATATTCGGCTTTTAATGCTCTGGTCCATCGTGCTATTAATATTTGCTCTTCTCCTGAGCTTCTCAAGATTGAACTCAACTATCTGAAAGCTGTAGCTATTGATAGAGGATTTTCTCACTCTTTAATTGATTCTATTCATAACAAACTTTCTAAGAAAACTTCTGGTCCCAATAATGTAGTTTCTAGAAAGAATTTGGTTGTGTTACCATTCTTTCATTCTGTCAGTTTCCGTATTGCTAAAATCCTAAAAAGGTTTCAATTTCAAGTCGTTTTTGCTCCTAGTAACAAACTTTCCTTCTCTTCTCTTAAGGATCCTGTCGATCACCTTAACACTTGGGGTATTTACCAAATTAGTTGCCGTTGCGGCCTTTCTTACATTGGGCAGACAAAACGTGCTCTGAAAATTCGCTTAAATGAGCATAAAGGTTATGTACGAAAGCAAGAGTTAAATAAGTCTAGCATTGCTCAACATTGTTGGAATTCCAACCACTCTTTTGACTTCAATTCTGGTAAAATTATTCAAAAATGTTCTTCCCCTTTAGAGCTTGACTTTTGGGAAGCTTATCATATTAACAGGAATAGTTCTAATTTGGTTAATGATTCTTCCTCAACTCCTTATTTTTCACAGGTCTGGCATAAATTTCTTTAATTTGTTGTTCTTTCTAGGTTTTCTTGTTGTTTTCCTTTTTTGTGTCTATTTTTCTCCTTCCCCCCTCCCTCCCCTCCCCCTCCTTTACATGTGTACTTTGTTTTGCATTTTGTTTTGGTAGTTTCTGTACTTATTTTTATTTCAATTTTATTCTTTGTATTTTATTTTATTATTTTTGCAATTTTTATGCATGCTGTCGTCTTTTTTGCTTTATTTTTATTGTTATTCCTTTTTACTTCCTGTACTTTCAACTGGATTCGTTTGTTGCTCTCTTATTGGTGTCTTCCTGCTACTTCTACTTCCACTTCACGCTGCCTTTATTCTCATTGGTTTACAGATAATTCTTAGGCTATATAAGCTTTGTTTTTCTTGTTCTGTCTGCTTCATTTGGATGTTTTGCATCTAGAAGCTCCCTGTCGCATTGAAAAAGGGATTCCAAGCAATCCCGAAACATATGTCTGCATTTTTTTGCTCATTTGTGCTTTAAATTAACGTGTAATTTTATTATTATTGTTTACTTGCACAAAGTTAAATTATTTTTATCCGTTAGGCTTAATGTGCCTTGAATTTTGTTCTTCTTTCTTTTGTTTTTGTTCTTCCATCTGTTCGCTGCTTGGTGAGTGTTTGTTTTTTGTTCTTTTCTTAATTGCTTTTCTTGACTGTGTTTGTTTTTGCTTTTTTGGTTTCGCTTTTTTGTTTTCTGACATTTATTCCGCATATTGTTACGTTGTGTATGTTTCGCACTTGTTTTTGAATTTTGTTCTTTCTGTTTATTTTTATTTATTGAACGGTTTAGCTATTGTTTTCCCCTTATGTTTTGGTTGTTCTGATTCTGGTTATGTCTCAGGTTAACAGATTTTGTAATCTACGGATTAAAAAGGTTCGGTTTTTGAACCATTTAAAATTTCTCCAGTCTTGCAGGCGCAAGAAAGTTATTCCTAAGTTTATCACCTTGAAGTGTAATTTACCGCGTTCTGTTAGGGTTGATAAGGTAATTTTTCGTTCTAAATTAGCGTTACTTAGAGCTTCTATCCAAGAAACTAGGAAAAAACTTTCGTTCATAGAACGTGAACTTTATGATTTACATCTTTCTGTATCTAATTCTAATTTCGATTTTGAGTCTATTGATAGAATGTCATGGGCAAGAGCTCTTCGTTCATCCGACAGTCACAAAATTACTTTAAATAAGAAATTTACTAAGTTGTGTAACGATTCAAATGTTCCTGTTCCGGCTGATTTGCCTCTTGTTAATAGGAACACGGTTGTAAATCTTTCGAAATTTCCTTTGAATAGTAATGAAATCAATGCTCTGAAATGTAATAACAATTTTGCTTTGGCTAAAAAGCCTTCTTTTTCTGAACTTATTGCTCCGGTTGAAAAAGCTTTCAAATTTAGTGCCTTAACTTCCACTCAAAAAGAGTCGGTTCGGCATCTTATTGCTTCCAATGTTGATTTCAATTCAAAAGTTCCTAATACTGGTTTTACCCATTCTGTGAAACGATGTGTCAATAATTTAGTTTCCAATTCTGATTTGGTCATTACCAAAGCAGACAAGGGTGGTCAGATTGTTGTTCTTAATAAATCATCTTATGTTGAAAAAACTGATGACTTAATTGCTTCTGGTCCTTATTCTGAAATTTATAAAGATCCTAGTGACAAAGAGTTAAAAGCTATTTCTTCTGCTGTTAAGTCTGTTCATTCTATTCCTTTGATTGCTAAACGGTCTGTGATTCCTTCTGTTGCTAATTGTGCACGTTTTTATGCTTTACCAAAGGTACACAAGGCAGGTATTCCTTTCAGACCAATTGTTTCCAATATTGGCACTGCTTCATATAAACTTTCCAAGTATTTAGTTTCTGTGTTTTCTCCACTTAGGAGTCAGAATGTTTTCACTGTTAAAAATTCCACCGATTTTGTTAAGAAACTTCATAACTTCGTTCCGAATAATTCAGTTATGGCCTCTTTTGATGTTAATTCCTTGTTTACTAATGTTCCTGTTGATGGCGCTTTGACTTGCCTCAGGAAAAGGCTTTCTGAATTCCATTTTACTTCTGTGGAAATTGAGGAATTAGTTTTCCTTACTCGTGTGTGCTTGCAACAGAGCACTTTTGTATTTAATGGTAAATTCTATGCTATGGTAGATGGCCTGGCTATGGGAAGTCCTCTTAGTCCTATTTTAAGTGATTTCTATATGCATTATTTTGAGGAAAAACTGTTCCAGAAATTGCAATTTCAATTTTATGTTCGTTATGTGGATGATTGTTTTGTCCTAACGGACAGTAACTTGTTAGGTATTGATGATGCTCTTTCTATTATGAACTCCATTGATCCTAATATCCAGTTTTCTTGTGAGAAAGAACTTAATAGTAGCCTCGCGTTTCTTGATGTCTTTATTTCTAAGAGTGAGTCTGGTTTCACTACTTCTGTCTATCGTAAACCTTTCGCTGTTTCTTTACCTCCTCACAGACTGTCGTCTCATCCTCCCAACCAAAAATATTCGGCTTTTAATGCTCTGGTCCATCGTGCTATTAATATTTGCTCTTCTCCTGAGCTTCTCAAGATTGAACTCAACTATCTGAAAGCTGTAGCTATTGATAAAGGATTTTCTCACTCTTTAATTGATTCTATTCATAACAAACTTTCTAAGAAAACTTCTGGTCCCAATAATGTAGTTTCTAGAAAGAATTTGGTTGTGTTACCATTCTTTCATTCTGTCAGTTTCCGTATTGCTAAAATCCTAAAAAGGTTTCAATTTCAAGTCGTTTTTGCTCCTAGTAACAAACTTTCCTTCTCTTCTCTTAAGGATCCTGTCGATCACCTTAACACTTGGGGTATTTACCAAATTAGTTGCCGTTGCGGCCTTTCTTACATTGGGCAGACAAAACGTGCTCTGAAAATTCGCTTAAATGAGCATAAAGGTTATGTACGAAAGCAAGAGTTAAATAAGTCTAGCATTGCTCAACATTGTTGGAATTCCAACCACTCTTTTGACTTCAATTCTGGTAAAATTATTCAAAAATGTTCTTCCCCTTTAGAGCTTGACTTTTGGGAAGCTTATCATATTAACAGGAATAGTTCTAATTTGGTTAATGATTCTTCCTCAACTCCTTATTTTTCACAGGTCTGGCATAAATTTCTTTAATTTGTTGTTCTTTCTAGGTTTTCTTGTTGTTTTCCTTTTTTGTGTCTATTTTTCTCCTTCCCCCCTCCCTCCCCTCCCCCTCCTTTACATGTGTACTTTGTTTTGCATTTTGTTTTGGTAGTTTCTGTACTTATTTTTATTTCAATTTTATTCTTTGTATTTTATTTTATTATTTTTGCAATTTTTATGCATGCTGTCGTCTTTTTTGCTTTATTTTTATTGTTATTCCTTTTTACTTCCTGTACTTTCAACTGGATTCGTTTGTTGCTCTCTTATTGGTGTCTTCCTGCTACTTCTACTTCCACTTCACGCTGCCTTTATTCTCATTGGTTTACAGATAATTCTTAGGCTATATAAGCTTTGTTTTTCTTGTTCTGTCTGCTTCATTTGGATGTTTTGCATCTAGAAGTTCCCTGTCGCATTGAAAAAGGGATTCCAAGCAATCCCGAAACATATGTCTGCATTTTTTTGCTCATTTGTGCTTTAAATTAACGTGTAATTTTATTATTATTGTTTACTTGCACAAAGTTAAATTATTTTTATCCGTTAGGCTTAATGTGCCTTGAATTTTGTTCTTCTTTCTTTTGTTTTTGTTCTTCCATCTGTTCGCTGCTTGGTGAGTGTTTGTTTTTTGTTCTTTTCTTAATTGCTTTTCTTGACTGTGTTTGTTTTTGCTTTTTTGGTTTCGCTTTTTTGTTTTCTGACATTTATTCCGCATATTGTTACGTTGTGTATGTTTCGCACTTGTTTTTGAATTTTGTTCTTTCTGTTTATTTTTATTTATTGAACGGTTTAGCTATTGTTTTCCCCTTATGTTTTGGTTGTTCTGATTCTGGTTATGTCTCAGGTTAACAGATTTTGTAATCTACGGATTAAAAAGGTTCGGTTTTTGAACCATTTAAAATTTCTCCAGTCTTGCAGGCGCAAGAAAGTTATTCCTAAGTTTATCACCTTGAAGTGTAATTTACCGCGTTCTGTTAGGGTTGATAAGGTAATTTTTCGTTCTAAATTAGCGTTACTTAGAGCTTCTATCCAAGAAACTAGGAAAAAACTTTCGTTCATAGAACGTGAACTTTATGATTTACATCTTTCTGTATCTAATTCTAATTTCGATTTTGAGTCTATTGATAGAATGTCATGGGCAAGAGCTCTTCGTTCATCCGACAGTCACAAAATTACTTTAAATAAGAAATTTACTAAGTTGTGTAACGATTCAAATGTTCCTGTTCCGGCTGATTTGCCTCTTGTTAATAGGAACACGGTTGTAAATCTTTCGAAATTTCCTTTGAATAGTAATGAAATCAATGCTCTGAAATGTAATAACAATTTTGCTTTGGCTAAAAAGCCTTCTTTTTCTGAACTTATTGCTCCGGTTGAAAAAGCTTTCAAATTTAGTGCCTTAACTTCCACTCAAAAAGAGTCGGTTCGGCATCTTATTGCTTCCAATGTTGATTTCAATTCAAAAGTTCCTAATACTGGTTTTACCCATTCTGTGAAACGATGTGTCAATAATTTAGTTTCCAATTCTGATTTGGTCATTACCAAAGCAGACAAGGGTGGTCAGATTGTTGTTCTTAATAAATCATCTTATGTTGAAAAAACTGATGACTTAATTGCTTCTGGTCCTTATTCTGAAATTTATAAAGATCCTAGTGACAAAGAGTTAAAAGCTATTTCTTCTGCTGTTAAGTCTGTTCATTCTATTCCTTTGATTGCTAAACGGTCTGTGATTCCTTCTGTTGCTAATTGTGCACGTTTTTATGCTTTACCAAAGGTACACAAGGCAGGTATTCCTTTCAGACCAATTGTTTCCAATATTGGCACTGCTTCATATAAACTTTCCAAGTATTTAGTTTCTGTGTTTTCTCCACTTAGGAGTCAGAATGTTTTCACTGTTAAAAATTCCACCGATTTTGTTAAGAAACTTCATAACTTCGTTCCGAATAATTCAGTTATGGCCTCTTTTGATGTTAATTCCTTGTTTACTAATGTTCCTGTTGATGGCGCTTTGACTTGCCTCAGGAAAAGGCTTTCTGAATTCCATTTTACTTCTGTGGAAATTGAGGAATTAGTTTTCCTTACTCGTGTGTGCTTGCAACAGAGCACTTTTGTATTTAATGGTAAATTCTATGCTATGGTAGATGGCCTGGCTATGGGAAGTCCTCTTAGTCCTATTTTAAGTGATTTCTATATGCATTATTTTGAGGAAAAACTGTTCCAGAAATTGCAATTTCAATTTTATGTTCGTTATGTGGATGATTGTTTTGTCCTAACGGACAGTAACTTGTTAGGTATTGATGATGCTCTTTCTATTATGAACTCCATTGATCCTAATATCCAGTTTTCTTGTGAGAAAGAACTTAATAGTAGCCTCGCGTTTCTTGATGTCTTTATTTCTAAGAGTGAGTCTGGTTTCACTACTTCTGTCTATCGTAAACCTTTCGCTGTTTCTTTACCTCCTCACAGACTGTCGTCTCATCCTCCCAACCAAAAATATTCGGCTTTTAATGCTCTGGTCCATCGTGCTATTAATATTTGCTCTTCTCCTGAGCTTCTCAAGATTGAACTCAACTATCTGAAAGCTGTAGCTATTGATAGAGGATTTTCTCACTCTTTAATTGATTCTATTCATAACAAACTTTCTAAGAAAACTTCTGGTCCCAATAATGTAGTTTCTAGAAAGAATTTGGTTGTGTTACCATTCTTTCATTCTGTCAGTTTCCGTATTGCTAAAATCCTAAAAAGGTTTCAATTTCAAGTCGTTTTTGCTCCTAGTAACAAACTTTCCTTCTCTTCTCTTAAGGATCCTGTCGATCACCTTAACACTTGGGGTATTTACCAAATTAGTTGCCGTTGCGGCCTTTCTTACATTGGGCAGACAAAACGTGCTCTGAAAATTCGCTTAAATGAGCATAAAGGTTATGTACGAAAGCAAGAGTTAAATAAGTCTAGCATTGCTCAACATTGTTGGAATTCCAACCACTCTTTTGACTTCAATTCTGGTAAAATTATTCAAAAATGTTCTTCCCCTTTAGAGCTTGACTTTTGGGAAGCTTATCATATTAACAGGAATAGTTCTAATTTGGTTAATGATTCTTCCTCAACTCCTTATTTTTCACAGGTCTGGCATAAATTTCTTTAATTTGTTGTTCTTTCTAGGTTTTCTTGTTGTTTTCCTTTTTTGTGTCTATTTTTCTCCTTCCCCCCTCCCTCCCCTCCCCCTCCTTTACATGTGTACTTTGTTTTGCATTTTGTTTTGGTAGTTTCTGTACTTATTTTTATTTCAATTTTATTCTTTGTATTTTATTTTATTATTTTTGCAATTTTTATGCATGCTGTCGTCTTTTTTGCTTTATTTTTATTGTTATTCCTTTTTACTTCCTGTACTTTCAACTGGATTCGTTTGTTGCTCTCTTATTGGTGTCTTCCTGCTACTTCTACTTCCACTTCACGCTGCCTTTATTCTCATTGGTTTACAGATAATTCTTAGGCTATATAAGCTTTGTTTTTCTTGTTCTGTCTGCTTCATTTGGATGTTTTGCATCTAGAAGCTCCCTGTCGCATTGAAAAAGGGATTCCAAGCAATCCCGAAACATATGTCTGCATTTTTTTGCTCATTTGTGCTTTAAATTAACGTGTAATTTTATTATTATTGTTTACTTGCACAAAGTTAAATTATTTTTATCCGTTAGGCTTAATGTGCCTTGAATTTTGTTCTTCTTTCTTTTGTTTTTGTTCTTCCATCTGTTCGCTGCTTGGTGAGTGTTTGTTTTTTGTTCTTTTCTTAATTGCTTTTCTTGACTGTGTTTGTTTTTGCTTTTTTGGTTTCGCTTTTTTGTTTTCTGACATTTATTCCGCATATTGTTACGTTGTGTATGTTTCGCACTTGTTTTTGAATTTTGTTCTTTCTGTTTATTTTTATTTATTGAACGGTTTAGCTATTGTTTTCCCCTTATGTTTTGGTTGTTCTGATTCTGGTTATGTCTCAGGTTAACAGATTTTGTAATCTACGGATTAAAAAGGTTCGGTTTTTGAACCATTTAAAATTTCTCCAGTCTTGCAGGCGCAAGAAAGTTATTCCTAAGTTTATCACCTTGAAGTGTAATTTACCGCGTTCTGTTAGGGTTGATAAGGTAATTTTTCGTTCTAAATTAGCGTTACTTAGAGCTTCTATCCAAGAAACTAGGAAAAAACTTTCGTTCATAGAACGTGAACTTTATGATTTACATCTTTCTGTATCTAATTCTAATTTCGATTTTGAGTCTATTGATAGAATGTCATGGGCAAGAGCTCTTCGTTCATCCGACAGTCACAAAATTACTTTAAATAAGAAATTTACTAAGTTGTGTAACGATTCAAATGTTCCTGTTCCGGCTGATTTGCCTCTTGTTAATAGGAACACGGTTGTAAATCTTTCGAAATTTCCTTTGAATAGTAATGAAATCAATGCTCTGAAATGTAATAACAATTTTGCTTTGGCTAAAAAGCCTTCTTTTTCTGAACTTATTGCTCCGGTTTTTTTTTTTTTTTTTTTTTTTTTTTTTTTTTTTTTTTTTTTTTTTTTTTTTTTTTTTTTTTTTTTTTTTTTTTTTTTTTTTTTTTTTTTTTTTTTTTTTTTTTTTTTTTTTTTTTTTTTTTTTTTTTTTTTTTTTTTTTTTTTTTTTTTTTTTTTTTTTTTTTTTTTTTTTTTTTTTTTTTTTTTTTTTTTTTTTTTTTTTTTTTTTTTTTTTTTTTTTTTTTTTTTTTTTTTTTTTTTTTTTTTTTTTTTTTTTTTTTTTTTTTTTTTTTTTTTTTTTTTTTTTTTTTTTTTTTTTTTTTTTTTTTTTTTTTTTTTTTTTTTTTTTTTTTTTTTTTTTTTTTTTTTTTTTTTTTTTTTTTTTTTTTTTTTTTTTTTTTTTTTTTTTTTTTTTTTTTTTTTTTTTTTTTTTTTTTTTTTGCATCGGCTTTTAGATGTTTTTTATGGCCGATGGGCCGATGTTTTTCTAAAGTTAACATCTGCCGCCGATGCCGATGGCCGATGGCAACTTTGTTGAACAATCGGCGCCGATGCATCGGCGAGGCCGATGCATCGGTCGAGCCTTACTTGATTTCTTCCGAACTGATGCTATATGCCAGTTTATAAATGTAATTGCTTTCAACAAACAGTGAAACAAACATTCTGATTCGCGTACTAAATAAACGCGGCAAAATGAACTTCCCTAAAACTCGAATGGATTCGTTCTTTTCTGCAATAGGCAGAAGCGTTCAACTATCAAAAGTCCGTGGTCGAACTGTATTTTTCTTTTATTTTATGCAAGAGTCCCAAAGATGCAACTTTTGAATATCTCATGTTTGTTCGATGTCAATTTTAGCCTCCTAGGAGTTTACTGAGCTAGAGCAGCGTTTCCCAACCGGTGGTTCGCGAGCCCCCAGGAGTTCGCGTGAGGGGTTCGCGAAAATAACATTGCAATGGCGGAATTTTTAACTACTGACGAAAAAGAAAAACACGAAATAATAAATTTACATACTTATTTGAACGGAGATGCTTTTTTAAAGAAGAATTGTTTTCCCGATAATACGTACAAGTTGTGGACGGACATAAGAAGCATACGTACAAAATTTGAAATGCACTTATATCTACGGTTACCAGCTATCGAAAATTTGAAGCTGAAAGCACATCGAACGATTTATTGATTTATTTTAAATTTTGCACCTGTGTTTCTCCTACCCATTCCCACTTTTTCCTTGCTAGTGCGAAGAAAGATTTGGAAATATGAAAATTTAATAAATGTTGCATTATTTTGGTCTATTTTCTCACATACAGAGCTCATAGTGAAAAAGGCAGATATATTCATTAACTTTAAATTTTGTACTTGCATTTATTGTACTTTATTCCTACTTTTCTGATCGCAATGATATATTTGAAAATATGTACATTTTAATGTTTTTGTAACTTTCCACAACTTTTGTACATTTTAATTAGAATGTGGAACCGAAAGATATTAATTGATTGATTCAAAATTTTGTACGTATATTTCTCATTCCATTCCACAATTTTTTTGCACTATCGTGAAAATAATTTTTAAAGCTTTTTTATCTTTTTTTTTTGTTGCGAATACATATGTTTATTGCCTTATTAATAACTCAAAAATGACAAAAAATAACGTTAGTTTTTATTTAAACTTTGGTTGTTTTGCAATTAAATTTTCGTTTCTTGCTATGAACTATTGTGCAATTATTATTATTATGCAATTATTTATACTGTGCAAGTTATTTTTTAACCGACTTCACAAAGGAAGGAGGTTATACATTCATATTGTATGTATGTCGTTTTTGTTTGTTTGTTTGTCCACTCATAACTTCTTACCGGATGAACCGATTTTCGTGATTTTTTTTTAATCGATCGAGGGTGGCTTCCCATAGGTCCCATTCCTTGGTTTGACCATATTCGCTAATTAGAAAAAAAGTTATGGGCTGTAATGTGGTACTTTTTTTGCTTTTTCATCCATAACTTTTGACTAAATGAACCGATTTTGATTATTTTTTCTTTGATCGATAGAGGGTCGTCTAACTCAAATATCGCATATCAGTTTGAGTACATCTGTTTTTTAGAAAAAACGTTATGGGTGAAAAATAAGTATTTTTTCATTTTAATTGGAAAGGCTAGGCTACATTTTTCTTTGTTGGGAAAGTTGTTAATAAAAATGCAACTCATTGTTAAAAAAAAAGTTTGTTGGCATTAAGATGTAATATTAAAAGCAATTATAACAAGAAATAGACTGAAGGCTTCTCTGAAGAAGGAATTAAATCCAATCAGTTTGCTTGCTCTAGTGACCCTTTAAAATCGATTTTAAAACGAAATTTATCTTACAAACGGTTAGTTTTTAGTGTCATTCCCTCAAAGGTTTCCCCTTTGATGTGTATGTTTTAAAAATAGAGTATTTATATAAAAGCGTATTTACACTAAAAAGAATAAAATAAAATAATTTTTGGAAAAAAAAAAAAAAAAAAAAATAGAACCGACTTTAAACCATAAATTGCGCTAAAAAGTAAAAAATAATATTATTCCTTAAACAACTTTGATACGACTTTTAAACATAATTTTTGAAGTCTTCACAAAAATTCAAACACATCAAAATATTGATGAATTTTGATGCATGATTATGATTCCTTTTGTAATTATGAACCAATTACAAATATAAATAGCGTAGAGTTTTCAACAGTTTCAGTGTAAAATAATGCATGGTGTAATTATAATTAGGCTGTCATAATTTTGCACCGACTGCAAAAATTATGTTTAAAAGTCGTATCGAAGTTGTTTAACGAATAATCTTATTTTTTACTTTTTAGCGCAATTTATAGTTTGAAGTCGGTTCTATTTTTTTTTCCAAAAATTATTTTATTGTTACCTGTTAATCACGGCTAGAGGGTTCACCATTTTCTTCTCGACCTTTGAAGGGGTTCGCAAGAAAAAAAAAAGGTTGGGAACCACTGAGCTAGAGTTCAATCAAATGGTGATTTATATTTTTCTTATTTTAGCTTTTCAACAAAAAAAAAAAAAAAAAAAAAGCGAAAAATCAGTAAATACGTGTGTTTTTTTTATTTAATTCTTGCTATTATCTCGAATCTAAAAATGCAAATAAATCTCAGTTTTTGAGTGATAGAGGGTTAATAAATAGCACTAAAACTAGCACAAAACATTGTTAATTTTAACTCACTTATTAAAATTAATGCTATGTGAACATTTTACGTTTGATAGAACTAGTACAATCAAGACTTATGTTTTCTTGTGGAGCCCTTAACTATGTTTTTCTTAACCTCAGTTGGGAAACGCCGCTCTAGATAATCCTTAACGATTCCCTAAGTTTCATACCCGATATTTTACCGATTTTCAATCGCGCAGTCAAACTACAAATAGTCTCTCTCGTGAATTTTGGCAAAAGACCAATTAAACGAAACGCAGTCATTGTTTTACATTCATTTATTTGTCAAGGTATGGAAGACTGAGAAAGTCGTATGACGAAAGGGGGTCAATGCACAGTGTGACAAATCACGCGACGAAAAATCGTGACTTTCGATTCCACTTTTGCGTGTTGAAGGATGAAAACGAAAGTCACGCTGTGTCGCAAATAATATTCTTGAAATTGATGTAAAAAAGGAAAAATGAATATGAAATCAGATATTCTCGCTAAATCTTAAAACTACTCATTTTATTTTCCACTGTCTCTTTCCGTTGTAAACAAATGATTTTCCCGACAGTGTTTATGATATCAAGTCATTAAATGAGAAAAGTTGAAATTTCTTTTAAAAGAGCAGCACATTTATTTTAATGTGTAATTTTTCGTATGGATGTCGTGCACTCTCATGTGAAGAGTAAACAAACAACTATGTGGATACAGGAGGGGCGACTTGAAGGAGTGGGTTAACGCCGCAAAATCAGTGGTTTTTAGCGCTATTGTCAATCCCAGCAGTTTGATATTTACACATTGAAAACTGTTATGAAAAAGCCAAGCTTCATAGAAGGCGATTCTGATTTCTCCACTGTTATCCTTATATATTATTTCTCCAGCCTGTTTTTTGTCGTTCTTCGAGATCTTCCTTATTCCTTTATCAAATTCTATGATTCACCCCTCATTTTCAAGGTCATCGTACCGGCTAATGACGAAAAATAGCCTCATGGCGCGTGGCGAGGAAGAATGGGTACGCTGCTCCTGAGTCTAAAAGGGCCCTTATAGGCAGGAGCCCGATTTCCGTCCCTTTGAAGAGTCTCTTCATTTTTGAACCAACTCCCAGATGAGAGGCCGTCACCTGGGATCGGCACCCCCAGAGGTATCATTTCACTTGGAGGACATTGGAGCCACGGCCTATTTAACGCGCACCAGCTCCCTTTAGCGTACAGGAACCAGCCGCGAGAGGTTGTCCCCCTCCCAAACACTGACCTAAGTCGATGTTGCTTCACTTTCGGTGTTCTACCGACTGGTCCACTGCGGGACACCACTTCTCTTAAATTTGAGATTTAAAATCATCTAAGAAGAGGTCCTTTAATGGATGCCAAATTGGTGTTGTGTATAATAGTGCCATCTGTTATCAAGTAACCAAAAAAAAAAAAAAAAAAAACTCTTCTGTTTTTATTGTGTAGAAAATTGGACAGTTTTAGCTGCGTCTGTGTGTTAAACTTATTCGATCGTTAGGCACACATTGATATTTATTATGAATGTGTAGAGTCTAACCAACCAACCGTAACTATATTTTAAGTAATGGAACTGTTTCGTATGGTATTTTAATGCTATTTATACTAATAATAAAAATAATTATCATTGTGATTATTTTATTATTTTGAGTATTGACGAGGGGAGGGGAAACAAGAAGCGTGACTTCCTGCTTATACAGCATAGCGTGACATGTGACAAAGGGGGGTAGGGGGTTCGTTGAAGTGTGACATTTTGTGACAAAGGGGGAGGTCAAATATGTGGAAAAAAGGCGTGACATCCGTTATGAACTGTCAATTCTTCATAATGTTATTTCTCCCAAATTAGTGCGGAATTCCACACGGGTCGACTAGTAGAAATGTAATATAGAAGAGGTTCCCTTAAAAACGCTGCAATTTTAGAGGAGTGATCGTAGGCATCGGGGAGCGCACTAGGTCAGGGATGTGCAAACGTTTTCGGTCCCGGGCCCAAAATGGAAAAAAAAAAAAAAAAAAAAGTTTGACGGGCCAAGAGAAATGTTTCTGAACATAAAACTATGCACAAGTATGGATCATGTACATTATACGGTATCTCAGCGCCGTATAATACGCACAAAATTTTTTATTAAAAATTTATAGGTGTATTTAGCTTTGAAATGAGTAATAGAACATCTATTATTAACCAATGCTATTTATTGTTCAGAATCTTGAATGTGCTTAAAGTTATTCCATATTTATATTCAAAATGTCCACAAGAGAATCACAAAGCATATAATTATAATGTTAAAGCAAAACTAAATTTATCTAAAGTATTTTTGATTTCTTTAAGGACGCTTAAATAACTAAAATGATCATATATTTTTTTTTCCAATTCTTTCTGTGTGTTTATTGTTCTTAACCTTTTTTTTTATGCTGGTGCTGTATAATGCACATGATTGACAAGTATTGCAATTTAAATATACTAATGAGATGAATGAAATTGTGAATTCATTTTTAAAAGTTTCTTATATTGAGGTTCGAAGTGAGATGTCCTGATTCTAAGGAACGAGGCTAAATGCTTATCTGTCGTCTACTTGTGAAATAATTCTTTCTAAGGTTCAGAGTTGAAAATACTTATTCACATATGTAAGATGAAGCAAACGTAGCACTGATTTTCTGGGCATGAGATATTAAATTTGGGAAACTTGCTTTTAGTAATGATTTGTAAAATTCTATCAGGCATATTTAGAAACAATTGCGCCTCAGTGATTGGTGCCAATCTAGAGCTATAACTAAAAAAGAACATCCGCTTTTAATCTTTTACCGATTGGAAGCTGTCTGTGATTGCATTTCCGTTGATTTATGTTTTGTAGAACAAAAATAGAGATAGTAAAAAGATCATTAGTCCTTTGAAAAAAAGAAAAAAAATTATTTAAATGAGGTAGAAAAGGAGATGGATATATAATACATATACATTCCTTTGAATGTGCGATCCGAGGCAACTTAAAATTCAATCCGCGGGCCGGATAGAATCTTCCGGCGGGCCGGAGTTAGCCCGCGGGCCGTAGTTTGCCCGCGGGCCGTAGTTTGCCCATCCTTGCACTAGGTCTTCAATTGGCAGAAGACAACTGCAGCCCTTTAGAAAGAAAGAAGAAAGAAAAAATATATGCTTATAATTTTGTAATGTCTTCTCTAAATTATAATTAATCTTTCTATTTTGTGTGATACATGCTTTTATATTTTTCATGATCATTATGCTCTTTGTTTTTTCTCTGAGTCAGATACATTTGCAAGATTCATGATTTATTTCATATTTTGAAGAACACGAACATCAACTTATTACATCATAGTTAAACTCAGTGACGCTATTATGAAATTTAATGCGTTTTAACAAATATAATACAGTCACATCCTTAAGAGCAGAATTAATCATTAAATCGAAAAAAAAAGAGCTAAATTTAGTCGTTAACTCGAACCTATTCCGTACCTGTATTATAAGCTACAATAACATAAATAAAGTCAAATGCATCACTTGCATAAAGAGAAACAGTACAATCGTATCCAGCCATTTCATATCGGTAGAAATCGTAAGATGAAAAGAGAATGAGGGAGAGTGAGAGAGAATCTTACATTTTATTTTTAAAAAAATGTAAAGGAAGGGGAAAATGGAGTTGAAAGGATTAAGCTCCAATCATTTCAAATTCCAAAACGAGCTAGACTTCAGGTTAACAACGCACACATAAAAGGCAACGGAATTTACCTAGCAATGTTTCGATATGCTTGGCTGAAACGGAAAATGTTTCACTTCATTAAAAGTTTGAGTTTACGATATTCAAGATTTTACTAACATTCCATTTCAAGTCTGTATTCTAAAAAAAAACATGCACGGAAAAATTGTACAAACTTGGGATCTGCAAATAAATAATGCATTATAAAAAGGCAGACGATTTTTGTTTTTAATAGCTCGCTGCTATTTTTTTCTTTTGGAATTCCACATATCACACATATATATACATTATTAAACGATGTTTAAAGGATTCTGGAATCATCATTTTTTGTTTAAAATTTATTATTACTTAAAAAGAATTTTGACTGCACTTTTTGGAATGTACTATATTTTTAGAGGAATAGAGAGTGTGAACTCAATAATAAATTCACGAAAGTAAACAATTATTTCAAAATTCGTCGACTTAAAGTATTTGAATTATAGAAAAAAATATTGATTTTAAATTCAACTGCTTAGCTGTTTTTATGCATTTGAGTTGCTGGAGAATTTTTTTCTTCATCATGTGTCATTCTATTTTGTTCTAAATAGTTATGTCATAATTAATCTTTTTATTTTTAATACTCTCAGCTTGTTTTATTACTTATAAATAATTTAGAAAATAAACGTTATTTATAAGGGTCATTCCACAGTATATATTATCCTATTTTGCAGAAACACTCTGAACTATTTTTCTATCTTTCGTTTTTCTCCTTCTTCTTTTATTTTTTCCAGCGAAAATAACAATGAAAGGCATTCCAAATATTTTTATTACTTTTTTTACTTTTTGAGAGAAACATTATTATAAAATTTAAAATTTCTATTGAAGGAGAACAGTAAAAGTTTTTTATTAAGACAATACGAGCATTAAAAGTTTGTTACGGTACAAATATCGCAAATTTTTTTTCTGGTACTTAAGTGCTTTTGGATTTTCCTCCGAATTTACGAAGCTTTAATAATGAGATTTTATAACCTAATGCACCTAAATATTCTTTTAATAAATTTCAAAAATAACTTTGCATGTTTAATCATTAGTTAATTAAAAGTTAATTAGTTGTCTTACATACGGGTCATATGATCAAAAACAATGAAACACATAAAACTTTATATTAATGCTAGTTTCATTAGAAGTATTATTAAAAAACAAAGTATTTATAATTTTGCATGTTTTAAGAAGAAAAAATATACGAATTAAATCACAAATATTTAAAATAATGTATAACTTTTTATTACTCGGGAAAATAATTTTTCTAAGTTATGAAATCAAATACAATGCTATAGAATTCTATGTTTCCAAAATATGAATATTAAGAAAATTAAATATATTTGATTGTTTGATTTTTAGGTAACGCTCCCGAAACAGGACTTTAAAATCAATTCGTTATTATTCAAAAAATATTGTTAAGATAAGAAAACTCTATGTTTTATTTATTTACATTATTAGTATAATTTTAAAGATATATAAGGCCAAATCTCTGTATACTAAAAAAAAGTAATTCCCGTTGCTGACAACGCTGCAACTCTGAAAAGACTGCCTTGACGCGCTTCAAACTCTTACAAGTAAAAAACTATTAGATAAAAATTTTGAAAATGTAATGAATTATATAAAACTTTCTAGCAAAAACGTTAATATAAGATATTTATAGATTCAAAAAGTAGTTTTAGAATTATTTAATTTGAAAGTCAAGGAATTTTTGCCCCCTCTATTTGCACTCCCTAGAGCTAAATTTTTAATGAATCAATACGATTTTTGAATGCAAGGAGTATATTTATGTCTAGTAAAACTTTGTTTGGGAAATACGAATTAATTAGGTTGAAAAAATTCAGTTTAAATTTCAAAACTACAACTTTTTAATACAAGGTAGGCAGCTGTCTGAACCCCCAAGGTCAATAAAGAGTGAAATAAAATGAATATATATCTCCACTAATAATAAAGCAGCAAGTATGTGTGTCTGTCTGTCTGTCTGTCTGTGTCCGGCGTAGGGCCCAGACCGTCCGGCGGATTTTCATGAAATTTGGCACGAAATTAGTTTGGAACAGGGGGGTGTGCACCTCGGAGAGTTTTTCTGAAATTCGAATTTGGTCTTTTTTTATTCCAATTTATAGCCGAAAGTTTCATAAAATAGTCGTTTTCTATGGAAAGGAAATATCGCATCCTTTCGAGCTTAATACCGTTGAAAAGCGCGTAAAAAACTGTCCCAGAAAAAGTTTTGTTCTTCGTGCTAAAATTCGAAGCCACTAAATTAACCTGAAAAGAAGTTATAAGCGTTTTTCTCTGTAGTTCGAAATTATTTTTTCACGGTAATTAACTTTAATTTTAGTTGAATGGTTACCATGGCGACTGGTTTATGATCCTTTTCTTTTTTAACGAATTAATATTTATTTCTTGACGTTTTTATCATTTTGCGGAGCAGCCGATTTTTAATTAATTAATCAATTAATTTATTTTTTGAATTTTGATTATTCTTTTTTTAAACCAATTAAAATACTGCACAAGGTTTTTTTTAAAGAAATGTTATCCTTTATAGCGATTTTTGTTACTCCAACTTATTATTACTATTTATATTTTTATTTATTCAATTTTTTTCTCCAGTGAATTAGCAAACATGTTATTTGTCTATTTGGGCTCAGATGAAAGGTTTTTACGCTTTCAAAGCTTTTCTTGCAGCTGTTAGTTTCTGCAAGCAACAAAATTTCGTCTTTCTGTTTTGCTGTCAATGAATAATAGATAAAAACTAATTATAGTAAAAATGTATTAATTAAAACTATTGCAATGGATTATAATCGTCCTTTTTGTGTGGGTACTTGAACTAAACAAACAGAATGCGTTTTCTTTTAAATGTTTTCTTTTTCGTTTCTTTCTTTCGTTTTTCTATTTTTTATTGTTTGTTTTGTAAAAACCAATGCTTAAATGTGTAGGATCGCTGGTTGATTGTCATGGGCGGCTATTTTTTATTGATGTGGAATTCATTTTAATAAAATAACATAATTTACACTTTAAAAAGTTATAGCTATATACACAATGGCGAATTGACTGGTCTTTTCATTTTTTAACACGTGCATAGCCGTGCGGGTACCGCTAGTATATATATATCTCTATCTCTACTAATAATAAAGCAGTAAGTATGTGTGTGTGTGTGTGTGTGTGTGTCTGTGTACGGCGTAGGGCCCAGACCGTCCAGCGGATTTTCATGAAATTTGGCACGAAATTAGTTTGGAACATGGGGGTGTGCACCTCGGAGAGTTTTTTCTGAAATTCGAATTTGTTCTTCTATTATTCCAATTTATAGCCGAAAGTTTCATACAATAGTCATTTTATATGGGAAGAAATTATCGCATCCTTTCGAGCTTGATACCGTTGAAAAGCGCGTGAAAAACTACCCCGGAAGGAGTTTCGCTCTGCGTGCGAAAATTCGAAGCCTCTAAATTAACTAGAAACGAAGTTATAAGCATTTTTCTCTGCAGTTCGAAATTATTTTTCACGGTAATTAACTTTAATTTTAATTGTTACCATGCCGACTGACTATAAACCCTTTTTTCTTTTACCGAATTTAAATTTATTGCTTGCGGTTTTTAGCATTTTGAGGAGCAGCGGATTTTTAATTAATTAATTTCTTTTTTTGGATTTTGATTATTATTATTTTTAAACGAATAAAAATTTATTTCCTGCGGCTCACAGACGATTGATAGCTTTATTTTGATTTCCTTATTTTGACATGTATTTTACGGGACCATTTTCCATACTGCACAGGGGTTTTTAAAAGAAATGTTATCCTTTATAGCGATTTTTGTTATTCCAGCTTATTATTATTATTTATACTTTTATTTTATTTTTTTTTCCACCAGTGAATTAGTACATATGTTATTTTCCTATTTGAGCTCGGATGAAAGGTTTGTTCCGCTTTCAAAGCTTTGCTTGCTGCTGTTTGTTTCTGCAAGCTACAAAATTTCGTCTTTCTGTTTTAGGCCGGGTCCAAACGCGACGTTTTGCACAACCTTTTGTCTGCGCAGTTCAACACGTGCCGGATAAAACGTTGCGTATAGATTGGAAAAGGGCGCAGTTTTGAGTCCGGTGCGAATACTGTACACTTGCTAGAAGTCATAGATGTCTTTGAACTGTGCAGACAAATCGGCACCATGTAGACAGTAGCACCCTTTTCCGATTAATTTTGTTTCTCAGTTTCAATTCGTCAGGCGACAACGGCGGACTTTCGGCAATGTTCTCGGGAGTTTCTCACATAATTTATTGCATTATGCGAAAGTTTCCCATGCATTTGGCGTGTCAAATCGAAGGAGCACAATGATAGGGATAAAAAGGGGGAGGCTTATGAGAGCTTAGTGGAAAAATTCAAAGAAATTGATGCAACCGCAAATAGAGAAACAGTTGTAAGTAATTAATTCTTTGAGAAGTGTTTACCGTAAAGAATTGGCAAAAGTTGATAAATTGATTCGATTTGGGGCTGGAGACGAAATCTACAAGCCATCTCTCTGGTATTTTGATTTGTTATTTCTTAAATGATCAGGAGACACCAAGACAGTCTAGGAATACCATGGATGAAAATAAAGAGACTGCAGCTGCCGAACCACCAGAACAGGCAACAAAAAAATATTTATTTTATGTAATCATTTGACCATTTTGAGCGCCGGGTACTTCGGAGACGTTCCAAT
The DNA here is from genome assembly GCA_038502835.1 of Octonoba sinensis. Classification (NCBI taxonomy): domain Eukaryota; kingdom Metazoa; phylum Arthropoda; class Arachnida; order Araneae; family Uloboridae; genus Octonoba; species Octonoba sinensis. The sequence continues at coordinate 12,322,440 of CM076606.1, read as the reverse complement.
CTTTTTTTTTTCACATGACACCATGCCAAAATTTACCAGAGTAGTACCTCCTTCATGACGATATCGCACAAAACTGAGTGAAATATACAGATATCTTTGCACCATGTAGACGCATCAAAAACTGCAACGTTTTAATTCAGTCTTAAAACTGCGCATGCAAAAGGTTGTACAAAACGTAGCGTTTGGACCCGCGTTTAATGTCAATAAATAATAGATAAAAATTAATTATACTAAAAATTTAATATTTAAACTATTCTAATTTATTATAATCGTCCTTTTTGTGTCGGTACTTGAACTAAACAAGCAAAATGCGTTTTCTTTCAAATATTTTCTTTTTTTTTGTTTCGTTTATTTCTTTCCTTTCTCCTTTCTTATTGTGTGTGTTTTGTAAAAAAAAAAAAATGCCTAAATGTGTAGGATCTCTGGCTGATTGCCGTGGGTAGCTAATTTTTAATTATGTGGAATGCTATACATTTTAATAAAATAACAAAATTTACACCTAAAAAAGATATCACTATATACACAATGGCAAGCCGACTTGGTCTTTTCATTTTTTAACACGGGCATAGCCGTGCGGGTACCGCTACTATATAATATATATAATTTAAAGCAAGGTTAAATCATTCGATCCCAAAAAAACAAAATTAAAAAATGCATAAATGACTTTCTTGAAATCATTTAAGTTTTACAAAGCCGTAGAAAAACAATTAATTCTCCTTATCGGTTGATAAGTTGATAATTCGCTCGCCAAGACTCATCTGGCAGGAACATCGCCAAATCACATAACAATGCTATTTTCTTGAACGAGTTTGAATGAAATGACAGTTTTATTCATGTCGGTAATTTATTAATAGCTTATTATACCATTTAATTTATTAATGGCTTATTTTAATTATGTGCAATTTTTTCATTGCTATGTTTTAATGAAACTTATTTTCCATTTAGCTACGACGATTAAAATTTTGAACTTGCCGATGAAGGTTGTAATTTTATGTTGAAATAGATTTCGGGCTATTAGTTTGTACATAATTAAATATAAAATATTTATAAGTTTGTACAAAATATTGCATAGTTCTCCGACGGGGAAAAGAGGGATTACTTGACACATATTCATCATTTACGCTTTAAAAAGGGCTTAGATAAGACCCCCCATTTGAATATAGGCAACAAAATTGGTAGAAAAAATTCTCTATTCGAATATGGACAACAGTCTTTAAAAATCTCCATGAACAGAACTGTTTCAAAACCCTCATTAGATTAAGTTCAACAATCAAAAAAAGTTCTCATTAATTTCCAATCAAAACCCAATAGTATTTAAAAATCTCTAACAGAACAAGTAAAACAATCCTTTCAAATTTGTGCTACCATCAGGGTATTGCCGCCAAAAATTCCCATTCGATTAATTCCTACAGTTTCTAAATAACGTCAACAGTCTCTAAAATTCCAATTTAGAGTGAAGACAACAGCCCCTCAGAATAAAAAAAAGTTCCCACCCCCGTTTTTTACTCAAAATCATTCTTTTGTCACTTACATTACCTTGCATTATGTAGGGTTTGATCGTTGGTTTAACTGCCTCGGAGAATATTACCTATAACTAGGGTTGCAAGTTTGTCGCGCCGCGAATTCCCGCGATGATTTTCGCGATTTTTAAAGCTTTTTTCTAAATTAAACGAATTTTTCTTATTTAATATTTTTTTTGTAATTATTGACTCATGAAATGTCCGATTTTTTAAAAATTTCAGAAACTAAAGATAAAACCTGAGCACCCAATGCCTAAAAAGGCTCTAACAAGAAAAATTCAAAATGTTTTTTTTTTGAAAGCAGTAACAATAATATCCCTATATTTTAGGATGAAGAATAACTATCATTGTTGATATGCTATATTTTGTTATATTTGTGTTCTTGCGAACATTTCCCTCAATCTGTCCGCCTCGAATGTCCCGCGAATTTCGCGCTCTTTTTTCCGCGACAAACTTGCAAGCCTACCTATAACCGGTAAGTTTGTTTTTGCGGCAGTTCAGAGAGCTGTCACCATTGGCGACATTTGAAAACTCACGAAATTTCTGATACTGTAAAATCTTTATACATTAACAAGAACAGTGGCGCATACAGGACTTTTCTCATTGATTTGGTGGAGGGGGGGGGGGGGAGTCGAGGTCTGGAGAAGGGATGTCTTGGATCGTGATTTTGTCGGGTGTCCGGTGCAATTTCTTTGAAGAATATCAACCGGATATCGACTCTTATGTTTGAGACTTGTAAGTTGCACCTTTTTAAATTTACATATATTTTCGAGACATGCTAATTAAATTTTCAAAATCAAATTTTAGCTTGGGGGGATCGTTTGCCTGTACCGGATGTCCATCTTGATATACCACATCAAAGAATTCTTATTGCAGTGACTTGAATTCCGGATATTAAAAAAACGGCCGGACACCGTTTGTTATGAAAAGCATTCCTAAAAGACAGCGAGGGTGTGACGAATGATGTGTTTATATGCATGATTTACTTGTATGCAAATATGGCTACTATTGTTCACTCTTTAAGGGTGCTTTCATATCAAAGGCAACAAAGACAATATTCCTGTCCTTTCTCATCTGCGCAAGCGTAGAGCATATTTTTGCCTTCAAAAATATGCTTTGCGATTGAGCAGATGAGGTAAGACAAGTTTCCTGTCTTTGTAGCTTTTGGTGTGAAAGCGCCCTAAGAGTTTCAGTTTAGCTGTAGGAAAGTTTTGAATCTGCAAATTGGCTGCATATATTTTTTAGAGGTTTTCTACAGAACTCTTGAAAATTCAGAAATTAAAAAAAAAAAAAAAAAAAGTGAAATTTTAACTGTGGAGTACAATTTTTTAAACATAGCCATGATTTTGGCGAAATAAATTATGAGCAACTAATATATATATATATATATATATATATATAGCTGATGATATCAGAAACACTAAGCTGTTCTGTGACAAGATATATTAGTGGATGCTATCCAGCGAGAATTAGAAAGACTGTAAAATGAATTGTAACATATTCAGTTGTCTCCAAGTGTTCTGTCGAAATATTATAAATACTACTTGGGGAGAACTTTCAAAACATAATATTTCTTTATGAGATAATTTGGATGAGAATTTATAGGGCGTCAAAAAATACTGTTTACAATCTGTCGGTTTGTAATCTTTCAAACTTTAAACCCGATGCTAATCGTTGATTACCAAGCCACTCAGTTAATCAACATATCGCTTATAGAAATGAACAGTGTCATATATCTTCAAAATGAGCGTTTTTCAGGAGAGGAGTCTGAACGTTTTACAATTTGTTTTTTTTTAATTACCTTATTTGTTTCAATGATTATTATAATCAATTTTGTTCAGAAAATAGTTATTGTTCTATTTTTTCTCTCACATGATGGATGTTAGTGATGTCAAAACAATCAGAAATATATATATAAAAAGTAGTTATAATGGTATTGCACTAAAGAAATACAGCTGGCCTCTAGCCTTAATTTTGAACATTAACTTACGGCAGTATTCCTAATATAAAGAGCATAAAAAATCTGAAAATTTTGATATAAAACACTGTTAGAAATTTCATCATGAAATTACGGTTAAATGACCGGCAGCAGTCTGTCCATCTAATTCACCGTTAAATTTACCGGTTTGGAACATTTTTCTATCTTTACGGGACCTAACCATTTCCAATCAACTTGGTTAAAAATCCGTAAATACAAAAGTTTACGGTTTTATAACCATTTAAAAATGGTTTCAAAACAAAATTCTTTACCGTTTTTGAACCATTTCGAGGCGTAGAATCTTCGTGGCGTAGAAACCGTACACAAAGCTTACGGGAATCGAACCCGGATGTACGGCACACCAACCTTGCTCTCTAACCATTCGGCCATCTGCACCACACAAAGCGGTCGGTTATTTATCAATAAATCTTCCTTTTCAACAGAAAAACTGCATTAAAATTGAGATTTCAGTTTTTGATTGGATCCAAAGCCATCTTTGGTCTAAATTTACTGTATATTGACGAAAATCATTTTATTTGCTGCAAAAATTAAAATACAAACAAGCTTCAGCAGCTCAAAATATGGGTTCGCTCATTCGCAAACAGTTCGGGAATCCGAAGTCTCCAATTTTTGATTTACGTGCACTGTTAAAAATTTCCGCAAGAAAATAGTAAAATAACCATTTATTTGATTGTTATTTTACCATATTTAATTACAACAGTTGAATAACCATTAAAAAGATGGTACTCAAACCGCTGATTACGAAAAAAATCGTTTATTCTCTCTGTTTATCCTAAAGAACGTTTAACTAACCGTCATTTTCAAGCGCTCAATAAGAATCGGGCGTTCATCTTGGTTGCAAAACCTTACCGGGCGTACGTTGTTTAAAAATAGGAATACGGATTTATCAGTTAAAATCTGCATGTGTATATAAAAAAAGAAGAAAAAAAAAGTGGCTTAAGCAGTGGATACTCAATAGAAACACATACACACGTAAATCAAAAATTGGAGACATCGGATTCCCGAACTGTTTGCGAATGAGCGAACCCATCATTTGAGCTGCTGAAGCTTGTTATTAATTTTTGCAGCAAATAAAATGATTTTCGTCAATATACAGTAAATGTAGACTAAAAATGGCTTTGGATCCAATCAAAAACTGAAATCTCAATTTTAAGGCAGTTTGCCTGTTGGAAAAGAAGATTTATTGATAAATAAACAGCCGCTTCACGTGGTGTAGATAGCCGAATGGCGAGAGAGCAAGGCTTGTGTACCGTACACCCGGGTTCGATTTCTGCAAGCTTCGTTTACGGTTTCTACGCCTCGAAGATTCTACGCCTCGAAATGGTTCAAAAACGGTAAAGAATTTTGTTTTGAAACCATTTTTAAATGGTTATAAAACCGTAAACTTTTGTATTTACGGATTTTTAACCAAGTTGATTGGAAATGGTTAGGTCCCGTAAAGATAGAAAAATGTTCCAAACCGTAAATTTAACGGTGAATTAGATGAACAGACTGCTGCCGGTCATTTAACCGTAATTTCATGATGAAATTTCTAACAGTGAAACCAAAAAAAAAAAAAAAAAGATTTTTTGCAGATATGAATTTTGTTCATTTCTATAAGCGATATATAACCAGTACAAACATAATATGCATCAGAAATAAATTTCGAGATCATTTAAGAAAATCAAATAAAAAAGAGGAATTATTCAGTCACAGATAAACTTAAAAAAATAATACGGCAAGAAAGCAATTAGCATAGGTTTTATTGTGAAAGTAAGTAATGAAATTCACTTCATTGTGCACCATCGCTCAGAATATTAAAACAAACAAGCGAGCATGAATGTGAAGATTTGAACTTTCCCAGAAGAGTTATTAATGCTTATTTGGCATGTCGAGTCTTTAATTAGCGGGCTTTGAACCATTGAAACGTCAATTATTTTCTTCCATAACAATTTACGCATTAAAGCATAAAAATTATTTTAATACACTCCACTCGTGTTATTTCTCTGATAAAACCATTGGGAAGACATTAAACATAGCTATTCTTTATCAGCAAACTTATAAAACAGAACTATGAATTGGTGCGATGGTAGTAAAAATAAAATAACTTCAACTTTAATTGCTCTATATTAGATAAAGGTTCCATGTTAATGAACTCGTTTAATTTTCATTTTGTCATTGTTATTTTATGAGTCATAAAAGAATTGTTAAACTAGAAGAAGACTGCATATTGATGCAAACAGCTTCAAACCGACCTTTTCTTGCACATTATATCAAGCGAGTTTCGTTTTCGCTTATTTTACTTTTTGATAACTTTGTTTACATGATAGTTTATGCACATATTTTCTTTATTATAAGAATAATAATGAATACAAGTTAGCGCGTGAGCAAAATATAGTCATCTCTTACTAAAGAACCAACCAATTCAAATTTTCAAATCAGACATCATGCGTTAACTAATATATACTTTATTTATATTTATTCTATTTAATATTTATTTCATATTTTCTATTTATTATCGTTTGCGTTTTTTAATGTTTAAAAGATTTGTTTATTTACTTTAACTTCCAACATTTTTAATACTCGTACTTTTTCTTAATCGATTGTTGTTAATTTTCCCTTATCCTTGGAAGTATGAACGCAGCAGTTTCGCTGCATGTGTATAGTGTTTATATGAATGTATTGTAAATAAAAGTTATGTTTGTCAGGATTTCATCAAGTATTATTCCAAGAATTTCTGCAGTATTTTAACACTACAGTTTATGCGCAATACCCGAAAGTTGGTGACAAGTATTTTGAAACGAATCTACGAAGCCGGTAAGTGAAAATGGTGATTCTTTCGAACAATATTCATTATATACTGTGCCTATACAAAGATCTCTACCAGTTCGAAAATTTCGAAGAAAATACGAATTTTAAGGGACCGTTCATAAATGATGTCACACTTTTTTCAATGCATTTGACCCCCCTCCCACCTTAGTCACAAAATGTCACACTTCATCATGCCACCCTAAACCCTATTATTATATGTCAGTCACTTTATATTCTATGAACATATATACTTGGAGTTCAGAAACAAAGCACTGTGTTATAGACCAGATTTTTAATTTTATTTTTGAAACTTTTACTGACATTTGTGAGCATAATAATAATAATGGTTATATGTGTACTTAATATGTATAAAATAAAATTAAGGTTTACAACACAAAAGATAATTAGTATAGAACAGTAAAATATATTAGTTGTTCGAATTCTGAAAAATTGACCCACGCAATTTTATCTTAAAAGTATAAATGCTGAAGAAAATTTCCTTTTAAACATTTAACAAGAAGTAAATTTAAACCTTAATCAGCGTCGGTGTTAACGATACAGAATGATCAATGAAAGTTTAAAATCAAATTATGAAAATAAAAAAATACTTTAAAAAAATTTAATTTTGCTGATTTTAAATGTTTTTATAGAAACCAAACACGTGCAATGTCGCACTTCTTGTTACCCGCTTCCCTCCCTTGTCACAAACTTTCACAAACCCTGCCCCTTCGAAGTGTGACATCATTTATGAATGACCATTAGCACATTTTTCCTACAAAGGTTAGTATATTATTTTTCATTGGCGGAAGGTGAAAATGTAGATACAAAAAAGGGTGAAATACTATTTCGTATCCGAGGTCCTAAAAACTAAAGTCCTGACAAACGCAAATACACGAAAGGGGATGACTGAATTTTGTGCCAAATTGAATTCCAATCTGGTGTGGTTCTGTATAGCGAACATACAAACAAACAAACACATACACAAAAAGTTCTTTTATGTAACTTAGATAATGTGAAAAACGGAAACAGTCTTTACTTTTGCAATAAAGTTTACTTTTGAAGGAGTTCTAAATATCGTAAAACATATAAGTTGCGTTTTTACGTTACATTACGTATGTTACGTTTTAATATTTTAACTTAATTTCTGTTAATGTCATTTTTTACGGATATTTCATCAAAACAAAAATGCTATCCTTTCTATTTTTATTTTTGTTCTTCCTCTTATTTATGTTTAAGCTTAATTTAAAGTAAATAATAAAAGCTGAATTTCATTTATACCACTATTTTACTTGTTTGTCCATTTTAGTATTTTTTTCTTTTTAATTCCAATTTGTAGCTTCCTTTTGACAATAAAAAAAAACAAAAAAATTATGGCATTTTCTGAAATTTTACATATTTTTGAAGGGGATAAAAACTACTTTAGATAGAATTTATTCGAAAACTCTAGAATGCATAGAACATGAGTTATTGCTTAATTCTAAGGAGGATTAATAAAGCGAAGCCTTAAACTTAAGCTATTGTTAAATGAAGATTTTGGAGAAAACGAATACCAATAATTAATCCTTTTAAAAACAAGCCTGTGGGTTTTAATTTAAACTTCAATTGTGATTTTTTTAAAGACCAGGTTTCATGCTGTTTAACACGATATACATTTTTCGATATTATTATTGCAGTGGACAACGCCAAGTAATGCTACTGTGTTTGCTGCATTCTTAAGTACTATGAACATTCAACTTATCCGTATTGTGTTTCCGTGCTATCATTTTACTGAGATATCGCGCCGGGTTGTCACGTATCACTTATTACCGGGCTCCCCAATTTCTTATTGGTCACTTCGTCCGTAAACACTCTTAAGTTTGACGCAGCACCGTGTTTATTCTGTCGAATCAAAATAGCAACATAAGTAACAAAAATTATATATATATTGTTACTTATGTTGCTATATTAGGTTTTTGCATTTTGTGAATAATCGGAGCTTTTCTTTGTAATTTAGCAAAGTACAGAAAATATAAAGTTCCTCATAATTTTAATGATGCTTTAGGGCTTTGACCGGCAAATCTTCTTTATTTTAGGAACACATGATATTAGGAACCCAAATCTGTGCGATTAAAGTGTGTATGTCTGTCCGTTTGTCGGCCTTTCCGGATATCTTCTCTGGACTGCCATGACACGAGACAGGTATCACCGTATTAGAAATAGCCTTTGAAAGCCATTATCGCCCGATCTCATTCCTCGGGAATTTTATCCGGAGGAAATATTACCTACTTGAAAAGCTTATATTACACTGTGCAACACGAAAAATGTCCTTTGGATGAAAATGTCTGTTTCTTATGTATTTTTGGCTGAAAATTACGAATCTGCAATTATTTTTTGCCTATCACTTACCATTTTCCCAAAATTCCAATTTTAGCTTTTTACGTATTTTCTCGATAAATTTTCTTATTTATGTAATTTATCGACTTAATTTATTATAAATTATATCTTTCTCATTCACAGCGAGATCGTTGCCATTCTAGAGACCTTTTTAATGAAGTTGGGTTACTTTAGTGACATTTTTGGCAACAAAAACTTTATTATCTACTTCTCGAAGCTTTGAGGCTTTTACCAGACAACACAAAGGCACTTTGCAGACTATTTTACGGAGGTAGAAAGATAAAATAGTATGCTGCTGTGATATGAATGTACTATTTCAAGCATTAGGACATGAGCACAATTCAGCAGAGTGACGCTTGTTTATCAGTGGTCCTCCATCTAAGTATTTTTTCCCTAGTCATTCCTGTAGCATATTCTGCAAACACAAATTAAATTTTAAAATTATGAGTGTTAAAAACATATCAAATGAGCCACTTGTAAATCTACAATGTCCTTTTTTTCCCCAATTGCACATTAAACATGGTTTATCGAAATATTTGTAAAAGCTCTGGACAGCGAAAGGGTGACTTTCTTTGATCTCAGGAACAAATTCAAAAATTTAAGTGAGGCAAAAGTAAAAGAAAGGATTTTTATTGGCCCACAACTTAAGGAAATACTTTCATAATGAAAACTATGAAAACAAAGAGTCAGAAGCCGAAAAATCCTCCTGGCTGGCCTTTAAATCAGTGCGCTCACGTTTCCTTGGAAATGAGCAAGCTGAAAACTACGAAAATCGAGTTGGCGACATGATAAAACGCTTTTGTAATATTAGGTTGCCATATGTCATTAAAACTACACTTTTTGAACTTTCTTTATGTCATTAAAGAAAGCCATATGTCATTAAAACTACACTTTTGAACTATAGGCTCATTTCCTCAAAACCTTGGTGCAATTAGTGATGAGCATGGGGAAAGGTTTCAGCAGGACATCTCTGTGTTTGAAAAGCTTTTCAGCGGTCGATAGAATGGAAGTAAGAAAATGAATATTGCTGATCTGAACACCAACAGATGCCTACAAGATCAAACGGCCCGAAAAAATAATTTTAGTGTTTGTGTTTTCAATAAGTAAACCTCAGTTGCATTCTTCTATAGCCAAATTGTATAAATATGAGAAGTGGGTCTACAGAAAAAACGGTACGTGATGGACTATTTTGGTTTGGATATTTGAATCAAGCACCTTTTGTTTATATAGAATCACATAGTTTCATCTAAAGGACAAAAAAAAGTTCAAATTTGTTGCACAGTGTTATTAAGTTTTTTATAGAGAAGGACACTTTTGCCTAAAAGTACAATTAACTTTCACTAACCCACATTTGTGATCAACAACAAACTTTTATTTTTATTTCTTAAAGCTCAAACATCTCATCACATACTGACAACTCGTTTATTTTAGTCATTTCCTTGGGAACAGTTGATAACCTTGTTTATGGTACTACTCATTAATAAAAATAGCCAAAAAGAATCAATAATTAAAAATAATTGTGACTAATAAATCTGCAAAAAACAATAATGAACCATTACTTGTAGTAACAAGTAAGTTAAAACATGATGCAATCGTTCACTGGCTCACTATAAGTGGTCAGGATAGAAATTATAATTTTTTGATTAAAATTTGCCTCAGTTAATACATCAGTTAAGAAGTAAACAAATACGTCAGTATATGAACATTTAGCAGCTCCGTAATGAAACAAAACAACTAAACTCAGATACGCTTATATGATCATATTATGTCCAAAACATGCATGGCTTGGGAAATGATTGGTTTTTATTGATTATGGTATTAGTATATTTCAATACTACTATTCTTTAAGTTTAAAAACATTAAAAGCTAACTTTGGATGAAATTAATAAAATTAATTCGCAGTATGATCCACTTCTAGGCATGAAAACAATGTGGAAATAAATGTGATTTTTCAGCCAAATTCGAGACTCCAAATTTTTAAAACGACATCGATATCACTTATCTAGACACACGGCAGTGTGTCCGCCAAGTTCAGAAAGTCAGCCAAATTAAGATACGGCGACACCGGCCAATGTGTATATTTACCCGAACCATTTCGAGCTACTTTTGACTCCACCATTACCCAAAAACTATTAGACCTACATACTTGAAATTTTGTACGTCTAATAGCGATCCCTTTAATCCCTAGAATATCAAATTTCATTGATGTACCTCTTATGGTTATGGAATTATTAAGGTTTGAAAAGTGTCATTTTTATCACTCACTCACTCACTCACTCATTCATCAAAAACCTAACCTACTTCTAGAAGACTTAGAAACTTGAAACTTGGTATCAAGGTAGACAATTTGGCATATATAAAGGAAAAAATCCGAAACTTTAAAAAATTACATTATTTTCGAAGTTACTACCATACTCATAAGTAACATCATACCTAACGACTTCAAACAGCAGCCATATTTTTCTGCCGTTTAAAGTAAACAATATACTATCTCGCTCTTGAAGGTAAATAATTGATGCATTGAAATTCACTTTCCGCTTTAATTTTTCGCCTTAAGGCTTAACTCAAGCTGACAACAAAGATTCCAGTGTCGTAGTTATACAGAACTTTTCAACGTTTTAAATAAAAAAATAATTAAGTAGAGATAGGTTTACGGACTTATTACGGAGAAATGTAAACAGACGAAAAAAATCTTAAACAATTAATAGCGACTATTCAGCTTGTTTTAATTTAGTATAACTTATCGACAATATAAAAACACACATTTTAGCTTTTCAAAAATTGATGATATCCCAACAGAACATAAATGTGAAAAAAGGGCCAAGTTCGAAAGAACAAAAACGGCTTTCGGAGTAGTCGGTGTCAGTGTTAAAAGAATTGATATCTAACGGGTGCCAAGTTCCATAGCAGATCCTTTGATCATGGCTGAAAGAGCGTACAATGTTCCTTAATTTATTTTAAAACATTTTTTTTATCAGATTCCTAACTAGGCAAGTTCTAATTAAGATAAGTTACGTTCAAGAAGACGATAAGAAGACAATTAGAAATTAAATATAATAGCTTGCCACATGATTTTACTAACTATTAAAAATTGCTAATTGAATGAGTTAAAGTTTTGAATGTAATTTACCTTAATTAACACTTGACAAGTTAGGAATCCGATAAAAAAATGTTTTTAAATACATTAAGGAACATTGTACGCTCTTACAGCCATGATCAAAGGATCTGCTATGGAATTTGGCACCCGTTAGATATCAATTCTTTTAACGCTGACACCGACTACTCCGAAAGCCGTTTTTGTTCTTTCGAACTTGGCCCTTTTTTTCACATTTATGTTCTGTTGGGATAATTGTTTTCTACATATTTATGTCCATGAGAAGAATGTTCTCATAAAATTTTATAATATTTCATTCAGTCCTTTTAGAGATATTAGGTCTTAAAGTTAGCATTTTGAAAACGAGATGCCAAGTTTGGCTAAGTGCACAAAGTGAAGGCCTCCAAATGTTTCATACTTTTACTGTGAAAAGTATTATAAGATACCTATTCAAGGGAAAAAAAAATAGGAATGAGTCTTACTTTCTTCAACGTAAAATTTTAGGGGGGAAAAATACAATTTTTCATTGTTAAAATGGTATTTTTGAGCTCTATTATAGTATATTTTAAAAAAATTGTCAAAAAGGGAACGGTAACCAAAAATTAGTTCATTCTTTGCAGAATATAATGGTTTTTGACCGACTTCACAAAGGAAGGAGGTTATACATTCATATTGTAAGTATGTCTTTTTTTTGTTTGTTTGTCCACTCATAACTTCTCACCGGTTGAACCGATTTTCATGACTTTTTTTTGACTGACTTCACAAAAGAAGGAGGTTATACATTCATATTGTATGTATGTCGGTTATTTTTGCTTGTTTGTCCACTCATAACTTCTCACCGGATGAACCGATTTTCATGATTTTTTTTAATCGATCGGGGGTGGTTTACCATAGGTCCCGTACTTTCGTTTGAGCATAGGGATCATTCATAAATGATGTCACGCTTCGAGGGGGGGGAGGGGGGTTCGTGAAATTGTGACAAAGTGTGACAAGGGGAGGGGAGGGGGTAACAAGAAGTGTGACATCATGCATTATGCAACATAGCGTGACGCGTGACAAAGGGGGGAGGGGTCCACTGAAGTGTGACATATTGTGACAAAGGGGGGGAGGGGGGTCAAATATATGGGAAAAAAGCGTGACGTCATTTATGAACGGCCCCATATTCGATGATTGGAAAAAAAAAGTTATGGGCGGAAATGTAGTTTTTTTTTTGTTTTTTTTTCATTCATAACTTTTGACTAAATGAACCAATTTTGGATGACTTTTTCTTTAATCGATAGAGGGTCGTCTAACTCAAATATCGCACATCAATTTGACGACATTTGTTTTTTAGGAAAAACGTTTAGGGTGCAAAATAAGTATTTTTTATTTTAATTGGAAAGGCTTGGCTTGTTTTTTCTTTGTTGGGGAAAACTATTAATAAATAAAAAAGTCATTGTTAAAAAAGTGTTTGTTGCCATTGGGCTATAATATTGAAAGCAATTACAGCAAGAGTTTGATTGAAGGCTTCTTTGAGGCAAAAAATAATGATTTAATTAATAATTAAAAAGTTTGTTTTTCTAAAATCGACTTCAAAACAGAATTTATCATACAAATGATTAGTTTTTAGTACCATTCATTCAAAGAAGGTTTGCCCTTTGATATAGATTTTTTAAAAATAGAGTAGTATTTATATAAAAGCTGTATTTACACTAAAAAGAATAAAATAAAATAATTTTTATACAAAAATAGAACCGACTTCAAATTATAAATTGCGCTAAAAAATGAAAAATAAATTCCTTCTTTAAACAACATCGATGTGACTTTTAAACATAGTTTTAGAAGTCGGTGCAAAATTATGAGTCTAATTACCATTCGTTACTTCATATTGGAACTGTTGCTAATTCTGAGAAAATATATTTATAATTGATTCATGATTACAAAAGATTTTATCTATCCTAATTTTGCACAGACTTAAATAGAAAAAGATCAAGGATTTGAAAACTTTTAAACTCTTGTTTTGTGGTCTCAAGGCAGCAATAAGTTAACTAGCAGGTAATAAAACAAATCTAAATCATTGAGCAACATGGCCTGGATGATTTCACATGGATTGACCCATCATCAACTCTCCTACCACAAAACATTGTGAGTTTACATAACTTAAAACTATTTCGTAAACATTCCACGTATGGAATGCTCACATAAGCTAGGGTGCTGCTTTTTAAAAAAAACCAAATGTCAGTGTTTTTCTGCATTCTTAAGTTTATAGAAATTTCGCGCAATGTATGTCTAAAAACATGTTTGAACTTCTTGTAGCCGTAGCAATGTGTAAAAAAACTCTATTTTCTTGCTCAACATCTATCAATTTTTCACAGATGATGAGAGCAAAATAGAGTTGTGCAGTCTGAGAAAAACTGTCTGTTACTATGAGAAACTCAAGTGGCTGAATATTTGAGAAAAAAATCGATTCTAATGAAATACCTGAAGGTAAAATAAATATTTCTGATGAAATTCCAGCACTTAAAATAAACATTTCGTAACACTGAAATAATAAAAGGAAGTGAAGCGTAACTGTATTACAAACTGAGATTCAAAACATTGCCTTCAGTGATAGATCTAAAATTCTTCACACAGGGGAAAATGCTTTCATTTCACCTGAACGTGGCTTTGAAAATCTTTGTAACTATTTTAGGTTAAATTTTTATCAGACTTGAAAAAGGATCAATGCATACTCTACCTTTTCTTTTCTTTTCTTGTGTTAGTTTCCTTTGTCTATCCTTACTTTTCACTCAATCAGCCAATTTGACAGAATCTTATGTATTTCAGAAAAAGTAATAATTTAAAAAAAGAAGAACGAAAAGAATAGAAAGAATGGAAAAAAAACCTTAGTTTAACTTTGTTGTTTTGTGTTTAATTATATTGATCGAATAAAAAGAAAGTTATGGGTGGAAAACCAGTGCATTTTCAAGGCTTATGTTGATGCTTCCTAACTAAAATACTTGCGATTAAATAAACGATTAAATATGAAGCTCATAGTTTGAAGGAGTTGGTTGCTATAAAGCAGTACGTAAAAAGTGCTTATAATAACAGTTGTAAATGAGGGTTCTATAAAATAAATGTTAAATTCGCTTTGACTTTGTAAAATAACCTTTTTATTGGCAACAAAATATCTCAACTAATTTATTCAAAAGGAACCATTCCAAATTAATGTCTAAGTTCGTGAAAACGGTTGAGTCAGCACACCCAGCTCTCCAACATACGAGTAGTTTAGTGTTAAAAGCAATGGTGAAAGCAAGCCCAAGTGGAAAAAAAATAGTAGGTGAACGTATTTTTTTTTTTATTCGCAGGATTAAGCGTCTAAATGCTGAGAAATGGATGAGGGATAAAAGCGATTACAATTTTTTTAGAAAACGTAATACAATAAATTTCATTCTAAATAGTTACAAGGTGAGAAACATTGAAAAAGTTGTCTGTCTTGGTCACATTTTGCAAAAAAGCATTTATTGCTTTCAAATTTATGATGAACGTGATAAGTTACTTACTTATTACGAATATTAATTCTATATGGTTATATGCTCAGCATAAGTTACCCAACAATAAAGCAAGATCTAAAGGGCTCTGTTTTGAATTCCACATTGCAAAATTTGTTTTTAAAATCGAGATGAGCCCAACTATGACTATAGTTAGACTACTCTTTATGCAGTTTTCTGATACGAATTTTATTGGTTTTCACCTATGCATTAACAAACATGTGGCACCACACATGTTCTGCAGGAGGGCGTATTGCTCTCCTACAAGGACTAAAAACTCTTTCTCCTATCCCTTCCAGCCCTAAGCCATCTTAAGAGTGAATGACGTATAATAATGATCATTTGGTATATTATGAAGCTTTAAAGGTAAAAAAGGGATATCATCATTCTGTCAAATTTAATTCTGTACGAACATTTGGTCTCAGGTTCCAAAGGCAATTTTAGAAGAAGATCAAAACCAAATCCTCAAACTGCAGAATTTTTTCCAATCAACCAACCAACTGAACAAACGAACGAACAAACAGAAAGAGGGAAAAGTAAAAATGTACTGATGCCAAACGGTATCACTGGGACTAAATGGGTTAAAAAATGAGAAATGAATTGTGTAAAAGTGAGGAAAGGTGCGCACTGTTGCAGTTTTATTTACAAGTTTCTCACCCAATGATCCTTGATGACACAGAATGAGATATGTAAAAGTGAACCTTTTACTGAAGAAAATTCTAGAACTGTTATTTCACAATATTTTTTAGACGTAATTAATCTATCTCGTTAGAATAATTTTTGTTAGCATTTCTGTAACAAGTGACAACGTAAAATATTAAAGAAATACTTTTTACCTCGTTTTCAGTGACTTTTGCTCAGAGTTTTTCATTAGTGTTTTTCGAATTTTTGATGCAATGGAATAAGAAGAAAAATCGTTTAAGTTTGTGCAGAAACAACAAGTGATAAAAACGGTGCTATTGAAAAAATATAGATAAAATATTTTTGCAAGTTTTTCGAAGTTCTGCAATAATTTTGAGAATTTTTACTGTATTGATGTTGTCTATCATCTATTGCGAAATATTTTAGACATGTTAACTTTGTCTTGTAGACAACAAATGTTCTTAAGCGGAACATACAAACCTCGATGCTTACAGCAGGAACAAAAATCTTCTCCGATCAAAGTTACCAGCTTTGAAGGTCGTTTTAGGCCTTTGAGTCTAAGTGATTAATCCTTTAAGCTGAATATTTTCAGCATCGCAGCCTCACACAACTTCATCCGTTTTCTCTGCGGAAAAACAACAATACTTATTTGTCAGTAAAGCTTTCAGAAATTGCTTGTTTAACCTTTTTCTCCCAATCCTGCGATTTGTTGAATTTGAATGCAACTCACAGATCGAAGAATATGAAGAAGGTGGAGACGCGTGAACTTTCTTTCTCTAGATGTATGGGATTAAATTGGGCTGAAAACACTCAAAAGGTAAATTAGAATAAAATAGGATCTTTATTCTGATAAAAAGTAACATAATTTGAAATACGCAAGTTTTTGTTTGTTTTTGAATCGTTTCACAGTGTAGAGAAAAAGCAAACAATAATTACAAGAACTATTGCATCTGTGATATCTGAAACCACATTTCCTGGGGGGGGGGGGGGGGGGAGTTCAAATTATTTATTGGAGAAGACCGGAGGTTGATAAAACGCCATCATTATTCATATTTCCTCCACCCTCCCCTCCTCCGGAAACATATCGAGCACATTCCGCTCCATACTTTAATTAGAAATGCTAAAAAACAAGGAGAATTGCGGAAAAATTGGGTACTTTAAAACATTAGATAGGGAAGCAATTTTGTATCGTTTTGAGCATTTCTTTGTAGACGGGAAGAAAGAAAAAGGTTGCCTTTCAAGTTGAATCTTCGCGTAAAATAAAACAATTTTCAAAGGAAATATTTTTAAAGAGCTGGAAGATTAATAACTGTCACATTTCGCATGAAGTTCATAAATTTCATGAAACGTTCTCGAAATATGTATTCTTAATAAGTTTTATTTTTTATGAATGTTATTGTTTACAAAGTGGCCTCTAAAATTAAAAATACACAAACTAAATTTCATTTACAATTGCTCGTCCATATTTATTCTCTTTAAACAACTGAATTTATGAATTTATGATTTCAGACTTTTATTTCCTTCTAAATCTCTCCCTCTCCTTGAAAGCGCAAATTATGCTTTTACATCAAAACACAAAAAGGGTGTCTTAAAGGAACAAACTATCATTACCCCTCCCTTTTAAAAAGGGATTAATCGTAGGAGACTAGTATTTTTTAAAGATTTGTATGTCCAATTTTGTGACTTTGAAACATGTTTCATAATGTTTCGTCTACGAGAAACGAGAGTTGAATGATCGAGTAGCGAACCATGATCATAAATCAAATATTCAAATTGATTAATGCTCTCCAGGAGAGATTAAGTGCGTTGCGCGATAACCCTTCTAAAGTTTTATAAAATCAGGAATCCGAAAAAGAAGAGAACATTGAAATGAACGACTAACCCTTCACTGTTCATTCGAATTTTATTTTTCGTTAAAAAAAAAAAACAGGTGATGTTGGGCAAAAATAATACTATTTTAAATAAAAATAGTTAGGGTCATTCAGGGATACCTCAGCATGTTTAAAAGAATTCCTTAGAAACGTAGTCTCCACAATATTGCCGCAACTTTTGCACCTCATAGCTCTATGGTGGAAATCACTGTATTGGAATAACCTGCGACAAGAGCTTAGGGCCTTTAACTCAAAAACAAGAGAAGATGCTAATCACCTAGGAAAGGAAAATTCTAAGAGCTATTTCTGAACTTGTCAAAGAGGGTGATCTTTGAAGGAAGCGTTATAATTTTGATTTTGAAAGATTATTTAAAGGAAAAGATATAATTAATGATGTAAAAACAAAAAGAATACAACGGCTGGGACACCGGGAGAGGATGAAGGAAAACGGAGGCACTAAGAAGATTTTTAAGGGACATTGCCACGGCCAGAGGAAAAGAGGAAGGCCTGTTAAAAGATGGGTAGACGAGGAGGAGAAGGACCTTAAAAACCGAAAACGGACCTTGAAAGTCCGAAACTGGAAGAAAAAAGCGAAAGACAGGGGGCTTTGGAGGAAAATTGTTAGAGAGGCCTTGGTCCATCATGGGCCGTAATGCCTGGGAGTTAGAGTTAGAAGAGCGTAGGGGCATCATTGTGAATCGAAGCTGTTGAAAATTCCAGATTGAGCAAGAAAATAAATATTAAAAGCATATCGTAGTTTACAAAGCTTGAAGCTCGTGAAAAACATTGATAACTAGTAAATCTTGATGGCATTAGTTTTTGGCGATTTCCAAGTGAATGGCTAATAAAATCAGACATTCAGAAACATGGCTGTTGATATTTTTGTAATCAATTTCTGAATTGCACCTTACTACCCCGTGGATACTTGTCGAGATCTCCTGTAGATAAGGGAGAAGTGGACTTTTGTGCGTTTGATTGTATTTGTATGATATATGGTTTTTAAGCCAAACCAAATTTTTACAAGAGCAAATCGACTAGGAGCAGCCTAGCTGGGCCCTGTGACTGTTGCTGCTTGTTACTTTTGCATTTGTATTTGATACTATTTTATACGGATAAATATTTTTTGAAAGCAAAAATGGTTTAATCCTCAAATGTTACACAGTAATTCATCACTTTAATTTTTCCTTTAGGTATGGAGATGTTTCAGAACTATCTTATTAAAATCCTAAAGTTATTTTTTGTTGTTTAGGAAACATTATTTAATTGATGTTACTAGTTTAACCTTTTTAGGAAAAAATTGAATTTTTTTACGTTTTATTTTTTTATCATATAGAAAAATGATTAACCAAAAAACAAGAGATAGATAATATAAATTAGTAAAAATTATTCGGAGCACGAAGCGAAGCCAGAACAACTCAAAAAAGTGCCTATACGCTAGATCTCTGGCCACATTTAATAATTAACACAAAATCCTTTTGGCAAAAAAAAATCTGGTTGAATCATGGAACATTCCAGTATTAGAGTATTCAAATATTAGATCTCTATGGTTTGTGTTCATCCCTGCACTGCATCTCTTCTTTTACAGGAAACTCGAATTGAGTGTTGAATTCGGTGATCTGTCTTTGTTCACGAGCTGTGGTTGTTTATTGGTCCTTATTATTTAATCTCGACTGTTGCCAACCGGAAAAAAATTTTTAAGGAAAAAGAAAGATGATTTTTATGCAGGAATTCATTTTATACGAAGGAAAAATGTGTGCCGTTACCATCATCGACGATTATTATTATCATTATGTTGTTTTTAATTTGTAGAAATTACTGTAAGAGTTCTTTCAGGAAGTATGCAGCTTGACATTTTAAATAATTTTATGCTCATATTAGAAATAGAGTTTCCATGCAAATACATTTTCATGTATGCTCAGAAATTTTCAAAAGGCAAATTACAGACATCACCAAGGGCAGCAAAGTTCAATAAAAGGACACATAAACAGGCAAAGCAGAAGCTTATTATAATAAGCATAAAGGTATTTTAAGTATTTCTCTTGCTTTTATACACTTGCAATTTCATGGTCACGATACGATTCTAGCAGTTACTGATTGGCGTTTATGACAGCTGATCACAATCCCTTTAGTAAATAAACAGGTTTCCAAGAAGTGATTTTGTTTTTGAAAATGTTGTCAAAACATCACACGAACAATAAGATATTTACAAGCTCTTGAGGGATTAAAATTGTCTTTAACACTTTTGAAGGAATGGAGAAAATAAAAGATAATGGTCTTGAATGGCACTAGATGTAATCACGCTAACAGCACGCAATTTGCGGGAGATAAGGACGATTTTTTTTTGTTGCCTTCTTAGTAAAACAAAAGTGGATAAATCTTTTTGGACTGAAGAACTTGCTTTTAAGACTTATTTAATTTATGAAAATATTTAAGCGTCCATCTACGCTAGCTGATTTCCCGCAGAACATCTGCGGGCTATAACCATTTTAACCCTCTGACGGCTCATTTTTCTATAGCGAATTCGATTCCCTAAAAATTGGTTTACTTTAAGCTACTAAAGCCATCTCTGGAGTAAAAACCTTAATTAACACTTTCAGCGCTGGATTTTTTAAATTTGAAAAAAAAAAAAAAAAAAAAAAATTTTTTTTGTTAATTATTATTGATGGGGAGCTTCTTAAGACCATAAATACCAAATTCGAATTGATTTGCTTAATTAGTATAGGAATTAATTAGTGGTGGCATCTCGCTTCCAATTAATTTTTTGTCGGTTTTTTTTAATTTTGGGAAAATAATTGAGAAAATGGAATATTACCTTCATCTGACTCTTCATCTAACTCTTCTGCAATATCCATTTCGTTTATATTTTCCACTTCGTCTTCTACGTCCGATATAGATTGTTGAGGTTATCGGCATCTATTTCGCACGACTTTAAACACTTATTTACACACAACACAAGTCAAGTAATGATGAATAGTACACATGGTATTTTGTTTACACTCCCAAAAATAGAATCTTCACTTTTGACGATTCTTCAATCGTCAAGAAAATTTTGTCATTTAGAACAATTCTTTCCTCGTGCGACCAAGTGACTTAAAAAAGTGACTACACAAATTTTGGCAATTTGACGAAAGGTTTACTCGGAGCATTTCTCACGAAGCCATTTCGTCAAATACGACGAAAGTCTCCTGAGATTTGAGCATGCGTTTCCGAGAGCGTAGGAGGCTTTGTTGAAGTGACATCCAGTGATAAGCAGCCAAAATACGGATTGTCATAGTAAGTAGAGACGTGTAAATGTAGCGTTGGCAATTGCCACCGCCAGGGCCGAAAGGGTTAATGTCCAAATACTTAAGATATTGCATTACTGACGTTTTAACGATGAAACAGCCGGAATAGTATTTTAAATACACTTAAAAAGCTCTTACCTGTGGAAATCGCGGGATAATGAGGCAGAGGGTTAAAATAATAATAAAAACGTCTTAATATTTGAAAGGCTTAAGAAAAGATCGCTCGACATAAACTAACTAAGGTGTTGTAGCGCTAAAGAATCGGAAATTAAAAACTGTTTTATGATTAGCATTCTTTACTGTGCTAATCATTAAACAAATTTTTAAGTATCGTTTTACCAAAGTTTGTTTTTTGCATGACGTCAGTATTGTATCGTACTGCAAAATTCAATCGTAACTGGCCCACGTGAGTGAAATATATATATGGATTGTGAAGTACAAAGCTGGCAAATTGCGATGTTGTTATGTAAATAATAACTTATTCAGGGGTGCCCCCCTCAGAGCGTCGGCGCAGCCCTAAAAAGGAATGCGGAGGCCCTTTTTTGATTTGAACAATTTTTATTCAATTATGAACAGTTCAAAAAAAAAAAAAAAATTACCGCCTACGGGGAAATTTCACACACAAAAGCTATCTTCTTATATAAATGAAACCGAAAGTTTGTGTATGTGTATCGTTCGCCTCCTGGCGAGATGGAAGGGTCCAGAAGTTCGAAATTTTGGCAACAGGCATCTTGTGTCAGGTTCTCGTGCACCTCGAAGCGTTTTTCCTAAAATTTGAATTTGTTCTTTTTTTATTCCAATGTTAACTTTGGGATTATCTCCTTCAAGAAATGTCCCACGTGTTAAATTTTTGCAGCATATTAATGCCCATAAAAAACTGCACAAGATGATCTCTTTCTGAATCTATGCGTGTTCTATTTGTTCTTCAATCGTAGAAGAAATAGAACTCGCGCACTATTCATTTTAAGTAGTTTTCGAATTTGAAAGCAAGACTTACCTGTGAATTTTTCTGTTGAAAATACTTGTTTTCGCCAAAATAAATAGTACTTTTGTCACTAAAGGAAATTTACTGGTAAAGTAGAATCCCAACAAAACATAAATGTGAAAAAGGGCCAAGTTCGACAGAACAAACGGCCTTCGGAGTAGTCGGTGTCAGCAATAAACGAATTGATATCTAACGGGTGTGTCCATAGCAGATTCTTTAATCATAGCTTTAAGACTGTACAATGTTCTTTATATTTTTTGAAAACATTTTTTTAAATCGGATTCCTAATTTGAAAAGTTTTAATTAAGGTAAATTACATTCAAAAAAAATTAACACATCCAATTAGAAATTTTTAAGAGTTAGTAAAATCATGTGGCAAGCTGTTATAGTTAATTTCTAATTGTCTTCTTATCGTCTTCCTTAACGTAATTTATCCTATTTAAAACTTTCCAAGTTAGGAATCCGATAAGAAATTGTTTGAAAATAAATTAAAGACCATTGTACATTCTTACAGCTATGATTAAAGGATCTGCTATGGAACTTGACAACTGTTAGATATCAATTTTTTTATAGCGAATATCATTTTTATATTGACGATAAGATATACTGAATTTAACCAAGATAAACTGTCGCTATTAATTCTTTAAGATTTTTTTCGTTTGTTTACATTTCTCTGTAATAAGTCCGTAAGTCCATCTTTTCTGAATTAATCATTTATTTAAAGCGTTGAAAAGTTCTGCATAACAACTACACTGGATTCTTTGTACTCAACTTGAGTTTAACCTTAAGACAAAAAATTGAAGCGGAAAGTAAATTTCAATGCATCAATTATGTTTCTTCAAGCGCGAGAGAGTATTGTTTATGTTAACGGCAGAAAAATATGGCAGCTGCTTAAAGTCGTTAGGTATGATGCTGCTTATAAGTATGCTAGTAACTCGAAGATAATGTGTTTTTTTGAAGTTTCGGATTCTTTTCCTTTATATATACGAAATTGTCTACCTTGACACCAAGTTTTAAGTTTCTTAGTCACTTAGAAGTAGGTTAGGTTTTTGATGAGTGAGTCAGTGAGTCAGTGATAAAAATGAGTTTTCAGACCTTAATAATTCCATAACCATAAGAAGTACATCAATAAAATTTGATATTCTAGGGGTTCAAGAGATCCTCGTTAGACGTACAAAATTTCAAGTATGTAGGTATAATAGTTTTTGGTTAACGATGGGGTCATAATTAGCTCGAAATGGCTCTTGTAAATATACACATTGGCCGGTGTCGCTGCTTCTGAACTTGGCGGACACACTGCCGTGTGTCTAGATCAGGGGTCTCCAAACTTTCCAGCCTTAGGGCCATATTGATTACTCCAGTAAATTCCAAGGGCCAAAACCATATTATCATTAATTGTTGCCGGTGGTAAAAAGTTGAATCAGTCCACTAGTGGTGTAAAATATGATTACTTTTTTGCCAGATGCCATTAGCGACGGGGAAGCTGATGTATTTTCTGTATCGTATGGGTATCCGTTATAATGGGGTACCCGCATCGTATCGCCATAGTAATCATTGATTACAAAAGTAATGAAATACACAAGTAATCATTGATTACTTTT
This sequence comes from Octonoba sinensis, assembly GCA_038502835.1. Taxonomy (NCBI): domain Eukaryota; kingdom Metazoa; phylum Arthropoda; class Arachnida; order Araneae; family Uloboridae; genus Octonoba; species Octonoba sinensis. The sequence continues at coordinate 12,298,772 of CM076606.1, read as the reverse complement.
TTCTTCAGTAATCGTTACTTCGGTTCCTAACGAGTACTCAAGTAACGAATGAGTATTTTTTTACATGAAAAAAAAAGTCCGAAAAAGTACGCCACGTTTAAAAAAGGCTGCAAATCGAACTAAAGTCCGCAAAACGGCAACACTGCATATTATTAATTTTCCTGTCATTATCTGTAATTTCTAGATTAGTCGTAGAGTACGAGCGAGCCATGAGGAGTAACGTGACAGGACATCTGGTGGACACAAGCAGAAATAGGTAGTACCTTCTATCCCTAACAGATGGCGCTAATAGCACTTACAGAATAATCTCGTTGGTTCGATAAAGTTCTGGTGTCTTCCACTCACTTCTAGATGGCAGTAAGTGAAATATATAAGAAGGCTAGTGGCGCAACCACAAGTCAGTTCCTATGACACTGCTGTGAAATAAAATAGTGCGTACCTCCTTAAAACGTGTTTGTGCGTGTTTAAGTTTAAGACATCTTTGTAACAATATTTTTATTTGAATTGTTGCTTTTGTGTGTGATTTAGTAGAATGGAAAAGAAGCGAAAAATTGATAGTGAATGCAGAAAATTCAAAGATCAGTGGAACATTCAGTATTTCGTAATTGAGTCCAGTAACAAGGCGCTATGTTTGATTTGCAATGAAAGCATAGCCGTTCTCAAAGAATATAACATTAAACGTCATTATGAAGCAAAACATTTTCAAAATTACTCAAAATATACAGGAAGTTTGCGGACAGAAAAATTCGAAGCTATGAAGCGCGGATTGAAATCGCAGAAATCTTTATTTACAAAACGCAAAACTGAACAAGAGGCTGCAACTCGTGCCAGCTTTCGTGTGGCTCTTGAAATTGCAAAACGTGGAAAACCATTCACCGATGGAGAAATGGTCAAAGAATGCATAATCGCAGTAGCCGAAGAAATGTGCCCTGAAAAGGTAAATTTATTAAAAACTGTCAGTATGTCAGCAAACACTGTGGCTCGAAGGGTAGAAGACATCGCTGAAAATATATCCTCTCAACTGTTCAACAAAAATGGACATGTTGAGTGGTTTTCTTTGGCCTTGGATGAGTCAACGGATGTGTCAGATACTGCTCAGGTGTTGATTTATATTCGAGGAGTAGATAAAAGCTATGAAGTGCATGAAGAACTTCTTGATATGTATAGTATTCATGGCACAACTACTGGTTCAGATATTTTTAAAGGAGTTGAAATGGCCATTAAGCAAAAGAACCTTCGATGGAAAAACTTGAAATGTATTACAACTGATGGAGGCAAAAACATGAGTGGGAAAGATAAAGGAGTGGTCGCTCTTGTGTCAAAGGCTGTAGAAAATGACGGTGGTTCAAAACCAATAGTCTTACATTGTATCATTCATCAACAGTCTTTGTGCGGAAAATGTTTGGATATGTCTGAAGTTCTGAAACCAGTCATATCAACTGTTAATTTTATCAGATCTTTTGGGCTGAATCACCGACAATTCGTACAATTTATTAAAGAGATTGGAGAAAATGACTTACCTTATCATACTGCCGTACGTTGGCTTAGTTGTGGGAAAGTCCTTCAGCGCTTTTTTGAACTTCGAGCAGTGATCGAATTTTTTTTGAATGAAAAGCATCGCCCTCTTACTGAATTGCAAAACAACGCATGGCTGTGGAAGTTAGCATTCTATGTTGATTTGACAAAACATGTGAACGAACTGAATTTGAGATTGCAAGGAGAAAACCAGCATCTTCCTGATTTATACAATAATATCAAATCATTCCGGAAGAAATTGATACTGTTTCAATCACAACTACGAAGTAAATGTTTTTCACATTTTAAAACATGTGAAATATTTAGCCACACCACTGAGACCGAGTTTCCTATCGATTTTGCAATCGAAACTTTGAGTGCTTTGAAAATAAATTTTGATACTCGTTTCTCGGACTTTGATGCCATTGCGAATCAAATTAAGATTTTTCAGAATCCTTTTGATACTGACATTGAAACCCTAGCCCCGGAACTTCAAATGGAAATGATTGATCTACAGTGCAGTGATATAATTAAGAACAAATATCAAAACTTATCTTTGTTGGAATTTTATAAGTGTCTTCCACTGACACAATTTGATAATTTGCATAAATTTGCTCGTGGGCTGTTTTCTGTTTTTGGTACTACTTATTTGTGTGAGAAGACCTTTTCCAAAATGAAGTACACAAAAAATGTTTACAGATCTAAATTAACTGATGAGCATCTTAAATCTCATTTAATAATTGGTACAAGTAAAATTACTCCACAACTACAAACTATTGTCAGTGGAAAATCTCAATTACATAAATCTCATTAGTATTTCATATGTCGTTATGCTTGTTATAAGTTATCTTTTCATTTAAAATGTATAAAATGTTAGTTGGATTCATTTCAATAATTTGTTAGTTAGTAAATAATAACCTACAACAATGTTATGAGTAGTTAGCCCATGACCATATCAATGTAGATGTCATATTAATAATTATTCAACATAAAAATAGATTACTTCAGTAAACTTAATTTAATTTGCTATAAAAAATAAATATGTTCTCTAGAAGGAGTTTTCTTTCAAGTATGCTAGCTCTCCGCGGGCCGGACAAAATCTGTCCGCGGGCCGGATGTGGCCCTCGGGCCGTAGTTTGGAGACCCCTGGTCTAGATGATGAATGAAATTTCTTTTTGGATCCCGAGAGTCCAGTACAAACTGCCTTGGGTTTAAGTTAAAAATTTCCGAGAAACGCTCTTTTTTGACGCAATTTAAAATCACGCCATATTTTCAAATCCGGTCTATATATTTCTTTAACGAAACAATTCTGCATTGAAAGTTACACTGAATGTTACAACTATTTTATCAAATCTATATAAATAAAACCAAAAGTTTGTGTGTGTGTGTGTGTGTCTGTCTGTCGATCGCCTCCTGGCGAGATGGAACGGGCCAGAAGTACGAAATTTTGGTTACAGGTACCTTGGGTCAGGTCCTCGTGCACCTCGAAGCGTTTTTCCTAAAATTCGAATTTGTTCTTCTTTTATTCCAATTTTAAGCAAAACTGTTGATTTGGGTTTATCTCATCGAAGAAACGTCCCACGTATTAGTTTTTTTCAGCATTTGAATGCCCGTAAAAAACTGCACAATATGATCTCTTTCTGCAGTTCGTAGAACAAATAGAACACGAGCAGTATTCGCTTGAAGTAGTTTTCGAACTTTAAAGCAAGGCTTACCTCTGAATTTATCTGCTCAAATTGCGTGTTTTCGCCAAAATAAATAGTACTTTTGTCGCCAACTAGATGATTGTTGTAAACTCAAGATTGAAAAAATGCTGTTCTATCGTTATTCATGCCGTTTTATGAGCGAAACAAATTTTAAAAATTCATTTCATTTTTTATGCATATTTTGTGGATTGCAGACGATTTTTAATGACATTTCTTAAGGTTGATTCTTCTTTATTTTTTAATGATTTATAATTATGGTACCAGTTCAACAATTTCATGAAACATTACTTATGGTAGAATAAGCGTTTTATCAGCAAAACAAATTCTAAAAATTCATTTCATTTTTATGCATATTTTGTGGAGTATTAACTGCTGACGATTTTCAATTACTTTATCCTTAGGTTGATTCTTCTTTCTTTTTTGGCGATTAAATATTTATTTCTTCCATAAAAACAAGGTTGGAAGGTTTTCGATATCTCTGAGTTTTGGGGAAATTTAAAATTTCGAAAAGTGGTGGTAACTTTTTTCTCTCCCCCCATCCAGTTGTTCTCAATATATTATTTTGCGCTTCGAAACTTTACCAAACCGCTCCAATAATCCTTATTAGTAATCAGTTTAACTGTTTTATATAGAGTTATTATAGAGTAATTCCATATTTTACTCAAATGATTTATTTTCTAACATTTATTTAATTTTTGTACTGTCTATTTAGCGCCATTTGAATAGTATTTAGTTGTTTCATTCTGTCAACTTAAATTTCACACGTCAGCATTAGTTCAGTACTGAACATTTTGTATTTTAAATGTGCATGTTTATTTGCCTTTGCAAATAATGCTTTTCTTCCTTCCGTTTTTATCCGAATTTTATAAAAAGTGCTATTGTTCGAAATGTTTTGACGATTTTGCAAGCGGGATTTTTAGGAAGGGGTGTCCTTATTTTGATGGGGAATTTAAGATGGACCGTTGGTGACTTGATTTTAGGAACGTCAGCTTAGGTCTGCAGTTTAATGTGTATTTTTAATCACAGACGTCTTTATTCTGATGGATATTTTTTCGGAATAGTGCAAATGGGGGGGGGGGGGGAGCGGCTTTATGAGGAAAATTTTCTTTATTGTAGCAGAAATGTTCTGGGACCGTTGTTCTTTGATGGGATTTTAAAAAGGAATACTGCTCTTCTTCTAATCTTAATTTTTAGATGTAATGTTATCTATATTGTAATTGCGATTTTTTACGGACTCTTGATATCCTTTTGGAACAATTATCCTGGTGAATATGTGTATGTTAGTTACTGTTGCCCTTACTCTATTGGCAATTTTTATAAGCTGTTATTGGCATTTTATGTGGATTTTTATGGACTGTTATTTTTGGTCTAAAAGGAATTTTTCGAGGCTGTTGTTTTTAATGCAATCGTGATTTTTAATGAGTTTTACTATTTAAATGGGATTTTTAAGGATTGTTGCCTATGTTCTACTTGGATTTTTTAAGAAAATTTTTCGTTATATATCTACAAGAGAATTTTGGATATGTTTCACCTGGCCTGCAAATGATGCAATATTATTCCGCGCAACGCCGGGCATGTCAGCTAGTGATAAATAATTCAGTAATCTTATTCCATAGCAAAAACGTTGGGTACTGTTTCGAAAAATGCTATTTTTTTAATTTGTCGTGGTTTTAAAGTAATATCTTACCTAATTTCAATACATTCTGGCGATTTTCTGCTTTATTTTAGAAGTTTATCTGGTGATTTAGATTGATACCATAGTTTACTTCAGTTGATTTGTTTCGTAACTTATATTTGATTTTTGCACCAAAAATGCTTATTTAGCGATCGTTTGCGTTATTTACCGTTTTATTTTCTCTATAACTGGTTTCCCATTTCGACAAATACCTTATTTCATTGCTTCTAAGCAAAACAAATTGTACGTATTTTTTTCGTTTGCCTTTGGAAATGATGATTTTATTTATTTCTTTGTTTATTGAAAGTATTTATTGCTTTGATCAAAGAAATCTTAATAATCTTTTATGTTTCAGTTGGCGCGTTTTTCAATATTATTCCTTACTTGACACGATTTTGTGATCTACTCGTCATTTTAAGTTAGAGTTTCTTCTAATTGTTATTTTGACCATGGTTTAATGGGGCTTCTTGAAATTGTTGTCCTTATTCGACGCTGTTTAAATACTGTTGCCCAATGGGATTTTTTAAGGATTGATGCCCTAATTGGAATATGCCTTTTTTGTGTCTAATATTTTTATTCTAATAGGGATTTGTATCGTTGATTCTTTGTAGATTTTTAGACAGTGTTTTCCTTATTCAAATAGAGTTTTTCAAGGAGTGTTTTTTTATAACCTGTTAGAGACCCTTGGGGTTTGTTGACGTCATTTTTAAACTGTTGTCCTTAGGAACTGTTTTCTTTATTATAACAAAGAATTCAAGAGCCTTTTGTCCTTATGTAGGAACTGTTGTCCTTATCTTTTACAGATGATTTTTATGGGGATTATTTTAATGACTGTTTTTATTATTGTAAGGCTGATTTTTAGGGACTGTCATTTTTAGTCTCATGGAAATATTTAGTGAAGGCTGCCATTAAACGAATGGAGATACCTTTATCTGGTAGGGAGTTTTTATTCTTTCTCATTTAAATGTGACTTCTTAAGGACCATTGAATATTGGATGTGTGACATATCATCTCACTTTTCTTCTCCGCCAGGGGCTGATGCAATATTCTAGGTAACTCGCGCAACTCCGGGCAAGTCAGCTAATCCTATATAGATCCTGATCTAACTAACAAATTTGCTTGGAACAAACTTTATCGGAAAGATGTTATGACGTGGAACATGTACAGATACCAAGTTCCTCCAGAACTAAATGAGCCTATTTTTCCCAGAAAATTTTTTGATCTGAATTTTTTAGGATATTTTGCATGAATAAATGAGTGAGTGAATGAATGAATGAATAAATGACCGAATGAATAAAAGATTGAATGAATAAACGAATGAATGAATGAATGAATAAACGAATGAGTGAATGAATGAATGAATAAACGAATGAGTGAATGAATGAATAAACGAATGAGTGAATGAATGAAGAAATAAACGGAGGAGTGAATGATTGATGAATAAACGAATGAGTGAATGAATGAATGAATAAACGAATGCGTGAATGAATATGTATAAACCATTGAAAAAGTTGCATTTGAAATAATTAAGAACTAAAGCTAAATGAGAAAGAGAGAGACAGATAGATAGATAAATCAATTTGCTATTGGTGTATACGGTAAAGTAGGCTCGTATAGTTCTAGATGGAGCTTCTTGTTTGATTGAGTTATGTTTAAAAGGTAAAAAAATCGTTCCCGTATGAAACAAAAAATTGCAATTTCAGTGTATTTTGCTTAAAACCACAGGTTTCTAAAAATATTGCATAAAATAGTTTTTAATTAATTTATTTTATAACGATTCAATTTTAAGATTTTATGTGTGTTATATGTAGTGCAATTCAGCTCCGAATTTTTTTCCCTACATGAGTGCATTACATATTGAAACATCCTAAATCTAAGATAATGAAATAACAATAGTAAACTTTTGTGCAGACAATAAAAAGTTAATTTAGACAACGTAAAATACGCAGAAATTTTGAAAAGACTGCAGAGACATGTTTCGAGGTTGCTTTTATCTAGAAGCTCATATCTTTTTCATTTTAAAATGGGGTTCCTTGCAACCTCGAAACACGTGTCTGCAGTCTTTTGCAAAATATGTGGGTATTTTACGTTGTTTTTATTAACCTTCTAGGGGAATGATTCATTTCTGCCTCTAAAAATTATAAGCTCCTACTATTTTCTATGACAGTAAAATCTAAGAACTGAGAGATGCAAAAAAGAAAAAAAAAAGTCAACATCTTTTGGTTTGTTTCTGTCAAATAATATTTCTTTTTTCTTTGGGATAAAAATAATCCATTAAGGACTCTACGGCCACTGAGTATGCAGTTTTTTTTTATAGTTTATGTCGATACTTGTGAAAGAAATTCATTTGTTGGAATTTCCTGATGCCTATTTATTAAGCAAAAGAATAAGGATAACAACCAGTGATAATGCACATCTAGCATAAACCAAGCTTTTAAAATAAACAATATTTAATCCCATTTTTTTTAATTGAAAACATTAGAATTGCATTTAAGAATTTATCACTCTAATCAATGGGATAATAGCTTTTTGTCGTGCAAAGTAGACTTTGTTGTCTATGACACTGATAAACTTATGCCTTGCCAGTTTTTGCCATTGATAATGAATCGACTTTAATGGGCATCCTTTTGTTTGGTCATTTCTTTTTATTTATCACTCGATCCCATCTTTAGACGCACTTTCCCGCTGCGAGGGATATGGGGAGTTCAACGGACAGATTTGTATGGTAATCATCAAAGAGAAATGACCAGCCTCTAAAGAATGGAATTGAATTGGAAAGTGAACCGTACCTTTTTTCTTGTTAACTAAATTTATCCAATCTGCTAGTTAATTGAATTCGCTTTTCTGATCTTGGGAGCTTCTATGGTAGATGAAGGGTTATGTGTAAATTTTTAACATCAAACTAACTTGATGGCATTGGATACGAAATGTCGATATCACTAAGGAATATTTACATTCAATGGGGGAAAAAACTGTTCTTTCATCTAAGGACCACATACTTCTCTTTTCTCACCTGCGCAAGCGAAATGCATATTTTTGCCATCAAAAACATGCTCTTCGCTTGCGCAGATGAGGATAGACAAGTTTTTTGTCTTTGTCGCATTTGATGTGAAATCACCCTAACAGTGATGTGTTACTGTTATATGGGAGAATAGAAAGCTGTTTGACAAGATAATAATAGTGTTCATCTCCATTATGTGCGTCAATCATGGTCGCATTCCTCTCAAAGTATCAGAAGAACGTAAAGTTAAATGTCGAAAAAGAGTTTTCGCACAGCAGAGCATTTGGATGCAAAACGCGGGGACTCAAGAAGTTTGATGCCAGGTACTTAGACACAGTGGCGAAGTGAAAAATGTTTCATGGCAGCGGGGCTTCAAACCAAAAGTTCCGCTGGTTTAACCTCCAAAACCACCCCCTAGTTGCAGTTCTGTTCAAATGCAATTCGAGAATATGACCCTGCGTTACATAGTAAATATTGTTTGTGACACTACCTAGGACCCCTATCATTTTTTCAAAACAGTTTGCGAGCAAGTTATAAATTCATTCCGAAACTATGTACGGGGACTAAAATTTAGGACAAGTGGAATTATCACACTGCCTGTAACAGGAGTGGCATAACGAGAATTTTCTCCTAAGAGGGGGAGGTGGTCTATATTGGCATATTTGTAAATTACCATACTAGAATCGGCAATATTGCTTAAACCTAACGGAAAACTGCGTGCTCTGGGGGGACTGATCCCCAAATTCCCCCCCCCCCCCTGGTTGTGCCTCTGTAGAACAGATATTAAAACTTTCAGTGTCCAAAACAGATATTAAAATTTTCACACTGCCCAAACCAGAGATTGAAATTCTCACTGCCACATGAAACAGAGATTGCAATTTTCACTCACAATAGAACCGAATGCCAGTTATCAAAGTTCCATTCTAACTTCGTAAATTGTATTGCTTTCATGCTCGAGTAGTTTTCAAACAACATTCACGTCAGAATATGAACTTTAACAAAAAGAAAATGATACAGAAAAAATACAGTGAAATGTGTTTTTGTGATATAACTGCTTGAAGCGAAAGCGGGGAATAAATTTTCGAGGCCAACACAGGCATTAAACAACTCAAACATCACAAATTCGTGATGAATACTGGCTTCAGCCGATATTGAACAGAATCATCTGTTCTCCTTCTTAATTGTTGCACCAATGCAGATTTCATGGTTATTTATTATTCGTTTTGAGGTTTATTGTATTTTTTTTTTTTTTGCAATTTTCGTAGTTTCTCCGCTAAATAAAGATTCCAGCTTAAAAATGCATTGATTATGCTCTTACTCAGCATATAACAATGAATGTTTATTGCTTTTGAGGAAAAGCAGTTTCACATTTAACCTTTTTAAAATAATAACGAGCATCATGTTTTCAGAATTCGAAGAATTAGTATTTTGTTACTATTATATACTAATTGTCCTTTTTGTGGTATATCTTAATCTGATTTTGTACAAGTTAAATTACACATATAATCATTGTTATTGTTATACTCTCAAAAATGTCACTACAAGTTCAAAAAGAAGACTAAAAATGAGATCTATAGCTAAGTGGTTTGTTTCTGATTTTTTTCTCAATTTTTCTCAATACTCGAGACAGCCCCTACAACGCCGGGCGACTCAGCTAGTTAGGTTAGTTACATTTTGAGAAAACTTATCTGAAATAAGATAAGGAGAGCAGATGAAAAGCAATTGAAAAAAAGCCTTAATTATGAAACTGGGTGGGTAATAGAGGTATATAATAGTTGGAAAAAAATCATACACGTATATTTTTTTAATTAAAAGAAAACGGAATTTAAAAGTTTAAATCAGCTTTCTCATCTAGTTTAAATCATGTGGTTAAATCATGTCATCAAATGCAATTCCCTAACGCAAAATGTATTGATTAGTTTAATGGGCATACATAGATAACAAAGTGAAGTATCTACATTTATTGTTTGATTAATGCTATGTCCTGAGACGAGGTTTTTTGAAAGCTCTTTTTAACTTCATTGTTATTTAACTGCTGTGCTATGTCCTTATTTACATAACACAGATCCGCAGTAGAGACGGCGAGGCAGCATCGTTCAAACATCACGATCACCTAATCATGACTGCTAATCATCGGTTGCGGTAGAGGATAATGCTACATAAAGTATTATTATTTTAGAATGAAACTTTGTTTAAATTTAATCGTTTTTTGTAATAGTATGCAGATTACTAGATGGCTTTTTTTTTGGGGGGGGGGGGGGGGTTCTGTTAGTTCCTCACCGACGCTGTTGGTTGTGTTTTTTCTTGTTTTGGGTAGGTAATTTTTGGAAACTATTATATTTGCAATACATTGAGTATAATAACAAAATATTGTTTTTTGAAATGCTTTCGAAGCATAATTTAAAATTTCTGCTAAGAAAAAGAAAAGAAAAAAAAAAAAAAAAAAAAAAGAATGCTCTACCCTAGTACACATAACCTATTATTTCCCCAACTTCTCCTTTTTAAAATTACCTTTTATTTTAGAGTTTACGATATCTTGAGCATATTTAGCGTTCATTTCTCTTCCACCATTTATTTTCTAACTGCTCCAATTTAAGAGGAAAAAAAACTTGTAGCGATTTTTATGTTTTAGAGGACAATTATAATATTTAGAGGGGCATTTAGTACCTCCTGTTTCTATGCCAAGGTGTTTGAGTATTAAAAATATACCTTTCGTTACTGAAGCTGCACAATTTTAAAATAAAACCATCCTTAAACTTTTTTTTGTTTGTTACTATAACAGTTCTGTGTTGTACAACAAAATTTAAAGAAAGTGTGAACTTTAGTTAATGTTTGACCATAATAAACTCGTATTCAAGTTCAAAATGTTATTTCGCATAAACATATTAAACAAAATGTAAGATTATAAAAATGCAAGAATGTCACGTAAGTTTTTTTTCTTTTTTATTGCAAGAGCACCTGGTTGAAACTCATTTGCTCTCATGCACCAAAGATGCATGAGGTTGGAGCAAAAAGAAAACATAAAAAAATTGCACAAAAGTTAATTAGATAAAAGAAAGTAAAAAAAAAAAAATCCCTGTAACTCATAACAGTAACAACATCAAAACAAAAAACTATATATATATTTACTTTAACAAAGTTAAAGGTGGTTGTCGACTGCATCAACGCCCTGGCTCGCAAATATCGGCTTGCAAAAAAAACTTCTACAAATACCAATGTAAGGGAGGATGTCTGGCAACGTGCTCCGCTTCTAGACGGAAGGCCGCTAAAGAGTTAGATCTAGTGGAGTCTGGGGTCTTACTAATCGACTCCTGGCCACCTCTTACTCATAATTTGTTCTAGTAATTTGACGTTATAATTTTTCTCCGTTACATTTTTTATAATCCTTTTATTTGATGAAAATGATACTTCTTAATTATTTGATTGTAAAATTTCAGTTCCCTCTTTTGATAATTTATAAGCCCATTTATTTCCAGTTATTTCTACGTGGGCTGTGATTTTAAATAGATATAGTATAAGTATTTAATGCATGCAAACATCCTTTAATTTGAACCTATTTTTTGTCATGAAATTTCATGTTTTGCACGTGTGCCCTATGCCGCCTAAATCATAACTTTTTAATTTGTGATTGAAAAAGCTTGAAATTTTGTATGGATAGATACCTTAAAGGGGGGAGAAACAAATAACGAGCCTTTTTTTAAAATTCCGTCTGAAGGGGTTAACAGTATAACTCTATGGCCAGATTTCGGTTTCGTGTGGAATGTCTAACACATTTGTGCATATTTTTGGAATATTCATTGTTATTCCTTGCTCCTGGATAGCGTATGCACAAGATCGTGACGCCTTATTCTCGGCAAGCATCGTCTGTTGGGGGTGGATGGTGCATCCCCTTTTCTGTTGCAGTGGCGAGATGTTTTCTTCTCACTTTCTCTCTCATTTTCCCAACAATATCTCTGCGTGCAGACGAGAACACGAGTTTAACAAGAGCGAAAGTTATTTCCGGGGTAAGGGATTATGGAGAAAACGAGCAGGTCGTCATTATCCGGACTTGGGGTGGAAAATACCGTTTCGCGTGAGATAGGTTGATGCTGGAGTCGTGTTTACGACGCTCTTCCACCGTCTGATGAGGGAGAAGGGATGAAGATCTTATCTGAAATGAAATTCAGGGTCGTGATTGAAACTTCAAAAACGAACAATGCCTAAGTGAACCCTGGAGATTGTTGCAGGTAGGATTCTCTTCTTGCAGCTTCCAAACGAAATCCGACTGTCGTCGTCCACTAAGCTGAGGTTATCAGGCTATGGGACTACCGAAGGCCTGTTCGAATACCCGTAGATGTATTAAGCTCATGAAAGAGCTTTTGAAAGATATGATGCATTTCCACACGACAATAAAACATAAATTAATGTACTTAATTGTATTAAGTCTGCCCAGGTTATTCCCAGATAAAGATCAAACACATTCAAGCATTGCAAAATCTACAAAGTTACAGTCCCCAGATATGGCATGGAAAAAGAGCGTTGCATTGTTTTTCTAATACAGTGAAGCCTGTGTAAGTTGACCATTTGCGGTGCAGCACTTTAGTGGTCAACTTATAGAGGGTGAGGCAGAAGGTGAAGGGCTAATTTCGTTCCTGACAAAAGTGGTCAACTTAGACAGGTGGTCAACTTACAAAGGTGGTCAACTTAACAGGTTTTACTGTATATGCATTAGGGTGGAGCAGTATTTTTTTCCTGAATTTAAGAACGCCTTGGCATTTAAAAGTTGTATATTGATAAGAAAATCAACTACAAATAATTTGAGGGAAATTAAGTGATAGCTTCGGGTTTCTCAAGAGCCCCAAAATTTCAATTTTTAGCTAAAGAGCAAGTTTTTATTTTTATTTTGGTATACCTTGGTGTTAAGAAGTTCCATCTCAGTAACCATGATTTGTTTTAAGAACTAAATACTACCTTCCGGTTTCTCATGGGTCCCAAATATTCCATTCCGCTACAGGGTGTAATTTTTTAAATTTGTTTTTTTAGTCAGTGCTAGTATCGAAAAGTTCTACCCTGGTAGGCAAGCTAAGACGCAACGCATGTTATTATAATAACAAATTTTTTTTTTTTTGTTAGTAAAGAATGCAAAACTGTCTATGGAGGTTTTATAACCTTTTAAAATCTTTTCGTAATTAACATATGAAAAATATGTTAAAAATGGATGATATCATCTCTGACACTAAAAAACCGCAAGACATCTATATATATATATATATATATATATATTACTTAACGTGGACAAGTTACGATTAAATTTTGCAATACGATACGATACACATGCAAAAAAAAAAAAAAAAAAAAAGCTACGGTAAAACAATACAGTAACCCCTCGTTATATTGCTCATTTGGATATATCGCGCTTGTTCTTTGTCTCCCAAAATTTTAAGTTAGAGCTCTCGAAATAAAAATATTGCATTTCTCAGTATAGCTCTTTTCCCTACGCTAAACAAAGCAATCGCACGGGAATGTTTTCCTTTCTTTTGAATTTGCTGCAGTTAAAAGGTGCAACAATTCTCCTCCCACTCCCCAACTTACATGCCTGCAGAGTGATTCTACTCAAACCAGTTGACGTTTTACTTGACATTTCTTTTAGTATTGATCCTAAAATGGTTAATTTTCAATTACCACAAATTTATGATGCGTTTATACGGGGATGTATGATGAATCGACGATGGTTAAAAAATTAAAAATTGCCACAAGGTTATGATGAGTTTACACCGCGATGGATGATGAATAGACGAGCGATGGACTTGCACCTTGCAGTTAATATATGATACATGAGCTTACGAATCGACATAGATTGGGCTTTGCTATTACAAAAATGGAAATACTGCGTTATTATTTTGTTCTAATGACGAAAGACGAGATTGTAACTTAAGTAAATATCGTTTTGTATTATGAAAACGCAAACTTATTTAAATTCAGAACCCCATGATTTCTATGAAGTAACTAGGGTAAGAAAATGATTGTCAAGTTATAACCACTTTAAGAAAATATAAATGCAAAGAAGATTTTTATCTCCGAAAAAAGAAGAGACAAGAGAAAAATTCAAAGAATGATTGGAAATATTTGTCTTTTCGAAAATCACGCTATGAAATGTTAAACGAAACAATGACTACGAAAATATCACAAAATCATGTTTTGAAATGCAAGATGCAAAAGTTTTATTCTGTAGAAAGGTTCTTCTAAAGCAAAACCAGAATTGATGCTTCATCGCCATTGTTTCTTCGATGAAGGCAGAGATTTTATCAATTTCAATCATACCTTGATGGCGTGCGTTTGTGTTCAACTGGTAATTATTTTCATTGTTGTTGTTCCTCGCTAAGTGTTAAGGACACTTGTCAAACGGAAGGGTAAAGGTTCTTAAAAGTAGAAATTAAGTGGCCCTCTATTCTTTTGATGAAATTACTAAATGAAGGGGACGTTACTGAAAAGCACTGATTTGCGAAATGTGGCCATTTTGTTCGTCGAGAGAGTCATGTCTGGCTGTCGAAGGCCTTTTTTGAATGAGCGCGCGTGGGTTTGGATAAATCTTGCAACTGTAAATGTTGTTGAAATGTTTGTTTCCTGTTAGTCGCGTCATGTGCTCAAGGCAACGTCAGCGTTGTCAGTTTGTCTCAAGAATGAATTGGTTGTGTTTTATTGGTGCCACGTAATATGTCTTTATAATCTGGGGAAATTTCTCCAAGTCTTCTTCATAAAGAAAATGGCGACTTTGCATTCTATTTTAACCATTTATACATTGACGGGAGTTCTATTTCCAGTTACAATTAGTAGTCGTGTATTCCCATTGAGGATTTCAAAGTCAAAAACTCTTTCCTTGTTATTAACGACTTGATGATGACTTTTAATAGAAATTATTTTTCATAATGAACGTTTGTAACTTAAATAAACATTTCTAAATATTCAATAAATAGTTAGAAGAAAACATATGAGGCAGTGAGAAGCAAAGGGATTTAAGTGACAAAATTGAAAATTTGGAGATAACTGGTGCAAATGATCGGGAAAGCACAATTCTATATTGTGACAAGAAATTATAGTGATAGCTCTAACAGGTGCTCCGCCCTAACGTAATTTAGAAAAAAATAACATTAAAGGTCCCATAAGATCCAAACATTGAACGTGTTATTCTCAGAATGTTTTTTGGTCACTTACATCCCTTTGCTTCTCACTGACTCATATGTATACAGCACATTCTCCAATGGTGTCTATCGATTAGGGTGGGATATTTTTTGAGCGGTAGAATTTACAATGTCAGATTTTAAATAGAGGTATTCCTTACTACGAGAGTTACACAAAGTGTCATTGAACATGTCCAATATGAAACTTCTCAACATAATATGAATCAATTGACATTTTCCCTGTGGGCTAAAACCCTAAAATCTAAAAACGTTTTTTTTAAATTCTGTTTTTTCTTCTTATTTTTCATGTTTCTTTACAGGCGAGGGTGGGAATACCTTTAGAACAGTAGAACTAATATTCCTTGTCCTAACTGCTTAGTAACTGACTATATCTTCAATATAAACTTGAGTAGCACGTGCGTGATTTGCATTTATTATGTAATGTTAGTTAAATGTTCCTTTTCTTTTCATTAATTTCTTTCATCCTCATTTTCTGAGAAAAATTTATGAGAAAATTTTCTGTTGTGACTGGATGAAGCAAAGTCACACTTGCAGGAATTTTTCTATTGGTTGCAAGGATTTTGTAGAATGACTTAAGCTTAGTAAATTATTGACTTCAAACTAATTTTAATGTTTATTACTTGTCAGGTAACGAATTATTTAAATACAATAGTTCAATATTCTATCGGGTTTTCTTTAACTACTTTCGACGTTTTTCGGCAGTTTTACTTTTTGAAGAAGCATGAGTAGAACTTCCGGAACTGTGCAAATAATGCCTTTACTTGAACCCTTTCCTCATTTGCGAGTGCACATGCCTAGAGAGCCTCTGCTTACAACTATAAATCCATCAATATGCTTGCAAAGGTATACTAAATGCGGCTTCTTTTTGCCATTCTTACGTTTTAAATGCGTTATTACTTTCAATTTGAAATTCATCTGTGCCATTGAGGCTATTAAATTCCTCTTTCTGAAAGATTCACTTGTTTATACTAACCGCTTGTTGGAAATGCCGCTTTACGCATCATTTCAATGAGTTAAATATGCTGGAGACTTTTTTTTCTTTAAATTTCTGGCATTGAATAGTCAAGGAAAGTTCACAGCCTTAGGAACAGCAGTACAGTTGAAAATAGTTGATGTTAAAGAAAAAGAAGCAAGTTTTAAATTTAATGAATACCTACAAAATGCCCAGTAAGAGTTGTTTACATTTGAATCAAAACTAGGAAAGTAAGAAGTATGGAAAACTGCTTTTCTCGCCTTTTCCCTGTGTAAAAATTTTCAAACATTTATTTTGGCGCACTATTTTAAGGTCCAAAATAAATAGCAGAAAATTTGTTTCAAAGAACGCGGTTTAAAGCATTAATTACTCATTCAATAATTAAAAATACCAGTAATTTTTAATTTTTTCTATTTTAATGCCTTATGTTTAATTGTTGCAGAAATTTGACTTAAGTTTTACATATTGATTTGAATCATCATAACGTTTAAGTGTTGAGTTTTCGAAACGTATTTAAGTCCTAAATAAGTTCTGCACACGCGTAGTGGTTAGTGTGAGGCATGAGTATGATTCTAATGCAACACTATGTTTTGGTGGTACGACACAAGTGTTGAGACTTAGCGGCTTGACTTAGAGTTTGTTGTATAATTTCAGTGGCTCCCAGAGTTTGATGCATAATTTCAGTGGCTCCCAGAGTTTGGTTTAAGCTCTGGAATTTATACAAAGTCAAAATTTCTAGAAAATTTGGCTTACTTTGTGTCAAGTTTTATTACGCATCAGACAAGCCTGAGGAATTCAAAAGAACGTGGGCTAAGGAAAACCTTATTTTAGTTGGTTAAGACTATGGTTCAACTGTTAGAATCTAGACACACGGCAGTGTGTCCGCCAAGTTCAGAAAGTCAGCCAAATTAAGATACGGCGACACCGGCCAATGTGTATATTTACCCGAATCATTTCGAGCTACTTTTGACTCTACCATTACCCAAAAACTATTAAATCTACATACTTGAAATTTTGAACATCTAATAGTGATCCCCTTAACCATTCGAATATCAAATTTCATTGATGTACCTCTTATGGTTATGGAATTATTAAGTTTTGAAAAGTGTCATTTTTATCACTCACTCACTCACTCACTCATCAAAAACCTAACCTACTTCTAGGAGACTTAGAAACTTGAAACTTGGTATCAAGGTAGACAATTTGGAATATATAAAGGAAAAAATCCGAAACTTCAAAAAATTACATTATCTTCGAAGTTACTAGCATACTCATAAGTAGCATCATACCTAACGACTTCAAACAGCAGCCATATTTTTCTGCCGTTTAAAGTAAACAATACTCTCTCGCGCTTGAAAGTAAATAATTGATGCATTGAAATTCACTTTCCGCTTTAATTTTTCGCCTTAAGGCTTAACACAAGCTGACTACAAACAATCCAGTGTCGTAGTTATACAGAACTTTTCAACGTTTTAAATAAAAGATTAATCAAGTAAGGTTTACGGACTTATTACGGAGAAATGTAAACAGACGAAAAAAATCTTAAATAATTAATAGCGACTCTTCAGCTTGGTTTAATTCAGTATAACTTATCGTCAATATAAAAACACACTTTAGCTTTTCAAAAATTAATGATATCCCAACAAAACATAAATGTGAAAAAAGGGCCAAGTTCGAAAGAACAAAAACGGCTTTCGGAGTAGTCGGTGTCAGCGATAAAAGAATTGATATCTAATGGGTGCCAAGTTCCATAGCAGATCCTTTGATTATGGCTGTAAGAGCGTACAATGTTCCTTAATTTATTTGAAACCTTTTTTTTATCGGATTCCTAACTTGGCAAGTTTTAATTAAGATAAGTTACGTTCAAGAAGACGATAAGAAGACAATTAGAAATTAACTATAATAGCTTGCCACATAATTTTACTAACTATTAAAAATTGCTAATTGAATGAGTTAAATTTTTTGAATGTAATTTACCTTAATTAACACTTGCCAAGTTAGGAATCCGATAAAAAAATTTTTTCAAATAAATTAAGGAACATTGTACGCTCTTACAGCCATGATCAAAGGATCTGCTATGGAACTTGGCACCCATTAGATTTCAATTCTTTTATCGCTCACACCGACTACTCCGGAGGCCGTTTTTGTTCTATCGAACTTGGCAATTTTTTCACATTTATGTTTTGTTGGGATAAATACTTTCATAATCCTTTTAAAGTTTTATTGGAATTGCGCATCTATATACTGAGAAATACCAATGAAACAATTTTTTCGGCAAAATATATGTGGGAAACAAAACAATGAACCTTTGATTGTGATCAGTAAAGAAAGTTTCTCTCTTGGCACATAAAAGATGTTTGCACATTTCTTATATGAGAAGGAAGATAAAAAACTGTTCCAACAACATCTATGCATTGCAAATTAACATAGAGCCGCATTTTTCACTTTGGAAATATTCTTTGCCTCTTGATGAGTAGTACTATCAACCTTTTGATTGTTACTGAAGCAGTTTGAAAAGCTTTGCATCATTAACAACTAGTAGGCACTTAGGTAGGATTGCTGTGTTAAACAAAATTTCAATTTATAACTTCAGATATTTTTAGAATTTTGAATCTCATAAGCTTAGTTTATTAACTGCCATGACTTTGTGGCGAATATTTCAGAGTAACTACTATTATAAGTACACGTTTGAATTCCATTTTTTTTTTTTTTGCATCTGAATTATTGATTAACTGTTGTAAGTACGTTTTAAAATTCCAATTTTTTTAGGCTTCTGAAAAATTGATAAACCGCTACAAACATATTTTGCAACAGAATAGATTCATTAAATCCTTTCTTTCCAAAAAGCTATTCTTAGAGGAATACAAAGACCAAAGTATTCATTTAACAGCTCTTTATCACTGCTATGAAGAATGCAGAGGATTCTTCAATTTTCTCTCAGTCTTTTCAGAGTTCGTTTTCCACAGACGTGATCAGCTAATAAAAGCTATAGGCACTCGTGGAAAAATGTGGTTGTTTTTATGCATGTCGCTTAGCATATTAAAAACGCTTTGAAAGATATTGTTGGATGCCTTTCATTACGGTGGAGGAATTTCTCATCTAAGTTAGAGAACGTTTCCGCAGACGGCATTAGAGCCTATTGAATGCAGTTTCCTGTTAATAAAGTTACGCGAGTGAATAGTTTTGTTAGTTGTTAATCTTTTGGAAAGTGTTTGTTATATGTGACGTGTTTTGTTGTTGCTTGCCAGTAACGGGAGCGGTTCCCAACTGGTGATTTGCAGATATTCCATGCAATGGGGATTTGGATATACTAAATAGCAGAGCCATCAGTTTTAAGGTTCTTTGAGGGTATTGAATCTTTTCATTTAAATCTTATTATTTAGACTTAGGGATTCAGAGAAAAATGGCATGAGAAATATGCGTAGAAATTTTTAAACTATTAATATATATCTTCCAGGTCCGTTTTTGAGTTGAAAGATGCAAAATTTTTTCCAAAAGTTATGGAAATTTACAGAAATGCTAAAAATCTTCCCATTTTCCAATTTTTTGTTTAAAAAAAAAAAAAAAAAAACTTAGAAGAAAGTATCATGAATGTAACTATTTCATTTGAAATTAATAAATGAATATCTTCCGGTTCCATTTTGACAACTAAATATGAGAAATTAGTCGAAAATAATGCTTTTTAAATAATGCTTAAAATTTCAAAATTTTAGAGAATTTTCATAATTCATCTTAGGAAAAGGGGATGCACTAGCTCAAAGAGAAAATCAGAGATCTGAAAATTCCCTGAAATGTAAAACTTTGCACTTTGCCGTATTGTCTGCTATTTTGGCAGATTTCAAGCCAAAACTGGAAGTGGAAGGTATTTATTAATTAATTTAAAATTTTGCACTTATGTTTGATATGCCAGTCCGCAACCTGCATTATTTTTACATAACATTTCTGCACTTCGCCCTGAATGCATTTTAACTTATTGTTTCGTTGTTTTTTTATGGTAGCAATAAAATTTCCGTCATTACAATTATTAGCGAAATACCTGTTGGAAGATGCTTTACTAGAGTATTGCTTTATACAACTTTTAAAATATGTCACTTATAATAAAATATGAATTCCAATCTAAACAGCATATTCAACAGTATATATTAATCTTAGTAAAATATGTTAATTAATGTTAAACCGAATATATCTTTGTGATGAAAAACTACAATCAGGTATGTTAAGAATCAATTTAAAAGACATAACTACAAAAAAAAAAAAAAAAAAGAGAAGAAAGTCTGGATCGCCGAAAATACAAATAAAAACATAGGAATTTATTTACCTGTCATGGAAATTTAAGCAGGTTTGTAGAATTGAATTTTTTGCCAAAACAAATAAAACAACTTAAGTTTTTTATTAGTGTTTATTTATACGGTCAGTAAACTACGTAACAAGCATTCCGCCTTTTTGAATAGTGTCTAAAAAATGCGCTGCTGCTGCTCTTCTTCCCACTTATAAAGAAAATTGAGAGCTGACGAAATCTCCTGCCTTTTTGTCTGTTATCTTACTCATTTTTACTACTTCAATTTCTATTTCATCAATTTCCATATCCCCTTTGTCTGTTCCCTTACTGATGTTTATGCTTCTTCAATTTTTATTTCGTCAATTTCCAAGACCCCACTGTTTTTTCATTTGGTCTCACCATTAAATTAGTGATTTAAGTACTAAGAGCTGAATGGGGTTCAGGTACAGTTCGACCACGGACTTTTGATAGTTGGACGCTTCTGCGCATGACAGAAAAGAGCGAATCCGTTCGAGTTTTAGAGAAGTTCCTTTTGCCACGTTTATTTAGTACGCGCGCATCAGAATGCTTGCTTCACTGTTTGCTGAAAGCAACTAAATTTAAAAACTGGCATATAGCGTCAGTTCGGTAGAAATCAAGCATTCCAAACGAACTAAAACGAGAACAAAAACAGCACTTTTCATGTTTCAGCAGTGCCTCCTTTGAACAGGAATGGCTTCTTCTTGGTACTCTGCCAGGCAGCTTACTCTGGATGACGGTAGAACTGTAAAGATGTCCGTAGCAGTCTCACCACCATGCGTCCACACTAGCAACATGCAACCACTTATTTCTTTAGGAGTAACACTGGTAAATTATGAACCTACAAATCAAAGTGAATGTCAAAAAGTGTATTAATTATGTTCATTTATGTCATACTAACTCCTTCCATCTGTAATTATGAATTAAAATAGAAGTGGATTTTTAAAACAAGTCATGAACGTAATTATTTGCCATAAAAATTTCATTTTATAAATTGCTATTGAACTAAGAAATGCTATCTCATGAAACTACACGTGGAAGCGTCAAAAGAGTTGCAAATCTGCAAAAACTTGAAGAAATTTATTTTAGCTATAAAATAGCAGGATTATTTAAATTCCTCAGATCTACCTTTTGTTCACACTAACTCTATTCTTTCGTACAGTGAAACCTGTGTAAGTTGACCACTTGCGGTGCAGCACTAGAGTGGTCAACTTAGACAGGTGGTCAATTTATAGAGGGTAGATATTTTATTTATTTATTTATTGTCATTTATTACACTATGCATTTATTCATTTGTAACTAAGTAAATTATAGCATCGTGTGGTATTAACATTACTTTAAAATAGTAATAAGTTATTGTTTTACACAATTATGCAAAATATAATTACAGAAATTAAACCTGAATGACTTACAATGTATCCTATACAACTTTAAAATTAAAGTATTCAGTTAAATATCTTATTAACTATGTAACTTACTTATTTGATGGTAAGAATATTCTAAAAATACATAATTTTTCAAAATGACTATATCAGGTAAAAATAAAAGAAGAAACTCATTTAACCCTTCACTGTAAAAAAAATCCCGTGAACTTTACAGCAAATGTGCTGGCACCGTGACTGCCAGCAACTTTTGCTGTAAATTTCACAAGGTGTTGTTTCTGACAGTGCTGTAAAAATTACAGCATACTGCTGTAAATTTCACAAGGTGCTGTTTCTGACAGTGCTGTAAATATTGCAGCACACTGCTGTAAGTTTCACATGGTGCTGTTTCTTACAGTGCTGTAAATATTGCAGCACACTGCTGTAGATTTCACAAGGTGCTGCTTATGACAGTGCTGTGAAGATTACAGCACACTGCACTATTACAATACATTACGTATCTTAATAAGTACTAGTTAAATACCGGTTTTTTTTTTTTTATTTCGGAATTATCTAATAAAAAAAAAATATTTCGCTTTTTTTTTATGTTTATAATTATGCTGTCAAGTTGCCTATACATATTTGGAATACAGTCCTAAGTTGTGAGAGAGAAAATTTGAAGAAAATTGCGAAATATATATTGCATGTGTTTCGGCATTATACACTCTAAAAACTGTATCACTTAAATAAGTGGCACATTAAGAACAATTTTGCCTCTTAATTTCAGAGGCACATTGTGTCTCTGATTTTAAGAGGCAAAAATGTCGTTTTTGTGACTGTACATTGTGCCTTTGAATTTTCAAATGCAAAATTAAATATTTTTACCTCTTAATTTCAGAGACGCATCATGCCTCTGAAATTTTAGAGGCAAAAAGTGGCTTCGTTTTATTTCGAAATTAAAACTTTTAAAAGCACGATGTGAATCCCGCAGTTATTCCTTTGCTACAGAGGTATAAAAATATGTGCTTTTCAGCATTCCAAATTGTATTTTTCTGTCTTGTCCTGTACGCAAATGCAAACCTATGTTTTACTTAAAGGAATCTATCCTAAAAGTCAATCAAAAACGAATGCCTTAAGTATTCACGGTCAAACGTAATCAAAAGACCATTAGGATTTCTCCGCCCCCCCCCCGTTTTTTTTACAGTCCAAGATTACAAGTCTTATATCAGTACATTTGTATAATCACTTTTAAACAAAAACAATTTAAGACCTTAATTATATTTTTTTCTTGAAAAATATGTAATACTCAAATTAGCTTATGTCTCATTTTAAATAAAGATGAAATTTCTGTTAATCATTATAACAGTAGTAAAAATTGTCTACACTAACACCACTCTGCCTTATAACAGATAGGGGGGGGGGGGGCTAATGTGAAAAGTACAATGGTATGAAAATGTATGAAAAATCAAAAATATCACCAGTGCATTAAACACATTACAAAGGATTATTTAAAGCTATACAGCAAATCAGTCTATGTAATGGTTAAGATAAAGATAAAAATTAAAATTTTTATTTAAAAGAAAAAGTGATGTTGAACATTTTAAAATTTTTGGCTAATTTACAAAAAAAAAAAAAAAAATATTCTCTAAATTCCCTCACTTTATTCTCAAAAACATCATTTGATAAATTATGTTCATTAAAAATAAATTCAACATGAACTTGATAGACTAATTAAACCATAATTTAATAAGTTCTATTTAAATTTAAAAATAAAGTATTCAACTAATTATTAACCTTCATAACATATATATAAACAAACAAGACCGTGGGAAAAACGTTAACAGTTTAGAATAATCCTAAATTCTATTTAATAAGTTATTAGTACATGTTTGATCTTAATGAATAATTATAGCCTCAATTAAACTTAGATATGGTTTGCATTTAAATTTACATCGATTTTACTTCATATCTTTATATTGTTAGTAATTCCAATTTTGCCTCGTCTTGAAAAGCCATTTTATTAAATCAAATAATCAAACATATAATATATTTTATATAAAAAGGGTTTACTAACCATCTTTCTACGTGTTTTTAATGTGTTGTGTCGTCGCAAGTTCTTGTCTCTCAGGAAAACACAGATTTGAAGACACAATATTTAATGATAGATTGATATAAAGACATTTTAAGCACTTTGTTAAAAGCACCTACACTGCACGTACACTTCCGGAACGATGAGGAAGTATTTTCATTATAAAACAGTTCAAAAGTCTACAGTTGGCAGAAACTGTTTCCTATTGGCTCTGATGACACACGTGATAAAAAAATCCGATTTCACAACAGAAAGTGCTGTGAAATGAGGTTACAGCAGCCGTGATTGGAAAAATACAGAAAAAGATGCTGTAAAAATTACAGCATTTTTTTACAGTGTTTATCTACCGACGGTACTTATAAGTACCATTCTCTATAAATTTCATCCCAGCAACCATTTTTACCAATATTCTGATGGTACTTTGCCGGGGCAGTCTTTACATTCCCCTTTTTCAGGATACATATCAGCAAGGGTTCTATAAAGAGTATTTTAGCGAGGAAAGGAACATAGATAGTCTTGAAACCGATTCTTTGCCTTGAACTTCTATTTTGTTCAGATTGCTCCCTTAGAGTTTCGCTCCAGAAAAGCAGTAAAATTCAAGAATCAAGTCACTGATTTTTTAAATGTGTTAGTTAAGAACTTAGAAATTTATTTGACGAAATATTTTTAAAAGTGTATGTAATTAATTTCACAGGGTAAATACTCTGTGGCACTTATTAGCTGTAAAGAAATAAATACTTATAGACTGAGCATTTTATTTATGTAAATCCCTTAATTTTCAATGTAAATACCTAGGCAAACTATTTCTGTAAAAAAAATTACTGCAGATCATAATGCGGTAGATAAAGGGTTAAAGAATAAAACAGTGCTCATAGTAGTTTTCTCATGTGATTTAACTTACAAAAAGATTTAGGCAAACTTTATATTGATGTTTCATTCATCTAGACAAATACTGGTCTAACATTATAGCAGGAAAAGTATCCAGAAGAAGTTATTTTAGTTAGTTTTTTTATCTTTGCCGAAATAGACAAATTAATAAATACAATAGTAGCTAGTCGGTCAACTTACAAAGGGTTTTTTATATTACTCCCACCCAAATTTGGCGTACATAAGTGGTCAATATAGACAGTTGGTCAAGTTACAAAGGTTTCCCTACATTATACAACATACGGCAAATTCCGTTCCTGACAAAAGTGGTCAACTTAGACAGGTGGTCAGCTTGCAAAGGTGATCAACTTTACAGGTTTTACAGTACATGTTTTTTTCTTCGTTTTTTTTCGAATTGGCCGTCTGATTTTATAAGATTAATGGTTCCAAAGAGTAGAAATGAATAAAAATGTATGCTTTGCCAATTATATATTCTATTTTAAATGATGGAACAAACTATTCTCCAAAGCATCAAGATAAAAAAGCTCAAACTGCTGGTTAACAAGAGTTCAGGGTTATTAAACTGTGTTGTTTTTAAAAAACGTACAAGCAAAAATGATTGAATGCTGACCAAAATAAATAATAATACTAATAATAATAAAAAAGTTTTTTCCCCTGTAACAATAAATAACTTATGAATAACTTCTGAGGAAGGGCGTTGCTAGAATTTGTTTGGACTTGTGGTTGAAATAGATTTCAGTTTTATTTCAAAATATAGAAGCTTACATTCCTTTTCAAAACATGTGCAACTTCATTTAAAAATCATTTTAATCTATATGCATCAATAGCCGAAACATTTTCCAAATTCAGCATGGTGTGTTTGAAGAAGTTTCTTTTTTCCAAGGCATTTGTTGAATTTTTGGTGCAGAAATATAAATAATTTCGGGATGTGGTATGAAAAATAGCTGCCTCATTATTTTTTGGGATCAAATGAAGTATAACAATACTCTTATATAAACAGCATTTGTTTTAAAATTTCATCGATAGTTTTATTTTACATATTTTTGTTCATGAATGCCGTTGATAAAAAAAAAAAAAAACCAAGAAATTCCGTCTGGAACAGTACGAGCCTACTTTCCCGTATACACTCGACTTAAAATTTATAATCTATCTCTCTCTCTCTTTCTCATTTAGCTTTAGTTCTTAATTACTTCAAATATACCTTCTTCAACGGAGGCCGTAGTGGTGGCGGTCTCCTCGTGGTGCGGCCTAGGTAACGCTAAATCACTACCAATCTGTTCCAGCGGATGTCAGGCTCTTTTTATAGAGAGGCGGCACCGGGACAGTAAAGCAGGTAGGCAACGCTCGCCAGTCCGGTCCCTATGGCCGGTTCTGGTTGTCATGCTGTCGGAGAGTTTGTGGAAGGTTCGAAGGAGGAGCGCTGTGTTCCTTGCCCTTCGGGGTAATTTGTGAAGGCCTAGGTCAGGGGTTCCCAACCTTTTGTACCTAAGAGCACATACAAGAATATCGGTCGAATGGCGGGCACCATTTGTTTTTTTAGGATAAAATTATGGTTGGTGGACATAGTTAATATGACACACATGCACAAAAATTTAATGTTAAAAATAAATTTAACATATGAGTATCATTAGTATTAATGTTCTTGTGTAAAATAAATGATTATCAAATTGAAAAACATACGAAGTATAAAAATTATTTATAACATATATAAAACACAGTCAATGTGATCTTTGGAATTGCATTTCATTGGCCAGCGCTTCATACTTGGAAGAATATGTTGAAATTTCTGCTCGCAAGCAATCGTCAAGGTGTTCATCCGTAAGTCGTAATCTATGTCTTCATTTTATGATATTCATTGTCATTGATCGTTATAGGGTTATTCGTTGTTATGTGGCCCTTTATTCGTATACTCTAGATACTAAACTTTCTCTAAGTTAAAATGGAAAAGTAAAATATTTTATCGTTGGGCACAAGCAGCGGGCGCACCTAGACCAAAGGACGGGCGCCATGGTGCCAGCGGGCATAGGGTTGGGGACCCCTGGCCAGGTGCTACGGACAGAAGGACGTAGTTAGCAGAAGTTACCTGCTTCCAACGGTTAATACATATTCATTCACTCACTCATTCATTCATTCATACACTTATTTATTCAGTCATTCATTCATTCACTTATTTTTTTCGGTCAATCATTTATCCATTTATTCAGTCATTCATTTTTTCCATTTATTCCTTTATTCATTCATTCATTTACTCATTAGTGCATTCATTCACTCATTTATTTACTTTATTATCTATTCATTCATGTATTCATTAATTCTTTCATTCATTCATTTAATCATTCATTCATAAAAAAATATCCTTAAAAACCCCGATCAAAAAGTTTCACTGGAAAAAATGCTCGTTCAGTTCTGGTTGAACTTCATATCTGTACATGTTCTATACGCCATGACTTCTTTCCGATAAAGTTTGTCCCCAGCAAATCCGTCTGTTCGATCATGATTTATACAGGATGTTATGTTAATTTATGATGTGTTATATTTTTTTGAACTTTAAAAATAAACAAAAATTGTTCAAATCAAAAAATATTTCACGCGGAGAACTTCTTTCAAATAAACTTTGTTCATAGGAGCCTGGATCTCACGCCGAGTTTACATAATTTGTCCATAGGAGCTATGTTAAGATTTTTTATCTGTTCAAAATTGAACAAAACATTGTTCAAATCAAAAAGTAAAACATGGAAATGAGATGTCCTCATAGAGATTTCTCAAATGCAAAAAAAAAAAAAAAAACTCTTGCATCGGACAAATTTTTTCAAACTTATTAGGGAGCAACTGACAGACAGACAGACAGATAAACACATGTTTTACCCTTCTCAAAACCCTACTTTCAATCTTTATTTTAAGTACTTCACTTATTTTTGACTTTTCTTTATTTTTAACGATATTTTTACGATTCACTAAGCCTTCTTTCTTACTTCATTATTATTATTTTTTTACTGTTATGGGAAAGAAGGCAAAAAAGGCAGAAAAACCCCTATATATTTTTTTCCGCTTTCTTTAATCGCTAAATTTATAAATCACAGTGATATAAAATGCATGACCGTATTATTGCGCTCATTGTTGTTTGAATTTTGCACCTAAAACTGCGACATCAAGCGTACGGTTGTATCATCACGTTAAAGAGTGTGATATCATATTCATACGATGCCTTAGGGTTAATTCCTCTTAAGAAGAAAACATTAAAAAGGGTAGTAATTTAAGCAAGTTTGAAAAAAAAGCTCTTAACAAGGCATAAAGTGACCATTTTTCTGTACATAGGTCTGTCTCATTCATTACTCTGCCAATGAATAGTAGTTTGTGAATGCGCTAAAATTGTGCGAGTTTTAAAGAAAACTTACTTATAAAGAAGCATTCAGTTATTTCGGGTTTAATACAAAAATATTTTTTTAAAGTTCTTTTCAAGATAATGAAGGGTTTTTAAAGTTACGACGTGTGTCCCTCATGCAAAGATGTTTCGAAAAGGAAGACACAGGTTCGCAAAAAGAGAACAAAACTACTTGTTTGTCCCAAAGGGGTTGATTAATACCTTCATCGTGGCAATGGAGCCCTTTTGTCCTACCTTCTCATCTACGATCTACTCTAGTGCTTATGTAAAAACAACATGCAAATTCCTTTAAAATTTTTATTCATCTTCCAAAATAATAATGCCTTAAACAATAATCCGCATAATCATTTTTAAAAACGTTAATAAATAAGTCACTGAACATGCAACAAGAATATGGAAAAACATTGTAAAGGATGAGTTATCTCAACCATAAGGTGCAGGGAATAATCATGGATAATTGGATGTCTCGTCTTTTGCGGTGAAATTGTTAAAAATATATTTTGTTTTTATAGATCTTAAGGGGGAGTTCCACATGCTTGTGGTTAAAGGAAAATCTTAAATAAATTATTAAAAAGAAATGCAGTTTGGATTTGCATGTGAATTGTATATATATTGAAAATTTGAATTTCTGACATAAACCTATTTTCTCTGACGTACATTTTTGCCGGAAATGGGGAAATATTTAAAAAGGAACGACATAGAAGGCAAATTCCAAAGTGTTAACAATGGAGTAATTAATTGGATTCAAAGAATTAAATTTATTTTTCATGTCCAATAAATAAAGGAAAAAGGTAGTGATTTTAACTTAAGTGCTAAGAAATATGTCAGCACAAAACGTAAATATCATGATACCGAAATTATCAACAAACTAGTAGCAAAATTCTTTTCAGTGTCGTTATATGATAATTTAGTAGGAAAATGTATTCTGTGCTATTTCACACAAACCAATCAAAATCTAGTAATCGATAATGTTGTCGCATGGGCGGTTCCATTTCCATCAAAGATGATGTCATAACAGTACAGAGTGACAAGGACTGGTGCAGAATACATGCATATTTTTTTATGTTTCCTGTGATAGGAGGTTATGAGTTAAGATCCCAAGGCTAAACGAATGTGTCTTCGACGCAAACACATCCTATTTATTCTGAGAATGTTTTTAATCCAGAAAGGTGCAATGACATTTGTTAGTCGCCATATTCCAAACTGAGCCTGTGAGTTAGCTGCTGCAAGTGGAATTTTATTTTCAGCTCACGCTATGTAACGAGCCTCAACGAGGTAAAAAAGAACGAGGCTTTTTTTCCGAAGAAAAGAAAATGGCATCTCACGTTCTTTGTAGCCTCGAGTCCACGAGGAAATACTCTTGGAATGACATCTATAATTTTAAATAAATTTTTCGTTTTTTGTTCAAGGTCGTATTTACAGTCTTAAAAGCTAGTGTTGCGTTTCAGTGTGTTCTTTCTCTGTTTGCTAACGATAACTATTAAATTCCATTATGCAGCTTTCTTTTTTTACATGGTGTCTTGAAATGGCCTTTTAATTTCCTAGAATGTTTTCCATTTAAAGTAATCAAATGTTACGGAAATACGGAAGTAATTTCTGGTTTTCTTTTCTGTCTTTAGACTATTTGAGTGGTCATGTTTAAGGTAATCAGAAAAGTCTATCCTCATATGCGTTTAGAATTAGACTCAAATTTTAGACGATTTGAGTGGTCTTGTTTTAACTAATCAAAAAACCATATTCTCATCTGTGTCGACAATCAACCTGACAAATGTATTTAAAAGGGTAGATTTCCATTCAAGCTGGCATGGTGGCGTCGTGGTAAGGCGCGAGACTCGTACGCCCTAGGTCACAGGATCGAGCCTGGCAGTGTCGGTGGATTTTCAAGATGCAGAAAATCGTCTGCGCCCATGTCATATGATTTTAGAAAGATCCCTTGATTAGGCATTTGGCTTGGATGCTCTCGGCTAAATTAAATTTCTAGTGTCATATCGCATCAACAGAGTCCGGGTGCTTGCCCTTTCCGGTGGAGAAACCGGACGTCAAAATTCTCATGCGGCGATGGTACCACACTCATTGAGGTGCCGCTGAAAGAGATGGTACCAATCTCTCTCTCGGGAACGCACTAGGTCTGCAATTGGCAGAAGCCAACTGCAGCCCATTAGAAATTAAAAAAATATTTTCATTCAAGGCTTAACTTAATTATTTTTTTCTTATTGGTGTTGAATGTTTTTGTAAAATTTAGTGATTTTACTTTTATTTTCCTCTTTTGGTTTTAACTGACCTCATCATAGAAATTATTGAGATCACATTTGGGATAATAACAATTATACCATTAAAATAATATTACATAAATAAAAACAATTTTATAAAAACAACGTTTATCTTGCACACTAAAAAGGTAGAAAATAATATTCCTATGAGCCTGGCAGAACTGCTGAATAAATTGGTCACATTATGGTAACAAAGTTTCTAATTCTTATGAAACGAAAAACGTTGGGAGCATGAATTCTTTATATTATTATAAGTTATGAAAGTTTGTTTTACAAATCATTGATGTATATATAAAGTTTAAGGAGGAGTCTTGATGTTTGAGTACATGCTGCTCAATTTATTCAGCAATTCTGCCAGGCTCATAGGAATATTATTTTCTACCTTTTTAGTGCGCAAGATAAACGTTGTTTTTATAAAATTGTTTTTATTTATGTAATATTATTTTCTTCTTTTTGGTTTTTGATGGATGAAATTTCGCAATCGTAGAAATTTATTCAGAACCTCGATGTACAATGCAATTATCCTCACTGCAAAAGTTAGCGCTCGAGATTTAAAGACAAACCAGATATAAAATTTTATACAACATAAAGTGACTTATGAGACATTTATTTCAATTTTTTCTGATATGAAAACTAAGCTAACCCGGAGTTGAGGAAACTGCTAATTATTATTTTTGGATCAAGGTAAGCCTTAAGAAATCGAACTAAAAACCTCATAACTGGCGTTGTTATTGACTTAGAAACTTCGAACAAATTTCATCTTGTGCGAAAAAAATCAGCGTTTTCGATCGATATATTATATTAATATCTGCAAGGTTTTTTTCACCCCCATATTGGGGAATTTATGTGGAAATTTGCGTAAAATTGGAATTTAAAAAGGAACTACCTGTCGGATTTTTCAGGCGTGGTAGAATATTGCATTGTCATCTGGTTCTGAGCTATATGTAAAGTTTTAGAACAATAGCTTATCGGGAAACGGTCGAAAATTCGATTGCAAAATTCCGCGGACAGACAACAAAGCGAGTTAAGTAAAACGTTGTAAAAAGGTGATGTTTCTATTCCATCAATTGTTAAATTTTCTGTTTTTTATCCCATCATTTTTAATATTTCAGGATAGTTTGGGTCATAATTAACACTCGCATGTTTAAGTTTATATTATATGCATGAATATTTATTTCATTTAATAAATACCTTTTGCCTTCATATTGTGAGGATATCGACAAATTCTCGGTTGATAAAACGCTATGAAATAAGTTCAGATGTAAATTTTTTAAACACTTTTATAAGAAAATTGAGTTATTTTACTAATTTATTACAAGTGAACTCTCAAAAAATATTATGCTTTTTTGCAGAAAGGATTTTTAACTATCTGAACTGTAGATACATTTAAAAGGTCAAATACTCTTCAAAAAATTTATTAAAGAATCTTAGATCGCTTTCAAATTTGAACTTTCTGTAACATAGTGTAAACTGTAAAAAACATACCGTTATATCGTTGCTTTCGTAATTTTCTTTAGAAATAATAATAATAAAAAAAATTAAACCCTGAAACACATGTACCTTAATTTTTTTTATTACCTCGATTCCAAAATCTATGTAAATAAAACAGAGAGTTTGTGGATCAGTTTGTGTGTCTGTCGGTCGCCTTCTGGCGAGATGGAAAGGTCCAGAAGTGCTAAATTTTGGTTGCAGGTACCTTGTGTCAGATCCTCGTGCACCTCGGAGCGTTTTTCTTAAAATTCGAATTTGTTCTTTCTTTGTTCCAATTTTAAGCAAAACTGTTAATTTTGGAATTATCTCATCGAAGAAATGTTCCAGGTTGTAGATTTTTGCAGCGTATTAATGCCCGTAAAAAACTGCACAAGATGATCTTTTTCTGAAGTTAAATGGAGCACCCGAAATATTCATTTAAAGTAGTTTTCAAATTTTAAAACGAGGCTTACCTCGGAATTTATCAGCTCAATTTGCGTGCTTTCGCCAAAATAAATAGCACTTTCGTCGCCAAAGAAAGTTTTCTGGTAAAGTAAGATGATGAATGAAATTTCGTTTGGGATCACGAGCGTCCGGTACATACTGCCTTATAGTCGTTTATGATCATAGCTATGGAGTAAAATATTTTACTACGGGTACGATCTAATTCGGCATTTTATGGTTTAAATTATATATTTTCACAACAACGCTCATTTTTGACCCAATTTAAAATCACGCCAAATTTTCAAATCCGATCAATATTTAACACTTTTTTTTTAGGAAAAAGGATTCTGCATTGAAAGTTACACTGAATGTTACAAATATTTTATCAGACGATAAATATTTTACATATTTTATTCATAACAAAACTGTTGGATACTGTTTCGAAAAATACTATTTTTTTTTCAAATTTGCGTGTTTTCAAAATTATTCCTTACTTAATTTTTGTGCAGACATTTACAGTACAATTTGGCGTTTTTCTCCCTATTTTAATAGTTTACCTGTCGATTTAAATTGATACCATACTTTAGTTAATCTGTTTTGTAACTCATATTTAATTTTTGCATTAAAAAAGCCTTTTTTACTATCTTTTGCGTTCTTTACCGTTTTACTGGCATGAACGTATTTTTCTCTACAACTGGCGCCATTTGGAGAAATTTCTTATCTCATTTCTTTCAAACTATATTTTACATGCCAGAATTTAAAAGAATTAGTAGAGTGCTGATTTATTTGCCTTTGGAATTGATAATTTTATTTATTTATTTAATTGTTTGGCGACATAATATATATTTCTTTGATGAAAAAAATATTAATGCTGTTTTACAGGTATATGTTTTAGTTGGCGCGTTTTTCAATATTATCTCTTAAATGACACGATTTTGTAATATTCATTTTAAGAGTTAGCTTTTCTTCTATTGGGGATTTTGACCATGTTGTAATGATGCATCTCGCAATTGTTGCCCTTATTCGACGCTGTTTAAATGCTGTTGTCTAAGGCAGCGTTTCCCAAAGTGGGTTCCGCAGGAGGATGGAAAGGGTTCCTTTGGCCATTTATTATTATATAAAATTATGCTCAGTTCAGAAAATATTTCGCGATGAAATTTAGCTGAAAGTGGTAGTTAATTCCCTTTCTGAAAATAAAAATACATGTGAAGGAAGACAAATAAATAAAATAAACTGTTCAGGAGAATTTAAAAAAAAATAATGTAAAAATTTAAATATTGCAAAATTGTACTCGTTGCTGTGATTTATACCACTCCGAAATTCAATTGGAGTGGTTCAAAAAAGCTATAACATCGTTTGATGATAAAAGGTTGAGAATTGTATTCTATGATAATGACTAATGAGCAAAAAAGGGAATTTAGTCGGTTTTGTAATACTTTTGACTTGATCCCCGAAAGGAGTCGAAGAGTACGGTTTAATAAACATTTTTTTTCTTTCCAATTATTTTTATAGTCAGCTTATTTTTTTACAGTGAAGTTTTTCTTCTGGACCACGCTTCAACTCAATGCCCAACTTTTAAATCAACGTGCGCTTCCATGACTTTGCTCAAACAAAGCATTAGTTTTGAATTTTTCCGTTTTCAGTCTGATGTAAACAATATAGAGAAGATAAGGGCATTATTAAACAATAATTTTAACAAAATGGCAAGAAGTCAATTGTGGAAATAAAACTGGCTCTATTTGGACTAGAAATGGTATACAAAATAAGATTTTCTCGGTGGAACACAGTATTTCATTTTACTAAGTTTTATTAATTAATTTGAAAATTCAACGATTGTTATTAAGTGTAATGAAAACATTAATTTTAAATAATTAATTGCTGGTGTAGAAAAAACATGACTCATGTATTTTTCGCAATTTTTAAAACTATTAATTTAAAAGAAAGATTTCCGCATTATTTTGTTAAAATTAGTTTTTAATGTGTATGAAAATTATTAAAATAATAGATTTGCCAGGATCAGTTTCATTTAACAATATATTGAGTCTTAACTTTTGACATTCAGTGTAATCACTGGAAGTGGTTGCAAGCCTGCATAAATACGAAAAAGCTCTCCATGCTGAATAGCATGAATCACTAATAAGATTTTAGAGAGACTAACAGAACTTTAGAGTTCAATTTTATTGAACCAATCTTTTCATTATATTGCAATATTTCACGCAATGAATTTTTGTTTTAAGTTAAGAAAAAAAATTAAAACCCGTATTTAAGTAAGCTATATTAATTCTGCTCCCCTTTGTAGTAACATATCGATGCAAAAATCAAGGT
Source organism: Octonoba sinensis (assembly GCA_038502835.1). Taxonomy (NCBI): domain Eukaryota; kingdom Metazoa; phylum Arthropoda; class Arachnida; order Araneae; family Uloboridae; genus Octonoba; species Octonoba sinensis. Next base: position 12,264,198 of record CM076606.1, on the reverse strand, counting down.
ATTTTGATCTGTGCATATTTAAACAGAAATTTACAAATGGATTGGACTCTACTCCAGGTCTATGTATTCAACTACTTGAGATAAAACCTTCTACCTTTACAGTCCTTACTAACAATAGTGACAGGTGTAATAAATTTCAAAAATTTTGCAATTTATTCTTATTTTCAATTACAAAAGTGTCATTCGTTGATAAGCTGATAACTTAAAAATAAGTTACAAAGGTAATTCAGAAGGATAACCAATGGTTCCCATGTTTCAACTTTTTAGTTGACTTCTAAATACAAGAGAATTAATTGGCATTTTTTTTCGGGGGTGGGGGTAGGGGAGAAAGAGGGAGACAGTAGCTAAAATTTATTTTTCCTGCGGGAAGGGGGCGGGGAGGGAAGCCCTTTTTAATAAGCCTTGTTCACATCATTAAATTTGATTTTCAATATGATCACTAATGGGGGTTCCTCAAAGTGAAATTGAACCGCTAAGAATTCCGAGGTCAAAAAAGTTTGAGAACCGCTGGTCTAAGGGACCATTCATAAATGATGTCACAATGTTTTTCTATATATTTGGCACCCTCCCCCTTGTCACAAAATTTCACACTTCATCATACTCCCTACTCCCCTTTGTCATATGTAAGGCTATATCAGATAAGTATAGGTACTTGCAGTTCATGGAAAAGCACTGCGTTACAGGTCACGTTTCTAATTTTAACTCGTTTTCGAACTCTTAATGACATTAGTGAGCATAATAATAATAACAATAATAATAGTGGTTATATATGTACTTAATTTGTATAACATGAGGTTATTGTTTACCACACAAAAGATAATTCTTGTAGAACAGCAATTACATTAATTGTTTGAATTCTGGAAAAATGTTAAACGTAATTTTATCTTAAAAGTAAATGCCAAGGAAAATTTCGTTAATTAAACTTTTAACAAGAAGTAAATTTAAACCTTAATTTGCATCGATGTTTACGATACAAAATGGTTAATGAAACTTTAAAAATCAAATTATGAAAGTAAAAAAAAAAAAAAACTAAAAATAAATTTAAATTGCTGATTTTTAATGTTGTTATAGAAACCAAAATGTGTTATTTTTAGTATATTGTGGATTTTTAGACAGTGTATTACTTATTCAAATAGGGATTTTTAAGGAGTGTTGTTTGTAACCTGTTAAAGACTCTTGGGGTTTGTTGATGTAAATTTTTAACTGTTATCCTTGGGAACTATTTTCTTCATTTTAATGCAGATTTCAGGAGCTTTTTTCTTAATTTAGGAACTGTTGCCCTCGGTAACTGCTTTCTTCATTCTAACGCAGTTTTCAAGAGCTTTTTGTCTTTATTTAGGAACTGTTGTCTTTAGAAACTGTTTTCTTTATTCTAATGCAGATTTCAAGAGCTTTTTGTTCTCATTTAGGAGCTGTTGTCCTTATCTCTCAGATATTATTTTTATGGGGATTATTTTAATGGCTGTTTTTATTATTTTAATGTAGATTTTTAGGGACTATTGTTTTTACTCTCATGGAAATTTTTAGTGACTTCTGTCCTTAATCTTAATGGAGGTACCTTTGTCTGGTAGGGTTTTTTTTTTATTTCTTCTCTTTCAAATTTTGAAAGTACTGTTGCCTACACTACAATGGGAATTTTAAATAAGTTTATCGCTCTTTATTTATGTCAGAATATTGGATGTGGTTCATATCACCATATTTTTCTTCTCCGCTAGGGGATGATGCAATATTAGAGGTCACCCGGTGCACTCAGGGTGACCTCTAATATTGCATCATCCCCTAGCGGACGCTAGTACCAAATAAATTTGAATATATAAGTGATAGAAGGTTTAAAAATAATAATAAATAAATAAAAATCCTGAAATATGTGTTTTTTTCTTTGTTATTATCTCGAATCCAGAAAATAAAGTGAATCCGAGTTGGTGAGGGATAGAGTGTTAATGCTTCAACAGACAGCTTAGAGATTTCTGTTTCATATTTGTTACAAGATTGCAATAAGACGTAATCCCAAAAAAACGCTAAAAACGCTAAATGTTAAAAAAGGGCCAAGTTCCATAGCACAAATGACCTTCGGAGCAGTCTGTGTCAGCGATAAAATAATTGATATCTGACGGGAGACCAAGTTCCATAGCAGATCCTTTAACCCTAGCTGTAAAAGTGTACAATGCTTTCTAATTTGTTTAAAAACTTTCTTTTTTACATCGGAAACTTGGCAAGTTTTAATTAATATAAATTACGTTCAGGAAGACGATTAGGAAGACAATTAGAAATTAACTATTCTAGCTGGCCACATGATTTTACGAACTAATAAATTGGATGAGTTTATTTTTTAACCGACTTCACAAAGGCAGGAGGTTATACATTCATATTGTATGTATGTCGTTTTTTTTTTTTTTTGTTTGTTTGTCCACTCATAACTTCTCACCGGATGAACCGATTTTCATGATTCTTTTTTTATTCGATCGAGGGTGGTTTCCCATAGGTACCGTACTTTTGTTTGACCATATTCGATAATTAGAAAAAAAGTTATGGGCAGAAATGTAGTATTTTTTTTGTTTTTTCATCCATAACTTTTGACTAAATGAACCGATTTTGATGATTTTTTCTTTAATCGATAGAGGGTCGTCTAACTCAAATATTGCAAATCAATTTGACTACATTTGTTTTTTAGAAAAAACATTTACTGGTGAAAAATAACTATTTTTTATTTTAATTGGAAAGGCTTGGCTTGATTTTTCTTTGTTGGGAAATCTATTAATAAATATAAAAGTCATTGTTAAAAACATATTTGTTGTCATGGGCTATAATATTAAAAGAAATTACAGCAAGAGTTTGACTGAAGGCTTCTCTGTGGCAAAAATTAATCCAATCAATTTGTTTGCTAAAATCAACTTCAAAATTGAATTTATCATGCAATAGTTTTTAGTGCCAATAATTCAAAGAAGTTTTGCCCTTTGATATGGATTTTTTAAAAAAATAGAGTATTTATATAAAAAATGTATTTACACTAAAAAGAATAAAATAAAATAATTTTTATTAAAAAAACAGAACCGACTTCAAATTATAAATTGCGCTAAAAAGTGAAAAATAAATTAATTCTTTAAACAACATCGATGTAACTTTTAAACATAGCTTTAGAAGTCGGTGCAAAATTATGAGTCTAATTACCATTGTACCATTTGCTACTTCATATTGGAACTGTTGCTAATTCTGCGAATATATATATATTTGTAATTGGGGGATTTATGATTACAAAAGATTTTATCTATCCTAATTTTGTACCGACTTCTAAAACTTTGGTTAAAAGTTACATCGATGTTGTTTAAAGAATGAATTTATTTTTCACTTTTTAGCCCAATTTATAATTTGAAGTCGGTTCTGTCTTTTTAATAAAAATTATTTTATTTGATTGTAATTTACAGTAATTAAAACTAAGAAAGTTATAAATCTGATATTAAACAAGAAGTTCCGTCTAGAACTATACGAGCCTACTTCCCCGTATACACCGAATTCAAATTTATAATCTAGCTATCTCTCTCTCTCTGTCTTTCTCGTTTAGTTTTAGTTCTTAATTGGTTCAAATATACCTTTTTCAACGGTTAATAGACATTCAATCATTCATTTATTAAGTCATTCATGTATTTAGTCACTCATTTATTCATTCATTCTTTTGCTTATTCATTTAATCATTCATTGATTCAAAAATATTCTTGAAAATCCCGAACAAAAAATTTCATAGGAAAATAGGCTCCTTAGTTCTGGATGTACTTTCTATTTGTACATGTTCTACGTCATAAGAGCTTTCCGATAAAGTTTGTTCCAAGCAAATCGGTCCGTTAGATCAGGAATTATATAGGATTGAAATTTCCCCGTAGGCGGTATGTTAATTTTTTTTGAACTGTTCAAAAATGAACAAAAATTGTTCAAATCAATATTTCACGCCAAGAACTTCTTCCAGTGAGCTTGTTCATGGGAACTTGGATCTTGTACCCAAATTTTACATAATTTGCTTCATTTTCGCCCATAGGCGCTAATGTTAAAAATTTTTGAACTGTTCAAAATTGAACAAAAAATTGTTCAAATCAAAAAGTAAAATATGGAAATTAGATGTCCTCGCCGAGATCTTTCGAATGCAAAAAGAATTTTTCGAATCGGACAATTCGTTCAAAAGTTATTAGGGGGGGACAGACCGACAGACAGACAGACAGACCGACAGACCGACAGACAGACAGACCGACAGACAGACAGACCGACAGACCGACAGACACACTTTTTCCCCATCTCAAAACCCTACTTTCAAATTTTTTATTTTTCAATCTTTATTTAATTACTCAACTTATTTTTGACTTTTCTTGATTTTTAACGATATTTTCACGATACATTAAGCCTTCTTTCATGCTTTATTATTTTTTTTTTTTACTTTTACGGGAAAGTAGGCTAAAAATGACATATTCAGTTGATAATGAAGACATTGTTAAATTTTTATTTCTAAAATGGATTTAAAACTTTTAAGACACATACGAAAGATTACGAGTTTTAGATCCAAAAATAGTACGGCAACGAAATTAAATTTCATAACGGAAGGATAGCGGTAGTTCTTCACAAAATCTTTCAAAGAAAATTCAATTTTAAAAACATATAATGTTGGAGTTTTGATGACAAAGCTAATCCTTTGCGTAATTTATGTCCTTATTCACCAGTTACCTAAACTTTCGAATGACAGATTCCTAACCAATCAGACGCTCAAATCAGCCAGTGTTTGATAGAGATTTAGACCGGTTGGTCAATAAGGCTGTTAATGACTTGATAAGATCGATGAAAAAACTTGAAAAATTAGAATTGTAATTAGCATCAAAGTGTATCCTAGTATTCCAATTTTTCTAGAAATTTGGCAATTCTTTCAGAATTGAATCACAAAAGAAGTCTCTCACTCGTAGTTTCCCTTTTTGTGCATAGTATTTAAATTAAAACAGTTACAACACGGATTTTTTAAGCTAGAAAAGCGAGAATTAGTCCAACAGTAACATCATTTTACGTGGTTGAAAATATCAATTTATTTGTTTGTCCTGAGTTATGAAATTAATATTTGAAAAAGAAAAAAAAAAGATTCCATATTTAATTCCGATGGAAAATTAATTTGGAAGCGTTCTTAAATAGATATCAAAATCGTTCACCAGTTTTTTTTGCTTGGATTAAAGAAAAACCTTTTTTCTTTGTAGTTTGAGAAGCTGTATAACATTGCTAAATGAAATGACGCTATTGAAAAAATATCTTACTTGACTTATAAGTAAAAAAAAGCCCGTTAGTTTTCTATTTCTTCTATGCTTTGAAATTTTAGTGATTTACATGAGTATTTTACTTTTACAGAAAGTGCTGTAATTATATAACACAAACACAATTACAAACGACTAGCAACAGGCACAGGGCCCAGCTCGGCTGGTCCTAGTCTATTTAACCGTCCCCAATGAATATCAAGAGCTTTTTTAAAAGGTTTTACCCCACTGTAAGTAACAGTCGCTTCCGGTAAACTATTCTAACTACATACAACCCTATTGAAGAAGTAATTTTTTCTAATTTTAAGATTAGCCTGAGATTTGAGGAGCTTAAAACAATGACCTTTGGTTCTACCTTCAGCACATAACCGTAGCCCATAAACATTTCCCACTTTAATGAATTTAAACAACTGAATTATGTCCCTTCTAACTCTCTTTTGCTCTAAACTATACATATTGAGAATTTTAATCCTAACCTCATAATCTAAGTCTGAAAGACCACTTACCAACCTACACTGGTGTGCAAAACTTAGCAACAGGTGGTTTTTTTGCCATAACTCCTCGAAAAATCATCTGAGAGACATGAAATTTAGAAATAAGACAGAGCAGTTTTGTACTTAAAGGATGATGAAAGCATAACTGCGTAAAAATGAATAGAATTCATACAATGTGGAATCAAACGAAAATAGGCTTAATTGAACTCATAATATCGTTATACGCGATTGTCTATCTAAGAGGAAGAACAGAACGCAGATGTTCCTTAGTATGAGATATGTCCTCCGCGTGCTGCAATGATTGCTTCTCATCGTCTACCCATAATCAGCACCAGATTATCCACCAGTTTTTGGGGTAAGAATGCCCCTGCCTCAATCAGTATCCGTTTCAGCTCTTGGGTGTTCCCAGGAGGATGTAATCGCGCCGCAATGCGTCTCCATAAAGCATCTCACACATGTTCAACAGGATTTAAAGCAGGGGAATAGGCTGGGCGATCAATTCGAGTGATATCTTCGCTTTCCAGTAGTTGCTGAACAGATTGTGTCCGATGTGGGCGTCCATTGTCATTCATAAAAATGAAGTCTGGTTCAATGGCATCTCTGGACAGACGCACATGGGAAAGGAGTACCTCCTGACAATAGCGATCTTCTGTTACAGAACCTCTGTCGAAACTGTGGAACACAGCCCGCCCATTCAACATAATGCCTCCCCAGATGAGAACTCCAGGACCACCGTAACGGCCTCTTTTCACGATGTTACTGAGATGAAACCGTGTCCCGACATCTCTCCAAATCAACTGGCATCCAGAATCACGTGTGGCACTGAAACGACTCTCATCCGTAGGAAGGACATGACTCCACTGATGAGAGGTCCAGTTTTTGTGCTCCTTGCATCACTCTAAACGGCGGCACCGATGGCCTGCTGTGAAAGGGATGCAGCGTTCTAGACGACGAGCGAATATGCAAATTTTGTAAAGGCGTCTGGCCACAGTAAACCGTGACACTTGCTGCCCCGTTGCTGTACACAGTTGCTGAGCAATGGCGTTTGCCGACAGGTTCAGGGTTCTTTTCGCCTGCAGGACGATATATCGGTCATCCACTGCAGTTGTTTTTCTGGAGTGGCCCCCACCAACCTTTCTGAGAGCTGTATCTGTGGTTCCGAAGTCTTTTCAAGCGCGAAACGACCCTTTTGTTGATCCCGAACTCTTCAGCTACACTGGTTACACTGCGACCCTCCTCCAACTTTCCGATCATTCTTCCACGTGTAAAGTCGTCCAGATCATATCTTCCAGTCATAGTTCACGAAAAAACTCACTTGCACCTACAGCGAATGTCTTTAATTGCATTTACATCCTTCCTTTTATTGTACTCTTAAGGTGCGCGCTGCAACAACACGCGTTTTGCATACGCTCACATTGCCTCTGACGCTTTGTGCATCCGCATGACCTTTCTTCCGAATTGCATGTTCATTGTACTAATTTCAAGAACTCTTTTTCTGCAATTTCATAGCTATCTGCTTAAAATTTACATTGTTGCTTAAGTTTTGCACACCAGTGTAGTAGCCTTCCTTTGAACCCTTTCCAATAAGGTATTATCCTTGTTTAGATAAGGACACCAAAACTGAACAGCATATTTCAAATGAGGTCTTACCAAACTTCTGTATAATGGCAATACAACTTCCTTAGACATGTTCGAAATAGCATCATTGATAAACCCAAGCATCCTGTAAGCGTCGTTACTTACTATGCTACTCTGCTGACTAAACTTGAAGTCATGACTAGTCAATACTCCCAGATCCACAACTGCTTCTGCTACACTAATGATAGAACTTTGTAATTAATAGCTTGCATGTTTGTTCCCGTGACCAAAATGAAGCACTTGACATTTCCCAACATTAAAAGTCATACCCCACTTAATTGCCTACCTAGAAATTTGATTTAAATCCTCTTGAAGCTGGTTGACTTGTTCTTCCGTGTCAACAAAATATTGATGTTCCCAGAAATACTCTGAGTAATATCATTAATAAAAATAATAAATAATATCGAGCCTGAAACTGAACCTTATGGAACACCACTCAAAACATCAATACACTAAGAATACTTGCCTTTCACTACGACTCTTTGTTTCCTCCCAGTCAGTCAATTTTTAACCCAATTTAAAGTTTTTCCACCAATACCAATATAAGCAAGTTTGCGAAGAAGAGCTTCATGTGGTACTTTATCGAACGCTTTCTGAAAGACAATGCAAATAACACCTACGCACTTTTTATTATCCAATGCCATGATAACCTTGCCACAGAAATGCAACAAATTAGTTGCACAAAGCCTACCCTTTCTAAAACCCATACTGGAAACCAGTCAACACTCCATTTGCCTCCAGGAAATTCATTATCTTGATTTTGATCAGAGTTTCAAAATTTTTAAATTTCTGATGTAAGGCTCACAGGCCTATAATTTCCAGCCTTAGCTTTAGACCCTTTCTTGAAGAGCAGCGTTCTGTTTGCCACCTTCCAATCCACTGATCAATGAAAGAACTTTATTGATCCACAAAATAATAGGGTTTACTTAAAATGGTAAAAACGTTCAAAATGTGTAAAATTTTCGAATTAAAAAAATATAAATAAATAAATAAAAATAATAACTAAGCAAAACCAGCTATAAATACTGCTTTTTAACTAAATTTTCAATCGAAGTAAAAATTAAATGCATATATTTAATCGTACTACAATTAGATTTTGTAACAGAAAAATTTAGTAAGATAAAAATGAATTTATTTTTTCATTTTAACCATGTTTAGTTTTATGATAATTAGTATGCTGATCACATTGACGGATTTTTGATTCAAGCTCAGATGGGAAGAGGTTGATTTTAGTTTGATTTAGGGTGTATTATTCATATAAGGTCGTTCCAAAACGACTGGCGGAGGAGGCCCAACCTGTCCTTAACTCTCCAATAAATAAGCTCAAGTTTGATCAGCACATTTGATTGGATTCATATTTTTTATTATTAATATTATTTTCAAAATTAAAGCAGAGGTATTCATCACCCTTCATTTCCTTAAGGTTATTTACACTTAAGGATTTCTTAGGCAAGTGACTGAGCTATTCCTGCTGAAGTCTTCCATCAAACATCAGCAACTTTCAGCAAAACAAGAAAGCAACACATCATGCGTTCAATTTCATACCACAAACTAACTGTACCCAAAGAAAACAGCATGCTTGTTGTGAAATGCCCTTTTCACTATCCTCTCGGCTCCATCTACGGCGTTTTTACAAATATTTTAATGAATCGCTCATTGAGATGTTTGAAAGAAGTTTCAGATGAAAGAAATTCCATCTCACTGTCGGGAAAACGCACGAAACCTGTTGCTTACGCGTTTATCAAGAAGGTTTTTTGGATGCTTCCCAACACGGTTGAATGAGTTGGTTAAGCACAGCATTCCTCCGCCAATTGATTATTTAACAAAAGGCTCGCTAAACATATTTCTTTGAAGTCCGATGCTTCATCTAACAGGAGAGTTTGATTACTTTTCATCAACACATTTCTTTATGTTTAGATACTGAGAGACGCTGGATAGTTATTCGTTTTGCCTCATTGAGGTACTGAGCAACCTTCCCAAGGACGTTAGATTGGAAGGAACATTTTTTAGGAAGTCGTTTCCGTTACTGCTTTTTGTTCGATGTATCACGTGACGGGAAGAATGCGAAATGGAGGAATATTTTCAACTCATTTGTAACATTAATAGTCGAAGAATTTCATCGTTGGATAGACTCTTAATAAAATAGAAGTTTTAATCAAACATTGAGTGAAAAAATTTTGAACTTTGAAAACGTCTACGTTGCTAATAAGTAAATAAATAAATAATCAAATAAATAAATAAATAAATAATAAAAAATATTTCTCATATTCTAAAAATTAGCTATTACCAAACTCCCGGATAAAAGTTGAATATTTAGCATTTTTAGATTGATTCTCTTTTAGGATACTTAAAAAAAAAAAAAAAAAAATCAGGGCATTTTTACGGGGTATTTATTATTATTATTATTATTATTATTATTATTATTATCATTATTATTGTTATTATGATTATATTTTACGACTTTTCCCTTTTAAATATGAAACGCAAAATGTTTCTAGTGATTTTGTTCTTCACACATTAATTCCATTTAAATGAATCATTCTCTCATAAAATCTCTAGAGCATAGCCGCAATTAAGCACGGTTTTAGAGAAGAAACACGGCTTTGAAAACACTAAGAAAAATTAATATTGTTAAAACGTGCATTAATCACATCTGAAGTTGTTGAACGAAAATTCTCGGAGTTTAATCCCTCGTGGGTTTCTCACATTTCGGTTGCACTGAAAACCCTGGAGTCATTTTACCACAAAGGTTCCATTAATTGCTTTATTATGATGTTGCATGTAGTTTTTAAATTTACACTTTATTTAATGATAACAAGAGAAAACACCAATTAAAGTAAATTTTAGTTCATGCATTCAGACTATGTTAATTTTAAAGGAAAACATTTAAAAAAACTGCAGATTTACATGTAATTGTTATACAACAGTAATGAATGATATTCACAAGTGTATTTAAACCACTTATAACATTTTTTCGTTTCGTTTTTTTTATCCTGAATTTTTTGCGCAAAAAAGTTAATGTCCTTTTTTTTTTGCTGACCCCAAAGGTCTCGTGGAAAAAACACGCAAATTTAAGAAACAAAAGAATAATTATTGTTAAAAAAAAGTTATAGCATTATTTTACATAAAAACCAAAAGAATAAAAGTTATAAAATACCATTAAAAACAAATGGTTAGAGATGTATTGCACACAAAACGGGCATATATTTAAAATATATGCAAATGTACCATGCTTATATTTAATATGTATATACATATATATCGTGCATACATGTAATATATATACAAATGCATCGTGCTTATATTTAATCGTGCATATATTTAATATATATACAAATGCATCGTGCTTATATTTAATCGTGCATATATTTAATATATGGGCATATATATCGTGCTTGTATTTAAATATATTCTGTATGGCAAGAGACGCTCTTTCACATTTAAAAAAAATCAAAAAGTGTTATATTTCAATGCAATTCTACTTTGTTATAATTTCATAAAACATTATATTTTTCAAAAGTACATTAAAATTTATGAAGAAAGTATTGCGTATCTGAACTTAATATAATGTTCCTTTTTTCCAAGCTATTTGCTATTTTATCATTTCACATTTATTTCAATATTTGACAAAATGTATTTTATCAATTTCTCTTGATGTAGTTTAATGCAATAGTAGTTTTAGAAAAGAAAAATTGGTTTAGGTTGGTATTCTGGTTTGTGTGCTGGAGGGTTTCACATTGAATGAATCATTTTATTGTACAACATAGAGACAGTAACCTGTGTATACTATCTTTTTACAAAACATAGAGACAATACATTGAATATACCTCCTATCATTATACACAAGGTCGTGATAGTGCATTGAATAGACCATCGTTCTACATAACGTATCGACAAAACGTTGAATATCCCAACTCTACATTGAGCCAGAGCACTTAATATACAGTGTTCCTATACACAACATTAAAAGAGTACAGATGTGTATCTGTGTTTTAATTCTGAATCTTCAGCTTCAAATTGCAAAATTTAATCAAATTTTCCAAAATCATATTTTTTCCAAATTATATGAATTATTACAACAATTAGTATAATTTTGTGACTGAAATGTGAACTCTAGAAAAATTTTCTAAAAAATTCTTTTGACAGAAAAACATGGAAGTTTTAAATTACAAAAAATATTTTTTTTAATTTAACGTTTTATTCATGAAATGAGATATTTCGAAGTATGCAGAAACTGTCCTGTTAATTTGCTTTCTTCGGAACCATTTAAATTATTTTATTGCGTGAACATTAAGATCATGTTCGCAGTTTTCCTTTCTTGAAGCTTTCTTTTTGTATAAAAAATGAATGATTTCTGAAAAATATGAAATGTTCTAAGCAATTTAAAATCCTCAGGTTTATATATTACTAAATATGTATGAATAATTTTCGCCCATGAACAATAAAATTATTAATGTACTGCAACTGAGTTTAAGAAATTTAGAATGAATGAAGTTAAGTTTTCTTTATCTGCTTACATTTTGCATTGTATTTTCTGCATTGTTTGAAACAGAATAGAAAATTGAATTAGCAAGTTTTACTTCTTTGTCGTCAGTGCAAGAAATTTTGTTTGCTGAGATTTATAAATTTTTATTAAAATTGCTTGAATCTGAAAAGCATTCAAAGTACGTCCTTGAAATGATGAAAAGAAAAGACTTTCGAGCCCATTCAAATCCAACCAATCTAAAATCTTCCTTGCCATCTGCACGTATCGAAAAGAACAATAAAAGAACGAAGTTTCGCCTGACGCGCTTTAATTGCACTTTTTTTTCACATCTGACCATGGCACCGAAAAGCTTAGAATAGTTTCTGGTTTTTATTCCCTTTGAAACAATAAAGGAGTGGTCATAAAAAATATGTGTAAATGGTTGCCGCCGGATGTCTATTTATGCAGAAACTCACAAGGTTTCTTTTCTTATGCTATGATGTTTTACTTAACTCTGAAACATAAATTACAGTCGAACACCTGAAAATTTATTTTCGCATAAAACCATTTAAAGGTTTTCTCTTACCTGTAAAATAATTTTAGCTGTAAAATGCATTTTAAAATGGAGATAAGAATTCCATGGGCATATTACAGCAACTGCTGCCCATCACGTTTTGTTTGTTATAGCTCTATCATCAAGTAGATTTCCCACAATTATTTACTAAAAGAACGTTTCCTTATAATTATTTTCTTTTTCACGGACTTCTTTCTCTTCAAGCCAGCGTTGCCAAACATCCCGGATTTTACGAAACAGTCCCATATTTTGAGAAATTGTCCCGATTCTCGGGGAACTTCAATACGGGACGTCGTAAGTACCATATTACTGCCAAGATATTGATCTTTTCGGATATCGGATATATGGTGGTCCTTGTATAATTGGTCAGTACCGGATATCCGGCTCTGATGTTTGAAGCCTGTAAATTCTATACATTTTTTAAAATCCCACAACTTCTAAATGCGTAATAAGTTTCTAATTTACGTATAGTTTCAAAATGAGCTAATTAATTACATTTTAAAAATAAAACTTGACATGCGGCTAACCAATTATTTCATGCTGTGACCGGATCGAATCCAGATATTTAAAAGTCGGATATCCGTCCTCCTACCTCCCCATCTTTGCCTTCCTGCTGTCCTGTATTTAAAGTTTTTAAATTTTGCAACCCTGCTTCCAGCATAAAAGTAAGATTTTTCGAAAAAGAGGAAAAGATTTGGGGAGAATTTAAGGATAGGTAAATTTTTTTCTTGAAATTCAAATAATTAACATTGGACAATCAAACGTTGTTTAACTCAAATTATAATTATCAATGTGAATTGCATACATGAGTTCGGAACTACAAGGATTCCTAGTAATTCTGAAATCCGTGTATGTAGTTTGAATGAATGCATGATGCAGAAGAAGGGGTTGCTATACCATGAAGAAGTAGTAGTTTTTAACGCATCAACGAGTTGAGTTTACTTTGTGAGCTCTCGACGTGCAGGAGGGTCGATCGGAATTGCCATCACGTAATATTTATGTTTAGGAAAGTATTGTTAGAAAGTTAAATTATAACATACAATGTTGTAGAATGTTTCATTTGAGTTGTTCAACAAAAAGGAAATGAGTTTCAGTGGAAATCTAAACCTCTAAATCAATCTTTCAGCCCGATTTGTTTTTTCTACTTTTGCAGAAAACGCACATGAAAGGAAAATAGGAACACTTTTAGTGATTTAATCAAAAGAGGTTGTCGTGAATGCTTTTGTGTTGTCTTGGTTACCAGTATAAACTTGGGCACCACATCAGATTTGTAAAACTTTTATAAAGCATTTAGGATATTTGACTACTGGGAAAAGAAATTGTTTTAAATTCGGCAGACCGGATGGAAATGAAAGAACTGACACTTCAACACTGATATTTCCGCTTGGATAAATTTGTATTAAGCAATAACATAATTTCCGTGCTTTTATGTATTTTTTCATTCTAGATTCAAAGATTTAACTTAAAATAGTGTCGCGTACATTTCAATAAAATGTCATATCTTAGAAAATGAAGCTAGTAAGCAAAACTGATAAAATATTTGAATTCAGAGCATCAAATTCTTATGAAATCATCTTCAAATACGCCACCACCAAAACATTAATTAGCTTGCATTATACTGGGAAACTAATTCAATTTACGCATTATTTGAAATCCTTTTCAATAGATGTAGTTCTTGTTTATGTTTAAGAATGTAAAGATGATGAATTGGTAGAAATCCTATTAACAATTCTCAATAAACCATAGAAAAGACAGAGATAAAACTTATGTAATAGTAATTACCCTTTTTTGCTCAAAACCCTATCCCTATTTCAGGTTTTACTTACGTACGAACAATATAAAATTATGCTGACCGCGACCGTTACAGTAATTTCGTTATTATCCCTACAACTGCAGCTTTTTACTGTAACTCTCCGCCAACAGCGCAGGCTTTCCTGTTAAATGTTACGCAATATCATAATTAACAGATCATTTTCAACTACATTAAATTCATTTTTGATTTTGGAACAGCCAATGAGTAACCGATGGGCAACATGAGGGTGGCTTAGTTAAATTCTGTTGAACTGAGTTGTAAAGGAAGCACAATTGGCGTGGAACCAGCATTGTGGTTTTTTTCTGGCCATATTTCTATTATAATTCCATTGTTTCCTTGTGCTATTACAGTCAGCGATATACTTGTTAGTTCTTTTGAATGATATTAAATCAAGACTCCACTGTACTGTAATGTGGAACTAGTCGAGCAGATTCAAACATTACAAATTCAAATGAAATATTGTAAAACCATGTAAAACTGTTTTTAGCTACATGGTTTTATTTGAAAAAAAACTAAACAATTTCGCCATGATTTGAGTATTTTAAAATTCAAAACATCGTTGCATTATCCAAACAATTCCAAACAAAAATATCGTTGCCATTCGACAAATAATAATTCTGATAATTTCCTCAGAGCCAAAATTATTATTTTTTTCCTAATTAACGTTACAATAAATTATAAAATGGACGGAATATTGTATCGTCATCAAAGCCAAGCTTGTGTGCAAAGTTTGAAGATAATTTATGCAGTAATAGTGGCCCAAAACCGCCTAACAAACTTCCGTGACAAATCAAGTTAAATAAAACTGTAATAACAAAAAGAAGCTTTTTTGAAATTATCCTTATGAAGGTGAAGAAGAACATTGTCAAGACTGCTGTAAAATTTTAGCTTAACACATAATTTGATAGAGTTCACTGCGTTAAATTATCTATAATTTTTAAAGTGCACTAAAGACCATAATTAAAATAAATTTCCAAATATCAATTGTTTTTCTTCTAATGTTATATAAGACATATGGATAATCAAGAGTTTCTTTTCCTTTTGGTCAATGTCGCGTCACAGGAACACTTTTACTGCAACTTCTTCGCCTGAAAACGGGATATTAAAAACGACGCCTAAGTCAAGAACGAGAGAACAGAATCATCGCGAGCAGCGGTCAAGGTTGAAGGGTCATTGCGCCTTACGGGGTGAATTAAGCCGAGCACCTGTGCGATGCTGATGCCACTAGAGCACAGGGAAAAAACCGAAGCATGATTGCCATGATCATTAGCGGCGGCATGGCTTTCACTTTTGCTGCAACGGAAAAGTTGATTCCGACCAAAGTTGCCCAAACTGTGTGTGTGTGCAACCCACAGGACAAATTTGACTCGCGATACGCTTGTATCCAGAAGGCAGAGCAATGCGTAAAAATGTACCAATTAGAGTAATGTAATTTTTCATTAAAAAACTAGTTCCTTTTCTCTTAGTGATTTTAGAGCGGTTTTAAATGTCGTTAATGAAAATTGTACGCAGAATAAAATGTTTCTGAGTATTCCAATATTCTTTGAGAGAAATCACGTCGAATTAGACAGAACATTTATTCATCAATGCTTTATGAGGCTCAACTAATTTAATTCTTAAAATCATAATGATAGTAACTTTATTCATCTAGTTTTTATTGCGCAGCTTGTGGTGGGTGTATCATACAATGTGATGGAGGCATCGTATACAATAAGTGCTTTGTAATGCAATTATTAATAACGATTTATAATAAATTATGATGCAAAAAATTCTAACTACTGTGTTGAAATTATAATTAATTTTTCTCTGTTCGTTTATTTAATTAATCTATTTATTTTGTTTGAACCACACACATCAAATGAGAGAGAAGATAAATAATTGAAAACTCTGATTAGTAATTTTGCCATCCGCTTCTTGTACGCAGCCAAGAGTTTCAGAAAATAAGTACAACTGTATGCATGTTTAAACTCCATGAATGTAAAATAAAATAAAATATTCTCAAAAAAAAAAAAAAAAAAAAAAAGAAAAGAAAATGATGGGACCCATACGAAAGCCTCCTTGGAACGAACGGCGTCAAAAAGCAACAGTTGGCTTTGCAGCTCCCGTGTTATACCACTTTTTGCTTGCACTCTTGAATTACTTCTTCAGATAGAATTCACACCAAACGAGAAAACCGCTCGATTCAAGGGGGTACATACACCACGTGAAGGGAAAGAGACCGAAAACTAATTAGCACCAATTCCAATCAGGTTCTATGTGTGGGCCAAATTTCTTGCGCTTGCATGCATTAAGTTTTAATATAGAGTGGCCACAAAAAACTAGTCATACACATAAAACACAGGCAGGTATTTTCCAAAAATGGACAAAATGAGGACAGAATACCTTTAAATGTGTTATTTCAAAATCGAAATCTTTTACTAAGGCAAAACTTTCTTCCATTATTTTAGACAAGGTAAAAATTATAAAAAAAGTACCTCATTAGCACATGAGAAGAAAATTAATTCATTCATTAATGTCACGCTTCTAGGGGGGAGGCGGTTCGAGAAATTGTGACTGTTTGTAACGAGGGGAGGGGATAACAAGAAGTCGTCACATTACACATTTTGGTTTCTACCAAAAACATTTAAAATCAGCAAATTGACTTTATTTTTAAGATTTTTTTTTTATTCTCATAATTTTGTTTTAAAGTTTCATTGATCATTTTGTATCGTAAACACCGATGCTGGTTAAGGTTTAAATTTTCTTCTTATTCAAAGTTTAAAAGGAAATTTTCTTAGGCGTTTACACTTAAGATAAAATTGCGTGGGTCATTTTTTAAGAATTTGAGCAATTAATATATTTTGTTGTTCTATACTATCTCTTGTGTTACAAACCTGAACCTCATTTTATACAAATTAAGTACACTTGTAATCATTATTTATTATTATTATGCTCACAAATGTCATTAAAAATTCGAAAATAAAATTAGAAACCGGACCCATAACGCAGTGTTTTATTTCTGAACTGCAAGTACATATGCTTATGTAATATAGCATTCCAGTGACAAAGGAGGGTAGGGGTATAATGAAGTGTGACATTTTGTGACAAAGAGGGGGATCAAATATACTGAATAAAAAATGTGTGACACCATTTATGAACGGTCCCTGGGAGTATGTAATAAAAATCATTCTTAAAGTAAGCAACATTGTTTTGATTAGGAATATAAGATAAAACTATTCCGATATCAATAATCAAAACTCAAATCTAATTTTAGAATGTTCTGAAATAAACACTGATTTTACTAAAGAATGATTTAAAATTTCATCAAATGAATTATTAAAAAGATATTCGTCGTTGTTCTGTTTTCAAATGCAAGGCAATATTACAGTAAAGCCCCGTTATACCGCTCCTCAGTATACCGCGGAATCGGATTTCGCGGTGGCTATCATGTCCCCCGACGTTTAAACCACCCTTTATCATTGGCATTTTAAGGTGATTCCTTATTTACCATTGTAAATTAAGCCAGCCCTAGCACAAATATTCCCCCCCCCCACATAATAACAGATAAAGCCCTATTGTGATAGACCTGATGTACAACCCTTTTTTCATGCTTTTCTGTCTTTCAATTTTGGACGCTATATAGCTTGATTTCAGAAGTCTAGTTATGTGTGTGTAATTTCTTTTATAGCGCTATCAACTTTTGCATTTCAAACTCTTTACCTCCCCTCGCCCATTCCTGAAAATAAACATATTCTGCAGTGTATGCAGGCTTAAAACATTGTTTCTTTAAGAAGTGCGTTTCTCCCCTTCCAAATTAATTTTTTTTCTGAAGACCTCTCCCCCTTCTCAATTCCATGCTGATAACATTAAGATATTTTTAAGCTCCTTTCTTTTCGGAACCGTTAGGTTTATAACATATCGTTCGATAGACTGATTGCGCAGTTGAAATGTGTGCTTCTTGCACAGCAATTACAATGGATAAAGTGGCAGCGAAGGAGAAAATAAAAAAATATACTATAGAAGAGGAGTTACGAGTCATTGATAAAGTTTAAAATGATGCAACAAAAGTGAGTATTATTTCGGGAATATGGTTACGCGGTATAGTTTAACTATACCGCGGTTATGTTATAACGAGGGTGCAAACATGTCCCCAGACCCCTGCGTTTTAGCGGGGTTATACTGTATTTGGATAACAATAATACTGATTGTAATTTTAAAGCATGCTCAAACAAGTAAAAACCTAAAAGGAAAATGATTTTAAATTACATCGAATGACTCATTGCAACAAAGTGATGTTTCTGTCGTCCAATACCCACTCTAATTCAATGAGACAGGATTGCAGAATATAGTGAAAGTGCTCCAAATGGGGCAAGGGGAAATTCTTAAACAGATGAGTTACAGAGTAGTAAGAGAAGCAATATGAACATTGTCAAAATAAATAAGTAAATAATTAAATCAGTAAATAGAGAAATAAAAATTGAGTTTCTAGTGTCTTGTGACTGCAGAAAAGGCATCTTTGCTTTTCTTGAACGAAACTTTTACAAAAATTATCATTTTTAACATGTTCATCATAAAAACTCATCCCGTCATTTTAGTAAATATTTAATAATTTACATTAATTTTTGACATTGATTGTGACAGCTATTTATCTTCTACTTAGTACCTTCTCTAATATCTTGCTGCAAAAAATTAGAAATGTCAGGCAAAATTGAATTATTTTGCTTAGTTCTCCCATATACAAGGTGTTCTATAAATGTTTGAATACTTTAAAAATTCTTAAATTTGGAAGGAATTGGTCTTTTTAAAATCAGTTTGGGACAAAATTCTTCTTCTGAAGGAAGATTTTTCTTTTGATAAAGAGGAAAAAATGTTAAAGCTTTTGCCGCAACAGGGCACTGCACTCAAGAAAACACAGGTAATATGCAAATCGGAGTTTATAGAAAACAGGGTGTACCTTTGATTAACAGCTCATTTATAATTGTTACTGCTATATTCAGTTAGAATTGTGAATTATGTAGCAGCATCATTTTTTTTTCTTTTAGAACAAACATTTCCAGTATATTTTTATAAATTTCCTTATTTATTTGTTGTTTGGTGAGAGAGATTTACCTATTGTGTGTTACGAAAACTGTAATCTTTATTTACAGGTGCAAAAATAATATGTTCCTAATGGAAATATTTTAATGATAATATTGCACTAAGCATTAAATAGTTGCGTGTTTACACCTCAAGCAGACACCTATATAGAACTATTAGAGAACACGGATTTTATTAAATCTTATTTCAGTGTCAAAATTAATCTAGAAAAAATATTATTGAAAATAAAGTCGTTAAAATTGAAAAAAAGAGAATAATTAAATGCATTTAAAATAATCATTTAAATTTTAATAATTATTTTCAAGCATATTTTTATATCTCAAAATGAAATAGATCTTTTACTGAAAAGCAACGAACATTTATTTTCTTTACTTTAAAATTTTATATACCTAAATTTAGATTTCCATGTCGAAAATATAAATAAATAAGTAAATAAATAAAACAAAAGTATATATATATATATATATATATATTCAGAAGTTGTTGAATTCATACAGGTGCCGCCGGTCTTTGGTGTTCGGAATTAATCCTTTGAAAGCTCAAAAAATTGAGTAAATTGAATAAATTAAAAACTAGAGAAAAAGGTTCAATACCTTACGAGGTTGTTGCCACTTCCTGCGAAAAGAAGAAAAAATATATATTTAACAGTTGCAGAAATGAAAGGGACCGCTTCTCATTTAATGTTCGGACGTTCCTATTTTTCCCCAAATTAAACGTAAATTAAAAGGAACTGTGAAGCATTTCGCTTCCCAAAAACAATTACTTTTTTGGAAGAACTTAAAAATTTCAGAATAATTGAAGTTCAATGTCCGAAGGATTCGGCTCCGTTTTGATTTGTAACTGCATTCCAACTGAGCGACGGATCGATGTTTTAAGTTCATTATAAAATGGTAGTGAACTTCAGCTCTTTTGACCTTTCAAGAAAAACGTAACATCTTACAAGTTCTTGACAAAAGTTCAGTTTTCTTCAGCGCATAGCTATCGGGCGAAGTAGAGATAATGTAAACATTGATGCAGAGATATGATTTTAAACTAACAGATATGTTTTGGATTTCGAAAGTTAATTATAAGCACTGATGTGTTTATTTTAAACTATTTTTTTAAACTAGTGTTAAATTAATATTTATGTTATTTCAGAACGGTTCTTTCTACTTATTGAATGAAGAATAGGACAATTAGATTGCTGTAACTGAAGGGCAGCATTTAACTTCAACTTGTTCCTCATGCATCATGTGGGAAATTCGAAAGTGCTGATATTTTTCGACGACTTTTCTTTATATTTGCTTTTGAGGTTGTTTTTGATAGTTTCATCAATTTTAGTTATTGATTTCAATTTCTTATTGCCAGTGCTTTATCCCTATATTAAACAAAAATATTTTACGAATAATATTTGCTTCACATTGTTTCTTTCATTTCTTGTTTATTGTTTTTATTTTTAATGTAAATTGTGTCTTTTAATTGCATGCATAACAATTCATGTATATATACACATACAACTATATCTCTTTAAACGTGCGTGAAAAATGTTTCAAATAAAAACATAACAAAAAAAGTGAATAAACAAATGAAAAAAGAAAGAAACATAAGTAATTAGAATAAAATTTAAAAAGTTGGTTTGCAGGAATTTTTGATTGTCAGCCAGCAAAAAGTTTAAAAGAACACAAACCAGTGCTGAAAATCAAGCTATATGGCGTTTGATGCATTCGATGAACACTAAGGTACTCGAAAAAAATGAAAAAAAAAAAAAAAGAAAAGAAGTTCCGTCTAGAACTATACGAGCTTACTTTCCTGTATACACTAACACCCAATTTATAATCTAGCTCTCTCTTTCTTATTTAGCTTTAGTTCTTAGTTGCTTCAAATACACTTTTTTCAACGGTTAATTCATATTCGTTCACTCACTCATTCATTCATATATCATACATTCATTTTGTTCATTCATATATCATTCATTTCATTCATTCATATATCATTCATTCATTCATTTATTCATTCATATATCATTCATTCATTCATTCATTCATTAACTCTTCCCTTCATTCATTCATTAAAATTAAAAATATCCTTAAAAATCCGGATGAAAAAAATTTCATCAGAAAAAGGGCTCATTTAGTTCCGGATGAACTCCGTATCTGTACATGTTCTACGTCATAATATCTTTCCGATACATTTTGTTCCAGGCAAATCCTTCTGTTAGATCAGGATTTATATAGGACTGAAATTTCCCCGCAGGCACTAATGTTAAATTTTTTTGAACTGTTCAAAATTAAATAAAAATGTTCAATCAACTCAAAAAGTATTTCACGACGAGAGCTCCTTCGAGTAAGCTTATTCAAGGGAATTTGGATCTTATGTACGGGATTTATATAATTTGCTTTACATTTCCCCAATAGCGCTGAACTTAAATTTTTTTGTACCGTTCAAAATTAAATAAAAAATTGTCCAAGTAATAAAATAAAATAAAGAAATGTGATGTTCTCGCCGAGATCTTTCAATGCAATTTTTTTTTACATTGGACACTTTCTTAAGAAGTTATTATCGGGGGGAGGGGGAGGGAGATAGACACAGCGACAGACAAATAGACCTACACATTGTCCCCATCTCAAAACCCTACTTTCAATTTTTTTTATTTTTCAATTTTTATTTAACTACTTTACATATTTTTTACCTTTTCTTTATTTTTAGCGATATTTTACGAAACGAGCCTTCTTTCATACTCTTTTTTTTTTCTTTTAAACTTTTATGGGAAAGTACGCTACAAAGGGTTAAAGAACGAAATAAAATGCGTTGGTCTTACTACAGTAGCGCAGAAACATATGTTTTATTAGATTTTTCTAAATTTCGGCAAACTTAGAGCACATGACTGACCGAAAAAAAAAAAAACCGATTTATCCCTTTTTAGTGTTTGTGCCTTTCTAGTCTCTTCAGTTCACAGCCTTTCCGCGATATTACGTCTTGAAACAATACATTGTCACATTTTTCGGTCCGCAGAAATGTGAGGACCCGTGCTGCACAGCTGCAGATGCCCTTAAACTGTAATTAACAAAATCATTGAACGAACAAGCGAAGCATTAAAATTAACTTGAAAAACATTAAGGTTAAAAAAAAATCCCTAATCGATTCCAGAAATCAAAAATAAATTCCATTCCAATCTCTGTATCATCAACACTGGAGACTTTCCAACATCGCCCCTTCCATATGTCAGGCAAATCTTGATCGGACAACGCTTGGTACAGCTGCATCCTTCGTTTGGTCATGTTATGACAAGAATTTTTCTGCGAATTTAGGAAAGCAAAAGGAAACTTATTTTGAAAAAGAATTTTACGTAATAACATGAACTCTTTCTCTTTTCAAAGCATTTTCTTTCTTTTTTAAATCATTTTATTATAATATCATTTATATTTTTATTATTTGTATATTTATACATATACAGTGAAATCTGTGTACTTTGGCCACTTGCGGTGCATCACTGTAGCGGTTAACTTATAGAGGGTGAAGGGCTAATTCCGTTCCTGACAAAAGTGGTCAGACATTTGGTCAACTTACAAAGGTGGTCAACTTTGTAGGTTTTACTGTATATATTTTATTTATAATAGGCTGCTGTTGCCTTCTGCCAATTGCAGACCTAGTGCGTTCCCCAGAGATTAGTACCATCTGTTTTAGCGGCATCACAATGGGTATGATGCCGTCGCCGCATGAGAATTTTGACGTCCTGTTTCTCCACCTGAAAGGGCAAGCACCCGGACTCTGTTGATGCGAAATTGCACTAGGAACTTAATTTAGCCGAGAGCATCCAAGCCAAACGTCTACTCAAGGAATCTTTCACATGCCACATAATCATACGACATGGGCGCAGACGATTTTCTGCATCTAGGAAATCGACCGACACTGCCAGGCTCGATCTGGGGCGTATGAATCCCGCGCTTTACCACGACGCAACCGTGCCGGCAGATTTTAGTATATTTATGGATTTACGCATTTAAAATTTATTTGCATATTTATATCAATTTTTTTATTTCATTTAGGGACAGGAAAGTTTTCTCAGAATGTTGTCTTCATATCATCTCATATATATGAGAATTTTTATGGTTTTAATTTAGTAAGTATATGGCTAATGTTCATTATTATTCACTCATTTTGATTCACATTCAAGAATCTTGGGTTACTTATTACCGAATTTTGTAGAAATTTTTTTTTCCTTTATATTAAATTAGGTTTTTTATTTATTAAGTCATATTAAGTAAGTACTATTATAATAAGTAGAAGGTACATATCGTCGCCTCAGAGCAACAGTAACACATCTAAATAATTTTCCTATAAAAGCAATTAAGATTTTCGAAACACCACTGAAGATGTAATAAAAAGTTAGGAGAGTTCCCAAAATTTCAGTAAAATCCCTGAACTACAGCCTTAGATATTTAGAATTGAAAAAAAAAAAAAAAAACAGAAAATTTTAAAAATCAATTTTATAGGAAATTCTGGTTTTACTCACATCCTACTGTTGCTCTGAGGCGACGATATGAAGGTCAGGGTGATTAGGAGGTCAAATTTCCCCTATTTCGACCGGATCTCCTTATTTTATATTGAAAAGAAAACCTCCCTCCGTTTAGAAAGGCTCTACTTATTCTTGGTTTTCATGAAATGCCCTCAGGATAACACATCAACAGCAAAATGACAAAAATATTTTCCATTCGCGGGGTTTGCAAGTGTGATTTTGCCGAATCAAATTGTAGAACCGATTCCTTTCACAGTATTTGCCGTTATGAGATGTCAATCGCTTCATTGGATCTCGAAGCTCAGGTCACCCATGGGCTGCCTAACCTTTCTCAAGCTCGGTTGAGCACGAGGCAGAGGTAGCGGCTCCTACCATTAAAGAAAAGTAAACTTCCTTCGGTGCAGGTGGCTTTCTAAAGGAAAGAAACGAGCAAATAATTTGCCGCCGGAAATAATTGAGGGGTAACTGAGATTGGTTTTAGAAGCACCCTTTCACTGTTTTTTCTTTCTTTTTTCTTTAGTTGTAAGTGTGACCTCAGCTCTTGGTATGCTTGCTGTCTTTTGTCAACGAATAAAAAATAGCTTTTTACTTTGCCAAATGGCATAACTATGTTTGAAGCGTACAAAGTTTCAAAAAACTATGTCAGAATTTGCTGTAATTAAATATGTACTGTTAAATGAAGCATATTTCTTAGACTTTTTATATGTTAATTTAGTCAACCTTTTAATTAGGGATGTAACGAGTAGTGATTTGGCCGAATACCGAATATTCGGCCATTTCCACTAGGCCGAAGCCGAAGGTTCGGCCAATATCTATAGGTATTCGGTATTCGGTCTTAGTCCGAATACCGAATAGTAAAAATTCTAGAAAATTGTTGTAATAGAAAGTATCTGTCAAATTTAAAAGTACTCAATGTCAAACACCAATTCCATGCATTAATCTATGATGTAAGATTTAATTCTGCTTGTTAAGAATACAAAAGTATATACAGTTAAGGTATTTTTTGTATTGTTTTGAATAGAATAAAACTGAGAAATTCACCCACAAATTCAGCTACGACGCCATAGACGTCTTCCGAGTTGGGAGGAATTGAGCCACTGAAGTCTCAGGCTACTCATTAAAACTAAAAGTAAACCATTCGCCAACAATGGAAAATGCCATTTTTGACAATTTTTTCTCTAGTGGTCATAGATCTCAAGTGTTTCATAATGCATTTGTTTGCAATTCTTAAACTGGTAGTCACAGATCTCACTCGCGTTCAGTTACAGGTCATTTAACAGATCTTTCACGTAGTTGTGCTGAGTTAGCCGAAAGCTGAATTAATTATTTTTAGAGTTACGAACACAGGCGTGGAAAACTCGTAGGGGGAGCGGAGTGGCTGTATTGAGGCATATTAAGGGAAATAACTCTTTTAAGGGGAAAAAAAAACTCTGTTATACCACAGGAGGGATTACTTACGAACTTTCTGCCCAAGGCTTTGTTGACATAAAGCGGGAGACCACAAGCATAAAATGTAAAACTATCAAGAGTCGTTCAACAAAAAATCTTTTAATTTACTTCAACGATTATATCCTGTAACATTTGATATGTTATCCAAGAAACAAGAAGATGAAGAAGCCTGTTTCTCCACAGATGTAAACTTTTCTTTTACTCAAATAATTTTACATTCGTACCATTGTTGAATATGAAGCATCTGATGCAAACAAGTCTTATGTTAAAGTAGGGGTCTTCAACCTTTTTAAGTCCGAGGGTCACATCAATAAGCTAATAAAGATCGTCGGGCCACAAATTGTCGAAAAAGTAGCGTCAGACAGAAAATTTAAGAGTGGATTTTATTAAAAATAAGTAAGGTTCAATGAAAAGCCGAGTAAATATTACTTTAGTTTTTTTAATTATAAAGTGACATGGTACATGACAGTGCTGAAAAATCAATTCACAATTTAAAAAATAATAGTAATGAACTCATAACATTTCTGGAGGAATTTGTTTCCCACGGCATGGCCTTTTCAGCTCATCATTAGGGGGTGTAGACCCATATAATGGGCTCTTAACTGACCCCCCTTATCTGGAGATATGAAACTGACAGTTGAAAGGGGTCCGGAGGATTCTCCACCGGGGAACAATTTTGAAAACTGTATGCAAACTGGTGCACTTTGAAGCCTTAGGAGACGCATTTGGAACTGCAAAATATTGGGAGAAAAACGTAACTTTAACTTAAAACTTTTAATTCTGTCTTTCCAAAAGTTAAATTTTCTTAATTAAATATATATTTTATTTTCTTTTATCTTTTCTTCTTCTTTTTTTTCCTTTATTATTATTTTTTTATTTTGTGCATCACAGTCGAACTTTCCGGCTCCCAGAAACGCAGCCCGGGACCCCAGCTTGCCCCCACGCCCTAGATCCGACATTGCCCATTCGCAGGTACTACTACTAAAGATAGAAGGCATGAATAGTACATGTTTACGTATTCTTATTCCTGGATACTCGTTTCGGACACATAGCTCTAATAAAAGTCAATTAAAAATCGTATATTTTTGCAGAGTCACACTGAAAATATCCTACTTCTAATTTTAGCTCAGATAGAACGTAGTGAATCCAATGAGTAGGCGAGCATAAAATTTCCATGGAAATTCTATTCTCACGAAAGACCAAAAAAAATCTACAAGTAGACGAGCCAGTCCATACTCTCATACAGCGTCCTATTCTCTTTGGAAGTGAATTTTGATCGTTTTCGGCCTTTTTCTTTCCTCTTTTATTATTTTTATTTTTTTGAAAATTTCATTTTCATTTCATTCAAAAGGTTTGGTGGGCCACTAAAATACCTTCGGCGGGCCACTGGTGGCCCCCCGCGGGCAACGGGTTGAAGACCCCTATGTTAAAGCAATATTCTACAACAAGAATGATTTTAGCACGATATTCTTATATCTCGACCAAAATAATATTTTTTTGTTCAATATGTAATCTTTAACTTCTATTTATACAATATCATCATAGGTATAAGCTACATTATACAGTATAAGCGAGATGCTTTATTCATTGAAATCATAAAATTTAAATCACTAGAATTTTATTACAATATACCTATTACAATCGACTCGCGTTATAACGGCTCTACCTTACAGCGACTAAATGCGTTATAGCGACA
This sequence comes from Octonoba sinensis, assembly GCA_038502835.1. Lineage (NCBI taxonomy): Eukaryota > Metazoa > Arthropoda > Arachnida > Araneae > Uloboridae > Octonoba > Octonoba sinensis. The sequence continues at coordinate 12,237,225 of CM076606.1, read as the reverse complement.
TTTGAACGAGAACTGATTGCCTCCCATTTAATATCAAGTTATTCCACATTCGATAGAAGGACCATGAAGGAACGCGACTCTTGATTTAACAACTTGAATAACAGATCGAGATCAGACTATTAGGGATTTTTCCATTAATCGGGAGCAAAGAAAAGAAAAAAATATTTAGTGACATTAAAAGAAAAAGAGCCTGCAACGTCTGTTCAAGAAACGGAATATTCTCTTCCCCACTCTCTATGTGCTCGAGTGTACGTTTCTCTATGCATAAAATGCATTCTAAGTCTTAATACGATACTTATGTTCTTATATTTTCTTCAGAATTCCGTTTACTTATAATTCTATTTCTTTTAGAAACACTTATCGTACAATTTATATACAGAACTGCTTTAAATTGTAACGTAAAATCATTGTTTCCCTTTTAAAATTTAAAAAAAAAAGTAGATCGTATTTCATTAATTATTAATTTTTAAAGCTTTTTTGTTCAAAAATTCTGCTTGACATAAAGAATTTCATATATTTCATATTGTATGTTTACTGCATACTATTGCATTTTTAATGCTTTTATGTTAAAAACCTTTTGTTTGACGTAAAAAATTTCATACATTTCATATTGTATGTTTACTGCAATGTTTCAAACAAATTTAAATAAAGGGGAAATATTTTACAATTATTATCTATCCATCTGATGTAGCGACCATTTGGTATTACCTAATTAGTGAAGTGAGAACGGGGCCGTTATAACGCGAGTCAACAGTACCAGAATGATATAAAATTGCTCGTCTCTACTTTCTTTTATATCCAAAATAAATCGAAGAAGGTATAAAAGTATTGTTTTCGTGAAAATTTTCAATATTCGAATTTTGACGGATTTAAACGTTTTAGGTGGGCTGAACCAACACCACCGAAAGACGAGGCATGAGGTCTCAAGCGTAATCTCATGGTGACGTCATCACAAGTGTGAACGCTAACAGCCAATAACAGCTCTTTGAAATATTTTACTGTTGTATTCAAATCAAAATTATTTTAATCGCCAAATATTTACTGTCAATTTCAAAAATGGCAACAATTATTTTTAACTATTTAGCAGGGAAGCTGATATGTAAATATAAGGATGCTGTTGAAGCGATTAATGTATTCCAATGCATTATTTCGCTCTTTATGTGTGTAATTAAACTGCGTAACCAGCAACTATTTCATAATTTAATCGCAAAAATGCCATTCATGTGTTGGATTCCTGAATGCAAGTCTAGTTACAGCTTAAAGGAAAAGATGTCCTTTTTTAAGATTCCAAGTGAACCATCACGGCTGGATAGATGGTTGAAATTAATTCCAAGGAAAAACTTCAAACCAACAAAATCGTCTAGAGTAAGTCCAGATTTGATTTTTATTCACAACATGCACTGAATATTTTAAGCTCAATTCTGTTTACTGCCCCTACAATTGCTTATGTGAATCGTCAACACTAACATTAGCGATAGTATGTAAATACGACAGATTCACTAAATATTCACTACAAAACATAGGGAAAAAATTTGAATCATAAATTGACTGCAACATTAACTTTGCAAGCACAGGATATTTTGTGTGTTTCTATGTCTGTTATTGTGACGCGTGAATCAAGACTGTACAGTGTACAGCATCACCATAATATTAGATAACGTAGAAGTCGTGATACATTAAAAGAATATGTATCACGACTTCTTATATTATAACAGTTATCTTATATTATAACAACATAATTTAAAAATACGAAATGGCGAATAAAAAAAATCCGTTCTTTAAAATTATTTCAAATAACTAAATTTACTAATATGATGAATTCTACTTCAAAACTGAATACTTGGCATAAGCAACAATGGTATTTTCATGTAACGGCATGCCAAAGATTTAAAACCTTATGCCAGGAATATATCGCCAATATTGAATGAAAAAAAACAGCAGCGACCTAAAAAATATTTTTTTCAATAATAAAATTAGAAATGCGCCAATGAAAGAAAATCATCAAGTTTGTATTAGCGATAAAAAATGCGAAAAAAATCCTTGTAACAAAAAATAGTTCGAAATTACTGTGAAAAAGATGTTATGAATAAACTTTTCTTATTTAACAGGCATGCAGCACTGAACGTTCTAAGTCATGTGTAAGCTGTTTAACAACTTGTTCAAAATTAAAAATAAATATTAAACATACATTTTTGCTCTGTTCTAAACTGAAATATTGTTGGTCACTTTTTGAGGGAAAAAAAAGAGGGCTTTCGTATATGCTTTCCACAATGTTTTCGAATTTTAATAGATAAGTGAAAATTAAGTTCGTGTTAACGATGATTTGTTGACATTTTCTCAGAGAATTGATCTAAATGATTTTAACCATAGGGTACAAACAGAAGTTTCTTTCTGAATTTTTCTTAATTACTTATATTTACTTTTTTGTAAAACATTTGTGAATGATAGTCATTTATTCCAAATGATAATGGTATAATCCGTGTCGATTCAGGCAGGGGGGTACCTTCATAGTCTCAGAAGTTTTTGAATTTCACATATGTTAAAATATAGAACTATGTGAATTATAGGTATGTTTTTGTTTTGTTCAAAAAAATTCCTGGCCCGATATACAGGCCGCCAAAGATGGCGCCCTCGGCGCAATTTTTCACTTTCTATTTTCGACAAAAACTTTCCAAGTGCTCTATTTCCTGAACGGTGCAAGATATTTTGATGCGGTTTTTTTTATTTGAAAGATACCTATATTTTGTTTAAGATAAAAGACTAAATTTTAAAATATCTGTTTAATTTTTTTTGCTGCAGCCTTTTGAAATTTTTAAAAAAAAATCTTTTTAATTTTTTTTCTCAAAAAAGCCAATTTCAAAATTTTTAATTTTTTTTTACTGTTGGCTAATACCATTAAGCACTACATTCTCTGAAAAGGAGAGCTTCCACTTTTGCGTTAAACGGTTTTTACAAGCAATTTAAGTTTTTGCCATATATTTTATCAGTTTTGTTAACAACATAGTCATATATTGGTCTCATTAAGTCAAAATCATACTAACTTATTTTTCTTTGACACGGCATTTAGTTCTTAATAAATAATATTAGAGCGAAAAAATCATGACTTTTTTTTTTAATTAAAAAAGAGTTTTTTTTTTTTAAATTTAAAACCAGATTGCTTAGCATGACCATAAACATAACTTAAGATTAACATTCTGTGTAAAATGCAATGAATATAATATTTATTGAAGTGAAAATAAGAATTTTACATTGAAATGTGTATATTTATGCTAAAAATTTAGAAAAATAAATGCAATACACTGTACTTTCAACCCAATATGCATGTGTAAGAAAAATTAATTACTGCACATTCGCCAGGTTGTTAGCAAGTAACGTAAATATATGTATAACAACCATTAAAATTATTTATGTATATCATTTATTCATAATCACAAATTGATTAATAATTAAATTTATTTTATATAACACATACTGTTAGGTATTTTCTTGATTTCATTTGCCATCAAGTAATTTGAAAAAGAAACAAGTTTGGTTGTCTTTTGTACCCCAAGGTTATTTTTTGAGCTTGTTGTGAACAAATGCAAATGTAGAAAACTTTAGTTCAATTGCTGCTGAAATGAGCATCTGAATTATTTTTGGTTGTTTATTACCCATGCATTCTTTTACAGCAGTTACAATTTTCCACACTCAAATGTTGACATAGACTGAAATTTCTTTTTCAAATTAAACTCCACATAAAGGAAGTACACAAATTATGAACTTCATGCCAATATTTCATAGTTCAGTGTTTTCTTTAACCAAATTTAATTGGCTCTTAAACCTCTTATTTTATTTTTGGGTTAGAGATGATTAAAAAAAAATAAAAGAAAGCAAGGTGACAATGCATGTTCATATATTTTAAAAAAAGGTATTGTATAGCCACTTTATCTTGCTGATTTGGGTTATTTTCTAGCTTTTTCAGAATATTTGTAACAGCTTCGGCTGATTTAGTTATGTTCCTCAAATTATTTAAAGCAGTTAATATTGGTTTTAATTGATTAGGCAGATCCTCAACATTCTGTTCAATTGCCCTATTGAAAATATTTTGATATTTATTTCGCTATTAAATTTCTATTTCCTTCTTTAAATACCTGCATAAAAACTAGCCAATTGCTTATGTAACTTTTTACGGAACGATATATTAAATTCCATTGTACCTGTGAAGGTAAGATGAATGCCATTTTGTTACTATCAGGACAACATAATTAATGATATTATTTTTTCTTGTTTTGAATTGAGAAGATGTTTATTGTCCCCATACCTCACAACTTATAATGCTAACTGAAATTAGTAATAAATTCTTTAACATTTTGTTTGATTTGCTTTTTGTTAGAACTATTGAGTTAAATCAATGATTTTTCTTTTTTTTTTGAAAAAAATCATCTGCTTTAAATTATGCACAGCCTGATAAATGTTAGAGATATATTTTCAAAAAAAAAAAAAAATTAGGGAAAGAAAAAAAAAAAGAAAAAACACTATTTTACAACCGAAAACATATTTAAGCTTACAATATATGGACATTTTCCAAAACAAACCATTTTCCAAAATTATGTCGTGAGTTATAGCTAAAGCAATTAGCGGTGTTTCGTGCGTGTGCTTTGTTTTTGTTAACTTCCTTATGAAAGAAAAGAAAGAAAAATGCAAAGTGATTGAATCCTAAATTGATCCCCCCCCCTAGTAGTATTCCTCAGTTTTTTCATAGCAAGATATGAAAATCAAATATAAAAAGCTATGTTTTACTGAATAACACATGGATTAAAATTAACAACTAATAGATTTGAACTCTGGCTATGAAAAAATGAGAAAATGATGTTAAAAAAATAAATTAAATCCATAAATATTTTAAAGTAGCGGGCAATAAGATTGGGCAATGTATGTCTGTCTGTTTGTCTGCTGGTAAATATTTTTTGTGGGAAGGGGGGATATGTTCCTAATATTTATTAAGAAAATTAAATTAATATAATTTTGACTTAATGAGACCAATATATGACTATGTTGTTAACAAAACTAATGAAATATATGGCAAAATCTTAAATTGCTTGTAAAAACCGTTAAACGCAAAAGTGGAAGCTCTACTTTTCAGGGAATGTAGTACTTAATGATATTAACCAACAGTAAAAAAATAAAACTTTTTGAGATTGTCTTTTTTGAGAAAAAAAATATGAAAGATTTTTTAAAAAAATTTCAAAAGGCTGCAGCAAAAAAAGTTAAACAGATATTTTAAAATTTAGCCTTTTATTTTTAACAGAATATAGTTATCTTTCAAATAAAAAAAACCGCATCAAAATACCTTGCACCGTTCAGGAAATAGAGCACTTGAAAGTTTTTGTCGAAAATCGTAAGTGAGAAATTGCTCCGAAGGCACCGTCTTTGGCGGCCTGTATCTCGGGCCAGGAATTTTTTTGGGCAGAACAAAAACATACCTATAACTCACATAGTTCTATATTTTAACATATGTGAAATTCAAAAACTTCTGAGACTATGAAGGTAAGATTTTGTTTTTACCTGCCTGAATTGAAACGGACTATGCCTAAATAAATTTTGATAGTTGAATAACTAAATGTAAGTATAATTTGAGGTGTTAAAGCACAGTAAAAAAAAATAAATAATAAGTACCAGGATTACTGTACTTTATTTTAGTATCGTGTGAATGTTTAGTGCTTTTTATTTTTTCATAGAACAAAAATACTCCAGTCTGTGCTTTGTCTGTTTAATTTAGGGGAGGGAGATGACAATTTCATTTGCAAAAATGTTAGAAGAAATTTATATGTAAACATAAAAACGGTAAAAAAATAACATAAATTTTTTTCACAGGTGTGTGAATTAGGGATGCAACGAATATTCGACCACTATTCGGTATTTATCCTGTTCGGTATTTGGCCTATTCGGCCCTTTGGCCAAATATTCGGCCTGGCCGAATATTGATGCACTATTCGGCGAATAATTCTGCTGCAGCATAATTCTGCTGTAAAAAAATAAAGAAATTAGTAAATTTTCAACATTTAAAATTGTATTATAATTATTGTGAAAGAGTACATTTTAGTATACAGTTTTAATACATAAAAATAATTTAGAAAAAAAAACTCCTTTTTTTTAAACGTTGTTTTAGGCTTGAGTGAGCAAAAACAGATTTAGAAAATGTAATATTGTATTTTATATTTAACACTTGCTCCCAAAAGCTGGCAATAGTTAATTATGATGATGAATATGAGTAATTTATTTTGTTATAATTAACAAAGTGGAAGTCAGACTTTTTTTGGGTAGACTGATTTATTGTGAATATCGGGTAAAAGATAAATGAAATGCCTAAAATATATCATGAATATTTAGATAGCATAAGATATTGGTGTTTTTGAAAATAAAAATATATTCCTGTTAAGTGTATTAAATTTTAATAGATCTTTTAAAAATAGGTATTCAAAAAAAAAAAAAAAAACCCATAAAATAAAAGTATTAACTTTTATAACTTTTAACATATCTTCATAAAACAGTTTTAAGCAAGGTAAAAGTTCACTAAGCAATAGTAGTTCTTTCATTTGAATTAAATAATTAGTAAAATAATGCTAATGCTTACTACCATAAAACCTGTCATTTCTGCTGTGGGTGAAATTCAGTTTTATTACATTCAAAACAATAGAGTTAATAGATTTATTTTAAAGAGTTTTAAATTCTTAACAAACAGAATTAAATCATACATCATCGATTGTGTGTAATTGATGTTTGACTTTGTGAATAATTTTAAATTTGACAAATACTATTCTTTTTCCTTATATTAATACTATTGCAAATTTGTAAAAATTTTAACATTCGACGGCGAATATTCGGTATTCGGCCAAATCACTATTCGTTACATCCCTAGTGTGAATTACATTTTTCTATTGATTAGCTGCTTGCTAAGAGATAGTAAAAAATATTACTTTTAATATGATTTTTAACAATGAGTGTTAAGAATCACGAACATCATGAATGTTTGTATGAATGCACAATAGAATTAGTTTCAAAGTTTATGATTAACACCGCAACGAATACTTTTTTAAACAACTACTGTATAGAAAAAAATGATTTCAAAACTCCTACTAAGAAACGAAAATTACAGACATTAACAAATTCTAAATCCAATGCATAATTTGGGCTGTAAGTGTTAGTTAAAAAAATCATATGATGATGCATTCATATTTTAAAATGTTCTAATAATTTAAAGCATATTTACATTTTAACAACATTTTTAAGTATGCCTTTTTCCACCAAAAGTGATTCATTAAACTAAATAAACGATTTTGAAATATTTGAAATATCATTATTAAATAAAAAGGGGAAAATGCATTAAAAAGTTTATATTTAAAATTTTCACTCAAAGTGCATTTTTCAAAGAGTTTTCGAATGTTTCATGAAGGTGTTTTTAAAACAAGTTTTAAAACTGCAAAAACTATACATAAAATAAAAATAAAAATGTGTTCAAAGATGTTTTTTCGAAGCCATTAAAAGTTTTTTAAAGCATCATTCTACTCATATAATTATTGAGTATGATGAAGATTATCAATTACAGTAACAAATTGTTTAATGACCGTTTACTCGTTGAAGAGTTTGCTTTTAAAAGCGAAATTGCAATTTGTGATTTGATTAACATATTTTCTTTTCCACCTGTTTTCTTGTATCCTTTATTTATATTTCTACCTACATAAATCTAGAATGAATAATTAATTACCATCTTCATAAAAAATGGTCGGAAAAATGTAAAATACTGCAATGCTTTGAAGCGCTTAAGGAGACCTATTGTAAAAGTTCACCTACTTGTGATGACGTCATCAACGGAGATAGTTGGCCTTGTCTTTCGGGTGGTGTTGGCTGAACCCAGTTTGACTAAGTTTGGAAAAGCCTGTAAAAAAACCCCTGCAAAATAACGTTTGGATAAAGTAAAACAATTAGTTAATTAGCAACTATTGTCAGTCATCTACCATTGGATGTCATTTTTTTAATAATAAGAGTAAAAATAATTTTCCCCCGAAATTTGAGATTTTACGGAAAAATATTCTTGTTTTCAATAAATATCAGGGTTATTTCATTTTTTATAGTTTTTTTGGTGCCCAAACTTTTATTTGTTTATTATTATTATTATTATTATTATTATTATTGTTATTATCGTCATCAGGGCCTGATCAAGACGAAGTGATGCCCAGGTCTTCGTTACAATTGGTTCCCCTTCACAGGAAAATTGGTATTTTTTTCCAAGTTTTTAAGCTGAACTTCTTAAGATTTCAACTTTTTCTACCCCTACCGCCTCTTGTTAAAATAGTTCAAATGTGAGAGATGCTTTAAAAAGGAAGAAAGCAAGAAATTTAAGCAATTTTGGTGTCCCTAAAATTATGGTGTGCAGGTCCACGAGCGTTAATCAGGCCCTGATTATTATTAATATAAAGTTCCGTAGACTGATTATCTGATTCACGAACAGAAGTGTTACGTAAGAGTAATTTGCATTGTATGAAATTATCTAGATTGAATTTGCTACCGTGAAAAATAGCCGAAAAAAATGAAGTTGGCTACTAGTTCGTGGATTTTTCTCCTGATAAAAGAAGTGATGAAATGGCATGAAATTTCGTGGACATTTTTCCTGTAGTAAAAGAGCTAATGTAATGGTATGTCATTTTATGGATAAATTTCAAGGTTCAGATAGGCTCATTAACTGATTACTGGATCCAAGAATAAAAGTAAATAAAATTAGTGTGGATTGTATTGGTTGATTTTATGAATGGAATTTATTGTGAGTTATGATACATTTCATAGTTCAGCGCAAAGAGAGAGTGGCGAAATTATTACGCACTGGGCAAAAACGACGGTGGAAAAAAAAGTTTTGCTAAAGAAAGAGTTAAAAAAAGTCAAGGCCAGAGATCCCATTGAGAACCGTTAAACTCGCGCCTTCCAAGACTGTTACAGCGGAAGCATCCCACTGACAGGAAATCTCGAACGAGTCAAGAAATTATCTTCGAATTAAAATTTCAGAAACAAGTCACATTATCAAAGAGAAACATAGCCAGAAAAAGTGGGAAATGGGTGGGATAAAGTACTTTTCTTAGTCTGAGTCTGAGTTGACAGTAAAATTTTGATCAGACAAGATTGACTACAATTTAGTTTGTTTAATTTTTAACAAATATGATTGCAAATGGAAATATTAGATTTAATTAGTATTCATTTTTCCCTAGATCGGGTGTTGCACAACATAGGGCGTAACGCAGTTTTACAAATAAAGTACTATATGATAGAAAACGGTGTAAGTCACAAAAACGAAAATATTTGGAAGTAACTAGCGCTCATGACAAGAAAGCAACCGTTTTATTTTTTTGGTAGTAAGAGATGTTAGTAGGGGCAGCCCTGACAAGTGCTGTTGTCTAGTGTTATTTAGAAAGACCGCTTCGTAAAAGCTCATATGTGATTCGAACGTTGCATCATTTTTAAGTTAGAATTGTTTTTTTTTGTTACCTATACCCCTTTGCTTCTTTCCGCATCAAATATGCATCGCTTATGATTTCCGACATTGGCGAATATTAACTTAAACAAGGTTTCTTCGCGCAAACAAAAATAATATAAATTTTGAAAGTACCATATGAGGCTTCTAAGGTTCAAAAATACAATTTTCCCCCATTTTTGGTATAAAAAGTGTTTTAGCAGTTCGTCCACTGCTTTGAAAGTACAAAACCTACACGAAGAATAACAAGCAAAAGGATGGATGAAATATTAATGAACGTTCTGATATCTAACAGAATCCTTGGGAATAATGGACTTGAAGTCGCATCCTCATGGAATTTGCCAAATTTTTTGCTTAAACTGTTATAATAAAAAATATTCCTTTTAAACACTATTATATGTAGATATAAATAAAAAGACACAGTTTTTTCTTTTTATCTTTCTTTTTTGTGGTTTGTGGACAAGGTGGATGCTGTTAATGAATTTGAACCCTTCCGTTAATTATTCGTTCAACTCTACTAAATTTTTGAATTTTCTCTTTTTCAGGAAATTAAAACAACAACAAAATGATCATTGTTACTTTGAACACCTAAGCCCATGCCGTCTCAAGCACCCCAGTGTGTTTGTTACCTAACCCATCCCCACGCATCCCTCGTGGTTCGCTGAATCACCAGTCAATGCCTCTTCCTCCCAGGGAGCAAAAACCCGCCAAACCACCGCGCCAAGACTCTCCACGGGCCAAAGACTTCCAGCTCGGCCCCCCTCCTCTTGAACCAATCAGGGCAACGGACACTTGTTGACGTCAGGCCCGCCAGGTAAGAAGAAAGTCCATCTCACCTTTTCTTCAGAGTAAGGTGTACAACAACAGAAGGAAGACCAGACAACGGGTTTGTTGGTTATTGTCGCGAAGAACTCTTTTTTGACAAAAGTGTGTGTGTTTGGCAAGAACATCTTGGGACTTACATCACCTCCCATGCCATCTACAAGATGGGTAAGCAAAGCTTTCTTTGTCCATTTAGTTCGCATTTCCGTTTTGTCTGTACAGGGATATCTTGTGCCAGGTGGAGTTTGTGTGTCTGGCCTACTTGGATTAACTCGATCGTTCCAATTAGATACACATTTGAATGGACAGCCGCTACTCGCGGAATTCGGACGCTGTCATTGGTTGATTCCAGCTGTCAGATAAATTTTGGTACGCTAATATTTTACTCTCTTCACTAGAAAAAGATAACAGATTCCCAAAGAACCTTTAACACAAAACATCTAAAGGGGTAAAATGTAAAAGAACTGTTACGTCATTTATTAATAACTTTTTCTTTATATCTGTGTCATCCTGGTTGATATACATTTGTGGATTTGTATCAACAATAGCATCTGGCGCCAATTGCAGCTGAAAATGTACAAAATTGAATAAATCAAAATGATGAGAATGGTAAAAGCAAAATAACACAATTTATAAAAAATAACCGGGCAGCAGCAATTTAGTATAGATGGCAGATATCTGAGACAAACAATAAATATGTCATAACAAAAAATATACGCTGTTAAATTTGCGAAAATAGGCGTATATTCCGTCTTTCGTACTATCAAAAATACTAAAAATAATCGCAAGTCAATCCATCATTTTTTTCCCCGATTTTGATATAAATTGTCACGTTTGATATTTAAGTGAGAAATAGTTGTATACTCAAAATATGGCGATAAATGAATGAATTCGGGCTTTATGGCGTTCTGATTTTCTGGTTTGCTTGTAAGGGACTTTTTTCAATTTGATATTTTGTTGGAAATGCATTGATACGCAAATAAAACAAACCTTAGGTTCCTCTTCCTCTTGACTTTAATATTCTTTCACTATTTGTAGTAATATGTTTTTTAACTAATCATTAATAATTGTCTATGTATTTTCTATACGCCAATTCTGTCACTATTAAAAACTCCAACAATTTTGTTTCTTGATATAGTACATCATCGTGATAAATCAATCTGTAGAGTTCATTTCGTTAATCACTATATATCCGTATTGTGTATCTTGGCAACATCAATCATAACAAAAGTTTTACCGAATTATACATCGTTTTTTCTACTCTTTATTTAACTATGTAGGATACAATTTTTTTCTTTGTTAATGAAAATTTTTTGCTGGGTAATTAATTAAAAAAATTTTTGCTTATTCGCTACGTCATTAACGCATTATCTCTTCTGTATGTTATTGAATACGTAAAAAAAAAATAAGTGAAAATCATGTACTTTTTCTCAAGATCCTTTTCTTTCTCAGTCATTGATTTTTTAAATGTTTGAAGTTCCCTCGGGGTCTTGACCTCCGGGAACTCATGAATATTTTCAGGAGAAATCAACCCCACTTTTTGCAGCAAATAATTCTATTTCATTCTAATATTCTAAATAATTGACAGATATTTGGCTGGTAGTGAAGGATATAGGGGAAAATATCAAAGAATATATTTCCCATTCTGGAAATATTTGAGAAAAAATAAAATAGGAAGATATATAAAAGCTGCCTTTGCGGGTTTGGGAAAATTGATCTCTAACTTCAAACATACTTTAAAAGTGAGGACTAAAGGGAAATCGTTACTTTTTATTTTATACTTTTTGCCCTTAATTTTCCCATTGAAAAGGGCGGGATAGATTTTGAGACTAGCCAGTGCACAACCTAACCCAGAATTTTTCTTCTGGGGGTGGGTATGAAAATCCATAGATGTGTGTATATATGTACATTACCATAGTAGAATTGATACAGGTATTAAAATCAATGGCGCTCGGGGAGGGAGGGGGTCACATCCCTCACAAGCCCCCGACTTTCTGTGCCTCCTTGAGGGAAAAGAAAAATAAGTTACTTTTTACATGCAGGTTTTTAAAAAAAAAATCTCATGATTTAGAGAACATTTCGGCCGGTGTCACTTAGAAGGAAAAGTACCGCACCCCCCTCCCGCTGAGCCCGCCCTTTTTGTTTCACAGTACATATGACAGTTTGAAAAATCTCGTCAAACAGCATGAAACCTGGTAGCAGAAATATAACAATTAAGCATAATTAAAACTTTCCGACTTATTTTTAAATCATGCTTACAACAATGAATTGTAGAAATTAATTCTATCTTAATCTTCACTTTACAATAAAGCCTTAGCTTATTCCTCATTAAAAGGAACACGATTTTGGGCAATAATTCGCGTTCTATTTATTCTAGGGTTTTCGAACCCAAAATTTCCCCCCTGAGGCATTGCTTTAATCATCTTTAGAATGATATAAAGCAAATGAGAGGTTTTTTTTTTACTGTTAAAACAGCTTGAAATTGGAAAAAAGAAAGAACTAGTTAAAATTTTCTCTCAAGAGGTGATTGAATTTTTACGCCTAATTTCATTATGATCCGTCAATTTGTGTGGCTTTTTATAGCGAACAGAAACATACAAACAAATACATACACACATTCATATAAACGAGGGTCTTTTATATATAAATGTATATATATTTATCGTGTGTGCGGTTAATGTCTTCTTATAGTTTAACTTTCGTTTTACTTTTCTCTTTTAAAATTGATTTTATTGGTTTAAGTGAATAAGCGATATGGAACAAAATTCACTATATAATGAATAAGAGAAAAAAAAAAGTATCTTGACTGAATTAGCATTGACAGATGGCAAGAGGTTAGGTAGCAAGAATGTGCCATCAGAAAACCTAGTGATTCATTCACATTTTCGTTGTTTAAAGTCATCCTTCCTTAACATGACGTTATCAAAAGCCATATATGAATAAAAATTCATTTGGAAATAAGAACATTTTCTTAATTTATATATTTTACTTTTTAAAGAGTAAGCCATTTTTGATCTCAGGAGTTTATTAGAACTTTCTATACATTAAGCTAAATGGGAAAATGAATGTAATGGGAGTAGTGAATATTTTAAACAGAAATGAAGGGAAAATGGGGTTAGTAGTGTCACGTGCAGCCTCATGTCTTCAGAGTAACATCAAGTGGCGTAAATATTTATTTATTTATTGGTGGGACAGGCATTTAGATGTACTTTATTGGGCTATATAAGACTTGAGTAATACAGTAACACCACTAAGCTAATGTTATCACACGGCGATGCAGTAGATGAAATACATAGGTCGTGGTGGCCTAGTGGTTCGGACATCGGACTTCAATCTGGAAGGTCGCGTTTTTGATACCCGCTGAAGACCCACACGTACACATGGGGACACATGCATGTAAAATTCGTGGACCCCACGACGTCGCCCCATGCGCAAGCAATCCTAAGGCCTCGGCTAACAGGCGGGGTCTGGTGGAGAAAAGTAGATGAAACACGTGAATAAATCCATTCATTGTCGCAACACAAAAGCATCTAAAATAACACTAGTTGCGGTTGCGATAGAGAGCTCGTCCGGGAATGTATGTTACGGCCATTTATTAAATGTGCTTAAAAATAACTTGCTCTTGTAATAATTCATGGAGTAAAAGTGCTTGAAAAATAATAAATCAAAATATAGCAAAAAAAAGAGAGACACAAAGAGAAGAACTCGCCCTAAAATTGAATTCCCTTAACCATCGAAACGTGAAAAGTATTTAGTACTGAAAACTGTTAGTAAACGAAATAACTGTGTGCAAGGCAGAAAATATTCTGTACAATTATGTCATAGTTTATTCATTATTTATGTATTCGTTTATTAATTTCATAAAAATGTTATTTTAATCGACATTTTTAAGGAATGTTGAAATTCTTCGAAGGTATAAATGCTTTTCTCCTCCATCCCCTATTTTAGCTTGAAGAAGAGGGTATAAATACTGGTTGGGAAAACATATAAAAATGAAAGGAGAAGGGGAATATATTAACAAAATAATAGACCAAGAAAGTGCAGCAACCAGATAGGGTAATTCACTTTCCTTCATCCAAAATCGTAAGCAAATGAAATGTCTACTATGAATTCACAGTTAGGGCGGCCTACCTTTATTTCTTTAGCGCAAATATTTTTTTTATATGTTATAAAAGTTATCCGTGCGTTGTACTTCTAATAATTTATATTTAATTATAAGAAAAAAAACCTAATAATATTTCTGCCTTAAATGGACTCAGGAATTCCGTACCCCCGAATGCCTCTCTTTACCGTAAATCATTTCCAACACAAAGAGGGTATGTCTGAATCATTAGAATTTAATCATGGCATTGCTGAAGTCCAGAATTTATCTTTTCCCGCTACTATTATGTGAAACTGGTCTTGAAAACGGGTTTCCAATTGACCGTCCTCTGAATGCTTGCGTGAGTTCCATAAAAGGGAAGAGATTGTTTGGAAGAAAACATACATCTAAAGGGAAAACAGAAATAAACGGAACAGATATTACAGCTAAGTTTATTAGAGAAGTCAGAACAGAATTTTTATAGGGACTTGATGTAAATAAACTCGTTTTGGATCTTAATGTTGTTCCTATTTTAATGGTGAGTTTTAAAAAAAGTACCCTTTTTTTTAAAATTTAAACGTACACATCATTATACCCGGTAATTTAATCTAACGTTCCTTAAACTATGACTGTACATGTCATCAGGCCTCAACAATTTACTCTTAATCCAATTTGCGGTAGTGAACATGCTGTTAGGACGATATTTCAGTGCTACTGTGACACAAAGAACGTTATTTTCTAAATATATTCTTACATTCTAAGAATTAACCACCTATTCCAAAATTGATAAGTAGATGTAAAATTATAAGATAGTCTGATAAATTGCTCATACGCGTCATGGTGGTGAAAATGGGCAAAGTAAACCCCCCCCCCCCAAAAAAAAAAGAAAAAAAAGCTTTTTTTTCTTTCTTTACGAACTGCATGCAACGTTTTCCGGCGGTACTTAATAATTAATTGCAAAATTATAAGACAATCAAAAAAATAAAATTCATTTCGCCACACGACGTTCAAAGTTCGCAGATCTAACCTTACAATCATAATTTTCCACAAATGAATGCGTTTTTTCAAACATTTTTAAGTCGGTCAAGGACAGAGAATTTAGTTTTGATAAAATTTATTCATATAATAATTATGAAGCATGAATTTATATCTTCCTATAACTTCCGAGTGGATTCAAGGAGGCTTGGTACGTTTCTTAGAGGTCTTTAAAACGAACACTATAAACTTCTATTTGCCTATTTTTGCAAATAAATAAATTCCCTTCTCCGGTATTTTTTGGACAGGCTTGATGAAGTGACAAAAACACGCAATCTATTATCAGGACCTAACGGAGAGTAATACAAAAGTGTTATAGTCTTCCAATAAGCATATTTGCCAATTTGTTCAGAAGGTTTTTCTTTTTCCAGAAGTAAAAAAAAAAATGAGCCCACGTAAAGATCAGTACAGAAGCGCGAGTATTTACATGAGATATAGAATGAAGCATTTTCGACCTACAGAATTCCAGGCGGCTTTGCATTATTGAAGCCATAGCCAATCGTATATCTCGGTGGCTTATTACAGCTTGTAAAAACTAAGAGTAAGGGCAGAAGAACATCTCAAAATCTAATTACACATGTAACATTTATAATTCAAGTATAAATACGCATCAATGAGGTTTTTGTAACGAGAAACTCGTATTGCATGAAAGGTCCTCGATAAATGTGGCATATATTTTATTGTTCTAGGTGCTTAAAAGATAATTTAAAACAAATTACTGATCTGTGAGACAATAAATAAATAAATAATAATAATAATAATAATAATAATAAATAAATAAATCTTCGCACATCAAGGAAATCGTGTACTAGAAACCTTTGTAGATAAAAAGTTACCTCAACTGCCTTTGAGAAGAATTATGGCTGCAAAATAATTAACTGCGATCTTGCAGTCATAGTTACATTATAAAACGTATACGAAAATTCATTATCCTTAATCCCAATTTTAAATCACATCAGTGCACAAATCTTATTAACTCTGCTTTATCAAAAAATTGTGTTACATAAACCGTCTGTTACTAAAACCGTCGATGACTGTAAAATTCTACCCGAAATATCATACTTAGAATGCAGTTTTCAAATTTCCATTCCTGTTTCTAAAGAGCTAACTGATCTAATCAAGCAAGAAAAGTCAGCGGAGAGGTACAACGAATAATACTTTAGCTGAAATTGAATTATCAAGAATTATGAAAGCTTTCTTCACACGTGAAATCCCAACTTTGCGTATAATTTTGGTGTAAAAGTAGATGTTTATACTTTTCTTATTTTTTGCCTGTATTTTGTTTCAGTAAAAAGTGGTTCAATTTAATAATTTTATTTGGATAAAGTAAAGTAATGTTCATTTTCTTTCGGTACTATAAACATCATTTTATGTGGTAGAAACCTTAATACTGGAATGTTTTGAATGATCATTTCATTTTTACTTATGACTCGTTTTTTTGTATGATTGTGCTTGCATATTTAACTTTTCCACTCCTAAAATGTTAGGCATTTGCGTTCTATCTCTTTCATCTCATAGAATAAATTTATTTGTAACTTTTCTACTTAGGTCTTTCTGTCTTAGGTTATAACAGCTTTATAACAGCTCTTGCATTAGTGAAAAAATGATACTATAAACGCCAAAAATATCACGCAAACTTTTACGCAGTCACATTGATCAAGCTTTCTCACTATTGCCTAATTTTAAAAGTTATAAAAAGTGATTGTATTCGTTAATGAATAAATAAATAAATACAATTTCATTTTTTGAATAAATTTTCGAACACTGATGACCATGTAGAGAAAATTTTATCAAATTACAAAAATATGTCTTGTAATTTGAAACCTAATCACTCATGAGAAACTTTTCTTACACCTGACTGATTTTAGCAGTTATAAAAATTTAACGGAATTTTAAACGGAACTAAATATTAGTTTGGGATTTTTGACCCTCATGCGGTGCATGAAGATATTATTTTACTATCTTGAAATTATTTAGTCATGGTGGGCAATGTTTCTCACCCTGGTCAATTTGGAGTTCAAGGGAAAAAGAAGATTTTCTCATTCTTTTCGCTCCACCTTATTGAACAGCTTTTTACGGGCCGTCTAGCGGAAATCCTATTTTTTTTTGATAAACATTGCCAAAAAAAAAAAAAAACATTCGAATAGATTGTGTTGACATTTTCTAAAAATAACAAAATCAAATCTATTAAACCAAACATTCTTTAAAATTATTCACTTCAAGACAAATAATCGCAGTGTTCTATTGAAGAATATACGAATAGTTTGTGATCAAGTTTTCCGCATCCTTAAAGCGTCTAAAGTTATAAAAAAACGAAAGAGGAATAGATAGGGAAAAAATGCAGGTTTGCATGGATAATGACACAAATGCAACAATACCAAAAGTATCCTAACTACTGTACATGCGGAAATGACTCGTTTCAAGGTAATTTTATTATCCTCATGATTAATCAGACAATTGTTTTAGTTAATTTTTCCTACTAAAACAGCTCTGTTGGAAAAAAATAATTGGGCAGGCATTTCTTGGTAATAACATGTCGCATATTGTTAAAAATAAGAATGCACGAAAATTTAAAATTCCGGTTGGAATCTGGTAAATAAATTTCTTTAGTTTCACTAGAATGCCATGCAATTTTAAGGAAATATTGACCAAATTCAGCATGATGTGTTTTTAACTAACAATAAAACCAGACAAAAGTCAACTGCGCACATGGGGATGCACGTTAAAGTCACAGTTACTTTAATAAATGTGTAACTGCTAAAGGAGAGAGTTTTTTCTAACGGTCTGTTGCACTCTTTGTTGTAATTCTCGCTTCTCTACCGTAGAATGCGAAGAGGCAAGCTGAGCTCTCAGATGTGCGACCTCGGCAATATCCGGTGTAATTTCGAATTCAGGCGTTTACAGCTGTTTAATTTTACCACAAAAGAATCTTTACTTTAAAGAAAGCTCTCCATCTCGATTATTAAACCTGAAAATTGCAAGAATGTTCCTCCTTACCATAAACTCATTTCATAATTGCAGTTCGTTTGCAGTTCCACCATCATCCAAAGCAAGCTGCCTCGCAGAGTACCAAGAAGAATCCATTCATGTTCAAGGGAGGAACTGCTGCTATATGAAATGTGCCGTTTTTGTTCTCGCTGTAATTCGTTTAGAATACTTGATTTCTTCCGAACTGATGCTATATGCCAATTTATAAATTTAGTTGCTTTCAATAAACACTAAAGCAAACATTCCGATTAGCGTTCTAAAAAAGCGCGGCAAAACGGACTTCACTAACGAATAGATTCGTTCTTTTCTGCCATCCGCAAAAGCGTCCAAATATCAAAAGTCCGTTGTCGAATTGCATTTTCTTGCACCACTTTTTTTTTGTCATTAGTTTTTACTAATTCTGCTAGCTCGTAGATTGCTGTATTTTTACTTCAATAGTTAATATGACATTGTAGGGGAAACGTGATTGGTGTTTTCCTAAACAATAAATTCTAATTTAATTTGAGGAAGTCTTCCTCAAAGAAACGTGATTGCATTTTATATAAATAGGAATAAAGTACCTCCTGCAGTGTTTTCACAGAAGTATGATTGGAATATTTTAAAGAAAGGCTTACTACAATACACGAGTTAGATGTTTACATATAAAACATTATTATATTTTAAAATAAGAGTACCGAAATATATTTACCCAGCAGATGTATAGTTATACATTTTGAAAATAGCTGAAATTTTCATTTTATGTCTTGACCTAAAGTAATCTAAGAGAGCTATGATCACAGTTGTTTTTATCAGGAATTCAAATTGTATTTCAAGAAATTCTATTGCAGAGGTTTTATTAAATATTCACACGCTTTAAAGAAAGCAATTCTAATGTTATTCGCTGAACTAGGAGATATGAATCGTGTACTCTTTGCAATGTTTGCAAGTAATATGCTTTTCAAAAGAAGATTTATCGAAAATTGTTGTTTAAGAACTGTCAAAACAGATTGTTTAAACAAAAAGTTGCTTCCTATTTGAAGGAAGGAGAAATGGAAGAGCTTTTTTTGCTTTTGTCTCATTTAATCATACTAATACTAAAAATAAAATAACTAAATGAAAAATAAATAAATAAATAAAAGGGAACAAAATACGTTCACGAACGAAATGATGCAGGGTTACAAATTGCATCCGCAACTTGAAAATTTACTGTAAAAACTCTAAAAGATTTTATTTTCAATCGAAAACAAATCATTGGTTTTATACATTTTACGAAAATATTAGTAAAACTGATCATTAAAAATGTAATTCTAAATGAAATTTGAATCATTTACCTATCAAAGTGCAAATTAAAACACGCATAATATAGCAGAAAATTTATCCGAAAAATTCAATTATTAGTTATTTTTCTTATAAGATTAGGGATCGTTCTTAGATGATATCTCCTTTCGAGGGAGGGAGAGGGATATAGAAAGTATGACATTTAGTGACGGGGGGGGGGGAGGGGAAAGCAAGAAGTGTAACATCACACATTTTTGTTAAAATAAAAACATTTACAATCACAATATTTAATATTGTTATATTATTTAAGGTGATGACTGTAATAAAATGGTATAATCAACTATGCAAACTACTAATTTTGAGGGGAGTTTTTATATTTTAAAAATTTAATCTCTATTAAGGTTATTTTGTGTTCATACAATAAAAGCAAGGTTTATGAAACAAACTATATCAAGTTCTAAAATACTATTTCTTTTTTTCAATTGCTCTTTATAATAATATATTTTACTATGTTTTTTTTAAATCTAAACCTTAATCTCATTCTATACAAATTAAGTACACACATATTCATTATTATTATATGCTCACAAATATCATTAAATCGTATAATTAAAGTTCTATCATTAATAAATTGAATGACATAATGAGCAGT
Organism: Octonoba sinensis; assembly: GCA_038502835.1. Taxonomy (NCBI): domain Eukaryota; kingdom Metazoa; phylum Arthropoda; class Arachnida; order Araneae; family Uloboridae; genus Octonoba; species Octonoba sinensis. The sequence goes on along the minus strand of CM076606.1, from coordinate 12,216,891 downwards.
TAATAAACTACCCGATGCACAAAAATCAGCGCCATCTTTTAAACATTATTCACGAGAATAGCATTGTTTACATCTGATTTGGCGATGTTTTTGAATCTTGGCTAGCTTGACCGATATGTAGAAAAAAGTGCATTGCGTTTCTACGGTTTCCTCAAACTGAAATGATTGCAAAATATCTGTTCATAAATATCTTAAAATTCTTTTTTGTGTTCGAGTGAATAAACCTTGCTCTAAATATGTATTTCTCCCAATTTTTTAAAAGTTCCTTATTGACGTTACGGGTTCAGACAGCTGCCTACCTAGTACTAAAATACTGCAGTTTTGAAGTTTATAAATTGAATTTTTTAAACTTAAAAAAAATCGTATTTTTGAAAATGGTGTCCGTTAGGCATAAATATACGGCTCTACCTCTTTGCATTCAAAAAATCGTACTAATTCATAAAAAATGAGCTCCTGGGAGCGCAAACAGAGGGGACAAATTTTGTTGATTTGCAATTAAGTAATTGTATAACTAATATTTGAACCTATTAGAGGCTTATATCATCGTTTCCACCAGAAAGTTTGATTCATTCTGATTCATTAAATTCTCGGATTCATTAAACTTTCAGAATTTTCCATCAAATAGTTTTTGACTTGTAAGAGTTTGAAACGCGTAAGGCAGGATTTTTCGAAAACCTCGTTGTCATTAGCGGGGATTACTTTTTTTTAGCATAGAGAGATACGCTTATAACTACATATTTCAGAATGGGAAAAATATATGAAACCCCCACGAGAGAAGGTACTGAACTTCGATTCCCTATTCTTCGGCTAAATTCATGGTGGTACTCTCCAAGACATTCAATTTAACCCAACTAGCCTTTCTCGCGTCTTCATTAACGTCAGCGAATGTCTCAGGTCCATTCAATCATCAGTCCGAATTTGACACGATTTTCCGACTCATGAATATCTTTACTGCACCGAAGCATCGTTATTAATATCGGGACTCATGGCAATGAGGTCACGGGCAAGAAAGAGCTTTCCGACTCTTTCATTTCATTCAGGCTGTGCTGACACACTTAAATGACCAGTTACAAAACGATTGCGTTGTCTCAAACTGGAGGACCGGTTTATTTGATTGAATCAAGTATATCATTTTCAAAACTATTTCCTTTTATGAGGATGAAGGTTGAAAAATTTGATCTTGTTTTCATTTGAAGGTTATACTTACCATGTCTAGATGAAACGCGAAAAATACTTTCTCTCAACTATTTTGATCTTTTATGCAATAGCAATCAAATATATGCGAAAAATTCATTTTGATTAAATTTCGAAACTTTTAATTCATGGTTTTAAAAATTCAACAAAAGTTTGATTAATATTAAAAATTTTTCTGAAAACCGAAACGTTTTACAATGATGTAAAATATGAATTAGAAATTTATTTCCACTATATTACACTGCTCGAAAATTTTCATTGCTTTTGGCGATAAGAAGAACTTGTTTTCATTGCCGCGAAGAACTTTTTCAAGGTGAAGCAATTAGCACACTGACGTTTCTTCACTATGGGACAAGCGAAAAGAACTGGTCGCCGAGATCAGAATTAATTAATAGACGAGTCATTATTGGCAACATGATTATGTCAACTTCTAACTTTCCTTTCAAAATCAAAAAGACATTGATAGTTCTTAGTTAGGCTATAATCCGTTTTCCTCCCACTCTTCAGATATTTTTCCAATTTTTGTTACTTATTTTATCAAATTTTATTAATTTTTTCTTTAATGAAGGGATGCGAAATTCATATTTCTGCATTTTTTGAAAATAAAGAAGCGATGTTTAAGTCGCATAAGTGACTTAGTGTAATTAAATAAAATTTTCCGAAATGTTAGACGTCGCAGATTTTTTAAAGTGAATTTTTTTTTCAAAAAAATAACGAAATTCAAAATTTTGTTGCATTAATTTTTTTACCATACTACAGTTGTTAGTATGGAAATTTAGCCTATTTAGTATTTGTTATTCCCATTTAGATATATGGTGCTCTTTTTCTAACCTTGCTTATTTTTTTTACTCCAGTACCGACGCTTGATAAATTTGACTACCACCTAATAATGAATAATTATTGAAATGTCAGCTTAAGTGAACTTATTTAGAGTTTAAAGGACTATGGTTAAAATTTTGGAATTTTTCTCTAGAGAAAGTAGTGTGCTTAGAGTTGTTCTAGAACAAGAAGTGCGACATGGCAACAGCAAATTATCACTCTTGAAAAGTATACTTATAAAATTTGAGTACTAATACAGAAATGATGATAAGATTTGTTTTCTGTAGATTTATTTGATAAGGAGGTATCGGAAAAATTTTCAGCATTGTTCCTATTTTACTGGTACCATAGTAACATCATTGAGACAAGTTAACCCTTCAAGGTAAAAAGAAAATAAAACCTCTAGTATTTACTTTCGCCAAACTCGGGTAGTTTGCCTTCCGCCCAAACATCCAAGTGAACTATTGCACGAAACTCACCTTTTCTATCCAAGTAACCTCAGGTATTTTTCGTAAGTCACCTTTTCGATCCAAGTAACCTTAGATATTTTTCATTCCTGGCTATCTTTCTTTCATTAAATGTCGAGCGTGACCTTTTAACGATCAAAAAAGAAGCAACATGAGTTTTCCTCTCGTCTAACATGGAGTTGAGTTGTACTTTCAATTTAAGTTTCATTTTTCCTAATTAAAATATTCTCTGTTGTATTCATTACTAAGTTTACCAGCATAAACAAACTCTCCGTAATGACTCAAGTTAAATGGTTTGACTTTCGTAATGATAAATTAAATACAAAACTCAAACAATAAAAGAGGTGGGTTCATTCTTGTTGACCTTAAGTCTCCTCATCTTAGCGTTACTGTTCATACATTTGGGATTCTTTCCCAGGAATTATGTAGCTTAGTATCTGTCTCACTTGACTTCTGCTTTTCACCTCAGTTACCATTGACCGTCACTATCATAACCGTAACCTCGTTCGAAGATATTACTAAATGCAATAATGAACTGAGGATCATGTACTTCGATGTGTGATACAAGCAAACTTGTTTCAACTACAAGGTGATATATAATTTTTCTCTAATGACATACTTTTTAATTTAGGGCTATTTAGTCAAGAAGCTTTTCATCTTACTTTGTCACTGAATAAGATCAAATTAATGGGTTTTTGAAGTGTTTCTAAAATTCGTATTAAGTTTTCGTTACATTTTCCTTCCTTCTTTATAACTTAATCTCGTTTATCTGTTGCTGCATGCACTTCTATTTGTTAATTTATATCGTTTTTGTTGAAGAATCACTTCATGGAAAAAGGGACGTTACATATTCTGCAAGTGAAAGCCATATTCATTAAGGAGCAGTGATTCTAAAAACTAGTGGAAAGCACTTTTTTCATTTAAAAAATCACACATACATGCGTGATATATTAAAGCAAACCTTTTTTCTTACCCCTTTTAATTATTACCTTTTAATGAACTACCATAGGAGTCATATACAGTCATATGGTGTGTTTTCCGTGGAATAGTCCTAGTACATAATTCATTAGATTTTACAAGTTTATGCTGGTTTATTTATAAATAGTTAGATTCCTTTTTTGCACTATCGTTATTTCTTCCAGTTTAGTTAAATGTCGTTAATTTCCCATTTTTGTGTCCGAATATTTTGTTTATATATACTTTGTTTCGTTTTTAAGTCAATGTCCAATTACTTCTCTATTGCAGTTAATTTACTGCAATTACCGAATGATTCTCCCTTTTGACATTTATTAAGTGTTGTATTTTGTATGCCATTGAGGTTATTACCAGTCTTCCAAAGTACAACTGAATTTCTTCCCATCCGTCATTTTTAAAATGTGAATAACGCGTTTGCAATTTAGCGTTTATTCAACGTTGTATATTTCTTTTTAGTTACAGTTAAATTGTTGCTTCATTGGAAATTATTAATATCAAGTTACATTTATTTTTTTAAAAAAAGGGAGAATTAGAGTCTCTCAATTGATGTACGAAAGAGGACGCGACGTATAAATAAAATGAATAAGTGATTTCTCTTATTCATGCTTATTATTTCATGATGCATCTTCTTTCGTGAACTATTTTAGTGAAAACGTCTAATCCTTTATCTCTTTCTTTTTCTTTTTTCTTTCATAATAGTTTCGTACCATAGTTAACTTTGTACATTATTTCTATCAAAAGATGTAGAGAAAAGAAAATCAGTTTTTTATTTTTATTTTAAGGAGTTTTGTAGCCTTTTCATGGTGGTCTTCTGTGAAACATCATGAAGGAATTCTCTTAAATTAATGCATTTTTCCTGTTCGTAATTTTTAGGTGTGCATTTTTTTGTTACTGTCTTTTTTTATTTTAAAATATTTAGTTCTTACGTAATTTTCCTTACTACGTACTTTTGTTCGGTTTTGAATACTGACCAAAGTTTAGTTCTGCAAATTTTTATTCATAACTCTTCAAGTACTAAGTTCCGTTTCATGACTCTTCAACTACTAAGTTCCGATCATGACTCTTCAACTACTAAGTTCCGATCATGACTCTTCAACTACTAAGTTCCGATCATGACTCTTCAACTACATAGTTCCGATCATGACTCTTCAACTACTAAGTTCCGATCATGACTCTTCAACTACTAAGTTCCGATCATGACTCTTCAACTACTAAGTTCCGATTCATGACTCTAACGGTGTGTGATGAATAGATCATCTGCTTTCTTCATCGAACATTCAAATTTGAACATTAACAAGATAAAGTTCTGTGTCTCATTTTTAAGTGTTTTGTCTGTATGTCATTGTCTTTATTTCTGTTACATTTAATTTTATATTTAACATTTTCAAAACATAATGCCATCATTCTACAAAATTTATTTTTAGTGTGTTCCTAGTCCCTTTTCTGATGGTATTAAATTGATTCATTTCTTTATGCACTATTAGTTTTGCTTACATTTTTTGGCATATTTGCTAGACAACTTTTTATTTTCGTTCTTTACAGTTGATTGCTACATAAATCAAAAGCAGATTTTATGATCATTTTTTATCTTTTATTATTATTATTATTATTATTGTTATTTTTGACGTTTGTTTATTTTTTAAAGCTTTAATTTTTGCTGTTTTTTTAGCTTAGACATTAAGAAAAAAAATCATTGAAGAGAAAAATAATGGATACAACAGACTAAATTTTCATGTTCAAAAACAAATGCATGTCATGATAACATAAGTTCTATATTTTTTGTTAAGGTACATTTTAAGTGTATATTTTTTTTGTCTGTTATTATGTTTTATTGTATGCTGTTTATTTGTTTGTCTAATCCAAGCGGCATTAAATGTCTCACTTCGTATTTAAGATTTTTTTTAGAAATGAATTCTTACGTAGTAGTTGTCATTACGTAGATTATCTCTTAAAATATTTTAGAAGACTTAATTTCTACTTATTCCTGTCCCTTTCCGAAGCACTCAACCCAGCAGAAGGATTAAGAAAGTGAAAGGAAAATGGCATGACCAAATAAAGCCCAAGAATAACTGGGAGCACCTCCGAACAACTAAACTCAACTCCAAATACCATCCAATCAGAGAGTTATGTATCCGTGAAAAATCTCTTAATGTGTCTTCTTCTGCACGCATAACTGAAGAGACTTCCGTAATCGTCTTCCGCAACTTTCCCTGCTCGAGAAAGCAGACATTTTCTGTGTAAATTTAGAACCGAGTGGTGGCATCACTGGATGTTTGTCATCTTTATGGGAGATTCAAGCTGTGTCACGTGTTCATGCTCCAGTGGATTTTCGAGTTTGTGTCAAAACATAATTTAGTTTTTTCCGAATGTATGTAAAATGAAAACTTTTTCAATTTGTCATGTAACAAGTCTTCCACTTTTGATTGTCGTATTTCGATGGAAGGCGGAAGATAGCCCAAGGGCCATTTCACGAAAGAAATTTGAAGGTCAAAGGAAGAGTTTGAATATTTTCATATAACATTTAGGTTGTTGATGGAATGTAGGTTCGTTGTTCAAAATATTTTGAACCAAAGAGTTAATACATCAACGTGTTCGATTTTCTAACTATCCGCACACATTTTTTTTCAGATCACATTTTTTTTCAGAATGTAAGCACGCCCAAAATTGATTTTGGCCACCTTAAAGCTATAAACTCGATTATTGAACTTTTGCTTTATATTTAGTTTACTACAATAAACTTTCCTTATTTCAAAATAGAAGGGAATAAAAAATAAATTCCGATATCGGAACACAATGATAACTATTTCTAAAAATGTAAGTAGTACTATGTACTTGTATATCATACAAGAATGATCATAAAATAAATATTCATCAGAGATTGTTAGTCAGTCCATAACAGTTTGATGGGAATTGCTTTTTCCATTAGCATCAATTATTTTTTAACTGCGAACGGCTATCTGTTTTTGTGGTCGCATCTGGACACGTCGATTCCAGTAAAACCCCGTATCACCAGGCCCGCGCCATCCATGTGCGCAAGGTCGTGCATCGCACGATGGCGCCGTATCGAAAAGGGCTTAACAAAAATCCAATAAAACTAGAACCCCCCCCCCCCAATAAAACATAAAATGATGCAATAAAAACCATTAGGTTGGGCTTTTAGGAGAAAAGTCCGGGGTTTCTTCAACCCTGAAAACGGCGTTCCACTTATTTCGAGCTATGGAGAATGAGAAGGAAATAAAATTTTCGAATTTCAAGAGATAAAAGTATATTAAATAGTAATAAAGGGGTGCAGGGAAACATTATTTTCCGAGATATCTAAAAAGTTATCGAAGTTGACTGTATCATCACTGTCTCAGTATATTTTACATCTAGATCTCAAGGACATTCAATAGTTATTTTCCATATATCTACTCATTACCACTCGTTTGAAAAGAAATATGCTATCCCCCCAAACTTTTGTACGTTTAAACAGTTTTAATTAAATTATCATTGAAAAAAATGTTTTTACCGAAACATTCAAGAACAAAAATATGCATATTTTTTTTCCAATCATTTGATTACGATATAGGTAGGTTTATTAGTTAAAAACACATGAAATATGATGTTTAGTTTACTCATTTTTCATGCAATGTGATGAAATAACAGCGTATGCGTATATTTTAATTTATATAATTGTAACGAATAAATTGTTAGACAAATATAAGCTTTACATAAGATTGAATTTATATTTTAAGAATGAGTTTTCTGTTTTTCATTGGTTGAGCAATTGGTGTTCTTGTACTTTTATTAAAGAAAGGAATAAGAGGTGGATGCTTGATACAAAATGTAGGTAAAAAATATCATAATAAAAAAGTGTCTCACACACACATAACGGAGAAGACAATTCCTAAATTCATTTCTTACGTTTGCAGACGTTTTTTTTTTATGTCAGTTGATTTTCGTCGAACACCGATAGTTACTTTTCCTGCTTTTGTCTTCTTCAAAACGCTGTCGGTCTTTTCCAGGACTTTTCTTATTCAAAACAAAAATGTATAAATTTTGTAGAATGATGACATTATTCTTTTTTAATTTTAAATATAAAATTAAATGTAACAGAAATAAAGACAATGACATACAGACAACACACTTAAAAATGGGACACAGAACTTTATCTTGTTAATATTCAAATTTGAATTTGAATAAGCCACGTTTAGAAGACTTTCAAAAAAGGTAATATTTTATTTCTAAGAGCTTGCAAAATAATTTGTGATCCTAAAATTTCGCGTTAAAAAGAAATAATATAAAAGGAAATTAATTTGAATCGGAGTTTACATTTCCTTTCTAAGGCATCAAAAGGATCTGAAGATTCTTCTAGCTTTGCTTATGTGATGTATTTTATCTGATGGAATACGCCATTTTGCTTTCCTTTAAGGTCGAACGAGTTCGAAATGTCAAGTTCGTTTCATTGATTTCTAAATGAAAATCAATGAATCCGAACAACGGAAAACTTGAAAGGGCAAACCTCGACAATGAGTAACGGTGCATGGATGGTCGAGCCCGCTTTCAAATTGTGGGAAAGACTGTCGCCTAGCAGCAGAGACTTGTGCTTTATGACTAAATCAGTGGCCAAGGATGCGAAGAAGAACACATATTTTAAGAATGTGAATAGTTTGGCCTCTTGGGCAACCTTCACCAATGAGTGCGGAAATTAGAAGGAACCCCTCAAAAATCCACCTGAAGCTGACAAAAAATGAATTTCTCCTTGTTATCAGCACTGTTTAATTTCAGTGAGTTTTCTTGAGTTATATGTCAGTGTTGCGTAAGCCGGCGTATATTTATTGTAATATGTCAAATGGAAAAATTGCTTTTGCTTTGAGTGTATGTACATGGCAACTCAAAATTTGAACTTTAAATATTTGTTATTAAATAAAATTATATTTTATTCATATTTTTCTATGGCCGATACTGAAAAAAAAAATGGTTTTAATGGAATTCTGCATAGATTTTAAGATTTGAGACCCGTTTAAGAAGGTGATAAACCTGAAAGGATGCCGCAACATCAGTTAGTGATCTGTCCATTATGTAGTCCACATGTCAAAAAATTAGTGTACCACTGCTTCGTCAAAAATTTTGATTTTTTACTGAAAATGTGAGTTGAAATATGCAATAAATTGAATTATTTTTAAGGATTGAAGCAGCGTTCCGTAACTTTTTTCTGCTCACGGGACTCCTTTGACTATGTCTAAGCTCCAAGTACCCAAAAATGACCGTGTAAAAATATTGTGTAAAAAATGTTTTTTTATTTGAGTCAATACTCATATAAAGAGATAATGAATACCATGAAAAATCATCTCGTTTTTCGAAGCAGTTTGAAGGCAATATTATGATGACAAAATTCAGGCAAATGTCACAGCATTGTCTTTCCCGCATCATTGAATCCCTAAATAAAATGCTGAAATGTCTATGTACTGCTGAAATGTTTTAACACTTAAGGGATCATTCACAAATGATGTCACGCTTCGAGGGGGGAGGGGGGTCCGTGAAATTGTGACAAGAGGAAGGAAAGGTGTGGCAAGAAGTGTAACATTATGCTTATGGAACATAGCGTGACATGTATCAAAGGAGGGAGGGAGTATGCTGTAGTGTGATATTTTGTGACAAAGGGGGAGGGGGCATGTTCAAGTGTGACTTTCTGGGACAAAGGGGGTCAAATATATGGGAAAAAAGCGTGACATCATTTGTCGACGGTCCCTAATATAAATAACTACAGTCTTAAAAGTAAGACACTGTGTTTTCCAATTAAAGTTACCAAAAGTTATTTTCTATTTTAGAGAGAACTAGCAAACTGAGACCCTTGATTTTTTTTTGTGGAAGTTTTGACAACGTTTCTCGGAACCCTGGTTGAGAAACACTGTATTACGGACACATGACACTTTATACGAAATTTTTCTAAGGGAAAACTATACAGAGAAAAGCAAAGGTTTTTTTTTTCCTATCTAAAAACACATTGATTAATGAAAATTAAGAATTTGTAGAAGCTACTAAAAGTACAAATCTACTTATAGATTTGTATTTTAGTTCGCATAAAACATCATTTTCATTGTGATCATAAGGTAAAGGAGGAATTTAATTTAAAAAAAAGCTAATTTGCATTTATGATAACAAAATGCATTTTGTTATTTATTTCAATCTATATTTATTCACATTAGATAATGCTTTAGTTAAAAAACGTTTCTATGATATGAATTTAGTCATCAGAGAAGCTATTACGGCACATTGCCATTTTATCTCAATATCACATCAATCTACTAGAAGTCCAAACAGTGAAAAACTTCATTGACAGAAAAATAATATTTCTTTCTTTTCCTTTTTTTTTTTTTGAAGCGAATTCTCGCAGAGTGTGTCTGAATGAAAATGTAATATGCTCAACTGTACGTCAGAAACTGATTTTGAAATATATTTTTTCCCTCGTACTCCGCATTTGATACACAATGATAACGGATGTAAATGTGTCATCTCAAATGTCTCACGCATACCTGAAGATTAATATCTTTATATTGAATATTTTCCCTGATGAAACAGCTTTGAGGAGTTCTTGATTAGGGTGCAATGGACAGGAACTGAATTCCGAAGCATAAAAAGGACTTTGCCTCCGTCCTGTGAATAGGGATTTGATATTCCTGATCCAACTCGTTGCCCCCAGACTTCAAAGTGAACTTTCGCAATAGTTAAGACCATGGCTGACCGAATCCGTGGGACCAGTCTTCAACGATTGATTGATGAATCGATCGGAACTTGTATTGCTCAACGCAGTTTCAATCTAATTTTGGTTTGACTTGCTTTATATCAGTAATTGGAAATTTTTCTATTGATTGTAGGGGGGGGGGGAGTTCAGTACGTTTATTGCGGATGCATTGTAATTAGGCTTTTCATCATGATAGCCGATGCTCATAAAATCAAAATACAAATGGTAGTAAAGTCTGTACAAATCAAAAACAAATGGCACAAAAGGACTATTTTGTTCGCGATTATTTTGCGATCTTGCATAGAGTTAGAATATTATTTCATTGTAAATTGAAGTTTATGCTTATATAGTGTTTTAAATGAAAAAAAAACCATGCAGTACGACACTGCGCAAACAGTAAACGGTTGCTTAATTGTTAAAGTAAGATATTATTAATTTTATTTTAAGGAACCTTTAATTTTTTTCTTTTAGTCTTAAAGCTATTTTTATAGCATAACTGTGAACGGTGAGAACGGTTTGAGATCAGTGTTCTCACTCTACGGGTTTTTAGAATTGTTTTAATCTGCATTGCAGAGTAAAGGACTTTAAATAAATAAATAAATAAATAAATGAATAAATAAGATAAATAAATAAATAAAAAAAATAAACAAATGAATGAAACAGTACCATTGGTATTCTCATAAGAGCAGAAGTAGAATAAGAGTTTTTTTTTTTTAATATCACTTTCAACTCTTTTACAAAAGTAATTAAGGGGAGAAAAAGGGAGGGTGAATGATCAAGTTCAATTTTTAAAATGAAACGGAATGGAAATTCTTCTTCTTGAAAATGAATAATGAAGCTTTGTTCTTCAAAACGATATAATAGATAAATTTTGTTCCTTATGGAGCATAACGACAAAAATTACTAATTCTTAAATTACAATGAAAATGAAGTTATGCTCATGAGAATCAATAACAAAGCTTAATTTCGAAACGGAATTTCGTTCAAAATAAAGAGAATAATCACTAAGTTTAATTTAACGGAGGTTCATCGAAACGAGACAATGGTGAAATATAGAAACCATAAGGAGAATAATAATGCACTTTAGTTCCGAGTTGGAGACAATGGCGAAGCTTGAATTATAGACAATAAATAAAGTAATTACAAATTAAAAAAAAAAAGGTTTGTGTCTAAATCCTGACTGTAATAAGTTCTTGCTTTTTGTGGGGTAGAAAACGAAATTCAGAGTTTTTAAACTATAAAGTGGAGAAATTCAGTTTAATGAATTTATTTTTTAGAACGGTGAATGTCAAAGTTTAGCTACAAAATAAGCGGACTGAACTAGGACGATAACAAACATTTCTTTCAGTGGCGAGGGATGAATAGATAAAATGATGTTATCTTCTTTAACGATGAGGAAAACACACCTGTTTTCCAAATAGATTCTTTAAAAGTGACAAGTTCATAAAAAGCAGACATTAAAGAATTATCTTAAGACAGCCATAACAGAACACTATAAGATTGCTAATGAGTAGAGAAAATTCCAAAAATCTGTAATGGAATAGTAAATTGTTCAGCAATGTAGACAATGAAATTTTCAACCAAAGAGGAAAACGCACTGTTTCAAAATTTTTCTTCAAAAGCAGAGAGTGAAGAATTTGTCTAAAGACAGTCATAACAGAACGGTAAATTGTCCAGCAATGTAGACAATGAAATTTTCAACCAAAGAGGAAAACGCACTTTTTCAAAATTTTTCTTCAAAAGCAGAGAGTGAAGAATTTGTCTAAAGACAGTCATAACAGAACGGTATAAGTATGCTTATGAGTAGAGAAAATTCCAAAAATCTGTTATGGAACAGTAAATTTCAAATTAAGATATCAATCTTTCCTTTCTTACAGAGATATTTGATTGCTTGTCAAAGGACTCGAATATATCGATGAGAAAAAAAAATGGAGAAAAGAGGAGAAAGAACGTTTGGTCCGTTTATTAGAAGGCGATCGTTTTTTTTTTCTCATGGTCTACAGCTTCAAGGTCAGTCAACTTCACAAGTGGCTGCCCACCCTGACTGATGAGAAAGCGAGCTTGCTTGAAGCAGCACCTTCTTTCCAGTTGGGGATGGATAAATTGAAAACAACCTGCCGAATCAATCACGTTTCGTCATTTAAGCAATTTTCAGGAGTTTGTTTGGTAAACACGAAGCAAAGTCTTTTCAACTGACTTATTCCTGAGCAGTTCAAGCGAGATTTGGTCAAATGCTTCAAAATGTCCAAAAGAGCAAAATTAATAAGTTCTAACTATATAACTATCGTATACTTTTTTCGTAATCGTCACAAAACTTAAAATAAAATTGATTTTTTTTTTGAGCATTAAATTTAAGTTTAGAAACCGAACTTAAATTTAATGATAATTTCTATTTAGCCACTATTTCACATTGCTTTGAAATTGATAAATGAACCATTCATTGATGTGTGATTTGTATGAGGGATCATTCATAAATGATGTCACGATTCGAGGGGGGGGGGGGGAGTGAGGTTCGTTAAATTGTGACAAGTTGAGGGAGGGGGTAACAAGAAGTGCGACATCATGCTTATGCAACATACGTAGCTTGGCATGGGGCAAAGGGGTGAGGGGGTTGCTGAATGCTAACTACGGTCTCCGTATGTGGCATCGTGACCTTCACGGATAACGGCGCTCCTCCGTACCTCCCATAAACTCTCTGACACTTGACGTACTAGAACCGGGCCATAGGGGCCTGACTAGTGAGCGTTGCCTACCTGCTTTACCATACCGGAGCCACAGTCATACTACAAAGTATGCCTAACGTCATCCGGAACGGATGGTGCTATTTTAGTCGCCTCTTCCGACACGCATAGCTACGTCGGCGCTATTTTACCCCGGCCACCGCACGGAAAGGGGGAGGGGGTTTGACATGTTGAAGTGTGACATTTTGTGACAAAGGGCGGAAGGGGTCATATATATGGGGAAAAAACGTGACATCATTTATGGATGGTCCCTGAAAGTTGAAGCGAAATTTCTAAAAAAGGTTAGGCATTCGTCATGGTTTCTATACTTTACTGACGTTCATTACATGAAACCGAAATCTATTTACAAATGTATGGGATTTTAAACGAGACTCATTAGCATTGTTTCCACTACTCGAAACCACAATGAATGTTTGGATAAAAATATATCTACTCAATTAAGAATATTATTCTCCCATAATGTTATTTATTATTGTATACAAAACTTGGATGATTCTCCTGACTTGCGTTTAAAATTCGCAATTAGTTAAAAAGAGAGAGACCTTCACAAAATGACTTTCTTTTTCTTCTTTTGTTTTTCTACTCGAATAAGCGCATTGAACCTTGAACGAGTTATCATGAACTACTTGAATTATGTAATTGGATGACAAGATATAACTGGAATTAATTGCTTTGGTTAAAAAACAAAGGTAATTAATCCCTTGCTTAGGCATCTCAGCTCGAGATAATCTTTTAATGAAATAGCTTAGACGAATTGCATTGTCTTTGAAGAAATTAAATGGGATACGTGAGTGGAGAGGATATTTCATTTTTAAATGTTCATTCATATGGCTAAAAAAAAAAACTGGGCACTACAATAACGTTGAACTAAAATGGCTACTGTTAATATTAAACAAAGTTTAATATCTATAGTGCCCATTCATAAATGACCTTAACGCAATGAAGAAAAAAGATTCCTGCGTAATTTGGTTTTGCTTAATGCATATAAATATTTTAATTAGATGTCAAGGTATTATGCTACTTAGAAATAATTCTTATAGTTCAAGTTTTTAGTTAATTAAAAATTTAGATTGAATGTTTTTTGTTTGTTTAGAACGAAAACATTAAACAGAGAAGAATTAAGTTGGATAAAACCATTTTAACGTTAATTAATTAACAGATTAGATACTTGCTATTCAAAAAATTAATAACAAGTAGTATCTAATCTGTTGAAAATTCTTTCAGTGCAAAAAACGCACTGATAAATAATCTCGTTTTTCTCTAAGCTTCAGCTTTAAGCTTGGGTTTGAGTTGGAAGATATGCATGTACAATGAAATACAATAATTTAAACGGAAATGAGTTATATGAAACTACAGAATATATAAAGCAAAATGAATTAATTAAATGTATTTTCATATTTATATTGATGTCATCAGAGAAATGCAAATTCACGCAACAGAAGTTAATTATAGTTTTCCTATAGGAAAATATCAGGCAATAATTCAGTCTTTCAAGCGGAACTTTTTGCAATCTTCCATTCTCTACATTATGTTACAAGAAATAATATAAACTCCGTCACAACAGTATTATCCGATAGCATGTCTTCTCCTTAAATCTTTAAAGGACTCTATGCATACTTTCAACTTAGTCCGTGATATTCAATCCCTCTGCAGAGAATGACGCCCAATCATAAAACTGGCAGGATTAGAGCTCACAAGGACCACTTCGGTAATGAACGCGCTGACTCATTGGCTAAGACCGCAGCAAAAAACACTACTCATCCATTGGTATATAAAGTTCCTTTGCCTAAATCTTATCTCAAATATCTACAACCTCTCAACAGCTGGCAACACTGCTGAAACTGGTCGCAGAGTTCACGATTTCCTCCTAAAAGTAAAGCTGAAACCAATCAGCAAAGATCCCTCGGAAGTACAATTTCTACATGCACACGGACCTTTTCCTTCACATTTACATCTTTTTATTATAGTTAATTCGCCATTATTGTGTATGCAGTCAACCGGGTACACCAGGTCATTACATTTGCAATTGTCCTTTAACAAGGTTCCTTCCATTGCAGGTTGCAGGTATGATTCCAATAGCACTTTCTCTAAAAACATCATCCATATTTTATCTCATCCAGTAACTCTAAAGAACTTGCATGCAGTTATGTTCCTTCTAAACACTCGTGGAGAAGACTTTCAACTTCATACGTAACAGTTTCAAATGCCTTTTATTATTATTATTGATGCTGTTTGTTATTTACGATGCTTTTTATTTTTTTAAAGTTTCGTATTCTGTCTTCGAAATTTGCATAACATCACATGCTCTGCGATACCCAGCGGTGCTTAGTTGGGTTCTTTCTTTTTAATTTTTCTGTTCTTTTCCCCTCAATCACCACATCCGGTTAAAACCTCCTCAGGGTAGGTATGGTGGTGATCGATGAGGTATAAATAAATAAATAAATAAATCTAGCAAAATAAGCGCGATCTATTTAAATTCCTTAAAATTGCTTTGTTTACATTTGATTTGGCCATCTAAAAATCTCTTGGCGACTTTATCTTCGTAGGCTCTTTAACAGAAATGTACCGAGTTTCACTTGTTTAGCGCGTTCTGCATTTTTTTCCTTTGATTTCCTTGCAGATTCCTTCATTCACGCGAGTTGAACATCCATGGCAAAAGACTAAAGTCTTGCAACTATAAAGTTTTTTCAATTGTCAAACGGACTTTTACCTTGCCACTTGATGTAAAAACAAAGGCTTTAGACATGTGAGACAATCCAGACTTTGACTCTAGCCTTCAGAATTTCTGAAACATCGTAAAGCCCGGTAGATCTCATAGACAAAGCGAGATTCATCATGTGCAAACATTTTGACAGTGCAGGCTGCTGACAAAGCAAATTGTGACAAATAGCGTGGTGCATCTCGTCATAACGCGTGTCAGCTTAATGTGACGACAAAACAAAAGGGTTTTAGGATGGGAACAATGATGGCAAAAATGATAGATTCTGCCTTTTATTCTTTTTCACGCTTTTTCACTTGAAGCTACATCGCGGTCAAAGGGGTAGACGGAACAAATAGATTAAGGTCTTTCATCGCCGTTCCTTGAGTAATAGTTCTTTTTAGAAAATAAAGATTGAGCTAAGGTATGTCGAAATGAAATAGTACAGCGTATTTAACATTGAAAAAGAAATTAGAAAGAAAAAAGAAACTCGGTAAGAATTAAGCAAGTAAAATTAGAGAATTTGCACAAGATTTGAATGAAGACTAAAGTTTCTCTCCTCCACAAAATATATTGATTCAACACGAAAGTTGTAAAAACCGTCTTATCAGCTTTTCAAATGAATTTTACTGGTAAAAATAACATAACATGCTGACATAATAAACTATTGATATTTTCAAGCCGTTAGCTAATAATTACATACATAGAATCTATGGTTAAAATTAAAAAAAATACGAATAATGTTCTTAGTTTTAAATGTTCCTGAACGGTTGTATACTTTATATTAAGTATAGCTTATTAAGTTTACATTATCGCATTAATGTGAAAGACAAAATTAATTTTAAATCTTTAAAGATAAGCAGATTAAAATGTTCTGAACCATTAGTCCCGGAAAAGTTGTATGTTTATTCTTTACCTGCATCACCATGTTAGTGTTAAAGATATAAAGCAAAAGTAGTTTAAAAACACAAAAGACGAGCAGATTTAAGCATCTGACACATTATTCTCGGACTGTTGTACGTTTGATACGTTGATTACATTATCAAATTAGTTTGAGTTCGCTGAAATGAAAATTAATTAAAATACTTAAAAAGTGAACAGATAGAAACATTATAACACGTTATTCCCGAATACTTTCTATATTTTATACTTTGTCTAACTATACTATTAATTATAATAACATAAAATAAATTTAATTAAAATACTTGAAAGATAAGCTGATTAAAACATTCTGACACATTATTCCCGAGTTGTTGTACGTTTCTACTTGATCTACATCATCAGTTTAATGCAAAAGAAATAAAATAAAATTAATTAAAAACCTTGAAAGACAAGCAGGTTAAAACCAGTTGTGATAGTAGTAATATGCCATTAAAAATCTCATGTTCTGTGATGAAGGTACAATGAGAAAATTTAAAAGGAATGTTTGAAAATGGAAGTCATTTTGAATTTAAAAATACTTTTACGTGCAAGATATAACAATATTGAACAGTAAACATGCAACTTAATTTACCTTACTTTCTGTTATTTATTACACTATTACACTCCTAAACACTGAGATTTAGTAGACAACTATGATATTCTTCTAGTTTCAATGCAGTCAAAACAGAAAAATGAAGCATGCCGTAAACGGTTATTTTTATTTAATTGAACTCCTGATACATCTATTCATCAAAACTATTCGTATGTTTAATGCTTTTGAAAAGGTTTTTTTAGTTTATCATTTTGGATTCAAAAGCTGTTTTCCATTTTAAATAGAATATTTCGTACAGTTAGTTTAAAAACTATTTTCTTAAAATACTTTCCATTCCCTTTATTTTCCGGAAGAGTTTCGTTAAATATCTTAGGTGTCATCAACCTCAAAACTACACTACATCAACTTTTTTTGAGCATACGTACATCGCAAATATTGAAGGTGTGTGTATGTTTTCATGCTCCGTAAAACACTTTTCTAAAATAGAGAAAACTGGACATAAACAGTTTTAATAGACATTCCAACGTTTAAATTAAACAGCATACTGTTGTTTTAAGGATAATAGAAAATAGAATGAATTTCGGAAACAAAAAAAGGTTTCCGGTAAAACAGGAAATGTTCTCCGAACGAAACATCATCTTAAAATTTGTAAATGCTATGCAGTTAAATATATTGTTATAAAAGTTAAAATAATATTATTGAAAATCCGGCTTATTGCTTTGCACTTAAGCCATTTTCGTTTGTTTTGTTAAACAATGAAATAAACCAAAAAAATGAGCGGGGAAGGGAGCCAACTTGCTTAATGATTGATTATTGTAACGTACTGAGTTCTCAGTTAAGTGTAAAATTAAGAAACGTAATTTTATGTTCTCTTGATGTGCCATTCTGATCTTGTTACTTAGTTTAACTCTCGAGACAACTGCAGTTCAAACTGTGTGCCACGGTGCATTTCTGGGGGATCCGGAAGACAAAATCAAATTTCGTTAAAAAAGTCAATTGCGTTATAGCAATTACTGATACAACGGAATTCTCGTTATAACGCAATAGATGATCAGTTCCATTTTATATGCCATCAGTATAACATATATTCAGAAACAACGAAATATTTTCCTTGCCTAGTCCTGTCATTTAGGGGTCATGGAGGGGTGCCTCCTGGCTTTGAGAAGCTAATGTATTTTTACGAATGTGGACGTATGTTGTTTCTTGAAACTTTTGTTCTTTTTTGATTTAAAAATATTAGGAGGAAGTACCCTTTGCCTCCGCTACCTCCCTGGAAAATTTTGAAAGGACAGGAACCTGTCCCTTGGGGTTCGTTGTAACGGATTTTACTGTTGTACTCGTAATAATGATAATAATAAATCACTAATATTAATTGGATAGTGTTTATTAACTGGAGGATATACAAATTAATATGAAATGCAACTGCAGATGCAGAGTTCTTAGTTAAGGTTAGATTTCTGCAGTTTGTGTAAAAAAATCCCAGTATAAAAGTGAAACACAAAAGCAGATGACACCTATGATTTCAATATTCATGCAGCAGGGTTCACACTGGGAAAAAATACAAGGTGGGATTTTGTTCCTTGCCCAAAATTTTAAGTGGGATTTTTAAAGTTTAAGCCCAAAAAAAATTTTTTTTGAGTGGGATTTCAAAAAATATTGCGGGAATCGCGCGATCGCGCGGCCTAGCGCGAACCCTGTGCAGTATGATTTCAATTTTTCAATAGTTTTATGTCAAAAGATTTTGAAAATACGTAGCATTTGTCATTAATTCTATTTCAAAGTACCTATAACTGATCTATCTTAACTATGATCTTGCGATATTTTTTTCAAAGCGTATGCGGGGTTCCCCAAAAAAACTTTATAGTTCTAACAACAAAGTCAACCAGCAAAGTTTGAAGCTCACTACTTAAGACCTTTTTTTTTCTTGAAGGCTTTGTGTCCCAGTGATGCCATTTCGCATCCTCTTGTTTACGTTTCATTCTCTTCTTTCAGCTTCTAAAGCTGAATTTTTTATGCCAAATGAACAGCATTAAACTGAATAGACTTTTAGAAGGGATTGAAAATATTAATTATTAGAATACTTTCAATTCTTCACAATGAATTGTTTTTATTATTAAGTATCTATATATAAATAGGCTAAGACAAAACAGTTAAGTCCTTTTTTCTTCTTTGGTAGTCAAGCGATTTTTTTACCTTTTTTATTAGCTGTTGATGAGTTTTAGTGTTATCAATAAAAAAATTTTGGAAATAGGTTTTTCCTCCTACTTTCGGGGCAAATTCAAGGCTTTTTAAAGAAGTCTTTATTCGTCATATGTTCATGCTAATCTTTAAATCTACAATTGTACAATATCAATACATTTTTTACTATTTATTTTCCAAAGAAGAAGAAGAAGAAATGTTATGATCAAAACAAAAGAGAAAATGTAAGCGAAATAATACTAATCGTAAGTTGTCAGTTAATCTATTTCCAATACATACATATATGATAAAGATTGTTTGTTCATTACCGTATCAAACAAAATAAAACATAATTTGAAGCTAACAATATCTAATGTAATACAAAGTGAGAATATAATTGCGGTCATGGGAGATTTAGCTCGCTTTTCCTTAACATGGAAGATTCAATTAGTTGTTTTTACTTTCAACTTCAACATTAAAAGTCACATCCACCGACTATTATACTTCTATCCATTCAAAAAAAAAAAAAAAATAAAAAAAATCATGAAATGAATAAATAAATAAAAAATTCTCTTGCTGCATCCATGCAAAAACCATTCGTGTGAGTCTTTTGAAAATTCCATTTGAACCGTCTCAACTCTCCCTAATCCAGTTTCCCACATTGAAAGGTCCTTTTTCCAGACATCATTTGCAGAATTTTCGAAGAAAGTATTTCCATTATTTCCCACTAGAGTAGTCTTCTAAAGACGTGACCTTTTGTAGGATATATCGCAAAGTCGATTTCTGCTTTTTCACAGATGAAGTAACTCATGAAAGGACAGATTTGTATTGTCGGTGCCTTTAGTAGTCCACCTTTACACACGAAATATTAATAACATAAACGCAGGTATTTAAAATCGCGCGTCTTCTGTTTTTATGACGAAAACCGTTCGGAGAATTATTCTTTCAGATAATTCCATCTTGCTTTAAACATTAAAGCGGTAATAATGTTTCGACCTACGCAGAGCTAGTTCTAATAGATGTATGTCATGTCAAGATTATCGACATATATTTTGTAGACATTTTTTCTGCAGTCAGTTGTAAGTTCCATACCCGGTGAATGTAACTGCATATTCAAGTTTTGCTAGCATTTGTTAATAATTTTAAGCGATTCATGTACATTATGCATTGCGCAATTACCTAGTCATATTATATAAACAACCGAAATTTTAATGCTACTTGTATACATTATGTCGATACTTTGCAAAGTTACTAGATTACCTATCTAATAGCATTTTTAAAAAACTTCAGCTCATGTACACTTCATGGACAGTCTCCGGACGGACACCTAATACTACTGGTAAATATATCGAAGAAAAAATTTTTAAGGACTTCCAATCGCATATTTAAATTTTATCTGAATTTTGACAATATTTATGCAGTTTTTATCGACACTCTTACAGAAAAGTTTTCAAACTACAGTCGATTCCGGTTAATCGGACCACATCGAACGCGATCATTTTGGTCCTATTAACCGGCTGGTCCGATTACGCAAACATGGAACTAGACCGTGCGTAATATACCTTATATATGAAGTTTTAAAAAGCACACAACAGCTGTCCATTAAAATTTCCATTACTTATTTTACAATCAAAGAATTTTATTAAAATTACAATTTAATTTTATTGTCCGTGCTGACTGCTCAACCTTGACCTTTGCTTTAACAGTTCCACCATCTAGTCGGAATTTCGTTAAACATCTCCCCTGTAAATATTGTTGGATTTATTGATAGTTAATTAATGCTTAATAAATTAATTTTTGTGATCGTTGACCCCCGTGAAATCCATTCTACTCGGGCATCTTATGGCTGCTGTTTTGTATTTGTTTTCATTTCTCTGGTCCGACTAAACGGATTTTTGGTCCCAATAAGCGAATAATATCAGGCTTTTATAATGGGAAATGTTTTGGTTCTTTAGAACTTGGTCCGAATCAGCGGCTGATCCAATTACCCTTAATATTTTCTGCTGATTTTCTCCACAAAAGATGAGCACTATCAATGTAGTCTGTACCTTAACTCGATTAAAATAAATAAATAAGAAATATGGTTAATAATTATGTGTACCAGCTACTTTTTCAAGGAATTTGAATGAAAAAAAAAAAAAAAACAGCACGGATTTTCTATAAGATATTTATTATACACAATAAATGTATATTCTGTATGCACACTCTATATGTTATTTGTATCAGTTTATACATAAAAAAAAAAGATAAGTTGCTTTTTATGGTATGTTTATTATTATTTGAAGCTTAATTTTCCAATTTTTGTTTCAAATTCACTTATTTTTAAAGTGTTTATATGCATTATTGATTTAATATAAAATTATTTTCAGTTATTCGAGCAGTATCGTAATTAATATATATTTTTTTCAATTTCAGGTAAGTAGATGAACCGTTAAGATTTTTTCCTACACTTCCTTATGGCTTTGAGGTAAGATTCTGTACTAAATTTAAGAAAGGATAAGATTTTTATTGGAAGTGAGGTAAAACAAATAGATTGTGCCTGGTTTAGAAGCGGAAACATTTTGTGGATAGAGTGAACGTGTGTTTTAAGCAAGTAGACAATATTTTGCTTTTATGTCTTGGAAATAATCTTAATACCTGCCTCTGTATAACTTTATCTGAGTCAAAATATCTAAAAAAAGAATTTTATAAACGAGGAAATAGTAGATTCCTAAAAATAAAGTACTAACAACCTTTTTTTCGAAAGTTTTGACCCTAATTATACTTTATAGTATAAACAATTTAAGCTGTCTTACTCCTCTCCTCAAATCCATCCACCGTGTTTGCATTGTTTTCCTAAATGGGTGAGAGGGAGGTAGGGTAGGGTTATGAAGAGTAGGTGTGAATAGAGGTGCAAAGAGAGAAAAAATAATTTAAAAAAGAAAAACATACTTTAAGTGACGGGAATAAATCCGGGAAATTTGTGGAATATAGCTTTAGGGAAAATTGGGAATTTTGAAGTTTATTCTTCGCTTTTATATAGGGTCTAGAACGTAAGTACATAAGATTTTAATTAGATATCATTACCTTAATAACAAGCTGGTTAAGTAAAAACGATTAAAAGCTGAAAATATACTAGATGATTATCAAGCAACTGTATGTGTAAAAAAGAGTTGTTTGTTCATGTTCGAAAATAAACAACGAATTCAATGTATGAGCCTTTCTTACTCGTATGATAATTAGATATTATAATGAATGACGTGACTTAGTTTTAGTTAGCTGTTATAAAAGTTTAAAAACTAATTACGCAAATTAGTTATTTAAACATTTAATTTCAACTCATTAAAAAACTGCTACTTATACAGTTCAGTTAGTTCTGCAAGGCAGCTATAATGTTCGCAATTAGTTTGATAAATCCTTTTATGTTACATAAAATTTTAAAGAAACACAATTTTATGTAACATAAAATGTTGGGCATGAGTACTTTGCATGCACAACGTTAAAGTCGATTGAAATTCAAATTGTCAAAAAAGAAAAAAATGTGCTTAAAAGCAGAAGTAGAGTTACACTTCTAAAAACTGTTTCGAAATTTCCGGGAGTTTTACAAATTTTCTTCCCTAAGACCCGACTTATTCCTGGGAACAACACATTTTTTCCACAGTTTACAGCATTCCGCGTGTTTATCAAGTTGGATAAAGACCTGGAGCATTACACATGAGACGCTGGTTGAAGGACGACTGAGTAGTCAAAATTCTACCTTTTGATCGCAATTTTTGTCTTAAATAATGCACTATTGCATGAATATCGTTACTTCTTTATTTTCCCCCTCAAAACTCACCAATGAACCGTAGTAGTATTATCTTCTTAAATGGGTGGTTGTGGGTGGGGGACGGTGCAAGTATGAAGTGCAAAACTTTAGGTGTGACCAGCACGTTGGACAAATCTGGAAAATCAGGAAGATAAAAAAAATAATGCACTATTGCATGAATATCTTTACTTTTCTCCACCAGACACCCGTACACCTCTTAGCCGAGGCCTTTGGTGCGCCGAAGCTGGGAGCTGGTGGCCGTCGGTCGACTACGGTGGACCCATTTTTGCGTCGAGATAGGTCTGCTGGACTGCTATGCTTACAACAACCCCGCCAGCCCAGCCTACCTACCTCTTACTGTGTGAACCTTGCCCTCCTTGATATTCCTATTCTTAAAGAAAATCGACGGAGGGTTATGGTCCCCTGAATCGCTTTTCTGATTTACTTTTCCCCTCAAAACCAACAGATGATTCGAGGGTTTCATCATTATCTTCTTAAATGGGTGGTTGTGGGTGGGGGCCGGTGCAAGTATGAAGTGCAAAACTTTAGGTGTGACCAGCAAATTGGACAAATCGGGAAAATCAGGCATGAAAACGTTGAGTTTAAGGAACCCAAGAATGATGGTCACGTTTCATGTCGGACTTTTTCCTCATCCAGAAGTCACAAGTCAAGAGTCATCCGGGCGAGAAACGTCGATGATGGAAG
Source organism: Octonoba sinensis (assembly GCA_038502835.1). NCBI lineage: Eukaryota > Metazoa > Arthropoda > Arachnida > Araneae > Uloboridae > Octonoba > Octonoba sinensis. The sequence goes on along the minus strand of CM076606.1, from coordinate 12,193,129 downwards.
GCTTGGAATCTAATTTCGAGAGCTCTATCATTTTCTTCGCGGAGGTGTCGGAATGTTAGAATCACGAGGTTTTTAATGCCAGTCATAAAACGCGTCCACATCCGCCTAATGCTCTAACCCCCGCCCCCAAGTCGAAAGTTACTTTCTTTCAATTGTACGAAAAATAAAAACCAGCCGAACTTGCAAAGTAATTTATTGCTGTCCCTCTCTACCTGATGAGATCTTTCGCAAATCGCGAAGCGAGTTGAACATTTATGGCGGTCTGAAATAGCGTTTGATTATTTTGAAGTGCGGTATGTCCGCGATACTTTCATATCACTTGAAATAAGAGTGAAATTGAATGGTCGAAGTTTTATTGGAATGAGCCTACAATGTGTGTCAATATTTTCATACTCTAAAGCAGGGTTTTATTGCTTGAAATCGGTTGTATAAGTAAGGAAAATGTGCTTACGTCATTACGTGGAAGGAAAATGGCAATGTGATTCAGGATTGAGTTTTGCTTTGTAATATATAAATTCATTTATTGATGGTAGTTTCCAAAGAAGACGCTTCACCATTAGTTTTTTGTGAAAAAAATCACAAGGCTTTATTTATACTGATCTTACTTTCTGATCGACTACACATTTCATTGATCAAATCATGATTTTTGGAATTTAATCCATTGGTATCTTTAAAGAAATTGCATTTCTCTAACGCTTTTTGGATACAGTATTGGGTTTCAAAATCCCCGTGGGTTATGAGTTAAACTCTGCTATTACATCTTTTTAAAATCCGTAACGGATGAGTTGAAATCCATTGTTATTATTACACTTCTTTAGAAACCTCGTTTGATGCATTGGAATCTATTATTGCACCTCTTTAAAAACCGTGTTTAATGAGTTTAACTTTTGCCTTTACCTTTTTTTAAAACCTAAACAAATTGACTATAATTACAATTAATTTCATTATTAGATGAGGGCCGAACCCAGTAAAACCTTAAGCAGCTAACTGAGTCGCTCAGAAACTAATGAGACCAAATTAATTGCTTTTTAATTTTTTGATTTAAAAACATATATTTAATAGAAAAAATAATATTCTTAATACTTAGTCTTAATACTTGGTCCGCTTTTTATTTTAGGTTTATAAATAGTAGTTCTATACTCCATCCCTCTCCCCTGTTAGCACGAGGCCTTAGGGTTGCCCTCCCCCCGGGCACGGGGAAGTGAAGTCTGACGAATGCTCATTACTGGTCCGAGATAGGTTTGCTGGGCGCTAGCCCAGCCTAACTAACTCTTGCTGTGTGGCCCCAGCCCTCCTTGATACCCCTGTGCGTACAGAGTATCATTAGAGGGTTGTGGTTCCCTCTATAAATAGTAGTGGTTTCTAACGACTATAATAGGCTTTAGTAATTTCCTCCTATAAACCCTAGTATGATGTTTATAGGGGGAACATTATCCCCTACACACCCTAATTACAACGGGTAAAGGGTCAGACGCTTCATATACAGGTTTTCAAGGTGGTGCAAGCGTTTTCAGGAACTCTAATATTTTGCCAAAACGATATCTTAAAATTAGCATTCTTTTAATAAAATCTGCCATTTTATGCATGCTAACTTTGAATTTATTAAAACACTAAACATAAGACTTTCATTACTGTTCATTATTCAAAAAATGATTATTAGTTTTCATTGTCATAGGAAAATCAGATCAGAAATTATTTTCCAATTTTCGTTTTATGACAAAAATTAAGTACGCAATAAGATATTAAGTTATAAAAAAAATCCCACGGCAATAGCAAAGAAATTAGGCATCATAACCTTTGACTCACATCGAACAATAAACAAGTGTGCAATTTCAAATCTAATATGTAGATATATATACATAACTAATATATTTTCTTCTTCTTGAAAAATAACTGCATAAATGTTCTACTAAATTAGAAAGCTTTGATAAAAGTAAAATTCGTAATGTTTTCTTTCGGTTAGTAGTTTTGTGTGTATGATAATAATAATAATAATTTGCATCAGCTTTATACGAGGTTTTTTTTTTTTTTTTTTGTTAGTTGCAAGCTCTTACATGTCATATTTTTAATCTAAAGCGTACAACTTAGATGAGCTGCAAGTCGAAAACTAAATTAATCATATTGCAAAATATCTTTTTGTAGCATTATAATTATTCAAAAAGGTGTTCACACCCTTTGATGAGCTGTACAAATTTTAAAGCACGTAATTCTTTTTTAATACTTGCGTTTTATAGTATTTATTTTTTCAAGTTTTTTGTTTTGCTACCGTTCCAATCCAGATTTCACAAATAATTTTACGAAATCGGAAAAGTACTTAAAAAGGAAATTATGACCTTTAAATTGTATTGTAAACCTCCCGTTGCTTTCTCCAAAATATCTCCAAGAAAATTGGACCTCATGGGAACGACAGTGGAATATAAATTGTAGTTTTATGTACAATTTATCTTTTGAAATGTGCTTTCTTAAGATTACTAAAAGTTTAAGCACCTTGAAAAACATGCTTTAAAAGATAAGTTTAGATAGACGTGCTGCTATCGTTTATTATATACTTTTGGGAAAACAAAACATTGAATAATTTATTATAGTTAAGTAAGATTTAAGAATTCTTTTAATGGGTACTTTTCGGGAAAGTTCGTTTACCCTCAACACTTATTTTAAAGGAATACAGTTAAGAACAAGAAGTTCCGTCTAGAACTATACGAGCCTACTTTCCCGTATACATCAACTTCAAATTTATAATCTAGCTATCTCTTTCTCTCTCTCTTTCATTATCGTTTCCCTTTAGTTCTTAATTGCTTTAAATATACCTTTTTCAACGGTTGCATATTCATTCACTCATTCATGTATTTATTCACTCATTTACTTATTTTTTCATTCATTCGCTCATTTATTCACTCATTTGTTAAATTCATTCTTTTACTTATTCATTCATTAATTCAAAAATATTCTTAAAAATTTCATAGGAAGATAGGCTGGTTAGTTCTGGATGAACTTTCTATCTGTGCATGATTTAAGTTATAAGAACTTTCCAATAAAGTTTGTTCCAAGCAAATCGGTCCTTTAGACCAAGATTTATATAGGATTGAAATTTCCCCGAAGGCGCTATGTTAATTTTGTTTGAAATGTTCAAAAACGAACAAAAATTGTTCAATATTTCACGCCGAGGTTTCTTCTATTAAGCTTGCTCATAATAACTTGCATCGTGTGCCCCAGTGTTTACATAATTTGCTTCATTTTTGCTCATAGGCGCTAATGTTAAAATTTTTGAACTGTTCAAAATTGAACGAAAAATTGTTCAAATCGTCCGATTGAACAAAAAATTGTCCAAACGTCAAATTTTCCTCACCGAGATCTTTGGAATGCAAAAAGAATTTTTTTAATCGGACAATTCGTTAAAAGGTTATTGGGGGGCACAGACCGACAGACAGACAAAAAGAGCGACAGACCGACAGGCACACTTTTTCCCCATCTCAAAACCCTACTTTCAAATTTTTTATTTTTCTATCTTTATTTAATTACTTCACTTATTTTTGACTTTTCTTGATTTCTAACGATATTTTCACGATACATTAAGCCTTCTTTCATGCTTTATTATTATTATTTTTACTTTTACGGGAAAGTAGGCTAAAAATGGATGCAAGATGCAATGCAACACTACCTGCGCTTGATTCAGATTATATGTTACGATGTACTGCTTTGACTAATTGTTTATTTTAATTTAGGAAACAAAAATCTCAGAATGCGTATATTTTAACAATAGATTCAAAAATTATGCATTTTCGGTAGAGTTGTTCTGAAATATGTTATGTAGAATTAAATGGCGAGATTCACTTTTTAGTTAAAACGCCGAAAATATGAATGACTATTCCTCAGTTAGATTTGTGGTTTTACTTCCCTTTTTCACTTCAGTTCAGCAATTTTATTACGATCTTTCGCCTTTCAGAATTTTCGTAATGGAACACTTAAAGCTAAAGCTAATGATATTATTGTTCTCCTATTTTAAAAGAACAGCGAGATAAATTGCAAATTACACATTACTTCCATTTCAAATTGTTATTCTTTCTTGTAATTTATATAAATATATAGTAGCTTTAGAATTGCTAAACACTTAAAGCATTTTTGTATACTATTCTTAAAGCCAGCAAAAAATAGCCCTTCTTGAGTAGCATGACGGGTTAATACGTTTTGCTCACTTTCGTTCCATTAATATATTCCCTTAAAAGTAATTACGTGTGGATATAAACTACATCTCCAGCATGGGAAGAGCGCTCTTTGTGAATGCTTTTAATATAGCATTTGAGTTCAAATTTTCTAAATTGTGTGCCTAATTTTATTTTTAAAATATTTAACTAGAAACCGCCTGCTAAATGAATGCCCATTATCGTTCTTCAAAATGAGCTCATATAATGCTGGAAAAACCAAATATTTCCACGCTTCGTTGATCGAAAAAAATGGTTAATTGAATGTAAGCGGATCATCGATACGAAGACGAATGGATAACTTTTACGCCGGCATTTGCATCATACATCTGCGCTTCCCAGTAATAATCTAAATTACTTTATGAACGATCATTTTTCCTTTGTCCCATTCATTTCAGCCAGTCCCATCATTTGAAAATATTTTCCGGGATGGAAGGGAGGAGAAGGGGGAGGGGGCTGGGAAAATAGTATAACCACGTTGTATACTGCATTAGAAAACAACAAAAATCGCATTCCCACACATAATTTCATTATATTTCTCAAGACACAGAGTCAATAGCTCTCTGCTGAAACCCCTGATGCCGGGAATGATTTTAGCGCATTTCATTTCATTGCGATATTTTTGCTAGTGAAGCTAAAGTGATTTTGGACTTTGAGTCTAATCAGATGAAAATAATTACCAGCAGATGTCATTGTCAATATTAAAATAAATAGATATATTTCGTATAAAGGAGGTTGGACAATACACGATCCAGACGATATTGCTGGAGCGTGATCTATTGACGGACGTTCCAAGGACGGACGTTGCTATTAGAATGTGGTGACATCATCCAGGATGAAAGCACCTCCAGAAACGGTATTCCCCGATGGAACAGTTATGGACATTACATCACTGGCGAGGAAATCTCCGATTCTAATTTTTGTCCAAGGGAGCGGAACGACGGTGGAGGTGACAGGTGGTTCGAAGGTCAGCCTCACAATAGCATGCGTGGTGCAGATGACCTTCCAACTGCTTTTGCTCGAGCCATGTCCGAATACAGTGCAAAGCGAACAATCTGAGAACTGGACAATAAGAAAGTGAGAACGGTTTTTTTACTCATGGAAGAGGAAATGCAGTTGCAGGCAATTTCTCAAAGACGTTCAACAAAACTGGTTGCAGAAGTGACACTTCAGTAATCCCCCCTCCCTCCGTCACCCTCCCGTAAAATTCTTGATACCCCTTTTCGTGAAAGAGAATATTTTTTATTACAGTAAATTTTTACTCCTTTCTGCTATAAATATCTATAAAAAGTAGTGTGAATTTCTAACAAATTTTAATTAAAATAAAACATTATGGAAATTTGAAATTAAGCAAGACACAGAGAGACCTACCAGTTGAAGATTATTTTAGGATCCATTGATGGTCTTATAAAAATGATTGGCCACAGTTTAATTTTTATGTATTATAGCTTTTACTATTGTTTACCAAAAATAATTATCAAACCTAAAATTCCAATTAAAGTGATAGCAAGCAGATTGTAACTTTTCATGAATTAATTTCTTACATTGCTATTGAAAGTAGAACACAAATAACTTTGCTCTCCTTTAATGTTGCGTTGTTGCTAATTTGGCAATTCAGAAATAAAAATTGCAGTTATATTGAAGGTTAGTTAAAAAAAAATTTTGTATGCATAAATAACGTTGGAATGTACGAATGCAGAATATAGTTTTTTAAAACATTGCAAATACATTTGATTCACATATTAATCTGGATTTCTTTCATGAAATACAGTATTCACCAAAGATAATCTCATTTGCTTAAACGATAAACTTGGAAATTGTTAGTACTACTGAATTTTTTTTCAACATAACGTTTGCTTGAGGAAAAATTCATAGCCTATAGCTAAAGATAGACGCTGTCAAGATTTATGCACAAATGATCCATGCGAGACTTATTTATAGAAACATTAAAAGCTGAATCTCTGATATTGGACCACCCGGGGATCATTGCAAAGTTTTTTTCCACCGCATCAAAAACCCATAACGTTATCATAGAGATGACAGGGTAGATTATCTTGCTGAAATATTACTTACATTTTCGGTAATGTTCGCGTCGTATTTCTTTGAAAATGTGATTTAGAAGAATGAAGGAAATAGCAACAGGGGGTTTCAAAGCAGTTAGCTGTTTTTTTTTTTCCTTCGTCGTGAAAGGGTTAAGCAATGAATTCGATTAGTTTTTCAGAACAATGATTCGTGTAGTATATTTTAAGAATATTATTTTTGTTTTTACACATCGCAAGATTGTTTCTTTGTTTTTTTAATTTCGTAACAAAAAAATGATGGCTCAATCAAATATGTGTTAATAAACCATAAGTATAGAACCAGGTTTACAGCCTATCAGTGGTTGCATTTACAGACTATTAAAAGCATTTGTATTTGTGGAGTGATTCTGTAATCTACTGATTTTGCTCGTAATGCACTCTCAGAAATAGAGCTCTCACTTTTGAGGATTATTTAATCGTCAAGACAAATTTCGTCATTTACAACGATTCTTTCCTCGCACGATTACGTGACTCGATTAGTTATATGAGGATTCAATTCTATCATATTCCATAGCTTCGTCAATTTGATGAAAAGTTTACTCTGAGCATTTTTCACGGAGCCATTTCGTCAAATAGGACCAAAGTTTCGTGAGAGTGCTCTTTTCAATTTTGTAGAATATGTTTTTTATTATTTATGGAATGTTTTAGTGTCTGTGTTGAATTTTTCATGGAGTCCATGCGAAATACTCATTCATGATCTTTTCAAGGATTTTAATCATGCAGTAAACGCCCGTGCATTAAAAAATGTGCATGTAAACCAAAAGTTATGTAGCTTCATTCAAAACACGTGTATAATTATCATGGTATACAACGATAAATTTCTCCAGCCTCATTTGATTGTACAGAAAAACATAGAAATCAACTGAATATCAAATCAGATTTGAGGTTGCACTTTTCAAACATTAAGGTATATATTGCATTTTTATACGTACTATACCGTAAAATCCTCTTCCGTTGCAAATGCAGGTAATTCCGCAAATATTTCAGTAATTTTCAGGAGATTTTCAATGGTTATTGTGAAGCAACTTTGCATTATACGAGAGCACCAAGTAAATATCCTAATTCAGTTTAAATAAAACGAAAAAAAAGTAAAATAATTCAAGATTTAATCGTATAAAGTAGTAGGTGTCTAATTAGATACTGAAAAATATCAGTATCTAACTGGATAACAACGACCCCTTAGACAATGTTATCCACAAGTAGAATCCCTACACTCTCATTTTCCCACGTCAAAAAAAGCTCACATTTTCTAAAAATGTAAACAAGAAGTTCCGTCTAGAACTATACGAGCCTACTTTCCCGTATACACCGAATTCAAATTTATAATCTAGCTATCTCTCTCTCTGTCTTTCTCGTTTAGCTTTAGTTCTTAATTGCCTCAAATGTACCTTTTTCAACGGTTAATACATATTCATTCAATCATTCATTTATTAAGTCATTCATGTATTTATTCACTCATTTATTCATTCATTCTTTTGCTTATTCATTTAATCATTCATTAATTCAAAAATATTGTTGAAAATCCCGATCAAAAAATTTCATAGAAAAATAGGGTCGTTAGTTCTGGATGCACTTTCTGTTTGTACATGTTCTACGTCATGGGAGCTCTCCGATCAAGTTTGTTCCAAGCAAATCGGTCCGTTAGATCAGGAATTATATAGGATTGAAATTTCCCCGTAGGCGGTATGTTAATTTTTTTAACTGTTCAAAAATGAACAAAAAATGTTCAAATCAACATTTCACGCCAAGAACTTCTTCCAGTGAGCTTGTTCATGGGAACTTGGATCTTGTACTCAGAGTTTACATAACTTGCTTTATTTTCATCCATAGGCTCTATGTTAATTTTTTTTGAACTGTTCAAAAATGAACAAAAATTGTTCAAATCAATATTTCACGCCAAGAACTTCTTACAGTGAGCTTGTTCATTGGAACTTGGATCTTGTACCGGGAGAATGTTAAAATATTTTGAACTGTTCAAAATTGAACGAAAAATTGTTTAAATCAAAAAGTAAAATATGGAAATGAGATGTTCTCGCCGAGATCTTTCGAATGCAAAAAGAATTTTTCGAATCGGACAATTCGTTCAAAAGTTATTAGGGGGAGGAAACAGATCGACAGAGAGACAGACAGACCGACCGACACACTTCTTCCTCATCTCAAAACCCTACTTTCAAATTTTTAATTTTTCAATCCTTATTTAATTACTTAACTTATTTTTGACTTTTCTTGATTTCTAACGATATTTTCACGATACATTAAGCCTTCTTTCATGCTTTATTATTATTTTTTTTTACTTTTACGGGAAAGTAGGCTAAAAAGAGAAGTTCACATTTTAAAATTTCTGTGAAAAATTTATTAAAACAATGAGTCGTCAAAATTTTTTTTCTGGATAACCGTAGTAAAGAAACTCCCTAAAACACCAAAGCATTTTTTTAATCGCTTGACGGGAGCAGTTTATTTTAAAATAAAGACAAATAAATAAATAAAATAAAAAATAAAAAAATAATAAAGTTTTTCAAGTGCATGCAAAATGCTTGAACTTTTAGAAAAAATATTACATAAATATAAACTTGCATTTTGAAAACACTTCTTTATTTTAGAATAGCGAACAACTGCAATTAATTAAACACAAATACTGCAACGTAGTCATATACTGTCGTTCCCTTTAGAACAGTATGTGGGTAAAATAAACACTTGTGCTTTTGTAACAAGGGCAGTTTAATTGAATATAACTCTAGGCTTTTTTAAGAATCCTTACCTTTAGGGGTACGCGAATTGTGCTCCTTGCGAACCACTGCTATAGGCAATTTAACATCAAGCTAAGATTACCTTAGCGTATTAAAAAAATATTTAGACTCTGGGGATATTCAATACATGCTTCACGAAGTGGGGAAATAACAGCAAGGAAAAGAATGTCAAAGACATCAAAACATCATCGCAAGTGGACAAAGACACTGATTACAGTGCAGTGGTATTTAAACATGAGATTCGTGGAGCAATTCCTCTAGAGATCGTTCACGGGTGAGCGTAAAACAAGCCATTCAATTTATCTTTTAATAAACATGAAGCAGTGTCTCCAAATTGCAGTGTGTCATTACACTGGGGACATTTCAGAAGAAGCAAGAAAAAGTATCCGGGTAATGAGAGGGTTGGGATAAATTATTTATTGGGGTAGCAGAACTGCATTTGTTGGGCACGTGGAGAGAACGAAAATGCTCATATAGCAGTACTTATATTATTAGCCTTTGTAATAAGGCTATGGTTTGAAATATCGCTTATCTGCCTTGTGTATGCTACCTCTAGCGGCGTCGTAATCTGACTAAAAACAAGAAGTTCCGTCTAAAACTATACGAGCCTACTTTCCCGTATACATCAACTTCAAATTTATAATCTAGTTATCTCTCTCTCTCTCTTTCTCGTTTAGCTTTAGTTCTTAATTGCTTCAAATATACCTTTTTCAATGATTAATACATATTCATTCACTCATTCATGTTACAAATTTGGTCATGCTTGTTATATAAATAAAATATTGTAACAAGGGAGTTGCGAGACGTTTATATTTTTAGCTTTTAAGGGGGTTTAGTACACTAAGAAGGTTGTAAAACGACTGCTGAAGGTAAATGTTTTGTGAAGAAGTACGAATGCAGATTGTCTATGTGTGTACACGTGTATTCTTTCTTGATGTTAATTCTCAATGGTTTTGGTTCAAATTATGGCGGGGTTTCAAAACTAAGATAGAAAAAAAGAAGACAAAATAAGAAAAGAAAAAAAAAAAAGCGATTTGGGGGGGGGGGGGACACTACGATTTCCATAACTTTAAGAAACTAAATGTTTAGATCTATTAAATAGAGCGATTATAAAATTTAGCTGCATATGAAACAGTGATGAAATTATAACCTGAAAAGAACGCCGAGGAAAATTAAGTTTCAAAAAAGAAGCCAACATTTTAAGTGGGGAAACTATCCACTTTCTCTATTTAAGGAAGATGGTGATGAATATTAATTCATAAAGAGAAAAAAATATAATGAAGTTTAATAACTAAAAGGGGATAGTATTTAAAGTTTGTAAAGAAAAAGTTTGTAAAGTTTGTAAATTTTCTGTTATTTTTTGTCGATTGAATGAATAATTGGATTTCGCCAAGTATATATGTGTCAATCACATATTGTAACTTGATTTAAACTTTTGATGCATGCTGAAGCTTGTACTTTCGCTTTCAATTGTTTTATTTTTGAAATCGTCTGAAACTCCTAACGAATTTTGGTCAAATGGATGCCCATGACTACCAGCAGCAAACGGATATCCGCCCTGCGTTGGTGCGAATCATTTAGAATTTTTTAACTCTTCGTAAAGGAACTACGAGCATCCGGGTATGTGGTGATTCCGTACGGAAATGAAATATTTACGATCTCCCCTTTCTGTTTATTCGGCTTTCGGGTTTATTTACGACCCCAAAACATGCACAAAGCGCTGTCAAGCGTTTTGTGCAAGCATCTGGCAAAGCAAAATTTTAATTTGATGAGTCATCAGCAGATCTTGATAGCGCTTCTTTGTTTGAGCAATCAAAAAATCGTTTACTCCAGATGAAATATATGCTTCGTAATTTTCAGACATACATAGCGCAGTTAACAGGAAATTAATTAACATAGTAAAATTAGAAAAAAAATTGAACTAATCAATTTTCTTAAGAGAAAAATCTTATTTCTCCTTCTTTTAATTCTCATTTTTTCATTCAAATAAATTTCTTTGGGGGAATTTTGCCTGACTTTTAATTTCATTCTGATTTTTGCCTGACTTTCAATAGATTCGATCTAATACTTTTGTAAAAATATAACTACTATGGTGTATAGTATTAGTTTTTAAAACGATACTGGTCGTACTAGAGTCATTCATTTTTGGCTTGAATGTACATTGATGTAAATCAACGTTTACTAACCAGTTGTTCCGTCTTACTAGGTTTCTGTACAAGGCTTCCTGGTAACCCTTATTTACGCGAGACTTACGGTCATTAAGGTCTTCAAGGAAATAATAAAACTTTTGTTTTTTGAGTCTTATCATCATAATGCTGCTTTCGAGTTTCATAGAAGACATCATTTTCTGTGCTAAAATATTTTTAATGAAGAATTGTTAGTACACGGACGTTAGTCATAAGAGTGACGACAACGGATTTTACCAGCTTCAACTTTTTACCAACACGCCAGCGCATCGCCGCTTTTACAGCTCCTTTTGACGATGCGCAGGCGCTGTGGTAAAAATATAGCGGCGGGGAGTATGCGCAGTAGCCATTGTCATCACTCTTACTACTTAAAGCACGCTAGTCATCCCCAGATTGGACAATGTCAAATGAGCTCCATAAGAATGCAATGTTTCGGAAACGCTGATGTAGAAAAATCATTTTAAATTCAGAGATGATGATGACTTTTATGTAATGGGATGTGTTTGAGCCTATTATTCTTTCGCTTGCACACTAAAAAATTCTAGTTCAAACTTTCATCAAAAATTGCTGAAAAACCAACATTTTGTACCAATTTGAACCACTATAATGGCATAGTTTCACCTAATTTCACCATGAATGTCAAACTAGGAAACATTATACTGGTTCACCTTTATACCAAATGTTGATTGCAGCTGAATTTCACCATTTTTTTTGCGAAAGGTTGAACTAGAAATATTTTAGTGTACATTTCATTGCTCAGGCAGCTGGCTATATTTTAGCAAGCATTTAATTAACACAAACGTTACATCAATAGAAATATATGCAACTGAAATAAGTCGGTTGTTTTTTTTTTCCACATAAAATGATGTATTTTATGCGGCCACAGCTTAACATTTCCCCCCCCCCCCCAAAACCAAATATGCGCACATGTAATCATTGCGTCATAAAATTCAGTCTTTTTCGATTTTGTCACGAACCTTACATTTCGCTTACGTGATGTATGGTCCTGACTAGATTTTTTCTTTTTTTGAGCTACTTCATCTAATCTTTGTTTTCTGATAATTTTTCGCTTGTCGGTGTACCTTATAAAAGTAGCTTTGAATTCAGCAAGAATTCTGAAAGTGTCTCTCGAGCTATAAACAAGTTATCAGACTACCTTAAATGGTACTTGAATTTGAAATTCGGTATCTAGGTCGTTATAAGATCATGCCTTCTCGTAAAGAGCTCTCATTTTATGCCTTTAGTCACGATCTATTGGGTTGAAATCTTCCATGGGTTCGTGACCAGTTGCACTAAGGCACGGTTCATGCAAATTGTATGACCGTCTTTCTGAACGACTATTAGAATACGCTTAAAACCGCAGTATATTAATGCCTCAACTATTTTCTAAAACTTATTATGTAGCGCCGCGTAAGTTCTCTCAATCAAACAATTCTACTGATTAGAAGAAGAAGAATTCCCCTAAAGCAAAACTTTCTTTGGACCCCTAAATTTTCTACTTTTTCCGAAACAGTTTTAAGTTAGCTACTAACCTTCCGACTCATTATTATTATTATTTTTCAGTTTTAATACGTAATCCAATATATATACATATTTTTTCCCAGTCCAAACGTTTGAGATAAGCCACTGATTTCGTTGACCTTCAATTTTTTTTCTGCGTTTTCCCACCCCCATTTGAATTCAATTGTTATCACATTATAGATTACAAATATTTCTCTTATTGTTTCGATCCTATGTGGCCTGCTACTGCTTTCGTTGCCCATCGATTGTTTAACTTACTATAGTTGGATCTTTTTTTTTTCACCACCTGTTCCGCAGATCACAGATTTCTTTTCCCTTTTGCTACTTGATTGTTTTAGTTCAACCCCATTAGTTCTTTTCCGAACTTATTTTTCCTGTCAGTGAAACAAATTTCTCTTGCTTTCGATGCCTGGGATCATTGAGTTAACATATGACTGATTTCAAATTTATTTTTTGTCTTTTTTAAAATATTGGATCTTACATTAAAAAGTATTTAAGTTACTGTAACTATTTACAGATGGAATTTGTCAAAAATCATACGCTAAGAGATAAATTATTTTCGACATAAATGCCTAGGTGGAAAGTTTCACCCTTTTGTGCTGGAACGAAACATTGCTGTTTTTTTTTTCCATCCCCGTCTGGAAGATAAATTTGAATTATTTACACACAAATGTGCCAATGACAAATCGTGCGGTAGTCAACCACTCTCGTAAGCTCTTCAGATGTCGAGAGTACTGTCACGACTTTTGCCGCGCGAAACCATCCTTGACACTTGCGTGCAGCTGTCGGATGCAAGGATGCTCTAAGAAACATGGCCACAAAAACTTGTTTATACAAAACTTTTTCTCTTTTCCTTCCTCACTTCATCTGCATGTCTCCAGGGAAATTCTTAAATTTGGCTTTGTTTGTTCAAGTAAGAACGACTTCACAAGAATCCGGGTAAAAAGAATGTAGACTTTCTCTCAACTCATTGGACAACATGACTTTTGATTTCTACGAGCATCTTTGACCTTGCTCTGTGGATATTGCGTAACTGGAATTATTTATACTAATTGAATATTCACGAGTGTTTTTGGCTGATATCTTCGGTATACATAAGCATGAAGTGAAAAATCGAGTAGTAAGTTTAAGTAGAGCTCAGTTAGCATTGAAACGGTTGAGCAAAAGGCTCCCTGATTTGAGCACGGTTTCGTTGGGATATGTTAAAAAAACAATGGAGGCAATTCAAGCAACCTCATTGGTCACGTGGCACCGATGAAAGCAATCTAAACAAAGGAAGCCCGTAGCATCGCTTTACATCGAGTTCGACAAACCTAATTAAAAACTAGGCCTAAATAAAGTTCTACAAAACCTAAAATTAACACTAAATACATTATATCACTATTGTAATAATTAATAAATTTTTTTTATAATGATTAAATTAAACGTAAATACTGGGTTATAATCAGAAAAAGCTGTGAAAATAGTCTAATTAGTTTTAAGATAACTAATTTTGCCTAGTGAACTCCACGTGGAACTCATTGAAAATCTTAGTAAACAAAGAGCGGATATCACGTGACAACGATGATCGCTCATGTATTTTGACTTATTATGTCTGTATGTGGTATTCAAGCACTTCCTATGTAGTGCTAATTATACATAAACTTAGCACTTGTAAGTGCTAATAAACAAATTATTGTTTAGTTGTTACATCGTTTACAAATCAAGACTTTACTATGCATGAGATATATTGTTCTTTTCCTGCGTTTTTGGAAATTGAACACTATTAAGTTTATGGAATTTTTACTGATCGCTAGGAAGCTTTGTATTCGAAAAATAAATCAACGTTTGCTCTAATTTTAAGAACAATTAGCTTTAAAGTAGTGCTGATACACCACTATAAAAATATGACTGGAATATGTTGATATGGATTTAGATTCACAGCGAACTTACTTCGTTGGCACCATGTATTTTTGTGTGCCTTTATTTATCAAATTAACTCTCAATCATTTATAACAAAGTGATTATATATAAAAAATATATGATTCATGCACAACAGACGTTCTTTTGTCTCTTTGGGATTGAAAAAACACACTGACGCGTGCATTTTCGACGGAAGCTGTACTGCCTGGGGCATTCTGGATCCCCTGCTATCATTGCGTGCCCGATTCTTAAAAAGGCAATAACACCTGCCTAGAACAAAATATCCGGATAAATGTACATGTGCTGGTTTCAATTAAGTATTTTATCAAAGGGAAACAAAAAACAATTCATACGAACTACAGAAGAATTCATGCAGCAGAGTGTTCTAAATATTTACAGTTTTTCAATAGAAAAAGAAAACTTTTTCTAGAGGTGTTATTAATTTCCTTTTTAATTAAATATTAAAAGTCTGTGCTTCAAACTGAGCATTCCATTGAAGTCCAAAATCAGTCTGTGCAATAAAAGCTGCGAAGGTACTTAATCTTTAACTCTGCTGGTTGGGGTGCTTCGCAGTAAAAAGGTTATAAGGGATTTCAGAAGAAGAGCTTCAGCCCTGCCTTTGTATATTCTGCAGATTTTCAGGAACATCCATGTCAGGAATCAATGAGGTACACTATCTCTTCATCTATTTGCTTTTACAGCAACGATTAAAGCGTTGAGATCCAGATTTTCAATAAAAGATTCATATTTCACTGGCAGACGAAACCATTATGCTGAACCATATGGCTTAATAGCATGTTCATGAACTAAAAGCGTTCGCGTCGCCATTTTGTTTTCACTATGAAAGGCCATTGGGGACGACACTGAATTTTCGAGAATTCATTAGGGCTGTCTTTTTAAATATTTGGCAACGGTTTATTAAAGTAATTTTAACTTTTAAAATATTTTCTTGTAAAGTATAAGAATTTTGTTTTTCAAACTTTAGTCATAATCCTAAAACTGCAGTTTATGAATGATTGTAAAATCTTCTGTAGCTCCCAATCATGCCAAGCATAAGGATCTCACGTGAACATAAATTACAATATTCTTTGTAAATTGTGTTCGAGAAGTCAATGATTTTAATATTGACTGTTTCCAAGAAGGCTAGTGGGGGACATAAACTGCCATTTTGCATAATTTGCAATTTAAAGTAATTTCGTTTTATCCAACTTTCACCGTATCCTCAGTATGGCAGTCATCATGAGGGTTCCGGCCCGTTGAGTAACTGGAGGCTGGAACTGCGCAAGAATTGGCATCCGGCTTCGCTTGAAGGCCCTTAGAAGGGTAGGGAGGCGAATGGGGTGGAACCATCGAAGCGAAGTCGGAAAAGGAATGCCATAGAATATTGACTCCCTAGGCCCGGGAGGCGGCACTTGGCTGTCAAGAACCTCAACTTGTGAGGTAACAACACACGAACACCATGTCAGTGGGGCTATTGGGAATCGCACAAATTCAGACATTAAAATCCTTTTATATATTTTAAAATGCAAAAGGGTTCTTCTCCTATAAGTGCCGTAAAATGTGTCGGCCGCTATGTTTACAAAGGAATCAATAATCCGTAATGGCATCAGCATATTCCAAATATGTGAAATATTTTTCTATATTGTCGTTTTAGGCATTTTTTATTGTTTCAAAATAATAGTTAATTTCTTTTAAAAACAGGCTGCTAGTGGTTGTTTAATTCAGTATAAGATCTACTAGATTACATTCATTTTTCAAAGCTATCTTAAAAAGTCTTGCAACATTAGCTACATATTTTTTGGAGTCCCTATGCTGTTAAAAGGGATGTGCTTAAAAACAAGAAAATATACCTTCTGTTTTTAGGCACATCTTGACTTACAAATATGCAAGCGCTGTTCTCAGTATTAAGAATTAATGCTTATTAAGAAATTATAGTTACCAAAAGTTTAAGCACTATTTTATTTTTACTGAAATAAATTATAAATTTATACAGCAACTTTACGTTCTAATTTAATACAGAGCGTGATTACTCCTTCAGAACTATAGAATTTGCATCAACTTTAAAAGACTATTCACCGCGCGAGACGTCAGAACGATTCAAGAAAATGAGTAGTTTGTTCGTCTTTTCGGAGCAGGAATACAAGATAAATATTTCGTCATATTCGGATTGAACGCCGTAAAATAGAAAAACATAATGAATGAGTGGAAAATTAACGCTCTTCTGCATTGCGCTGTGAAGAAATTTGGCGTGGAAGTGCTTTAGCACCCGCATTTGGTACGTTTGGGAGTTATATAATTTAACTGCTTCTCTGACAATTCGATGTTTTCCAGGAGTAGTAGTTAGAGCATTAGCGTAGAGTCAAGACAGTCCGTGCTGAAACCCCAAGTGTGATTTTTTTTGTGGTCTCAAAAAAAGAGATCCTAACCTTTTCATTTTTGAGAAAAGGATTGCTTAAAAGAAATTGAGCTCGGTTTTTCAAATATAAGTCATTTTGACTTGAAGCTATTCCGAGAAAGTGATGTTCTTGAAAATAAGCCATTTGTGCTAATAAGAAGAATTCTGATTTAACCGTGAAGAGTTCTTTTTAACCTTTCAAACAGTGTTTTCTTGCTTTATGTTGACTCATTCCCAAAAATTTACATACGGGAGATTGGAAATCGAGATGAAAGTTCCCGGACATTGATACAATCCCTTCACGAGGAAACGTTTCTCTCAATGAACAGTATCTACACGACTTATTTGAAGCCGAAAATTACACTTCTTCAACTCAAGTAAACCACTTGATGCGGGTGGTTACGTGGTCAGCATACCTACACGTGCTTTACCCAATGGCTCGTGACAAGAAACAAAGAATTTGGACAGTTCTCATGACCTTAATGCTGCTCTTAGCAGCCTACTTTACTCTAGAAAAGTAAAACATCGACTCTTCTATGCTTCATAAAGGCTCAAATATGATTTAATTTGTGGTTACAAACCAAAATAGGAGATTTTCTAGTCTGTAATTTGATGAACCACATACAAGCCTCTGTCTCATATGTGTATTTCGGTACAAAAACTTTTTACAAAATATTAATTAAATTCTAGTAAGAAGCTTTTTAAAAAGTTTAAATGAAGTTCTAGTAAGAATCTTTTTGCAAAATATTAAAGTAAGAAACTTTTTGAAAATGTTAATGAAGTTTATGGAAGAATTTTTTAAAAACAATATTAATGAAGTTTAAGTTAGAATTTTTTTAAACAATACTGAAGTTCTCGTAAGAAGCTTTAGATGATTGAAATTTATTTAAAGCCACGTCTTTTGATAAAGACTGCAGTCACTTTTTTTTTAAAAATAGTAATTAGAAAAGTAATGAAATTCATGAAAACCTATGTTATGAGGAAAATATATTTCGCGAAAATTACATGCACGTGCGTTTTTCAGTGGATATAAACGCAGCTATACGAGAAAAATGGCAAATCAAGAGTAAAGTTTATTAATAATTCAACTTATACACTTCTTTATACACACACTCTTCTATATACATTGTACGCGTGACATTGACATTTTTTTAAAAATTATGTTCCTCTTTCGCAGGGGAAAACATGGTATTTCTCAGAAAATCGCTCCATAATTAAGGCACGGCTTAGACCCTAGTTTCTAATTGTTCGCACAATACGATAGAATAAGTGTGAAAATTTCTCAAGAAATTCTATTATTTCTATATTTAAAAACCAGGTGTTTTGGATGTGTTGATATTTTGACTGCTAGCGTGAAGCAATGCTTAGCCTGTGCAAACGAAATTCTCTTCACCTGTTCGTGCGTAGAGGCATGGTGAGCATTTACTTTCCACAGCACAAAACAACACAGGCGGAAAGCGATGAGGCACATCACTTATCCTTGAAGTGAATCGCATCTTGCAAAGGAAGGAAACAATTTTGGCTTTGGGTTAGCCTTGGAGTGTCAAGTTTGAGCCGACGACAATATTTATTTTTTTGTAAAATGACTCTTCAAAGAAGAGCCGTTTCTCCTACCCTGTAATTGTAACTTCTCCAGAAATATGAAGAAAAAGAATCGTTACTAATATAGTGTTTTTGTAACTACCATTTTAACATAATAGAAGGAACTGAACCAATGAAATCCATTGGTTCATTGGATGATTTTGACTTTTTTGATGTGACATTGGAGAAACATGCAAATTTTACTGCATCTTACACCCAAAGTGATAATAGAAGCAAAAACGTCAATAAGGATGTTAATTATATACAGTAGAGCCTCGATTATCCGAAGTAATGTGGACCGAGGGTACCTCGGATAATCGAAAACTCGGATAACACGGACTATGTCCAAATCGAGAGGGAAACAGGGGTTGAAATGTATGAAAATGTCGTCAAAGATGTAAAAAAAGGCATTTACTGTACATTTATTATGAAATGAAAAAATAACGTTACATACATACAAATATCTAATTTTATATGTACACATCAGTAGGGTACATGTTCCAGTTAAAGTTGTCTCTTGAAGAAGTCTATATATATAGTATATATATATATTGTTTTCTGTTTAAAGGTTGTTCTAGGTCTTTATATCACCAGAAAATAATTGGATGACTGACGTCAGTCAGTAACGACGCCATCGGCCGCCAAACAAAAAACTTTTTCAAGGGCAAATGTCGTATTCCCGGTTAACCCGGAACTCGGTTAATCGGGCCTCAGATAACCGAGGATCTACCGTACCAAGAATGGATCATCCAATCTCATCATGAGCCAATGCAAATTGTTTTTATTTAATATATTATTCTTAATGAAAAAAATATTAACACAGCTAATCCATTTTTAGCCTACTTTCCCGTAAAAGTAAAAAAAAATAATAATAAAGCATGAAAGAAGGCAATGTATCGAGAAAAAAACGTTAGAAATCAAGAAAAGTCAAAAATAAGTTAAGTAATTAAATAAAGATTGAAAAATAAAATAATTGGAAGTAGGGTTTTGAGATGGGGAAAAAGTGTGCCTGTCGGTCTGTCGCTCTTTTTGTCTGTCTGTCGGTCTGTCCCCCCCCCCCCTAATAACTTTTGAACGAATTGTCCGATCCGAAAAATTCTTTTTACATTCGTAAGATCTCGGCGAGGACATCTCATTTCCATATTTTACTTTTTGGTTTGAACAATTTTTTGTTCAATTTTGAGCAGTTCAAAAAATTTTAACATTAGCGCCTATGGGCGAAAATGAAGCAAATTATGTAAACTCTGGTCACAAGTTCCAAGTTCCAATGAACAAGATTACTGGAGGAAGCTCTTGGCGTAAAATATTGATTTGAACAATTTTTGTTCATTTTTGAACAGTTCAAAAAAAAATTAACATACCGCCTACGGGGAAATTTCAATCCTATATAATTCCTGATCTAGCGGCCCGATTTGCTTGGAACAAACTTTATCGGAAAGCTCTTATGACGTAGAACATGTACGAGTAGAAATTTCATCCAGAACTAACGAGCCTATTTTCCTATGAAATTTTTTGATCGGGATTTTCAAGAATATTTTTGAATTAATGAAATATTAAATGAATAAGCAAAAGAATGAATGAATAAATAAGTGAATGAATACATGAATGACTTACTAAATTAATGATTGAATGAATATGTATTAACCGCTGAAAAAAGTATATTTGAAGCAATTAAGAACGAAAGCTAAACGAGAAAGCTAGATTAAAAATTTGAATTCGGTGTATACGGGAAAGTAGGCTCGTATAGTTCTAGACGGAACTTCTTGTTTGTAGTAAAAAGAGTATATAAAACCTGAAGGCATTTTGTAAGCCGGGGAAAAAGGCACATTTTCCTAAATTCTTGAAATATATGTTACTTCGAAAACCGTGATTATTTTGTTGCGCCCCTCCCTCATTTTGTACCTAAACAATTCCAATGAGTTTCAAAACTCGACGAAACTGATTTCCTGTGGTGATGATATTTAAAAATCGTACACGGTTTCTGTAATTCTGTTCTGTAGAATAGTACCACAGAAGTTATATAAATGCTATAGCTCTTATCGAATTTAATCATTAAATTTTGCCAATTACTTCCATTCAAAACTCGAGTGCTGAACTGAAAGAAATCCCTCAGGAAAGCAACTTTTTTAAACGCCCACCTGACAATTTGGGTTGCATTTTCACCCCTCATTCAATGACATATATTCATTGGGACAGGGAGTAGTGTGGGGGAAAAAGCGAAGTAAATTATCATCCTAATGAAATTATTTCGTCATTCTGAGTGAAGTGTAGTCTTGAAATTTTATAGTGCATTTATAGAACACATTTGTACCATATCCGATCTTAAAGACGGATATTTTCCTACGCAGATACCATAAGCTATTATTGATTTTTCGCACAACGTCAATTTTTATTCGATTAAAGTGGCAACATATATAAAATTTTGCACAACGATCGCCAAATGCAGGGCAGAAATATCATTTTCAAAAAAATGACAACAGAGCTTCCGCCAAATGATCTTCAAATACAGAGTAAAAATATTATTCCATGAAAGAGCGAAATAAAAAACGAAAGTTAGAAAAGACATTTTTTCAGGTCTTTTGTGCACTATTTCCCTGCCGCCGATTAAATATTGTTATTGTATGTTTAACCTTACACATTACGAAAGTCCATCTATAATTTAGAGACTCAAAGCGCAATGTTTTATTTATCATGTTCATCATAAAATTCTTTTAATCTTCTTTCTTATTTTCTTCTCCAACGATCTTAGGGGTGGATGGCCGGTTGTTGCCCGCGTTGCCAAAAGACGAAGAAAAAAACTCGTTCTTCTTCTTTCAGGAATACTTGTAGGCTTTCGCCAAACATTGTCGCCAATCGTATGAAAAGATGTGATGCCAAATTTCAAAGTATTATTTATTTCCTTTTTCCAATTTTGTTGCGCGTGTACTTTTGAAATTGCTTTTCAACGCAGTTGCAATTTCGGAGCGAATCCTTTTGATCTGTAATTGGAATAAGTATTGAAACTCTGCGGAGGGCGAAAGAAGATGTGTGCATATTCTTTAAGGCGTTTACGCTTGGAGCTTACCCTTTTCTCATATTACATTGAAATGATGTTTCTGATTTATTTATTTTTTTATATGCATTAAAAGAGTTACTAACCTCAATTTGAGATAAACGTTGGTAGTATTCGTAATTTTTTGGTATTTAACTTTGTTTCGTCTAATAAAGTTAAATTTCAATTTTTTTTTCATCAAAAATTTGAATTTTACGAAACATGAATTTTTATTCCAACCTTTCACTTGATACTATCAACCGAAATTTTCTGTGTTAAATATTTGGTTTCATATGTTTAGTGTATGATATGGTGATTCGTGTAATTTCTTCTACCAAAAAATACCTACATTAAATTTTTTTTAATGTTAAGACAGCAAAATTCATTTAATGTTGTTAAATGCCAAATTTACCGAACGCCACTAGCGCCTCTACGTATGTAAAGCAAATGTTGAAAGTTTGCATTGCGATTCTTTTTTCTCCCTCTCGTTCATTTATATTATCAAGGGTTCCCAACATATGGGTCGCCACTTCAAACGGGGTCGTGAGGCACTTTCTACGGGGTCGCTGCTTTATTTTTATTTCAGAAATATATGTGACTGTATATTATGTATATATGTTTACATATTTTGATACTTTGTTTTTATGTACAAGTTTTGCTAATTTTTGCTAAAAAGAAACACAATATTTAAATTTTAAAATATGTGCTCAAAATACATCCTAAAAGTTAAATTGATTAATGATTTCTTGAAGCCCAGTGGCTGAGTGGTAGCCTTCCGTGCTACCATGCCACAGGTCCGGGGTTCGATTCCCGGGCTGGGCAGGGTCGACTCAGCCTTTCACCACCCTCAGTGGGGTCGATAAAATGAGGACCAAGCTCGCTTGGGAACTAACACTGGGGATTTCGCGTCAGGCCGACCACTTGACCGGAATAGCTGCTTCTGTGCCCTAGGGGCCTCAGTTTTGAAAGCTGGGATGGACACAGTAGGCCAAGGCCCCCAATGGACTGTCGCGCCACTGAATTAGTGGTTTCTTAAATAATTGCATATTACTCATGAGCAAAATTTCTTACTTATATGAGTCATCCTGTAAAATGTGTGCCGTATCTATATGCACATAGTGTGTGCGTGTGTGTACATATTGGGTCGCGGGCTTCTTAGTTGTTATGAAAAGGGATCGCAAGTTTAAAAACGTTGGGAACTATTGTATTAGGTGGTGAATAAGTAAAACTAAGCCACTAATTAAATTAAAATGAAGAACAATGATTGAAGCAGAAAATAGCAATAATAATTACTAGTTTTGTTGATGGAATTTTTGCTGCTATTTTGTGTTTTACATGTTATTATTTTATTTTATAATTACTCTTCTCTTTTTACTTCTGGTCAGGGATAATTCTTATATTTTTATCCTTCCTAACTAATCATTAAAACTATAATCTACTTATGAATTCAAACAATAGGTGATATTTTCATATTTTAATGTTACGAGATCGTGAGAAATTTCTTTTTTAAACTATGTGAAGAGAGCATTTTTTTTTCATTCTAAAAGATCGGAGGAATCTTAATTTCATATTGAATGATGAGGAAATATAAAAGTTTTCTTTCTTGGTTTGAAATTGTGTTTTTTCTATGGATATAGTTTTATGCAAATTATGTTACTCTTGACTTAAAAATGACTCGATGTTATACAGAAAGAATGCGAATGAAAAAGAAAAATCTTATTCTTTTATGCGTTTAAAACCTTATTTAAGGTATGCAATATTTAAAAATGAAATGAACAGAAATAATAATACTAATAATAATAATAATAATTCTTATTATTATTCAGTTTAAAAGATTGAAGTGAAAAATATTTTTTAGGTTTAAATTCAGGGGAAGAAAACATAATTTCTATCATAGTAGTTAGTACGATATTAATTTTTATACAAAAGACTAATGAATTTCGTTTGTGAGCATTAAGTGCGATCATTTGCGGAGACTGCTGTCGTATAACTATTTTAATAATGTACTTTTAAAATAAATTTAAATTTTAATAAATAAATAAATAAATAAAAAACTATTTGTATGTACTATAAAAAAAAGGTCAACTAATCTTTTAATGACATCGCTATCCAGAATTACGTAAATAGTTATTTAGCTGCTAGAGGTCAAATTGATGAAAAGTAATATTTAAAAAAAATAAAAAATTTTTTTTAATATATATTAAATGATATAGAAAAATATATAGAAAAAATAGCGGAAATACTAAACTAATTTTCAGGATTTTTTTGTAAAAATCACACATCAAAGAATTTTGATTATTTAAGAGGATCTTTTGCATGCTTAACATTTTATATAGAGCTCATTTATGCTATCGCGAATTTTGTGAAGGATCCGTTTTGTGTTGATGTTTATTCTTTCTTTTGCTGAGCATAGTTTCGAGAATCATCTTTTATTACATAGTTTGTATTAGATCATGTTCGGACTGTTTAGTACCATTTTTAAAAACAAAAAGAAAAGTTCTCACTTAAAATTTTGGTCAAAGTGGGATATCCCACCTTGTATTTTTCCCCAGTGTGAGCCCTGAAATAATAATTTTTAAGAAAAGTTCATCATTAATAAATACAAATATTATGTTACTTTTTTATGGTTATCCTTAAACAAATTTTTAAATATCGGTTTACCATAGTTAGTTTCTTACATGATGTCAGTATCGTATCGTATCGCGAAATTTAATCGTAACCGGTCCACGTTAAGTGAATTATATGTGAATTAAACATAACATTAACATTGACTTTTTCCCTAAACAGTGATTTTAAGAAAAATAAATAACCACGGAAAAGCATTGTTTCTGGTCGATTTGCTGACTAATTTAAATGCATGTCTTGCTTCATTCAACTGATAAATTTTGAGTTCCCTTCGTATGGTACTCTCTTTTAAAGTGAATTTGTTATCTATTTAGGCTCTTACGCATGACAGAGACGTTTTCTCTAAACAACCTCTTGAAAGAAAAGACTCTTAGACATGGGAAAGCATTTTTGATTTTTTCTTTGATTTATTTAATTTTAATGTTTTTGATTCGGTCTAGATTTTATATTTTCTTCGCATCGTGTTAGGTTTTGAAAATACTAATACTACATTTAACTTTAATTTGTCAACTCACAATAAGTAGTTTTATTTATAATAAGCAATAAAGTATCGTATCATTACATTTGATGAGCATATCCTAGAAATTAATTTTGTTTCTTTGTTTGAAAAATTAATTTATATGAGTACCTGCAAGATATTTTTTCTATTTATGAGAGAAAATCGCCAAAATATTAGTTTGGGAATATGATTTTAAGACGCAAAATCTGATCTGGAGTCTGAATTTTTTTTTCTGTAATACATTAATGTTCTTCAGATATTGTTGCCTTAATATTTTACTCTTGCAAAATGAAAAAATAAATAAAAATGCAAAACGCTTAAATAATAAAGCATCACACCGTTATTTTGAGGAATGCATTCATGTTATATACATAATTGAAAATTATTTTATCAAAAAGCAAAAACAAAATTAAATATAAATAAATCAAGTACGAATTTCTTTTACTTTTTTTCTTTTTGCTCTGTAGCACAAAGGCTTACATATTATTTCGTGCCTAGTTTACAGTGTATTGTGCATATTTTAGATGTTAAAAATGGAAGTAGTGTGCCAGATGTAATTTGTTAATCACTATGCTTTTATACTTTCACTATAAGTGTTTAACAGAACCTGAAAACAAAATCTTGTTATTCAAAAATGTGAATGATACAAATAAGCAAAAACAAATAAATGAAAATAACTAAACATTTTTGGTTTATGTTGCTTGAATTTTTTAAGATTTAAATTTTTAAAATGTAACATAACGTTGCCGAGTACTTGTATTCTACACAATTTCATAAATTTCTATAACATACGAATTTAATATTATTGTTCCAAATGCTTTATGAAGAAATGCTTTCACCGATGTTCTGTGTTATGATACATTGCGGCCGGAATTAATGTTTAAGCGCAACATTACGGTAACTATAAAAATTTTTCCCTGTAAATTGGCTTCTTGCATAGAGTGTATCTCTGCGAGGAAGCTTGCTTTAACGAAAACATGTGCACGTGTATATTAGCGTGGGCTGAACAAACATTTTTTTTTTTTTTTTTTCTTTATTTTTTCGATTTTTGACGATGGGTGATGCAGCAACCATGCACATGCCAAATTTGAAATTAGTAGGATAATAACTTTACCATATATACGCATTTTTGAAACAGAATTTGAATCGATTCATTCGTAAATTGTAAACTAACTAAGAGCACAATGAAAAATTCTAGAAGAAATGGTCGAAAATATTCAGCAAGGAATTTATTAGACTCATAAAGAAATATAATATAAGTATTAATAAAAGAAATATTCAAATTCATAGAAATGAGATAATAATATTCCGAATTAAATTGGGGATTTTAGTTTAAAAATAATTAAAAGGAAATTTTTGCTTTTAGCCCAAAAATGTAAAGTAATAAATGAAAAATAGAAATAATGAAGAATATCAAAAATAAATAAATAATTAGGGGTTAAATAACTTAATAAAATTGCAATAAAATGAAGGTTAAAAAATGTAATAAATAAATTTGTACATTAGAAGAAAAATGAACTTCTCTCTATGTTTTATGACCGTCAATAAATGTGCAAAATTTAAGAAAACATTTCGCATGAAAAATAAAAAAATTGTGACACAGTGCCTTTTATCTCTGATACATAAGGTTGAAGGATTCTTCTGCCTGTTTTCTTAAATTTCACTTTTATTGTCAGTTATAAAAACTAGGCATAGTGCTTTTGGCCTCCAATGCACAGAAAAAAATAAGGGAAACTATTATAAATGAATAATGAATTGAAGTGGAACTGAAAACAACTCTTTAAAAAGGAAACAGCGAAATGAATAAATGAAGCAGAGGAAATTGAGAAACTTTCGATTTTAAAATGAGCATAAAACCACAAAAGCATACTTATAGCTGGGTGTATCATATTCCTAAACTATATTAAAATTCGATAATCGTAAATAAATGTTTCAGAGTTATAAATTTAAAATTGAAAGAGGAAAATAAAATAATGAACAAACATCTCAAATTGAATAAATATATATATACTATATAAATAAAAGCATGAAATTTAAATTTTCAGATCAGTATACAGATATTTTAAAGTGTAGAATATTCTAAGAACACGAAAAAGACACAGAAAAAAATGTAATAAAAGATATAGGAAAAGTGTGAAAATCTAAAATACTTTAACAAAGTAGATTTTTTAAAAATTCAATAAAAATAAGATAAAGGAATCCTGGAGATTAAAATTAAAATAATTGAAAAAGTAATAAAGATTATCTCGAAAGTTAATAAATATAAGAAGCCATCCTTGTACCAGAACTGTCAGTACTTTTGGCGACAGCTTTAAAATTCGATAAAAAGTGAAAGTCGCCAAAGAAGGCGAAAAGTTATCTTCCCCTAGTGTTATTGTGGACGCATTCCGTGGCGGTCACGGTTTCGCAGTTTTTCTCATCGTAATGACCATCCCGAGTGGCTAAGGATTTGTTTTTCGATCGAACATTAACGCCATCTTGGCAGATCATCTTGATCGCCGAAGGGGAAGGGGAGAAACTTTCGCTTTCAAGTTCGACTAAGGAACGCATAGCAAAGGAGTTATGAAAATCTAAGTGATGCCCGAAGTCAACTGAGCAATAAGTACTTAACTGAGAAATGCTGAGCGTGAGATAACACGAAGCGAAAATTTTTATTACCTACAATTTTGACGCATTAACGAAATTTTTAACCCTGTAATTTCCAGTTATGATTTTTTCATTAATCGAAACCTTTTCATAGGAAATTACTTTAAGAAATAAACTGATTTTTTTTTCTCACGCCTCCTCTTAGATTCTATCATCACTTTCTCCCTCTGTTTTGGGGAATATTAATTTACGTAATAAGCTATATCAAATAATTCCATATTTCAGTACACTGCGCAATTGTTGGAATTTTCTAAATTTCAAAAAAATAACAACGGTTAGACATTTTCTATCAAACTTTAAACGTTTTTCATTTAATTGAGAAATTTGGTGGTAAAATACATTTTTACAGATAAGCGTTTCTTAAATTGTGTTCCGAGAAACCCTGTGGCTCCGCAGAGATCACTCAAGAGTTCCATGGAAAAAAGCATTCATAACATTCAAAAAAATGAAGGAAAAAGCAATAAAATTTCGAAAAAGCGTGATGCCTTTTCGAAATTTAAAAATAATAATAATAACAACAGAACTTTTGCTTTTAGATAGTGATTAAAACAGTTCGTGCAAATGCAACTATTATACAACGTGAGTTTATTGATTAGGATATGTATAAGAGAACCTCAACGACAAGGAAATACAAGCGAGTTCCCTGTACACGAATATTAAAGAAAGCTGAGATGTGTGTCTAAAAACATTAATTGATTGAGTTTTTATGAGCTTAAAAAGGCGCATTAATACCTTATATCTTATATATATTCCGCTCTTAACATTTAAGCAGTGAAAATTTTCTCCCGAGTTGCGGACATGCAACTTGCGCCCCTCGTTAAAGCAAATGTCACTATTTTCTTTCTTTAAAATCATTTTGCAATTTTTTTTTGCTGGATGAAGAGGTTGTTTCAAAGTAAACTAACATGCATTTTTGAACTTGCGTGCTTTTCTTAAGAACGCCATTTTGAGATAATTCGGTTTAGTTTTTACTTCGTCCATTCGAGATTGATCAGCCATGATACGGCGAGCCTTCCAGTTGCTGGGAGGCTACATCTGAAGTACTAAAAATTAGTACCACTCAGTTCATTTAAATTTTACCTCTTAGAACCTTGTTTGAGTAACTTTTGTGCCTACTATTAATTTTTGGTATTATTTTTTGAAGATAATAAATATTTATTAATGTAACTGATTTTTATTGCAAATTATTTATTCCTGAATGTTTCATTATTGCCATGCTATTGTAGAAAACATTCCATGGTATGAGTCGACCTTAAAAGGGGTTCCGTGCAACAAAGAAATTAATAAACGCTGGTATAGATATTTAAAACATATAAATAAATCTAAAACAACTGCTACTACGGATCGATAATTTTTATTTTTACAAGAATGTTTGAAAAATACCAGTATTAAAATCATAGCTGTGCACCGACTTATATCGCTGGCGCTCTGATAAAAAGTCAGTAGTATATCTACGGGGGAAAAAAGTGGAAAAAGGAGAAAAAAAGAAAGAGAAAAACGGTTCTGCAGTGAATCAGATTTACAACTATGCATTTCATGCTGGTAACCAATTTTAAAAGTTAGTCAGTAAACCTACTGTACCAACTGTTAGAGTTGAGTTTTAAAATGATTTTTTCAATTTTTTGCAACTATTTAAATTGGCACTGCTTCAAAAATGGAGTTTGTGTGAATATTCACGCGGAGGAAAACTACTTTTTAGAATGAATATGGGTATGAATGTAAATAGAAATTTTTGATCTGGATTAAAAAGTAGTTGCATATATGTATATATAGAAATATAATGTTTAAGTTAAGTGTTACACGAAGACTTGCAATAAATACAGAAAAAATTTTTTTTCACAAACATATTTTGTCAGACGTATTTGTACTTTCCATTCTTAATTTTTTTTCTTTTTCTTTTTTAGGTAAGTAAAAAAAGTTGAATTTTTCAGTGTTTCATTGTTTCAAAGAGGTTCATAAAGGTATGATATAAATTTATTTGTATTGCAGTAGAGCGTTCTTCGGAAATAGTAACCGGCATACAATGTTAATACGCACACACACACATATATATATATATATATATAGTTTTTGAGGTGGTATAAAAAAAACTAATACAATTTGAGACTTAGAACTTTTAATATTTTAATTTGTATATGATCCCATTTTTTTTACATTAAATTTTGAACACCAGTTCAGCAAGATGGCGGCCTTCAGCAGCATTACACTGATGCAGTCTATTCTTCCAAGAGCTCTTCCTGTGCACTTCAATACTCCGCGTAATGTTACGTTCCATAGTGGAAGCCTTTTTCTGTGAGGATATTTGAAGGAAAAAGTTTGGAAACATCGACCCTATACTTTTGAAAAACTGAAGGACCAAATTATCGAGGAAATACCCGCCATACCCCCTAAAATGCGCAGAAAAGTTTGCTAAAAATTCAGAAATAGATTGCATCAGTGTATTTCTGCCAAAGGCCGCCATCCAACTGAAGTGGTATTCAAAACTTAATGTAAAAAAAAAAAAGGATTATATACAGGTCAAAATAAAAAAGTTTTAAGTATCAAATTGTATTTTTATATACCCCCTCAGAACCGGGTCATTACTTTTGCCCCACCCTGTAGATACATATATGCGGCTTCACTTACGTTGCTGGTAGCACGTAATTTTAACTAGCCATTTCAATTAATAGTAAAAGAAAGTTGAACCATCGTTTTAGAAGAAAACAAAACTTATATGGAAAGGTTTAATAGCTTGTTGACCAGCAATTTAATTTTGAATAGCCTATTTCTTATAATTGTGTCTTTATCTAATTTTCGTGCACATGCAGTATATAATCGCTTAGTGAACGCTTTGTTAATAGCGAAAGTTTCTTTTTTTGGTTGAATTTATTTTACAAATATTATGTCATTAAAAAAAAACTTATCTGTTTCTTAATTGTTATTTACCTCTAAGGTATAATTGTACTTGTAATAAAAATATTCATATTTTAATACGTGATTAAACGTTAGCATCCGTTTCCAAATTGTTGATACCGCAGACGGGTGTTCGTATTTTTCTATACTTGGAAACTCGCGGCAGCATTGTTAATATCGAATACAATAGATCCGATGACCTTCTACAATTATTTGAGTTTCCTTGGAACACAATAAGCCAGGTAATAAATAGCTCGGCTTTCCTCTGGATCGTTTTCCTTCATGAATTTCTTAGCATAAATTGGCAACAGCTGTGAGCAGACGAACAACAAAAGCTGTGTTCAGAAATAAAGCATAAGTGGGAGAATCTAACAATGCAAATTCCAAAATGATTTTTGTTTGCGAATTCGAAAGGGTTGTTATCCAATATAAGTATAAATGTTTGCTTTTTTAAAAATGATGGATTGTTATCATTTATGCGTGCTTGAATGATATTATAGTAGTTGATTGAATATAATATCAATCATTTATATCAATTTAGATAGAATCAAACATGCTGATTTTTCCCTTATATCGTTAAATTTTTCCAGACCTTGGTAATTGACGTATGTATGTTAAAAGATAAATTGGCTACTGTTCATAAGTTAAAAACGAAATTACGAATTGAACGAACGATCTATGGTTTCGCCAATATTGAAGAAGTGAAAAATACATACACATATGAAAAGTTCTATTATCGTTAATAGGCTGTGTTTAAGAAAACATATGCTGCAAATGTATACACATTTTTAAAACATACCAAAGCTTCGAAATCCGTAATACGTTTAAAATTTATATATATAATCAAAACAAGCTAATTGATTACATTTTAAACATCAAATTTGACATGCCTATAACCAGATCTTTCGTGCAGTAAGGGGGGGGGGTGCAGAGAGCGCGTATTTATATATATATATATAATTATATTTTTATATATATATATATATATATATATATACAGACTTAAAAATTTGTAAAGTAATTAATATGGGTTATATTATTAAAATTTAAAAAGTTAAATGGGTTCTGTATATTTGCATCTAGAATCTAAATTTGAGATTGAATAACATTTCATTTGTTTTATTTATTAGTATTAAAACAGTATTTTTTACTTGAACAAAAATTGCGATCTACTCAATTTATGGACTTTCTGAAAGTAAAGGTCGAATACATTTTTTTTCACTTAAAGCACTATCATATGAATAATTAGACAAAACTTTAATAGTTCCATCACACAGCAAAGTAGAAAAAAATTGTGTTTAGACACTCCTTGCGCTGATTTTGGTGTGAAATAATTTTTCGTAATTCCTACACTTCATGGAAATTACTAAATATAGACAAGCAATAATATACACTCAGCACATAAACTTATGTAAAGCGCAAAATAAAGAAACAAATATTAAACAAATAATTAATGTAAAATCTTGAAAATGTAGTTTTTAATTATAAATGAAAGTACTATGTTTTGTTTTTCAATAGTCACTACAAAAAGTAGCCTACGGAACCAGCCTTAATTCGTCAATTTAAGCGTACATTCTCTGAAAGCTATTTGTGCCCTTTTTATGATATGCTGGATGACCTCACGTGTCCACAGTAAATGATTTGAAGATCTTCCCCAT
The DNA here is from genome assembly GCA_038502835.1 of Octonoba sinensis. Taxonomy (NCBI): domain Eukaryota; kingdom Metazoa; phylum Arthropoda; class Arachnida; order Araneae; family Uloboridae; genus Octonoba; species Octonoba sinensis. Next base: position 12,161,166 of record CM076606.1, on the reverse strand, counting down.
TTTATGCAAGAGCATCCCCGACTTGTCAGCACGTGCTTCTTTATGGTCTCACTGCTAACAATGCTTATGCTGCCTGGTGGTTCTTAAATTAGGCATTCACACCTCGTCTTCTGAAGAATTGAGTTGAGGCAGCTGATGTTATTTAAAACTGTGGAACTGGAAAGACGTTTCGTGGAATGAGGAACAAAACAGAATGGATGTCAGATTTACTGAATGTTCATGTTCAGAATAAGAATGTTAAAGTAAATTTGAAGTCTTTCGCATGTAAATTATCGTGTAACTTAAATCCGGGTTTCAAATAGAATGTACTGCAGTGTTATTTGAGCTTGTGACGGTATTTTCAATATAACTTTTCTTCTTTTTTTCTTTATGACTGAAAGTCTCACTGTAAAAAAAATCCAACTGTTAAATAACGTTTTGGATTACTATATTTTTGTGTGGGTACTATTGTTTTTAAATATCTGTACCATTTCACACAGTAGATGTAGAATTATCTCATAATTCTGCTTCAGTTATTCTTTGAAATAACTCAAAAAGTAATGCAAATGAAGACGTGACATTGATTTTTTCTTTTTTTTTCTTTATGACTGAATCGTCTCACTGTAAAAAAAAAAGGTATTTTGCACCAAAAAATTGTGAAAATTTGTTGGCCATAAAGGATGGTACATAATTTTACCCTATTTTCGTTGCAAAGTTTTAATGTGTAAGCTAATAAACGTGTTATTAGATAACAGATCTACTTTTCTACTTCGGGCTGCCCTCCCCCGGGCACGAGATAACAGATCTACTAACTTTACTTAAGAAAAGAAGTGGAAACTTTAATAGAAGGTTAAAAAATATATATTCGTAATCATGACTGATATTTTAAGTAATTATATTACAACTTCGATACAGCACAGAAAAAATCGATAACTATAGATGTTCCAACAAAAGTGGTAAAGAGTCAGATTTTTTTAAATATATTTTGCTGGAAAATTAAAAGTGTTCCTATCTTGCTCATGATTCGCCCCTCAAACCGTATTTCATTTCAAGAGATGTTTCTGAAAACTTTCTTGTAATCGTAGAAGGTCACGGTGAACAATTTTGAACCAGACATCAGATATTTGCGAATTACATGCCCACCAGCTTAAAACATGATGCCTTTTCTCAAGGAAAAGGAAAAGAAACCCAGGTACATCGCTTGAAGTCACGGTTACGAAGCTATCAGGTTTCTCGTGCCTTTGGAAAGGTTTAAACGTTCATAAACGACAGATGACATGTCTTTTCATGCACCGCCGCTTTCGCTTTTCTACAATTGCTTACATCCCAAGTTATTAGAATAATCGACATCATAATCGTTTTTCCCTATTCTTGTATCGACTTGCAGCAGTGAAAAGTTTCTAGTAGTGATTTGAATTTGCGCCGTGACTTTTATGCCATTTATGCAGTAAACGTTCGTCGTTAAATTTTTAATCCAGCTCACGTGGCCTTCACATTGTGTTTGATAGAAGTACTACATGTCTGAAATGCGACAAGGCCATAACTTAAAAACAGTCGAAATGACAGTAAATATAGAACTAAGTATGTTCTATTGAGTTCCTCAATATCAATGTCACGTCGTTATTTGCTTTTCTTTTTGAGTTATTTCAAAGAATAACTGGAGCAGAATTCTGAGATAATTCTATAGCTACTGTGTAAAAATGTACAGATATTTAAAACCAATAGTACCCACACAAAAATATAGTAACCCAAAACGTTATTTAATCTCATATAAATGGAAGAAAAAAAATGGATACTAAAATTATGCTTTAAAATTTTTAATACCCATCTGCCAAAAAAAGCAGTCGATTTTAAATTTTGACCCTCTTCCATATAAGAGGTGCGATATTTTACTACTAATCCACACGTGATGCAGGCTATTTACTGATGGTAGATTGAGCATAAGACGGGTCAAGGAGTTGGTGAAACTAAACTTCAGTTTAATCTAACCAAACTCAGTTTCAAATTTTCTTTCCCAAACATTCTTTTTGTTGTTGTTGTTTAAAATTTTAGTTAATTTAGTTTTAAAAGTTTCAGGAAAATTTTAAATTTAAACACAAATATAAGCAGACAGATGGCTCAGTTAGAGAAACTAAAGTTTGTTTTTGTTTGGTAGTCACTGATCCAAACCGCGAAACTGCCGGGACCTAGACTGTTTGCAGCCCACAGGCAGTGAGATCGAAAACAAGTTAGTCGAAAAATGAATCGTTTGGAACATCGAGGTCACAGTGTAACATTGCTTTTCTAAGTGTTTCAAACTGTAAAGCACATGTGACCTTTCACTGTTGCTTGTATCTGGGCGGTATTGGTTTTCTTTCCGCTGCTATGGAATTGTGACTCTTTAAAAAATATTTCTTTCCTCACCTTTAACCGTAACGGGAGGTCATGATCGATAAAAAGAAACCGCGTCTGGCCACAATTGTGTTTAATATATAATTCGGAATGAAACATTTAAAGGAATAAAGTTTAACGAGCATTTTAGATTTAAGCCAGGAATTTCTTTTACGTTAGCAATTAAAAAAATCCGCTATTGCAATATAATTTTCGTCTCACGTGGTAATTTTTTCTTGCCTTAAATTAATACATTTTTTTGTAATATTTAAATTGAATTACAGCGTCTATTAAAATGAAAGCTGCTTGCTGAAAATATTAAATTAACCTACAACATATATTAATACTAATTCACGTTTAGCAAGTTACAAAAATTCGGGACATTAATTTAGGCGAAAAATTGTTGTAAACGAAATTTCTCAAACCTCGTGCTAACACCAAAGCCAACGTACCCTAATTTTAAATTTTATTTGCGAATTATTCCCCAGGGAATTGTTTCTTCGAGTTTAGGTAGAAATGTGCTCTCAACACCAAAGTTTTATATTCCTGAATAAATTAGAACGGCGTTATTTTACTCAAAGCGAAAATGCCAACGAAAATCGTGGTCCGCCGGAATCGCCATTGTTTTGAAATTCCATTTTCCCTGCTTTGGCAGAGAAAATTACTCACTTTTTCCTAGGCTTCAGTTTTCTTTTAATTTAAGAAAAGTGTTTTGTAAAATTAAATTGAAAAACAAATGCGGCGTGAAAATAATTACGGTTTCGGATTTTTTTTAAAAACTTTTTCGATGGCAACAACCTTATCTTATTTTTCTCTTTCGATTCACGGTCGGAAGAATAGGTTGGAACTGAGCTTCACCTCAAATTGAAAAACGAATCGATCTGCGCAAGACAATGATAGCGTGAACTCAAGAACTAATTAGTCTCAATAATTTGTTGATACGTAGTACTACCATCTGTAATTTCATTGTATCAGTTATTGTCATTATTGGAAGTCCAGGATACAATGCATCAAATGAATGCAATGACGAAAACCCTAATTGAATAACTTTTAGCCATTTTAACTTTGAGATTAAAACTATAACAATGTTGAAAGAAATATCGCCATTGCTTTTAGACCTCACAAGACTTAATGTTAAAAAAAATCGCAATTAGTTATATATGAAACACGGCAATTATTAACCGGAAATACTTTTTAAAAGTTAAAACATATTAGAAAGAAAAAAAGTATATTAGCAGTATATTAGCATTGAAGAAGAATGGTATTCAGTATTTTACCTTATTTGTGCGCCATTTCGGGTTTTTTAATTCGAAGTTCATTTTTCTCTCGGTCGTAAATGTAGTAATCACTGATAATTGGGATAATTAAAAAAAACATACAATTTTTACGCTAATAAAAAGTATCTGTGTTTACCTGAGCAATCTTCATACTGTTTTGTTTAACGTCTGTTAATATGATTGAATTTCTGCACGGGCTTCAAAACTCCTCTTTTCTCGCTCAAATACACTGTAAAAAAATTTTGCTCGAAAATACATGAGAATCTCCTGGAAATCATTTATCCGGAACTAACATAAAACTACAGATATTTAACAATAAGAGAGCAAAAAGTTTTTGAAAAAGAAATTACAGAGGATTAAAAAACTGAGTACATTCTGTAAATTGAATGCAACAAATAATGTGCCTCAGTAGTGACGCCATCTGCGAGTATGATGAAAAACTATTTCTGCTGCACGAAGTCGAAGGCGTGTTCATTTGACCCACGCGCTCTAACTTCCGTGCCTCATTCCGCTTGGCCAATGATGCCTCGGGAGTTGTCAAGGCTGTGCGTCGAGGGCTAGCAAGCTGCTCGTTAGAAGTGAAGTTAAATTAAATGAACAATACATAAAGCATTTTGACAATTTTTAAACTGGTATCATAGGAACATTAAGCGTTTATATATTTCTTTACAAATTTTTAACTGGAAGTCACAGATCACGTGTTTAGTTTTACGGAACTTAACAAATCTTTCTCTGTAGTTTAACAGAATGCGGAAAAAAGGAATTTTACCGAGAAACTGTTATCAAGGAACTCGATTATTTGATTATTTGATTGATTTTTTGATTGTACAGTTTCTTTATAAAGTATGTAACTAACTTTTCGAAAATTCTCATTCAAGGCACTATTTTTTTCTTCTTCAAAATACCGTGTATATGTCACAGGAAATTTTATTTAAACCAATTATTAGTAAATCCTTAGTTTCTTTCGGATAAGATACATTTTATCAAATAAAGCAATAAATTTGTTATGGTGGTACTTTGATGTAATTTTGACTTTACGGATTAAAATTTAAAATAAATAAAATAGTAAAGCGTCCAACATTTCCTAATTCACATTTATATGAGGTATACTTTCATGTTTTATCAATTTCAAAAATTTGTTTCTATATTTACTTCTATTTGCATTTAAGATATTTTTTTAAAAAATGCCCTGTATTTTGCCGAAATTTCAGTTATTTCTTTCAACTTAGTATTCATTTCTAATTATATTTTCTAACAAGTAGGATCTTTGAATTAACATAATTTTCCTCCCTCCCATCATACTTTGTTAAAAAGCTGTTAGAAATATTTGTTAGCGTGCTTATAAGATATATAATCTTTGAATTCGGACAATAACTTTAGTCCTGTGTTTCCCCCCTATCAAACTTAATTGAAAAGTATTTTGCTGTATTTTAATAAGCTGAGGTTAACATACACAAAAGAAAAACACAGAGCAAAAGAATTCTCTGGTTAGCCATAATCTTTGTTAATCATTGTTGGCATTTCCCCAAATGTATGGTTTCTGTGTATGAAATCTAGTCATTAAATGCGTCAAAATGAATGGTTTATCGATGATAAATCTCGGCAAGCATATATTGGTGAATGCCCTCGGAACATAACCACCATCCTACCACCTATCGCGGAAGGAAAGAAAAGCAAAAAGTGAAATCTCGTCTGGCGCCTACTCGGCGAACGCCACCAACCACCTCATCCCTCCCGCGTATGAAAAAAAATAATGAAAAAAAGGGTGCTCAAAGGGGTCGTGACCGTCCTTGCGGATCGATCTTCCACCCTCCCTCCTGATATCATCGATCTCGGAAACAAGACACGATTTTAGAAAAGGATTTTTTCTTCTCATGTTTGACGAAGCGGTCGACCTTGAGTCCCCCCGCCACACCCCACTTGTTGTTTTAGCAGAGCTCCATCCTCTCATTCAGCCTCAGAGTTCGAGTCTGGTGGAAATTCCTACCACAAGAACTTGTGCAATAAATAATTAGAAAACAACTGAAGTCCAAAAATCTTGTCATGTCGTTGTCTTTATAGACTTTTTGTTTCATTTGTATCGTTTGTATAAATTTATCTGAATAGCTTTTAAACGTTGTATGTGCAACACAGAATCTGCCTCTGATAAAATAAGTACCGTATCCAGTATTCCAACTAGGAGAAAAAGAATAGTGGGGGGGAGGGTGTCCAATTCGGTTATGGTTGTTCAATTAGATCCACTTGATTACCTTGTTCGCGAAATCCGAGTATTAGTAGGATGTTTTTCTTTTCCACAAAACCCGTCGTGAAGCATTTAAAAAAGGTTAATTTCTATTATCGTCTTTCGGCCCTTTTCAATTTACAGAAGTCTAACTACATGAATTTATCGGTAAAACGTTATTTCTTTTGCGGATTACTGGTATGTTGAAAACTTGAATCACGTAACGAAAATAAAGAAATAACACTGTGCAACAAATTTGAACTTTTTTTTTTTTTTTTTTGTCCTTTAGATGAAACTATGTGATTCTATATAAACAAAAGGTACTTGATTCAAATATCCAAACCAAAATGGTCCATCACGTAGCGTTTTTGCTGGAGACCCACTTCTCATATTTATACAATTTGGTTATAGAAGAATGTAACTCAGGCTTACTTATTGAAAACACAAACACTAAAATGATTTTTTTGGCCAATTCTTCTTGTGGGCGGCTATTGGTCTGCCCTGATAACAGTTTAGCAATATTCAATTCGTATACTTCCATTCTATCGACTACTGAAATGCTTTTCAAACAGAGATGTCCTGATGAAAACTTTCCCCATGCTCATCATTAGTTGCACCAAGGTTTTGAGAAATAAAGTCCATATGGGAGCCCAACAAGTGTAGATTTAATGAAATATAGCAACCTAATAATGCAAAAGCATTTTATCATGTCATCAGCAAGATTTTTGTAGTTTTCAGCTTTCTCCATTTCAAGAAAAGGTGAGCGCACATATTTAAAGGCCAGCCAGGCTGATTTTTCAGCGTCTGACTTTCTTTTCATACTCTTCATCATAAAAGGACTTCCCTAAGTTGTGGGCCAATAAAAATCCTTTTTTTTACTTTTGCCTCACTTAAATTTTTGAATTTGTTCCTGAAATGCAAAAAAGTCACTCTTTCTTTGTCAAGTGCTTTTACAAATATTTCGATAAACCAAGTTTAATGTACAATTGTGGAAAAAAGGCACATTGTAGATCATCATAGGCTCATTTGATATGCTTTTGCCACTTGTAATTTTTAGTTTTGAAATTTAATTTGTGTTTGCAGAATATGCTACAGGAATGAATAGGGGGGAAAAATACTTAGATGGAGGAGCACTGATAAACAAGCGCCACTCTGCTGAATTGTGCTCATGTCCTAATGCTTGAAATAGTACATTCACATCACAGCAGCATACCATTCTTTCTAGCTCCGTAAAATAGTCTGCAAAATGCCTTTGTATTGTCTGGTAAAAGCCTCAAAGCTTCGAGAAGTAGATAAAGCTTTTGTTGCCAAAAATGTCACTAAAGTAACCCGACTTCATTAAAAAGTTCTCTAGAATGGCAACGATCTCACTATCAATGAGAAAGATATAATTTATAACAAATTACGTCGATAAATAACAAAAATATGCACATTTATCCAGAAAATACGTGAAAAGTGGAATTTTGGGAAAATGGTACGTGATAGGCAAAAACTAATTGCAGATTCGTAATTTTCAGCCAAAAATACACAAGAAACAGACATTTTCATCCAAAGGACATTTTTCGTGTTGCACAGTGTAATTGAACGAGCCATTTCTTTTTTTCTACTTCGGAATTCGCACATTGAATTACTTGATGTTTGCCAAAATCCAATTTTAGGGGCAATTTCTTTCAATTAATTTAACAATGTATAACTAACAAGAAATTAAAATTTTTGTGAAGCTTTCCCAGAACACGTAAAATTATTTTGTCTCGTAATCTTCCAAATCTTGTTCCATTTTCAACATTCTTACTTGTGGTTAAGATTTCTGTAGAAATCTTTCAAATGCTGTCAACATGAAAAATTCTATTACTACTGCTTTGAAAAAGTTTTATTTTTAAGATTCTTATATATATAACAGTGCTTATTTAGGTACAAATGTTGTACTAAAAATATAATGGATTTTAATAACTAAAATACTGTTTATTTAAATGTGATATACAATGATTGATTACTTTTTCGATGAAGAATAAAAGCGAAGTAGATTTCATTTGCAACGGAATCTAGAGAATCAAAAGGAAGTTAATTTCTGACGGATGTATTGAAGAAAAAACTAAAAAGATTTCTTAATCCTTAATAGTTGCTGTATAAAGTAGTGAATATAAGAATGATTAGAACTGGATATAAAATAACGAAGGTTGCAATCATAATTGAAATCTTGAAACTTAATCAAAACGCATTAGAGAAGATTCAAAGGGTGCTGGAAGGGTCACGATCTTGAGTTAATGGCCGAAACATTATGGAATCTTCAACCCACTTGTTGTCTTTTATCAGGAACTGCTTTATCTGTTCGCTGGGCATACGAATTTATATCTGTCCCAAACAGCGCCCACTCTTTGGCAAAGGGAAGGTCCAGCGTAGGATGTTCGACAGTTTGTCTCCGAAAAGACTGGCTATCCTTCACAAAATGCGATGCGAATGAAATGGGTGGGAGAACGTGAGGGGCGTGGTATTGTTATTTTGCAAGACGGCGATGTCCAGCGCAACTGATGAAGACCTGTTCTTTAGACAAAGAAAATATCAATTTTTTTTTTTTTTTTATTAGAAATGTTTTTATTGGTTTTACCTTTGTGATTGATTCTATATACTCAGCGTTTACATTTTCAGCAACCTTGTACATGCATTGAAAGTATTTTGTTTGTCTCCTAAAAAGATATATTTTTGTTTGACAATTTAGTTGATCCGTAAGGGCAAATGTTTATAAAAAAACAACGGCCAAACCAATGTAATTCCTGCGGCAGTCGAGTGTTGTTAGGATTCACTGAACATTCCACACACATCTGCATTATTTAGAAAGAAAAACATGAAATAAATAAAATAGACAACAAACAAGAAATAAAATAAAAATAAAAACAACACTAAATTTTGCTCTTCTATGCTTTTGTACTTCATTTTGATATTAACCTTTGACTTTACATTGCTCCCATTGACTCTCAATCTCCCATCAGGGGTAATACCACCCCTTTGAAGATGTATCTGAAATGATGATGTGCCAGTAATCGTTTGTTTGCTGTAGATGTTCCCCTTCGAGCTAAAAGAAAATAGGCTTTTGTAGCAATTGTATGCCATGCGTCAAATTCGACAGTTGTATATCTGACTGAAGGTAATTGGTATTGTCCTGAATTATAAACAGAAAAAAAAACCATAAGTTGTTAGTTTCTTTCAATTTTCCCGTCACGCCTAAAATAACAGTCGTCTACATGAGAGTTACAATTTTTTCCACGCATTAAAATAATACTTTAGGTTCCACCCACTTGTTGGTGTTTTGTCACTCCCGACGCAACGGGGTCGACCGTGTTTCGTCACTCCATGACGTCACAGTAACCTGCCATTACAAAGGTGTTGCCTTATAAGTCTCTAACCAAACTCACAGGTGAAAGTAATGTCGACCTTTTCAGAACTCGGTTCTTGTTTTAAGAGATAACAGTCTGGTTTGATTCAACTGGATGATATCATCTTCGGCCCTAGAGGAAGGTCACGTGGCTAGAAAGTGACAGCACGCTGATTTGTGTTTCTGTTTTAGCGATTTATTAAGCCGTCTTGAGGATTGCCTCAACATCTTTAAACAAACTTCTGTTCATTATTTCTTGAAATATTTTAATTTCCTTTCATGTCGTCGCCTGGATTATTGAAAGTAACAACATCCTTTAAAACTTAAGGATGTCCTTAAAGATTATTTCATTGCAAAATAAATCGAAAAGTGCATTATCTAATCATTCAAATTATTTATATCACGGAAATAATAATGCGTGTAGAGGGAGACGAGGCTTATGATTGTTGGCCAGTGCTTTGCTTGACAACACATTACTGTAGGAGAAGGCTTTTCTGGTAGCATTTATCTCAATCGTAAATTTATTCACCTTTTCCAAACATTGCTTAGGAATAATTCAGCAAAACTTAACTTCAAACCGCTACTACTGGCAAGAACTCCGCTTTCCATTTCAACCAATATAGCTTTCGACAGAAAAGCATCAGGCGTAGCCGAGGGATCTTCACAGGAATTTATACACAGTTAAAGTATACCCGTTAATGTTGGCTTCTGCAGATTCTGTACTAAGGGATCATTCATAAATGATGTCACGCTGCGAGGGGAGGGGTAACAAAAAGTGTGACATCATACATATGCAACATAGCGTGGCATGTGACAAGGGGGGGGGAGAGGGGTCAAAAGCGTGACATCATTTATGGGCGGTCCCTAAGCAGTAACCAGCAAGTTCTTTTTTAGGAAAAAAAAAATTCACAACTGCACCCTAGACACAGTCATATAACCCATTTTATTGCTTATAACTTTTGACTTTTTGAAGGATTTTCTTTACATTTACTCATTAGAAATTATCTTTTATTTTTATTACAATTTCGTCCTCGGTCTTTTTTTCTCTAAAGTTTCAGGATTTGCTCCTAAACTTAAGGATTTTTAAAAAAATCTTTTGCATGTTCCCTTTTGTCATTATTACTTCTCCGTTACTAATTTTTCTCTTACTTTGCTTCATAATTTTTTTTTTAGCACTAGGATTTTCTTTTGTTTTCTTAAATCAATCCCCGTATCAATCGTTATAATTCCCTTCATTAGGTCTTCGGATGTTTTTATTAATAAGTTTGACTCTTCTTTAATTCTATTGTTTCTTCCTTGTCACTCATTAGACTTTAGCCAACAGTCCTTATAATATTCCCCCCTCCCCTTATCCCCTTTAAATTGTTCATTTTGCAGTTAAGTTTTTCCTTCGATCTTACGTTTTTAATATTAGAGGTTTTCCTACGGTCCACAGGATCATTTCTTCAGTAATAAATATTTTTCTCTTATTCCTTTGAAACATTTAAAGGATTAAGAGAAATTATCATTTCCCTTAAGGGGGAATATCTCCGTTGGTGGCATAAATGAGCAAAGGATTTCACTTTCGGTCCTCCCCCCGGAAAGCATCGAATATCCAGAATCTGATGCGGATCCGATATATCGACTATTAAATGTTCGATTATCCGGCATGTGAAGATGAACATCTGCCAGGATATCCAGTGAGGAGACGCAGAATTTAAGTTTTGTTTCGAATGAAAATTTTATTCGTGAAGTTCAGTTACTTAGCGTATTTTAAAAATATGTGTAAATTAAAAACTTGATACCGATTTGGAAGTTTTGGGATGTTTGAAAATATGTATTACAGTTAACAGCTTTCAAAGGTCTGATCCGGATATCCTTTATCGCTCCATCAGGCAATGAAACAACGTATCTGATGTCCGGAAAAATCAGCATTCGATGCACCGTTAATCTTGAACATGGTCAACATCAGGGACGAAGGGCCAGGAACCCCATTGATCCCCCATGGGGGATGGGTTCAAAGACCCCATTCAGCTTTGGCGGGGGGGGGGGGAGGCAAAGAAAACTCCTGGGTTCACTACTGTGTCTACATATATATATATATATATATATATACACATATGTTACGGTGAAAGACCGAAATCTGGTAAATGTTGACACTCACCGAGTCTATTGGTGTATGTCCGAAACATTTGCTAAATGCCATTATTTCGGACTTACGCTGGTTAATATCAACATTTACCATGCACTGATGGTGGATGTTGAACCAAAATAATTTCGTCACCTCTTCTCTATACATTAACAAGAAGTTCCGTCTAGAACTATACGAGCTTACTTCCTTGTCTACACCAATAGCAAACTGATAATCTAGCTATCTCTCTCTCTATCTCTCTCTCTCCTTCTCATTTAGCTTTAGCTTTTAATTGTTTCAAATATACCTTTTTCAATGGTTTATGCATATTTAATCACTCATTCATTTAGTCATTCATTCATTAACTCACTCATTTATTCTTTCATTCATTCGGAAATATCCTTATCAAAAATCCACATCAAATGTTTCGTGGGAAAAAAGGCTCATTCAGTTCTAATAAACTTGTACATGTTCTACGTCAGTATATTAATACATGCACACTTAAGAATCTTTTGCTCTAATTTATAAAGTATTTAACTTATAAAATACGCATCTTGGAGATTTCAAGGAAAGTATACAACCAAAAATCCATTTGTGGGAAAATTCTTTTGATATTTTCCCTCTCCCCACTACCTAGTATTTTATCGAAAAAAAATTTATAGTTTATAATCACAACTGTATTTTATTATTTTTTTAACCGACTTCACAAAGGAAGGAGGTTATGCATTCGTATTGTATGTATGTCGTTTTTTTTTTGTTTGTTTGTCCACTCATAACTTCGCACCGGATGAACCGATTTTCATGATTTTTTTTTTTTCAATCGATCAGGGGTGGTTTCCCATAGGTCCCGTACTTTCGTTTGACCATATTCGACAATTAGAACAAAAGTAATGGGCAGAAATGTAGTTTTTTTTTTTTTTTGTCTTTTCATCCATAACTTTTGACTAAATGAACCGATTTTGATTATTTTTTCTTTAATCGATAGAGGGTCGTCTAACTCAAATATTGCAAATCAATTTGCCTACATTTGTTTTTTAGAAGAAACGTTACGGGTGAAAAATAAGTATTTTTTATTTTAATTGGAAAGGCTTGGCTTAATTTTTCTTTGTTGGGAAATCTATTGATAAATATAAAAGCATTGTTAAAAATATGTTTGTTGTCATGGGCTATAATATTAAAAGAAATTACTGCAAGAGTTTGACTGAAGGCTTCTCTGTGGCAAAAATTAATCCAATCAGTTTGTTTGCTAAAATAGACTTCAAAAGGGAATTTATCATGCAAATGATTAGTTTTTAGAGCCATTAATTTAAAGAAGTTTTGCCCTTTGATATGGATTTTTTAAAAAATAGAGTATTTATATACAAAATGTATTTACACTAAAAAGAATAAAATAAAATAATTTTTATAAAAAAACAAAACCGACTTCAAATTAAAAATTGCGCTAAAAAGTAAAAAATAAATTCATTCTTTAAACAACATCGATGTGACTTTTAAACATAGTTTTAGAAGTCGGTGCAAAATTATGGGTCTAATTACCATTATACCATTTGGTACTTCACATTGGAACTGTTGCTAAGTCAGCGGAAATATATATATTTGTAATTGATTCATGATTACAAAATATTTTATCTATCCTAATTTTGCACCGACTTCTAAAACTGTTTAAAAGTCACATCGATTTTTTTAAAAATGAATTTATTTTTTACTTTTTAGCGCAATTTTTAATTTGAAGTCGGTTTTGTTTTTTTATAAAAATTATTTTATTAATATCATTGTTGATAAAAGGATTTCACAGTTTCTTTATGAAACTGGAATGCCACGTTTGAAAATTGCTATATGCAGGGAAGAAACACACTTTCACTTCTTAGAAAAACAAATGGATACAATTCACTGTTTATCCCACTTCAACGAGGAGCATGTCACCCCCCCCCCCCCCCGCCTCTCCAAAATTCTCCGGATGAGGGCAGGAGGTCACTCAGAGTGCCATAATCCGACACACCTGGAAAGAGTAGGCATTGAAAAGGTAAATTAAAAGTTGCTGGAAAGTTGGGAATCTCCGCAAATGATGGGGTTGAAGTGAAAAAAGGGGGGGTGAATTGGCTACACTCGAGTGATTTTGACGCCGAAAAATGCAGTTTAAAACAGTTGCTCTTCTTTTTCTCTTCCAGTACTGAAGCATTTGGGTTATTTTTCTGCTTCTATAACTTTCGTAGTAATATTTTGATCGGTTTGCTCTTCATTGTGTGAAACTTTGTGTTTTGTCTACTGAAAGAACACAATCCATTTTTTAAATATTTTAATGTGTTTTGAATTTTATTTCTATGAATGATAATAATTTAAACTAAAAAAGATACGGTTTTCTCGTTTATAGTTATTAAAGGTTCAAGGCCTTGAATTCTGTTCGACTAACCATATTTCAAGATTTTTTGAACTTTATTCATGGCAATTGTAAGCTTTTTTTTTCTGAACTGTCTATTTTTGAATGCTGCTTTTAAAATGATCCCTTAATTCAGTTTTGGGTTAAAAATACATTTTTGAAAGTACGTTTTTTAGTAGTGTATAATATTATCTTCAATGGAAGAAATTTATATTGTTCACTGCTGAAAGTAAAACAACCCGGACTGAATTTTTTAATAATATCAGAGTGAGGTTAAATTTCTAGTACTTATTGCGCTGCTTTGTAGAATAAGGGATTTTTTTTAATTATATTTTATTCATTTCTCTTAGTGCAACATTTTTCTTTGGGTTTATTTTATATTTCTCTCCATCATTTTTTACGTATAGGTATATGCACGCATCTGATAATAAATGATGACATCGGTTCGTAGTAATAAGCTAAATATTTCTATTAATGTTGAGTGAAATTCTTGCTAAATGCTCTCTGGTTTTATGAAGTTTTAAAATTTTTATTATTGACCTAAAAACGGATCGATGTAAAAGTGGCCTTAAAATGTTTTTGATGCTTAGAGAATCCTTAAAGAAAAATTACTCGTCAGTCATAATGGGATCATTCATAAATTATGTCACACTTTGTAGATATATTTAACCACCTCCCTTCTTTGTCACAAAATGTCACACTTCAATATACCACCCCCCCCCCCTTTTCTCATGTTGCGTTTTACTGCATAAGCATATGTACTTTCAGTTCAGAAACAAAGCACTGCTTTATGGATCTCGTTTCTAATTTTATTTTTGATATTTTTAATGACATTTGTGATCATAATATTAATAATGATTACATATGTACTTAAAGTGTATAAAATGCGGTTAAAGTTTACACCACAAAAAATAATTAGTATAGAACAGTAAAAAATATTAGTTGTTTGAATTCTGAAAAATTGACCCACGCAATTTTAACTTAAAAGTGTAAACACCTAAGAAAATGTCCTTTTAAACTGTTAACAAGAAGTAAAATTAAACCTTAATCAGCATCGGTGTTAATGCTACAGAATTATCAATGAAAGTTTAAAATCAAATTATGAAAATAAAAAATGCTTTAAAAATAAATTTCATTTGCTGGTTGTAAATGTTTTTATGGAAACCAAACACGTGTAATGTCGCACTTTTTGTTACCCTCTCCCCTCCCTTTGTCACAAACTGTCAGAATTTCTCGAACCTGCTCACCCTCGAGGCGGAATATCATTTATGAATGACCCCTTCGTGGTTTAAGAATAGATTTAACTCTCTCTGGCTCATATATCCATGTCTAGCAATATTATTTAGTAAAAAAGTTTTATGATTTTAGTTAAAAGATTTATGACTAAATTTGAGTGCGTAAAACAATAAAATAAGCAGGGATCTGCATACAAAAAATATTTGCTGCTTATAAATTACATGCAAATTATCTTCAGTCTAAACGATTCCTAAAAACCGTAAGAGGGAAATTGTGTAAAAATGTTAGTTTCAATAATAATTCATAGCCCGGACAATTTTAGTCGTAGAAAAGTGAGGATATTTCGTTTCGGATGTTAGTGCGTTGAGAATATTTTACATAGATAATTGACAGGGCCCGGAAAATATGTTGACATAAAATATTTAGCTTTTGTAACATTTATTAACATGTATTTTAGGGAATCAAAAATGTAAAAAATATTTTTTTTATACTTAGATTATAATTTTTACATGAGTTAAGTATTTTTTTTAATTGGAAATAATCTGTATTTTCTGTTTGTAATGGTTTAGGAATCAGCTATTTGTCTGCGCGATATGTAAACGGAACAACATTGTTGTAGCGATTATTGTAGTTTCTCGATCTTTGTAAGTCCTCTAAAAAATTTATTTCTTTTGTGTATTTATTTATTTATTCATTTTAAGTATTAAAAGAGTTTTATTTCTTTCACATTAAAATACCGTCTGCTCCTTAAAAAAACAAAAACCACCTTGGGACATCACATGGAAAAAAGCATTCATTTCCTGCAAGTAACGGTTATAGTTCATTTGAAAAAGAATAATTTAAAAAGGTAATGATAAAGGAAAAACGTTTGGTGTTCAGTTGGTATGAAGTTGAAAATAATTCATTTTTGACGTACTTTAAATTTTTTTATATGTCTGTCTAAACAATTATAGACAGTATAACGTTTCTTAGCACTGAAGATTGTTTACTCCATTACCTATCAAAATTTCACTGCGATTGCTCATTTCTATGAAAATAGGATAAATGAGCAATCGTAACGAATTTTTGATGCGTAGATGAGTTAAAGAACATCTTATGCTAAAAAAAAACATTTTGCTGTCTGTATTTTTTAGGCAGACACTTGAAAAAGTTTAATATACATTAAAAAATTAAAAATTTTCAACTTTTACCCAGCTTTTTACACCAACCGAACACCAAAAATGGTGTTCAGTTGGTATAAAGTTTTGTATGAACACGAAAAATGGTGTTCAGTAGCACCAAAAATTTTTACAGTGTAAACACGTCTTTTGCGCATTCGAAATTTCACATGCCCCTCGAATAACTGAATTCGTAATTTCACGAGTAAAATTTCCGCACATACTGGGCCTAAATAATAATAGTATTATGCTATGTTTCCTCTTCAAAAATGGATGCTCAAAAACAATTTAAAGAAAATTTATTACATTTTATTGCGAAAACATTTACACACCTGAGGGACATTATTGTTACAACGATAAAATTAAATCTCTTTTCGATAATGACATATGTTCAGCGTAACATAATTATAGTCATAAAAGATTCCGGTGTGTAAGATGGAAATTATAATAATAGGCTCATTGTTTCCTGGTTGCTACGATGTGATAGGAATTTAAATAATAAGACGATTATCTCACTTTTTATTTTACATGAGTTGCCCCTTAATAAAAAAAATCCGTTCGGAAAATTGTATTGAATCTCTCGTTCTGATGATGCACATTAGCAGTGACCATGAAATTTCATTCTTGTTTTCGGTAATTATTTTGTCATGCGTTAACATACAAACTGCAGTATCCATTAATCATAGCTGTGGTACAGCACAGAATTAATATTATTAATAAGATTTAAGGACTTAAGGACATTTACAAATGCCGTTTAAAAGTTTCTTAAGCGTTGCAAATTATAAATTTTTATGGACTTAACTTTTAAAACTTTTATTGTGACATTAGCAATCTTCTATATACTTTCAATTTTTTATTCGTATTAATACTAATATTTTTGTTTTTTGAATATCTGTTTTAGGGACCATCCATAAATGATGTCTCGCTGTTCCCCCATATATTTGACCCCCTACCCCCTTTGTCACATGCCACGTTATGTTGCACAGCATGATATAACACTTCTTGTTTCTCCATCCCCTTGTCACAATTTCACGAGCCCCCCTCCCCCGTCTAATCGTGACACCACTTATGAATGATCACTTAGCTAACAAAACGGTCACACTCTATACGACATACTAGTGGCATTAAGTAATGATATTGTCGACAATATTAAAATTTTTTAATGTGGTTTATAGTGCTTATACGTATTGCATTTACAAATTTATTGAATCATAACTGAGACTTTTTCCATTTTAGAAGAATTAAAAATTTTTTTTTAAAGCTTTCACGAATGCTTTAATATATCAGTCATAACTTAAAGAGTAATTATCCAGGAGCAGTTTTGTGTATAATTTACTCTAAAAAATCGTATATATCCCATACCAAAGAGTCTAAAAAAAGTTATACATTGAAATTGCTTTTAATACAGATAAATGCCCTTGCTGACCAAAGTTGTATTGCGCGTAAGTGTTGTTGTCTATTGTTTTCAGGAGGATCGTAGACCAACTTGGACATCACACCATTCTCTCGTAAAACTACTTTCCACAAGGCGACAGCAGCTAAAGAAACTATTGTAACTAGTTATGACTGATGGGGCGGGTCGAGCAGCGATGAAATACTGGATAAAACTAATTCTTATGAAATTAATTTCCAAGCATAGTAATACATTTAGTAGAACTTATGATCATCTTTGGAAGCTGCATATATATTCTTTAAAAAGGGCTAAAATGAAAATGTATCAAACATCAATAGAAAAAAGTCCGCAATTTAGGATATATCCCACTAAAACATAGCATCCTCTAACATAGCCTAAGCAAATTAAGTTGTGTTCGTTAAATAAGCGGAATTCGCCTTCCGTCAAATAATTTTAAAGAAGATTAATTGAACATTTGTGAATCTATAATTGAAAGTTACGCGTGACAAAATGAGTTAACTTCATTGAAAAAAATCGCGTCTCTGCGATGCTCTAACTAAATGAGGATTAGGTTGGTTGAAACTTCAACGAAGTAAATTTTCTTTTGGATGTACTCCACTTATAAACTACGGATCATAGCGTACGGTCCAAACAACTCCTTTTCAAATAATTAAGTTTCCAATTGGTTCGGGCAGATGACACTTGTGCCGAAGAAAGAAACAAAAAGAGTAGGAATTCTTCTTTTGAACGCTCCGCCTCTGAAACCACCTTTACACTTTACGTAGATTACATTATAACCAAATCCACTCATAAATTGCTACTGGGGAATTCTAGAGGACGTGCTAACTTAGCGGCTACTCGAGTTGGTGTGCGGAAGCGAGGCCAAATCCTTGTCTTGTAGCATAACTGGGTCAGGAGAGCGTAGGCGTGGATCTGAAAGAGATTCTAATTCGAATCTAGGACAGACGCGTTCGAGGTCAGCTTTGACCACACTGCCTGATGAACGTTAGTCAATTAACGCTCCGATGACCCTTCTGACTGATGATCCAAGTCTTGAGACTGGACAATTGGACGCAACGTCCTTCTACCAAAACAGTTGAGCGAATAGTTCCAAGTGCGAAAATCCAACGTTGGATTTTTACACTAAAAATATGTATCGCAGTTAGATCGTGGAAATTGGAGCAGCTTTCAAGCAGTAGAGTTTTCATTTTCGCATACGTAATAATACAGAACAACAGATCAGAAGAATGATTCATATTCAAAACGAAAATCTTACCTTAATTGAAATATTCTTGGATTTCAAGATTCAGCAAGATCCATAGGCACAATTTAGTTAACATTTTAAAAATACATTTCAAAATATTAAATATACCACCATACATTCTATAATGTAAATAATATATTCATATGTTGTGTTGAGCGTCATCCAAGAAATCAAATAGCAGCATGTGGCCCGCGAGCTGCAGCTTAGGTACATGAAACATTGTTAAAGATACCACTACAAAATTGTTTTAGCTCTCTTTGAGGTATAAAATAAAACTTTTGATAACTTTAATTGATATTTACAATGTAGCGTTCCTTCAGGACTTATAAGCCATTTATTTATATTAGCTGTTAAGGCCAGAGATCCAACACCAGAGGTGATTTTTTAAACATCAGATCTGCCTTTTTTTCATACATCTCAATTGTTGGGTATTTTTCTCAATGTTTTTGGTCTTTTTCACCTTAATTCTGTTGTTTAACTGCAATTAAGTCTAGGTTTTTATTTGGGCTTTTCATTGGATAGTTCGTTATGCAAACTCTGATATTTTTATCAATTTTACCATAATAATATGGCCTTGAAACTTAAAAAGAGATCCTTTATTCTAATTTATTTCATGTACGCATCTATTTATTTATTTGTATTCACTATCATTTAATATAAGTATTGAATCTAGAAGGAATATTATTAAAAAAATAGTAATGATACACTGATAATAGGTCTCCCTGGACCTTGGACAGTGTCAAAAAATTCTGTAAGATTGAAAAGGTTGGGAAACTCTGCTATAACCGTGTTTCTGTAATTTTCCTCAAGACTAATTACGTTGAATCACATTTAGCTTAAAAATCAGACGCTATTTATCTTTAGAATAGAATTCAAGGTCTTGTATGTTCAGGTTACCCAAGCAGCAAGAAGCACCTCATCTCGACTATTTTATTCGTTAGTTAGCTTATGTACCGGAACCAAACGACAGCATGTCGAAGAGTCAACTTACCGAGACTATCAGCGGATCCTTACGACTCATTCACAACTCAGCGACCCGCCCCACCAATCATAACTAGCTACAAAAGTTTCTTTAGCTGTTGTCGCCTTGTGGAAAATAGTTTTACGAGAGAATGGCGTGATGTCCAAGTTGGTCTACGGTCCTCCTGAAAACAATAGACAGCAGACAAAAGAACGTTATCTTAGTGATCGTGTGCTTTGTGCTCAATCCACACCCGGAGTTTGTGGAATGTTATCAGTGTTATCCATTTTAAACGATCGAATAATTTCGTGAATTTTACATCTGCTTCTTGTTGGGATTTTGTCTTTACTTGTTTAATTAGAATTTCGATTCTCCACAGCAGAGCAGCAGGCATTTTGTAATATACTATTAAGAGTTAAAAGAAAAACAAGTTTCTGTTTTCAAGGTGCTTTTGACTTTACTCACTATACGTTGTCCTGCACTGTAAAAAATTTCAGTTTTACTGAACACCATTTTTGGTGTTCAGTTGGTGTAAAGTTGAAAATTATTCATTTTTTGACGTATTTTCAATTTTTTTAAGTATCTGTCTTAAAAAATACAAACATCAGAACGTTTTTTTAGTGTATGATTTTCTCTTAACTTAGCTAGGCATCAAAAATTTCATTACGATTGCTTATTTATACTATTTTCATAGAAATGAGCAATTGCAAAGAAATTTCGATGCGTGACGCAGTTAACAAATTTCATGGGCTAAGAAACATTATACTGTCTATAATTTTTAGAAAGACGCATAAAAAACATTCAAAGTGTATCAAAAATAAATTATTTTCAACTTTACACCAACTGAACACCAAAAATCGCGTTCAGTAACACTGAAAATGATGGCCGCAAAACGCAAAAATATTACAGTGTACTAAATTTAAACAATCATTGTACATTGATGTTCCCACAAAGAGTCGTTTTTATCTTTTGAGTATGTTATTCACTATTAGTATATTCATTTCAACGCATTAAATTGCAGTGTAATCATTTAGTAAAGTTTTTTTATTTTTTATAAAAATATCTGCAGTTATTTTTAACTATGCACATACGAGCAAACGCAGGGTTTTATTTACTCTGTGTTGTCATAGAAATAAATATATAATATTATCTGGACACATAGAAAACGGATAGAATGGTTACTTATTTAACTTTGCTATTATTTAATACTGGAATAACAAATTAACTCTACACTTTTGATGATAAATCTTGCAGTAGTGGTTTGTTTCCTCTTTGCTACTGATCAATGCTGGAATAGTAAAATGATCTAAATCAAAAAGCATTTCGTTAAAATTCCTTGTTGTTAATATAAGTGTTTCGTGTCAAATGCTAACAATATTTGAAGAGTAACAAATTTCAGCGAAGAGAAGCTTCGAATGTTTCTCTTCAAGGGATTTTGTGTGCTTAGCAAAAGTAAAACTTCGTTCTGAAATAACAATGCTGGTGTTAAAACTGATTTTTTTTCCCTTTCAGTTTTACTAGTGCACAAAGTTCCATTATTTTTTTAATGCTGGTGTTGTTACAAAGTAGAACACTTATTAAAATTAAAAAATATATCTTTTTGAAATATAATTTGTTCAACATTTTAAAAGTGATGGACATTATAACAAAAGAAGTCAGACTAAATCCTTTTATAATTCAACAACAATTTTAATTCTGTCAAAAACGTGTCAGTTTAATCTATTATCATAAGATTCCTGTTGACACTATATCGTCTGTGGGCAGATAAACAGAAATGAAGGGTGGGGCAGCTTTGCTACATTCTCAGACACATCGGCCTCATTGCAAAGATGAAATTTGAGGTATTACTCTTCTAGATCCTCCTACATCTTGAGTTTGCTTATCCCGGAGAAATCAGGTTTTTCAAATGAGAGAAGTCATGAAATGGTGGGGGGGGGGGGGGGGGGGAGAGAATTAAGGATTAAACTACTTCTACTTGTGCGTTTGAGATAGTCGTTTTGGCATAATAACGTATCGATGAAAAAAATACGTATCGACCGAATAAATCTAAGGAAAAAAATCCAACTGTGCATAAGTAAAAATTAAAGTCTTGCGTAAACAAAGAAATAAATGAATAAATAAAAATGACGATAATAATATTAAAAGAACAAATAAATAAATAAATAATTCTAGATACACTTAACGGAAGTTTTTGCATATTTTTTGAACGATAGAATTAATAAAAATCATTACGTGAGTAAACTAAGGGCGTTATTTTGAGTTTCAGTAGAACTAAAGATCAAAGTTTAACAATCTTTTCTTAACAATTAAGTGCTGTAAATTTTTGGTGCAATAGATTTTTTAAAGTGTCGTCTGGCTTTGTTTCACCAAATTAGTGTGAACAGAAACATATTTTCAGAATTTTCTTCTTTGTCCGATTATTACTGATTTAAATTGCACGAGATCTCTTTTGTGTGTAAATTAATAATTTCTTAAATATTTGTTACTCTTCGGTATTGTGTGACAATTTTGTTGAAAGATTGATGATTTTGGCTTCAATAATTTTAATGGATCAGCTCCCTAATTTTCAAAGAATGTCCATATAATTTTTCAACCCATTGTATATCCGAAAGGTCCGAGTTCATCAATCAAGTTGTTCTGTTTGTACTTCTTTAATTTACCCTGAATAAATAAATTAAAGGACAGATCGAACGAAATCGTTCATACGGGACAGCGAAGTGTGAGAATACCTCAGATATGCTTGCAAGATATTTCTTTCTCAGTGAAAAAACGAAATGAGGCGCAAATGAAGGATGTGCTTGATGTGAAGGACGTTGAAAGCGTCCTCACGGCAGATCATGCACATCCGATTTTGGTCACGTGATTCTAAAAGATTCGCACGCACTCCGTAAGATCTTTGACCGACTGCACGGGAAGTGATGCACTGCTGCCATACTTGCTCTTGCCCAAAACGAACTTTTAAGGCTTGAAAGAACTTCAAACACATGTAATAATGGGCAAAAATATTTCAGAAATACTATGTTATATGTTACATGACTGTTTTCAACGGAAACTACTTTTCTAGTCTCTGAGTTTAATTCTGACACTTTACTTCTCTACTCTCTGAATTTAAACTTGATGCGGACCCTTTCATTTTATTTACGTCTTTATATTTCTCATTACAACAAACCGGTGATAGTGTGCTCTGATGGGGGGGGGGGGGGTCTTTTTTCTTAATGATTGTCTTTCAAATATTTGTTGTCAGTACCGCATTAAAACATTGAAAGGAATTCTTTCTAAAAATAATAGATCTTCGCTCTACTAGGTCTATGCGCATATTCACGGGTTATGTGCAGCCTTTTGGGTTAACAGTGATAATTTTGCGTAACGGGTTTCGTTTTAATGATCCTTTTCTATATACGGAATCTTTGATGAGGATTATATTCAATTTTTTAGCCTAAAAGGTTGATTTGGCGGCTCATATTTCAATGAAGCTCTCCTATGCAGCAAAGTTGTCTAAAGTAACCTAATGCTGTCTTCTTCTTTAGTAGAGAAAGTTTGATTTTGCGACTTCCGGTTTTGCTGTTTTAATTCAAAAGCATACAATGGATGACACCTGAATAGAGTTCAGTGCAACCTCCTAGGCACAATCGCGTTTTTATATCATGTCTCCAAGAGATGAGCTGTTATAAGCAAACTGTCAACTGAGATTAAATACACTGTTAAATAGTTTGTATACTTGTAATTTTACAAATTTTGGCAAAATATTTCAAGTTGAAATATTATTAAAAATGATGCATTCTCGAAATTGCTTAATTTTTTCAGTTCACTTTGGTGCATTTTGTTTCACCAAAAATAATATTTAAGTTTTTTCTCAATTTTAGAGCTTTTCAAATAAATATCCAAATGTTAATTAACTGTAAGTGAAATATTTAACAATTTTTTGCGCTTCATTTTATGTAAGCAAGATGTCGCAAAAGACAATAGCTAGCTTCACGTTTCATGGTTACAAAAAAGAAACCCGGATATTTTTATGTTATACTGACTCCTGTTTTTCAAGCGTGTACCACCAAGTATAATACCGCCAAGTTCTGCCCAATTAACATTTACGGTAGAAATGGACTCTTTAGTTCTCTTTGGGGCATGCAATTATCAGTCAACTTATTTGGAACTGTAGTCTATCTTGAAACACTGAGCTACACATATTGGTAAAATCATTAAATTAAGAAAATGGTTAAACATGTTAAAGTGCATTGCTATTTTTCATTCTTTTATCAAGAAACAGTCTAATCTTGCGACAAAATCTTGTTTTTGCGTGCCATCCTTTCAAAACCACATTAAAGGAAGAAAACGAGAAACAATTTAGGCGTCATATCTTGCTACTAAAAGTTACATCATGAAATCAGATTCAGGAATCCAGAACGGATGATAGATATGATTCGATAATAGGTGGCGAATGACGTGCGAGGTTGCTTTTGTAAGACCGCTGAATTCTGCCGTGAACCAATCACGCGACTTCCCCTCTACTGTAAGAAGGGTTATTTTGACATCTTTATCAGCGCTGATTGCGTGTTGACGAGTAAATCACTCGATTTGAATGGTCAAACTCTGGAAACGCATCATGTTTTAAAGCAGACACTTATCCTAAAATTTTCCTGTTGCGTTCACTGAACGATAAAGGACAATGTCCAATTAATCTTAGTAGATACAAGTTCCTGTTTCGAGCTGATGAAGAGGAGAAGACGGGTGGTTTTTGGAATGTGTTGATTTAGAATCAATCACGAATTTACCTGCTTCTATATCTTAGGAGAACTGAGTTATATTTTTGTTAGCCTGACTAGACTTGATGAAAATTCTCCTGAGGAGAAGACGCTGTAATGAGAGTGCTTATCTTATCTTTAAGCAGAAATGGATTTTTTCATTCTTTTTTTCTGAAAGTTGTTCATTCTCAAATTGGTTTTGAATGTCGGATTATTTAATTTTTTTGTTTATAAAATTCAGACTGCTAATTTAATTAAACTAGCTTTTTTCTTGTTTAAGGAAAAAATGGGAGTGTTAATTGTCTTACGGAATAGAGGATTTAAACGAGCGCTAAAAAGCAGAATCAAAGGGTGAAAGTTACTTTTTACGTATTTTTTGTGTATTAACAATCATTTGATCTTGTCCTACACAAACCTCTTCAGAAGGGCTTCATTTAGTTAGAACATTATACGATATTTCTATACTAGTAATGTTAATATAGAGCTAGTTTGCATCGGTTCGCATTTTTCAGGTTTATTGTAATCATATTTACTATTCTGTGATGAACCTCTATTATATATGCCATAGTGCTACTATACTAAGAAAAAGGAGGCAATGTTTTTCATAAGCAACATTAAGACGACTTTAGGATTGCCTTTAATACGTTTCTGTAAGAGAAATACAAAGCATGCTTTTTCTTTTTTGCTATCTGTTATACCATAAAATACTTTGTATTTCAATCATCTGCCGATCTTAGACAAGGTAGTAGCTCAGTTTTTTTTGGCTCAACAAATAGAGATTTGGTCTTCATTGCCATTAAATTTATGCCTGCGAAACTTTTACAAACTCACCACTGCTATGCGACTAAAAATAATTGTTTCGTGAACCACGAATATTATCTAATATTTAATCTGCGTAAGGGTATGAAACTGCATAACGCTGTGTATTTTGCATAACGCTTAGTAAGAAGTCCTTACCTTACGGAGACATAAGTAACAAATGACAGGAAATGAAATTATTTTTGGTATCCAGATATAGAATCTTCAAGTCGTAACCTAAAGTCGCTTTGAGATCTTCTTTGGCCTTTTTTATTATCCTTACCTATAATTGAATATGTGCTCTGTATTTTGTCACAACATAAAAAGTGAAGTAAATTAAAGTATGATATTTAATTAGTCTAACTTAGACTAAACTACTGTCTTAATGGTCCATTATCGGCATTCGTAGAAATACTCATTAATTATTTTTTATTGTTTTGTTCCGAAGACAAAGGAAGCACAAGAGTAACATGTAATTTTGAGTAACATGTAAAAAAGTTAAGTTCAAGTTTCGCCCTCTTCCCCATTTTTAACTGAACTATCGGATTGATAACCTAGTGTTCAGCGTTCATAAATAGTGTATAACTATTTATGCCTTTTGCTTGCTATTGTATTTCAAAGGTAAAGGTTCCGGAAGGGAATATTTAAAGCCTTCCTTAAGACAAAAAATTTAATTATTTTAAAACTGTCCCATTCACTGACGAACCTAAAGGAAACCCGAGGTCATCAAGAGAAGTTCGAACTTCAATGCCAGAGAACCTACTCTCGTACATTGAACCTCCCATCAATCGGTCCATAATTCTTCTACAAGAAAGGAGCGGAAGAAGAGATCGAAGAGAATTCTAAATTGTAACGATAGCAATAAAAGTGGACCCGGTTAATTACCACGTAAAGAAATGCCACTAACGTACAATGGCAGCCGTAGGCCAATTTGCCTCCAGGTACAAACTTTCCCTCCGAAGAACAAAGATCGACAAGAAAAAAAGAATCCATCGCGCATGCATGGGAGAGGCATCACATGCAGATACGCACATCAACATTTAATCAAACAGTTCCCTCACACTGAAGTGATGTAACGCACAAGTATCGATAAAGAGGTTGTAATGAATAGTGTTTCATTAATGGAGCACTAAAAAGTTATGGACGTTCCCTTTGTTAAGTTTTTAATGTTGAGAAGTCTGAAATGTCGTCTAAGGTTATGGAGTCTCCTAAGGTTGGAATTTATGATTTTAATGACACTTAAGGGCCGTGTGAGGACTATGGGCTGTTTTGCTAAGCGGGCGTTGAACTTCGTTTCTGTAGAGCAAGTGAAAATTGGTTTGGAGATTAAAAAAATGAAACCACTATAAATATAAATGTTGCTTTCTTATTTTCCGTATGCCTACCATAGACAATGCATTTGAAAAAACACATTATGACAAAGTATAAAAATAAAAATTTTGGCTATCGAAACGATAATTAAAATGCTTTTGAGTGGCAGACCATAACGTTTAATTTACATAAAACGCTTACAAAACCTACGATACGAATGTATCGCTATGGTCGCCTCTTGGGGTAGGCGACCCGTGCCACCAACTAAGACAGCAGAATTTAGGTGACAACAAATTTTCCTCCCGTGCTAATGAACAAAAGAGGCATAGAAAGGATGCTCAAAACAATGCAATTGTTTTTTTCCCTTCCAAATTTTTCAAAGGACCTTGTATTTTCCTTAAATTTTCTGTTCTTTTCTCCCATGCCTCAAAATTTCTCCCCCTAACTTTAATGAAAGTTACAGCATTACACAGGTACAAAAGTGTCTTCTGTGTGTGTGTGTGTTTTCTGGTACGGGCGGGAAGGGTCTGTGAAATGTCTGCTTGGGGCGACAGAACTAGTAGGGTTGGTTCGGGGCTACATAGCAATACTTACCTTTGCCGCTATTGAGAAATTTATGACAAATCATTGGCGTTGATATATTTCTTCTTACCACATTTGCAAATTAAAAATTACCAAAACAACAAAGGAATTAGCTTTGTCAAAATTTGCCACTCTTGAATATTTAAATTTGATATTTCTTGAATATTTTTGATCAAATATCTGTATATTTTTTTATCTTCGGTAATTAAGAAGATTTGTGTGGAAAAAAACAAAAGCAGGAATTATCCCTGAGCTTAGATATTGAAAAGAAAAAGATTGATCGGTTGATGTTTTTAAAGGTTATTGAACCGCTTGATTACCAAATTCCCAACATAATCCGGTCTCGCCCATCTTTTTACCCTTTTAGGGAAAGTCGTGTGAGGATTACTCGACATTTTAAGTTCGTTACATAATTTAAACGGAAAAACCGACCGAGAAGATGACCTTCACTTTCGTAACCCCTTCCACGTAGGAGGCTGAACTTTTATCCCCAGTCGTAAATGGCGGCTTTAGTCTCCGCTAAGCCAAATGGAGTCATTGCCTCTCCTCTGAGGTCAACCTCAGAGACTTGCTACACATTTGCCTACTCACCTCTGGGGCAAATTCCTATTAAATGAGATTAATTTTCGAGAAAGTACCGGATCCGTTGGCTCTATTTTATGACAGCTGAAATAAAACCAGGATAGCACCTTTCGCAGTTCACTCGCTGTAAATCTTCCTCCCGTCTGGATGGTCCGGTAGAAAGAATTTACGACCAATTTGTCAGAACTTTTTGGAAAGTGCTCAGTTAAGGGTACAGTCAATTCAAATCACACTTTTTTTCAGTTCATAATCATTTGTGCTTTTATTCTTTTCGTCGTTTTAGGGTCCTAGGTAGTTGGTAATAGTTAATTTGCTTTGCTGGGTTGACGCGCTTGATTTTACGAACTTTTTCGGATCTCAAGTGAACGTGAAATCTAAAAATCTAAAAAGCAAGGTAATAGGAAATTTTCAACATAAACTATAGTGAGATTTTGTATCGAATAAATTATATGCATGCTACAATTAAATAAGTAAAAGCAATGATTTTTTCTTACTCGTCTTTATTAAGACATCACACGCTACGTAGTTGATTTTTTTTCGTTGGCTTCACTAAAAGTTCCTTAATTTGAATACATTGTTTCTAATTCTTTACATTGTTATGACTCTCTTGACAGCTGAAAAATGTATAAAAAGGCTTGCAACCCCCTTCGTACAGTATTTCATTTATACAGCATTGAATTTTGTGACGTTTGATTGCATTTCAAAATAATTTATTTAATAAAATGACGTTAATTGCTCTTTTGTAAAGATTGCGACAATCCTTGTACCTCTTTCTAACGGGGCTGCGTATGGTCACTAACCTTTGCAGACCTAGCGCATTCCCCGGAAATCGGCAACCATTCTTTCAAGTAGCACCACTGTCGGCGGATGCCAATACTACTTTTGCGAATTTTGGCGCTCAGTTTCCCCAGATGGCGGCACCTCAGCTCTAATTGATGCGAAACTGCGCTAGGAATTCAATTTAGCGGAGAGTATCCAAGCTAAACGGATACTTAAAGGATATTTAACATGCCGCATAATCATACGACATGGGCGCTGACGATTTTCTGCATCTTGAAAATCCACCGACTAGAGCCAGGTTTGATCCTGTGAATTTGGGTGTACGAGGCCAGTGCCTTACCACTACGCCACTCTGTCTTCATCCTTATACCGGAACGCTACTAACAGGTTGAGAAGGGATCCTTTATTGAAACAATACATCAGTCCTTTTATATATATTAATTAAAATGTCATTATTGTGTGGTTTGTGCCTCAAAAATATCTGAAGCCTAGGAAGCTTCACCTTTACATCGAGTTCGCAAAAAAAAAAGATATTTTTTTGTTTTCAGTTTCGTACATGGAATTGGAAAGAACATTTTGTATGCATTCTAGAACGGATTTATTTTCCTTTCAGCATCCTATTAATACCGATTTCAATAATATTTAAACTACTTTCGATTCTTTTTGCAATTATTTTTCTCATTTTACATCGTCCTACTCGAAGTGAAGCTATCACTCAACAAGTTGAAAACACTATTATGTATCAGCATAATGAGCACACACAAGAAAGAAAAATTTTCGAAAGAAGTTTGATCACTTGAGTAACTATGAAATACTACTATGAATTGTTGTCACATTAAAAAAAAATTCCTTGTTACTTTACGATGATTAAATTATACCGTTCCAATAACATAAACACCTGAGAGACTCTACATATGAACATATTTAAGAGAAGCAAAAACCCTCATTCATTGCAAATACTTTGTTAGGTGGTTAGTTATATTCAGGTGTAAATTCGGCGAAAATATAATCATTTGTTAATGTGGTAGATACTCGAAAATCTTGCTGTTTGAAGAAATACCAATTACGCTACACGTTTACACATAAAATTACGCCGAAATTCATTCGTTGACGCTTCAACTCAACTAATTACTGCAGTACAACATTCCAAATGGCTGTAGGATTAGGTCTTTATATCAATATTGTTCATGAACTTTTAAATATTACAAGATTGAACGCAATTATTAGTTCCGAGAAATTTAGAGGATAATCATAGAAGCATGTAGACTGAAAAATTTGGTGGTATGCTGCACCAAAATGATGCTACTTAGATGCTACAAAAGATGGTGCTCATTTTTACTTTATTTCACTGTAACATAGGCTAGTAAGCATTAAAATATGGTTACAGCTCTTATATACTACACACGCACATAGCCTTATACACTATACATACAGCTAGTTGTACGTGGCTCGCTGAGTCTTAAAGTACTGAAATGTGTTCAAACCCTTAAAAATCGAATGAGATAATAATTTGGTTCTTGAACAATTTTTATAATTTCAATCACATTTTACGGAAACACACATCTATAGCTGATAATGTTCCTAATAATATTTAGTAGTAAGGCCCCACAAGGAAACATTTTTTTATTCAAATCAATGAATAGAAAAAGCATTTTTGATGGTACTCACATTAAATCACTTGCATGTTGGAAAGGAATTCCCCACTTGTTAATTTTTTTTCAAGCTCTTTTTACTGCAAAAACAACGACTTGTAACACCTAAGTGCCTATATTCCTTTAAAAAGCTTTCTTTGTCTGAAATAATGTGTTATGAAATCCTCTAATATCTTCACTTAAGTGCAGCAAAGCCAAGCTTAAACCATTTCAGCTACATATACACATAAATAATCCAAGAACCTTGGACATTACCATATGTTGTGGTCAGTTTTCATGGTTATTCCCATTTCCTCTTGATTTAGATCGCACATATAAAGCCTTAAAATATTCAAAACAACAAATCCAGGAGATTAAGTAATCTTTGTCCGGAAAATAGTCTAACAAAATGGACTGTCCATTTGCATCGTAACCAGACGGAAAACAATGCACAGTAAGTACGTGACGTCCATGAACAAGATGGACCCTCAGCGGAAAACGAAAGTACCTCGTGCCACAAAAGAAAGTCATTTACTGACTTATTAGTATGCACCACGAATCATTCAAGATTCAAGTAATTGCTTCCCATGGATGGTTATGTTTAATATAGCTTGAAATATTAGCTGAAGATTGTACATCGATCGATGATTTATTCATCAGCTTCTGGCCGTATAAATAAATCGCAAACAACAACTCCGACTCTCGTGTGCATCAAAACAAAGAGATTTTTGTTTCCTCGTCAGCTGATTTCAAAGTGCTCTTCTGTTCAACAAGTCAAATGTTGTTGATTAATATCTTATAAACGCGTTATTAAAATAGTCTTGGCCTGCACAATTCAATTATATATCTTGTCCTGACACGAAATAGCCATCTTAGCTTACCTTTTTTTCTTTTTTCTTTTAATGACCTTTTCCAATTTTTCTCTTTCAGTATCATTCAACGGCAATGTTGATTAATGAACTATGGAATTTTAGTCTTTTTAATACAAAGACTAAAATTCCATAGACTCAAATTCCATCGATTTATCTCTGTTTCGTCTCAAAAATATTCAGAATATTTAAGCGATCAAAACAATTTTAATAGAAAAAAACAAAATTAAATGAAATTTCTGAGGAAAAATCGCATTTGTGGGCAATCAACTTACAGGGAAAAAAAAAAAGGAAATCCTTCCTGGTGTATTTTTTAATGTAAACGCTTTTCGTTTTCTAATTTTAAAACCTGTTGTTGTTTTTCCAACAAATAGTAAGACACTTACCAAATTAATATCATAAGTGACTAAATAGCATCAACGGATTAATTCAATTTTACGAAAGTGAAGGCTGAAACGCGTTTTTCTGTAAGATATTTATTTATTCAACGAAGCGATGTTTCAGCCATTTCACATTTTATATCATTTTATTCCATTTTTTATTTTGCAACTCTTTTCTACATCCTAACTAGAAGAAAAAACAAAAAGAATATATTCTTTAATTTAAGTTGAAAAGCGTTGAATAAGCACAAGTGGCGGGCGAAACAAATGAATTTAGTAAAAGGTCGTTGTGCTAGACTGCAAAAACAGTGAACCTTATGGTGAGTCATTTGAGTTTTCGTAAATGAGCACCACAATGGTCTTAAAAGTCAATGTTATCAATACCTCGAAAATGTTTAGTTGAATATTGTCAACTTCCAGTAACGCTTCACTTACTATTTAAATTATTTTTCCTTTAATGGTACTGACGTTAATGAAATCCATAACTTAGCTGAATTGTTTTCAAATGGTTCACGCAATTTACTCGTTTTCGAGCTAATTCATGTAACTCCGTTTCCTTTCAAACTTTTTCCTTCAACATCACTATATTAAAAGAAAATAGTAATTATAAGAAAATTGTAACAGCTAGTAAAATCATTATTTTCACAAATTTAAAATTGAATATGAAACTGCATATTATATTGTCTGAAAAATCCATATCAGTTTCAACTTGATGTTTAACCGATTGAAAACGTTTTTATCTTTTTTATTTAGCATTCAGAAAAATGTAGAGAAGTTGCACATCTTTGCAAAAGAATCGCATTAAAATGTGTTTTAAATTAACTAGTTACTTAAAAAAAATAGTCGTCTTAAACTAGTTAAAAAAACCAGTTGACTTGAACAAGTTTAAAAAACCAGTTGACTTAAACTAGTTTAAAAAATATGTTTAGAAATGAAAATATACTAAAATCTATTACTAGGTTCACATTTTAATATTTTATAAATGGATTTTTAAATAAAATTTTTGTCTCCTTTTCTGAAAATAATTTTGCTTTTTTTTCCTAATTCGAAAAAAAATTATCCTGAAAGCATTTATTTGAATATCTGTTTTTTCCTTTCAATAAGTAAAGTGTGATGAAACAAAATATTCACATTACATACTTATCAACACTTCAGTTTTGGGCGTAGGGGTAGTCACCAAGGTGATTACCTAAATACCATTCTTTGAAGCGGCATCGTGCTTTGTAAAGCAGATGAAATATTTTAATTGTGAATATGATTACTCTATATAAACCCGTTTTCGATGAATTTTTCTGAAATTTTTTCTTTTGACATAGATTTTAGCAAAAGCAATCCATCAAACATTCTTGTTTCAAATAATATTTAAAAAATCTGGTATGCATTTGAAAGAGAAGGGAAATGTGAGGAATATGTCTGCCGTTTATTTTTTAACAAAGATGACAAAATCTTTTATCGTTATTTTTAGGGATTGCTGTGTTTTCTTGCTGTTAATTATTGTTGCTAAGCTTCTTTTGATTATCTGAAGCTGAGATTAATGTAGAAAGAAAGAAAGAGAGAAAAGGAAAAGAGGATTGCTTTTAAATTTTTTCTTTTTTTTTTTTTTTGCATCTATCAGGGATTGTCAGGTATGAACGAGGGTTTCCTCATTTTTTTCTTGCATGATATCATCAGGGATTTTTAGTTATGAACGAGAGCTCTTCTCATCTATTTCTTGCATGATATCATCAAGAATTTTTAGGTAGGAACAGTAGCGCAGCCAGAAATCTGCACTGGGGGGGGGGGGGGGATGATCGTTGTTCCGCGGAGTAATACAATACTGAAATGGGAAATATGTTGGAGAAACAAACTTGCATTTGAAAGTTGATATGGTACGTACGTCGTGCTTTGGGGTGCTTGTTTTAAATTAATTTATTTACATATTTTAAAATATCACTTATCATTGTGATTATGCATTTGTATTATTTTTCCAAATCTTCAATTTTTTGTTGTGTTTTGTCATGATGACGAAGAATATTGATACCTATGAGAGGCAAAGTGATGCACGGTTTTTATACGCAGATATGACAAAATAATATTAGATGTAAATGTCTTGCAGGATAAGAATAAAGTACTTTTTGTTGTTGAATTTAAACAATAAGCATTTAATATGCAAATATGAAAAATCTTACAACGCTTCATTGACAAGAAATATTTCATCAAATCTATAAAGTAACCTCAATTCCTGGGATAACATGTTATAGCTATTCACAAAAAAAGTTTTGTTTTATCGTAAAATATTTTTAAAAAATTGTCTTCCTCTGGAGGGGGGGGGGGGAGACATGCCCCTTTGGTCCCCCCTCGCTGCGCCCCCCTGCCTCGGGTAGGGAACAAGAGCTTTTCTCATCTTTTTCTTGCATGATATCATCAGGGAGTTTTAGGTATGAACGGGAGCTTTTCTCTTTTCTCATCTTTTTCTTGCATGGTATCATCAGGGAGTTTTAGGTATGAACGAGAGCTTTTCTCTTTTCTCATCTTTTTCTTGCATGATATCATCAGGGATTTCTAGGTATGAATTGGATATTTACCTTTATAGAGAGTTTTTATGGGTAGTTGCCACTCATTTGAAAACCGTAGAAACTATAGTTAGAAAATTTGATCCCTAAAAATTGTACTTCGCGCTACTTCTAAAGCTGTCTAAAGAACGCATTTAAAAAGAACCTTCTACCTTTTGTAATTTCCTAGCAGTTGAAAAATTTCTTTTGCTTGATTTCTTTACATGCTTTCCTTAATTATTTGTTCTTTATTAACACTGCTATTTTCAGTGCATCTTAGTACAAAGATTTCCGTCTTTATTTTATCAATGCAATATGGTGTTAGAAACCATCTTTAAAACTGCATTTTTACTATTTCGAGTCCTCAAATCTGTGCCGAATTTGAAAGGGAGACAATGAAGAGCTGAGTCTTCCAACGTAAAGTGTTTACTTTATATTCAACGTAAGTTTCTGTGGATGGAAAATTTCACATTTGTATCAAACAGTTGTAAAGCTTAGAGTTGTTGCAAAAGATATTTGATTTTGCCTTAGTGTACAAGTAAAGAATTTTTATTTTCATGGAGTAATTGATTACAACATTTTCGTTTACGTGCTATAATGGTTTACAGTTCGCAAGCCTCTGTCGTAGTCTCTGGACGGGAAATGTTGTTCATTAGTCTGTTGTTTGTCGTGAACCGTGACGAAATTATTAAAGTGACCATTGCAGAGAAAGGCAAGGTTTTTTGAAAGACGTTGTGCGTTTTAAAGGGCGACTAGAAAAGCTTTCAGAGTAATGTTTCAAAGCACCAAAAGTAATCTTTCAATGCGCAAAAATGAAGATGAATTTAGCAAAATTATTGCAAAAAAAATATTTTGCTCATTTTTCATTATGCGAGCAATTTTGCTGAATCCGTCCTCATCACCAATTCATGAAAACCGTTTTCTTCCCGTCTAAAACCACCCGATCAACATTTACAACTGTTACAACAAACGACAAACGGAATCCAAACAATGAACAATAAGCAAACGAAGTCATCCACGGGGGTGTACCGCAGCTCCTTCTTCACGTCAACAGTCGTACAATCGTTTCGTCGTTTCCGGTTAAGGGGTTCACTCACATTCAGCATAACGTTATTCCAATCATGCTTTGGAATAATTTATGGATCTTCCAGGAGTCGTTCAACCCCGAAACTCCCAGGGAGTCCCCTATTGACATGCCAGTCGAAGATTAAGCGTTCTGCGTGCGCCCTAAGAAGCTTTAATTCCTCATTGTTCCCTCGATTTCTACTGCAGAATGTTTCTTTCATTCGACTTTTTATTATTTTCCACCCCGTACGGAGGTCTAGGAAGCCGTGAATCGGTTGGGTTGTCATAAAGAAAAGGCTCTTGACTGAAAACTGCACGCTACTGGTTCTTCATCCCGTTAGCTCAACGTTTGTTAATTTGTCTAACAACTTCGAAATGAGACCGTACAACTGACAATGATCCACGGGTATCTGATCACGGAACCGAATGAGTTGTTCCAACAATCTCATTTGTGGTTTAAAAAAATAGTTTTGTAATAAATACCTGCATCACTTCAATCTTAAATGCTGATACGAAAGGAAAATTTAAGTATCTCCAAAAATACAAGGTAAGACACAGGAACTTCTATATCTCTTACGACAATCTCTTTTGTTGCTTTCGCTATTGGAAAGTTTCAAGTTGGTTTCAAAAAGCTAACCGAATCATACTTATTCAGTTAGCAGATGAGAATAAACACCTCATCCCTTATTCTTTAACAGGAAAATGCAAAAGTGCCGCTGCGAAGTATATGCAGCATATCCTATAGTCGGGAAAGGTATTTCTTTTCCTCCTAAAAACAAATTTCCGGTAAATTCCGACCTTAATCATCATGAAAAAAAATCATAACTTTTTCTGAAAAATGTGTAATGCTAATGGATACAATTGTTTCAAACCAGCTTTATATTTCAATCTAGAAAAGTCTCATACTTGCTGGTAAAAACATACGTATTTATTTAAATTTATTTGGTTTGCCTTCTTGTGTTATAAATCTATCTAGTTTACGTGAAAAATAATTCGTTCTATATATCGAAACAAAATAATATAAAAAAAGAGTTAAAAAGAAAAAATATATTATAAATGCATCTAAAAATACAATATTAAATTTATTAAAAAATAAAACTAGTGTTGGGAAGAAACTCGTGTGAAAAACACAAGATTCAAAATTATTTACCTGGTAAAGAAAATCTTTTAACATGTCCGAGACAGAAAAAAAGCCCCTGATTTTTGAAAAATATATTTGTTTTATTTGTAGTAAACGCTGTTCCGCTAGTTCAATATTGATTCTTGCCAATAACGCCCTCTGAAGAGGATACATTGTCCGCCTTAGTTCCAACGGATGGGTCATTTTAATGGGTTGTTTGTTTAAGTCAAAAAACACGTGGGTTTAGGATCAAGATGGTACTCGAACGGGAAAAACAACGGGAAATTAATCCTTCTTACGGTCGACATAAAATGGCCACAACTTTCTTTGTTGAAGACCTTGTCGAAAATCCTTCGCATAAGTCTTCCGCGATGTTTCGGAGGTGAATGACTTTTTAAGGATTAGTGATTAGGAATGTCCATTTTGTGTTTGCCCAGTCTTTTTGAAGAAGGACGGAAAAGGATGCAGGAAACCAAACCGGTCATTTGAAACAAATTTAATTGTGAATATTTTAAAGACCCTTTTACTCAAAGAGAGAGTGGGAGAGAAAAAAAAGTAGCTACGTAAATTCATCAACATTAATTATTACTGAACGCTTAGCTCTTTGTTGTTTATTTGGCGTGTTGAGTTGGAATATAAGATGCTGATAAGTTAGTTGGTAACTCACTGTAAAAAAATATTGGGGGGGGGGGGGGGGGGTGGGGTCTGTTAATCCATAAAGTGATTAATTTGCTTGCTACAAAAAATGGTGCATAATTAAACTATTTTGGTGCTTGCTTGCGTATGTTGCCCCTAAATATAATAATATTAAGCAAGATCTCTTGTAATCAACAAACTGGCACATTGGTTTGGTGCAACCGAAAACAAATTCTTTTTCCACAAAGTGTCTGAAAATTTTAATGTAGCCACTGGCATTTAGCAAAATAGGGTTCAAATTAGCAGAATGCATCAATTTAACAAAATACGTTGTTGCGTTAATTTATAAGCATTTCTTTTAAGGAACACCTTGTTCTTTGTTGATTATTTGGTGAATTCAATTGTAGAGTAAAAGAGGCTGATCTAGTTAATTACGCAATGTAAGAATTTATTTTGTACCGCAAAGTTGTGCCAGTTTGCTTGAAATGATGCTTAACTTTACCATATTTTGCTGCTTCCACGCGTATGTTGCACCTAAATATAGTAATTTCAAGCACCATCTTTTGTAGAAAGCCACTTGGCACCATTAATTGGTGCAACATAACACGAAATGCGATAAAGTCGTTCGAAATGTTTATGTAATCACTGGTATTCAGGGAAAATAAACTAAGAATTTCGCAGAATGCACCAATATATGATAACAAAGAGAGGCACATTTGGAAAAGTCCATATTTTTAGCTTTTTATAAAATTATAAAAGAATAGAAATTATAAAAAATAATAAAACATGTAAGAGATAAAAAAAATAGGTCGATGATTTGGAAAACCATCTCAACGAATCTATAATGCCCTTCTTTTTCCAAGAATGTGGTTGTCTTGTCCTTCGAATGATTCATAATCGAAAGTTATCGTTTGTTCTTACAATAAGCAGAAAGAAAAGTGAAATTCCAACAAAGACGTGACACTCCAAAATGCCGAATTGACGAGGACCTTTGGAATTCATCTACTATCCATTGTTTTTGACATTCGAAAAATAGTGACCTTGACACAGCATTTTGTTTTATTTTATTATTTTTTTTCCATGGAAAATGATGGCGTTTACCGCATAAAAGACAAAAAATGTAATTTTCCCCGAATAGTCGAAACCCGTTATATGTATCAGTGGGGTTTTTTCCTCGCCTTAATATGCGCTTTGTAACTTTTATCTTTTTCACTTCTGCATTTTTGCAGAAGTTCTGCATTTATAGAAGGAAAGCTAAAAAGGAGATTAAAAGTGAGAAAACTCACTGGTGAAATCAGTTGTGAAAAGTAGCTGTTCCCCCCCCCCCCCAAAAAAAAACAAAAAAAACCAATCATGGCTGAAAAGCGATAATTTGTCGACTAGCCATTGTGGATCTGATTCGAAAAAAGTGAAAATATTTAACAGACAATTTGACAACAACGTAAAAATCTATTATTATAGTTTCTGTTATTTGTATACGTATTTAAGTATTTTATCCCTGTGTTACGATTAGAATTTTAATTCTATGCAATTGTATTTTTAATTATTTATTTCTTTGTTCATTTCACATAGCAAAGCAGAAAATTTCAAATGCATGAATAATTTAAATTAACTTTTCTTTTTCTTTTTCTTCTTCATCTGCCCCCCCCCCCTTTTTTTGGTCATTAAAAGAATTTTCTGCGGTGTTTTCTAGCAGATGATTTAAAATAAATTTCTGTTCATATAGCTTTTGCTTTGCATTTTCGGCAGAAATTTCTTGTTTGTTGGTTATAAATAGCTCTGTTTTCCTCAATTTATTTATTGACATTAAACGAAATAAAATGTAGTTAAATTGTGTTAACAATATATTTTAATAAAAACAGCCAAATAATATTTAATACGAAAATACCTCAGGGCATTAAGCAGAAGAGGTTATACATTCTGCCAAAGTTACCACAAATGCTAGTTACATTTGTGGTAACTCTTGTACGAGATCTGTAGACCTCTCTGAAACAGCCAATCTATCAATTATTTAAAAGAGGTTGGAGGGCAATTGTTTTTAATTAATTGATGTATAAGTAAAAATATGATGCAAGCGAATAATCAAAAGAACACATTGTTAGTTTTTGAAGTTTCTAATATTTATTTAAAGAAGTGAAGCTCAAAGAGGCAGATTATATCACTCTCTATATAGCCACCGAAGATTGCAAATAAACGATGCAAAATTAAAAGTACTTTGAGAGTGATACCAGAAGGAAAAGAATTGACCTTCAAAAATGATTTTTTACCCTTTTTATTGGCAATTTACTGTACATTTAGTTGGCAACATAAAGAGTAGAAAAAATGGAATTTTTACCAGTTATATTACTTACTATTCCTGAGGCCGCGTCTTAAAAGGAAAAGGTGATGGAGGAAGAAAGTTATATAACTATGAATGTAAAAAAACACTTCACTCAATATTCGGTTTTTAATCGGCAAAGAATAACAGATTTTTTAAAAGTTGGAAATGGCGCATTAACAGCAGTGTCTACATTCTTCCAACAACTGCTAGAAATGCTACTGACATTTAAACGACGCGTCAATAACACTTACGACGAGGGCGTTGCCGTCTGAATAGAACCCCACTTTAATATTCTTAAGTGCCATTTATAACCTTCAGTCGACGGGGAGTACGGTTTTAAATTCATCTTGGTGAGTTATGACTGCAATGACCACTTCTTACAAAATAATCCTACCATATACGATTCGGAAAAATTTATGTCTCCTTAATAAATAATTTCGGTCCAACATTATGTGAATGGCTCTTTAATGTACGTTATTGAGTACAATTTTTAAGAGTTTTTTTTCAGCGCAACAGAAAGAAAACGCGCAAATAAGTTTAATACGTGACAGTCTAACTAATTTTTAACACAACTAGTACACACAAAACTATTTTGGCAATTAATTAATTCGCATTAAAAGCGTGCCGGTAAATAACTGAGGAGAGTTAATGAGTACCGTAAATAATTTGAAAAATGTAATTAAAAACAGACCTCAAGAATGAGAAGCATTATATTATGAATTATCACTACCAAAGGAATGTTATGCTTTCAAAACTTGCGAAACCATGACTGAAACAAAGTAAAAACACAGGAAGGATCGGAATTTTAAAAAGATTAGAAATAAGCAACTTAAAATTTTATTTCAAATATAATAAATAATCGAAAATCAAGGATCAACAACTCAGCATGGAAGAGCATCGCGGAGATTTTGCTCGAAACAGGAGTGGAGCAAAAAAAAAAAAAAAATGTTGCCCTCGACTGCTCCGATTTGTTTTATTTTATTTTTTTATTATATAAAAAAATAAATTAACTAATAAAAAGAGAAATAAAAAAAACATAATCTGTTAAAATAGTTAGAAGCGAACAACTCAAAAAAGTGGCTGCCCCAGACCCTTCATTTACGTAAGCTAATTGTCTTAGAACCAACCTCTGCCACAGGAATAGCATAAAATAAATCGCTGCCCTTTTGCAAAAACTTGAATTTCTTAATGATTTCTAGAAAGGTGGGATGGATGCTGTTTATCTGATAATAGGCAAGTGACAGCAGCTGTGAAGCAAGCAAAAAAGTAAAAGTGATGTATTTTTCAAGAGACATTAAAATTTTTGAAGTTTAAGTTGCAAATTAGGTTGCTTTATTGAGATTGTTAACCAATATTGTAAATTGTTATTTGATTTAGAAATTTTCAAAATTTGAAATGAAAAGGAAAATTAACAAATAAATATAGGATGTTACGTGGTAAATATAAAAATTGAAAATTTTAAATATAAAATGTCGCAGGAGTAAATCGTCTTGCTTCTGAGACAATTGTTGTAATCCATGCCCTTTGGGGGTTATCCGATGCTCATTTGGTGCCCTCTGGAATAAATCTCTTTATCTCCTTAGAAGCAATTTCCCCTGGTTTGATCTCTCTGTTGTTGGTTCTTCTGTCCTTCCTCCATCACTACCAAAAAAACAAACACCTGTTCAACTGCTAATGAAGACCATGTAACCACAAAGTGCTGGATTTAGAACATCAATATTCCAAATGCTGGACATTTATATTCAAACGGCATACTCTTTTCCTTGAGCAAGTTAGTCATGTATGAATATGCATTTGTCTGTGCGTTTCTACCATCAATGGTAAGGATTACTTTTGCTCATCAATGGAGGAAATGCTGCAATCAGACGTCGTTATACTCTTTGTCCGGATCTGTTTTGCCTATTAAAGCAATGAATTTGTTTTATGCAAAACAAGAGAGAAAGTGGTTTGGACTTGAAAGGGTTTAATTTAGCTGGACGTGAGTGATGGTTACGTAACTGTTGACCGATGGATGATTGGTGCAAGCTCGATTCTTAAGCCAAGCAGATATTCTGGCTTTTATAATCCGGAGGGTCTTAATGCTGTTCACGGGAGAAAAATCTCTCTCATGGTTCAAAAATATTAGTATTGGAATGGTCAAGCTATTTTATTCGGATTTAAAACCATAAAAAGTAACCCTTGGCCTTAAAGTCTTATTAAGGTGTCCTTTTATTACTTTAAAAGGGGGAAGGAAAGGACACTCATTGGCCCTGAAGGACGTTTATTTTTTGTTTTTTCATGAGCCAATTGGTGTTTTACACCATGTTCATGTGTACAATATTAAAAATAGAGCTAAGACACACCAAAATGGTTGTCAAGTTGAATTTTTTTATTTATTTGTTTGTCTGTTTGTAGTAAGTGCACCATCAATCAATATTGCACACAGGGATTGAACTTACTTTTTGAGTTCTAAAGCTTTTTACGTAATTCAGTGCCATCCACTGACTATTACGAATTGTATATTACTATACGAATTTTTACATTTTTAAATCTTCACAGAATGATTCTGAATTTTTCGGCAAGACTTTAATGGGGGATATAATACATCTAAGCAAGATACTGCGGGTGCCAGAGGCGTAACATAGTTAAATTTTACGAGAACCGCGCAACATATTCAAACGAAAATTGCCATGTATGCATTCTTTCACCCCTTAAAGTTTTGCTCAAGAGTTCAGAATAACCCAGCACGTATAAAGATATTTGGTTGTGCATTCTTTTACCGTCAGATTAAAATCGGTTGACAGATCTAAACCAGATTTGTCGCACTACTAGCTCAAACAACACAGGCCCTGAATATTTTAGAGGAAAATTAATAGTTCGCCTGGGCTCTCTTCAAGAAGTTCCCAAATTGATTTTCGAAAACAGAAATGACAAAAAGTTCCATCTAGAACTATACAAGCCTACTTTCCCGTATACACCAACTTCAAATTTATAATGTAGCTATCTCTCTCTCTCTTTCTCATTTAGCTTTAGTTCTTAATTACTTCAAATATACCTTTTTCCACGGTTAATACATATTTACTCACTCACTCATTCATTCTTTCATTTATTCACTCATTTATTTATTTTTTCATTCATTCACCCATATTTTAATTTTATTATCGAGTCACTCCTTTATTAATTCTATTATTTATTCACTCATTTATTCATTCATTGATTTCACTCATTAATTTAATCGTTCATTCATTCGAAAATATCTTTGAAAGTCCCGATTAAAAAAATTCCTTAGTTTCGTTTAGTTCTGGTTGAACTTGGTATCTGTACATTTTCTACGTCGTAACAGCTTTCCGACAAAGTATGTTCCAAGAAAATCCGTCTGTTAAATCAGGATTTATATGAGATTGAAATTTCCTCGTAGGTGCTAATGTTATTATTATTATTATTATTATTATTTTTTGAACTGCTCAAAAACGAACAAAAATTTTTCAAATCAAAAAAATATTTATCTTTTTCCAATAAGGTTGTTTATAGGAACTTGGATCTTACGCTCACTCTTTACATAATTTGCCTATTGGCGCTAATGTTAAAATTTTTTGAACTGTTCAAAATTGAACAAAAATTGTTCGAATAAAAAAGTAAAACAAAAAGAAAATGAGATGTTTCGAAAGCAAAAAAAAAAAAAAATCTTTCTAATCGAACAATTCGTTTCAAAGTTATTACGGGGGACAGACAGACCGAGGGA
Source organism: Octonoba sinensis (assembly GCA_038502835.1). Classification (NCBI taxonomy): domain Eukaryota; kingdom Metazoa; phylum Arthropoda; class Arachnida; order Araneae; family Uloboridae; genus Octonoba; species Octonoba sinensis. Next base: position 12,118,386 of record CM076606.1, on the reverse strand, counting down.
CACACATTTTCCCTCATCTCTAAACCCTACTTTCAAATTTTTTATTTTTCAATCTTTATTGAATTACTTTTTTTTTTTTTTTTTTTTTTGACTTTTTCTCTATTTTTGACAATATATTTATGATACATTAAACCTTCTTTCATGCTTTATTATTAGTATTTTTATACTTTTATGAAAAAGTATTCTAAAAATGAGCATAACAATAAGCAAGAGTGAGTGTGGATAACCCTCACGTTAAGAGTATGGAGTACTTAGAGGTTGCAAGTTGGATATTGTTCAATAGTTAAAAAAAAAAATGTTCAAGCATAAATTGAAAAAAAGAGAGAGAGAAAGAAAGAGAGCAGAGGCGGTAAATAAAAGGAACTTTCCTTCCCAAAGTCTTTTAACAAGTCTCTTGTTGGTTTCTGTGGTTTAATTCTCAAACTATTTTCATGAAAACGCAATTTTAAAGATAATATCTCTTTTGTTATTGGCGGTGAAATGTGTGTGTGCTCCACGATATGCCAATTTTGTGAACGGAAAACTTATTTCAAAAAGTTCCTGTTGTAAAAATGAAATGAAAATGTTAATAACCGAAGGTTTGTTAATGACATGCGCATACATTTTGTATTAGAATGCTCATTTAGAATAGAAGGGGAAAAAGCTAGATTTAATGGTTGAATAAATCCTTCTACTATCTTCAGTTATGTCAGATGAGAATAGAATATTAGATGAATCTAGCGATTATTAAAATGTTTTGTTGTCGTCTATTCGAAGAAGCCTTCTGAGGTCGACAGTCGTTAAAAGTTGAAACAATTACAAGTTTTTGACCTCCAACGATGAAATTTAGTTTTCTTTTTTTTTTTGAAATTTATGCTTTATAAGTTCTATAATAGTGCAAAAATAAAGAAAATTTAAATGCTTTGTCGTCACAATAGCATTTTTTTTTTTTTTTTTTGAAATTGCAACTTTCGCGTTTCCAAAAGAACATGGAATGCAAATTTGAGAGCAATTATTTCGCTTAAAAAATAAATAAAGGATAATAATAATAATTGCAATAGAATTCATATTTACTTTCAGTAATCTTTTACTTTAAAGACCTTCTAAAACACCTTTAGAAATCCAATCTTCCACTACTTTTAGCACAGCTGTATAAAATCCATCAACAGGAAAACTACTATTCAGAATAAAAGAACTGCTACTCAAATCGAATTATTTTACCTCGAATTAATCGTATATTTTGTATCTCTTCAAATCAATAGAAAGAATATTTTTATTCCATTTTGATACTTTTTCTACATACACGCTGCCGTAAGTAAGGGTTGTAATACTGAAGTCCAGATGGGGGGAGTGACTGGAACCCCAAGCAAAATTTTTTTTAAACCAATCTTGTTTCTATTCTTTTAAAATTAAAGATGTAGTTCCGTTTCTCTCTCACTTTTGCTTACATAAATATAGTGTACAATGAAAAGTAAAACGTTTATATGAATTACGGTTTTCAAGGCGCGAGTCTATAAAAATGCAGTAGATATCTATTATACCGAGCGCCTGAATGCTGTGTAACCAGATACACCGCGGGAACCATAGACATCTTATCTCTTCCTCGAAGTTATTTTAAAATCCAGGTTCTTTAACTCACGAAATACAGTTCTGAGACTCCTACACCGTTAATAAACAGCACTTGTTTTTGCTTTCCGAACTATTTATGTTCCATGGAACAAAATGGACATTAAATATGTAGCAGGGCTCGAAAAATCTTTAAAATTTTACATGCCCTACCGGGCATGTTTGTTTAAAAAATACATGCCCGAACTAAATTTTTACATACCCAAATGTTGTTGTATTGCAGATTAGTAAGAACAATTTGAATTTGTCGCATAGCATTAATCAGACAAAAAATTAAATTAACAGCTTTATATCTGAATCAAGAATTATTTTAACATTAATCTAAATAATTAAAAAAAAATACCATGAAAATAAATATTATTGTCGAAATAATAAAGTTTTGGAAATAAATATTTGATTAAAAAATTACATGCCCTGCCGGCCATTAAGGGGAAAAGATTCATGCTCGATCGGAATTTTTACATACCCCGGCCACTTAGGGCAGTATAATTTTCGATCCCTGGTATGTAGGCATAAAACTTGTATGAAGTAAGTTTCATCCCTCCTAAAGTTATGCCTTATTTTTAGGATTCTTTATTACTAGTACTGTTATGTTGTACTCTCAGTTTGCCTTCGATAATTATATATATTTCTCTATAGCGCGAATGTAATAACGCGGATGTGAAACGGGTTCTCCAAACCCGTAGCATAACGAGGCTACATTTTGCTTTTCATTACAAATTGGTATCACCAGCATTAATTTTTCAATTGTTCTCTCTTCATACAGTTAATTTTACTAATTAATACAAACAATAGCTGTTCAGAGCTACTTTCCCCTTTATTCTCTTATTGATTATATAAATAAATCATTTCTCTCGAAAATATTATACTAGTGTTTCATAAATTAAACATGAAAAAATAGCAAAATTCGTAACTTGATTAAATGCGCTTTCTTAAAATATTTACGAATTCTATTTCTGTGTAATTTACGAAATGGTAAAATAAAATTATATTATTGTTGTACAGTGCTCATAAAAATTATATTTTCTTACCGGAAGTTGTTCTTTCACCCCCTCAGTGCCCAATTAGCTTCAGTTAATGCTCTAGGGTCTTTTGGTCAATCTTTCTCTTTAACATAATCCCCCCCCCCATTCCCATTAAAGAAAACCTTTTCTTGTGTCATTTTTTTTTTTGGAGATGAGGGGGAGGGGTTTAAAGTGGGTGTCCAAGACACTTGCCCTATTTGCCCTTATGGTAATCAGATTCTAGATTGAAACCAAGTTGATGATTTCAATAATTCGTAGGTTGGTGACCTTTTCCGAATTGAGGAATGTCTGCTGCTCATGCATACTTAACAATGTTAACTGAAAGTTTTAAAAAATCAAGGAAACACCTCTGTAAAGGTCAAGTATATATATATGCTTCCTTTTTTTTCTCTTTTTTTCCTGAGGCCCTGACGTAAAGGGGGTTGTCGATGAAGGATCGCCCATCACCACTCGGGCGTGACGGAAAAGAAGAAGTTGCCTCCTAGAGGTTTTCTACCTTTCTTTAGAACGTCTCATTTATGGTCGATTTTGAAAATTTGTTGATCGTAATGAATAGTGAAAAAATGACTTTTATTCTTTCAATCTTATTTCTCGTTTAATTTGCTTTTGCATATTTTCCAAACTAGTTAACAATATTCACTACAATTCAGTGCTAGTATCCTTGGAGCATGAAATCTGGAACTAGTTTTTAGTATTTTTTTAAAATTTTATTATTGCATTTTATTAGACCGATAATTTTATTACTGTTTAACATTTCTATTTCTTAACAAACTGAGACTTTAAATATGCATGAGCGTCAAGTCAGCGTTCGCAATACATGTTCATTGCAGAGCAATTGACTTACGACTTTTCTTTTTACCTTTTTCCCCTTTCCAACTTCAGTGATTTTTTGCATTATATTTTAGTTTAACATTCAAACTGATATTGCTTGCTTGAAATAATTGAATAGCTTTTTTTTTCTTGTATAAAAAAAGCATACTGTATGATTAAAAGCATTCATATTTTTAAATATTTAAACTTAGTAAAAAACCAGAACTGTTTATTAAAATATTAAATAATCCAAAAATATGTTACTAATAATAATAATTATTATAATTATTATTATTATTATACACCTCCTCGTCACTCCGGGAAACGTTTCATACAGCAAAATGCTCTACAGTCCTGCACGAGCAAGTCTAAATGTCCTAACTGAAATCTGTCCCCATCAGGGCCCCGATTGCCTTAATAAACACCTTGGTAACTGATCCCTTTTGTACCTTGTATCATCTTCATGAGGAGATGGACCTGTTTCGTCTGTCCAAATGCCCTGCCCTTAATCGGAAATCGATCTCGGAACGCTATTGGACTGCTGGTCTTCATATATATATTTATTATTATTGTTTTGATACTTAATTGTCTTTTTATGTGCTATTGGAAACAAAATAAAAATATATTATTATTATTATTATTACTATTAATATTATTATTATTTTGAATATACTTAAGCAACCAGAAAACTCGTTTTTGTGAGTAATTGGAGCTAATGCTCAATTAGGTCCCAATATACGATACCGCGCTATTTTCTGCTAGTGTATTTTTCTTTTTCCTTTTTCTTTTCTTCCTCTTTTTCCCCCCGTTAATGGAAACACCAAGTTCGTTCTCCATGGACTTTTGCGTTACGTAATAAAACAGTTCAGTACTACTAGTAACAAGACTTCCCGGTAAAATGTTTAGTAAACACGTGCTAACATGCTAACATCCAGATAAATATTTCACTTTACGTGGACCAGCTACGGTTAAATTTTGCGTTACAATACGATATTGACATCATGCAAAAAACAAACTATGGCAAAACGATATTTAAAAATTTGCTTAATGATTAGCATAGAAAGTAACATAATTATTTGTATTGATTATCGTAACTTACGGACTTTAAACAAGTTATTTTTTTTTCTTAAACGTATCTCCATTCATAACTCAATATTAAATTTTCGATTCTTTAGAGTGGCAACATCTTGCTTTGTTTATATCCAGCAATCTTTTCTGAAGTCTTTCGAATTTTAAAGCGTTTTCTTAAAAAGTATTTCCATTCATAACTTAATTTTTAATTTCCGATTCTTTAGAGTGGCAACATCTTGCTTTGTTTATATCCAGCAATCTTTTCTTAAGTCTTTCGAATTTTAAAGCGTTTTCTTAAAAAGTATTTCCATTCATAACTTAATTTTTAATTTCCATTCTTTAGAGTGGCCACATCTTGCTTTGTTTATATTCCAGCAATCTTTTCTTAAGTCTTTCGAATTTTAAAGCGTTTTCTTAAAAAGTATTTCCATTCATAACTTAATTTTCAATTTCCGATTCTTTAGAGTGGCAACATCTTGCTTTGTTTATATCCAGCAATCTTTTCTTAAGTCTTTCGAATTTTAAAGCGTTTTCTTAAAAAGTATTTCCATTCATAACTTAACTTTTAATTTTCGATTCTTTGGAGTGGCAACACCTTAGTTTGTTTATATTGAGTGATCATTCTCAAGTTTGATTGTTAAACCAAGGCTGAACTTAACTGTTACTGGTACGATAACGGTTACGATCAAGTTCAGCCTTATTTGCACTTATTGCCTGCAGATGTCAGCTAGTTTAGCTAATTTTAAGTTAAAGGCTAATGTTTCGCAATTCATCCGCTACTGTATTTTGGAACTGAACCGAAATTATTAAATAAAATCATCAACTTGTAGCAATTTGCCTCTATTTCTAAGTTTTTGAAGAGTAGCGAGAAATTTATGAAAGGGAAAGGACATTAAATTCCAATCGCACTATATTACGATAGTACACCATGTTTCATAAGATTTTTCCAAAAGAGATTCCGATTGATGCATTGACTATTTAAAACCAGAAGATCGATCGCGTGACCTTTGAACCCACCTTCATCAAAGCGGAAAACGAATGAGTTTCCCTCTTCAGGAAGAAGTTCGAAAGTGACAGAACGTCCTTTCCCACTCCCGCAATGACCTCTCAGGGGTGTTCTTTCCTCGAAATTCCAACGAATAGGTGTGTTTCGACTTTCCCTAAACCATCGATTATGAGGACATTCTTTGAATTATTCTTTCAGGAATTTCATAATTAAAGATTAGAAAACATGAAATTAATATTGGGAATAAATAAGCTCTATACAGACATTGGGTGATCGTGTGTGCTAAATTTATTAATATGTATTTCCACATTGGATTGTAAAGAATATTTGCAAGTAAATAACAGTTGGAAATATTTTCAAGACATAGTAGAAGTATTTTTCTGGAAATTTTCAGAAACATATAATGAATTCGAAAAAAAAATCAATGAATGGTTTTCAAAGCAACGTATTTCTGACAAATTTTTAAAAGTAAAAAAAAAAAATTAAAAAAAATTTTTAAAAAAATCGTTCATATTTGAGGGGATTGTATGGACAGAATAATAAACATACGTTTTATACAATCATTAACAGACGCAAACTTTTAGGATTTTTAAATGATACACATATAGATGGTTTTCAAATTTTCAAAAAAGAAAAGAAAAGAAGTAGACGTTTTTACTTAACTAAGCAACTCATCATTTTTTTTTAAAATTTTTTTTTATTCAGTAGAATTTTTCAGGGAAAATTTTTAAAATAAATTCTTTGGTTAAATGATCAAATATATTTTTATAAACATTTATTTTCTATTAACAAGTTGCCCTAAACTTTGGTTTATGCATGGTATTTCTTTTACTGCAAAATAAAGTTTTTGCGATTTGTGTTTGCATATATGCTATATTTATGCTTATGCAAAAATTTCCAAAAACGCACAAAGCTGGACTTGTAATTTACGGGTATTTCTTAACTCTTCACTCAGCCAGCATAGAAGTCATACGTAAAAAAGTGAACGGAACAATAATAAAATAAAAAAAACTCCAATCGAATTCTCAATATACGTAATGGATCCGTAAACTACGGACAATTTATAGCTCGTTTAAGACCCAAATTGGATAGAAGCCGAATAATTTGGGCAATCACACTTCCTCTGGGCATGAATACGCATGTAGCTGAACTTATTCCATAAAAAAAAGCTCCATTGTAAACTTCACTTTTTTTTTCTGCTGCAGGCTGCATCAAACTGTTGCCATGCATATCTTACATAATCTTTCGTCCCAACGACGTCTATAATTTGATGCCACAAGACTTGTCGCATTGAAAGAACGATAGTAAAAAAATTGTTTGGCTAATGGTTTCATTTACCTCTTCGCTTTACTTCTCTCATGATGGCGATGTACTCTTAAGTGTTACAATAATTGCCGCTTGCGCGCTGGAATCGTGCACGATGTCTCTATTTTGTGGCCTGTAATTAGCATTGTCCATGTGATAGTACAGGCCAGCCTTCTTCCGTGTAAGAAAGGTTGTCACTTTCATTAAAACACGATTAGGCGGAAATCAAATTCGTCAGATGCTGATTGAGAGTGTATTTTGAGTAGGAACTATGACAAATCTAATAACTTTCTGTCTAATAATGACTGGCATCTTGCTGTAAGTACTGTGTGTGTATTCCATTGTTGTTGTTTTCAATCTTCGCACGTAGTATCACCGAAGATCCTTTCTGGGTATTATTTTTAGATTCCACAAGGGACTGAAAATCAGCTATCTATTACTTTTCATGCGCCACGTACGATATATTAGAGGTTTTGGAGGATCATGTAGGGATGCACTATATCTATACCTTAGGGTACATCTTGCTCGTGACAATTTCGAATATGAACCGGTTCATAAATGCATAAATATAGAAAAGTCTTCCCTGCTATCGAGACTAGAAAATTCCGATGCTCAATACTTGATGACTATAGGGTCATTCCACGGCAACGGACGTTACATTTTTACAGGATTTTTCAACTTCAACAAGCTTTCTAACAAACTTGTTGGGTATTTTTTAGGTTTTTTAATTTTGGATAGTAAAAGTACATGTGTTCTAAGTATGCAAAAAATTTTTTAAAGATATATATGTATTTGCTGTCTGTTAAAAAAAATGCTGAAATTTCGTTACGTGTGTTACCTTTCGGGTAACACACGTAACGAAATTTCAAAAAAAATTTTAACATACAGCAAATACATATATATCTTCAATTTTTTTTTTTGCATACTTAGAACACATGTAATTTTACTAGCCAAAATTTAAAAACCTAAAAAATACCTAACAAGTTTGTTAGAAAGCTCGTTGAAGTTGAAAAATGCTGTAAAAATGTAACGTCCGTTGCCGTGGAATGACCCTATACCAGATTTGTGAATTAGAAATTCAAAAACGTATGAACAATTTTTTCTACCCCGTTGAATGTTTTTTCATTACAATGAGCTGAATTCATTATTACAAAGCTAAAGACGATCTATTTCTGATATATAATATGTAAATATCAAATTACGTCGATGATGAAGTTCATAACTTTTAAAATTAAGATAAAGTTCACTCATTTTCCAATCTCGGGAAGAAACAGAAGGAAATGTGGGGATTTTAAAGAATATGGGCCTATAATAATTGACTTAAATTTTCAAAAAAAAAAAAAAAGAAAGAAACTTTTTATTACATTTCTTTTAATAAGTTTACGTAGTTATTTACAAATTATATACAGAATTTTGTGTGCAGAAACATATTTCCAGTTTTAAATATAAACTTGTTTTTTAATTTTTTAAAAAATATTTTTTTAATCAGATTAGAACATCGTCTACAATATAATTTGCAGTAACGCAAGAATTACGACTTCAACCTTGGTATTATGTTTTTTAATATAGCTTAAAATATAAAAGAAGTATAAGGAATATTTCTCATTTGATGAGAACTGCTGTTTTTTTGAAAAACTCCACTACTAAAATGTGTCAAAACATTCCTGAGCAACTGCTTGATCATCAAAACTAGAATGAGTCTCTTCGGTGATTTTTGGCCAGTATAGAGCTAGCTTATGCACACGCCTAAAAGGATTATGACAACCAAGGTAATCATGAGGGGTCTAAAGTTCGCTTCTATAAAATAAATAACGAGCAAAATGCAATCTCTTAACCCTTATAAAAATTCGGATGAACCCGGAGTCAAATTTGTTGTGCGAATCACGTACTAGGCGATCCGTAAAATGTCCCGGCCTTTTTTTATAATCCCTCTCATCAGCGCTTAACTGTAACTGTGTCTGAAAATGTTTTTTTAATAACATCCGAGCTTTTTAGAACGTCAATCCAAACTTTCACGCCTTTGTTTAGATACAGAAGATTAAGGTCAGCTGCTACACTGTATGATTTTGAATATTGAAACTTAGGATTAGAATCCACTTACGCTTTTAGATCCTGATTTTACTTGATGCACTACTTTTAAAAAGTGTTTTTAGATTGTATATGACAGCTCAGTTTAATTTCACGTTAGGTGCATGGAGCTTTCTGACTAGATCCTTACATCGTCTCTGTTGGAGCTTTTTTTAATTGAAAGGTTTTTGATTTATCGATCCTGTTGTTAGATGCAGTCGTTACACTTCCCATCTGATATTGGACATATTGATAACTTTCGGCAACTTGTAATGCTATCATCATTCTACTATCAGTAACATTCTTAAAATATTTTCCTCTGAAACATCCAGAACTAAATTATTCTTTATGCATGTAGATCAAATTCAAGTTGTTATAAATGCGACGTTTCATACGCACTTTTATTCCAATGTATTGTCCTCAAGTACCGAAGTTGTGCTTGATTCTGCATGATGACTTATTTGTAAAAGGATAAGTGCACATTCAATTATTCATGCTTTCTAATATTGGTGAAGTCATGATGATGCTAATTTAAAAAAAAAAAGATCAAATTGGAAATAAGATTGTGCTTTCAAACGGTAAGATTGTTGTTACAGTCTTTGGGTTTTTTGGATGGTACTACTAAAATTGTGTTAATTTGAAATTTTAAAATGTTTTTTTTTTTTTTTTAATTATTGACGTTAAGCTGAATATATTTAAAATACATGTAAAATTTCCATATACTTAAAAAGTCAAATTTCTTCACCCACTCAATCTTTAAGAAAGTTTTTCATTTTAGTACTTAAATGGAGACTATGTAAGAAGTTCTTCAATATAATTTCTATCAACATATTTACCCGCTTTTTAATAGTAGCCATACTGATTCATTAACTGAAATAGGCACGAGAAATAGTTTAAGAGGACATTGTAAAACATTTAACTAAGTAACCCTGTCCCGTCATATTTTTGACGCTTTTCGGAAAAATTTAAGTCTATGTAAAATCAAAATTTACTGAAAAAGAATTACGGTAATAATTGCGCTCATGTCTTATACGATACTAAGTTCCAGAAAATGTTTTCAAAACTATTGAAAATTTCTAACTCTGTTGAATCCTAACTAGCTAAAGACTTAATACAAATTGCAGATAATCGGTAAATAAAATATTGACATTTTTCGACGTTAAGAAATTTTTTCGCCAGTAAAAAAAGCAAGTAATTATTCACTTTTTCTGTGCATAAGAAACTGCTTTCAAAATTTTACAAAGTGCAGACGTGTTTCCACTATAGAAATATGTAAGTATTATTTTAGTTTACTATAAATATTCATAACGAATATTACACACAAAGGTTACTAACAATTAATGACTAAGACTTTTACCCTGTGAGAACCACTTAATCTTTACTTAATCCAAGTTTTCCATCATAAACCTTAGTCCTGTGAATTTGAACTATTTAGATAAGCAATTTTCAAAACAGTGGTTTCATTGATGTTTCAAAAAGTAAATTAACTGTTATATTATTGTTATTATTTATTTAATGTACCGCGATTCTCCATTGCTTTTTTCCTCTGCATAAAAACTTAGAATTTATTTTTTCTCCAAGTAGTGGAATTATTGTATTCAAAAGTTTTAGGTTAAAAAAACACTAAATACAACTTTTTAAAATGTTTTTAAACAATTGTCCTATTAGTTTTATCTAGTAATTCGAGGAATAACTTATTTCACTATCTATACAAGTGTATTACTCTTTTGTGATTATAAATATTGGAAAATCAACATTCTATGAAACAGAAAGTAAATTTTATGTCACTTGGAATGTGTTTTTACAACGTATGATAAATGCAGAATAATTAAAATTGCAAAAAATAAAATTCCATTTCTGATTTGCAACACTAAGTACTTTTTTTGTCAATATGTATTGTTTTGTAAGGGAGAAAAAAATAACACCCAAGTTTACATAACAAAAATTTTTCGCCCGCATCGGGACACGAGTCTAGTGTGAGAACGATTATTGGCTGATCACTCTGACGTCAGCCTCAGGCGACGACCAATGGCATTGCTTACCGTCTTGAGTCAGCCTGATCCACCTTGGGAAAGACTTGCTCTGGGATGAAGGTAAATAGTCAACTAGTGGAAAGAAAGTGGTTCAAACATTCAAACTAACTCTTAGGATACTTAATGGATATAAATCATGCGTAAATGTAAAACTTTATAGTTTTCTTTATCGTGTAATTAGATTTTTCAGGTATGAAATTTCATTTCTAGACTATGTCTTTTCATTGAAATTGATTTAATATGGGCTTTTTCAAACTCATATAAACAACATAATACTTTGCTTAGAATATATTGTATTTATTTTCTTAAGCATTATTGTTTTTATTTTAAACAAATAACTCAAGATCCGGTACTGGGATGATTCATAACTTTTTGTTCAATTATTTTTTTTTATTGTATTTCGAATTTCTTTTAATTTATTTATTTTAAACGGATATACAAACGATGTCATGAAAAAAAAAATTGGAATACTTTTAATGATTTGAAATTCAATTAAAAATGTCTATATCCATATATTTCGCCATTAATTCTGAGAAATAATTTTAATATATTTATTGTGAATAACGTCCATTAATAAAAAAAATATTTTAATGTATAGAAAAATGATTATTTTTTTCCTTTTTTCCTTGCAGCTTTGACGGAGATGTTCGTAGGGGCTTTCATTTGGTTTAGTGTTTGCCTAACGGTAAGTGTTTTATTTTTATTTCGAAATTCAGTTATACAGTATCTTATAGTCAAAAACTACAATTAAGAGATTTTAAATATTTACTATAAAAAGCAAATTGCTTAAATTTTTATTTTATGGCACTGGATTATGTACTTTATGATATCAAAATTTTCACTAGTAACTAAGCTCATAATATGGTTAAGACGAAATTGTATTTTAAGCCAAAAAATAAAATATGCTAAGAAGACAGTAATAGCGCTCGTAAAAAAGGAGGATAAACAAGACCACTTGTCAGGCAAATCAGTACAATCGTAGTAAAACTGCACTCGGTGGTGTGTACGACTATCAAATCTGGAAATTATATTTATAAATTGAGAAGAATATCATTTAAGCACAAAAGAAATCCTTTTGTAATTTAATGAAAATATAGGTTAAAATTTACAAAACTAATTTACTAATGAACTGTTTTATGTTTCATGAACTGCTTTGGCTTTTGATTTTGACAACAGAAAATTAAACAACATCGTACCGCTATACAGCCTTGAAAGAAAAACCGTCTCGAGAATCCCTCGCTCAAATGTAGCTTCTTTATAAAAAGTGTATTATTATTGACTTTGCTTATTGATGACTTCTTCACAATTTGTTATTGTTTACAATAATGTAATTCAAAGTATTAATATATGCAAAATCTCTGATATAAATACATGATGCGCCACTAGGCCATTCGAATTAGTTAATTCATTATTTTTATTGTTCCTGCTGGAAAGCATTTGAAGATGTATCTCAAAAAGTTTCGTTTTTCTTACAATTATGTAAATAACACACATGGGCTCAATGCTAGTAATAATTTCTGTACAAAAATTTTATTTAATCTCTGCAAAAATTAGTTTGTTCTTCTTAACCATTTGTTCTTGGACATGCAGGACAATCAATTACTTTGTAATGCAATAACACTGAAACTTTATTGGTCCTTATTTTAAAATTTCGATAATTGTTTGAATATGAGAGTCCTAAATATAGAATCAACGCATTAGAAATTTTGCTTCTCTATATTTGTTTTCTAAGTCGGTCAATAAAAGAAAAAACAGGTGATTTACTCATACCATTCCCAGATCGGCATTACCGTGAACTTGAATCCACGACAACAAAGGCAATTTCTTTCTCTTATTTAATCTTGGTTTTTGTTTCATTGAATGAAAAGTGAAATCATATCGAAAAGTGTCTTACGGCTCGCAAAAATTTCGATAAAAGCACTTTAATAGAATCTATATTCTCGTTATTCTTGTCTATGCTAGTCCAACACGGACTGTCAGATGACATGATTTATGTATAAGTCCGTCCATGGTCATTCCGCATACACTTCTTTAGCATAGAGCACAAAATCCTTTTAAGGGGGAAATACGTGTAAAACGGCGTATTAAGAGCAATTTTCATGAATTTTTTTAACGTATAAAGAATAAATTTATTTTATTGAGATTTTGAGGTTATTTTATAGATAGTGAATTGAAGAACATTTATTGAAATTTTCAAACATTTTTCTTGGAAAATCCCGGAGATATCGGCTGCTGCACACTGTAAGTCGCCACTCGGGTGGGCAGTTTGCGTATATCCTGGAGGTCACAATTTTTATCTGAAATCAATTTTTTTTAAATCTACTTTTTTATAAGTGTCACTCCTCGTTAAACTAAAATCATCACAAAAAATTTATTTTTTTTTTTTTTAGAATGGAAAAATTAAGTACCATTTTTAACCGTTTTTTTTTTTTTTTTTTTTTTGTACTTTTTTTACAATAAAAAAACTAAAAATAAAGATATGTTTATGATTCTAGTTCAACTAAAGCGTGTATATATAATGAAAATGTGCGCTAAATTTGATAAGGATTGATAAAAAAAACTCTGCGAGCTAGTGTGTACGCAAATTTGAAAAAAGTAGTTTCGAGAAAAACGCGTTTGAAAAAAAGAGTGGTATTGAAGGTAAATTTAAGGCAGTAATGAATCAATTTTTTTTTAACACTTATAGATACTAATACTTATATAAATTTCTATCTGAGGTCTCAATTGTTAAAAAAAATAAAAGAACATCTGCTAACGTTCTCTAATACCCTTCAGGTCATTCACGAGGGACTACCTTCTCAACTGTTCCAAAAGGGGCGCTCGCTCAAATGCTCATAACTTTTAAACGACTCGGAATTTTGCTTTGAAATTTTAAGGGTATATTATTGAATAGTTGTAGAATCGATTTATGAAGAAAAAAATTTTTTTTTTTTTTTTTGAGATCTTTACACGTATTTTCCCCCTTAAAAGAATGGGATCTTCATGAAAGTTTCCATGCATGTCTTTGTAAAATGAATACGAAAAAAAGGAAAATTCCTATCAGCAGGGCCTGATCAAGCCAAAGTGATGCCCAGGTTCTGGTAAAAGTTAATGCCCCTCTCATAAGGAAATTCTGAATAAAAAGAAAGGGAAGAAAGAAATTTTCACTATTTTTGGTTCCCCTAAAATTACGGTGCCCATGTCCAGGTCCGTGGACATGTACGAACGGTCCCGCAGGACCGTTCGTTAATCAGGCTCTGCCTATCAGTCAACGAGAAGACCAATATGTTTTAGAGAAATCAGTTAGTAGTTTTTTTTTACACAACTTTTGAAACGCTTGGATTTAAGTAGCTTCCGTAAAAACGTGATGAAATTGAATAGAGTTAACCAATGATATATGAATACGCTACATTTTATGAAGCGGCACATTTTCATAATATTACAACAAATAACAGTATTAGTAAAAATCCTCTTTTTGGCAAAATTCTGAAATACTTGAACGGTTGACGAGGATCTTTAAAAAAATTAATTTGTTTACGAAGTAAAATTCATTTTTTTATAGAAAACCCCTCTAACAAACTCCTTTCTTTCACAAGCTCGTTCAAACTTCAAATTCCTGAGAGAGCGTTTAAAACTTACTTTAATTAAATACAGAATCTAGGATAGGTTTTTTATATTTGATAAGAGTAGGAAATGTTAGCGTGATCCTACATGAACCTCATCCAAATTACGAGAAGTCAACTGCACACATTTAGAAATGATTCTCTCTCTCTTTCAAACGAGGTCATTTTGCCTTCTCATGCGGGTTTACTCTCTTAAGTTTATGTAGCATTAAAAGACACCAGTATCTATCTACAATAAGTGCTTATATTAATATAAAAGACGTCAAATTTATTGAAGGTTGATAGGACGTTATAAAAAGGCAATGAGCGACCAGAAACTTTTGTTTTCACTGACAGTTCCAATATTTTAAACTTACTTCTAATTATTATTATTATTTCTTTAATGTTGTAGCGAGTTTAGTATTTTTGACGCAACTTAGACATTTAGACTTTTTGAATTCATGTTCATTCCACTTTTTTCAGTTAGCTTTTTTGCGTGCCAAAGAGTTTTGCGTGTCAAAAGCTGTCTAAGTCGTACTCAATATATATATATATATATATATATATACATATATATATATATATATATATACATAACCAATTTTGTGATTTTGAGAGGATGGAAAATAACAACAAGAAATTTCATAAATAACGAGCTCTTTCATGGATTTACTTAAATTATTTTTCGTTCACAATATTTTTTATTTTTTAAGAAGTAGTTCTAGCCATGGACACCTTCTGCAGTAGCACTATGGTTACCGATAATTTTATAGATAATTTTTATTTCGAATTTTTCAGCGAAGAGATAAAATTCTTATTTCTTTTTTCTCTATTGAATCTATTTAGTGCTAAAGGATATACCACAATTTTGTGATCACAGAACTGTATCTCCTGCTGGTGTTTAAATAGTAATGCTTTTATTTTAAAATGCTTCTTTATGATTTTAACAGTTTAGTTTTGTTTTGCATATTTATCGAATACGTAGGTCTCCAAACTTAAGATTGCTTCTTCAGCCAACTTTCACGTAAAATTAAAAAAAAATAGAAGAAACGTATGCAGAAAGGCATAATGTGTCGGGCATAATGTGAAAGGCATAAATCAGAAATAAGTTAAGTAATTATATACATATTGAAAAATACAAATTTGAAACCATGTTTTGAGATAGAGAAAGTGTGTCTGTTGATCTGTCTGCTTCCCCCTCCCCCCATAACTTTAGAAGGAATTTTTTTGTATTTGAAAGATCTCTGCTAGGGCATCTCGTTGTAGTTCCCCTATTTTACTTTCTAATTTGAGCAATTTTTGGTTCGGTTTTGAACAGTTCAAAAAATCTTAACATTAGCGCCTATGGGCAAAAATGAAGCAAATTATGTAAACTCTGGGCATAATATCCAAGTTCCAATGAGCAAGCTTATTGGAAGAAACCCTTGGCGTGAAATATTTTCTGATTTGTACAAATTTTGTTCAATTTTGAACAGTTCCAGAAAATGTAACATTAGCGCTTATGGCGAAATTTCAATCCTATATAAATCCTTATCTAAAAGACGGATTTACTTGGAACAAACTTTATCGGAAGGAGCATGGATGTAAAACGTGTACAGATATAAAGTTCATCCAGAACTGAACGGGCCTATTTTTCTATGACACATTCTGATCTGGATTTTTAAGGATGTTTGTGAATGAATCAGTGAAAGAATTAATGAATAAATGGGTGAGTGAATGAATGAATGAAGGAAGGAAGGAAGGAATAAAAGAATCAGTGAGTGAATGAAAGAATGAATAAAAGAATGAGTGAATGCATATGCATTAACCGTTGGCAAGGTATAGCTGAAATAATTAAAATCTAAACCAAAATGAAAACGAAAGACACACTAGATTATATCAATTTAATATTGGTGCATGCGGGAAAGTAGGCTCGTATAGCTTTAGACGGAACTTATTGTTCATTGTTTAAAAATTACGTATAATTACCATTCTTGCCTTTTATAAAGATTGAGGATGATTTTGCGCTACCCAATGTTAATTATTACGATATTTAATAGAAATTAAAATTAATATGAATATCGTTTCATAAAAAAATATTTTTTTTTCTGTAAGGGACCTATTTACTCAAAAAATAAATCAATAAAACAAAAAAATAAAGGAAATAAATGGATGGGTTGATAATAAAACTACTTAAACACTAACTGTGAATCTCCTGACTTCCATCTCCTGATCATAAAACCCCTTTTTGAGAAAAGAGAAAATTTTCTTTAATATAACGACTCTTTATTGTATTCGGACTAACAAGATGCAATTGAAAAAGTAAGTAATTTAAAAATCTCCTATACTGTAAAAATTTTGGTGTTTAGTTGCCACCATCTTTGGCATTCGCCAAAGTTGAAAATTATTTACTTATTTATTTATCATTATTATCATTATTATTATTTTGATATATTTAACATTTCGTTATGTGTTTGACTGGGAAAAACATGCAGACACTTTGCTATTTTAATTCGCAAAAGACTAGCCAGAATTTAGAACTAAACGTTTCAAAAAAGAGATTTAAATTGCAGACCCCTTAAGCTTGAAACATTTCAAAAATTCTTGGCCTCGAATGCCTTAACTTCCGCACTTGAAGGATATTGTAAATGAACAACCCAGGCGGCACAGATGAAAGGGGCCTGTACCCTGTGCGGGGCCTTCCGGGACCATTTTTCTTTTCTGACCCTCACCCAATGATTAAGTGGGAGGTGTTTTTCTCACTTAGGTAGAACGCCTTCGAACGAACTCTCATTCATCAACTTTTGACGAATGAGAATTTATGCTTCTGGAAAATTCTATTTTTCATGAAAAACACTTATAGTGGACTTAAATTAGGAACGTTATACACACTCCTATTCGATTAACCTCTGCATGGGATTCAAAGAATTTTTTTTTCTACTTTTTAAGAAAGAATAAAGTAATTTAGATTGTTATATTTTACTTTTTACCTGAATAATACGTTTAGCTATAAGTTGAAACTAGTTTCCGTACGCAAAAAAAATAATACTATAATAAAATAAAAATCTAAAAACTATATAAATGAGTAGAGGAATAAAGGAAAAATTAATATATTTTTTAATTTCTTCTGTAATTGAAAAAAGTTTCTGATTCAGTTTTTGACGACTACAGTAATGTTTTCTTTTCAATGTCGTTGTTAATATTTTTAACTTAAAATGTAAACTTTACGAAAAAACTTTTTGTTTCATTTTTTGATGAATCTTATTGCAATTAAATTTTTTAATTTCAAAAATTTCGTTGACTTAATTTGAAATGAAACTCTCCAGTTGGTGGATTTAGGTATTCGATAGTCCATGAGAACCATTTTAAATTTAGTTTTCAAAAAATAATCGATAAGAAAAATAAATAAATAAAAAGAAAGAAGGAAAGAAGAAAAAGAAAGAAACAATGAAGTTCATGACTGCTTTATATACACGCTATCAAGCAACTTTACGTTATTTCACCAAGCAAAACATTTGCTGAATTTTATTTCCTCTGACGATTAGCTTCATGTAATTGTTCTTCCTCCATCAAAAATAACCTTTAAATACATCTTTTTCGCAACCATGTTTACCTAATGTATGCCCTTTCAAATAGAATTTAATTGGAAATCATCAAAAACAATTGTCTAAGAGAAGAATAATAATTTTTACTAAAAGTATATCAAAACAATCGTGTTAACGTAGTTTTTCATCCTGAAAGAAAACATGCTGATAAAAAACGAGATTTCAGAGGAAAATGCATAATAATTTAATGGCCAGAGAGTTCACGAGAGCAGTTTTTCAAAAGTAATTGTTTATTTTCCTAATGTGTAAACACGTTGATTTGCTGATAAGAAATAAAGTTATGTAATTAGCCTTTAGTGATTAAACATCATTTTGAAATTTATTGAAAATAATATAATGCTCAGAAATTGATAGTTTAACATTGTATACTTCCTTGCAACTGAAAATTATTATTTTTTGGACTCTGTTTGTATTTCTGTCACTCTATATGCTGTTGGATAAAACATCAATGTTCCATTTCTTTGGTACCAATTCATTTAGATTTATTCAGTACTAGATCTTTACTAATTTGTTCCCAACCCTATGTAATTCCATCAATAAAATATTCAGTCTGTCAAATTTTAATGAACTGACCTGTGTTTCAAAGAAAGCAGTTGATGTTTGTTGAGAATAAGTTTCATAGGGCAGTGCTGGAAAATTACATTGCCCGACATGCCCCGGGCATCTAAAAATTCCGATCGGGCATGAATCTTTCCCCCCTTACATGCTTCGCGGGGATGTAAGTATTTAATCAAATATTTCTTTCTAAAACTTTATTAATTCGCAATTTATTGAAAAGACACCGTATCCTTACCGGAGCTCAAAATTGACATATTGACGGACATGAATTCCAACAATAAAATTGATAATGCAATTTAAATTTTGCAAATTTCGACTTGCATGTAATATTTATTTGTAATTAATTTTTTAATGATTTAGATTAACGTTAAAATTATTCTTGATTCAGATATAAAGCTGTTAATTTAATTTTTTGTCTGATTAATGCTGTAAGACAAATGCAAATGTTTTAATTAATATGCTATAAAACAACTTCTGGGCATGTAAAAATTTTGTACGGGCATGTTATTTTTTAGACAAACATGCCCGACAGGGAATGTAAAATTTTAACGATTTTTCGAACCCTCTTTCATAGTGAACTAACTTTGATGGTATTATGAAGGAAGCCTTCCACTTAATCTGTACTGAAAGCATATGTAAATAAGTTCAAAAAGTTCAGATATCTTCTAATGACCAAAATATCCCCTGTTCTTCGTCTTTATTTAATTTTTAGACTATTTTAGTAATGTATGGTACCTTCTTTACCTTCGTAAAACAAACGTCACACAAACCTTTCGTTTCACCACCAACACCAAATACAACTTCCTGGTTTAGAGGCCTCTGGTGCTACGCCCAAAGTTTGTCATCGGCCGAATGGCAGTGGTTCGACGTTCTTCGAGGGCACAGCGTGGGCCCCGTGCGGGTAGGAGGGTAGAGGCCTGTACGTAGGTGGAGATGGTGGGATACATGTTGACGAAACTCTGAAGTTTCTTTTTCGTCATGGGAAACCTGCGGGGCCGTTTGGAGAGCAGCTGAATTTCATGCAAAATGTCTCGAATGCCTTTCATTAACATTTTTGAGTGACTGAGTCATTCATTCGTTTGTTAATTTATATCCAGAAATCCTATCGACATGTACAGATGAAAAGATAACTCATTTGTTTTGTCATAATGTGGAGTTAAGTCAAACTGACCATTAACTTGTAGTTCCGAACTCTATTTTTTTTATTTATTATTAATAAATCGTTCGAGTTCTTAAGTGTAGCTTTAAGTTAGTTCGAGCGTTTAAGTTGTGTTAATTGTAGAGCAGCATTTTTTGTGCTTTTACAAAATACAGTGAGTTATGTATGCTCTCTTGAGTGATCGTCAGACGTGCTGTTACAATAATTTTATGCTTGTTATTTGGAATTCCATCGAATAAAATTATAAATGACATTGAAACTCCATGGCGTTCAAAATATACCCCTTTTTATTAAAGCATTTATTTAAAAGCATGTTCTTAAAATCTCCGGTTGACTGCTCGCTGGCTGGTTTATCTTTATCGACATTACATCTTGATGGCAACTTTATTGATCAAGATCCAAGAATGGAATTATGATTGATTTGCTAACTGAAAGAAAAGTTTAAAAACAAGCGTCAATCCTTTTATCTACTCCTTAATGACACATGTTGACTGGTTAACCTTTAGCCAAGATGTAGTAAACAATATTCAAATTATAATAATGTAGTGAGTGAAGAAGTTCAGTTTTCTTAGTTGGTCAAAGCACAGACGAGGTTTTAAAACTACAATGCCTATGTTGACCAATATTGACATATTTCCTCAACTTCTTGAATTAAATGCTTAACCTTCATCAGAAAAAGCAGCATATCTCGAAAATTTGAGTTTTAGTCATGAGCGTCTACGTAGTTATTTTGCACTTTTCATAATTCCTCTTTTTTTAAAAAATTTGAGTAATTTTTACTTTTATTATATAATCTTTACCTGGTATTTAAATAAATACAATGTGTTCAGCATTATATTGAAAACCTAATAAACGATCCTTCTGAGAAAAATTACACTTCAAAGTATAATTTCTTTTCCCCTGCTTGTTTTAGACGGCAGTATATGACTTCATATATTGTTTTCTGATGAGACCAAGAACTATAGATTTGATTTTGTGCAAAGATTACTCAGTACTGATTTTAATTTTTGCATTTTCCTTCAGAAAAACTTAAATTACGTAGATTCGAACGTATTTGTCTACCATGAACAAAAAAAGAAGAAGAAGAAAAAGAAAAGATTTAAATAGGGTAGAGTTCATTATTTTTCGTTTGAAATGTTTCTAACGGTTATTTTATTGCCTCTGAAACGCCACGCACCTTCCTCCCAAACAATAAATTCTCATTAATCCAGTAAAAGAATTCTGAAGCTCTGAAATTATGTCTAGATGAAGTTTTGCTCGTTATTAGGAAATAATCTTTTCTTTTATTTCTCTTATGTAGCATATTTTCATATTTAAGACGCATGAATGTCTCATGAGCAATTACTAAAAGTTGAGTTTTTAAACCAAGAATTTCTTAAAAAATACTACTTAACGTTTGACCTTAAGATATTTTCCTAGCTGACTTATAACCTCTGTTAAGAAATGATTATTTTGGCTTTCTGTTCTAATAGTCCTTTTTACAATCCGTTTTATGATTTGCAATTTTAATATTGCATTCACCTAAAGTGCCTTATGTTTTTGCTTCCGCAAATACAAAAATTACCGTACGAATAAATTATAATTTTTATAAAAGCTGATGGTATTTTCAAAGAAAAAGATAAACTAATCATGGATCGACTCTTAAATTATTTTGTAAATGTTAAAATGTGCAATAAAATGCTGAATTTAATTTCCTTGAAGCTAATAAAAACTGTATGATACTTAATACACTCTTAATCGATTGATAAGTCAAATGAAACTTCAGCTGAATGTTCAATGTACAGGGGGGTTATAATTATCCTATTTAGACATATGTGGATTTCATTCTGTTTACACGCATGTCATCGAAACTTGGATATACGTTATATGGAACAGGGGGAAAATGAATTGGAAATAGCATAATAGTTCATATTTTTACCACCAGGGAAGGGCTTCCTACTACCGATCCATTGCAGTTATTATTGTTACAACATTTCATATAGAAACCATTCGTGATACCTATTGAACACTTTTTAGTGCGCTTTAACGTGTGACTGACGCAAATAAATTGCACGATGGTTGTTTGTTTTGAAATTTGTTGTTTGTTCTTATTGCACCCTCTTCTCACCTGATGGTAAAACTATATTTTCCCTTTGCATATCTTTTTTCCCCTATGATTCATAAAGTAAACGAA
The DNA here is from genome assembly GCA_038502835.1 of Octonoba sinensis. Taxonomy (NCBI): domain Eukaryota; kingdom Metazoa; phylum Arthropoda; class Arachnida; order Araneae; family Uloboridae; genus Octonoba; species Octonoba sinensis. The sequence goes on along the minus strand of CM076606.1, from coordinate 12,096,409 downwards.
GTTTCTTTGATGTGCTTCAATTGAAACAACTCTGTATGAATAATGGAAATTATGGAAGGCTAAGGAAAACATATGCAATAAGATAGTGTATAATGATTAGATCTGCTTTTGAAAAGTTTGCTGATTAATAAATATCTACAGCTAAAAGCCGTTCTCTTAAACTAGCTTCGAATCAATACGCATCCACTATTTTTCAAAATTTAATCATTTTACGACACTTGAAACTGGAAAAAAAACTACTCTTAAAGAAAAAAGGAGAAAAATCAAAACGACCTTTTGACTGGGATATAACAAATATCTACCTAATGCATTTAAAATTACTGCTTTCTTTATTTCATGAACGATCTAGAATACCAATTATTTACTAATCCCCGCGTGTTCGTAGAAGCGAACGTCTACTGCATTATCTAATACACCACTGAGAATCATCAAAGGCTATTCTTTTTGAAATCCGTATTAAACATCCTCCGACATTACTCAAGACATTACTTTTATGGCTTACAATACCTCCTAACCTTCAGTGTCACCAAGCGCGGGTGAAGTTGTGTCACACAGTTACGACATCTTTCAAGAAATCTGCTCCAGGGGGTCTGTAAGTTACGTCAGAAGGCTCTTGAGTGGGAATAAACGGTGTCTAATCGACACTTTTCACGCATTGCTGGGTCGCTAGCTGAAAGCTTCGATCGGTGAATGACCGATTGGGACGACCGTTCATTCAACATGTTTAATCCGAGCACATTCTTAAGCAGTTCGAACAATAGAACGTTCTGGAGAATTATTAGAAATTATTCTATTGTGCCGATGATTATTTTTCATTGAATATGTACGAGATGTTCTTTCGCAGTATAGTAGCAAAAATTGAAAGCACTTTAGGACAGTATTTTTTTCACATAATATTAAGTGGAAATCTTTTAGTATGCCGTATTAAGCAAACAAATGGCGTGAAGAACAAAATGGTTTTTGAAAACATATTCAATCGTTTCAATTTTTCTCTGAGCTCTTTTTTTCTGAAAAAGCAGGCCAGAGTGACAGCTAAACTGGTCTTTTAGTTGCTTGTATGATTGTTATTTTCCTCAGAAAAGAGGTTGGGACTTAATCTTGCATTAGCATATATAAAATTCCCCAACTCCAAACTTACGGTTTTGGGATGCATCCAAAACCAATATTTAGAATGACTTGAGTAATAGTAGAAATTGATATGCTTTTACGTAATTACGTGGCTGGTTTACGTTATGATACAACTAATCGAAAATAATAGTTTATGGTAGTAATCCGTTGAATGACTTATTTGTGAACTTAATCTAAGATCTATATTCTACGTCGAAAGAGATGCTGGAAATTGCTGAGCGGAGGATGATTTTTATCTGGACGACACATAGGATTACAATAGACAGGACTCAGTGAAAATTTCACTACATCTCTGTTTCTTGGAAAGGGCTAGTCAATGAACACATTTGACGATCAGGCTGTATTTATGAATGACGACATAGTATTTATCTCAAAATCTTACGTTCCGTGTCTAGGGTTGTTCAGGAAGTACTGTAATAAAAGATTATATAGTGTTTGCGGCATTTATTTTAACATTGAACATCAGTTCTGTTTAAGCGAATTCAAAGATTTATAACTGGAACAGCTTTAGATTATTTATCACAACCTAACCAAAGGTGGCCATAAGGCCTAATAATGAATATTAAAGTATGGTGATAAAGTGTGCAATGGCACAAGCATGCTTGTTTTAAAAATCTAATTAAAACAATTTCCGTACCCTATCCCTGTCTTACCAATGAACGGTAAGGTAGTAATGAAGATAATGAATACTGCTTAGCGATACGGTGTAAAATGGCACTTCATTTGGCATTGCAAGTTTGCAAGCATTTTTTATCCGAAGACCCCTGATTCAAACAGCTTCCAGAGCCCTATCACCATTTCACCAAATAATAATTGAAGTGACATTTTTGCGTTTCCAGAAATTTTACTGCTCCATTTTCAAACATTTCTTCTTCCAACAATTCATACATCTATTCCAAATGGAATGCTTGAAGCGTTGCAGAAGTCACAACAATGAGTAACATCAGAGAGGCTTAAACACAACCAGTGGAAAACCCATTCCTTAAATGGTTGTATTCCATTATCCTTCCTCTTAAACGGTCTCGAAGTAAATAAAAAGAATTCAGTTATCTTCGTAGAAGAGGACATTTAGTGTGATGGGTTCCTTCAAGGCCGACCAAACCCAAGGTCGCAGACAAAGAATTGCCGTAGTTCTTGTTAGGTAACGACGAACTGGTTGCGCTTCGGTCACTGCCATTTTAAGACCCCTTGCTATGCCTCGAGCGATGTATTTTTAAATGCTAAATTTTTTGCTTTTTAAAACGCTTTTCCTGCAGATATCTATCTAAAATTTTACATAGAATTTTTCTGCACTAATAAACATCCGTTACATCCTCGTGTCAAAGACATGCTCAGAACCCTGTCGGCACTAGCCCAGGGGTGAAAGAAGCTTGTGGCCCAACTTAAAAATGAAAATTAATATATATATTGAAACGCTTACTTTAAAATTCTTTAAAAGAGTTGTGATCCTGATGACACAGCAAACCTACCGCACAACACAGTGATATTTTCGACAGCATTGAAAATGTGCAGAGGGGGGAAAATTGTATATTTTGAGTCTAGCATGCTGAAATGAAACACAGACTTGATGTTTAAATATCATAAAACAGGGTAAATGTACCATTTGACAAACTCGGGAAAATGTACTCGAGGATGGTTAGTATGGGTATTTTGACGGTCCATACGTGCATATGTTCGAATGGACGTCATGAAAAAACTAGCCAAAATTTATTTATGGTTGAGTAATATGCAATTTTAGCCTGAAATCTGAGTGAGAACTTTTTCTCTAATAATACAATATTTTCTTTATAATACAAAGAAGTAAAGATATACAGGCAAACATCTACAACATGCACTTTTGATGAAAATGAAAAATATAACTAGTACAAGAAAGTTAACATCTGGACATTATCTGTACTTGGTGAAAACTATTATTTAACTTTATTCAGTTTTCTTGTACACTGCGTTTTTTTTTTAAAAATTTAGTCTTCCCATTATGCGCATGTCTCAAAATGAAATACCTGAAATTTTAGCAGTCATTGTGTTTTTGACAGGTACTGTTCATTCGGTGATCGAGTGTTGGGACAGTGGATCATCACCATAGATATAAAGTAGTAATTGAAAGGTTTCTTATTAATACCCTGTTCCTTTTGAAGATAGAAAGTCTGCAAACAATATTTTCAATATATACATTTTAAAACCTCATAACAATTTTCTTTGACATGATTATATGTCTAATTTTTTTATCGTATGTTAAGAAGCGCTCGATCCATTTATTATACTACTCACACTTAACACTGGAAAGTTTAAAAACATTTTAAAACTTATTTTTTACAAACAGTACATTTATACGTTGATAACCTTCGATTGATGTCCGGGATATTTCAATTATTTTCATTAAAAAATTCCTGTTAAGACATGTTTTTTCTGTTGACAAATAAACTGTTAAGACCAGTTACCAAGTAAACTGTAATGAACTTAATTATCGAGACATGTTAACAAGGGAATTCTAAACACCATTTTTCTGTTCAATTGTTTTACCATTCTTTCATACTTAAAACGTAATTTTTAATAATAGCAAATGAACAAAAATTCCCTTTTGTGCTAATTGCCAATACTTTTGACTGAGAATTGCTAATAAAATAAAATGCTTGCACTTGAAAGATAATTGAGAGATGAGTTACTGCGGATGCCTCTTTGGAATGCTTATGCAATGGTGCGCCTACATATGCAGGCCTACTACTTTTAAAGCTTGAAATGTTTGACCCTCTTATGTAAGATCGAATTGTTGAACTTGATTTGACTTGTAAGCTAATGAGATAGTGGGTTGATTGACCTATCTTCACCACCTTCAGGTGTTAGTAATTATGCTGAAAGGTGTCCAATTTTCTTTATGCATTTCTCACGGACATGAAATAGTACAACATTGTTAATCTAAAATGTAGTGAATTTATTTCAGGATACTATCATGAAATACTAGACCTTAAATTTTAAGCATTTCATTTTACATTCCTATTATCTTATGAAGATTTAATTATTTAATAAAATTATTTTGGAGAAGTAACTTTTCAATGCAAGTAAGGCTGCAAATAATGTATTCCATTTTTTTTTTTTTTTTTTTTTTTACGTCAAACGGGAGCTCTCGAATAGAGTGGTAAGATAAATATTGTACTGTAGATTTCTTGTATTATCCCTTAAACTTGAATTCTTCGATACAGATTTAAAATGGAGTAAATCTCCTTCTAAGTCTCATTGATAAATACTAGACCTTAGTTATCTTCACTGGCGTAGATAAGGGGGTGGTTTTGGGGATAAAACCCCCCCTGAAATGGTAAAGATCGTCTAGAATTTAACCCATTTTTCTTGGAAAACAATGAAATTAGCCAACTTTTCCCGAAGAAACCCCCCCTGAAATCCAGGTTTAGCTACGCCACTGGTTATCTTAATTTAATTCCAATTCTAAAAGGAGAGTTTAATGATAAAACTGTTTTGGAAAAATAAACTTTTAGTATAGTATATCTCTAAATGTTGGATTCTTAAATTTTTTTTGTACCAAATAATACTTCTCAAATACGGTTAGAAAGTAAAGATTGACGAACCTTAAATTAAAGTTTTAGCAAGTGCCAGAAAAACTTGCTCAAAAAACTTTCAATAAGCTCTAACGGTGCACTGAAATAACTGTGTGTGACAGCTGAATATTAAAAAAAGATTAATTCACAGAATTCCTACATTACGTTTAACAAAAAACAAAACACAAACTACAGAAAGGTTAAAACAAAATAAGAAGGGAAAAAAATACTGACGTCTATAATAAGAGTGATTTTAAAATGTATTAAAGCCATGAAAAGTTGACGAAAATTTAATGTCCCTTACAAAGCAAATGGCTATCGAACAATAAAAGGCAAAAAAGAATTTGCAATAACAGACCATGAGGGTAAAACCTGTTGCTTAAAATGATATAGTAATAGTGCTGTTCCTTTCAGCTACTGTTCACGGTAGCAAAAACAACAGAAAAATGGAAGTCAAGCGAATAAAATATGGGTGTCTGGAGAAGATAAATGGCGCCTAGCACACTTAAGGTTACCGACTAAAACTAGTGGAAGGCAAAAAATGGTCTAGGGACAATTGTGGAAAAGATGCCTCTGAGGACTTGATACCATTAAAATGTTCTGGCGGTAGAAAATTGCAAAACAATAACGGTGTAAGTTTAAGTAAAAACCCATTGTGAAGGTCACAACGTTACCCGGTCATCAAGATGGAAACCCCTTCATTAAAGACAACGACGTGAAGTCTAATTTTACGTCGACTATTAGATGAATCATGAAATCTTGCGGATCGGAACTTAGGTTGGTTTTCCAGCATATGGCATGCTGGGTGGGCTTTAAGTTTTGGAAAGCAGTTAAAATTGAAAATGCTTTCTGGGTGGTTTTAGACAAGCAAAATATTTTTTGTAAAATGTTATTTAATTTTTCATGGTTAAGGTCTGTTTTCATAAAGGCACTGCCGATATGAATTCTAAACTGCGCCTTCACGCTGACGCAATATATTAAGACAAACTTGTAGGTTTGTGACTGAACACAATGTTTTATATCAATCTGCTATCTGCTGTCATTGTCTTCTTATTGTTCTTCAATATAATCAAACTGAAAATTATATCATCAATTAAGTCAGACGCTATGTACAATATTTTCATTATTCAGCGCTAATATGTTTATTTCTGCAGCTGTTTGGTTGGTAATGTTTCTGTAGGAAAACGTTTAGTGTCTGGAATTTATTTGCGTCTTAAGGGGAAATAAATGGGCATAAATAGCATGAGTCGGTAACAATATTATCAGAATTAAAACAACATGTAACGATATCGCTGGAGACCTGGCTTTAACTTTTTGTGATGAATTTTAATCAAATAAATATGAATTCTAAATATGATTATGCGTTATATTAAAGACCACTAGAGATGTGGCATGAATGCTCTCAGGAAAATTAATGCCAGTAATTCATATTTATTTTAAATTATAATACGTTTAAATATCATCAGTAAAATTGTATAATTTAATACCGTATAAAGTATATGCATTTTTACAACACTCTTCATCTCATTTTGGGTGCCACTCGGGCCGGACCGCCCCCTCCGCCGCAGCTGTAGTGACGCTACTGCATTTAGTCATGAAATAGCATAAGAGCTAGCTTCGTGGTTTACATGCATAGGCGGGGGGAAAAGTGGGAGAGAGTTTAAAAGTAGCTTTGAGATCCTCAAATTTATTACAATATTTCTTTTCCTTTCTAATCGGGTTGCATATTGGCTTACTGTCATACTCCAGGTACTGGTAACCAACTCTTTCAGCAGCACTACTGTCAATGTGGTACCATCACCTCACGAGACCTTTGACTTCCAATTTCTCCAATAGGCTGGAACACCTGGGCTCTTTCGATGTGGATTTCGGACTAGGAATTTAATTTTCCTGAGAGCATTCATGCCACATCTCTAGTGGTCTTTAATATAACGCATAATCATACGTTATGGACACTGTCTATTTTCTGCATTTTGAAAATTCACCGACTTCGGCACGTTTTGGACCTGCAAACTACGGCATCAGAAGCCAATGTCAAACCACTACACCAGCATATACATTAAAACTGCATGTCTCGCCAAAAAGGGAGTGCAACTTAATACAAAATGCACAAAAAATTGGGCAAAGTGTTGCTTACTTCAAAAGTTGGTTCTTAATTTTTCTGTATTTTGGTGCAACATACGCAAGTTCCCACCAAAATATATTAAAATTAAACACCATCCTTTCTAGCCAGAAAATCTGCACCGTCCTTGGTACAACATACCACTAAATTTTTTACCCTGTAGAGCAATACTTACAATACAAACAAAGTACATTAAGCAGTGGCGTTACTTGCATGAATGTCACCCGGGGCGGTAATTTGTGGTGGCAACCCTTCTTCCCCCCCCCCAAAAAAAACCGTCGTTGTGTTGTATAACCATATACTTTTGTAGTTTATAGGTTTTTCAGTAGTTAAAAAAATCTTTAAAATTTCCATTTTATTTATTTGGTGTAACTGCCAGTAATTCATATTTATTTTAAATTATAATACGTTTAAATATCATCAGTAAAATTGTATAATTTAATACCGTATAAAGTATATGCATTTTTACAAACACTCTTCATCTCATTTTGGGTGCCACTCGGGCCGGACCGCCCCCTCCGCCGCAGCTGTAGTGACGCTACTGCATTTAGTCATGAAATTGTTTGAAAAAAAAAAAATTCGGCTCACATTGGTTTTTTAATATTTTAATTAGTATTATTGTCTGGTATTAATATATCACGCAAATACTGAACAATTTTTTTCAATTTATCAATGTTAGAAATCATTGAAAAAGATTTCAATGAATCATTTTTTTCTCATAATATTGATAACATAAAAATTACAGTGAAAAGCGTTTTTTCCCTCATGCATTATTATTGCAATGTCATACCTAAAACAAACTAATGTCTGCACTTGACGTTTGATAAGAGTGAGAACCAAATAGCTGCCACGGTATTTTTGAAGATGTAACAATTATTTCACTGAATGTACGCACTAAAATACAAATCCAAGAAAAATAAACCCGCCATGTGCAACAGCAGCAGTAAGTCCAGATCAACAATCCCATTGTGAGACCTGTCCTTATTTCCATACCAGAACAATGAAATCTCTTCGCGGAAGATGTTTCATTTTAACTCGAGACCTCTGACAATTAAGCAGTGTTTTTATCTTAGGCCAGATAAAATATTACTTTTCTTTTTCAAGTTCATTTGCATGTATTATTCATGTCCGAAACATTCCAGTCCCCCCCTGATGCGTTTTTTGTATTTATTTGTACTGAAATCCACGGCTCTGATATAAGACGTTACGCACTTTTTATTAAAAGAGAGTCATTAAAACTTTTAAGGATTCTTTTGACTGTCTAATTGTTATAAGTTCTACGAACTGAAGACTTTTTTTCACTCGTGATGCCAACGAACTTTTGAAATAGTTACCTGTTAGAACGAAATACTCATAAGTTTTACTTCTTTCCGAACTTTTGCTACGTTTAAAATGGGCAACAAATGACTACTAAACTAAGAAGTGAGAGTTTTATGATGGCTTTCACGTCCAATTAGATTAATTTTAGAAAATTTGAAATTGTAGCAAAAAGCTAGCCTGAAACATTTTTTACTTTTTAGTTTTCATCGGTACATCTCAGAGCTTTCACATTATAATTTTTCCTTTCATTTTAAAAGTTACCGTTTTTTTCCTTCAAATTAATAAAGGTCATTGTCAACTCAACTCTTTTTCAAATTTTAATCTCCCCCCCCCCCTTGTGTTTTTCAGCTGTGGTTTTTATATTTATTCTTTAAGACGTATGGATGCCAACAGTTTTTTAAAAAGCAATATATATACATATATATCACTTGACGCGTAATATTAAGGCAAAATATTCTTTTATTGAGGATCTTAGCTTTTTATTAACAATAGAAGAATAATTCTGAAGTAATGCTGCTAAAGTTCAATAAATAAACAATATCAGCACTCAGCTATTTTCATTCATTACGCATATGTCTTACTTTTCAGTCTTGTAAGAACGTATCATTACACTTTTTTTTAGAAAGTATTATAAATCAGAATATTTATATTACGAAAAAGAAAAAAAACCCACTGTTCAAAGTTCCACGTTAGATAACACATAAGTTCAAGCCTAATTTGTATTGCCATAAACTAGAGGGGGTGAGGGGTATTCTACGGAAAGTTTTGTGTTACTTGATAAAGTACAATTTTGTTTTAAAATTGTTGAGCTTTCTCCAAAACGTTTTAGAATGTACTTTCCTTTGATGTGAATCATGCAAATCTCCTAATCTCTGAAGAAAAAATCATCCCTCTCTTTTTCTCTCACTTTGTCTGTTTTGCCAGTTGAACACCTTGGATTCCCAGGAGTTAATCCTCCATGACACTATTAAATTGTTTACCTAGTTTTTATTGATACGTTGTCATTGATTTGTTGCCTTTTCAAGTTCACAAGTTAAATAGTGTGTTTAACTAGAAACATATTTCTAGTTAAACTCACTAGTACCAAAAAACATTTGCGATGATAACGTTAACTAAATAATGCTCATGTTTACAGAATATAGTTCAAGACAAAGTAGTTCATGTGAAACATGATTTAGCATTCTTCACTTTGAAAGCGTGTATCGATCTTTAGCCCGTATTTACTAGTTTCCTTCTTTTTTTAATCAACTTTCTAAATCCTAATTTCTTTACAAATATGTTATTTTACATTTGATTTTTTTAATGCTTCTAAAGGCTTAAGATAATTTGAGAATAAGGCGAGTTCTTCAAATTATTTGAAATTTTAGATTTAGTAATTAAAAATAAAATTGATGAATTAAAACGCTTAGGAATATTCTTGGGATACCTATGTATACGTATATAAAAGAGCTCGTTTGTGCTTTTGTATGTATGTTCGATGTAAAAAAAAGCCACAACAATTCATCGGTTGGTGTGCAATTTGGCACGACAATTCAGGCGCAAAAATCAAAAACCGCTGAGAAAAGAAACGCAAGGAAGCCCATGCGAAAATTCTAATCAGTATTTTATATATTCCAAAAAGCAAAATTTGTGTCATCAGTAAAAAAATTTTAAAATGATCTCATTTTTCAAAATTTTATAATGCTCTGAAGCTGATAAAAAAATCGTGAGATAGAATTTGTTTGAAACCTCTAAAATAAATATAACGTGAGTTATTGCTCGGAATCTTATTGATTCTAAAGAGAATTTAGTTGAACTTAATTGTTAAATGCAGAGTATGAAGAGAACAAATTCCAGTAATTCTCTGTTGTAAAAACAAGCCCGCGAATTTTAATCCAAACTTTGATTGTTAATTTCCTACTACCACGTTTCACGCTATTTAACATGTATGGCACTGGTATATTTTCTAAATAATACTATTTTAGCGGGCAACGCTGGTTAATTTTGGTGTTCTACAGTAAATGGATGTTGAAAGTTCGTAAAAAATATCAAGGTATTAATATACGTTTTTGTTTCTCCCTTAGACTCATGCACAGTATAAGCCTAGTTGGCCGAGCCCGTGGTTACAGAGGGAGGTGTTTGTGCTAAACTTAGAGGACGGATTCTTCGGATGTCAAGTCAACGAGTCATTAGATATTCTACAACTATTCGAACTCTCAAAACTTTGCGATGGCGTACCACAGTGCTTTCTTGGTTCTGACGAAGTTGCCAACGAACTCAAATGCACAGACAGAAGTAAGTTACATTCATTTTTGTACACTGTTGATTAGGGTTGAGCGAAATATTGAAACACATAAAATAATCGGCGCTGGCAAAATTTATCTTGAATTTTGTCTACATGCAAATATTTCTAAATTTTAATTAGTTTCTTCCGGTGCCCCGAAGCACTTAAACATGTGCTAAAAATCGCTTTTTATGCAAATTTAAAGTAAAACAATTATGAGTAAAAAATGTAAAGGAATCGATTATATAGTATAGGGAAAAGTAACCTTTAATACTCTGCCTAATTTATGGACATTTTAAATTTATTTACAATTCAAAAACATTTCCAACTATAAGAAATTTTCACATGCTTTGCAGAGCTCGGGTCATTGGGTCATCAAAAGGCATAAATGGATTTCAATTCAAAAAAAAAAAAAAATGTTTCAACTACTATACTTATCACACAACGTTCCTACTACACGCCAAAAAAACAATAAAATAAAATTAATTAATACAAATGTGTTTACTACTATACTTATCACACAACATGCCCACTATACGCCAGAAGTAATTTCAAATAAATAGTAATACTATGTATGCCAAACCAATTTCCAATATTTTAGAAACATATCATAAAATCAAATGAACTAAGAACAGCCTTTTTTCTGTACTGGGCTACGATTTTCTTTTACTGGCCGATTTTCTACGTGAAACGTGGTCGAACAGTAGCTTTGCAGAAACACACCTAAAATAATTCATCTCCCGACAATGACATGGTATTTATTTAAATAATAAATTAATAAATCGTACACCCTTTGCAGTCTTTTCAGTGAATGGGAAAAGTAGGAGAGAAGGCAAACCTTTAAGATTCATTAAAATAATTTTTTTTTCTTTTAAAAAGAAAAATATTCGTCGTCAGTTTATTGCCAAAGGCCCCTCTGAAAAAATTGTCGACTTGTCGACTTCTGTATTACTTTATTTGCCAGCTGGGAAGCCCGTCTCGTTATAATAAATAATTCTTCTAATTGAGACTTTTATGGTTATGGATTTGGTGGCAAATAACTTCAGGTATTTGTGAAACAAAAGTTGTATGTTTAAAAAGTTCCCTAAAATGCTCTTTATCTTTCTTTAATTTCGAAAAGCTGTATTTTTCCTAAAAAGACTTATTACGCTTTAAAATAACGTTGATACATCTGGTAGCATTTATAGCAGCGCACTTATTCTTATTGCCTTAGATCAGTGCTTCCCAAAGTTTCAACATCTTTGTACCCCTTCCATGTCTTTCTTAATGCTAAGTACCCCTCGTCAAAAAAAAAAAAAAAAAAAAACACAGTTAAAATAGGATTTCTTCCAAATCCTTAAATGAGAAAACACCTTATGGCAGAGGTTCCCGAAATGGGTTGCCACACAGGGGTGCCGCAAAGCATTTATAATAACAAATCTTCCTTGTTCCTAAGCCAGATATACGTGGGGTGACACAAGGAAATTCTAATTGTTCTAAAAATTCTACGGCTAAGAAAAGTTTATGAACGCCTACCCTATTGGCTTTTCTTTAGGAAGGAATCAAACTTTAAATCTTTTGAGCGAGGAATAATCGCTTGTAGAAATGAACAGTGTCATATCTCCAAAATGGACATTTTTCAAGAGAGGAGTTTGAACTTTTTACAGTTTGTTTTATTTATTTACCTTATTTGTTTCAATCATTATTATAATCGATTTTGTTCAGAAAATAGTTATTGTTCTAGTTTTCTCTCACATGATGGATGTTAACGATGTCAAAAAGATTAGAAATAACTATAAAAAGTAGTTATTACAGTACTGCACCAAAAAAAAAAAAAAATACAGTTAGCCTCTAGCCTTCATTTTTGAACATTTACTTACAGCAGTATTCCCAATTTAAAGAGCGCAAAAATCTGAATATGTTGATATAAAAACCAAAAAAAAAAAAAGATTTTTTGCAGATGTGACACTGTTCATTTCCATAAGCGATATGTGGATGACTCTAAAAGTAAAGGAAATTTTGGGGAACGAGATCTCAGCCTGGCATGTACACCTAACAAACTCTTCCCGTACCCGTGGGGGTAAGCGTATCACACTTTGGGTGCCTTAGATCACAAAAAAAAAAAAAAAAAAACTCATTTGTACAGACGAAGAATGCGTTCCGTAAATAATGAGAAGAAAATATACTACTTTCAAAAGATGATCCCTCTAATTCCCTTTATTCAGTCTCATACGCCATATCTAGAGTTAACTTCAGGCTTTACTCCTATCTTTAGATGTGCCCCGTAGATAGGTTTCTCTTCTCTTAATATCAGATATGTATGCATCGCTCTGCTGTAATAAAGTATCGTTGAAGAACGACAGCAATTGGTTGAGAGTAAGATTGGCTTAATCTCAATCTATTTTGATATTAATAACTGGTGGTACTATTAACTTAACTCTAGAGAAAATTAGTTCACTGTTGCGCCCAACCTTCAATTCTTTAGAGAAACGTTTATTATAAGGATTTTCGATGATTATAAGTCAACACCTCAGCTGAACAGCAACAAAATTTATCATGTGGCCATCTCGCAACACTAAAATTTCAACGCCACGCCTTCTCTGATGAAAGGGTACGAAATGTAGCCAATCACCGTCCAAAGCAGAATCGTGATATTGCTTTCTCAAGATACTCATTACAGACCGCTTGGCATGGCAAAAAAACGGTAAATCCCTCCAACAACTCCAGGAGTCGTGCTGTGGCTAATTGCTGCCAGACGTGTGCGGGATTTGAAGAAAGTGTTTTTTCTTTCTTCGAATTTTTATACATCGGAGAAGAAAGCAAATGCTACCTTTGTCTCGTCAACATTCGTGGAAATGGGGAGTTGGGAAACCACATTCCTCGGTTGTTATGACGAAGTGGGTGCAGTACTCCAATGCGAAAAGAAGAGTAAAGGTCTTTTATGAAAAATTTCTTAATAATTTAGCCTCACGCAGGGCAGTTTGTATCAATTTTACTGCAGGAGGGATTCACTTTCCAAGACGTTCTCAGTGTGGAACAGAGCCGGGTTTAAGGAGTTTTCGAAAAAGACAAGTTCTGAGTGTTTCAGTGAAAGGCAGAATTAATAGTTCTCCTACCTCCAGTAGGTAAAGAGAGAGGGAATACGACCTCAGTTTTTCTTTTGAATTATTTATTTAGTTATTTTTTTATTGCACTCAATAACAATTGATTTAATTTACTAAGCGTTATTCATAGCTTGCTCAAGTAATTCGTTTAACAAGTTTGATAATTAACTTTCCCAAAAATTTTATGTATCCAAGTTAATTTGCAGGTATATTCTTTTAAAAGCCCTACATGATCTAGTTTTAGAAGAGATAATTGAACCGAAAAATGTATGGAAATTCCTTTATCGAGAGCTTGCTCATTGGGATTAGAATTACGGTAGCACCTAATATAATTTCACGTTTTCTCATATTATTTTTGGTGTTAATTTTCCCCACAAATAACATGCTTTTGTTTTATGTACACCAAGTTTAAAACGTCACCCTATTTGAATTATTATCTGTATTGATCGTGAATAGCTGTCACCATAATATGGGCATTTTATGAAACTTCTTTTTAACATTTGTATGAGGTATATCTTTTAAGAATACAAATAAATTCGTGCTTTCTGATTAAAATTTTCCTCTTCACATATTTGTCATGTTATTTGAAAAAAAAAAAACAACTGCTAGTTATTAAGAGATTTGATATATTTAAAAAAAAAACTGACACGAAAATCTAGTTAAAATATTCAAATTATTCAAAAATGCTACTCTTCTCGTTCTGCTCTCTCAGCGCAGAATGTTAGCAAAAAAAAAAAAATAATAAATAAATAAATAAATTAAAATAGTTGTTTGTAGTTTTTAAAAAATAGTAGAAATGTATCTAAATATAAATTAAAGCGTTAAAACTAAATAGGAAAATATTTAAATTAATAAGAAAAATCATTCTATCATCAGGAGTAGGAAATATTTCGGTTTTCTTCCCTTCAAACTTTATAGTGTTTCTCTCGGCGATCCTAAAGTTTAATGCAATTAATTTTTCAGACAAAATAAACAAATTCCAAATCTTGGGATGCTGAGATTGTAGCAATCATCGATGAAGATTACTATGTAAAGAACCAACTGCTTGTGAATATCGCTAAATTTAAATTCCTAAGTTTCGTGTGTAAAGTAATCAGATCTCTCGGGAAAGGAAAATGTATTTAACTTTACCCACTAAATGGTATTTACAGTTTCTATAAAGAACCATGAAAATGCCTTTTCAGGAAATTTTCCATTTATTTTCATGCAAAGAAGAAAACTGCTCCCTGCATTAACTTTCCACTTTAACTTCAGTTGAATGTCTTCTAAAAAATGCCGGAGCCTGAACTTAATTGAAATAATTTGTTTTCTCTTACAGACGCGTGTAATACTTGCACGACGGACACCTGCAACCCGAAGATAACCCGGTGCATCAACGGTGTGTGTCTGGATGATCTCTGTTACTGCAACGATGGTTTCGGCGGGAAAGGATGCGAAATGCCAGGTAAAATAAAACTGCCTCCTCATTATTATTTAAATACTTTTAAAAACTTTTTTTATAACAATTGCTGACAACTAGACGTTATTCGGGAGAGACAATAGTGAATAAGTGGGGGTCATTGATATTTTCCCTCGTCTCTTCAAGTCTAGAGTCTCCAGCATAAGTGACACTGGATAGAATTCTTTATAATCTTACTTAATAAAACGACCGAGCTTAACTTCTTCAAATTCGTTTCACATTCTTTTGATTCACTCTCAGAAACGCATGCTAAAATCCCACGAAACTTTCATCGTGTTTGACGAAATGGCTTCGTGAAAAATGCTCCGAGTAAACCTCTCGATAAATTGGCGAAATTTGTGTAGTAACTTTTTGAGTCACGTGATCACACCAGGAAAGAATAGTTGTAAATGACAAAATTTTCTTGACGATTGAAGAATCGTCATAAGTGAGAGCTCTATTTCTGAGCGTGCTCTGAGAAGAACATTACTATTAGATCCAAACAAATTTTTTAAAAAAACTATTTTAAGACAATAATTAATTAGATTAAATAATAAATAAATATTTTAAAGACATTACCTGGTAACATTGGCTAGTTTCTTGATAGACATAAACCTGGTCTAATGCAAAGAAAGAACAGGGGAAAAAAGCTTTGCATTTGCCATTAAAATTTATTTTGAGACTTAAGAGACAGTAGAGAATGTTAACACAGGTTTTCTGTACTAATGGGTAACGATCCTCAAAAGCGTAAATGGAGATTTAGGCCAAGTAAACTAGTGTTTAACGATTCCGATTCCCATATAATATAGCACATAAAGCTCAGAGTTATCTCTATATTTGAGAGCTATAGGCTCTTTTTGAACGAAGAGGCGCCAGTGGCTGTGGACATAACCGATAGTTACGCTCCATTTTGATCCATTTAATTTGTCAGCAACGAATTCTGCTTGCCACGAGATTTTAACTCTCAACAATGAACTCTGCCTGCCACAAGTTTTCTTCAGTTTTAAGATGGATTATTTCACTAATCACTAAATCGTCAGCGTTGCGCCAATCGAAGCTCAATTGACTGAAGTTTGGCCCATTAAATGTTCGCTATATACGGATATATTTTTTAAACAAATTCTTATCACTTCGCTCAGATTTTCATAAGGTGAAAATCTATTTTCAGTGAAGTAAATTTTAGCGAATCATAAATCATTGTTTTAGCCCTTTATAAGCTAAAGACGGACATTTTTGTGGTCACTATTAACACCTTTTGTACAGAAATCGCAGTATTAGATCTCAATCTATTATTAAACAGCAAATTATTTTTTGATTTATAATGGCAAATATTCATTCTATATTAGAATTAATTCAAATTAATTGCTATTTAATTAGTAATTAAAGTATCAGTAAATATAAATTAAATTTTCCAAAATGTTTCCATAACGGAAAATTGTTTGAACTTCTAATGTGGGAAAATATCAGGCTTGTTAACATTATTTAAAACAATACAAAAAGCTTTATACACATATTGTTCATGGCGTTTTTATATCACGGTGTAGTTTTAAGCTAATTTTTTCTCGAATATATGAGAATACGTCAACACATAAAAGATTTTTGTTCTCACTGTACTCCAAAATTCAATGCATTAATGCTCCATTACATGATAAGTTGGTTGTCTATTATCTAATTTGAGACGATTTTTGTATCGAGCTCTAACAAAGGGTTCACTTTTCGTTTTTTGAAAAAGTGCGTTACTTTACACGCAAACAACTTATAAAAGTGGTCAACAGAGCAGGTTTTCTTTGATAAGAAACAATGTCATTCACGTGGAATCCGGGCTTGTTTCTCTAATTATCACCTCTTTGGTTTTGCAATGATTTTGACGCCCACGCTAGACACTGACGACCCCAATTTCTTTCTTCCAGACGAGAACGAGTGCAAGTATCGACCTTGTGACGTGTTCGCCCACTGTACCAACACCATGGGCAGCTTCTACTGTTCCTGTTTTCCCGGTTATGAAGGAGACGGATTCGAGTGTCACGGTACGAAGAAAATTTGGTTTCATTATTATTTGTTTGATATTTAAAGAAATATAATTATCAGTTTGGAAAGTTTCCCTGAGAATATAAAGCTATATTCTTCCTTATTCTGAATAAATTCAAGATCTTAAAGCTAACCCTTTCAGAAACGAAATATTATTATATCACTGAATTTTTTTGCTCTTTCTCTAACTCAATAAAAAAATTCAAACTTGGGAATAACAATTTTTTCCTACGATTGCACTTAGTCTGTGCAATGAATTCGTCAACTAACGTAAAAAAAAAAAAAAAAAAGAAAATGTTTTACTAAATGCAGGGTACAATACTCTTATCCCCTTTCAAAACACTGCTCAAGCAGCAATGTACTTGTCTCACCTCATTTCCTATTGTTGAGAACACTCCCCATTTCAGCTCGTCCCAGTGTGTGGGAGGCGGAGGGGAGGGGGCGAGGAGCTCGCTGGTAGAAGTTGAAAAAGTTACGGCTGCTCAGTGTCCTCAAAAGTTTGGCGACCACTGCTTTTATCAATTATAATTTTTAAAGAAACCGTTTTTTAGTACTAGTATGGCTTTAATAATTAAGAAGTATACATTGCTGCATTGCAGTACATTTAGATATACCTTAAGTGAGGTGTTTTTTCTAAATTTTACCATAATTATTTGCATTACTAATTTACTTTGTTTATTGCGGTTTCCAAATATGTGGTACACCTCAAGGTTGCATTGACTGCAGCAATTAAAGGGTTCCTTTAATAGTTTTTACGAAAACCATTGAGTATCGAATAAAGGAACTGGCTCGCCTTCTCAAGCCACACCAGTGAACGCACATGGAAGTATACTTTTGCTCTTTTTCCCTGAAGCTCCAGGCGAAAAAAAGAGTGCTTGTAATTTTTTCTGACCTGTTAAGTGGACTAAATTTTTGAAATATGAGAAGAAAACAAATTGATCTTTCTTAACCAGAGACTTGTCTAAACAATCAATGGGGAAATGTTTTATTTCCTCGTCACGTGATGCTCCTTCAATTCAAGGTGTTCAGATTAAAGATAACATTCGCCTACGCAAAATGGAAACTTGGCAAATGATGGAATGGTTAAGATGATGCCATTTTACAAAACATAAAATATCGCCTACTCTCACTTCCACTCAATCATGTTTTGTAAAAAATAAATAAAAGAATAAAAAATGTATCTTTATCGCACACTCGTTTCTATTCCTTGCGGCTATTCCTTCTATCAGTTATAAGTTTCTCAGACGTTGAGAGAAATATTTTATGCTTCTTAAACCAGTTTTTTACTTATCAGACAAACAGAGCAGGATTTTTTCAATTCCTGATTATTATTTTTTTATTTCATTTTACTCGATTTTTCATTAAAATCTTTGTCCTCTTTGGTTTCTTAAGCACATCTTTATGCAATTGCAAATTTCGTTATGAATAAAACCACAAGAAATCAAAAATTTTCATTCATTTTATCATTCTTTTGAGATACTTCGGTCGTAAGACTTCTGTTAAGTTAGAATCGAAATAACGTTAAAATTATGAGGATATCCTGATTAAATCTTCTAAAACTTTTTTCCCATTGAAATATTGTTATGTTCTAGCAATATTTTGTTTTCCTTAATTATATAAAAACGAAGGGAAACTCTTCGGAAATAAAACTCAAAAAAGAACTTTCATAACAAGAATGTAAGATTTTAAAAATTCTACAAGTTTTCTGGGCATGCAAATAAACAAAACGATCATCACCGATCCTTTTTTTAGTAACTCATAAAATATTAAATTGCATGCTGAACTTGAAATACGTCACCCTGGAATCACAACAGAGTATCTGCACACAAAACGAAGAGGATTTCATAAGTAATAAATTATATTTCTTCATATGTGCTATCTCCCTTTATTATCAAAAGCTCTTGATTCTCGAGCCTACATCTGAATATCATTGCCTTAGAACAATGTTTATTAAACTTAAAATTGGCAATTGTGTCCGCGTTCGAAATGAACCTATTGATGAAGTTAAAATTGCATAACATTACCTATTGCTGTTATTTCTTTTATTTCCGAAGAACGTAAGCCATTGTCTGCTCAAATTCATACATGCATCCATGTTGACGTAACATTTGAATTTAACTCCAAACGCTTTAACTTTTGTTTCTAAAACGAGATCTCACTGCTCTTCCCCAGGAGGGGGCAGTTGCTTGAGGAGCTCCCTGTTCTTTGAGAAGCGTTTTGCTCCTGAATGAGGGCCTCTCTCTTTTACAAATGCGGATTCATTTTTTGAAATTAACTAATCAGATGATATTTATTATGAATGATACGGTTAAATCCCAATGCCATTTAATGAATGAAAAAATGTTGAATGTAAATTGTTAAAAATCTCACTATTTCATATAAATAGTAATTATAAAAGAATGTTAGTATCGTAATTTATCACTTGATGCTCTCCACAAATAACATGAAATATGTATCAAAATAATTGCAAATGGTCTATTATTATCTCATCTGTTGCACAAAGCAGAATTCGATTTTTAACTTTCTTTTTTTAGTTTGCTTTTATCTTCGATTTAGAATCAATACTAAAATATTTGCATAGCAAAAATCTTCCATTGTTAAAATTATCTTGTATCGTCGTTACCATAGACATTTGGTTTACTAAAACAACCATGTAACTGCGATCAGATTTCGTTTCTAAATAAAGAACTCTGGAGGGGAAAGGTGCGTATAGTCTTCAGAACTAATTTTAATGCGTAAATAGTCTCAATTCAGGTCCCATACGTAAAAAATTCTCATAAACTCGAAAAGAAAAACGGCGGCTTAGCTCCCGTGAGCTCCCATGCGAATCCACCCTTGAGATACATGTGCACCATATTTAATTTGAAATTTTGGAAAGGGCTCTGTGGTTGATAAACGTTGCCAAACCTTGCGTTATCGGTCTCATGCAAAATAACATAAGCCCTTTCAGACTTAAATATTTATCTAACAACTTTGTGTCCAATTAACTAACAATTTTCTTTTCTCACAGACATTAATGAATGCGAAATTCCGTCGCTGGCGGCCATTTGTGTTGAGAACGCTGAGTGTTGCAACTTGCCTGGACACTACGTCTGCAAATGTGCTCCGGGATATACTGGAAATGCCACCGTCTCTTGCACAGGTAAGCACATCCCCTACCAATGACCTTTTGTCTTTTATTAATGATCTGCATTTTGATTCGAAAAAATCAGACGGTCGATCAGGATCTGATTAGCATGCGGGCTAGTGAAGCCCACTCCCTAGGGGCCGTTGTTCCAAAAAGCGTAAAAATTAGCTGTCAGATTACTATTATTTTTTAGTATCTGAAATTTCATCAGTGAATTTTAATCCTTTTTCAACGGATGAAGAGTGGCAATTTCGCACCTTGTGCTTGAAGTCCGTGGCTGTTGTGATCGGTCTCGTACTTTTTCTCTTTCGCTCTCTCTCTCTCATTGTATAAAGAAAAAAGAATAAAGTGGAAATTCTTATTAAAAAAAAATTCTGAAAAGATTCTCGGCGTCAATCCCAGATGAAATGGTTTTTTAAAATGTCTTCTTTTTACCCTGGCATGTTGGTATAAAAATGTTAAAAAACAAAAACAATGTCAAACTTTTATGAGTAGTTTTGTATCTAATTCTGTACAAAAAACGAATATTTATTATAAATTTGTGTTATTGAACAATAGAAAACATCAATGACATTAATTTCCGCAGGATCCTAAACGGCACAGCTTAGCGCCAATTTCATACGAATTTTCTTTTTCTTTTCTTTTCGTTTTTTCTTTAGATAATAATCTTATTACCAGTGAAATGAATTAACTCGGTGTTCATTAATTATTTTGCTAACACCCACTCTGCTTAAAATGTTTCAATTGAAAGGCAATTTGTTGCCTTAAATGCACTGCTACGTTTTACGATGTTTGAGGCAAAACTTATTCGAATGTTTTTCATAACTTCAAACAAATATAGCTTACTGCAAAAATTATAGTAAAAGAGCATATTAATTAACTTTCATTGCAACAGTTAATAATGTAAAGTCATTGATATACTTTTTGTAGTTAATTGTATAATTGTAAAAATATTAAAGTGAAAACTTAATTTTTATGTAAAAGGAAATTTTATAATACATTTGAAATGTTGTTGGGTTTTCATTGCATACAAGAAATACCACATAAGTTTCGTCAGCTAAAGGTGCATCTTATTTACGTATTTATATTTTCTCTAATTTCAGACATTGATGAATGCCTTGATCCTGAAGCGTGCGGACAGGGAGCTCAGTGCCAAAATATCCCTGGAAGCTATAAATGTTTCTGCCCTCTAGGCTATGACGGCGATCCTTTCAGAGAATGCTATGGTAAGCTTTTAATTTTTTCATTAGTTTTCTTTAACATTAGTTGCTAGTCTTATTTTGTCACAACTTTTCTGGGGGGGGGGGGGGGGGTAATATTATTTCATCCATTTCACTTTGAAAAAAATTCGCTCACTTTCTCTTCCAGACTTGGATGAATGTCGACGTAATCCTTGTGGCTCTGGTGCGCAATGTACCAACACGAAAGGTGGATACACGTGCAGTTGTCCACGCGGGTTCCAAGGAAATCCAACGCCAGAAGCTGGTTGCGTGGACATCGACGAATGCTGGGGGCCCAAGCCACCATGTGGTAAAGGAGCCCAATGTGTTAACACCAACGGAGGATATTACTGCCAATGTCCTGAAGGTTACACTGGAAACCCGACCACTGGATGTGTTGGTAAGATCAGCAAGCTGGAAACTCTGTCAGTACTTAAAATAAACGTAAAATTAACTTCTAAAATTTTTCATTATTATTATTTTTTAATTTTTAAATTCCTTTAATTTTTTGATGAATTAACTATATTCCTAAAGAACGCAGTGTTTGAAAAAATTTCTCGTTTCTGCATTTTTTTTCACTAAAAGATAAACAGAATCATGTAGATGCATGATACATTATGCATTCGTTTAAGTCACGGACGTCTTTATTTCTTTCATTTCACCACAAAATTAAAATATTAATCCTGTGCATTTTCTGTTTTTTTTTCCCCTCTATTTCTATGTCTTTTCTGATAAGAACATCCACTTTCGTCTTGCAGATATCAACGAATGCCCTCATGCTTGCGGAGTAAATGCAGAATGTACAAACACTCCTGGAAGTTATACATGTCGCTGCAGAGCAGGACATACCGGAGATCCATACCTATCAGCTGGCTGTCACGGTGAGCAAAACTAAAATATTTTATTATTGGTTTCTTTCTTAGGAAATGTTTTCTGAAGATATACAATATACAGGGTTGTTGTACTTGAAATTAGCTTGTTCAGACCTACATCGATATCGTTCTAACGGACGTAAATCATAGAAACTTTGTTATATGGACCACGATCATGGACATTTTATCTCAATTCTCCCAGCTATCTGTACTGTCCTAAGTAATGTAGTGGTCTTAAAGCTTGTTCTGCAATGAATAAGCTCAATGAATTTCCCTTAAGATCAACAGAAAAACAACGCTTCTGTGCAAAGAACCGTAAAATATCTATAATTTAAAAAAAATTAATTGTCAAGTGACTTTCTACCAAAAAAGGCTCTCTTAAGTTATGGCAAATTATTGTATAGAATTTTCCAAAATTAGCGTTCAAAGTTTTAAAACTTAAACAATGATTTAAGCTTGTATGATACTGCATTTTGTAAGTCTTAATTTCTTAAAGTAATAAATCTATATATATTTTTTCAGACGAAGATGAATGTCTTAGACCCGGTGCCTGCGGACGAAATGCACAATGCTTCAATAACATTGGTTCTTACACTTGCATCTGCTTGGAAGGCTACACTGGAAACCCACTGCAATCTTGCTTAGGTATGGAAATAATGCCGCTAAGATATTTCATAACGGATATATTAATTATTTATTTTGTATATACCGCGTACTTACCGTATTTCGAGTAGCTTTTTATTTCTTATGCAGATTTAGGTTTTTGTGTAGTAACAAAAGCGGGCCACATTTATGAAAACTGTACACGCCGAAGCTCTTTTGGCTTAAAGAAAATCCTCCGTAACATCATTGGCTAGGTTTACTTTTTTTTTACACAGCAAGATTTTATTATTAGTTCAAGACTTTAATTTCCTGTATTTTAAGATAGAAAAAAAGAAAGTTTTCGTGAGCGAGTTAAATTGCTCTCCTTGTGTAACACTTTTGCTGCCTGACGTAAAAACGAAATTAATGGTGATTTTTACCAGTATAGAGAAATTTACAGAATTAGAAAAAAAACAGTATTGATTAAACCCTAGAAGTCTATAAAAAGTAAATTTAACATTGATGCACATTTTACTCATTGTTGTGTTTCGTTTTCTTCAAATATTTCAATTTCAATCTGAAATTTCTACAATTAATGAAAGGCAAGTACCGATAGTGACAGAAACAAAAGTATACTTAACTGTTTTTTGTACTTGGAACTATAACTTAATTCTCTGTTTCTATACAACTGAATTCAAGTCTTCTAAAGAAATCACAAAACATTTTAAAATATTCCCATGGCACGCAATTGATCTTTGAGTAAATTTACAAATTGTAATGATTTTCAATCAAGTAGATATGAAATAAGCTCTGTTGCTGCACCGTGATTTTAATGACGCATTAATTTTAAACTCATAAAAGTAGCTTAAATCGTGCTGATATTTTAAGGAATACTACGTTTAAAAAGTACCTGTCTAAAGTACATGAAAAAAATTGCAAAAGTTATAGGGTATACCTTTTGTAAAATAATATGTAGAATAAATCTTCCAGAATTATTTTGATTTATGGAATTCAAAAATGTTGCTTCGTTTACATTTAGATATTGATGAGTGCCAGCAGAACCCGTGCTCAGACAATGCTGCTTGTCGAAACTTGCCTGGAACGTTCGAATGTAAATGTTTCGAAGGATACGATGGAAATGCCAGAGAAGCTTGTACCAGAGGTAATCGCATTCTTTTAATTTGTTTTGAGAATATTTACAAAAGCTATCATTAACTCATTATTATTGTTGTTGTTTTTTCACTTGTACATTTCTTCGAATACATTTCTTTTCTCAGTGTTCTTATAAGCTGCGAAGAGTTTTCCGGGAAACTCTTCCAATGCTCTCTAAATTTTTATTATTGTTTTAGAACAGGGGTCGGCAAGTAATTTTAGGCAGGATCCGGATATGTTTGAAAACTATTAGGTTACGTCCAGAAAAATATCATTTTCCTTACTAATTTTTTAATTTGTACGTTGCCAGAATTGCAAGACTGTGTGAAAAGTAGCTAGTTGGGCAACCTTTTGCCTTATCTGGCATCCTGAAATTTTATTACGTAGCAAAGCTACTTTTCGGTTGAGTTCAATTTTCGAAATTCGGATAAAACTCGAATACTAAAAAAAACTTTTTTATTGACTTTTTCAGGAATTTATACTTCAAAAAAGTTATGAGGCCCAGTTTTTGACCTTCCGCGGTCCAAATCTGGACCGCATTCCGACAGTGGCCGACCGCGAAGAATCTCTTCTAGAACTATACTAAAATAACTAACTTTGATACAATTAAATGAATCAGATTAAGTATGTTTTTGACTGAAATTCAGGAAGTTTTAGCTGAAATATAGGAATTAGCGAGCGTAACTGGCGTCTTTTAAAATCCTAGATTTAAACCAAAGAAATAATACCGAGTAACTAGTTTAATCTTTTGCTTTTGAATGACTGGTAAAAATGCATATTTTATAAATTTCGTTAAACTAATTTTATTGTGTGGTAGCAAATTTTATGGATATGGAATGGTCAAATCAGCTTTAAAAATCGTTCAGTATGAATTTTAGATTATTTAACAGAACATTTTTACGCTGTATTTCTTGAAAAATACAGAACAAGAAATTGAATTTACAACTAGAATTATAACTTTTCTATAGTTATCGCTGAATTGTTTTATGAATTGAATTCCTATTTTTGATGACGTGAATTTTTTTTTCAGTCAAAGTTGACATCCATTGCCAAGGTGACTATGATTGTACAGAAAATGCAGAATGCAAAAGAGCCAAATGTCAGTGCAGATCTGGTTTTCAAGTGTCAGGGTCCGAATGCGTTGGTTAGTATTATAATATTACTGTTTTAGTTTCTTTATTTTTAACAAACAGACCATATTATTGAAGTTATACTTGGATTGAACTCGCACAAAAATTAATTTCTGCATTTTGTTGCATATATTTTAGATATTGATGAGTGCAGAACACCGAATATTTGTGGCCGCAATGCAGTCTGTAAAAATATTATTGGAAATTATAAATGTGAATGCAGACATGGTTATGAAAAAATATCACCAGCTTCAGAGAGCCATTGCAGAGGTAAGCCATTTTTTTCGGTTTATAATTCAATAATTTTTTAGCTTCCAATAAATGAAAAACGGGAACCCAACCTGTTTGAACCCTATTACGGGGGGATGGGGGGGGGGGGACTAAAGCAGTTTGACCTCCAAATCTAGACAGTAGAAAGAAACTTTAGCTGATGGAAACAGACTCAAAAAAAAAAAAACTCAGTTCTTAAGAAAGATAACTATTTAATTTGTAATCTTAAAAACAAATGATGACTTAGTTCTAAAATAGGATCTCAATTACGAGATTCAATATCTCAAATTACCAAAATTTAAATCCAAAAAGAAGAATAGTAACAAATGTTTAATTTCCCGACCCCGCGTATGATAAAATGTCATAAAAAAACTACTTCTAAAATGGAAAATTCATAAAATTTAACATTTCGAAAAGGAATAAAAGAATTGGTCATCAAAGATCTCATTTACTCTTAAATTGGGAAACAAATTTTACTTATATGGTTCTTTAGATATTTACTTCACATCTGCTCTTTTATTTCTAGACATCAATGAATGTCTTTTCGGACGATTTCCATGTGGACAAAACGCAAAATGCATCAACAGTGATGGAAGCTATGAATGTGTGTGCCCGGATAACTTGATGGGAGATCCAAAAGTTGCCTGCAAATGTAAATATATTTTTCCTCCTTCAAATGAAAAACATTTACAAAATAAGATCACTGCTTCACAATGTAAAATATGTAATGTACAAACCAGAGATTTATTAAGTCAATTCGCTTCATTTTGTGTCGTTTACTAAGTTCTCTTTACTTTTTAGCACCTTGTGCGGATGTCGATTGTGGAACTCACGCAACTTGCCAAGCAAACGGAAAAGAAGCTGCTTGTGTTTGCAACTTGGGATACACTTTTGATCCAGTAAATGTCGGAGCTGGTTGTCAAGGTAAGATTCAGAGCTTTGTCAAACATGTACGAATACATATACATAAAATATTTATCAAGTTCTGAATACCGATAAATAGTACTAAAGTAATGAGGTTTTTTACGAGATTGCTATAGTGATATTTATTTTTCAGATATCAACGAATGTGACAATGCCCACGGGCCATCAGGTCTTTGCGGACAAGGTGCCATATGTGGTAACGTCCCAGGCAGTTACCACTGCTATTGCCCTCCCGGATTTACTGGTGATCCCTTCAGATATTGCGAAGGTTTGTGTTAATTTTTGATTATATCTTATCATTGTAGAGTGAGACTTGAAGTAAATTTGATAAAACAGATAACTTTCAACCCCAGGAGCTCAACCAGTCCCAGGGTTTGAGGGGTTTTAACTCCTAGAAATCTTGATTTTAATCCGTATTTCCAATCGTAGTATATTATTACAAGTACATGTAAGGATTGCTATGAAACAAAAACCCTCCTCAGGAGAAACTCATAAAATTATGACTGTGATACTGTTTAGTTCAAACTATGACTTTAGATCTTAAGGCCAAAAGTAATTAAATAGCTGTATTTCGCCCTAATTCTTGCATTTGCGATAACGAAACCGGCGTTTAACAATATTTGTGCATTAGTTATTTTCCTTTGGTAAGAAAATCGTTTTCTTTTGTAAGTTTGCTATTGGTATATAGTGCTTATTTATTAGACTAGTGCCGCAGTAAAGAGACATATCTTTAGCCTTTCAATCATTTTTCACACGGGAAGGCCATCAGTAACGAATAAATGATAGCCAGTTACATCGTTGCTTGAATTTATTAAAATTGAAAATTTCCTGCGACCCTGCTTGACTACCATTAAAAGTTGTTCAATACCTTCTGTCAGACATTATGTTGATACAGCTTTTTGTTTAGTAATATAAAATTTAAATGTGATGAATAGGAAAATGGGAAGAGGATTGAATTCTTCAGTCTGAAGTATTATGAGCTTCTTCAGTTTAGAGTATTATAAAACCGTGCACCAATAGAGCACAGTTCATCTCCCTTTTAAAAATTGTATTTTATAAATTAATTAATTTATTTTGCTTACCATTATACGTAAAATAACTTTTCTATGTTTTAAAAGGTTTCGATAATCTTTAGTTTTTTAGAGAAGAGACAATAGATTTATGATGTTGTTTTTCCCTTTTAGACATTAACGAATGCGATCGCCGATTTGGACCCAGCGGTCAATGTGGAGAAGGGGCTACATGTACAAACACAATGGGTAGTTTCACTTGCACTTGTCCACCAGGATTCACAGGAAATGGAAGAGTTAAATGTCAAGGTAAAATTATTTCCATTTTTAACATTTCATGCCAGTATTTATTTTAAAGTTATATTTTTATTAATTTATTGTCTTTAAATTTTATAATTTTTTAAACAGATGAATATTTCGGACACCGAAAGCCACTTGATTACCTTTTGATCTTCATGTTTGCCTTTAAAAGTTTGAATTTGTTTCATTCCACTAAAAACCACTGAAATTATTTTTATCCTTTTAGATATCAACGAATGTTCACAAGCATTTGGACCTAATGGAAAATGCGGCATTTCTGCTATTTGCACCAACCGGCCAGGATCTTTTGACTGTCGCTGCCCACCAGGAACGAGTGGAGATCCTTTCGTTAGGTGTAAGTAGATTGGACTGCAATTTTATATTTTGCTCCTTTACAGAGATTGGAAAATACACCAGATTAATAAGGTCTTAATTTTTATGCATTGGTATGAAGAGAAATAAGAGAACAACATTTCGTTTACGGCAGGACAACAAACTCGACGTTTTAATTGAACGATATGGTAAATGTTTGTAAACAATTTAAGTGTAAAATTGATAACTGCAGAAATGAAAAGAAATCAATAAGGGAAAAATTGAACTATCGTAAGTTTAATTAAAAAACAAAATGCGCTACAAATTTATTGAATGCTAATCTATTAATTTTTTTATGTGAAACCTCTTACGTAAGAGTAATTTACACACAAAAAAGTAATATTTTTCTCTCTCCCATCGGTCAGTACTGTTTACTAATCAAAGCTTTTAAAGAAAAGCGGTGTATGTAAGACAAATTCGTCTGATTTATTCATTCTAAAATTCTTTGAACTGTGATGCAGTGCACTCTGACTTTTTAACACCATTTTGATAAAACTAGGTCTTTCTCTTTTTCACGTCGTTTTTATGTTGAATAAGCAAAATTAATTCATTCCATATTGTGTTAAAAAAGCATATGGCTACTAAGTTGCAAAAAATCTTTTGCACTATAAAGAATTTTCATTTTCTCTCCAATGCATATTGCTCAAATGTTACAAAAAAAATCATATCTAAAAATATATATCTGCTTTCCAGCAGATCCAAAATGCAGACCTTATAGACCAAATGCAACCTGGATAGACTTTCATTTCATTTGGGGGCAAGAGGAAGATTTTAATCGCATTAAGCATTTACTACAATTATTTTTATAAAATGCTTTTTAGGTACTGCGGTTGTCCAATGTCGCGAAGATGCTTCCTGCCGTGGCCATTCAGTCTGCAGCAGAAATCAATGTCAATGCCCGGAACCCTATTTTGGAGAAGAATGCAAACGTATGAGTATTTCCAGTTTTCACACATTTAATAAACAAATGCTCATTTTCGATAAAATATTATTTAAATAAGTTTTGATTTTTACCACTGGTTTTGATTATGTTTGCTTTGTTTTATAGATCCGTGTGATGATATTTTCTGCGGTGATCATGCGACATGCCAGCTCGATCTCAATAAGGAACCAGTTTGTGTCTGCTCCCCAGGATATACAGGACGCAGCAACAGCTTGCCTGGTTGCATTGGTATGACAAATGTCACACTTTTATATGATATTTCTTTAAACTAGTACTTTTCAATCATAAAATCGACTGCCAGTCCTATAAGAAACGGACTTGAAATTCGAATGTTTGATATTGTGGTATTTTGAAGATTCACGTAATGCTATAAATTGACTTTCTACTAAATGTTTTGGCAAACTTCCTTCTTTATTTTCACAATAAGCAATTAACTGCTTTATCTCTCAAGCATCGAGACAATGTTCTTTCCGGATCATCTCGGCTACATCCGTTAAGACCTGATTTTTTTTTCCGAACTGAGGAGTTTTATCTGAAGGGTTGGAACTTCCAATTGAAAGATTCTTCTTCCAAAACGCTAGAGACGGTTTTTTTTTCCTCTCTAGGAAGTTTATTTTCAAACTCTGAACGATGTTTAAAAAGGACATCAGTGTAAAGGTGAAAGATACCCTTTTTTTATTTAGTGCTCATTCGTGTAATTCTATAGCTACGTTTATGCGTTCTATTCAGAAGTCCCCCAAAGACTGAAATACTGTCTTTTAATTCCTTTTCTATTCCATCCGGATGATTAAATATTCATAATCCATGAAAATTTCTATAAGATAGTGCTTTTTATATTTCATTCAAGTTTTTTCTAACTTTTTGAGGCAGAAAATTAATCCCAAGCTGTGGTCCATTTAGCTTTGAAATTGCTGACAGTATTTAAGATTTCCCCAAAAATGGCCTCAAGAGAAAATATTTCTTTTATAAAGCGTATTGTATAACACAACGAATAGCTGGAAACTATTAAGACATTTATTTTCAGTATTATAATCTAAAGAAGAAACTCATCTATTACCCAGATATATAAAGACTCTATCTTGAACGTTAAATTTTAGAACAAAAATTTGAGAAGGTCACTTACGAGCCAAAAGGTACTCCCTGCTGGGTACATTCTTTGAAATAATCCTTAAATTGTCCTTCATTTTTCTTTTTTAAAAGAGACCACGGATGTTGTCCCCGATCTTTAAAAACAGCCTTAATTTATATTTTTCGTCGCAAGACCCTAATCTTCCTTCACTATTCCTCTAAAAAATTGCTTTCACTGAATTTCTTTTAACAATTATCCTGTTTTACCTCTCAGACATTGATGAATGCAGCAGTGGAGCAAGAGTATGTGGCCAAGATGCTGCCTGCCGAAACAGTCCTGGATCTTACGAATGCGTCTGCCCACATGGATATTCGGGAGATCCATATAGAGGATGCATCAAGAGTGGTGTGTATTCATTTTTATGAATAAAAACAAAAGTTTTCAACTCAATAAAACTTTTCTGATACAACTATCCGTAATTCTAGCCAAAAAGCGGGTTGTACAAAGATGTTAGCATAAATAATAGCTCTACCAAAAATACGCATTTCTACGCGCATGCACACAGTAAGTCGCAATCAGTGAATCAAACTCTGGGAATGTATAAAATGGTAGTACTTAATAGAATACAGTAAAACTTCTTTTAGCGGACACCTCTCAAAATCAGTTCCCCGCCAGCAAAGCAATGAGCCTTAAAAAATCCCTCTTTTGGGGACACCCATCTCTTACGGACAAATTTATTTATCCTGCTGGTGTCCGTTTCAGAAGTTTCTACTATACCAATCTTAACAGGCCGTTCCCTTAACATGTTAACCGCTTTATCAACAAATATCTACATTATGTGGTTTTTAAACGATGTACTTAAAATACAGGGTTTCTATAATTAAAAATACCGTGTTTACACCTATATAGAACTAATTCTAATAGACAGATGTCATTGAAACTTGGTATATACGTTGTAGAAACTGCGGGGAAAAGAAATCTGCAATAAAAAAATTTTTTCACATGTTTTTTAAAAGTAGGTGAAAAGGGACACGTGAAGACCAAAAACAAATTTCAAACAAAAAAATCTTGGTTATGATTTTTTTCGTTGCTGAATACGTAGGAATATTTTTTTTAAAAAAATAAAATGAAGAACTCCTCGTGTACCGCAAAGTATACCACGAGGCTTACAGGAGTAAATAGTAAAATACAAAGTTAAAAATTTAAATTCTTTACAAAATTAGACAAAATGACAAAAGTCTTAAATTTTTTAACAATATACGAGAAAATAGGAGGCCAGCGTATGGAAAGGCTATCTAAACTTTTCCTAAAGGCAGACGCAGAAATTTTATGGAAATTTTTGTTACGAAAACTTGACTCTTCCTGTTTCTTATTTCTTAAAGTTGTTAAGTATGCATAAGAAATGTATTGTGCTTTTTTTAACTTATGTTTTACAACGTAGTGGAAAATCCATACACCTGCATCAGTGCCACTTAAAATCTCTAAAAACATTTAGTATGACAGATAAAATGCAGTTATGTATCACAAACTTTATTCAATAAGGTATTAGCTATGAATTGCTTTATTAGAAACTACATATTATATCACCTGAATTGGTTGACATTATGTGCATGATGTTATATTGTTAGTATATAGGGTTTAAATTTTTTTATCTAGAACCTTCCACACTTACGTGTTCCGAGAAAAAACCTTGCCCAGGAAAAGAAGAATGTGTAGCAGTAGGCACTTCACCTCAATGTGTTTGTAAGCGAGGTTATACAAGAGACCCAAGCTCAGATAAATGCAGAGGTAAGAAACTGATTTAGTATTGTAATTTCTATAAATATAAAAGTCTGGTGATGGTGTCGCAGAAACTAATGAAATCGTAACTGCTGGTAACAAATGTCTATGCAGGGCGCTCAATGCCAAATTTAATGTCTTAATTTTTATTTAATTAATGTATAATATATCATCTATTTTTTATTCATTCAACGTATAATATCAAAACTTTCCTTTTTGCAGATATCAATGAATGCACAGAAATACGCGACAAGCCAGCTTGTGGCAAACATGCTTTCTGCTTAAACATGGAAGGAAGTTATATCTGCCGATGCCCACCAGGACATATTGGAAATCCTTACAGTGTCTGTTACCCAGAAAGTAAGCCTATTACTTTTTAAAAGTTTACACATCAAAAGATTTTTCTTTTTTAAGTTTACATATCAGAAGAAATTTTTTTTTAAGTTCACCAGAAAAGATTACACATTTTCTTGAAAGAAACTTTTACTTTTTTTGTAAATTACATATGAATTCGATCTTTTCTGTTTTTAATTCCATTTTGAAAAATGTGATAACACAATCTCGATGATCTGCGAATTGCTATTAATAAGATGAATATACAAAGCATCATCGAGATAATACGTACTCCTTGAATAATACCTTTTTAAAAAATAGATACTCAGATAGAACTCGGATACAAAGTCGAGAAAGTGGACCCGGGCATGAATGCAAAAAAAAAGTGTATATGTATATATATATATATATATATATATATATATATATATACATATAAACAGTTGTCAGTCTTGACTTCTTATTGAAACAAAATAATCAATGTTCGCCTAATACGAATAAACTTGGATAATTGTCGAACTTAGTTTTTATATGTTCAAACCACGGAATTTAGTTCAGTTGAGAGAAAAAAAGTTGCAATGAGTCTTTTTGGCAATTTATTATCTACTCTTCGTATTCAGGGAGTTCTGACCATTATCACTTAAGACCATTCATTAGTTCAACTTTTTAACAATAATTACACTATTAAAAATTACGTGCTTAAAAATGCGGAAATATACCTCCTTTTTTTAAAGTAATTTTGAATTAAAAATGAGAAAGCACAGTTCTCAGTTTTAAGTACCGATGCTTAATTTTAAAGTATCGTTATAGAAAGAGCAAGTATTAACTGTAATAAATAAAAAATTAATAGTGCAACTTTAAGTACAAAATCTATACAGGGCCTTTTTTAAATGATTACTTCTTCAGAAAAATAGTATTTGTATCAAAATTAAGGAAGTATTTACCGCGTGAGACGTCAGGACTATTCAAGAATTCCGTTCGTCTCTTCAGAGCAGAAACACTAGATGAATAATACGCCGGATTCAAATTGGAAGCAGTAAAATAAGACAATGGACTAGTGGAATTAACGCTTTTATGGATTGCGCTATGAAGTAATTTGGCACGAAGTACTTTAGTACCTGTGGTTGGTAGGTTTGGACGCCTATATAATTCAGCTTTTCCTTCTCCCGTTCGATGTAATCTAGGCGCAGTGGTTAGAATATTGGCGTAGAGTCAAGACACTCTGCGTTCCAGCCCCTAGTGAGGAAACTTTTATCATTTTTTAATGGTCTCAAAAAAGAGATCGTAACCGGATCATTTTTGAGAAAAGGGGGACTTAACAAAATAAGAACTAGGTTTTTCAAATTTAAGTCATTTTGACTCGGAGCTATTTAGAGGACGTGACAAGATGGAGGAAACTGATTGAGACAGCCTTAAGCCAGACAGCCGATGTAGTGCCTAAGAAGCAGAAGAAGTAAATGTGAGGACAGAAAACAAGATAAAATTAAAAAGTTTTATGCGAAGGCAAAAATGACGTTTTTGTAAAACCAATTTCGGGAATAGCGCGACATGGATTTTGCAGCTTTCTTTGTTCTCTTTATGTATTCGGTCTCTACATCTCATTGCGCTAATTAATTCATGTAAAGGTTATGTTTTTCATCAGACGATTTAGCACTTGTCAGTTCATTCTCAAAAGTCAACTTTCGGTTGGTAATGAGGCAATATCTGTCATAAAAAATATGTGTTCATGTTCAAGATCCATTTCTATAGCTATTCTATTTGAAACTGCCATGAGTGAGTCTCAAACAGTTATTTCAATCTAAAAATTATTAAGTTTGTATGTCCAAACTGCATAGAAGACGATACAGAAGATACTGTTACTTCTAGGTGCGAATGTCTTGGAATGAATTATGATATGTTACAGAAAATGACTGTAAGCGCCATTTTTCTTATTTTTATATTCTGTTTTAGTGATTGAATGCCAGAGAGACAACCAGTGTCCTGGAAACACGATTTGCTTGGACGATGGTGCTCAAGGTCAACATTGTGGATGCAAAGCGCCATTTGTACAAGACGGAGAATACTGCATATGTAAGTACACATGATGAAAATAATTCCTCAAAATGAGTCGAAATAGTTTTTTCTGAGTAGTATATTTCTACTAAATATAAGTTATGACATTTTTAATATTACATAATTATTTTGGAAAAAAATTAAATTAACGTAAAAATTGCAAAACCGAAGTAAGTCATGAGCATGAGCTCTTCAATGGACGTGGTTATTGTAGTAGTTATAATAACCACGAGATGTTAGATTTTGCTAAATAAGATATTTTTTTATTCCTTACAGTGGTAAGCCGAAACTGCTCGACTACTAATCCTTGCCCAGAAAATCAAGAATGCGTATTTACAGGAAACGGATACGGCTTCTGCATCTGTCCACGCGGATACACAATGGATGCTACTGGATTCTGCAGAGGTACTTTTATTGATATTTGAGAAAGTTCCTTATAAAAATGTAAAAAATTACGTGTTGGTCTTATGTCCGAGCCGCTTATATAATGAAAGGTTGAATCTACGTTCCAAAAACTTATCAAAACGTACTAACAGTGAAATTTACGTTTTTTTTTTTTCTTTCTTTCTATCTTTTTTTTTTTTTTAAGTTAAGTTTAAGAAAAGTCGCTTGATACGTTGGGGCAGCCGTTATGGCATTCCTTTTTCAACATATTAGGTAATTTTTCATTAGTTGACAGTTTACAATAGGAAATTGTTGCTGAATTGTACATCAAACAACTTTGATATCTTTATTTATTATTTTTATTTCTAGAAATTGCATATATCTATTAGCCAATGCTAATATTCAAATGAAACTCTTCAACGGATTTAGCGTTGACTCACTATCTTAAAAGATAACTGCAAAATAACTATTCAGTTTAGTTTACTGCATCTGAGACTTTCATGAATGATTGAAATTATCCAGATTTAACATTTGGTCAAGATACGATTTACGAAGGGCAAGCGAAGCTCACAATTTTGGCTTACGACTAATGACTTCAAATGGAGCAGTATGTCCATGACGTCAAGTGGAGCAGTATGCCCATGTCGTCAAATGGAGCAGTATGTCGATGACATCAAATGGAGCAGTATGGAGCAAGTCGATGAATACAGAACCCTTACATGAGAAAGTGCTACTTTCAGTAATTCTTTCTCTAGCTGTCCCTATGCTGTTCGCATTCTAAATTAATTATTAATAATTAATTTAGAATGCAAACAGCATGGGGGTTAATTTATAACTGAACAACGTACCTGTAATTGAAAAATATCTGTAATGTTTCTTACATTTGTTATACATCTTTTATATTTAACGAATGTGTGATTCTGTTTCTTCACTAGATATTGACGAATGTACTGAAATCAAAGACTGGTCTTTGTGTGGAACCTACGCAGAATGCATTAATCTGCCAGGAGCCTATCAGTGCCTCTGCCTTTCAGGATATACTGGAAATCCAAGACAGGGTTGCAGCAGAATTGGTACTATTTCACTTTTAATTCTTCAACTATGTAAATAACTTCTATGTACTGAATGCATGGTATCTTTTGGCACATACATCGAGAAAATTTTCGCATTTATTGCTTTTCCTTTTAATCTAGGTTGTTTCATCTTAAACAGCCTTAGATGGTAGTAATCAGCATCGGATGTGTCGTCATTAGTTAAAACTAACATGACCGGAAATGTATGTCATTTCCGATCATGTTTCTTAAGAAAATAGACGGATGTTACAGCTGTTAAGTAAAGTTTTAGACAGTCGTTTGATGATAAGTCATGACAGGCTGCGTGTGAAAAATCTCTAACCATCTAATATTTAAATGACGTTCAGAAAGTGACAAAATATTTTCGTTTAGTTGATAACCTAAATAAAGTCTTTTGAAAATTTCAAGCGTCATATTCATATTTTCTGGTTTAACATATTTCACAAAAATCATTTACATGCATCTTTAAAGATAAGGACTACGTGACAGCAAATAATGCTAACATGTTTGCTATTTTAATATTCAAATCTATACATATAATAAAAGGAAAAGTTTGCGTTTTTGTGCCGCGCGTTCCGGGAAACGGGAAAGCCTAGTAATTTATAAAAAGAAAAACGAAAATATAAACAACCTTTCATGTTTTCATCTCTTAAAAACAACATTCGAAAACTTGTTTTCAGTTTCGGAATCTTTTGGACATTATTTTAAAATCTTTTAATAACTGATTTATTTATATATTCTTTCGTTTTTTTCTTTTGCAGAAATCGAATGCCGAGGTCCCAACAGTTGTCCTCAAAATATGCAGTGTGTAAAGGGACAATGTCAATGCTTAGCTCCATTTTTCCTTGACGGCCAACAATGCAGACGTAAGTAGTTTCGTAATTTATTTCGTTACTTTAAAATTTAATGTTTATCACCTATCATATCCATTTGACATTTACTTCATATCGCCCTGCAGTACAAGAAAACTACAACTCAAAACCAACTACTTTCTCAGGAAAAACTTCAGAAAATGTTTACCAAAACTTATCTTTATTTTTAAGTCGCATTTATCTGAGGTTAAGGTATCCGTACACCTTCGAGACCAAATTTTTGAAATTTCTTGAATTTTAAATTAAAAGTTACATTTTTTGTTCATACATTATCGAAAACTTATGTATTACTCAATAAATTCCCTTTTCGTCTATTTGAGGGAAATTTTTTGGGGAAAAATAGGCGAAATATAGGGAAAATGCCACCGTATCGCAAAACGAGGTAAGTCAATAACAAATGCATTTATTAACATTCTGTAAATTTGAGATCAATGTTAATAGTCTTCTTTAGGGAATAGACTACACTCATGATAATAATCCCTTTCTTTATAAAGCTGTAGTGGTTGCAGTACCTATACACATGCGAAATCCCAGAAAATATGTGAAATTTAGCATATAAGCACCTGAAAAATGGAAATTATTGAACTTACAAACATGTATATAGTCTATTCCCTAAAAAACATTATCTAGAATTAGTCTGTAAAATTTCAAGGTCTTTGAAACGTATGTTTTTGAGATATCGTGTTTTGCGGTAGATGAAATAGCAGAAAAATCAATTTCGAGCAAATGCAGAAAATAACTTTTAATTAAAATTATTACTGCAAAAACAGTAAAAAGTAAAAAAAAAGTTTACTTGATTTATGAAGTTCAGACTTTTAATGAATAATTGGTTTTAATTTATTTTTTAATCGTTTCAGCATGTATTTTTTAGCAGACTATAAAATAAACAAGCCTAAAATTGCACTTCCGGTACTTAAACCTGTACTTCCGGTCATGAAAATTGATGTCATTCCACATTTAAAATAGCTGTAACGTCACTTCCAAGTACGATAGAAACAAAATTAAAACTGTTTTAGAAAGATAAAATTTTAAAGTTTTGTATTAGAGCAAAATTGAAAAATCGATATTCTAGTCAAAAAGCACGTTTTAAAGGTGTACGGATACCTTAAAAAATGTTTAAGATTGATGTAATCTCATGTGTGTGGACTCTCATTATTCTTAAATATCTGGGCAATTTTGTGTATGGAATTATCTCAAATTTCAGTTCCAGCTATTGTTTGAATTTTCTTGAACAATTTAAAAAGTAATTCAAGTTAGGACATTCTATTAGTACACGAAGAAGAATTCAGTAAAACTTACTTACTTCTATTTTCATTGATTTTTGTTATAACGCTGTTTGTGATATATATTTGATAAGAGCATTTCATTACTATAAAAACATACGAAAATCATCGAAGACAACGAAGTATTATATATTCCTTATCGTGACTCCTATCATTTATTCGTAATTGAACTTACAAATTATGTAAGCTTAAAGCACTGTTGGATTTGTTAAAAAGGTTAATTGCTTATTATAGATCCTTGTGAGTGGTATTCTTGCGGACAGTACGCAACTTGTGAACTATCAGGAAAAGGACCAAAGTGCGTTTGTATTCCTGGATGTACAGGAGATCCGAACAATGCTTGTCATGGTAAATATCTTTTAATTTACACACAATACAGCTCTTGTTACTTACACGGCTTCAGACTTTGTTAACCCTATTTTTAATTTCAAAAAACTTGTAGTATAAACAGATTCGTAACCAGCAGAGCTGAAGTTAAACTTCAGCTTTGAAGCTTTGTTCTAGAGCTGAAGTTAAACTGCACCAATAGTATATAATGCATTTTTGAGTTTCCTAACTGGTAGTCACAGATCTAAAGTGTTCGGTTTTACGTAACTTAAAATATCTTTCTCGGTAGTTTAACAGAGTGCGGAAGAACAAGAATTTTATTGAGAAACTGTTATTAAGAAACTTGATCATTGCATTTAAAACAAGTTCATCGTAAATTTAAAGAAACACTCAATTTCCCTTCTGAACTTTTACAGAAATTTTTACAGTGTATGAAGAAATCCGATAAATTGATCTATAAACACATCTTCTAATTTATTATTATTATTATTATTATTATTTAATTTCACTAATTGCATCATAATCCTTATTTCCAGACATCAATGAATGTACTTCCGATTTGCCAATGGATCCCAATGGCCCATGTTCAGTGGGAGCCACCTGCATCAACATTGTGGGTGGATATCAGTGTGAATGCCCGCCAGGAACTAGTGGAGATGCTTACAAAGGAGGATGTGAGTGTATACTTTTTGATTTTAAGTCGTTTTAAATAAAGTTTTTCTAGGTTTTCCTCAAATAAAAAAGCGAATGCAATAGATTTTTTTTTTTTGTCGAAAAACAACAATTAATTTTAAAATAAAAAGTATAAACAATAATGCTCTAACTTGTACTAAAAATATTTAGTTGCAAACATTTATCAGTACTACGTGGGACCACCTTTACTAGAGATGCGAACTCCACAACGACTGCATATTGTTTAGTTTTTGAGACTGAGTGTAGTTCGTTAATCCTAAGTTAAAGTTAAAATAAATGCTTCTTTTGAAGATAATGGTCAGACATACGGGAGACGTAAATTTCGTCATGCTTTTCCATGGGAAGCATTATTACAAACTCAAACATACAATGGCATAATAAAATGTAAACTATTGATTAATTTTCCCACAGTTGCCACCGACATTGATTAATTTGTCGCACCGTGAAATTAGTTGAAACAAATAATCCTGGTAAAACTCGGTGCCCAGCGGCTTTAGGAAGTTCTTCACAGCCGACTGAACTTCGTCATTTTTTCCATGGACACCGATTTTTACAAGGATGTTTTCCTGAAATTCATTTTACTTTCACAATACGACAAATGTATCAATGTGCGTGGCAACTTACTAAACTTAAAAATAGTGACAAAAGTTTGCATTTTGTTATGCCTCTTTATGTTTATGTTTGTGATAAAACTTCCTTGAGAAAAACTATGAAACTTCGGAACGTCCCTCAAAAGAAAATGCACAAAAATATAGCGCTAAAAAAATTATATAAGGCAGGGGTTCGAAAACTTTTCAAGTCCTGGCACCTTTGGCAGAATTATAATTTTCTCACTGCTCCCTAGTTCCTCTCCTATGTACATATCAGTGACATATTTCATGGGGAGAAAGAGATAGAGAGAGAAAATCAGAAAAGTGTTAAGAACAGAAAAATAAAGAGTATAGCTTTTATTTAGCATTCACGTAAGTACTTTACTTGAAACCATCACATTTTTATTATTTTTTTTCCCTTTGTTTAGGAACAGACTAGTTGTGATAAGAGCCGCACAGTACCCCCCAAATCTCGCTGTGGCACCCTGAGTTGCCGCGGCCCCCAGTTTGGGAATCGCTAATCTGAAGGATAAAACTTACTCTGTATCTACAGTATAGAACCATAGATAATGTTGGAACCATAGCTAGAACTCGGGAATTACAGTACCATTTACAAGCCCGTTCTTGGGAGGTCGAGCGCCTGCGCTCTTTGTGCATCCCTGGAAGCGTTGAATTCTCACCGTCTCCCCTGACAAATATAACACTAGATTATTGTGTTGGCTGTACGAAAAAGAAAATGATAATGTATGGCCTTTGCACCAGAAATTTCCGTTTTACACGAAAACGACCAAATAAGGCTCCTATATTCTGGATTCGCTGTATCGGGCTTGGCTGCTGAGACAGTTTTGCGTAATTCTATGCACTTTTTCTTTTTCAATTGTGGCTCCTGTTCAGCGGTCCCCCCCCCCCCCCCCTCGCTCCGATATTTTAAAAATGTACTTCAATTGAAACATTTTCCGACTGAAATTTTGGGTACTGTTAGTGCACATATATCTAGCGGTACGGATATGAATTAACGTCTTTCTAATTTTGATCTTTTTTTATAATTTTGATCCCAAATGTATTTTTACATTTGGCGTATGTTGTGTAATAATAGTAGATTTCATAACGTCCTTCTCGAACACTACTGGAACAATGTCATACTCTTTAAGTTACAATGTTTGCGCAATACGTGCACTCGGACGTACTTCTGAAGAATTAAAATTGTTCGTCCTTTACTTTAGGTCGTGGTGCTACTGGATGCTCATCAGACAGACAATGTCCTCGCAATGCTGTATGCGATTCTCGTGGCGGAGCTTGTGTTGGTAAGATTCATTTTACTTGATACTAGCGAATTTCTTCTTGGCTGGTGTTTTTTGTTTGGAATAAAAGAAAGAATTATATGTTCAATCGGCGTGTGTTTACTTTGAAGTTTAATCGGTCGTGACTATGCAATTCCTACACAAGTTAATTTTTCTCCATCTTATCAAAATTTAGTTTTCTGAGAAGATTTGTGCCATATATATGTCAAAGCCATACCTAACACTAACATTTTACTAACTGACAACTTGGATCTCTCATTTTTCCTTCACTCATTCTGCTTGCAAGAAATCTACGTTACAAATAAATTCAAAATTATCTTTATTTATTTTTTTTTTCCACCATATCAATCATGTGAAAAGTCATAACATTACTTTATCGTGTAAATTGGTTCAAAAATTGAAGTTTCTAATCTACTAATATTTAGTTGTAACTTCAGAAAAGTCGTTGCCGAATGTGTATAAAAAAATGTTTTAAAATCAAACATTGCTGCTATTTTGAAAGAAGGATAAAACAAATTGAAGCTAGATGCCGTGATTACAGAAATGTATTAATGAAACTTACATAGTTAATGTTTTAAAAAAAATTAAGAAAATAAAAATGCAAGTGAAATGTTTGGAGTTAAAATTCGTGATTAGAAGCGTTTGTTACTGTTCTTAAGATTGCAGCACAAAAAAAAAAAATGTTGTTGCATCAAACATATTCGAGAATCGCATTAAGGGAGTAATTTTTAAATATTGCTAATGATATCAATCGAATATATAAGATAATATAAAAATACTATACTCTAATATATTAATGAAATATTTACGAGGTATATGCTAAAGCAATCTTAAAGAATTCTCTAAAGTCACGTAACACTGTTAGGAAATAATAACTTAATTCAATTTTGTCAGTTTATAGGATTTTAATTTACAGAAATATCTTTCGTGTTTGATTTTATTTAAATTAAACCTTCGAAAATATTCTAATAGAAAATGGCAATAGGTGATATTTCCTCATTCACTTTTGTATTTTTCCAGATCCATGTTCTACGTCGTGGTGTGGTCCGAATGCTGACTGTTATGGAGACGATCATAAAGCTGTTTGCAAGTGCAGACCTGGGTATTCTGGAAATCCAAATGATTTAGAAAGAGGATGTGTATCACGTAAGTGAATATGTTTTAAAATTGCACATTTTGTACTCCTATTTGCCTTAAAGTAATTCCAGATTATTTTTTATCAGTAATTCACCTGAAAAAAAAAAAAAAAAAAAAAAACACTGATCCCAGAACTAGCTCCGGCTTCGAG
This sequence comes from Octonoba sinensis, assembly GCA_038502835.1. Classification (NCBI taxonomy): domain Eukaryota; kingdom Metazoa; phylum Arthropoda; class Arachnida; order Araneae; family Uloboridae; genus Octonoba; species Octonoba sinensis. The sequence continues at coordinate 12,054,533 of CM076606.1, read as the reverse complement.
GAACAACTTTTTAAAAATTTAGAACGTACAGATTTCATGTCTATTTTTACTGGTCTGAAGATTTCCATTTTTGTACTAATGAGTGCCAATAATTTTACCAATAACTAATGATGCAAATAATAAATGCAAGCCGTTAATTGTAATTAAAAGATTGAAAAACTTGTCCTTTTTCGCTATTAAAAACATTTTTATTTAAAAAAAAAACCGAGTTATCTCACTGTCTTCTCGGTGTTTTTTTTCTGTAGGATGCAGAACTGCCTAACTATCTCTTGGGGTTCAGGACCGTCTCCAGTTTTTGGCAACACTTAGAAAACTCTTAAAAATCATTAAAATTTTTCGATGATTTAAAATTTTGAGCTTTCGTACGTGTGTGTTAATGGAAACATGTTAATTTTCATTTCAACCACAGCTATAATAAATAAATAACAATAAACGGTGCCACTTTGAAAAATTTTAATTTTGCTTAGTTTTTTATTTCAAATTTCAACAATGTTTTCAATCCCATGTAATTTTATCATTTCAATCATTTTTATACATAAAAAATGCAGTAGTTTTACTCATTTTTATTGTGAAAATCAAAGTTAATTGAACATTACAGTTTCCAAATTTGAAACTTACAAATATTTAGTTACATCAAAACTTTTTCTTAAAGATAATTTTGTTCAACTTCGTGTTTTTTTTTTTTTTCGAAAAAAGCATTTTTAAGAGAAATAAACAAAATGAAGAAATATAAAAGCAACATTTGAAATTTTCTTAAAGTACTAGAGTAAAAGCAAAAATTTTTCAATTGTGCCAAAAAATAAATGGTGGTAGCTTAAATGTACTTGTTAATTTATTTATTAGTTTTTAGAAATAGCTTATTTCGATGAGCAACGATATTTTCTCAAAATGCATTTTGAATCTTATCTAAATTGCTTGACTGACCGAATATAATTATGAACAGATTATGCAATATGCCATTTTATAACGTAAACGAGATTTTTCACCTGGTGATCAGTAAAATAAATATTCGGAACGATGCATAAGACCCGAATATAATTAAATTCAATTTTACTCATTATTTTAATTAATACTAACGCATTTTTGTAGTGACGTGTTAAAAAATATATTGATTTTCCTTTCCTCTCTTCACAGCGTGCTCTGGAGTATGGTGCGGAATGAATGCTCATTGCATTGTCAATTCAGAAAACCAAGGGGTGTGTCATTGCTTGCGTGGATTTTCAGGAAATCCCTGGGCAGGTGGTGGATGCCAGCCAGGTAAGATGAGTCATGACATGCATAGTATTTCATTCATATCACTTTAGGCTCTGCTCAAACTTTATTTGTACTTCTAAATCATTTGCTCGAAAACATTTTTTTGCGTACATTTGTTCAATTGATATTTTGAGGATCAAAACTAAATAAAATGGCAACACTTTCAAACATATTTGCCTCCAGTAAGAAAATACTGAAGGATGTCGCATACAATCTGTTGTGAATTTATGAGTTAAATGTTCTATAGATAGATGCATTTAATTTTCGAAAACTGAGGAAATTCTTTTCGATGACGAATTTACATAAAATTGATACAATAGAAAGGAAAAAATATGTGCCGTTTGATAACTCAATTCAGTTGTTCAATTTTTTTTACGGAAGGAAACAATTATTGATCAAATGCGTAGATAAACTTTCGTTAATAATCACAATGCCTTAAAGACAAAAAGAACCAAAATAGCTACTAAGTCACTTTATAACAGATTTAATTTTTTAGATAGATTCAAGATGATGCATTCACAAATAATAACTGCTTTTTTATATCTTTACCTATTCATATATTTCCATCGACAAAATAAGCAACGATATTCTTTTTCCAGATCAACGAGGATGTAGCTTACAACGACCATGTGCATCCCCTTCTCAAGTTTGCAGCGGTGGTGCTTGTGTCGGTAAGTTTTTCTTTTTAAACGTATGGACGAACCGTAATAAATGTTATATGAAAGGAATACAGGACTTCCTTAAAGTACGTCACACTTCCTTAAAGAACGTGTGCCTTAACGCAAAAGCAATAATGTACGGCAGCAATAATTTGGGGATCGATTTTTTTTTCTGAAAATAACATTTCTGCAGAAAGAAAAGGATAAAACAAAAACTAAAAGTCTGTGAACTGCCAACTAGCCCCTTCCTTGCTTGTTGCCGGAGGTCAGTTCGGGTAAGGGGCTAGAAGAGAACCATTGAATGTTCTTTATTAGAATATTCTGCAGTTCAAGCACTTATGACTTCTTAAATATTTTACTTAAGACGATTGTAGAAAATAGTTCTTTCCAGTCATGAAAAACTTAAGAACTAACCCATTTTGAGACTTTTACTTATTAACTTTCATTTCTTATTTTAGATCGTTGTGAGGGTGTTAACTGTGGAACAGGATCACGTTGTGACATCAACACAGGAAATTGCGTCTGCCTGCCATATTTTATTGGGAATCCATCGTTCTTGTGTGTACCACGTAAGTATTGACTGTACTTAAATTTATTGAAGCACGTAATTTATTATAAAAGTATTAAAAAAATTGAATCTATCCTCCCCCCCCCCAAAAATAAGAGGGCTAATTTTAAAGTCAAATTATATGTGATAAATATACAAGAAAAAAAATTATGCTTACAGAAAGTAAACTTTAAAGAGTGGATCAAGCAGCGGACGAAATGCGGATTCTCGTCTGTACATCAACCCACGTATTTTATTCATCTGAAGTTTTTTTTTATTTTTCATTTTATTTACGAAAGACGTCTTTTCAGAATTTTAACCTTAGATATGTTTAAAACAAAGAATAACATATTTACTTATATGGAAATTCTTCTTTTTAAATCGTAATACTCCAGATTTTAAGCATATCATATTGGATGCCGCATTGGGGAAAACTCGCATTTTTTTTCATTTACCACTCTTCTCACCTCTGTCCAAATAAAATGTTAAATGTGCATAAAACCTACTCCTAAGAACATATACAGATGCGACTCATGTTTAGGTAAAATGTTGTCTTTTGTCGTAATAAAGCCCATCATTAATGTTGAGCATTGAATATAAACATACCCGCAAGAGAAAAATTAAAGCAACTGTTGCCACTTTGGTTAAGGTCATTGAGTTCTCTCACATATTTTTGTTTTATTTATAACATTATGAAGCAAAAAGAATGAGAAAGATAAAAATGATGAAAGGGGAAAAAAATAAAAATTTCCTTTTCTTAAATTTGTATTGAAAACAAGTAGCCAACTGTTGGTCGCGTCCTCTGGTGTTGTATTTTTTTATGATGAAATAAATTTTCTCTAGAGAGCTGAGCACCATGGTTATGGCGCCCACACCTATGAGCGATGACCTTTTTCAAAATTCTGCTAAGGGGCCGTCCATAAATGATGTCACGCTTTTTCCCATGTATTTGACCCCCTCCCCCCCTTTGTCACAAAATGTCACACTTCAATATACCCCTCCCCCCTTTGTCCCATATGCTACGCTATGTTGCATAAGCATGATATCCCACTTATTTTTACCTCCTCCCATCCCCTTGTCCCAATTTCACGACCCCCTCAACCCCCCGAAGCGTGACATCATTTGGAATGATCCCTAAACTCCTAGAAAAGGACCCCATAAAAACCCAATCTAAAAACATATATATATATATATACATATCAGTGGCGTCACTACGCGGGGGACCCTTTTGTTGAATGTTGAAGGTGGCACCTAATGCTATTTCAACGCATTATAACTGCAAATAAATGTAGTGAACTAAAATTTGCACAAATAAATAAAATTGAATTTCTTAAGATTCTTTTTTGCACGATTGAAAATATATACACTATAAGTTTATACAACACAACAAATGTAGAGTTTTTTTTTTTGCGTGTAAAGGGGGTGTGTCCCACAAATTACAAATTACCTCCCCGGCAGGTGGCATTCATGATAGGAACGCCACTGTATATATATATAACACGCACACGTATATATATATATATATATATATATATATATACAACGCTCATCGAGGGAATGATCACCCTATATATATACATATAGGGGATGGGATCATTCATAAATGATGTCACGCTTCTTCGAGGGGGGAGGGGGGTTCGTGAAACTGTGCCAAAGTGTGACAAGGGCAGGGGAGGGGGTAACAAAAAGTGTGACATCATGCTTATGCAACACAGCGGTATTTGTGACAAAGGGGGGTAGGGAGGGTCCTTTGAGGTGCGACACTTTGTGCCAAAGGGAGGAGGGGGCCAAATATATGGGAAAAAAGCGTGACATCATTTATGAACTATCCCTAGGGTGATCGTTCAACATTCCACTATGAGCGATGGTGCGTACCCAGAAATGTTTTTCGGGGGAAGGGGCACCTGACTTCGACACACTTATATATGTCAAAGCAAGTTTCAGAGAAGTTAAGAATATATGCTAAATTGAAAAAAAATTCTTGATTTCGTAGGCGGGCGGGCCCGAGGGCCCCTGTCTGGATACGGCCTTCGCGGTGCACTCCCCCCAAACGATGATCCCTCTCAAAATTCGGCTCACCTTCACCCTTCGTAAACAACCCCTTAAATCCCCCCCGCATGACAAAAGGGGGGGAAGGGGTCCGCTGAAGTGTGACATATTGTGACAAAGGGGGATAGGGGGTCAAATATATGGGGAAAAAGCGTGACGTCATTTATGAACGGCCCCATTGTGAAACTTGATAGTTGTTTAAGTCATCAATAAAAAACAAAATAACACATAAAAATCTTTAAAACCTGCCTTTAAAAAAAATTGCTGAAATGTATAATAGTGCTTTAAACAGTGTTTCTTGTCCAAAAATTACCCCTTCAACTGTGTCGTTAAAGTTGTAATAAAATGCTATGAATAAAACAGATATATTATTGCTTATAATAATTTAAATCAACGAGTAAAGACAAAAAAATATTTTGAAGGTTAATCTTATTTTCTGGAAAGCAACCAAATCAAATAAATTTTTAGAATCAATAATACTGCAATAAAAAAGCCTATTGAATTTACTAGTTAATTTTCTCAATTATAGATTTGATATAAAATGTTATGTTTGACGCTTGGTTATGTATCTAAAATAAAAATAATATAGCGTTACAATGTTATATGTTCTGTAACAATATTTTAATACTGAAAACATCTCAAAATTCCCAATGTTCAAAAATTTCCCAGTTTCTTCCCGAAAATTTACGGGCTTTTTGCATCTCTAGTTACAATCATAGCAAACCGAAACCATCCGTAGCAAAACGAAACCATCAGTCGCAAACCGAAACCAACAGTCGCAAACCGAAACCATCGAACTAAAATAAAATGAACCAAATATAATAAAAAGAAATCACAAACACATTCTGAATCTAAAAGTAGTCCATGATCCTATAACCAGCTTCTCAAAAATTGACTATATCGATTTAAATACTCTTAAAAAAACCCTTTTAAATAATTTTATTTGTAACACTAAATTATGTTGCAAATCACCCTCATGGCAAGACATTTTACATGCGCGCCATCTAGCGCCAGTGAAATCGTCCGGACAAACTTTTACTATGGAGATTCGTCTCCTTCTTTTTACTCCGTGTTATGAATCGTAAATAAACAAAGATTTCAAATGCACCGCGCGGAAAAGTTCACTCTAGAAAGAGTCGCTTTTAAAAAATTCTATTTGAAAATTACATGTGTTTGAACATGCACAACGAAAATATTGTTTTGGTATTGAATAAATGCTTTGACATATCAGTGTCTTTTTTTTTTATTTGCTTTTTCTTTCGTTTATTGTTTCTTTTTTACGTGATTGTATGGTATGCACTTTTGGATACTTGGATAAATTTTTTAAAGAGAATGGGGATGAACAGGTAACTTGACTACTAATAACATTTTTAAAAACGTATTTCATTAGATAAAAGTTCACATGTGACGGAAAACGTATGCCATTGTAGTGTTCTCAATATTAAATGTAACACACCATTGTTTGTTTGTATTTTGTTCTTTTTAACAAATAATCCATTATTCAATATTTTTAATAAAATGGAAATTATTAGATAGAAAGGTGTCCGAAGTTATTGATACAGTTCGCAGTTTTTGAAATTTTTATTATTTTTGAGTATACAATTTTTGTGAAATTTACACTGCTTTGTGTTTCCTTAATTTAGGATTTCTAGTTTCTTACAAATTCATTAGCCCATGGACTTTTTCTTTTACATGTTTTAGTTTTACTTGCAATGTTTAAGAGAAAGAAACACATTAGAAATAGAATCATTCATGTAATCCTTTAAATAAGTGGGAAATAAGACGGAAAGAATCTTTTTATTGAAAGTTTGACGTACCCTGACATGAATCCTGTGATTTTGTGGTTTTAATTGAATTTTCCTCCTTTAGCCATGTTACCACCAATTTGTTTACCAGGATGTGGTGTGAATGCTCATTGTACTTATGGTGTACCAAATCAGTGCAGGTGCAATCCTAGTTTTACAGGAAATCCATACTCAATGTGCGGTAAGTTTTTATCATTCTACTTTTCAAATGAATGCTTATGTCAGGAGTGTGATCTTAGTGTCCAGCAACCATATGAAAAACTTTACTTTGTGAATTATTTCATTTATTAATTTTTTTAATTACATTTTATAAAGTCTGGGTAAAAGTGAAATGTTGTATAAAATGTTCCTTTATTGAAATAAAGTAAGAACTTTTTGTGTAAATAAAATAGTTAATTTAAATATTACAAAAAGAAAAATAAAAAAGGACACATACCCAACTCATAAAAGAATACTACATGTTATTAGGTAGCAAAAGTATTTGAATTACAATTTATAATGCTTTTTATGAATCACAAAATAAGCCACTCAATATGTAAATTATAATTTAGTTTTTTTTTTTTTTTGACAAATACAGTAGTTGTAAAGGGAACGTTTTTTGTTGATTTGTATTTTTAATGATAAAATTGAACATGCAAATGGTCTGTAAATTTATTATAGTAAATCTAAGCAGCTTTCTGTGTTATATAATCACTTCTCTAAACAACTGACGTTCATTTGAATGGTTTCCCTCTCCCTTCTCCACTATAGAATCAATGTTAACTGGTCTTCCATTAAGTGATAAACATTTATTGACTTCCCCCTCACTTTTAATGTGCATTGATTCATTCATAAATGTTGTGCCATACTGTTACTTTTTTTTATACCTGACTTTAAGGTTTTTAGCACACTCTTGTGCTTTTAGAAATAAACTTAGGGTCACAATCTACCTTAATGTTACTGAACACTTCAAGAGAAGATTTTGTTTACAAAATGTAAATTGATTTTCTTAAAAATTTATGCATCAATTTTCTACTTGTTGGTATTCACAACATTAACAATATTAGTCAATTTCAGAAATCTCTGTTGAGTATAATCATCTCACTCCTTTAATGCTATTATGAATGAAATAAGTGGCAGTGAAAAAAATGCTTTGCTAAACTTTTTTTTTGTTTTTAAATTTTGAAACTCAGAATAGCAGTATTTCCAAGTAAATGAGGTAGTTAGATATGTACTTCAAGATTAAGTTATCCATAATTATATGAATGTTTTAAATATAAATAGTTGCTGTTAAGTCATTGCTTTTATATTACATAAAAATCTATAGCCTATTGCAATTTACTCCTTTGTGAAATTGTGTAACAATTACTTTTCTTTTTAATTGCTCCCTAAGACTGATAAAAAACAAGGTAAATTTGTTTGAATTTATAACAAATGTGGATAGTTATGTATTGCGTATTTGGGCAGATAGTTCAGTTGGTAAATAATTTGGTTTTCCAGGCACAAGTCAAAGGTGCACAGAGATGCGTTGCGGAAACAATGCCAATTGCATCGAAGGACCAAACAGAGTGGACTGTGTATGTCCAGCTGGAATGCAAGGAAATCCATTCATTGGCTGTCAGGGTAAGATTCTTTTAATGAAAACTGATGATTAATGCAGGGCTCCCACGGGGTTGCGCAAAACTGCGCCAAAACGATTTTTCTGCTACATGCTGCTACAAAATGCGTTTTTTTTGCAAAATTTGCGCCAAATAGCGATTTTCGGAAAAAAAAAATCCAAAAAATTTTAGATATTATATTTTTTTAACCTTAAAATCGACATCATTCGATACATTTTCCTTTAGTCAACTAATTTTTTACCTTTGAAGTAGTTTATTAATGAATATTAGCTCTACCCTCTCTTAAGAACATCAAATATGGATGAGAAACTTAAGCAGAATGAGTGATGTATCCCACGCTTGTAGAAGCAACAGTAATACGATTTCTAATATTTTGTAGTATTATCGAGAGAAAAATCATTCCTCTTATCATTATTTATGTTAAACATTTTATTTGGTAAGTTTTTCTTGAAATAGATAAAAAAATTTAATTTCATGGAACGTGAAAAAAAAAAAAAAAACTTAGCGTTTTTTCCCCCGTGCACTTTGTTTTCTAATGTTTAGGAAATACTAATCAATGTGAAAAATCAATAACAGAACAGATGTTAAAAAAATTGCTGCTCCATTATACCATTTTTTTTTAAATTTCTTAAGCCTACTTTCCACGTGAAAGCAAAAGAGCGCATACGTTCTACAATCTTTTTGCATCCCTTACAAAAATCGGATTTTTTTCATTTCAACTATTTATAATGTTTCTTCTCAAAGTAAATAAATAAAATGTATATTTATTTTAAATAAAAACATTGTTTGAAAATATATATTTGTTTCCGAAAGTGTTTAGAGGTAGACTTTCAAAACGTGTAAAATTAAACATTGAATTTCAGCTTTTTTTCTTTTCTCATTACTCTTTAAGCTCTGTAATCTATATCATATAACCACAAGCAATTCAAAAACATAAAACATAAATATAAAGGACAAAATAAGTAAAAAAAATTAGTTAAGTTAGAAAATCATTTAAAAAAGCATGTATATCTTAATGAATTGATGATCTTTAGCAAATATGTTAAGCAATATTATTAGGAGAAATAGAAATTTTGTTCTGGATGAACGACCTCATAAAAGTAGGTACACTTGCTGAAAGTTTCAATTTCTTAACTAGATTTGAAAGTTATAAAATTATCATGCATTTCCTCTTTCTTTTAATTCAATTTAGTTTCTTTCTTTCTTTCAGCATCCAATTGCTGTAACCCTCGGACTCATGAAATTTAAATGTAACTATTACGCAATTTTTGAAAGATGTAAAAATAAATTGTTGGAAAAAAAATAAATAAATCATTAGAAAATTAAATTATCAACATATAATAAGAAATACATTTTGCCTTTCTATTATAGAACTGAAAAATATAATTTGGTTCTTGAATTTTCTTGCTGCAAAATTATGAATCTCAGCAATTTACGTTTAGTGCCATTAATTACTTCCAAAGCATCTAAGGTAGCATTTAGGATTGAAATTTAAAGGAATATTTTTTAATCAGAAAAATAATAAATATTACTGCAGGTAGAAAATAGGATAGACTTCAAATATTTTTTTGATAGAATATGAAATTATACTTAATTCATTCAAAATTTTACTGTTACTATAATCACAATAATTATACCTAAATAAGTACCATTTAAAAAACAAATTTAATTAATGATAAATAGTTTAAAATACTTGAACCTTTCATATTAGTTAGTTTTTGCTTATTTTCTTGAAAGAATAGTGTTTTAGCTATTAAACAAAAAAGAGAGAATGCAATGATTTTTGAAAAGATGAAAATTTTAAGCTTTCTTCCAGCTATTCTTAACTATTAGAAGAAGAAAAAAAAACAACATTTTTTAAAATAATCTGTTTCTTCAGAAAAGTATTGAAAACCACCATTATAAGGGTTATAGGTTTAATAAGTCTTACTTTTTGAATAGGTTACAAATAATTTCTTAAGAAATATAAAAATGATTCAGTTTTTGAAGGATGACTGACGTTTACATTTCCTATCATTTTGAAGACTTGAAACTGCTCTTACCCTTGATGTGTGAAAATGACATAGCTTTAAACCACAAAAAATAAAGAAAAAACTCCTCCAAAAATGGTACAAAGTTGATATTTTCGGCTCCTAAACTGATACAAAAGTCGATTTCTTCTGCTCCAAACTGATACAAAAGTTAAAATTCTTCTGCTCGAAACTGATATAAAAAGGACATTTTACCTGCTCCGAAAGCTGCTACAAATTCTGTTAAGGCGGTGGGAGCCCTGTTAATGTGAGTAAAAATAACTTCTGCCCTGGGCTTAATTTGCATGGCAACTTGCAGGAGCTCAGCTCTTGTATTTTTTTTTCTACTTCATATGAATTTTTTCATACATTCAACAGAACTTAAATTATTTACATATAAAAATGATTTTGAAGACTATAGAGCTCATACACTTCTTTGGTAAGAAATTAAGTCCTGGTCCTACTAGAAACAAAATACAGGCTTTAAAAAATACATTCATTGGACTTTTTATTAATTATTCTTTTTGTAAGTTCAATACCCTTCTGGAACTATTTACTTCTTTAGTTAATAATAAACCAATTTCAGAAAACTATTTTAGTTTTTTGGAACTCTATTGCAGCAATTAGACTTCAGATTGGCAGAGTCTCTTTCATCACACAAGTAACTTAAATTCCATACAATTGTCTTAATCATTCAGTATATAAATTTACCTAATTACTGTGTTTCATATTTTTTATTAGACTCATATAAAAGAAATCATTGGCTCAGTCCAATTAGTACTGCCAAAATAAGTCCAAAAGCTAGGTATATAGCTCTAGAGCAGCTTTCTGCACAATGTAAGGGCTCCTTTATCATGTATTTTGCATTATTTCGTTTTAAATTAATTCAAAAATGTATAGTATTAATAGGTGTAGTACTCTTTCATATAGTAAGATTTGAGAATTTCAGTAATGCTGTTAAAGTCTTGTAATTAGAATTCCTGTTGTATAAAAATAAGTTTTTATTTTGTTTTACTTTTACAAATCATAGAATTATCATAAATTAACTTTGAATGATTTGAGTTTTCACAAATTCACCATTTATTTTAAATAATTCATCAAATCCTACTGGAATTTTAATTTTCTAACTGCACATAGTTCAATATCAGTTGCAATACTGATTAGTTACTCCAGTTTTCCTATCCAGAGACAAGTGATTGTGTTCAGTAAGAGGTCACAAAATTCCATTTTCATTAATTACTGTAATGTCTGCTTTTCATAGAAAATAAAAATCAATTAACCAAATTGTGGATCTTTCCTCTTTGTGACTATTGTATGTTTATGTACGTATATGTTTTCATTTGTAAATATTTTTAATTTTGTCATTTTTCTTTTTTCAGATGTGAATGAATGTTTGGGAAGCAATCCATGTGGTGGAGGTGCATCCTGCATCAATAGTGTAGGTAGCTTCTTGTGTGCATGCCCGTCTGGTACAACTGGGAATCCACTCTTTTCATGCAGTAAGTGGTTTTTGGAGTATTTACATAATTGATATTCATATTTTGAAATGTATTTACAGAATTAACATGCATTCTTGAAATATTGGACTACACCACTGGGTGTATTCTTCAAGTTTTGAGATTCAAAATAAATCCACTTTTAAAGTTTTTCTATGCATAAACTGAAGTGGCATTGCTACGAATTGTTTAGTACAGCGGTTCCTAAAGATTCTGGTGTTGCAACCTCCTATTCCTCCTCTACAATTCTCTCATCTCTCTTTTCAATTAAACCCTCATGTCTTCAACCCTAAACACACACATGTCCCACATGCACAAAACCTGCTTGTTTTACCAGAAATGGAAACATATTACAAGTTAAAGGATACATGAATACAGATGGCACCCAATTTAAACTTATTAAAAGGCAAAAAGAAATCAAATATGATTATCTTTTTGGAAGCTAGTTCTTTCTCAGCTTCAACATTATAGCATTGACATTTATACTTCAGCCACAATTCTATCTTTTTGAAGTTATTGTTCTAAAAATACAAAACCTGTAAAGTTGACCACTTTTGTCAGGAACGATATTAGCCCTTCACCCTCTGCCTCACCCTCTATAAGTCAATCACTAAAGTGCTGCACCGAAAGTGGTCAACTTACACAGGTTTCACTGTATAGTGATATCTCTAGAATTTAATAAAATTTCATTTTAAAAATTATTATTTGTCCTAAAAAAAGTTTGTTATTGATATACTTGTATTTATCTAAATTTATTGACTAGTTTTTCATTCCCCTTGCAACCATAAAATATTTTTAGCCATCACATTTGGGACCTATAGTTTAAATACTATTAGATTAGTTAATAAATGAACCTGCTTCGTTGCAAAGTTAATGATAATAGCATTGAGTTTTCTTAAAGTTTTTTGGTAGATTGCCTTAAAATATTTACTTTCATATTCAGACATTTAAAGATAATTTTTTATCAGAATATACATGTTTAGTGGCAGGCAGTTTTGCTATCACCTCCAACCTAATATACATTTTTTGAATTCTTGGGCTTAAGAAATTTCTGATATATATATTTTAAAATTGATTTTTTAAAAAAATAGTTGAGATATATGTTTCAAATATCTTTAAACTTTTACAGCTCCTGCATCGACACCCTGTGAGCCTGGACAAGGATGTGCCTGTTCATCCGACTCTGGTTGCGCAGGTGGAGAAATATGTGGATCAGGTGGCTCTTGTCAAGGTATGATAAATGAAACATGTGACATCTTTCTGTAAATAGATTGTTAAAATGAAGCTTTTATTATTTGTTTTTAAAGTCTAATCAAATATGTCAAAAATTATTTTATTTGTATTTTATCCATGTTTTTACCCCCCCCCCCCTGAAAAATAGAAAAAATAAACAAATGTAATATATAAGTAAACAATGGTAAATGGCCACTGCCTGATGATCATGCACTCATTCTTAATGGAGGTCATGGTCATATAAAAACACGTTAAATCATTTCTCATCTCATCAAAAAATTTAAAACTACAGTAAACTTCTTATCAATATCATTGCTGCATTTGTAGGCTTTTTATTTTCATTATACTAACCCTTAACTACGCCATTGTTTTTGCGGTTGTCGTTTTCAAACGACGATTTACTTGTTTGCCAGGTGCCCTAATATATATTTTTCACAAAATTTTTCAGATAACTTATATTTATTTTTTTTTAAAGTATGTAAGTAATTACAAATTATTTTTTTAAATAAAGTTGTTGCTTAAAATTTGTAAAAAAAAATTTAAGAAGTTACTGTTTTTAAAAAATCAACATGTCTTACGATTTTGTGGAAAAAGATGAACCTTGGGCCCAGTTTACAAGATCTAGGGGAAACTATGTTAACTAATATGATCTTGCATACAAAATAAAATGAAAGAATGCGCCATGTGTTAAATATAATACAAAACAAGCTTAGTGAACGAAAAATAGAGGTGTTGTTTAAAAACAGCACTGCACAGTGTAGGGTTAAGATTTCTGAAAAGTTTATTTGGGTATTTATCCGAGTTGATGATTTCAAATGATTTTTATGCAATTTTGTCTTTTCTGATTATCATACTGTTTTTTTTCCTTGCTAGATCCATGTCAAGATGTTGTTTGTGGGCCAAACGCAAATTGTGTTCGAGGAGCCTGTCTTTGTCCTCAAGGAATGGTGGGACAACCCAACAATGTTGGCATTGGATGCAGTCGTAAGTTTCCCTTTGTTCATAAACTGGAAATTTTCCAGTTGCTTCTTAAATACCAAAGAATTAGATATTCTCAAATAGTTTTTTAAAACTTTCTTTGTATTTTCATAGCATCTACTGAAGCTCCACCTTACAATCCAAATGAATGTGAAGATAATCAGGGATGTGGTAGTGGTTCGTTCTGCCAAAGCAACACCGAAGGAGTGCGTCAATGTTTAGGTAACTTTTTTTTAGTACTTCAATGTATGTTGTACAGTTATCTTAAAGTAAAAATAAATTGTTTTATGAATAAATGTCATTTGAAGACTAATTATCAGTATTTAAACTTTTTTTAGTATTAAAATTGGTTTATTAATTTTCTTTTTCAAATCTGTTTTCATTTATTTTCTGGCATTTTTCTTTTTTAAAAATTATCAGAACCAGAAAAATATGAGCATTATTTTTTTTCCCAAGAAAATATTTTTGCAGAATATCTCAACATTTCAAAGCTATTTTTTGTCTGTATATTTTTAATGAAGATTAGGTAACATATGTTGTAGATTATTTTTCTTCCACATACTATCCATGGCATCTTCAATGCTGTGTCATTATTCAATTGTAATTTTTAAGTGACAGGTTAATGCCTACAAAAATAAACTATTTATGTGATCGTTGTTCCATGGGTTCATTTATGTGTTTATTCATTTTCCCAAAAATGTTTAAATTTTCTTTTGAAACTTTTAGTTAACTTTTTGTTTTGTTTTAGATGTGTGTGATCCACAATATGTAGTATGTGGTCGTAACGCCATTTGTACAAGTCAGAACCACCAGGCTGTATGTGAATGTCCAGATGATATGGTTGGTGATCCCAATGATTTAATCCAAGGATGCCAGCGTAAGTATTTGACTCACTTTTATAAATCTGGTTCACTTTAAGTTAGTAGTTTTTAGTTGTAAATATGTTAAATTTTTACATGAAAATGATATGCGTCAGTATTTTTCTAGGGAATAAAATATAAGCTTAAGGCTTAAAAATAAGTTTCAAACTTATACAAAAATGCCAACTGGAAACTTGCAGAAAAACAAGCATTTTGTATGCAAGAAAATAATGGTAATAATTGGCATAATATAGGTTGCCTTGTTTTGGATTTGCTACTAATGCAGAAATATTTTTCTGAAAAATTCTAGAGTTAATGTTATTTTTTATGCATTTGTTTTTTTAGATATCTAATGATTATCATTACGTATCTTTATTATCATTATATAGCTTTTTTGATCTGAAAAATGTATGGTTCATCCCTATGTGATTCAATATCCTTTCTTTCTTTACATCTTTTTAAAAATATTTTTTCTGTGATCAGCATATTGTTTAGTTTTTATAATAATTTTAATTGAATTGAAAGTGTGTTGTCAGAATAACCATATATTTTTTTTTTCAGCATTAAGTCCTCATGAATGTGAAGTGAGCGCTAATTGCCCTGATTCTCACATCTGCACAACATCTAACGATGGAGTGAGGCTATGTGAAAGTAAGTTTTCGTAATTTTTCCTTTTTAGAAATTAATTCTCTCTCTGAGAGTGTTAGAATTTTTTCATTATGAGGTGCAATTATTGTGCTTATTCCTTACTATATACTTGTACTCTAATATGGTTCGCTTGGTTGCTGACATTCAAAAGCTGTTGAATACAAAACAAGGGCGGGGGGCATTTGTGTAATCTTAATTTCGATAAAAATAGTTTGTTTAAATTTAAGTTATATAGCAGTGGTACGCAACATGGTTCGCAAAAAAATGGCGTTACACAAAAAAAAAGGGGGGGGGGGGACTGCTGTAATAAGTCATTTTAACTTATATTTTTGGGGGAAAATGGTTTTTCTTCTAAATTTTTAGCTGTAATAAGTTTAAAATACAATGTGATCATTTACAGTCAAAAAGTTCTTCTCATTGTTTTTACATTATATTTATAAATGCAATTTCCTGTAATTCATGTTCCTTTCAAATTTCAGATGTGTGCCAGGGTCAAACCTGCGGATTGAATGCAGTTTGTCATGGACGAGGACACAGGCCTGTTTGTGAATGCCCTCAGGGCTATAATGGAGATCCTCAAAATGGGTGCAGACGTAAGTAGCTCAACATTAAAAATCCCAAAAAAAAAAAAAAAAAAATACACTGCAGCATATACGAGTAACATGCTTTCAGTTCGGACAATTTTTAGACATATTATCAAATTTTTGTGTTGAAATGTATTAAAGAAAAATTATTATTAAATACTTTTCATAAAAGTTAATTCACTAATTTCCATAATTTTAAAGTAGAACAAAACCATGTCAAAAAGGTTAAGGCATTAATAGAAATTAAGCATTAATTTCAATAAATAAATAATTGCCTCACTGTTGGATGAAATGGTTCTCTTGGTCTTGATCCAACGATGTGTATGTGTTATATAACATTAGTTACAAAAGTTTTTTAGATATAAATATAAAAATATTGTAGTTTTCAGTCTCTAATACATAGATAATCTTAAGAAAGTCGAAAATTTTTTAGTTCTGCCATGGAATTATGTAATGAACTTTTTTTAAAAAAAAAAGTTATTTGAAACATTGATTTTTCAAGAGCATCTCTTTTGCACATTGTAGAGCAATCTTTTAGAACCTACCTTTGGTTTAGGATATTTTTTTATTATTTTACCAACAGTTCACAACATAAAGCATATCAAGGAAAAAATTTATGCTATTTTTTGGTATAAATAGCATTTTTTTTAATTACATGGCTCGGCATATGGTATACTACGTGATAATAAGATACAGTACATTATCTGTCAATTATGCACTCTTGCAGAAAACCTGCCGACATTTGTTTAAACCTTCCAAAATATGGTACTGCAGATTATATGCCTTTCAGATTATACCCTACAAAATATAATATAAAGCATTGATTAAATTTGATATAAATGAAAATTTTCCAAAATTTTAATATTAAGTAATCTTCAGTTAAACAAATAGAAAAGAAAGGATAGTTATCTATAAATATTAAATGCTGACATCCAAAAATTGTTGAAGATAAAACAAGGGCAGGGGGCAGTTGTGTGATCTTAATTTCAATAAAATAGTCTGTTTAAATTTTATTGTTTAAGCCGGCAGGGTGGAGTGGTGGTAAGGCGCAGGCCTTGTATGCCCAACTTCGCAGGATCAAACCTGGCCCGAGTCTGTGGATTTTCAAGATGCAGAGAATCGACAGCGCCCATGTGTTGTATGATTATGTGGCATGTTAAAGCTCCCTTGAGTATCCATTTGCCATGGATACTCTCGGCTAAACTAAATTTCTAGTGCATAGCGCATCATTGAGAGCTCAGGAGCCACCATCTAAGGGGAAACTAAGCATCACAAATTGTGGCAATGGTACCACTGAAAAAATTGGGTACCAATCTCTGGGAACACACTAGGTCTTCAGTGGTTAAGAACAATACTACACAACCCATTAGAAAAAAAATTGTTCAATGAATTACAATTAGTACCAATGAATGATGAACTTTATATTGAGATTAAAAAAATAAGGTAATTCTTTTTAACTTCGAAATCATTTTCAGTTCAACCTGATGATCGCTGTCAAAATGATGATGAATGCAGAGGGGATGAAGTATGCAAACTTCTGCCAACTGTTGGAATAAGGGATTGTGTTGGTATGTTTCGAATTAAACTGTTTTTTACAATTTAAAATTGAATAAATCTTGATAAAATGTTTGGCAAATTGTTTGCTACTCTGTTAAATTTTTATTTATATTAAGCATAAAAGAATTTATTTCAGCCAAATTAAATTTTGCAATCAAAATTGTTTTTAAATTCACATTGCATTGCATGTCTGTGCACAGTTTTTTAATTTAAAACCATCTTTTTCATACACAGTGGTGTGTGAAGGAGTTCAATGTGGTCCAAATGCAATGTGTGAAGGCAGACGTCATCTTGCTGTATGCGAATGCCGTCAAGGGTTTACTGGTGATGCATATGATATTCAAAGAGGATGTCAACGTGAGTATAAATTGCATGAACTTTCAGTTTCTTGAAGTAAAAAAGTCTTTCTAAAGCTTGCTTTCTGTGACTTGTTTTTGCTATAGTTATGGAACATTTTTTACACATGTGTAGGCTAAAACATATACTTAATTAAACAGCACTCATGGTAATGTTTGGAAGGTAAACCCTTGAAGATACTTATCTTTTAATTTTTAGTGTTTACTTTTCCCTTCCAATACAAAATTTGAGCTGTTAAATGATAAATTTTTGTTTTTTACTTGAAATTATATTTCTGGTTTAAATAAAAGTTGCACAATGGTATTTTATTTCATCTTTAGTTTATGCAAAATTGTTGTTTAATTAGTTATTCAGTTTAAAGAATGTTCTATTGAAAACCATGCATTATGAGCTGAAGTAAAAGCATAATTATATATATTGCCTTTGAATGTTTACAGCTCCACCCTTAGATTTATGCCGCGATAGTTCTTCCTGCGCTGACAGTCAAGTTTGCAGAACTGGGGATAAAGGATACAGGGAATGTTTTGGTAATTCATTGTTTTGTCTTTTTTTTTTTTTTTTCTTACACAGAGGTTGCAAGGAATCCTTTTTTCAATGCAGACCAATCATTATCGCCACCAAATAAACTTTTGTTACTACTGCTTAATGTTGGAAGCTAGAAACTTTTTCTGCATGGGAAAAGGGGTTCCCCGTCCCACTGTCCCAAACATAAAACACATGTTTGGAACAATTTTCAGTCTTAGTTTTTTAATGCTGACGATTTTATCGTTGTTCTACCTATTTTAAAGTTAGTTTTATTTTCACTTTAAAAAATGGTTAAGATCTTTATCCATAATTCATACTTATGTATAATTTTCATAGCTATAAATTGATAACATTTCCATACCTTCAGTTATAAATTTCAAAATTAAGTATGCAAATAAAAAAGTGGCATAAATTCTATATTTTAATGTATATAGGATTTTTAGTTAAAATCTTTTGTTTCATTTTATTGTTGTTATTAGTTGATTTCTTTTATTTTATCTCATTAAAAAAATTTGCAAACCATTGTAAGAACTAGTTTCTAATGATCAGGCCCCAAAATTTGACAATAATGCATTTTTTCTATATTTTTTGCTTTTTTTGAGTTTTTCTTCTTTTGGAGTATTTTTACAGCATTTTTAAAAACGTTTCCGAACTTTTTTTCTATTCTAGCTCGTTTTTCAAAACATTTTTGGTTAAAATATAATTCAATTTATTCCCAAAATTTAAAAAAAAAAAAAAAAAAATCAAAGGTTTGTGAATGGTAGTATTGTGAATCTACTGCTACAAAACTAAGTGAAAGCAACTTGAAAAAAACATAATTTTTGTCACTAAAAAAAGTTACTACCATTTTAAAAGGAAGAGATTCAGTGTCAATTTCAAGAAAATATTTCTCCATGAGTGTATCTGAATTTTTTTTTTTTTTTTGAAAGTCATTTGATGATAGTGTTGTTATGATTTTTCAAAAAGCAAATAGTTAAATTGCTTCAATCGAGTTTCGGCCACAGATCTTAAATGCATTTTTCAAGAAGTTGAGTGCATTTTTTCAGTTTTAATGCCACTTTTTGTGTTTTTTTTGGTATATTTTTAGAATTTTTTTTTTGTGTGGATTTTTTAGGTCATTCACTTCCGAGACCTGCTAATGATTATTTTCTTTTATCAAATATTTGCTGCTTATAACCTATTTATAAGTTTCATACCCTAAAATATTTGTTAATTTCGTCATGTTTATGATGTTCATGTATCAAATATTCATGCATAAACTACAATTAAAACAAAGTATATTTTACAATTGTTTTCAGATGTATGCGAGTCCACTAACTGTGGTTTGAATGCATTGTGCCGAGGTAAAAATCATGAAGCATATTGTGAATGCAGACCAGGATTTTCTGGAGATCCAACTGATTTCAGTATCGGATGCCAACGTAAGCAACTTTCAGAGCAATCCTTAAATATGTATAATAACAAACTTTGTCATATTGCATTTAATCATTGTTTCATGTTTGTTTAGTTATAATTTATTTGTTTTATCATCACTATTATTATTATTTGTGCTTTAGCTGTTCCTAAGGACAAATGCAAGAGTAACAGCAACTGTCCTGATGACAAAATATGTAGGCAGACAACTGCTGGAATAAGAGATTGCGTTGGTGAGTGTTTTCAACTTTATTTCTCAAGCAAATAACTTAAAATTTTTAAAATAGATTTTTCTGTGATATTAGCTTTTTCTGTAGCTCTTGATGTTTAAAAGTTTTTCTTGCTGCAAGTTTTTTGAGTAACACTCAAACAAAATTTTTGATTGGATTTTTTGGTAGCATTAATTTTTAGGGTTAGCGACTGAATACTTGTACCCTTAGCCAAAGGCAAGATTTGCATCTTATATCTTGTCACTTGCACTGCCATCATTTTATTTAAAAAAAACTCTTATTCAAATCAAAATTAAAATAAAAGCCCTTTAGGTCCCTATGCATTTTTTGGCTCTCCTGTTAATTTTAGTTAGCTTGCAAATTTTTATTCAAATGATCGTAAAAATAAAATTTTAAATGTAGTTTTCCGTGTTGCTAATTTTATTTTATTTTTGCAAGTTTTTCTAATCTTGAAATTTGTTAAATTAATTAATATCCATAACTGTATTATGTGCACATTCTAATCGCAGATCATGCCAGTTGTGAAATCTGTTTATGCTAATTACAAGAATTAACTATTTGAGTAAGCATTACTTCTTAGTGATTAGCAATGATTTGAATTTTGCAACTCTTTACATTCACAAATATGAGTCTTTTCCTGAATTTCTTAAAAGAAATTATTCTACCCTGCTGTCATCTTTTGAATGAGACAGAAAATTGTTTGATTATTTTTAATTTTTATTTTCATCCATCTTGAAAAAACAGCATCACTATTTTAATGGCTAAGACCTGCAAAATCTTCTACTAATTGTGTCATTGCATTCTAGAAATTTTCAAAGTTTTAAAGACAAGTTTTAAATTACTGCAGTTATATTAGGACTACAAATTTAAAAAAAAAAAATCGTTTTCTTTTTTTTTTTAACTTTTTGAAAACATTTGTAAAATGTCCATGAAAATGGAGAGATCTTAATGTTCAATTCGTGTTATACCAACCCGTAAATTTCTTTTATATGCATCTAAAAGAAAAGTTATGGATTTTGTTTAAATATTGCATTCTGTTTGTTTCAGATGTTTGTCAAACTAAGCGCTGTGGTACAAGTGCTATTTGTGTTGCTCAGAACCACAGATCAAGATGTCAGTGTCCTGAGGGATTTTCTGGAGATCCTAACAGATTATGTCAAGGTAAAGAAATAGTTCCAGCTTTCAAGATTGCCAGAATTTGAATGCATTAATGATTTTCTGCACATGCATTTTCGAACTTTAAACTTTTTATCCTGAAAATGTATTTTTTGTAAATACATTTTAAAATACCTCTATGTTAAGAATTCAATATTTTGTGTGTTTCTACTCTAGCTGACCATTGCAGTTTGGACCGAGATTGTGCTGATAGCAGAATTTGCAAGTTGAACAGAGAGGGAGTCAGAGACTGTCTGAGTGAGTACTCATCATGGATAAAATTATTGCTTGTAGCAGTACTGTAATTCATTAAAAAAAATATTTTTTTGTATGTATGGTTGCACAATTAAACAAGTAGTATGTCGTTGAAAGTTTGTTAGAATATAGTTTTAGTGTGCATATAGTGATCCCTCGTTTATCGCAGTTAATGGGGACCAGAACCTTCCGCGAAAACTGAAAAACCCCCGAAGTAGGATTTGCCCCTAAGATTTTTCGTGTATGCGGGTACATGAATGTTTTAAATATGTAAACAGTATTTATACTTCACACATTTAAGACAAAAATTACAACAGCATACGTAATTACTTAAACGTGTCGGTTGTAATTAATAAAGTTAATTACAAAACGTTATAGTACAGTAATAAACATTAATCAACATTGATTTCTGAGGGAGGAGAAGAGTCTTGTGTTGGTGGGAGCTTTTGAGAGCCCGTGGTATGTACTCTGAGTCAACTCATGTCTTTGTTTGACATGCAGAGATCCTTCTCTCTCACGCATCAACATGAAGCAACGCTTCTTTCCACAATGTGGCTGCCGACATGGCTGTATTTTTTCATTTTTATTTTTTGATGAATATTTTGGAAGAACCCGGGAAGCACCGAAGTCGCGAAACATGAAGCGGGAAGTGGCGAGGGAACACTGTAATATATATAATTACTTCAAGATGTGTTAAACTTTTGATTATAAGTCTTTTATTGTGATTTATTGATTTAATTATTTATTTACTTTTTGAATCCCACTTTTCATAAATTTTAGGAATCATTTTTGTGTAAATATATTTCTATGAATTTCAGCATCACCAAAGGAAGCAATCTTTATGATAATTTTTTTATGACTATTTGTAAATAATACAGAATTATTTTTAGGTAGAGGAGTGAAAATGAGCTCTATGCTAGACTAATAAATATTACCAGATACCATATTTGATAAACTTGTTTTTAATTTTTTTTAAGCCAAAGATAATAGTTACTATGCATTTAAAAATGTTTCGTGAAATAATATATGAACATAGAAGCAAAGTAGTATTTTATGATTTTTTTCGAAACTTTTTTTTTTCTCATGGTGTTGAAATATAATAAAGTTTAATATATTGCATACAAAATCTGAATTACTACTCATTTTTTTTACTATTGTTCTTTTTTTCAATCATGCTGTTAGAAGTAGGTTAAGGCAATCAACACTTCATTCCTTTAGAGCAGTTAGAACAATCAACTAGAGCAATCAAGTATTAACATTCTTGAAAAGCATTGTACATGCATTGAGATTCTTCTAAACTTTTGTCTAGAAAATAGTTCAGTTTTTTAATGTCAAAAATCTTCATACCACTTATATTTTTATTTTTCCTTACTAATCTGTATAAAATTTCTTGTTTGGTTCTTCATTTGTTTGAAATTTTACTCTTCTCTACAGATCCATGTGAAGGGCGTCGTTGTGGTCCTAATGCTCAGTGCATCGCCACCGGCCATTCTGCTTTCTGCGAATGTCGAGATGGATTTGTCGGCAATGGAGATGACATGCATCGAGGGTGCAGACGTAAGTCTCTCCCAAAGATTTGAGAATCTATGTAGAAAAAAATTGATAAATGACCAACTGTTGGAGCAGTTTATTATAATCTTTTTTGAATTATTTCAGCCCGAGACAAATGCAAAACAGATAGTGATTGCAGTGATCGAGAAATTTGTCGTTTGAATGTTGAAGGTGTTAAAGATTGCCTTGGTTAGTATCAAATACAATTTCTGTTAAATACAAACTAGGGCAGCATTGATCAGGACGAAGTGTATACATTTCTATTTAAATTAGGAGCTGTTTTGTATATGTATATATATATGTATACATATAGCTGTAGAGCATTAATTTAATATCTTTTTCTATAATATATTGCATTTTATTCTAACAGAATTAAGAAAGTTAATTTGCTTGATTGGATCTGTTTGGTTTTATGGTACAAGAGCTCACTAGACTTTATTGCAACGAAAAAATATAATTGCCCTTCAAAAAGTACAGAATAGTTGGTTTTAAATAAATAAAATTTATTTCAATTGTTTTTGAATATTGCTCAAAAACAGGGTGTTTTTTATTCATTATATATTTGAGAGTTTTTTATGACAATAATTTGCAGTGCAAATAGTAGTTATCAAAATAATCTTCAAAGAAGTTCTTTCTTTAATTGTAATTTTAACCAGGAAATTTGTATTAAATGACAAGGAACTCATAAATAAATTCATTGTTTTACTACTTTTAATACTGAATGTCATTTTTCTTTCAAAAATGACAAGATCTAAATGACTTTTTCAGATGGATGTCAGGATGCTCTTTGTGGCAGAAATGCTTTATGCTCAGTGTCTTCTCATATAGTTGTATGCAGTTGCCCACCTGATTTCATTGGAGATCCTTATGACAGAAATATTGGTTGCGAGCCAAGACGTAAGTGTCTTATGCACAGTTAATACTACAATGAGCATTCATAAAAAAAAAAAAAAACAAACAATACAAATACAAAAGGGACAACCAGCAGCAGGCACAGGACCCAGCAAGGCTGAACCTAGTTAATTTGACAATCCCCATTCAAAGAGCCTTCTTAAAAGAAAACCTTTTCCATTAAAAGCAAAATATTTAACACTTCTACTTAAATGATTTTAGGTTTTCTTAACTTATTTTATATTTATTTTTATTTATATCTCATTAGAAAACTAGAGAAATAAGACATAATTCTGTACTTATTTCCTGTGCCCCTTGATCATAATTTATTTTGATTCTTTTAAATCTCACCCTCAATTTTATTACTATTTTTCAGCTCCAGAAATAAAAGTGAAACCATATATTTTGTGTAATCTCTTGAATTGTAGCAATTTACTTGATTTGTTAGAAAGAAACCTGTAGTGTTAAAATTTTAAAGTGACAATGATTCATACAGTTTAGAAAATAAAACAGCTTCATAATGTTTATCAATCTTAATGTGTAAAGAAAAGATTACATAAATCTAAAATTTATTACTGACTGTATTTTTAAACATTTAATTTCTGATTGATGCATCATTAAATTATTAAAGAATAAGAGCATGAAGAGTAGTATCTTATAAATGTATTAAATTGTTATGTAGAAATACTCTTCATTTATTTTTGTTTTTTCTCTTTCACTCTAATTATTTTTTAATCTCTAAATTAGTCTCATATGTGTAATTTTCTCTGGAAACCCAGTTGTTTGCAAGCCCTGTAAAAAAAGAATTTAACTTATTTATTAATTACTTAGAAATACGTTTTTTATGTGATGTAGTACATAATATTTACTATTTAATGGCACAAAAATCTCATTTTCTTTTTCCATTTCAGCTCCTAATGTTTGTGATAGTGATTCACAATGCCCATCAAATGCTGTTTGTCGTCCTGATATCACTGGATTGAGAAATTGCTTTGGTAACTAAATTTCTTCAGACACCTTTATGAACTTTATACACTGAGAATATATGTGTTTGTTTAATATTGCAATGTGTGATCTAGCCATTCATTTTTCTCAACTTTTCTTTGTAGATGCATGCGAAGATGTGCGCTGTGGGCCTCATGCAACATGTATTTCCAAGAGTCATGTGGCTCAATGTCAGTGTTTGCCAAACTATGAAGGAAATCCATATGATGAGCTGAAAGGATGCCAATGTAAGCTATTGTTGCAGTAGATAAAAAGCAATGTGTCTGATATGTTTCTTCTATTTATTATTAAAAATTTATTTATATTGCTTTTGTCTTTATTTCATGTTTATTTTATTATTTATTTATTATTGTGTTATTTTGTAGTACCTCATGACTGTAACAATGATCATGATTGCAAGACAGATGAGGTTTGTCGCAAACATACAGACTCTGTTAGAAAATGTGTTCGTAAGTAAACTCATCATCTTGTGTCTCTTCCTTTAATTCAGCATTTCCCAACTGCTGGTTTGCCAGCTCCCAGGGGTTTGCATGGTGTAGAAAGGAGGTTCGCAAAAATAATATTGCAATGGTTTTAATTGCTAACATAAAAGAAAAACCCGAATAATATTTACATACGTATTGGGACCGAAGAGGATAAAAATGAACTTTTTAATAATTTTTTGTAAAAATTGTGCGCTGGCATAGGAAGCACCTATACTGCTGCCTTATTTCAAAAATCTGAATTGCGAAATTGTTAGTATAAAAAGATATTGATTCACTTATATGAAAATTTGAACACATGTTTCTCCTACCATTTCACACTTTGTCCTCACTAGGGTGAAAAAAGAATCGAAAATATCAAAATCTACTAAAATGTAAAGTTTTACGTCATTTTTGGCTAAGTTATCTTACTTGGGCAAATCCCAAAATGGAACCAGAAGATATTTATTCATTGATTTTAAATTTTGAGCTCACATTTATTATACTTCATTCCAACTTTTCTGTATTATTGCAATGAGAAATTTAAAAATATGTAAATTTTAATATTTCTGTAAATTTCCAGCTTTAGCGAGTTTCATATATTTCAACCTGAAAGGGAAATGTATATTTCAACCCAAAAGATATTTATTGTTTGATACAAAATTTTTCACGTATATGTATCTCATGCCATTCCACAACTTTTTTGCATTAGCAGGGATACAATTTTCAAAGATATTTTTTGTGAATATACATATATTTACTAATAATTTTAAAAGAAAAAGTACAAATAAAAAGTAATAATTAAAAGAATATATTCACCTTCTTATAGCTGTATTTTAGTTTTTGTTTATAATTAGACCTTTTGAAATTGTATTTTTGTTTTTTGTTATGAACTATTGTGCAACGTGGAAAATGAATGTGCTAGCAAATTTTATAGTTTTGTTACCCATTACTAACGACTGCAGGGTTTCGACATTTTCTTTTGGATCTTAGAAAGGCTTTGCTAGAAAAAAGGTTTGGGATCTACTTTTTAATTAATCTTTCCCCGAATTAATGTAAGTTGTTTTTTGGGTTGAAAGTGCTCATTCTTGAGCATTGTGCTTTGAAACATAATTGACATTTTCTAAAACTGTTCCTTTTTTATTTGCTTTTATTCAATATTATGTTGATTTGCTTCTATATAATTTTCACTGCACTGACACACATTAAAGGTTTAGTATTATCCTGTAGAATGTTTATGTTCAGAACAGCCTAAAAACTTCTTTCCATAAGTGCTGACCCCAGCACATAATTACTACACTAAAGCAGTAATTAATAAGTCCCACTAACTGATTAAATAGGTTTAATTTAGTATAATATGTTCTTTTGTCTACAAAATATGCAAATGCATTTTAACTGTGTACATTTTATTAAAGATGCATTTTTACTTCCAAATCTAGCATTGCATAAATGTGTTTGCATTACCAAAACAAATAGCTGTAATTTGAAAATGTTTATGATATATTATAGCTGTTGAATGTACACAAGAAAGTTGTATTCTTTTGTAAACTTTGATTGTTTTTCCTTAGATGTCTGTCTGTTTGACAATTGTGGCAAAAATGCTGAATGTTATGGAGAGAATCACCTGGCTGTTTGTCGGTGTCCTTCAGGTCATGAAGGAAACCCTATTGATCCACATGTCGGATGTGTCCGTGAGTACTTCATCATTTAAATATCATTTTAAAACAAGTTTGAGGATGAGTCCCCCTCCATTCCTAATATAATGGAGATGTTTTGAATGTATAAGCTAAATTTTGTTAATTAAGAACCTGTTTACAACATAATAATTCCTTTTTTTTTTTTCAAAATGGACATTTTGTCCTTTACCTCCCAGGTACACAATTTAATTCTTTCAAAAAATCCATCACCTGTAAAATTTTCTTATAGCAAAGGTTTCTTGGTCTGTTTAAGTGCTATTTTAAATTGTAATACTTCTCATTCTGCAGTGTATAATTTAAATTAAATTCAGACATTTCAATTTTGAATTATATAGTAGATTTTTTTCTGTACTACAGTTTTCCCTGTATATCTGAAAAACTAATGATAATATCTTTCTCTTCATTACAAGATATTTTTATTTTTAGCTCGAAGTCCAAATATCTGTGAATCGGATGGAGATTGTGGAGCTCAACAAATATGCCAGCCTGTAGACAGTGGATATTTGGATTGTCGAGGTAAAGTATTTATAACTACCTGTCTGTTAACCCGTTTTTATATTTTTTTGAGATTTGATCCTTAGTTCTTGATAAGTTCATAACTTTGTGTACTAAAAATACTACTCAACACTCCATCGGTCGCGCTGTATCTCACAGATACAGAGCTCTGACATTCCCCTTTTTTTAATCGAAGGAGGAATGTCACGACTTTGACCAGAGCAATATCTGCCCTTCCGGTCACGAGGTCTCCTGGAATGTTGTGGGAGTAGGTGTTGGGGGTTCTTTTGCGATTTGTATCTGTGAGATACAGCACAGCCGATGACGTTTGCCGTTTGTTTTACCGATTTTATTAATTTTTGTGTTTATTTTGCTTTGGAAAATGAGTAAAATCGCTTTCTAAATTTAAATGATCAGAACAATCTTGAAGCAATTCATAAAATTTTATTTTTCGATGAAAATGAAGATTTAGATGCAGAACTTTTCGATGAAAGTGATAAGAATAAAAAAGATTTCATGGAATGTCATTCTGGTTATGGAATGTCATTCAAAAAAAAAAACTAGGTTAACGCAATATAAATGCCTAAAATGCAACGAAAGTTTTTGCTTAGAACATGCCGTGATGTTTTGTAAAAAATGTACAATTGATGGACCAAATGTATCCGAGCCAGATTAATCTTTCATTTGCTAAAATTATTTGAATAGTTAATATTTTAATTAAGAATATTTTCACTTAATATAATTATATATAAACAAATATTGTACGCATATATTTTATTACTTTGCATTTTATTTTTTGCTTGTAAGTATTTGTGTTGTAATTTAATATTTTCATTGTATTTTGCATTGAAATAAAGGAAATAAAGGAGAGGTAAGGGTCCAAGTGTAGGAGAGGTGGAGCCTGGTACCCACAACAAAAATACATTTAAAAAAAAACTTTCATAATTAAATTTACGCATTGCTATTACGAAATGTATCTGTGAGATACAGCGCGCCCGATGGTGCAAAATTTGGAGCGCGCCCGACGGAGTGTTAAACTCGGGACTTATATATGTATGCAGTTTAACCATGCCATCTGTCTGCCTCACTATTCGTTCAACTTGTTCAAGTAAAATTCAACTCGCCATTCGTACTTGTCTCGCGATTCGTATGCGCCAGGGGCCAGCTGGGTTACCAGTTTGGCTTTTTTTAAGAACAAAATCGAGAAATCATGCTCATTTGAACTCGTCTGGAAATTATTTTCTTGGTGTTTTGGATTTTTTTAAAATTTCAATCCTTTTTGAGATTTTGTGTACAAATAGTGAGGTTCCACTGTATATGTTATAGCTGTGTTCAATGTTTTAGCTGTGTCGATATCAACAATGCATGTTATAGCTGTGTCAATGTCAATAAAATATGTTTTTCGTTACAGATGCTTGTGAGTATGTGCAGTGCGGACCAAATGCAGTTTGCTCTGCAAGAAATCACCAAACAAGATGTGAATGCTTGCCCGATCACGTTGGGGATCCATATAATCTTCTAAATGGATGCAAACGTGAGTAAAGTTCCTTTTATGTCAGAATTATATAAGACTTAGTTTGGTTTTGTTTTCATTTCTTTTATTTCATTTCATTGCTTTGTCTATTTTGCTTTTCTTTCTATCTTCTTTTTTCTTCGTTTGCAAGGTGAAAATGCTATTTTTTCTGTTAGAGAAATTATGTATTCAACCTACTTAATGCTTATTTATACAACATAAACAGTTATCGTAATTAGCAATTTACTATAACTATTATGCATCATAACAAATAGCATAATATCCAAAATCCACAGTCACAATTGAACCATTTCTTTTCTTTATATCAAAAAGCATTCAGCAGTACTTTTGAATCTTCATATCAAGAAATTTATCGTTCTACAAAAAAAGAGTGAAAATGTTAAAATTTTTATTACAAAAATTAAACATAATTTTTTTCTTACTTTAGAAAAGTACATAGTAAAAAAGGAATACAGTAATTAATATGTGTGAATAGATTTTCTTCTAATTGAAACACATCCATAAAAGTAAGGCTATTTTTAGAAAAAAAGTGAAATGCAAAATTTGGTACTTCTTTGTAAGCGCCTTGCATTTTATTTATGTATATTTATATTGCTATGTACTTTTTAATTTTTTTATGCATTTTTATATTGCTTATTATGTAGAATCTGTTAAGAAACTGCTGCAGATTTTTTTTTTGCATGCATTGTTAATATTTCCTACGATTCTATTTTTATGTGCAATTATTGTTCTTTAGCACCTGTCAGAGATGAATGTCGAGTAGATAGTGATTGTAGAAGGAATCCAGATGTTTGCAAAGCAGATAATACTGGTGTAAAACGTTGCATGGGTAATCATATTTTTAATTCTGCATTTTTGTGTGTTATAACTATTTGAGATAGAACAAAAGTCGAAGAACAATTATTTTACTGCATGATTTCAGCTTTTGTGTTAGTCTTGTAATCCAAAACATTTATGCAATTTATGTAAAAAATTTATGCAAAAAAAAAAAAAAAAAACTCATGGGACAATACAATTTGTCATTTGAGTTAACATTTTTTTTTTTTTTTTCACAAATTGTTTCCACACATACAGAAGGTTTTTCTTATTCAACTAATGTTTTGAAAATCTTTTTGCTCCGTAAAATAAATCTTCAAGTTTTTACATTGTTTAGCTGTTATTTATGATTTTAACTTGTTTTTGGTTTTCTAGATCCCTGTAGTTTCAACCCATGTGGTGTGAATTCTGAGTGCTTTTCTTTTGACCATCATTATGAGTGCAGATGTAGAGAAGGCTTTGTCAGAGATCCCAATAGTGACGCCGCTTGTATGGGTAAGTTTTAAGATTTTATTTAATTCAGAAATCAATTTTATAATTTTTCAAAAAACATATTTCTTTAAAAAAAATTTATTTCTTTTTTTATAGCCCGAGAGCCTGATGAATGCCAGGAGGACGTTCAGTGTCCAAGTTTTGGTACTTGCAGACCAAATGATATTGGCATCTTGAAATGTGCAGGTAATATTAATTTATTAAAATATAAAATAAAGTATGATGTTGCAATTTGATGCTTATGAAATTTTAGTTTAGTTTTAATATACTTTTAGACAGCAATAAGATAGTTTAATATTTTCCTTCTTTTTTTGAATAAATAAAGTTTTTTTTTTTTTTTTTAATGTTAAAAGAATGATTTTTTCTCTTCATTACAATGGTTGCTTCATTGAGCAACATATCCTTTTTCTTGAAAAACGAGTAATTTTAATGTATGTTTAAACTTTAAATTTTTTTGCATTTAGAAATTTGCTTGGATTTCTCTTGTGCTCCAAATGCTGATTGTGTTGCTATCAACCACAAAGGCCAGTGTACATGTGAAGAAGGATTTACTGGTGATCCAAATAAAAGAGGCGGCTGCATACGTAAGTATTACATATTTCTGCCTCATTTTTGGCCTACTTTCCTGTAAAAGTAAAAAGCAAAAAACAATGAACGAAGGCCTATTGTATCATAAAACATTTTTAAGGATAAGTATTCTAAATTCTAAGTAATGTTGTTTTCACCACTACCACTCTGGATTATTTATTGTGTGGTACTCATCAAATAGATCTAAAATACTACAGTAGAGTATTGAATGTAAAAAAAAAAAAAAGATTTAAAAAAAATATCTCTTGATTTAATTTGTGATTTAAATTGTAATTTAAACGAGCTGGTTTAAATCAACAAACCCTCTATTCAATCCTTGCATTTTTATAAACAGAATGCATTTCTTACAGTAACCATATCAAATACGTTATAATGTCGATTTTATATCATTCTAAAAAAGGTAAATGTCTTTCAAATGAGTTCAAATTTGTTTGAGCTTCATATAACAAATACCTCAAAATTCTTTGCACTAATACAAATCATTTATATTTTGAAGAGCAAATTTGAGTAACATTTAAAACCTTCATTTGATAAACATCTGTTCAATTTATCTTTATTTCATTTTTAGCGATTGACCGAGATGAATGTAAGGCAAGTGAACATTGCTCTTCAGCATCTGAATGTCGTCGAGACGAACCTGATGGCATTCTAAAATGCATTGGTAAGTTGAAAAGTTTTTTATGTTACCAGATTAGAAATTAAGCATTTTATCAATTGTAAACTTATAATATATTTTTAATGCATAATTAAAGTGGATAAATAAAGCAATTGCCCCCCCCCCCCCTCCTTATTTAGATTTATTTTCAATTTTGTGTTTAATTGCATAGTAAGCATAATGTTTTAAAAGCATTTTAAGGTAAAATATGGTATCATTTTTATTTAAATATTCAAGATAGTCTTATTCAGAATGAATTTAATATGTTTAGTTAGTAAAAAAAAGCACTGTTATCTTTTACCACTACCTGATTTTTTCTCTCCTTGTTACAACTTTTGACTCTTCAAAGTTTGGGTACTTTCGTAGTTTTGGATAAAGAATCTTGGCAAACTAATCAACATAATTCATAAATAAAAATTCTGCTGCATTTATAGCATTAACGGATTAATTTAAATTCATTCTTGAACTAATAGGTATTCTGAATTGATAGTGACAAATAAGTCTTAGAATATAAGTTTTGAAAAACTGTTGACGCAACAGCATTGCTGGTGAATAATGACCTTACTGTAATAAGTAACTGTTAAATGTTTATATTTGCGTGGATTCAAAAAGTAGGGTTAAAACCCCTCCAAGCGGGTATCAGCAGCCAAATTTACTGCTATCTCTGAGATGGAACATAATCTCATGTTTGATGATGCATCATAATTTTTGAATTAAATGTACTGAATCATTTTTGTCATTTTTAACAAACTTATTATTATTATAATAATTTTTTTGCCTTGAAGAAAATGTAATTCTTTAAAAAGATTGTATGTTTATTGCTTGTAATAATTAATATTTATAGTATAAATGACACATATATGTTTTTTATATTATTAGATGTTTGTGAAAATGTACAGTGTGGACCTAATGCTGTCTGTATAGCTGTTGGCCATGTTGCTCAATGTCACTGTCCACAAGGACTATATGTGGGTGATCCATATGATTTAATCAGAGGTTGTAAACAAGGTAGGATCTTCATTATGCAGTTGGTCTGTTTTTAATGTAGTATGTATGTCATGGAATTGTCTGTGTATAGATACATTTATTATTTTTCCTCCAAATATTAAATGCTTAATACTGTATATTAAATTGAAGAAACCTTTTCATATTTACATTCATTCTCTCTCTCTCTCTTTTTTTTAGTTGAGTGTATTACAGATGAAGATTGCTCTCTTGATAAGAGTTGTGCACCTGAAAATTATTGTTTAAGTGAGTCATTTTTGAAGATATATTGCTGTTTTGACTTACTAGAAAAATCTTCCACTTATTTATTTTAACTTTATTTCTTTATTTGAACTTTTTACAGATGATAAATTTTTTTTTTTGATAAATTCTTACATGAATTACCTGCTGAAGTTTTCTTAAATGCATTTTTGTTTCAGTCTACGCTCTTTAACATTTTTATGTACAATACTTCTAGTCTATTTTGTGGGGTGGAAACTTTTAAGAAAGCTCTTGATGTTCATTGGGGAATGTTAAATTGACTAGTACCTGTGTCTGTTGCTGGTTGTCACTTTTGTATTTGTAGGCAACTATTTTTTATTTTTTCGTTTTAATTATTATCAGCCATGTTTTTTGCTTACAATTTTTTCTACTAACATCAAATTTATACAGTGCTCAAATTTTAATTTAATAATAACTATTTTTGTCTTGAATTATTTTAATCAGATGATAAATACTTTTTAAACAGTTATAAAAGATCTTAGTAATTTAAAAAACAACAACTATGAATTATATTTTTATGTTAACATTGTTGTATATTTATGTTTTAATTACTTTTTAGAAACTAATTTGTGAGCCTTTCTTATAATTTTTCTTTTTTTTTAGATCCATGTCTCAATGGATGTGGAAAGAACGCAATTTGTGTGGCAGAAAATCATCATCGTACCTGTCAGTGCCCTGCTGGAATGACTGGAGATGCATATGGTAGGGGTTGTAAAGCTATCCGTTTCTGTGAGAGTCATCCATGCCATCCAACTGCTAAATGTGTTGACACCAAAGGCAGCTATAAGTGTCAGTGCCCACCAGATTATATTGGAGATCCCTTTAGAGAAGGATGTCGCCATCCTAACTCTTGCCCACTTGGTGATAGAGATTGCCGAACAGATGCTGCATGTTTACCTGATGTGAGTGGTCAAAATATGTGCAAGAACCCGTGTGAAGGTTATAATTGTGGACCAAATGCTTTCTGCGAAGTAGTCAATCATCAACCACACTGCTCTTGTCCATCTGGTTTCCGTGGCAGCCCCGATCCTGATAGTGCTTGTTTGAGGGTGTCTGTGTTCTGCCAAGATGCAAAGGACTGTCGAGATAATCAGGCATGTGTGGATGGCCAATGCAGGCTGTTCTGCAGCTATGATAATGAATGTGCTCTTGGTGAGAAATGTATAAACAAAAGATGTGTGTTGCCTTGCTTTGCTCATTCTGGCTGCCCAGCAAAAGAAGCTTGTGTTCCAAGTGGCTATTGCCAAGTTGGTTGTCGAGATAATAATGACTGTCCATACAAGGAGGCTTGCATTCAAAATCGTTGCCAGAATCCTTGTGAAATCAAAGGAGTATGTGGTCCAAATGCTATTTGTAAAGTTGTAGACCATAAAGCAGCATGTGAATGCCCACAAGGATTTGAGGGCTCTCCATCTCCAGTTTTGGGCTGTAAGAGAGTATACCAAGAATGTTCACCATCCATATTTTGTCCACCTGGACTGAATTGTGTTGGTGAACGATGCAGAGCGCCATGCAGCAATTGTGTAGATGGAGAGGTGTGTGTTAATGGAGTATGCATGAGTAAGTATAGTTACAATTTATTTTTGTTATATAAGTTGAAAGTATTACTGAAAATAGTTTTTATATTTAAATGAATATGGTACATATGATAAGCTCCATCAACAATGAAAACCAATAAGATTCTAGCCAAACTATGTCTTTGTCATTATTAAGATAAGCAAAATCCTGTTAGATTTTCCATAACGTCTCTTACTTGTAATTCAAATTTCAAATTTATACTACCATTCCAATAGTTTTGTATATGTTCATAAGTACAAAAATAAGGAACTCAAAATATTTTGTCTTGTCATAATTTTTATCTGTGATATGACTATTTAAAGTTTTTTAAGGTCATGTTTTGAAAAACTATTGATTATGAGTATTTATGTATTGAAGCTTACTCAAGCATGTGATTTTTTTATATTTTTTAGTCAGTAGTTAATCTATAATCATAAAAACTTTGTTTTCAAACCTTTAAACTTTTTTTTACTAATAAGATTGATTAACTTATCAATTTTTTAAATAGTTACTTTATATGCATTTTTAACAAATACTAATGAAGTGCAGATTTCAAAATATATTGATATTTGTAAAACTTTGTTTTTTCTTTTCAGCTATTTGCTCGACGGATAATAACTGTCCTGTTGGTGAAGTGTGCATAAACCAATATTGTCAAGGTATGCTTATTATATGTTATGGCAATGAACTTTCAAATTTTATGATGGAAGACATTGTGAATAAATTTATTCATTCTTATTCTTATAGTTGGATGCAGGGCTGATGGAGATTGTCGTCTTAATGAAGTTTGTGGCTCAAATCGTTGCACTTGCAGACCTGGGTTTAATCCAACTCCATCTGGATGTGAAGGTAAGGGAAAATTCGGTTGTTTAAAAATATACAATCAGTATTTAAGAAAGAAATTTAACTAACCTTTGCAATTTTTAATTTTCTAAAGGTTTTTAAATGCAGATGACACTTACAAAAGTCGTGCATTTTTATCAAGAATTATATGGTGCTTTTTGAGTATATCTAAAATAAACTGAAGATAAAATATGAACAGTTACTGTAACTTATAAATATTAAGTATTTATAAGATACTTAAAAGGTACAATACAAATATGTCTCTGTTCTATATGATATAAAAAAATGCCCTTGCTCCTTTCACAAGTTTACTAAACTCAAATTTTTACCATAAACAGAAAAACAGATTTGCCACAAATATATATGGGGAAAAGCACTAATGATTAATCTAGCAGTGCAAATATTCAATTACACAGCATTCTGTATAAATAAGGTACATAATCATATTTTTGCAAGCCACCTATTTATGCTCTAGAATGATGTCACTTTTTGTGCAGCATAGATAAAATAGACTTTTTTTTTCCAAATTTGGAAAGAATTTAAGACCTAAATAATATCTCTTACTTCTGGTGTAAGTAGTATCAGACAAGCATTTCATTTACACATAAGAAAATACATGTGTAAGTATTAGTTTATCTAAGTCAAACATATGTAACTCAAGGACTCTCTCTAAATATGAAAATTATGCAAAATAGGAAAGACTAAAAATAAATTACAACTATAAAGTATTTCAATCATTAAAATTAGAAATATCGAAAAATGTATTGAGTTTTATTTGTTGTAACCTACATAAGAATTTTTTTTACCTTTCAGATAACAATGAATGTCTGTCCAATCCTTGCCACCCAACAGCCTTATGCATTAATTCTGCTGGTAGTTACTATTGTCAATGTAGAGAAGGAGACATTGGTGATGGATACACTGGATGTAAGTGACATTTTTCTCTCATGGATTATTGCTGTTGTAAACTAATTGTGATCATTGGAATATTAACAAAAAGAAAAAGATAATAGGTGGAGAGACAACACAACGTGGCCGAATTTTTTGGCTTTTAACTTTTATTCCCTTTTAAACTTTTTGTCCTGAAAACAGTTTATTTGTGCCTAAAATCAGAAAAAATGGACTATTTTTTAAATGTTTCTCAAATGATAAGTCACCAAAAAAGTATCCTAACTGCTTAATGAAATTTTCTGCTGTCAGCCGTGGCAAAAAAAAGTTTTTGATATAACACTACTGGGGTGCTGCAGCTCTGCAGCGCATATGGACAAGTCACCACTGATAGTAAATGAGAAATGCTCCAATTTGTAGTACAGTGAAACCTCCCTAAAGCGACCACCTCCTGTTCCTACGAAATGCGGTCGTTCAGAGAGGTGGTCGCTTAATGGAGGTTGCTCGGAAATATTAAGTAACAATGTTAAACATGTGACGAAGTATCCAAAATTAATTAATTAATTTATTATTTAACCAAATAAACATATTTCAGATCAATAAAAATAATAACATTTATTTTGATTAAAAAAAAGAGCGGATCGATGTTTGCTTTAAATTTCCAAGCTTTTCTTTAACAACTTTTTTTTCCAAAGCACTTTTTAATTCATTGAACAAGAGTGAGATATTTTCATCTTCAATTACTACACTGGAAGTTTCAATCAATTTCTTGAGTTCTTTTAGAGTTTCTGGTGCGGATAGTTTTGGCTGGGTCTGCTCTAAATCATTGAGCTCATCATCAGAAGAGTCAGAAATATTTTCTGTGAAATAAAAATTAACTCTTTAATTTTTAACGATGACTTCGATTTAAAAAAAAAAAAAAAAAAGAAAATGGAAAAAAAAAAACATTACCTGTTTCGACGTTTTGCTTGATCAGCCGTTCTTCCCAATTCTCCGACAAATCATCATAGCATTCCAAGAGTTGTTCAGATTTGCAGGCTTCTGCATCATATTCTACTTGAATTGATTTTGAAAGTTCAAGTAGATCTTCTTCAACAATTTCAACCCTTTCTGCACTATCTGTATCCCTGATGTCCGACTCCACTCTAGCAATCGTGAGGCCACAAGCTGCAAAACATTTTGAAATAGTTTGCGCTTTCACATTTCTCCAGGCAGAAGTTGTCCAGGAAACAGCATTTCCCACAGTTATTTTTTTCAGTAGATCAGCCAAGCTTTCAGCACACTCAATCTGGGAAACAAGTGAGCGCAAGACAAGTCGACGATACTCCAACTTAAAGCTTTGGATAATCCTATGATCTAGTGGCTGCAGCTTTGAAGTAGTGTTTGCAGGTAAAAATTGCAGTTTGACACTTTTTAAATTCGCGTTATGATTGTGACAAGCTGC
Organism: Octonoba sinensis; assembly: GCA_038502835.1. Lineage (NCBI taxonomy): Eukaryota > Metazoa > Arthropoda > Arachnida > Araneae > Uloboridae > Octonoba > Octonoba sinensis. The sequence continues at coordinate 12,017,138 of CM076606.1, read as the reverse complement.
GTTGTCCAAAAAGAGAATAACGTTCCTTTTTTGCCGAGTCATTTTTTTATCAAACTCTTTCAGCCATTCTTCAAAAATAGCAGACGTCATCCAAGCTTTGGAATTTGCCCGCCATTCTACACCTATTTTTGACATGTCTGTATTTTTAAAACAACGTGGTTTTAAGGATTTTGCGATAATGAGTGGTTTTTCTTTTTCACCTAAAGCATTCACACAGAAAACTAATGTCAAACGTTCTTTGGATTTTTTACCCCCTTTTGCATCTTCTGATTTTTCTATCAAACTTTTCGTTGGCAATGCACGAAAAAATAACCCAGTTTCATCCAGATTAAAAATGTCTTTGTCTTCGTATCCTGACAGAAGAAACGGGATGCGCATATTCCAGTCCTGACATAAACTTTCATCTACGTCAGCTCCTTCTCCACAAAGTGTTTTAAAAACAATACTGTTTCTTTTGCAGAACTTTTCTAGCCAGCCATTGCTTGCTGCAAAATCTGCGATTCCAATGGCTTCCGCAATCTGAGTGCCTTTCTCTTTAATTAACGTTCCGCTAATCGGAATTTTCTTCGACCTCGCAGCTCTGAACCAATCCAACAGAGCTTCATTCACATCAGAAAATTTTTCTGGTCTCTTCCTTTTTACTCCTTTTGACTTGTGATCTTCCCACTCTTTGATGGGCATTTCTCTTTTCTTTAAAATGTCTTGGATTTGAGTTTTTCCGCATTTAAACTTCTCTGCTAATTTTCTTTCGGATTTCCCATTTTCCTGCTCCTTTATGACATTTATCCGATCCTCTAAAGTCAGAATCGCTCTTTTATTAGACGCCATTGAGAAAAATTGACCAAATGATCTTTCAGTATCGGTTGTTTAAGCAAAATAAATTCTCTACTGACAAAAAAGACTCGTGTTCTCCCGCTCTATCAACATCAATTGCTCAGTTTCTTAATTGCTTACAAAAGTGAAAAACATCTAAAGGCTATGAGAGGGAAGGAGGTCTTCTCCGAAATGGGGTAAAAACCATTTTAAGGGGTCTCCGCATTGTCCCCTGTCTCATCAAGGGGACAATGCGGGAGGGCTGCTTATCGGCCTAATGTGTTTATGCCCAGAAGGAGTTATTCTGCGGACATGTGTTGGAAAAGCTTCTATTCAAACTTCCGCGAAGAAATCCCTCCCGGTAAAAAAGCCAATTCACATCTGGATTGCAGCGGCACCATGCCCCCCCCCCCCCCCTGCCGGGGAGTAGACAGATTTACACAAACAAATAACGCATCGTTTTACTGATAGTAATTGATTGATTCAGTAGTAAAAATGACAGAAGTAGTTTTTTTTTCTGGGAAAAAAAGTGGTCGTTTCGAGAGGTGGACTATTTGAGGGTGGTCGTTTAATGGAGGGCAAGTTAGCATTAAATTAATGCGGAGAAATTCTGTTCCATGAAATTTTGGTCGTTTAGAGAGGTGGTCGTTTAATAGAGGTGGTCGGTTAGAGAGGGTTCACTGTATTTTTTAGTATGAATGCAAACTGCTTCAATTTCAGTGGAGTTTTATTTTCAGTTATCTTGTCTGTTTGCAGTGTTTAGGAATTCACTCAATAAAATCCCCTGAAAAATTCAGAATGTTTCTATCAAAATTTTTCTTGAAAGAAAAAAGTTTAATTGTCATAAGAATATTACATGAATTCACATTAAAAACGCACACACACAGTTTCTGGCATAAATGTTTTAGTGTAAATCTTTAAGTATGCTATTATTCTTGTTATTGATATTATTATTTAAATTATAAATTTAAATTTTGAATTAATTTCAGGTCGACCTCAAGGAGATTGTCCAAATGGTGACAGAGACTGCCCAACAACTGCTGCTTGTGGCATTGATGAACAAGGCATCCCTAAATGTATCAGTAAGTATTTGAAACATCTTAATAAAATCATTAAGGAATGATTCAAATTGATCGCATATTGATGTCCTAAATAACGTAATTTGACAAGATTTGATCTAAAGTAAGGCCAATTTATAGTAAATTCAAATTTTAAATAAAAAAGTAAGAAGAAGAGAGACTTGTACTGAAATGTAGATTCAAAATGAAAACTTTTTAAATCATTGACTAAATCTTTTCCTTACCGTTTATTCCTTAACAAAATACTTTCAAAGTCTATCATACGATAATGTATTGTTAGTGCAAAGTTCAGTGTCACATTGTGTGTGTTGTTGGTTGCAAATTAAAAACACACACACACACATACACCAAGTTCAGAAAATATGTTATCTAGAGATTTCACAAAATAAAAATCTAAAAGTATGCTGATTTTCTAACACTTCTATTTTTCAATTAAACTCCCAGTATTGAACTTCCTAATTTCAATCTGAAAATAAACCATAATTTTCTGTTAAAAAATATTATCCTTTTCAAACAATTGTAAATCAACTTGAAAAGAGCATAGGGCAATACTGGATGAGCATTTTCTTTGTATCATCCATAATTAAAAAGGTTATGTATGTAATGGCTCAAACTTTTAACTTTGTTTATAAATATTTAAAGATAATAAGCAGCAATATTTATTTTTAGACATTTTTTTTTCAAAACAATCGAAGAGAGTTTTAATATTCAAAGAACGTTTTTTTTTTTTTTTCGAATCAAGTTATATGTTCTAAAAAAGCTGCTCCTGTTTCTTTTCAGATCCTTGTGATAGCAGGCCTTGTGGTCCAAATGCTGAATGCAGTGTTTCAAATCATGTGCCTCAGTGTATCTGTCCTAAATATGGTCTGTATACGGGAGATCCTTATGACCCATCCAGAGGCTGTGTACAAGGTATTTTTACGTCATAGAAAAATTAGTTATGTGTGAAAATTTATTTAATTTTTCATATTTCCATTTAATTAATTTTTGTTAAAGATGAAACAAATTTTATTACTCTAATTTAACTTTTATCACACTTTTTTTTTCTAATGTTAAATTTTTTTCATGGTCTAATTAACTGGTTGTCATGTGATACAAATGAATATGAAATATTGATTTTAACCTCTTAAATTTTTTTTCTGCAGTGGACTGCTTGCAAGATAATGATTGCAATTTTGATAGACAGTGCATCAATTTTGTATGTGAAAGTAAGTTTTGTTCAGTGCAATAATGTATTGCATATCTCCATGCTAGTGTTTAAAATCAAAATAAAATGTTATGATCATAGAATTTTAAAACTGTATGATGTCAAACCTGATTGTGCGAAGAACATTCAAAATGCAATTATTTACAAGCACATTAAACATTTTATGGTTATATATTGTGATATGTTTTAATGATTTTCATTTGCACATTAGAATTCTCAAATGATGGATGTTTAGTCTCTGTCCAAAAATCATTTTCTTTAATTTTCATTTAAAAATTATATTTCAGTTTTAGATTATCTAATTACTCTTTTGTAGCTTAAATGTAGTACTTACTAAATCTAAGATACACTTTAGTAGCTTCATATACCACTTAATATTATTAAAAATGTCATGAAATGTCATTTGTCAACAAAATGGGTAAATAAGTTAATTTAAATTATCATAAAATATTTTGTACCATTTGGCTTTTCCCCCTTCTTGTTCTACTCACAAAGCAGGCTGCCACAAATTTTAGAATTATTTCTAAAATCTGTGGCAGCCTGCCACAGATAAAGGTAGAAAGTGGTATTTCATTCTACCTTTTTGAAAAATTATTTTTATATTCTGTAAAAGGAACTAAATTATGCTTTAGAAATAACATGTTCTTTTTTATTGCAGGTCCTTGCGTAACTGTGAATTGTGGTCCACATGGCACTTGTGTAGTTAAAAATCGCCAAGCCTCTTGCCGCTGTGAAAAGGGCTATGAAAACAATGGACGCTTAACGTGTGTGGGTAAGCATTTATCCTTCATTATTGCAGCATTTGATTTTAAGGAATACACTTGGATGTAAAGGTTGACATGAACTGGAATTCAAAATTATTACAAGTATAATGGCATTGAGGTACAGAAAAATGTACAGTAGGATTTTTTTTCCGTATTGCTTTTCTGTTAAAGTTTATATAATATGTATTATGATTAATATTTTGTTGATTTTTATTACTTTCTCTGCTTTTATTTCTTAATAATTACATTTATTGTAAGTGAATATTATTAAAAATTACTTAAATATTAATTTATGATGCATTGATTTCATATTTGTTTTTCTAGATCTTGACGAATGTAGACAGCACCCTTGCCATACCTCTGCCATTTGTGAAAACAATCCTGGAAGTTTCTCCTGTCGTTGCCCAGCTGGTTTGACAGGGAATCCAATTGCTCATCCAGGATGTAAGTAACCACACCTCTTAAATAATTGAGTAAACGCAGAAGTAGCATAGCTGATGAAGCGTTAAACTGCCATTTAAGGCTCGACCGATGCATCGGCATCGGCGGCAGATGTTAACTTTAGAAAAACATCGGCCCATCGGCCTTAAAAAACATCTAAAAGCCGATGCAAGGCCGATGTTTTTCGCAGGGACAACTTTCCAGAAAACATTCTGTCTTTCACTTTACTTTTTTCTCCATAGCTCAATTTTTATTTCCATACAATAACAGGCAGCACATATAAGTTAAAAAGAAAAAAACACAGAAATAATGTTATTTTACAAAGTATTTGATAAAAAATTCTGAAAACTAGTTTAAGCGATCGCTGCCCGAAAACCTTCATTATTAAAATAGTTCTCTTTGAGCAGAATGCTCGCGAAATAGAATGTTAAAGTAAAAGTCATAGAAGCGTCTTATGAGTGCTATTTGTTTTTCGCACTAGGTTAGTTGCCTCATTTTTGTCTGTTTTCTTTTAATAATGACTTAGTGCATTAGATGCCATTGTGCAATAATATTATACCATCTGCTTTTAGTTTGTCATGTATCTTATTATTCCGAAATTGTAAACAATAAAAAGTCAACTCAATCAAAGTACGATAATAATTTTAATTTTTACCAGCGTAAACTTTTTTCTCTTTGCGTTTTTTTTTTTTTTTTTTTTCTTTTTCGATCCCACGCGTTACAGTTTTTCTACAATTGTGGAGCAATCTTGTTTCATCTGCTTTTGGTGTGCGGTTGTTCTCATTATTTCATTTTTAGTTTCTATTATAGAATAGAGTGGTCAAAAATAAGAAAAAGATTTAAAGTATAAATATTTATTGATCGAAATTTCATGTGTCCAAGTTCGAGTTGAATTTTCAAAATGCGAGTTCGCGTGACAACCTTAATAACATTAATAACATCTTAATAAAAATGCTAAAATTACTTTATTTTTAAAGATTGATCAAAGCATTTTTTTTTTCAAAATACATCTTAACATTTTTTATGCGACAATAATTTTAATTTTCCCCGTTTATACTTCGTTTTTTTTAGCTTCTTTGATGTCACGTGTAGACAGTTGACAGTTTTTCTGCTATTGTACAACAATCTCGTTCCCTCTGTTTTCAGTTTAGAATATTTCTTGTACAACATAGAACATATTGATAAAAATATGAATCAATTTTTCAGTATAAATGTTTATTGATCGAAATTTTATGTGTCCAAGTTCGACTTGCAATTTTCAAAATTTTAATTCTTTAAAAACGAGTTTGGGATACAGGGTGGAACAATACCTTAATAAAAATGCTACAATTTCACTAATTTCCAAAATTGTCAACTTATATATATATATATATATATATATATATTTCAAAATACATCTTGATTTTTATAAACGATCACGTGTTTTCAGAAGATTATCTGTAAACAGAAAACTGCTGGTACTCAAAATATTGGTTTATTTCGGTGACCTTACATATTGTGCTCATGAAAATATAAAGAACATGTCAAGTATTTCAGAGTAATTTTCAACTCACAAGAAAAAAAAATCTAATAAGATTAGTTCTTAAGACCCAGCATTCATTTGTAATGACAAAAAAATCTCAAGTCTATGGTTTTAAAGCAATATTCAGCATTTCTTGGTTAAAAACAAGGGATAATACTGCGAGCGAAATTTTTAAATATTTTATTTTTATTTCAGAAAAAGAGCTTAAAATAACTTTTTCAATGAAAAATAAACATGTAATCGTTCCCGCTTTTCTTTTAAAAACGGGGGAGGGGGGGGGGGGGTATCATGAAAAAAATCTGAGAGGAGGGGGTTGACAGTTTCGTTAAAAATACAAAATTACATTATTTGTTAGTCTGTGTCATAACATCAGCATTCCTCTCCATGAAAAAAAATAAGAAAATAAAGGCAGCTGCACTTGGCATTTGCAGTGCAGGTGTGATAAAAAGAAAATGTTGAAGGAAAGGGAATTAGACCCGAGCCGATCCAATAGATGTTGAGTATTTCTCTTTTGCAACGATAAGAAAAAAGAATTAAAAATCCTCTGATATAGCATTTTTTAATTTTTTTAACCTCCAAATAGTTGTATTACTTTACTAGAATCGCGAGTGATTCTTTCAGTTTTAATTACTATGTAAACTTACCCCAAACAGTTTTACGGTGCTTGAATAATGCATTTATGTTTTTATAAACATTAAAATAAATAATAAATGATTTAAATGACATTTTTGACAAGCATTCTACACGTTTTAATGGTTTAAGGCGACTTTTTTTTCCATCGGCCATCGGCATCGGCCATCGGCCGATGGAAGAGGAGAATAATCGGCAATCGGCCATCGGCCGACCTCGGAACAATCGGCATCGGCCCATCGGCCAAAAAATGCCATCGGTCGAGCCCTACTGCCATTTATTCCAAAATAATAAATTATAGGTGTTTAATTAAGAAAACACTTAGATGTTTATTGAAACTATTACACTCTAAGACTGTAAAAATATTTTTAAAAATGATATCTGTAGAAATTTTAGCTGTAAACAAGAAGTCTGTAAAATTAATAAATTTGAAAATCAGAAGATGAAAACAGTATGTTTAAGTTCTTTTCTTTTTGTTATTATTAACTTTTTATTTTATCTTCAAATTTGACCTATTGATATGAAAAGTATTCTATGACTACTGTGTCAGCTAACCCAAAGAAGAGTTTAATTCTATTTCTGTATTAATAGTTTTAAAAAGATATGAACCTATAAAAACAAGCAAAAGAAACTTTCCAAAAAGTTATGAAATATTTCTAATTAATTCAAAAAAGTTTACATAATTATCTTATGAAAGAAAATTTTCTTTAAAAGTGTATATGTTATACAATCCATTCTGTCAATTATATTGTTTTGCTTTATAATTCAATCCAGAAATCAGCATGATTGTGTACAATCATCTAAAAGTAATTTTCAACAAAATGTAAATGTGAATTAACTTATTATCGTAGGTTAGAAAATACTGCACTACTAAGAAAAAATCATACAATTATTTAAATTTTCCTTGAATAATACTGTCTCAACATTATTCTTTTATTAGTTAATTTACTTGTAACGAAGAATTTTTCAAATTTTTATTTAATTACTGCTATGCACATAAGGTTATTATATCTCTTCACAGATTCACTTCTTTTTCCTTTGCTATTTAGTCTGAAGTAAATGTTTAAATGTAAAAGATTATGTTTTTATGTACTTCCCTTCATTTTATTTTGCTTTCTATAAGTTTGATTCAAATATTTTCAGGTCATGATCCCAACATGTGCTTCAATGGAAATTCAGATTGTGCTGACTCAGCTGCGTGCATAAGAATAAATGGAGATCCCTACTGTAGAGGTAATTGATATGTGATTTCCTTGTTGAAATTATTATGAGCCATTATATAGAACTTCTCTTTACTGTTGAAATCTAAAATTATATGTAAATGCAATAAAACTTTTTAATGAAATCAAATTATTTTTCAACTTGTTATAGATAGTTAAATAATTATACAATGATACCAAACAATAGTTGGAAAGATTAAGTATGCATCACATGTAATCTGTAAAAAGCTTGTATACAGTACCGTGAAACGGAGTGAATGGAATCAGTTTTAACCTTTTTACTGCTGTAGCTTTTTATTAAATAAAAATATTTTTTCAATCTGAATTTTCTATTCTCATTTCCATTATTACTCGTAAAAATGAATGAAAAAGAAATAATATTAGTTTCTTTATATATCTTGCCATTTTTGCTGTGTATGTATGGCAAAATCTCAGAATATATTTTTGTTGTTAAAGGTTTAAAATTTTCCTCTTAACCAATTTAGTAATACGCTGAAAGTTAGAAAAGAGAAAAAAGATATGCATAATGGATTAATAATGAGATAATGATCAATATATTCTTATGTGTTTTTTATGCTGCACAAATTTCTTGTTTTCCTGTAATACTTTTAATAATTTTCTGATTATTCTTAATATAGATCCATGTGAGGATCCGAAATCATGTGGTGTGAATGCAGATTGTAGAACCATAAACCATCAAGTTGTCTGTGCTTGTCCTGTAGGTTACACTGGCGATCCAAATTATCGATGTGTTAAAGGTAAGCTAAAAAAATAATCAATTTTGATAACATTTCCTGTGATATTTTTCTTCTAACTGTTCTGAAATTTTGTTCCTGTATTCATTTCACAGTGGAATGCACCATTAGTGAAGAATGTCGAGACAGTCAAGTGTGTGAAAAGAATAAATGCATAGGTAAGCATTTTTTTCTTCGTTGTGAACCTTTTTGTGTCTTGTCTAACATGTTTTGCACTTTCTAAATTTAATTGCTTCTTTTGAAAAAAATAGATGCTTGCTCAAGTCAAGCTAATTGTGGACAAAACACAGTTTGCCAGGCAAAGAACCATGGTGCCCTCTGCAGGTGCAGAGATGGATTCTATGGAGATCCAATTGCTGGATGCAGGAGTGAGTTTCATTTTTTTCAAAGTTAATCTATTCTTATAAATACATTGAGATGTTTCCCACTGAATAATTTAAATTATAATATATTAACATTTAACCCTCTGAATACACATTTTTTAAAACAAAAGCTCTTCTAAATAGGTATCTATTTTTTTAATTACATATTTGAAATCCACATATATTTGGAAGTTCAAAACTGTAATATATTTTTGAAATAAGTTTTCTTAGTTATTTTTTTTTGCATCATATGAACCGATATTCTGAAAAATACTTACGTATAATCTTGCAAAACAAAGTTCATTAGTTAATTTTTTTATTTATGAATCTTTAAATAAAAAACCTGTGTAAAAATATATGTGCTACTTACAATGTGTAATTTTTTCACAAACTCTCTTATAAATTAGCTTAGTATGATAAAATTAAAAACAAGGTTCATGTCAAAGTCCTGCTTTGTATTCTTTTCATGCAGTTTGATCTTTTATACCCCCCTTTTTTTCTTCCAATTTCAGCTTTTTTTGAGGAACAAATGCCACACTGTCTTTAAGGCTCTATAATTACTTTAAGAACCTGATATTTCTTCAGGAACATATGTTTTATATTTGCTGAATATTTTCTGCAAGCTGTATCACCTAATAATACAAAAAAAAGCATATGCTGGCATAGGAAATTTACTGGACAATTAATGCACTTCTAACTAAAACTTCATTTAATGTAAGATCACTAAATTTTGTTAAACAACTTTTTCCACTGTGCCATTTTCAAACAATAGTGACACCTCCACAGTTGTTTCTAAACTTACGAAACTGTTTCAATGTCTTCCCTATGCTGCCAGTTTATCACTCACAAGCAGTTAAGTTTTCAAAACCACCACAAGTGTAGTTATGAAACTTGTTTACAATTACCTCACGTTTACAATTACCCCAACTGACCCTACTAGTAATTCTCCTCCATCATCTACGTGATTTCTTTTTACATTAAATCAGAAAATGCATTAGTGTTGTTGAAATGATTAAATAATGGGGTAAAATTTTAAATGTACACGAAGAACTTATGCATGTGGAAATCATAGGATGAGCTAATTATGCTACATTTATTCTGCCCTTGAAAATAAGCAGTCGGTAGGTTAAATTAGTTTTTAAAATGAACGCATATTTATCTGTCAAGCACAACGTAATTTTACCTCCACATTCGCGAATAAATTTTTCCCTTTTTGTCGCACTAAATAAAATAAATTTTGGAGTGACCCAATTTGTTTTAAAGTGAAACACTAACATTAGTGTTTGTTTATAAGTGATCTGATCAATAAGGTGATTGGAGAAATGTTTTTAAATCACTATAATTACTGCAGAAAATTTTCTCTCTCATGCCCACAGTTAATCTTTTTAAATATTCATAGATGTTTAATATGATCATAATCTGTTTAAACAGTAAAATTAAGCCAATTATCCGAAAAATTATTCAATCAGATGAATAGTGTTTTTTTTTTTCATGTGTAAACAATTGAATAAAGTGATTATTTGGCTTTTCTGAATAAAAGATGCTTAATTACAAGTTAACTTTGCCATAAATTTCCGAGGTATCAAGTTATTTAATGGTAAATTATCATTATATCTTTGACATACATTGCATTAAAACATTCATTTTTAATTGCTTATTTTATTAAGCCCTTTTAATCATTGTTAAAGTTTTAATGTTCTTTGCACTGTAATTCAACTCGATTTTAACTCTTCTAGAAATAATACCTTGTGATACAGATATTAATTGCCCAGCTGGAGAGTTATGTCAAAGAGGTGTATGCAATGGTAAGATTTTATGCATTTAAAATGTGTTTGTTTTCATTAATAATAACCACCTGCCAAAAGATACAAGATTTTTTCTTGTAACTTTCAAGCAGCAGTTGAAGTATTTGTGGCGGATTCAATATTAAATCACTATAAGTGTATTACCATGAATCTGAAAATAATTTCAAAATATTTTTTCATAACACTAAAAGAACTTAAAACCTCAATGCTTTTCAAGTATGCTTTTCTCTTTTGAAATACTATTTTTATGCTCACATAATCTAGGCCTTCATACTTCTGCATCTCCATTAGATATCTCCTTCATTTCAAATTCATTGCATATTTTTAATGTATTCATTAATCTGTTTAAAAAAATCAGTCTATTTGTCTGAAATTGTCTGAAGATTATAGAAATTGAATGCAAAAGAAAAAAAAAGGAAATTAATATGTGCAGTTTTTGAAATGGGAATTTGCCTGAGTATTAATTCCTTGGCTAAATACTTTTTCCTGCTTTCTTTTAAATTCTAAAACTTTTTTTTATGCATTGCATTTATTTGTATAATTAAAAAAAAACATATTTATGTATTTTCAGTTCCTTGCAACAGAGACAGAGATTGTGGATCTAAAGAAAAATGTGAATCAAAACGCTGCATTTGTAAGTATTGATAATATACAATTTTAAAATTAAACTTTTTCTTATTTCCTTTCTTTCTTTCTTTCCCTTTTTTTCTTTTCTGTTTATTTAGTATTACTTATTTCAATGAAATAACTTTTGTCAGAGGAAATTTTGTGACAGTATAAGTTCATTTTTTACCAAGTTTTATTAAGCTTATTCAATGATGCAATTTAGTCTTGGTCACTGAAGCTCATTATCATAATTTTATGTTTTGGGTATTATTTATTGTTATTTGCTTTAACACAAATTTTATAATTTTAACAATCCTGTTTATGCTGCTTTTAAAATAATTTTTAAGCTGATTTGAAAAATATTAATTTTTTAAATGTAAATGCTATTATAGTTTGAAAGAAAAAAATATTGGGTCTGTCAGCATTTCAAGTGTCTTTTTCAAAGCATTGCATTATAAATAATTATAATTAAATCAACTGGTAATGTTTATACCATTATAGCTTATTTCATGTATATAAATGTTGCTAAGTAATTTCATTCCATGTGAAACTTAAGTGATGCTTTCAATTTCTAGCCATCTGCTTATCAGATAGTGAATGTCCAGAACACCAAGTTTGCAGTGCTGGAAAATGTATCACTGGTAAGGACATTGATAAAAATTTAACATCAGAAATGCATTACTGATATTATTTATTTTTACCACTTACCAATGGTAGTTATTTCATTTTGAATTCATTCTTTGTATTTTTTAGTTTTACTTTACTTTATTTTTTAGGAAATCAGAATAAAATTTTATTTTATGCAGAAAAAAAAATATCCGTTATCAGTATTTTTATTTAAGATTTAGAACTTTTTGTCATGTCATCCATATATAATTCATTTGATTAATAAATAGTAGTATAATTTAAGGGGGATATTTATTGCATGTTCAGGTAATGATGCAGATGGAAATTGTTAGTATTTTCTCTGCAATCATCTTAATTTGAACTTATATATCCACTTTAGTGGTGCAAAGTTTTTTTCACTCTAGTGTCTTAAAACTTCTTATTTTTACGATCAGAATTATTTTCATCATTATTCTCCAAGCAGTTTGATGCCAGTAGTTTTTATGAATCTATTTAGTTTTTATTTTCAATCATTTTTACATTTTGGATTCAATGACATTGTTATATTCTGTTTAATTATGATTGATTTATGTTGTCCCATTTTCCCTATTGTTTACCTAAGAAAACTTTTATGAATATGGAGTTTCTAAAATGTTAACATAGGGTTTTGTTTTTAAAAAGAATTGGAGTTTATTTCATTAATAAGTTTTACATTTCTTAATTAAGTTTCTAATTTCTCTCTCTCCTTCCTGTAGTGGATCGATGCAGTGGAGATAACATGTGTCATGATAACCAAGTATGCAGAGCTAGTACAAAAGGCTACAATGATTGCATAGGTATGTCGCTGTTGTGTTGTTTGTTAAGTTTTCTAGAAACAGAAAATTGCGTGCAACAAATATACATAGCATTCTAACAGGTACACAAACGTGGGCGCTCATATTTTTTTTTCTCTCAGTTACAATGCTCTTTTTTGGCTGTGTTTTGTGTGTGATGCTAATGAATTGTAATTCGTTATTCTATTCTTTTATATGTGATACATATACACAAAAATTACAATATTGCTCATCTTTAAGTTCAGTTCACACTTCAGATACTAATGGTAGGGCAGAGGCCTACCATTCCCTTCAAACTTCAGATAATAGCAGTCACACTTTAGATAATAGTGGTAGGGAAGGGGTCCAAAAATGTACCAAGATGAATCTGGGAATTGGATCTTTTGGCTTCTTGGTAAAGGATCTTTTTCTCAATTAAGAACATGACACAGGGCTTAGAGTTAATTTGTTCTTAATTAAGCTCTTGTAATATATTACTTTTTAAAGTTTCATTTAATTTTTCCTTACTTTATTATGTTTGTTATGTACATGGGCTGAAAAAATTTAACAGACTTCATAACAACGTAATTTTTAAGAAGTAAAGATGAGTTTTATACCATTTTAGGATGCAAAATATATTTTCACAATTGTTTTATTATAGCATTAATTCCCATGAGAAATTTGTTTACAGATCCTTGTGATTTGGTCCTGTGTGCTCCACATGCATATTGTGATTCTCGGGGTCATTCAGCTATCTGCAAATGTGAGAAAGGTTACATTGGAGATCCTGTGGATCAAGGTTGCGAACCAGGTATATAATATTGTTAATCACACTTTTGCTTGAGTAATATATAATTTAATGGTGCTAAGTTAATAAGATAACATTTGTTGAACTTTTGTGATGTTTATATCTTTTCAAGAAAAAAATATTTAGGAAGCAAGTACAAAAATGTTTTTGGAACTGTTGTACAATGTGATCCCATGTTTATATTATTTATATACTTACCTATTATATATGTATATATGTGGTGTTGATGCACCATATGACACTTGTTATCTTCAATTTTCCTGCTGTCACTGAGTTGCACCATAGACTTGTTTATCCCTTCCCAAAAGTTTTTCCATAAATTCCGTCTTTCAAAAGTTTCATTTGCATTTCAGATGAAATTTATATCTTAGTTTAGTACCATATTATTTAACTTATCAGTGATTATATATTGCTGCTTTCTTCTTTTTACTTCGCCCCTCCCCCCCCCCCCCCCAACAGCAGGAATTGTGGGAAACAGAGTATTCTTCAATGCTTTTCCAAAACTCAATGCAAGCATAAATTAATTATCAAAAAGAAAAAAAAAAGGAAATGTAGATATTCATTCCTTTCCAATTAAAACAATTTTATTGAGAATAACAATTGCGCTTCCTTGCATGTTCTAATGATTTCATGACATATTTATCACTGTTTTTTGCAAATAAGGCAATGATATTTTCTATCCTCTTTCCTGTTTTACATTGTTTCTTATAACAGATAAATTACTTAATTTTTAAAATTCAAAGTGATAGTAAAAGCAATTAGCATTTAAAAATTAATGTTAATTAATTTTTGTAGATGTTTCAAGCTGTTTCAAATGGCTTATTTAATTGTTTATGGTTATACCTTTGTTAAAAATTTACAATTTCTCTTTGTTTAGTGGAATGTGAAAGAAACCAAGATTGCCGTGATTCAGAAGTTTGTGACAAATATGAATGTGTGGGTAAGTCACAAGTTTTCAATTGAATTTTTTGATCTTTTCCTGTTTTGAACATTAGTAGTTAATTATTGATTTGGTTATGTATTGATTTTGGCTAGAAAAATTATGTATTTTTCCTCTCAAAATTGCGTTTTTCACTTGAAGCTACTTTCCTACAGATATTATTTTACACTCTGATTTTTTTAGTTGATTTTTTCTTCTTTTTAATTTAAGCAGAGGCTAATCAGATTAAATTTCTCATACTCGTAGTTGACTTTGTGTCTAATTAGATACAATTCAATTACTTTAATTCAGTCCACTCGGACCTGAATTTGCATTTCTTCCATAAAATTAGCATCAACTTTTATGATATTGTTTCTAAAGATACTAACAATCTGACATCATCAGGAGTGTTATATTTCTTAAAACATTCTGTAGATGTTTGGGTATACTTCTAAAAGTTTTTGCAATCCAAACTGAAATTATTAGGATGAGTTTTTAAAGGATCGGCTAAGCAATGAAAAAGCATGCATTTATCCTAAACAAACTGAGATATCGGTACGAAAACTAATTTTTTTGTATGTATTTTATATAGATCTTTCAGAAATATTTTCACAAATGCATCACAATCCTTAACTTCTTGAGAAAAAAAATTTTGTTTTGTTGTTTTTATAATTTTATTGACTTTTTTTCTCTTTCAGCATTAAATTGGAGGGGAAATAATTATTTCAATTAATTCAAGATTTTAAAGCACTTTTAAGTTGAATATATGATCTTTTCATTTTTTCCTATCTATGCTATTGATCTTCATTTTCCTATACTTATATTAGTAGTTCATTTTAAATTTAACTTCAATAAATCCTTCTTGGGATTTATTTTGAACAATTTAATTGTAGTCCAAAAATACGTGCAAACGTCATAGAATGTGCAGTTGAACCCACTTAATGGAATTATAAGAATTAAAAGTATATCCCACATATTGTAATAAAGTTTCGATGTACCATGCCATAGTATGTGGTTTCTGTGATCCCGGAAAATGGAGTATCCCTCTCATTAGAATAATTTTTCATGAAATTATATATGTCTATTCCAATAAGTAGGCTTTACTGTATTAAATCCCTACCCCTCCTCCCTTTTTTTCCTTATATTCCTGATTTTAATGCAAACATCTTTTTTGTGCAAATCCCATATCAATTTTATAGTGCTTTAATTTAATAAACTTTTCTGTGAACTTTAATCCAAGTTGATTTAGCACAATCAACAGCAATAGTGCTTCCACTGTATTTATTAGTTTATACACCCAAAATTAGTGTTT
Source organism: Octonoba sinensis (assembly GCA_038502835.1). Taxonomy (NCBI): domain Eukaryota; kingdom Metazoa; phylum Arthropoda; class Arachnida; order Araneae; family Uloboridae; genus Octonoba; species Octonoba sinensis. Next base: position 12,001,477 of record CM076606.1, on the reverse strand, counting down.
CTTATCTGCTACATATGATTTCTAGATCCATGTCGAATTCCCAGCATATGTGGACGAAATGCTTTCTGTGAGGCTAGAAACCACTCTCCAATATGCCGCTGCCATGAAGGTTATGATGGAGATCCCATCGTGGGCTGCCGTCCCACTGATTACTGTGCTAGTCGACCATGCCATCACACTTCCATATGCCGCAATAAGTTTGGAGGTTTTGAGTGTTACTGCCCACCAGAAAGAAACATTGGAAATCCATATTCTGACCCTGGATGTAAGTTGCTCTTAAATTTAAAAGTGCTAAGTAAATATTCTAAATTTCATCACATTTTGTTTTTTTATTTTATAGTTATACAAATTTTAAAAGTTCTAATTTAAAAATATATATATATATTAAACGTCCTTTAATTTTACTAAAAGTCCTGAAGTATACTTAATACCAAATTATCTTAATTTATTGGGAATTTCAGCTCCCTTTTTATTGAAGTTTGTTTAATGTATTATATTTTCTGTTAGTATTATATCTTCAAAACAGGCTGTACATATTCTAAAATTTTAACCTGTTAGCAATTTTTGTGAAGTAAGTATTTTCAGAGCAAAAAGTGTAAATTTATGTTGATCATTAAAAAAATAGAGAGAGAGAGAGACAGGGAAAAGAAATAGACATTATGATTTGTGACAGTATTTTCTTGGAATCAAGTAATGCAATAGTTATGGCTTACGTAATATTAAAGAATGGTTGAAATTTGGTAAATTAAGTTATAGGTTATGTATTTAGGCATGCACGTTTCAGTGCAAAAGAGGATATGTTATATATTTTGCATGGTAATTTCTTTTTCAGTAGCTTCCTTTTAAAAGAAACTTATATTTCATTAGATAGGAAGACACTCCCCCCCCCCCCCCTAGCTGTAGATTCAACTTTTTTATTTTTCATTTTACACACACAAAAAAAAAAAAAAGGAAAAGGGAGTAATTCTATTAGTGATATTCCTCAGTTTATCTTAACAAACTTCACCCAAGGCATATGCAATCCTCTTAGAAATTTTATAGTTAAGCACTCAGTTTAATGCAGCGTTTTCTTAAACCAAACATTTATAAACGCCATGATTTTAAATTGTGTATCGTAAATCTTTTTCTCATTTAGGCCGTGGTGAAAACGAGTGTCCTCAAGGTGACCAGGATTGCCCCTTCACTGCTTACTGTGATCGAACTACTATTCCACCTATGTGCAAAAGTAAGTGCTGCAAAATATTATTATGTCATAAAAAGGCTAATTGCTTGTAATTCAAATAGCTCTTAATTCTTGAAATATATTTTCAATGAATTCCCATCTGTTATTCAGATCCATGTCAAGCAAATGATGTGTGTGGAGTGAATGCTTTGTGTAGAGTGGAAAATCACCGAGCTGCATGCTACTGCTTACCAGGTTTCTCAGGCAATCCTAGAGATCCTGTTAGAGGTTGTACCAGAGGTAAGAAACTTGTTTCAGAATTATATAATTGAATAGATTCTGGGAAAATATAAAAAAATGAAAAATAATAATAGTTTTAATGCTAACAAGTGATACATTAATACAGTTTTAAATTTTCTTAATTTAATTTCTCTGATGCATATTCTTCTGAATGTTTTACACATAGACACTTTATTTCCTTGCATTGAAAAATTCATTTCTTGTAGCTTCAAAACATGTCTTTAATCCTTTGCAAAGTTTTTGCCTAATATATACTGTTATTTTACTTTTAGCAAGTAAAAATCAAGCACAATCATTTAGTGGTAAATTAGGCTATATTTCTTTTAGAGTACTAATTCGATGGTGATAATTTTTTTTGCACAAACTAAGTTATTAATGTGTAGCATGATATTTAATAACACTGGATATTTTACTTGTTTCAGTTACTGTGGATTGTTCAACTGATCATGGATGCACATCTGGTTACATGTGTGTAAACAAGCGATGCAAACGTAAGTGACATTTTAATGTATATATTTTATTTTTTCTTGTATGCTAGATATATTTCGAAAAAAAAATTTGTACTTACATTTCAGCTATCTTTTGTTTTAAACATATCTAAGTATGTCAAGCCAAAACCTACTAGTCCAAAAAGGACAATGATCCAAACACATGTTTATATTTGAAAATAAAAAATAAACAAAATAAATTAATGTAAAGGAGAAGAAAAAGTTTACAAAAGTGTGAAAATTTAAAATTAATCTTTTGATGTGCATGATATTATGCATTACAAAAAAATTGTATTGAATAATGCATGTATGACATTAAGAGCTGTAAACCTTGAAATAAACATTTGATGATTTCTGTAATTTAGATAATTACTAGATTAGCCTGCAAAGGTATTCATAACAAATGATGAAGCAAGGTTGCACCAATGTCTCATATATATGATGCTGATTGGTGTTACTTTGTATACTGTTCTCCACAGCAAAGTGCTTAGCTTTAGTACATTTTCAGAATCAGAACGAACCATACAGATACTGCCTTCCTTGTCATTTTTCACAATTAGAATTATCTGTAACTTTATTTTAACTAAGGAAATAATTTCTTCATCTCTACAAACCTTATTAACTTCAGTGCCATATGAAAATTACTCAGTAAAAATTTATTTTGTAAAATTCCAAAATTAATCTATTATATCTATCTGCATTTTGACTGTTTAAATACTTGATTTAAACAGTCAAAAATTTAAACAGTTTAAATACTGATTTTCTTGTATGCTAGATATATTTCGAAAAAAAAAATTTGTACTTACATTTCAGCTATCTTTTGTTTTAAACATATCTAAGTATGTCAAGCCAAAACCTACTAGTCCAAAAAGGACAATGATCCAAACACATGTTTATATTTGAAAATAAAAAATAAACAAAATAAATTAATGTAAAGGAGAAGAAAAAGTTTACAAAAGTGTGTGAAAATTTAAAATTAATCTTTTGATGTGCATGATATTATGCATCACAAAAAAATTGTATTGAATAATGCATGTATGACATTAAGAGCTGTAAACCTTGAAATAAACATTTGATGATTTCTGTAATTTAGATAATTACTAGATTAGCCTGCAAAGGTATTCATAACAAATGATGAAGCAAGGTTGCACCAATGTCTCATATATATGATGCTGATTGGTGTTACTTTGTATACTGTTCTCCACAGCAAAGTGCTTAGCTTTAGTACATTTTCAGAATCAGAACGAACCATACAGATACTGCCTTCCTTGTCATTTTTCACAATTAGAATTATCTGTAACTTTATTTTAACTAAGGAAATAATTTCTTCATCTCTACAAACCTTATTAACTTCAGTGCCATATGAAAATTACTCAGTAAAAATTTATTTTGTAAAATTCCAAAATTAATCTATTATATCTATCTGCATTTTGACTGTTTAAATACTCTGCACCATTTTGTACAAATATTTTTTGTATCACTTTTCAAAAGTGTTTTTATTACATTTGTGTTTCTCATTTAAGAATGAGATCAGTGAAAGCTTTTACTTTTCACTTTTAGTTCGCTGTCGGTCTGATGAGGACTGCGCTAGTAAAGAGCTTTGTCACCAAGGTCAGTGTGTCATTGGATGCAGGGAAGACAAAGAATGTTTATCCCGTGAAATATGTGCTTCAAACAAGTGCATTGGTAAGTTTGTTGTCTTATTTATTTAATTATGTATTTATTCCTCATCAATCACCACCATACCTACCCTCAGGAGGGTTTAACCAGATTAGTTCAGTGTCTTGAAATTTAATACTCAACTTGTTCAATAAATACTAATTTATAGCTGGGTATCAAAATAGTATATATAAATTTTTTGATATTACTCTATGTAACTTCTGTATGTATAACTCATTTCTTGAGCTTTTACACTGATAAAATGTTTCTTATTCCAGCTGGTATTTTCAAAACTTGAAACACATCATTTTAATTATAACATAATTTTTAGTTTTTCAAAATGCAATATTTTATGAAAATAAGTTATAACATTATTTAAGTTGCTATTGTTGCCTTTATTATTAGTATTATTTTCGTATTAACAATATTTTACCTTTACGATAAATGATCTACTATTTTTATAAAGATTATAAATATGTTTAAATCGGGGTTTGTTGATTTAAATCAGCTTGATTTAAATCGTGATTTAAATCAAGTGATATTTTTTTTTTCAAAAAAATCATTAAGTTTACAATGTTAGAAAGTGTTGTAAAAATAATATATGTTGCAATTGCAACCACTATTTCAAACAAAATTCCTAGGTCCATCTGTATGTGGGAATATTTCATAAGTTTAGAACGAATTACTATTTTTTTTAATTTTACAATATTACTTTTATTCTTCAAGCATCTTCAGAGCAAAGCATTATTCATTCAACCATTCAAATTAGAGTTCATAATAATCATGAACCATTCTGTGTTTTTTATCTTAAAAAGAGTATTTTAGATCAATTTAATAAATGCCACACAGTAAATAATTCAGAATAATAGTGTTTAAAGCAGCAATTGTTAGAATTTAGAATATGTATCCTTAAAGTTTCATCTATGTCCCCAAATAGCTTAAGGTTTTTTCCTTCTAAAATATTTTTTTACCATAGAAGTTTTTAATAAAGATATTTGATTAAAGCAAAAAGTTTCAGTTTTTAGTAATGGTGTGAGCATATGATTTTACTAAATGGGTAAAAATATTTCACTCTTTTTCATCTATAAAATGGAAAAATGATTAAAGTACACTTGATGTAAAAATTAAGTACATACAATTGTTACGTTTTTCAGCTTCCAACAGCAAAATAATTCAGATTAAATTTGTTCATTTTCTCTATACTTAGGAGTGTACTATTATTCCTGGTAGGGTTAAGTTTCAGTTGAGTCATGCATTTGTATTGAAATTTGTTTATTATTATTATTATTAAATAATATTTATTGCTGTGAAAATAGCTTAAAGTGCTTTTACACATTGATTAACATGCCTTATTGCTTCTATGAATATATCATAATAAATATCCAAAATATTTAAGGTATTTTTTAAAAAATCAAAAAAATCCAATTTAAATAACAAAAATCTGATTTAAATTTAAAAAATCCGATTTTTTTTAATTAAAAAAAAATCAAAAATATCACGAACCCTGGTTTAAATAAAGTATCATGTTTTCGTATATATATAGATATATATATGTATATATATATATATATATATATATATATATATATATATATATATACTTGGTATTTATATATGTAACCAAGTCATACAAAATTTATTTTTTGGATGTTATGTATGTTTATTTATTTACTTTTTGTTCCTTCCCCAGTTGGCTGTCGAACAGATAATGATTGTTCCTCTTCAGAAGCTTGTATTTTAAATATCTGCACAAGTAAGACAACTTTTCTTATTCCATATAATTATTAGTATGTTGTACCAAAGCACTCCAAATACATTGTAAAAGAGTTTAAAATATTTTTCTATTTTAAAAAATATGTTTGTGTTTATTTAATTAGATCCATGTGAAAGCACCACAGCTTGTGGAACTAATACCTTATGCAAGATTCAGAATCATAGACAGCAGTGTAGCTGTGCACCAGGATTCACTGGAAATCCAAATATTGCTTGCCAAAGGAGTATGTCTCAATTCTTGTCATCATTCAAATATTAATACAATTAAGTTGTGGTTAATTTTGGTTATTCTTTTATATGCTTCTGAATGGCTCACATTTTTTAGTTTATTTTTGTATCTGAAGTGAAAAGGACATTTATGATTAAACTTTATATTCAGTGTGCAGTATTAACTGATTTTGGGAAAGTACTAAGTAAAAACAAGCAAGGATACAAATGCAAATTTTGCACGATATCAAGCAGCTAATTCAAACATTGGAATTAGCTGTTGGAATTCTTCAGTGTTGCGTTTAAATTATAAGAACACTTAAGACTGATATGTAAAACAAAGATACAAGAATAACAACAGAAAAAGTAGATATAAAAATGTGTAATCAGAAAGGAAAAGTGCGAATGAGAATGCTAAACTACCTAACCAGAAAGAATACAGAAAGCAGCATGCAAGATTGAGTCATACTCTAAAAAATGACCGAGAGGACAGTGGGAGTGAAAAGGCTGTATGAAAGCTTTCTTGTTTGGTATTTAACTCTTGTGTAATAGGTTTCATTTTTATCTACTAGAATAGTTTTTCTGTTAAAGAATTTTTAAGTTGAATTATTATAAATATTTTTTATGCATATATTTTATTTACTTAATCATTTTTATTTTTCCCAGTTTTGCCATCTTGTGTATCAGAAGCTGATTGTCCAATTAATCATTACTGTTTGGATGGAAAGTGCAGAGGTAAGATGTTCCATATTCATTCATATAATAATTTTCTTCCTTTTGTGTACTGCAATAAAGTTCAAATTAAATTTTGAAGTTCTTATGATTTAATTTTGTATAATTAATGATTATAATTGTGATTGATTCCTTTACAAATTTAGTGGAATGCAGTACAGACAATGAATGTGGAACTGGTGAAAAGTGTGTGAACAATCATTGCTTAGGTAAGTAATCTAGAAATCTTAATTAATTATAATTTTCAAGAAACATTTTGTTTTACAAGATTTTGTTTTTAAAATTTTTGAAATGTTTTTCATATTTTAAGTGCTATAAATGTTTCCATTCTTATAGTTCTTTGCCGAAGAGATCAAGATTGTCAAACTGGTGAGATTTGTATCAGGAATCACTGCCAAGGTATATAAAATTTTTTGCCATCCAAAATAATTTGTTATGCATGACAGAATTTATTCTACTTAAATATAGTTTTAACCTAAGGGTCTAAATTTTTGTTATGTTATTGTATTTTTACATACACAACTGACAAAACTAATATATTTCCTTCACAATTTTACTATATTGTAATTCAAATTATAGAAATTTTAAATGTATTTATTATTTTTTAGTTGGATGTCGCACAAATGATCAGTGTCCCGACCATCTAGCATGTGTGAGCAATCAATGCAGAGGTAAATATTGTATTTTAATGGCCTTTTTTTACACTGATAATTTTTTTCGATATTTAATAAATTTGTACTGGCATTAGATATATATGTGTTCAAATAAAAAGTAAATCAAATATGTGTATATAAGCGGTGGTGGTTTTTAGAAGAGCAGAGAAGGGGGACAAGTACCTCCAAAAGGAATAAAAAATTTATAATTATTCCTGTAAGTAATTTTACTTATTACTAATACTCATTTTTCTCCACATTAAAGTAGATTAATTGGTTTTAAAGGATCCTAAATAACATAAATACTCCAATAAAAACTTGATTGTGATAATATTAAGAGGGAGAACTACTTTTTACTTCTTCTTGCCCTCTCCAGAAATTATTCCTGGTTTCAAAGGATCCAAAATAACCTAAAAACTCCGATGGGAACTTGATTGTGAAAATATTTACAAGGGAGAACCACTTTTTACTTCCTTGTGCCCTTCCAGAAATTATTCCTGGATATTGCCCTTGTTTATAAGCATATCATTCTTCAAAATTTTCCCTTTTTCTTTCCTTTATTCTTTCGTCAAATGCATTACTTACAGTTTCATGACACTAACACTTTGCTTTTGCTCAAAACTTTTAGATCCATGTGAGGGCAGTGCAACTTGTGGTCCAAATGCAGAATGTCGTGTGAATGACCATCGACCTGTATGCAGTTGTCGGGAAGGCTTTGTAGGCAGACCAAATGCAAATGTTGGTTGCATCAGACCTCAAATTGTATGCATAGATGAGCCTTGTCCACCTGGACTCACTTGTCATAACGGTCAATGCAGAAGTAAGTTTTTTTCCTAAATGAAAGACTGTCCCATTCACCTATGACACAAGTATATTAATACTTTCCCCCCAGTATCTAGATTCACTTTGGGTTTAAAGAAGTTGTATTTATTACTTCTCTTTTATGAAATGAATTCAAAGATTCAAACCAACCCTTTAGCTTAGAAACTTGAGAAGCAGCTGGATCTTTATGCTTTTTCTCTATGCTATAGGTACTTATTAAATGAAATTGATTTTACACTTAATATAAGAATAAATAAATAAATAAATAAATGTTTCGCATTAAAATATTAACTTTTTTATGGCCTTAACTCAAAAAATATTTTTATGGGCCAACTATTTATTTTAAAAATTATTACTGGGAATGGGTCTGTGGAGGCACCTTTTCTGTTGAAACTTGAAAAGTTGATACTCATGCAGCATGCTTAATGTACAGTTTAAATAATCTGAAAGTATTTATTAACCCAATGTGGCACTGAATCTTTTCATTCAGTTCTTTTTTAATGTGAGGTGAAAATAAATTGTGTTATTTTGTGTATATAATAATGGAACTTTACACTTTCATGTTTTACTCCTATGTATTTCTTTCAACTATATTTCTTACCTTTTTCTTACTAGTGCCATGTAGTAGCAGTCGAGATTGTGCAGTGAATGAGAAGTGTATTGACAATCGCTGCCATGTACAATGTTTACGTGATCGAGATTGTTACTCAGGGGAAATATGTGAACAAAACTTTTGTAGAGGTGAGATGAATATATATATATATATATATATATGCACATATTAAATACTTATGTATGTGGGTATCTATTAGTTTAAATATTCATCAGCTCATAATGTTGTTGTTTATCATCTATGTTTTTTAAATTAAAGATTAGTCTTCTAATTATCATTTATTTTCCTCCTTTCAGTTGGATGTCGAGCAGATACAGATTGTGCTTTCCATGAATCTTGCATCAATAATCACTGCATAAGTAAGTGCTGATCATAATTTTCCAAAATTAACTTTTCAGCATTTTCCCCATTATTCTAAAGTACCGTAAATAAATACAATAATAGCGTAATTTTGGGTAAGCTTTAATTATAAACTTTATTTGTTAAGGTTTATAAAACTTGTTTGTAAAATATGAATTTATTATGGAAATAATATTAATATTAGAATCTGATAGTAAAGAAAAATTGATGCTGCATTGAAAAGATGTGTAAGAAAGAAGTTGAATAAAATTCACCTTTCTTTTAATTTTTGGTTTTAATGCTATATGCATATGCATAACAATATGTAGCATAATGAACATCATCAAAAGAAAAGAAAATTTGACTTTTCAATTAATAGATTTAACTACAATTATAAAAATTGTTTTAAAAAAGTGCTGTTTTCTCAAAATATTCTCATATTTATTTACAGCATGTTAAGTACATGTAGTAGAGTAGTTTTATTCAATATGTTTTGTTAGATGTCTCTTTATTCTCCGATTACAGATCCATGTGACAGCCCTACTGCCTGTGGTACCAATGCACATTGTGATGTCCTTCAGCACTCCATCCGCTGCTCTTGTCCTGCAGGCCTTTCAGGTGATCCTTACACTAAATGTGATCGTGAACTGCAGCGTTGCAATGCAGATGATCGATGTGGCCTTGGACGTTTCTGTGAAGATACTTTGTGCAGAGTATGTAAAGCAAAATATTTTATTTGCTATGTGTTGCTCAATTAGTCATCCTGAGATATATGCTGAGGCTTTGAAGTAGTTAGCACTGTATAACCCATTGAGGCACTTGTTTGATGAATCCCAATAACACCAACCAATCAACATGCATTTTTGATGGACTGGTACCTATGATTTTTATATAAGAAAAGTGTAATTCAAAATATCTTTTTCTTTGTCCTGGTTTTAAAAGTTTATTGGATTTTGTCAGTAAAAGAAAATTCATTTTGTTTTAAAAAATACCCGTACAGATGATTTCTTTGTTCATAATTGTTTAGTTGAATTTATCACCTAAATATTTCAGATTAACATTTTTGATCGTAATCATAATATCAAGAATACAATGTCTCATAATTGGTAGTAAAATTATTAAGATTGCATTACATATCTCTCTCATTAGCCACGACTCTTTCATACAACTCCTATAATGTTGTATTAAAAGTGTGAATTGTTTGTTCTCTTGCATAAAACGTTCATTTTCTCATAGACCCACTGTATTTTTTAAAATTTTAATGAGTAGTTTTTCTTATTTGTATGGAGCTTTCTTTTTTTATAATTTGCATAAATTGGTTATTCTGTCAAATTCATATTAAATTCAACCTATACAATAGGAGGTAGAACACAATCAGGGTTTCCTAAACTTTTTGAAGTCGTAGCACCATTGGAAGAATTAGAAACGTCTCATTTCACTTTAATAATATAATATCTATCCATAATACAATTATACATAAACGTAAATGTATCTTTGTATGATGCTGAAAAAAAAGTCACAGAATGAAATAGTAAAAACATTTTAAAAAATGTTATATTTGTAATTTACAAAAGTTGGAATAAAAAATATTTCATATCACAAGCGCCCTGTGGTACTCTATTTATCTCTTGTCGTGGCACCCAGTTTGAGTGGGAACTACGTGCATGAAAGGAAAGACACTTCTTTTTGAACTTCCTTCTTTTCAATTGTTTTTTGATGATATTTATTAGATGGCAAATGTTTGAAAAATAAATAAATGTATGTGCATGTTGTATAATTATGCATTATAAAACAATTGGAAGAATTTTTAAAAAAGAAACAAATTTGATGTTATTTTTAAAAAAAATAATTTAAAGTTCAAGGGTGTTTTTTTTTTTTTTTGCAATCTTTGATGTTGAAAAATGCTTTGAAATTCCTACAGGTTTCATGCTCTTCAGATTCTGAATGTTTAGACGATGAGCGATGTATTGAGCGCAGGTGCAGTGTGTCATGTACAAGTGACCGCAGTTGTCCCAATGGTTTTGTGTGTGAATATGGACAGTGTGTATCAGGTAAATTTCAAGCCTACATGTAAATTAGGTTTATTGTGTTGTTATGTTATCAAACATTTGTCCGAATGATATGGTGAATGTTTTTGAACTTCAACAAGTGTCAACTGCATGAGATGTTATGAATTATTAATGCATGATATCTAAGTTATTGATATTCAACTGATACACATAGTTCAAAATCAATAATGCATTATAAATAAATAGTTAAAAATTTAATTTCACCATTAAAAAAATAGTAATCTCAATTTCTCACTCATATTGTTCAAAAAGTGTATTTAAGTGGATCATTTAATGTGTTCAACTTCTAAATTATTCAGAATTGACTGTTATTTACATTATTCTATTTCAGGTTGCCGTCGTGACTCTGAATGCCCTCTGGAAGAATCTTGTATCAATGGCCAGTGTTTGGACCCATGTGCCAGTCCAACGGCTTGTGGAACAGGTGCACGTTGTCATCCAGCTGACCATCGTCCAGTTTGCCAGTGTCTTCCAGAACACACAGGGGATCCACGAGTTGAATGCTCAAGGGTTGAATGTGTCATTGATGCTGACTGTGGAGGTGGAAAGATTTGTCAGAATTACCGTTGCTTAGGTAAACTGCTTTTTTTTTTTTTTTAAGAACTGATTGAACTTCTATTTTTACTGTGGTAACAATGGAATTATTAACTTGCATTTTACATGTTTATATAAAAAAATACTTTTTATCTAAAAGAAATACTAAAGAAAGTACTTCTTTTTAAAAAAAGAAATTTAAATTCTATTTACAAAAATATTTTAATCAGTAGTAACATTATTGAATTGTATGAGGAAAATATGTTATGAATTTCGTTTTATTGTTCCACTATGAAAATGTAACTAATGAATTTTACTTTCCCAGTTGGATGTCGATCCGACCAAGGATGTCTTGACAATGAAGTATGCATTAGTCGTCAATGTCAGCGTCTGTGCATGTTCAGCAACACTTGTGGTTTGAAAGCTACCTGTTCAGCTAGTGGTCATCGAGCTCAGTGCTCTTGCCCACCAGGCTATACTGGAAATCCGATTGTTGAATGTCGAAAAAGTGAGTGTTTTATTCCTAATAATAATAATAATAGTTTAACCATGAAAATAAGCAGATATTAATAATAATAATAATAAATCTCTAAAATTTTTAAAAGCAGGTAATAAAAAATTTATTACATATCAAATGTCATATGTCAGCATATTATAAGTATTATGTTTATTATTAACTCTCCCATTTCGATTGAAGTAAATTCTGATTTACTTCATTGATTCTTTAAGTTCTGAAATAATTTATGGGACATAAATGTTAGGAAAGAAAACAGAAATATACTTACAGTAGTTATGAAATTTATTTTGCTATTAGTTCTATGCAAAATTAATTTAGAAAATTGGTATTTTAATCTTTAAGCTGCTTGAAACTAAAGTGAGTTAAAGTTCTTTATTTTATTTGTTGATTCGACAAAATACCTTTTATCCAATATTTGTTGCATATTACAAAATAATCTTTAAGTGAACAGTATTACTTACATTTTGATTTTAAAACATTTCTTACCCACCATTATTTTCTAATATGAAATGTTCTCATTTGAATCGTCAATGAAAAGGAAATAAAAATAAATAAATAAAAGCTATCTTTTTAAGAGATATGTTTTCTTTAGTAAAGAAAATCGCTCATTAGATTCTTGTGCCATTTCATAACATTAAAAAGTTTACTGATTTTTCACGTACAGTATAACTTCGATTTAACAATACTTGATTTAATGATTTCCTCAAATTAGCAATTGATTTTACAAATCCTGGATTGTATTGGAGGAACGTTATGTATCCCCAATTTAACGATAGCATTTAATAGTCCATAGACAATCGTTGAATTGGGGAGAATTGTCAAACTGTATCTTTAAAATGTTAGTCTCACCTTATATTCAGTGGTACTATTATTTCTTCTTTTCTGCAGTTGAAGGCCTATGTGACACTAATACTGACTGTGCACCTGGTAAAGTGTGTATCAATAAGCGATGTGAAGGTAAATTTACCTTAAGTTTTTAGCATGGAATTATAACTGTTTTAATTTATAATTCTTGTGAGAAGCACTTAATTTTTTCTTAATTTATCTCACCTTAATTGTTACATTAGTCATTTTATTTTATTCAAATATTTTTGTCCTCTGAAAATTATTTCTATTTTTTACGACTGTTTTCCAATTTTAATACCTTTTTAAACTTTGCCTTTTTAAATATTTTTAAAATTTTCTCTCATCAATTTCAGTTACATCTTTTTTCATTACTTTTTTTACTTTAGTTATTTGTTACTGTTTTTTTATTTATTACTAACTAGCCTTTTTTATGCTAGCAACTATTATTTAATTATATATTCTAGTGCTAAAACATATATTTTACTCTTATGCTAATATGACATATTATTAATGTCTTATTTATTCTGCCTCTTTAATTTTCATTTTAAGTTAATTCAAAACAAAACACTGCATGAATTTTGTGTGTATTTTTACTTGGTTTGATTGCATTGTAGAATACTACTTACTGTGCCAATGACTGCAGTTCAATGCTAGTGTTTAAACATTGAGTTTATGAGTTGTTTTCACTTTTCAATGTAAAATTAATAAATCTTTCTGATGTTTCAGATGATGTTGAATGCCATACTGATGATGATTGTCATTTGGGTCATATTTGCCAAAGAAATAAATGTTTTGGTATGTGTCAATATTTTTACTGAAACTTTTATTTTTTATAGTAAAGTTTCAAAGTAATGTACAGTTCATTACATTAGCATTTTAGTTATTATGTATTTTTTTTTTAAGTTTAAGAAAAGTAAAATAACATCAAATTCTTGAAATTATGATGTTTTGATTAGTTTTAGTTAGTCTGTAAAATTTTTTAAATATTTTTCAGTTGTCTTTATATTTACTTATCAGTGTAATATAAAATGTATTTAAGAATAATATGAATAAACTGAGACATTAGATTATACTGAACTGCAATAGCATTTAATGTTGTTTCATATTATCTTATAAAAGCTCCATAATTCATTTCAAAAATAACTTTAATATCAACCTTTTGATGTGTACAAAGATATTTTGAATATTTGTTAGTTCCAACTCTAGTTTTTCTTAAGCTAAATAAAATGTGGCATGGATATTGAAAAGAAAAAAATAAAACCTTCATTCTTATTTTCTGTATTCATTTTTTTATATTAGAAATTCCAAAAGTTCTGATTTTGTTTTTAAGTTGAGATGTTTTTTTATAACTTAATTCATATTTCCTTATGATTTTAATTTATTCAGCATGGTTATTTTGACTTTTAAAATGGGTTAGCCTTTAATTGATGAAAATTTCCTTTGATATTTTTAATGTACAGTGGAGCATTCTTTATATGATATTTACATTTATATGACGCTTTTTATGTGGCGCCAATACTTTGGTTGAACTAGAAAGGTAAATTGATTATACGAAGTTATTGTTTCAACGTTTTTTGGTAGTCCCTTTGGCGTCGTATATATGATGCTCCTGTAATAATGGGCATTTTAATATATTTTAAAGTGTTATAAAAATGATTATCAGCATTTGAAGGCAATAAAAAACTGCACATGAGAAATGTAATAATACTTTTGTTGTTATTTTAAAAGAGTAAAGGCTTATTATTAATCATATTAGTCCTTTGCATGCTGTAATGAAATAGGTTTACTAAGTTTTTTAATAAGTGATAATTCTTCTTTACTAGTTGGTTGTCGTGGTGATGAGAATTGTGCCTTGGATGAAGGCTGCTACAATTCTCAGTGTCAGCAGGTGTGCTCCCTACCTAGAGCATGCGGACCCAATGCTCGTTGTGAAGCCATCAATCACCGACCATATTGTACTTGCTTACCAGGTTTCACAGGAAATCCACAAATTGAATGCAGGACAAGTAAGTCTTAGTTATTTATTAAGTAAGGCTTTATTCAACTGAATCTTTTAGCTGCAGTGTAAAAATGAATAACACGTAGATAATAGCACTGTTTTATTGATTTTTACACTTGTGCCTTTATTCTGGTAATTTTATTATGTTTATGTTAGATCCAGTTAAAATGTTCACAGTATGAAAACTTTCTAATTGTCTGTATATAAAATAGTGACTTGTTTCGGAAAAAAATTATTTTTCTTTATGTTTAATTTAATATATTGTGAAACTCATATACAAGAATGCATATGCAGTGATGTTTTTATAATAGAGAACTGATAATGTAAAAATCTATTTTTGATCTTTATGTAAAGAATTTTTTTAACTTGTAAATCAATAGTATTATAAACATAAATAAATTATTTTATCTATTACCTGACATTCATAATAGCAGACTGAAGTAATTTCTTTTCATGTTGAAAAACATGTTATTAAAACATCATTATTGCGAATTTTGTTATACTTAAGTTTTAAAAAGTGATGCTAATATAAGTTTGATATTTGGAAAAATAGTGTAAAAATAATGCTGGGATGAATTGAACTATTTCTTAACTAAACTTCGGCATCTTAATTAAGTCCTCTATTTCTTGTTCCTAGTTGGTCCAGAGTGCCGTAGAGATTCTGATTGCAATCCAGGTCAGATGTGTTTGGGAGGAAAATGTTCAGGTAAAAGTCAATTTTCTTCTTTTCTTTACAACTTCTTTTACTCCTTACTACTCGTCTTCTTTTCTGTGTTTTGAAATTAGATTGTCCTTGTGCATAATCTTAAATAAACCACTTTCTGTTGTTTAGTTGTGCCTGGTTGTACATCTGATAATGATTGTAATCAAGGGCAAATATGCGAAAATACCAAGTGTTTATGTAAGTAAAAATATTTTATTTCCAGCTAAGAAAAATTCAATTTTTTAGTTCAGTTTCATTTTTTGACATTCTGGGTGTTTCATGAGCACACGTTGCTTTGAAAACTTTGTTTTATTTATTAATTATTATTACTATTACTTTATGAGTATTATTACCCCTCCAACTTTTATAAATATCTTGGTTCTAATGAAAAAATTAAACACCCAAGATTTTCAAAAACTTATCTTTTAAACCTTTTTTTTTTTGTGTGTGTGTCATGCTTCTAGATGGTTGTCGCAGTCACAGTGACTGTGGATTCACTCAGGAGTGCTATGAAAATCAGTGTCAGACACCATGCCGGCCTGGGAAATGTGGCATCAATGCAGAATGTAAATCTATCAATCATGCTGCCTTATGTCGCTGCCCACCAGACCACACAGGCGATCCTAAAGTTCTTTGCAAGCAAAGTAAGCATTTTTTGATACATGAAAATGTTTCTTTCTTTATTTAGACCCTCCAGCTGCGTTTTATGAAATACTCAATTAAATATTATTTTCTAGTTCAAGTTGAGTGCCACGTTGATACAGACTGCCAGCTTGGGAAAATATGCGTCAGCACTCGTTGTTTAGGTAAGTTTATTCTACATGTTAAAGAATTAACTTTGAATTTAAAGTTGAGTAATGCTGTTACTCGTTATTTTAAAAATCATTTTTCCACTTACTACCTTTTTAAACTTTTGAATATAAATACATTCTATTAGGAATTTTATTGTTTAGTTTCACTCTAAATCTGCTAAAAAGTAATTTTGTGGAATGTAAAAATGATGCAGATTGGAGGCGGGACATTATTTTGCCTGGAGCAAGGGAGCCTGGAGAGTTATTATTCTGGAGCAAGACCGTAATAATATCTAAATGGATTTCAGGCTTTCTCTGAAGCAAAAGGGTCAATGCAGTTTTAGGAAGTGTTCATAGGTGCATTTAAATGGCTAACATATCATCAGGATTCTGGTAAAAATCACTAAATCCACATAAAAGTAAAGAAATAAATAAAAATTTCAAAAAATAATAATAAATTAAATTAAATTATAAATAAATAAAAGACAGTCCTCTGCAGTAAATTAAAATTTTCGATTAGTTATTTCAAGTGGTGTAGTAGAGGGGGGACGCAGGGGGATGGAGTCCCCCTACCTTTCTATTTTGACACCACCGTTCCCCCCACTTGTTTCGAATTTTAACATAAGAATACTCCACGTTTTCATGTTGATATATGTCAGCATTTTAAAAGTTACATTGGTATACCTATGGTACGATTTCTGGTTCTGTTAAATGATTTTTACTATTTTTCATAACAATTTTGAAATTTAAATTGGCAATATCTCAAAACTGGAGTTATGGACTTTAACCCGAATGCAGACAATGTATAATTTTTGTGTCCTTGTTTCAATTATAAATATTTATTTTTAATTTGAATATTTTTCAAATTCCGTTTTTTAGATTTAGCCCTGCTCTCTCTCTTTCTCTCTTTTTCTGTTCTCAAAACAACTCTAATATTTAGCTTAGTGGTTTAGTCTCTAAAAATTTTAGCTATTAGTTTGAGTATCTTCTCTTGCATTTTTCTAAAGTTTTTCCTTAACACTACAGTTGAGGGAATTTTCATAAAATGCTCTATCAAAGATTTTAATCGTTAAATAATATCTTATACAGAATTAATAATTTTAACACTGCATTAGATAACTTTGTTAATTTATTGTTTAAACTTCTAAAAGCATATTTTTCCCTAAATGAATTTCATTTCTTCGAACAAGTTGTTCACACTAATTGTAATGTTTTCATGTCATTTTAAGCAATGTATTGAATTTATTTTCTTTTGTCTTTTCTTAGAGGGTTGTCGTTTCAATGAGCACTGTCCTGATGATCAAGCATGTATCCAAGGCCGATGTGATACCCCTTGTCGTTCTGGTGCTTGTGGCTTCAATGCAATTTGCCGGGCTTACCATCATCAAGCAGAATGCAGTTGTCCACAGCAACATAAGGGCAACGCCAAGCAGTTCTGCCAACCAACATCAAGGGGAGAGTGCCAACACAATGCTGACTGTGGAAAGAACGAAATTTGTGAGGACTCGCACTGCATTGGTAAGATAAAATGATGTCTTTTGCTTCAAATAAATTTATTGGTCTTACTCCTTGATCTCTATTTGCTTGTTTTGAACAATAAAAAAAAATAATAAAAAATATTTGTCCTTTGCAGTTGTTACTGGTTGCCGATCAGATTCTTTCTGTTCTGTTGGTGAGATCTGTGAAAACAGCAAATGCATCTGTAAGTATACAAAATTTCATATGTCCCCCCCCCCCCCATTTCTTTAATTTTTGATATAGCACTATAATCCTTTTTTTCTTCCTTTTACTTAGATGGGTGTAGGAGAGACTCTGACTGTACATTTGATAAAGCTTGTGTGAGCAGTCGTTGCGTAAATCCTTGTGAAGTGTTTGCCCCTTGTGGTAAAAATGCAGATTGCAGACCTATTGTTCATAGACCTCATTGTTCATGCAAGCCTGGCTTTGAGGGCAATCCAGATGACAAGTGTAATGAAAGTAAGTTGGGTTTTATTTGTATTTGTTTCAGATTAAAATGTAGTCTTTTTACTGTTTTGCTGTATTTTTGAGGAAGAAATGATTCATCATTGTAACTTCAGAATGCTACTTTATATTTGTGATTGATCATATGCAAAAATATGCTTCAAAGATTTTTTTTTGTTTTTGAACTTCATTTTATGCCAATCAATGACAAATCTTGAAGATATTTAGTTGTTCAAATATTCTAGAGAAAAATTTATATTACTATGAAGAATTTATATTCAATAAATCAACTTGCCCTTTAGTGTTGATTTTTCTGAACTGTTATTGACTAATTATTCTGAATCCCTATTCTCCCTTTGGAGTTCTTAATGTAATGTAATATAAAAGCCACCCAACATCAGGTCTGAAACTAAAATTGTTTTTCTTCTGTTGCTGTGATTGAAATTCTTTTACTTACATCAATACAATAGTGTAGTCCTGGGGAAAAAATGGTTGGAGAGGCTTACAGATATATACATAAGTAATTAAAATTAAAAACTTGTAGGGAAGGTTCTTGTGTAAAAATTTAAAAATGTGAGGTGACACTTGTGTTCAATGTTTGTAAAAAGCTAACTGCATTCTTTTTATGTTAGATAGAATTCTTACTTTAAAACGATAATTTATTTTATGTTTAATTAGTTTTTTTTTTCAGTTCCAAGCCAACTAGTGGAGTGTCTTGTTGATAGTGATTGCCAAAAATCTAAGATATGTGAAAATAGAAACTGTCTGGGTAAGAGTTTCGAGATATTATTAATAAAATTATCTTTGCTGTTTTTTTTAATAAATATTTTGAGCATAACCATAAAGCTGAAATACATAGCTGAAACTCACAGCTGACACAGAAGGATTTTATATTTGTAGAAAGTAATTTTTAATGTTGTATGAATGAATCAATGCTATAGTGTTATTTCAAAACAAAATATATTTTTAAAAATTTATATCAAATATTAACTTGAAATTTTTTATTTTTATTTATTTGTCCCCCCCCCCCCCCCAAGATTAAGTTTATGCAGAGCAACTGTTTTGAATTATAAAAATAAATAAATTTTTAAAAGTTTTGCTTTGTCAGAGACTTTTTTAATGCTATAATCAAATAATGTTGAACGTTTAAGACAACTGTTTTTTAAAATAGATCTTCCCAGCAATTTTGTAGCCCCCAGTTTTCCTTAGAACATAGTTTGTATTCATTTTATCATTAATGCCATGCTGTACTACCTGTTTTGTTTCTGTCAGCATAACTGAAGATAAAAATTTTGTCTTACTTTTAAACATATTTTAGGAGTGTTTGTGCTCCAGCATATGGAAAAACATCAGAATTCTGACAATTTCAAATAAAGTTTTACTAGAATTGCAGTAATTCTACGTTTATTACTTTATTTTATAACCTTGAAATATCATGACAAAGTTCAACTGTAAACATCACCCAGTGCATTTTTTATGTTTTTTTATTGTAATTGGTTCATTTCTTTCATAAAGTGCATCAACTTTGTAAAGTTTGGTGCTACAAATTCAATCACCGCGAACAGCTTTGGCATGTACTTATGCCAAGACAATTTCTGTGGATTTCTCGTCGCATTTTCAGGAGATTACTCGGTACCCGATTAATGTCCTTCAAACACCCTCGCATTATTATTGCATAACTTTTCATAAATGTACTGTCAATAAATTCATTATTGTAAATTGGAGAGAAAAATTGATACTAGCTTTGAAGTTGCATTTCTAAAACTACTAAGTGCTTATTGATATTACTATAATTTAGAATGTTTAAATAATTTTGTTTTTAAATTATTTACTTTGTTAATTTAATGTTACTCCATCGTCGGTTGAATATATCTCGATGACTAATTTCTGGCAGTAGAAAATAAATAAATAAAAAAGGAAAACTAACTTGATTGATGTCCAGCTTTTAATGATTGATGTCATGCTTTTAACTAATGATAATTTTACTTTCAGAGGGCTGCCGTCGCAATGAGGATTGTCAATTCAACAAAGCTTGTGTAAATAGACAGTGTATTGACCCATGCT
This sequence comes from Octonoba sinensis, assembly GCA_038502835.1. NCBI lineage: Eukaryota > Metazoa > Arthropoda > Arachnida > Araneae > Uloboridae > Octonoba > Octonoba sinensis. Next base: position 11,981,244 of record CM076606.1, on the reverse strand, counting down.
CTTACCCGGATGTTTGTGGAGTTGGAGCTAAGTGCCTTGTAAATGATCACCACCCCATTTGCACTTGTCCTTCATCACTGACTGGAGATCCAAACATACAATGTGTGCCAGGTAATCCTTTTAAAATTTTTTGAACACAGAGCAGAAAGTGCTTAAATTGATACTTGATTTTTTGGAAGTAATGAAACTTCCTTAAATACTTAAATATTTTGGCATTTATTTAATGTATCTCAAGTTTGATCAAAGTACCTCAAGTTTGCCATAACAGCATATAATTTTATGTCCATAATAAAGAAATAAAGAAAACTAAAAAAAAATCTTTTGACTAAAAGCGAAAGAAAAAACAAATCTCCTGTGCCTTTTTCCCCTCTTAAGCGGTTTTGTTGCAGACACTTTTTTTTCTAAAAAAGGATTTTTCCAGGGGGGAAAAATAATCACACACACACACACACACACACAGAAGTGGTTTTTTTTAAAATGATAAGGGCTGTTAAGTAAAATATGAGCATTTTTATACCATTGTTTTAAATTTACAAGAAATTAATATTTGCAACATTAAAGGAAAAGAAAGAATGTTTTCTGTATCAAAGAAATGACATGCTTCATATCTAACCATTCACTTTTCTTTTCAGTGCCGCCAGATCATTGTTATACAGATGATGGCTGTGGAGCTGGGCATATCTGTGAAAACAATCGCTGTATTGATGCTTGCAGAACATACCATTCTTGTCCTTATGATCAGGACTGTATCAACAGAAGATGCCAAGATCCTTGCAGTTTCTTTGGAGCTTGTGGCACTAATGCCATCTGCCATACTAATAATCATGTTGCTATTTGCACATGTGAACCTGGATATGTCGGAGATCCCAAAAGGAGTTGTGTCCTAGGTAAGCAAAAAATGAGAGTGGAATTTTCAACGTTTCATTTAAAAAGATCTTCTAATCTTTCATCCTAGAACATTTGAAATGGATTATTTTTTCTTAGATTTTCATTATTTTCCTGAACCCATAGCCAATTGCATATAACCCCTGTATTTTCTAGATAAAATGTTGAGTTTGATTAACATAGTATTTTCCGTTGAAAATGGAAAAAATAAATTAGTTTTGTTTTCATTGAGGTCCCTTCAAAGTGCATTGTATTAAAGCTCATTTTTGTTCCCCCAGATGTTTCATTAACTAAAATTGAAATTTGGGAATTTTTAGCACTAGTTTCTTAACTTTTATTTTGAGTGTTTTTTTCAGTGGAATTAGATTCAAAATGTCATTACTTTTTTAACATTATCAAGTAGAACTTCTATAAGTAGATCTTACGTAACATTCACTTTTTATGTGTCACAGATCGCCAACCAGTTGAAACATGCATGGAAGATATTCATTGTGGATCAGGATTTATTTGCGAATCTTCAGACTGTTTTGGTAAGTGATTGTAATATTACTATATTTTGTAGAGATAAAAAATAATATCTTTTATTTAACATTCTGATGAATAAATCATCAACTTATATGATTTGTTTATTCTTGCATATGATTTAGTTTTTTTTTTTTTGCATTGTATTAAATAAAATTATCATTGACTATGATCCAATATTCAGATCTATAATGATATGTGATAAAATTGCAAAGTATGTAGATATAAAAAAATTTCCAATTACAAAACTTGTGCAACAATTTGAAATGTTTCTAAAATATTATAATATAAAATGTAGTTAAGTGTAGTTTCTTTTCCAATTACAATTGCATTGTTAAAATTTTTTTTGCAGAGGGATGCCGAAGTGACCACCAGTGTTCATCAGAGATGGCCTGTGTGCGCAGGAGGTGTGAAAATGTTTGTCATCAAGCAGGTGTGTGTGGCATAAATGCTCAGTGCATGGCAGACAATCATCGCCCAATATGTTCTTGCAATCCAGGATACGTCGGAGATGCTCGTGTTGAATGTAGAATAGGTTTGTAGATTATGTCACTTTGAGAACTTTTGCTTACATATTGGCATTATTTAACAGATTTATCTCAGTTTTTCTACATTTTTAATTCATTTTTTTTAACAAACAGTTTATTTTCATATTTAGTTCTTTGATTTTTTTTGTTCTTATGTTTTTATAAATAGATAATAAGATAATTTCTGCTTTGAAACTGGTTAGGAATTCAAGAGTTCAACTTGATTTACAATTTCCGCATTGCATTTGCTCTTTTTAAAGTTAGCCTATCATCTTACAAAAGAACTATGTTGCTCAAAAGATGCCACATATATAATGTTTTTAGAAACTAATTTGAGTTATTATTCAGATGATATTATTTCAAAACTGAAAACATTTTTACAGACTTATAATGTTGAAAAGTATTACCTGATGTTTATACTCGGAGGAACAAATATTAGTTTAAAAGGATTAGCTTATAGTTTTGAACATATTTTGAAAATAATTAAAATAAATCAATTACATTTACTACAGGAAGACTGTTTGAAATATTGTAAAACAAATCTTGATATATAGTTGAGTTTATTTTCATAGTATACTAAGTTATAAAATCTTATATGCTATAGTTTTCTTCAAGTAACCCATGTATATATCTTTGGTTGACTAAAAATGTAATGAATTGCATTTCTAGTCATTCCAATGGATTTATGTTAAACTTTTGCTACATTTTTAAAACTATTTTAAAGGTGTAAAAATTGAAATGAATAAATATTTGAAAATTTTTATTTATTTATTTATTTTTCTGTTCTGTTTTTTCCCATCAGTTGAAGAACCAGAATGCCGCAGTGATGCTCAGTGTCCTATCAGGCACATCTGCAGCTATGAAAGATGCATAAGTATGTGAGAGTATTATATACATGTTTTCAATGATCATTAAATACAGTTAACTGAACTTTGTAGAATTGCAATATTTTATTTAATTTGTTTCTCCCTGTTATATGATAGTTGGATGCCGAAATGATGAGAATTGTGGCATTGAGGAGGCCTGTATCAATCGTGTTTGCCAGAATCCCTGTAGTATCTTTGGAGCTTGTGGCCGCAACGCAAATTGCAGACCCATTAATCACAAACCTGAGTGTACTTGCCCGGCTGGTTTCCGTGGCAATCCCAATGTTGTTTGTGAACTTGGTAAGTTGAAGATCTAGTGTCAAGTTTTGAACTAACTTGAAAACGTTATTTGCAAATAAAATATTTAATAGATGAACTTTAAATTTGAAATCAAGTTTATTAGTATGAAATTTTGGTTAAAATTCTAGTTATTTGATGTATCCCTTTTTTTTCTATGAAATATTCTAAAAATGTCCATCACATTAGTATGTTCACTATGTTTTAAAATATATTTTGAAGACATGTTTTAAACTGTAAGAGATTTAAAATTTTTGTCCTCTGAATTGACATGTAAAATAAATCAAATTTTTCTTTGTCCTTATATTACATTGCTTATTCACAATACCATAATGATTAATGAATTTCAAAATGTGAAATACATTTTTCAAGATAACATTAAAGGTTAACCTTTAACGAATAATTCTAAACAATGTCTTTGATTTTTTTTTTCTTTTGCAAACTGATAAGTCAAATTATTTTTTGCACTCTCTTGGAAATATTAAAATTTTTATTCAATTTACAGAGAAAGTTAAGCCTGAATGTGAAGTGGATCATGAGTGTAGTGTAGGTTACATATGCGAAAACACTCGCTGCATTGGTATGTTTCATTTTGCTTCACTTCTGATTTCAATTGATATTTAATGTAATGTTGTAATGCAAACTAGATGTTATTTACTTTTATTTAATTGCTGATGCTTAATGTTTTGCCTACAGCTGGTTGTCGTCAAGATAACAATTGCCCTCGGCACTTGGCTTGTGTGAATCGCCAGTGTCAGGATCCATGCTTACTTCCGAATAGCTGTGGAAGGAATGCTGAATGCCATGCAGACAACCATAGACCCATTTGTACCTGCCCCAGCAGTTTCCGTGGAGATGCTTACATTGAATGCAGAATTGGTATGGATGTTTATCTTTAAATAACTTTTACAAAGCTTTCAGTTTCAATAAAAATTTAAATGCACCATTTTTGTCCAATAATGAAATGAAAAATTATTTTTCAAATGATTTTTATAAGAAGCTCTAATGGTAAAAAGTGCTAAAAGTGGCATAAAACATTCAATAACTTTTTATAAAAAATTAAGTTATCAAACATCGAGCCCAAGTTGCACCTTTTTAGGCAAAAATTACACTTGCATATCGAATTTAGGTTTCTAAGCCCGTCCTTCCCAGGACGCTTTACACATGCATACACTCACAAACTTCTTTATTATTAGTATAGATTAAATTGAGCTCAAAAACTTATATCGATTTCAGTTGAAGTTGTACTCTGATTTGCTTATAATGCTATTTCAAATTTTGAAAAAAAAAAAAAAAATGCAAAAATTATTTTGTTTTTGAAGTGTGCAGAAAATGATTGGTCAAAACTTGATAATCATTAGACCCGGGGCTCGAAAGTTATATTGCCCTACATGCCCGGGGCATGTAAAATTCCGATCGGGCATGAATCTTCTACCCTTACATTCCCGGCAGGGCAGGTAATTTTTTAATCAAAGATTTCTTTTTAAACTTTATATTGCTAATTTTGACTTGCAACGACTTATTATGATATATTTATTTCTAATGTAACTTTTTAATGATTTAGATTATTGTTAAAATAATACTTGATTCAGATATAAAGCTGTAATTTAATTTTTTGTCTAATTAATGTTATATGGCAAATTCACAAATGTTTTTATTAATATGCAATGAAACAACTTCTGGGCATGCAAATTTTTTAAAATTTTTCAAGCCCTGCATTATACAATTGATTTTACATTTGGAATTTGCAGTAAGTCCAGATTTGGGATTATAAAGTAAATTTCAGTTTGCTTCCCATTTACTCTTCATAATGCTGTTTCCTTAACATTAAAAAAAAATATGATCTAATTTTTAATTCATCCTAAGTGCAGGGCTCCCTCGGCTGCGCCAATTGCGCAAAACGGCGCTAAAACGATTTTTCTGCTACACGCTGCTACAAAATGCGTTTTTTTGCAAAATTTGCGCCAAATAGCGATTTTCGGGGAAAAAAGGAAAAATTTTAGATATTATATTTTTTTAACCTTAAAATCGTCATCATTCGATACATTTTTCCTTTAGGCAACTAATTTTTTACCTTTGAAGCAGTTTATTAATGAATATTAGCTCTACCCTCTCTTAAGAACATCAAATATGGATGAGAAACTTGAACAGAATGAGTGATGTATCCCACGCTTGAAGAAGAAAGTGATACGATTTCTAATATTTTGTAGTATTATAGAGAGAAAAATCATTCCTCTTATCACTATTTATGTTGAAAATTTTATTTAGTAAGTTTTTCTTGAAATAGATAAAAAAAAGTTTAATTTCATGAAACGTAAAAAAAAAAAAAAAAAAAAAAAAAAAAAAAAAAAAAAAAAAATAGCGGTTTTCCTCAGTGTACTTTGTTTTCTAATGTTTAGGAAATACTGATCAATGTGAAAAATCAATAACAGAACAGATGTTAAAAAGATTGCTGCTCCATTATAACAATTTTTTCAAATTCCTTAAGCCTACTTTCCACGTGCAAGCAAAGGAGCACATACGCTCTACAATCTTTTTGCATCCCCTACAAAAATCGGATTTTTTTCATTTCAACTATTTATAATGTTTCTTCTCAAAGTAAATAAATAAAATGTATATTTATTTTAAATAAAAACATCGTTTGAAAATATATATTTGTTCCCGAAATTGTTTAGAGGTAGACTTTCAAACGCTGTAAAATTAAACATTGAAATTCAGCTTTTTTCTTTTCTCATTACTCTTTAAGTTTTGTAATCTATATCATATAACTACGAGCAATTCAAAAAATAAAACATAAATATAAAGAACAAAATAAGTAAAAAGATCAGTCAAGTTAGAAAATCATTAAAAAAAGCATGTATAATCTTAATGAATTGATGATTTTTAGCAAATATGTTAAAGAATATTATTAGAAGAAATACAAATTTTGCTGTGGATGAACGACCTCATAAAAGTACACTTGCTTAAAGTTTCAATTTTTTAACTAGATTCGTAAGTTATGAAATTATCACGCATTTCCTCTTTCTTTTAATTCAATTTAGTTTCTTTCAGCATCCAATTGCTGTCACCCTAAGACTCTTGAAATTTAATTGTAACTATTCCACAATTTTTGTAAGATGTAAAGATAAATTGTTGGTAAAAAATAAATAAATCATTAGACACTAAATTATCAACATATAATAAGAAATACATTTTGCCTTTCTATTATAGAACTGAAAAATATAATTTGGTTCTTGAATTTTTTGCTGCAAAATTATGAAACTCAGCAATTTACTTTTAGTGCCATTAATTACTTCCAAAGCATCTAAGTGAGCATTTAGGATTGAAATTTAAAGGAATATTTTTTAATCAGAAAAATAATAAATATTACTGCAGTTAGAAAATAGGATCGACTTCAAATATGTTTCTTGATAAAATATGAAATTATATTTAATTAATTCAAAATTTTACTATTACTATAATCACAATGATTATAGTAAATTTTAAATAAGTACCATTTAAAAAACAAATTTTAATCAATAATAAATAGTTTAAAATAGTTAAACCTTTCATATTAGTTAGTTTTTGCTTATTTTCTTGAAAGAATAGTGTTTTAGCTATTAAACAAAAAAGAGAGAATGCAATGATTTTTGAAAAGAAGAAAATTTTAAGCTTTCTTCCAGCTATTCTTAACTATTAGACGAAGAAAAAAACAACAAAACATTTTTTTAAATAACCTGTTTAAGAAAAGTATTGAAAAACCCCCTCATAAGGGTTATAGGTTTAATTAGTCTTACTTTTGAATAGGTTATGAGTAATTTCTTAAGAAATATAAAAATAATCCAATTTTTGAAGGATGACTGACGTTTAAATTTCCTATCATTTGAAAGACTTGAAACTGCTCTTATCCTTGATGTATGAAAATGAACTTGCTTTAAAACAGCCATTTAATATTTAAAAAAATAAAGAAAAAAATCCTCCAAAAATGGTACAAAGCTGATATTTTTGGCTTCTAAACTGATACAAAAGTCGATTTCTTCTGCTCCAAACTGATACAAAAAGGGCATTTTACCTGCTCCGAAAGCTGCTACAAATTGTGTTTAGGCGGTGGGAGCCCTGTAAGTGGCTTGAAGCATTTCCTGCCTATTTCTTTAATTAATGCTAAGATTTTTTTTTTTGTTTGTTTGTTTTAGTTTATCTTTATGCTTTAGCTTGAGAGCTGATTAAATTTATCCACTTAGTATGTAGGTCTAAAAAAAAAATTGAGTTTGAAATGAAGTTATGAAGGCAAGCAATCTTAACTAACATTCTTCTGTGTTCATGGTATTAAATTATTTGAGAATAAATTTGTTTCTGTGAAATAGTACTGACAAAATAAACTCATTGTTTGATATTTACTTCATTTCTTATGCTTTGAGCTAAAACTTTACTGCTTTTAATTTTCAGCTGAGGTAGATGTGGAGTGTGAACATGACTTGGACTGTTCTGTGGATAAAATATGTGAAAGCACAAGATGTGTCCGTAAGTATTGATTTAAATTTGCTTGCATATTTCTCATCTTCTGAACATTTGTAAGTATAGTTTGTTTTCCCTACTAATTAAATTTATTATTATAATGAAATTTACAATGCAATCTGTATACGGTATTGTTTTGCCAGTTAGATAGATTTTCTTTACTGAAAAACCTGTAACAAAAAATATAGTCAAGGCATTATGTATGTAATGAAAATTTTGCAAATTAAGAAAACTTAATTTTTGTTTTTCAAAACAGTTCTTTATTTCATTTATTTTCAAATTAAAAGACTTCCCAGATTGTTATTCTTTGTTTTTCACAAATAGACATACGAATTAAGAGTATTTTGTGTTTTTATTGCAGGAGGCTGTCGAACAGATGCCAACTGCCGCTTTGAAGAAACATGCATTAATCGAGTTTGCCAGAACCCATGTGCTGTTTATGGGGCATGTGGACAGAATGCTCTTTGCAAAGCAATTAACCATGATCGAGTGTGCACATGTGCGCCAGGTTACACTGGCAACCCGCACACCTTATGCACTCGCAGTAAGCAATCGATTCTGTTTAAAATTTAATATTGCATGCAAATATTTTTGTTTTCAAAAGTTTGTGCAGAAGTGTTATAAACAGAATGAATGTATATTATCTGCAAGCATGTCATTAAATAGCATTTTCACACAATTTTATCCACATAGGTTTGTAACATGTATTACTAATTTTATTTAGAGCAATGGAATTTTACATTGAACTTAAAAACTTTTTAAATTTGATATATTTTAAGTTAAAATTAATTGTTGCATTTTTTTCTAGCCAACAATATGAAATCTAAACATTAAAATGTTTTTGAAGAAAAAACATTTTAACTCAAAGAAATATTTTTCATCAATGAATCATACAGTTAGTTCTATTGATGCTCTGAACGAAGTTCCTATAAGTTCTAAACTTTTTACATTACAAAAAGTATTTTACCCTATACTGTGTAATAATATTAAGTTTAATTAATAATATTTATTTTTTTATTATTGTTATGTATTTATTTATTTATTTATTTTTAGCTCCTGTTCTACATGAATGTACTGTTGATCGAAATTGCTCCTTGGGCTATATTTGTCAATCCCACAGATGTGTTCGTAAGTTCTTTTCTATAAAAACTTTTAATTATCACTGTATTACTGTAACTATACTGTTTCAACAATCGCAGAGTTGAATTTCGTGCTATGCATGTAAATTATTTTCTGAAAAATTGCTGAAATCTCTTAGTAAAAGTGGAACAAATTTTTTGTTTGTATAACTAACACAAATAGCAAAATTAATTTTCTGGATTATGTGCCTGGATGTTTCTGGCTAACATTTTGTCAGACATGTCTCAAGTTCTTTGGAGTGCAAATAAATTTAAATAAAAAGTCTGGCCTGAAAGTTTATTCTTGTAATTTCAAAATATTTCATGAGTTTGAAATATCTTTATCCCTTTATATTGGCAACAACATTTTCTTTCCAATTACTTATTTTGTTTGGCATTTTTCTTTTAAGATCATTATTTGAATCTTCTTTTATTTTCTTTCTGCTATTCATGTAATATTTTATGCATAATTTATTACACATAATTCATAGTAATCTTTCTCATAATGACATATTTTTCAATGATTTTTAGCTGGCTGCCGTTCCAATGTGAATTGCCCGTATGATGAGACTTGCTTGCATGGTCATTGTCAGCGTGTCTGTGAGTTGAGTGGAGCATGTGGCCAGAATGCCCATTGCACACCTGTTGGACATCAGCCACATTGCAGCTGCCCTGCTGATTTGACTGGAGATCCAAACGTACTTTGCCAACCAAGTAAGTGGGGAATTCCTGCTTTGTTGCTCTTTAGTTCATACAAATAAAAATTATAGCCCAGTCTTTTTTAACAACTCACTTTTTAAAAAGCTCATAACTTTTATATCACCTGATTAAGAATTTAGTTTAAAAAAAAAGCCTTTTTGAATTGGTTAAATGTTTTTTTTTAGTTTAAAATATGCTCACTGTGTTCAGGACATTGTAGCTAACAAATATTTTTGCAAATTAAACCTAACCTAGCTCCTGAATTTTTGTATAATAGACTATCTGACACTCTGATTAACCAAACAAAATAAAAGTATTTCTTATTAGATAGATTGTCAGTTCCAAAAAATCTAGTGTGTTTCATTATTTTATGTTTTGTGTGCCATGTTAGTAAAATAATTTAATCAACTAATCTAAAGCAAAAATTTGGAGAAATTCCGTTGCATGAAAAAAATAAATGTTTGAATAAAAGTTTTTAAAAAAATTAAATAAATAGATAACAAATAATAATAATAAAGAAAGACAGAGATAGGTTTATATAAAACTAGCTGCAATGCCCGGGGTTGCACGGTCTATCTTAAATTATATTTTGCAAATACAGCGATGCCTCATCAAAATGCTAGAAACATTGATTATTATTTTTTTTTATTTGTTTAACAATGGCAACTGCATTGATTTGCTTGTTCACAGGGCAACTGTAACAATTGTTGAAAGGATGCAACAATGCAAATAAAATAAAACGGTCATTATCTGGGTCAAATAAAATTAAAGTTAATTACCCTGAAAAAATAATTTCAAACTACAGAGAAAAATGCTTATAACTTCTTTTTTAGTTAATTTAGAGGCTTCCAATTTTGGCACGAAGGACAAAACTCTTTCTAGGATAGTTTTTTAGGGGCTTTTCAATGGTATCAAGCTCGAAAGGATGCGGTAATTTCTTCTGGTAGAAAAGGACTATTTTATGCAATTTAAGGAACTCCGCTCCAATTGGTCTTAGCGTGATGATATATAGCCTATAGCCTTCCTCTGTAAATGAGCTATCTAACACTGAAGGAATTTTTCAAATCGGACCAGTAGTTCCTGAGATTAGCACGTTCAAGCAAACAAACTCTACAGCTTTATAATATTAGTATAGATTATTGTTATAAGACCTTAAAATATTTAAAAATTTATTTTTGAATCTATGTTTTCGATCAGTGGAATTTATGGTGGTATGTTTTTTATTAGTTCCAGAACCTGGATGCCGTAAAGATACCGACTGTGCTGTGAGCCAAATCTGCGTGAAATCTGAATGTGTTGGTAAGGAAGTCAACTTTTTTTAAAGTCAATTATCATACATGACTTGAATGTGCTATAATAATTCAACTGCCCCTTTCCAATCAGTTGTGATAATGTTAATTCAATCTTAAGAAACTAAAATATTACTATGCCCTTCCCAGACGATCATTTTGAGCTGTAATTACACAGATATGCTTGATCTCCCTTTACCTTAAGTAAAGGGAGATAGATCCCTTTACTTAAGGTAAAGGGAGTTGGTTATTAAAGGGGACCCTTTAATAAGCAACTCCATATTTCTTACTGTAATGCCTTTTTCCTGGATTAATCAGTTTTAATTAAGGGAAAACTATATTCAGCAAGAAGTCAAATCATGATAAAAATACAGAAAAAGGGAATTTCATTTTTTCCTCTAATAGGGCTTGGTTTGTGGTGAGCGTGTGAATGTTCAATTGCAAAACATGTGTACAATTTCTTATTATGCATGATTGGTTAATGATAAGTGACTTAGTTAGTTTTTAAATGCATATATAATTTTTTTGGAATTTATTTATTGATTTTCAATAAGATGAGAAATTTCTTTTTGACAATCTCAATTTTCCTGAACCTCCTGGGTACAAAGGACCCAAATCTAATTTGACTCATCACCTTCCCTTGTTTAGTTACTTATATTCAAGAATAGATTTTTTTTAATGATTAAATTTCCTTTGCTGCCAATTAATATTTCATCATTTTTATTTATTCCAGCTGGTTGCCGTTCACATAGCAACTGCCCATTCGACAGAGCCTGTGTCAACCGATATTGTCAAGATCCATGCACAATTGGTGGTATCTGTGGAGTAAACACTCAATGTCATGCTTCAGATCACAAAGCTATATGTTCTTGTATTCCTACCTATACGGGAGATCCACTAAGGCAGTGCACTAAAAGTAAGGATATTTACATTTATTATAATTGGTTTCTTACGTTGTACATCTTAAAGTAGAAATACAAATGATATTAAGATATTTAAGTTTATGTTCGATTTCTCATACTTAACTTTAATTGCATTTATAAAAAAAAAGTGTTCAAAATTTTTCTCTGTCAATAAAATTAATTGAAATTTCTGTATCAAAAAATATAAAATGTATAATATACCTTTTTTATTTGCTAATAAATGTTGTCACACACATCTATAGTAATTTGCAATGAACAATTTTTTTAAAAATGTTTAATGTGTAAAAATGTTTATAGTATGAATAACATTGAAGTATTTCAATATATTTATAAATTTTGTGCATCTGGTATTAGAGCTTGCTTGAAAGAATGATTTCAGTTAGCAATTTTTATTAAGAATGATACTGATAACAAAACAAAATTCGAAAGTATTATAAATAGAAATATAATGATAAATTGAAAAATATTATAATAAAAAAGATTGGTTCAATTTATATAATTTTATTAAAGTAACTATTTATTGAATTATTTGATGAATGGATTATTATGATGGTTAAAACCATTTTAAATTATTATTTTACTTTTTACATATGTTTTTTTAACTTGAAATTCTATTTTGTTCTACAGTTCAATATGAATGTGAAATTGACAGTCATTGTGGAAGAAATTTTGTATGTGTCAACAATGAATGCAAAGGTATTATTTTTAATTTCTTTTTTTAATTATTTTCATTCTATATTTTTTTGAAATTTTCTAATTCTTTCTGTGCAATTTATCTTTATTGCATGTATGATATAAATCAAATCTGCATTATGTAATAGTTTTTATACTTTAAAATTAATATATTTTTATTGTAGGAATCAAAATTCATAACTAATGATTCCAAAAGAAATTTTTTTCAGTTAATGAACAATGAATAGTTGAAATTAATTAGCATTTGCTATATAGAAGTTGATTTTTCATATGAACGGTTCTAGGCTTGTATTTTTTCAAAATAGCCCAAAAAACGTTTTTTTAATGAAATTTCACTTAAAAGTGTTCTTACTATAGGAAGCTAGGAATTAAAAAAAATATTTTGTTTTAATTATAAATTTTGAATTAGTTTCTAAATTCTAAAACTTCAAGATAATTTAAGTTTCACAAAACATTTCATGAAGTTCATTTTTGGTTAACAATTATCTTAAAAATTTATATCAACAAAATCAATACTATGTACAGGATGAGTTTGAATGCCTATCTCCCATAATTATTTTTCCCTTTATGTTGATTCTCATAAATAAGATAAAAAGCATAAATTAAAGACTGCAAGTTAGTTGTTTAGGGAACACAGAGTGCATCACAAATAGGCGACTAACATTATAACATCACCCATCGCTGTTTATTTAGTAATTTCTACCTACTAATAGTGCTTTCCCTTGATTTATCATCATGCTACTATTAAATTTCCTTCCATTGAGGAAGTATATTGTTCCTCTCTAATTAGTTACATCTCTATTTTTCAGATATAAACGAATGCTTGCAAGGAAGAGGGCCATGTGCTCTTGGAGCAATCTGTACCAATCTGCCTGGTGGCTACAAATGCAGTTGCCCAGTTGGATTGGATGGTGATCCATACAGTCAAGGCTGTAAGATATAGAATTGTTATTAAAATGCTATAAGTCTAAATATTTTTAAAAGGGAAAGATAGTTCATGCTTAAACCTTGCTATTTATATTGTTTAGCTGCACAATGTCTGATTTTAATTGATTGTAATATTATGTGGCTATATGATAAAGTAGTTTGACTTTGAATAATATAAATGATTTTATTGAAGTTATTTATTTTATTATTTGCTTGTAAATAATTGATTAATATAAATAATTTGATTAATATAATTTGATTGAAGAAATATCTTTCTTTGAGAATTTTTGCCTTTTATCGTCATCTAAGACTTTTTACTACTGATGCAGGTCGTCAAATGCCTAAAATGTGCCGAAGAGATGAAGATTGTAAATCTGTTGAGGGTTGCAACCGCTTAAATGGTGATTGTTATGGTATGTACAGCTTATATTTCTTTTTAAATCAATAAGTTATGTGTTTATCTTTTTAAAATTTAGTATTTATATTTCCATGCAATAACATAACCGGATATAGGTTTAAATCTGTTTTCTGCTTTGTTACTAAGTTTCAACTAACATATCAAAAAAAATTTATACATTGTGTCTGATTCTCTGAATTGTAATCTTTTTACAGAGGTTTGTGATCGACCTGGAATCTGTGGTAAAGGTGCTTTGTGCACTGCTTCCGACCATCACCATGAGTGCTATTGTCCACCAGGACTTACAGGAAATCCATATATTGAATGCAGTATTTGTAAGTGCTATTGGTATTTAAGTGCTCTAGCTATTTTGTCAGTATGAATTTTTGTTCTGTAATATCAAGTGGATCGTGAATAATATTAACTTTGCATCCATAAACATTGAACATTTGGCTTTTTTTCCTTAAGAATTTATTGTAGTTTATATTATTCAATTGCAAAAAAAAAAAGGTGTAGAAGATTTTTGTGAAAAACCTTGTTTACAGTGTATTTTCCTGCTATATTATTTATAAAAGTTCGTCGAAAGCAATTTTATATAATCGTAGAGAACTCCTTTTTGGTGTTTAGTCAAATTTTTCTTTGTGCAGAGTAAAAATATTCTTGTCAGTTTTTCACTTACTTTCACTAAGTGAAAGCTAGTCAAAACTTACACTAAGATAAAAATTTTAGATGTTAAAGTGTTCTTTTTTCTGTTTTGTAGTTAGTAATGTTTGTGTCAGTTCTAGGAATTGAAACTTGCAAAAGAACTATTCCCATATGGGAGAAATGAAAGTATGGTTTCTAAATGTATTGTTGAACTACAAACATTTATCTTCTGTTTTTAATGTACTGTTAGGTAAAATTACCATTCTTTTGAGACTAAATTATTTTATTTAGAGTCTGAAACAAAGCAGATCACACAATATTAACCTATTTGAATTAAACCGAGATAATTGATGCTTCTCCACTTTTTAATATGTATACACAAAGCATGCATACTATTTTTATTTTAAAAAAAAACTGTGACATGAAGTTTTTTATTCTACATTGGAAAATGTGCCAAAATATACTTAGGAGATGTAGTTAGATATGAAGTTTAAGATATTTTTCTAAAGATTTTTTAAAAGTATATAGTGTGAATACTGTTGTGTGACCAAACTTAGAACATTTCAAATGGTAATTCAAGTTGATTCTGATGATACTTTCAAAGAGAATAAACTATAATTTTGACATTATTAAAATCTTTTGCAGTGGAAACCTGTGGACCACATAATCCTTGCTCTGGTAACTTAGTATGTTTGGATGGAGCTCGTTGTGGCTGCCCATCTCCCTATGAGCAAAGGGGATTCTTCTGCATATGTAAGTATGAAAATTTAAAGACACTTGCAGTTTTTGAATTTTGTTCAGCCATACTTATCATATATTTTTCATTACTTCAAAATATGATTTTATTTTGAAAAAACTTGTATGCTATGTGACATAACAAATTATCTTTTTGAATTATGACACACAGTAAAATAATAAATGAGAAAAATAACTTTTTTAAAAAAAATTACTAATCATTATTTCTTTCCCTCTCAGAGCAGTGATTATAAGGAAAATTTTATTATTTTACTTTTGCATGCTCATTTAATTTGAGATTTTTGAATATTGATCTATATTTTTTGTCAATATGTATCAATTTCTTTTTTTACTTTTAATTGCAATTAGCACACAAGTCCTTTAGTTTTGTTAGTTTCACACTTAAAATGTATTTCGAAAGATCACGCATATATATTTTTTCTTCCTTTTTTCCTTAGTAACGAGTCGCAACTGTAGTACTTCAAACCCATGTCCTGAACATGAAGAATGTGCTACTGCAGAGAATGGAATCTGTGTCTGTCCTAAAGGATTTGTGTTGATGTCAAATGGAATATGCAGAGGTTTGTGATTTAATAATTAATGTTTATTTTATAAGCTTCTTTGAAAATGAATCATTTTCCCCCCAGTTGTGTTCATGTGTTACACTCCTTTGGATGTTCTTATATAAATAATTATATAAATAGAAGAATGTAACTACGTTCTGCAAAAACTATCGTTATCGCGTTTAACTACGTATAGTAGCCTAATTTTTTAAACTCTTGCATATTTGTGTTAAATAAAAAACCTTTTTTTTGTTTTGATCACATTTTGCAGCAAATTTTTATTTGTAAAACACGCCAATAAAAGTGTGTTCTTAATTCGTCCAATAAAATTTGCTCTAATTCTGTTCTATCCCCTTCCTTTTTTCTCCACTGATAAAATCATGGGGTGAAGTTACACTTTCGGTTTTTCATACCTGTGATAATACCGAGGTAGAGAGTTCAAAAGTAGGGCATGAGAACCTTCAGAATAATCCATTCCTCATTCCTAGAAACCCATTTATTTCTTATGTTACATACTAGACAACAGTAGCAGACTATTTAAAATGTGATTTGATATGTATATATATAGTAAAACCTGTAAAGTTGACCGCTTTTTTCAGGAACGGAATTAGCCTTTCACCCTCTATAAGTTGACCACTAAACTGCTGCACCTCAAGTGGTCAACTTACGCAGGTTTCACTGTATATATATATGTTTTTTTTTTTTTTTTATTTGTACATATTTTTTAATGATTTTCTTGGGGGGGGGGGGGAGCAATTTTGTTGCTGTTCTCTTGAAAAAAAAAATCTCTAAGGTGTTAAAGTTTGCTTTTAATAGTTAACCCTAAGCTCGAGCTTAGTTACATTCATTGTAATTAATGTGTCTTTTGAAAGATACGAACCCTTTAAATGTAGCTAATTACAAAATAGATGCCCTTATACACAGACTTCTTCTCATGTATTTATAAGACAAAATTATCTTTACTTAGTTTAACATTAAATACTTTCATTATCAATATTTTATTTATTAATACCATTATTGTCATCCAAAACAGTTTTTGTTCCCTAGGATATTTTCGAAAATTCTCTCCTTCAAAAGAGATTTTGAAATGCTTCTAGCTTTGTATAATTTATTTATATGTTTTGTTGCAGATATCAATGAGTGTGATCGAAGTCCATTCCCTTGTGGTACTGGAGCCCAGTGCTTCAACACCATGGGCAGTTACAGGTGTCAGTGCCCACCAGGGACAATTGGAGAGCCTTTCAATTCTGGATGTAAGTTCTACAACTATATCTATATATGTTTATGTAGGATAATCTAAAAAGTAAACTATGTTAAAAAGTATAACAAATACTGATTATAATGTTTAGGAAAAAAATATTTTAAAACAACAGGATTTATTAAAAATTTTAACGTCTTTATTAGTTTAACATTGTTGAAAAAATACTCATAAATTATGTATGAAAGTTTTTTCGTACAGTCTTAAATAACCAATATAATGGTGATTCGAGCTCATTTGCAGTAAATTAACTTGTCTTTTCAAAAACTTCCTTTCATTGAAAATAAGAATAAAAGTTACAGCTTGAATGTTGAATATACATTGCATGATTCTTCTTTTCCAGGCCAACAAAGACAGGGTTTCTGTCAGTCAGACTTAGAATGTCCTAATCATTTGGCATGTGACATTGCTGCTGAGCAGTGCTATGGTACGTAGAACAATTGTTGTTTCATCCTTTTCTTTTTAATATTTGGTATTTATGACATTACGCAAGACATTTACAAATATTTTCATGCTTTGAAAATTATTCACGAGCAATGAATTTATATATATATATACATATATATATCATCCAGGTTCACTAATTTATTGATATTCTCTTTAGATCCATGCATTCTAAGCAATCCCTGTGGTCGCAATTCTAAATGCAGTGTAATAGATCATAGTCCACAGTGTGAATGTATACCTGGATATAGAGGAAATCCACTTGAATATTGTCATCCAAGTAAGAAATTCATTCACAAATTGTTTCAAACAAATAAAGCACAGTAATTATGTTCTTTAAAATTTTCACTTAATGTTTCATTTAATTCTCTATTTTGAGAATAAAGGAAGTTTTTTTTTTTTAATATTGCACTGAAAATGTTTTTATTCATCAGTTTACTGAATTTCAATAGATAAACTTTACATCTTGTAAATGCAATTTCTCCTGCTCGAAGTAGTAGCAAATTTAATCAGATTATTTTCACGTAAAGTTTTTTATTTTACATTTGTACTTTATAAACATAAAAGCCACATTTACAGCTATAGATTACTGTTTTTCATAATGATGAATTTTACAAGAAATAACGTTTTGTACAAACTTTGTTCACATCCAGTGGAGTAGTTTAGACGGTCCTTATTTCCTAAGTTTTCTATTTTAACTCAGATGTTCCCCTTCCTATTTTTATTTCAACTCAATCATCCCTCCCCCCTTTTTATATTGTGAGCATTCCACCTTATTTTCCTTCTTTTTTTTAAGGACTACAGCATTATCAACATCCTTGTTTCATTTTCCATTTAATCTCAAATGATTTTTATATTTATATGCAACAATAATGTTTGGTTGCATCACTAATTCACTGTACATACACATTTTTAACGCTTTATCCTTTATGCAGTTGGTGCTGGCTGCCAAACAGATTCAAATTGTCCAGGAAATCTATTCTGCTTAGAAGATAGAACATGTGGCTGTCCTCGGGACTTCCAAAGAATGTCCGACTTTTGCATCCGTAAGTGCTTTATATTAAAGAATTTGCATCTTGATTTTTAATTTCATTTAGAGTAGCAAAAAGTTTTAATTTCACTGTGTTATAAAAATTTCTTTCATTATAGACATGCAGTACAAACTTTCGATTTTGACAAGCATTTGAAATGATTTTTTTACGAACTTGTAAGAAATTAAAATGTACAATGGCTTAATCATATACTATCATTAATTATTTTAACTATAAATAAATCAAAGACGGTTTTCTTGAACAAAACAGTCTAAGTTGTAAATATCATTGAAGTTCTAGTGACTAAATGTATTACTAAAAAGCCCATTTAATGTTTTTCAAATCAGTCCAGGAATTATTGAATGAATTTCAAAGTAACCAATGATGCATTACATATGATGAGTTAAAATACTAAATTACAAAGCAAGAAACAAATATTTTCAATTTCCTAATAGTACTATAAGTCATCTTTCCTTTTACATCAACAGCTGTAAAGCTATTTTTTAAAATGTCATTTATATGAAAAGAAAAATTAAGGACATCTGTAAGATATGTACTGAAAACCTAAAAATTACTTGCTACTAATATTTAAAATTTTCACTTTTAGGAACAAGTGTTAACTGCTCAACAACCAATCCTTGCCCAGATAATCAACGGTGTGTATATACAGGAAGAGCAACTGGATTCTGTGTTTGTCCAAGAGGATTCAAGCTGCTGGTCAGCGGAGTCTGCATTGGTATGATTTATCTTACTACTTTCAATACTATCTGAAACTAATTTCAAATTCGAATTAATATGAATTCAAATTTTATGCACCACACTAGGGACTATATATATATATTATATATATATTAAAGCTAGATGTTATTAAAAAAATTCCTACAAAATATATTATAGTTCAAAAGAATTTTGAGTCAAAAGCTAATTTTTGTTACATAAAAACATTTTTTTAAAAATTAGTTGATGTTATTGTTTTAAAACATTCTTTAATCTTTTTCGTCTTCCAACTTTGGGGAAATAAACTAAGCTATGCAAATTTGCCCTTTTGTTGTAGTACAGCATAATGAAATTCAAACATTTCTCTTGCAAACATATATACATAAAAAAAAATTCTTTTAAAATTGCAAATCAATATAGAACTTTCTCATGATTTGCCTTGTATCTTATGTTTTCCTTACTTGATTTCATTTTTCTCTTTCCCATTTTAGATATTGATGAATGTCAGGAAAGCAGCTACTCCCTCTGTGGAGAGCGTGCAAACTGTGTCAACACTCCAGGTAGTTATGAGTGCAGATGTCCTCCTGGATATGAAGGTGAACCTTATGGAGGTAAATGTGAACCAATACAAATACCAGGATGCCGTGCAGACAAGGAGTGCTTATACCATGAAGCATGTGACAGCTTTACTGGAACATGTTATGGTAAGCATTTCGTCATTGTCAATGCGATTATTAATCTTCAAATTCAAACAAATCGAGTATTGTCCTTTAAATCTAATCAAATTGAGCAGAAATTGAAAACTTACAGATGGCAGGAGATACAATATCTTAGAAAAACTTACATTAAAAATTTATAACAATAGAAAAGTGTCATTAATGTGTAATGGACAGTGGTAGATCCAGACACAGAGTTTGAAGGGGGGAAGGGCGAGCCGATCTCTGAAAATTTCATAATGCGCTTCAACAGCCAAAGAAATATAAAAGTGCATAGAAAAACATCAAAGCATAATGATAATACAAATCAAATTATTATAACTTATTGGATATTTAAAAAAAGTCAAAAGTTCCAAAAAGAATATTTAGAAATAATGAGAATCAAATAAACAGGAACTCTAATTACATTATTATTTCTAATGGACTGACTACTTAGCTTGAAATTTTTGAAAAGAGAAAAAAGAATATAAATAACTTCATTTTAAAAAGCATGTCTCTAGGGACAAAGTATTGTGTCCATACTAGTGTGATAAATTAAATGTTTCTTTAAATAATACATTTTAAAATAATTTAACTAAATTTACATTGTTTGCTTAGTTGCTTGGAAAATTGTTTTTACTTGTACTTTGTTATTCACACAGTTTTATACTATGATTTATTTTTTGAGTGGGATACAGGAGTCTAAATATGAAACATGTGCTTTTTTATAGGTGAATTTTCTTCACAATTGTTATGAATATTAAAATGTATGCTTTAAAAATGGATTAATCAAGTAAATTGATTTGAGATAATATAAAACTTTTTATTTTTTTGTATTTTATAGATGTCTGTACAAGAGGTCATCCTTGTGGTACCAATGCTATTTGTCGTGGTGAAAACCATAACCCTGTGTGTACTTGTCCTCCACGCTATCGAGGAAATCCCAATGTCAACTGTTTCTATGGCAAGTATCAACATCACCTTAATACATTCTATTTTTAAAATACTGATTTTTTTCTCAGAAAAATTGTTAATGATATTTTTATTCAATCAGCTTTTTTTTTCTTTTTAACGAAATCATTATTTGTGCTTACTTTTCACTATCAATTTTTCGTTCCACAGTTCAAGAATGTGGTATTGATTACACTTGTCCTGGCAACTTGATTTGCTTGAACAGTAAGGAATGTGGCTGTCCCTCAGAGTATGACAGAGTTGGAGATTATTGTCTGAGTAAGTAGCTTCATTATCTTTAATATAATCTAATTTTACAACATAACGTTGATCAAGAATGAATACATTTATGTTTAATGTTAATTTATTTGTGATAGACATCAAATTGTTGCAGTTAAAAATATGAAACATATTTTAGTTCTTTGATAGAATGGTCTGCCTTCAATTTCAGTGCCTTTTCTTGCATTCTGAATACATTTACATTTTAATGGTTTTGCTTTTTTACAGTTACGAGTCGAAATTGCACAACTACAAATCCATGCCCTACTAATGAAGAATGTTTGTACACTGGTGTTCAGCAAGGCTTCTGTGTTTGTCCTAGAGGTTATGAGTTAATGTCTAATGGTTTTTGTAGAGGTAAGTTTTTCATTCATTGCAACTTCTGGTTATTGTTGATTTTAAATTTTCATTAAGTTTTTTAAGCATATTACATGTTTCTTGCTATATTTTAAAAGCAGAATTTATTGTTTTTACAACATCTTAAACATTTTGTGGTCATTAGTTTTAATGTATGTGTATTTGTTGAATTTTTTGTTCTCTGTAAATTAACAGTACTTTTATTAACAGTACTCTGTTGAAGCATTGTTTAACATAACATATTTATTAGTAATTGTAAAGTTTTCATTCAAATGTGTGTACATTTTGTAAAGAAAAATGGTAATGATTACACATTAATGCAATATGACTTGACCAATTTAAGAATTAATTGAAATTGTGTCCCAAAAATTCCTCTTATTTCTTCTGGTACTTTCTGCTGCATTTTACTTATTGTATTTAACACTGTGTCTAATTTGCATATCATATTCATTATTGATTCTTTAAATCACATCTTTATTTTTTTTTTCATGTTTACATTATTATTTTTATATATCTTTGTAAATAAACAATTAAAATAAAAAAAATTAAATGCTCAAATTTTAATCCAACAATGTAATATTTGCAAAGTATATATATAAAAAACAGCCATCAATACTGATACCATGACCAGGGAATATTTTAGTTATGATTATTTTGTAAGAGGATATCTTTTCTCATGCATTTTTTAATGTTCTAAAAATTTTAGAATAATAGAAGGTAAATATATTATCTGAGTTTCGTTTTGAAAGCTCTGTGTAAGAGTAGGACGTTAACCACTTTAAATGTATATCTTCTTAATAATTAAATAATGAAACTTTTTTTTTTGTTAGATATCGATGAATGCCAGGACCAACAATGTGCTCGTAATGCTATTTGCACAAATCTGCAAGGAAGCTTCCGCTGTGACTGTGAAGCAGACACTATTGGAGATCCAGTTATTAGAGGATGTAAGTACTTTCTTAAAAATTGATAATTATTTTAAATAGCAAAAAGAAAAGTTTCTATTACTTATAGATCTAAAAAGTTTATCATATAAGCTCTTTTCCCATTTTGAGGAGCGATAACCACATGAAATTTTTATTTATTCTATCTAGTAAAAATGTTTTGTTTAATTTTTTAAGAAATTCTTATTGTCTCACAAAGAAGGCTCAAATCTAACTTTAAAAGCAAGTTTACAGTTATCTTTTCTGATTTAATTTTTATGTATTATTCATTCATTTATTGATTATTTCTATATCTCAGGGCCAAACTAACATAAGTTACATCATCACTATAATAATAATTTAACTTTGTGCGTGTAAACTGTAACAGAAATAAAATTTCACGTTAATTTAAAGCACAAATGAGCATTAAAACGCAGACATATGTTTCCGGATTGCTTGGAATCCCTTTTTCAATGCGACAGGGGGCTTCATTTGGATGTTTTGCACCTGAAGCTCCCTGTCGCATTGAAAAAGGGATTCCAAGCAATCCCGAAACATATGTCTGCGTTTTAATGCTCATTTGTGCTTTAAATTAACGTGAAATTTTATTTCTATTACATCATCACTACTTTATACAAGAGCATAAAAAACTGAAAAGTGATTTTGTTGCCTAGTAGCAAAACTGTTATATAGATTAATGTTAATATATTTAATATTAACTGTCAAAATATGATAATTAACATTAAAAAATGTGTATACTTTATCCTTTGTTGGTTAATTTTCATAAAATTAAACAATTATTTTAGAACCTGAAATCTTCCATTTTTGGACTTCCGTTAGTCTGGCTTTGAAGTAGATTTTTAGAGTTGCTTACTTTATTCTTATGTTTTCCCTCTTATTGAAATGAAATAAATTTCTTCTACAAACCTCCAGTTCTGTTTTTCAGAAAGCAGTGGCTAAAATTTTATTGAGAAACTCATATTTTCAAGTTGCTTTAATTGCTGCAACATCAGTGTTTTATTATATAGTAAGCTGAAGGATTTGATATTGGAACTAGGAGATCCAATCTCAGAACTTTTTACTTTCTGCCAAATAACCCGTACAATTACTTATCCTGGGTTTTCAAGCATGAGACAGAAAATTTTCAACTCGGCATTCCTACCTTTGCTAATGTAGTCAATAGCTGGTGGTCTAAAAAGCACATTTATTTTTTAAAATGTACAAACAAGATTCTTATGCTTCTGAAGATGACATTTTGATTTTCTGAAGTTAACTACTGTTAAATATTTACCCCCCCCCCCTCATTCTACTGAGATTGATTTTAGAAAATACTATGGAACATTTTATTTTTTAAATTTACAGTACTTAATTATCTTCAGCATAATTTCCAGAAAAGTCTTTTGTCATGCACTTAATTATTGTTTGTTATAAACAAAAAATCCATCAAAACTATGTAACACAAAATATTAAAATATTTAGCACTTTTTAATTCTGATTTATTTATTTATTTAGTGTGTGTGTGTACAGGTGTGTTTGATGTTTGCTTTATTGGTAATCAGCAACATTGCGTTGTGCATTATTGTGGTGTGTTGGTGCTAAACGGAGAGTTAAATGTTAAGCAGATGAGATATTTTTCAAAAAATAACATAATAACATGATTGTAGTGATTTTTTAAAAATGAATTGGCAATAATTTTCTTGTTAAGTAATTTAAATGATTTATACCATGTATTAATCAAAATGATTTTTAGGTGAAAAAATTGATGAAGGATGTAGGTCTGACCATGATTGTCCATCTGACAAATACTGCGATTTGAGTACTGGCCAGTGTATAAGTAAGTATTGTGTTAATTTTGTTTGTTTTTATTGCTAATGTAGATGCATGCTGTTATTTTTAGTTCATAGTTTAGTTCAGAAATGAAATATAATTATTAATTGTTTTTATTTCTCGTACTCCAAAAGGCTGTGTAATAAGAAATTTTTTTATGACAAGCATCTAAACTTCAGAATGTGTAATAAAATACTATTACTGGCTAATTGTTAAAATAATTTATTATTATTTTTTTGAGATAAGACCAATGAATAATTAATGTGGTAGAAAATAACTTTTATGGGAACAAGTATTGAATTATAGTTTTTATTATCTAAAAACTCCTAATCATCTCTTCAAGACATATAATTTTTTAAATTTAACAAAATAGAATATCCTTAGGATATCCTATTATGTTATGTACAAATTCTATTGAGAATTATATTTTGTGACAAGTATTTAAGTAGAAGAAACTTACTATTTTCAATATTAGCAATACTGAAAAGAATATTGTAATTCTTTGAAAGTAGTTTTTATAACAGAAAATTTTAGAAAGCATTTGATAAAGAATGGTGCTGCAACATGAAGGATCTAATTTATTCGAGTAATTGCTTATGTTTAGTGCCCGACTGCTAAAATTTTTGTATATATGGCGATCCTATAATTACAAAAATGGGCTGCTAAATTACTGCAAAATAGCTCGAAAAATGAAAATCTTGAATATTTAGATTTCAACCTTAATGCCATAGTTCTTATTGAATCACATTTATTACTTTTAACTAGTTTTGTATATAATTTCTCTGTTGCTCATTTTGCTATGTTTTTATTAATTAAGTTAAACTCCCCTATAGTGGACATCAACGAGATAAAAATATTAGTTTGTGATAGAGAGGTGTCCGTAAAAAAGTTGTGATTTTTAGGCTCAAAGATTTGCTGCTGGGGAATTAAAATCTGTTCATCTAAGAGGGGATGTCCATTAGGAGGAGTTTTCCTTTTTTTAATCTTCAGCAAAGGAACATATTTTTAAGTTTTGTGAATAGGTTGATTACAAAAGCTGTAAAGTTATGTTATTGATAGGATTAAGTACGTTACGATAGCTTTAATGAAAGATTCATATTGTACTTTTAAGCAGTTGAATAAGTTATGCATTCGATATCAAAGCTCATAAGCTGATTTTGTGCGATTATCAAGATTATCTCTTCAGTTTTGCGAATTAACATTCTATAATTTCTTCTCTTTAGGTCCCTGCTACTTGTGTGGTCCAAAAGCCATTTGCACTGTTCGAAACCATGAAGCTCTTTGCAACTGTCCACCATCCTACACAGGAGATGCTTATGATCACCAGCGTGGTTGTTATGAACTTCCAGGTAAGACTCTATTTTTCCTACAGTAACAGAATTTTCATGTCTTATGTTTTAGGATTAACTTAATTTCCTGGGAGTAGCTAAATCAGAAAACAAATTATCTATTATTTTTTTTTTTGTTCTTTAGAGTATCCAGATCAGGAAGTGAATATAAGAACCAGACCACCACCTACTGAACTATCAGGTAAAGTTATATAACTTTTCAAAATGTGTTTTTGTTGTAAAAAAAAATAAGTATCAATTTTCTTCATGATGTTGCAAAAAAAAAAGATTTTGCTGGATCATCTGATTATAGCTATTCTGTGTACTTTTAGATACTAGAATCCAATTACTCTTTGACTTGATAAAAAACATACATACCCCCTTTATATGTGTAGTAAATTTAAATTATTTTTAAGTATTTAAACTAATTTATTTTTTTATACATTATAAAAGTGATTTTAATGCCCTTCATTTGAAAGTAAAATGGTGAAAGTTTTTGAACATAATTTAAAACATCTTTCAATTTTCTGGACTTAATTAATGCTTTTAGTTGTTATCTATATATATATTTCAGTTAATGTGGACTAGTTACGATGAAATTTTGCGGTTCGATACAATGCTGACATCATGCAAAAACAAAACTATTGCAAAAAGATGTTTAAAAATTTGTTTATTAATTACCATAGAAACATAATGTAATATTTGCATTTATTATCATAACTTACGGACTTCAACAAAAATATGTCTATTTCTTAAAAAGTATTTCCCATTCATAAATCAATTTTTAATTTCCGATTCTTTGGAGTGGCAACACCTTAGTTTGTTTACATCTAGAGGTCTTTGCCCTTTTGAATTTCAATGCAATTTTTACGGTTTAAAAATGGTTAATTTCTAATTCTTTGGAGTGGCAGCACCTTTGTTTATATCTAGTGATTTTTCTTAAGCCTTTCGAATTTTAAAGTGTTCTTTGAAATGGTTATAGCCCGCAGATGTTCTGCGGGAATCAGCTAGTACACTTTAATTCTACGATATATAACCTACGATGCAAATTTTGTATTTTTGCATTTAGTTGTGTGCCTTGCTGATGGAATCCAAGTATCTGTAGCTCTGGAACCATTTGAAGGGGTACTGTACGTAAAAGGCCACAGCCAGGATCCTGACTGCAGAAGAGTTGTGAATAATCAACGTAGAGATATCATAGATTTTAAAGTACTTTTCAACACTTGTGGACTTATTCATGTCAGCGTAAGTTTTTGGGATTTTCTGTTTTATTATGTTATAAACATTATCACACAAATCATTCAGTAATTTAAAATCCTTTATGCACTATATAGGGATACTATAAGAAAATGCACATATGCATTTATATATTATACAGACTCTGTTTATGTCTTATACTTCTAAATTTATATTTTTTGGACGCAAAGATCTCATATCATCAAAACCTTTTATTTATTTATATCTTTATTCATTTATTTTATGAGCTGTTTAAAATATTGCTGCTTAAAAGTCATGAATAATTAAAACCCTAAAGAAAATCTTAGTCATAAGTTTAAAGCAAATTAAATCCTTATATAACTTTATAAGTGGGAAAAACTATATTTTGCATGCCTAATGATGAAATTTTTCCCTTGCAGGGAGATGCTTCCTTCATTTTAGTGATACAGAAGCATCCAAAACTGATGACTTACAGAGCTAAGGCTTATCACATCAAGTGTATCTACAATACTGGAGAAAAGACCATCACCTTAGGATTCAATGTCAGGTAAAGAACCATTTTTGACCCTTTTCAGCCTTTCAGCAATATCCAAAGTGTTGTTTTGGTGTTTTAAAATTTAGTTTAACTTGCTCTGAATCTCCTCTCAGTTATGCATAGGTAACATTTTATACTCTCATTTTTTTTTCTCTCCTATTCTTTCCAAAACTTCTGTTTCTCAATGGCAGTCTTACATAAAAGGCTTATGCATCTGTTTTAATGCATGAACATTTGATTAAAATTGAAAATATTCTTTTAAATAGTGCAAAGAAACAACTTTGAAATACTTTTAAAATTGTAAGCAATAAATTAGGTAGATTTTATTTAAACTTTATTTCTGTTAATAACGTTTCAGTTGGCGAACTAATCCATTAAAATGTAATTTTTTTTCTACATTTTCTCTGGTATTTAATTAATTTTAAACTTAGTTTCATCCAAAATAAAGTTTAATTTCATTAATATGTGTCTCTCAACAATTTATTTTTTTGTTCAGTCCCTTGCATTGACGTACGTATAAGTAATGCATTACTGTATTTTAACATCCAGCATTTTTCCGACAGCAAATCTCATTTATAGCCGCAATTGTATTGAAGTTATCCTATTAGCTTGTCACGAAAGAACATCTGTTAAATAGTGATACTAAAAGCTTCCATTTTCAAGGCTTTTGCAGCATTTTTTTTTATTCATTGAACTGATAACTGTAATTACACTGTTATCGAACCTCCTAATTAAATGCTTTCATTTTTACTCTATAGCATGATCACAACATCTGGAACCATCGCAAACACTGGTCCACCACCTACTTGTGTTATGACTATATCCAATGCTGACGGCAGAGAAGTAACAAGTGCCGAAATCGGAGATGACTTGCTATTGAGAGTGGACGTTCAACCTGACTGTAAGTCGATGTTTTGCTTCATTCGGCATTCAAGTGATAAATCTGAAATTACAATTAATTTTTTTATCTCAACAGAAATTTTTGTTATGCAAATTTTAATTTCTTTTGCAGAACATTCTCTAAAAAATCTATTTGTGCATTATTTTGGAGCTTAGTAACTGCACATTTCAGTGCTTTAGTAGTAGGAAGTGTGGCATAATGAAATTTATTATTTGTTTTTCCAGTCCACTTAAAACTAGTGAAAATTTCAGTTTAGGACTACTGTTTTGGTATTAACTATTAAAAATCAATCGATGTAAATTTTGAAGCTTCATTTCAATAGTTCTTGCTATGCATTGAAAGACTCAAGTGAAAAAGTTTACAATTAATTTAATTAATCGTTTGATTTGAATACAATTTTAACAAATTTTAAATATCTTTAGTTATTTATGGAGGATTTGCAAGAAGCTGCGTTGCCAAAACAATTGAAGATAATGAAGAGATTCAGTATGAAGTAACTGATGCGAATGGCTGTGCCACTGAACCGAGTATTTTTGGCAACTGGCAGTTGGATCCAGACAGGAAAGTCCTGGTTGCTCGTTTCAATGCTTTCAAGTTCCCCACAAGCAACAACCTTAGATTCCAGTGCAACATTCGTGTTTGCTTCGGATCGTGTCCTCCGGTAAGTTGAGTGAATGATTTTATTTTAATTTAGTAGTTGATTCACACTCAAAGCTTGGAAATTTCTAATTGTAGATTTCTGAACCCGCGTACTTCTTACTTCACTTTGCTGAACCCTGCCAAAAGCAGAATGTAATCAATTTGCTAAATATGATTTTTTTGCAGGTTAATTGTGATGGTGTGGATGCTTTTGGAAGAAAGAAACGTCAAGCTCCAGATCGTACAAGCTTGGCTTTGGAAGGTTTCCAAGAGGGGGCACTACGGGAAGAGATTATGGTACAGTCCAATGCAATCTTAACCTTCGAGAAGAAAGAAAACAGAGTGGCTCTTCCCACAGAAGGTACTGTTTTTTTATTAAACATTTGTGTATTCATTTCAGATTGTTTTTTACAAATTCTTACCATAGATATACTACTAATAGACTACTCAAAATCAACCTGATATTCAATTTTACATTATCATTACTTTTTTCTACTAGTAAATTTTTGTAAATGTAATTTTAAATTTACTTTTATTTATTTTTAAATTTGACTTATCTCGAATTTCAAATGTGTCCGTATATATACTTTTTAAAGATATATATTGCGTTTCACAATTGCTAAGATTGTAGATACTGTTAGAATCACTATCTGCAAGTTTAGTTGGTTCGAGCCTAATATAATTTGTGAAATATATGAATAGAAAGTATATCTGAAGGCATCTTTTATTTACAGTCAAATAGGGTCTAAATTTTACAGTTAATCATATTGCATTATTTTAAAAATAAGAATTAACTTACTTTTCTCATTTTTAAAAGACATGAATTTGTCTATATAGAATTAGATTCAAATCACGATAACTTCTTGCTCTTCATATAACAATTTATTGTACACAACCTCCACAAGTAGTTCCTTGCTTTGCATTTGTACGTGAATTTCCCAAGCTCCTGCGATCCAGAAGGTTTAGATTGAGCACCTTATTATCTTTTAGAAATAAACATTTGAATATGTTATACTGATTCTGAATTCAATGACACAATACTAAAGAAATAAATATGATTTTTAGGTCCATCTGTTGAAGAAATAGACAACGTCTGCCTGCCAAAACTGGGTCTCATCATCTCTCTAATCATCACAACACTACTCGCACTGGTGGCAGTTGCTGTTGCGATTTCTTGCTGGTTGATGGCTTACAGGAGGAGGCCTAAGGCAGCTGGACCTCTGCCACATCCTCCTGACTTTCCAAATCCACTATACACGACTCCAGAGCCAGTTGCGGAGCCTTCTCCCGACTATTATCCTTCCTCGCGAGACAGTCTCTGAAGATGACGATGTAGATCTATCATCAAAGTATCAAAGAAGAAGTGATAGTTTATCTTCCTCCATTCAATTCTAGACTCAGGACCGTTAAAGTCAAGTGATTGCTTGCTGTTTTTGAATTTCACTGGGGGAAAGCACAGCGAACATTATGAAACCATGATCTTCCCCGGTAATTTTTGGTCTGCAATCACATTTGGAGGAGTGCCGCAGAAATAGCTCGCTTTCCTGCTGGTTTTCAATGTCCCCCGTGTGCATCCGCGTGCCAAAACTGTTCCCTTTTCTAACTGGAGAAGTGATATAAAACAAGCAAAATGGCGATGAATTTGTGCCGCATACGGAGTTCTATTGATTCAGAAAACCTGCATGATACTTGGAAAATGAGTTATTGTGCTGCCTATGTTTTTGACTTAACTATTGTTTTTTTTTCTCTCGTTTTTTGTGGGCTTTTTGTACCATGTGGAAGTGGGTAACTAATGTGTAGCCAGGTTTCGGGTGCTAGGGTACTCTACTTTGACAGAACTTCAAATGTGATTTGGGAGTCCGTTTTAATATTTTGCAATTGCGAAATATCCTGTATGCTTTTAATCTTACCCAAATTGCCTATTTTTACACTTGTGACATTAATATTTATTGTGCCAATGTAGTTGGACACTTTAAAAGCAAACAGCATACTTTGCAGTTGCAATGTACTTTTTTTTATGTTTTGTGTTAAATTTTTTGTTTATATTTATTGCTTTTTTAGTTCGTTATTTATTTCCGTTGTTAGTTTTATTCACGAACTAAAAAAAGCAGCTAAAATTTATTTAATGACTTTAGATATTTTTATAAATTAAGAAGATGGCTATTTGCCAAATGCTTTCAAATTACATTTGATGCTCTGCAAAAATATTCTAATTTGTGCCTCTTTGTTTAATTTATAACTGCAACTGATTTGCAAGTCCTTTTTTTTACATAACGATGACGTTGAAATGTCCTTAAAAAATTGTTAACTGACTCAGGCAGCTATTTTTTCGTAACCTTGCGAGGTTTTTTTTTGTAAGAACCCTGAAACCCTTCGACTCTCGAATTCCAAGGCAGCTAACCTGGGTTTCTTACAAAAGCCTCGATTTGAGCTCGATAACAATTTTCCGGTGCACAAAAGTGATGCTGTGAATAGTTTTGCATGTGTTGTCTCAATAAATTGGTGTTTCTTTTAATGTGCCTTGTATTTCTTTGAATTTTGGTTTCATTCTTCTTGAGTTAAAGATACAAATTTGCAATGATTCACTCAAAAGAATAAACATGACACGATAGATACAAGGTAAAAATTCAGTATAAGCAAAATATTAATCCTTTAGGTGCCCTTTACACATACGTTCTTAACCGCGCGACTGAACGCGGCGCATCTAACCACACTCGAGAACGCGAGTAAAACCTTTTTTTTTTTTTTTTTTTTTTTTTTTTTTTTTTTTTTTTTTTTTTTTTTTTTTTTTTTTTTTTTTTTTTTTTTTTTTTTTTTTTTTTTTTTTTTTTTTTTTTTTTTTTTTTTTTTTTTTTTTTTTTTTTTTTTTTTTTTTTTTTTTTTTTTTTTTTTTTTTTTTTTTTTTTTTTTTTTTTTTTTTTTTTTTTTTTTTTTTTTTTTTTTTTTTTTTTTTTTTTTTTTTTTTTTTTTTTTTTTTTTTTTTTTTTTTTTTTTTTTTTTTTTTTTTTTTTTTTTTTTTTTTTTTTTTTTTTTTTTTTTTTTTTTTTTTTTTTTTTTTTTTTTTTTTTTTTTTTTTTTTTTTTTTTTTTTTTTTTTTTTTTTTTTTTTTTTTTTTTTTTTTTTTTTTTTTTTTTTTTTTTTTTTTTTTTTTTTTTTTAAGAAAAAAAAATCTAATAAGATTAGTTCTTAAGACCCAGCATTCATTTGTAATGACAAAAAAATCTCAAGTCTATGTTTTTAAAGCAATATTCAGCATTTCTTGGTTATAAACAAGGGATAATACTGCGAGCGAAATTTTTTAATATTTTATTTTTATTTCAGAAAAAGAGCTTAAAATAACTTTTTTAATGAAAAATAAACATGTAATCGTTCCCGCTTTTCTTTTAAAAACGGGGGGGGGGGGTATCATGAAAAAAATCTGAGAGGAGGGGGTTGACAGTTTCGTTAAAAATACAAACATACATTATTTGTTAGTCTGTGTCATAACATCAGCATTCCTCTCCATAAAAAAAAAATAAGAAAATAATGGCTGCTGCACTTGGCATTTGCAGTGCAGGTGTGATAAAGAGAAAATGTTGAAGGAAAGGGAATTAGACCCGAGCCGATCCAATAGATGTTGAGTATTTTTCTTTTGCAAAGATAAGAAAAAAGAATTAAAAATCCTCTGATATAGCATTTTTTAATTTTTTTAACCTCCAAATAGTTGTATTACTTTACTAGAATCGCGAGTGATTCTTTCAGTTTTAATTACTATGTAAACTTACCCCAAACAGTTTTACGGTGCTTGAATAATGCATTTATGTTTTTATAAACATTAAAATAAATAATAAATGATTTAAATGACATTTTTGACAAGCATTCTACACGTTTTAATGGTTTAAGGCGACTTTTTTTTCCATCGGCCATCGGCACCGTCCATCGGCCGATGGAAGAGGAGAATAATCGGCAATCGGCCATCGGCCGACCTCGGAACAATCGGCCAACAATCGGCATCGGCCCATCGGCCAAAAAATGCCATCGGTCGAGCCCTAAAATCAAGTATTCTACTCGAAGAAGAGCGATTCATATACAAGCAGTTCTTCCCCTGAACATGAATTTATTCTTCTTGGCACTCTGCTGGGCAGATTGCTCTGGTTAATGGTAGAACTGTATTAATAAATGCAAAGTAACAGTCACGACGGAAATGTTATAAACGTAACATAAAGATGAGACCATTTGATCTCTCATAACAACCTTTATAGAAAACTTTGTTAAGATAAATTTAATGGGTAAAGATTTAAATTTTTTTTAATATCTTTTTTTTTTTTTTTTTTGGTCATTTGCGGATGTGTTCATTTGCACGCGAATCAGTGCTTCTGTTTGTTGAAAGCAACTAAATTTATAGATCAAAACTGGCGTTAGCTCGGAAGAAATCAAGTATGCTAAGCGAACTAAACCGAAAACAGAATACGGACATTTCTTATACCAGCAGTTTCCCCCTTGAACATATGAATGGATTCTTCTTGGCACTCTTCCACTCTGTTCTTTTTTTTTTTTTTTGGAGAGGGGATAGTATTGCAGCTTGAAAATCAGGAAATCTGATTAGGGATGCCCAAACTACGGCCTGCCGGTCAAATCCGGCTGGCGACAGCTAATGGCTTATTGTTGCTGTGAAAAGCTAGATAGAAAAACGCAGAGAAATATTAACTCGGTTTTATTTACTTTGAGGTTCTGGACTTGCTTACTTGGGGTCTTGATAATTTTGGAGACCTCAGATCAGCAAGAAATCTTTCATTGATCTACTAGTTGGCCATCTTTGCTACAAAAGAACTGACGGGCAGTGTTTTAGTTTCATCACATCTCAAAGAAGAGAACATTAAATTCTCCTTTCATGAATGAACTTGGAAAATAGTGTTCTATAGAACATCAGTTCCAGGAAAACAGCCAGGGTCATTAATAATGAGTAATCAATTTGTTTCCCTGTTTCAAGAAAAAATCAAATATTCGAGTTACGATTGACCATTGGAGCTCAACTAATCTGAATACATTCCTTTTCTTGTTTCAAGCATTCACCGATCACGACTCCCTCTAAAAATAAACTGATCCAGAGGGAAAGTGGATCCAGAAGAATGATTGTTCCATTTGGTGCCCACAGAAAAAGGAAAGGAAAGAACCAAGTCACCGAAACCACGACAAAATGTCCAAGAACACGGTTCACCGGCTCTGCCACAGCTCTCCAGAGGTGAACCTCATTTTTGCTTTCTCTTTTTTTCAAAGATTTCTCTTTTGTCTCTAAGGTCACTTGGCCTCTCTGGAAAAGCGGAATTCGATTCAGGAGACGATTTGTTCTACAACATTGAGCATCCTAACGGTTCAACGGGAATTCTTCGAGAGGAAGGGCAGCATTGACCACGAGTTGAAAGTGTAGTTTGTTCTGTTTTATTTATGTCCAAAGATTTTCTTCCGCAATTTGAAAAGGAAAACAAAGTATGATGTAACAGACAATACGAACTTCTTTATGTGTGTTATCTTGTGGGAACATTTCAGCTGTCTTGTGAGCAAAGGTCGTTTTTTCTGGATGAATTCGAGTTCGATTTCGTTAGCGACGCTTTCTAGAATCGGTACATATGACCTGCAATGCCATTGTGATATGGCTGTCGTTTATACCTTTATTGGTAGTACAAATTTGAAACCCCCCCTTTTAAATGAAGATTTTATGCTACAAAATGAAGTTGCCATTCGAAAAATTTGAATACTTATTTGTAGGGGAATTAAAATCCGTGGCAATACTGATACATGATCTGACAAGCTGAAACGTAATTCGATTGCCATGTGCAGGCATTTTCATGAGCAATTATATTGTTCATAGACGAAATAATTCGAATATTGCATGCATCTAAGATCAGTCACCGTGAAGTAAATTAAAATGGTAACCAATAACAGATAATAACATTGACATGTATTTTAACTTATGATGATTAATTTGATTTCATCTCACAATGTTTAATTCAAGTTGAAAACTTGCAAAAGAAGAGCTCAACTGTAAGTTAGCAACTCTCTGACTACTGATCATCTAAACAGATCACATAACGGTTATAAAACCCTCCACATACTGAAATATTACCCACTTACTGATTCTTTGGTCCGTACTATTGCTGTATCTCAGTGGGTCTACTCCAAAACATGTAAGAAAAAAAGAATGAAAAAGAAATTACATTTCTTAAAAATCTAGCAAACATATCTAAAGAGTCAGAAAATGCAAATGAAGTTCATAAGAAAGTTGTTTCAGCTATCATAAATATAGTTATTACAGTTCTTCCGCTCTTCCTCTCCAAGTAGTGTCCCCTTCCACTTATGCTTCATTCTCTATGACAGCACTATTAATATAAATACCATGGCTTTAAATTCATAGCATCAGGGTTCTGCTATAAAGGCTCCATCGCAGAAGTTGTCTGTAAAGAGAGAGAAAATAATCTAACGCATTGTCCTAGTAAATGGTAATTCCTCTTCCTTGTTCAAAACTTTGATCATACTTATATTTAATTATTTTTTAACATTTTTATCCAATCTGTATTTTTTGTTTCAGCGGAAAAATTATTCAAGTGTTAAATTTCGGGGGAAATATATATATATATATGTTGCCAAAAGAAGCCGATGCAAAATATCTCTTCATACATCGAAATTTATGTGTTTACCTTTCTTCAGGATGAACAAAACAGTACTTATTATCTCCTACAAATGCACCACCACAGAAAAAAACGTAATGACATTAGAAAACTGTAAGTTCAGCTGCAATTCATACTGTTAAAACAGTTTAACAATCGCAGGTAAATATTTCGAAAACCGAAACACTTTTTTTCACTCCAATTTGAAAGCTTGTGAGCTGGTTTGATACTAACTACTTAGGAGGTCATTAGTAGTAGTTTTGTTTACCAGCAAAATGTTATGAACTACGGTGCTAATGTTATGAAATATACTGGTATTTCAAGGGTAATTGTCCAAAGCAAAAAAATTTTTTCACTCCTTTTGTTTGTTTCCATGTTATCAAGACTCAATAATAGTACTCAATTCCACCAGAACAAGACACCAAGCAAAAAAAAGAAGACAATGACCCTGAAGACAACAAACTATGAAGTTTAGCCACCCTGCATATTTGAAAAAATGAAATCTAAAACATTCTGACAGCTTAAGATGGATGGTTTCTTAAAGTTCTTCCTCGTGCTTGGCCGGCACAAACCGGGAACCAGGGGCTATTTCTCACTTCGTGCTGCCATTCCAAGGAACGAAAGTCCGCTTCTTGAGGTGCGAAGACAAATGAGAACCTCTTGGAGAAAGAATAGAGATATGAAATATATGCATTGCTCATCATGTCAGAAAAGATTATGATCTTTCACTTCTAAATTGAAACTGCAGTCGTCGTTAACTTAAATGACATGTGTAAGATTTTTTTAAAAAGGAAGTTTCGGAAGACGCATAATTATAATCTATTGCTCATTAAAGAAATTAATCTTAGAATAAGAATGCAACTTATACCATTTAGTCTGCCCTGATGCTTTGTGAGCTGTATTTTCAATTCCGGCTGATATATGAATGTAATTAAAGGCATATTATGTAAGTTCTAAAGTGTGATAATTATACTAATATTTATGATACACCAGTTCACATTTAAATTATTCTTATATTAACTTATCAAATTTATCAACTTTTTGAATTTCAAGTTGAAACATCATTCTTTTTTTAGAGAAGGGGGTATTTAAAAATTGTTACTGATTTCCAGTATTCAATAAAATCATTAAACTTAAGTATAAGTTTTAATTTTGATGGATGTAAAAGTAATTTTAAATTTTATTATTATTTTTATTATTATTATTATTAACTAAAGAATTGATTTACTAAATGTTTAAAAATAAAAAAAATTAAGTCGTGTTATAGAATGAGGGAAATGTATGCCTGCCTATCTGTCAGTTCGTCTGAGCCAGGACATTCCCATGTTTCTACTTTGAGGTTATACTTCTTTTGGCGCGATAAAGGTAAAATTTCCACCGAAAAACGTAAGTAATGAAGCTCAAGTGACATCATGGATTGGCAACCATTTAGCGATCTCAACAAAATCCAGTGTCAGTTTGATGTTATCGGCGATATTTGGTTAGGTAATGATAAAAACCCCACCTTTTCCGAGATTTCTATTGTTAAGTTTTGTAAAATTGTTCCGATTAGTTCCGAAAATTGCCACCAAAATTCAGTAGCGGTGCTGCGATCGTCAAAAAATCGTGGGAAAAAATTCTGGAACAAAAAAAAATCACAAAAATCTAACTGTTGCACGTCATTTCAAATGGACCGCAGCACAAGAAAAACAAAAACAGTATAATAAAAACAGAAAATAATATTATATAAATATTTCTTTTTTATAAAAAAAACAAAGTTTTTCTTGCGCACTAAAAAGGTAGAAAATAATTTTTCTATGAGCCTGGTAGAATCTCTGAACAAATTGGTCACATTATGGTAATAGAGTTTCTAATTCTTATAAAACGAAAAACTTTGGGTTCATGTAACTCAAATATCAAAACTTTTCTAACATACCCGTATTTCTATGAAAGAAAACCTGGTTAAAACTGTTTCATTATATCATAGTCAATTTCCTTCATTGGAGATATGAATGAGAGTCACTCTAAATGAATTGAACTATACATATCTTGAACACAATTTTAGGATGAAAATACTTCTATAAACACAATGTATATTTTACATGTAACAGATCATAATCACAACTTTTATCAGAGTTCATTTACCTATACCCATAATATCATAGAAAATTTTTAAAAATTACTATTGCATCAAAAATAATTGATTTGCATAGTATATCCTCATTAAAACTTTATATATACCCCCCATCAATGATTCTGTAAAACAAACATTCATAACATAATATAAAGAATTCATGCGGCCAATGTTTTTCGTTTTATAAGAATTGGAAACTCTGTTACCAAAATGTGACCAATTTATTCAAAAATTCTGCCAGGCTCATAGGAAAATTATTTTCTACCTTTTTAGTGCGTAAGAAAAACGTTGTTTTTTATAAAAAAAAATTTATTTATGTAATATTATTCTTCATAAGTTGATGCAATGCCTGCTATTTTTATTTCGTTCTCATTGTTTTTCTTTGGTTGCTTACTAAGCAGTAGCTGAGCAAATTTTCTTTTTTTCACTATTTTTCTTTTTTTTTTTTTTTTTGTGGCAACCGTTCAGAAAACAATTTTTTAAGGGGGGAAATACGTGTATAGGTCTCAAAAATTTTTTTTAAAAAATTTCTTCATAAATCGATTCTACAACTATTCAATAATATACCCTGAAAATTTCAAGGCAAAATTCCAAGTCGTTTAAAAGATATAAGCATTTGAGCGAGTGCCCCTTTTGGAGCAGTTGAGCAGGTATTTGTTTTGTAATCATTTTTTAAATCAGAGAACCAGAAAATTGCGTCAAAATTGTTTGTACTTAGTTCTGGGGTCTGAAGGGATTAAAAACTTTTGATGAAAGACTGCTGTGCAAAAAACATGTACTAATTATTTAATTAGAAGCTACTATTTCAAAAAATTGCATTTTCATTTGAATAATGAAAGGTTTGGCTACTAATCTGAAACATAAATAATATGTGTATTATTGAAGAAATGAAACAAGAAAAGCAGTTACATCCGATTGAATTTCTCGAAATGGAACCAGTTTTGGAACGCCTCATCATCAACACGAAAGTTAGTGACATTTTTTGTTGTTCAACTTCATTATATGCTAAAATTAAACGTAAAAACACATTCATTGAAATAAATATTTTTTATTGAACTTCCAAGAAGTAATTTTATTATTACATAAATAATAGCAGGTTTGGCACCATAGAATATTGTTGGCTCCAAGAGTTAGATATTATTAGTTGATATTCAAAAGCCTTTTTTTTTTATCAGAAGCAAATCAATTTAATTACTGTCTGACTTTCTTAGCCGAGATTTGCCTCGAATTTGCGCATGCGTCAGGTCTGCTTCTATTTCTTCGAAATAGAGGGGAAAAGATGAATAAAGATTAGTAAATGTTTAGTTTTTATGAAGAATAATAAACTCTGCGTTTTGTTTTTTTTTTGTTTTTTCTTTTCTTTTTCACTTTTGTGTTAAAGATTCGAATAGGAAATAAAATATATCAACATCGGGTAAACGCAAAAAATGACAGCGTAAAATATAATTTCGAAAAGTGCCCATCTCAGAGTATAACCCCCTTTGCCGAATAGAATATTCGCGGCGCATAGTCTCGGCTTTCGTAAACGAACAGTACTACTAATTTAACTTTTGTAATCTTTAAGGAAAATTGGGGTTTAGTTAGCTTAACTAGTTTTGCTACAGGCAACATAAAATCAATTCAAGAGCAATTTTATGTTGCTTCTGCCCGTGTCTATAAGTTTTATAAATGTCAAAACAAAAAACGATTGATTTTATTTTTTTTTTAAATAGTCCTAATTTTCTTTTTAAAACTTATGACTAATTTTTCCCATAAAGAAAAACGTATTTTCATTAAATGTGATGCAAAAAAGGGTTAACTTGAAAAAAAAAAAACTCTAAGCAAAGTTTTAAATATGACTACTCGGTACTCCAGTTACCTTTTTTTTTTTTTGGTAAAAATGGTAGCAACTTCTGTCCTGTTTTTTTTTTTTTTCTTTTAATAATAATAATTTTAAAAAAAATTTATGCTTGGAAACGGAGACCTTCTTTTGCTTTTTACTTTTTGAAAGTAAATTCTAACAAAAGACCAAGCTTTTGCTGAAGGCCATCTTGTAATGCCTTTTGCATGGAAAAGAAAAAAAAAACACCGTTCTCGTACCTTTACTTTAGCACGTGTGTTTCGAACAGAAAAAAAAAAATCCAAATAGCAGCAGAAAACGGAAAGTCCTCATTAAGCATCGTTTATGACAAAGAAAGTGTTCGAAAAATATCCATCAGAACGAAAATGAACTCCGAGTAACTGTGCAATCTCTGAGGTCATCGGAAGCATTCCAGCAGGTGATGATTGTGTTCAAGAGATTTGATTTCCTGGAAGCTGGACCAAAACAGAAAAGGTAGTCAAGAGCAACAGTCCCTTTCTTTGAAAAGGATCAGACAATGCGATGCGCCTCTGGGTCAGATAGTCCAGATGGTGGATTCGTTTACGCGTCCAGCTCTATTCTAATAATTTACCTGTTCTTGACTCATCAAAATGTTTCGTGATCTGAGACAATGTGATGATGGTGCGAATGGTAGGAAATACATCCTTCATAACGTTAATGAAGGTATTTTTCTCGGTGTGAAATTTGAGCTGCTATCCAGTATTCAGATACTACTGTCAACGGTAGTGTAGTCCTGGAGCAAAAAAAAAAAGTGAATAGATGCATACATGCATACTTTAGATGCATACTTTATGCTGCTAGCATAAAGAGTTGTTCATATAAAAAATATATTAAAAGTAAATGTAATTAAACAATGAGGGACGCTTGAGTTAAGCCTTTCTAAAGCCGTTGTAAGTATACTTAGCACCAAATTAATCACCTTTTAAGCGCTTACAGTAAGCTACTTCACACTCTTTGGACGGCAGACATTTGCAAAAGTAAGTATATTTGCCACCAAATGCATCAATTTTTAAATGTGTGAGGCCTGCCCACCCTAAAGCGGGAATTGTGTATTAAAACATCACGTTACTTATATTCAATGAGCTACATGAATTGATGTTATGAAACCAATCTAAATCCAAAAAATATTTTATCGTGCCACTACAGAAAAGAAATGGCTATATTTAAGTCGAAGGTTATATTTAAGTAGTGAGGGGGGCGGGAACTACGCCCCTCCTCGATTTCATCAATGACTGTCCAGAATTTCTGCATCCTCCCAGATGTGAGTTCAGTACACAAGGCACTCTATAATCCTCCATTTCATATTTCAGGATGTTGTATATGTGCCCCCAAACGGCAAATATCTAGGTAGTAGGTATTCCAGTTTCTTCCACACACGGGATAGATTATCAATAGCCTACGATTCGAGCACTTCCGTTATTCGCTACTAAGGCTGCATACCTGTCACTTACTGAACACAAAAGAAGTTGAAATCTTTTCGACTCTCCTTGCGGATTCGCTGGCTGCCTTACGATTTATGCCCAGAAGATGACTACGTCTATGCCCCTGAAGTTGCTGAAAATCTTTGATTGCACTTATTGTTCGAGATTGTGGGGATGCGGTGATTCTTTGGCAAAATTCGCCCGAAAATACCTTTGAATGATGATAAATGATGATGTTGTGGCGAATTCCAAAACCCAATACTTATAACAGTACGTTTTCTCGTTAATGGATGGAGTAATTTTGATTATCAATGCTTCTAGCGGTGATTTCATAACCAGATTTTTGGTTGTTGCCAGATAAAACTTGAACATTTTTGGTTTCAAAATTATTTATTTCGACTATTTACATCAACTACTGAATTTTTACTATGCTATTATTTGTGTCTGACTCAATATGAAACACTCTGCACTCAGTAATTCAAGTGCTTCAAATAGCTCTAAACCAGAAAGAAAAAGTGAAAGAGCTAAAAATTTCAATAAACGCTATGAGTACTTCAATTTTCGCCAACCAATTTCAATACAATCTGAAATTGTATTTTAAAAAGGAAAAGGAAAGAAATCCTGCGAAAAAAAAAAAAAAGATTTGAAGGTCGTTCGGGACACTTTTCTAAAGTGTATCCTCCTCCCTCGTGAGTACCCTTGTTCTCCCTCCAAATCATTCTGTTTGTGTACTTCTAATGTTAAGGAAAGTGGAAAGGTGTAAGAATGCGAAGAGCTCGAAATCAGCCAATCACCTCTTGATACAACAAGAATAAAAGATATTCCTCAGAAGGTTTACTCAAATATGGGGAGTAAAGACTCTTCCTCCGTAAACATCATTTCTCGAAAAGAATGACATCCCTTTGTTTTCTAGGCCACTTGTTTAAAGTTAATTATCGCGCTTCGGGAGAAATTTATTTAATAAACCTAATGAGAAATTCGAGAGGCTTCAATATGAGGGGATCAGGCTGCATTCTTTTGCTATCGGCAGAATTCCCCTACGAGTTCAACACAGTTCGTCTGGTTCGAAATAAAGCCCCGGTAAAGAACAGGCCAATGTATCCGACATTTTGGTTCCAAGAGAGCATCGTATTCATAAGTATTCTCATCCATTTCAAGTTTAAAGTTTCAAATTATGCTCATATCCAACTTTTTGGCTCCAAGAGAGATAGAGATTCAGTTTTGTTTAACATAAAGTATTTGAAAATATGCTATAATACCGCTTGTTGTTACATCGCAAAAATAGTCAATACGAAGACGAGTAAACCATTTTAAAGAATCAAGATACTTGAACTTTCTAATGCAGTTATAGTTTGTTGAAAAATGTTTCCTGAAAAGCAAATATTCATTTCTCTCTTGCATCGAGTTTTTTTATTCTGTCCTTTATAAACTAATATATTCCAAACATGAGTCACCTGGCACGAACCGATGGGAAGAGACGAAGAGGACCTCCACCAACACCCTCCACCCCATCCCTCTAGAAAAAAAGGGCATCGGATACGCGGTACTACTCGAGTCTTGGAACCAAAATGTCAGTTGCGTCAGCTCGCCGGATATAGTGGTCTTATTGGTTTGAAAGAAAGATTAAACAATTCAGTATTGGATAGGCATGAGTGTCGTGTTTATGAAATTGGTAATCCAATGGAAATCAGATGAGGTTCTTGCTGTTGGCTGACGATACATACTGTGGGTAGTATATTTTGAACTAAAATACTTTCCAAAATAAATAATTAAAAATATATAATAATAATAATAGTAATAATGTCTTAATATTAATAGTAATACTTTGACTTGTTTTTGTATAGTTTTTATTGTAATTTATTTTACTACTTAGTTATTGATTAAATAACATGCTGTAATGTGTTGAATAATGCTGTTAAGACAAATCAATTTTTCTAAGAAACTTTTTAGCCTACTATCACGTAACAGCAAACAAAAAAATAATAAGAAGAAAAAAGTACATGAATAAAAGTATTACAGATGGTTCGAAAAACAAAACCGTAGAAGTATTTCTAACAAAAAGTCAAAAAAAAAAATAATAATAACAATTAAAGGATAATTAAAAATATAATAATAATAGTAATAATTAAAGAATGAAATAATAATAAGAGATGGGGGGACTGTGTGTCAGTCTGCCCTTTCCCCTTTCACCCTCTGATATTATTTTTGGAGAAATAGTTCAGTATTTTAATTTAAACAAAACAGTTTTCGTTTTAGAAGAATCTCGGCCAGGCTACCTCATTCCTTTGTTACATTTTTCGATTCGACCATTTTTTTCATTCAATTTGGAACAAATAAAAAAAAAAACTTGAGCATTAGCTCCTGCGGAAAATTTGAATCCAACACAAATAAGCAGCCCGTGACCCCATGCAGGTAAGCTATACACCACACACACACTTTCGCACAAGTATTTTCGCACAAAAACGAGAGGTTATATTCCAAGCTCTTTGAATTCAACCCCACTTTAAATGAGTTTATTTTCTAATGTCCAAGGACTGTAAAATAAACAAATTTACAGTGGAGTTGGACTGAAATTTTGTATTTATACTTTAAAACACTTTTCGGTGTCCACTGCCCTAACTGAAAATATAACACTTGGAATGGAACTAAATTTCGTATACACATGGACCATAATGGGAAATAGTGCTGATTAGTTTTTGGCGGAAACCTCGTCAAGAGGGATGGCTCAATTGAAAGTTTTTCACGTTGCATGTAACAGCTCTTAAGAAATAATGGAAGGATTCAAGCAAAAATTCGTTGTCACCATATAATGAAAGAGGCATTTTATTATTTGAATATCTATGCATTTATTTTAATTTATTCAAATCCAGTATATTATTTGAATACTGGCTGATCTTCCGCAAAAAATCTGCGTTATATAGGTTCAACGATCCAAGGCTGAACTTGTTCCACTTAACTTAATGGTCCGTTAAGATCAAGTTCAGCCTTGCACAAATCAAACTTGAAAATGATCAGTGGATATAAACAAACTAAGGTGTTGTCACTCCAAAGAATCAAAAATTAAAAATTGAGTTATGAATGGAAATACTTTTTAATAAAACGCTTTAAAATACGAAAGGCTTAAGAAAAGATCGCTCGATATAATCAAACTGAGGTGTTGCCACTCCAAGGAAACGGAAATTAAAAATTGGTTATGAATAGAAATACGTTTTAAGAAATAGAAATAATTTTTAAAAGTCCGTAAGTTACGATAATAAATACAAATATTATGTTACTTTTCTATGCTAATCAATAAACACATTTTTAAATATTGTTTTACCATAGTTTGCTTTTGCATTTCGTCAGTATCGTTCGTTGCGCAAAATTTAATCTTAACTGGTCCACGTTAAGTGAAATATACATACGGAGTTTTCGTATACTATTTGAATATTCATCTACATTATTTGAATATTTTTCGTACATTTCTTTCGCTTACATATTTTTGATGGATTTTATTCTGGTCGCATATGACGAAAAGTGTCATGCCACTAGACTTTCTTTGTAATTTATGCCTTTAAGTTTAGTAAAAAATAATTAAAAATGATACTTAGCATAAGAGAGAGTCATTTTGTCTATATGATGAAGTTCTTTTATTTAAAATTCTAATAATTTCTAATTCCCATGAGAAGTGCCTCGCGACGCCATCTGGAATCGCGACCCACAGGTTTGGAATCCCTGTGTTAGAGGCTACTGGGCTTTGCACTCAGTCCGCTGTTTTTATTTGTTCTGATGAGGCCCATAGAATAATGATAGTAATAGTGTCAATCTACTCCCAATTTAAAAACGTGTTAAAATAATAATGATTCATCCAAGATAGTTCGGATAATCCGCTACTTTTTAAGTGCGCGCTGTTTTTTTAATGAATTTTTTTTGCTAAGGTGATTTTTGATTAACAAAAATGCGGTCGAAAGTACCATAAGTTCGATAGTTATCTCGCTCAATCCAGTTCCGGTAATATCCCGTCAGGTCAAAACCATCATTCGAACTAAAAAGGTTGAAAAAAAAATTTCCAGCCATCTGTCAATCCTTACCGTAGAAACAATTTTAATTCATTCCGCATTTCCAAAGATGACAGGTTGGCATTTTGAGTGTGTGAAATTTATTGTCATTTTATGAAAAGGAAAAGAATGTACATCCATTTAGAAAGTGTTATTATGAATCTTTTTCAATCAAAAAGTCATTT
This sequence comes from Octonoba sinensis, assembly GCA_038502835.1. Classification (NCBI taxonomy): domain Eukaryota; kingdom Metazoa; phylum Arthropoda; class Arachnida; order Araneae; family Uloboridae; genus Octonoba; species Octonoba sinensis. The sequence goes on along the minus strand of CM076606.1, from coordinate 11,936,300 downwards.
TATTATTCTTGTTATACATTTATTTCTTACATTCCCACAAAGATTCCTTATAAAAAAATCTCAGTACATAAATTTCCCGAGACCGCTTTACTGACGAGACAACACGCACTTTTAAAGAAGTTTGCCTCCGCTTTGCGTAAAACCAAATACAGTGAGTACTTAGTTAAATTACAGATAAATATATTAATAATTATGTCAGTTACTTATATGACAGGGAAGGTTTCCTAAAAATACATAATTTTCCGAAATAGCTAGAAGGTAGGATGGTAGGAGGAAAAAGAAGAAACTTATTTAAAGAATAAAAGTGTTCACAGTGGTTTTCCGATATGGTTAACTTACAAAGAAGTTTAGGCAAACTTTATATTGATGTTTCATTCATCCAGACAAATACTGGTCTAACATTATAGCATAAAAAACATCCAATGCTCCCACTCGAATTTGGCGTACAAAAGTGGTCAATATAGACAGGTGGTCAAATTAGGTGGTCAAGTTACAAAGGTTTTCCTGCGTTAGATAATATAGGGCTATTTCTGTTTCTGACAGAAGTGGTCAACTTGGACAGGTGGTCAGCTTACAAGGGTGGTCCACTTTACAGGTTTTACTGTATAACGAATAAAATTGAGCAGTGCTATGGTGTTTAGGGACTTTATGTCAGGGCTTAAAGAAAAGAAGAGCGGGAGTTTTTTATGGCCTTCAAACTCACTTTCATGAGAAAATACAGGATGGTTATTATTGAACAAGGGTGCTCACGAGGAGGGGTTCATGGAACAGATTGTGCCATTGAAATTTTTAAGGGGTCTTTTGAAGGAATTCTGGCCATTTTGGGGGAAGGTCATCGATTTTGGGAGAGGAAAGTTCAAATGTGTCCCGCAGTGGACCAGTCGGTATAAGCCCGGTTCCCACAGATCACTGCAAGTGAAGCAACATTGACTGAGGTCCGTGTTTGAGAGAGTGACAACCTCTCGCGGCTGGTTGTTGGGACCGTGTACGCTAAAGGGAGCTAGTGCACGTTAAATACGTCGTGGCTCCAATGTCCTCCAAGTAAAGCGATAGCATTGAGTACCTCTGGGGGTGCCAACCCCAGGTGACGGCCTCTCGTCTGACAGTTGGTTCAAAAATTAAGAGAACACAAAATGAGATTTAGTCAGTCTTCAGCCCTCTTGGTTCCTCGCTCAGGTGAAGCTGCATATCCCCCTTAGCCATGGATCTGTCGCATATTTAGCGACATGATCTTCTGGACCTGGGGTAGGCTTTCCTAAGATAATACAACAATAAGTTCAAATGTTCTTAGTATTTATCAGTTTTTATACCTTTCCTTTTTTTTATTTATAATGTGTTACAAGAAGATATGTAAAGGGTGGGGAAAACCTGGTTTAAACCGGGGATATACCACGCTTTAGGGAAGGGAATTTTGAAATCTTTCAAAACATGGGGATTTTTGAAGTGTTTCATCTGCTTTTTCCCAACGGAAGAAGAAAAAAATCATTTTTAATCTACTTGACCGTTTTTTTTCTTTTTCTTTTTTTTTAAGTTTGAAAAAGTCTCAATATGTGGGGAGAATGCCGTTAAAAATAAAGAAAAGTCAAAAATAAGGGAAGCAATTAAATAAAGACTAAAAGATAAAAAAATTGAAAGTGGGGTTTTTAGATGGGGAAAATGTGTATCGGTCTGTCTGTCCCCATAATCCCACTCGAAATTTTTTTTTTACTTTAACATTATCGCCTACGGGTAAACTTCAATCCTATATAAATCGTGACCTAACAGACGAATTTACTTGTAACAAACTTTATCGAAAGGACCTTATGGCGCAGAACCTGTATAGATACGAATTTCATGCAGAACTAAACGAGCCTATTTTCTAATGAAAGTTTTTTATTTGGAATTTTAACGATATTTCTGAATAAAGGAATAAGTGAATGAATGAATGAATATGTATTAACCATTGAATAGGAATATTTGAAGTAATTAAGAACTGAAGCTAAATGAGAAACAGAGAAAAATAGCAAGATTATAAATTTGATGCTGATGTATAAGGAAAAGTAGGCTCTCTAGACAGAACTTCTTGTTTCAAATAACAATGATAAAAGTTTGCAATTTATACGTAACTAATAACTAGGGTCAAACTTAGCATGCGCGTTTTTATCGGGAAAGATTAATGATCGGAGGAAAAGGATCTGTTGCCCCCTTCCCTTTCAAGAAAAAAAAACTATTCACAAGAATAGAGTAATAAAAATTAAAAGATGTATTTCTTGAAATTTCTAAAACAAATATGAAAGAATCACGAAATGAACTTTTTACTGGAAGTAATGTTTCAAAAGTCAATAACGTGTAGTCAATCGTCCAATAAAATAACAAAAATTGTAAAATTTGAAAAACGTTCACCAAAAATTTTGATTTAAGCTTGTTTATCAAAAGAATAAATAACAAGTACATTATTAATAAAACATTTTCTTAGAACTATTTTGACAATAAATATAATTAAAATCATTTCTATTGACTAAAAATAAATGTTGTTCGAACGATTTCTTCCCAAAAACCCCGGTTTCTTCCCCAAGCTTCCTGGGTATATTCCCGCCTCTCAAAATTCCTTTTTATATCTTTAGTTACAAGCAATGCGTTTTATAGCTACTTATGAAGTTAAAAAGTAAATTTATGCTGTATGGTGCTGTTCTTCTCCCTTACGCAAAAACAGGTTGCAGTGTATATATTCACTCTTTGTTAAAATATCTAGAATCCGCGTAGAGAGATGGTATGATACATGAATAAATAAATTCCATAAGGCTCTAAACTACCCTATATCATTCTGGAACGAACCTTAATGACAGCGATAATCGATTTATAACCCACCCCTTTCATATGTGCTTGTTATCAACCCTTCGACAATCACGCAATCCTGCCAACTGCTATATGAAATTCTGACGTAAAAGTGGCATGAAGCAATGGCCATTTGCAACCGAATAAATAAGAGTTGCCGTAGAAATGGATGTGATGATTCTTACAATGACCACTCAGTGGTGCTTCGGTCATGATCCCAGCTTCTCATTAACACCTGTTTTCGAAAAGATACTGGTCTTCTCACGCTTCTGAAGAGTGGAATACATTGAAGTCAATAGAAGTTTGAATAAAAGGGTCCTTAACCTCCTTGGTGCAATGCAGCGATGCCAAAAATGAGAAATATTATTAGATATCATCACCTCTCAATCGTTGGTTTTGTATTAGAGTTAAAAAACTCACCTTTTTTGCTTAGTACCCAGACTGCGCCAAAAGGATAATGCGCAAAAATTTCCCCCATTATTGCAAAAAAGTGAAAAAATCCTGTACGTATGTCTAGAAGTGTAAACAAAGTAATATGTTTAGCGGTTTTCTGTCTTTTGAAATGAGTTACTTCATAAGAAAACAACAGACATTTTGCTTCCCTCTTCATTTCTTGTCTAAGGTCAATTTTGAGGATTACTATAAATTATTCCCTAATTCTAGCGTCAATTCCTTCACATTTCTACTATTGTGAAACAATTTCCTGTTCGAGAGATTTAACCCTATCTCTGTGTCCTATCTAAACGACCCTGTTATGACCTTGATTCCACATGGACCTCATGCTATAATTTGCATTATTAATGCGGTTTAATTATTTTAAAAGTTAATTCTGCATTCTTGTTATTATATTGAAAGTAATCAATGCTTTTGCTGAAGTTTTCTTGATCCGTTTTATTTATTTTTCTAGCAGCGTGTTGTTTTTCGACATACACTTCTGCTTTTGAGTACCAGTTGAAAGTGCTGGGGTCCGCATGGACCTCAGGTCCCCGTGATAGGGTTAAACAAAAGCACAAAACTCCTCGTCTGACTGTTCGTACTTACTTCCGCATTCGATTGATATCAGATTGCTTAGTATTTAAAGCTATTGCTAAATTGTTAGAGAAACATCGACTCTAAGCAATGCTACAGCAATGCGATAGTAATGTAGTGCGATAGCAATGCGTCGAGTAATGTTAACCATGCCATAACGTTACGGAAAGCAAGTTAAGAAAATTTAATTAATTAGCATGTTTTAAAATTATATGTAAATTAAAAGCTTACAGCGGTATTTGGAAACATTGGAAATATGTCTAGACTTTACAGGTTTTAAACATCAGAGCCGGATATCCGGTACATATGACATTAGACAATGGGCACCGGAGCCCATTTTGCCCTCCGACTCCGCATCCCTGCTTTAAACATGACAACTTTTATGTGGACTATGCTTTCATCAACATAGACTCGTCAAAAGATAATCTTCTGCAATTTACAAATGATAAGTGGCAGATGTAATTTAGATTTGGAGAACCTACAAGAACAATAAACTTCAGACCCCCACTCATCTCATGTCATGTGGAGTGCCTTCGGTCACCTCTTGTCCAGGTCAAATTCTGAAACACGTTCGAGGGAGGCTTCGAACGTTCGCCTACAACCGTGACCTTGCCCCTCCCGCACATCAAAGCCTCGAGGAAAACTTTATGAGGAAGGATTGGCTGTTTGTCATGTTCTGAATCGAAATTCGGAAATCCCAATGAGTAGCGAAGAGGAGACCATCATTTCATGCAAGGCGATAAGGAAAATATGAAAAAAAACATTTTAAGAACAGTGAATTAGTTATTTTTTTATGCATAGCAAGCTCTTTATGTAATAATGAAACTAAAAGTAAACGCAGTGCAACTCACTAACTTTTATGATGAATAAAATAATAATTTATTCGTTGAAAAGTACATAAAAATAGAGGAATTTTTGCAACTATAAAACTCACTGGAATTAATATCTGCTTTACATCCAATCTTTATGACAGTTCGTAAAATTACAGCGTACATAAAGTTCTAGAAGTGGAAAATTATCATTAAGTCACTTTTTTAATTTTTATTTTTTTAAGTTTCAGCTTTGAAATCAGTAGTTTTTTTTTTTTTCTAAAATGTATCCCAATATACAAGGTGGACCCAAATGACTACCCTGATCTTAAAATTGTTATTCTTTAGTGACTGCGTTGAGTTTCATTCTTTTGCAAATACGTTGGACCAATCAAAACGTTTTTCTTGGTGTCCGCAATGAAAATGTAAGGGATCATTCATAAATGATGTCACCCTTCGAGGGGGGGGGGGGTCCTGGAAATTGTGACAAAGTTTGACAAGGGGAGAGGAGGGGCTAACAAGCAGTGTGACATCATGCTCATGCAACATAGCGTGACGTGTGACAAAGGGGGAAGGGGGTATGGTGAAGTGGGACATTTTGGGACAAAGGTGGGAGGGGGTCAAATATATGGGAAAAACGTGACATCATTTATGAACGGTCCCTTTCATTGTTATTAACTGCGCCTGCTGCCATTTAATCCAAGAACATGGGTTCTGTTCAAGAAAAGCGCAATATGTCGTGTGATTGGTTGAGAGGAGAGGATTACGGAGGCGGTTGGGAAACGGACCGACTTCTACTCCTAGAATTTTAAAACTCCGATATTAGGGATGTATCAAATATTCGGACACTATTATGTATTCGGTAGTCGACACATTTTTTAGCGACTTCCACTCCTCAAGTCCAAAATCAACCGGACTCCGACTCCTCTGCCCGAAAATCAGCATGATTCCGACTTTTCAGCCCTGATTGAGACGAAATCTCCGAACAAGATACAACGAAAGTTTAGCACTTATTTCACGCAAACGCGGTTCAAATTGTAGAGTCACTGAGGTCATGACCCCCTTAAGCTGACCAAAAACAGTATAAAAGTGCGATTTTAGGGTTCGAAAATTTTCCGGCAGGATGAAAATGAAATGACCCTTTCCAAAACCATATATCTCTAAAATTTGAATTCTAAAGTACCATAATAAAATTAGAAGCGTTTTAAACAATCTGTCTACGCTATATAATTAGGTTCCTTTTAATGGTTGAATGGGTTTTGAAAGCAAAGGAACTATGAGTGGGGTTCAGAAAAAACATTATTTAAAGCCTTTTTTTCCAATTAATTGTTTTTTATTTTATGAAGCACTCTAAGATTGCTTACTATTCTGAATAAGCAATACTTCGCGCCGGCAGATTTTTCAGTCATTGTTTTAAAATTGAAAAATGTTCTTCCCCCCCCCCCCTCCCCATCTTGGCTATGGTACGATAATGGATCAAGGTATCGGACCTTTAGCTTTCGGTACAATAAGCAGTTGCCAATACCCAAATGGTACTGTACAAAAATAGAATATAGAATGTTTAATTTTGGATACTTTATTGTTGATTCCGTTTTGTGAGCAAAATGAACTGAATGAGTAATTACAATAAAATTAATTTCACGGTATTTTCAACTATTTTAATAATTGAAAGTTTGGGAACATAATGAACAATGGTTTTCGTCGGCATACTTCATTTCATTTTCCGTTTTATTATTGTACGGCACTAGGAATTTAATTTTGAAATTAATCTGAATAATATAAAATGAATGATAATGGATAGTTTATTACTTGATTGCAAAGAGAATCCCCTTCGACCGTACCGGCCAGAGGGCACTTAACAATAGGTAGTGAAAGCGAAGGAAGCACCGCACGATCCAGACTGCACAATATTGAAGGCAGGCCAGGCCTAAGAATGCTGGTATGGTTCATGAGCTGGTTCAAATAAAAAGGCAGTTTTAAATGGTGTAAATGGAGCTTTATTTTAATGAAATTTTAACTTGATTTACATATTTTTACATCAATGAAAAAACTTCGCGTAATAAACACATTGCAAGGCACATTGCATTCACAACATTATGCGTATTGAAATAATGTCATCGCAAATGTGAATCGACATTGCTTTTCAGTCTGACCTCTATCAACGACCACGCCCAAAATCCGCCACTTTTTGGTAAAATCCATTGGTGGTCACTTAGAGAAGTTTTGTGGTTAAAGCAAACACTAATAAAAATTCCACATGTAGTTAGCTGATCAAACTGTTTTTCATATTTCGGTAATGTATTACAAGAAAAGGGGTGTGACTTAAATAAATGATCCAGCGTTGGTGTTACACGATGACTAGAACAGGGTGAAAGTCCTTGAGAAAAATTTCGTTATATAACTTTAAATGTGATAAATTTAGCAAGTCAGCAGTCGAAACACAAAAATGCGTTGGTTCTGTTCAAGTAATTGTATTCTACAGACGAAAATATATTCACTCCTTTTACACATTATTCAAAGCACGAAAACAGATGAAATCATCATGACAAGTTCAGTTTAAAAATGTCAAATCTTTATCTTGAGAAGTAACTCATTATTCATACCCAGTTTAAACTTAATCAAAAATGCGCTTTCAAGAGCTCTCATCAAAGCAGAAATCTTCTTTTCGCATTGTTAATCAAAACGATGATTAAATGAAGAACTTTAACTCTGCTTTGGTTACGCGAAGGACAACGATAATCGAGCTGCAAATTTGCAACACAATTTTGCAAGCGTATTTATCAAGATTATGCAAATGAAGTCATGTGAAAACTAAGTCATGTCATATTAATTGTTAAAAAATAACTAGTGCGAAAAGGATAACAAAACTTGATTTTTATTTTTATTTATGTTGTGACAGTTTAGGTTTTAAACGTATATTTTATTGCGCTTCGATCGTAAAGGATAAAAACAAATAATGCGAGTCCATAGAATAATTGGTAACAGAGAACCTAACATACATATAATAGTCTTTCGGTTAATATACTAGTAATTTAAACCATTTCATATACGAAATTTGTCAGCAAATTTTCTACTTTCATATTTTACATATTTTAATATGTAATATGAACACAAATACCCAAGTAGCATTTTATCTTGGCCCAATATTGTAACTTGATTGCCAAAAGAATGGGATAAGACTAGCAAACAATATTGGCTGTAGCTTGGAGGGGATACATTTTAACAATAATGGCCAATATTGCTACTTTAATCTTGAACCAATATTGCGTGCCAGCCTTACGCCAATATTGGCTTTACGCTGGCGAACAAGTTTTATAGTTTCTAATTGCTTAAAAATATAAAAATATTGTTATTGTTAATCCTGAATTTAGCTAGAAAAAAAGTGTATAGAGACCCTGTGTATGTATGTGTGCGTGTGTGTGTGTGTGTGAGTGTGTATATATGTAGAGCGCGAGGAGACCTCGACTGCAGCGCCATCAGGCGGAAAGCAACGAAAGCGAGCAGTTCTGAGTAGACTCCGTTCTGTCTGGACGTGTAAGCGCTGCAGTGCTTGAATGGTGTTGATGTTCTTTATTGAAGTTTGTTCTGTAAATAGTTTTTGTAAATAGTTAAGCGTTAATACAATCATTTTTTATATCTTTATTAGGGATGTAACGAATATTCGGCCACTATTCGGTATTCGGCTGGCCGAATAATCATTTCATCACCAAGCCGAATATTCGGCCCGGCCGAATACTGAGTAAGGTCAATATTCGGCCGAATAGTTCTGTTGCAGTAGAAATGCAAAAAAAAAAAAAAAGAAAGAAAGAAATTAGTAGATTTTAAACATTTAAAATTGTATTATAATCATTGCAAAATAATACATTAGTTTATAGTTTTAAAAAAAGTAAAAATAACTTAGAAAAAAACTTTTTTAAACTTAGTTTTATGCTTGACTGAGCAAAAACAGATTTTAAAGTTGTAATATTGTATTTCATATTTAGCATTTGCTCCCAAAGCTGGCAAGAGTTAATTACGATATATGAAAAATTAATTTTGTTATTATTAACAAAGTGGAAGTCAGACTTTGTTTGGGTAGACTGATTTATTGTGAATATTGGGCAAGAGAGAAATGTGAAAAGCCTAGAATATATCATGAATATTTATATAATATAAGTTATTGGGGTTTTTGAAAATAAAAATGTATTCCAGTTAAGTGTATTAAACTTTAATAGATCGTTTAAAGATAGGTATACAAAAACCCCCATAAAATAAAAATATTAACTTTTATAACTTCTAAAATATCTTCATAAAACAGTTTTGAGCAAGGTAAAAGTTCACTAAGCTGTAGTAGTTCTTTTATTTGAATTAAATAATTAGTAAAATAATGCTAATGCTTACTACCATAAAACCTGTCATTTCTATTGCACCTGTGGGTGAAATTCTTAGTTTTATTACATTCAAAACAATAGAGAAAATAGATTAATTTTAAATAGTTTAAATTCTTAACAAACAGAACTAAATCATACATCATAGATTGTGTGTAATTGGTGTTTGACTTTGACAATAATTTTAAATTTGTCAAATACTTTCTATTACAACGATTTTCTAGAAATTTTAATATTCAGCCACCGAATATTCGGTATTCGGCCTAAGACATTGGCCGAATATTCGGCTTCGGTCTATTCGGCTTCGGTCTATTCGGCCTAGAAGAAATGGCCGAATATTCGGCTTCGGCCTGGGAGAAGTGGCCGAATATTCGGTATTCGGCTATTCGGCCAAATCACTATTCGTTACATCCCTAATCTTTATGGTGAGTCATTATTGAAGTAACCCCTAGACGCCAACAAGAGAGCCTACATATATATGTATATTGTGTACTGACTTAAGTTCTGAATTACCATCCAAGTCCTATGACAGAAGGAAAAACTACTTTTTGTGAAGAGATCATTAAAAATAAAAATAAGTAAAGAAATAAATTAAAAAGCATTATTCCCCTCTCCCCCCCCCCCCCCCTCGAGCGCCATCTACATTAAGGTGAGCATTTGTCGTCGAACTTAGAGGATACTCTAAATTTGGGTATTTTTGGGATGTTTTCATTGCTTTGTTCCCAAAAGTAGTGAAACTATATTAGTCCGTGGGCCCAATGCATTTATCGTTCAAGTTTGTTCCGATGCTCTGGGGGCAATTTTTTCTTTGAAGGAAACTATTTAAAATGTTCTAGTAATTCTAATTTTATTAAGTTCTCCAAAAAATACTTGGCCATAACTTAATAACAAGAGATTTCCTTTTGCACTCTTTTTTCGATGTATTCGTACTCTGCTCCAATGAAATCATCGAATTATTTTTCGCTCCGCGAAGTTAACCAATCACGCCGACTGTAACATCAGTCGCTGACATCATTGTTTGTAAACAAGGTTTCGACCCTTGCTATCATTCTATTTAAACTTCATTTTAAAAAAGGCTCTTGTAATTAATTCTTGCGACCAATGTATTTAAATATAGACAAAATATATGCACTGGATTCAAAAGCATAGGCTATTTGTAATATAAAACAGCATCAACGAGAATTATTTTGTTTTAAATATAGCACTGGTATGGATCTTTAAAAAAGGTATAATTTTTGGAGACGATCTGTTTTCAAAATGTTTTTGTAGTAGTAAGTAACATATTTTTTCCTCCAAAATTTCTGAAAATCTATATTTTTTTTACATCGTGCACAATAAAATAATAGAAAGATATATTATATATTATTAGCACATGTGTTATATTGGTACTCTACGTGCGTATGGAGCGCTTGCTTTCTGTGTTATATTTGTATTGTACATTTCTAATTCAGCAGTAATTTAAATAGTGGGTACGCATCAGAGGACTTACCTCACAGTTGCCTCAGTCCTTGTTGTCTTCCATTTAAGTATCCATTCCGTTACTGAATAAAATATTGCATCTTTTACATTGCGAGCTAAATTTTACACAACATTGTTAAACGGAAATATGTTAGCAAGAGAGAGTTTTTTTTAGACACATAAATATACACGCATTTGGCATTGAAATGGGTAGGGGTTTTCCCATCTTATTTAAGGCACTATTTACAGCTTTACGTTTGGCACATGTGGTATCAAAGCAAAGTTTATTATTGTTCATGTTCTTGAACTTTATTTCTGATACCACTAATTCACTTATCGAGGCGAGGAAGAAATCTTTTCTTCCAACATGAAATAGAATAGTTACTCCTACACAGCACTGTGTTTTTTTTAAAACAACATCTCTAATTTTCGTTCATTAAGCTCTTGTTTTGTATTATTTCTAACAAGTGGTGTATTCTTTCGTTTTGTATGTAAGATCGTATTAGTTAATACAGTTTCCCCTAGATCTTGTAAACTGGGCTGAAGCTTCATCTTTTTTCACAAATCGTAACACATGTTGATTTTGTACAAAAAACAACTAATTCTTAATTTTTTTTACAAATTTTAAGCAACATTTTTTTGAAAAATAGTCTTTAATTGCTTACATAGTGTTAAAATAAAATAAATATAAGTTGTCCGAAAATTTTCGTGAAAAATACATGTTAAGGCGCCTTTTTTACTTGTTATTTTAAAACAACACCGCGCATTCGGGGTACCTTTTATGCTCCTGCATTATTTGCAGTGTAAACAAGAACAGGTGTCTCTGGTTGTTCTATTTCACTTTATTTGGTATCTTTTGGAAGATTATTCTTGTAATTATATAACAAATTAGTGTAAAGTGGTTGACTAAATTATTTTTTAGGAATTTTGTTTTAAAATCAATCTCTCAACCAAAGAAGAAACAAACATTATTGCATCAAACCCCCTACAGATGTTAGGTTTCTTGTCTAAAACCTTTTAGTGAAATTATTAAACTTTATTGGTAATTAAAGTAAAAAATTTGCACATGTAACTAATAATTAATAGTTACATGGGCAAATTTTTACTTTGATATCTTTTTTCAATTCATAAATAATAATAGAATAAATTATTTTAATAAATTTTACTATTTTATTGCTATTTTATGATTATAATGCATACCTATTTATTATTAATTTTGTTTCATTTATTAAAATGATTATATAAAAAATTATTAATGTTACCCCTAAATGCTCGGTGTTGTTTTTAAAAAACATGTCAAATTTCCTCGGATTCTATTCTTCCGAATTTAATAAAAAAAATTTTACTATTTTTTCTACTTATAACTAGCACATACAAACACAATTTTTCTTTCTTTTTTCTTTATAAAGAAACGAAAAATTGCACGGTGTAGGGTTAAGGAGCGTTTGTCATATTTCAGTTAGCAGTTACTTTGTTATACCAGTTTATAAAACTAAAAAAGGCGTGACCAGGAATTACCCCGTTTTACTACTGCTTATATTAACTCTTAAAACCCAAAATTTTTATAAACGGGTCATAGCGGTTTCTGAAGAGATAAAAAGTGAAAAAGCCGATTTGTGCCCTGAGATTGAGTCCCCCTTTAATGCATATCAAGGCCGTATCCAGAGGGGAGGGAGGGGGGGCCCACGGGCCGGTATTGGGTTGTCCGGATTTCGGGCCTCCCCCCGAAATCCGGAAATTTTTCGCAATGTAGCATATATTCCTCCCTAAAACTTTCCTCAACATAAGTGTTTCAAAGTCAGCCACCCCTCCCCCCTCCCCCCCCCCCCCAAAAAAAAAAATTCTTGCTATGTCCTTGATGCATATTTGTCTGGAATGATATAGAATATCCCCAGATTTTTCTAAAAGGAAGAATATTTTCAGTGACGTAGTAATTGTTGAAAAAATCGATTGACATTTTTTATGAAGGGGATTTTATTATTTTTCCCCTACAGAATTAAAAGTTTAAATAAAAATTATTTAAATAAATCATTGAATTTGCATGAACAACTCAAAAATTACTGTCAATGAACCTCTTACATTAAAACTGCAAGTGACAATTTTTTAAAAGCGTTAACATAAAAGAAAAAAAAAACAGCGTGAAAGCAAAAAGAATTGTATAACTCCAAAGAATCAGACAGTGAACGCGCTACTAAAACGTAAACAGCGGGCCGCTCGTGTTGCTCTGATTGGTCAATTTCTTTTTTAGTGACGTCACAGTGCTATCTTTTTCGGATATCCATGCGCTAACGTGAAAATGAAATAGTCCCTGATAACTTTGGTTACTGTGAATTAATGGACAATCATATTTTGGAGAACTTTATGAATTTACATTTACCAGCCAATATTATGCTTTATTTTGGCAGAATAAAATTGCCCCTCAAGAGTCGGAACGAAAATTAATTTTAAGCTCTTTTTGAGACTTCGGCCCACGGACTATATATAGAGGACGCAAAAGTTTTCGGGTTGAAGATTTGCGGTATTTCTTACCTTTTCTTTCCTCCCTCAATAATGTTACTGGATTTGTAATTCAGAACTGAAGAATAAAATTTTTTGAAGCAATATTATCAAGTGATGCCTAAGAATTTCTAACCATGATTGGGAAATTATGGGCATTAAATGTTGAAATTACGTATAGGGCTGTTCCTTACAAGTTTATAAACACAAATAATTTTTCATTTCGTGACATAGGGACAGGGATCAGGTTCGTTTTTAGGCCTACTAACTAATAAATTCAGCCGTTTATAAAAATCAAATTTAAAGGAACGGATTCTTCTAATCTTTAACTACCGTATAATGCAATCGGCTTTTAAAAATCAAAGATTCAGATACTTTAATACTCACCGCGTAAAGTAAACTAAAGTTATGGAGAGGTTTTCATATCAAAACTTATTATGAGTTGCATGCCTAACCTTTTCCTTTTGGGAGCATACCTCGCCCTTTATATTCGGCAACATAACTGATCAAGAATAATCAGCCTGATCAATTTTTCAAATGATAACTGGATTGATAACTTTTTAAAACATACTTTTGTGTTTAATAATGAATATGTTGCAAGAAACAAAAAAGTTGGCCGAAGATAAGGAATATCGAATACAGTGAAACCTGTGTAAGTTTACCACTTGCGTGCAGCACTTTAGAGGTCAACGTGGACAAGTGGTCAACTTACAGAGGGTGAGGTAGAGAGTGAAGATCAAATTCCGTTCTTGACAAAAGTGGTCAAGGTAGACAGGTGGTCAACTTTACAGATTTTACTGTATTTGGATCCAAAACGGGGGAGATAATAAAGGATATTACAGTAACAGGGGCGGATCTAGGAATGATTTCTGGGAGGGGCACCGGGTGTAAAAAGTAGTTGCTCATTTTTAACTTTCGCACAATAAAAACTCATAAGCTTGTTTCACGTATTTAAGATCACTTGACACCAGTTAATATTTTTAAAAGTACGAAAAATAATGAATTTCATCAAATGAAAAAGTGCAATACATTTCTACACCTATTAAGATAATAAAACGCCAATCCCTTCAGATAATTTTGCAAAATACCATTACAATAAAATTGAACTAATAAAAAAAATTGTTTCGAAGGTTATAATAACGCCAAAAAATTAGTAACATGTCAAGCAGCTTTTTAAACATTACGACTGTTCTTCTCAAAATTCAATATTTCAAGTAATGCAGTGTCAATGCAGTGATTTCAATACTTTTCAACAGTTCTAAATTAGCAATTTTGGGCATCCATTGACGATGTTACAAATAGGGGGAGTTTCGAGGACTTTTTCTGAATTTATTTTAACATTCAATTTATAAAACGCATAAGGCTATCATTGATAACAGTAAGGAATTGCTAATTTATTCTAAAGATGAACTTATAAAAATACAACTTTGATGATTTTCGAGGATGTGAGGAGATCAGGGGCTGTCCCCCAGAAATTTTTTGAGATTGAACTCTTAAAAAAGCATAATAGGCTATCTTTGGTGACAACAGAAGACGTGTGGTGACGTTATTAGACAGCTGAAAATTTTCCAAGATGAAGTTCTAAAAACACAATTTTGACGATTTCCGAGGAGGTGAGAAGACAAAATGGAGATTTGGGGACTCACCCCCAGAAATTTTTTGAAATGGAAGTCTTAAAATTGCATATTCGGCTATCTTTGGTGACGTTAAAACACAAGTGGATTCAAGGGCTCTCCACTGGAAACATTTCGAAATTGAAGTACTAAATTCGCAATTTGGGCATTCATTCATGACGTAAGAGAAAAGGGGGTTTCGAGGCTCATTGTCAAAATTTTTTTTGAAACTCAAGTCTCACAAACACACACCATCTTAACGACAACTCTGAACAAGAATAAAAGATTGTGTCAGTGTGTGTGGAGTGTGGGAAGTTCCGACTCTTCTTTAAATCAACTTGACTGCCCTTCTCTCTGCTTTCTTTCATTTATTTCAAATGAAAATGTTTTAACTTTTTGCCTTTTCTTTCTTTTCTTCGAAAAACAAGTTATTGCTTTGGTCATCGAATTTTTAATTTCCAACTCAATTTTGATTTATTCGAAATACAAACAACGTCTTCGGCCCCTAGAAAAGAATTTTCAGACAGCAGTATTATTTTGCCGTGATCGCGATACTATAAGTTTTTTTTTTCCTTTTTTTTTTAATTTTAAATATCATGCTTCCCTGAATCTTACTTCTGAAGTTCTATTTTTGGTGTGAATTTTCATTGCAATGTTTTGTATTTCTCTCTCTGTCTTTGTTTTTTAATTAGTTTGTAACGTATTTCGGCTGCCCATGCGTTTTTATACCTTTTGCTGTGATTTTCGTAGTAATATTTTGATTTAAAAACTCATATAGAAATATAAAACTTTCGACTGCTCGACTGGGAAATTATTATGCTTAGTTATCTATTTATTTATTTATTTATTTATTTTTCATACTCGGACTTGCACTCTGTTTCTGTAATGTTTTGAATACTTTTTTTTCCCGCTAAGAAAGGTTTGAAACGAAACGCGCATTTCAGCGGCCCTTAATTAAGTAATAATGATAATAGTTTTGTCAATATTCCTATATAATGTTTTAAGCTTGCAGGTTGTTTTTTTTTTTTTTTTTTAATTTCACGGAAGAAAAAAAAAGTAATTTTTGATCATCCATTCCTTTTTTCTCTTTTTTTGTACTGCAAAATTTTTCCTTGTCTTTTTTTTCTTTTCTTCCTTTCTTATTTTTTTTTTTCATTAATTAACTGAAGTATTGTTGGGCCCCTTTCCTGAAAAACTGGAGGAGGGGGTAGCCCTCTCCCCTTTTCGACTGCCCTGATTGCCTTTTATTTAAAGTGTAGTTGCTGATACGAAATCGACGGGTCATCTGTTTATTTGCTGAAGGTCACGTAGATCCATAGCGCACAGCCGGGTCATTTCGAAGACGGAAAAATATTTATTTTTCAGACTTTTTCAGTAGCAGGAGGGAGCTTTGAAAAGTTATATAATAATGGGAAGCACTGCCAGGAGGCACTTGATTGCATAGTGACTTTGATTGCCGAACAAAATTTAACTTATTCAAATATGTTTTTTTCTTTTGCATAATATTTGAAAAAGTTGGTTGATTCAGTTCAAAAATTAAAAAAAAAAAAAATAACAGCGAAATGAACAACTTTGGGGTGGGGAGCACGTGCCCCCGCCCCCTAAATCCGCTACGAGAACTTGCATAGATTTTTTGTCGGGTACTGTGTACAGTTAATTTTACGCATTTTCAATTACACGATGAATGGATTCTTCAAGACAACGGCAAGAAGTTAGTAATAAAATGAATTTATCGTTAAACCATGTGTTAAATAAATGAATCGGACGTATATTGTGTATTAAAGTTAGTTCCCTTTATTATCATTTTCTTCGCTTGTATTAATCGAACGAATTCTAGCAGTAGATATGGAAACATCAAAAAAAATTTCAAATTAACACCGCGGTTTTTAAAATCCGTCGATTAATGAAATCAAATCCTTCATAAAAAATGTAATTTGATAAAGAGGCGGGAATTGCAGATGTGATGAAATTTTTTTCTAGTGTCTCCCCCCCCCCCCCCCCCCCCCGGAATATTTTTTGATTAATTCTCAACCATTCTCAACCTCAACCAATAAAACTCAGATGTAGAGTATGTTTGGTGGCGCCATCTCTATGTTCCAATAAAAGCTATTTGATTCACTATGCTTAAAAGCAGACGTACGTTCTTTGTCTCAGGTTGCTTTTCAGCCTATTTGAAATTTACCTTGCAAAAATATCTTTTAAATTTAATAAAACCATATTTAATAATATTTTAATTAATTTTTCTTAACGCCACGAAAGCTAATGTAGGAGGTTTGATGTAATATTTTCAATGTTTTATTTTAAATGGATATTGAGCAAAAAAGTGATAATTATAATTTGCATAAAAATTTTAGAAAACTAGTTTTTGTTGCAGAGGTTGTCTTTCAGAAACGTAGTTTTAATTCGTTATTCAAGCAAATATTTGTCTCAAAAGTTTGTTCTCTCAAATACAATTTATATGTTCAACGTTCAGAATTTAACATGGAATAAGTATGTGTAAGAAGTCAACATTTTAAGATAGTTTCTTTACAAAGGGATTTCTTCCATTTTTCATGGAACACACGTGCATGCAATATATTTAGCTGTGGTGCGTCCGTCACATCCGTTTGTTCTCTCCCACACTTAATAAAAGCATTTTAGCACTAATAAGCATTTTAATTTTCAGTGTAGAAAATTTATTATTAGATCAAGAGATATGCTATATTCATTTGAAAACTGTCTTTAATATTGTTTGAAATTGCTTTTTTTTTTTTTTTTTTTTTTTTTTTTGAAGGAAAATACGGATAATTTGCTGCAGACGTGTGAAATCATATTTTGAGTCAACAGCTTTCAGACGTGTTTAAATAATGGCGGCAAGATTTGAATGCCTATTATCAAGTTTTGTTACCTTCTTTTTGAAAAAAAAAACAACATCCATTTTGAGTGATGATTTCTATTCATTACTAAAAATTTAATATTAATTGGAGAGTTTTGAAGAGAAGAGCCACCCCAACCATATCTGTTAATGAGAATTTTTAACAAAAGTAACTGTAACCGTCAAAATAACACATGTAATTGTTTTGTTTTTTCTCTTTCCCATGGTTTGAAGCATGATCTGTTATTAATGTGCTTGTCTTCAACAGATTAATGAGCATTTTTGTTTATTTATTGCGAATTTGAATTATTATTAAAACCAAAATTATTCAGCAGTTCGTTATTCTTTAAAATTTCCTCGAAAATATAATTTTAATTTCTTTTGATGGCTACCGTAGCAGTACTTGGAGGAGGTGTGACTGGTTTATCATGTGCATACTATTTAAAAACGCTTGGCCAGTCGAAAATAAAATACTTGTGTTTGATAGAAAAAAATCCCAAATTTGGTGGATGGATTAAAACAACTCGGTTTCCTGACGGTGCTGTTTTTGAACATGGGCCAAGAACTCTTCGCGTCGCAACAAAACCCGGTTTTAATGCTATACAGTTAGCCGAAGAGCTTGGTTTGTCTAACAGAATGATGCCGCTTACGCGTCATCATCCTACTGCGCGAACGAATTTCATATTGTCTAAAGGTCAACTTCATCCAATTCCTCGTGCTTTGCCGGAATTTTTTAAAAAGACGCCTCTTTTCCCGAGTCCATTACTTAGGTATCTTTTGAAAGAGTTTTTCACAAAAAAATCCGTTTTAGAAGATGAATCAGTTTATGCTTTTGCTTGTAGAAGAATTGGTAAGAATGTCGCTGATTATGCCTTTGATCCCATGTGTCGAGGAATTTCTGCTGGGGATGCAAGAGAACTTAGCTTAAGATCAATGTTTCCATCTTTGTATGAAGCAGAAAAACAACATGGATCTGTCATCAAAGATTTAATGAGTCATAGCCGACTTTCTGCTTTTTCGGAATTTATGTCAAGCAGTCTTGTTCATCAAGCTGTGAAAGAAGCATGGATAATGTGGACTCTTAAAACTGGATTAACTGAACTCATTGATTCTCTAGCTTGCTCTATTGAAGAAATTGGAGTTTCTGACCTGCTTTTTAATTCAAAATGTTCTCAGCTGACGTTTTCAGGCAATAATGCCGAATTAGTTGTTGAAAATGAGAACATCATTGTAAATCATGTATTTTCTTGCATTCCTGCACAAGAACTAGCAGAACTTGTTAGTCAATATCCTGTTATAACAGATCAGTTGAAGTCTATACCCTCTGTGGATGTTGCTGTTGTTTACTTAGAGTATCAAGGGAATGTGTTAAACAAACAAGGATTTGGGTTTTTAGCTCCATCTTTTGAAGATTCTAAAGTTTTAGGAATTGTCTTTGATTCTTGCTGTTTTCCACAATTGAATGGTGAAAACAAAACAAGATTGTCTTGTATGCTGGGTGGCAGGTGGTTTGAAAATATTTTTGGAAATTCTGATTGTGTAAAAGAAGAAGATATTTTAAGGGTTGCAATAGAAGAAGCCAGTAAACATCTAGCGATAAATGAACTGCCAGTTAGGCATAAAGTAGTTCTGCAAAAGCAGTGTATACCTCAATATGTTATTGGCCATCATAAGAAGTTAGAGGTGGTTGACTCTGAAATTGCTAAGAATAATTTATGCCTTTCTCTCTTAGGAGCTTCATATAAAGGTGCTGGTGTACCTGATTGCATTTATAATGCTAAGCTTGCTGTTCAAAATTATTTAAAATCATTATGAACCATTTTGATGGGTAAAAGTTTCCTTTCTAAAGACAAATTTCCTCCTTTTTTTTATAAATTACGAGACGAAGAGGACAAATACTCTCAACTTAATTATTTATAATAATAGATTATGAATGTTTAAAATGTTTTTTGATATTGCTTCATTTAAAATGTTAATATGTAATGGTTGTTAATTATAATAAATTTAGTAATTTTTGTTTAAAAACCCAAAAGTAAGAGTTAATTTGAAAAATGTTCAACTTGGGAGTTCACACCTTAATTGTTAAATATAGTTAATACTAAATGTTATACTCGTTATTCTGAAGGGGAAAAGGTGCTAAATAATGAATATACACGCAATATATTAGAGCAATTTTTTGATGATGCATGTTTTCAGATAGTCACAGAAAAGAGTTTTTAACTTCCGTCCTTTAGAATTTTTTTACTTTCAGACTTTCCCCCATGATCATTTTACTATTGCGCGCGGTTCCCGCAATACTTTTTGAAAACCCACTCAAAAAAAAAATTTGCGCTTAAATTTTAAAAAATCCCACTTAAAATTTTGGTCAAGGTGGGCACCCTGCTATTGTATACTTGTTTCTATCACCAGATTTGTAAATATACTTATATTTATACAGAACCTTAGTATGGGTCAGTGGTCTTCAAACTTCATTGAATCAGGGAATCCCTAGAGCTAAACTTTTGTTTTCTTTTGGTGGTGAAACCATAGCTGATCTATCTTTATTAAATTAAAGAAAAGTACTGTATTTTTATTAAAATTTGGTACTTATCAGTTGAAACCTTGGTGGACTTTACTTAAATAGTTGCCAATGTAGATTTATTGGTTGGTATACCTTTTTTTGTAATAAATTCATGTACATTAAAATTCAAAAAATAATGAGTACTTATGGGTTAAAGGACCATCATTGGCAATGTTTTGTTTTTTTCTTAATTGTTGCCAGTATGACTTTTTTTGCAAAATAATGCTACCTATTTAAATTCAATAAACTTGCTTTGTTTACTATTGATTTGGCAATGGTCTCTCTTGTCAACTTTAGCACAGTTGGTCCTTGAACCAGTAAGTACCAAAAATTTTAACATAAAATTAACGTGTAATAAATAACATTTTAACTCATGCTCCATGTGTTACTTCTTTCTTGCGTTATATATTTTTCTTTTCAGAACTAAAATTCTACCCTTATTGATGCTATCTGCAGTCACATTTCATACTCATTCTTTTTATATAAGTTTTAATCAATGAATGTTAACCAACTAGCTTTCTTTTTGTTCTTTTTGAATTTCGATTCACATATTTAGAAGAGGACCACTGGTATAGGTTATCATTGATATGTTCTAATCATGATAAATAAAGTAATAATGGTTTTATTTGTAATGGAATTATATTTGTTTCTAGTTGTAAATGTTGGACTTTGTTAAGATTATAATTTTTCTTTTACCTGTTTTTATAAGTATAAGCAAAATGTGTTTCCTTTCTATAATTTAAAGCAATCAGTGGTCTGCCCGAACTTTAAGACCACATTTCCTTTTTTTTTAAAAAATTGTGACAAACCTAATAATAATTTTGTGAATATGAAACCTGGGTTAAATCAGGTTCTTTTAACTAGGACCTGTTTTGTAAAAATAGGGTCCTGTTTCTGAAAAGTTGTGAAAATGCACATTTTCTCAAATTGTATTTATCACATCTGGAAATTTAAACATATTGGATTAAACAAAAAACTGAAAACATTCAATATGAATAAAAATATATACATTTTTGCTTATGATTCTGAATTTTAATAGCTTCTGAGAATAGTGCATTAAGTAATCATATAGAGTAATTCCTAGTAGAAAAACAAGATCTGATTATCTTCAGAAGTTTAATCGATTATATTACTAAATTCGGCATGGAACAAGATTACATAACATGTGATCTATTGTTATATCCATTTAACCAATAATTAATGTAAACTTTTGTTTAATTTACACATTAAGTGACTAATAATTACCCTGGCTGCAGGGTAAATATTAGTCACACTTTGTTTTTATCGTAATAAATGTTAGAAATAAATGTGATATATTATCCTTATTTAGTGTATTTTGACTATAAACATTGCAATAGTTATTTTTCCCCCTCCTAATAATTACTAAAAAATTAATGAAGAAAAGAACATTATAGTACCATATCTCAGAACACATTTATTTAAACTAAAAGTGCTTCAACTCTACAATTCTTGACAGAATTTATTATAACATTTTGTAAGCATTATTAATGATACTTGTGTCCACAACAAAAGTTACCTCCCTTAAAATTTACTGGCCCATATAATATATTAACAATTTCTAAGGTGGCTTACTTTGGCTATTGGAAATTACCTGTTTTTTTTTTTTTTTGAAAAATTTCATTTCAATATTTTTCTCATCTACTATTTTTGTAATTTTCTCAATGTAAAAAGGGTCTTTGTAATGATAGACAGCAAAATATTCTTGTTTTTAAAGCACATAATAGACATCTCTGACTACTTTTTTTGCATTTTCTACTGCTGAACTCTCTTGTAATTGTTCAATTCCAAACATATTTACAATGTTGTTATTCTCAACCTTGGATATTTCTAGCTCCTCATCCGATGCTTCAAAATAGAGGCTTTTTTTCTCATGGTAAAGCCATTGGTGATTCTGAGCAAAAAAAAATTTTTGAAGTTAACATGCAATTTTTGGAAAAAGTATGCATTACAAATTTAAAATAAAAATTACCTTATTAGGTGACTTTTTGAGGTAGCATCTGTTTAAATACCTTCCAACTTTAAAAACAACTCAAATATTTATAGGATGCAAAAGGATTGTAACACATGGCACGCCCATTTTCAGCGTAGCACGTTTTCGATGGCATGCTTCCAATTTAAAATGGCAGAGGCACATGAACAAACAACAGAATGTAAAAAAAGCAACAAAGAAAACATTGTAGATAACCAACGGTTATTGCCTCAGAAGGTTCCTGGCCTCCCAATAACAGGAAGCTTCAGTATCACCATGCAGAGCCTTGCAGCGGAGCCGGTGGTGTCTATCCATGTCTTCACCAGAGTCACATAAGGGGCAAGTAGAATCAACATATGTGCCAATATGACATAAATGTGTGATAAGACACTCATGTCTTGTTAATAAGCGGAAGGTAGCCACAGCCTCCCTTCTTGGTTTCTCCGGAAATGAAGGCAGGTGATTGTATTTGGAGACCATTTTACTGTGTAGTTCTAGTTGGTAAGTTGACTTTAGATCTTATCTAATGAACTGCTAGGTGAATACAAAGAAGAGTTAATTCATCCTACAGTTCAGCAGGACAGCACCCTTCTTGGCCAGAGAGTCTGCCTGCTCATTACTGTAAACGCCTCAGTGACTAGGGATCTGGTCCTGGCACTCAAGAATCTCATTTGAAAGGGGGTGTCAATCGAGCCAACAGACTGGATTGCAGCCTGCGAGTCAGACAGAATAAAGACATTTTTAACATTTTTATCCAACGTTCGTATGTTTATGGAATTGTGAGCCCTCGGTAAAGAGCCGCAGCCATTCCTTCTCAGGATATTTGTTATCGATAGTGTCTAATGCAACGCTTTTCAGAACAGCTGCAGAAGTTTCCCGCCGTAAACAAATTGAGTCAATTTTAAGATAACCTTCACCTTGTGCAATTCCAAGGGGTATTTAGGTTTCATCAAATGTTGCTCCTTTTCATGGAACTCAAAGTCCTCTCTATTAGTCAATATAAACATCTATTTTAATCAGTCCATAATAAAATAAAATATGAGTCAATTGACTTAATGAGTTAATTACTTTGCAATTTATCAACAGGAAAATTCACCTTTCTTCAAATTCCTACCTGCAGACATGTGATTTTTCCGTATTTTAATGGAATTCTGTAGTTTTGGAAATTAAAATTTCGCTTCCGCAAAAATTTGTAATTTGGATTTTTTTCTCTTTTTTTTTAACCCTATGAATATTTTTGAAAGTAGCCTGCTTGCATTTCTGCAAAGTTTCACAAATTACGAGAAAAATTTACTAATTCGGTCCGTTTTTTGCGCTTTTAAGTGTCAATCCCGATTTTTTAAGCATTACGAAATCCGATTGCATCGGCTTCTGCAAAACTTCCTAGTTCTCGTTTAATATCGGATTCTTCTCCTTAGACATCAATAAATTTGAGCTTATCATTATTTTTAATCTTTCTTAAGTTTCAGCTTCTGTAAAGGACGTGCAGAAACGTCATTTTGCCACACCCACTCTAAATGTCGCCGATAATCAAGGAATTTTTAGCCTTTAAGTTTTAGTGATACATCAGTTGATTATAATTATTAAATATTAGAGCCTTATTAAAAATCTGTTTTAAAATATTTTTGCCAAAAATGTTTCGTTTTTTTAAATTTTTTTTTTTTTTTTTTTTTTTTGCATGTTATTTAAAATGTGTTTAAATTTTAGATCATCTTTAGCGTTAGGGTTCCCCCCCTTTCAAGTACTCATTTTACATTGTTACAAAATAAATAAATAATATTTCTTTCTATTTTAATCCAATATATAAAAACATGTAAAAAAAATATTCACACCTAATTTTGAAGTTATTTCATTTCATTAAAATTTTTATAGTTATCAACTATGAAATAGTTATTTCAGTTTAAGAAGTTATTGCTCAGAAACATGTTTATTTCTTTAAAAAAAGCCATGTCACTTCAACCCTTTTTTTGGTTAGACATAATGCCCCAATCATTTTTTTATATCAAAGTAATGAGTTGACTTACTTAGTATTTAATCATTCTATTGCATAGTAATTTGCTTGTAATATAAGACTTTTTAATAAGCTTTTACACAGCGTTATGTCATGATTTTTCAATATTTTTTTTCTCAGTGAGGCACAATTCTGACCAGAAAAGCAATTAAGCTATGGCTCGTTACAACACATAAATCTAAATGTGCGATATGATAAATTTTTATAGTATTGAATATGAAGTTATTTTATTACAGTTAGAGTTTTCTAAATTAAATAGTGTTAAAGAAATCTTTCTGGCTTGTAATGTAACTTGTATTCAAAGTGGTTAGATTTACTTGATTTTTGCTTGAAGAGTACTGGGAAGGGCTTGATTTTTACTCAGAGAATAGTGTATGCACCCTGTTGTGACCTGCTGTAAAAGACTGAAGAGAAATCTTTGAATATCAGTAAGTGGTGGGAGGTGCTGCTTCTTGAGAAAGAATAAAAGCAACTTTATCTCATTAAGCATTAAATTTCCCAGTTTCCAATGGGAGGGGCTTAAACCCCCTGAGCCCCCCCCCCCCCCCTTCCTATGCACCTGCTTGAAATGATCGCTTGAGAACTCTACACCATTGAAAAGAACACACTTTTCTCTTTCAAAATATGTTTCAATTTATCTTTTAATTACACTTGTACCCCTTTGAGTACAGGTAAACAGAACCTAAAAATATAGCACCTTTTATAGTGCGCAACCCTTTTCTCAAAAAGTATCCATCACACAGCTTTGAAATTTTTTATGTTTACATTCTCTGATATGGTCAACAAAAATACGAACCAGAATTTGTTTTATTCAAACAGAAAAAAAATATATATATAAATTTTTAAGTTTTACCCAACTTTGTTTTTAACCAAAAAGTTGACTACAAATACTCAAATAAATGGTAGTGCAACGTGAAAAAGCAGCATTATGAGAAAATTAATGTCAAAGTTTTGAGTATAAACTGTAACAGATATTTTGAAAGAGAAAAATGTGTTCACTTCAATGGTGTAACCTATTATGGTCACTGCATGCAATCAAAAGATACAAGCTTGCAAACATGATATTTTTCAAAAAGGTCAACGTTCCCCTTAAGTCCATTTTTCGAGTTTTTATGAAGTTACACTTAATGGACATACAGAGTACTGACAACAAAGCCATATGGGTTCTGAACTTTTAAAGCTCCTATCAGACATCTTCATTCTATGGTTTGTTCAGAAAAATATTGTCTTGTAGTACTAAAAAGGTTTATGCTTTAACTTCATTGTAAAAACTAGAAAAATGGATTTAAGATACTATGGTTCTCGGGTACAGACATATATCACAGATGCTTTCATGCAAACTATTAAAAATCTGCGTAAAGATGTGCTATCATATAAACCAGAATTTTATGAAATGAGTTAATTATTAAATTAAACTTCAGTAAGTCGGTACAAATTTGCTTGTATTAAAAAAATATTAATATATCGAGATTTTAAACAATTTATTATCACTTCACTCTCTTAGGAGCCAAGGAAAATTTTCAGGAGCCAGTATTTACATTTGCAAACTAGTCACCACCTGAAAAACTAGTCGCCAAGGCATTGTTTTTAGTTGCCCAGGCGACTTGCCGTCCGGGATTTGTCAAATCCTGTTCATATACATATGTAACCCTCCTGTTGTCTGTGGTACTATCAGTTCAGTGTGTTTCTTGTTTGATGAGTGAGTCAACATCAACTTAAAAGAAAGAATCACTATCATTATGGATTTTCTGATCCTCAGTTTCATTATTATCCTGCTATCACTGTAAATCTAGTTCCATTTAACTTAAAAGTAAGTCAGTGAGGCTAAGATGAATCTTAAATATTTAAACTGTAAATAATGAAAATTTGGTGGTTAGATACATATGATATATATCAGCATATAAATATTATGATATACAGTCAAATCTCCAAAATCCACACTGCTTGCTTGGGACCAAGGATTGTGCGGATTTTAGAATTTTGCGGATTTCGGGTCATCAATCTGTGTAAGCATTTTGCGAGGTTATAATGTTGCATTCACCCAGTGGTGTAGTCGAGGAGGGACAGCATCCCCCTACCTCTTTATTTTAATACGAGCGTCCCAAACTTTTTTTAAAAAAGTGTTCCCGCACCTTTGATTTCAATAGCTTATCTTCATATGCATAAGTGTCCTCCCCAACTTATTTTTCAGGACTACACCACTGCATTCACCTGTTCACTTATTGCCAAAACAATGTTTTGGTAAGCCACTAATTATACAGGCATGAATATATAAAAGAGATTGGTAGAAAAGAAAGAAAATTTATAAAAATTAGATACAATATTTATATGCGTGTGAACTTTAAATGATTTTTTTTTTATCAACTACTTTGTAAAAAGGCAGATTGGTGGTTGCCACTCACCAACTGGCTATCAAAATTTTTTTAATGGTGACCAAAAATTTCATTGCCGATCGCCACGTTGGTGACCAAAATTGTCTCCATTAATTAGATCAAGGAGGACGAACATCTGTATCACAAAATTGATGCAAATACAAAATTTATACAAAAAAATAGCTTAATATTTTTGTTGAATACAATTTGAATTGTGCACTAATAAAAAAATAATAAGAAATATTGCAAACCGAAAACAGATGCAAAAAGAGTGATGTCTAATTACGGCAAAACGCTAATATTGCGCATGACACGTGGCTATCAATAAACATTAAAATAAGCTAAAAATACATTGTTTTCAACATACAAAAGTCTGATGTGAGTTATTGTAAACAAAGTTACAAAAAATGCTTTTAGCTTTGAAAATGTAAGGAATTTCTAGTTTGTTTAACTAAGTTTTATGTTTACATCGGAAATCTTACGCGGATTTGAGAGAGTCTACTGTATATCCAAGGAGTCTCTCTCCCCTCCGAAAAATGGCGCACCCCCTAAAAAGAATTGGTCAAAACCCTATAAAAACAATGCCGCAGTCTGCACCTTGACATCCCCCTCCTCGGTAAGCTCCGCTCTAATAGCTTGTAGCGGTGCGAAAATAGCCTTCAAATAGCCCTCTTTGCTCCTGCCCAGGGGGCGCGCCTTTTGGGAGAGCGGTAAAGAATGCGGCTACCACCAAAAAGATCTTGGTTCGACTCCCGGCGCTTCACGGCCACACTCGCACCGTTACATCTGGTGACCCGGCATTTACGCACGCAGCAATGGAGACCCGAACACTCCACAGATGGCGCCACGAGATGACTTGCTCGCACGCATTCGTGCAGTCTGCACGCGCTCGCACTTGAGCCCAGCCACGGATCCGAGCAAACAGGCTCAAACTTCACTCACTCACGCAGCAACCTCACTTTCACGCCTTTCTCTCGCGCTGGTGCACCCATCTGTGGTAAAATATCGTTCACTCTTCCCCTATTCGTTCACTGGGGGTGGAGTATGTAGCGGTGCGAAAATAGCCTTCAAATAGCCCTCTTTGCTCCTGCCCAGGGGGCGCGCCTTTTGGGAGAGCGGTAAAGAATGCGGCTACCACCAAAAAGATCTTGGTTCGACTCCCGGCGCTTCACAGCCACTCTCGCACCGTTACAAGCTGCTATATAGATGTTGCCAACACTTATATTGAAACAAGGGGGCTGATTTGGCTGTTTTATGAGATTCGGTATAAAAAGTTATTTTTTTGCTTTATGCACATTCAATTAAACAGAAATCCAATGTAATTATTTAACCTAATTGTTATTAGTACTCATCATATATTTGCATAATACAGCATGTATGCTGTAATTAGATACCTCATTTTTTTTTCAAGATGATAAAAATTTAAAGACATTCATCTTTACTTTCAATAAAGGAATCCTTTTTCTTATTTGATTTATATTTTAATCAAATATAAGAATACACATTTTATTAATAGTAAATAAAACATTTTTATTAATGCTTGTAACAAAGAGAAAAGAGTTCTTAAAAATATACATATACAAATTCCGCAACCTCAACATAAAAATAACCCTATTCTTTTTTACTTTATGATTGATACATCATATATGCCCAAATTTCATGGTCACCTAAAAAGAGAAAACATAAGACATTACAAAATAGTTTATGATATAAACACAAACAGTAAAATCAGTCACCTCTCGGTTATGTGCTGGCTCAAGCATGTGGATTGAGCACCTACCCGGTGGGTAGAGTATTTTCCCCAAGTATTTACACTGCCCTTGTTGAATAACTAAATTCAGGGTATTTACACTCATCTTTAAAGTATTTAGTGATTGTTTGACTAAAATTCCAGAGACAAGGGCTAAAATACAATTTTTTAAGATGAGGGACAACTCCCCTCCAAGCTTAATGTGCGGAAGGGCTCAAATTTTTGGGCAGAAGAAAAATAGTGATGGTTTTTATGTTTTATTTAGGAAATCCAACATTACTTTCCAAATAACCCTCATATTGTTCTTGGCAGAGCGCTCTGTAGCTTTTAAAAGGGGTTCACCATCACTCTCGTGCGGATAGCTTGAATTTTTGAGAATAAAAATATGCTAAGAAACAGATCAACTAAGTATATAAGGTGAGGTTGACAATATTTTCTAATATTTAACGCCAAAACTAATTGCTTAAAATATTGCACCACCGAGAAGAAGATTTATTTCTCCACATGACTTTTCCTTTGGATACTGAACTGGAAGTTAATGAAAATGTGGAGTAAATAAATTTCACGTAAAATATCAGAATTAAAATAAATTTTAATTTTCTTTTAATAAAACAATATAATTTCAGTAGCACTCTAATGTAATTGCTTATTTTTAGTATGATTTTCTGACCATAATGAATATCATTCAATGTTTTGAGTAGTTGTAGAAATTTGCTAATTTAAGTGTTTTATATGATAGTATTACTGTCATTGCTATTTTATGTAAAATACAGTATAATTTTCTGCATTGTCATAGTGTTTATGTATGTGATTTTTTTCGGTATGTTTATTATGTGTTGGACATAAGTATTGGTGTTAAAAAAGCATCGACAATATTCATTCTTGGTATCATTAAAAAGTTGTATATCCTGCTATTGGCGATGATTTTTTAGCACCAACAAAAAAGTCACCAAGGTGAGATTAACTTTAGTTTGTACTTTCCTGCTATAAGTACTGTAATTGTTTTCAAATCACTTTGAAAACACCCAAAGGTACTTTTGGCAAATCTATGAAAATGCACTAAATTGGTGCAAATAAATTATGCGTATAACGAAACTGTACCTTGGTAAACTAATAGGAGAGCCCACCCCTTTTCAAAATCACCAATTTGGCGTGAATCTCGCAGAACGATAGAAGCTGGGTTTTGATCAAATCAGAGGGTTACCAAGATTGCGTACTCATCACCAACCATACCAATGAGGTGGGCTCTCCTAAGATCCAACCCTGTACCTTAATGTTATACATTAAAAAAGCACACAAAATAGCACGATCCACCCCTCCACACATTTGCTTTGCACATGTTGCAGAAATTTGCTGTACATCCTCAACCCGAATGATATCTTTTGCCATGTACTTAACATTTAAATTTGACTCCAAAAATGAACTTACATTACTGTTTTGACTGGTGCGTACTCTGCATTTTGCCAGACAAATATTTATCATCTTGACTAGACGAACTTCCAGGCATGTTTAAATGAGTTGGAGCTTTATCGCGAGTGGAAAATGGTTCTGGAACGTTACTCTGCATTACCGAATGCAAACTAACTGAATTTCCAGATTTGTATGCTTCCATATGAGCTTCATCGCTCATGGGTTCATGTGAATTAATTTGCTTTGTTTCTATGAAAGGATCGTCACTGCATTCGTCTTGGGATGCTTCTTCTACGTAATTCTGCATAACTTCTTTCGCACGGTTTGGGCAAAATTCAACATCTTTGGCAGTGTAATACGGAGCTTGTTGCTCATTGAAGTTAATTTCATTTGATTTTCCTTTCTTATCACTTACAAAACGAGTTGAATTCGATGATCTGATCACTAAATTGTTAATAACTTTCTCGGTTATTCGCTGATAGAAATTTATTTTCAGCATGATTAATAGATGAAAACGTTTCTTTTTATTACATCTACAGCTCCTCGCAATGTTTACATTCCAATTGGTGGACGCTAGTTCGCACCCCTTTGGAATCGTGACAACACGCCAGGGGGCGTGGGGCTCTGACGTCACTCTGTTTAAGCCGCATGCGCCGTTTTCGTTTTCTGCGTTTAGTGTGTGAGTATAGTTTTTGCTTCAAACAGATCTAAGGAAATTAACGTTCCAAATAAGAGGAGATTGCTCTCATTTATTGTTGTTATTAAAGCAATATAATTTTTTTTCAATAAAAACTTTGTGTAATTTTTTTTTACTACTGTTAATTTTTTTTAAACTTTGTGTATTTTTTTTTTCAATAAAAATGTGTGTTTTTCAATAAAACACACATTTTGTTTTGAATGAAAATAAGGAATATTGGGAAATGTACGATTTTTTTTTTTCAGTTAATTTTTCTGAGAAAATTTAAATCACCTCCAACTAGTTTTAAAAAAAATATTGTGTGTAGCATATTTTAAAGGAATTGATGACAGAAATAATTTGCAAATACTTTTGATTTAGAATATGAGATTGTGCACTAAAACTTTGTCAAAATGCAACCAAACATTAAGTTGAAGTATGATTTAGATTTAAAAAAAAAATCATATACATTTGTTCATAATTCTTTATTTCTTTTTTATAGCATAAATCCCAAACAAATTAAAATTTGAAATCACATTTGACAAATTTGAAAAAAAAAGAAAACAAACAAATTGGATTACTTGAACGCAAAAAAAAAAAAAAAAAAACTAGGTGCGAAATTCTCATAAATAAGAAACAAATTAAAATTAGCAATCACATTCGACAAATTTGAAAACAAAAACAAATTGCATTAGCATCAAACAAGTTTGAATCTACAGCAAAATCTTTGTAGGAAAATAATCTGTGCTACATAAAAGTACCACATCATGTAATCATGCAACAGATACTTGCATACCAAGCTGACATTCAATCCTTGGAGACTTTCAAATAAATTCAAGATTACTGAAAAAAATATGAAGGACACAATTTTTGAAGGTTTACAAATTTTAAGGATCAAACTGAAGAATTAAAATTGCAACACACATACCATTTGAAAAATAAATCAATGGATCTCTAACAAACAAATCCAATTTTTTTTTAAATTGATAGTAAAAAAATCAAAAATAATGTACAAAGTATATAAAGCAAATTTGTGTGCACACTTTTTCTTTTTTTGAACACTAGGCAAAACCATATTTACAAAAGCAATAATCAAACAATACAAAAACATCTTGTAGAAAGAAAGAAAATATATATCGATTGAATACAATCTACCAGAATGCTCAAAGATGAAAAATATGCAGCATTAAAAATATAATTAATTAAACGTGACATTAAATCTAATAAAAACCTCCATTTTTTTCAGTTGTTTTTAACAACACCCATTAAAAGCTTGATTTTACATTAAAATTCATAATATTTTGGATAAAAAAAATGTTGTAGTCGTAATTTAAGGGGGGGAAAAGACAAATATTTTTTGAAATTCTTGCATACTTGAAATAAACAAAAAAATCTAGGTGAGAAAATCTTCACATTTCTTACAATAATAAATTGATGATTTTAAAGTAAAAATTTGTTCATTAATTGCATCGCACTTTTCATGGAACTACTCTTTGCATTTTTTACATTGTGCCATGCGTTTTCCTTTGAAGTTTTCATCAGACTCAAAGAACGGTCTTCGGCAGAGGCAATAGAGAGTTATGGTAAATGTCAACGCTTTTATCCTATCTACAGAATCATTTGTTTCCTTAAAGTCTGTGAAAACTCCCGACATCAAGCATGCTCTTAGGTGTCCTCGAAGTGATCTAGCACAATAGGTCAGATCCTCAGTATTCTGGTCGATTGTATTCAATCGATATATATTTTTTTCTTTCTACAAGATGTTTTTATATTGTTTGATTATTGCTTTTGTAAATATGGTTTTGCCTAGTGTTCAAAAAAAGAAAAAGTGTGCACACAAATTTGCTTTATATACTTTGTACATTATTTTTGATTTTTTTACTATCAATTTAAAAAAAAATTGGATTTGTTTGTTAGAGATCCATTGATTTATTTTTCAAATGGTATGTGTGTTGCAATTTTAATTCTTCAGTTTGATCCTTAAAATTTGTAAACCTTCAAAAATTGTGTCCTTCATATTTTTTTCGGTAATCTTGAATTTATTTGAAAGTCTCCAAGGATTGAATGTCAGCTTGGTATGCAAGTATCTGTTGCATGATTACATGATGTGGTACTTTTATGTAGCACAGATTATTTTTCCTACAAAGATTTTGCTGTAGATTCAAACTTGTTTGATGCTAATGCAATTTGTTTTTGTTTTCAAATTTGTCGAATGTGATTGCTAATTTTAATTTGTTTCTTATTTATGAGAATTTCGCACCTAGTTTTTTTTTTTTTTTTTTTGCGTTCAAGTAATCCAATTTGTTTGTTTTCTTTTTTTTTTTTCAAATTTGTCAAATGTGATTTCAAATTTTAATTTGTTTGGGATTTATGCTATAAAAAAGAAATAAAGAATTATGAACAAATGTATATGATTTTTTTTTTTAATCTAAATCATACTTCAACTTAATGTTTGGTTGCATTTTGACAAAGTTTTAGTGCACAATCTCATATTCTAAATCAAAAGTATTTGCAAATTATTTCTGTCATCAATTCCTTTAAAATATGCTACACACAATATTTTTTTTAAATCTAGTTGGAGGTGATTCAAATTTTCTCAGAAAAATTAACTGAAAAAAAAAAATCGTACATTTCCCAATATTCCTTATTTTCATTCAAAACAAAATGTGTGTTTTATTGAAAAACACACATTTTTATTGAAAAAAAAAATACACAAAGTTTAAAAAAAATTAACAGTAGTAAAAAAAAATTACACAAAGTTTTTATTGAAAAAAAATTATATTGCTTTAATAACAACAATAAATGAGAGCAATCTCCTCTTATTTGGAACGTTAATTTCCTTAGATCTGTTAGAAGCAAAAACTATACGCACACTCAACGCAGAAAACGAAAACGGCGCATGCGGCTTAAACAGAGTGATGTCAGAGCCCCACGCCCCCTGGCGTGACGTCACGATTCCAAAGGGGTGCGAACCATGGAGCTATTATCTAGGGGAGATGACATCGTACCACGTGACGTCCTGCCAAATAGCAACCCTACCGAGCTCTGTTTGTGCCGATAGGGGGGCGTGGCAGGGCCGATGCAAGTGCCGATCGGAGATCAAAGCTTCTGCTGAACTGACCGTTATTTTCGTGCTCGTTCTCGTAACTTTTATTGATTCTGTTGTCTTTTTATGTCTGTTGTTTTTATAATGCTATAGTTGCATTTCCGAGACATATCCCCTGACTGTTTTTCCAAATTTGAAATCAACCAATTCATTTCGTTTAAACTTTTTCAGAGCTGCCACTCATTGGAAATGACTTCTGTACATATAGCAGTACGCAATGAAATGTTTGGAAAAAATACTGTGGGTCATTATTTTAACTTAATATAGAAGGAATAATATACTTCCTAGGGATACCCGCCTTGCATTTTGTAAAAGGGGTAATGCTTCTATAAACTGTACCGCTTGGATGATGTGGAAAACTTTTTTATAATTTTAATGAAATTAGATAAGTAAATCATATTTAAAAAGTAAAAAATATATGTATGTATATTAATTGTAATATGAATAGTAATGTTCGTTAATGTTGTGAGAAAGTAAGATTGTCTGTAATGCTAACTCTACATACGATAGAATATCAGTGCCGGAGTTTTCCGCGGCGGGGCCAAACTTAAATATGCTGCCCACCTTCATCTAATTATTGGTCATATTTCACATCGCCTTTATGTACTGGCCTTTTTTTAAGGACTTTTTATTTAGGGGGGGGGGGGCATTGATAAATCCATGAAACTTTCGTCAATATTCCCAGGCATGGTCCTTTCAGCTCAACATTGGGAGGGGGTAGAGCCATGTGAAAGGCTCCCTTAACTGGAGATATGAAATTCTGACAGTCCAGGGGTTTCTCTCTCGGTGAAAATTTATATGCAAACTGGTGCATCTTGAGGCCTTAAGGCGCATTTGGGACGGCAAAAATATATTAGGGGAAAAAAAAGGCATAAAAAAACTTTTTAAAAACTCTTTTACTCACGAAAATACTCATCAAAATGCAGAACGAAATTAGCATTTTTGTTTAAATGCAGGAAAAAGACCCCCCCCCCCCCCAACTAACGCCCGTATCAAAGAGCCATGTCTGCCTTCTCAAATGACTCTTACAAGCTCCCCCCCCCCCCCGTTCCCAAGAGAATGCTTTGAAAATTTGCAAAAGAAGAACTTCTGTATTATTTGAGCATGACATGGATTTATATTTCACTATCACAAGCTCTCCCCTCCGCCCCTTCCCAAAAGGGTGCTTTGAAAGTTTGTAAATGAAAAACTATTAATATCCCAAGTAGCATGAGTACGTTTCCAAAACGTAAAAAAAAGGATGTCAAAAGACGTCAATATTTGGTCAAAATGTCTCAACATTAAACGTAAATCCAGACGTTTTCCAATGACATCTTCTAAACGTCAATTGCTGACGTTTCTGATCCGTTTACACGTTTTTAAAACGTCACTTGATGACGTTTTGTAGCCGATAATCGTTTAGGTTTGCGGACGTTTTGAAATCGTCACATGATTGTCGTTATTTAGTCGACACTGCGATGTGGTTTGCATACGTTTTAAAAACGTCATTTTATAACGTTTTTCAGACGACTTTGCTGCTAGGTTGTTCACCTTTTATTTACGTCACGTATCTGCGTTTTGTAGTGGAGTCGCTTTTTACGTTTTATAAATGACAGTAAATCAATTTCTATCGACACAACTTTTTAAACATTGATATCATTTATGAAATCCTCAACCAAGTAGCAGCATTTTTATTACATAAAAAAAACTATTTTATTGTCAATTTTACCTTTTTTTTAATGATAATACTTGAAGTCACATTTATTTTAAATGCTGTAAAAAGCAGGCAATTATTTTCCCAGTTTTGGTACAAGATTAAGAAAAAAACTTTTTGCCTCGGGTACTGAATTCAAAAATACTAAAAATAAACCGACCAATAATAACAAAAACATTTCTTTTTATTCAACTGATGCACATAAATATAACACAAAACAATTTTCACAAAAAAAAAAAAAACCTTACAATTCTAACAAACTTTTAGGAAAACGAAAACATACTGTCATGAATAGTTTCAACCTGTTTCGGAGCAGACAGAAGCTTTCGAAAAGCTTCAAGTATAGATCATTGTCAATCGATAACTAAGACTATAATTAATAAAACATGTCATTAACAACAAAATTATAATTTCCTTTCTAAATAATTCAATTTATTTTTAAAGATTTCATTACAAACACTAATATAATACACAAGCAAGACAAGTTAAAACTTTACTTTTTAAGTTGTTCATTAAAAATTAATGCTACATTAGAAGTTATTTAAAATTGTAAAACATATCATGATCAAGATTTTAATTTTATTACATGTAATTTATGCTTCCAAAGCTTATCCTCACACCAGGTTTTACCTGCTCTTCCTCCAGAAATCAAATTCTCAGAAGAGAAATATGAAAAACTTCACAAGTCATATGTTCTCGTTCTCACTGTTTTAGTAACTAAATTAGGATACTAAAACCAACAACAAAATCATCAATTTTTATTTAACTAATCAATTATGAGAGAAAGCAACCAAGTTTTCAAATATTGATCATGGTTAAACAAAGAAATGGGAGCACAATTATATATACTTGCATTAATATAAGAGGGAGAGATTAAACAGTTCATTTTTGCACTGATAATACACTTTCCAATGGAAACAAAGTTGAATTTAGAAACATTAATTAACCGCTTATATTCATTATTTAACAGCCAATAATAAGAATCCGTTTGCAAAACAAATCTGATAAAATTTTGTGCTTTCAATCTTATAACACCTAACTGCATAAATAAATAGAAAACAATTTGTTAAGTATAAAGACATAATGTATAGGCACAATTTGTATGTATAAAGACAAAATTTCTTCAAAATTTTACGAATTATTACACTTTTAGATAATTTGTTTCTTTTAGTTTATCTTAATGAAGATCAATATTACAAAATTTAAGAAATAAATTGAACATCTTTACAAAGTTCAAATGTGCAGCAAATAGTGTAAAAGCAAAACATTTTGCTTTCTGAATGTATGCAAACTCTTACCAATTTATCTTATTTTTTATTTTATTTTTACACAATATTTCAAAATTCAATAAATATTTAGAATCACAACAAAATTTAAATTCTATGCAGTTGAAAGACATAAACTATAGTTAGTTTTTGTAACCTTTTTGGCAACTTGCTCCCACTCAGGCAAAAAATAAGTTTACAAAAAAATTTTACATTATTTTTAGAAACGTAAATTATTTCAGAAAACAATATAAAAATTTAAATAGAGAATAAAATGGGAAGCAAAATTCATCAGATAATTGCAACTGAAACTGAAAGAGTCTTCAACTTCCTTGACTTTGGCAACCTAAATCCCTCTGCACACTTCCTAAAAATAAAATAAATAATATAAAAGCTGACATATTTCTCTATTTCAGATGGGAATGAAGTGCAAGTAACATCAGTAAATTTTCTTCTTCAAAAATTAATGATCAATTTAATTTTATACCCTTAGGTATTTTTATTTCTGTTGTAAATAATTTGTTTCAAGAACTTTGAATTAAAATCCTAACCTAATATTAAAAACAAGGGAAGTACACACAGTAGAAGTCTACCTTAATGTTTCATGGATGAAAACAATTAAGCAACAACACTGGTCTAGGCCGTGCAGCAGGTGGTGTTTACCTTTGGCAAGCAGTAACTTTAGACTTTCATTAAATAGTTGTTTTAATTGCAACATTTATTAATTAACAAAATGAAGGTATTCAATAATGCCCCAATATTAATTTAATTATTTAAGTCCCTATTAAATTATAGACCTCACTGCACATTATTTATGATACAATAACTATTTTTGCGATTGGTCCATTTTTTTCATTGCTGCATTGGTTCTGTCCAGTTTTTGAAACCGTCCTACCAAAAGTACCCTTTTGTTGACAAAAATACCAATTCTGAAAATGACACACTTTAATTGTTTTAGAAAGAACTAAAATCATTTTTCAAATTTTGCATCATACACTAAAGGATTTTTAATGACAAGCTTTCTTAAATAAACAAGTTTTTTCTAATGTCCACATCAATGAATAGATATTAGAATATATTTTTATCATAACACTTATTTACAAAATAAATAAATAAAACAAAAAAATTAAAAATGATCATCATAATAGATTAAAATTCAAAAAAAAAAAAAAAAAAGTTTTATAAAAAAACTTATATCTGAAATATTTGGTAGAATAAAAAATTATAACAAAAGCCCTCCCCCCCCCCCCCCCCAACCAAAAAAGAAACAAAACACATCAGTTTAAAAAATCGAAAACAATTCATTAGTACTACCATCAGAATTTTTGTCATTGCCATTTTCCTATGTTAATGATAACACAGTCAACTTTACAACAAATAAAATAAGGGATAGGCACAATAATAATCTTGCTGAATATCCACAGATACATACAGTAGCACAATATTAAATCCTTAATTAAGACTTACACTGCAGTTTGAGATTTTTTTTCTCTCAGGGTGGGGATTACAGGTGCTATCAGGTGTCATCATATTGGAAAAAAAAATTAATGGTTATAGAATGAGGAAATCTGCTTTTAACGAAGCAGTGTTTTGTTGCAATTTATGCAGATTTAGGAAAGAGCTATTTTGTTCCTTTAATATTACTTGAAACTTGAAAATGAGTACCTTTTCTCGATATACTGGGGAAAAAGCTTAACCATAATGAACAAATTAGAAAATACATTTACATCAGCCATTTGAAACAAAAAATACACATTGACAAAACATATTCCTTTCACACCAGATTTAATACATTACGTATATATTTACACTTATGATTTCATCAAGATTGCTAGAACTAAAGTTTTAACATTATTATGGAAATTTATTGTGTCAATCAAACTGTTCTTTTCTGTAATGAAGACCCAAGCTCAGGAGTTTTTCAGAGCAAAAATTACTTCCTTTAGATACTTAGATAAAAAAAATTATTTAATCACTTTTTTAATAAAATACATGTATTTATACAAATATTTTTAGCAACTCTGAATTCGGCAATGCAATATTACAATACATTGAAACAAGTAAAAAAAAATTAGATTATCGATAATGCAATGCATAATTAATTTTTAGTAGGTACCTGTCAAGCTTTATCTATCAAAGGGCTTTATTTTACAGATAATGTGATAGAATTCTAATGCTATATGCACAGTAAGTCTCTCTCCCTGAAATTAAAAGAAATTAGTTTTCTTCAATTAAATTTAAAGTTTTTTATCAGTACTAACGGGTCTCACATATGACTCTTGAGAATCCCTAACAAAACTGAAAATAATCTTATACACTTTTCTTCCAGGCAATGCATATTATCTTACATTATTCTTGATTTATAGTGCATTAAAAAGAAACAGTGTAATACTTTTTTGTGACTCACCCTGTAATATATAAAAAGTTGTGCGGTCGGTGTGCCATAATATTGTTTGTTAGAACAGTTCATAAAACTAAAAAAGACGAGACCATTAAGTACTCCAAAAAAGCGTGACCAAGAATTATTCCAAGGCCATAGCCAGAATTAATTTTTTTTTGGGGGGGAGGGCTAACTTTGAAACACTTATGTTGAGGAAAGTTTCAGAGAGGAATATATGGTATATTGCAAAAAATTTTAGGATTTTTGGGGGGGGGGGTGCCCCTCCCCCCCTCTGGATACGGCCTTGAATTATTTTGTTACTATTTTTAATCATTGTATAGATGTATAGCAAAAGAATTTATCAAAGAACGGCTATGAAACTAAATTGACTCTAGAGTAGAAGTGAAAATTGTTTTTTATTGTGTATCTATATAATAATTCACACATTATGTACCACACACTGAATAAGAATTAATTACTCTTGCAGACGAATTGAAAAAGTTGGTTTTTATGAAGGTCTTTTATTGAAGATAAGCACTTTAAGTGGTTAAAAACATACATTTTTGTAAAAAAGAGGGGGGGTGAGAGAATAAATTATCATATATGTCAGAGGTAGAAAAACCCATAAAACTCTGTTAAATATCTATATTTACAAACTTGAAGTTGTAAAAAAAGTTTATTATTTCTTTACTCACCAGTTTTAAAACTTATTCTTTCTTTAAAGCTTGCTTTCTCATTGAAGCCTCGTCACTAATAATTCCTTTTTTTCCTCGAATGTTTCCATTTCAGGTGAAGAAATCCCACATTCTTTTCGGCTTGTGGTACTTTTCTCTAGTTAACAGAAAATAATCTATATAAAATATAATATAAATGTAATCTATATAAATATTTATATTAAATATAAATGACAAAATCAATTAGTTTTTTTAATTGCCACATGGTTGCAATTAGCTTTTTCAACTTGTTATTTAACCTTTTGTTTACTTTATAAAATTTAAGACGATATTTGGCACAGTATTTTTTAAAAATCTACTTTACCCAGTAGTGTAGTCCTGGAAGAAATGCTGGGGGGACGATTACATATATGAACATCAAAAAATGGGGGTACGCTCATGTTAAAATTCGAAATAACTGGGGGGACGTTTGTGTTAAAACAAAAAGCTAGGGGGACGCCGTCCCCCTGCGTCCTCCCTCGACTACACCACCGACTTTACCTCATGTTTACGTCATTTTGTCCAACATCATTATGATTGTTTAGTTAACCATTACTGAAGTTGCAGAGGACCACCCACGTGTGACAAGCCAAGTTTTAATGGGTTTCTTGGACATAGTTGATAATGGGAGTCAAAACATTTAACATGTTGAGATAGCTTTTGTGTGCAAGCACATAAATACACCTTAAAATTTTTTTTTTCCGTTTAGCAAGTAATTGCAGATTATATTCTCACTGCAAAGGGCTATTTGTTAGACAAATTCAGTGATATGGTCAAAGAATCATTTAATTATAAAGCACATTCATATTCATTAATTTTAATATTCTGGTTTGTGTGACAAAATAGTTACACGTACGAAACTAAACAAAAAATGGGTAAACTTTTTTAAAAATTATTTTTTGCTCTTTATTAAAAGATTGTGCTGCTTTTATAACTCGTGCAGAGCTGCATGCAACAGCTAGTAATTAAAAACCAATAACATATAACTAATAAACATATAATGAGATCAAACAGATGGCAATATACCAGTTAAAGTTGAATTGAAAACTTCTCAACACCTTTTGCATTTAAATATGATTTCCTCACAGTAAAATAATGCAGGCAATATTAGGTAGTTCATTAAGTTTGAAATTACTGCCATAGGAAAACTTATTGATACAACAAAATTCGCAGTGGCTAATCGCACCGTCGGTGCGAATAGCCTCTAGAGGCTATTCGCACCACCTCCTTTTGGCGCATGCGCAGCACCGCGGCCCCAAAAAAATTTATCACAAATGCTGCCTCACTGCGCATCTCTAGATCCGAGCTTTTGCTTTGTTTTGCTTCACTGTAACCGTATTACATAGATTATTACTTTTCGGCGTGGTGTTTTTATTCTACGGTGATTACTCTCTCGTTATACGTTCTGTGTATATTGCAATGAGGGGCCTCGGTGGCCGAGCGGTCTTAGTACCAGTTTCCGCCCGCTGCTTGCGCGCAGTAACGAGGTCGTGGGTTCGATTCCCACCTTGCCCTGGGTGTATTTCTGTTATTTCCTTTCTTTGTGATGTAATAAAATCTTTCATGTATTGTCTTGTGCTATATGTCATATTGGACGACAGTTCATAAGCGAGTCCCGAGACTAAGCACACGAACTGGAAAATAAATGTACTTCAATTAAATTAAAAATTAAACTTCAATTAAATATTGCAATGAATTTAGATTTACATTGCGATTTAACAAACGGCCCTTTTCAGGGCCAAACAAACGGCCCTTCTCAGGGCCAAACAGCTCGGGATGAAGACACCTCGACCACGACGACGATGGCTACTAAGACACCCTTTTTGCTTTTTCAGTGTGGAAGCCAATTTTCTTCTTATGCTGAATTTGAAAAGGCAAAAGTGTCATACGAGAATTCCAATTTCGCCATTTTGGTAAAAACCAGATCGGAAAAGTTCCATGATGGCCACAAGCATCGCGAAAGACTGACTTACAAAAATGTAACTTTCGAATGCAAAAAAGGCCACAACTACAAAGGCTCGACAGCAAAAGGTATCAGGCCTAATGTTAAAACCAATAAATTGGAATGCAACTTCAGATTAAAGTTAAGCGCCAGAAATGGATTTTTAGTTGTGAAAGAGTCCAACTTGGAGCACACCAATCATGAGCTCAGCGAAGAAAGATATAGACACCTGCCTGAAGTACTCAGATTAAATGCAGAAGAACTGAAAGATGCGGAACTTGCCATTAAGGCTGGGGGCAACAAGAAAAAAATTCAAGCACACTTGATGCAGCAAAGAGGTGGAAAACCAATCATCTTAAAAACGTTGCACAACATCTCGACTAAATTGCAACAAAATGAGCAACACAAGGGAAAAAGTGATTTAGAAAAAATGCTTGACTGTATGAAAGTTATTCCAGATGCCATTGTAAATGTAGCATATGAAGAGGAAAGTAAAGAATTAAT
This sequence comes from Octonoba sinensis, assembly GCA_038502835.1. Lineage (NCBI taxonomy): Eukaryota > Metazoa > Arthropoda > Arachnida > Araneae > Uloboridae > Octonoba > Octonoba sinensis. The sequence goes on along the minus strand of CM076606.1, from coordinate 11,894,488 downwards.
AGGCGTCTATTTTCAAGATGCTAGAATGCAAGCCGTCTTTGAAAAATTTCCAGAATTGGTCTTCTTTGATGCCACTTACAAGCTAAATAACTATAAATTACCTCTATTTGTATTATTGGCGGTAGATGGGAATGGTGAAAGCGAAGTTGTTGCCTTCTTTGTCATTCAATCCGAAAGCAAGTTATGTGTGTCAACAATGCTGGATTTTTTTAAGGCAAATAATAAAGCATGGGAGAAAATTGAAGTCTTAGTGGGTGATAAAGACTTTGCAGATCGCCTTGTTTTTGAAGAGAAGTTTCCTTCTGCTAAAATACAAATTTGTCTCTTTCATGCCTTGCGTACATTTAAAAGAGAAATACCCTTAAAAGTAGACTTGTTACATGCTGATATCAAGAAGGAAATATTAGAAATATTTACAGACTTGGCGTATTCTAAGTCTGAAGAAGACTACAACATTTCTTATAGCAAATTAATTTCTTTGAATATATCTAATTTGACCGACTATTATAACAACAACTGGCACTGTATAAAGGACGAATGGGTTCTGTATGAACAAAATAGGAATTTTATTATTAAAAACCGAACCACAAACAGGGTCGAAAGTTTAAACCAAAAAATAAAAAGTGTAGTCACCAGGTACAGTGCCTTAGGAAAGTTTTTTGAGGACTTGATCATATCTGTGGTGTCCACAAATGTTGAGCGGGATCACCGTGCTTTAATGATGGTGGAGAAAGCACCAATAAAAACAAATTGTGACACAGTGGAAGAAGACATAAGAAAAAGTCTTACCCAATTTGCAGCGAGACATGTATGTGATGAATATTACAAATCAAAGGAAATTATATTCTCCTCTGTAAAGAATGAGGTATATAGTTTCAATACTCGTTCATCTGTAATTGAAGCAACAGAGGATTCATGCACATGTGGACTACACTCTTCCATGGGCTTGCCTTGTCGCCACATTATGGCAGTAAGGAAACAAAAGAATCAACCAATATTTGTTGATTCGCTGTGTCGTCTCAGATGGACAAGACCATATTATCTTTCCGCCCATCCTGTTTTTAGAAGTGTCAAACCCCAAGGACATCTGAACATTGGCTCGAAACGAAAAGCGGAATGTGAGAAATACAGCGAGGCAAACCAAATAATGAAGAATATTAACTCGGTTCTATCTGTTTTGCCAAATGACAAATATGATTACTACATACAGAAGCTGAAAGATTTTGAAAATTTGTTGTCGTCAGACAAACTCATTCACATTTCAGAACAGTCATGTGATAATGTAGTTCAAGCTGTAGATCAGCCCCAAAATTCTGCAGTTGTGTCAGGCAATGGGGAAAAGACTTCAGCTGATGCAGTTGCCCAAACCAGCTCTCTTTGTGAACTTTCTTCAATAACTTTGACAAAGCCTGTTAAGAAACAAGGCAATGCAAAGGGATTTGGTCAAACAGTTATTGGTTTAGAAAGAGGAAAGAAGAGGAAGAAAACTCAGATTTATCGAGATAACATCTTTGAAAACAAATCGGAAAATGAGAGAAGTAATATTGTGCTGCAGTATTTTGTGGATCCAGATGTTGCAAGAAAAGCAATGAGCGGCGTATTAATCGAGGAAGAAGAAGTGTCTGTAATTCCTGAAATTGTACCTATGCAACGTCTGCGGGATGAAAGAGTCGACTTAAAATCCCTTCAAAAATATTTTCAACCAGATGCTTTCCTAATGATTGAGCAATTAAAAGACGCTATTATCCGAATGGGATGGAAGTGCTGTGACTGCCTGAAGGATTTAGAAGATAATTCTATTCAGTGTGACTTGTGCCTGAACTGGTATAATTGGACTTGCCAGAACGTTTCTGTTTCTCCACCATCAAAATATTGGTTTTGTCCATCCTGCAGATGATTTTTCTATTTTTAGCCTTAAGACCAATCAAATCAGCCATTGTTTCTCATGATTCTCGAATCACTACTGCTTCTGAAACATCAAAATTTTATAGAAAATAATTAAAGTCGCACAGGTGCTAGAATTTATATTTATTGACCTACAGAGAGGTCAAGGCTTGTCAGTTGAAGGGAATCCATCTTTTAAAAACAATTTTTAAACACGCCAGCATTGCTGCCAGTCCTAAGCCTGGATAAAGTGTGAAGGAAAATTGTTTGACGTGTTTTATTTCAAAGTTAATTTCAGTACTGAATAGTATATAACATGAAGTTTTGGTTTTAATTAATACCAACCTTTCTGTTTATGCTTTTCGGTTTACATATCTCTTGAAGATTTCTTCAGAAAGAAGTGGATGGATTTCAAGGCTTTGTAGTCATATTGAATTTTTGAATGCTTACGGAATTACTTTTGAGAAAAATTTGCAGTGAAATTCTGAATTTTTCTCACATTTTTGTAAATTTTTAAAATCAGGAGGTGAGTAAAGTGTAAAAGGCGAAAATTACAGGCTATGAAATATTCACAGTTGATCAAGGAACAGAAAATATATGTTGAATATCATAATTAGGACACCCGTTTAGGGGCGACACCCAGCCACGGAAAAAAATCTTTTAAAGCAACATAGAATAAAACAAATACTTAAAATTGTATATTTTTTCTATAATTTTCTTTTCTATTTTTAACTAAACAAAGTGGCAAAGTGTTACCTTTCCAAACTATATTCTAAGAGTTTTTGAACGCTAAACACACCATTGCCGTCAACAAATACCTTAAATATTGTGATGCCCATGATACTGTTTTTTTTTTTCCAAAGCTACGATTTTTTAAATAAATAGATTGCATTAAACTGCATACTTCAAACTTACATGATTTTTTTTTTTTGGTAGAATATTTTACATGGGTGACACCAACAATTCCCACCTGGCTGTCACCCATGCTGACTACGCCACGGCCCTTAATATTTATAAATTAAATTTCAACTTGCACTTTTCAAAGAGGAGTCTAAACACATGAATTGCGCAGATGATGTCAGAAGCGCACTACTACAAGTGGAAGCAGGATCTAAGCTATTATTCTCTAATATAGAAATTCTGGTATGACTACTGCTAGTGTCTCCAGCATTGAGTTGTGAGGCTGAAACAAGTTTCAGTGCATTAAGGAAGCTGAAGTCGTATTTGCACTCAACAATGATACAAAAATGATTGGATGATGTTGCGATATGTTTCGTTCATCAAGATGTCATCGATCAAGTTGAAGTTTTATTTCACATGCAACCAATGCAAAAAAAAAATTATTTCTACCAAAGACAGTTGAACAAATATTTTTGTGTCAGAAAAGAAATGAAATGAGTCCATATACATATCATTAATTATAAACCATATAAAAATGATTCTGTACAGAGTAAAATAAACATTTTTATTTTTTTGAATAAATGTTTTTGAATGAAATGTTTTTTGAACATACTATTTCATTTCTCTAGATCACATCTAATTTTTGATACAAATTGAATTTACAAAATAAGTAAATAGTTACACAATTTGTATGGATAGAAAAAATGTGAAATACTATTGATGAAATAATAAAAACAGTTTCAATTACTCTTTAGAAAAATTAGTAAGACATGTAAAAAATTGGCATCCCCCCCCCCCCCCCCAGTAGAGTGACGCCAGTGATAAGAATATAGAAAAGAAATCAAACGTTTGTTTAAAAAGTTTGCCTCCGATGTCGGCGACGGATATTAACATCCTCCCATTGGCCTTGAAAAGGAGAAAAGGAAGATCGGGAAAGAGCTGTTTCAATTCATATTTTATAATTAGTGCGGCTCTAATTAATTGATCTTTGCCGAAATGAAAGTTTGCCGCTTTTCGGCGGAAATTCGGTGTTTTGGTTATTTTTAAGATTGATATAAATCTGTGCAGACTTAGTATTTTTACGTTAGGACTTTTTATTTTTAATTAATTTTTCTACCCCACGTGTTATAGGTAATATTAGCGCTTTATTGTTTTTGTGCAGCAATCTTTTAGAATCTGCTTTTGATTTGAAAAATTGTTATTTCATTACTAATTTGCAATATTAAAACATAATAAGTTAAAGTATCGGCCTATGTTGTGTAATGCGTAATCGCAAAAGTACAGAATCCTCAAATGCAATTTTATTTTCCTTAATTTTAAGGAACTAAAATCATTTATATTCTGATTAACATGTTGTAAACTTCGTAATTTTTGTTTCCGTATTCTTCGAACTTCGAACTCTATGACTCGTATTCTATGATTCCACGTGTAATGTATAATAAGGGCACCAGATTTCAAGTTGCAGGGGGAATGAAAATTAAGCCAAGTTGCGCCACTGATCTTATGACTAAAAGTTTTCCTAAAAGAATCTTCCTCAATTTTTCATATGCAACAAAGAAATTGGACGAAATAAAGTAAAAGTGGGGGAGGAGGGGGGGGGGGAATCAAAAGTAAAATTCTAACATTTCATTGCTGTCATAAAAACAATTGAAGCGTGCATATTTTTATGATGTAACACGCTTGCTTGGAGCCTTACCAAAGCAGGGGCTTCGGAATTGTGCCCCTCACTAATGTCTTATCTTCAAAACCAAAATTAGATCTTAATTGTCTGTTAATATAAGAATAAAAATTATATTATTGTTATTTACGTTGCGATTTTAGCCTACTTTCTCGTAAAAGTAAAAAACATATTATAAAACATGAAAGCACGCTTAATGTATAATTGTAGGCACATTTGAAACTATTTGTAGTCAGTGTTGGAAAATAATCATTGAATGACAATAATTTTTCCTAAAATTGCTTGTATATGCATATTGGAAGAGCGGAAAACTGTGGAAATGTTTTATATTATGTAATTTGCATGCCTGTTGACTCTAAATATCAATAAATCTTCACGTTATGATTTTTCTACATTGTTTATATATTAGTGAACCATCATATTTTAAGGAGGGCCCTTGTCTTGCGATTATCAGGACTTATTATTTTCCTCATGCAGAATGCAAATAACGGTTGTGCTTTCTCAGCTTTAAGGTTTTTTTTTTTTTTTTTTTCCAATTTTTTTTTTTTTGGTAATTGAACTATCTTAAATCGCAAATTGGTCATTTTGTAATGAATGAGTACTTTTTGCAAAAATAACTAAATATCTTTGTCAAGTAATTTATCCTTAAGTTAATAATTAAAAATTTACATAGCAAACATTTCAAGCTTTTTTTAATGTTGAAATAAAATGCATGACTTCGGGCATAATTGTTTGCTTTAGAACAACTTCTTTAAAGTGTATTCGTTTCCATCTAGTGACTGATAAGTTGTCCATGGTGGTAACCCTGGTCCGTTTGCCGTGTCTTGAGTTATTGCGCATGTGCAGTGCCGATGGTGGTGCGAATAGCCTGTACAGGCTAAAGGCACCGTTGGTGCGATTAGCAGCGGCCAACAAAATTATTATCTGACATTAAATTAAATTGCTGATTTAAAATAATGATGCATAGAAACATATGAAATGTGCACATTTCAATCATTTATGACAAAAATATCTTTAAAGATAAAAAAAACTTCTCCTAGATTAGCAGCTAAGTCTAACAACAATTGAGATTGCCTAAAAAAAAAAAGAACGAAAGAAAACACCTTATATTGATACGCCCATGTACCAAATTATTTAAAATTTCAAGTGTATGCTTGAATTATTTTATTACGCATAAATCATTGCAGATAAATACTAAAACATAGTTGAACTGACAGACAGTCATAAGCACCTTATTGTTATAAAAAAATATCAAGCAGCCAGCCATACCTGTTTCTAAATTTTCACATGCAAGGAAAGTAGAAACATTAAAAATAAACACACACACACGCGCGCACTTCCGTACCTCTTTTTAAAAAAACATTGATCATACAAAGCATACGAAATGCAAAAAAAGTGCATCCTATTGCTTACCTGTAATCTTTTCTTCAAATAAAGATAAAATCCAAACACGTGCTCCCATCGTACCATCCAGACGATCCATCTTGTTCATCGTCGATCGTACATTGCGCATGCGCGCTTGAGTCGGAGATGGCGATTTTAAAAGACTGAAAATCTTCATACAGCAAAAACGTTACTGGGATTAACGCTGACGTTTTTAAAACGACACCAAAGTGACTATTTTTTGCGTAAATGTCTCAAAAAGGTCACAAATTCAATTTTTACGTTTCTGGGCTTAGACTGTCGTTTTGAAAACGTCCTATTTTTACAAGAGACGTCTTTTGATTTTTATGTCTTAAAAATTACGTGTAGAAAACGTCACTTTGCTACTTGGGATATTGTTAGCATAGCATGATTTATATTTCATTATCAGAAGAGGAAAAAACCTTTACTTTTTTAATTTAATATCTTTTTTAAAACAGCCTGCCAACTGATCAACAACGCAACATATTCAGTATAACTCAATTTTAGTTTCCGACAATGCATACAAATAAATAATTCTATTAATCGGTTTTAATCGTTAGCAAAATAGCCGATCAATGATCAAATCGGAGCGCCGAACGTTCGGCTAGAAAATTAAAATCCTAGTTAACTAGGATTTTAATTTTCTCTTTCCAAAAGTTAAATTTTCTTAGTTAAATATATTTTTCTTTTTGTTTATTTTATTGTCTTTTCTTTCTTCTTCCTTTTTTTTTTGCATCACAAATGAATTTGCTGCCCAGAAGTGCCGCCCGGGGCAAGGGCCCGGGTGCCCCCCCCCCCCCCGAGACCCGACACTGTTAAATATAACACAGTCGCCTTTCTAATTTCATATGCTCTTTGTCACTGAGATTGATTGTTTTAATTAGTAGTACAACCAGAATTTTTTTCTTAGTGGGATTTTTCCCAAGAGATCTTGTTAGTTAATATCTACATATAACTGTCTTAAAATTTGACTTTGAATACAAAAAAATGGGGGGGGGGGGGTGCCTCTCCCTCATTTACTTTGGGTTTCAATGATGCTAAAATTTACATACCTATACACTAACTCCCCAAAATTTATGCATCACAGTTCCTAGTTTTCCAGTAAATGCTTCAAATTTAGTGAGCATACCCATTTGTGTTCAGTCATTCAGAAATTTAAATCACTGATCAGCATTTTTCTTTGTAATGAAATTTTTTAAAGATCTTACTCCCCGTGTGAAACTCTTTTTATTGTTATGAATATTAACTTTTGTACCAATAGATTATTTTAATTTTTAATTCCAAGAATTTTGTCACATCAATAAGCAAACGCTTAAAAATAATTTAACTTTGTGCATGTAAACAATAATAATAAAATTACACGTTAATTTAAAGCACAAATGAGCAAAAAAATGCAGACATATGTTTCGGGATTGCTTGGAATCCCTTTTTCATCTTCATTTGGATGTTTTGCATCTAGAAGCTCCCTGTCGCATTGAAAAAGGGATTCCAAGCAATCCCGAAACATATGTCTGCATTTTTTTGCTCATTTGTGCTTTAAATTAACGTGTAATTTTATTATTAAAGCAAACGCTTGTCATTATTTATATCATTTCAGTGTTTTTGAACAGAAATAAAGTATTTATAATTTCATTAAAAAATATCAATTTTAATTTTATCTTTTTAAAATGATATTCCTAAAATTATACTTTGAATTATAGACGCTAGTTTTTATGCATAATTCTGCAAATATTTTTAAAACTACTTATTTCTTGAAATACAAATGTACTTTATTTTAAATAATGCTACGCAACAATTAAATGTCCTCTTTGAAATATTTACATTAATGAGCTTTCTATTACAATGCTTATATAGCCATAAATATCAGATCAAATGTACATGTAAGTAAATAAATAATATATGTATATATATATATGTGTGTGTGTGTGTACATATATTAATAAAGCATTCAAGATCTTTATTAAAACCTTTTAAAAAATGCTTGAGAAGACATGGAAGCTCAAACTCTGAATAAGAATGTATAAAAAGTTTAATATTAATACAATACTTGAGAAAACCGGCAAAATTATCGAAGGGCAAGCGCTCAGAGTATCGAAAAATGCGTTACAAAAACCAGCATTTTCTATCATAAAATTTCACCTAATGTTAACCGTTTTTAAATGAGAACTTGCTAATAGTATGGTGTATTTGTTTTCCGCTTTATTTGGAAGATTGCATGAAATCGGACCCAGATATAGGCAATGAAAATTTGAAAAATTCTCGTAGAAAAGCATTAAGCACACAGTTTGTGCCGATGCAAAAGAGCGACACATGGCAGTATAAGTACCACTAATAAAACAAAGGCTAAACGAAATTCCACCTTCACTAAGCAAAGGAGAATAAAGAAAGTCTCCAAAATTGAATGCAAAGAAGTATAGATTTTTTCTTTTGTGTATTCGCAGGAAAGAAGCTCACATTTGATTTATTTATTCTTTAGAGAGCGTTTGGGACACTCTTTTAAAAGTAAGCATAATTTGTTCCTCTTTTGCTTGCTACATCTGAAAAATATTTAATAATTTTCTTTTTTACTGTATTGAAAAGTTTCCGCTTATTATTATTATTTTCCTTTCATAATAGAGAGAGACTAGCTCCTATCTCCTCTCTTCTCCTGTGCAAGCTTCCGCCTTCCTTCTTATTAACTGTTATTTTAACTGATTTTTGAAACATTTTCTTTTTTGCTAGTTTTTTTTTTTTTACAATAGTCATCGACTTTTCGTTCCATTCTTATTGGGAACTTCACTTGAATAGAAAATAAAATTCAGGGAAAACATAACTAGCTATTGTTATGGCTGCGAGTTGTTGTGGTGCTAAAAAACAAAAGTTAAATAATCATTCCAGTCCATGCTGTAATGAGAACGGAAATATTATCCATCATCATACTTACCCAACAAACAATTACAAAAATGGAGTTGTTGTTTGTGTTGAAATGTGTTTCTTTTGTTTCGATGTGCTTTACTGCCATTTAAATCAATTCGATCCACCTAAATCTCCAACTTTTCCAAACGATAGTTAGTAAGTACTGTATTTTACGTGTTTTTTAAAAATATTTTTCGTAAACATAAAATTTTTTTTTTACTATTTAAAAAAAATAAATTCTTATCAAATGAAAGAACATACTGTTGTAATGATCCTCTTTTATTTCAAGAAAATCATTTACAGACCTTGCGCAATCGTGAAAGATTTTGATCGTATTTCTTATATTGGTATTTTTTTGCGATGGTATTTACTGCAGTGTTTTTAAAAACTTTTATACTGTGTTTTAGTTTTTTTTTATCTGATGAAATTTTTAAATTTCCTAGATGAATTTAAAAGCAAAAGTCTTGGCTTAATTAGATATTTTCAAGGAGGCACAAGCGTGGATTCAGGATTTTTGCTGGGGAGGCTCAATTTCTTTGACTTTTATGTCTCCCGGGAAATTTGTTAAATTAGAAAAATCATTAAAGTTTTAGTTCTTTATTATTGCTATATATTTATCTTCCCATAAATTACTTTATGAATAAAAATTGCATGTGTAGTTATGAATGCTTAAATTTTGTTTTGAACTTGAGACTTACTGTATCAAGAGAAAGGTATGAACTCGAAACAATTTTCATAGGCAATTTGGACTGACAAGCAAGATTAAGAGTATTTTATCATTCTACAGTATCTTTGTATCATGAACAAGACATTTTAAAGCACATTTTTGGAGCATTGTAAAAATATTAAAGAAAAGAATTTCAAATTTCTTTTCAATTGAGCCAATAGCTTTTTTGTTTAAAAAATATCAAAATTTTGCTACATACAGGACATTTATGATGTCCTGTAGGTAATCAAAATGCTGTTCTAAATATAGAATATATTGCATTTACGATCTGCTTCAACTAACTAAGCATTGTAGGTCCCTCTGTGTGCTGGTGTGCAGGCATAGTAAAAGTAATTTAAATTGAAAAATAATTTTTTTCACCAATTATTCATTAAATATTGGCCAACTATAAATAATAGGCAAAGTAGCCAGTTGCTGCTGATTAATCGGTGAATCCCTATAATCTATATTCCAACATAATGCCTTATTTTATTTATTTATTTTATATAATATTTTTTTTCGTCTTTGAAATTTTCAAAAACATTTTTTTGAATCAAAAAAGCATCGGTTTTTCCTACTGAACAAGGTCTATAGCTCTTACTAAATGGGTAATATAGTATTGTAGTAAATCTTCTGAAAATATTTAGATTATCTTCTGCATTTTTCAAAATAAGAGCTAATGTTGCCTAGAGCACAGAAAATTTATTCATGAAATATCTTAATATTTATAATAATAATTTAACTTTGTGCAAGTAAACTGTAATAAAAAATAATTTCACGTTAACAAAGCACAAATAAGCATTAAAATGCAGACATATGTTTCGGGATTGTTTGGAATCCCTTTTTCAATGCAACAGGGAGTTTCTAGGTCAGGGTTGGAAAAAACCCGGTTTTTTTCGGGTTTTATTGGGCTTTTTCGGGTTTTATTGAGTTTTTTCGGGCTTTATTGGGTTTTTTCAAAAATTTGGGGTTTTCTTTATTTTTATTTGTGAGAGGTTGCCTACACATAATGGTATTAATTAAAGTGAAAAAGAATAAATATTATGTATTTCTGTTAAGAACATTTTATGTTTTAATAAAAAAAAATTTTGAAAAATAAAATAATTGCCTTTTAAATATTATTTATTCCATTCTGTCCTTTACAACTATAAATTAACTTTTTAAAAGTCAATTACTTTGCCCCATGTTTATTGTATTATTAGTGTTCAATAAAATCCCATAAAAGGTTTTAAGAAACAAGTTATTTTTAAGTCTAGTTAATTGCAATTATTTTATGTTTAAAGGAGTTCAAGCTAATTACTTTCAAAATTACTGCAATCTCTTACATGCATTGATGCCGCGGACTCGCTATAGCACGTCAAACACTCAAACATTGGAGGTGGAAATGCAAAAAAAAAAAAAAAAATATCACATGTCCTTCGGGACGCATAATTTTTAGCAATTTTCATTGCGGAAAAAAATAAAGTCAAATATATTAAAAATCAATAGGCAAAAATATTTTCGTTCATCCTTGACCAGCATTTTGTTAGATGCCATAGATTGTTTTCTTATATAGTTTCTCTTAAAACATACCTATCATTTTGAGTGAAATTCTGGTATTTTCTTTCTTTAGGGCATTTGCTTCTATACTTTTTTCAATAGAGAATTTTTTTGTGGGAAGGAAATTTTATTTTGATTATGTAGAAAATTTCAAACCCATCCAGCATTTTTGAGTTTTTATCCATGATAAAAAAAAATTGGGTTTAAGTCGGGGTTTTTTTTCTGTTTACATAAGTGGAGTTCTATTTTGAGCATGAAGTTTGAAAAAACCCACCTGTAGGGTTTTTTAAGTGTGTTCTTATTATTGAGTCAATCTTCAAAATTTTACATCCGTGACATATAAGGTATATATGAAAGTATGTTATTATGTTTGGTCAAAATAGATATTTTTATTGGTTTACATAAGTAAAGTTCAATTTTAAACAAGAAATTTTGAAAAAATCCACCTGTGGGTTTTTTCAAGTGGGTTTTTTATTTTTTATCCAATTCTCAAAGATTTTTAGACATTACATATAATGTATTATTCTGAAAGTATGTGTTATGTTTGGTCAAAATCGGTATTTTTATTTGTTTACATAAGTGGAGTTCAATTTTGAACAAGAATTTTGAAAAAACCCACCTGTGGGTTTTTTCAAGTTGGTTTTTGTTTTTGATCTAACCCTCAAAATTTTATACCCCTGACATATAATGTATGTATTATGAAAGTATGAATTACATTTGGTCTAAATCAATATTTTTATCAGTTTACTTAGGTAAAATATAATTTTAAGTAACAATTTTGAAAAAACCCGCTTGAGTTTTTTCAACTGGGTTTTTTTTGAAAAAACCCACCCGGGTTTTTTCGGGTTGGGCAAAATCGAACCAACCCTGTTCTAGGTGCAAAACATCCAAATGAAGCTAATCATTTTCATTTGGATGTTTTTCATCTAGAAGCTCCCTGTCGCATTGAAAAAGGGATTCCAAGCAATCCCGAAACATATGTCTGCATTTTAATGCTTATTTGTGCTTTCTTAACGTGAAGTTATTTTTTGTTACAACATCTTAATATTTATCTAATCTTTTTTCCTCTTTCCTATAGTCCTTTATTTGTAACATGGAAAATTGGAAAAGATAGGAGACTTAGGGGCTGCATAGGAACTTTCAATTCCATGAATTTGCATGCTGGTCTCAGGGAATATGCTGTTACAAGGTAAGTTTTCCTTCATTTTTGCATTCTATAGAATTTGAATGATTTAATATTGTATTCATATTGGTTCATAATTTTTGTTTTAAAGTTTTAAGTGTGTTATGAAAAATATAGGCCAAAATAAAGTTTTCTTCCCTTAATTTATGGTGTTTGATAACGTTTGATTCTTGAAGTATGAATGTGTGTGGTGAAATAATTTAACGCCCCTTACCCACTAAAAAAATGAAATTTTATTTATGGAAGCAAATAATTTCACTACGAGTTTTACATAAAAAGCAATTGTTTAAAATTTAAAGGTTTCTTTTTTTATAGTAGTTGCATTATACAAATAGTTTTTCTTTCTTTAACAATATTTTTTAAAAAAAGCGATGATATATTATAACATCGCAGCTGATCCATACCAATATTTTGGGTATGGGTCAGCTGGGATGCTAGATGGGTCTGTCGTCCCAACTGCGCTGCTATGACCTTGTCTCAATGTCCAAGCTGCACTGGCGTGCTCCTAGGCGTATTGCATATAGAAGGTAAAAAAGCCCTTCAAATAAAAACAAATGATTGAGGCAGACCTTCCCCCAGGATTGAGAACGGGCAGGGTGCTACTGTAAAAAAAAGGGCACTTTTCCAAAGTTAGGGCATCTTACCGAAATAAAGGGCACGTGCAATTTGAAGTAGGGGCTCTTCATAAATGTCACACTTTTTTCCATATTGGACTGCCTTTGTCACATGTTCGATATGTTGCACAAGCACAATGTCACACTTCTTCACAATTTCACGAACAAGCCCTTCCCCCTAGAAGCGTGACATCATTTATAAATCATCCCATAGTAATACTTTATTATTACCATAATTTAACATTTTAGTCTTAATTTTAGTCTATCATCAACATCATCACAGTGAATCTGAACATTGAAAAAATATATAAACTAATTTGACAATATTCATTTTCAAAATAATTTTCAATATTTGAAGTAAAGCATGAAAAAATTCTGCATGGCAACATCAACCAATAATGATTTTAAATTCAATAAAATATCTAGCAAGGATTTTCTGAGCAGGGTTGGGTTTTAGCCGTCTAAAACTAGTTTTTGACACGACATAGGTTTAAACCGTCAAGAACCCCAATACCATTTAAATACGCTAAAAATAAAAAAAGAAGGCTGTTAATAATAGCAAGATACAGCACTGTTTTTGTTTAATTATAATGTTCCTTAGTTTTAGTATACATTGAATTATTATTAAATATTAATTTATATACTTTCCTCTGTTTATGACTTAATTTTCAATTTTTTACACGTATTTCTTTCTGGTGTGCATTTTTTGCATATTCGACAAGAATACAATGGGGAAATGAAGAAAAGCCGTTTTAGTGTCAATATTTTTTTGTACTGGTAGGAAAGCATCTTTTAATATACCCTATCCTGAGATAACTACAATACCTTCATTAGGTTTCAATTGTGATGGATTACTTTCTGCTTTTATCCATAAAAAAGTTTAAAAATATAAATTTATTTCTGCAAAATAGTCGATCAAACCTACACAACAAATTGATTCATTAAATAAGTGTTTGACAATTTCTATTAAAAAAATTGTCACATTATAGTCTATTATCAGTTCACATTCACAAAATATTCTACAAATAGAGTGTATCTCAAGAATGCACTGGCAGGGCACAGCAAATGATGTGTTTTAGGATTTAAAACCCCTCCTACAGGGCATCAGAAAACAGGAACCCGTGTTTGTGCACTTAAAAAACAATTAATTGATTTTTAAAAACAATTCATATGAATAAAATCACTCTCAGGCATAGATTCTGACTTTGCTACAGCAAGAATATATTTTTGTAGTTTATACTCAGCAGTTTTAATGAATTTATGCTGTTTTATTTAAAATTTATTGATTAAAGTATATCCAATTCTGCTGAATCATTTCTTTGCTAATTTTTTTTACAAATTAGGTTTTTGACACTTTTTGACGTTTTTGGCAGGGAGGTTTTTGACAAGCCGGTTTTAACCATATTTAAAACCGTCGCATGTCAAAAACCTGCCAACCCTGTTTCTGAGTTATACATTTTTACCAATTTATGAGAGTGTTTCTGTTAATTCCAGTACTTCTGAAACTCTGATCACCTCTGAGGAATAATAAGAAAATAAGAATATATCTTTTCTTAATACAATAAAGCTTCAGTAATAATAATTAGAGCCTGGATTTTGATGACCTAAACGATTACTGAAAACGCCCTTTAAAATCTTTAACATGTCCTAAAAACAGTATAATTTCAAAAAGTGCCATTTTAATTAATCAAGAATACCAATTGAAAGAAATGGTTTAGCTTAAAATAACAATAGTATTTTTTAAAAAATTTTAAAGAAGCAAAATTAATACAATACATTTTCATTAATGTTTGAAATGAATCTTTATTAAAATAAGGAGAGAAAAAGGAAATGTCTAATATATGGATTCCTCACACGTTGCCATCATTTTTCCCGTAAGATCTAATACATTTTAAAATTTGTCTTTCTTAAAGTAACTAAAAAGCAAAGTTTTAATACATTTTAAAACTTTTCTTTCTTGAAGTAATTAGAAAGCACCATTAGATTGTTATTATTAAATGCTTTTTCATATTTTGAATAGTAAATAGTTTCTTGTTTGAAAAAGCAGTCTTTTATATTTTGGTTAGTTTTCTCAATGACTACAGATGGAATAAATACATATTTGACCCAAATGGGTCCCTTATAAAGATGAAAAAAATAATTTTTTCTTATCAATTTTTGGGAACCTACTGTTCTGAATCACATGAGATAGAGAGTTTTTAAGAGTTGCAATATAATCAAGCACAGAATCATTGGAAGTGTTTCAGGCTACACACAAAATGTTACCCAAAGCCAAAAAAGAGCCATAAATGATGTAAAAAAAGAATCCCCAAAATCTGAAAAAGTGTCCGAAAAATCTCGCCTGTCGGCCCTGAAAGAGAAAAAGTCCCAAAATTATAAAGGCTATCGAAATCTGGGTTTTATGAAATTGATAATATAAATAAAATGCATTATTTACATATATTTTACACATCAAATATTTTTAAAAATATATTCTTCTATGTTTTAAAACCTTCCATTTTTTAATTGCATCATTTGGGTTTAAGTTTCCATTCAATTTTAGAAGCAGTAGCTGACTGACATGTTCCATTTTCAAACTGGATCTTTTATCAGTTAAAACCAATTTAATTAGTGAAAAAATCCTCTCCACCTCTGCATTTGATATTGGTAATAAACATGCAATAGCTAAGGGTATTTTTAAGCAGGGAAATATTTCCCCATTCACTTTCTCAGTTTTCAGAATTGCTGAAAATTTTTTTTGTATGGATAAATGGCTTCTGTTGGTTTAGTTCCCAAAGAGTTCACCACTAACAAAAGGGCAAGAAGGTATACCTCAAACTTCCAATTCTTGATTGGTAGCCAATGGCTACTAAAACCTCCCAAAATGGTAGACAAACTTTAAAAAAAAATTTGCATATCTGCAAAAAACTTTAACTGTATATTGTTTTTAAGAGCACAAAACTGGTATCAATTGCGATGAGCGTTTGAATTACATTTAAGTAAACCATGTGGTTCTCCGGCACGCAATCGCAGGTGTTTTTAGGGTTAGACATTTTAAGAACATTTAGTCCCTCTGGGACTAATTTTTTAGCTAATGTTTAATCATTATACTTGAAATAAATACATGTAATAATAACATATTTGTCAATGCAATGTATTAGAATCTGAACAGCAAACAGTGCAAAATCTAGTACCAAAAATATGGATGGACTTTCAATGTAACCTATAATGCCGTCTTTTCGAACTTAATTTTCTCACAATTGAAAAAACACTCCTTTCCTCTTGCTTGTCGATGCCTAAATTCATACTAAAAGTTTATTGAACAATTATCTACCTTGGCAAAATTACTCTGGCTTTTTTTTCTATTTATAATTCATATACACACATTTTTATTATTATTTTGTAAAATATTTAAACTAAAAAAAAAACAATTCCTTATTTAATTTATGATTTGTGATTCTACTACTTCTTTTCAATAATTGTTTATTTAGCAAACAGTTTTCAATAATTGTTTATTGTTTTTTAAAGAAGTTGGATCCAGGTAAATTAACAATTTTCTAAAAATTTCTTATTTGTCCAAAATTTAGTATTTTCTAAAAAGTAAATAGCTGTCAATACTAAAATCAAATTTGAAGTAAATAAATAAATGAAACATTAATGGTGAATAATAGTGATAAAAGCAATTTTTGACAAACACGTGTTCAATATCGGCAAAGTTCAAAAAAAAAAGCAGCCAGAAACTATTAAAATAAAATGCAAAATAATCAGATTTAAGGTAGCATGTGTGAAAAATATCTTCTAATTTAGAAAATAATTGAAATTTGCATCCGATGCAAAAGGATTAAAATCTCTAACGTAGAATCCAATTTTCGGCGAAGCACGTGGCACGAGTTTAGCTGTTTCATCTTCATAGTTTTATTTTTTATTTTTTAATTGTTAAAATGAAACCACAAATAAACAGATTTAAGGCTGTGCATGCAAAAAATATCTTACAACTTTCAAGATAATCGAAATAATTCCAGGATGGAATAGGATTAAAATTTCAAACACGGTACGCAATTTCCTGTAAAAATCGGAGGAAAAACTAGTTTCCGTGTGGCTCGAAAATTAACTCCTATTTCTTTCTTCTTCTTTTAATTTTTACTGGACAAGAGAATTTGGGAAAAGGTCACATGTCAAGATTAGAGTTCGGAAAAGAGCACGGACGCCGAGACATGAAAATTGGTCACATTTGGCGACTGCCGATCACAAGTTCTGAGCTCTACAAGAAAGGCGCAGTTTCACTAACAAAAGGGCAAGATGGGCGCATTTCCCGAATTCGAGGGCAGGCAGGGCGCGGCGCCCTCCTGCCCAAGCCTGGGGGAAGCACTGATTGAGGTTTCAAATGGCACAAAGTTTGAAATCCTAAGTCACTGTCACCCCAAATGTTTGGCAATAATAATATTGAGCTGTATGAAACCACCTTGTCTTTCTTACAACTACTAATAGAAAATTCTAAACCAGTTTGACAAACATTTTTTGAGCAGGACTCAAGAGTGCCCTTTTTAGACTTCCCCTGACAGCCTTTTCATATTCTGAAGTCGGCACTATTTTAAGAGTAAGCAAAACATCTGAAGTTACAAGATGTGATTATTAATATTGTCCCGTTTTCTTTTTGGAAAGTATGCCAAAAATAACAAATTGTTATCAAGTGTTTCCAGTAAATAACCCCATTTGATACAGTAGGAAACTTTAAGTAACAACAAAACTAACTTATCTAAAAGGACTTAACCCAATATGCAGTATGAATCATACTCTAAATCAAAAGACCACACACCTTACAAGTGATCATCAATTTATTAAAAGTTTCAAGTGGCTAAATGGGGATCTCCTTACAACTAAATGTTGATTCACAAAAGATTACGACATCATTTTTTTTAAAAGGGTTTAACCTCAGATTTATTCTTTGGCTTTACACACAAAATTAGATCATTTTTTTTCCCTCGAGAAAATCAAGTCTATGAAAAAAGAATTATTTTGATTTTGAAATATTTTACTCGAGTGCAGTTATTTAACCAAAAGTAGAGCTAAACTTGGTTGCCGTCATATTTTCAGTTTTCTTCATTTTCATACCAACTCTTTCTCTCTTTATTTTATTCAAGGGAAGCATTTGTGTCGTAAATGATGATTGAAGAATAAATGCAAACATTATTTTCCTCACACTAGCCCATGAGAAACCATCGGTCATGGTTCTCGGCAGGGCGGTGGATTGATGATTTTATTAAGTGCAAAAAGTTTGATGATGCAAAAAGTTGAGAGTCAAAAAACACAAAGACATAGGGGAAAAAATCCAGGTACTCATTTTTACAAG
Source organism: Octonoba sinensis (assembly GCA_038502835.1). Taxonomy (NCBI): domain Eukaryota; kingdom Metazoa; phylum Arthropoda; class Arachnida; order Araneae; family Uloboridae; genus Octonoba; species Octonoba sinensis. The sequence goes on along the minus strand of CM076606.1, from coordinate 11,876,356 downwards.
CTTCCCCAATAGTTGAAGAAAATATGTTTGAAAATGAAAAAATGTTGAATTTGAGGCATCATTACGCCAAGGCCAGTTCGCGTCTAGCAGTCAATCAGCAAAACGTAGTCTGAAACATCACATTGATGTCATTTTTTCCAACACAATGGAGAAAGAAGAGAGAGGAAATGTTGTTCAAAACAACACTAAAAAGGTTTCTAAAACAGCACAAAAAAGACGAGAAGTTAACAAGAAAATAAATAAAAACTAGCTTAAAAAATGATAACTTAATAAGAGAAATATGTTTCAGACTTTTAGAAAAAAAGCAAGGAACATAAATTTTGCTAAGTGAACCCCTAAAAATAAACAAATAGTTTCGTGGGGAGAAACATGAAATTAATGTAATAAAATAAAAGCGTATTAAAAATAATTACAAATCTAGCCACGGAAAGACAATTGTGCAAAATTGAAACATAATTAGCTTTGATATGTAATGATTACATGAAGACCTCATACCCAGAGTTTTTTTTTGTTTGTAATGTATCTAACTTTACCTACAAGTTACAAAGCGGAACTTGAGTTGCTCTAATGCCTCCTTTCTCATTCTTATGCAAGGGATTGCTGCAGATCCAAAATGTGGTAACTTATTTCCGGTGTTGGCTTATTTCTCTTTATTTGAAATAATGAGTCATCATATCATTTCATTGTACAATGGTGTTGAGTTATCAATTAAACATTATATTTTGGATTGTTAGCAATATTGCATTGTTATTATTATCATTAATGTTTGTTTCTTTCATTATTTTTTCACCAAATTAAATTCTTTACTAGTGCTTTCAAAGATAGTCGATTTAGTCCAATCACTAGAGACGAATTTGGAAAGTTACATGTTTCTGTTTCTATCCTAAGACATTTTGAAGATGGAGAAGACTATATGGATTGGGAGGTAAGGTCTTGAAATACTTTCTCCTGATTTTGATATCCTTGTAAGTTATTACTACAAAACAAAATATGAAAATATTATTTTTGTTTGAAACTTGAAAGTATAATAGTGGATCATTTATTCCTTTTATGGTATTTCTGGTTAAGCCACTATTATATATATATAACTACATTGTACAAGTACATATAAATATTCCTTCCATATGGGAACTCGAATCTGGGTTTTGCGGGGCTGCGATCTTTCAGGATTTTGGAATTTTCCAGACTTGGGTCATCACTTACAAATTTTTGTAAGTAGCATCAATACTCATGTAATTTGCTCTAATTTTCCATTAACAATTTGCTCCTGAATGTGTTGTTTTCAGTTTTATTTTTTCTTGCTGCAAGATACAACTGATAATTATCTATGCATTTCTCTTCAGATAGGAATTCATGGTATCAGAATAGAGTTCACTACAGAAAAAGGTTCAAAACGGACAGCTACATATCTTCCAGAGGTGGCATCAGAACAAGGTAATTATTTTAGAATGTGGGGCATTTTATCCGACAATACAGGATTGAAATGAAGGTCTTCAGGGACCAGTAACGGAATTAGTGCGACATGGTGGCAGATCCCACACATTTATTCTGGCCTTGCACACAAAATTTGATCAAACTTTTTCTTTCTTAGAAAAAATCAAGTCAATTTAAAAAGAATCCTTTTGGTTTTGAAATATTTTACTCCAGTGCAGTTATTTAACCAAAAATAGTGTTAAACTTGGTTGCTGTCATATTTTCACAGTTTCCTTCATTCTCATACCCTCTTTCTCTCTTTATTTTATTCAAGGGAAGCATTTATGTCCTGGATGATGGTTAAAGAATAAATGCAAACATAACTGTCCTCAAACATTTTATAGGATAAATTTAAAAAATTTGTAATAGGGAGTTTTCTTTTTTTTTTTTTTTTTTTTTTTGGTTTTGTTTTTCTTTTATAGAATAATGTCTATAAACATCATCTCCAAAAAAAATTTTGTTCTGTGATAAGTACTTATTTTTTACATTGTTTTTAAAATTTAAGCTTAGTAAGCAATGGACAAAAAAAAATTATCATGTGCGTCACATCTTGGAAAAAAACGTCATCACTGGTGGACACTTGGCTACAATAGTAGCAACAGGCTCTGGGTTTGAGTTTTGCAGATGTCCACCAAGAAAAACTGGTAAAGCGAGAAATCAACTGCATCAGGTTTGCCTTTAAAATGTTCATAACTAATAAAAGGTGCCAAGTAAGAAATTTTGCTGTATAAAATTGGATAAAGTTACACTATTGATGTAACTTTTGACACATTGCTTGATTGACCTTTTACCAAATCTATGCATGAGTGCATAACAAAATAATAATTTCAGTGCAACAAATTAATGATGAGAAGGAAGCAAATTAGTAAGAGCAACTGCATTAGTCTGCAGTGAAATCTAAAAAGTCAGGGGAGTTACGCATTAAGCTCCACTCCGTTTTTGCATGTGGAGTTTTTAAAAATTATAATTTAATTATTGGCTTTCTGAGTGGCATTGTTTAATTTTAGAGGTTTTCCTTGTCTTAACCATATTTAGCTGTCAAAAAAGGAATACTTGATAGGTTGCTACTTCCTTATTATCTTGTTAGTTAGGTTGCTGAGTGCCAGCTTCCAATTGTATATGCATGTTGTACAAGGCTGTATCCAAAAAAAAATTTCGCGTTGAAGGGTGGGGGATAAAGCCCCCCATGGAAAAATCCGAAATTTTTCCCGGGGGGGGGGGGGGGGGAATTTAAGAGACAAAAGTTTTAAGCAATTTTCTTTGCACCGAATGTGATTAATAAAAAGAGAGTTTTTTTTTTTTTTTTTGTTTTTTTTTTGCATTTGGAAATGTATTAAAAAAAAACATTCGAGTCCCTATGTTGGTGCGATGGTGGTGCTTATTAGTTCAAGGCCAGTTTCTTAACTTTCGGTAAAACCTTTTTAGTGAGATGAAAGTTGCAAGTTCCCTCCAGTACGATTTCTACTTCTTTCTTGTCTCAAGATACATCACAAAACTGAATCCGATCGCGACGAGGCAGAGGTGGATTCATATTCTGGTTTAATAGTGGCTCAGTGCTGAAATATGAGCAAATCACAGTGTATTTCGTTGTTGGTAATACCTCTTCCTGCCTTTTCTCTTCACAGAATTGTGTTACAATGAAAGTTTGATCACAGTATTCGGAGCTACAGTATTCGGAGGCAAACAGAAATAGAGTTTAGGAGAAGTAGATGGAGATTTTCAGGTTCTTCCACAATAATTTTTAGAAATTGAAGTTCCGAAAAAGGGAATTTGAAGCCATTTTTCGCGATGTAAGGCAAGGGCGAGTGGGGGATATCCCTTAAAAACTTTTCACAATTAAAGTCCTAGATAAGCAATTTTAGGCTATTTTTGATTCTTATTAAGGGAGGACATTGCACTTTGGATATTTGCTTGCAATGAGGTAGATAAAATTGAAGGCCAGTAAAAAAATGTCATTGAGGTTTTGAAACTAAATAAATGTCGCCTGTAAAACATGCAAATAAACAGCCCACAATATCTGGTAAAACTTCCCGCTTCAAAGCGCAGTGAAACGATAGCGGTTACCACCCCCCCCCCCCCCCTGGAGTTATTTTTGTGGCTACTGACAATGCCCGCAATCGCAATATTTTTCTCTTTAAAGTAATCTCTGTCATTACTGAAAATTGATTCACCTGAAATATATGCAACCATGTTTCTCGCAAAAAGGATTTCTTGACAAATTTTTTCTTCTTCAGGAAACATGCACGCAGACAAATATATTTCCATTACAAAATACATTTGTCTGTGTAATAATTACACAAAGGCAAACTTCCTAACTGCCTACTTTTTTTAATTTGTGAATGGGAGCAAAATAATTACTGTTGATGAAAGAGAAAGGGTTGGGAAACGCAGGGGTATTAAGCTTACTGATGCCACAACATTGTTTTGTTACTGGCACAAATGGTGGGAATCGGATACTCGATCAAAAATTTGGGAGTTCAAAAGTTAAATTTGAATTCCTGAAGATGCTCATCATCTCATCCCAATGCCCAAAGCGTGCTCATTGCCCTACCGCCCCCTACTGCCCAAAAATGTTGACCGCCCCTTTGCATCCTCTTACCGCCCACACTGAGAACCACTGATATATATTGTTTGAAATGAATACCTCTGTGAAATGCGAAACGATCAATCGAGGCTCTATTGTACAGTCCCTGGCTAAATTAATAGACACATTACACGAGTTTTCGAAAAATCATACTTAACACTCAGTCTGAAGCAAAGACCCTTTTTATACTTATTTAGTCATGTTTTAATATACAATGCTCACACTTTGCATTAAAAATTCATTCGCTCTTGCATTTAGGGCACTGCCAAAAAATTTAAAAAAGAGAAAAATATTTTTCTTGATCTTGCATTGTAAAAACATGGGAATAAGCTGTAAATTACTGAAAATAGTTTAATTGCCACGTACAATTATTCTGTGTAGTTTCATAAAACTTGTACTTATGCTCACGAAGATATAGTCATTCCTCCAATTTCCTTCACAAGTTTTACACTTATATTTCAGTTGATTATCTTGAAAATTCAGAAATATATCAGCAATTCATTGAGGTTTTTCAGCATTTTCTGCAAAAGAGTTTATATCTTAAGGGAATGTTTACAAATCAGTCACAAGTGCTTGCAAAAATAAAGTAATTGTATTTTGTACATCACTACATTGAAATATCCGAAACTACTATCTTCAAATCAATTTCAAGGTAGTTTTTGGAGTACAGAATTTAGATTTTTTTCACCTGATTTCAGAGGGCTTACTATCATTTCTTTTTAATTAATCCTGACTTAATTTTACAAAATATTGAGTTATAAAACTTTTAAAATTATTGTTCTTTTAGGGACGGGACATAAAACACTGGAAGAGCTTAATCGTTGATTGCTGAATTTAAAGTTGGGAATTTTCTGTTTTAAAAGTCTCATTGCTGAAATATTCTTAGTGTCATAAAAAATTACTGTAAATTATTAAATTGTTGAACCTTTTTTTTTTTTTTTAAATGTGAATACCAGTCCAGTACTTCTGTTACATTTAAACATTTAATGCCTTTCTTTTTTAAAGTGTTGAAAAATAGACATAAAATGAAGTTTGGTTTCATTGTGATGAATGTAAATTTTCTTAACTTGTTGAATGTATGGACTAATAGAGATTCACTAGCACTTTTAGCACTCATTTCCTTTTGTATGCAGGGATAAAACTAATTAGAAGGTTTAAAATACTGACTTTACTGACCCAAATTCATAAAATATTGACCAATTACCGAAATACCAACTTGAGTTTTTAAAATTACCGACCAACTTGAGCATAATAATCAACAACATTGTGAATACACCTTTTATTATGTAAGCAGGGCTCAAGCATTTTTAAGAGAGTCCGTTTTTTGATTTTGATTTTTGTGAAGAATAGAAAGAAATATATAATGCAGTGACAGAATTTTTTATTATTTTTAGCTGTTTGTTTAATAAATAATTTTGTGAAAAGTACGATTTAGTAGCTCAGAGTTTTGTGAAGGGTTTATTTTGCTTGCCTGAAATTTTGTGAAGGATCCGTTTTGATTGACTAAAATTTTGTGAAGGATCTGTTTTTATAGATTCGAATTTTGCAAAGGGTCCAAAAATGATCCTGATTTATTCTTGTGTAACTCTTACTAAGGGTTAGTCAGTATGCCCAAAGCATTCAACTAAAGAAGAAAGATAATGTTTTAGGAGGAAATATCGTAGAAGCAAATAAATTGGAAAATTAAGACATTTTTAGCTCATCTCTTTAAACACAGAGATCAAAACAAAAGCAAATGCAACAACGTTTGGCGTTTAGGTTGGCAAATTCTAAACAAAAGTTCTGTGAGTGAAAATAAATTTGCTTCCATTTACAAAAGGGGATGGGGACTTTATATAAAATGACTTTGTATTTTAGCTGAATATGCTTTGCACATTTTTACTATTTCAGAAATTATAAGAAATATGTTTACAATAAAAATGAGGTGATGCACAATTACAGTGGAATCCCGACATTCGTCCGCCTCTCTACTCGTGCAGCTTGTTCAAGTAAAATTCAACTCGTTTGTATGCTTGCCCTGTGATTCGGACGGGGCCAGGGTTGCAAGTTTGGCTTTTCTAAGAAGATGCTCTTAATTATACTCTTTTTGAACTCGTCTGGAAATAATTTGTTTCACAGTTTAGATTTTTTAAAATTTTGATACTTATTAGGATTTTAATGACAATTTTAACTTTCTAAGGGGAGCAGCAAGAGGAAGTGGTTGAAGAACTTTCTTGATAGGAGGAAAGTAGTAAGGATAGCATTTCTTTTGCAGAAATCAAAGAGTTTCTGTTACAACTGGGAGAAAACACAAAGAGTGGTGGAAAAATGGCATGCTATCACTGCTGTGGTCCTCAGGAGCATCAACTTGTTCAACAACAATGTTATTGACCATTTTTAGAAAAATTCTGAAAAATCAACATAAACAGACATTAGACAGTTTTTAGAGAAAGAAACCATAGATTCTTCCAGCAAAAAAGAAAGAAAGAACAGCAGAAAGGGAGAAAACACCTGAAGGGATGTTACCTGATGTTATTTAAGGCGACTCCTGTTCCAAACAGTAACATCAACATTTCTCTTCCTCCTCTCAACCTTCCACTTATGCCATCAGCTCACTTCAGTACAAGCAAAGTGCAGTTAAATTTTTATTTATGTATAATTTCATGTACAGTACTGTACATTTGTTTTTCATAGGCTTAATTAAGCAACCATCTGTGGGTCTGGAACAGATTAATCCAATTTACATTGTATCTATGTGAAAAAATAATTTGTCATTCGTACAAATCGCCATTCGAACTGCCTCCTGGAATTGGGTGCGAATAGCGAGGTTCCACTGTATATGCAAAAAATACATAAGATAATTTTTCACATGCAGATGGGAGCCACATACTCGGGGATCAATCCAGCATTTTCAACAGGTTTTTCTTTTAATTTTAAAAACATTTTTGTGAATAATTTTTTTTTAACGCTTATTTAAAAAATAATTCAGTAAAAAGTACCTTTTGGTAGTTCAGAATTCTGTGAAAGGTCCGATTTGATTATTTGGAATTTTGTGAAGGGTCCAAAAGCAGACCTGAATTTCCACTGGCTTGACTCGTGGTAACATAATCCAATTAAAAAACAATTTTTGCCTTAAAGTTGTAAGTTATATAATCAGGGTTGCAAGTTTCTGCCATAGTGGTTAATACCACTGGTTATAACCAGGTAAAACCAGCAGAAACTTCTTTCTGCCAGAAAATTGGCACTAACTGACAGAAACCTAGAAAATAAAATTACTTAATTCAAGAAATATATCTGATGTGAATTTAAAAGATAACTCCTGTAATATAAATAGTTGAAATAATTGATAGAAGTTGAATAATACGAGTAGAAAATAGATTACAAGAACAGGGTGGAAATACAACCGGGAAATCAGGGAATTCTCAAGGAAATTCTATGTGCTGGAAATATCGGGGAATAATCGGGATATTTAAAGTTTCCCCAAATATCAGAGAAAATTATCATTTTCAATATCCAAAAACGGCAAGCGTGCGGAGTTTCATTTGGGGAATTTCCTTTCGTTGGGCGTGAAAGGCTCGATTGCCGATTGCATATTGTTTGAGAGCGCAACGAAAAAGTAACTTTTTTTTGCCTATGAGTTAAGAAAACATTGCAATTTTGCGTAAAAAGACGTGTCAGCTTGGATGTTTCGGAGAATCTGCTATTTTCGGTGGTGTTCTGAAATTCGTCATAGCACCAGTCCGTGTGCCGAATTTGGGGTGCGGTACTGTACATGATACTGCAGTGGCGCAAGTAAGGGGGGATTCACAGAAGGCCTGTGCCTCGCACACCATTGTGATACTGTATTTACAAATGACAAGGATACTGCGTAAACTGTCATAGATAGAATCGGGTAGCTCAATTGTAGTTCAATCAGGGAATTATCGGGAATTTTTTTCTTTTTGGGTTCTCTTGCCACGATAAATTAGTTTATCAGAATTTTCTTAAATACTCTTTTACAAAAGAAGTACCTTTTGTTCCTAACAATTCTGAGCCATTTTTTGGATGCAAAGTTTTCACTAAATAGCATTTACTTGATGTATTATTTTATTGGGTTTGTGTGATAAGATTTTTTTTTTTTGTTTGTAAAATAAAATCAGTACATGTATATTCACTTGTAGGTTGGGACCACATCCAGACAATTGATTCCCTGCTGCGTAAAGGTGGCTACAAGGGTACCATAGACTCTGATGTACGCAAAGCCATTCGTTTGACACGCTACCAAAGTGAGAAACTGACTGTTTCTTATCCAGAGTACAGGGAGTACTTCAGAAATACTGCTACTCGAGGACACTGCTAACATAGGGAGACCTTAGCTAAATTTTCACAACTTCTCATACTCAGACTGGCACAAGAAAGTACACATGATGTTTACAAGTGTTCAATTTCTCCTGCCGTACATATCCATAACATAAGGCTTTTTTATAAAAAACAAATTCAAATGATAGGTCAATCTTATGAAATAATAAAGAGACATATTATTGTTCCGTGTGCTCTAATTTTAGATAGTTATTTAAGAAAATTTTTTGATATGATAAGAAAATGTTATCTTGTGAGACTTGTTTGTAAAGCTGAAGAATTTTCCAGCTAAATGTGTGCTGCTTAAAACTAAAAGTATTTACTCAGTCAATGTACTATTTAGAAAGAACTATTTTGATATTTTGAAGAGAATTGTTAACTCAATTCCATATGAGGAATTCTATTGATGTTCTTGTTTAAAATATGTGCATGAAATATTCTGAAATGTAAGCATATTACTTTCACTACCATGGTATGTGCATTTTTAGTTTTGCTGATATGATTATTGTAAACATTTCATTTCATACCATTATTTGTAGATTTAATGTAAAATGTGCATTTTTCTTTTTAGTTTTCATTTTTTGAGTAACATGTAGTAGAATAAAGGGGTCTTTCACAGCTCTTTCCAATAAATTTGTATTAGTTTGAAAAGAAGGAGCAAATTTTGTATTTTTTTCCTTTTAAAGTCCTCAAATAAAAATGTTACATTTTCATCAATTTTAAATCTAAAATATATATTTAAAGTATTATCTGTATACCATTCATTGCAAAGTTTTTAAAGATAATTTTCTCCTCCTCAATGTTAATAACAAGCATTGAAATGCAAATCAAATTTTGCTGAACATTTGAAAATTACATTGCCTGTCCTTTCCTTTTAGTAAATGCACTAAATAAATTTTAAAAAAGCAAATCTTGCGACACTATATTGCTTCGGATGCAATGGTCTTTTTGCATTTCTGGCATTTGATCTAAATTAGACAATATGTGTATAACTGTGTTTAATTATTCATTCGAGTACATGATTTTGTAAATTTAATTACTGAAAGGAATTTTGTTTATTATTAATTAATGCAACTTTGAATTGACAATAGTCGATTTAATGCTTTTCTGAAATTAGCCATAGATCTTAAAAGCCCCGAATTGGATTTGATGAATGTTATGTTTCCCTGATTTAATGATATCCTCGATTTAACTATAGCGTTTAACAGTCCAAGCTCATAGATAATCCTTAAATCAAGGTTATATTGTATTTATTTTCAAGGTACAAGTTTAAATAAACATCTATTTTAATAGCTAATTTGACGTTTCAAAGCTTGCCATAATTTTGAGATTTTTAAAATTGAGTTGTAGTTGATTCTGAAATTGGATAACAACGTTATAAACAGGGTTGCCACTACTAAGTCTTTTTCAACCTGGGTCCCAAGGACACAAGCATCCTTTCCTTTCAGTAAAAAAAGGGTCTTAAAAATTAAAAGAGATTGCAAATTTTGAGTGGAGTGTTATTAAGTGTCACATAAGTTCATAATAAATTCCAGCTTCATATTAATTAAATTCTTAAGTTATCAATTTATTACGCTTGCATCATTTTACATTGTTTGAGGGGTAACATTCAGGGCAGAAGATTTATTAATGAATGTATGAAGATTTAAAACTATTATTGAATTGTAGAATATTTCGGTAATTTTAATGGAATAAAAGTAAGAAATTGTTAACTTGGTTACAGATGTGAAAACATAAGCAAAATATCAAACAAGAAATTTCTAAAAAGTGGGAATATACAAAAATTTGAACTTTTGAAATATTGCTACTTTTAGTATCTTCCGAAAGTTTTTTATCTCCTCCGCTCATCAAGCGTAAAAGAGACACTCCCCACTTTAAAAAAGAAACAAATTTAAATCCTGCTTTACAATTATTGGAGTTTTGCTTATAAGACTCCATTTATATTACATAAATCAATATTTCCAGAATAAGTTATAAAAATGATATGGATTCTTCTAAAAAACCATATCAAACGCTATTCTGTAAATTAGGGTGTCCATTTGTAAAATCATTTCCAACATTGTTTTACAACAAATTTCACAAAACTCTTTTTCATTTTTATAAACCACTTAAGTTCATGTAATCATTCTTCCCTAAAGGAATATTTTATTAGCATCCTATCAAAATCAGAAAATAAACGACATGTGGTTTGAAAAACACTTGCTATTTCATATTTAATGGTATACTAATGACTATTTACTCCCCTTTCACTAGCTATTCTGCTCCTTCAAAACCTGGTTTTATTAGAAGGGTTTAATGGCAATAAATTGGTCTTGAGTAACGCTCCCTACACCACCGATACCCAAAGTGGGTTCCGCAGAAAGATGGCAATTTATCATTATATTCAGGAAGTCATGTGCAGAAAATGTTCCACAATGCAATTCAGCTGAAAGTGGTATATAATTTCCTTTCTGAAAGTAAAAATATATTTGCAGGAAGCATAAGAAAAAAAACCTGTTCAGCCAATTTTTTAAATTGGTTGATTAATGTAAAAATTGTAAAATGACATGTGTTGCTCTGATTTAGACCACTCTGAATCTCAATTGGGGAGCTTCAAAAAGGCTATACATTGTTTGATGATGTAAGGTGGACAATTATGTTCGATGATAATGACTAATAAGCAAAGAAGGGGTTCAGTTGGTTTCGTAATACTTTTGACATGATCCCCGAAAGGAGTCAAAGCGTACGGTTTAGTAAACATTTTGTTTTCTTTCTACATTGGCTGCATACTGGTCATTAACCTTTGCAGACCTAGTGCATTCCCCAGAAACTGACATCCATGCTTTCAAGTTGCACCACAATTGGCGGATGCCATTGCCACATGACAGTTTTGACGTCTGGTTTCTTTGCTGGAAGGTGGGGCACTTACGATGCGAAACTGCACTAGGAATTTAATTTAGCCAAGAGTATCCAAGCAAAATACATACTCGAGGGTTCTTCATGTGCAATCAATTTTCTGCAGCTTAAGAATCCACTGACATGATTAACCCACAATAACGTGCGTACGAGGGTAAACAAACTGGTGTTTTGTTTAAGGTATTAGGAAAAGATTGTTTTTATAGTCAAATGCCTCTTGTGCATATTAATGGTTCACAAAAGTTTGAAGTTTGTGTTCACAATCATGTGTCATTTGTTCCCTGTTTATGGTTTTCACACTTGAAAATTTAATTTTTTTGCTGGACAAAATGCTTTAACTCAATGTTCACCTTTCAAATCAACGCTTCAATGACTTAGCTCAAACGTTGCATTAGTTTTGACATTCTCCATATTCAATCCGATATAAACAATATAAAGAAAATTGGGGCATTCTTAAACAATAATTTTATTAAAATAAGTCTTGGGAAACTGGGCCAAGCGTAAGGCTCAATTTGGAATAGAAATGGTATTCAAAATATGATTTTGTGAGGTAGAACACAGCATTTCAATTTTCTAAATTTAATTTATTAATTAGAAAGTTCAATGATTGTTATTAAGTATAATGAAAATAGGAATTTTAAATATTTAATTGTTAGTATAGATAAAACATGGCTCAATTTTTTTTTCACCCTTTTTAAAACTATAAATTTAAAAATAAGGTTTCAACATTATTTTGTGGAAACTGCAGTTTTTAATGTGTATGAAAATTATTAAAATAATAGAGGCACTAGGGTAACTTTCATTTCACAAGTTATTGATCATTAACTTCTAAAATGTAGAATAGTATAAATCACTAATAAGATTTTAGAGAAACAAACAGAATTTTAGATTTCATGTTATTTGAAAAAATCTTTACTGTATATTGCAATATTTCACACGATGAATTTTGGTTTTAAGTTAAGAAAAAAAAAGAAAAACCTGTATTTAAGTAAGCAAGCTATATTAATCCTTCTATTCTTTGCAGTTACATATTGAAGCAAAAAAAAATCAAGAATTTTTGGCCTGTGCATATTTAAACACAAATTTAGATTGGACACTACTTCAGGTCTATGTATTCTACTTTATCAGATAAAACCTCCTACCTTTACAGTCATTACTAACAATACAGTGGCATGTGTAATAATTAACCAAAATTTTGCAATTTATTCTTATTTTTAATTACAAAAGTCTTTTATTTTCTCAAAAATGGAGATAACTTAAAAATAAGTTACTAAGGTAATGTAAGGATAACCAATGATTACCATTTTTCAACTTTTTAGTGAGCTTCGAAATCCAGGGGAAATAATTCTTCTTCAGAGGGTGGAGGGGCACGTTGTAGCAAGATAAACATGAAGGGAGCTTTCCAAATTAATATTTTACAATACTAAACCCCTCAATTCAAAATAAGTAGCTTTTAATTTATTTCCCGTGGGGGGGGGGGGGAGCTTAAATAAGAGTTGCTCAGATTGTTAAATTTTATTTTCAGTATGAAAACTAATGGGGGTTCCTCAAAATAAAAGTGAACCCATCAAGGCTTTCGTCGTGAAAAAAGTTTGGGAACCACTGCCGTACACACTGAATGAATGCGTAAAGTCACTTACTGAACACAAGAAAAATTGAAATCTAATCGACTCGCTTCGCGCATTTGCTGGCTGCCTTGCGTTTTGTGCACAGTAGTCTACTGTGCACTCTACGCAAGCTCCCTGCTTGTCTTACGTTTTGGTGTGTAGCTTGCTTAAGATTGGTTATTGAACATGCAGGGGCCAATTAAAATCACAAAAAAGCCTTTTGAAATGTCATTTAACTCTGATTTTTCTCATCAAACTTTTCAGTTTTGGAATATTTAATGTACTATAGTGCATCAGTGGCAACCCTGATAAACTTCCATAATTAAAGATGAGGATATGAATTCGTTATTAGCAACTTTAATCATATGAATTACTTATCTAGGGCTTTCCGATAAAAGTCACCAAGTCCAAAAAAAGGAAATGGATGGACTAGTACAGTGAATTTGAATAAACAAGTAACTTATTTCATAATATGAACCAATTACATAATTTAAAGTTACAGAAGTAAACATACCGTAGGAGTAGGAGTCTTGGTAAAATGATTATAACTATTTTGCGAAACAATTCGAAAGTTTAAATTGACAATGTTTCAAAACTGGAGTTATGGACTTAGTGACTTTTACCAGGATGTTGACAGTGTCATTTGTTAACTAATTAGTAACTCTGTCAAAAATTAAATTCTTTGCTATCTTTTTAATAATTTTATAAAAATTGAATTTCTATTTTTTGCTTTTGTGAAGGTTCAAGAAATATTACTACCATGACATTGTATAATGAAATCTTCTTTTTTAAACATTGCATTTTGGAAACAAGATCTCATGTACATATTAATGCTCAATTTTGTTATGTGGTCAGATAATTAGTTGTGATCTGAATACATTTGTTATTTATTCTAGGGTACCTTGATCATTCTAAGAAAAACTTAAAATGTGAGAAAGTATTAGACATATATTTTGCTCATATCCTTATATTGTAACTTTGTTTTTGTTTCTGATTTTAAAAATTGAAAAATAAACATACATACATTTTTTATATTGAAGTGTTTGATTTGCAAAAGATTCCCCCCCCCCCCCCCCCCCAAATGCCTGGAAGGGGCGGCAAGTTTAAGTGCAGCGTTCGAGAATGGATCCAAGAAATGTCAGGACCTTCTCCAACCTGACCAAAGAAAGCAAAATTGCATTTCTAAGACTTCAATTCCAAATATTTCTGAAGAATGTCCCCCGACCTCCCGCCTCATCTAATGTCACCAAAGATAGCCAAAAATGAGTTTTTAGGTTTTCATTCTCAAAAATGTCGCCAAATACAGCAAAAAACTGCGTTTTTAGAACATCAATTTCAAAATATTTCTGGGTGGTTTCCTGAAACTTTTCCTTAATGTCACCAATTCCTCCAGCCACTAATCTCAACAAAGATAGCCTCTTAAAAGTTCACATTTGAAAAATTTGTGGAGGACTGTGGCCAAACCCAAACCCCTTTCCCTAATGTTACGATAGCTTAACCTTAACTTCAGTTTCAAATGCAATTTCAGGGAAAAAAAGCTAACCCCTCCCACTAACGCATACAAAGATAATATAAAACTGCATTTTTCAAATGTAAATTTTATTTCAGTTTGAATATGTCCACACTGACACTTGTCCCATTAAGCTATTTATTTTTCACATAAAACTTGGAAATTTTAACCATGCTGAGCAAAAGTGAGTATCAAAAATATAATAAGTCTATTCATTTAACATTCTAACCCCTTTCATTTAAAATTAGGTATTTAAATTCTAATTTTTCTCACAAAACTGCAAAAATAAATGAGAAAATGCACTTTAAAAATAACACAATTATTTGTATTGTCTACAACCAGCCCCAATCTTCTATTCATTGCTATTATATAACTAGCCAATTAAAGAAATGCAGCATTCAAGAAGTTAATGTTGATTCTTCTGATTTTTTTCAATGATGAAGGCAACATCAGTAGAGGAGGAATATGGCACTACTGGTAAAGAAATTTGTAAAAGATAAATAATATGCGATTTTAAACTTCTACCAAATTAAATCTTTATGAGAAAATATAATTAAAAAAAATACAAATATCTCCTTATGCTCTCCTCCACTCACGTATCCTACAAATGACATTTTTGAGTTTTGAAGATGATAACAACTTAAGTTCTAACCTTGAGCAAGATTTTTTTCAGGACTTTATGCTCATTCATGTGGTGAAATAATTTAATTAGGACTACGAAAAAGTAATAGATAGCATCAGTGTTGTCGTGATTTTAATCTGATTTAAATCGGTTTTTGATTTTTATTAGAAAAAATACTGGTTTTTTATGATTTTCTTTTTAGAAAAAATACTGATTTATATAATTTTTTAAGACAAAATATTGATTTTTAGGATTTAGAAAAAAAACTATTTATATCAGCTTGTTTCAAGTTATTAAAATATAAGTATTTTTTGATAATAAATTTTAATATATTCTGTGTTCAAGTAATTCATTAGAGTTTTAACTCATTATATGGTAGCCTTAATGCATCTGGTCTTAGGGATCATTCATACATTAAATGTCATGATTCAAGGGGGAGGGGGTGGTAACAAGAAGTGTGACATCCTGCTTGTACAACATAGCGTGACATGCGACAAAAGGGGGGAGGGGTCAAATAAGTGGGGAAAAAGCATGACATCATTTATGAACGATCCCTTAGAAGCCACTTCAGAAGCTGTTTAGCATACTTAAAACTTAACAAACTCAATAGCAACAGGAGCCTATGCAATAATTTTTTATGATAGAAAATGGGAAATTGTGGGTGAAAAAGGGATTTCATTTTGGAGAGTTGCCTAAAGTACTAGGCAAAGAAGGTGTCAGAACGAGATGTATATATTGCCATGATGAAATTCAAGGTCTTGTAGCCGGAATGAAAAAGCATTATGACAAATGTCCAAAAGAGAAGGATGCTGCAGATGCACATAATGATGAAATGCAAAAGAAAGGTATGTACACATTTTTCACCTAATTAATTTAATAACAATTTATCAATGTAGGAAAAAGGATTAAAACTTAGATTTAAAAAAAAATAATTTTGAGTAAAGAATATTCAAATTTTGCTATAGTATTACATATATACAGTAAAACGTGTAAAGTTGACCTTTGTAAGTTGTCCACCTGTCTAAGTTGACCACTAAAGTGCTGCACCACAAGTGGTCAACTTACACAGGTTTCACGATGTATATTTTTCACAAAAT
Source organism: Octonoba sinensis (assembly GCA_038502835.1). Classification (NCBI taxonomy): domain Eukaryota; kingdom Metazoa; phylum Arthropoda; class Arachnida; order Araneae; family Uloboridae; genus Octonoba; species Octonoba sinensis. The sequence goes on along the minus strand of CM076606.1, from coordinate 11,860,251 downwards.
ATTAATATTCAATGAGTCCTAACCATTCATTGCATGCCATTCACTGTAAAAGTCAATTAATTTTAATTAACCTTTATTTTATACATTTGTATGTATCTAAGCAAATTTACTTTTTATCCATATTGGAATATTTAAACTTAGAAAAAATATTTTATATACAGTCGAATCTCGCTAAAACGAACCCGAAGGGACTTTAAAAATAAATTCGTCTTATCCGAAAAACAATTAAATCCTTTTTTTAATAAAGCAAAAGTGAAATTTCACGCTATTTTCTAGTACACAATGCTCGATTTGAGTCCTTAATGTATATGTAAATCAATGCTATAGATTACGAATTTGTGATGATTAAAAAAATTTCTGGTTCTCAAATAAAAAGGTTTAAAAGTAAAAATTCAATAACTTTAAACCGTTATTAACTAAAATTGCATATCAAGAGAAAATCTTTCAAAATTATCGTAGGTATACCGTATTATAAGACATTGTTTTCTACTCTTTTCAGAACAATTGCTCCAGAAGTCTTCATTGGCATCTTAAATTGTTGTCTGATAAATTATTCTTTTTCTTTTATTTCGCTATTTGGTAAAATGAAAAAAACGACATATGTTTGTTTCTTATTGCATTGAAGTTCGAACAGTAGAAACTACAAATAAGAGTTCGAGTTATCTGATAGTTTGAATTAAGCGTGTTCGTCTTAAACGAAGAAATTAGCGTTATTTGTTAATACATTAGGACGGGGATTGCAAATGTAGTTCGTCTTAGCAGTAATTCGTTTTAAGCGTGTTTGAATTAACGAGGTTCGACTATATATAATTCTTTTTTTACACTCATTTAAAATGAAAAAAATATATGTATACAGTGGACTCTCTCTATCTGAACACTCCCTAATGTGAACAGCCCCGTATTATGAACACTTTTCGATAGTCCCGGCGAAACTTCATACACTTAACGTAGGATGACCTCTCTGTAATCTGAACACCCCCGTATTATGAACGCTATTTTATCCCCCATTCAGCAGTTACCTCTCTCTAAACTGAACAGGTGTGCGATTGGAATTCCGAAATTCCCGGAATTCAGATTGCCCCCCCCCCCCCCTTTCGAACAGGTGCTTCAGATCAGACAGGTGTTTTCAGGTGGAGTGGTCAAGAAAAGGCTTATCGCTCCCCCCCCCCCCTCCGCCCATCTCATTGGACAGCCTTATCTCTTCCCTTTCTTTCTTGTTGCTGAGATTTTTCGCTGGTAAAGGTGACATTTTTTGCCAGTGTACCGATTGCAGCAGTGTTGAAGAACAAGTCAGATATGTCATCGGAAATAAGTAAAACAAAAAAACGGAAAGAACTAAACCTCAATGAAAAGTACCATGTAATTCAAAAATTGAAGTCAAAAGTAAGCCAGAGAAAAATTGCAGTTGAATTCGGGATTTCCGTAGGCCAAGTTAATGCAATTAGTAAGAAAGAAAACGAAATTTTAGCTGCTTTTGAGCAGAATGCACCTGGCTCAAAGTGTAGAATTATTGAGAAAAAAACGGGAAATGAAAAAATAAACCAGCATGTTTGGAAGTTTTTTTGCCAAATGCGCACAAAGAATCTGCCTGTCACTGGACCTCTGATGAAACAGATTGCGCTTGATTTTGCCGAAAAGGAAAACATTAGTGAATTCAAGGCATCAGATGGGTGGCTTAGTCGATTCAAAGTTCGCCATAATATTGAATTTAAAACCATAAGTGGAGAAGCAGCAGATGTAAACATGGACACAGTAGAGGAATGGAAAACTAAACTTCTAGAATTAACAAAAGATTTTGCTCCTGCTGACATCTTCAATGCCGATGAAACCGGCTTATTTTTTAGGGCCCTTCCAAATAAAACCCTAGCAGAAAGAAGCGATAAATGCATCGGCGATAAAATGTCGAAAGAAAGACTCACTGTCATGCTTTGTGCAAGTTTTACGGGTGAAAAACTTAAACCTCTTGTGATCGGAAAAAGTGCTAAACCGAGATGTTTTAAAAATTTGAAGATTTCATCATTGCCTGTTAACTATAAATTTAATCGAAAAGCCTGGATGACATTTGCAATTTTCACGGAATGGTTGGGAGGTGTTAACGAGAAGATGAAGAGAGAAGGGAGAAAAATTCTTCTTTTCGCGGATAATGCTGCATCACACAAAAATGTAACTCTGAGCAACGTGAGCCTGAAGTTCCTGCCACCAAACTGCACATCTAGAGTACAACCATTGGATCAGGGAGTTATAAAAACTTTTAAAGCCCACTACAGATTTTTTTTTCTAAAGAAAATGTCTCTTGCAATGGAAGATGCAAATTCAGCAAGCGAACTGACTAAGAAGGTCAATGTCATGGATGCTGTCCACTGGATATCAATGGCCTGGAATGACGTAACCCCCCACACTATACTGAAATGCTTTTACCGAGCTGGATTTCCACGTGTAGACAAACAAACACGAATTGATGACCAAGAAACAACAGCTTTAAGTGACTTGCAGTCAATTCTTCAGGAGCTACATACGGAAATGGAGCCAAGTGCTTATCTAGAAGCCGATGGACACCTTCCAGTTTGTTGCAATATCACCGTTGAAGAGGACGAGGATAGTGAAGAAGAAGCGGACGAAGCTGAAGAAACAAGAAGTGCAATAACGTTCAAACAATATGGCCAAGGGATTCAAGACCTTCTGAATTATGCAGCTGAACATCATCAGGAAGCATTTCCACTTTTGAAACAACTTGATAATATGTACGCTGCACGTGCATACACAATGCAAAAACAAACTAAAATTACACATTCTTTTAGGTAAAAACTGTGATATATTTTTATTATTATTATTGCAATTCCCTTTTTTGTTTGTTTGTTTATCATTATGTAAAACTTTTTAAATTAAAAAAAAAACAATGAGGTGTAAGAGTACAGGTCCGACTGAGTTTAGTTTGACATTGCAATAGCCGCCAAATCTAAATTCAGCACCTCCATCTCGGTAACTGGCATGGCTAACCAGGCTAAGTACTCAGTACAGTCGATAAATTCAATAAACATGTGTTTTGCTGATTCTCCCTCTATAATGAACACCCCCGTAATCTGAACACTTTTGTTCGGCCCCATGAGTGTTCAGAATAGAGAGAGTTCACTGTATTACACAAAAGTATCGAAGTTTTCTTTAAATTATTTGTATGCAACAAAAGATTAAAATTTGTTTTCTTTAAATAAATTATGTTAATATAAGTAGAATATATCTTTTTTTTTTATTTAGAATTCTGAACTTCAGTATTTTAGCTCTATAAAAATCCTTCTTTAATATAGAAAATTGTTGTTTAATCAATTTTGAAAGCTCTCAAGTTAGTGATACGTATTACAATTTTCTCTAATAATTTTTATTTAGACATTTTTAAACCATTAAGTTCATATTAATTATATATGTATTTATTTATTTTGTCGAAAACTAAGCTATTTTTGTCTTTTTTTTTTTAGACATTGACCCAGACAACCACAGATATCCCTCCGACATCCAAATAGATCCATAATACATCCTGATATCTTCTGGATTTGCTGGATAGCTCACGGATATCCACACATATCCAAATCCTGGACTTGGATTTCTGGATATCCCTGAGCTATCCAGGTAGTAACATGTTTTGGATATGGATCTTTGGACAACCTCCATTTTAAAGCCCAATATGATAATGTATATTATGTTATTAAAAAAAAATTTGTTTCAAAAAAGCATTTTCCAGGTCCCTTGGAGTGCATTGTAATGGAATTTCACTGTATACTTAAATGAAATAAGTACATATTTATTCCACACTTAGCTTATATACAAAAAGTTCTTCAGTACTCAAACGGTTATCCAATTATGAATATTGTTTAATATCAAAAAGCATGTCTTTTATTTTTCATGAACAATAATTAGTTACATGTAAATATCTAAATTTTATATTCATATTTTTTAAGCCCATTTTTACATCCTTTGTATCATATGCACTTGTAAATTTCAATCTTTTTTTTCCTCGAGAGTTTTTTTTAGTCGAGACTTTCTGGGAGTTCTGCTGCAGAAAACACACTGCCAAGAAAGTTTTGCTGATGAAACATCTACAACAGTTCAAAATCATGTAGAAATGTATGTTTTTATGAAAAAAATCATGTATGTTTTCAAAATGTAAATAAAGTTGTGTATATGAACTTTTTGCATTCATTTCTCAAAAACAAAAAATGCATTGTTGTTAGAAGTTACACGAATTATATTTTAATTCTAGTAAATTTTGTTATTTTTAATTAAAAAGAGTACAGATAAATCAAAATGTACTTCTTTATACTGTATTAGTAAGTGTAAATGTTTACATTAAGCTTGCACAAGTTGGTTTGCAAAAGTTTATATTAATTATTTAAAAAGGTAACTTTATCCATGATATAACTGACATATTTATTACATGAAAATTGAAAAAAAAAAAAAACATTTCTTAATCTATTTACATGATATAAATGTGTGCATGATTTTACTTAATTATGTATAAATCTTTCAATACTTAAAGCAGTTGTATACATATCAAATACACTCTGGAACAGACTGTGATGGTTTATTTCTTTATCTCTTTCTTTTAGATGCCTTAAGTTTTTCAATTTACAGGTTTGTGAATTGTTGAGAGAACTATGTTTATCAAAAGATTGCACATGTTCAAGGTTTTATAAGTTTCATTTAGTATTACTCTTTTATAGCAACTATAAAAGTTGTCCAATTATCAACAATACAGCCAATTAGTGATTCTTTTTCAGTAGTAAAAAAGAGAAAAAAGTCTTATTGCAGGTCTGAGAAAGAACCTTATGAGTCGGAAAATATATAGATTTGAAAAAAACTTCTATTAAATTCTAATTTTTAATATTTAAAAATAATAATTAACTTTACTAATATTAATGAAGCATTATTATTATTTTCTATTTTAAACCTGTAAAATTTTAATAGTTTAAAAATTGCAATTTTTGTATAAATAAATAAATTATTTATAAATATCAATATTTTTACTGGTTTATTGTAGTTATTTTATTCCTAATTATGAGTAAACACATTTCACTCATAATTAGGTATGTAAAAACGTCCTATATAACTGCATTCAGCCTGTAAAATAAGGTATTCATAAATAATTTATTTTATTAATACAAAAAGTTGCAATTTTTAAACCTCTTTACAGCTTAATAATATAAAACAAACATTATATCCAGATCATATCCTATTGGATATCTCAAATACATCTAGAAGATTTAAAATACACATCTATTTAACAGTTACAGGATAGCTAGAAGATATCTGGATATGATATTTTATGGACAGGAAAGAGATATCCACAGGATATCTGTGAGCCATCCAAAACCTCCCCTGCTTATCTCTAGCCTGTCCTTGCAACCTTTTCTACCACTTCTGGATATTCCTGGATCAGTTGGACATGCCAGAGATGTCCACAGGATAAGCTTCATATCCAACTCGTAATCCGTTGGATATCTACAGGCTGTAGTGTGGAGGTAGGTGGTTGTCTGGGGGTGGCCAAGCTCCTTGATAGTCGGAGCCATTTTTCAAAATTTGAAATTTTTCGCGAGCAGCAATTAAATACCAATTTAAAAGGTATGCAAAAAAGGTATTTAAAAAATTTTTGCAAGCGAGAGTGATACAAATTGTTTCCTCCAGAGCACAATGTCAACTATCTCTTGCAATTTACAAAAGCAAGTTTACAAATTCAAGGTGCAAGTTACAAAAAAGAAAGTTTACAAATTCAAAATCGGTCGGGAGTCGGCCGATTACGTCACTGCTTATATTTGTTCGCGCAGTTTTCGATGAGTCATACCATTCTTAACTTGGACGGAATGAAATTTGTTACAACGTTGCACTTAGTCTTTCATATTTGATGTCAGTAATTTAAAAGACATTATGAAACATACGGAACGATAAAAATATTTTTTAAATATAATAGCACAAAAATGAAAAGGGTACTCGGGTACATTTATCGAGAGCCACAAATAATCCTTCAAAGAGCCGCAGGTTCGCCACCCCTGTAACAATTTAATACTAGTAAAAATAATTATTTCAACTGAAATATCTTAAAATTATTTGAAGACATAAATAATTAACTGAAAATTTGTTACTGTATTTGTGTGCACATAAAAATTTTGCTTAAAAAATCCGCTTTAAATAAACCAGAACTAAATCACCTTGCGTAAAATTAATCCCCCTTATGTCAATAGCTTAGTGACAAATTCGTAATTGTGATTAATTGTAACATCTTTAATTAAAATTAACACATATATAAGGTTTAAAATTTTCCTTGTGAATACTTGTACAGTGTACAATTCATTCTTTATATATAGGAAGGTGGACCAAAATATAATTTTTACCGACTGGACCAATGTTAGCCAGTCCGCTCATTTTACTGTAAAAGTAATCAAAGTTAACTAAATATATAAGCTGTTGAACATAATTATGTTATTTTGCATATTAATACAGAAAGTGTTCTCCACATCGACCTTACATATGCAGGGCTCAGAATACAAGTGAACCAAGTCAAAAAAAAAAAAAAATTGTGCTACAGAGGTTTAAAGTTAAAACTTCATAACAAAATTACCTCTTAAAATTTTTTAAATTATAAATTAAATTTTAAAAGTCCAAAGAGCGCGCGCGAAGGTTCTTTATTGCACTGAAATTTAATATTAATAACTTATTGCCCTGCTAACTCGAAAGTGACAAAAAGTGGACTTGGTTCACTTGTATTCTGAACCCTCCATATTTTTCTAACACGATAAAATTAATCATTAAAATCGTGAAGCATGAGGCTGTTTTTTTTTTGTTTTTTTTTTCATATATTGTTTGTTTCAGTTAGTGCAGAGGCGTAGTTAGGTTGGGGCAAGGAGGGACAGCTGTCCCCGGGCGCAGCTTCAAGGGGCGCCAAATGAATGTTAATTCATTTTATTTTTAAATGCGAAAAGAAAATTATTTAAACTGAAGAGGTGTGAATATGTTCGACAAAAACGTAGGAGCACCGCGAACCATATCGGGAATGACCAATGTAGTGCGTGGGAAAACAGATAAATAATTTTACGAAGCCAGTGTCCCATTTTTCCCTTAGAAGTGAATGGTCGCTAATAAAAATGAAAGTTAAAATTTGCCATTTAGGAAGCATAAAATTTTTAATTCCATTTAGGGCGCCCCTATGCCTCCGGGGACACAGGGGGGCGCGAAATCTTCAGTTGTCCCCGGGCGCTGAAAACCCTAGCTACGCCTCTGAGTTATTACTATAATGTGAATTCAAGTTTGCATTTTGAAAAAAACTACTTGCTGTGTAATATATTAAAAACAATTAAATTTTTTGCAGTTTTCTCAGTTATCACTCTAAACTGTGCATTTTTAAATATTAATTGGTATTCATTTTTTTTTTTTTTTTTTTGTTCCCTTCAAATACATCAAAATTCTAATAATCGGAGCTCAATCACTTTCTGTATGTCCAATAGTTTATAAGATAGGATTTTTAAGGGAGGGAATGAACATTTCAAATTTTGACCTGGCTACTTGTGTGCGTCAAATACACGACGTATTTTCAGGATTTCTAATTTAAAAGAAATTAAATATATTTTAATTTTTTTAACCATCTATCAATCATAACCTGTAGATTTATTCGATATTTTGTGTTTTAGATTAGAAAAATATAAAAACTTTTTTTTCGGAAAAAATTTCAATTGTTTATGAATTAAATTACAAAAACCGCGATCGAACGGTATGTTGCCTACAGTCTACACAAATAAAGTATGAGACCCCAAATTCGGAATCCCTAAATCCGGAACTTAAAAGAAAAATCAAGAAACATTTTTTGCATCATTTTTTTTTTCTGGAAATAGGCATTTTAAGAAGAAAGAAAATGAAATGTAATGAACATGTTTAAAATCGGAAATGTGCAGTTTTCAAAAAAGTTATTTCGCGATTTTCCGAAAAGGGTTCGTTTTTGAGATTTGAATTTTTAATAATTGTTGCTCTAATTCTGGGTTAATATCATCAAATTTTGCTGTTTTGTATTTCCTTGTAGTTTTATTATGTTTATTTCTTTAAATGAGCTCTAATTTTTGCGAGATACAGAATATTCCCGCGATTGAAACTCGGCATTTCTCGCATATTTTCCCGATAGTTGGATCTTTTACTGCAATTAAGTCTTCAGTAAGTGTCTAGAGAATATAAAATCATATTAGAATTTAGCGGAATTGTTTTCCTTTATTGTTTAACTAAAGAGATTAAAATAATATCAGGAAAAGTTTCGATGTTTACCTCGAATATATACGATAATAAAAATGCTATATATGAGCAAATGGTAATAAAAACTTCCAGAGCAAATTATATGGGTTACAATATTTTATGCTACTTACAAAATTTTTTGAATGAGGACCCAAAATCCGGAACGATCGCGGCCCCGAGCTTTCCGAATTTGAGGTCCCATAATACTACTGTATAAGTATCCCTCCATCAGATACAGAAGGCCAAGATTTTTAAAGAAGGGGCCTTAGACTGATTGTAACAAGTTGTGGGTATTAGACAAAAAAAGAGGCGTAAAATAAATGATGGTAAAAAAGAGGAAATTGTATTTCCACTTTTTATCTCTTCTAATTATCTTACAAATCAATAATTAAAAATACTTGCCGTCTTGTCTTTTGTGAGAATTGTCCTACTCCGGGTAAAAAAAAAAAAAAAAAAAAAAGCTGGAATATTTGATCCGCCTCCAGTGAAAGCAGAGAATCATTGAAGTAGTCTTCATTCTCTTCAATTAAAATTACAGCAATGTTGGAGCAAATCTTTACAGAGCCCAGGGCACACAAAGCTGAACACCAACCTAAATCTGCAGAAAATGAAAACTTCCATTCATTCCTTTTTGCACAAATGTGAGCATGGGATGGGTTTACATAATGTTGTTAGTGGTATTAAATCTAGGTAGATCTTTGACTTAGACCTACTCTATTTTGTAGTTCTGATAATCTTAACCCTTTGACATACAAATTATGCAACTTGATGCGACTAAAAAATACTATTTCACATAACTGAACAGTAACGTTAAAGCTGAGAAAGAGTATTTTATTTTGAAATTTGGATTTTTATTAATTAAATTGATGTCAACAAAGAACATCTAAATAACATTAAAAAATAATAATTTCTCGTCAAAGTCTACAGTGGCCTATAAAACGCACGAGTCAGACCCGTCATTGTATGTCAAGGGGCTAATAAAAAATATTTTGTCTTGATATCCTGATTTTTAAACATTTATTTATTCTTATTTTTTATTTTTTTTTCCAACCAAATTGCAGGGGTGCCAAACTGCACCAAAATGCATTTCTTGTGCAAAAAAAAGCAATTCCTTTTGAATTGGTGCAAAACATTGATTCTGCTGGAGTTCTCCCTAGGTACTGAAGTTTACAAATCGAATATTATGCTGCATTTGTTACTTATCTTGTCAAATCAATTGTATTATTTGAACTATGCTCCCGCAGTAGCAGATAGCGGAGGGTTCTGGAACAAAGCGGCGCGCGGTGTCAAGGTGCTGCGGCGCTCCCCTGTTGGTCCCTCGGTAGAGCGGTGCGCCGCGGGATGGTCCCTTGTACTTGAGAGGTGGTGCTTGATCTTTTTGTATGGTCAAGAAGGAGTGGTTAGGTAACAATGACTCCGATTCAGATACGGAAACTCCATCGTAAATGAGGGAAAAAATGGAAAGTGCATGGATTTAAAAATAATAAAAGTACTTTAGGATAAAAGAACAGAAAGACTTCAAACAACAAACATCCTTTATTTTTTCTTGACAACATACATACAGTGTGTGCAATACAAGGCAAAAAGAAGTAACATCTCAAACAATGGTTACAAAAAGTAAGAAACCTCATTAAGATGTCAGCATTGATAGTAGTTATAACTCTTTACATTTTCTCAAACGATGTACAAGCTAACCGATTGTATAAGTAGTGGATATACATAAAAATAAAGTATAAACTGTTATATACATATTTACAGACTGAAAATGATTGCATACATATTTACATATAGTACAAAAATTCATATTACTTTTATTTCGCTTACATGGATGATGAATCATTATCATTATTTGAAACATCGCAATGTCCGTAAACCAAAGTTTTTACCCCGTCATCTAGAATGTATCGCTTGCAATCATAAGGACATAAGGTAGATTTTCGAAATAAAATGGTTTGCACTTTATGATTCAAACTTCTTATTTTTGACGTCTCTGCTGAACTACGTTCTTGACTGAAAAGACAATTTTTATAATCCTCATGCCTCATCATTCGTTTAATAATATTTTTAGATACTCCTTTCACTGTGCGTTTTTCTATGTTATCGCATTTTAAGCTATACATTTTCGGCTTTAAACCTACAAACTCGGTAGCAAGTTCATCTTTCATTTTCCCTATAACTTAACGATTCCTCTCACTGTGAAGGGGGTGGTTTTTCGGATAGTCTGAAGTATCGAGTAGGTCGAGGGCCAATTTTAAATCATCATAAACATTTTCTGTTTCAATTTCATAGCAAAGAGAATCTGTGTCTGTGAACAGGAGAATTGCTTTATCGTCATATGTTTTCTTAACGAAATTATAATGGAAATCATACATGACAGTTTTGATATGTCTAATATAGAAAATCCTACGTAAATGGGTCTGTTCAAAACGAGGGAAATTTTCTTTCTCTCCACTGATGCCAAATCAGGAGTGATAATTTTATATGCATAAAAAGATTGCGAAGCAACCAGCTTTAAGGCCTTTTTCGTATCTTGTACAAGATCAATATTTCTTCTGTTTCTTAGATTTTCCATCGTCTTTCCAAATACCGCGTTGTTTAGTAACTTAAATAAATCTTTTTCAAAATCGGATGTTGCGCGTTTTCGCATGTCGGTGTTAAAGTCTATGTATTCTTTGAGCCATGGACTTTGGTAAAATTTTAATATTCTGTGTATTTTAGTTACTTCAAGTCCTAAGCTAACATATTGTTTTAAATTTCTGTAGTGAAGCACATAACGTTCTTTACGCAATAGGTTTGGTACAAGTTTTTCACAATGATTTATTTTTAAATTTAATTTTTCCGCGAGGTTTTTGCAATAAGGTGATAACATTTCGTGCGCGATTTTTAAATTTTGGGAAGCTAGGGGAAATTCCGAGTGGAGCCTATGAAGTTTCTTCGGGTAGGATAAATCAATTTCTAATATATACCCTACATCTGAATCGTCGGGTACATTCATAAAATCGACGGAGCCTTCCACCCATTCAAATCCATGCGTGGGCAAAGGCTGGGGCATAGCCCATCCATATAGATTGTTCGCATCTAAATACAAGATATATTTTGATGGTTTGAAAGGGTCATACTGTTCCAAATAACCGTTATTTGCTTTAGCTTACCTATGTGAAATCATAGCTATTCCCCCTCGAATTCCACTTTCAATGAATAAATGCATATTGGGATCAGTCAATAGCTCAAGGGTCGCACCGGACATGCGGAGACTTACCTGCCAAGCAAGACCGGGTGCAGTGTAAAAATGACATGGATCTAATTTATAATAGTTTACAGATAGATTTCTAAAATTTTCGAAAACATCAGCTAGCAATACAACGTCACTCAGCACATATAAATCATGATATTCTCCGAGTGTATGAAGTTTAAAAGCACTCCTTACTCGTTGAACATGTTCATATTCTTCATCAGTAATATGTTCTTTAGTAATTTTTCTAAAAAACGCAGTTTTTGGTGGTAGTTGTTTATCGTCGAATTCTTTAAAACTATTTAAGTATTCGTATAGGTAAAGCCCTTTTCGAGCCATGAGATCTAATTTTTCTTTAAAAATGCATTTTGATATTTTAAAATTATCTGTAGATAAAGTGGAGATTAATTTTTCAAGTGACGCGTTTAAAAATTGCAAAGAATCTAAAAATCTTAATGATCCTAATGAAAAGGAAATGAACTTTTCACTATTGTTAGGAATACATGAAATTTTTTTATTTCTCACTTTGCCTAGCCCTTGAACGATTAAATGCGAATCATAACCTTTAAAGTTATGCATGATTACGGGAATAAATGTTTTCTGCTTGCTATTTAAATTACAACTATTATGAGCAGGTCCACGATATTTTCCAGTGACATGATCAGGATCCCTGACTTTATCATTCATAAGGGGTTTTTCACAAATGTGACAAATTAAAGACGTTTTAAATTTCTCTTCATCCTCCTTAGTATATATCATTGGTTGGACGTATCGAAGTATTTGAGAAATTCGCTCCTCCTCCTTTAAAAGGTTTGTCAAAAAATGCTCAATTGCATTTTCTCCGCGATACACTACAGGTGGTTTATGTAGATAACCACTAGGTCCTACAACAACATAGCAGTATCCGCATGGAATATGTTGCTCTGTTGAAACAGAGTATGAATGTTGAGGATCGGGCAGGCAAGAATCCACTTTACTTAAAATGCATTCTATATCAGCATAAATTACAAAAGGAACTTTAAATTTTAAGTCGTAGTGTTCGAACTTTAACCATTTGTTAGTCGGGGAAGGCATTTTAATTTTTTGCTCCTCATGTACCCTACAATCTACTATATGAGAATCAAGTAATTCTTTTCTAGAAAATCGATGCATGCGAGCCAGTTTCCTCAAGTAAAGTGGAACAGCATCTCACTTTAAAGTCCAACTAAAATAGACAGAATATCAAAATTTTACCAAAGTCCATGGCTCAAAGAATACATAGACTTTAACACCGACATGCGAAAACGCGCAACATCCGATTTTGAAAAAGATTTATTTAAGTTACTAAACAACGCGGTATTTGGAAAGACGATGGAAAATCTAAGAAACAGAAGAAATATTGATCTTGTACAAGATACGAAAAAGGCCTTAAAGCTGGTTGCTTCGCAATCTTTTTATGCATATAAAATTATCACTCCTGATTTGGCATCAGTGGAGAGAAAGAAAATTTCCCTCGTTTTGAACAGACCCATTTACGTAGGATTTTCTATATTAGACATATCAAAACTGTCATGTATGATTTCCATTATAATTTCGTTAAGAAAACATATGACGATAAAGCAATTCTCCTGTTCACAGACACAGATTCTCTTTGCTATGAAATTGAAACAGAAAATGTTTATGATGATTTAAAATTGGCCCTCGACCTACTCGATACTTCAGACTATCCGAAAAACCACCCCCTTCACAGTGAGAGGAATCGTTAAGTTATAGGGAAAATGAAAGATGAACTTGCTACCGAGTTTGTAGGTTTAAAGCCGAAAATGTATAGCTTAAAATGCGATAACATAGAAAAACGCACAGTGAAAGGAGTATCTAAAAATATTATTAAACGAATGATGAGGCATGAGGATTATAAAAATTGTCTTTTCAGTCAAGAACGTAGTTCAGCAGAGACGTCAAAAATAAGAAGTTTGAATCATAAAGTGCAAACCATTTTATTTCGAAAATCTACCTTATGTCCTTATGATTGCAAGCGATACATTCTAGATGACGGGGTAAAAACTTTGGTTTACGGACATTGCGATGTTTCAAATAATGATAATGATTCATCATCCATGTAAGCGAAATAAAAGTAATATGAATTTTTGTACTATATGTAAATATGTATGCAATCATTTTCAGTCTGTAAATATGTATATAACAGTTTATACTTTATTTTTATGTATATCCACTACTTATACAATCGGTTAGCTTGTACATCGTTTGAGAAAATGTAAAGAGTTATAACTACTATCAATGCTGACATCTTAATGAGGTTTCTTACTTTTTGTAACCATTGTTTGAGATGTTACTTCTTTTTGCCTTGTATTGCACACACTGTATGTATGTTGTCAAGAAAAAATAAAGGATGTTTGTTGTTTGAAGTCTTTCTGTTCTTTTATCCTAAAGTACTTTTATTATTTTTAAATCCATGCACTTTCCATTTTTTCCCTCATTTACGATGGAGTTTCCGTATCTGAATCGGAGTCATTGTTACCTAACCACTCCTTCTTGACCATACAAAAAGATCAAGCACCACCTCTCAAGTACAAGAGACCATCCCGCGGCGCACCGCTCTACCGAGGGACCAACAGGGGAGCGCCGCAGCACCTTGACACCGCGCGCCGCTTTGTTCCAGAACCCTCCGCTATCTGCTACTTCCCGCCTTTTAAAAATTAATCTGCTCTACAGTCTACACATTTCTCGGCCAATAATGCGAGCCCCAATGCAAGAGTTATGTTTTTGGTAGCAGAAAACTAAACTACATGTGTTGTGGTCCCCTTTTTATTTTCTTATTTTTTTTCTCTTAAATCATGTAGTAATAGAATAAAGCCAGGAATGAAACATTAAATATTGGAAATTAAACCTTAATAGACTTGTGCTGTGCTGAATTTCAGTTTTTTTCTCCCCCAAAATTTGAAAAAACAAACAAAAAAAAAAAAAAAAAAAAAATTAAAATTATAGTTATGTCTTGTAATGGTGTTAAAACAAAAATACTAGCCTTTTTTTTTATAAAAAAAACTTTAATGCAACAATTTAATAAAAATATATACACCTGTAATATTAGTACAGTTATGAAACTGAAGACATGATCTAAATATGTTAAGTTTAGCAGTTTTAGATTCTTAAAAACAAATATTTAACATATGCAACATCACATCAACTTCAAAGTTCAAACAAAACTTGTGATGATCATTTTTAATTCACTTGCAAGATACTGATTACTACAATTTTTACTAATAGATTACAATTTGATTTAAGAAAAATTTTAAAGTGTTATTCAAAATTTAATCAAATTACACTCCAAACATATATACATATAGTTAATTATCAAAAATTGAAAATGACCCAAACTACGATCATGCTTTAATGGACGATTCATTCAAGTAAGGAAAAATATACAATAAAAAAAAAAAAAAAATTTTTTTTCATTGCAACTTAAATTCAAATAAAATAACTTTTCTTGGGGGGGGGGGGGGGGGGGGGAAAGCCATGAGATAAATTTTTTTCTCTAAACTGCTTCTAGAGCATTTATGACAATGACTTATTTAAATTGTAAACCGTCGATAAAAATGGAATATTGGGGCAAAAATAATACAGATGAGGAATCGTCCGTCTATATGGTAAATTTTAAAGAAATGAGAAAAAAATTGGAACGTTTTTACTCGTGGATATACACAGTTAAAAATTTGAAAACTAGTAGTATTTTCTGGTCCCTATTTTGTTCATAAATTCATGTGATGTTGGATAATTTCCTCCCATTTCAAATGTATTAACTGAGTACCAATAATTCCTTATTGAAAACCCATTATATATTATGAATAGCATCTTAAATAGCAATGAATTTAAAATTTTCAAGAAACTAGTATAAGTATTTAAAAAAAAAATAGTTTGATTGCCTATATGGCTTATACATTGCTGAACAAGATGTTTCCTGAAACGTCTGAGCAATTATGAAATTGTTTCATTGTTTGCAAGTAACCCTAATATGCCCTTAGGTAAACTTTTTATTAATGCCATAGATAGTTTACCAGAAATTTCAATTCTTAATTTTTTTTTTTTTAATCCTGAAATAAATGAACGAAGGTAAAGTGTTAAACACTACTTATACATATCTTAGCTGGAGTTTTTTTTTTTTTTTTTTTTTGAGCTTGAAATTTATTTTACTTATATAGTGTTTGACTTTTTTTTTCTTTCTAGTACTACAAATAATACTTTTAAGCAGTGAATATATAGACAACTCTCAAAAACTGTGGGACTTGATCAACACTTTTCAAGAGTTCTTATAAATGATATAATAGTTCATTAATTTGCATCTCAAATAATGTAAAAAATACTAGCTGAATCTGAAAATAATATATATAACAGCAGTTAAGAAGAAATTCGAAGGTTACAAACAAACCTACCATTCTATTAAAAGAATTGTAAATA
This sequence comes from Octonoba sinensis, assembly GCA_038502835.1. Classification (NCBI taxonomy): domain Eukaryota; kingdom Metazoa; phylum Arthropoda; class Arachnida; order Araneae; family Uloboridae; genus Octonoba; species Octonoba sinensis. The sequence goes on along the minus strand of CM076606.1, from coordinate 11,844,308 downwards.
CAAATACATTCTGATTACTTTGTTTTAAAGTCATAATTAGGCATGGAAAGGTTAATATACATAATGAATTTTTCTTATATCAATGTTACTTTTAAACATTTTTTTTCCTTTGCAATATTTAAATAATGTAAATCTTATATATATATGTACTGCAGAGGTAAAGCAAACATGGAATTTTTCAGAACCTTGATTCACTTTTTTCACACAATTTCATTTTTTCTGCCTAAAACTACCAAAGCTATACAATTTATACTTTGCTATTGTTTAGCATTTGCTAGTTATAACCATATACCTCTGGAGTACACACATGTACATATTACGCAAATTTCCACTTACAATCAATGCATCAGAAAATTCATAAATATCACTAATATTAAGATGTTATAAAATACTCTTTGAAACATTAAACTAGAAATAAAAAGCAACAAAAGATGCAATTTGAATAATACTTAACATGAAAATATAAGGTGGAAAGAACAGATGTCAACTGACTTCAGACATCTTAGTGCTTAAAATAAAATAATAATAGTATTAATTAAATACCCTAATACTGTTAAGTAACTGAATGAGGAATTTGAGCTTTAATAAACCAAGTTTAAAATTCAAATAAAGAGAAAAGTTAACTCCTAAAGCAAGTAGTTAAATTTTTAGTAAGTTATAGCTATCGTTGTATTACATTTTTCTTGCAGCAGCACATGGGCTGACTGAAAATATTCATAATTTGAAAGCTATTTAATATATATCTTAGAAATTTTCCAAATGTCCTGTAACTCATTTTTTTTTTTTTTGAGTATGTACATGGGCTACCAGCCAGAAGAGTTGAAAAAGCAGCAATTAATTGTGGTAATGGTTTTTTAAAATTAATTTATCCAATTTAAAAAAAAAATTACATATAAAACTCCTATTGTTTCATTTTTACTTTTCAGAATGTCTGGAATTGAAAAAAAAAAAAAAAATCATATATATTTAAAATAAATAATACTTAGATAAAAAGAAAAGAAAGAAGGCTTATCAAACATTTGTTGTTGTTTTTCCTTTGAATAAAATACTGATAAACATTTTCTCTGTAGAAAAAATCCGACTCCTTTTTACATAATTACATTTTAATTTTTATTTCATAGTCTCAGATTAGAGGTTTTCTTTTGAATAAAATGTATTTTCATGGGAAATAAATTGAAAGAAACTTAGCATATTTCAACATTTTCATACTGTATAAAGGTATGTAATATCAATTTTCATAACATTAAATCTTTTCAGATGCTTATCATTTGGAAAGATAATTATATATTGTTAAAACTTGGGAAAACCACCTCTAGATTAATTAAAACAATTTCTTGTTATTTAGTTACACAAAATATAAGAGTTAAAAATAAATACAGCATAAATGAACCATTAATCTTATCTTTCTATTCTAGTATATAACCTCTAAGAATTCCTCTCTTTCAAATTTACAACTCTATCCTTGGAAATGCTCCTTTCTGTGTTAAGTGAATAAGTTACTATTGTTGGTGAAATCAGTGTAGTCCTGAAAAAAAAAGTTGGGTGGACGCTTATGCATAGAAAGATAAGCGATTGAAATCAAAAGTGGGGGGACGCTTACGTTAAAATGTAAAAAATTTGACCGGATGCTTGTATTAAAATAAAAAGGTAGGGGGACGCCATCTCCCACGACTACACCACTGGGTGAAATACTGCACAAAGGCACTATGCCAAATTTGTTTTAAATATATTCTTCGGCAAAGGTCAGCATTTATTTATAACTCAAATCATCATCATTAAAATTGTTTTAATTAAAATTTGTCATCTATACAACTGAAAAACGTTCTAAATAATAAAGTATAAATTTCAATTAAAATTATATATAAATGTTTTTAGTTAAAAAGAACACTTAAGTGCGTATGCAACTTTCATAAAAAAATTATATTATATTGGATTTGTTCGCTAGTACATTTGACACAAAGTGAATCAACTAGAATGTTTTGTTTACTTTGATAAAAACGTTTTTCATTATTTATAAACCGGAGTTGAAATAATACAACTATTTGTAGATGTATTTTTTAAAAACAGATTAATATAATTTAATCTCTCATCTGAGTTAAAAATATAAGCCAAATGAAAATAATAATTGCAAGGTGCATCATTGAATTAAACACAGTATCAAATATTTCAAAATGTTAACATGTAGAATTGGTGCTTTTCAGCACAAAATGTGATAGACTATTATCTTAATAGTTTTTTAACACATAAAAATCTCATACATAAACATTTAAAACTTAATTTTAAAGCCATTCATCAACAAGCAATAAAGTTTTTAAAAGTTATAAAAAAAAGAAATTAAATAACACATAGCAATGATAGAAATGAATATATACAAAATTCATATAGTTTGTTGTTCTCCTTACAAAGGTCGCACTACTTAGCCCCATTTATTAGGTATCTAAATACACCAAGTACTAATTTCAATTGACCACAGAAAGTTTTTGGGATGGAACATTTTGCTCAATAGTTCAAGACCCGGAATTTCGCCAGGCATAGCACCTTAAGAGGTTAATTCTTCATTACCTCAAATTCTTTCAATATATTTCACACTTGAAATACATTTCACCCCTTACATAACTTCTTATACAAACATTGCTGTTTCAAGATTTATAAATACAGCTGTAAAAAAAGGGAAAATAATTGATCACATTGCCCTTTACCAGAATTGAAAACAGTGTTATAATGTCAAAGATGGAAGTACAGATTTTTTTTTTTTGAGAAATAGGTTAACAGACTATTAAATAATAATAATATTTTTGTTTTCTTTCATTTTTGAATATTCATTAGTAAATATTTACTAATAAATTCAATGAAGTATTTTGCAAAGTAAGTGATATCCTGATCAAGGAGCACCAGTTTTAATTAAAATTAACATAATTAAAAATAATAAGGAATAAAATAAAATGCTACAGTTAATATCTTAAACATGAAGATCTCATGTGTCTCATAGTATTCATTTTAAATAAATTTTACTTGCAGGAAATTATGTTTTAATTGAGGAAAATAATCCAGTAAAGATTAGATAGTCTAAAAGAAAACGGCACAAGTTTCTTTTGTTTGTACAGCTCTTGGAAAAATCTGAAAATAAATATTCATTCCTCTCCTTAAATTTAGAGATGCTCTGAACTGCAGAAAGACTTGAAGAGACAGCGATCTTCATTATTTTCTTGTATTTTAACACTATTAATGTTACCCAACCATCTTGAAATCTTATCTTCAATTTCCAGTTGAGATTCAACACGTCAAGGGCCCGCTGCACGTTTCCGAATACTGCCATAATAGTTCAAGAAAAAATACTCATAACTTAATACATTTCCTGGTAGTAAAATTCCAATCCAATATAAAACTGGACAAAAACTAAAACTTTGTAGACATATGTAAAACGAAAAAACTAAAAACGGTGTGCGTATTTTTTGACCCGATGCAGACATGGCATGATGCAGAAACAAACTGATCACTGAAAAAAGTCTACAATGAAAAGATTTGTGAGTGATGTCAGATCTTGAGGCTCGGGGACATTTGTCAGGCAGTCCCCTTTTAGGAATTTTTGAGGCACAAATCAACTGCACAGTTCACAGCTTCATCAATTTTGTCAAAGACTGGCACTCCTGCTCGAGTGGCCAAATCTGAGAGATAGACCCGTCCCCTGTTATAGTCTTTCACAGCTTGGCTAGAGAGCTAGGGGATGAAAAATTCACTTTTAACATGAAAGTCAAAAAATGTTTCAATACATACACAAGCAAAATATCACCTGTAGTAATAATTTATATTAAACAGGTAGCGTTAAATAGTGCATTTTAAAGGGGGAGGGGAGTTAAAATATATGCTTGTTACTTAACCCACAAGGATGCGCGTCCACACTTGAAAAAATCCTTGCACCTTGCCCCCCTTTAAACTGAAGTGGTTGTCTCCGTCCATACCTAACTCCAAGGTCGTGCTCTATGCGTGCTGCATGAAAAGGGCGAATTCTGAGCATTCTTCATTTCCGTTGAACAGCTTGGGATGTGCATACACCCCATTCTCGTCCTTGTGTAACAAATTATAGCATGCGTCCTCAAGGGTTAAAGGGCCTGTCACTTCGAAACTTTCCAGAGGGAAGAGGGGGAGGAAGGGTATATACTACTTATGTTTTAAGCAAAAAAACACAAACAATAAAATACATAGTAATTTATAACAATACGTTATATTCCCATTGCTAGGGGGCAATCGTCCCTCCTAACGCCCTTAAATAATGGTCCGGGTCCTTTAAGTAGCTTAGAAGAAATTTTGAAAATTCCATTACTTTATGAAGTTTAAAATTTTAATCAAACAACAAAATGAGTGAAGCTCCATATGTTATTATAAAACATTTTCCCTTGCTTTTTGGTAAGTTGAAAAGTTTAAACATAATGGATGCATAAAACACAGATACCAATTAAGTTTGCAAGATTTATTGTAAATTTGATCTTGAAATTCAATATTTAATAAAAAATAAATAAATAAACCATTTATTTATTCACTTAGTTGCAAGGCATGTTGTCATATTAGTTTTGAGCAGCGTTTCCCAACTAGTGGTTCACGAAAATAATATCGTAACGGAGGAATTTTTAATTGCTAACGCAAAAGAACTAACGAAATAATAAATTAACCTACATATGAACAAAACGAAAAGAGGAATTTCTTATGAATTGTTTTCCAGATAGTGCAGAAACGTTTCAGACTGGCAAACGTACATGCACTCTTCTTTTGCCTGATTTCAAAAATTTGGACCGCAAAGTGGTACCAGACAATTATACCAGCTATTAGTGGTACCAGATATTATAACATGTATTAAAAATATAAATTAATTGATTTTAATTTATATTTTTAATACATGTTTATCCTATCATTTCCAACTTTTCCCCACATTAGCATGAAGAAAGAAAAAAAAAATCGACAACATGAAAATTCATTAAAAGGTAAATTTTGCACCATTTCCGGCTGATTTGTCATGTATGGACCTCGAAATGAAAGAGGAAGACATTTATTGATTGGAAGAGGAAGACATTTATTGATTATTTCAAATTTTGTTTTCACACCAATCACTTTATTTCAACTTATCTGCACTATCGCAATGAGAGAAACTTGAAAACATATAAATTTTAATATTCTAAATCTCTATAACTTTTGACGACTTTCGTGTATTTCAAGCAAAAAATGGAACTGAAAAAAATTTATTGATTAATTCAAACTTTTGTTGGCGTATTTCTCAAAACTTTTTTGCACTATTGGGAAAACAATTTCTAAAAATTGCTTTTGTGAATACATGTTTGCTGTTCTATTAATAATTTCAATAAAACTTATAAAAAAGTAATAATTAAAAAAAAAAGTGTTCAGTTTCTTGTAGCTTTTTTATAGATTTCATTTATACTTGGCTGTTTTACAATCATATTTAATTTCTTCTCATCAATTACTGTGTAAACATGGGAAATAATTGTGCTGGGAAATTTTATATTTTTCTTTTGTCATTAACGACTACAAAGGGGGTTCGCCATTTTCTTTGGAATTTTGAAAGGGGTTTGCTAGGAGAAAAAGGTTGGGAACCACTGGTTTAGAGAATAGATATCAATAGTTCTTAATCCACCAATATATTGTGGACAGAATCCATATACTTGTTGACAAAACGGAAAAATAAAAATGGCTAAAACAAATCATTTTACCATTTCTCCTTCAATTTCTATGTCATCTGGTATGTACTGTATGCACAGAACAACTTGACATCCTAACCCAAAATAGTGAGCTGCCTGTGACAAAATAAACATTAATTAAAAAAACATATTTCGGCTATAAAAATACATAAAACAGAAATAAGGGTAATTAATACATGTTAGCAATCATTTCACATTGAACTGCATAATTGTGCAACAAAACCAATACTTACAAGAATCATATCTGAAAGTGATCTGGAATCATTTGTAATGACAAAGAGCAAAACTTGGCTGTTTTCCATATTAGTAGCTTCCATTGGAATCAATCTCTCACTCCAAACTCCGTCTTGGGGGAGGAAATAAGTCAAACCCTTTTTCCTAGAAAACCATGCCAAAAATTGAGTCTCTGTCACATATTTTACTTCTTTTTCACATCTTCAACATTTAAGAGATATTTTGGCAGCATTTGTAATGATGCATACATTATTTTCCAAACTCTTATTTCTTTTGCAAAATCAAGTAAATACTAATTAAGGTGTTATACTTTTCTCTTTAACCTTAAAAGCAAATTCTATAATTTTTTATAAGTTAGATTGTAACAATTGTTTGTTTTTCACCTGAAAAGTATAGTAAAAACTCAACATTTTATGTAATTTCAAATGCTTTACTTATTTACTTTTAGCCTAAAATTTCTTAATTAAAGTAATGAGGATTTTTCCAGCATCATTTTTTAAAAGATGACTTTTTACATGAACAAAATCATCAATGGTCATCATATTATAACAAAATAGAATCATTGCAAAAGTAATTGTTAACTATTGACATTTTAGTTCATTCCTACATTGTCTTTAAAAAGAGAGAGAGAAAGAGCAGTTAATTTTGAAGAAATTCTTACTTTAATAGAGGAATGGCAATGTCTTCCCTCCATGTAGAAGGTTTTCTTGTACCACCGAGGTATATATCTCTGCATGTAGCAGCATAAGAGACATCATTTTCAATTTCATCATCATATTTCGCTCTTTTATCTGGGCGAATCCATTCTGAAACAGAAAAAAATTCAAAAATAAAGAAAATTGGCTTTACATATCACTTATAATAAATAACAATAGGTAAGGTTAATAAAAATTTCACTTAATTTTATTTTATTGATTGTGCTTGCAAATTATATTTTAAAAATGCAATCCTTTCACTTTTTCTGAAGCACAATCAATATTGTGCTTATATTACTTTTGTTTGACTGTTAACAAAAAAAAAGGGGGGGGGGGAGGGTTAAACTTACCAGCTAATTTAGATAAAGGAGTAAGAACAGAACATAAAATATCAGATGCTTTGTTTTTCAAGGTACCAAGAGGATAACCATTATCAACCTGAAAATAAATGGCAAGTTCAAATTGATTCAATAAATACACACACAAAAAAATATATGTAACATTAAAAAACAAATAACTCTTTTTAATCCTTTTTTAAATTCAGTTTCGATTTTAAAACACAAAAACTAAAGTGATCTACAGACAATTGTGGGCACTTTATATACGTTCCCCTAACTGGTTCCTTTTTCTGACTGTGAAAGAAATTATGTAATGTGAGCCTAGATAAATTTTGCAAGAATGGACCAATAGAAAAATTTTTGCTTCATTATGTGGCAGACAGCTAAAAAGATTATTTAAAGGCATTTTGTGGGGATTCATGAGATGTAAAAATGTAAATAGAATGTGATCTTTTGTGTTCCGTCTTCGTGTTATTTTGAAAGGTGTGTATTAACCATATTGAAGCTGCAAGTAAATAAATTATTGATGGTGATTGGTCACGACTGTTCTACAAGATTGATTCAGAGACGGTTCCAGTAAAATAATGTGCTGATGTAACCATCAAGCTACATATATTATATATACAAATTCCTCTTTTCTTCTTCTTTTTTTTTTTTTTGAACTATTCCTATATACGTAGTAGCTATTTTCTATAATGTACGGACTGCAAATTTATGCTTAATGAAATTTTATGCATGAGGGAATGATTTTTGGTGACCTTCTGAAAGTTTTATAAAAATAAAGTCCTAAAACACAATTTTATACTATTTTTTTAAAATTAGGGAGTTTTTTTTAAGGGCACTGCGTTTGCAACTTGGCCGACATTCCCCAAAGGTTGTGGCCTGCTAAGTTATTTTCAATGTGTCTTGAATATAAAGCAATACGACATGCTACACTTCTTCAATATCATTTATACATTTCTAAGGTCAATCAAAAAATCACATAAAAAAGGCATTGCTGAAAAACTAAAGATACTAGTTTTAGCTAAAACATTACAAAGTTATTTAATGCCAAGTTTCTTACCTGATTCCTAAGTTCAGTCATGATGCAGCAAAACTGGTTGAAATCAACCTTATAATCATTAAATGCAAAATCTTTTAATGCATTATGACTAAAACCTTTTTGTTGAGAAATCACAGACTTTAAATCATCGATGGGAAGTTCTGAACTGGTGAGGATCTTGAATGCCATACAAACCTGGTCAACAGATTTCATGCGTATGAACATTGTGTAAAACAATCTCATAATCAAATATTTATTTCAAATTAAGTTATGACAAGTATGTTATCCATGATATTTAAACATATACTATACACATAAATCATAACTGATGCTATAATGAATAATAATTATTATTTTTAAATTGCAATTTGAATTTATTGCTTTAAGATTTTACAAATGGTTAATTGCATATTGGACCAACAAATTAGAATTTAACTAGCATTTTTATTTTTAGATAAATTAGTAAAAGAAATAAAATTTGAAGCATTTAAATACTTACATCTTTCAGGGTTATTTCACCACAGTTTTCTGAATCCAAGTCATCAAAAACTTCTCTTAGTTTTCTGGGGGGAAAATAAATAAAAAAAAATATTACTAATTATTGTAATTTATTTCATACATTATATAATTTTATAAGACGTATGCCAACATCGATAAGTTACGAAATACATATGATGCAGAATGTGTTCAATTAAGATTTAAAAGTTGCAAATAAATATTATATGGTACACCTATTACTATATCCATTAACTTTGAGAAAATATCAAGTATAAACTATATCAATTAAACTAATTATAGTATTGATAAATATTTATTTATATTATTATATTTAATATACACTTGAAGCAAAAATATTTTCATTGCATATGTTTTAGGAGCTATTTCACAGCATACATGTTTATGTAAGATGTCCCCTTCAAAGCTGTCAGTTAGGCTACACATACCTGATACCTCAAATATAAACATTTATTGCTGCTAACTTTTACCAGACCACTTTCACTGCTGTTTAAAGTGACAAATATCACAAAAACTCCACCTTCACGTACATGAGTTTGTCCCCTATCTGCAGATAGGCCATCTTCACCGGTTGAGCAGCATCCTCGATGGTCAACTCTTGAGGCTTTATATTTTTGCGTAGGATGGTGGCTGTGCTGTGAACAGCATTCATAATGTTGTTGAAGACAGGGATGCCTTGCCTTTCAACCAAATCTTGAAGATATCGTTGACCCTGTTGTAGATCACGAAATTCCCTACACCAAAGAGGAAAAAATGTTGAGTGACACACATTCGCCAAGGATATTTCATTTGCTAACAACTACGGCAAAATGACAAAAACAAAATGTCAGAAAACTAGGGTACTTTTAAAAACAAAAGAACAGTACAGAAGTTAATAACAAGACACGCACACACACACACACAAAAAGAAAAAGAAAAAACTTGCACTTAGAGATTAAAAAGGGAAAGAAAGAAAAGAAAAGACATAAACACATTTAATAATTAAAGTATTGTAAACATAAGTGTATTGAGCATTGTAACAATACTTATACTGAATACAGTATTTATTTTTGAAGAGCAGTTGCAAAAGGTTGTGACTGATTTAACCCATTTTAGGCCAGGCATAGAAATTTTATAAAATTTGGTAATATTTTCATTCAAATATGCTAAATTACATTCATTAAGATATAGAAATAGTTTTGTGCATGGAAATTATTTTATGGCTAAATTGATGAACAAAAAATTTATTCGAGTAATTGTATTATAGTTAAGTTTATGTTTTTTTAACACTAAACCTACCGACAGTTCTTGTATACCTATTCCTACCACGCTTAGTCAGATTGACTAATAATTAAAAAATTAAGTAATTAAATTAAAAAATTAAATAAACATTTCTTGGAAAAGAAGAAAAATAACTAGAAGTACAGAGTGAAAAAATATTATATGCATATTCTAAGAATTGCCATATAGTTCGATAACAGTATTATAATGTTTAAAGTGTGTAATTTTTATAAAAGTTTGAAAATGGTCAATTTGACTGGTACTTGGTAGGTTTAGTGTTAATAGATATTTTCGAAACATTTTGGAGGCAAATGAACTTGTTAGTTGAGGCACAAATAAATCACGTGGTTTTTGGACTTCACATCATCTACGGCAGTCGTTGCAGAACTTATAAAACCACTGAGCATATGAATTGTTTTCAAATTCTACTGAGAGCTATTTTGAAAATTTCTCAACAAAAAGTGTTTACTGCAATTGATTTACTATTTTAAAGATGTCATCAAAACTCTTACAAATAGCAGAAAAATAAAATTAGTAAAAATATATGTCACATTGTTAATAAAAAAAATATTTATTGAAATGGTGCATTTACGCACCTTTAGCCGTAAATGAATTCAACTCAAATATGTTGGTTTATATTCAAAAATTCATAAACAATATATTCCTATTTATTCTGAGTTGCTTTTGTTTGCTTCAAATGCAACAACCTTCATTATGTATTAATGCATTTTGAGCACATTTCATATTTTAATTGTTATGGTTTTGGAATAGATATGTTTTTTTTTTTTTACAATTACAATTTTACAAGTACAATTTGCAAATTATAGTAAAAGTAAATAAATAAAATTGAAAAGCTTAATGGAGAACATGTTATATCAAAAGTAGATGAATCCGAGAAAAGCAGCTTCAAAATTTTCGGTTTTCCCTTTTTCATTGTTTTATGCAGCCCGTTTCTTAGAAAATACTGTAATGATGTGAGAGCTACATCAAAATATGAATTTTTAACATCTTGATTTGGTCTTTTCCAGCATGGCTTTTTAAAAATTGGTCGGAATTAATTCATCATTGAAAAGTTTTTTATTTGAAAGGCTGGTTAAAAAAACAGAGAAACATAAAAAGTTAAAAGGAGATAGAGGTTTTTTGCCAGATAAATGTGCTATTTCATTAATTTTATGACTCAACATGTTTCTCCACTAAGGTCTTCAATTACTTGTACAGCCTTTCTTTTATAAGCTATTCACTAAATTGTAAATGCCACAAAAATATTGATAATAAGTATAAAAACATATGAAGTGTGTCAACTAGTGTCTGAAACATAAAATTGACCTTGATATTCCAAGTTACTATGCATGAGCTAACAGACAGTAGTTTCTCAATGGATATTTCACCAGACAAAAACCAATTATTTTGTTGGTTATTTCCCATCAAAATAGTAATTTGAAATAAAAGAAGTCTTGTGTTACATAATTTGAGATCCCCTTTTTGAAATATTAACCCTTAGTGCTCCACTACGGGGCCATCCGGCATTTGTTCTGCAGTTCCCTAGGCTCCGCTGTGAAGCTAAATGTTTTCTGCATAATTACACTTAAGATGCTGCGGTATCGTTGGCATTGGCAATTATTATCTGTAGTTAAAACGTGTTCAGTCTCTGTACTGTTACGATTGAATAATTTTTTGACATTCTTTAAGGTTAGCAACATGGAGAAAAATAATTATTATGATGAGAATTTAGAGTTGAGTGGTAGTGCAGACGTGTTTGATTTTCAAGTGTTAAAAGATATTGCGAAAGACAATCTTGATTATAATTCTGACAATTCAAATAGTGATACCCACTCGTTCCGCTGCGAAAATGTGCCTGAAAGGTAGGCAGCAGTAAAAAAAATGTGCAGAGCGCTAAGGATTAATACTCAAAATTCAATGAATCGGAAATAATTACAACTTTCAAATTTTCTACACTTTATTTGCTAAATATATAATGATAATTAGCAACTGTAGGTTGAATGATAAAGCTTACTTTTCAGTTATTACTTCCCCCATAACAACAGATCCAGGTTTTTCGAATTCATGAACGACCAATATTAGTTTTCTTTGTGTTCCTATAAATTAAAAATCAATTTTAAATAAAGTGCTTCTGTGATGAAATTCATAAAAATCATGAAGTTTTCTTTCCATTACTTTATGGAATCGAAAACTTAATTTGAACTGACCTGCTACTTGTGCAGCTTCAATCATAGATGCAACAGATCTAGTTTGGTTATCTATCACAAAAAACATCACTTCAGCATTCTGAAAAAGTACAAAATGAACTTTTAATTATTATTTTTAATGTAGCTTCAAAAACCCAAAACAACTTGTAGTAAACCAAATGTAATGCCCAACTTTATTTTATTCTATAGTTAAACTATGCATAAAGGTTATAAATATTTAGATTTATAACCATAGTGGATCCCGCTTTATGGGATCACGGTTGATGTTATCAGTCATTTAAAGTTATCAAAATCGTAAAGTCTTGTCTGCTAAGTGCAAAAATATCTTAGAAAATCATAGGTTTTGTAATCAAAACTTCGCTTATTGTTATCAATTTACGGGAATTATTTTCCTTAAATTCTTAAAAACAGCAGAAAAAAATCTGTTTTTTCTGTTTGCAAATTATTTTCTGAACTTTGGATAGAAAGGACCCCCTTTCTATGCGAAGCTGAGTCAATGTGTGTGTATGAAAGAAAAGAAATGACGCTGGCAGTTTTATAAGCTTTGTAAGAATAGCAAACAATCAAAAATCTATTTTTAAAAAATAAAGTCGATAATTTACTTATTCTCTTTATATTTTTCTAGTTAATATTTTTTTGCTGAATACATCCATTCCATTTCAACAACAGGTACATTAACGTTCTCTGGGGAGCTCAACAATGTTTTTATTTAGAAATAAAATTTCATGTTAAATTAAAGCACAAATGAGCATTAAAACGCAGACATATGTTTCGGGATTGCTTGGAATCCCTTTTTCAATGCGACAGGGAGCCTTTAGACGCAATGTTTTGCATCTAGAGGCTCCCTGTCACATTTAAAAAGGGATTCCAAGCAATCCCGAAACATATGTCTGCGTTTTAATGCTCATTTGTGCTTTAATTTAACGTGAAATTTTATTTCTATTACTTTGCACAAAGTTAAATTATTACTAAATGTTTTTATTTGTTAAATATTGTTGATGTATATATATTTTTCCAGCATTGCTTATTACAATCACTGGGGTGTTATTATAAAAGAATTTTTTATCCGGACATGACCACATAAGGCGGCATCCACAGTATTAATTTATGTTCCCTAAAAATTAAATGCGACTAAAAATTTCAAGAATCTCCAAAAAATACAAACATTGTTTTTCAAAAATTTGACATGATACATCACATTAAGACTAAAACGTTAAAGTTAAAAAAAATATTTTCCTATTCAAAACTTATGGTGCATTTTGTGTTATCGACAAAGGCAATAAAATATCAGCCATTGTTTTTTTTTTAATTATCATTTTTTATTTTATCTTTATAGGTAAACTTTTACTCTTTAAAAAAATCTTTACCTGCTTTGCCTGATTTTCTAATTCAATGAGTTCTGGTCCCCACTGTGCAACTTGCTGTAAAAAATGAAACAAACAAAATATAATATGAATTTAAACAAATTTCAAGATTCAATGTATTTACTAAAGATACAAAACTTTTCATTTATCATTAAACTGATTTATATTATATTAATACAGACAATTTTATAGAAAATGAAAAAAAAACAAAAAAACAATTCTTTTCCGTTATTTTTATTGTCATGCCAGGTGTATTTGAATGGTTGTGTGTTTACAAAAAATTTGTATTCTTCATCAATTTTACAATTGCTTTCTTATATGCTATTTATATTTTAAATCACACAAGAAGATTAGTGATAATATGTTTTGCTTGAGATTTGGTTTTTTCTGTTGTGGTAGTTCTTAATTGGAACTGAAAACTAAAAATGCACTCAACCCCCTGATTTACTTGGGAGATAAAAAAGTTTATTAAATTTACTATAAGGAATACAATTTTAATAAAGAAAAGAACAATTAAACATACAAGTCCTATAGCATAATATGTTTCCTGTTTACAGTAGAACTTTTAATTTCCAAATCAGAAGATTTGCTCTCTTCTTGATGTGCAAGTCAAGCTCCTTTGCTCTAACAACTCACTATCTTTTATCCTGAAGTCTTAGGATTGCTATGGGCTGATGTTTTGTTCAAGACAAGTGGCAGGTTCTTCCCATGCCAGTAATCAAACCCTGTCATTAGGGTGAAGTGCACTGCGCTCGACCACATGGCACTGCAAATCAAGATCACTTGAGACTGCAAATCATGGACCTAAAGAGTCCGAACTGCCGCCCCCATAAGAGCATAAGAAATTTGCGTTTGAACGACACACATATGCAGGGGTCGCACCAGAGGAAATTCGGGTACGTTTTCGGAACCCTTCACAAAATTCCAATCAGTTAAAACAGCCCCTTTTCAAAATTTAAATCAATAAAAACAGACCCTTCTAAAAATTCAAATCAATCAAAATGGACCCTTCTCAAAATGGAAATCAATCAAAACGGACATTTCACAAAATTCTACGCTTCCAAATCATACTTTTCACAACATCATTTATTAGAAAAGTGGCAAATAATAATAAAATTTTTCATTACTATATGTTTAAATTTTCCCAAAAATGTTTGATTTTTCACGAAAATCTTTTTAAAATTCACAAAAAAAGGACCCTGTGCACGGTTGTTTGCTGGTGATAAAATTTTATCAGAATCATTTTTTGGTATAATAGAACAAATTTAGAGGGTAAGAGGTTGAAAATTCAAAACTTCGAAAAATAAGCACCACCCTATTCACCACCAAGGTATGAAAGGAAATAAGAGCTCCACAAGTTTTCCATCTATGCTTTCTAATAACAAACTTAAAATGGGAATTGCAACATCAAAAGTTCAAAAACAAATCTTTCTGTTGGTAGAATAAAACCTTTTACATTACATATGTGATAAATATAGATATTAAAAGTTATTTAAAGAAAAATAGTTTTTGTGCCACAGAAGCTCTTCAATATTTTCAAAACTTACTGGATTGTAATATGTGATGTTTAAGCTTTTAAAGGTTGGTATTGCAAGGTCTTTTCTCCAAGTGGTTGGATTGCAAGAACCTCCAAGAAAAACTAAAATGATTAAAAATAAATTAAATCAAAAACACATACCATCATAAAAGAGAGAAAATAAATGTACATCTAAATGATTTTGTACAAAATGATACTTAATATTTGATTTCAAGAAAGAAAAAAAAATAATATTAAGTTCACACATGAATTCCAATAAATCTAATAGGTAATAAAACATAAAAAATTATTTGAGACTAAAAAGGAATGCTTTTTATGCGAGTTGCAAATGTTTTAATTTTATTAAAAATGTGTTCAAAGAAAGAAAAAACGAGGGGGGTGGGGAGGAGGGTTTCTTTTTTTTAACAACTTTTTCGAGAATATAGCCTAAGTACTACAGCCAAACAGTTCTTATAAGTTCAAAAATGAGATGAAGTTAAAGAACTTAAAATGTTAAAAAAGCATCCAATTTTAAAAAAATTGAATGTTTCACCTTTGAACTAAAAAATGTTTCACGAATATTTGTCAAATTAGAAGTAAGACTGCAGATGACAAATACAAATACAAAAGTGACGACTAGCATCAGGCTCAGGGCCCAGCTAGGCTGGTCCTAGTCAATTTAGCAGTCCCCAACGAACATCAAGAGCTTTCTTAAAAGTTTTTCCCCCACTGCAATTAACAGTCGCTTCCAGTAAACTATTCAAACTGCCTACAACTCTACTGAAATAGAATTTTTTCGAAATTTTAAGATTAGCCCGAGATTTGAAAAGCTTAAAACAATGACCTCTAGCTCTACTTTCAGCACATAGCTGTAGTCCACCAACATTTCCTATTTTAATGAATTTAAACAACTGAATCATGTCCCCTCTAACTCTAGTTTGCTCAAGACTATACATATTTAACCTTTTAAGCCTAACCTCATAATCTAAGTCTGAAAGACCACTTATCAACCTCGTAGCCCTCCTTTGAACCCTTTCTAATAAGGTAATATCCTTTTTTAGGTACGGAGACCAAAACTGAACAGCATACTCCAAATGAGGTGTTACGAAACTTCTGTATAATGGCAATACAACTTCCTTAGACCTGTACGAAATAGCCTTATTGATAAACCCAAGCATCCTGTTAGCTTTGTTACTTACTATGCTGCACTGCTGACTGGACTTGAAGTCGTGACTAATCAATACTCCTAGATCAACAACTGCTTCTGCTTCCCTAATGACGGAACCTTGTAAATAATAGGTTGCATGTTTATTCCCATGACCAAAACGAAGCACTTCCCAATATTAAAAGACATACCCCACTTAATTGCCTACCTAGAAATTTGATTTAAATCCTCTTGAAACTGATTGACTTGTTCCTCCGTGTCCATAATTCCCATGATTTTGACATCATCAGCAAAAATATTGATGTTCCCAGAAATACTCTGAGTAATATCATTAATAAAAATAATAAATAATATAGGCCCTAAAACTGAACCTTGAGGAACACCACTCAAAACATCAATCCACTGAGAATAATTGCCTTTCACTACTATTCTCTGTTTCCTCCCAGTCAGCCAATTTTTAACCCAAATTAAAGTTTTTCCACCAATACCAATATAAGCAAGTTTGCTAAGAAGAGCTTCATGCGGTACTTTATCGAACGCTTTCTGAAAGTCAATGTAAACAACATCTATGCACTTTTTATTATCTAATGCCATGGTAACCTTGTCATAGAAATGCAACAAATTAGTTGTACAGGACCTTCCCTTCCTAAAACCATACTGAAAACTAGTCAACACTCCATTTGCCTGGAGGAAATTCACTATTTTGATTTTGATCAGCGTTTCAAAATTTTTACAAAGAACTGAAATAAGACTCACAGGCCTAAAATTATAATTTCTTGCTTTAGCTTTACACCCTGTCTTGAAGAAGACTCAGCGTTATGTTTGCCAGCTTCCAATCTGGCACAGTCCCCGAGTTATATAAAGATATGAAAATAGTCAAGACAACATCCACTAATTTCTCTGCGCATTCTACTAAAATTTTTGGATTAACATTATCAGGTCCTGGAGCCTTATTCGTTTTAATCTTTTCCAAATGAAAAAACACATCACCCCTAGAAAATACAAAATCCTCAAGCTGTGTACCAGTTATATCTCTAGCACTGATGCACAACAAAATATGTCAGAATCAGTTTCTTAACCAGGTGGAAATCTGACTAAAGCATAAATATCAAGAAGTCCTGATGAAATGCAAAAGCATTTGATACACATGTGTGAGAGGTAGAACTGCCTATGCTCTACATTATTTTATTGTTTTAAAACTTGAAAAAAAAAAAGTTTTAGATATTAAAAAATATAAATATGTAATATGATAGTTTTAAACAAATACTTTTTAAAAAATCCAAAAATACCAAGATAAGATATTAGTCAAAGGCACAAAATAAGTTTATTAATTTAAAAAAAAATAAAAACTTACCTTGGTATTTTGATGTGCCTGAAATGAAATAAAAAGAGAATTAGAATATTTATATGAATTAAGTCCTTTCTGATAAGAACTTTAGCACTAACTTTAGAGACAAATGTAACTCACAAAATTTAATCAATATAAAAGAAATAAAAATAAAATACTTACTACGGGGAAGGGTACTTCTTCTCCTGGCACTTAACCTTCTGGTCTCCTTTGATACTTTTGATAAAGGGGTGGGTCGAGGTATTCTGAAGAAAAGGGCAATGATTAAATATGATTTGATTTCAAAAAAGAATGTTCCAGACATTCACAAACATCAAATAATGTGTTATAAGCAGTTGCTTCACTACAGGGGGCGGTTCACACCGGGACCCTTTTGACACCCAAAATAAGTTAAAGATGTCTTGAAAAATACCTATACTTGAATTAAACAATTTTACGGGTGCTATTTCAACGTATCATAAATGAATATAAATATAAATGCATGTTGCTGAAAGTTACACCAAATAAATAAAATGGAACTTAAGATTTTTTCAAGCGACTAAAATAATACAGATACAAAGCTACAAGTTTATACAACACAACATTTTGGGGGGGTGGGACGTGACACCATAAATTGCCGCCCTGGGTTCTCATGCTAAGAACGTCACTGGTTATAATAATCCTAAAAATTCTGAAGAGAACATCTTCAAAAAAGGAAAACTCTGAAGTTTAATAAACTAAAAAGTTGAACTTCATTTGCTGCACAAAGCAATACTAAAGGGGTTTTCATGAGCAAATCTCATGGTTTACATCTAAAATTAAAATTCAATATCATTTTTAAATTTCCCCAAAAACTAATTACAAAATTCTCTCTTAAAACGTTTTTAATGGTATTGAATAAATAGTATTTCCAGTACCAGGGTTGGGAAAAAATAATGATTTTTTTTTTTTAAATCAAAAAAATCGGATTTATTTGATTTAAATAAGATTTTTTTAATTTAAATCAGATTTTTTTTTTTTTTTTAGAATTCTATTTTTCATTATCATTTTTAAAAATATTTTTTGCATTATACATGAAACAGTTTGTCATAAGAAATAACTTATTAACTATATTGTATATTCTACTCACTGATTACCTAAAATTAAATATCTGAGTTTTAACCTAAAGACATTCTATTATTTTGTAATTGGATAGTGCAAACTAAATAAGAGATAAATTTAAAGAACAAATTAAATATTCATTTATTTAATACAAACTATTTATTTAAAAAAAACCACAATCACAATTTATACAAATATTTTTTAAGCAAATGAATTATGGATTCAATTGTTTCAATAAAAACACTAGTTTTAATGCTTTGTCCACTCCTAAATTGTTACGAAGGCTAGAATGAACAATACCAGAAGAAGAAAACTGTCTTTCTATTCCAGCAGGCGACGCCACCGCTGTTGTTATTTGGTAGATAAACTGGATTTCAAGTTCTGTGATACTCTCTTTACCTCCCATTACATAAAATGAATTCCACCAGTCATAATCAGTCATTGTATCTGTCACTTTTTTATCAATCAATGGTGATTTTTGAAATGTGCCTCTTTTTGCTTGGATATTGGCTACAGTGCTGACAAGACTTGGACACTTTTCTTTAATGAATTCTAAACCTTGATTATTTTCATCCACGCTAACTGAAATTTCATCTTGATTTAAGACAGAGGACTTAATAAAACTCCTGCAAAATGGCATGCATTAATTGCTTGTTCATATCTTGCTTTATATTTATTTATTGTTATTCCATCTTTATCTAACACTTTTTCTAAATTTTTACCCAAAATTTTCACTTTGATATTGAAGCTTTTTTTTATTTTTTATTTTTTTGGCTTTGTTCATTTCCACAATAAAAGTTTATGTTTAGATAAGTAGGTTTTAAATAAGCCCAAATATTTTCTTTATAGCAAACATTTTTTTTTGTTAGGCTTTAGTTAAATAAATTAAAGTATTTAAGTTCTAAAGAAAATAAATTTTATAATTTTAAAGTTAACACAATTCGATCTATTTTATTATTTCTGGAAATTAAAATTTAAAATTGAAATATTTAAAGTATTAAAAGATAGTACATAAAAAAAGTAATTTTAAATTCCATTACTTAAATTTCTGCTTCTTGCCATTTAATAGTTTTTCTATTTTTTATTACCTAACACCTGCCCCTGCCACATTCTTTCTAACTCCCAAAATTCCTGGAAACACTTGCAACCTATTTACACTTACTTCTTGGTATTTCTCTGCTGACTGATTCCCAATTCTCCTGTAAGTCGGGAATGAAGTCAGCCTTATTTAGAAATGAAAAAAAAAAAATTGATTTAAATCAATGATTTTTTTTTAAAAATCAACTGATTTAAATCTGGATTTAAATCAACTGATTTAAATCAGTTGATTTTAATCATGCCAACCCTGTCCAGTACATTAGGCATTTTGGTTGTTTTATCACAACTTTTCTCTCATAAGTTGTAATACGATCATTTCTATAACAGTAAAGTTTTTATTCACAAGTCAAACTAAAAACAAAGAATGTTGATTTTGAAACAAAATAATTCATTCAAAGAAAATTTAAACCAAGATTAATCTCAATTTCCAAAATTCTGACAACACACACACACACAAAAAAAAAAAAAAAACAAAAAAAAAAAAAAAAAACAATATCGTGGAGCACAGTTTTGTGCACTTTTCATCTAGCTAAAGAAAAAAAAATACTCGAGGATAGTTTTTATGAGAAATATGATAACATTTTTAGCATAACAAATAGCACATTAAAGCTCAATTCTCTTCAGTACATTTTTGTTTCATTATTTTTATACTTAGAAAACATTTCACTGATTTTGGGTTTTATTAAAAACATTACTATTTCTTATCGTAGAAAAAAGAAATAAATAAGCCTATTTGAAAAATAATAAAAAAATCACAACACAGTATAGTATTCAAGATGGGACTGCTATTTATTTTTAAAAAGTATTTTTCTTTTTTTTCCCCTAAAAGAGCAGTTAAAAAAAAAAAAAGACGTGCGATACTTTTTTTTTTTAGTTTGATTTATCTTTTCTTTAAAATAAAAAATAAATCTTAAACGATGCGCAGTCAGCTTCATTTTTAACCTTACTGCGCGTTAAGTCACAACTGACGATCGCTATAATTAATAGATGCTCTATGATTGCGTTAGTTTTCAGTGCTTTACTGTCTCCTCTTCTCAGCACTAATTTGTTTAGTTTAAAGGCAAATAAAAGCTTAAAAACATTGCTCGTTTTGTGAGTAAATTTTAAAAGCATTCAAAAATTGCTTAGTTTGTTTTGAAAGATAATGATTTTCGATGATATTGCCCATAAAATATTTTAAATAAAAAACTAAAACTTTTGTTGCAATCTTAAGAAAAAGCAATAGAATTTATTCGACATAATTAGTAAATTTAATGGCATAAAATTGCTCACTGAGGCCATAAAACTAATTGAACTAATTATTATGAGTTCAATAGGAGAAATTCTTTCAATAAAAACAAGTACCTCCCCCCTCATAAAATTAACATGCTATGTATTAATCCCGTGACCGTCAGGTAATATGTTTTGCGGACTGCTAAGACTAATAAATGAGGCAAATATGATCAAATCAAAAACTTTTTATCTTCTAAATTATCTTCGCTTGAAGGAAATTTCTGACACTGATTTGCTTCACTTCAAAAAGGTTGTCAAGTAAAGCTATAAAATCTGTAAACAAGTTCCAGGCTCTGGGTTCTATTAGATCTTTATTGATGATTTAGAACCTCTATAAAATTTTGTAGTACTTTCGAAACAAAATGCGACTTTTGGTCATTAATTTGAAAAATAGAAAAGCATGATCAATGTACTTACTTATTTTCATAACTGGATTTGAGCTCAGATGCATAAACGCAGAATTCTCCAAATGTTATGTAGTCCCCATTTGGCCTCTTCGAACACTCATTTGCACAATGAAGCATTTCATGAACTGCAAGATATAAATAATATAACTTCTCGTTAATAAACTGCTTTATGCACATAATGATTCTTTGATGGTTGGGGGTGTGGGGGGGGGGGGGGAGTTCCCTTAAAAACCGATCTCAATAAACTATCAAAACTAAAAAATGATTTTCAATATACATGTAGTTAGCAGTGCTTAAATAACTTGTTTAAGAAAAGAAGGCATATTGGAAAGCACAAATTCTCGAAGCTTAACCTTGCTTTATGGTTAGCATGGAGAAGACCGAATCTGAATCATTACATTTTTTCTTTTAAATTCATTTTTGGTACATCATTTGTCATAAAATATAAAATTATATTTTGTGACTAACAAATATGCAATGTAGGAAACGTAACACATGGGTTACGTTAACTAACTGCGCACTGCGATGTTGTGGCTAGTGCGCAACGCAATCATGAGCTTCGCACTGGTTTGTAATATCGTCTGCTGCTATGAAATATCCTTTTTAAGATGTGTAGTGCTTAGAGTACATGAAACATTAAAGATTCGGACCGAAACATGTCTGTTAAATAACAGCGAAGAATCGGTCTATATTACATTATATGATATTCAAATACCTGTTCAATATAATTTAAAATTTAAGCACAAGAAACATTAGTATAACATTCGAGTGGAAACATATGTGCTAAATTAAATAAGAGCATTAAATCGGTCGACATGTATATATGCATCTTTTATTTGAAGTGATAGTAATCAATCTGATTCTAAAATGCTTTTACTTATCGGTATTTTATTTTTTACACCAACTTCTCAAATATTTTGAACTATTGTGCTTCATAAAATGTAATTTATAATTGCTAGCAAAGAAGTTAATATTTGCGCAATAAAATTTAGGTAGCATAAAGACAAAAACTCGTTTTTACGAAAAAACAAAAGGTAGAATAAATTTCGTTGAAAATAAAACAGATTGCAATCGGTCAATATCATATTTCCACAAAACAGAAGAGAACCATGTAATTTATTCCATATTATACTTTATAATTTGTACTTTGAATCTCATGTTAAATTCATTTCATAATTGTGTCAGAGTAAACAATATCTCATTCATAGACCCATTTTCTTCCTGAAATTATTATTTTAATATGAATGGAGGATCGTTTATACGACGCCGAAAGGACTATCCAAAAACGTCGTATAATCGATTTGCCCCATGATTTGCCCTTCCGGCTGACTCCAAGAATTGGGATCACACGAAAACGTCGTATAAGTGTAAACGTCTTATATATAAATGATATTCTACTGTAGAAATTATTAACTTCCAGCAAAATTATTTTCTTATATGCTCATTTATGTATATTAATATTTTATTACCTTTTCTACTTGTTATTACACATTTTTATTTCTCTAATAATTTCTGTTTCGGTAGAAATTGTTCGAAGATTCGCCGTTCTTAAATTAGCTATGTGTCACGAAATATAATTGTTCCGGCTTGTATCGGAACGACATCGATAATTATCGAAACAGTGTTAACAGATAATGGAATAAAATACTTTGAAATCTGTAAAAATAGTTCAAAACAGTGCGTCGTTAATCAATTTCTCTGAAAGGATTGCGATAATTTTCAACATCAAAAACTTTTTGCATCCATTCTGTCGTAATTTTGTTTCAAGTGAAATATGTGTAAGATGGGAATAATAAAGTTTTTGTATAATTTATTGAAAAACGGAGGAGCACCAAGTATCTTGGTTTCTAAATCACGTGTTTCCGGTGCAATGACGTCATTGGTGATACTTGGTTTCAGGTGCCTTATTTAATGCCAAAATGAAATTTGTTTTTCCTTTTTTTTCTTTCTTTGTCTTTATATAATGAGCATCCCATGTTTTCAAACGATAAATTAACACATTTAAAATCGAATGCATAAAAATGTTTTACCCATACAACAAATAAAAACAAATTAAAAAAATCTGCAACCATACAAACGCAGTAGTGAGAAGTAAAAGCTTGTAAGTGACCTAAGAACGATTCTGAGCAAATGCGTTCGAAATTCGGTTCTTAGGCCAGTTTAAAGTATTATTTTAAAAAATCCCTTAAATAATTAAATTTATGCATGTATTCAATCCAAGAAAAGAGCGAATTTAGAAAACCCCGGGGGGGGGGGGGGGGTGTCTGGGCCCCTCCTGAACTGAATTGAAAACTGCATTTTAAAGATTTCAATATTTTAAAACTTAAGTTTAGAAAGTTGTTTTTATCTTTTGTCTTAGCCCCATCTCGAAATGAATTTTTGTATGCAACCTGATGACATCTGCATTTTAATAGTTGCCGACAACGTTTCCATATTTAAAAAAACCTTCGTTTGATAGAAGTTGCAAGTGGAGAAATCCAAGCTTCGTAAAGAGGAAAAAGCATTTACTTATTTTTTTTTCTCTTGAGAAATATGAGCCAGTAGGTAGTATCAACATTAGCCAGTGCACAAAATTCAGTTTAAATTAAGCACTGTTTTGAACCAACCGAAAAAAATACCTTAAAAACATGAAAATCAATACAAAGTCGGTATTTCAAGAGGGGAAGTGCGAGCATTAAAGAGTTTTTTTCGGAAAAACCATTAAAATGTGTTTACTTATTAATTAGAGAGATTTTAAGCATTATACGAACCTTGTGAAGATGAAGGAAATATTTCCATGTCATGGAAGGTATGTGGAACGACTTGGGAACCCATTCTGTTAGCGGAATCAGCCCTCTCACTCCATATTGTGAATAGTTGCCTGGAAAGAAAAACACGCAACTGGAATATTCAGTGCAACAAACATTAAAAAAATAGGATAGATTCGGTAATAGGATGGAAAAAAAGTTCAATAAAAACAGCGTTACTGGGACGTTTTTACAAGCTGGTTTATTTCAAAAATTTGATCAGTGGAGTATCGTTTATACGACGCCGAAGAGACTATCAAAAAACGTCGTAGAATCGATTTACATTTGATGCTAAATTTAAGAATTGGAACCACACTAAAACGTCGTATAAGTATAAACGTCGTATAAACGATACGCTACTGTAAGATTTAAAAAATAATGACAATCGAGATTAACTTCATCCACAAAATGAAAATGTGGTAAAAAAACAATACGTACTCTAAGAATTATTCAAGGTATAGGTCAAGCAAATTATCAAAAATTAAGCAATTTTCCAACATACTTGGGGGAGGGGGGTCGAACAATCTGGCAAATGATCCAAAATATAAATTAAAAAACCAAAATAGATCTTTAGAAAAACATTCTTTTCAATTAAAGTTTAGTAGCAATCATCTGATGCATTGAAAAATAGGATGAATAAAAACTCAAATAGTAACGAAATTAGTAAATAATTACCTTTGCGCCGTAGAGTGAATTCAAGAAAACCGAAGTAAGGGAATAAATTTGCAATGAAACTACATACACGTGGTTTCATGTTAACAAAGAGTACTTCACTGAAAATGGAGCTAACGGGGACTATTTTGCTACACAGCTAATTTTCACACACACACACAAAAAAGAAATTTCGTGAATATTCCAAAACACGTATACCAAAAAACTACAAATTTGTACTTAAAACACAACGGTTTTGTTCCAATACTTTAAGCAAAATATTTACATCAATAAATTCAGGAACTCACTGCATAGTAATTAACTTACCTCAGAAAAATTCTTTCATGTATTTAGTTTAAAAATGCTCCCAAGCAAATATATGAAATCATGAAAACAAAAGTTTAACAAATGCTACAGAATGTATAGAATAATTATATATTGCTTCTCGTTAGCAATGTTGAGAAACGGAAATGAAATACAATGCTACAAATGTTTCAAAAACTCAAAAATCTGCTCTGAGAAAAAGTACTTCGACTGTCGTGATCCCCATCTGAGGATCGTCTTTAACCTTACAGATGTGACCTATGTCTACCACTCCTATTTTCTTCCTTTGTAAAATTGTGAACTAGCCAATAGCTAAAGAAAGCCAGAGAGACAATTCTTCCCCATGCACAAATCCGAACAATAAGTTGTTGACCAATTGCCACCTGTTTTGCCAATCTTTCCATCCCTAGTGGCAATCACTTCCCCATCGATTATAGGTTGTATCGGCTGATTTTTAATGCACAACTGCGTCTTTAGAATAAAGTAGTCCCTTACAAAATTTTAGATTTTATTAATTAATTATTTATATAACTGATCACTTCCGGTTTTAAATGTACTTGAAAATAATTTCAAATTTTGGATCTATCTCTTATTCCACTAAATAAAAACTAAATAATACCGACAATAAAAAAAAATGAATTTAATAACTCTTTGTAACTTAGAAACAGGTGAATTACATTTTCATTGTGTATCTCATATTACGTTGTTAAGCTTTAATTTAGATATTTTGATACTTTTTACCCTATGAACAAACGTAATATGAGATACAGAATGAAAATGGCATCCACGTGTTTCCAAGAGTTCTTAAATTCATTATTTATCCGGGGGTGGGGCACTTTTTTGCCCTGAAAAGCCGAAACTTGGAAGTTGGAAATAAGGCCGAAAGAACAGAATCTTGGAAAATATTGTTCTGTATTTATTATGCATTTAATTAATAGACATACTAAAAAACTAATATAAATGTTGCTTTAGTCACAAAAATCTAGATAAGCGGCGTTAGGAGAACAAAATATTCTGCGCCCCTATATATATATATTATAGAGAATATCGAGTAAAAATATTGTCATTAATACGTATTTCTGTATTTAGATTATATTAAATACTCATAGGGCAGACTTTTATTCGTCTCCGTAATTAGAAGCGCAATACAATGCAATAAATTAATTAGCTGTAAATAGCTGCCCCCGTTAATTGCGCTGCATCGTGACGCAAGCGCCTCGCCGCCTTTTGCCTCGCGCCGGCCCTGAAGCTCAAAACTTTAGTCAAAGAACTGTGTACCCACACAGTGAAGAACCCTTCATGGTCCTACTTTCAAACTAATACAGCTATTTCAGTAGCGCAAAACATATTATTTATTTATTACTACAACTTTTTTTTTCTTCGAAATATTTTCAAGCGGCGCATTTTGAAAAATTTAAATTTAATTTTTAATTAAAATAAACTTTTCCCAATTAAACTCTAAAATGTGTTACAAATAGAAAAGGTCTTGAAATCACTTGCTTCAACTATCCGCTCAATTAGTAAAGGTTTTAAGTTAAATTGAAAATTGCATCATCAATTTTTTTTGACTGATTTTTGCAATTTTTAAAACGCTGTATTTTCGAAAAATGTGTTATATCTTTCAAAGTCTATATGAACACTACCACTGTATCAAATTTTCATCAGAATCTAAGATGGTCAGATAAATGTTTGCCGAAAATTGCGTTGATAGACATCGAATGACCTTTAGATTCCGAAGACTTCATCGAAGACCTTTGCTTTTAGTAAATTGATTACTTTATTTAAAAAAAAAAAACAATTCTGATATCTTTGCTAGGTGTTTTTTACTTTATGTTGTCTAACACGCGCGTAATCTTGAATAAAAAAGTATTAGGTTTTTATTCTAATAGTTCTGAATAAACTATTATTAAAAGAATTTTGAATACTTTTATTATGAGACATGTAAAAGGAGCCCGAAATTCCACACACACACAACACCTACATTCGAATACCTTTTATAAAGTTGATATGTAAAATTAAATTTCCGTTCCTTCGAAAAAAATACGTACATGTGTCATATGCAAGTGCACAGAAAAACATTATAATACACCACTTCTTTTTAAAAACCCGAAGCATCCCCCCCCCCCCGAAAGTGTTGATTTAATAGTGCTGCACAGAGTAGTACTTTAAGTACCGAGTTTCCGAATACTAATCGTGTTTAAGAACGAACACCTGAACAACTTTGCACTTATTGAAATAGCGAAATAGATATTGAGTGTGTAATCATTTTTAAATTAAATTCAGTATGAAATTTAATTATGCAAATACAACAAGAAGTTCCATCTAGAACTATACGAGCCTACTTTCCCATATACACCAATATCAAACTAATAATATAGCTCATATCTCTCTCTTATTTAGCTTTAGTTCTTAATTACTTAAATATATCATATTCATTCATTTATTCACTCATTCAATCACTTATTTAATCATTCATTCATTCGGAAATATCCTCAAAAATCCAGATCAAATGTTTGGTGGGAAAATAGGCTTGTTTAGTTTTGGATGAATTTCGCACCTATAAATGTTCTATCTCATAACATACTTTCGATAAAGTTTGTTCCAAGCAAATCCGTCTTAGATCAGGATTTATAAAGGAGTGAAGTTTCCCCGTAGGCGTTATTTCTTTTCTTTTAACTATTCGAAATTGAACAAAGATAGTTCAAATCAAAAACTGCTTCCCGCCGAGATGATCTTCCAATAATCTTGTTCAACTTAACTTTGATCTTATGCCCAGAGTTTACATAATTGGCTTCATTTCTGCCCGTAGGCTTATGTTTTTTTTTTTTTTTTAACTGTTCAAAATTAAAAAAAAAAAAAAAAAAAAAAAAAAAAAAATTGTTCAAATGAAAAATTAAATACGGAAATAAGATGTCTTTGCCGAGATCTTTCGAATACAAAAGAAATCTTTCGAGTCGGAGAATTCCTTCAAAACTTATGACACAAATTTTTCCCCATCTCAAAACCCTCCTTTAATTTTTTTTATTTTTCAATATCTATTTAATTACTTAACTTATTTTTGTCTTTTTCTTGTTTTTAACGATATTTTTACGATTCATTAAGTCTTCTTTCTTTTCTTTTTACTTTTAAGGGAAAGTAGGATAAAAAGTGACGACCAGCAACAGACTCGGATCCAGACAGACTGGAAATAGTAATGGAGGAGTTTAAAGAGTCGAGTCAAAATTTTACAAAAGTAGAATTATTTATTATTGCATGAAAAATATATAATATATCAGTGACGTTCCTAGCGTGGGTGTCCCAAAGGGCGGTACCTTGTGGTGTCACCCCCGCCCATAAAAAGCTTTTGTATTTGTAGTTTTGTAGTTTATATCAAGGGATCTAGAGCAGCCACGCTTTTGAGTTGCTTCGCTCCGACATCTAAATACTTGCTCCGGATCAGTAGCAGCTCCCCTCCGTCCTGCGAATAATTTTAGCAGATAATATTATATTTGTCTCAAATTTCTTTGCTCCGGTTCCGTTCCAGTTTCGAGCAAAATGTCGTTTCCCGACTGCTCCGCGCTTATGCTCCTCCACTCCGCCCCAGCTCCCTGCTTTATAGTATATTTTCTCTCTTTTCTCTCTCAGTAGTGCCAAAAAAGAAAGAAAGGGAAAACACTTCCATTTTATTTATTTGGTGTAACTTTCCTACTTTTATTTTCAGTTATGATAAATTCAAATAGCATCAAGAAAATGGTATAAATCAAGTACTATATGTATTTAAAAAAACATCTCTATCCTATTTTGGGTGTCACCCCTCAGCATCCTCCTAAAAAAGATATCACCCAGCCCCCCCCCCCCCCGTAGTGACGCTACTGAATATATTATTCAAGACGAAATTAAATTCAATTAAAAATCAATATATTACAATTATTTTTGATATTAGAAATATGCCAGTCATAAACGAATGTTGTTGGTAGTAAAATTTTACTAAATAGCGTAAAAGTTTCATGTTTGCTAACTTAACTATATTTACTTTTTTCCCTACAGTTGCAAAAATGACTTAATTTTGCTTCTACATATTGTTACCACTTTGCCAAAAATTTGAATATTTAAACTCACAGCTTTGAAAATGTGAGGCCAGAGTTTTAAAATGGTTAGGAGAAAGAATTGGAATATGATTCAAAAGTTGTTTCTTATCAAATTATAAGCATGAATATTATTTTATGGATTATTTTGACTCTTACTGCACTCTGGAAAATTGTAAAGCACCAATTTGTGATGTAAAAAGGGTAGTTTAAGCACAAATAGGGGACAAAAATGCAGATTCGTACCTTTGGCACGGTAGAAACAACATCTAGGTAAGTTTTACTTTGCGTTAACTTTACATTTGGAGTTTTTCCTATAATATATGAGTCATATTTTATGAATAGAGCATTAGTGAACGATTGCATATTATAAAATTATACTTGAATATTTCTTTTCATCAATGAGAAATTCCTTTGAATTTGATGCTTATAAGTGTTACTTATTACAAACTACATTTATTAAAATAGTGCAAAACTTCATTTAAAAAGGAAAATAAGAAATCAAGAATATCTATTCAATTATTTGTATGACATAACAAACATGGTAAGAAAAATAACAATTAACAGAGTTTGTTCTATTGTAAAACAGTAGAACACATTCCGTTAATTGTTATTACACTTATCATGTTTGTTAATGAATAATGAATTTGTTAATGAATAATTAGTTATTTAAACAGTAAGCCTAATTTAGGCGAAAAATGATAAGCATCATTTTGTAGTCAGATGGCAAGATGTGATGTGTCAGTTTTTGCCAGTTCTACAGGTGAGCAATTCTCTGATCAATGTAAACTCTGGTAATATATTTACGTTTCGGATTTTTTTCTTCTTTTCAGGGATAAAGATAGAATGCTTTGCCACCTTATAGATTTCATTAAAATGTCTCCAACTATATAATTACCTCGCTAACAAAGTGAGCTATCACATTTTGCCATTTGACTACAGAGTTAATCATTTTAAAAAATGCATTTAGAACAGGAAACTCATTTATGAGAAAGCTTGAATACTAGGTATTAAAAAGCAAAAACTGAATGAAATTAAGCAAATAAAAAAATTAATAAATAAAAATGGAAACTTACATGGTCACGTCTACTATTACATAGCTGCATGATATATGGAGGCATACTCTGACGGTGGTACGAAATAGTTTTAAACAAAATGAAATGTGAATGCCACAGAATGGAACAATGAAACCCATTGTATATATAAAATAAAAGACTCAGTATAAAGTAAAAAAGTTAATATAAAATAAAAGTACGCATAAAAACAGTAAAAAGATATTTTTTGTATTTTTTTGAAATATTTTATAAAAAAAATCGCCAAGCTAAGCGCGTCAGCTCTCCATAGCTGCCATTTTGTATAAAGGAGAGTTCCAGATCTCCGGTCTTTTATATACCCCTCACTTTCTTGATAATAATTATTAGCATACGATAAAAAGAGAGGCAAAAGCAATTATGTGAGCGTTATCAGTGATATAAGTGCTTTCCGTGTTTTTTGTATTTTACTTCTGCCGCAGCGCATGTCGTAATCTGAAAAATATGACGTAGTTTCGTTGCGGTGTTTTTTCGCCCTTTATGGCAATAATGACAGCGGTTTCGGAGTAAAATATGAACTATATGAATACTCATATGGGGTCGTTCATAAATGATGTCACACTTGTTTTCAATATATCTGACCCCCTTCTCCCCCTTCGTCACACTGCAACACACCCCCTACCCCCTCTTGTCACATGTCACGCTATATTAGCATATGTACTTGCAATTCAGAAACAAAGCACGACGTTATTGATCACATTTCCAACTTTATTTTTGAACTTTTAATGATATTTGTGAGCATAGTAGTAATAAATTATATACGTACTTTATTTACATAAGGTGAAGATAAGGTTTACAACAGAAAATATAATTAGTAAATAATAGTATGAAAAAATATTAAATTTTCGAATTCTGTAAAAAATATGCTTACTATTTTGTCTTAAAAGTGTAAATGCTCAATAATATTTCCTTTGAAAGTTAAACTTTTTACTGGAAGTTAATTAAACTTTATTCAGCATTGATGTTTTTGACGCAAAATAAGATTGCAAAAAAAAAAAAGGTAAATAAATAAACAAAAATACATACAATTTTTTTAGCTTCAGATAAACGTTTTTATTTTAAGCAAAATGTGCGATGTCACTTTTTCCTACCCTCTCCCCTTGTCACAAACTGTCACAATTTCTCAACCCCCCCCCCCTCGAAGCGTTACAGCATTTATGTGTTCTAAAGCTTGCCGACGTTTGGAAAAATTCATTTTAACGATAATTTATGATATTTCGAAATTAGGTTCAACTCCCCACCCCACCCGAAAAAAAAAAAAACAAACAAAAAAAAAAAAAAAAAGCTTAGATAGTAGAACCACAGTAAAATAAGTTTTAAATATTATTTAAATCCATAACATTTTGGTGGTGCATCGCCTCCAAATTAGAGGACATTTTGAAAAGAAAATACAAAATAAAGGGCGATACAATTCAAACTCGAAAAAAAAAAAAAAGTTACAACTTTCCTGTTTTTTTCTTCATTGACTACAGTTTAAAAATGCATTTCAAACAATTAAAAATATTCCCACGCATATTTTACCCGATTGTTCCAAATTTAGGTGCACTTTAGAGCTTAACGTTAACGGAGGCCTACCAAAAGAGCAAGTATGCATATGGGCCTTTTAAAATGTTAATGTTCTTTTGGTTATGTACGAAAATTTAAAGCCAGGGTTCAGATACTCAGTTTCCATTTCATTTAATTCTTTCAAAGCTCATGAAAATGAGGACACATTCCTACATATCTAATTCAAACAAGACATATCACGGTTCATGACCATTACAGGATAAAAATTAATGTAATTCACAGACGAAATTACATGAAGGTGCAAACCATGGCACACGTATAATAGCTCGCAGAATCTTTAAAGAAAAATAAGAGAGAATTATGCAATTCTCCTCAAGAGGAATTTCCGGTTGCGACCATGTTCTCTAGAGCATTTTCGTGCTGAGAAAACCAACGCACGTAAAAATCTTAACAAAAATGTTCGTTAGCGAAATAAAAAATGTGAAAAAAAAGGGAGGGGGAAGATTAGGAAACCTTCAACAAGAAGAATTCCAGTAGTGTCCTTATTAGAATCTTCAATGTTTTTACTCAGTGAGTGATTTTACTATGACAACGAGAACTAAGTTCATGACAACGAATTCGAAACCTATCATCATGGCACTTGATTGCTTAATAGGATAGAGGGTTCATTAGAACATGAAGGTCACTTTCATATCGAAATATCATGAAAATTCGGGGTTTTCTCTGTTTTGTCATGAAGAAATCATACAATCTAAGAAAGAAGTCCAGCTACCAGCCCTTAAATTCATCTCCAAGGTCTAAAGGTCTTTACGCGCTGACTGAATCAAAATAACGATCATATAATGCTGAAGAGAAGCAAAGCAATTCTATTTTTGCAGTCATGAAAAACTTCATGTCAAGCCTTGAAAAGGTTTTAGATGAAAAAAGGTGGAACATTTTAAAGCGTGATTCACCCAAAATAAATTAAGGAGTTTTAGAAAAATATATACTTGAACTATACAATTTTACTGGTGCCATTTCAACGTATTACAACTGAATACTATAAATGTAGTTTAATTCCTTAACGATCGGTTAATTTTCAAGAAAACGGTCATAAAAGTGCCTATTTTTTTATCCCTGAAAATTATATAAAAACATGTGTACGAACAATATACATACAAACTTAGTAGCGCGCCAGCCCTTTTGGGGGCCATGGCCTACTGTGCCCATCCCAGTTTTCGAGACCGACGGCCCTGGGGCGCAGAAGCAGAAGTTCCGGTCAAGTGGTCGGCCTGACGCGGAGCCCCCAGTATTTAATTCCCAAGCAGGCTTGGTCCTCATTTTATTGACCCCACTGCAGGGATGAAAGGCTGAGTCGACCCTGCCCCAGCCCGGATATCGAACTCCGGACCTGTGGCATGGTAGCACGGAAGGCTACCACTCAGTCACTGGACTTCAAACAATATATTCCTTTTTAATTTGTGACTTGCTTTCATTTTGTAATTTTAAACACTCCAGCCCGGAAATATCACGGGAGCGAGAAATAGAGAGCGAAACCTCCTCCCGTCATTTTCACGGGAGCGAGAGGGAAGGGGTTAATCAAAGTTACAAAAAATAAATAAAGTCGAATTTCTCTAGATTTTTTTTTTGCGCAATTGAAAATAACATAACCTACAAGTTTATACAACACCAACGTATTTTTGTGTGTAGGGGGGAGAAGGACGGGTGTCCCCATAAATTACAGCCATGCTGTGAACGCCATTGAATATTAACAGCAATGTAACGTGTTATAGG
Organism: Octonoba sinensis; assembly: GCA_038502835.1. NCBI lineage: Eukaryota > Metazoa > Arthropoda > Arachnida > Araneae > Uloboridae > Octonoba > Octonoba sinensis. The sequence continues at coordinate 11,810,866 of CM076606.1, read as the reverse complement.
ACGAAATTGTGCAGATTATAACAAATACACAGGAAGCACAACCAATGAACATTTTTGCGTTTCTTAGACAAGTACTTCATAAATAAAATCGCAAAAATGCGAGAGTACGTAAGCAAAGATGATAATATGTCACCTGCAACACTTTAATCACGTGACCCCAGCAATGTTTGTAACAACGTAATCAATAGCTTGAATTTTACAAGGAAAAGTCAAAGGTGCAAAAAACCGGTAAAAATTCCTGCTCATTCATCTATCTCTATAGAATCAGGAATAACAATAAGACTAGAAGCCTTGCCAAACCCCAAATCACAATAACTGATTATTGCAATAAATAATTGAGCAAAGACCAGAAGAAAACCCAAAAACATTAAGTTAAAAAACATATATCAATCTGGGCCAAAAGTGCATAGAAGCGGAGTTGCAATGTATAATACTTTTTCCTGCCACAGCACGCTCGTAGTAGGAAAATTACATTCACAGGGAGGATTTCTCAAGGGGATAAAAGAGGAAAAAATAAATTACCACTAGCAGTATTATAATTCGTAATTCTGCTCGACATTGCTTTATTTTAATCTCCAGTTTCGTTTTCTTTCATTCGGTGCAAACATCATCATTTTATCTTTATTTATTTACGAGTATTTGATTCTCAAGCTTTTTTTTTTTTTTTGACTTTGAATGACCCTTCATCAACCCTTCGGTCCTTGCTGTTTGCCCTTTCATTCAACATGTAAGAGAACTCTACTTGGGGCACTAACTCATCCAAATATATTTTAGAGCAACGAACAATAAACCGAGGAAGAGGCAAAACAATAAAATTTATTGCAGGAAGTTGAACCAAAAGCGGGAAGTAGCGGTAAGCAAATAAAAGTAATGATAATAAAATTTATGACACCTTTTATCAGACTATTTTTTTAAACGAGAAAGAAGATTAAGAAGATTCGAAGATGCTTTATTTATTCATTCAAATATGGTATGCAAAGAAAATATGAGTAAGAGCCTATGTTTGTGTAATTATTGTATTAATAATTAACTACGCGAACATTTTATTAATTCAGTCATAAAAGTTATTTACAAGCAAAAACACACTAAGTAATATAAATAGTAACTACATTTTTTAAAAATTTTTCCTGCTTGCCCTTTAACATTAATCTACGTATTATTGGAGCGACCAATAAATAAATGTGCGTTTGTGTTAGGGCAAGCGTTTTCTCGCTCTTTTCTTTTTTTCTCTCTCTTTCTTTTTCAGATGGATGAACGCACTATTCGGCAATACAATCAATTTCAATTCGAACTACGTACGAGTGAGGTTATGATGATCCTACGACTATAAATAGCTTTCAACAATTACAGTTGATTTTGATTATTTTACCGATTTTAAGTTTGGGCCCCGTTGAAGCGAGGGCGCGAAGCAATTAAGACAGCTTCCCGGTTGTATGGGAAAGTAAAATATAATCCAATTCAGTAGAAGGTTAAATGAACAAGCGAAAATCTTCCCTAGACAATAACAAACTTTCATAAAAATATTTAGTCCTTAAATTACTGAAAGTTTTCGATTAGAGAATAGGAAACTGAACTTACCATGTGAAGTTTCCGTAGATGGTTACGGACATATTTCAGGGGAGAAGGCACCAGGCCACTTCTGCTGTCTTGCCCTAAAGGAAAAGAAAATCGTTAGCACACAAGTCAAAATTCGATAGAAATATTAATACTAGCCAATGAGCAATAAATAATACTTAACATAAATAAGTCATAACACTACTTAACATAAATTAATGCAACATAGAACTGAAGTCATCCTTTATAATAGTCAGATATCGATATAAGGTCACCCCTTGGGACTTCACGAAAATGACCTTATAAGCGAGGCGACCTTGCAGCCAATTCATACACATTTGATACTCAATAAGACGAAACTTGAGAAAAGTGACCTTATATGCGGATGACCTTATATTGAGGGCTCACTGTATAACGAATTTGCAATGATTTGCCACCATCATTTGACCAATTCTAAGAATAAGATTGAGAATAGAATTGTCTTCGTAAACGTGCGAACGTGTAGCTACTGTAGGTGAAAACTGGGAAATTTGGTTAGTAGCCAGAGCCCGGTTTTGTTAGTGGCCACTTTTTAAAATTGCTAATAAGAATTGAAAACTAATTCTAAAATCGTTTAGAAAATAAATAAATTATTAAAATAAAACAAGAAATATGCTGATTGGAAGTAGCACGTGATAAACTTACTTCGAACTTACAAAATGGTTTAAATGTATACAGAAATGCTGAAAGATTGAAAGTTGAAATGCGACATGACATTTTCGGCGCGAGGCAAATGTTCGATATTGGCAAGTTTCCAAGAAAAAAAAAGGTGATTTGGTAATAATAAGAATTAGAAAATGAAAATATAATTCATCTTTAAGATGTTCATTAAATTATTCCAATCTTCAAATGCATAGATAAAATACATAAAACGTTTTCAGAATAAAATGAAGCAGTTAGTAAAGGAGTGGAGGAGTGGCGATGGGTGATGCATTTTTTAATCTCCACTTTTACTACTTTAAGCCACTTAACTACTTAAGCTACTACTTTACTACACGTGGCGAGAGGCGACCGCCAACTTACACCTATAGTAGCTACTTTTTTATTCATTTAATTAATCTATTTATTCATTTTATTTATTTATTTGAAATTTATTTATCTATTCATTTTTTGTCTGAAGAACGAACAATGAATAGTTCATTAATCAAATAAAATGAGAACAAACAACTAAAGCTAGCAATAGTCAGTTGTTTCCATAGCTTACCGTATTTCTTGCCGTTTTCCGTCCAAGCTACGAATTTATGTCATTAGATGGAATTTATGTCACTACAGATTATCAGTTAAAAATGCATTTTACACCAAAAAATAGTGAATTTTGAGCAAATTTGTTGGATTAATGCTAATAGAGCACTGAACAAACAACACATTCCGCATTTCTGAAAATAATATCATAACTAATATAAATACGAATAAATAAATAAAAGCACTACCTTTTAATTTTTTAAAGTTATCTACCTCTTGGAACAACAAAAAGATACATCAAAATTAAAATTATTATTGCAAACTAATTTAAAACGAAAAATATTAAATGATCAGGATTATGTGCGTACTTCTATAATTACTTATGAATGTATGTTCACCTTATGACATTAATTAAAACCCAAATTTAATTAACGAATGAGATAAGCGAAAATAATGCTAAAGAGTAAGAACGCAGTGTGAAAGCAGTAATAGGTATATTATAACCAAATACAAGGAAATCCTTTTCAGAGCAATAATTCAATCTTATATGCAAATTCAGAGAAAAAAAATTATCAAAATTGAAAAAGGAAATCGTTGTTTTGGCAGTAAGGTTAATTAGTGTTATAAGCGTTTTTAGAATAAAACAATGGTAGAAATCGAATTGAGTATCCTGAATATTTAGTAAGAAATATTATTTTCCATTCCTCGAAAATGCAAAAATAAATAAATAAAGTAATAAAAATAATTATAATAATAATAAAAAGGGGGGAGGGGGAGCGATTATGCATTTAATCATGACAACTTATAAGGATGAGATGGTAGTTATAGCTTTGATTACATGGTAAATACAAGGAAACAGAACCTTACCGGATTAGAAGATTTCAAAAATGTTTTCACAATACAGACAAAATCTTACAATAAGCTACCAACGGAAGATCCATTTACCCCAAAATAAATAAGACAAATGCTTTTATTCTTGAAAGTATGTGTGATAAGGGCAAAGGATTTCAATGTCTTCAGCAATTAAAATGCGGCAAGATATGATTATGATGTTTTACTAGTTTCTGCCAACAGCTGGAAATACAAAACGGATCACTTGCAGTTCATTAAAGAAACACACTAACTCCTTGAAACCAAGGGAATCAACTTGCAATATCGCAGTGAATCCTCAGATAACATTCAGCAAATATGAAACTTTTTTTCCAAAGTATCTTTTTCTACTGCTTTTGTCGTTTTTGAAGACAACAATGAGTGTACGCTGTTATTATCCATGTATGCAATATTGCGGTGTATTTTCAGATAACATTCAGCAAATATGATTCAGGGCCTAAAATTCAGGGGAGGCGGAGCCATTCCCATTGAAAATTCTTACATTTCCTCCTTTAAAAATTGTCGGCGAGGAGTATCAAACCGCGGAAGATTTATTAATGGATAAGGATTAAAAACGTTTTTTAAAGTTTAAAATTTTTAGTGTAATAAAAGTAAGGAATTGTTCAGAACTTGGAAAGAGTTGTGGAAAAGACAGAAAGACACTAGTGATTGCAATACCGGTATACCAGTACACTGAATACCGGTATTTGGTGTACTTTTGCGATTTCGTACAACTGGTATTTGCCGAGGTAAAATACCAGTAATTTCGGCATTAGCTATTAATAATGAATTTGTTCTAAATGAAAGAGACTTTAATTTAACTTATCAGATATCTACTCTTATTTTAATATCAATCATTTGAAGCCAAAATTTGGTTTGACATGAATTAATAGAATGATGAATGTCTGCCAGATGGTGTGATGAATCATCATATTTTCGTTCATTTATCTTTCATTTCCTTATTCATATGCTTTCGGTTAGTAGGTACCACTTACCGCTTTGTAGTTTTAAGTATCTCACAACAAATGTATTTTTTCTATAAATAATTAATTCTAACCGTCAATTGCAGCATTACTTTAGTTATTTATTTATTTATTTTTTAAATCTTTGTCCCAACAATACTTGGTTTCGAGGAAAACTTTTCTGTTAGTATAACAAGTAAAATAAAATTAATCGCTAGTACTGGTTCGTTATTCTGTCTCGCTATTTAGCCCTATACTTGGTGAATTATTACCTCTCTTTCTGAACTTATCTTTTGTCTCAGCACTTTTGGTTAATACCAACTGAAATTTGCCTTCAAGTCTCCCACCAACTGCGTTTTCCCCAAGCAGTGGCAACCATTATGAGAATTATCAATTGCAAATATTCATGATTTTCTAATGTGTATTCATACGTGTAGAGTTAGATGCTTGTCTCTCTTTGTCTATACTTTGTTAAAAGCCAAGATTGAAGTCTCTCGTGGAGAAATTGTCTGTTATTGTTTTAAATGTTTGAATATTTAAAAATTCTTTAAATTGGTGAATGGTGAGTGCTTTTTCCCAAATAAGTACATCTTGCATTATAGATTACTGTTGAAAATATTTATATTTATTCTGTATAATGCAAGGGTTCATTTTTACCTTTTTTTCGTTAATAATGTCATAAACTGTGCACGAGAGCCATAGTGTCTTAATTTCATTTTAAGAGTTTTTCCAATGAAGTTAAAAAATAAACATTTTTAGTACTATAAGATTAGACTTTTTCTTGCCAAAGAATAAAGATGCCCAATGGCTGCTGGAAAAGTTCGGAACCCTCATGTAGCTAGTGATTTTGTCGTTGGTACTCTGTACGTCCATTTAGTGTAAACTCGGAAAAATTCGAAAAATGGACTTAAAAGATACAATGATCTCATCAGGTATAGAGCTAATATAATACTGCTCTTATCATAAATATTTTTTGATTATGACAGTTCATCATTTATTTTACATTTGTTGATAAGAAAATTGTTTACATTATTTTAGTGATTTAGTTTATACATTTTTTGTATGATGTTTAAAAATTCTTAGTGTATAACTTAAATCAATTTTGTTGCAGGTTTGATATAGTTTCAAATTCCATAAATTTTATGTGCGACGTTATGAAAGTATTTGTATAATAAATAGTTTTATTGTAATGTATCAATGTGTATTTAATTTTTCTTATCGGTTACCGGTTTTGTCCATCCAGTACGGACAAAACCGGGACATTGCACACTTTTAATAGATATGATTTCATGATCTTAATTGCGATTCCTCATCACTGATTTATTTCTTTTTTTCTTCACAAGGGATCAGTTTATCAGTTTAACACAAATTTATACTGTTTCATCCCCGGAATAGATATTTTTAAAAAACCGTTAGGCTCCCGGTTTTATCAGACTTTCCCCTATCGGATATCGGAAATTCGGGTTCGTTTTCGGAACCTGCACAAAATTCCAAGCAATTAAAACGGACCCTTCACGAAATTCAAATCAATCAAAATGGACCCTTCACTAAATCCTAAGCTTCCAAATCGTACTTTTCACACCATTATTTATTATAAACGCGGCAAATAATAATAAAATTTTTCTTTACTATATGCTTAAATTTTCAATTTTCACAAAATTACTTGATTTTTCCCAAAAATCTCTTAAATTCACAAAAAGCGGACCTTGTTAAAGAATGCTGGATCGACCCCTGCAGACCCATCATAATTATACCAAGGGAGATGCTAGTGGTGTTGGCTCTACATAGGAGCTAAAGAATATCAAAAACATCTAGGTCAAGGACAAAAAAATCTCGATTAAAAACTAGCATTATAGGCGACAGAATTGAAGGGTGCTTTTATGTGTGGAGTAAAATGTAACTAGAACGAATTGTTCCTTAAAATAATCAACAAAGGTTTTTAATTTTGTTATGAAAACTGTATCTTAAGATGAGAAAGGGAAAAAAACGGATGTGTCAAGCAAAAAAAAAAAAAAAAACTGGTTGGGAGCAGGAAGGACATCATGACAGCTGGAACCGGGATTCACTGTACTGATATAGTGTCCTGAACGGTACAGCAGATTGCACAGAAAATAGGATACGTATATTTTTACATAACAGGTCTGAATATCATTTTCGAAAACCAGACCAAAACGTGTGCCACACCTGCAAACGACATTCAGTGTCAAAAAACTAAAAACTGAAAACTAGTCTTTTCTGCCTTATCCAGACAATCGGCTTTTTCTTTAGATGATTGTCATTAGATATCTCTTATCATTGCTTATCTCGCTCTAGATGATACTTTGCGGTTGATATTTTGCTTCATACAGGGACCTTATCTTATCGAATCCCTCTATTTCCAGTTGTTTACTCTCTTCATGAAAAAAAGTAGTTTCTTTTGTCGTAGGGACACAGGTTATCTAAGAGATTTTTTATAGCAAAAAATATATAGCTTTAATGATAGTACTGAATAACGATAGATCAATTGTTTCTATTGAAAATCGCATCAATAGGTTGTAGAAAACACCAAGTACGAACCACTTCAGTGTAAGTACTTTATTGATAAAAGTGGATTTTTTAAGTTAGATGTCCGAATTTCTTTAGAAATCTTATAGCATTAGGATTCCCTATTGAGCGGCATCACCCAGTGGTGAGAGCTGAAAACATGAAGTGGGCGTTGTTGGTCTAACACACACCAAAGTTGAGATTTCGCCAACGATGAAATAGGAGTCACTAAAACCCAAATTTCACAAATGCCAAAACACAATTCTGTAATTCAGAGCCAGACTAACGTAAGTGACATTGTCACTACTTTAAAAACAGAGCGTAAAAACGGAACAGAAAGATTTCGTTGGCTAGTAAAAAAGCTGTTATATGAATTAGGTTACAAAACATGACCGATAACATTAAAAAAAATATGTATGCTTTATCCCTTGTTGATAAATTTTTCGCACAATTTAACCAATATCAGAATATCGCCTTTTTGGACAAATGTCAGTCTGGTCCTGAGGTACACAGCTGTCACATACTCAAGTTGTGGTCCAGCGATATCGCATGCAGCACGGGATTGAAAGATTGTGGGTTCAAGTCTTTGCATTACAGATGCTACTATGAGGGGAATTATCCGAGAAAACATGTGTTCAGAGCTTCGAAAATTGTGCGTTAATAGCTTCCCTCATTTCATGCCGTTAGAAAAGCAGATGTTAGTCAAAATTTCCTCCATAGGCACATAGATTTCTTAAACTGAGGCAGGCGCGGATACTGAATTTTGCCGAGGAGGCAATTTCTATGTTTTTTCCTAATATCACGGGAAAATAGTAGTAAACAGTGAATTCGAAGATAGATAAGTTTGCAACGTTTGTGCTAAAGACATTTTACACAATTGAATTAACATACCCACTTTAGAGCTGAAGCCTAATTTGAAATTTTTACGAAGTACTTAACGATATGTGGGCATTCCAAAAACCAATATGCTGCAACTTGAATATTTACTGAGAAAAATCTCATCCGACTATAACACTAGTGTCGAATAAGGTTTTTTTTAAGGTTAATTTCCTTCAAAAACTGGATTTGAAACCGAAAATTGTAGTTTAAAGCACTTAACAGCGAGGAAATGATGCCTCAGAATATTCCATTTTCCTCATGAATGAAAGATAATTATATAGAAAAGGCATTAACAGAGACAGCTTTGAGACGTTAATCTATTTGTTAGCATATGATTTTTGCAACAGTTTTCACGCACCATTGCCCCGTGTTACAGCAAGCACAATCAATCGAGTCAAAGTCAGGTTGGTTGCCCTAATGCCTCCAAACCTCAACTTTGAAGGTTTTTAAAGGCAACCACTATTTCGTGATGTGTTTCAGGATAAAGATGAAAGCAATCGTGCATTTGCGATTCAACACGCATGATTTGAAATAAAACGAATATTTTCTTAAGCATATTTGGAACACATGTACTCCTAGGGTAGTAACGACTGCTCTCTTAACCTGCATGAGTTTAGTCTTCGGAAATGGAGAATTTAAGAAGAGAAGAACAACAGACCTCAATGGTCTGTGAAGAATGTGGCCAATCATTGAACAAATTTCAAACATGAGTATGCAAATGAGACATTACTTAGTGAATTATGTTATTTTCAGTCTAAGATACAATTATTTGTCCATTTTGAAGTTTCAATTTCTCCTTATCTTAAAATTAATAAAATGATTCCTATGCCATCCCCGTATGATCGTAAATGTGACTGACTGAGATTGTTTAGACCACTTAAAATGCCTCGCAGAACAGAAATAGTACCTTATAGGACTTTTTTTTAAATTCAATGATTATTATTCAAATGTCATTTAATGGTCATTACTAGATCCCGAATTTATGCCCTAAAAATCATTTAAATGTGCATAAAAATATGCACTAAAACTCTTAAAATATGCTGTAATAATTAAAAAAACGTGCACTAATATTTTTTTACTTGCCAAGAAAAAAAGTTGCCACATTTAAATTTGAAAAATGATTGGCCCCTATTTTTTTTTTACTTCGGTTTCATGGCATATACATATATTAAAACAGATCAGAGAAAGTGGTGTGCACATTAATTACTTTCATTGCATTAAAGTTGTGTTTGGACATAGCCTTTTGCCATTTCATGTCATTTATAAAAATAAAAATTGTCCTTTTAGCTACTATAAATGTTATTGGATAATATTTAAAGAATTTAACTTTGTCCTGAGTTTGCTGTTAAATGCATCAATCCCCATGGGTCATGCTCGAATTATTGAATACTGTTTCAGAAGCCTATAACTGCTTTGGTCTACTATTAAACGAAATAAAGAGCCCAGATTTCATAAGTACTAATATTAAATCAGTGTTTTGTCACTTAGTGCTCCGGAAAATAGAAAATACAATTTGATTTTTTCATCTTAAAATATTTGTGTTTCTTAAGTTTTTTAAACATTCGATTCCGATTCCTAAGTACTACTATTTAATTAATGAACTTTTTAAAAATGACAACAGATACTACAAACTGAAAAGTTGTGAGATAGTAACAATTTACGCTCTTATTCTTAATGTCTAAGAGTAATTCCATAAAGATTCTATTCCTTTGATTCCATAAAGTAGCTCAAACTTTTCTCAAATTAGAAGTTGACAAAATATCATGAACGTCTTCGAGATATCTTCAATATACGTTTCGAAAATTTTGTCCCGATTTTCTCTCTCGATTTTTTCTCCCCCACAAATAAACAATGTATTCAAAATGTAATAAGTTTTAGAAAACTCTATGTAGTAAAAACAAAACTGCAATTTGCAGCAAAACTCTGTAGAAAAACTAGGTGTGAAGCACACCGAAAATAATACAATTAACTACGTACATTTGCAGTCAAGACCGGAATGTTTTCAAGTTTACACTATGAAAGAAAATTGCAATAATAGCGATATCACCTTGATAAGACCATCTTACTGCGTAGATGGTGCGATAATAGGAGCACATAGCTCTATGAAAAAGAAACCAATGAAGTGATGAGTTGAGTTGTTCATGCTGAATGCGGTAAAACTTTCAAAAGAGATCCTCCCCCATGAAAGCTGGAAACGATCAGATAAAATAGCGATAAGTGAGAAAACATTTACAAGGAATACAAGATTATCTTTTTTAAATAACTAATTTTATATGGTTTGAGATTTTGAAAGGCAGTGTACGAAACGAATAGACGAGCCTCGCATTTTTCGACAAGGGGCGTGGGGGGCGTTGAAAAGAAAAAAAAATGAGTAAGAGGGAAAGGTTAAACTAGGAAGGCAGAGAAATTTTGTGAAAAAAATTCAAATTATATTTCGAAATGACAAATGGAATCATAGATTTCCCAACTTGAGAGTTCAATTCGACTCTTACAATTTTCGATTAATAATCCTTTGCGATTTAACAATAAAACTGAAAGGCAGCTTACTATTCATATTTTCATAAAATTGGCCTTTAAGTTTAAGCTTAGATCAGAATTAGAATTAGAAATACAAGAAGATCGTCTTGAGCTAAACAAAAATATTTTTGCGTACACAAACTTTGAATTTTTAATTATTAATAGGTTTCGATTCTAAAATATTTCATATTGTATTTTTCATTAGATACAAGTCACTTTAAAAAAGCTCATACTTCATAAAACAGTTCGTTTCTAATAGAATTAACACGCTATATTGCCATAATACCCGGCAATATTAAATTTTCGATTTTTTTTCGAGTATCTAGAAAATATCTTGATAATTTATCTTGAAATTTAAGTTGTGATAAACATGTAAAGTTTAAGTTTTTAAAAGTTTTGTGCCGAAAACAAATAGAGGATCAGAAACAAATTGAAGAAAATGAAATATATTTACAATCACTACCTTGTTAAAAGTAATTCATGAATTGTATTTTAATATCGCAGCATATAATTATGTGAGTTTTTGAAATTATCTGTGTTCATTTTTCTAAGAATAGTGAGTATATTCATGGAGTAACATGCGATTATGTGAAAAAAATCGCAAATGTTTCGTAAGTTGATTTTTTTTAACAACAAGAAGGGTTTTTAACACAGAGCAATGTAAGTTTCAGAAAATTTGGTAATATTCTTCATACGTATGAAAATGCAATTTAATTGATTATTTTTCTAGATAATCGACAAAATGTCTAAAACCTAAAATGTCCGGTCATTTATGGAAATATAGTGAAGAATTTCTAATGTATTGCGCTCTTTTATGTGTTTTAAGGATGGTAAAAAAACTACTTTTACTTTATTCATTTATTTAATTTTAATTACCTATTCAATTTGAAATTTATAGCTGTGGCATTTTTGTTGTAATTCAGTACCTATTCAGTTTGAAATTCTTAACGGTGGCATTTCCGTTTTATATTTATGTTCCCTGCCTTTAATACTTATACATTTAAACCCTGTGCTTGAATATTATAATTTTTCTGTTTAAAATATTGATGTTGTAATTTACTAAAATATTTTGGCTCGCAAATAAGTTTTTTTTTTACTTGGAAAAGAAAAACACCTTGTCCATCACACAAGTTAATATAGTCAAGATATGTAAGATTGAAAAATAAATAAAATAAAGCAAATTAAAATTAAATCTGTCATTGTTTTTACAAAAAGTATTAGTTTTCTTTCCACTCAAATTTTGGATAAGATAAAGTCAGCAAATCAGAAGATTTGAGACCGAAGAAGTTCCGAGTGGCATGAGAGACCAACTACTAGCTTGTCTAAAAGACAAAAGTTTCAATGGTATTGTATGACGTTCAGCAAAAATATTCCTAGAAATGAGGTCGCGAGAAACATAGTGGTGTAAGTCAAGCGCTGAATATTTTGGGAAAAATGGCACTATTTTAAATTTCTGTTTTCACGTTATGGTATTTAATAAGAAAAAACTAATTGTACCTTATGTTGATAAATTTTTGAAGTACTCTTTAGTTTACTGTAAATAAAGGTTGATGACATCCCATATTATGGAAAATTGAATGGTCTACATTTTCAAAAGAATTTGACTTACGCCAGTATGTTTCTCCCCATCTCAAATGTAAATCTTTGTTGCAAATAACCTTCTTGTGTTTGACTTAAAATTATACGAAGAAAATTTTTTTTGCACACACCCACACACAACTCGAAGCCTTTTTCATTTTTTGAAATTTATTACAAAATCATTAATCACAATCTACGACTACCATCGCATAACTAACTTATCAATAACTTCACGCTTGAAACGCAGTGACGCAGCATTAACTTTTTGCAATGAAATCCGAAGACAATACTTTGAAAAAGCCATCAATGCTCAAATAGAAAAGGAAACACAACCACAATGTGACTCTAGCTGTCACAGGTGAAAAGATTACATTTGTTTTGAATAGTATACTTTTACACTTTCACGTAAGAAAAAAACCGAAAGTCATTCATTAGAGCCAAACGGTTATCAGAACGAGGAGATAGCTTATCAAATACGTCAAATGACTGAACGTAATGTTATGCAAACGAGAAGTGAGAACTGCAGATCCTACAAACACAACGCTTCATCAAAGTTGAAAACGCATTTTGTTGAAAAGTCTTTCTAAAACGAGGTGAAAAACGATGCTGTTGCCAGGCATTAATGGACAGTGCACCTTATCAGATTTTCTAGAGATTTTTAATCGAATTTGAAAAATAGAATGGAGAATTGAATGACAGCTTTATCACGATCGAACGATCACTTCCGTGTTCCATACCTGCGGAGGCGTTGGAAGGACTTCGCACTAACCAAGGATTATTTACGTATGCAAATCGCGAAAACCGAAATAGTAAACAAGATATCGGATAGGTATACAAGGTGGTAGAATTATACAGTATGTCCAACATAGTATAGAATAGACAGAATCGTAATAGAGTCGGCAGGGGTACTCACCCATTTCAGAGCAATAGCACACTCCCCCTCCAAAAAAATAAAAATAAATTACGGAACTCCCCCCCCCCCCACCTGATGGTGGCACCTTGTAGTCAGTCAGATTCTAAGCGTTACACCCTAAATGCTGAAGCATCGCTGCTTGTACCGGTATTGCAAATAAGCCGCAGGAAAGCAAGTGAGCCGAAATTTAAAATTTAAACGCAGGCTAAAGGCGTTTACACCAAAGTCTTCCACTGTTTTCCACAAGTTGCGACAATTTGTTGCTTTTTCTACAAAATACAGCAACTTTTTCTGTCTTCCACTTGTGGACAGACAAATCTCCCACCAAATTTTGGTGTAAACGCGCCTTTACACGCTACGATATATGCTAGCAATTTATCGAATATAATCGTAACGATCGAATATCTTGTTTCGATTTATCGTTGGGTGTAAATAGGACACTAGCGATTAATTGGAATTGGATTAGAAGATTGATAACGGCCGGCATCAATTTCTGTGAATCGTAAGGATATGTTGAAACGTGTAAACAAGCGGCAGCCATTTCTCACTACGATTTGACTCAGTTTGCATCTGCATCAGAAAAGTTGTGTCGAATAATTCGTTCCTTGGTTGACTGTTGCTTTTATTCGAATAGGTGATCATGGCAGTTCAACAAACTCCTCGCGAATTCTTGAGTGCATTCATTGAACTTAATCGGAGTTTTACCTGGCTCGTTAAGAATAAAGAATACAAAAATAAAAAAGGACCTCGCTTATGCAGAGACCGTTAAAAAATACAAGGAGTTTGATCCGTTCGCAGACAGAAACATTACTGTGAAAAAAAATAAATAAACGCATTGCGGCAAAAGGCGGGACAGAATCATGTAAACAATCCTCACTCTTTCGATTTGTTGGAACAATCAATTTGTTAATCACATCGACACAATTGATCGTAGCGTGTAAACCCGTATTAAAAGGTTGCTGAGCTGATTATATAGTTATGAAGGTTAAAAAACATCGAGTTCCATGTAATATACTATCTGGAGTGAGATCTGCCGTAGAGTTAACATAGAGGGAACGTGGTCCAAGCGGAAGGATGCAATATCCTCTTAATCCCGAAACTAAATATAGTGAAAGGGGAAAACAATCGTCAATTCCTCATAAGAGAGTAAATTTTAAAGTCGTTTTTAGCTGAGTATGGTGATATCATGCTTGGTGCCGGTTACTTAAACTGTTGGACGCAAAATCACAGTTAAAATTTAACCGGGAAGACGTTTCATATGATTAAATTTAGAATGTTTTTCTTACTGCCGCATGAAGAACGTTGACATGAATAAAATAAATTATTTCATTATAATGTTACCCCCCCCCCCTCATGAAGCATAAAACAAATTCCTCTTTTTCAAATCTATTTTATGTGCAGTTTTTATTTAAAGCACATCAAAAGTGTTTCAGTACTCAAAGCGTAAAAGAAATTAAATGTAAAGGTGGATTTGTTACTGTTAGCGAAGTTTCTTTTTTCTCCTCACTGCTGAAGTGAGGAGAAAAAAGGAATCCTCTAAAACAATCTAGCAGACGACGCGACGGACGCTTTAAAACGGACCACTCGGTGTCGCTCGAAATATTATTATGAACTCAATGGTAAAAACCGACTCTGGGACGAATTCCTCTTTCGACATTTTGTAGAACAGCAGAAATTTTTAACGTTGCCATCCGTAAGATAATGTCAACTGAAATACATATGCGAGATAAGATAAAAATATTTTTAGTTACTAAACAAAGTGACAGTTGAGGTCTTATATAGATACGGCGGCATCCTACAAGAGTCAATAGTTCACACTCTTGACGAATTTGTGGTTTGCAAATCGGTGCCATGCACGTGATAGCGCCATGAACGACATTCCAATTCCACATTCCGGAATATTTTTTTCGTAATGAGGATGTACCTACGAACAATTACGATTTTGCGTCAGCGTACTCCGTACTTTGAACAAAGAATTTTTTACCTGATAACAATTAGCAAATTTCTATCGGTGGCTTGATAACGGCGATTCCAGTTTTGCAAAATCAAAGCGTATCTTGATTTTAAATGTGTGGCAAATCCAGATAGTTTTAGGATCCTTTAGTGAAATTGAGTTACATTTGTAAAATAACTAAACAGAAAACAGCAGCAAATGTATTATCATAAAATTTTGAATATACGTAATATGAACCCAAGGTAAAATCTCATACCAAAACGAAGTGTAAAAAAATCGCAAAGTAAAATATTTGCGAAAATTATTTTACTGTTTTTACAAATGCTTAATTCTAAACAAATCCACAATTATTTGTCACAAATTTTCCAGAAAAATTGCATACTCTATCTTTATCTTTGCACTTTTCCTCAAAAATGTATAAAAAGAGTTCTTTTATATATATATGTAAACAAGAAGAAAGAAAAAATAATTGTTCTTTGTTGTGATCCGATCGCCCAATCTCATGTTGTGATATTTGCTCTAGAAAATAAAAATAAAAATTTATTAAATTTCAAAGTTCATTTCAAACAAACAAGATCTTTCGTGCAATGGCCGGATCGAATGCCAGATATTTAAAAAACAATCGGATACCGGATATCCGATGACTTCTGGGGTGAGGCCGCCCCCTCCACCCCGTCGGTGCACCCCTACATGGTTTAATTTCTTATTAATTGATAGAAGCAAGGAAAATAGCAACTCTTCAGATAGATGTTTTCAAGAAACTCCTCTCCGCTCCTGCTGGAACAAGATT
Organism: Octonoba sinensis; assembly: GCA_038502835.1. Taxonomy (NCBI): domain Eukaryota; kingdom Metazoa; phylum Arthropoda; class Arachnida; order Araneae; family Uloboridae; genus Octonoba; species Octonoba sinensis. Next base: position 11,795,105 of record CM076606.1, on the reverse strand, counting down.
GCATTCTAGTCGCACTTTTAAGGCTTAACTTTAAATATTAAGCTCTATTGCTTTCCACTTATATGATAGAGAGAAAAAAATAAACATATAGAAAAATCAAACTTTCGAGTGACATAATAACGCTATTTATTTACATAAAAACGTATCTTTCAGAAACATTTTAGAAATCATTTTTTGTGTATACATTTTAGAAGTGATTTCATCGTTTAAGATACAAGAAATTAATCAGAGAGAAATGTATAGCAGATTGTGAAACTAGCAAAAATTATTACAAACATTGTTCGTGACATGTCAGGCATGAAAATGATTTTGAAATGTAACCTCATTTTTAAAATATAATGTGTCAACATTATTGTAAAACCATTTAAAAATCTTAATAGTAACAATGTTATATCATATATATAATATATAGTATATACTAGGGATGCACCGATCAGCAAATTGGCCGATTACCGATAAATCGGCTGAAATGTATCGGCAGATTACCGATTAATCGGCCGATTAATTAATTTTAGCTAACTGACAATCTTGAGCTTTTTATTTTATTTCTTTTCATAATCTATTCTGACATGCTTTGAGTTTAACAACCCATTTTTAAAACAAAATAGAAAACTGGATTTTAGAAGCTTTAAAATCAACACAAAATAAATAGTGAGCCTGAAGATGAGTCAATTAAAGATAACTTAAATTCTTCATCATGCAAAGAAAGTGTGAAATCTTTGGATTCTCCACTGACTTTTTCTAAATTATTTGAAGAGTTAGCATCAGATACGATACAGAATGATAAATTGATGTCATCAAATGAAATGAACCTGAAAACCAATGCAAGTTATAAGACATAATTGGAAAACTACTTGTTGCTATCGCTGCTACCAAAAAATCCTTTCCTATGGTGGAAATTATCGAAAGAAAAACTTCCAAATCTCAGTAATTTAGCCTTGAAGTATTTAAGTGCACCACCATCATCAGTAGAAAGTGAAAGAGTTTTTAGAACAGGAGGAAATATCTATGAACCTAATAGAAACAGGTTATGCTCAGAAAACGCTGAAATGATTATGCATTTACATTATAATTTAAGAATATTAAATTTCAAGTATTCTTAATGTTGTCAATATTATTTTGACTTTATATTTTTATTATTAATTTAGTATTTGTAAAGAATTGTTTGAACAATTTCATTCAAATGCTTACATACTCTTTTATGTAAAAAATTAAATTTAATCATATAGACATTCTTTTTTTAAATTCATCATAGTTTACATTTTAATAGTAATGATTTCCATTTCCATTGTTGTTATTTCATGAAAAAATAAATAATTTAATGCACTAACGAATGTAATTTTTTTACTTCCTAAAATTTTCCGCCTATTCCTAATTGAATTGAAACTATTTTGAAATACTTTAATAAATCTAAAATATTTAGAGCATACATTCAGTTATATAAACCAGAGACTTAATAATAAAAATGCTTAAAAGAAAAAAAAAAATAAATGTTTGCCGATCGGCCGATCAATCGGCTAAAAAAAGCCGATACCGATTAATCGGCAAACATGCCGATACTGGCCGATTACCGATTATTGCCGATTGATCGGTGCATCCCTAGTATATACACACATATATATTTTTGAGAGCGTTGAAGTCTTTAAAATTCCAGAGTCAGGTCATTTTCCTAACCGAGTCCGCAGCCTTGGTCACAGATATTTCGCCTAGTACAGGCCGACAACAGTGACTAATTAGAACGTGGGACCTGCTGGTTCCGAGCGAAGTGTATTACTTGCAAGCCACGAACTCCATTGGTACCAGAGCTGCTGAGTCGGTTGGGAAGAGGACGGACTCCGATTCCTGTAATTTAAAAAAACCCCAAGACTGCCCCGCAATTTGAAAACTCCGACTCCTGCAATTTGAAAACTCCGACTCCTGCAATTTGAAAACTCCGACTCCTGCAATTTGAAAACTCCGACTCCTGCAATTTGAAAACTCCGACTCCTGCAATTTGAAAAATATGACTCCTTTACAAATATATGTTAGAAATATGTAAAGAATATTCGGCTTATTTTTAAGCAACTCCGACACCTCTACCCCAAATCAGTCCGACTCCAGCTACTCTACCCCAAATCAGTCTGACTCCAGCTACTCTACCCCAAATCAGTCTGACTCCAGCTCCTTACCACAAATCAGTCAGACTCCAACTCTTCTATCCCAAAAACAGTCAGACTCCAATTCCTCTGCCCCGAAAACAGTCCGACTCCGACTCCACAGCCCCGATTGGTACTACATGCGCTATTCTTGAGCAAGCTTTGAAACCGCCAGGGTAATGTCCTGCAACGATGTTCACGGCCGCAATTTTGAATAGTTCCCGTTCTTATTTCTTTTCGTCCCCTTTACGGTATTGAACCCTGCTCCACAAGTGTGTTATCATCATGCTTTGGAAGATTTTTCATACTTTACTTATTACACTGCTTTTTGTCCTTCTGCTCTAAGTTAAGCCCTGTGTAAGTATTTTTGCGACATTCATCGATTAAACGTTGTCTGCTACCAGAGGCGTAGCTACGGTTTTCAGCGCCCGGGGACAACTGAAGATTTTGCGCCCCCCCCTCACTCCGCACCCCTAGGGGCCTAGGGGCGCCCCTGGTAGGGAATTTAAAAAACTTTTATTATGCTTCCCAAATGACAAATAGCTCTAAAAAGCAGCCCTTTTAACTTGCATTTTTATTAGCGACCAATCACTTTGAAGGGCAAAATGGAACACTTTGGCTTCGCAAAACTATTTGTTTTTCTTCTTTCTCAAGTGACCTTTCCTGGGTTCTCTGGGCGTCTGGTTCTTTTATCTCTGCTGATCAAAGAAAATGCCATTAGCCCTAAAGAGTCATCACGGGTCCGATCCATAGGAAACATCCCAACTCCAACTCAAAAGTTGTTTCACTGCCTTTTAAGACTATTTCGCACGCACTCCTGTGCTACATTGGTCATTCCCGATATGATTTGCGATGCTCCCACTTTTTTGTCGAACATAATCACACTTTTTCAGTTCAAATAATTTTCTTCTCGTATTTAAAAATTAAATAAATTTACATTAATTTGGCGCCCCTTGACACTGCGCCCGGGGACAGTTGCCCTCCCCTTGCCCCCCTTAGCTACGCCTCTGTTTGCGACACCATATTAAAAGACAATTTTTGTTCATCTTGACCACACCTTTGCATGCGCAATCAATCACACACAAAATTTTCCTTTGATGTACATACATCCATACGAAGATCTGCCCCATTCTCAGAGAACTGACATGGTAGCCCACATAACGTCAAGCGATTTCCTCTTTGAATGACTTCCGCGGTTCAATGTACGCTGAACGACAGACACAGCGCAATGAAAAAACGTCGCGGGGGTGGCATGCTCTTTCGATTCTGCATGCAATCAAAAAATCTCAAAACCAGACCCTTACACAAAACTGCTAGAATGTTTGTCTTAATTTCTGATTTCTTCCGAATGAATGAAATTAAAGGTGCACAATAAGTTTTAAATGAAATTCTAAAAACACAAACAGCACTCATTGTTGCTAACAATAACTCCTTTTTTAAAGGCATTTTATGTTGAACGTAAAAAGGTCGTATTCATCGCACAAGTTGAACTTTTACCATAACCTAGGATTTCTTGCCTAAACGATAGAAAAACAAACTATTCTAATTTTTAAAAGTTTGAAATTATTTTTCTAAAAATGTATTCACTTTTTTGAAGTCTACAATCTTTGAAGGAAAACTGGAATAAAGTTGCTCGTTTTTTTAAAGTTTTTTTTTTTTCTTTTTTTGCGTGTGTGTGTGTTTGAATGGTGCATTTTTCCAAGTACTATTTTATTTAAATTCGTTTCGCTCGAAAAGGTTTTGATTCGGTGTTAAAAAATTGCCTCAACAGACCCTTGGACACGCACGATTCTGAGTTGTCGCCACAAACCAACAAATTTCAAGCTCATTTACAACTATAAGCACAGGCAAGTAGTGTCGTTTTGCCATTAACCCTACGGAAATCGTCGTTCCATTACAGTATTTCGTGTAATACCTCAGTATTTTTAAAACAATGGCAAATGAGATTTGGAGAAATACTTTGGCGTCAAAGGCGTAGCCAAACTTATGCCAAATTTAGATGTCGTTACCAGCAGGTATCGAGTTTCATTGTTATGACAATTCTGAGTGAACTGAAAAAAACTTTCCTCACACTTATTAAAGAAAATTTCCAAGTGTTTACACGCGAAACCGCAAAGTCAACAACGCAGTTCGAGAAGTGTCACGCTGCGGGACAATTTGTCAACAGTGCGTCCGATAAGCTGACGATTTGGGTGGCACGCGCAGTGCAATATCGCCCGAGAAAACACTTGTTTCTCCTCCCTTTCTATCAATAGCATCTTAAATAAAAGCACCGATAAGAATTCATATTTGCTTTTTCAAGATCACGATCACGTAGGTAGGGACAAACCAATATCAGTCACGCAAAGGAAGCTGTGGTAGTAAGTAGATAGTGACTTGGGAGAGTAGGCGCACGTAACAGCGACCTTTACCAGAAATCGAACCACTCTCACCCTCAACACTCCACCCTTAAACGGATTTTGTATTTTGTCCACAAGACACCTTATATACAGCTGAATTTTCTTAATACGAACACGGTTAATACGAAATCACGGCTAAAACGAACATTTTGTTCATTAAGTTTGGTTTCCTATTTATTTACCCTAAATATCTCACGCATATTACGAAGTCTAAAATACAAATTTCGGACGAACAAAATTTCTTACCTATTCACGAAAATTTTTCTCGATTGCATATAATTAATTTTTTTTTTTTTTTTACAAATTGTTGGTTATTTTGAGTTATTGTAAACCAGCAAGTACGTATTTCGAATCATACGTTTAATCTTTCTGGGTAGAGAATAAATCTTATGCACGTGTTGGCTTTCGGACAGGTCAGTCTGCTCAGGGATCAAACCCTCAATATTCGAACATTCTTAAACACAGTCGACGCTCATTATAACAACCACATATTATAAAGACCATTCCATTATAACGACCAGTGGTTAAAATCCCAACTTTATCCCTATAAACTCTATGTTAATTTGCTTTCGGTATAACGACCGTTTTGTATCTCCTAATCCAATACAGCGACCGCATTTAGTGGACACTTTTTCTGGTATTTTTCCAAATAGAGCATGTTTATAAATTTTAAACTTTAAATGGGGACCATGGTTTTTACGGACAGGCTGCATGGAGTCTTCAGTGTTCAGTCCAACTATGACAGGGGGGGGGGGGAGGAATTATCTCTCATTACAGTACGGAAAGAATAGAGGGAATTTCCGGATTTCTTAGGAAAAAGGGTTAACAGATGTATTAGTAGTTGGTCGTTTGAATCGCGTGGTTTTCCAATGGTCGATTCTCCGAAATAAGATGAGGAGTTATGATGTTATGCCAGGTGTCACGTCACCTTAGAAATTCGGCTTCTAGAAATGTGTATGTAATATTTCCCGGTATTTTCTACTTTAAAATCTATTTAATATTTTGCCCTGATAATTTTTTTTTCCAATGATAAAAAAATAATTTAAGCGTTTGTTGGAATCTTTGAAAAATTAGTAACTTTAATGGAACTACTGAACATGCATGATGCACGCATATTTTTTAAAGAAAATTCTACCTCTTATAGCGACCACTCGATATAAACACCATTTTCTGGGGGACACAGATGGTCGTTATATCGAGCGTCGACTGTAGTAGTAAGTATTTTTAAAATATAAACATGCATATCTAATACTTTTTTTAACACAATTTTACTTACTCACGGTTGTTACGGATAACGCTAATACGAACAAATTCGCCAATTTTTGGTGTTTCGTATTAAGCGAGCTCAACTGTATTTACAATATTTTGCAGCAGGCTTCCACAACCTAAAACTTGTGGGTCAACGAGTGACCCATTTTATAATTTCAAGCGACCCACTTGAGTTCCGAAAATAAATGCACAATAATCAGAGATCTGGAGAGCGGAGCAACGGGTTTTTGCTTGCAGCGGGAGCGGAAATGTGCCGCGCTCCACCGCTCCTATATTTTTCTTAGAATTGAATGACTTTTTCCCGCATTAAAATTAGTTTGCAGTGAACAATAACAACAAAGAATGAAAATTGATTTTTTATCGGTAATTTTCATTCAAAAGAATCAAAGACGGGGATGAATAAAAGTAAAACTTTTTTTTTTCTGTCCAATCAATAAAACTTTAATAAAATCGAGAAGGTAAATAAATAAATAATATGTTTCCTATTGAAACTATTCGGCGCACAGAGCGGAGTTAAAACACAGAGAGGATTTTAAACAACAATAAGGAATTGTGCAAAATGTGTTTAATTACATAAAAAATAAAGCACTTATGAGCATATTTGTTATTTTAAACAATATTCAGTAGGCCTCCCTTCACAAATCGTTATGTCAGTGTACTCGTAATCCACAAGTACCAATGAAATAAGTGAAATTCTTTCTTGGATTGGATTATATCCGAGGTTGGAAAAATTGTTGAAATAAATTGGAGAATATATAAGAAACTAGTCATATATCGATGCTATTTACCTACTTCAGCTACATGCTGTGATTGACTCGATTGTAAATTATTTTTATTTATTTTCTCCTTTTTAGCAGGCTAGCACCGCGGACCACACTTTGAGAAACTCTGGTCTAGTACATTCATTTAGAATGATTTTGATTCGCAGCCAAAGAAGTTTGACGGCACTTCTTTTTTACTTTAATGATTAAAGTAAGGGAATGTGAGGCAACTTGAAATAGTTAATAAAATAGCATTTTTCAAAATGAACAAATTGGAAATTTATTTTGAAAATAACAGTACCTAAAGAGAAAACTATTTATTATATGATAGAACTTCTGTTGAAACAATTTTTTTTTCATTTAAGCAAATTTTTACGTTAAAATGAAAATGGAAAATTATCACTTTACCCCTATGTATGAGGCACAGTGAATTTTTACATATTAGGCATAATTTAGTTTATTTATGAATTAAATAAGTTCTGAAGGCTATAGGGCTCTTGCATTCCTTTCCTTAAAAATTAGGTAACTAAATCGACCGACTATTTTATGCACATAAAATTAGTCTAAACATGTTAAACTAAAAAGAGTCACAGTGGACCGCAAGGGGATCTACAACTTAAAGTGGAATCTTAACCGCTAGAAAAATTGTAGCTGTTATCACAGTAAATACGAAAAATAAATGAAACAATAATAATAGTAAGCCAGCACAGTGGCGTAGTGGTAAGGCCCTGGACTCATATGCCCAAATTCGCAGGATCAAACCTGGCCCAAGTCGGTGGATTTTCAACATGCAGAAAATCGTCAGCGCACATATCGTATGATTATGCGGCATGTAAAAAAGATCCCTTGGGTAGACATTTAGCTTGGATACTCTCGGCTAAATAAAATTCCTAGCGCAGTTTCGCATCAACTAGAGTTCAGGTGCCGCCATCCAGGGGAACTGAGCGTCAAAATTCTCAAGTGGTAATGGCATCTGCCGATAATGGTGCTACTTGCAAGAATGGTTGCCGGTTTCCGAGGAGTGCACTAGGTCTGCAAAAATTAGTGACCATACGCAGCCCCATTAGAAAGAAGATAAAAAAAAACAATGTTAGTAATTATAATCAGAGTAATTATTGTCGAAATTTCTGGTGTAGTTATGAAATTTCAGCAGTATCAGGTGCATCCTAGCACAACTACGCACAAAATCTAACAAGGTGTTCAAATGAAGGAATAAAAACCTTATATCGTCATCCAGACTTGTGATAACTCATTTCTTCCGCAACGTAGAAAGTTCTCTCCAAACCGCTGACAAAAGATTCTGATCTCGATTCGGAGCATCGTCGGCACGTGTCAAAGGGGAATCTCCTACCCATGCGGAGATCAATGAAGGGAGGGAGGAGAGTGGGCCATCGAAGGCGCCACCATTTCAATTTGAGTGCCAGCCAGGTACAAGGAAAAACGAATACTCAGCCAAAAAAGTTTTCTCCCAACCTCTTCAGAAGGAACCATCTCGACTAACCTTTAAAAGAGAGGCGATTGAGAAACACTTTTCCGATTTGGAGCAAATTTCGTTCTTTTCCCACTGGTTGAGCAATCGGCAAAATTGGTGACCATTCCATTCCGTGGGAAGATGACATTATATACAATCTTGAATTATTGGATGGTTTAGATGAGGGGTTCTTAAACCTAACAAGTCTGCGGGGACCCTTCTTGAGAAACTTTTTTGCGGACCCCACTCTAATCCAATTTTACGTTGCTCATGACACAATTTATGTCTCGATAATGTTAATGGGGGCCAGTTATAATGAATACTGGTACAAATGGTATCGTTGGTTATTTTAATAAATGGCCTTGTTCAGAACACATTTTTTATTAGAAAATAAAGCAAAAAACATCTTATTAAAATAATAGTAGTGAAAAAAATTCAAAAAGTTGCAAATTGTAAGAGTAACAAACTCTTACAAATATTTCTTGGCTAAATTATTGGTCGAAATTGATCTCATTATAATTTTTTCCGTACTGTTTTATTTATTTTATCCCATTTGTAGTTGAAAAGAAATAATTAAACGCTTACTAATTATTGTGTAATTACAGCTAGTGAAGTAGCAACAAATACAAATAGATTCGATCATGTTGAATTTTCATTGAAGAAGTTACTTTTATAAAATCGAAAAGTTGTGGGATGTTGTAAAATTAGTTACAAAATTGTTTCGCGTGGTTATGCTAAACTCAACGGGTTCGTGGACCACAATTTAGAACTGTCTGCTCTAGGTATTTAAGAGAAATATATGAAATTAGAAAGTTTATTATAAAAAAATTTCATCACCGAAAGAAAATAAATTTTAATAAATTCCAGGTAATTATTTAGTAAGTTCTAAATAAATATTAAGGATATCTATCGCAGTAGGCCGTCTAGCCCTATTCGTACGGCCCACGCCACATCACCCGAAAGATAAACGATCAAATAAGCACACAGCTACACTCTAACTTCAACAAATTTATTTAAAATTAATACTTCAACTCCACTGGTGCAGTTGATTGTGGGTAACTGAACTTCTTTACCAGAAATAGTTGTATAGGGGAGAAGTGACAAATAGGTCAATCTTGATCGACCATTCAATCGCGGAACGATTTCTCTTCGATTTGCAAAAGTAACTGAATTACCTTTTTTTTATTCCAGAGTGAATTCTTTAAAGAATCGTCAAAATTTTTCGGGTATGTTATTTAATAAACATGAACTACTAAATCATGTTTGAAAAAAAAAAATATTTTCTCTCACGAACAAAAAAAATTTGATCGTAGATTTCGACATATTGTTAGTCCTTGGATAGGGTTTCGAAAGATGTAACCGAAAAACGTAATGGATATAATGTTAATACATCTTCTGCGCGTTCTAGTAAAAATTGACAAGTCCACAATGGTTTACAATAAATTATTTCACGATATAAACCAGTCATGCAATTCAAAATTTGCATCTGTAAAACTATTGTAAGAGAGGTTGGTAAGAGTTTGAAAAATGATTTTTATTTTTCTTCGAAACGATTCGAGAACGTTGAAATTAGTAGCACCTCAACATTTGACTTTTGGACTTCAGTTACTTTTAACTGAAAAATAAATAAATAATATGCTTTGAAAAAGCATTGTTTCAACAGTAATTACTAACATATTGATTGTGTAACATGTTTCAATTTTATAAAAACATGGTATACGTTACATAAACCATAATAAGAGTCCATTCCTTGAACAAATATTTACTGGATAATGAGGTACTACTTAAATTTAAATGGTTGGAAAAGTCTTAATGCTCTTAAAACAACTAGTTATTTTTTTTTTTCATAAATATGACTGCAGTTTAACTTTTCTAGAACTATTTTCCGCAGATGTTATACAAAAAGTTTTGGCCCTATCAATAAACAGTCAATGCAAATGTCTAGAAAACCGCGAGAAATACAGGAAATGAAAACATTCACTAACTTCCCGTTTCACCTTAGAAACAAAAAGAAATTTCATCGGAAAAAATAAATCAAACGAGGATGACGTTCTTCCATAGAACAATGAAGACATTCAAGCTTTCTATAGAATGATTTTCTTTAAAAAAGAAACTCAACTCTCCATTCACGGCTAAATAGATACGTGAAAGCATGGAAAAAACGAAAGGAAAAGAAAAACAGAAAAGATAATTTCGTTTTTGCAATCGTTTATTGTTGAGGAAATACGTATTTTTAGCTGGACGAAAAAGGTAAATTTTAAGAAGTTTCAACAATTTTAAAATAGATCGTTTTTATTTTGAGTCTTAGACAACCTTAACTTTTTTTTGTTTTAAAACCATTTTACGTCAGTTTGGCAACATTAAAAAACAAATAATTTAAAAAGGAGTATTTGCCGAATGTAGTATTTAACTACAGAAAATTTCTTCATTTTAATTCCTTACAAATATGGATCTCAAGTCTATTTGTTTAAAAGAAAGAAACATTTATTTAGAAACTAGCTGACATGCCCGGGGTTGCACGGGATACCTCGAATATTCCATCATCCCCTGGCGGAGAAGAAAAATGAGACGAGATGACAGACATGCAACAATCTGTCGTAAATAAATAGGGATAAACTTTTTTTTTAAAATTTTATTGGGATGTGGGCAACAGCCCTTAAAAATTCAAATTTGAATAAGAAAAAATTTAAAAAAATCCCAACCAGATAAAGGGATCTCCATTAGACTAAGGACAAAAGTCGCTAAAAATTTCCATGATAGTATAAAAAGCAGTCCCTAAAAATCTGCAGTAAAATAATAAAACAATCATTAAAATACTCCCCAAAAATTATCTCTGAGAGATAAGGCCAACAGTTCTTAAATAAAGACAAAAAGCTCTTGAAATCTGCATTAGAATACAGTCCCCAAAACAATAGTTAAAAAATGACACCAACAAACCCCAAGAGTCTACAATAGGTTTTAAACCGCACTCCTTAAAAATCCCTATTTGAATATGCAAAACAGTCTAAAAATCCAAAATATATTAAAAATACAAATCCCTAATAGTCCATATTAGAATAAAAATATCAGTCAGAATTTTTTTTTAATTCCAATAAGGACATCAATCCTTAAAAATCCCAATTGGGCAAAAGTATTTAAATAGCATCGAATAAGGACAATTGCGAGAAACACTATTACACCATGGTCAAGATCCCCACTAAAAGAAAAGTTAACTGTAAAAATGACGAGATCACAAAATCGTGTCATTTAAAAGATAATATTGAAAACCACGCCAACTGACACAAAACATGATCCCTTTAAACTCACGACTTTGCTTTATTATACCCATAACAAAGGATACCCCCCACCCATACAAAAAAGACTTCGAATGTTCTACAATGATCTGGAATGTTCGGGGAAGTTCCCGAACGTACGAACCCACGACGGATCTTGCTTTAAATACTCCTACCAACAGTGACTCCCCCCATTCAAAAAAGGCTTCGAATCGTCCACAATGTTCCAGAATATTCCACAACATTCGAGAGTGTTCTGGAATGTTCCACAATGATGAGATGTTCCCGAACATTCCACAACATTCGAGTGTTTCCTGGAATGTTCCCGAACATTCCACAACATTCGAGAGTGTTCTGGAATGTTCGATAATGATCTGGGATGTTCCCGAACATTCCACAGCATTCGAGAGTGTTCTGAAATGTCCCACAATGAGCTGGGATATTCCCGAACATTACACAACATTCGAGTGTTTCCTGGAATGTCCCCGAACATTCCACAACATTCGAGAGTGTTCTGGAATGTTCCATAATGACCTGGGATGTTCCCGAACATTCCACAACATTCGAGAGTGTTCTGGAATGTTTTACAATGATCTGGGATGTTTCCGAACTTTTCACAACATTCGAGAGTGTTCTGGAATGTTCCATAATGATCTGGGATGTTCCCGAACATTCCACAGCATTCGAGAGTGTTCTGGAATGTCCCACAATGAGCTGGGATATTCCCGAATGTTCTGGAATGTTGTGGAATGCTCTCGAATGTTCTAGACTGTTCTAGAAATTTCTGGAGGACGAAATTCCAGCGCTTATATCTTCAAAAGCACACCCTTCAGATAAAAACGAGAACCTTCTTAATGGACGGGAGATAAAGGGTTACCACACCATATAACTCCTTTGATTGTACCGGGACTCATTTCTGAGTTTTTGCGACGCACACATTGTATACTTTCTTTTATAATATATTGATGATGATTAGAAGCTTAGAATATTTCACGCATTGTATTGTTAGAAAAATAAATAAATGTAATAAAATAAAGAATCTGTATACACATGACTATAACTTTACAAAATAGTATCTTTGTATTTTCCAAATGCAAAGTACTACGATGAAGGTCAATGATTCTTGGGTAGCAATATCACACGTCTATAAAAAGGTGAAAATAGCCATAAAAGATAGATAGCAGTCAAGAACAATGATCACATTACAAGAATTAAGCATACGGCAAAAATATTATTTGGAAAACTTTTATTTTGCTTTTGATTTAATAAGGCCAAATCATGTAACCGAAACAAAACTAATCTTGTTAATTAGGAACTTGTTGCTTTTTAAGAACATTTAGTCGTTACCAAAAATGAAAGCAAATCTTTTGGAAACGTCCTGTTTCAAGAACTACTTTTTTGGTAAGCTAGTGGTGCTTTACTTTTTGACAATTAGTTTCTAAAACAATACAGTAAAAAAAAAAACTCCTAAAGAAAGTTATAATTTACTGCTAAAGGAGCAATAACAATGTTTAGATGTTTATACAGAAGACTTGAAATTGAAACCATTTGATTTTCTAAAAAAAGCAATGCGAATTTCTAAATGGTAGAGAGAGTTACTAGTGTGATAGTTACAAATCTAGACAATAAAACTTCACTTTTTTTACGTGGACTATAACGAAATTGAAAACTAAAAAAAACCAATAATTAAAGAAAACGTAACAAATGAGAATTAACAAGTTCCAAAAAATGTAAAGAGGTCGATGACCAGAAAAAAAATAAAAAAACATTGCAATAGTTTCTGACAAAAAATTGTTGGCGGTCACCCAAATACTGCGGTAGATAACTTCAGAGACCGAATGAAATTTTTGTATCATGACAAGGGCTGAAATACATTAATTGAGTGATTTTTGTCACCTCTTTTGTGAACAAAAAAAAAAAAAAAAGTTAGTCCATTCCGCGTTGACACATAAGGAACAACTTCATTAATTTTCCCAGTGTGGATTTTTATAGCTCATTTTCATGTAATCGGCTTACACACGGAAAAATTGAGTAAGCGACATTATCCCACCGACGTGATTTTGATTCCATTTCCAGTTTTCGATGATACTAGCCGTTTCCTAATAAATAAACAAGATTAATTATTCCAAAAATGAGCTAGAAAGCATTTTTTCCCCACTGTTTTTTCAATTTAATTATTTTCTGAAATTAAATAAAATTTTTGCCTTAAATAGTTTTCACTAGCTAATAACGCGAGATCTTTATCATCAAATGTTTATATTACGCTTAAAAGACTACAGTTCCTACAATAAAATAAACAAAGTAAGCGAATTCGACTAATAAATACACATATTAAACAAAATTCCAGCATTTTGTAACATCATTTTAAATCTTTTGCAATTTTTTCCATTTTTTAAAAAAAAAAAATTGTAAGGGAAGCGGTTAACAGGTCCGCATTTTAATTAACTAAAAATTTTCTTTTCCAGAGAAAAATGTGCCAGATTTTCTTAACGTGATGCAACAGAGCGCTTCGGAAACACATCTTAAAACATGATATATCTTAACAACAATGGATCAGTAAGTTGGCAATGTTTTTAGTTCTGCACAGTTTTTGTAAGCTACGCATTTTGGCACTAGCTTTAGACTGCAGATACAAACGAAAAGCTAAATACTTGGTAAGAGCAGGTAATGATTAGCAGAACTCTTTGGCATTTCTTGAGTGAACTGCAATAAACGTACTTCTCTAAGAAAAAATGTTTTTTATGGGATCTTAGTTTTATTGATTTAAATTTTCTGAATCTTTGGGGAACCAAAGTTAAATAACACTAAATTGTGCATGTGAACCAAATAAGTCTAGAGCAAAGTAGAATTAGAGGGGACATGATTCAGTTGTTTAAATTGATTAAAGCAGGGAATGTTGATGGACTGTAGTTATGCGCTGAAGGTAGAGCCAGAGGTCATTGTTTTAAGCTTTTCAAATCTCAGGCTAATCTAGAAATTAGGAAAAAATACTACTTTAATAGGATTGTAGGCAGATGGAATAGTTTACCGGAGGCAACTGTTAGTTGCAGTAGGGTAAAAACTTTTAAGGAGGATCTTGATGTTCATTGGGGATTGTTCAATTGAAGAGGACCAGTCTAGCTGGGCCCTGTGCCTGTTGCTGGTCGTCACTTTTGTATTTGTATTTGTATCTTGACGTTATTTGCCATAAAATTATGTCAACCGCGAGAGGAAAGAGTATCCTTTTAAAAGCGAATGGTAGATTTTTAAGAATCGGAAGCGCCTACTTGCATTTTTAAGTAGGGTCCGGAAACATTTTTCAAAAACAACACTACAGTCATTCAGGGTAACTTTGAACCAAGTTAGTATATCTTTTCGTATATTTGGCCAAAAAAAAAAAAAAAAAAGAGAAGAAACTAGAAAGTCAAATGCTGCTCTCAGCTAAATAGGTTATAATATCAGTTTTCTACTTTTATTTTTTAAATTAAGTCATATATACTAAAATAATGACGTGGTTCAAAGTTACCCTGAATGACTGTACGCATGTTGCGTATTTACTTTAAACTTTGTGATAGATGTTAGACTAATAACATAAATTTCTAAACTTGTGCGTTTTAAAAAATTGAAATCAGCTTAGAACCATATTATATACATATTGTATATTTTGAATACCCTTCGGCCAAATATATACATGTGGTTAATTCTATAAGCCAGAAACACACCTATTTTAATCATTTCATGCACTAAATATTAAAATAACTTACTAAATTTTGGTGCGCTTATACATATTCAAAACTACTTTAAAGATAGAGAGAAAAAATTGTAATCTAAGAAATAAAATTTTGAACTGTTACACAAAAAAACATATCATGAGAACCATTTTATCATGTCTGTCGCGGAAGTTTTTACATAACTCAAAATACTTATTTCTTAGAGTTAAATTCTTCCACTATTTTTAAAATAGGCATTAATATGTTTAATTACACCAAAACTTAAAAAGTTATTTTCAAATTTAGCACCTAAAATGAATTTAAAAAAAAAAAAAAGAATTTTTTTGACAAACTTGACAAAAGACATATGGAACTATGCATACATATACTGCCCTGTAAATGACAGTAATCTCCAAATTTTTCGTTTTTCTGAATTTTTGCGATATATGAAGTAAGGTGCAAGAAACAGAAAAGAGAAACAGTTGGGGACAGTGCCGTTTACCTGCCCGGTGCAGCATTAAGCTTCCTGACCATGCGGAAAACTACCCTTCCCCCTTTCAGTCTTCGCCAAATTAGCGGCACACTGCTGTATAAAGAAATAACTGGCTTACCGAAAATCATCTTCTTGTAAGTAGCACGCAAGGATGAGAGAAAGTAGAAGTGTCCCCAGTGTTGGTCAAGATGTCCCCGCAACCTCTGTGTATTTTATCCAGCACAGGAATTCTCACCGGGAGCACATCGCCAGAGAGTACGCCGATCCTAAAGAGTTTTATTAAAAGAGTCCAAAATCGTCTGCCATTCCCGGCCGAGTGAGTAGAGAGTTTTGGAAGAGGAAGAAGGGGTAGAGTAGAGGTAGCGCGGAACACACGCTGGGAGAATAGAACACACCAACGTAGAAGTTTGCCTCCTTCGACGAGTCGCCCACCATCAGTTGCGCGGGCTCCCAGTCAGAGGAGGACGTGCCTGCGATGTTGTTTACTACGGTGCGTAAACGTACGAGCAGCGAGTGTAGGAAGGAAGCAAGCAAGTGGAATACGGAGATCTCATTCGCTATACAGGGTCCCGCCTATAACGATATCGTGTATAAAGAACAAAAGTGTCTTTGATGTGGTAGCCCTTTGCTACATCGCGCTTGTCCGGAGACAATAACAAAACGCCACATGACCAATGTCATTGAACTTTCCAGTAACAAAAACGATATCGTTACAAGTAAATGACAAATGTTTGCTTTCAAAATGCTAGTTTAGAACACCTTTCTTAACAAAAATACCAATAACACCCTTACTTATTAACTATACT
This sequence comes from Octonoba sinensis, assembly GCA_038502835.1. NCBI lineage: Eukaryota > Metazoa > Arthropoda > Arachnida > Araneae > Uloboridae > Octonoba > Octonoba sinensis. The sequence goes on along the minus strand of CM076606.1, from coordinate 11,778,810 downwards.
TGCTTATTTTTTATATTGCTTATGTTTCTTTAAAAAGCAAAAGCAGTGGAGCATTTTTGTGCTTCACTACTTTTTGATTAATTTTTTTTATGACATTAAAATATTAAGCTAAAAAAAGAAATAATATAATATAGTTAAATTATCCGAAGCCCACGGAGCGGAGGAACTCAAAAAAGTGGTTCCCCCAGATCTCTGCTAAAAGGATTTTGAAGAGATTGAAAGATTTTGCTTAAACTGTTATTTTGCTTAAACTAAATTCTTAATTAATACAGTAGAACCTCGATCGATCGCTTTTACAGAACCCTTCTTTTTGAACAATATATGTATGGGGAAACGACGAATGCGCTCAGTATACAAGCAAGACGATATGTACTGGAAAACGATAAATGCGGGAACGATGGAGCGCGGTTCTACTGCCCATCTGTATCAGAATATATTCTATATGTATCTTTAACCGTACACTGCTCAATTTTTTTTCTTTGTGAAATATTTTTTTTTTTTGTGTTTGTTTGTGCTAGTTATAAGAGGGAAAAATACTAAAAAAAATCTTATTTAATTCGGAAAAGTAGAATTCGAGAAAAATTGACATGTTGTTTAAAAACAACACTGCGCATTTAGGGGTAACAATAATAATGAAAAATCATTTTAACAAATGAAACCAAATCAATAATAAATAGGCATGCATGATAATAATAAAATAGCACTAAAATATGAAAATTTATTGAAATAATTTATTTTATTATTATTTATAAATTTATAAAATTTATTAAAGTAAAAATTTGCAGGATGTAACTAATAATTATTAGTTACATGTGCAAATTTTTACTTTGATTACCAATAAAGTTTAATAATAATTTCACTAAAAATTTTTAAACAAGAAACCTAACATCTGTAGGGGGTCTATGCGATAATATTCGTATTTTCTTTGGCTGAGCGTGAATTGATTTTAAACGAAATTCCTAAATAATAATTTAATCAACCACTTTAAGCTAATTTGTGAAATATTTAACAATAGTCTTCTAAAAGATAATAAATAAAGTGAAATAGAACAACCTGTCACACCTGTTCATGTTTATACTGTGAATAATGCAGGAGCATAAAAATTGCCCCTGAATGCGCGGTATTGTTTTAAAACAACAAGTAAAAAAGGCGCCTTAATATATATTTTTCCCGAAATTTTTCGGACAACTTATATTTATTTTATTTTAAAACTATGTAAGCAATTAGAGACTATTTTTTAAAATAAATTGTTGCTTAAAATTTGTAGGAAAAAAATTAAGAAGTTACTGTTTTTTTACAAAATCAACATATCTTACGATTTTGTGAAAAAAAATAAACCTTGAGTTTAGTTTTACAAGATCTAGGGGAAATTATGTTAAATAATATGATCACACATACAAAATGAAACGAAAGAATGCGCTACATGCTAAAAATATTACAAAATAAAAGCTTAGTGAACGAAAACTGGAGGTGTTGTTTAAAAACAACACGGCGCTGTGTAGGGTTAATACAAATTTGCGAAACTCAAAAGTGATAAAAATAATTTTATGGAAGTTCATTTTAACTAGCGTAAACATATTATTAGGGAGAAAAAGCAAATTACGCAGGGCTGAAAGAGGCCAAAATGTAAAAAAGAGGAAAACTTTGCCACATTTCAACTAACAGAAATGGTAGCTCTTAAATGTTGAAAGGAAAAGTGGGATGAAAAAAACACACCTTTTAAAAATTTCTAGTCAAAAATTAGGTCCGTCACAAAAATCTCAAAGAAAGAAACGTTTAAAAAGTTTGCACGCAAAACCAAGCCCTCCACAAAATTAAAAGCATTTTTCACCATAAACACAGAGGATGCACATGTTAACACTGACTTTTTGCCCCTGTACAACAGCATAATGCACCACTCCTGAATTCATGGACTTGAGCTCGAGATGGGCCAGAAGTATTGGTGTATTTTCCAAGAATAGCCAGTATTAAAATTATTCTGCAAAAAGAGGAGAAAAGTGAAAGAAAAAGAAAAAAATGCCGAAATAACAGGCCGAAGTACAAAAAGCGGAAAATCAAGGATTCGTGGAAGAGTTTTGTCTTTGGATCCATCTGATTTCCGCAATGATGGTGTTGGTAGTGTAAGCCATATTACTGTCAGAAAAAAAACATAATAATTGAATATAAAAGTGTGGTAAATAAAATCATCTTTTAAAAATTTTCAAATCCATCACTGCAGTCAAGAAAGCTCACAAGTTAATACTTCGGCGTTTGTGCTCAATTGTTTCGCTTATTCGAACAGGAGTAAAAAATTGGCTCACATCCAACAATGATGTACACGGCTTGATTCATTGTACGTTCTTAAAATAGTAGTTTTAACGCTTTTGGTTCGAACCGGAATTGTTTCATTGGTAACATTTTTGGAAATGGCGAAACAATCTTACGGCTCTATCTATCTCTTTTTGCCTTCAAATTTTGTGACAGAAATGTCATATTACAAAATGCACAGACCTCCGTTCAGTAGTACGATTACATCAGTTCAATGAATTTTAATTCCATTGAGTAGCTGCTAAGGCCAGAAACGGATTAACTATCATGGTGGAATGCCTATGTTTCGTTTTTCCAAACTTTAAGCATTTTTTAAGAGAATTTCCTCAAAAAGAAAAAAAAGAAAGAAGAAGAAAAAAAGGAAGAAAGAAAGAGATGGGAAAAGAGAGAGAGAAAAAAGATCATTAATTAAAAAGTTCCTAATTAATTGTTTCTAGTTCTGGACATTTATTCATTGACCATATGTCCAGCACCTGCAAAACAAACTTCACTAAAACTGGAATGGATTCAGTTTTCTGATATGCATAGAAGCGTCTAAATGTCCAAATTACGAAGTCGAACTGTACACAAGTGAAAACTTGTGTACAGTTTGACTCTTGCTCTCCAAGCTCCTGGGGGGAATTAATTGTTACAAGCACTTAGTGTTCATAAAATAAGTATGTGTCAATAAATATTACACAAAATACCCACCTTTACTTTTCAAGTTTATTAGATGTAATTAGCATTCATTTTAAAAGGAAAGCCTATATTCGTTTGCAAACAAAAATTTGGAAGTATTTCAGTCTTATCGGGAAGCAAAATTACAGACAAAAATCTGTACGAAAATAGTTTTCAAAAGTATTTTTTTATAAACTGTAAAAAATAATTGCACGTAATTAAAGCACATATAAGCATTAAAATGCAGACATATGTTTCGAGACTGCTTGGAATCCCTTTTTCAATGTGATAGTGGAGCTTCCAGATGCAAAAACATCCAAAGTATGTTTTTGCATTGAAAAATGGATTCCAAGCAGTCCCAAAACATATGTCTGCATTTTAATGTTCGTTTGTGCTTTAATTACGTGCAATTATTTTTTATTACAGTTTACTTAGCACAAAGTTCCTTCATTATTTTTTTTATATAGTTTAATCGGATGCAGCTTAGAGATTTGAATTCCTGAAACACCCTTCTTGAAAATACATAAAAAATTGCAATGTATTTTCAAGACATGTAAGTGATATAAATGTTGTGATGGAACAAAATTTACATTAAGAAAAAAAGTACTCATAAGATGTACTGGGAAATAGCATTATTCCATCTACAATAAATAAATTCAAAGTAATAAATGGGAAACACAATTTAACGAATAAACTAGATTCTATAAGTCAAAAGCCAGGCTGGTCATGCATAATGATAGAGGTAACTCGACCTACGCCATAATTTCCATATAGGGACCTCGACCTACATAGCCTGGAGTGACTTCAAAACACACATTCTTCAAATAAAAATCTGCGTTGGTGACTATTGAAGATACATTAAAAGTTTTTTAATGAATGCAAGTTCGTATTCTAAAATATTGCGTCAATTCAACGATTGGTTGCTTAGATACTCGGCACGTTAGTGTTTCACCAGCTCGTCAGGACAATTACATCCATTAATGGAAGTATGAATTATTAATGAAGTAACTCTATTTCAAACTGTAGAATATAACGTGGTTTTGCATAACATGGAGGATGTTTTAGCCGTAACCGTAAACCTCACTCAAGAAGATTGCGTTGCATTTTCGGAATGTAATTGATAGGATGAAATGAATTAAAGGTTTCTCGGAAGCTTTTAGGTAACAAGATTAAATCCCTAGATCATGGATCATGGACCTCATCTGCCTCTTGCCTAATAATTTCTTTTTCGCTTAAATATTTCATTTTATTTCTTAGAATATCAGTGAACAATTTAGAAAAACGTAGGTGTTTTTCCCAAACAGAAAAAAATTTACTTTTTGAAAAACGTTAATTAAAATCGCTTGCGAAGATTTCCATACCAGACATGCGCGAAAAATACGCATGATGGATATAGATTTGTGGGCTTAATGTAGAATTGTAGACATGTAAAACAGTACAGAAAATTATTAAAATCAGTATCTTTTACACAGCAGAATAATGATGAGTGTATAAAATTAAAATAATTTATATTTAGGAAACTACACGCATGGAAAGTTCCGATCACAAACTGAAAGCAGTATATTTCTTAATTTTCATTGATACTAAAAACGTTTTTTTCTTTCTTTTTTTTTTTTTTTTGACAGCATAAAACAATTTTAACAAGAAGCCTAGGGGAAAAAGAGGCACTTTGACATAATTTTTAAAAAATCAATTTGCTTCTTGTTTTTTCAAACTTTATGTATATCTTTTATGATTTAAAGTTGATTTTATCTTAGTTGTACTATTAGTACAACTCGCAAGTAATCTCGCAAATGTTAAAGTAATATTCGTCTATGACTTTAAAATGTAATAGATAAATAAATTAAAAAAAAAAAAAACGGTTGAAAATGTCTCATTGCGCTCCATTTACGGGGCACATTGGAACAACATTGATTTGACTATGGTGCACTTTGAGACAACTATCTTTCTCTAACAACCGCAAATAATTATTTGTGAATACGCACATAATATGTGCAGAAACAATGTATTTGTATATACAGTAATCTTGAAATTCTTAGAAAGTAAGACAATGTATATAAAAAAATAATTTATTTGGAGGCTTAGAATAGCGATGCATCAGAACATTGGAAAAAAAAAAAAACGACGAAAGTAAAAATAATTGTCTGCGACTCATATTGCCATAAGATAAAAGGTAAAATCAGACATAAAAGTCGTTACCACTCGTAGCTTCCACTTATACTTATTTCATATAAACATACTTCACTCTTTGGTCTCGATCAATGTGCAACATCAGTTCATTTTTAAAAGAATGTATTAGACCTAATAAAGGATACTTTTAAGTCATTAATTTAACAATTTACTTCGATCTACGGGTACCGTAATTTTCTGCGATTCAGAAAATTCGGCTCCGTTTTTGGACCCTTCAGAAAATCCCAATCAATCAAACCGGACCCTTCACAAAATTCAAATCAATTAAAACGAACCCTTCACAAAATTCAAATCAATCAAAACAAACCCTTCACAAAATTCAAATCAATTAAAACAAACCCTTCACAAAATTCAAATCAATTAAAACAAACCCTTCACAAAATTCAACTCAATCAAAACAAACCCTTCAAAAAATTCCAAGTTTCCAAATCGTACTTTCTGCGCCGTTATTATTATTATAAAAGCGGCAAATAATCTCTTTAAATTCACAAAAGACGGACCCTGTTAAAGAATGCTGGATCGAAGAATGCTGTTAAGGGAATGTTTTCTGCAATTTAAAATACAGTTTGTGCAAAATAACAAAAAACTGAACATGAAAACAAAATCATTGATCGAGTAAAAATTATAATGGTAACATAGAAAACGTAATGCCACTTACTTGCACACTGCAATCATTCATAAGCAATTCGTACTGAAGTGTAAAATAAATCCGATGCCAAACTGTTCCACAGAAGTACCTATGATTCGTTCTTAAATACATCTGTATTTAACTTGCACTTGAAACCGCACGCACCAATCACAAACATCATCAATAACCTCCATATTTTGTAAACACTACCATCAAAAACAGAACCTATACTTCCGCAAAAAACATAGCGGAACTGTTTACACTATCTCAAAAGAAACGGAAAGACGATTTCTCAATATCACATCGGAAGAATTTAACACAGTCTCCGATCCGTGGAATTAGCAACAAATGAAACCGCATTCAGATGACGTAGAATTAAATCCCAACAATTTCAAGTAGAGGAATTAAACTGCCCTTTTTCTCTCTTGCCCGCAGTTAAAACATCTCTTGTTTCTCTTGCAATGTTCGTTCGTTGTAGGAATAATCATTCGCTTTTACGCCGAAAAAAGGAGCTGTTACATTGTTTACTGGAAAATGGCAGCAAACAAGCGGTAGCTTGACAGGCTGTCATGTTGCCAGTTTAGATATGAAAATGAAGAATGACGTAATCTGTCATGTCATCTCCATCCAACTGTTTTTAATTTGATCTAATTAAAAAAACTTTTTTCGAATGAAATATTTGAGAAATGAAAATAAGCATTTACAGAGTAAAGCCATTTTCCCAGAAGTAATATGAAAAATTAATACAATTTTCCACTGTAAAATATAGTGTTCAAAACAGTGTAATTTTGAAGTTTAGTATTGAAAAGATTGAGTTGATGTAACTGTCTGATACGAAGTTTAAATATATAAAATTAATAACAAAAATTAGGCATCTGGGTTTTTCCTTGTTTTTCACACTTAAAGCCAATAATTTTTTGGATCATTTGTGAGTGAAGCCCACCCGTGGGTCGCTACCTATAGTTTAAGAAATACTGACGTGCAAATTGCTCAGTATACTTTTTTCAGCCTTCAATTCTAAGTACTGAATACATGTTCAGAAATCCATGTTTTTCAGGCTATTTGTTGCGCAAATTGCGATTGTATGTTTGGTGTTATGTTTTGTAATTCAAAAGCCATTCAGACAAAGTTCATTTCGCTGCTGAGAACCTGGGAACTTTTTGGAAGGTGGTATCCGCATCTGCGTTATTTAATAAGAGCAATCTGGAAAGCTCTTGCAAAGCAATTGAATGATGTTGGGGAAGAGTGGCCCACCCAGAATTTTGCTTTGCGGGTGGGGGAGACCCAGGTCAAAATTAGGGATAAGCCGGTTATTGATTGCCTGGATACAGGATATCCGGCGCCCGGTGTTTGAAATCTGTAAATGCTACATAAAAAGCAAATTTCACATACCGGATAACCGGATTTTTCGTGCAGTGATCAGATCGTTTTGGATATTTAAAAAAAAGCGGCCGGATACCTGACATCCGACGCTTTCTGGGGGGACCTTTCTACCATATCCTTCTCCCCTCTTAGCACGCGGCCTTAAAGTTGCCCTTCCTCGCGCACGGGGCAGTGAAGTCCGAAGAATCAGCAGCGAAAAATGAGCTCTGTCTGGAGCTGAATGGGCAGTTGAGGCCCTTGAATCACGAAACAAAACACCAAACATACAAACGCAACTGCTCAAGAAATCACCTGAGAAACATAAAATTCGGAACATATAGTCAATACTTAGCAATTGAAGGCAGAAGCAAGCATACTAATGCAAAAGTAAAAGGATACAGTCTGAAAGCAAACACATACAAAAACGCTTCGTACACTGCAGGTCATTAAAATTGCAACGCCAGGAAGGAATGAACGAATGTCAAAATAAGATGAAAGGAAAAAGAGATTAGGATACGCGACTGGGGATTAATAATATTACAACGCATTTAGACAACACGGGAGGGAGAAACGACAGCTGTTGCGCTGGGTGTGAATGCACCTTTTTAGAAACGGCCTCTTTTAACTATACTGATTGCACGGCACTGTTTGACAGTTTCATATTAAACATCCAGGTTATAACTGAGTTTCAGTCGGGTGTTCTGTTGGGGTTCAGCATTTCTGAGTTTTTGGTTCTTTTTCACTTAATTCATGTGAATACGCTAATAAAAAAAGTTCCCCGTCAATTGAAATTATTTTAAGTTCTTCATCAAATGTTGGAATTCGTCAAGTGGAATTAAGCAAGGTATCCACTTGTTTCTCTTTATCAGCAACATGATCTATTTCTTTTTTCTCGGTTGTCATTTCTTGAACAGAAATCAATCCACGACACGTCACACTCTCCTCCGTTAATCGTTAACAGAAGACTCAATGACCTTTTATTACTCAAGACCGGCAAATCTTTTGAACGACAGATACGGGAATCTGCGAGTTTCAAAACTGATCTAAGGGATCATTCATAAATGATGTCACGCTTCGAGGGGGAGGGGGGGGTTCGTGAAATTGAGACAAAGTGTGACAGGGGAGGGGAGGTGGTAACAAGAAGTGTGACATCATGCATTATGCAACATAGCGTGACATGTGACAAAGAGGGGGGAGGGAGGATATGGGAAAAAAGCGTGACATCATTTATGAACGGCCCCTAAGTGGGTAAAGTGAACATTATTTGCGTAGCACTGGTGACAATACCGCGAAAACAAGACCATACATATGTGGGGAAACGAAAGATGCGGAAACGACGGATCGAGGCTCTACTGCATAAGAATCGAAATCTTACATTTTCAAGAACTGCAAATCCACAACTAATATCAAGAAGCCATATGAAACATAAATCGATCTTAAAGGCTGAAACCAATTCTAAAACATCAATTTCTTGGTGTCGCTCTCAAACATCTTAGAAAACATACAACAAATATGAATAAACTTTCTCAATTTACGATGAAGGTTTCCAATCATTCGGTTTAATGATCAGGTTCCTCCACCGAATTAACATCGTGTTTTATCATTTCCTAATCAAATTGAAGTGAAATCATTTCCGTATTCTAATAAACGATGAGTAAGGGCAGAATTTCAGGAAGGAAATCTTTACCGAAAGCTTCCTTGGGTTTTCCATTTTTAATGAAATTCTACCACATTTTGTAATTTATTAAGAATGCTTTTAGTGATGTAAGGGTATCATTTGCTAAATTATTCATAAAACCAAGATTTAAAAAAAAAAAATTGAATTAAATTTTTTTTCCAACCTAAAGTTGAACTTTTCTGATTTAAAATATGGGCTCTCAAACTTTTAAGCATTGCAACGCCCCAGTTTAGTTGCTGTAAGAGTACTGTTGAACCTTGGAAGTGAAAGAGAACGAATTCTGTCTTGATTCTACACATGTACTAGGTACTTAAATTGCTCGACTACTTCTCTGACGTTTTTTGTTTGGGGTTCAAGCAGGGTTCGTTGATTTAAATCAAGGTTTTTTTTTTAAAAATTTTTTTTTTTAAAAAAATCATTGATTTTACAATGTTAGAAAGTGTTGTAAAAATGAAATATGTTGCAATTACAACAACTGTTTTAAACAAAACTTTCTAAGTTCCTCTGTCTGTGTGCATAACATATTTCATAAGTTTAGAACAAATAACTATTTTTTAAATTTTACAACATTACTCTTAATCTTCAAGCATCTTAACAGCAAAGCACAATTCATTCAATCATACAAATTAGAATTCATAATAATCATGAACCATTCTGTGGTTTTTCTCTAGAAAATAGTATTTTATATCAATTTAATAAATGCCACACAATAAATAACTCAGAATGATAGTGTTTATAACAACAATTGTTCGAATTCAGACTATGCATCCTTAAAGTTTCATCCATGTCCCCTGATAGCTTAAGGTTTTTTCCTTCTATAATATTTTTATCATAGAAGTTTTCAATAAAGATATTTGATTAAAACAAAAAGTTTCAGTTTTTAGTAATAATGGTGTGAGCATATGATTTTACTAAATGGGTAAAAATATTTCGGGTTTTTTCATTTATAAAATAAAAAAATGATTAAAGTACACTCAATGTAAAAATTAAGTACACACAATTGCTACTTTTTTTCAGCTTTCAACAGCAAAATTTCAAATTCAATTTATTCATTTTCTTTGTACTGGTACTATTACTCCTGGTAGGGTTAAGTTTCATTTGAGTCATGCATTTATATTAAAATTTGTTTATCATTATTATTAAAAAATATTTATTACTGTGAAAGCAGGGTTGGAAAAAAACCGGGTTTTTTTTGGTTTAAACCTTTTTTGGTTTTTTTTGGTTTAAACTAATGCAGCACTTTTAAAGCTTAAAGAAATTATTTAAAAGATTAGTTATTGTGTGTTATTGTTCTATTTTACTATTTAAAATAAATAGTTAATGTTTCTTCAAAATATCAATTAATTTAAAGTAATTTCTTGTCAATATAGTAAAAAGAATCAACTTTATGTAATACCAAGCCAAAAATTCTGTATAACAATGATAGCTAATTTGTAATATTTTAAAAGTGAATGTTGATTAATGAAATTGGGAATAAATAAGTGATTATTCATTATTAAATCTTCAGTTTTAACTATAGGGATGTAACAAATAGTGATTTGGCCAAATACGGAATATTAAAATTTCTAGAAAATCGCTGTAATAGAAAAAATTTGTCAAATTTAATATTCACAAAGTCAAACACCCATTCCACACATTAATCTGTTCTTGTTTGTTTAAAACTATCTAAAATTAATTTATTTTCTGTTTGTTTTGAATGCAATAAAACTGAGAATTTCACCCACAAGTGGAATGGAAATGACAGGTTTTAATGTAAGCATTAGCATCACTGTACTAGTTATTTAATTCAACTTAAAGAAATACTATTGCTTAGTGAACTTTTACCTTGCTCAAAATAGTTTTATGAAAATATGTTAAAAGTTATAGAAGTTAATATTTTTATTTTATGGGGATTTTTTACATACCTGTTCTTAAAAGTTTTTTAAAAATTTAATGCATTGAGCTGGAATATACTTCTATTTTCAAAAACACCAATAACTTATACTATCTTAATATTCATGATAAATTCTAGGCTTTTCACTCTCTCTTACCCGATGTTCACAATAAATCAGTCTACCCAAACAAAGTCGGACTTCCACTTTGTTAAAAATGACATAATAAAAATGCTAGCTTTTGGGAACGAATGTAAAGTATAAAATACAATATTATAACTTTAAAATCTGTTTTTGTTCAATCAAACCAAAATCAAAGGGTTAAAAAAGTCTTTTTTTAAAAATAACTATATACTATTATATTTTTATAGCTATTATTTTCAATTTATTAAAACTATGTACTAATGCGCGCTTTTGCAATAACTATAACACAATTTTAAATGTTTAAACTCTACTACTTTCTTTAAGTTTTACATTTCTACCGTAGCAGAACTATTCTGCCAAACATAAAGTTCATCAATATTTGGCCAGGCTGAATTTGACCTTAGCGAATATTCGGCTTGGTGACGAAATGACTATTCGGCCAGGCCGAATATTCGTTACATCCCTAGTTTTAACTTGCATTTTAATATTCATTCAAGCTGGAATTATCAGGAACATAACATTTCTCCATGTGTTTCTTCATTCGCAGAACCTTGGCCTTCAATTTCTTTATTGCATACTTTGCAAACTGCTGTTGTACCTTTCCTCTTATCTGATTTTATTTCAGTAAAATTAATCCAAATTTCATGTTTTTTCCTGCCTGACCCAGACATTTTTATTATTTAATCTTTGTGAATTTAGCTATTTGCATGGGTGAAAGTAAGAGGATTTCAAACGACAGAAGTTAAAATAAATTTCCGTAACTCCAAAAACATGCATTTTCTAGAAATTTTGTTTGCATTGCTAATTGCATATATAAATTAATTATCTCCCCAAACCCCCGATAATAGATTAATATTAGCAATAACAATATTTAATAATTAAGGTGGGAACTTAAGTCAAACATTTTAAAAATCATTCCTCAAGTATTTTAACAAATTACTAAATTTACTATAATTAGCAACATCGTAACATATTAAGCTTTTAAATGGAGAAATAGGAAAAACATTTACAGCACATTTAAATCTGTATTAAAATACTTTAGTTCTAAGTATTCTGTCCTTTTCCATCTAACAATTTACAAAAACAAAAAAGAGACCGGAAATCCGTCTTTAGAACGAATACTTTACCCATGGCTATTTGATTCAGGACATTCAGAACATAGTATGGATGGAAATTGTTTGAAAATAATACTACATGTTCTTGTAGAATTGAGATGTTTCATGAGAGCAGAAGTTCATAAATAAAAAGGTTTTATTTAAAATATTCAAAAAATTAATGTGGTTTTTTGAAAAAAACCATTTGGTTTAAACCAATTGGTTTAAACCGTGCCAACCCTGTGTGAAAGTAGCTTAAAGTGTGTCTTTGCAATTGATTAACATGCCATATTGTTTCTATTAATGTAACATAATCAACATCCAAAATATTTAAGGTCATTTTTAAAAAAATCAAAAATCCGATTTAAATAAAAAAAAATCTGATTTAAATAAAAAAAATCCGATTTTTTGGATTTTAAAAAAAAAATAAAAAAAATCACGAACCCTGGGTTCAAGATACACCCTAGGGCTCAAGTAGGGATGCACCGACAAGCACATTGGCCAATTACCGATTAATCGGAGGAAGGTAATTGGCTGACGCCGATTAATTGTAATGACGGTTATTTACAATACTTCCGTTTCTCCATAACTACTCTTAAGTTTCTATTTTCAATTTTTCAGAATTAGCTAACAATAAATTTCTGTGAGTAATAGTTGATTTTTCTCCAATTTCATACTTTAAAAATTCATTTTCAGACGTTAATAAAATTTTATGAACCAATTTTTTCGGTGACTGTTATAAAATCACATTCTGGTATCTATACCTGGAAGTTTGAACAGTAGATAGTAGCTAGTAGCCAGTAAAAATTTTAATTTAGTAGTTTTAATTACCAAATTTTATGCAGTCCTAGGTTTTATTTTATTTTTCATTTTGCCGTAAATCATATACTTATATCTTATACGAGTACAATCCCAGAACTCGTAAATTTAAGTAAGAAAAATAGTCAAACACAAAAACTGTTTAGGGATCATTCATAAATGATGTCACGCTTCGAGGAGGGAGAGGGGTTCATGAAATTGCGACAAACTGTGACAAGGGGAGGGGAGGGGGTAACAAGAAGTGTTACATTCAACATAGTGTGACATGTGACAAAGGGGGGAGGGGGTTCTGCTGAAGTGTGACATATTGTGACAAAGGGGAGGCGGGGTCAAATGTATGGGAAAAAAGCGTGACATCATTTATCAACGGCCTCTTGGTACGTAGTAAAAATTTTAAATCCACCATATTACAATAAATCTGCAGATAAGAAATCGTCCAAAGAATAGTTTTTTAATGCAGTGGTACTTTTCCGCCTTTGAAAAAAAAAAAAAGAAAAATGTTTAGGATTTTGAAACAAAATTCTTTTATATTTTCCACGGAATTTTCCGACCGTCAATAAAATATTTCCAAGAAAAAAAATGCCAAATTTTAATGCAACTTAATGAAGGATGCCTAACATTTTTTCATATTTGACTAAATGATGAAATGCAATGCAACATTAAACTTCAAGGTTATAAAACCTACCGTACAAATTAATTCACATTTTCCATTTGAGATGAAATACCAAGCAAATGAAGAATCTCACTAAAAAAAAAAAAGAAAGTGGTTCTATCTTTCATGACGTAGAAAAATACCACAGACGATATTTCGTTCATTTATCTGTTTCAAATGCGGAGCCCATATTTGGCTGCTGTGACCGTGACCCACTGAGTGTTAATGGAACTCGACAGAGAACTGTCCACTAGTATTATTTTTTCTCAAGTTTTCTACTACGTGAGGGAAATATTTCGCTGGATGAGTTAATTTGTTTTTCAGACATTCTTTCCGGGAAAAAGAATATTCTTGACGTAGGAATGTTTTTCGGACGTTTATGAAACGGTGGGGCTTGTAAACCAAACGCAATAAAATATTATTTCAGGAAGTTGTTTTCTTGTAATCATTTGTTTTCCTTTTAATAATCGGTATTGTACAGGCCAAATTGTGCATAAATTTGCAGAAAATTGTTCGATTTTGCAATACTTAAAACTAGTTTCAACTTCGGCAATTTTATCAATAATTTAAACAATTGTTATGTAATGGTGGTAATTTTCAATAACATTATTTCAGATCAATGCGCAGTTTTGCTGCAGCGTAATGTTTTCCAGAGAAAGGTCAAACCACTATTTGAACCTATTCGAAAATAAAGATGAATCATACAGCACACGATACCATTCAGAAGTCATTACATAACAAAATCGATTCAACATAAACATTTCGTTTCCTCAAAAATAATAAATGACCTTGCACTTGATAAGCAAAAGTTACATAAAGCGTTTTCTTTTAGCAGCAAGAGAAAGCGTTTTCAATTTTCTATGCAGAGATCATTCATAAATGTTGTCAAGCTTCGAGGGGGTGGGAGAGGGGTTCATGAAATTGCGACAAATTGTGCCAAGGGAAGGGGAGGAGGTAACAAAAATAGTGACATCCTGTCCATGTGACAAAGGGGGGAAGGGGTCAAATATATGGGGAAAAGGTGTGACATCATTTATGGAGGGTCCCGTACGATGATCTGCACTGACAATTTGCTATTCGTCAAATCTCACATGAAACAAAAGCAAAGAGGAAAAGATGCTTAAAGTGCAGCGGACTGTAAAATCATTGTTAATAATTGATACTACATTGGGCCATATAACTCAAGCTATTGGGCCAATAGCTCGAGAAAAATGCAAAACAAACAAAGAAAGAAATAAAATAAAATAACTCAATTATTCTGCGTTCCCTTTAAGAGGTGGAGAAAAAGACAATTTTAGAAGCATTTGAAATATGTTAAAGAGCCAATTTCATCAGCAACACAATTATCATTTCTATTTCTGTTTTAATATTTGTAGCTTTGCAACTCAGTTTTCAGATTTATCAGAAAACTTCAACATCGTCTTCAAATCAAGAGCTTAAATTACATCGTTCAAATTTCATAATCCCACATTCACTCCACCTGCGAAAAACGTTCGTCAGGCATATTAGTGGGCCACAGTAAGTGGGTGAGGTTAACTGAGGCGTTTGGACAGCAAAAAGGGTGGACAGAAGGCTTGAAGGCGGACTAAGTTGACGCTGAACCGCGGCCTAAGCCTACTACTGAAGGTAGGTAGACACTTTTAGTTGTAGGAAGAGACGAATATTTGCATTTATCTGCAGCTGTTGCTAAAACAGTATGAGCTTCTTGAACAGAGCAATTACCAACTGGCTTTGCTTAATACCTTCTTATCTTTTTGAATACGCACAATCAGCAATGAGCCGAATTTCCAAACAGGCACGTTCCTACGGCGTTAAATTTTACTTTATACGCTTTTTACAACCCATAAAAACAAAATAGCAGTAAACTTCATTTTCTAAAAATGAACATTTGTTTTTATCCATCCCATGTATATCAAATATTTTCCAATGAAAATAATAAATTAGTTGGAAAACTTCAAGGGATAAGGGGGCGGAATATTTCATGGCCGGCATATGGAGCAGGCTGCCCTGGAAACGAAAGTCGTAGTGTTATTAGTTCAAAGCTTTGTAAATAAATTGCAATGAGACTTTAAAAATCCATTACACGTTGACGTATGCCATCAACCAGAACAATTCTTAGTTACTACATATGATATCAAAGCGGATAAAAGCAAATCATAAATAAACTCAAATATTCGATTTAAAAAGTTATTCAATAAAAAGAAATTATTTTCGTGCATCATGATGAATGCTTTCAAAAAAGGTCTAAATACAATTTTCGAACACAATAAAACAATGCCTTTCTTTAAATGTAATTTCTTTAAATACCTATATATTTTTTCAATTATTTTTATTGAACTATTAATTATTACTGAAAGCCTCACTAATAAAAACGCGGGAAAAGAAACAGACGAAGGTAGATAATAAAAATAATAATAAAAACGAACGGGGGCGGAGGAACAACATAATTTGAGCGTTGTGCCCCACAGATTAAATATTTTCCAAGGACTACAGACATATATTATTCGTTATCGAGCTCATCGATAGTTTTTTTATGGAGATCATGAACAACAGTCATATATATTAATTATAGGCTGTTCTATAACAAATATAGATTTCATCGTCTGTATTTTTTGTCTACAAAAAATAAGACATTTTGTATCAGCACCATAAGCAAAAAGGAAATGCCATGCATTTTGTATATATGGTCTACTGAAAACTGAAAAATCTGGTTAGGGATCATTCATAAATGATGTCACGCTTCGAAGAGGGAGAGGGGGTTCATGAAATTATGACAAACTGTGACAAGGGGAGGGGAGAGGGTAACAGAAGTGTGACATCATGCTTATGCAACATAGCGGACGTGTGACAAAGGGGGTGTTGAAGTGTGACATTTTGTGACAAAGGGGGAGGGGGTAAAATACATGGCAAAAAAGGGTGACATCATTTATGAATGGTCCTTTAGTAGCCAGTGGCTGATAGTCTCAGTTTCGTTAGTGGCCACTTTTTTAAATTGCCAAGGAGAATTGAAAACTAACTCTGAAATTATTTAGAAAATAAATTAAGTATTGAAATAAAACAAGAAATATGCAGATTTTAATTAGCACATGCTAAAATTATTTCCAACTTTTAGAATGATTTAAATATATACAAGATGCTGAAAGATTGAAAGTTGAAATTCGACAAGGAATTTTCGGCAAAGCATGTGCTTAATATTGGCATGTCTCCATGAAAAAGGCAAAAGAATTACGGCAAAAAAATTGAGAAAAATTCATTCCGAACGGCAAGAGTAGAAAAATAAAAATAAATAACGATTAACAGTAGTAAGCTAAAAAGTGACCGTGCAGAAGTGGCGATCGATGATACATTTTTTAATCTCCACTTTTACTACTTTAATCGCCATGTGGCGAGTAGCGACCACTAATTTTCACCTATATCTACAGACATCATAAACCAATCTTTATGGCAAATGTTGTATGAATGTGCTACCAACCTAATAAAAACAGACTCAATACAATTAATTTTGCATGCATAAACCATTCAATGAAGCATGAAACCAAAGTTAACAACATGGAGAAAAAGCCTTCAGTAAGTAACGAAAAGTATTTTACTTAACAGGCGATTTACTTAACACCTGCATGCATGCATACAGGTGTTAAATAAATAAAATATGCTCATATTTAAATCGGCATTGTCGTGCTGGCTGAAACCCAAAAGATGAAATATCTTCAGGTAGTTAAAGAGTTACTCGGCTGCTAGAGTGAGCATCAGTTTGCATTGGGGTTCACCCAGGTGACCCGGTCTCGACGCCAGGGTGCCAAGATGAAAGTTTAAACGAAAGTTCCGATTTGGGTCCATCTATATACCTATTTTTATTAGAATCCTTACTATTATTTTTTAGACATAATATTCATTCTTAACAAGAAAGATTTTTAACTACACGCCATTCCTCCGGGACGATTTACGGCAAAAGCTGATCAGTATTGCCTATTGAAGTCTACCTATATAGCCAATTTTTGTTTTAATGCTTATTACTTTCTGAGGCATAACAGTCACACTTAACGAGAAAATTCTTCGTTTACCTTCCCCTTAGACCGACTGGTGCAAAAAATTAATCAACATCAGTTCTGATAGGCTGAATTGTATATTGAATTCTGCCCGATTCTTTCCATTAAACTTTGATGTAGAGATCCCACACACACGTTTTCCAAAAATACTCAAAGTGTGTTCAATACTTCTTAAACATTTAACCCAACAAAAATTTCACAAATCCAATATGTTTTTCAATGCCCTTTGGATTCGAAAAGAAAGTAAGAAGCGGATGAAACGAATTTTGGTACACGAGATTGAAAGAGACTGGATACGCGTCTGTAAGGACATAAAAGCGTCAGGGAGAATTTAAGAGATCTCGTGCTGACAAACAGGCCTACGGGAATGGGTCTATCAAGGAAGGCAGCGAAGAGAGAGTAAACAGACGTCACACATGATCTGCCCACGAGGAATAAATAAAATGTCCAAATATGGCGGGAAAGATATTTCAGGTGGGATGCACGACTCTCGGGCGGTCATTCACCAAAATGTGCCGTTCAAGGTAGGAGAGGGAAACCCCGTGCTTTCCAGACGATGACCTACCCTCAATTGAACAAAAGGTTTAAATATCCACGCCTCATCCATTTTTAATCTCAACCAGTTACCCCCGCCCGTGCTGCTTAAGGGACATTTCAAAATATGTAGTAATTTGTTGCAAGCTTTTTTGAGATAAAAATCATTACAAACACATTTTTTGAAGAAATAAAGGTTGAAATAAGCAGTTGACCTTTTGTCAAAAAATTAAAAGCACAAATGAGCATTAAAATGCAGACATGTTTCGGGATTGCTTGGAATTCCTTTTTCAATGCAATAGTGGAGCTTCTAGATGCAAAAACATCCAAATGAAGTTCTTTTTGCACCTTTCCACTATTGCATTCAGCAAGGGATTCCAAGCAATCCCGCAAGATATGTCTGCACTTTAATGCTCATTTGTGCTTTTATTACGTCGCTTTTAATTTTTTACAGTTTACCTGGGAACAAAGTTCCTTTATTTTTTTTAGTTTACCTATTTTGTGAAAAACAAACAAAATGCAACGCTAAAAAGCACAAAATAGCAATATAAATTACAACGAATTTTGGGGTTAAAAGGAACCCCCTTTTCCAATGCAGAACGAAGTGAGCTTAAGGATGCTAAGCAGGGGTCGAGCCAGAGGAAATTCAGGTCCGTTTTCGGACCCTTTACAAAATTCCAAGCTTCCAAATCGTACTTTTTCCACCAAAATTTATATTAAAGCGGCAAGTAATAATAACATTTTTCATCACTATATGTTTTAATTTTCCATTTTTACAAAATTATTTGATTTTTCAGAAAAATCTCTTTGAAATTCACAAAAAATGGACCCTCTTAAAAAATGCTGGATCGCAAAGTCATCTGATAGAAGTTTCGGTCATCGTCACTGGAATAATGCTGCAGTTGCAAAAACTTAAAAAAGAAAAGGAACTGCAGTTAAAATACACACAATAGCCTTTCTTAAAACAACTGACCATTAAAGTTCTCTCCCCCTTCTAGTTGGCATTTTTATGACTGGAGTTTAATGTGCATTGGAACAGAGAATCGCTCACAAGGGCGCAAACAAGGAAATTAAGATTAAATGCTTTACCGATCTTATCAGCAAAACATAGGTTGTTTTTATGTGAAGATTCTACGGATATGTGGGTTCGTAAGCAGCTTGGCACACCCAGAAGTTGAATAATGAACTGAACATAAATGCATTGAGAAAAAGGGCAAAACAGAAAGCAAAAGTTGATAGGTAGTAGATTAAGAGACGTTCAAAGAAGAACGATAAACCTTTGTTCGTAATCTCTCTCTCCCACAATAGACCCTTATTTTACGCTTGGTGCATTAAATAAATAAAATAATAACAGTAATAATGATGCTAATAAAACATACAGTATTGTACTTGGTCTCTTCGCATATGTCTACTTCAAGTATTTTTACTAAGAACAAAAGATTTTATGAATTTTTAATTACTCGTGTGAAAAATTTGATTTTTCAATCGAAATTTTGTAGAAGGATCCAATTTGCAACAAAATACCTTTGCGAAGAATCCATTTTCCTTAACTCGAAAAAATACCAAAACAGATCCAAAATGCTACGTAAATATTAAAACACCTGCGAAAATTTCTCCACATTTAAGAGTTATTTCAACCAGTACATCAAATGGTACGTCTGTGAAATCATGTAACTTTTTCACTTACAAAAGTATGTTCTTTCATCATAAAAATCTTCACTGTGGTTAATTTCAATTAACTGAAACACTTTTAATTCCTGTACACAAAAAGTTACCTCAAAAAAATACATATATATGTCATTCAAAGCAGAAAAAAGTTTGTTTTTGTTTTTTCAGTTTTAAAACAAAAATCAGCTATACTTTATTTTTAAGGATACTCCAACGGGATAACTTTCGACGAGGTAACCAAAACATAAGCCCCCCTTTTCAAAATTAATAATAAACTGAAGCTTTTTTAAAAATTAATTTTTACATTAAAGTATATTAAAACTCTGGAATACACTTTGAAACGCACTGGAGTGAAAAACAATTGTACAGGTAACTGGACCGACCTTGAATTTCTAATGCAACTGAATTGAAACTCGCATGCGGAAACGTATTAAAATCGCATTAGCGTACTCGAAGCAAGCAATCTGAAACCATGATTTGCAAATGGAGTCGATTTCTTCGTCGTTTAGACTACATTTTCAGTTTACGTATGTCAGCTGAAATGTACGCATGAACAACGACTCATAATGATTACTATCTTCTGCGCACTGTTCCATGGAATCGAAAGCCCAAACATGGTTAAAATCAACAATTAATACTCAAATTTCAGAAGTCTGTCCCATTTAAGTTGATTAAAACTGTTGTACTGAAGTAATATGATCGCAAATGAAAATGAGTATACATTTTTGTTGGCTGTAGAGCGAAAAAAATAACGAATTAAAGCTCTTTTGTGCGCACGCTTTTGATATCGTTTGCATGTGCCCTTGAGATAGAGCATGGCGTTTATTAAAATCTTAGTCTTAAGTTGAACGTAATAATCATGGTTAAAGATGGACTGCAACAACTTGTCGAATAATTTTAACTACGCCCATTTTCTTCTTAAATGGAATGTATCCATCATAGAGCAGCATCATATTCTGCAAATTTATTATGTTATAAATACATTCCCTCGGTTACAACAAGTGTTTACTTAACAATATATTATTGTCGGAGTGAATACATGCATTGTTCATTTAATGTGATTCTGAATAGCTTACGGAGATAATACGGCTCATCAAGACAAGAGAACGCAAAAATAAAGAAACGCGTGAAAGCAAAAAACAAAAAGCATAGAATTCCAAGGATATATGCTAACAACACATTCTTATCGGTGTCAATACAATTCCAAATAGCTTAACTGGATCCCAGATTCTTGTGCTGGACATCATGACAGAGGTAATAAAATATAGTGAAACGCGAAAAAAACGAAAGGTGGAAAAAACGAATTCCAAACCTGATCTTTAACCGCCCACCAGAAAAAGATGGGAACAACAAGTGGACCACGAGGTCACAAAAGCGAAAGAAATGATTCCCGACACGTCTTTGTCGAAAAAGTGGCAACGCCCCTAATCTTCACATTTCTCTTTACACGTCATGGCACTTTGGGGTATAATGGAAGGCCTGTCCCGGATTTAATGAATCTCTTACGCTTAACAACTTAAATTAAACTTCAATATTCTAGGTTAGGGTACAGAAAAAAAATGGAGAAATGATAGTTTTCCCGTATCAACGAAACACGTAACCAATCAGAGAGAAGGGATAAAAATTCAAATTTTTTCACAAGCCAGTGAAATGCCAGATCTCATCAGTATAAAGGAAAAAAATAATAAACTAAAATAATGCCAGGTTAATGCAAAAAGCTAATTTGGCTTGTTCCTTTTTTAAATGAAGCGAGATATTCAAATTCACTGCCTCAAAATATTTCATAATCTCAAATGCGACACTTTAGCTAATTTTGTAAATTTTTCGAGGGAGGGGGGGGGGGGATGTAGAATTATATATGAGGAGCAAACAGTCAAACCGTGTTTTCTCCAAAAAAATAAAATAAATAAATAAATAAAGTTAATGGTTTTTCCTTGACCTCCTCATTAACTGGTACAAAAGTATGTTGTTATTTGTAACCAACACAAGCTTTAAACTTGTTTTGGTATTTAATCTAATTTTTTTCTTTTTTCGGAGAAAACACGGTTTGAAAGTTTGCTCCTCATATACAGTAGAGTCCCGCTAATCCGAGCTTCGGTAGTCAGAAAATCCGTAGTAGTTGCTTGAACTTCCATTTTTTGGAAATCAAAAAAAATATATAATAATAATAATAATAAATAAATAAGGCTACAACAAAGCTAAAGGGAACTAATTCGAATTAGTATAAAGTATACTTCTGAAAATTACAAGAAAATTCAGTTAGGCAATATAGGGTCAGTTGGAGTTAATTGTAAACACACTGTTAGAAATTTCATCATGAAATTACGGTTAAATAACCGGCAGCAGTTCTGTCATTACGGGACGCGCTCTAGTCATTCGGCCATCTACACCACTTAAAGCTGCCGTTTATTTATCCATAAATCTTCTTTTTCAACAGGCAAACTGCCTTAAAATTGAGATTTTAGTTTTTGATTCGATCCAAAGTCATTTTTGGTCTAAATTTACTGTATATTGATAAAAATAATTTTATTTGCTGCAAAAGTTAAAATACAAACAAGCTTAAGCAGCTCAAATTATGGGTTCGCTCATTCGCAAACAGTTCGGGAATCCGATGTCTCCAATTTTTGATTCACGTGCGTAAGTTTCTATTTAGTAACCACTGCTTAAGCCACTTTTTTTTTCTTCTTTTTTTAAATACACATGCATATTTGAAGTGATAAATATTTATTCATGTTTTAACAACAACTTACGACAGGTAAGGTTTCGCAACCAAGATGGACGCCCGATTCTTATTGAGCGCTTGAAAATTAAGGTTAGTTAAGCGTTATTTAGGAGAAACAGAGAATAAACAATTATTTTTCACAATCAGCGGTTTGAGTACCATCTTTTTAATGGTTATTCAACTGTTGTAATTAAATAAGGTATAATAACAATCAAATAAATGGTTATTTTACTATTTTCTTACGGAAATTTTTAACAGTGCACAATTTCAATGTTTTAACGTAAGACCCTTCCTTAGCTCTTAAATGATTGGATAAATAAAAATTGAGAACATTTTTCATAAATTGTGAACATTGTAACCAATACTATAACCCTTGTGAGTAAATGTGTATAAAAATTTTGACTTTATCACTATTTATTAACGAATGAGCTCGATGTTTACATTTACCCCAGAGACTCTGAGGTAAAGGTAAACAGGGAATTTTTTTCCCGTGAGGTAGGTGCAAATAGAAAACCGAGGCACACACAGTCTGCTTAGAAGCTTAAGAAGTTCTGGAGCAATGGTCCTCAATCAGCTGCCCACTGGTCGCACGTGGCCCACTGAGTTAAACGCACAACCAAACTCATAATGTTTTCGTTTACATTATCGAAAAAAATATGAAAATTCGACGCTGCATACAGACCAGTAATGTAGCTTTTAGTTTTTAAGTATAGCCATTCAGAATATTTTAAGAGTTTTTGAAACCGAAAAATAAAAAGAGAGACAAAGAAAAAGAGAAGACGAACAACAATGGTAAACGAACAACTGAAGGACAGCCTCGTACGATGCTTTGACAAGTGGGAAATAATAATAGATAGTCGGTATATTGCGATCAAGGATTTGGGGAAAGATAAAGAGAAGCTGACCTTAGAGGCTAAACCGAAATATCACAAAGTCGATTTCGGTATACCGATTAGATATCAACAAATTCAAAACAAATACATCATATTATTGGTATGCTAATGATTGATATGCTAAATATCTAGAACTCTCAGAAAACGTGAGATTATAGAACAAAAAAAAAAAAAAAAATTTCCAAAGAATAAAGTTGCGAGGTTTAAGGCGAAAAACGAAGTTAACACAATAGAATTTTGATTGAACAACGTAATACTTAGATAAGAAAAAACTTCGAGAAATAGATAGTTTATTTGACTGCTGATTATAATTCATAATTGCATACAGAACCTGTTACAGGGGCCGAAAAAATTGCAAGACTGATTGTTACCAATGCTGGTAGTACTAGTGGTGTTACTAGTGCTGGTGGTACTAGTGCTGCTGGTATCTAGTTTGGTTTAGGGTTCCTCCGAATTAAGTTTATAGCATGAAGATTTGCACCTAATTTTGGTTATTTGTTGTGTTCAGAAAATTTGATACTTCATGACGACTTTCATGGCAACCCTACCATTTAAAGAAGGGTCCAAGTCATGGTAGAGGGATAAGGAAGGAAAAATAACTTTCCCATATGAGTTTTTTCAGCTAAATTTGGCGTGATGACGCCAGAAAACTTATTTCACCTATGTCTACGGATTTCGTACTGAAGGGAAAAATACGATGTTCCCAAAATGAGTGTCACCGATGGCGCGATGACTAAGGGCACAAAAATAGTAATCGAAAAATCAATTGTAATACTTTTTAAGAGTAAAAACGGCTGCAAAGCGCTTCAAAACGGAAACAGGTCCAATCGAAACAGGCAAATCGCAATCAAAGGGACAGCAGATCGCAATCAAAAGGGTAACAGAATGCAATCGAAAGGGCAACAGGCCGCACTTTTAAGGGCACACTGCTAAAAACCATGAGGCGATCCCAGCTGCACACTGTTATAAAAAGCTGGAATCGCTTTTTATTACCCGACTTGTTCGATTTTTTTCAATGTCTAATTTCGCATTTTAGCCTGGTGATAAACCTTACGTGTTTAAATTTTAACCGGTCTCGGACCAATTGTTTGAAATAGTCAAATTTTTCGAATTATAATTTAAAAAAGATTTTCCCCCTCCCCCATTTTCATACTTGATTTGTTTTCATTTCACTCTCTCTGTCTAGTGATTCATTTCGTGCTGTTTATTTGTTCAGCAGGCAGTTCTCTAAAAAGTGTATAGCAAGAATCTACAATAAATTTACGTTACATCTTCTCTTTTCCTTTTGTTTTTTCTTTCAGCTCATTTTGCTTCTGCAGCACGTGTTAGCTCCTAATGGTAAATGAGCATTTTTCGCTTTTAAAATTCACGGTCTAAATAGAATTTACAACAACTCTTATTAACGTTTGTTCCAACATATTTTTTTTCATGTTCTTCCTCTTTTTCTTTTATTATTATTATTGTCATTAATTTTTTGAAACATATAAGTTCGAAATAATTATGTTTTAATAATGAACTATTAATTTGCTCATAACGTCAAATGAATTTATGGCTGCTGACGGTCGCTTTCAATAAAAATATTAGTCGCATAACACCTTTGCAAATAAATAAATAAATAACAATAATAATAATGATAAAATAAATATAATTATATACATATGTGTATGTTTATATAAATATTAACAATACTGGTATTATTAGCAAGGATAATTACCATGTATTTTCTTAGAAAAGAGTCTATGAAACAAATATCGAAATGCAGACAATTCTGCGGAGATATAATTGGTTAGCATTCATACGAATTACTGAATCATTATCGCTAATCGTTCGTTGATCGGACGATCTATAAATAATAATGTTTTACAGAATTCTTCTATAAATAATAAAGGTTTCATATAATTCTTCTATAAATAAAAAAATGTTTCACATGATTACTCGAAATAGAATCTTGTTCTGCAACCATCTTGCTCTGTGGCGTATCAGACATTTGTATGTATACAGCAGTTCTGAAGGTGGGGGATTTAGCACTGAAACCTTGGCAATGAACACACTGAACTGTATTTGAGACCCCTGCCGACTGTTCTGCGACAGAACTAATGAATTTTCTGCTTGATGTTCAAAAAATCGATATTTTTGTAAGCAGTATTAAGTAAAACGTATCAAATTTATAGTAAATTATAAAACAAATATATCAAAGCATAAATCATGTTCAAAAGTTAAAAATATTTATAGTCTTCAATAAGACAGTTCATTTTTTTTAAATGTTAGTGCAACGAGAGAGGATTAGAACAACACATGTTTTTATTTCTTTTCATAACCCAATTTTAAGTATACACTTTGACGAAAATCCAGACTATTTCTTTAAAAAAACAATAATAATAATGATAATAAATAATTTAAAAAAAAATATCTAGCAATTAATTCTGAAAAATTGATGCAAAGTCAAAAAGAGCCCTGCTATTCAAAATCAGCAGTCATAAAGACAACTACTTCATTTATACTAACAAGAACCTGAATATATCAATTTCTGAGGTAATTTCCCGATACATCGTAAATCATTTCCCCCTCAAGCTCAAAAACACAGATGGGGAGAAAAGACCGTGACGTTTGTGACAAAAAATATCACCGCGACTCATTAAAATGAGCTATTTCCGTCCTCCGAATTAAAAAGCACTCTCTCATTAGAACGGAAACGAGACACCTTTTCCAGAGTCAGCAGCCTAAAAATACCGCCCACTTTTTAACCCACCGCCACCTAATTTCAACGAGTCAATTAAAAAGAAGCCACAGGTAGGAAAATTTCAGGAAACAGGTATAAATGTGAAGCGAAACATACTCTGCTCTTGATAAAAACGTTTCAAAGGAACTTTTTAACAGCAAAAATATTTCTGGATGAATATTCCAAGGAATTTCTATAGCAGGGGTCTCCAACCCTATGCCCGCGGGCACCATGGCGCCCGTCCATCGGTCTAGATGCGGCCGCTGCTGTGCCCAACGATAAAATATTTCACTTTTTCATTTTAAACTAGAGAACATTTAGAACCTAGAGTATACGAATAAAGGGCCATATAACTATGAATAATCCTATAACGATCAATGACAATGAATATCATAAAATCAAAACATAGATTACGACTTACGGATGAACACCTTGACGATTGCTTGCGAGCAGGAATTTCATCATATTCTCCCAATTATGAAGCTCTGGCCAGTGAAATGCAGTGCCAAAGATCACATTGACTGTATTTTATATAGATTATAAATAATTTTTATACTTCGTATGTTTTTCAAGCAATTTGGTAATCATTTATTTTACACAAGAATATTTATACTAATGATATTCATATGTTAAATTTATTTTTAAAAATAAATTTTTGTGCATTGTATGTTGTGTGTATTATTAACTATGTCCACCAACCATAAATTTATCCTAAAAAAAAAAAAAAAATGGTGCCCGCCATTCAACCGATATACTGGTATGTGCTCTTAGGTACAAAAGTTGGGGACCCCTAGTCTGTAGCATCTAACTGGACTCATCGAGTTAAAAAAATATAACCGGAATCAGGGTTGTTTGGTTTAAACCAAGGTTTAAACCAAATGGTTTTTTTAAAAAAACCACTTGGTTTAAACCAAATCTTTTTTCATTAATTTTGCACATCATTAAAAGTTGCAAAATCCAATTTATGCAGAAATTACAAGCACAGCACTGAATAATTAATGAATTTGAAAATTAACAAACTTTTTTTTTTAATCAATACAAATTTTTCTCATCTCCTATCTACAGACTACCTATCTCAGACTATTTGGGTTTTTCTAAAATTAGCTCTGGAAAAGCTAATTTGAGAAAAACTCTTCTCAGTCATTATAAAAATTAAAATGATATTGCAATTGTAATTCATGGAGCTAAAGAATACATATTAGAAACAATAAAATAACTTCATAATAACCAATTTGCAAATGTATGTTACAGACAATAATTTTTAGAAAACAAATCTTTTTTCATTTATTTTTCGCATTATAAAAAATTGCAAAATCCAATTTGTGCAGAAATTGCAAGCACAGCATTAGATAAATCATGAATTACTGAATTTGTAAAGTAACAAAAATTTTTTTTAAATCAGTGCAAATTTTTCTTTTTTTCCTAAATTATTCTCTTCTTTTTAAAAATATATTTATTCTTTAATCAAGAAAAATTGTATTTAAAAAAATATATAAATAATAGTGATAATTTCTAAGCCAATCTTGCTGATTTGTATTAGTGTTACGGTGTAATCATTTGTTGATATTACTGATACTGTACATCAACACACATTATTTTTAATGTATCTTTCATTTTTGCTTATTTTTTATTGATTTAGTAAAATATGCTCTTGTTAAAGCTCAACCCGCATAATAATTATTTCTTTAATAATTTGATGAAAGGTCTGTATAAGTAGAGTATTATAACGTGTTAATACAGTAAAACCTGTACAATTGGCCACCTTTGTAAGTTGGCCACCTGTCTAAGTTGACCACTTTTGGTCAGGAACGGAATCAGCCCTATATTATTTAATGTAGGAAAACTTTTGTAATTTGACCACCTGTCTAATTGACCACTTAAGTACCAAATTTGGGTGGGAATATTATAAAAAAATCCTTTGTAAGTTGGCTGCCTAATTATTACTATATTTATTTATTTATCTATTTTTGCAAAGATAAAAAAAAAACTTATATAAGTTTTCCAGGATAATATTTTTTATGCTATAATGTTAGACTAGTATTTGGATGGATGAAACATCAATATAAAGTTTGCCTAAACCTCTGTGTAAGTTATCTATTCAAAAATTCTACTATGAGCCTCACTCTTTTGTTCTTTAAATAAGTTTCTTCTTTTTCTTCTAATTGATCTAGACGTTTCGAAAAATTATGTACTTTTAGGGAATCTGTTCAGACCCGGACGGGATCCCAGCTTTGCCCTTAGAGGGCGCTGGAAGCAGAGTTGTGTTTTGTTATATTAGGAATGTGCAGTCAGAGTCAGAGCTAGAGCTCTTCGGAACTTCCTTCTAAATGCTTTTGATTCTTGATACTTGAGATAAATACTATCATGAGCCTTCTTTTTATATATATGTTTTATGTTGTTTTGTCAGTGTGTTCTTCAATAAATGTGTGTCAAGTGAAAATTTGAAGTCTTGAATTATCAAAACCTTTTTGTCTTTTGAGATTCGACAATGATACGAAAAATCGTAATCATGTTTTGGTGACCTACGGACGTGATAAAGTCAAGCTGTGCAGCCAAGGTAAGCTGTTACTACATTACATTGAATGAAATTAAATTTTTGATTAAAATGGAGTCAGTAGAATTGCTAAAAGCTAGACGCACTGTTGTGCGAACGAATTTCACAAAATTGATGACTAAATTAGAACCAGTTTTAACTTGCGATATTGAAGAGAATGATATTGAAGAACTAATGGAATTACATGAAAATATTCTTGATAAGGAAAATTTACTGAAAAGTTTAGACTTGGAAATACAAAAATCATTGAAAGAACCTAAGGATTTCGAAAAAGAATTTGAAACTTGCGAAAAATATGCCGAACAACTTTTTTCTGCAAAATTTAAAATTAAAAGCCGCATTAAGAAGTGTAATAAGGACAATAGTAGCAACAATAGTGTTCTATTCAATTCAAGTGTATCTGAAACTACCGCTTCAAATGTAAAACTTCCTAAGTTAAATATCGAAAAATTTTCGGGTGATCCAAGTTCATGGTTAGAATTTTTTAACACATTTCAAACAGCAATAGATCAAAATAAATCTTTAAGCAAAATTGAAAAGTTCTCTTATTTGAAGTCCCTGTTAACTGGTCAAGCTTACAATGTGGTGAAAGGATTTCAATTATCCGATGAAAATTATGATTCCTGTCTTGATATTCTGAAGAAACGTTTCGGTAAAACCGAACTTATAATTAATGCTCACATGAATAATCTCTTGAATCTTGAACCTGTTAAAAGTTCTTCAAATTTTAAAGGCCTTCGAGAATTACATGATAATTGCGAAATTAATGTTAGAAGTTTAAAAAATTTAGGAGTTACGCCTGGTTCTTACGGACATTTGTTAAATCCAATTTTACTGAAATTGTTACCTCAAGATATAGTGTTGGAATTTCATCGGAAGCGTAAATCTAAAGATGGTCAAGAAGTTGATGAGCTAATTAATTTCTTAAGAGATGAAATTGAATGTCGTGAAGCCACTTTGTCCGTTGCTAATTCTTGTCATGCTAGTAAAGTGCAATACGATTTTAGTCCTAAAAGCAGTAATTTTCGAAAACAAAATCCTAGATATGGAAAGGGTAATGCCGCAACAATGACTTTGAACACCTCTAAAAACGTATTAGATAAGTCGTTTTGTATATTTTGTAAATCGCATAATAATCATATTTCTAATAATTGTGAAATTGTAGCAGATAATGTGAGAAGACAAATGCTTAAAAATGAAGGCCGTTGTTACAAATGTTTTCGTAAAAATCACCTTTCATCTGAATGTCGAAGTAAAATTGATAGATGTAGTTTTTGTAAAGAATTTAGTCATAACAAATTGTTTTGTAAATTAAATCAAAATCTGAAGGATAGTCCTAATACAGAGACTGTTGTATCTCTATCGCAATCTGAAGCATCTAAAGAAATTAAAGCAACACTTTTGCAGACTTGCATAGTTGCTATACCAGCAAATAATGGAAATAAACTGGTGCGTTGTTTTATAGACACAGGATCAGAAAGAACATTTTTGACAAGAAATATTGCAAATTCCTTAAAATTAAAACCAATTAGGAAAGAAAAATTAATGATTTATTCTTTTGGGCAGCATAAACCGCAAGAAATTATTTATGATGTGGTGTCGGTGGAATTACGAAGCATATTTGATTCTAATTTTTTGAGAATTGAAGCTCTGGTGACAGACATTATAACTTGCTCAAAATTGAAAGCAGCTCCTCGAGACGTTCATAAATCTCTTTGCTCTCAAGGGTATAAATTGAGTGATCTGGTAAATAAAGAAAAAATAGGGGTTCTGCTGGGTTCCGATTACGCGTGGAAAGCTATGAGGGGAGAAGTTAAACAGATTCCTGGCGGATTGTTTATTAGTGAGACCGTGTTTGGTCACACAGTTCAAGGACAAATGGAATCGGAAAACTTGGATTCTACAGCGCGTGTGAATTTTATGAGTACAGCTGACGAGTAAAGAAATAAAGAACTTTTGGAGCTTGGAATCGCTAGGTATTATAGATAACGATGTAAACAGTTCAGAATTAGCTGTAGCAAAAGAATTCGAAAAGAATATTATGTTTTCCGATGGAAGATATGAAACGAAGCTTTTGTGGAAATCCCCTGAATTTTCGTTGAACAATAATTTTGAGATTGCTAAACATCGTTTTGAAAACTTAAAATATAAATTACACAAGAATGAATGGTTATTTGAAAATTACAATTCTATTATTGAAGATCAATTAAAGGATGGTGTAATTGAAATATGTGGAAGTCAATTCCCTGGTAGCAAATGCTATTATATGCCGCACAGACCTGTAGTAAGAAAGGAAAAATCAACAACGAAAGTTAGGATTGTTTATGATGCTTCTTCGAGATCGGCTAATTCTAATTCTCTTAATGACTGCCTTGATTCGGGACCAAATTTATATCCAAAAATTTTAGATGTCATTTTAAAATTCCGAGAAAACAGAATAGCGTTTTCAGCTGATATTGAGAAAGCATTTCTGCAAATTAAAATAGCAAAGGAGGACAGGGATTACTTAAGGTTTCTGTATTTTAAAAATTGCGGGAATAACAATGGGTATAAATCGTATAGAATGACTAGAGTTCCATTTGGAGTCACCTGTAGCCCATTCATTTTGGCCTCAACTATTAAATTCCACATAAGAAAATATGAAACTAGTAATTTTGAAACATATAAAATGCTTAATACTTCACTTTATGTGGATGATTTATTTTTTGGTTTCTGATACAGTAGAAAGTGCTCTTAAATTAACAACTGAAGCTGTTACGATCTTGAAAGAAGCAAGTATGACTCTTAGAAAATTTCAGTCTAACTCATTAGAATTGAAAAAAGAATGGCAACATTCTAATGTTTTTGTAAATGCGGAAAAAGATTCCAATAAGCCTTTAAGGGTATTGGGTATAAACTGGGACACTTGCAATGATACTTTAGGTCTTGAACTAAAACCGTTATTAGACATGTTACAAAATCCTGTAAAATGTAACAAAAGAGCAGTTTTGCAAATAGCAGCAAAATGCTTTGACCCTGTTGGTTTTGTCTCGTCATTCATTATTCGAATTACGTGTATTGTGCAAGAGCTTTGGGAAATGGGTCTTGATTGGGACGAAACTTTTAATGCTGAAGTAGAGCAGAAGTGGCACGATTGGTGTTCTGAATTAAGTGTATTACAAAATTTTTCAGTTCCAAGATATTATCTGATTGATTGCTCCGATGTGCCTCAAGAAAAAATGCAACTTCATATTTTTTCTGACGCTACTCCAAAGGCGTACGGAGCAGTTGCTTATTTTAGATTTAATTCAAAAGATAGATCGATTAAAACCAGTTTTGTTACGTCAAAATCAAGAGTAGCTCCACTGAAAAAATTAACTCTTCCCAGACTAGAGTTGATGGGTGTAGTAATTGCAGCGCGTATGGGTAAATATCTTGAGAATTTATTTTCTGTTCAAAACATTTTCTATTGGACTGATAGTACTATTACTCCATACTGGATAAAGGGATCTGCTTCAAAATGGAAACCATTTATTGCCAATCGAGTTATTGAGATTCAAGATTTAACAAATCCACAGGCTTGGAAGCATTGCGATAGTAAAAGTAATCCTGCCGATTTGATATCCAGAGGTTGTAAAGCTAAGGAGTTAATTATCAACAGAAAATGGTTACTAGGTCCAGATTGGTTATTAGAGAAGGAAGAATTATGGCCTAAAACTCGACTTAAAGAAAATGAAATTAAAGTGAAAGAAGAACTGAAAAATGTCAAGGACTATTGCTGTAAACGTAGTCAATTCTGGGGTAGAAACACATGACATCTTAACAAAATTCTCCTCATGGACCAAGCTTCAACGAGTAATTGCATGGTGCTTGCGATTCATCACTAACCTGAAGTTGAAATTAAAATCACTTCCTCTAGTAAAGCAAGATTATTTGACAACTGAAGAATTAACAAAAGCCTCAGGAGCAATTTTCAGAATTATTCAGGGAGAGGAATTTTCTGAGGAAATAAAATGCTTGGAACAGAAGAAGCCAGTTACTTCAAACAGTAAAATTAATTCTCTTAATCCATTTTTAGATAAAGATAAAATTTTAAGAGTAGGTGGAAGGCTGCGAAATGCAGAAATATCTGAATCGCAAAAATATCCGATTCTTTTACCGAAAAGACATTTTGTCACAAACTTGATAATCAAATATTATCACGAAAAATATTTACATGGAGGCGTTCAATTGCTATTATATACCTTAAGACAAAGTTACTGGATCATAAACGCGAAGGTTGAAATTAAAAAATACGTTTGGAAATGCGTGAAGTGTTGCAGATTTAGAGCAAGGACCCAGTCACAACTTATGGGAGATCTACCTGCTAACAGAGTTACACCAAGCAGAATCTTTTCTAGAATTGGCATAGACTTTGCCGGACCATATTTTGTGAAAATGAGAAAAGGTAGAAGGATAAGACCTACTAAATGCTATGTTTGCCTTTTCATTTGTTTTGCAACTAAAGCTGTGCACTTGGAGTTAGTAAGCGATTTATCAAGTGAATCGTTTATTGCTGCTTTAAAGAGATTCACAGCCAGAAGAGGAAAACCTGAAGAAATAACCAGTGACTGCGGTACTAAATTTGTTGGAGCTGATAGAATTTTGAAGAATGAAATTTCAGCTGTAAATTCAAATTTTGAATTTCGAAATTGGATATTAGAAGAGAACATTAAGTGGAATTTCAACCCCCCTTCGGCCCCGCATCATGGAGGACTTTGGGAAGCTGCAGTGAAGTCGATGAAACATCACTTACGAAGGACCATCGGTTGCCAAGTCCTTACCTATGAAGAATTTCTCACCTTGATTATTCAAGTAGAAGGATGTCTGAACTCAAGACCACTCACTCCAATTTCTAACGATCCGAACGATTTGTGTGCCCTCACACCTGGACATTTTTTAATTGGGACATTTTTGACAGCGGTTCCTGAAAGAGACTTGACTTCCCAAAAGGTGACACCTCAGCAAAGATGGCAATTAATGCAACAAATTTTGCAAGGATTTTGGAAGCGCTGGTCACGGGAATATTTATGCCTACTACAACAAAGAGGTAAGTGGAGGTGCTCCAGTGAAAATCTGCAAATTAATGACTTGGTGTTAATTAAAGAGGACAATCAGCCACCAATGAACTGGAAGTTAGGACGTATTATCGAGCTTTTTCCAGGAGCAGATGGTAAGGTTCGAGTAGTAAAATTAAAAACAGTAAATGGTGAACTAAAACGTCCTATCACGAAATTGTGTAAATTACCTGTAGATAATGTTACCTAAAAATGTTTTTTTGTATAAATGTAATATAATTTCATTAATTTCATATTTGTATTCCAATTATTTAAAAATTTGAAGCATAAAATGTTTATTCTATTTGAAAAGAAATATGATGATTATTTGTGAAATTATAAGTTATTTGAGGCTAGGAAAATAACTGTATGTTTGTTAAATTGTAAATTTGTATTTCCTTGAAATGTTATGAATGATATTCATCCGGGGGAGGATGTTCAGACCCGGACGGGATCCCAGCTTTGCCCTTAGAGGGCGCTGGAAGCAGAGTTGTGTTTTGTTATATTAGGAATGTGCAGTCAGAGTCAGAGTTAGAGCTCTTCGGAACTTCCTTCTAAATGCTTTTGATTCTTGATACTTGAGATAAATACTATCATGAGCCTTCTTTTTATATATATGTTTTATGTTGTTTTGTCAGTGTGTTCTTCAATAAATGTGTGTCAAGTGAAAATTTGAAGTCTTGAATTATCAAAACCTTTTTGTCTTTTGAGATTCGACAATGATACGAAAAATCGTAATCAGAATCTTTACAGTCAAATAAGTAAACTAACACATTTATCTTTAACTAAGCGCTTTAATTTTAAAGTTGTATAGGATACATTGTAAGTCATTCAGATTAAATTTATCTAATGGTATTTTAGATAATTGTTAAAAATAGCTAATTGCTAATTTTAAAGTAACATTAATACATGATGTTCTATTTTAATTAGTCACAAATGAATAAACGCATAGCGTAAGAAATGACATAAAGAAAAAAAATCTCCACCCTCTATAAGTTGACGACTAAAGTGCTGCACCTATATAACGTAATTAAAATTTAAAGTTTTAACTTATAGTTGCTTAATTAATTATCAATAAATCAACTATCAATAACATTTATTTACAATTAAGGATCTAAAATCCCCATGATTTTTTAAAAGTCAAATTGTTTTTCCTACAAATGCTACTTAAACCAAAAAAACCCGGTTTAAACCAAAAAAACCGGGTTTTTTGTTTTTTTTTTTTCAAAAAAAAAAAAAAAAAAAAAAAACAGGTTTTTTTCCAACCCTGACCGGAATGGCAACTGCCATCGAATTTAGGAGCCGTTCATACATGATGGTACACATTTAAAAAATATATTTGACCCTCTCCCCTTCTTAGTCACAAAATGTCACACTTCGTCATACCTCTCTTTGTCACATGTTCCGCTATATTACATAAGCGTATGTACTTGCAGCTCAAAAACAAAGCACTGTCTTATAGATCGCGTTTCAAATTTTATTTTCGAACTTTTAATGACATTTGTGAGCATAATAATAATAACGATTAATTTGTATAAAATGAGGTTAAGGTTTACAAAACAAAAGATAATTAGTATAGAGAATTAGAACAGTAAAATATATTAATTGTTCCAATTCTGAAAAAAAAAAAAAAAAAAAAAAAAAAAAAAAAAGACCCAGGCAATTTTATCTTAAAAGTGTAAATGTCTAAGAATTTTTTTTTTTTTAAACATTTAACAAGAAATAAATTTAAACCTTAATCAGCATCTGCTTACGATACAAAATGATCAATGAAACTTTAAAATCAAATTAAAAATAAAAAAAAACTGCAAAAATAATTTTAATTTGCTGATTTTAAATCTTTTTATAGAAACCAAAATATATAACATCACGCTGCTTGTTACCCCTCCCCTCCCCTAGTCACAAACTGTCACAGCTTCTCGAATCCCCCCTCGAAGAGTGACATCACTTATGAATGACTCCTTACACATAAGATGTATGCAAGACTACTTCTGGACGAATTGGAAATTTTAGGGAATGTTTGTTCTCCTTATTCAAATAGAGCTTTTTTAATGACTATTGTCTTTAATTTGATTGAGAGTTTTAGATGTAGATGTTGACCTCATTAGGGCTTTTCCGAATTAATGTCCTCATCTTAATGAAATTTTTGGACAGTTCTGTACTTAAAAGACGTTTTTTAGGGTGTGTTGTGATTGTTCAAATAGGGAATTTTCAGAACTAATTTTATTGCCCATATTCAAATGTGGAATTTTAACTAAAGTTATCCATTTTAAGAATTAAGAAGAGAATGTTGTTTATGGGTCACGTGATTCTCTTTTTCCCCGGGAGGGTATTATGCACTATCCGAAATAGCCCGCGCATAGTCGGGCATGTCAGCAGCTTAATAATATTTTCGACTTTGTAAGTATTTAGCCAATAGTATTGCTCAGAAAAGTTTTCAACAAAATTCTGTGAAATTAATACTTATGTTTTTAGCATAGCAGAAAGTTTTGCAGCAACAATTTCAATTAACACATTGCAGATGTTAATTCTATTCTGGCGATATTCATACTAGGAGAATTTCAATTCACAAAAGAATATATTTCATTACTTTATTACATTCTGAAAAAAGTACCTTAAGTGATAATTAGTTAATTGGTTCTTAGAATTTCTAAATAATCTCCAACATAAACGTGTTATGTAATACTGACTTAGACTGAACTATAGTTATCCGCGTAATTATTACAATTACACGATGACAAACGACATCCGGCATACA
Source organism: Octonoba sinensis (assembly GCA_038502835.1). NCBI lineage: Eukaryota > Metazoa > Arthropoda > Arachnida > Araneae > Uloboridae > Octonoba > Octonoba sinensis. Next base: position 11,742,439 of record CM076606.1, on the reverse strand, counting down.
TGATTTTCACACAAGTGTTGTCAAATGCGAACGCCGCCCACACCAGCACTTATCAATACAGAACGTTCCTAAAGCAACATTCAACGTACGAAGCAAAGCGAGCAAGCCCTCCCTCCCCCTCCCCAAGCCGTTCGACATCACATCACAAAATGGCATTTTCTCTCGATGGATGCACGCAACCCACACAAATCATTCTGCATCCTTAATGCCAAATCTCTGGACCCACACCGCCACCCACCGACGATCTTCAATGTCACCTTTCGTTCACTATCTCGATTTTGTTTTCTCACATCCAAAGATACTCGAGAAGAGAAAACGCGGATAAATCTATAGAATTTTAGAGGAGTAGGTGAAAGACCTCAAGGGTCAAGGCAGACCAGAGAAGAAACGCCAATAGAAAATCTAGTTTTGAATTTATTCCTTTTGTTGTTGAGCATGTTCTAAGTTAAGCGATGAGCTGATGGATATAGAAGCGTAGTCGTGAAATCGGAACAAGATAACGATCCAGCATGACCGTAACTTGTTTCGTCATTTCATTCCACACAGAACAGTTAAATATCAAGCCATGACTGTGTATCTGTTTTTGGTCAACAAATAAAACCGGACCTACTGCCGCATTCAAAGGGGAAAAAATCGTGACTCCAAATTCATTTGAAGAAGACAGAGCGTATGAATCCTTTTTGTATTAATGAAACCTTCCATAAATAAACATGGGACATTTCAAAATGCAATAAGACATGAATTATAAGTGGCCCATAAGCACGCATAACAGAACAAGAAAGAAGTGTAAGAGTTGAATTTATACTTTATACCGTGCGAAAAACTGCCAAACCAAATAAATGGTCGGTTTAGAGAATTTAAAGTCAAATAGAAGTATGCAACACTGTTATATTTAAAAATCAACATCTCTATATCTTTCATCACAATACGCATTGATGTTAATGCATTTGATCCATCTCTGTATCCGTAATTTCAAACTGCCCCAGTAGAACATGAACTTCTGGTAACTTAAATATAGCTTGGCGTCACTCGTTTAAACTCTTCTTTTCTAGTAGAAAAAATGCTGTTTACCAAGATAATCTTTAAGATACAGGGTGTAGAGTATAAGCTGGTGATCAGAAATGATTAAGGTAATAGAATACAGAGTTTTTTCCAGAAAGATTTTTAAGAAACATACGGAAATGAAATAAGCATTTAGTGTAAAGGATAGCATAGAAAAGTAAAAAAAATAGGCCTTGCTAGTTCGATAACGCCGCTGACTCTATTTGAAGTGTCAGGATGCCTTCACACTAAAAACAACGGAGAAATTTTGTCTCCGTCGTAACATACTGTTGCTATGGTTATCAAACTAACAGCGATGACGCATACCTTCGATAATATAATGAACAGATCACTGTCGGATGGAGGAATGTCCCATTTAATGACGCAATAAAAACTGCCAATCAGTCAATTCGAGGGCGTGGTTATGAAACGAGGTAGAACCAAAGACATGCTCTGAAAAAAAATTGACTTTGTCGTATGTTGCTGTTGCATTCGGTATGAAAGCACGTTTCAAAAGCAAATATAGTTCAGCAAAAAATATTTCACTTGAATATTAGGAGCGGGAATGAAATCTTTCGTCAACGTCCTCCGAAAGATTCCAGATTGTTTAACAATTTTCATTAAAAATCCAATGCATACATTTCAAAAATGCAAGAGGTTAAAATGAGCTTGGCGTTGATTCTCACCACATATTTTTTAAAAAATAAAAAATTAAACAAAATTAAATTAATACACACATACCTTCTGCAACGCAAAGCCGACAAATTCCTTCGAGTCACTAATATTCATTACGTAGGAAAGAAAGAAAGAAAAAAAAAAGGAAAAACCAGAAAGAGAAAGCAAATACATGTGTTGACGGATCTGCGAAGACCGAGTGAAAGACCCCACGGGTCAAGGATGGAAAAACAACAAATTTCTTTGTTTTCCTTTGGAAAGATCATACTTTCTAACTCCACGATTTACTACTGTAAAGTGTCAACTACAATTGTAAATTTAATAGCTGAAAGCATCAAAACACATAAATTTATTAACAGTCTGTCACTTTTATTTGTTTTATTTTTATATATCTTCCACTGAATATCGTTAAATTTCGCCTACGAAATTTCATGTCCGCCACATAGACAATAAATACATCACTTCAAATTGCGTATCAAATGGCGTACGCACAAAATCGTATAAAACTGGAAGTACTTAAGCATTCAAGCAGCTGTCTTTTATTTATGTATTTATTATTTAAATTTACTCTATTTTACTTATTCTCTGACAAATATCGTTAAGTTTCAGCTATGAAACTTCATTATCTGCTACAGAAAGAAGTAATAAATAAATAAACAAAGCACTTAACAAATTAATCTTCTTTTTAAGTAACATATCGAAATGGTGCATTGAAATAATATTCAGATGAGAAACAAAAGCTATGTTAGTCGTGTTAAAAGAAGTTCATCCTAAACTAATACTACTGGGCAGGCCCGTCATTTCAAAATTTTGGTGTGGTGGTGGCAAAGCGTATATAATAGGTAAAAAATAGCAATGCAGATTATATCTATATCTCCGGCCGGTAAAAACCTACAGAATACATACAAACATGCATAAATTCAATGTATCTCTAAGAGTCAGGGGGGTCAATTGATCCCCCTCCCCAAATGACAGGCCTGCTACTAAGGTTCGACTATATCTTGGATGCTGCATGTGCTATATTTCTCTGTGCACCGGGTTTCATTATTTCATTGAATTATATAAGTAAGTCACACGTAATCTAGCAATCACAGCTATGTTTACGATTTAACGATTGCAAAAAGTTTTCATTTTGAAAATACACTCAAACGTCACAAAACGAACGACCCGGAAGTTTGACGCTGTCTTGGGGCAGGGGTGAAGGAGGAGCACCTCCAAATTATAAACACGCATTTGGCAACTGTTCTATAAATACCGCGGAAAGATGGTATCGCCTACAAAGCAGGCGGGAAAAAGAGGGAGACACAGAGATCCATCAAAAAACGGAAAGTCTAAATATAAAAGAAAACAATCATCAAATCTCGGAAGCCAAAAGAAAACGCGCTGAGACAGACAGACCTTGCATAGAAAAGGGCAAACACGGATCAGGATAGATAGATGCCTGTAAACATCAAAACCTTAGTTTGGATTTATTCAAATTCATATACACAATAGGCACATACACTCTCAGAAATAGAACTCTCACTTTCGAGGATTCTTCAATAGTCAAGCAAATTTCGTCCTTTACAACGATTCTTTCCTCGTGCGATCACGTGTCTTAAAAAATTTACTACACAAATTCCGTCAATTTGACGAAAGGTTTATTTCGAGCATTTTTCACGAAGCCATTTCGTCAAATACGACGAAAGTTTCGTCAGATTTGAGCATGCGTTTCTGAGAGTGTACGTTAACTATAATATCGGAAGGAAAAAAGTATTGTCGAACGGACCTTTAAAGTGCTGTAGGCAAAGTGTAAATTGTATTTGATAAATGATAACTGACCAAGTTCTTCGCCATGTATGCAAAATATTTTTGAGCAGCTTTTCACTCATCACCTTTTTTCTATTGTTTTGCAAAACCAGTAAACATGGGATGAGTACTTTGAAAAATATTTCATATTTGAGCAACTCTTTCTTCAACCAATTCGTCATAGTTGCTTTTATACGTACTGCACATGCTTCGCTATTAAAGATTAATATCTCGAAGTTTAGAAGAAATTTTCTAAATATCTTATTTGAGACCAATCAGCAATTGTAGGTGGTGTCAGATAATGTATTAGATAATATGTTAAACGTGTGACTTATGCACACACGACGTCCTTCATTGCTGCAACACAGGCTATTTTTTAAAAAATTAGTTTTTATTCCCTACTCCCTTTAAGTGGTGGAGTAAGCTTTATTAAAAAATGATGTATTACGTAAGAAGTGTACTTTTCCCAGTCTGAAAAAGTGAAAATTAACTAGACATGGAGTAATTGTTTCTTACATCGACACTTAAATTTGATAAATTTGGTGAGAAGTAATTTCCCGCTGCCTCTTACAAAAGGTAAACTACAAGGTGGGGGCAGAGGTAATAATCCGGTTTCGAGGGGGTATTTAAAAAAAAATAATACAATTTGAGACTTAAAACTTCTTTTATTTTGATCTGTATATAATCCCATTTTTTTACACGAAGTTTTCAATACCACTTTAGCAAGATGGCGGCCTTCAGCACCAATACACTGATGCAGTCTATTTTTCCATGCAGAGAGAATAGACTGAATCTTCGCGTGCATTTCAATATTCCGCGTAATGTTACGGTCTCTAAGCTTTTTCTCTGTAGGGTTATTTGAAGGAGGAAGTTTGAAAACATCATCCCCATACTTTAGAAGAGCTGAAGGACCGAATTATCGAGGAAATATCCGCCATACCCCTTGAAATGTGTAGAAAAGTTTTCCAAAACTTCAGAAATGGACTGCATTAGTGTATTGGTGCTGAAGGCCGCCATTTTGCTGAAGTGGTATTCAAAACTTACTGTAAAAATATGGGATCATATACAGATCAAAATAAGAAGTTTCAAGTCTCAAATTGTACTGTTTTTTTTTTTTTTTTTTTTGATACTCTGTCAAAACCAGATCAAAACCACTTCTGCCCCACCCTGTATATGAACTCTTTAGAACATTCGATCTTTATTCAGCTACACTCTGTACACCAGAACACAGCACCACAGAAATATGTGAGTATGTCCACGTCAACCATAATGAACACATTTAACGTAGCAATCAGAACAATGTAAAAAAGAAAAAAAAGAGGAAAGCACAAGCCGAATATTTTACCTTACAATGCATTTCTCTACGAACTAGATTTTCAACGGTAGCAGTAGGAATTTTCATTTCATGCAGAATAATTAGGTGACTTACCTACAAAACAAAAATTAATAAGTAAAATAACATTTGTACAACATTTCAAAGAGGTGAAAAAAATAACATTTTAAAAATATTTAAAAAATTTCAGCATCCATATGAACGAAAGCAACTTCTCTTCCTTCAATTTGTTGTAGGTCCCATAAATGCACGCGTGATGAAATTTTTACGGTAAAGTATAAGAAGAAGCATGCCTTTTATATGACCGAAGTTATAGAACCTTTTTGTAATGTCTTTCGCTTGAAATTTTTTTAAATGTCTGAAATTGAAAGTATCTGGTAACTTTTTGCTATATAGTGTACAACGAATTCAGAGGGCCCCCAAAGTCAGAGCATTTGGTTCAGGGAAAATGAAAGTTAGAGTAGGAAAAATATACTTTTATAACAGAGGAAATAAAAGTTTTGAGCAGGGGAACTCAAGTTGTGTAGCAGGAGAAAACACTTTTGTAGCAGAGATAGCCAAATTTTGTAGCAGAAAATTTTCATCTTGTAACATATTAAAACAAATTTGTAAAGGAAAACTTTACTAGGAGAAAAAAAAAAAATCCTTGAGCAATGGCAAGGAACGTTACTTAAACGAAATTTCTAAGAGATCCTTTTTGTGATTTTACAAAACAAGTTTAGCAACATAGTAGACAAGATATTGATTTCCAAGCTGTAGATTCTGAAACTGGTTAACTTTTAAGTATAAAGCCCAGTTATCATTTTTCAAAAATAAATAAATAAATAAAAAAGAAGATGAAGAAGAAAAAAAAATAAACATAAAAGAATAAATAATAATTGTGAAAACATAAATAAATAAAACTCAAATTTCCACATTTTTCGCTTTATCCTTTTTACAAAAAAGAGTACAATATTGTAATCATGGTCAAAAAATCACCAAATCCTCGAAAATATCAAACCTCTGTTGCTAAGCGAACAAAAAAGTGATGTTAAGTTACAATGAAAATTATTTAATGAATTTTAGTTATGAGTTGTAATTGTGACTTTTATCTTCTTACCACTTCTTATATTTTTTTACTTCAAAATCGCTTATACACGGATAGATATATTACATGGATAGGCTGCAGTGTGAAAATTCTAATCTTTCCAAGGGTGTTACGACTTGGAAAAATTTGGGAGCCCCTGTCCTAACCTAAGAAATCACGCGGACCGCTTTTCTAAAGCTAAAACGCATCGTTTTCGACGTCACAGATAAAATTTTCATGTAGGGACATCGATAAATGATGTCACGCTTTTTAGCCTACTTTCCCGTAAAAGTAAAAAATACTAATAATAAAGCATGAAAGAAGGCTTAATGTATCGTGAAAATATCGTTAGAAATCAAGAAAAGTCAAAAATAAGTTAAGTAATTAAATAAAGATTGAAAAATAAAAAATTTGAAAGTAGGGTTTTGAGTTGGGGAAAAAGTGTGTCGGTCGGTCTGTCTGTCTGTCGGTCTGTCCCCCCCCCCCTAATAACTTTTGAACGAATTGTCCGATTGGAAAAATTCTTTTTGCATTCGAAAGATCTCGGCGAGGACATCTCATTTCCATATTTTACTTTTTGATCTGAACAATTTTTTGTTCAATTTTGAACAGTTCAAAAAAATTTAACATTAGCGCCTATGGGTGAAAATGAAGCAAATTATGTAAACTCTGGGTACAAGATATAAGTTCCCATGAACAAGCTCACTGGAAGAAGTTCTTGGCATGAAATAATGATTTGAACAATTTAGAAAGTTAATCCAGAACTAACGAGCCTATTTTCCTATGAAATTTTTTGATCGGGATTTTCAAGAATATTTTTTAATTAATGAATGATTAAATGAATAAGCAAAAGAATGAATGAATAAATGAGTGAATAAATACATGAATGACTTAATAAATAATGATTAAATGAATATGTATTAACCGTGGTTGTTCTATGCCGAACTTACAATGCTCCCTACTTGTTATGAGTAGTGTATTTCATATTTGCGGAATATGTCTACAGAATCTAACGAGACTAAACTACATGAGTCTATCACATTTCTTCATAAAACCTCTGAGGCACTTATATAGCAGGCAAGTAAAAAATATCTAAAAAATGAATAGGGAGAGTTTGAAAAATCTCCAATTCTGATTTGACTCCTCAAAGAATGAATGTCTTCACATTTTCCCGTAGAAATATCGCGAGTCTAAGATTAAAGAAAATCCAATGAAGATTATTTGTGCAGTGAATCATTGTTGAATTCGTACAGTTGTGGTTTCAATTCTATTGAGTTAAATTCGAATCATCTTGTTAATCGTGAAAACAGAGTACTCTAAGCTTTAAAATTGTAAAGTTTTTATAAGGTGTGGGGGAAAAAACCAAAAACTATTTTGAAAAGAGTAAGAAGAAAAGGGAAATTTAGCTGCAGTTTCTTTCCATTTATCGAAAGCATCTGCACAATTGGGCAACTATATTATTTTGACACATCAATATTGTTGTACCATTGAGAAAAAAAATCGCGTTTAAATAAGTAATTAATTAACTTGTACAAGCACTAACTTCGAATCTTGTTTCAAAATCTCCTACTTACAAAAAAAGCTATAGAAGTTCTTAACTACGACTCTAACAACGTTCAGAAATAGCATAGCTCTCAAGTTAGACTCTTGGGCCCTTTGATCTCCAAAAAACAAAACTGTTTTGTATCATCTCGCGCTACAAAGAGATGATAACCCTGCAGCCGCAGACAGGCCAGTCTGTTTTAATTGAATCTGCACTTCTTACGATAACCCGCTGCGCACTGTCACGGATACTGGATGCCCATGGTGACAAGTGAGACCACACCGAACGCCTACACCGACCGAAGGAATAACAAAACGTGGGAACAAGAATCCGATCTTCCACAAGGTCAGCGAGCATCAGACGCGTGGGCAAACGATCACGGGGGTATCAGAAAGATTCCCTTTTCTTTTATGTTAAATCTACCTACACATTTAGAAGTCCAGGCACAGACTGCGTGGTGACAGGCTGATATGCGAAAGAGATCCAAGAATTCTTCACACTGTCTCAAGCTCATAAACGTGATCCTGCTTTCACAAGGTTATAACCGCAAAAAAGATATTGATAAGATGCTATAAACTTTCCCGTGAATCGTTATCAGCTTTTACTATCCATTCCGAAATATGCAAATTCATTCTAGATGCTAATTCATTGGCTACTTTGATTCCACTAATTGTACACAATTTTTTCAATAACAAGAAAAAATTCTACACTGGAAATATCTTTTCCACATTTTTCTCGAAGTTATCAATTTCTCAAGCTCAATTTTTGAAATGTCTACGCAGAAGAGATATCTGAAGGCAAAATCGCAAATTGGATTTTATTACCTAGTTTTTCCAACCAAAATAAATTTTCAACGCATATTAAAAAAGCTTTTTCAAAGGACCATGAAATCGATCCATGATATTAACACTAGATTTACCAGATCAGTGATTTCGACTTCTTCGAAGTTTCCATTTTGCATAATTTGTTACTAATTATGGTGGAACTTCCGATTGCATTGGCTTTTCCTAATGCACGGTAAGTAGGACAAGTTAATGCGATTGAAATTTTTTTATATAATTAGTAGCAACCTGGTGTAAAATGAGTTTAGAAATGGTTGAAATCGACCTCGTAAATATTGTGTTAATGTTCGTCAAGAGAAATTGTTCATATACTTAGGGGAGGGACATTAGATCTGTGAGACATATATTTCACAGATAAGACTTGGAATGCTTAGTTTTCATCCTCATAATCACGAAAGTAGACTCAGGAAATTAGGTACGTTAAGAATATGATTACAATTATTTGCCATTCTAACTAACATACTTTAACACGTTCACGTCGGTGTGACCCACCGGTGGGTCACACTTGACTGTTCTGTGGGACGGCGTGACCCACCGGTAGGTCACGCTTGACTATTCTGTTTGGCGGCGTGCATCACAGGTGAGTCACTTGTTTTCAGAAAAGAAGTCGTTAAAGAATAAGTTTATTTTATTTTTACTCAACATTATATATAAAAATTCGAAGACCTTCACGAAGCGTACGGATACAAGACAGTCCCGCCTCACGCGGAAAAACGTAGATATTTGCCCCTGCGCGAACGTGTTAAATTTAAATAAACAACTGAAAAAGATCATTTCAGTTCTATTCTGCTTAACTCGAATCATCTTGTTAGTCGGGTAAAAATAACAACAACAACAGTTTAAAAAATAGGAAGTTCTTTTATAAGTGTGAGGAAACGAACCAAAAACTATTTTTAAAAGAGTAAGAGTATTTAAAGAAACTTCAGGTAAAAATAGAAAATTTCGAGGTGAAAAAAATATTCTTTCCAGTTTAACATTGATTTCATTCAGAAGCTGGCGAAAAACCTACATCCCCCAGAGAAATGTCGGCCTGAACAATTATTACGTAACGCCATGCCTGTGAAACCGAAACGAACCCCTCGATATCATGCGTTCGAAAAGCCCCGCCGTGCAGCATTCCATCACGGAAGGCCAAGCGATTGCATCCCTGCCTGCAATCACACACACAATTCCCATATAAATGAGATCTCTGGCTGGATCGGTCTGCGATGGAGAGGAAAAGGGGCGTGGCACTTCGCAGTGAGGGTGGAGGACATCGCGCACCGCAGGACAATGCGGAAGAGATTAGTGCTGACAATGGGGCATGGTTTTTTGGAAAATGATCCAAACATATAATTACAATGCAAGTGTCCCTGAACAGAACTCGCAACTTGAAGTCAACGTTTTTTTAATATGCTCCCCCCCCCCCTATAATACTTACAGAGTGTGTCAAAGAATTTTTAAGACTGAGTTTATAAATAAAACAAAAACTAGTAATTATATTTTTTTAAAGTATTTTCAAAATAAAAGCTTCTTCGGCTTCAATACACTTGTTACAGCGGTTTAACAACGATTCGAATGCCTGTTCCAGCTCACATTGTGGGACTGCCTCCAAAGCTCGCGTCGAAGCTGTTCGTCAAAGAATTTTTAAGACTACAGCTGGAAATAAGCTTACAGTTTCGCTATCTGTGTTATGGAGCATTCGTGAAACTCCTTAACTATCAGCTGATCCACTGCCAAACCTCAGTTCAATTCTTTACTATCTTTTGTAACTTTGATGACAAACCAAGGAGGATACAAACAGTAGGGCTCGGCGCACTTTGGAGTCTTCAAAATAGTGAAAAAAGTGACCACAGCTTTAAAAAAAGTGACCAAAATAGTGACCATTAAAATGTAAACTTGTGTGTATGTGTTTTTATTTAAACTAAATATAACTTGAAAAAGAGCAGTTTCGACATCTTTTGAAAACTAAAGCTGAATAAACAAAGCTTTTACCCAACTAAAAAAAATCATAGCCTAATCAAAAATAAGAATTTTTATAATTGTAACTATGTTTATAAATACCTTTTTCAAAACCCATAAATGGCTAAGATTGAGAGAGACAAAAGTTATTTCTTTTAATTAATTTCTTTCTCAAATTGTTACTTATTTCAAAATATAAATGAATAAATATTTACTCAAATCGGCAGAAATTTCAAATTTTAATTTATGTTCATCATCGAATAAAATTTATGTTGCAAATGCTAGTTTTTAATTTTTTTATACTTGTTCAAAGATTAGAAAATTTCACTTGAAATAAATCTAAATTTGTTATTTTATCAAAATTATTCAGACTGAAATTACTGTGTTAATCTTCTGTATCATTGTAGGAAACAAACGGTTTGATTATTCGATACTGTTTTTGTAATTTCATGGTAGTAACAAAATCCAAGAAAAATTCCCTGATTGAGCTCCAAAAAGTTCGCTGATTTTATAATTTTAGTTATGATAGTTACACGGTATCGCTGTCATACATAATGACAGTATGAGTGGCACAGTCAGAAAAATTCTTTACGCGGGGGGGAGGGGGGGAGAGGGGGGGCACTATTTTTTTTTCCCTACCTGAACTTTGTGCAATTCCTGTTTTGGAGGTTGGAGGGATGGAAATAAAAAGAGGTCATAATGTAATTTTCTGAGCAATATATATAATCTGCAACTGCTAAGAATTTTTCAGATCTAAAGTTTTTTTTAAGAATTTAAATTCCCCTCCCCTGCATCATTATTTAATGATTTCTTGACAAGAATATAACTTTATTTTCTCAAGATGCGTATTGTCTTTTCGTTGAGAAATCCCCTCCAAAAATTTTCCTTTGTGATTGTGACAGTTAGTTCCGGAGTGGGGGTGGGGGAATGAAAGAAAAGAGAAATTAAGATAATTTTCTGAGTGATATAATCTGCAACTGCTAAAAATTTTTAGTCTGATTTTTTTTTTCTTTTCTAATTTAAATATTGCTTTATTTTCTTAGGATTTGCACTTCTCGAGTAAAAAAAAATAAAAACAATTAAAATCATCATTCTAGATGGGGGGAGAGGTCAAGGGCCCTCTAGGCCTCCCTTTCTGGTTGCACCACATTGCAGTATCAAACCTTAACTTCGGCACACTCGTTGCCGGCGCCATGCCGAATTTCAAAATACGACCAAAATTGGCGGACTTACAGGACCAAAAACGGCGGATACGCGGAAGCTTCAACCCTGGCACAAGTATTTTTATGCAAAATTGCAATGTTTTCTTAACTCATAGACAAAGTAACTTTTTTTGGTTGCTCTGCCAGAAAAAGTGCAAAAAAGTGAAAATAGTGACCAATTTTTGAAAAAGTGACCAATACAAAAAAAAAGTGACTTTTAGTGAAAAAAGTGACTCGCGCCGACCCCTGCAAACAGCTTCGACGCGAGCTTTCGAGGCAGTCCCACAATGTGAGCTGGAACAGGCATTCGAATCGTTGTTAAACCGCCGTAACAAATGTATTGAAGCCGAAAGAGCTTAGCTTAAATAAAAACATATAATTACTAGCTTTTATTTTATTTTATAAACCTGGTCTTAAAAATTCTTTCACACAGTGTGTTATAGCGTATTACGTTTAGGTTTAAATGGAGAAAAAAAGTCTTTCATTGGTTGACGAAAGAATCATGAGGTCTTACGAGCCGTCAGTTAGAAATTAAAGCCTTAAAAACATGCCAAATTCTTTCAAAAGTTTCTAAATTGGGTTAAGATATAAAAAGCTCTAATTAATAAAACAAAAAATGTTCTGTTCAAATCCGCTCAAGATCATCTACAGATTTCAAAAATAAGAAAGTTTCAAAATAAAAATAAAATAACGGGGCGGGGGACATCTACAATTATATAATAATAGTTACAGCAGAAATCTGGAGCAGCCATTTATTTGAGTTGCGCTGCTCAGACTTCTAGATACTTGCTCCGGATACGCTTCAGCTTCGCTTTATACAGCGAATAGTTTAAATAGGAATCGCATTTTTTATCGCTTTTTTTGTTTATTGATAGTTATGCATGTGAAAAAAATTATACTATTTATTTATCATTAAATACATAATGTTTTAGATGCATTGCGTTGGGAGAAAAAATATGAACCCAAAAAAGCAAATTTGAAAACAAAAGATAGAAAAACTCACTAATTTAAAACGGGAAAATTATTGCATTTACGATGTTGTGAATATGAAATGTTTGTGACGTAGTAAACGATGCATTACATGTTTCAATAAATTTAAGCTAACCCAACTACAAAATAAGTATCTGACATATATTAATTTGCTTTGTTAATACCTTGTGTAACGCCCAAAATCAGCCCTTATTTAGATGTAAGATTTGGCGATCCCATGGCTAGGCTTTTCTTCAGCCTGTTTTCTTTAATATAATTTTAGTTAATTATCTTCTATCTCGAGTGGAAACGCGTTGGTAATGCGTTTCTTTTCCTTCTTACTTCTGCTTTGTTTAAATTTATTTTGTAGTCAAATATTTTTTGCGGCCACAGTTTTTTTTTTTTTTTTTTTAACAATTTGCAAATTTGTTGACGCCAAGCCAGCACAAAAAGTGCTAAAGCTATTGTGCCCAAAATGATGCAATTTATACAATGTGCATTTGATTATATTTAGGCATATCTTGGCATAAAAGGAGGAAAAAGGATTTAATTAATATACTTATTCTATTAATACGAAAACTTTGTTTTGAAAAATTTATTATGTTGCGTACTTAGGAAATGTTCGGGAGGTTGATAAACGAATCATTTTTACTGTAAAAAAGAGGTCCCCTACAAAACAAAACAAAAATCTAGAAACAAAACTTTCCCTTCTGGACGATTTTCTGCTGTTCAGATGCCGATTGTTCTGAACATTAATTGAAGTATTGGTTTTCAGGAAAATGTGTGGGTCCCGGAGCAGCACGTTTAAAATCCCAAATGATTATTAAATTCCTGCAGAGTTGAAGCTCTTTTTGTATAGCTTCCCAAAGCACTTCTTGCAAAGATCTGATTAGATTTTGGTTTGGGGTTGTTTTTTTTTTTTTTTTTTTTTTCGTTTCTTCCTAGTCTGAATACCAGTAGACTTTTCATATCTCGTAGTGTGATATTCTTTACACGCAATTTTTCTTTCAAACTGATTTCGAGAGATTTGTAGGAAAATGTTTCGTTACTTTTATCGCCAGTTCTTCGGTGCTAATAGAGGCTGACCAACTAGCGATGTCCTTGTACTCAACGGTTCCTTTCTTCAAAAATCTGTTACTCTTATCTTCATTAGCTTCCTATTCCTGCATTGGCTTGGAAAAGCTATGAAATTTCTTTTGCTCTGAACTGATGTCTTTGTCGAATCATCCGTCCTTGTCCTTGATTAACTTATATTTGATCAGTAAACAACTGAGTGCGCGGATTTAAAGAGCTCTTTGAGATATATTTTATGCAAATTAGCTTTTCTGCAACAATTCCGAAAAGCGGGCACTACCTTTATGTAGAATGCCTGGAATTCCAGTGACGACAATAGCGGCGATGATTCCCTTCACTCCGGAATCGCGGTTGCAGTTTTCACCAGACAGATCTAATCAAGATACCTTGGTCTGAACGAAATCTACAGTTACGCTTGCATTGCGAGGAAAACTGACTATTATGGTCACTCTGATATTCAAGTCACTATATGTTCCAAGCCCCCTTTCTAGTCACTTAAAGCTGAAAATTATCGCTATGCTCCTCTCTTTTTGACTACAAGGGAAAGAAATTAGCTTCGCTGTCCATATTGGAATAGGCACTTCAGCTGTTTTACCTGAGTAAAGATTGCCTCGAGAAGGGATTTAAAAATAAACTACATACAATATACCGCCTAATTGTGCACCTGTGCAAGTTAAAAACAGCAACATGAACAACTTGACCGCTGAAGATTTTAGCATAATATAAGACAGAAAGATGAAATTACATAACGCTACAACATTACGCCTCACCTTGTAGCCAGTTGTAAAACTCCGGGATGTTTGTGATCATAAGAACACTGACAGCAGTATATTACAAAAAATAAAAGCGTAAACCCATGAACTAAAACTTGAAAATAAGTCCTGAATTTCCATAACTCATTCAAAACGTAAAAGAGAACGCAGTCTTCTAATTCTGGCAGGTCTCCAGACTTCGCTGCTGACCTTGTCGCCTTAACGAGTCTTGTCTCCTCGAGGACAGGTCCCGAACATCTCGCCGAACTCGACACGTCTGGTACAATGTAAACAACAATGTTGCTTACCAAGACAAATACTAAGCAAAGGGACACTTTTTTCTGCTTCGTCAAGTTTAAGAGTAACGAGCGGAGTCCATAGCGAATCACTATCGTCGGTCCCGTTTCATCTGGTAACGGGTAAACAAACTTTCCGTTCTTGAATGCTTGTTTTATGGAGAATTTAATATAATACTATAACCGCGGTTAATTGACATACATCCCTGAATATACATCGTGATATTTTCGATTCCGGGTCCATAGCAAATCGCTATTGTCGGTCCGACGTTTCGTCTGGTAGCGGGTAAACAAATTTTCCATTTATGAATGCTTGTTTCATGACGATTTTAATATAATACTATAACCACGATTTGTTGACATATATCCATGAATACACATCGTGATATTTTCAGACAGAGTATCATAAATATTTTTTTTTTAATTGGGAATCATCCGTGGATGAGCATAATACTCGGGAGTCAACTGTATATGAAAAAATCAACATAAAAATTTTCGGTTTATAGAAGAGAAGCTATCATTCAGGCGGTTGGAGGGAATTCAGTTAAATAAAATTTTATTCCTTGTTCACAGTCTATGTACGCATGATCAGTTTATGGAGAACCGATCAGCTATCATCAAAAATTCTGTTCCGAGACATTTTGGTCGTTGCGAGAGGGAATTATTTACAGATAGTCAGTTCTTAGAGAGTAAGCTATTATCAATTCTATATGGGGAAATTCTGTTCCATAAAACTTACGTAGTTTCTAGAGGGTAGTATTAAAGACGGTCAGTTTATGGAGGAAAAGCCATTATCAAGCTTATGTTACCTATGTGGACAAATGTAGTTTCCTAAAATTTCGGAAACAGGTTGTAGGACAAGATATTATCAATAATACAAGGAAAAATTTAATTGCAAAAAAAAAAAAAAAAAGACGTTTCGATTGGAAATAATGTAAAGATTGGTTTATGGAGGACAAGCTATTATCAGTCTGGGTGATGGTCGTTTCATGGAGACTCTGTGTAAAATACACGGAAAATACAAGCTACTAATAAAGTCTATGCGGGGAAATTCCGTGCCATAAAATTTGAATGGTATAGGCGTGGAACTACTTAAAGACGATGGATTAATGGAAGACAAGCTATATTATCAAGTCCTATGGGAGGACATAAAAATTGAATCTTTTTAGGACTTAGTAATGAATTATCTGTCGAAATTCAACGGTTTCGCCAGGAGTTATTCCACCGTTTTTTGAAAATAACCATAGGTGCTCTCAAAAACGGTTTTTTAAGTGACTACCTAAAATAATGCAGTCAGGACTCAGTTTAAATTTTTAAAGCAAAAAAAGTGAGGCGAATGTGCAAAAAGATTCCATGTGATCATTTTAAGAGCACTACCATTGAGCATTCATATATGGGTGAAACATCACCATTAATTTGGCCACATACTGATTTTTTGACCTACATCGAAATTTCCTTTCAAGTTAAGGTCAAAACGGCACCAAAGTGTGATAAAGAGAGCGACACTTCTGAAAATGGAATTGAGAACTAGTATAAGCAACAGCTTCAGCAAATTGATGTATGAGAAGGGGAAAAAGTCACCAACTTAAAATAACAATAATGCCACAACCACAGATGTGCACCAAAAGCGACTTCGAAAACAAAATTTAGAACTACTTATATCGTCCACAGCTTCCAACAACTGATAAATAGAAGAATCCGGAAAGGCAAAAAGCTTTAAAAACACTACAATGTCACGCCATACTACAGATTTCCGAAAATGGAACTAAGAACTAATATCATCCGCAGCTTCAGCAATTGAATAATGAAAGGAGCAGAAAGGCCAACATCTTACAGTCCTCAAAAAAACACTCCACTTACCATGTTGATGGTTCCTCCCAGGGATGTCAACAAAAAGCTGATCCACGCATGACAACTTGCCAAGGAGAAGGGAGAAAAAAATCAGCCAGGATGCAATGAAGTGGAAAAATGGCCGACCTTGGCCTACTGGGAAAGAGAAAGAGAAAAACCTGAAAGGAGACTGCAATAACCTTTAGCCTCGCGCATTCACCCCTTGAAGAGGTCGATGCGTTTAGGTTAAATATTTCAATTCTATCAAAGGCAATCGCCACCAGAATAAATCAACAAGCTACCGCGTTCCATATGTATTCCGACACTTGCCCACTTCAAACATGGCATATGCCCTGCGAGTACGGTTCCCTTTTCCGTATTCAAACAGGGCTTTTATTTTTTTTTGTTGTTGCTTTTTTATCGGGGTGTAATACAGCGTGGGAGCCGTTTTTTAATGCCTGAATTTTTAATGGCTTCCATTCGATATCGTAATTTCAGAAGAGAATATATCCCGATATCCTCCCCACTGAATATGCCCATGTATTCAAACACATATGTGGTTACTTTCAGCATAAGTTTAAAGATGGCTGCATTGTATCAAGGTATAGTCAAATTAGAGTTTGGTCTCGCCCAGAAGAAATCCTTTTCTTTCAGGACCGAGAGAAAGAATGGAAGAAACTTGAAGAAACGGAAGAAATGAACTGAAGAAGAAAGAATTATAAAATTACCGAATAAAAAGACCTCAAACGAAAATGCTTCAAGTCACATGAACTTAATTATAAATTCATAACTTTGAAGAAATATGTTGTAAAAGAAGAATACCTACAAAAAGAATGTAGCAAAGGTTTTTAAATTAATTTTTCCACAGGAAAATTTGAATAACTATAAAACACCAATTACTAAAAATGTGAATTAATTTCAATTAACAGCAGAATTAGTATTTTTGCCGGCAAAAAGGAATTTCTGCTAGCACGGTGACAACAACTAGAAAAAACCACGGTAAAAATGAAAAAAAAAAAAAAAAACTGGCAAAAATACTATTGTTATACATTGTACAATAATGTTTGCAATTTAATGAGGACCTAAATAATAAAAATAATTTTTGGGTAATATTGAATATCTGTATTTTGCTAGTTAATAAATATTATAATTTAAATAACTATTTAATAAAAGTGTACGTTACAAATTCAGAAGTAGTTAAAATTAACTCAAAATTATACAATGAAAAAAAAAACAGATGGCTTATAAGCAGGGTTCGTCAAAATAAACGTCTTAAATCATGATTTAAATCGCGATTTAAATCAAGTGATTTTTTTAAAAAAAAATCATTGATTTAAATCATGTGATTTTTTTTCAAAAAAATCATTGATTTTACAATGTTAGGAAGTGTTGTAAAAATGAAATATGTTGCAATTACAACCACTGTTTCAAACAAAACTTTAAAGGTCCATCTGTCTGTGTGCATAACATATTTCATAAGTTTAGAACTAATTACAGTTTTTTAAATTTTACAATATTACTCTTATTCTTCAAGCATCTTAACAGCAAAGTATAATTCATTCTATCATTCAAAATAAAATTCATAATAATCAAGAACCATTCTGTGGTTTTTATCTTAAAAATAGTATTTTTGATCAATTTAATAAATGCCACACAAGAAATAATTCAGAATGAGTGTTTAAAACAACCTATGAAAACAACAATTGCTAGAATTTAGAATATGTATCCTTAAAGTTTCATCCATGTCCCCTAAAAGCTTACGGTTTTTTACCTTCCAAAATATTTTTTTCTATCATAGAAGTTTTCAATAACTATATTTGATTAAAACAAAAAGTTTCAGTTTTTACTAATGGTGTAAGCATATGATTTTACTAAATGGGTAAAAATATTTCAGGCTTTTTCATTTATAAAATAGAAAAATGATTAAAATACACTCAATGTAAAAACTAAGTATACACAATTGTTATTTTTTTACAGCTTTCAACAGCAAAATAATTCAGATTAAATTTGTTCATTTTCTCTGTACTTATGAGTGTACTATTATTCCTGGTAGGGTTAAGTTTCATTTGAGTCATGCATTTGTATTAAAATTTGTTTATCATTATTAATCTTAAAAAATATTTACTGCTGTGAAAATAGCTTAAAGTGTGCTTTTGCATATTGATTAACATTTCATATTGTTTCTATGAATGTAACATAATAAATATCCAAAAAATGTAAAGTCTTATTTAAAAAATAAAAAAAAAAAAAATTCCGATTTAAATTTAAAAATCTGATTTAAATTTAAAAAATCTGATTTAAATTTAAAAAATCCGATTTTTTTTATTATTACTTTTTTTTTAATCAAAAACAATCACGAACCCTGCTTATAAGGCAACTTGATTTATTTTCTTCCTTTTGCTTTTGGAAAAAAAGAAGTATTTCACCCCACTTTGAAATTGGTCCGTAAAATCTGAAAAGCATTTAATTTTCTATTTATTTACTTAATGTAAGTTTTTATCCTTTCAATTTTTATTATGAAATTGAACATTTTTCTCATAAAATGCATATTTCTAGCACTAGAATGCGTATATTACACTCATTTAACTTATTGCCCAAATTATAGATGAATAACACCGATTTGAAACTATTTTTTTTTTAATCTGCTGATTCAGTTTACTTTTCACCTGTAAATAAATAAATAAAGAAATAAATAGGCACAGTGAATCCAACCTATTTTTGCCACTTTAGGTGGAAGAAACCTATTTTTACCTGGGTAAATTTTACCAGTTTTTTTCCCATGGATTGTCCGCCTATGGCAAAAACTTGTCAACCGTGATCAACAGTAATTAATTTTTGGTGAATCAAATTAAAGTTTAATGTTTTATAAGTGCATTTCTAATTTAATATGGAAAACAATGATTGAATAATGAGGTATCTAAATACAATGAATGTACTTGTAAAGAAATAAATGTCTTATAATAGATATTGTATGTTATAAGAACAAAGTACAGTATTTTTACACTGATTTCACCAGCTCCGATCCTTAAAAATCTGCTCTTACTACGCTCCGTGTTCCGAGTAGTTTTAATAGAATCATTTTTAAAAATCAATATTTAATATTTTTTATTGACTTTATTAGTTTATCTATGAATTTTTAAGGTGTAAAAATGCATTTTGCATTTATTCATCCTTGTTTTTGATTCTTTTTGAAAAAATTACATTAGAAAAATCATCCTTCAGTCTTTGTCGCTGTTCACTCAAAACTAATTTTAAAGTTGACTAAGTTCATTTTAAAAGCTTTAAAAAAAAATTCTATTAAAACACATAGGAGCAGTGGTGTTCGACAAAAAATCCGGCTCCGCTTTGCTCCAAGCAAAAATAGTTGCTCCAATGCTTCACTCCAGATGTTTGAATTTTACTACATTTCCTATTTAAAGCTGTTACTTATTCTTTCTTTTTATATTTTATTCACTTATTTTATTACTTAATTCAAAAAGTCAAAAATAAAATTTAAACAATGCATCATTTTCATGCATGAGGTAAAAAAAGTAATTTTATGTCTAATGGGGGTAATATATATAACTGATAATCTATTATAAGTTTTGCAGGATAGGAAAACTGTTATTGGTACCAAGTTTGACAAGTGGCGCTTAAGAATCCATGGATTGCAAAACGCAATCAGGTTCCACATTCCTAAAACCAAGATAAAAATATTTATTTCATCGAAACTTCTCGATTGTACGTATAGGAAAAAAAAACGAAGCTTGAAAATAATAACAATCATAGACTAAAATAATTCCTCCTCCTCCCTACCCGTCTCGCAGCAAAAGTGGGCAACGGCACAGCTGCCTGGCATTTTCAGTTTTTCCGTTTTCCTTTATCGCACCGAAAAAGAAAGAAAAAAGCACAGAAAGACAAAAGCAGATTGCCTCGAGAAGGGTATTGCAACTCGCGGTGCAACACTCGCGCAGAACAAACACATTCGGGGGCAAGGACTACGGAGGGGTGGTACGCGAGCCAAAAAAGTGCAGAGGTCGCTGAATATCGCTTCGTTCCATTGTTGCCAGATACAGAGAGATTAGTCGGGGATACACGACAAAAATTCTCAATTTCTCCAGTCCCTTGAGATAACGGTCAATTAATAACAACGATAAAAGAGCAATTAATAACCAATTTCATAAAAATCGATAGTACCTATCATAAAGTAAAATCGGTCGGAAAACCATCAAAATGAATACATACAAGATACAAGCACATTTTATGATGCGCTAAGCGCTTCTCAACGATTTCACTTTACAAAACTCTTTTATTAATGTCTCAGTCCAAGGAAACCCGAAAGTTGCGGAACTAATATTTCTTCAAAATATTTTTCTTCCGAGTCAGTACTCCTGATAAGGTGCCTTAATACTTTTGGAAGACGTTTTTCTTACTTATTTGAAATTTGTTGCTGAATTTGTATTTTATGTTTTACAGTGAAATAAGGATAATAACACTGAATAATCCATAATAAACACATGTTTTGATTTTATTTTTTACATCAAAAAACAGAATTTCGGTATAAAAAAAATGGACCCGGACAGAATAATATCGTAATTTCTCCTCCAACCTCCTTTCCTGTTAGCACTAGGCCTTAGATATGCCCTGCATCCGGGGGCGAGGTAGTGAGGTCCACGGATTTTACATGCACGTATCGCCAAGTGTACGAGGGGGGGGGGGGGTCTTCAGCGGGTACCGATCACGCGACTTTTCAGGTGGGAGTTTGACGTCCTAACCACTAGGCTAGACTAAGGATTCAGTATTTACTTACCATCAGCAGAAATTAGTGAGAAGCTCGAGCTTGAATTTAAGAAACAAGATAACCTATGTTGGGATCAATCCCACCAATACACAAGCGAAGAGTATGTCAAAAAAATTTCATCTGTAAACCTGGTTCGATACTTCGATTTATTAGTTATGATTTATCAGTTTCCTTCAAGACTAGAAAGGTTTTAAAATGTTTCGCGGGCCGGATCAAAAGCCAGAGCGGGTCACATCTGGCCCGACGTTGCCTATATATGGCTTTAGTTCGTTTGCTGTCCAAATTTTGTAAAAATATACAAATGTCGAAATTACTAAATTATGATAAGGATCATAATTTAGTAATTTTGCATATTTCAACCCAAAAGTGGAACTGGAAGATACTTAATAATTGATTTAGCATTTTGTGCATACTTTTTTCATGTGATTTCAATTTTTCCCACTACAGAGGAAACAATTCTTAAAAAGTTTTTTTGGAGAACTCATATGTTTGTTTCACTGATAAATACTGCATAAATAAAAGCTAATATAATAAATGTACTAAATATTTTGGTTTACTTGTTACTAACGGCTACAGAAGGGTTTTGCCGTTTTCTTTCGGATTATAGAAGTTTACAAAATGAAAAAGGTTGGAAACCGCAGGAATAGACAATTCTTGTTGTCAAAGTTAACATTACATGAATAGGGAGAAAGAGGTAAATTACAGGCAAAAAGAAAAATCGTCAAAATTGATGATTTCTTATAGGAACTCATAAGACAAATTTATCGAATTTTTCGATACACAAAATATTTTTAAAAAAATCCATAACCATGATTAAGGCCGAATCCCTGAAAAGTTATTTTCTTCATAATAAAACCTACAAAATTACAATATATTCATTAAATACAGAGATGTCATGCTTTTCATATTTTTTTTTTCAATATAAAAATACAAATAAATAAAAATTTGTGTTCTTATCTGTTATTCAGAGTTTTCAATCCCATGTCACTATAAAATATGAATTGAATAACATTTCAAAAATTAAGGGGATAAAAGAACTTCCTAAAGAATTCAGGCATTTTAAAAAATTATAATGCAAAAAACTAAATAACTCTCTTTTTATGAAGCAGGACGAAGATGAAGACTAATTTCAGAAAAACATCAGAGTCCCATTTTGCTTCCAGCAAGATTGAATCCCTCAATAGGAAACTGTTCAGTGCATAAATAATAGAACAAATGTCTGAACAGTTATGCATAGCATATGGTTTTTAAAAAGAGAGCATGTTATTAAACCAATTAAAGTTAGCGATTGTTTATTTTTTACTAACTAAGGAAATCAAAACTCTTGATTTCTTCAGTAACCTTAGACAGATTTTCGCGGAACTCTAGGGCTCCGGGAAACCCCTATGGTTGGACTTTAAAAACATTAAAATTGTTGGCATCTCTTGAGAACACGACCTCTTCAATCGCATTTTCTGTTCGTGTTTAATTTATATCATCATCATCGTTTGGTTATACCTACATGTGGTACCATTTACCTGATCGTAAACGACCAGGTAAATCTAGTTCCCTGTTTTATGATTATTAGAAGTAGTATGATGATTATTATTATTTATCAATTTGGGTATTAAGCTTTTTACAACCTTATTGTATCAAGTCCTACTTCCAACGACCCCACAAATGTCATTGCAAGGTTCGAATGCAAGCAAAGAATGAGAGCGAGTTGTCCCTTTTTGAGCGCAATTGGTCCATTACTACGGCCATTGGCCACTTTCTCGCAAAGTGCTCACAAAAAGTGGAAAATAAACAAATTATATATATAGTATATATAATGTATGTGTTTCCCATTTCTTTTCTTCAAATTACCAAACGAGTTGCCTTACAGCTGTAAGGAAACCAGACATCTTGCTTTTAAATGAGGTCACATTATTCTAAGAAGGGTTGATCTATTTTAAACAGGGTTGATATTTTGTCTACTTTTTTGTAATAAGTCCAGGACGCCGGAAGAAATGAGACAAAATATACGAAATTGCTCAAAAAAAAAAGTAAATAAAATAAAAATTCGTTGCCTTTCCTCATGCTTGACACATAAAATTACTGTAATGATGTAATAGAATTAATTATATTTCTACACTCTCAGAAACGCATGCTCACATCTCACGAAACTTTCGTCGTATTTGACGCTTCGTGAAAAATGCTCCGAGTAAATCTTTCGGCAAATTGGCAAAATTTGTGTAGTAACTTTTCAAGTTGCGCGAGGAAAGAATCTTTGTAAATGACGAAGTTTTCTTGACGATTGGAGAATCGTCAAAAGTGAGAACTCTATTTCCGACAGTGTATATTATTTATTAGTAAATATATTTTAACAATAATTTAATTAAAATTGACTGAATATTAATCATAATTCAATAAATCCGAAGAATTAATTACATGTTAGTGCAAGTAATTTTGTGGACAATATTATACTATAAAAGTAATTAAATTTAACAAAATATATAAGCTGGTGAATATAATTGTATTATTATTTTGTATATTAGTTCAAAAATGGGGTTCTCCATTTCCACCCACATATCTCTCTGATGCAATCATAGGGGGTAATAACTGAAAAGATACATTACCTCTAAGTTGTATTTAATAATTTGCAGTCCTCTAACTTTTTTCTCTTTTGCTGAGATTAAAGCAGGGTTCATACTCAAATAGCCTAAAAAATTTCCATGACTTTTCCAGGTAGATCCAAAGCAGAATTCCAGGTTAACGTTCCAAGTAAAAATATTTATTAGCAAATGCACTACTTGTACATTAAATACGCCTGCCATAACATTTTTATACCCCATACAATAATATTAACCTCATATTAAAAAAATCCACAGATGCTCTTTAAGAGGACAAACTTATACTAGATAGAATTTCTATTCCATAGAACTTCAAAAGCAAAATTTTATGACACAATACTGCCAACAGATATTAGCTTTTATATTTGCATCCACCTTTTTATGTTTTTTTAATGTAAGTTTTAGAAAGCTAATTTAAAACTATAAAACATAAAATATAAAGAATAAATAAAATAACAATTAGGATGATGCTAGTGGGGACAAATAAGCTTTTCAACTCTATAATAACGCATGAAAACAAATATTTAAAGAAATGCTGATGTAGGCAGTTTTATGCCATGGCAATATAATAAACAACATTATACAAAGAAAAAACCTATATAGGAAAAGGAAGGTGAGTTAACTGAGGGTCTGACATCGCGACGAGTGCAGGTTCCCTCCAAGGGGTCTCTGGTAGGTGAAAAAAAAACCCTGACTTTTCCCGGTTTTGTTAAAAATTTACGTTTTACCCTGACTATTCCAAGACTTTTGCAAAGGATATCAATTTCCATGACTTTTCCAGGTTTTCCATGGTTTCCAGGTGGAGTATGAACCCTGTTAAAGGCTCATTAAAAAGCTAAATGGAATTAAATAATGTGTGTGAATTTGCCATAATTCTCGGTTGCAAATTACAACTTACGGCCTGCAATTGCGAACGCTAACTTCATACCGAAAACAAGTTCGAGTATAACGAGTTATTTGGTTTTTAAATATCAAGCACTTCATACAATTTTTGTACGATGAACTGAATGGTAGTAGAGTTGTAATTAGCGGCGAATTCGAGCAACGGCGCTTTTAAATGAGCAATACATTAAAAAGAGACGGTACTCGAATTCATTTTGGCGTTGACATGGTGATGACATAAGTGATCAAATCATAGCAATATGCGAAGTTTCATAGTGATGGCTCAATTTTTTAGGGTCTATGTATTCTAATTGTATATATATATATATATATATATATATATATATATATATATAGACATTATATTTATATATGTATATCTAATTTTCAATAATGAAATGGATAAATCCAAACAATAAAATAAAGAAAAAGCGCCAAAAAACCCAATTAATCTTCTAGTCCTGAAAATAAATTCGACTTTTTTCCAAAACATCATTTTTTGTTAATTGCTCTCTTTATGTACGGAACTCTACATAATTAATCAGAAAACATTTTCTCCGTAGGTACTCAAACGAAGTACTTGACCCCTTGTATCACCCTTTCACAAATGACAGATAAAACGGCAGGTGATAAATCCTCCTCACACTGGGAATCATTGTGGGATGTTTCTGACATTCATTCGATAAAAGATTTTCAGAACGAAAGTGTAAAACGTTCTTTTGGCTCAAATCAGACATAAAAGATATATTTTTTTGAACAAGGGAGTTTTGATAGAAACATGTTTTTAGTAATATTTAATAATGGGTGCTGAAGACAATGTTAGCTATATTCTTAGAGGCAGTTTCTTTCAAAAAAAAAAAAGTTTCAGATATGTTTTTCAACTTTATTTTTCTTTAAATGAAATATAAAGAACTGTCACTGATTTTTCTGTTAAAGTAACAAGTGAAAAAAAATCAATTTATGTTCTCACAAACTCTAAATTCACAAAGATTTCAAACAAATATTTAACTTTCATTTCAAGCTCAGAAATTATCGAATTACAAGAATCATCTAGAAAACAATGGTGCTCATGTTTCTAACAGTATTTTCTATATATCAACCAGCTATTTACTTCTCCATCTCTACTGTTAAATATTTCGGCATACTTTTTTTAAAAATCTTAAATAGTGCAATAATCGAAAGAGAGAAAAAAGTTATTTAATACACCATAGTACAATCATTAATAATTATGGTTTAGTTTTTAGTATAATTTCGTTTTTATTTAATAAACATATCGATAAGTATAAAATGACGTTTTTCCATTAATTTTAGATACGCTTTATCGTGTGAGATTTTTATAAATCTTGGAAAAGTATTTTTGCTGATTTAAAAACAAATACATGTGTCACAAAAGAAGCAACAAAGCTCAAGTTTTGTGTACCACAGAATGACAAAGAGCTATCCCATTGTTCAGACAGTAAATTTATCAAAATATGACGGCTATAAATCAAATTATAATTGAACCAATACTTTAAACAAAATGTATTTATTATAATGTGTCGAACATTTCCTACTTCGCTTTTCCCTTTTTCAAACTTTACCAAAACTTTTCTAAGAGAACTTTGACAACATTTTTTATGATTTTAATAAAATTTTTAATATTACTCAATAATGTCCAATTTCTTGCGATTTTTCTCCCCGGGTTTTTGTTTTCTTTCGCACTGTTGAAAGAACACTTAAAATAGAAATAAATTTTTAAAATATATGTAATATTTTATCTTCGAATGGAAATTCCATAAAAATTCTTTCTCAGGAATGATTGAAATTTTTACCAAATCTTGTCCGAATCGGTCAAAAGGGCCTGGATTTGTATTGTTGATCGAACAAAACAAACAAACATTGATTTGTAGATATAGATTAAGAAATTAAATCATGCATAGCTTCATGCGGTAATGTAAGCATTACTTAAGAAATCAATCAAAGCAATGCTGAATTCTTAAAAAAAAAAAAAAAAAAAAAATACAATTAAACAATAGAAAAATTCGAACTGAAATAAGTTTACCTTATCACAAAAAAAGATATTCGAAACAACTTGAAATGTCAATGCTTGACGAAATTCTGAAAGCCTCAATGACCACAAGGATATTTTTTAACTCCATGACAAAGTACACAGCTACTTTTTATATGTGTGGCAACACGCAAGTTCAAGTTCTAAGCTCACATGTTATTGGTGGAAAAGGCTTATAGGCGGTTCTAGAGTGCGGTTCTTTAAGCCTAATAATTTGAATGTTAAGAAATGACAGGGGGCAAGGGGGGAATGCTCTTTCTTTTTATTTTTGACCTTTGATTTCATGCACGCACATCTGTTTAACGAGATAATAAAAGAAAAGGGCTGAATAGAACGATTTTTATTTATTTAAGGAAAGTGACAGAGACATCGAAAAAGTTTTACGAATTTATTGTTTGACGCAGTTACGCAAACAACAGTAAGTGGGGACTATTATGTCATAAATTGGGAGCAATTTCCGAACTGGAGGCAATCCTGCAGATATGTTTGTTTTATCAAAGAATGTTTTTATTTACACTTTCTTACTTAGAAGACTGAAATTTATTCTCAGCGTTAGCGTAATTGGTAGTTATTTGCAATTAAAAAAAAAAAGCGAAACGTTTTTTAGCAAAAGAGCTACATATTTTTAAGTTAACGATTAAACCTTTTCCGCTGCTGTCCTACTTTTAACTTTTCATGGCAGTTTGTAATGTCACTGGCAAATATTTTCTCACCACTCTGAATTAAGATAAAAATAAAATAAATATCAAAAGAGATCATTATTTTCACGGTCAAATAATTATTTTCACGACATTGAGAGTGGTTGTTTAAAATTTTAAAAATCGCATTCAAGTTTACATACTCAAGGCAAGGCACAATACTTGTTTTAGGGTTATTTAACTGCATTTGTCACTGATTCGTCAGTGGATTTCAGGTCATATCTCTAAGGAATGCATAATGCTTCCATATTAATTAATTAATGCAGGAAATGGGTTTTGTAAATGGAAGCATATTTATTTTCACTCATACAGCTCTCGTTTAGAATTTGATAAATTCGAAGTGCCAAACGTTGTTTTTAATGCTGCATTTGCTCTTGCTTTGATCTCCGTATTTAAAGAGCTGAGCTAAAAATTTCTCAGTTCTCCAAAAAATTCGTTTCTACGATATTTCCTCCTAAAACTTTATCTTCTTCT
Organism: Octonoba sinensis; assembly: GCA_038502835.1. NCBI lineage: Eukaryota > Metazoa > Arthropoda > Arachnida > Araneae > Uloboridae > Octonoba > Octonoba sinensis. Next base: position 11,714,615 of record CM076606.1, on the reverse strand, counting down.
TTACTTGAATACGTTAAGTATTCTGATTAACTCTTAGCAGGAGTCGTGCCAGATCAAATTCAGGTTCGTTTTCGGACCCTCCATAAAATTTCAATCAATCAAAACGGACGTTTCACAAAATTCGAGTTAATCAAAACGGAACTTTCACAAAATTCTGGTCGATCAAAACGGGCCCTTCATAAAATTTCGAGCAACTAAATCGTACTTTTTACAGAATTATTTATTAAATAAGCGGAACAAAATAAAAAAAAAATTCATCACTGCACATGTACATTTTGAATTTTCACAAAAGTCTTCTTAAAATTCGTAAAAAAACGTCCCCTGTTAAAAATGCTGGATCGATCCCTGCTTAGCTAAAACCATACTTCATTTATCACGCTTTTGCTGGAAAAATATTCTGTACCACGTGCAATTACAATGAAGTAAAAACGAGTAAACTTGACTTTGTCTTATAACCACAAAACCACCGTGGAATTTTTGGTTTAAAACAGCGCATCGTCCAGCTGAATAATATGACGCTTATTCAAAATTGTTAAATAATGAAATAAATAGCTACCAAGACTTTTAGCAAGTCTCTCGGGGTAAGTAAATACCCTTAAGTACTCGTAAGTAAATAAAAGAATCTTGCATCCCAAATGGAAAAACAATGTCAATCCTACTTGTCGGATTTACAATATTCCATAACTTATCATCAGACTTTCTCACGATGCGAAAAAACACCGTAAAATGATGAACACTATTCTTTTAAGGTCAGATCATCTTTGAACTTTCAACAATGACCTTAATTCAGCGTGTCAAAACGAATTCCTTTAGTAACTTTATCGACTTTGTCTAAGGAATATAATGATGTCATGCTTCAGCTGGCGGTGCTCACCTTGACTAGAGATGCGACATAATGCTTACGTCATAAGTGCAAATTTCTTCCTGTAGTAGAGTTTCAGCTTTCATTGGGAAAAAAAATTCTTTGGTTCTTAAAAAAAAAATCTTTGAAACAGAATGTCAAAAAACATCGTCGTCCATTTACTTGGTCAAAAATAAAATAAACTGGAACATTAGTTCGTCTCTACATTTCTGAAATTACACAATATAACTATCAGTCATGAGACATTTTTGGATTGTGAACAACTTTCTAAGTGCCTGAAAAAATGCAAGTTAATCGGCAAGAAACAAGAAATTCCGTCTAGAACAGTGGTCCCCAACTCGCAGATGTCTGCGGACCACTCAGCCTGAAATAGAATTACCACCGACCTCACATTACATTATTACATACATTTTATCAATTGTTAGAAAATTCAAAGGTGAAACAATTTTTAAAAACAAATTGTCATTATTAATTAAGAAACTATTATAATTAACAATATTACAAAAACTCTTTTACGGTAATTTTCAGGACGTAGGTTGTACGACACAACAAGTAAAAGTATTTTATTTTCAAATTGTCGTTCAATGAAATAAAGAGACTTTTATAAATTTCCCAAAGCACTTGGTCTTCAAAGTCAGTGGACATGATATCAATCCATGCCTTTACTGTATTGTAAAAAAATGAAATATCTTTCCTTTTCTTAGAAACTTATATGATTGTGTTCTAATAACACTGGTCAACAAGTGTTTTGTCCGAAGAATGAATTTCACTTTTCCTGAGGTAGTTTTGCAAGAGGGATACATATCTGCCATCAAAATTTTTTCATCACGTATAGTTTTTTAGTTATAAGGAAGGAAATGTTCGATTTTTACGTTTTTGTCACTGTTTTTTCGATCATACAGCGTCTTTTTTATTGAGATAAAGTACACAAGAGAGCTTGGAGGTCAGCCGTTAAATCAGTGGTCACTTTATTTTGCTGCGAAAAACTTAGTGGAGTGTCGTAAACAGCCCCAAAAGACACCCCCCCTCCCCCCACGGAATTGCGTATCAAATAAGTACTGCACTGGGTGCGGGTCTCGGTAGGAATTTCGCGAGAATTGGGATACGAACGCAAATAGGCAAAAGATTGATACTGTACGACACGTTTAATGAGCATGAGCTACTATTTTTTATCATAGAACTCTCCTGTTGGGTATGTAAAAATGACCCCTGAAAACATGGAAGCTGTATAAGCGATGAACATTCCATCAGGACATTTCAGTTATGGAAAAGAGATATCAAAGGAAAGTGGAGCGCAACTATATGTTAGCAGATTACTGCTGGACGTTAAAAAGGGACATTCCTGAGGCAAAGTATGCCAGAACATGTCAAAATCGATCCTTTTATGGTAAATAGAAAATTACTTGGTTTTTTGTTGGAAATGCTTCTAATGTAAGAATTACAATGCCCTTTAAAAAAGGGGGTGGGGGCATCCTAAAGGCTTTTTTGATTGGTCTTAGAAGTATTTTCCATGCTGAATTCGAAAATGAATTTTCGAATTTTCCTTATTGGGTTTTGCTTCTAATGTGCTCTAATAATTTAGGGTAAGTGTTATTAATCTAAATTATTATAGCACCTTGCACGGAAAATCCTTATGTGATAGAGAAAAATGGTTTTTATTTTCGAATTCAGCGTGAAAAATACTTCCAAGAACAGTTAACAAAGTCTTTGGGACATAAAAAACAGTTTTATAACCTGATATTCATCAGGACGAATGTGTTTACACAATATTAATCAACAAAAGTCATTATTTTGATTCAATCACTGGAAAATGTTACTGTTTTTATAAGTAGTCACTGGGTTCTCCCAGTTTTGCAACACTGAAATACACTTCCATGAGAAGTTTTATGAAATTTCATTTAATAGTTCATTTGGAATTAATAAAATAAGGTTTTTATGGTGCAAAAGTACGTTTATGTTCTTTTAAACTGCTAATTTTGATTATTTTGATTAAAAATGTCAAGGATAGAATGTTACAAATGAATATAACCACTACATGTTTTAATATTCACTTTCGTTTTGCAAGGCTGAAATTTACCAGTGTTACGCGAAATAAGTTATAATTGACACCATGGGGCTAGGTGTGGACACGTTGTGGTGGGGCTTGTAGGCATTTTTAAATTAGCCGCATTCAGCTTTAGGTGGTAAAAATATTAATTTAATAGATCATATAGATAACACTGTGTAAGCAACATTTTATGACATAGAAACTGATGAACAAAAAATTGAAGAACTGGAAATAAGCAAGAAAACAAAAATCAATTCGGATTTTTTTTTAATAGATTTTCTTTATATGTTGCTAGAAGTCTGGCTTTAACATATTTCAAACGTTCAAGAAGACAGAATGCTGATTTTGTATCTGAAGTGTACCAATACTAATGTTAACACACATTAAAGTTTTTTTTTCTTTATTCATTTATTTATTTTATTTATATTTTTTTTTTTTTTTGCAAAAAAAATATATTCTTACAAACAGGTTCAAAATTCAAACCGATTGAAAGGTTAAATTATTCATGAATTGACAGAGATTAAGATTTTACACACTTTTAAGAGCTGTAATTTATTATATGAATAGCTATTCTAAGATTGTCCGCGCTTACCCCGAAAAACATCTTTAAAAAAAACATTATTCAAAAATTGTACAGCGGAAAAATTTCATCTATCAACCAAATTAAAGGTAGAAGGCGAAATCCTTTGGAAAAAAATTGACGCGCAAAAAAACTAGTATATTTTTTTGCAAAATTTATGAAAATTGTTCACACTAGCCCCCTTCTGCCCTAATGGTAACTGCAGATTATGGGTTCCGTTCCAGCAGGATACGATGGCGGCAACTGTAGCATTTAAGAACCATAGCAGTGCCCCCATTCATTCTAATACAGCAAACGTTTGCTGGTTGCCAACATTGCAATGTGCCGCTTTCAAACATTACTTTATCCTCGAGGGCGTCATTGGAAAGCTCATGACACAACTAAAAGCTAAAAGCCAGCCAAATTGGTGAATTCCGAGAAAGCAACTTCACAAAAACCAAGTGGCCCAAGGAAAAACCCTAAACCTCCAACCACAGTCATTAACCTTATTCACCCTCCAGAGGGTAAATTAGAACTCGCGGCAATGAGCTTTCTTCTGTCTGATTTAAACACGGCAATACAAGAAAGATTTTGAGCCTCAAAGTACTTAAAACGACCATTTTATTCAAAGACCACACACGACAGGACAACTTTTTAAAAAAAAATCTGTCTATACAAAGTAGGCCCAATCTTTCATAGAAATGTCTTACGTAACGAACAACGTTTCCGCCTGCACGAAAACATGCTGGTATTATAGGAACGACTCCTAAAATAGAGTGACAATATTTCTGAAGAATAAACAGTCACAATGGATCAAAGAAATATGGTTATATTATAAGAGAAGTTTTATAATAAAAAAACCATACGCATTTAATAGATAACTGCTTGTACCTCCTACTAAACTTCAAAGTCGTTTTCACTCTGAAATAATGAATACTTGGAAATGTTGAGCTAGGGGCTCAATATGACCAGCCGAAAAACTTGCCAAATTTAATGACAAATCAAATTTTTGGAATAAATCGTTTCCGATGACCTTGTTCGGAAGAGCATCATTTCGAAATTGAGAAAGCTGCATTGTTCAGACGTTTTCGTGGTGGAAACGGTTTAAAATCATGAAAATCGTTAAAAATAATTATTTTGGCACACAAAATATAATAAAATGAGCTATAAAATACATAACAGTTTGTTGATAGCAGATTTCAATCTGAAATCGTGTGCTACTAATCTGATACAGAAGTTCTAAAATTACATGAAGAGAATAGTGAAGTACATGAAGAGAAAATTACATACCATTTACCATTTTATCGCCGAACAGATTTGTTTGAATAAATCTTAAAAAGAAAAATAAACTATTAAAAATAGTATCCAGGGTTCGCGCTAAGCCGCGCGATTGCGCGATTCTAGCAATATATTTTTTTAAAAATCCCACTCTAAAAAAAGGTCGTTTGCGCGCTGTTCCGCAACTAACAGACATGTGTTCAAAACATTCAATACATCGCGAAACAAAACTACTATTCTAAACTGATAATTCAAAACAATGTTGGTTTTCGACTGCCATCTTATCAATATTAATAAAAAGAAGAATCTAGGAACCCTATTTATCATATATGGGGTAGGATTGACAACTTCTTCATTCTTTAAGCTTATTGAACAATGTAAGGCCTATGGAAATGCAGACTCATCTTCATTCATTCTACAGGTATTCTCAGAGGACAAAGTCAAAAAAAGGAGTGGGAAAGGGATATCTTTGGTCACTGAAAAGTTTAATTTTGTGAACGATCCGTTTTGTGTGAACTTTGTTAATGTTTATTCTTTCCTTGCTGAGCATAGATAAGATACTCATCTTCTATTACATAGATTGTATTATTAGATCATGTTCGGACAGTTTAGTAATACTTTTAAAAACAAAAATTTCCCACTTAAATTTTAAAAATCCCACTTAAAACTTTAGTCAAGGTGGGAAATCCCACCTTGTATTTTTCCCCAGTGTAAACCCTGGTATCCCTATAATTGCCCTCAAATTTTCTGTCTGTGCGCGAAATATGGAGAGTTCTTTACATTTTAATTAGAATGTTTTTTTACTGTTAACACTATTTTAATAACGTAAAAACTATTTAAAATAACACTTAGACTATTTACAAAAACGAATAATTAAACTAGTAATACCGATCATACTGAGTGTAGCCCCAATACGTCCTATCAAATATACTACAAGAATCTCAATTTCACATGATCTGTCAGGACCATTTCACCTGGCTTTTATACCCGAGAGCCCAACTAGCATAGAAAGTTCCAGAAAATACCACACATCTCGGGCTAAGAATGTTCTGGAGTAGCGGTACTCAATGATTCGGAACGTACGCATATGACAACAAGTTCATAGACCATAACATGACGATTAATGTGCGTTTCTTTGCTAATGTCGCTATATTTGTCAAACAAGCGGCCCTTTTTAGGGCAAACTCACTCTGCAACTGCTTGCGCAAGGAGTGCATTTTAGGGTTTATCTGCGCAACAATTTTTATATTACTAAGTATCACGTTTGTGACTGTCTTTACCGGGATCTCGTATGCTGAGTACTGCTGTTTTAGAGCTTTTCTATCTCATCTAAGGACGTTGAGGTTTTGTCAACAAATGTCATCAACTGGGGCACCAGAGTGTTCATCAAGCGTCTTGTAAGATCACTCCAAAGATAAATAAATAAACGCTGTAAAAGGTGTTTTTCTGTCAGCGCAGAGTCACTGCTGTGAAAACAACCTTTCGCCGCTACCGCCGCATTGGGATGTGAAATATACAGTTGAACTCTCTTAATACAAACACGGTTAATGCGAAATCACGGCTAAAACGAACATTTTGTTCATTAAGTTTGGTTCACTATTTAATTACACTAAATATCCCACACATATTACGAAGATTAAAATACAAATTTCAGCTAAAACGAACAAAATTTCTGAACTATACAAGTTTTCTCGATTGCATATAATTACTATTATTTTTTTTAAAAAAGAAGGTGTTGGTTATTTTGAGTAATTGTAAACCACCAAGTACGTATTTCGAATCCTACGTTGAATCTTTCTGAGATCTGCGTATGATAAAATTTAATGTACCTAAAAAACAACTAACCATTAAGGATTTTTTCCAAAATTGTTAGCTTTTAAAAGGTATGGTTACTTTTTTTCTCTCAATGTACTAGTAAGATTTAAAAATGCACATTAGTAAAAATAAATCATTTGGTTTCACTATTTATTATACTCTTTATTATAAATAGTAGTAATTATTTTCAAAATATAAACATGCATTTCTAATACTTTTCTTTACACAATTTTACTTATTTACGGTTGTTACGAATAACGGCTAATACGAACAAATTAGCGAATTTTTGGCATTTCGTATTAAGCGAGTAAGTATATATATATATATATTAATATAAAAACTTTTTTTAAATAATAATTTGTAAAACTTTGTTATGGAGAAAATTTTATGACCGTAAATTTTCCCAACTTTTTCCTATGCACACATTGAGAGAGGGGAGGGGGAGGAATATAAGAATAATAAGTCAATGAAATTATATTTAAAGCGATAACTTTCAAAGTACTTCTATTTTTTATTTGAACATTTAATTAAAAAAAAAGTATTAGATATGAGTTGTTCCGTATAAAGACGTCGTGTAATTTTCGTAAACTATGCATATTTTTATTCACGTAAACTTAGACACGCGTTTGGAGCATGATGAAAAATAATGTTAAAAATAATCTTTGAATATAAAAATATATTCAGTAGCAATGGGATGTCCCAAAACTACGTATAACCTGATATTTGGAATGAGTTTAAAATATTCAGAATAAAATCATTGATCAAACAATATTTTAAAAACAGGGTGAGGATCTTGATATGAGGTTTTTTATAAATTTCTTATTGCTAGCTATTCGTTAATGTAAAATAATTATTATAAAAATGTAAATAGAAAAGCACTCCACGGTTTTTTTTTCTTTTCTAATATTAAAATTAATATATGACAGATAAGACAAATGATGAAAACATTTTGTATGATAAAACAAAGATAAAACAGCGTAAAAAAGCAAATTGCCGAACAAATAACGCAAATAGCTATTTCGAGGCTTCGATTGAGCCTCCTCAACAGTGCAGAAAAGAAGTGCTCAATACACAACTAGAAAGTTGTAAGTGAACAGGGGGAAGACCACTGTTAAAGAAAAAAGAACATCTTTGTTACATATAAAACATACATTTAATACAATGAAAAGATATATAAACATGAAATTCAATGTCAAAAAAAAAAAAAGGATTGCTCGAGTTTCAGGGTTCGTACCCTTTTGGCAAAATCAAAAATAAGGACTTTCTAAGGACTTTTTAAGGACCTACAAAAAATTTTAAGGACCTCACAATTTTTTTGAAATATACAAACTGTTATGTTTATTTCAAAAGGAAGCATTATTAAAGAGGAAATTGATTTAACATCGTATTTTTATTAGGAACACAACATAAACACTTTTATGGAGCTCTCTTTGACTTGTTGCTTTTCTAATGTCCAATACAGTCAGGCAGTTAAATAATTATTGGAGCTAGTAATAAGAAGCATACAACACAAGCATTAATCATACATAAGCAAATTATGATATGAAAATTTATCAAAAATGGTTAGTGCTATAAAATACAAGTTAAATGAAAAACAATTTAAATAAAAAAAATTGTTAAAGAAAACGCTGCACTTTGTCTTGAGAATTTGTGTTTAATTTAGATTTTTTTTCCACTTTACTTAACTTATGTTGCCAGCATCTCAATTTAGGCTTACTTAAATTTTTTATCTCTGCATTAAATAATTTTTTAAAATTACTTAGAAGAGTTTGCAAAAATTCAGAAAAAACTTTTTCAACTTGAGAAAAATATCTCATTTTGGAAATAATATACAAATAAAAAATGGAGCTTATTCGCTTAAAACTTTGTACATTACCCTCAAATAGTAACTACCAAAATTTAACTAAAATAAAGTTTCAAAAAATTGAAAAAGGTTTTGAAATAAAAAATAACACAAGCAGACGACAGGCTGCAAATACTAATACAACTGTCAACTTTTTAATTAATTGATATATTTACAGGGTGCAAAAAGATAGAAGTCTCAAAAGCTGCGTGCAATTTTCGGCGAAGCACATGCTAGATGTTAGCGAGTTTCCGAAAAATAGGTTTTTACATTTTCGTGTTATAAGTTATTAAAATTCAGGTAACTTAATACATGTCTTTTTAAAAAGTTTCTTGAAAAATTTTCTTGTTTTGTAAACAATCCCTTTAGATAAAAATACTTGTACATCAGCTTGAAAAATCGGATCTTTTGGCGAAAAATCGAATTTTTGAAGTTTACAAATAAAAACAGGAAAACAAGGGGGAAACGGAGCATTTGGCAACTACGGTGTATAGGTTTAAGAAGAGGTCGATTCCTTCAATTTACTGCAAATTAAGAAATTTCACGAGATACAAATTTTGATTAACGCAGCAAATATCCATCATCCCATACACAACAAAACCACACAGCGAACGATCTCGAAGCCAAATTGGTGGATAAAAATTTACTAAATATTAAAATATTGCTTTAAAACAAATTTTCGATACGGGAATTTATTTCATCTAAAAAAAAAAAAACAATGGGAGAACAAATTGTTTAGAGAAAGATCAGCTGAAAAGCGAGCGGGAGAGTTGGCAACTCGGCGCTTATTATAGTGTAAGATATAAGAGAAATGATAATAAAGTTAAATCACTCTTTTACCTTTAACAGTATAAATAAGCGATAATCATACATGCGATTGGTCAAACACAAAAAAAGCTGAAAGTTTTTTTTTTTGCCTATATATTAGTTAATGTATCTCTTTTATTGAGCTAGATGTCAACAATATGCTTCTTTGAAGTATCCCCCCCCCCCCTTAAATTAAAAAAAAAGTTTCAAAAGCAATATTCATTTACTGATTACTTGTTAAGAGCTGCTCCTACTTGCTTTATTGATAATTGTTTAGAATGTAGATGATTTAGTAACAATTTTCATGCAAAAAAAAATATTTATTTACTTTATAACTCTACTTAATAAATAGTATTGAATCCCAAATTTGAAATCTTGAAATTCGGCCCTTTTTCGAAAATTCCTGATTTTTGTTTATTTATTAAATTTTTTCCTCTCTAGTCCTTAAAATTCTGTTTTTCAAATTTTATTCCTTTTTCTTTTCTCTTTTAAAAGCAAAATGAGGGACCTTGTGTGATTTGTTTTTCTGTGGTCTTAAATGGTGCCCAGTTGCTGGGCACATTGCATTTTGTACAAATGCTTTGTGTTTTGATTCGCCTTCTCTACTAATATTTTAATTTTTTTTTTTATAGATGTAGCTCGATTTTCTTTTACATACAATTGCAGGAAATAGCAAATTGGGAGCTGCCATGTGGGTGGGTACAAGTTCATTTTAACTGAATTGGGGGCTGTAATTTGAAGCATTTTATCAAAATCCGTGAATTTTTTTCTTTTTTTTTTTTTTTTTGGAAAAATATATAACACATCAATTTACTTATACCTTTTCAAAAAAAAAATTAAAAAAACAAGCGTTAATTATTTACCTACCAGTTGAGAAAGCACTGCAATTTGTAGTAAAAACGCGATGATGTTTATGTAAAGCCGCCATTTTTGGTCCTGTCAATCCGCCGTGTTGGGTCTGTCCGCAAGCCGCGACAGTACCGGACCCGAGCAAACCAAATTTGAGGTTCGATTAAATAGTTGAAATGAAAGAAGTTTGATTCTTGTTGAACAATACAAAAGATAGCAATACAAATAGAGTGCATGGGTATCTTCTTATTTTAACAAAAAACATTAAGCACCTGGAATAAAAAATAAGGACTATTTAAGGACTTTTTAAGGCCTTAAAAATGAAAATGGACATTAAGGACTTTCTAAGGACCTTTAAGGACCGTACGAACCCTGAGTTTATAACAGTACCTCGATTCTTCCTTGGGGCCGTTCATAAATGACGTCACACTTTTTTCCCATATATTTGACCCCCTCCCCCCTTTGTCACACAACAGCGGACCCTCTCCCCCCCCCCCCTTTGTCACGCGTCATGCTATGTTGCATAATGCATGATGTCACACTTCTTGTTACCCCCCTCCCCTTGTCACACTTTGTCACAATTTCACGAACCCCCCCTCCCCCCCTTGAAGCGTGACATCATTTATGAATGATCCCCTATTAAAAATTAAAGATTTAAAAAACCAAAAATTGCATTTCGATACATTCTCAAATTTCTTCCTGAGAGTTTTGCGTTTCAAATGGTCGATTTGTCATTGGAATAAGAATTGTTTAACCTACTCACATTTGACAATCACTGTTCTTATAACCATAAGAACAGTTGTTCAAATTTTGATTTGACACGCAATGGAAATTAGTTAACCAACCCATTTTGACACATTACGTAACGTTAAGTTCCTTCTTTCTATTTACAGTGCTTAAGGTTAAACTATTTGTTTCACAATGTGGATGGCATTCGTTCGTGGTTTCAGCATTTTTGATGCTTCATGTACTATTTAGAGTAGTACAGTAATGCTATTAGAGTTCTAGAATATTCTCTCGTACTCCCCTCTTCCAAAACTTGATTTATTTATTTTTGTTTTATTCTTATATTTTTAAGTTATTCCATTTCGTTTCCTCGTTAAACTATCCATGACAAAAAATGATCGTTCGTCAGAAGCATAAAGATGTAAGCATTATGGGTAACAAAATATTATTTTCCACGTTGAATCCAGAGACTTCTGTAAAGTGCGAGCAATTAAGTCGCACACTATACAGTTATGCTTACACGAAAAACCGAAAATCACCATTTATATCTTTTCAGTTCCGTTCTAAATTTTATTAATAAATAACCAAATCACAGAACGAAACAAAACAAGAAACATAGGTTTTATTTTCCAACTTAACAACAGAAAACACCGCAAAAAACACACAAAATAAACAAACGCTGCAATTATTTGCACTGCATGTGGCAACAGTTTCATTAGCGCGGAAGCATGCAATGTTAATTTGAAAAGGGGAGGACGGAATCGACTAAGAACACATTTTGTAACCACAAGTGCGCAATATGAGAACTATAAGCTCAGTAGGTGACTGTTTTCATAACGCCAATTATATTTTCTCAGAACTTATTTAAATACCAAGAGAAAAATATACACAAATACTGACAAAAAATGCTTGATGTCGAGGCAAGATTTTTTAAAGAAAAACACACGCAGACAAATTATACAATTAATTCATCCTTTGACTCTGGGAAACCCCCGATGAATTTAATGCCTTTTTAACACACATTTCTGCTACTATATATCAGTTACTATACATATTTGTGCTACATTTTATATATTATTTGTGCTATTTTTTATTGATAGTATAGTATACAGTGCAGCAACATTACAACTCCACCTGATGGAAGTTGAAACTTTGTCAAGAGGTTGCTCGCTCGTGTTAAATTTCAAAAAGTTTTCTTTTATATATACTTTGCGCGTCAGTTATCGATGCTCTGTTTCATAACCTTTTTTTTTCTTGTAAATATGTAAATATACTTTTGTCATTAAATTTTATAAAACAGTGACATTAATGTATCGTTAATACTTTCAACAAACAACCTCCGACTCTCACAACAGCAAAGAATGAATTTTCTCTGGTTATCCCCGTAATCATAATGAATAAGTTAAATGTTTTGAATACAATAAAATTTATAATTTCACCCACAAATGGAATAGAAATGGCACATTTTAATGCAAGCATTAGCATTATTTTACTAGACATTTAATTCAAATTAAAGAAATACTATTGCTTATTGAACTTTTACCTTGTTCAAAATCGTTTTATGAAAATATTTTTAAAGTAATAAAAGTTAATATTTTTATTTGAAGGGGGTTTTTTAAAAATATTTATAAAACTACTTAAAAAAGAAGTTGACTGATCTATTAAAATTTAATGCATTTAAGTAGAATATATTTTTAGTATCAAAAACCCTAATAACTTATGCTATCTTATTCATCATTTATTCTAGGCTTTTCACATTTCTCTGTTATTCACAATAAATCTGTCTATCGTACAAAGTCTGCTTTCCACTTTGTTGATAACAACAAAATATAAGTCCCATATTCTCCATCCTAGTTCCTGTTTTTGGCAGCAAGTGCTAAATACAAAATAGTTTTGTTCAGTGAAACCTAAAAACAGTTGAAGAAAGGTCATTTTTTTCCAAATTATTTTTATACATTAAAACTGTCTACTAATGTATTCTTTTGTAATAACTACAATACAATTTTAAATGTTAAAAATCTATTGGTATCTTCATTTTTTGAATTTGCTGCTGTAGCAAACTATTCGGACAGGCCGAATTTGCTCTTACCGAGTATTCGGCCAGTCCGAATAATCGGCTAGATCATGAAATGAATATTCGGCCAAGGGGACAAATAGGATGAATATCGAACAGTAGCCGAATATTCGTTACATCCCTACAAAGAACGCCTACAAAATCTTTACGAAACCGATGAAACTACTATCTTGTTTTGGAGAATGTAGGATAGTTTACACTGATTAAAATTTGCATGAAATTTCTATACAGCAAGCAGATATTGTCGAAATAAAGTACATTTTAAAATTGCACAAAACGGTTATCTATGGAGTTCAAAAACTTCTCAATTTCAGTTTCAAAGTTGCAGTTTCTGAAGAAATCCCGGCTCTGGTAACATTTCTTCGGAAAAATGCGTTGCTACTATGAATTCAGTTTCAAAAACTCATTATTCTTAAAATAGAGCTCCAAAACCCTTATTTATTTTCTTTTCTTGACACCCCCTCTTTTTGTCCCCCCCCCCCCCCCCGCCCGATCTCATCGCAAATTGTTAATCCCAACACACTAAACGACAAATCGAAACTACTTCAAGGCATAACCGCAATATAAGATGGACAATGACATTGAATGAACTGTTATAAGTTCTGGATAAACAACTAAAGTCTTTTCATATCCGTCAGTATGTAAAGCGCTTTAGTATTTCATGCAAACGTGCAATGCGCCATTAATGAAATGTATTCACGCTTTCGTTCTAGATTTTGAAGAATGCTCCAGACGAAATAGCGTTATTAAATGTGCAGCATTGCCGTCGAAAAGCGAAATACTCTAATTAGCTACAAAAGAACGCATCTGAAGTGAGCTATAAAAGAACGTTTGTAAAGCAATAAAGTATTCCAAAAAAGGAAAAAGAAAAATAAATCAGATTAACGCTTCACATTTCTCAAGGAATGACATAGCTTTTCGTGTTTTGCTCTTTTTAAGCGAAATATTTTAAACATTGCACATTTGCATTACTACAAAAGAGGATTAAGTGCTTTTACATCACACTTTGCCCTTATTTACACCAGCTTTCGAATCACATACTTCGTTTCAAATGCATTTGGAGAAATGTAAAAGTCAGCATTTCAACTAGACACAATTGGACAAATGTATGAAAATAACAATTACTTCGCATTCTTAATTGGCTTTAATTTAGAGGGGAAAAGGTTAAAATTACGCAGCAATTCTCTCATAAGTAAAGCCCAATTTTATTTATACAGTAAAACCCCATTATACCGCACCTCAGTAAACCGCGGTGACTATCATGTCCCCCGACGTTTGAACCACCCTTTATCATTGCCATTTAAAGGTGATTCCTTATTTAAAATCGTAAATAAAGCCAGCCCGAGCACACAAATATTCTGGCAAAAGAGCACCCATCCCCACTAGACACACTAACAGATAAAGCCCTATTGTGATAGGCGTGATGTACACCTTTTTCATGCTTTTTGTGTCTTTCAACCTAGAGCATATAGCTTGATTTCAAAATCGGGTGGAATCGCCCAGACTTGTTTCTCTTAACAGGCAGACTACAGTGAATAAAATGGCAGCAAAGAAAAGAAAAAAATTATACTATGGGGGGGAAGAAAAGTTACGAGTAATTGATAAAGTTAAAAATGATCAACAAAAGCGAGTGTTATTTCGTGAATATGATTCCGCGGTATAGTTTCACTATACCGCGGTTATGTTATAACGCGAGTTCGCGAGTGCCAACCATGTCCCCCGACACCCGCGTTTTAACGGGGTTTTACTGTATCATTTTCACTTTTTGACATAAATGATCGTTTACACTTCCTGCTCTTGACATTATCAATCAGTTTATGATAATTACAGTAAATTATCTAAAAAAATCATTTTGTTGGTTTATATTTTATTGTACAATTAACGAATCCCAATAAATTAAACTAACTTGAAAAATAGTTAAATGGAACAAATCTAAAGTACTCTCTGTCTAATGGAATAAATGTAAAGTACTCCTGCAATTTCATCGAAATAAAGGTAGTAGAAGAAATATAGATGAGCATATGTTTAGCTTTTTGCGAAGAATAACAAACTAAAATCGTTCTTTTTCTCTTTTTTTTTTTTTTTTTTTTGTGTTAAATATTAAAATGAGAAATGGAAAAATTCAACGTCGAGAAGAATAAAAAAATACTTGGCTAAAATAAAACTTCCAAAACTCTGGTCTCAGTGTACACCCCTTCGACAAATGGAATCGTTCCCGCCTGGTAGTCGTGGCTTTCGTGAACAAACAGTACCTAAATACTCTTCATAATATTTTCTGCTTTAACTATCGTTTATTAACTGAAATGTACCAGCGATACAAATCTTTCAGTCAATAATATTTGGAAAATGCGTTCCAAATCACAATTTTCCATATTTAATATTATAACTCACTTTATTCAAATGAATCCGTTTCTACGCACAAATTAAAAGTTAATTCATACAACGATATCCATAATTATCGTAATAAGCATTGAAAAATTGCTTTTTTTTTTTTAATTTTAATGTATTGGAGTCGATATACTATGCCTTATATTTCGCTTATTTTTTGTGCACTTTTTGAAAATAGGAAGAATGACTTCTGTTTAGATGCTGGTTAGTGGACTGTATGTTGCTTGCTGAAATAATTCAGAGTATTACACTCGATACAACAAATTTATTTCTTATCTTGAGTATTGATATTCCAAGTGCATCTGATCAAAGAAAAACAAACTTGCTCTTTCCTGTCTCTGACTGCTTGTTATAGAGTTGTTTGAGAGGGCATTGCACAGCACTTCTTGCGCTGGCAGGTAATTAACATACAGTTTACGCACAGAACTTAACATTATTTTTTTTTTTGATGACAGTCCAAAAACGGAGAAGACTAATTTATCGAACTTTTCAAAAAACAAACTGTTGCTTTGTTAACGCGGTACAATTATACAAAAATTAATCTTCAGTTGAAACGTTCGTAAAGCTATATTTATAGCAGGTGAAACATTTACCTTTGTGCAGAAACAATAAAAGAAAAATAATCAACGCAATTCTGCTTTACTTACGGATTTTTCCAAGAGTTGGAAGATAGAAAAAAAAAAGTACATAAAAAACGTTTTCAAAACTAATTATTTTTCGTGGAAGATAGATTCTTTTTTACGATCGACTTTTTTCACTTCATACGTGCACGTTTCCGATAGTGGTTGCGTGTTACTCCTTTCAAAGCACAAAATGCAATCAACTATTTTAGTCTCTTATTAACAACGCCTTTCGTGCATACCTGTACCGCATTTATAAATTTTGCACGTTTTCAATTAAAATTGCACTTGAATGACAATTCTAAATAAAACCTAAGGCCTTCAATATTCTCTTTTAAAATAAAAACCTTGAAAACAAATTTTTGATACAATAAAGGTTTTTTTGTTTAAATAGGGGGGATACTATTATTGTTTTACCCCTTCAAGCTCTGATTTTGGAAAATTAGTTGTTCTAAAATATTACTTACTGTTGAAAAACTTTTTTTAAAAAGTTTAAGTTTTCAGAACACCAAAAAAAAAAAAAAACCTAATATTCAATTGCAATCTTTATTTTGGCTGTTATAATATAATTTTTCATAGTGTTAAGTCTTAGATACTTTTACGTTATTTTCTTTATTTCGGCTGTTATAATATAATTTTTCATAGTGTTAAGTCTTAGATACTTTTACGTTATTTTTAAGAAAGGGGAAGGGGCAATAAATTTAAAGTTTTCAATTTGTGAGCGTGTGTGTGCATGCATGATCTAATAAATCATGCAGTTTTCGAAGTGGATAAATAGTTGGCCATCAGTGACATAAAAGAAAACAGATCTTACTTTGATAAGTAACATGGTTCCCTCAATGTGTTTAGGATATTGTGAAATTTATTTAACGCTAGAACTAAGTTCAATCTTAAAACCAAATTACTTTTCACTCCAAGTAAAATACAGGAAAGTAATTTCAATAACTTTTTTTTACTTTTAAACGGTTTTTTCTGTACATATAAACATCTTTTTTACGAAAATCGTTTTATTTTGAAATAAATATGATTAGTTTCTAATCTTAAAAATAAAATAAACGTTATGAAAATTAAAAACATTACCAATTAATTTTACGCTGCACTTTCTGAATAATCGTTTTACAAGTTGAAAAGAATGTTATTTCTTTTCTTTTCACCAAGCAAAATGAAGTATTTTAAGTATTAAACATTTATTTTTGTACCGAATCTGAATGAGAACGAAATCACGCACAAAATTGCAAAATACATTGCATACGGCATGGAAATGTTTTTGGAGCAAGCGATCTTTTTTTTTTTCTTCTCATTTCGATTTTTATCCTGTTTTATTATTATTACTAGCGGTACCCGCACGGCCATCGCTTGCCCGTTTTAAAAACTGAAAAGACCAGCTGGTTCGCCATTATGTATAGATATGCACTAGTATCTCCTTTTACATGTATATTATATTATTTATTAAGATGCATAAAGTTCCACAGAATTAAAAATCAGCCGACCAGGGTAATCAACCGTTGATACAACATATTCAAACTTCTTTTTTTTTTTCTTTGTGACAAAAACTCACACTTAAAAGTAAAAAGAAAGAAACAATTAAACTATAAAAAAAAAAAACAATTAAACTATGTTTGTTTTGTCAAGTACCTACACAAAGAACACGATTATGAGGTATTCGAATAGTTTCAAATCATGCGTTTTAAATATAATCAATATTTTCTCCGCATTTTTTATCTATTATTCATTGATAGTAAAACAGAAAGACAAAATTTTATTACTTGCAGAAACTAACAGCATCAAAGAGGAGAAAAACTTTCATCCAAGCTCAAATAGCGAAATGACATACATACGTGCTAATTTACTGGGAGAAAAAAATATATAGTAATAATAATAATTTACAATAGCAAATCGCTATAAAGGTAACACTTCTTTAAAAATCACAGAAAAGTATGAAGAACAGCCCCGTAAAAATATCTGTAAAAATGAGGAAATCAAAATAAAGCTATCGGTTCCCCCAATTCAAAAGGAAAAGAAATGAAAAGCCAAAAAAGTAAAAAGATAAATTAAAAATCGCTTGCGCCTCAACACGATACAAAAAAAGTTGTGAACAGAATTTTATTTAGTAAATATGCATGCAAACAAATGGCAACGCTCTGAATAAAATAAAACTAAAGCGCTTAATTAATCGTTTGGGGAAAATAATATTTTTAAGTCAATTACCGTTTTTGAAAAAATAATTTTGAACTACAGCAAAAAACGCTTATAAATTCTTTTCTAGTTAATTTTGGGGCTTCTAATTTTAGCAGGGGCCCTGCTTCGTAGTTGGTAGACAAAAACACTCAGTTATCAAATCATATCTTGAAGATTATATACAATATAAAAACTTCCTTTTTTAAGAGTATAGTTTATCTGACTCTTAAATTAATTCTGGGACATAATGCTGCTATGTCCCAGAATTAAATAAGAACATTTATTTGCCAAAAAAAGTAAGTAAGTAAAATATAAATAATAGTCATTTGAAAAAAGAAACTCGTCTATATCTGTAAGTGTTGAAATGTTAGCATTCATAGCAACAGCACGCCATAAAAAATTGTTGAAAGATTCTGCAATTTGTTATGAAAATGTTAAAAGTATCACTTTCATTTCGAAAAGTTATAAAAGAAACAACAATAAAAATTAGTGGATGAGTAATTTTCACAAAGAGATCTTAATTATGCAATTTTAGTAACATCCTTATAGGTTACTTAATTTTTTAATGTCCCTTCCCCTACATTCCAGGTCAACTCACAGAGTAAGACCTAAAAATATGCCATTATCATTCTTAATTATTAAACTGCATACTATTTTACAATAGCAAAAAAATAAACTAATGTTGAAATTTTATTTTAAACAACATATAAGAACATAATGCCATGCATCCAATCAAAATATTCCAAATTAATTATGGTTAAATTTAATTTTATTATCAAACAACTCATTCAAATTCAAAGATAATTTATTAATCATCTGAGATTAATTCATTAGTATAAAAGTACTAAAACACATTTATTATTTTCATTTATTTGTCTTGTGAAGAAAACTACAATAAACAAGCACAACATAATTTCAATAACTTTATAACTCAGGTGTTCACGACCTAGGGTTTGCTAGCAACTCCAGTGACAATAAAGTTTTTAAGGTTACAAGAAAAAATGCTTACTATGGGCCATTTCACAGTATTTTCTAAAAATGTAGAGTCCGCAACATGATACTTTTTTTGTTATAACTACGTAATTTACAGTTTAATTATCACTAAATTTTATTTTCAAATAATGTGCTCAACACATTATTGGAAAATAAAATTTGATGATAATTAAACTGTAAATTACGTAGTTATAACAAAACAAGTGTCATGTTGCGGACTCTACATTTATACAAAATACTGTGAAATGGCCCTTAAATGACTTTTTACATTAACAATGAAATACTTCATTCTTTTTTAAGCTAGACTTAAAATGCTATTAAACTCGTACATTTTTTCACAATTGTGTAGTCATGAGGAATATGTATGAAAGGACATTTATTCTTGATAAGAAATTTATAATATCAATATGAAATTCTTTTTACATATTAATTTTATGATTTTCTTTTCTATTAGTTTACAAACAAATATTTGGCAAAACGGTTGCTGCAGGAAAGTGAAAGAAAAAAGTCCTAAAACAACCTGTTATAATGCAACATTACAAATGCTGTTTATTCTTTGACAACATTACATTATTCCTTAAAATTAATTGTATTTATTTCTATTTTTCTACTTATAATTTCGTAACTTCATAATTCTGTAACAACTAAAAAACCGATTATAAATAAAACTTTTTGTAAAAGACGTGGAGTTTTATCAATAAATGTTTTGTAAAGCAGGATGCAAAAAAGATAGGAAAAACTTAAAACTGCAATAAAAAGCTCTCAAAAAATCCTCATAGAAGCAAATTACCAGAAATTGGTCAAGAATTCAGAGGAATAAAAATCTTATTTGTAGTTTTTCAATGATGAATTATTGAAAGAAGCCAACTAATTGTACATGAAATTTTAAATCTAACAGCAAAATACCTTCTTTTTTCTTTGTTTACATCAAAATAAGCACAAAGCCAAATGAAATTATTAAGTCATCAATGGAATGTACTTTAAGCTATCAAAATGATCAGAAAATTCATGGTAATTTTTCACAACACATGAAACATAACCAGTACAATTACTAGTTCTCATGACATAAAAGGAAAAACATCCTTCAGTTTCAACAAAGATAATAAGATCAAGTGCAAATTAAAATTGCACACAATTTTTAGCAACTAAAACTAATTAACTGATTAACATCGATACATTAAATTTTTACAGGAAATATAAAATCCAAAGTAGCGATAGATTAAACATACAAAGAACAATAACAAAAGCAGAAAGGGATTTTAGTTTTCACACACGAAATCATGCAAAGTGCTTTCTAAACTTCCATAAAATAGCAGGGATATTGCAGTCAGCTGACGTTGGGAAATCATGCAGCTAAACTAAGCAAACATCAGAAATTTTTTTTAGAAACATGCAACTATATTGGCATTCATTTCGAAGATTTAAGCGGAACTGAACCAAAAATCATGCTTCTCTTCCTTTGATAATTATGATAATACCTTCTGAACTGTTAAGAAGTTTTCAGTTTGTTATAACTCCCACGACGAAATCCATGACAATGAAGTTATAGGTTTTCATATTTATGAGGGAAAAATGACAAGGACAAAACTAATCGATACTTGGCACTATTCACTTCCGTTCTGGCTATTACTACGTTGTTGAGTTAACGAAAAAAAAGGGCCCATGATGTTTTAACGTAGTTTAAATGACTGAATAATCTTTTTAAGTCGTGCACAAGCAGATTGTAGGTGTAAGTAAAAATAGAAAATTTTATTTTTGGATTCAAGCCAAAGTGAGTTAGGCTTAAGTGGAGGATAATTTCAGATTTCGAAAATATTACAAATTTTCAAATTACCTTTCATTTTGGAAGAATGCTGATGGATCTAACTAGGTGAAATAAATTGAAGTCTATCGTCCCATAAGATTTGAAAAAGATGATTTAGTCAAAAATCAACACATTGTTTACATTTCGTAAAATATCCAATCCACCACATGCACATATGTTAAAAAGTTCATTTTTTGTTGACATTAAAAGTTTGAAAGAGAGAAAATGCGACTGCCATCTAGCGGGCACTACAGTAAGTAAGACAAAATTTAATAAATAAATACATTTATTAAAATAAGACAAAAATAAAAATCCGTTGAACACTTCGATGGCGAAAAATTTTCAAGCCTTATAAAATTTCAAAATGCATCAATGTTGTATGTATAGCATATACTTATTACTAAATTGATCTCTGCCGCATTTTCCACGCTTCAACTAAACCAATCAATTTATACCAGTCAATTAATGTGCTTATAATTCTGAACATTTTCCAAGTAGCTAGATCTATTCCTTTTATTTTTTTAAATATTATTTTCATTCATACTGTAAAGTTTAAGAAAGATAAACTCTCATATAGGAAAAGTCGGATTGACGTCCTTTCAATTGATAGTTTTATGAAACAAATTTCCTTTTTAGAAAGGTGAGCAGAAAAAATAGGTTTAAAATGTGAGCAATATCTGTCAAAATTTTAAACTGAAATTTTGAAGAAATAAAATTTTCAATTAAAAGAGTCTAAATATTGCAGAATATTGAGAAACCTCTCTGTTAATGAGTTATTTATAGGTACTGTCTCTGCCGCAAAAAAATTCTAAATTGTAATTTGATTGAAAATATGAGAAATTTTAGAAATGAGCCTCTTTCGGATTTCTATATTTTATGGCTGCGTTGTCTAAATAAACAGAAATGTAATAAAGAAGTCGAAGTTAGTTATATTATATGGAAAATAAATATATAATTTTATTTTTCTAAAAGAAAAACATTAACCATTTACCAAATGTATGAATGAATGAAAATTTATATAAAAGCTATCTGAATTTAAACTTTTTACTGACTATCTATTCTTTGCTAAAACTACAACAATAATAATAAGGTACATCTGCGCATCAAAACATTTGCAGATTTCTTAGCCTGCAATTACTTTTTAAAATACTGACCACTAGATGGCAGCACATCTTATTTCTTTCGCTTCTCATTTGGTACGTTTTTTGTATAGAAACAATAAAAATTAAATGATTAGTACCCTGTAATTAAAAAGGCCATTTGCAAACATACTGATTATTTAAGTTTCGGGGGGGAAGGAGTAGCCAAAAATACATGTCTTCCAAGATGAAACAGAAAATTTACCCTCGGAAACCAAAACTCACATCTTTATGGTACTTTTCTCCACCTGACCCCTACCTTTTAGCCGAAGCCTTATGATTATTTTCGCACGGAACTGGTGGCCGTCTTTATGGTATTGACAAAGGAGTTTCTTAAAACCCAGAAACTGTATGCAATAATTTTGAAAGTTGGTGATTTCAAAATGTTGTGTTTGTCATTTCTTACTTTTTTTTCATCCTAAATTTTTATCCAAAAAGAACAGCTCAGTATCTGTAAGTTGCTCATAAACGCCCTTTTAAACACTGATAAGATACACCTGACATATATAACGCATTTATAGTAAGCACATTTTCATTCTCTTGATTTGACAAATATTTTTAATTGAGACAAGTACTATTATTCTTAGATCCCAGATTATGTACACAAAAAAAAAATCATTAAAACTGAAATGCAAATATGCACTGAAAATACCTAAAATATATACTGAAAATACATAATACAATAAAAACATATGCAATAGGAATTTTTACTTGCCTAGAGAAAAGTTGTCACATCTGAAAAAATATTTTTTTTAAAAATTAATAGTTCAATTTTTGCACTTTAATTATTAATGCGATAAATATATAGTGTTCGGCAGTAGTTAACTTGAAGTAGTTAACTACTAGTGGCAACTACTGGTTAACTAGTAGCTAACTACTAGTTGTAACTACTTTTGTTTTGAACTAGTTAACTACTAGTTAAACTACTTTTTCCCCAACTACTAGTTACAACAACTTTCAAAATTCCAACTACTCTCGAAAAAAAAATTTTAATTCTAACTTTTTGCAAAAAAAAAACATTTTTAAACATTAAATTATTTAAATTTTTAGCTTATAAATACTACTCACACAATTATATTTTTTATATTATGTTATATAATGAAAAAGTACTCATAAAAATCATAATATTTATTGCAGTATTTAAGCAAATTAGAAAAAGCTTTCTAATATAATCAATAAATAGCGCCCGCACCAGCACATGCACAATGAAGTCCCCCCCTCCCTCCCCCCCCCCATTTAAAGAACAAATCTTCATTATGGGGAAGCCTTACCTCTGCTCCTGTACCATGCATGCTTTTGGGATACCATAAAACACAAAAGGAAAAAAAAAAATACTAGTTTTTATGGGGGGGTTTTTTTTTTCTGAAAAAACTAATTTTTACGATTCGTTTTTTAGACAAAATATTAATTTTCATGATTTAAAAAACTATTTATATCAGCTTCTTCCAAGTTATTAAAATATAGATATTTTTTATTATAAAATTTTAATATATTTTGGATTGAAGCAATTCATTAGAATTTTAACTCACTATATGGTAGCCTTAATGCATCTGGTCCTCTAGAGAAAGGTGGAATAGCTTCGTTAAGGTGTCAAAGAATGACATTTTATCAGAGAACATTAAGTTTTTTGACATGCTGACTACAGCAGAAGCAACAGCAGCACCTTTAGAAAGGATTTTTTCTACATTTCGAATAGTGCACTCAAAACTAAGAAAGAGATTGGGGGTTGATAAGGCATCAAAACTGGTATTGTTAATGAAACATCTAAATAGTAAAAATGATTAAGCTGTATTAAACATTTTATGTGATCCTTGCCATCTCTGTTTATAGATTCAAGAAATTTGTATACACTCAAAAAATTATAATAGTCCAGTCAACTTATTTGTATATATTCAAGAAATTAAAATACATTTAGTCCAGAAATATAAGCTTTCTCCTCTGTTTCTTGTTGTTCTCCGTTTATTAAGCATACATTTTTTATAAAATATAATTAATTAATAATTAATTTTGAACTAGTAATAAATAATTATTTCAACTGAAATATCTTAAAATTCTTTGAAGACATAAATAATTAAATTAATTTATTACTGTATTTGTGTGCGCATACATATTTTGCTTTAAAAAAATGCAAAAAATCTGATTTAAATAAAAAATACTATTTTTTAATTTTTATTAAATGAAAAAAATCACCAACCCTGCCTTCAACACAATTTGAAAGAATATAATCTAAATTCTAAAGCATGCGCGTTACAAAGATATTTTGTTAATGAATGGGGGTTGGGCAGAGGGAGAATTTAAAATTGATATTAAGGGTAAACCCCTTCATTTTACAACTGGTGAAAAACTTATTTCTTAAAAACATAAATTATAAACTTTATTAAACAAATCCATATTAAAATAAAAGTTTAAATTTAGAGAAAAAGGTTTTGTCTTTATTGATATTCTCTTTATGTATTAATTGTTCAGTGTTATTTGGAAATATTCAATCTTTGAATGTTTTGGATTAATTTCTTTAAAATTGTTTTAATGATTTAAAATAATATTGAGTTGAATTATTAGAATTAAATATTTAAGAACAAGCTTAAAAATTTGACGAGTAGTTGCCCGAATACTATAAATATATATTATTATAATATTTGTGTACACAGAAAATGGAATGCACGTTAATTTCTTTTATTGCAATGAATCACAATATGTTCTTCAAGGTTTTTATAATTCGTCATTGCACTGTGTCACTGCATTTCTAAAGACGAAAATAACCTTTCAACTTCTACACATGTCACACATATATAATTTCTACGCAAGTTTTTTTTTCCTAAAGTACACTACAATTTTCTTCGACTTTCTCCCTTTTTTTCACAAACATTAATACAACAAGTTAGATTTCCATCTGTCGTCAAATCTTCACCACTATTAAAAGCCAAAACTATTCATTAAATGGTCTACTTTTTTTAAAAGGGGGGGGGGGATATTTATGTGTAGAAATTCGAGTATCTATTCTTAAATAAAAATGGAGTTATTGCTTAGCAACACAAAATCTGTCTTTCGCTTCGCACTGATTTTGCCTTTCAGTATAACTATAAACGTCATAGATTGCATCCGCAATTCATTTAGGATAGGTAGTGGACGGGCAAAGCCACGCACCGAGATTTCGGCACGTATTTTCCTTGATTAACACGTTGAGTGCCACGTCAGTCACCGGTGACTGACACCGACCTTTCCGTGCAGGCCGCATCAGTCATATTTTATACTGACAGGATAAAATATGATAATAAAGGTAAAAATTGAACATTTTTTCCGAAAACTTTAATGGATTTTATTGAAACAAGGTACTACGATACCTGCGCGCGCGGCCTGACGGGGAAATCGCTATAAAACCGCGTGGCACTCAACGTGTTAAAAGACTGGCCATCAGATTGTAGATTCATCAGGACTGTTTCCAGTTCATGCAAAATCTCTTTAGGATTAGACCTATGGGCTTTTTTTCTTCCTAATATTTATTATCCACCAGAAATCAATTTTTGCAAAGGTAGCAGCTCAAAGCTTGAGCTTTGCTTTCATTGCAAGGAAATACCAAAAATAAAATTCCTCTTACCAAACCATTTATTTAAATTGCTTGTATAAGCATGAAATTTCGTCCAGCTTCACATCGGTTAAGTAAAAAACTATAGGAGGAAAAATTACTTACAAGCTCATGTCTGAAAATCCATCACGAATTTCACGACAACGCTTAATACAGGAAAGATTATCAAAGGGCCGCGGTAGCCTAGTGGTTATAGGATGTCGGGCTTCCAACCGGAAGACTGGGTGTTTGATATCCGACCCGCTGAAGACCCACCATGAACACTTGGGGATAAGGGCATATAAAATCCGTGGACCCGGAAGTCCCGAAGCAGCTCCCAGGGTACCGGAGGGCGAATTTACCTTCACTTCCCTCTTAGGTCAAAAAAGGAAGGCGGCGTATTTGTGGTGGCGCCATCTGGTGTCATCCAAGTACATAATGAGCCAAGTCTCACTTCCACCGTTGTGGTGCTCATCCATAAACAGAACGGGCTCCTTACTGCCTTAAATCCTGGTCGCTCTGAGAACGGGAGCTTGGATACCCAAGTGGCATTAGAAACAACAGCAAGATTATCAATTCGAAAAGTTCGTAGAAGAGATGGGATTTGATTACTCGGCATTAAGAGGTTGGTTGGAAAAAATAATATAGAGATGGAAGACAAACTTAGTTCTTTGATAATTGAAGTTTATAAATGTACGGTCACCTTTGAACAAGGCCGTATCCAGAAATTTTTTCAGGAGGGCGAAAATAATGACTTCGACACACTTTGTTCCGGGCTCTGTACCGAGACCTATGGGGGTCCAGCTACGAAATTGATGCCACACCTCGAGGACGATACAGCGTTTCGAATGCCACCTGGCGTCTTTGATCGTTACTAGTTTTTGTCCCCATTTAAATGCGACGTTCCGGTACGCTTTTTTTTTTTTTTTTTTCTCGTTTTTAAAGGGGTTTTCGAGACACCCCGGCGTCCTCCGACGAACAGAACCCACCTGATAAAATTCGTTTTCGAATGTTTTTCAAATGATGCGTTGGGCTCGATTCCCGTCCTGTGCGCAGGTGCATGTTTGCTTGCTTGCAATTTCCCTCTCTGTATTGCAATATTTCATCGTGTGTTGTCCTGTAATATCTGTCATATTGGGCGAGAGTTTAAGGGTAATTCCACACCAAAAGCAACGAAAACATTTTGTCGGAACGTCGTAAGAGATTTGTTGCTAAGGTTGTCAAACTGTCAGCGATGACATTTTTCTTGCATACTGCAATCAACAAATCACGATCGTCTGAGGAAAAGTCACTTTTAATGACGCAATAAAAACTCAATCAGTGAATGCGATGCAGCGGTTAGTAAGTTATGAAACGCGAGGAAATGTTTCGTCGCTGTTGCTTGTCGTTGTTGCTATTGTCAATGTATTTTAATAATAAGGCTCATCATCTTAAACTATAAAATGTATGTGTCCTCAAATGGTTTGAATAGTACTAGTAATAGTAGTAGTACTTTGTTTTATATGTAAAGCATACACAGGAAAAATCAAATTCGCAAAGATATCTGGTGTTCGATTTTCGGAACCATCGCGGCACCAGTCGGTCTGTCTCATATAGGCTCACCGTATAGGTATAGGCTTTTCTCCATCGGACACCCTTGCACCTTTTAGCCGAAGCCTTAGGTAGATATAGGTATAGGCTGATAAAGTCTTTTATTGGTGGGATGAGGAATAGGGGGCAGATTGAACTCATGTCGAGTTTTTGAATAATAATTGTAATATCCCCCGCAGCCTTTTTTTGTTTTGTTATGTTACAACTTGAAAACCCCATTTATCTGCTTTTTTTCTTCTCCCAACAGCTGGAATAACTGAAATTTTCCAAGCGGGGTCAATTGACCCGCCTTGACCCTATGAGCCGACTTCCATGCTTGGAGACCCACATTTCGACCGTGCAATTTTTATATACTGTGAAAATATGCACCATCACTGTTCTACACTCAATATTTGACAAATATGCAGTAACAATGTTAGGGTTGAAGGGTACACTAGTTGATACACGTAAAGTTTTTCCTTTAGAGAAATTTTATGGCATTCTCTTATTTATTTACCGATATTCTCGTGAAATCCTTAGAGCAAAATCCTCGCATTTTGTGAACCAGGTAAAGAAATGCTTATACATCGAGGAGACATCGTTTTAGAGTTTGTGAAAGCTAAAAGGTTCATTCTGCTCCTTCAAATAAGTTAAAGCAGGTGTTCTCAACCTATAGGTCGCTACCCCAAAGGGGGTAACGAGACACTTCTCATGGGGTCGAAATATAATTTCTAAATTTAAATTTAAAAAAAAATTTTGACCTGATAAACAAAATGACTCTTATGCTAAATATCATGTAGGATAAACATTCAAATAACATAGATAAATATTAATATGTGAATTTAATTTCAAATGATATGGATAATTTGAATAAATTCAAATAGTTTAAATCAGTATTTCGTCCATTATATGTCAACAACCAATTTTTGTTTAAGTGTTTTCATTATTTCTTGAGAACAATTACGCGTAATTGTTCTCAAGAAGAATTGAGGGGTTCCATTGAGCATTCCATACATTTGAGGGGAATTGTTGCCAGGGGTTCAAAATCTGAGGGTCGCGACCTCAGATGGGGTCTCAAGGTATTTCTCATATCGGTCGCCATTTAGTATTTCTAATTTTAAATGAAAAAACTTTAGCACATCGACAAAAATCCCTCTTCCTTATTCTAAATACCATTTGAATTTTTTGTGATAGATAAACATGAGGGCATAAAATACAAAGAAAGTGTCTAGTGGCATGATATTTTTCGTTATGTCTGACCAGAATATAATCCATCAAAATATTTAAAAGAAAGAAATTTATTCAAATAATATAGAAAAATATTCAAATAATGTACCCGGATTTGAATTGATTCAAGCAATTCACAGAACTATTCAAATAAAAGCAGTGTCTCTTTCATTATATACCGGAAACCAATTTTTCTTTGAATCCTTCCATCATTTCTTGAGAGCAGTTACGCATAACGAGACAATGTACAATTGAGCCATCCCTCTTGACAGGATCACCGCCAAAAACTGACCAGCATCATTTCCCATTAGGGTCCATGTGAGTATCAAAATTAGTTCCATTTCAAGCATTATATTTTCAGTTAAAGTGGACCCAGAAAGTGTTGAAGTAAAAATGCAATCTTTCAGTACAACTACACTGTAAATTTGCTTATTTTACAGTCCTTGAACATAATAAAATAAACACATTTACAGAGGGGTTGGATTCAGAAATAGATTGAATCTAACGCATTGTTTTTGTATCAAAATACTTGTGTGAAAGTGTTACACACGTACTGTTTTTTCTCCTCACAGATTCTAGTACAGTTTGACCACGGACTTTTGACATTTGGAAGCTTCTGCGCATGACAGAAAAGAACGGATCCATTCGAGTTTTAGGGAAGTTCGTTTTGCCGCATTTATTTAGTACGCGATTCAGAATGTTTGCTACACTGTTTGTTGAAAGCAACTAAATTTATAAATTGGCTCATAGCATCAGTTCGAAAGAAATAAAGTATTTTAAGCGAATAGAACGAGAACAAAAATGGCACATGCCATATACCAGCAGTTCCTCCCTTGAACACGAACGGATTCTTCTTGGCACTCTGCCAGGCAGATTGCTTTGGTTGATGGTAGAACTGTATTATTTTAAGAATCACGAAAGTTGTATATGATTTTATATCATTGAAAAAGTGACGTTGTACAAAGTGAAGGGTTCAAGTTTCCCTTTTAGCCCTTTGTATCTTTTCCTATTTGTTCCGTTCAAAAACCAGTACGTACATGAAGCAGAAGCACTTTGCCAACGGATATCTAATTCATATAATTCAAAAAGAACAATGAACACCCATTTAACTTTCCAAGCAAGTCCGATGCGGATCATAACTACCGCGCGGCTGCCATTTCGCAAAATGTTTGAAAAAAAAATGTGATCCGACAAGAAAATAACTGCCAATTGATCAGATCAAAGTAATATTTATCATCCGCCGGCAGAGAATCCTTTCTTCCATGGAATTCGACCAAATTCGCCCTGGGATGTTGATGGAACGTTTCGAAGCCGAACTAAACCTGCGATAACCTACTGGCCCTGATAGAAAAATAAATGACACTCCAGTTGTCATCAGTAAGAGTAACTTCGCCGGTGACGATAAATTGCTTGCTGACCCAACAATGCGGGAGGGGACATCTTTATCAATGATTTCCAATATGATTATTTTTGAAATGCATCATATTGCATTTAATTTTAAGACGTAAGCATAACCTTTCCGCAATTTAAATGTAGAAGACATACTTTGTTTGTCTAGCTAAGAATTTTTAGGACTTATGAAAACGGGATTACGCTGTTTCAAATTGACTTTCAACGACCTTGAATGTGGTGCTGGTCATGCATAAAGTGCATCTTCAATGACTGATTCAACCTGCTATTACAAATGTATGACGTTTGGAAAAGGGTCTTGAAGGACGTGTTTTCACGTTCATACAACATGCTGATTATCTATATTTAAGTAAAAGAGCTGATTTGTGTAATACTGTACAAAGCTACACCAATTGCAAAGTCATTCACAATCAACATTAACGTTTCTAATTGGTCAGCAACGGCGCAATTGCAGCTGTAATGTTGCTCCACGCCGAAAAATAACATAAAAGATAAGTACATCATAACGACTACAGAGGCTGATAGCGTAATAAAATTTCCTTTGTGAAATATCTCTGTGCCTCTGATTTTGCTTTGGACATTGAACTAGGAATGATTTAAAATAATTCGCTAGAACACATGGGTTCCATGGATCTTCATTCCTCTGAACTAACTGCTTGGGGGTGGAATTTCGTCTTTGCGCACATTTTAATATGTAATTTTGTTTTTGCCCAATATACCTGCAAAAGCTTATTACTATTTAGTTTTCGTCTAGATCATTCGATCATTGTGTCGAATTCAGAATGTATTCGTCACAGGAATTGAAGCGCTTCAAAATATTGAATATACGAGAATTAAAAAGTAATAAGATGTATCCAGAAACTAAAATGCGACAAGAGTGAATCGTATTTGCATATTTGGTCACGATCTCGTAGACATTTTGAATAATGAAGGAATGGAACTGGGAAGAGGAAATTTCGTGGAAATTATGTTACCTTTCAAGTGGAGGGAATTTGCTTTACAGAACACGAAGATTTTTGTCAAGATGTAGGCAAGCTCATTATTCTTTGGGTAATCTAATAATAAGATGAGAGAAATTTAAATTTCTGACTTGTATTCGTTATTATTGCTCAGTTTGTAATATAAAATGAACTTTCTAATGTAGATACATTTACATTTCCTGAACTAGTTTTTTTAAATCTTGGCGAGAGAATGAAACGTACTTTAACAATATATTGATATTATCTATTTTAAATTTAACGATAAGATGTAAAAAAAAGAGTCCAGAAATGATAGTTTTTAAAAATGCTAAATTCAAAAGACACTGGTTTATATCGCAAAGTACGTAAAATTGCGTGACATTATGCCACCTGAAGTGAGAATGTGCCATCATGGAATTCAGCCACAGCAATGTGACAGTGCTTGTTGTTGCGTACTAATGGCACTATATATAATTAATGGAAAATATTAATTCACTAGTGGTTTGCTATTAATAGCAAATCACTAGAGTAAATTTGCTGGTTGAATTCATGATGACGCATTCACACCCGAAGTGGCATACTCTCAGCCCATTTTACGGTACTAAATTAAAAGACATAAGTTTATATTGCAAGGTACGTTTCTCCATCGGAACCCTTGCACCTTTTAGCCGAAGCCTTAGGTAATATTGCAAGGTACTATAAAATGGAGTGAGATTATGCCACATGGGGTGAGAATGTGCCATCAGGGAATTCATCCACAACAATGAAACAATGCTTGTTGCTGCGTACTAAAACAAAGCACTACATATAATCAATGGGAAAAACTATTTTATTTTAATAGAAAGGGACTAACTAGAGTGCACTTGCTCGTTGAATTCATGATGGCCCATTCTCACCCCAAGTGGAATAATCTTACGCCATTTTATGGTACCAAATTAGACATCCAATTTAATTTAAATACATTTTTGAACATAATTTTAAAAATTTTTATCGTGCACGTTTTCAATCAATTCAAACCTTTCGAGAATGTAACAGCGTTTCATATGCAAATTACGTAGCTTCCAATTGTCTATAAAAAAGTGCAGGTGAACCCTGAGGGTGATGAGAGGACAATGAGTCAGTGAGTCTGCCATGAGAGTTAGTTGAATTTCTTGTTATCCAACGCTGCAGCGTACGTACGCATTACTTTAGATATGAATTAGGTTGTTTTTTGTTTTATTAGTGTTATGTCTGTAAGTTCTGTTGTCATTAAATGTTATTTTCATTTTTTAAACATTTTTTTTATTGAAAGAAGTACAAAAAAGTACTTTACAAGTTAGCTCTTTGACAACCGAGTTAAAACAAAAGGAAACCTTACAATATAAAAAATGAGCATCTTCATTTATTCACTTTAAAAAAAGAGAAGATTGGACGAATTATAAAATATTACAAAAATAAAACTTCATATAAAATAAAGCATTTGCTTACTGAGTAAGAGTCAAAGAAATGTCAAAGTTAAATGTTCCATATCACTAAAGTTACGTGCTTTGACACTGCATAGAATGGTAAACGAATTATACTCGTAGATTAAATAGAATAGGTAACGTGGAACGGAATTTCGGCATATGATTAAAATCAGGGTTGCTAAATTTAAAAACTGCAAATTCGAGTCTGCAGGGGGCACACCGATGGGGGATCGAATATCCGGTATCCGACCGATTTTTTAATACCCGGAATCCGATCCGGCAATTGCACAATAATCCGGTTACGCGGCATGTCAATTTTAATTTTGCAAAATTTAATTAATTAGTATATTTTGAAAACATACCTAAATTCAAAGCTTATTACGCTTTGGAAGTGTGGGATGTTTAAAAAATGTACAGAATTTACAGGTTTCATGCGTCGCAGCTGGATATCCGGTATACGGACTCGTCTCACAAGGCTCACAACCGATATCTGGCAAAATCAATATGCTGGCAAGAATACGGGACTTTTGCTGTCCCGTATTGAATTTTCCCGGGACGAAGGAGAATTTCTCAAAATACGGGACTGTCCCGGAAAATCTGGGACGTTTGGCAACCCCTTTGGTGAAATGGAGATTAAATATAACTTAATATCGTTTATCTTTTTATGAAACGGCTGATGATAATTGAGGAGCAAACAGTCAAACATGTTTTCCCCAAAAAAAAAAAAAAAAATTAAAGTTACCCGTTTTTCTTTGAACTCCTCATTAACTGGTGCAAAAGTATAAGTTTAAAGCTTGTTTTGGTTACAAATAACAACATAATTTTGTACCAGTTAATAAGGAGTTCAAAGAAAAACCAGTAACTTTAATTTAATTTTCTTTGGAGAAAACACGGTTTGACTGTTTGCTCCTCAATTAAGTTAACGCTAAAAAATGCGTTTTATTTTTGTACTTAAAAATGTAAAAAATCCTCTCATGAACAAATTAGAATGTTACATATTCTAAAATAAAGCCCGTTTTTATTCTAAGAAGATAAGCAGACTATTTAACTGCAGTTCTAAAGTCATGGAGTTGTTTAGATGCCTATTGTTCTAACTTCATAACTTCACTTCAAATCTCTGATTACAGACACTGATTTTCATCGCTATAAAAGTGACCACGGATGATAACATTTTACAACACAAATGATTCGTGAATTTTCAATGGAAAAAGAAAAGCAGGTATAAAAGAGAGGAAAGAAAAGTATGACAATCGTCGCCTGGAACAGCAAACCGTAACTTTTAAGTATGTGCAAATTGGTCGAAAGAAGCCATTTTCAAGCTCATTAGCTTTCTGACAGTGAAGTCACTCATGCGGTACTAACATAATTTTAGACTTTACAAGCAAAGAAAAATGGTTGTTCCTTTCTAAAAGTATCGATTTCGAATCTGTGTCTATTTCGAATTTCATTATCGAGTTAAGACTGTTCAAAGCATCGACTTTCGAGCACATGACCCAGTTCGATAAATTTTAACAGCCAGTTCGTTCTTTCGGAAGATATACAACGGAACAGTTGTAATTTCTAACTTTGTCTTTCAGCCACTTGGATTCAGT
This sequence comes from Octonoba sinensis, assembly GCA_038502835.1. Taxonomy (NCBI): domain Eukaryota; kingdom Metazoa; phylum Arthropoda; class Arachnida; order Araneae; family Uloboridae; genus Octonoba; species Octonoba sinensis. Next base: position 11,680,869 of record CM076606.1, on the reverse strand, counting down.
AGAAGACACACCGCCTGGCGTAATACAGTGAAATTTTATTATAGTGAATACCAGTACAACGAAATATCCGTTATGACGAAATTAATATTCAGGCCCGTTTTGAATGAGGATAAAGTTTATTCCGTTACAATGAACATTCGTTAATACAAAACTTTTTCCTAGTTGCTGGGAGTTGGTTGTAACGGGAGTTCATTGCATAATTTTCCCTGATTGCCATTGTTTTTTTTTTTTTTTTTTTTTTTTTTTTTTTTGCGTGTGGTAGTCCCGACAGATTTTTCTTTGCTATATGGGAGGAGTTGCAAGCTTTTCTCTCCCTTCAGTTCGGTTTAACTTTCTTTGTTGATATGAGATTAAATATGGCTCTGCTCTGAGTATGAAAAACTAAATACGAGGGTTTAAGACTTTTATTGCAGAACTAAAAATTCTACGACATAAACCCATTTAGTTATAAACACAAATGTAAAAGTTGTCACATATGACGGCATGTTTCCATGCCGCTTTAAAGATCAAGGTTTAAGCGAGGAAGATTTCTGTGAAAACAGTTTTTTATCATCAGTTTTTCTGAGAAGTTCATTTTTACAATTGCGAAATTGTTAAGAACAAGAATTTTACGAATGAACCGTTATTTCCCACGAAAGAATATCTTAAACAGACCCTTGATGCTACAGCTAGTTCACACAACGTTTTCCACTGATATCGTGCAATGAACCAATATCGATATGGTACAATAAGGCAGTATCGATACATTACAATGGAACAATATCGCTTCAGTGATCAAGAGATGGGGACAGGTGAAAGACCTACCTCGCAACCTCAACGACCCCAAGAATAACCGCAAGCTCGCGTGTCGCACGGAAAAAAGCTTTTTACACAATGTTCAATTAAAGACGAGCCCCTTTAAGGAAAGGAAAAATTCTCTTAATAACTCCCATACATTTTCATTCCATCGCTGTCTCGGCTCTTCTAATTAAATACAATTGTTTGCGTAGCAGACGATAAGAGTATCATTTTCCCGCCGTGCCAGGAAAATTGAAACACCACGACTGTTCTTTGTTTTCTTCTTACCACAACGGTCGGCTACTTCGTTCTGCTCTGGAGATTTGATAAATGCCAAAATTTATTTATACTGTGGACTTTCGTTAATGAACGCTATGATCTAAATTTAAGTCATATTTCCCTTTGACATGTCAAGGAAAGAAATAAAGGGAAAAAAACTTTAATATTGTATAGCACACAGCCTGTAGGTCATAATGCGAAAGTGTTACGTTGCTTCCATCGAAAATCTCTTCATATATCACGAATGAGACATATTTAGACGGTTTTTTTTTAAAGTTAGCATCGAGGAACTGACAGATTTGATGTTTTTTCAACTTCACAGCACATGGCAAAAATGTTTCAGAAATTAATGTTTCAAAATATTCGTAAAAGTTGGCAACTTCTCCCCCAATGAAACAACAAAGGGCAATACACTCACTAGATCCGCGGTTATCCGAGCCCCGACTAACCGAGTTCCTGGTTAACCGAGGCACCTTTGCCGATGGCGCAGTCACTGACTGACGTCAGACAGCCAATGGCTGATGTCAGTTGCTTTTTCATTTTGCTAGTGAACAGTTTGTTTATCTTCGTTTGTACCGTACTGTACTGATTACGAGTGCTAAACGCAAATGAACTGTTGTATCTTTGGAGACTAAATTACAAGCCATCAGATCGTAGACTCGATAAAGGAGGGACAATTAAAAAGGGAGCTTTTGATTTAGATGTGGGAGCAATAATTATTTCATAATATGTACAGTAAATGCATTTTTTCATCTTTGACGACGTTTTCATTCATTTCACTCACGTTTCCCTCTCGATTTGGACAGAGTCCGTGTTATCCGAGTTTTCGATTATCCGAGGTACCCTTTATCCACATTGTCTCGGATAATCGAGGTTCTACTGAGAAAATTCATTCTTAAAACCACTGGAAAAAGCAAATTAGGTATAAAACTTAACCCTTTATCTACTGCATTATGATCTGCAGTAATGTTTTTTACAGAAATAGTTTGTCTAGGTATTTACACTGAAAATTAAGTGATTTACATAAATAAAATGATTAATATATAAGTATTTATTTCTTTACAGCTAATAACAGACCACAGAGTATTTACCCTGTGCAATTAATTACATACACTTTTTAATCAAAATATTGCATCAAACAGTTTTCTAAGTTCTTAACTAACACATTTAAAAATATCAGTGACTTGGTTCTTGAATTTTACTACTTTTCTGGAGCGAAACTCTAAGGGAGCAATCTGCACAAAATGGAAGTTCAAAGCACAGCATCGGTTTCAAAACTAGTATCTATGTTTCTTTCCTCGCTAAAATACTCTTTATAGAACCCTTGCTAATATGAATCCTGAAAAAGGGGAATGTAAAGACTGTCCCGGCAAAGTATCATCAGAATATTGGTAAAAATGGTTGCTGGGATGGAATTTGTAGAGAATGGTACTTATAAGTACAGTCAGTAGATAAAGGGTTAAAACAATGTTTTAGCTTCCATTGTTTTCTATTTTTAATTTATATGCTTGAAATTTTTCTGTTTGAAGAGACATATTTAAATATTTACTGTGAAAACTCAGCGAATTTTTTCAGAAGCTTCCAGCAAAAGTCCAAGTTTCGAAAATGGTGATTGAACATATGAACTACAAACGCAAGTCACTTAATATCGTTGCTATTCGATATGTTCAGTCTTAATAATTCAAATAAGTAACGAATGTCGTTTATATGTCCCGGACTTCTTTCAATCCATTGTTGTACTTGTTGTGTTCGTTATGCTGGAAAACAACCTTTTGACGCTGCACTGTTTTTCTACGATTATAAATCAATCATCGCATAGATAAAATCCTTTATCCTTTTAATCTTTTTAAAAACCATGTTAAAGAAAAAATATTTTTACCAGTTTACAATCAAGCATTAACATGTAAACGTAGCGGATGTTCTATTTAAAGCTCTTTTCAAAAATATCAACCAGAGTTATTAGACATATGTTGAATTTTTTTCTTCACTTCTTTTAAAACTTACTATTTTTTGTATTTCCATTGTGTCGGCTTTGCCTCCTTTCAAAGCGCTGACCGATCAAAGAATAATGATCGCATCATCCCTAAGTTCTTTTTCTTTTCTTACCGGAGATTTCACGCATCAAAAAGAAAATAGATCGGAAAGTATGTCTGGCCTCGCGGGCACAGAACGGTTATAACTGTTCTTGAAACGAATGGAAAACAAACGACTTTGATCGATTTGTTTTCGACTTCCGAAGTGTTGACATGCTATTTAATTAGAGTTCTTTCCAAGAATCAACTTTAACAGGAAATCACACTTTATGGTTGTTATTTCTCTGATGATCCATTACTAAATGTCTATTGGTTCTTTTGATGTCTTTGTATAAATGATGTTGTAACTTCGCATTATGATTAAACTAGAAAGCTTTTCATTGTAGTTTCAGTTTAAACTTGTCAAAAAAAGTTAAGTTTCCTTTTTCTATTCAGGAGATCAATGAATGTATTTAATGGTATTGGCGTTTAAGACTTTGGAATTATAAACGAAAACTCAAAGTATCGATATTTAGTGTAATGGTTAAAAAATATAATAATAATGAATAAATAAATTTCTAAAAAAAGTCATAAAATATAAAATCAACGGTAACAGCTCACAGGTCGTGTTCTACCTTCTTCAAAGACAAAGAACGACATGAACATTTCTTCAATGCGCTGTTGAAACTTTTAAGGTTAAGTTAAGCTGAATTTTCGTGGTTAATTGTTATTCCTAAAACTTATGGTAAGTTGTAAATAAATGATAAAATATAAATTGTTCTCTTAGATATTTCTTTTTGCATACAGACCAATGTCACATGCATTTTCAAGTTTACTGGCTATGATCTCAAGGACTTATGCATAAACTCTCTTTCTAATATGGCAAGTAGTACAGGACAATACAAGACAGAGTATTTCAATACAAAGAAGGAAATTTTACAAAGATGTGCCCAGAGAAAGGGGATCTTTGCAAAATTTAGTGGCCTTATTTATAATGGGCTTAATTTATACGTTGTTTTTGAACTTTCCTTATAAATAAACCGTCTAGAAGGACAACAATATCAAGATGTTTTTACGATATCCGTTAATTTGACATACACTAATGAACCTTTTCCCATGTAAAGGTTCATTAGAAGTAGAATACATCGCGAGTTTTTAAAGATGTATATTTCCCTAAATTATATGTTATTGTTGGACGATTGTTTAAAGTAATAAATGCTTTTAAGGGTGAGTGGGGAAGATTGGCCATCTTTGCCTAAATATAGCTGGTGTTGCCATAAAAATGTCAAATTTGTAACATGACAGTATTAACAATATACTTTACCATTTTCCCCAGCCATGTTTTTTTTTTTTTTTTTAATTTATTTGTTATTTTTTATGATTTTTAGAAAAAAAGTGTACTTTTAGTCCAAACTGCCCATGGTCTTTGGACATGGTGTAGGGGCAGATTGGACAAAAGCTATATTCATTGTATAATGGGTATATTATTTAAAAAACAATAGGTAAGCATAATAATTATTTATTGTTTTACACCAAGCATGAGGATACGGTAAATTTTATCACAGTATCATTGTAAAATCTTCACGGAAACGATGTAAACTATAAACGGTAAACTGCAAAACTACAATTTTATGCAACTAAACCGTTTCTTTTCTTTGGGAAAAGGCATGAGTGTGTGCGGGGGAGGGAGGAGGGAGTGACACCACAAAACTTCACGCCCCGAGTGCCATCCATGCTCGGAACGTCACTGCATTTTAGGGTTGCAGACGTCACTGAAAGTTTTCTAAACGTTGTTTGTTTAGAATTAAAATTTTTTAGTTCTTAAAGGCATAATATAAGTAAGTGTGACACTTTGGACAGATTTTTTTTTGGGGGGGGGGGAGGAGGGATTGGACGTTGTCCAAAGTGCACCAAGGCTTGCTGTCTAAACTGCACTCTAGACATGAACTACGATAAAACGTTAACTACTTTTGTTTTAAGCAAACTTGAATAAATAAGAGCACTCGCACTGCACCTTAAGATAGTACACATTGAGTCCAAACAAAGAAATTTTAAATAATAGGTTGTGGACATGTAATAAAACAAGAAAATAGGGTAGTTGAACAAGTTATAGAAACAATAATCTTAGGTAGATAACCTGATGAAAGCTGCTTAGGGCGCCAAAACTTCGTTATCGACACATCTACTTTACCCGCCAACTAACCCTGGTAATTTTAAATAATACTGGTTTACAAAGGGGGTGTCAAATGTGACACATTTTCCCTTAATTGTGAATAAACTTTCCCACAAATTTAGGAAGCAGAATGAAACGGAAGCACGTTAGTCTGAAGTGGCAAAAAAATCGTTCCGAATATCAAAACCGATTTTTTTTTTGCTCAATTTACTTCACAAAGATTCGGTGATAATCCATTGTGAATCTTATATGATCCCATATCAAATGGTTATTTGCTTATTCCAAATCCGGCACCAGCATCAATATAGTATCATATAACTGCATTTGTTTTAGCTGAAGTGCCATAAAGCGATTGATGCCAATATTTAAATGGCATTATTTGCCGAAGAAGAATTGCTTTCTATGCAGCTTTTCGAACGCACCATTTATTTTTTCACAGTGGTTACAGTTAAACTCGCCATTTCCGAAATGACCAATGGAGCGAAACAAAACGAGGAATAACAGAAGCGTCATAAAATAAATGACGGACCACTTTAGTTCCATTTTCTCCGTCGGCAGCTTTGAAAAAAGTAAAAACTGGGGTAAAAAGAATGCTTGAAATTGTGAGAGAAAATACCGAAGTGTTTATTCCATTGAAATGGAGTCTCGTTAACATGACGTTGCAAATTAAAACAAGTGAACGGTTAAAAAAAATTAACGACAAAAGTTTTTTTGAAAATATGTATTGTTCTTAGCAACTTTTTCCATGATTATTAAATACTGTAAATTATCTTATAAACTACAACGTACTAAATGCATTTTAACACAAATTAATTGACGCCTAAATGATAAAATGTACATGATATTTTTTTGTTAGGTAGAGAGATTTAAAAGTGGTTAAAAATTAATAATTTTATTGTTTTATTAATGTTAAGAATAAAACACTGCTGTACACAGCGAAACGAGCTGTGGATTGGAGAAGGGCTGATTTTTATAATGAAATTCAAATTGCATACGTTGCTCTTAAACACGTTAACCGATTGCTTGCCCCTTACAAATTGATAAAATTGGCATCATCGGTAAAAGAAAATAAAAATAAAAAATAAATAAATAATGCTTAACATATGCTTTATGGAGAAATGAGATTGTAACAATAAAATTAGCATGTGAGATTAATTTCTGCTCAATAATGTTTAATCGAACAACTTATAAGTTCTAAAGGTGAAAATGCATTGTTTCACGAAAACATAACAGACAGAGATTAACACACAAATAAATGCAATAATTAATAATGCATTTCACCCATCTAAAGCCATACTACACACCTTCTGATGTAATTACATGTTACAGCACTTAATAGATTCTTCGCAAGCTTGATGACACTCTTTCAATTGTCCTGGACAACTCCGTGGTAGTTCCCCAAAACTAACATTAGCGCTCTTTTACTGTTGTAGTTTGATCTTGGAAACTGCCGTATTGCATCAAAAAAAAAATCCAATTATATGTCATTTTTTTTAAAAATAGGATTAAGGTCATCACAGTTCCCAAGTCAAACAAAAAGTTTAACACCTTATTATTTATACATTACCCATTATTTTTCATATATTTACTCCCTAAAGGGTAAAAATACTTCTGTAATATAACTTACACTAAGGCGGAGGGCTCGTACGCCTCAGGTCTTAGGATTGAACTTGGCAGTGTCGGTGGATTTTCAAGATGCAGAAAATCGTCTGCGCCCAAGTGGTATGATTATGCGGCATGTAGAAGATCCCATGAGTTGGCTTGGATGCTCTCGGCTAAATTAAATCCCTAGTGCAATTTCGCATCAACAGAATCCGGGTGCTCATCTTTTCAGGTGAAGAAACTGGAAGTCAAAATTCCCCTGTGGTGATGGTACCACACTGGTTGTGGTGCCGCTGGTACCAATGGTACCAATCTCAGGGGAACGCACTAGATTTGCAATCAGCAAAAGTCAACTGCAGCCTATTAGAAATAATGTAAGTTACACATATTGTAAATATTAAAACAAATAAATGACGCGAAAAAATGATCTTAGTTACCGATTTTGCCGTAAGACAAGCTGCTGGGTGCACCGTATAAAATTACAAGCCATCAAACATTCGCAACGGGAGAGCAAAAATTATTTTCCTGATTATAAATTATTTATTACAATAGAAGTGTTTAATGTAGTGATGTAATTTTTGTGAAATTGGATAGTTCACTTCCATCAGTTTTGGTGCAATAGGCAGCGCAACTGCAATGACCAAATTTTTAAGGGAGACGTCATTTTTGCTCGAAGTGGCGTCGATGATGGAAAAACCACTATGTGCTTTTTTAACGTGAAATTATTATTACGTTTTTGTTATTACACTATGTGCATGCTTAGATTTTTCGAAGTAAAATTGTCGATTTGTGTTCAACGTGCGTTTCGACGTTGTTATGGCCGCTGTTCTGATGGTGTATCGGCAATAAAGCAATGGAATAAAAAGCTTAGTTAAACAGGTAGCGTTTTTGATGTTCTCACAGAGGCTTACCCAGTATGAGAGAACTAAAGCCGTGGTAGCCTAGTGGTTAGGTTTTCGGTCTTCCACCTGGAAGGTCACATGTTCGGTGCCGGCTGAAGTCCCCCCCCCCCCATGCACACTTGGGGATACGTGTATGTAAAATCCGCGGACCCCACTACCTGGCCCCTGGATGCAGGGCATCCTTAAGGCCTAGTGCTATCTGGGAAGGTGGTTGGAAGAGAAAAGAACAGTATGAGAGAACTGTTGTATTAATGAGAGAACTGTTGTACTCCTGAGAGTATTGTTGAACTCCTGAGAGTACTGTTGAACTCATTCGGCATTCAAAGCAAAATCAATTTGTAATAAATTTCGCAAATTGAAAATATGGCAAACATATGTGGTTAAAATTATTCATAAAAAGTTTCATTTGCATGCTTGTGAAATGAAAATAATTTAGTTCCTGTAACCGAATAATTGCTCGAAACGACGAGAATTCGCAACAGAAACTTTAAACAAAGTTAGATGCCGGAAAAGATTAGTAATATCGTATTTGCTTTTCCCTCTATTCAACTTTCCATGACTGCAGAAAATCACATTAGCATCGGGTATTAGAAATCTCGGTTAGTAGAGACTATAAAAACTCGCTGTGCTCGCTTACTTAAAATATTTTATAATAAAAAGAATAAACAATAGTGCTTTTTAAATGAAAAAAAGTTATGTTTCAAAGCTCAAGATATTTAAAAAGGAAAAACTACTACACTACAATAAATTAGCGTTTACTTGCCACCATTTTTGGTGCTCAAATGGCGTAAAAATGAAAATTATTCATTTTTTATCTATTTTTAAAAATTTTATGTAATTGTCTAAAAAAATATCGACCGCGTAATGTTTCTTATCACATGAAATTTGTTAACGCAGTTACGTATCGAAATTTCATTACGATTGCTCATTAGGGTGGTGCTTATTTTTCGAAGTTTTAAATTTTCAACCTCTTACCCTCTAAATTTGTTCCATTATACCAAAAAATGATTATGATAAAATTTTATCACCAGCAAACAATATTTAGAGGTAGCTCAAAGAGGGTAAAGTTTCAGAATTGAACGAGATTTTGCGATTTTTTGAATTTTTAAACAAGATAAAAATTATGACTTGCAATTATGTTTAATTTATGTAATTATATTAAAAAGTAACTTCTATATGAATAAGTAAAAATTGAACATTTGTAAATTGTACAGCTCTAATGAAATAGTTTTAATAAAAAATACAGTATTAAAGTGTACCTCATAGGTGGCAACAACTGTCTAAACCAGTGATCACGCCAAAATTATGGAGCCACTGAGCAATTGTATATTTTAAACATTTTACTATGAGATATTCCTGCCCTTTTCCCCCCTCCCAATAGAAAAGAAAGAAAAAACAGAACAAAAAAGTTAGAAACTTTCCAGTTCTCAGTTTTATATCTGCGAGTTTGCAGCTAAATTTTTCATGTACTATATATTTATGCCAGCAAAATATTCTTTATTTTCTGTCTGAGCCATGAGCTATCAATGTGAATATTACAGGGCTAGGCGCACTTTGGGGTCTTCAAAATAGTGAAAAAAGTGACCACAGCTTTTAAAAAGTGACCAAAATAGTGACCATTAAAATGTAAACTTGTGTGTGTGTGTGTTTTTTTATTTAAACTAAATATAACTTGAAAAAGAGCAGTTTCGACATCTTTTGAAAACTAAACCTGAATGAATAGAGCTTTTACCCAACTTAAAAGAAAAAAAAATATAGCCTATTCAAAAATAAGAATTTTTATACCAGTAACTATGTTCATAAATACCTTTTTCAAAACCCATAAATGGCTCTGAAATTATTACTTATTTAGAAATATAAATGAAATATTTATTCAAATCGGCAGAAATTTCAAATTTTGTTCAACACTGAGTAAAATTTATTTTGCAAATGATAATTTTTAAATATTTTTTATACTTGTTCAAGGATTAGAAAATTTCACTTGAAATAAATCTAAATTTGATATTTTATCAAAATTATTCAGACTGAAAATACTGTGTTAATCTTCTGTATCATTGTAGGGAAAAAACCGCTTGATTATTCGATACTGTTTTTGTAATTTCATGGTAGTAACAAAATCCAAGAAAAAAATTCCTTGATTGAGCTCCAAACAATTCCCTGATTTTATAATTTTAGTTGTGATAGTTACACGGTATCACTGTCATACATAATGACAGTATGAGTGGCACAATCAGAAAAATTCTTTATGAGGGGTGCACTATTTTTTTCCCAACTGAATTTTGTGCATTTCCCTTTTTTTTTGGGGGGGGGGATGGAAATAATAAGAGGTCATAAGGTAATTTTCTGAGCAATATATATATATTCTGCAACTGCTAAGAATTTTTCAGATCTAAAGTTCATTTTAAGAATTTAGATTCCCCCCTCCCCTTCATCATTATTTGATGATTTCTTGATAAAAGTGTAACTTTATTTTCTAAAGATGCATATTGTCTTTCATTGCATATTTTCTTTTCGTTGAGAAATCCCCTCCAAAAATTTTCTTCTGTGATTGTGACAGTTTTTTCGTTCGGGAGTGCGGGGCGGGGGGGGGGGGGGGGGGCGCCACGCCGAATTTCAAAATACGATCAAAAACCGCGGACTTACAGGACCAAAAATGGCGGATACGCGGAAGCTTCAACAATGACACATGTCTTTTTATGCAAATTTGCAATGTTTTCTTAACTCATACACAGACAAAGTAACTTTTTTTGGTTGCTCTGCCAGAGAAAGGGCAAAAAAGTGAAAATAGTGACCAATTTCTAAAAAAGTGACTAAAAGTGACCAATGCAGAAAAATGTGACTTTTAGTGAAAAAGGTGACTCGCGCCGACCCCTGATATTAACAAAATATGGAAAATCAACAGTTGGTGAAATAAGTGCAAATTAACCACATGAGTACCACCGCAATCTACTAAAGATTTCCTTGTGAGTTACTTGTAGCTGGCATTTTACAGTTTAGTGATTACTGGTCTAAACCGTGGGTGGGGAACCATTTGGTTCAGAAAGGAGACATTAAATTTGCTGCTTTGGGTTTGCTGCTCTCCTATGTATAATACACATGGTGTAACATACACAGGCTAGCAGAAAACCCCTATCGTATATTAGGCGGAATGCCATTACCAGATAATATTAGTACTAAAAAAGAACACACAAATGAATTGAAGGTTTTTTTTCCCCTTACCTTCATCCATTTCTATTTTTATTGTTACTGCTGCCCTCAAAGGAAGTGGATGAGTGATTCGGATTTACCAAATTCATCAAACTCAAAACTTTTAACGACGTACTCAACCTTTAAATTTCATTGAAACTATCTAGTATGCTCATTGCACTGCCTCAAACTCAAGCAGCATCTATATTATAAGTACTGCATAATAGTAATATAAATATTTTGTTTGGTCTAATTCAATTAGATATACTAATGCAGTAGGGATTCAATAGTGTTATTGAAGCAATATTTAGTTTCTTTTTTTTTTCATGTCTAATGCTCTCAAATTTTATTAGTGTGTCAAATTTTATTAGTTTTCACCACCTGCCAAGTTCACTGTGTCATTTCAGAGCAAAATTGTTAATTACTTGTAGTTTAGACCAGTCATTACCAAACCATAGATCGCCATCTACAATTAACTCATGAGGAAATCTTTGGTAGATCGCGGTCATACCTAAATGGTTAATCTGCACATAATTACACTAGCAACTGTTCATGGATTTTCCATATTTCGTCATGTGCATTGAAAGTTTGTGGCTCAGAAGGAAAATAGAGAATATTTTTTTGGCATAAATCTATGAAAAAGCAGTAACTGCTAATATAGTAGCCCTCTCGTCTCGATCTGGCATATATAAATAAATAACTGAGAATTGAAAAGTTTCTTACTTTTTTGACCTGGCTTTCTTCGGGGAGGGGGGTAGTAAGTAAAATTTGGAACAGGTATTATTGCTCAGTGGCTCCGTAAGTTTGGCAATCACTCGTTTAGACAGTTGTTGCCACCTTTGAAGTAGACTTGAATACTGTATATTTTATTAAGAAAACTACTTTATTATAGTTACGCAATTTACAAATGTTTAATTTTTACTTATTCATATAGAAGTTGCCTTTCAATATAATTACATAAATTAAACATAATTGCAAATCATAATTTTTATCTTGTTTAAAAATTAAAAAAATCGCATAATCTCGTTCAATTATGAAACTTTACCCGCTTTGAGCTACCTCTAAATATTGTTTGCTGGTGATAGAATTTTACCATAATCATTTTTTGGTATAATGGAACAAATTTAAAGGGCAAGAGGTTGAAAATTTAAAACTTCGAAAAATAAGCACCACCCTATTGCTCATTTCTATGAAAATAGAATAAATGAACAATAGTAATGAACGTTTGATGCGTAAGCGAATTAACGAACATCATAATCTAAACAACATTCTGCTGTCTGTATTTTTTAGACAGACACTTTAAATATTTAAAATATATCAAAAAATGAATATTTTTTTACTTTGCACCAACTGAACATCACAAATATTGTTGAAATGACGTATCTACATGTCAACATTTTTTTGTGCAGAAAGAATCCAAAATTGAACAAACACACAAACACGAACTTTATCACTCTGAACTCTATTATACAAGTTCTGTAAACTCTAGTTATACAGGATGATTATCAAAGGCAATTCAAAGTAATACTAAGTTTTGCTGAAACAAACCCTTGTGGCCTGAAACGTTTAATGTTAATAGTCTCAATAGGGGATATGGAGAAAAGAAGGGAGATTGACTCATTTTTAAGCGGATACAGACAAGTGTTCTTCCAATATAATCTGTGCATTTAATGTAGCTTTCCAGTGTAAATTTGAAATTAATAATCTGATATGGATCTTGTCATCATATATCCTCGCAATAGGATGCGGAAAGAAAAGTGCGAATTTTGCTTTTTCTGAAGGTTAGATTTCACCAAAGAAAAGCATTTTTTAAAATTATTATTTTAATTATAGATTATTGTTACTCATTTTACTGAACTCGTGTTCTTAATAAAAAATATGTACTTCCACAGATTCAAAAGTACGTATACATAAAACTCACGTCAAACATATATTAATAATCGATTTTTTCTACACGAGCATTTGTTCTTTTTTTCGCTGAAACAAACGGATTTGGTAACGTGAAGACTTCACTTAAATAGTTCTAAAAAACAAAAGTTTGCAGATCTTATCCTATCCTATAGCGTGATTGCTCTTTATTGCTTGTTCTAAATAATCTTAGTTCTAAATCTATTAACCAAGAAATTAACCCGTAACCCGGTGTAGCTTAAATATTCCCAGTCGTGTTTCTTCGTCTTTACACGAGCATTTTCAAAAAACGAAAGACTCATTTAGATCTGCTGGAGCGTTAAACTTCTGGAGCTTCTTCTACACACTGCACAAAGTAAAAGCGGCCAATGATTCACCTTTTCAACTGATCTTCAAGGTTAACACAAAGCAGGAATATTTTGCATATTCGGAATTTCAATTTTATCTTCATCAGACAATGCTGGAAGTCTCACATCAAATGATTTGAAAAAACTGCGTTTTGTTTGGTTTTAATCGAGCTTGGAATAAAATGGTAAAGGTTGAAATGCAAAAAGAAAAGCAAACGTGTTTCTGAGAATTTATTACATCTTTTTTTAACGGCACAGAAATATTAATACCTATGACTTTTTATGCGCTGACTAAAATAGTATTCAGAACAAATTTTGAGAGTGTTGATGCAATGCACAGCCATGATAGTAACTAAACAGGAAAGCTGCGTAAAAGATGACTCATACCCATTTTGGGTGACACGTATCAGGTATTCCCAGAACCGTCGACAAAGCCAAAAAACGACAAAGTAGGAAAAAAAAAATAATAATAAATCACCCATTAAAATAATCTTCACGCATTTATCTATAAAGTTTAAGTTACTGTATGTTTTTCTAAACCGATACCTTTCTTCGTTTTACGCATGCGTCAGGACTGCTTCAGTTTGATAGAAATAGGGGTAATAGAAAAAATAAAGACGAGGATATGTTTACTTTTTGCGAAGAATAACAAATTAGCAGCGTTCTTTTTTTTTTCTTTTTGTGTTAAATATTCAAATGAGAAATGGAATAAGTCAACGTCTAGAAAAATAAAAAAATACTCGGCTAAAATAAAACTTCCAAAACTGTGGTCTTAGCGTGTCACCATTTCGACAAATGGAATTTTTCCTGACTGGTAGTTACGGAATTCGAGAGCAAACAGTATATATATATATATATATATAATTGGACATCTAATATCTCATTTTTCACGTTATGTTTATCATAATCCGTTGTTGAAAAAAATGTCCTTTTTCAATTTAGTTTTTACTTTTATGATCTTTTTATAAATAAAATAAATAATGACTACTCAATATTGCTATATGTGTCATGGCACCGAAGTTAAGATAGTAGCTTTTCGAATAGCTGACACGCCGAGCTCATGTGGTTTTCCATTACTACTCTGAAGATAATTAATCATGTTCAAAATAGTTAGTGCTATAAATTACAAATTTTTATAACTACCAACACTTACATTTCATTTTGTACATTAATATTTCAACTACAAATATGTACAGAGATTGTTTTTTATTAACATTTCATTAAATGAAATGAAAATCGCATTTTAGCAGTAAAGCTTTTCGGAATTTCAATAGTTTTCATCAGTGGAAATATTTACGGATTATCTTTAATTTCTAAACACAGAATGGTGCCATTTTTTTGGCACCAAAATTACACTTCGCATTGATCCGACATTCCCTTGTGTGGTCATAACTACTTGATAGCTCTATAAAAGAACAATTTGCCGGTGGTTGAAAGCAAGACTGACACGAATTTCTGGACAGAACATTTCTCATCCTAATAGCATCAATGCGTCCCCCGAAGGGCTTTTATAACCGATCATCAAGGGTTATTGGAACAGTTGTTAAGCTAAGGCAATGATATATCATTATGTGATCAACGTCAAGGGAATATTTCTACTTCGATTTCATTCATTTAGGTTTAGTTCATCTATAAAAAATGAATTCTTACACCTTTCTTTATTTAGATACATAAGATAAAACCTAGATTTTTTTCCTCTCGATCAGAATCAGACAAAAACAAGATATTTCTAGCAACGAAAAAATGTGCTTTCGTTGCATTAATACACATTTTTAGATCTTTACTTTTTGTTTGTTCAAAACTGTAAGTAATTTTAGTTGATCTAAGTAACTCAAAATATTTCTGAGTGTGGAATTTTCGGATTTTATTTCTTCTAAAGCTCCATTTTTATTTCGGATATCCCAGCGATCACGGAAAATTAATCATTTTATGGAAAATTAAAATTACAAGAACCATTTTAAACTGTTTTAAATACAATTTTTTTAACAAAAATGGGCCAGGTGCATAAACTAGAAGCTCTGAGCACAATAATTATCTTCTTAAATTAGTGCCTAATGTACATAAATTTAAGTAAAAGCTAAAGAACGACATAGCAGCCAGGTGTATAATTAAACTTTATCAATGTTCATTTTTAGAAGCTGTGCAATAGTTAGCATTAAAAACATTGTTAATATCAGCTTTTGTTCGGAAGAATTGCTATATAATAAAGGAAGTTCGTTTATTACATTTTTAAAAGATGAATATCCAAACTCTAAAAACTGAAGAAACATTTTTCCATTGCAAAATTTTAGGAACGAATTTTTTTCACTTGAACAATTAAAAAACTGAATTTCATGAACACTTAGACTATAGAATAACATTTTTCATTATTATTATTATTTTTTAATTAACATGTTAGATCTTGGCTTGTATCCTAAACGGAGATTAGTCGCCAGTCTTGTTAGTGGTTATTTTTCTCTTTTTTAAATGCTTTTGGCTATAAAAATTTGGCTATAAGGAACTCTCTCAGCCCTCTTTTAAACACAAAATTTTTCATAGAATAAAACCACAACCGATTTTACAGACAATTGATCATTTTTACTGTCTATTCCTTTTTAATTCTATGCAATAAAACTACGATATATTTCTGAATTTTTTTCAATATTATACTGCTTGCAAACAGCTTCATAAAAAAATGAAAAGATATAATTTTGTGGTATTCATTATCATTTAATCTAAGCATTGACTGGCAAAAAAGAAAAAAAAAGCGGGGGAGGGGGCGTTAGGGTTTTATGAAATTTTAACATTTTTAAAAGGGAGACAAGAAGCGTTTTACAAGAGCGAAAAAATGTTGGGAAAGTTTGCTGTATATCAGCATTACAAAAAATTCTTATGAAGTGATCATATTTCATGATCTTGCAAAAAATGAATACTAAATAAAATAAAATAAAGGTTAAAAAATAAAAGCAGTATTTAATAATCATATACTTTTATTAAAAAATATTCACTAAGATTTTATAAAATTATCTTTGTGCCTGTTTAATGATCACGATCGTTGCCATTTCAATTCAAACTTTCATCCAGCAACTCATAGCTCTTGCTCAATGTCCATTAGACGCATCTAAAAGGCATTTTTCATTCAATTAGGGCTCGGAAAACGATTTACACAATTCAACTTCAGAAAATGAGAGCAGAGCTTAAATAACTTTGCGGTAAGTCCATCTGTATTCCAAAATAACATCAATTAGGCTTCGAAGAATTTCAATTTTACCGAATTACATCGTTTTTCATTCCAACAATTTCCTCTCGCATCTGGATCAGTAGTGTTTCCGTAAAATTAAAAATGCAAAAAGATTTGAAACTTGCTTTTTATTACTTCCATTAAAAATTGCGTAAATTTATGAGCTAACTAATTTAAAAGTTTTAAATACGGACCACCTGTATCGAGGCACACTTATATACCACGGCACAACTTTTTGCCTACTACTCTGAAGCAAGGATTCCGAGCGTAGATGTGGGAGTCTTGAATTATTTCTCAGAGGGTTGCCAGAAATGTTTGTAGTCGTAATTTTTCCCCATTTCCTGTATACATTAGGAACTTTAACACATGTAAGTAGTATTAGTTATAAAAATTTGTGTGAAATTAAAACTTAATTGATTTATGACATCGTGTTTCCATTTATAATTTGAGCTTTCTTTATAGCATGTGATATTGCTTATAACTTGTCCCATGGGGACCGTTCATAAGTGACGTCATACTTTTTTTCAATATATTTGACCCTCTCCCCCCTTTGTCACAAAATGTCACACTTCATCATCCGCCTACCCCCCGTTTGCAACATGACATGCTATATTACATAAGCCTAGATACTTGCGGTTCAGAAACAAAGCACTACGTTAAAGAACACATTTCTAATTTTATTTTTGAGCCTTAAAGGAAATTTGTGAGTAAAATAATAATAATGTCCCACAGTGGACCAGTCGGTAGAAGCTCAGTTCCCGCAGAACACCAAAAGTGAAGCAACATTGACTGAGGTCAGGGTTTGGGAGGGTGACAACCTCTCGCGGCTGTTGCTGCGGTCCGTGTACGCTAAAGGGAGCTGGTGCACGTTAAATAGGTCGTGGCTCCAATGTCCTCCAAGTGAAACGATAGTTCTGGGGGTGCCGATCCCAGGTGACAGTCTCTCGTCTGGGAGCTGGTTCAAAAAAATTAAGAGACCTTTCAAAGGGGTGGAAATCCTGCCTAGGGACTCTTGCCTACAAGGGCCCCGTTAGACTCAGTAGAAGCGTACCCATTCTTCCTCGCCACCAGCGAGGACACGATAACAACAACAACAATAATAATAATGATTACATGTTTACTTAATTTGTATAAAATGTGGTTAAGGTTTACAACACAAAAGATAATCAGTAGAATCGTAAAACAAATTAAATGTTCGACTTCTGAAAAAATGACCCACGAAATTTTATCTTGAAACTGTAAATGCCGAAGAAAATTTAATTTTAAACTTTTAACAAGAAGTAAATTTCAACTTTAATCATCATCGATGTTTACGATACAAAATGATGAAATAAAACTCTAATATCAAATTATGAAAATCAAAATATTTTTAAAAATAAACTTTAATTTACTGATTTAAAATGATTTTATAGAGACCAAAATCTGTAATCATTTCTTCTTACCCCTCCTCTCCTCTTGTTATAAACTGTCACAATTTCTCGAACCCTCCTCCCCCCCCCCGGAAGCCTGGCATTATTTATGAATGATCCCATACGTGACTCACACTATAAGTAAAAATTATTATGGTATAAAAAGAAATCTATAGTAGTATAACCGATTGGAATCTGTAACATATTGCTTTAACATTGCCTTTTTTGATTGTTAGATAACTATTTTATACTATGAGAAAGATTCAAGTTGACTCGTGTGATTTCATGAATACGCTCTGCAACACTACTGCGTCTCATATGCAACACTGAAAAAGAAGCCCGTGGTACCCTAGTTGGTTAAGATATCGGGCCCCCAACCGAAGGATTGGATGTCGGATACTCTGAATCCGATCCGGCTACTACATGAAAAATCTGGTTATCCCACTTGTCACTTTTGATTTTCAAAATTTAATCAATTAGCATATTTTGGAAATATAAGTAAATTATAAACATATTACGCATTTGAAAGCTGTAGGTTGGTTAAAAAATGAATAGAATTTACAGGTTTTAAACATCAGAGCCAGTTATCTGGTACGGACCGGTCACACAATGGTCACTAGCTATACAATATCCGGCAGAATTAATATCCGGCAAGAATACGGGATATTTGACTTCTCGTATTGAAGTTCACCAGGACGCGGGACAATTTCTCAAAATACGGGACGTTTGGCAACCCTGGTGGCAATTCATAAAATCAGATGCTAATACGAAGCTAGAAAAAATTTTTGCATTTCAGATTATCTAATTCTATACCACAGATGCCTTAAACATGTTTCTTTATGCTAAATTCTTCAAAATTTTCCACATGAGAGCACCTGGAATAAGGGGCGCACCTAGGAGGGGGAGGTGATATCGGGATGTATCATCCCCCGAAATTATGATAGCTAAAAGAAACTAATTAAAAGACACACGACATTATTAAGCGATTTCGACACAGTATCACCGCCCCCCCCCCTCTCCTAGGTATTGCGGTACCCCCACTTATAAAGCTCTCCGTACGCTTTTGCTGCAATTAGCTCTGTTCTCACGTTTTTTAATTACATTAAATACTTACTACCATTAATCAATGTGTCCAGTTTGCGGTGTCTATTGTTTTGAGTATTGTTCCTAGACTTTCACGTGGTCCCACCGAGAATCACCAGTTAACTTGAAGTTTGAAGGTGGAATCTTTGTTGCCATTTTGCGCAAACAAAAGCGAAACAGATCCATTAGTAAAACTGCATCATTCTCAAGGGCTGCCCATTTGCAGATCCGTTAAGTGGATGGAGGATGCGAAGGGGCTGGAGTTGGTGAAGCGAAAACGAGAAACTAGTTCACTTCAGAAAGAGAGAATGCTTCGGGGCTCCACATCTTCATGTTCGGTATATATCCTCAAGCGGGCCTGCCCCCGAACTCATTTAGTGTTGTGCCCTTCGCGCGTGTTGCCAGTCGCACTTTTGCTCGAGACACTCGAATACGCTTTACGCCTTTCGCTTCGGACTATTTAACTGTTCTTCAAGAAAACATCGTGTGCGAAAAGGGGGGGAAAAAGCAGTTCTATCCTTGTGCAATTTTTTCGCGGGCTGTCACTCTCCTTCATCAACGTTTGTGGACAGGTAAGGTATCTTTTGCTTCTTTCTCTTTTATTAACAGGTGGGATTACGCACAGAAAGGATTATAACAACCAGAAGATTATCCCTTTCAAATACTAATTCGAATTCTTTAGATAAACTTTTGAAAAATTTCAAACATTCAAAAAATATTTTATGGATTGTTTTTCCTCTCCTAAGCGCTGTTATGACGGCTCGAATTGAAAAGTGGTATGGATATTAAATGCATTTATCCCATTTCACATAGTTGCGTTTTCACATAGCAAATTTCGTTGTAAAGCAGCGTAGGATATTAGTTTTATGCACGTATTTAGAAAATGATATCGTGGTAATAAGCAACTTGTATGCATTGATTCACTGACATTAGACCAGCATAAATACATCAGCCCAAAAAAATTAATACATAACTGTAAAAATAAATAAGTCAAATAAATATATAAAGTAATAAACTTGAATTCAAACGTACATATACTAAGAAAATAAAAGTAATAAAAGGAAAATTTTGTAAGCCCCCAACCCGCTCCATATATTCAGCAAAACTTTTATATAAGAGTATGAACATAAAAGTACTAAAAAGGAAATCTTTAAAGACCCACCAGCCCCCGCCCCTCCCTCAGCAAAAAAAAAAAAAAAAAGTTTGTAAGCAAATGTAAGTTAAATATAATTTTCGTTTTAAGTTTTTTTACAACTTAAGCGGCTTTGTCTTCACTTTATTACAAGAGAACTTTATTTGTTTCTCTTTCTTTATTCTCTGAGTTTTATATATATTTTAAGGTATTTTGTTGCATTGGAAAGTTATTGTGTTCTTTTATAACTACTCAACCAATGTTATTTAGTAGCAATGAAACAAGATTAAATTTTGTTGATTCGGAATATTGCTGAAAATTTTACAAATCTGCCGTCTAATCAAATTTTTAAAGTTTTCCCACACATGCCTTATAGTTAAATTCCTAAAAATAGTTGCTTTTGCCTTTCAGCAAAGCTCTGTAAAATGTTCATATCTAGAAAACGTAATTTATGCCTTGTTTATCATGTTTATGGATTTAAAATATTTAGCAAGAACTATTTCTGTTGCTCATTTCTTTTCCGCCTACTTTCCGGTAAAAGTAAGAGAAAAAAGAATGAAAGAATTCTTAATGTATCGTAAAAATAAGAAAAAGTCAAGTTGGCTGCTTTCTGTGTTTGGTTTTCCAATTTGCATATTCCGGAAGCGCATGTAATTTTGACGAAATTTGGAAAAAATCTGATAAAAATAAATGTTTATAAGAGACCGTTCATAAATGATGTCACGATTTTTTTCCGATATATTTGACCCCCCCTCCCTCCCTTTGTCACAAAATGTCACACTTCAACGGACCCCCTTTCCCCTGTGTCACATGTCACGCTATGTTGTATAAACATGATGTCACACTTCTTGTTACTCCCTCCCCTCCCCTTGTCACACTTTGTCACAATTTCACGAACCCCCCTCAGCCCTCGAAACGTGACATCATTTATGAATGCTCCTAAATAATCTAAATCAGTGGTTCCCAACCTTTTTTACTACACGACCTAATTTTTAACAAATAGGCAACCCGCGACCCCAATATATGTACACACACATATTTTCACACAAATATTTTGATAGAAAAACAATGCGTTGGATTCATGCTATTTCTGAATCCAGCGACTCTGTAAATGTGTTTATTTTGTTATGTCCATGAACTGTAAAATAAACAAATTTACAGTGGAGTTGGACTGAAAGATTGAAAGATTGCGTTTATATTTTGATACTTTTTGTGTTTGTGTGCTCTAACCGAGAATACAATACTTTCAATGGAACTAAGTTTTGTATACACATGGATCGTAATAGGAAGTAGTGCTGATTAATTTTTGGCGGTGATCCCGTCAAGAGAGATGGCTCAATTGTACATTTTTTTCGTTACGCATGACTGCTCTCAAGAAATAATGGAAGGATTCAAACGAAAATTGGTTGCCGCTATGCAATGAAAAAGACACTGCTTTTACTAGAATCTTTTTAAAAATTAGTTGAATTTATTCGAATTCTGTACACCATTTGAATATTTTTCGTATATTTCAAGCATGACGGAAATTGTCATGTCACTTGACACTTTCTTTGTAGTTCATGCCCTCAAATTTAGCAAAAAAAATTCAGAATGATATTTAGAATGAGAAAGAGTGGGTTTTGTCCATGTGCTAAAGCTTTTTCTATTTAAAATTATAAATATTAAATGGCGACCCATGAGAAGTTTCTTGCAACCCCATCTGAGGTCGCGACCCACGGATTGGGAACCCCTGGCCTTAAGTAAAGTGTTTATGTACACTTAAATTGCATTAAATTAAGAAAAAAGAATTATAGTATCAGCGAAGTTGTTAGTTTTTTCTGTCTCTTGAACTGTTATCTAAACCTTAATTAATATTTATTTATTTATATGTTTCAAAGTATCATTGAACTTGAAGGTAGCAACATACATACATGATTATATTTTTATGTAAGTGCCAAGTATTTAATTGACACTAAATGTTATAAGGACTTATGGCAAGAATGTTTTTTTGATTGGATTAATTTATTGAATATAGATACTTCAAAACATATGGTTCTTTACATTTTATAGCAATAAAACAAGCGATAATTTTATAATTTTTACAACAAGATTTTTTTTAACGTAAAACAATATTTCTTACATCGCTTATTTTCTTGGGGAGAGGGGGAGAAAGTTAGTTTTAGGTAAGAATATGTTTACTTGTAAGGAAGCTTTAAATGCTTCTTTTTTTTACTGTTGCTCTAACAGCTTAAGAAATTGAAGTGTCCACCAGAAAAACGACCTATGTCACATACTACTTGATGAACCTTGCTTTATGTTTTATTCATTCATTTTATAACTTAAATGTTAATTTTAACTATACGAGAACCGTTAACCCGTAACACCCAAATTCAAATGTATAATAATTTATATTCATTTATAATACATAATTTATAATAAAACATAAAGCAAAGTTCTTCACGTAGTATGTGACTTAGGTCGTTTTTCCAGTGGATCCTGAAATTGTATAATGTTGCATTAACAATCAACAAAAAAGTAAAACATGTTAATGGCATTTTAACGAGACGTTACTGAGCTAAACGTTTAGTGAAAATCTACCACTACACAAAAGAAATTGAAAGAGTAGTGGATTGACTGATTGAAAGATATACACTGAACAGATACTTCTTCACTCTCAGAAACGAATGCTCAAATCTCACGAAACTTTCGTCGTATTTGACGAAATGGTTTCGTGAAAAATGCTCCGAGTAAATCTTTTGCCAAATTGACGAAATTTGTGCAGTAACTTTTTTAAAGTCACGTGATCGCGTGAGGAAAGAATGGTTGTAAAGGGCGAAATTTTCTTGACGATTCAAGAATCGTCAAAAATGAGAGTTCTATTTCTGAGAGTGTTCACTTCATTGTTAGCTCAAAGACCAGAATATATGATCTTATTTTGCACTCTCTCACTGATGAGTTTATCAGTGAAAGAAAAAGGAGGATGAGGTTTTAAAAGAGGGGGCTTAACGTCCCATGTTTCTTCCAATTGGACTATACTATCGTAAGACTAGCATCTTTTCAAGAGTAGAAACGTCGAACTTCGAGATTCATAAACAGACAGGACCTATGTTGCACAAAGAAAGTCCTTTGCTCTTGTATTGCTAGCCTTCAACCTATATTCTAGACCAGAGCGATATTTTACAGTTCGACCACGGAATTTTGACATTTGGACGCTTCTGCGCATGGCAGAGAAGAACGAATCCATTCCAGTTTTATGGAAGTTCGTTTTGCAGGTGCGTTTGCTTAGTACGCAAATCAGAATGTTTGTATCTCTGTTTGTTGAAAGCAACTAAATTTATAAACTGGGATTTAGCATCAGTTCGAAAAAAATCAAGTATTCTACACGAACTGGAACGCGAACAGAAACTGCACATTGCATATACGAGCAGTTCCTCTCTTGAACAAGAATGAATTCCTCTTGGCACTCTGCCAGGCAGATTGCTTCGGTTGATGTGGTAGAACTGTACCTTATTAAATTCCATTTTTTAATTTTTTTAAAGTAGAACCTCCTTATGATTTTTCTGCGTCTTTCTTTACATAAACTTGGCCATATGTTTAGAATCCTACTCCTATTTCGAAATTTAGATTTGCTATCCTAGCAGCCCATATCGTATCATTCCAAAAAGTTTCTGTTCTTCTCGAAAGACGGTGACCAGAGATAAAGATCAAATATAAACAAGTATTTACTAAATCCCGATAGGACATAAATTTGCATCAATGTACAATATATTTTTCAGCACGCATAAGTTTTATTAAGGTATGCCTGAACTTCAAAAAGTCTCTCCGAAAAAACACGAAATGCTTTGTTGATTCAATTTAATCAATAATTCCTTTCGGTTGTACTTAATTGTTTGTATTAATTAAATGTGCAAAAATAGTTAAACGTTCATCTGGAAGAAAAAGAACGGAATTTCCAGTCATAACTGAAAATGCAGGCGGGAAATGGAAAAATAGTGAACATGAATAATTTCACGAACTGCGATGAAAACGTGCGGAAATAGCCAGATTGATGATGATGAATTGGTTGAAAAAAGTTTTTGAAATATGACAAAGTAAAAAGAGTCACATGTTTTGCATTCAATAGTTTTCTTTTCCTTTTCTTTTTTTGAGGGGGAGAGGGATATTCTTTCAACATAATATGGAAGGAAATATCAATCAAATGTTTATCTTTTCCAATTTTTAATTTTTTTACATGAAGATTTGAATCAATTTTTTTGAAAACGATGCGAAAACTCAAAACTCTCTTCAGTTTTGCATTTTTCAAGGAATTTTAACTTTTTCTTTTCTTATCTTATATTTTTATTTTAGTGCTTCATTATTTGAATTTTCGACATTTTTTAGTAAAGAAAACCTTTGTCATTTTACGGTTCTTAATTATGTTTTCATTACTTGTAAAACTTTATTTGATATAAAATTGTGCCGAATGTGCTCCTAAGAATTATGCACTGCAGATAATAAGTTTTGAGTTCGGAGGATAAACTACTTTTATTATAGTTTTATTTTTTGTAAATACTGTAAAAAATTATTCCCTTAAACAGGACTAAGATGAAAGATCCTTTTTAAATGCTGATTTTAATTTTGTATTATAGCTTAGCGTTTTCATTACATGAATTTGTGTCTTCAATAAACAAAGTTGTTTTTAGCAACCACTTGCGTATCGTATTGTTGGATATTTATTGCATTTTTGTATCTTAATAATGTTTTCACTCAATGTTTATACCATCTGTTTGGTTCAAATCCAATTACTTCTTAATTCCAGACACTTAATTCTAGTATTTCTTAATTCTAGATTTTTTTTTTCTACTCGTAATTTAGAACAGGAGAAATTTTATAAAATCTTTCTGTTTCTATTTCGTATTCCATATTTCATGCAATTTTGCGCCAAGAGTGACTTTCCCACTCTGATGTAGTATGCTTAGATTAAAACTATTTGTGCATATGTTCAAATTGCCTGGACTCTAATGAGTTGGCAGGCTCGCGCCATCCATCTATGCAAGATAGTGTGGCGCGCGACGGCGCCCGCCGTGTCGAAGAGGCGCCGGGTCCTTGAATTAGAAGGCCCCCTTTGAAAAAACCCATTAAGACCCTAAAAAATATTAGGTTGCGTTTTTCCGAAATAGAATGTTTTTTTCCAACCCTGAAAAAGGCTTTCAGTAGGAATTCGCACGTCGGTGCCGAGTAGGCTCTGCGCGGGCCTGTGAGTTGGAATTTGACGGTGCGGGCCTGTGAGTTGGAATTTGACGTCGCGGGCCTGTGAGTTGGAATTTGACGGCGCGGGCCTGTGAGTTGGAATTTGACGGCGCGGGCCTGTGAGTTGGAATTTGACCGGTTACCTTGCACCCTTTTTAGTTTTTTCGCGTATTCCACATTTTAGCTCGTATTTTCTCATTGCAGCTCAAGCGTTGTATGTTGCGTATTCACAAGCTGCATACTATAACAAATTTTTCATACGTTTTGAAAATTAAGTTTAGAATTTTTCATTATTTTAATTAAAAAATGGTAAGCAAATAAAGCATAAAATCAGAAATATACAGTAAATATTTGCATAAGACAAAAGTAACTACTATACAGAGTAATTTAGATGCTTAAGAAGATTGTGTTATATCTACTAATTTACCATTACTAAATCCTACATTTGCCACGAAATTATTGACGGGATTTACAAGTGCGTCTCGTGCACTAATTATTTCATGTGCCCCAGAAAAATACCGTTTTGGTCAGACAGCATCATGGAAAGCACAAATCTTCAGTAATGACGATTTGAACTTGTCTTGACTTGTTGGTAAACCTGACTTGAAACCAGGCTTTTTTTATTTTATTCACTCAGAATAGAGAATGCGATCTTGCAATCTGCAGGGAATATTGCTTCTTTTGGCGAATTAAGCCCCCCTTTTTTTAGTGTTTGCAAAGAGCCTGTATACATACCAGTGATAGGGTAATTTCAGGGGAAGATGCATTGTTTTGTGATTGATCTTTCGGGATTGTTTGTAATAACATGCATTCATTTTTTCTTTTTTCATTTCGGTAACTTCTCGATTTGTAGATTCACGCAAGTCCGTATTTTCTTGAAGTTTCTGCACGAAATAATGCTGCACGAACCTTTTTACACTTCAATACACCACTCAATACTCGCGATGCGTAAAATTTTCCTACCTCCTGAATAATTTTTCAAAGTCATAATTTTTCAAATGTAAAATAAATGAAATAATAATAATAATAATTTCTTTCAGAAAGACACGTTTAAAACTTAGGCGTTAATAAATTATCCATGAATAAAATAGAAATTTGAAATTAAAATAATTAATTTTTACAATAGAAAGAGAGAAAGAAAGAAGAAGAAGACATTTAATTATGGGGAATGAAAATAATTGAACCGTCATAAAAATTTTCTAACACGACAGCTAATCACCTAGATTAATATCACATCGTTTTCAAATGTGGACATTTAATGTTTCTCATTTTAGAACGCACAAAAAAATCTTAAAATTCATTAATGCATTTTAAAATTTTCTGGAATTTCTGCAGTGAATTTAACCTTTAGCACTGTGGTTTCTTCTTATTTTCATCAAACATTAAATTATTTGTCTGTGATGAAGTTGCGATCAGTATTTTCTTTACTTTCATATATATAATACTTGACTGATCGCATGAAGTGAAAATTTAAATAATGCCTCTCTCTATTTTCATAATATATTCTGTTGACCACACGCGATGAACATTTTCTTTTTACTTTCACGTATTATTAGGTTGATTGGGCATGTTATAAACTAGAATAAATTATTTTCTACTATCACAAACAAAGACTTGTTGCTTATGACAGCAATTGGACTAATGAGGTTTTTACTTGAATAAAAGATTGATTGTTATTCATAAAAATTAGAATTATTTTTATTTTTCTTTTCCAAAATATTGTGTCGATTACGTCTGACAGAAATCGAAGTATCAGTTCTTTTCTCTTTAGAAAAATATTAGGTTGGATGCATACGATAAAGTTTTGCCATATTCTCAGTAAGCATAAGATTGATTTCAGATGAGAAATTGTAATAATTTACTTTTTACTTTAGCAGGTTCATTGCATATGTTAAAAACTGGAACTATATTATATTTCTGCCTCCATAAAATCCTTGTTGAATGGACAAATATTAGGAAATTATTTACTTTTGCTGTTATGATTATGAATTTCACAGCAGGTGATAAATACTGGTAATATTATCTAAGCTGGTAGATATTCATAAGCTAGCAGTTATTCAAAAGCTAGTAGCTATTCATAAGCTAGTTCCTTTTATAAGCTAGTAACTATTCATAAGCTAGTTCCTTTTATAAGCTAGTAGCTATTCATAAGCTAGTTCCTTTCATAAGCTAGTAGCTATTCATAAGCTAGTTTCTTTCATAAGCTAGTATCTATTCATAATCTAATAGACATTCATAAGCTAGTAGCTATTCATAAGCTCATAAGCTAGTAGTTATTCATAAGATAATTTCTCTCATAAGCTACACTAAAAATTTTGCGTTTATTTGCCAACATTTTTTGTGTTACTGAACACTACTTTTGGTGTTCAGTTGGTGTAAAGTTGAAAATTATTTTTTTTGATACATTTAAAAAAATTTTAAGTGTCTGTCTAAAAAAATACGGACAGCAGAATGTTTTCTTAGCATATGATGTTCTTTAACTCATTTACGTATCAAAAGTCCATTACGATGGCACAGTTGTTCTATTTTCATAGAAATGAGAAATAGTAATGAAATTTCGATGCTTAACTGAGTTAACAAATTTCATGTGATAAAAAAAACATAACACGGTCTACATTTTTTGGAGACAGATACATAAATTTTTAAAAAATATATCAAAAATGAATAATTTTCAACGTTATACCAACTGAACACCAAAAATCGTGTTCAGTAACATCACAAATGGTTAGCTACTACAGTGTAGTAGCTATTGCACCCGACTCTGCACACTTTTTAAATGCAACTTGTCTGAGGATAAGGAAAAATACTAAAATAATAATAATATTAATAATAATGATGACAATAATAACAATAAAAAATAAAATGATACTTATATAGATTTGATTACGTATGATAAATATATTGGAATTTTTTACTACTGGAGGAAATAAAATTGAAAAAAAAAAAAAAAAAAAAGAAAGTGAATAACTGAGGGACAACAATATTGAACTGTCTATTCATCATCTAAATAACATCTCTGTGCTTCCAAGAAATTTAAGTATTCAAAATTAAATGAAACAGAAGCCATGTGATTATTTCCCTTAAAATTGATAGGAAATTGTAAATGAGAAATTGGTTTAGCAACTTGAGACCCCTGAACAAGTTTAAAGTTGATTTGAATCTTTAAAATAACTAAACTATTAAAAATATTAGTGACAAAAGTAATCAACGCTTTAAAAAAAGATATGTTTCACGATAATTCAGTGTTTGAAAAAAAAAGGATGAATTATAGGAAAATCTCCAATTTTTTGTTATGTTTTTCCATTTGCCAAAAACAAGTAAAATTCGATAATTTTGCTTTATTAAATTTTTAAACTTAAAATTTGTATATGTGTAGAGTAAGAAAAACGATTAATAAATAAATTAATTAAATAAAATTTCGTATAGAATATTGTATAGCTTCAATATTTTAAACGTCACTTTGATTCTATTACTTGTGACAAAAATAAGTTAACTAGTAAATTATTTTACTCAATTTCTTGCTTAGCTTTTGATTTCAAATTAATTTCCTTCTTCAATTTTAAAATAACTTATTTTTTATAATTATTATTTCCTCAAAAAATGGCTATTTATTTAAACTACTAAACAACGATATAGCTGCAAACCTCCTATACACCAAATTAGTCGCCAGTATAGCATCATTAAGCACCAAGTCTCGCCAAACTCCGTTTCCTAAACTAAAAGTAAAAAAAACAATAATTCGAAATATCTCATTAACTTTTTAATGATGGGCATGGGAGAAAATGAAACTTGCATAACCACCTTGAAATTAATAAAATGACAAAATAATTCATTGCTCTTAAACTTCCCAGTTGACCTCGGATATGAAACAACCCTATTATTTTTTTCTGCCAGTTAGAGAGCTGTTCCATTTATCGGGAAGAACATATCTACTGATTAAATAGGTTTAAAGGGTTGTTCGAACCACGAAATTGTCACAGCAATTCCCACGACGCCGGAAATCGTGTCAGATATTTTCCCGTGTTTACTACTGCGGTACACTCGCACGACATATCCGCTGTCTGACACGCAGTGTTGTCGTGGTTCGCCTGATTTAACCAACGAATCGAATAAATATGGGCAGAGAAACTGAAATGACGTTTAATATACATAAAAAGTAGCTTTTCCATTAAAAAAAAAACTTTTTAGATATCTACATCAAACAGCAGTTTCATTTAAATCCGCATGTTCGTGTTATTTTCATTTTAACAGAAGTCCCACAAGCAACGCAGTAAACATATTGTCGTCTAAATGTATATATCCTTAATGTGTCATATACTTGTTGGGTTTACTTAGAGGCCTTACATAGTGCTGTTGGGTTTACTGATTTGTTTGTTACCCTAAGTCAGTCTCTTTCCGTGTTGCAATATTGGGTTTACTGATTTGTTTGGTACCAAAGTCAGTCTCTTTCCGTGTTGCAATCATAGGGATTATTATTTTTTTTTTTTTTTTTTGTACATAGTGTCATTTATGGGGTAATTTTTTTACCATGTTTTGTTAACTTTGCACCACTTCAAATTTTTTAGTATGTTTGATTTCAATGGAAAGTAAAAGACTCAGCACTGCACTCTGTTGGTTAGATTAGAAAAACGTTTCCTACTATTAATTTTACAAACTAAGTTCCAACACTGTATACAGATAATTGTATCATCTAGTAATTCTGAAGTCAGTTTTATGTTACATTTTTTTCGAATGAAAGTTATATTTTGTGATGATTTGAAGTTGTTGAATCTTTGAACATAGGAGAGAAGGGGGTTGGTGTGGACAATTTTCATTCATTTTTCTAAAAAATGTACTAATTACAATTTTTTACGTACCAAGTATTATTTCACAAGAATTTAGCCTTTTACCTTTAATTTGATTGATATATGAAATTATTCGGCTGCACAGTTTCTTAATTACGTATTTTTTTTAAAAAACGTTGTTTTTGTCCACACTAGCCCCATGTGGAGGAGCTAGTGTAGACAATCTCAAAACCGATTCAGACAATATAATACAGCTCATAAAAGTTTATGTAAAATCTTAATAAAATAAATTTTAACTTGAAGAGCATTTTTCTTACAACTGTTAATCTTAATAAAGCATATATTTTAAATAGTGATTTACCTAATATGTATTTTTTATGGTGAATTGCAGTTGGGTATATTAGGAAACTATCCCTAAGACAAACACTTACGAGCGTTACAAAATTTAAAAAAATGATACGAAAAAAGGCGTAAAGTAAATGCACAAATAAAAATATTGGAGTTTATTAACAAATTTTTGTTGTGTCAATAGAATACATTTTTTTGCAAAAAAAAAAAAAAAATGTGTATTATGTGCTTACACATTTAGAAAACTACTTACTAAGCATTTTGCCTTCTTGTGAACAATGTCTGAAATGTGCTAGGTCTGCACTTCTTGCAAGGTATGAAGAAAATTGAACAACAAAATATCCTGCCTTGTTTTCCGTTTTCTCACTCATTTCTAGTTTTTCAATTTTTAATTGATCATTTCCCATGTCATAAAAGGTTGGTTACTCTGTGTTACCATGTGATTCACATATTAAAATAACATTTTTATCACTGAAATCTGAAAAAGGCTAATTTAAAAATGTCTGCTGTAGCCCCACTACCACGTATCCACACTGGCCTCGTGATGTCAAGTATAACTTATCGCGTAATACTGGTAAATTTAGGCCTTGCGAAACAAAAGTGACTATCAAGACATGTAATAATTATATTCATTTGTAACATATTATCCACTTTCGTTCGAAATTTAGAATCTCATTAATCAAAACAGTTAAAAATAGCAGTTTAAAAACAAATCATGAACTTACCGTTACACCATACAAACCTTATTTTATCAATTTTGAAATAGCTATTAAATGATTTCATGAAACTTCCCATGGAAACGTACTTCAGTGTGAAAAAAAAAAAAATTATTGATAAACTTAATTTGAAATATAGCAAATTATTCACGTTGTTCAGCCCACACTAGCCCGCTTCTCACCTATTCCATGCACTATCATGAACTATAGAGATCATGTACTGCTGTAAAGAGTTTTTTTTAGAATTTGGGAATTCTATTTTTCTGCTCAAAGTTCCACAATTATATACTTTTATTAATCAATTTTTTTAAATATCACACTTCCAATAAGTACTTTAAAATAATCATTTCATGGATTTGAGATTTTTTAAGGTTCTCCTTCTTTAAGTATACCAAGATCTTTTAAAATCATAAAATCAAAACATAAGCTAAGCTCCTATATACGGAAAGTGATTTAATTGTCTGAATACTTCATCATTATCTGTCTTTAATTCCAGAAAGGAAATCATTGAAGCTAATTATAGGAGGACCTTAAACTTTCTCAAGAACATAAAATTAATTCTCTTAAAGTACTTGCTCTTCTTATATAGTACACTTCGAACATCCGGTTCACTACTATTCGGCCCCCATGCTATCCGGGCAAGGTTTCTTTTATCGGAACATTGCGTCGTGGAAGAGAGCCAAAGTCATTTATTGAGGACTTTTTCGGAAACTAAAAACTAAGTTTTGACTCTTGTGTTAGGGCTACCTCTTCATATCTGTGTAATCATTTATCAGTGAATCAATTTTCTTAAAAAGGCGTTACATACATTGTTTTGTTCGTGTTTCTTGCTTTTAAGTTAGGCATTACAATATGAGTTCACAGAACTCTAGCATGTCAGGCGTTTTTTGTTATACTGCCGGTCCTTTTGCCACATTAGGCCGTATAATCAGGAGTATACTGTATATTCTGTCTTTTTTTCTTCACTTTCTGTTTTAGTTTCCCATCAGTCGGATTTGATTTCAGGAAAACGCATTTAATCCGTTTTGAACATGTTCCAAAACGATTTTGGAACTAAATATTGCTTTCTAAACTCATTTTTATTCTAGAGGAATAATTGAGTCCCCAATTGTATTTTAAGCGAACTTTTGTTCAGAAATTCCGGAAAAAGAATATTACTTCACTGCAAGCGTCATATGATAATGTGGGGCAAGAACAACTAAATGAAAGGAAAATTTTCTTTTCTAAAAATGTTCTCGTAAATGGAACGTTTTGTTCTCTTTAATCCACACAAATCTTTTTTTTTTCTTTTGCATCATCTCTGCATTCAAGCTTGTTTTATTACGCAAAAGACTTTCGGAAGAGAATCTAACTGAATGACGTTTACTAATAGGCTTGTCTCACTTCTCCCATTCCCAGAAGCAATTTGCATCTAAACACGACAGTCATAAACAATCAAAGGGAAAATCCTTTTCCTTAATTCCTGCTCATCCTTTTCGAAAAGCAAAATTTCTTCCTCGAGGCGGAGATCGTCTACCGAAGATGTTCCTGTCGAAATCGGCACCTTCCCCGGGAGGGTGCACGCTTGGATGGCCTTGACACACATCGATTCGTCTGAGCCCCCTCAAGTGAGTGTTCCGCACCAGAAGGCTTACCCATTGCCCTGATTTCGTTCTGCAATAGTTTCGTTTTTATACAATTTCTCTAAAGATAAGTCTCTGTCAGTCCAGATTTTTTTTTCGTCTTAAATTCCCTTATGTAAATTAGAGTCCGTAGAAGATATGTATCTTTATTCCCACTGCCTAATTTGCGGAGGAGCTCACGGGAGTTTAGTTCCTGCGCTTCTTCATAATTACAGGTGAATTTTTACTCATTTTACGGAATGCAGACTATTCAGTTAGGAAGTCCCTAAGGCTCCACACTTCTTCTTCTTTTAGCAATTAAGACCTGGTTATTCGTATTAGGAATTATCTAAAGCAGGGGCACCCAGCGAAAAATGTTAGCAAACTTTTGAATTTCAGTCAAAATGAAAGGAAACCCGAAGTACTGCATCAAAGCTTGACTTTGAACAAATAGGGTTAAATTAACACTAAACCTGAGACCTTCCCCACTATTTTACACTAAGTACAAAAAGATCGAATTTTCATAATTTTCTTCGAACATAAACATGAATTTATGAGGGTTTTTTTTTTTTTTTTTGCTGAATATAATCTTAGAACAAATAAAAAATATTTCATCCATTTCCAGAAGGTGCCTATAAAGTTTCACTGCTCTAAGTCTGCTATGTCTTGTAATATGAAAACTTCGATCAACAGAAAAGCAGCGCGAAAATCAACTATAGCATTTAACAGCAATAAAATTGATTAATTTATCATTACTATAGTTTGGCTACTAATGTGCAGGATCAATTAAATATAAATGTTTCAAAACAAGATACTGTCACTAGCATCTATCTTGCCATATCCGTTGTTTTTCATCAGTCTAAAGAGATTTTAATTTTGATCATGCGATTCGTAGACCTCTTATCAAACATTCTTGGTCAAAAAAATATCATGTTGAACAATAAGCTCTATTAGGACTAACTACTGAAAAGTACTCTTCTGAAAGTAAGCAGTACTTTGTGTTACAACAGGACTCAGATGGACGAAGTATCTATCCTTTAAGCCCTAATTATGTAGTACAAATGTGTGCTTACATAATTACTTATTAGACTCGCATAAGTCATGAGTTACATGTCCTGAAAAACGATATTATGTTAAATTATTGAAAATTTTAAAAATAGGTTAATTGTCAGTCATTTATACTCATGGGCTTTTTTCGTACATTACAATGTTTCATACATTATAATGTTTTTTTTTAGAAGATTCGTGGTACATTTTGATTGTATTTTCAAGCAAAGAGTTTCATTGAATAATTATTCCATAAATGTTATCTTGTTGCTTTATTGTCTGCTAGATTTAGATTTAAAAGGAAAAAAAGAACGAAAGAAAGAAAAAAGAAAACAAAATACTTCATAACTGATGATTTCATAAACCTTTTTGTTGCACTGAAGAGCTTCAACTTAAACCAGTGTCATTCAAACACCTTGAAAATCAAACACATCTAAACCGCATAAAAATGGCGACTTGCGTGACAACCTATTCTCCTTCTGAATACGAATATCTGCTCATTCTAAACTCACCTACATTAGGGAGAGACCACTGACTTTGCAAATGAATTTCAACCACATATCCTTCATTATAATTTCAATCGTACAAGAGAGCATGAAGTCAAAGTAATGCTGATGTCCTCAGAGCTTCAGCGAGGAAGCGTTTTGCAAAGTAGAGCAGTAGGCAAACGAGATAAATGCCTCCCCCATAGAGCACAACGGGGAACTGTCTAACCTAAAAGGCAAATACCCATATCACACGTGAGTTGCTGCTGCGAAGAAAGAGTTACTTCGTATTCATTGCATGAGCCAATTTCAATCTAATAGAAAGAACAACTAGTTAAAAAGACATTATTGTTGTTCAGTTTAGTCTTTAATGAGCATAGCTGTTCAAGATTTGCTTGACTGAAATGCCTACTGTGATTCTGCTTCCTGCCCTGTTTCGTTGCAGAACAGCAAAAACAGCTGTAACAAATTGCAAAATTCAAATGTAAAAATTCCATATCAACCATCAGTAGCATAGGACAACAGTTGGTTTAGTGCCGAGGTATATCTATGGGCTGATTTCAAGTGTGTTTGATGTTTTGAATTCAAATATGACATTAATTTTGCCTATTAGCTTAAATTTCTATAATAACTACATTTTAGCGAGCGTAAAGCCATGGGTGAAATAATAATAATAAAAAAAAATAAGCGTATTAGGTTAGAAGCTTCAAATAAATTCCATCTTTAGCAGAAAA
Source organism: Octonoba sinensis (assembly GCA_038502835.1). Classification (NCBI taxonomy): domain Eukaryota; kingdom Metazoa; phylum Arthropoda; class Arachnida; order Araneae; family Uloboridae; genus Octonoba; species Octonoba sinensis. The sequence continues at coordinate 11,645,916 of CM076606.1, read as the reverse complement.
AAAACAGCACTTGTGATTGATAAGCAATCTACGTTAAAAGAAACTAAAAAATGCTAAGTTAAAATGGCAATCGATCAATCTTCAAAATTTTTTCTTGTGTTTGTTCATTGCAGCTAGGCACAACGTTTGCAAAGGGCATTGTAAATTTTTCTGAAGTCTGTTCATGAGATTAACATTTTATTATACTTTTTGGGTTTATACTCTTATGCATTTACTAATACCATAATAGGAAATTTTTATCTTTTACTGGGGTATATGTTTTGTTCTGCACCTTTTACTTTTCTTTTCTGTCCTTTATATATATATGTATAATATTTGTATCTTTATACAATTCTGAAGGAAAATCTAAGTAGTAAATGATAAGAACGTAAAAATGGTCGCTATCTTTAAAGCACACAAAAGTATTTTAAGTACATATAACCAATCATTACACTATAACATTAGCAGCAAAGAAGGTTTGATGTCATGAGTGACTCACGGTACCCTTCATTTCTTGCGTTACGACCCCAGGTTGCCACGGTGTTCAATTCCACAAAATAACGAGTAAAAATAAGTGAAAATATATTTTCCTTCCTCTATTAAGAAAATGGCTAAAGCTCAAATGACAAAATATACATTTTACTAACAGAGTCTTCAAAATCTTAAAGTTTGAATTGCCAGCATAAAACATAACAAGGTTATACTTAGGTTGTACTTTTCAAGAGTGAACTTTTAACCAATCCGAAAGGTTTCAAAACAGCAATTTCAGGCATCTTCTGCTACGCATGAACGAGGTGTCTCCGTTGAGAACGGGTGGGACCTAATCATTTGCAATCAGTCATTTCCAGATTATTTCAGTTCACATTCACGCATGACACTTCTGAGAGCATCATTAAAAGCCTTCATCAGATTCAAGACTCTGTCCTTAATTCCACCCGCTTTCTTTTATCTATTGCATCTTAGCACACTTCAATAGGCAACGAAAAAACGAGTCGACATTGTGAAAGAACATATTTAAAAAAGATATTCATAAAGTGTAGCTGAATCAAAAGAGAAAAAAAATGGTGCTTTCCTCATAAATTGTTTTTATTTTTGTGCAACAAATCGGGGAAAAAGACACTTATTATTATGTATGTGCTATCGGTTCAGGGCATCAGGTGTCACCTTCCGAAAAACTCACAAGAAGTCTATTCCATCTCTTCCGATTCCAGACCCCTATCTCTCATCACCTTTTCAACATCATCCATCCAAGTCTTTCCTGATCTTCCTCGTTTCCTTATTTGATTTATTTCATAACTAAAAGCGGTTTTGCGCAGTCTTTCATCGCTCATTTTTTTGACATGACCATACCAGATTAATGATACTACCTAAACCATTAAAATTACTTGTTAAAATTCAGAAATCCCATTAGAAAAATTATTTTTAAAAGAAAAGGGCAAGTTTAATATTATCTATGGAATAAACTAAAATTTCCAGTGTTTCGCTTTGTACGATATATATGTTACTGTAAAAGCCCGAGGTCTGGTAAATCCTAGGTTTTACCAGCAAAACCTAGCTTTTACCGAAGTGGCTGGGAAAAAGTCTAAAGTATGCTTTAATATGATTCCATTTCGGGGTTTTACCAAGCCTTTGCGGTAAAACCTAGGACTTGCTAAAGGCCATAAACGAAGGATTTAAATCGAATTTGATTATGCCTGTGAAGGCCCATCCCGTGTTGCGAAATTTTTCTATTCTTTAAATTTCTTAATTTCAATTATATTTTTTTTCTGGCCATAAGTTTTCTTTTTCTTTTCTTTTTTTTTTTTTGCTTTTTTAGCCTACTTTCCCGTAAAAGTAAAAAAATAATAATAATAAAGCATGAAAGAAGGCTTAATGTATCGTGAAAATATCGTTAGAAATCAAGAAAAGTCAAAAATAAGTTAAATAATTAAATAAAGATTGAAAAATAAAAAATTTGAAAGTAGGGTTTTGAGATGGGGAAAAAGTGTGTCGGTCGGTCTGTCTGTCTGTCGGTCTGTCCCCCCCTAATAACTTTTGAACGAATTGTCCGATTTGAAAAATTCTTTTCGCATTCGAAAGATTTCGGTGAGGACATCTCATTTCCATATTTTTGTTCAATTTTGAACAGTTCAAACAATTTTAACATTAGCGCCTATGGGTGAAAATGAAGCAAATTATCTAAACTCTGGGTACAAGATATAAGTTCCCATGAACAAGCTCACTGGAAGAAGTTCTTTGAGTGAAATATTGATTTGAATAATTTTTGTTCATTTTTGAACAGTTCAAAAAAAAATTAACATACCGCCTATGGGGAAATTTCAATCTATATAATTTCTGATCTAACGGACCGATTTGCTTGGAAGATACTTTATCGGAAAGCTCTTATGACGTAGAACATGTACAAATAGAAAGTTCATCCAGAACTAACGAGCCTATTTTCCTATGAAATTTTTTGATCGGGATTTTCAAGAATATTTTTTAATTTATGAATGATTAAATGAATAAGCAAAAGAATGAATGAATAAATGAGTGCATAAATATATGAATGACTTAATAAATAATGATTGAATGAATATGTATTAACCGTTAAAAAAGGCATATTTGAAGCAATTAAGAACTAAAACTAAACGAGAAAGAGAGAGAGATAGCTAGATTATGAATTTGAATTCGGTGTATACGGGAAAGTAGGCTCGTATAGTTATAGACGGAACTTCTTGTTTATTATTGTTGAAATCTCTTCAGTAGCTATGGAGAGAATTGTTCATTAGTTCAGATTTTTCACATGAAGATCTTATTCGTGAAATGACATAAAATAGAGAGTTTTTAAAGTTTTTATTTCTAACTTTTTAAAAAAGAATTGTAAAAAAGCTCCATAGATATAAACTTAAATCCTGCCTTAATCTTAAATCCTATCTTGTTCTGGTCCCTTTAACAATTTGTATTATCAATAAAAAAATAATTTAAAAAAAAGTGTGTTTTAGCCTTACTTGAGACACACTGATACCATATATCTGCGCATGGAAAATCCTATCATAAGTAATCCCTCGTTTCGGGCTTTTACTGGAACTCGTTATAGTAACTTCTAGGTTTCACAGCAAAATCCTGGTAAAAGCCCGAAATGAAATCAAACTAAAGCATACTTCGAACTTTTACTAAGCCACTTTGGTAAAAGCTGGGTTTTACTTGCAAAAGTTAGGATTTGTCAAGTTTCGGACTTACAGTAACATACATATTTACATTGAAATAATAAAGTTGAATGTTTTAAATATGAGCATTATCATGGCATACCACAGTGTAATATGGCTCATATTTGTAATATTTTCTTGCAAGTATTTCGAAGTTGTAAATATTCTTTTTTTGTGCAGAAAATAGGGCTTGTGTGGACTGATTTTTTACGATTTATTCTTTAATAGGTAGTGCATTTCAAGCATCTTACTACCCATTAGGTAATAAACCACAAGCAACAAATATTTTTAATAAGATTTTCGCAAGCATTTCAATGCATTTCAGGTATTTAAAATTTTTTAAAGCAAAAAAAAAAAAAGTTTTCATCATGTTCAAGTTAATTATGTGATATCGAGTGTTGCATTTAGAAATTTAAGCTCTTATTACATACTTTTCTCCACCAGACCCCTACCTGTTAGCCGAGGCCTTAGGATTGCTTACGCACGGGGAGATGTAGTGGGGTCTACGGATTTTACATGCACATATCCCCAAGTATACACGGTGGCCTTCAGTGGGTATCGAACGCGCGACCTTCCAGGTGGAAGTCCGACGTGCTAACCACTAGGCTACCATTACATACTACAGTTGACGCTTGATTTTGCGAACTTCTAATTTAGAAACTCTCACTATTTTATGAACAGTTAAGAAGTCCCAAAAATTCTTCTATTGAAACCATTCTGCTCGGTTTCTTTAATTGTACGAGCTCCCTATTTTATGAATATGTTTTGCTGTCCCAAAGAGCTCGTAAAATCGAGCAACAACTGTATTAAAATTCACTTATACAGTTGACGTTCGGTTTTACGAACTGTGTGGGACCACGGAAAATATTCGTAACATCGAGAACGAGTAAATTCAAAAAGCATTGTTTCAAAAGAAGATTTTATGGTCTTGATTATTCGGCACCTACTCGTACATTAGAGATTCGTAAAATTGAACGTCGACTGTATTTGTTATTATAATACCTAATAGAACATCATTGTTATTATGATAACATTATATGTTTTATAACTGAAAACTCTTGATTATATGTACAAGCATAATAGCAGCTTTCATTCGGATTGAATTGGCAAATGACCATCCTAAAGCTTGTTTAGTTCGCATCTCCGGCAGACCGTGAAGCGCCGTTCCGCTTGTAGAGAAAAAACTCCTTTGATGACATTCTACAAGTTAAAGTGGCTCAAAAATATCTCTTTTTCCATTAAATACGTCTCTTCTTCCACGCTCCGTCACCTTTTGAGATACAATAACAACAATGTTTCTCCTACACGAACAGACATTTTTGCTGAGTTTCTTGCATTCATGATTTTTTCTGTGGATGAACATCTAAATCATTTGCTTTTTAAAGCAAAAGTTAAGAAATATTTCTCAGGCAAATTATGTGTTCAATATTTATAAAAAGTATGCTCTTCGTACATCTTTAATATACCACTGCATAAAATAAAAAAAATACAACATTAAAGCCATAACAGCATTAGCATCCTTATGACATAGTATTTTTTTCTCTCTTGTTCGAACGAAAAAGTTTTTCTACTGATCAGGGATTGTAGAACTGCTGGGATTGCAAGGTGTCGGGTTTGAACAATCCATAATTGAACCCTCACTGCTCACTCAGTAATAAGACCCAGCATTATTTAAGAAGGTGCAAACCAGTACTGTAAATAGAGGCTCTTTCACAATAACTCTAATTAATATATCTAGAAATATTTAATTAACGGGCTACGAGAGCTCTAATTAACCAGGATCATCTACATTATTCTAGTTTTTCTTTTTCTATGATAATTGTTATTACTTTTATTCCACGCTCAATCTCAATGGCACAACATCTGTTTCTGTAAATGTCCGAAATCGGAAAATGTCGACAATCACTGGTAAACGTCGACATACACCAGATACAGAATGTCGACAATCACCGGTAAATGTCGACATTTTCTATCCATCAGACCGGTGATTGTCGACATTTTTCGATTTCGAACATTCACAGTAACATGTCCATTAAGTGTAAACTCGCAAAAAACTCGAAAAATTGACTTAAGACACTGGCTATCAGGTAGAGAATTATTTCAATAACCTACTTCTTACTTCTTTATTCTTTTGAAGCATTTGTTTCATTTTTAAAATTATTTAATTAAATTCCTTCACGAAAATATAACCTAATATGAGATATCTCTGTCTAATACTGAATAATCATGCATTCTCCAACTCAATTTACAAACAAACCGGCCTCCATTACATTATCTCATTTTGAGGTAATGTCTCCCTTGTAACTGGCCGTCATAAACAATCCAAAAGAAAAATTGAAAGCAAACACTCGCCCAAAACAGTGAACGATTAATTCACCTTTTTACCGCTTTCAAGAGGAAAGTAAATAAGGTCTTGGACTCTCATTTTATTATTGCCTGTTACTTTTTTCTTCACCTTTGACCGCCAAGAGCGGAAAATAGAGAACAAATAAGGCATTAAGAAAAAGCGGAGCAATGGAGAATGAAGAAGGCAATTGTTCTCAGAAACAAGATCATGGAACAGGAAAGGTTAGCAAGACCGAAAAAACGATCTGTAAAGCTTTCGTTCTAAGGAAGTTTTGTGATGTTAATCTAAGGTGTACTTAAAATTAATGAAAATGCACGGCATGATTTTGAATATTTAATACCATTCAAGCATAACTTCTTACGGTATTTTTTTTCTTTCAAAATTTTCTACCTTTCATTCAAGTGGCCAGTGAGCAGATTAATGCTGATTTTGTAAGCATTTATCAGATACTTCAATAGAATAAGTACACTAAGTAGTATTTTTATGTTTTTATAAATAGTAGAAAACTACTTATTGTACTTTCATTGACTCATATTATTTTATATATTTGTAACTGCATTTTGTTTATTTTTAGCCCGGTATTCATATCACGTTCAACAGATAGCAAGTAGTTCATCTCTCGCTTACATATTTAGGGCTAACTTTGCTGTAAGATTTTAGCGGAAACGCTGCTTGATGCAATTTCAGTGGTCTTCTGTTGATAAGAAGAGCGCATCTTTCTGAGTGCTCTGCTTGTTTACAAAAGAGCCTTCAGTGTTTGTTGTGTATTTATATCTCATAATGGTATTCCTAATGGAAGGAAACATCACTGATGAATCAGATGGTTTTATTTTTTCTATGGTAAGCTTTTGTCAACTCTTCGGATCGCAACAGAATAAGTACAAGTAGTCTTTCAGTGGTCGTTGGTAAGACTAGCGCAACGCTCAGAGCCCTATTTGTATGTTTACAGAAGAGCCTTCAACGAGGAAACTTATTGTTGTATATTTAGCTCCACACACACACAAATGATAATCCGCAGCGTCCTCATATGAGGTTATTTTTAAAGGGGGGTCTAAATGCCTAGAAGTAGATTTTATTTTTATTTTATTAGCAGTATCAACACTGATAGAGTTTTCATTATATGGTCAAGGGTAGATTTCATTTTTCTTTCAGTATTTCTAATTCATTTCTTAAGGGCCATTTTGTGGAATATTGCTATCTTTTTCTAAAATTTCTTATATTGTTGATCGAATAAAGATACTAAACCACATTACTGTTGTCACTACTAAAAGAATAAAAATAAAAATGTCCTATAGGTATTTAGACACTCTACATGTTGATCAGTTTTTATTTATAACATTTGTCAACTCTTAGCAGATCTCACCAAAAAAAAAAAAACTAATCAACTGCTGTTGGAAGTTTACTTGAAATAAAGGGATTAGCTTATACTTCATTAGTGATTTTATTCATATGTTTCTGTTTTGAACAAAGTCATTAAAAATGTACTTCACGTCATGTACGAGTTATCTCTAACTGTCTATAGTATTAGAAGAGAATCAAAATGAAAGTTCAATGTATCATCGGAAAACGAATAACTTTCAAGTTCATATTAACTGAATCACACTAAGGATATTTTTGACCTAAATGCTAAAACTTGCTACACATAATAAGAAATAACTTTAAGAATATTAATTATTATTTTTTTTACTTCTCATAATTGGAGAGTAAAATTAATTGGAAGGTAGACGTTGCAGAGTTGTAAGGAGACTTCTTTTATTGAGAGTTTCTAAAGGGGGCTGGCTACACACGCTTAAGTTTGCCTGAAAAACATGCTTTTGCAAGCAGACTTGAACGTGTGTAGAATAACTTTGCTCAAGCGGCGTTCTTGAGCAAAGTAGAACGTAATGTGTATGGCAAGCACTTGAGCAGGAATGCTTAAGGATATTTGTGAATTTTAATCTGTGTAATCTCTCACTATTATTCAGCAATAATTTTTTACAATTTAATACGCGGGATATTTTTTAAGATTACTTTCGTACTGCCCCGAAATGTGTTTTCACTCACGAGAAAGTAAATAGTAGAGGCGTTTTGAAACACAAATTCTGTTTGCTCTTAATGGCACACATTACACCTTTAATATTTTTTCCCCATTCTTTTTCAACTTTCTACGATCAATAAATTTCCTTCAACTTCTAGATCAAAAGTTAACAACCCATTATTGACCTCATCTCGCCACTTCAAAACATGGACAAACCTAATAAATCGGACAACCCTGAAATACTTTTGTTATTTTGAATCAAGTTCACAGTCGGAAGATATCCGAACGAGGTCGCCATTTTTTTCTTCCTGTGTTTTCTCTTTATGGGTTCCACTCCTTCCATATTAAGGCCAAAATGCTGATGGACCTTCGATCCTCCTCGACCTTGAAAAGAAGATTTCACACACGGTTTGGCACGACCAGTGAACGATTTCCTTTTCCTTTTTTTCATCCATTCATTGTCTGAAGATAAAAGTTATAGGAACAGAAAGAGTGTTTCCGTTTATTTTAAGCTTCTTTATGAATGGAAAAATCTTGAGCTCTTATTAAAGAATGAAGTATTTTAGACAGAATAATAATGGAGACCCATACATTGTTCCATTTATTTCTTGGCCGTGAGTTCATTTCGGTAGACATTTGAACACAATAATAATGATTAACATTTCTTATGAGTTGTTGAATCTGGTCTTGGTGCTGTACCGATTTAATGTTAAGTGGTTTCTTCAAAATAAATATGCTAGAATCTTATAAATCCGGGTCTGTATATGTATACATAAATATAGGCCCGCATTTAAGGTGTTGCAAGCCCCTGTGCTCAACGCCGATTACCTCCCACCCCCTCGCACGCGCACCACGCCCCGATCAGCAAAAACAAGGAAACAAGCCCTGATTTTCTGAACAAATCAGCTCAAGTTGAGCCCACTATAACGTGGAACAGAAAATTGCGTTCTCGTAGTACGGGCATACTTCGGCATATTTTCTCTTTTTTTTTCTTTCTTTCGACCCCACCCCCTCATTAGCAAGGTTTTTTTAAAAAAAAGATTTACATTTTCCCCCCTTTCATTTTACACATTCGTCTTTGTGTTCATGATGCATTAAATCAAGTTCTTCAAAATGACCGTTCGATGATTCAAAAAAATACTTTGGCTTCCGAGACCAGATATTTTCCTTGCAGTTGTTCCATTATGTTCCCAAACTTTAGAAAAATGACAAGCCAAAGGCTAGAGACTAAATATCAATCTAATTTCATTTAACTGTTTAAGCAAGCCTTTAGCTTTGATTTCAGTTCAATCCTCTTTGGGCCGCATCTTCAAAAAATGACTACGGAAATTTTTCTGATAAAAGGAATTGTCAACATGGATGCCAGTAATTTTTACTTAAAAATTCTCTTGATTTTTTTCGTGTCAAGAGGTTTTGGGTCTAGACATTTGGGTAATACACCTCCACAATCTTAACACAATATATTTGCACCATAATTTATCAGACTCCTACAGCTTTAAACTGATGCAGTCACTAATGGTCATTCTCAAATAGTGATTTTTAAGTCGCTAAAAAAAAACAATAATTTTCTAGATTCATTAACTTTTACCAGATCAATTTTGTAGCATCAAAACTTTTCATCGTTATCATTTGTTAGATCACCACAGATAATCAAGACTAGAATTATTCACAAGTGGTCATTTACTAGCAGTCCTTTAAAATGGTAAAACAGCAAAGATTTCCTAAATTCAGAAAGCTAAAATTTTCAATAGAAAATCTAACACACTATGTTATTCATTAATATTTTTTGTCGTCATTGATCTAAGACTGCAATTGATGACTATTCCCCAGCAATCATTTGAAAATCATTAAACGAAGCATACTTTTTTTCTAATTTATAAAACAATAATCATGCAATCAGTATTTTTCTTACGTACATTGACATTTCTTGCCATAATCTTCTGTTAGAATTCTCTCATCTTACCACTAAAAGGATCATTCAGCAACTAAACACTTTAAGAGTCGTAAAAGAACGATTGAAAATCTGTGGATTCAATAAACCCAATATAGCTCTTTGTTTTCAATTCAGTAGTTCCGTGGCTTTTATTTTCTTTGGATTAATTCATATTTATTGAATATTTCCCTCTCAACCATAACATCTTTGAAAAAGAAGTTTTTCGGGCCACTTAATTTCATTTCTCCCCGTGAGAAGATTGTATCTTTAATGACACATGATCAAATGCCTGTTTTTCTAATATCTATAAAATGGCACATTTCAATATCCAAAAAATCTTTCTTAACATCGCTTCAATAGATTCATCTTCCTCCAACTCGTGTGCATATTTTCAAACTGAACCGCTGTTTGACCACTCACGCATGGAATAATGTCGATGCGATTGAACGAACCGCACGCTCGATTCCGTTTGATATTGTCATGGATGTTGTTTGATTATGTGAGAGTTCTACAAATTAAGTCTTCTAAAGAGGATCTTAATGTTGTTTCTTCAATCAAATGCCCGCAAACATTTGTGTTTTGCATCCGGGAGAAAATATGCTTACACTTGTTTAGAACTTCGCTTAGTTCTAATTCTGAATCCTTTTAATCCTGTAATTTAGAATGTCTTCTTGTCTTTTGCTTGTTCCATTAAAAAGTGCAGTGACATAAATTACAATGTCTAAAACAAACTTTAGCTTTTAAGCAAAACAATTCCTAATTCGCTTTAAGCCCACTTTCCTAGTATAAAAATTTTTTTAGGAGAAAGAAGGACTAAAGTATCGTAAAAACCATCTCCATAAACTAAATCAGAAAATAAAACAAATTAATTGATTAAGGAAAGTTTGAGAGGAAGAAAATTTGAAAGTAGAGTATCATTAATCTAGTTCGAACATTTCTTCTTTTTGGGAGTTATTTTTACATTTTCCTACATGCTGAAAACTAATTGTTTTACAAATTTCCTATTTAAAATATTGATAGTTTACTGAAATATAATGCTTAACTGTTTGAAAGAATGAAATTTATATCGTCTACATAATAGCTTTTTTTAAAATATAAACTACAGATAATTATTTTATTTTGATATGTCGACAAGGTGGCGTAGTGGTAAGACGCAGGTCTCGTATGCCCAAGATCACAGGTTCAAACCTGGCCCAAGTCGGTGGATTTTCAAGATACAGAAAATCGTCTGCGTCCATGTCGTATGATTATGCGGCATGTTAAAGATCCCTTGAGTATCCGTTTGGCAGGGATACTCTCGGCTAAATTAAATTCCTAGTGCAGATTGCATCAACGAGGGCTCAGGTGCCTCATCTAGGGGAAACTGAGTGTCAAAAAAATTGCGGCAATTCTACCACACTCATTGTGGTGCCGCTGAAAGAGTTGGTACCAATCTCTGGGGACGCACTAGGTCTGCAATGGGTGTTGACCAATACTGCAGCCCCATTATAAAGAAAAAAGAAATATTTTGATATTAAGTTCTTTAACCGTTAAAACTAATTTATTTATAATAATTTAAAAATTAAGTTAAACTGAAGAGAGAGTGAGAGAGAAAGAACCAGTGTTACAAATTCGATCTGATTTACAGGAAAATAGGCTTGTTTAGTTCTGAGTAAACTTCTTGTTTCTAACCTTATTTCTGATATAAAGCTGTAAGATTATGCTTTATCGACCTAGAAAAATATTGATATTAATCATAAAAAGTTAACATTTTAAAAGTATTTTTTCTCTCAATATTTATTGCAATAGTATTTTTATCTTACTTTTCAGGAGAAAAAATACATAAATTCTTATATTTTACCCGAATAAGTTTTATTGTGCACTAAGTATTCAATTTCAAAAACTTTGTTTTTATATGCTTCCAACCAAAAGTAAAGAGCACAATACATTTGAAAATTCTAGAAAATTTGATTTTTAAAAGCTTTTAAGTTCTTTTCAAAGATTGAATCTCAAATGTTTTAGCACTAATGCCATCGTCACTTGCTAAGAAAACATCTATTTATATTTTTCATTTTTTATAGCTGCTACAATCCCAGATACGCCCTTTGCTACTCCACTGCAATGGGTCATATATTTCCTTCTTATCACAATTATAATTAGCAAAGAATAAAGAGCTATTCTTTTGTTAAACAAACGATAACTTCCAATCCACTTTTACTTTATTATTTTGTTTTCCTACATTCGTGACTTATGTGATTTTAATTTTTCCATTTCAGATTATACCTTTGAAAAGATGACGATGGAGCTTCAGAGGATACACTGAGTACCGGAATGAAGTTCTGCACCATCTGCATGTTGTAAACGCCATCAGCCATGATCGGGCTCACGACGATATTCGTGTTACCTTCCACACTCGCAGGTACAGTTCCACCTGCAAATGATTTTGAATTAGGTGAATAAAGATTGACGCAGAATGTTTTGGGGTTAAACTAGTCCTGTTGGAGAAATAAATAAACATATAAATAAGTCCTCTTACTTAATTTTAGACTTACTGTGCTACTGTGTATGTTCCTATAAGTTACGATTCTCCCAATCCCTTGCAGATACATAAAGTTAAATTTGAAAGATTTAATAATGAAAGGACCGCTAAAAAGGATAGTAAATAATGTTCTCCGAAAAAGAAAGTAACCACTCCTAACCAGTAACTAACTCACGTATTTTCTCATAAACCAATCACCTTCGGGTACTCGTTCTTGAGATATTTATTTTTTAATTTGAACAAAAATGTAGGTATTTGTGGGAAAAGACGCTATAAAACCTTGTCAAAACATGTTTGTTTTTTCATAATATCATCAACATCATTTTGAAAGCTTCTTTCATTTTGACTTTAGTAGATATGACTAAGTATGCTTTGTATTTTGCATTAACCTGAGTATTAAATTTTCTCAATCAAAACGTCAGCTTGTCGTTTTTGCCAATTCCGAAGTAATAGCATTAAAGAATTTACATCTGGAGAGCGGAAAATCGAGGGCAAATGACTTATGCATAAATTAAAAAAAAAAAAAAAAATATCTTACTTTAGTCTTTCGATTTCTGCTTATTTGGACTTTTTCTCATTTTTGCACTATGGAATAACTTTCTGGTTATATGAATTGTTTAGTTTAAGAAGTGTCATTTTATAAATTAAACTATATGTAATAAAAAGACTATTTCAGCACTTTTTATAAAATGTTAAATTGTGCAGAAAGGGCTTTATTAAAAACATTAAATGAGTCTATAAAATGATAGAAAAGTGTGCACACATGAAAGTACTTTCATTTTCATCATATCGCCATTTCATAAAACGAGCTTTGTTTGACAGAAGTGACAAACCATTAAAGACAATAGTTCAGCCAGGAAGAACTATCATTACTTTTATGGCACCCGGATAAAAGTCCTGACAATTCAAAATGATTGGGACTGGAGTCACTTCGAATTAACAAAATTTTCAAATTAAGGGGACACGGGGCTTTTGAAAAAGGTTTTTTTTTTTAATTTTTCACTGTAGTTGATTTATTTTAGCATTAATTATCTATATTTGCTAATTTTTAATACTAAGCGAATTAAAAATCTTTTTGACTAAAAACGTTTCAAAATTATAGAAAAATTATGAAAAATTTGAAAAGCACAAAAATTGACTCTTGCATCTGAATTGTTGAGTAATTTCCTTACAACTTTTCAGACAGCTTCGTCCGGGTATTGCAAATATTTTTTGGCACTATCTCTTATGAAGCAACTATTAAAAAACATTTGTATTGGTTTCAATATCGTGAGAAGCAAAAATTTTTGAGAAAATATTATACTTGAAGTAATTTTTTTCCAAAAACCTAAACTATAATTGTTTGTCAGAAAGTGTTTACATTATTGTTGTACATCTATGTGCAATTGTTTATGCAATTTGGATGAAATGTCAGACTTAAAGCTCATATTTTTGCATTTTTCATTTTTTAAAATAATTTTGAATTTATTTTTAGTAAAAAATATTTTTTTATTGATTTAATTTTCAAAATTTAGCCAAAATATGCATAACTAATGCCAAAATAAGTCCAACTATAGTGAAAAATTAAAAAAAGGTAAACTTTTATTTCAAAAAGAGAAATCGGGGAAATCGAGAAAACTTAAAATTACATAAATATTACTAGGTGTGACTATACAGCTGAACTCATAATGTCAGTTTAAAAATCGTTGATAGCAGGCATCATAAAAAGATCGTGGTCTTAAAAGAAACAGTCAATATCTTTAGAGGCACCATTTTTCTGAGTCTCGAAATAGAATTTAGCATTCTTCAATTCTACAAAAAAGCTAACAATTTTGTTATAAAATTATCTAATTCAGTAATAATTTATTCAATACATTATCTAACATTGAATTTTATTTTAATTGTTAGAAATATGCTTAATATTAATTAGTGCCTTAATAGTTCTGATATAACCTTAGTTCTTTTTCACACTGAAAATATGTATTTCAGTTTCGGATTAAACGAACTTTCGGGTTGTTGAAGCTCGTTTTATCGACACTCCAATCTTTAATGACTGCTGAATATTCTATGGTTAGAGATACTTCAGATACTGCGTCTATTGATTGCAGGAAAAGGCTGGGGTTCCCCTGTTTTAAAATATGACTAAATGACTTGTAAGAACATCAAACTGAAGCTGAAGTTATTTTTTTTTATATGTTTTTTTAAACAGAGTTAGATCACTACTTAAAGAGTTCATTTATTTGTCAATAACAAGCAAGCTGCATTTAATTTAGAATTAAAAAATCAAGCGTCTCACATCCAAATTTTAGTCACGTCTTTGTATGTATTAAAATAGAAATTTGAGTTTCTTTTTCCTGTAAAAGGAAGATTAAAGAACAAAATTATTGCTCGTATTTTACAGAAAGACGGAAAAAAATGTCACGTAGTCCATTTAGTATTCAAAAAAATTCGCGTACTCAAAATAAATTGCAGTGTCACTAAAATAATATAAACTCTAATTATTTATGGTAATTAGAGGTACGAGTTTCTAAAATTAATGATTGCTGTAAATAACGTAAAAAAACAAGCACACACTCTTTCTAAATGTTTTGAGTTTATAGTGTTTCTCTTTTATATACAGGAAAACCTGTAAAGTTGGCCACCTCCGTAAGTTGAGCACTTTTGTCAGGAACGGAATTAGCCCTTCACCCTCTACCTCACCCTCTATAAGTTGACCACTAAAGTGCTGCACCGGAAATGGTCAACTTACACAGGTTTCGCTGTAACTGTTATGCACATTTAAAAACTTACAGTAGATAAAAGTTAAATTAAATTTTCTCTAATTTATTTAAAGAGATACATCGACATTGTTTCTTGCTTTTGATTGGAAAGCATATCGCGAATGTATATTTCAATTTTTGTTGTTAGACCGACAGAGAAACAAAATACGCAATGCATTTAAAACTAAATAATACTACTACAAGGTATCTAACACATAGTAATAAAAGAAAAACGAGTACGTAAATCGAGTACGCATGTTAGAAATTATACTTCTTAAATTCACATTTTTTTAATAAATTTTTACTTAAGCTGAAAGTAAAATTTCAATATGTAAAGGAAATCGCATGCTTAAAGGGGCGGGAAATCACTTTTTAAAGAGTTTTCTCCCATAGAAAGTTCATTTATAAGGCAAACAGAATGTTTAAAGAACTGCAACTACTAGTTACAACCCGTATTAAAAGCAAGAAATCAAGTATTTAAATTCGATTAAACATAAATCTTGGCTCTGGCGACCATAATATTGACTTGTTTTTAAGCGTAGCCCATAAAAAAAAGAACTAAGATGTAATAAATCTTCATCTCAGAATGTAGAGCAATTTGAGTGTCTATGTTCCATAATTTGAGCTGCTCAGATGTCAAACAGTGTGAGTCACATTTCAGTCCCATTTCATTGACGTTGAGATATTTAAGGTTTTGAATGAATGATTGCAATAAACTATTATGGCAACTCTGATTTGATATTTCATATATAAGTATTTTATACACTTTTATTGTAAAGGGTTCCAAAGATAGTGTGTTAACTGTTAGAATTTTTCTAAAGCTAAAATTCCGATACTGACTAACACCGTTTTAATTCTGAAAAGTTCACTTAAAAGTAAATATTATGCAGAAAGTATGAAGAATGACAACACTACATGTCAGAGTATATGGATAGAAAATACAGAGAAGGGCACGTTTAAGCTTAAAGAAATTCAATGCTTCTGTTGGACGTTTTAAATCTGAAATTGAAACAAAAATAACTAAGTGGAAAGTAGAAGGAACAAAAATGCAAAACAAAAGGGTCTTGGAGAGAGTAGGCTGACAGCTGCCCTCACCCCCGGCAGAGCGATGGTGAACCCTCTACAATACGATGATCCCCCAAATCGGTCTAACAGTCGGCCAAGTCTCCCAAAAAGCCCTTAGAAACACCCTCATAAAATGTTCACTGGCGCAGTCTGTGATATGACCCCTCTCCCCCTGTGGACAACCCTGGAGTAGAGGAACATTTTAAAAACTAATGTTCCTTAACTTAAAAATTTGGTGTAATAGAAGACTCTTTGGGGAAAGAATGACTCTTACCTATGCCTATATATGTGAGCATCAAATATGGTAAATACAGATAATGCACTTTTAAATTTAAAGCAATTTAACATATTTTGTTGACATCGAAAATAAGAAGTTATAATGTATAAAAGGAACATAATTGCTATATTAAAGTGCCTTAGCATGGGGGAAAGAGCATTTTAGTACCTACACCTCTTAGTAAGTTGAAGGAAGAATTTTATGGAGATTGTCTCCAATGGTTTAACATTTATTTTTGACTAAAAATTTGGCGCGATATTGTCTAATGGTCGCCAGTTTTAAACGTCACTTTCACTTGCATTTCGTTTAATTGCTTCTGTTCTATGTTCAAACTTTACATTCATAGCGTCAAAAGAGGTAAACCTTCAGAAAAACTATGTTAAGCAAAACTTTTGTTTACCCTTGGCATAGTTAAATTGGTATATATTCTTTCAATTTTAGTATACATTGGTTTTTGATAATTTTTAAGCGTCTGAACAGACCTCTTAATCGTCTGTATTTTTTTAAATCCATGATGCGATCGTCACTGGAAAGTTTTGCTAAATATTAAAGAGCTCTCGGAAAAAAAAACACATCTCTATTTGTCCTGCTCGAATGGCAATGGCTCAAAAGTGAAAGTGGGCCTTTCACCGCTCATTGCAGCGTATCACATTTTAATTTCATATCATATATTCATTACGCTACGCCTCGCCGCAAGCCGATTTAATTAAAAATCGAAACACACGTTTCGGTTTCTCCAATTGTTGTGCTCTACTATGTCACTGAACTCTGCACCGCTGCTGGTGGAGAGGAAAAAAAAATTACTGTCATTCTTTGGTCGTAATGAGCATGCTCTTGCCGTTTCATCTCTTATTTTATGACACTAAACTACTTTTGCGGGAGAGAGTCACGGCATTGAGATGAACCTGAGCTCTGAGTAGAATTTATTCGCGCGTGGGGTGATAAAAATTTTCCGGGGTCATTTCAGGTTAAAGCTAGAAAGATGAACATTATATAAAACTACTACCTGAAGAGCTTTAAGAAATATTTATAATATGTTTGTTGATTATTCTAGAAATGCCATTGCAATCAGGAAGCTTTTTCTACATGTTTCATATAAATACTCTACATTTTAAAACGAAAAGCATTTCATTGAATCGGCCTTCGACTCCGCCACTCTATTGTAGTAATTGGCTCCCAATCCTAATCAACACCTATTTCCAATGAGGAACAGGTGTTGTGTTCCACAATGCACCAGTTGGTAAAAGCTCGGTTCCCAAAAAACACCGAAAGTAAGCCACCACAAGCAACATTGACAGAGATCAGTGTTTGGAAGGGTGACCACCTCCCGCGACTGATTCGCTCCGGGCCTGTGTACTTTAATGGGAGCGGGTGCACGTAAAATTCGGTCCTGGCTCCAATGTACTCCAAGGGAAGCGATACCTCTGGGGGTTCCAACCTAAGTGACGGTCTCTCATCTGGGAGATGGTTTAAAATTAGGAGAACTAACAGAAGCAAGGCGCATCGTACGCACAACTCTTAATAAGATGCTAGAAGCGTCTAGAAGAGAATAGAATACAGGTGTTTGAATTTTTTCATATTACGAGAAAAACGTTCGAATGCGTGAATTTCACCCAATCCATTGGGCGTAAATGCATCCTTAATTTATTCAAGTTCAAACTCTGAGTAAAAAAATGGAATTTTATATTACAATTTTTATCAACATAACATTTTAAAAATAATTTTTGTGACATGAGTAAATATTGTTTCACTGTCTGTATAGCGTATTTGTTTTTATCTAAACACATTTTTCAAGTATTTACATTTATGGTTCCTTCCAGAAAAGTTTCTTTTGCTTTAAAAATTTTTAGATTTTTTGAAAATTGAAATTCTTTCTATATTTTTTACAGTTCTTTTGCTGTTCTGCAAAGCTGAAAATGCTGGAAACAGATTTCAGGTAAAATCATTTAACTTTACCGTATTTTTATTGATACAATCTGAAATTTGGGTCTAATATATTCCTAATAATTTTGGTTCTTTAAATTACAATAAATCAATTATCCTAATTTTTTTTAAAAACTGTATTTAAATCAAAGCATTTTCCGAAATTAGTTCATAAAACTTGTAATTGTTATAGAAACTTTTCCAAATAAATTCCGCTTTATAGGCTTTTATTTTCAGGTCTATTATTTTTTGCATAATTATTTTCTGAATGAAAAGTAAAAAATGGCGGGGAAATAATGTCACTTGAAGCAAGTTTTAAATCGTCTTTACGGGAGCTTGGCTGTTATCTGTGACGTCAATAAGAAACGAATTTATTTCCTATAAGCAACTGCACACATTTTAAAGTAATGATTGTATATGATAAATGGATGATAAAAAAAGGCCTCATTTTTAAAAAGCTGTATTTTATCTTTCATGTTTTTGAATAAAATAAAATAAGAAAATACAATATATATATATATATATATATATTCGGAAGCTCGGTTCCCAACATCTGCCATTAGAATGTATATATTCTAATGGCAGATTTATGAGCAGTTACAGCATATAACAGGTGTTAAGAAAAAGAACACAAAATGGATAATAAAAAACATAAAGTAAATGTGTTATTTACACCAAATTTTGCTGCCCTGACAATAATGACAATAGTAGTTATTATTATTATCATCATTATTATTATTATTATTATTACATATATAAATCTATTTTCGAAATTTATCATAGAAAAGCAATTAATAAGATGCCTTCTAAAGATGTTACCGATATTTTGCAAATGAGACGAATAAATTCAAAATTTAACCCAGAAATGTTTGCTAAATTTGCGATTTAGTGCATTTTTATCCCCCTTACTTTCCAGATTTTACACCTGGTGACTTCTGACTTTTGCCAAAAATAACAACTGGTAAAAGAAAAACGTTTCTGACATTGAAAGGCCTACAACGAAACAGCTAAAGGCCAGAAATGCTTCCAATCATGGAATCAAAGCGAAGCAACCAATAACTTTGCCAGGGTTTTACGTGATTGAAAATCCTCAATTCCTGCCGCAATTAATGTACGAGTGCCACTTAAAATTTTGCATCCGTGAGTTTCTCCAGAAATTTCGATCTCTTTGTTTGACAAAGAGTCGATGTCAATGAAGCGAAGTGAAAAGCACCATTCTCTTCTTTTTTTCCCTCTCTTCCAATTCTTACAAATTCCGACAAATTTGTGACAAGAAAGTTTTGATCTCACTGAGAGTTGGAGCGTGCAGTTGACATTGCCTAGATGCCGAAGAAGAGCCACCAGAGATGAGTTGGGCTTCATTGGCTTTGTGTGTCGGCACACCATCCTGATCTAGATTTTTTCGATCGTTTTTCTCTTTTTGTTGCAAGGGATGAGCGTAATTATGTAATCCGGTTGGCATTTGACGAGAAAGCTTTCTTTTTCGGGCATTTTACGGAAAGGAAGAGCCACAATACATTTGAAACAACGCTTCAGGACGGTATTTACTTTCGTTCTATTCAGACAGTGAAATATATACTTTTGAATTTTTCTCATTGGAAGTTTTAGGTGCAAAAGTTGCTTTATTATCGTTTTGTTGAGTAAATTTATGACGCAATTTCCCATGCTCAAAAACCATTTGCAAGATCTAAGAATTTTCGATATTTTATTTCAATGGGTAGAAGTTCTTCACCAACCTCTTTTGCATTTACAATGGAACTTGTTAATTTGAATTTTCCTTTAATTCGAAGAATTATTTTGATCTCTTAAGCTTTGTATTTCAATCATTGTTAAAAGTTTTGGATACTGCAAAATATTTTTTTAATCCGACGTAATCGTCAAAAGTTTGTATAAATACTTAGTGTGCTGGAATTTCTTCACGGATTTGGTCGTTACATCGAAGGACAGACAAGTACAAGTGAGGACCCCGTGCGTAAGCAATCCTAAGGCCTCGGCTAACAGGTAGGGGTCTGGTGGAGAAAAGTACAAGTGAGGATGCTTTTCGTTCATCGAACATTCTCGAAGATGTTCGACCCAAAAGACTAAATTTGGGAGTGGTGTCCTAGTGGTTAGGATGTCGGATTTCTAACCAGAGGGTTGGGTGTTCGATACCCGACCCGCTGAAGACCCATCATGTGTACTTGGGAATACGTGCATGCAAAATCCGTGGACACTGAAGTTCAGAGGGTACCGGAGGGTGGAAAATTTACATTCCCTTCACTTTTAGGTCAAAAAAACGGGCGTATTTGTGGTGGTGCCATCTGGTGTCATCCGATTGCATAATATTTGCTTGAGACTAGTCATACTTTCACCTTGCAGTGCTCATTAAAAACGGAAGGCGCACCCTTATCTGCCTTAATTCCTGGCCGCTCTGCGACGGGAGCTTAGATATCCAGGTAGCATTTGCAGCAACACCAACAGATTAATTCAGCGAAGCAAATCCGACGTCATACATTTTTTTAATATATAAAAACATTAAGCTCTTCTATATTTTATATTTGCGACCCTTTTTGTACATGAAGGCATGTTTTATGCTCATGTACATACCTTTAAACAGGCATGGGATTTTTTCCCACTAATGACAAAATAAAAAACATAAAAAATTAAAAGCTGGATCCTTAAAAGAAAAAATAATATTTATTTATGACATAAAATAAGTTTTATATCGGAAAAATATTATTAACTATTTTAGATTAACGGCAGAATTTTGAGAATGAATACATATGTATTTATACAAATTGAACGTCCTTTTATTTTGCTTTTTCAAAACTAACTAAAACATCCCCGCTAAGAATTAATTTTATTACACCTAATAATCTCCAGTATTATTTGCTTGCGTCTAATATACGAGCAAAGCATCACCTAATCTCTTCATCAGTTGGTTCAAGGTTGCTTCATCAAAATTCAAAACTGTTCCTCTGTGATATCTACAAAATCGATTCATTGTAGAAGAAAAATCCTCAAAGACAATCATCAATGGTCATTCATTGGGGTCACTGATTCCGAAGCAAAACAAATAAACTCGTGCGTGCCATTGCTCAGTATTTGTTTTGTCATTGTGGCAACGATTAGGAAACGCTAATTGGATATCCGTTATCACTGCTGCGCTTTGTACAATGGAAACAACCTTTCTTACATGAATTGAAGAAAGTGAAACGAGACGCTTTGATTGTTACACCGCCTCATTATATTCCAATTAAATTATTCCTTATTGTCATTCATCGGAAAACGTGTTAATAGAACATTATTTCCGCACTTCCATAGGACCGCTTAAACACCAAGGCCGCCATATGTACTTAGCCTACTTTTAGTTAGAATGGTTAAGACAGTTTTTTTTAAACGAGAGCAAAATGCGCTATTGTTTTATACAATTGGTTCTCAAGAGAGACAGTTATTATCTCTATATTTAAGGTCATTTATGTAAAATGGTTTTGAAACATTTTATTCATGATTCATTTACAACAAAAAAACTCCCAAATAATACGTAGCAGTGTAAACTGCCATTATTATGTTATGGTTTTTGGGATGATAAAGTTTGATACTATGTATTTAAAACTATGATCATAAAAGATTAAATTTAGAATTAAAGTGTTTCATCTATCATATTAACTACCCCCTCTCAGAAGCTCTTGAAGCATAAAGGATACGTGCACAGGAAGTTTCGTGATATTTCCTGCATTACATTTTGATTTAGTGTGCTCACGAAAAATAAACCCCAACTAGATAGAAAGAGACATTTTTTCGAAAAATGTGTGTCAATTGAGATTAAGTACTCCTTAGAACACGAAAACTACGAACCCAGCACATTTCCTACATCATTTAGACACAGGTAGAAAACAAAATATAGCTAAAATATTGCTTGAAATTCTGAAATTCAACAAAGAATTGCATTGTGTACAATTACTAAAGAAGTAACAGCAAAGCAAATCACCAACGGATGAGCCAAAATTGCTTCAAAAATATGACACGTTCCTTAAGATAGTAAATTAGAAAAGAAAAACTTAAATTCATTTAATTTTAGGTTTGATATAACATCTTTTACGATTTCAAGTTCTATGAATGCTCTTCGTTTAAGAGGCTTTACAACCCCTTCATTTTCAATTAAGGTTATAAATAGAATTTCGTAGCCATATACTAGAAAGTTCGCTTATAATTGAATGCGTTCACTCTCAGAAATGGAGCTCTCACTTACAACGATTCTTTCCTCACGCGATCACGTGACTTAAAAAAGTTACTACACAAACTACGCCAATTTGACGAAAGCTTTACTCGGAGCATTTTTCACGAAGCCATTTCGTCAAATACGACGAAAGTTTCGTGAGATTTGAGCATGCACTTCTGAGAGTGTTGATGGATTAAAAACACAACTGGGCGTAAGAATTTTTTTCTTTTGGTTTTCCTTTTTCTTTTTATGTTTTTTCCAAAGTGTGAATTTTTCTGTATGTTATATAAATTACAGATTCACTTTACTTTCATGGCTTTTGATTTACTAGCAGTCTTGCTAGAAATATACTGAGCTTCACTAAAAATACTGAGAATTTTGTTGCAGGTTTGAACATAAAACTATTTTTGCTCGATTCTAATACTAATTTTCGTTTTCTTTTTTTTTTTTCAGTTTGCAACGACGAGTCAGTGGTATCCATCTGGGCCGCCCCCAGGTCATCTTAAGTCATCACATGATGAAAAAGAAGCACTGAAGAAGGTTCTTCCCCTCGTCACGTTTGACTGCAGGGGGAAGACCGGCTATTTCCCAGATGCCAAATTCAGTTGTGAGGTGTTTCACTACTGCAAGCCAGATGGCACCAGAAACACTTTCCACTGTCCTCCGCGTTCCCTCTTCAACCAGCTATCGATGGTCTGCGAAGAGAAAACATCCCACAATATCAGACTTTGCAGAGAGGGGTCCATCAACTCACTGAAATCATCCAAGACTGATATGCCACGGAAGTCAACTGTAGATTATAAAACCAGTGAGTCCCTCAGAACAAGTCCTAGTCCAATCTTCAAGACACCGCTCACTTCAATCGTACCTGGAGAACCAATCAAATCCATCATGACTCTTGAAGAACTACTAAGTTACATGAACGGTGGACACGGTCCTGATAAAGAACCGACTTTCATTTCCTCTTTCCAAAAAGCTGAGTCAAATCAAGTCCAGTATGGTGGTAAGTTGGCAGTAAGCAATCAAGAAAAACGAGTTAGCAAGCCAATGCCGACAGAAACTGCACAGAAAAAACGACTTAGCAAGCAATTGCCGACAGAAACTACAACTAGGCTGGCTGACATTAAAAGACCAGAAAATAAAAGCACTTCTCCTCTGAATACAGAAAAGTCACAATTGGAAGATTCTGAAGAAGTGTCCGCGGAGTACGATGCCATAGAAGGGCGCAAGCCCAGGAAACACAAGAGGGTGGGAAAAGTATTTGATATCAAAAAAGACCACCTACCACAGAAAGTAAGTTTAATATAAATTTCTAAACACTTTAAAATTATATGTAGAGGGAAAGTTGGGTATCTTGGGGACGGAGGTTAGTATCGAGTATTCGTTGTTTCTCACATTAAGACATCATAGTGTTACTTGAATAAAGAAAGTTCAGATGTCGACAAATTCAGTTAGCGGACTGTATTTTTGACACACGGCAAACCGTTTGGTAGTTTTTAATCAGTTTTTGAGTGAACAAAGATGGCTTCACGTTGCTGTAACTTGCATTTTTTAGTTACATATATATTTTTTTGTTTTTGTTCATTTTTGTAAACTACATTCGTTTTGCCGTTGTACACGACGCGCATCACATTATACTTACTAATACGCTGGTAGTAAATAATTTACTATTGTATGATGTTCAGGTTGTATCGGACTTAAAGAAAGGTTGATAAGAATCATGTTTCAAACGAAATGCTTCGACTTTTTAGGATAAGGTGGTTATAGGGAAAACTACACCTAATGTTTTTTTTTTCTTTCTAATGGGACTGCAGTATTGGTCATCAATCATTGCAAACCTAGTGGGTCCCCAGAGGTTGGTACCAACTCTTTCAGCGGCACCACAATGAGTATGGTACCATGGCCGCAATTTTTTTGATGCTTAGTTTCCCCTAGATGGGGCACCTGAGCTCTCGTTGATGCAATCTGCACTAGGAATTTAATTTAGCCGTGAGCATATATGCCAAACGGATACTCAAGGGATCTTTAATATGCCACATAATCATACGACATGGACGCAGACGATTTTCTGCATCTTGAAAATCCACCGACTTGGGCCAGGGCCCTCATTCCAAGTGAGCGCACATCGATTCGATCGTAGTTCCCAAACCCTCACTAGATCGCGCAAACGAAAAATTCACAGGACCGCAGGGAAACCAACGAAAGCTTTAATTCCATGTGGTTCGTATCGTTGTTTTGCGGCTTTCTTCATCGAAGCGCGCTTCGACAGCTCTTGTGCCATCGAAGTCGTTCGGACTTTGGGGTATTGGTTCGTTGAGTCGCCGAAATATGAAAAGGAATATTTTACACGAATAGGGACGTTGTATTTGCCCTTCTTTGATGATGTTTTTGATACATATTTAGAATTATTTTTGATCAATAAATTAATTTTAGTTTGCCCAGAAATATAAATATAAATTAAATAAATACTTTTAAACATTAAGTTTTCTTTTTGTTTGTTTTTTTTTCATAAATTAAAGTTACATATCAATGTGCATCAATCAAAAGCTATTTAAGAAATTAATTCCTTTATGAATATGTTATTACTAATTATGGTTTCAATGTATGCATATTTTTGGTGTTTTTTAATTTAGAAATATCTTTAAAGCCCCAGATTACCAAATTTCTATGTGTCAGATTTTTTAATCTAAAAAAGAAGTTGAAAAATTATATTAATGAATAACGTGAAGATATATTTACATATTCGTACGGAAGAAAATTCCATAATTAAACGAAAAGTAGGTTGTTTTTAGAAAAGATATCCTTTTTTAATGCATAATTTTTTATGTACATCCTTAAATTATGCACTGTTGTTTAATCTTAGGTTATGAGTCAAAAAAGCAACTAACATCGTTAATTCCTTCCATGAATATCTTTTACTAATTATAATTAAAGTCTAATCATACTTTAAATAAATTTTAAAATAGCCGTATAAATGTATGGCCAAATGCTAATGTTTTAACCATAAAAATATTTTTTAAGAAATTATGTTAATGTGAGGGGAGCCCAACTATCCCCCCACTCTGAGAGGTAGCACATCCCCGAAAACTATGACCCCCTAAGTCGGTCGAAAAGTCGATCAAGGGCCCCAAAGCCCTTGAAACGAACCGCCCCCTTTCCAAATGTCAATGGTGCAGTGCAGTCTGCGCGATCAACTCCTTCCTGGGGGCACCCCTGTAGGGTGTCCACATATTTTCAAAGTGAAGTTTCGTGACATTTTCCGTACTTTTTTATGACCAATCGGTGACACATTGGATATTGATTTTGCCGGAAGTCGGATATTCCCGATGTTTGAAACTAGTAAATTCTATACACATGTATTATAACAATTGTACTAAGTTTGTAATTTACAAAAAAATTTTCACGACAGGTTCATTAATTTTAATAATAAAATTATACAACCTGGATAACCGGATATTTCGTGCAGTGGCCGGATTGGATTCCAAATATTTAAAAATCTGTCGAATACCGGATATCCAATGCCTTCTGTAGGGATCGGTATCGTTGGATGGAACATTTTCGTGATCTATTCTTAGATTTCGTGACCGATTTCCGAATTTGTGACTTGTTCGGGACTTATGCGCGTTCTGTAGACATCCTGCCCTGTCAATGTATATTAAGCAAATTTGCGCCCTGTCAATGTATATCGCTCAAATGTACGCCCTGTTAATGCATATCACGCAAATGTGCATCCTGTCAATGCATATCATGCAAATGTGCGCCCTGTCAATGTATATCACGCAAATGTGCAATCTGTCAATTCATATCTTGCGGAAGCGAAATATTGTCTTCCCCCTATTTGCGTTAGTCTTTAATTAGGGTTTGCACGGAAGAATATTGCTTAGTTTAAATAATAAAAAAATAACTTCCATTTTCTTGTGGGAATGACAGATGCAAATGGAAATTTTTTTAACCTTTCATGAAACAAAATTGAAGTGGTATTTCAGTAAGTATATAAGATTAGTATATAAGAAGGGGGGAGTAATAACTCAATTTTTGACGTGAATTAGGTGTGACAGACGTGGGCATATTAACGGAGGAAACCGGATGCCCCCCCCCCCCCCCCAATTTGATGCGAGTTTTCGCAAAAAGAAAACCCTTGCCTTTCCTCCCTAGTTTCCTTCCTCTCTTCCTGTTACTGGAAAATTGATATATTTTTTGCCCCAAAAATTTTAGGAATTTTTGTTTTACTTTTCGTTTTTACATTAAAATTTTCATTTCTAATCAACTTTTTATTTTTTACTATTTTTTTAAATTTACTTATTCTTTGTTTTTGTTAAGAATGCAAAAGTTTTTATGTGTCTGTTTTGCATCAATAAACAGAAATTGGCGACCCTTATTTCCTAAAATTATGAGGTGTAAATCCCTCAAGAACGCGTAACAAAAAACTAAAAACAATACCGTGCTGAGAACTCCAAAGAAACGCTTTGATTGGCTGCTATACCAGTTTGATACGAAATCCCTTTTCCCCCAACGCTTATGAACGAAGGAGGATTTGGAATCTACGCTTTCGAAGAGATGACGTCTAGGCCGGTTCTGTAGCGGCAATCTCTTCGAATCGATGCGTCGAAGTTTGGAATGAGCGCCCTGGTTTGAACCTGCGATCTTGGGCGTACGAGACCTGCGTCTTACCACTTCGCCAACCTGTCGACACTACACCTAATATAAGAGAAAAAGATTATGAAGAAAGCTACGAAAATGTTAGAAAGAAAGAAATGCCCATTAGAGTAGCGAGTGAAAAATTTTGTATTCCAAAAAGCCCGTTGGGAGGTACCGTAAAAGGTTTTGCAAAATCAAAAGCGTAGAAAGAATCCCGAACTCGCAAATTCGATTTAATTTCATGGCAGGAACCTAAAAGAGTCACTTTATCATGTGGTGATGAATATTTTGCAGGTAGGATTCAGTTTAGGATTTCTAAAAGTTAGGCATGCGAAAATTGTGCTAATATCGAAGGCAATATTTTACGTTATGAATATCATGCCTGTTTAAGCCAGTGGTTCCCGAAATTTTCCATATGGACCCCTAGGTGTCTATTGTGATCTTCAAGCGGTACCCGTCAACGAAAGAAAAAAATAGGAGTTTATGAGATGAAAGTAGGGATCTATGAAACTGGATCTCAATTAAGTAAGCTACACAACAAATTTTACGCATCATGTACCTAACAGAAGTTTTGCCGATGTCACTTACTTATTTATACAATAGGCATATAAATTCACTAATTATATGTTTGTACAATTAATTTCATAAATTGTGCAAGTAGGCATACCCATTTTCTTTGTGGTTGTCACTACAAAAATCTGACACTTTTAATGTTAGTTAAACGGCTATAGCCATTTTACTAACAATTCACTTCGCCATTAAATGTTGGTTCATAAAAAGTAAAATTTTACATCATACAAAAAATAGTTCTTAACATTTTGTTCGAAATTACATTCGGTAACTTTCACATGACAATTGAGGCGCTTAGAAGCAAAGGGGCAAAAGTGACGAAATTGAAAATTTGGAGATGAATACTGCAAAAGATAGGGAAAGCACTATTCTGTATGTGGCAAGAGATGTTAGGGATCCCCCTAACAGGTACTGTCCTTCAACATGATTTATAAAGCAAATAGCATTAAAGATCCCATAAGATCCTAACTTTGAACGCGTTTTTCTCGAAATCGTTTTTTGATCACTTATATCCCTTTTCTTCTCACTGCCTTAATTCATGACATTTCTCTGTACCTTCCTACTGTTTTAGAACTTTCTTGGGAAAAACTTTACCCTCATTTTTACTCTGTTTTGGATCTTTTAAAAAAAATCACCCTAATTGACTTCTTGTAGAATGATCTCCTAGGAAGGTGGTCCCCGAAAGCGGAAATTAATGACAAGAGGTCCACGGGATAAAAAAAAAAGTTTGGGAGCCGATGGTTAAACTGAAACAAAGTAATCATGTGATGCATTTGTACGGAGTAATTTATTAAATTTTCAAATAAAATTATTTTTTTATTTTTTTCTTTTACCTTTTTATTTATTTATATTTTTTTTCTTACAAACTAACTAAATTACAGATTCTTTTATGTGTATTTCTTTAAATTTCTCAGAAATACGTATACGTGTACAAAGTTGCTTGCGAACGAAAAATAATGCTTTTTTGTGTACTTTTTCCTACTGTTCCACAAACCCTCCACAAATACGATTGACAAAAATATAAAACATGCAAAAAATGCAACAAAAATATTAAAATTGATATTTTAGTTTTAGACAAATGAGTTTTAAGAGTTCTTTTAATAACATAGTAAAATTTTGCAAGGGAGGCAATCTTTGGTTCAATTCAGTTTCTTATTTTTTTTCCATAAAGGTGGAAAAATTAAAGCAACCAATCCTGACTTTCCCTTACATGTTATATTTGTAAAAATGGTTTAACAGCAATATGTAATAAGTAAATGAATACGCGGGATGATGTAGTACATAATTATCACTTTGAAAGCACAAAACACGAAATAATGACTATCATAATAATAAAAATTAACTGTCCATGTTTTCAAAATGTTTCATACAATACAAATAGAAAATGTCCAGCCCGAAAAGAAAACACACTCAAATCTTTGTAATTTTACTACACGAAAAATTTTATCTTTGTGATTTTACAGACACAATATTGTTGAATTTTAAAAACAGTTTTGGTGATAAATAAACAATAACTGTTTTGTCTATTATGAAATTTTAAAAGTAAATTGATGAACAAACTGGAGTAAGAACTGCAATTTCCATGCGGTTATACCAAAATTTTTATTACCAAATATTTATTTAATGGTTAAAATTAAAAAATAATTTGAACCAAAATTGTTAAACGAATTTAGTTATGAAAAAGGTTCTGATTGTTTAAAATCGTTAAATATTTGAGTTGAAACATTAAATTGATCAAATTCTGCGAATGCTTAAAGTGATAATGACCTCTATGATGCAAATTTTACAAACTAACTCTATAAGAATGCTTATTTCCATTTTAGTTTTTTTGATTTTTATACATCATAAAATATAATTTACTTCAGTTGTAAGAGGAGAAGTATCAAATGGTGCGTAATTTTTTTTTTTTAAATCAAATATAAAAGAGTATAAACTCATTCATTATTTTTTCTATGTGAAGAAAACTGGTTAAGTCTGAAAATCAAATTTTCACAATCTTGAGTTCAATGTTGAATTTATGAAATAATTATGACGAAAAAGAAATCTGGGCAATTAGCATATAAATTCAAACAACAAATATTTTTTAGCATTTCATAATTCTTTTTTTTTTCTTTTCTTTCGCTTCCTCAACCCCCCCCCCCCCCCCCTCTTTCCCCGCCAGAATATCTGTGAGAAAAGTTTCGTTGAACTCAAGGGTGTGAAAATTTTAACTTCGGAACTAGCCCCCTTTTCTCAGTCATAGAAGATTTACGTAGAGCGCGGTTTAGGGTTTCCAAAAGCATGAGCATAGCTTTAGAAGTGAGGGTACCCCTGCCTAGAGGTTTAAACTACAACTAGAATATAGGAAGCCCAGATGCACCCCCAAAGAATCTTTTGAAGAATTAAGCATAAAGAAGGGTTTTTAATGCACCTGAGGTTCTGAGATGCGTAAATAGTGAAGCTAAAACGCAAAAATGTTGCCACTTTCGTATTTAGCATTTGGTATCACGATATCCCTGATGCACACGCCTACGAGGGTTTCTGTATGTACATACATTTCGATGACCTTAAAAACCTTTTTCTCATCGCAGGTTCACTCGCACGTGTCTATACGGTCAGCCACTAACGGTCCTTCAGAAGAGGATGTTACGCCTACAGAGAGTTCACAGAATGTCACCTCTCCGAGACTCTTCTCGGCAGATCGCAGCAGAGCCAAGGAATTTCGGAAGAGGAGGAAGAATCCCAATAGGAGAAGGAGGATACAGACCGAAAGTCAGAACGCCACAGAAACAACCACTGACGGACAGCTGATGACTAGCCCCATGACACAAACTGCCAGACAGGATGGTGCCGACAATGTGCGGGAACCCGTTTACAGAAGGTAAGTTAATTAGGAAATGCAAGGGTTTGATGAGAGAGTAAAATGTTGCGAAGGTGCCAGCAATGGACAGCGTCATATCATACTCCTACAGCAGTAATTATCTTCAGGTTAACATTTTCAAAACTAGTCGGCATTGTGGTGTTGCGCTAAGGCGCGGGACTCGTACGCTCTAAGTCATAGGATGGAGCCTGGCAATATCGGTGGATTTTCCAAGATGCAGAAAATCATCTGCGCCCATATCGTATGATTATGCGACGTATAAACTATCCCTTGAGTAGTCATTTAGCTTGGATACTCTCTGCTAAATTAAATTCCAAGTGCAATTTGCATCAATTAGAGCTCAGGTGCCGGTATTTAGGGGAAACTGAGCGTCAAAATTCTCAAAGTGGTAATGGCATCCGCCGTTAGCGCTGCTACTTGAAAGAATGAATGCCGATTTCCGGGGAATGCACGAGGTCTGCAAAAGGTTAGTGACGATACGCAGCCCCATTAAAAAAAACTTTCTCAAAACTAAACTTGACGCATCTAATAAAGACGCAAAGGAAGATTTTATCTGCATACTATTAAATAATGCTATAGTTTCAAAAGAAAGACAATGCGGTGAAATTTCTGGCGAATGGCGATACAATGAAGTATGCGTTATAACGAAATAAATATTCAGCCTTTTTTAACTCCATAAAGATAGATTATACAAATACAAATACAAAAGTGACGACCAGGGCCCAGCTAGGCTGGTCCTAGTCAATTTAGCAGTCCCCAATGAACATCAAGAACCTTCTTAAAAGTTTTTACCCCGCTGCAATTAACAGTCGCTTCCGGTAAACTATTCCAATTGCCTACTCAAGATTAAAATTAGGAAACATTTAGATTAATAGTTCGTTATGTTCCGTAATAACGAACATTCCACTACAACGAATTATTTTCCGGTCTCTGGAGTTCAATGTAAATGGGTTTTACCCTATCACACTCCCGTGATATAGTAAAATCCATTTCCCGTGTTATCACTCCCGTGTGTTATTGCGATTGCACACTACCAATCACACTAAGTAACAAAATAATAAAAATATAAAATCAATTTTAAGTAAAACAAGTAAGTTAAGTAGTGAAAAATCAATCCTTTTTCTATTTTTATTGAAAGTTGAGATAGTTTTATGTTTCGTTTCGTTTAAGCAAATTTACCCGTTTAAAACTTACCCCGTTACAAAAATCTTATATCGTATTTACAGATAAAAAATGGTTTTTTGACTGTTACATAATAACCTATGTGGTGTTTTTCAACCACTTAATTTTCGTCACTGTTGTATACTCTACTACATAATTTCTTTCAGGAGAAAAACACAGCGCAACCGCCAGAAACTTAGTCCAAGGGACAAGGAGGACTGGCAAGGGATTACGAAGCTAGACGTAGTGGAGCCGTACACCCTGCCACCTCTCCCAATGCCAGACGAACTTCTTCAACCAACTACGAAGAGCAGAAATGGAAATGTGGAATCCAGAAATCCATGGCATAAAACAACTCAACCCACAAGTGAAGACCTCTCGACACTAAAATTTGGCGAAAAACTTTCCGGTAAGTATAGCTAAAATGGTGATACAAAGCGAAACAATTTTAAATCAAATAGTTATGAGATCAAATATATTAACCCTTATTTTGCAATATATATATATATACTTATGATTCGAGCAATAAAAATAATAAAAACACACTGTATCTGCCTCGTGCAATCTTTTACACTCTCAGAAATAGAATCGTCACTTTCGAGGACTTTTCAATCGTCAAGCAAATTTCGTCATTTATAACAATACTTTCCTCGCGAGATCACGTGACTTTAAAAAATTACTATAGAAATTTCAGCAATTTGACGAAAGGTTCACTCGGAGCATTTTTCACGAAGCCATTTCGTCAAATACGACGAAAGTTTCGTGAGATTTGAGCATGCGTTTCTAAGAGTGTACATTACTGTATATACTGGTAAACTTATGTTTGTCTTATATTGCTAAAAAGCAAATGAGTGATTAAATTTTCAATTCATATTTCATTTAATAGAAAGATGATATTCAAAGTATATTTAGCCAATTCAAAGACGATAATACTGAAATAACAAATCGTATGTATTTATGTATTTTACTCCTTATGTACGTTTGAAATTTGGGATAGAATTGGGACAATCTGTCTTATTTTGGTGAGCATTTCTGATTACTAAAAAATATTATAACAGACGGTTTACATTTCATACTAATTTGAAATGAATTTATTTTGCATTTCTAGCGAGCTGCAAAATAGAGTTAAAAACTTGAAAAGATTCGGGGATCTTTTTCATAGCTATGTTAGCGAATTTTTACAAAAATATGCTTAAAATTGACATAAATAATAAAAAAGGTAGAATTTTAGAAAAATTACTTTTGAGGTGCTCTGAATTATTTATAAACTATTTTGATACTAGATTTCATAAATTCGGCCATATGATCTTCGTTCTGCGGAAATGACAACGCGAGTCACAAACAAACAAACACGCTCTCCGGTTTTTTTAATTAATAAGGACAAAGGAGTAGTATTAATCGAATTAGTTGAAGTAAAGAATAAATACTCTATAACTGATGCAACTGATCACGCATTTATTTTCGGCAATGTTCTCCATTCCCCTTCTTTAGAAGTGTCGTCTCACTTCTAAAGTTTAAAATTCATTGCAATATTTACTTTTTTCTTTTCTTCATCCGATAGGCTTTCCATTTTACCTGAAAAGAGTTTACTGTCACTATGATGAATTCGTACGATAAAAAATAATTATGCTAATTACGTTGATCTTTCTTTTAGAATCAGAGCATCATCATTACCAACCTAGCCCGGAACAAATGAAAGGGCAAGCCGGACCAGTCGAAAATTTTGAAATGAAGGAAGTCCAACGAGTTTCAGAAACAAGTTTGGCAGATAGTATCGAAGAATCAGGTCAAGCCAAGTCTTCAAAGCCAAAAGAAAAAGAATTCGCCAAAAAATCAAGAAAAAATAAAAAATATCAAGACAGCCAGCAGTCCACTTCAAATGTAGAAGTTGTGTTCAAAAACCAGAATCAGCACACAACCGCACCACAAGATCTTTTCCCTCCTCCTCCAGTAGCGCAGTCTAGGGAGCAACAAGTCACATACTCACAGCAGGTCTTGAATCAAAAAGACACAAGTGCAGAAAAGCAAGAAACAGGGTCTGAAACGACGAAATCTCCGAATGAAGACGCCTTTAGAGTAACAAAACCTTACGTAGGCAAATACCAAACAGATGTGAAGGAGCTCGCCGAAATTGAGGAACAAAGATGGAAAATCAGTACTGGAAATAAAGCACAAAGCAAGAAAGTTGAAGTTGGATCGACTTTTTCCCTGAATACAGATATTCCTGAGACTACTACTAACACTAGATTCCAAGTTCCACCAACTACAGAGACGCCAGCTACTAACAGTGTGTATGAAACTAAAGAATGGCAGAAGCATACAACGGCACATCAACACTTGTCCAAACTAATGAATGACTTTTTTGCCATGTCTGCTTCCAATACTCCAGGAAGAATTCAGTTAGATTCCGAGAAAAATGGGGAGCAAGCATTCATTCCGAATTACAGAATTCCGAACGAGGACATTTATGTAGGAGCAGAATCTGTCGCTGATGAAATAGAAGATTTGCCTCCAGAGCTCCTGGAAGTTGTTGAATTACTAGCTGGTAGAGAGGGAGATGATAGTGAAGATCTCAAAACACAAGCCAGTCATGAAGTTATAAAAATCAACGGTCCAATAACCGATTCCCACTTGAAAAAAATATTTGCCGAAGAAAAGTTCGATATCGAAAAGCCTCAGAAAACTTCGGAAAATAGAATTTTCAAGAAAATTGTTGTAGTCCCGGAGGAACACAAGGACGATATGAAAGATATTGCCGATATGTCAGATTTTGCTTCATTAAGACTCGAACCATTGTTAAAAAAAATGATTTCGAAAGATAAGTCTATTTCTGTGATACCCGTTGCGAAAGATAAATCCATTTCTCTTGTACCCTTCCAGAAGGAAAATTTCAGAGCTCAACCGACTGTTCTAAGCGCGAAAAAGGTTCCAGTTCGTGTAATTTATAGAGATCAAGTAAGTGAATCAAGACATCAACAAGTTCCATATAAACCAAACGTTAAAATAGTGAGATCTCAGTTACCAACACCAAGTTTACAAGTAATTCACAATGGAAGATTAGCACAGAGTCGTCATATTAAATATCCAATGCACCCACTGCAACAACCGACTATTGTCTTACATCCGCCTTCAATATATCCTCCGCATCCTCCACCATTAAGAAAACGCTTCCCTGCACCACCATATCCTTTTGGAGGAGTCAGAACTACAGCACACAGAACAAGATATATTCCTCGACGAAGAAAACGCTCCATAATGAGTAGATTACGTAGACAGATTCGACCAAACCATCAGCATTTTCTGCCGTATTCAACACCAGTATTCCCAACATTTAATCCAAAGTTCGTGCCAACATTTTCACCTTTTAAGAACCTTTTCAATAGAAATGTAATGCACGCTTCGGGTTCAAATTTAGCACCCTTCAGATACCCTGGATATGAAATACCGAAACCATCCTTCAATAGGCCCCACATTTTCCCCCAAACTCATCCAAGACCAGCTCCTGTACAGCATGTGACTCGAAACGGACATCAAACAGTCATTGTCGAGGAAGTGCCTGTTCCTATCCCTGTTGAAGTACCAGCGCCTAGCATGATGCGTCCCTCGCTAACTGGATCACAACCAAAACCTTTGAACAGATATCCTCCTCTTCCCTTTAGGGCCCCATCACCCCCCGCTATCCAGACACCACCCCTGATTCAAAGACCTCAAACACGATTTCCATATAATAATAATTACCGCCACTTCGGCATGCCGTCGACCATAAGACAACCAACATTGAATTACCAGCCTCCAGGGCCATTCGTGCCTCCATTACCACAAAGTTTCACGAGTCAAGGGCAAGTCTATGCACTCGGAGTGACGTCTAAACCGTTCGCACCAGTTAAACAAGTGCCTCCTCGGCCACCTAATAACATGCCGAGGAAATTTCCCAGACCTTATGAAAACATGGATGGACTTATAGATAGCTATCCCAACTTCCCTTACTTTCAAGGCGCTTTTACAACACCAATATCCAATGAGCCTGTTGTTGGTAGATTAATGTACAGTGGCTATAAACCTCCAAAATCAACATTAGGCACCAAACCACCTAGAAACGGTGCACATGCGAAAAAAGAAAGAAAAGAATCATCCACAGAAGCGAACAATTCTCCTCGAGCAAAAACAAAGCCAAGCTATTATTCGTATCACGAATCTCAAGCAACTCCAGTGCGAGAACATTTAAATAACTACGACGAAAATAAGCACCGTGGGAAGACTTTTTCAAAACATAATACTGAAAATGCATCAAAAGATAATTCTGAATTGAAAGCACCAACGCAAAACTTTAGCACTAGCTTTTCAACGTCTTCGGAAGAAAGTGTGACTCGAAAACGAAAGCCTGGAAGAAGACGAAGACCGAAACCTCCAACTTCCACAACTACAGGAACGAATGCTCTTAATGATATATCTCCAACACCGCCTCCACCAGAACAAATACCGCCACCTCCAGCAGTTTATACAACTAAACCCACACAATACGAAACTCCAGAACCTCCACCAAGTTTTAGAGAAAACATGAAGCCCCCTGAAACAACTAGCCTCTATCCCCCGGCAGGCTATTACGGTAAAGATCAATTGGGACAGTTTTTCGATTCATCAGCAAAATCTTACAAGAAAACCTCAACTCCAAAACCTTACCAGCAAAGAGATCTAGGGGAAGGTGTAGCAAGTGATGAGCTCAATGACTCAGTTGCAAGTTTTTCGGCCGAAGATGGAGATGAACCAGCGTTTGGCACAAGATTGAAGTCAAAACCAGGTACACAGTCTAAAAGTAAAACTTTAAAAGCGAAACAACCAAGCCCTTCCCAAACGCAAAAACAAGAAATTCGAACGAATCCTAAAGGAAACACGAATCCGGAACAAACGAAAAGGCAACAGAATCCAGCTCAAAGGAATAACGAAGCGAGTGCAAATGGAAAAAGCAGAGAAATCAAAAATATGACGCCTACACAAAGGCGTAGAAGACCACCTCCTCCAAGGCCTAGAGCTCGTCCGGCAAACATTCCAATGGTTCAGCCCGGTGGACACCACTTCAATTATCAAGAAACTCCAGGTGGCTTTTATGCAGTGCCTAAGGGATTACAAGGTCTCGTCGCACCTGGCCAAAGAGGGCCATCTTCTTTCCCAGGCAGCACAGATATGTTTGGTATTCCACATCCTGTCATAGATCAAAATGTTTATTCTTTAAGACCACATGAAACTCCGATAGATTTTAATCCTAATTTCTTTTCGGTTCCCAAACATGTTGCTCAGCAGCAACAATCACCACTGCATCATATGAATATCAAACCAATACCAGAATCAGCAAGAGGATTTTTTACAGCTCCAGATCCGTCAACATTTCATGACAAGAAACCCGAAGCGAAGGAAACTCGAGAAGGAAATCCCCAAGCAGATTCAGTGAATGAGAACAGTGAACAGCAAAATTCATCGACGAGAAAACTTCGAAAGCCGAAAAGGAAAAACAGATATAATCCAAGAGGTAATGAGAACAAAGAGAATAAAGAAGCAAACCATTACAAGCAATCCGATGAGACTAAAGCAGGAGAGCCTTTAAATCACAGAGCATCACAGACAACAACATCAAGTACCACATTTGAGCCCAGAACCACATCGTTTAGTCCCAGTTCTCCAAACGATATAAAAGAGCCGCCAATTCTTTTCAAACAACGGCCAGCGCTTCTTCCAAAATCACTGCCAGAAATTTCAAAATCTCTTCTAGATGGCAAAATAGACTTTCAAAAGTTAAATGCTTCCATATCTACGTCTGTTTCAGTTTCAGGATCGCTGCCTTTACACAATGCCACTAATTCGGAAGAAAGTAAAAAAGTCTTTTCGTCACAAAATGGAGGGTTGGCTGTAATCAAGAAAGGTCCAAAAAGAAAAAGAATACGACAAAGGATGACGACAACAACAGGTGTTCCTTTTCTCAATGACAACGAATCGAGTACAAACAACGCAAAATATGAAATAGCCGCTAGCGTTTTAGATATTATTAAAGCAACTACAGAGACAGAAAGACAAGCTTCGGGGTTTTATTCTAATAGTTATAATGACGAAAACCAATCTGCATCAAAAGTGTCAAGCTCTTGGTCACCAAGAACAGTTAAAGAAAGCACAGAGAAAAATAGCAAATAGAGCAGATGAATGGTTTTTATTGGAACTAAGCAGAGATTTTCGTAATCTTTGACTACCAAGTAAGTGGCACAAATAAACTTATAGTACGCTCGATAATTTTCTCGTTACCCTTTACTGGAGAGAGGGTGACATTTTGGCAAAAAATGCATTTGCATTATCATCTTTGTTGTAAATCAAATCAAATGCAACTTCAAATACTAATTGAATCCAAGATGGGAAAAGTTACAGGAGGAATTGATTACTTATATAATAATTTAATTTTTAATTGCACAATGCCATTTGAACGTTACGGCTGCGTCGTGGTCAGCTTTGCCATAATATCGGACTGAATAATGATAGCCATCAAACATGAAATTTAATTAATTGAATTCATTTTTATAATATAAATAACAATTTTGCACTTTACAGCATAATTTCAAATCAAAACGGAAAATGTTGTTATTCTCAAGAATGCTTCTACCATTGAGTGGCGGGTTCCATCTCAAATGTATTATTTTTCGCAAAAAACTGGGTATTACTCTACGTTTTTATGAAAAAAAGGATCATGTTATCTATCCGAGAAAAAAGCAAAATATGTAATCTGCTGAATTTTCAAAAATTAGCTCTTCTTCACAAAAACTGTCTTGCCAACATCCAAATGGATTCAATAGAAAGGCAACTATCTACATGCATATCGCAAGACCCAACTCCGTACGTTAATGCCAACAGACAAATTATTAAAATGCATGAAAAATATTTCACTGCTAACTGAAACTCTAAGAATGAAACGCTTCAGTTCCACTAAATATTTATGGAACTGCATAATTAATCTTCGAGATAACATTTTTTGGCTATGAAGAAAAAAGCAATTTATTTTGCTCTAATATTCGTTTGTGTTTAAAGCTATGTTAGCAAATAATTCTACGTGATTTATAAATGAATATATTTGCTTAAGATCAGCTTAATAACGTTAAACAAAACTGAGAAAACTGCATGTACATAGAAGAGAAAGTAAGGAGTATAAATACCTCCGTACAACATTAGTTGCCAGAACTCAAAGTGAAAAACGGCACAGAAGTTGTTTACGCGTTGTGGTGTGAAAAGAAGAAATTTAAATACACAAATCCATTTATATGTGCTCTTCATTACAGAACTGACGAACAATAAACTTTACAAAGCAACTGTTTTGGCGTGAGCACTTATATTTGCTAGATGGACTGAGTTGCCAGCTGAACTTTTAATTTAATGCAATAAATATTGCACTTGTTGTGAACGTAAAACGTTTTTGTATTGTTTGATATCATTTATGCCATTGTAGAACAATGAAAATTTTCATGTTAAAAACATTAAACACACTTTATATTGTTTTTTGTGATCTATTTCCCGCAAAAATCTACCCTTTTGTTTGTTTTTTATGTAGCTCTACGGCTAAAGCTGCATTCCCACATCGTCTGCCTGTCGAGGAACGCCACTGTTTTCACCCGAAATCGGTTTCCTCTAGTCGTTGCCATCACAGCAAAACGATTTGACGGGACCCGTTTCAGATCCGGGAATCTTGATATTTGTCAGACGTTCAGAAAAGAATCGCCAATCAGCGGCAAATCCAGCGACAGTCGGAATAAGCGCGGAAAAAACTGCTTTTTTTTTTTATTCGTTTCCTCCACGTGAGCCCTCTTTCTCTCTAATGGTTGAAGATAGAGAAGTTTCAACCCTTTCAAGATTCACTTTTGACTGCTAACTATGGTTAAAACAATTAAGAAAAACTCTAAAATTTAACAACGCCAGATTCAGAAAACCAATTATTGATTTTTAAAAATTCCACGAGCGAAAAACGGGGGGGGGGGGGGGGAGCTTAACGCGTCAGTCACACTGTATGTTTCACTGCAGACTTTACGTTGCTCTTAAGTAGTTTGCTTTCGTCTCATCGTTATTTTATTGTTAGATTAAAATTACTACTTCATTATGAAGTCTAGATTTGTAAATGGTCAATCAAGCGAAGTGCCAAAAGTAACATTAATGATGTTATTTCATTTTATCCCATTTTATAAAGCGAAATTTCTTACTTAGCGACTTTTATCGCTTGCGAACATTTTAAAGGCAAACCTAATGCAGAAGAAACTTGGTCTAAAGAGTCCTCTTTGGCGAACATCCCCGGAACGCCAACCCAGGGGGTGTCTCTCCTATTGTAGCAGAGCTAAGTTCCTGTGTCACCCCAGAGTTCCGAAAGTGTGAGGCACGTGCGCAGAAAATTGTTTTTTGGGTCGCTTACTGAGCTTGAACTTTAAAGATTATTTTAAAATTAATACTTATCGCAGAATAATTTTTTTTCAGAGCTGATGATTATAGACGTTATTTCATCAAGTAAAAGATTAAAATAATAAAAAAAAAAAATAGAACGTTCTTGATGTACGGTGGCTGTCCCTTCGTGTGCCCATCCGATCCGAAAGAGTAGAACGGACGGACGATATCTTATAACAGCGCACTCTCAGAAATAGAATCGTCACTTTTGAGGACTTTTCTATCGTCAAGCAAATTTCGTCATTTATAACGAAACTTTCCTCGCGAGATCACGTGACTTTAAAAAATTACTATAGAAATTTCGGCAATGTGACGAAAGGTTTACTCGGAGCATTTTTCACGAAGCCATTTCGTCAAATATGGCAAAAGTTTCGTGAGATTTGAGCATGCATTTCTGAGAGTGCGAGCACGCTCAGTCACGAAGACGAAAAAAAGTTTCTGCACATGACCTGGGCATGTGAGCAACCATTCGGATGAGTCGCTGCGATCAGGTTGAGCATCCCTCCAAGTGTGGATGCAGCATACCATTAGCAGAGTTTGGAGGTTTCTTCTAAAGGAAGCCAGGCCAGAAGAAATAGTATTTTTTCAAGAGGAAGGAAATGGAATGAAACACATTCGGATTCAAGGATAAAATCAAATAACATTAAAATGTCTAAAAACACACATAACTCGAGTTAAAGGGAAAAGTTGTTGGCAACAGTTTAGTCCCAAGCAGTCACACAGATGAAGACTTAATTTTCCCTATTACGTTTTTCACGTTTGTAGGCTGAGTAGCTGTAGTATTCACTCATTTCGCACCAATCAAGAGAACGCGAGCAATATTACCGCCACTATTATATATATACAGGGTGATTCAAAAATTCAAAACAGTTTCAATGATGATATGCATTGAAACTGTACACTTCTTTTTGAATCACCCCGTATCATAAGGAATCAATTGGGAAAAAATGGTAAAGAAAATTCAAAAATTGTTAGTAAGAATTTCGGTAAAATGATAGCTTTGCCATTATTTTCAAAATAAATCATTAGAATTTTAATTAATAATTAATATGACATAAGCACTTGTAATCGGTAGCCGTTCATTAAAGAAAACTTTGCTTGAATTCAATGTTCTATTAAGAAATTAAACGTGGATAACAGTCTTCCGAAATTAGTGCAAAAAAACTTGAACTCTTGATTGAAATTCAGTGAAATCATTAGAAAGTTCATTGCAAACTGAAATTATGATGACATAATATTTAAATTACCAGAAAAGTTTGCCATAAATTTTACAACTCACATCAGCAAAAAAATAGCAATTTATTTGCAACAAATGGGGTAATTTTCAGAAATAGGTGCTTATTTTTTGCGGACACATTCCAAATATAGCAAAAGTGAAAATAATGTTTCCACCGGGGCGAGGCCCGTTCGCCAAATTTTCGGCAGCATTAATTTTTTCATTCTGTCGACATTTGGAAACGCGGAAAACAATAGTGCCTACTTTTAGATTACACATACACACAAACGCAGCAGCAAAAAAAAAAAAATATATATATATATATATATATGTGTAAAGTCAA
This sequence comes from Octonoba sinensis, assembly GCA_038502835.1. Lineage (NCBI taxonomy): Eukaryota > Metazoa > Arthropoda > Arachnida > Araneae > Uloboridae > Octonoba > Octonoba sinensis. The sequence goes on along the minus strand of CM076606.1, from coordinate 11,604,488 downwards.
ATGTTTCAGTTATTGAAAATTTTTATTAAAAAAATAAATAAATAATTTTTCTAGGACGAAACAAAAATGGCACGTCAAAAATTAGAAATAACAAAAAAAGCTTTAAACTAAGTATTCTAGATAATAATAATTTAACTTTGTGCAAGTAAACAGTAATAGAAATATAATTTCACGTTAGTTTAAAGCACAAATGAGCATTTAATGCTCATTTGTGCTTTAAATTAACGTGAAATTATATTTCTATTACTAAGTATTCTAGCTTGGAAAATTTTGTTGTAATCAAATCCATGTCACCAAAACATGCAACAAAAAGAACTACAATGTAAACTTTATTTTCGGAAAATATTCCAAGCCTGGCTTTAAAATTGGAGAAATAAAACAGAAGAAAGATAATCATCTATCCACTTTTATTCCCTAAATTAATTTATATTTATGTACAATAACATGAGAGAAAATAAATTCTACAGATCTGGTCTAACGCCAACTCCTGGCCCTGGGGGAGGCTCTGTAAGAGATGTCAATCCACCCAACGGCTCGCATGCAAACCTTCCATTGCGTGGTCCAGCCTTTGGCACCCGACCAGCCTTGAAGTCATTCAGGATCTCGTCCACATCTTCCAAAGACAAATCTTCGTAGTAATTGTCATTCACCTGCAACATGGGCGCATTGACACAAGCCCCGAGACACTCGACAACACTCAGAGTGAACAAGCCGTCTTTTGTCATGCCCCCGACATCGATGCCCAAGTTCTTCTTGCACCTTGTCACCACGTCTTCCGCGCCTCGAAGCATGCAGGGGGTTGTGGTACACACTTGCACATGATACTTCCCGGTGGGCTCCCGGTTGAACATTGTATAGAAAGTGGCAACCTCGTACACCCTCATGTAGGGCATTTTCAACATGTCGGCCACATAATGCATCGCTGATATGGGCAGCCATCCAAACTGCCTCTGGGCCAGGTCCAGAAGAGGTATGACAGCAGCAGATTCGTGACCTTCCGGATAGATGCTGATGATGGACTGAGCGCGTTTCAGGTTTTCGGGGGTGAATTCGAAAGGTACGTCGGGATTGTTCTCTTTGGTGTCACGATGGACAAATAGTTTATCACTTTTACAAGAAGCTGTAGAGAAAATGGTGCGAACGTTGTTTTCGGCGCATTTTCTCAGCAAGCAACTTCGGCCGGTTACGAATAATGACCTCGCAAGACTCTGCATTTTCAAATCTATGAGATAAAAACAAAAGAGTAGTAGATAAATAAAAATAAAGGAGTTACATCAATTTCTACTTCACATAAACTAAAAATTTAATGAGTTTAATGTAGAACACAACAATTCAAAAATAGTAGGCAATATTTAAAATGCATTACAAGAAGCTCATGCAGAAACCAGTGCTTCCTAGTGCACCAATACCGATTTTCTGCCATCAGCTATATCTCTTTCACTTAGATTAAACGCCTAGTGTTATGCCTAAACTGTTACGCGTTATAGGGTTGTCAGATTTGCTGCCCGGGTAGCTACTAGAGATGAGTTCGGGCTCACTTTTACAGGCCCGAGCCCGTCCGAGCCCGAAATGATCTTATAAAGTGTTGTTAATAAAAGTGGTGCTACATCGATTAATGTAAGCTTTTTGTTGCCATCGCAATTGGTTCTAATGATTTTTCTTTTAATTTCAAATAAAGAATACATATATTTTTAAACTATCATGAAATGCTCCAGTTGAGAATAAATTCTGGTCTGCTAATGCGTGAAAAATGATGTTGGGAAATCTTCGGTTTGGCAACTTTTTCGGGAAGTTTCTGATTCGCAGTAGAGTTTAAAACTGGAATATATTCAGTGCAACTCTTGCAGTTAGGAGATCTACTAATAAGACGGGTCTCTAGTCTGGAGCAAATTGAAAATGAAAGTGGACTCAAGACTTTCATAAAACCCTCAATCCAGGCTGTAGGTTGATGTATGAATATTTTACCCTGAGGCCTGAGCCCGAGAGTAACTTGAAAATATCGAGCCCGGCTCATCCCTAGTAGCTACCCATTTTCCCAGATGGGATGGGTTTTTACCTTAAAAACCCGTGGGTTTTTTGGGGAAAATGAGTTTGTTAAACATTTAAAAGCAAATAATCCCATGTAAAATATTTCTTTTTGATGAAAATTTTACATATGTCAATACTATTCAATATTTAATTTATTGTTTTTAGTTTCCATAACTCAAAATTAGATATACGAAGAAAAAATTCAAAATTAAGTCGTAATAAAAAAGAAATAACAATTACAAGATAGTTAAGGAAAATAACTTGCACAATTAGAAAGCAAAAATGTATCTTTATTATTAACATTAAAGTTTGAAAAAGTTAAGCTTTAGTTACTTTAAAAAAGGATTTATATTTTAATGAAAAAAACACTTTAAGATATCATATTTATATCTTATATGAAAATGTATAAATTTACATTTTCTGTACTTTTCAGACAAAAGCAGTTTTGGTTTAGAATTTTCTTCTTCTTTTTTATGATAAGAAGTTTTTGTTTTGATCGGACCAAAATTTATTTAGTGGAAAAACAGTTTCGGTTTAGATTTGAAGAAGTTAAAGCTTTAGTTACATTTCAAAAAAAAAAATGAAAAATGAAAAAAGCACTTCAAGACATCATGTATTTTATATGAAATATATAAATTTACATTCTTTCTGTACTTTTCAAAAGTAAAAATAATTTGGAAGCTTAAATTTTAATTTGTAAAATGCTTATACCACTTATGTTTCTTAAATATTTCTCTATTTAAATTATGCTTAGATTCGTTGAATAGATTATAATTGTGACAATTATAAGATGAAAAATATGTGGTATGTATTAACTATACAGAAGAAAAATCGTGAAATAAACATATACAAGCAACAAAATGTAATTTATTGGTATCTGTGTGTGAATGTACATATATCAGGGGTGTGTAGCAAATTCTTTCAATGGAAAATAAGCACTTTTAAGCCATTTTTAAGCACTCAAAAAAAATTTTAAGCACTCATAAAAGATCATTTTAAGCTATGCACATTACATCCCCCCCCCCACTCCCCAATTGCTAAAACTCCTCAATACAAATAATATAAAATTTATATTACCAGGGGTAGTAGTAGTAAGAATTTGCATTTCCTGAATTTTCAAAAAAATTTCATGAACCTTGAATTTTTTTTTATAGGTACTGTATTTTCTGGCATATACGACAAAATGCGATTTATGTAGTTGAAATTAATGAAAACTACTTGATTCAGATAGAAATGGAAAAAATAACTTATTTTAACAGGGGTAAAGTGTATAAAATATAGAACAAGAAAATGGTACAAAAAGGGCGTACTATTTTAATAAAATGGGTGGATTATTAAAAGAAATAATACAATTTCCTCTAAAAAATCATCAAAATGATGAAGAAAACATTATTAAAATTATTTATTGCGTTTAATTCACCTCTTTTGGATATTCCAGTTTATTTATTGCCTCCATTTTGGCTTTTGCTGCTTCAATACCTTGCAATATATTTTTTGTTTTAATCCTGTTGCAGTCCTTTACTTCATTCATCTATTATCACCTAACTATGTAAAAACAATGCAGAAAACACAGACTTTCAGATTCGCGAATTTTTATAGCATAATTTAAAAGAAATGTATGCACTATGTAGTTATTAATTCTATTCCTTACCCCTTACCGTAAAGTACCGAACAAGCCCCCCCCCCCCCTCCGTGATTTCCTTTCTGTGAAAATACCGAATAAGCGCCCTCCCCCTAATTTGGATTCTCATTGCGCTGAGAGATTGCAAGATAAGCTACCCAGGGAGGGGAGGGGACTGGGCAGAAAATGACTTCATCGGGGCTAACCACGAAAAACGTTGAACACATGCTTTCGTTCGGATAAGCTCCTGTCTGAATTCCGGTAATCACATTTGTTCTCCTTACCTCATGGCTTGCTTGGCCTTTTTTATGGGGGTCATTTACGAGGACCATATGCTCTTATATCGCCAAAGAATACCGGTCATCCTTTGTCCTTATCGCACGGGAAGGGTTTCTTTGTGATTGACAGGAGTCTCGCGGAATTCATGGTGACATTCAGTAGTCAAACGAAAAAAATATATTTTTGCATAAGAGGAAATAAGCACTTCTTACAAACATGGATGAAAAATAAGTACTTTTAAAAGCTTTTAAAAACAAAAGCAAAAACAAGCACTATTAAGCACTTTTAAAAACCGCTACGCACCCTGACACAAATATATGTACTTATGTTTTACATTTTCAAACAGTAATTTTTCCCCAACTTTTATTTAAACTATTAAGTAATTTGCCTAGGATGCTCTGATGATGAATGGATCAAACAGAAAAACGTTTAGAGTAAATATTATTTAATTTTTTACTGTGCCACCCATACTGCGAACTGAATTTTAAAGGTGTGCATACATACACATGAAATAAGATCAAATGAAATTAAATGCAACATTCAAGTAAGGTAGTTGACTATTGTCTTACATCCGCCTAGTTGTAGTTAAGGTAGTTGACTAAAAACTATTATGTTAATAAAAAATAAATAAAATTTGGTCAAAATTGTTTTTTTAGTGCTTGCTAAATTATGCACACTGTAATATAAAAATATATGCATATATACCATACATTATTAACTTGCTGGAAAAATTAATTTCATTTTCCCCATTTTACCCAAAAAGCCAAGGTTTTCTACCTAAAAAACCCAGGAATTTTAATAAAACCCACCCGGGGTGGGCTTTTTACAACCCTGGTTATGTTTACCTTGGGGGGGGGGGGGACACAGAGTTAAAATACATTGCAAGAGGGAGTTCACTCAGATTTTACTTATTTCAAAAATAATCTTTGAACTAAAATACACAAACTGAGGGTGACTTAATAAATTTGTCAGACACACATTAGTCTGTGTGTTTGACAATAGTTGCACTGAGTGGAAATTTTCAAAAACCTATCCTCTAAACAGAAGTTTTGAACCATTAAATTCATTTTCAAACTATTTTAATTCCAATGGACAACATATAGACATTTAGTCTTTTAACCACCCTGTGTTCTTATTTTTTTCTTTCTTCTAAAAAGCTTATATTTTTTTAGTTATAAAATTTTTTTTTCTCACATGCTATGCTGGGATTTCTCGGAAACCTGCAATGACAATATTTCGTTATATATGCTTCCTGCTCCCTCGCACTGATGAAGAGGCAGGCTCTTTTCATTTTCGAATGTTTATATTTGTGATTTCCCACATTCAGCCTTTTATATTTAATTATTGTTTTTTCACATACCCACTAATTTTTTATATATATATATTCTCTATTTCTTATATATATATTATATATACATATATATATGTTCGTGCGTTAAACTAAGTTGAAACGTTCCAATGGAATAGTAGTTAGCAGCCACAAATTCATTTATTTTTTGTACAAATTTCGATTTTTACCTTGTATAACATATTGCTTTCTGTTGAGTATTTTACATCTTAACATATTTGCTTACAAGCATTCACGTTCCATAAGGAAAATTTATTATTACAGATTAATGACAAATTATTAAAAAAAACTACACAAAGATGCCTTTACTAAAATTACTTTCTTGAATGCCTTAAAGCAAATTCATATACAAGTCTTATCACAATTTAACTTCTTTACAAATTCCGATTCAATCGCTAAGATTGCTAAAGATGTCAACTTTCCTTGGCCCACCAGTACCGGATCTTGGAGTTTTCCGAGGCAGGGCAAAACTTAAAAAGACCCTCGCCCCCGGTCCATCCAATTATTGTTAATAATTCATATAGGTTTTAGGCGCTGGCCTTTTTTTATTTATTTTTTAGGATTTTTTCACTTTCGGCTACTGATAAACAGATAGAACTTTTGGTAATGTTCCCACAGCATGGCTCTTTAAGCTCAACAGTTGGGGAAGGAGGTGGGGGGTTGAACCATATGAAGAACTCCTCTTAACAAGAGTTATGTAACTCTGACAGTTAAAGGGGGTCTGGGGGGCATATAGTAGCATTGCATATAGTTTTCAAAATTTTCCCCGGGAAAATTTTGAAAACTATATGCAATCTGGTGTATTTTGAGGCCATAGGAGACGTTGTTGGGACTTCGAAAACTGCAGGAAAAAACAAAACAAACGAAAACATTTAAAATTTAAACGCTTTTACTCATAAAAATAATCATAAAAATGCAGAAAAAGATTGGCTTTTTTATTTTTAATCCAGGACTGGACCCCTCCCTCCTTTTCCTTCTTACTAATGCCCAAATCGAAGAGCCACGTGTTTGCCTTCTCAAACAACACTATACAAGCTCCCACCTCTTCCCATAAGAATGCTTTGAGAGTTTGTAAAAAGAAAACTATCGGGTATTATTTGATCATAGCATAATTTATACGCATTTCACTATTATAAGGGGAAGAAACCTTGACTTTTTGAAATTTAAAGTTTTAAATTTTGACATTACAAAATCGCCCCGTAACCTGCCCTCCCCCCTCCACTACAGTTTATACAAAGAAGTTTATTAATCGGTTTTAATCGTTAGCAAAATTGCTGATCAATCATAAAATCGGAGTTCCGAACTAAGATTTTAATTCTCTTCCAAAAGTTAAATTTTCTTTATCACATATTTTTTCTGTTCCTTTCTTCGTTCTTCTTCTACTTGTTTTTTTTTTTTTTTTTTGTGCATCAAAGGCGAATTCGCCGCTCCCAGAAGTGCCGCCTGGGGCATGGGCCCCGGCTTGCCCCACACTAGAACTGGCACTGTGACCCACAGTATAACATAAATCATTTTTTATTAATTTTAACTTTGAAAAAGATCTCACAGCTGTTGCTACGGGCATTGGCAGTGTTAAAATTACTCTAATTGCAGAGAAAAAAAAATTCGATAAAAGTTGTGACAAATTATTTTTATACATGTAAGAACTGTGCTGTTTCCAATATTGAATAGTTGACTGGCAAAACTCGACGGCAAATTATGAGTTCGTTAAGAAAGTTCACTCTCAGTATCATCTTTTAAAGCCTGACCTGCAATATGACAACAATTTTTAAGCTCTATCTTTAATAATTTCTTAATATTATTTGAACTACATAGAAAGTCAAATGTTTCTTCATTGGCATGGAAATTTTTCAATCTCTTCTCGAAAGATGTCATAGCATTATCGATTAATACTATGAAAAACTTAATCCGAAAATTATCTTCAGAAGGCTAAGATTCGCCATCAATTCCTTCACACTGAAATTGTCTTGGTTTTCGAGCCACATGCCGATTTTCAAATTCATCAAAGCATACATTTTGTAGTGGAATATGAGAAAATCAGAATGTGCACTTTAAACGACTTGTATTTTTTGAATGAAAAGACATATTTTGAGGTATTCATACAGACGCCTTGTAACCTTCTTAAACTTATACAGGGTTTTTTTGATGTTTAATTTTTGTTTTTTGTGTTTACTTATATTATTTTTTGTGTTATTTTTATTTTTTTGTCCCGAAAAATTTAAGCAGCTGGGCTTTAAGCCTCCAATTGGGAGCAATCTGTCCAATCGGCTTAAGATTGGCCTTATAACACATCACCGACTGGAAATGAAATTTCTATTCCTGTTTTAAAAACATTCATTTACTACCAATAGAATCTAGACACATTCCAAAAGTTTATTTATATATAAGATCTGATCTATTATCTAACCATGTAGAAGAACTTGAAAAGCTGAAATTTTAATAATAAAAATTCCCCCCCCCCCCCTCTCTTTTTTATTAAGATTTTGAGGTTTTGCGCGGGGCCTAGAAGAAGAGCGGGGCTTGGGGCGGCTGCCCCGCCCTCTGGCCGGCCCTGCAAAAGATATTAGCTTTTATATTTGCATCCATCTTTTTTTTAATTCTTCTTTCAATTTAAATTTTAGAAAGCTAATTTAAAACTATAAAACATAAAATATAGAGAATAAATAAAATAAAATAAAACTCAGATGATCCCAGTGGGGACAAATCAGCTTTTTAACTCTATAATAACGCATAAAAACAAATATTTAAAGAAATGCTAAAGTAGGCACTTTTATGCCATGACAATATAATAAATAGTATTATATAAAGAAAAAACCTATATAGGAAAAGGAAGGCGAGATAATTGAGGATCTGACCGCGACGAGCGTAGGTCCCTGGTAGGGGACAAAATCCCTGACTTTTCCAGGTTTTGTCAAAAAGTTATGTTTTTCCCTGACTATTCCATGACTTTTGCAAAGGATATCAATTTCTATGACTTTCCCAGGTTTTCCATGATTTCCAGGTGGAGTATGAACCCTGTGGTACCCACATAAGATTACGTAATTCAAGATTCCAGCTTTGTAAATGAGACTTAAAATGAAAATATTTTTAAATTATGGTCAACATTTTCTAATATCATTCCTAAAAAACTAGTCAGTTTAAAGTTATGACTTTGACTGAGAGTGTGATAATTAATCAAGGTTGAACATTGAAGATAATAAACCCAGTGTACTTCCATGCCTCTCTGCTATTTTAAGGATACATAGACATAAGGTGCTCCAAAACTTCTTATTTATCATGTTTTTGTGACTTTTAAAAAGATTTTTGTGAAAAATTGAAAACTCCCAAATTAAATACACAGCAATAAAATTTTTTATTACTTTTAGCAGCTTAATGAACAAAATAATTCTGTAAAAACTATGATTTGGTAGCTTGGAATGTTGTGAAGGGTCTGTTTTGATTTACTAGAATGTTGTGAAGGGTCTGTTTTGATTCACTAGAATGTTGTGAAGGGTCTGCTTTGATCGACTGCAATGTTGTAAAGGGTGCGTTTTGATTAATTGGAATTTTGTGAAAGATCTGTTTTCATTAATTAGAATTGTGTGAAGGGTGTTTTGATAAATTGGAATTTTGTGAAGGGTCCGTTTTTATTAATTGTAATTTTGTAAAGGGCCCAAACTGGATCTGAATTACCTTTTGTGCGACCCTGCAGTGAGTTTATTAGAACTAGAGATGGGCAAAACGGATCTTTTTAGTGATCGGATCCGATCCGAACCAATCCCTAATCGGATCCGGATCTTTTAGACGGATCCAGGCCCGATCCTTTATTGATTAGAACATATTTTTTACCCTATGCACTTCTACGTCAGTCGTGGCTGATCCCCATGAATCAGCCATGCCAGACGGCCTTGTGGGGGCTTGTTTCAAATACTATTTAATGCAAAAAATAATAAATAAAAGATGTCCTTAAAGAAAATGAAAATTTACCAGTCTTTTGTTTAAAAAAGCAATTTTTTTAAAAAGGATGAGATGTAGAATTTGCCGCTTGTTTAACTAAGAAATTCAGCACTGATATGCAAAGCGTAAAGAAAGTCAAAAAATCTTTGACTTGTTCCCTCGTTGAAAGGAGCAAAAGACATTCTAGTGTTCTAGATTTAGATAAAATTAATTATTAGTACTACCCCTCTCCTCCGGATAAAAACTGATAAGGGAAGCCATCTAAAATGCTAAGGGGATAAATGATCTTTTTTTTTTTTGTTCATTTTGCCGGGGGAGGGGGGGGGGATGTAAAATGAAAAAGATTTTCTTAAAAACTTCGATTTGAAAGGTGTATACTTGATGTATGTAGATAATTTTGTATTGGTTCGCTGTGCCAACGAAATGACGGGGCTTACATTTTATGCAGTCATAAATTTTAAATGGTCTTTCGGGCCCCTTCTGCTTAACAACTGACACAGCAGGATCAGGGGATCAGAAAAGAGAAAATTACCCATAATACCTGGTTTGAGAAATATAATATAATATATTTATGTGTATGTATTTTGTTGTTTTTTTAAGCAATATATGTTGAGTTTATACCCTCCGAAACCCCCCCCCCCCCCCGCCCGGTTGAAAAAAATGAACGGTGAATAAAAACTATGAATGGATTGGATGGAAATAAAAAAACAGCTTACGAAAAATAATATTGTAAAATTCAATAGCACATGGTTAATAGGGAGTAGAGTAGCAAAAATCATAAAAAAAAAATAGTTTAGCAAAGCATTTTATTAATTTTTTTTAAATGCCACGCGGCCTGGATAAAAAAGAATATTTAGTGTAAGAGTAAGACTTATTTTACAATATAGTTAAAATGATTTCCAATTATGAAAAATAAAGAATGTTGTTAAAATTATGTGTTTCTTTAACCTTCCCAAAACTCCAAGTTTATTCCCAAAACTGGCTGGGCTTTTTGCGTATGGGTTTTTAGGAAATAAACTCCTCCCATTAGAAAAGTAAATTATGAAATAGATAAATTAAAAAAATTGATTATCGATTTATAATTTTTGATTTATTGAATCTGCACTCGGTGCGTGTTCCTATCTTTTTTTAATATCTCCCGTTTGACATTTTTTATGTAATTACGGATCTCCCCTCCTTCTTCGCAGCTGGATAAAAGTGTGCTTAAAAATTTCAAAAATGAAAGAAAAGTAGAAGAATAAAGGAAAGATTTTCTTCTCGAAAATGTCTCATTCATAAGCTGAAACCTCTTCTTTTACCCCGCCGAATCCGCTGCCATCTTTAAAAAAAGAGATTTTGGATTCTGTGCACCTAGCAAGACAACACACCCCTCCTCTCCCTCCCTCAGATTACATGCCGCGAAGATTGGGCGATTCGGAGTGGAACCGATCCGTTCCAGCCAATCCAGCGCCGAGTTCCGGATCCGTTGCCATCTCAAAAAGAGTTTTTGGATTCATCGGATCGGTTCGAACCATCCGATGGTTCGTGTCCTCTGAGCTTTGGATCGATCATTCCATATCCGATGCATCTATCCATCCGGTTCGGATTCGGATCTTGAACCCGCGGATCCACCAATCTTTTTTCAGATTCGTATCCAAAAAACCCGATCCGATCCAGGATCCCCATCTCTAATTAGAACAGCAATAATTGGGTTTCCTACAGGGCTGGCAAGTTTCTGCCGGGGTGGTTAAAACCAGTGTTTATAACTGGTTTAAACCGGCATGGCAGAAACTAGTTTCTGCCAGTAAATGGCAAAAACTGGCAGAAACTAAGAAATAATACTAATAAGAACTTTAATCCGCGATTCATAATTCAGACATGTATTTGATATGTAAACAATTAGGTAAAAATTAAAACTAAAGATAATGAGTGTTTTTCAAAGTAGCAAAAAGTTTCAAAATGATCATATAAATATACTTTGTTTATATAATACTAATTTTCTTTCACTTGAAAAAAAATCATGATGGTAATCTGATGCTGTACAAGTTTAACTATTATTATTGTTTACAGTTGAATTTCTATTTAAAGGTAAAAAAATTCTATGATATTTTAACAAATCACTTTTCAGAGTATTTTTAAATAAATAATACAATGCAATGGCAATAACTTTAAGATTATCTATTATGTACAAGTAGAAATGGTTCTTGAGAAAATAAATCACTAAATAATTGAAGCACATAAAATATCGGCGAAATTTTTTAAAATGAAATATCTTACAATTATTTTACAAAATTACCACTCAAACTCAAATATACTATCACGTTTTACACGGAGTATTTCATAGTATATGACTAATTTTGCTAACCTTTCTGAACCCAGACTGTTTCTTAATTTGTTCTGAATGAAAGAAAAACTTTAAAATATTCTTTCAAGGACCAGCTTTTCTTTGCTGGCAATGTCATTGTGGATGCAAAAGTTACTAAATTTAAAAAATCTTCATTTTTACCAGTATTTGTTTTTAAAGACTACATTACTCATTTTTCTAATACAAATTTATTTTTTAATTAAAATTATCCACAATATTTTTTATTTGTTATTTATTCTGAATAAAATGTACTTTGGGAATTTAATACTACTAAAAAATTCTCAGATAATGTCCCAAAATGTGTTTGTGCCAGTTATTGCCAGTTTCTGCCGGTTAAAACCGCTTATAACCACTTTCTGCCACCGGCACGGCAGAAACCATTTTCTCCCGGCAAAAACCCAGCATTGGTTTCCTAGTTGTGGGACACAATCTCACGCCATATAATTTCTAATCTTAAATTTTAAAAAATTTACCACATAGACAAAAGAATTTTCTTACACTAAATATCATTTTGAATTATCAAATAGACAAAAGAATTTTCTTACACTAAATATCATTTTGAATTATTTTACACTAAACTTAAGGGCATAAATTACTAAGAAAAATGCCTAGTAGCATGACAATTTTTGTCCTATCCAGACAGAAGAAAATCTATCAAAAATATTTAAAAGAAATAAATTTACCAAAAAAAAAAAAAAAAAAATAATATACAGAATTTGAATGTATTGGAATAATTTAGAGAAATATTCAAATACAAATACAAAAGTGACAACCAGCAACAGGCTCAGGGCGCAGCTAGGCAGGTCCTAGTCAATTTAGCAGTCCGCAATGAACATCAAGAGCTTTCTTAAAAGTTTTTATCCCACTGCAAGTAACAGTCGTTTCCGGTAAACTATTCCAACTGCCTACAACCCTATTGAAGTAGTAATCTATATATATTTTTTACTTAGAGTGGACCAGTTACGATCAATTTTTGTGATACGATACTGACATCATGCAAAAAAAAAAAAACTATGGTAATAAGATTTTTAAAAATTTATCTATCGATCATCCTAGAAAAGTAACATAATTTTTTGTATTTATTATCGTAACTTATGGAATTTAACAAATTTATTTCTTTTTCTTAAACAGTACTTCTATTCATAACTCAATTTTTAATTTCCAATTTTTTTTGGAGTGGCAAGACCTTAGGTTGTTTATATCTAGCGATCTTTTCTTAAGCCTTTCGAATTTTAAAGTGGTTTCTATGATTTTAAAATGGTTAGTTTCCAATTCTTTGGCGTGGCACAACCCCAGTTTGTTTATATCGAACACTCATTTTCGTGTTTAGATTGATTGTTGAACTTACAGCCCGCAGATGTTCTGTGAGGGATCAGCTAGTGTTTCCTAATTTCAAGATTATCCTGAGATTTCAAAAGCTTAAAACAATGAGCTCTGCTTCTACTTTCAGCAAATAACTATAGCCCATCAAGATTTCCTATTTTAATGAATTTAAACACCTGAATCATGTGCCCTCTGACTCTTCTTTGCTGAAGACTATACATATTGACTCTTTTAAGCCTAACCTCATAATCTAAGTCTGAAAGACCACTTACCAACCTAGTAGCCCTCCTTTCCAATAACTAATCCTAGTAACCCTTTTCAATAAGGTATTATCCTTTTTTAGGTACGTAGACCAAAACTGAACAGCATACTCCATATGAGGCCTTGCAAAACTTCTGTATCATGGCAATACAACTTCCTTAGAGCTGTTCGAAATAGCCTTATTGATAAACCCAAGCATCCTGTTAGCTTTATTGCTTACTAGGCTACACTGCTGACTAAACTTGAAGTCGTGACTAATCAATACTCCTAGATCAACAATAAAGACAAATAAAAGCAGTGTCTTTATCTGTATATGGTGATGACCATTTTTGTTTGAATCATTCTACTATTTCTTATTTGTTTAGTGATATTACCACCAAAAACTAATCAGCACTATTTCTCATTAGGGTGCATGTGTGTTCCAAATTTAGCTAAATTCCAAGAATCACATTTTCAGCTAGAGTGAGCATAAAAAGTGTCAAAAATAAAAATGTAAACTTTTAGTCCAACTCCAGTGTAAATTTGTTTATTTTAGTGTTCGTGGACATTATAAAATATAGGCTTGTATTCAGAAACAGCTAATTTTTGGGACAAAATACTTGTGTGAAAGTGTGTGTGCGTGTACAAGTGTATATGCATTAGGGTCGCAACATGAAAGAGGTTGGGAACCACTTTTAGGATCTTCTTAAAAACACTAGATCTCATCTACTTGACCTCTACAAAAAATGTCATTGTGCACTTCATTATGCATATATATATACGCATGCTATTACGTACTACATGTATAATGTATCGTAAAACGTCATTCCTCATTTCATAACTTAATACAAAATACAATACAGAGAACAACGCTATAACAAGACAAAGTAAATAACAAAACACCATATTCCTTTTATATCGGCCACAATACAACCCAAATACATACAATGCTAATACATAAAAAATAGTCACCAAAAATGCTGATCAACAAAAAAATTTTCAGCTATTTTACAATGCAACTATTGAATGCATTTAACTATTGCGGAATGATGGGGAAAGTAGAACTTCAAATCATAAATAAAGGACTGTTTATACGTTAAATTTTGTTTTTAGTCAAGAAATCATTTCGTCAAACAATACGGGCAAAACACAATAGTTATTAAACTTACTTTTCGCCTGATGTATTTGTATGTTTACCTTTTACCCACTTCAAGGTGTATCGTATCCAATGATCGGATCGTATCATCGATGAAGTATTGTACATTACATTACATTAAGCGTTTTTGACAATGAAATGATGAGAGATTTTTACCCAAGATTCCTCCCTTCCGATACACATGAGGTCTGAATCATATTGACATTACCTGAGGGACGTCACGAGGGTATATGAGAGGCATCCAGCAGACCGAATTCGAACTTTCCCCCTTACATCAACGCATGCATTTTTTATTCCATGAGCTCTTCTTTTTATATATAACATACGCCTTTTGAGAAGCCATATTACGAATTAATAGTACTCGCTTTTGTTGCATAATTTTTAACTTTATTAATTACTCGTAACTTTTCTTTAATAGTATAATTTTTTCGTCATCTTTACTGCCAATTTATTCACTGTAATTGCTGTGCAAGAAGCACACATCTCAACTGCGCAATCAGACAGACCCAATCAGGGCGATTGCACCAGATTTTGAAATCAAGCTATATAGTGTTCTAGGTTGAAAGACAGAAAAAGGTGTACATCAGGCTTATCACAATGGGTCTTTATCATTTATCTATTAGTGTGTGTGGTGGGGATGGGAGCATAGGCGTAACTAGGGTTGGTGAAAGGGGGGGGGGGTCACCCTAAAAATGTACAGACTAAAAACCAATAAGAAGTGTAAAAGTGTAGAAAATTTACTGATCATAAATACTTGTCTCTAAAGATATACTCCGTATTTATTTCAGGCATCTCCCGGGGTGGGAGCTACCCCCTCGGAGCAAGGGAACTCCCCCCGCCCCCAGCAAAAAATTCAGATCACAAAAGTTTTAAAAAAAGAAAGAAAAGAGAAATTACGCTTTTAAGACACTTTACTTTCAGAAACACTTTAAGGGAAAGGACATTAAACACTGTCACGAGCGACACCAAAAGTAACTTAAAAGATATAAGATTATATTTTAAAAAAAATTGCGGGGGCAGAGTAACCAAACTCCTTTCTGTTTCCTCTAACATCACCAAAGTATCCCGAAATTGCATTGCTAGGAAGATTTCAAAAAGTTTCCTGGGGAGAGCCCTCGAAGCCTTGCCTCCAGAGTTAGCCTAAGCATTATAGATGTAAGACCAGTTACAAACATTTAAGTTGCAGAAGCCCCAAATACCCACTCCTCTAACTTCACCAAAGGTCTAAACATACATCCACGATATATACATCAAAAAGCTATCATATATGTAAAAAAATTCCTATTAACATCATTTCTAGTCATATATATATATATATATGTATATATAAAGGGTATGATTTTGAAGCATGCACTGCCCTTCCTAATTCTTAACTCGCTCCCCCTGCTCCGGAGCCAAGGCAGTATCCAGAATTGTTTTTTTTTTTTTTTGGGGTGGGGGGCAGACTTCGACACACTTATGTTAAGCAAAGTTTCAGGGAGGAATATATGATACATTGCAAAAGATTTCTGGGAGGGGGGGGAGGCTGCCCATTGATCTCTCTTCCCCTGTGGATATGGCCTTGATTCACAAAAACATAAAACATTCATTAATAGATCTATTAGTTTATTTTTTAAATCAAACGCAATAGAAAATTCACTATTTAGCGCTAAGCAATCTTCTATGTCCAAGCATTCATAATATTAAAACTGGGAAATAGTGGAATTTTAGAGAAAATAATCCAAATTTCCTTACACCCAAATGCTCATCCCCACAATAAATTCCTAAAAATTTTGTTAAATTTGTAGCAAAACATACCTCATCAGAAGTGGAAGCGTCTGAATCAAATTTTCTTTTCTTTTTGGATGACGAGCGTGTCCATCGCTGGAGTGCAAACATTATTATGTATCGAAAATAATTAAAAATTCAGCTAAAATATAAATAATACTTCATTGTAAATTAAAATGCAGCATTAAACCGAAGCAGTGAGATTGGAAACGTTGAACGGATGATTTCCAGAGTCGTAATGCAATCAGTGATAGACCATAATAAGAAAAAAAAACACATTTAAAATAAAGAGATGAGAGAACATTTGTAAATGAGAATGCAATGCAAATACAGTTCATCAGTTTTCCAATCGGCTCATCTACAAAAACGATTTTACCAAAATGGGTGTTTGGACAGGAAGTCATAAATAAATAAACTACTCTTTAAGTTTCTTGATGAGCATCCCTTCCTGGCTTGAGGGTTTAATCCATTAGTACAATTGTTGGCTAGGGGTCCTTCATTTTCAGACCCCAGCTCCTACAACACTGATTTATCAGAAAACAAAACTCCATCACAGCAGAGAAAATTTTACACGAAACTTATTACTTGTATGATAGTATTTCCAAATTGCTGCCTTTGGGTAAAAAAGACATCAAGGAAAGAAAACCCTCTGGAGTGATTGAAAGGATCTCTGTTTGTCTGTGTGTGGTACGGTGATTGAAGCCACCTTTCGCTGTAAAACCCCCCCAAGGAGATAAGGGGGTTGATTATAACCAGATGAAAAGTCTTCTTTATTATGAGCTGCATACTTTGGTCATGATCACAACCCTTCAGAGAAAGAGGAAATAAAATCATATGCATATGTGTTTAATTTTCTTAGGAAAAAAAATATATGTACTTTGCAAAGCCGTAGCCAGAAATTTTTTTGTGTGCCTAAATAAGTAAATACCCAATGGGGAGGGGGGGGGGGGGGTTTTAACCCCGCCGGTGAAGACGGTGCCTTATACGAGGTCTAGTCAAAAAGTAAAGGGACTTTTTCAATTGCTCACCCTAGGGTTTGGTAAGACTGCTAGTATCCAGCGCTGAATTACGATCTGCAACACTTATAAGGAACGTGTCACTCTTATTCCCACGTTAGTAGTTAGAGTGTAGCAGATCGTTAGACATGGCAACTCCATGGTCAATATCTGCACCAAAGAGAGAAGGAGGACAATGATTTGCTTTTTGTTAGCGGAAAGTTGTCAAACCTGCGGAAATTATTCGTTGAATGCAAGTGCAGTATGGCGACTGTTTATCGCATAGCAAGATCAATGAATGAATAGAGTGTTTAAAACAGGGAAGAACATCATGATGCGACAAGAGAAGATCGGGCAGGCTATAGACAACAATAACTGACAAGTTGAGAGTCGCTGAGGGTATAGGATGGTAAACAGATGAATCACAGTTAACTAATTCGCCAATACTTTACATGTCAACCGTAGTTCGGCGTCTTCTACCTGCAACTGATGCAGAAGTCATTGACGTGGCTCAAATGGAAAACTTTTTTCTGAATAAATCAAAAAACTTATGAAACATTGGGCAAAGGTGTATGGTAGCGCAAGGAAGTTATGTAGAAAAACAATGTATATTTCAGTTTTCTACCATTAGAATAAATACATTTTTTCTCATTTTTTTACTTCTTGTGTATGTTTGCAAGGATGAATTGAACATTTCAATAAAGCATTCGTTCTTCTACTTAAATAGTTGAAGGTGGTACACTGACAATAATATATCTCAATTCATTTTGTTATTTATTCTGCTGTTCTTTTGGGAAATACTGATTAAATGCCACTTCTAAATTTCATTGCTTTTTCAATGACTTTCTCTTGTTACAAGAAAGAATGCAAGCTTTTTGAAACCCTTGAACAATCTCTATGTAAGACCCAGGGTTCTGCGGAACCCATTTTAAGAAATGTTGCTATAAGCCATTGCATTGCTTTATTATAATTTTTTAAAAAAGGTCACTTTAACAAACTGACACAAATTACCATGGTTTTGATTACCTTTACATTTGCTTACTTTTTGATATACATTTATGCTTATTGTGCAGAAAATAACTGACAATTCCTTATGGATAAAAAATATTTAATGTAAAAGAGATTTAAAATTAATTCACTCAAACAATTTGATTAGTGACATAACGTAAATATGAAAAAAAAGAAAAAATAAATTTGTGTGCGTAAGAGACTAAAATTCAATCTGTAAAAGGCTAACAAAAAGCAACTGTGCTAGTTGTAACATATACATATTTTAATTTCAAGTCATCATAGGTTAATTTCATATATAACATAGATGGCAAATGAATTTTCTGTTTCAATTCATGCACTAAATATTAAAATACATTAATAAATTTTGGAATGTTTTACACATCTTTATAACTACCTTAAAAGATAGGGGAAGAATATTAGTCCAAGAAATAAAATTTAGAATTGTGAAGTAAAAAAAAGCTGTGAGAACCATGTCCATTTTTTATCATGTCTGCGACGGCATGTTTTTACATAATTACTCAAAATGTTAATTTCTTAGACTGAAATTCTTCCACTATTTTTAAAGTAGGTGTAAAACTGTGTAATAACACCAAAATTTATTAAGTTATTTTAACATTTGGCACCTGAAATAATACAAAAACTCATGACAGGCTTGACAAAACACATATGGAATGTAAACCCACTGTGAAATGAAATGGTAGTAACTCAAATATTATAAAGAATGATACTCTGTGACACAGCAAATCTTTTAACTTATATACTATAAGGCAATGATACACAATTTCCGACACGCCAAAGCTTTTTTCGAGTAAGTTGCAAAATTGTAACATTGATTTTGGACTTGACTAAAAGAAAATCACATATTCTCTAAATACTGTAAGGGCATTCATTACACAGGATGTACATGAAAGAATGTACCAGTTATAAATTTTAATATCAACAACTGCAAGTGTTGTAAAGTGTTGGTTCGAAGTCACAATTAAAGAGTAACTGAAACAATTTCAGACAAGTGCACGCAAGTACTGATTCGTTGTTTTGCTATGCCCCATGATCAACATGGCAACTCCTGAGTGTAACGCGTTTTTTTTATTTTACCATTTGGCAAGAGTAACTCTGTAAGTTCAATTAATGTGCATTTCGTTTAAAGTTTAATTATGACCTCCAAATGACTTCGTAGGAGATCAGGCCCATGTTTTGCCGATACCTAATGATTTGCTAAGTTTGATACTTAGAAACACAGAATTGAAGAGGCTATTGCTTTTGTTACTCCGGGCTTAACCAAAGTGTAGGAAGAATTAGAGTTTAGGTTGGATGTGTGCCGGAAAACTAAAGGTGCACAAATTGAATGTACGTAAGAAAAACTAGGTTAGTTTACCTACTAGGTTATGCATGATTTGTTATAAATGTTTTAAACTAAACTGTTAATACATACTAGGGATGCAACGAATAGTGATTTGGCCGAATAGCCAAATACCGAATATTCGGCCATTTCTTCCAGGCCGAAGCCGAATATTCGGTCCTTTCTTCTAGGCCGAAGCCGAATATTCGGCTAGGCCGAATATTCCGCGGCCGAATATTAGAATTTCTAGAAAATCGTTGTAATAGAAAGTATCTGTCAAATTTAAAATTATTCACAAAGTCAAACACCAATTACACACAATCTATGATGTATGATTTAATTCTGTTAGTTAATAATTTAGAACTATTTAAAATTAATCTATTTTCACTATTGTTTTGAATGTAATAAAACTAAGAATTTCATCCACAAGCAAAGTAGAAGTGACAGGTTTTACTGCAGTAAGCATTAGCATTATTCTACTAATTATTTAATTGCAATGAAAGAAATACTAGTGCTTAGTGAACTTTTATCTTGCTCAAAACTGATTTATGAAGACACTTTAAAAGTTATAAAAGTTAATATTTCTATTTTATGGGTCTTTTACACACCTATTTTTAAAAAAATTTATTAAAACTTAATGCACTTAACTGGAATATGTTTTTATTTTCAAAAACCCCAAATAACTTATGCTGTCTAAATATTCATGATATATTTTGGGCTTTTCACATTTCTATCTAACCCAATATTCACAATAAATCGGTCTACCCAAACAAATTGTGGCTTCCACTTTGTTAATAATAACAAAATGAATTTATCATATTCTCCTTCATAGTTAACAATTAAAAGCTTTTAGGAGCAAATGCTAGATATAATATACAATATGACAACTTTAAAATGTGTTTTTACTCAGTCAAGACTAAAACAAGATTAAAAAAAGTAGTTTATTCTAACTTATTTTTATTTATTAAAACTATAGTGGACTAATGTATTCTTTTGTAACAATTATAATACAATTTTAAATGTTTAAAATCAACTAATTTTTTAATTTTTTAACTTTTTTACTGCAGCAGAACTATTCAGCCGAATAGTCCATCAATATTCGGCCAGGCCGAATATTTGGCCAAAGGGCCGAATAGGCCGAATACCGAATAGTGGCCGAATATTCGTTACATTCCTAATATATACCATTGAAACTGGGACATTCGTTCATGTACAGCTATATTTTGATGAATAACAAACTGAAATTGATACAATTATGCAATTTAAAATGCTTTAAAAACACAATGAGCGAATAAGTTGAAAATCATTTAATTTCACAAAATATAAACAAAGAATTTTAAAATATGAAAAAGAGTTTAACACAACAAATGAGACATACAATTGACTAGACGGATTAAATTGTTCACAGTAATAATAATGTACAAAATCAAGTAATCAAGTAAAAATTAAATAATTGATAGTAGAGTGAAATTTTTACACCAATCATAATTTAGTGTACAGTTTTACAATTCGAATCATGATTTTCGTAAAATTTACAACAATGATTTATAATTATTAAAAATAAAGCAATGAAAGAAAAAAAGATATTACAACAATCATGATTTAGTGTTTAGTTTTACAATTTGATTAATGATTTTCACAAAATATACAACAACAATTTATCATAATGCAATGCATTTATTACAAACTGATTGCATTAGTTGAAAAGCATAAAAAATTTAAATTATCAACAAAAAACAGTGTAATAACATAAAAAACCTCAAATATATGCACATAAAATTGATTGTTTTGTTTAGATATAAAACTGGCTACAAGGAAATCTTAAATTCTTTTAAAATGCATACATTTCGTCACATAAAATTTTAAGTCGTAGTTCAAGAATTAAGTAAATCCCTTTCAGAAACTATTTTAATGTGATATACATATATATATATATATATAGTACCATTTATTTGGTTCAGTCAAATTATATTATAATAATATTTAAAATGTCACTCCACTTATGATGATTTTTAGAAAGCCTCGAGGGGGTCATAATAACAAGGTTCGACTGTATTTATATAATTTTTAAAATTTGTTTTTGTTTTGATTTCTGATTATATTTTGATTTCTTTCATGCATCATATACATGTATATACACACACACTCACCGTATGGTTTGCGATAGTTTAATTCTTGGAAAAACTAATGGTTGCAACATGAAAAAGTTTGAAAAAAGGGAGAACAAAGATTTGATTTGTATTTCCTACAGGATTGTTTCAAAGCAATTTAGGGGAGTTTTAAAACAATTCTAAGGGTGGCTGTCTTACATTTGCATATCACATAAGAGAAAACAGGTAAACCTTTCAGCAGAACATTGCCTGGATAAAAATCCTTTAAGAAAAAATAATTTTGCTTGCAACGAAGCAACAGGGCAGGAGTCAAAACCTATTGGTTTTAAGCCATATTGTCAATCCTAATGTAATAATGTTATGACCCCACTTCAGGAGAATATACAGTAAACACCTCGTTATATCGCTTATTCGGGTATATCGCGCTTTTTCTATGTCTCCCAAAATTTTGAGTTCTTGAAGTTCTTGAAAGTAAAAATTTGCATTTCTCAGTAAATCCCCTTTTCCCCCATTAAACAAAGCCATCGAACAGGAATATTTTCCTTTCTTCTGAATTTGCTACAGTTAAAAACTGCAACAATTCTTCTCTGACTCTCCAACTTATATGCCAACAGAATAATTCTACTCAACCCAGTTGACGTTTTACTTGACATTTCTTTTTGTATTGATCCTAACGCCCATAGAATGAAAGAGACAGATGTCTGTCTATTGCCCAAGGATTATTATGAAAAGGTTTATTTTTATTAAGAAAGTTGTCATTATGTAAGATTAAACTAAATTATTTACGTTGACACTCAATTTACTTGTACTTTTTGAGTTATTTCTAATGGCATCGTTTAGATCCTGCATTTGGATATCTTGTGCTTTTTTGCTGTCCCCCGACAAGCGAGATACAACGAGGGGCAACTGTACTTTTCTTCTCCATCCCCTTTTCCTGTTAGCACTAGGCATTAGGAATTGCTCTTCTCCCGGGCCTGGGGAAGTGCTGCAGAATATACTTATCTCAACCTTACCCCTACCTGTTAGCCGAAGCCTTAGGATTGTTTTCACACGGAGCTGAGCAATAGGAGAATATACTGGTTGTTCCAGTTTGCAGAGATTGATTTGCAAATGTGTTGTCTATAAGCTGAACCAAATCCCCACATATATGCAATATGTCTTGCAAAAACTAAAAATAAGTAATTAAATAACAAAAACAAAAGTCATGCAAACATTTATTCGAATAAAATAAAATGCAATAAAAACTTCATTTTAACATAATAATAATAACAATAAAAAACCCTCCTATACTACAATAATATATTTTGCTCATTACAAATATTCAACTAAATAAAAATCACTTTTTGATTCACACACATTACATTTTCTCTGAATTAATTTTCAATGACAATTTCAACCAATAGTTGTTAATCAAAGTCGATTGAATTTGCAGTGTTGAATTCTATTGGCTGTTGGATTGAAACTAACATAGTGAGGAATTCTTCATGAGAAGCTTACATCACATACACTACATATGCATATGATTTTTATTCTTATTGTGGGGGTATAAGCTCTCTCCTCTCCTCACCATACCACTTAATTGATAAAACTGCTGAATCGTTTAATATGTTTTTGCGCATACTTGATCAATAGTATGCTTTAGCTCATTTCTAGCATGAGACCAAACCTAAAATTTCTTTAATCCTTCTTATATATTTAATGCGGATTTATACATATGTATAAATTATACTTTTGTTTCAAAATGTGAAGTAGATTTAGAAAATTTTTGATATTTTTTCAAGGAACAGAATTTTAGAAATAAAGTGCACTGCACTACAGATTGAGCAAAGTCTGCAAATGAAACAAAACAGGTTTACTACTCATCTGTTTTCACTGTAAGCAAGCACAGCTTGGTTTTGAAAAACAATCTAGCACCGTTTCATATTGAGCCTGATACATTCTGTAAAAAATTTTCATAAAATGCACCATTGTGAGAAAATATTCAATGCTTGAAGCACAAGATAAGAAAAAAGGATCTTTGTTCACGTTCACTGTTTAGGAGTAAAATACTTCAAAATCCTAAAAATCACCTCTCATTTTGCAATGAAAATCTAGTACATGAAAAAAAAGGAATTCTTTCACCCTTTTCCTTCAGGTCTATACAAAGATTCAGCTGAAGAACCATGCAGTCTCTGCGGATTCTGGCTTGTTGATGGACTTGAACTATGCTTTGAATGTGATCTTGTCTGGTTACTAGATTCCTTTCGTAGATGCTCAGGGATGTTAGAATGTTTGATGTAAACTAGCTTCGTATCCATCACTTCACAGTCAATCTGCATCATACTTACATGGTTTTCAGAATCTTTTATGGAGTCTAAAATAAAAAAAGCATTGTATTTCATTAAACAGGACCATAATGAATAAAAATAATTCCTTAATACATGCTAGTTTTTAAATAACAAGCATCATTTATTTTGAAAAGTTAACTTCATTCATTTAAAGGCAAAAAATTATAAAGAAATTTAGGGTGATTAGGGCAAGTTCATGTGCGGGGTAAGTACGCCCTCCCTATATTATGTGAATGCTAGCATGAAAAACTTCTTCTCATGTATTGGATATGTTAGGTAATTTCCCAGTGATAATTCGTATCACTACAAACTAGCATTAGCTCACATAGAAAAAACACAATCAGTGATATCATGTCTTGAAAGAAACTGTGATGTAAAAATTGAAAAGGTTTCATTTTCGTTTCTTTCTTTTCTTTTTTTTTGTAGTAACCAACAGCCAAATTCAGCAAAGGTACTATTTTTCCATTTAATACGAGTTACTAATAATATACATGATTTATTTTGATTAAATACTTTATTTATAACAGGGGTTGCACTGCCCCGTTTGAAGGATAGTGTGGAGTAAATGTGAGTCCATGAAATTCCTTTTTATTTTATTTTGTTATTCCTATGTTTAATTCATTTTTTATTCACTTGTACTAACTAGCGGTTGTTTATTTATCTATAGATAGTGGTGGAAACTTAAGTTCGAAAGATTGGACGTGGCACAGCATATTCAAAAGATGGTCTCAAAGCAGCGTAGGAAATCAAGACACTTAGCTGTGATGGAGGGGCTGAATATAAAACTTTTGCAAAAACAAGGTTGCTGGTACTACTTTTGCATATTCTGAAATAAAGGCTTCTGCGATGTAGATAAAAAAAGCAAACTTTTTCATTCTCCACAACCAACTGTAGACCAAAGAAAGAAACTTTTTTTTTTTTTGTGGATAAATTCAAATGTTTAAATGTACAGATGGTTTTCCACAGTATATTTTTCCGTATTTTTTTATTCAAAATACAGTAATTCAATTACTCCTTCTTTTCTAATTAATAAAGTGTTTTGTCCTTACATTAGTGTGTTATTTCATATCCTTTTATCGTTTTTTACTCCCCTTTAAATTCAGTTGCAGAACATCACATTATTTAACGACAACTACTTCTATAAGTTTCAAATGTGAAAAAAATATTTTGACGTTGATGTCATATAAGTTACACATAAAATGCTTATGCCAATTCACCATAAATATAAAGGACTGACAAAAAAAAAGGCTGGGTATGCATTTCCCTGTTGAGTGGGGCAAGTGCAACCCTGAGCAGTAGTGTTTAAAAAACGATTCTTAAAACTTTTGCTTTTAATTAAATTGAGCTAGGAAAATAAGTTGAAAACATCAATAAAGAAACTTCAGCATGAAACTTTAAAAATATGGCCAACATAAAAAAAAAAATTCTAGCAGAGCGCATCTTTTGAATGTAATCTTTGAAGATTTGGGTACACAATTACCTAAACTACATATTATGGATGCCCAGAAGTAACTTTACTGACGATTTCCAATTTGAAGTAAAAATTTTTTTATTCATTAAAATTCAAAATTTGATGAAGGAAATCCATATGTATAGAAAGAAATAAGTCAATATCATTAATGTCAAAATGTACTGAAGTACAAGAATAAAAAACATATTAAAACAAAACTACCTTTCATCCCAATGAGCTTCCGTTATTTCATTTAAGCAAATTAGTTAATATTTTTAAAATGCAAATTAACAGAATTTGTTATCATATGCACACATATAAATATTTACTTTATACAATCATAATTTGTACACTGTTCTTTAGAACATTGTTAAGTGACAAAAAACTCTTCTTTTGAACATAAGAAGCAATTTGTATGATATTGCCATCTTCCAGATGATAGCAATCAAGAAACTGCACGAAGAGCAAACATTTTGACACAAAAGATACAGTAATAAGAATATGAATTCTGCTGAATATTTTTGAAATTTCACACCTAAAAGCAATACTTTATTCAATACACAAAAGTTCAGTTCTGCAAAAGTAACATTTGACCCCATGTTTTATTCATTAAAAGAGAAAGTGCAAAACAAGAATGTATGTATTTATTTTGGAAGATTGCATCTTAATAGTTTCATGCATAATGGATAATTTGTGTAAAGCTACTATTTTGTAAATGCTTTATTTAGGTAATTACACTTGAAAATTTTTTTATTGCACAATGTAACAAAATAACAAGTATGAGTTCAGGAATAACTTAATAAAAATATTTGCTATTTTAAAAATTCACAGTAACTCACCATTGAAAGTCATTGCTGGCATTACAAAAGACATCCGTGGACGATGAGTTTGGTTATGAGCAATTGCAGGCAATAGTAAATGATCCTACAAGGAAAAAAAAAATAAGTGAGAAAAAATTTTATAGCTCACATACTGTTGAACTACTCACCTTATTAACAAACATACATTAATCGAAATGCTACATATTTTTTCATAAGCCATTCAACACTTTTTAGAATTACACTAAAAACATACCTGTTTATTTTGATTTCTATTAACATAATAATTTTAATAAAATTGATTGCAGTGATTGAAATTTAAGATCAAAGGTACACTAGTATGTAATCACATAATAATGCAGCAAATTTAATCAAGAAAAGATACATTTTAAAATTTCATTAAAAATATTTCTTTTTCCGAAATGTAAACAAATGCCTCATTTTCACTCTATCTTAAATATGAATCTTAGCTGTGCTATAAAACATTATTAAAACAATGGAATAAGACAAAGTACCTACATCAGGGCATGAAATTTTAGCTGGCAAATTCACAATCGGTGTATGAACATTTAAGGCTGGCAAGTAAGTATCGTCTTTTAAAACGCTGTGTTTTAAATCAAACTGCAGTTAAATTCAGTTATTATGACTTTGTTTGTGGTCACAACTCCGCTGTATTGTTCAGAAGTTCTGGTCCCTTTATTCACCCATACACTTTAATGCATATCACCTATAGTGTCAAAAATATTCCAGCCTCTTGAATAACGTTCTAACTAAATTCCACTGCACACCCATATACAGTATGTACTCAGATTATTGTACCTCAACTCATTGGTTCACTAAAGCATTTTCATATTTCAGTGAAGAAAAGCATTACTACTCAAAAAGAACAGCTAAAGGTGTAGGAACTTTTTTGCATAACTTCTCAGAGCTGTATGACAATTTCTAGAACGATCCTATCCTGCATAAAAGACTTATGACAACCTGATTATGAATTGATGGTATTATTCAATTATTATTAACATTATTTTGAAATAAATACATTATGATCTTTAAATTTTTACATTTTGTTCATGGTTTTAGTTACCAAAATGATCTTTATGTAAAAATTTATTTAGTTTATCTGTAACCTTTTAAAAATTGTTCATATTTTTCATGAATGTAAAATAATGGGAAGAAAAAAATTTAGTCTGGTTAGTACCTTTAGAACAAACATTTTAAGACTCGACAACAGATTTGATCACGTTAGTTCTGTTTCATAACATAAACACACATAGCCTTAAATTTAAGGATTATATTGAGTGTTGAGTGTCATTACTTAAAATATAGATCTCAGTCATGCTGTGAAATACTTACGTCATAAACACTGGGACTCTCAGGGATCAGTAGTTGACAGTTATTGTATTTACATTAACATATTCTGCTATAAGAAAGTATACATTTTAAACAGAATGACTAAATTATTGCTGAAAGCACACAAATAACATTACCCCAGAAAATGAAACAAAGTAAAAAGTATCTTCTCTTCGATGAAGTTCATCAAAAAAGTGCTCATATATTTTCCTTGGTGTTTCATAAATTAAAATTTCATTCCAATTTCTGTCTTTGTCCCTAATATGAAACAGAAAGAACAGTTATATAGTAGAAAAAATAATTTTTATTCTTATTAATATAGAAGAAAAATATTTTTTTAATGACGCATGCAAAGAATGTAGAAATACAGAAAATGCCGAAAATTTTATGTGTATTATTAATCCCTTTTGGGACGAGCAACGCCACGCATATGTGCGCTTGCACTGGATTCCCCCCAGGGCTGAATGCCACATATCTATACTGGAGCAAAACTTCCTTTAGGGGATGATCAACACACGAATGCATCCTCTTCTTGGAACGAATTGCTCAATATGAGATGGTTAAGATGGTGTTATTATTCCATACTTTTTTCAACAGATTGGTGACATACATGAATATTTTTTTCCCCAAGGTCAGATTAGGTTCTGTAATGAGTCTGGGAATCATTTGATTATGGCTAGTGTACATAGAAACAAATGTTAATGAGTGTCAACAGAAATACACAACAAATAACTCTGTTTCAAGTGGTTGCTTATAATTTCTGCTCTCTAATGGAATGAGATGTGCTTAAGTATTTTGTCTTTCTCGGTTTCAATTGGTAAGAATATTTAAATTGCAAAACAGGTAAAGACAGAGATAAGAATTTTGATGTAAAACATACAAAAATAATTAAATACTTAGAAACAAGTCATTGAGGTTTAGTAATCGTCATTTTCTTTAACTGTGCATTGAAAAATATAGTAAAAAGCTTACAACAATGTGTGTAGTTTGCTCAAAGTGAAAGAAAGAATTTGCACATGAACGCTAACTGTGTAATGTCTTTTTAAAAAAAAGTCCTTGTTTAAAGCTTTTGCAAACCACTTAGAAGCATTAATTACTGCGGTCTTCATCAAACATATATTTTAAAATGTTGAATGTAACTATTTTATCTTCTGTTTTGATTTTTTGCTTCAATAATCTTAAAATAATTTAGGTAGTTTCAATTATAGTAAAGTACATTAAATTTCTATTTTCCTCTATTAAATATTCAGTTTTTTAATTTAAACTTTTATTTGATTTAAAATACATTCAACCATATGTTTTGAAACAATTTAATATGTAATGTAAATAACACGTTTTACATATTATTGTGAAACGCATACTTTTTGGGAAATTTTATGTACGTTAGTCTTAGGAGGAGAAAATGCTCCAGTTTGTAGTGAAAGTCTATGCTTGGCAGATCCAGTCCTGTGGGAGCATTTCGTTCTATGGGCGTCTGCCCCAAAGAGGTTTAACAAAGTGTGTATACAGTCAATCAGTGTAACTTTTATCCACAATTTTTTTTTTTTTAATTGCCCGACATAAATTGCAATAATATTATCGAGTTTATTCGCATAAAACTGAAGAAGAATTCCTACAGTATTACATACCCCCCAAAAATGAAGAAATAATAATTATAAAAAGCATTTAAGATGAATAATCAACCTGTTGTTGAACCCCTTGTTTAAAAGTGATCCTTCCATTTACACTAACTTTGAACCAAGTTAGAAAAGTGACTTTAAAAACAACTATTTAAACAGCAGTATTATAGCTGAGTAACTTTGAAAAAGATAAATAGTTTTTAAATATTTAAAAAAAAAATATTGCACAACGTCACAGGATTTCTATAATTTATGACAGTACATAGAACAACTTCATGGGTTGCACCAAACTTCAAACTAGCATTGAAAAATAGCTTCCAAACAGTGACTTCTATATTATTGTATTATACAATTATCTGTGTACAGTGTTGCACTGTTTTCATAAAATTAGCACTGGAAAACAGATTTTATAACCTAGCCAGCTGAGTGCAGCACTTGGCTTTCCAACTTTTGTTTTTAAAAGTTAAATAATACTATAAAAAAGAGAGATGATCACCCCATGGTTTAAAGTTATCCTCATTGACTGTACAGATTCTTTTATTCTTTGCAAAGACAACTTTCAGTAAAATGTTGAATACATTTAGAGACAGATAAAAATAATTTAACTTTGTGCTTAGAGACATTTTATCGGCACATTTTGTCACATATTTGTAGAAAATTGCATCTCATTCAGTCACTTTGCATTGTTTAAATTAGAAATGGCAAAGAAATAAAGGCTTCGTTCCAAAAAATTTGCATATGTTTCGTAAATTTAATATGAAAAAATTTGGCGACAATGTAAAAAACTGTCAAGAGTGTCTTATGGAAATCTTTAAAAAAAAAAAAAAAAAGTTGCCACAGAAGATATTTAACTATAAAATGAATTTAAACAATGCAAGTAATAAAACAAAAATAAAAGTAAAACCAATGTATTGCCACTCAAGATAAAAGATAATGAACTACAAAATTAATTGAAAAATAAAAACCAGGTTGAAGAAAAGCCTGACCAAGGTGTTGCCAAATCATATATCAAAATTAGTGCTGATTCTGGGTGAGATAAATTACTATAAGAGATTTTACTGTACACTTCAATGGCAATTAAAATGTCAAATTACCATACATCTCGCTGAACCATCCTTTGTCTAAGACCTGATTGTAGTTTTGGCAAAGGCAATACTGGAGACTTCAGATTTATCTTGCTGTTTTTAAGCCTTGAATGATTCAATTTCTGCTTCTTTTCCACTCTTTCCACCCATCCAAGGAGATCATTCTCTAACCTACAAGATTTCGGATAATATGATTAGATTTACATGTCCCTTTTCACTTCATTAAAACCAAGAAAATAATAAACAGTAATTAAAGTAGTACTAATTAAGTAATATTTACTATAAATATTTCAGCAATTCCTAAATATTTGTTATTTTTTCAAAAAAATTAGGACAGTTTTTTTTAGAACCATAATTATATTAAAATAAAATCAAATTTCAGGAAAAAGATAATAAAATAAAATTATTCTTACCTTAATGACTCTGTTTTGTTAATATGATGATGGCAAGATGATGAATTATAAGAATGATCCCACTCTCCAATATAAGAAATTTCCCTCTTTACATATTGATTTCGAAAGCGTACTTTAGAGCTATTAGTTACTTTTGTTCTATTTTCATTTTCCCACAGCAAAATTCTTCCAAACCGATGTCCTTCAGGGTCATATTTTATTGGCTTCATATTTTTGGCCTCAAAGATTGAACTAGAAAGTATTACATGAAAGTTATTTATCTCAAAACCGCAAGTAGTTTATTAAAATTAAAAGTAAACTTGAAATAAAATGCACAAAGAATTTCTGTATTTGTGTTTTGTCTTATTATGTTGTCATACCCAAGTTATTTCAAAAAGGCAAACACATTTATAAACTTTTCATTTTCAAGTTAATATTATCACTTTTATACTGGATTCAAAAAAATTTGTTTTGAAAATTAATCTTTCCATAATTCCATATTAAAATTACAAAGAAAAAAACATTAAAAAGCAGATAGCTATTTTTTGAGGAGGAAAAAAGGACAATACATCTTCATTTTTGAATGCTAAACTTTTTATTCCATCCAAAGCAAAAACATTTAAATACAATAGTAACTACTACATATGAAAAAGATTTTGTCTTGTAAAATGAAAGAAAGTGTTAGGCATAGTCAGGAAATTTTTGATGCATTGATAAGCATGCTACATTAAACATATAACAGGTGTTTGAATATTTAATGAAAATATCTAGTTTTAATATGTTAGGAATATCTAGTTCTCAGGCTTGTTATGTAAGGTGGTCAGAAGCAGTGATGTACTAGTGGGAAAAAAGATGGGAGGGTAGGGGGTGCTTACAGAAATGAATATAATATACCAAAATCTAAAAGGGGGAGGACACTTGTTTTTAAAATTTTAAAAAATAAAATAAATAAATGGAGGAAGCTTGTTTTAAAATTAAAAAAAGTGAGGAAATGCAGTGGTGTAGTTGAGTTTGTAGTCTCTCAACTACACCACTGCTCAGGAGGAAGCAATTGACCCCTTCCTAGCTTTGAGAACAAAAATGTACCTATACATGTGTGCATGCATTTTTTTCTGTATAATCTATACTCTGTATAATCTATACTCAAATGATACCTATTGTCCTTGCCCCTCCTAGGAAAAAATTGAAATGACAGCATGCTCATTTTGCTTTAAAGTGCCATAGTATGCATCAGCCTAGTGCTGAACCACTTGTAATTGCTGGCAGTACTTACAATAGGAGTTATCTACAATGGTTTGAAACATTGTTGAAAAATATGACCAGTGAACTACTGTTCCATTTATCTTCCCAAGAGACAGAATTTGTTAATATTTTTGCTGACAAAAAAAAAAAAAAAAAAAAAAAAAACCTGTTTTATTGAGTTAAAATACAAAAAGTGTTTAAATGAATACATATTTAAAAGTGTATATTTTATATTACATGTATTTTTTTAAGCTACAGGACAATATGCATACACATAATAATAACTTACTTAATACATTTTACTTTTTAATATACTCTATATATAGTTACGTGTATGTAGTGTATTAAGAAGTCTTTAGATATCTATCCCTGCATTTAAAATAAAATCTGCAACCCAATGAGTTTGTTTGTGTACATCTATAACACAAAACTGTATGTGAAAGCAGCCAATCAAGATGTTAAAAAGTTCATCCTTAACACAAGATTGAAATAAATGAATAATTTAAATAAATAAAAAGAAAATAAAAATCAATTTTAACACTAATAAAAATTCTAAATGTTTTCAAGATTTAATTTTTTTAAGTTTGTACAATTAAACGTATCATACTCCACATAAAGCATTACGTTTGGAAAATATTCATTTAAAAAATGTACCTAATTATTTAATAACAAATATACAATAGAGCTTCGGTTATCCGAGGTAATGTGGACTGAGGGTACCTCGGATAATCGAAAACTCGGATAACACGGACTCTGTCCAAATCGAGAGGGAAACGTGGGTAAAAACGGGTGAAATAAATGGTAATGTAGTCAAAGTCGGGAATAAAAGGCAGTTACTGTACATATTATGAAATGATGGTTCTCTCACACCTAAATTTGAAGCCACTTTTTAAATTGACGCTCCTTTATCGAGTCTGTTGATGGCTTGTAATTTAGCCTCCAAAGACACAGCAGTTCGTATACCTTTCGAACTCATCACGCAATGAATACCGTACAGTACAAACGAAAATAAACAAACCGTAAACAAACACTAGCAAAATGAAAAAGCAATTGACGTCAGTCAGTGACCGCACCATTGCCCCCCTCCCAAAAAAATGACGCTTTTTTTCTAGGACCAATGTACCTCGGTTAACCAGCAAGTCGATTAGTCGAGGCTCGGATAACCGCAGCTCTACTGTACTAACTTAACAACCTAATGATTTTATAACTATAAATGAATAAAACAAGTGCATATAAATGTAAATGTATATGCTCACCTATAGCTGCCAAAATTCAAAGTCACCATACATATAACAAACATAAAGCAGAATGTAGTTTTGATCTTTTTAGGAGAAAATGTAGATTTTAACTTCAAAACCTAATAAAATACGCTTTAATTAAATAAAAATAATTTTGTATATAAAAATGACAAATTAACTAGTAATTTTTCACAACAGCAAAATAATGAATAAAAAAATAGCATGACACCAACATTTTATGCATAAAAAAAAGCACAATTAAAACAGATTAATGACAGATACAAAATGACAAAATAAAAATTAGGAAAAATAAATTCCAAAAATAATTTTTGGTACTATCACAATTTTTAATTATTTTTTTAAAACACAATTAAGCTTGTAAATTAAGCAAAATCAGCAAAAGCATGCTTTCAATTTGCTACTAATTTACACAAAAAAAGAAACAGAAATATTTCAAAAAATGAAAAGAAAATTATAATTTTTAATATACTTACTTCATTCTGAAGAATAGATATTTTTAACTTTAACTGGCAGTTCTCTTCTCGCAAACTGCAATTTTCCACAGTCAAGTGTTTTAACTCGGCTTCTAAGTTCTCAACATACTAAAAATAATAATTTCAATTACTATTTATGAATTTCATATCACATTATTACTTTGTAGTTATATTGGAATCATTCATAAAAGATAGACGAGGCTTTTAGCAGAAAATGTCTTTCCTTTTTACCAGACTAGTAGACAGCTTACAAGGCCAAGCATAGCACAGTCAATCAGTTCGTTTATTTTTACCAATCAATAATTGAGTTTCCAGAAAGAGCCTCACAAGAAAACTACGGGATCATTCATAACTGCTGTGACACTTTTTTCCCACGTATTTGACCTCCTTTGTTACAAAACGTCACACTTCAATGGACTCCCCTTTATCACATGCCAAGCTATGTTGCGTAATCAGGATGTCACACTTCTTTTTACCCCTCCCCTCCCCTTGTCAAACTTTGTCACAATTTCAGGAACACCCCCTGCCCCTCCAAACATAACATCATTTAGGAATGATCCATACAGTGGTCTTCCTGAACTTATCTTCTGTGTTTGACAAGGTCTGGAGGCCCAAACTAATTGATATTATCCATAGAGCAGGCATTTCAGGTAATTCAGTCATTTAGTTAAATGATTTTCAGAGAGGTAGAAACTCGAGAGTTAAAGTAAATAGCACTTTCTCAAAAATTTATCATACTTGGGCAGAAGTCCCCCAGGGCTTTGTGCTTAGTCCTTTTATTTTCCTCCTGTACCTTAATACTATTGACCCTCACACCACCAAGGAAGTTCAAATGCTGTGCTATGCCGACGACATAGATGTATGGCATACACATTTACACATTATTGTTGCACAAGGGATTCTCAACAGCAGCATGAAGGGCATTGAAACCCGAGCAAAAAATCACTGATTAAATGACATACATTCGTTTAAAAAGTCAACTGTTTCAAAGTATTCTAGAATATTTCTGAAACCTGATTAAATGCTGAAGGGGAAAAAAAATTTCTGAAATTACAATCTCATATTAATGAGTTTAATAGCACATGAATATTTCTCATTAGATATTCTTACACTTATCTATAAAATGCTCCTAGAGAAACAAAATCTAGTTTTCCTCATTTCATGCATTAGTGCTAGCCATAGGTGAATCTTCCAAAAAGAGTAGATCTTAAAAAATATTTCATGAAAAAACAGAGAAAGAGGACAAAAAGGCAGGAAATTGAGGACAAACTATAAAAAAGCAGAAAACCATATTTAGGAATGATTTTCAGCCCTGATAAATTCAATTTCTATGATAAATATTTAGTTTTTGTGTTTAGTGAAAATAAGTTTAATAGTAATTCATATTTTTTGCTTTGATTCAAAGGTCTTAAGAATAATTACTAATTTCATATTGGGCAACTTAAAAAATATCTTTATAAACTTACTTCTTTTCTCCTCATTCGTGATTGATGTGCAGACTGCCTGTTTTTAATTATTCTCTCCTGTCTTTTCAAAGCAGCTGCACAAAACTAAAGAGAAAAAGAAAATCATTATTATATGAATTTTGAATTGGATTGAATATTTTCTAAAGCATGGATATTTCTGAATCATGAGAGGAAGGGGAGAAAAATGCTGTAAATGCACTACAGTTGACTTTGGTTGTAACAAGACTGGCGGATCTACAGCAATTTTTGAAGCTTAAAATCTAGCTGATATTGAAAGCAAGGTTGATTTCAGATTTCAAATAAAAATTACACACTGCAGTACAATGAAAATGTATAACCTACGATGTTATAACCAAACTACTTTGCATTAATTTCATGAAACATGCTTGACAGTAGTGAGAAAAAGTTTTTTTTACTGTTTAATGCTAGTAGACCAATATTTTTTCCAAAATTATTTCCAATATCAGAGATTTCCTTTAGTGCCTGTTAATGAATTTTGTTGGTTTTTTTATGCTGTGATACTTTTTTAGAAAGTGTTTGAAGCTTCTGTAGTAATAGTAAATACATTGTCACCGCTTGCGTCTGTACAGATTTGTGACAGTATTTTAATTTGCAATTGATCTTAGCGTTGTTTCTTCACTCGATGCCCAATGCTGTCATTTCATATGCACTCAATATCTTGCTGAAACATTACATTTTTCAAGTTTAAATGTGTTGAGATTTAGGAGACAGACAGTAGGTAGTACAAATTAAGGGCAAAGTCTAATTATTCTAGGTAAAACTACCGGTGGTGGGATGAGAGTGAAAATTCTAGAGCACTATGATTTTGCTTCAACTTAAGTTCTTAGAATTTTACTTGAAAAACAATGAGTAAAAGAAAACCGGAAAAAAAAACCATTTTAAAAGAATAAGCCATTGAAACTACAGTACAAAACATCTTATCCGGCATGCTTGGGACCAACGCTATCTTGGATAACTGAATTTCCCGTTTTTTTGGCTCGCTAAAAAATGCTGATATTCGCAGGTTTATCGAACCCAAATTACAATAACAAATGGTAATAATACTTCAAAATAAGTAGAAAATAGTAAAGAAATACTTTTAAATTAAGAAATATTGAAAGAAAAGAATTTTAAAAGATAAAAACCAATAGCATTCACAAGTCAAAACGAGAGGGGAGGGGGGTTGAAAATGGCATAAATGATTCAAATATATATTAAATAAAAATTTTTTTAAAAACATTTCATGAAGTTTCAGTCAGCAAAAATTAGGCTGTAAAAACAATTA
The DNA here is from genome assembly GCA_038502835.1 of Octonoba sinensis. Classification (NCBI taxonomy): domain Eukaryota; kingdom Metazoa; phylum Arthropoda; class Arachnida; order Araneae; family Uloboridae; genus Octonoba; species Octonoba sinensis. The sequence goes on along the minus strand of CM076606.1, from coordinate 11,568,224 downwards.
CTGGGTTTTTCGAACCATTGTTATGTGCGTTTTGTTTATAAAAGATTTTTGTTCCATTCCTGCTATAAGTTCTTTAAAATTCAACACAACGTTCGTTACCTATAGCAGGCAAAATTTCATTATTTTCGTCTTCATCGCTACCTTACTCTTTGTGATCGTTCAGGTGTAGCACCATTTGAATGATTTCCGAATTGGACATCTTTCATCTGCATTGTCGATATTGGTTTCTATTAAAAAATCCCGTTCTATCCCCATTCTAGAATACTCTCGAAGTTCAATTTGGAGACCCTTTTCTTTTAAGAAGCATTTTACATGCAGAAACATGCAAATTTCATACCTGTATGCAATTTCAGTTTTGTGAACTCGATTTTAATAAAGAATTCATTTTCACAGCTGCAATTTTTGTTGCCTTAATATCAATTTTAAATTCTTATTACCTTATTGCAGCTCTTAAATAAAACAAAAAAATATATAAATCAAAATAAACGAGCTCTAATTCTCACACGATCAGCTATAATGGAAAAATTCGCGAATCAGCGCCATTAAAAATTTCCGAACTTTCATATAGTCCGACTTATGATGCAATTCTTCTTCAAATATGCACCCGACGATTAAATAAATGTAAAAGAATCTAAATAAATATTTTGTCCGTGTTTAATTGTAGAAATAAAATTGAGAAAGTGTCGGAATTTCTCAAGTTTCGTTGGAGAATTTTTTTTTCAAATTGTCTTCTGCAAGTAAGTTTATGCTCCCTCCCTAAAAAGAACATCATTTTTAAACTAAATTATTCGACTTATAAACACAGAATATGTTACTTGTAACGGAAAAATGCGTATTTTTAAAGGAGTTTTTAAAAAATTCTTATTTTTATTAAATGGAAAAAAAAAACTTAAACTTTTCAAAAATGGCGAGAAATTCCGGAATAAATTCCCGTTTTTCTGGTTTCCCGTTTTTTTGGTTCCCGAATAAGAGATGTTGTACTGTATCACATAATAAGTGAGGTGACTTAATGTTATTTTCAATCTGCTGAGACCAATGAACTTATTATGATCAATGTATTGTTAAAAGTGATGTCATTATAAATCAGTGCAACTGTGTTTTCAAAATTATTTTTGGTAACATATTTGAACAGTTTGTGCTGATTGATGACAAGTTTTACATAGTTTCCCATGCTTCATACACTGCAATATAAGATAGAGTGATATTTGTTCAAATATTGGAAGCCTGGGCAACCAGTCAATTGTGTTGAGATTGAAAATAGGAATGATATACAAAATTGCGAGAGGACATTTATAACACTTATTTAACGTTCGAGGCTGCTTTCAAATATACAGCTTTTTTTTTTTTTTGAAACAGAATCACAAAGGTTTAACAGGGGTATGTTTCATACACTGGCAGTAGTCATTCATTTTAATTTTTTAAGCATTCCAAATTACACTATTTAAGATTATTTATAAATTAGATTAATTATTCCATTACCTGGGTGAGGCCATCTACTTTTTTATTGTTCTGAGAAGTTCTGTTCGATCCACTCAGAAGTGTATTCTTTGATGCTTGAAGCTGACTTGGAACAGGAATTGCTACACTCAATGGAGTAGGTAATGTACCAGAAGCCAATTTCACTATTTGTTCAGAGTTTAAGACTGTTTTCTGACCTAGTAAACATTACATACACATTACAAAACACTCAAGAATGTATGGGTCATCCCACAGTATTTTTGTGTTATGTACACGACATTTCACAGCAAAAGTTTGAAGCATTCATGTTTTAATTATTCGAACTTATGAAAAGTTTTTAAAAATTTTTTAGCACATTTTGTACACCTACAGCAACATTAGTATAAAATTTCTTTCCAATGGGACTCGTAGTTTTTCATTTAAAAAGTGTTAAAATTTTATTACGAATGGGATATAATTTGTGATGTCCGAAAGTTACAAAATTACATAATGAAATAAATTACTGTAGAGATAACAATAACGAGAACCTTGTGAATAAATAATGAAAAAAACTTACATGTTTAGTTTTTTTTTGGGTCTCTTTACTGTTGTTTTAAAATCTACTGGGATTTAGAAACCTTAATGAATTCAAAATGATCATACCATTGCTTGATATTAAACTTGGAGCAGTAATAGGCTCTTTTTCTTCAACTAAAGGCTTTGGTTGAATATTCTTTTGAAATTTTGCAGGGTTGATAGAACACTGAATAGTAGAAGTTGTGCATGGGACTACGTAGGGTACTGTATTAACAGAAAGTATGATTGGTTCCAATGTTGTGCATGACGTTGATGGCTCTGGTGGAAAATCAAGGAGACCAGGTGGGGTATGAGGTGGAGTATCTGCCAGAAAGGAACTTTGTTCACATGTTGTTGGCATTTCTGGGATGTGAATCACGGATGTATTCTGTATATATACATAAAAAAAGAATCCATTGAAAATAATCATTATTATTTGACATCACAATGAAAACAGCTTTTTCATGCGCCATCTTTAACAAATGCCACAAATATTAAAATGTTGTAATTATTCCTGGAAAAACTAAAACTTTTGTCATTTATTTTCCCACTTATTTAAGAATAAAAATCAGCTTTTTTTTTTTTTTTGGAAACAATTGTCTTGAAAGCTAGGCAGTAATCCAAATTCAGGCATTTTTTTAGAAAAAAATAATTGAGCTGGCTAATGACCTTTGCAATGATTGAAATAATTCAATGTTTTAAAACAAATGTTTGTTTTTAAATAGTATAGATTTGCTTTTTAAGTGATTATATTTTTTTTTTTCACAGCAGCAAAGATATGAACCTGTAAAACAAATAACAATTTTGTTGCAAAACTCAATTCTTTTTACAATAGAGAAAAGATTACCTGTAGCTGTGAAACAGCTATGCAAAAAAGTATGAAATGTATGTATGTACATATATATAACATTGGAATGCAACATATCCCACTGGCAAATAAAATCACCTCATGGGCTGCAATAGTGACACAACTCAAACTCCCATGAGCGATATGGTTTAAAACATTATACTTTTATGTGCTTTATGTTGATTAATGTACTGAGAAACACTCCTGTTTAGGTTTTAAAAACAGAGAGACACAGAAATATTATATTTTCATTATCAGAAAGTACACTAGGGAAAATATATCCTGTTTGACATTATCCTCATACTCAATATAATACTTAATTTATTAATACTTTTATTTCAAGTAGTGTAATAAATTTACTACTAAGAATTAAATTTTTCTTGAAAAAAAAAGAAAAAACACACTTTGTTTTTGTTTAATATTTTTTATTGTTTAAGGAGTGAAACCAAAAGCAAATGTACCTACTGCTAAAATGAGTATGCCCATTTCAATGGGTTAGAGCAATATAGTTGTTTTATGAAGCAAAACATAATAACCATTACAATGATTTTAAAATTTATGAGAAGTTAAAATAATCAGAAAATCAAAATTAAAATTTATTTAACTACAATTAAAATTTGAGGTTAATTGATTGATTGTATTATTTGTTTCTAAAACCAATCAAAATTTGCGATTTAATTTAAGTATACTTAAATAAGGTGAAGAACAAGCACAAAAAAAAAAAAAAAAAACATATTTACTTGAACTAAATAATAAGGTTCTTAAATACACCAAAAATATAACCTTCTATGTATCTGTGATACATGTATGTACATGCAATTTTATTACAGATGTGTCCCAAGTTGAAATATTGAACCGATTCCTCTTTAAGTAAACATAGAGTGTGAAACAATAATTTATTTTGATGGATTTAGCTTTGAAATGGCTTGTTAGTTTAAAATGAGATTATAGCTATAAAATCAACAAAAATATTTTGTCTATTTTTGATGCTCTTGTAAGTCCAGGAAGCTTAGGGACACACACAATGGACCACACTCTCAAATGAGGATAATGGTTGATGTTTTATGCAAAATACAGAATCTTAAATGTTTAAACTAAATGCAATGAAATTACATTTGAACAAAAAAATTGTTTAGTACCTTGGCATGAATGATTTCTGGAGATGAGCGACAAGAATTTGAAGAAGGTGTTTCAAGTTTAACACCACTGTAGCCATATTCGTTCAATAATTCATCAATAGACTGATACAAGTCTTTGGCTTCTTTATCGAAAGAAATTTGTTCATTTTCAGTAATTACTTCATTTTGTTCAATAAGCTGAAAAGATTTCACAAATGGAATAAAATGTATAGAAGTAAGATATAAAGTGAACCATTCACAAAATTTATCTTGATAATTTAATGTTCAGAAAATTATGTCTGTTGCAAGTGGATGATTTGAAAAACAATTCAAAATAAAATAAAGTACTAATACCTTAACTTGGTGGTTTTAACATTCATTAGTGCTGATACTTCACAAACATAAAAATAAGACTAAGCTTACCATTACCAGAAGCTGCCTTGATTATTTATGAGTGTTTTTATGTAAATTTTGTTCTGAAGTTTTAACTAAAAAAGCATTATTTTTTAATTATTTTTTTTATATCTACATTTTTGTCCCAGGGAAAAAAAGTTACTATAAAGTCTTACTTTTCTCTTTTCTCCACCAGACCCCTACCTGTTAGCCGAGGCCTTAGGATTGCTTACGCACGGGGAGAGGTAGTGGGGTCTACGGATTTTACATGCACATATCCCCAAGTATACATGGTGGTCTTCAGTGGGTATCGAACGCGCGACCTTCCAGGTGGAAGTCCGACGTGCTAACCACTAGGCTACCACGGCCCCTATAAAGTCTTACTGGTACCAGTCAATATTTTCTTCACCCCACAATCTAATGATTTTTTTCCTTATTAAAAGTATCTTTGTTAGATGACCTTACAAGCATGTATGATTTGTAAATTGTCTCAACCCAAAAAAAAAAATAAAGCTAATTGCTTGTCTCTAAAAAATGACAATTTTATACCCTTACAGTATGTTGAAGATCATTACAGCACGGCTAAGACAGTTCAAGAGGCTGTTACCAGGGAGCTTCACAGCGTTCTGGTTGATGCGTTCCAGGCCTTCTAATACTCTAAAAATGCTGCTAGCACTGAGCGGATAATGAAGGGTCTTATTCTAAACACAACCATTATCAACCCAACCATTTCTGTTAGTTGTGTTATTCGCTATGCTGCACTGCAGACTAAGCTTGAAGTACTAATTAATGTCCCCAGATCAACAATTGTTTCTGCTTCACTAATTTCGGATCCTTTTAATTATAACTTGTTTGTATATTTGCATGACCTAAATGAAGCACTTGGCTGGGCAGTTCAGTGGGGTACAATGAACTGTCCAGCAAAAATCCTGATCTGAATCCTCTTGAAACTGATTAACTTGTTTTTATTGTTAACTATCCCCATAACTTTGATTTCATCACCAAGAACATTGAACGCAGAAAGACTTTCACTAACAACTTTAATTGAAGTAACAAACAATAATGTCCCTAAAACTGACCACTGAGGAACACCACTTAAAATGTTAGTCTGCTGAGAATCATTGCCCCTAACTACCCTACTCTTTATTTTTCCCCAATCAACCAATTTCTAACCCAAATAAAGTTTTTTTTTAACCTATTCTAATGTAAGTCAGTTTGCTAAGAAGAGTTATATGGTACTTTATCAAAAGCTCTTTGCGTGCATAACATCTACAAACTTTTTGTTACCTAAAGCCATAGTACCTTGTCAAAGAAATGCAAAAAATTAGTTGCACTGGACTAAATCCCTCCTAAAGCCATACTACAAACCAGTGAACAAACCATTAGTCATAAAGAACCCAAAAGTGCAGACTCATGAATGCATAATACATACATAGATATAACTTGTTTGTATCTGGCACATGCATGCTTAAAAAAATAAAATAAATGAAAAGAATAAAATAAGAAAAGAATTTTAAACCACACTCATACCTGCAGTTCATTTAGATTAGATGTAAAATTATTTTCACTTAACGAAGCATCAAATTCTTCAATGCCTAAAATAAATCCAAATGTATAAATAAAATTAGTAAAACAAATAATTAATTTAGAAAAATCAGGTTATCAGAAATGCACATAACATTATTATCAAGGTTTTAAAAGGATCTGATTTTTCTATTCAGCAAATATTTTGATTCGATCCAAAGGTTTCATTAAAAGAGGAAGAAAAAGATGTTTTAAGACAAAAGTACAAAATTCATAAAATGTTTCTATTTTTAAAGGAGGCAGGGGGGGGGGGAGGATAAATATTAATTTTGAATTTAAACTCAGGTATTTTAAAAATTATTATTGTTATTACTTTTATCAGATAACTAAAACAAACAATTAACACTAAAAGATAAAAAAAAATAAGATAAAATTAAAATATTTCACTCAGAAAAAGCTGTTTCCTACTGGAGCATTTTATGGTATTTGGGACACAATATATAGCGTCTACATTCAAAACCATGCATAATATATATTCTTGCATTTTCTATGAATTTTAAAATATGAAAAATGTTTTTTGTCTTAACCTCAAACATTTTCTAGACTGGGTTAAAATTCACAAAATACAGGAATATGCACCCCCATGGACTATTTATATCCTTGAAAAATGCAACGCACCTACACCTACTACAAATTCAGCAATTTCTTCCTTTAAATGCTCTGGTCGAAAAAGAAAAAACATTTTTCTCAGAGTGATCAATACTTATTTTTATTTATCAGTCCTGCTTCCTGCATTTAAAAAGTTTCTTTCACAGTAACATAACCAGACTTTTCTCGTGACGTAAAGATGGAGGGAATCATAAGTTTTTACACATACAATTAACATACTATGATTAGGAATACAGCTTAAAAGCAGTAGTTCTGGATTAAGGAAGGGGGTGCCCACCTATTTGCATGGACTTACACAGGAATTTAACTTTACTTTTCACAGAATGTTTTGCAATGAATGATTTAAAAACCAGATGTCAACAAAAAAATTCTGTAAAAGCTCTCATTTCATTTTTTCCGTGCAACCACTATTATTAAGAAATTTTCTAAAATAATTTTTTCTTCTTTTTTTAAACATAATCACTGCTATAAAATCATTAATAGAGATTCTATGTTGATTTTCTAGTGTTCATAATACATTTTTGCCAAATGCTTACACAGAAAATTCTAAATGGCAGCTTTTATAAACAGAAATCTGCAGAACTTCAAATATATTTCTTTAAGGACATGTATAAAAATTGTAGTACATAAAATAGTTTATATATCCTTGGCTAGAAATCAAATGTTGAATTTTCAGAAACAATAACATACTTTTTCGAAGCTGCTAGGGCCAGATTGTTACAACAGAGGGGCGGATGAAAGGGAAGGGCAAGGTGTAGCACCCCCTTATACTATCGACAACATTTTGTAATGTGAAAGAAATTCTACAAATAATCAATAAAATCTGAAAACATTAGTTATAATTTGAAGTTGACTTATAAGGCGTATAAGGATACAGCTAGTCACAATTGCCTTTATTCCGGCTGATTTGGTAGGTTTTTTTTTAACCCCTAAACAGTTCCAAGAAACATATCCCTACAAGTTATTCTCTATCCACCCCTGTTATAACCTACCCATATTAGAGTTTCATTATGTTTGAGTATCATGCTATGCTACTTTAGCAGGGAGTAACCTAAACACAATTAAAAAGTATGTCAGGAGGTTTTTTTCTCATCTTCGCTAACTTTCTAAAAAAAAAAAATAACAATGTTTTTTTACATTTTACAAAACCCATTAGTTAGGAGTGTAAAGAATATACAGTAGGGTATGAAAGTTTTTCGTAAGTGGTAAATATTTTTATTATTTTGGAACTGAGGGGTTGTCATTTGAGCAATGCGTTAAAGCATGTTTGCACTCATTTGTTCATAAACAACAATTATAGTCAACTACAATACTTCATTTCCGGTGTGTTGATAATTTTTACTTATATGTTTAGTCAAAATTATTGCGATGTTTGAGGAAGTAATAAGAGTAAATGAAGAAATTTTATGACAATACTGAATCGCTTCAGTCGGTTCAGTGTTACTACTAATAACAATAGCAAAATAATAATTATGATTTTTTTAAAGTTTTGTAAGAGAAAAATTTAAATCGCTGCTTTTTCCTCGTTTACAGCCGGCAACTTACAGAAACGGAAATCTTCATCAGTTAACATATTATCAGCAATAAATTGCTTATCCAAAGCATTTAAAGTCATCATATTAGAATCCAAGTCAAAAATTGTTCAAGGAAGATTCCATTGATGTTAGTATGAGACTTTTTCTTGTCGAAAAGTATAAACAAACAGACACGATTGCCACGATAGCCTGGGGCGCTATTGCCAATATACAGCTGTTATAAATAAAACGCCGTTCTAGGATTTATTAAATAAAAAAAAAAAAGCTACGTTCAATTATTTCTGAAAATATCCTTTTGAAATAAGTTTTAATGTTTACCAAAAGATATATTTAAGTTGTTGCTATTTCACAATTATCTACTACGACTCCTTCTACATGACATTAATAAAATGTAAACAATGACTGCCGCGAAGTTTCGTTTCGATCTTTTTGAACCTGATATTCGTCCTGCATTATTTAATTGTCGTTACATTAACTTACCTTTTGATCTTCCAGTGATTTGTAAAGAAATCAATGTACTTTTGACAGGTTGTGCCACCACATTTTTTGAAGACAGTTGTAGTTCTGGTATAAAAATGTTCGCTGTATAAGTTTCACTTGTGGCATTTAGTATTTAAACTTTAGAGTTCAGTGGCTTACACAAGGGGAGGGAGTAAAAATCTTCCCTCTTAAGGCTTTGAGATTGCCTAAAAAATTGTTTACTAAATTAAAATATTCTTTATTATTATTATTTTTACTTTTTATGTTTGTAAGAAGAATACAATAAATGACCCCAAATCCGAACGCTGTGTACCGTGATCTTTCCGAAACCGAATTTTAGGTCTTTGCTCAAAGAATAAGGGAAAGCACTATAATGTGGAATACTTGACTCATTTTCAACATTTTTATCTGTATGAATAAAAAAGATTGTGTGTGCATTATGTACAGTAAAATCTCAATATTTCGAAATTCTTCAAAGGGCAAGCGCATTTTTAAATCCCCCGCCCTTTAATAACATACACTATTGTTTTTCACTATGCAGTGTGTTTAAATACTTTTGCTTTTTTAGAGTGTTTAATAAAATGTGCCCAGAATGCAAAGATTGTTCTTGACATATGTTGGGAGAAAATCAACACTGGCCATTGGAAAGATGTAGATAAAAACTGGCGATATGCTTATTCACTGGGATCTTTGTTTAAGGCTCTGTGCCTTATATTGGATGAAACAGTTAACAAATTGGTCAGTTAATTTTAAAAACTTGTTTCCTGAAAATGATTTCTGGTTTCATTGTATTTTTCAAATGATATCTTCATATTTAGACATTTGTTCTCTTTTGCAGGAAGTTATCAAAGCTTGTGACATGGGATTATTGATGGGTGCACCTGTTATGCAGAATATTTTGAGCTGCATTGCTTCGAAATTATCTTCCATGGTATTAAGTGAATGTGGTTCATCTGATCAAATCTGTCCTACAAAGGTACTTTAACATATCATTTATTCATGTTCAATACGTATAATATTTAGTTGCATTAAATAGTAAAAAATATATCTATGAATGACCTATTTTGATAGCCCATGTGCATAGTGTCGTAGCCAGGGAAGGATAGTGTACTCCACTTCTTTATTTTAACTCTAGCATTTCTTCCCCCCTTTTTTAATATGAGCTTCCCCTACTTTTTTAAGTTCACATTGTAAGCAACCATACTTTTTATTCTAAGATTATACCATTGCAATCATAGATAGAGAGAATTTTGCCGAGGAAAATGTAAGCTGTCTCCCTAAGAAGCTTAATATTGGCAAAAGTTATAAGGTTTTAACTATTTAATCATATAATCTGTTGTAGTACCTTAATCATCCCTTGTATCTCGCCTTCACCATTCTATTGCAATGAAATGATGTCCCCCCCCCCCCCCCCCACTTGGTGTGAAACAGTTGTGTATTGCCTTATTCTGAATTGTTAATATCCAAAATAAACTATGTAGAATACTAAGAAGAAAATATTAAATCTTAAAAGATTACTTTTGTGCCAATTTTAGTTTTGTTTGTAGATTTAAAATGTTCCCCCTTTTGTTTAAGGGGAGAATATACTTGTGTACAGAAATAAAATGCATTTGCATCGGCACACATTTATCTTTTACTTTCCATGATGCAGAATACAAAATTAACTTCTGTAAATCTGCACAGTTTAGGATGAAGGATTATGCACATCTTAAAATGTTGTTAATTTCAGGTTATTGCTTTGTTTAAATTAGGAGTTTTCAACCTTTTTCATCTGTGGGCCACATCAATAACTTCAAAAAGATTGGCCGGCCACAGTAGGCATAAAATTGCAAAGTGAAAAGGGAGGTGACGTATTACAATTAATTTTAAGGGGATGGGTGGGGTTAGTGATTTTCCAATATTTTCTCATTTAATTCAAGAAAAAAGGGGAAAAAAAAAGGTTCAGTGGAAGTTGAATCAATGATACTTTGACTTTTTTTTTAAATTAGGAAGTGATGAAGTGACATGGTACATGATGGGTGCTTCCAAAAATAATAACAATAATAAGCTTGCATTTCTGGAGGGGTTTAAGTCACTTCAGTCTGAATGGGATACTTGGCATTATTTTGGCATAATTAAAATTTTTATATCTGGAAGAGTCTGAGTTTTTCCGATTTGTAATGAATCGCCGAATATTATTTCGTTAGACATGTTCTCATTTCTGATTTTGTGTTCTTCATTCCACTAAATAATTGTTCACCTGCTACCAAAAATAGGAGACATAAACATTGAACAATGCATGTCTAGATTTTTCTGGATACTTGTCTTCAGACACGTACTTTGATATATGTCAATTAATGAAGGTATTTGAAAAACTTATATTTTGCTGCAGTCACATTCTATATACGGAGAGTGGCGAGCAGAATGTTTCCTTGAAAATGATATTTTAACGGAAGTCTGAAAACCTACTAGAGAAAATCTACAAGCGAGTTTATGCTCTCGTACAGCATCCTATTCTCTTTGTAACTGAATTTTTGAATAGATTTCGGCCATTTTCTTTCCTTTTCCCCTTTATTTTTTGAATGGTTTCATTTTCATTTCATTCAAAAGGCTTGGTGGGCCACTAAAATGTCTTAAAAGGGCCACTGATGGCCCACAGGCCATGAGTTGAAGACCCCTAGTTTAAATTATAGTGGTATATTTCATTATTATTACAAGTGTTTCAGAAAAATCTTTGCTTATGTAATAAAAAGTTTTGTTATGTTAAAATTTCTTTTGAAATAACTTTGAAATCCATGTTTTTTGCGTCATTTAATTTATTTAATGATTTATTTTTGCATTTCTTAGATATTTTGAGGTACTTTTAATTGTTATTGTTTGATTTTCTTGTTTTTGTAGACAGTTGATAGTTTTAATGTTTTTGTTAATGATACATGTTATTTTTCGTAGTCATTATATTTATTATTATTAAATTTTCAATATTTATCTTTGCATTAAATGACAACTTCTCCAATTCCAATATAAAAAGCAAAATTTGCAAAGAAAATTGTATTTTTAAGTTACAACTTTTTTTAATGCACGGAAAAGAATTTTACAAAAAAAGAAAAGAACAGGGTTTCTATGTCTATAATGAGAAGGAGCCAGTCTATTTTTCTTGTATTGCCAAAATTTTTTTTTTCACTGAAAAGATTTCCAAAGGTTCTTTATATTCCGAAGAATGCATATGCAGTTTTCATTTCAAATATTTGCTCAATAACGTTGAATTTTGAAAAGGTGTACATAATTTATAGTGTATATTATACTTGTTTTATTTTTTCTTTTATTTATTTATTTTTAATATTTCAAAATCACCCACAAAGGGAAAGTTTACTGTATTTCTGTGAAATAAATACAGTATATACATTCTTATATTCTTCAAAATATTCAAACATCTTTCACTATATCAAAAAATTTGATTAGAAATTTGCTGGAATCCATACAGATGTTCCTTACATGCAGATGCTCTCACAACTTGCTCTTTATTTTGATCATAACATTTTAAAAAAATAATAGTGGGCTATTATTATTTTGTATTTGCTTTCTCCTTTTTGCAGTTAAATGCACCCATTTAAAAAAAAATTTAATGATCAATGTGGTAAATAAAACTTGCTGTCAAGTCATTGTTCAAATTGCTTTTGAGAACATAAAGTGGTTCCTAGTAACCCCGAAACGTGTGCATGCAATATTTTATTGGTATTTTGTGCTTTTAATATTTGGTGTTTAAAATAACTTTTGGTTGCGCAACATTTTCTCAGGTGAAACGTCAAAAGATTGAATCCAAGAAAGAAATTGTGGAATTGAAGTTCAAAGTCAGTGAGAAAAGAAATGTTTCATGTGAAGAATTTTACAGTGACTATGTTGAGAAAAATCTTGCTGTTGTACTCCTGGATGCCATTACTGATTGGCCAGCACTATCTTCTTCATCTTGGAGGTAAAATAGTTTAATGTTTATGTGCTATAAAATTTTATTTAACATGTATATTTTTCAAAGCTGCACTGCATCATACATATTATGCATACTTATTTCAAATTATTAATCAAGCAGGCAAAAAAATAATACACGTATCAATGTTTTCCTATTCTGATGTATGTTTGCCTTGGCTCACATCATAGTATTTGAGATATTACATGAATAACGTAAAATTAATTATCCTTCTATAGAGTGTACTTTCAGAAAGATATTTTTATGTATATAAATATTATTTCTTGTTTTACCTTTTTAGTGTTGAATCAATCTTGGCAAAGACAAAGTATCGTACGGTTCCAATTGAAATTGGCTCTAAATATACAGATGATAGTTGGACACAAAAACTTATGACTATGGAGGAATTTGTAACACAGTATGTAAAATCAAACTCAGTATGTATTTCTCCTGTTTATTTTTCCTGATTTTCAGTTGATGATATTGAGAAATGTTGAATATTAACCTGTTACTATTTTGTGTTCTGAGGGACCAATGTCTGATTGAGTCACTGACAAGCAAAAGGTGCATGTGATGAAAATTCTCCCCTTACATTCACAACTGCAACATGTGCTTAAAAACTATACAAAGTACCATATGTTATTGAACGGGATTATGTAAAACTTTTGTAATAGGGAAACAAATAATGATTTTGTAAAATGTGTACATTATACACTTTCTGCTTATTTTTTGAATGCCAGATGCGACATATGCATGTTTCAGTTTCGCATACTTTCCTGCCAAATTAGTTTTCTACTTACCAACTGACATTTCTAGCAAATTATAAATGAAATTTCTGGTAGTGGCAACTAGTTTTATTTATTTTTACTTCCTTCTGTATCCAAGAAATAAAGAAGTATTGAATTTTTGATATTTGCGTCTTGAAGGATTTCTGTTTTAGTGTAGTAACTCATGCGCATCTAAATCCCATTGTCTTGTCGTGGAATTTTTTATGGACAGTCAGAGATAGATGTGAGGCATTCCGACGTGACACATGTGACATACAGCACCTGAATGGGGAAAATGCCTGTTTTGTTGGGTGGTTGATTACACATTTCAATATATTTTTTTAATAATTAGGTAGGCTTTACCTAATGTGTCCTTATTTAATATATTCTTCGTATATGACATTTTATTAATATTTTTTAAAAACTAAAGCACTTTTATTCTCATTTAACTTAGAAGAAATGAATATCAGGTCAACTCGCAATAATTCAAATTTTCCAATATCTTATAGAAAATGTTATCCCCCTGCACATTTGTTACTTTAAACTGAAATTTTATTTTTTTAATTCAAAGTTTTTCTTTCGTACTCCTTATAGCTTGAAATTTTTTCTCACTTGAATTGATTTTTTTCCTTCCTTACTGGCTCCATATTTTTGCCAATCCGACAATGAATAGTTTTCCAAACTATTAAGGATCTTCTCTACTTAACAGCTTTCTGTAGTATGCTATCAAAGACTTGTTGTTTACTCTGCACTGACACTGTTAGGGTATCCAAGTTTTTTAACAGCATTCTATTTTTGTGAGTTTTAAGAAAGTCAAATAATTTTGGGAACATTCGTAGTTTAAACATATAAGGACCAGGGCCGGCCCAAGGGCGGAGCTAGTAGGGCAGCCACCCCGGGTACAAAGCGTCTGTATGAATACCTCAAAATACGTGTTTTCATTTAAGAAATACATGTCTTTTAAAGAGCACATGTTTATTTCTTCATATTCCATTACAAAATTATAAGCTCAATGAAGGAAATTTTGGGTCTTGCTGGAATTTCGCTAAGACTAGGAGAAGGAAGAGCGTACCAAAATTGCAATAATTCGGGGGGGGGGGGGGGGCTCAACTTTTATAGCTGCCTTTGCTTGCGTAGGTTGTGGATAGACCCGTATAAACCTGCAAGGGGGGAGGGGCAAGGGAAATAATGACTCCTCTGAATAGCCTCAAGAAGCATTTGCATTTTGCCTCCCTTAAATTTAAAAATGACTCTTAATTTAATTTGTAAAAAAATTGAAAAGACAAGCATTCTACATGTTTTAAAGGTTTATATTGAAAATAAAAGATTTTGTATGACACAGAAAGCATTCGGGTAGCTAGAAATTGCCTACAGCTGGCTATTGGTTCGCTATGGTCGAACCGATTTAGTTGCCACGTCACTAATACGGCTGTAACTTTGGAAATAATTAATTTTTTAAAACATCCTATTACAGGCATATTTTTAAAGGCCTAAACTTTAAAAAAAAAGACATCGATTTTTTTGAAAGTTCTAGAATAGAATACCCTTTTAAGTTTTTCGTAGTATTAATCAATAATGCTATGACATCTTTCGAGAAGAGATTTGAAAATTTTCCTGTCCATGAAAAAACATTTTCTTTCTATATAGTTCAAATAATATTAAGAATTTATCAGAGACTGAGCTTAAAAATTGTTGTCATATCGCAGGTCAGACTTTAAAAGACAATATTAGGAGTGACCTTTTTTGACGAACTCATAATTTGCTATCGAATTTTGCCAGTCAGCTATTCAATATTGGAAAAAGCCCAGTTCATATATAAAAATAATTTGTCACAACTTTATTCAAATTTTTTCTCTGCAATCAGAGTAATTTTAACACGGTGAATACCCGTAGCAACAGCTCAGAGATCATTTTCAAGGTTAAAATTAATAAAAAAATATTTACAATCTATTTCAGGCCAAGAAAAGTTGACATCTTTGGCAACCTCATCGATTGATTCAAAATTTTTACATAAGCTTAATTTTGATAAGATTCTAAATGGGGGATTTGCTTTAAGGTATACAAGAAAGTAAAGTAATTTCACTAAAAGCATCTAAATGCAGTTTTTAAATTTTTTTATTATCATTATTCATTTATCTGTAAGTAATAAATTTTCCTTATGGAACGTGAATGCTTGTAATCAAATATGTTAAGATGTAAAATACTGAGCAAAGATCAATATGGTTATACAAGATATAAATCGAAATTTGCACAAAATAAATAAATTTGTGAAAGCTAACTACTATTCCATTGAAACTTTTCAACCTAGTTCAACGCAGGAACAACCCCACGCACATATATATATATAGGCCCCTCAACTAATTGCGATCTTTGCCCCGCTTTTGGTTGGGTCGGCCCTGATAATGACAAATAATGTTTTCATTATTTGTTGCTTATTTAATAAAAAATTCTGTGAAAAATACGATTTTGTAGCTCAAAATTCTATAAAGTGTCCGTTTTGTTTGATTGGAATTTTGTGAAGGGTCGATTTTGATGAATTATAATTTTGGGAAAGGTCCGAAAACAAACTTGAGTTTCCTCTGACTGTGCTAGCAGAAGATAAACTTTTAGAGTTCAATTTGGTATTTCTATTGAAAAATTATATACAGTCAACTCGCAAATACTTGAAAACTCAAACTTTTTTGTTATATCAAAGAAAAAAAAAGTTATTTTCCTGCATCTTTAATACTTTTTAATGTAATCTCTTCCCTTTAACTTGATGCTTTTATTCCTTGTTCTTAATAATTCAACATTTTTTCTTTATTCAAATTCTTTTTTTCTTATCTTCTGCTTCCTTATTATATTTAAAATCCTGAAAATCTACTGCTTTGAAAAATGCCATTTCACTTACAAAACTTGAATAGTCAGTTATGGCACTTCATTTTCTGTAAGACTTCAACTTAACTTTTGCTAAGAGAATTTGAAGACTAATCTTTGTTGAGATTATTATGTGTGCCTCTATTGAACCATAACCAGACATGATCACAAAAAAAAAAAAAAAAATCAAGCCATTTCACATTGGAGAAAGAATTGATTCCAAAAGGAAAAGGTCATTCCCATCAATATCAAACTATTCTGGGTAGATTTTAAATAAATTATGATAAGGGACTGTTCATAAATGATGTCTCTCTTTTCACCATATATTTGACCCCCCTCCCCCCTTTGTCACACGTCCTACTATGTTGAATAAGCTTGATGTCACACTTCTTGTTACCCCTCCCCTTGTCACAGTTTGCCACAATTTTGTGAACCCCCTCTCCCCTCAAAGCATGACATCATTTAGGAATGATCCATAAGTGTTTATTTTCTGCTCATTTTTGTATGTTGTTTTGTATTTGTACACTGTACTGCTTAATTTTGGGGAAGTAATTTTCATTGAATTTTCAATGTCTTGAATTATTGTTTCTCCCCTTCAAATTTGAGATATCAAGTTTTGATTCTTTTTTTTTGTATTAATATGAAATCTTTTTAGACGCTATTTAATATATGACATGCTAAAGTATAGAGACTAAGATCTTAAATTGATTCCTCCATGTTTGTTTGTTTTAGAAAGACATTGGATATCTTGCTCAGCATAATATATTTGACCAGGTTGGTAAGTTTGTCTTTTTTATATTTTGCTTTCAATATAAATGTACTGGGAAGTAAAAAGCTTACCTTTTGTGTGAAAAAAAAAAAATAATGTCTGCAAAACATGACTACCTTGTGTGGCTATTTTGTACTTTTTAACAGCTCAAAAAAAAAAAAAAAAAAGGAAAAGAAAAGATGAGGCACTCATGTATATGTGTTAGAAGTTATACTCCTTAATACTTTTTTTTAACTGAATTTTAGTTTGTCTTTTGGACACTTTCCTAACTTACAAGTATATTAAATTTAAACAATGGTGCTTCTAACTAAAAAAAATATTATTTTGTTGATGTCCAAAATCAAAAATTCAAATATAACAAAAAATAGAATGTCTAATAAATATATATATATAATTTTTGTGTGAGAGTTAAGACTAATGGTTCTGGGAGGGTTTTTAATCCCAAAACTCCTGCTCAGTTGCAACCCTACTATATATATAATTGTTTTTGAAGCAAGTTTACCAATTTCATTTCAGATTCCAGAATTGTTCAACGATATTAGAATACCTGGGTACATAACAAAAGAAGCAAATGGGAAAGATGTGGATATAAGTATTTATTTTGGGCCCAAGGGAACAATATCACCTCTGCATCATGACCCTAAGCGAAATTTGCTAGCACAGGTAGGATAATTTGTTCTACTTATTAATGATGTGAAAACATGTGTACAGTTTATCTCTTTTTTATATCTATCTTTTTAAGTCCTTTTATCTTTTTAACTCCTTCCTGGTGGCACTGTTACTTACAACTGTTGTAGCGGGAAGAATGCTCCTTTTGCTACCCCGCTGATTGTATCAATTGAAATGCATGCTGTGAGTCTTAGATGTCTTAGATGCCTGCGTGGCCCGTGGAGGGGGGGGGGGGAATCATTAAACTTAACAAAAAATAAATAATGTTTACTTACTGATAAGGGACGAAGTCAGTCATGATAAATGCATGTAAACAGATGAGATTTTGCTTTGGAGGTCATCAACATGGGCCAAACTTGATATATTCTGTAATCTTTCTAAAGCAGCTGTAATTTCTGAAATGTATATTCTATTTGTTCTGCACCACATTTTAAAAACTGCTTCGTGCATTTTTTGTTGTTTTTATTTACGTTCAGTAAACATATGTTTTGCGTAACATGTTTTGTGAAATCATTTGATTCCATAATTTTACATGAACTTGTAAAATTTGCATAAAAGCAAATTTTTCTTTTAACTTTGAAATCTTTAAAGTGGTTTTAATATATAATAATTTAAGATTTGAACTAAAACTAAAATTCTTATACTTGTACTATAAAGAGAATGAAATAGGATAAACACTTTAAATTTTATGCCTAATTTATTTTTTTGAATTTAATCATTTGCTTGTAAAATTAACTTTTCTTTGCAACAATCTAAAAAGATCTATAACATACATGACCTTGTTCAAACTACAAGTAGTGGTTTTGTTTTATCCAAACTTTTCTGTAACTGTTGTTATTGAAAAAATTAAATAAATGAAAATAAAGCATGCTTATGTTTTTTGTATTTACTGTGCAGGTAATTGGAGAAAAGTATTTAAGATTGTTTTCTAAAGAAGCAACAAAATATTTATACCCAAGAATAAATACCTGGTTAAGCAACACTAGTCAGGTAGTTATTGTTTTGTGAATTAATATTTATTATTGTTTTTGAATTTATTATTTTTGAATAATGGCAGTTTGTGTATAAATTGTATAACAACGTCATTGCACATGAAAAATAATAATGATCATAATGTACTTGAAGTTTCCTTATAGAGTTACTTTTTAATGATATCACTTGTTATAATATTTGTAATATTCATTTTAGATTGACGTGGATAATCCAGATCTAGAAACTTTCCCCCTGTTTGCAAAAGCTCCGTATGAAGAATGCATCCTTAAACCAGGAGAAGTACTGTACATACCTCCTGGTCATTGGCATTATGTCCGCTCTCTAAGTGTGAGTTTGTCTATCAGCTTCTGGTGGTGAAAACGAAAGGTTGACGTGTTATACATGTAGCTCTATTCATTAAGGAATGAACTTGTTTTGTCATGTAAGCTGTAAATAAAATATGGTTCTCTACTTTTTAAATTTAGCATAAAGATGTATTTCTTAATGTCTAAATGAATATAAAAAGTTCAGTATTTTGGATGCACACAGATGTAGGTTTATCGATCAAAGGGCATCCAGCAAAACCTTTTTCAGGATGTTTCTTTATTCCCAACTAGCTTTAACCGCATGGCCATGCCCGTGTGAAAAAGTGAAAAGATCAGTTGGTTCGCCAATCTATATATAACATTAAAAATAAATAACTTTTTAAAGCCCTATTTAAATTAAGTTTTGCTTTTAAAGCATAAAAACAATATACGCCCCCTTAAACCCGGGAAAGAACTTACATAAGAAGAGCAAATTGTGCTGGGGCTGGCGAATCGTTAATCAGTAAATCCATCACGTGACTGAGACCTCAAAATATTATAAAAAGACAGTTTTGCAGAAATCTCTGGGGATTCGAGATGTAAATATGTAATATAGTATGTTGATGTTTTGTGTTGTTTTCGTCCTGTGCTATTTATTTTGCTTTGTCGCTAATTCTACTTGTGCTCAAAATAAGAAGTTGTTTTTGTAAAGATAGGGACTACAAATAAATGAAGAATTGATTAATGAACTCGGCCTATGACTTGCATTGACTTTATAGCTCATCAAACTGTTGGATGTAATTGAATGACTGGTCATAACGATGATGTAATTCGAATTATTACATATATATAAAAATATACCCTGGTATTTGAAAAGCAACTATATACTATGTTGTTCCATTAAGATGTATAGCATTTCACAGAATTAGCCGCCACCTCAATCAACCAGCGATCCTACATTTTTAAACAACTTTGTTTGTGACAAAAACACACACATAAAAAAACTGAAACTTAAAAAAAAACGCATTCTGTTTGTTTAGTTCAAGTGCCCACACAAAGAGCACGATTATAAGGCATTAGAATACAGTAAAACCTCCAAAGTTAAACACCTCCCTACATCGACCACCTCTCTATGTTGACCCAAATTTTATAGTTTGAATGGTCACAACACATTTTCAATGGTGATATATACCTCTCTATGTTGACCACTTTTTAGTAGGTTATTTGAAATAATTATCTATAATTTATTCTCTGTATTTTGGCAACTGATATTTTCTTGAATTTGTTTTTCCCCTGTTTGTTTGCCTGGTTTCCAGGGATTTTTTTATTAGTCATCCAGCTTAACATTAGCCCCCCTTGTGGTGCTCCATTCATTGTTCACTTCCAATATCATACAATGAGAGGGGAAACGCCAGAGACTGTGCCCAGCCTTTTGTTAAGGAGAAATGATATTCTAGCCCTTTGAGTGCTTTCCTTTTCTTGTTTTTCACTGCCTACATTGTCTGTAATTGCTAGAATCTGGAAAAAGGTCAGGGGAGGTAATGTGTGTGTGGAATTGAACTACGCAGAATTCAAAAGCAACGTGTATCGCTTGCACATTCTGCTCTTTTTTCTGAAGAACTTAAAGATTTTGCTGCAAAAAAAAAAAAGAGACCAAGCATGCTTAATAGTCTTGTAAACTGCGAAAGTGCTTTTGAAGTAACCGAATGAACAAAAAGAGGACTCAAAGAAAAATTGAATCATTCCTTAAAAAGTTGCAAAAATGTGCTGTACCTTCAGTAAAAGTAACAAGAAGTTCTGTTTAGAACTATACGAGCCTACTTTCCTGTATACTTCAAATTTAGCTAGCTATTTCTCTCTCTCTTTCTCATTTACCTTTAGTTCTTAATTGCTTCAAATATACCCTTTCATTCCTTCACTTAATAATTTATTCATTCATTAATTGAGAAATATCCTTAAAAATCCCGATCAAATAATTTCATAATAAAATAGTCTCGTTGAGTTCTTGTTGAATTTTGTATTTGTACATGTTCTACATCGTAACTTCCTTCCGATAAAGTTTGTTCTACGCAAATCCGTCGGTTAAATCAGGATTTATATGGGATTCAAATTTCCACGTAGGCGCTATGTTAACTCTTTTTTGAACTGTTCAAAAATGAACAAAAATTGTTCAAATCAAGATTTCACGTCTAGAGCTTCTTCCAATAAGCTTGCTAATAGGAACTTGGATCTTGTGCCCAGAGTTTACATAATTTGTTTCATTTTTTCCCATAAGTGTTAATGTTAAAATTTTTTGAACTATTATTCAAAATTGAACGAAAAATTGTTCAAATGAAAAAATAAAATATGGAAATGAGATGTCCTCGCCGAGATCTTTAGAATGCAAAAAGAATCTTTCAAATCGGACAATTTTCTCGAAAGTTATTGGGGGGGGGGGGGGGGGGCAGACACATTTCCCTCATCTCAAAACCCTACTTTCAATTTTTTTATTTTTCAATCTTTATTTAATTACGTTACTTATTTTTGACTTTTCTTTATTTTTAACGATATTTTTACGATACATTAAGCCCTCTTTCACGCTTTATTTATTTATTTTTTTACTTTTAGGGGAAGTAAGCTAAAAATAAGTAAGTGCTAAATTTTTCCTTAAAATAACACTAAAGAAGTTTTAAAAATGTTCTGTAATATTGTACTAAATTTTTTCTAAAAATTCCCTAAGTTGACCACTTAGTTACAGTCCCTTAGGTTGTCAACTTATGATGGTTCTACTGTAGTTTCAATCCGTGCATTTTTAGTATAATTAATACAGGGTGTCTACCGGTCACCGAAGTCACGGAAGTTCCCAAAAAGTCATCAAATCGGAAAATGGGTCACGCCCCCAAAAGGTAACGAAATTGGAACACCAATTCGTTACTTTTGGGGGTCAAAATAAAGTTTTAGTTATTATTTTTAAGGTTTTAAACTGTTACTGACATCCGTTATGCAAAAATTCAATAGCTTTATACCACCGCCAAGACGGGTTGTTTTTCCTGCGTGTTCACTGTTCTGCCAGAGAAACCTGTTTTACGGAGTTCATTTATTTTTATTGAGTATTTGCGAACCCTTGACTCTCTTGATCATAGTTATGTAGGCAATATGCCGTTCTGTCTCTGTTTTTTTAATTTCTTTTCATAAATAGTTTTTAAAAATTCTGAAATGCATGCATTTTATTCTTTTTTTTTTATTGTTCGTAATATTTTGCAATGTGAAAGCGATTATTATGAGCGATATAATATGTAAGTGATATAAACCACTGTGTAAGATATCTGAAGTGCTTCAAATTAAATCTAAATTTACTTGTATGCATACATTTGAGGTCATTAAAAGTCTTACGAAATCGAAAAACATCTCAAATATTTTACATACAGCTTATAAATGTGTTATCTTTTATCGATCTGCTGATGAAACAATTTGTCGTGCAATAATCTATATATGTATTTCAGTTAACGTGGTTAATTACGGTTAATTTTTGCTGTACGATGCGATACTGACATAATGCAAAAAGCAAATTCTGGTAAAACGATATTTAAAAATTTGTTTCATGATTAGCTTAGAAAAGTAACATGATATTTGTATTTATTATCGTAACTTACGGGGGGACTTTAACAAATTAATTTTTATTTCTTAAAAAGTATTTCCATTCATAATTCAATGTTTAATTTCCGATTCTTTGGAATGGCAACACCTTAGTTTATTTATTTCGGACGATCATTCTCATGTTTGTATCTTGCGATATTTTCTTGGGTCCTACGAATTTTAAAGCGTTTTCTACGATTTTAAAATTGTTAAACACAGATAGTTTCCTCTTCGATATTTTTTTTTTCAATGGCAATAACCAAATCGCAGGTCAGACTTTTGAAAAAAATTGCGTTTGTCTACCGAAACCAGTTTTTAACCAGGGACATTTATATGTTGCCCTCTCCCGTGCAAAGTCTTTTAATGCACTTAATGTAATAACAGACAATACAGAACTTGAAGATTGTTTCCACAGAAATTTTCAGCGAAGTTTGATTGTTGAACTTATAGCGCGCAGATGTTCTGCGGAGGATCCGTTAGTTTTATAATAATAATTGTAATAAAAACATAAAACAGAAGTAAACTTTTTAATAAATTGACAGTGTTTTCCTTCGCTAAATTTACACCTTGTGTTCTGCACTTACGTTAACCGATTTTGTTCTTGAATTGTGAACCTGCACCAGCTATCTCACCTCACTACAAGATTATCATATCGTTTTCTCAGTAGCTTTGTTGATACTTCACCATAGTTCTAGTTTTCAAAAGTAGGCAGTGAATTAAAATGGTTATTCCCTTTTTTTCTGTGCAAATATATTTATAACGGAATATAATTAAGTTATTGGATTTGGGATGTAAATAAGTGCATTTATAAAGTCTTCAATTGGTAGCTCACCCAGTACCGTACGAACCTGTAAATTCCTGACAGCTGAGAAAACAAATTGAATAAAGAAATGCTTCGCAATGCCCTTATATACACTTACGGTCAAATCCAGTTTTAGATCGCCTCGCAGCTGAAATAATGGTGATAAAAATATTTGAATAACAACTCCGAAATAAACCGAATGAATACATCATTTAGATGCATCAACGATTCAGTAGGAGCATTAAAAAACAGTAGTAAAAGATTATTTTATGAATGCTGTTGTCAACTCAGTAGAAGTACCTCGAAATCGTAATACTATAAGATTTCATAATGTCGATATATCGTTTCTCTTAACTATTATACTGATTTCGACATCTCTTCAGCTGTCGGCTTTTACTATCATCTTGTTTTTGTTTTGGAATAAGCCAAGTCGTGATATTCATTTGTGATTTCGATTTTATTTTGCTTTCCGATTTGTTTTAATATTTTTCATTAGATACATATTAACAAACACCAGAACCTTTCCTTTTTTTCGTACTAATGTTTCTTTTTTTCATATCGAGTCGTTTTCTTTTTTTTCTTCAAATTTTCACTTCTACCCCTGTTTTTCTGTCTCTACTAAATAATAAAGCAGCAAGTACCTCGGTCTAGCTATCTTCCCGTCTGTTTGTGACCTGCGTAGAGCCAAAACCGTTAGGCGGATATCCCTGAAATTTGGCACGAAGTTAGTTTGGAACATGGGGGTGTGTACCTCGATGATATTTTTCTGAAATTCGAATTTATAGCCGAAAATTACATAAAATGGTCTTTTTCTATAGGAAGAAATTATCGCATCGTTTCGAGCTATTGAAAAGCGCGTAAAAACTACACCAAAAAGAGTTTTCCTCTACGTGCTAAAATTTGAAGCCTCTAAATTAACCAGAAAAGAAGTTATAAGCGTTTTTCTCTGTAGCTCGAAATTACCTTTTCACTGTAATTAACTTTAATTTTGTTTTTTTTCCAGATGATTGATAAAGTGCTGCTTTTTCTTTTATTTGAATTGTTACCATGCCAACTAGCATGGTAACATATGATCCTTTTTTTTCAACGAATTAAAATTTATTTTTTGCGGTTTTTAGCATTTTGAGGAGCAGCCGATTTTTAATTTATTTATTTCGTTTTTTTTTTTTGGATTTTGATTATCCTTTTTTTTAAACGAATTAAAATTTATTTCCTGCGGCTTACAGGCGATCGATAGCTTTATTTTGATTTTCTTATTTTGAAATGCACTTTACGGGACCATTCTCCTACTGCACAGGGGTTTTTTTTTTTCAAAAAGAAATGTGTTTTATATATTTATTTATTTTTTTCTGCATTGAATTAGCACACGTGTTATTTGCCTATTTGAACTCGGATGAAAGGTTTTCCCGCTTTCAAAGCTTTGCTTGCTGCTGTTAGTTTTTGAAAACTACAAAATTTCGTCTTTCTGTTTTACTGCCAATGAATAATGGATAAAAATTAATTATACAAAAATTTATTAATTTAAAGTATTCTAATGGATTGTACTCGACCTTTTTGTGTGGGTAGTTGAACTAAACAAACAAAATGCGTTTTCTCTTAAATATATTGTCTTTTTCGTTTTGTTTCGTTTCTTTCTTTTTTTCTTTTGTGTGTTTTGTAAAAAAAGGCTTAAATGTGTAGGATCGCTGGTTGGTTGCCGTGGGCGGATAATTTTTAATTATGTGGAATGATAAACATTTTGATAATATAACATAATTTACACATAAAAAAGTTATCACTAAATACACAATGGCGAACCCACTGGTCTTTCCATTTTTTAACACGGGCATAATCGTGTGGGTAGTGCTAGTATATAATAATCTACTTACAATACGCAGAAGCGTACAACTATTTGTAAATCATTACAATAGTTATTATGTGCCAATATTTGTCAAAATTGTACTGTTTAGGTTCTTGTCACACTATTTACTTAACAGTTCTCCTAGTATTGAAGAATTTTGCCAAGTTCTGACTGTTTTCTTTGCATTGACACTGTGCACGCAGAAAAGAAACTTTTACGGACTTCATTTACGCATTTCTGTTGAGAAATTATATAGTTAACGCGAACTTAGAATAACTCTAATTTTTCAATATCTCGACAGGAGAAAAAAATAAATAAAAAGGTTTCTGCCTGCACTTTTATTGCTTTTTAATGTAATTCCATCTCTTTAACTTGCTGTTTTCCTTTTTTATTCTCGGTAACTCGAAATTTTTTCTTAGCTCAAACTATTTCCTTCCTTTATCTTCTGCCTCTGTTTTATTTGAAATCCTGAAAATTTACGGTTTTCAAAAATGTCATTTGTCTTATAAAACTTGAATAGCCATTTGCCATATTTCATCTTCTACAGGACCAACTAAAGACTAACCTTTGATAAGAATTTTATGCGGTCTTTCTATTGAATCGTGACCAGACATGACCACAAAAGCACTTCAAGTTATATTCATTTCCCATTTCGAAAATAATTGATGCCAAAAGAAAAGTTAAGCTCACCAAAGTGTTCTGGGTAGATAATTCAAATGAAGTATGTAATTTGCTCATTTTTGTATGATGTGCTAGTTACTTTCGTCAAAATAATTGCAGATATTCTAAATATATTTTTAGTCTTTTTGTTTTAAGGAATTGAAAAGAAAAAGTATTAATAAAAATGGAAGTTTTTGCTTAGCCTTAGCATTGAAGAATGCAAGGAATTTATTCTGATTCAGCAAGTTTAATGCGAGTAAATTGCTGTTATCTCATTTTTTTTTATCATATAGTTGTTTTTGCAGTTAAAATATTTGGAATACTTTCAAAAACAAATAGCATTTTTTTGCCAAAGAATCCTTGCGAAAGCTTATCGAAAATATGACGAATGATGATGCAGTGCTAAAGTATTTTACTGACTTCTTTAACGTAAAATTGTCAATGACGCTTCCCATTTGAATTTAGCAAGAAAATTTCCCAATCGAAGGCTGAAAGCAAGAGATGTCAGTTTCTTTTTTTGACTAGAGTCCATGTCGATTCAGGCAGGTAAAAATAAAATCTTACCTTCATAGCCACAGAAGTTTCTGAATTGCACATATGTTAAAATTTCGAACAAAGTGAGTAATAAGTATGTTTTTGTTTTGCTGAAAAAAATTCCTGGACCGAGAGACCGCCAAAGATGTGGCGCCTCCGGCGCAATTTCTCACTTGCGATTTTCGACAAAAACTTTCAAGTGCTCTATTTTCTGAACGGTGCAAGATATTTTGATGCAGTTTTTTTATTTGAAAGATAATTATATTCTGTTTAAGATGAAAGGTTACATTTTAAATATCTGTTCAACGTTTTTTGCTGCAGCCTTCTGAAATTTTTTTTTGTAAATCTTTTTTATTTTTTTCACAAAAAAGGCAATCTTAAAAAAAAAAATTTTTTTTTTACAGTTTGTTAATACCATTGAGTACTACATTCTCTGAAAAGGAGAGCTTCCACTTTTGCGTTCAGCGCTTTCTAGAAACAATTTATGATTTTGACATATATTTTATCAGTTTTCTTTAAGCATAGTCAAAATTGTCCAAATTTAATTTTCATAGACATGGCATTTAATTCTTAATAAATATTAGAGCATGAAAAAAATCATGATTTTTTTTTAAATAAAAAAAAAGTTTTTTTTATAATTTTGAACCAGATTGCTTATTGTACCAATAAATATAGTTAACAATTGACATTCTGAGTAGAACGCAATTTATATAATATTTTTTTAAGTGGAAATAAAAATTTTACATCAAGAAATGTATATTTATGTTAAAAATTAAGAAAAATAAATGAAATAATACATTCAACTGAATACGCATATGTTGTTAAACAACGGAATAATTAGAAAAATTAATTACTGCACGTTCGCCTGGCTGTTAGCAAGTAACATAAATATATGCATACCAGCCATTAAAATAATTTTATTCATAATCACAAATAGATTAATAATTAAATTTATTTTTAAATAGCACATACAGTTAAGTATTTTCTTGATTATATTTTCCATTAAGCTATTTGAAAAAGAAAACAAATTTGGCTGTCTTTTCTACTCCAAGTTAAATTTTGAGCTTGTTGTGAACAAATCCAAATATAGAAAACTGTAAGTCAATTGCTGCTGAAATGAACATTTGAATTATTTTTGGATGTTCATCACCCGTGAATTCTTTTACAGTAGTTACAGGTTCCCTCACTGAAATATTGACATAGACTGCAATTTCTTTTTCAAATTAAATTCCACAAAAAGGCAGTGCACAAATTATGAACTTCAACCCATTGCTTCATAGCTCGGTGTTTTCTTTAACCAAATTTAATTGGCTCTTAATCCTCTTATTTTATATTTTGGGGTTAGAGTTGGCTAAAAAAAAGAAAGAAAAAATAAGTGGTCAATTCCTGTTCATATTTGTAAAAAAATGTATTGTATAGTTGCTTTATCCTGCTGATTTAGGTTATTTTCTGGTTTTAAAAAAATAATTTAAAGTTGAGGGCAATAAAATTGGGCAATGTATGTCTATCTCTCTTTGTCTACTGGTAATTTTTTTTGTGGGAAGGGGGGATACATGTGTTTCTAATATTTATTGATAAAATTAAATTAATATTTGACTTCATGAGACCAATATATGAGTATGTAATATACAAAAGTGATAAAACATATGGCAAAATCTTAAATTGTTTCTAAAAACTGTTGAACGCAAAAGTGGAAGCTCTTCTTTACAGAGAATGTAGTACTCTATAGTATTGACCAGCAGTAAGAAAATGAAAGCTTTTGAGATTGGCTTTTTTGAGTAAAAAAATTAAAAAGATTTTTTAAAAACTTTTTTTGAAGGCTGCAGCAAAAAAAGTTGAACTGATATTTTAAAAGGAAGTCTTTTATCTTAAACAGAATATAATTATCTTTCAAATTAAAAAAACCGCATCAAAATATCTTGCACCGTTCAGGAAATAGAGCACTTGAAAATGTTTGTCGAAAATTCGCAAGTGAGAAATTGCGCCGGTGGCGCCATCTTTGGCGCCCTGTATCTCGGTCCAGGATTTTTTTTCAGCAAAACAGAAACATACCTATAACTCACTTTGTTCTAAATTTTAACCTATCTGAAATTCACAAACTTCTGAGCCTATGAAGGGACCCCCACCCTTTGCCTGAATTGGCATGGATTATACCAGGTATATTTTTTGTGATTTTGCTTCATTGAGAAAATATTTGAGCCTAATAAAGAAGACAACATCATAAGTTTATTTATAACTTATACATAATAACAGAATATTAATACAAACAATCATTTTCTTCTAAATGAGGTATTTGTTTGGTTCAAGTACTGACGAAGCCAGGATTGCTTTCATCTCTCTGGTCCTACATTTTTCTCAACGCAGTCCTATTTGGAGAACAAGAGAGTAAAATTTTACTGAATGCGGTTCATCTTGTTTATGATTAAAAATTATTACCTTTATAGTGGAAAAAAAATGAAATACCAACGCCAGAGTTATATCAACCCATTAATGCCCAACTTTTTGTTCACTTAAATCTACTTCGAAAATTGTTTGTACAATTAAAAATAAAAGGAAAAATATTCAATATATATTTATATATATATATAAATTGTTGGCGCATGCGCACCTACTATATGCGACTGCTGCGCCAACGTCTACGATCGCGCCAAGACAGATGAATAGCAGCTCTCGAAATGAGCAGACATGAGAAAAAACTTCTTAAAATTAATATTTCGACTTCGACGCTCATAATAACAAAAAACATCTCATTTTATGGTCTCGTTGTAAAAAGTGTACATACTATATATTGTGCTGTGCTAAAAATAAATGGATAAAAAGATGCAACGAGTGGTCCGTCAATAATAATTTCAATACGATACAGTGCTGGTCCTGTCGCGCAAGGAGTGCGAACGCCATTTACTATGGATGACATTGTGAAGCTAGAAAGAGCGAAAGCTTCCCCAAAAAAAGGAGCTATTACTAAAAAAAATTTTGAAAAACCTTTGTTGATAAAGCAACAGAAAATACCTCCAGTACCGAATTCGAAGTGAAGTTGAAAAAACTTGAACAGATACAACATAAAATCGACGAATTGAGAAAAAGTTCGTTCGGATTGGAAAATGTAGACGAAGCCAAACTAACTGCATTCGAAAAGGAATTGGAGGAATGCGAATTACAACTCGAAGATTAGGAGGTAAGAATAAAGAATTTAATTTTAGTTGATTCTAACAAATTTGTACCTGTGACTGAAGTAAACAGAAACAAAAACGAAACTTTAACAGTTCCAGCGAAAATTCCGCCTATAGTTCTTCCCACATTCTCAGGGAAGTACGAACACTTTCGTAACTTTAAAGAACAATTCGATGACTTGATTACATCTAATGAACAATTAACTCAGTCACAGAAACTGTATTATTTCATGTCTATCTAATGAAGTTAAAGAATTTGCATCATCATTTGATATTTTTTCTTCTTTATATGATGCCCTTGAATCGCGATATGACAATAAAAGGTTAATTATTGATACTCATGTACAATCGATATTAAACTTTAAGAAAATAGAACGTGAAAATGCAGCAGAGATTCGTGATATGATTGATAGCATTAAAAAACATTTGCGAGCTTTAAAAGTTTTGAAATACGAACAAAGTGATTTGTTTGACATATTTTTACTCAATATTATGCTAAAAAAGTTAGATAAAGAATCGCGAAAGAATTTTGAATTGTGCTAAAAGGCAAAAGATGTTCCAACATTTCAACAATTCATGACATTTTTAGAACAACGAGAAGCTATTCTTATGTCAGTGGATAGAAATTGTGCATCTGAAACAAAAATGATAAAAAAAAACCGCAAAATTTATCTCTTAAAGCTAAAACTCTGTTGGTGAAACAAAACGCAGATAAAAGCTGTGTGGTATGCAATGGAAAACAACCCCATCCGATATATCGTTTCAAAACATATCTAGAATTAACTCCTCAAAAAAGATTAGATCTAGTTAGACTTCATAAGCTCTGCGATTTATGCTTACGCAGAAACCACAAAAAGATTGACTGTGCATCTAATTATGTGTGTATCTGTGGCATGAAACATTCTAAATCCCTTTGCTTTAAACAAAATAGCGAAAAAAGGGCAGATGGCCTTGTAAATCAAAACACTTCAATCGCGTCTTGTGATGAGCCAGATGGTTTTCCCCCTCCCGAGACAGCAAATAATTCTACTCTTTGCAGTACTGAATTGCGTAACTGGCGCCGAAAGAAAAGTGTTTTATTAGCAACTGGGAATATCTTTTTGAAAAACAAAGAAGGGAAATTAATAAAATGCACTACCATTTTTGATTCCGCTTCAAATATAAATATCTTATCGAGAAAAATGAGTGAGATTCTAGGCGTAGGATTCCAAAAAATAAACACTGTGGTTTCCGGATTAAATTCCAGTAAACAGAGTTTGAAAGGAAAATTGAACACTGTAATTTCAAATAAAACTGGCAGCTTTTCAGAAAATATTGAGTTCCTAATAACTGAACACATTTCAGGAATAACTCCAAGTGTTGATTTAAATGTTTCAGAGATGAATATTCCCGAATTTATGGAACTATCTGATCCTTGGTTTTTTGAAGCTAAAGGAATACACGCCTTATTAAATGCAGATCTTTAGAATTATGAAAGATAATGTCTATAAAGTAAATGAAGAATTGTTAGTTAGAGAAACAGAATTTGGGTGGATTGCTGGTGGTAAACTTCAAGAAAAAGTAGTTAGTAACCAAAATAAATGTTTTCTCACGAAAACTGATTCTCTTCAGGAGACATTAAAGCATTTCTTTGATTTAGAGGATCTCGGAATTCGGAATGATCCTGTTTGCCACGAAAAAGACCAAGCAATGGAAATTTTTAAGGAGACTATTCAATTTAAAAATGAGCGATACATCGTTCAACTTCCGTTTAGGAAATCGTTTGAAGAACTGTCAGATAATTATTCTGTAGCAAAACAACGTTTTCAAAATCTATGGAGAAGATTTACTCGCGATCCTAAATTGCACAAGCAATACCAAGAAATTATTAACGATTATTTAGAGCAGAGTATCATAGAAGAAGTAAAAACTGACGAACAGGTAAATGATTTGAACAGACCTTTATACTATTTGCCCTACCAGGCTGTAAGAAAAGAAGGTCGCTTAACATCTAAAACAAGAATAGTATTTGATGCAGGAAGTCATCAAAATAATGAACTTTCTTTAAATGATTGCTTGTGGCCAGGAGTAAACTTAAATCCTAATCTTTTAGACATATTAATTAATTTTAGATTGAATAAAAATTGCCTTTTGTTCTGACATAAAACAGGCGTTTCTTCAAATTTGTATCGCTGATGAACACAAGGACGCTGTTCGATTTCTCTGGTGTAATGAAGAGCCGTGTGCGTATAAAAAGCCCAAATTACAGGTATACCGATTCAATCGAGTGAATTTCGGCGTGTGTTCAAGCCCGTTTCTGCTCGCAGCCACAATTAGACAGCATATTGAGAAATATAAAACTGAATTTCCTGATACTGTTCAACTTTTAGACAAATGTTTTTATGTTGATGACCTAATTTCCGGTGGGAATAACGTTGAAAGAGCACTTCAATTATCGCGAAATGCAAAGAATATTATGGAAGCTGCTGGAATGAATCTTAGAAAGTGGATTAGCAATGATACGAATTTAATGGAACAGTGGGAAAAGGAGAAATTTGATGTCTACCCTATAGATGAAATTGTAAGCTTGGGCATAAATCAAACGAAATTTCTAGGATTATCATGGGACTCTCATGAAGATTTTTTAACAATGGATACTAGAAGTCTACTGGAATTTGTATCCATAGACAAAAATACGAAAAGGTTCATACTTCAAGCAGTAGGGAAGATATTTGACCCTTTAGGTTTAATTACACCTTTCACCGTAAGAGTAAAATGCTTGATTCAAAATCTATGGAAGGAAAATATCCCATGGGATGACCCCTTACCACCACATATTGAAAAAGAGTGGAAAAAGTGGTGTGAAGAATTACCTCACGTAGAAAATCTAAAAATTCCCAGGCTAGTTCTGGATTCCAATTTAACGGAAGATGTTGTTGAATTGCATAGTTTTTGCGATGCAAGTAAAAAGGCATATGGAGCAGCCATATATTTGAAATCCAGAACAAGGAATGGACTTTCAGTTAAACTTGTGACTTCAAAAAGTCGTGTGGCACCCTTAAATGGTGTAACTTTGCCAATACTGGAACTTCTGGGAGCTCTGGTAGCTGCTCGTCTGACATCTAAGGTGGAAGCTATCGTGAATCTTAAAAGATCCTGTGTCCAGTCTCACTGGACTGATTCTAAGATAGTTCTCTTCTGGATAAAGGGTTCGAAAACTCGGTGGAAACAGTTCGTTGCTAATCGAGTTAATGAAATATCTACTCTGACAGATCCAAACTCCTGGTACCATTGTGCAGGCAAAGAGAATCCAGCGGACATTCTCTCTCGTGGGATAACTGCTGATACTCTAGTAACCTCAAATTCCAGATGGTGGACAGGAGCAGAATTTCTGACTGATCCCGAATTTTCCAGAAACTTCCAACCGGCAGACCCTGATCTTGGCTCCTTTACAGAGAGTGAAATAGAGACTGTAGTGCGTGAAAAGAAAAAGAATCCTGAGATTTGAGAGCAGTAAAGATACTGTTCTATTAAGTGATCATTCGTCAGAACTGTTAGTTATCGACAAACTTTTAGAACATTCCAATAATTACTTTAAAATTATTCATATTTTGTCTTATATTTTCAGATTTATTTTCAATTGCAGAAACAAGTGTAGGAGAGTTGGACCCCCAACTATGACAGAAATTAAGAATGCTGAAATTAAGTTGATCCAGCATGCTCAAAGATTCTTGTTTGATAAAAAAGAATTTTCAAGTAAAATTTCTAATTTATTTCCATTTGTAGATGGGGAAGGAATAGTCCGCGTAGGCGGGAGATTAGAAAATGCTTCTATGCCATATTCTCAAAAACATCCAGCTATTTTACCGAAAGGTTCAAAATTAAGTGAAATTTATTTTGAAAGCTTGCACAGAAGTCTATTTCATGTTGGATCTCAAGGTCTGTTGAATGCAGTACGTTTGAAATTTTGGCCTTTGAGCGGCCGTTGTACTGCACGTAAAACAGTTCATCAATGTGTGACATGCTTCAAAAGTAAACCTATTCTTTCTTCACAAATTATGGCTAATCTGCCTAGTGAAAGAGTTAATATTTCAGGCACATTTACAGTTGCTGGCCTTGATTTATGTGGAACTTACTTGATTAAATATAAAAATCAAAGAAAAGGTACTTTAAATAAAGTGTATATTTGTGTTTGCATATGTTTTTCTACGAAGGACATCCATCTCGAGTTATTATCAGATCTAACATCCGATGCTCTGATTGCCACACTTAAACGTTTCACTAGTAGACGCGGAAAATGTTCCAAAATTTATACGGATAATGCCACTAATTTTATAGGTTCAAACTCAACTTTGAAGAAATTTTATAAATTAATCAATTTTCCCGATGAAAATTTGGCTAATTATTTTACTTCTGATGGTATAGATTGGAATTTCATCCCTCCCAAATCCCCTCACTTTGGTGGGCTTTGGGAGGCAGGCGTAAAATCTGTAAAACATCATCTTAAACGAACTATTGGTAATCTTCATTTTACGTATGAAGAGTTTGAAACCATTATAATTCAGGTAGAAGTCATACTAAATTCGCGCCTTTTAACACCGCTAAGTAGTGATGTGATTCGGATAACTTTGATGTCTTGACTCCAGGTCATTTTTTGATAGGAAGACCTATAACTGCGATACCTGAGCCATTTTTAACGGATATAAATGAAAATCGTTTAAGTCGATGGCAAAAAACTACCAAAGTAGTACAACTTGTTTGGAAAAAATGGAAATCCGATTACTTAAACACTCTGCAGGCTAGATCGAAATGGATGGTTGAAAAAAATAATTTAATGATTGGACATATGGTTCTAATTAAAGAGGACTTTTTACCCATAAATACTTGGATTTTAGGTTGAATCCTAGAAGTGTATTATGGATCTGACGGAAAAGTCAGGGTAGTCAAAGTTAAAACTAAGTCAGGGGAGTTCAAAAGATCCATAACTAAAATAGCTGTTCTCCCAATTAATACTTAATAAATTGTTTGTAAATTTGATATTTAACTGTTTTAAATTGTTTGAAAAAAAAAAAAAGCTCTTTATTTGCATTTAATAACTCTTTATTTACATTAAGATACATCTAAATGCTATTCTATGATGATAGGGCATTATAATATTCATTTCATAATATTTCTTATAAATTTATTGTGTTTAAGATTTAACTGTGTAATATATATATATATATTTTATGTAGGATGCGAGTGCGAAGAGACATTGACAGCAGCGCCCTCTGGCGATAGGGAGCGTAAGCAGTTAGTTTTAAGTAAGACTCCGTTCTGTGTGGACGTAAGCGCTGCGGTGCTCGGATGATGTTGTTGTTCGTAATTGAAGCTGTTCTGTATATAGTTTTGTAAATAGGAAAGTGTAAATATAGTCAGTGTTTTATATCGTTATGGTGAGTGATGATTTTAGAAACCCCTTGACACTCAAGACAAGAGCCTATATGTGGGGGCTCGGCCGGGATAAAGTGATTGCCGGTGGATTGATTTAAAAACTTCATTGTGATTATTTGAAGCTGACATCGGACTTAAACTGTGAGTACTTTGTTTCTAATTTTTGTGCATAATGTCTTTTCTTGGCAAAGCTCGCAAGGAAGACTTATTAAAACTAGTTTCGGAATTAGGTTTAAATATTCCTGAAAAGCCTACGATATTAAAACTTAAAGAAGTAATCGTAGAGCGTGAAAATTTTGATGAAGAATTTACTAAAAATTTAATTGATACTTTAATTGCAGAACGAATTGAAAAAGAAAAACGCGAATTTGAATTGGAAAAGTTGAGAATAGAACATAATTCAAATCCTAAAAGTCAAGAAAGTAACATTTCCGAATCTATTTCTGTTGAGAGTAAAAGTAAAGATCTTGCGAAGATAATCAAGAGTTTTGATTCGACTTGTTCTACTAGTGATATTAGTACGTATTTGGAACTATTTGAACGACAAGCGACAAGAGTAAACATAGAAAAGAAAGATTTTGTGACACATTTGTTGGGATTACTTCCCCTGGATATCGCGCAAGTAATAGCAAGAGTGCAAAAGGAATTCGAAAATGATTATGATCATATTAAAAATGTATTACTAAAAAGATTTAAATTAACACCGGAACAATTTCGACAAAAGTTTTTGTCTCATAATAAGGACAGCAATTCTACTTGGCGAGATTTCGCTTTTGAACTTAATCATTATTTTGAAGAATGGATTAACGGTTTAAACACAAATGACTTCGAAGACTTAAAAGAACTGATAGTTACGGACCAATTGAAACGAAGAACACCACAAAATATCCGCGAACATTGTTTGGATGATTGGCATAAATGGAACCTTATAGAAACAATAGTTGAGAAATTGGAAAATTACGAGGCCGCCAGGCATAATTTGCGAAAATATCCTGCCGTAAATGCGAAACTTAACTTTCCGGTGCAAGCACGACAAGCAACCGACAGTAATAAGCCGTCCAAAAACCATTTTGAAAATACCGATAAAAAATTTATCAGATGTTACTCCTGTAACGGCTACGGCCATAAGTCTTTTGCCTGTAAAAACAAAAAAGAAACTCCGACGTGTAGAAAGTGCGACAGGTCTGGTCATATAATGAGTGAATGTTCCTTTCCAGTCGGGAAAGAAACAATGGTTACCCGTGCGAAAAACAAGAGAAAATTTGAAATTAATGTAAATATAAATGGACAGAACACTTCATCTTTGGTCGACACCGGAAGCGAAATTTGTTTGATTTCTTATGATTTTTATGCAAAAATTGGTTCTCCTAAAATGTGCTTCGATGAACCAAAAATAAGTGGTATAAGCGGTGAAAATATATTTCCTATGGGCTATTTTTATTCTAATGTAAATATTGATAATTATGTGCTTTCAGCAAAATTTTATGTGTTAAAAAATGTGTGTACAGATATGATGTTTGGTGCAGATTTACTAGAGCAGTTAATTGTTAAGATAGATGAAAACGGAATTAAAATACTAGGTCAAACGAATCAGAAATATTCGAGCCTTTCAAACGCTTTGCAAAGCATCCCAGACAAAAACAAGGCGCCAATGAAAAAAGAAAAAAGCAGCTGTGAGAATCTTCCCCCCCCCCCCCCCCCCACCCTAATAACGGATAGCGAAGATCACTGAAGAAAAAGATACAAGCGTTTCTATCGAGAAAGAAAAAAATAATTCGGAATCGGAAATAAATTTCATGGATAGTTTTTTGATTAACTTAGCAAATGTTGTGGGAGAAGTGGACTTTGACCTTGGCCACATTTCAGAGCGTCGCATTCGTAATGAAGTAGAAGTGTTGATAAATTGCTATAAACCGCTTAAAACAAAGGACACTAATCTAAAAATGAACATTATATTGACAGATGAAACACCCGTATGTTCCAAAGCTAGGCGTATGTCTTTCACCGAACAAAAAGTTGTGGAAAAACAAATTTCGGAATGGTTAAGGGAAGAAATTATTAGAGAATCGTGTAGCGATTATTATTCCGGCATTATTTTGGCAAAAAAGAAAGACGGCACCCACCGCCTATGTGTTGATTACAGAAAATTAAATAAAAAGACAGTTAGGGATCATTTCCCACTACCACTTATTGAGGATGTGTTAGACCGTCTCAGTGACGCAGAAGTTTTCACAACGCTCGATTTAAAGAATGGTTTTTTCCATGTTGACATTGATGAGAAGAGTAGAAAATATACATCCTTCGTTACCCATAATGGGCAGTATGAATTCTGCAAGGTTAGCTTCGGATTGGCTAATAGTCCTAGTGTTTTTCAGCGCTATATTTTCCAGGTGTTTAGAGAACTGCTGAATGACAATACCTTGGTCATTTATATGGACGACATTGTCATTCCTTCGCATGACGAGAAAGAAGGTTTAGAAAAATTAAAACGAGTGTTCAAAGTAGCGTCCGATTATGGACTCCAGTTCAATTTTAAGAAATGTCAATTTCTTAAACAAGAAATAGAATTCTTGGGATACGAAATAGGGAATGGCACAGTCCGACCATCCAGTTATAAAACAAGGGCTGTAGAGAAATTTCCGGAACCGAGAACTGTGAAGCAGGTTCAGAGTTTCCTCGGATTGCCTGGTTATTTCAGGAAATTTATCCCTCAGTATGCATTGATAGCCAAACCATTGAGTGATCTTTTGAGGAAAGAATCTGACTTTTCCTTTGGTGCGCAACAGATCGAATCGTTTCAAAAATTAAAGAGTCTTCTATCAGAAAAACCAGTTTTACACATATTTAAGCAGGGTCAAGAACTAGAGTTGCACACAGACGCAAGTAGCCATGGTTTTGGCGCAGTTTTGTTGATAAAAGCGGATGATGGTCATCTCCATCCAGTACACTATTTCAGTAGGAAAACGACACCACAGCAAGAGAAGTACAGTAGCTATGAGTTGGAAGCGTTGGCGGTGATTGAAGCGTTAAAGAAATTTAGAAATTACCTTCTGGGTTCAAAATTTAAAATAGCGACGGATTGCGCCGCGTTTCAGAAAACCCTTCAAAAAAAGGACTTAACACCGAAAGTTGCCCGGTGGGTTATGTTTTTAGAAGAATTTCAATACGAAATCGTTCATAGATCTGGAACCCATATGAAACACGTAGACGCGCTTAGCCGCAATACTGTTTTAGCGGTAACCCGCTCTCAAGACGAAATAACATCTAAAATCGTTGCAGCTCAAGAGGAAGACGAATATGTAAAACTAATGAAAACATCGCTTCAGAATGGAGAACGGGACGATTATCTGATTAAAAACAATGCATTGTATAAAGGTGAAAATGGTAGGGAACTGTTAGTGGTACCGGAAGTGATGTCAAATGAAATAATTAGGATGATTCACAGAAAAGGGCATTTCGCTATTGCAAAAACAATGGATATGATTCAAGAGGAATTCTTTATTCCGCAATTGAGAAAGCACGTTGAGACTGTAATCTCTAACTGTGTAGAATGCATACTTGTAAACAAAAAGTCGGGGAAGCAGGAAGGATTTCTCAATCCTATTCCAAAAAATGATAGTCCGTTGGATACGTACCATATTGACTTTATAGGCCCCCTACCCTCGACGAATAAAAATTAGCAACATATATTCACAGTTGTGGATTCATTCACAAAATTTACTTGGTTATACCCCGTTAAATCCACAACAGCCCAAGCAGCCATAGACAAGTTAAGACTCCAGCAAAAAACCTTTGGTAACCCAGCAAGGATTATTTCTGACAGAGGCGGAGCATTTCGATCAAGAGTTTGAAGATTTTATAAAAGAAGAAAACATTAAACATATACTAATTACCTCCGGAGTTCCAAGGGGAAACGGACAGGTGGAACGAGTCCACCGCACCATCATTCCAGTTTTGACCAAAATGTCTATACAGGAACCCGAGAAATGGTTCAAGAATGTTGATCGCCTACAGAGAATGATCAATAGTGTAACTTCGCGCAGCACTAAATAGACCCCTTTTGAGCTTCTAACGGGAGTAAAAATGCGCAACAAAGAAGATATTGCTATTAAAGAGCTATTAGATGAAGAAAGTGAGAACCACTTTGCGGAAAACCGAATGGCAATTAGGGATGAAGCCAAGCAAAATATCTTGAAGATTCAGGAAGAAAATCGTAAATACTACAACAGGAAAAGGAAAAAGGCGAATCAGTACAAGTCGGGAGACTTAGTTGCAATCAAGCGAACCCAGTTTGCGCCTGGGCTGAAACTGCACGCAGACTATTTGGGGCCGTACAGAGTGGTCAATGCGAAAGGTAGGGACCGATATGAGGTTCAGAGAGTTGGCCAGCACGAAGGGCCAATTAAAACGTCAACAGCAGCCGACTTCATGAAGCCCTGGTCCCGCAACTTGGACTGAGCATCGACCAATAGACATTGACTTTTTTTTTCATTTTTCCTGTGACTGTTTTATGTTGTTTTTCTTTTCTTTTTTTTTTTTTTTAATGTATTTCCAGGTTTGTCTGAGGACAGCCAAAGTGTCAGCATGACCGAGCTGTAGGATGCGAGTGCGAAGAGACATTGATGTTGTTCGTAATTGAAGCTGTTCTGTATATAGTTTTGTAAATAGGAAAGTGTAAATATAGTCAGTTTTTTATATCGTTATGGTGAGTGATGATTTTAGAAACCCCTAGACACCCAAGACAAGAGCCTATATATATATGTTTAAATTTGAAAGTTCCTGCATGTGAACATGGCAAGGCCGGGCGGGATGTTGGCGCATGCGCACCTACTATATGCGACTGCTGCGCCAACGTCTACGACCGTGCCAAGACAGATGAATAGCAGCTCTCGAAATGAGCAGACATGAGCAAAAACTTCTTAAAATTAATATTTCGACGCTCATAATAACAAAAAACATCTCATTTTATGGTCTCGTTGTAAAAAGTGTACATACTATATATTATGCTGTGCTAAAAATAAATGGATAAAAAAATGCAACGAGTGGTCCGTCAATAATAATTTCAATACGATACATAAATAATTTCAAAAGTTTTTTAAATATTACAAAAGAATTAAACATCGCAAAAATTTAGGGGCGTCCGAAATAATGGAAAAATGGTACTAAAATACATGACTTTTGGGAAAATGTATGTCTCAATAAATAACTAAGCTCAAAAAAAAAAAAAAAAATACTTAGATATAACAGAAAAAATAACATTCTTGATTTACCCGTTCTTCCAGAATATCGCGCAATACCATAAATTAAAGTAACAGTTGCTCTTTATTGCACGAAGTTACTAACGTGTTTTCAGTTGTCATTTCAAATTTAAAAGAAAATCCACTAGGCACAGTTTACTACCAAAAAAAAAAAAAAAAGTTTTCCCCTATAATTGTAGAAATTTTAGCCATCTTAAGCAACCATTTTTGAGACGCTATGCACAAATGCGTTAAATGAATTCGGAGGCAAGTTCGAACATCAGAAAATGACTTGAATGTAAATGTTGAATTTATAAAACAAAGACTACATGAACATCCGTACCACAAAATGATATACGATTTCTATTAGAATGCATTTAAACCTGCGTGTTTGCATTAATCTTCGGTTAGGATGTAACGGTTTATCGATGAACCAATCTTCTCATATGGATTGTTTCAGTGGCCGTGGAGTTTTACGTTGTTTGTGACTCAGAAACCTTTGAATTAATTAAATACTGCACTTAGACTAATGCGTCACCATTTCATTCTATTCATCTTATAACAGCTGTTTTCAGTTGTAGCTGTTAGGATTTTATTTTCCTCCAGTGTGTAGGGGAGAACGGGGAGAGTCCGGACAATTTTTCTTCATGATTTTTTTCTAAGTTGCCAATGCAGCTAGAAATCTTCAAAAAGCGTTTTCTTGTGTCCTGAAGATTCAGCTTTATGTGAGATTTTTTAAAATTACCTAGGACGCCCTGTATAGGGACAGTATGAATTTTAGTGCAAAGAGGGAAAGTGTCCGCGGTCGCCCCAACATGGGGAGACCGCGGGGACACTTGGCGGGGAGACTCGGGACACATGGAAAAGTATGAAGTTCAGTGTTTCAAGAAGTTGCGCCACTCAAGTTACTTCTAGATAAACAATGAAAACTGCGTATACAATAAAATAATTTGACCAATAACCCAATAAATAAATGTTTAATAAGAAAGTTTTAAGTAACAATGAGCAATAATTCAAGAAATATATTTACATAAATAGGGCACGGTGAAAATTTGACGAGTTTTGCTGTATTGTTGAGGAGGATCAAGGTGCCCAAAAACTGAGGACCATTCATAAAAAATGATGTCATCACGAACGGGCCACTTCCACAATAAACCGTTTTTTATCATAGCTCTAACCTCCAGTCCGTCATTTAGTAAATTTACAGTCACGCCCGGGAAGACGTTGCCGGCATATTTAACTGCGACATATTCTCCTACCATTTTTTGAATTGGAACTTCCCTCTGATGTTCTTCGTCTCCTGAATATTCCGAAAGTCAAGATCAGATGATTCAGAGGGCATGTCGATGTCGCTATCCGAGCTTGTCGCGTCACAGTTGAGTCTCCTTTTTTTAACTATTGCTATTTTTTTTTTTTTTTTTTTGAAAGTCAGTATGCGTTTCGGCTTGGGTTCTAGCTCCTGTTTTCTTTCTTCCTTTTCTGGAGTGACCGTGGCTATCTATGATGTATGATTTAATTCTGTTTGTTATGAAT
Source organism: Octonoba sinensis (assembly GCA_038502835.1). Taxonomy (NCBI): domain Eukaryota; kingdom Metazoa; phylum Arthropoda; class Arachnida; order Araneae; family Uloboridae; genus Octonoba; species Octonoba sinensis. The sequence continues at coordinate 11,526,564 of CM076606.1, read as the reverse complement.
TTGAAGCTATGAAAATTAATCTATTTTCTCTATTGTTTTGAATGTAATGAAACTAAGAATTTCACCCACAAGTGGAATAGAAATGTCAGGCTTTATTGTACGAATTATTAGTGTTATTTTACTAACTATTTAATTTAAATGAAAGAACTAATATTGCTTAGTGAACTTTTACCTTGCTCAAAACTGTTTTATGAAGATATTTTATAAGTTATAAAAGTTAATATTTTTTAAAAAGATCTATTAAAATTTAATACACTGAACTGGAATACATTTTTATTTTCAAAAACTCCAATAGCTTATATGCTACCTAAGTATTCATGATCTATTCTAGGCTTTTCACTTTTCTCTCTTACCCAATATGCACAATAAATCAGTCTACCCAAACAAAGTCTGACTTCCACTTCGTTAATAGTAACAAAATTAATTTATCACATTTTCCATCATAATGAACCATTGCCAGCTTTAGGGAGCAAATGCTAAATATAAAATACAATATTACAACTTTAAAATATGTTTTTGCTCATTCAAGCCTAAAACAGGCTTTGAGGAAAGTTTTTTTTTCCTAAATTACTTTTATTTATTAAAACTATATACTAATGTATTCTTTTGAAATACTTATAATACAATTTTGAATGTTTAAAAAGTACTACTTTCTTAATTTTTTTTACAATTATACCACAGCAGAACTATTTGGCCGAATAGTCCCTCAATATTCGGCCAGGCCGAATTTGACCTTACCCAGTATTCGGTCAGGCCGAATACTCGGCTGATTGAGGAAATTGTTATTCGGTAGGCCGAATATTCGGCCAAAGGGCCGAATAGTGGCCGAATATTCATTACATCCCTAATTATGACTAGACATAGAGAGAAAGTTAAATGTATTTCTTTTCAGATCAATTTCAAATAAAAATAGTATATTATAATTTGAAAAAAAAAAAAAAAAAAAAACAACCTGTTATGTTTGCTGGAATTGCAAACTACGACTACTGTTGCCTCCTTGGGACTAGCAGTAAATAGTGTATTATTGTATGAGAAATGATCAAGGTTCTTTCGACCAAAATATGAAATGAAGTGAACAAGCATTGTCAGAAAAACAATTTGTCAAGTAAATAATTAGTACGTCAAATAATTTTTCAACGCCACCATGCTGTTCCTCCGTGAATGCAAAAAACACACAACGCACAAAAGAAAAACTTTTAAATTTATCTTCACTAGCAGCTCGTTTGTTCTGTGTATGAAGTAATAAAAGTTTATATTATATTATGTAAACACTGAAACAGAAAGTCGAAACGCATACGAAGAGATTAACAGAGGTGGCTTTATTTAAAATTTTAAAACAAATATATTGCATCGAGAGAAAACTAAATTTATCGAAAGACTGATATTGGTTCTTTCGACGTACAAGAAAAAACAAAAACATTGCATAGGCAGAAATTACATTTTCATAAAAGTAGGGGTCGGAAAAGGTAAAGATGTGAGATTGTTCACTTTTTATGAACTATATAATTCACCAGTTACGTTCTTTTTCTTTTCTTTTTAAGTTACTAATTTAAATCGGAAGTAGAATGTATCAAAACACAATTGACGTGCGCCTCGCCTAAAATGTAATTCCAGGAAGTGTCAGTCTCGTTGTATCACTCAATTTCCCCTCTCTTTCAGGAATAGAATCGTCCGCGATAGATGGCGCGACTTCCGTAAACGAAAGACATCAAAGGATTAATATCGGTGGCAATCTCTTAACTAACAAGAGAATCATAAACATTACACAGTATTCAATTTTATCTAGGTATTTATATTAGTCACATTCTCTTACAAAAGAAAGAGACCGTGAGAGAGAGGGAGAGAAAAGAACTATTGTGCTTACGGAACCTTTTTCGTGTTTGTTTTAATATTAATTATGCAATAATATACTGATATTTTGCTCCCAGTCCACGTGAGCACGCTTTTTTACGCAAAAGCAATCTCAAAATTGATTTGGTCAGAGTTATGCTGTAATTCTATAGATCAATCTGGTAAAAAGAAATACTACAAGAGGATTAACATATTGGTTACTAAATGTGGTCTACAATAAATAAGCGATAATGTCACAATAATTGAGTCAAATAAGACCAATTAAATAAAATTTAGGTATCGTCGGCTTTCAGGTTCAGGTAAATGTCGTTAAGTCCAAAACTACAATTCTAAGATGTTGCCAATTTAAACTTTCGAATAGTTGGGGAAAAGACTGAAAACTATTTTACAGGCCCCTAACCCCTACAATGAGTTTATTGATATAACTTTTGAATCGTACATTTGGTTATATCTTGAAATAACTAACTGCAAACTCTAACTAATTGCAATAGTCTTCTTTTTTTCTTTTTTTTTTTTTTTTGGACTTGGTGATTTTTACGAGAAAAATGTTGACGATATATAGCAATAGAAAAGCACAAAAATATTGAATACTTACTCTAAATTCTTTAAATAGCTGTAAAGAAAAAAATATTTAGTTTTAGAATAGGTTCAAGCTATGGAAGACTTGAATGTGAAAATAATAAAACTTTTAAGATAACTTAACTTTGATGTAACAACGACACTTTTAAGAGTTGTTAAGTTTCACTTTTTAACCCCTTCAAGCACGAGTTTTTTTTTTCAGAAAAACTGGTAAAAATGTCAATGAATGAATATATGAGTATAGCATAAATTGTTTTTGGAAATTTTATATGAGAATCAGAACAATGAATATATGAGTTTAGTATAAATTGTTTTTGGAAATTTTAGTTGTAGGGGTGACTAGAAAGCGGAGGGGGTGGGGTAAAAGTTACATAAAAAATTATTATACAAACAAAGTGCCAACGGATCTCCGAGGGACATTAAAAATAAAATAACGCGAGATACAAGATCGCCCGTGTAAGACACGGGCATGTGCAAATTAGCCGGTAACTTTCGCCCGGGTCAGACACGGGCAGATACGTTAAGGGGTTAAAAATTTTTAGGCCGTACATTTTAACGTATAGAGCATATCAAATAGTTTAAGTGTATATAAATGAACTTCTATTTAAAAGTTACCATGTTCGACAATAACGTGCCTTAGCGTCCTAATTAGGCTCCACAAAACAAACCAATCAAAATTAGTTAGGAAGTTGTTGTATTTGACAAACTTTTTGATGCAAATGCTGTGGCATCTCACTTGTACACTTCATTAAGGGAACGCAAAGAAAGATGTGCAGAATGAAATTGAGTGTTTCTAAACTATAATGCCCCCCTAAGACAAAAATGTGTGCCTTAAAATTATCAATTTTGAAACCGTTTAACTACAAAAGCCAAGAGTGAACCATGCCGTTTTATATTTTTCTAAGTAGTATACTATGGTGTGTAATTCATTCCACTGTTTTTTGTATGATTAACTTGATGCTTCAACAGATATTCAGGGAGTAAAACGGGACAAATAACAACGAAAACGACAATTTCGTAAGACCTTTGCCTTCAAAGCCATGAGTGACCCGCCAAATTGTTTGCGATAATATGTACCTTGTATCAAGTAGTATCTATATTTAAAAAAAAATGTCTTTGTTGGCTCGAGACTTGAGAAGTAATAACATTACATAATTTGCACCATATATTCAAGATTTTGAACTTAGGCCTCTCTTCAAAGACAAACAATTCATATTTAAAAGTGGAAAAACTTCACTTTTTCTTTTCACAGTACCACTAACATATTCTGAAAGTTTTAAGAAAATTAAAGATATCAACTATCACAAGTTGCCAAAGTTTAAAAAATAAGACTTTAAATTGGTTAAAGTAATATTTTATATGTATGAAGTATCAAAATATAAATACCCCTTTTGCACTTTCTTCAACGCATTGCTCATACTGAAAGGAAAGAAAAACTAAAATTAGGAAGCCAATTTTTAATCCTAATGAGATTATTTATCAACATTAAAAAGTGAGCATAATGTATTGTCGAGACATGAACTGGAAAAGTAGAAAAAGTTAAAATTTTTCTGTCCAAAGTAGATTTAGAAAATACCGGGTACTTGCAAAACCAATATGGTTTGCAATTTCAAAATGCTTTTAAAATTTTTCTTTAAACGTTCAGAAACTATGAAGGGTTCATATGAAGATTTCACTGATCAATAATCAATACTGTAACAGAAATACTCATAGATAATAAGGCAAAAAGAATGCACCACAGTTTAACAGGCACTCGGAGTTACAACTGTACAGTTGTAACAAGATAATATTAAAGAACTGATCTTTTTACTTATAGGAAATATAAAAGAAGTAGTGCAATTCAGTGAAATAATTACTCAATGATGTATTCCAATACAGTAAAACCTGTGAGGTTGACTACCTTTGTAAGATGACCACCTGTCTAAATTGACCACTTTTGTCAGGAACGGAATTAGCCCTTCACCCTCTTCCTCACTTTCTATAAGTTGACCACTGAAGTGCTTCACCGCAAGTGGTCAACTTACACAGGTTTCACTGTACTACAGTGTACTATTTTATTGGTGTTTTATTAGTTTACAGGCGTCCATAACTTCATTTCACAATGAACTGCGCTTTCTTGGTAACAACGGCTGAAATTTTAGATGCAATAACTTGGTATTAGCTCTTATATTCTGCGCGTGCTAAGCCTTTTGTCTTTTCTATGTTTCTCTGCAGGAAATTACCTGTCTCCTACATGAATGATAAATGCTTACCAATGTGCGGAAAGTATAAACGAGAGCACAACGTTATGGCGCACAAAATTGCAAAATATATTTGCTTCATTGTGAGCGTTGCTTGCGTTTCAATTTTCAAACACTTGGAAAACAAGATTCATTATAATCCATAAACATATGTCTGCCATATACTGGCAATTTTGTTCGTCATAACGTTGTTCTCCTACCTTCACGTTCCACGCATACGTAAATCTTTACCGCTTATTAAAAATCTGTTTGTTATTTAAATTTTAAAAAGAAACTTTTAGGCTACCGTTTATTCTTAAACATCAAATGCGTTGTATTTTTGTGAATTTTACAATAAAATCATTTGGAATCTTTAGAAAGCAAATATTATTTTGAAACATGTCAACTGTAGTTAAAGTGAAATATTCGGGTACCTACCTCTATCTGACATCCAACTGGTGTTTTACAGAATATGTCCCAGTAGCACTTTGTTACATCAGGACTACTATAGCTTTTCTCGTCAAAGGCGCAGTCGTATGTTTTGGTGCAGTTCATTGCATCGTTTTCCTTATGGTCTGTACCACATAAAGCGCAATTGGCCAGTTTAGGCCAGCAATTGAAAAAAGACATGTAGCTAGGCATCTAAATGGAAACAGATACTTAAATATTTATTTATTTTAAAAGAATACGTATTTTTCTTTTAAATAAATAGCACTAATATGGTGAATATTACTCTTTTGGAAAATGTGCTAAAAATACAAAAATGTATTATAAAAAAAGCATTCTACCGCTTTCGTTTCTTGAGTATTTAATCAAGATTCTACTTATCAGACTCTTTATAACTTGAATAAAGGCGCGCAGCTGGAGGCAGGACAGCTCTAGGAGTAAACCTTCTAGAACGCTTTGTTTTAAGTCATACTACCGAACCTAGTATGGTAATACATATGCATCCAAAGACTGTTTTAGAACTCAACTCCCACCTCCCTGAAGAAATTTCTGGCTGGACTAGTGCTTGTTTGAATTCAGTCTTGGTAAAGTTGTTTGAAAAAGAAAAAAAGAAAACTTAGTTTTTCAAACTTTCTGTTCCTTTTGAAGAGGCATGTGTATTACTGTAGAATCGTAAATATAGAGCAAAAATCCTCGTATATTTCTTATTGTTGTAATGAATATTTTTCTTCAAGGATTCATTTACGTTGAAGAACAAAACAGCTCTGTGATTAAAAAAATCAATTTAAAATTTAAATATATTCTTTTATAGTTATTAGTATTTAACCGATCTACGTCGAAGGTCTTAAAATGTTTGAGCAAAAAAGTGAACATTTTGCTTTTAATTGACCTAAATTTATACAATCGAAACAATAATAATAAAAAGCTTAAGATTTCACTGAAAAATGATACTCTAAAACCTATAACTGACGTTACGATAAAAATACTACATAATACTCGAATAATAATAAACAAGTGAAGAAATAAAAATAAATAAAATGAAACGTTCATCTTACTACATCACTAGAAAAAAGTAAACACTATTAATACATTACTCTTAGTGTATAAAAGAGAAAATTTTAGAAAGATAATCATAGGATAATGAGATAGGAAATGTTTAAACATTCAAAGGCTCTTTAATAAATAATTGCAAAATAAAGTTTCACTTTAATGTAAAACCGATTTTTCAATCAGCGTTTGAAGCATATTGAAGAACATGGAAAAATAGGTGATGTTAAAACATTCCGAAACATATTTTGACTGAACATATATTTTTTAATTATGTAAAATGAGCAAATTTTTTTCATTTGTTTGCGTAAATGCTTAACCAAATCTTCTTCACATGATCTACGATATGTTTTTTTCCTTCTTTATCTTTATTTATATTTTGATAATGATGATTCATTTTCGTGTGACAGAGTATTCAGTCTATTTGAACTTTAAATGGATGTCCTTATGCATGCAACTTGTTACAAAATAGTAACTTAGTACTTACGCCTTTAAAATCTGTGGGATCTGGCTTAGGAATGCAAGATGGTGCCGTTTTTGGTGTACCTCCATCTCCTGTTTTTAAAGAGTAAATGGAAATTTAATTAGTTTTCTGCATGGTAGAATTGACTGAATAGTTGGAACGCGCGTTAGACAGAATGGCCTATTTGAAACTCAATAATTTTGTGATGCCTATTGTTACTGAAATTGTTTTACTTCAGTAGCATTTTAAATAATCTCTTGAAAAGAAATCGTTTTAAGGCTGATTTTATGAATAAATATAAATCTGGTGATTTACATTGTAGCAACTTATGAGAAATGTAATCATTTTCCTCAAGTGCACCAACTTTGTGCCAGAAAATCAATTTCGAGCCACAGCATCTTTTTTAGACACTAGTGCTATCTAGTTGGTATTGAGATGTAAATAGGGCATCGAAACATTTTTGAGAGGGACAAAAATTGACGTACTTAATGCCAATTTTTGTCCCTCCCCACTCGCCAACTGACGCGCTTGACGCTCTTGACGGCAACTAAGAGCGTCTATCACACGTTGTTGCTTCTGATGGAATTGCATATTGGTTCTGCACCTAGGACTCAAGAGTTCCCCAGGGATTGACAACAATGAATTCTTTCATGTGACACCGCTATCGGGATACCATTTACACTTGATACTTTCGACACCCAGTTACTACAGGAGGGGAAGCACCTGACTCTGACGATGCGAAATTTCATTAAGAATTTAATTCAGTCGAGCGTACCCAAATCAGTAGATATTCCAAGGGATCTGTAACACTCCACATAATCATACGAGATGGACACTATCAACTTCCTGAAAACCCACCGATTTGGGCCGATTTTGAACCCACAAATTTGGGCGTAATAGGCCAGCGCCCAACCTCTACGCACCCCAGCCGGCTACTCATCTATTACATAGAAGGACCTTTTTGGGCAACAATTTTCTGGAACCATTGTTTTGATTTTTATCTCGTTAAGTTATGATCACAGACACACTACGGATTTTTTGCTACGGATTTTTCTGAATTGACTGTGTCCCTATTGTTTTACATTGCCGCGTCTTTTAAGAATCAGAATGACCGTAGTAGTACTAGCATTGGCACACAAGATGACTTCTCCAATTGTTATAGTAGAAAAAGCGCAGCAAAAAAATCCAAAAAATATTCTTCTAACTTTTTTCAAAATTGGAAGACATTGCTCTTTTAAAAAGGTTCGATAATAGTAGCTTTTTTTATCTTAAGCTACACTGTAAAAATTTCCGTAAGAAAATAGTAAAATAACCCTTTATTTGTTTGTTATTTTACCATATTTAATTACAACAGTTGAATAACGCGAAAAAAATCGTTTATTCTCTGTTTATCCTAAAGAACGTTTAACTAACCGTAATTTTCAAGCGCTCAATGAAAATCGGGCGTCCATCTTGGTTGCGAAACCTTACCGGTCGTACGTTGTTGTTAAAATATAAATAAAGATTTATCACTTCAAATCTGTATGTGTATATAAAAAAAGAAGAAAAAAAAGTCTCTTAAGCAGTGGTTACTAAATAGAAACAAATACACACGTAAATCAAAAATTGGAGATATCGGATTCCCGAACTGTTTGCGAATGAGCGAACCCATCATTTGAGCCTCTGCAGCTTGTTTGTATTTTAATTTTTGCAGCAAATAAAATGATTTTCGTTAATATTCAGTAAATTTAGACCAAAAATGACTTTGGATCCAATCAAAAACTGAAATCTCAATTTTAAGGAAGTTTGCCTGTTGGAAAAGAAGATTTATTGATAAATAAACGGCCGCTTTATGTAGCGTAGATGGCTGAATGGCGAGAGAGCAAGGCTGGTATACCATACAACCGGGTTCGATTCCCGCAAACTTCGTTTACAGTTTCTACGCTTCGAAATGGTTCAAAAACGTTAAAAATTTTGTTTTGAAACCATTTTTAAATGGTTATAAAACCGTAAACTTTTGTATTTACGGCTTTTTAACCAAGGTGATTGGAAATGGTTTAGGTCCCGTAAAGATAGAAAAATGTTCCAAACCGTAAATTTAACGGTGAATTAGAGGGACAGGCTGCTGCCGATTATTTAACCGTAATTTCATGATGAAATTTTTTAACAGTGTGATCTTAGCGAGTTCAACTGTATATATATATATGAGCTGTTATAACTTATCATCTGTAGTGGATTGCAAATATATCATTAATGGAAGCGAATAAGTGAAATATGTATATTATATATATATTAACGAACAAAAAATATTGAATGCATTTCGAAATGTTAGGGAAGAGTACATATTGAAAACATTATGTGTGTGACTAAATGTATATTCTAAATGCGTAGAAATTTCTAGGAGATGTGTTCGCAAAATTTTCACTTTTAACTTCTAATAAGTTTTATTTTTATGAAAAAGTTCCTTTTTCAAGCATTCCGTCGAAGATTCTTTAAGTTCTCTTTAACGAAAATGTAACAAGTTCCGTTCAAACGATACTAAGTGTTCATACTGTAGTTATTAAAAGCAAAAATAGTTCAAAATCTGTTTATTTCGTTGAAAAAAATGCTTCTTCCAAAAGATATCTTGTGTTCCTGTTGAAAAACATATTTCAGATAATTTTGCTTTTAATTAGTTCCCCTCAAATTTCATTTCCAATCAGTTAAGAATATATTTTCACTGCACAGCCAAAGTATTCCATCTTCCTGTTCATTATTTTTAATGCTTAAGAAAATTACATGAATTTAGTTGTATGCTCATTTCGTTCTGGAAAAGGCAACTGTTTCCAATATTTCACATCCCCCTGCATTTATTTGAATTAATTGTCATTCATTTTATCATTCATACTTTTATTTATTTATTTATTTTTTTTTTGAGATTTTAAATAACAACTTATTTACCATGCATTTTAATGAATAGTTTCGACAAATGACAGTGATGATGCGTAATATCAATCGAGTGACTTCCATTTATTTTCTAAAAATTACAATGTATTAGCAGAACGTTTGAAATTTTCATTTTAGAAAACTGAGATTTTGATAATAAAAAAATGTTGTGCTATTTTTTTAATTACACTTATAAACTTAAAAATAGATGAATTATGAATAAATGAATGATTTTTAATGTTTGTTTGTGTCAGGAAGGGGAAGGGGGGGGGGGAGGGCGCTTATTGCTTCCGCAAACAAGTGCATATAAAACATTATGCGTATATTTATTGATAAATGAACAATTTTTAATCAACTTTTAAAAGTTTTTATCATATTTATAACATACCTATTAATAGATAAAAGATAAAGAAAATAATAAAAATAAATAAATAATATGATTCCAATTAAAACCATTAAAAACAAGCGCGAAGAGGAACCGGCACAAATTTTTCAGAAGTTAGAGTAACTCAAAAAAGTAGCTGCTCCAAATTCCTGAATTCGACATTTTTGATATGCGTTTTATTTAGCAGTTTCGTAAAACAGAAATAATCATGAATTTAATCAAGTGATATGTTTGCATTTATCTTCTAAAAACCAAACGCGTTACCAATATTTTCTTATTTTTTCATTTAAATTTAATTGCCATGCATTTTTAGCCTACTTTCCCGTAAAACTAAAAATAAAATGAATAAAGCATGAAAGAAGGCTAACAATTTTAACATAAGCGCATGTGGGTAAAAATGAAGCAAATTATGTAAACTCTGGGCACAAGATCCAAGTTCCTATGAGCAAGCTTATTGGAAAAAGCTCTCGGAGTGAAATATTGATTTGAACAATTCTTGTTCATTTTTGAACAGTTCAAAAAAAAAAAAAAATTAACATTAGCGCTTACATGAAATTTCAATCCCATATAAATCCTGATCTAACCGACGGATTTGCTTGCAATAAACTTTATCGGAAAGATGTCAGTATATAGAACATGTGGGCCGTGGTAGCCTAGTGTTTAACACGTCGGACTTCCACCCGGAAGGTCGCGCGTTCGATACCCACTGAAGACCACCATGTATACTTGGGGATATGTGCATGTAAAATCCGTAGACTCCACTACCTCTCCCCGTGCGTAAGCAATCCTAAGGCCTCGGCTAACAGGTAGGGGTCTCGTGGAGAAAAGTATATAGAACATGTACAGATACGAAGTTCAACAAGAAATAAACGAGCCTATGTTCCTATGAAATTTTTTGATCGGGATTTTTGAGGATATTTCGCAATGAATGAACGAATAAATAAATGAGTGAAAGAATGACTGCATGAATAAATGAATGAGTGGAAGAATGAATGAATGAATAAATAAATGATAAAATGAATAAATGAGTAGATGAATAAAAAAATAAATAAATTATTGAATAAATACAGGAATGAGTAAATCGATGAATAAATACATGAATGAGTGATTGAAGGATTGAATCAGGCTTGGAGCCGATTACAAAGAAACGTAATCGATTACGATTACGATTACAAAGGGAGAAATTGAGAGATTATGATTACGATTACGATTGTAATCATTTGCCAAAAAGTAATTACGATTACGGCAGCGATTACAGTCGTTGAAAAATGTAATCGATTACGATTATGACATCCGATTACGATTTTGATTACGATTAGATTAGCATAAAATTATCCGATTTTATGCATACAACTCTCATTTTCACAATAGTGTCATAAATCAAAAAGTTATATGATTTTTAATTAAATTTTTGATTTTATAAGAGATAACTGAAATGATGATGAATGCAATTATAATGAAACAATTTCATCATCACAGTTCTGGAATTATGACGTCGTTGCAGAAATGAAAAATTTGCATTATATATATATATATATGTATAATCAGGAAAGGCACATTCAGTATTTTTCGAATATTTAAAACTCATGTGAGGGATAACTACATTGATCGTATTTTGTATATAAGCAAAGACGATGCACTAAATGTATATATAATGCATAAGTGATTTACCTGGTTCATTGTTATTTTGTGTGCATACAATCAAAATTTAGTTGGCCGCAATTTCTGAAAATGTATATTTCTCCATTGTATTTATTTTCTAGTTTAAATTGTGCAAATATTTCACATAACACCAATTAGTTTACTGAAAATAATAATTTTCTATGATTCTTTATGAAATCACTTATAAGATGTGCATGAATTGCACGGGATAACAAAATATTCAGATAGTGTAAGAGATAAATAATCTTTTGAAAATAAATGCTGCATTTTAGAATAATTTCAAAAAATTTGAACATGAACATTCAAATAACTCTTAGCAAAATTAGTAATCGTTAAAAAGTAATATGAAGAATAATTATAATACGAATGACTATAATATTTTAATATGATTTTTGTGGTTTTTTTTTTTTTTTTTAACATGCACGAGCATATATTTTTTTCCATGTACTAACTGTTTTAATAAAAAAATAAAGTGCAAGTAATTTTACAACACAAATTTAACGTACAAGATTCAACTGAAATACAAAATTCTGTTGAGGTAATTCTAAGAAGAAAAAGATAATTATTTTTTTTAAATAATTCCTAAATATTAATTCATGCACGTAAAAAACAATTGGGAAAATGTCTGAACATATATCATTTTCTTTTACATACCTATTAATTAAAAAGAATATTAGCATTAAAATATAAATAAATTTAAGATTTAAATGTATGTACTTTTTTAAATATTCGAAGAACATATTTTTAAAAAGAATAATAATCACACGTACCAGGGTTAAGATTTCATGCATCTTAAGCATAGAGCATCATGTAACGCCTGCTCCTAAATTGCTGAAGTGTAAATGTGCTATTCTTTAGAAAAATTCTTCACTTCTGCCGTTAAAGAAAGGCGAAAACACAAAAGTCATTTCATGTCTCTTTATGTGTGTAGGTGATAGTACCAACACTAGATTTTCAGGGGGGCAGTCTACTTCGATTATTGAAAGGGAAAATGGGGCGCCCATTCTTAATGCCGGCTCCAAACCGGGACCCCCGCGGAGAGAAGAAAGGGGGAACTCTCTTTTACTCGCGGCGGTCCCGTCCAGACTCTCGAATATTGCCCAACCGTTTGAATATGTTTTGAAGGGGTAATTAAGGAAGCAAAATGACTGATGCATTTGGTCCTTCTATAGACACCTTCCCCTTTCTTATCTACCCCGAAATCTGTGACTTGCGGACAGATCACCGCTCTTGTACCGAAACTGGACGACGTCAGGAGACCTGAGACACCCCCCCCCCCCCCTGAGAGCCCCAAGGCGATGCGAGTGACATATCCAGACCAGACTCCCTTTCTTCTCGGGCTCTCCAGCCATTCCCCATGGAGAGTGGAGCCGCAATTAAGAATTCTGAGAGACCGCAACAAGTAGGACAACAAGCGTCTCTAGCAGACTATTATATGGTCCTGCCATCAAGGCTCTGCGACCGCCACACAGAACCTTTTATATTATGATCGCCCATAGGTTACAGACCGCTTAGGATAGGACTTCAGTACACAGTTTGAATCCTTTTTCTTGTAATCTTATCTCTTCTATCCAAGGGTAGCGCTAAAAATTTCAGCTTTCAGCAGGTCAAGATTACACGATTGCAGGACTAGCAGATTACGGATTTTTTCCTTAAGATTACGATTAAAATTCCGGGAGAAAAAGGATTACGGGATTACACAACTTCGATTATGATTATGAGAATATGCCATCATCAGATTACGATTATGATTACGATTTTGTCAAAATGTAATCGATTACAGCCGATTACGATTACGTAATCGCGATTACTCCAAGCCTGGATTGAATAAATGAAAGAATGAATGAGTAAGTGAATAAATATGTATTATCCGTTGAAAAATGCATATTTGAAGTAATTAAGAACTAAAGCTAAATGAGAAAGAGATAGCTAGATTATAAGTTTGAATTTGGGTGTATACGGGATAGTAGGCTCGTATAGTTCTAGACGGAACTTCTTGTTAATTTTCTAAAGCAGTTTACTGAAAGGATTTAACAGAAACTCACCACATATGACCGAAGCAATCTTGCTGTTATCCAGTTCTGCAAGACTATAAGAAAGAATTGTTAAAAAAATAATCAGTTTTGTCGGTGTGATCATCTTGAGAACAAATAGAGACTGATATTTCAGTATGTAATGAAGAAAAATATAATAACTTGAGACCGATACGAATGTTATGCTTTTGCACGCTGGCCTTTTTATATCGAATATCAAAAAATGCTTGAACCAATCTCCACATAAAAGGCGATCTTAAATTAACAGCTGTGTCAATGAGGACTTTCTCTTTCTTCTAGAAATAGTCGTAAACACAATTGTTATGAATAATAGGGTCACATAGGTAGAAAAACTAAGCCAGCCATGCTCCATAAAGCGAAAAATTTAGGATTTCCTTTTTTCGGAAAGCGAGGCACATTTAAGAAACCACAAAAGGTTATTTGCTTTAGAAGTTTTTGAACAATAATACTTTTTAACATCAAATGGTATTCTGTAAAATAATTTATCAACAAAAATTTACCATTGGTATTTATTAGAAACCGTAACTGTTTTCGTTTTGTGAAAATCGCTTCTTCAGAAAATTCAGCAATAGAAATTTAGTAAATATGCTGTAATTTTGGGGAAATAATAATTATTTCAGCATTTCGCAAGTTTTAGTGAGATGTAGCATTTTTAAAGCTTTAAAGCACATACCTACAACGACGCAAAATGTTAATTTATTTATTAGTGTCTTCTAAATATTAATGTTTTTTGCTCATAGAAGTAATTTATACCTTTTCCTAGCGTTTTCACTAGCAATGAAATAACCAAATGTTAGTTTCAGAAACATTGTTGAAAAATCTTTTGGATATTATGAGCATCAAGAACAAATGATCTTAAAGAACTGAACAAACATACATACACTCTCAGAAACGCATGCTCAAATCTCACGAAACTTTCGTCATATTTGACGAAATGGCTTCGTGAAAAATGCTCCGACTAAACCTTTCGTCAAATTGCCGAAATTTGTGTAGTAACTTTTTTAAGTCACGTGATTGCGTGAGGAAAGAATCGTTATAAATGACGAAATTTTCTTGACGATTGAAGAATCGTCGAAAATGAGGATTCTATTTTTGAGAGTGTATAAGAAGTCTTACGAAATGTATCATATAGTGTATCAAAGAATTTTTGATACTAGGTTTATAAAATAAAATAAAAGCTGGTAACTATATTTTTAAAAATTATTTTTATTCAAAAAAATCTCCTTCGGCTTCAATACATTTGCTACAGCGGTTTAACAGCGATTTTAATGCCTGTTCCAACTCACATTGTGGGACTGCCTCCAAATCTCGCGTCGAAGCTGTTTGTAAAGGGCCAATGTCATCAAAGTTTTTAAAAAAAGTAAACAAATGAACTGAGGTTTTGGCAGTGGATCCGCTGATAGTTGAGGAGTTTCACGAATGCTCGACAACACAGATGGCGCCACTGTAAGCTTAGTTCCAGCTGCAGTCTTATAAAAATTCTTTAACACACTGTGTACAAACAGCTTCGACGCGAGCTTTGGAGGCTGTCCTACAATGTGAGCAGGAACAGGCATTCGAATCGTTGTTAAAACGCTGTAACAAATGTATTGAAGCCGAAGGAGCTTATTTTTAATAAAAATGCTTTAAAAAATATAATTACCAGTTTTTATTTCATTTTATAAACCTAGTCATAAAAGCTCTTTGACACCCTTGTATATGGATACAACATACAATTTACACAATTACTCTTGTCTGAGGAGGGGAGACTGTCTCCGCTCCAACCCTTCAAATGACTGGTCTTATTTAAGCTACAAATTAAAATAAGGAAAAAATTGTTAAATAAAACAAACATGCGATTCGTGTTTCGTTGTACTCCTCAGACGAGAGCTTGTAAAATAAAGTTCCACTGACGTTCACAGGTAGGTGTCATCTTGTATCTGGCCTACAAATTTAATAGTAAAACTTACATGCAACAGATGCCTTAACATTACGTCGAATTATAAAATGCCGGCTACGTAGTATTTTACAGGTACTTAGCAGGCTTCAATAATTTTGTAGGATGAATATGAAATTTTAATTTTTGAGAATATTATTACTTTCTTATGCTTATTTTTTTTACGTTTAGACTTTTTAAACTGATTGGAAAGTACTTACTTCGACGTATTTTAGCCCTACAGATGTAAATTATTCTGAAGTATTATCGCAGGGAACTGGAACAGCATTTTTTTAATTTTTTTTTTTGAGTTACTCCGCTCCAGCTTATAAGGTTATCCACTGCGGTTCTGCTGCACTCCGTTTTCCAAGTACTAATTTTATTTAAAATCATCTTATTTGTCATTTTTATTTCTCTAATTTATTTTTATATTAATGTTTTCTTTATTAAGCAGTCTGTAAATGTGTGTTATTTATAATCATTCTTCTTATTTTATTAAATAAACTTATAGATTTGCAAAAAAAAAATCATTTTTCATGCTTTGTCGTTATTTACTCAAAACTAATTTTCACGCGGAAAAACTCATTTTGTAAATTTTAATGATGTTACGATAAAAAATTTAAAAGCAGTGGAGCTCCATGCTCGAGCTGGCTTTAAGCAAAAACATGTGTTGAAGTCAAGTGTTGTTGTTTGGATATCCAAGCTCCCCTCGCAGAGCGATCAGGAATTCAGGCAGTAAGGGAGCGCTTTCCTTTTTTTTAATGAACACCACAAGGGTGGAAGTACGACTTGACTCAAGCACAAATTATGTATTCAGATGACACCAGATGACGTCACCACAAATGCGCTACCTTCCGTTTTTGAACTAAGAGTGAATTGAAGGGGAATTTCCCACTCTTCGGGTACCCTCGCAACTGCTCTGACTTCAGGGTTCAGATTTTACATGCACGTATCCCCAGTATACATAGTGGGTCTTCACCTGTTCGGGTATAGAACACCCAACTCTCTGGTAAGAAATCCGACATCCTAACCACTAGGCTACCATGGCTTAGTCATGTGTTAACTAATGTTAAAAAAAAATCGATATTGCTTTATTGGAAATTAGGCTTGTTTTATTCCAAACGAACTACTTATTTATTTATGAAAATTAGTTTTTATATTTTAACTAAGCAGTTATTAGAAGTATATATATTTTCTAATCAATGTATCCATGGCTATGAAGGACTCTTTTCCATTAACTTCGTAAAATGTTTGAACAAAAAGTACAAGTTTTATTGTAAAAAACGTGTTCATATTTTACTGTAAGAAAAAAAAGATAATGTACAGCGTTGAAGTTTTCATTTCCTACATGCAACTTCAAATTTTTCTGGTGAATTTATTCACGTGCAGTTTCTTTATTATTAAAATATGGTTATGATGTACTAATCAATATGGAAATCACTTCTTTTATTTCTGAGTTTTGGGTTTTGAATATCGGTTTTCGATACTTTTGAAAAACCGCATATGGGAAGATAGAATTATAGAGCTATATCATTTGACATGACAATGGAAAATAGAAAATTATTATTTATCAGACTTAATTAATAATTTCTAGATTATAAATGTTTTAAATTGAATGATATTTTTGTGATGGAAGAGATGCAACATTTTGCATTCGTCTGTGTTTTTTCTTTTATAAATTGTTATTTGGTACCCTTTTGGTTGATAGTAACTTCTAAACTTGTTAAAGGTGGGACATTACAATATTTTATCACTCATTGCTTGATGAATAGTTTGTGTTTAACAGGATAGGCTTGAAATAAGGTTTTTACAAAAATTAAAGTTGCAGAATAGTTTTTGTTTGATTAAAAATTTTAACTGAAGATTTTATGAACATTTGTAATCACACTCTTACGCACTAATCAGTGGCTTAAAGGATGTAAATGTATTTTGAAATACTCCGATATCATTTTGTGTTAAGAGATAAAATATCTTACTAAATATTGCATTAAATAGCATATTTTATGCCAGCACTTAAAGAAAAAAAAACCTGCTTTTCCGATTTAACTTGCTTTCGACTTTTGGAATAAAGTAATGATTAGAAAACGTTCCGCTACTCATTTTTGGAAATTCTTTAAGCCTATTTTCGTTCTTCTCAAAATATATGGCATGCCAGTCGCAATAAAATCATCGGGGTTTGGATTTTTGCTTAGAGTCTTCACTTGGTTATCAAGAATTTTTTCTGTATTTTTAAACCTTTTTCTCGTGTTAAATTTTGTGCAGTTTATTTATTTTGCTTCTGTGAAAACGGTGAATCTTAGTGAAATAACGATATGTTTTGGAGAGTTTATTCTTTTTATAAACTTTTGCTGCATGTACAGAAAAAGCAAGACCATCTTCAACATAACTGCTTCTTCAATGATAATGCTTAATGAAATGCCGATTGAAGTTGATTTCAAATACTACAAAACGTACATGATTTTACTGTGTTCACTAGTGTACATAACCCACATGTGTTTTCCTGTGCTACTAACTTTTTGCTTTTTTTGTGACAATGTATTTTACTTTCGCTTTTTTGATCATGAAGTAAAAAGCATGTATTTAGAGCGTTTGAATTATTACCTAGTATTTGCTTCAGAATGCAATGCGTATGCATTGATCCACAGCTTTGAAATATATTACTGTATGATGTGCTGGATTTTTAAGAAAGCCTTGATGGCGTATAAGACACTTCTGCTTCAATCCCAATGCATCAGGAAACTATTAGAAACTCATAATAAAATCACAGATTTGATTTCCCAGTTTGATAACTTTGCTTCGTTTCAAATACTTATATGCGTGGTAATGACTGCGATAACAGCATTTTTTGAAGGTTTTATGTTATTTGGAGTACGTCGGCCGTTTCGAGTTCAAAGCACACCATTCACAATAGTGAATGCTTCGTTCCTTACAGTGAGTTTAATTTTTGCGTCTCAAGTGTCAAATGCCGCAAATGAAGTCAAACACAAGGTTCATTTCATAGCATTTGTAAGTTCTCCTTCCTCTTCGCATCGCCTTCTCATGAAAATTACGCTGCACGAGATAGTCCTTACAATCTGGAACTTTGTTGCCATTAAGAGAAGCATACTTTTCAGCATTTTAGGAGTACTGGTAACTTACGGCATAATCATTGGTCAACTTGGATCCAGTAATAATTAAAATGGAAGATGCTCCTCTTAATACTGTATAGAGAAGATTGCCAGCTATGCATGCTTGACAAAATATTTGTGAGGAGAATTAACGACTTTCCAAATAAATGTAAATGAGTACTTTCTTTAAACTTTAACAATTTTAGTTTTCTACTTGCACAATTCAAATTATTTGTACTTCAATAAAGCTTTTTCCTTTTTGTTTAAAACAAAATATTTTCGGTGTATCACTAGAGCGAATACAAAATAATTTAGTTTATAACTTAAACATGTGGCAACTTTCTAAGTAAAGGAATGCGTTCTGTAAGTTATCATTAAAGATATTACAGGGTGGGGCAAGAGTAATGACCCGGTTTTGAAGGGTTATTAAAAAAAAAAACTAATACAGTTTGAGACTTAAAATTTTTTTATTTTGATCTGTATTTAATACCATTTTTTACATTAAGTTTTGAATACCACTTCAGCAATATGGTGGCCTTCAGCACCAAAACACAGTCCATTTCTGAAGTTTTGGGAAACTTTTATGCACATTTCAAGGGGTATGGCAGATTCGGTCCTTCAGCTCTTCTAATGTTTGCGGATGATGTTTCCAAACTTTCTCTTTGAAATAACCCCACAAAAAAAAGAGCTTAGGGACCGTAACATTACGCGGGATATTGAAATGCACACAAAGAACAAGTAATGAATTGGTTTTGACGGGGTATAAAAAAAACTAATGCAATCTGAGAATTAAAAGTTCACCAAGATGGCGGCCTTCACACTGATGCAGTCCATTTCTGAAGTTTTGCGAAACTTTTCTGCACCTTTGGGGGTATGGCGGATATTTCCTCACTAATTCTGTCCTTCAGCCCTTCTAAGGTATGGGAACTTTCTCCTTCAAATAACCCCACAAAAAGAAAAGCTTAAGGACCGTAACATTACGCAGGGTATTGAAATGCACACAAAGATGCAGTCTATTCTCTCTGCGTGGGAAAATAGACTGCATCAGTGTATTGCTGCAGAAGGCCGCTATACTGCTGAAGTGGTATTCAGAACTTAATGTAAAAAAATGGTATTAAATACAGATCAAAATATAAAAAGTATTAAGTCTCAAATTGTAATAGTTTTTTTTAATACCGGGTCATGACTTTTGCCCTACCCTGTATTTAGATCGAAATTGAAAATTCGCCTAAAATGCAGTGCCGTTATTGCACTATGCATTTGTTAGCGGTAAGTATTCGACGCGCATTATAGCGACTCCATCTGGACTTCACTATTTGCGTCATTATATCAAACGGACGCTGTCTCAAATGAATCGTTGAATTAATATATAATTTTTAAATAATTTCATTTTTTAAAATTTGGTTAAGACATTATTTTTGAATAGCACAATAAGCAAACAATATCAAGTTTATAAAAGCTTCATACATTTTATAAATTTCAGTGTATTTTAAGTAAAAGTTTTGAATTTAAACGGATTGGAAAAATAACAGTGAGATACGATATACTTTTGTTTAAATTTCAGGAAAGTCATGACTTTATGTGACAGTTCGAAATAGTTGAACTATGAACTGCATTGTAAAAATCTGTATTACACAATAGGCGTTTATAAATGAAATAAAATTTCAAGTTAACTGAATTTTAAATAATAAAAAAATTACGTAAGTATTGTATAGAAATCTAGAATGCATTTTATATGTAAAGGAATGTACTCTCGTAACGAGGACAGTGGGGCCCAAAATATTCCATTTACTAAAGGAAGGATAGTCATGTTTTTTAATTGAAGGTTAACATTCTTTTCTGCTCGGTGCTAGATAAATCAGTATTCAGAATTGACCAATAGAAAAAATCCCCGCTCGTCCCAAAGTGGGTCGATATATCAACGGTCATGTTCCTACATGGTCGTCCTATCAAACGTGAAATAACAGAAGTCAATAGGTTCTTTTTCAAAGCTCGTAATAATGCGCAGGGTCGTTGTAACACAGGCTCGATATAACGCGCGTCGACTGCATCTCTGTTTGAACAAGAAGTTCCATCTAGAACTATACGAGCCTACTTTCCCGAATAACCAACATCAAATTTATAATCTAGCTATCTCTCTCCGTTTCTTATTTAGCATTAGTTCTTTACCACTTCAAGTATGTCTTTTTAAAAGGTATTGATTCACTCATTAATTTATTAGTTCATTCTTTCTCTCATTCAATCATTCTTTCTCTCATTAATTCATTCATTCCTTCACTCATGCATTCATTCAGAAATGTGATAAAAATACCAGATCAAAATAGTCTCGTTTAGTTCTGGATGAACTTCTACGTACCCTGTTCTGCGTCATATACTTGTTCGTATAACGTTTCTTCCAAGAAAATCCGTCTGTTAGATCAGGATTTATATATGATTCAAATTGACCCGTAGGCGCTAATGATAAATTTTTTGAACTATTCAAAATGAACAAAAAGTGTCAAAATGAAAAAATATGTTTCATCAGGAACTTCTTCCAAGAAAGTCAGAATCTTGTTCAAAGAAACTTGGATCTTATGCCAAGCAGTTTGCATAACTTGCATCATTATTCATAGGCACTAATGATGAGATGTTTTTAACTGCTAAAAATTAAACGAAAAATTGTTCAATTGTTCAAATAATAAAGAAAAATATATAAATCAGTTTTCGTCGCCGAGATCTTTCGAATGCAAGAAAAAAAAAATATATTTTTGAATTTGACAATTCTTCTAAGAGTTATTGGTGGGATTGGTGGTGGGGGGAATCGACAGACAGACCCCCAACAGACACACATTTCCCCCATATCAAAACCCTACTTTCTAATTTTTTATTCTTCAATCTTTATTTAATTACTTGGCTTATTTTTGAGTTTTAACGATATTTTCACGATACATTAAGCCTTCTTTCACACTTTTTTCCTTTTTTTAAAAAAACTTTTACAGGAAAGTAGGCTAAGAAGCAAGATGCTGTCCAAAGTCTGCGTTATTATAGGCTACAGCGTATTTTGCCCCTGAATTCGGAACATAGGGTCATATTCCACTCAAAAAAAATTTTTTTTCATATTTTTCTGTATTTTAACAAAAATTTTCAGTACCATTCAAGTATTTGCAGTAAAAAATAAAATCAGTTTTTCCAATGCTAGTAGTTTAGTAGAAGTTATATGAGTATTTCCCCTTACATTCAAAATACTGAATGGTTTCCCACAACAAGGGACAAAATTTGGAGACGATCTTGAATGGACTGGAAAGATGAATATTGCCGAAGGAGAAAGAAGAATGGGCAATAGTGAGAAAAGTGACCAAATATATAAAAAGTGACAAATAGTGGTGAGGAACTAAAAAGTGAGTGCTACAAGCCCTGAGAATGATACTTAGAAATTAATAAGAATGTGCCAAAAAGCTTTTACATTATGCAAAAACATGAAAGAAGAAAAATGAAATAAAAGAGTTAAACTTACAAGAAGGAAAAATAACTTTATTTTGGTTCAATTTCAACTAATAGATCCATCTTCTCAAGCCTTCTAATATTATCGAACTTCAGATATGCTTCTATATTTAAGTTATGTGGTCTCGTCACACAATGCTGCTCTTATTCTTATTAATGGTTTAATTTCAGAAGTCCTGCGATTCTTCATTACTACGTTTTCGTAGCCACTTAAAACGTGGACGCAAAATTTAGCACGATAATTTAACATTCAGTAATATCAACTGCATAATGTAGAGCAAACTTAAAAGTAAACATTTCGTTTTCTAATGAAAAACTATAAACTTTATTAAAAGGAAAAATAACTTTCTAAAAAATCAACAAATGAAGCAAAACGACAATCATTTTAATACAATAATAATAATAACAGGTGCATTCAAAGTCTAAAACAATTCAGTTTGATTCAGTTTGTAAGATATTATTGCTTCCAGTAATTGGTGCACTATTGAATTATAAGGGTAGCTGATAATTAGTATAAACAACATTAATTCTTTTTATTGCTGATGGTAAATGTACTTTCGTGTGTTCAGCAAGTTGCTAATACTCTTTGAATTTTCACAAAAATGAACTAGCCATATTTTAGACAATCTTGCATCATAAAATAATAAATTAACTTTGTGCTAAGTAAACTGCAACAAAAAAATTTTCGCGTGAAGAAAGCACGAATAAGCAATAAAATGCAGACATATGTTTTGGGATTGCTTGGAATCCGTTTTTCAATGCGATAGGGAGCTTCTAGATGCAAAACTTCCAAATGAAGCATTGGATCTTCATTTGGATGTTTTTGACTATCCCGAGCAATATGTCTGAATTTTAATGCTTGTTTGTGCTTTCTTAACGTGAAATTTTTTTTATTACAATCTTGCATCATTTCAAGCTTAGTACTGAGAGACGTTAAATTACTTAGTAATAAACTGAATAAATGTTTAATTTTTGGGCAGGAGGTTATAATAACAGCGCTGGAAGGTTTAATTAGTAATGTTTGTCTATTTCGCACTATTGCGCTTCATGTTCAGATTTCCAATCAGATTCCAACATGCCAGCAATTAAATATTCGTTTTTACTTTATTTTTCCATCATTGAAAAATCTCAAGACTATTATTACAATTCACCGGTTACATAGACACGCATTTTTATAGTCTTAGTGTTCATTTTACACTACTGGCCACCGTAAATGCAACACCCTGAAGGAAGCGTGCAAATAATATGAAATTTACAACATGCATTAGTGGAGGTGAGATATGCAAATGATTAGAATTTTAGCGCAAACGCACATCACGCGCGCCTGTGGCGCCACCTGAAAGCGCTTTTTAAGGTTTGGAGATTTCGACGATTTTAAGTACGGAAATTGTGTTTTTCTTGGGGTGTTTTTTAAAAAACAATCAATTATGCCTCGTAGTAAACAGCGATCATCTTTTGATCAAGTATCAGAGTTCTACAGAGGAAGGATAGTGGCCTACCGAGATTGTGGATTATCTTTCAGGGAAATTGGTTGTTGGGTTTGACGAAACCAAACAACTGTAATGTGGATCGCTGAATGCAGGAGGGTACGACGGACCGACGTGATCGATCGTATCCACCTCAGTGCACCACTTCACGTGATGACAGGCATATTGTGCGCATGGCAGTGACGGATCGCTCAGTCACATCACGAACCATAGCATAGCAGATTCAGTCTGTAACGCATCATCCAGTGTCCGCGCGTACCATTCGACGCCGTTTGCAGCAGAGTGGTCTGTCCGCAAGACGTCCATTGCTTCGTCTACCCTTGACGCAGAAACACAGACGTCACCGCCTCCAATGATGCAATGAAAAAGGATGTTGACGGCAGAATGGAAGGAAATTGTCTTTACTGACGAGTCACGCTTCTGTCTGCAACACCACGATGGTCGGATTCGAGTCTGGAGACACCGTGGAGAGGGGATGCTGAACAGCTACGTAATGCACCGCCACACTGGTCCTGCACCGGGTATTATGGTATGGGGCGGTATCGGATATCACTCTCGCACTCCTCTAGTACTAATTGCCGGCACTCTAAACAGCCAGCGCTACATCTCCGCGGTGTTGAAGCCAGTTGTCCTTCCCTACCTTCAGGGCTTGCCCATAGCCATATTTTAATAGGATAATGCGCGACCACACGTGGCACGCATTGTCCAAGTGTTCTTCGTCAACCGACAGATTGAATTGCTTCCCTGGCCGGCTTGCTCTCCGAATCTTTCGCCCATAGAAAACAAGTGGTCCATGGTTGCTCAACGATTGACCCAGAGTACATCCCCAGCTGCCACACCAGATCAACTTTGGCAACGTGTGGAAGCTGCTTGATCTGCTGCACCCCAAAAACACATCCCAAGTCTCTTTGAATCAATGCCGAGGCGTGTGGTAGCGGTGATCTCCAACAATAGCGACTGATTTTGGCAGGAACCACACTTCACAGAAGTCTATAAATTTAATCATTTGAGACTTGGGAAACATGTTATCTACAAAATTAATTTTGTTGTGATATCTCTTGTCTTTCTTGGTGTTGCAATTTGGGTGGCCAGCAGTGTACTTTATTCTACAAAGTTGTTCTTTGGTAATGGATCAACAGCTGGCGCCTAATTTGATACAAGATGGCGATGAATCGGCTCCCTATTTATAGGTATAGGGACCTTATCTCCAATGGATGCCAACTTGATTTGGAGTAAAATGACTGCTACATTTGGATTTGACTTTATACTGATAAACGTCATTTTCTATATTGCATCATTTAAAGTCACATTGAGTGAAAAAACGCAAACATAATATTCTTGAGAGAGGACGGAATTTTGCTCTTGAAAGTTAAGATTTCAATACACTGATCTATAAAATTAGAAGATAAAGAATGAATGTTTTTACATCACTTAAATAACCATGTAAAAATTGAGGCAAAAGTAGTGAGCAGATGCCATCTGCGGTTACCGTTAACTTGATATTTGTTCCCAAGTCACATGCAAAGAGCCGGGAGACTGGAGTTAGTTGATACACGGAGTTAATTGGTACATTTCCGCTGCACGTTTGGGTGACAGGAGAAAACCCTATCTCCGATAAGATAGCGCACAATATGCTTGTCTACAGTGAGAAGTAGTTTGGCTTGTGCAGTTATACTTATTTCTTACTGGTGTAAACATCTCTTCATTTAATACGTATTTGTGAAAAACAAAATTCTTCATCTTCTGTGATTAGTTCATCACTCGCCGCCCAGTCAACAAAGCCCAAAATGTCTTAATGCGTTGAATAGCTTTTAGTTTCTGGTTTTGAATCTATTTAGAAAATATTTTAATATTTTTTGCTTACACTTTTATTACCAGTAATTTAGATTGACTTCTATATGGGATCAATTGATACATTCAACATGGGGTTAGGAATTTATGTATGCCAATGATGTGGAAATAATGAGAGCTGAACCTTTGTGTATTCCTGGTCCAAGTCCTAGAGTAAATGAAGATGTTTTAATTTCTCCTGAAGACGTGCGACCTTTTTCTCGACCTGAGCGAAAAATTCGCAGCTCTAATAGGAGAAAATTGAAGTCGGAAATAACAACTAAGACTACACCAGTGCTCGTAAACTGTTAACCTTTGACAGAAAGTCAAAGGCTTAAGCATGAAAAAAAAAAAAAACTTGAGCATCCCCCGGGGATGAAGCGCGCAAGTAGTTGAGAACTTGTAATTCATATTTGTGGACATTCGAGCACACCGACTCAGGCTCATAAAACCAATCTGGCAGGCCTCACAGGCCCACGCAGGCGATGATCAAATGGGTAAGATGAAAAACCAGGAACAGAATGGATTCCAGGTCAGCCAGTCCATGTCTTAAATACCACTCAACAGACAGCCAGACAATTTGCATATGCGTTTAGTATAACGTGAATTTTTCATCTTCTTTCATTAAAAACATTTATAATAGCAAACTAAAACTGGAAAAATATTGTTGCATTAAATTGAATTAAATTTGCATCTTTATGGAAAAAAGGATTCTAATTTTTTTTTTTAAATTTCTAATGGGCTGCGTAGTATTAGTTCTAAATCATTGCAGACCTAGTGCGTTCCCAGAGATTGGTACCAATTCTTTCAGCGGCATCCCAATGAGTTTGGTTCCGTTGCCGCAATTTTTGATGCTCAGTTTCCCCCTAGATGGCATAACCTGAGCTCTGATTGATGTAAACTGCACTAGAAATTTAATTCAGCCTAGAGTATCCACTCCAAATGGATACTCAAGTGATCTTTAACATGCCGATAATCATACGACATGTCGAATTTCTGCATCTTGAAAATCCACCATTGGGCCAGGCTTGATCCTGCGAACTTGAGGGTATGAGCCCTGTGCCTTACCACTACGTCATCCTGCCCGGCGGATTTAAAAATATAATTTCACTGAAAATCCAACTGCATAGCACGACCACCGGGGACAGATTTAAATTTACACTGAAAGTAATTAGACATCCTTCACGAGTGTTAGAGGGACAAGATTATTTGCTAACAATTAGGGATGTAACGAATAGTGATTTGGCCGAATACCGAATATTCGGCCATTTCTTCCAGGCCGAAACCCTAATATTCGGTCCTTTCTTCTAGGCCGAATAGGCCGAAGCCGAATATTCGGCCGTCGAATATTAAAATTTATAGAAAATCATTGTAATATAAAGTATTTGTCAAATTTCAAATTATTCACAAAGTCAAACACCAATTACACACAATCTATGATGTATGATTTAATTCTGTTTGTTAAGAATTTAGAACTATTCAAAATTAATCTATTTTCACTATTTTTTTGAATGTAATAAAACTAAGAATTTCACCCACAAGCAGAATACAAATGACTGGTTTTACGGTAGTAAGCATTAGCATTATTTTACTAATTATTTAGTTGCAATGAAAGAAATACTAGTGCTTAGTGAACTTTTACCTTGCTCAAAACTGTTTTATGAAGACATTTTAAAGGTTATAAAAGTTAATATTTTTATTTTATGGGTTTTTTTTACATACCTATTTTAACTTTATCTATTTAATCTCTATTAAAACTTTAAAACTTTCTATCTATTAAAACTATCTATTAAAACTTTATGCACTTAACTGGGATATGTTTTTAGTTTCAAAAACCCCAATAACTTATGCGATCTAAATATTCATGACATATTCTGGGCCTTTCACATTTCTCTCTAACCCAATATTCACAATAAATCAGTCTACCGGAACAAAGTCTGGCTTCCACTTTGTTAATAATAACAAAATGAATTCATCATATTCTCCATTATAATTAACTATTGGCAGCTTTTGGGAGCAAATGCCAAATATAAAATACAATATTACAACTTTAAAATGTGTTTTGCTCAGTCAAGCCTAAAACAAGATTTAAAAAAAATAGTTTATTCTAAATTATTTTTATTAATTAAAACTATAGTGGACTAATGTATTCTTTTGCAATAATTTTAATACAATTTTAAATGTTTAAAATCTACTAATTTCTTTATTTTTTTACTGCAGCAGAACTATTCGGCCGAATAGTCCATCAATATTTGGCCAGGCCGAATTTTACCTTACCCAGTATTCGGCCAGGCCGAATTTTACCTTACCTAGTATTCGGCCAGGCCGAATATTCGG
The DNA here is from genome assembly GCA_038502835.1 of Octonoba sinensis. Classification (NCBI taxonomy): domain Eukaryota; kingdom Metazoa; phylum Arthropoda; class Arachnida; order Araneae; family Uloboridae; genus Octonoba; species Octonoba sinensis. The sequence goes on along the minus strand of CM076606.1, from coordinate 11,498,797 downwards.
CTCGGTGATGAAATGACTATTCGGCCAGGCCGAATATTCGGCCAAAGGGCCGAATACCGAATAGTGGCCGAATATTCGTTACATCTCTACTAACAATTACATTATATTTAATTCTATCCTTAATATTTAATTTTTTTGAAAGATACATATATTTGTTATGCATGATAGTTCACAGTAATATCTTAGATTACATGCACTAAAATAAAATCAATAGAATTAAAAGAAAATTTCCCCAGAACAAAATGTATCAACCAACCCTAGTCTCCCAGACAACAGCCGCTTCAAGAAAATAGTCTTTCCTTCTTTCATGTAATTCTACTCTATGCGTTTTCCGCTAGAAGATCCTCGGTACTGTAGACCAACAAACTCTTTTATTTATCATTAGCTCCAAGTTGGCCGATAATTATACCATATGTTACCATTAAGCCAAAAATGCTGAAAATTATGCTTCTTTTAATGATAACGAAGTTCCAAACTGTAAGGGCGATGTCATGCGATGTAATTTTCATAAGAAGGCGATTCAAAGAGGAAGGAGAGTCTGCAAAAGCAACAAAATGAACTTTATGTTTGATTTCATTTGCAGCATTTGACACTTGTGACGCAAAAATTAAACTCGCCGTAAGGAACAAAGTAGTCACTATTGTAAATGGCGTGCTCTCAACGACCATTGGACGATGTGTCACGAATATCATAAATCCTTCATAAAAAGCTGTAACTATTGTTAACGCGGTGCATAAAAATATCTGAAACGAAGCAAAATTGTCAAATTGAGAAATTAAATCGGTTATTTGGTTGTTAATCTTCAGAAGTTTTCTGATGCATTTGGAATGAAGCAGCATCATTTTATAAGCTTCCAAAGCTTTTATGAAAACCCAGCACATTATGCAGTAATATATTTGAAAGCTGTGTACCAAAGCATAACCATTGCATTCTGCAGCAACATTCAGAGACTGAATTAATTTCTGCAAGTGCACGTTCTTTACTTGACGAAAAAATATCGTATTGAGGGTTGTTCGATCGTAAAACAAAAAGTAAAAAACAAATATTGGGAAACCTATGTGCGTTACGTACACAATTATACAGGATAAAATCAGGAAATTCTTCTGGAAATTGAAATCTGTTTCATGTATTATTTTACGAAACATTTCAGTTGAATTGGCAGTAATATTACATATGGTCGAACCATGTTTGTACAAATGACAAAAATTAATTATACAAATAAACTCGCCAAAATAAACTGGTATTTCATGAAAATTAGTCGTTTTATGGAAAACACGATAGACAAACTGAATTACATTCACTGACAGGAAAAAATTAAAAAATATAGAAAAAATAGTTGATAATGTTATGAAGATTCTAGTGCAAAATCTGAAACGTGGTAGTTTCATTCCAACTGGCACACCGTACATTTTCAAAAGAAAGAAGACAGCTTTAAAAGAATCGTAAAAACAAATAATTGAACGTTTTTGTTTCATTGTGCTGCTTAAATATGAAATGCAGTTATCTCTTTTTAGACGCTAGAAAATTATTCTTGAAACAGAAGAGCCAAAAATCAAACAGTTTCTCAAATTTCAGGTGTTCAAGTCCATATTTACTACTGCATTTTTCTTTTTGACTTAGATACACGTAGTATCAGAATATAATGTTGCATTCTTAAAACATGACAATTTACTTTAATTAATCCTAATGAACGACTGAAAAATGTTCTTTTCTTCATTAGAGTTCAACAAAACTTATTCTACAAGCAATTTGCGGGAAAGCATTATGCCATGCCACCTTATTTAATTCAAAAGTCTCTGAAGAGATTTCTAAAATACTAACGTATGGAAAAACTGCCTAAGTAGTAATTTTTTTTTACTAGTCTTATTTTTTTTTTCTCTCAATTTTATAAAATAATGTCTGAAAAGTGTATCAAATTTTCGGTTGCCTAGCGAGTGAAAGATATTGACGTATCACGGATTATTTTTACAATATTTTCCTTAAACATTAAAAATCAATACACATAAAAATGAGATAAATCAATGCTTCACAATAGGTGACATTTTATCTAAATGAAAATCATTGGGACAAATTGTAAGGTCTTTACAATAAGCATTGTTGATGATTTAGCGGCTTTTTGCAGAGTTTTTTCAGCACAGCAGTGCGCTTAGTGCTCGTAAAGGCGAACCAATAAAACAACCTGCTGGTATTGTGACTTATACAAGGGATCAGTCATAAATTACGTAACTCAAAAGAAATGAAAGGATACCACAGTGTCAACTGTTGTCAAAATAGACCTTGTTGGAATGGAGTTTACTCTGATATGAAGTAACCCTTTTCTTTAAAATGGTTGCATAATTTTATGTCTTTGACACATTAACCGTTTTTAGTGTACCCCATAAATGCAAACGTTTCTACTTCCGTCGAGGGGTTGAGGCGGGTAGGCAAAGGATATTCCGTTCACCACACTTGACAGCACACGTTAAACTAAAAACATCCCCCCTTAACTATGAGAATTGAATGTTTATATATGTTCATACAATTTCCATAGTTCACATTTTGTAGCAATTAAAAATCATGGCATATTTCATCATTTTCTTGTTTAAATGTAAAGTGGAACGGCTTTTTTATATTATTAATGTACGAAATACAGTATAATTTTATTGAAAACAATTTCTGCTTAAGAGGACAATGCCTATTGAGTTTTTTCAAGGCTATTGTACAGCCCAAGGGTTTCAAACGTGTGACGTATGTGCAAAACTTGGCGCATTGGATGATTACAAATGGCGCAAATTTCATTTCAGAAATTTTCGGACAAATCTCTTGCCACAGAAATAACAGCAAATATTTAAGATGCACATTGAATTTGTGAACTTTTTCCCCCAAAGATGTTTCCTTTCCTTTCTTTCTCCCTTCTTATCGCCCCAAAAAAGGCCACGACCAACAGTCATGCTGTTGCGCAAAGTGCAGGTAATATTTTATTAGTACAGTAGGACAAATATTCTCCTTAAACTCTCAGAAACACATGCTCAAATCTCACAAAACTTTCGTTGTATTTGACGAAATGGCTTCGTGAAAAATGCTCCGAGTAAACCTTTCGTCAAATTGCCAAAATTTGTGTAGTAACTTTTTTAAGTCACGTGATCGCGTGAGGAAAGAATCGTTATAAATGACGAAATTTTATTGACGACTGAAGAATCGTCGAAAATGAGGATTCTATTTCTGAGAGTGTACTATACGTTAAATGCGGAGTTTAATAAACGTGTTCTTTTGCGCATTAATTTTCTCCAAAGTGAAGTAGATCTTACCATTACTTTCTTTGTCAACTATAATTCTAAAAGGTAAGAAGTGCAGAAAGGTTTTTTAGTTGTCTGGCGCATTTAGAGCTTTTATGTAAAATGTAAACTTTCCTGTAAATGTATGTAAGAGGTTGGCCACTCCTGGTGTAGCCTGTTGAATCTTGTGGTCCGTGAAGCAGATCTTTAGGTAGCTCAGTGTTTCTCTAAGTGGAATCGGCATGGCTTTCCACAATTATTTAAACTATGGTAAAATAAATTAATGAAATATTCCTTCATTCATTATATTATTTTGTTATTACTCGCAAGCACGCTGTACGCCTCGCGATTTTTTTCTTGAAGCGGTCATGGCACCCACCGATAGTGTTACTACTTGAAAGAACCGCATACTTTTTGTTTTCCTTTTGAAATAAAATTCATACATGTAAGAAGAAATTTGTTGAGCATAAAGAAGTTGTGACTGCTAAAATATGCATGGACATATAATTTTATTGTGGCATTATAAATCAGCTGAAATTATGAGAAAGTTTTTGGTTCGTGTAACGCATGCTAAAACGTCCATTGCTACAGCTATTTAAAAACGTTGCTTATCAAAAAGACAGAACAACGAGTATTTTCATTTTCTAGATATTTATTATAAAACCTGAGAAAAAATTGTGTTTACGGCAGAAATAATCGATCTGTTCCTGCAGTCGCAAAGTCTTCAGCTGAAATATGAGTTTTCGCCGCAAGGCAAGGTTCACGCCCGCATTTTGCTCCGAATCCAATTCATATAGAAGGAAACTCGTGTGTATCCTGCAGCAAATCCCGGAACTCCACATTCATATCCGAATGACACGATAGCGACTACTGCCCAGTGACCACTATCACGGATCATGAGCGGACCCCCAGAATCTCCCTGAAATGAGGAAAATTACTAAATAATCTCTTGGTATAAATTTTCCGCATTTTAAAGAAGCATGAGCAAGAGGAAAAAAACAACGTGAATAAAGCACAAATTGTCAAATCAAAATTTGATTGTCAAATTGCAAGTTTGCGGAAGAAGAAACTTACAAGTTTTTCAATTTGATCATTGATTTCATTTGATTTGACAAGTGATTTCTTTATTAACGTCGTTTTTTCCTTTTGCTCATATTTTAGCACAAATCAGTTTAACATGTGAAAAGAAGGAAAAAATAAATAAATAACCAACTCACTGTTTCATATATTCAACAGTATTTTTAAATTTCATATTACGTTGAAATTTTAATACGGCGGTAAAAATTATTTTCTCATTTAAAATACCATACGTACAATAAGACTATATATGTCCGCCATATTTAGCGTCGTATAAACTGCCATTAGTTAATCTTGCCATTAATTTTGCACTTCTTTCTCTTTGAAATATATGTTATCTTATTATCTTATCTTAACTGTAGCTGAAATCAACATCCTAACATAACACAAATTATATTCCAAAAAATGCGTTTAGAATTTTTCGGATAGCTTTTTCGTGAAGACACTCAGATGACTGTGTTTATATTAAGATAATTAAAATAAAAAAACAAGAGATTAGGAAATTTAAAATAAAATCAGAAGAAATAAACTGCAAAGTAGGATATCAGTTCCGAAGTGGGCATTGGTTCCTAGCAATTCTTTCGGAGCTTATGCTATTTTCTTAAAAATAAACAAATAAAGAAGTAACTAAATAACTTTTTTGATATTAAAATCCCAATTTCGGCACAGTGCGGCTGAGAAATAGTGAAATTCGTCTTTTTTTTTCTTTCTAAATGTTTCAAATATTGAAAATTGCAACATGAAACAGATCTTCCAGCTTATGTGATAAAATATAAAAAGTAAGAGGTTTTAGTGATACATTTCGATGTGTCTGACCTTAAATTTTAAAATTAGTGTAAAATTAAGAAAAGTACATCAAAGCGGAACATTTTGGTTACCAATATTTATCGCTAATTTTCCCTAAAACAACTATTTTTTTTACAATCGTTCCTTAAGAAATCTAGACAATACTGTCTAGACTCTGGGTTATATTTTTAATTCCAACGTTACGAACGCAGTAATTTCCGATCCTGTTTGTAGCATTTCAGCTCTCCCTTAAAACATTACTGTTCGCTTCAGTTTCGTTCCTTTACAGAAGCAAAAATCTTACATGGCAACTGTCTTTGCCTCCCTCAGGAAATCCGGCACACAAGATACCATGAGTAATGCCTCTCGGAAGATTGCTCTGAAATTCACGCTGCTCTTGAAATATCCTATTGCATTCTCTGTTGGGAATCACGGGTATAGAAGACAGTCGCATTAACACTGGACTACTCGGCCCTCCTAGAGGAAAGACAAAGAATTATGAAATACACCAGCGTTTCCCAACCTGTAGTTCGCGAACCCCCAGGGGTTCGCGCGGTGCAGAAAGGGGGTTCGCTGAAATAATATTGCAATGGCGGAATTTTTTATCTCTAACATAAAAGAAAACACGAAATAATAAATTTACTTACGTAATTAAAAAGTACACAAATGATTTTTTAAAAAATAAATTGTGTTTTCCAGATAATGCAGAAAAGAAGTGCACTGATATAGGAAGCATACATGCAAAATTTAAAATGCACTTATATCTTACTTTTGCTTGAAATTTAAAAATTTGGATCACAAATTGGAAACGAAAGTTTTTTATTGACTTATTTTAAATTTTAGAATGTATGTTTCTTCTACCATTTCCCACTTTTTCCTTTCGAGCGCGGAGAAGGAACCGGAAATATGAAAATGTACTACATAAAATGTAAAATTTTGCATTAATATAAGCAAATTTATCATTATTAAGACCCTGAAATGGAACCAGAAGGTTCATGGAACCAAAATTCATTAATTTTAAATTTGGACTCGCATTTATCACACTTTATTCCAACTTTTCTGCATTATCGCAATTAAAATTTTTTTCTTTAAATGTCCAAAGCTTTATCATATTTTGTATATTTCAAACCGGAAAGTGGAACCTATCAGAAAAATACGAGTAGTTTTTAAATTTTTTTATGAATACATATGTTTACTGCCCTGATAATTATTCAAAAAGAACGAATAATGAAATAATAATAAAGAAAATATTTGTAACTGTATTTTAGTTCTATTTAGACTTAGATGTTTCACAACAATCATGTTATTATTTCTTGCTATGAAGTAATGTGCAATAAATGGGCTAGCAAATCTTTTAGTTTTGTCACTCCTTACAAAAGGGGGTTCGCCATTTTCTTCAGGATCTTAGAAGGGGTTCGCAAGGGAAAAAAGGTTGGGAAACACTGAAATACACATTGCTTCAAAATTAGTAGTTTTTAAGTGCATTTTACTTCACATTATCCCTTTAATTGTTTTTCATGATATACTGGTAGATATATAATTGTTTAAAATATTAACGAAACAATCGAAGGTTTCAAGTCCTGGTGTCGGCAATTTTGATTTAAACTCTTATGCTTATTTTTAAATCATGCATATTGCTAATAGTTCACGTAGTTTCATTGTTGCACTTTAAATCTTTGTTATAGATGGCAGCAGGATCTGAAGCTTTTTGACTCCCATTCTCTCAATGTTAAACAGAACAATTCGTTAGCCATTTACAGTTCTACCATAAACCAAAGCAATCTGCTGGCAGAGTGTCAAGAAGAATCCATTCATGTCAAAGGGAGGAGCTGCTGGTATAAGTGAAGTGCCGATTCTGGTCTCGTTTTATTTCGTTTAACATATTTGATTTCTTGCGAACTGATGCTATGTGCCAGTTTATGAATTTAGCTGCTTTCAACAAACAGAAAAGCAAACATTCGAATTCGCAGGCTAATAAACACACCTGCAAGACGAACTTCCCTAAAACTGGAATGGATTCGTCCCTTTTCTACCATGCGTGGAAACGTCCAAATGACAGAACTTCGTGGTCAAACTGTAGCATTACGGAGGTTGCGGATAAAAAATGAAAAATACCGTAAGGCTTAAAGAAATCTCGTGTTAGATCTAACAACTAAAATGACAGTGATAACTTGTGTTTTTCTTAAATATTGCAATATCTTATGCGTTTGGTTTAGTAACTGATAAAAATTTTATAAATAGTCTTGTGTACAACAATGCTGAAAATAAATAAAGTAAAACAAATAAATAAAAATAAAAGGAAGCAAAATAAAATAAAATGAAAACATGTTGCGTTAAAAGGAACAGTTTTGGATCTACCTGATCTTGCTGCTCCCCATCCAGCTACAGTAGTACCTCTAATTTCCAAATTATGCCTGGATGTTTGTTCGAATGGCAGGCAAAGTGGGTAGAATCCAGGAAAACGTACTTCCCGGTCGAGCGTAAGCATAGCGATGTCATCATAGAAAAGTCCAGTCTTGTATCCTTCATGTACAGCAATGTTCACAACGTTATATCTAGTTCCATTTTCAAAGTAGATGTCACCAATGCGTGTGGAATAAAGACGTGGGCTGCAAAACATAAAGTTTATGATTAATTGTATATCTCTTTTGCCTTACATCTTCTTGGTATCAACGACACGAACTGCTGCATTTACAAAACTAGACGTTTTGTAACTGTTATGTATATTGCTAATTTTTAATGAAATAGGCGAATGAAAAATCTGACAACTTACCTTGACTTTTTACACTAAGCTTCTTGCTGTTTTTACAAATGCCACTTTCTTTTTGTTTAACTCTTTTTATTTCTTTATAACTATCTAAGATTTTTTTTAATGTGCCCTCCCCCCCCCCCCAAAAAAAAGCCTCATTTTTGGGTCCTTTTTCAATTTGAGGGCATCATTGCATGGAAAAACTTTTTTACTCCGAACGAGATTACTAATACTGTGATACCTAACAATTAGTATAATTTTTAAAGTTATTTATGTTACAAGTGAAAGGTAAAATTATATGTTATTGCTAAGAATACCTATTGATTAGTCACATATGCTTAAAAAAATGACATAACAATGAAAAAAAAACTACTGTTCAGCTAATTGTATGCTTCGTTACCATATATTCCATTTCCACATATTCAAATAATCTCTACGCGCTTATATGGCTTTTAGCCAAAGGTTTCTGTCAAATCCTATGAAATACAATATTCACTCTCAATGCTTTTGAGATACATACCACTAAAAACCATCTTTTTTCGGGGCGATAGATACAAAAATAGCTATTTTTCGTCAGTTGACAGTGAGCTATGCTACCAAATGAGTGTAATAAGTTTATTATCTAATATATTACATAAATTAAACCTTTAAAGCTACGTCTGAACCTCAGGAAACGGGCCCAGAAGATCTCCTAGGTGATGGGTTTTGAATTCTGTGACAAAGTTTTGCCAACCCTGCCAGCCTACACTGAAGTCAGCCATAAATTTTACAAAATGATTCAATTTAGCTACTTAAAGGTTTTTCTTGTAATTACTGAAATTACCTCGGTTGATGCTCAATGTACAGAGAAAATAGCATTGTAAGATGTCGATTTGAGAGAAATACTAGGTAGGACCAATTTTAAGGGAATTTTTGTGGATCACAAAAGAAAAGAAAAAAAAAGAAAAAAATGGGAGGGGGAAAAAGAAAGGAAACGTTTTTTTTTCTTTGCATATAAAGTGCGTAGAAAGAAGCCACCGTAATGCTTTCAGAGAAATAAAAAATGGTGTGTATTTGTTTCTTTCCCAAATTTTTGCGTTGCTTTTATAAAATCTTCCTGTTAATAATTCAAAACAAATTTTAAAGAAAATCAGGTGTAGTAAAGAGAAAACCTAAGACATATAACAAAAGTTCTCTAACTTTGAGTTTAAACTTAACACATAAAAAGGAGATAAGGTAATCACAACATAACGTATTGAAGTGCATTTTTCAGCAAAGCTTAAAATCACATTAAATAGCTGCTATTGAATTACTTCTTTATTACCCGAGCCAATTAAAAAAAAAACTTTTATTATTGGAAAACACCATTTCAAATTGTATCTTATTATATTGGGTTATCTCTAGCCAGAAATCTGTAACAGAGGAAATATTTATTAAATGGCGCGGGAAAAGTGTTTGTCCGATTTTATAGTAAAGCCGGGTTTAGACGATATAATAAAACGTAACGATTTGTCTGCATCGACAAAACGTCGCGATTGGACGGTCGGAATTGGAGACAGGTTGAAGTATTGGTGCGAATTTCAATCAATTTCTCTACATCATAGCGACAAGTCCGTGCATGTAAACGGTGACGATCGTTGCAATCTAACCTTACTTTTGTTGCTGTACGCTTCACTAAGAGCAGTGTGGTTTGCGTTTTTATTTTATTTCATTAATTTGACAGCGGTTTTCTAGCGATAGTGATGTTTCTTGAGAAGTGTTTTTGTAGTGACATCTACTAAAATGTCAGACACGCGTCAAGCCGCTCTTGAGTTTTTGTCAGAATTTATTAAAATGTACAGAAGCTTCCCATGCTTAGGGCAGGTAAATAGCAAAGACTATTCAAAGAGAAACAAAAAGATCTAGTTTATGTCGATTTGGCTGCGAAATACAAAGAAATTCACTCCTTAATTCTTTCAACAATTCCACATGAGAAAACTTCTTTTGAGTAGTCAACTTCGACACCCCTTTGTTCTAGCTTCTCTTTTCGTTTTTACTCTTGTTGCAAGGCAAAAAGTCTACAAAAGTACCTCCTCCATTGCGTGATACAACACACAAAACACAACGCTACGAAACACAAAGCTACGAAACACAAAGCTAGATGACTGATGTTGGAGAATCCCGGTTGGAGGAAAAAGACGCAAGGTGTGAACGACACTTCCGATTTTCGACAAAACGGAGCATCTTGTCGTTGCACACAAATCGTTACGTTTTATTGTATCGTCTAAACCCAGCTTTACAGTTCTTGAACGAACACTACTACATTTAAACTTGTACTGAATTGAATCATGCTTATAAAACTTATGTTAGGAAACTGAATAATAGGTAAAATGTTAACAAATAGGAAACTCTTGTTCATCAGAGCATTAAGTCAAGGCAATAAAAAGTTGTTTTTATATCTGGGGCAAGTTTTTAGTTTTTGCAATGAATATTTTTTTTTTTGAAGACTTGAACTTACTCCATTCTTTGAAAACAGTGGGCCGCTGATAAAACATGTCGGCTGTCAATCATAAAGGCTGTACACGAAAATACTTCCTGACCGGAAGACTTCCTCATCACAGCTACCTGTTATGAAACAAAAGGCTCTGAAACTTGTTTCATGGTGATCGGGAGGCATAAAAAGTTAAGTATTTTAGGGTAAGGCAGCACAATAACGTATTACACAAAAATATATAAATAAAATCTGTACCTGAGAGCCATATTATCTTAAGTCCATTTTTCGAGTTTTTGCTATGAAGTTAAAAAATAAACATTTTCAGTATTATAAAAATATTTTCTGTGTGAACTTTAAAATAAAGATGTCCGCTGGGAGCTTTAAAAGTTCGGAACCCTCGTGTAGCTAGTGGCTTTGTGGTCGGCACTCTGTATGATTAATTACATTTCTTTTTGAACTGTTCAAAATTAAAACAAAAATTGTTCAAATCAAATCTCCTTCCACGTCGAGAGCTTGGTCAAAGGAACTTCAATCTTATGTCTAGGGTATATAATTTGCTTCACATTTATCCATAGGAGGTAATGTTCACATTTTTTGAACTGCTCAAAATTGTTCAAATAAAAAAAGAGCATGGAATTGAGGTTCTCGTCGTGATCTTTAGAATGCAAAAAAAAAAAAAAATCTTTTGAATCGGACAATTTCTTCAAAAGTTATTGGGATGGGGGGGAGACAGACAGACAGACCGACCAGAGACACATTTTCCCCATTTCAAAACAGTAATTTCGAATTTTTTATTTTTCATTCTTTATTTAATTACTTCACTTATTTTTGACTTTTCTTTATTTCTAACGATAGTTTTATGATGCACTAGGGATCATTCATAATTGATATCACGCTTCGAGGGGGGGGAGGGGAGTTCGTGAAATTGTGACAAAGGGAGAGGGTAACAAGAAGTGTGACATCGTGCATTATGCAACATAGTGTGACATGTGACAAAGGGGGGAGGTGGGTCAAATATATGGGGAAAAAGCGTGACATCATTTTTGAACTGCCCCTTAAGCCTTCTTTCCTTCTTTTTTTAAACTTTTACGGGAAAGTAGACTAAAAATAGTAAAAGGTAGAAAAGGGGATAAACGAACGATAATCTCGTGATATTAAAAAAGAAAATTATAAAATAAATAAATAAATAGAAACAAAGAAGCCACTTTATTTATTTATTTCTATTTCTTAATTTTATAAGTATTCATTTAGATTACAAATCTTGTATCAACATCAGAGTTTTATCTCTTGTAACACAGGCCCGTAGCCAGGTGGGGGCCAGGACGGGCAATGCCCGACCTGGAAAATGTTTTGCCCGTCCTAGCGTTATTAATTGGAAATTAATAATCTATGCTATTTCTTATTTCTTCTACTTTTTCTAGTTGTACAGCAATTAATCGTTCCCAAAGAATTTTTATGACGCATGAAAGAATGGAAACTTTAGCTTTCTTAGCATTCGAAAGAAAACGGACTGCAAACTTAAATTTAGAAGAAGTGCTTAAAAAAACGAGCAAGCAAAGAAAATGCAACTACATTAATTTTTTTTAATTGTAACGTACCGATACATGCTTTGTGCTTCAATATCTTTATTTGAATGATCTTACACATTAAAATTATCTTTAAAATATGTTCACTTTGTAATATTATTTCATATATTTTATTAATTTACAAAAGACATTCTTAGAATAAACTTTAAACAATTCTGCCTTTTTTGTAAGTTTTAATCAAGTATTTCCTTCAAGACCAAATAATTTCATTATTGAATTAAATTAGTATTAGTTTCATTAATTGTTTAATTAATCAATTAATAAATTAAATTATTGCATTAATTATTGAATAAATTAGTAATTAAATTTTAAGAAAACCCCCAAAATGGAGCATAAATTCTAACAAGTTGAAAAAAAAATTGAAAAACTAGTTTTCCCCTCCTGTGCAAAAGTTTGCCCGCCCTGGAGTTAGAGTCTGGCTACAGGCCTGTTGTAACACCAAAATCTTCTTCATTTTAGTGGTGTGCAATTTTTCTAGCATATTTTTTCCTCCTTTGAGTAGAAACTATTACAAAGATCAAAGTGTTTTAAATATTCTCAAGAAATATAGAGCCTTATGTTGAAAAAATGAAAACATCTGTAATGGGACATAGAAATACATATAAATAAAAATTTGGGCATTACCATCCAAGGAAAATCTCCTTGTAGTACTTTTTCTCCGTTCATGACAAAAGGGCCAAAGCTATTTGCTGCCGGAGACACACCACACGCTAGAGAAAGAAGAAAAAATAATCATGTGCAAGGCGGAATTCAGACTTGGGCCTTATGAAAAACCTTTATCAGAGTTAAAGATTGTCATGGAATTTATGCTAATAGTAAAGAGTTTTCATGTGTCAGAGAACTGAAACCGCGCATTCTAAAAGAACGGCATGATCGTCTTGTACTGAACTTAACCAACTGGTGAATTCAGTGAAAAACGGTGCGTAGTTGCTCACCAGAGAAAATCGATGTCCAACATCTTATTAACTTTCAGACTTTCTTTTCACACAATAGCGATATTTGCATTTATTCTTAATATTTTTATGAACTTAAAAGAAAATGTGCATTACTTCAGGTTGAAGCTTAATTATACTTAAAATGTGATGCAATATTTCAGTTATCTTAAATTTCAATTAAAATATTTATTTTATGGTTCCCATAGCTAAAGTGGTTTTATAATCTCTTAACAGAATATAGTTTTGTGATGCTGACTTTCAAATTTAATAATCTAAAAACTTCGGCAAACGATGCACTGCACAAAAATGTACAGATTTTTTGATTCCGTGAAAAAAGAAAAAGTAAAAGAAAAAGAGAAAGAAAGAAATGAATGAAAGAAAAAAGTGCCGAGACGAAGTACTAAATTACATTCGAAAAGCCAGAAAAAAAATGAAATATTAGTAACAAATGGTTTTTAAATACTTCTCCTGATTACATATTAGAATATCCAATACATCACACATCACGCAAAAACATCAAAGTCTTACTTTGGCTGTGTGTATCTGTGACCAAGACGAGTCCAATAGTTAAAAATAAAATTGAAGTAGACATTGTTATTCCTTAGCTGACACAACATGAACAACTTTTTCCTTCACATCAGAAATAGAAGCTGCCCGATACAAAAGGTACAGAGTACTTTCTTAGTGGACATCCCCATGATCTGTGAAATATTTATAAGAGTAAAAAATATATATATATTATTATTAATAGAATTATACATTGCAACTTTGTAAGTTTTCAATACATTTTAGCAGTTGTTTATTGAGAAACCGGAATATTACACTTTGTAGCTTTATTTGAGATACCTTGCTTTAAAAAAATATATGCAATCAAAACAATTGAGGTACGACCATGAAACTCGGCATGTGCATCGTGTTTGTTTATACAAACAACTATTTACAAATTGAAAAGAGGGGAGAGAAAAAATTGTAACTTGTAAAAACAAAAATAATGTTAATTTCAGTCAGGTTTTAAACCCGTCACAAGGTTTAAACAACAGAGGGCTCTGCAACAAAGCTGGCCACGAAGGGGGATTGTTTTCAGGGGATTTTAGCCCTTTTTTCGAGGGGGTCAACGCTCTTAAAGGGCCTTAGTTGCTATTGGGGGGGGGGGGGGGGGGGGGAATAGCGCCATCGTTCTCAGGAAGAATGGGCCTCCCGTCATACCAGCTAATATAATGTCTGGTTGGGCCAGTGATGTTTCTGTTTTTGGTTGATTCTGAAGTTGTAAACTTTAGTACGTGCTGAACAATAAAAGAAATAATAAAAAACGTTTTAATATTTCACAGGAATAAAGGGACCGTTCATAAATGATGTCACGCTTTTTTCCCATATTTTTGACTCCCCTCCTCCCCCCCTTCGTCACAATATGTCACACTTCAGCGGACCCCCCCTTCCCCCCTTTGTCACGCTATGTTGCATAATGCAGGATGTCACACTTCTAGTTACCCCCTCCCCTCCCCTTGTCACACTTTGTCACAATTTCACGAACCCCCCTCCTATTTTCGAAGCGTGACATCATTTATGAATGATTCCTAAATAATCAAGATCGTTAAAAATGCAAAAATTCTCTATCCGAAGCCTGTATTCAATTGCATTGGAGGAAAATAGCGTACACTATTATTTTCGATCAAAATTTCAGGTTTTTACGAGATACTGAAAGAGTTGTTAATTTTTCACTACAGTGGAAGCATTGCCTATTAATGGTTTTGACGGATTTTTGACTCAATTTGCTTTCTTTTGGAAAAAAGGATCATTAAACCTTTGTGCAAAGGGTCTCTGATTGAAAACTTATGCCGCGCGGTGTCGTCGAATCACATGAAGTGACAAAGTTTTTAATAGTGTGGCTTTCAGATTTCTGATATTGGTGAATGTTGTTCACTATGTCGAGCGATGTAAAAGTAACACTGAGTGGTGTCGAACCTTTCATTTTTTCAATGACAGCACATATTTTTTTTCGATATTGTCCTATTGTCATGAAAGCAACAAGGGTCGGTGTAACACAAAATATCGATTTTTAGTTTGATGATTCATGATCTGTGATAAGCAGGGCAAAATGGCTGACTCCGACTGCTGGATTTTAAAACTCCGCCACCGGGTACCCCTTGCCTGACGAATAAGTATCGGCTATCTGACTCCGAAGTTTAAAGCCAGTAAATTATACATATTTTTGAGAATTCCAAAGTTTCCAAATATGTTGTAAGCTTTTAATTTACTGATCATTTAAAAATATGCTAATTAAATAAATTTCATGAGTCCAATTTGACACGTCGGACCACCAGAGCTTTATTCCGATTTCAAAACATCCGGTATCCAGGCTCGGATACCGGATGTTTTAAAATCGGTTGTATATCGGATATCCGATGCGTTCTCGGGGGGCGAACGGGATCGGTCCAGAAGACACCGGATGTCCGGTGTCACACCGTTAAATGTCGATAAGTCTTTAATATTTCAAGTTAAACTTGAAAAGTATGATTGGAATGCCATTTTTTTTATTAGACAGAAAAACTAAAAAATAAAACCTGGAGTCGGAGTCTGAGTCGGCACGTTTTTAAACGACTCGGACTCATTTCCTCCAAAATAGAAATACAAATACAAAAGTGACGACCAGCAACAGGCTCAGGGCCCAACTAGGCTGGTCCTAGTCAATTTAGCAGTCCCCAATGAACCGGACAGCCGGAACTCCGACTTCATAGCCTGGTGATATCAGACTGACTACTTTTCCAATATCGTCGAATGACTTGTGTAATAACACAAGTCATAATGGGTTCCATTATTTATTTCGACCTAATAAAAATAGTCGCAATATATGACTTTTTTTTTCCTTCCTATAATCATGATCCAAAAATATTAACTGTACTGAACCAATTCCAATTGATGAAATATTTTTGTGTATCAACATTTTTAATACATGCAATATAAGTTAACTTTAGCAAAAACATGTGGTTTCATTAATGAATACCCAAAGGAAAAATGAACGCAAGACATTACGAAATAAATCATATACAACCTGTATTGCAGGTTTCCGACTCTTTTGATGCTACTAAACACATACTTCAGGAAATAATACAAGTAGAAAATTCTATACAAAGCATAGCATGTTATATATTCTGAAAATTAAGGACTTTGTGTAAGATTCTGACATGTCTTTACATACAGAATGAAAGCATTGCTATTAACAGAGTCCAAATCAATTGCTTTGACGTCGAAATCCGAGTTCATGCCGGAAATAAAATAATACCACTGGCGCTATCTATCGGACAATACATAGTAATAACCTGCGGCAATAACACAACAGCATGAACCTTGCAAAGAAAAAAGAAAGCAGTTGCAGAAAGCGCAATGATCAAGGTCAAATATCAGAAACGAAATTCCTTCGCCAAATGAGTTCACAATTATTGGCAATTTATCGCCATCTTTAATTTCCGAAATTTGCTGTGTGTTTAAGAATCCCTTTAATTAATAACTTTTCTGAATTGGTAACAGCAAAAGATTCTTTTTTCCCTCTTCGATTAGTCCTAGTCTCCTGGTGTTTCTTGGCCCTATCTGTTTCTTGGTACTACGCAAGAGATGGCAGAAGCAGATGAAGGAAACAAAGTAAAAGTGAAAGCAAAGGCAAAAGCTAACATATATATATATAGCATGTCGGTTATTAAGCAATTATTATTGCGGATTATAGTATTTCATTGTTAAAACAGGAAGTTATACCCCAAGTAAATTTATATCATATGGGTTAATATCATAGCTTTAATATTAACTTAATTTTCTTGCATTTGAATAAATAAGTTAATGCATTAATGCGTTAATTTCCATAAGTTAATGCAACTGTGATATAATAATATTTATTTATTTACTAGCGGTACCCGCACGGCGCTGCTTGTGCCGAAATTTAACCGTACCGAAAAAACGTAAGCACAGTTTCATTAGTGCGTTCCGATTTATCGCCAATGACTAATTAAAAAAAATTCAATCAAATTGTAGCGTGTCATATTCGCCACGTTATTAGAAATCTAGTATAAACCATACGCATTCCATTTCTGACGATATTTATTTAAATGCTATTGCTAAATCAAGGAAATCGTTAAATCGGGGAGACAGTACTTTTATGAAGTTCAATCTCGAATTTAAAACCTATTGCTAATTTGAGAAAAATGTTAAATCGAAGGTATGCTTTATTATTGTTTTTCCGTTGATAACTAAACTGATGTCTCTCTATTTTGAAAAAAAGGTTTTATATTGAAATTAAGCTAACACTATTCATCCGGAGTTGAGGAAACTGCTAATTATTATTTTTGGATCAAGGTAAGCATTAAGAAAAGTACTAAAAAGCTTATAACTGGCGTTCTTATTGACATGGAAACTTAGAACAAATATCATCTTATACAGAAAAATCAGCGATTTCGATCGATATATTACATTAATATGTGCCAGGTTGTTTTTCACCCCCATATTGGGGAATTTATGTGGACAATTGGCGTAAAATTGGAATAAAAAAAGAACTACCTGTAGGATTTTTTTCAGAACCTTCGCAGGAGTGTACTCAACAAAGTTTCATGGCGATCGGATGAATGATGTAGTAATGCATAAAGGACAGACACACATACATTCATTTATGTATATGGATTTGAAGCATACTTATGTGTACAAAGTAGCGTAGAGAGAACTATTTCATGAGACACATAGATGCAATACTTATAATCGTTCTCACATGTATCTATACATACATATAATTGGAATTCTTCATTGGGGGGGGGGGGGAGTAGAGTGACGCTTATTTTTGAAACATGAAAATATGATCTTCTCAACTCCCACTTTTACTTCTTTTCCTGAAAAAAAAAAAAAAAAGAAAAAGAAAGAAAGAAAGAAAGAAAAAGTTTAGGCTGAATCGGATCTAACAATCCTATTTAGAGTGTAGCTCAATAATGGAGAAGTTTGTAATTCAAGTGGTCAATGTATGCAACATCATTGAAATTTAATTTAAATGATTTAAAATGCATTTAGTATTAGAGTAGCTTTATATTTTAACTCATTAATGGCAGCATTAGTTGCGAGCATTTGAAGCGTGTATAAATCCTGAACTAAAAGGTAAATTTCCTTCGAACAAACGGGTTTCAACAATTCAAAAGATTTTACATTTGTTGTAAATGGAGATTTAAATCGTTCAATCAAAAAAAAACTAATAAAACAATAACTATTTTTCTGAACAAAACAATTGAGAAAGATAGAAATTTTGAGCACATATTTATTTTGCTTTTTTCTTTTAAGAAATATCGAAAACGTCATTAATAACAAGAAGTTCCGTCTAGAACTATACGAGCCTACTTTCCATTTTCAAATTTATAATCTAGCTATCTCTCTCTCTCTCTTTCTCGTTTAGCTTTAGTTCTTCATTGCTTCAAATATACCTTTTTCAACGGTTAATACATGTATTCATTAATTCAGCCATTCATCAATTCATTTATTCAGTCATTCATGTATTTATTCACTAATTTACTTATTTTTTCATTCATTAACTCATTTATTCACTCGTTTATTTCTTTTTCATCATTTATTCACTCATTTGTTCATCCATTCTTTCACTTATTCATTTAATCATTTATTAATTCAAAAATGTTCTTGAAAATCCCGGTCAAAAAATTTCATTGGAAAATAGGCTTGATATTTCTGGATGAACTTTTTATCTGTAAATGTTCCACGTTATAAGAGCTTTCCGATAAAGTTTGTTCCAAGCAAATCGGTCCGTTAGATCAGGATTTATATAGAATTGAAATTTCCCCGTAGTCGTTATGTTAATTTTTTTGAACTGTTCAAAAATGAACAAAAATTGTTCAAATTAATACACTGTTAGAAATTTCATCATGAAATTACGGTTAAAGAACAGGCAGCAATCTGTCCATCTAATTCACCGTTCAATTTACGGTTTGGAGCATTTTTCTATCTTTAACCATAACCTAAACCATATCCAATCAGCTTGGTTAAAAAGCCATAAATACAAAAGTTTACGGTTTTATAACCATTTAAAAATAGTTTAAAAACAAAGTTTTTACCGTTTTTGAACCATTTCGAGGCGTAGAATCTTCGAGGCGTAATAACCGTAAACGAAGCGTGCGGGAATCGAACCCGGGTGTGTGGTTCACCAACCTTGCGCTCTAATCATTCAGCCATCTATGCCACTAAAAGCGGCTGTTTATTTATCAATAAATCTTCTTTTCCAACAGGCAAACTGCAGTAAATATCACTTTTTGATTGGATCCAAAGTCATTTTTGGTCTAAATTTACTGTATATTGACGAAAATCATTTTATTTGCTGCTAAAACTAAAATACAAACAAGCCTCGGCAGCTCAAATTATGGGTTCGCTCATTCGCAAACAGTTCGGGAATCTCATGTCTCCAATTTTTGATTTACGTGTGTATGTGTTTCTATTCAGTAACCACTGCTTAAGCCACTTTATTTTTTCTTCTTTTTTTTATATACACATGCATATTTGAACTGATATATCTTTATTCATATTTTAACAACAACGAACGACCGGTAAGCTTTCACAACCAAGATGGAAGTCCGATTCTTATTGAGTGCTTGAAAATTACGTTTAGTTAAGCGTTCTTTAGGATATACAGAGAATAAACGATTTTTTCCCAATTAGCGGTTTGTGTACTGTCTTTTTAATGGTTATTCAACTGTTGTAATTAAATATGGTAAAATAACAATCAAATAAATGGTTACTTTAGTATTTTCTTACGGAAATTTTTAACAGTGTATTTCACGTCAAGAACTTCTTTCAGTATTCCGAGATCTTTCGAATGCGAAAAGAATTTTTCGAATCGGACAATTCGTTCAAAAGTTATTAGGGGAAGGGGATAGACAGACCGACACACTTTTTCCCCATCTCAAAACCCTACTTTCAAATTTTTTATTTTTCAATCTTTATTTAATTACTTAACTTATTTTTGACTTCTAACGATTTTTTCACGGTACATTAAGCCTTCCTTCATGCTTTATTATTATTTTTTAAAACTTTTACGGGAAAGTAAGCTAAAAATAGAAATACATTCTTACAAATACTTAACATTGTTAAAGGCAAGGGATTTATTGACTGTTTCAGTAGGTTTAAATTACTTTTCATTCAAAATAAAAGCTACAAACGAGTACCTTCAATACAAATGATTATTAAGATGCGTTTACGGTGTTAAATTCAAAATTTGTAATGATATGTAATTTATTTTGGAAATATTAAAAAGTAAATATTCTCTTGAAATAGGTTAAAATTCATTTTTGCATGATACTGTAATAAGCGTTTTTACTGGGTTTCTTCATTTCTTTATTAATTATTTTATTTACTCAGTTTTGAAATGTTATGTAGGCAGAAATTAGTCTGTAATTCAGCTCTGTAGTTTGCTTTTACTACATTTGTACGCTTAAATATTGGAAATAAAAGTTCATGAATTTTGAAATGTTTCATATAAAAAAAATTATAATAATTGAGATTCACTGAAACAGGAGGCGTAACAGTTTAATAGAATGAATTTAATAGTTCTCCTTTTAACTAATAGTTTCCTTCTTATATAAAAGAGACATTTTTTCGTTTTCAGAAAATTATTTTACTTATATTCACCAAACACGACAACACCAGTTGAACAAAATACTTTCTCCCTTCACCTGAAAGTAAAGTTTAAATAATATAATTCCTTATAAAGATTGTAACGCAATAGACCATATCTTTTCACGACTTATAAAACTTTTTGCTTTATGTTCTGGATTAACCTACTACTCCGGGTGTGATGGACAATATACAAGGGAGAGAAAAAGTATTAATGAAAAAAAAGTAATAATTGCGAGTACACTAAATTTGTAAATGCTTATTTTTGTCAGTTGAAACAAAAACTACCTTAATTACATGGTTCAATATTAATTATTGCTTGAGTACTGTACTATTTACTTAACTATAACGATAACTAAGTTCATTATATTGCATGAAAACGAAATGGCAATTCCATATGTGATGGAACGACAATTTAGATCAAAAACAAAAATATAAGTGACTACGGTTAAGCTAATTCAGCAAACTATTTTTTTTTTTTCATTTTATTCTATTGAGAATTCCAAGATGATTAAATATATTAAAAAAATAATAATGTGAATAATGCGTTACTGCTATTATTATTAATTGTTTTGCATATATTTAGATCTGTGTGACAAAGTGACGTTCTTGTCATTCAAGAAAGAAAAAAGTATGTTTCGATGAACAT
Organism: Octonoba sinensis; assembly: GCA_038502835.1. Taxonomy (NCBI): domain Eukaryota; kingdom Metazoa; phylum Arthropoda; class Arachnida; order Araneae; family Uloboridae; genus Octonoba; species Octonoba sinensis. Next base: position 11,477,671 of record CM076606.1, on the reverse strand, counting down.
AGCTCCACTGAAGTCATTTAAACTTTTGTTTTTTATTAAAAATACATCCCGTCTCAGATGAAATGGGTTTGCTCATGATAAAGACAGAACTACATGCACTTTTACTTCCCAAGCATTTATTTCAAACTACGAGAAAATCGACGCGAGTTTAAAATACGAAGATTTCCTATCTTTTCTTCATTTCGGAAGTCCTTTCCTGAAAGGTCCATTCCCATCACAAGGCATTTGATTCATGCCCGCATTTTGCTCCTAATCCAGTTCATATAGAAGGAAACTCTTGTGTAACCGGCAACAAATCCTTGAACTCCACACTGATATCCAAATGCTACGATGGCCACCACCACCCAACGGCCATTATCACGGATCATGAGTGGGCCACCAGAATCTCCCTACAAAGATAAAAGTCATTAATTAATCACTTGCATCAACTCTTCCGAAATAAATAATAATGAAAAAATTAACTCCATATAAGAAAGACAACACATAACACACCATTTTTGCTTTGTTTCAGGTACTAAAAATTTAAATAACTAAGTAATTTTGGTGGGCTTGCACCTACTTAGGTGCAATCATACCTACTTAGTGAAAGAATTTTCGTATCAGAAATTAAATTTTGCTTTATATATAGAAATATGCCTTGAAAATCATGTCCAATTTTTTTCATATCTGTCGCGGAATGTTTTTACATATTAATTCAAAATAATCATCTTAACTGCAAAAAATAGTATGTGACGTCATGGATGACAAAGGCGATTTTCTGCCTGAATTTGTCAACTATTCAGTATTTTTTTATTTCTAATGGACTACTGTTGGTTTCTGTCAATTGCAAACCTAGTGCGTCTCCGAGAGATAGGTACAATTCTGTCGTCATCCAGAGTAAGCTGCCTGGAAGGTGCCAAAAAGAATCCATTCATGTTCAAAGGAAAACTGCTGGTATATAAAAAGTGCTGTGTCTGTTCTCGGTCTAGTTCATTTAAAATATTTGATTTCCTCCTAACTGATGCTATATGCCAGTTTATAAATTTGAAAAAAAAAAAAACAGAGAAGCAAACATTTCTAATTTGCGTACTAAATAAACGCACCTGCAAATCGAACTTCCCTAAAATTCGAATGGATTCGTTGTTTTCTGCCATGCGCAGAAGCGTCTACTATCAAAAGTTCGTGGTCGAGCTGTTCCATCTCTTTCAACCGCACCACAATGAGTGTGGTACCATCGTCACATAAGAATGTCGACGCCCAGTTTCTAAAACTGAAAGGGTGAGAACCCGGACTCTGTTGGTGCGAAATTGCACTAGGAGTTTAATTTATCCGAGAGCATCCAAGCCAAATGTTTACTCAAGGGATCTTTTATATGCAGCAGAATCATACGACTTGGACGCAGACGATTTTCTGCATCATGAAAATCCACCGACACAGGCATCCTCGATCTTCTGACCTGGAGCCTACGAGTCCCGCTTCTTACCGCGGCGCCACCATGTCGGCACTATTCACTATTTCGTGAGTCAATAGTATGATATTTACCCACCTTGAAACCAAAGCGATATTTACGAACTGCAAGTAAGGGATTTGTCTATGTCTTGTCTGTCGTACTTAAATTCCTACAAAACTGTCCAACCTTGCTTCGCGTTTAAAAATCGAAACCATATTTATCAGTCCATTAGGGACGATAAATATGATTTAAGGCTTGTTCTTAGTTCATTTGATATGATAATATCCTTCTGAAATTTGCGAATTGCTTTTCTAAATGTAGTATTTCGAAAAGAAACAAAACGGCAGGAACTGTCAAGAACAAACTGCTTTGAAATAATTATAAAAGCTAAACTTAAAGCATGATTAAAACACTTGTGATGGAGAAGCTGATACCCCCTATCACCTTTCGATCGAATTGGTGGTAGAAAGTACTATTTGGCTCTGGCCAAGAGAGCTCCGATGGGCGGAAGATTAAACAATTCCAATTGTGAAAATAAGGGAGAAGGAATAGGTTTGTCTCAACAATAACATAGGAAGAAGTTAATGGTTCAATGTAAAAATTCTCTCTAAGAAGAAATGATCTCGCTCGAGGTCAAGCATCTCCTTGTTAGAGCTACACTGTAATTGAGGTGCATTGTGGTTGCATACGTAGCAGTTCAGCGTCGCTAACATTATCCATTTTCATCTATTTTAATAAACCAAAAATCTTACGTTGCAACTGTCCCTGCCCCCTTCAATGAATCCGGCACACAAGAGACCGGGTGTGATGCCCCGGGGAAGATTAGTCCGGAACCCGACACCCTTGTATATCTTATTGCATTCTCTATTGGAAATCACTGGCATGGAAGACAGTCGCATTAACACTGGACTCGACGTGCCTCCTTCTGACTCTAGAAAAAAGACAAATAATTATGAAATAAACATTGTTTTAAAGATATGGCTTTTTAAGAGATTGTTGAGATCAGGGGGTTTGTCTTTTTAAAATATTGCAATAAATGATGTGTTAGGCTTGGACACGCATCAAAGCTTTACAAATATTGTGCCCAATAATGCTACAAAAAATTATAGTATGTTTGCATTAACAAGAACTGGAAAACGTAGATCCTACCTGGTTTTTCAGCTCCCCATCCCGCAACAGTAGTTTGTCTAGTTTCCAAATTTCGTCTGGACGACTCTTCGAATGGCAAGCATATTGGATAGAAGCCGGGGAATCTCACTTCTCTGTCGAGCGTAAGCATTGCAATGTCATCATAAAAGAAATCAGAGTTGTATCCCTCATGAACAACAATCTTTACAACATCATATCTAGTTCCATTGGCATAGTAGATGTCCCCAATACGTGTGGTATAGAATTCTGTCCTATGTAGAATAATGTCTCCTATTATTACATTTCTACTTACCTGTTATTGACTACATCTTATGCCCAAACTGATTCATAAAAAAAAAGGAAACTAGAATTTTAAAAATAGTAACATAACAACATTTCAATGAAATATTCAAAAGAGAAACAGCTACCTTCTTCAATTGCTTGGCATTTGATAACTGAATTTTGCCATTAATTGTCAACTAGGTGGCATTCCGGAGACTGTTCATAAAAGTCCCGGATGTTCGCACAGATTTATAGACCGACAGATTTGCACATATTCTAATAGTATGGATAGTGGTCGAAAGAACAGCTATTGTTCAACTTGTACTGAGCTAAATAGTATGATTCATAAAAAACTAATGTTAAAGAAACTGAATGTGAATATTTGTTGACGTATAAACAAGGAGGAAAATTCTTTTTCCAAGTGCACTAATTAAATAGATTCGTTTCGGAGTTGCTTTTGCACATAGAGCAAGTCTCTTATTTTGGTAATGAATACATTTCTTTTAAGTTTCTACTTACTCCATTCTTGAAAAACAGTGGGCTGCCGTTAATACATGTCGACTATCAATCAGAAAACCTGTGCACGTGAATTTTTCAATACCACCAGGTTTCGTCATCACAGCTGCCTGCAATGAAACAAATATGTCAGAAGCTTGCTTCATGGCCATCGTTAGACCTAACATAATGAAATACTTCAAGGCACTATTGCGAACAAAAATGTACAGGGTATTTATAACTAAAGGTTTCCCCGTTTTGACTCACGTTGAGCTCAGTCTAATAAGTGGGTATGATAAACGCACGTGGTAATAGCCATTGGTTGTTGAAACTTGGTTTTATACATTATACAGACTGCGAGTAAATGAGAAACGAAATTTACAACAATAAAATATTAGTTTAAATTTTTCACAGTAGGTGGAGGGCTTTTTGCTTCCTTATTGCAATTCTCAACTGAAGAAGAAACCCTTCGCGATGCTATGGACCACGCTATGACTTTGAACAGGTGATTGACGCTCATGGAATGCGTGTTCAACAAATTCTGGGATCAGACAACAGTCTTTTCCCCATACGCCTCGTTTTCACCTGGGGATAAAACTTAGAACTAGCTTTCACTCATTGCAGATTTCATTTTCCCATTGCTCATACACTATCTACCAAAAAGTATTTGGACACTTTGGATCATTTAGCAAGCTCTCAAATTGGAGAAGAAAGATAAGGGGTTTTCCACAAATTTTTATATTGCATGATAATTTTGGCAAAGTAAACAATAGCGTTCAAATTCAGACTCCATAAACACAAATAATGCAATTTAATTCAGTTTAACATCTGTCAATTTTCCAATTTATCATACAATATAAAAATTTGTGGAAAACCTCTTATCATTTTTCTCCAATTTGAGAGCTTGCTAAATACGGCTCACTGTACGGTGTATATCAGTTTGAAAAATATCAATAGTCAACTGAAACTATTACATAAGTTGCTCCATAGATCTCACTACCAAATTATTAAAAAAAATAATTAATATCTTTCGCGCATGCGCAATCACATTTGTTTTAATAAAACTGCTCAAATCTCATCGACTATTTATTACATTTTCTCCACGTTTTGGTACCATACTTACTTTTTATTTTGTCAAATTGTCTGCAAGTTTCATGTAATTTGAGATAGAACTTAGCGAGTTATAAGCAAAACACTTGCGAAAAATTTCGAATATTTAAAATAAAAGCCCATATCTTCATGAATATTACTGCTATTCTGACGAAAGCGGGTGTAAGCATTGCGTATATAATTAAAAATGTTTTGCGAAAGTTACAGGACGTTTCGATCATTTTCTGATACAGGATGTTCAAAAGTGTTTTTCTTCTTCTTAAATTTTTTGATTGCCCCCTAATTGCCCCTAAGCCTGAATTTTGTTTCTTAAATGTGAGTTTAAGTATGTTCTTTCCATGGTACAAAATACAGAACAGCAAGTTTAATATTTCTTCAGAATTTTTAAAAAATGTCTAAATTCCAAAGTGTCCAAATACTTTTTGGTAGATAGTGTATAACGTTATAACAAGTTTCAATGACATATGTCCACTAGAATAAGCGCTACGCAAACACTATAAAGAGGGTAATTTTAATTATAACCACGCTTTATTACACAATTATCGCTCTTGGGCTGCGATAGCGGCACAACTCAAAAAATCATGTTTTGAGATAAGTGGGTTTAAAGCTCTCATTGCTAAGGAAAATGCATAAGAAATGCTTTAGTTTGCTGCAATCTTACGGCCTAGTATTGAATGATGAGTTGTGCTAGTACTGCTGCTGAAAAGAATGTGTATTTTCATATTTACATCTGTTCTTGGTCCAAAACGCGTGTTTTTTGAGTTGTGCCACTAATGTAGCCCATAAACGATATAGATATAAAAAACTATTTTCAGAACTTTGTTTAAGTTCTGTCCTCAAGCGGAATTTTGGTCCGAATAAGCGAATAATATTAGGCTTATGCAATCAGATTTGTTTCGGTTCTTCAGAATTTGGTCCGAATAATGGGGCTGGTCCGATTAGCCGGCGGTCCAACCCACCGGATTCCACTGTATTAGTGACTATAATTAGGGTTAACAATGTGAATGTCACATTACTTCGTTGTACAAAGTAAAGGAACCATTGCGTGGTCGTGAAATGTTTCTGACTCAAGCTTCAGCGTAGATTTCTATTATAATCACCCATGAATCAATTTCGACTAGGTTTTTCACAGCGTGCGCCCTTACATATGGTGCACCGAAATACCCAGTTTACATGCAGAAGAAATTAATATACTATTTACATCAAAGTATACATGGTTGTATTTGATTCTGCAGTAAGTTAAATTAAAAATGTTTATTGATCCGTAATTGGGGCTCCCACAAAAAAAAAAAAAAAAAAAATAAAATCGTGACACTTTTGAGGTTGAAATTGACTTCTAATTGTTTTTCAGAACTTTGCCAACCACTGTTTTATTGCCTTCATTTCTTCGCTTCGTCAAAATCGCTGCAGAAATCAAAGTTGATATTCTTTTTTGTGAAAGAGTTGCCCATGTTTAAAAAAAAGATAAATCCGTACATCAAAAGCCCATGGGTATTATCTGATATATATATATAGATAAAAATTTCGACATTACCATCCAAGGAAAATCACCTTGTTTCACTTGTAATCCGTTCATGATACGAGTAGTAAAGCTACCCGCCATCGAGGGCAAGCCGCAAGCTAAAATGAAAAGAAAGAAAGATACTTTTTATTATTTTCTGTCATGTTTAACACAAATTGGACTTCTACATTCTATAGTGTTAACTCTCTGTTCACCGAATTATGAGAAAATAAGGGGAATAAGGTACATCTACAGTACATCACAAGTAATGCAAAAATATCAAAGACTTACTTTGGCCGAGTGCATCTCTAATCAAGACGAGCCCAATAAAGAATAATAAAACTGAAGTCGACATTGTTCTTCTTTAGGTGACACAACATCAATCCACCCTTTCCCATTTAGATCAGAGATAGCTGTTCTTTGGGAAAGGACTTGAGTACATCCTTACCGGATATCCGCATGATTTCTAAAATTATAAAAATGAAAAATTGAAGCATTATTAATATCATGATGCAAGTATTATCAATAACATTATTTATTACATATTTTATAAGAAGATTTATTGTTTATTTAAAAAATTGATCACTTAGCTTTGTAGTTTTATTTTACAAATATTCTTTAGAACTTGGGTAATCAGAATTGAGGCGGTGAGAAGCAAAGTGACTAAAGTATCATTTTGAGTAAAACTCGTTTGAAGTTTAATTCCTATACTAAATTCTAGAGGTTCTTCATGTAAATATTTTTTTTTAATTTTCGAGTCCTATATATATGTGTTAGTTTAATTATGAAGTGTGAAGTGTTGCTGATTATTAGATTTGGGGTAGGATTTTTTTTTAAAAAATAGCTTATTTTCACTTACACCCCTTTGCTTCCAACTGGTTAACTTAACCCCTTTGCCACTAAATGAAAAACGTGTCTTGTTCATTTTACTAATTTACACAGTAATAAAGATAATTGGTTAGTGATATAAACTTTATAAAAACTGCATAATATAAATTTTGAATAATTATATTTATCAACAAACTAAAAATCATTGCCATTAGACAAATTACCGCATCAAAACATGACAAAAATAAAGTCTGCAGACTTGTTTTTATTATTATTATTCAGCAATTTGGAATTCTTTTCCCATTTTTTTTCTTCTTCTCCGCTTTAAATTTCGTAAATAAATCGTCTGCATTGCGTATTTAAACTAGCTAAAAATCAAATAATTTTATTTAGAGGCAAACGGATGTAAGTGCACTTGCATTCTTTTGCCACCAAACGGAATGCAGCTTTTATTTAGTAATTTTTTTAAACCACGCTTTTTTGCAGTATCTGTCAAAGCTACCACTAAAATCTCTTTCCCACAAAACAGAGGGTGTTTAATTTATCATTTGTACTAGCCATCTCAAAATTTCCATTTTGGTCACTTACACCCCTTTGCTTCTAAGTGCCTGAATTTTCCCCTGTAGGAGAGGAAATTCATAAAAGTTCTTAAATGCAAATATATTGCAGTACTACGACTGGGCAACATGTCTTAAAAGGCAATTACCCCAAAAATATCACGTATTCACGCTGATGTTACACGCACAATTTAAAAACAGTTACACAGAAAAATGTATAATAAGGTCTTGACAGGCCCATTGACATAAATATTAAGTGTATTTATGTAAAAGTGTAAAAGTTGTAATATACAGGCAACCCACAAACATGATTTACGGGGCCGTAAACGCACTTTCTTGAAAATCATGCACGCGCTTAATGCAACAAAATAATTTTCAAATATTTACATACAATTTCCATTGTGTGTAAATATTACCAACGTCCTCGTCCCCTATCAAAAAAAAAAAAAAAAAAAACAACTATGATTACCCAACGTCTTCGGGTTTATAAATGCAAAAGCTCAACTCGAGATCAAAGCTGAGAGTTTTACAAGGAACCCGACGACATTAAACTTGCAGTAGACTAATTCCACCCACAGTTAAAATTCGAAATTTTTTTTGAAAAGTCAAAAATTTGATTAGATATTTTTCGTTCCATAAGCTCTCATCTTTTTTGCATCTGAAAAACCTTTTCTTGTAATCCAAAAAATATTCTAAACAATTTTCTTTTGCTAATTGGTTTTTGCTTAATGCTTTATTATAAGCTAAGAAATTGACATAAACGTATAAATATATTTTCTTTCTTATTTCTGTAATAAAAATGTCTTACTTTTCAAAAACAAACTACACAAAAGTTGAAGTAATAATACAAAGAAAGAACTGCTATATCAAAAGAAGATATTAGCTGTAGTGTGCATCTCAATCGACCTGTAGTATGAGTCAGAAAATTAATTGTTTTATCCATTTTTAAAAAATGCATTTTAAATATTTTTTCAGCATGATCCAAAATTTGGCTTACTCAAGAACCGTAATTGTATTAAAAAAATATTTTTAAACATGTAAAAACGGAAAACATTCGCATGTCTTGAACGTAGTACAAAATTAATTTTCTTTTCAATGTAGTGTGAGTCATAATAGTGTTACTCAACGTATTCATGGGATAACACGAATCAAGTTGAATTTAACTAGTAAAAATAGTTATCTTTATCTTACTACCAAAGTGCAATGTAAAAACAATCAATTAAAGATTCAGTTCAGCTATCTCGAGCGGAGCGCGAGGCAGTGGAGCAACGACATTTTGATGGAACTGAAGCAAAGCGGAACAAAGAAAATTGTTGAGATAAATTGCTCTGATTTTTTAAAATTTTCAATAAGTTACAAATAAAAAAAAAGAGTTTTTATTTCCTTTTTTTTTTCAACTTTTTTTTCATGATAAAAGAGAAAAAAAGGTGCACAACTTTTTTCCCCAACGCAGTAAACATAAAACATTATATATTCATTGATAAATAAATAGTTTATGAAGGGTGTCTTTTAATTTTAATCAATGTAACTATAAATAAATTAACTAAATTAAAGCGATAAGTATTGTGATTCTTATTTAAACCACTCACAGAGCGCAGAGCGTAGTCGGAGCAAGTACTTAGAAATTAGTGTTAGTAACGCCATGGAACTACTAGTCGCTGACAATGTCCTGTTGACGCCAAGTATGAAGAATAACGATACTACCACAATTTCGCTTTTGTCATTCACACCGCAAAATAACGCCAAGAAAAAAGAATCGAGTCCTGAAATTGCCAAGGACCCCACTTGTATTTCTCGCCAGCAAGATGGCAAGATCAAACGGGCCGAACGGGTTTGCCACTGAACCGAGGTGTGTACAAGACTGAAATAATTCTTCGACTTAAACAATTCTGAACAACCAACAGTCGAATTAGATTTCTATTATTATTAGCTCACAGTTAGTTAGTGCTAAAAATATTATAAACAGACATTGTTTGCGAAATGCTTCGAAAGTTTCTTCTACAAATGCATGATAAAGTGAAAACACACAAAACAGAGACAAATGTTTTCTAATCTTACCTGCATACAAGCGAAATTCTTTCAATAGAGGAAATGTCAGTGGCGAAAATGCAAGGCAACCTTGACCCTATGCTTTGGCGAATACTCTAATGCCGCCAATCATGGATTATTTCTGTTCGTTTTCATCATGTTGCCTGCTTTTTCAAGTGTATTGCACTTATGTCTCTCCCTGCCACCCCCCCTTTTTTTTGCATTTTTTGAAAAGGCGTTCTTAAATCAACTTGTATATTCAATCTGGTTAAATTCTTTTCAGTGCCATTTTATTCCCGAAAGCCACTTAGGAATTCTCCCAGATATATGTATGTGTTCATTGATTAAAATTTTCATTATGGAGTTTTCTTTTTGACCAATGAAACTTGAATTATTTGTATGTGGTGGCGGGCAACATCAAAATTGAGAGTGTGCAAGAATATTTTGCTCGACCTCTCGAATGGGAATAAAAATGATATTTTAAGTTAAATAAAAATATAAATAAATAAAATTATTATCGCATCTTCTCTCATTGCTTATCAGTCTCAAATTAACTGATCAACCAGCGTTCCGGGCTTTATCGCTACTGGTTTTACCAATTTAGAAAAAAATTCCTAGTTTGAAAGATTTCAGGGGTTGTTGAGCGTCAGTGATATTTTCATATTTTTTTTTTTCCTTTTTTTGAAATAGATTTTAAATAAATTGAAAATTTGTATTAAGAGCCAAAGTTTATTGGTAAATGTCAAGTATAAATGTGAAATATGGAATCCAAACGTGTGACAACTGAAAAGAAAGTAAAATAAAAAGAAAAGAAAATAAAACTATTAATGGGGAAATGGTTCTCTATTGAGTCTAGTAGCTCTCTCTCTGTGCAGAATGGCAGCATTTCCCCCGCCTGGCCCAATTAGGGTTCAGATGAGCCTTTAATAGCTGCATTGTCGTGACTATTAGATCATTTACTTACTTAAAGAAAGGTAGCCTTTTCTCCCGTATATATAACGATAAATTCAAAGGCACTATTGGTTTACTTCATGTAGAGTAGTATAAATGCAAGTACTACCGCTACTCATGGCCAATAGATTTATTAGTTTTCTAGCTTTTTTTCTGTTTTTTCTTTTTTACAGTTTTTTTTCTTCTTTTACTTTTTCATCGGTACGATAAAATAGATCTTCAAGAAGCATGCACAGAAATATGATTTTAATAGATTCCAAAGCTAGTACAAAAAGTCCAGTAGTCAATTTGCGTTCAAAATGTGGCTACTAGAGACTTTTGTAATAACCTTAATTTTTTTTCTTCACATTATTAAAAAAGTGAAAAATAAAAGAAAATGCTACCTGATGATACCTGCGGCCTTTTATTGGTAGGGAAAAGTCCAGCTATTGATAAAAGAAAAAAAAAAGGAAAAAATACTTTAATACCTTCAGTATCTATAGCCTAGTGTTGTCCCTTGAGATCTGATTTTAAAAGAGTCATTTAACGTGCTACAATATATAACTTTGCCCCAGAAAAATAAAATTTCTAAATATTTTTAAAAAGACTATTTTACAACATCACGGGAGATTTCTATGGTTTATAATAGTGCATGGCACAACTTCAAGAATTTCAACAACTTTAAGGGTTTCAACAACTTCGAAACTGCATTAAAAAATATCCTCCAGGTAGTGACTTCAGAATGATTGTACTATGCTCTTATCTGTGTTCAGTGTTGCAAACTTATTTTGAAAAATTAAGAGTAGAAACATTTAAAAACCTTGGCAGCCTAGTGCAGTACTGGATCTTTTTTCCCAAAGTTAGCACCCATGGTTCAAAGTTACCTTGAATGACTGACTTCTTCTCCTCAAATTCCACCCCCCCCCTAATGAGGTTTCACCCTCAGGGGGTATCTGAAGTTGATTTTTATATTAGTTATCTACATACATTGATTTATTTGCTTTTGTATAGAAAAAATAATGGAATATAAATAAGTAAAATAATCATTTGCAGATGGCATAGTCCGTTTCAATTCAAGGGAAGTAAAAAAAAAATCTTACCTTCATAGTCTCAGAAGTTTTTGAATTCCACATATATTAAAATTTAGAACTAAGTGAGTTATAGGCATGTTTTTATTTTGCTCAAAAAAATTCCTGGCCCGAGATACAGGCCGCCAAAGATGGCGCCTCCGGCGCAATTTCTCACTTGTGATTTTCGACAAAAATTTCAAGTACTCTATTTCCTGAACGGTGCAAGATGTTTTGATGCGGTTTTTTTTATTTAAAAGATAATTAGATTCTGTTTAAGATAAAAAGCAAATTTTAAAATATCTGTTCAACTTTTTTTGATGCAGTCTTCTGGAAAAAGTTTTTAAAAACCTTTTTTTTTTTTTCTCAAAAAAGCCAATCTCAATTTCTTTTATTTTTTTACAGCTGGTTAATACTATTATGTACTACATTCTCTGAAAAGGAGAGCTTCCACTTTTGCGTTTAACGGTTTTTAAAAAATAATTTAAGATTTTGCCATATATTTTAACAGTTTTATTAATAACATAGTCATATATATATATTGGTGTCATTAAGTCAAAATTATATTAATTTAATTTTCTTAATAAATATTAGAAACATATCCCCCCTTCCCACAAAATAAAGTTACCAGTAGACAAACAGACAGACATACATTGCCCAATCTTATTGCCCGCTACTTTAAAATATTTATGGATTCCCTTTATTTTTTTTAAATATCGTTTTCTCCTTTTTTCATAGTTAGAGTTCAAATCTATTAGTTGTTAATTTTAATACATGTGTTATTCAGTTAAACATAGTTTTTTATATTTGATTTTCATACCTTGCTATTGATGTTAAGAAAAAAAGAGGGACACTAGTAGGGGGGGGGGGGGGAATCAATTTAGGGTTCAATCACTTTGCATTTTCCTTCCTTTTCTTTCATAAGGAAGTTAACAAAAACAAAACACATGCACGAAACACCACTATTTGCTTTATCTATAACTTACGACATAATTTTGGGAAATGGTATGTTTTGGAACATGTCCATAAATTGTAAGATTTAAGAAGTTTTTAGTTGTAATATATTAGTGGTTTTTCCTTTTTTTCTTTCCCTTTTTTCTTTTTTGAAAATATATTTCTAATATTTTTCAGGCTGTACATAATTGAAAGCAGATGACTTTTTCAAAAAAATTATTCATTTAACTCAATAGTTCTAACAAAAATCAAATCAAACAAAATGTTGAAGAATTTGTTACTAATTTGAGTTAGCATTATGAGTTGTGAGGTACGAGGACAATAAACATCTTCTCAATTCAAAACAAGAAAAAATAAATTTCATTAATTATGTTGTCCTGATAGTAACGAAATGGCGTTCCTCTTTACCTTCAGAGGTACAATGGAAGTTAATATATCGTTACATAAAAAGTTACTTAAGCAATTGGCTAAATTTTATGCAGGTATTTAAAGAACGAAGTAGAAATTTCATAGAAAAATAAATATCAAAATATTTTCAATGGAGCAATGTTCCATTAATTTGAAAAAAAAAATTGCAGTCTATGTCAACATTTGAGTGTGGGAAACTGTAACTGCTCTAAACGAATTCTTGGGTTCTTTTAGAACAAGTAACAGGAACAGCCAGCAACAGCCAAAAATTATTCAGATGCCCATTTCAGTAGCAACTGAGCTAAAGTTTTCTACATTTGGATTTGTTTACAACAAGCTCAAAAAATAACCCTTGGGGTAGAAAAGACAGCCAAACTTATTTTCTTTTTCAAATTACTTAATGGCATATGGAATCAAGAAAATACCTAACTGTATGTATTATATAAAAATAAATTTAATTATTAATCAATTTGCGATTATGAATAAATGACATACATAAATAATTTTAATGGTTGGTATACATATATTTACGTTACTTACTAACAACCTTGCGAATGTGCAGTAATTAATTTTTCCTACACATGCGTATTGGGTTGAAAGTACAGTATCATTTATTTTTCTAAATTTTTAGCATAAATATACACTTTTCAATTTAAAATTATTATTTTCACTTAAAAATAAATATTATATTCATTGCATTTTACTCAGAATGTCAATCTTAAGTTATGTTTATGGGTATGATAAGCAATCTGGTTTTAACTTGAATTTTTTTTAATTTAAAAAAATGTCATGATTTATTAAGAATTAAAAGCCATGTTTAAAAAAATTAAATTAATATAATTTTGACTTAATGAGACCAATATATGGCTATGTTATAAAGAAAACATGAAATATATGGCAAAATCTTAAATTGTTTCTAAAAACCATTAAACGCAAAAGTGGAAGCTCTCCTTTTCAGAGAATGTAGTACATAATAAGTATTAACCAACAGTAAAAAAATGTAAAAATTTGAGATTGGCTTTTTTGAGAAAAAAATTAAAAAGGTTTTTAAAAAGTTTTTCCAGAAGACTACATCAAAAAAAGTTGAACTGATATTTTAAAATTTAGCTTTTTATCTTAAACAGAATCTAATTCTCTTTTAAATAAAAAAAACCGCATCAAAATATCTTGCACCGTTCAGGAAATAGAGTACTTGAAAGTTTTTGTCGAAAATCGCAAGTGAGAAATTGCGCCGGAGGCGCCATCATTGGCCGCCTGTGTCTCGGGCCAGGAATTTTTTTTTGAGCAAAACAAAAATATTACTCACACTCACAAAATATAACTCACTTAGTTCTAAATTTTAAAATTCAAAAACTTCTGAGACTATGAAGGTACTCCCCTGCCTTTATTTTCTAGTGAAGAAACTAGGCATCAAAATTCTCATGTGATAATGGTATCCGCCGATTGTGGTGCTATTTGAAAGAATGGATGTTAGTTTCTTGGGGAATGCACTAGGTCTTCAAAAGATTAATGGTGAATACGGAACCTCATTCGAAAGAAAGGGGGGAGGAGAAAAACTATTCAAAAACTCTGCTCATAAACATTTGGGTGACTTTCACGTAAAAAGTTTCGATATTTAACAAGGGTTGCACGGAAATCTCGCCAACGTCGCCGAATCGACACAAGATTCCACATTTCACTTTTGGGATATAAATCCGTCTTAAACTTGGAGATAATTGTCGTGAAATTATCGAAATTTTGTGATATCATTTTCTCGTGCAATGGAGGCAATTCACCGCTAGAGGGACTCGTGAGCGATCACCGTTGTCACGTGATATCCACTCTTTGTTTACTAAGATTTTCAATTGAGTTCCACGTGGAGTTCACTAGGCAAAATTAGCTATCTTAAAATTAATTAGACTATTTGCACAGCTTTCTCTGATTATAACCCAGTATTTACATTTAATTTAATCATTATAAAAGAAATTTATGAATTATTACAATAGTTATGGTGTTGTATTTAGTGTTAATTTTATGTAATGTAGAAGAACTGTATTTAGGTCTAGTTTTTCGATGCTAGTAACTCGATGTAAAGCGATCATACGGCTTCCATTGTTTACATTGCTTTCACCGGTGCCACGTGGCCAATGACGTTGCTTGAATTGCCTCTATTCATTTACCTCATTTCCGCTTTATGTTAAAATTTTACCTTGATTGCTCCAAAAGAATTGTGGCTAACTACACTCTCAGAAATAGAGCTCTCACTTTTGACGATTCTTCAATCGTCAAGAAAATTTCGTCATTTACAACTATTCTTTCCTCACGCGATCACGTGACTTAAAAAAGTTACTGCACAAATTTCGCCAATTTGACGGAAGGTTTACTCGGAGCATTTTTCACGAAACTATTTCGTCAAATACGACGAAAGTTTCGTGAGATTTGAGCATGCGTTTCTGAGAGAGTATAAAAACACACAGGACTACAAGTATTTTTTTTTTCCAAACATTTATTGTAAGAAAACTTGTGTGTTTTAAATGCATTTTTGCACACCAAACTCCTTCACTGAAAGACCAGTTCTTAGCGCAAGGCAAGATTCATGTCCGCATATGCCTCCGTATCCAGTTCATATAGAATGAGATTCGCGTGTATCCACCAGGAAATCCTGGCTTCCCGCAGTCATATCCAAATGATACGATGGCCACTACCACCCAACGGCCATTGTCTCGGACCATGAGTGGACCTCCAGAATCTCCCTGCAAAGAGAAGAACAATAATCAATTACGCACATTACATTTTTGCACTAAAGAAAAATGTTTTACATTTTTATCAGAA
Source organism: Octonoba sinensis (assembly GCA_038502835.1). NCBI lineage: Eukaryota > Metazoa > Arthropoda > Arachnida > Araneae > Uloboridae > Octonoba > Octonoba sinensis. The sequence goes on along the minus strand of CM076606.1, from coordinate 11,462,143 downwards.
ATGTTAACTATGCAATTAAGTGATGTTACGTAATTTATTTTTTGATTCACTTGAACATATTTTGAACATAAAACTCAACGAATTTAAAAGAGAATGATTAAAGGTAAATGTAGCTTAAAATACTAACTTACAGTAAGAAGCTAGTCTACAAAAATCGTTAGAGACCCATATGATATTGAAATAATAGAAACATTATTTATGTATATAGAATTTGAGGGTATAGATTTCAAATATATATATATATATGTATATATATATATATATATATTTATATATATATCTATGTATATATATCTATATGTATATGTATATATATATATATGTATATATATATATATGTATATATATATATATGTATATATATATATATGGAAATTTTTGCTGTGTAGGGGAGGGGTGGGCTACTGTTGTCGAACAATTTTTAAAATGTGTTAACAATAGAAGCCTTCTTCAAAATGTTTTTTTTTTTTTTTTTTTTGCGTTGCTTTTGATTGGTACACTACAGCACCTGCGTTCGCCTTTCTTAAAATGTTTAAGTTTTGTTCTCCCAAAAACAAACTAATAATTTATTTATATTTTGTCATCATATTTCATAAATTTGCAGAGGAAAACCAAGGACTGTTTCAAAAAAATTATGTTTACCTTTTATCCATGCAATTAAAAATTGACAGTTTGATGCAAAACTAGTAAGCGTAGAACAAAACAAATCGGTTTATTCACACATCTTTAATTGTCATTGTTTTTTTCCTAAAAGAAACTGTGTTGTTACCAGCTCATGGAAAATCTAATAAGGAACATCTTCGTAATGAACTTCCAGTGAACAGTTTTAAATTCGGTTTCTTATTTATTTACCTATTTATTTATGCATATTTATTTAAGTTTTATTTTAATTTTTAGTGTTAAGGTCCGAAAGCAGTAATTTCCATTCATTCTGGTCACACAGTTAGCACTAGTTTTCCTTAACATTACCCTTTTTCAATCCTTTTATAGCAGCAAAAGATCTTACGTTACAACTGTCCTTGCCACCTTGAGGAAATCCGGCGCATAAGAAGCCAGCTGTGACTCCTCTAGGAAATTGATCTCGGAAGCCGGTCAGACGTTCCCGAAATGTTTTATTGCATTCTCTGTTGGAAATCACTGGTATGGAAGACAGTCGCATTAATACTGGACTCATATTGCCACCTGCAGGAAAGACAAGGAGTTATGAAATCGGAAACCTTTTAAAAAGAAAAAAGATGGTTAAAATAATCAAATACTGGGACTTTCAAAAAATCTCCGATTTTGAATTGTTGGGAAGTGATATCGTGGCGTCCTGGTAAGACGCGGGACTCGTACGCCCCATGTCATAGGATCGAGCCTGCCAGTGGCGGTGGATTTTCAAGATGCTGAAAATCGTCTGCGCCCATGTCGCATGATTGTACGGCATGTTAAAGATCCGTTTGGCTAGGATACTCTCGGCTAAATTAACTTCCTAGTGCAATTTGCATCAATTAGAGCTCTAGTGCCTCCATCTAGGGAAAACTGAGCGTCAAAGATCTCAAAGTGGCAATGGCATCCGCCAACAGTGGTTCTACTTGAAAAATTGGATGCCAGTTTCCGAGGAATGCTCTAGGTCTGCAATGGTTAATGACCATATGCAGCCCCATTAGAAAAAAAGAAAAAAAAAAGAATTGTAGGGAAGCCAATTTTTTTACGTAGGCTTAACGTAAGAGAACGAATTTTAGAGATTCAGACAAAAAGAAGTTTGTAATTTTAAAATGCTACGAGGCACCGTCTTTATATGGACTTTATCCCTCTGTATCATAGTGTAGACCGTAGGGTCAGGTGGGGTAAAATGGTCATACATCAAATAAGAAGCTATTGGATTTGGTGTCTTTATTATTTTTATTCTAGCTTTCAATAGTTAATTTTATTTCAAGACACATTAAAAATTGAATTAATGGCATTTCTTAAGCAGAATAAAACAGTCAATTAATGTACTTATACAACATTTTGAAAATTGAACACCTATTTTAACTTCTCTGTGAGATTCTGTTTAAAAGAATTTGTGGAAAATTGAGGATGCAGAAAGCTTTATACAAATCTGAAGACTACTTCTTCCATGTCGGCTAAGCTAGATTTATTGTCTATATAATTGTACTGTAAGTTAAATAAGATATGGAGTAAAGTGGCTATAGAATGAGTATTAACATTCATTGTGTTTAAAAATTACTTAGCGTTAATTTATGAGGTAGATCAGGACATAATTCGCATAGGAACTGGTGGGAGCTCAGTTTCTGTGCTTCTTTTCAATTATATGTGAATTTCCGCCTACTGGAGGGAATTCAACTAAGTCCAGGGGCATATAGTTAAATATTAAATTCAATAATGATTCATTATTTTAAAAAGTAAACATCATTAAGCACAACTGAGCTTAAATGCCATAAAGATTCAAATCACTATAAGATAGTTCCCTTACAATGTTTTGTTATGCAATAATGAATTCTGACCAGACCCGGACTGACTCCCTCTGGGGCCCTCGGGCAGGTACTGAAAAGGGGCCCCTTAGACTAGGAGTCCTTCCCCGGTAAAGTTTTGAAAATTGTGTGTCTGGAAACCGTTTTTTGCCCTTTTTAGGGTTTTATACGGTAGTCAAACTAAAGTGACATTGTTATATTAAATGAGAAAAAAAATCAAAACCCTTTTAAAGTTATGCTTGACTAACTGTTTGGTACAACGAAATGTCATGCTATTTTTATTATGTCTCAATTACGTAGAAACTGGAGAAATCATAGTTTAAACTATAAAATACAATGAGAAAGGAAAAAGTCATTAAGTAAGCAAAGAGCACTTACTAAATAATTAACCTCTATTTATTAAATGAACAATGTTGCCTTATGCTTCGGTACTGCATGAAATAATTTGAATATAATTTTCATTTATATTTTAAAACTAAAAAACTGCCCTACTGAATGATTTGCAAGCTAAATGAAAAGTCAAAATTATGTTTGTTAAGAATAGCTTTTTTGAAAACATACATGATCTTAAAAATCAAACATAGATTTGCTCCAATTTAAAATTTATTAAAATATTATCACTCCTTTTATATTTTCTGGCTGTAGTACTTTTTCTACCAAGTTCCAAATGAACGAGTAATTACTTTGTAACTACTTATCTGGTTGGTGACTAAAAACAATTCATGCAAAAAAGCAATAGTTTTCAAATTTGAGCCGTTGACTGATCCAATTCTTTGCTGCCGATTTTGACTTGCAATCGAAACTTCTAACAGATATATCTTTTAAAAAAGTTATGACATTCAGGGCCGAATTAAGGATTTGGGGGCCCATAGGCGTTAGAAGTGATGGGGCCCCCCTCTCATATTTTTATTTTATAATAATTCTAATAATTCAAATATGATGTGTAATTATTTCATGACTGTAATAACTGATCATAAACAATGCTTGTTATTGTCAATGATAAGGCAGAAATTAGATGTGAGTACACGCATTCAGTTAAGTTTTAGTTCCCGGGCCATGGGACCGGCTTTCTCCCCCCCCCCCCCTAGATTCGGCACTGAGTTTTCACGACTCTTATTTCGAAAAAATTCCTGGAGAGAGATCCTGAACCCCCATCTCTAACCCATTTTCGATCATTCAGCGATATCAGTCTGGGCAATAGTAGTATAACAAAAAGTGCATTCTCTCTCCCCCCCCCCCCATTTTTTGATATTACTTTTTTTTACAAACAATTTTATTTTAAGAAATGAACAAAATTCGGGACGGAATTTGAACGACAAATATTCATATAAATTGTTATAAAAATAAAAATAAAGTGATATAAAAATAAAGTGAAAAATATCCCATATTGAACTTTGCTTTCAATTTCAAAATTCCTGCAGAAATGAAGTCTTTAGGGAAAAAAACCCCAATGAGACCATGTATAAATAAAAATAAAGTTACCAAAAAAAAAATTTTTCTTGGTACTAATGTTCAAGCCCTTGACTCATCAGAAAAGCAAATTAATTTAAAATAATGATTTTTTTTTACTGTTGATTCTTTAACTGAGCAGAAATGTTTAGAATATACTTGAAAAAAATTCAGAAACCAATTTTAATAATAATTGTACAAATTTTAGATTTATTTATTTATTTATTTATTTTTTTGGCACAGAACTGAGATTTTAGTTCTCTCTTTGCAAAAGTTAAATTTTCAAGAATCAATATATATTTCTTTTTTTATTGTATTGTTTTTCTTCTTCTTCTTCTTTTTTTTTTTTTTTTTTGTGCATCACAGTTGAATATACCCGCCCTCCCATACGTGCCCCCCAAGCCGGGGCATGTGCCCTACTTGTCCCCTCCCCTTAGATGCAATACTGCCTAGCATCCTTGGAAAATTTCTTTCTCATGGTACCTCAGTCAACTTGTGGTATAACCTGTCCTGTCCATGATATTGTCTATCTATTCTTACATAAATACCGTGTTTTACAAAGTTTAAGAAATAAGATTCGCTTTTTATTTTGAAGCAGTTTTAAAGAAAAATGTAATTGTTATTACTTGCACTTATTATTATATATTGCAAAAGGCAAAAACCACAAAGAGAATTTTTTACTACTTTATAAAACTAAATTGGTCTTTAAAATAGAAGTCATGCAATGAGTTAATGAGTAGGAATAAAATCTTCGTCAAAAGCGATATGAGAAGTTTGGGAACCCCTGGCGGTAAAATAAATATGGGGCCCCCTTTAAGATATTATTGAAAACGTTAATGTGAGTGCCCAGTATTTGAATTGCTCATTTTTTCATAAAATTCCTATTCTGTACAATTTGCATGAAACAATTTGAATTTGGAAGGAAATTTGAATTAATGAAGGGGCCCCTTTTTAATTCGGGACCCCCTTGGTTGGCGGCCGCTAGGTCCGCCCACTGATCTTTGTTTCTTTTCTTGAAATTGGATTCTAGGCCGTTTTGAAATCCGTTTACGTGAGCTGCTAAAACAAATGAGCAAGCAATAATATTTCATGTTGAAGTGCCCTATCTAGCTAGTTTTGATTTTACAAGCTCATACAAAGCACGTCCAATACGCCATCGACCACTGTTATGTGTAAAATCTTAAAACTTTTGTAAGATTGCGATAGTGGAGCATCCTGGGAAAAAATGTAATGAAGCAGATGCAAATAGTTATGAAGAAATTAAAGAACTAAAAAAGGTTCGGATAGAAAATTGCTTTGTTCCCCTCCCCGTTTGGGGGCCCCCTAGTACGGGGGCCCTCGGCGATCCCCGACCAGCCGACCTGGCCAGTCCGGGCCTGATTCTGACGGTCACTTTTTCTGCAACAAAACTTTCAAGTTACACGAGTAGAATAATTCTTTTCTAAATAGACTTATACTTAACAGACTAAACATTTCCAATATCTATTATTAAACTGTGAATGTTTAGAACTAGCAGTACTTTTAACAAGAGTTATAATACATGAATTAGAGAAAATCAAAAATAGTTAGGTTAAAATATGTATCTTCCTCCCATTTTTGATCTTTAATAAACTGCAATAATCTCACAACTGTCTTTTTTTTTTCAAAGATGAGCCCTTGTTGCGCATTTTTAAACATTATGGTTATTTTAAATAACTTTATATATCCTTTTTTCAACTATAACACCTTCACCCCATGTACTACTCACTTTACCCCTCCCCATGGGGTAAAGTGGTCAGGATGACAGCCCAGAAAAATGGCCTCACAAAAATGTTTTGCTCGATTATTTTCTCCCCAAAATTTAATACAATGCGCTCTTTAATAATGCAATGTAAAATATCAACCAAAAATCCTGAAGTTTTTGAGCAATTTTTTATTTATTATCCACTTGAAAAAACATTGTTTTTTTTGAACACTTAACCCCCTCCCCCCCGACCCTGGTCTACGTACCGATTGCTTTCCAATTTCTTTATAAAAATGAAAGAAATTTCTGAAATGCGTGCATTTTACTTTTTTGTTGTTATCTAGAATCCAAAAAATCAAATAAATCCGAGCTCATGAGTTATACTCATGAACTCGGATTTATTTAATTTTTTGGTTAAAAAAAAAAGAAATAAAGAAAGAAAAAAAAGTGCACCTAAAAATCATGACCTACATGTATTTTACTTTTTCAATATTATCTCAAATCCAGAAAATAAAATAAATCCGAGTTGTTGAGTGATAGAGGGTTAAGAGATTATGACAATCAAAAGATGTTCGATTTTAAAATTACGAAACGATGTTGTGTTAAATTCTAAATTACGAACGGCTCCCGATAAAGTTGTTCAAAGTAAATGTGCCTGCTAGAATAGGATTTATAATTTGTATACAGTTTTAGCATTATTTTGTGAAAAAATGAACTTCACAAAGTTCCAAGAACAAGGAAATCTAATATATATATATATATATATATTCTACTTAGTAGGTACACCCAAAAGATTATTTATTACCATTTGCTACCTAACTTTTCGCCATTTACCAATTTAAGGGCTATCTATCTTCTTGAAAGTTGATAAAATGCGTAATGAGGCTTAAAAATAATAAGTGTTACTTTAACAGCAACACATGTCTTCCTACCTGCTCTTGCAGCTCCCCATCCAGCAACAGTAGTACCTTGTGTCTCCAAATTTCGTCTGGTCATCTTCTCGTCTGGCAAACAGACTGGATTGAAGCCAGGAAATTGTACATCCCTGTCGAGCGTAAGCATTGCGATATCGTCATAATAAAAGCGAGGCCTGTATCCCTCATGTACAACAATGTCTACAACGTCGTACTTAGTTCCTTTGGCATGATAGATGTCACCAATGCGGGTTGAATAAAGGCCTCTCCTGTAATAACATAAGGTTTCTTACTAATAGCACTTCTGCTTTGGTTTGCATGTTATTGGTATCATGTGCGTACTGCCACATTTGTTTAAATAAACGGGGGTATCAGAGGTACGGTGGTGCCTCCAATATAGTATGAAACTGGCAAGATTTTTGCGTCTTAGCTCGAATAGTTCCATACCTCAGGTGCCACAAAGAAGCTTCTTTACTCATAATTAAAAAATATATATATAGTAAAGCATGTGGGGCCTCTATTTTCTTGGAGTAATCTAAATTACTAGACTCGGTACAGTGGTATCAACGGTAAGATCCTTGCGGGTACTCTCAATGCTAAAGCTGCGCGCTTGCTTATGTTTGTTGGTCTTGAATGGATTATAGCATAAATCGGTTTTGGTTTTGTTGTTCAAAATTTTTTTAGAGACTCGTTTTTACAATATACCATCGATATGAAATCGGATTTTGATCCGTTGAATTTCCAGCCATTCAAAGCATGATATCTTTTGTCCTTGAATTTTTTTTTATTGACATTGGACATGTGGCAGAGAGCCGAATCCTGGTGAGAAACTGCTTGACGTTGGCATCCACTTTTAGTTCGCGAAAATGTAACTCTTACGTACTTTAGTACACCTCATTGCTCAGTAACTGTCAGAAGACAAAGTGCTTTTGACATTAACGTGTTGCGAACTGCTTAAAAAGTAAAATCGAGAACATGATATGCTCACATTAATTCGGACAATACTTTTTAGTATTAAAAGCTTTTTAATTACTTATCCCACCAACGTAAGAAATTTTTTCATTTGCATTTTACAAAAAACGCATAAGATATTTAAAAAATTCTATATTTTTCCTTGAAACTTACTCGTGAAGAAGGCAGACAAAATGATAACGTATCAAGGTATATTTTCCAAATAATAAAAAAGCGTAAAAAAGTATTTAATAGCTATTTTTGAACCACTCGGTACAATTTTCAGCATCGGAAGAATGAATTCATTATTACCTATCAAAAAGGGTTCATTTCAATTGTGTCATTTCATTGTGTAAATTCCTAATATGTTGTGTTATCTCCAATCGAAGTAAGTTATACAGGGATTAATGTATTATTAACGTGGAGATATTATGCATCAGATTTCTAATAGCTATACAAGGTTTATATAAAGCTAAATTATATAAAAATAGGAATAGTTAGGGAAAATTGACAAATTAATTAAATCAGTGCATTTAAAAGCTGTTTTATGTATAGATTCAGCTTCTCGTTTTCGCAGTTAATAATTTTTTTAAGTCTTGACTTACTCAATTCTATCAAAACAATGGGCTGCCGATAAGACGTGTCGACTGTCAATCAAAAAACCCGTACACCATGGTGAGTATTTGCCGTTATCCTCCCTTATCATCACAGCTACCTGGAATGTAACAAAAATTTCGGAAATTTTTATCCAAAATCATCGTGAGTCTTAACGTAATTAAAGCCATGAAGGACATAAACTCATGTTTGTGTAAATTGCAACACCATAAAAGGACTTACGCGAGTGAGCTGAAATTTTCAGGAAATGCAAAGTAGCGCATGATATGCAAATGATTGGAATTTCAAATCCGTAGCGCATGTGTTTGCTGAGCAGCGCCCTATGAACGGCGGATGGATCCAAATAAATAGACGGCCGTAGCGAGGCGTGTATGGTTATCGGTGGTTATCTGTTAGTGGTAAACGTTAGCTCAATCTTTACTTATGCCTCTTCGACGAAAGAGAGCGAGATTTGAACAACTTACAGAGGTTGAAGGGGGTGAGAATCATCGGCCTTCGTGAAGCTGGATTGTCGTATCGTGCAGTAGCCGCTCGTGTGCAGCGTAACAGCAGCACAGTGATGCGTGTTTGGAAGCAGTGGACGGACGAGGGTCGGACAACTCGGAAATCCGGGAGTGGACCCCGAAATGTGACGTCAATTCGCGATGATAGACACCTGGTCCGCATGGCGCGGACGGACCGTAGAGCTTCCTATAGACAATTTGCAGCACAGTGGTCAATAGCTACAGGTGTTTCATTGTGTGCTTCATCAATTCGTAGACGTCTGCTGCAGCGTGGACTGCGCGCAAGGACTCCTTTATACAGAATCCCCCTCACGCTAAACCATCGCCGCCTGCGGCTACAATGGGCAAATCAGCATAGAGACTGGCCTGCTGATTGGCAGCATGTCGCGTTTTCTGACGAATCCCGCTTTAATTTGTGGTACCATGATGGCCGCATTCGTGTCAGGCGCTATGCCGGTGAACGCCACCTTCCGGAGTGCATTATCGAACGCCACAGTGGACGAACACCCGGAGTTATGGTCTGGGGCGCCATTGCCTATCATGGACGATCTCAATTGGTACGAATTGTGGGCAATCTGAACAGCAACCGGTACATCAGTGAAGTTATACAGCCCCAAGCTGTTCCCTTCCTTCAAAGCTTGCCAGGCGCTGTATTTCTACAGGACAATGCCCGCCCTCATAGTGCTAGGACTGTTTAATCCTTCTTTGCAACCATTGAACTAGAGGGAAGGTGGAATGACTGCTGCCAGCACCTCTCTGTGTTAAGGGCGCGAGCCGGTTTTAGAACAGGTTTCAGGCAGTTGACAGGAGCGAGGACGGCAAAACATAGCGTCTTCCGTATTGGAGACACACGAACTTGAACGATTTCAATCTCAACAAATTGAAATTAAAATGATAGTAGAGGATTCTTTTTTACAAAGATCTACCTGACATCAACTTTGGAGAAGGGAAAAAGAGAAATCGTCGATAAAATTCGGCAAGTTTAATAATTAGCGTAAAATTTAATTTGATAGTAAAAATGTGTTTATTTTCAGTGTTTTCTTTAATTTCTTCATTTTTTTTTCGTTAAACCTTAATAAATTCATCATACAAAGAATCAACTACCCATCATTTAACATATTCCACAAAACTAAACAAATAATATTTGTTTACAATGAATGTAACTGTAAATTATATTAAGACTATATTTTTAACTTTTATTAAGGCAAAGTTATGCCTTGTTAACAAAAAAAAAGAAATCATTTCAGTAATAGTTCGGGATACAATTTGCTTTGGAGAGCATTTATCAAGCTAACGATGAAAACGTATTTCTATAACAAATATTTCTTGATAAAAAAATGTAATTTACGCATTAAAAATTTGTTTTTTTAAAACGATGTTTTGGAAGTATTTTCTCTTTTATTCTTCCTTTCAATAATTCTAAAGTATTGAGTCTACGGGTTTTTTATTAAATTATTCCCTACTTATGTAAACAAAATTAAGAACGGAGAGAAAAAACTTCTTTAAATTTAAAGAGAAATTTTATGTTTCATTATTTATTAAAAAGGTTAAATAGCACTGTGAAAAAAAAAACGGTGCAAATTCGTTTCCTCATAAAATGGTTTGTTACTAAATAATCTATTTTCGTCTAAGCCTAAAAAGAGGAAGAATAATTTTGCAAACAATTTTACGGTTGTTCATCGCTATGAAATTCAACTTGTATTTTGAGGTATACCGATTCACAAGAAAAGATTATCATGCCGTCCTCGCTCCCGTCAAACGGTGGAGAAAAATCGGCTCGCGTTTTCCCCCTGCGCAGTTAGACGAGCCCTGCTATTCACTCGCCATTGTTAGTTCCTAAGCAGGAATGGTGGGGACCAGTTTGACTGACAGGCGGCGGAGATCAAAGATTTTCGCCGCCGCTGACCACGTGGGAGAGTCTTCTCAATTTCTGAACATACTTCTGATCTGTGAAAGAGCTAAAATTGTTTTCAGGCAAACGATCAAGACCCATCCTATGCACAAACCTAATTTATTGAACATAACAGCAATATTAACAATGAGAAGCGTAAATTTTAATTTTATTTTTAAATCTCTGGAGTATCTTATTCTTGATTATGAAGAACAAGAAAATCATATATATAAACTAAAGCAATTGTTGAAAAATACTTAAAAAAGAGGCGACACCATTTCTTTAAAATGCCAAAAAATGCGTAACAAATTCACAAAATTAATTTTATTTAAAAATCAATAGCAATATTCAATAGAAATTAAACAAATTTTTCTTCCAGTAATTAAATTCTATTCGGCTTTATTAATAATGCCCCGTCGCCTAAATAAATGCAATGTTGAAATTAACATTGCAATAACATTAATCTTAAAAGAAATGAAAGATGCTTGAAATATAATCGCAGAAAGGCCGAACGTTCGTTGCATCACTAAGTATGCATATGTTTGCGTTCGTTCCAGTTTATTTATTTTTTATTCTTTACTTTTAATAATGTATGTAGAATTGTTAAATTTTCAAAATTATGCATAAAATGCATTTCATGCTTTAATCTTACCAAAATATATATATTGTATTTCTGACTGTATTGCTCAACATTTGGATTAAAAATTAATTTTGTGCCTTTTATTTGTATGCCGTTTGTTTGCAATCTTCGAACAAATTTAACCTTGCGTAATTCATTAAAAAAAAAACACTCGCAATTTAATTAAGAGTACAATGGGACCGTCCATAAATGATGTCTCGCTTTTTTCACATGCCACGCTATGTTGCATAAGCATGATGTCCCACTTCTTGTTACCCCCTCCCCTTGTCTCAATTTTACGAACCCCCATCTCCCCCCCGAAGCGTGAAATCAGTTATGAAGGCTATCAAACCGATGTTTTCAGTCCTACTACCAGGCTAATGTCACATGACTATTAATTTTAGATTTACGAACTTACCGGAGAAAAATTAAATTTTTAACTGATAATTTTGTAAAGTAAACAATTTTCGGAACTTAAAAAAATTTAGAAAACAATTTTCTAAACTAAAATGTTTTCTTCATGTTGTTGATTTATTTCAGAAAAACAGCTAAAACGCTTTTGTTTTTCCTTCCTTATTTTTCAATGAACAGGAAAAGAAAAGAATTTAAGTAAATTTTATGTTTGTGTTTGGCCTTTTAACGAAATATTACATATATTTTTTTTTTTCGCATTGATATCTCAAGAGCAAGACATAATGAGGATGAAGTCAGTTAAAAACCTTGTAAAAGCAATACGAATTGTATTCATTGCAAAGAGATTTAGTGTATGTCATTGCTTTTCGAAAAAGTAAGCAAGAAACTAACTCTCCTTCTCAATGAGCTCAATATATAAGATCATTTTTAAATCACTATTACTAATTAAATATTGATAGTACCAATAAAAAAACGCTTGTCCATTAATCTATGAACTGTGTTCTTGCGTGTGATAGAAAATAATTGTGCTAAAATGTTTCTGTCATATAATAAAAAAATAAAATAAATCTCTTCAAATCTCTACGAGAATTAGCATAGCAAGACGAAGCCATCTCTCACCGAAGGACTCCGTCAGCTGTTTTCCGGGGAAAGACTCCTGCTTACCGACCCCGCCCCCAAACCTTGTCTATCTAGTTTGTGGTCTGAGAGTCATTCCACCTTCCGTATAGTTCAATGTTTGCAACGCAGCAGGCACAGCTTCTTCCTTGGCCTGCGTATTCCCCGGATATGTCGCCAATTGAACATGTGTGGGATTTCGTTGGTCGGCGTCTCGCTCGTGATCCTCGTCCTGTTGCTTCGGTAGACGAACTTTGGGTACGCATACAAACAATACGGAATGCTCTTCCTCAGGCAGACATTCAAAATTTGTTTGACTCCATGCCACGCCGTGTAGCAGCACTTATTGCGGAGCGTGGTGGCTACACAAAATACTGATTCAGATCTCTTGTTATTGTTTGTTTGCTTTGAAAAATTAATCATTTATTTGTACCACTACCACTCAACTGTGTATTAAATTTCATTCAATTATGACGATTCCTTCATGGTGTGCAATTTTCACAAACATGAGTTTATATATTCTGAAATTGATTATATGAACTGTGTTTAAATAGTGAAATATATTATTTTTAAAGCAAAAATAGTTTAATGGTTTCTTTCTTTTTTTCCAAACTAAAATACAGCGTATAGAAAAGTTAACTATTCATCCTAGCTCAAAAATTTCGCTGGATTACAACCTGATGAGGATCGTTACAAAGGATCAAGATCAACAACGCGGGCAATTTGGGCGGAGTTCCACTCTCTACTCCGGATCATAACAGAGATCCGGAGTAGAGAGTGAAACCGGAGAGCAGAGCAACGAGATTTTGATTGAAACTGGAGCGGAACCGGAGAAAGAAATATTTGCGCTCGACTGCTCCGATATTTTTTACCTATAAAAAAACTATTAAATTTATTCGGAGCACGGAGCCGGAACAAATACGGAGAAGTTGATACGAAGTTGGAGTAGAGTAACTCAAAAAAGTGGCGGCTGAAAATCCCTGATTCATACCAATGCAATAACAGAAGAAGTGAAGCAATATAACTCAAATTTTTAAATTGTGTCACTCCGGTGCAGGACTTATATTAGGGTTACAGATGAAACAATTAAATTATCATAAAATAACTAACTGGAAATTGTAATTGATTGCGGTAATCCGTTAAAGGAGTTTTGTAGACTTAGTGCATTTCCCTGAACGGCGAAGAGGTATGTAGGTATGTAGAACCAATATAAATATCTAAATTACCATCCAAGGAAAAGCACCTTGCTCCACTTGTTCTCCGTTCATGACAAAAGCGCCGAAGCTTTTTCTCACCGAAGGCACTCCACATGCTGAAGTGAGAAAGAAAATAAAATAATAAAGTAATTGAAAAGTAAATAAATACATAAATAAAATTCATTAAAACTAAAATAAATAAATGGAATAAATATAAATATTTAAATTAGTGAAAAAATAAATAAAACAGGGCATCTTTTCACTATGTAACAGGAAACACTCAAAATCATACGCCAGTGGAGTATATTCTCCGTATATTCTGAAATGATTGAGATTACACGTTTTCCTGATTAATGGATTCTTCAGATTAAAGGAAATCGAACTTTACATTTAAGCTTGAATTGCATTACAACAAGTGATTACATAAATATAGTTTTATGTTACCATTGTACAGTTTATGTAAAAGGTATTTCTAACCATTACCGAATTCTGCTCTACTGCGGTAGTAAGGTAAATGCACCAATAGTGAACCAATACCAGTAGTGAGACATCCGGAAAACGATGCCCCCGAGCCTTCAGTGAGTTTTCTGATATGTCGAAAAGGTGTAACAGAGAATGGGCGCGACTATTAAGATCGGTAGTGAGCCAAACGGAAAACGGTGTCCCCTTCACCTTTGGTCAGTTCAATGATATGCCGTAAAGGTGGAACAGACCATGGGTGTGACCATAAAGTACCGGTAGTGAGCCAAACGGAAATGGGGACCCCCTAACCTTCGGTTAGTTCAAAGCATGGATGTGACCATTAAGTACCGTTAATGATCCAAACGGAAAACGATGGCCTTCTCTCTAATCGTCGGTCAGTTCTCTGAGATGCCGTACAGGTGGAACAGAGCATGGGTGGGACCATTTGGTTTCGGTAGTGAGCCAAACAGAAATCGATGGCCTCCTAACCTCCAATCAGTTTTCTGATATGCCGTAAAGGTGGAACAGAGCATGGGTGTGACCATTTAGTAGCGGTAGTGAACCAAACGGAAAACGATGGCCTCCTAACCTTCTCTGATGCCATAAACTTTTAACAGAGCATGGGCGTGACCGGTAGTAAGCCAAACGGAAAATGGTGGCCCCCTAATTTTCGGTCCGTTTTCTGTCGGAAAAGTGGAACACAGCATCCTTTTAATACCAGTAGTGAGCCCGATTGTGTTTTAAGGTTAAAACACCAAAAATACCAACATTTCAATGAAATAAAAGATTATTCTATGATTGGTTGAACTCCTTACCTACTAAATACCAGTGACATGATCAGGAGCTAGAAATTTTGTTACTAAAGTTTTTCTTTGAAGGCTATTCTTACCCCATTTAAGAGGTAAGTCTTAATTTAGCAACTTTTGGAGCATACATTATATTGGTTTTTAAAACAAATTGTTATTTAATTATAAACTGAATGCGTTATTCACTATCATTAAATTTAAAAATCATTAATTTTTTATAAAATTATTAATATTCAAAATTATTAAGATGCATTCCGATGGGCGAAGGATTAAAAGATTCCATTTATTAAAATAGGTGTGAAAAAAAATCGGCTTGTTGTGAAAGAACATACAGAGCATTGGCCCCATTATCGCACATTCGGTAACCAATATAGTTACGGATCTATTTTATTGTATTACACTCATCAGAAGTCGCTTTCTGTTCAAAAAAAGCACGTTGTAAATTATCCTACACTGTAAAAAAGTCTAGTTCAACCTTTCACCAAAAACATGGTGAAAATGGTGAAATTTAGCTGCAACCAACATTTGGGATAAAAGTTGAACCATTATAATGGTTCCTTGTTTCCCACTTATGGTGAAACTAGGGGAAACTTCATCATTATTATATAATAGTTCAACTTTTATCCAAAATGTTGGTGGCAGCTAAATTTCACCCTTTTCACCATGTTTTTGGTGAAAGATTGAGCTAGACTTTTTATAATCTATCTTTAGAATGAATGCCCTTACCGTTTTTAGGCATAGTGAACCAAAAAAAAAAAAAAAAAAAAAAAGAAGATAAATCTGCTCGAAAATGTAATTTACGATTAAAAAACATGTCCAAGTATACACAATGAAGAAATAGTGAGTAATATAAGATATTCTCGCCAATTACCTATGATAATCCAGAACTTAGTGCTATTATAATTTATGGATTTCTTCAATCACTGCTTGTTTTCCACAACGAGAAACGCTCCCTCAAGGTCAGCTCATGTTCTCGGAAACAAACTATATTCTAGCGATTGGATATTACGCGCGCATTACTTTCACATAGGGTCGCAAACCAAAGGGAGCCTCCTACACAGAGAACCGTTGATTTTTTCCTTAGTTTTAAGCAATATTGCAGATCTCGGTGCGTTTATACTATATATACAGTTAAGGAGCAAGGACCCCCTCACCTCGCCACACAGAAAGAAATTCTGGTTTCACCCCTGCTTCACATTCAGAGCGTTAAAGAAATCTTGGTTTGTTGTCAGCACAATGGAGGCAATTCATACAGCGTCATAGGTCACGTGATAGCGATGTAAGCGATGTAAACAAAGGAAGCTGTAGTATCGTTTTACTTCGAGTTCGACCAATCTAATTAAAACTAGGCCTAAATAAAATTCTACGTTGTTAAAAACTAGAACTAAATAAAGTTCTACGTTATATAAAATTAACACTAAATAAAACAATATAACTATTGTAATAATTAATAAATTTCTTTTATAATGAGTAAATTAAAGTTAAATTACTTGGTTTATAATCAGAAAAAGCTATGAAATAGTCTAATTTTAAGATAGCTAATTTTGCTTCGGGAACTCCACGTAGAGCTTAATTAAAAATTTGGTAAACAAATCAGCGATTACCGTAATCACGTGACGCGATGAATTGCCTCCATTGTCGAACCATTTTGCTACAACATAAGAAACGAATATAGAATTGAATGCAATGAAAAGTAAGTCACCCTTACTTCCAGGATTTTGCGGGCCAAGTAGCATAAAGTCTGGTGCTGATGCAGTCGTAGCAGGTGCTGATCCTCGTTGAGATAGGCAGCAGAACATTTTCCGCTTCCTCCCGCAACGGACTGCCCTGTCGGACTGCATTTGAATCTCAGAGCACTCTCTTCGTGGACTGCATTTAGCGGGTTCCTCACACCTGAAGGAATTGGGGCGGACCCACACCTGACCTCCTGGAAGACGAATCCCTAAGAAAAGAACATATTCCAGTAAGATGACTCATAGGGAATTTATACCATTTCCGAAAAGATAGTCGTGGAATTTATGAGCAGGCCATCAGTTCTACATATACTTATGCACACGGTCCAGTTCACACAGAAACATTTCCCGCTCGTATTTTATACATCACATAATAAATTATAAGCTTCAATAAAAAAGTTTAGGTTTTATATGATTCGTTTTAACTCAAATACAAGAGCTGTGTTACAACAAACCAAAAATATTTGAAACAGGAAATTAACAACTGTAATCCTTTATTGAAATGCAAAAAATCTAAATGCAGAACAACCTCTATACATCGTTCCCGCATTTTCCGTTTTCCTGTATTTATCTTCTTTGTTTCGACGATTTAACGGCATCGTCTTGCTTTATACTGACTCGAATTAATCATTTTTTTCGCATGTATTCTTCGAAATGATGAGCCCTTGTTAAACCATTGATCTTGGTTTTACTGTAATTATTCGGTGTTTTGAGCAGAAAAATTATTACACTTTACACCACCATGGAATGTCATTTGCAAAGAAATATATTTGCATTCAAAATGCTTCATTGCAGTGGCTCTTTTTTGGAACCTACAACAGACGACACAGCGAGCCCGAAAAACTTTCTACCGTGGTGCAATTCCTTCACGAAGGAGGCAAAAATGTCACTCTACTCTAGCTCTCAGGGTGCTTTCAGACGAAAGGCGACAAAGATAAAAAGCATGTCTTCTTCTCTCATCTGCGCAGCCGCAGAGCCTATTGTTGAAGTAGAAACTCACTGCGCTTGCGCAGATGTGGAAAAGATATTTTTAGGTCTTGTCACCGTTGGTGTGAAAGCTCCCTAAAGAGTGCATTCACACCAAGTGCGACAAGCGACGTACTGCGACAATGAAACTTTCAGCGAGCACCATTGGTTCTTTTTAATTTAATAACCACACTCTCGTGTTGTCTGGTTGGCTTTTTTTTATTCAGTCTTAATGCGACTTTCCAAGAAACAGTAATGTCCACATTTCACTAAGTCCACTTAGCGATCTGTTACATCCCTTTCGATGATTTATGCCGAAAAGTAGTTAATAGAAAGTTCTAATTAGTGGCGACAGTTCAATGAAAAAGTGGTATGTGCGAAGTTAATGACTTTTTAACCTGCCAAAAATTTGTTCTTTTGCTGAATTATATAGGAATGTCTGGAATTTTCTGTAAAGTTTATCAGAGTTTATGTGACTTTTACCTAAACGCCGACGAATAAGTCTTAGCGGGTTAAAGCGGGATAACTCTTTCAATGCACTAGTACCGCAAATTAGAACTTTCTATTATGCATTTCACAGCAGAAACCAATCACATGATTATCTCAAAACCTACTTTCACAATTAAAAGTCCGCAAACTAATTTTTACTATTTTTAACCAATCTATTGTTTTTGGCTACATCTGAAAACAGTAATTTCGGGCGCTGGCTTTTACCAGAACGCAGACAATAAATTGTTGGTCGCAGTAGGCAAAGTTCTCGAGATGCTTTTTAATTAAACTCTTCTGAAAATAATAATTCTGTTCATATTTGTAAGTTTGAGGAAGGAAAAGATAGAAAATAATGTACCCTGAATATTGATTCCAAATTTTTTTCTACATCTAAATCACAACAACAACAGCAACAATAATACTAAAGATAAAAAAATGATAACAATAACTACCGAATCGGAAAACATAATCTGAAAAGTAATAGTAATATAAATAATAATAATAATAATAATTATAATAACCTCCCTTTTAAATCCTGAAAGTGCTTCCTGAAGCTAAAAATACATATTCCGATGGCTAAAAACATAATTTGCGTTGAACTACATTCTGATATTGAATAAAAATCCATGACATTTAAATTCATCTTTCAACTTCTAAAAATATTCTCTAAAATTAAAATAGATTCCTAATTCGTGAAAAGGAATATGAAATTTTAATGAGTCTAAATGCAAAATTAGAACTCCAACACGTATTCAACTATTGAACTCTCACCTTGAATACTGAGAACAGTTACCGACGTTTGAAAATATTATCCAACATTGAAAATTTCCTGCAATCCGAAAATGATATTTAAAATTAAAGGAAGTCTTTCGCGGTCGGTTAAAATAATCTGAAATAAAAAATATAATATCGTGCCCCAAAAACAAAATTTCAAATTCGAAAAATATTTTGAAATCAGATAACACAACTGAAAATTCAAGTATTTATTCCTGTATTTGAAATGATGTTAAAATCAAAAATATATTCCAACGTCTTCAATTAAAAAATATTATTGATATTTATAAGTATTTCTAAATTTCCAAAATAGTATTTTTGAGTCTGAAAATTTTCTTTAATGCTTAAATGTAAAAAATGTAAAAAAAAAATGAGAGGGGGAAAAGAGGTTAAAATTTTTAAAAAATGTAAAAAAATGTTTTAATGCAGAAAAAAAAATCTTAAATTCGAAAATACTTCACGCTGTCTAAAAATTCAGCGAAAAACTCATTTGAAATGTTTTCATTGTTTCATAAAACAATATGATTACTTAATTAATCCTCTCCTTCATGTAAGACTCATAAGAAGTGACATAAATCTTTGCTTCAAAATGTTATGCAGATTCAAATTTCTTGATGCAATTTACATATTGTCCTCATCCGGACACTCCAGACAGTTTTTGGAAACCACACAAAGTTTCGTAGACCATTCAAGATAGTTAAACGTATATGAACTCTCTAGAAGTCCATGGAGGATTCAAAAAAAAGAGAAAATCTCATTTTCAAATCAAATTTTGCTTATTTATTTTGAAGGATATATTATATTAGTGGGAAGTTTAGTATTATTTCACATCTTGGGACTCCTTATAAATGAAGTTTGAATGCTCAGTTTTTCCATGCTTATTAATATATTGATCAAATATGCCCAAAAAACAAAATTTCCTTATACGAAGTTGGAAAATTGTATCCGAATTTTCGACTGTACAAGACAAAAATGTCCAAAAATAAATTATTACTCCACAATCCTGAGATATTAAATGGGTTTGCGGCATAACGAAATATTTTTTAAATTGAAATAAATGAAGGAGAGGGTTAATTAGTCAACAAAAAATAAAGACCTTCCTTTTTAGTCTTAATTATTACGTGACAAATCCCTTACCTTGATTAAAAACAGCTTGGAAGAAAGTGAGAACGAAAATTAATATTAAAATTGAATTGGACATTTTTCTTCTTTAGATGTGGTATGTTGATCATTGAGCTTCATCGAACAAAAGAGTTGTGCTATTAGAAAGGAACTAAATGTTTCCTTTCCGGATATCCCCGTTTCTATGAAAAATCTGATACTGGAAATTGCGAAAGGTGAATCTCTACAATTTTTTCCTTACTAAGAGCATTATTAATATCGTAACTGATAAGAATGATTTTTAATGATTTTTTAAAATTTCAACTCGATATTAGCCTACTTTCCCGTGAAAGTAAAAAAATAATAATAAAGCAAGAAAAAAGACTTAATGTATCGTGAAAATATCGTTACAAATCAACAAAAGTCAAAAATTAGTTAAGTAATTAAATAAAGATTGAAAAATAGAAAATTTGAAAGTAGGGTATTGAGATGGGGGAAAAAGTGTCTGTCGGTCTGGCTGTCTGTCGGTCGGTCTGTCGGTGTCAAGGAATTTCCCGATTCGAAAAATTATTTTTGCATTCGAAAGATCTCGGCGAGGACATTTCATTTCCATATTTTACGTTTTGATTTGAACAATTTTTTGTTAAATTTTGAACAGTTCAAAAAATTTTAACATTAGCGCCTATGGGCGAAAATGAAGCAAATGATGTAAACTCTGGGTACAAGATCCAAGTTCCAATGAACGAGCTCACTGGAAGAAGTTCTTGGCGTGAAATATTGATATGAACCATTTTTGTTCATTTTTGAACAGTTCAAAAAAAAAAAAAAAAAATCAGCATACCGCCTACGGGGAAATTTCAATCCTATATAAATCCTGATCTAACGGACCCATTTGCTTGGAACAATCTTTATCGGAAAGCTCTTATGACGTAGAACATGTACAAATAGAAAGTTCATCCAGAACTAACGAGCCTATTTTCCTATGAAATTTTTTGATCGGGATTTTCAAGAATATTTTTGAATTTATGAATGATTAAATGAAAAAGCGAAAGAATGAATGAATAAATGAGTGAATAAATACATGAATGACTGAACCAAGGGTATATTTGAAGCAATTAAGAACTAAAACTAAAAGAGAAAGACAGAGAGAGAGATAGCTAGAATATAAATTTGAAGCTGGTGTATACGGGAAAGTAGGCTCGTATAGTTCCAGAAGGAACTTCTTGTTTTTATTGAAATCGTAGTTTGTATTTTTTTTTGCAGCCAAATCTTTTTAGTAGGATTAGTATCATCCATGTTGAAAAAAATATTAATGAATATATAAATAAATAAGTAAATAAAATAAGCGTTCCAATTATAAATTTAAGCCTAAATGAGTTTCTTCATTTACTTCAACTGTGAATTATTTTTGAGCTAATTTTTCCGGAAATGGGATAACAATGTCCCTTGTCTGATGGATCCGTACTGGATATCCGGTAGTATTTAGAAATATTAAGTCGTAGCGGAGCAACTCAAAAAAGGGCTGCTCCAGATCTCTGATAAAGAGGCTTTATCAACAATACACACGAACAAATACAAAAAAAAAAAAAAAAAAAAAAAATTTCTAAAAATTCTTTTGACAAATATTTGAAAAAAGAAAAAAAAAAAGAAAAAGAAACCCTGGAATCGGAGTCGACATGTTTTCAATAAGCGACTCCAACTGACTCCTTTACTCCAAAATCAGGTAGAGATTACGTCGCCCTGCTATTTGGCGATTTTTTCGTAGAATTTCCCATATCAAAGCATTTGCAAGAATTAGTACAAATATTACGTAAAACTATTTTACCTGCATCGGTTCTCAACAAACAAGGATTTGGGACCGTTCATAAATGATGTCACGCTTTTTTCCCCCATATTTGACCCCCCTCCCGTTTTTTGTCACGCGTCACGCTATGTTGCATAAGCAGGGATGTCGCACTTCTTGTTACCCCCTCCCCTCCCCTTGTCACAATTTCACGAACCCCCCTCCCCCCTAGAAGCGTGACATCATTTATGAATGATCCTTTTAATGTATTTAAAATGCTCTTCACCTGACTGATTCCGTTTAGTTATTGTTGTTCGAATTTCAAATTTCAGAGGCCAATAAAAACTTTTATTCTGAAAGTGCCAGTGTTTATATTTATATTCTTTATAGGTGTAGGGAAATAAAAAAAAAATCATTATTAAAATAATATTAGTGAGTTTAGGAAATATTAATTTTAACGTGCGTAATAACTACAAATACCCTTTTCTTTGTTGTTCAAAAGTACAAGGCGTACAAGGAAATGCAATTTAATAGGCGTGCAAGGAAATCATGTGGGGCACATTTCCAGATTTTTTTTTACTGTTCTTAATGAAAATCCGAGAGTAAAGAAAACGTATATATGTATGTATCTCTCCATGTCGCGCTATTTCTTCGAGAACAGCTCAGAGTTAAGAAGAGACTCTAGCGGAGATATTAATTAAAAATCACAAGTAACCTTGTAATTCTTTCGCAAATTTATATTTGAAAAAGTAATCGCACGATTAAAATTTTGATGCTATTCGAATAGGCTGATTGTTCAGCATAAGATGCGATTTACTTCGAGCTTCTAAGTTATTTAGAACGATTTTTTTTCCTTTCTAATGGGGCTACGTATAGTCACTAACTTTTGAAGACCTACTGCATTCCCCGGAAGCCGGGATTCATTCTTTCAAGTAGCACCACTATCGGCGGATGGCATTGCCACTAGAGAATTTTTGACGCTCAGTTGCCCTCGAGATGCCGGCACTTATGCTCTAAATGATGCGAAACTGCCCTAAAAATTTAATTTAGCCGAGAGTATCCAAGCCAAACATATACTCCAGGGATCTTTAACATGCCACATAATCATACGACATGGACGCTGACGATTTTCTGCATCTTGAAAATCCACCGGCTTGGACCACGCTTGATCCTGCGCACTTGGGCCTGTATTACGAGGCCTTGCCACTACGCCACCCTGCCGGCTTTAGAACAAAAGTTATAACCGTTTTTCTTTGTAGATCAAAATAATTTTTCATGGTAATTAACTCCATTTTCCTGCAGAATTTCAACACATCAGCATTTTTATCAGTCACGACACTAACCACGTTATGTTTTATTACGGATTCGATACGATTCATTATTCGCATCATATTTTTCTTAGAAGAGGTACGTTCAAAAATAATACTGGCAGCTCCCTTTTAAAAGAGCTTTTTTGCTCTGTGAAATTCAATGAACAAGTTGCCGCATCTAAAAAAGGAAAAATGTCCACTTTGATTGTAATTTTAAGTTTCTGGCTCACTTTGATTCAGCTTGCGTTTGGTAAGAGTTTTTATCTTTCAATAAATAATCATTTTACAACTGTCGACATATCAAAAAGTTAGTGATACGTTCCGTTTTTATTATTTAAAATATTTTTAAAAAATGCAGTTTTTAAGTATGTTTTCAAATTTCAGGGAGTGTTTTTTGACTTAAAAGGATGTATTTGAATTACAAAATAATTTCAGTCCTAGAACGGTGCTTTTGCATTTTAGAATAATTACAAATGTTTTGTAAAATCAGTGTTTCTTTTACTATATTTTCATATTGCAAAAAGAAAGAAAAACTTTTTTGTGTGTGTTTTTAGCCTACTTTCCCGTAAAAGTAAAAAAATAATAATAATAAAGCATGAAAGAAGGCTTAATGTATCGTGAAAATATCGTTAGAAATCAAGAAAAGTCAAAAATAAGTTAAGTAATTAAATAAAGATTGAAAAATAAAAAATTTGAAACTAGGGTTTTGAGATGGGGAAAAAGTGTGCCGGTCGGTCTGTCGGTCTGTTTGTCTGTCGGTCTGTCCCCCCCCCCCCCCCCCGCCCTAATAACTTTTGAACGAATTGTCCGATTGGAAAAATTCTTTTTGCATTCGAAAGATCTCGGCGAGTACATCTAATTTCCATAATTTACTTTTTGATTTGAACGATTTTTTGTTCAATTTTGAACAGTTCAAAAAATTTTAACATTAGCGCCTATGGGTGAAAATGAAGCAAATTATGTAAACTCTGGGTACAAGATATAAGTTCCCATGAACAAGCTCACTGGAAGAATTTCTTGGCGTGAAATATTGATTTGAACAATTTTTGTTCATTTTTGAACAGTTCAAAAAAAAAAAAATTAACATACCGCATTCGAGGAAATTTCAATCCTATATAATTTCTGATCTAACGGACCGATTTGCTTAGAACAAACTTCATCGGAAAGCTCTTATGACGTAGAACATGTACAAATATAAAGTTCATCCAGAACTAAAGAGCCTATTTTACTATGAAATTTTTTGATCGGGATTTTCAAGAATATTTTTTAATTAATGAATGATTAAATGAATAAGCAAAAGAGTGAATGAATAAATGAGTGAATAAATACATGAATGACTTAATAAATAATGATTGAATGAATATGTATTAACCGTTGAAAAAGGTATATTTGAAGCAATTAAGAACTAAAGCTAAACGAGGAAGACAGAGAGAGAGATAACTAGATTATAAATTTGAATTCGGTGTATACGGGAAAGTAGGCTCGTATAGCTCTAGACGGAACTTCTTGTTTTTATAATAAAATTGAGGGGTATTGAAAAAAAAAAAAAAGCGTTTTAGGGGCGGCATTTCGAATCCTTGCATCAAACTTGATAAAATCTACCGTACGCCGCTGTAGCAACTATTTTTGATAATTTTTAAACTGAACGTCGTCATCATCATCACCTAGATTTGCAGATGGGTGATCAGGCCCTGAAGAGGCCTTTTACCCGGATATCCTTTGGGAGGAGTCAATGGTATGGTCATCAAGTGCCCGAAGGCATACATCTTGGTCCTCGAAGGGCAGAGAAGGGAAAGGTAGGAGAAAAAAGATGAGCCGGTGCTCGGTGAAACAAAAATCGTCAATTCCTCTCGTTTTCGTACTCTTGAAGGGCTTTCTTCAGGAGAGTCAGTAAGTCATTTGGTCATTTGTGGTTGGGGGCTTGCATCTGAGTGGGGCATTTTCTGGCTGGCGCCGTTTTCTTGGCAGCTCGGTTCTGGGGGTGTCTTGGGCAGTCTAAACTCGTCGCCGGGTGCGTTGCGTGGCAATTTGCGCACTGCGATGGGCCTTCTTTTTGCTGACAGTCCTTGGATCGGTGGCTGCCTGCGCAGTATTTGCATCGCTCTCTGATGTTGCATGCGTAGGAGTTGTGACCCCACCGCTGACACCTGAAGCATTGGGTGGGGCCATTTCTGCGTCTCATTTTTTCCGTCTTGACGACGAAACCGTCTATAGTGAGGGGTTCTCTGAATATTTTCAAGTTTTCTTCAGTGTGCGGCAATTGCACGCAGAATATGGGCAAAGGTCCATTTTTCCCGCGGAATTGCTTCATCTGGAGAGGCTTCCTGTCTTGTGCTGCTAATTCTTTTTCCAGGGTTTTGGGATCAAAGTTGGTTGGGAGTCCCTTTAGAATAACTTTGATGGGCGGGCATTGATCGAACCTTGGGGCGTAGTACTCCTTATTGCACTCTTCGGCATAGCGGATGACCGCTAGGTGTCCGTCTTTAGTAGAGGGGTACACTTTTACTTCGTCTTTAACAAGCTTAATTTCATAGTTTTCATTGTGTTTTTCCTTTATCTTAGTTAATGCGAGAGCTGGATTACCTTCGTTTATGATGACTACTGGTTTTCTCTTCAAATTTTTTGTGGGAGGCTTCTTATCCTTTTCGTTGAGTGCTTCGGTGAGTCTGCGTACCTCGGAACGTAGCTTAACGCATTCATTTTCATTCTTTTCAAGTTGGTCTTTAAGGTGGGAGATTTGATCCTTATAATCGTCTTCCGCTTCATAGGTAGCAAGCTTGGTGCTGACTTTGACCAGGGCGTTAGCGAGGCTGCAGTAGATTTGGAAATCGTACAGGTTGGTTTCATTCCCTTCATGTGCGTAGTCTCGGAACCAAGCTAACTTGACTGTGATTACCGCTTTGAGCATCAATAAGGCTGCATCACTACTCTCTTTTTCGATTCGACTTTGCAGACAAGGCCAATCATGTAACTTGGTATCAACCAGTTTTCTTCCAAATGCACAGGTGGCGTAGGAGTCGTTCTCCTCGTCCGGTGCTGAGGCCGCGTTGACGGGTGTTACCTCGCCGGCCCTGAGAAGGGCCTCGGCACTTCTGTCCACTGGACTCGGGGCTTCCTTCTTTAGTTTCTTCGTCTTCGACATCGTTGCTTGGAACGTCTTCTTCCTTTTTTCGAACTCTTATTGTTAAAACCACTTTTGATCCTCTTCCCTATCCCCTGAACGTCGTAGATCTCAAACGTTTATTTATGCTCTTGTTTAAAACTCCTAACTGGTAGTCACAGCTCTGAAGTGTTCAGTTTATTTACTAACTTAGTAAATAAAACTGAGTGCGGAAAAAACAAAAATTCTATTGAGAAACCGTTACTTGATTATTTGATTCAAGAAACTTGATTATTTGATTTAAAATAAGTTTTTCGTAAATTTAAAGGAGCACTCAGTTTCCTTTCTGTACTTTTACAGATTTTTTTACAGTGTAGGACGAAGCATATAAGATTGATTTTTTTAATAAATTGTTCTCCCGATATTTTGAAAATTGACGAACTAACTGAAGGAGCATACGTTCAAAATTTGAGAACAACTGTTTCTACTTTTGCCTGGTTTCGAAAATGGGGATCAAAGAGTTATACCGGAAGATATTCATTTCAAATTTTGAACTCATGTTTCTCCTACAATTTCCCCCTTTTCCGTACTGGCGCGAGGAGAGAGTCGGATATGTGTACATTGTAATAAAAAATCATTTCATGTTAAGGAAGTATAGTACAAAGTTAATTTATTATTTTACGTGTAAATTGAATAAAATATAAAATTTTGCACTTTTTTTCGGCTAATTTCTCAGATACAGACCCAAAAGTGGAACCGAAAGATAATGTATTGACTAATTTCAAATTTTGCCCTTACATTTATCATACGTCACATTTTGAGCTTATGTTTATCCTACCATTTCCCCTTTTTCCGCACTAACGCGAGGAAAGAGTCGGAAATGTGAAAATTGACCGTATTTGGAAAAAAAAGATACATTATTTTCGGCTAATTTCTCATATATAGACCCAAAAGTCCAACCGAAAGATAATTTATCGATTTATTTCAATTTTTGCCCTCACATTTATCATCCTTTAATCAAACTTTTGTACGTTATTCTCAATGAAAAATTCAAAAATATGCAAATTTGAGTATTTCTGTAAATTTCCATAACTTTTGTGTAATTCAACCGGAATGATTCAAAATTGGGTTATTTTTCATGCCAGCTTTTTCACACTATCAGGAAAATAATTTAAAGAAAGTAACTCCAATCCTGCTGTGCTGTGACCTAGCAAAGATACAACAAAGTGTACACATGTGTAACCAAAAGCAAAATCAGGATAATTTAAGACCTTTTTTTTTCTTTTTTGGGCATAGTAGCCCCAGTTAGAGACGCTACTAAAAAAGAGAGACAACGAGTGAGTAAGGGAGAGGAAACTTTAAGGGAGGAATATCTTGTTTTTTCTTTTCTAATAGGCCTGTGTATGCTCACCAACCTTTGCAGACCTAGTGCATTCCCCGGAAACCGACTTCCGTTCTTTCAAGTAGCACCGCTATTGGAGGATGCCATTACCACTTTTGAGAATTTTGATGCTCAGTTCTCCCAGATGGCTGCACCTGAGCTCTAAATGATGCGAAACTGCACTAGGAATTTAATACAGCCGAGATTACCCAAGCCAAACCGATACTCAAGGGATCTTTAACATGCCGCGTAATCATACGACATGGGCGCTAACGATATTATTGAAAATCCATCGACTTGGGCCCGGTTTGATCCTGCGATCTTGGGCGTTCGAGGCCCGGGGCATACCACTACGCCACCCTGCCGGCTAGAAGGAATTATCCAGTTTAATAGAATTTAAAATATGAAAAATAACAATCTAATTTTGAGTGAGTCACATCAAATAATAAATATATCTTCTGTTAATTCTCTTGTTCTTTCTTTAGGTTGTCGAACAACTTTAAGGAGCTCATTAAGATATTATGTCATTAATGGAGAAGATGCTGAACCGGATGAATTTCCTTGGATGGTAATGTCTACATTCATATATACATCTAATTGCAGATGTTATCATTATTTTAATTAGTATCTTCTCTTAGAAACATTTAAAACGCTTTTTAAAGAGTGATAAAACATTCGATTTGCATGCCAGTTTTTACAATACGTAAAAGAAAAGGAAAAAAAACGAGCTGTTTTTTTCTTTGGAACTTCGCCTCGATGCTGACCGAGAAGTTGTCACAAGTTCACAAATATAATATGCATATAGTATGTAACAAATTAAATGTATAACAGTATCATTTATTTAATTGTTTACAAAATTGAAAATAATGATCTTGAAACCACGTGAAAATCCTTTCTTACTATAAAATTTCGGTGTGCCTTTTTGAGACGCTATTTGGATTTTTATAAGATATCCCTTTCATTTTTTTCCCAATGTGGCTCAAGCTTCTGTCAGTTTTCCTTGCCCTTTTACAACTAGTGAGTTGCAATACGGCTGGCGTAGTTAGGACAGTCATATGTAGTTGTAGAAATCGAAACTTCAAAGCCAATCGCAGTTAATATGAATCATCTGAAATTTAATAAAATTTCACATATGTTAGTTTGGTACCATTTAGCACATTTTTAATCCTGAGCTCTCCAGTAAAGAAGAAAAAAAAATAAAATGACCCACCCTAATACACGCCCTACAAACAAACAAAATTGTTTTATAAGTATAGAAATATTTTTCTCTGATACCATATTGACGGTCTATTATAACGGCGGCCGAAAAGCGCCAAGAAAAATTTATTAACTTTAACGATTTTTGTAAAGATATATCCCAACAAAACATAAATGTGAAAAAGGGCCAAGTTCGATAGAACAAAAACGGCCTTCGGAGTAGTCAGTGCCAGCGATAAAAGAATTGATATCTAATGGGTGCCAAGTTCCATAGTAGATCCTTTGATCATGGCTGTAAGAGCGTACAATGTTCCTTAATTTATTTAAAAACATTTTTTTATCGGATTCCTAACTTGGAAAGTGTTAATTAAGGTAAATTACATTCAAAAAATTTAACTCATTCAATTAGCAATTTTTAATAGTAAAATCATGTGGCAAGCTATTATAGTTAATTTCTAATTGTCTTCTTATCGTCTTCTTTAACGTAACTTATCTTAATTAAAACTTGCCAAGTTAGGAATCCGATAAAAAAATGTTTTTAAATAAATTAAGGAACATTGTACGCTCTTACAGCCATGATCAAAGGATCTGCTATGGAACTTGGCACCCATTAGATATCAATTCTTTTATCGCTGGCACTGACTACTCCGAAGGCCGTTTTTGTTCTATCGAACTTGGCCCTTTTTCACATTTATGTTTTGTTGGGATATCATTAATTTTTGAAAAGCTAAAATGTGTGTTTTTATATTGACGATAAGTTATACTAAATTAACCAAGCTGAATAGTCGCTATTAATTATTTAAGATTTTTTTCGTCTGTTTACATTTCTCCGTAATAAATCCGTAAACCTATATTTACTTAATTATTTTTTTATTTAAAACGTTGTAAAGTTCTGTATAACTACGACACTGCATTCTTTGTAGTCAGCTTGAGTTAAGCCTTAAGACGAAAAATTAAAGCGGAAAGTGAATTTCAATGCATCAATTATTTACCTTCAAACGCGAGAGAGTATTGTTTACTTTTAACGGCAGAAAAATATGGCTGCCGTTTGAAGTCGTTAGGTATGATGCTACTTATGAGTATGCTAGTAACTTCGAAGATAATGTAATTTTTTGAAGTTTCGGATTTTTTCCTTTATATATGCCAAGTTGTCTACCTTGATACAAAGTTTCAAGTTTCTAAGTCTCCTAGAAGTAGGTTATGTTTTTGATGAGTGAGTGAATGAGTGAGTGAGTGAGTGAGTGATAAAAATGACACTTTTCAAACCTTAATAATTCCATAACCATAAGAAGTACATCAATGAAATTTGATATCCTAAGGGTTAAAGGGATCGCTATTAGACGTTCAAAATTTCAAGTATGTAGGTCTAATAGTTTTGGGGTAATGGTGTAGTCAAAAGTAGCTCGAAATGGTTCGGGTAAATATACACATTGGCCGGTGTCGCCGTATCTTAATTTGGCTGACTTTCTGAACTTGGCGGACACACTGCCGTGTGTCTAGATATGAATTTGAGCAAATTTTTCGTGGCGCTTTTTGGTTGCCGTTATAACAGACAAGGGTTAATTTTTGTACTTAATAGTATCATAACATACTTAATGATGAGTTTAAATCATGAAAAGGACAACGAAACAATTTTAAGTGCACTTACTTTTATTCCAGGTACGTGTGTTATTCAAGAACAAGGTACAATGCACGGGCTCTTTAATTGACAAACGCCACGTGTTGACGGCAGCCCACTGTCTTGACGGTGGAAGCAAGTAAGTAGTTCCTCAAAAAATTATTCATTGCAGAAATTTAATAAGCTTGCCCTTTTTTAGCCTACTTTCCAGTAAAAGTACAAAAAAATAAAATGTTTGATAGAAAGCTTAGTGTATCGTAAAAATATCGTCAAAAATATAAAAAGTCAAAAATAAGTGAAATAATTAAATAAAGATTGAAAAATATAAAAAAATTGGAAAGTCGGGTTTTGTCCCGGGGTAATGTGTCTGTCTTCCGGACTGTTCCCCCTAATAACTTTTGAGGAAATTGTCCTATTCGATTTTTTTTTTTTGCATTTGAAAGATTATCTGCTCAATTTTGAACACTTAAAAAAATCTTGATTACCGCCTATTTGCAAAAATGAGGCAAATTATGTAAACTTTGGGCATAAGATCCAAGTTGCTATGAACAAGGTTATTGGAAGAAGCTCTCGGCGTGAAATATTTTTTAATTTGAACAACTTTTGTTCATTTTTGAACAGTTCAAAAAAAATTAACATAGCACCTACGGGCAAATTTCAATCCTATATAAATCCTGATCTATCAGACGGATTTGCCTGGAATAAACTTTATCGCAAAGAAGTTTCCCATGAAATTTTTTGATCGGTATTTCTAAGGATATTTCTGAATGAATATGTGAAAAAAAAGGACTGAATAAATGAAAAAAAATACTTAAATGAGTGAACAAATACATGAATGAGGGAAGGAATAGGTATTACCCGTTGAAAACTGAATATTTAAAGTAATTAAGAACTACAGCTAAATGAGAGAGAGAGAGAGAAGTAGCTAGATTATAAATTTGAAGTTAGGTGTGTACAGGAAAGTAGGCTGGTATAGTTCTGCATTGAACTTCTTGTTATTTATATAATTTCAGAACGCATCATTTTAATTTGCTAAGCAAAAAGAAAATTGCAATTATAAAATCTTTCCTGCAATTAATCAGATATTTTATTGCGATGGAAGTAAATAAATTGAATCTCAAGAAAATATTTCACTGCAAAAAATTAATAAGCCTACCCTTTTTTTAACCGACTTCACAAAGGAAGGAGGTTATACATTCATATTGTATGTATGTCGTTTTTTTTTTTTGTTTGTTTGTCCACTCATAACTTCTTACCGGATGAACCGATTTTCATGAATTTTTTTTTAATCGACCGAGGATGGTTTCCCATAGGTCCCATACCTTGGTTGACCATATTCGATAGTTAGAAAAAAAAGTTATGGGCTGAAATGTGGTTTTTTTTTTTCTGCTTTTTCATCCATAACTTTTGACTAAATGAACCGATTTTGACGATTTTTTCTTTGATCGATAGAGAGTCATCTAACTCAAATATCGCACATCAGTTTGGCTACATTTGTTTTTTACAAAATACGTTATGTGTGAAAAATAAGTATTTTTTCATTTTGATTGGAAAGGCTAGGCTCGATTTTTCTTTTTTGGGAAAGTTATTAATAAAAATTGAAACTCATTGTTAAAAAAGAGTTTGATGCCATTAAGATGTAATATTAAAAGCAATTATAACAAGAAATAGACTGAAGGCTTCTCTGAAGAAGAAATTAAATCCAGTCAGTTTGCTTGCTCTAGTGACCCTTTAAAATCGATTTTAAAACGAAATTTATCTTAAAAACGGGTAGTTTTTAGTGTCGTTCCCTCAAAGGTTTCCCCTTTGATTTGTATGTTTTAAAAGTAGAGTATTTATATAAAAATGTATTTACACTAAAAAGAATAAAATAAAATAATTTTTGGAAAAAAATAGAACCGACTTTAAACTATAAATTGCGCAAAAAAGTAAAAAATAATGTTATTCTTTAAACAACTTCGATACGACTTTTAAACATAATTTTTGAAGTCGGTGCAAAATTATGATAGATTTTGATGCATGATTCCTTTTGTAACTATGAACCAATTACAAATATAAATAGCGCAGAGTTTGCAACAGTTTCAGTGTAAAATAACGCATGGTGTAATTATAATTAGACTGTCATAATTTTGCACCGACTTCAAAAATTATGTTTAAAAGTCGTATCGAAATTGTTTAAAGAATAACATTGTTTTATACTTTTTTGCGCAATTTATAGTTTGAAGTTGGTTCTATTTCTTTCCAAAAATTATTTTATTACAATTTTGAAACGCTCGACTTTAATTCGCTAAATAAAGAAAATTTTGCTATTAGCTTAATTTTTCTTTACTTATCAGTCAGTTTAATATCAGCTATAGAAACCATGTGTACAGTATTTGGTAAACATCGTTAATTATACTCGTAAAAAAATAAATGAAATGCAGCAAGATAAAACCTAAAGTGAGAATATTCCATGCATGAAATATTTTCTACTATCATCAACATCTGGAATATTTTCTACTATCATCATCTATCATCTAAAACTTAAAGCGGGAACATTCCACGCATGAAATATTTTCTTCGAAAGTATCGGAGGTAATGCAATTTTTAAATGAGAGTGTTTGCAGTCAGAAATAGCTCCTTTTTTAGTGCTTGGGCTGAATGATTTTTTTTTTTTTTTAGCAAAATATTCAATGAATGCACAAAAACACCCTGTCAAATTCTTTTTTTTTTCTTAACGAAAATGTTTATAATAATAATGAAATTCTTAGTCCAAACTTCATAAAATGCAATAGCTCACTTCTCATTTCACTGTACTTGTTAAAGGTAGATGTACGAGGGTGTATCAAATGAAAACCTTAAAAGTGCTATAAAGTTCCGAAAAGTTGTAGGACTGATCTGGCAGATCGCAGGGATGTTCCTTGTTCACACAATGACCACCAGGTGTGGTAGTGACCTTGCTACATGCACACTAGTAGTAACATCAGTAACAATATGGCTGCACCGCTATCAACATGCACCACGTTAGAACATCAGTGATTCGTTTCTTGAGTAGTGAAGGTGTCACACCAATAGAAATCCATCGCATGATGACAGTACAGTATGGTGATTCGTGCTTGCCCCTGCAACAAGTGTATGAGTGGTGCAGAAAGTTTAAAAGTGGTATCGTGTCAATAGAGGATGCCCAACGACCTGGGCATTCTCACCGCGTACTGACAGACACAAACGTTGCGCAGGCGGAAGAACTTGTTATGGACAGCAGGCGTATAACACTTAATGGTATTGCCAAAATTTTGGAGATTAGTTACAGTTTAGCGCAAAATATTGTTCATAATGTGTTGAAGTTCAATAAAGTTTCTGCACGATAGGTTCCACGTTAATTTACTTCTGAATTGAGAGAACGTCGCGTCGATGCTTGCCCACTCATACACTTACTGCAGTGACAAAAACGAATCACCATACTCTACTGTCATCCTGCGAAGGAGTTCTATTAGTTTGACACCTTCACTACTCAAGAAACGAATCACTGATTGCTGTTATAACGTGGTGCATGTTGATAGTGCTGCAGCCATATTGTAACTGATATTATCGTTAGTGTGTGTGTAGCAAGGTCATTACCACGCCTGGTGGTCATTGTGTGAACTGTAAGGAACCATCTACCAGATCAATCCTACCACTTTTCTCGGAACTTTATAGCATTTTTAAGGTTTTCATTTGATACACCCTCGTATTTTGCCTATGGAACAGATCTCAAAAGTCAAGTTAAATGAAACATATTAAAGTCCACTAAAAAATTAAGTATTTGAACACAGATTGAAAAAAAAGAAAATTTCAAAAAAAAAAAGAAAAAGGAGTATCCGCTCTCTAATATTCCTTCCAATACAAAGGGGAGACCGTTAACTTCAATTTCAACATAATTTTATCCAACTTTCACAAGGAGGACGGTTTTCAATTCATATCGTATGTTTTTTTTTTTGTTGTTGTTGTTTATTTGTCCATCGATCACTTCTTACTGGATGAAACAATTTTGATGATTCGTTTTCGAATCAATCGAGAGTGCTCTCCCATGCCTCGTACCTTCGTGTGATTTAATTGACCCATTCTGGTCACTAGATAGCGGGCGTCCTGCTCACAATTAGTATTTTTATCGTCTGCAAAGAAATAATTAATGTTATAAGTTTTTTGCTTTTTCAGTCTGTGAACGAAGCGATGTAGCAAAAGAGATAGTAGCTCTGTAATTAATTATAAATGCTGTAAATAGAGTTAAATTAAATGCGTTGTTTGTAAATAAAGGCCAATTTGTCCTTCTTGATGACCAGCACGGATTTCAGATTTCTGACGTAAAAAGAACCGAACGCGTCAAGTAAGACCTTCAAATATTTCATTGTTAAAATTTCTGGAGTTGACGCGACAACCGTCTTCGATAATTAGAAAGAAAGTTACAGACGGAAATTTAGTTTGTTTTTGCTTTTTCATCCATAACTTTTTTAATAATTGAACCGACTCTAATGATATTTTTTAATCTATAGAGGGTCGTATAATGTAAATATCCGTACATCGATTTGACTTCAATTGTTCTTTCGAAAGAACGTTATGGGTAAACAGTATTTTTCTTTTATTTGGAACGGCTCAGCTTGATATTTCTTTATTGCGTAAGTTACTAAAAGATATAAAACTCATTGTGAAAAAGAGTTGATACTGATAAAAAATCACATAATTTTTGATGTTCTACATGAACTGCATTCTTATTTTTCAGTCTGAGTCTTTCTTTTGAATGCTATACTGAGCATAAAAATTACCGTCTACAAAAACCATTTGTTTTTTCTCTATGACCCCTTTGTTAAATATCAAGGGGGGTTTAGACTTGGGCAATTTAAATGTATATTCAATTTTTTCAAAAGCAAAAAAGAAAGTCAATAGCATAAAAATCAGGTGAACACACATAAAATTTTCCATCATGGCATGATCTATATAAACTTCAGAGAAAACGTTTACTAAAAGGGAAAAATATAGCTCCAAATTCGTATAAAAGAAAGAATAGCTTCGCAGATTCGTAAACGAATCTGAAAAGTGACTACTATATTGAATATAAGGCAAAATACTTTTTTCTTTTGCAATCTTCAAAACTTTTTTTTAACCAAGTAAATAGCAGATATAATAAAATTGCAGTTCCAGGGGAAAAAAAGCCTTTTTTTATGTGCTACAATCTACCAAACTGCAAGCTTCAAAGAAATTGGCGGGGGAAAATTCGGATATGATAAAGTAGAAGCTTTAAGCTGAAAAAATATAGAAACAATTTTATGTGAGGTTAGTAATTTATCAAAATATAAAAAGGTAACAGCGTATAGTTTAT
The DNA here is from genome assembly GCA_038502835.1 of Octonoba sinensis. Taxonomy (NCBI): domain Eukaryota; kingdom Metazoa; phylum Arthropoda; class Arachnida; order Araneae; family Uloboridae; genus Octonoba; species Octonoba sinensis. The sequence goes on along the minus strand of CM076606.1, from coordinate 11,426,745 downwards.
TGACGAAAAAATTCATATGTTTCTATCTCTTATTTATAAAATATCTGCAAATAATATGCAGACACATTAAAGTTACAATTTTAACTTTTAATAGTAAAAAAACTGGTGATCAAATGTCTGAAAAATAAAATAAGAGTGATGCGAATACAAATTGAATAAGAAAACCTTATATTATATAGGGATGAGTATTCAACCCGTATTGGCGGCATCTACCAAGACAAAGGCGATACATACAACGTCACAAACATCATTCAGCATGAAGGATACAAAAAGGGGTTGTATTATGATGATATCGGAATCATGACGCTCGACCAAGAAGTAAAAATACCTAACGTCAGTGCTGTCCCCCTACCCGACAAAAAGTTGGCTGAAAAAAATTTAAAAGCAGCTGAATGTCACCGCTGCTGGATGGGGAATCACAGAAGCAGGTAGAACCTAACATTCTCGTTCCTGTTAATGCATATATGCTTTATTATTATTGTATATTTTTTGTCATAATTTTTTGCATTATTATTTTTGATAATTATTTTTGTTATTGTTGCTGTTGTTGTTCCTGTTCATTGCTGTTATTGTCATCATTGTTGGTTAATCCCATATAAGACTGACACGACTCAACACACTCTTTTTTGTTTTGTTTTCCGATACGAAATAGGAAATTGATTACTTATCCTTTCGACATTTGAACCACTCTAGGTAATACTTTAAGATGCTTTCAGACTAAACGCAACAACGACAAGCCACACCGACGAAACCTTTCAGAGAGTTTCATTAGTTCTACATAACTTACTAACCACACTGTCGTATTGACTGATTAGCGCTTTTAATTGCGTCATTAAATGCGACTTTCCCTCAGACGATCTTGATCTGTTGATTGTGATCTCGAAGAGATACGTCATCGCTGACGTATGTTTGTTGACAACTATCAGTTTGATTACCATAGCAACAGTACATTGCCACGGATACAAAGTGTCTCCGTCACCGTAGGTACGAATGAGCCCTTATTTAGGGTGCTTTCACACCAAAAGCGACGAAAGACATTTTGTCTCCGTCATAACAGACCGTTGCTATGGTTACCAAACTAGCAACGATGACGTATGCCTTCGGTAACGTAATGAACCAGTCACTGTCGGCTAGCTCTCAATCACGCAATAAAAAATGCCAATCAGTCAACGTGAGGGCGTAATTATGAAATTAGGTAGAACCAATGACATGCTCTGAAAAATGTTCGTATGTTGCTGTTGTGTTCAGTCTGAAGTTTATTAAAATCCTCAAATTAGTATTTTTTCAGCCAGCTATATTTTTATGCCCACGATTTTCTACTCCCCCTGTAGACATGAGACTACAAAATCGTACAAGAAAACTTGATTCTACAGTAAGAAGTTTGATTATGCTACTTATTGCTTAAGTTCTTATCAACCACAAGCCAAAAATTCTAAAATAGGGGTGGATCTAACATTTTGAAACTCAATTTACTAACCATTGCTTATCTCAATCATCTTCTTAAAAATATCTCTTCGAAACAGTGTTTAATATTATTTGTCTTTCCTCTAGAAGAAACACCAGAGGTGTTAAAGAAACTGCATCATTTGCAAGTAATGTCTTCCACAGAATGCGATAAGCGGTATCGAAAAAAACTCCCAGACGAATATCCGGAAGTATTTCCAAAAGGCATCACAGACGGTTTCTTCTGTACCATGTATCCCGGAGGGGGCAAGGATGTGTGCTTTGTAAGACTCTTTCTTCTAAAATTTCCATGAATATGGTTTATGTTAGGAGAAGATAAAATGTTACGTGTGTGACTAGAACTCACGGGAATAGGTAAAATGTAACATGTGTGACCCGAATGTTAGGAGAAGGTATCATTCATAAATGATGTCACTCTTCGAGGGGAGGAGGGAGGTTCCTGAAATTGTGACAAAGGGTGAAAAAGGGAGGGGAGGGGTAACAAGGAATGTGACACTGGGGGGGAGGGGGTCAAATATATAGGGATAAAGCGTGACATCATTTATGAATGGCCCCGAAGGTAAAATGTTACGTGTGACCAGAACTCACTGGGATAGGTAAAATGTAACGTGTGTGACCAGAATGTTAGGATAAGGTAAAATGTTACGTGTGACCAGAACTCACGGGAATAGGTAAAATGTAACGTGTGTGACCACAACTCACGGGAATTAACTGAGCTCGTAACAGAAACGCCTACACTGACCGTCAAAAGTAGTTCATGTTTTTCTCCATGGGGGACGCGGAAACGCAGTTTTTGACTACATTAGTTTAGCTATAAGATGGTGCCTCTGGTCTATGATTACTCTGTGCAACTACCACCGTTGCAACCAGGGATAACAACTTCTAAAGGGATTGCAACTTTTTCCTGGTTGCAACTTCTATGTAATATCTAGAGCAGCGGTTCCCAAACTGTGGTACTCGTACCACTAGGGGTACGCGAAGCTTCTCCAGATGGTACGCGTGCAGGCAGAAAAAAAGGGAAGAAGTTAAATCATAAAAACTCAGGATTTAAGATCGAATTTTCCCGATTAGAGTTGGGAGAATGTGGCTCTAAGTTAAAAATGAACTCCAGTTGTTGTCAAGAAAAGCATTGCTGTTTTTAATTCAGTGCACAACCACTCATCTTTGAAACTACTTTTTCCGAATTGATATTTATTAAAAATAAATATAGAATTAAATTAAATGCGAAACCCAAATTGGAGGTTAAAACTAACTTCTACGGAAAGAGATATTACCTTGCTTGTATCTGCCACGCTGCAGCAACCTTCTCATTAGTTTTGTTTTTTTTATTTTTTTTTCTAATGATGTTTTGGAAGTACGTATTAAAAATATATTTTATATATTTCATATATTTTATTTTATACATACAGCTCTATTTTAACATACGCTTTTCTCTGCATTAACTATGAAAAATGGTGAAATTGAAATAACCTCGTCGTAGTATTTTTCTATAACCTATTAGTATTCTATTCTAGATAATAAAGTTACATTAGCAGCGGTACGCAAACGGTTTGCAAGAAAAATGGTGGTACGCGAAAAAAAAACAAAAGATTGGGAACCGCTGATCTAGAGTGACATCTGAACGATCTGTTTTTAAGTGTTGTCTGCTAGAGCTGGATAACACTTCAGCAGAAGAAACTTTAGACTCCATAGTTGCAACACTCACCGCACTGTTTACATTTTACTCGTTTTGCATCGTAATAAAACAAGATGAGTGGTATGGTTCCTGCTTGTGTCAGAAAATAATTATGCTGCTGAGCGTTAGGAGTTGTGCAAGATGGAGGATCACAGAACTATACTTTTTTCTTTCTTTCTTTTTTTGTGCCTTACATGGGAATTAGTAATTTCCCAGCAACCTGCGTGCCGTAATGGCGAGTGACTTCATTAATCGAGTACAAATAGTATGGAAGCGCTCTTGCCCCTTTTCTTCCTCTTCACATCAACTTAAGTTTTTGAGCTGTCAATTCAAACTGACTTTATGAATCGTCAGATCTAATACCTCTTTATCGGCCCGAGCAGATCAAGCCATGTCAATCGCGTTTAAAGTGGGCCATCATGGACTGTCCCTTACTTTATTTTATTTTATTTATTCACTTTAATTGTTCTTGAAAATACCGCGATTTGGCATCAAAAAGATTAAAACTCGTGGTGCACATTTTTGACTTTTAAGTGCTTATTCTTAAAATGGATCATTTTTAAATTTGATAACTGTAATTCTTCGTTCTTATTGTTATCAGAGCTAATTAATATTTGTTGATTTAATCACTCCCAATACACCACGTTTTTCTTTCAGTCAGTCTTAAGTTTCGAACAACTGACAGATTTTAATTCCAAGTTATATGATCCCTTTCAGCTCCAATTGTACGTTCTGTTTTTGCTCTAAGTTATCCGATTTATTTTTATCCCAATTTATCCAAATTGTTTCAGTTCCAAGTTATCTGATCCATTTTATCCGAAGAAAGAGTTGTGACGCATGATTCAATTATTTTGCCGCCAATCAATTCCACGGCATGATTTCGTTAGTGGTTTAATAAATAATGTCATTTATCAGAAACACAGCAAGAAGCAGTGGGAGCTATTGTGGCAAAAGGAGATTAAAGAAGAAAAAAAAAAAGGACATGATCGAACTTTAGAAAAAACGCTTCGATAGGCACACCCCCGTATTCCAAACTGATTCTATGCCAAATTTCATAAAAATCGGCCGAAAAGTCTTGGTACTACGTGAGTCACCGATACACACACGCACATACTTACTGCTTTATTACTAGTAAATTAATTGGTGGGTTAAGGGAGGGCAAGATGGCAGATTTAACTTTGTTTTGCAATAAAAATAAAATAATGTGGTGTAAATATTTTATTTTAATCACTCGTGGAAAGGAAACTAAACTAATATAATTCCGTAATTAGTAATGATTAATATTACGTGAAAAATCAGTAATGACTTATGAAGTAAAACCCAGACATATTCCATTTTGCCCTCTACCTAATGGTAAAACGGAAGGTTTGCAGCGCAAGATGGAATGTTTAAGATAACTTTCAAATTTTACAATTTAAGCATAAATTACAGCCACCATCTGACACGGCTCATGTGCCCAAACACAACGAGACAAACGTTGAAGCCAGTCTTCAGTGGGTTGCATCTCCTTGTGATGGCTGCTTTAAGTGTTGTAATTCTTCCTAGCTTTTCTCTGTTCCTTTCGTTTTTCCTTTTGCCTTTCCTTTTCCTTTCCCCTTTCATTTATACTCATCTGTTTAATTGATAGTATGTTAGTTGGTTTTTTTTTTCGTTTCCTGTCGATGCAAATCTCATTTTAGTTTATTTTTTATCTCGTTCTTCTTTTCAATTGTGGCATTGAACGGAGAACTATTTAGAATCTCTAACTTTCAAGATCTAACTTTTCCCTGTGGTGGTGACGTAGTGGTAAGGCACTGATCTTGTACGCTTGTACGCCAGGACCAAACCTGGTCCAAATCAGTGGATTTTCAAGATGTAGAAAATCGTCAGTATTATTATGTGGCATCTTAAAGATTCCTTGAGTAACTTTGGCTTGGATACTCCCGGCTAAATTAAATTCCTAGTGCAGTTTCGTATCATTTAGAGCTTAGGTGCCACCATCTAGGGTGAAACTGAGCGTCAAAATTCTCAAGGGGTAATGGCATCCGCCGATAGTGGTGCTATTTGAAAGAATGGGTGTCGGTTTCCGGGGAATGCACCAGGTCTTCAAAGGTTAGTGACCATACTCAGCCCCATTAGAAAAAAGAAAAGTTTCGGACCATTTAGCACCTTTATAATTCCAAATTTTCCAAACTTTCACTTTTAAACTGTTGGAGTAACTTAATTTACATTTAACTGGAGACTTTAACTGGAAACGGAAGTATTTTCTTTGGACAAATCAGGTACGATGTTGATGGCTGTTCAAAAGGAATATGAACGATGCTGAAATCGTAAAGCATTTGTTCATTATGCTCTACGTTTACTGTGACAGTATCTTTTTTTTTTCTTTTTTGTTAACGTCTTCTTTTTCGACAGGCATAGCGGCGCTCCATGTTGCTCTAAACCTAACATTTCCATCTTACACGATGGTCCTAATGATAATAGGTACTTTTTCATTCGTAACCTTAATTATTTTCTTTTTAAATATCGCTTCATACACTCCTTCTGTAGTGCATATTTACTAATGTAAAAAATTTCATCATTAGATATTTTTCAAATATCTAATGTTTTTATAACGATTCCTAAACAAGTAAACAAACTAACATATTGTTTCATTGGCAGACATGAACCAGATTGAACTTCGTTCGCATATTCAGGATGGCTGTATGTCTTTGTGTGCATATAGTGACTGCTTATGGATTTTGATATTATAGCTTTTTTCCATTTTTCCCGTCCCTTCTATCCTGTGGTTCCTTACCCTAAATGTATGTGCGTGCATTAAAACTCTGTTGAACTCTTTGAACTGTGAAAATGAACTAATCTCTTTTTTTCCCCTCGGAAACCTTGCATTTATTAGAGCGTTGTAAGCATGAGAATTTAAATTTCTCATTGATAAAGTGAATGAGGCCTAATTTTTAGCTAAAGGTTTCCAACCATGTAGATGGATGCAAACATTATTTCCGAAATTAAAATCATATTTGTATATTGAGTTGTTTATACATAGTGTGTCAAAGAATTTTTAAGACGAGGTTTATAAAATAAAATAAAAAGTAGTAATTATATATTTTTTAAGTGTTTTTATTAAAAATAAGCTCCTTCGGCTTCAATACATTTGTTACAATGGTTTAACAACCATTCGAATGCCTGTTCCGGCTCATATTGTGCTACTGCCTCCAAGCTCGCGTCGAAGCAGTTTGTATAGTGTCAATATCATCAAAGTGAAAAAAAAAGTACAAAAATGAACTGCGGTTTTGGCAGTGGATCAGCTAATAGCTAAGAAGTTTCACGAATGCTTAGTTCCATCTGTAGTTTTAAAAATTCTTTGCCACACTGTGTAAAAACAGCTTCGACACAAGCTTTGGAGGCAATCCCACAGTGTGAGCTGGAACAGGCGTTCGAATCGTTGTTAAACCGCTGTAACAAATGTATTGAAGCCAAAGGAGCTTATTTTGAATAAAAATACGTACAAAAAGTATAATTACTACTTTTCATTTTACCTTATAAACCTAGTCTTAAAAATTCTTTGACACACTGTAGATCAATATCGAGCTCCATATCTAGATTTCCAATCAGACGATTAAAAAAAAATCCCCTTATTTTTCCATCATTGGAAAACACAAAGTGACGAAATCCTTTCTGTGCAGTATTAGTACAATTCACCACATCATAATCAGCCATTTCTGTACTCTAGTGTTTCTTTTTCTTTCGTAAACTAAGTCTCTTCTTTCGAAAGCCTGCTCACTAGCTGACGACTATTTTGATCCAAGATGGCGAATGCGTCGGCTTTCTCTTGTTATAAGAACCTTACGCAACTGAATATGGTACCAAGTCCTAAAATATAACCTAAGTTATGCGCCGAAATTGTGTAGCAGATTTATAAAGAATAAATTAATAATGAAAGCTGTTTAAACCCTTGACATAAATGACGCCTCAGATGCATCAAATGGAAAACAGGCATTTGAGTAAGAGATTAATTTTTCGATCTTTCGTTTTCAGTAGCCAAAGCTGAAAAATATCTTTATTCGATATTTGCTTTGACTTCTTGTTGACTTGCTACCGTCCTGAGCATTCTAGGTTATTTCAAATCGTATATAAAAACTCTAGGAAGCTCCCCTTAAGCACAAGGGCCCATTTCATAGCATTAATTTGACTAAATTTGACACATGTGATCAACATTTGTGGCATGCATTTCATTATCAGAGTTGGGATGTTTTTTCGGTGCGTTTAATAACCTTTCGATTTGCATAATTTATTATTGTTAAAGGGATAATTTAACTTAAATTTCACTGAAGATCGAAGTATATTTTCTGTTTTAATTATGATTTGCTTCTGTGTCTAAATTTTAATTCAAGGTTGTAGAATGTTCTCGATTACTTGACATATTTTGAAAAATTTTCGAAAATAGGCATGTAACAAATCTAAACTTTTTTATCTCTTCTAAATTAATAACTAAAGAACCATTTCTTTTGGATAAAAGTGTAAAATATTTTAAGTTGATATTCGAAAGTGATTAACTGGCAATTTGTTTCTTTTGCAGGGGGATTCTGGTGGTCCGCTAATGCTCTATGAACAAGGTCGTTATGTGCAAGTGGGCGTATTCTCATTCATGCAGGAACCCTGTAATGTTCCAGGATTTCCTTCAGGACATACCCGAATTTCCTCCTACTTGGACTGGATAAAAAGGAATTTGCGAAAATAAATATGTGCTTGTCATATTTGTGAAAATTTCTCCTTCAGTAAGAGTGTTGGGAGCGCAGAATCAGATGAAACATTTTGTTTATATTTTAGCAAGAAGTTTCGTCGAAAACTATAAGAGCCTACTTTCCCGTATACACCAACATCAAACTCATTAAACTAGCTTTATCTCTCTCTCTCTCTCTTTCTTTTTATCAGTTAGCTTTAGTTCTTAATTGCTTCAAATACACATTTTTCAACGCTTAATAGTTAATACATATTCATTCACTCCTATTCAATCATATATCGATCATTCATTACCTTATTCGTGTATTACAATTATCTATGTGAGTTGTTGCAAACTTATTTCATAAAATTAAGGGTAAAACTGATCCTATAACCCAGTCAGCCGAATGCCGCAGTGGATCTTCTATTTTTATTTTTTAATTTTTAAGTCAAATTAACAAAAAACTAAGTAAATGGTTCTTAACTTCTGGCTGTACTGCATCTTCCCTTCTTTGAGTTAGCTATGTCTAAGAAACAATGCATTTCAATCATTTTACCACTGCCGTTTCAGGTAATAAGGATAGCCTTCCAACTTTAATTCGGTAATTTTAACTGAAGAATATTCAATTAATCTGCTCTACCTTTTACATGTAATAAACTACACAATATGCGTACTGCGATGAAATTAAAAATTAAATAAACTTTTTTTTTCTTTAAACAAAAGATTGAAGCATTAACAAAGAACCAAATAGATTAATACGTTTTATTTAAGCTACATGCATACCAATATATGGTAAAATATATAAACTAAAATATTTTCAATAATGAAACTACAGTGATAAGTTGATAAGTATTAATGACAATTTCTCAAGGATTCGTATGCTATTCCATCTAGAGAGAACTTGTTTGGCTAACCGCAGACCTTATTCTTTTACTTGCTTGAATTTTCTGATCTGGGGTCTGCATCTACCGACACTAGATCTCAGGAACTGGTTCAGCAGGACCTGGAGCATCAGGAACTGGGTCAGCGGGACCTGGAGCATCAGGAACTGGTTCAGCGGGACCAGGAGCATCAGGAACTGGTTCAGCGAGGCCTGGAGCATCAGGAACTGGTTCAACGGGACCTGGAGCGTCAGGAATTGGTTCAATAGGACCTGGAGCGTCAGGAACACGAAAAGCAGGAATTTGACCTCCTGGAGCTGATTGAACGGCGCTCGGAGGAAGTAGAGGACGAGCAGTAGTTGTTCCGTTCCAGGGCCTTCTCAGAGATGAGCAGCAGAACATTCTTTGCCCTCTGCCGCAGCGGACTTCTTCTCCAGACTGCAGCTGAACTTCTGAACAACGTCCCCGTCGCACGCAAGGTATTCCACCTTCGCATGTAGGAGAAGGAGATCTGTATCGATATGGAATTTCTTCGCTGCTAGGGAAACGTATATCTGAAGAAAGAAATCAAAAACTAAGATGCTAAATGTAACTAAAATCTGATTGAAACCTGTATTTTCCTCTATCACTGTAGGTATAGTTGCGTATACAAGAAAATAAGTCTTTCAACGAAGTAATTATGGTTTTGTAAACATAGCTTTTTTTTTTTGTTAAATATTTTGACAGTTCATCCACACATCCGTAAAAAAATCAGGTCAATAATATAATAATATCTGCTTCACGATGATACATTTTGTATAGGATATCTTATTATAAATGCAGCATAGATCGCAAACACTGATAATCAATTAGCCTTCGACCTGCTGCTAAGAAGTTGGGAGCACCCTAATTTTTTTATCTTAACTGTTTTTACTAACATTGAGCCAACAAAAAAGTCACCATACTCATGCTACTAAATTCCAAGAAGATTGATAGTAAAGCTCTAAAAATACGTACAATTTATACAGAGATTATTTTTAAAAAACCTTATCGGTAATAATAGGGAAGTTTTCGATTTTATGGTTTTACTTATTTATTTATTTATTTATTGATACAATAGCATATATAAGCATCATCTGGAAATAAAGTTTTGTTCTGCGATAAGTGTTTATTTTAAAAATAATTTTCAAGTTTCAAGCTCATTAAGAAACTCGAAAACAATTTTCTGCGAAGGAACATGTAACGGTGTCAGTGTCACCACATTATGATGACACAATAATTTGGCGACAGCAGCATGACAGAGCAGTTGTAGAACTGGAATCATCTGCATCATTACCATAAAACGTTCGCAATAGATAAAAAGCGCCACGTGAGAAATTTCTTGGTTCCACAGTTGATTCATTCCTGTCATTTCTGGAACATAGACTTCTGATAAAATCAAATAATGTTCGGATGTCAACTTTGGCACATTGTTAGATTTACCTTCTACAAATCCAGAATCCATACCGAAGTAATAAATTCAAAGAAACAATTTTGTAATGATGAAAATAAAGCAAATTAGTTTACAGCATAGGGAAGGGGCCTCAGTGGCTGAGCGGTCTAATCGACTGGCTCTGGTGCCTCCCTGCACGGAGTGAAAGAGGGGTGGGTTCGATTCCCACTTTTCCCTGGGTGTATTTCCTCTTTGTATATTAAAATCTGTTGTGCTGTCTTGTTCTATCTGTCATATTGGACGAGAATTTGAGGCATATCCTTGAGAATAGCAAATAAACTCTAATATTTATGTGACCTGAAATGGTCGCAAACAAGCAAACAAACAAACATATCAGCTGAGGAACCTGCTGATTGACGTCAGAGGAATGAGCGGTAAGCTTAACTTCAACCAGTCATGACGTCAACCAGCATGTGGGCACACCAGCACAGCATGTCCCACATTCCGGATTATGCAAAAAAGACTTTCAAAAGTTTAATAAAAATTAATAATTGACTTTCTGAGTCCGGCATTGGAGGATTTTAGAATTTTGTAATCTTCTTCACAATATTTAACTGTTAAAAGGGGTGAATATTTAAGAGGTCGAAACTTCCCTCTTAAAAAAATAATAATAACAAAAGGGAAATCTTGTACCCTTTTTTTTTCATACCTTCTTCTTGAAAAGCAGTGGTTATTAAGTTAACTACTTCTACACTGACATCTGAAGAGATCCAAAATCCTCCATTGGTGTATTATTTGTATTTATATTTCTCGTTCTTTTTTTGGTCAGTGATTAATAAGAATTGTTTGCTTCTGTGTGTTGTGGTCGTATACGAGTGATTTATATCTTATGCCCATAGAATATACTTTTTTAAGAACATATTTTAAGGAGTGGAAATTATTAAATGAATAAACTAGCCGTACGTGTACAGTGGAGGGGAGGGGGGGAGGCAACACTCTTATTGATTTAACACTAGATTTACCAAACCAGTCATTTTTACTGTTTCGAAGCTCCCATTTTGTATTATTTGTTACTAATTATTAGTGCAACTTTCAATTACATTGGCAGGTGCAGAGATGTCACCATTTCTCGAAAATCACTTCTTTCAAGTGAAATGTAAAGGAATTACTTACAAGTGCTCAGTTCTATTGGAATCACCAGATTACCACAAAGCGTGAACATTCACGATTCATTCTAACAGTGAAAGAAGTACTGAAAATTTAATAGTCAGATTATGTTTTAGAAGCTGAGGCAAACATTCACACATGTGAACCCAGGTAGCGAAGAGGCTAAGTACACAAATTTGAAAATTTGGCTATAATTATAAAGAGGAATTTTAAATGAAATGCGTAAGTATTACTGTAATTCACCGTAGTTTAATTGCTACATAGTTTTATCCATGGACAAGGAGAAATAAAAAAAATATTTTAGCATTTGTGTATCTAACTTCAATTAAATTATATTTTGTTTTTAAAAATAATCTGCCAAAAAATTAAACACCGAAACATCATTAGCTAAATATTATGAAAACTATAAGTAGAAAATGATATTATAGTTTTATTTGGTGAAGCTTATATGTTCAAACACTGTTTCTGAAAATCTAGCTGTTGCCTTTAAAAACTTGAAAATAACAAAATTAGGACATTTGACGCAGGCAATTATTAGCGCATATAAAATATTATATGAGTTTTCACACAGATAACTTAATATTTTGTAATTTTCTGAATTCGTTATAAAACTTCTAAGAGACTTAATGAATTTTTACTTTATTTCTACTCTTTATTGAAATGCTTTTAAAAAAAGAGCTTTAAGAAAAGTCTTTCATCACGTACAAGCTATTTGTGGTATTGAAAGTATGAAAAATACAAAAAGAATAAATTAAATTCTTATCCTTAAATACGGTAAGTCAGAATAAACTGAAAATATTTATTTTCCGCCAGCTATGCATTATCTTTGCCGCCAATAGACACTCATAAAAAATGTAACAATTGGTTCTATGGTAGCCGTTGCTTATTTGAAACACCTTTGTACCACTGAAATTTCATGCTTTTAAGCGGCTGATATAGTTAACGAGGACCTAAAAAACCAGCAGTCACTCTTTGACTGAACTGAGATTTGAATTTGTTGAATTTGAACTGAGATTTAAGCGCCAAATTAACAATGCTAAAATTATTTCTCATGTATGTTTGCCAGATTTTACAAAACACGCGGTGTTCTGTAAGCAAAGCAAGGAACAAGGTAATTATAAATCTTTGAAAGATTAATTTTTGCCGCAGTTGCGTTAAAAAAGTGGAAAAAGGTCGCCTATATTCCAAAAAAAGAAAAAAAAAAAAACCTTCGTAAGTTTGCTTCGAAACTTCGCTTGATGCAAATTTTACAGATGAAATTTATATTCAAATTAAGTTTCAATAAAGACCTTATCATATACTAAAAACTAAAAAAAAAAAATCCTTATTATTCACAATAATATGAAAAAAAGATTTTTTTTTCCGAAACTAATATGCCAAAGCTGCTTAGAGGTGTAAAAACTGTAAAGTAACCGGAATGTAACTCAATGCATCATTTATTAAGAAATTTAAAACACTATATTTGATTTGGAAAAGACAAAGTTGCAAAGGATTTTGTAATTGATACAGTAAATGATTATAGAAACATAATCATTTATAAAACCGTGTAAAAATGTTTTAAGTTACACGGTTTTATTTTAAAAAAACTGAAAAATTTCGCCATGATTTGAGTATTTTAAAATTCAAAACATCGTTGCATTATCCAAACATTCCAAACAAAGCTATCGTTGCCATTCGAACAATAATAAATCTGATAATTTCCTTAGAGCCAAAATTATTATTATTTTTCCTAACTAACGTTATATTAAATTATATAATGGATGGAATATTGTATTGTCATCGGGGGAAGATAAGCTTGTGTACAAAGTTTGAAGATAATTTATGCAGTAATGGTGGTCGAAAGCCGCGTAACAAACTTCCGTGACCAATCAAGTTAAATAAAACCGTGTAATATAAAAATGTTAATTCGTTCAATACATCATTCGATAAATAAAGTCAATAATGTTTTATTTCTTATAATTTTTGTATTAATGTTTTTGACTTCGTATAGGTCACATTTAAGGCCATATATGAGCCTTAAAAAGAAAAAGAATATAAATTGTTTCGCTGGCGAATCTGATCATTGGCGTAAAAGGGCAGAGTTGTGTTAATTAATGATGTAAGACATTTATTGAAGTATTAAAAAAAGAAAATTTAAATTAGAAAAGATGTTTTTAAAATCATGCTAACAAAAATACCACAATATCTTGATGCACATTTATGCAAATGGTGACGGACGAATCATCCGGTTAAGAGTGTTGCCTCATAAAAATTTGTCTGATGAACGTTTTTAAAATGAAATGATAGCCAGGCAACAATATCCATAATAACAAGAGTAAGGATTAAGTGATTACTGTAAAATAATTGATGGTACTTTTAACTATTGTTCCAAGTTTTTTGCTGCACAAAGCAGTTTTTCCACAAATCAGTTATTGTTTGGGCTTTTACTAATTTTCATAGTGAAGTGTTTAAGTTTAAGAGCATAATAAACACTGGAGACCTGCAGAGAAATATTAGAAAGTGCAATTGCATAACAGATATAATAAAAAATAAACAAATAAAAATAAATTATATAAAATATAAAAAAATGAAATACTAAATTTAATGATAAAAAGTGGAACAGTGGGATTTGATTTATAACTGTGAATCTTCTATTATACACCAGAATACAGGTACATTAGACGTCATTTAAAAAGATCAAAGTCTTACTTTGACTGAGTACATCTTTAACAAAGACGAGACCAAAAATAAAAAATAAAATTGAGGGCGACATACTTCTTCTTTAACTCATATAACAACAATACTTTTTTAATCAAACACAGGAGTCGTTCTGTAGAAAAGGAACTCTTTATTTCCTTACCGGACATCCCCATTACCTGGAATATTACGAAAGTGAAAGTTAGACTGTTATTCATATATTATTAAGCATTTCATATTTGAATATGTTATTTATGTAGAGATCTGAAAATTTAACTTTGTGGTTTTATTTCGCAACTACATGTATTAACACTATGAAAACTAAAAATAAAATTATTCTGAATGCCACAAATAAAATTTAATGCTAGTAGTGAACGTTAGACTAATATGTAGTGGTATAGCAGTATTTAATGCATTTAATGAGTCGAAATAATACGTTTTAAAAATCCATTACTACAAGGCATTAAGCATCGCGATCTCTGCTAATTGCTTAACTTTTTCGTGTTCTAATGGCAGGTTTTTATTTACATTACTTTTTAAGTTGTTCCTGACAGTTCAAATAATAATACAGTCGACGCTCGATATAACGACCATCTCCGTTCCACAAAAAAAGGTCCTTATAACGGGTGGTCGCTATAAGAGGTAGAATTTAAAAATGTATATGCATGCATCATGCAGTATAGTAATTCCATTAAAATTGCCAATTTTTCAAAGATTCCAACAAAATGCTCAAATTATATTTTATCATTGGAATTTAAAAAAAATTATCAGTGCAATATGTTATAATAAAATGTTAAACAGATTTAAAAGTAGAAAATATAAGGAAAAAATTACATACTTGCAAATCATTCATTTTCGGAAGAAAAAATCAGAAATGGTTGTTTGCCTTTTTAGCACATGTGATTTTTGCAAAACATAATTTTCCATTTCAGTTATTGATGACAAATAGTGTTCTGTATTTTCTTGCCTTTCAAAAAAACATTTTAAAGTCTCGATAGCATTAGACACATTTTTTATGCTAGGAGTTTTTGTTACAATTTCTTCCTCTTCTTCATCTGATGATGATGCATCAATTTCTTCCTGTCCACAATAACGGGAAATTAGTTCATCTTCTGACAGATGCTCGACACATTCCAAGTCATTATCGATTTTAGCGTAATCGTCAAAGTTCAACGTTGCATCCATGTTCATTTTCTGAGAAATTTCTTGCAGCATTTCCTCTTCTTCAACGAAATTTTCATCTTCGATTGCCGGACTAATTATTTCAGCAGTAGATTCCCTTTCCTCTTGCTTTTTAAAACCAGCATGATGGAAGCAATTCTTGATGGTTTTTTCTGAGACGTCATTCCATGCTGCTTTAGAGAGATGCAAAGCTGTTAGGACATCAACTTTGTAATCTCGATCTTCGTCGAGTGCAGAAACAACTCTTCGCAGTAGTAACTTCCTATAATTGCGTTTAAAACTCATAATGACCTCTTGGTCTAGTGGCTGAAGAACAGATGTGACATTAGGTGGAAAATATTCCACGGTGATTGATTTCAACCCATTTAGTTTGGGATGAGCCGTGCAGTTATCAATTACAAGAATAATTTTTCTACCTTGAATTGTCATTTGCTTATCCAAGCAACGTAGCCATTCCTCAAAAATGACAGATGTCATCCACGATTTGGAGTTGTTTTTGTACGTGACAGGTAAGGTTTTGAGTCCTTTAAAACATCTCGGCTTTTTTGATTTTCCGATCACTAAGAGTGGAAGTTTTTCAGTACCAGACATATTTTAGCATAAGAGAACTGTTAGTCTTTGCTTGGCTTCTTTCCCTCCACTCGCAGTTTCGTTTTTTAAAACGAAAGATTTATCAGGTTTCATCATGAAAAACAGTCCAGTCTCGTCTGCGTTAAAAATATCCTCTGGAGTATAATTTTTGATAATTTCTTCCAGCTTTTCTTTTTTCCATGTGTCCACTGCTTCTTCATTCACAGAACCACTTTCGCCACAAAGCTTCCGGAATGAAAGACCATGTCTGGTTTTAAATTTTTGCAACCATCCGTCCGAAGCTTTGAACACAGTTTCGTCAATGTCCATTTTTTGAGCAAAAGTTAGAGCTTTTGACTTCAGCAAATTTCCATCTATTGGGACATTTCTTGATCGCATTATTTTCAACCATTCATATAAACCTTCTTCGATCTTCTGAAATTTCCCTTCACGGGACCGATTTCTAGAAGATTTGGCTCCAATTTCTTCTTTTCTTAAAATTGAGTCCCGGTTGTTAATGATGCCAAATAAGGTGCTTTTGGGAATTTTGAAAACTCTAGCAATTTCGCATTTTTTTAAAACTTTTTTATCAACTTCATTTAAGATTTTAATTTTAGTATCTAGACATATCGCATTGCGCTTGTTTGAACCTGCCATCTCGTTCAATAGCGAAAATGCAACTCCTGTTTGCAGTATGCATTTCACTGAAGAACCTTATTCTTTTTTCGCTCCTTCCCCCAGAGGATAACTAATCCAAGGCACGTGACCTGGAACCTGTCAACATTCAGGTTGAAGAGCAGGTTAATTTTTCTCGAACCCTCTCATTCACATTTCTGGAAGCAGAACTTCGGAGCTGACATGACACCACCAGTCACGGACAGCAAGACTCCTCGTATTTCGGAGAATCAACCCTTGGGAAAACACGTGATTCAAATGACAAAAACTACCAATACATCTTCGTCAACCCCTTTTCCTAAAATCCGTAAAGTCCACGTGCTCTCTCCCCCTCTCTATTCTTTCCATACTATGGTGAGTGGTAATCCCCTCCCCCTGTCAAAGTTGGACTGACTGAACACTGAA
The DNA here is from genome assembly GCA_038502835.1 of Octonoba sinensis. Classification (NCBI taxonomy): domain Eukaryota; kingdom Metazoa; phylum Arthropoda; class Arachnida; order Araneae; family Uloboridae; genus Octonoba; species Octonoba sinensis. The sequence goes on along the minus strand of CM076606.1, from coordinate 11,409,940 downwards.
GGCTGCATGCAGCTTGTCAGTAAACTATAATCAAGGTCATTTCAAGTTACAAATTTAGAAACATGTTCTTTTTGGAAAAATACCGGAAATAGTGTCCGTTGAATGCGGTCGCTGTATTGGATTGGGCGATACAGAACGGTCGTTATACCGAAAGCAAATTAACATAGAGTTCATAGGAAGAAAGTTGGGGCTTTTATCACTGGTCGTTATAATGGAATGGTCTTTATAATGCGTGGTCGTTATAACGAGCGTCGACTGTACCTGTAATCGAATTATGAGATAATTCCTTAAATATTGCACAGCATTTTACATATACCCAAAAACAATAATTCCCACACGGGCTTATAAAAATCCAATATGTTCTTTAACCTCATAGGAATGATACTTAAAAAGAAAACTCGATTTTAAAAATTATGGCTAAATTTTTAAAACGCCTCTTCTGAAAAAGTAGTCGATTTTGAATGGGGCTCCTCTTGCCCAAGAACAGCTTTTCTTAAATTGTATTCCGCAGAGATCAAGATTCGCGAACGCAATGATTAGCTTCACATTTTTTAGGTGTCAACAATGCTTTAGGTTAAATTCACCACTAATGAATCTACCTGTAGATCTTGGTAGACTGTAGAGGTGCAAATGACAAATAAATAACTATTTTACCTCATATTAGTTAATTAGCCCCACGATTTCTTTTATGGTCCCTTACTTTTTACAGCTACCACATTTTAGTGTATTTTTTTCCTGCGAAAGTAAAAAATGGCGCGACAGTTAGACGCCTGGTATTAGCCAAAAATCAGCAAAAGAAGGAAAAACATTTTTATATACACTTAAAAACTGAATTTTCAGAGTGTTTTTTTTTTCTTCTTATTTTAACGGAAGATTTCCGTAGTGCTTCAACGCATGGTTTTTCCTTCCAAAAACGGAAATATCACGTCCTGAAAATACGAGAAGGGAATTTTTCCGTTTTACGGTTGCTGTATTTTCCCATGGATTCCTACCTCCATGTATTTTCCCAACCTGATTTGGATTAACGGAGAAAAAAGCAAGAAGTTCCGCCTAGAACTATACGAGCCTACTTTCCCGTATACACCAGCTTCAAATTTGTAATCTACCTATCGCTCTCTCTCTCTCTTTCAGCTTTAGTTCTTAATTGCTTCAAATATACCTTTTTCAACGGTTAATACATATTCACTCAATCGTTCATTTATTCAGTCATTCATGTATTTATTCATTCATTTATCCATTCATTCTTTTGCTTATTCATTTACTTATTCCTTAATTCAAAAATATTCTTGAAAATCTCGATCAAAATATTTCATAGGAAAATAGGCTCGTTAGTTCTTTATGAACTTTCTATCTGCACATGTTCTACGTCATAAGAGCTTTCCGATAAAGTTTGTTCCAAGCAAATCGGTCCGTTAGATCGGGATTAATATAGGATTGAAATTTCCCCGTAGGCGCTAATGTTAAAATTTTTTGAACTGTTCAAAATTAAACGAAAAATTGTTCAAATCAAAAAGTAAAATATGGAAATGAGATGTCCTCGCCGAGATCTTTCGAATGCAAAAAGAATTTTTCTAATCGGACAATTCGTTCAAAAGTTATTAAGGGGGTACAGACCGACAGACCGACCAGACACACTTTTTCCCCATCTCAAAACCCTACTTTCAAATTTTTTATTTTTCAATCTTTATTTAATTACTCAACTTATTTTTGACATTTTTTCATTTCTAACAATATTTTCACGATACATTAAGCCTTCTTTCATGCTTTATTATTATTTTTTTTTACTTTTACGGGAAAGTAGGCTAAAAAGGGATGAACTTCTGTCAAATCTCGGGAAAATATTATCAGAAGCGGAATATTAAAGGCAACTCTGCTGCCGTATTTTTTCCGTTATTTTCAGGAGATTTATTTTGCTGTGTAATGAACATATTAATGCATTTGGCATGTGGTTATAATACTCCACAAAGATATAAGGTAATAGATGCGATTTGAAAGTAGTGAGTGGTAATAGTTGAAGACCCAAACTCAAAAGATTAGTTGCATGTCGAGTTGATTACCGCAGAATTACACCATAATAGTAAATTTTCCGAATTCTATGATTTGATTAAACAATGACATTAACCTTTTAACTGCGGGAGACCGATAAAGAATTTAATGGCACATTTATCTCATCTTTCTGCTATTATATATAAGTTAATTGACACATTAGTGCCTTTTTTGCCGTAAATCAAAATTTACACTATTATTGGTACCGTATTTTGGGGGAAGTCTTGTCAGAATACCATATTTATACTAATAATATTAAAGCAAAAAGTGAATTTTCTCCCGGACTACCCCAGCACCACAGTTAAAAGGTTAACTTTTGTACCGTGACGCTGTATTTTGTCAATTCCTGTAAACATTCGGTGAATGGACAATTGTTCCAGTTGTGTGATAAACGTCTGACATCTCTAATCGTACCACAACTTTCATTGTTACATTAGATTAACCTTTCTTTCCCTAAAATCATCTTCAATTGTCCCACGGCATGTATTTTAATTTTCATTTTGATCAATTTCAATGCTTTTACCTGTTCCTTCTTTACAAAACAGCCAATTTTTCTTTTTTCTTAACTTCAATAAGGAACTTAAATGACGGGTGAAGGTGGTGTTTTTGCTGAAACATTTTGCACATCATTTTTTTTCTTTCGATCTGAGACTAATCAGGATGCAGGTCAAAATGTATTAGAGCAAGTTTTATGAAATACTGTGAATTTATTTACATTTAAAACATAAATTTTTTTATGGAAAACTATTTAAGCTAAAACTAATTTAAATTTGACTTTCACTTAAACTTATACATGAAAATTTTCATGGGTTCAAACGACTCGCCCGCAAGGGAAGACTGATTGCTCAAAGATAAAATCATGCATTCTTATTAAAAACCGTATATTTTTGGCCTTTTTTTTTCTTCACACATCTTTAAAGCTATGCGTTAAATACAGAAGTATTTACAAATGTATAAGACTATCTTCTCCAACTTTGGTACTTTTTACAATTCCTCTTTCATTCAGACTGGATTCTGTCATCCCCAAATGATGAAATTGCAAGCATTCATATGGAGCAAACAGATTACAAAAAGCCAATTTACCCTAATGTGAAAAAAAACTAAGAGTGCAAATACATTGTAATGACATGTTGTCAATACAAACAGTGTCGCGATGTATCAAACAGATTACGTTGAATTAAATTTGTTTTCAAATTTCCGAAATTCATATAAAGAATATATCCTTAAAATCCATTTCTCATTTCGTTGCTTGAAAAGAATAGTGACACAGCTCAAAAAAGCAACTTTTTCAGGAGACCAGTTTTTAAATTGTTGCGATATGTAATTTATTGTTGTTTCATTCATAACAATTCCTAATTATTGAAATGCACCTTAAAAATGGTTAGTACTATTCTTTTTGTTTACTTCATGCAGTTTTTTTGCTAGCCTTTTAGGGTTTCTAGAAATTTTAATCAAATTTAGGAGACTTTGAGTTGTGTCTCTTTCGAATAAAAACAACAATTTTTCTGAAACAACAATTTGAGGAATAGTGTAATAGCCGTGAAAAGATCTTTAAAAATTGTAACATTAAAATCAATACAGACACAACTCCAAATATGTCTCTATTGTCCATAATAAAATTTTATGAAAGAAACCTACCTTAACAGCAAAACAGACACAACACATAATGGATCTCTATTGTTCTATAAGGGACTATATCACTTAGGACCTAATCGGAGTTGTGCTTTTTTTTTCAATAAAACTGGTAGTACTTACCCACACAAAGTCGAAACACAACACGAGTTGTGCCTCTGTTCAACAAAAAAAAGGCGTTTTATTTTCATTCTGAAAAGACATACTATCTACGACTTGGATCTTTATTCCATACAAAAGATCAATTTTTTAAAAGTATTATCAATTAAAAATCTCATTTTCTTTATTTTTTGAGTTGTGTCACTATTCTTTTCAAGCGACGATTTCTTGAAAATTAATTTTCTGAGCATTTAGTAATTTAATGTTAACAAAGATTAAGAAGGACCTTAACCATATTTGTGCATTCAGAGTATATATATATGTGTATAAAACTAAAAAAATATCAGGACCCGACATTATCTTTTTACTACAATTGCCGAGTAATACGCATGTTCCAGTTTCGGTTTGAAAAAAGAAAAGAAAAAATAATAATTTTGAATAAGATAATTTGCAAATTACTAGGAGGTGTCTGTAGATTAAGCATCGACTAGACTTACACGGTTGTTCTATATAACCGTGCCTTTTAAAAACATAACCCAAGTAAGATAACACACAGATAATGAAAAACATTTATTGTACTACAGGTGAGAAATACAAATATGAACAAAACAAATGAACTTCAAATGATACTTTTATTAGTAAAGAAGATACATCGACTGCTAAATAGTTAAGCCCTTTCTTTAATTGTTTTTAGTAATGCATCCTATGCACTGGCTTGCAGCGCTTTGGGGCAGTTTTTGAGAGAAATTTAACTACTCCCCATCATACAAAACAAGCACGACCTCTAATGAGAAAACCTCGTAATATTCGATCATATACTCGCAATAATGTTCATAAACATGTCTGTACAGCGTACCAACAAGGCTCATTTTTCCAAGGCCCACTCCTGGCACATTAACACCGTGACCTCAAGAGTAAGGCCACAATCACGACCCAACTCTCGAAGGTTGCGATTGTACCCCACTAAGAAAACCACTGATATAGAGTATCGGTTTGAAGGGTAACTTTAAATTTAAAACTACTTATTGAAAACACAGGTAGAACTCACAACATAGCAACATACAAATACACTTTTTCAAACAACAAACTGACTGAAATTTAAAATAAAATCAATCAGCAATAGTGATTAGTCTTCATTGTATTCGGCACATTTAAAGGTCCTCAACTACATGATCAATTTATTTCATGAACAGGAGAACTCAAAATGCAAGTTGAATTCACACTATCGGCTAAAGATGAAACAAGACTAAACTTTAGAGCTACATCTAATGAAAGATTTTCTAACTACAACCACGTAACCATTTGACGAGCTGAACCAGCACCCGAGAAGGAATGTTTTGTTTGTTTTCCCCCCACTGTACCAGCAGCACTGAAAATACATTTGCATTTTAAATTTTCCAATCATATTCTTAAAAATGCTTCTTTTACACTTAATTCCCCAAAATTTCCATATGAGAGAACCTGAGAACCCCTTCTTTTATAGGCGAGCTAAACTTCTTGTCTCCCGATACATTGGTATCTCTAAGGTCAGAACCCTGTTTATGTGAATGATACATAGATGTCTCTTCCCACATGCATAAATATGCGCGAAAGACCGCTCTTTTTTTGAATTTATGTAACCGAAATCAAATCAGGAAAGAAAGTATTCTTGGTGCTAAGCAGACAGTTCTTTATTTTGGAACATATTACGACTCAATTACCATAAAAATAAATTTTAGTATAGAACAATACATTTTATTTTGAGCGAACTTTGAAATGAAAATTACCCTCGGTCGTCTGTAACTCCGACCAGGGATTTTGCACGCAAAAAAAACAATTCAAATCTTTTGCAGAACCCTTCGAATCCACTTCAAGTAATAGGAAATCCTGGTGTAACCTCCCGGAATTCCGGGTTTACCGCAGTCATAGCCGAACGACACAATGCCCACCACGGACCAACGGTTCTGATGTCGAATCATTAGTGGACCTCCAGAATCACCCTGTAACAATACAAAAAATATTAGGAACTTCACCTACAGTATGTATCAGTCTCAATATCATGATGTCGCTTACCCATTCTTGGACTGGAATGAGACGGCATCTATTTTAATTACGATACAACATAACTCTATTTAAATGGTACAAACTTCAATTTTTATGAGCCCTTTTCATGCATTCTGAGTTACAGTTCTACCATAAACCAAAGCGACCTGCCTGGCAGAGTGCCAAAAAGAATCCATTCATGCTCAAGGAACTACTGGTTTAAGGGAGGTCCAATTTTTGTTTTCGCTCTAGTTCGTTTAGCATACTTGATTTCTTCCGAACTGATGCTATTTGCCAGTTTATAAATTTAGTAACTTTCAACAAACAAAGAAGTAAACATTCTGATTCGCGTACTAAATAAACGCACCTGCAAAACGAACTTCCCTAACTAAAACTCAAATTCTTTCGTTCTTTTCTGTCATGTGCAGAAGCGTCCGAATGTCAAAATTCCGCGGTGGAACTGTATCTGGTGTTAATTGACGCCCTGAGCCCTTTCTAGTGCCAGTGCTGTACCTGACCATAGAATTATAAAAGTTGAGAAAAAAAAACCCTTTTGGAATCGCGAGAAAAATCAGCTCGCTTTCTCCACTGTCATATGACCGGTGTTCAAATTTTTTTAGTGCGATAATTCAATTGGCGATCATTGGTTCAATTATATTAAGTGTCTTTTTTTTAGCCTACTTTCACGTAAAAGTAAAAAAAATAATAATAAAGCATGAAAGAAGGCTTAATGTATCGTAAAAATATCGTTAAAAATAAAGAAAAGTCAAAAAAAAAGTGAAGTAATTAAATAAAGATTGAAAAATAAAAAACTTGAAAGTAGGGTTTTGAGATGGGGAAAATGTGTGTCTGTCGGTCTGTCTGTCGGTCTGTCCCCCCCTAATAACTTTTGAACGAATAGTCCGATTCGAAAAATTCTTTTTGCATTCGAAAGATCTCGGCGAGAACATCTCATTTCTATATTTTACTTTTTTATTTGAACAATTTTTCGTTCAATTTTGAACAGTTCAAAAAAATTTAACATTAGCGCCTATGGGCGAAAATGAAGCAAATTATGTAAACTCTGGGTACAAGATCCATATTCCAATGAACAAGCTTACTGGAATAAGCGCTTGGCGTGAAATATCAATTTGAACAAATTTTGTTCATTTTTGAACAGTTCAAAAAATTAACATAGCGCTTACGGGGAAATTTCAATCCTATATAAATCCTGATCTAACGAACCGATTTGCTTGGAACAAACTTTATCGGAAAGCTCTTATAACGTAGAACATGTACAAATAGAAAGTTCTTCCAGAACTAACGAGCCTATTTTCCTATGAAATTTTTAAGGATATTTCTCAGTGAATAAATGAATGAGTGAAAGAATGAATCAATGAATAAATAAATGAGGAAAAGAATGAATAAATGAGGGAATAAATACATGAATGAGTAAATAAATGAATAAACATTTAAATCAGTAAACGAATGAATGCATAAATGAATGGCTGAATAAAGGAAAAAATGAATATGTATTGTCTTCTGAAAAAGGTATATTTGAAAAAAATTAAGAACTAAAGCTAAATGAGAAAGAGAGATAAAGAGATAGCTAGATTATAAATTTGAATTTGGTGTATACGGGAAAGTAGGCTCGTATAGTTCTAGACGGAACTTCTTGTTCTTTCTTCAGTTCTTTGCCAAAAAAAAAAAAAAGTGGGGAATAGCATTCTTAGAGTGCATTGACGCAAAGGGCGACGAAGTAGTATGGTTATCAAATTGACAGGGAGGATATTATTGCAGAAATTCAGTTTACAATGGGAAAACGAATAAATTATTTTTAACCTTATTCAAAGCATTTAATGAAGCATAAAAAATAACGAACTTCTGAAATATTTTACTGTGAAACTTTGAAGTGAGACGACCCAGTACCACTGAAGAATTGCTTCCATCATTAAAATTGTGGGATTGTAAGGGACGTTCTATATTTTAAGGTAACGAAGTAAAAATACAAATGACTAGCGGCGATGTAATAAAACATGAAATAATGTGCAAATCGTTGTGCTGTGGGATGAAGAGTAAAATGCAGCGAATATTAATCAAATTTTGCAAAGACCGTTAACTTCAAATTTTGCAAAGTGCAGACACGTGTTTCGAGGTTGCAAGGAACTATCTATTTCAATCGGAAGAAGTGAGCTTCTAGATGAAAAACATCCAACTGCACAGCCATCAAATCCAATCGCAATACCACGTTGTAATAAATATTGGTCTATTATGCCCTATGGTTCAACGAAGCTCATTTTTTAGGCACAGGGTCATTTCCACGTCAAATTGATATAGTCTGAAAATTTCGCGCTCTCAGTTTTTCTTTTAGTTTAACACAGATGTACAGTTCACCTACGGAATTTTGCTGCTCGAGTCGACAGGGTGGCGTAGTGGTAAGACGCAGGTCTCGTATGCCCAAGATCGCAGGTTCAAACCTGGCCCGAGTCGGTGTATTTTCAAAATGTAGAAAATCGTTTTGCATCCATGTCGTATGATTATGCGGCATATTAAAGATCCCTTGAGTAACCGTTTGGCATGGATACTCTCGGCTAAATTAAATTCCTAGTGCATATTGCATCAATGAGAGCTCTGGTACCGCCATCTAGTGGTAACTGAACGTCAAAATTCTCATGCGGCGATGGTACCACACTCATTGTGGTGCCGCTGAAAGAGATGGTGCCAATTACTGGGGAACGCACTAGGTCTGCAACGGTTGAGTACCAATACCGAAGCCCCATTGGAGAAAAAAAAATGTTTGCTGCTCGATGTGTTGTACGAAACTAAATTTAAAAACTGACATATAGCATCAGTTCGGAAGAAATCAAGTATTGTACACGAACTAGAACGCGAGCAAAAACTGCACAATGCATATACAAGCAGTTTCTCCCTTGAAGATCAATGGATTTTTCTTGGCACTCTGCCAGGCAGATTGCCTTGGTTGACGGTAGAACTGTACTACTATTATAGACTTCACCGCGATATGTGTACTCATTTTTGATTTACGAAGCTGCAAAATTCTCAAAAAAAGGACTAAAATATAAAAATATTGAATTGCTCTGAGCTGAATTGTAAGAATACTTAATAGGACTGTAAATCACAGGGTAAAATGCCAAGCTGGATGATAATGGCTTCATATTTACGAAATTGAAGTGTTATTTTTACCATAGACGTCAATGATTAAAAAAAATATATTTTCACCTTTATTAAGTACGAATACATTATCATTCCTTCTTGATATGTTATCCAGCGGTTTAGAACACCACTAATTATTCATAGTATTAATTTGGAAATTTTTAACTATATATTTTGAGAAAACATTAATTTGCAAATTTTAGTCACAAAGATTTGGCGAAAATTTATTTTGTTTAAACATATCGCTCACCCGCAAGAAAAGTGACACAGTTAAAAAACGAAACACCTTTGAAAAACGGGATTTTTTTTTTTCCTGTTTCCATATTCTTCACTCGAAAAGTGACTTATCCAGGCTTGTATGTCTAAAACCTACTGTGCAAAGCTGTTTCGTTTTTGAAATGTATCACTTTTCGTGCCGGTGTGCGATATTATATACATACATAAAAATATATATATACTAGCTGTACCCGGCCACGCGTTGCTGTGACTTAGTCTGGTTTGATGGAAAAGCAAGAAAAAGCACGCATTTCTAATATGTTTCATTTCACAATGCTTGTTGTTTCATTGTCTGAAAATATAGATTGTCTGATTTACCCATTCTAGAACACGCAATGTATAATTGTACACATGATAAGATCTAAACTACTCAATTTGATTGATTGGTCTTGAGCTTTATGTTTTTTCACAATGCTTGAGGGCAATTTTTTTTGTTCCATTGTCTGTGAAAATTTTGATATTGTCTGGTTCGGCACATCGAAAAAATTCCAACATAAGCCTTATCCAAACAGAAGAAACACAAACACAAAAATTCTAAATTAAAAAATTTCCGTTCAAAATAAATAATCTGTGTTTTAAAGTTCCCTTAATCGTTAAGATCAAAAATATTAAAAAAATACTTCAACACAAACATAAAAAACACAAAATTTTAACTTCAGAATGAAAATAGCTAAATGAAACTGTTAACATTCAAAATAAGTAATCTTTGTTTTACAGTTCCATTTAATCTTCGAGTGCAAAAATACTAACAAATACTTCAATACAAACAGAATAAAATATTTTTTGGAAAAAAATCGAATCGACTTCAAATTATAAATTGTGCTAAAAAGTGAAAAATAAATTAATTTTTTAAACAACATCGATGTGACTTTTAAACATAGTTTTAGAAGTCGGTGCAAAATTAGGATAGGTAAAATATTTTGTTATTATGAATCAATTACAAATATAAAAGTCCCAGAATTAGCAACAGTTCCAATATGAAGTAGCACATGGTGTGATAGTAATTAGACCCATAATTTTGCACCGACTTCTAAAACTATGTTTAAAACGCACATCGATGTTGTTTAAAGAATTAATTTATTTTTCATTTTTTAGCACAATTTATAATTTGAAGTCGGTTCTATTTTTTTTTTCCAAAAATTATTTTATTTTATTATTTTTAGTGCAAATACATTTTTCATATAAATATTCTATTAAAAAAATCCATATCAAACGGCAAACATTCTTTAACGAACGGCACTAAAACTAATCATTTGTTTCATAAATTCCGTTTTGAACTCAATTTTGCCAAACAAACTGATTGGATTGAATTTTTGCCTCAGAGAAGCCATCAGTCAAACTCTTGCTATAAGTGCTTAATATATATCAGCCTAATGGCAATAAACTCTTTTTATTTAACAATGACTATTATATTTATTAATAGTTTTCCCAAAAAGGAAAAATCAAGTGAAGCCTTTCCAGTTAAACTGAAAAATACTTATTTTTCACCCGTAACGTTTTTTTCTAAAAAACAAATGTAGTCAAATGGGATGTGCGATAGTTGAGTTAGACGACCCTCTATCGATTAAAGAAAAAATCATCAAAATCGGTTCAGTTAGTCAAAAGTTATGGATGAAAAAACAAAAAAAATGACCCCACATTTCTGCCCACAACATTTTTCTAATTATCGAATATAGTCGAACGAAGGTACGGGACCTATGGAAAACCACACTCGATCGATTAAAAAAAATCAAGTAAATCAGTTCATCCGATAAGACGTTATGAGTGGACAAACAAACAAAAAAAAAACGACATACATACAGTTTGAATGTATAAATTTTCCTTCCTTTGTGAAGTCGGTTAAAAACACAAAATTTTTAAATCGAAATGAAAATGTCTAAATTAAACTGTTGCCGTTCAAAATAAGTAATCTTTGTTTTAAAGTTCCACTTAATCTTCGAGTGCAAAAGTACTTTAGCACAAACAAAAAAAAACTTATTAAATCAAAATGAAAATAGCTGTACCCTGCCAATAATTGCAATGGCTCATTCTTCTTAATAAAACATTAAAAAACGAAATACTTAAATAAAAGTTGAAATAAATTAAAAGCAATATATAAAAGCATATGTTCTGATTAAATTTCAAAGCAATCGGTGAAGTACTTACGGAGATTTGAGGTTATGAACCAAGGCTGAACTTGATCGTAACCGGAAACTGGATCACGTTCAGCCTTGTATGAACAAACGAACACTTACATTTTTATTTATATAGCTTATTTTACCCGGAGTTGAGGAAACTGCTAATTATTATTTTTGGATCAAGGTAAGCCTTAAGAAATCGAACTAAAAAGCTTATAACTGGCCTTCTTTTTGACTTAGAACCTTCGAACAAATTCCATCTTGTGCAGAAAAATCAGCGATTTCGATTGATATATTACATTAATATGTGAAAGGTTTTTATCACCCCCATAATGGGAAATTTATATAGAAATTTGCTTAAAATTGGAATAAAAAACGAACTACCTGTCGGGTTTTTTCTAACGGGTCTATAAACCATCCGCCTGAATCCCTCTATCTACTGGCAAAATTTCAAAGCAATCGGTGAAGTACTTTCGGAGATTTGCGGCTCGCACAAACGAACACTTACATTTTTATTTATATAGATATATATTGTAGCACATGAATATCAATTAGGTAAGCTTTCGTAAGTTCACAAAATCTAGCGATTTCTGTTTTTGGTAATATTTTTGATACTTTTGCAGCTTTTTAAATCAAAAATGAGTACATATCTCAGAAGAATTTTATAATTCATTCTCCATAAAGTCCCCCAGTTTTTAGTAGAACATCTGCACTTAATTTCAAGGAAATCTAAATAGTGGGATTTTGAGCCTGAGTTGATTTCACGTGGGATAACCCAATATTAAAGAAGTAATTTTTAAAAAATATATTATCCACACTTATCTAACATAATACAAACATAAATCTGAGGCTGATAGAATGCTAAAATACTTACGCTGCAACTGTCCCGCTTCCCTTCTGGGAATCCGGCACAGAGAAATCCGGCAGTAATGCCTCTGGGGAACTGATGCGAAAATTGTTTTAGAAGTTGCCGAAAGGCTCGGTTACAATCCCTATTGGAAATAACAGGAACGGAATTCAGCTGCATGAGAACTGGACTCATGTCTCCGCCTGCAAAATAAGCGTTGAATCCTTAAATACGTTTCAGTTGAAAAGGTAAATAGAAATGTATAGCTGAAAATGTTTCGTAAACGAACAGCAATATTTTGTGCTTTTACTGATTACTCGTTTCGGTGTAGAATCGGGTACCCCTTATTTTGGCGATAAAATGATATTTCTGGTTAGGCAGCGGACATCTTGGAGTCAAAAAAAATCGCCAAAAAATCAAGGGGTACCCGATTGTAAACTTTTACCATTTTGTCTATTCTAGGAGTGGGCATACATTCAGGGCCCAACTTGCAAGTTTTCATACCCAGGGTAGGGGAAAGTTGGACAGAACCGGGTCCCAAAGTGTCTTTTTTTTTCCCTACGCAGTTAAGTGAATGAAATTGCTTAAATTTCTATTTGAATGATAAATTAGTTCTTTAGTTACAGAAATAAATATTTTTCAATGTGGAAGAACAATATTTTGGAGGGCAAATAAATTTTTTTGGAAGTATAAAAGTACCCGGTTTTATCCAACCAGGTTGGATAAAACCGGGTATGTTTAGGAACACTTAAAAAATGCTGTTGTCTTACTACTGAAATATTTATTTATAACAATAAATTGGTACAATGGCCGTCCTATACCGAAAAACATAGGTGGGTTAAAAATATCTCTTCGGGAAATTGTATTTTTGAAATCTTTTTTCTGTGTAGAATTCTTCAAAGATGTCTTATTTTTAATTAATTTCCCGAGGAGATATTTTAAAAAATACGAATGCATCACACGCCCATAGACTTAACATTAGAGAGCTGCATTCGGAAATTGACTGAAGAGCAGCCTTAATTTTTACGGGTGCAATTCTTTTTTTTTTTTTTGCAAAAGCATTAATTTTTTTATTTCTCCCTACTTAAAAAAAAGAAGAAAAAACATTTTTTGAATAAACTGACAAACACGATTTAATTTTTAAAAAATAATTTTTTATTTTAAATGTTAATAATTTTAATTTTATATTTTTACTAAGTGGGGTACTATAATATAGTAGCCTATATTCATACGAAGTACCTCCTAAAAAGTAATAAAGATTTAATTTTATACTATTTCTGAGATGATTCTTTAAGATTTATATTTTACAAATTAAACTATTTATATTTCACACAGTAAAAAAAAATGTCGTCCAAAACCGGATACTACCCGGTCTTGTCCGACTGCCAAGGTCCCGGTTTTATCCTACAATGCTATTTTTCAGAAAAGACGGCTTAGCACATTTCAAACGTGATGCAAAACCTGGTTTAATAATTTAAAATAACTGCTGAAAAAGGTGTTATCAAATGTACTTACCTAAAATAAATCTCTAAGCAATTAGAAACTACAAAGTGAAATCGGTGGTATAAAAATCAAAACTTTTCCACTCGAATTTTTCGAAACATCGGCGTTGACCAACCAATAAACAACACTGCCTTTCATTTAACTTCAAATAACATGGCGGTTGTTTGCAACAAGTTTTAAGCGTTTTCCGACAAATAGAAATACTAATTAAGCTAAAACTGCTGGGCCCCGGTTTTATCTACCTACCCGGTTTTATCCAACTTTCCCCGACATTCCATTTTTCCTGCCCCCTTTGAATGGTTCTCTTACTTTATATATATATATATATGCATGCGGGTGTGTGTACTACGGTCAATGTGAAATTGGTTATTATTAAGAATAACCTGTAATTATGAAAAATTACCAGCGGTTATTATTATTTAACTCGGTTATTTTGCATTACAATTTTTAAAAAAAGTTTAAATGATATTTATAGAAAAATCTCCTGCCCCTTAGAAATTCCTGCCCAGGGCACGGGCTCTGGGTGACCATTCGATAGTCAGAGCCTGCATACATTGTAAAAATACATCTCGAAAATTCCATTTTTGATAAGTTTTAGTGATATATTGATGAATACCATGAATATATATTTTTTTACTTTTAGCACTATATTCAAACGTGTGAAATTATACGCAAAATACATTTTATCTGCAAACCCACGTAAAATTGGATTTTGCAAAATTTATTATAACACACAACATATTTATTTTGCCCTTTTTAACATTCTAATTTTTAACTGTAATAATATATGGAATTAAAAAAAAAATACAAGGATTTTCTCTATAAAGTAGCAATCTCACCCATTCTTGATGCTCCCCATCCGACCACTGTTGTACCGTGCGAATCGAGGTCCTGTTTTTCCAGTTGACTGTCTGGCAAGCACACTGGATTGAATCCGAGAAACTGAACATCTCTGTCGAGTGTCAGTATGGCGATGTCGTCATAGTAGAAGTCAGAAGTGTAACTTGCGTGCTTTACAATGTTGACAACGTTGTACTTAGTTCCGTTGGCGTAATATATGTCTCCAATGCGGGTTGAATAACGCGTGTGACTGTTGGGAAAGGAAAACAAGTGAAAGCTTTTGATTAGAGTACTTGCAAAAGGAGAAACACATCTACATGACACATAGTTACTAAAAAATAATAATCAAAAATTCCGTTTTGTAAAGGTGATAACAAAAACATAAATATTGTAGTAGGGAAGACACACTAACGAAGTTTCTCACCAGAAATGTTTGCCATAGCTGTGAGAGGAGACGTTTAAGTTAGTTTTGTGAAAGCTACTTTTTTTAGTACTGGAAATTGGTACATAAGCTTTTAGTTGCATTGTTTGTTTTGATTTTTAGGTGCATTTTACATATGTTGAGGTCGTTCATCGAGAACTGAACCATATTTGAAAATTTGAATTCTTCAATTATGAGACTGTTTTTTGCACGCTTGAATGCTACTAGTAGCAAATTTCAATTATCCAAGCAAGGAGCTCTTTTACATTTGTTACTTTTATAAATTCAGAAAGAAATATTTCACTCTAACAAATAATTTTTGATTGTTTTGACAAGGCTGAACTTGATCATGAACAGTTAACTAACTGGATCAAGTTCAGCCTTGGTTTTGATTGTGGTAGAATTATTCCGTCAAACACGGATTCGAACTCTTTTTTTTTTTTTTTTTTCGTTTAAATTTATATGTCTTGTGTCATGATGCGTTCCCACCAAACGAGACGTTTTCGTCTGTCGTTATAGACTGCTGCTGTGGTTATCAGAATAACAGTGAGGATTTACTATATGTTCCATAGGGGCAATTAGCAAATCCCTATCATATGTGTGAAAGTCACATTTCATGACGCAATCAAAAATGCCAATAAGTCAATGCGAAGCCGTTGTTATTAAATAGTGCACAACTTAAATAATGCGCACTGTATTTTTCCGTTGTTACTGCCCGTCCGCTGTTACTGCCCGTCCGCTGTTGTGCCCTTGGTGTGAGTGCACGTCAGGAAAGGTAGATTCAACTTACTCCGTGACTTCGAAGCAATGAGCTGCCGAAATAACATGTCGTCTGTCGATCATAGCACCTGAACACCAGGCTATATAAGTATCAGCAACTTTGAACATCACAGCCACCTGTCAAAAAAAATGAAAAAAGAAAGGACGTACATCAAGAAAAGTTCATTAAAGTGTATTTACACGATAATTCTCGTATAAGAAGTTTTTTAAACGAAAAACAAAGCCAACCGACGCATTATTATTGGATGCCTCATATGTATGAATTATCCATTAAATATTTTAAAAACTAGCTATGAATCTATTTTTCACCAGCAGTATTCACTCGGACATGCTCGTGGTAAGAAGTTAACGGTTCGACTTTAGATATATACTGGTATTTCTTTATGTTGCATTTTGTACTTTTTAAACATTCCGTTAAGTATGAGCATTTAAAACGAATCTAACACCTCACTTCAGCACTTCAAAGTAATGTATGCATCTCAGCCAGAATCAAAAGAGCGTTGCGGTCGTATGTTAAATCTCGGGATAAGAAGTAAAAGAAACTGTACTAAAAAGTAAAGCATTATTGCTCTACATCGTAAAAGGTTACTAACGGCATTGGAAAGCTGTTGTAGAAGTATGACATCTAGAACATTTACAAGCTAACGTTGAAACTGCAACAAAGTTAACAAAAGGCACTACAGGTAATATTTCCTCTGCAGAACAAGATTACTTCCAACTGTGCCACAGTGATAAGTCTGAGGCGATTAGTTCTCGTATCGATAAACGACTCGTGGGTTCTCGTACTGACAAACCACTCGCTGGAGATAATTTTAAATGTTTGTCTGTAAAGCAATTATCTGTGAAGACAAATTTAATTCAGGTTGGTTACAGTCTAGTTGAAGATATAGTCGATAATGATTAGTTATAGTATCTAAGGTGGTGGTAGTATAGCTTGTGGAGTCTTGTTGCAGCGAAGACACAGAAACTATAGTTATAGTATCTAAGGTGGTAAGTAGTATAGTCTATGGAGTCTTGCTGCAGCGTCTACGAAGACACAAGGAACTATGTGATTGCCAACAGGTTTACAATGTGACTTTGAAGCTTCTGAAGTGGGGAGGAAGCCTTCTTGGGGGAGGATTTAAAAGACGATGCATCGCACTATTGTTTCTGCTTGATATAGCCCTGCTTAATATGCTAGCGAAGAGCAAGCAATAATTTTTAAAAAGAAATTTTTTTTGTAACAGCTAGTTTTCTTCTTGTTATATATTTATTTAGTTTGATAATTTTGACATTAAAAACAAAACCAGCGTGCAAGCTTTTGTTCTTTGCCAATTCGAAAAATGACTTAATAAAATAAAATTTAAAAATGTTACAATTGAATAAAAGAAATGTAAAAGCCTATCAAAATGTCTTCAAAGATTCCTAAAGTAAGGAATACAAAGGTTGTGTGATTGTTTATACTTACATACAAATTTTCAGTCAGACTCCCGTTTCTTTCTAACTATGGCTCATATTTTTTACGTATTACTTTTAAAAATAGGAGTTGTATGTTTGAAACTGTAAAAATTATATGTTTAAAGAAGGTAGTATTACTTCGTTGTCATAAAATTAATTACTTTATCTTTGAAGCAAAAGTACTTAAAACAATAGCTTTTTTTAAAAGAGGAAAACAAAACACATGTGCTAAAAATTAAAAACTGACCACTGAAAACTTACAAAATAAATACCTAAAAAAATGCTTATATACCAAAACAAAGCTTTCAATTGCAAAATAGAAAGCACTTACAAAGGGTTTCAATTTCTCAATTCTCACAAAGTTTTACAAAATTCTAATTACGTAATTAAAAAAAAAATAGGTTACCAAAAAATTAATGGTACCATAAAAAACACACACGCATTGTAAACATTTGTAGTGTTTAAATAAGTTACTATCATTCATTAGTTATATATATTCTTTCAGGAAGTTTAATGAGCGAAATATTACCATCCAAGGATATTCACCCTGCGTGACATTGACACCGTTCATAATGAAAGAGCTGTATTCATTGGTGCTGCCATGCCCACAATCTGCAGAAGAAAAAAAAGTTATTATCATACCATTTACATTATTTAATATGAACTAGCATAGAAATAGAAATGATAAAATTAATTTTCTTTGTAACTTAATTGTTTAATCTATGTTGTTATCAATCCGTAAAATCTAGCTCACCCTTTCATCGCCGCCATTTGATGCCTGAGGAAAGAATGTCAGTCACATTTTGGAACAGTACAGTCTTAAAAATAGAATCCTCATTATCGACGATTCTTGAATCGTCAAGAAAATTTCGCCATTTACACCGGTTCTTCCCTCGCGCGATCACGTGACTTTAAAAAGTTACTACAAAAATTTCGGCAATTTGACAAAAGGTTTACTCGGTGCATTTTTCACGAAGTCATTTCGTCAGATACGATGAAAGTTTCGTGAGATTTGAGCATGCGTTTCTGAGAGTGGAGTGATCCAAAAGTTCTTTTACATTTAAATACATTTACAAAATTCTACATAAAATGTACATCTTTTTCATGTACTTTTCCATTTATTTCATAAAATCTTTCCAAGTTTCCTTCTGAGTCCCGCTCTATTCGACGCAAATACTGGCAAAAGGAAATCTTTACTGGCAGGGTTAATGCAGCCAAACAAATATGGGTGACATCAAAATGGTTTTGCATGGTCCTTAAATATTAAATTGTCCAAGAGGACTGGTTTAAATTACACTTCATTTCCCACTAAATTTTCGACCTAAATTTCTATTTAAATCATCCATGAATCGCCGACTAGGTTTTTCATTATATCCGTACGTAAGAGCGTACAAATGGGCAACCGGAAAACAGCCATGAAACCATAACCAAGTTCATTTTGACGAGTTTTGGTTTGCAATTATGTAAGTAGTCATATGCAGCGCTCCCACGCTTGGGGTTTTCCATCTACATCTGGGGGTTTTTTTTTTAGAAAAGAAAAACCTTTTTTCTTGGTTTTTTTGAACTATTTTGAAGCTTAAACTTAAATTTTTGCAAAATAAAATTTTTTTTATCCGTCTCCCACTCAAAAGTGCATTAATCTTTTAAAAATGTATAAAAACGTATGAAACAG
Source organism: Octonoba sinensis (assembly GCA_038502835.1). Lineage (NCBI taxonomy): Eukaryota > Metazoa > Arthropoda > Arachnida > Araneae > Uloboridae > Octonoba > Octonoba sinensis. Next base: position 11,391,095 of record CM076606.1, on the reverse strand, counting down.
AAACGAACTGGTAAATTTGGATGCGGTTTAGGGCAACCTTTTTTTTTCTAAGACGTAGTTTGTTTTCTAAAAAGTAAAGTGATTAATATATTTGAAGATACGGCGTTAAATTCACGAATTATCGCAGAATCTCTGCTTATTAAGCTATAGACAAATGTTTAATTAGAATTAGAGTATGCGTCCACTATTATAACCCTTATGAAGCTAGCGTATTTCTGTACACTCTGAGTTTAACGAAACCCCAGAACCAAATTCATCCAATGTTAAATCTATATGATTCCTCTGGGCTGAAGTAAAATAACTTCTGTATTAGGGCTTCCTCTGTTGTTGACGGAGTGAACAGATACATTTCTGAAAATCAAGTATTTTATCGCATACTATCGCTAGTATCGCTCGCATTTTTAAGAACTAAAGTTAAAAAATTGTTTATAAAATAGCTTTTAGTTTAATGTAAATTTTTTATTAATCTTTAGTTTAGTGGCAAACATTTCCATTTTTAAGAGCGTAACGATTTTTATAACTTTTCTAATGTAACGTTTGCTGTTCTCCGTCATCGAATGCATGAACATTGAGTTTCGTATGCATCTTCGTGGATCCCAAACATTCAAAAGATGTAGTGGGAGGAAAAGGGACTTGCGCATAGATATGATAATATGATGATATATCGGCAGAAATGAACATCATAAACTGACATTTTTAGTTTAGGGTAGTGCGATGTTTATTTTATTTAAAAGTTTTATTTTATGCATTTATTTATTTTATTTTTTATTTTATTTATTTATTTACTTATTTTGACAAAAAGACATACTTATGCATGCATACGCATGTAGCAATAAATCAATAATTAACGCAGGGTATCCTAATATACACTAACGGTTTTCGAAAAACTTATAACAAGAAAATGATTCAGTTAAAGAAAAATGCAGCAAATTTATATGACAAGCTGACAGGGCTTCTTCCCAGAGTTTCTCTTTTAGTTAAAGTATTATCCTACAGCTGGCGCTGGAAAATCCTTCGAACTTATTATTTGGTTTTGGTTTTTAATCCAGTAAGCCTGAGACAGTTGGAATTTAATACATGACCTAGGACTAGGATTTTTTGAAACTGTAATCGTGGAAGGGATGATTTACATACCTTATCGCAGTTAATCACAACTGTATTTGAATCAATGCTTCTCTTACAGTAGAAATATACGCTTTCTATAATGCCGCGTTTTCACGATGCCAGTTGAAGAGACAATTGTCTGGAGACAGCTTACTGGCATAAAGTTATTGGGTATGTGTGAACAATTCAGTCCAATTGGCGAGCCAACTGCCTCGACAGTTGTCCTGAAATTCAGTTGGCTCGAGGAGTAGACAGAGGACAATGAACTGGGCCCAGTGATGCCCCCACCACTCTGAATCTCAGTTGTCGAGCCAGTTGGCGTCGTGTGAACGTTGAAGCCAGTTGATTTACTTTGTGTTGTGCCAATTCACTCTTGTCAGTCAATTCACTCAGCCATTTTTTGTCATCAATTGCCATGCCAATACTTTCACATTGTGAACAGGTTCTCTTCCAACTGGCCTGGCCATAACATTCCATCAACTGTCTATAGGCAATTGTCTCTTCAACTGGCATCGTGTAAACGCGGCTTAATCTACTTATTCAGTTTCTTCTCCTCCATAGTTCTGCCTTGTATGATAGGCTTTGAAATACAACGATCATTAACGCGAACCCCATTGTCGATAGTCTGGCTAAGAAGGGATCTTATCTGCCTCTGTGTTCTGCTGAGCCCTTAACTTTCCATGAAATATACTCCAGAAGTAAGGCTCTTGTCAACTCGTCTTGGAAACTTCCACCTCCTCATCCTTGGCACTGTAGCTCTGGCATTGGTGGGGCTTTGAGCTTTGGCGATGTTAGAAAGGACAAGACAGCTTTGTCTAGGCTCAAGTCCGGTCATCTTAGGTCTCTAAGGCTCTCACAGGGAAACAAAATCTTCCCCACTTGTACAAAGTGCAACGCAAGCGAGGCCACTGCCGAGCATTTGCTTCGCTATATTGCCTTATCTCGGGAAGACCTAAAGCCCTAGTAATGTTCTTGATAGGTTAAGGGGGGAGGGACTCATGGACCTGATCTGATTCAGATCAGGGGATAAGAAAAAAGAAGAAAGACAGAACTTTCAGCGTTAATAGTTGAATCCCAAACAAGTTCGCACAATATTTACCTGCAGGAGTGGACTAGGAGAGTAAAAAAGTGTTTCTCCTAGTTTGTTTGTTTTTAAAATTAGAGTAATGATATAGAGTAATAAATGTTCGATCCGATGAATCTTTTGTGATGTACATTTCTTCACATTAGAATGCGTCAGGCGACGAAATAGATTGTGGCAGTAAAAAACCTTACAGCATGATGAGCAATTTTGGTTCACTTCTTTACACCAGATGGCGCGACAATAGGAAGTACGGTTTGGATATTTGAGAGTAGCAGCGCTTTGTTTGCCATTTAATAGAAGTTCGCAGTCAAGTTTCAAAGATGAAAAATGCAGATACGACGTGAATAGTGAGGAACACAAAATAGGCACAAAAATATCGTAATGACATTTGGGAAATTTATCCTCATTAGAAACGATCTAAAAACTAAAAATACATTCAACGTCAGTAAAATAAAAAAGAATATAGAAAATGGAGAACGAACATTTATAAGCTTAAATGGGATTAGAGGGCCAAATAATTGTTTAAGAAACAAGAGAGCGGGAATATAACACACACACACAAAACATGAAGTATTTATAATCCCATGGAAAGTACCCCAAATGCCCTTATGTCACTTATCTTCTACCATATCACTACCATTAAAAATAACTAAATAAAATAAAGTGGGAGAAAAACCCTTTACTGTAAAGAGGGGGAAAACCAAGTGGAAACCAAAATTATTCTACCTAGAGCTTTATCAAAATAGATTTTTTACAAAGAAAACATTAATACGATATCTATAACAGGATATAGCCGGTATCAAAGATACATAAAATGATTGCGTAACAAGGGAAACGGTAATGAAAATGCGGAAATATTGGATATGCATTCCACATTGGCTGTCGCTTTGCGCAAAACTTATAATCAGGTAACTTTTAGAATAGGAACCTCACCTTTAAACTGATAATGCTGCTTTATTTCTATACAATAATTATAAATATTAAACACATTTTCATATTTACAAAATTTTTCTAAACAGTTTTTCTTTTCTTTTTTTTTGCTCTGACATACAATTAATTTTAAAATACAGACCACACTGGTAAAACTACTATGAGTTCCACATAAATTAAATAATTTCCCTCCTTTGTTCATTGAAAATATTTCAATTTCTTTATATTCTATTCTGGATAGTTTAATTTGAAACGTTTAACTGATACAGAAGATCTGTAATCGAGTTGGAACAATAGTACGCTAGCAATTTGGTATCCAATGTCGTCTCAACGCCATCTACGTGCCATTGGTGGTCCCCTTCCCCCCTATAATGTTGTATTGTTTTATCTCCTAATCAAGTTTGCAACAGCTTCCAAATAGATTTTCTTTTTATTTGTATAGTATCGATTGAACTTTCCAATGCATTATAGAAATGAAGGAAACATGTTGCGGCTAACGAATTTCGAATTTGTAAGCAAACTTACTTTTGTGTTCTGCATTTGGCGGCGGGATAACTGCTGGATTCGGATTTCTAGCCGTAGTTGTAGTTTCGGAGCTATGTCCAGGAAAACAGCAGACATTCCTATGCCCTTCTCCGCACTGAACTGGTTGGCCATTTTGTATCTGCACTTGAGGGCACAATCTGCGTGGGATGCATTCCAGATCTGCTTGGCAATTTTGGGGAATTGGTCGAACCGGCCGTACCCACACCCCGCCGCTTGGAGGGATAGCTCCTGGAGAAAAAGGAAGAAAAAACCCTTGAAATCTCTTGCTGTCAGATTTAATAATTCACTTTTACAGTTTTAATATTACTCAGTTCTATTCTTCTAATGGTTAGAAACTCATTTCAAACGAGTTAAGAGCTAGATTTAATGCGATTTTAAAACTTTTTGAAGACGGGATTCACTTGGAAAGATAACTCTTAAAGAAAACGATAAAAATTAATAGAAAAACTTGAAATCTATTTCCGTTGGATTTAATGCTTTACTGTTAAGGTATGTTTCATGAGAAACATACATTAACAGTATGTTTCTCATGAAACATACTTTATGAGAAGTTAGTCATTTCAAATGGGCTAATAGCTAGATTTTATGCGATTTAAAAACCTTTTTGAATTTCAGTTTCAAAGGAGGAATTCGCTTGGAAGAATTACTCGTGGAAAAAACGAAGGCAAGATCCACTTTAATGCTCCATAATTAAAGAATGGTTCTTGTTTCCATTCTTCTGCTGGTCAAAAGTTAGTGATTTCAAATGAGTTAATGGCTAAAATTATAGCAAATTTTAAAACCTTTTTGAACCTCACATTACATTTTCAGGACTAAAAGACGTATTTGGATTTTAGATTCCATTTTCAAGTATCTGAATATGTTTTACACACTGTTGGAAAAACATTTTAAGTTTTTTAACGACTTTTTACCTCACGAACTTATCTCACAGAATTTTTAACTAGTGTTTAAAATATACAATATTTTTAATGTTGGGAAATATTCAAATTTTTCCTGTGAATGCAAATTTTGTTTGAGGTGCTCAAAAGAATGTTGAGCGATGAAGGATTCAAATAATCTGTCAGTGAACTCAGCGGAACAAGTTTAGGTAAATAGTTGTTTTGTTTTAAGTGTTTTTCTTTCACAGAGAAAGCTGTCTAAATGGAAGAAAAATAACCTAATCAGAAGTTCCCAACATCGTTTCATAGCCGGCAGCGTCGCAGCAGGCATAACACGAGTTACTGTTTCGAAACCTATGAGAATTTAGTATTGTAGGAGTTCTGGAAACAGAAGTCATATTTTGGTTAATGTTAATGCTTTTCCAATGTATATACTTCTAACCTTAATGGTTTTGCGCGTGTAAGTCGTAAAACTTTAGAACAACTCATGAAAACATTTAAAAGCTTTGTTTAAAAATAAAAATGTGACTTATGTTTTTTTTTTTCAGTTGCAATGGATCATCGTTTATACGGTGATCGTTTGTAAGAGGTTTACCTTTATACAACATTTTAGTGTGGTCCCATACTCTTGCATCTAGCCTGATGGGTAAATCCGACATTATTGTTACACGAGGTTTTAAATTATCACTTTCTTTTGCTACCGAAACACATGTGAAAAATATGATATTTGGAGTGAGTATTTTCTTTCTTTTGTTTTATACGCTTATATGCTGATCAAAGAAAAAGAAAAAAAGGAGGCGTTATGGACACCATATGGGACAAAACCTTTACAACAAATTTCTGTAAAACAAGTTCTTGATCTATCTTTATGACCTACCAAAATAAATGTAAAGAACATAACAAAAAAAAAAAGACAACATCGGAGGATTTCTATTTGCTGAATAAAGTAAAAAAAGCTTTGTATATTAAAGGAAGAAAAAAAAATTACGAAGATTACCAAAAATTTTCAAAATTACGAATTTTTATAATTTTTCAAAGAATAATGTACAGTAATGTGCCTTTTACCGTTGGTTCACTCTATTATCAGGTATTTCTTGTAGAACCACAAACAAATTGCATATAATGAAACATTCTTTTTAAAATGGTAGCTTTTGACTGAAAAACTGTTTTTCTATTTTTATCGAATTATAAAGATATCACTATTAGCCATAAAATAAAAGTAAGCAGCACTGGTAATATTCGAACATGGCTCATAGTACAAGGAGTGTTGCATCCTTTAGGTCAATGGTTATGCACAGTTACAGAACGAAATAAATTAAGGTTGAAATGAAAAATTGTGAATTAACAAAATTTTTATGTATATTTAATTTAAAAAAGCGTAAGCTTGATTTTAAAAATGCCTAAAAGTTCACTTAACCAATAACAATTCTACAGCACATCATGATATTGTGTTAACGATTTTCAAGGCATTTCGTATTTAAAACTTTACTATGATGTTTGAAACAATGCACTCTACAGGTTTCAAGACCATACTTAGTAAACAGCTTTGCCAGAATCAAAGGCCACTGCTTTGTGGTTATCAGTGATCAGTGGCTAAAATAGGCCATTAAATATGAGATAAATAGAGTACCTAGCCAAAGCTATCAAGGCAAAAATTATATAACTAATTTAAAGGATTTGCACAAAATCTGTGACACGTTTTTCTAGGTTACAAGAAACCTCTTTTTACAAGTTTCATGACTATACTTTGTAAACAACTCTGCCCAAGAATCAAAGGCCACTGTTACTGTGGTTACCAGTGATGAGTGACTAAATATGCTATTAAATAAAAAATAAATAGAGCACCTATGAGTCAAAAGAAATAAAGACAAAAATAACGTTATTATACAAAATTTTCAAAAAATCGCTGTCATGTTTTTCTAGGTTACAAGCAACCCCTTTTTAAAGGTTTCATGACCATATTTTGTAAACAGCTCTGCAAGAATCAAAGGGACACTGCTATTGTGTTTAACAGTGGCTACAATATGCCATTAAATAAGAAATAGAGTACCTATGAGAAAAAATAATAAAGGCAAAAATGACGTTATTAATTTACAAAATTTGCAAAAAAAATCGCTGAAACGTTTTTTTAGGTTACAAACAACCCTATTCCAATGCAAAGAATGGGTTCATGGAGAAGAAATATCCTTCTAAAGGCGTTAAGTCCTAAAAAGTTTTCTTTAAGGCTTTAAACTTAAGTGTTCTTTTTTAAAAAAGAGTGGTGTTCGTTGTAGAATCTTTCTTTAAGGATTAAAAAACATTTTTTTATTCGTTTTAAAATCTTTTTTTAAGAATTAATAAACTTCTTTTTTTAAGGCTTAGAGTTTTTATAAAGGCCAAAAAGGCTTTTATAAAGGCTTTTTTTAAGTCCAAAAACCTTTTTTTAAAAGATTTTTTTTAAGTCTTAAAATACTTTTTTTTTTTTTGGCTGCTTTCCGTTCGTAAGCTCATTTCTCTGCATTTATAACGAGCTGACTTGTAACCTCGAAAAACATATGTGCACTTTTTAGCATATTTTGTGCTTCATTAGCGTTGCTTTTTCTCCTTTGAAGTCAATGAATGCTTCCTTCTAAAGTGAGTCACTGTTCGTATGTAAGCTAGGTGAACATAAGGGGACGTGATTTACTTTGGGTATATTTTATGCTTGACTTGTTTAGTCACACAAATGATCGGTCGTTTGAGCAACAATCGAAGCACCAAAGTACCAAAAGTGCTCACATTTAACATGCTCAGTATTTATCTTTGCTACTATTAGCATTTCCTTCTACAGTGGATCACTGTTTGGACGTAAGCTAGGTAAACATAAACGCCCGTGATCTACGTTGGGTGCATTTTATGCTTGACCTGTTTAGTCACACAAGTGGTCAGTTGTTTAAGCAACAACGAAAGCACCAAAATACCAAAAGTGGTCACATTCTACGCGCTCAGTATTTATCTTCGTTGCTGTTAACGTTTCCTTGAATCACCCACCTTTTGTAGGTTTTCTAGAAGAATCATTTTTGCTGATGTTGAGTTTTCAAGTACAACTGAAAGATGGGAAACATACCCTGGCTGAAGACATCTTTGATGAACGCCACTTGGAAAATCAAAACCAAAACCAAACAAATCATCTTTTCTGCATGCGTGCTCGGATGAATAATACGCTTACGGTGTATGAGCCTGCCTACTGGAGGGGGAGTTATACATCACATTTTTCCTCTTCGGACATCCGTTTCTACCTGACTTCTAATTGGAAGTTGCGATGTTGAAACATAAATAAATCTTTCCTCACACGCAGCCAGTTCGTTTGAATCCACAGTATTCACCATAAGAAGGATCGGAAATGGTGAGATAGAGGTAGGAAATTTTACATTTGACGCTGAACTAGTTGGATAAAACAAATATCGGCAATTAACTGACGTCAGTATTTTAAGACACTACTAAAAATAATTGGGTGGCTCTTTTTTACTTGCGTGCAGTCCCAGATTTATGATGTTGACGTGACCTAGGCTGCGGAGTATGAAAAAAAGCAGGAGCGTTAAATACAGGAAGTAGTAGTTCTAAAAAAAACTTTCTTAATTACTTAGTTATCTCTAGAAAAACAAATTAGACACACAGCAACATAGATTAAAGTTTTATTACAAATTACTGCAATAAAATTTCGACAAAAGGGCGTATGTATACTAAAATGAACATTAACTTCAAAAGCCCAAATAGAATGCTCTGTTGTTGACAATAGAATTGGGTTCAACGTCCAAATCAGCCTAAAAATCAAATTTGAAAGCAATCTGATCATTAAAGTAGGAGATGTTGACAAATGAAGCATCATTGTTTTCAACATGCTAATTTATCGGTCGCCTTCACTTACTATCGAATCCCCTTCGTGACGCATTCTGTTTAACGCCAAATTTGCTACCATTGACCACTATATCAAGATTTAATAAAACGAAACTTCGCGGGGGGGGGGGGTTCACGGTCGCATGGCACCTCGGTGGATGTATAGGCAAAGTTAAACTAAAATATCTCAAAAAATTGTGACTTTAAATAAAGGGCCCGCACGTCGTTCTTTAGCTCAAAAACGCAACTTCGCTCATTTTTTTTAAGCCACCTTTTCAACCACAATTTTAAGACAAAAAAAAAAAAAAAAACAGTGACCGTATTATTAATTAGGACTCAACCAAAGAGAAGTTTTAAGGGCATCCTCCCCTCCCCTTCAAGAACACTTAATTTTAAGCCACAATGAATCTTAGTATGTTAATAAATGTAAGGAATGTTATGAAAAAAAAACTCTGATCAGGAGAAAATTCTGGTTGAGAAACTGCGTATTGGGAGGTTCAATCCCCCAGAACTGTCGTTTTAAGCCGCCATATGGCCGATCTTATAATGATATGCAAGGAGTATTCTGAACCAACCTCCAAAATTCTGGTTGCTGCACAGTTGTTCACAGAAGAATATTTTTTTTCTTTCTAATAGACTGCTGTTGGCTTCTGACAATTGCAGACCTAGTGCGTTCATGGGATATTGGTACCGACTCTTTCAACAGCACCACAATAGGTGTGTTGCCAGCTCCATTTTGACATCCAGTTTCTTCATTTGAAGCGCTCTGTTGATGTGAAATTGCACTAGGAATCAATTTAACCGAGATTCCCCAAAGCAAATGGCTACTCAAGGGATCTTTTATATGCCACATAATTATACGATGGATACAAACTATTTTCTGCATCTTGAAAATCCACCGACGCTACCAGGCTTGAACTTGCAAACTTAGGTGTAGGAGGCCCGATCCTTACCACGACTCCACCATGCCAGGGCCCCAGAAGAATATAAAAGGAACTATTAATTCAATTTTTAATATTTTAAAACTAAATTGATTCAAAGCACACATAGCAGCAGTCCAGTACATTTATGCACATGAGACTCGCGTGTATGCTTTGATCCGTGAGATTTCCTAGCCTATCAGAAAATTTCTGGCGTCGAACAGTTCATTACGTTTGCATCAACTATCTAAATTATTAAAGGGACTATGGGTTAGTTATTATTTTTTAATTCGAACAGGTTTAACGTTTAATGTTATTCTGGAATGGTATGAATGGAAAGAGTGCAAGCTTCGTGGAACCCTTAAATGAGCGCCCTGAAACCCCTGGGTTCCTCGAAACACACTTCAAGAAACTCTGGTGTAGACCATTGACTTTAAATAACTGATTAGCGAGCATTTCCGGCTGTAGGAAGAAACAGTTGATGAGAAAAAAGACGTTGGGCATAGCTGATTGGAGGAGATTGGGAAGTCGGTTTCAAGTGATCTGTTGCTCTTCGGTCACTCGCAAAGCGAAGAAAATAACGGGGTAGCTATCTCTTAAAGGTCTGTCGTGTAGACCGAGGTAATGAAGAGGATATGCCTGAGGGCCGTAAGCACAATAGTACATAGAAGTTTTATGCAGACTTACCATGAAGATTCTCATCTGAGCTTGCTGACTTGTAAGTGGTCGTGCTTGGTGTAGTGGATACGGAATTCGTGCTTCCGAACCTTGTAACTGGAGAATCTGGACGGTTTCTAGTAGAAGGCCGCGAATACCTACTAGTTACAGGAGTGTAATCTGGTTTCTGTGGTGTCACAGTTGATGGGTTCCTTGTTGTGGCTCTAGTCCCAAATCTGTGTCCAGGAAAACAGCAGATATTTCGACGGCCTTCTCCACACCGGACTGCTCGGCCATTTTGTAATTGGACTTGCGGACACGATCTGCGTGGGATACAGCTAAGATCCACCTGGCAATTTTGGGAAACTGGCTGAACCGGCCGGACCCACACTCTACTGCTTGAAGGGATAACTCCTGGAGAAAACAAAAAAAAAAAAAAAAAGTCCAGTCTGACGGTGATACATTAAATGTTTCTTATTGAGGTTAATTCTCGCTTTCATTATACTAATGGTTAAAAAACGGCGCATTTCAAACGAGTCAATAACTGAACTTTTAGAGATCTAAGACATTTCTGAACACTAAATTAAGTTTTTAGACTACACTGTTGAAAATTTCCGTAAGAAAATAGTAAAATAACCATTTATTTGATTGTTATTTTACCATATTTAATTACAACAGTTGAATAACCATTAAAAAGATGGCACGCAAACCGCTGATTGTGAAAAAAAACCGTTTATTCTCTGTATATCCTAAAGAACGTTTAACTAACCGTGATTTTCAAGCACTCAATAAGAATCGGGCGTCCATCTTGGTTGCGAAACCTTACCGGTCGTACATTGTTGTTAAAATAGGAATAAAGATTTATCAGTTCAAATATGCATGTGTATATAAAAAAAGAAGAAAAAGAAAAGTGGCTGAAGCAGTGGTTACTAAATAGAAACACATACACACGAAAATTAAAAAGTGGGAGACATCGGATTCCCGAACTGTTTGCGAATTAGCGAACCCATCATTTGAGCTGCTGAAGCTTGTTTTCATTTTAATTTTTGCAGCAAATAAAATGATTTTCGTCAATATACAGTAAATTTAGACAAAAATGACTTTGGATCCAATCAAAAACTGAATTTTACTGCAGTTTGCCTGTTGGAAAAGAAGATTTATTGATAAATAAACAGCCACTTTGAGCGGCGTAGATGGCCGAATGATTAGAGCGCTAGGTTGGTGTACCATACACCCGGGTTCGATTCCCGCGCTTCGTTTACGGTTTCTACGCCTCGAAGATTCTACGCCTCAAAATGGTTCAAAAACGGTAAAAATTTTGTTTTGAAACCATTTTTAAATGGTTATAAAACCGTAAACTTTTGTGTTTACGGCTTTTTAACCAACCTGATTGGATATGGTTTAGGTCCAGTAAAGATAGAAAATGTTCCAAACCGTAAATTTAATGGTGAATTAGATGGACAGACTGCAGCCGGTTATTTAACCTTAATTTCATGATGAAATTTCTAACAATATGCAAGAAGCCTTTGGATTACAGATCAGGCTTTTAGCAATCTGAATAAATTTTTATGCACTTAAAAGTTAAAGAATAATGCGTGCACTTAACATGTGTAGTAGGCATATATATCACAATAGGTGTCTGCATCTTTTTATTAAATCACCAGACTCTTACAGCTGAACGAAAAGCGTTTTAAATCGTAACAAATGCCAGCTTAGAATTTTCAAATGCAATTGAAAGTTCGGGAACTTACCCTGACTGAAGACATCTTGGATGAAAGCAAATTGGAAAACAAAAACCAAAACCAAATAAAACATCTTTTCGGCATGCAAACAGAAATTGATAATATTAATGGCTAATGAGTTGTTCTACTTGAAAAGTATTTAAAACCTTTTTTTTTTTTTTCTTTTTCGGACATCCGCTTCTCTGTGTCTTCTAATAGGAAGTTGCAAGGTGAGGCCTCGAAAACTCTTTCCCCTTTATCATTTTATTTGAACACCCAATATTCACTATATTAAAGCGGATCAGAAATCTTGCATTTGGTGCTCATTGCGCCAAATGAAATAAATAACGTCAATACATGAGCGTCAGCGTTTCGAGGATGTACTAAAAATAACCGAAGGAAGGTTTCTTAATTAATGCACTCCCGGATCTATAACTGACGCAGAGGTAAGTTTCGGAATGTGGAACGTAAAAATATTTTGCTCGAATAGTGAATTTAAAATGTAGATAATTACTTTAAATAGTGCAATATACGCAACCTTTCCACATCACGTGTATTCTTTATAAAAATATGCAATTTGTTTCATTTCTATGAGATCGTCTATCGCTAATTACTTTCAACTCATAGAGGTTTATTTTCTGTTGTTCCGCTGGTGTATTAATGAGCTGGATTTAACAATAGCAACAAAGATGAAACATAAAATTGCCTTTCTAACTGTTGAATGGACTGTAAAATAAATCAAGTTACAGGTGCTGAAAGCACGCTTCTTACTAAATGAAAAAATTCAAATTCAAAAGGAGCATAAGACATCTCAACGGGTTACCAGAAAGGAATCCTGACGCCAAGCTAGCTGCGCCAAGGACGATTCCCAGCAACTGGTTTTTCATTCGTTCTTTTAAACAGAGAACTGGAGCAGCCACTTTTTTGAGTCTCTCCCCTCCATCTCTGATCGCATTTTTAAGTCCTTGCTCCGGTTCCAGTCCGTGTTCCGAATGTTTTCTATAAGACTCATACTGGGTATAAATTTTGCCTGTTTATTTCATTAATAAATTAAGGAACAAAACAATAAACTCAGTGGAATTTCATCACAACCATCAAATATTCAATATGCAATAAACGAAGAAACAAATTTGAGAAAATAAAAAAAATAAATAAATAAAAAGAAAGAGAAGAAAGGATGAAGATTCATTCGATTATTTTAAAGTTTTTCGATGAAAAAAAAATCGGAGCAGAGGAGCATAACAAATCTCTGACTCCACTTTAATTTGGAGTAAAACCTCGTTGCGCTAATGCTCCGCTCTCCAGCTCCACGTTTCGTTCCAGATCCCTGGGTTTATAATTGTAAGAATCAGCATTTTCTGGCCTTTTTCCAAAAAACAAAATAGTAAGTATCTAGCCTTCAAATCTTCGTGTGGTAAATTTGCTTTTACCCAAAGCAAAACGAACTTCAAAGAAGGGATCGATGTGATAGAGGTGAAGATGAGACACAGTGGGTCCCCCGCATTTAATCCTTTAACTGTCACGCCCGAGCTTATCTCGGACACAGCACTGGTATTCCAAAATGAGGGGCAACCACCTCAAGCGAATATGTAGTGGCTAGAAAACCTTAAAATCTTTATGCATGTAATTTAAAATATCAGTTTTTAACTACTAAGTATATTTTATTTTGTACTAAATATTTGATTTTTGCAATAAAACAAATTGACAATATATGTACCCAAATCATCAAAATAACTTGACAGTTAAAGGGTTAAACCCGTTACAGTTCTACCATCAACCAAAGCGATCTGCTTGCCAAAGTGTCAAGAAGAATCTATTCGTGTTCAAGGGGGAAACTGCAGGTACAATTATTGTGCCGTTTTGGTTCTCGTTCTTGTTCATTTAGCATACTGGATTTCTTCCGAACTTATGCTATAAGCCAGTTTTTAAACTGAGTTTCCCGTTCAACAAACAGAGAAGCAACCATTCTGGTTCGCGTACTAAATAAATACACCTGCTAAACGAAATTTTCTAAAATTTAAACGGATTCGTTCTTTTCTGCCATGCGCAGAAGCGTCAGAATGTCGTGATCGAACTGTATCGATAAATTTCGATTTTTAAGGATATTTCTGAGTGAATAATTGAATTAGTGAATTGGTGAATTAATTAACCAATAAATAAGTGAATGAATGGATAAATAAATAAACGAATGCATGAATGAATAATGAGGTAATAAATGAATGAACAATTGATTGAATGAATGAATGAGTAAATTAATATGTGTTAACCATTGAAAAAGGTATATTTGAAGTAATTAAGAACTAAAGCCTGAATGAGAAAGAGAGAGAGAGATAGCAAGATAACAAATTTGATGTTGGCGCATACGGGAAAATCGGAGTTCTAGACGGAAATTCTTGTTTAATTACTAACTAATGAATTGTAAATCTGATTAAAATCGAAACACTTTTGCATTCATTTACAATTGTGAAATCTCTACTAATCCTAAGTTGTAATGCAAATTAAAAAAATAATGTATAATTTTTATACAACTTTATATCATAGATTTTTGAGGAAATGCATAATCTCGGTAATCAGACAGTAATTTTGGTCAAATAGGGAAAACCATTCATAGATGAGAAGGCAAATATTGGTTTAAAAGTTTTTGTCACGAAAAGGAAAGAGTGATAATACAGATCCAAATTTTGAAAAAAATGTCATGTGTTTGGTTGTATGCACGGAAGTTCCACACTATGCAATTGGATTTTCGATTCAGGTAAGGTTTCCAAGATTTGTTACACTTGAAAATAACCTGATACAATAAAAATTCAAATGACATTTCATTGGAATATTGATACAATTTTTCGAAAGAGGTTTTTTTAATGCTCTTTTGCATCAGATGTTACATTGTATTGTCAAGAATAGAAGATATATGTGTATTTTAAAACCATAATTTAGTGTTAACTTGAAGACTTACAGTGGAGAGTGGTATTTCCTTTACAGCTATTATTTTTAAAATATTATCTAATTAGCTATGTAGCTTCAGCTTTATTTACGCTAAAAGAGAAGATGTTGCAACAGTATCCAAAAAATATTTCAATGGACTTCATCATCCACTGATCAGTGGAGATATCGAACGAGAGGGAAACTAGGGAGGTTTGGTGATCAAACCGCTCCTCTATGTTTTTTAGGACTGTAATGTTTAATGTTGACCCGCATCTATCGTTGTCCGGTGTCTATCGTTTGAAATGAATGGTCAAGTGAAAATCGATCGACCGAACGTCTACTGCAGGGGTCCCAACCTTTTTGTTTCCTAAGAGCACATACCAGAATATCGGTCGAATGGCGGGCACCATTTATTTTTTCAAGATAGATTTATAGTTGGTGAACATAGTTAATAATATACTCTAAATATAATGCACAAAAACTTTTATTTCAGCTGTGGGAAATTAGTGTGGCGAAGACTTAACGCGAGTTGAAAATGGGTCCGCTATATTTTGCTTTGTGCTTATATCTGAAGGGATGGAGGTCATTTTCCTGGCGATTTCTATTTTGGTTGTGTTTATCATTATAGGGATATTCATAGTTATATAGATAGCCCTTTATTCAAATACTCTAGATTCTAAATATTCTCTTTAAAAAATGTTTAAAATGGAAAACTAAAACATTTTATCTTTGGGCACAAGCAGCGGGCACACCTAGACCAATCAACGGGCGCCATGGTGTCCGCGGGCAACGGGTTGGGGACCCCTGTTCTACTGTATAAGGGGATGAAAAATATGATAGAGGTATCTCAACTCTGTAAACACCCGCGGCTTCAAAACTGAATCTCTTTTCATCGCTTGCAACACACAGAAAGAGGAACCACAACCAACTTCCGGAATAAGAACTTCGAAATGCATAGGTATTCCGGGAAATGGAAAAGAAATTCAGGATCTCGCATTTATCATCGTTGATCCTACAGTAGACATTACTTTTGAGAACATGAGGGAAATAATGTGCTTGGTCCTTTGGGGTTCGCACTCCAAGTCGTACTTGTCTACAGTGAAAAAAGTAAGCAATTTGTTTTTTTTCATTCAAGTAAGAAACTAAAAATTTATCTGAACTGCATTTGTTGCAGGAAAGTGAATTATTTCGCAAAAACTAACAGGAAACTCACTCAAAATTAAACAAGACATTTTAAAAGCAAATTAAGCCTCCAAAAAAAAAAAAAAAAAAAAAGAAGAAGAAGAAGAAGAAAGGAAATTATTTATGTGTACTAACATGGAATTTGTTATGTAAGTTTTCAGGCCCCTGCTTTCCATTACGTTATTTTTTCCTGTTAATTTTTTTTAACAAAGCCAACAATCATTATCATGTTCCTTTTGCCCACCATTATTAGCAGGGAGATCTGATTAGTAGATTTTTGATCTGATTTTTCATCGATGAAAAGCTAGGGTTATCAGAACGAAGGTTCTGGCATATGTAACATTACCAAATCTCGCCAAATTTGGAAAAGAGTTAAATGTCAGAGAGAATGAAACATCGCCAAAAGGCTGCAACATACCAGAAAGGACAACACGCAAAACATACGCTGTAGTTCAAAACGGCTAATGCGTCGGCCTTACTTTTAGCTTAATGGTTTTTTCACAACAATTTTTCTCAAAAATTTAATGAAACAGAGACAATTCTGCGTAACCGAGATGGCGATAAAGGAGCCACATACTGACCCCTGCCCCCTCTTTTTTAGATCGCTAAATATAAACATGAGAATGATCGCTCAATATAAACAAAATAAGCGTTGCCACTCCAAAGAATAAAAAAAAAGGAGTTTTGAATGAAAATAATTGTTAAGAAATAGAAATAAATTTGATAAAGTCCATAAGTTAGAATAATAAATACCAATATTTCGTTACTTTTCTGTGCTAACAAATTAAACACATTTTTAAGTATCGTTTTACCTTAGTTTGTTTTTTGCATTATGTCAGTATCGTATCGTACCGAAAAATTTAATCGTTACTGGTCCATGGATAATTAAACAAACTTTTTTTGCACTTTATCAGAACAGCTCATTTCATTTGAAAATGAAGTATGCATCTTTTATCGCAATGCATTACTTTGTAATAATAACCAGGAACGAATAGCGAATTAATGATATAAAATTTCGAAATAAAAAAAATTAAATCCAAATATCTAACGTTAAAAAGCTTTATGCTTGTTAGGTTGTTAAGCAGGTGTTCAAAGCAACTGTCCGTCAAGGAAACCACGGAACACCCAATTCAAATAGATGCTAGCACGAAACTGCAGATTCTTTTTTTATTTTTTTATTTTTTATCCTTCCCTCAAACACAAACATTGCCGAATTTCTCTTAGGTATTAAAAACCTCGATGAAATTCATATTGCCTTTCACCCATGTCCAACATCGTTTCTCATATTAGTGTCTATGTATAATATTAGTATCAGTTATCAAAACTCTTAATTTTTCCAACAGCACTAATAAAATACCTTATTATCCTTACTGATACACATACATTGTTATGTTGATTTTCCTTCCATTGTGATTAACATTAATTCCTTAAATGATGAATTGTGTCAACTATATTCTTTCCTCTTTTATTATTATTTTTTAATTTTCAGAAATAGCGCTTCGTTCATCCTGAAGTTACGAGGTAGTTCCGAGGGTACCCTGGAGGGTGGATAATTTCCTTTCCCTTCACTTTTAGGTCAAAAAAGGAAGGTGGCGTATTTGTGCCACAATTGGCGCCACAAATACGCCACCTTCAAGTGAGTCACCACATAGTGAGTCAAGTCGTGTTTCCACCATTGTGGTGATCATCTATAGACTTACTGCCTTAATTCCTGGTAGCTCTAAAGCGGCGGGGAGCTTCGATACCCAAGTGGCATTAGAAACCACAACAGTTGTAAGTAGGTTTATTCACTGAAAGTTAGGAGTCAGGAAATTGATTTATTACGTAGCAACTATTTAAATTACAATGTGATAAATTATTCATGTTGAATATATCTCTGCATTAAAAAAAAAGTAATTCTCTTAGCTGTCGGCACTGTTTCGCAGAAATTCTTTCCTGCGTGCTTCAAACTGTTTTCAAGTCAAAAACTATTCGATAAAAAGTTCTGAAATTTTACGAATGGTAGAGAACTTTCTGGCAAAAACGTCGATGTAAAACATGTATAGATTTGAATAATAGTTTCAGGATTATTTAATTTTGACAGCAATGATTTTGTTCTCTATTTGCGCTCCCCAAAACTCAATTGTTAATGAAGCAATACGATTTTCTGAATGCAAAGAGACACTAAACTTCTGGAATTTTGAGTAAATTTGCCTGGGAAAAAAATTTAAAGTTTTGAATTTAAAATAGCAGGAAAAACATAGAGCACCAAAACAAAAATAGGACACACCAAATCAAAAACAGATAAACAAGCGAAAAAAACGAGGTTAATCTGGAATGTGGTTTGTCCTCTAACAACTCCTTCAGACCTAGATAGAAATTATTGAAAATTTTAATTCGAACTATGATTAAAACTTGGAAAATTTCACAGAATATGCAACACTGTCTGATAGACATTTCAGTGTAGCGTACAGGAGCTAATTAGTGGTGTAAAAATGTTTGACTTTATGGGTAATGTACGCAATGGGAAAGACGGAGCGCAATTCATTTTGTATTTCTTCATTTCAAGCCTGCTGCCACTTGATGTTCAGAAAATTACCCCCCTGTTGGAATTTTCAATGTTTTCATATGTTATACAACTACATATTTTTTTGAACTTGTTTTTCTTTCGTAGTTTGTGGCGTGCCTGGAACGTCCAGATACGTTTATCGAAAGAACCCCAAATCTCGTCATAGTTCTATCATCAATGGTATAGAATCTAAACAACTAAAATGGCCTTGGATGGTGAGTTATACTTCTTGCTTTGAAGAAAATTCATTTACAATAATATTCAGAAAAAATTATCATCGTTTTGCCATTACTTCAAAATAAGTTGCATTACAAACTTGAAAAAAATTAATGGGTACACAGTTAAGAAAACCCTGAATTTTCAGAGTGTTTTTCGATTAATTTTCACGAAAGATTTCCGTAGTGCTTTAATACATGGTTTTTCCTTCCAAAAACAGAACTATCACCTCCTGAAAATACCAGAACGGAACTTTTCCGTTTTACGGTTGCTGTATTTTCACAACCTGATTTGGATTAACGGAGAAAAAAGAAATGGAACTTCTGTCAAATCTCGGGAAAACATTATCAGAAACGGAATATTATATCAGTGTATGTCTTGAAATGTTTAATAAACTTATTAACATTAGTTGATGTTAATTTTGGAAGAATATAGACCAGTTTTAGTGTTTAGTTGGTGTAAAGTTGAAAATTGTTTTTGATGCCTTTTAAATTTTTTTAAGTGTCTGTACAAAAAAAAATGCAGACACCTTTAGCATCTGGTGTTCGTTAGCTCATCTACGTATCAAAAGTTCATTACGATTGCTCATTTATACTATTTTTATAGAAATGAGCAGTCGTAATGAAATTTCGATACGTACCGGAGTTAACAAATTTCATGTGCTAAGAAACGTTATACTGTCTATATTTTTTAGACAACCACATAAAAAAATTAGTGGTCTTAACTAAAAATAACGATGAAAAACAAATAAAGATATTTTTCAAATAACGGAAAACATAATGCAATAAAGATAAATGCGTAGTATTAGAAGTTAAATATGGAATACTTGTACCAGAAGTACAAACATAAAATAATAATTTACATTCGTGAATAAAGTAATTCGACTTTCATTGCAATAAATTTCAATGTGTAATTGTAATTCTGTGTTTCTGTGCAGGTCGTTATTACGAGGGCAAACGTTTCTTCCGCACATTGCTCTGGCTTTCTGATCGACAGACTGCACGTCATAACTGCTGGTCATTGCTTCAGGAAAAGCAGGTACAACAATTAGCTTCGTTCTGTCTGAACTTGTTAAACCTCTGCTTATCTGGGACATACATATATCATACTGCCCGAGGAAGTCAATGGATTTTCAACATTTGTGACATCTTTCAATTCTGGTTTGCTTTTTATATGAAGGACAAGAAGTTCCATCTATAACTATACGAGCCTACTTTCCCGTGTACCCCAACTTCAAATTTATAATCCAGCTACCTCTCTCGCTCTCTCTTTCTCATTTAGCTTTAGTTCTTAACTACTTCAAATATACCTTTTCCAACGATTAATACATATTCATTCACTCACTCATTAATGTGCTCATTCATTCATTCATTTATTCACTCAGAAATATCCTTTACAATCTGATTCAAAAAGTTTCTTGTGAAAATAGACACGTTTAGTTCTGGAAGAACTTCGTATCTGTACATATTCTACGCCATAAGATCCTTCCGATAAAGTTTCAAGCAAACCCGTCTGTTATATCAGGATGCATTGAGGATTGAAATTTCCCCGTAGGCGCTAATATTAACTTTTTGAACTGTTCAAAACTGAGCAAAAGCGGTTCAAATCAAAAAATATTTCAAGTCGAGAGTTCCTTTAATAAGCCTGTCAGCAGGAACTTGTATTGAAGGAACTTAAGTATTTATATTATTCATATTTCTCCATAGGCGCGAATGATAAGATTTTTTGAACTGTTCAAAATTGAACGAAAAATTGTTCAAATAAAAAAATATTTTACGCCGCGAAAATCTTCCACTTAGCTTGTTCATAGTGCTATCTTGGATCTTATGCCCAGAGTTTATATAATTTGCTTCATTCTTGCCCCTAGGCGCTAATGTTAAAGTTTTTTTAAACTGTTCAAAATTTAACGAAAAGTTGTTCAAATCAAAAAGTAAAATATGGAAATGGGATGTCCTCGCCGAGATCTTCTGAGTCCAAAAGAAAAAAATCTTTCGAATCAGACAATTCCTTAAAAAGTTATTAGGGAGGGGACATACAGACCAACAGACACACATTTTCCACATCTCAAAAAACTACTTTCAAATTTTCTTATTTTTCAAATCTAACTACTTCGGTTATTTTTGACTTTTCTTTATTTTTAAAGGATATTTTTACATAATTTACAAAGCATTTTGAAGGGACAGTTTCAACAAGACGATAGATGAGGGAAGAAAACATGTGTAAACTATGTACGAAAGTTCTACTGCACAATATGTTTGTTGCGTAGGAACCTCAACAGGAGGTAAATATGCAAATTCCGACCCACTAGGACTTTTGGTTTCTACTGACTGGCAACGACCCGGTCAGTTCTATAAAACCACGGAACGCGGAGGGCCAAGAGGAGAAAATGGCCAGGAAGGCAAGGCCGCCATAAGTTGATCATTTGTGACGTAACGAATAGTTAAAAATAAAGATTGTTTGATTGTAATAAGGTCTCATGTTTAAACATCGGAAGTTACACCACCAATTTTGCTTAGTTATCTTTCTCCAGATTAACCACCAGCCTAACTATTACCGAAAGATTATTTATCGCACAACCTAACATTAAACCTGGATAAGAGTCGAAGTTAAGAAACGACAATATTAGTACACGGCGCATTATTATGATGAGAAATTAAATATTTTAATAGATTGCAAGTATTAAATTCTTAAAATCAAACGAATAAGAAGTGTGCAAATGATGAGCAGGAGCTCCGAGCAACGATATTTTTCATGAAACTGGACCTGGGCCGGAGCCAAAAAAATGCGATGTACTCCTCTGCGTCATTCTTCTTTACTTTTTAAATGCTTTATCACTTAAAAAATAAACTAAAAAAAGGAGATAAATAATATAATTTATTGAAATTGCTCCGGCTCCGCGTCGTGCTCAGAGTAAGTATTGAAAGACAAAGCGGAGCAACTCAAAATAATGGATGCTCCAGCTTCCTGCGTGCGAGTCATCGTAAGCAAGAAAACACTCTGAATCTCAATTTAAAGCAGGAGGCATGACATGGGGTATCCAAACGTTCCCATATAAAGTCACTTCATGCGTGCTACCCTTTATAGAGCAAATATGAAGCAGAGAAATTTTCCGTTCAGCCACCAAAAATGAAACCGGCTTTTGCTTGATTGTCACGTGACAATTAGCAGCGGATTTTTAATTGAGTTAGAATGCTATTTATCGCTTTTCTGGAGATAAATTTGTGCATGACTCCAGTTAATGTAATTAAACCAAAAACAACCGCCATTGAATTATCGAGCCAAAGGGAATTCGAAGAATTTATCACATGAAGAAAGAGATGGGTCTTCGCGAAGCATTTTTTGTTGTTGTAAAATTCTTTATTCTTTCTAGTGGTTTACAATGTAGCTCTAACCAGAACGTGCCTGACCCTGAGGGAGTTCATATCTTGATGTGGAAAATTCTTGTAATGACACAGAACCAACAGCTTCGCTGTAGCAACCAGCTAGAAGAAATCTGTTATCCTCACCCCATTTTAACAAATGCAATTGTTTAATCCTTCTCGAATCAAGAACTTTTCGCCAAAGTCAAATACTTTTCTTCGTTCCACCTAGGGAAATTCTATAGAGTATATTGTCGAAACGGCTACTTAAGTTTTTGTGTATGCTCGCTCCAATAATTAATTTTCAAATGATGGATTCGTTTTCCCAATTCTCATTTGTACCTTCTCCTTCATGACTGAGTAATTTCAAATCTATTTGTTTCTCCTAGGTCTCCTAGGAATTATACAGTTATAATTGGCAACATCAAGATACAAGACGGGAAAAAGTACAATCTAAGTCGCGTCAAGGTACATAAAGGATATAACGGCAGTTTCTTCTACGATGATATTGCACTTGTGACCTTGAAGAAAAAGGTGCGCTTTGAAGGATTCAACCCTATTTGCCTGCCGGATAAAAAACTTGCAACACGGGACCTTGCAGGACTTTTCGCCACAGCAGCAGGATGGGGAACGAATTCAGGTAATAAAAAATATCCTAAATCGCGAATGAGTTTTAAATTTTTATTTTAACGATCTGTAATAACAGAGAAAATAATTAAGCTCGAGTAAAAGTAAGAGACTAGACACTGTGATTCCTTAACCTAAACTACTTTAAAATCTAAAATTAAACAAGTACAATTAATGCATTAATTTTTTAAGAGGACCTATACCAAATCGACTAAGTAAATATAATGAACTCAAAACTCTGACAAGAAGATACTCGACCTCGAGAGAGTTCATTTCTTGGTTGGGGAAATTCTCGTAACGGCACAGAACCAACAGCTTCGCTTCAACACATTTGTTACAGCCCTTTAACCCCTTAACGGTCGGGTAAATTTCAAAATTCGGTTCATAATTCAAAATTCGTTTCATTCGGTCATAAAAGTGCCTTTTTTTTATCCCTGAAAATTATATAAAGATATGTGTATGAGCAATACATATATATTAATTTTTATTTTTTATTTGTTTTTAGTTTGAAATTTTAAACACTCCAGCCCGGAAATATCATGGGATTGAGAAACAGAAGGCGAAACCTCAGCCCGTCATTTTCACGGGAGCGAGAGGGAAGGGGTTAACAACGATTCAAATGTCTGTTCCAGCTCACAATGTGGAACTGCCTGCTAAGCTCACTTCTAAGCTACAGCTTACATTTCATTTATGCTTAATATTGATAGTTAAATCAGTCTATAGAAGTTCAGAAAAATGTTTTCAATCAAGAAATTTTTTCGAAATTCTGCGTTAGAAACGAATCTGTGTTCTGGGATTGTGATACATAAGCGATGTAGGTACCATTTAAAAACTAACTGCTGCAAAACATGCCTCCAACGTTTGTGCACTTCTACAAAAATTACCAGTAAATGTAGTGAACCAAAAATATTTTCTTCTCTAAATGATTCTTAAAAATAAAAATAAAAACTTTATACATGATAAGAAGAGAATTTTATACAAATATCTTCTGTTTTTCAAAATTTCGAAGTTCATAATGTTTCTGTGAACAATGTACACTCTTTGGAGATTGGTTCGCTCTATAAATTTTGGTGCGCTTACACATCTGCATGCCTACTTTAAAAACTGCTGAAGAACTTTTGTCTAAGAAATAATATTTTGAATTTTAACGTATAAATATACTGTCATTGACATGTTCAATTATTTTCATGTCTATTTCGGCATGTTTCAAATAATAACTCAAAATACTTATTTGTTAATCTGAAATGCATGCACTATTTTTAAAGCGGGCTTGAAAATGTGTAAGCACACCAAAATTGGCAAGTTTAATATTTGATACCTGAAACAAACAAACAAAAAAAAAACCGTTGTGACAGACATGATAAAGGCAATAACCAAAATGTGTAAACACACCAAAATTGGTAAGTTTAATATTTGGTACTTGAAAAAAAAAAAAAAAAAAAAAAAACGTTGTAGCAGGCATGACAAAAGGTAATGGCATTAACCTACGCCTACTGTTGAACACGCTATAATTTTGAACATGTGTTTGACGCAAATGCAATGCACATTCAACAAATTGTTTCTAATTTGGTGTTAGTTCTTCATGAGCCCCTTTCTTAGATGGTGGTTAAAATTTGAACTAGGATTTTCCTGTTGCAGATATCTTTTCGCCATAACCCATATAATGTATATACAGAGTTGCAATGACGTTAGAAAGAGCTCTACGGGGAGCTCTACTATTAGAAAGAGCTCTACGTAGTACAGTTGACGCTCGATTATTATAAACCTCTATTTTACGAGCACTCACAATTTTACGTTTGCAATTCACGAAAATTACTTTATTGAACTGATGCTTTTCGATTTTATGCGCATTTTTGGTTTAGAGTGCGTAAAATTGAGCGTCAATTGTAGTTACAAACAAGGTAACTTCCATTGGGTGACAATCAAAATGCAACACGAATTCAATGGAACACCTTATTAAATTTAACGGGCATCTCATTTTTTCTGCCAAACTTAGTCACATAAACGTTATTTAAATATTCTGTAACATTTTCTAAATGCTACAACCATCTGAATAATTTCAATTTGAAAGCTATACAAAAATTCTCAATACTCCTGTGACTCCGCTATATTTTTCAGCAAATTTTCGACTGTTATTGTGAGTAATGAAGACACTAGTTTGTTTGGATTAATAGTTGCACAAAATTGCAATATTTTTGGACCGGTTTTCCGAATTTTTCAAATTGCTACCAAGGCAATTTAAAACGATAGCACAAACAAGAAAGGAAGTTTTCTCACACCAAATGGAATCTTTGTGGAGTTATTTGTTTTGATTTTAGAAATGCGTAGCATTTAGTCGGTTCTCAAAAATTTTTTCATAATTTTTCCTTTTAGTATTGAGCACAAAACCCAGCGACATCCTCATGCAGTTGAACAAAGTACCTATAATCTCTAACGAAAATTGTTCCAGTAACCTAAAAGAAAGCCTTATGTTCAACAAGCAGTTTCCTTTGAACATCACATCTGGTCTCCTGTGCACTGGAATTCCAAGTCCTGGACAGAATGCCTGCAGGGTGAGTACGTACGTAGAATTTGAGAAATGTGTATGAAAGTTTACTTTGCGGCCTTGGCGAAGCCAAGCAATATAGTAGTTTTAAAAAACAAGAAATTGGCAAAGAACATATTTTCTTCTTTAAGTAGGGCCTAGCCAAGCTATACCTCCTTTTTTAGCCTACTTTCCCGTAAAAGTAAAAAAAATAATAATAAAGCATGAAAGAAGGCTTAATGTATCGTGAAAATATCGTTAAAAATCAAGAAAATTCAAAAATAAGTTAAGTAATTAAATAAAGATTGAAAAATAAAAAATCTGAAAGTAGGGTTTTGAGATGGGGAAAAAGTGTGTCTGTCGGTCTGTCCCCCCCCCCCCTAATAACTTTCGAAAGAATTGTCCGATTCGAAAAATTCTTTTTACATTCGAAAGATCTCGGCGAGGACATCTCATTTCCATATTTTACTTTTTGATTTGAACAATTTTTTTGTTCAATTTTGAACAGTTCAAAAAATTTTAACATTATCGCCTATGGGTGAAAATGAAGCAAATTATGTAAACTTTGGGTACAAGATCCAAGTTCCCATGAACAACCTCACTGGGAGAAGTTCTTGGCGTGAAATATTGATTTGAACAATTTTTGTTCATTTTTGAACAGTTCAAAAAAAATTAACATACCGCCTACGGGGAAATTTCAACCCTATATAATTCCTGATCTAACGGACCGATTTGCTTGGAACAAACTTTATCGGAAAGCTCTTATGACGTAGAACATGTACAAATAGAAAGTACATCCAGACCTAAGGAGCCTATTTTCCTATGAAATTTTTTTATCGGGATTTTCAAGAATATTTTTGAATCAATGAATGATTAAATGAATAAGCAAAAGAATGAATGAATAAATGAGTGACTAAGTACATGAATGACTTAATAAATGAATGATTGAATGAATATTTATTAACCGTTGAAAAAGGTATATTTGAACCAATTAAGAACTAAAACTAAACGAGAAAGACAGAGAGAGAGAGAGATAGCTAGATTATAAATTTGAATTCGGTGTATACGGGAAAGTAGGCTCGTATAGTTCTAGACGGAACTTCTTGTTCTATAAATCTTTTATTTAAATTTTATATAATTTGAAAAATATATGAAAATTAACTATGCGGCGAAACCTAGCCAATAAAGTAAATTTAAAAAATTAACCAAGCTATACCTCATTTCTCCTATCGTCCGTATGTTTTGAAAAACACTCAAAACATAAAGCATTTGTACACGTTCGCAACTGACGTAATTGAAAAAAAGTCAAGGACAAATTATATACAAACATTATAGAGGCATACTCTTTGACAAAAAAAAGCGACTTCAAATTAAAAATTACGCTGAAATGTAAAAAATAAATTAATTCTTCAAACAACATCGACACGACTTTCAAACATAACTTTTGATGTCGGTGCAAAATTATGATGGATTATGTCTTTTGTAATCATGAATCGATTATAAATATAAGTGGTCTAGAGTTTTCAACAGTTTCAATGTAAAGTAGCACATGTTGTAATGATAATTAGACTGTCAATTATTTTTGACCTCTTAGCGCAATTTTTAATTTGAAGTCGGTTCTATTTTTTTCTTTTATTAATTTTAGTGCAAATGCATTTTCCATATGAATGCTCTATTTTAAAATATAATAATAAACATATCAAATGGCACACCCCTTTTGAGTGAATGTCACTGAAAAATAATCATTTGTAAGAGAAATTGCGCGTTTGAAATTGATTTTAAAAAGTCCAGAACAGACTTCAGTCTTAAAACAGACTGAATGAATTTAATTTTTGTTTCAGAGTCGTCTTCATTCAAACTCTTATTATAATTGCTTTTAATATTACTGTTTAATGGCCACAAAATCCCTTTAACAATGTTTTATTACCAAATAATTTACTCGACAAAGAAATATCAAGGCAAGCCTTTCTATTATTATATCCTTTTTTCATTCATGCCGTTCTTTCTAAAGCACAATTGTAGTCAAATCGATGTACAATAATTGAGTTAGACCACCTTTCTATCCATTAAAAAGAATCATCAAAATCGCTGGATTTAGTAAACTTCAAACAGTAAGGAAGGTTAAATGGTTTTTTTTTCTTTCAACTGTTAAATTACAATTTTTCCAGTAAGAAGGTCAAGGGCCAACAGAAATGAGTAGGTGGACCGCATGCGGCCCGCGGGTTATACCCCACTTGTCTAAGGTATTCACTCATTTGTCTTATGTTTCTTTAGGGTGACTCTGGAGGTCCTCTGATGTTCAGCGACCGTGGTAGATGGTATGCTGTCGGAGTGTTCTCGTTCATGTATAACTGCGGTATAACTGGAAGGCCCAGTGGGTATACAAGAATCTCTGAATATCTGACATGGATCCATGAGCAGGTGGATCGAGATAACAACAGAACATAAATCCAGTGCTGAATATATATGTTCGATGCTTTCAGCTGTATATGTTTGGATATAAATAAATAAATGCGTTTCGTCTCGTGCCATTTTGTGCTAGTCATCTCTAATCCCAGAAGTTACAAACCCCAACTGCTAATAAAATGTCAACTTTTTATACCTACCACATTTATTTTACAAAACAAAATAAGAAGGCTTTTAGTCAGTAACCATAACCAAGTTAGCTTATAACTGGCGTTCGTATTGATGTAGAAACTTCGAACAAATTTCATCTTGTGCAGAAAAATCAAGGCTTTCTATCAATATATTATATTAATATGAGCAAGGATTTTTCACGCCCATATTAGGGAATTTATATGGAAATTTCGCGTAAAATTGGAATAAAAAAAAGGAACTACCTCTCGGATTTTTTTTCCTAGAGGGTCTATAAACCATCCTCTTGAATCACTCTGTCTACTGGCAAAATTTCAAGGCAATCGGTGAAGTACTTTTGGAGATTTGCGGTTATGAACAAACGAACACTTACACTTTTATTTATATAGATAATAAGTCCAAGCTGTATCTCAAAACGAGAAAATCGTAAACCACTTAAATAATACTTATTGGATTTGTATAATAAACTTATATTATAAACAGTAAACAATTAAGAAAAACATTTCGGCTCGGATGATTCCTTAATTCTTTCTTTTTATTATCATTCCTATTTTATTTATTTATTTATTGTAGTACAATCGAAACAGTAGTACGAAAAATCGCCAACCTTTCTTCATTTCTTAGCGGCTGACGGTATGCTTCTATTCTCCTTATCGCTAAATGAACAGACGACCTTGGCAATGTTTTAAGTTGATTTGCTTGTGCAGTCTGATTGGATGAAACCAACAGCCCCTTGTTGATAAAAACCTCATTTGAATGCACAAACTAAAAAATTTTTTATTTCCTCGGATGCAACGTCTTCTCTTGCACTCAAAAGATGGCAGCACGAGAACCATTTATTTAACAGAATTATGAAAAATGCACCGAATTATAGGAGGACTATGTGAAATAAAAAAGTTTGTTATTTTTTATTTTCTATTTTTTCTTGTGGTCATCGCCTCATCTGTATAACTGGACGTCTCGCCAAAGAAATTACATTATTTTGTGAATGTTTTCTTAAATTTTGAAAAAACGATTCGACTTCTGTAATTTAAGTAACTTCGTAAAGATATTTCAGTAATATTTATCCTGTATAAATCAACAATATAATTTTATTATTATTATTATTATTTTCCGTCAAATTGCGAGTACAAAAGAGGTTTAAGTTTCCCGCATTCCGTGTAACCAGCTTATGCAAATTCGACTGGTTAAGTTTATTTAGTCAGCTTTTGCCTTTACAAAGTATATTTTTCTGAGGTCTATTGTATCAAGTAAATCCAAGTACGCTGCATACTCTAATAATAATCGTTTTAATACAGTAAAGGCTGTGACCTTCATAAAGTACGTACCCATGTTGCACCCAGGTAGCACAGAAACGTTGGGACAACGTTTTGTCCAAACGTTAGAACGTACGAACCTACAAAGTCACAGTATTGCATTTTCTGAGGAAACATTCGTATTTATTCTTGTTCAACCCCGCCCCGATAGCCGGAGTTTTCAAACTCAGGCACCCTTCGGATTGGAGAAAATCGTAAGCCGCCAAATTAAATAATACTTAACTGGATTTTTACGATAAACTTTTAATTAGTACCTTCCCCGGAAACCAGCATACATTCTTTAAAGTAGCACCAACATCGGAAGATGCTTCAGAATTTTGACTCTCAGTTTCCCCCTAGATGGAGGCACCTGAGCTCTAAGTGATGCGAAACTGCCCTAGGAATTTAATTTAGCCGTGAATATCCGAGGAGAAAAATATTACATAATAAAAACATAATAATCAAGTTTGTTGTTTGAAAAAAACCAACACTCTCAGAAACGCATGCTTAAATATCACGAAACTTTTCTCGTATTTGATGAAATGGCTTCGCAAAAAATGCTCCGAGTAAACCTTTCGTTAAATTGACTAAATTTGTAAGTTTTTTAAGTCAAATGATCGCGCGAGGAAAGAATCGTTATAAATGACGAAATTTTCTTGACGATTGAAGAATCGTCAAAAGAGAGAGTTCTACTTTTAAGTTGGAAACTGAATCAAAAAGCAAGGAATCAATTTAGAAAACTCTATGAGCAATCACAAATTTGTATTTGTTGTACAAAATGCAAGAGAAAGTGATATTCCAAAAAACTGCAAATATCTCTATTTCCTAACAAGAAATTCACAAACAAAAAAAAAAAAAGAAAGAAAAGCAAATTCGACTGTTGCCGAGAACAAATTTTCTTGCGAATTAGAATAACATCAAAAATTGAAGTTGCAACTTATCAGTTCAAACGAAGTGTTCTGTATAAACGAAAAAATACATTAAAAAAGAAATTTTACATACACATAAAAAGAAGAAGAAAATTATTCTTTATTCCTTTCCCTCTTATCTTCTATTTATCTTGTTTTGTAAGTTTGTGAAGGTGGATCTACTTTGCCCCTCCACAAACCCGCTCAAGCATTTCTTCACCCTCGAAGTTGTCATCGCTGAGAACAGTTAGTCCTTTCTATTACTAGTGTTGAAAATATTACAAAAAATACATATATAATACATATATTGACATATTCTGTACTATTTTCATCACTAGCCATGGAAAGAAGCTTAATTTAATGAAAATTAACTGTAAGTTTTAAATAACATTGAAATCTTATAACTGCCAAATATATTGTCTGACTTGCTCTCACTAATTCAGTAATTCTTTTAGACTAACTAAAAAGCCAATTATAGCAACGAAGGAACGAAGTCTCGGCAGCCATACTAGAACACGCTATTTTTCAAAGACAACAATATTATCAGATAAGGTCAGTGTCACCATTGAGAGGAACTCTACATAAGCATGGTGTCATTTTGTGACGTCAAAATACGTCACTGTTTATTGTATCCTATAAGGATCCGGAGTTTATCTTGCTGAATCTGATGAAGTTTTAATAGTTTCATATTTCAGTTTCATTTCTGTCATAAAATCACAATGTATCTCTTATAATCAAGGAACTTCGTTTAGTTTCCTTTCCAGAATTTTTTAAAGGAACAGGATGTCTCCGGAAATGACGAGCCATTTAAACTTCCATAACGTGTGATACATGAATATATATGTATATATATATGTATATATGCATATATATATATATATAGATATACATACACACACTTAATTATTGCCTGATATCACAATTACCGAAGACATGAAGATAATGCTATCTCTGTCTTTAATGCTGTTTCTGAGTTTTGAAAGTATTCAAGATGTTCTCGGGCAGTGTGAGTAAAATATTTTATATTGCAATTAAAACATTTTTCAGCGTTGAATATTTATAATTTAAAAACTTAGCATTGGATTAGGTATGGGAGGGAAGCATGAAAATGAATTACTTAATCATACCTGAGCAGTCCTAAACTCGCCAATTGTACTACATCGGCTTTAATTATAACTTGTTTCTTGGTCAGTTTAAAGATGGGAACGTTTTATACTGTGCAAGCAAGCGCAGTGATCAAGAATTACCACTATAAATTTTGCATTTTCTTTTTAAAAGACTAAAAACATTTATAAATTGTATTTTTTTTAAATCTATTAAAAAGATAGATAAGTATTACAAGAGAAATCGACCACAATGCCCTCCAATGGTACACCATGGGGAAAGCATTTCAGAATGGGATTGAATGGGTTCATGGAGAAAACGGATTTTAACTTTTTACTCTCTAGTAACTCAGTTGCAATGTTGATGGCTTCTGAGCATATTTCCAGAAGTATTACACGTCAAAACGCAATATTTATTCTTATACATTGTCGGATTAATTACTTTCTGGTGGTAGGCTAATTAATTCGTATGAAGCAGTAACGATATACGTAGAACATATGATAATCCAATCATACATTGCTTCTTTGGAGATCTCAAAAATTGTTCAGATCACAAAAAATCGAGAAAAGTATTGAAAATGATTTTGAGTTTCGCTGCATTAAATCACCTATATACAATAAATCCAAATTCAAATGTCTCATATATATATATATATATATATATATATTAGACATTAGGTCTTGAGACTAACTACCTTATTCATCTGAAACGTTCTCTGAAAGAAAGAATATTTAGTGATCAGCAATTTCGCTGAAAAATATTCATTCGTTTTCCGTGATTCAGTCCGAGGTTTACACTGGAACAATGTACAAAAATGCCAGTAGCAAAAGAACATCAATGAATACATCTCTTGTAATAATATTGCCTGCCTCACAACGATACAGAGCCTTTCCCAATTTATTTTATCATGAAATCAAATTTGATAATCTATTACTAGAGAGACTGCTGCCTCTTAGTATGAAAACGGTCTCAATTTCATCAACCTAAGATACCCTTAATTTGACTTTGAAAAAAGAGCAAAGTGGTGTTTTTACCACATCACATGACAAAAATTTTTTGTGTGAAAGTACGGGTGTTATGGGGAAAAGATTTGCACCTATAGAGAATGTCTGCCAATGACTTATGATCGCAAGATCATGACTCAACGACAGTTGTATGACGGGTAAATGAACTCATTCTGTTAATGGCATTATCAGTGCAGAACAATATAAACGAAAAGAAGAGAGGACTCGAAATTCAGGACACTGAACGGAAGAATTATTCCCGATACTCAATCTCTTCCACTGATCAGGTGTAACTAAAAGCATTTACATTTTCAAACTACTCAAGAGTAGAACGTTCAGTAGCTTTTGAGGGGGACTTCGAATACTGAAAAATGGTTTGGATCTACATCAACAGTTCTAGTGCATTTCGGTTGCTAGGGTGTAATCTAGATGTAGATGAGAAAAATGAAGCTGAAAATATAAAAAAAAAACGTTAATATCGGAAAAGTTCACAAGATTTTTCAAACAACATAGAGGGGACTCAGTAGGTTTGACTAATGTCTCAAGACATGTTCTTTTTTAAACTTGGTTTATTCTTTACAGGTTGGGTATCTACTGCAGTGAAGTTTTAAAACATTTTCAATCTGTTCCACGACTTTTTTTGATCGGGACAATGTTTGCGATCCCCGAAGAAGCAATGTTTGGTTGCCTTATCCTATATTCAACAAATATCATTAAAGCTTTATACGAATTAATTGGCCTGGCACCAGAAAGTAACTCTTCTGAGAATATATACTCATAAGTTTTGTGTTTGGAGGCGCAATACTTCTGAAACTATGCTCAGAAGCCATCAATATTGAGACTCGGTTATAAGAAGGTAAAAGGTTAAAATTTGTTTTCTCCATGAACCCATTGCAATCCGATTCTGGAATTTTTAACACGTGTACACTTCGTTGTAAAAGAAAAAAATATTTTCCGCGATTTTTTTCAAAATACACTTTTTGAGATGTTTAAGGTCATAATGGTTTTAGTGACCTAAAAAATCAATCTCATAAACTCTTGAGGTGTGTCATATCATATGAAACCCTACTCCAAGAGCTTTAAAATAACATCAAATAAAACACTCTAGCTCAAATAGGAGCTGAGAAAGAAAATTGTTAGGAAATACCTGATCTTCACTTTTTGTGATTTTTTAGACTTTTGTAAGGAGCTTCACACAAAAAAACGGACAGTCTAAAAAAAAAAATGTATTATTTCAATGATATATTTCACCCTGTAAATTTTGTTGAAACTGGGGATGGTCAAGTAGAGAGGCTCGTTGATTTGACATAGAATGACCTGGCATATGTTTTAAAGCTATCGTATTTCCTCCATGAAATACTTCGCACGGACCACCTGCTAGAATTTATCATAAGAAAGGGAAATTCAAAGGATATTCCCGCTCAGTACTATCAGAAAAATTCGCAAACATGGTTACTAGATGAAATTCTGAAAAGGGTGGAACTTATAAATACAGATAAAGGGTTAAAATGATATTTTCTATATCCTTCTGATACAATATTTCGAATTTTTTAGCTTGTGGGATAGCACAAGGAGGTAACGGAAATGGAGGAAGTAACACATATGTGGTGAGACGTACTTGGAGTATAAGAGTATGGCTGAAATCTCATCGATCAGCTCCAATCATAGATGGCACAAGAGCCGAAGAAAAAGCATGGCCCTGGCTGGTACTTTTTATCTATTGTTCTATCAGTAATCGATATACTTGTGTCTGTAATGTTTTACTCATAAATTTTATCACTTTTGGTAGTATCACTAGACCCATTAAAGGCTACTGTGTATACTAGCATGGAGTTGACTTTACAGAAAAAAATTGTTGCTACCCGAGATATTCAACTACAAAATTAACTTAAACAAAGCAGAAAGAGAAGAAAAGCGAAACCAACGTGTTGCCGTTCAAGATAAAAGATAATTAGCTGAAAAATTAATTTAAACAAAACAGACCGAAGAAAAGGCTAACCGATATTTTTCCAGATCTTATACCTAAATAAGTGCTGATTTTGGGTGTTAAGTAAGAGAAATACTGTGTAGACTAGCATTTAAGCTTGACACCCAGATTGTTACTGAATATGTTTTAGGACCAACTTGAACCGTAATATTTTTTCGTGCATTTTAAAACCATCTATTTTTTCAAAGGCAAAAAACTTTTTTTGACATCGTTGTAATATTACCAGTAATTCAAGGGAAAGCGTTAGATACACAATAGAATTATTTGAAAATTTTATCCTATCAACACGGCAAGTATGCAAAATGAAATGAAAATTTTGTCGTCTGGGTAGCAATTCTAATTCTGCAAAGCCTTCTTCTAAAAAAATTTCCTGTGACATAAGTGTTTAATACTTACTAAAAATTTTGAAAAAAAAAAAAAAAAAAACTTGTAAACAAGCAATGGAAACACAAAATGAGAAAAAAAAATATGTTATAATTAAACTAATGCAAATAAAAATAATAAATCCATGAATAAATTGAAAATGAAAAATACAAAATGAGAGAGAAATTTTAAACGTACTATCAGTAAAGAAAGAAATAATAGTAAAGGAAGCGGATATTGCAATCTCAATCACAGGCCAAAAAAGTAACTTCAGATTTTTTAAGATGTCAAAAAAAAAAAAATGCTTATGCTCATCAAAAGTATTGAACCGGGAATTTAAATTGAAATCGGTTCGTGGGGTTTTCGGACATTTTGCGAAATTGATTTACCACATCTTCTGCAAGTTCTCAGGAAATAAAAAAAGAGTTTACCCACATACGTCAGCTCTCACGATAACAAAATCAAATGGAAAGGAATGAGAAAAAACTCTTTTATAAAGTTTCAAAAGATTCTCTGTTAACCCGAGAGAAACCACTCAAGGCATTGAGTTACCCCATTTTTACAAAAATATAAATCCCTTGGGGAAATGTTATATGTAATAATTATTTTTTTAAATGCTGACACAAATTGAAAATTAATTCTAAAATCATTTAGAAAACAAATAAATTATTGAATTAAAACAAAAAATATGCAGATTTGATTTAGCCCATGCTAAAATGTTTCAAAACTTTTAAAATGATTTAAATGTATGCACTATGCTGAAGGATTGAAACCGGAAACATGGCATAAATTTTTTGGCGAGACACATGTTCAGTATTGGCATGTTTCCAAGGGAAAAACAAAAAAAGGTGATTTGCTCACAAAAACGAAACGTACTAAAGTAGAATGTGCTAAAAGGTGACCGTGCAGGAGTGGCAATCGTTGACACATTTTTTAATCTCCACTTTTAACTACTTTAATCGCTATGTGGCAAGTGGCGACCGATAACTTTCACCTATACTGTGGAGCTGTATTGTGACGGCTACCCAACTCAACTCAGCCGTAATATAACTGTCCCCTTTCTCCGAGGAGGAATATTCTTAAGGTGAGGTGTCAAAACACCAAAGCCGAACCATTCGAAGTTCACGGCGGCAAGTTATTTATGTGTTACTTTATGTATTTATTTACAGGTAGCCATCACGCATAAGGGCCATAGCTCTGCATCCTGCACTGGTTTTCTCATTGATAGTCGACATGTTATCTCAGCTGCTCATTGCATTAATCCAAAGAGGTAAGCGAGATATTTTTCTGGTGTCATTAAAAACTTTCAATTTAATTTTGAACTTGCTATAGTTAGGGACTTTTAAATTTTACGAAATAAAACTACTGGCTTTCATACTGAACGCAACAGCAACATAAGACAAGGACAACATTTTTCAGAGCATGTCATTCTGCCTAAGTCTTTAACCACGCCCTCGCCTTGACTGATTGGTGTATTTTTATTCCGTCATTAAGAAGGAGCCAACAGTGATCGGCTTGTTGCGTTATCGAAGGCATACGTCGTCGACGTTAGTGTAATAACCATAGTAAGCATCTGTTACTACGGAGACAAAATGATTTTGTCGCTTTTTGTGGGAAAGCACCCTAAGTTATAGCTCTCTCGGCCCCAACGACACAGAGCGCCCTGGCGGCAGGTGTGCAAGTTCCAGACCTCGCAGCGAAGTCTAGAATGTCTGGCGTTACAGCACAGCGTGCATTCGCGCCAAAGGCGATGGACACATAGTAGATTGTTGCTATGGTTATCAAACTTACAACAATGACATATGCCAGAGGCTCCCACACTGGTTGCCACACCGAAAGATGAGGGATGCCGAGAAGCGCTTATGATAACAAATCGTCTTTGTTCTTAAGCCACAGAAAATTCTTAATTTTTCCTAGAGTGCCACGACTTAGAAAGATTTGGGAACCCCTGTCAGGAATAACGTTCTTTCCTGCACATAAACTCTTAGGAATCCAAAATGTGTATCTTGTAACGTAATGTACATAGATTTTTTCACAATGTCAGACGAAGTAAATTAGTAAAGCGAATCGTATCTTAAGGACAAAATTCGTATATTTTTACATCTACCCCGTTTGTTTATTACTATGACTCTTGGTGACGACATATAGAATTTAAGTACACAACCTTTCATTGCATTTATTAGGCTTTAAAGCTTAAATAAATTTTATATTTCCCTTGGCGAAAAAAAATTCAAAATATGAATGCACGAGAAAAAATTTAGTGCCAAGAGTCTCAGTTATTAAAATATTCACAAAAGTATCGCTACTCTAGATATTTAACTGTGAAAGTAGTTTAAAGAAATTAAATAAAAGGAAAGCATAACAATCGTGTTAGCTGTCAAAGATACGCCATTGTTTGAATTTAAAACGCGTGCGCCGCTGACATGATCTTGCTTCTGATTGGCTGCTGTAATTACAGTTACGATTTCATTGACTTCTGCGACATCATCCTTAGATTTATATAAATATATATATATATACTAGCTGACCCGGCCACGCGTTGCTGTGGCTAAAGTTTTTGTTATATTACATTATAGTAAACAATCTAAGAGGAACAATAAGAGAACATCAGTCACGGAGTCCACTATGCTTTTTCACACAGATGGTATTTGTAAAAAAATATGGTGATCTCCTTATTTGACTTTCTACTACTATAACCCTTTAGTACAATGAAATTATTTACGAACAAAGACGAAAATGTTGATGTTGGTATACAAATTCACTGGATTGAGATTAATAAATTAATCGTTTAAATATGAGAAAAAAAAATTGAAAATCATTCTAATTAACTTTTATAATTATGTGATAATACTGACATGTACATTTTTAAATTATAGAGTCAATAAGAATTGAAATACTAATTTAATCGTTTAAATATAAGAAAAAAAATCTGAAAAACTTGTTATCATAGCACATTGAAATAATAAGTGCTAAATATTTTTTAATAGAGGTTAAATAAAAACAATAAAAAAAAATATTTGTACAACTATTGAAAAAATGTAGGAAATTGTGTATCATTTTTGCATTGACATTTTAATTAAATTTTATAATTATGTGATAATACTTACATACATATATTCAAATTAAATTATAAAGTTTTGATCAATGAAGCACAAATAAGTAAAAAACAGGATTAATTTCACTGTATTATCTTCATTATAATATGAATGCAATTTACACTTCAGTCTAAGTAACACGTGGCCGGCTATGCTAACACCAAAAATTTAAAAAGTGGAAATAATTGAATTATACGGTATTTCGTTCACTACAAAATAAACAATTTACACTTCAGTCTAAGTAACACGTGGCCGGCTATGCTAACACCAAAAATTTAAAAAGTGGAAATAATTGAATTATACGGTATTTCGTTCACTACAAAATAAACAATTTACACTTCAGTCTAAGTAACACGTGGCCGGCTATGCTAACACCAAAAATTTAAAAAGTGGAAATAATTGAATTATACGGTATTTCGTTCACTACAAAATAAATTTAATTAATTTTAAAGCGTCAACAACACGTGGTAATTATCCTGTTAAAATGTAGCTTATATGACACGTTCGTAGATTTACCATAGCAGCGCCATCTATTGATTACTTACTCAACCCAGTCGAAAGGTATCGACATCTGTTAGAATCATTAATTAGCAATAAATTAAAATTGCGACTATAATTTGAGATTTAAACTATCCTATCTCTCAAGTTGGATCGAACTGCACATGGTGTGCGAATTTTATTATAATCGGTTAAGTGGTTTAGGAGTCCATTGAGGACAAACATTGTGACACGAGATTTATATATATTAAGATATATCTTAAAAGAGTATAAAACAAAGTCGTTCAATCTGTCTGTACGCTTAGATCTATTAAACTACGCAACGGATTTTAATGCGGTTTTCATCAATAGTAAGAGTGATTCAAGAGGACGAATCATAGACCCGTTAGAAAAAAATCCGACAAGTAGTTCTTTTTAGCCTACTTTCCCGTAAAAGTAAAAAAAAATAATAATAAAGCATGAAAGAAGGCTTAATGTATCGTGAAAATATCGTTAAAAATCAAGAAAAGTCAAAAATAAGTGAAGTAATTAAATAAAGATTGAAAAATAAAAAATTTGAAAGTAGGGTATTGAGATGGGGAAAAAGTGTGTCTGTCGGTCTGTCTGTCTGTCGGTCTGTCTGTCGGTCTGTCCCCCCCTAATAACTTTTGAACGAATTGTCCGATTGGAAAAATTCTTTTTGCATTCGAAAGATCTCTGCGAGGACATCTCATTTCTATATTTTACTTTTTGATTTGAACAATTTTTTGTTCAATTTTGAACAGTTCAAAAAATTTTAACATTAGCGTCTATGGACAAAATTGAAGCAAATTCTGTAAACTCTGGGCACAAGAGCCAAGTTCCTATTGCAAGCTTATTGAAAGGAGTTCTTGGCGTGAAATATTGATTTGAACAGTTTTTGTTCATTTTTGAACAGTTCAAAAAATTAACACAGAGCTTACGGGGAAATTTCAACCCTATATAAATCCTGATCTAACGGACCGATTTGCTTGGAACAAACTTTATCGGAAAGCTCTTATAACGTAGAACATGTAGAAATAGAAAGTTTATCCAGACCTTACGAGCCTATTTTGCTATGAAATTTTTTGATCGGGATTTTCAAGGATATTTCTCAGTGACTCAATGAGTGAAATAATGAATGAATGAATAAATGAAAGGGTGAAAGAATAAATCAATGAATAAATGAATGAGGAAAAGAATGAATGAATAAATTATTGAATAAATGACAATATAAATAAATGAGTGAATAAATACATGAATGCGTATATGAATGAATAAACACTTGAATGAGGTAACGAATGAATGAGTAAATGCATGGCTGAATAAATGAAAGAATGAATGAGTGAGTGAATGAATATGTATTATCCGTTGAAAAAGGTATACTTTCAATAATTAGAACTAAAGATAAATAAGAAAGAGAGAGAAAGAGATAGCTAGATTATAAATTTGAATTTGGTGTATACGGGAAAGTAGGCTCGTATAGTTCTAGACGGAACTTCTTGTTTTATTCCAATTTTACACAAATTTCTACATAAATTCCCCAATATAGGGGGTGAAAAAAACTTGCACATATTAATGTAATATATCGATCGAAAGCGCTGATTTTTCTGCACAAGATGAAATTTGTTCGAACTTTCTAAGTCAATAAGAACGCCAGTTATCAGCTTTTTAGTTCGATTTCTTAAGGCTTACCTTGACCCAAAAATAATAATTAGCCGTTTCCTCAACTCCCAAACTTGTGAATTCTATACATATTTTCAAACATCCCACCGCTTCCAAACACGTAGTAAGTTTTTAATTCTTATATAGTTTTAAAACATGTTAAATAATTAAATTTTAAAAATTAAATTTGACATACCGGTTAACTGCAGTTTCATGTAGTGGCCATGTCATATCAGAGCCCCCTATACTAAATGCCCTCCGATAACGCTTTAAATCCATACACATTTTGGCCGCAGTTTATTAGAGAGAGGGCGCTAGTTCTTTGCTCATA
This sequence comes from Octonoba sinensis, assembly GCA_038502835.1. Lineage (NCBI taxonomy): Eukaryota > Metazoa > Arthropoda > Arachnida > Araneae > Uloboridae > Octonoba > Octonoba sinensis. The sequence continues at coordinate 11,351,180 of CM076606.1, read as the reverse complement.
ATGCTCATAATACTGCTTTTATAAGTAGATGCATATAGCAAAGATTAATGAACTGAGTGTTTAAAGTACATATACTATTTAATTTGAACATATAAGCAAACAAAATCTTCCATAAAGCAAATTTTGGCTAAAATTAAAACCTAACTAGCTCTTAAAAGAAATTTAAAGTTGATAGAGCGAGTCATTTGCGCCACCCAAAGGAGAACTTTTCACGGCCGTTTTTTTTTTATTTTTTTTTTCTCATATCGGAAGGCATTTGGTATAGGGGGCTCTGGTCAGATTCCGGATATTTGAAATCCTGTTTGATTCTTGACATCCGATGGCTTTCTGGGAGAGACCAGTCGTGTTGGATGGAAAATTTTCATGCCTATTTGTTTTTCTTTCTAATGGGGCTGCGGTATGGGTCCTCAACCATTGCAGACCTAGCGCGTTCCCCAGCAATTGGTACCATCTCTTTCAGCGGCACCACAATGAGTGTGGTACCTTCGCCGCATGAGAATTTTGACGTTCAGTTACCACTAGATGGCGGTACCTGAGCTCTCATTGATGCAATATGCACTAGGAATTTAATTTAGCCGAGAGCATCCAAACCAAATGTCTACTCTGGGGATCTTTTACATGCCGCATAATCATACGACATGGGCGCAGACGATTTTCTGCATCTTGAAAATTCACCGACTTGGGCCAGGTTTGAACCCGCGATCATGGGCGTACGAGGCATGCTCCTTACCACTACGCTACCCTGTCGACTCATGCCGATTTGTAACTTTTTCGTTACTTTCGTGGCCAATTTGCAAATTCGTGACTTTTTCTGAACTTTCGTGACCTGATATAGAGTAGCGAAGATTTACTTTTCGAAAGTTAGATAGTGAGTACAACTTCCAGTGTATTTCAAGGTACACAAATCTGAAAATCATTACTTTTGTTTAGTTACCTCAACGACTATGAAGCGATAGTGGGAAATGTCGACTTCCACGGAGGCATCCGGCTCGGCTTCAGCAGAATTGTGTTTCATGGTGGATATAAACCTCCTCTGAGCTACAACGACATCGCCGTGTTTACCTTGGACAGAAAAGTGAACTTCCCTGGATTCACTCCAATCTGCCTTCCTCCAAAGAATATGAACAGCCTGGAGGGACAGCTTGCTACGTTCGCAGGATGGGGGAAAACACAAAGAGGTGAGAAGACGTTACATGAAACGTTTGTTTGTAACGGGGCTGCGTATTGGTTCCTTGCATTAACACAAAGAGGTGAGAAGACGTTACATGAAACGTTTGTTTGTAACGGGGCTGCGTATTGGTTCCTTGCATTAACACAAAGAGGTGAGAAGACGTTACATGAAACGTTTGTTTGTAACGGGGCTGAGTATTGGTTCCTTGCATTAGCAGGCCTTGTGTATTTCCCCAGGGACTGACACCCATTATTTCACGTGGCACCGCCATCGGTGTGATACCATTACCACTTGAGAGTTTTGATGCTCAGTTTCACCCTGGATGGAGGTACCTGGGCTCTGACGATGCGAAACTGTATCAGGAATTTAATTTAGCCGAAAGTATCCAAGCCAATTAGATATTCAAAGGATATTTAACCCCTTAACTGCCGAAAATTTAAACGATTCGCTTCCCCTTGCCACCGTTTTCTAATAGGTGCGCGTAGTTACGCGATATACTTGGGAAAAGAATCACGTTTTGCAGACACCCTCCACCCCCGTCACAAATAAGTATATCTTTCAAACTAAGAGGGCCCTTTATGCCATTCCAAATCCCGTTTTTCCCCATCTCCCTCTTTGAAATATACTTGTTGTATTGAGATTTTTTGTGTTCAAAAAAAAAAATCAGCTAGATTTCAAAAAGGTATTTTTTAGTGAATATATTACTGTACGTTTTACCAAGATGAGTTTTACACAGAAGCCTTCAAAAGAAAAGTCTGAAGAAGAACGACGCATGAAACTCGATTCAATTTGTCGAAGCTCCCCAAAGAAGTTCCGACACATCGGATGAAACTAAGCATTTACAATACTTAGTCATTAGCTGTGGGTGAAGAAGGGGTGATTCCTAAAAACGTGACATTTACCTCATTCAACTTAATTGAATAAAATAATATTAAAATGCACTGAAAACAAGTATATGTGCTTGGTTCGATAAATTCACTATAGTTTTTCTCTTTTTCCCCTATAGCTAAAGGCGCTGGCAGTAGTCGCTTTCTTATGAAGCTCAGCAACAAACAAATCATTTCTGACGATGAGTGTTCCAATATTCTCCGTCGTAGAACAAATTATGCAGAAGCCTTTCCCCATGGCTTCAAGGGTCTCCTGTGCACAACAGCTTCTTCTAAAAGTGACATCTGCAACGTAAGCGCAATTATCTAACCAATCTATGGCTCATATTTAACACGTTCGCTGTCAGTCACTTTAATGTAAAGGATGAACCTTTATATTACGTAGTATCAGGAGACACACCTAACATACAATGCGAATTGAAGCAGATTGAAACAAAGGCGAATAATTCCCTACCGCGAACGGGTGGCTGGTTACTGAGACATCACTCACACCAAGCTTAAGCCTCTTACGCTCGCTGACGGTCACTTAGGGATGAATCCTTACGCAGTAAACACACCTGAAACGTCCACTGCAGCGGAGAGCAATTGAAGAAGCGCAGCTTTTTTCACGCGAGCTTTTGGCTGGCTAACTGAGACATCACTTAACACAATGCTGTAAACTCTCTCACGTGGTTGGCACTGTGACAAGAGATTGACATTGTCGGCAGCGAACGTGTTAAAGGTATAAATGGCAAAAGAAAGATTTTTCCTAAAACGTGTGCAAAGTTCGAATCATAATGACGTTTTAAAACTTTACTCCTATATTACGCTGGGTAGCAATACTTCTTGCCACAAAACAAATGGGTGTTTCTCATGTGATGTCACGCTTTGAGGGGAAGGGAGGTTTTGAGAAATTGTGACAGTTTGTGACAAGGGGATCATGAAGTGTGACATCAGGCATTTTGGTTAAAATAACATTTAAATCCAAATTTAATATTTTCATGCTGTATTATTTTTATTTATTTTTTTATTTATTTTGTACCCTCATTGATTTCAATTTGTATCGAAAAGATTAATGCTGATTAAGATTTAAATTAACTTAAAAGCTGAAATTTAAAAAGAAAATTTCCCTGGGCATTTGCACTTTTAAGACAAAGTAGCGTGGGTATTTTTTACAGGATTCGGGGAACAATTAATATTTTTTATTATTACATATTAATTAGGTTTTTTGTTCTAAATATTTATCTCATTTTATGCAAATTAAGTATCCATTTAATCATAAGTATTGTTATGCTCACAAATGCCATTAACAAGTCAAAAACAAAATTTGAAATGTGATCTTTAAGGCAGTGCTTTTTTCTGCACTACAAGTTCATATCGCCGTTCCGGAAGAACAGTGACGTAAATGCAAAAACTTCAATTTTACAAGAGAGTAAAAAAACGATTTGTAGTTGTATAAAACTTATAGTAATTGAAAAGGGTGTAAGTGACAGAAAATAATGGTATATTGAGAGTATGTAGGATATATACTTTACTTTCCTTTACCAGGGATTAGGATTTAATCATCCTAATTTCAACCCTTAAGTGCAATTACGTTATTGTTTCTCTAAAAATTGTTCGTTGTTCTAGAAGACACAAACTGTCGTAATTGTTAGTTGTTCTAGAAGACACAAACTGTCGTAATTGTTAGTTAATCCACGTTCCCCTTTGTAAGGGATGTGTTTCTGATATTGTATATGGACTTATTTGCATTTGACACATTTTTGCAGTTACGTCATTGTTCTTCCGGAACGGCGATGTGCTTATGTACTGTAGCGACACCCCAACAAAGTGAGATAAAAAGTTTTCGAAAGGTACATATACTTAAATCTTAATTTTACTGATGCTATTTCAACAAGCAACCGAAAAGAAATGTAGCTTAGAAAGTATACCAAATAAATAAAACATAATTTAAGATTTTGGGGGGGAAGTCAAAATCTCGCATATGTCGGCTACTTCTCTATCACAGCCTTTCCCAAACTATGGGTCGTGACCAGCTGGTGGGACTCGGTTCGATTTTGGTGGGTCGCGGTACTTTAATGGGCACGGGTATTTAATTTTATCGCTACTGAACTGTTTCGCAAACCCATTATTTCTTTCTAAAATTAGCTTTGAAAAGAAAAGTCATAAAACAGGTCAAATTTCCGCTTTTTCTTTAAACTGCGGGAATTGAGACTTGAATATAAATTAAAAGGAAAAAATTATTACGCTTTTAAATTTTGCAACTCAATATACTTGTAAATGCCCCCCCCCCCCCTCACCTCTGTTCCATGTAGAAGTCGTTCTTTGACATCTTAAAGTCACCATTAGATACAGCATATGCTGTTGAATGGCGTTAAGCATGTCAAATATTTTTTTCGTTCTTTTCCATTTTTAATATCTAAACAGGTGTCTCTGAAAAGCTGAGTTGGAAATGAAGTGGGTCGATGCAAACGGAGTTCTAAATAAGTGGGTCGCAATGCTTTATAGTTTGAGAACTGCTGCTCTATAGTGATTCCAATTCTGTTTACCTTTAAAATTCTCTTGTTTTCTTCTTTCAGGGTGATTCTGGTGGGCCTCTTATGATTCGTGCGGGTGGACGTTTCTACGCTGTGGGCATAGCTATATACACTTTTGAATGCGGCGCAATTGGAATTCCGAGTGGCTATACTCGAATTTCCTCCCATTTGGATTGGATCCATGCAAACTTAAACGATGTCTAGTTTATTACCCGTCTTCATTTGTTATCAGCTGTTGAAAAAGAGATGGAATGAGACATCGATGTCTATGATTACGAAGCATCGGTCCTTCTGTTTGAACATCAGTGGTTTTCCTATCGATGTACAGGGTTGATGTTCTTTAACCATGGATGTTTGACGTTTGATGTTTCTCCGGTATCGACATTTGAACAAAATAGTATCATCACAAAAAACTTATCATGCTAATAGAAATCATTTTGATGGAAGTTACAGCATTTGTCAGTATTAGCGATGTCCATAACACTGTAAACCATTTTTCTCTCGTTTGTTATTTCAAGAGAAGACTTCAATGGGGGAAAGTTCACAACCTCTAACTAATGATGTAACTAAAAAGTCTTAGAATTCAAAATAAATTTAACAATCTTAACTGTATGAAATTAAAGAATAAATATTATTTTCACTGTATTTTATGCTTGGAGGTACATATATATTTCAAATCGTTTTGAATATTTGTTATTATTCCATTTGAAAATAAAAGAATTGCTTCCTTGTTATTGTTATTATTAATTCGCGTTAATATAAAATATTTGTAGTAAATTATTTACAGTATTCACTTTCAAAATAAAACATGTTATACTTAAATGCTATTATGTATTACTTCCTTGTAATAAGTAAACTAAGCATTGTATTCCGGAAAAATTTTCCACTCAATTTTCAACACAAACTTTTATTTTAAATATCTATGAATCAATTTTCTTGTATGTACGCATGTAGGGGAAAGGGGGGGGGGGGCACATGTGAACAAAAACGACATTATTGTACATTTTTCAGTATTGGTTTGAGATATCGGAGAAAAAGTGGTATATATATAGTTTACACATGTACTGATGTTTCCGTGAAGTTATCTAATATCTACATCAGTAAATTCCAACTTAAAAATTCATTATAAAATATGGTAAATTTTGTTCACATCTGCCCCAGAGGAGGGACAGTTGTGAAATACCTGGGGTACATGTGAACACAGATACATATATGGTAGAAAAAACAACTGTACGTGTTTTAAAAGACTCATTTATTGCACTTTAGTGCTTAGAATGAAAATATCTGAAATTTAACCTTTTTCATGATTAAGGAATCTTAATTAAATTGCTTTAACGAACATTATACTGACTCGGTTTTATAGAAAAGAAATGGAAGATGCAGCTTGATGGTGTGCCACATGAAATTATAGGTGGTGGTAATTTCAGAAGAATATCATCAGTGTTCACCATAGATATATCATCTATTTCTTTGGGAAAATAAAGGTTTCCATTACTTTTTTCCTCATGAATTTCACATACGCTTCAGCACTTTCCATCTTCTCAATCTTGCCAACATAACAATTTTTTTTATATAGAAAACTCTAGGAGGACAAAATCATTCGCCGCTAAGTTTTCTGGTGTAATGCGAAGCTCTGCACGAGTACCTTGAGAATAACTTTTTTTATAAAACTAATGTCGGAATCAGGTCAACCTTTGACTTTTCTTTTTTCAACAACTTTACAAGCTCTAACTTTCTTTTCATTGAAGTAAATTTCTGTGCTTTTAGTAAATACCTGTCTACTTGCATACTTGTTTGAAAATATATCCAGCAATTCAACTGGGCCAATTTCATTAAGATCTCTCTGAGTTTTACTGACCCTTTTGAAAAGCATTGTAGGTTTCTAACTAAAACTCTCATTTGCACTTCTAAATGGACATATTATCCTTAATGACAGCTTGTACAGCATCTTTTACATTTTTTTCTGATATTGAAGCCCTATTGACCGTTTTCTTGTATGTTCTCACTATTGCTTATTCAAATTCTATAGATAAAATATAAAGTACTAAAATAATAAAACATTATTCCTAAAAGAACAAAACTCTTGAATTATAGCTGCTACAAACTTCACCTATTAAATATTAAAACTTTTAACTATTTAATATAAAAAAATTTTGGGTATTCAATATTAAAATAACCAAAAGATCTTTATGGGGCATATGTGAACTGTTCACATCTGCCCCTATATAACGCGTTCACATGTGCCCCCTATATCAACTTAAGACTAATTTGATAAAAAAAAAGATATTTTTTTCATAAAATATTAAAACAACACTTCATAAAAACTTACTGCATGAATGCCACTTTAAGATGAAATGTCGAAAGCACATTTAAAAAAAACGTTTAGAACGTGTTTGTTCACCAAGAACTGGAGTATGTGTTTTTACTTTTGCCTTCCAAATCAGAGGATGTCATGATAACTAAAAAGGAAAATAGCTGAGAGCTTTCAAATTTCAGGCAGGAGATAGTACTATTGCTGCTATCTACATATATTTTTTTCAAATTTTTTCCTTCATATTAATTGGGTGAAATATGGTTTGTTCACACGTGCCCCGTGTTTACCATGTGCCCCCCCCCCTCTCCCCTAAGTGTCTGCAACTGACATAATTCATGTAGTTGAGTAAAATGCTGACCATTTGGCGAAAACTTAGTTATATTGAGACATCGCCAAATTTGGCATCACATTAAGATTGAAAATCAACTGTTTGTCGCTATTGTCGATATTTAGCGGGTTTTCCATGTCTTAAATTTAATTTCTAAAATTTTTCTAGTAATTCATTTGAACGTAAAATGTCATTGTACCAATTTATTATAATTTATTATAATTAGTTCATTTCCTATTTAATTACTAGTTCTATTTTTCGATCGTTCTAATTAGTTTTTCAGCTGTTGAATAATGTAATTTTAGTTTACGATTTACTCAGGTGAAAAATTAACAGTTATTTTCAACTTTGATCTACAGAACGATTGCGAACACTCGCCACTGGTTTTTCAAAAACCCCTTAAGATACTCTCCTTTTCCAAGAAACATCGAAATTCAATTCACTTGTTGATATCTTTCTGAATTTTCAAGGGAATGAACTGAAGTTGTTTTTTGAGTTGCCCTATATACTTATTTAAGAAACTATGAAAATTAAAAATTGCTTTCTGTCGTCCATGCGCAGAAAAAAAATAATTCTTTCAAAAGTTCATATTTTTTCTTATATTCATTTTTTTTCTGATATCAGTGTAATGAGTCTCTTATTTTTTTTAAACTTTTCTGTAAATTTGGTGAAAATTCGAGAAAAACTCTTCATGTTGGCAGAAGCATGCTGAGGAAATAAGCATTTTGGAAAGAAAGACGGATTGAATATGTGTGCTATTTTTGCGAATATGCGCAGTTATTGTACATACAAGTAAACTGTTCGGGAATTTTATAGCACTTTACGATACAGGATGATCAAAAATATCTTTACTTTTCTTCAATTTGTAGTTGGACTTCTTAATGAGCGCGTGATGAAATTCTTATTGGAAAGGGGGACTCAAAGCAAGCCTTTTATATAACCGAAGTTGTAGAACATTTTGTCATGTATTTCTCTACATAATTGAAAAAATGACTGAAATTAAAAGCATTCGATGACTTTCGGCCATAATATATTTATAGGGATATTCACAAAAAGCTTTCCAAGATTTATTTCTTCTAAACTACAAAACATAGAAGCAGAATTCCGACGTTCCTGGAAAGAGAAAATTTTCATTTTTCTGTTTTATGCATTTTTATGTCGCATGCACTATGTCTTATACGACAAATATCAAAACTGTCAACATCAAATAAAATGCCTTTTCCTGTTCTTTTGCCATTTTGGGTACTACAGTTGGCAGGGTGGAGTAGTGGTAAGGCACTGGCCTCGTACGCCCAAGTTCGCAGGATCAGACCTGGACCAAGTCGGAGGATTGTCAAGTTGCCGAAAACCGTCAGCGTTCGTGTTGTATGATTATGTGACATCTTGAAGATTCCTTGAGTATCCGTTTCGCTTGGATATTCTCGGCTAAATTAAATTCCTCGTACAGTTTCGCAACATTAAGAACACAAGTGTCGCCATATAGCAGGAAAGGGAGCGTAAAAATTCTCAAAAGTGGTAATGGTATCCCCCGATAGTAGTGCTACTTGAAAGAATGGATGCCGGTTTCCGGGGAATGCACTAGGTTTGCAAAGGTTAGTGACCGTACGCAGCCCCATTAGAAAGAAACAACAGATAATCAACATGACAAGCAACAGCACTAATACGGGCGTGATTGTAATTTCTACCTGGACTGTTCCATTTTTAAACTTTTGCCAGCTCACGAACGTTAGTATGAAAGTTCTAGTAATTTATAAGAAGTAACTGCTTGAAATCTGATCATTCTTTTTCAGTAGTACCATTCGAAAATGCGAAGTTAGTTTTGTTTTTATTCCGGTTTGAAATAAAATAAGCGACTTGCAAAGAAGCATTTTTTATTTCTAAGTGAACAAGAACAGCTGTGTCCTGCACTCTCAGAAATGCATGCTCAAATCTTACGAGACTTTTGTCGTATTCGACAAAATGGTTTCCTGAAAAATGCTCCGAGTAAACCTTTGGCGAAATTTGTGTTGTAACTTTTTTAAGTTGCGTGATCGCGCGAGGGAAGAATCGGTGTGATTGACGAAATTTGTCTTGAGGATTGCAGAACCCTCGAAAGTGATAGTTCTATTTCTGAAAGTGCGGCTTGTCCAGTGGACACTGACTGCATTAGGCTCCTAACTAATGTGTTGTCAATTCGAATCCTATCCTACACATTGAGCATCTTTTCTTAAGGTCTTACTATGGCGAAGTTTTTCGAAATGGTGCAGGGAATTGCGGGAAGACGTTTTCTGTGTATATAGTCGTTTAACGCTGTTTCGGTAATACTTTCGCGCAATTAAATCAATGATTGACAATATATAATGCATAATTTTGAGCGTTTTCAGATCTAAAAGTTCAATAATTTTAATATACCTGGCAACGCCGGTAATTTTGCGAATCTCAAATGAAACCAGTCTCGCTTATTTAGGAGCTCTATTTGAACAACTGCCATTGTACCGTCAAAAGTCTACGATGCTATTTTCTATCAGCACAGCAATCCAAAATTTATTATCTTACCGACTTATCAAAAAAAAAAGTTTTTTGTTTCAACATTTTCATTTGCATCACAAAAAACACTTTCGATCGAATCATAAAGGAACTTCAGTCAGTTCCTTCGCCAGAATTTTCAAAAGGAACAGGATGTCACCGGAAATGACGATCAATTTTAGTTTCAATATTGCCTACATATTCATTTAGTGTCTGATATATCAGTTAGTCAAGATATGAAGATAATGCTGTCCGTATATCTGATACTTCTTTTAAAGTTTGCAAGCATCCATGGTGTTCTTGGACAATGTGAGGAAATTATTTTACTTTGCTTTTAAAACAGAATTTCAATTTTTAATTGTTTATGTTCGCTTTAAACTTTATTTGGGACTAAAAATAGGGAACCTCAAAATGTAAAATAAATTACTAAATCTAATTTTAAAAGTTCTAAACTTCGAATCGCTATTTCAACTATCCCACTTTAATTTCAAGCCTTACTTGTAACTTTAAATTCAGGTATAATTTAATACTGTGCAAATAAACAACTACCTAAATTAAATATCCTCCTATAAATTTCGCACTTCTCTTCAAAAATAAGCTTTTCAAAATGCAACAGAAGCAATTATTCCATTTTAATTTCTGGGGCAGAAAGAAAAATAATTTCCCAATCATAATTTTAGGGAACTGTGGTTCGCCATTTTGGTGAAAGATTTGTATTAATTTCAAATGAGTACTGTTAACAAAACTAGAGAAATACCGTACGATACAGGGTGATCGACGGGAACCGGAAGTTTTTGAAGTGGATAGCATTAGGTTGCTTGGGGGTTTAGGGTGCTAACTAGACTTCATAACCTTTGCTAAATCATGCCATTTCAGTAGCAATATCAAGTGCTATAGGGAGACATTTGAAGTCCCATGTCTATGTTCACAATCCCTTCCCATTAGCTGATTTGAAGGAAGCAATCACGAAGGAAGTGGCAGAAACTGATCTTTAAATCTTGTGTCACCCATGCGCAGCTTTTTAGAAAAGGCTTGAATCTTGCAAATTCAAACAAACGAATACCAGCTGTCTCTGCCTGACATTATTTTTCAATCATTTGAATATATATATACATATTTGCTTCAATGATGTTGTGCAGGAAACAAAATTATGCTAAAATATCTATCTTGAGAAATTCTACTTGTAATGTGCTTTGTAATTCACGCATCATGTTGTATTTTCGAATTCTGTATTTTCTTTCTTCATTTAATTGCATGACATATAATTAACATTAACAGCTTTTCTAAATATTGTGCATACTAACTGATTCCCAATTCGAAAGCAGAAATGCTCAGTTATTGCGGAATATTCTGCATATGAGGCAGTGAGAAGCAAAGGGATGTAAAGGTGCGTTTACACCAAAGTTGACAAAACATTGTTTGTAGAAAACTAAAAGTTGCTCTTCTCAAATTATAGAGCAACAAGTGGAAGATTTTTTGTAGAAAACTAAAAGTTGCTCTTCTCAAATTTAGAGCAACAAGTGGAAAACTTGTTGCGGAAAAATTGGCGAGCCGTCACGTCCGGGACGCGTGGAAGGGGAACAGTTCTCCACTAGTTTCCTACAAGTTGCTAGCGCAAAGCGCGCAGCAACAAATCTTCCACTTGTAGTTGTCAACTTTCTTTCATCTTTACCGACACTCCGCGGGAAACCAAAATTTAATGGAAGATTTGTTTCTCCACAAGTGGAACACAGAAAAAGTTGCTGTATTTTGTAGAAAAAGCAACAAATTACCGCAACTTGCGGAAAACTTAGTGTAAGACTTTGGTGTAAACGCGGTCTTAAGTGACAAAAAAAAAAAAAAAAACGGTTCTGAGAAAAACACCGTTCAAAGTTTGGATCCTAAAGGACCTGTAATGTTAAATTTTTGTAAATCACGTTAGGGCAGAACACCGGTTAGAGCTATCACCAACATTTATTGTCTCAATATAGAAAGTGCTTCCTCTATCATTCGCCCCAGTTATCTCCAAATGTTCAATTCTGTCCCTTACGTTTCTTTTGGGTGCCTCACATGTCTAGCTACATTTTAGAGCATCTTTTGATAACTTAATTTTTCGTTTTATGTTTACATTAAATGTTGTTCTGATGCAATACTTTGAATTTTACAGCTTGTGGGAAATCACTTGACATATATGCATATCTGAGGGCAAAACGATTATTGAAAACTGCTCCAATCATCAATGGCGTAAAAGCCGGAGAGAAAGCATGGCCTTGGCTGGTACTTTTTCTTCTCTTTTTTTGAGTAATAAACGTACTCATTTCACAAAATATTCGCAGAGGTTTCTACAGTAGATTTGAATGTACATAGTAATTATTATAAATATTAACTAATTAATTCATGTACGTAATAATTAAGTAATGTACATACTAATAATTTTAATGTGTAATAAGGGTTTCACATATTTGTGATAAAATAGAGTGAATCAATTCAAAAGAATTAACTCTGTATTTTTGATCTGGTTTAAGTAAATCTTAATCGAGTTGAAACAATCACACTGTATCACAATACAGTGTGATAGCACTGAAGACAATTTCGGACAACATTCATAGTTGATGGAATTTCGATTCTTTCCTTGCCGTAAGATTCGTTACTCACGTTTTAAAAGTGAAGTTGCGAAAAGCAAACGCATCTTCAATAGTAACATAGAGCAGTGAGTTGTTTTTATACCTTTCCCTTACAAGTACTTTTTCATGATTTTTTCATTTATTAATTTATTTTTAAGATACTCTGTAAAAGAAGATAATATACTTCAGAAATAATGGAAAAATATATTCTTTTATTGAAATGTTCACCAAACACTTTTTTTTTTTTTTGTTCTAAGAAATAATTTTGTTATAATAAAAAAAGCCCCAGATGGGTGGATAAGTAGAATTGGATGAAGGGCACTTCTACAACTTTTTACAACTTTTGCACGTTTTTTTAATTTATGTTTTTTCACAAAAAGGAAAACTGCAATGCAGTTGCGAAAAATTAAATTCTTTACAGTTTCGTTTTCAAGTCCCTTTTTTCTTTCGCAACACTTGCAGTCGATCACAAGTAAAAAATTAAATTGCATGGACTCACAAATTGGACCACTGAACCAATCTTAACTGCTTACATTAAATAAATCAAAACTTCTTACATTTTTCCCGAAATTACGCATTACACTGCTTTAGTCTAATGAACGTTATGCAAACATTTTCATGAAATAAAATTACCAAAATTTAAAGGAAATAAAATGAACTAGCAAATTATGAAATTAGAGAATTTCATTCGTGTAAATTAGGGCGAGTGAAAATAAGTTGAAGTCAGGGAATATTAAAAGTTTATAACGAAATACAAAAAGATAAAGTTGAAAAAACATCCATGTATGTTGTTTCTTATCCCCCTGGTGTAGGAAAGCCTACACCAGGTGCAGAAGACCATGTCCCTGAAATACGACGAATCCATGGCTGAGGGTGAAATGCAGCTTCAATTGAGCGAGGAACCACGAGGGCTGAAGATTGACTAAACCTCATTTATGTGGTCTCTTAATTTTTGAACCAGCTCTCAGACGAGAGGCCGTCACCTGGGGTTGGCACCCCCAGAGGTATCGCTTTACTTGGAGGACATTGGAGCCACGACGGATTCAACGTGCACCAGCTAACTTTAGCGGACACGGTCCCAAGCAACCAGACAGAGGTTGTCACCCTCCCAAACACTGACCTCGGTCAATGTTGCTTCACTTTCGATGTTCTGCGGGAACCAGGCCTCTATCAACTGGTCCACTGCGGGACACATCCATGTATTGCCTGCTGATACATCTAAATGCAAATAATTCTTAGAAACTTAAAAACAGCAATATGTTACCGTTATGTAAGAATTATAACTTTAATTGTATCCCCATGTACATTTAAAATCATGATTTTCAAGTGCTTAAGCTTGCTGTTAATGTCTATTTTCTCAATCGAAGATTTGTATTCTTTATTTACAGGTTGCTATCACGCATAAAGGCTATGATTCTGCTTCATGTACTGGTTTTCTCATTGACAAGCGACATGTTATCTCAGCAGCCCATTGTTTTTCAGACAACAGGTAGGTGAGACGTTTAAACTTAATACTTACCTTTGGATAAAATGTCTACTCAGTTTTGAATTTGCTTCTATGAAGAGTGATTAAATTTTAAGCATAATTAATGCCTTGTGGATGTCATTTCCGCCCTCTTCAACTGACGCGTTTGAACTATGAGGATTCTTCTTTAACTTCGGCGTAAAGTATAATAAGTATACTTTGCCAGTTGAAAAGCCTGTTTAGCTTCCACAGAATATTTTTCTTTCTTGGAAGGCAAATTTAATGAAGCAAAGGAAAAATATAATGACAAAGAATCAACCTCGTGGCCATGGGTAGGAGTGTGAGGGGAGCCGGAAGGCAGAAGGGTCCTCGGTTCCCCCACCCGCTGCCTCCCAATAAGTAGTAGTACCTAAGGTTTAAGGAATTATTAGAATGAAATATAATAACAAAACCAAAAGTTAAAATCATGAAAATCACTAATATATGCTGTGCGATCACAAAACTGTGTCCTACATTATTTATATAAATTAAAATAAAAATCAAAGGGTGCCCTTACTTTTTTAGTGACTGGATCCATTTCCTTCGCTTTTTCAATCACTTTTGTATTTTGATGATTTTTAATGAATGTAGTGATTTTCACTAAGTTTAAGCATTTTTTAGCCTACTGTACCAAATTTTATTTCCAAGCACCGACGGCTGTGATCCACACTCTCAATTCCAGACAACAGCAAAAAGCATTTAATGAGTATTGGCCAAGCAGAAAAAAAAATATTGCTTTGCTAGATAATTTTACAATACCTTTTTGGCTAAAGCAAAAAATGAGCAACTGTAAATTCATTAACGTACTTTTTTTTAGCAGCATCATAATTTTTTTAAACATATTTTCATAACCACATTATTTTCCTTAAATGATAATTCCTTAATGCTTTATTTAAACTTATTATAATGTCTGAATTTTGTTGAATTTAATAATATGCAAATCCTTGCATATAGGATTAGTACTGTAGACTTCCACTGAATTTAACAGTAAAGAATTTAACAATCCATATCTTCTGTTTAGTTCTCCTGACAGCTATTCAGCGATAATAGGGGATGGTGACCTAGTGAAAGGAATCCGGTTCGGTTTTAGCAGAATTGTTGTTCATGCTGGATATAAAGCTGGTTTTAATTACGACGACATCGCTCTGTTGACCTTGGATAGGAAAGTCAACTTTCCTGGATTCACTCCAATCTGCCTCCCTAAGAAGAAGATAGCACAGAACAGCCTAAAAGGACTGCTAACTACAGCTGCCGGATGGGGAGTGACCCAAAGAGGTGAGAAAACATTATACGAGGTGCCGAAACATCTCTCGAAAATAAATTAAGACCTTGAGGGGTCGAGTATTTGCCCATTACGAAAAACATTTCAGACGTAAAAACTAACTTAAAAGTCATTGCCTACTCTAAGAAGGTTTAAGACCCCTTCGCGTATTGGAAAGAAACAAAGGTCTATGGCTCTTAACTTCAGCCGAGTAAAAAATGTACAAAACCTGTTCCATAACAAATTTTACTTGCTCTGCACAGGTTAAACATGCAATTGCTTAACCTAGGTTTAACAATCTATTGCTTCTGTTTAGTTCTCCTGACAGCTATACAGCGGTAATAAGGGATGGCGACCTGCTTAAAGGAGTACGGTTCGACTTTGCCAGAATTGTTTCCACGCTAGCTATAAAGCTGGTTTCAATTACGACGACACAGAGATATTTTACGGGCTGGGAAAGCTGCATATAGACTGAGCCGCAAGTTTACTCAAGCTCGGCTCGGCCCATGAGCGGTCCGTTTCTGCGCATAAAACGTAAAGCAGCTACCGAATCCGCAACGAGAGTCGGCAGAACTTCAACTTCCTCGGCGTTCGGTATTTAGTCCTAAAAACCTTGCACTTTCGTAATGATTTTAACATCCGCTCCTTGTATTGCAAAAAAAGTCCGTTAATCTCTTGACATGCTATTAAAATCACTTATAATTACGATAACTTTACAATAACTATAACCCATTCACAAACAATGACGCCTAGAGACCTCATTCATTTTATATGACATTGCATCCTTTGAGACCTCCAAGACGTCATTTATTTCAAGTGCCTTTGTAGACTCTTTGACGTCTACAAGACGTCGTTGTATGTCAAATTGTTTAGAGACATTTTCCTTTATGTAATTTTTTAACGTATGCAATAAGTTAACTTAGCAATAAATTCAGTAGGAGACTTAAATTTTCTTCCTAAATTTTCTTTCTTCTCTTAATTTATAGAACACTAGGCTTGTTCAAGTCGATTTATCAATAACCAATGAACATCAAGAACAATGTTGACAGTGTGTCTTAGGTATTAATGCCTTTTTTTGAGCACTTATTAAATAATAATAAAATCTACATGATATCAAATTTAAATAAGCACCCACAAAATTAGTTAAATGCAAAATCGGCATTTGGCAATGAAGTTTTAGAATAGAGATTTTTTAAAGTTTTTCTTTATCTCTGTTGCAATGAATAGTAATTGAAAAAAAATAATTTTTAAACTGATTTTTCCCAAGACTAAATTTTTAGTCAATGAAACCAATGTATAATTAAATAACCAAATAAAAATAATAAATAAATAAAACAAGAACTTTTATGCAACAGAATTTTTTCGGCGAAAAATTCAAATCCAGCATTGAAGAGTCAAAATGAATGCGGAAAAAATAAATAAAGCGGCTTTTTTTAAAAAATGACCAGTTTGAATTCATAAGATTTGTTTATTTTTAAAATGTTCGTATATAAATTGAATTTTGAAAAACCTATCCTAACATAATATTTTATACACATAATTAATATGTATCTTTATTTAAAATTTAAAGTTCACTTGTCTTTCTATATAACATTTAAAATTACGTGGCTAGAACTAATTGATCAAATACTGTAGAACGGTTTTCTTTGCAAAGGTATTGCTGCTGCAATGAAGCGATCTTACAGACATAAGTAGACGGATATTGTTTCGTTACGGTGAATGTGAATTCTGATTTTAATCATACGAGAATTTATATATTGCACTAAGAGGCCCTCCCACTACATTTCATTTTTTTCTTCTTTTAGAATTCGCTTTTGAGTAAAGTGGTGTCTTAAAAACAAGATCGTACCGAATCCTTTTTGAGAAAAAGTTTCCTTCAAAAATAAGAACTGCAATTTTCAAATCTACTTGATTTCGACGCGGAGCTATTACAAGAACACGATGTGATTGAAAATAAGTCATTTTATCTCAATAATAAGAAATTTTATTTAGCAGTGTACTGGAACAAGTATCTAAAAATACGCACTTGCAGCGTGTATCCTTTAAAAAGTATTCGTTCAGGCTTGCAGAAGATACTTGAACGAGCAACTATTAATAGGAACTAGTGTTAACAAGTGTCTTACAGGAGGCATTTGTAGCAACAAGTTTCTTTCAAGACATACGCGTTGTAGCAAATATATTATAGTAGACTGTATGTTATTTTCATTCCTAACACATATCTTGCAGAACACACATTTAGTAAGGCGACAAAACGTCCTCATTTCGTAGGGACAGTTCCCAATTTTCACATTTTCCCCCACATTTAAAAGTAGTTTGTGGGTACAAAAGATACGCGTAGTAGCAGAGGTGTAGTACTGAAAAAAAAGTTGGAGGCACGAAAAAGTTTAGGGGAGAGTTATGAAGATAAGTAATTGAAATCAAAAGTGGGAAGACGCTTGTGTTAAAATTTAACAAATGTGGGGGGACACTTGTATTAAAATAAAAAGCTAGGGGGACCCCGTCCCCCTCGACTACACCACTGCGTAGTAGGAAATGTCTTAAAGGAGACAGTATGTTACATTCATTCGTAATACATATCTTGCAGGTCACACATTCCAACAGTTCTATTTATGAGAATCATGAATTTACTTCCCTTACATGACTTGTTTCTTTTCGAATTGGTTGTATTTTCAATAGAAAGGTAACCGATACATTTTCTTCTTCATGAAGTTAAGCAACATACCCGTCCTTTCCAACAATTTTTATTTATGAGAATGATGAATTTACTTCTCTTACATGACTTTTTTCTTTATGAATTGGTTTTGTTTTCTAGAGAAAAGCAGCCGATCCAGTCACTTCTTCATGAAGTTAAGCAACATACCCGTCCTTTCCAACAATTTTTATTTATGAGAATGATGAATTTACTTCTCTTACATGACTTTTTTCTTTATGAATTGGTTTTGTTTTCTAGAGAAAGGCAGCCGATCCAGTCTCTTCTTCATGAAGTTAAGCAACATACCCGTCCTTTCCAACAATTTTTATTTATGAGAATGATGAATTTACTTCTCTTACATGACTTTTTTCTTTATGAATTGGTTTTGTTTTCTAGAGAAAGGCAGCCGATCCAGTCGCTTCCTCATGAAGTTAAGCAACATACCCGTCCTTTCCAACAAGAAATGTGAAAGGCAACTAGAGAAAGAAACTAGTAGTTTTAGGAAATACTTCCCTCAGGGCATCACCCATGGGCTCTTGTGCACCGGATTTCCAGGACCAGGGAAGGACACTTGCAGAGTAAGTACAAGGCTACTGTCACTTAACGCTTTAAAGCAGCAGTTCAGAAACTGTGGTACGAGTCCAGGCAGATCAAGTTTTCCCAATTACAAATGGGAGAATTTTTGCTCAAAGTTAAAAATTGTCGTTATTATCAAGAAAAGCATTGCTGTTTTTAATTCCCTTCACAACCACTTATCTTTGTGAAACTGCTTTTTCTAATACAATATTTATAAGAAATAAATATAGAAGCAAAATAATGTCGACCCACATTTGAAGTTAAAACTAACTTCTGCTGAATCAAATATCACCCCGCTTGTATCTGCCATGTAGCAGCAACCTTCTCATTAATCTCGTTTTTTCATTTTCTTTTTACCTATATTTTGTACTTAAAGCCGAATTTCTAATGTGTTTTAGAAGTATCTATTAAAAATAGATTTATGTACTTCATATATCGTATTTTATATATACAGCTCCATTTTATTAAACGCTTTTCTATGCATTAATAACTATAAAAAATAGTGTAATTTATATTACCTAGTCGTCCTATTATTTTTCGAAACCTATTAGAATTTTATCCTGTATAATAAAGTTAGATTCGAAGTTTTATGCAAATGGTTTGCAAGAAAAGTGGTGGTACGCGAAAAAAAAAAAAAAAAAAGATTGGGAGCCGCTGCTCTAAAGTGCTCAATACATAGGGATCATTCATAAATGATGTCACGCTTCGAAGCAGAGATGTAACTTGGTCATTTTCTAACTGTAAAACCAGGATTTAGCGTCCCCTCCCCTTTATACACACAAAAAACCGATAGGCATTTAGGTAAATACACACATTCAGTCAATTTGGCGTCTCTAAAATAATCTGGCATCCGGGGCACACGCCCCGTCTGCCCCCCTCTAGTTACGTCCCTGCTTCGAGGGGGGGAGGGGGGTTCGTGAAATTGTGACAAAGTGTGACAAGGGGGGAGGGGAAACAAGAATTGTGACATCATGCATTATGCAACATAGCGGGACATGTGACAAGGGGGGGAGGGGCTCGTTGAAGTGTGACATATTTGGGGACAAACGGGGGGAGGGGGTCAAATATATGAGAAAAAAGCGTGACATCATTTATGAACGCCCCCATATTCCTCTATAGGATTTTAAGTTTCTCCTACAATGCAAAATAATGAGTTAAATTTTCCAGAAAATTACTAGGTTGGAAATTCTGTAGAAAAGCAGTAAATTGTCTTTTTAAGTCTGGATTTGTTTTTTAAAAAATTCCATGCTCTAAAAACATGATTTCTTAAAATTTATTCATTTATTCATTTTTAACTTATTAATTTATTTATTCATTTAAGATTTTATCAAGGAAAATGAATATGCTGTTTAACGATGTACAAAGAGATATCGCTTTTGTAATCTAACTTTTAAATAAGGTTTTCAGATATGAAATGCCAGGATAATTTTAAAACGTGGGACGTTGGAAATATTATATGCAATAGAAGAAAATAACTACGCTTTTGTACATACTTTTCCTAAAACTGAACTCTACAACTAGAAGACATCAAATTACTTCTGATCCCAATTTTCTTACACGAATTTCGAGACAGATTCGATTCTACAGCAAAATGAAAATAGAAAGTAAATACCTATTAAAATTAATTCACCTACAGTATTAATTAAGAATGGAAAACTAGTAGAAAAACAATAATGTTACGAAACAATTTTAATGTTTCTGAAGAAAAATGTGCTACATGAAATCAATCAATTCAACAGCAATGGCTTAAAATGCTGTTGAATCGAGAAGTGTCCACAAAGCCACATTTATGGACTCAACATTCAACATTTAAATGCCGGGTTTCCAACCGGAAGATTGGGTGTTCGATACCCGACCCGCGGAAGATCCACCATGTACACTTGAAGACACGTGCATGTAAAATCCGTGGACCCAGAAGTCCCGAGGCAGTTCCGAGGGTACCGGAAAGTGGAGCACTGCCTTTCCCTTCCCTCTTAGGTCAAAAAAGGTAGGGGGCACATTTGTGGTGGCGCCATCTGGTATCCTCCAAATACCGAATGAGCCAAGTCGTACTTCCATCGTTGTGGTGTTCATATATAATACGGAAGGCGCTCCCTTACTGCTTTAATTCCTGGTCGCTCTGTGAAGGGGAGCTTGGAAACCCAAGTCGCATTAGAAACAACAACAACCTTTACAAATTCTAGCGCAATGTGCATTGTATCAGAAATAAAGAATTAGGAGAGTGGGACAATAAGAGCATACGAGGTAATAACACACAAAATACTAACATTTTAACACCAAAAATGACCTGTTTCGGAAAGACATGGAGAAAACGTTCTAGAGCGTGTCTTTTCTCAGTGTTCTCCCAAAACGCTGTAATGAGAGCCGATAATAAGAAACCGTGTTTTCTCTTCTCCATAAAACAAAGAGAAAATGTAATTTTAAGACATACCATTCATAAAATTTTTCAGAAAGGCTTTCAAAATGAGTAAATGCAACTTTAAAGGGCGCAAATAAAAGGTTAACAAGAAGTTCCGTCTAGAGCTATACCAACGATCTTTCCCGTATACACCACGTTTCAATTTATAATCTAGCTATTTCTCTCTTTCGCGTTTAGCTTCAGTTCTTAATTGCTTTAAATATACCTTTTTCAACGGTTAATACATATTCATTAATTCATTACTTCATTTATTCAGTCATTCATGTATTCATTCATTCACTCATTCATATATTTATTCACTAATTTACTTATTTTTTCATTCATTCGCTCATTTATATTTTTTATCATTTATTCACTCATTCGTTCATCCATTCATTCACTCATTCATTTAATCGTTCATTAATACAAAAATATTCTTGAAAATCCCGATCAAAACATTGCATAGCAAAATAGTCTCGTTAGTTCTGGATGAACTTTCTATCTGTGCATGTTCTACGTTATAAGAGCTTTCCGATAAAGTTAGTTCCAAGAAAATCGGTCCGTTAGATCAAGATTTATATGGGATTAGAATTTCCCCGTAGGCGCTATGCTAATTTTTTTTGAACGGTTCAAAAATGAACAAAAATTCTTCAAATCAATATTTCACGCCAAGACCTTCTTCTAGTGAGCTTGTTCATTGAAATTTGGATCTTGTACGCAGATTACATAATTTGCTTCATTTTCGCCCATAGGAGCTAATATTAAAATTTTTTGGACTGTTCAAAATTTTTTGAACTATTCAAATCAAAAAGTGAAATATGGAAATGAGATGTCCGAGCCGAGATCTTTCAAATGCAAAAAGAATTTTTCCATACCTGCCAACATTTCGAGGAAAACATCCAGCAGATTGCAATACACGGCAATTTCGCATGCATTTTTCGCTGTTTATTTGGGGGAAATGAGGAGTTTTAACGATCACTTAAATTACAACCACCCACAAGTTCCTTATATGATATGTTTCTCAGCATAACTAACAAAATATTCAGTCCTCTAAAGTTATAATTGATTTTATGATGTCTAAAACTGTAAGTTTCTTGAGTAAACGCATTTGTCAAAGAAATTAAATACGATAATAACGTGTCTGAAGTGATTTTTTTTCCATAAAATTCCCAATTAATAGAGGATTACACCAAAATTTATGAAAACCAGGAGATTTTAAATACAAACCGGGAGACCAGTAGAATAGGGAAAAATCCAGGAGACTCCTGGAAAAATCAGTAGAGTTGGCAGGTATGTTTTTCGAATCGGACAATTCGTTCAAAAGTTATTAGGGGAGGCAGAGAGAGCGACCAATACACAAATTCCCCATCTCAAAACCCTAATTTCAAATTTTTTATTTTTTAATCTGTATTTAATTACTACTTGACTTTTTTTTATTTCTAACGATACTTTCACGGTACATTAAGCCGTCTTTCATTCTTTATTATTTTTGCTTTAACTTTTACGGGAAAGTCGGCTAAAAATGGCAGCCCGGTTTCAAGGGCAATCAGCCCACTTTCTAAGTAACGAGAGTAGAAATGAAACACTAGTGTGGACAAGAAGTTTAAATACATAAGACATGAATCCCAACCAATTTGGAATTAGCATTAGCAAAAATACAATCAGCTGGGATGATATCGGTAAATACAAATTCGAAACGGTTTAACAATATAGAAGAAATATGAGGGAAAGATTCATTACAAATATTATTTAAGTTTTTATGAGCATGGTAGGCATCTAGAAAATCCAACTCTCCGATAGTGGAAGGTCTGCAAATAATTTTAGCCCCCGAAAGTTTGAATTTTTGTGACTTGTGTCCGAACAAAGTTTGGCTATTGATAATTTGGTTGTTTCCTGTTTTTTACGTGACTTTACAGGAAGGTGTATATATACGCCCGGGACAGTTAACGCATCGCCATAAGCGAGGCGTATTTATAGGCCCGCGGGAGTTAAGGGGCCTCTTTTTTTTTTTTAACATGGTATACTCTCAAAAATAGAATCCTCATTTTCGACGATTCTTCAATCGTCAAGAAAATTTCGTCATTTATAACGATTCTTTCCTCACGCGATCACGTGACTTTAAAAAGTTTCTACACAAATTTCGCTAATTGGACGAAAGGTTTACTCGGAGCATTTTTCACGAAGCCAATTCGTCAAATACGACGAAAGTTTCGTGAGATTTGAGCATGCGTTTCTGAGAGTGTCGGCATCCAGAAAATCCAACTCTCCAATAGTGGAGCTATCGTATTTACAGCTAATATGATTGATGCCCCAATGCACCCTCAAGGAATACGGTATTTCATTTCTACTCTCGACACTGACGAAAGGGGCTGATTCCCGTGAAACAGGTCTGCCATTTTTAACCTTTTATTTGCTCCCTTTAACGTTGCTTTTACCTATTTTGAATATATGTGCAAAGTGAATGTCTCTTTTAATTAAATGCTTTATATATTAATTTTATTGTATTGTTAATTATTTATTTAGATATTTAATTTAATTTTATATTATTTATTTGCTTATTCCACTTTTATTTATTTACTTTTCATTTTTAAAGTTTCTTATTGTTCATAAAGCTTAGTAATAAGAGTCAGCCTTATTAGGTAAAATATTTTTGTCATTTAAATTTTAACGATGGATGGAATGAATATTGGCTATAATCTCCGAATTTAAAAAAAAAAATAAATAATAATAATGTGTACGTGTTTATTTTATAATATTTTACTTTTTTAATTCAAACTTAGAAAATTGTGAGGGTCATAAAGAATCAAAAAGAAAGATCAAAGATATTTTAGTCGATGAAACACGTTACAACGTTGTAAATTTTCACAAATAGGTACTTCCATCATTTTCAAGGTAAATACAATATAGAAGTATTTCCTCTGTCTCACGACCATTGTTCATTATTACCCACTTGAAGTTGTAAACAAGAGGGGAGGGTACCTGAATCGTAAAACAAAAACAAAACAAAAAAAAAAAAAAAAAAAATAGAATTATATTTAAAACATCGATGAGCATTATTTATTAATACATAATGAAAATAAATAAAGACTTAAAAATAGGGCTTTTAAAATAAAAAGAAAGTACGTGAGATGAAAATACTTGCAAATAAAAAAAGGTCTAATTCATAAATTTAGGTTTATTTGTTGCTTTTTAAAAAGTTTATTCAATGTTGCCAATCTCAAAAAGTCGAAATTTCTTTAAACATCCTTCACGGCTTAGCCGATTAGAATAGCCACGAGGAACTCAAATTCAGGGAGTGTGTGCGCGATGGCTCTCACAAATGCTTACCAGAGAAATACTGCCTGTAACACTATATAAAAGTCAAAAGGTTGGGCTTCGAGACACTGGAACACCTTCCCGACATTCCAGATCTTGCTCCCTTAAGCCGCGTTTACTCCAAAGTTGACAAAACATTGTTTGTAAAAAACTAAAAGTTGCTCTTCTCAAATTTAGAGCAACAAGTGGAAAACTTGTTGCCATGGCGCCCCGTCACCTCCGGGGAACAGTTCTCCACTAGTTTCTTACAAGTTGCTAGTGCAAAGTGCGCAGCAACAAATCTTCCACTTTTAGTTGTCAACTTTCTTTGATCTTTACCGACGCCGCTCCGCGGGAAACCAAAATTTAGTGGAAGATTTGTCTCTCCACAAGTGGAAGACAAAAAAAAAATTCTGTATCTTGTAAAAAAAAGCAACAAATTGACGCAACTTGTGGAAAACTTAGTGGAAGGCTTTGGTGTAAACGTGTCATTAGACTTTCATCTCTTTGGACCACTCAAGAAAGCTTTGAAAAGTCTTTAATTTGCCTAGCCAGATATAGACGTTCGGGTGCAAAACTGAGTTGTCGTCTAAAAACCTTCTACCAGGAAGGCCCGTGGCAGTTTGTGGCTCGCTGGAACAAATGCATTGCTCTAAAGCGAGACTACATCGAGAAATAATGTATCTGTTGAACACCCATCTGAGTTTATTAAGCTGTAGAATGAAAAGTGTAGGTAATTTTTGACTTACCTACGTAAAGGTATACATTGAACATATTGGTTTTTATCATAAACTATAGCTTATGCATCTGCTTTATTTCGTTCCAGGGTGATTCCGGAGGCCCTCTCATGCTGCGCTACCGTGGACTGTGGTACGCTGTGGGCGTTACGTCTTTTGGATACAACTGTGGAGGATACGGAATTCCTAGTGGTTACACGCGAGTTTCCAGTTATTTAGACTGGATACGTAAACACATATGAAACTGATCATATCTGGCAATAAATGACGAAGTGTTTTGATATTGTAGTTTTTTCCATGAAACTTCTCGCCCATATTTAATACGATTTTATGATTATGTGTTCAAAAGATGACTAGTCATCCATTTGCAATACGACAAGCACTCCAGTTTATTTGAGGACACTGAGTAATATAACTAACTAGTAGAGAGATAACTGAGCGGTTCGACAAAATCTGCTCGAGCCATTAATAAATGAATGAGTGGATATATGAAGTTCTGTACCTCAGAGACATAGTAATCTTAAGTCCATTTTTATTAAAACCCACTTCACAAAGGAAGGAGGTTATACATTCATATTGTATGAATGTCGTTTTTTTTTTTTTTTTTTTTTTTTGTCCACTCATAACTTCTCACCGGATGAACCGATTTTCATGATTTCTTTTTTAATCGATCGAGGGTGGTTTCCCATAGGTCCCGTACTTTCGTTTGACCATATTCGATAATCAGAAAAAAAGTTATGGGCAGAAATGTGGTATTTTTTTTGTTTTTTCATCCATAACTTTTGACTAAATGAACCGATTTTGATGATTTTTTCTTTAATCGATAGAGGGTCGTCTAACTCAAATATTGCAAATCAATTTGACTACATTTGTCTTTCAGAAATAACGGTACGGGTGAAAAATAATAAATTTTTTTTTTTTAATTGGAAAGGCTTGGCTTGATTTTCTTTGTTGGGAAATCTATTAATAAGTATGAAAGTTATTGCTAAAAATGTGTTTGTTACCATGGACTATAATATTAAAAGAAATAACAGCAAGAGTTTGACTGAAGGCTTCTCTGTGGCAAAAATTCATACAAATGATTAGTTTTTAGTGTCATTCATTCAACGAAGGTTTTCCCTTTGATATGGATTTTTTAAAAATAGAGTATTTAGTGTATTTATATAAAAAATGCATTTACACTAAAAAGAATAAAATAAAATAATTTTTGGCAAAAAAAAATAGAACCGACTTCAAATTATAAATTGCACTGAAAAGTGAAAAACAAATTTATTCTTTAAACAACATCGATGTGACTTTTAAACATAGTTTTAGAAGTCGGTGCAAAATTATGGGTCTAATTACCATTACACAATGTGCTACTTCATATTGGAACTGTTGCTAATTCTGGGCCATTTAGATTTGTAATTGATTCATCACAAAGGATTTTATCTATCCTATTTTTGCACCGAGTTCTAAAACTATATTTAAAAGTCACATCGATGTTGTTTAAAGAATAAATTTATTTTTCACTTTTCAGCGCAATTTATAATTTGAAGTCGGTTCATTTTTTTTTTTAAATTATTTTATTCGAGTTTACACTTAATGGACATACAGAGTACCGACAATAAAGCCTCTAGCTACATGAGGGTTCCAAACTTCGAAAGCTCCCATCTGACATCTTTAAGGTTCGCCCAGAAACGTCTATTCTAATAGTTCTAAAAATGTTAATTTTTTTACTTCGACGCAAGAACTGGAAAAATGGATTTAAGATACTATGGTTTTCAGATACAGAATTAATCAATCTAGAGTGAGTGAAAGAAATAAAAGACTTAATGACAGAATAAGTAATTGAAAAATCGAATAAATGAATGAGAGAACGAATGAACGATAAATGAACAATTGAGTGAATGAGAGAAATGAAAGAGATATCAATAAAAAGCCAAATTAATTTTTCCATATAATTATTCTAGCCGAGTAGTTTAATGAATCAAAGTGAACAGAAACCAAAGTGCTTTAGGCTCGATGCACACGGACAATCCGGTGGCGGACAGTCACGACAGTTCCGGCGCAGTAGTACAATAAGTTAAATGGGCCGACTCACACGACCAGCAAGATCAGATGCCGCAGTTCCGGTCATTGAGTTAAATGGGCCGATTCAGACGAGAGGCCGGCGCCTGACCGCAACCAGATTGTCCGTGTGCATCGAACCTTACTTTCACACAAAATAAAGAGGCGCAGATTTCTGTGTGCGTATGTGTAAATTAAGCCCAACAAAAACATAGATGTGAGAATGAGTCCAAGTTCGGTAGAAATGATCTTTGAGGGAGTCTGTGCCACCGATAAAAGAGTTGAGATCTAACAGGTATCAAGTTCCATAGCAGATCCTTTAAACACAGTTACAAACCTGCAATGTTTTAGTTACAAACCTGCAATGCTTTTCAAAAGGGTTAGTAAAACTTAGAGAGATCTTAATGAAGTTGGCCCAGTTGAATTGCAGGATATATTTTCAAACAAGTATGCAAGTAGACAAGTATTTACTAAAAGCACAGAAATTTACTTCAAAGAAAAGAAAGTTAGAGCTTGTAAAGTTGCTGAAAAATGAAAAGTCAAAGGTTGACCTGATTCCGACATTAGTTTAAAAAAAAACTGATTCTCGAGGTACTGGTGCAGAGCTTGGCATTACACCAGATAAAATAATTTTTGAAAAAATAATAGAACTGACTTCAAACTATAAATTGCGCTAAAAAGTAAAAAATAAAATTACTCTTTAAACAACTTCGATACGACTTTTAAACATAACTTTTGAAGTCGGTGCAAAATTTTGACAGTATAATTATCATTACGCCATGAGTTATTTTAAATTGAAGCTGTTGCAAACACTACGCCATTTATATTTGTAACTCATTCTTAGTTACAAAAGGAATCATGCATCAAAATCCCTCATAATTTCGCACCGACTTCTAAAACTATGTTTAAAAGTCGTATCGAAGTTGTTTAAAGAATAATTTTATTTTTTACTTTTTAGCGCAATTTATAGTTTGAAGTCGGTTCTATTTTGTTTTCAAAAATTATTTTATTTTATTATTTTTAGTGTAAATAAATTTTTATATAAATACTCTATTTTTAAAAAAATGCATATAAAAGGGAAAACCTTCTTTGAGGGAATGACACTAAAAACTAACCGTTTGTATGATAAATTTCGTTTTGAAATCGATTTTAAAGGGTCACTAGAGCAAACAAACTGATAGATTTCTTCTTCAGAAAGGCCTTCAGTCTATTTCTTGTTATAGTTGCTTTTAATAGTATATCTTAATGGCAACAAACTCTTTTTAACAATGAGTTTCATGTTGATTAACAATTTTCCCAACAAAGAAAAATCAAGCCCAACCTTTCCAATTAAAATGAAAAAATTCTTATTTTTCACCCATAACGTTTTTTCTAAAAAACCAATGTAGTCAAATTGATGTGCGATATTTGAGTTAGACGACCTTCTATCGATTAAAGAAAAAATCATCAAAATCGATTCCTTTAAGTCAAAAGTTATGGATGAACAAGAAGTTCCGTCTAGAACTATACGAGCCTACTTCCCCGTATACACCGAATTCAAATTTATAATCTAGCTATCTCTCTCTCTCTGTTTTTCTTGTTTAGTTTTAGTTCTTAATTGGTTCAAATATACCTTTTTCAACGGTTAATAGACATTCAATCATTCATTTATTAAGTCATTCATGTATTTAGTCACTCATTTATTCATTCATTATTTTGCTTATTCATTTAATCATTTATTGATTCAAAAATATTCTTGAAAATCCCGATCAAAAAATTTCATAGGAAAATAGGCTCCTTAGTTCTGGATGTACTTTCTATTTGTACATGTTCTACGTCATAAGAGCTTTCCGATAAAGTTTGTTCCAAGCAAATCGGTACGTTAGGTCAGGAATTATATAGGATTGAAATTTCCCCGTAGGCGGTATGTTAATTTTTTTTTTAACTGTTCAAAAATGAACAAAAATTGTTCAAATCAATATTTCACGCCAAGAACTTCTTCCAGTGAGCTTGTTCATGGGAACTTGGATCTTGTACCCAAATTTTACATAATTTGCTTCATTTTCGCCCATAGGCGCTAATGTTAAATTTTTTTGAACTGTTGAAAATTGAACAAAAAATTGTTCAAATCAAAAAGTAAAATATGGAAATTAGATGTCCTCGCCGAGATCTTTCGAATGAAAAAAGAATTTTTTGAATCGGACAATTCGTTCAAAAGTTATTAGGGGGGGACAGACCGACGGACAGACCGACAGACCGACCGACAGACAGACAGACCGACAGACACACTTTTTCCCCATCTCAAAACCCTACTTTCAAATTTTTTATTTTTCAATCTTTATTTAATTACTTAACTTATTTTTGACTTTTCTTGATTTTTAACGATATTTTCACGATACATTAAGCCTTCTTTCATGCTTTATTATTATTTTTTTTTACTTTTACGGGAAAGTAGGCTAAAAAGCTAAAAAATGGCCACATTTCAGCCCATACCTTTTTTCTAATTATCGAATATGGTCAAACCAAGGTATGGGACCTATGGGAAACCACCCTCGATCGATTAAAAAAAGAATCATGAAAATCGGTTCATCCGGTAAGAAGTTATGAGTGCACAAACAAAAAAAAAAAAAAAAAAAAAACCACATACATACAATATGATTGTATGACCTCCTTCCTTTGTGAATTCCGTTAAAAATTTAGCTGTGAATGATTTTGTCCTTGTAGAGTTTTCTATATAAAAAAAATTGTTATGTTGGCAAGATTGAGAAGATGGAAAGTGATGAAGCATATGTGAAATTCCCGAGGAAAAAAGTAATGAAACCTATTTTCCCAGAAATAGATGATATATCTATGGTGAACACTGATGATATTCTTCTGAAATTACCACTACCTATAATTTCATGTGGCACACATCGAGCTGCATCTTCCATTTTTTTTCTATGAAACTGAGTCAGTATAATGTTCGTTAAAGCAATTTAATTAAGATTCATTAATCATGAAAAAGGTGAAATTTCAGATATTTTCGTTGTAAGCACTAAAGTGCAATAAATGAGTCTTTAAAAACATGTACAGTAGTTTTTTATACCATATATGTATCTGTGTTCTCATGTGCCCCAGGTATGTTCACAACTGCCCCACCACTGGGGCAGATGTGAACAAAATTTAACATATTTTATAATGAATTTTTAAGTTGGAATTTACCGATATAGAAATTCACTTCACGAAAATATCAGTACATGTGTCAACTAACTATATACCACTTTTTTCTCCGATATCTCAAACCAATACTGAAAAATGTACAATAATGTCGTTTTTGTTCACATATTGCCCCCCTTTCCCCTATTCAAAAAGTTTGCTTATTTAATGAATAACACAAAAATTATATTGAATAAAAACAATACAATACAATGCAGAATACTATTCTGCATTCTGTATTGTTTAGTGTCTGTCTAAGAATAGTAGGATGGTTGTGTAGCTGGAGTTCCTTTATATAAGCTAGGCTTTAGAGTCCCGCAATGCGAGGGGAATTTCTTCCGAGGATTGCTGCCGGTGAGGCGCCGATGCGGCGCGGCAAGAATCTTTCACTTTAATCTTGTTTTTAGCTTGCTTACCAAAAAACCATACGATACGCATTTTTATTTCTTTGAACAAAAGTACAGTCAAACTAGGCTATAAAGCTTCACTTGAAAGTATTTCTGCAGGCTTATTTCTTGTGATTTTGAACGAAGTTCTATAAAGGGACTCTAGTGTCAGCAAGTGCTTTTCTCCCCCTTGCTAATTGGGTATGAACCCAGTATTAACAGACTAATCTCCAAGCTTTTTTAACTTTATACTTTATACCCAGTATTTTTACTTTTCGTACCATAAGAAGCCCCAAAATAACGTTGTGTCTTGGGCCCCCAACTGTCTTAATCGAGCGCTGGGTGCGCCTTTCGGATCTAAAGCGCCCTTTACACATACATTCTTAACCACGCGACTCAACGCAGCGCATCCAGCCACGCTCAAGAACGCGAGTAAAACCGTCGTGGCAGTTAAGAATGTTGCGGTCAGAGACTACAACGTTCCACGTTCCAAGCTGGCATGCACAACACAATGAAAAGTAATCAGTGGTGTAGTAGTCCTGAAAAATAAGTTTGGGGGGACGCTTGTATTAAAATGAAAAGGTAGGGGGACGCCGTCCCCCATCGACTACACCACTGAAAGTAATCCATCAAAGAAAACTCATTAGTAAATGAATTACAATAATATACACATAATACACACACCACTTTGTGATTTCAAACCCAAAACCTAGCAAAAGGCATTTTTTATTGCAAAAGCATGCAGAATTGTCCGATCATCCGGCTTTGATTCCGCGTACGTAAATTATATCATTTTTTGGTGCACGATCATGAGCGCGCATCTGAGTGTCATTCTTAACCGCGTTCTTGAGCGTCCTAAAAGTGCATTTACAAACTCTTGAACGCGGATCTGAATGGCTCGCCATCTGGAGCGCGGTTAAGTACGTAAAGGGCGCTTTAGAAGGGGTTCGCCAAGAAACAAAGGTTGGGAACTACTGATCTATATCAAGACATTATGATTGTACTTTTCAGTGTGTATCTTAATACTGCTATAAATGCGAATGTTAAGATGCCTGTTTGTTAATCAATCATGTCAGAAGGGTTCAACGGATCTGAATGAAATTAGGAACAGATAGATTATTGTCTGGAATAGCAAATAGAGATCAGTGATAGCACATGGGCTACTTTTCATCCCGGAAAAATATACGGTTCCCGTGTGGAGAAACTATAAGAATTTAGGTCTCACGCTCTGCCACTAGGCGCTTTATGGTGAGCATTAAGTTTTCTAAATCGCGTTATTACAATTTTGTTGCGGAAAATGATCTTCTAAGCAATTTTGGATGAACTTATTTCAGTTGAAGTTTGAAGACCTATTTGTTCACCTTCAATTTGCCTCCTTTGTCTTTAAAAATATCAATCTCGATCAATAAATACAGACTTGATTTTAATTTATTCGTTTGCTGTTTTGTTTTAGTTTCAGGTACATATTGAAAATAAATGGTTGTTAGGTTAGTTGTTTACTTTTGTAATTAAATTGTAGTTAGGTTAGTTATAATCTGTGTAATTTGTTATTGTTCTTTATTCCTTGAAAACGACCGTAGCGTATAGTTGCGTCCTAATGCTGTGCTATCTGGCCCAGAATTCACAAAATATTTATCACCAAGAAATCAGAGCCTACAAGGGGGCGTTGATCGATCACTTAAAAAAAAATTGTATAGCGCCATAATGTTCCTTCCGGTTTTTAAGCCTTCGACGCCCCAACTCCGTTTAATTTTGTTTAAGACTTCAGCTGCTGAGAAATAGTGCCCAAAAGGGCACCTTTTATAATATTTTCCCACATTGATCACATTTTTGTCAGTTCTCACCCATACACATCAAAATTTCTACGTGAACGAAGTCGCGGAACTGCTAGTTATAATTACCATATATGATTTTTTTTCTTTTTGACAAATCTCCGCGGATAAAAGATAAAATGTAAATTTGCCAAAGATGAAAAACAGACATGCACCCACATTTAATTAGTTTTCAGAAACATAAGAATCAGCTGCAATCTATCATTGTTGGGCAATGAACCATCATGACGGAATGACATTTTTAATGAAAAATTAAAGTTTAAATTATTTCAAT
Source organism: Octonoba sinensis (assembly GCA_038502835.1). NCBI lineage: Eukaryota > Metazoa > Arthropoda > Arachnida > Araneae > Uloboridae > Octonoba > Octonoba sinensis. The sequence goes on along the minus strand of CM076606.1, from coordinate 11,318,679 downwards.
GAAGTTATTTTCATTAAAAACAGATTTTTTTCCCGTTGTATGTCACTGTTAACAATTAAATTTTGCACAAAAAAAAAGGAATTTGAATTATTTTATATTTTTATGTTTATGCTGTTTTTAGGTTTGTGACTTACCTTGCTTTTTATTTTAGACAACAGAAATCTGGATATGAGGATTTCAACTGTATTATGATTTTTGGAGAAAAAGTAGTGCTGTAAGGAGCACATTTAAAAAATAAGGAATCAAAGAATAATCAAAAATTTTTTATTTCAATAGCAAAAATATACTATTTGATGCAATAAATGCTCTTGTTAAATATAATACTCTACATGACGTAATTTATTTAACATTTCTTGTTTACATAATAACTTAAAATATTTACAAACATTTGTCAAATTAAGCAAACTATCTTAAGTTTTTTTTACCTCCTTTTCCTTCTTCATTCGTGCTTTAAAAATTGTTTGCAGTTATTAATTTTAATCTACATTTATGAAATGAGGAAAAGTTTTGAAGAGAGTTATCATCTCACTTTTAAGTTTAAAAAATATAGAGCAAAATTAAACATTTATTGTGACTTTATGGTTGCAAAAGTAAATTTGCCCTAATTTTTCTATAATTTTTTAATTAAAAACAAAAACAAAACAAAAAAAAACTGAAGTAAAATCATCTTATAAGAGAAGCTAACAACATAGAGATAATATTGAAAAAAAAAATGTTTAAAAAAATTTACTTCACAGTCAGAAGCGTTAAAATAGTTTCAAATAATACATTAAAGATCTAATTGTGGCAGTGTTTCCAAAAGCGTGGCCTACATACTCTTGGGGCATGGGGAAGAACTTGTTGATGGCACACGGACTAAGAACATCAGGGAAACCTCTCTGTTTTAAATTGCCTCAACTTATTGTTGCAATGAAAAGAGAGTTTGTTTTACATTCCAATTAAGAGTTGAAAAGCAACTTCAGTAAAAAAAATTGACAAACACTGCATTTAGAGGACTTACAAGTAGGACTGAAAAAAACAATTTTTCTGATTTAAACAAAAATATTGAATGGCTAAGACGTCCATTTTTACACTAACGCTACATTAATGACAGAAGGTTTTTCACATGCACGTGAAAGAAGAATTGGAATTAGCTTCAGGCAGGCTGGAAAATAAGCAGAACATCTGTAACTTTAACACCATTTTGGTTGCAAATTGAACATGTGAATCAAGTTAACAGAGAAAGCTGTAACAAATTATACAGATTTTTCTTATTAAACAAAATTTGATCCTTTTCACTGATTATAATCAATGTATATATATATATTTATTTATATATACATACAATTGACAAGGGGTGCTCAAATAATACAAAACTTATAGAAGGAGTTCCCATGTGTCAAAAGTTTAGGAGAAGCTTGCCTTTTGGTTTATATTTCATTTTCTTTTTTTCTTGAAATAATGTTCAAGTAAAGAAAATTTTGAATTTGGTTTTCAAACACAGGTTAATTGCAATCTAGGATTACTTTTAAAAAAAAAAAACATTAATGTCATTGGTTTTGTAATGTAGTACAGTATTTTTTAAAATACACGAAATATCATTCAATGGAATAAAAAGAAATTGTAAGCAATTTCGGGAGGGAGGGGACAAACATGGATACAGGATTTTGCTGAGGTAGAAGTGATTTTGCCCAACCCTCGGAAAAATTTGTTAGAAAGCAGATTTTTTTTTAAATTTTAGTTCGTTAATCACATGATCTTTAATAACACTCGATTCTTAGGGAAGAGTACAAATGCTTTCATTGTCCCTCCCCCACCATGCAGCTGAAAAGGGGAGGGGGGCAGGACCAAATTGTTTAATGAATGTATGAATGGATGTTTGATGGATATAAAAAGTCACTGAACAAATGAGTGAATAAATTACTAATGAAATGAAAGAATAAATGAATAATAATATAAAAGTATAAACAAAAGAAAGGAATAAATAAATGAAAAACTGAATGAGTAAATGAATGAAATAAACCGAAGAGGTGAAGGAATGTACTCTATTATTTATTTAATCAGCCAATTAATCCTTCATTGATTCACTAATACCTTTAAACAATCCAAAATTTAGTAAATGATTAAAGAATTCAGTTTCATTAAATTAATTAATCACTTATTCATTCATTCTTTTGATTTTTGCTTTCCTCACTCATTTTTAATCATTCATTTATTTAATCATTAATCTTTTTATTCACTAAGAATGTAAGCTGAAACAAATTTAATCAGGTTGAAATCATAATCTAGATTAAAACCTATCTAATTAAATTTATTGTCCGTTTCTTTAGAATAGGCTCATCAAGGACACGTTTTCTGCTTCTTCACCATGGAAACTGAGAAAGAAAAGTGAGACAGACTTTTTTTGTGCACTGCAGTTAAGGCAATTCCATTACTACACCTCTGATTAGAACTATAATAAAACCCCGTTAAAATGTATCTGTCAGGGGACATGTTTGGCACCCGCATTATAACATAACCGAGGTCGTGAAACTATACCGCAGAACCCCATTCATTAAACAACCCTTGCTTTTGTTGTATCATTTTTAACTTTATCAATTACTTGTAACTTTTCTACTTAGCAGTCATTTTATTCAGTCGCTGTGCAAGAAGCACACATCTCAACTGCGCAATTGGTCTATCGAGAGATAGATTATAAACCAGCTCCTTATGTTATTAACATGGGACTGTGAAGGTCTTGAGAAAAAAATTGAGATTTGGAAGGGGAGGAATGCATTTCTCAAAGAAACAATGTTTAAAGCCTGAATATGATGGAGAATATGTTTACTTTTCAGGAATGCTAAAGAATCTAGAATACAAAGCTTGATTTTGCTATAAAAGAAGTTACACACGCATAACTAAACTTCTGAAAATGGAATAGTTAAGCATTGAACTGAACAGTTATATAAGAGAATTGGTAAATAAGGAATAACCTTTAAATGGCAATGATAAAAGGGGGGTTTAAATGTTGGGGGATGTGATAGTCACCGCGGTATATCAGATTCTGCGGTATGCTGAGGCGCGGTATAACAGGGTTTTACTGCATTAGAATAATTGAGAAAAAGTAACAAGAAATAATTTATTTTTGATACTAAGTAAATGCAATTAAATTTCTTATAAATTTAATATGGAATGTTTAGATAAGATTTTAACATTTCTAAAATATAAAATACAATACATTAGGTATACAATAGCTTTCTGAAACACACCAAAATATTAGAATAAAATTTAGATTGGTTCAAAATATTAGAATACTTTATCTTACGCAATCAATATTTGCCATTGAAAAATAAATCTCCTTTGAATGCTTCTATTATTATTATAACTAAAATAACAAACTTCCTTATCATGTTTGCAAAACCAACGTGGGGAAAAAGTTTATAGCACGAAAACCATCATGACTAGAAGGGCAAAAGGTAGGAGAGTGGGAAAGTTGTGTGACCTTGATGCGCCTATTCTAATTACATAGTCCAGTGTTTCCCAACCTTTTTTCCCTTGCGAACCCCTTCTAAGATCCGAAAGAAAATGGCGAACCCCCTTCTGTAGTCGTTAGTAATGGGTGACGAATCTATAAAATTTATTGCGCATTTATTTTCCACGTTGTACAGTACAATACCTCATAACAAATAATTAAAACATAATTATTGCAAAGCACATAAATTTAAATAAAAACCAAAATATAGGTAAAAATAATTTTTTTGATATTACTTTTTTTATTATTTGTTCGTTTTGATTCCAAACTTAAAATTAATGAATAAATATCTTCTGGTTCCACTTGAGGGTTTGTATAATGAAAAATTAGCCTAAAATAATGGAAAATTTCACATTTTATGTAGTAAATTATCACATTTCCGACTCGTTTTTTGCGCTTACAATGAAAAAGTACAAAATAACAGGAGAAAAATACCTTTTAAAATTTAAAGTAATATCTTTCGGTAGCAATTTGGTACCAAATTTGGTTGTGATCCAAATTAGAAACCAAGCAAAAGTAGAAATAAAATGCATTTCAAATTTTGTATGCATGTTTCCTATGCCAGTCCACTACTTTTCTGCATTATCTGGAAAGCAATTTATTTTTAAAAAAATCATTTTGCTCTCCTTCCTATAAGTATGTAAATTTATAATTTTGTTTTTTCTTTTACGTTAGCGATAAAAAATTCCGCCATTGCAATATTATTTTCGCGAACCACCGGTTGGGAAACGCTGACATAGACTATAGTCTGTTGAATTTCAATCAGCTTAATTTAATCTTGAAAAAGGAATTTGAACTTAATCTCTTTTTAGGTGACCAAATAAGACGAAAAAAGAAAAACTTACTGCAACACTTGCAACATACCCTGACTTTTTCTTATTTTCACGCTTGAAGCTGTATTTTTTAACCATTGCTTTAAGTTATTTGATGCAGCAAAAAAAAATTGCTTAAATTCTAAAAGGGCTTCAGGAAAATTCTTCTCAGGTATGCTGTGAAACTTGACAGAAATGCATTGCAGTCACAGGAGAAAATTTTGCAGGCAATGCAATAAATATTTATCAAAAATTGATTTTTTGCTTTGCAGCATTACACTCGTTGACATAATGGTAAAATTGCGAATCTACGGAAATTAAATTTTTCAGGGAAACAAATAGCAAGTTTAAATATTTCTATTTAATCAAGTTTTTCTTTGAGGAATTTGTTGTTTTAGTATGTATATAAGTAAATAAGTATAAAAATATAAGTTACTCATTGAAGGTTAACTTACATTTTAATACTTACTTTATTTTACGTTCCTAAACCCATTTTCGGGAAAAAAATCAGATTGTTAACCATTGTGTCAAAGATACATTTCTTGATCATCTGAATAAATTAACCATTGAAAAATGACAACTTAATAGGTTTTTACATTGCTTGAAAAAGAAACATATTAATCATGACCATATTCAAAGTTTCAAAAAAATATGCTCTATAGATTATATAAATTAGACATAATTTAGGCATAATTACATTAAATATAAATTTAAAAACAAAAATTTTGAAATCTTACTGTTTTATGACAGATCATAAAAAAGGTGGGAGCCACGGATCCAATTAGGCAAAAAACTTTCGGAGATTGAATGAGAAGAAGATTTTTTCCAGGCTAAGGGACTATTTGATGAACAACTTTTTGAATAGTTCTGCGGCAAATAGGGCACGGTTTCTTTTGCTTCTGCAGCGTCCGTGCACACCTGTAGCATGTCACTTGGTGTGCAATTTTACCATGTATAATAGAACCCATTGCAGGACTCGAACAACAAATGATACACAACTTTTCACAAGTATTTGGAACTGCATTGTTCTTAAAAGGTAAAACTGCCTTCTGGTCTGAAGGAATTTTTAAAGTCTTATGATCATTTAAGCACTCTTGAGATGAAGGAAAGTTGCAGTCATCACATGAATTTCCATTGCTGAGTGCTTCAAATGAAGGGCCAGAAGAACTAGCTCCTAAGTCTAATGAACTTATGGAATTGTCTCTGGATATTTTTGAAAAATAATCGGCATTCTGAACAGATTTCAAAAAACCATTTGATTGTAGAGATGGGTATGAAGAACTAATGTCACTTTGTGATAGGCTTAAAGAAGAACTTTGTGACAAACCAGCAGAATCATGTACTGTTTCTGAATGAGAACTCTCAAAGCCAGATGTTTGAAGAGAAGAGCAAGAAGAGCTTATACTATTTACAAGTGAAGTTTCAGATGTACCTCGAGACATACCTAAGGAATCAGCAGTTTCCTGAGAAGAGTTACAAAAATTTTGCGATTCCGGGGAAGAATCCGAGTCTTTAGTTCTGAATAAACTAGGAGAATCTTCAGAATGGTATTCACTAGATTTAGTATGATAAGTCTTACTTTGCTCTTTCTCTCTAGACATTTGTTTTTTCTTCCTAAAAGACATTTTCCACATTTCAAAATCTTTCTTTTTCTTTTCAGGCAACCATCCAGTTCTTTGATCAAAGCATGCTAAACAATATCTCATGAGTGGTTTATTAAGACTGCCACAAGTTCTGCACAACCATCGATCCTAAAATTAAATTAGAAGAAATTATTCCTACTGTTGTGAAGTTTAAAAATTTAGACAAATTTGTGTGCAAAACGTTTTTAAGGAAAAATAAATTATTTGAATGTAAAAAAGATTTTTTTTTTGTTAAGATTGTCTGTTTGAGTTTCAATGTGAGTAAAAACTTTTGGAAGTTAAATGATGGATTTGAGTTGCAATATTCATGCTACATTGTACAGGGTGTTTCTAAAAGAATATCACGGTTTTAACGCATATTTATTACGTAAAACTTAAAATCATAATTATGGCATGAAATGAAAGAGCAACTAAAACAGTTTTGTTTGTTGGTACACGCATTCGCTAGAAAGCCTCTGCGCATGCGCAAAGAAAGCGCTAGTAGCAAAAATGGCAACTAGTGAACAGAAATCTTTTCTGTGTTCGACAATTTGCAAAGATTGAATCTGAGGTTTCTGTGGAACATGCATTACAGATAAAGTTCAGATGTGATCACCCAAGTCATAATAATATCTGTAGATAATATCATCAGTTTGCAAATACTGATTAGTGGAACATCACTGTACTCGAATGCTGGATTGGCCTCAAAGGGCACAGCCTGTTTCGTATAGTTTAATCGCATCCGATCTCACGCCATCTGATTTCAACCTGTGGCGGTTTATAAAGGATCATGTGTTTTTGCCTCCACTACTAGCTGACTTACCTGACCTAAGAAACAGGATTGAGGCAGTTGTTGCAACAATTACACCACAAACACTGAACAACGCTTGGGAAGAACTGGACTATCGACTTCATACCTGCCAACCTCAAAGAGAAAAAATCCTGAAGATTTTTCGGTCAAATCCTGAAGATATTCAATAACGTAACCCCCCCCCCCCCCAATAAGCATAAAGACATACATCATATTACAGTATAAATACTTAAACTCCTCCTCATTACTTTAGAATTGTTTGTTAAAAAAATTTTAGTAATAGAATGCTGTTTTATGCTGTCATTGTTATTTCATCATACTGCCCAAACTTTTTTTTAACTCAAATAAAAATTGGAAAAAAAAATGAAATGGAAACATCTACTTTTGGAAAGTATTTATTCCCCAAATTGAAAAATATAGAAGATAGAAAATGAAATTTATAGAATATATTAAACGACAAAAATCAACATAAATACTAAAAAATTATATACTCATAATTAAACAAATACATTACATCGATAGTAGCGATAATAGCGTTGTTCAACAACAGATGAAAACAAAACAAACCATGCAGTTTCCAATCGCCGCTCCGACCTGAAAACACGCGTTTCTCCCACGAGCAGTAGCCAATGTCGCCAACTGCGCTCAGATTGGCCAAGAATGTAAAAGCACTTATCCTACTGAGAACCGCATTCATATCGAAATGCAGATTCCCATATCCCCAGCCGATTAGTGGATTCGCCCAAGGTGTTACTTTTTATGTCAACCTACTACTCGTTTACTGAATGCTACTGGCCACCGCAACCGCTAAAAGCAGGCAAGTAAAGTCAGTGAGCACAGCTTAATTGGCGCATTATGGCTGAAATTGGCGTGATGGAAAAAATTCTCAAAAGTAAAACAGAAATCCGGATGATTTCTTTCCCGAACGGAAGGCTAGAAGAAAATGCGTTTTTCCTGAAAACCACGGATTTTCCGGAAGAGTTGGCAGGTTCGCGACTTGATGTGTGCCATGTGATGAAAAATACTCATACTAATCACTTGCAAGATTGTACGTAAAACTTGTTTGAGTTGCTCTTTCATTTCATGTATTAATTATAATTTTAGGTTTCACGTTTTAAATACTACAAAGCGTTGAACCCCGATATTCATTTAGAAACCCCCCCATGTAAACTATATAAAGTATAGCCAATACATAACTGCATTAAGCACAGCTAGAACTTACAGACTCTGGAATTTCAACATCATCATCATCTTCATCTTCCCCTTCTGAGCTCTCATCTGCCCAAAACTCAAAGTCACTGTCAGTCTTGTGTAGCACAGAGATGATGGCTGCAGCATTCAGAATAACCTAATAAGATCCATATGACATTATTGCAAACAAAAAGAAATAAATTTATAAATGTGTATGCAGATATGATAAACAAATGGAACAGTTAAAGTAGAAAATATACAATATAATCTTGATTTAATGATTGTCTATGGACTGTTAAATGCATTGTCAAATCAAGCATATTGTTAAATTGGGGGAAACTGTTGTTGAACAGCGATGTTTATCTTACACCTGATACATTTAGCAGAGTTAAAACCAGAAGACAAGTTTAAAATAAAATAATTCAGCATAATTAATTCAGCATTATCAACATAAACAAAAATACATCCATATTACACTCATAACTCAGACCAACATGTCATTTGTAAAATGACTAGATAAGTGAGGTTTGCATATTGATATAAGAACGGGATGGTTTTCACCTGTACAGAAAAAAAGACGCTATGAGCACAACAGCTCAGAAAGAGCCAAGTCTTTCTCACAACACAACCTCTAATACGTGCAAGGGTCTGAGAATATTGACTCGGCAGACAGACCGCTTGAATACCCTTTTACACATTTACATATTGTTTGTATTCCGCTAAGGTAACGCCCAATGCATATGCGATCCGTGATTAGGTCAGGAGCCGGTGACGTTGTGCTTGAGTACGTCATGTCCCGGCACTGCCCATCTGTTACACGTCTAAATGTTGGCACGTGTGTTGGGATGATAGCGGAACATTTCCTAAGAAGTGAGATATGTTTAATTTATGGCTATCAGAAACGCAATATTTATCAAATCCAGTTTAACACTTCTAAAATCTATCACTAATTCAAGGAAATTGTTAAATCAAGCATTGTTACATTGAATTTATATTGTAGTTGTGTTCCCTTGCTATTCCAACACATGGATGATATATTACTTTGGATATCACAGTGGCAGGAGTCACAGTGCATTTTGAGTGTTTTGAGTGAAAAAAAAGTAGTGTATTTTCATAAAAAAGTAGGAAATTCCAACAAAAAAACAGAAGTGACAAAAGCACTTTAATGAAACAATAGAATACATTCAAAAGAATTGAAGAAGATTTTTGCTTCTATGTGTACACATAAACAGGCATATTAATAGAAATGTTGTAATAAGAAAAACTGCATATACTTATAACAATAGTGGAAGTATTTTATCACTTGTGCAGCATTTTAAGTAAACTGAAAACATACCAATATTTTAAAGGGGGCATTATGGAGAGTGAAAAATTTCAATTATAAAGCAGAAAACATTTTTAATTACAATATTTAGTTCGTATATTTTTCTTTTCTATAATTAATATATTGAAGTAACATTTTTCTTCAGAATTTTTAGACCCCCACCTTACTAAAAATCACTTTCAAAATATGTTTAGTTACAAAACAAATAACTTTTGAAACTGTTTAGTTATAAAAATAATATACACATTTGACTAAATATTTCTTAGAGAGATTTAACAAATTGGAAAGTTATCTAAAGCAGAAAAAGCTTCGGAAAGCATGATCCAAAAAACAATATTTAGAACATTTCACAATTAAAATGCAGCACAATGTTTTCTTTTTTTCACCCGAGTTTCTTTGATTGACTTGTGCAAAATACTCTTAACATTTGCAGGGTTCCCACCAAGAATATGATACAAAAAAGTGACCATTTAAGAAAAAAAAGTGACCAAAAAAGTGATCAATTAAAAAAAAAAGTGACCAAATGAGAATAAGCTTTGCATTACCACTAAAACACATGTAGAAAAAAGGATTTTGGGTTTTTAAGCATAGAAAAATATACATTTATTTTCTTCACATGCAAAAGTTCCATCTAGAACTATGCGAGCCTACTTTCGTACATTCCAACTTCAGATTTATACTTCTGCTATCTCTTTCTCTAAATTCTCATTTAGCTTTAGTTCTTGATTACTTCAAATGTACCGTTTTCAACGGTTAACACATATTCATTCACTCATTAATTAATTTACTCGTTCATGAATTTGTACACTTATTTATTTTTTCATTCATTCATTCTTTCACTCATTCAGTTATTCATTGATTCATTCTTTCGCTTATTCATTCATTCCTTGAGAAATATCCTTAAAAATCTCGGTCAAGAAATTTCATAAAAAAATAGACTCGATTAGTTCAGGTTGAACTTCGTATCTGTACATGTTCTTTGGCCTAACATCTTTCCGATAAAGTTTGTTCCAAGTGAATCCGTCAGCCAGATCAGGATTTATATAGGATTGAAATTTTCCCGTAGGCGCTAATGTTAATTTTTTTGAACTGTTCAAAAATGAACAAAAATTGTTCAAATCTAAAAAAATATTTAACACAGAGAGCTTCTTCTAATAAGCTTGTCCACACAAACTTGGATCTTATGCCTAATGTTACGTAATGTGCTTTATTTTTGCCCATAGGCGCTAATGTTAAGATTTTTTTAACTGTTCAAAATTAAAAACAAAAAATTGTTCAAATGAAAAAGTAAAATATGGAAATGAGGTGTCCTGGCCAATTTCCCCAAAAGTTATTGGGGGGGGGGGGGGCTGACAGACGCATCTTTTGCCCATCTCAAAACCCTACTTTCAAATTTTTCATTTTTCATTCCTTATTCAATTACTTCTTTGACTTTTCTTTATTTTTAATGATATTTTTACGATACATTAAGATTTCTTTCACTTTATTTTTTGGGAAAGTAGGCTAAAAACAACAGAAAGTTCAATCCTTAACTAATTTTCCATAAATCAACATCACCATCATCTCAAATAAAAAATCATTTTTGAAAAACCAATGATTTTTCACCAGACACAGAAAGAAAGCAGCCATACATATATATGCCAGGGGTGACCGATTATGCTAGCAATTTGCAGAATCAACTTTATTTTTTAATGTGTGAAACAAGAAAAGTTATTTTAAATGTTTTATCACGAAAATAAAATTAATTATAGGTAATAAAAACATTTAGAATATCAGAAGAGTATGTGCAAAATATTTGAAACAATTAGATAAATTAAAAGTATGTATATACAAGGAATATTTTGATCCTTTCTTAAAAAATTTAATTCAGAATATTCTTTGATGCAAAATTAAAACACCAAAACTAAGTGCAGTGAAACCTGTGTAAGTTGACCACTTGCGGTGCAGCACTTTAGTGGTCAACTTACAGAGGGTGAAGGACTGATTCCGTTCCTGAAAAAAGTGGTCAGCTTAAACAGGTGTTCAATTTACAAAGATAGTCAACTTTACGGATTTTACTGTACTTCAAATGCATGCTAGTGCAAGGCTCAAAAGAGAAAAAAATAGTTTAATATTTCAAAATTTTCTTTTATTGGGATTACTACAGAAATAAAGTTAATTTGAATATTATTTAAATTTATGTCAAATTACATATTTTAGAGCAAGTAAAAAATAAAAATCTTTTGATTGACAACTAAAGAAGCAAATAAAATCAATTATAAGCATGAAAAACAGGAAAAGGGCCAATGCCCAGTTAAATCAAGCAAGGAAATCGCTAAATTAAATGCAGTCTGTTCAAGAAATTATTTTGATTATAATCCTTTATCCAAAGCTAATTTAGAAAATACACATACCAAAAGTAAAATATTTGAAAAGTATACTTTAAGTGCCTACTTATCCTGTAGCAAAAAGTTTTTAACTTGCAAATCGTTCAAAGGCTAAAAATGAAAATGATATGATAGAATAGACCTTGAAAAGCAAAAAAAAAAAAAATCAGAAAAGAAAATCAATACAGTAGGAATGCTTAAAAATTTTAAATGTTAATATAAAAATCTCAGAAAAGAATGCTTCAAAAATTTAGAGAACTGTCGCCCCTGGTATATAAATGGCAGCATTCTGTAAGAGTTCCAATTTATAGTCTTAGATTTCTTTAGAAAAAATGTTGTGATTAAGGAAGATTTTCTCTTCTGTAATTTTTTAAAAATTTCATGTGCTCCTTTGCTATGTGCTCATCTCCATCAGCTTTTATAGATTTAGCACCCTCTATCATTTCCCGAGCAAGCTGTTTTTCTGTAAAAGCTAGATTTCTAATGCCCTCTTTTAACTTTTCATTTGCCTCGTCAAGTAGCTTTGTGGAAACTATTTTATTTGCATTTTACCTGGTGTTTATAGGAAAAGTTAGGTGGTTGTATATCACTTTATGAGACCAATGAAAAAAAAAGTGATTTTAGGTGACAATTTGCTACAAAAAGTGACTTTAAGTGACCAATGAAAAAAAAGATGATTTTAGGTGAAAAAAGTGACTTGGTGGGAACCCTGCATTTGTCATATAATCGGGCCCATTTGTCATGTAGAGGCCAAATATGGCTAAAAATTTAGATCGACTTCCCCATTAAATTTTACGATTATACATTCCCCCCCCCCCCCCATTTAAAAATTTGCACAAAAGAATTAGTTGGTCGTGAATCGAGAAGTGGAGCAAGTGTTTCCGCAAAACTCCAAGATATTTCATAATTTAGATGCACTGTGAAACTTTGAACAATACAAAAAGAAAAAGAATTTACCCCATTACTGCTATATCGTGAAAATACTGGACAAAAGCAAAAAATGCGAAAACAACATTGATTTATTTTCACATCAGCATTCCTGAATATTCTTTGGAGTACTCCTTACATGAGTTGATCAATTCATAGGAAGTAAAATCGGTTAAAATATTACTTGTAAATTTTTTTTAAAAGGTTCAAAAACAAAAAAAAAAAATCTCGATCGAGATATCAAAAAACTCTAACATTCTTTAAAATGTTCGGAGATGGGTTGGAGAACATCGTGCTTTGACAAAACTTTACGCTCATCCTAAAAACTTTATATGACTATTTCATTGAAACTTTTTCATGCTGGATAGGAATGGGCAAGCTGCTGGAAATCGGATTTTTAGTTGGTGTAATGAATAGACTGCCACGTGCGTCATGCTGACTCTTTGTCGACTCCTTCATGTTGCTCTCAAAAAAAACTATTTAATAAATCGTGGGTCCGGAATAGGCATTGGAGATTATTCCTTCAAATGTTGAGTTCCTCGATTATTTACTTATCTATCAGGATCGGATGTTACCAGATTTGGATCTGGCCACACCGAGTTGGAATCCATCCTCGGTTCCCACAAAGAGCTTCTCGTGAGCAGCTACAGAAAAAGCGTGCGATTTCAGCCGACACACAAGCACCACTGAACTCAAAAATTTTATCTCACACATGCACAAGGTAGCCAACGTGGTCGCTTGAAAACAAGATATCAATCCGCCGTGAATCTCAGCAGCCAATCAGAACAGAGCACAATGAAGCAACATCATGACATCACGCTTCTAGCTCCCGCAAAGAAAAAATGAAAGCCAAAGCCATGTGAACGAAGAATACAAAAGCTTGATGCATATAAATAACGAACGCGCTTACTCCCGTTGAAAATAAAAATACCCCCATTTAAAAAAACAATAAATCCCAATTTTTTTATACAATATAATACCCTTTAAAATAAATAAAAACCCAAAATTAATATTTTCACAAAATAAATAAATGCTATACCGAACTTCTTGAAAAACAAAATGTTGAATTCCCCCCTTATAAAATAAACGAAAAATATGTGATATACTATATCACAACATTATTGACTTCCTCTTTTAAATTTACATATCTCTGTTTAATCTTTATCTTCAAACCTGAATCACTTTCTTCCAATTTCTTGTATGGAGCTTCCAGCAAGGGTTGCAGCATCCATAGCAATAATGTGGGGAATTTTCGCCATTAAAATACATTTTAAATTCAACAGACACACACAACAAAAACCACTCGTAGAAAAATAAAAGAGAAGTACTAAACACACTATTTACCTCTTCATCATCTGTATCAGTTCCGGAAGGCAAGGTATTACTTTCACTTGAATATTCAACTTCATACTCAATGTCAAACACGTCTGCTGTTGCCACTGTATCACCATTATTAGAGAAGAAATCATTCTCGGATTCAGACCAATATGAAATATCACTTGAGTCTTTGACATATTCAGTTTCATAGCCCTGAAAAGTAGAGCAGTATTGTTTTCAGGGGTAGAAAATCAAAAATTCAGTTTTGTATCAGAAAAAATACCAGTTTTCTATTCGCATTATCAGTTTTGCATTTTGTCTAGTTGCAATTTTTTTTATCAGAACTCTCAGTTTTGTATCAAGTCAATGACAATCGGCGTTCGAAATTACTGGTGGTCCACTGGTTCAAAACCACTAAAATTCCCCTTGGGCCACCAAAAAAAAATTATCAGTGGTTGGTAGGACTAGGGACCTGGCTCACCTTTAATAGAACTTTTAGAATGCCAGCAGACTCATTTAGTTTCTCTGGTGATATCAGCCCAGACTGAACCACGAAGTTTGTATTCTTCTTTTTCTCTCATTTGGCAGATTGCCAGCACTGAGGATCCCCCCCAACTACCCGACTGCCTACTCTGTTGAGAGGGAGGACGATAGCATTCATTTCACCCCCCCCCCCCTTCTGCCTTTCCTGTGATAGTGGTGAAAAAAAGGTTTTCTTCTTTGTTTCGTGCATGTTCAAAGTATTTGTTTAGTGGAGTGTAAGAGTGCATTGTTTGTAGTTTCTTTTTCCACCGAAGTTTTTTAACATGAGACATTCTGCAATCAATCTGCAACAATGGCTATTGATTTTATTATTATTATTTAATTATTTATTATTATTATTTAATTATTTTATTATTATTAATTTTTCCAGTTGATCATATAGTTATTCAATTTTTTTAAAAACATTATTTCCATAGTAACCTTAGTGTGTTATCAACTATCAAATCAATTAGCTGCAGTTAATTAAGTTTTATTATAAATGAATTTAAAAATGATCATTAAGAGTAAAAATGATATTTTCAACTAAAGTACTATATCTTGTTACAGGTTCTGCGTCTTACTTTAAATTGATGATTGTGTCCTTATACAAAACACACAGAGAAATTTATTTTACAAACTATTTACACTATACACAGATTAAAGAACAGAAAAATATGTCTCGGAGTTCACAACATTACCATACAACCAACAGTAACCTCGTATTTCTTAACCAAATACGAAAAGAACAAGCACGAAGACTATCAGGCGCTCGCCAAAATCTAACACCTAACTGAACTAAACTCTTCCCCAGAGCTGTTTATAAAGCATCGTGGATCAAGTGATATTAATATTCCCGAAATTGCCATCAAAGACTAGAATTATCTATCACGTGATCCAGATGTCGCGAAGCTTGGCGAGAAACAATTGTGGTTAATTTCTGTGGACTAATAGATGTTCATGTTTACTGGTCCAGACCAGTAGTTTTTTTTTAACAATTTCTAACGCTGACAATTTTGCATCAAAACTATCAGTTTTTTATCAGGTATTTCTTAATTTTAGCAGTAATGATGCTTAAAGAAAATAGTTTATAAGGAGGAAATATTTTTTGCAGTGTACAATAAACCATAATGGATTTCAGGCTACAACAATTTTTAACTCAAAAAAAAAGAAAAAAAATCTTGTATCATAGACAACTAACTTTCTGCATGTAAACATGCTTCTTAAAAGAAAAGTATCTCCAAGTTAACTTCGGGAGTATTCTAGAATGTAGCTGGAACAGGATCTTTTAATAGAAACCGACACCGACGATGGATTATTCAAATGGTGTTTAAATGGTAGGAAATTATTCAAATGGTGTTACACCCGAACGATGACAAAGCAAAAGGTAGCGATGAAGACGAAAATAATGAAATTTTGCCTGCTATGTCTAACGAACATTGCATTGAATTTTAAAGAACTTATAGCAGGAATGGATCTTTTATAGACGAAACGCACATAATGGCTGTTCAAAAAATCCAGTAATTGCTTTTACAGCAAAAGCCTAATTTTTGTCAACTGAAGCTTCATGAAATTTTTAAAAATAAACACTATTTAATATATATTTGAATCATTTATGTCATTTTCAAACCCCCCTCTCTAGTTTTGACTGGTGAATGTTATTCATTTTTATCTTTTAAAGTTCTTTTGTTTCAATATTTCTTTATTTCTTAATTTAAAAGTATTTCTTTACTATTTTCTACTTATTTTGAAGTATTATTATCATTTGCTATTGTAATTTGGGTGCGATAAACATCCGAATATCGGCATTTTTTAGCGATCCAAAAAACCGGGAAATTCAGTTATCCGGGATAGCGCTGGTCCCGAGCATGCTGGATAAGAGGTTCTGTACTGTATTTACCCTGTAATGTTTATTTTCTTTGCTCTAACAATTTTGATGGGTATTATTAAAAACCAAAATCAAAATGTACTTTTCAACGAATCCCATGCTTGCAAAGTCATTTTTTAATAATGTTATGACTCGTGATCGGTACGTTGCAAATTCTTCGATGTTTGCATTTTGCCAAAAAATCGGAAAGCTTCAACCAGTTTTAAATAAAATAATTGAAAGTTTCAAGTCCGCTTACAACCCGAAAGAAATATATCAATAGATGAAAGTTTATTATTGTGGAAAGGAAGACTTGATTTGGCCAATAAGTTCCTGCTAAACAATCCCAATAGGGAATTAAACTCTATAAATTAAGCGAATCTAAATCAGGATACATATACAATTTTATCATTTATACGGGGATGGATACAGTGTTAAAGGAAACTTTAGAATTATATGGGAAAAGAGTTGTCAAATCTCTACTTGAAGAACTTGATGGTCAAGGGTACCATTTTATATATTGATCGTTTTTTTATGCCTCCATCATTAATGAATGAACAACTTCGGATTACAAACAAATAATTGTGGGACTGTAATGAGGAGAAGGAAAGTAATGCCTGAAAATTTTCCGCCACCCAAAATGAAAATCGGTGAGATGTTGATTTTTCAGAAAAAGAAGATGAACTTAACTGCTTTCAAAGAAAGACGAGAAGTGCTAGTGATATCTACCATGCATGATGCAAAATTGCTTGATACTGGTAAAAAGGATCACCCAACATCTGATCCTACACTGAAACCAGAGTATATCGTAGAATACAACAAAAATATGGGAGGGATAGACTTAAGCGATGCCGTCATAATTCAGTATCCATCTTTCAGGAAAACTGTGAAATGGTATAAGAAACTTGTCTTTAACACAGTCGAATCTGTCTATCTCGAATTTTACGGGAAGGGAAAAAAATTCAAGATAAAGAGTTTTCGAGATATAGAGGTTTTGATAAAACTATTAAAATTGGCAATTGAAAGAAAGTCTATATGTTGTAGTTTCAAAATATTCTGTATTGGTTGAATTCAGCATTTTACTATAACATTATACTAACTTTTTTATACTCGTATAAATAACATCAACAATAAAGCAATCGTATTCAGCATACCTTTTTGCAAGTCTTCCAAAAAGCAAGACAAGTACTACTACTTTCTTTAAACAATACAAGAAAAATAGTCTTTCAGTGTTTTTTGTTGTCTGGTTGTTTTGGACTCGATTATACTTTTGAGGGTAGCGATCGCTGTAAGTCCACCTTGCCCGAAATTTTTCTGAAATTCGAGGAAAGTTGGTAATGTTTCAATAGCCTTCTCTACTTTTTTTACAGTAACTTTCGTGACATATTTATTTTCCTCAACCTCCTCTTCTTCTTCCGAATCACCCTTTTACGTTCTCTACGATTTCCGCATCATTTTTGTTTGCTGCTGAAAGGTTACTCGGCTTCCAATTCGAAAATGGTAGTCGAACCAGAATTCGAGATATAGAGGTTTTGGGGAAAACAATTTCGAGATAAACATGGAAAATACTTGAATTTAGGGTATAAATGCAGGGAAAATATAAAATTTCGGGGATAGGGAGGTTTTCGAGAGACACAGGTTCGACTGTATCATGGATATGGCTGCATTTAATTCCAATATTTTTTTCAACAAAAAAAGTAAGAAAAATCTTCTTCTCCTTAATTTAGTTAATCAAATTATTTCTCAGTATTCCTCTAAAATCACCAAAGTCAATATCATACCAAAATCAGCAGAATCATTAAATCCACTCAGATTAACTGAAAAACATTTCCCAAAACTCAGAAGAAACGGGTGAGAAAGTGAGATGACGATGCTTCATTTGTTCACATTCCCAGAAAAATCCTCCAAAACAGCGAATGAGTTATTATGAGTGCAAGGACTGTAATGAAGGACTGGGTGTAGATCCCTGTTTTCAGATTTTTCATATGAAAAAAGAATTCCAAATCATATATTTAGTAAGGCTCGACCGATGCATCGGCCTCGGCGATGCATCGCCGCCGATTGTTCAACAAAGTTCCCATCGGCCATCGGCATCGTCGGCCGAAAAACATCGGCCCATCGCCCTTGAAAAACATCTGAAAGCCAATGCAAGGCCGATGTTTTTTGCAAGGACAACTTTCCAGAAAACATTCTGCCTTTAACTTTCTTTTTTCTCCATAGCTAGATTTCTATTTCCATAAAATAACAGGCAGCACATCAGAAAAAAAAATCACAAAAATAATGTCATTCTACAAAGTATTTGATAAAAAATTCGGCAAAATAGTTTCAGAGATCGCTGCCCGAAAACCTTCATTATTAAAATTATTTCTCTTTGAACAGAATGCTCGCGAAATAGGATATGTTAAAGTAAAAGTAGTAGAGGGGTCTTATGAGAGCTTATTTATTTTTCAGACTAGGTTAGTTGCCTCATTTTTGTCCGTTTTTCGTTTAATAATGACTTAGTGCGTTAGATGTTATTGCGCAAATAATATTATACCACCTGCTTTAGTTTGTCATGTTTCTTATTATTCCGAAATTGTGAACTCAATCAAAGTACGATAATAATTTTAATTTTTACCAGCGTAAACATTTTTCTGTTAGCGGTTTTTCTTTTTTATTTGCTTCGATCCCACGTGTTCATTTTTCTGCAATTGTACAGCAATCTCGTTGCATCTGCTTTTAGTGTGCGGTTATTCTCATTACCATATATTTCCGTGTATAAGCCGAGAATTTTTGGACCTTTTTTGAAAGCTAAATCGGGTGGGTCGGCTTAAATACGGGTCCGACAATCTAAAAAAATAAAGTCGGTCTATATATCGCGAATTATCGACTAATATAGAGCTCCAATTACGTAATTCACGTCTCCTACCTTAAGGAAATAATTAACTTAAAATAAGTAGAGTTTTATTTAAAAGAATATACATATATTTTATAGCTGGATTTTGTCAAATCATCGCTGAAACAAAATGGCGAAATTCGCTCCCAACTACAAAAATACGCTCGCAACTTAGCTGTGTATGCCTTTCTATTCCCGTTCATCCTTCTAATAGAAATGTAGAAATAAAAACAATAAAAAAAGTAAAACAAACTAGCAAACGCAGGGGCAAAAAGCAATGAATGCCCGAGTGCCATGTGCTTGCGCTCGGTCGCTCGGCGCTTGCTTCAGACAGGGTTACCAGAGATCAATTTGTCGCCGTTGGCGCCAAGCTTCTCACTTTCACAACGTCTTGATTTGAAAATACTTTAACTGTGTTACCTGCTTAGCGAAAGTTTCGCCAATTTTGGCGATTTTCTTTGAACTGTAATTTTTTTTTTCCTTCAAATTTTTATCTCGGCTTATATACGAGTTTTGAATTTTTGAAGGAATAATGCACACTCGGCTTATACACGGATCGGCTTATATTCGGAAATATACGGTATTTCATTTTTAGTTTACAACATAGAAAAGATTGGTCAAAAATAAGAAATCATTTTCCAGTATAAATGTTTATTGATCAAAGTTTTAGGTGTCCAAGTTCGGCTTGCAATTTTTAAAAATTGAATTCCCAAAATGAGAGTTCGCGCGACAGGATTTAATAACATCTTAATAAAAATGCTAAAGATTTCTTTATTTTTAAAGATTGATCAATGCATATTTTTTTTTTTTTCAAAATACATCTTAACCTTTTTCTATATGATAATTATTTTAATTTAACCCCGTTTACACTTCGCTTTTTTAGCGCATTTTTTTTGGCTTCTTTGATGACAGTTGACAAACAATCTCGTTGCATTTTCTTTCAGTTTAGAATATTTCTTGTTATTTTATTGGTTGTTTACAACATAGAACATATTGATAAAAAATATGAATCAATTTTTCAGTATAAATGTATATTGATCGGAGTTTTATGTGTCCAATTTTCAAAAAATGAATTCTTAAAAAATTAGTTCGCACGACAGGGTGGAATAATACTTTAATAAAAAATGATACAATTTCATTAATTTCAAATATTGACAACGTATATCTAAATATTTATATATTTTTTCAAAATGCATCTTAATTTTTATAAACGATCATGTATTTTTCAGAAGATTGTTTGGCAACAGCTGCTGGTGCTCAAAATATTGGTTTATTTTAGTGACCTTACATTGTGCTCATGAAAATATAAAGAACATGTCAAGTATTTCTGTGTAATTTTCAACTCACAAGAAAAAAAAAGCTAATGAGATTAGTTCTTAAGACTCAGCATTCATTTATAATGACAAAAAAAATCTCGCGTCTATGTTTTTAAAGCAATATTCAGTATTTCTTGGATATGTTTTTAATATATTCTTTTAATTTCAGAAAAAGGCTATTTTTAGGTAAAATAACTTTTATAATGAAAAATAAACATATAATCGTTCCCGCTTTTCTGATGAAAACGGTGGGGGGGGGGGGGGGGGAATTATAAAAAAAAAATCCGAGAGTAGGGCGTTGACAATTTCGTTAAAGATACAAACCCACATTATTTGTTAATCTGTATTATAACATCTGGATTCCTCTCCATGAAAAAAATAAGAAAATAAAGGCAGCTGCACTTGGCATTTGCAGTGCAGGTGTTATAAAGAGAAAATGTTGAAGGAAAGGGCATTAGACTGGATCCGATCCAATAGTTGTTTAGTTTTTTTTTTTGCAAAGATAAGAAAAAAGAATTAAAAATACTCTGATATAGCATTTTTTACTTTATTTAACCCCCAAATAGTTTATAATTACTTTACTAGAATCGCAGGTGATTCTTTTAGTTTTAATTATTATGTAAACTTCCCCCAAACAGTTTTGTGCTTGAATAATGCATTTATGTTTTTATAAACTCAAAATAAATAAATGATTTAAATGAAATTTTTGACAAGCATTCTACACGTTTTAATAGTTTAAAGCGACTTTTTTCCATTGGCCATCGGCCGATGGAAGAGGAAAATAATCGGCAATCGGCCATTGGTCGATCTCGGAACCATCGGCCAACAATCCGCATCGGCCCATCAGCCCAAAAATGCCATTGGTCGAGCCCTTATATTTAGTTTTCAGATATATTAAAAGTTATTAAATGGTAAGTACATAATGAAAATAAAATATGTAAAATATATATTTAAACAAGAAATAACTAAAGTAAATAAAGCATCTATATGAATATATATAAAGCATATGCCATTTAAATATTAGAAACATCATTAAACAATGCGTTGATATTTTGGTAATTTCGTTGGATTAGGCTTAACAGCAAAAACCTCCGGCCCTGGACATACACTAGCGAGAGAGACTTCCGGCCTCAGTGATAAGCGCGCGTGTGAAAGGAGATTATGGTAAGAGTAGTTAACTTCATAATGTAAAAAATCAGGAGATTTTTGTGACATAAAATATCAGTTCTCAACCTTTTCTGCATGATGCAGACAGTTGATGGCTTTAAAACGCAACAAAATGCTCAAATTAGGAATTTTAACTTTTAAAAAAAATACAGCTGATTGGTTATTTTCTTTTAGTCATTTACATTTGGGGGGGGGGGGATTAAATTTTGTAACATAAGTTTTAAAGGTAAGGTATTTCATCATTTTATCTAATTAACAAGGTAAACAACAGGTAATATGCATCCAAATTTTGTTTCTTTCAATACAATCTAGACCAGACCACAACACACTTCTGATATACTCCAAAACAAATATTTATATACATTACTTCTCCAGCACCATCATATCCAATTCAATAGCAGCATATCTCATAGCAGCAAATTTCAAAGTCAATTTGATTTTGCTAAAGAAAACTTTAACAACACTAAACTACTGAGGATTGTGCTTGAAGGTATAATTTGGGCACCACCTTCCTATGGAATTTTGTTTAAAGCAAGAAATTGTGGAATAAATGCCAACAACTGAATAGTTGAAAATCTAAGTGCTTTACTAACAAAAAACTAAATTCATCACAGTAAAAATTTTAGCAGCAATTGTATGACTGTTTGAAAAATTAGGATTTGTTCCCAACAAACTCTAAAATAAACTATTGAAAACTGGCAACTTGTTTTCTTATTTAAATCACTTAATGAACAAAGAAATCAAGAAAATATTTTTTTAAGATGAATGTAATCATTGATCTATTTGCATTTGTGAATAAATGTTTCGATGAAATGGTTTTAAAATATCTTAATGGGGAAATGTACAAATATTAACATTATTTGCTTACATCCTTGTATTACTTTTTGCAATAATTATCTTTGTAACAACATATACATAATCAGAATTAAAGATCCATGTAACATATTTACTTATTTTTAAGTTTTTAAGATATCCTTTTTTTAATGAAAAAATATTTTCCATTTTTCCAAGTATGCCTAATAAAAAACATTTGTTGGTTAGAAGGGTGGAAAAAAACTAATTTAAACCAAAAAATTCAAATTCAAATTTAAAGAAAAAAAAATCAAATAGCCTTTTTTTTTTTGGTAAATCATGATTTTCTTCACTCTTATGCTAAAGAAAATGGTCTATGTCTCTGCCTTGACGCACTAAAAGGAAATTAAGTTAATGAGAAGAGAAAATTTAAATAGTTTTGAAAGGTGATTCAATAAAACATTCCACATAAAAAAATATGTAAAATGAACCTTATTTAACAAAATTTAGCTAACTTTCTTTAAAAATCACTGAGCAGAAAATACAGCTTGACAAATAGCTCACCTCACAGTGTTAAGAAAAAGAGCCAACATATAAAAAATATTTCTTCTTTCTCTCTTCAATTTGATAAGGAAATTTTAACATTACCTGGATACTTTCAGGAAGATCTGAAAAATCACATCTCTCAGGGGTCGGAGGAATATGCAGATACATTGCTGAAGGTGAACTGCTGGATACAACATTTTGTTGGGAATCGCTTTCGTCACAAAACCTCTTAGCTTCAACGCTTCCATCATCTTTCGCCAAATCAACTAGAAAAATTTTTTTATAAAACCAACTTGGAAAAAAAAAAAACGTTCACGTTCATAAATTTCAGCAGAACTGAAGTTATAAAAAACACTTGTGTGAAAAACAACAAAACATGAATAGGACTTTATTTCAATTGTTGGAATAACTATTTCATAAGTGCACGTATAATTGTGATGAAAAAATAGCAACTCTCAGTGCTGTAAAGAATGATAATATTTCATTGAATAAAATTCAAATACTAAGGAAGAGGAAGGAGGCTGGTACAACTTTGACTTATCAAACAGACTTATAAACTTTGACTAATGCAGTGATTTTTTGATGGAGAGGATTTTATTTCTGTAGTGCAGTTGCCCTCTCCTAGAAAATCTGTTATGTTTTGCACCAAATGATTGTCAAAGAATTATGCTTTGCACCACAAAATTGTTTATGCACGAAAGAATTGTCAAGGTTAGATACCGAAATGATAATGCTACCTTTGTCCAGCTGAGAAATAGGACTACCCCAGGGTGTGTAAAGCTGCATTGCCTTCAATATCATAATAAATGACCTCGTTGACACAGTTTAGAATATTTCTGTTGTAAACTGCTTACTCTATGCAGATGATGTAGCTATTTCATGTTACTGATGTTGACATTTAAAGGGCAAATCAAAAAATGAATTTAGCTTAGACTGAACTGGAAAAATGGTGTGAGGGGAATCAAATGAAGGTAAACTTAAGTAAAACTGTACGCAGGGCTCCCACCGCCTTAACAGAATTTGTAGCAGCTTTCGGAGCAGGTAAAATGTCCTTTTTGTATCAGTTTGGAGCAGAAGAATTGTAATTTTTTTATCAGTTTGGAGCAGAGGAAATCAACTTTTGTATCAGTTTAGGAGCCGAAAATATCAACGTTGTACCATTTGGAGGATTTTTTTCTCTATTTTTTTAATATTGGCTGTTTTAAAGCAATGTCATTTTCATACATCAAGGGTAAGAGCAGTTTCAAGTCTTACAAAATGATAGGAAATGTAAACTCCAGTCATCCTTCAATAACTGGATTATTTTTATATTTCTTAAGAAAGTATTTATAACCTATTCAAAAAGTAAGGGTCCCATGTATTTGACCCCATGTATTGTCATAATGTGTCACACTTCAGCGGACCCTCCCTCCCCCCTTTGTCACCTGTCACGCTATGTTGCATAATGCATGATGTCACCCTTCTTATTACCCCCTCCCCCCTCGAAGCATGACATCATTTATGAATGATCCCTTTTCTCAAGAAACAGATTATTTTTAAAAATGTTTTGTTGTTTTTTCTTCTTCTAATGGTTAAGAATAGTTGGAAGAAAGCTTAAAATTTTCTTCTTTTAAAAAATCATTGCATTCTCTCTTTTTTGTTTAATAGCTAAAACACTATTCTTTCAAGAAAATAAGCAAAAAGTAAGGTTCAACTATTTTAAACTATTTATCATTAATTAAACTTTGTTTTTTAAATGGCACTTATTTAGGTATAATCATTGTGATTATAGTAACAGTAAAATTTTGAATGAATTAAATATAATTTCATATTTAATCAAAAAATATATTTGAAGTCGCTCCTATTTTCTACCTGCAGTGATATTTAATATTTTTCTGATTAAGAAATATTCCTTTAAATTTCGATCCTGAATGCTCACTTAGATGCTTTGGAAGTAATTAATGGCACTAAAAGTAAATTGCTGAGTTTCACAATTTTGCAGCAAGAAAATTCAAGAACCAAATTATATTTTTAAGTTCAATAATAGAAAGGCAAAATGTATTTCTTATTATATGTTGATAATTTAATGTCTATTTTTTTTTTCTAACAATTTATCCTTACATCTTTCAAAAATTGTGTAATAGTTACAAATAAATTTTAAGAGTCCTAGGTAGGGTTACAGCAATTGGAGGCAGAAAGAAACTAAATTGAATTAAAAGAAAGAGGAAATGCGTGATAATTTCATAACTTTCAAATCTAGTTAAAAAATTGAAAATTTAAGCAAGAGTACTTTTATGAGGTCGTTCATCCACAACAAAATTTCTATTTCTTCTAATAATATTGCTTAACATATTTGCTAAAGATCATCAATTCATTAAGATATTTACACTTTTTTTAATGATTTTCTAACTTGACTAACTTTTTTACTTATTTTGTTCTTTATATTTATGTTTTTTAATTGCTTGTGTTATATGATATAGATTACAGAGCTTAAAGAGTAATGAGAAAAGAAAAAAAAGCTGAAATTCAATGTTTAATTTTACAGCGTTTGAAAGTCTACCTCTAAACATTTTTGGGAACAAATATATATTTTCAAACAATTTTTTTATTTAAAATAGATATACATTTTATTTATTTACTTTAAGAAGAAACATTATAAATAGTTGAAATGAAAAATATCCGATTTTTGTTGCGGATGCAAAAAGATTGTAGAACGTATGCGCTCCTTTGCTTGCACGTGGAAAGTAGGCTTAAGGAATTTGAAAAAAATGGTATAATGGAGCAGCAATCTTTTTAACATCTGTTCTGTTATTGATTTTTCACATTGATTAGTATTTCCTAAACATTAGAAAACTGCACTGAGGAAAAACGCTAAGTTTATTTTTTTCAAGTTCCATGAAATTAAAATTTTTATCTATTTCAAGAAAAACTTACCAAATAAAATGTTCAACATAAATAATGATAAGGGAATGATTTTTCTCTCTATAATACTACAAAATATTAGAAATAGTATCACTACTTCTTCTACAAGCGTGTGATACATCACTCATTCTGCTCAAGTTTCTCATACATATTTGATGTTCTTACGAGAGGGTAGAGCTAATATTCATTAATAAACTGCTTCAAAGGTAAAAAATTAGTTGACTAAAGGAAAAATGTATCGAATGACATCAATTTTAAGGTTAAAAAAATATAATATCTAAAATTTTTTCGATTTTTTTTCCCGAAAATCGCTATTTGGCGCAAATTTTACGGAAAAACACATTTTGTAGCAGCATGTAGCAGAAAAATCGTGTTGGCGCAGTTTTGCGCAATTGGCGCAGCCGTGGGAGCCCTGCTGTATGTCAGCTGCCCACCCTTTCAACAAAAGAACATACTCTGCCTTTTTTTTAATAAAGAAAGAAATGTGATAAGGGTGGATGATGCTTGTTAGGGATTGTTTATAAACTATGTCAAACTTTGTTGAAATATATTTGACCTCCCCTCCCCCTTTATCACTAAATATCACACCACCACCCCACTTTGTCACATGTCCCGTTTATTACATAAACAAATATACTTGCAGTTCAGAAATAAGGCACCGCATTACAGATCATGTTTCTAATTTTATTTTTGAACTTTTAACAACTGTGTTCATAATAATAATTAGAACTAGATGTATACTTAATTTGTATAAAATTAGATTAGTTAAGTTTTATAACACAACAGATAATTAGTATAGAACAGTAAAATATGTTACTTGTTTGAATTCTTTCAAACTTTTAACAAAAAGTAAATTTAAACCTTAATCAGCATTCGCGTTTTGTTTGCTACAAAATGACGAATGAAACTTTAAATCAAATTATAAAAATGAAAAACAGTTTAAAAATAGATTTAATTGGCTGATTTTAAATGCTTTTACCTAAATGTGTAATGTCACACTTCTTGTTACCCACCTCCCCTCCCTTCCTCAAACCCCCTCCCCCCTCAAAGCGTGACATCATTTATGAATGACCCCTTATCTTGGTCTCCCCTCAAAAATGAACTAAACTGGAAACATCATTCAGCAGAGATGGCACATACAGGAACTGGCAGATTAAAAGTATGAAAACAACTGTTGTACTCTTGCAAATCTAATCAAGACAATCTAAGCACAGTCTATGGAACTTACATCAGACCTGTTTTTGATTATGGTGGTGAGCTCCTTGCCACTGCACCAAAGAGCAGTGGGGAAATTTTTAATAAAGTCCAAAATAAAGCTTTGAGAAACATCACTGGAGCTGCACAGTGCACACTCTACCCCGATATCTGCCATAGAAGTCCAAACTGACATAGAGCCCTTGGTTTTTAGGAGAGACAAGCAACTTTTGAAACTGTCTGAAAGGTGCTCAAAAATAACTCTGATACATTGGACAAATTATCTTCCTAACCACCCAGATTGAAAACTCATAAAACGTTTCTTACTGCCACGGAGGAGCTTTGACATACTACAACATTAACATTCCTGCTCGTGAACCCTTCTATAAAATAAATTGCTTACCTTAAGATTTTCTATTCCTTCCTATAGCCATTCTACGGGTACAGTTGAGAAAAAGTATGAAGCTCTACCTTGTGCTTAAAAAGCGTATTCCCTGGAGACCACGCATACTCTGTATCCCAATAAGGATTGGCTCCATAACTACACCGACGGTTCTTCTGACCCCTAACAATGCCTCTTGGCTCTGGTTTCTACTGCAATGGTGCCTTTGAGGACTCTAGCAATTGGGTTAAATTCCACAAATTTTGAGGCTGAGATAGAAGCTATCTATCAAGCTCTTTCTAAAATTCCTCTTAAGAAGACTTCTTTTCATCGACTCTCAGGCAGCAATCCTGGCCCTGTGCTCCTACAAAGGCGATAACTCTGAGTTATTCACACACATGCCCTCAACAGCAATGTTATAAACTCAGGTTGGAGGATCTTTTGCCAATGGATTAATAGTCATTGTGGCATTCATGGCAAATGAATGTGCCGAGCAGCTCCATAAAGAGGCTTGTAATCTTTCTCAACTATCTTACTCTTATCCCTTAAAAGAGCAAGTTCCATCACATAGAGAGCAAGATTAAGGAGACTGTCAGAAATGTACATACTACCCAAGCCGCAGGAAAAACCTGGGTGGATCTGCCAGGGATGAGTTTGGTAAAAAACCAAAGAAGCTGAAAACAAAAATTCAAACTTTACGCGTAAAACATATTTTAAGCAATAAAAATTTCTTGAATTAAGCTGTTAATAAAAATATATTTTTTAATGAATTAATAATTTAATTTAAAAAATATCTTAATGTTCTAGCAATGTAGGTTGAAATATTTGTGGCATCAAATGTAAAATACAGAGTTGATTAAATTTTTAAGTTAAACTATAGCATTATTTCTATTTCAAAGAATGCACAAATTATGTTTAGGAATCATACCAGAGTTTATTGATAAAATTGGCAAAAAACAAATTTGCATATTTTTGGATCTCTAAAGCTGGAGCAGAGCTAGCATGCAAATAAAGATGGGGAGCTTTTATTTCATTTTTGTTCTTTAGCGCATGAGACATGAAGGGAACTTCGTAAGTGGCAATGTCTTATACATAACTTTATTATAAAATAACAAGTTTTTAGTACTAAAAAAAGTTTTCATCAGTAATGAATTACTACCCTAAGCCTTGAACATACCTGTAGTACATTTAGAAGAAAAAGCAATGACAAAAAATATTATGAATGTGTAATTGCTCATCATAACTCTACAAACTGAATTTCTTTGTGAAAATAAACTG
Organism: Octonoba sinensis; assembly: GCA_038502835.1. Lineage (NCBI taxonomy): Eukaryota > Metazoa > Arthropoda > Arachnida > Araneae > Uloboridae > Octonoba > Octonoba sinensis. The sequence continues at coordinate 11,289,982 of CM076606.1, read as the reverse complement.
TAACACTATAAAAGTTCACTTCTAATAAATATGGCAAATTAAGCTTTTAAATTCTTGATCACTAGTAAAATTATAATTATGTCAATGTTTTTAAAAGTCTTTTTTTTTTTTTCAGCTTTCCTTCTAAAACTGTTTGACTGGTATACATATTTGATTTCCTCCATATTCTCAGACAATTTATTCCCCCCCCCCCTTTACATAATCCTTTCTAACGTGCAAAAAATTCAAAGAAAAGAAAAAAGATTTAAATGAAAATAATATTAGACTAAAATCTCCTACATTTTGAAGATGTTGTTAAATGCTCTGAAGGCAAAAATTTCAATTTCTGTTAAGGATGCAAAATGATTAAATGTTTCAACACAAACTTGCAAATGGAACAGAAAACAAGATAAGATAAGTTGATGATCGATAATAGCAAGGAAAAAATATAATTAAGATTAGATTAAAAGAGATAGATATGAAAAAAGACAAAAAGAAATTAACTGAGAGGCCTGCTAACAAAAAATAAACAACCAAACAAACAAATGGTAGGAAAATAACAAAAATAGGTTGAAAAAAGTGGGGGGGAAAGGGGCAATTTCAGGTTCCGTAGAAGAAACTCATGCGCAAATGTTCTTTTTCCCTGTAAAATAGAAAAACAATTTAAAAAATCTTTTGATAAAAATACAAAAAGCGAAAGTTTCCACGAAAAAAAATCAATTTTTTTATATTCTAAAATTTAAAAAAAGAGGAATTCTGCCAAAAAACAGAAAAAAAATCACTCCTGATCTTCTGACTACACCTATTCCTCAGGACCTTCCGAGGCACATTGCTGTGCATTTTTAAAATTATAACTTCCCTTGACTTTTTATATGGACGCTTACACCAAATAGCTGTTGTTTCTTCCCCCAACTGCCCCCTCTGTTCTACAAGGGACTACATAAGTTTTAGGCATCTGTTGATGTGTCCTCGTCTCCAAGACAAACACTTTCTACTGGGCCGCACGTGGGGAGTTATGGAGTCCTCAGACTCTTCCCCGACTTTGGGTAAAAATTTAAAAAAAAAAAAAAAACATTTTTATCATTACATAATTTAAAGTATACTTAATCAAAACTTTTAATCAAGCTTTACCCATTTTGACCACCCCTTTCCCATTGTCGTTTCAGTAAATTTAGAAATTTAACTGCAAGCAAGTGCATGAGCTTCAGATGCACAAAGATGATACCGAGGCATTGCGATATTTTATGGCGAATTTAAATAACAGACTGAAAAAGGGAAACTTCTAAGATCAATTAACACATTTTAAAAAAAGGTAGAAGTGTATAAATGTAATGCAAAAAAATGAATTAATCAATAAATAAATACCATTAGTTCTTTTTATTGCACCATCTCCCTTGGTATCAGAGTTTGATTTTTCGGTTGCTACAAAAAAAATACTGAATTTCATTCTGAAATCTATTAAGTAAAATGAATGCATAGCAAAAGAAATTTACTATTGCAAAATTATTGAATACCTGGGTATGCAATACCTGGTAGTGCAGAGATATACTTTATAAATTTCTGCACTAAAATAATTTGCCGAAGAGATAGTAATAATTTCTATGTTAGTTTATTAGCAGTTAGTATTTACTAGTTCAGCAGTTTAAAAATAGATGTATACATGATGTGTATTCACTCTTCAAAATAAAAATTAAGATGTTTTGAAAGTTTTTCAAGCAAATTTAATTTGTAAGCTATGTAGACATATTTAAAACTAAAACTTTTTAAAAATATTTTTTTTTGAAGAGCAAGCTTAATGCAAAGCAAAACAAAATTGCATTGAATAAAATTTACAAAACAGTCTTGAATTGAAGATTACAATCAGTAGCGCAGCCAGAAATCTGCTCTGGGGGGGGGGGGGGGGGACATGACCGTTGTTCCGCGGAGTACTACAATACTGAAATGTGAAATATGTTGGAGAAACAAACTTGCATTCGAAAGTTGATATGGTACGTACGTCGTGCTTTGGGGTGCTTACGTATTGTTTTAAACTAATTTATTTACGTATTTTAAAATATCGACCTTCCGAGTGGCTGTGACCTTAAGAGCGGCGGTGATATTGTCGGGGGCGAGAACAGAACCCCCATGGACAGGTCGGTCGGCCTAAACAGTGGGGATCTTATTCTTATGATCTATTAGACATGTATCATTATCTATACAATGTTACATTTGTCTTCTGTTAGAAAACTCAGATAAAAGCGCAAGAAAAAAATTAGGGATACAGATATTTTTGTGTTTTTTCCAATATTTAAATGTGTAATTTTCGGAAATGTTTGGGTTTTAATCTAGAAATAATACATGAGGGAAAAAAAAGTTTTGTTTTAATCCTAAAATATTTTTAAAAAAATTCTCGTCTTCTGGGGGGACATGTCCCCTTGGTCATCCCTCGCTGCGCCACTGATTACGATAATGAAACAAAGCAAAAACAAAAAGAAATACAATACAGCAAACATGACTAAAATACTCTGAAAGCATTAATAAACTGTCCTTGTCATTTAAACTAAACAGACACACATAACAAGAACAACTTAAAAGTTAAAAACATTTGGATACAAAATATTTTCTGACAAAAATTTTAGTTTGCTGGGACAGTGGAATGTTGATAAAGATGGCAATTCTTAATAAAATCAACATCTAGGCAGCTTTTAATACAGCAACCATGACAGAAAGTTGTGACTTTCTTTATGTTGGAAGGTTAAAAATAACACCAAAAAACTCATCTTACAGAGAAATTATTACCACCAAGGGATATAGTTTAATAGCTGCAACACTATTGGGGGGAAAAGAAAAGTTTCAAGATACAAAGAAAGGTTTAGCAAATCTTTTCCCCAGCATATATATTTCAAAGGCACTATGACTTAACTACTACTAAGAAAAAAAATACTATGTCGTAAATATACATAAATAATGAAACATAAATAATTAAACACTACATTGCATTTTGTAACTATTTGAAAATTAATATTGAATAAAAATATTGAAATCAATTCATATTCTAACTGCACAACATTTATTCATTTGTTTAACTTTTAAAAAGAGAAATATAATCTATATATATAACAGTGAAACATGTGTAAGTTGACCACTTGCAGTGTAGCACTTCAGTATCAGTGGTGAACTTATAGAGGGTGAGGTGAAGGGCTAATTCCATTCCTGACAAAAGTGGTCAATTTAGACAGGTGGTCAAGTTACAAAGGTGGTCAACTTTACAGATTTTACTGTATATATATATTTGCAGCACATTTTTTTCTAAGTGCAAAATGCGTAGCAAAATATCTATGCATATTTTACAAAATAATATTATTTTCAAATTACATATAGTCAAAAAACTTCAATGCATTTAAAAATGAATTCAATTTACTGCATAAACAAAACACATTTTCAAGTTGCAAAAAAATTACTTGAATATTACTTTTTTTTAATGCAAATTTTTAAAAAAGCAGATTTTCTATACTTACAACTGACATGATTGACCTGGGGGACAATTAGTTTTTGTATGATTTGTCTGTAAAAAATATATATAGACATCATACATGATCAATTTTATTGCATTATGTTAAATTTTCTCAGAACAATAACTACAGAATAATTATTAAAAGAAAGGAACAAAACTGAGCCCTATTTATTAACCTAAAAATATTCTTTAGAAGTCATCACATAACATTTCTGCATGTTCAAAGCTTGATAATATTTTTAATTAATCAGGATCTGTGATATCTAAAGAGCGCTTTATAAAATTCTTTGATAATTGGGGGACATTCTGTTCACGGCAAGGTTATCCCTTGCCTTTAACAAAAGTGTAAGCCAAAATTCCCAAGAAGTAAACATTAAAATGCTTTTAAGTACTTTATAAATGAAAACATCAAAATTAATGTATAAGAATATATAATATACATATGCTATGTACATGAGTGGCTTGTAGTAAAATAAAATACTGCAGCACCAATTTCAGGTTTGTTGTGTTTTTATGCAAAAACGAGCTTTTTTTTTTTTGTTGTTGTTGTGTCAAATTTCAACAGCATGCCACCAAAATCTTACTGCTAATAATTTAACGGTTAGTCGGCCTTCTAACAAGTCACATAGAAGACAGGTGCCAACCACCCGTTCAGTTGCCTTCTGAGTGCGAAGCATTTTCAGAAAGGCACAAAGATGTTAGACAATTTAAAATGGTCAGTTATTCCTTACTTCTCTACTATATTTATTACATATTGGTTTCCTATTGTTTTTGTATCTAAACACAATATTTTTTAACATATAATAACTTTTCCATGTGTAGTGTCAAGAAAATGTTCATTTACATGGATTTATTGAAAAATTATTGGAGCTGCAATTAGTTTTTGCATGGATTACAAGGAGAAAAATCGGAAGAGATAATGGGTATACAGAACAATTTAATTGATCTTTTCTTTATAATACAGGAAATTTATAATAAATTCATCAATAATGTACATGAAATATATCTCATTTTGAACACTGAAATTATCACAAGTTGAATTTTACTATATGATTTAAAACTAATTTACAATACATATTTTCTATTACACTAAAAGGAGTAACTTTAGTGTCTTAAAATGAACCAGTCCCTTACATTTCCAATTAATGTAAATCCATTATACATAAACAGGGAGATTCTGAATGTTTGTGCAAAACTTAACATACGATGTATGGGAATAACGCAAGCAGCAAACAGAACGCATTTTTCGTATGAAATTGCAAAATATGTAATAAACAAGTATAGTTTCTTTCTTTTTCTGAAAAATTTCTAATATTGGTGTTAACACCGGTACTCTTGCATCACATTGCAAAACAAAACAAAAAAAAAATTACAGTCAAGAGTGCGAAAATCGCAATGGCCTAAAAACTAGACGTTTTAAATCCAGTTTTTTTTAATTGGATCGTGGCCATGGAAATACCAGATAACGTCTCTGATTCAGCCATCCAACAATCAAATACTTTGTTCTTCTTTCAAACTAAAAATTTTTTTAAAAAGTTAATTTTTAAAAAAAATGTTGGCTTGATATTCCCTTTGTTTACCAAAAGGCGATAACGCGCCAAATTTCCACCATCTCTCATTCCTCTGATGGGACAGGACGCAACTGTGGCCATTTCTGAAAAGTATGTCAAGCAGAGGAAGATTCTCTGGTTGCGAAAAAACTGGTTATAAGAGAAAAGAGACTGCTGGGTGATTGCTTTTATTTCTCTTTGCGAAGAGAAAAGTTTAATGTTTGCAAAACGATGAGAAAATAAAAACGAAAAGAATAAATAAAGAAATAAAAACCAAATTCTCACAGCAATCTATAATGGCACTTCATGCTGACTGTTCAAGCAAGTACATAGAAAGGTTGGTGGTCTGGGTAAATATGAAAGATCTAGAATAGTAAAACTCTAGCCTTTGTCTACTGGAATTTGCAATTAGAAACCACAATACAAGTGGAAAAACCACACTTTAAGTGTTTAATGACAGTGTCATGAAAATCTACTGGCTTACTGCTTGTGTTACGTCCATATTGTATGATGAAGACCATTTCTTTAGAAGTAAAAATATTCTATCATCATTTAAGTGTACATATAGACATGTAATCCTACATCATCACAACAACCACAAGGTTTTCTAAAAATGTCGCCAGAGCAGAGCACTGTCTTAACCAGAATTACTTCAAAATAGAATTAAACACTTTTATTATTGGTTATGACAAAATATTATCATCCTTACATAATATTTATATAGCACTAAAAATCAATATCAATAGAAATGTAATTTCAGGTATTGGAATTTTACTTAACATTTTAGCACTACTGGGATTCTTTTATAAAATTTTTTAAAAAGCTAACTAAACAAATTTTATGCAACAAAAAAACCTTACTTCAAATCTTGTATAGAAAACTCGGAAACGCCAAAAACAGATCTAAGTTCATCATTTTTACAAACAATTTTTGAAGGATTTACAGGATCAAACAGCTTCTTTCTAATAATGTATATCTTCAACCCTTCAAGAATCTAAAATAAAAATGACTTTTTAAACATTTTTTTTTTTTGAAGTTCAGCTAAGTTAAAATTGAATTTATTAAAATAATGTAATAAACAAATGAAATAGTTCCTGCTTAAAATATTTTTAGATTGCAGCCCTCATTCAGAAAGAATTGTCATACCTACTTATAATAAATATTTAGAAGACGGCTACTTTAATTGGCAGGTTGACTAATCTGATTTTAATGGAACAAAAGCATCCGAGTCACAATGATGCAATAGCTAAGTTAGCATAATGTTTGACGAAAAATATTTTATGCCTTGTTATGAATTATGTTTATATGACATCTTATTGCTATTATTATTTTTTATACATTTTTTATTTATTTACTTATTTTTATTCTTACTATTTATTTATTTATTTATTTATTTGAATAGTTTTAACATTATATGCAGACATTTAACAGGGTTCATACAAGATTTGCTTAATAAAAAATAAGGACTTTATAAGGACTTTGTCAAGGTAGAAAATAAGCAGTGTTAGCGAACATATATATCGTGACATTTAAAAACTTATCATGATGTATTTTTACCAAGCTATGAACTCTGCATAGAATTCTTATTAAATGTATCTTAGACACTCCATTGACTCACTTCTAAAAAGCTTGTGGTAAATGCAAAATATTGAAAAATTTAAAACTGAAAATTCTACAAAAAAAAAAAAAAAAAATGCATAAACCAGTTAAACAAATGGGAAAAAGAATTATGACTATAAAGAATTTAAAAACGAAAATAATGAGAAAATCTTCCTTCTCCTTAAAATCATATATTTCTTCTTTACATACAAATGGAAACAATATTACTTAAAATTTGTAAAATTAAGTATGATACCTATAAACAATACATTATTTTTCCATTACATGTTTTAATTTGTGGGATGTTAAGATTGTCATTTTCTCATGATCATGAACAAATCAAAATTATGAAGAAATATAATATTTGATTCTCATTATACTATGAAAACTTTTTAGCTTGAGTGAAAAGAAAACTTTGTTATTTGTGAAAAGATATTGATACCATTGCTGTTATTAGTATAATTTTAGCAGAAGTAAATTTGCACTAGCAAAATAAAGGTTATGTAAATGCTTTAGTCATATTTGTCATAAAAAGCAAATATTCATATAAACATCACATTTCCCAACATTAATTACAAGACAAAGTTACTATAATTTCAAAATAATTTTGTTACCAGATTTACCAAACCAGTCCTTTTGAGTGTTTCGAAGCTTCCATTTAGCATGATTTGTTAATAATTATAGTGCAACTTTCAATTGCATTGGCTTTTCCTAATGTAGGACAAGTTAAGGTGACCGAAAGTTTTATTATAATGAGTAGCAACTTGATGTAAAATGAAAGTTTAGAAATGGTTGAAAACGGCCCGGTAAATAGTGTTAAAGGAAGTGAAATCAATAGCTAATTATTTCTATCCCATATGAAATATCACTAACTATAAGGAGTTTACAAATTGAAAAACTAAAAATGAAAATTAATGAAAGCATAAGAATTGAACAAAAACTTTTCAATTAAGAGTCAATCTTTTTCTTCTTTTCATCTATTTTCCTACATAAATTAAATTTCCTCGCTTTTTTCCTTTGATCTTTTTCTGTAACTATTAGATTTTATAAACAATTGAACATCTTTTGCTGCTTCTGCTTTTTCGGCCAAATCCTCTGCCATATTTTCTAACGGATTTCTCCTTTTAAATACACCTTTTCTTTTGCTTTAAAAAATATATGTCATCAATTATTCTTTTTGGTTTCATTTTCGCAGAGGCAGACTGTTAATACTGCCTTTGTTCTGTTAGATGCTGCTCATATTTTATTCTGGAGGACGCCACTGACCTTCTTCTTTCCTCAGTTATAACCACTTCATGTAGGAGATCAATGTTCTTCCAACTTTCAAATATGATTTATTAGGTTGGAATTTACGAAAAATATTTGAATAAGACAGAAATGGATAAAAGTAGTTATTGCCTGCATCAGTTATGGCTTTTGTTACTTCAATAAATAGGATAATTCTTTGTTTTAATCCTGCCTGTAGTCTTCCTTCCTTCACCTATTATCACCTAACTATGCAGAAAGCGCAGAAAATTGTAACTGGATTAATGAACTTCTAAGATCAAGAAGAGGCACTATCAAAAGCCTTTGTCTTATTTTTCCTCAAACTTAACAATTATTTTATAATATTGGAAAAAAATCTCCAAACAGAAGATTGCTGATTTTTTTTCATGCTTTTTAATTATGAATGAAAGCAGAAAGAATTGCCAATTTATTTTGCAACAATATTATAATGAGTACTTGAAAGGAAAAACCTCTAATGCTAAACACCGCCAAAAATTTAAAAAAAAACTAATAAAATTACATACAAAGGGGGGGGGGGGGCATTTTAGACAAAAATATTTTGTTAACTAAATTATTAATAAGGTTGTAATATATAATAATTACAATTAACTGATATAATATCACTAAAACGTAAAATAACTTTTGAAAAATTTCTTATATTTTCGGGCAAATTTTCAAGTGGGCGTGGCAAAATTACGTCGGTGCAAGCTCTTTACTACAGAAACTAGAACTTAATAAAGATAAAAAATAATGGTCAGCTCAAAGTTATTGATACCCACGAGGCAGAATCGGGCAGTAAATGAGAACTAGGAAGTTTCACCGAAGCCGATGACATCGGATTTCGAAATGCATAAAAAAATCGGGACCGAAACTTGAAAGTGCATAAAACTGACAAAATGCGTAAATTTTACTCCTAATGTGTAAAAGTTGTTAGTAGGTATGTATGTTAGCGCGTTACTTTCAAAGATTTGTAGAGCAAAAAGGGGAAGATAGTTTTCCAAAATTATGGATTTTTCACGGAAACTAAATTCTTAATCTCCAAATTTATGGAAAATACGGAAAAATCACATGTCTGAAGAAGTTAAAGCGCAAAAACTTATTTTTATTATTTCAGAATAAAAGCAACCATTAACAAAAAACATAACTGAAAAACGGACCATTTACGAAAATCGCGATGGCAAAAATCAAACTATACGTTTTCAATTGTAATTACATTTCATTTCCCTTCTTTTTAAAACATTTATAATAACTAAAAATCTGCGGCAGAAACGTTCCCGATTTTTCTTTGAAAGTAGGTTAGTCTACTTACACGCGGGTTTCCGTTTGTTTGTCTGAAAGTTAGGGGTTCGGTTTACATGCGAATGGATAATACGCAAGTATATACGGTAAGATTTTCGTAAAAATAATAAAAAAAATATTTGTTTACTTCATAACTAAACTTAAAAAATAATTTAAAGGAAAACAATATGATTCTTGTAAAGGATGCAAAACGATTATGCAAAGAAAGGAACGCATGAGTTTCTTTGCTTGCACGTGGAAATTAGGAATACGTATTTTTTGCTGCAATGACGATGAACTTTTACGAAAAAAAAGGACTGTAAATGAAAAATAAGGACTATAAGGGTCCTTATTAAGGAGTACCAGAATGTAAGGAGTTTATAAGGACTTTTAAGGACCATGCGAACCCTGTTTAAACACAAAACAATGTAGAAATCTCCTTTTTTTTGTATATGTTACTGGCAATGCATGAAATATTGCCATTCTATAAAATGCCTACTGTGAAATGCCGGCATTCAATAGAAGACCTAAATATAGTATAGAATACTTAGACATTGTATAGAAGGATGGATTTCATACATTGCTGGTAAGATATATCATTTTTTGTTTCAAAAAATGTAGCAATGAAAGTGATAAACCATATTTTGGATTTGTCACCTTTTGGAAGTTGGTAAGTCTATACTAACAGAGATCACTAACAGTGAGTACTAACAGTTATACGAAAACGGTTAATACGAAATCCCAACTAAAACGAATATTTTGTTCATGAAGTTTGGTTTATTATTTAATTACACTAAATATTTCATACATATCACAAAGTCTAAAATACACATTTTGGCTAAGACAAACAAAATTTCTGACCAATTCACGAAAATTCTTCTCTATTGCATGTAATGTTCTTTTAAAAGAAATTGTTGGTCTTTTTGAGTCATTGTAAACCACCAAGTACATATTTCGAATCATACGTTGAATATCTCTGCTTAGAAAATAGAGCTCATGCACATGTTGGCTTTCGGACAGGTCAGTCTGCTCAGGGATCAAACCCTCTACCTTCGAACCATTCTTCTTTGAAAGGGTTCTTCAGCAGGTGTCATGGAAATAGGTTCGCGAAATGAAAAGGACGGCCCCCGTCTCCCAATTTTAGGCCTCTTTTCTAGAACATCGATAAGGCATGTTAATTCACATTGTAAATCAGTTTTAGTTTTCTTAGGTTCATGCAAGAAAAATTTGATACCAGCTCAGTGCACAAGCAATCCTAAAGCTTCGGTTAACAGGTAGGAGTCTGGTGGAGATAAGTATCTTTGGTGGTAATCAATAACCATATGTTTCTTACAAGTAAAATTTAGCTTTTTTTGTAATTATTTAAAAATTGATGATGTTGAGTAAAAAAGAAAAGAAATATCAATTTGAAAAAAGTGGCTATTATTAATGAGTTGCAACAACAGGAGAAAAAAATTCTACATTGTGTAAAAAATATGGCTTAGTCCCATCTACGGTTTCAACTCTGTGGGGAAAAAAAAGGATACAATTCTTTCTGCTCTTGAGAGTAATCTGGAGACCTCTAAAAAGTTGAAGAAAAGGATAGAGCTGACATCGATCAAGCATTATTATGCTGGTTCAAAACTCAATGAGAAGCAGGCTTTCCAATTAACGGACCGATTCTGAAGACTCGAGCAGACAAATTTGCTAAAAGTTTGGGTTATACCGATTTTGTGTACAACAAAGGCTGGCTGGACGGCTTTAAAAATCAGAAATGAGTATTGACCAAATGGGACCAAGATTTACATAAGAAAAACAGAAAGATTGATTTGCTTGTAGACAATTGTCCTGCTCATCCATCAGTCAAAAATTTGGAAAACATAAATCTTGTCTTCCTACCTCCAAATGCCACTTCAGTCTTACAGCTGCTAGATCAGGTGGCTAATAAAAGTTTCAAGACTTATTTTAGATGCTTTTTAACTTTGCAATTGATTAAAAAGGTGCAGAAAAAATTAGAAGCTCTTAGATGCCATTTGAATGATGCATGGAAAAGTGTCACAGATAATACTATTCAAAACTGCTTCAAAAAAGCAGCGCTTGAAACCTGTAGTAGAGATAAACAAAACGCTAGTTCCGACTACGATGATATGCCATTATCAGAATGGCTTCAAAAAAAAAAGAGATCTTAAATACTACAATGATTGTTCTTCTCTAGATGATTTCAGAAAAGTTGACAGTGAACTTGAAACAATGGGTATCGGGGTATCCTTACAGAAGATGATATTTTGGAAGAAATCCGGGAAAAAGGACTACGTGTTGATAGTGATGATCATGATGCCGAAAATTCAACAGGAACAATTCAGTCAACTGATAACAAACCTATAACTTATACCAAAGCTGAAGAAGCTTTAGCTACTTTAATGAACTTTTATGAGATGCATCCAGAAAATGAAAAACAAATAGCACTAGGCATTTTGCGCCAAGATATGTGTGTGATAAAATTTAATGTACCTAAAAAACAACTAACCAATGAGGATTTTTTTCCAAAATTGTTACATTTTAAAAGGTAAGCTCGCTTTTTCCCAATGTACTATTAAGATTTAAAAGTGTATATTAGTAAAAACAATCTTTTGTTTATTTATTTTATTCATTATAAATAGTAATAATTATTTTTAAAATATAAACATGCATTTCTAATACTTTCTTTACACAATTTTACTTATTCACGATTGTTACAAATAACAGCTAATAAGAAAAATATTCTTGAATTTTTGGCATTTCATATTAAGCGAGTTCAATTGTATATATATATATAGGTAAAAAAATGCAGAAAATTAATTGCCAATAGTGAACGAATAAAACAAACAGACAAAAAGCAATAATACTTCTTGAAGAGTGGCAATAGGTTCCAATTTTGAGACAGATGCAAGAATAGAGTGAAATCCCGGGGATATCTGAAAAATGTACATTAAAATTAATAGTGACAAATTGTTGAAAAATTAAGTTTACAAAACAAATACATTAACTTATCAGAAAATAGAAAGCGCGAAATGCAGCTAATCTAGGCATTACAAATTATCAAGAATATGGTGGACATTTTACCCTTACAAAAAAGGAAAGGCTTCAATTTTGTACAAGTCATATTATGAGAAAAAGAAAAATTTGGGGTCGTTCCACATGACATAGAATGACCCCAAATTATTCTTTTTTGAGTGTTGAGTCAAGTGAGGACCCCCTAGAAATTTAATCGAGTGGTTCTCACTTAACCCTCTCCACTTTGAGATGTACCTATATACATCTGCCACATTGACATGCATGTGTTACTTTAGCAGCAAACTGATAAATCTAGCATACATTAAACTTTTGCTGTACGAATTTGCTGTTCTTTAGCAGGATCACCAAGTTTCAGCCCAGTAATACTCTCATGTCATAATTAATGAGAAACAAAGTTGATAAATTAGTCATTTAGTTGCAACAAAGAAAAGGTGCCTTTACAAAACCACGGCTGGTGGCCTAACGTACTATATATACAGACCCCATTCCTGTTAGACAAGGCCTTAGGATTGCTTTTACACGGAGCTGGTGGCTGTCGATCGTCTACGGTTAGCGTTATTGCACCGAGATAGGTTTGGGCGTTTGTATACAACCATACTTTTCTCCACCAGACCCCCTACCTGTTGGCCGAGGCCTTAGGATTGCTTACGCACGGGGAGAGGTAGTGGGGTCTACGGATTTTACATGCACATATCCCCAAGTATACATGGTGGTCTTCAGTGGGTATCGAACGCGCGACCTTCCAGGTGGAAGTCCGACGTGCTAACCACTAGGCTACCCACGGCCCTGTATACAACCATACCAGCCCAACCTAACTACCTCTTGCTGTGTGAGCGTGGGCCTGGCCCCCTTTGATGCCCTATGCTTGAGGGGTATCATTTAGAGGGTTATGGTTTCCAACCTACTATATAGGGTCAATTGGGGTAATTGTAAACATGGGGTAATTGTAAACAAGCTTCATAACTACACTTGTGGTAGTTTTCAAAACTTTACTGCTGGGGTGTGATGAATTGGTAACATAGGAAAGACATTGAAAGAGTTTTGTAAGTTTAGAAACAACTGCAGAGGCATCACCACTGTTTGAAAATGGCACAGTGAGAAACGTTGTTTAACAAAATTTAGTGATATTATATTTGCGTCTATAGCTCATCTACAAAAGCGAAGAAAGCAATATCAACTATTTATATTTGTCATAAGGAATATTGCTAAAAACATTTAGTTATGAATTTCCTCCTCCCTGTTATTTTTCATGCGCAAGTTAGGTGTTTACAATTGCCCCATAGATTTCGTACCCTGGGGTAATTGTAAACACTTAAATTTATCTTATTTCCAATCTTTTGGGAAGACAATAAATAGTATATTTAGATATAAATTACTTTTGAGTCTATTTTACATAAGTGTTGTTGTTGTTTGCTAATGCCACTAGAAAATCCAAGCACCTCTTGCAGCAAGGCCGTATCCAGAGGGTTGGCCCCCCGAAATCCCGAAATTTTTCGCAGTGTAGCCCTCCCTTAAACTTTCCTCAACATAAGCGTTTCAAAATCAGCCCCCCCCCCCCCCCCCCCAAAAAAATTGCTGGCTAAGACCTTGCCTTGCAGAGCGACCAAAAATTAAGGAAACTTTTACCGATTATTAATGAGCTTTGCTAGAATGGAAGTGCACTTGGCAAAGAGGGGTCTCATGACTTTGAACCAACTTCCAGATGAGAGATTGTCACCTAGGTTGACCCCCCTCCCCCAGCTGGTATTATATCTAACTTGGAGGATATTTGAAGCCACAATGGATTTTACATGTACAGCTCCATTAGGGTAGTCAGTTTCGGAGTAATCAGTCGCGAGAGATGGTCCCCCTCCCAAGCATTGACCACGGCCAGTTTTGCTTCACTTTTGGTCAGGGTTCGTTGATTTAAATCAGCTTGATTTAAATCATGATTTAAATCGCGATTTAAATCAAGTGATTTTTAAAAAAAAATCATTGATTTAAATCAAGTGACTTTTTTTCAAAAAAATCATCGTTTACAAAGTTAGAAAGTAGGTTGTAAAAATGAAAGTTGTAAAAATGAAATATGTTGCAATTACAACCACTATTTCAAACAAAACTTCCTACGCCCATCTGTCTGTGTGCAGTAACATATTTCATAAGTTTAGAATTAATTACAATTTTTTTAATTTTACAATATTACTCTTATTCTTCAAGCGTCTTAACCGCAAAGCATAATTCATTCAATCATTCAAATTAAAATTCATAATAATCATGAACCATTCTGTGTTCTTTATCTTAACAATAGTATTTTAGATCAATTTAATAAATGCCACAGTAAATAATTCAGAATGATAGTGTTTAAAGCAGCAATTGTTGGAATTTAGAATATGTATCCTTAAAGTTCCATCCATGTCCCCTAATAGCTTAAGGTTTTTTTCCTCTAAAATACTTTTTTATCATAGAAGTTTGCAATAAAGCTATTTGATTAAAACAAAGTTTCAGTTTTCAGTAATGGTGTGAGCATATGATTTTACTAAATGGGTAAAATATTTCAGGCTTTTTCATAAAATAGAAAAATGGTTAAAGTACACTTGATGTAAAAATTAAGTACATGCAATTGTTACTTTTTTCAGCTTTAAATAGCAAAATAATTCAGATTAAATTTGTTCATTTTCTCTATACTTATGAGTGTACTTTTATTCCTGGTAGGGTTAAGTTTCATTTGAGCCATGCATTTATATTAAAATTTGTTTATTATTATCATTATTAAAAAATATTTATTGCTGTGAAAAAAGCTTAAAGTATGTTTTTGCATATTGATTAACATGCCATATTGTTTCTATGGATTTATCATAATAAATATCCAAAATATTTAAGGTATTTTTAAAAAAATCAAAAAAATCCGATTTAAATAAAAAAAATCTGATTTAAATCAAAAAAATCTGATTTTTTTTATTTTTTTCAAAAAAATCACGAACCCTGCTTTTGGTGCTTTGTGGTTGTTACATTTAGCCCAGAGGCTCTGGGGTAATTGTAAACACACTGGGGTAAATGTAAATACAAGTTCATTTGTTAACAAATAGTCACAAAGTTAACATTTTTGTATACATTTACTCACAAGAATTACAGTATTAGTTACAATGCTCACAATTTTATCTCTCAATTCATTCAAGAGGTAGGGAAGGATCAAAAGTTAAAACATTGAAAAAGTGTTTACAGTTATCCAACTGACCCTACTTTTCTCCACCAGAATTCTGCCTGCTAGCTGAAGCCTTAGGATTGCTTGCGCACGGGGTGAGGTAGTGGGGTCCACGAATTTTACATGCACGTATTCCCAAGTGTACATGATGGGTCTTAAGTGGGTATTGAACACACGACCTTCCAGGTGGAAGTCTGAGGCTAACCACTAGGCTACCAGGGCCTAATTATAATTTGACGTGGGACTAGTGTTGTAAAATGCCCAGCCATTTGAAAAAACAATAAATGCAGGCTTAGTTAAGCACAACTTCAAGAAAATGGAAGATGGTCAGATTTTGGCCATATAAAAATGTAGGAATATATTATCAGTCTGCCCTTTATACTTTTATCGATGAAATGCATGTTGTAAAATAACTAATGTTATTTATAAGCTATTATATTCATTAAAAATATCAAAACATACAAGAAAATATATTTTCATAAATTCCTAGATTTTGGGAGCTTAAAAATGCTTTGGGAGAAGGTATATAAATGCCAAGTCATAAATGTCGTGACCGGTGGGCATTTGCGCGGCCCACATCACTTACATGGGTTCATGTCAAATTACACTAGACCTAAGAAAAATTACATCAAAATTGGAAAGTGGAGACCTTATCTAAATTTGGGCTACTTGAAGTGGAATGACCCATTGTGATCAGAACATCATAATATGTTCTATCCTTCTTGTAAAGTATTAGAACTTTTTTTTTCATTCCAATGGGAGTTTGACCCGAAAAACAACCCTCTGGTTGTTCCTCTATTTCATGAATCAGCACAGTGGCACACATCTCAGTTATAAGAAAAATTTTAAATTTTTGGAATAATAACATTTTTTACATTTTCTACACATTCTACTAGGAACTTGAGGTAACTATGATAAAATTCTCAAAGGCATACTGCTGCATCCCTTTTAAAATGAAACAATATATGTAGGAAGTACATTTTATTTGTGAGAGGTGTTGAGCCCGATCTAAACGAATTTCATTCCATACGCTTTAAAAGCGTCCAATAGTAGAGTTCGGTGCGGACGTGACGTCACATTTTCAGAGAGAACAGTTTTGGCTAGCAGACTCCCGCGTACAATGGATGAGTGAGGTAACGTTATTTTTTCTTCGCCCCCTCTTCGCGTTTTATCGAATTGATAAACAAACTAGGATGGTCGGAGTCTCCATCTCACAGTTCACAGGTGAACCATGCTCTGTAATCAAACTTTATTTTACCTTCCTGTAAAAGCGTGATGTGTATTTTTTTATGTGTTTAGTAGTAAATAAAATGTTTAGTTTAAACAATCTTTCATTATTTGCATAAAATTAATTACCCCTAGACGCCGTCCTACATATATCCTCCCTCGTAAAATCAAAATCCTAAAGTTAAAAAGATCTAAAACATATTTGAACATGTATGAGAAACTAATGTAATTAATAAGTTTTAGCATTATGAAAAAATATAATTAAATCATAGCATCACTGAACATTTTATGCATTACACTTATTTTCCAGTAAATTAGGCATAAATATTTTTTAAATCTTACCGCATAACGATGTTTCAAAGTTTCACAGGATATAACCAAAGCTGAGTCGTTATTTGCCATGACGACTAGATAAATCTAAACACAAAAATTAACCTAATTAATATAACTAAAACACTATTCAAAAGGGTTGAATGTCAAGCTTTTATACAGACATTTGTTCTAATTTATTTTCTTTTTAATCCCATTTTGAAGCCTACAGTTGAACTCTCAACTGTATCTACTAATACATGTAACTACTTTAATAGTTTAATTGTATTACCCATTCCCAATGTTCAAAATTTGAAAAGTATCGTGGTGAAGGTGGGAATACATATTTTTTTAGAAAGTTCTTTAAATCAGCAGGCGCCTATTTAAATTTGCCTACTTTTATAAAAAGGAAAGAAAAAAACATACCATTGCTACTTTTCTTTAAACAAAGAATTTATTATCATTAAATAACTTTTGTTTATTCGAAATTTATAAATGCTTTTAATTTCTTTCACAAGAATTGATTGATATTTTTTTTAAATTTCATTTTTTCTATTTTAATAAAAATGCAAATACTACAATGCAATATTATTCATGCATTAGTACTTTTCTCCATTGTCTAGCTTTGGCTTACTTCTAAAGACTATTCTATAGATATTATAAAGTTCTTTATAATCTAGATTGTTATGCTAATAACAATCTAGATAAAGAAATTTCTACAGACAAAAATACCAGTATTTTTAACAGGGTTAAAAACATTTTTGTAAAAATTCAAATGATTTGTGAAAATTCAAAATTTAAAAAAGCCAAGGATAAAAAAATTTTATTATTTTCTGCCACTTATTTAATAAATAATTTTGTAAAAAGTACGATTTGGGAGCTCCGAATTTTGTGAAAAGTTTGAAAACTGACCTGAATTTAATCCGTTTCAACACCTGACACTGCTTCAAAATAAAAATGTCTACTAGCCACTGGCTATTATCAAAAGTTTGAACTTTTGGGTTTACTTAATATAATGTGATTTTATTAACAATTAATAAAAATATTGGTTCACAAAATCGGGGTTTTTTCAAAATATCGGGCAGAATTTTACTTCTGGATGTCAGAAAGAAAAGAAATTTCACTGTTTCTTGGCAGTTCTATTGAGATGAGCATAAATTAAGGAAATATGGAGAGCGTGAAAAAGTCGAATGTTCTAAAGAGTATCCATCTCTCTTAGAATAACAATCACTGAAAATATATTTTATTGACGTAAGGCAGGAGTCGTTACTTGAATGCAGCTGCAGCTCTACTGAATAATAAATATGAAGTTTAAAACAGAATACCCAATTTGTAGAAAACAACAAAAAGGTTTTGAGTTCGCCTTTTCTTCTTATTCTTTGCATAAATACACACCCTTTATGACACATAAAAAAAACTGCTGGGGGGAGCTAGCCCACAGTAACATGAATTCCTATTTGAAATTAAAAAGTAAGTTAGACACTTAATGTTATAGAACTTTTTAAGGAAGGCATTAATTAAAATTCTTTACTACCTACAGAAAATAATCACGCATATATTTAAATAAAAGAATGCATGATAGTGCATTGGTTATTTAATCAAATGAAATCAAAAATAGTAATTAAACAAAAACTGTGGCTCTTACAAACGTCTCGGGCGCCTTTGAGTGAAATTGTGTAATTAAATTATTATACTAGTTTGCCGACCACTGACTTAAGGCATGTCTAAACTCATTTGTTATTATCGTCGATTTAATTTAGTAAATAAAGAGGTTTGCAGAACTGTAGTAAAATCTTCATCTATATTATTACAAAAAAAATTTATTTTTTGCCCACAGTTTATCAAAACCTTTGTATTAAAACACTTCCTTATCCTTTTTTTTTTTCCATTTCGCTTAGAATTTCGAGATACAGGTTTGATCGCATCTCAAAATTATGGAAATTGCTACATTGTAAACGATGGATTAGCTAGTATATGTCCCGATGATTTGATGAAGAATATTTTCCGTACAAGTACAAAAAATATGAATTTCGTAGCAGCTGAACGAAAAATTTCATTATATGCAAATTATACAGCATATATAAAGAAAAATAGCTTCTATTTTAGGGTAACCATTAACACTGCACTAACTGATAATAGTACTTACATTTAAAACAAGTAATTGAAAATGATTTTGTACGGAACTTCAAGAAGAAAGTTTTGTTTCAATGTAATACAATTTAATGGCGCTTAATTTTTATTAATGTAATAAATTAAAAATAAAGAATTACTAAATTTAACAACGTAAATACGTTATTTACGGTCGTAGTCAGTTTCTCCTTACCGTTAAATTTTACTTCTATTTACTGACAGTTATAAATTCTCTTATTATTTGTATTATTTTTTATTAAAAAGTCCATGTTATTTAAGCGTTGAAATTTTTTTCCGAGTAATTTTCCTTGTGTTAAATTGCGATGACCTTCGCCATTGAACGTGCTCTATGTTTGAAGTGAAATGAAGAAATTTTTTATATGTTTTCCTTTAATTGTAAACAAAAGGCTTAGTGATACGTTTGTATTGGTTTTCATTCGCATATTCTAATGATTTTATGGAGAAATAGATCCTGCTAAATTTCAAAAATAAGGAAGCAAGAAATGTATTGTTATTGTAAGCCACCGGATATTGATAATGAGCTTGAAGAAGATGATGAATACGAATTAATACCCATCGAATGGGCGAATTCATGATTCCGTTCTGAAGAAAATAAATAGTTCCCCTGAAAATTCAAACCATGGAGCAAGAAATGCACAGTTATTGTAAGCCACCAAATATTGATAATGAATTTGATCAAGATGACGAAGACGAATTAGTGTATTGCATTTGTCGTACTAAAGACACAAACAGATTTATGATAGGATGCGATGGCTGTAATGAATGGTACCATGGCGACTGTATTAGCATCACAGAAGATTATGCTAAGAATATTAAACAGTTCTTTTGCCTTATGTGTAGAGAACGCGATTCAAATCTTGAAATACAATTTAAAGAGAAGAAAGAAAAGTTAGATAAGAAGAAAGCTGATGATATCAAGAGACTTGTTTTGGAAGATGAACGTAATAGAAAATCGGCTAGGAGGTGTGGTGAATGTGTTGCTTGCTACCGAACGGAAGATTGTGGTCGTTGTGATTTCTGTAAAGACATGAGAAAGTTTGGTGGGCCAAATAAGATTAGGCAAAAGTGCAGACAGAGGCAATGCATGAATTTTGGTCTTATTTTGGGGAAAAAACCAAAACTTTTTTCAGGTTCTCAGAGTGATGACACCGAAGATTATGGGCAGTCTGTTTTGCTTCTAAACACTGAAATAACAAATGTTGATCCACAGATTAAAAATTCAGATGAAGATGATGATGATGACAGAGATGCTGATTATGATCCTGGTACAAAAAAGTCTCACTCCAGGTCGAAGCATAGGAGCCACTATAACAAACAAACCAGGAGACGTCGAAGCAATAGAAATGAACACAGGAAAAAGCATAGAGAAGAAAAGGAGAAAAGTTCTAGCAAGAAAGATAGTGATGCACCAAGGCAATGCTATGGACCTAGCTGCATTCTCCCAGCTAGAATAAATTCAAAGTATTGTTCAGATGATTGCGGAATGAAGCTGGCAACAAATAGAATTTATGAAATATTGCCTCATAGAATTCAACAATGGCAACAGTCTGTCTGTTCTGCAGATGAGAACAACAGAAAGACATTGGAAAAAGTAAGAAAAGAACAGCAAGAGGCTAAAGAGAAGCTTTCCTCACTTGATAGGCAACAAGAAACCCTAGAAAGGCTTATTGAGAGAGGAAAGAAAGTTACAACTGTAGCAGATCAAGATAATTTAGAAAATGAGTCGGAGGAATCTGAAGTAAGTTATTATTGTGTCACTTGTGGTCATGAAATAAGTCAGAAGAATGCTCTAAAACATATGGAGAAATGTTTTAACAAGTATGAGAGTCAAACCTCATTTGGCTCATTTTATCCAACAAATATTGATGGCAGCAATATTTTCTGTGACTACTACAACAGCCATCAACGCACCTATTGTAAACGACTGAAAGTTATCTGCCCAGAACACTCCAAAGAGCCAAAAGTGTTGGACGATGAGGTATGCGGTTTTCCACTTGTGGAAAAATCACCAAGGGTTGTGATGGAAACCACATCGGAGTCTGGAGGCGAATTTTGTAGGACCCTGAAAAAGAAATGCGTTAAGCATCATCAATGGGAAAAGTTTAGAAGAGCTGAGTTAGACTTATGCAAAATGCGGCTTCTCTTTAAGTTAGACGATTTAATTGAACAAGAAAGAAGTCTTCGACAACAAATGGCAAATCGAGGGAGTGTACTAGGATTGATGCTTCATCAGACTATATCTTACGAATCTCAAATTGAAACTTAAAACTATTTACTCATTTAAAACAATATTAATTTTAAACACTATACTTTTTTCTATTGATGATTGTTTTTAATCACACATATATATATATATATATATATAAAGCTTATCAGTTTACTGAATATTTAGTAAACACAAATGAAATTTAATATAAATACTCAATTTAATAAAGGTAAACTTAATTCATACTGTCTCTTAGAATTTTTTTTTTTTAACATTTTCATTTGTTTGAATTCCCAAATATGTTTTGCTTGAGCTAACATAAACAAAAAACATCCTTAAGGTTAATATATGGACAGTAGTTAGGTTTCTTTTCCTTAGCACATGTGACTTTCTCAAATTCACACATGTCATTGAGCTCTTAAATCTTATTTTGTTTTCCAAAAGTTGGTCATGTATTTAACTTGCATAAATAGAATATTAATAATTTTTCAGAAGGTTGGTCTATAATTTCAGGAGAATTTTCTTTTATTTTTAGAAGTTTGGTTTATTATGATTATTTTCCTATTAATAAGTTAAGTTGAAAAAGAAAATTGTTGATTCTTGCAGTGGTGTTCCTAGTATGGGTGTCACTTGGGGCTTTTAACCCCACCCCATCGTGACATACACACACAAAAAAAAACATGTTTTGTATAAACTTGTAGTTTTGTAATTAATATTTTTTACAATAGTAATTAAAAACACTCAAGAAATTCAACTTTATTTTGGTGTAACTTCAAGTAAACAAAATTTATTTTCAGTTATGGCACATTGAAATAGTATCCGTAAAAATGCACATTTAAAGTATATATTTTTGTTTTTTTAAACTCCATTTCATTTTAGGCGTTACAAGGAGCGTACACCACCCCACATATTGACGCTGCTTCTTATTCCAAGTTATCAAAATATGCACATTAAAAATAATTCTAAGAGCAAAAATATATACTATAGATATTTTTTTAAAAATAAGTTTGCAGGTGTTGTCATTCAGTAGAAAAGTGTAAGAGCTCTGAAAGATAAAAATGCTTCTATAATTATAAAGGCATTTCACCTTTTATCCAGAAAGAAAATCATACTGATGACCGTGTGTATGCTTCTAAATGCTCCTCCATAAGTAATGACTGAAATGACCTGTTAAGTGTTGCTATAATTAAGTCCACTCGAACATAATAACAGGGTTGCAGAAAATGTGATATTTGCTCCATATATTTAAAGGCCAACTAAAATGTAATTGATATGCTAGTTGCCGTCACTTTCTAAATTTCGTGTATAAAAGTTGATAATAAAAGCTACTTTTCGGTTAAAGAGCTTACCATGCTAAGATCAGAATTTTCACCGCCTAAGGAAATGTAACCAAAGCGGTTTTATTGAATTTAAATAGGTGGCGCTTATTTTCCTATTTTAAAACTTTTATTACTAATACAATTTGTAAAAAGGTCACAAAGATTAGATTATTGCACGATTTTCTCTTCAAAGAAAAAAAACAATCATAGGAAACTTCTCTTTGGCAGCTAAAGTGATCAGTTCCGGTGATTTATTCTTTGTGCTCTCCGTTGATTGTTGTCTAAATAATGAATCCCTTGACATTGAGGCAAAGCAACCTTAACACTTAACGTATTTTTAGTTCAGTGGAATGTGTAAAATGAAAAATCTTTCACCTAAATGTCTCCCACGATTTTGAAAACTTGTTTTTAAAATAGCTCCAAGATTGAAAATGCTAATTTTCTTACTATTGTTTGTTTTTTTGTTCCTGATTTTTTTTTTAAATTGTTGCTTCTGATACTTGTCTAAAATTGCAAAAAAAGTCCATGTTTAAGAGAACAGATACTTGGTATTTCCACCTAAAGGAAAAATGGGAGGGGTGCTTGTTCAGTATTTTATGGTACATAACATTTTAATAAAGGAAGTATTATGGTTAAAATTACTGGAGTGGCAGGGAAAAAATGGCCAGCTGTATATAACATCTCTTTTATTATTAACACATTGTGTTGTAACAATTTACTAAACCTCAGATACAATCGAGTAGATATAGGGATCAGAACCAGCCTCCCAGTGGCATAAATAACACCCCCGCGACGCGGGGGGGGGGGAGGCACGAGGTTTCAGGGCGTCTGTATATTAGACTACAGAGATCTCTCACTTATGTGCAGGTGCAAGGGCTCGCGGGAAAAAAACGTGCCAAAGTTACCACAACAGGGATCTAATTCCAAACTCCAAAAGGGAACCCCCCAAACGCGAAAAGGGCGCTAAAAGTAAATCATCCGTTCAGTGTACACAATAATTGCTAATTAATATTATTATGCATACAGTCATACTGAAAAATGGGAAAAGAGATTAAGCGTCAAAATGCAAGTACGTGTAATGCAAGTTACTTAAGTACTGTACATTTATTTTCTTGAACTCAAATATGAAATTGTACCCAAATTTCATTTTGCACTTAATATTATTTTCTCACAAAATAAATTACAATCGAGGATTGTTATTGCAAAAAGAGTATTCGAATTCATCAACGAGTGAGAAAGTTTGTTAGTTTCTATAGTTGAACTGGAAGTTCGATTTTTTGTAATTTTAAAAAGCAATAAAGCTCCAACACTGAAGATTTTGTTAGCAATCACTGCCATGTGCTATCAGGGAGGTAACTGGGGGGTGGGGCAGACAGATTTTAAGGGGCGCTAAATCAAATAAGTGTGTGTGTGCTTGTGCGCATATTAATTTTTTTTCTTATTAAAACTAGCGGGGAGAATCTAGTTTTAATTTTCTTTAAAAAATTAAACAAAAAAAAAGTTAAATTCAGAGTCAAATTTAGTATTGGTTTAACACGAATAAAGAGTAGATGGGATGGACGAAGAGAGAAAGAAGGGGTAGGGCTCAGTAAATAGCGCAAATGTATTTATATTTCTTATTTTAGACAGAGACCAATGTTAAATGTTTGTATCTTATCTAAAGAATACCACACTCGGAGAAGGATTCTGCGAACGTCGGCCCTTGGAAGTAGCGATACAAAACAAGGCAAATGCCCTGTTTCCGCAATAAAACGATAAAACTCCCAATATTGTTGATGTCTTCCTTATTTTAGCTTATTATTACAGTGACGGGTGCTTTTCTAAACTATTGGCGCTTAAGGGCCGTTCATAAACAACGTCACGCTTTTTTCCCATATATTTGACCCCCTCCCCCCGTTGTCACACTTCAGCGGACCCGACTCCCCTCCCCTTTGTCCCGCTATGTTGCATAACGCATGATGTCACACTTCTTGTTATCCCCTCCCCTCGTCACACTTTGTCACAATTTCACAAACCCCCCCCCCTCCCCCCCTCGAAATGTGACATCATTTATGAATGATCCCTTATAACCCCGATATTTTTACGCATTATTAAGATAATTTTCATTCCAAGCGGGTAAGTGCATGTAATGTTTCAACTCGCTAACTTTTCGAAAATCTGCTTTTTAATAATAAATACCCGAGTATCTCTTCACCGTAGTGTTTTCGTTTTAATATTTTGGAGTAAACCAGAGATAGGGCGCACTTATGAATCTTGCAGGGGGGCGCGCCTATGTCTATGTACGCTACTGCAGCCTCCTCCCTCTCCCAAGCCTGACCAAAGATGACCCAAATAGTCTCTTTAGTGCTACCGTAATTATGTGTTCATGGCCCGTAGGTCTACAAAAAAAAAAACTCCTACCTGTGGACAATACACAGAATTAAAAAATTATTACAAAGACGACTACCATTCAAAACTGTCGTAATCTATTCTTGTGCAAAACAAAATGCAGAGAAATAAATCTTGGCTTTCAAAACGATGATCCAATTTCACTCATTCCTCTTCACTCCCCATGCAAGCAGATTGGGACTTGGGCGCTAAAAACAAAGGAACTTAAACTTTATGGACAAACGCAGTCAGGTTTCAGGAGAATGTAGTTTTCTAGGAGTGTATCCCATGAAAAAGGGGAGTTGTACAGGAAAACCTCATGGGAGACCTTTCCTTATCAGCAAAGATGTATCAGTCCAATAGCCCTGGCATCAACTGATGTCAACTCTTCCCTCCGCTAACGACCAAAGTAATTCTTGATGCTTTAGAATTGCAGAATGTTATTTTACTATTATGAGAGTTGTGTATTTGATTCCTAAAAACGAGTGCTAATCTTAAGTGGTTTCTTGCGTTGTTCTTAAATAAAATGTAACGCATATATGAAAGTAGACCAGGGAGAAGGATAGAGATAAGCAATCTTGCTGCCCATAGGAGCCTTTTCCTTTCCAACAATTTAACCACAATAGGAAGGTAGACTATAGTAAAGGTCGCTGTCCATAAAGAGATATGCAGTCGTGCTTTTGGGTAGCCATGTAAAAACAAAATATAGTAAAATGTAAACTTTTTATTTTAAATGTTAAAACTTTTTTGTAATTTAAAATTGATTCCTTATAAACACTGTACCTTACAGGGTGATTTGTTTATGTAATTGTTTTTGTTCTGGATGTGGGTTATACACCAAACTGTAGCGGATGACGACGTGAGGACATGGAGGATGTCTGCCGGAGGCGGGGATAGAACCCCAAACCTTCATGAGGGAAAGCCAGTGCTTCCGTGCTTTGCCAAAAGGTACCTAATGGCCGGGACAGAAGATAGCTCTTGAAGGTGTTGAATCCTACCGCCACAAAACGTATGTTTTTAGAAGGATATTTTCTGCCGGCGAACTATACAACGATGCAGGCTATTTATCGATAATTACGGTACTTCAATTTTGAAACCGTTGGAAAGAGCGTCCCCCCCCCCCCCCAACACTTGCTGCTTGAATACGACCAGGGTTATAAAAGGTTTTTCCCTCTAAAGTTTTAAGCAAGTCTGTGAGGAGAAAAAGAAGAGGAACAGCAACTGAATTTACTCTTGAATTTAGTATGACTTCTGCAGTAGTAAAATAATTGAGCGACTATGAAGACCAATTATTATGTATAAAGAAAGGGAGTAGAAAGAAGGAGACGAGATCGCAAGTTGAAAAGTTTTTTTAAAACTTTTCTAGAGGGTGCTCACACCCAGTATACTTTCATAAATGGAAGCAAATCCATAAATGGTGCTAAATCTCATCTTTTAGCAGCCAGTTTAAAGCAAAAATGTGAAGGAAGGTTTTTCCATTTCTTAAAAATGTACAGTACAAATAAATTAATGAAATAAATAAAATAAAAACTAAAATATAAATAAATAAAATAATAGCATTTGTAAATTAAGAAAAGATAAATATATATATATAGTAAAACCCCGCTACACCGTGCCTTAGTATACCGCAAAATCGGATATACAGCAGTGACTATTATGTCCCCCAACGTTTAAACCACCCTTTGTCATTGCCATTTAAAGGTGATTCCTTATTTACTATTATAAATAAGGAAAAGGTTAAAAATGATGCAACAAAAGCGAGTATTGTTTCATGAATGTGGTTCCGCGGTATAGTTTCACTATTCCGCTGTTATATTATAACGCGGGTGCCAAACATGTCCCCTGACACCCATGTTTTAACGGGGTTTTACTGTATTTTTCAACCAGTTAAAGCAATGTATGGCGGAAAATTATTTCAGCTTTATGATTAGTTTGCAAAACATATTAAAAATTCCAAGTTAATAACAAAAAAATTATTGCTTAGCTGATTAATTCCAAAACACACTTATTCTATCAATTATTTAAATAAATAGAAAATTCGTTATTCGTAGCAAACAAAACATCATGCAACACAAAAAATGTATGGACAGTTTATCTGTCAAATTTGACGAATTGGTAAGTGGAAATAAATTGACCATTTTCCATAAAGGTCAATGTTGGGACAAAAACCATATTTAGTTCGTCACATAAGTTCATAATTTATATCAATTTCGCCTTGAAAAAATTTTTGCTTTAAACAGTGGCTGATAAAAGAATGACAAATTTAGTATCATTTACATAGATTTACTCCCATTTATGGGAGCATACTAGAGCATACTGGGTGCAAATGCCTTCTAGAAAAATGAAAGAAATGATGCCAGTTTTAGATAGTGAAGATTCCTACCCTTTAACATCCCTGTCTATAAGTTACAGAAAAGTTTATACACATTAATATAAAGTTCAATACATATTAAAAATATAATAAATATATTATCATTAATAAGTTCTTTTAATATTGTGAGAAGATTTTTTTAAATAATGTGGCAAATGACTAAATTATATGGCATGGATGTATGAATGTACTAAACCCGCAAGCAGCTTGCAGATGAACTAGAAAGCAGCAAAATTGTTTCTAAAATGAAACATCAATTTTTTGTTTGTTGTTCTTCCTTATTTTGATCTAAGTTAATATTCATTTCATGTTCATTTTCACAACGATCCTCAAAATTTATTTAAATAAAGTGATGTTAGTCTCGGAAGCTGAAAATTCCTTCAAACTTTTTCTCTGTTTTATTAAGTTAATATTCATTTCATGTTCATTTTCACAACAATCCTCAAAATTTATTTAAATAAAGTGATGTTAGTCTCGGAAGCTGAAAATTCCTTCAAACTTTTTCTCTGTTTTATATATATATTTCTTTGTAACATAGTACAATTCTTCCGCAATCCGCAGAATTAGGGGATTAATTTCGGGACTACCTCGCTTTTCATGTAAATCCAGGGAATCTGAAACTGCCTCTGAACTAATAAATTTCATCAAATCTTTATTTGAGCACCCTTTTACAAAATATTTATATGCATCATTCTCAATTGATTAATCACTCATTCCTGAAATACTTTTAAATACTGTATTCTCATCAATATTTGGGAGGCCATTTACTCAAACATTCAAGGAAAATTCTTGAAGACATATCATCGTTTCGATACTGTTTTCTTCTTGCGAAACAAAACTAAAAGTAGCATTTTGATAATACAATCCTTCAGATTTAAAGTAATTTAGAGCACAGATTGAATAACTTGTTGCATGCCTTATAAATAGATACACCACATATTTCAAAGAAATGCAGTGTCTCCGTTAGGATCTGAGCACATTCGGTAATGCATTAAAAATCTTTAGAAATGTATTTACTTTCAAACAGACACGCCAATAAAGAAAAAACAAATAGAAATCAACTATCTTTTTCAGAAAGGAGGGGAAAAAATATAGTAAACAGTATAGTATAAATAGGAGTTTATCAGGAAATGTAAGAAACTTTGCTGAAAAATAAAAATTATGCACAAAATCCAAAATTATACATACTACTGTAGATTATGCGAGTTTTCACATTTCTGCATAATTTATACGACTCTAATTATTAGTATTGAATCTAACAGTGAAATACAAAACAATACGAAATATTTCAACTGGATACTACTGCTGTAAACACTTTATTGAGGAACATTTGCAAAATAATTTTAACATCAAAACATTTTGATGAAAATAGAAATAAGAACTAATTCCACAGATTTTATGAAAAAAAGTCTAAAATGGCAAACATTTATAAATATGTAAAAATGACTTGTAAACAATAAAAGTGAACAACATAGTAAAATGTACATATAAAAACAAAATACATGATGTAAATAGCAAAATAAATGCAATCACACGTTTTTGGATTCTGAAGAAAAATTCACAAGTAAATAACATTGCTTAAATCAATCGAATTTTGATAACATCAATGGGCTCTATATGAAGTAGATATGCACTAATTTATGTATTGACATTAAAATAAATTAACACTGCAATTTTGTATTTTAACACAAGCTCATTTAACACATAATTCTCAAAATAAATAATACGTCATTTCATGCAAATGAAAATTAAGGCATCTAAAATTATTAACTTAAGTTTATCATACTTTTACTAATACGAACACAGTAATACAGAAAAGTGCTTTCAGGACCTTCATTAACAAGCTTAGAGAATACACTGGCAAAATTTAGATTTGCTTAAAATCAATTCGCATAAAATGGCTCTAAACCCAAGAGCAAGCATTGATCTTTAAATTACTGTATAGATTTATGGCAATAACTGATTTTAGGAAAAAAATAAATAGAAAAATAGAAAAGAAAAACCTCACAGTCAAAATAAATGTAGAATATTCTTTATACTTGCAAAATTGACAAAGGAATTTTTTTTTTTTTCAATAAATTTACTCAGTGTAGTAAAATCTCTCTAAGGGCAACATTAGGTCAAAAATATTTGTCCATAATAGAGAAATGCTCGCAAAACCGGTTTTTTTAAAGGCTTAAAGGCTCAATATTTTGCTTCTAGGGTATTAAAAACTGCCCGTTAAGAGGAGTTTTACTGTATTGAAATAAATATAAGAGTTTGTTTTAAAAGGTTTTTTTTTTTTGCTAAATTTGCTTAAACAAGATTTTTTTCGGTGCCATCTTTACATATGGTTTAATTGTGCTGCGAGACAGCAGGGACAGGAAGAAAAAGAATAAATTTTTTAACCAATGCAGTTAAAGACATCTATAATGCACATCTTGGGACTAGATCTTTTGCATTTTAGAGATTTTTGGCATCATATAGATCATTTCACAAATTCATAAAATACTAAGGATATATCAATGTATGTTCATATTAGAATAAATTTTAAATACAATTAGTATTGAAGAACAATTTATGTAACTAATTATAATTCACAAATAAATATGCTTCACAATCAAAAGTAAGTTCATTACCCTGAAAACTGCTTACTTCTTGATTTGCACAGCTGCATTTACAAATACAATCTGGTACTACTTGCCTACTGTAAATACTATTTTTCATTTAAAAGTTTGAATTAAGATGGAAAGATGAGAAACTGTTTTAAAATTTGATCTGCCACAATTTGTTGTCATTTTTGCAATGTGGAACATAGGGGCTTTTTAACTGCACAATTTGCTGTTTACATCTAAAAAGCTGTGTGGTTCTTAGAGAATTGTGCTTAATAGATTGGAAGTTTAAAAGTTTTTTTGCTGTATTAGCCTATTAACCAATTCCGTACCTGAGAGCAGTAGTATCTCAAGCCATTTTTCAATTTTTTTGAGTATACACTTAATGGACACACAGAGTACCCATGACAAAGACACATGAGGGTTCTGAACTGTTAAACCACCCATTGAACATCTAAATTCCAAGGTTCGGAAGGAAAAATCTAGTCTTATGGTACTAAGAATTTTTATTTTTATAACTTCATCATTGTGATCTTGATGTATTGCAAGTAAAATAATGAGAAAAGTCACTTGTGAGGCACCAAAATTTAAACAAAATATCTTCAATAAATATTCATGACTAGAAACAAGGTGTTGAAACTTTTCAATGACATTCATACCTATTTATAAACTATTCATGACTAGTAAACTGGTTTTAGCATCTGAAAATTGTGCTAAATAAAATAATATAAAACTATAATTGCTGAGCAATTAAACATATAACTTATGTAACATATAACTGATGCTTAACTTATGTAAAACAATCACATTATGCACACTTTTTGAGAAGCTCTTCATGTTCTTTTAGTAACCATACTGTGTAATTATGTAAATCTACATAAGTGAAATGGATTTTACATTGTTAAAGCACAACTAGATAAAAGAAATCTCTTATAAATATGTTCCACAAACATAAAAAATTCTTTAAAGACTTATTTTTAAAGCACAATGAATGTGCTTAAATATTAGGCTATGTATTACTAACCAAATCTGATACATGTTGAAAATTAACATTCGATTCATCAACAGTTCCTTTAAAATCTTCCATCTCTAGAATAATTGTCTTCAATGCAGTCAAAACTAAAAAATAAATGTACAAAATATTCAGTCAATTCTCACAATACTTGTCAGAAAACAACTTTATTCAGAAATATAACACAAGTAAAACTAGGTGCCTGTTTAGTGTTTTTTTTTTTTCATTCTCTCGCAATAAACAGAATCATAAGTCTACAAAACAGCAGGCAGAAAGAAGTTCTTTCTGCATCCTCTGGAAATTCTACAGTGCTTCCCAAAATAAAAATTTATCAAAGTTTTTCTTTTTAAATGGTAAATCAAAATATTTTTTCTTCTCAAAATTAATAATCACTTAATAACTAAATTGGCTCAAACAATTTTAAAACATAAAATATATTTTTTGAAGGTGGGAAAAATCACAACCAAACCAATGTTAGCACAGAACTGAAGAAATAAAGCCAGCTACCATTCATAAAATTGCAAATTGCACTAAAAAGTAAAAAACATGCTAATTCTTTAAACATCAAATTCTACTACTAAACACACTTAAGTCGGCACTAGATTATGAACTAAACACAATTACTGTTGCATGTATATGTTGTCAGCAATGTAACATATGTACATTTTAACTGAATAAGACAATCTTGCAAATTTTGGTCCATTTAAACTTGCAGTTGTAATTTATCTATGGCTACATTTACATAAGATTTTATGCATAATATTTGCAACCAGTTCAACAAGCTATGTTTAAGAATAATATCAATGTCGTTCAGAGAAATAATTTATTTTAATTTTTTTAGCACGATTTATAATTACATGAATTGCAGTTTGACTTTTTCCTCAATTATCCAGTTCTGTTTTGAACCCCATAACCTCAGCATTTTATTTTATTCCATTTAGCCCAAATATATTTTAGACAATCATGGCACGTAATACAGCACAAGATCTTCATTGATTATATTTTAGTGATTACAAAAAAGAATTTGCTAAATTGGATTATTGCTAGATGGACAAATACAAAATTATATGCACAGTATAAATTGCAAACATCTTTTGAAATCAGTTTAAAATCTAATCACAGCAAACAGTTTTTAACTATTATCAGTTTAAATGTTTAACAGTTAAACAATTTTTTAAACACTTAATTATCCCGAGAACCCTTGGTTACAAGCAAATGAGCAATATTTCCATTCATCGTAGTTTGGTGTATTATATACATGTATGACCCCTTCTCCTTATTTCAGGAGAAAATTCTTGTTATGCCATTGTATACCATTCTAATAAAAATAAAATTTATCCTCGATGAAGCTATTTGTCACATAAGAACGCACAAACTACTGAAATAGTGACATAATATTGCTTTTTTTTTTTTTTTCTCCCTTCCAAGATACTGCAACCCCTCCATATATATATATATATGTACATCAGGTGTTGTGCTTTCAGGTTCTTTTATTTCGAGTGGTATTTCGGGTTCGCTTCCAGACCCTTCACAAAATTTCAGTTAGTCAAAACGAACCCGTCCCCAAATTCCAACTAATCAAAATGGCACCTTCACAAAATTCCAGCCTATCGAAACAGACCCTTCCTCAAATTCCAAGCTACAAAATTATTTGACTTTTCACAAGAATTTTTTTAAATTCACAAAAAGCAGACTGTAAAAAATGCTGGACCAACCCTGTATATATATTATATATATATATACAGTTGTATATATATATATGTGTGTGTGTGTATGTATAATATATAACAGAAATGTAGTAAAATATTTTTGAAAGGTGTACAAATTTAAAAAAAAAAAAAATCAGAATGAGACAAGGACTTGTCACTGCTGGTTTGTCTCAAACAATGAGCGATGCAGAACCAGGGTGTGTAGCAAATTCTTTCAATGAAAAATAAGCCCTTTTTAAGCACTCAAAAAAAGATCATTTTAAACTATGCCACATTACGTCTCCCTCCTCCCTAAATTGCTAAAACTTCTCAATACAAATTATATAAAATTAATATTACAACATAACAGCAAAAATTTTTTTAAAAAATCATAAAAATGTAATTAAGTAATCAAAGAAATAACCTGTATAATATAAAGAAAAACAGCTTTCTGACAAAGAGCTCAATCCTTTATTTTACAAGCCACCAATGAAAAATAAACCTTTTATGGCAAGAATTTTTTTTCAATGCAATTAACAAGTGATTCAATAACAATTTGACGAAGGATTAAAACCAAAACCCCATAGTTAAAAGCCAAAAACCAAATGATTAATTCTTGGCCGAATGTCAGATTTGCGAATTTTTCGCAATATATCGATTACATGGACAGTATAGGGAATGCAGTAAGGCTATAACAAATTAAATAGGAAAATATTATTTACTAATTTAATTCAAAATAAAAGCTAAGAAAAAATCTTAATTGTGAAAACGAAAGCTTTATGAAAATTTGCTGTCGCAAAAACGAAACCTTTTCACATCACAGTGTCTGAAAGAAAAATGGACATGCAAAAATATTTTCGCATATCAATTTTTATAGATTTTACTTGATTTTTTTCTCACTATTAAAATTACACGCCCCGGGTTACGAATAATTTTTTACGTCCCCACCTCCGCTTTTTTGCGCATTTGACGCACTATAGCACATCTGCGGCATTGCTGAGGCTACTTTCCTTCTACTATTTGGGAAGGTTGGCTCTTATTTCGTACTTTTCTTCACTTGTACAGTTTACGCACCTCCTCCGATATTTTTGCGATTTCCGCGAAACTTCGCGAACGGGGGCTCTTATTTGGTACTTTATGTTTATGGTGAAGCAACCCTTCTGCAACGCAAGCACATTTCCTCCCTCCGTCCTTCATGCAAACGAAGGTTGGGAAAACCAGTTTTGAATGTAAGTGGAAGCCACCCTTTTTCGCTTCTCGCGGAATTCATGGCGACATTAGCGGTTGAACAAAAAATATCTTTTTGCATAAGAGGAAATAAGAACTTTTACAAACATGGATAAAAAATAAGCACTTTTTAAAGCTCTTAAAAACGAAAAACAAAAACAAGCACTTTTAAAAGCTGCTACGCACCCTGAGAGCATTTCACAAATCCCAAGCAAAAACACACTAGAGCCGACATCAATATAGACCAGAAAATCATCAAAACAAGTGTAAAAAATTAAAGTGTGGGACTTTGTCCACGACACAGTCCTGAGACTAAAATAAGTGACACACCAACAGACCTGCTACCAAATATATATATACACACACATAAATATATATATATATATATATATATAGCTTGGATGCGAGTTTCCCTTCGCTTCAAAATTTGAATTTTAGCCACTGTATGCTCACGTTTTCAAGCAATTGTATTTAAACAGAAATTTGCATAACTGCAGTAGAAGCCTTTGTGGTTCTTTTTTATAATAGTGTACATTTCAATCAGTAAAGAACTACGACACGTTATTGCTGGCATCAGCACCAAAAATGAAACAAAAAAATGAAGTTCACTCAGGGTTTGCACTAGACTGCGGGATCCTGCAACATTTTTTTAAATCCTAAGGGAAAAAATAAATAAGTAAATGAGAACAAACCTTTATCTTTTCCATACTGCTCCAAAGCCCTTTGTGCTTTTCGTTCTTGAGTCATGTCTTTCCTTTTACTAGAAGCATTTTCTGTCTCTGAACATTTATGAGCACAAGCCCTACTTTCATGAGCTGCATATGAAGGAGGACCAATTTCTCCTTGTTTTTTAAGTACTGTCTGCAAAAACATGTTCTTATAAGCAATTTGAATTTTGAAAGCTGAGAAAATAATTAACAAAATTCAACATGATAAGCAAAAACAACAATTTGAAAAATAAACAAATATTTCTATGAATGGATTAAAGCAACTTTTCATGAAAGAAATTAAGTAGCAAGTCAATTTTTAAGCTTTCTCTTACAGTATGTACTCATATTTTCAAAAGATGGTTGAAACATATGGATTTTTTTTTCTAAACTACAGATTTAACTAAACTGCACTGAAAAAAAAATATAAAAAGAAAGAAAGAAGCTCTTGATTCAAATCATATTTTTAGTAGTTGAATATAATGTTTTCATAAAAGTTAAGAGTACAGACCCTTCTAGTTATAGTACAAAACCAATATTTTTCAAGAGCAATAAGTAAGTTTGATAAGTTTTAAAAATTTAGAGGGTGCCTGGTACTTCAGTTAAATTTTTAGGGCCACACTAATCAATGCAGTGGCGTACGCAAGGGGGGGTTTAGGGGTTTAACCCCCCACCCCTGAGCCCTAAATAATAGTGCTTTATTACATATTCTAATTTCCTTTAGTAGTTTCAGAACATTATGAACCCCCCCCCCCCCTTGGAAAAATTTTGCGTACGCCACTGAATCAATGTACAATTTTACATCAGAACTATCAGCTTTGTACTAAGTCAACAACAATTTTCTATCAGTGATGTTGCTTGAAAGAAATAGAACGTAAGGAGCAAATATTTTTTGCAATGTTCAGTTAAGCATAACATTTTACAGACTACTACTATTGATTTAACTCATAAATAAGATCTTAACAACATCATAACATCTAGCATTAATTAAATTAACCAACTTTTACAAAACAAATTATTGTAACACATTTAATGCAATCAAATCTCAAAAAGAAAATCTTTCTGAAACTAGTTAAAAAGATCTTTTTTTCATTCTTTCTGTTAAGTATTCTCTGAAACTCAGTATGAAGGGTATTCACACATGCTCAGATAAAGAAGGCCTTGAATCCTGTGTTGATATGGGCAAAAAAAGTTGATGCTAAAGTTTTATAAACATATCAAAAAATAGCAGGAGCACTTTTTTTTCATTTTAATGAATCGGGGACTAAAATTCAGGGATGGATTGCAGGACTTCTACTCAAGTTTGTCATATCCCCTTCGTGAAAATAGACCTGGCAGCAGATTTGCACATGCCCAATATTCAGAAAAGCTGGGTGAAAATGCTAAATTCCGCATTTTTTTCCTTATAAAAAAGTTACCCATGTCATTATTTAAAAAAGCATGATGTGCAATGCAATGAGCATGAAGTGCATGTAGAATATTGTTAACATTATCAATCATATACATATTGAGGGTGTACAAGGAAAATTGACTAAGTCAAGTAATTTTAAGATTTTTGTTTAATTGCTGCCAAGAAAAAATCAGTTACAGTAAAATTTTACTTTTTACATAATGAGGCTATATTATATGTCTACAAATGTTTCAAGAGCTTTTCACTTTAAAGCATTTCTTACAATAGAAAAACTTTAAAACTCGTTTTCCAAAAACAACATATTTTGACTTGATCAATTTTATTTGTTCGCGGATAAATCATACTTTTGAAAAAAAAAAAAAAAAGAATTTTCCCACTTTTACTTTTTTCTATTTCTTTTACAGCAACTTCTTTTTGCAATCCTAACTGAAATTAGTTTTATCCCCGCCAATGTTTAATATTAATCTCTAAAGTATGGATGAATATTTTTTAACATTATTTTTAATATATTTTTGAGTCTTTAATAGGAAAACCAAGGGTTATATTCCAATCTTATAACTAATATAAAAAGTTATCCCACATAAGTTAGCTTAAAAAGATGATGTACATGAAAATTTAAAAGAAATAACGCAGAAGTAAAATTAACTCACTTTTAACAAAGAATATATGAAGAAGACAATAATAGCTATGGTGTACATGGGAATGACTAGGTTTGCAACTCCTGCATCTTTCGATGGTGGCTTTGTTGTATATCTAACAGATGGATGGAAAGGAATCTAAAAAAAGGAATATACTTAGAAAAAAAGGTCTTTTAACAAGAGTACAGATTAAGCCTCCCAAGATTCAAATATTTCTTTCAATTAGCTGGAAGGCCACAATTTTGCAATCATATATATTTGCATAACAATATCTCACTGCCAGTGGAATCTTAAAATTTAATGCCTATTATATTCCTCAATATCTAGCAGGCACGGTGGCATCTTGCTAAAGAGAGGGACTTGTACATGCCAGTTCATAGAATTGATTCTAGCAGTGTCGGTGATTATGCAGCATGCAAAAGATCCCTTGAGCAAACATTTGGCTAGGATACTCTTGGCTAAATTAAATTCCTAGTGCAACAACAGAGTCTGGGTGCTCACACTTTTAGGTGAAGAAGCTGTACATCGGAATTCTCATGCAGCAATGGTACCACTCTCATTGTGGTGCCGCTGAAAGAGTTGGTACCAATCTCTAGGAACCCAATAGGTCTTCAATGGTTAAGAACCAATATATATATTCAGCCGAAGTAAAAGAAGTTTTTAAAAAATGTCCTCAATATCTTAAATTGCAATCTTGCATGTATAGTGCCATTTAGTATGATTTTTAGTCAATATCTAGTTTTCTTTTTATTATTATTATTTTTTTTTTTTTTGCAGTGAGAGAGCTCTAGATTCAAATCTATTTAATTTAATGCTGCTTGAATGCTACAATAACGATAGCTTAGTTTATAAGAGGAACAGCAAGTGATAAGTTAAAGAAAACAAGGCAGCAAGTTACAACAAGGAATGTTTTACAAATTACTTGATGCATTTTATTTAAACAAAAGTAAACATCTTTATTGCTTGTTTGTTCTTTTATGTATGGATCTCAAAATAACAAAAAGATTATGAATGTTTCATGTCAGATTTTTACTCATTACATTCTTTTTAAATCGATATTAAATGCACAATAATGGCCCTAAACATTTTTTTTATTTCCTATATATAGAGGAAATGTTAAAATTTGCTTCCATATGGCAAATGAGTGTTTGGGAAGGAAAAAGGAGAAAAAAAAGGCAACAATCCTTATATTTCCATTAAAATCATAATTAACTATTTCAGAGAATGTTTTCATTCACACATTCAGCTTTTATAAAAATATGAATTTTACATTTTGTAAAGAAACGTGAAACTGCTATAGCGTCATTCAAGGGACCGAGATATTTATGATGCAATGGCCAAGTGACGCTATAAGTGATCATCATTACTATTGATTAGCAAATGAAAGGGACTGGAATTTCTTGACGTTATAACCGAGTTGTCGCTATAAACGATGTTGTTATTACCAAGTTCAATTGTATATTCGAAGAAAGAAGCTTTCAAACTAAACAACAAAATAATTAATAATCATCAAACGTGACATCCCATATTAGGCATCCATTTAGGGAACTTCCTTAAGAAGCAGTCCCTAACATTTAAAAATGAATTAATATCATATAGAAAAGAAGTCTTTAAAAAACAATAATAAAAGAAGACAAAACTATTTACCTGACTGCCATCTCTTGTTATTTTTTCTATTGGTCTCGCTTCTCCCATTGCTTCTCGCATTTGAGGATGCAGCATTTTTTGGAAATCTAATTTCTGTATATCGAGAAGATCTAATGTAATAAGAAAAATGGAAAATATATTAACCCTTTGGCTACGGGAGACAGATAAGAAATTTTTAGCAGTTTTATTATACGGTTATATTGTCATCATTTGGTTATATGACCATATCATATGGTTATATTGTCATCATATGGTTTTATCAATATGGTGTGGTTATATTAGGTAATCAACATTTTTGTGCTATAGTTTTGCTTTAAAACAGAATTTATTCTAATAAAGGTATTGATCTATGGGAGAAATGTTCTGTTAACACCATATTTGTATTAAAACTATTACAGCAAAAAGGAAATTTTCTCCAAGATTACTGTTGTCCCCTGAAAACGCTAAGAATAGAAAATGATAAGAGAAAAAAAACCTCCAGGCGATAATTTTATCTCATTATAATAAAATAATTATGGCACTTTAATTTTTTTTTTTTACTTTTAAAATCTAGAATCTAACTAACTAACTAACTCCTTGTCATTACAGCTCATGATGAACCATGGCCTCTCTAACAATTTTCAAAACGTAGAATCATTCAAAGTAAAGTAATTCCAGACATTTAGTAATTTTAAAATTTAAATAATTTAAAATTTTATCGAGAAATAAGTGAAAATTTGAAAATTATATAAAACAGTTTGGGCTCATTCAAGATGATTCTGCTCAAATCCCATTCAAAATCAAAACTGACAGACAATTCTGAAATAAAATTTCATGGTTAAGTAAAATACTACTTCAATTGATAATTTAATAAGCTTCCCCAAGGATTTTTTTTAATGGTATATTCCGACTCCTTTTATAGGGGAGAGTGTTGTACCTTGGGACGCTTGTACCTTGGGACATTGGCAATTTCTAAAAACCTATTGGCATGGCAACATTGCCATTTTTTTTGTTTCTAATTGTGACCTTAACCAGTAGGTAGCATCACAGTAAAAGGCAGCATTAGAAGCACTGAATTGATGACTTGGTGAGGGAAAAAAAATTTCATCACTCAAAAGTAAATATCTTTCTCATGCTAATTTCGTTTACTGAAATAACATTTGTAAAACTATTCTACTGAATTTTAATTGTATATTGAACAGAAGATTTTTAAATGTTTTGGTTATGAGAAAGTGATGATACTGCATTTTGATAGACCACCATTTTGATTTTATTTAAACCATGTGATGATTGTACATTGGGACAGTAAACCATGTTGTACCTTGGGACATGTCTCAAGGTACAACATACACATGGCTCTTAATAATTTGGATATATTTTAGTATAAAGAGAGATACTCTAATCAAATGCAGTCTTTCAAATACAAGAATTGTTAGAATATGATGTTGTATTTTAGTTCAATAATGTTATGAATTTGTCAATGTTGTAGTATCCATCAACACTTTCAGACTACATCATTTTACTGTGAAACCAAAGTGCGATGTCGAAGTAAATAATGACCAAAATAAAGTTTTTGATTTTTCGTATAAAATTGGTTATGTATATGACTGTTGCATGAATCACGAAGTATGTCCCAAGGTGCAACAAGGTGTTGTACCTTGGGACAGTTTTCAGTTACTACTTAAAATGGCTGGCATTTTTTTATTTTTAAACTGTTTGAATTTGAAAAAATATATTATAGAGGAGAATGTTGGTTTATTTAAATAGTGTCTTCAGACTTTAAATCTAATTTTAATTTTTGAAGTTAACAATTAAAATGTGAAAAGTGTCCCAAGGTACAACACTCTCCCCTACCTATCTATCTTCTTTATGAGTCAATAGTTGAATTAAAGGAGAATCTGAGATGGGTGTTCGATAACATAACAGTCAATTTAGAGACAGGTGTGGTTCAAGATTAAAATATATACATAGGAAATGAACTACACAGAAGAAAAAAGGCAAGAGGATGCATTTAAATATTTTTATGAAGAAGACATGGCTATCAAATGTAATTCTTCACAGCCCATATAAGTTGTTATATCTCAACTATTAAAGATTTTTTCAAAAGACAGACTACTTAATTTGTACAGAGAAATATCTACTTAGTGTTGCAATATTGAGTAATATTATGAATTTTTAAAAAAATATTTTTTTTAATTCCGAGATGGAATTTCCCTCCTTATTTATGGAGTATCTGACCACATTTTGGACGGATTGGTCAGTAACAAAAGACAAATTAACATTATTCTTTTGAGCCCAAACTAAATTTATTTGAAAAAATTAAATTTTAAACTATAAAATAAAAATATACATTATCATCACATTAAGACATTTACTGTCCCATTTAGGTTAGCTTAACCTAAATCATGTGCCTAATTGCGACAATAATGATCCCAAATGACATTGCACTGCATCTCATTAAATCTTCTTCATTAATGTATAGCTGTTGTAATTTGAACTATAAATAGCCTGAATTATAATTAAATAATATATTTAGCCTTCATATTTAAAACCGTTGACTCTCAAACACTCAACTTGCTCATTTTCCATGACAAATTAATGCTGTGTAACTTGCCAGCGGTCATTAGCAATCAAAATGATCCCTAAGATAATTTATTCATAAATCTTCAACATTCAGCTTGGGTCCCTTACGAAATAAATTCTTCGCAAACTCCTGCAACATTCTTTTATGACTGGCATGTTAATATAAGAAAGCACCACAAAAGGTTGCTTTATGTTTAATCTCACCATAATTAATTAGTTTCCCCCCTCAATCACTTTAAAAAGTCTTAGTTTTAAAAATCTTTGACTTAACTTAATGAAAGATCTGTAAAGGGTCTACGACTAATATTAACCTAGCTGGGCCTCAGCCAGTTGCTTGTCCTCACTAATTGTCTTTGCATAGATAAATTGAATATTGAATTTATTTTACTTCAAATAATAAGTACAAAATTCTTCTTGTTGTGTCAGTGTTTTATTTTTTTTTACAACATTAGATACTCAGTAATCGCTACTCGGACAAAAAGCAACTCTGTATTGCACTAAAACAAATACAAGAAAGAACAAGATTGCAAATATTGTTAAATAAATTACATACCAGTTTCATCTTCATCAAATGGAAACAGAATAGACTGTACCATGGGGTAAAATATTTTAGGCCATAACACTGCAAAACATCCAACACCAACAGCAAGAACTATCAAGCTTCTTTTAGAAGGACCACTGTCAACAACGATCATTGTTTTTATAATAATGACAAGTCAATAAAAATGATGCTCACAGAGCCCAAATCAAATGAGATAACACAACGAAAAAGTTAAAGTGCATTTTAATTTCCTTAAAATTGCCTCAAGGAAAGAAAGTTATGGAAATTTTATGATAAAATATATTAGACACCACACCAGCCAGCAGCAATTACAACAGACATCTTCGTTTTTAAATTTTGACAACAGAGGGTAGCACGAACTGTCCCAGTTACAGGTAGAGATATTCTAAACTAGAGTACTATCTGGGCGGTCCGGCGTCTCAAAAGAAATTCGCTTTGCAGTACATGTTTTTATCGTCATTGATGCACATAAATTTAAAAATTATGAAAAATTAAAACCTTTCCATATTAATTTTGCATTAAGTTCAGTCTTTATTCATATAAAAAGCTCTGAACCAGATCTAGAGAAGGATTCTAATTCGTGTTTTGTCAGTTTTTGGTTTGTCCCAAAAAGAGTTCTGCTTCAGATGATACGTTGTGAACATCTAGCTAATATTGTCGCAAATTGTTGCTATGGTAAAGCTATCGCATGCAATGAATGGAGAAGACACCATTTTTGGTGTTCAGTTGTTGTAAAGTTGACGACTATTATTT
Organism: Octonoba sinensis; assembly: GCA_038502835.1. NCBI lineage: Eukaryota > Metazoa > Arthropoda > Arachnida > Araneae > Uloboridae > Octonoba > Octonoba sinensis. The sequence continues at coordinate 11,247,855 of CM076606.1, read as the reverse complement.
ATTTATTTTTTTCGTAAATGTTAAGTTCTCTTTAAGTGTCTGTATAATAAAATACGGGCAGCAGAATGCTGTTCTAGCGTATGATGTTTGTTAGCTCATTTACACATCAAAAGTCCATTACTATTGCTCATTTATCCGACTTTCATAGAAATCAGTAATGAAATTTCGATATGCAACGGAGTTAAAAAATTTCTTAAGCTAAGAAACATTATACTGTCTATATTTTTTTTAGACAGATACATAGAAACAGTTTAAATATATCAAAAATGGGAGAATTTTCAACTTTACACCGACTGAATACCAAACAAGAAGTCCCGTCTAGAACTAAGAGCCTACTTTCTCATATACACCCACAACTTCAAATTTATAATCTAGTTATCTCTCTCTCTCTCTCTCTTTCTCGTTTAGCTTGAGTTCTTAAGTGCTCCAAATACACCTTTTTCAACAGTTAATACATTATTCATTCACTCATTCATGTATTTATTCACTTATTTACTTATTTTTTCATTCATTCGCTCATTTATTCACTGATTTGTTCATTCATTCTATCACTTTATTCATTTAATCATTCATTCATTCAAAAATATTCTTGAAAATCCCGATCAAAGCATTTCACGGGAAAATAGGCTCGTTAGTTCTGGATGAACTTTCTATATGTGCATGTTTTACGTTATTAGAGCTTTCCGATAAAGTTTGACTTTGAAGCACTTATGTTGAGAAAAGTTTCAGGGAGGAATATATGCTACACTGCGAAAATTTTCGGGATTTCGGGGGGGGGGGGGGAGCGTGGATACGGCCTTGAATATAGGTTTTTTTTTTTTCTTCTTTTTTTAGTCAATCTCAATTGTTGTTAGAATTAGCTGTTGTTAAAAAAGTAATGCGTCTTAGCAAGAATGCTGATCTAGGAAAAGTTTTTTTTAAACTTTAATAAAGGTATTTTTATCATAAATGATTGAAATGTACGTATTTCATATGTTTCTATGCGTCATTATTTTAAATCAGCATTTTAATTTAATCCCTGATAATAATGATTAACTTTTGTTGTAACAATAAATTTTCCTATGGCTGTAATTTCAAACTTAATGAACTACCCAATATTACTTGCCTGCATTATTTGATTGTGAGGAAATCATTTTTAAATGCAAAAGGTGCTGAGAAGTTTTCAATTCAACTTAAACTATAGTATATTGCAATCTATTTGATCTCATTATATGTTTATTAGTTATGCTATTGATTTTTAATTACTGGCTGTTGGGTGCAGCTCTGTACAAGTTATAAAAGCAGCGCAATCTTTTAATAATGAGCAAAAAATAGTTTTAAGAAAGATTACCCATCTTTTGTCGAATTTCGTGCAGGTAACTATTTTGTCAAAAACCAGAATATTAAAATTAATGATAATTAATGTGCTTTATAATTGATTCTTTGACCGTATCACTGAATTTGTTTAATAAAAGCCCTTTGCAGTGATAATCTAATCTTCAATTACTTGCTAAACCGAAAAAAATATTTTAAGGTGTATTTATGTGCTTAAACACAAAAGTTATCTCGACATGTTAAATGTTTTGACTCCCATTATCAACTATATATGTCCAGGAAACCCTTAAAACTTAAGCTTGTCACATGCGGGTGGTCCTCTGCATCTGCAACTTCAGTATGGTTAACTAAACAATCTATAATGATGTAGGACAAAAAGACATAAACATGAGCTAAAGTAGATTTTTAAAAAATACCATGCCTAATATTGTTTTTTTATAAAGCAAACAAAAGGTTAAATAACAAGTTTAAAAAGCTAATTGCAACCATGTAGTAATAAAAAAACTAATTGATTTTATCATTTATAATATGTTTTATATAGATTTTTTGCTGTTAACTAGGGAAAAGTCCAACAAGCCAAAAAGACTGGAATTTCTTCACCTGAAATAGAAACATTTCCAGAAAAAAAGGAATTACTGATGAAGAGATACAAAGGAGAAAGCAAGGCTTAAAGAAAGAATTAGTTTTAAATCTGGTGAGTAAAGAAATAAACTTTTTCTACAACCTCAAGTTTGTAAATACAGATATTTAATAGTTTTATGGGTTTTTCTACCTCTGACATATGTGATAATTTATTCCCCCCTCTTTTTAACAAAAAGGAATGTTTTTAACCACCTAAAGTGCTTACCTTCAATAAAAGACCTTTATAAAATCTGACATTTTTAATTCGTCTACAAGAGTAATTAATTTTATTCAGTGGTACATAATGTGTGAATTATTATATAGATGCACATTTTAAAAATCAAATTTCATTGGAATTTTCATTTCTACTCTAGAGCCAATTTAGTTTCACTACCATTCTTTGATAAATTCTTATCTTTTGCCACACATCTATACAATGATTAAAAATAGTAATGGAATAATTCTTAGTCACTCTTTTTCGGAGTACTTACTTAATGGTCTCGCCTTTTTTAGTTTTATTGACTGTTGTAACAAACAATGATATTATGGCACACCGACTGCACAATTTTTTCTGTATTACAGGGTGATTCACAAAAAAGTATTACACTGTTTCTTTTCAGTACACTATAAATCAAGAATAAGGTAAGATAATATGCATTGCCGGCAAGAAAATTGTATATGATTATTTTAGGTTTTGCTAGGGATTGTCAAGCGTTCCATGGTGTTACCCGTTAGTACTGATTAAAAAAAACTTTAAATTTAATTTAAGAAAACTAATTTCTTTTATTTTCAGGGAGAGAGACTTACTGCATATATCATTAGAATTCTATGACATTGTCTGCAAAATGAAGCCCTTTGCGATAGATAAAGCTTGACAGGTACCTACTAAATATTAATTATGCATTACATTATTGATAATCTAATAATTTTATTTTTTTTACTTGTTTTAATGTATTGTAATATTGCCTTTTTCAATTCAGAGCTGCGAAAAATATTTGTATAAATATATGTTTTATTTTAAAAAATATTAAATTATTTTTATTTCCTAAGTATGTAAAGGAAGTAATTTTTGCTCTGAAAAACTCCTTCAGTTTGGGTCTTTATATAGGAAAGAACAGTTTGATTGACACAATTAATTTCCTTAATAATGTTAAGACTTTAATTCTAGCAAGCTTGATAAAAACATAGGTGTATATATATATGTAAAGTATTAAATCTGGTGTGAAAGGAATGTTTTGCCATTATGTATTTTTTTGTTTCAAATGGCTGATGTAAATGTATTTTCAAATTTGTTCATTATAGTTCAGCCTTTTCCCCAGTATATCAAAAAAAAAAGGTACTCTCATTTCAAGCTATAGAAAAGGAACGAAATAGTTCTTTCCTTAATCTGCATAAATTGCAACAAAACACTGCTTTGTTAAAAACAGACTTCCACATTCTATTACCATTCATTTTTTCCAATACGATGACACCTGATAGCACCTGTTATCCCCACCCCGAGAGAAATTTTTTTTTAATTGCAGTGTAAGTCTTAATTAAGGATTTAATATTGTGCTACTGTATCTGGTGGTTGTTCAGCAAGACTATTATTGTGCCTATCAATTAATTCATTTGTTGTAAAGTTGACTGTGTTATCATTAACATAGAAAAATGGCAATGACAAAAATTCTGACTAATGAATTGTTGTTGATTTTTTAAACTGATGCGTTTTGTTCCTTTTTTGGTTGGGGGAGGGGGCTTTTTTGATAGTTTTTTATTCTACCAAATTCCTCGGATACAATTAGTTTTATGAAAATTTTTTATTTATTTTTTTTTTTTTTCGAATTTTAATCTATTATGTTAATTATTTTTTATTTTTTTACTTTGTAAATAACAGTTTTGATAAAAATGTATTCTAATCTCTATTCATTGTTGTGGACATTAGAAAAAACTTATTTAAGACAGAGCTTGTCAAAAATATATATATATATATATTAGTGTATGATGCAAAATTTGAAAAATGATTTTAGTTCTTTCTAAAACAATTCAATTGTGTAGTTCTTTACAAGAATGCTGTCATTTTCAGAATTGGTATTTTTGTCAACAAAAGGGTATTTTTGGTAGGACGGTTTCAAAAACTGGAAAGAACCAAGGGAGCAATGAAAAAATGAACCAATGGCAAAAATAGTTATTGTTCATAAATAATGTGCAGTGCGGTCTATAATTTAATAGGGACCTTTATCATTAAATTAATATTGGGCATTATTGAATACCTTTATTTTGTTAATTAATAAATATTACAATTAAAACAACTATTTAATGAAAGTCTAAAGTTACTAATTGCCAAAGGTAAACACCACCTGCTGCATAGCCTAGACCAGCATTGTTGCTTAATTGTTTTCATCCATGAAACATTGAGGTAGACTTCTACTATGTGTACTTCCCTTGTTTTTAATATTAGGATTTTAATTCAAGGTTCTTGAAACAGTTTATTACAACAGAAATAAAAATTTCTTGTTATTATTTTTTCTCTTCAAAAAGTAATTTCAAACGTTATGGGAGTATCAAAGAAAAAAATACAAATATCATGGAACCTTGAGTGATCTTCCTGGAACCCTAGGGTAAAGCGGAACATAGCTTAAGAAACGCTGGCCTAGACTGTGCCACACTGTAGGTAAAATCCATTGATCATTAATTTTTGAATAAGAAAATCTATTGATGTTACTTGCACTTCATTCCCATCTGAAATAGAGAAATATGTCAGCTTTTATATTATTTATTTTATTTTTAGGGAGTGTGCAGAGGGATTTAGGTTGCTAAAGTCGAGAAAGTTGAAGACTATTTCAGTTTCGGTTGCAATATCTGATGAATTTTGCTTCACATTTTATTCTCTTTTTAAATTTTTATATTGTTTTATGAAATAATAATTTATGGTTTCTAAACTGATGTAAAGTGTTTTTTGTAAACTTACTTTTTGCTTGAGTGGGAGAAAGTTGCCAAAAAGGTTACGAAAACTAACTATAGTTCATGCCTTTCAACTGCATAGAATTTAAATTTTGTTGTGGTTCTAAATATTTATTGAATTTTGAAATATTGTGTTAAAATATAATAAAAAATAAGATAAATTGGTCAGAGTTTGCATACATTCAAAAAGCAAAATGTTTTGGTTTTACACTATTTACTGCACATTTGATCTTTGTAAAGATGTTCAATTTATTTCTTAAATTTTGTAATATTGATCTTCATTAAGATAAACTAAAAGAAACGAATTGCTATCTAAAAGTGTAAAAATTCATAAAATTTTGAAGAAATTTTGTCTTTATACATACTTGTACTTAATAAATTGTTTTCTATTTATTTATGCAGTTAGATGTTATAAGATTGAAAGCACAGCATTTTATCAGATTTGTTTTGCAAACTGATTCTTATTGTTGGCTGTTAAATAATGAATATAAGTGGTTAATTAATGTTTCTAAATTCTACTTTGTTTTCATTGGAAAGTATTGTCAGTGCAAAAATGAACTGTTTAATCTCTGTCTTATATTAATGCATGCATATATAATTGTGCCCTCCCCCCCCCCCATTTCTTTGTTTAACCATGATCAATATTTGAAAACTTGGTTACTTTCTCTCTCATAATTGGTTAGTTAAATAAAATTGATCGGTTTTGTTATTGGTTTTAGTATCCTAATTTAGTTACTAAAACAGTGAGAACATATGACTTTTGAAGTTTTTCATATTTCTCCTCTGAGAATTTGATTTCTGGAGGAAGAGCATTAAACCCTGGTGTGAGGATATGCTTTGGAAGAGAATAGCATAAATTACATGTAATAAAATTAAAATCTAGATCATGATATGTTTTACAATTTTAAATAACTTCTAATGTAGCATTAATTTTTAATGCACAACTTAAAAAGTAAAGTTTCAACTTTTCTTGTTTGTGTATTATATTAGTGTTTGTAATGAAATGTTTAAAAGTAAATTGAATTATTTAGAAATGAAATTATAATTTTTTTGTTAATGGCAGATTTTATTAATTATAGTCTAGTTAATTATCGATTGATAATGATCTATACTTGAAACGTTTCAAAACTGCTTCAAAAGTCTGCTCTGAAACAGGTTAAAATTATTCATTACAGTATGTTTTAGTTTTCCTTAAACTTTGCTAGAATTTTTTTATGCAAACTGTTTTGTGTTATATTTATGTGTATCAGTTGAATAAAAAGAAATGTTTTTGTTATTATTGGTCGTTTTATTTTTAGTATTTTTGAATTCAGTACCTGAGGCATTTGCTAGTCAAAAAGTTTTTTTTAAATCTTGTACCAAAACTTAAAGTTTCTGGAAAAATTTTGCCTGCTTTTTACAGCATTTAAAATAAATAAGTGACTTCAAGTATTATCATTTTAAAAACAGTTAAAATTGACTATAAAATATTGTTTTTTATTACTATAACAATGCTGCTTTTGGTTGAGGATTTTATAAATGTTATCAATGTTTAAAAAGTTGTGTCGATAGAAATTAATTTACTGTCATTTATAAAACGTAAAAGCGACTCTACTACAAAACGCAGATACGCGACGTAAATAAAAGGTGAACAACCTAACAGCAAAGTCGCCTAAAAAACGTCATAAAATGACGTTTTTAAAACGTATACAAACCACACCGCAGTGTCGACTAAATAACGACAATCATGTGACGTTTTTAAAACGTGCGCAAACCTAAACGATTATCGGCTACAAAACGTCATCCAGTGACGTTTAAAAAACGTAAAAACGGATCGGAAACGTCAGTAATTGACGTTTAGAAGATGTCATTGGAAAACGTCTGGATTTACGTTTAATGTTGAGACATTTTGACCAAATATTGACGTCTTTTGAGATCCTTTTCTTTACGTTTTAAAAATATACTCATGCTGCTTGGGTCGGTCCGTTAGATCAGGATTCATATAGGATTGAAATTGCCCCGTATTGGCGCTATGTTAATTTTTTTAACTGATCAGAAATGAACAAATATTGTTCAAATCAAAAAATTATTCAAGCCAAGAGCTTCTTTAAATAAGCTTGTTCATAAGAACTCGACTCATATGCCCATAGTTTACATAATTTGCTTCATTTAGGCGCTAATGTTAAAATTTTTGAAATTAAACATTTCAAAATTGAACCAAAAATTAATCAAATCAAAAAGTAAAATATGGAAATGAGATGTTCTCGCCGAGATCTTTCGAATGCAAAAAGGATGTTTTGAATCGGACTATTCTTTCAAAAGTTATTACGGGGGGACCGACAGACAGACCGACACTTTTTCCCCCATCTTAAAACAATACTTTCAATTTTTTTATTTTTCAATCTTCAATCTTTATTTAATTACTTAACTTATTTTTGACTTTTCTTGATTTCTAACGACATTTTCACGACACATTAAGCCTTCTTTCGTGCTTTATTATCTTTTTTTTTTTACTTTTACCGGAAAATAGGGTAAAAAGGTTTTCAGTAACACCAAAAATGGTGGCAACTAAACGCAACATTTTTACAGGCCGCGTCTGAAAACTCTCGACCGGTCGAATTTCGACCGCGGCAGCCCGCGATTGTCTGAAAACTATTTTCAGGGCGATCGGTCGCCACGCAAGTCTGTCTGAAAAGTCATTTTGACAGTCGACCGGTCTAGACCAGAGCACCTGGAGTTTTGCGTCGGGCGATTGTATCACGTGACCGATCGATTTCGTATTTTCAGAAATTCTAAAATTCTATTGGTTGCGGCTGTACGAAGTCGTCTGCTATCTTCAAAATTATTACCGTTCATCCGAATTTGTATATAATAAAGCTTTTTATGGCGTAAAACTTTTGTATTTTAAACAGTTGTTCCACATCAATAATCCAGAAACCTTAGTGATATTGCTGAACTACCTTTTAAAATTTGAAATGCACATTGATACATATGTTATAAAAATTTGTTGCAGACGTATACGCTTGTATTATGCAGATTTGATCGCAATGAGAACAGCAATTTTCGTAAAATTCATTAAATAATAATAATTTTGAAACGTGCTAGTTTCGATTAAAAAATGTTTCAATAACGTTGGTTATTTTCAAGATCGTACGTTTCAGATTTATGTATTAATATGTTACTTTTTGCACTATCGTTTTTTATCTCTTCATTCTAAGTAGGTTTTCAATAAATTAAATTGAAAATATTTTGAACCAGATTGAAATTTAATTATTCAAATGTAATGTATCAACAAAAATTTCATTTCACTTAGCGTAAACCTAAAAAAACTGTTTTAACCTAATCCATCAGCGTCCCTTATGCATTTTTTTTTGACAACAGAAATATTTATGTTTCCTTCCATTTTAAGAATACTACTTAGTATTAAAAATCAACATTTTAAAGAAAAATCAGCATTTAGCCCCATTATGATTACACGATTCATCAAAAATAGTTCAGTGGCAAAACTTATCCAGCACAAAATTTGACTGCCAAAAATAAATAAATAAATAATCAGCAGCTATAAATAAGCGAGCATATTTTTGCTAATTGAATAAAATCTAGCATAAGACAAGTAGAATAAAAAATACTATTAACCTGTGCAATAAATATGTGACAGCAAAAGAGCATTCCTTTATGGAATTCATTTCCATTTTGACATGCAAAATCCAGGTTTTACTAATACAATACTGCTTATTTTTCTGATTTGCACCTTCAAAATATATCTCCGCTAATAACTTAGCATACTTAATCAATAAAAGAAATTAAAACTTGATAACTTACAATTTGTAGCACTTCAGAGCTATATGTTTTACAGCAAAAAAAAAAGTTATGTTATTTATGCAACTTAATAATTTCTTAAAATACATACCATGTTCTGTCAATTATGTTTTTTGGGCTAACAAAAAGATTTTAAAAAATAAAATTGCATATATTTTTTTTTTAGATTACTAATTTAATCAATTTTATAAAGCATACAAATAGTGGAGTTTCTTTTCTTTCATAAAAGTTGTATTTTCTAGGGAGGATGTTTCATTTTATTTGAAGAAGTTTAAAGCAAATGGAGTTTCAGGAGCTCATAACATTTATCCAAAAATTTCAGTATGTGCAGAGGAATTAGTGGATGTTATCTAACTATTTTAATTTGTAGTCCTAATTTTTGAACCAATATGTAAAGTACAGGCATAAAATAATTAAATAATGCATATCAACAAGAATCCAAAGAGGTTTTTATTTTTGTTAATCCAGGGGAAGCTTGAAAGGTCAAGTACGCTTACTGGTGGATAAGAACCGGAACTTAATTCAAAATGATGGGAAAATAGCTAATACTCCAAATATTTTTTTCCCCAGCATATTTAGCAGAAACTGAATTTGAACAGCTAACATAACTGATACGCCAGCAAACATTTAGCTTGAGGATTTTGTATTTTCAAGGGAGGATGTTTTATTTTAGTTGAAAAAGATTAAAGCAAATAAGGCTTCAGGAACTCATAATATTTATCTAAAAATTTTAGTAGAATGTGTAGAGGAATTAGTGGATGATATCTTAAAAATTTCAATCTCTATTCCTTTAACTTGGGGATTGTGCCAGGGGATTATAAGCTGTGTAACATAATGCCACTCTTCAAGAAAAAGGGGTCTGAAGCTAAGGCAAGAAATTATATCCATGTAAGCCTAACTTCAGTGGTTTTTAAAATTTTTGAAATTCTGACAAAAACCCAGTTTATGAATTTTCTGGAGACAAATAGTGGTCTGTTGAATGGTTTGCAGTATCATTTTAGGAAGAGTAGGTCCTGTAGAATATGACAAGGTTATCATGGCTTTAGATAACAAAAAGTGTGTACATGTTTATATTGATTTTCAAAAAGCATTCAATAACATATTTCTCTATTAGCAAACAAGCTTATGTTCAAATTGGTAGAAAAACAGGTCCATTATTTGGTCAATAAGCCATTATTTGTACAATTGCCCCCTTCCTGATTCTCAAAAATACAATGTATTTATGCATGTGCTTCTGCATATTGTTATTTTTTTACCTAAAATATGCATTAATTACCCCCCTCCCCCCAAAAAAATATATATATATATGATGGGCCTATAAAAAACTAATTTGGATTAAAAACTGGCTTCACATCATGATGGCCGGGCATTGAGCTATACCACAAATATGCCATAAGTACTTTTGACATTTATCAGTGACCACTAATTAACATAACAGGAGTTTGAAAAGTCAACGCATAAAAACAGTATCTGTAATGCATAAAGCCTATATCTAAGGGTGCCTTCACACCAAAGGCTACAAAGACAAAACGCCTGTCTGTTCCCATCTGTGCAAATGCAGAGCATATTTTTGAAGGCAAAAATATGCCCCGCGCTTGAGCAGCTAAGAAAAGACGGGAATATTATCTTTGTCACTTTTGGTGTGAAGGTACCCAATGCAGGAACTACTATGACCATGACAGTACATTAAAGCACGAATATGAGTTATCATTGTTCAACAATGACAGAAAAAAACACGTTCCATTGTTCCACAAATCATAAAAAGTTTTTTTTATAAATATTGTAATAAAGTATTAAATTTTTCAATGAATTTTTTAGAAATTTATTTTTAAAAAATGCTTTGCCTAATTGAAATGATGCAGCAAGAAGCAAAGGAATGCAAAGAAATGATTTTGAGTAAAATGAGTAAAAATTCAAAAAATATAGGCACTTTTATTCATACATGCTAAGTCTACTTGATACAGACTTAGCGTAATAGTCTATATCAAGTAGACTATCCAGCATAACATGTTTTGCCACAAAATACATCCTATCATTTGCATCTTCAAGTTTTCATTTTTGTTATTGTCACCCCTTTTTGGTTTTAGATATCTCAACAATGATAATTTATATGCTTTATAAAATAATGCAAAAAAGTACATTCTTTAAATCACTTTTTATTATAATTCATTAGGGGAAATACCCCACAATGTTAAATGATTTAAAACATAAGTTCTAAGCAGGATTATGAATGATGACTTTAAATATAGTATTTACTCAAACATAAAGATCATTAATATTTTTCATCATTTTGTAACTTTTAAATTGAATCATGGATCATTGTTTTAAGCAAATCTAATTCAGGCTAATCTTGAAAATAAGGAAGTTTCTATGTCAGTAGATTTGTAGATATTAGTAATAGTTTTCCCCCAAGCAGTTATTATAAACTGACAAGCACAACCTCCTCCCTCCTTGGTCCTAGAAACTGTTGATTTCTTTTGTATTTCTATAAATCTGGTTGTAAGAATATATTTTTTCAATTTCTGTAAAATTTAACAGTTATCTAGGGCTCAAGTGCTCAGTTAGAAAGACAAAATGCAGTTGTAATATAAACATGTTTTCATCAATCATAATAGAAAAGCTAAAGTAGAAATAAATATATAATTCCAGAACCTACGAAGAAAGATTTATTCATTTAAAATTGAAAGCTGGAGAAAATACATTGTACTACTAATTGCTTGTTACAAGTTAGTCTTAAATGAACCATAAAGTTTCTGACTGATGCCTAACAAGTATTATTCACTTCCTGTTACATAGAAGTAAATATTAGTTGAATTATACATAAAACAGCTGTACTTTACCTTTTTTTACAATAGCCAAATCGGTAGTCTTTTAAATAGCACACAAATGCTACCCCCCACCTCTTGAAAATAATTTCTGTAAATATTTACAGCATAATTATAGTAAAATATTTCAGAAATGAACATGTGCGACAAATACAAATAATTTGCAGTAAAATTCTGTTTTAACAGGAAATGTTGATGGCTGCGGTGCAGCCTGGAGGAAAAAATCGAGGAACGCTTACTATTGCAAAAGCAGAAAAAAGGAAAACATTGAGGGCACTTGTGTTGTTATATACTAGCTTAAAACCTAGTAACAGTCAGTAGCGTAGTCAAGGGGGGATGGCGTCCCTCTCCATTTTGACTTTAACACAAACGCCCTCTAACTTGTTTTAAAATTACAACAAAGCATCCCCGCACTCCTACCAATAATGAAAAGAAACATAATCACTAATCATCAGGCTCTAAAGTTTGTCAATTATTTTACTATTGTAGAGTAGAGGACAGACTAAAATTGAGAATCCAGGTGGATCCGGCTACTGATGACAGGTCATCCAGTCCTCCCCTCCTCTTTCTTTGTCCAGAAATTTGTAATTGAAAAAAAAAATTAGCATTACTACCCTAGAATTGTATTATGCAAGCTGAAGTGGAGGGAGAGGGTCTGCAATATTTTCGAAATTGAAGTTTCATGCCATCTTTATTCAAAATCAGGGGGAGGGGGTGTCATAACCCGTATGACTGTACCTCATTTTATTCCCACTGAACTAAATCACAACGGTACAATTTGCCAAAAATGCATCAGTTATTTGCCTATCAGGGTAACCCTGCCCCTGCAGTAACAGTAACCACTATCTATGAAAAACATTACATAATTTGTTAAGAAAGGCTTCCATATCAATTTATTAGGCTAAAAACTTTTAAAATTAAAAATTGGGATGAACCATTTAAAATATTAGCTTACCCCATCTTTACAATGGGTAAAGGGGTTATGGCACAGGTTGTGTTATTGAAATTTTTAGGAGTTGTACTTTCAGAATGTTTTAGCCTTTTTTGGGGGAGGGGGTCATTGTTCTTTGGGGGCTCTGGCTTTTTTGAAAGAAGAATGTGCACCATTGCATAGAAAATATATTTTATTTGTCTCATGCCATAGAAAATATATTTTACTTGTGTCATGCCATTTACATGTTCGTATAAGAAAAACCTCTGCCAATTCATTTCAGGGGGGGGGGGGGGGGGAACCCTCTCTTGGCTCCTCCCGTAAATCGTACTATTAATAGATCGAATGTATTTGAAATATCGCAAAAGATTTATTTACCATTTTTATGTTGCAAAATACAAGCTTTAAAAAAGTTTTCTTCATTTTCTTTCATAATGTACAAAGAATATGTTATGATAATTTCTATCACCTGCTTGTTATTTGTCATCATATGAACGTTTTTCGTTTATAAATGTATCAATGCGGTAATAATATCCATAAGAAGATTAATAGTTAACACATTAAATAAAATTACTGTTTTTGAAGCTTTTCCCAAAATTTGTTATCTAAAACATATTCACTTATAACGAAAAGCTGTGTGCTTACTACTTCCGATTTTTTTTAAATATATACTTTTTTTTTTTGGTAGCTTTATGTAAAATCACAACATCATTCAAATACGTACGACGATGCAGAATGATAATTTTCATTGCGGCCTCTCTTCGGTTATTCAAAATCAAAATAACAACGATCTGTATGTGTGTGTTTCGTTTTGTTTCTTTTTCTTCTTCTTCAAAAAAACTTAATTCCAGTAATACATCGCTCTTAAATCTGATTTAAATGCCACAATTTCTACATAAGAATTTCACTTCCTTTTGCAAACAAAAACTGACCGCATCGACCGCGAGTGTGTCTGAAAACTCTGGTCGTTTTCGAATCGACCAGAGAAATATCGTGACGTCACGTTCTCGACCGGTCGACCGGACGCTCGGAGTTTTCAGATGCACCCACAGTGTACCTAAGATAATTTTTGAACAAAATTCTTTTTCCGTATACTTCCATCCTATTCTTAATACAGGTTTCCGTGGATTTTTCCCACATTCTCAGCTACATTATTGACTGTCTTTTGCATAAAAGCAACACAAACAAATTCACATCATTCAGAAGAACTGTGTCTTTTGGTGTGTGTGCGCTGGCCTGTGACTCACGTTCGGTTTTCCGAATGGCTTTAGTAGCAACAACAACAGTGACTTATTTCATCATTTCATTTATTAAAATACATAACTAAACAATTATATTTCAATTTTCTATATTCGTTGTTCAATTTTCTGACTTTTTAAAAATTTCTTCATAGAAGTGTCGAGAAAGTCCCAAAACGATATTACGACTTTTTAAGACTTTAAAATAGACCAAGGATCCACAGGGACTTCAATATTCATAAACTAAGAGACAAATGATTTAGTTTTTTTTTTTTTTTTTATCCTCCACTCTCCCGATTCATAGTTGAATATATCTATCTATACCTGTTGATCCGTATAAGAAGCTTTGTCTTCTTTTTTTTCTGAAACAGAACTCTTTGAAACACGACCCCCTCATTAAGCTCTTTTAATTTTTGCATTAATAAATTGCATTAATATAATAAATTTAGTAATCGCCATTTGTCATTCTTTAAGATCTTAAACGCCATGTTTAAAAAGAATTCGAACGTGATTAAGAGTACCTGTTATTTTTTTTTTCCATTAAGCAAAGTGATGCGTTCAGAATTATCTTCACCCGTTAGATATAAAATACTTTCTTCAGAAGACAAATAACCTGATTGTGTAAGTATCACACATTTCTTAGCAATTGACGCTTGTTTCTCGGTTTTGTAAGCTTAATGTTGTGATCAGGAAGTTCCAAATGCCACTTTCTGTGAAAAAATTTATTCTTTAATCCTCCGACTGCTCCTTTTTTTAATAGCCAATTCGATTCACTAAAAATTAGTCTACTTGATGCAGCTGAAGCCATCTCTGGGATAAAACCTTCAAGTCCAAATACTTGAGAAATTGCATTCTTGACGTTTTAACGATGAAACAGCAGGATAATATTTTAAATAAAATATTTAAAAAGCTCATGCCCGTGAAAATTGCGGAATGAGTAATTTTCGTTACATTTTTATGTTGCACGTGGAAGTCGAGGGATAAGCAATCAGAGGGTTAATATCAAGTTTTTTTTCGTCTTACAAACTTTTAGTTCAGAAATCTGACTTATAATGTCCAGCTCTGGACAAGATAACGATTCTGGACACTCAAACTTATTAAAAAGATTTTTTTAAACAAGTAACGAAGAATGAACATTTTTTAGTTTTAATTGTCTGAATGAATATATCATAGCTACTTTGGTTCCCAGAAAAGTCTTCTCATGAAATAACCCCATTTCCATTACTGCTTATTCAAAACATATTTATTATTTTTCTTATTTATGAATTATTCATTCCTATTTAAAAAGGATAATTTGATTTTGCTGTAATATTTCCAATATTCTCAAAAAGATCATTACAAAAGTTTTACATCTTTAGCTGATAACTATTATACTTAGCCATTAAATTTTGTTACGTTTCATACCAATTGTTTCTATTTTAAAATGAAAATGTTTCCGATTTTAAAATGTCTAACCTAAAAGTTTGTTAAATCATAATAAACAATACTTTTAAAAAACAAGTGAGAAAACAGTTGACATTTTTAGGGTGATGTGCTGCTGTTTACTTCCTTCACCACGAGAAAGAATTTACTCATAGATATCATGAATTCACAATGTTCGTATCGCACGTGTCCTGAAATTTAGTTTGTCTTGATTAAATAGACCGGCCTAAAATAAATTCCTGCAAACTCGTCTTTAAATTGGAAATGCATGCCAAAAAATCCAATTGCCCTTTATTATATCTTCATTTCAGTAACATATAAAATACAGTCCCCCCCCCCCTAATTTCTAATGATGCTATTGGTGGTACGTTATAGTCTTGAGCAAAGGAGAGTCAGAGGGGACATGATTCAGTTGTTTAAATTCATTAAAACGGGAAATGTTGATGGTCTACAGCTATGTGCTGAAAGTAGAACCAGAGGTCATTGTTTTAAACTTTTCAAATCTCAGGCTAATCTTGAAATTAGGAAAAACTACTACTTCAATAGGGTTGTAGGCAGTTGGAATAGTTTACCGGAAGCGACTGTTAATTGCAGTGGGGTAAAAACTTTTAAGAAAGCTCTTGATGTTCATTGGGGACTGCTAAATTAACTAGGACCAGCCTAGCTGGGCCCTGGGCCTGTTGCTGGTTGTCGCTTTTGTATTTGTATTTGTATTTGTATTTGTAAAAAGTTTGTAAGGCAATTCTTGATTTCATGCAGCTGCGGAGAAATTTCGGATAAGTGCTTCTGCAACAAAATTTGCGTAAAAAAAAATAATTTTACTCTCGATGATGAAAAGTGCTGAAATGCTGCCATTAGTGTCGCTAATTTCAGTTAAATTTGAACTGCTTGGAATGGTTTCTTCATTTGGCGAAAATGCGTAGAAATCTTTACTTAACTTTTTAACGTTTAAGTCACGTTGAAATGCTGCATTTCGCTGTATATTTTTGGCCGAATTTTCTATGCATTTGCAGCAAATGCGTACAGAAATTTCTTCACACTTCAAATTCTTTATGTGGACTTTGTGAAGCAATGGCCACCTTTTCCGCATTACCAGTCTCCGAAAATGAAAAAAAAAAAAAAGTTCCTTCGCGGCACCCCACCGTTCAATCCATAACCAAATTAAGCAAACCCCTTAGCAAAACAGACTTTCAGCCCCCTTTTCAAAGAAACACGTTCCAGGTAACATGTATGCTAGCCATGGTGATTTTATTTTATCGACCATATCCAATGCTTCAATTCTGTGCGAACTGGAAATTGTATTACTCTTTTTAACCTGTGTGCTTCCTAGGAAAATTTCAAATCCGCGAAGTATTTGGAAAAACATTGTTTATGGTTTTCTTTTGGGGGGGGGGGGGGGACAGATCAAACATTTTCACAAGCGCTTACGGTACAAATCAAAAGGTTTTTACCTAAAAAACAATAACTCTAGAAATTTTTGCAGCAAAAAGTAATAGGAATTGCAAAATCCCTATTTTTTTAACAAATAGAAAGAATTTAAAAAAATAATAAAGAAAGCTGTTAGAAAAGAAAATACAAATATCCGTTTAAATAACTTTAACAAATACATTTATTGGGCGATCTAATGCAGTAAATTTAATGCCCTTCGTTTTACACACAGAAAAAAAATGCCACAAAAGTATGCTTTTGATGCAATTATTGAAGTGTAAATATTTCATTTTTTAGCCTACTTTCCCGTAAAAGTAAAAAAAAATAATAATAAAGCATGAAAGAAGGCTTAATGTATCGTGAAAATATCGTTAGAAATCATGAGAAGTCAAAAATAAATTAAGTAATTAAATAAAGATTGAAAAATAAAAAATTTGAAAGTAGGGTTTTGAGATGGGGAAAAAGTGTGTCTGTCGGTCTGTCCCCCCCCCCCCTAATAACTTTTGAACGAATTGTCCGATTCGAAAAATTCTTGCATTCGAAAGATCTCGGTGAGGACATCTAATTTCCATATTTTATTTTTTGATTTGAACAATTTTTTGTTTAATTTTAAACAGTTCTAAAAAATTTAACATTAGCGCCTATGGACGAAATTGAAGCAAATTATGTAAATTCTGGGTTCAAGATCTAAGTTCCAATGAACAAGCTCACTGGAAGAAGTTCTTCGCGTGAAATATTGATTTGAACAATTTTTTGTTTAATTTTGAACAGTTCAAAAAAATTTAACATTAGCGTCTATGGACGAAAATGAAGCAAATTATGTAAATTCTGGGTTCAAGATCCAAGTTCCAATGAACAAGCTCACTGGAAGGAATTTCTTGGCGTGAAATATTGATTTGAACAATTTTTGTTCATTTTTGAACAGTTCAAAAAAAAAAAAAAATAACATAGTGCCTACGGGGAAATTTCAATCCTATATAAATCCTGATCTAACGGGCCCATTTGCTTGGAACAAACTTTATCGGAAAGCTCTTATGACGTAGAACATGTACAGATAAAAAGTTCATCCAGAACTAACGAGCCTATTTTCTTATGAAATTTTTTGATCGGGAGTTTCAAGAATTTTTTTGAATAAATTAGTGAATAAATACATGAATGACTGAATAAATGAATGATTGAACGAATCTGTATTAACCGTTGAAAAAGGCATATTTGAAGCAATTTAGAACTAAAGCTAAACGAGAAAGAGGGAGAGATAGCTAGATTAGAAATTTGAAGCTGGTGTATACGGGAAAGTAGGCTCGTATAGTTCTAGAAGGAACTTCTTGTTATTTGACAATTTTTGTCTGAGGAAAAAAGTGATTATTGCCTAAATATACTCTTTAAAAAATTAAGAGCCTTTCTCAAGTATTGCGTGAAAATTGTTTTGTAGTTATCATTAATTTATTTTAGGTATTTAGTAATGAAATTCTTCGGATTAATATTTATTACAATTCAGCTCTCAATTTGTTTTTTCAGCGTTTATACGCATACACATTGAAAAAAAAAAAGTGCAATACTTCATAAAACTTTGAAAAACCTTAACAGTAAAAGATAACGTCGAACGATTTTGAGAAAATGAACTTGATACCATTTATACAATAGACAACACTTTTCTTTGCATATAAAGAGATTGTGGCATTCGTGTTACGCACCGTGGCAACAGAGAGAAACACGAGCGAAAAACACTTTGAAATTCAACTATTCGTTTTTCTGTGAATTTACGTGAACTGTAATATTTATCTTTCTTCAACAAATTTGTATGTATATATCGTTTATTTAAGCGTGCGTCAAAATATATAATAAATATATTTTGTTAACTACCTTACTGCTGTAGTGATCTGCTTCACTGGTGACTACCGGACTTTACACGCAATCATATACCTTAACGTATCGACGTAAGATGGAGGAAGAATCAACGCAGACTGAAGTGGGTGACGCTGGAAAGCATATAGAAAACATTTCTGTTAAGCCACCGCCTTTTTGGGCTGACACTCCTAAATTATGGTTTGCACATCTTGAAGCGCAGTTTAAAAACGCTAATGTGAAGTCAGAACAGACAAAATACAATCTTGTGGTAGCTTCCCTTGATCAAAAGATGTTGAGTGTTATCTCCGACATAATTTTTTCTCCGCTTGAAAATCAACAGTACTCTACTTTGAAGGAAGCATTAACCTCCAGACTAACTGAATCGGAATCGACTCAGATAAAAAAACTTTTTTCAGAACTAGATTTAGGAGATAAAAGACCTAGCTATTTACTTAGTGAAATGCGTCATTTGGCGAACGGCAAAATTAACGACGATGTTTTGAAGCCTTTCTGGTTGCAACGATTACCACGCGAAGCGCAAGCTATTTTATCTGTTAGCTCCGATTCTTTAGAAAAATTGGCGGAGTTGGCTGACAAAATTTTGGAGACTTATAATTATCGTAATGTAGATGCTATCTCGGTAAAATCTAGTTCACAAGCAGCCGCTAAAAATTCATTAAGCCTTACTTGTCTTATGACGAAAATTGATGAACTTTCACAAGAAATACACGATCTCCGGAGACATCGAAGTCGCGTTTACGGAAGACGTAGCCGATCAAGCAGCCGATCTCGTGGCAATAGCCCCGACGGTATATGCTGGTATCATCGTCGCTTTGGAAGAAAATCCACAAAATGCACAAAACCTTGCAGATTTATTGAGGAAGGCGAGCAACAGGAAAACGGGACGGCCCGTCGTTAGCGGCGAATGACGATTACGGCCAAACTTCAAGCCGCCTGTTTATTTTTGATCGCTCCAGTAATCGACAATTTCTCATAGACACTGGAGACGATGTATCAGTTTTACCCGCTACACTGAAGCAAAAACGATGGCCAGACAAAAACTTTTCCTTGTTTGCTGCAAATGCAACTCGTTTAAATACTTATGGAACGCATCGTCTAGCCTTAGATTTAGGCCTTCGAAGAAAATTCTTATGGACTTTCATCATTGCTGACGTTTCAAAGCCTATAATAGGTGCAGATTTTCTGACAGAGTTTGGGTTGTTGGTGGACGTTAAACAAAAGAAGTTGATCGACCCCAGAACATCATTAAGATCTTTTTGCAAAATTGCCAATGTTCCTCCAATGGTGCTGACTACTGTATCTTTCTCTGCCACTGATCCACGAGTTTTTACTCTTCTCAAGGAGTTTAACTCTCTAAGTCCGAGGCCGGCCGAAAACGGCTTTGTTAGTTAAGACCGAGCTGGGCCGGTATGGGCCGGCAGACGGGAAGATAGGGGAGAAAGGTAGAGAAGAGAACTCCTGTTGCGAGGAAGGGGGACCCCTGTGTATCAGAGGTCTTTCGTCTTGCCGATAATCATTAGAAAGTGACTGATGTGCAAACATGGATTGATGGCTTTTAACTACTTGAGGATTAGCTCTTTCCGCAAGAAGCAGGAAATGAAATACATCTCTCTCTCATTCCAACTTTGAAATACGAACAACTTTCATTTTTTTATCCTGTAAAAAAAAATGAATGAAAATGATTCTGTAACAGATGATCAGTTTTGGTTTTTTAAATTTATGTGTGATATATCCGTTTAATTGTTAATTCTGACCATCTCAAAGAACTTTTATGAATTTCTAAGGGCGAAGACATCTAGTGCAGTGCTATAATAAATGACTACTTTTTTAAAACCTGCATCCGAACATATTAATTTGTTTTCTAAAGTATCGCTTTTATTTTTCGGCCATCATATCGGTGAACTAAATGTCTCTTTGGACGAATTCGCTATTTGAATATATCTGTTCATAGTAATAACAAACCTCATCGAACTTTGTGAAAGTAAAATTTTATTTCACAGCAATTTTGTTATTTTTTGGGTTTACCGTCAAAGTTCATTTATTATGTGAAAGGAAAATGCACAAAGTATTTTAAAATTTTATGTGGTTGTAATCGTGAAATACATCTAAAGTAACCAATTTTCAACAAAATGTTTCAACTTAAAAAGTATTTTTATTGATATGTAGTACTTTTTGCGTCCCACCTACCTTATATCGCAAGTTTTGTTTCTCCAATCTAAAGATTCATTGCCAAAAGTTTATGAAAGTATATTACTATCATTATTGTATTATTGTTATTTAATTAATATTTTAATAATTTTTATTTAATTATTATTGTTTGAAGAAGCAGCTTCACATTGCTTTTTTACATAAAATCTGTTAAACTGTTAACTTTTCGTTTTTCTATTCGGCCACATGACAAACTGGAATTTTTACTTTTTTCTTCTTACAAAAGTTACATATTAATTTGATTTGCCAAAATTTTCGATTTCTGAAAAAGGTGGATTTGCACATTTTAAGATAGGCTGAGCACTTTTGGACAAATGTGGAAAATATAAGTACATGTAAAAATTTTTGATAGCCACTAGCGTAGATAGGGGGGAAGCTCACCTCCAAATGGTGACGTATCTATGAGAGGGCTTTAAGGGAGGGGTGTAAAACAATTAGCATTAATATTTCCCCGGCGACCCCCCCCCCCCCCCCACTAAATGAGGTTCTAGCTACGCCACTACCCATCACTTATTAAAGCTACCAATTAAGAACTATATATTGCTCAAAAGGGTTAACTCTTAAAAATTATTTATAATTTTTTTCTAAAAAAGCATTTATATGAAAGATATAGAAGTAAATTATGTGATGGCCACAGCAAAACTATGCTACCACATTATGAGGAGTAGGAAAGATTTCAGTCATTTATTAAATCCTCTCAGTAAGTTAAGAAAATGAAAATATGCTCCTAATTAGTTACTGATGCTGGCTTTTAAATGCTGTTACTATGGAAATGGGTACCTTCAAAAAGTTGTGGCTTAGATTTATGAACATTTCTGATTTGTTTTTTCTTTTTAGCCTACTTTCCCGTAAATGTTAAAAAAATAATAATAAAGCAGGAAAGAAGGCTTAATGTATCGTGAAAATATCGTTAAAAATCAAGAAAAGTCAAAAATAAATTAAGTAATTAAATAAAGATTGAAAAATAAAAAATTTGAAAGTAGGGTTTTGAGATGGGGAAAAAGTGTGTCTGTCGGTCTGTCCCCCCCCCCCCCTAATAACTTTTAAACGAATTGTCCGATTCGAAAAATTCTTTTTGCATTCGAAAGATCTCGGCGAAAACATCTCATTTCCATATTTTACTTTTTTATTTAAGCAGTTTTTTGTTCAATTTTGAACAGTTCAAAAAATCTTAGCATTAGCACCTATATGTGAAAATGAAGCAAATTATGTAAACTCTGGGTACAAGATCGAAGGTCGCATGAACAAGCTCCCTGGAAGAAGTTCTTAGCGTGAAATATTGATTTGAACAATTTTTGCTCATTTTTGAACAGTTCAAAAAAATTAACATACCGCCTACGAGGAAATTCAATTCTATATAATTCCTGATCTAACGGACCGATTTGCTTGGAACAAACTTTATCGGAAAGCTCTTATGACGTAGAACATGTACAAATAAATAGAAAGTTCATCCAGAACTAACGAGCCTATTTTCCTATGAAATTTTTTGATCGGAATTTTGAAAAATATTTTTGAATTAATGAATGATTAAATGAATACGCAAAAGAATGAATGAATAAATGAGTGAATAAATACATGAATGACTTAATAAATAAATGATTGAATGAATATGTATTAACCGTTGAAAAAGGTATATTTGAAGCAATTAAGAACTAAAGCTAAACGAGAAAGACAGAGAGAGAGAGATAGCTAGATTATAAATTTGAATTCGGTGTATACGGGAAAGTAGGCTCGTATAGTTCTAGACGGAACTTCTTGTTTTTATTTGATATTAGTAGGGGAATAAGGCCGCTTCTGCGCCAAGAGGCGGATCGCAGATCAGGGGGCGTGGCTAATCCGCCTCCTAATGCCCCCAGGCATGCCCTCAGGCGTTAGTCGAGTGGAGTTGAGTTGTATGCCCCCAGGCATTTTTCGAGTGGAGTTGAGTTGTTTTTGCCCCAGGCCTTTTTTGAGTGGAGTTGAGCTGTATGCCCTCAGGCATTTTTCGAGTTGAGTTGTATGCCCTCAGGCATTTTTCGAGTAGAGTTGAGTTGTATGCCCTCAAGCATTTTTCGAGTAGAGTTGAGTTGTACGCCCTCAGGCGTTTTTCGAGTAGAGTTGAAATGTTTTTCAAAAATTTATAGTTTTGGGATGGCAACACCTTTTTGTTTCAGTTTAGGACTTGATGCAATGCGATGTCGATTGTAGCGCCATCTATGAGAAGAAAATGGAACTATTTTGGAACTTAGATTTTTTTTTTCTAATGTTTTCTCTCAGAATTCAAGCAGGAACTATTTTATATTACAAAAAATAGATATAATGTATAATGAATTAAATTTATTGTCGCTATTTACATCCTATTATGTATTTATTTCTTTTTTCGACTTAGAAAGATTTTCTTTTTCAACCTTTTTAATGTTTCCGCTTAGCATCCGCAAAGGAACTATTTTATAAGTTAATTATTTTTACACTGTGATTAGAAAATTCTCGTCATTTTTACTTAGAAAAGACATATATTTTTTAGTTTTTATTTATTAATTTATTTTCAGACTTAAAAATTTTTTTCAGTCGCATGCGTTTTTTTTTTTTTTTTCTAAGTATGTAAAACATAGTACAGTAACATTTTTCTGATCCGTTTTGCAAATTTTTTCCTAAATCATAATTTTAACTGCATGACACATTTCATTCTAAAGTTTTTTCTACTTTATATTATTATCACACTTGCAGTCTCCTTCAAAGGATATTTTATAAAACTCTATTATTTCACATATGAAAGCAAAAAAACTGAGATTGAACGCGTAAAACTTAGAATAATAATGTAAAAATACTAAGTACAAAGCATATTCATCCAGTAAAACTCAGTACAGAAATGTAAAATTGCTAAATATAAAAGGTTTAAACAGCATGAAAATATAAAAATACCAAGTATTAAATGTTAAAACAGAACGAAACGAGTGTTAGTACTACTAGTGCTTGTTCCAAACTTAGTTTCATCCAGCCAAATTTAGTACGAAAAGCAAAAGTATTATGCCCAAAATGTCAAAACTTTGATTCATTCCGTAAAACAGTAGAGAATGTAAGAAATTACTAAATAAAAACGTTTGAATTTATAAAACAAAATGATTTTCTACTTGCAAAATTTTAGAACTTCGCATGAAAATGTAACGTTTGAAACTTTGAACTAAATTTTCAACACTGAATCATAAAAAATCCGAAACAATTTAAACTGTGGAATAAAGAGTAAAAAGAGATAAAAAGTAAATGTAAAAACACTAAAATAGATTTGAGAATCTTAAAAGTGAAATAGAACAATAACTTCACTAGAAACGTAAAACATGAAAAATTTAAATCACAAAACTCAAAACTATTGCAAAGTGCTTTATGTGAAACGCAAAAGTGCTAAGAGCAAAATGCTAAAACTGAGGAAACTTAGAAATATGTGGAACAAATCATTTAAAACTATAAACTTTACAAACTTAAACTGATTCAGAAAAGAACGGAAATGCAAAATTACAAAACAAAAGTGTTACGCTCTTGCAAAATATTAAAACTTAACGCAAAAAAAAAAAATGTAAGAAAGTACAAAACACTAAAAGTTAAGAGTAGTATAAAAAACTGTTACTTAGAGTCATCTAAAACATGACTCGGAAAGAGCAAAAGTAATGTACGCAAATTGAAAAAACTTATGTTCACCTACTAAAATATAAAAATAGCAAGAACAAGACGTTAGAACAGAACGAAAATGTAAAAGTATGAAACGTAAAATTACAAAACCTAAATTCATCTACTAAATGTTTGGTAAAAAAATGTAAAAGTGCTAAGAGTGAAAACTAAGAAACAGCATGAAAGCTAGAAATAAAAAATACAAAACATCAGAACTTAATCCAGAAAAACTTAGAACAAAAAAATGTTAAAGTTCGGAAATTTTCAAAACAAAAGTATGATGCACTTGCAAAATGTTAAAACTTAGTGCATAAACGTTAAAAGTACTATGTACAAAATGTTAAAATTTAGATTTATCTACTAAAACAGTGAATGAAGATGTAAAATTACTAAGTGTAATATATTAAAACAACACGAAAACGTAAAAGTACTAAGTACAAAACGTAAAAAAAATTATTTATCTACTATAACTTAGACTGAAGTCGAAAAATTACTAAGTACAAAGTCTTAAAGCATCATAAAAATGTAAAAATATCAAGTATAAAGCAGCAAAACATAGATTTGTCTATAGAAATCTTGATCAAAAAATGTAAAAGTTCAAACAACAAAATCCTAAAACTCTGAAATTTGAAAACACGCAGTACAAAAACAGCAAAACCTGTAAAAAGGCTAAATATAAGGCTGCAAAACTTAAATCTTTCCAGAAAAACTTAGAACGAAGTTGTAAAAGTACGGAACTTTTCAAAGTAAAAGTGTTATGCACTTACAAAATGTAAAAAATACTTCGTCTAAAATGTTAAAACTCTGATTTATCTACTAAAGCTTAGAATGAAAATGTAATTGAATCAAATGTACTAAGTATGAAATAGTAAAGTAACATGAAAATGTAAAAGTACTAACTATAGAGCGTAGTCATCAAGTGAAACTTTGTACAAATGAAACTTAAGTACGAAACTTAAAAGACTTAGATCTGTCTGCAGAATTCTTGATCGAAAAACGTAAAAATTCAAACAACAAAATCCTAAAACTCTGAAAAAAGTAAAAACACGCAGTACAAAAACAGCAAAACATATATTTGTCTACTGAAATCTTGATCAAAAATGTAAAAGTTCCAGCAACAAAATCTTAAAACTCTGAAAAATGAAAAACATGCAGTACAAAACAACAAAACATGTAAAAATGCTAAGTATAAAGCTGCAAAACTTAAATTCATCCAGAAAAACTTAGAACGAAAAATGTAAAAGTACGAAACTTTTCAAAACAAAAGTGTGATGCACTTAAAAAACGATAAAACTTAATGCGAAGATGTAAAAAGTACTATGCACAAAATGCTAAAATTTAGATTTATCTACTAAGACAGTGGATGAAGATGTAAAATTACTAAGTGTAATATATTAAAGCAGCAAGAAAATGTTAAAGTACTGAGTACAAAAACGTAAACAAATTGATTTATCTACTAAAACATAGATTGAAGCTGTAAAATTACTAAGCACAAACTGTTAAAACATCATAAAAATTTGAAAATAGCAAGTATAAAGCAACAAAACATAGATTTGTCCACTGAAATCTTGATCAAAAATGTAAAAGTTCTAACAACAAAATCCTAAAACTGATAAATTAAAAACACTCAGTACAAAACAACAAAACATGTAAAAATGGTAAGTATAAAGCTGCAAAACTTAAATTCATTTAGAAAAACTTAGAACGATGATGTAAAAGCACAAAACTTTTCAAAATAAAAGTGTTATACACTTGCAAAACGTTATTACTGCAAAAATCTTAGGAATTACTACGTACAAAATGTTAAAACTCTGATTTATCTACTACAGCAACGCGAAAATGTAAAAGTACTAAGTATATAACGTATTCATCAAGTGAAATTTTGTACGAAAATGTAATCGTTCATGTACGAAACTTAAAAAACTTAGATTTATCTACAAAAGATCCCAACTAAAGTCGTAAAAAGTATGAAATGTTAAACATCATGAAAATGTAAACTTTCCGAAAATGCAAACATCAAAACTTAGATGTATCTAATAAAATTTAGAACGAGTAAAAGTGTCAAACTTAATAAAAGTACTAAGTATAAATACTTATGCACTTGCAAAATGTTAAAACTTAAATTTATCTACTAAAACCCAGAACAAAGATGTAAAAATACTAAGTATAATACATTGTAGCAACACAACAATCTAAGAGTACTAATACAAAACGTAAAAAAAGTTAGAGTTATCTAATTGAAACTTAGACTGAAATCGTAAAATTACCAAGTACGAAATGTTCAAACATCATAAAAATGACTAAATAACAAGTATAATGTATCAAAAACATAGATTTCTCCATTGAAATCTTAATCAAAAATGTAAAAGTTCTAAGGACAAAATGCTAAAGTAGTGAAAAAATGAAAAATACGCAGTGCAACACAATAAAGCATGTACTAACTATAAAACTTCTAATCTTGATTTCATCCAAGGAAAAAAAAACTTAGAAACAAAAAAAATATATATATATGTAAATCCAAGCGAAAATTTTCAGAAATAAAACTGTTATCCACTTGCAAAGTGTTAAAACTTAATGCAAAAATATAAAAAGTACTGTGTATGAATGTTGAAACTTAGATTTATCAACTAAAACACGGAATGAAGATGTAAAAATATTAAGTATAATATATTAAAGCAACACTAAAATGTAAAAGCACTATGTACAAAACATCAAAACTTAGATTCATCTAGTAAAGCTTAGTATAAATAAGTAAAAGTACTAAGCATAGAACCTCTAATATACATTTATTTAGTAAAAAACAGAACGAAACTGTTAAAGTACTAAAGTCAACGCATCAAAAAAAGGATTCATCTATTAAAACAGTATAAAAGAAAGAAAAGTACTACATACAAACTGCAAAAACTCTTAGAACTAAAATTTAAAAATGTAACAAATTATAAAATTTTAAAACTTAACTTCATCCAGAAAAACTTAGAACAGAAATGTAAAATTACTGAAGTTTACAAAACAACAGTGATAGGCATTTGCAAATTATTAAAAGCAAAAATGTAAAAGGTATTAGATACAAAAAGTACGAAACATCAAAACTTGGAGTAGTATAATAACAAAACTGCAACTTCGATTCATCAAGTAGCACGTAACTCTAAAATTGTGAAAGAAATGTGAAAACTGATATTCACCTTTTAAAATGTAAAAAAAATGTTAAGTGCACGATGTTCAAACAGAACAAAAATGTAAAGGTACGAAATGTAAAACTCCAAAAAGTTAAATTCCTCTACTAAAAAAATGGTTTGAAAAGTAAAAGTACTATGTACATCAACTAAAAACAGCATGAAAAATTAAAAATAGCAAGTACAACACGTTAAAACAGCACGAAAATCTAAAAGTACTAAGTGCAAGGCATCAAAACTGACGTTGATCCAGAAAAGCTTGGAACAAAAGATGTAAAAGTACGGAAATTTTCAAAATAAAAGTGCTATGCATTTGCAAAATGTTAAAACTTAATGTAAAAACGTGAAAAGTACTACAGTAAATAAACATGTAAAGCTCATTTCTCAAAATAAAAGTGCTATTACACGACAAAAATGAAACTCTCTACTAAAACTGACGGTTAGAAATTAAAAGTACTAAGAACAAAAAACTAAAAACAGCATGAAAATCTAAAAGTACTAAGTAAAAAACATCAAAACTTAAATTGATCCAGAAAAACTTAGAATAAAAACGTAATTGTACGGTTATTTTAAAAATATGAGTATTATGTATTAGCAAAACGCTGAAACGTAAGTCAAAAATGTGTAGAATGAAGAAGTAAAAATACAAAGTACGATATACTAAAGCAACACCTAAAACGTAAAAGTGCAAAATACAAAACATAAAAAAATATGGAGTTATCTAAATAAAACTTCAAAACGTAGCTTTTTCGAGTGAAATCTTAATCAAAAAATGTAAAATTTCGAAGAACAAAATGCTAATACTACGAAAGATTAAAAATACGCAATACAAAACAATAATGCATGAAAGAATACTAACTTCTTATACCAAAATCCCTTAAATGACAAAACCTAAAACCATTAAGAGAAACTTAAAACGAAAAAGTAATAGTACGGAAATTTACAAAATAAAAGTGTTATACACTTGCAGAATGATAAGACTTAGCCTTAGCTACTAAAACTTACAATGAAGATGTAAAAGTACTAAGTATAATATATTAAAGCCACACAAAAATGTAAAAGTACTAAATACAAAACGAAAAAAATGAAGATTTATCTACTAAAACTTAGACTGATGCCACAAAACTGGGAAAAATTAAAAATACGTTGTACAACACAATAAAGCACGTAAAAAAAAAGCTTAAATCAAAACTGCTTTAATCTTAATGTCACAAATGGACTCATTCCTCTCGCGAACAGAGAAGTGGCTATTAACCGACAAAGAAGAGAACCCTAACCAAGAACTGACTAACCCAACTATAAATTTTCCCCGACAGAAAAATGTTCACAGTCGATAAAATATATAGTTGGGGAACCAGTGTTCGGTTAGGTTTCCCTTCATTGTCTGTTAAAAGTCACTTCTCTGTTCTCGAGAAGAATGAGTCCATTTGTGACATTAAGATTAAAGCAGTTTTGATTTAAGCTTTTTTTTTTACGTGCTTTATTGTGTTGTACAATGTATTTTTAATTTTTCCCAGTTTTGTGGCATCAGTCTAAGTTTTAGTAGATAAATCTTCATTTTTTTCGTTTTATATTTAGTACTTTTACATTTTTGTGTCGCTTTAATATATTATACTTAGTACTTTTACATCTTCATTGTAAGTTTTAGTAGCTAAGGCTAAGTCTTATCATTCTGCAAGTGCATAACACTTTTATTTTGTAAATTTCCGTACTATTACTTTTTCGTTTTAAGTTTCTCTTAATGGTTTTAGGTTTTGTCATTTAAGGGATTTTGGTATAAGAAGTTAGTATTCTTTCATGCATTATTGTTTTGTATTGCGTATTTTTAATCTTTCGTAGTATTAGCATTTTGTTCTTCGAAATTTTACATTTTTTGAT
This sequence comes from Octonoba sinensis, assembly GCA_038502835.1. NCBI lineage: Eukaryota > Metazoa > Arthropoda > Arachnida > Araneae > Uloboridae > Octonoba > Octonoba sinensis. The sequence continues at coordinate 11,218,565 of CM076606.1, read as the reverse complement.
TAAGATTTCACTCGAAAAAGCTACGTTTTGAAGTTTTATTTAGATAACTCCATATTTTTTTATGTTTTGTATTTTGCACTTTTACGTTTTAGGTGTTGCTTTAGTATATCGTACTTTGTATTTTTACTTCTTCATTCTACACATTTTTGACTTACGTTTCAGCGTTTTGCTAATACATAATACTCTTATTTTTAAAATAACCGTACAATTACGTTTTTATTCTAAGTTTTTCTGGATCAATTTAAGTTTTGATGTTTTGTACTTAGTACTTTTAGATTTTCATGCTGTTTTTAGTGTTTTGTTCTTAGTACTTTTACTTTCTAACCAATTTTTAGTAGATGAATTTAAGATTTGCAAGTGCATAAAACTTTTATTTTGAAAATTTCCGTAGCTTTACATTTTCGTTCTAAATTTTTCTGGATGAATTTAGGTTTTGAAGCTTTATAGTTGGTACTCTTTCATTCTTTATTGTTTTGTACTGCGTTTCTTTACTTTTTACGTTTCAGCACTTTGTTCTTCGAACTCTATCGTTCCGGACTAAGATTTTTGTAAACAGATTATATGTTTTGATGCTGAATCTATGTTTTGAAGTTTTAATAGATAGTTCCAGTATTTTGCACTTTTATAATTTTGTGTTTCTTTAGTATATTATACTTAGTATTTTTATATCTTCATTCTAGGTTTTAGTAGATAAATCTAAGTGTTAACATTTTGTATATGGTACTTTTCACGTTTTTACATTAAGTTTTAACATTTTGCAAATGCATAGCACTTTTATTTTGAAAATTTCCGTACTTTTACATCTTTTGTTCCAAGCTTTTCTGGATCAACGTAAGTTTTGATGCCTTGTACTTAGTACTTTTAGATTTTCGTGCTGTTTTAACGTGTTGTACTTGCTATTTTTAATTTTTCATGCTGTTTTTAGTTGATGTACATAGTACTTTTACTTTTCAAACCATTTTTTTAGTAGAGGAATTTAACTTTTTGGAGTTTTACATTTCGTACCTTTACATTTTTGTTCTGTTTGAACATCGTGTACTTAACATTTTTTTTACATTTTAAAAGGTGAATATCAGTTTTCACATTTCTTTCACAATTTTAGAGTTAAGTGCTACTTGATGAATCGAAGTTGCAGTTTTGTTATTATACTACTCCAAGTTTTGATGTTTCGTACTTTTTGTATCTAATACCTTTTACATTTTTGCTTTTAATAATTTGCAAATACCTATCACTGTTGTTTTGTAAACTTCAGTAATTTTACATTTCTGTTCTAAGTTTTTCTGGATGAAGTTAAGTTTTAAAATTTTATAATTTGTTACATTTTTAAATTTTAGTTCTAAGAGTTTTTGCAGTTTGTATGTAGTACTTTTCTTTCTTTTATACTGTTTTAATAGATGAATCCTTTTTTGATGCGTTGACTTTAGTACTTTAACAGTTTCGTTCTGTTTTTTACTAAATAAATGTATATTAGAGGTTCTATGCTTAGTACTTTTACTTATTTATACTAAGCTTTACTAGATGAATCTAAGTTTTGATGTTTTGTACATAGTGCTTTTACATTTTAGTGTTGCTTTAATATATTATACTTAATATTTTTACATCTTCATTCCGTGTTTTAGTTGATAAATCTAAGTTTCAACATTCATACACAGTACTTTTTATATTTTTGCATTACGTTTTAACACTTTGCAAGTGGATAACAGTTTTATTTCTGAAAATTTTCCCTTGGATTTACATATATATATATATTTTTTGTTTCTAAGTTTTTTTTTTCCTTGGGTGAAATCAAGATTAGAAGTTTTATAGTTAGTGCATGCTTTATTGTGTTGCACTGCGTATTTTTCATTTTTTCACTACTTTAGCATTTTGTCCTTAGAACTTTTACATTTTTGATTAAGATTTCAATGGAGAAATCTATGTTTTTGATACATTATACTTGTTATTTAGTCATTTTTATGATGTTTGAACATTTCGTACTTGGTAATTTTACGATTTCAGTCTAAGTTTCAGTTAGATAACTCTAACTTTTTTTACGTTTTGTATTAGTACTCTTAGATTTTTGTGTTGCTACAATGTATTATACTTAGTATTTTTACATCTTTGTTCTGGGTTTTAGTAGATAAATTTAAGTTTTAACATTTTGCAAGTGCATAAGTATTTATACTTAGTACTTTTATTAAGTTTGACACTTTTACTCGTTCTAAATTTTATTAGATACATCTAAGTTTTGATGTTTGCATTTTCGGAAAGTTTACATTTTCATGATGTTTAACATTTCATACTTTTTACGACTTTAGTTGGGATCTTTTGTAGATAAATCTAAGTTTTTTAAGTTTCGTACATGAACGATTACATTTTCGTACAAAATTTCACTTGATGAATACGTTATATACTTAGTACTTTTACATTTTCGCGTTGCTGTAGTAGATAATTCAGAGTTTTAACATTTTGTACGTAGTAATTCCTAAGATTTTTGCAGTAATAACATTTTGCAAGTGTATAACACTTTTATTTTGAACAGTTTTGTGCTTTTACATCATCGTTCTAAGTTTTTCTAAATGAGTTTAAGTTTTGCAGCTTTATACTTACCATTTTTACATGTTTTGTTGTTTTGTACTGAGTGTTTTTAATTTATCAGTTTTAGGATTTTGTTGTTAGAACTTTTACATTTTTGATCAAGATTTCAGTGGACAAATCTATGTTTTGTTGCTTTATACTTGCTATTTTCAAATTTTTATGATGTTTTAACAGTTTGTGCTTAGTAATTTTACAGCTTCAATCTATGTTTTAGTAGATAAATCAATTTGTTTACGTTTTTGTACTCAGTACTTTAACATTTTCTTGCTGCTTTAATATATTACACTTAGTAATTTTACATCTTCATCCACTGTCTTAGTAGATAAATCTAAATTTTAGCATTTTGTGCATAGTACTTTTTACATCTTCGCATTAAGTTTTATCGTTTTTTAAGTGCATCACACTTTTGTTTTGAAAAGTTTCGTACTTTTACATTTTTCGTTCTAAGTTTTTCTGGATGAATTTAAGTTTTGCAGCTTTATACTTAGCATTTTTACATGTTTTGTTGTTTTGTACTGCATGTTTTTCATTTTTCAGAGTTTTAAGATTTTGTTGCTGGAACTTTTACATTTTTGATCAAGATTTCAGTAGACAAATATATGTTTTGCTGTTTTTGTACTGCGTGTTTTTACTTTTTTCAGAGTTTTAGGATTTTGTTGTTTGAATTTTTACGTTTTTCGATCAAGAATTCTGCAGACAGATCTAAGTCTTTTAAGTTTCGTACTTAAGTTTCTTTGTACAAAGTTTCACTTGATGACTACGCTCTATAGTTAGTACTTTTACATTTTCATGTTACTTTACTATTTCATACTTAGTACATTTGATTCAATTACATTTTCATTCTAAGCTTTAGTAGATAAATCAGAGTTTTAACATTTTAGACGAAGTATTTTTTACATTTTGTAAGTGCATAACACTTTTACTTTGAAAAGTTCCGTACTTTTACAACTTCGTTCTAAGTTTTTCTGGAAAGATTTAAGTTTTGCAGCCTTATATTTAGCCTTTTTACAGGTTTTGCTGTTTTTGTACTGCGTGTTTTCAAATTTCAGAGTTTTAGGATTTTGTTGTTTGAACTTTTACATTTTTTGATCAAGATTTCTATAGACAAATCTATGTTTTGCTGCTTTATACTTGATATTTTTACATTTTTATGATGCTTTAAGACTTTGTACTTAGTAATTTTTCGACTTCAGTCTAAGTTATAGTAGATAAATAATTTTTTTTACGTTTTGTACTTAGTACTTTTACGTTTTCGTGTTGTTTTAATATATTACACTTAGTAATTTTACATCTTCATTCACTGTTTTAGTAGATAAATCTAAATTTTAACATTTTGTACATAGTACTTTTAACGTTTATGCACTAAGTTTTAACATTTTGCAAGTGCATCATACTTTTGTTTTGAAAATTTCCGAACTTTAACATTTTTTTGTTCTAAGTTTTTCTGGATGAAGTTCTGATGTTTTGTATTTTTTATTTCTAGCTTTCATGCTGTTTCTTAGTTTTCACTCTTAGCACTTTTACATTTTTTTACCAAACATTTAGTAGATGAATTTAGGTTTTGTAATTTTACGTTTCATACTTTTACATTTTCGTTCTGTTCTAACGTCTTGTTCTTGCTATTTTTATATTTTAGTAGGTGAACATAAGTTTTTTCAATTTGCGTACATTACTTTTGCTCTTTCCGAGTCATGTTTTAGATGACTCTAAGTAACAGTTTTTTATACTACTCTTAACTTTTAGTGTTTTGTACTTTCTTACATTTTTTTTTTTTGCGTTAAGTTTTAATATTTTGCAAGAGCGTAACACTTTTGTTTTGTAATTTTGCATTTCCGTTCTTTTCTGAATCAGTTTAAGTTTGTAAAGTTTATAGTTTTAAATGATTTGTTCCACATATTTCTAAGTTTCCTCAGTTTTAGCATTTTGCTCTTAGCACTTTTGCGTTTCACATAAAGCACTTTGCAATAGTTTTGAGTTTTGTGATTTAAATTTTTCATGTTTTACGTTTCTAGTGAAGTTATTGTTCTATTTCACTTTTAAGATTCTCAAATCTATTTTAGTGTTTTTACATTTACTTTTTATCTCTTTTTACTCTTTATTCCACAGTTTAAATTGTTTCGGATTTTTTATGATTCAGTGTTGAAAATTTAGTTCAAAGTTTCAAACGTTACATTTTCATGCGAAGTTCTAAAATTTTGCAAGTAGAAAATCATTTTGTTTTACAAATTCAAACGTTTTTATTTAGTAATTTCTTACATTCTCTACTGTTTTACGAAATGAATCAAAGTTTTGACATTTTGGGCATAATACTTTTGCTTTTCGTACTAAATTTGGCTGGATGAAACTAAGTTTGGAACAAGCACTAGTAGTACTAACACTCGTTTCGTTCTGTTTTAACATTTAATACTTGGTATTTTTATATTTTCATGCTGTTTAAACCTTTTATATTTAGCAATTTTACATTTCTGTACTGAGTTTTACTGGATGAATATGCTTTGTACTTAGTATTTTTACATTATTATTCTAAGTTTTACGCGTTCAATCTCAGTTTTTTTGCTTTCATATGTGAAATAATAGAGTTTTATAAAATATCCTTTGAAGGAGACTGCAAGTGTGATAATAATATAAAGTAGAAAAAACTTTAGAATGAAATGTGTCATGCAGTTAAAATTATGATTTAGGAAAAAATTTGCAAAACGGATCAGAAAAATGTTACTGTACTATGTTTTACATACTTAGAAAAAAAAAAAAAAAAACACATGCGACTGAAAAAAATTTTTAAGTCTGAAAATAAATTAATAAATAAAAACTAAAAAATATATGTCTTTTCTAAGTAAAAATGACGAGAATTTTCTAATCACAGTGTAAAAATAATTAACTTATAAAATAGTTCCTTTGCGGATGCTAAGCGGAAACATTAAAAAGGTTGAAAAAGAAAATCTTTCTAAGTCGAAAAAAGAAATAAATACATAATAGGATGTAAATAGCGACAATAAATTTAATTCATTATACATTATATCTATTTTTTGTAATATAAAATAGTTCCTGCTTGAATTCTGAGAGAAAACATTAGAAAAAAAAAATCTAAGTTCCAAAATAGTTCCATTTTCTTCTCATAGATGGCGCTACAATCGACATCGCATTGCATCAAGTCCTAAACTGAAACAAAAAGGTGTTGCCATCCCAAAACTATAAATTTTTGAAAAACATTTCAACTCTACTCGAAAAACGCCTGAGGGCGTACAACTCAACTCTACTCGAAAAATGCTTGAGGGCATACAACTCAACTCTACTCGAAAAATACCTGAGGGCATACAACTCAACTCGAAAAATGCCTGAGGGCATACAGCTGAACTCCACTCAAAAAAGGCCTGGGGCAAAAACAACTCAACTCCACTCGAAAAATGCCTGGGGGCATTGGGAGGCGGATTAGCCACGCCCCCTGATCCGCGATCCGCCTCTTGGCGCAGAAGCGGCCTTATTCCCCTACTGATATTCCAGATGCAGTCAATGCAAGAAATTTGAAATATCTACGATTTTTATGTAATTCGTTTTTCTGAAAACAATTTAGATAAAATTAATTTGGGGGTAGAGCTAATGTCTCAAAAATTGATTTATAAACGAATATTTTTTCACCCATATTTTTCAATAAATATTTCCAGCTTATTCAAATATTAAGCTTAATTTTTCCTCTGAAATTTTTCTGTTTCATAATTACAATATGTGATTTCTCTCAATCTGTTAAAGGATTATATTTCTAGGCTATACACAAATTCATGGAAAATGGTTTTAAAAAAATAAAGGAAACCAAAATATTACACTATTTATGTGTCTCTTTCACTTGCTGAAGAAGACATCAATACTAATATTTTGAGGGACATCGCATGTAAAGAGCTCTTTGAGGAGGTCTCACCACACATGGTGCCGTGAGACCACCTCAAAGACATCTTTCTTCTGACCGAAACTCTTTCAACGAGTGACAGTGATTTGCATTTGGCAGTTGCCCTAATGGCAGTGTAATTACTTGGATTGATAGCTATTATCAACTTGAAAACGTGCTATTTCCGGAAGAAAATGAGCATAATGTGTTATTCATTTTAGTTTTTTCATTCATGCAATTTGTATGAGAGGTTTGAAATATTTGTCTGGGGTTCAGCCAAGGTGGTATCCAGAAATTTTTGTCCAGGGGTGGGTGGGGGGGAGGGCTGTCTTCAACACATTACGTTTTGAAAGGTTTGGGAAATGAATTTATGCTGCATTAAGAAAAATTTTCAGGGGGGGGGGGCACGTAAGTAAGCTCCCTTATGAATACAAACTTGGGTTTAACGTTTTCTTCATAAATATTAGCTTTTGATATGTCTAAACATCACATGCAGCTGACGCAACAAGAAAGTAATGAAATTTTATTGCATCAGGAACGGAAAGTGGTGAGCTTTCCAGGGAAGAATATGGTTGACCAAAAGAGCTGCATGCAAATACTTCTTATTTTGTTTAACCAGATTCCAGGAGCTCCCACCGGGAGGGGGGGGGGGTTAATGTTTTAAGCTGCGCCTTTGAAATTTTTAAGGTGGGAATTTTCAAGGTGTTTAGAGGCGGCTTAGCCGTTTAGGGGGCATTATTTTGGGGGTTTAGTTTTAGGTGGTTTGCCGTCGCTCCGAGGGGGGGGGGGGTAGGCTCACTCCGACGGGAGCGGTGTAGGTTTCATCCATGAAGAGTTTTCTGTAATAATTAACAATAATTTATCTATATATATATAATTCTATATGATTACCTATTCATATAATATTCCCAATTCAGACTAAATAGGAAACTGATCGGATAGAAAAAAATATGGCAATAGCCAAAAATTTATCATAAATTTCCTTTATTAAATACTGTTTGATTACTTTTAAGCATGCAAGTAGTTTGGCACATTATGATTAATTATTATTATTATTATTAATTTTTTTTTTTTTTTTGCCTCGCATCCTCCAGAAAAAAAAAATAGTTTGGGAACTAATTTAAACAAAACGAGGCGGCCCACTTTAAGTAAACAGATAAGAGAACACAGTTTCGAAGCGTTACAATGAAAGTAGGATGACAGATCACCCCGCCTACTGCAATTAGGAAACAGATGGACTCCATGGGGAGCTGCTGGGTGCTCAAGAATGGACGAGTCCACTTGAGGAATCGCCTCGTAGAAAAGCTTAGGATTTATCTGTAGTAAAAATTTCCACCCTTCCCGTACATAAAGAGTTAAAGACGTTACCGTGGAACGTACAGGCACTATCAATGTAAAGCATAATGTGACACACCACATTGTAACAAGTGGTCCCCCAGTTGTTTCAAGGCCAAGACGTTTAGCCCCTGACAAGCTTAAAATAGCTCAAGCGGAATTCTCGTTTATGATGCAGCAGGGAATTTGCAGACCTTCAAAGAGCAATTGGGCTAGTCCATTGCACATGGTGCTCAAGAAAAATGGTAGTTATCGTCCTTGTGGCGATTACCGAGCGCTGAATGCAGTTACTAAACCAGATAGATACCCCCTGCCTAATATACAAGATTTCAGCAGTCAGCTGTATGGATGCAAGATTTTCTCCACCTTGGATCTAGTCAGAGCATATAATCAGATTCCAGTCGAGCCTGGTGACGTAGAGAAGACTGCCATATGTACACCCTTCGGACTTTTTGAGTTCCCTCGTATGGGTTTTGGGTTTCGCAACGCTGCTCAGACCTTTCAACGATTCATACACTCTGTACTTCGAGGAGTAGAATTTTGTTTCGCTTACCTCGACGACTTACTCATTGCTTCAAAGAGTGAAGAAGAACATCTAGAACACCTAAGGGAAATTTTTTGCCGACTTCAAGCTGCTGGATTGGTCATTAATGTGAGCAAGTGTCAATTCTTCAAATCTGAAATAAACTTCTTAAGGCATCATGTTTCTGAGCATGGAATCACGCCAACAGCAGACCGCATCAAAATGATTGCTGAGTATAAGAAACCAGATTCAATTAAAGGCCTAAGAAGATATCTTGGAATGATAAATTTTTATCACAGATTCATACCTAATGCAACAGAAGCACAATCAATCTTGTGTGGTTATTTGAAGGGTAAAAAGAAAAATGACAAGTCAGCAATAGTTTGGACAGAAGAAACGAGCAAGGCTTTCGAGGAAAGTAAAAAACAACTGTCAACTTCTACCTTGCTAGTACACCCATGCCATACAGCGGAACTGGCTTTAATGGTTGATGCTTCAGATGTGGCAATCGGAGCGGTCGTTCAGCAGAACGTGTCTGGCGTCTGGGAGCCTCTGAGTTTTTTCTCCAGGAGACTTACGGACACTCAAAAACGCTATAGCACGTACGACCGAGAACTCTTGGCTGCGTACTCGGCTGTTAAACATTTCCGATATCTAATAGCGGGGAGAACTTTCACGATCTACACGGACCATCGTCCTTTAATATACTCTTTCCAACAAACAAGTGATAAGGCTTCACCCCGGCAAATGCGACATCTCGATTTCATCAGCCAATTTACGACAGACATTCGACACATTTCGGGCTCCAAAAATGAAGTCGCTGATACGTTATCAAGAATTGAAGAGATTAATGTCCCAGAATCCATCGATTATGTTCTTATGGCTTCTGCGCAAGAACAAGATGAAGAATTTAAATCTCTGTTGGAATCAAATACAAACTTGCAATTCAAGAAATTTCCCGTATTTGGCACAGAAAGCGAACTAAGCTGCGATATTTCCACAGGCAGTCCAAGACCATATGTACCCGCATCTTTTCGAAGGAAGGTGTTTGAAGCTCTTCATTGCATGGCACACCCAGGTGCGAATGCTACTGCCAAAAGTGTTTCGAAGAAATTCGTCTGGACATTTCTTCAGCGCGATTGCAAAAATTGGGCCCGGAATTGCCGTCAGTGCCAAAAATCTAAAGTTTCGAGGCATACTCGTGCACCCTTAGGAAACTATCTTCCTGTCTCTCAAAGATTTGATGAGGTACATCTCGACATCGTCGGTCCCTTACCTACATCCGAAAACCAAAGGTATTGTGTGACAATGATCGACCGATTTACCAGATGGCCCGAGGCATTTCCCGTTCCAGACATCCGTGCTGACACAGTTGCAGAAGCAATATATCAAGGTTGGATCTCACGTTTTGGAGTACCTAGTGTCATTGTTACCGACCGAGGAACCCAATTCGAATCCGCTCTTTTTGCAGAGTTATCGAAGGTGGTCGGGTTTCAACGGAAACATACCACCGCTTATAACCCAAAGTGCAACGGCTTCCTCGAAAGATGGCATCGTACACTGAAAGCGGCTATCATCTGTCATGCAAATAACCAATGGACTAAACTTTTACCAACTGTGCTGTTGGGATTGCGATCTATTTTTCGCGAAGAATTCAATGCGACACCTGCTGAGTGTGTGTACGGAACAAATATACGCCTCCCCAGTGACTTTCTTCAGTCTAATCCGGACAATACTTGCTCTTCAGAGTTTGTGAAACAATTGCGACGTCATTTCGAAGATGTGAGACCGGCACCACCATCAAGGCACTCTAAATCTTCAGTGTTCGTGTCCAAAGCTCTATCCACCTGTCCACAGGTATTCGTGCGCACAGATGCCGTAAAGAAACCCTTACAGCCTCCTTACGAAGGCCCATTCACCGTGGAAAGAAGGGATGACCAGTACTTCACACTGAATATCAAGGGTGAAAAGAAAAACGTCAGCATTAATCGTTTAAAGCCTTGTTTCGGTGATGATTTGGATCCTTTAGACGATAAACCACCGAAAGACATACACGTAGATCCTAAAGAATCGCCACCTAAAAAGACCCCTAAAGTAAGGTTCAGTTTAAAAGACTCTGCCTCACCGGACTTGGTTTCCTTTACACCTCACCTCAAGACAACCCGTTGCGGAAGGCCGATCCTTCGACCTTCAAGATTTATGCAGTGATTCTCCATGCGTTCAGTCAAAGCCTTCACTGGAGGGGGAGTAGTGCGGCATTCGTGTTACGCACCGTGGCAACAGAGAGAAACACGAGCGAAAAACACTTTGAAATTCAACTATTCGTTTTTCTGTGAATTTACGTGAACTGTAATATTTATCTTTCTTCAACAAATTTGTATGTATATATCGTTTATTTAAGCGTGCATCAAAATATACAATAAATATATTTTGTTAACTACCTTACTGCTGTAGTGATCTGCTTCAAGATGCATTTTGTTTCGAGGTAATTGTTTTAACCGTTGAAAAGGTGCATTTGAAATTATTTGGAGTCTAAGCTTAGCAATACATAAAAAAACCCTGCTATATTACAAATTCGATCTTGGTATGCTCTCGTTTAGTTCTAAACGTGCTTAAGGCTGCTCTTCAGTCAGAAAAAATTTCGTGGTTAGGCTTAAGATGGCCTTCGAAGGGCATGAGGGGAGTGTGTCAACCTCAAATGATTGACATTTCAACTACCAATGAAATGTACGATAGCTCTTGGAAGAAGGGTCTACTGTCCCCCATAATTGACCTGTCACTTCAGGCCGAGACCCCCTGCAGTCAGTGTTTTAGCTAGCGGCATGCACGTGTTTTCTACTACTTACACCGGTTCCAAAATAATTCTCTGTGGCTGAGAGTTGAAACGGAAAGAAAAAATATTGTTACCCTTTTTTCATTCTCCCGAATTGTTTGTAAATTGCATATTTAGTGCTGTAAAAATGAAAATGTAAACGATACTTTTAAAGCGAAGGTTTGTCTTTCTGAGAACTTGCTTCTAGACCTAATTTAGTACAAATTGATCAATCAAAATTTGCGATAAATTACTTGATATTCAAAAAAAAAAAAAAAATTAAAAAAAAATATTTAGCGAAAACTTGCTGAATGCTGTTCTCAGTTATTGTTACATAAAGAGCGCTAATTCGTCTCTTGTATAAAGCTTAATTTAAGAGCAGAAATTTTTGCGTTAGTATGATTAAAATTAAATGAATAAATAAGAAAAGAGGTAACCTAAGCAACGAGTTTTGCTCGAAACAGGAGTAGCAAATGAAGATTTGTTAAGCTCCACTACTCTATTTTTTTTTTCTGATACTAAATGTGAATGTTTGCGTTTCTTTCTTTATTTTGTATAATTTATTTAGCTATTTTGCATTTTATTTTATTTATTTATATACACTTCTTCAATTATGTTTTGCTAATTATTGCATATTGAATACTTGATCAATATGATGAGACCATCACATTCATTTTATTTCTTTCCTTTATATTTCTGTCATTTAAAATAAAATTCCCGAATCATTTTTCGAATAAAACATCCTGGTTTTCTTTTTCTCTGACAAAAGAACGTTTTCAATCGTTCTTTACTTTCTGTGTAGTTCCGCTTCATTGGCACTTCAATATGTAGTCAAGTAATATGTGTTTATATAAGCGTGCGCAGAGCTTTAGCAAGGGGGGGGGGGACTCTACTGTGCTAAAGAGGGTACCAAAATACACCCATAAGCAGGGCCGGCTCGACGGTATTCGGCGCCCTTGGACTTTATAAAAATAGTCGCCCCTAGCCCTCTTTCATCATACAAACTAAAATAATATAAATTCAAATTGTGTATAATTTTATTGCGTTTTCAATTACTTTAAAAACTTTAATAATTACATACATGAAACAAATAATGTTTTTTTTTTTATTTCTAATGGGCTGCTGTTGGCTTTTCGTAATTGAAGACCTAGTGTGGTTCACAGGGATTGGTACCATCTAATCATCTCTATCAAGCACCACAGTAGGTACAGTACCATCGCTACAAGTGAATTTTGACGCTAAGTTCTTTCACTTGAAAGATGGAGTATCTGATAGGAGTCACTGTCATTGGGTCTGCTAACGTGAAGACAACTAGAATTTTGTTGAACTAATTTTATGAAACACGGATTATTGTTTTTTTTTTTTTTTTTTTTTTTTTTGCTCTTACGCTGAGGCGCCCCCAAGATGATGGCGCCTTTGTACTTTGCACACTGATAAGGCCGGCCCTGCCCATAAGATTTGGGTCCCAGATGCATCTCCAGGGAAACTTATGACAAATTAAACGCAAAGAAGCATATCTATTGAATACAAACGCGAAAGAGGTTGCCAGTTTTGTAATTAGCTTTCATGTTTATTTGCTAATGGGGGTACAATGGTATCTCTAAGCCCCGCACGCACACCTATGAGTATCTACGTATGTATGTTGTAAAATATATATTACTCAGCAAAATTAAATCACGAACTTGAAACTGGGGATGTGCATAACATACTTTCGCTGTTGCAAAAGTATGCGGCAATTACAAATTCACCAAAAAAAAAGAAGAAAAAGAATGCAGGGAAGAAAGGAAAAAAAGAACTTTAAAAAAAAGAAAGAAAATAAGCAAATGGTTGGCAATGGCTGTTTTGAAACAGTGGCCTTTTTTCCGAGTGCATTTATTTATTACTTTTTTCCTTCATTATGTACGAAATATTTATTGAAATATTAGGGTTTAAACGACTTTTAAATTTTTTCCGTAATACACTGAATAAACGAAAGCGATAAATATTGTATTTGCCATTAAAAGCTATTCAGAGCAGTGAATGGAGCTGGAGTGGATTTGAAACTATAACATAAGATTCGGAGGGGAGCTGTAGCATAGCAACTCAAAAAAATAAATTAACATAAATAATAATAATAATAATGATAATAATATTAATAACTCTGCTCCAGTTCCCTGCGCAAAAGGTATTCAAGCTTTGAAAATGGCAGCCTGACTACTGGGGCGGCGATATTAATCGGAACCAGAAGTCCCAATTTCTTATCCTGGCAACAAACGTTGCTTCGATAAGCGAGCTGAGGTGGTTGCTGTGATAATTTCTATTTAATACTTATCGAGAAGTAAGTTGAGAGCTTTCCTGGTTTTCTCTTATGATTGAATGCACAAAAACACCATTAGAAGACCTCGCAGGGCGACAGCTTTTTACCAAGACTTGTTGAATCGAGATAAAGTTTGTATGGTTGCAGGTTGAGGTGAGGGCTGCCAATTTTACAACTGCAAATACGGAACAGACGGGGCACATCGACAAGGGGGGGGGGGGGGGGCTTGAGACGCGCATTTGCATCATTTCTTCTGTGCCGATTCTTCATGTGCGAGCTTGCCTGTATTTATTATCCAGTAAATAAAAACGGAGGAGCGTGGAAGATCGCACTTCAAACTGAAGCAGCATAGAACAAAAATGAATATAGCCAATAAAGATTCAATATGCGATGCGACTCAAAATGACAACGGTTTTCCCGAAGGATATAATTTACGCAAAAGGAGATAAGTACATCTGGTTAAAATAATAAGGAGTAAATAAAGGAAGTCCATCTACAGAGCATTTAAAAACAGTTTCCGGAGTATATACTTCAAAAAATGTTTCAATATACCTTTTGAAACTTGAAGACGGAAGTACATGATTAACAGTGAATAATCTGAAAATAATGTACATGCACAAAAAAATGACAAGAAGGTTTAGTGACAAATTCAGTTATTCAAATGCAAAACCTGTAATGTATGGAATTATCTTCTGAAATGAATTCTACATAGTTCTTTTCCTTGTCATGTTTGTTTGTTTTGTGTTTTCTGGGATGTGCGAAATAAAAAGATTCGTTGAGATAAATTTCATTACAAAATACAAATTTGCAGGAATGTAACATACAGTTAAAAAATGAGACAATAACTTTTAAATTCTGAAATTTTTCATGCATCACGAACGGATTTCTCTCATTTTCGTAAAAAAAAATATTAACAACAACAAAAATAATAATAATGAAAAAAATAAATGTCATATGGTGACTCAAAGTCTAAAATCAATGTTCAATTTAATGCATATTGAGATCCCGTCATATTAACTTTCAAAATTCAAAAAAAAACTTACCATTTGAAAGAAAAGGCATCCATATTGTAGTGATTAGTAATCTGACAGAGAAAATGAACAATTCGGGTTCACATGCCTATCAGAAAAAGTAATTATTATTATTATTTTGGAGAGTTTTTTTCTCTGGTGAAAAGAGCAAAAAATGACAGATGAAATCAAAACAATTTTCAAATTAATTAATTCCCATGCTAACTAGGGAATTTTTAAGCTCAAACCCAGTTATTGGAAATGGTTGATATTTTTTTTTTCAGGGGAAAAATTTCAAATCGCGAATATAATATTGCAATAGCTGGATTTTTAATTGCTAACGCAAAACAAAAAACAAAATTAAAAATGTTCATACATATTAGAACGGAGATTAAAAATGATTTTTTTTTTTTTTGTATAAAATTGTTTTCTGTGTGGCATAGGAACTATACGCATAAAATTTGAAATGCACTTATTTCTGCATTGCGTTACATTTGAAAATTTGGATCGTGAAGTGGTTTATTGATCAAAAGGTATCTACATTAATTTTAGAGTTATGTTTCTACTACCATTTCTCACTTTTTCCAGCTAGTGCGAAGGAAGATATTTTAATTTCAAATTTTGTACTCACATTTTAATAATACTTTATTCCAATTTTCCTGCTCTATCTCAATGAAAATTTGAAAACATGTAAATTTCCCAATATTTCTGTAAATTTCCATAACTGTTGCGAATTTTGTATATTTCAACGTGGGAATGGAACAATAAGATATTTATTGATTGATTCTAATTTTTTTTACTTATATTTCTGGTGTCATTCCGCTATTCCACAACTTTTTCACAGTATCGAGGAAATAATTACTAAAAACAGAGCTTTTGCAAATTCGTATGTTTACTGCTACTATTAATTATACAAAAAGAACAAATAATAAAAATAAGTAATTAATTTTTAAAATGCTTGTATTACTAATATTATTATTATTATTGTAGCTGTTATGTTAGTTTTTATTTCCATTTAGATATTTTAAGAATTGTGTTTCATTGCTTGTTATGAACTGTTGTGAAGCTTGAAAAATGAATGTGCAAGCAAATTTTATTGTTTTCCTACCCGTTTACTAAGGACTACCAAAGGGATTCGCCAATTTCTTTCCGAGTTTTAGAAGGGCTTCGCTAGGAAAAAAAAAGTTGGGAACCCCTGACTTAAATCGTATGCAGAAATTTTGCATAAGAGACATAGTTCTTTTTCTTTAATGACGCGAGTTCGCATGCATAAATTTAATGTAGAGAAATAATTAGTCCTCATTTGAGCTGCGAAACTAAAGAATAAAACGTCAACATAATCAAAAATTGCGGACACGTGTTTCAGAGTTACAAGGAGCCCGTGTTGCAATGCAAAGAAGTAAGCTTATGGATGAGAAACAACCAAACCGTTTTTATTCTTTAGCTAATAAGATATTATTTCGTAGTGCCACACAGCAAACATTGCATAACCAGGAATGGGCAGCCTTTGGAAAGCTGCGGGCTAAACTCCAAAGGTTAAAAAAGTCGCGGGCCGTAGAGATAAGCAGGTGTCAAGTTACCGAGATTCCGTAACTTCAATCGCTGATATTGGTCTGTATTGTTATTTACTTGCCATTCAAGTTATAAGAGTGAATTCCAGTGTACGAAAATATTCTCGTTTATTATTTATCTATTATTATTTTGAAAAGTTAATACATTACAAATAAATAAATATATAAACATTAAATCAAAATACCTCATAAGAAAAAAATCCATAATTTTTGTTTGCTTTTCCCTCTGAAGAGAAAACAAATTCCCCAACACTATTAGGCTTGCTAATTTGCAATTAACTTTTTTCTCGTGTTTGTAGAAAGGTACAAGGGGAATAAGGAAATTTTCTAGGAACACTTTCAAGAAAAGAATTCATTTATTGATGAAAAAACACCGCTGTAAAATTCCCAGAATTGTGCACCGTGGAAAAATACCGGAGGAAAAAGTTAATAAGAATACAAAATGGAGGTCGACTTACAGGGGTTTCTGAAAATTGTGTGTCAAGTTAGAGAGTTTTTCGCCCATTGAAATTAGCATTGGGCCAACCATTAGGGGAGGGATATGTCGACTTACCAAGGGTTAGTCGACTTATCTGCGCGTCGAGCTACCGAGGTTCCACTGTATTTAGTTTAGTCATGTGAACTGTGAAGAAAATAATTTTTGCGATTCAGGAAAAGAAACATGTGGTTTGTTTTCTAAACAATGTCCCATGCTTTTCGCCATTCCCCGAGGAAGTGTACTGTACAGTGGAACCTCGCTATTCGCACACAATTCATTACAGGAGGCAGCTGCGAATTATTTTTTCACATAAAATACAGTGTAAATTGGATTAATCCGGTCCAGACACACAGATGGCTGCTTATTTAAACCTATGAAAAACAAATGTACAGTACTGTACATGAAATTATAGATAAATTAAAATTTAACTGCACTTTGCTTGTACTGAGGTGAGCTGATGGCATATGTGGAATGTTGAGATGAGGAAATTAAAGGGCTGGAAGAGGAAGAGGAGGCCCCTTCTATAAAAACATCAGGTAATATCCCTTCAAGTGTTTTCTCCCTTTCTGTTGTCCTTTCTTTTTGCACTAGAAGAATCTTGGGCTTCTTTCCCTAAAAACCTGTCCAATGTTGTCTGGCTTTGACGATTGTTCAGAATTTTTCTAAAATGGCCAATAACATTGTCGTTGAACAAAGCATCCCAACATTGCTGTTGACCACAGCAGTGTTGGGATGCTGTTTTCCCATCACTCTCTGCGTTTTCTTGCAGGAATAACACAGCTCTTTAATTTCTGCAAAGTAAAGGCTTTTCTTACTACTTTCCTCCTCTGAAGAAGAAAGTTCTTCAACCACTTCCTCTAGATGCCCCCTTAGAAAGCTAAAATTGTCAGTAAAATCTCAAAAAGTATTAAAATTTAGAAAAAATCCAAAACGCGAAACAAATTACTTCTAGACGAGTTCAAAACGAGCATAATTTCTCGATTTGTTTCTTAAAAAAAGCTAAACTGGCGACCCAGCTGACCCCTGGCACCGTACGAATTGAGGGACAAGTACGAATGGCGGATTTCCACTGTATATGTTCTACGTCATAACATCTTTCCGATAAAGTTTATTTTAAGTTAATCGGTTGGTTAGCTCAGGATTTGTATACGACTGAAATTTTCCCGTAGGCGCTGTCGGTTTTTTTTTTTTTCTGAACTATGAAATTCGGAGTGGATAAAAAAATATTTCACGCCGAGAGCTCCTTCCAATACGCTTGTCAAAAGGAACTTGGATCTTCTGCCCAGAATTTGCATACTTTGCTTCGGGAAAAATTCGCTAATGTTCAGAATTTTTGAACTGTTCAAAATTGAACGAAAAATTGTTCAAATCAAAAAGTAAAATATGAAAATGAGATGTCCTCGCCAAGATCTTTCGAATGCAGTGAAAAAAATCTCTCGAATCGGACAATTCCTTCAAAAGTTATTGGGGGGGGGGGGGGGGACATGCGCACCCAGAACTCCCCCGCACCTGCCATTGTCTGGGGCATCGGATTTTTAGATGCCCCCGAGGGCTTGCCCTCGGGGACAAATGGGGCCCTACAGGGGGGGGGGGGGAGAGACAGACCGACAGACACAATTACGCCATCTCAAACCCCTACTTTCAATTTTTTTTTAATTTTTCAATGTGTATTTATTTACTTCACTTGTTTATGACTTTTTCCTATTTTTAACGATATTCTTGTGATCTGATACATTAGCCTTCTTTCGTTGTTTTTTTTTTTTTTTTTTTTTTTTTTTTTACTTTTACGGAAAAGTAGGATAAGAAGAAGTAAAAGATATCGAAAGATGGAAAAATCTTATGAAAGGAAAGGCTAAGAAATGTTACGAATGGCATAAAAAAAATCATTAAAAAAAGGAAATAAAAGAAAGAAAGGAGGTTGTTAGTATCCCCCCCCCCCCCCCCCAGCTGTCGACCTTTATACGTAATTTTGTTTTTCAAAATTCCAGCTCCACCGGAAGATGTTGGTTTATTTAATCAAAATTTAATTTTTTTTTTTTCGGTTTCTAAAACACAAATTATTGAAACATTGCATTCAGAAAGAGGCCAATATAAAATTTTGAAATTACATTCATTTTCTCAAAAATATCTTTTTAATTTACGAAAACATTTAAAGTTTATCATTCCTTTATTCCTTCAGTAAAAAACAAAAAAACTCTATCTCACTCAATTTAGTTATATCTGTGTCATACACAGTTGTCTTTAAGAGGGCGGGGGGGGGGGGGGGGTAAAGGCAACGCTTTTCTCTTCAGAAAGTTTTTGAAGAAAAGAAGAATGGATTGTGTAGAAGAAAATTAAATCAATAACCTACAAATGAATAATTACTTACATTAAATAATTTCTCATTTGATTTACTAATTAAAGAGCAGTAATTTTTTCAAGCTTACATTTTTAAAAAAATATTTTTTTCCCCCAATTGTACAAACATTTAATTCGTGAAAAATATTTTTATAGTACCGTGGGAACAGGAATTTGCCCATATAAAGGATTACATATAAGTCATAGCTTCTCCAAATTTCTTCCAAAAAGCTCTCAATTTTCTTCCCTTTCGAAAAAACATGTGGTCTGTCTTCTGTGTCTGGCCGGTTTGAGGGTCTGAAGAGGGGACTACACTTTCCCCATTGTCCGAATCCGAAGCAGCAATGCTTCCCGGAGTGAGAGTCATTAGGCTAATCGACCTCGTAAATCATGCCCCCTTGCATGGGAAGCGGTGGGAGGCGTGGCTTATAGGAATTTCGAGCTTTTTTTGGAAATATTTTCAAACTTTGGACGGATTTTTTTGTCTTTAAAAATGTTTGCATTATTTCAAACAAAAGTTCAAAAGAAAGCTGGAAATGTTTTGCTGGTCTTGTTGTTTTTAAAATTTCGGTAACATGCTTTGAAAATATTTTATAGAGCGAAACGTCTAACAGTACCACGTTTTTTCCAAAATTCATTTTTTAACGATTTTTTAAAAATACGGTAAGTGATATTTTAAAAAAGTAAAAACTAAAAGACCGAGATATAGGCTTGAAAAATACTCAAAAAAATTCCGGACTCGTAAACTTCAAAGGAACTTTCTAAAACTTAGTCCAACTTTTCCCGTAGGTTAACATTGGTTTCGAAGATTTGAAACTCTGACTGAAGAGCAGCCTTAAGGTACCCGACTATACCTTTTTTGACCAGTTTTGACTAAAATTTCAATTTTCTGTTTTTTCCATAAACTAAAAAAAAAAAAATTATCTTTCTGAAACCGTTTAAGTTTTGTATCTGCGTCAAATAGAATAGAAGTTATGGCGATTTTAAAACGATCGCCATAAGCTCATATATAACGATGATCTTGGCTTTTTTGCCTTATAACTCGAAACATAAATTTTCGTTATTTTCTTTCATTTCAAATGCCATAACTCATAACATTTTAGTTCCATTTTCTTTAAATTTTGCATGATGTTCTACATATATGTGTCTAGGAAATAAACTAAAAACTAATTGATTGAACTATTATTAGCCTACTTTCCCGTAAAAGTAAAAAAAAATAATAATAAAACATGAAAGAAGGCTTAATGTATCGTGAAAATATCGTTAGAAATCAAGAAAAGTCAAAAATAAGTTAAGTAATTAAATAAAGATTGAAAAATAAAAAATTTGAAAGTAGGGTTTTGAGATGGGAAAAAAGTGTGTCGGTCTGTCTGTCTGTCTGTCGGTCTGTCCCCCTCTAATAACTTTTGAACGAATTGTCCAATTGGAAAAATTCTTTTTGCATTCGAAAGATCTCGGCGAGGGCATCTCATTTCCATATTTTACTTTTTGATTTGAACAATGTTTTGTTCAATTTTGAAGAGTTCAAAAAATTTTAACATTAGCACCTATGGGGGAAAATGAAGCAAATGATCTAAACTCTGGGTACAAGATCCAAGTTCCCATGAACAAGCTCACCGGAAGAAGTTCTTGGCGTGAAATATTGATTTGAACAATTTTTGTTCATTTTTGAACAGTTCAAAAAAAAAAATTAACATACCGCCTTCGGGGCAATTTCAATCCTATATAATTCCTGATCTAACGGACCGATTTGCTTGGAACAAACTTTATCGGAAAGCTTTTATGGCGTAGAACATGTACTTATAGAAAGTTCATCCAAAACTAACGAGCCTATTTTCCTATGAAATTTTTTGATCGGGATTTTCAAGTATATTTTTGAATTAATGAATGATTAAATGAATAAGCAAAAGAAAGAATGAATAAATGAGTGAATAAATACATGAATGACTTAATAAATGAATGATTGAATGAATATGTATTAACCGTTGAAAAAGATATTTGAAGCAATTAAGAACTAAAGCTAGACGAGAAAGACAGAGAGATAGATACCTAGATTATAAATTTGAATTCGGTGTATACGGGAAAGTAGGCTCGTATAGTTCTAGACGCATAGGCGTAACTAGGGTTGGTGAAAGGGGGCAGTCACACTAAAAATGTACAGACCAAACACCAATAAGAAGTGTAAAAGAGTTGAAAATTTATTAGTCATAAATACTTGTCTTAAAAAATATACTCCGTGTTTATTTCAGTTATCTCCCGGGGGGGGGGGAGGAGGAGCTACCCCCTCGGAGCAAGTCGTTTCCTCCCCCTCCCCCTGGCAAAAAACCTTCAGATCACAAGTTTTAAAAAAAGAAAGAAAAGAGAAATTACGCTTTTAAGACACTTTTTACTTTCAGAAACACTTTAAGGGAAAGGACATTAAACACTATCACGAGCGACACCAAAAGTAACTTAAAAGATATAAGACTTTATTTTGAACAAAATTGCGGGGGAAGAGTAACCAAACTCCTTTCTGTTTCCTCTAACATCACCAAAGTATCCCGAAATTGCATTGCTAGGAAGATTTCAAAAAGTTTCCTGGGGAGAGCCCTCGAAGCCTTGCCTCCAGAGTTAGCCTAAGCATTATAGATGTAAGACCAGTTGCAAACATTTAAGTTGCAGAAGCCCCAAATACCCACTCCTCTAACTTCACCAAAGATCTAAACATACATCTACTATATATACATCAAAAAGCTATCATATATGTAAAAAAATTCCTATTAACATCATTTCTAGTCATATATATCTATATATATGTATATATAAAGGGTATGATTTTGAAGCATGCACTGCCCTTCCTAATTCTTAACTCGCTCCCCCTGCTCCGGAGCCAAGGCAGTATCCAGAATTGTTTTTTTTTGGGGGGGGGGGGGGGGCAGACTTCGACACACTTATGTTAAGCAAAGTTTCACGGAGGAATATATGATACATTGCAAAAGATTTCTGGGGGGGGGGGGCGGCCCGTGGGTCCCCCTTCCCTTCTGGATACGGCCTTGATTCACAAAAACATTAAACATTCATTACTAGATATATTAGTTTATTTTTTAATTCAAATGAAATAGAATATTGAATATTCAGCGCTAAGCAATCTTCTATGTCCAGGCATTCATAATATTAAAACTGGGAAATAGTGGAATTTTAGGGAAAAGAATCCAAATTCCCCAACAAATATGATCATCCCCACAGTAAATTTCTAAAAATTTTGTTAAATTTGTAGCAAAACATACCTCAGAAGTGGATGCGTCTGAATTGAATTTTCTTTTCTTTTTATATGACGAACGTGTCCATCGCTGCAGTGCAAACATTATTATGTATCGAAAATAACTAAAAATTTATCTTAAATATAAATAATACTTGATTGTAAATTAAAGTGCAGCATTAAACCGTAGCCGTGAGATTGGAAACGTTGAACGGATGATTTCCAGAGTCGTAATGCAATCAGTGATGGACCATAATAAGAAAAAAAAACATTTAAAATATAAGAGATGAGAGAACATCTGTAAATGAGAATGCAATGCAAATACAGTTCATCAGTTTTCCAATCGGCTCATCTACAAAAAAGATTTTACCAAAATGGGTGTTTGGACAGGAAGTCATAAATAAATACAAATTGCTCTTTAAGTTTCTTGATGAGCATCACTTCCTGGCTTGAGGGTTTAACCCATTAGGACAATTGTTGGCTAGGGGTCCTTCATTTTCCGACCCCAGCGCCGGGTTATCAGAAAACAAAACTCGATCATAGTAGAGAATATTTTCCACGAAACTTATTACTTGTGCGATTGTATACCTAAATTGCTGCCTTTGGATAAAAAAGACATCAAGAAGGAAAGAAAACCATCTGGAGTGATTGAAAGGATCTCTGTTTGTGTGTGTGTTGTACGGTGATTGAAGCCACCTTTTGCTGTAAACCCCCCCCCCCCCCAAGGTGATAAGGGGGCTGATTATAACCAGATGAAAAGTCCTCTTTATTATGAGCTGCATACTTTGGTCATGATCACAACCCTTCAGAGAAAGAGGAAATAAAATCATATGCGTATGTGCTTAATTTTCTTAGGGAAAAAAAATATGTGCTTTGCAAGGCCGTAGCCAGAAATTTTGTGAGCCTAAAACTTGCCTCAATAAGTCAATACCCAAAGGGGGGGGGGGGTTGAACCCCCAAACCCCCCCCCCCCCTGGTTACGCCTATGTCTAGACAGATCTTCTTGTTTTACATTTTACAGCCCAACTAAAAAATTTTGGCCGTTTTTACCAAATCAGTTACAACATTAGCTGTAAAATATTGAAAAATTAATATTATGTCAAACTTCTAGTCTATTCCCCAAGTTGAATATTTCTGAAAATGATAAAGCAAACAAAATGAAAAAAATAATAGTTTGTTATGAAGTTATGCGTTTTTTTTTTAAAAAGAATCATTTTTTAACGAAATTTCACCAATTTTTCCCCCAGAAATAATTGAAAAATATTTTTTTTTTTCAGTCTTTATACATTCAGATAATGTTTTAGTATATAATGCATACATAAATCCACATCTGAAAAATGTTAATCAAAATTTTCAAAATTAGGCTTCCGAAGGCGGTCAGGCACCTCAAGTTTGTAGAAAATTTTTCAGTACTTATTGTATAGTCCGGGATCTGACTAGGGTTCTGTAGGAAAGTTCGCGTAGAGAGAATTTTTTTTCTAAAATGCTTAGTAAGTGCCGTAGAAAGTATTTTGGACTCGGGTGGACATCCGCCACCGGGTACATTTTTTTGCCATGACGTCATCAAAGATGGCGGCCGCTCTATCAGAAATAACTCATATCTATGTTAATACTCGTACGATTTGCATGTAACCTGCACTATTTTACTAATATATCCATTGTTAAGCTAATAAAAAGGGTTTTGAGTCCGTATTAGACTTTGGTGGACATTTTTCACATGATACATTTCCCAGCAGTGACGTCATCAAAGATGGCGAATGCTCGATCCCTTAGTCATACCTGTGTTAATACTTGACCTATTTGCATGCAACTTGCGCTTTTTTGCTATTATTACCAACATGAATCTAATAGGAGGGGTTTGGGCTCATTGGTACCTTTTTTATTTATGACGTCATCAAAGATGGCGGACCTTGATCACCGAAATTCTCATATCTATGCTAATATTTGACGCATTTGCATAAAAAATTCGTCAAAATGTTATAATTAGTATTTACAAGGTGATTACAATGTATTTTAGCAGTTACTGCAAATCAGTAAATAATTTTATTATTTTCTTACATTTTCTATCACTTCAAAATACGTAATATGAAAAATGCAAGCAGTGATTGCATTGAAACATGCTCAGATTCTTTAAAAAGGATTGCTACAAGTTGAATTTAAATCCTTGCTACCACATTTGCAGAAGGAGCAACAGGATACTTCATTTGCCCGACAAATACAGGAAGATTTGGTACTATTTACCGTTTTCACCTAGTGTTTTAATCCCTTAAAGCACGAGTTTTTTTATGAAAAACTAGTATGATATCAAATGTATTTCGGGAGGTAACATTCTCGATTGCTTTTGTCGAAGGTTTAAATATTCACCATGAGTTTTCTAAAAAGCAAACTTAGAACTGAGACGAAAGGTTTTCCTCAATGTTTATATATATATTGCAAAAAGGCCATTCTTTTGATATGCTTAACAATCCTTTACACAGTTTACAAACTAAAAAACTACTTTCACAAGATACAAAGGAAAAGATATTAAATGTCTTTGAATTTGGAGAAGATTTGCATTTTTCACTGCGAAAAACACGATACGTGGAGAAAACAGTGAGAATCCCAAGTACCATTCATAAAATCATGCTGCCAGGATTTCATAGCAACACAACCCAAAGTGTATTTGTTACAGGGAAAGGTACCAAAAGGAGGTCAAGCAGTTCTGTTCACCGCAAGATACAAATAGCTCAAGCTCATCCATTTGACACGTAAAAACTCTTTTGGTATGAACTATCTGAAAATTGCACACTGGTTTATTGAACTGGGTTTAATATCAAAGCCACAAAAAGTACATTGGTAAACGCTATCGAAACTTCGTATGGTGGTACAAGCAAGGACACTTCGTTCAAGACTGATTGAAAAACCTGTTATATAATAGATATCATGAATTCCGTGCGAAAAATTATACCAAATGAAAAAAAACCTTTGGCGAAGCAGTTTCTGTTTTTTCGTCATATATTGGCAGCATCACAAGACATTGTGGAGGAGTTGATTATGTTTTCGACAGTTATCAGAAATTTTCACCGAAAAAGCCTGAGAGAATGCAGAAATATGGTAGCTGCGTAGTTATAGATGTCGCCGAAATCTCTCAAGACGATCCATTGTCTATGCAACTCAGCAGTTTCTGGGGTTTATCAAGGAACAAATTGATATTACAGATTTTCATTGCCAATACCAGTGATGCCTTCTTTCATTGAAACACCATGTAAAACCAACTACACCATTAGTGTCTTTTTAGGTGAGGAGGAAGATGAGGTACTATTCAATTGCACATCTGTGCAGAGAGGAAGACAAATCAAACACCCTGACTTAAACTGTCTGACAGTAGAGGAAGCGAACTTTTGAATACTGATTCAATCGAAACATGAATCCCTGAGTGGATTTACTTAAATTTTCTCGTTGTGTGCTGACACTGACATCGCGGTGTTAGTTTTGTTCCACTGGTTCTTTATCGACTTGGTGTGCAGGAACTTAAGGTACCCACTGGGTGTTGGTAGATTCCTTGCGACTTTTGTTTGTCCATGATATTCACAAAAAAGCAGGCGAAAACTTATGTTCTTTGCTCCCGGCCATCCATAAGCTATTTGGATACGATTACACGAGTAAATCTGGGGAGGGGGGAAAGCAGCTCTTCCTTGCACATTTGTGGAATATTTAGAATATTTTGGCATATCATCTGACAGGAAAACCATAGAACAAAGCCTTAAATCTGCAAAGGAATACTTATTGCAGCTTTTACATTCTCTAAAGCTTTTGATAAACTTAGATTGGGGCTGTATCAACATGCAAACATGTTGACATTGAAAATAGGCCGCCTACAAGCACAAGTGCTAAGGGTCATTTACTGAGGTCATATTTTTATAGATACCCTCTGCAACTTTAGATTGACGATTTGGTTGTTGACTTGAATCTATGTGAATAAGGTTTTGCCGTGGTAGAAAATGATTTGTTGCCAGAAAAGAAGTTACAGAAGTTTCCAACTGATTTTATTGGAGCATGCAATTGTCTAAAATGTACTAAATCTTCCTGTAAGGCAAACGAAGTAACCTGTTGCTCCTTCAGCAAATGTGGTAGTAAGGGTTTAAATTCAAATTGTAGCAATCCTTTTTAGAGAATATGAGCATTGTTTAATGAAATCACTGCTTGCATTTTTGATATGTATTTATGAAGTGATACAAAATGTAAAAAATACTAAAATTTACTGATTCACAGTAACTGCTAAAATACATTGTAATCACCTTGTAAATACTAATTATAACCTGTAGACGAATTTTTTATGCAAATGCGTCAGATATTAGCATAGATATGAGAATTCCGGTGATCAAGGGCCGCCATCTTTGATGACGTCATAAATAAAAAATGTACCAATGAGCCCAAAACCCCATTCTATTAGGTTCATGTTGGTAATAATAGCAAAAAAGCGCAAGTTGCATGCAAATAGGTCAAGTATTAACACAGATATGACCATTTAAGGGATCGAGCATCCGCCATCTTTGATTACGTCATAGCTGGGAAATGTACCACGTGAAAAATGTCCACCAAAGTCCCAAACGGACTCAAAACCCTTTCTATTAGCTTAACAATGGATATATTAGTAAAAAAGTGCAAGTTACATGCAAATCGGACGAGTATTAACTTGGAAATGAGCCATTTCTGATAGAGCAGCCGCCATCTTTGATGACGTCATAGCAAAAAAATGTACCAGGTGGCGCATGTCCACCCGAGTCCAAAATACTTTTTAGGGCACCTACTAAGCATATTTGAAAAAAAATTCTCCCTACGCGAACTTTCCTACAGAACCCCTGTCAGATCCAGGACTACTATTGTTTTTTCGTGTTTCGGTAAATCATTCTGAGAAACTATCATAATTACAGACAAAATGTAAAAATTGTTTCATTATAACTTTCTTATTTCAAGGCTTTTAATGATTGTCCATATCTTACAAAGTTTTATTTACGCAACACCAAAAATACACACATAAATAAAGACATATGCACACCTTTAAAACAAGCATCACAATAATACAATGTATAATTAATACTAATTAAGTTATATTATAACTGAGTTTAACTTATTATTAAACTCGGTTAAATTCAAATTATATCCAACAATGATTGATGTTACAAATTAGATAAAAAGTACTTTCATTAATTTTACTCGGTGGTTTTAAGCTCATATATTTTTTGTTTATTAGTCAATGTTCTTACGGCGGTACTCCATGCCAAATGCACATATCATTAGGCAGAAAACCATCAAGTAGGATGTCGCAGCAACAAATAGTGTTGAATCGTTTTTCGTTTTCGTCTGTCAGTGGGCACACTGCTGGGACAGGGTCGCAGACTAAATAGCAATCATTTGCTTTGGAAGATCTGCGTTTGGTTAGTTGCAATGTTTCATTCCCTCGAAGGAAAGTGAGCCCGTCATCCGATCTTGTCAAGTGCTTCTCAACGAATTTGGAGGCAAATCTGCTTTCATCGACTTTGCAGCTGCTGGTTTCATCATCCCTTTCAGGTACATAGGTTGGCTTCTTTGAAGATATTTCATTTACGTCAGATGATTTTTCGGAACCTGGAAGAGTGCGAAATATGTAATAAGTTAAAATATTGAATATTCTTCAGCAATATGTTGCATCATACACTTGCCATTTAGATCAAAGATGGTAAAGATCCTTGTTTAGGCGTAGCACAGGAACACCTAGTTTTTCAATCAGGGATTCCTCAACCCTTTTTTTTTTTTGAAGGAGAGTGGGAGGCTATCTCCCCCTATTCGCTATCGCTCGCCCCCGGAACTGTCCTTTGGATCGCCGCGCGAAACGAGTTCACTTCGCTTGCTCATTGCAGGCTTTAGTGGTTTAGTTTTCTATATACCACACAATATATTTTAGAATACAAAAATATACCTTTTGTGCTGCGCACTGACGGGGAGGAATGAATGGGACCGCTCCCCCTAAAGCATCAAACATCTGGTGTCAGATCATTTTTTTTTTAATTTCCGGAATCCGGGCCACTGCAAAAAAGATCCTGGGATATGTTATATCAGGATGAATATCGGGTAGAATATCCGGAGAGTAGACGCATACTTTATCTCTCAAATGAAAATTTGAGTTTTAAAATTTCATTAATTACCATGTTTCGGAAATATACGTAAATTAAAAAGATACAACGAACTTTGGTTAAAACTTTGGGATGTTTAAAATAAGTGGATGATCTACAGGTCTCAAAAACCAGGGTTGATATCGGTTTGGATCCATCAAAGAGAGGATCCAAACCACTGGATAACCGACAAAATCAATATCCAATGCATCCCCTCTACTGACTTTGGTTTCCCTCTCTCTAAGCGAAATCCTGGGTGCACTACTGATCTTGTTACATATTGTACAGAGATTTTATAGTATCAGAATCAGAAACTTTGAGAGATTCCGAGTGTCGACAACAACCTTCCTATCTAAAAGTTTCCTGACAAAAGTCGCACACTTGAACTGTAAAATAGTATTCATTGATGTTTAGAACGATTTGAATAAGCACGGTTTGCGCTGGTTCAAGCTATTTTGATTTAGCTTTGAAGGCATTTTGTTTTTCGTGGTTCCAGCCTCTGATGACTATAAACAATATGTTTTGATTTCGAGTTTTAGGAGGAAATTAATGAGGAGTTTTTGAGCAGTTCCGTTTTTCTAAGGATTGTTGTCTTTTTAAATAGAGAATTTTCAGGACCAATTTTGTTGCGGATATTCTTATGGGGAGTTTCAACTAAATTTACCCATTTTATAAGAGTGATTGATGAATATGTGATGTCCCTCCTTTTCCCGTCGGAGAAATATGCAATATTTGAGTCCAGCAGCATTCGTGACATCGTTCATGAATTACCCCTTTGATTTAATAACGCTATAATTTTCTTACCAAATTTTTTTTATTTCGTGCTATTATTGTTATTTCTTTACATTTTTGTTTTTTCTGTGTGTCAAGATAAAATATCCTTTCTTATCTGTTGCTACTGTATTGTAAACATTTTACTTTTAATTTACCTTAAGGCTCATCAAATTTAAAGAGAACCATTCTCGGATGTCAACATTATAGGGGCGCACCTGTCGTTGCATTCTTTCTAGTGCGCATGCCCCATGCATTATAATAATATCTTTGTAATTCTAATCACTTGCGTTTCCTAACACGTTTTGCGCTTCTTAAAAGTTTTGTTTAATTTGCGTAATATATTAACGACGTTACAATTTTCACAAACAGCGGGAATACGCTGGAAAATAAATGCATACTTAGAATGTTCTGGTTGATGATTCGGAATCGGTAATAAGGTGTTTCCTTTTGTAACATTTCGATGTCCATATTTCTCCTGAGAGCCGTCACCAGACGATGTTTTGCTTTTGTGATTCGCTTTGGATCTTCCCACTTCCATAGTCTCTTTGTTGAAGACCATGCCTGTAACAAAAAATAGAATTTACTCATAAAAAGCGTTTTGGAAATATTATAACCTACATATGCAAGGCTAAAATTCAATGTGATATTAAATTACAAATTGAAAACTGATATTTTCAGTGCACAAGGCACCGCACACGAAATCATTGGTTCTAATTGCTGATTTCACACCGACAGTTCACAGCAACATAAATGTTTTTTTTTTTTTTTTTTGACGTACTTTTGCCTCACACATGTGTTATTTCTGATAGCGTGTTACCTCAAAAATAGGGAGACATGTTTTGCTTTTTTTTTTGAAAATAGGTTTTTCAGTATAGCAGTGTCTTATAAATGAGATGGTACATAATCATTCAGTAAATCATACCGAATCATTGACAAAAGGTTTACGTCAAAAATAAGAACTGCAATTTTCAAATCTAAGTCAGTTTGATTCGGAGCTATTACAAGAACACGACGTCACTTTATCTTAATAATAAGTATCTTGATACTGTTCCTTTTTAAAAAAGGAACCACTGTTAAACAGACCAGCAATAGAGCGATCCCTTTCTTAACCTTCAAACGAGTGCTTAAGCGAAAAATCTCCAAAACTTTCAGTTCAAATCTATTGGAAAGGATTTCTGATAAAAAATGGAAGGCTCTCACCCCAGACATCATTCACGACTGGCCTCGTCGAGAGGCCGTCGCTGAGTTCCGACTCTTTGTTGGCCATGACTGTCTTGCTGCCCACTTACACAGAATCAATCTGGCCCCTGATCCCTTTTGTACATCGGAGATCGCAGACCGTTACTGGGAGGCGAGGAGAAGAATGTGGAAATGACTTTTTTTTTTTTGTTCTGTTCTTCTGTTTTAGTACCTTGTACTGTTTTTGTCAAACCCATGTGCCATTGGAAAAAAAAAAAAAAGTATCTTGATTTAGCAGTGTAGATACGTATAACAGAGTTAGGTTTTGTGTCCTTAATATTCCTATTAAATTATATTTCACTTTGAAGGGAAAGCGTTAATTGCGATCAAGCGGACATTGTTGAAGAAAAGTCTTCCAGGTTACAAGGATGTAGCACTATGGGGGAGGGGGGGGGGAGAGGATGAGCGAGTGCAACGAGCTTGGACTGTGTAGCGACCCGAATGGATCTGGTTGCCGTTCCGGTGGTAGGTATGTGATAGCTAACAGGGGTTAAGCACTTTGGACAAATAAGTTTCAGAATGATTTAAATCAGCCTTGACATTCGCCGTACTGAAACAAAATCAGCCAACTCATACCTATAAGATGGCTTCTCTGCAGCAGGAGTGCTTCTGCAAAGAAAACTGTTCTACAGTATTTGATCAATTAGTTCTATGCACGCATAAATGTTTCACGAAAGACAAATGAATTTTAAATTTTAAATAAAAGTACATATTTTTATGTGTACAAAATATGTTAGGATAAGTTTTTTCTTATTCAATTCATATATGAAGTTTTCAAAAATAGATAAAACTTATAAAATCAAAATGGTCATTTAAAAAAAAAAAAAGTTTTTATATTTTTTTTCAACTTTGGTTTTGACTCTTTAATACAGGATTTGAATTTTAATCGGAAAAACTCCGTTGCATAAAAATGCTTATTTCTTTTTTAATTTGCTTATTTAATTTTACATGAGTTTCATTAATTAATAATAACTGCTTGTAAAAATCAATTTTCAAATCACTTATTTTTTTATTTCGATTATTTTTACTGTAACAAAGATAAGAAATCATATATTTTCTCTATTCTAAAACTTCAATGCCATGCAAAAATCAACATTTTGCATCTAATGAATTTTGTGATGTTTATTTAAATTTGCTAACGTATAGTTTTTAATATATATTTGATAAAATAAAAAGCAATAATATCGAATGACACTCTATAATAGGCACGCTGTCAAGATACTCTATATTAGACACATGTTTGTATGCATTGTCAAGAGAACGCTTGATGTTCATTGGGTATTGATAAATCGACTAGAACAAGCCTATGGTGTTGCATAAATTTCCCTTAGAAAACTTGGTACACTTTTACAATAAAATGAAAATTTACGTCGTATTTATATAGTTAAATCATACTGTACACCATACCTAAAAAACGAATGCACAATTTTGTTAGTATTCTTTATCGCCGGTTTATCACCAACGCCTAATTTAAAAAGTCAAATTAAGGCGTGTCGTCATTCGCCACGTTATTTGAAGTCTAGAATAAACTATACGTCCGTAAAATTTTCGAGGCGATATTTATTTAAATGCTATTTCTAAGTCAAGGAAATCGTAAAATCGGAGAGACGGAACTTTTATCAAGTTCAATCTCGAATTTAAAAACTATTGCTAATTTGCGAAAAACTTTAATCGAAAATATGCTTTATTATTGCTTTGTCTTTATTAAACTGAACTATTTTGAAAAATAAGTTTCATATTGAAACCTAGCGGTACCAGCACGGGGCTGCTCGTGCTGAATTTTAACCGTACCTAAAAAATGTATGCGCAATTTCGTTAGTGTGTTCCGATTTATCGCCAATGACTCATTAAAAAGTCAAATTGTAGCGTGTCATATTCGCCACGTTATTTGAAATCTAGTATAAACCAAACGTACTCCTATTCTGGCGATATTTATTTAAATGATATTGCTAAGTCAAGGAAATCGTTAAATCGGGGAAACAATACTTTTATCAAGTTCAATCTCGAATTTAAAACCTATTGCTAATTTGAGAAAAACGTTCAATCGAAGGTATGCTTTATTATTGTTTTTCCGTTGAAAACTAAACTCATGTCTCTCTATTTTGAAAAATAAGTTTTATATTGAAATTAAGCAAACACTAATTTCAATATAAAAATAGATTTCAGAGTTGAGGAAATTGCTAATTATTATTTTTGAATCCAGGTAAGCCTTAAGAAATCGAACTAAAAAGCTTATAACTGGCGTTCTTATTGACTTGGAAACTTCAAACAAATTTCATCTTGTGCATAAAAATCAGCGCTTTCGATCGATATATTATATTGATATGTGCAAGGTTTTTACCACCCCCATATTGGAGAATTTATGTAGAAATTTGAGTAATTTTGGAATAAAAAAGGAACTACCTGTCAGATTTTTTTCTAACGGGTCTAGAAACCTTCGCAGGAGTGTACTCAACAACTTCCCAAAGTTTCATGGCGATCGGATGAATGGTGTAGTAATGCATAAAGGACAAACACACATACATTCATTTTTATATATATAGATGCACGTAGTAGATGTTAAAATTACAGAGAAAGTGTGATGTTTTAGTGTTGCATACAGAGTGAAGGCCAAATCTTGCTGATTGTTGGCTTTCTTTGTGGATTCGCTGGCTGCTTTACGTTTTATGCGCAGAAACCGATTGCTCATGGGCCGAATCTGTCTCACGTAAACTTACGGTTCAGTCTGAATGCGGTTACCCAGTAAGTTTTTTTTTCTTTTTTTGAGAATAGGTTTTAAGTAGAAGGGTGTCTTAGAAATGAGATCGTACCGAATCATTTTTGATGAAAGGTCTCCTTCAAAAATACTAACTGCAATTTTCAAATTTAAGTCATTTCGACAGGGATTTATCACAAGAACACTATGTGCTTGAAAATGAGCCATTTTATCTCAATATTAAGAACTTTTATTTAACAGTGGAACAGTACAAACAGCTATCATTAAAATGTTAAAAGTCCAAATTCCAAAAAATATAAAAAACAATTTTTTATTTTACAATCCCCCATAAATAACAATCCAGGGAACAAATAATCACGAAAAAGAACTCTAAACAATCCTGAAAAATTTCTTTTTGTGACATAGTGCCTTTTATCCCCCCCCCCCCCCCCAATGGTCCCCTTGAATGACACTAAAACAAATTCCCAATGTATATAGATTATGTATATACAATGTATATAAATTTTAATCACATCGGTATCTCAAGTGAAGGGGATATTGCTTTTAAGCTCTTAGCACAGGAAATGTTTTTTTAGGAGTGCAGAGAGTAGCGGGTGCACCTTTTCTGCGTATATAGGTATTAATCACGGGCAACGCAAGAAATATTTCACTTTATCAAGGAATATTTTACTTTAATTATATTTTAAAAAATGCGCATTTTTTCGATTAATTGGGAATTTTCTATTAGCTTATAGCATGAGGTTTTTTTGTTTTTTTTTCGAGCGATGGGTTGCGAATTGCATTTTCTGCATATATCACAGGCAACGCCGTGACGAGAATACTTAATTAAAGATTTTAATTAAAGCAATAAAACCCATTTCTTTCAGGGGTGTGGGTATATTTCTTAAAGCTCTTATAATGCGAGAAAGGAGGAAGGGGTTTCCGGAATACCTTTTCTGCGTATATAGGCGTTTATCACGGGCAACGCTGTGGCGGGAGAGCGGCTCCCTTCGACTACGTCGATACAGGCTACGTCCCTTAAACTCTTAGAACGTGCATTACCGTACGGGTACAGCAAATATTTACCTTATAAACTTGAAAGCAGTCCTCATTCCAATGTTCACTGTTCTGATGGACCCTAGATATCCGAAAGGAACCTTTCTCTTTCTCCTCCCATTGCAAATGGCGACCGAATGTCTCTCTGTCCAAGTGCGGTACAATGAAGTCGGCCACTAGTTTCACCGTAGGACGCATGGCAATCTGCAATAAAAGGAATGTTTGTTTTAAACCATACTAGCTCCATCCAAGTTGTTACTGTATTACTGCCAAACAAACTCCAAAATTAAAGCTAGGTAACATAAAGACATCCACGATGAAATTTTGGGGTGGAATCACATGCACTGCGAGAACTACAGAAAATTAACTATAAACATAGGCGGTCCGGTGGGTCACTAGGGGTACTGTGAAAACTTATTAGTTCATGAAAACGAACGTTAATACGAAAACAAAGTTTTTCTTTTCTGGATTTACTAATCCCACAACTCCAATGCGTTAAAAATATTTCTTTAATTCTTTATAAATGTATATGGGGGTTCATCTGTTTCCCCCATCTTTCGGATATCATCTAAATCTCTAGAGTCCCAGATACTTTCTTTTTAATGGGGCTGCGTATAATCACTAACCTTTGCAGACCTAGTGCATTCTCCGGAAACCGTCATCCATTCTTTCAAGTAGCACCACTATCGGCGGATTCCATTACCGCTTGAAAATTTTGACGCTGTTTCCACCCAGATGGTGGCATCTGAGCTCTAAATGATGCGAAACTGCACTAGGAATTTAATTTAGCCGAGAGTATATCCAAGGAGTCCCCGAAACATGGGTACCGGCAGATGTAAAGCTCTGCGCAAGCTCATGGTCGTAAACTTTGAGCGCATGTTACTGGCTCTACATTAATTGAGTAACACGCCCTCTTGTTATCAATTGCTTACTCATTGATTTTTTTACTCCATGATTAAAAAATACGCTGATGGAAATCTGTCCAATGATTTTAACCATAAGTATTTATAGAAATCTCTCAATATCGTCAAGCTGACACTAGCTTTAACATCACAATTTTGGCTTCAAATTTGATGAAACATTGCCAATTTGTTACCTTCATTGCGTCAAAAGTAGTATACAATAATCATCCTGATTTACCTAGCAAACACAATAAATGAATCAACGTTTGCGAAATTAAAACCAAAAAACCGTAATCCAGAATCAAACTAAAAGAGAGCAAGCTAATTGATGAACTAAAAGAATCAATACAGTATATTGCTTAGTTATATAGTCCTGGAAGGAAAAGTGGAAAGACTTACCAATACGGAGCAAAAGTTATTGAAAATAAAAACCCAGAGGATGTTTGCATTCAAATCAGAAAGTGAATCCTGGATCCATACCCTCTCGATTATACACCGCTGTAAAAGTAACATTATTTGCTTGACTCCATTAAAAATAAGATTAATATTCCGAAAAAAATAAAAGAAATAATAAAAAATAAATGTACGCAACTAAGAATCTCCATTGCTGTTCCAATACATAACCACTAAATTCATATCACATGACACGTTAAAAAGTTGATAAATAATAATAAGAGAATCTTGCTTTTTAGAAATCGCGAAAAAAAAATCTTGAACTCGTCAAGAAAAAAGCAATAATAGTTAAAAACTAATGAAAAAAAATTTCTTATTTTTTGTGTTTTAAATGAGAACAAGATATTTAAATATTGCCTTAGATACCTTAACATTTTTATACAAATACAAATACAAAAGGGACCGTTCATAAATGATGTCACGCTTTTTTCCCATATCTTTGACCCCCTCCCTTTCCCTCCCCTTGTCACACTTTGTCACAAATTCACGAACCCCCCCCCCCTCCGCCCTCGAAGCGTGACATCATTTCTGAATGATCCCAAAGTGACGACCAGCAATTTAACAATCAATTCTAGTCAATTAAAAATCCCCAATGAACACCAAGAGCCTTCTTAAAAGTTTTTACCCCACTGCAATTAACAGTCGCTTCCGGTAAACTATTTTAACTGCTTATAACCCTATTGAAGTAGTAATTTTTCCTAATTTCAATATTAACCCGAGATTTGAAAAGCTTAAAACAATAACCTCTGGTTCTACCTTCAATGCAGAACTGCAGCCCATCAACATAACAGAAAAAGAGCCTCAGAGGCAGGAATTTTACTGTTCATTTTAAAAGTTTTTGAAAAAATGCAAGTTTTTTTTGAAAATTTAAAATTTAAAACTGGTGCAATATTGCATTTATAATTCTGCAGTCCACAGTCAATAGCGTTGAGAAAAGAGTACATTACAGTATATTTTTTTTTGGTTATATTATTGTAATGGAGGAATTGGTTTGTACTACTTGATTGTGCATTCAATTATATTATTACAACGTTTTTCTTAAGTCACTTTGCTGTCTGTCCGCGGAATTTCGCAATCGAATTTTCGACCATTTCCCGATAAGCTATTGTTCTGAAGCTTTACGTGTAGCTCAGAACCAGATGACAATGCAATTTTCTACCACGCATAAAAAATCCGACATGTAGTTCCTTTTTTTATTCCACTTTTACGCAAAATTCCAATATAGGGGTGAAAAAACCTTGCACATTAATATATCGATCGAAAGCGCTGATTTTTCCGCACAAGATGGAATTTGTTCAAAGTTTCTAAGTCAATAAGAAAGCCAGTTATGAGCTTTTGAGTTCGATTTCTTAAGGCTTACCTTGATCCAAAAATAATAATTAGCAGTCTCCTCAACTCCGGGTAAATAGTGTTAGCTTAATTTCAATATCAAACTTATTTTCCAAATAGAGAGACATCAGTTTAGTTTTCAGTGGAAAAACAATAATAAAGCCTATCTTCGATTTAACGTTTTTCCCAAATTACCAATAGGTTTTTAATTCGAGATTGAACTTGATAAAAGAATTGTCTTCCCGACTTAACGATTTTCTTGATTTAGCAAAAGCATTTAAATAAATATCGCCAGAAAAGGAATACCGTACGGTTTATTCTAGATTTCAAATAACGTGGCGAATGACGACCCGCTTCAATTTGACTTTTTTAATTAGTCGTTGGCAATAAACGTAGGCAGAACATACTAAAAAAAAATTGTGCGTACATTTTTTAGGTATGGTTTACAGTATCATTTAATTATAGGCAGACGACGCTTTTTTATTATGGGCGAAATTTCACCCATCAAAAACTAAAAAGAAGAAAATAATATTACATAAATAAAATTTTGTTTTTAAAAACAACGTTTTTCCTGCGCACTAAAAGGGTAGAAAATAATTTTACTCTGAGCCTGGAAGAATTTCTGAATAAATTAGTCACATTATGGTAACATGGTTTCTAATTTTTATAAAACGAAAAACGTTGGGGGCATTAACTCAAACCCATCAAGACTTTTCTAACATATTCAAATTTCTATGAAAGAAAATCTGGTTAATACTGTTTCATTATATCCTAATCAATTTCCTTCATTGGAAATAAGAATAAGATTTACTCTAAATTAATTGAACTATACATATCTTGAACAGAATTTTAGGAAGAAAATATTTCTATAAACACAATCTATGTTTATGTGTAACAGATCATAATCACAGCTTTGATCAGAATTCATTTACCTATAGCCATCTATACTGATCATAATGTCATACAAAAATTTTCAAAAATTAAAATAGCATCAAAAATATTTGATTTGCATAGTATATCCTCTTTAAACTTTATATACATCAATGAATCTGTAAAACAAACATGCATAACATAATAATTTAAAGAATTCATACACCCAACGTTTTTCGTTTTATAAGAATTAGAAACTATGTAACCATAATGTGACTAATTTATTCAGAAATTCTGCCAGGTTCATAGAAAAATTATTTTCTACCCTTTTAGTGCGCAGGAAAAACGTTGTTTTTATAAAAAAAATTTTATTTATGTAATATTATTTTTATGTATTTTATCACTGCGTTGTGACACGTGCAAAAAAATCATCTAAAAACACACTAAACATCAAATTAAAATCTACTCTATTAAAACCTGCCCGCGTCTGTCTGTATCTGTCTGTCACCTCATCTCCTCGAGAAAGGCCAGCACTACCGAAAGACATGGCCTGAGGTCTCAAGTGTGATCTCACGGTGACGTCATCACAAGTAGGTGCTAACAGCCAATAGCAGCTCTTTGAAATATTTTATTATTGTATTCAAATCAAAATTATTTATAATCGCCAAATATTTACTGTCAATTTCAAAAATGGCAACAATTTTTTTTAACTATTTAGTAAGGAAGCTGATACGTAAATATAAGGATGCTGTTGAAGCGATTAATGTATTCCAATGCATTATTTCGCTCTTTATGTGTGTAATTAAACTGCGTAACCAGCAACTATTTCATAATTTAATCGCAAAAATGCCATGCATGTGTTGGATTCCTGAATGCAAGTCTAGTTGCAGCTTAAAGGAAAAGATGTCCTTTTTTAAGATTCCAAGTGAACCATCACGGCTGGATAGATGGTTGAAATTAATTCCAAGGAAAAACTTCAAACCAACAAAATCGTCTAGAGTAAGTCAGATTTGATTTTTATTCACAACATGCACTGAATATTTTAAGCTCAATTCTGTTTACTGCCCCTACAATTATTTATGGTCATCGTCAGCGATAGTATGTAAATACGACAGATTCACTAAATATTCACTTCAAAACATACGGGAAAAATTTGAATCACAAATTTACTGCAGCATTAACTTCGCAAGCACAGGATAATTTGTGCGTTTCTATGTTTGTTATTATGACGCATGAAACAAGACTGTATACCATAATATAAAATAACTTAGAAATCATGATACATATTCTTTTAAACAACATAATTTGAAAATACGAAATATCAAATAAAGAAATCCGTTCTTTAAAATTATTGCAAATAAATAAATTTACTAATATGATGAATTCTACTTCTAAACTGAATACTTGGCGCGAGAAAGAATGGTATTTTCATGTAACGGATGCCAAAGATTATCGCCAAAGATTTAAAATCTAATGCCAGGAATATATCGCCAATATTGAATGAAAAAAAAACAGCAATGAGCTAAAAATATTTTTTCAATAATAAAAACTATAAATGCGCCTATGAAAGAAAATCACCAAGTTTATATTGGCGGCAAAAAATTCTTCAAAACAAAAAGTAGTCCGAAATTACTAAGAAAAAGATGTTATGAATAAACTGTTCTTATTGAATATGCATGCACCGCTGAACGTTCTAAGTAATGTGTAAGCTGACATAATATAACAACTCGTTTCAAATTGAAAAAAAAAAAACATAAATTTTTGCGCAGTTTTTAAACTAAAATGTTGTTGGTCACTTTTGGATTGGAAAAAAGGAAGGTTTTCGTTTATGCTTTCCAAAATGTTTACGAGTTTTAATAGATAAGTAAAAATAAAGTTCGTGTTAACGATGATTTGTTGACACTTTCTCAGAGAATTAATTTAAAATTATTTTAACTGTAGGGTACAAGCAGAAGTTTCTTTCTGAATTTTTCTTAATTACGTATATTTATTTTTTTTTGTAAAAGGAATGTATGTATCACAAATGTTTTTGTAAAACATTTGTGAATGATAGTCATTTATTCCAAATGCAAATAAATTTTGATTGTTGGATAACTAAATGTAAGCATAATTTGGTGTTAAAGCTCAGTCAGAAAACCAGGATTACTGTATTTTATTTTAGTATCTTGTGAATATTTAGTGCTTGAATCATTCAATTTCATTTTTTCATATAGCAAAAATACTCCAGTCGGTGCTTTTTTTGTTTAATTTAAGGGAGGGGGGGGGCGGGGGTGACAATTTCATTTGAAAAAATGTTAGAAGAAATATATATGTAAACATAAAAACAGTAAAAAAAATTTTTTTTAAATATTTTTCACAGGTGTGTGAATTACACTTTTGTACTGATTATGTGCTTAGTAAAAAATATTACTCTTAATATGATTCTTAACAATGAGTGTTCAGAACATGACGAACGTTTGTATGAACACACAATAGAACTAGTTTCAAAGTTTATGGTTAACACCACAACGAATATTTTTTTTAAAATAACTACTGTATAGAAAAAAAAGGTTTCAAAATTCCTACTAAGAAACGAACATTACAGACATTAAAAAAGTCTAAATCCAATGCTTAATTTATGCTGAAAATGTAAGTTAAAAAATCATATGATGATGCATTCATACTTTAGAATGTTTCTAATAATTTAAAGCATAACAACATAATAATTTCAAGCTTATTGCCATATTAATTAACTCCATAAATTCCAAGTGATTCATTAAACTAAATAAAAGATTTTGAAATAATTGAAATATCATTATTATTAGGTCGTTTCAAAAGTTTTGTCGGGTTTTATGTAATATCTCATATGTCCGTTAAACTAATTTCTCAGTGAATATTTATTCAATTTAATCGAAATGAGCTCCATTTGCATCAGTGCACTTTTGCCAACGTAACACAAGTCGATTAATTCCGTCGGCATAAAAATTGGGTGCTCGGGATTCCATGAAGTCGACGAAGGCCGTTTTTGCTAGGTCCTGATTGTAAAGGTTCTACCGGTGAAAAAGTTATTGAAGTGCTTGAAAAGATGGTAGGTCGGTTGGCGAGAGGTCTGGGGAATATGGTGGGTAGGGTAGAACTTCGACGCTCAATTCCTTTAATTTTCGGACGGTAATTTGTGATACATGTGGTTGGGCGTTGTCGTGGAGCAGGATCGGACCTCTTCTGTTGACCAGTGCTGGCTGCTGCTGACGCAATTTTCGCTACATTTCGTCGATTTCCTTACAATAGGACTCTGCTGTGATGGTTTGGCCTGGTTGCAGAAAGTTAAAGCGAATCACACCAGCCGCTGACCACCATACAGTAACCATGATCTGTTTTTGGTGGGGTTTCGCTTTCGGAAAGTGCCCGGGGGCTCATCGGTGTCCGGAATGACTGTCCTGAATGCTGTCCTGATGCTGTTTCCTATTGTCCTGAATGTTTCCTATTGTCCTGAATGTTTCCTATTGTCGTAGAGAATCCACTTTTCATCGCACGTGACGATCCGATCCAAAAAAGGATCGTTTTGGTTGAGCAAAAGCAATGATGGACAAACCTCGAAATGTGACAATTTCTGCCGATCGTTTAAATCGTGGGACACCCACTTTTCGAGCATTTTGACCTTTCCAATACGTTTTAAACCATAAAAAACCACATGGGAGCTGACGCCCAGTTCTTCCGCCATCCCAC
This sequence comes from Octonoba sinensis, assembly GCA_038502835.1. Classification (NCBI taxonomy): domain Eukaryota; kingdom Metazoa; phylum Arthropoda; class Arachnida; order Araneae; family Uloboridae; genus Octonoba; species Octonoba sinensis. The sequence continues at coordinate 11,177,354 of CM076606.1, read as the reverse complement.
ACACCGTTTGTGATGGGTTATTCTCCACCAGGGTCTTCAAATCCTCGTCCTGGATTACTCTAGATCGACCACTTCGGGGCTCACCTTCGAGGCTAAAATTTCCGGATCGAAATTTCGCAAACCAACGTCGAACAGTGCGTTCATTAACACTATCATTGCCAAATGCCTGGTTAATTTTTCGGGCTGTTTCGGCAGCGCTTGAATGCATAGAAAAAAATTGGCCGAAAATCGCTTAATGACATTATACAGTAATAGGCTGAAAATAATAAAAAAATTTAAATTGGAAACAAATGAACAGCATCATTGTATAGAGTACAAAATTCTCCATCGATCAGTATATACCACGACACAGTAGAATAAATATTTATTGAGATATGGAGCTACAAAAACACATGAGATTAAAACGGACAAAACTTTCGAAACGACCTAATAAATAAAAAGGGGAAAATGCATTAAGAAGTTTGAATTTAAAATTTTCACTCGAAGTACATTTTTAAAAGAGTTTTCAAATGTTTCATGAAGGTGTTTTTAAAACAAGTTTTAAAACAGCAAAAGCCATACTTAAAATTTAAAAAAAATGTTTTCAAAAATATTTCTTCGAAGCCATGAAAAGTTTTTTAAAGCATCATTCTACTCATATAATTATTGAGTATGAAGAAGTGTGTCAATTACGATAACAAATTGCTTAATGACCGTTTACTCGTTGACGAGTTTTCTTCTAAAAGCGAAATTGTAATTTGTGATTTGATTGACATATTTTCTTTTCTACCTGTTTTCTTGTATCCTTGATTTATATTTCTACGTTAAGTCTAGAATCAATCATTAATTACCATCTTCATAAAAAATGGTCCAAAAAATATAAAATACTGAAATGTTTTGAAGCTCTTACGGAGACCTATTGTAAAAGTTCACCTACTTGTGATGACGTCATCGACGGAGATAGTTGGCCTTGTTTTTCGGTGGTGTTGAAAAGGCAGACTGTGCGACGTCGAGCCGGGTACCGTCGGATTCGAAATTTTCCGGGGAAGCCATATCGCTGGGTCTCATCCGCGCCCGTCTTTAATTAGCGGAGATATTAATTAAAAACGCAATTTTTTCAGGTTTTATTTTATATTTGCATGTTGTTGCCATTGTTGTAACAAATCAACAATACTAATAATCAATGTTTCTCTAGCATTTTGAGTGAGGCTTCACTGTATTTGCAATAATAAATAATTTAATACTTCTTTCTTTTCAATTTATTTATCTTCTGCTATCTAATAAAAACTATTTTTGGTATTTTAACGGGGACTTTAAAAGATTGTTTTAATTATTCTGAATGCATGAAACGCAAATGGCGTAAAATCGAAAAAGGATTGAAAATTATAATTAATTGTCCTTATTCAGATACGAATTTTTTGAATTTCTCTATTATTAATATCGGTCCGTGTCTGTATGTCGGTGTAATAAGGAATTTCAATGCCGGGTTGTATTTAAGCTCACGCAGTGCCGGGCGTACAACGGTTTCATAATGAAAATCGAACGCAAAAAAATATAAAAAAAAACACTTTTTGTGAGCATTGTACTTAATTAATCTATGATTTTTAGGGACTGTTGCTCTTAATTAGGCTCGCGCGAAGGCCATTGCTTATTAATATCGTTCCGGGTCTGTATGTTTGTGTATGGATAGATAATAAAGAGTTTCAATGTCGTGTTGTATTTAAGCTCGCGCAGCGGCGGGCGAAGCCCGTGCGACGCCGGGCGGGATGCCTAGTTTTTTATATTAAATTTCAAAATTCCGCGTCCGAAGATGCATTGTCACCTTCAGGAGTACGTGCATGAGAAATTTATTTCATGACCGTAAATGAGAAAATTTGTTATATACATCGCACCACATACGCACACATACTACATTTCATAAGAGAGATAACCCAGCACAAAGCCCACATGTTAACTATTGGTAAATTCAGGGTTCTAGTTTTTTTTCATTAAATATGAAAATTAGACAATATTGTCATCAAACATGACTGACACTTCTTTTGAAAAATGATATCTAAAAGTAGATGCGGTCTTATCTTTTACTTTAGGATTGAACTGACAAACACTTTTAAATGTACTGATAGGTAAAGATAAGATAAAACTTATGATCTGATGGAGCTAAAAATGGAAGATTACTTGCACAAAAACTATTTATCCATCAAAAGGTTAAGGATTGTGCAACACTTTTTTTCCTCCCTAAATGTTAATAAGCTTGTCTGAAGGAACTTGGATTTAAGTCCAGGGTACATATACTTTGCTTCATATTTCCTAGGCTTTACTGTTCAACTTTTTTGAACTGTTCAAAATTGAATGAAAAATTGTTTAAACAAAAAATAAAACCTGGAAATAAGATTTCCTCATCGAGATCTTTCGAATCGAACAATTCCATCAAAAGTTATTAAGGGGGGGGGGGGGGGGCAGACAGACAGAGAAACCGACCAACACACATTTTCCCCACCTTAAAACCGTATTTTCAATTTTTCTCATTTTTTAATTCTTTATTTTAATTACTTTACTTTTCTTAATTTTTAACAATATTTTTACGATACATTGAACTTTTTTTTATTTACATTTTTACGGGAAAGTAGACTAAAAAGTCGGGTAATAACGACTATAATGCATAGTTGTCAATATCACACAAGTATTAATTAAAAGAAAAATAAATATTCCAAGCGCATTAAATAGTCTAAGCAACTTTTTAGATCTATATAAGCCTTGCTAGAAATAACAAAACGACGAAGCAAACTTTTAACTTCAGATAGGCAATGCCGTAGAAAACACAAATAAAGTATTTGATTTAACTTACATTTTACAATAGTCAGTACAATAAATCCATTTTAATCAAACCCCTTCTACTTAAATCATAAAAGAAAAAAGTGGATATTCCTTCACGGCTTCAAAAACTACGATGTCTTTGTCTTGCAGATTCTATTTTGATAAGTACCCGCAAATAGATGAAACAGTTATGGTCAGAATTCACACCGTTGGTAGTATGGGTGCTTATGTCCACCTACTGGAGTATAACAACATGAATGCCATGATACTCATATCTGAAGTGACAAGGAAGAGGATTCGATCTTTGCAGAAGCTTTTAAGAGTTGGAAGTATCGAATGTGCAGTTGTAATAAGAGTTGATATCAAGAAACAATATGTGGATTTGTCAAAATGTCGAGTGACAGAAGAAGATGCCAGCTTCTGTCAAAAAAGGTATGCTAAGGCAAAAGCAATATATAGCATTCTGCATAACGTTGCTCAAAGACGAGGTTTTACTTCTTCTGAGCAATTGGAACAACTGTTCGAAAATTCCGCTTGGCGCTTGGAAAAGAAACTGAGACAGAAAGCTGTTGCTTATGATGTATTCAAGAAATCAGTAGAGAATATGGCTTTGCTTGATGATTTGTATTTAGACAGCTTTACAAGAGATATCTTGTATTCTGTCATCACGACCAAGCTATCTTCTGGTAATATTCACATCAGGACAGACATTGATGTAACATGCTTCGAAATGGCTGGTATCGATGGCATTAAAAGAGCTCTGAAAGCCGGACTTAGAATGCAAACTGAAAGTGTACTTTTGAAGATACAACTGATTGCGACTCCAACGTATATGCTCCTGGCAACAACGAAAAATAAAGATCAAGGAGAGGATATTGTGGACAAGTCTTTAAAAGCTATTGAAGCTGAAATAAAGTCATATAAAGGGAATTTTAAAGTGGTTTTTGGTCCAAAAATAGTAACGGAATACGAAACAGAAATTCGAGATCCAGGCAAATGTGCAACAGATTATGAAGATTTATCAGATCAGTAGAAAATAAACGACACATTTAACGCACAAAACTGTAAGTTCAAAATTTCTCAAATAAAAATAGTAAATAAAGGTATGTTTTCCAACTTTAAATGATTTTTCTTCTTCTTGTCTATACATAAATGCTTATCTAGAACACAGAGTAATTATAAACCAGAGACACATCTTAATGTTAATTCCTATGTATTCAAAAATTGCGTTCAGCGCCCCCCCCCCCCCCCTCCACGGAGAAAAACAGGAACTTCTTCTGACGGTTTTGCTGTTACTTTAATTGTTGTCACTCCCCATTCTTGGCTATTACAGTTATTGTCGTCACACCCCTATAACCATTACTCATTCATTTTATTTGTGAATTATTGTCAGTAATTTTTATCGGTTTTGGAAAACTGCTTCTATTACTTTGAAATTTTGCATGGTATAAATAAAATGCCATTTCTACTAACGACTTTAATTTTCTAACCGACGTTTTTTTTTAATTGATTTCAAAATACTCTTTCCTTTTCTCCCTCCCCCTTTTATAGAATTAAACTACAAGTATGATGTATTTCACAGTGATATTTCGTATCACCAGTCATATTTAAAATAACACTTTCAAAACATATTAATCTATTTCAGAATTCAAAATATTTTGTTTGTCCTTTTTTCGTTTTTTCTTCGCCTAGCATTATATTTATTGACTAGGTTACTTTTAATTTCGTTGATACAGTCTTTCATTCTGTACTTCTAAACCTATAGCTTTGCATGAATCTCTATTTTTTAAGATGAACATCTTATTTTATTCAACGTACTTACTGTTGTCTTTGAATTAAAAATGACACTAAATATCATACAAAAAGATCTAACAAATCGGGTACTTTTCTGTTTCGGGGGGGGGGGGGGGGGGGTGGCGATGGTTATTATTATTTTTTTTTAGCCAAATCAATCTATTATATCATTTTTGGGTTGCCGTTGGCGATGTTTAAATATTTTTCGCAAAATCAAACTCTACAAACTAAACAAATTGATTTATCAAAAAAAAAAAAAGAAAACTATCGCCAGCCCCCTGAATCAAAAAACCAAAAATTGGAACAGAAGTTTAATTCTAAAACAATATACATAAAAAAATATTTATTTAAACTCTCAATGTAGTAAGACAAGGTGAGTTAAATATACACTCACGGACATTGAAAATAGCGCACCAAGAAGGAAGCGAGCTACAACAGCGAAACTATGCAAAGTAGTAGAGTGAAGCCCGGTATGCAAATGATGTAAGTTTAGTGCGCATGCGCGTATCCACGCACGCTGCACTGGCGTTGCAAACAAGAAACGCGGCCTATATAAACCTAAGGCTCCTATAACTACGAGCTGACTCGTCAGCCATTTTCTTTCCCACTCGTTCGCTGGGTCGTATTGCGTTGTGCTAGCTTAAGACTAGTTCGTTAGGTTTTTAGCTTTTTCTATTGAAACATGGGTGGTTGTGCTGCAGTTAATTGCAACAATCACTCCAGAAACAAGTGGAGATTGTTTACTTTTCCAACAGATGAAGAAAGAAAGAAGAAATTGATTATTAATTGCCGGCTTCCAAATTGGATATCAGCAGGTTTGCAACAATTGTTGGCGACGAATTGTGCTTGTCGCCAATTGAACTAAATTCAGTAATTTTTGTATTGTTCTTTTTGAGCGAAATATATTATGATAAAATAATGCATGATACTTAACACAAGTAAAAAATTGGCTATTTTATATACACTTTTTAATACACCTACACAATACAGAAATTTATCGCGGAATTTGAATGCAGAAAATCGCTTATTTTTATTCTCCGTTAATAAAATGATACAGTAACTGGCGTGAAGTGAAATTATATAAAAAGAATAATTATTAAAATTAAATTTCTTCTTTGCTATTTACTTAATTGTTAAAATTCCAAAGTAGAATAAGCATAAACTATAAAAACCTTAAGTGCTTGAGTATATAAACAGTATATTTTAGTTTTCAAAATTTTATAGTAAAGGATTTGGGTATAGTAATGATTTGATATTTAAATTGTCATTTCTGTTATTTGACTTGGTTGATGATTAAATTTTATTAATTGGACTTTGTTTACAGATACAAATGGTAAATATGGTAAATTATAGACTTGATCTAATATAAATATATTTTAATGTAAACTTCTTTGAAGTATTTTTCAAGCTTTTATTTATTTTATGAACCATCTGAACCTTTTAAATTTTTTGTTTACAATATGATGATGGTTTTGCAATAAAAAAGATTATGTAATATCTATATACAACTTCATTCAATAGCTGCTGCATGAATAGTACAATACATAGACATAATGCAGAATATTCCGGTGAAAGAAGCCTGTTACAAATTGATGCCTAAGAACCACACAAGCATATGCACAAAAATTGATATTTAATTTTTTACAATAACATATAAATTTTTGCATTCGTCTTAGTAATTAAATTTTTGATGAGTAAGATTATGCTTCTAAATTTGATGTTCATAAGCAAACAGCAACAGCAATGCATCAACAAAATTAAGAACTTTTTCCCAATGAAGAAAAATGAATAAATAATAATTACAAATAAATAAAAGTATAATAAGTAATCAAATCAAATTAAAAACAATTGTGTTTGTATACCAAGTTAAAAGAAAAGGTTATAAAAGGGAAATAGAAATCTTTATTAATTTTGCATGACTTTTATAACTTTTGAAACTATTTAATGTTGTAGGAAAATGACTTAATGAAATTATAATAGTTTAAAATTTTCATAAATATGTAGAGCAAAAGGCTTAAGCATTTGGCTAGAGTTAAGGTAAATAGCACTTCTCTAATATGCTTTTTTATTTTTCCAGTCTGTATTAATATATAATGCATTTTGAATTCAGAGAGCGTTTTTCGGTATTGTATGTAGCTAAGGAGTCCCATTTATTTCCTTCTTTATGGCGTAGCTGTTAAAAGCGCCACTGACAGCGATAAAGGCGCCAATCTAGCAGCACGCTCTTGTTTACATTTTGACTTGGGAAAGAAAATGGCGGCGATGGGTCGGCCTGTATTCTGTAGTGGCTCTATATAAACCGGCGCATTGTGGAAGATCCTTAAACGTGACGTAAAAGAATCGACGCTATAACGTGTACCCAAGTGTATAGAATGCCAGGTAGACATCGAAGAAGACATTTCTCGCAATTAAGTGAGTTTGAGAGGGGCCTCATCATTGGCCTGAGGACTGCAGGGTGGTCGACGCGCCGTGTTTCTTGACAGGTCGATCGTTCTGAGTGTGCTATCAGAAGGTGTTGGGAGCAGTGGACACGTGAAGGCACCCCCGCACGGCGTACCGGGTCTGGAGCAACTAGGGCGACGACGGCGCGAGACGATCGAAGGATCGTGCGCCACGCACTCACGGATCCCACAGTGACCCGTTCCACTATACAAGCAGATGTAGGGGCTCCTGTTTGTCCACGAACAATTTCTAGACGCCTCAGGGAAGCGAATCTGCAATCCCAGCGCCCATTACGTGTACTGCCATTAACACCAGTACATCGGCGGCTCCGACTACAGTGGTGCCAAGTGAGAGCGACATGGAACGCCACATATTGGAGACGTGTGGTATTTAGTGATGAATGCCGCTTCGTTTTGGGGACAGATGATCACCGTGTACGCGTGTGGAGACGCCCTGGTGGACGGTGAAATCCCACCCTAACTATTCAGCGACACAGTTCCCGCACTGCAAGTATCATGGTCTGGGGCCCATAGCCTAGGATAGCCGCTCCACTCTGGTGGTGGTACGAGGTACATTAACAGCTCAGCGGTATGTGGATGAAATCCTACGGCCTCATGTGCTTCCATACTTAACCGGTATTCCAGGGGCAATTTACCAGCAGGATAACGCTCGTCCGCACACGGCTCGGGTTGCCCATGACTTCTTACGATGTGTTCGGACCCTTCCATGGCCAGCTCGCTCCCCGGACATGTCCCCTATTGAGCATGTATGGGACCAGCTGAAACGTCAGTAGCCGTCGTGCCATTCCTTGCATGATTTGAAGGGAGCTGTTCAGGATTTGTGGGCGCGGCTGCCTCAGGACAACATCAGACGTCTTTTTGACTCAATGCCGGACCGTGTTGCGGCATGTATCACAGCCCGAGGCGGTCCGACGCGCTATTGAGCATAGCTGCCTGGACGGCTTTGTTATTGTCGAATTGTTTAGTTTTTTTTGATCAAGTGTATCTTTCATTTTTATCATTCACTGTAATAAATTTCATTTCAATCCGATGATTCCTTCTTGGTGCGCTATTTTCAATGTCCATGAGTGTATTTGGTATCAAGAAATTCTTAAGTTAGATATTATTTTTAAAAGTAATCCTTTCTAAATACCGTAAATAAACTTTAGCGATGAAAAATATTCCAGAAAATGGTGAATAAAAATAATGAAAGTGCAGAAATGATTCAATCTGAAAGAACTACGCAAAGCTGCAAATGAGCGAACCGATTCTGAAGAAATATGCGATTTCCTTGATACTACAAAACGGCTTGAGAGTTGACCCTCTGGTTTATGATTACTTTATTGTCGTACCAGTCGTAGGGAAGAAGTTAAAACAAACTATTTTTCGAGGTAGTGTACTTAATTTATAGATAAAAATTTGCCGAAATGAAAACTTTATAAATGATTTAAAAAGGAAAAAAAAACTATTTCAGTGTACAATTTATCAACAAAAATCTAATTACCATTCATATGATTATTAATTGCGCTGATAGGTAAAAAGTAATTTCTGGCTTTAAAAAAAAACCATACTACTTTTAAACATAATTATGAAGTCGTCGCAAAATTCTGAAAGAAGCACACATGTACCTTTCGTGCCAGGTACAGCCCACGAGTACTTACTGTTGCTTTAATAGTCCTACTTACTACGTAGATAGGTAGGTAGTAAATTGTGAAGTTCATTGGGATTTTTACTTTCTCTCCCCCCTCCTTTTTTATTAGTATATTTTATGTTGTCATATTGTCCCAAAGCATTGTGCAATAGAAATGCCTTTCCAAACATTGTACTCCGAAAACTAGGCTTTTCGAGTTTCAATTGTCATCTGTTATATCATTTTTTCTAGTCTCTAGTGCACACAAGAATAAATTGGCCTTTTTTTCTAAAAGCCAAGATCCACATGGATTGAAAGTAGCCTTGTTTTGATTCTGATAAATAAATTTTTAAATTAAAAGAATAACCAGAAACCTAATTAAATCGTAGCAACAGACATCAAGCTTTAAATTCCTTCCCTGCTAAGCTGTACAATCTGAGTTTAAAAATTAATTTAATTTTAACAAAATAAATATAGTTTTATTCTTGAAATAATCGAAAAAATTTGTTTAATCGAATAAGGTACTATCAGCTGGTTTTATAATTTTATTTTTGGATCTCTTAGTGAATATATGTCTCCTGACAAATGAGTCAATTGAAGATTTTCGTTGATGTTTTACTGGAAAGCTCTACCCTCTATTTTCAACAGGAGTAGGTAAGTTAATCGAAGGTAGTATAATTTTCCCTTCCTATGCATTGTATAAATACTAGTGAATACTTTCGTATTATCACAATCATGCCGAAAGTTACATAGCCAACAAGTTTTGGTGATAATCACGAAGATGAAAAAATTGCTTAATTACCACAGCCAAGCCAAAAATTACATAGCTCGCCAAGCTTGGTTTATAATCCCCAAGTTCTGAAATTGTGGCAATCTTCCCTGTTGCCAAACACACCAGGGCGCTCATTCCAAACTTCGACGCATCGATTCGAAGACTCTGCCGCTACAGAACCGGCCTAGACGTCATCTCTTCGAAAGCGTAGATTCCAAATCCTCTTTCATTCAGAAGCGTAGGGGGAAAAGGGATTTCGTATCAAACTGGTGTAGCAGCCAATCAAAGCGTTTCTTTGGAGTTCTCAGCGCGGTATTGTTTTTAGTTTTTTATTACGCGTTCTTGAGGGATTTACACCTCATAATTTTAGGAAATAAGGGTCGCCAATTTCAGTTTATTGATGCAAAACAGACACATAAAAACTTTTGTATTCTTAACAAAGATAAAGAATAAGTAAATTTAAAAAAAAATAGTAAAAAATAAAAAGTTTATTAGAAATAATAATTTTTATTTAAAAATGAAAAGTAAAACAAAAATTCCTAAAATTTTTGAGGGAAAATATATCAATTTTCCAGTAACAGGAGGAATGGAGAGAAACTAGGGATTAAAGGCAAGGGGTTTTTTTTTGCGAAGACTCGCATCAAATTCGGGGGGGGGGGGGGGGGGATCCGGTTTCCTCCGTTAATATGCCCACGTCTAAGTCACACCTAATTCATGTCAAAAATTGATTTATTACTCCCCCCCCCCCTTCTTATACACTAATCTTACTGAAATACCACTTCAATTTTGTTTCATGAAAGGTTAAAAAAATTTCCATTTGCACCTGTCATTCTCACAAGTAAAATGGAAGTTATTATTTTTTATTATTTAAACTAAGCAATATTCTTCCGTGCAAACCCTAATTAAGGACTAATGCAAATAGGGGGAAGCCAATTTTTCGCTTCCGCATAATATGCATTGACAGATTGACAGAGCGCACATTTGCGTGATATACATTGACAGGGCGCACATTCGCGTGATATGCATTGACAGGACGCACATTTGCGTGATATGCATTGACAGGGCGCACATTTGCGTGATATACATTGACAGGGCGCAAATTTGCTTAATATACATTGACAAGGCGCAAATTTGCTTAATGTACATTGACAGGGCAGGATGTCTACAGAACGCGCATAAGTCCCGAACAAGTCACAAATTCGGAAATCGGTCACGAAATCTAAGAATAGATCACGAAAATTTTCCATCCAACGATACCGATCCCCACAGAAGGCATCGGATATCCGGTATATGACAGATTCAGTATTCGGAATCCAATCCGGCCACTGCACGAAATATCCGGATATTCAGGTTGTATAATTTTATTATTAAAATTAATGAACCTGTCATGAAATTTTTTTTGCAAATTACAAACTCAGTACAGTTTTTATGTCTATGGAATACATGTGTATAGAATTTACAAATTTCAAACATCGGGAATATCCGATCTCCGGCAAAATCAATATCCAATGTGTCACCGATTGTTCACGAAAAAATGCGGAAAATGTCACGAAACTTCACTTTCAAAATATGTAGACACCCTGCAGGGGTGCCCCCAGGAAGGAGTTCATCGCGCAGACTGCACTGCACCATTGACATTTGGAAAGGGGCGGTTCGTTTCAATAGCTTTGGGGCCCTTGGTGGACTTTTCGACCGACTTAGGGGGTCATAGTTTTAGGGGATGTGCTACCTCTCAGAGTGGGGGGATAGTTGGGCTCCCCTCACATTAACATAATTTCTTAAAAAAATATTTTTATGGTTAAAACATTAGCATTTGGCCATACATTTATACGGCTATTTTAAAATTTATTTAAAGTATGATTAGACTTTAATTATAATTAGTAAAAGATATTCATGGAAGGAATTAACGATGTTAGTTGCTTTTTTGACTCATAACCTAAGATTAAACAACAGTGCATAATTTAAGGATGTACATAAAAAATTATGCATTAAAAAAGGATATCTTTTCTAAAAACAACCTACTTTTCGTTTAATTATGGAATTTTCTTCCGTATGAATATGTAAATATATCTTCACGTTATTCATTAATATAATTTTTCAACTTCTTTTTTAGATTAAAAAATCTGACACATAGAAATTTGGTAATCTGGGGCTTTAAAGATATTTCTAAATTAAAAAACACCAAAAATATGCATACATTGAAACCATAATTAGTAATAACATATTCATAAAGGAATTAATTTCTTAAATAGCTTTTGATTGATGCACATTGATATGTAACTTTAATTTATGAAAAAAAACAAACAAAAAGAAAACTTAATGTTTAAAAGTATTTATTTAATTTATATTTATATTTCTGGGCAAACCAAAATTAATTTATTGATCAAAAATAATTCTCAATATGTATCAAAAACACCATCAAAGAAGGGCAAATACAACGTCCCTATTCGTGTAAAATATTCCTTTTCATATTTCGGCGACTCAACGAACCAATACCCCAAAGTCCGAACGACTTCGATGGCACAAGAGCTGTCGAAGCGCGCTTCGATGAAGAAAGCCGCAAAACAACGATACGAACCACATGGAATTAAAGTTTTCGTTGGTTTCCCTGCGGTCCTGTGAATTTTGCGTTTGCGCCATCTAGTGAGGGTTTGGGAACTACGATCGAATCGATGTGCGCTCACTTGGAATGAGGGCCCAGTCTTAGCTCAATTGGCAGTTTCTTTGCTAGGCCGAATAAAATTGGTATAATTAATGAAGAATAAACCAAACCTTAGATCATTTAAAAGAATCAATAGATGAAACTAAGAAAGTAAACGTCAATTTTATAACTGAACAATTAAATTTGTTATTTACTAAACCAGAAAAGTACAGATATTCCCCTGAGATGCTAATATTTTCTTCTTTGTTGCACTTAATTTCACCTGATGGATATAGGTTTTTAAGAAATTCAGGCAAATTTATATTGCCCCACCCATCCACAATAAATAAATTAAATGGAAAATTTGATACAAATTCTATAATTGACACTGTTAATTTTTTATCATACGCTAAACAAAGAGCTCAAAATTTAGAACACATGAGTTGTACGTTTCCTTAATGTTAGATGAAATCTATATCAAGGAATCTTATGATTACAAAGGTGGAAATATAGTTGGTTTAGCTCATAATAATTCTGAGTTTGCTGTGAGTGCCCACACTTTTCTGTTGCAAAGCTTGTTTTCAAAATTTAAAGATGTCATATATATTCTGCCAGTAACTGCTGATAGTTTGTTTGAATACATTCAGAAAATTATTTTACAGTTGAAAACATTTGGCTTTAAAGATGTTGTTGTTGTCACTGACAACAACACTTAAGCTTATCGAAGTTCTAACGTTTTGGGAAGAGAATGAACATTATATTTTGATGTAAATTATATTTTTGTGTGTATTTTACATAAATATTGGTGTTGTTGCTAATTCCACTTGGACATCTAAGTTCAGGAATTAAGGCAGACAAAGAGAGCGCTTTTCGTTTATTGATGAGCTCCGTGAAAGTACAACTTGGCTGAGAGGGGGTCTCCTAATTTTGAACCAGCTCCTAGATCAGTGATTGTCACCTAGGTTGGCACCCCCAGAGGTATTTCAAACTTCGAGGACATTTGGAACCACGACGGATTTTACGTGCACCAGCTCCCTTTTTTACCAAGTTTTCTTAACTGATTCTTTTTCAAGTGTTGATAATATCTAAGGTTTTTCTTTTTTAATATAAATAAGCAGACGACGTTTTTCAACCCCTGCAGGAAACATCGCAGGCGACTTTTTTTACTCTTAGCAAGGACAGCGCCACAGGCAACGTTTTTAAAATTCAGCACGGGCAACGCCGTGTGGGTACGCTAGTGCATACATACACATAGTATTATGGTCGTTCGTAAAAAAATTCTAGAGATTTACACAATTATTTTCAGCGGTATTTACGTCCAGTTGGATAGTTTTGATATAATGCAACAATTTTTAAAGGAGTCTGAAATTTTTGATAACTATGCAAAACAAATGATAAGCCTCTATGCCAGCAAGCTTATCATTTCGTTTTCCTATAGATTATGCACTAATTTTCGGAAACGTAGAAGGAAAATATTCTTCTTTTATCTAAAACATTTTAGTTGATAATGACATTTATATGTTTCTAGGAAATTGAGACGATAAGAGAAAAAAGTATTGTAGATAAGAGAAAGCCGAAAGCAGAAGAGAAAAATGAATAATTCACTTTTTAACTCCAGTGATACAATTTTTTCAAAGATTTTATTCTTATACTTAGAAATATCCATGACAGAATCTATCACAGCCTATCAAAAAATGGTCAAAGGCATATGCATAAAATTTGAAAGATGAATATCAGGCGTAAGCAGAGCTTAAGTATTGACAGCACACCTGTACTAAGGTGTCTAGGGCTTTAGATTACGCCATGAAGTTGGAGGTACTATTTGATTCTTCACGAAAAATGTTGAAAAAATAGGTGTAAAGAAGCATTTCGAAAGATCAGAGGTATGTATTAGTGAATTTACAACGCCAGTTTCGATCAACATTCGTTTTTTTTTTTTTTTTTTTTTTTTTGAGCTAATGTGGGTACCTCGGTATACCCCTGGTGCAAGGGTACCCCACGCAAAGGCACTTAAAGGGTAAAGGGCCGTAGCCAGAATTTTTTTTTTTTTTTGGGGGGGGGGGCTGACTTTGAAACACTTATGGGAACACTTTGAAACACTTTGAGGAATATCTTAGGGAGGAATATATGCTACATTGCGAAACATTTCGAGATTTCGGGGGGGGGGGGGGGACTGGATACGGCCTTGCCCTGGTGACACCCTTGCGCACGCTTATGATTTAAAATGTTTGAAACATTAGCATAATTACACAAATAACTTGGATATTACATGATTGAATATTTGTAACACAAAACATTTTTTTGAATGTTTAAAAAACGGAGAAAAATCATTCATGTTAAAAAATATGAGTATAAATGCAAGTTGTTATTATGAATAAGAATGTTGTATAGGTTACTAAAAAACAGCGTGTTAAGAAAAACATAATACATGTGCGTTTGATTTGAATGGATCATAACCCAAGCATAAAAATACTTAAGGGTCATTCCACGTCAAGTGTGCCAGGGGTCCCCACTCGACCCTCTCCAATTTTGATGAAATTTTTATGGCATGTACATATATGTCTTAGATGGAGCCATGCCAAATTGCAGCTCCATAAGTTGTATTTTTAGTTGGGCCACTAGCCATGGTTTTGCAAAGACGCCTTCTTTCATGTCGCAACCAAAATGACTAAATCATCTACTTTGTATTCTTATTGATCATGACCTAAGCGGATTAACACTGTGAAACTTGGTGATCCTGCTAAACATTTGGGATATAACAGCCTACTAGTACAACGAAAGGTACATGTATTTTAGATTTTTCCCATTTTGCTGCCAAAGTAGCTCATTTGTGCTTATGTGGCGTATTTTGACCACACTTTGCCAGCTTGTATCTGTCGATAGAAATATTTTCTGAACCGGATTCTTTCATCATTTGCACCCTGCTGGCATGTCATAAAGTTGTGCAAGAGGCATCTTGATTGCTCAAATAACTGCCGAGTTATGCCGGTTCAAAATTCAGTTAAAAATTTCACGCCTCAATTTTGGCTCATTTTCAAAGAGCCGTACCTCAAAAGCGATCCCTCGGATTTGGTTTTTCTTTATATCCTTAAAAAGAACTCACTTTCCTCTTCAAGGCGACAAGGGACTTTCAAATGAGTGAAAATTGGTCCAAAAAAAGATTTTTCTGTTATTATATTTCTAAAAACTAGACATTTAGATGAACATCTTGAAAAAAATATTTTTTGAATAGGCGAAAAATTGACGGAGTTATGACACTTTTTAGATAAGCCACGCCCACAAAATTTCAGAAGAAAAATTTTGATTTTAATATTTTTGAACTATTTGTTGGGTTTTTTTTACAATTTATTATGCAGTTTGTTCAAATAATTTTTTTAATGCATGTATATGTACAATTTACTTGAAAGTATTAATTATTGTATGTAGAAGATTTATTTTTTACAAAATCCTCGTTAACGAAATTAATCGCTGAAAATATTAAATTTTGACAGTTTTGCTGCTTTTTTTTGCTTCTAATTATTATAATAGTTATTCAAAAAAGCCTTTTCGTTATGTATTTTTATGTAGAATTTAATTAATGTCATTGAATTTTATTTACAAAATAGGGGAATTCATTATTTTATAAAAAATGCTCGTTGATACGATGAAATTTGTCGTTTCTATTTTGAAAACTGGAGTGTAATTATCTAAATTTTTGAGCATAATACTATTTCAAATACTTCATAGGACCTCATTTAAGGTGAATTTGCGTTCAAAATTTAAATTTTGGTTTAGAAATGAAAATTGGAGCAGTAAAGAAAAAAATGTTTATTTTCTCAATATGTAATTTTCCGCATGTTTACTAATTTCAAATTGTTCCAGTGTAATAAAATTTCATTTTATTTTGTTGAAAATTTTACACCAAGTCTTTAAATAGTTTGTTAACATTTTGTTGGGAAAGAATTTGCAATTTTGTAAGCTGTGTCAGATATATTTACTACATTTAATAGCAATATGGAATTTTTTTTCCCGAAAACTCTTAAGTTTGTGGAGTTTTTTTATATTATTTATTTTTCCTATAATATATAAAAAAAGTACTCCCAACATTTTTTTCGCAGTAGTTTTTTATGTAATAATTTGTTAGTATTTTGTCATTTTGGTAAAATTTCAGACGCAAGGAATGAAAAATCGTTAAAAATTCAAATTTTTAATTTTAATAAAATTTTAAATTTTTGAATAATTTCATAAAATTTTATTTTTGAGTAAATATTAGCAATATATAACTATGCTGAAAATTTCAAACAAATTGATTCAAAATTATTGGGAAAAAAACTGATTGTCCCTTGTCGCCTTGGAAATGTCTTCTGAAATTTTCAGACAAAACAGTTTGATACAGATGTTGAGGTTCAAAACGATATACAAAATATCGCCAATTACAGAAAATAAAGATTATTTCATTTATTTATACATGATCTAAGAGGACTATACCGGGCTGAAAGTTGGTGATAGTGCTAAACATTTGGAATATAACAGCCTGCTGGTGCAACGAAAGCTTAATCTATTTTAGATTTTTCACACTTTGCTGCCAAAGTAGCTCATTTGTGCCGATGCGGGAGGTTTTGACTACACTTTGCAACAACTCCTATCTTTTGATAGAAATATTTTCTGAAGTGGATCTTTTCCTCAATTACACCCTGCCAGCATGTTATAAGGGTGTGCAAGTGGCATTTTGATTGCTCAATTAACTCCCGAGCTATGCCGGTTCAAAATTCATTTAAAAATTTAATGCCACGATTTTGATTCATTCAGGCATGAAGTTTGCGAATGAATTTTGAACTGGCCTAACTCGGAAGTTAATTGAGCAATCAAAATGCCACTTGCACACCTTTATGACATGCCAGCAGGGTGCAAATGAAGAAAGAATCCTGTTCAGAAAATATTTCTATCAACACATACGAGCTGGCAAAGTGTGGTCAAAATCTGCCACATCGACACAAATGAGCTACTTTGGCAGCAAAATGTCAAAAATATAAAATACATGAATCTTTTTTTGTACTAGTAGGCTGTTATATCCCAATTGTTTAGCAGGATCACCAAGTTTCAGCCTGGTAGCCCTCTTAGATCATGTATAAATAAATGAAATATATTCTATTTTCTGTAATTGGCAAAATTTTGTATATCGTTCTAAACCTCAATATCTGTATAAAACTGCTTTGTCTCAAAAATTCAGAAGACATTTCCTTAAAGACGAAAGTGAGCTCTTTTTAATGATATAAAGAAAAACCAAATCCGAATTATCCCTTTTGAGGTATGGCTCTTTGAAAATGAGCCAAAATTGAGGCGTGAAATTTTTAACTGAATTTTGAACCAGCATAACTCGGCAGTTAATTGAGCAATCAAGATGCCACTTGCACACCTTTATGACATGCCAGCAGGGTGCAAATGATGAAAGAATCCAGTTCAGAAAATATTTCTATCGACAGATACAAGCTGGCAAAGTGTGGTCAAAATTCGACACATCGGCACAAATGAGCTACTTTGGCAGCAAAATGTGAAAAAGCTAAAATACATTAAGCTTTCGTTGCACCAGCAGGCTGTTATATTTCAAATATTTAGCACTATCACCAACTTTCAGCCCGGTAGTCCTCTGAGGTCATGTATAAATAAATGAAATAATCTTTATTTTCTGTTATTGGCAATATTTTGTATATCGTTTTGAACCTCAACATCTGTATAAAACTGCTTTGTCTCAAAAATTCAGGAGACATTTCCTTAAAGAAGAAAGTGAGCTCTTTTTAATGATATAAAGAAAGACCAAATCCGAGTTATTCCTTTTGAGGCATGGCTCTTTGAAAATGAGCCAAAATTGAGGCGTGAAATTTTTAGAGTCCTAACATTTCGGTAATACAGTAGAGTCGCGAAAAATTGGCACTCGATAACCCGGCAGAACGGATAACTTGGCCACCCCTTGGCAGTACTTACTGTATACTGTTAGTCATTAATTTTCATATTCATATAATAAAAGCTCTATGCCTTCATAAAGTACGTACTACTCTTCCTTTGTTTAAAGGTATTCTGGCAGCTTATACTCTGTTGCAAGAGAATAATTGTTACATCTGAATCATTTGCCAGAGAAATTCAGTTTCCGGCCCACTTTCAGAGCTAAAATAAAAAAGTATTCGTGTTTTAAAGAACTTACTGATTTTATTAATAATAAAAAAGCATTTTATGTCATCCTTTTTCTGGAATACGTACTGCATTAATGTTATTTATTAAAATTCCTGTGACTGCAGATGGTGCTGAAAAATCATCTTCGAAACTTAAGTTAATAAAAACCTATTTCATTAACTCTATAGTACAAGATAGGCTAAGTAACTTGGCTATTCTGTCTATTGAAAATTCGATGGCCCGATCTTTCATTTTAACTTTGATGATGTTATTGTTACTATGTTACTTTTGCAGAACATAAAGCCCGGAGAAAAGAGTTATATTAATAAATATCTTGTTAAGATTAAATTGTTATTTTATTATAAATATGTAATACCTATGCTTTTGAAAATTAAATTTATTAGATATTTAATTAAAATGCACACAATATTAGTAATACTGTTGGGAAACTACTTCAGTGATTTAATAAAATGAAATTACAACGTGATGATTTTTTCTGGGGCTCCATCCAATGAATTTGCCACGGGCCTCAGATGGTATAGTTACGCCACTATTTGTACTTGTATTCTTTTTCATCCCCGCTCCCGATAACGCGGTATTTTTACAAACTCGACCACTATTCAGTCCACATTGGGTCCAGTTTTCGGGACTCTATTGCACTACATGAGAATGAGACCCGCCCCATCTGTCGGATAATGTTATGTTTCTAGAGAGTTATTCTCTGTTTACAAAGAGCGAGAGATTTCATTGAGATTTACAAAACAAATAATAAAACTTACCTGCTTTCAGGGCAATCGTAATCCCAACGATTTCTCATGCAGAGAACGTACCTAATACGAAGAAAATTTTCAATTTCTTTCGAAGATCCGCGAATCCTTTCACCACAACATTCTCCCCATGATTGAGCTGCGAAAAAAATTTTTGCTTTATCAGCGTATCCGAGACGAAAAACGGAACTGGTGAATGAAGGTCGTATCTGTTGCTGTGAATATTATTTCGTGTCGAATGTGAAAGCGTCGCCACATTGAATCACGTGAAAGCATCAAAACAATCTGAGCTTGCGAACGGGAAATTCCCCGTTGATTGATGATGAATTCCTATTTGATTCTTTCTCCCCCACCCCCTTCCCGTTAAGCAGCACTTTTTTAAGAAAAAAATCTCTTCTTTTAGGAGTTCCAGATATACTGCAATGGAAATACAGACTTCAACAAGAAGTTCCGTCTAGAACTATACGAACGAGCCTACTTTCCCGTATACACCGAATTCCAATTTATAATCTAGCTATTTCTCTCGCTCTGTCTTTCTCGTTTAGCTTTAGTTCTTAATTGCTTCAAATATACCTTTTTCAACGGTTAATACATATTCATTCAATCATTATTTATTAAGTCATTCATGTATTTATTCACTCATTTATTCATTCAATCTTTTGCTTATTCATTTAATCATTCATTAATTAAAAAATATTCTTGAAAATCCCGATCAAAAAATTTCATAGGAAAATAGGCTCGTTAGTTCTGGATGAACTTTCTATTTGTACATGTTCTACGTCATAAGAGCTTTCCGATAAAGTTTGTTCCAAGCAAATCTGTCCGTTAGATCAGAAATTATATAGGATTGAAATTTCCCCGTAGGCGGTATGTTAATTTTTTTTGAACTGTTCAAAAATGAACAAAAATTGTTCAAATCAATATTTCACGCCAAGAACTTCTTCCGGTGGGCTTGTTCATGGGAACTTGGATCTTGTACCCAGAGTTTACATAATTTGCTGCATTTTCCCCCATAGGTGCTAATGTTAACATTTTTTGAACTGTTCAAAATTGAACAAAACATTGTTCAAATCAAAAAGTAAAATATGGAAATGAGATGTCCTCGCCGAGATCTTTCGAATGCAAAAAGAATTTTTCCAATCGGACAATTCGTTCAAAAGTTATTAGGGGGGGGGACAGACCGACAGACAGACAGACCGACCGACACTCTTTTTCCCCATCTCAAAACCCTACTTTCAAGCGTTTTATTTTTCATTCTTTATTTAATTACTTAACTTATTTTTGACTTTTCTTGATTTCTAACGATATTTTCACGATACATTAAGCCTCCTTTCATGCTTTATTATTATTATTTTTTTACTTTTACGGGAAAGTAGGCTAAAAAGAGAAAGAAGATTATGGCTTGGCTACTTTTTGATTTGAACAATTTTTTGTTCAATTTTGAACAGTTCAAAAAATTTTAACATTAGCGCCTATGGACGAAAATGAAGCAAATTATATAAACTCTGGGTACAAGATCCAAGTTAAAATGAACAAGCTTACTGGAGGAAGCTCTTGGCGTGAAATATTGATTTGAACAATTTTTGTTCAATTTTCAACAGTTCAAAAAAAGTTAACATACCGCCTACGGGGAAATTTCAATCCTATATAATTCCTGATCTAACGTCCCGATTTGCTTGGAACAAACTTTATCGGAAAGCTATTTTGACGTAGAACATGTACGAGTAGAAAGTTCATCCAGAACTAACGAGCCTATTTTCCTATGAAATTTTTTGATCGGGATTTTCAAGAATATTTTTGAATTAATGAATGATTAAATGAATAAGCAAAATAATGAATGAATAAATAAGTGAATGAATACATGAATGACTTAATAAATGAATGATTGAATGAATATGTATTAACCGTTGAAAAAGGTATATTTGAAGCAATTAAGAACTAAAGCTAAACGAGAAAGCTAGATTAAAAATTTGAATTCGGTGTATACGGGAAAGTAGGCTCGTATAGTTCTAGACGGAACTTCTTGTTATTTCTCAATTTATTAACCGTTTTGATGTTTTTTCCAGGGTAGCTTTGACCGAAAGGCACACAGGGACGCCCCGATGGGAGGCTACAGGATATCACTGGGATCTCCCAAAAATGTTTCTTATTCTGTAAATTTTGTCCGACTATTTGGCTCATTAGGAAACTGTATGAGAATCATTCTTTACACATATTACATTACTGGCAATTATATAGAATTGCCAATAATAGTAGTCCAGCCATCATATTTTTATTTTGTTCAGATAATATATTTTATTAACTCTGAATCAAGCATGTTTTAGTAAATTGAAACTGTACTCGCGTGTAATGATTTCCTAAAATTCGGAGTTTCATTGGTAAATAGAGAATTCCCCCCCCCCCCCTTCAAAAATACACGTACAAGGTACACCTCTGGATTCACAGTGCATAGATCTCTTTCAAAAAATTGTGGAACTCGAAAAATTTCAAAAAATATATAATTTAAAAAAACAATGTATAGTCTAATAGTTCAATTGCGCAATTTGCTCACAAAAGGAAGACCCACTAAATTATGCCATTTTTTTTTTTTTTTTTTTTTAAATTTTTCGGCATAGAAACTGGAGTCTATTAAAATTGTGAGAATAGTATGCGCTGACCTTGATAACAACTAACGCCGAAAAAAAAATATTTTGAAATTAAGTACATATAATAGTTCATCTAAATTAATATATTTCCATATTCATCTTAACAGCGATTATTAACATTTTTAGACTGAGGATCAGTGCCTATTAGGATCAGAAGGTGTCAAGTATTTATTTGGTAGGAATTGTATTGAAGGTGTTAAGTAGAAGTATTTATTTACCATCAGACAGCCTCGCGATAAGTCTGCTAGTTTGAATCACTATGGAACGCCTTTTTTAGGGTGGGAAAAAAACCCTGTTTTTTTAAACCTAATGGTTTTTTTGGGGGGTTTTCGGGTTTTATTGCGAATTATTATTAATAAAGGGTAGCTTTTCACCTGGTGGTCTGGATTTATTTTTATGTGGGGCTATTTTTTTTTCTTACCGGAAATCAAGACTGGAAGCGGGTAGGGAGAGAGGAGTTATTCAGAGAAAGGATTCAGCCCTGCATAATTCAATTGTATAAAATCACTATACTTTTACATTATTTTTAAAGTAGATATATTAAAAAAGTTGTGTGTTATTTAATGCTTACTAATAAACAACATTGAAATGAAAGTAATGCAAATGTTATTTGTTACTTACATGAGGCTGTAATCAGTGGTGTTACCGGACCACTGATGATGACTACAATATGATGCTATTTGTCTATTAGAATGGCAAATCCTTGCACTCGCTTTAAATACACACGGCGATCGGCGCGTATTAAGCTCCAAACCATAATGATGGTCACAAAAACTACAAATATATATATATATATATATGTATGTATATATATATGTATGTATATATATATTAGAAGGGGTTTTGCTTTTGTTGGAGTTGGAGTCTTTTACCATGCCAGCGTTTCTATATTGATCAGCACTGTCTTTAGTAATTTAATATAACGTTTTAAGCATGTGGTGAGAAGAGATTCCAAAGCAGCAATGACTAGACCTTTCGCCAACGGCGGATCTAAGGGGGGGGGGGGGGGCGATGGGGCGATCGCCCTCCCCCCCTGGGCTGATTCAAGTGGATACTACAACGACACTCCTAAGTGAGTTTTTACTCATTGTGCCCCGGGACCAGCCATTTTTTTATGTTCTTGGAATCCCAGATTGAACGCCCTTCAAGTTCTATGCTTTCCCCCTGTTCCTTTGTCCTTTAGTATTGCTGAGTTGCTAATCCTCGGAGTAATGGGAAAGAGATTCCCTGCTCTTTTCTTCTACCTATCAAACTGGTGGCAGCTAGCCAATTTAGTATTACATTTTGAAAATTTTAGAAAATATATTACTAATAATTGCTATTATTTTGTAATTCAGACATATCAACTCAAATTTAGAAAATGTATTTACAAGCCTACATTTTTCTTGAGAAAGCTTGAAGGAAATCCTAACTCGGTAAAACTTGGCTAAGAAGCAGAATGAGTGATGATAGACTCACTGAATTAACGTTATTGCATAACCATAAAATTGGACGTTGAAAAAATTATAGACAGATTTGCGAAAGCAAAAAAAACGTCAGCTTGTGTTCCTTTTATAAGGACTTTGAATAAACGTATATGCATTGAAAAAATGTGCTAGTAAAATTTTAAATAGCTCAACACTAGCATTTTTTTTTTTTTTTTTTTTTTGGTCCTGCTGTTTGAAAAAAAAGGGGGGGGGGAGGGACTGTTGAAAAGGAATGAAGAATCTCCTCCATCCATCCTTACATTGAACCCCGAGATTTCCAAAATCGCCCCCCCCCCCCCTGAAGATTTTCTAGATCCGCCCTTGCCTTTCGCGCTATTTCAGTTCGTCTTTATGCCCTTTGGCTTTTCTAATGCGGCTGCAACTTTCCAGCTCCTTCATTCCAAATGCTAAATGGGCTGGACTGCTTCGTGCCGTACCTTGAGGATGTCCTGGTAGCTTCGAAGGACTTGCTTCAGCACCAACAGCACCTGAAAGAGAGTTTCCATCGTTTCGAAGAGTTCGGCGTAAGGTTAATTACATGCAGCCAAGTGTGTCCTAGGGGAACCTCAACCTCAAGTAAAGTTTCTGGGGCACACGATAAGCACCAAAGGAATAAATCCACTGGAAGGGAAAGTTTCTGCCATCACAGACTTTCCCAGGACCATCGAGAAACTATCTTAGCTATGATTAATTTTTATCGTCGCTTTCTTCCTCACACAGCAAATACGTAGGCTCCTCTGAACGCATACACACAGCAAATACGTAGGCTCTTCTGAACGCATACCTCCAGAGAGCAAAGAAGAACAATAAGAGACCCATCGAATGGAATACGTGGTCGCATTTGACAAGTGCAAGTCCGGTACACCAAGTAAGACTAAAAGTTTTTTTTAAAAAATTTGAAAAATAAGAATACATTTTATGTAAGATAGAAGTATTAAAATGATGCCTTTTTTTAAAAAAATATTTCGTTTAGCTCACAGTATGGCATGACACGTTAACATGTTACATTCTCACATCCGTGGTTTTTCCCATATCTTTGTTTCACGACTTCGTCAATTTACAGCCAGCAAACAATACGAATTCTCTTTTTAAATTGCAGAAATAGAGGAACGTTAGAAAAAATACTGATGCAATTGCTTGATCTTAAAATCATTGTATTTATCTTAAAATTCGCATTGGTTATTTACTTTTTAAACTTTTGTCCCAAGTTTTGAAGTCGCACCCGTGGACAGAAACATGAAACAGTACTTAATTCAACAAGTAACAGCAATGTGCAGTGTCATTGTTATTTTAGTTTCTCGGGCATCCATAATGAATAGTCGAATCGGAAAACTTATTTTTGGTTTTAGCTATAATATCATTTGTTCTTGTCTTGTCCTCGCGCGAAGCGAGGAAGAATGGGTGCGCTGCTCCGGATTCTAATTGGGCCCTTATATGCAGGAGACCGACTTCTGCCCTCTGAAAGGTCTCTTAATTTTATGAACCAGCTCCCAGATGAGAGACAGTCACCTGGGTTTGGCACCCCCAGAGGTATCCAAAGCTAACTGCGCACTACCGTTTATAGCATAGGTTCTCAACCTTTTTTTGCCCACTTTGAGAATATTTTTTTTCTAAAGCCCCCCCCCCCCCCCCTTCCCATTTTTTACTTGCGAATCTGAAATAGCTACTCCCACGAATATATTTTTTAATGTGTAATATTATACATTTTATTCGTAGATAGGATATGACGCTATCCTATTTGTTTTTAAGTAAGGTTATTTTAATGACAGCAATCAAAATGCACGCTTAATTATATTGAAAAGTATTTTTATTAAAATTTTCAGACATCGAATTCGTAACTTAACTAATGAGAAGGTTGAATTTGATGCATTTGAATTAGTTTGCTGATATCAGGCTCGATTTTAAAAACAATCGTAAGTCGCATTCAGGAATATGAAGCCGATTTCTCTTTTTAGTTACCAATGTTGCTATAGCACTATAGCCACGTTCAGCTAAATATGAAGATGGGAATGCTATCAGAAATCGTTGAACAATCGACCATAAACCTAATACTTTTGTTAGTACATAATCAGCGTGTTTAGTCTGTTTTAGACAATATTTAATTAATCTGCTCACGCTCCTCCGTGTCATCTCAACGCTCCCTAGTTTTCTGTAGGTCTTTTACTACCCCCCTGAAAGTCTCAAAAGCCCACAAGGGGGCGTTATCGCCCAAGTTGAGAACCTATGGTTTATAGCATCAAGGCTTTTACGGATTGCCTCAAGAAGAGCGTTACGCAGTGCTGTCTGTGTTCATCCCAAAAACTCTCAGACACTTAACAACCAGAACCGGCCTTATAGGCCGGACTAGCGAGTGTTGCCTACCTGCTCTACTGTTCTGGTGCCGCAGAATCTCTACGAAGAGAGCCTAAACATCCGCCGAGAGCAGCTAGGTGGGGATTAAGCCATAAGCGTAACTAGGGTTGGTGAAAGGGGGGGGGGGGTCACCCTAAAAATGTACGGACTAAACACCAATAATAAAAAGTGCAAAAGAGTTGAAAATTTACAAGTCATAAATACTTGTCTCTAAAGATATACTCCGTGTTTATTTCAGGCATCTCCCGGGGGGGGGGCTACCCCCGGGGGCTACCCCCTTGGAGGAAGTCAACTTCTCCCCCTTCCCCCGGCAAAAAATCAGACAAGTTTTAAGAAAAGAAAGAAAAGAGAAATTACGCTTTTAAGACACTTTACTTTCAGAAACTTTCAGGGAAAGGACATTGAACACTATCACGAGCGACACCAAAAGTAACTTAAAAGATATAAGACTTTATTTTGAACAAAATTGCTGGGGGAGGGTAACCAAACTCCTTTCTGTTTCCTCCAACAACACCAAAGTATCCCGAAATTGCATTGCTAGGAAGATTTCAAAAAGTCACCTGGGGAGAGCCCTCGAACCCTTGCCTCCAGAGTTAGCCTAAGCATGATAGATGTAAGACTAGTTACAAAAATTTAAGTTTCAGAAGCCCCAAATACCCACTCCTTTAACTTCACCAAAAATCTAAACATACATCTACTATATATACATCAAAAAGCTATCATATATGTAAAAAAAATTCATATTAACATCATTTCTAGTCATTCAAGGCAGTATCCAGAATATTTTTTCGATGGGGGGGGGGGGGGGGGCAGACTTCGACGCACTTGTTAAGCAAAATTTCAGGGAGGAATATATGATACATTGCAAAAGATTTCTGGCGACCCGTGGATCCCTCTTCCCCTGTGGATACCGCCTTGATTCACAAAAACATTAAACATTCATTACTAGATCTATTAGTTTATTTTTTTAATCAAACGCAATAGAAAATTCAATATTTAGGGCTAAGCAATCTTCTATGTCCAAGCATTCATAATATTAAAACTGGGAAACACTGGAATTTTAGAGAAAAACCCCAAATTCCCTTACAAAAATGCTCATCCTTACAATAAATTTCTAAAAATTTTGTTAAATTTATAGCAAAACATACCTCAGAAGTGGAAGCGTTTGAATCAAATTTTCTTTTCTTTTTGGATGACGAGCGTGTCCATCGCTGGAGTGCAAACATTATTATGTATCGAAAATAATTAAAAATTTAGTTAAAATATAAATAATACTTGATTGTAAATTAAAATGCAGCATTAAACCGTAGCAGTGAGATTGGAAACGTTGAACGGATGATTTCCAGAGTCGTAATGCAATCAGTGATGGACCATAATAAGAAAAAAAATATAAGAGATGAGAGAACATCTGTAAATGAGAATGCTATGCAAATACAGTTCATCAGTTTTCCAATCGGCTCATCTACAAAAAAGATGTTACCAAAATGGGTGTTTGGACAGGAAGTCATAAATAAACACAAACTGCTCTTTAAGTTTCTTGATGAGCATCCCCTCCTGGCTTGAGGGTTTAACCCATTAGGACAATTGTTGGCTAGGGGTCCTTCATTTTCAGACCCCAGCTACAACACCAGTTTATCAGAAAACAAAACTCCATCACAGTAGAGAATATTTTCCACGAACCTTATTACTTGTGCCATTGTATTCCCGAATTGCTGCCTTTGGGTAAAAAAGACATCAAGAAGGAAAGAAAACCCTCAGGAGTGATTGAAAGGATCTCTGTTTGTCTGTGTGTGGTACGGTGATTGAAGCCACCTTTCGCTGTAACCCCCCCCCCCCCCCCCCAAGGTGATAAGGGGGTTGATTATAACCAGATGAAAAGTCCTATTTATTATAAGCTGCATGCTTTGATCACAACCCTTTAGAGAAAGAGGAAGTAAAGTCATATGCATATGGGTCATTCCATGTCAATTGTAACAAATTTCGGAAAGTTCCCCACTCGACCCTCTCCGATTTTGATGAAATTTTTATAGGTGGTAGATATAAGTCTTACATGGATCCATGCTAAATTACAGCTCCATAAGTTGTATAGTTGGACCACTAGCCACGGTTTTGTAAAGGCACCTTTTTTCATGTCGCAACTGAAATGACTAAATTGCCAACTTTGTGTTCTTATTGCTCATGACCTAAGAGGACTACCGGGCTGAAACTTGGTGATCCTGCTAAACATTTAGGGTATAGCAGCCTACTAGTACAACAAAAGCTTAGTGTATTTAAGATTTTTCACATTTTGCTGCCAAAGTAGCTCATTTGTGCCAATGTGGTGGATTTTAACCACAATTTCCCAGCTTGTATCTGTTGATAGAAATATTTTCTGAACCGGATTCTTTTATCATTTGCATCCTGCTGGCATGTCATAAAGGTGTGCAAGTGGAACCTTGATTGCTCGATTTACTGCCGAGTTATGTTGGTTCAAAATTCAGTTAAAAAATTTCACGCCTCAATTTTGGCTCATTTTCAAAGAGCCATACCTCAAAAGGGATCACTCGAATTTGGTTTTTCTTTATATCAATGAAGAGAGCTTACTTTCCTTTATTAGGAAATGTCTTTTGAAGTTTGGAGACGAAGCAATTTTATACAGATAAGGGAGTTCGAAAAGATTTATAAAACTTCGCTGATTACATAAAACAGAGATTATTGCATTAATTTATACATGACTTAAGAGCACTACCAGGCTGAAACTTGGTGATGGTGATCTTGCTAAACAATTGAGATATAACAGCCTACTAGTACATAGAATTTCAAATTTTACTGCTAAAGTCGCCCATTTCATCGACGTATGAAATTTTTGAATTAATTTTGAACCTCCATAACTCGGCTGATAACTGAGCAATCAAGGTGCCACTTGCACATCTTCGTAACATGCCAGAAGGGGCAAATGAGTAAAGAATCAACTTCAGAGAATTCTTCTATCATCATATGTAAACAGGCAAAGTATGGCCAAAATCTGCCACATCAGCACAAATGAAATACTTTAGCAGCAAAATTTGAAAAAACTATGATAAATTAAGCTTTCGTTGTACTAGTAGGCTGTTATCTCTCAATTGTTTAGCAAGATCACCAAGTTTCAGCCTGGTAGTCTTCCTAAGTCATGTATAAATTAATGCAATAATCTCTATTTTATGTAATCAGCGAAATTTTATAAATCGTTTCGAACTCCCTTATCTGTATAAAACTGCTTTGTCTCCAAAATTCAAAAGACATTTCCTAATAAAGAAAAGTAAGTTCTCTTCATTGATATAAAGAAAAACCAAATTCGAGTGATCCCTTTTGAGGTATGGCTCTTTGAAAATCAGCCAAAATTGAGGCGTTAAATTTTTAACTGAATTTTGAACCAGCATAACTCAGCAGTAAATTGAGCAATCAAGGTGCCACTTGCACACCTTTATGACATGCCAGCAGGGTGCACATGATAAAAGAATCTAGTTCAGAAAATATTTCTATCAAAAGATACAAGCTGGTAAAATGTGGTCAAAATCTGCCACATTGACACAAATGAGCTACTTTGGCAGCAAAATGTGAAAAATTTACAATACACTAAGCTTTTGTTGTACTAGTAGGCAGTTATATCTAAAAATCTTAGCTGGATCACCTAGTTTCAGCCCGGTAGTCCTCTTAGGTCATGTATAAATAAATGAAATAATATCATTTTCTGTAATTAGCAAAATTTTATTGTTTTGAACTACATTATGTGTATGAAACTGCTTTGTCTCCAAAATTCAAAAGACATTTCCTAATAGAGGAAAGTAAGTTCTCTTCATTGATATCAGGCTTGGAGTCGATTACAAAGAAACGTAATCGATTACGATTACGATTACAAAGGGAGAAATTGAGAGATTATGATTACGATTACGATTGTAATCCTTTGCTAAAAAGAAATTACGATTACGGAAGCGATTACAGTCGTTGAAAAATGTAATCGATTACGATTATGACATCCAATTACGATTTTGATTACGATTAGATTAGCATAAAATTATCCGATATTATGCATACAACTCATTCTTGCAATAGTGTTACAAATCAAAAAGTAATGATTTTTAATTAAATTTTTGATTTAATAAGAGATAACTGAAATGATGATGAATGCAATTATAATGAAATAATTTCAACATCACAGTTCTTGAATTATGACGTCGTTGCAGAAATGAGAAATTTGTAATATATATATATATATAAAATCAGGAAAGGCACATTCCGAACTTTTAAAATTCATGTGAGGGATAACTACATTGATCGTATTTTGTATATAAAAAAAGACGATGCACTAAATTTATATAATGCATAAGTGATTTACCTGGTTCATTGTTATTTTGTGTGCATACAATCAAAATTTTAGCTGGCCGCAATTTCTAAAAATGTAGTATATTTCACATAACACCAATTAATTTACTGTAAATAATAATTTTGTATGATTCTGTATGAAATCACTTATAAGAGGTGTATGGATTGCACGAGATAACAAAATATTCAGATAGTGTAAGAGATAAATAATCCTTTGAAAATAAATGCTGCATTTTAGAATAATTTCAAAAAATTTGAACATGAACATTCAAATAACTCTTAAAAAATTAGTAATCGTTAAAATGTAATATGAAAATAATTATAATATGAATGACTATAATATTTTAATATGATTTCTTGTGGGAATTTTTTTTTTTTCCATGTAACTGTTTTAATAAAAAAATAAAGGGCAAGTAATTTTGCAATACAAATTTAACGTACAAGACTAAACTGAAATACAAAATTCAGTTGAGGTAATTCTAAGAAGGAAAAGATAATTAACTGTTTAAAGTAATTCCTAAATATGAATTCATGCATGTAAAAAACAATTATGAGAATGTCTGAACATAATCTCTTTTTCTTGTACATGCCTATTAATTAAAAAGAATATTAGCATTAAAATATAAATAAATTTAAGATTTAAATGTATGTATTTTTTTAAATATTCGAAGAATATATTTAAAAAAACAATAATAATCACACGTTTCCAGGATTAAGATTTCATACATAAACATAGAGCATCATGTAACACCTAGTCCTAAATTGCTGAAGTGTAAATGTGATATTCTTTGGAAAAATTCTTCACTTCCGCCGTTAAAGAAAGGAGAAAAACGCCAAAAGGCATTTCGTGACATTCTCTTTCCACTAGATTTTCGGGGGGCAGTCTGCTTCGATTATTGAAAGGGAAAATGGGGCGTCCATTCATGCCGGCTCCAGACTCTCGCCTATTGCTCAACCGTTTGCATATGTTTTGAAGGGGTAATTTGTGCTTCCCCTTTCTTATCTACCCCGAAATCTTTTTGACTTGCAGACAGATTACCGCTCTTTTAACCGAAACTGGACGACGCGAGGAGACCCCCTTGAGAGCCCCAAGGCGATGCGAGTGACATATCCAGAAGTCCTGTATCTAGACCCTTTTTTCTCGGGCTCTCCAGCAGCCATTACCCGGGGAGAGTGGAGCCGCAATTAAGAATTCTGAGAAACCGCAACAAGCAGGACAAGAAGCGTTTCTGGCAGACTATATGGTCCTGCCATCAAGGGTCTGCGACCGCCACACAGAACCTTTTATATTATGATCACCCGTAGGTTACAAACCACTTAGGATAGGATAGGTCGCCTCAGTACACAGCTTGAATCCTTTTTCTTGTAATCTTATCTCTTCTATTCAATGGTAGAACTAAAAATTTCAGCTTTCAGCAGGTCAAGATTACACGATTATAGGACCAGCAGATTACGGATTTTTTCCTTAAGATTACGATTAAAATTACGGGAGAAAAGAGATTACGGGATTACACAATTTCGATTATGATTATAAGAAGATGCCACTGTCAGATTACGATTATTATTACGATTTTGTCAAAATGTAATCGATTACAGCCGATTACGATTACGTAATCGCGATTACTCCAAGCCTGATTGATATAAAGAAAAACCAAATTCGAGTTATCCCTTTTGAGGTATGGCTCTTTGAAAATGAGCCAAAATTGAGGCGTGAAGTTTTTAACTGAATTTTGAACCAACATTACTCGGCAGTTATTTGAGCAATCAAGATGCCACTTGCACACCTTTATGACATGCCAGTAGGGTGCAAATGATGAAAAAATCCAGTTCAGAAAATATTTCTATCAACAGATACAAGCTGGTAAAATGTG
Source organism: Octonoba sinensis (assembly GCA_038502835.1). Classification (NCBI taxonomy): domain Eukaryota; kingdom Metazoa; phylum Arthropoda; class Arachnida; order Araneae; family Uloboridae; genus Octonoba; species Octonoba sinensis. The sequence continues at coordinate 11,145,694 of CM076606.1, read as the reverse complement.
GTCAAAATCTGCCACATTGACACAAATGAGCTACTTTGGCAGCAAAATGTGAAAAATTTAAAACACATTTAGTTTTCGTTGTACTAGTAGGCTGCTATATCCCAAATGTTTAGCAGGATCACCAAGTTTCAGCCCGGTAGTCCTCTTAGGTCATGAGCAATAAGAACACAAAGTTGACAATTTAGTCATTTCAGTTGCGACATGAAAAAAAGTGCCTTTACAGAACCGTGGCTAGTAGTCCAACTAATGCAACTTATGGAGCTGTAATTTGGCATGGATCCATGTAAGACATATATCTACCACCTATAAAAATTTCATCAAAATCGGAGAGTGTCGAGCGGGGACCCCTGTTACGCTTGACGTGGAATGACCCATATGTGTTTAATTTTTTTTAGGGAAAAAAATATGTGCTTTGCAAGGCAGTAGCCAGAAATTTTTTAGAGGAAAAAAATATGTGCTTTGCCAGGAAGTAGCCAGAAATTTTTTTGTGTCCCTAAATGTGCCTAAATAAGTAAATACCCAATATGGGGGGGGGGGGGGGTTGAAGCCCCCCCCTCCCTGGTTACAACTATGGATTTAGCGTTGAACAGAGACCGCACCACGAGGAGGATCCCACTTGCTTCACTTGGAGGACATTGGAGCCACGAAGGATTTAACGTGCACCACCTCCCTTTAGATTACACTGTCCCAAAGCAGCCAGCTTTGGCAGGTTGTCACCCTCTCAAACTACTGACCTCAGTAAATGTTGCTTCACGTTCGGTATTCTGCGGGAACAGAGCTTCTACCGACTTATCTCCACCACACCCCTTCCTGTTAGCCGAGGCCTTAGGATTGTTTGCGCCTGGAACGAGGTAGTGGGGTCCACGGATTTAACATGCACGTATCCTCAAGTGTACATGGTGGGTCTTCAGCAGGTATCGAACGCACGATCAGGACTTTAAGGCCATTTTACTCTGCCTTAAACATCAAATTTAATAGTTTGTAAAGATGAGTGCCTCACCTCTGTGTTGTCGCAAACTTAGGTAATAGTGGTTTTTATGTATTTATTTAAATGCGAGGAGATCAAGTCCATGGGCATTATATATGCAACAGAGGTCCATATACTTGATTATAATATCTATGCATGTTTTAGGGACTAACTATACCATTTATATGATGTGCAATATATTAGCAAAAAATAAGTTTCACCGTTGAAAGAAAAAATTTAATATGATACAAGAATAAAAAAAATGGGGGGGGGGGGGGGGGAATAGAACCAACTTCAAATAAAAAATTGCGCTAAAAGGTAAAAAGGGAATTCATCCTTTAAACAACATCGATGCTACTTTTAAAGATGGTTTCAGAAGTCGGCGCAAAATTATGAGTCTCATTACCATTACACCCTGCATTACTTTACATTGAAACTGTTGCAAGCTCGGCCCAATTTATATTTGTATTGATTCATGATTACAAAAAGTTTTATCATAATTTTGCACGAGCTATTAAAACTATGTTTAAAAGTCGTATCGATGTTGTAAATGATTTTGTTTTTCACTTTTAGCTCAATTTTTAATTGGAAGTCGGTTTTATTTTTCCCCAAATTTTTTTTTTTTTTTCTGGTATTGATTCATGATTACAAAAGGTTTTAGCCATCAGAATTTTGCATCAAAACTTCTAAAAGTATGTTTAAAAGTCAAAGAATGATTTTATATTTTACTTTTTAGCTTAATTTTTGATTTGAAGTCGGTTCTATTTTGCCCTCTAAAATCATTTTGTTTTATTCTTTTTAATGTAAATATATTTTTGCATATGTACTCCATTTTGCATTTATACTCCATCAAAGGAAAAACATACGAACCTTATTGTAGTTCTGTAAAAGTTCATGGAACTATTATACTTATTTTAAAGATATGGAGGGTAAAATTTCCAAATTTGTCATTACCGTAATATATTCCTATGTCGTAAAACATGTAGAGTGTGTTGTGTGTCACAACTCACAACACACAAAATTCTTGCTACAGCAAGACTTAAGACGGCTCTACTAAGATTGAATGTTATTTATCAGTGAGGGATACACCTTTTATGGTCATGAAAGGCAGTAAAAATTGCTGGATGTAATAAGCAAAATGCCGGTGACATCATTAAAACTCACGCAGGAATATTTTTTAAATTGCAATCAAACAAAAGACAAACTCTTTGAATTTGACTGATTAAAGCATAAAGAAAAACGATTTTTCAGGATTCAACCAAGGCCGTAGCCAGAATTTTTTTTCGGGGGGGGGGGGGGGCTGGCTGACTTTGAAACACTTATGTTGAGGAAAGTTTCAGGGTGGCATATGCTACACTGCGAAAATTTCAGGATGTCGGGGAGGGGAGGGGCGGACCCGTGTCCCCCCTCTGGATACGGCCTTGGATTAAAGTTCTCCTGCTGTGAAGGTATCGTATATCATTGGCATGAAAGACAAAGAGTCTGATTAGGGACAGTGGATATCGTTTCGTAATGATGCTCTAGTTTTTATATTAAGATTTCACATAAATAGGTACAGCAGTGGTCGTGTAGTCTTGGAAAGAAATTGGTGGGGGGGGGGGGGGATGCTTATGTTAAAATGTAAAAAGTTTGGGGGGGACGCTAGTATAAAAATGAAAAGGTAGAGGAACAAATTGCACATTGCTAGAGAATAGCATATACGGAATTTGTTGTGATTTAAATGCAATATGAAACTGTGTTTAACTTTACCCCTCCCTCCCCCCCGGAAAGTCACTAATCACTATTTTTTTCGCCCTGTCGTTCTATTTATGATTTACATTATTAAATACCTTATTTACAACAACTCTTAAAAGATTGGTGCCACGGAGTAGCCATAATATAATATCAAACTAAAATATATTCAGAGATTACTGGATGATTTTCGTTGTATAATTTTGGAATAGTTATAGAGACTAATTTAGGTTTGTAATACAATTTTCCGAAAGTGCTCAGCAAGTAATGGAATACGTGCATCCCTCCCCACAGCCATGACCTCCGACGCTACAGGGATGAGCGTAGAAGCAAAGGGATGTGACCAAAAAACGATTCTGAGAAAAACGCGTTCAAAGTTTGGGTCTTATTGGACCTTTAATGTTAATTTTTTTCTAAATCACATTGGGGCGGAGCACCTTACAGCTATCTATCAATAACACTTCTTGTCACAATATAGAATAGGGCTTTCCCAATCATATACACCAGGCCCGTAGTCAGAGGGGGGCCAGGTCGGGCAATGCCCGAACTGGAAAATGTTTTGCCCGTCCTAGCGGGATTAATTCGACCTTAATAATCCATGGTATTTCTGTTTTAAACTTTTTAATTTGTTTAAACGCAAAGTCATATCGAAAAAATCCTGTTACCATGCACCTTTACTCTTAAATCAAATTTTAGAAAAAATGAAAAATATGAACTTTTTCCTTTATTCAGCTCATTTTTTTTCCTGTTTTCAATCTAAACCAGGCACTAATGAAAGGATCAGACGCAGTCCAGTTTCTTACTCTAACATACCGATACATGTTTTATGCTTCAATTTCTTACTTTGAATGATCGTTCACATTCAAATTAGCTTTGAAAAATGTTCACTTTTTTATGTTAGTTCATATATTTTATTAATTTACAAAAGACATTCTTAGAATAAGCTTTAAAAATTCAATTCTGCCTTTTGTAAGTTTTAATCAAGTATTTCTTTTAAGATCAAATAATTTCAGTGTTGAATTAAATTAGTATTAGTGTCATTAATTAATTGTTTAATTAATCAATTAACAAATGAAATAATTGCATTAATTATTAAATAAATTATTAATTTAAATTTTAAGAAAACGGCCAAAATGGAGCATAAATTCTAACATGTTAGAAAAAAATTGAAAAACTAGTCTGCCCCTCCTGTCCAAAAGTTTGCCCCCCCCCTGGAGTCAGAGTCTGGCTACAAGCCTGATATACACCAGTTATCCCCAAATTTTCAGTTTTGTCACTTACACCCCTTTGCTTCTCACTGCCTAATTTTCGTTTTGATTTTGAAACAATTAAAATACTGTTTAATTTATTGATAACAATCTTGTTCAGCAAATTGGGGACACGTATCATGTTTAGAAGTATGGTTGCCTTTCATTACTCATACTTTATTTAGTACTTGTTTTTCCATTTTTTAATGAATTTAGTATTTTATTAATATACTTAAACATACTAAAGCAATTTACAGTAAAGTAGTAAATTTTAATTTTTTTTTTTAACGTTCGCGGGAGAAAGAGAAAGCGAACATCACAAAAGAATGTCAGCTAGATTTTAGATTTCGCGATTGGCAATTCAGGAGTGCAAAAAAAAATGGCTTCTACGCCAGAGCAAGTTGTATGCACTCCAACTTTTGTTTTTCCAACAGCATTTCCAGGTGAATTATAATTATTTTTATGGCACTTGCAATATACACTTCTCTATGATCTTTTCCCATGGTGTAAAGGGTTTGTGTAAATTCTTTAAATGAAACCCAAGATGTAAATACTTAAATGCCTTTGTTTGGAAATCTCGATCCCCTGCTGTGAGTTGCTAACATAGCGGGACTTCTTTTGAACTTGACGCGTTGTTTGAAATTCTTACTAACATTTTTCTCTGTAAAACTTCCTTTCATTTATAATAACTTTTGAAAGTAGACAGCATATTATGCTTCATAAGCTGTCTTGGCATTTTATGATCGTTTTCTTTAAAACCCAATGGGAATTTACCGTTACTTTGACAGCCTTTGTTTAACTTGTGATCTGTGCAGGTTGTTGAGGCTTATTGTTTATATTTCCACTTCCCAATGCATGAAAATAATACGGATGCATTTTTTAAAATTTACAGTATTATCCATAATCTTGGCAAGATAAATAGTTGATGAAAAAATATATTTTACCGAAATGAGTGATTTTAATATAAATAATTTCCTAATTTCAGTTAATGGTTTTCAATTGTGGAAAGAGGAGCAAAAAGGTAGGTTGAAGTTTTTTGCATTACAAATAATTTATATCATTCATCTAAAAATAAATTGCTTTATTAATGAAACTTTTTGGATTAAAATTTTCATTACACCAATATGAATAAATAGAAATCACAAATCGATTGTTAACGAATGATTTTGTTATGTCAAAGTAGTACATTTAAAAACGTATCTTATGTTTATGTGTTATTTTATATTTTGGTCATACTCTTAAGATTTTTTGTTTTTTTCTCTGACATAATTTTCATGTTCTATTTTTGATGCTTTTACTTGAAACACATAATATAAAATGATCTAATGTAACATTGAGGTAAAATATTTAATAAAATTTTTAGAAAGTTATAAAAATTTTGTAATATAATTATTTCTTATTTATTAATTTTAAGTCTTCAAAGGCAATTACAAAATTTTATTGGGTGATAATAAAAGGTATTATGTCCTGAACGGTTGCTGAGAATTTGGCATTAGTTGTACTGGGTAGAACTATTTCTCAAAAACAGGAATGTCCCACATAATCCAAGACGTTTGGCAATCCCGATTTGATATGGAATATTTTTATAAATTTTCCATAAGTTGACATCCCGTGTCAACTACTCAATATTATGTCATGTAAGGTTTCAGTAGTTGACACAATGCCAAGCAGCTATTTTTTTTGTTTTTTAGGTTATTTTAAATAACTTTATGCACTTAAGCCATTTCACAATATTTTGTCCAAACATTGAGTCTGCAACATGACGCTTTTTTTGTTATAACTACTTAATTTACAGTTTAATTATCACTTAATTTTATTTTCAAATAATGTGTTGGTAGGACTTCCTGCAACTGCACTGGCAAAAAAAGAATGCATTTTCCTATCTTAATGTAATAAATTTTCAGGTTCAAACTTTGTGAAATGTAGAGTCCGCAACATTCAAATACTGTAAAATGGCCCCTTAATGTCCAAAACAAAGTACTAAATACCTGCTTAGTCAAAATTATAAATTGATGTTTAAATTTTCAATGCTTACCTTTTAGCGTGTTCTTAGCAAACTCAACGATGAAATTACAATAAACATTCGAAAAATGTGCACTGTTGTCATCAGACAATCGCAGCAGATCTGGCGCTAAACATGGCAGTACGACCTCTAGAGAGCTATACTACACAGACAGGCACATATTAATCATCTGGTGCTTTTTTTCGCTTATTAATGATTGTTTTTCTTTATAAGTGTCAACTACTAATCCATTGTCAACTACTGGGGGTTTTTCCTTACTCAGTTTTGCCAAAAAGTGCAGATATGACTTTTGTGCAGTGTTACTAATAAAAAAACCAAAAAGAGAACATTTTTTAGCAATGGTTATTAAATCGTGTACCGCTATGCTGGAAATAAAACATTACACAGAACTTCTAATTTTTCATGCTAGTTGATCTTTCTTTCATTTATACAAAAATAGAAAAAAAGGGTGGCAGGGCAGTCATAGAATAACCATGCAAACTAGATATAACGAGTAAAGAGTTTTAACTTCCAAAATCCTAATTTGGCCATTCTCCATGTGTATAATGCAGTGATTCTACTAGACTTTAAAAATTAGGAGGCAACCATTACTTCCGAATTTACGTGTTCTTTTTTTCCAAAAAGCTGGTCCCAATCCAAAAAATAGCCTTCCTTAAAACCCATCCTTGGTTGCCTTCCTTCAAACCAATATTATGGTTTTAACTCTTTAAGCGTTTGCGACGTAAAATTCTGTTGCCCAGTGATGTATCTAAAAGCGAGAGCATAGCTACATTCTTGAGTAGCTTTTGCTGAAGGCATCTGTTCGAAAAGTGCAAGGTGCATACAGCTGTTTTTTCCAGTGTTTTCTTTAGAAAATTTCTCGGTCATAGAAGCGTTAATGGGCTATTATGATTGACAAGGTGGGGAAACGGCCTCGAGGATCAGCAAGTCTCTTAGGTGTGCTTTTCATTGCTATGCACCTGTAGAAACTAAAGCTGCAAGAAAAATACTGGTCAAGGACTTGCAAAAATATTTTTGCATATCAATTTTTTTTCATATTTTACTCAATTATTCTTATTTCTGCAATGAACATCACATGTCCTGTAGGGGAGTAATTTTTTTTGCATCCCCATCTGTGATTTTTGCATATTTGACGTGCTATAGAGCATCCGCGGCATCACTGATATACTTTCTAGAGCTCTTTGGGAATAACACTTCCTAGAACGAGATAACTCAAGTCCAATTTAAGAAAGATACGTTGTAAGCACTTTTACATAGTTCTTAGAAGAAATTAATTTATCTTGTACAAATCAAGTTATTAACAAAATTTTCCATTTTTCCTTGACAGTGCACAAATACAGATTTTAAAAGTGTTTTTTAATTGCACAGAAAATATGCAAAAACTGGTAGATTTTCAAAGTTCAAACTGATAATTGGGAGTGCAATGTACAGTTGCATTTTGATTTTTTAAAAAGGTTTTAAACTAATTGCTGATTTTGTGTATAAATTTTGCTGCTGTTTTTATTAAGCTTGTGTGTATATTTAATGCATGCTAATTTTACTTGTTTAACATCTTATTTTGCATTTGTTTCACATTTTGCATGATGTGGCTGTGACTGACTGTTTCCCTATAGCCTATATCCCATTTGGAAAGCCCCTGTTCCTGTATTATATTCAGGTTAATCAATAATCTTTTTAGCATGGGGTTGGTGAAGTTGACAGTTTGTAAATCATTCATAATTTGTAAAGAAGTTTTAAATTTAGAATGAGGTTGTTTCTTTCTAATAACAATCTATTTTAAACTTATAAAGTCTGGTACTAAGAAATTTAATAACTCATATATGTCTTTTGTTTATTATTTTTTTTCATCCATATTAAAAAAAAAAGGTAATTTATTTTAACTATACAAATAGAAATATAAAAGAGTAGACCAGCAACTTAATTTTATCACATAGTAGTAAAGAGGACTATGCTAATTAGTACATCAAGCAATGCCTGTCTTGTTCCTACAGCCTTAGATCCTTGGGTCGGGTGTCAGACTGAATGTCTTTTGGTGATAAATCTTCAAATAACTTTTCTATTGAACTTGGTACTTATTTCTGTCAAACCCATGAGGCAGTGGCGTACTAAGAAGCGTGTAAAAGCAATCAGAGTTATTTAAATTTTACATTGACAGTCGAACATAAAATTGCTTAGAGGAAGAAAAATCAACTTTTAGACACAAAATAATAACTTTTATTTTCATTGTTAGATTTTTTTTTTCTTTTTGAGGAAGAGGTCCAGAGCCAAGGACCACCCGCTTTCATATGCCATTGCCTGGAAGAATGAATAGCTTAATCAATCATCTAACTTTCCAGGATCAAACTCGAATCAGGATAGTGAAGCAAACTTAACCACCACTATTAGAGCACAATCAAAAAATTTAGAATTTAGCACACATTTAGAAATTCTACTACCTTAGTATATCATTTCTAAATGTTATAATAAAATGTAAGGCATGCATTTGTTAGTCATTTTTTTTTAATGGCTAAGCATTATTATTAAAATAAATTAAAGCTGTAGGAAAAGTAATTTTTGTTTATTTTTAGTAAACATGTTGGCAGAGCTATTTCAGTTTTAATGTCTACATAAAGTGCTGTGGTAACTTATTGTTTAAATGTGACCATCCATAAGCAAATGCAGAGGTGGTTGGCAAAGAAAGCATTTGTCCTGACTCCACAGAGTCGAATATTATTAAAATTTATACGAGTAACAAACTGAAACTTAGTAATTTTCTCCCTTTAGAACAATTTTCCAGGAGACCGGTAAAATCATTTTCCCTTAAGAACAATTTTCTGGGAGATTGGTAAAATCACAAAAAAGCTGCCCCCACCTCAGCAAAAATGCTGCAGGCCGTAAGGGTTTTGGATTTCGCAACTTCCCTTACCCCTCCCCACCGCTTTCGGAATATGGATCCGGTCCAACTTGGACTTATGAGACAGTTCACAGAATTATCATGAGCTTAAAACGTTTTAACCGGCCTCAGAAAGGAAGAGGTTATACATTCATTAAACCAAAGTGTTATGATGGTGCCTACAGTAAATTGTTTAGGCTTCAAATTCGAAAATCTACGTCCCAGTTCTGATATATGAGGCTATCCCATTAAATATTAAAACGCATGCAGGATAGCACAAGATAATGTATTCTTTAAATGTCTAAAAGGGAAGAGACCATTTTCTCTTATTTCTTGCATCGATATGACTATGATCACGATAAATTGAAGAAGAAAAGATTCACCATGATCCAAAATTTTAAGCGTCTTCGTTGGGAATCTAGGTGTCAAGCTGAAATATTTGGCCACAAAATGCACCTAAGTGCCTATTATTTCTAACTCTCTTCAGGTAAAAGATTATCTTCTTTCTTGCCTTAGATTCAACTAAGTTGTGCCCCAATCAGGCATCTTGCATGTGTTTTTTTTTTTATATAAAATATGTTTCAATGCTTAAAAAATGCTAGTCAAAATGTGAAATTCAAAATTCCCTTCACCAAAATAACTTACTGGGGAACCACAGATTAAGATGTTAAGCAAGTACCTTTTTTTAACCTTTTGTTCTGTAGTTTTGAAGCAAAAGTATATTTCTTACAGATGTTTTGACGCTCTGCAATAGTTCTACCCCTTGGCCAGATTATAGAGGTACTCAAATTTATGTTAATTTGCTGATAATAATATCAATTACTTTTAAAATAAGTTCTGTTAACCTTATTTGTTGATTATTTTGTACCTCGGTTACTATTAATGAATTAGAGGACTACAATGCATAATTTAATCTTCCATATGTACCGTAATTATGATATAAAACATGCTTTTATAAAATGTTAAAAGAAATGTATATACAACAATTATTTTATATATATTTGTGTTTGATGTTATAAGTAAGTTTTTAATTTCATTTAAGAATAATTATAGTTATTATAATATCAGGTTTTGTCACATAAATAATATTTGGGATAAAATAGTTTAAAACTATGTTTCACATAAAAGTATCTTTCTTTACCACGTGTAATGGGAAAGATTGTTAAAAAATAATATATAAAAATCCTTTTTTTTTTTTAACCAAGTTTCAAGAGATTTCTAAAGCATACTGAGTTTATGCGTGATAAATCTAAAAACAGACAGCTTTTTTTAATTTAAATTTTTCTCTCAGATATTCATTTTGGTAATCTTTAATTGAACTAAGTGGCTATAGTAACATTCATTGTGGACTTAACTAAAAGAAGCATGGTAGCTAAAAGAAGCATATTTTTAAAAGTTATTATTGTTATGATAAAGCTGAATTCAGTGCTGTTACATCAGTAATGCAGGTGTTTTAATTATGTTCAACGTATTAACAATAAAAGCGAAGTTGAGAATTTCTAAAGTTAACTTTTTCACTTGAAGTAAAAATAGGGTCTTCATCATGAAAGAAAATCAGTTTCATTATGATGCTGATGATTCAAAAAAATATTCTTTAATCATTTTCTTATTTTAAAATTTAGATTTTGAAAGTGTTTTACTTGCACTGCTGTGAAAAAAGTTCATGAATACAAGGTTTTTAGCATGATTTAACATTAACATTCGTAGATCATAACTTAATTGGAAAACATAGCTTCTTACTTTATTTTCCCAGACTACATTTAATTATACAGTGTATTTGTAGCATATACTTTTCGTCAAAATCTGGTGTAAATTAAGATTCTAAATATATTTACTCATTTTGGATTCCTCGAATTAGACAAAATTTTTAGTTTTTTGTTATGTAACATGAATGCTGCCATATCTAAAAATGCTTTGTGCTTTTTTTTTTTTTTTTCATTTAATTGTTTTCCCTCCCTTTTCCTTTGAACTAAGAAAGCATCAGTGTATTAGTTTACCAATATTTTGTTGTGTTAACATAAAAATTTTGGTACCGTAATAGATCATTGGCTCCAAAGCAGGGAAACCTAAACTACTAACCCTAAAAAATTTGTATTATGCAGTTTCAAAATTAATTTGTAATAGAAAGAAGGGGAAATTGCAAAAAAAAAAAATAATAATAATAAAATAAATGATGGATGCAATTTGCTTCTTGCACAATACTTTTTGAAAACATGAACAAATCGTTTTTCAAAGTTTGATGTCCTTTTTCCCCCATGCTATAACAAAATTTGCTTTCTTTCCAACATTTTACACAATATTGCATGTCATTTGTACATGTTTTGGCTGATTCTGTGTGCTAAAAATGCTTATGTATTCTGATGTATTTTTGCTTTAGATTTAGAAAACAAGAATTTTAAAGACGCCATAAGGTTTACACGCATGGATACTTTACAGTAAAAATGCATAAAATGTCAAGCAATAAAGGTTTATTTATTAGTAGGAATTTTATAAATGTGTTTAACAATACAGAAAAATATTTGATTTCTTATTGAATATATCCAATACAGGGTGAATTCTAGATGTTTCGACTACAAAGTTGTGTCTATAATGTGCATCTCTTTACAATTATCATGCAGATAAGCAGTGAATAAAATAAAAGAAATAAATTTTTCAGATTTTTGGCTAAAAAAAAAAAGTTATCCTTGTTTTAAACTTCAATCTGAAAAATTCCATGTCTATTTCTTTTAGGTTTTGACCCTCGTTCTCATTTAGCCAATTTTCATGTTGCTGCAGCTGCTAGCCAGTCCCAACCCCTACAGCATCCTGAAGATTCCTCAAAACAAAAAGGAGTGAATAGAGTGGGTAGTTTAAAAAATCACCTTATTAACCAGAACGATTTCTCAACAGCTAGAAATTTATTAGTAGCGGCTGCTTCGGCACCACCTGCATTTCCAGGCATTGATTCTGGTTTGAAAATACCCAATCCTAATTTAGATAAACAAAATCAACCTCAACCACCTCCTCCACAACAACAGCAGCAACAACCTCCACAGCAACAGCAGCAGCAGCAACAACAACAACAGCAGCCTCCACCACCTCATCAGCACCAACATCAGGCTCATGACGAACAGCAACAGCCAAATCAGCTTGGTGAAAAAGAGCGTTCATGGCCTTGCCCATCTTGCAAAGTTCCCTTCAAACAGGCTTCTGAACTTCAGGCCCACTTATCCGCTCATACAAAGGGTGAGAAAACGGTGCCATGCGATATTTGTGGCAAGTATTTTGCGTCTGGGGACAGAGTACGCATTCACGTCAAGGCTGCCCATGGTGAAAAATCTTGCTCTTGTGAGATCTGCGGAAGTGGATTCAGTTATCGCTGCAAGCTCCTGGATCACATGAGGACCCATACAGGTGACAAACCCTTCCACTGTGAGGTGTGTGGGAAAAGTTTTTCTCAAAAGAACCATCTTACTCGACACAACATGATTCACACTGGTGAACGTCCATATCCTTGTGAATTTTGTGGTAGGGGATTCTATAGAAAGGATAAGTTAACAAGACATAGAAGAATCCATACAGGTATTTTTCTTGCTCAAATCTATGTATGTAATCTGTTATTCATGTAATGTAACCTACGTATTTTCATTTTCCCAGTATTTTGTTTAATTTTTAATGATCATTGCATTTTTGATCAAGGTTTTGAATATTTAAGGAAGCTAAAACTTTGCATTTATATATTCACGTGTTCTTTTTTTTTTTTTTTTTGGAAATAGAAGATTTAACCCTTAAGCATAGCAAAATTTGAACTATCTGAATTAAATTTGGAATGAGCCAATTCAAATACAGAAATAATTTTATAATATACAGTATAACGTCGATTTAACATTACTCTATTTAACAACTTCCTCAAATAAGCAATAGATCTTAACCTTTTAACTGTCAAGTTATTTTGATGATTTGGGTACACAAATTGTCAAATTTTTTTATTGCAAAAATAAAATGTTTAGTACAAAATAAAATATACTTAGTTGTTAAAAATGGATATTTTGAGTTGCATGCATAAAAACTTTCAGGTTTTGTAGGCTTGAGTTATAGGCTTGATATTTGCTCGAGGCAGCAAGCAATAGAAATGGATGAATGAATGTCTTAGCCGCCAAAGAATTTTATGAATTATGGATTGGTCATAAGCAAATCTAGCTCTATAAAACAAATAATTAATCTAAAAAAGACACTCATGCAAAAAAGGAAAAAAAATATCTTCCACATCCCATGTTATAATGTACTCAACTTGAACTGATTTGCCGAGATAATAGGGCTTGTTTTAGCTTGATATAATGTTTGGGGGGAGGGGGGAATAGCGGCAATTTTCTTAGAGCAAATGGGTGCATAACACCTTAAATATGGGCCTGGGTATGGAAAACCAATTATAAAAGTTATAGAGCAGAGATTACGTAAGACAGTCGTTGTGTCTTGGTACTTGGTCTTACATGAAAAATTTACAGAAAAACCAATTTTGTTCTTACTATGTTACAGTGCTTTACTAAAGTACTGGGAAATTTTTCAACAATGAAGGTCATTCTGCTTCATGCAGCCATAATAATCATCAAAGAAGCTATGAAGACGTCCCAGGAAAAACATGTTACTGTAGTAGTTGATGATAGTGTTATTTTGATCCTAATACTACGTCATTCTTCTAAGAACATTTTTAATGCAGTTTTCCTTCAAAGCTATATAAGTTGGGACATTTTAGCCATGCAAAGATCTATTGAAGAAAAAATTTGCAAACTTTGCTTTTTGTTCTCTCAATTTTCACATTACCAATGCATTATTTGCTAAAAATTAGTTTTTGGCTTTAAATAATACAATAAAATCCAAAATCTCTTGTGCATTGGCTTATATATTAGATCATCCAAAAATCTTTCTAAGGGAGATCTACTGGGAAAAGGTTGAAAAATTGCTGTCTCACTATATGGAAGCAGCCTAAATGTGTTTCGTTATGAGCAAATATTAGTAAGAAGTAGTTTCAGCTAGAAAGAATTTGATACAGCCCCTGTTAAAAATATTTGCCTGCCTCCAGCACAAAAGCATCAAATACCATTTTAATTGAGTACATATGTAGTGGTTTATTTGTAAAACTCTTTACTTTCCAACACCTGACATGCCATAAAGATTGCATTTTATTAATTTTTATTGCTCTAAAATTTTTGAGAACCTGATCCAAAAATGGAAATTTGTTCGTTTTTTTCCGAAATTTTTTCAATTAATTAAACTTGCTTGACGATACAAAGTTCCCAACTATCCCAATTACCGTAATTATCTGTGTATAGCCCGCGGGTTATCTACGGAAAAACTCCTTTTTTTACTATCTGCGGGCAATACACGGAATTTAAAAAATAATTAATTATTGATACAAAGAAAGTTAAATTGAAAGAAATAAATGATAGGTTTCGAAACGATGATTCAATTTCACCCATCCTTCTTTCTTAACTTCCCCATGCAAGCCTTTGCTTCCACACCAATTAAATCACAATAGGAGAGTAGGACCAGAGCAGAGGTCCCTGTCAAAATGTATAAACAAAATATGGTAAAATGTAAACTTTTTGCAATATAATTTTAAATGTTAAAAGTGTTCTGTAATTTAAAATTGTTTCCTTATAAACTGTACCTTACGGAGTGATTTGTTCATTGTTTTTGATTTGGGTGCGGGCTATACAATGATGCGGGTTATACACCAATAATTACGGTATTAAAGGAAATTACCGCCCTTCACCCAGACTCCCGTTTTTTAGTTTTTCTCTTGATTTTTAAAAATTGTTCTTAATAATTTCCCAATGTTTTAAAATTAAGCTTAATGTTGTGATTTATGAGCAAAATTCTTGGCAACCAATATTATCGCTTCGCAACCATTCATTGCACATTTTACTGAGTGAGAAAATGATATTTTTAGCTGCCCCGTACACTATTAATCATGCATTAATCAAAATTTGTTATTGCGAGATTTTCTTTCAATTGCACTGTGAAATCGGCAACAAATTTGCAATAACTTTTAATATTTTAATTGAATTTTCTTAATTTCTATAAGGTATAAGTAAAAACTTACTTATGTTTGGGAAGCATGCCAACATTGAACATACTCTTCGCTGAAAATTAGCTTGCCGTGCGTTACAATCTTTTTGCATCCTATAAATATTTGAATTGTTTTAAAAGTTAAAAGGTATTTTAACTCATGCTACCTTAAATAGTCACCTAATTACGTAATATTTATTTTAAATTCGGATTGCATACTTTTTCTGAAAATTTCATCTTAAGTTCAGAATTTTTTTTTTGTTGCTCAGAATCACCCATGCTTGTACCAAACATTCTTATATATGGTTGCTATGTATACTCGTAAGGTTGCCATGCCAGTGGAAATTTTGTGTCTGTTTTCAGAGCCTTCAGAAAATTGCAATTAATCAAAACGGACCTTTCACAAATTTCCTAGCTATCAAATCTCACCTTTCACAGAATTATTAACTAGGCGGCTAATAATAATAAAAATTTTATCAATGTTCATATATTTAAATTTTAAATTTTCACAAAAATTTTAAAATTCCCAAAAATAGGATCCTGTTAAAAATTCTGGATTGATCCCGACTCATGTATAGCCCACTTTTATTTTTAACAAAAATTAGATTCAAAAGTGAAGTGGATTGACTTTCCAAAATATTCAAAATTTGATGTGTGGAATAAAGATCTAGATTTTTGTATTTAAAAGGTACAAGATTACAAAGATCAGGGGTCGATGCAGCATTTTTAACAGGGTCCATTTTTTATGAATCTTAAAAACATTTTTTTTTTTTGAAAAATAAAATTTTTGTGAAAATTCTAAATTTAAACATACAGTGATAATTTTTTAAAATTATTTTTGCGGCTTATTTAATAAATTCTGTAAGAAGGATGATTTGGTACTTCGTACCTCGAAATTTTGGGAAAGGTCTTTTGATTAATTGGAATTTTGTGAAGGGTTCAGAAAACGGACCTGAAATTTTCTCTGGTGCAACCCCTGAAGATACAAACGTTATTTCAATATTATTTGCCATCAAAGTGTGCTAAAATTTCTTCAACTTCACTTAATTAATAATTTATCATTATGGCTTGACCTTTTCTTCTCCAAAATCAGATTCATCAGTAAAACCTGATTACTAAAAGCTTCAATTTTCAGAGTAGGAGGTGGGCCCGTACATGGATCAGTCATTTTTGAAAGATCACAAACAAAACCACATCTTTATGAATATAAATATTTTATTTCCAAATTTTTCAATATTAAATGATAGCATATTCAGTCTATTGTGCTATCTGCTTATTTGTTTGTGGTAGATTTCTAATTGTTTCACTTATAAAATAGGTGAAAGAGTTACAAACCAACCAAGGAGACGTGGTGGTGGACACTTTAATTCAAAAAGTAAGTAATGTAACTTAGTAAACAATAACAATCACAATTAGATTGGCTTTGACTACACCATTTATCAAAATCAACATTGCACAAAACCCTACAGCATTGTTTTATATAAATAGCAAAATATCGGATATTTTTGATATACAGTCAAACCTGTCTTTCTCGATCCTGTTAATTTCAAAAACTTCTATATCTCAAAATTTCTGAAATTTTCTTTGCATACAATCTAAATTCGGTGTATTTTACACTTTTATCTCGAAAAAATTTCGTTCGAAACTCGAATTTTGGAAATAGGGTCTATTACAGAAAACGACGAAGCCAACTCATCTTCTGCGATAGAAGTTAAGGACAACATAAATTTCGTGGCCTCTCAGGTAAAGGAGGCTTGGGGGGGGGGGGGGGGGGGCTCAGGAAAATTTTGGCCTGACAGCTTTGCAGCTGTTGCAAATATTAGAAAGTTAATTGACGCAAAGAAAGTTAGACATAAAAAACTTTCAAGGAATTTTCATTTAAAAATCATTGAGCTGTATTTTTCATTTACTGAGCGGTGTTTTTTATTCATTGAGCTGTAAACAATAAAATATCTACAATAAAAGTAACTTTTTTTTTTTTTTTGTATTGTTTTGGTAAACCTGTATTACTCAAAACCTTTTTATCTCTATTTTTTCCCCTTCCCGTGAGATTAGAGATAAACAGGTTTGACTGTATATTGGATATAGGATATACATCGCAAACGTTTTCACATAAACTATTTTTATATTTTGCTTTTTGAAATGTGATATTAAATATAAATCGGGATATTATTAAATAATGAGTTGATTACAAATTATATCTCAATTAGTCTGCAAACTTGCTTGTATTTAACTTTTATTTAAATATCAAGATTTTTAACAATTATTACTTCTTTTTAAGCAAATGTTAGGCTCATGTAAATGTTGTCTCTTCTAAACTTTAGTTAACATTTACATCTTTTGTAATTTAATTACTTTTGTAAATAAATTTGTTCATAATGAGAAAGTCAATTATGCTATATCTGATACATACTTTAAATTTTGGTACACCATAATTATAGAAACGTGAAGAACACGAAGAAGCAGATACTCGAATTATATATCATATTTGCCAAATACATTTTGACGCCGACATTGTCATACGCTGCTCAGACACTGATATTTTAATAATACTTCTTGGCAACATGGACCACTTAAACGCATCTTTAAAACTTTGGATAAATTTTGGTGTTAAGAATAATGAGCGAATTGTAAGTGTTAATCAAATACTTCTATTGATGTTGATTGGTGTCCTGTATAACATTAGAAAATTAACATAGAAAAAATGACTTTACGCTATGAATTTAGTGTGTTACTTGTCAAATGAGTGCATCAAGTCGACTTAAGAGAATAACTATTGTGCGGATTGTTTTATTCTCGGTCGACTCTTATCACTATCCAGCTCATTGCTATAAATCTAGTTCTATTATGTGTCCTCTTACATAATTATTTTTTCTCAATATTTCATTAACTTCACTTAGAAATGACTTAATGGGATTATCTAAAACAAATTTAAACTGTTTAACATTAAAAAATACAAATTTTTACAACATATTATATATAGGCATATTACTTATACAGACCTTTCAGAAAATCGTTAAGGAAATAATTATTATGCGGGTTGAGTTTTAACAAAAGCATGTTTTACTAAATCAATAAAAAATAAGCAAAAGTGAAAGATATTAAAAATGTGTGTTGTTTTACCGTATCAGTAATATATCATCAAATGATTACAAACCTCTTACTATATATATATTTTTCTTTAAAAGTAAAAAAAAAAACTCACTTACCGCATTTAGCAAAGATAACACTTAGGTATAAAAATCAGCAACATTGGCTTAGAAATTATCACCATTATTTATATATATTTTTACATACAAACTTTATTTTTCCTGATTAAATATATCTATAAAAACAAAAACGATTTTATAAAAGTATTACAATGTACACACTTTATTTTTCCTGATTAAAGATTCAATATATTTTTTTTTAAAAAAAGAGAATAATTTAGAAAAAAAAAAGATAAATTTGAATTGATAAAAAAAAAGTTTGCTAATTTACTAATTCAGTAATTCATTATTTATCTAATGCTGTGCTTGTAATTCCTCCATAAATTGGATTTTGCAATTTTTTATAATGTGCAAAATAAATGAAAAAAGGTTTGGTTTTTTAAAAAATAGTTATCTGTAACGTACATATGCAAATTGGTTATTATGAAGATACTTTATTATTTCTAATATATATTCTTTAACTCCGGGAATTATAATTGCAATATCATTTAATGTTTAGAATGACTGAGAAGAGTTTTTCTCAAATTAGCTTTTTCAGAGCTAATTTTAGAAAAATCCAAATAGTACACATGTAGATAGGAGATAAGAAAAATTTGTACTGATTGAAAAAAAAAAGTTTGTTAATTTACAAATTCATTAATTATCTAGTGCTGTGCTTGTAATTTCTGCATAAATTGGATTCTGCAATTTTTAATACTGTGCGAAATAAATGAAAAACGTTTAGTTTAAACCAAGTGGTTTTTAAAAAAAAACCATGTGGTTTAAACCAACCAACCAACCCTGGTAAAGATTCTTATACATCTACTAGGTTAAGTCCGGAAAGTAATTCCTCCACCAAATATAAGCCCCCCCCCCCCCCTCCCAATGGATGACAATTTTGAAACTAATTTTGAAGGATTTTCTGATGATGTAAATAAAATTTGTCCCATTTATTTTTATTATTTTTCTTTATTTTTTGCATTTTTAAAATTTTGTAATTATTATTATAATTGTTTTTTGTAATTCAAGCCTATATGCTTAAAATATAATTTTGTATACTCAGTGTTAATGCTTCCGTAAAGATGCCTTTTTTGGTCGTGCTAATCCGCCATTTTTGTGGTGTTCCGTAATACTGGCTAGTGTTGGTCTCAAGCATGCCATATTTGGGGTTTGCTGCTAACTTAAATTCTAAATGCTTCTATAAAAGATGTTGTCTATACAACTATTACAACTTGAAAATTATAATAAATAAAATTTTTTAAACTATCTTAATAAGCAAAGTTAAAGCAAATTTAAAGGGTTTTTTTTTGTATTTCGTTTCTACTTCAATAAATCCGGGAAATGAACTACTGCAAGGTTGTGAAATCTGGGTTGAGCTAATATTGAAAATGGAAGCTAGACTTTAAAATTTTGGTGTTTCTTGAGCTTTATTAAAATGTAAACAAATAACACTTCCTTTTATTTTCATTAAAACTTTAGTTTGAAATTTTTAACTGAAATTTCTTGGTCCTTTAGATATCACAAATTGTTTAATTGTTTGTAATCTCTAGTTTAGTTTATTTTTTGTTTCAATTTTTAATATATGCATAATTCTTCCAATCATTTAAAATACTTGAAGTGAAGAATGAAGCTTAAATATTGCATTTAAATTTGAAAAAGTCGGAAAACAAAAATCATTAATTGTGCACAAGTTTTAGCTTCATCATGGAAACTCATTTTATTATTTATGGTGATAAATTTTGTTTTAAAATCAAATATGCTGATTTTTCTTTTATTGTACTAGTGTCTCCTGGTGGTGCTCGTCATCCTAGAGCTGGTACCTTAGGACATCATGCTGGAACATCAGGCCAAAATGCAAACGGTCCTACAAATGGCCCTGCCAATGCTAACAATGCCATCAAAATGGAACCTCCTTTGCCTGAACCTATTCCCAGCACAACTACGAGTACAAGTTTGAGTTTTGCTCCTCCCACTCTTACACCCACCATCAGTCCTAGCCACTATAGAGCCTCCCCATACAAGCCAGAGTGGCAGGGCCCACCCTCTGGTGTTCACTAGGAGAACATGTTGTTCTACATAAACATATTTTACCATTATTTTCAAATTTAGGTCTCATTTGAATGAAGACACCATTGCCAGTCAAATTCATGCAACCAAATGAACTTGAAAATGTTTTGTTCCTATGTGCTAAATATCATGTATCATTGAAGTGATTATTTTTAGGTCTTTTTTTATTGACATTCATCCAGCTTTGCAGAACAACTTCATTGAATTTTCAATTGAAATTGAGGGGAAATTAAAAAAGTAAAAACTAAGGTGAAATATGTCATTGTGTAAAGACTTGCAGTATTTGCCCACTTTCTCTTAACAAAAAAAAAAAAGTTTTCTCTGCACAATCCCCAACATTAATGCATGTAAACTTCCATAATTCTAAAAATGAAATTTTGATAGGTCACTACTATAATAGAAGTTTTATATTTTTGTAACTTGGTTGAGTTTATAACTAACTTTTTATTTTTAACCTGAACATCCATTTTTATGTGTCCTACAAATGCATTTTAGCACTATTTAAAAACTTATATTTAATGAAGTCCTTTTTTTTTTTTTTTTTTTACAAATTTTTAAAAAGTTGTGATAAATTTATAATTTATTATGATATTCTTTATCATTTTCTATAGAGTTTTGAGGACTTGAATTGGCTCATTATGGTTCCCTATTGAAGAAGCCATATTAAACTTCCTTAAGTCTCACCTTTTATTAATGTAATGTATTACTTATTATTGTATTATAAAGAGCAAATATGATGTAGTAACAAAGGCAAAGTAAGTAACATAAATATTTCCTCTGTTCACCCATTAACATTAGAATGACCAGAACAGTAATTTTGACGGCAAAGTCAATTTTAAAAAATAATACTCGTAAGATATTTGTCAAATCTCTCTCTCTCAATGAGCTTTCATGACTTCTATTGATATTTTGAGCTTTTTAAGTACATATCATTGTTTATTCCATCATTCCAATATTAATTAAGTATTTTAATTAATGATAAGCTTTTACCAGATTGATGGACATAGTCAAAAAGACGGCTATAGAGATTTGCTTCATGTGGCTTTGAATTACAAGTTTTCTCCACTTTCATATATTCTTTCATTTTGTTGCTCATTCACACAATTTCAATGATGATATTTTAGGGTTAAATTTTATTCAGCAGGCATTTGTTTACAGTGCAACTGTAGGTGAATGTGAGTCATATGCTTCAAGAATTAAACTTCCCATATGAAATAAACTTTTTTTTTCCTTTTCAAGCTTGCAGATCCTTTGTTGAAACATTTGCTGGTACAATACAACTAAATTACACAGAACTCCTACATTTCGTAAAAATACAACTAAAGCACCTTTCTCAAAAGTTCTAATGAAAGGCGAAGAATTCTTATCTTTTGCTGATGTAAACAAAAATATATATTACCTGCATCTTGAGCAGTATGCTTAAATTGTTAAAATAGCTTATCCCCTGTTTCTCGGAATGCAGCTAAAACTACATTTTTGTAATTGGACAAAGAGTGAAGTGTCCAGTTTATATTTACAAAAACATTTTCGATCTTCCAGTTGTAATTGTTCTTGTGATTTATTTTTATTATAAACTTATGTAAGCGTTTCACAAAGTTAAAAGTGTTGATATCATTTTTCAAGGAACAACCTACATGCTTTCCTATCTCTTCCAAAAACACATTCTGGCAAAACGAAAGTAAAAATACTGTACCACACATCTTAAACCCATATGTCGGTGCAAAATGTTTAAAAGGGTACATTGGAAATTTTGATTCCAAATTTTGTATTATTGGTTCAAATGTGATACAAGGATTTAATGATAACACCATGCTCTAGTTCCAGGAAATCAAAAGTATTTTACTGTATGTTATGTAATAAAGTAAAAATTGCTTTTTAAAATGTTACATGCACTCAGAAATAACTTTAAATTACTTATTTTTCCACTTCACAATATATTTCCATTGAATATATTTCATTATTTCTTATTGTGGTCAAAATCACTGCAATGGTCATTCTAATCAGTTGTTTAAAATCCTGGCTGTTCTAGTGTTAATGCCCCTTATAATTACCGGTTATTCTGGATTATGTAACAGTAGCAATTCTAGGTGTTGAGGGGGAGGGGAATCTCGTAAAACTGATTATTATTTTTTAACATTTAAGTTGAACATTATGTATGATTTTCATTCGATTGAAATGTTTTGTTAGGTTCAATATTGTTTAAAATTAACGTTTTTAATTTGGCCATATTGCTGTTTGCTATTTTTATAAACTTCTCAAGTATATACATTTTACATTTAGTGATTATTTTTGTGATTTAGAAATTTTCTTTCCATTTGGCTGTCATATATCCAATATATAGTTTGAAAAATGTTTTAGATATTGTAAAATTTATTGTTGTAGAATCTTATATGCATTTGTGTTATGATCAAATTTGCACCTTTCGACTTTTTAATTTTGTTGATAAGCATATATATATATATGTAACATGAATTATATTTGGCATCTGCCTTTGTTATATTTTATTCTGCAATATAATTACTTTTGCATCTTATGTCTTGATAAAATTTTAAAATTATTTGAAATTGCCAGAAGAAATATTACTGTGCATACTGAAATATGTTTAACTGGTGTTATAAATGATGTAAATAACTTGCCAGAACACTATGTACACTATGATTTTGTAAAGACTTCCCAAGATAGAATCGATAAATTATAATTTCTAAAGATCAAAAGATATACATGTGCATGCCGTAAATATGCATTCATGTCTATCTATGTAAATATATACTTAAATTTTATTATTTTTGTGTGTATTTTTTTCTACATTGTGTATTTGTTATAATGTTATACTTGGTGATTACTTACTTGTTTCCAAGCTTTGTTCAGTGTTATGATTTGGAACACATTCGTTACTTTAACTGAATAATTTTGAATTTAGTTATCAAAATCACAACTAATAATTTGAGTAATTGTCTGTAACTCTACTTTTTACCATATTCAAGTAAAGTAGTAAAAATCTGTTAAATTTTTACTAATGACTACTGTTGAAATTTATTGATTAAAATCAAAGATGGTATTTACTGGGTGTTCTAAAAAAAGAAGTTTCAGACTGGTTTTCAAAGATCTAGATTCTTCATTTGGGAAATTATGAGACTTTTGATTATCAGTCCATAACAAATATTTATTTTTCGATACTTTCATTATTGTTTACACAGCTTCAAACATTTTAAAATTAAATTTTGTGGAAAATATTTTGCGAGGGAAATTAAAGGGAAAAAAAACAAATGTTGATGCAAAAACTGAAAATCTGTATTAAATATCTAAAAAGTAGTTTGTAAAAATCCATTGATAAAACAAGTATATGTACTATTTCAGTCATTTTTTAAAGGGGGGGGGGGGGTCCTTTTTAAAATAATGAATTTGATGATGAATAAAAAAATTCAGTTTTTATATAATTACAAAATTTTCTTCCTTTTTCGTGGGAATGAAATATTTCTACCATTTTCATAATAATGTGGTGTAAATAGATAAGTTTGTAACTCTTGATTTATGCTCTCAACTTATCCACACACTGTTAACTATTCAGTTCATCTTCAGTAACTTCTGTTATCCTAAAACTAAATGCTGGAATTAGTTCAGCTGTCATGTTTTTAGTTTGGTTAACGTTTCATAAGTTGAGAATCCCACTACGATTGTCATGTATTTCAGGCCTGTCTGCAAACTTTTAAAACCCAACTAGTCATTTCTATAATTTTTATGGTTTTTTTGCCTTTTATATTTTTTACCTTTTTCCTTTTAAAAATATTTCATACATAAAATTCCAGGGTGATTTTTTTTAAAATGTTTTTTTAAAATACAATTTTTGTGTATTGCTAAATTTTATAAAGTTCATGAATATTTCAGTAAACAATCATGGCTTCTCAAATCAGTGCTGTTTAAATTTATCAAACTTTCAAATATGAAATGAAACTTAGCAGACATTTGTTTTATAATTTGGTGATGTTTGCAATTTACACTAGAATGTTTGATTTATGTATGTATATATTTTCCCACCAATCAATCTAATTACAATATACAAGTATATTTATCATTAAAAGATCTTTTTTATTTAACTAAAGTTTTTAACAATACTGATTTTGAATGCACAAAAAGTAAAAACAATCCATTTTTATGGCTACTGTGGAAAAAACATTTAATTTTTGATCACAAAGATCTGAGTAATAGAAAATATAGAAACACTCCTCTACGGCAGACACCAGCGGGACATAGTCGTCTAATACAGAGGTATTCACAAAAATCGCTTTTTTTCGCCCATGAGGGTCTCCATTAGGAGGAGTTACACTTTAATAACTTTGTTTTCAGTAATATCTTCAGTAACCTTAATTACTGAATATAGGTTGGCAATCATAATGCATTCTGTCATATGAAATTTTTTAAAAAACTCATTTGATTGTAATAAATGCAAATCAATATTAATATAATATGATAAAAATCCAGGGAAATTCTAGAATTAATACCAAAAATCTCTGAATGTAGAAAACCAATGGAAAATGTGTTTTATTTTGTATATATTCTTTAAAAGTTTAAAGTGATGAGTTGCATTGTTTAATTTTAATTTAATAGGCATGTACATGATTATGCTTACAAATGACATAGAATTGCCATTGTTTTTTTTTTTTTTTTTTTTTTAAATTCAAAAAGAAAAGTGCCATATTGTTATTTAATAATGTATATTAAAATCATTTAGTTCACTTCTTGCACTGAAAAGAGACATTCTATCCGGATAGAGCATAGGCAATTTGTCTATTACTCTTTATTCTGACACGTACTTAGTGATGAACCAAAGTCAATTTTTCTGAAATTAAAAAAATAAGCATGACTGATCTTTTATAGCATTTGTTAAACATTGGATGCTTGATTCGGTGAGAGAAAATAAACGTACTTAGCAATAAAAAAACCCTACATTTTTGGGTAATAAATTTGTTAGAATTTTGTTTTCAATTTTTGAGCCTTGCCTGTCATGAGAATGTGATATGTTGTAAAATAAAGTTAGACATGAAATATTTTGTATGACATTCACAAAATAAAATTACAGGAAGTTTCCATAAGTTTTTGGAATGTTGTAGAATCTGTCTTGTTTCTTTTTAAAAAATATTTTAGCCATTTAATGAATATTAATTCCACACTTCAATGTTTATGCTTAACATTATTTAAATAAATGCATTTTTTGTTCCTCTCCAGTATGTCATTAAAATTAAAGTTATAAAGAACAAACATAAAATCAGTTGTAATTGTTTTCATATAAATGACTATTTTCTTAAAGCATTCCTTACACATATTTATAGAAGCATGAACTCATTTCATCCAGAAAAGGTTCATCAGGATGCTAGAAAAAAATAACTGATATGGTAAAAATTACTTGGGTTTATTAATAGGAGAAAGCCCTGTGTATACTTCTGAAAAATTAGGTACCACAATGCAAAAAAGTAGTTCAAAAGGAAAATTATTATTTTTTAAACAATTTGATCATTGAATGCCAAGATCATGCTCTCAAACTACATTACTCTCATATTCTCAACTTCACCCATCAATAATACTAAAAACAGTTATATGAACTTCATGTGAAATTCTTTGAAATATGAAAATAATTTAACGTAATAATTTGAGGGAAAAAATGGTGAACACAAAACTTAAAATTTTTTGATGAATGTTCAGTGAAGTGCTATGTGTCGCTAAGTTCTCATTTTCAATCAACTAATCAATCTAAGTTAACATTTTCATACTTAGTAATTTATTTTAAGAATACATGTTACATTTTGTAGAAACCTTGAATTGTACTGATTTGTGTATTGTTGAACATAAAGCTCGGGTGCCAATGTTTTATTTTCCACTGTAAATAGACATTTATACTCTGTATTTAGATGTTGGCTGTAAAAAATGCCAGGAAAGCTTTACTGTGTGACCTTGTATTTTTTCCTTATTTGTATGGGTAGTTTAATGTGCCATTCTCATCTTAGGGAGACATTTATCTGTAGCCTCATATTTTTATAACAACTTAGCACAGTCTCCTTAATTATATTGCTGAGAAGCATGTCTCCTATCAGGAAACTAAACATTTGGTGATATCTTTTTCACTGATATTGATTTTTTTAAAACCTTTTGCTCATTTTTAATCATGTATTCTCAAGTTATGTATTCAAGTGTTTTGTTTTGTTTATTTTCTGCCAATTTAGCTTTCATTAATAAAAAATAAAATACTCATTTTGCATGGTTTTTAATATTTACATTTATGGCCTGCACAAAACTAATATCAACACTAGTGACTATGCACAACATTTTATGCTAACCACTAATTCTCACTGTCATGTTTCCTATCTTTTATAGCAGAAAATTTTCGTCTTGCAGCAGATTAAAACAATCTTGTCGGTGGAAAAGTTTCCAGGAGAAATAAAATAATCTTTGCAAAATTGTAAGAAAACGCTATTTAAACCAACTTTTTGAAATAATAAATTTATTGTGATTCTACAAAACAAGTTTAGCAAGATACAGCTTTTGAAGCTGTAGATTCTGAAACTGGTGAACTTAAAGTGTAAAGCACAGTAATGCATGTCATATTTAAAAAAAATGCAATTCAGAAAACAAAGATAAATAAAATTGCTGAATACTCGTAATCCTTACAAAGAAGAGAAAAATTGTCTTAAAACAGTCAAAGGTTCTTACTATGTAATAGTAATAAATAAATAAAACTGCTTATAGTTTTATATGAAAAAAATATAAAAAAATTATTCCTAATGAGCTGTGTATATATCAACATTGTAGTTTAATCTGAAAAAACTACAATGTCTCTGCAATTTGAGTAAAGGTTTCTTTTCGCATGATTTTCTTTCTACCTTAGCACCTGAGTAAGAAAAAATAATTATATTAACTTTAACAATACATATAATCAGGGTTCACACTGGGGGAAAATACAAGGTGGGACTTCCCACCTTGACCAAAATTTTAAGTGGGATTTTTAAAATTTAAGTGGGAACTTTTCTTTCTGTTTTTGTCTTTAAAAATATTACTAAATTGTCCGATCATGATCCAATACAAACTATGTAATAAAAAATGATTATCTAAGCTATGCTCAGCAAAGAAATAATAAATATCAACAAGGTTCACACAAAACGGATCCTTAACAAAATTCGCGATCGCAAAAATGGGTGCTTTATAAAATGTTAAGCTTGAAAAAGATCCTCTGATATTTTAGTTATTTAACCAAAATTCTTTGATGTGTGATTTTTTACACAAAAATTCTAAAAATTAGTTTAATATTTCCTCTATTTTTTCTGCTCATATGTCATTTTATCTATAGTTTACAATTAAAACTGTTAGACACCAGCATTCTCTTGGGACCAAGAAAGATTCCCTTTCTCCACTCCTTTTTTTTTTTTTTTTGATTTTGTCCTCTGTGAATAGAATGAATGAAGATAAATCTGCATTCACAAAGGGCTTAAATTGTGCAATAATCCCAAGGAATGAAGAAGTTGTCAATCTTTGTCCCATGTTATATATGATAAATAGGGTTCCTAGATTCTTCTTTTTATTAATGAGGATAAGATGGCAGTTGAAAATTAACATACTCCATTTAGTTTGTATTGAATTATCAGTTTAGAATAGTAGTTTCGTTTCGCGATGTTTTGAACGCGTGTCCGTTAGTTGCGGGAAATCGCGCAAACGAACTTTTTTTGAGTGGGATTTCAAAAAGTACTGCGGGAATCGCGCGGCCTAGCGCGAACCCTGCATATAATATATGAAATTCGTCTGCTACTGTGGCGCAATGGCTGATGCCTAAGGTAAAGATTGCTGGTGTTTTTCTGCGCTAGAAATGCATGTGGGGAAAAAAATTTATCATGGATCAGGATATAAAAATAAATTTTCTTATCAAATCAAGAAATTAAGTTGTAAAGAAAAATATTGAAAAATTTCCTTACGGAGGGCAAAGTAATAAATTTTCTATTCAAAGAGCATTTTGCCAAAAATTTTTCAGGGGAAGTCTTTTTGATTTGAAGGTAATACCACACTCTTAGAAATAAAGCCCAGCCTTTACTATTGTAGACCTCTCCCTAGTGTAGTTGAGGGGGGGGGGGGGAGGCATCAGTTACTTTTTAGTTCTTTGTACGAAGTACAGAAGTATTGTAATCGCAAAAAAATTTGCGCTCAAATTTCAGCCTAAATTTTGCATTTCTATCAAATTAATCAGATTGGACAGTTTTTTTCACAATGTCAGTATGTATGTACTTACGCACGTGCTAATGACCATTTAAATATCAATTTTGACCATCCCTGGAATCCGTTTTCATGAGTTATGTCGCGCAGACTATGTTCGTATCTCGCATAACTCAAAAAATTAGTCGTAGAAGATTGAAATTTCGTTTGTAGACCCAGTACACGGTTTAGTTGTGCACTTCTCCTTTTGGTTGCTCCAAAAGAGGTGTTTTATGCAATTTTGTGTCAATTGCATGCAAATTTCCAGTCGCTTTCAATAATAAGATATTTACCCAAGGGCATTATTCAAACCAACACATAGTTAAGCATATTCGGGGCCCATTTAGCAACAAGTTGCGAATATTTTGCCAATTTTGGCGCTAAAATAGAGGAGCCAAATCCGGTGTCGGTTCGGCGATATTTGGATACTTTCCCGTAGAACTCCCACGTTAAATCACTTGCAAGAATTAGGATCTTGCAAAATTATCTTCTCTCCATTGGTTCTTAACGAACTGGTAAGTTTAAGTTTAAAATGCTCTTCATGCCTCACCCTAAGGCATGCTTTTTTTTTCTTTGCAGATTTTGTTCAGTTACTGTTGTATTTTAATTTCAGATTTCTCAGGCCAATAAAAATAAATTCCATTAATCCTAGAAATACCATTCTTTACATTTACTAAACTATATAGGTGTAGGAAAATGAAAGTGAACTAAATATTTATTTAAAAAATAATGACAATAAGAAATGTAACTTTTAACGTGCGTGTATGATACACTTATCCATTTATTTTTTTGGTTCTTAAAAAGGTGTATTATATTTAGTGTAACAAGGAAGTCATGTGGTGTGCACACATTAGCTCGTTTTCATTTTAACACAGGTAAAATCATCCCCCCCCCTCCTTTTGCTGCAGGACTGTACCAGTGCCCGACTCATGGGCCTCTACAACCTAGTGGTTAAGATGTCGTACTTCCAACTGGAAGGTCGCGTGTTCGATACCCGACCTGCTGGAGACCCACCATGTACAGTTGGGGATGAGTGCATATAAAACTGGACCCCACTACCGCACACCCGGGGGAAGGCATCTGTCAGGCCTAGTGCTAACAGGGATGGAAGTTGGAGGAGAAAAGTGTCTATCCCATATTTTAATTTTCAAATTTGGCAACCCTGTCTCTGGCTGCCTAGATCTTTTGAAACGCTAATATTGGTGTAGCATAAGTTGGTGGTTTGCTATATAACATATATGGAGGAAATTTTCTTGCACTACCCATTCAAGGATTTTAGACATGATGGATTTTGTACACTTTCGGGAATAGTCTAGCTGGGGAGACCTTCAATAACTAGGGAAATCTCCAAATATGGCAACATTTAAGCATTGATACTAGCCAATGCTTAAGTGTTGCCATATTTAAATATTATCAAGAGGTGAGATGGCTAATTAGTTTGCCATACCTCACCAGTCATCTCCAAATTTACATTTGATGAGATCCACCCACCCAGTTTTAAACATTCTTTTGTTTGGCTGTACAATCAGATTTGATGTTTGTCACAAAAAAAAAGGAAAAAATTGGCAAATGTATAAAAATTGCAAATAAATTTCAGCAAACAGTAAATGTTTTTTTTTTTTTTTAAATTTAAGTTTTACTTAGATTTGTGAAAGTAAAAGTGAAGAGTACATAAATATTATCACTTTCTGCAAATTCAAAGTGTTATAGATATCAGTTATTTCAATTGAATAATAACATAAAAATTACATCATATTTTCGTGTTAATTTATTTAAAATTATTGAAGTCGGTCAACATTATTGTCTTTGATGACAACTTGTTCAGACAAATTCTAAATACATAATTGATGATAAAACAATGAACACACAAAACATGGAAAGGTAAACCCATTATTTTCATAACACTCAATATAGCTTTGTCTATACAATAGACAATATCAGGAAATGAAAATATAGTAAAAACGGCTTCAACAACTATCGATAACTTTTCAGTTCTTCATTAGCAGTTTTGAGCAAAATATTGAAGTCAATGTGAAGAAAGCTCCTCCAGAATTTCCTAACTTTTCCCCAAATTTCAGATGGGTAGCAAGGGCTGCTAATTCCGTGGAATATGCGAGCTATTGCTCGACCAGTGAAATCCTGGTCATGATGAGTGCAGATCAGGTCTCGTATTTGTGATCTAGCATACAATAGCATGTCCTGTAGAATTAAAAAAGAAGTATATTAACAAAATTATTTTCTAAGCTAATAAACAATTGCTAATATTTCGATGGCAAACTTGAGAAACACTGAAATTGTTCTTTCAAAAGATCATTTTTACATAGTTTCCGAGCATTTATTTCAATTTAGGTTTTGCTTGTTTTCACCATTTAGAATTAAAGCAAAAAAAAAAAAAAAAAACACCTTATTTTCACCAAATTTTGAAGCATTTATTTGAGCATTTATTTCTCTGCAAATAAGGACCTTTGAACCAAGCCCCCAGAAGAAAATTCTGGCTGTACTACAGATATATAGGGAAGGTGCATCAGTTGTAGCCATTTTCATATTTAAACTAGAAATGTTAATTAAATGTTGTTTAAATTGCTTTTGATGCTTCTGTAGAAGGAATGTAGTCTCTTACAGCTTTTTCTCCTAAACTGGCCACAATTGGTGCACTTTGTATGTCTATTAATATTTATGTAATTTGATAATTAAGATGTGTAAACAAAATTAAATAATCTAACATGAACCTTGAGCCATTACATTTTTTACTTTATTTTAACATTCGTTTTTCTAGTAATTTTGCATTTTAAGATGTTGTCATTATATATAGAACTAGCTGTACCCGGCCACGCTTTGCTGTGGCTCAGCCTGGGTTGATGGAAAAGCAAGAAAAAGCACATATTTCTAATATGTTTCATTTGACAATGCTTGTTGTTTCATTGTCTGAAAATATAGATTGTCTGGTTTACCCATTCTAGAACACGCAATATATAATGGTACACATGAGAAGATCTAAACTGCTCAATTTGATTGATTGGTCTTGAGCTTTATGTTTTTCACAATGCTTGCGGGCATTTTTTTTTTTTTTGTTCCATTGTCTGTGAAGATTTTGATATTGTCTGGCTCGGCACATTGAAAAATTCCAACATAAGCCTTATCCAAACAGAAGAAACACAAACACACAAAAATTCTAAATTAAAAATTTGCCGTTCAAAATACATTATCTGTGTTTTAAAGTTCCCTTAAAAATACTAAAAGAATACTTCAACACAAACAGAAAAACACAAAATTTTAACATCAGGATGAAAAGAGCTAAATGAAACTGTTAACATTCAAAATAAGTAATCTTTGTTTTAAAGTTACATTTAATCTTTGAGTGCAAAAATACTAACAAATACATCAATACAAACAGAAAAAACAAAAAATTTTTGAATAAAAATTAAAATAACAAAATTAAACTGTTGCTATTCAAAATAAGTAATCTTTGTTTTAAAGTTCTCCTTAATCGTCGAGTGCAAAAATACTTCAACACAAACAGAAAAAATTATTAAATCAAAATGAAAATAGCTGTACCCTGCCAATTGTTGCAAGTGGCTCATTCTCCATAATAAAACATTAAAAAACGAAATAATTAAATCAAAGTTGCAATAAATTAAAAGTGATATATAAAAGCATATGTTCTGATTAAATTTCAAAGCAATCGGTGAAGTACTTACGGAGATTTGAGGTTATGAACCAAGGCTGAACTTGATCGTAACCGTAAACTGGATCACGTTCAGCCTTGTATGAACAAACGAACACTTACATTTTTATTTATACAGCTTATATTACCCGGAGTTGAGGAAACTGCTAATTATTATTTTTGGATCAAGGTAAGCCTTAAGAAATCGAACTAAAAAGCTTATAACTGGCCTTCTTTTTGACTTAGAAACTTCGAACAAATTCCATCTTGTGCAGAAAAATCAGCGCTTTCGATTGATATATTACATTAATATGTGCAAGGTTTTTTCCCCCCCCGTAATGGGAAATTTATGTAGAAATTTGCTTAAAATTGGAATAAAAAAGGAACTACTAGTCGGACTTTTTTCTAACGGGTCTATAAACCATCCTCTTGAATCACTCTCTACTGGCAAAATTTCAAAGCAATCGGTGAACTACTTTCGGAGATTTGCGGCTCGCACAAACGATCACTTACATTTTTATTTATATAGATTAATAGGGGTTACATTTTCATAAAACTCGGACATTTAGTTTGAGCAATAGCAATATTAATAACAGGTTACTGCATCCAAAAACATGTTGTTTAAAGATTGAAAAATTTGTTAGATGATTTTAATATGCAAAATTTTGCAATGTTTACTTTCATACATAATGTAGTTTTTCTTTCTTTTTTTCATCACAGCAAACTAAAAATAAAGAAAACAAACCTAATGGAACCATTCACTTTATGAATAAAAATATAGATTTTTAATATTATACGGACAAATCATTTGCGGCTGAAGCATAACAAAAATTTTGCTTTTTTAATTCTTTGACAACTATTTTTTTACCTTATTACCTTTTTTTTACCTTCATTTTTTAAACCAAACATTTTAATCTACAAGCTGGCTTATTTACATTTCAATCCTACCAGTAGCGATCAGCCTGCAACAAGTTGATTTTTAAAGTACCATTTAAATATTGAACACCATCCAGGACACTTAAGATGAAACATTTATAAATAGCTTTGTTTTAAGACTAAGACATATGTGCCCCTTAAGTAGTGAAAAGTTTCAACACTCTTAGATATACTACCTATTTGTACTTTCTTATACAAAGTTGAAATTAATTCTTTAAATGCGATTAAATATTAATTAATTAATATTTAATAATTTTTTTATACCTCATTAATAATAAATTTTTTTATACCTCAGAAATTAATAATTTTTTTATACCTCAGGAATCTTATTTTCTGTAAAAGTAGAACCTAACGCATCATCAAGCAGTACTTCATTGCTTGTAAAATATGTGTTTACAGCTTCTTTAATCTTCTGACTTTGTTCTAAATTTGCTTCATCACAGCATGCCCAATAATGAGCGTTGGAATATCTGCATGTAAAATAGAGTATATTATTTAGAAGAGGATGCTTCAAATAATATTGATAATAAAAACAATAATAATAAATAAACAAATGAATAATTCTCTAGAAAAAAGAGAGAGATACTGAATAGTTTCATGACAAAATGCCAAATAATGAATACAATATTTTTCAAACAGACTCGCATTTTGCAATGCATTCCTTGTTATCATTTGGCTCTATGGGAAATTTATTTTCTGGATGATCTACTATTTCTTTGAGAAATTGCCAGAAAATTGCCTTTTTATTCAGAACATTATTTTTTTGGATGAAAATCATAAAAATTGCATACAATGTTGAGAGGCTTAAGTAATGAAATTGATAGTAGGATGTTAGCATACATTTTAAATCTAAGTTCATCACTTCATGAAAAGTAACAGCACAATGAGATATACTAAAGGACAACATTTATCATGGTTGGACCTAGAAATGTGAGTTGTCAATTCAGTACATTATTCAGTACATCTATCACTAATTTGCTACTTCTGAGTTGCACTAGTGTAAAATGAATAACTAAATGAAACATAATTAATTAATTAAACAAATTTTTTACTTTTGGAAAACAGAAAACAGTGAATTGAGATTCTCAAGTTCTTGCTTCTCTGATGTTACAACTTTCTTATGTAGATAATCAAGAATAGAATCAAGCTCATCTTCCGAGAGATTCCCAGGCGCAAGGACATGAAATGAAAGATCAGAGAACTCCACTAAGACTCCAGTCTTGCGTTTTTGTTCTGGAAAAAATACATTGGTAATTGTTAATCTGTACATTTATTCAAAGCTGTTTCAATAGTTGTTGAAAAGTAATAATTTTGCTACCTACTAAACCAAAAAGAGTTCATGCTCTCAGTGAAATACTGCTATGAAAAAACAAAGGTTTAAATTTGTCAAGAATTTGAAATTAATGCACAAAGGGGAATGAAAATGTTGGAAGAAAAGCAAATATAAATAGCATTATTGTATGTTTGCAGCATTGGAAAACATCACGGTATTATGTAAATATCAAAATATCAGATGTTTATGATATAAGTATATCAGATATGGGGCCGTTCATAAATGACGTCACGCTTTTTCCCCATATATTTGACCCCCCCTCCCTTTGTCACGTGTCACGCTATGTTGCATAATGCATGATGTCACACTTCTTGTTACCCCCTCCCCTCCCCTTGTCACACTTCACAATTTCATGAACCCCTCTCCCCCCCCCTCGAAGCGTGACATCATTTATGAATGATCCCTATATATCAATGATAGGTATAAAAGATGCTTTCTTGCAAAATTATTTTAAAACTATGTTCATTAAAATTATACAAACCGGAATGTTATTAAATCAACTAGTTAATTACTAATTAAGACAAATTTGCTTGTATTTTTTTCAAAAAAATTATTACAAGATTTTTAATAATTATCACTTTACTTAAAACAAAACTTGGGTTCATATATAAGGTACCCTTTACGTTCTCTGTGGTACATTTTATTTAACATAAACATCTTATGTAATCAATGTAAATTTGTTTATCATAATAAGCAAATATCAATTATGCTATACCTGATGCATACTTCTAATTTTGGTACAATACCATAATTATAGAAATATAACAATAAAAGTTTCTATTGATATTGATTGGTGTCATGTTAAATATTATGGAAAATAACCATAGAGAAAATTAGTTTACACCATGAGTTTAGTATGCTACTTCCCTGATGAGTGAATCAAAGTGAAATTAATAAAGCATCATCAATATGCCAATCGCCAATTATTTCTCTAAAAATTAATTACCTATAAATTGTCATTTGATGAAAAATTAGGATTTTTACGCCAAATTTACTAAACGCTTAATTTGTATCTATAGTGGACATTTATAAGACACTTATTTGCATTAGTAGCGGACGGAAATTAATATCATCTATTTTATGCTGTTAACTTGGAGAAATAATTTTAAAAATGACAAAAGGGATAATTCATAAATGATGTCACGCTTTTTAGCCAAATCCCTAACCTTCTTATTGATCAGCTTTAGTAAAGAGCAGCAAATGTGACCATTGTGGAGGCAGCTATTAGATATTATGATCCATGTACATGCACAGATGCTCCACGCCAACCTTAGTTCTATTAACCAGCACTAGGAATTGTTCGCTATAGGTTCTGATAATTTCATTCAAGTTTAATGTTACATTTGCTTATTTTAGGAGCTTAAAGATCTAGGTGTCCACTTCTAGAGCAAGAGTAATGTAATGTAACATTAGAAAGTAACAATACCAACACTAGAAATAATTTTGGAAAAATAAAACTGCGTGTGCAGTGCATACACATATGTGCCAAACCACGATGATGAAATGTCGCCTCTGCAACGAATATTTTGTTTTTTTTTTCACTTAAATAGTTTGAATTATTAATTATTGTTCAAGTTCAATTTTTTTGATGATTGTATAAGAAATGCTAAAAATATTTTCATATGAAAATTATCTGGCCTTGATGTTTGAAACTCGGAAATTCTAAACATATTTTTAAACATCCCACAACTTCCAAACACATAGTAAGTTTGTGATTCATGTATATTTTAAAATCATGTTAACTAATTTTAAAAATAAAATTTGACATGCTGGATAATCGGATATTTCGTGCAGTGGCCGGATCAGATTTCGGGTATTTAAAATCTGTTGGATACCAGATATCTGGTGCCTTCTGGAAAGGACTGGTTCTATTGGGCGGAACCGTTTTATGACCTATTTGTAATTTTTGAGACTTTTTCATTACTTTCTTGACCAAATTCCAAATTTAATTTTATCGGGACTCTTGTGACCTATTGACAACCTAGTAAATTTTGAAACTTTGATAAAATGTGCCTAACTGCTACAGCATTAAAAAATTGGTAAATATATTTTGGCTTAAAGTATAAAAAAACTTACTGAACACAGTACTAAAAAAATGCAAATTTACCATTCCATTCTAAGCTCTTTATTTCCCTTTTGACAGCTGCAGATTTGAGACCCATGAAAGATGCAACCTGGACTACTGGAAACTGGTAATGAGAAATCTTTTCAAATTTTTTGCCTCGTCTTTCCTCCAAGGCAATAGCTGTTGCCACTGGAGGACTCTAAATATAAATAAAAATGCAATTAAAACAAATTATGAAAGCAGAATAGATGAATAATCATCTTGATCACATACTGCATATTTGATGTTAGATTTATACCAAGAATAGTGATATTTTTTTTTTAGAACAGTATTCCAAATTCAAGCAATGGAAATATTTTCTAAAGAAAACAGTACATCAAACTATTGGACATGTAAGTAAGCAAAAAGTTCTAATGACTAATTTTATGAATGGACAATATTCTATGCGTTTCCTGCCTCATCAGGGGAAATGGCAAATGCAAAACAAAAATTTTACAAATTGGCATAGAAAAAGAACTAAATTATTTGACAAGCATTAGTTAATAATAAATAAATAAATAAATAACTGTTCAAAACACAAATTTTGTCGAACTTTGCTAAGCTTCTCCAGATGCAAAGAAGCAGCATTAACATTTCTTTTGTTTTTCAAATACAACTATTTGCTGCTGATTAGAAATACTCTGGTCAAATAGATCAAAGCTAAAATGTTAGAGTACATGCATTGAGACATGATAAGATTCACACATGACACATTACGACATGTGAGGTTGGCATGAATGACAGTGTACAGGAAGGGTGTGATTTCAATCCCATTTCAAAAATTTCGTAAACTACCACGGAATGAAAATTTTGTTGAGCTGGAATGTTTAACAGTTTCAAAATTCTAGTACTCTTTAAATCACCTTGATCCTGCATAATGGTTGCAAAGAGTTTAATTTATTATTAGGATAAATAAACATAGTTTGACTAAAACTGCCATCTCTGCTTTATTCTGAGAAAAAAAATCAGAATATATTTAAAAGTCAAACATACTACCCAGTGGCAAATAACTCCATTTGACTACTTCCTGTATTTTTCTGAAGGAAAATTTTCTATATTGTATTCTGTTACATTTTGAAGATTACGTACTGATGAAAATTAAAATGGTTTTATCAGTGCAAAATAAAGAAGGTTTTACATTTGTGTGAAACAAGAAGCTTTTTGAGCACTTGCACTGTTTTTTTTTTCATATTAATTTAAATTAAGAATTTAAAAACTGTAAATTTACAATAAATTTGGAGACTACATGAACGAAAGGTAAAATTTAATGATTTAGCTCTAACAGAAAGGTTAATAGGGGGAAATCATAGAATCACAGAAAATATAAAAACAGAGGGATAAAAAGACAGATTTCTTCTAACTGGCCAATTATTTCTATCTTGTTTTTTATTTCCAATGGCAAGCAAATACAAGAGAAAAATACAAAACAGAAGAACACACAAGAAAGGACAAAACAATTCTGCATTTGCTCATGAGCTCTCTCGCCTGCCAGTAACATCCGCAGATATTTCTAGCAGAAAGGGCAAGACAATGGAATAGATGGACTGCATCCATTTTTATATTGGAACCACAAAGGCAGCAGTAGGGCAATGGAGACACTTCAACTTTATAAAGATGTTTTGTGAGGCAATTGTGATCTGTAGCCAGTCAAAAATAAGCAACAGCTTCACTTCAGGGAGCATCTGGTACATGTTGCAAAAGGCTAAACCAAGGTTTATGACCATTTCTATAGATTAGTTCTTGAAAAGATGTTAAACTCATAATTTATTGAGTGAAAAGTTTTATCGATTGAAAATTGACAGTTCCACTTGGAGGATTGATGCACCCTCTTTGGCTAGAACATCTGCGGCGTCATTGAGGGGTTTCCACAGTGAGATGGTATCTACTGAAAGGCAATATTATCAAATCGTGATTTCAGCAGAAAAATTAGAGATCTACATTCAAGGATTCTGCTATCAGGATGGGAAGATATTGAAGAAATGGATATTATTGCAGCCATTGAGTTGGAGAAAAACACTACCCTTCTAAATTTAACTTGGTGGCAGCTTAGCTGTCTTAAAGCTATTCGAATTGCCTCTACCTCTCCATCAAAGGCAGAGGCATATTTACCAACAGGGGAATAAAAAGAGAAAGAATCACCAAAAATCCCTGCTCCAGCATTAATGCAGTGATCCATTCTTGAGC
This sequence comes from Octonoba sinensis, assembly GCA_038502835.1. Classification (NCBI taxonomy): domain Eukaryota; kingdom Metazoa; phylum Arthropoda; class Arachnida; order Araneae; family Uloboridae; genus Octonoba; species Octonoba sinensis. Next base: position 11,107,101 of record CM076606.1, on the reverse strand, counting down.
CATTAGTATATATATGTAGCCAATCATCCTTGGGGTATTTAATAAAAATAGTTTGCAGAGCGAGCATTATCAAAATTACACTATTAGTATTGCTTTTAGTGACAGGTTGTAAAAGATTTAAATGACATTCTACTAGAGTGAATTCTAGTGGATTTAACGGGAAGGGTTGAGTGGCATTACTGCTCTGCAGAGAATTTCTCAGCTTGAGGGAGACCTCCACAAAACCACTCTGTGTTTTAAGTTCGTCTTGGTTGCAAATTAGGTTAACATTACTTATTGTATATTATTTTATGACAGATATTACCATCTTGTGGAAAATTTCAGAGATAATCCCCAGATTAGTAAAAGTACTTGTAATTGACAACTCTGCACAGGTTCTTATCTTGCAGAGGTCAAATCAGTAAAAATTCACACAGAAATGAAATGAATACTTGAAAACATACTTTACATGCTATTGAATGCATTTGCTTTGGTCCGCCATAACACCTGATTGTACAAGTTGAATATGTAGATGGTTGGATCTCAAGCCACTTGTTAGAATGCAGCTCCAAATAACAAAGCAATGTCAAAATATCTAGACAAAAGTATTAACAATAATTTCAATTGAATAAATATCATACATTTCTTATTTTACACTAACCTTATTTGTAACTTGATGACAAAACCTAAAGATTGTTTACTATTTTATCTACTTCGAATTTTACCAAACTATAAAGTTACATTTATCTATTATTATTGTTACTAACAATTTTGTTTTTTAAATTTATTTCTTTGAATTCATATGCTAAGCTTAAATCCGAACACTTAGTTTTTCTTTCGTATTAAATCACATGAATATGTTTACATTCAAAGAGTCAAGGAGTGAGATCCTTAAAATGATTCTGTTAGTTTGTGAAGGTATAGTGCCTAGAAGAGATAGTGTGTCGACCGAGGCAGAAAAACAAGGGATAAAAAAGATGGTTATGATAGATGGTGTTTCATGCATTCCCCGCTGCATGGTTAGTCTGAAAAGTACAAACATAAGGTTGTTTTATTTGCAATATCCGCATGTTTTAAGTGATATACTTTTATTTTCATGTAATTTGCTTTTAAATGGAAACTATTATAGCTATTGATAAAAACTATTCAATTTTTCCTTATAAAATGAAATAAATAAATAAATAATAATTTCTGGTTTCAACTTTTTAAAAATTAATTCATCATTTTAACTTTTTCAGATTTTTCACTATGTATAATATATCTTAATAAGAGTGTATATTGTATGTGCATACTTTTGCATACATGTGTACACTATGTGCATAATATTTGTACATTGCTTTTTTTTATTGATGCATACACATGAGTATAAGTGCAGCCTGTGCATATACACATGCACATGTGCACATATGTACACTATGGGTATTTGTATACATAGATATATGTATACATGTAGACAAGCATGTACATATGTATATATATGTACATAAATGTGTATATGTATAAGTGAGTGTATTTGTGTACACTTAGTTACATAAATGGGTACACATCTTCTCAGTGTATATGCATACACTAAGTAAATGTGTATTCTTATGTAGAAGAGTACTCCTGAATATGTGTATACGTGTTAACATTTTATTAAATTTATTTACTTCAGAGAAAACATTTTTGATGCTAAATAAAGTAAAGTAATTTTCAACATTTAAGGAAATGATGAAGGAATAGAAATCAGAGTAACAAAAATGCCAGTGAAATACAACTGTAGCCTGAAAATTTGGAAAATTGCTTGGCATAAATCAATTGTGATTAATTAAAAAATCTAAAATAAGTGCACAATTCAGTGTTAAACAACAGTTGCAACAATTTTGTAATTTTCTTTTAGAATTAGAAAAATAATAATTAAAGCTCTTTCTTACTTTCTTCTTTCATGTCAAGTTCTTGGACAGCATCATTAATTGAAAATGCAATTTCATGTTTTGGACACTGAACAGACAACTTTACCTGATTTTCTACATCTTCCTGTTGGAAAAAATAATCAAAATTATAAATACTTTCAACTTTTTATGAAATATTACTGTTAACAGAATCAGCAAGTAAAACAATTTTGAATCCACCTTAGCTATTTAATTACATGTAGATTATTTGCATATTAAGATTTTGAAATCTCAAATGAAGATATTTAAGAGAAGGAAAAGAGAAACAGAAATCATCATTTTCAACATTGATTATGGCCTCATATATGCAAAACATTTTCTACTGCACTGTTAAGAATGTTATAGAAAAGATAATGAACACAAATAGTCAAAATTTAGATAGTTGAAACTTAAAGAGAGCAAAATAAAAAAAATCTATATTTTTCAAAAATTTGGATAAGAAAGAAAAAAATAAATAAAATCTTCACAGTCAGATACACCTTTTCGAAATTTTAGCAACATGCTAATGAATTTCAAGTAGAGGCAAAACTATAACATAAAATTCCTTAGAAACAGAACCTTTATCAGAATGAGAGGATTTAATGAAGGTTTTATTATTGAAATCAATGATATTAGTAGAGTAGCCAAGATCCAATTCTATAACATTAAGATGAAACACAAGTGTTCAAAGCATGGAACATCGACATTATAAAAGAAATTAACCTTTGATTTGGAAGCAGGGAAGAGTATCTAAGGGGGAGTAGGCAAAAAGTTTAAACATGCAAAGTCAAATTATTTTTTAAGACTTTCAAGTTAATACCATTCGCTTTTGGAAAAAAGAATCACTCCATGTCATTTATTTTAAGAACACAGTTAAAACTGCATTTCATAGAACTATCAGATGCATTAAAATGAATAAAGATGAATGAATAAGGACTAAAAATGTGATACATACAAATGTAAAGTGAATGTAAAGGTAAGCTGCCTCACACATGTCATCTATAGGGTTGCAAGTTTGTAGCGCCACGAATTTCTGAGATGATTTTCGCGATTTTTAAATCTTTTTTCTAAACTCTGCAAATTTTTCTTATTTTATTTTCTTTCTTATTCATGCGAAATGTCCGATTAAAAAAATAAAAAAAAAAAATCAGAAACCAAGGATAAAATCTGTGAGCACCCAAAGTCTAAAAAAGGCTTCAAACTTGTGAGAAGAAAAAATTCAAAATTATTTTTTTGAAAGCAGTAACAATAAATATTGATTTCGTCAACCAGCATCAAAAGTTTTCAAAGCATGTAAAGTTTTGACCCAAGTCAATACAAATATTTAAATGTTTTTAACGAAGTTAATAATCCTTCCATTTTTAACAATAGCCCTTTGTTTTAGGATGAAGAATAACTTTCACTGCAGATATGCTATATTTTGTTATATTTGTTCTTGCGAACATTTCGCGAAATTTGCTGCTCTTTTTTCCGCGACAAACTTGCAACCCTAGTCATCTACTATATGTGTGAACAGTCTTTGTAGTAAGTAACCCTTCGCTTATGCACCACTTATTTTTATGAGTCTTTCTCAGTTTTGCATCGATTTTCAATTCAGTTCAACACTGAACTATATTACAAAGTAGGGAATTTTCTTGACAAGGATATGTTTCGTCTATACCAAAATAGAACTGCAATAATATTATGGTTTAAATTATGAACTCTACTACATTTTAAAGGAATAATGTAATTTTATTTTTTGAAGTTATGCATATTTTGGACCGATAGATATGTATAAGAAATCCATCTATGTAGCCCATGGCTTCATATGCTAATTAGGCAATAAAAGTAATTGCTCAAAAAGTAACAGATTTAAAAAGAATTTTTAAATTTGCACATAAAATGTAGCAATATATCTCAGAGAATAATAAAAATAGTGTTGGGGGGAAATTTTTATAGCTGTTGGATCTAAAATCTAGAGCAAAGTTCTATATTTTCAACATACCACGTTTTTATTGCTCTGAAGGCGATGACAAAACTGTTCTTAGATAGCACTTTACTTTTCTGAAGAATATAAGCTTTTCTTGCCACATTAACAATCAAAATGTTATAAAAAGCTAAGATTCTAACTTTTTTTTGCTAAGCAACAAAACTTGGATAACAATGGACACAACCCAAATATTTTCTTTAACTCTAATGAAGACAAATTATAACCGGAAAAACTCCTTTTTTACTGGAATATCGAAAATATATTAATTGCTAAACCATGCCTTAAAATAAACATACCACTCTTGACATGTCATCACTCAATTTTGAGCATTTACAAGGTTGAAAAACTCTCTGCAGCAGTTTTCTTAGTGTGTGTCGATCAGTTCCATTTGCATAAATGTGCCTCCTTAATTCATACAGATCTTTATGCTAAAAGAGATACATTTATTTGTATAATGTACCAAATTTTATTCATTCATAAAATGCTTTTTTATCAAAGTGATGTTCTACTTTCTCTAGTTTTAAATAAATCCAAGTTTGTCTGCATCTTTTTTTCAATTCATTAACATTTAAATCTTACCAATGAGCATGTTCATTTATTTGTTAAAGCAAACATGAAATCAATATCGTAATAAACTTCTACCAGGGGTCGCGCCAGAGCAAATTCGGGTCTGTTTTCGAACCTTTTCCAAAACTCCAATTAATCAAAACAGACCCTTCACAACGTTTAAATCAATTAAAATGGATCCTTCACTAAATTCCAAATCGTACTTTTCACACTATTATTTATTATGAAAGCGGCAAATAATAATAAAAATTTTCATCGCTATATGTGTAAACTTTCAATTTCCACTAAATAATTTGATTTTTCACAAAAATCTCATAAAAATTTACAAAGAACGGACACTGTTAAAAAATGCTGGATGGACCCCTGTCCCCACACAGCAAAAAAAAAAAAAAAAAACATCATAAGGCAAATGTAGATATTGCTACATCTTTATTAGGAAATGGCAAGCAATTAGTTAATGGAATTTAAAAATATATACTGTTTTATCTACACAGTTCCTGTACTGCTGTACTAAGCTCAAATGCAATATCTGCACTTTTAAAGGTGAAACTGAGTTGAGCTGATAGTTCTTTGGCACCTATTTTACCTAAATACAATGTTTTGTGATCATATGTGACTGGGAAGTATTTTAAGAAACATTTCTGAAGAGGTGGTATCTCAATCATGTACATGAAAGGGCAAAACTTAAATCGTCAAGATCTTTTTTTTCACAACAGTGGGCCTTGTCGGCAGCCACCTTTTCCAAAGTCATGGGAATTGCTGGCCATTTGTAAAGGGTCACCTGATAGGCAGTCAGCATTAAGCCTAACATGCTGTAGTCAGACGACACTTGATGGTGCTACCCCAATTACGACACCTCCTTTTTCAAACTTGAGACTGAAGGGGAGGGGAGGGAAATTTTCTCCAGCCTCCTGTACCTTTGGAGCTGCCTCGGGACTTCAGGGTCCAGTAATTCTGCACGCGCATATCACCAAGTGCACAGGCCGGCTTCTGAACCCCAAGCTTTTTGGTTCAAAGAATGACGCCTTAACCTCTAGGTTACTAGGCCTCATCTCAAGATCTCATTTTGAGCTCAAATTGAGATTTTTGTTGATTGAATGGATGTTATGAACATTGTAGTAGAAATTCTGTTATAAAATTAAACTTACAAACCTCATTATCCAGAAAGAGATGACAATGTGCTTCCAAGCCATCTCTACCAGCTCGTCCAATTTCTTGAACATAGCTTTCAAAGGTTTTTGGCATATTGTAGTGAATGATTGCACGAACATCTGACTTGTCAACACCCATTCCAAACGCTACTGTTGCAACTATAACACGAAGTTTTCCTGCACATAATTTATATTAATTAATGATTAATTGAATTTTTACATTTCTTAAGAAATGCGATGCAGCTTCTTTTCAACAGAAGTAATCAGGAGGTATATAGTTACCTGACATAAACTGTTTTTCAATAGATCTTCTTCTAGGTGCAGCTAATCCCGCATGATAAGCTTCAACTGTCCACACAAAGCATCTTTTCTCTAACATTATTAAAGATGGAAATTGAAAACATATTTAACATTTTAGTTAAAATGAACTGCAAACTTCAAGCACATTTCATAAAATTCAAATAATTAATTAAAAAAGAGCTTCTTTATGACAAGACAAACACAAGAGAAAATTTTAATGCAGCTATTTCTAATTATATGGGTCATAGATCATAGATAATCAGATATTCACTAAGTAAACACCTAGAGGAATTATATTTGTTCCCACAACATCAATATTTTCTTTTCATTATTCTGAGTTAAGTTCAAGCACAATCATATTGAAATACAGAAGCTTAATCTAAGTGATAAAAATTGCAAAAGTTTTTCTTTCGTTTACATATAGGCTCTCATGATCCTTTAAAGGTTAAAGGGAAAGAACCGAATTTAGATTATACATTAATATTTGTATGTAATTTTCAAAACAAATGCTTTAAAAGGACTTTGCAATGGGAATGATAAGTTTACAATATTTAAAGGGCTTGACTCTCTTCTTTTATCTTTTTTTCTAAATTATTATTTTTAAAGTAGGTTTAAATTAAACTTATTTAAAAACTCTGAACTAAATGCCAGCGTTAAAACAAGCAAATACATATGTATATATTTTATTTTTTAATAAAAAACAAAGTCTCTAGCTTGAAATTTATTACTTTTACACATTAAAGGTATTTAAGCAAAAACTTATATTTTCTAGTCATGCTTAGAAATTCCACATGCAATAATTATAAATAACTCAGAAAAAAATATTAAACAACATGCTGGTAGCTTTGCACATCCTTTTGGTCAAACAGAAGGACATACATTCTTACTGGATTTTTTGGCTTTCTTGGTTTTTTGTTCTTCACTAGGAATTACATCGTCTTGCATAGTGGTGCGAATTAATGCAGCAAGTCGTTCAGTCTCCACACGGCGGATACAATAAATTATGATTGAAGAACACGAACGAAAGCGATCTCCACTCAATAACTGTATTAAGGCCTGAAAAATGCAAAATTCAACAAATGTTGCAGATAATTCATATTTTGCATGTTTCTATAAAATTTGGAAAATATATTCACTTTTAATAAAATAAAATAAATATGCCTTGAAAGCACGCGTAGATAAATAGCTTGAAGATGTCTTAATGTACCGGTGTACAGATAAAAACTTTAAAACTCTTATCTAACTGGATGCGTCGACCAACCACACATTGAAATACCAACCTTGGTGTATGAGACATCAATTCATGGTGCTGTTGTGTTTTGAATCTCCTGTCTTTTCACACTGGTGTTGATTTGGCAATAAGCCAATTACACTTTAGGGACCGTCCATAAATGATGTCATGCTTTTTCCCCACAAATTTGACCCCCCATTGCCCCTTCGTTACAAAGTGTCACACTTCAGTGGACTTTGACGGCCACATGTCCCCCCCTTTGTCACATGTCACACATGTTGTATAAGCAGGATGTCGCATTTCTTGTTACCCCTCCCCTTGTCACAATTTCAAGAGCCCCCCCTCCCCGAAGCGGGACGTCATTTATGAAGATCCCTTAACGGTGGGGTGAAGAATCGGAGGAATCCTTTAAGAGAGAGTGATGTGCGAAATGGAAGGTCTAGGAGGTCAAGCTAATACCATTGTTGGATTGGCATTGAACCAATTATCGGCATATAAGCTTTGCAGCTGTCTTCACTGGTGAATAGGTTTACTGTGTGTAGACAAAACTTTATTCACAGAAAAAATATTTCTTCAGTCCATTAAGTCGTTTTTTAGAAGGTATATTGCCTTGCTTTTCCACTATGCCAATCTTCATGAAGCATTCTAATTTTTATTAAAATGTTTACATAGATGCAGAACTATTTAGAGCATTTGACATAACTTTTTAAAATACTTTTTCTCACCTGTGCAATTTATTCAGTTGATCAGAAAAAGATATTCCAGGCCCATCTAATTAATTACTGCATTATGAGATTTAGGAATGGTTTAGTACTTGAATGCAATGAAAAACATAGAATCTAATATGTATTGATTTATTTACTATTTAAATATAATTTAAAAACATGTCATACTTTCTTTAAATCTGAATCTTTTCCATTTCTTAAAATTTTAACAAAAACTTACTAAGTCATGTGTATTTTCAGAGGATGTTTACATCAGGTGAAAGTATTATGAGCAAACTTCTTTCAAAGCTTGTGGATAAGTAATTTTTTTTTTTAGTATTTTACAAAAAATATTGCTTGGGATTTTAAACAAAATTTACCATATATTCTTTTAAAATACAATTTCTTTCTAAAACTTGGTATTGAAAATCTATTTTGCATTTGCTATTCAAATAAAATTTAAATTAAAAAGCCATTTTAAGGTGAGGCTAAATATAAAAGCTTTAGAATTTTTACAACTGCAAATGATCTTCAATAAAAACTCAACTTTAACTAAATTATGTGCCAAAAAATTTATTTTTTTTCAAAATTTTCATTACAATAATGCAGAAAAATTAGAATAAAACATGATGAATGTGAGTACAAAAATAGAAATTAATCAATAAATACCTTCTGCTTCTACAAATGAGGAATTAGCCGAAAATAATGGAAATTTCACATTTTAGTAAATTTTCATATTTTTGACTCTTTCTTCACGCTAGAGAGGAAAAAGTGAGAAATGGTAGAAGAATTTAAAATAAATCAATGGAGATCTCCTGGTACCACTAGTTTGAAATTTACATGTGATTTACACGTTTGAAACCAGGCAAAAGTAGAAATAAGAGTTTTCAAATTTTTTTACCTCTGCTTCTTATGCCAACCCATGACCTATCTGCATTGTCAGGAATATAACTTATGAAAAAATCATTTTTACGCGTTGTCCTATTTATGCTAATTTATTAATCCGTTACTTCATTTATGGTAGTAATTAAAAATTCTGCCCTGGCAACATTATTTTCGCAAGCCCCCTTCAAACACTGCACCAATCCCAGGGGGTTCACGAACCATCGGCTGGGATATAGCTGCACTAGAAAGTTATTACTAAGCCGAGAGTTCACAGCATTACAGGATCGCAATAGCGAGATTCGACTAGAAAATAAAGGTTTTTTTCCCCATAAATTTTTGTAATAAGGTTTTGTAATTAAATTTTCCCTTTGCCAGTAAATGGGTAAAGAAAGAAATATATATTATAACTACTACACAGGTGATTAAATTCAAAAAGAAGAAGAAAAAAACTAAATAAATGCTTGCAATGGAATATGGCTAACAATTTGAAGAACAAAACCTTAGAAAATGATGTCCTGTGGAAAGATCAATAGTGTTACTTTTTAAACCACAAAAAGCCATCAAATGTTACCCTCTCTTTGTCTTTATCCCTTGATACAGAGAGCTGTAAGTTCTGAGGAATGTTTGTGTGACCAACAATGGATTCTTCAGTCAATTCTAAACCTAAGTGAGTGATTATATCTTTAGCTGTTAGATTTGTTGCAGTTGCAGTCAGACCAAGGATGCATTTCACTCCAAGTTTTTGGGTCAATGCCTGAAAAAGAAAAAAAAAAAAAACCTTTATATGCTTCTGTTTTGTTGATACTACTCTTTTCAAAAGACAATATATATAGATAGATTATAATCGATGAAATATACTTTCAAAGACTGCTAAAGAAATACAGAAGAACCTCAACTTGAAATACCAGCAACTAAACAGCACTAAAATATTATTAGTTTGGAAAATGAAAGGGAGGTGGTTTAAGTTACTATGCAAATGCTAAAAATACATTCAATTATAAAATTGAAAGTATCCCGAAAATTAGAAGAGAGGGGATATGGTAAAAAAAAAGAGATTAAGAAAAATATGATAACATTGAACGTAATGAAAATAAAAATAAAAATCCTAAACTGAATGTAGTACAGAACAGAACCCCAAATTCGGCATGCTCGGCACCAGTACTTTTCCGGATTTCAGAACCCATTGACAGATATACAGTACCAAAAATGGCATATTTGTGTAAACATCAAAGCTGACATATGCATTTTTACTTGAAATTGCACCGTTTTCTCAACTGGAAGATAAATAAGTAACTTATCTAAAGGTAATATAAGTAAATCTATGCATTAAGATAATACAATCACGCCCATTTATAACAAAGTCAGAGGTACCCATTGAAAATTACCTTATAACCATAATTTTGTTATGAAAAATAAGGAATAGCATTCGGTAAAATGTGAAAAATAAGTATAATTATCTTTTTAATAGCTAAGCAATGTAAATCATGTACTTTTTTATTTCCCAGGTATAAAAAAACTTTGTTTTTACTTTCTGCAGAGTAGCACAGGGTATTTATGAAATCTACAGTTTTAAAACAGTATACATATTATATGGCATTAAATAGCACAATAATCAACATGATGTATTTCTTGAAAAAAAAAAAAAGCAATTTTCAAAAAGGATTAAACTAATCAGATCCTAAATCTTTGCTTGGGAATTTAGAGAGGTCCAAAACGTCGATTCCTTGCTTTTTCCTGTATGTTTATTTTGAGAAGCATGCCATTTTCTTCAATTTTCTTAGAAAGCAAGTGAAAAAACAGAGAGTGGTGGAAATAGGAGCTCGATAATAAACCAGAACAGAATGGTCTGTCAAAGTCATAGAAATAATCTTATCAAAGCATGAAATTTTGTTGAATGCATTCTTTTGCACCAGCTAAAACATATTCTTGCTAGGACGTTCTTGAGAAGAATCGTGGGGAAGGATAAGAATACATATGCTCAAATAACTGTTACTGTGAGCCACTCATGGTATATTTTAAAGGATTGCTTGTGTCATTCAAATTTATGTTTTAGTTTTATAAAACTACCTTATTAAAAATATTACTGTAGCTATAATAATAAAAAATTCACAAGTTGGAAACCACCAAAGTCATCACTATTGGCCTGGAGATTGCATAACAAATACTCTTGAAATTAATATGTATCGCAAAAAAAAAAACTAAACATTTTAAAGTCTCGAAAAATGTTTATTATCCTTCTTTAATAATGAAATACATTCTAGTTCATTTAACTTATGAAAAATATAACAAGCGCAGGCGCGTTCGTTGCTGAAGTAATGCCAGGAACTTGAAATAATTTATTCTCGTCATTACCTTCTCAATTTTAACGCAATTCACAGAGCACATCATCGTCGTTGCCTTTGTTGAAATTTTCATTCTTTATTTCTATGGATGATTTCTGAACAACGATACAAAACCCAAAACCGCTGTTCCAAATACTGTACTGCTAAGTATGGTTACATGAATTCGGCAGAGCATGTGCCGTGGTCGTTGAGATCGGTTTGGAGACTTCCCAGGGCGGCACCAGGAAAAATAGTCCAATGTCAAACACTGTTTGACAAAACACACCGCACTGAAGAAATTTTAACTTTTAAACACGGAAATGCCACGGCATTTCTTCCAGAAATTACGGTAAATAATTATATGCAAGAATTGATGATAAATAATAATTTCATCCAAATATTTGTAAATAGGTAAGTGTTTTTACTATTCACCATTCAATGAGACATATATGGCATGCTTTATTTACATCAACACGCAATGTTTAAGGAAACAAAACCTTATAATAATTAAGGTGGTGGTGGTGGTGGGGGGGGGGGGGGGAATAATAAAAGAAATACCTTGTAAAGTTGTAAATAAGAAGGCCTAAAATTATGAGACCATTGAGATAAACAATGGGCTTCATCAATACAAGCAAATGATAATGGAGGGAGGTCAGCTGGTAACATCCCACTTCCATATGAATTGCTACCAATAACAGCTTCAGGTGACACCAACAATATTTGTGCTGTACCATCAGATATTGCAGACAAAGATTTCTTCTTTTGTACGTCTGTCATCCCACTGTGCAAGCAAACAGCATGAAGACAAGATGATAAACCTGTAATCTGTTAATACAAATAAATTAGAAGTATATTAATGAACGATCTCATCTAATAATAAAGAAGCAAGTATGTCTGCGTCCGCAGTAGGGTCAAGATTGTTCAGCCGACTTTCATGCAATTTGGCATGAAATTAGTTAAGAACATGGGGGCACCTTGAAGAGTTATTTTACGAAATTGTTTTCTTTCTTTATTCCAATTTATAGCCAAAAAATTGTTGAAATTGTTCTTTTCTATAGAAAGAAATTGTCGCATCATTATGAGCTTGGTACCATTGAAACCATCATTTTGACCTTGGTACCATAAAAAAAATGTACCAGAAAGAGTTTTGCTCTTCTAGCTAAAATTTGAAGCCTCTAAATTAACTAGAAAAGAAGTTATAAGCATTTTTTGCTATAGTTCGAAATTATTTTTCATGGTAATTAAATAAAATTTTATTTTCTCCAGCCGATTAATAAAGCGCTTTAGTTTTACTTTATTTGGAATGTTGCCAATTTGTCTTTGGCATATTCGCTAAATAAAATTCTATTCACAATGTTTTTATCAACCAATTTTTAATTTAACTTTTCCCTTATTTTGGCTTTCGATACTTTTTCCTTTTTAAATGATTACAATTTTATTTACTGCAGCTCTTGGGCAATCAATAGCTTTATATTGATTTCCTTATTTTGACAGGTATTTTTACGGGACCGTTCTCCATACTCTACGAGAAGAATTAAGAAAAGTTATCCGTTATAGCTATTTTTGTTATTCCAAATTATTATTGTACATTTATATTTTTTATTTATTTCATGCTTTTTACTCCAGTGAATAAACACATACGTTATTAGCCTATTTCAGCTTGCATGAAAGGTTTTTTCCACTTCCAAAGTTTTGCTTGCTGCTGTTGGTTTTTGCAAGCAACAAAATTTTGTCTTTCTGTTTTACTGTCAATGACTAATAGATAAAAATTAATTAAAATAAAAATTTATGAATTTAAAAGGATTCCAATGACTTATAATCTTTCTTTCTGTGTGGATACTTGAACTAAACAAACAAAATGCATTTAAGAAAAATAGTTTCTATTTTGTTTCTTACTTTCTTTTAATGTGTGTATTTTGAAAGAAAAAAAAAAAGGCGCTTAAATGTGTAGGATTGACGGTTGATTGCTGTGGGCGGCTAATTTTTAATTGTGTGGTGGTTAATTTCAATAAAATAACAATTTACACATAAAAATTACCACTGTTTATATAATAGTGAATCAACGAACTAACTGGTCTCTTCACTTTTTAACATGGGCATGGCTGTGCGGGTACTGGCAGTAAAATATAAAGTGAGATAATAACTGCGGCGATGTGTTATCTTGCATGGAATCAATGTTTTATAAGTTTGTTAATTTTTACTAGCGTTTTGAACTCTTGATTAAATTGAAAGTGAGTGATTGTATTGCTAATTTATTCAATAATAATAGGGTGTCATAAAAATTTTTATTTTCTTTCCAGGAAAAGAAGTGCAGAAAGAAAATATATATATATATATAATATGCGTTACAATTGCATTTAATTGAATAAATAACTGTGTGGTCAATCAGTTGCACTGAAAGGAGATTTTCACTAATGGATATATTTAAACAAAACAAACTCTTGTCAAACAAGAAATAAAGATGTCTAAAAGTTATTTAAATGTTCAAAGCTGAACTTCAAATTGAATATCAATGGATAGGCAAACACCAGTAATAAATAAAACAATACTGCCACAAAGGAAAATAAAAGATTATTTTAAAATGGTATGCACAAGTTTTTCACGTAATTTTTTTGACAATGACATTGCAAGCAATTTAATATGATTGTATATTCAATTAAATATGAAAAGTATTTTTATTTTGTTTAAAGGTGGTGTATTATCTACTCTTTCAACAAGCAGACAATTATTTCATGCAAAGAAAAATTAACCTCGGAACAACAAAATAAAATTTTTGCATAAAAAACAATCAATAGTTTCAAGGCTTTGAGATCCAATTCTTCGTAAAAAGCAAGGAAGTCAAATAAATACAGTGGAACCCCAGCCATTCGTCCGCCTCGCAATTTGTCCAACTTTTTCAAGTAAAATTCAACTCACCAATTGTCCCGTGATTCATACAGCGCCAGGGGCAGCTGGGTTGCCAGTTTGGCTTTTTTAAAGAAAAAAAATCGAGAAATTATGCTCATTTGAAATAATTTGTTTGGCGTTTTGTATTTTTAAAAAAGTTTTAATACTTTTCGAGATTTCACTGACAATTTTAACTTTCTAAGGGGGCAGCAAGAGGAAGTGGTTGAAAATCTTTTTCCTTCAGAGGAGGAAAGTAGTAAGGAAAACATTTCCTTTGCGGAAATGAAAGAGCGTGTCAGAGAGCAAACACAGTGAGTGGTGGAAAAATGGCATCCCAACACTGCTGTGGTCAACAGCATTAATTTGTTCAACGACAACGTTACTGACCATTTTAGAAAAATTCTGAACAATCGTCAAAGGCAGACAACCTTGGACAGGTTTGTAGAGAAAGAAACCCAAGATTCTTCTAGTGCAAAAAGACAAAAAAGAAAGAACAGCAGAAAGGTAGAAAACACCTGAAGGGATGTTACCTGATGTTTTTATGGAAGGGGGATACTCCTCTTCCAACCATTTCTCTTCCTCTTCTCAACATTCCACTTATGCCATCAGCTCACCTCAGTACAAGCAAAATGCAGTTAAATTTTTATTTATCTATAGTTTCATATACAGTACTGTATATTTGTTTTTCATAGGTTTAAATAAGCAACCATACGTGGGTCTGGAACGGATTATTGAAAAAATAATTCATCATTCGTACAACTCGCCATTCCAGCTACCTCCTGGAACGAATTGTGTAAGAATAGCGGGGCTCCACTGTAGATAAATAAGCTTTTATTTATTTATAGCTTTCTGTCTAGATTGAATTTACCACTGAATTAGGGGATTCAGAAAGTTTCTTATTGTTACACAAAACCCAGGACAAAGAAACCATTATTTAATTATTTGATGCATCAAATTGAAATTTAGATTATAATTGTTCATTCATTTCACAACAATATTTTCAGTTTACTGGTATTTGTTCAAAATTTACAAGTACATCTATTGCTCTAACAGTTTTTCTAGTCTACTTCATCAGTAAAAAAAAATATCCTAAAATATTTGCTTGTAATTTGACTCTTAAAGAAGCGAGTAAATAAATTGTAGCCGAAAACCATTTTGAAGTTCAAAATTCTAGTTTGCGAGTGTTAACCAATGTGCTTTTAATTTACTTCCATTATTATTCAGTATTATTTAATAGTTGTTGGCATATGTAGTACTTCAAATCTGTAAAAGAGAATTAATTACAATATAGATGATTTACATCAATATAATTTTTAAATACAGAGGTTGATCCAGCATTTTTTACAGGGCCTGGTCTTTGAGAATTTAAAAAATATTTTTTTGAAAAGTCAAATAATTTTTTTTTTTGAAAATCCAAAATTTAAATATACAATGCTAAAGAATTTTATTATTTTTTGCTGCTTATTTAATAAATAGTTCTGTGAAAAGTAAGATTTGGTAGCTAGGAATGTTGTGAATGGTTCGTTTTGATTGACGGGAATTTTGCAAAGGGTCCATTTTGATTAACTGGAATTTTATGAAGGGTTGGAAAACATTATTTTCTATAGCTATTCCTCAATACTATTTCATACTTGCCAACCTTGGAGGAAAAAAAACAAGATTTTCTTCAATGACGCCCAACTCCCCCCCCCCCCCCCGAACCCACACACACAAAATGAACAATTAAACTGACTTATACAAAGATTTTTTTTTAATGTTCATTACAGCAGTATTTGATAAAATTTTATCATCAAATGTTTGATCGAAACATTTTTTAGCAAAATTATTTTTTATGAGCAATAGGCTGTTCTCTAAATTTTCATTTGACAGCGCTGGACGAAACTTCATTTTTCAGTTATATATTTGATGAAAATAGGAAGAAATTTTATTCATCTATTTTGTAACAATATATAATGATTACCAAAAAGGAAAAAAAAGCCAAACCCTAAGAGGATGAAAAAAAAAAAAAAAAATTAATTCTATGCAAAAAATACTTTAAAAACTAGATTATTAATAAGGATGCAATATTAATAGTTACAACTAACTAAATGATCACCAAAATTTTTTAAAAAGGCTAAAATATTTCATTGAAATTTCGAGTCGGTGTGGCAAAAGGAGATGTGCAAATCCCATACTACAGAGGCTAAATCGTAAAAAATATTAAAAATAATGGTAAACCAAAAGGTATTGATGTCCAAGAGATTGAATGAGATAGTACACAAGAACTAGGGACTTTTACTGAAGCGGATGCAATCGGATTTTTGAAAAAAATCGGGACTGACCCTTGAAAGCATATGAAAGACAAAATGCGGAAGTTTTACTGCTAATTTGTAAAAGTTTCGTAAAGCAAGTATCTACGCATGCTGCTTCAAAACTTTCTCATTTAAAGAAAGGAAAAAGTACCAAAATTACGTATATTCGCGGAACCGAAATTTTGACTTTTCAAAAATACCAAAAAAAAAAAAAACGGAATTTCGTCAAAATACAAGAAAATTACATAAAAACTACTCAGCGAATAACTACGATCCCGAGTGCCGTCCATTGAGCAAAAAAAGATTGAAACTTCATTCATTTATTTTAAAGCGAAAATTACAAAAAACGGGAGAAGTGTTAAACGGGAGATCGGGAGACAGACGCAAAAAACGGGAGTCTTCCGTTAAAAACAGTAGACTTGGCAAGCATGCTATTTTGACTTGCCTCAAAAATTTGGGATGGTTATAACGGTGGTGTTGAGTGGTCTGGTTGATTATGTAAATGGTCTTAACTTACAAAATAAAGTGCTAACATTAAAAAATAACAAACAAAGTTGAACTACCTGATCTTCCATAAGTGACACTAAAGGAGATATCACAAGTGCTAAACACCTGTTCTGCTTTGCGAACATATAGGCTGGGAGTTGGTAGCATAAAGACTTTCCTGATCCAGTGGGAAGCACAAGAAGCGTAGACAATCCTGCAATAAGAGAAAGAAGACTGCTATAACACACAAACATAAAGAACAAAAATGTGCATTATAATTAGGTTCAAGGTACTGAAATCTTTAGTAGCATATTAGTTTAGATCAGTTTTCAAAATTTTCAAAACAATAAAAGTTTTATAAAAAATGCATGTTTATAAAAACCCCTAGAAACATTAGATTTTTGACAAGAAATTGTTTTATAGATTTTTTTTCTTCAACTATCTACTTGTGCATATAATTTCCAAAATGCTTCACTTTACCAATAAATACAAAGTAAGAGCTTTAATGAATGGTTAGTAAGAAAAGCAAATATCAATTAAAGTTGAGAGAAGATGAAAAAAAGTACTTTCTTACCACTTAACACTCTCATGACAGCCACTTCTTGGCCTTTTCTGAAGTTTTCAAATCCTAATTCACTCAGTGCTTCGAACACTTCATCAGGAGTTTCTTAAATAAATATAAAACTAATATTGAAAAGATGAAAGTTTAACCACAATTAATATCAATTAATTCCTCTTGAGTAAATTAAAATATATAATATTTATATAGATCTGGCTTACTGTTACAGTTGGTTGAAATCTATAATTTAAATTTGAGGATTCCAACAGCAAATTAAACAAGTATATATCAATTTAATGTATTGATGATGACTAGGGTTGCAAGTTTGTCGCGCCGCGAATTCCCGCGAATTTTAGCGCTTTTTCCTAAA
Organism: Octonoba sinensis; assembly: GCA_038502835.1. NCBI lineage: Eukaryota > Metazoa > Arthropoda > Arachnida > Araneae > Uloboridae > Octonoba > Octonoba sinensis. The sequence goes on along the minus strand of CM076606.1, from coordinate 11,089,492 downwards.
ATCCGCGAATTTTTAAAATAATTCCATTTGCGCGAATATTATTTGCATTTTAACAACAATTTATACTTTTCTAAAGTTTTTAAATTTATAACAGGTGTCCGAAAAATCTAGGAGAATGCCTCAATAGCAAAATAATGATAAAATTAGTCACAGATAATACCATTCATATTGAGAATAATGGCGTATTTGGTAGCACATTCACCAAACAGACCAGTTTCTCTTGATAAATCTCCCACTACACTTGACAGGTCAGACCCCCTGCTGTCAATCACTGATTGTTAGCGAAACCTCCTTTTCCTCAAAGGGCAAAAAGACATGAATACCAAAGATAAAAGTAAATCCCTATATCAGCAAATTCGCTGAAAAGAGGGGGGTAAGTATGCTATGCAGTCTATTGCACTGAGCAGCGAAATTTTCAGGCCTTTGTATTGCATTGAAAAACATGTGGAAATGCTAGCAAAGCAACAGAACATTTGACTGCTTACCTTTCGTTCGAACGTTCGATTGATAACAAAAAATAGTAGTGCCTCTTTTTCTTGGTCACAGTGCTCCTCTTATTTAAGCCACCTTCTCTCAGCTCCTTTCTTCAAAATTGTAGTTATTGTTTTTTCAGTGAGGATTCTGTCTCATTTTCCAACTGTGTTAATGTACATTTTGTAGAGTTTTAAAGAGAGATGAGCCATACAAGTAAAGCGACCGCTTTTGAGAGATGCAAGCAGTACAAGAAAGGAACTTTCGAAGTTAGGAAAAATCTATTGTTCTGCTGCAGTTGCAATGTTCCTGTATATTTTTCGCGAAGAGATAGCTGTGAAAAACATTTAAAAAGTAAGGTTCATCAAAAGAAGATTGCCAGTGAACCTAGAGCAACTCAGACAAGTGTTGAAAATTTGTTTGAAAAAAAATCTCTTCAAGAACAACATCGTGCTGGACAGCTTTCTAAGTTAGTTGGTGTTTTCTCAGCGGCAAACATTCCATTGAACAAGCTAGATAATCCGATATTGAAAACTTATCTAGAAAATTCGCTTAAAGATATTGGTGTCATGCCAAGCTCTAGCCATCTACAAAAGCATTATCTACCTAAAGCTCATGAATTTCATAAAAATCAAGTTATAGACATTTTGACATCTGCTGCAGGTGAAAGTATTGTAACGGGTGAAACAACAGACTCTGAAGACAGATATGTATTGAATGTGTTAGCTGTTCCATCAGTCGAAATACAACAGGATGATTCTGATATTTCCTTATCTGCCTTTTTTCTAGAAAGTATTCCTCTAGAAAGTGTAAATTTTAAATCTGGCAGTGAAGCAGTTATCCAGTGCTGTCAAAATTACAGACTTCATTTTAATGCCATAACATCCTTTGTTACAGACAACGCTTCTTACATGTACAAAGCATGGGAGAAAAGTTTAAAAGCGGTGTTTCTAAATTCTGTGCACGTTACATGCAATGCCCACCTTTTAAATCTCCTATGAGAAATATGGCAAAATGAGTTTGATAAAGTGAATTGTTTCGTTGTGCACATCAAGCATGCATTCACTGCGTGTCCATCACGTAAAGGGCGATTTCGCGCATTTCTGAAAGAAAAAAGCATGAAGGCCTCTTTACCACCGGTTCCTGTACAAACGAGATGAAATAGCTGGTTTGAGGCTGCCTTATTCCACGTGAATTATTTGGATGCTTACGCAGAGTTTTTTCAGGAAGAAAAAGAAAACAGTAGCAGTTCTCTATTAAGCACCATTTCGGAAGAATGTTGTGATGCAAATTTGAAGGGGGATTTAAAAGAAATCGAAAAATACGCACCATTAATTCTTAACAAATTAACCTTATTCGAAAAGCAAAGAGTAAGCTCCCATGTTATTTTTCACGAAATGTCCGATTTTTCGAAAAATTTAGAAACCAAGTCTAAAATGTGCGAGCATCCAAAGTCTAAAAAGGCTCTAAACTTGTGCCACGAAAAAATTCAAAATTATTTTTTTGAAAGCAGCAGTAATAAAAACAGATTTCGCCAACCAGCATCAAACTTTTTCAAAGCATGCAGAGCTTTTGATCCAAATCAATACAAATTCTTAACTGTTTTTAACGAAGTTGATAATTCTTCAATTTTTCACAACATCCCTATGTTTGAGGATGAAGAACAATTGATAAGTGAATTTAATGCTACAAGACAAATATCAATGAATCACATGTTGAAGGAGGTCAAATAATTAAATTTTGGAAATCCAAGACCGAACGTTTTCCCAACCTGTCCAAAGTAGCTATTCGATGTCTATCAGTTCCTAAAAATAGCGTTGATGCTGAACGGTCGTTTTCTAAATATAAAAACATATTAAGTGATTAACGAAGAAAAATTAACGAAAACAACTTAACAATGTACAATATTTTATACCAAAATTCTGTACATCTAAATAACTGCTTAAATATTGCATTTGAGTTGAAAGAAATAAATTTGCGCAGTTCTTTATATGCTTTCTTATTTAAACCACAACTTTCATTGCAGATATCCTGCATCTTATTAAATTTGTATTCCGCCGGAAATTTCGCGAAAATTTCCGCGAATCTTCCGCGAATTTCGCGTTCTTTTCCCGCGACAAACTTGCAACCCTAATGATGACGCTGTACATTTTTTAGTGTATATTTTGGTTTCTGTACACATTAAAGTACTAAGTGCACAGTACATATTTGACACCGCCTTAAATTATTCATAAGAGAATAAATAATTTTTTGCATATTGCAAGACAAGAAAAATAGTATTTTATGATAATTGTAATAGAATAACTGCATGAAATGTAACCTAAAAAAATCTATTTTGAAACTAATAAATAAATTAATTAATTAAGAAAATTACAATGAATAAATAAATAAAACACTCCTAATGAAGTTTAGTAATACTTCCTGTTAAATCTCCTTAATATTTTGGACTAGGCAACCATTTTAGGCAACGCAAACTTTGACTATGATTAATGTTCAGTGAAATTCCAACACAACGAACTGCAAGGGACCAGGAAAATGCTTCGTCGTAAGAGAATGTTTGTTATAATGAAATACAGATAATCCTAATGGTTTTAAAATGGGACTGAACATTTATCTTGCTATAATGGATATTTTGTTGTATCAATATTTGCTATAAGAAAATTTCAAGGTACCTCTCTATTTCAGGGGCAGGTGGCGATGATAACCTTTTTCTTCTCAGCAACTCTAAGCACGAAACAAAACCCAATTAAGTATCTCATCACTGTTTAGTGAGTTTTTACTGCCCTTTGTATTCATTGCCCCCCCCCCCCCTCTTCAATAAGTGTTAAACTATTGCATTCTATTTCTGGACATTTGAGTAATATTAAAATTTTTAGAAAACATAGCTCTCAGTAATTAATTTAACCAAAATATCTGCTGATAATTTTCCATGACCTACTTACTTTCACGACAAACTTACTTATGACATTTCCATTTGGTAGAGGATTATATAAAGGTTTTATTGTCCTCTCAGAACAATGGTTGCTTTGACTGACAGATGATTCAGAATTTTCAAAACTTTCTTCAAATGAAGTATGTGTTGTGGCAGAAGTATCTAGGGGGGAAAATATATACAAACTCATTGAAAGTATCATGTTTTAAACAAACTATCACCAGAGCTATGTACATACAAATATGTGACAACAATCTACAAAATGCTTATACCTGCATATGAATATGACCATACATGAAAATATCTCATGATACAGAAGAGCTCAGATCAATGGTTATTATTACCAAGGCACTAAATTCAAAGGACATGACTAACAAAGGACTATCAAAATTTTAAACAATGACTTTTTGCTGTTATGTAAAATCAAATACCAAATTTTAAAAGTTACCAGGACGTCATTTGGGCGATGCGGGGGGGGGGGGGGGGGGGGGGGAGAGATCAACTATCTCCCCGTCCACCCAACTTTTAGAAGTACATTGCATTTATACATGTGTTTTTGTATTTTGTTTTTTTTAACCTATTATATGCATCAAATAGATACCCTTTGCCTCACCTCGGTAAAAAAATCTTAGCACACAGACTTAAAGACAAATTACACATTTAGAAAGAAAGCAAATAAATTTTATTTACAAAAGAAATGCAACAAGTCAACTTAAAGTAGATAGCAAAGAATTTGGAGAAAACTCATTGAACAATTGAATCTTGCAATGGAGGCAATGCATCGCGTCACGTGATAACACTGATCGCTGATTTGTTTACCAAATTTTTAATTGAGTTCTACGTGGAGTTCATGAAGCAAAATTAGCAATCTTAAAATTAGACTAGTTTTAGAGCTTTTTCTGATTATAAACCAAGTAATTTACCTTTAAGTTAATCATTATAAAAGAAATTTATTAAGTATTACAATGGTCATAGTGCTTTATTTAGTGTTAATTTTATATAACGTAGAACTTTATTTAGTCCTAGTTTTTAATTAGATTAGTTTAAATTCATAAAAGAAGTTTTAATTAGTAATAATTTATGCTTTATAGGCTCCATGGCCAATTCTATTGTTGATAAATTGTTGTATTTAATGGATTTTACCAATTTTTTCATAATGGAAAATGCTGAGCAGTTTTCGGCACTAACTGGAAATAATAGCGTGATTACTAAAGTAAAGAAAGGATCATTATTATTTAGTGAAAAATTCGTTCCTAAAATCTGTTTCCTCGAACCGTCAGAAAACAATGCATTTTTTTGACATATCGGCTACTGTCAAAGCTGAAATGAAAAAGAAAGAAGCCTACACAGCAAAAGTTAGGATTTCAACCGCATGCAAGGTAAGTTTTTGTTATTGTTTATTTATTGTAATTTATTTTGACATTTTTTTTGTTTCATAGATTTCAATGCTTATGAAGCTCAAGTTCTTAACATTCGTAACATTCATTTGAAATAGATGACCCATATGCAATGCAGTATGACATCTTTTAAAACTCAATAAAATATTCCAACAAAAACATAATGTTAAACAAGCGAACTTGTAGTAAAGCGATACAGGGTTGCCACAGAAGAAATGGAAAAAAATAGTTGCTTTAGTAGCATAAAAGAATGAAAATAGTAGCCTAAATAGTAGCCATGGCTTAATGACAAACAAGCCTTAATTAACTTGTTCAGTGATGGGTACTTACTTATTACATTCGAATCTTATATTTATACATAAAGAGTTGCTATGAATTCAGTGTAATTTATAAAAATTAATTGCATTTTTTAAAAATAAACACGTTTCCGAGCATTAACTTTTAAAACTGAAATAACTATTTCATATCTACCAAAGATTAAAAATATCAATGAATAAGGAGTGAAGTGGGGAAAAAAAAGATTGCAATATGAGAAGAGCAAAATTATTAATATAAAATAAACATACTTGATATTTAAACACATAATGAGCTACTTGATTAATTAAATTCTAAGACCAAGAGGCGGCACTATCAAAAACATTAAGTTTACTTTTTCTCTCAAATTTAACATTGTTTTATAATATTGGGTGATTTTTTGGAAAAAAATCACCCAATAGACAATAATCAAAGATTTTAAAAAACATGGCAAAGAAAAAATAATAATTTTGGAAACAATATTTTGTAAAACTAGATTATTAACAGGGTTCGGGATTTTTTTCATTTAAATCAGATTTTTTTGATTTAAATCGGATTTTTTTGATTTTTTTAAAAAAGACCCCAAATATTTTTTATATTCATTATGTTACATTCATAGAAACAATATGGCCTCTTCATCAATATGCAAAAACACACTTTAAGCTATTTTCACAGCAATAAATATTTTTAAATATTAATAAGGATAAACAACTTTTAATACAATTGCATGGCTCAAATGAAATTTAACCCTACCAGGAATAATAGTACACTCATAAGTACAGAGAAAATGAGCAAATTTAATCTGAATTATTTTGTTGTTGAAAGCTGAAAAAAAGTACCAATTTTTTCAGATTGAATGTACTTTAATCATTTTTCAGTTTTATAAATAAAAAAAGTCTGAAATATTTTTACCCATTTAGTAAAATCATATGCTCACACCATTACTAAAAACTGAAAGTTTTTGTTTTAATCAAGTATCTTTATTGAAAACTTTTATGATAAAAATATTTTAGAAGGAAAAAATCCTTAAGATATTAGGGGATGGCGATGAAACTTTAAGGATATATATTCTAAATTCTAGCAATTGTTGTTTTAAACACAATCACTTTGAATTATTTATTGTGTGACATTTATTAAATTGATCTAAAATACTATTTTTCAGATAAAAAAAACACAGAATGGTTAATGATTATGTATTATGAATTTGCATGATTGAATGAAAATGCTTTGCTGTTAAGATGCTCGAAGAATATTGTAAAATTTAAAAAAATAATTATAAAATTCAAAAAATAGTAATTAATTCTAACTTAATGAAATATGCTATGCACAGACAGATGTACCTAGGAAGTTTTGTTTGAAACAGTAGTTGTAATTGCAACATATTTCATTTTTACAACACTTTCTAACATAGTAAAATCGATGATTTTTTTGAAAAAAAAAATCACTTGATTTAAATCAGATTTTTTTAAAAAAATCACTTGACTTAAATCGCGATTTAAATCATGATTTAAATCAAGCTGATTTAAATCAACGAACCCTGATTATTAACAAGGCTGAAATATTTAATTTTTGTAATTAACTTATATGATCACTAAAGCTTCCAAGAATTTTGTAAAAAAGTATTTTATTTTTTCAGCCGAATTTTTAAAGACAAAATGACGCCCGTGCAAGTTTGTACTACAGAAGTTGAAACGCAACAAAGATTTAAAATTATGGTAAGTTCAAAGTTACTGAGCTCCAAGAGGTAGAATCTGATAGTAAAAGAGCACTAGGAAGTTTTTCCGAAGCCGATGCAATCAGATTTCAAAATGCGTAAAAAATCGAGACCGAGTCTGGAAAGAGCGAAAAACAGAAAAAATGCATCAATTTTACTCGTAGTTTGTAAAAGTTGGCAGGCTAGGCTACTTTCAAAACTTTTCGCTGAAAAGAAAGAAGGGATTTTCGTGGAAACGAAATTCGTACTTTCCAAAAATACCGAAAAAACATGTGCCTGTCTATGTGATGATTGGGTGTTTCGGACATATCGTTGCAATTCTTCGCCGTGCAACATCGTGGATGTTGTGATCAGGAACCACTGCCACAGAGAAAAGGTGAAGTTTACCGAAAAATAAGGAGAAAAGGCGCATATCGCGACATTGAAATGCATATCGCGCGCACACGGGTCAGCTTTCGTGTTGACTACCAAATCACCCATGACAAAAAACTAACGCCTTTCATTGGCAGCAGTGTCGGCTCCATTGGCAGGAGCTTCAAAGTCAGTATGAAGTATAGGGGCCAAGATGGAAGTTTGAAAAATTACAGCACGACTTTCCGTGAAATAAAAGAAAATACTTTTCTCAAAAATATTTTTGGGTACATTTGAGTAAAAGAATTTCAAGAGAGGCCAAAAAAAGTCGCCTAATAGTCGCCTCTTAGTAAAATTAGTTGCTTTTTTGCCCGATTTCGACGAAAATAGTTGCCATAGTCTCCTGATGCTGAAAATAGTTGCAAATAGTTGCTTTTTAGTCGCCTGTGGCAACCCTGCGATACTACAGCCTGCTTTGTTTACATCGCTTACATTGGTATCACGTGACGTATGATGCTGTATGAATTGCCTCCATTGACGCACTTTGCAATGCATCTTGAGGAACAACCTCTTTGCTCCTGCTAGCAAGCAAAGTATAAGCAAGAAAGTACGTGTAATGAAATATAAATTATAGTGCATTTTAACAAAATTTCTAAGAATTATTTGCAAAAGTATTTAATTACCTTCATACATTTTGACAACAGCAGTTTTGAGGGCATCAGAAATTTTTTTCTCAGCCATTAAAGCTGCTTCTTCTAAGGTTGGTAAAGGAGGCTCATCAAATTCTTCTTCTTCAGACAATTCTTTTCCTTCTAAAAGCAAAATTATCCACAATTTGTAATTTTTTCTTTTGAAAGTAGTAATAAAATGAGTAAAATGTTTTTTTCCTTTTAGAGACTAACAATATCTGCTAATATTTTTAAACAATTATTCATTCAATCAAAAACTGCAATACTGTAAGTAAAATAAAGCAAATAATGCACAAGGAAATTCATAGCATATAGCAAACTTTTTAACATAGGAATGCTTCATTATCTCAATAAATATTTTGATAGGTGCCAAATATTAGAAACTTTTTAAAAAAAAGTTAACACCTGCGGGCCACATTTGTGCACCTTTAAGTTATTGTGTTTCATTTCTTTCTTCCTCCTTTTCTACAAAAAATTTCTTATTTTCCTTTGTTACTTCTATAATAAACACAGACATACATTAGTTGCTAATAGTAATTTTAATCAATTGAATTAATCTGTCAAATGATTTTTTCGTTGGTTTTTAGCTATTTTTGAGGGAATGTCAACTATATTTATGAAAATGACAAAAAGATTGAATTCAAAATTTTCAATAAAGAAAAAGTACTTCTAAAGATTGCCAGGATTATTTTTAAACAGTATTAATAATTCTATTTTCAATCCTACAAACCAAAAAGATGTACTTATTAGGATTTTTTTTCCTCAGATGATCAGGATTTTTGCTCTTGTTTCAAAAATGTTTAAAATTACATCATGAAGAATTGCAGATTTATTAAGTTGTCATTCTCTATATGTCTCTTTATTCAGTTCAGATATTTTAAAGATGAACAACCTTTGAAAGACTGAACAAAATAAGGAATTATAATTTTCCTTATTTTGTCCTGATTTTCTTTTTTTGTTGGATTTGTAATGGTTTCAAATAAAACCCAAATTTTAAAAAGAATAACCATGTGTCACGCTAGACAAAATTCGAGTCCGTTTTCGAACACTTTACAAAATTCCAATCAATGAAAACGGACCTTTCACAATATTCTGAGCTATCTTTAGAATTATTTTTTAAATAAATAGTAAATAATAAGAAAATTATGTGTTTAAATTCTGAATTTTCACAATTTTTTTTTTAATTCATAAAAACAGAACTCTGTGAAAAAATGCTGGATTGATCCCTGATGATGTATATGGAGAAAAAAACTTGGAAATAAACGAACATTTAGCAAAAACTTTCTAAAAAACATCACAACAAAATAAAGATACTTTATCAGATGCATATCAAGAAATTCTTAAAGGGGTAGTTTAGATTAAGAATAGTGAATTATAATGTTAGGTAATGTAATTATAAGCAATCAGAAGTTAATTGTGATATTTTATGAATTGTTATGTGCATATGACATTTTTTATATCACAACAAAAATAACCTCCTTTTTATTATGTAAATATCTTTTTGCATGCTTACTAGACAATGCTGTACAGTTTCTGGCCCAATGACCAACTTGACCACATTTGAAACATGTTGACCTTGAAATTGGTGTGGATGAATCATTATCTGACTGTTTCTTCATCTGCTTCCATTTACTCCATTTCAATTTCCGAATATTAACAGATTTATGACCACGGGAAAATTTCTTCTTCTTAATATTAATTCTTACATAATTTTCATTCAATGTCCCAGCTGCAATTTTTCTAAAGAGACATTAAATATTAATGAATAGTAAAAACAAGTAACAGCAACTAAAAAGTTGAAGCCTTTTAAAAGCTCTTTAACTCATGATTAAGACTGAAAAACATGAGACAAACATATATTTTAGTATATTGGATGCCACACGATTTTGGATAAGAGTGTTTAACTTTTCATATTTGAAAAAGTTGAGGTACAAATGTTGATGCTGAACTTTTTGAGAGCCATAATAGTGACTGAAAACCTAAATTATATACATATATACCTTGGTTCTAAAAGGGTCAAATTCAAAATTGTCTGTCTGTGAGAAAAAAAAATCAAAGATATTAAACATTTTAAAAAGTTACATTAAAGTTAACCAAAAACTTCATAAACAACAATTTTAAGTCAATTGCAAAATTTTTATGCCTTAGTTTATGCTTTAAGCTGCTACATTTTTCTACAATCTAACCAGCAAGCACGTTCTTGCACAGTTTTAGAAACAATAATGTCTGCCTTTTAAAAGAAATGTACATTTTTGCTTGTTACATGCCAAAACACAAAAATCTACTAATTAATACTCAAAATCTACTAATATATGAAGAGTTTAATTTTATACACACAGATCCATAAATATAAATAATAAAAAGCAAGCTATAGAGTCCACAACTTAAAATAAAATAAAAAATCAGAATCATATTGGGGGAAAAGAAGCCTTTTTTTTCTTGTTTTCAAAGAAGTTTTAAAAATTATGCTTTGAATTTGAACATAGTTAAAGGAAGAAAAAATAATCACAAAACTTATCAACTAAATTTATGTATTAACAGTTAAAATAAGTAAAACACTTCTGCACTATTTGGTGTATTCAATTTCAGTCAATTTCTTTAATCGATTTAAGCACAGTAAATTTTCTAGAGTTGTTCTTCAATTTTACACTTCTGAAGAATTTTGATTATTTTCACATAAGCATTTCTGCTTTTTTGAACAGTTCTACTTTTAAGTATTATGCATTGATATTGTATGAATAAATAAACAGATAATGATAAATAAATAAATGTACAAAAAAAAAAAAAAAAATAACAATTTCATACCAAAACAGTAAAAACTTTTAGTGAAGTCAAATGAGTATTTACTTTTGTAAATGAGCAGTTTGATTGCCTTTCTTTACCCAATTTTGATCCAACTTTCGCTTTTTACCTTTCCTTTCTTCAATTTTTTCACTTTCATCATTTTTAGCAAACTCTGTTTCTGTTTTCAACACTTGTTCTTCACCTGGATAAGAAGACATTATTTGGTCTTCGTGTACTTTTGATGTGGACACAGATTCAGTGTTTTTCTGCTCTTGTGATTCTTCACTAGTAAATCTGCTAGTCCTTTCAGAGCAAATTGGTTCATTAAAAGCAAAGACATCACTTCCTTCATCTTTTCTGACAGCACTTTGAAGCTTTTTAGACATTTTATCCTCTTGTTTATTGATATGTTGTGATGAATCACTGTCAATATCATTAACACTTTGATTTTTTGAAGATTCACTTTGAGTTTCAATGCTTTTATTCTGACAAGCTAAAATTGTTTTAGCAACATCATGATCTAAATTGTCAACATTTTCTATTTGTTGGACTAGAACAGGTTTGTGTATATTGTTATCTAAATAATTATCACATGATTGACTATCAAAACTACTTTTTATATTAAGTTCAGAAATATTTCTTTTACCGACTTGAGAATCAATCAAATTATTTTCTATGTCTAATTTGCATCTTTCTAGCCACTTGCGATCAATATTTTGTTTAAAATAAAACTTTTTGTTATTTACATTTACAACAGGAGATAAAACATTAACACTTTTACACTTTTGGATACCAATATTAGCATTTTCAACTTTTGTTGGTAGGTTCTTAATTTTGATATCAAAAGAAACACTAGGCTCTTTTTCTCTTTCAATTTTTTTACATTCTAAACCATTCACAGGTGTTTCATTCTTTATGATGTCCTTTTCTGAATGTTGTTTAGATTGAGCAGTAGTTTCCACCTGGGGAAAAAAGTTCACATTTACCGATTGTACATAACATAAACATTTTCATTAATGCACAATTAATCTTTTTTGCTAAAAGGAACAAAAATATAAGGGGTGATGAATAAGCTTCCTTTTGAGAGCCAGGCTACAGCCTATATGCTAATAAACATGCCATCGATGAGAGTACATAAGAATCGACATAGAGATATAACATTATTGTGGCATTCATTTATTTCTGAAGAGTGTGTGTAAAATTTTGAGAATTTTAACAATGACAATGTTACTAGCAAATGCATCCGAACAACTAAACAGGACCAGTACGCTGTTATTTTGTTTTTGGTTTGCCAAATGATAAAAACCAGAGGACATTCGTTGCAAAATGAAGAATGAATATGCAGAATCACAGCTGTCAAAAACCGCCATAAAGGAGTGGGGCTCAAAATTCAGTGCTAGTCACAATGTGACACAAGTTCCAAGTTGACCCGAGAGGCCATTCACATCCAATTCAGTCCAAAACAAATACAGTTAATGATGCAAATTTCAATTTTGCGGTTCCTTAAAAAATTCCTCCAAAATTTGAGTTTGTGTTGGAAGTAGAAGTGGTGACACATTAAGAGTGCTTTCCCACCAAGGGCAACAAAGACAATATTCCGGTCTTTTTTCATCTGTGGAAGAGCAGAGTATATTTTTGCCTTCAGAAAGCAACTGCACTTGCACAGATAGGAAAAGACTTGCTTTGTCGGCTTTGGTGTGAAAGCATCCTAAGTTTCAGCACCGGATTCTTAAATTATTATGACGATAAATCCGTAAGTGTCATTGAAGAGAAAGATCTGAAGGAAAGCACTTTGAATCTTGCATTGGGTGTGCAGAAAAAAAATTGTAGCCGAATATAAGTGACTTACTTGATAATAACAGTAGAGGTAGTTAAAATATGAGTAAGTAACAAGACATAGTTGCTAACTGTTTAGTTGTAAATTCAGCAGATTCTATGCAAAATGCAGATGTAATGTCGTGATAAAATGTCTCATGCACCGGGGTAGCTCAATGTCGAAAAAATATTTTTGAACATGTATTGAATGTAAAATTGGTTATATTACTTGAATATTAATGCAAAAAGTATTACATTTTCAACCAAGTAAGATGCAAGCAGAAAAATTACTAAAATCAAAGATAAAGGATGAAAAACAAGATTGTATAAAAGAAAAAAAAATTACAAGTTCGTTTTTACATTTTTCACTAGGAACACAGTATAGTAGAGTCCTGTAAAATTGACCTAATATAAACTGAAGGGTGGCCAAGTTTGAAAATGCCGGTTATCAGGAAAGGGGTTTAATGAGAATAAAGTATAAGTCTTTCTTCAGAAAACACAGTACTGTGCTTCTATGTGTTGTTTGCTTGAGGATACAACAAAGGGTAAACTGTTTAATGGCCTAAAACAAAGGGAAAGTATGTACTTTATGAAGGAATAGAGCTTATACTATATGGAAAGAAAAATTAATGAATGTGCAGTTGTGGAAAATGATTTTCCACTCAAGAAAAAGAACGCGAAATTTATGGCCAATAATTACTACCGCAATGATTCATCATTGCATAAAATAATATGCATTATTTAATGAAAAGCATAATTAAAATATCGCGCAAATCAACGCAAAACCAATGTTTATTGAAGAAATATGTCGGAATTTTAAAATAAGATACTTCATTAGAAAATATATAACATTGATCAATTTAAGCATATATTACATCAGTCTATTGGAAGCCTACATTAAAACTAGCATAAAACCCGTTTCTTGAAAGAACATGCACTTTAGGCACAATGATTATTGTAAATAATTTCATTGTATAAAATGATATGCATTATTCAACGAAAAACATAATTAAAAATATCGCACAATTCAAAGAAAAAGCAATGTTTAATAAAGCTATCCAAATTTTAAAATACCACCCTAGATAACAAAATTAATAACGGTCATCACTTCAAGTACATTTTGCATTAAACTATTGGAAGCCTACCATTAAAAATACCATAAAAACCATTCATTGAAAAAACACGCATTTCAGGCACAATAATGACCATTGCAATTAATTATCATAACATAAAATGATATGCATTACTCAACGAAAAACATAGCAAAAATATCGCGCAATTCCAAGCAAAACTTCAAATACATTTTACATTAAACTAACGGAAACCCACTTTATCAAAACCAGCAACGCCACTAATTACTACAGCTAATATTTAGAACAATTGAAAATTCATTGTTTTATAACCTTACAAACACATAAAATAAGCAAATAATAAATTTAGAAAAACAAATAACTCGCTTTAAACCAGTTGGCTTTTCAATATTAATCCCAAATCACTACAAACTTGCTATCCAATATGATGAAATGGGCTGAAAATTACCACTTAATTTTTCATTGCTTTTAGTCACAATTAACCAAACTTATGCACTTATCAATCAAAACAATTTCATACTTCAGATAGCAAAAGCACCAAATCACGTTTCCGTCCATTTTAACACATTCAAAAACATGGCGCCTTAACAAACTATTGTAATATAGAATCATTCATCTAGCCACAATAGAAAACAATTGAACCAAATTAATGCACCTTAACACTTTACATTCTTCCTTTAGCAACAGGAAAGATCTCCACAAACTTTAAATATAAAATAAACTACTAAAAAGCTACTTATTCTCAAAATTTTTTTTCTAAAAGTTCAACAATCACACCGACACAAGCCCTTCCGCATCATACACTGAGGGTTGCCCCCATAGGCGTAACCAGGGGGGGGGGGGTTTGGGGGTTCAAACCCCCCCTTTGGGTATTTATTTATTTAGGCACACAAAAAAATTTCTGGATACGGCCTTGCAAAGCACATATTTTTTTTCTCCTAAGAAAATTAAACACAAATGCATATGATTTTATTTCCTCTTCTCTGAAGGGTTGTGATCATGACCAAAGTATGCAGCTCATAATAAACAGGACTTTTCATCTGGTTATAATCAACCCCCTTATCACCATGGGGGGGGGGGGCCTTACAGCGCGAAAGGTGGCTTCAATCACCGTACCATACACAGACAGAGATCCTTTCAATCACTCCAGAGGGTTTTCTTTCCTTCTTGATGTCTTTTTTACCCAAAGGCAGCAATTTGGGAAGGAGCTGGGTAGAGACTGGGGTCTGAAAATGAAGGACCCCTAGCCAACAATTGTTCTAATGGGTTAAACCCTCAAGCCAGGAAGAAATGCTCATCAAGTCAAGAAACTTAAAGAGCAGCTTGTATTTATTTATGACTTCCTGTCTAAACACCCATTTTGGAAAAATCTTTTTTGTAGATGAGCTGATTAGAAAACTGATGAACTGTATTTGCATTGCATTCTCATTTACAGATGTTCTCTCATCTCTTATATTTTAAATGTTTTTTTTCTTATCATGGTCCAGCACTGATTGCATTACGACTCTGGAAATCATCCCGTTCAACGTTTCCAATCTCACTGCTACGGTTTAATGCTGCATTTTAATTTACAATCAAGTATTATTTATATTTTAGCTAAATTTTTAATTATTTTCGATACATAATAATGTTTGCACTCCAGGGATGGACGCGTTTGTCATCCAAAAAGCAAAGAAAATTTGTTTCAGACGCTTCCACTTCTGAGGTATGTTTTGTTACAAATTTAACAAAATTTTTAGAAATTTATTGTGGGGATGAGCATTTTTGTAGGGGAATTTGGATTTTTTTCCTCTAAAATTCCACTATTTCCCAGTTTTAATATTATGAATGCCCGGACATGGAAGGTTGCTTAGCGTTAAATATTGAATTTTATAGTAATGAATGTTTAATGTTTTTCTGAATCAAGGCCGTATCCAGAGGGGAAGGGGGATCTTTTCAAAGGAACATATATTCCTCCCTGAAACTTTGCTTAACATAAGTGTGTCGAAGTCTGGGTACTCCCCGCAAAAAAATTCTGGATACTGCCTTGGCTCCGGAGCAGGGAGAGCATGTTAAGAATTAGGAAGGGCAGTGTATGCTTCAAAACCATACCCATTATATATATATACAGTAAAACCTCCGCGAGCGACCACCTCCCCGAACGACCGATATTTCATAGCACCGAATTTTCTTCCTATCGTCTTAATGTTAAAATACCTCTACGAGCGACCACGCGAACCTCTAGGAGCGACCGCTTTTATAGCCTATTCTCAGAAAAAATTCTTGCTATTTCCGGCTGTAAAGTAAACAAACTTCCCATTCCAATACGATTTTCACCTTAGAATGACCTATGCCATTTTACCGTACTTTAGGCACGCGCACTTGACAACCTATTTAGCCCCTTTTGAGGGGGGATGTGTGCTTTTCTTTTTTTTCTACCAGACCCCTACTGTTAGCCGTGATTGCTTTCTTCCCGGAGCTGATGGCCCCGGGGGGGATGTACTGGGCCAGGTGTAAAGACCGAATTCGTAGAATTGTCGACAACCCGGTGTAACGGGAGGTGGGGGGGGGGGGAGATCACGGAGATGTCTCCAATCTTTTCCCCCTCCAGGTGGCTGACCAATCAATGGAGAAAGAATGTGGACTGACCCATTGTGCGACCATAAAGTCAAATGAGGTTGAAATTCACTTTTACAGAGCATATTTGACAGTCACCAAAAATTCATTTGCTTTGCGTTTCTCGATCGTTTAACATGTCGAAAAAACGAGTAATCTTAACTTTGGACCAAAGGGTTGAAGTCCTGAACTTGGCTGAGAAAGGAAATTCAGAAAGAAAGCTGGCGGAGATTTTTCGATGTGGAAGAACCCAGATTAATAGCATTATAAAGGACAAAACGTCAATCAGGAAAGAATGGGAAGATTTCAAGTTCCGGGGCCTGAAAAGAATGCGGACGGAAAAGTTTCCCGACATAAACGAAGCACTACTGCAATGGTTCAAGACAGCACGAACGAAGAACATTCCTATCAGCGGTACGCTTATGCAGGAAAAAGCCCTGGAGATTGCAGAGGCCTTAGGGATAAAGGATTTTAATGCCAGTAATGGGTGGCTGGAGAAGTTCCGAACGAGGAACAACATCGTGTTCCGTGCTTTGTGCGGCGAAGCTGCTGATGTCGACGAGAGTTTCTATGACGACTGGTCATCGAGATTGCCATTGCTAATAGCCGGTTATGATGACAAAGACATCTTCAACATGGATGAAACTGGTCTTTTTTTCCGCTCCCTGCCCAACAAAAGCATGATGCTAAAATCCCAAGATGCTAAAGGAGGAAAGCAAGCAAAGGAAAGGATAACCATAGCGTTTTGTGCCAGCGCCACTGGGGAAAAGCTTAAGCCTTTAATGATATGGAGATCAAAAAAGCCAAGGTGCTTCAAAGGGATTGATATTGCAAAACTTGGCGTTGGATGGAAGGCGAACTCCAAGGCATGGATGACTGCCGCAATATTTGAGGAGTGGCTAGCCGACTTCGACAACAAGATGGGAAAACAATGAAGAAAAGTTCTCCTTGTTTTAGACAATGCGACTTGCCACAAACATCAGCTTGTTTTGAAAAACGTTAAGTTGCTCTTCCTCCCACCTAACACGACTGCAAAGCTTCAGCCTTTGGATCATGGAGTAATCAAATGGTTCAAGGTGGAGTATCGGAAGCACGTTTTGCGATCGATTATTAGTCGCATGGAGGAATGCGACAAAGGGACTGAGCTAGCCAAAAAGTTGACGGTGGCAGACGCCGTAGAGTGGACTAAGCGGGCATGGAAGGATGTAGACGCAGACCTCATAAAGAAATGCTTTGCCAGCTATGGCATATCAAATGCGGAAGTAGAGAAAAATATTTTTTCCTTTAAAGAAGCCGATACGATAGAGGTGGAAGAACTCTCTAAGCTTGCGGGAGTTCAGTTTGACTGCGAGGCAATGGAGTGTGAAGAAAACCTCGAATGCTACGACGACATAGACGAGAATTGGGAAGAAAGACTGTTGCAGGAGGCTGTTTCCCAAGGTAAGATTTTTTTTTAATTTTAAAAATTATATATATTTACCGTATTTTGTGTATAAAGGATTTAGACAATGCCGAAAGCACGGCCGGCGACGATATCGAGGTCGACGAGCCGTCAATGACTGCACAGGAGACATTAAAACAAGTTGACTTTTTAATGAAAAGTTCTAGTGTAATGAAGGATGATGGCATAAGTGCCCTGTTTCGGGAGATTAGATCAAAAATTGAAAGCCGTGTTATAACAGAAAAAACAAAAAAAATGAAACAGTCAGAAATTGTGACATATTTTAAAGTACAAACTTGAATTTTTTGAGTTTTAAACTTAAATATACTTTCAGCATTATGCATTAATAATGTAAATAAACATAAATTTTTGTAGCAATGTCTGTATAATTATTAACGACTTTCGTTTTTCTAATGTATAGGTACATAGGTTTGGTTGTTAAGGGCCTTTAGTGTTGACACCTCTCGGAGCGACCACCTCTCGTAACGACCGATTTTTCGCGGAACGGAGGGTGGTCGCTCGTGAGAGGTTTTACTGTATATATATATGACTAGAAATGATGTTAATATGAATTTGTTTACATATATGATAGCTTTTTGATGTATATATAGTAGATGTATTTTTAGATCTTTGGTGAAGTTAGAGGAGTGGGTATTTGGGGCTTCTGCAACTTAAATTTCTGTAACTGGTCTTACATGTATAATGCTTAGGCTATAACTCTGGAGGCAAGGTTTCGAGGGCTCTCCCCAGGAAACTTTTCGAAATCTTCCTAGCAATGCAATTTCGGGATTCTTTGGTGATGTTAGGGGAAACAGAAAGGAGTTTGGTTACTCTCCCCCCGCAATTTTTTTCAAAATAAAGTCTTATATCTTTTAAGTTACTTTTGGTGTCGCTCGTGATAGTGTTCAATGTCCTTTCCCTGAAGTGTTTCTGAAAGTAAAAAGTGTCTTAAAAGCGTAATTTCTCTTTTCTTTCTTTTTTTAAAGCTTGTGATTTGAATTTTTTGCCAGGGGGGGGGGGGAGTTGACTTGCTCCGAGGGTGTAGCTCCCCCCCCTCCGGGGGATGCCTGAAATAAACACGGAGTATACCTTAAGAGACAAGTATTTATGACTATTAAATTTTCAACTCTTTTACACCTCTTATTGGTGTTTAGTCTGTACATTTTTAGGGTGACGCCCCCCTTTCACCAACCCTAGTTACGCCTATGGTTGCCACACATTACGTCAGCCAACATCGATGGCGCTGGGTTGCCACTGAAACTATCACCAACCGAAAATCATTACGATTGGAGCGCTAGCTCGACTGTCGCCAAGGGGGGATTATATCACAGTAGTACCAGAAATTTTTTGCCCTGCCAGGGTGTGGCTGAGTGATCTGGACTGCCGGGTTATTGAGTGTCTAGTTTGCAGAACTCTACTGTATTAGGATTTTTTACTTACATTAGGATTTTTTATACCAATCCTCTTCTTCATTTTCTCACAATAATTTTCAACTACTGTTGATTTGGCTTTAAGAAGAAGTTGCTTGGTAGCTTTATTTAGATTAGTATTCCAAACATCAGTCTGCTGAAATCAGAGCAAATTGCATAAGAAATAATCTTATTTAATAATACTACATACGTTCAAAATATTAAATCATAACACCTAAACGTACAGATGTAAAAAAAAAGCATGATCAGATATTTTTATTATGAAAAATGAAACAAACATGTTAAACATGTTAAAATATCATGAAAATTACTCCAAAGTCAATAGTCTTTGAAGACAATTTTACAGACAGAGAAATTAGTCTCCACTTTTGAGTAGAATGTGTTAAGGCATTTAATAAAGAATTGGGAGAAGCTGAGAGTATATAATAGGTAAAAATGATAAATCTTTAACACTACCACCATAATCATGAGTAAATAAAACGATATAAACATACAACCCCCCTAAACATAAGGCTTTCAAAAACACACAAACACACTATTATGCCATTACGTGGGTAGAAACATTTCACTAACATTAACTGTCCCAAAAGGCATGAACTATTTATTACTAGTGCTGTTTCAAGTTTTTAAGTCGCTTAGAAGAGGTTTACATTTTTGATGAGTGAGTGAGTCAGCCAATGACACTTTCTAATCCTTAATAATTCCATAACTACAAGAGGTATATCAATGAAATTTGATATTCAAGGGATCTCTATCAGACGTACAAAATTTCAAGTATGTATGGAAAATAGTGTTTGAGTAATAATGGGGTCAAAGCTCAAAATGGTTCTGGTAAAATACACTTTGTTGGTGTCGCTGGTTCTGAACTTCGCTGGGACACACTACCGTGTGTCTAGATAAATTTCAAAGCAAGCAAATCTTGGTTGAAAAAAGAAAAAAAAAGTAATGAACTTTAATATGAAAAAATAAATCTGAAATTAGCCAATATTTGTCAGAATTGTTTGTGGCTAGTAATTGAAAGAACTTTTAGCCAGCAACATTTTAAACAAGCCATAGTGGCTAATTTTAGCCACATCTGGCAACCCTGTTTCCATCTTTGAGAATGGCGACTATGTGCCACCGTGTTTGGTCAAAATGAAAATGGAAAATATAATGGTAACATTGGTTTGTCTTGTATTTTCCAGTATAATTCATGATTGAAAAATTATTGTTATTGAAATCATTAGTGACTAAAATAAAACAAGGCATTCACTAAAGCACTATGAAAGTACTAAGTGTCACCTAACATGGCGCTCTGGCTAGTACAGACGATTTTCAATGTAACAAGAAGTTTTTAGTGCAGGAATACAAAAAAACTATCAAAATATAGGATAATACTTGAGAATTTCTAAAAAATTCAAGCACTTTTTTAGCGGTACTACTGTGATATAATCCCCCCTTGGCGACATTCGAGCTAGCGCGCCAATTTGTAATGATTTTCGGTTGGCGATATCTTTTCGTTTACACAGCGCTATCGATGTTGGCTGAGGTAATGTGTGGCAACCCTGATTATGCAATGGGTGTTTTTAGAGTGTGATGGTTGGACCTTTAGAAAGTTCTCTTTAACTAATAGGTAGCTTTTTAGTAGTTAATTTCATCGTTAAAGTTTGTGGAGATATTTCCTGTTGATAAAGGAAGAATGTAAAGTGTTAAAGTGAATTAATTTAGTTCAATTGTTTTGTATTATGGCGAGATAAATGAATTCATATTAGTTTGTTAAGGCGCCATTTTTCGAATCTGACGGAAACGTGGTTTGTAGTTTGTGCTATCTGAAGTACGAAATTGTTTTGGTTGATAAGTGCATAAGTTTGGTTAATTGTGACTAAAAGCAAAGAAAAATAAAGTGGTAATTTTCGGACCATTTCGTCGTATTGGATTGTAAGTTTGATGCTATTTGGGATTAACATTGAAAAGCCAACTGGTTTAAAGTGAGTTCTTTATTTTTGTTAGATTATTATCTGCTTATGTTATGTGTTTGTAAGGTTATAAAACAATGAATTTTCAATTGTTCTAAAATATTAGCTGTAGTAATTAGGGGCGTTGCTAGTTTTGATAAAGTGGGTTTCCGTTAGTTTAATGTAAAATGTAAAGTTTTCCGTGCAATTGCGCGATATTTTTACTATGTTTTTCGTTGAATAATGCATGTCATTTTATGTAATGATAATTAATTGCAATAGTCATTATTGTGCATGAAATGCGTGTTCTTTCAACGAAGTTTTTTATGGTATTTTTAATGTTGGTTTCTAATAGTTTAAGACAAAATGTACTTGAAGTGATGACCGTTATTAATTTTGTTGTCTAGTTTTTATGCTAGTTTTAGTGTAGGCTTCCAATAGATTGATGTAATATGTGCTTTAATTGATCAATGTTATATATTTTCTAATGGAGTCTCTTATTTTAAAATTCCCACAGCTTTAATAAACATTCGTTTTGCGTTGAATTGCGCGATACTTTAATTATGTTTTTCATTAAAGAGTGCATATTATTTTATTCAATAATGAATCATTGCAGTAGTTATTATTGGGCATAAAATGCGTGTTCTTTAAAGAAAGGGTTTTTATTCAACTTTGAGTGTTTGTAAAGTAAATAATTCTATTTTTCGAGTAATGATCGATCAGTTAATGTATTGCATTGCTGTTGAAAAATGCTGTACGTGCTTTACATAGTAGCGTTGATATTGTGTCTAAGATATAATTTGCAATTTTTGGTATTTTACTGTTTTTTAGTGATTTTTCTTGACATGTTTGCTATGTGTATGATGTAACATTGTTGGCGATATAATAAGTGTTGTATTGTGTTTGAAGTTGGCGACATAAAAATCTTGTTGTTGGCGACGGTTTCTTGGCGCCAACGAAAAAGTCGCCAAGGGGGGGGGGGGGGGGGGGTTATATCACAGTAGTTCCTTTTTAGCTCGTAAAACTTTTCAAGCACTTGAAAGTGAGCTTTCTAATTTTTTCAAGGTTTTTCAAGAGCGCATGAACTCTGCTTTGCTTAAATTGACCCGGGTAAAAAAAATGAAACAAAAAACAGTGCACAAGTTTAACATGGGTATAAGCCTTCTGTATGTGTGCCTCAAATGGTTTTTCATTTCAAATAATTATTTATAAAAAAATACATGCCTTTTTTTTAGTGCACATTTCGTGTACGTTGTACTCTGCTCAGTGTAGTCCTGTAAAAAATGTTGGGGGCATGCTTTAGTGCTGGCTCTAAGCCATTTTGACAGGGCGCTGCACCTGGCGGCCCTTTTCAATCTTTTTTGCGCCCAGCGGCCTCTTTCTTTCCTTTACTATGCGCCCTGCGGTCTATTCAGACCGTGACACATCGGCCGAACGGACTTCAAAGCAGGAAGTGCAGTAGGAAAACTTCAATCCAGGATCCCCCACCTTTATTTGTCCCCACTAGTTTTCTCAGTACGCCAGAGCATTATTGTCTTCTCCCCTTCAGCTTCTTGGAACAACTGGGGGTAGTAAGGGGACGCATCACGTGTCTTTTTTTCACTTTACAGGTGTTTATAGCCCTAAACAAATATGAATATCTGCTAGTTAAATTATGCTATTTATAGTCAGGATGGACTGCTTGCGGCCCGCTACCTGCCGATGATGTGCAGCAAAAAAAAAAAAAAACGAGCAAAAAAAAAAAACCCCCATTTTTTATGTTAAAACATGATTAGGGACTTCAAATCCGGAATGCTCGGAGCAGAGATCCCTCCAGATTTTGAGTCCTGATTCAACAAATTTTGTAAATAGCATCAGAACTCATAATTAGCCATTAGCATTTCATTCATTAATAGCATTTTTTAATACTGTATATACTCGCTTATAAGTCGAGAAATTTGGCACAAAAAACGAAGTAAAGGTCGACTTACGTTCGTGGCATACCATCGAAAAATCCAGACATTCCCGTTTTTTTTAACCTCATTAATTAAATAATACAAGAAAAGAATGTGCTCAAATTCGGACATGATTTTATATGCTCTAGCCGCTTATTAAAGTCTTTTAATTGGAAAAAATCAGATTATCGGGGAAAAAAAGAAAGCCCGCAATTCAATTTTACGAATTTTCTGTCTTGCGTAAAATTTAGAGCTCAGTCTAAAAAACAATAATAAATATAATAAAAGTACAAAAAATAGAAAAAAGCAAAATGTTATGATATTAACTTAGAATTAAAGCAATAATTAATAAGAACTCTGAATCGCGAAAACGAACCCTTTTTCAGAAATCGCGATCTTAAATATGAAAACTTTTTCGGACACGATTATGAAAACTGTACATTTTTATCTTAAACATGTTCATTACAATTCATTTTTTCATATTTTTAAAATGTTTATTTCAAAAAAAAAAAAAAGGAACTAAAAAATGCTTAACGATTTTTCATTAAAATCAAGAGCGTTTTTTTTTTTTTTTAAATTTGGGGATTACGAATTTGGAGTTCTATAATGTGTAATTGTTCTGGGTTTTTTATTTAGCCCCACTACTGAAAAAAAAAAATAAAATAAAACAGTAAACGGTGTCGGAGTCATTTCGCAAAATTTATACTTAAGACAAAACAGTTAAATACTATTTTCAAAGCCAAATAAGCATTTCTTTTCTTTTCAAATCAAACATTTTAATTTCTACATACTAATCAGTTTATATGTGCTAAAAATAATATTTGTGTCTCATGTATATGCTTTTCTGCCTTTGCACGCGGGAAACGGCGATATGCTAATTAGCGAACTGCCTATAATCCGGCAGCAATCTTTTACCATCTGCTTTAGGTTTACAATATTTTTTATTATTTTCTAAACAGTGAACAGTAAAACGCTTATTGGACCTAAATACAGTTATTTCTTTAAAAGACTTTGGACCCCACCTCCCGAAATTTATGGCTTTATTAGAAAAAAAATTAACAAATTAAATAAGGTGTTGAATACAAGCATAATTTGCACACGATTTTCTTCTTATAAAATTTGCCCATAGAAGAATAAAAGAAGTAAAGATTGTACTCGCATGTGGCTCCCATTTGCCTGTGAAAAATTATCTTATGTAATTCTAGTGATTTCTTGCATATAATTAATTGTGCAGCACTTTTTATCCCCTGATATTTGTTTTTTAATGGTAAGAAGGACAAAATATATTGAGTGAAAATAAAAATATTTTCTCCAAAGTTCCCACCCCACCCCTTCTCTAAAAAGGAAAAAAAAATGTTTCAATTAGGAACAAAATGATTAAGGAAAACTTTGAAAGCTCTATGATTGACACTTAAAATGGCACCAAGTTTGAAATCCTAGGTTACCGTCACCTGAAATACTTGCCAACAATAATCACAGCCAGCCTTAAGACTTGTACGGCCACACTGGGTGTACTTTTGTGGGGGTCTTTTCCGGATTTGTTGCAACTTTGGTAATCCCCTCCCAAACTTGGTCATGGAGAAATGTCACCGAGACCTAAATTTTTTTTTTGTTGAGTAGTTCATAATTTTGCAGCCGAATACATATGAAAATGTGCATAAGTGATACATATATACGTATATATTTTTCAAAATGAAAACCTATATTTTGAGGTACACATGCAAAGTTTTCAACCTTGCTAACCTTGCAAGATTTTTTAAAAATGGTTAAATTTTTGTACCAGTAAAAATTTAAGCAAAGGCGCTTTAATGCAGGGGGGGGGGGGGGGAGTAAAAAATTTAGAGCACAACTCAAGGGCGCCCTTTTTGAAGAAAACATGGTGCCCTTTTCGGAGTTCCCCCTGGCGGCCCTTTCATCCTGGACTCAGCACTATGCTTACATATACAAACTAAGTTATTGAAATCAAAAAGTGGGGGGATGCTTGTGTTAAAATGGTAAAAAAATGGGGGGACGCTCCTGTTTAAAAAAAAAGTAGGGAGACACCATCCCGTCTTCCCTCGACTCTGCTGAAAAACTATGAACTCATCAAAACAAATTTCAGGTCATGATAACATTGTGCCGGGAGAGAAACGGGGGGGGGGGGGGGGGTTGGTAGGAGCTAAAATTACTCGTAATGGGGCTTCCCAAGCCTTGTTAGCCTGGTGTGTACAATGGGAAAGACCAAAAAACTGTGAAAATGTTTCTTTTAAAATTTACTTATACAAGCTTCTTCATGACATTAATATTTAATGCTCTACATGATCTATAATGCAAGAAATTTAAAGTAGAAATAAAAAAATAATATTCAGCTAAATTATTAAACCACTATTCGGCCAAAGGGCCAAATGTCGAATAGTGGCCCAATATTTGTTACGTCTCTAATATATATGTGTAATAGACTGATACAATATTTAAGTCATTATAACACCAGTATCACCTGCAATTTTGGTTCTGTGCTTTGTGAAGAGTTATTCAGCTTCACAGGAGCAGCATTTTTCATTTTCCAGTACTTTCGATAAGCTTCTAAAGATTAAAAAAAAGGTCAAATTGCTTAGCTTCTTATAACAAAAATTAAATACAAATAAATATATGAATACAGCACACCTTTAACTTCATCAGGGGCACATTTTATGTCTTCCTGTAAAAGAAATATGAAGGGGTAACGTTCAAATACAAAATAACATTATTGGTAACTTTCATAAATGTGTTACTTTATATTTAAAAAGAAAATAAATTAAAAAAAAACTTGTTCTTTTTTCACTAAACAAAGCAATGTCAAATTGTCTCAATCCAAGTAAAGATTCTTTAATCAAAAGATTTTGAAAAATGCTTTTCAAATTACCAGTCTTTGCAGATTTGATTTTGTGAAATGCAGATTTTCCTTTATGAACAAGTTGATACATGAATTAATATAAAATTGTAAATAATATAGAGGAAATATTCAACAAGTTCAGATGTAAATATTTAAAAAATGATAGAAGAAAGACTCTTTAACAATAGATTTACCAGGCCGTTTTCAACCATATTTCGAAATTTTCATTTTTATACCAAGTTTGCTAATTATAATAAACCTTTCAGTCACATTAATTTGAGTCACTTACCGTGTATTAGGAAAAGCCAATGCAATTAAAAATTGCACTATAATTAGTAAAATTATGCAAAATGGAACTTCGAAACAGTTAAAATGACTGGTCTGGTAAATTTATTGCTAAGGGCATTTTTAAATGCAAATGAATGCTAACAGTTTTGTGCACTCATATAAATACAGGAATAAAATCTACTGAAAATTGCTAGCTTCATTTCTAAAAGCTTCTACAAGATTGCTGATTATCAGGATACCTCCAAGGAGGAGGATATTGGAATGAATCCCTCCCCTCCTAAATTTTGATATCTATAAAAAAGCTATTCGAAAAACAAGTATTAAAATCAATGGCTCCCAAACGATACCCCCACCACCCCCAAAAAAATTCCAGTATAAACTGATAATTATTACGCATATAACGTTTGTTAAATAAAGGGAATATTTTGGTCTAATGTTAAGTACACTGTGATAAAGTTTTATTAGAAATAGTAAATCTCCGATACTTTAATGACTTAAGGAAAATGATTTTTCAATGAATAAGATCATTTAAAGCTCGAAATGGTATACAAACACAATGAAAGCTGCACAATTAATATAAGCACACACAAAACTTAAAAAAAAAACATTAAAAGTAAAATAGGTCTTCAAACCTTATCCGGCTTTTTGGAATTATTCTTACAGAATTCAGCTTCCCATAACTTAATTTTTGTTTTCAATTGATTTATTTGCTCTTCTTGGGACATACTGAAACATATGTAACTTTTATATGTACATTTTACTCAGATTAAAAATTTTCAAACTCAAATCAAGAGCCTAAAAGGAACGCATTCTTAATAAACGATTTTCTGTCGTTTCACCACAATTTTCTGAAATGCACTTGCATAAAATTGAAATCTTCAAAAGTCTTCTTAAAAAGATGAAGATTATATCATGAACAAAAACCTGATTTAATTTTAATTTTGGAAAAGAATTATGGGAGAATTTTTTAAGTTTTGGAACATTATTTATAATCAAGTAATGAGCACATAACTAAATCGGAGATCTCGATCTAAACAAATAGAAAACTGACAGAAACAAAATGCGCGCCAAACAGCTGTCAAAGTCACAGTTAAAATCACAGTTCGTATATCTATGTTTTTGTTTAGGGAAAATGTGATCCTTGTTTTGATTCTAATTTGAGCTCAACCGCAACAACGTTATAAATTATGCTCTATTTATTTCTGGGAATACTAATTTAAACTGAAGTTCAAGCTAATGAGAGCTACATTACTACAGGAGAATGCAGTTAAAAGAAGAAGAAGCAATCGCAATTGTTTACGTTTACTACAATTCCAACATGTGTTTCGTCTGATTGATATGAGCACGCCTACTTTGTTGATAATTTAAATGTAACATAGGATATAAATGATGTCCGGAGATCCAATAACAAATAAATTTTGTTTTGCTATTGATAGAGGAGGAACTTTTACTGATATTTTTGCCCTTTGTCCGGGTGGGAAAGTAAAAGTTTTGAAACTTTTGTCCGATGATCCAGCTAACTACAGTGATGCACCTCGAGAAGGAATTCGACGAATTCTTTCAGAGGTAAAATGTTTAGAAACAAAATTCATGCTCACTGTTACCATGAATAAATAAAGTTTTGTATTCTAACGTAAAATTATTGTATCATTTTAAGAAATTAATATAGAATTATTTCTTGAATATTACTTTAAATACTTACCTTCAATTTTATGCTTTAAACCATCATATTTTGTTGGTTACAAAAATGAAATTTTACTCAAAATAAAAAAAAAAGTTTATTGATTTTAAATTACCCATTAAAATGCTGGTTTAATTAGATAGAAACTTCATTTTAATGAAAATTTGGTTGAAAGTGGGAATAATGTTATTTACTGTAAATTAAGGAGTTTATGTTCTATTTAGAAAAGTGTAATTGTTGTAAAGACCCCACATGGTATGAACAATTTGGCTTTTCTGTCTAATGGGGAAGAATACTCAACTATAATATAGAAAAAGTTTTATACAAACATTACCAGATTAAAGCATTGGTTGAGACTTTTTTAATATTTAAGAAATTAAGTATTACCTTTGTTTTTTATCCATATTGCCACCCTATTATGTTGATAGCTGTATTACACTTTTAGAACAGTCATAAATCCGTCACATTCATCTAAAACTTCTATTTGCGGAACTGATTCAACATACTTCAAAATTTAAACAAAATTTTTTTATTTAACTAACATGCACTGTAAAGTTTGCATGAAAAATATTTGTTTGGACAGGTGTTATATCCCCCTACCCTCTTGGTGACTTTTTTTGTAGGCGCAAGAAACTCACCAACAACGGGATTACCACATTTTTATGGCACAAACTTCAAATAGGATACATCACTCTTGGCGATGATTTTTATCGCCAACAATGTCACATCATACACATAACAACCATGTCAAGAAAAAACACTACAATACCATCAATTACAATAACTTATATCTTGCACTAATATCAACACTACTATGTAAAGCACATATAGCATTTTTCAATAGCAATTCAGTATACTAACAGATGGAAAATTAGTCTAAAAATACAGGTATTTACATTACATACACTAAAACTAGAATTAAAACCCTTTGTTAAAAGAACACACATTTCATGCATAATAATGACTATTGCAAATGCAACAATACCCGTCTCTCACCCATCATCCGCTAATGGTTGCTACAGATTATGTCAACAGGAATGGGACTGGGAGTTACCTCAGTAAAGAAAACATTGCCAAACAAAAATCATTACAAATTGCTGTAAAACTTCGAATATCGACAAAGGGCATCACAGCTTGGCCATTTGTTTTACTTTAATGGTTCATGTAAATTGCTATTACTTAGTGGAGAATTGCAATTTTATGATTAATAGATCTCTGAGCTATAACATAATTTTTTTGATCATATCTAAAGCTATTTTTTTTTGAAAATGAAGAATTTTAACACATGAGTCAAGTAATGTACCTACTTGTTTTATTTGATCTTTTAAACAGGTTACTGGAAAAGAGTATGATCCATCTAGTCCAATCAAGACTTCAGAGCTTAATTTCATTCGTATGGGCACAACTGTTGCAACAAATGCTCTGCTGGAAAGGAAAGGAGAAAGAATAGCTTTGGTGATTACTGCTGGCTTCAAAGATGTTTTGCACATTGGAAATCAGTCTAGGCCAAAGATATTTAGCTTGGTGAATGTTTTATGCTTTTTTTAAAGGCAGTTTTGATACAATTGATGTTTGCCTTAGTAAATTTAATGCTGATCTAACTTTTAAGGCCGGAGCCTGCTTTAGAAGGCTCAAAAAACTGAATTTTTTTTTTATTGCTTAAATCGATTCCTAATATATCTAAGAATATGCATGTAAAGCTATAGAGACTAATTCTCAATATTTTTTAAAATATAGCCCTAAACGTGGCCAGATGTGGAGCAGGTGTACGAGCACTCGGACAGCTGGAGCGCGTCGAACAGCTCCGAACTATGTATGTGAAAAGGTTCAAAGGTCGTTCGAAATAATATTTTGAATTCGTAGAAGTACCGACTCAAGTTGTAATACAGATATATTCGATTATAACGATTTGGTATATGGCACAGGAATAGCTGATTAGCGTATCATCACTGCAAATAATAGAAAATTAACATTTTTCCGATCGTAAACTTTCAAGCGCGTTTTCTCGAGTTTTTGTTTTTATGTTTTTTTCTAAACTGGCGGGCGTGATTGCGAGAAAACTAGATGACCAAATAAAACGAAACAAAACTTGTCAGCTTCAATTTTGTATTCTCTTCTATTTGAACTAAAAAAATTCATGAAAAAAAATTCTGAACAACTTTTTTAGCAAGTTGAAACGATTTTTTTGTTGTAAAAAAGACACTTTTTTTTTTCAAACCTGAGAAAAATTTTTAATTTTTCAAATTTTCGGGTTTTTTTTAGTTTAAATAGAAGATAAATATATAAAAATTAAAAACATTTTTGTTTTTTTTGTTTCAGAAGAAAATTACGAGCGCCATCTTTCCCGCCAATCGGAGACCACAATTGCAAAGTTTTGCACAAATGTGTATAAAAATCAGCTGCATTTGAATATTTTTGTCTTATTTTTTTTTTTTTTTTTTACTTGTTCAAATATGTAATAAAATGATCTGAAATCTTCGCTAGACTTGCTTTTTTTTTCTGTCCTGAAAAAATTCCTCAAAAAATGCTTCTTTTTGGCCTTCTAAAGCAAGCTACTGCCTTAATAATGTAGTAGTAGAAAGAAAATAAGTAAATGTTGATGTTGTCATATTGATGAAAGTATATGAGTGTCTATTAAAAAGGCTACCAAAAAGCAACCTGAAATTTTTTTCCACCATTTGGAATATATTACAGTCGAGTACATTTTTATAATTTGGCGAAATGTTTTCTTCTCTCTTTTTGGTTGTAGTTATAATAGAGAAGTACCAAAATATGTATTTCAAATAACACTAAGCTTAATTTAGCTCTTTCATCGATGAAAAAGTTTATCAATTGTAGCAAATACCAAAATTACTGGTATTTTGCTTTATCAAATGCCAGTTTCAGAAAAGGCAAAATAGCACAAATTACCGGTATTCAGTACATGAGTATTCTGCAGTTACTGTGTAGTGCACTATGATACTTATTACTGTTGTGTTTCTTGTAGGAAATTGTTTGTCCAGATGACTTATATGAAGAAGTAATAGAAGTAGAGGAAAGAGTTGTTTTGCAACAAGATCAGTGCCAGATCAAGAAAACGTGCCCTGTTTTGATTGGAACAACTGGAGAAAATGTAAATACTATTTGATTGAATTATTCTTGTTTGAATATTCCCACATCCACATTTAATACATTAATTTATTTTCCGTTTTCTTTTATTAAAAATATCTTTACATTGCACTTTCATCTGCATGAATGGTTGACATTTCTTTCGTATTCACTTAACAAATGAATTGGCTAAAAAAATAATACTAACCCCTTTTTAGATATGGTATAATATTTATTAACTCAGTTTCTTTGAAGTGTTTAAGATAAATATCCGCTTAGAAAGTATTAAAATTTTGTAAAAAATGTTTAGGAAAGTGCTTTTTGAACTTTACCATCAAAATCATTTTGCAATCTGCCTTGGACATAAAACACAATATTTATTACAAAACTGAAATTATTTATTAGGATGTAATGAATATTTAACCTCTATTCGGTGTTGGACCCGTTGGCTGAATATTCGGCTTATCCAAATAGTAGTTTGATAATCTAGTCTAATATTCAGTTTGGCCGAATAGTTGGTAAGTTCACATCGTGGCCGAATATTGATCAACTCTTCGGCTAAATACTGATCAACATAATACCAACTACATAGCTACTATACTTGTTGTATAGTAACAATGTAGAAAAATGAAGAAACTGTTGATTTTAAAGATTTTAATTTTGTATTACAATTATTGCAAAAGAACACAATGATATATATTTCTCATAAATAAAAATGAATTGGAAATAAACTGCTCATTTTATTCATAGCTTTTAGTTTTGACTATAGCTCCTGCATGTGATTTCAAAACTTGCATGATATGTTATAAATATGTTAGTATTATTGTTATTTAAATCATTTTTCTGCATTAATTTGAATGTACAATATTCTAATTAATACACTAGTATTATTATTTTATTCATTGTAGTATAAATGAAAATTATGATGTCAAAATATCATTTTTTTTATCAAAATTATATTACATGCTTTTTTATGAATATTGTCTACTTCTAACAACAAATGCTCACTATGATAGACAATGATACTTTCATTTTAATGTTGTTCACAAAGGAGAAGGCAGACTTCATTTGGATAGAGTGTTTTATTGTGAATATTCGGTAAGAGCGGAATGCGAAGAGCCTAGAACAAATCATAAATAACCTACTTATTTGGGTTAAATGTATTAAGTTTTAACAAAAATTCAGTTAAATTTGCGTGTTTAAATATATAAATATTTTTTAAAAAGTCAATAGAATAAAAATATTAACTTTTACAACTTTTAAAAAAGCTGAATAAAACTATTTGGAACAAGATTAAATAATGATATTTATTTAAATGATGCAAATGATTACATTCAAATATGTGTGCCTTCAACCTATGGGTAAAATTTTCAGTGTTATTGTATTTAAAACAATACAGAAAATACTTTAATTTTTAGATGTTTTTTAAACAAAATTTTTTAAAGCATAGAAAAAATACTTAAAAACATTATGATTATTTTAAATTCTAGCAAATACTTTCAACTGCAATGAATTTTAAGAAATGTTATTATTCGGCTGCCAAATATTCGTATTCCCTAAAATTTAATTGTTCGGCTGCCAAATATTTGGCTTCGGCCAAGAAAAAGTAGGCAAATATTCGACTTTGGCCTTTGAGAAATGACCGAATATTCAACTATCCAGCCAAACCACTATTTGTTACATCTCTATTATTTATTCATGGGGGCCTTAATAGTGGCTATCTTGGCACTGCACCTGAACAAAGGAAATTGCATACAATGCATAGTTATCTTGTCCATCGCTCATGGCGCTGCTAGCATGTGAAAATTTTGTATGCATTTACATTGCAAAAGAACGATTTTTGCCAGGTTTGCATAATTTATAATGAGGATATCTCTTTTTTAGTTTATGCATTATTAAGTAAAACATATCTTGTAATGTTTAACTGTATTTCCCATCATAAATGAAATAAGAGCAAAAGAAAGCAATGGAGTCTTTTTTTTACAGAATTAAATAAAATATTATTACAGGAATAAACATGGTACACTATGTGCTTGTATTTTTGACAGTGTACTGATAACATGAACTGTAGCTAATATGCATTAATCCTTTATTTCTGTTTATGTGCATGTGAAGTAATTTTTGTTCAAATGTACTGTATATTTTCTTGCTGTAGGTGAATTGCATTGAACTCTAATTTATGTTTATGTTTTAGATTGAAATTTGGACCTCTTTAAATGAAGAGAAATTGATGACTGACCTTAAGAAAATTTATGATAAGGGCATTAAAAGTTTAGCTGTGGTTCTCATGCATTCCTATTTGTAAGGGCTTTTTTATGTTTTAAAATTTTTTACGTTTATTAATAATGTAGTCGAGTATGGTGAGTTTTTCTGGAGAGTTGATACATATATCAGGGTTCGCGCTAGACCGCGCGATTCCCGCAATACTTTTTGAAATCCCACTAAAAAAAAATTTGTTTGCGCTTATATTTTAAAAATCCCACTTAAAATTTTGGTCAAGGTGGGAAATCCCACCTTGTATTTTTCCCCAGTGTGAACCCTGTATATGTATATACATATATGTGTGTGTGTGTCCGCCTATGTTGTGTGTACATATTTATATTTATATATATAGACATTTTACAAAGTATTTACTTAACAAAAGTGAAAAAATATCAAAAAGAGATTTGCATATTGAGTTTGGAATGATGCGTCTGTGCATGCCACTGGCTGAAAGTCATGAAATAAGATATTGAGCTGGGGGTAATAAAAAAATGTTAATACATATATTTTATCTTTCTTTGAAGATTTTTTAAAGTGTTGTAGGACTTGAAAGTTTTTTTTGTCAAAGAAATTATCATCTATGTGTAATTAAGTTTTCGATTAAGAAAAATTTAAAGTGGTTCTTATTTTAGCGCAATTTTCATTATTGTTGGAAAAATTCATTTTTGCGTCCATTTTTTATTTTCAGTTGAAAATAAATGTAAGACTTATTCATTCAAATTTGCTGATAAAATGTTTGATTTTAACAGCTTGAACGATTTTGTTTTCAATGCAATAATAAAGAAAGAAATACGAGGGGTCATCAAATATAAACCGGAATTGTTTTTAAGAAATTTATTTATGCAAGATATAAAAATAAGATCTACATATTATTTTTCTATATACGCTCTGGTTTTCTGAATGCATTTTTCCCAACGGATTTGAAGTTTCTTGATGCCGTCATCGAAAAAGAAGAGGAGCATGTCATCAGCCAATTGCACAAAAAGGTCTAAACTGCCTCGTCACTGTGGAATCTTTCACTTCCTAGAGCTTCGTTCAATGGCCCAAACATGTGATAACATGTTCAGAGTGATAAGTCAGGACAGGGGTGATAAGTAAAGACTGTAGGGAGCGTGTTCTTAAGGCGTCCAGTGAATGACTTCCAATTTCTCCGTAGTCTGGTTGGCAGAAATTTTTCGGAATCACAACACATTTTTAATGATGGATTGCGTACTTCCAAAGCTTATGCCAACCTCATTTGAGATTTCGGCAATGGTCAAACGGCGGCCACTCTTGTGAAGGCGACTAACAGTGGCAATGTTTGCCTCAGTGAGACACTTGTCCGAGGATGGCGGGAATGGGGCTCGTTTTCAACAGCTTCTCTTCCCACCATAAATTTTTTGTGCCATTCATACACCTGGGATTTCCTCACTGAAGTTTCCCCGAATTGTGCATGTAGCCTTCGAATGTGTGTGGCGGATTTTACACCTTCACGGGCGAGAAATTTAATAATTATACGTTGCGCAACGTAAGGTGGAGCCTCTTGCTCTCTCATTGCGAAGCTAACTGAATGCAAGCCCGGACGAGTCAGTTTGGACATGTGACAAGCATATAACATCCCCACCGTACTACACTGAAAAGACAGTGCTACTCTCGCCAATCCACTGAGTGCAAGAGAGAAATTCTGGTTTATATTTAATTGCCCCTCGTAATAAAAATAAAATATAGATTACAAATTTTGTACCGTAAAAGCTGATTACTGTTTCTATTGTTTCAAAGCAAAAGTCTTTCTAAAATTCTAACTATATTGTAGAAATTTTATTCTTAATAAGTAAAGCTTATGATATATTCTCTCCAGTAAAAACTAGCTTGATTCATAAATAGCCAAAAAAAAAAAATTTTTTTTTTACTTCTATGGTACAATTTTGAATAATTAAATAGAACAACATTTTAAAGTAACCAGTAAAAGAATATGATATATATTAGGCTATATATATTATATATTAGGCAGTAAGAAGCAAAGGGATGTAAATGACAAAAACAAACAAACAAACAAAAAAAAACAATTCTCGAGTAAAATACGTTAAAAGTTCGGATCTTGTGGGACCTTTAAGGTGATTTTTTTTCTAAATCACATTATTCTGGAGCACCTGTTAGGGCTACTACTAACATCTCTTGCCACAATGCAAACTGTTGCCCTATCATTTGCACTGGTTTTCTACAAGTTTTCAATTTTGTCACTTACATCCTTTTACTTCTGGGTGCCTCATATTATAAGCAAAAAGAACATCAATCAGTCTTAGACAAGTTTTTGATTTGATTTTAAGTGTCTTTCTAATACATTATTTCTCTTGGAGGAAGGTTATAATACTAAAGTTATTTTGTTTATCTAATGGGTTTATTTTGTATGCAGTTTTGTGCCATTGAATATTTTGTAAACATTCCTAATTGTTTTTAAAAAAATTCTTAAGATTTCCAGACCATGAGCAGTACATTGGTAAAATTGCACAAGAAATTGGTTTTGAGCATGTATCCTTGTCATCAGAAGTTATGCCAATGGTGCGCATGGTTCCTCGTGGACATACAGGTAAGTGTCTTCCAAATGAATATTCCAAAAAAAATTACCTCTTTACTTTTGATTTATTTTAATTGGCTCGTTTTACTAATATTGAAAATTTATTTTGCTTATTACTATTTTTCTTCTTTTTGTTTAAGCTTGTGTGGATGCATATTTAACTCCTTGTATTAAAAGATACGTTGAAAATTTCTCCTCAGGCTTTGAAGAAAAACTGAAGGTATTTATTGTAATATATCTGTAGATATATTTTCCCACCATACTTCAAATATTTCATTTTAAAATGACTAATTTTTTTTTGAAAATTGTGAATGTTTCAGTGTCTTCTTAAATATAAAATAATATCAAAGGTTTTTTAAATTAGTTTTATTTTTTAACGTCTATTGACATATTATAGGAATTAAATCTTCTCTGAATGGAAAATAAGTCCAGTTCACTGCAATATATAAAAAATAATTGAAATATATTATTAAATGACAATTTGCCATTCAATGGATGAATAATAGGAGCTCTGTTGTATCTGAAGTGTGCATCCCATAAATGTATAGAAGGAATCTCAAGTTCATATTCAAAATTGTGGGTGCATTAAAATGTGTGGATATCTTTTATTGGCTGTAACAACACTTCACTAAATAGTTTGTGCTCGATATAAGCATATGTCAGTTTAGAAGATCTATAATTTGACTGAGAAAGCTTATTTGATTACTGTAAGAGAATTGCTTGACTTCTGAGTGCAAGCAATGCTGTAATTAGTCAATGTTAGCAAAAGTATGTTTGGTAAGGATAAAGTTCTTGGAGTAGTAGTTGACTTAGAACCACAACAGAGCTTTAGAAAGTGTCTTATCAACTATCAGAACACCACGCTTCTCATCATCCCGTTATCATCAAACTGTTGGGTGACTTGTATACAAATATCAAATGAGAAATTTGACAGACAACTCAGAGTGCTGAATCTGACTCTTTACTAACCTGTCTTGGCTGTACATTCCCAAATCTGATTACAGTGATGTTTGCAAGATGGTCTGGGAAGAACATAGTCTGATACTTTTATCACATCAATGCTATGCTGAGTTACAACATACTTCCAGGCTAGAGGTGGATCACTGATACTGAGTCCCTTAGTTTGTAATGATTGAACACTGGAGTAAATCATTTAATTATTCAGAAATTGCAAGCAATTTTTTCTTTGTTCATGTTCATTATGTTATCCTATTTATGTTTGAATAGAATATACTTCCTTGGTGGTAAGTAAGTGCATTGTCGTGTAGAGCATCATGTTCATTAATAGTTATTTTAAATAGATGTTGCATGATATTTTGATGATCCACTTCATAATACATTTAATAAATTTTCAATGAGTCGGTATATCTTTGTGTAGAAATAATAATGAGAAAATCATTTAATAAATTCAAGTAGCAGTAAAACTGCAGAAATGTGTTTTGCAGATTTGTTGCAGCAATAAGAAAGCCTTTTATCAGTATAAAAAGTTGTGAACTTAGTGTAAGAAATCTGGGGAGTTTTAAGGCTCCAAAGCTTCTGTCTGCCATTTTATTGCTATTTGTATTTTTTACCTGTGATTTTCTCATTTAATACTTTCAGTGGTCTTTTTATGGAAATTTCATTCCTAAGCATTACATACATAAGAGCACTTTCCAAAGTCATCCTCATGGTAAAAGGCCAGATAAACTAAGATTTTGAATTTGATGAGACATATATTTATGAATTTATTTTGGTGTTGTAAATGAGTAATATTTCTGTGCCAAATACTATATGAAAATGATTACATTATTTGTTGCAATTATGTTGTACATTTCTTTTCAGGATGTCAATGTTTTATTTATGCAGTCAGATGGTGGTTTGACACCCATGAATTTGTAAGCATACATTTTCCCCTTTGTTTTGTATCACTAATGCTACCAACACATTTTTCTAATAATAATTTCAATTAAAGCTTTTATGATTTTAATATGCTTGTATTTTAGATTTTGTGGTTCCAGAGCTATTTTGTCTGGGCCTGCTGGTGGAGTTGTGGGTTACAGCAAAACAACATATAATAAATATTCCACTTTGCCCGTTATTGGGTTTGACATGGGAGGTTAGTGAGAATTTTTAAATAATCATTCGAGTACATTTCTTATGTATTGCATTTCTGTTATTTCATTTTGCATGGATTGAAATGATATTTTAAATACCAAATAAGTTGAATCTCAAGCACAGAAAATAATTTGCTAAATTTTGGTTATTTCTATGCTAAGTTGATAATTACGTATATACTTTTAAATTGTGTTGTATCTTAAACTCTTATGCATGTTTCTGGGGGGTGGGGTGGAGGTTTATGAATAATAAATGAAACAAATTACTTAATTATATTTTATATCTCTGAGGTACTTTCTGCTAGTTTTAAAGATGCATTTATTTTAAAGGTACCTCTACGGATGTGAGTCGTTATGATGGGCGATATGAACATGTTTATGACACAGTTGTTGCTGGTGTTAGTGTTCAAGCTCCACAGGTAGGATGAAATGTACTAACTATTTAAAAAAGCTATATATATATATATATATTAAAATTGTGTGGTGTTAAATTAAAAAATGCATGTCCAATGTCCATTTTGATACACAGAAAGATAAACTTTACAAAAGAGAAGAAGCAATTATTTGTATTATTTTTTTAAGTTAATGCACGGGCATTGGTGTAGTCGAGAAGGTTCCCATCCTACTTTTAAATTTTTACATGCGTGCATCCCCACTTTTTAAAATTCTAGCACAAGATTCCCCCCACTTTTTGATTTCAACAGGTTATGCTTGTTTTTGTAAACGTCTCTCCTTCTTTTTTTCTTCAGAACTACACTATGCATTTGGTATCAAAACGTACAAATGTAGCACTGGATAACTTATAGTTCCTATGGTACTTGCTCGGTATGTGAAAATTTTCCTCATAATCAGTTCCGAATTTTTCTCAAAAAAATTTTGCTAACTTCCCTGGTTTTTGGGGAATTTTTGCCAACCAATTTTTCTTGAATTTTCGTCAGCATGAGCCTTATAGCTAATAAAGCTATAAGGACACTATTTTCAAGCTGAAGTGGAGTAAGTTCACTGGCAATCGTTAGCGTAAAATTTGTAAGCATTTTTTGGTTTTTAAGTGCATTTTTAGTAGGTGGTTTAGATATGAGTGTTATATCTCCATAAATTTATACTCAAAACATTTCTTTCAGTGCATAATGTTTCAAAATCTGAAGCTGGAAAATTAAATCAATTATCCTTTTTATGATAATTGTTCGCTAATATTCCTTTCTTAATAGCTAGATATTCATACTGTTGCTGCAGGAGGTGGTTCCATGCTCTTCTTTCGATCAGGGCTTTTAGTTGTTGGACCAGAATCTGCTGGTGCTCACCCAGGACCAGTTTGTTACAGAAAAGGTAATTCCTTACTATTATAAATTGATATTGAAACTATGCATGACAATATTTGAAGAGAACTCGTTATAAGCTCATGCAATCTAGTTTCCTCGGTAGTTTTTATTTCACCTGGATGACTCTTGCTCATCAATTTTTATCATTTTATTGAGATCAGGCACTGGCCTGTTCTAGACTTAAAAATCTGAGTCAGGTTGACTCACAATAAAAAAAGAGAAAGAGTCGATTTATGAAAAATGCAAATCAATTTTGAAATTTAAAAAAAAAAAAAAAACAGAGAGAGAGAGAAATATTCTCCAGTTTTTAATGTAGACAATCAGTATATAACCTATCAAATATATGAAAAGTAATGATAATTCTCCCCTTCCTCCAACAAACCATAATACAGTCGAACATTAAACCGCCCCCCCCCCCCCCCACGACGAATCGCCACCCTCACAGTTCGCTAAGAAGAGAGATGAAAGAACAAGGCTCTAGAGAAATGTAATGCAAATTTCCTCACTAAACCACCACCCTGCTGTTCTCAAACTGCCATTCATTTTCGGTTAAAACTATCCTTTGTATGATAACATTGGTCAATGTGATATTGCATCACATTTTTTTTCTATTTAAAATATTTTTTTTCATTATTAATTAATTTATTTTTATTTTTCTAATTTCTATTTTTTATGTAATGCTTCCTTTCAATTAAATTATTCCAAATTATTTTATTTTCCACGAAATCGGTATTTTTTTGGCACTAAATTCATTTACATCAAAATTTCGCTTGTTTTAATTACCGATTCGTAAATTCTTTTACCATGCTAAACTTTTTTAATATAAATCTTTTTCATTCCTTTTTCCAAATTACCATTTTTTTTACCAAATAGCCATCTTGTTTTCAACGAAAGTGTCGTCCATCTTCGAACATCCAGTCTGGAAGATCTTATCAGGTTGTTTTTGATGGGTCATAGTGATGCCTATCTTCGGTTTCGATTCAGAATTCGCGAGTCACGCTTGATTGGTTCCCGCCGAAATTCCTCCTGTGCTCTCATTGGCGCACGTGACGTGCGCCGTTGCCATCGGAGAAATTGCGTGAGGAGAAAGTGACGAAAAACGAGAGAGAATCACTGTGAGATCCGTGCCGTGGAGTCATCGGCCCTGCGCGCTCCGGTACGAGAGCGATATTGTTGGAGACATGGATGGATGCTGGCGCGTAGCTGTCGTCATGTTTTAAATTTATTCAAAATTTTATCCAATCTCACGAATTAACGACTCCTTCATCGATGCCCCAACCTTTTTCCGCCTAGCGACTCCCGATCCTGGGTGACGTCGCATCATTATGATATCCGAGCCGAGCGGCTTGTGGTTGTTAAATCAGAGCTGAAACATCAGTCTCATGCGCATGGCTACAAAGTATCCCTGAGGATCCTAACCAGTGATGAGTGCGAGGAGTTTTCACCTTCGTTCGGCCTCCAAGCCTTTTTTTTTTTTAAAAGTTTCATCATCTGAACATCCGCTTTTTATTCAACACCTTTCAATAATGGCAACTGTACGCCAGGTCAAGATGTACAATATTATCCCTATGTTCATTTTTTTATAATGAGTAATTAATGCATTCTGTTTTTGAACCATAGTAAAACATTTTTATCTTTTTGGTGATCACCTAATAGTTTTTTTTATAATATGTGACCCTCCAAAATAAATTCCTTGCTATTTTTTTCTGAAAAATTGTTACGTATTTTTTTTACAACGATATACACACCAGCAACTAATGGGTAAGTCGAAATTTTTTTCTTTTCATGTAAATCTGTAAACGCATTCAAGGTAGTTGTTGATCTGGGGAAATTATTGTGGCACTTCGCGATTAAAAACATTATGTGCAACCACTATTTCGACCTGATCAAAATTTTCTGGGAAACTAAATTCTAAAAAAAACATTAAATAATTGAAATCTTAATTCCAACTGGGGGGTGTAACAACACAAATTTGTGCCGCAAATAAATTTTTACTCGATTAATTTTCAACGTTGCACGGTTAATACCACAGTCAACAAGTGTTTTGCCCCAAGAGTGAATTTCACTTTTCCTGATGTAGTTTTGCACGATGAATCCGTATCTGGCATCAAAAATTTTCCATCACGTATAGTTTTTTAGTTATGAGGAAGGAAAAGTTGGATTTTTAAGTTTTTTCAGTGTTTTTCCGATCATGCAGCATTGTTTTTATTGAGATAAAGAACTCAAAAGAGCTTGCATGTCAACCATTAAATCAGTGGTCACTTTATTTTGCTGGAAAGAACTTGGTGGAGTGTCGCAAACAGCCCCTGCAAACCCCGAACGGAAGTGCGTATCAAATTACTGCACTGGGTGTTTGTCTTGGTAGGAATTTCGCGAGAATTGGGATACAAAGGCAAATAGACAAAAGATCGATACTGTATGACCCATTTAATGAGCATGAGCTACTACTTTTTAACATAGAAATCTCCTGTTGTGTGTCCCTGTTGTATCTTGACGTGATTGTGATGTTTGGCACAATACAACAAATATAATTTATTACGAAAAGTGGGTTATTTATTATACATATTTACAAGACATTTAAGAAATGCTAACTACACCGGCGACGGCCGTTAATCGACTCTCGATTCTGTAGAACAAGATGTTGCTCGGCAAACGTCGGGCTGTTGCCAACAGTCCCCTTGAAAATATGGGAGCTGTATAACCAATGAACATGGAGAGTGGTTACATCAGGGACGTTTCAGTTATCGAAAAGAGATATCAAGGGAAGTGGAGTGCAACTGTGTTAGCAGATTACTGTTGGACGTTAAAAAGGGACATTCCTGAGGCAAAGTATGCCATAACATGTAAAAATGAACCCTTTTAAGGAAAATAGAAAATCACTTGGTTTTTTGGTGGAAATGCTTCTAATGTAAAAATTACAATGTCTTTAAAAAAAGGGGGGGGGGGGTTATAAGGACTTTTATTGACTTATCTTAGAAGTATTTTCCAAGCTGAATTCTAAAATGAAAACTGTTTTCCTTATCAGCTAAGGGGAGCTTGTAAGGTACTGCAATAATTTAGGTTAAATGTTATTAATGTCAACTATTACAGCACCTTGCACGGAAAATCCTTACGTGACAGAGAAAAATGGTTTTTATTTTCGAGTTCAGCATGAAAAATACTTCTAAGATCAGTTAACAAAGTCTTTGGGGCAGAAAAAAAGTTTATTTTTTTGTAAACC
Source organism: Octonoba sinensis (assembly GCA_038502835.1). Lineage (NCBI taxonomy): Eukaryota > Metazoa > Arthropoda > Arachnida > Araneae > Uloboridae > Octonoba > Octonoba sinensis. The sequence continues at coordinate 11,047,265 of CM076606.1, read as the reverse complement.
AGTGTAATGTGACTGTTTAAATCGCCATCTTGAAAATTTATGCCAAACAATTCATGAGCAGAGGCGTAGCTAGGGAGGGGACAAGGAGGGACAGCTGTCCCTGGGCGCAGCTTCAAGGGGCGCCAAACTACTGCTATTTTATTTTATTTTTAAATGCGAAAAGAAAATTATTTGATCTGAAGAGGTGTGGATATGTTCGACAAAAAAGTGGGAGCACCACACACGGTATCGGGAATGACCAATGCAACACAGGAGTGCGTGGGAAATCAGACAAATAATTTTGCGAAGCCAAAGTCTCCCATTTTTCCCTTAGAATTGAATGGTCCCTAATAAAAATGAAAGTTAAAAGGGCTGCTTTTTTGAGCTGTTTATCATTTAGGAAGCATAAAAGTTTAAAAAAATTTCTTTTAGGGGTGCCCCTCGGTGCCCAGGGACATAGGGGAGGGGGGCATAATCTTCAGTTGTCCCCGGGCGCTGAAAACCCTAGCTATGCCTCTGTTCATGGGTGGCAAACCATTCACAATAGCTAGCGACCATATGTCTCAAAGTCAAATCATGAATACATCACATGCTCCTATTGATCAGCAGATAAGAATGCCACTAAGTAGTCCAGCTTCTGTTTTTGGTTATCTCTCTTCCCTCTGACCATGGTGCATTGTTTCCAATGTTCCAACAAGTTTCTGGTAAAATACCTGGAAATGATGGTTTCATGTACCCCTTTTCAGCTCATAAGGTTTTCCAGCTCTGCCTTTTTTTGTACCCTTTTCTCTTCTTGAAATGTTGGAGTTGATCCTGAACTGAGCTGTTGGAACATGTGTGTCCACACCCTAAAAAAGTTCCCTCTGTTCTCTTGGAATTGCGAACCAAAAGCAATAGAAATCCCTCTTCTAATTCCGAGAAACTGCACAACATTGGCGAATGACAAACGTATGCTCATCAGCCCCGAAATGTTAGCTTATGCATTACACAATATTTCATCTTGTGTTGTTTTCTTGGCAATGCATGAAATCCAGTTCTTGTGATACACAGGCTTTCAGTAGGGGGATTTGGGTTAGGCCTGGGCCTAGGGCAGCAAATTTTGAGGGGCACCAAAATTTTTAAGACGACTAAAATTAAAAATTGATATGGTTTTCTGTAAACTGTAAGACCAAATTTTAAACTGTATTTTATTGCGCGCTCTTACTATCTAAATATAGTACCATTTTGAGGGTCGAATTTCTTTGTTAAAATAATTAATCAAGCTAGCACTAAAATCTGAAATATCTAACAAAAAGATTTAAACTTTTTTTTAATGCTAGCATATGTTTAATTTACACCTGAATTAGATTTCTTATTACTATTGTTATTATTTTTATTATTTTATGCTCATATATGTATGTATACATCTGTTTATATATACATATATATATATATATACTGTTACGAAAGAAAAAGGTCGACATATCGTCTCGGGCCTAGGGCGCCCTCAAACCTAAATCCGTTATTGCAGGCTTTAGCAAGTTAAGGACTCCTGATCAGAATTTTATCAATCTATAACACCTTGTTCTTTTGCTTTGTTTTGCAAAAACGACAAAAACAGTGCAAGAAAAAAAATATGATTTCCAAAGCAAAACCAATTTAAAAGCGCAAGTCGGGAATTTATTGCTGATCATTTTTTTGACATTTTGATAAATGAAGAAACATAAAAATAAATATTAAAAGTAACCAAAGAACCGTCAAAGACAAATTGAAGGAAAAACAAAAATGTTATAGTACAAAAATCTTTACGTAGTGTTAAAAAAATAGAAGAGAAATTAACTTCAAACAAAACTGCTTTAACTGGTAAGTTTTATATTGACTTTATTTATGCAATTTTTATTTGTTTTTTAATCATAATGGTGATGTTAATGTTCAAGTTTCAGTTTGAAAAAGAAAAAATGGATACTTTGAAAAATTATCATAAAAACAGTAAAAATATTTTTGAAATAATTGGTGAAATCTCGTTAAACCGCCACCCTCGACTTTCGCCAACCTTCGGCCCGACATTAAGGTTGTCGGCTTAACGAGGTACGACTGTACTTAAATAAACTATTAAAGAGATACTTGAAAAGTTCAATTATACAATTGTTTCAATGTTCATTTCATTCTTACTGCATATGTAAATAATTTAGGTGGCTTCCTGACTGTAACAGATGCTAATCTTTGTCTTGGTCGCCTACAGCCTGATTTCTTTCCAAAGATCTTTGGTGAAACAGAAAATTTACCCCTCGACAAAGAAGCTACAATGACAGCCTTTGAAAAGTTAACTGAACAGGTATATTTTGTTAAAACTTAAAGATAGTCTTGTCTAAGTATGTTATATGCTTAGCTACTTTAAAAGATTAGAATTAATTCTAATCCTTTGGATATAAAATATTCTAAAAATGAGTACATAATCAGATCTGTAGACAATAAATATTTTATGGAGTGACAAGTAGATAGATAAGTTGTTAATAGATAATATCTGAAGTAGGAAGGTACAAATGATTCAATACTGCAACTGGTAAAAATAAATCTTTCTTGGATCTATACGTTGAATGGGGTGAAATAACAAAGCAAAAAGTTTTCTTGATACACCATTTGTATCACTGTTTTGGAAATGGTTGAGAAGATTTAATATTTAAATAATATTGTAGATTAAGTAAAGAGAAATACAAGTTACCCCTTGGTTATCATATGCTAGGTTTTATTGTAGAGCTTAGTGTTTAGACACTTGGTAAACCATATCTTGTTATTTTTCTTATCGTAGACATTTTAGCATGCAGTGAAATCAACTCTCAGATCGCTTGCATTTTTGCTCATTTATGCTAGCCATTGTTCAGATTTCTGCAGTTTTAGTTTGAAAGTAAAATCAATACTACACAGGGTTGGCAATTTTCTTCCAAAGCAGAAAAAACCGTGCAGAAAAAGACTGGAAGAAATGGAAATGATGCTGGAATAAAATGCTATTAGACTCACTCCTAGAAATTAAAACATCAAGAAAGATTTCTCGGAGTGAGTCTGGTTTCACTACTTCTGTCTATCGTAAACCTTTCGCCGTTTCTTTACCTCCTCACAGACTGTCGTCTCATCCTCCCAACCAAAAATATTCGACTTTTAATGCTCTTGACCAGCGTGCTATTAATATTTGCTCTTCTCCTGAGCTTCTCAAGATTGAACTCAACTGTGAAAGCTGTAGCTGTTGATAGAGGATTTTCTCACTCTTTAATTGATTCTATTCATAACAAACTTTCTAAAAAAACTTCTGGTCCCAATCGTGATTTCTAGAAAGAATTTGGTTGTGTTACCATTCTTTCATTCTGTCAGTTTTCGTATTGCTAAAATCCTAAAAAGGTTTCAATTTCATGTTTTTGCTCCTAGCAACAAACTTTCCTTCTCTTCTCTTAAAGATCCTGTCGATCAACTTAATACTTGGGGTATTTACCAAATTAGTTGCCGTTGCGGCCTTTCTTACACTGTACAAACAAAACGTGCTCTGAAAATTCGGTTAAAGGAGCATAAAGGTTATATACGAAAGCAAGAGTTAAATAAGTCTAGCATTGCTCAACATTGTTGGAATTCCAACCACTCTTTTGATTTCAATTCTGGGAAAATTATTCAAAAATGTTCTTCCCCATTAGAGCTTGACTTTTGGGAAGCTTATCATATTAACAGGAATAGTTCTAATTTGGTTAATGATTCTTCCTCAACTCCTTATTTTTCACAGGTCTGGCATAAGTTCCTTTAATTCGTTGTTCTTTCTTGGTTTTCTTGTTAGTTTTCCTTTTTTGTGTCAATTCCCCCCCCCCCCCCTCCTTTACATGTGTACTTTGTTTTGCTTTTTGTTTTGGTATTTTCTGTACTTGTTTTATTTCCATTTTATTCTTTGTATTTTATTTTATTATTTTGCAATTTTTCATGTATTTTCACATTTTTATGCATGCTGTTGTCTTTTTTGCTTTGTTTTTAGTGATATTCCTTTTTACTTCCTGTACTTTCAACTGCATTCGTTTGTTGCGCTCTTATTGGTGCCTTCAATGCTACTTCTACTTCCACTTCACACTGCCTTTATTCTCATTGGTTTACAGTTAATTCTTAGGCTATATAAGCTTTGTTTTTGTTGTTTTGTCTGCTTCATTTGGATGTTTTGCATCTAGAAGCTCCCTGTCGCATTGAAAAAGGGATTTCAAGCAATCCGGAATCATGAAACATATGTCTGCGTTTTAATGCTCATTTGTGCTTTAATTTAACGTGGAATTATATTTCTATTACTGTTTACTTGCACAAAGTTAAATTATTATAAACTGTTAGTGTTCTGTTGCTTCACAAAAGATTTGTATTATTAAATTATTTTAAAACCACAAGGAATTTTCACTTTGGGGGCCCCCAAATTGTGGTCTGACAGTTTGAAATTTGAAAAACAAAATCAATTTTGCACTTTGGGGGCCTACCAGATTTTATTCAAACATTTTGTAATTTAAAAACAAAATCATTTTGCATGTTGGGGGCTCCCAAATGTTAGTCTGACTCTTTGACATTTGAAATATAAATTAGTTTTTGCGCTTTGGGGGCCCCCAAATTTTGGTGTGACTGGCAAGTTTTACAAACACATACTGAATGTTATGTTTAAAAAATTTTTGTTGCGTGAGGGGCCCCCAAACATGAGTTGTGTCTATAGTGATTCAAAATGTAAATCGGGCCCTGCTTATATCCAATATACATGTTCTAATAACCAACGATAAGACATGCAATTTTGTGAGAGCATCTTTAGGCTATACAAATAGCTCATTATTAGGAAACCTATTTTTCTAAATAAATGTATGGACAAAACTGTATTGTATAGTTTTTTACCTTAGTGTTTCAATATAAGTTGCAATAATCTATTTCAGGTCAACACTTTCAGAAAGTCTCAAAATGTAGAAAATAATATACCTAATTTAACGGTTGAAGAAGTAGCCTTGGGCTTTATTGATGTTGCCAATGAAACCATGTGTCGTCCTATAAGAGCTCTAACACAAGGCAAAGGTTTTGACACGTCTCAGCATATCTTAGCTTGCTTTGGTGGAGCAGGCAGCCAGCATGCATGTTCTATAGCTAAAAATCTTGGAATATCTACCATTTTTATTCACAGGTGTGTGATCTGTCTTTACTATTTAAACTTTCACTTTTTTATGTTTAGTAAAATTTAAACAATTACTATTAAAAAATAAAGGAATGAAAGGAAGTGCTGAAATGCAGTAATTCTTTTTTAAGAAAAATTTCTGTTTATAATGATTTTATTAAAAAAATATTTTAATAGCTATCTTTTCAAATTTTGTATTGAAATGCATAAGAAAAAGTTTTTAACACCCGTTAATAGGATTCCAGTCTCACTCTAACTACATCAGTAGTTAAGATTTCAGTAAGATATTTATTACTCTTCAATGGTGACCCAGCTTATACATTTCTTATGAAATTTTACGTGAAAAATAACAAATTTATTTCTTTTCATTACAGGTATGCAGGCATACTTTCAGCTTTTGGTATGGCATTAGCAGATGTAGTTTCTGAAGCTCAAGAATCATGTGCAAAAATTTACTGTGCTGGTAATGCATATTTTAAATAGTTTTTAATAGTATTTAAAATTTGATCTTGTGTCCTATCTGTATTGGGTTTATATTGTAGTACTCCCATTCTCTTACAAGGATTGGTCCGAGAAATAGCAAGTGAATTTTAACCATTTAATCAAGAAACTAACATATTTTACAGCTATGTACAGAAAATAATTATAACATCGAGAGAGCACTGCTTATCCATTCTCTCCGAAAAACAACTAACTCAATTCAGCTCAAGTCAACTGACTGCACTGGAACACAACTTGTAACGCCTTTTATGCAAGCTCCGTTGCCAATCGGCAAAAATCTATTTCAGTTCAGTAACGATTGTAGTTCAGTTCCATATGTAAATCAGTTTAACTGTTCACCAACGGCTGTGTAGATCCCACAGTTCGGCCATCCGACAATGGAGCTGTCCTCAGATCCTGAAACACATTAAAAAAAACACAAAAACAAGCAAAAAAAACGAATAACACGCAAATGTGCGTGCTTTCCATAAATTCGAATCACTGTGATTCTGTCCATTTCTTCATATATTCGGCACAGGTTGTAGTACATTGTGGTCCATCGTGATAACCTTCTTTAGCTACATCAAAAGTGTCTCCTCCTTTTAACTTTGTAATCTTGTATGGTCCAAAAAATTTAGCTTTTAATTTTAAGTTCGGACCAAATTGGGTTCTCTTTATTGCAACCAAGTCTCCAACCGTGTAAGGTCTAGCTGCCCTCCGCCGCAGATTATACACTTTTTTATTTTCTTGTTGAATTTTGAGAATTTGCGCTTTCGCATGTTTCCTCAAATTGTCTCGCTGAGACTGAAACTGATTTTTAAATTCGCGTTCAATCATTTCTTTTAACTTATCAGTACCTTTGAGGTTCGTTTTGGTCCCAAATAACAGCTCGAATGGGGTTGTATCTATGCTGCGGTGGTAGGTGGAGTTCAATGTTAGTTGTAACTCTTTAGTGTGTTTATACCACTGGGAGGGATTCTCAATAGATAATTTTGCAAGAACAGATATTATGACTTGATTTATGCGTTCCACTTGTCCGTTAGCTCTTGGCAAGCCGGTTGTAATAGTATGATGTGTAATTTCCTCCTTAGCACAATATTCGGCGAACTCGTTAGAAGTGAACGCAGTACCTCTGTCAGTAATAATTTGAAAAGGGCTTCCGAAGATCGCTTTTTGATCGTCTAATTTTCTTATCACCTCCGCTGAGGTTGTTGATTTTGTGGGATAAATCCACACAAATTTAGTGAAAGCGTCAATTATTACCAAAATATGATTGTAGTTTTTATTTGTGCTTTCAAGGGGTCCTAGATGATCTACATGATAGGTATGAAGCGGTATATCGTCTTTATATCGCGGGTGTAAAAATCCTTCCCTTTTCCCTCGTTTACGGTTAATAAGTATACATTGGACGCAATTAGAAATTATTTTCTCTATTTTATCTGTAAGCTTGGGTATGTGATAGTATTCCGAAATATGTTTTTCCGTATGTTTGACACCTGTGTGCCCTTTTTCGTGAGCGTCCTTTATGATCTCTGTTTGCATATCATTTGGTACAACTAGTAATTCTCGACCGTTTACAAATTTATAAAGAATTCCGTTTCTGTTACAGTAATCTTCGTAATCACCGATAGTTAGTAATTTCTTTATTGCTTCTATTTCGTTATCATTTTCCTGCGCAAGTTTAATTTTGGGTAATATATTTTCAATTGAGACGCACATCACATCTATAGGAGATCGGCTTAGTGCATCTACGTGAGGCATTTTAATTCCGGGACGATGCTCAATTACATAGTCAAATTCCTGCAACAATAATGCCCAACGCGCTACACGGGTTGATAGGTCTCGTTTTTCCATAGTTTTCTGGAATGCGGAACAATCAGTTACAATTTTAAAATTTATTCCCAGTAAATACACACGAAATTTCTTTAAGGCTTCTATTACGGCTAGGATTTCCAATTCATAACTAGAATATTTTTTCTCAGCGTCTGTAGTTTTTCTACTCATAAAATAAACTGGGTGAAAATGTTTTTCGTCGGGAGGTTTTTGCAACAAAATTGCTCCATATCCCTCTATACTAGCATCAGTATGTAATTCGGTCTCAAAAGCTGGATTGTAAATAGAGAGTACGGGTTTCTCAGCTAACAATGATTTTAAGCGCACAAACGCATTTCTTTCTTCATCTCCGAAAGTGAATTTCTTTTCCTTTTTAAGTAGATCGCTTAACGGCTTAGCAATTATTGAATAAAGAGGCACGAATTTACGGAAATACCCGGTAAGACCTAAATAGCTCTGAACTTGTTTTGTGCTTTTAGGTTCAGGGAAATTTAGTACTGCTTGGGTTTTTAAAGTTGAGGGGTAAATTTTACCTTCTTCTATAAAATGACCTAGAAATTCAATACGCTTCTTTAGAAATTGCGACTTTTTAAAATTTATTTCTAATCCATATTCGCTAGCCAGATCTAACACCATTTTAAGTCTGCTTATTCCTTCTTCCATGGACACCGACAAAATAATAACGTCATCCATGTAGGGTAGTACTATACCATCGTTAACTAGGGGTCTAAAAATTGTGTTTATGAATCGCTGGAATACTGCAGGCGAATTGCACAATCCGAACGGCACCTTTCTAAACTGATATTGACCTTCATGAGTTACAAAAGCGGTATACTTTTTACTTTCTTCTTCTACATCGACATGAAAAAATCCGTTACGCAAGTCAATTGTGCTAAACACTCGAGCTCCCTGTAATCTATCTAGTATGTCTTCAATTAGCGGAAGGGGGAATCTATCCTTCACGATAACTTTATTTAATTTCCTGTAGTCAATGCATACTCTAGGCGTGCCGTCTTTTTTTTTAACTATAACTACTGGACTACAATATTCAGAGGAACTATTTTCAATTATTCCCGATTTTAACCATTCGGTCACCTGGGCCTCAACAATTTTTTTCTCTACGAAGGGTAATCTTCGCGGTTGATGGGATACTGGTTCATCATTTTTGAGACATATTTTCAGCTGAATATTCGTAGATCTGATTTTTCGCGGTTCGTAACTAGAAACTAAATGTTGTACTTCGTTTTTAATTTGATTTGGAACACTCGGATCAATGTTAATTTCGCTTTCGCTATAAGTTAAATCAACAGGTAAAATTTTAAGCAAATTTATTTCTTCCGCTTCAGAGTTCCTATTTTTTATTGCTATTCCCTTTTCGTTTATAGTTGTTTCTCCTTGCATCAGTACATTTAGTCCTATTATTGCTTCATTAGACATCACCTCGTCGTCCACCACATATACATCAGCTACGCATCTAAACGCGTCGATTTCTATGTTACTTTTGAAGCAACCCAAGGGTTTAACTCGACATCCGCCGAACCCGCCCAAAGTTGAGTTCAAAGGGTTAAGTTTCTCAATATTTAATTTATCAAAAATGTTCTTCTTAATAAGTGTAACTTGACTACCTGTATCTATTAATGAATTTACGCTTAAGTCATTTAATTTGCTGGGGACTTTCATTTGGGAATTTTTACTCATAATTACGTTAGACACTTCTGCTTTAGGGTATTTTTTAGGGCATTCGATAGCTTTATGTCCGAAAAGGGAACAATGGAAACACCTATTTCCCTTATCTCTATCCGGACAGTACCTAGCTATGTGTGTTTTTCCGCCACAACTATAACAATTAACATCTCTCCTATTACGTTTACTTTGATACGACTGCTCATTACTTGAAATCTTGTCATTTTTTGTTTTACTTCTATTTACATAATTAGCTTTATTCTCATAATTAACTTTCAATTTATCATTTTTAAATTCTGACTTATTATATCGGAAATTTTTGTTTTTATTTTCATCCGACCTCATTTGCTCATACGCTTTAAGTCTGCATCTAAATTCAATTAAATTATCACAACCATATAAGGATGCTTTTTTATATATATCATCACGAATACCATTTATAATATATCTAATTAGAGCAGCATCTTCTACTTTGGCTCTGTTCGCCAATTTTTTCATACACAAAAAATATTCTTCTACAGATTCATCATACCCTATCTTCCTCTTAGCTAACATTTCATGAATGTCAGCTGAATTTGAAACATCTCCAAATTCACCTAACATTAATTGTTTAAATTTTGCATAGGTATATATTCTTAATTCACTTTCTAAAAAGAGCTTGGCTCTTCCTTGCATACTACGTTTAGCATAAATTATTTTTTGCATTTCACTTAAATTTAATAAGGAAGCGGTATCTTCAAAAATTTCAAGCCAGTTTTCTAGACTCTCTGAACTGGTACCACTGAACGGCACAACAAAACTTTCAAAATCTGAGAAAGAGGCAGACGATTTTATATAATATTCACTAGTGGCTGGTATTTGCGCGATCTGTCTATTCTCACCGGAATCACTTCCCCTCTCAGAATCTTCGTCCTCATCTTCAGTCAAATCACTTTCACTCTCAACCATAATATTATTTTGCAATACATTTAAATCATTTAGTGAACAAACTATTCGGGTGACTAACTCGAGAGTCGACCCTTCATTTGAAATTTGTAATACATTCGCGATTGTAATTAATTCGTTTAATGAAAAATTAGTTTTAACTTTTTCTACTTTTTCTTTAAATTCTTTACCTTCTGTTTGAAAAGCAAAGCCAGAAAATTTTCTTAATTTATCGCGACTTTTTCTATATAAGCTTTGTTTTTGTTTTTTTTGTCTGCTTCATTTGGATGTTTTGCATCTAGAAGCTCCCTGTCGCATTGAAAAAGGGATTTCAAGCAATCCGGAATCATGAAACATATGTCTGCGTTTTAATGCTCATTTGTGCTTTAATTTAACGGGGGAATTATATTTCTATTACTGTTTACTTGCACAAAGTTAAATTATTTTAAACTGTTAGTGTTCTGTTGTTTCACAAAAGATTTGTATTATTAAATTATTTTAAAACCACAAGGAATTTTCATTTTGGGGGGGCCCCCAAATTGTGGTCTGACAGTTTGAAATTTGAAAAACAAAATCAATTTTGCACTTTGGGGGCCTACCAGATTTTATTCAAACATTTTGTAATTTAAAAACAAAATCATTTTGCATGTTGGGGGCTCCCAAATGTTAGTCTGACTCTTTGACTTTTGAAATATAAATTATTTTTTTGCGCTTTGGGGGCCCCCAAATTTTGGTGTGACTGGCAAGTTTTACAAACACATACTGAATGTTATGTTTAAAAAATTTTTGTTGCGTGAGGGGCCCCCAAACATGAGTTGTGTCTATAGTGATTCAAAATGTAAATCGGGCCCTGCTTATATCCAATATACATGTTCTAATAACCAACGATAAGACATGCAATTTTGTGAGAGCATCTTTAGGCTATACAAATAGCTCATTATTAGGAAACCTATTTTTCTAAATAAATGTATGGACAAAACTGTATTGTATATTTTTTTTACCTTAGTGTTTCAATATAAGTTGCAATAATCTATTTCAGGTCAACACTTTCAGAAAGTCTCAAAATGTAGAAAATAATATACCTAATTTAACGGTTGAAGAAGTAGCCTTGGGCTTTATTGATGTTGCCAATGAAACCATGTGTCGTCCTATAAGAGCTCTAACACAAGGCAAAGGTTTTGACACGTCTCAGCATATCTTAGCTTGCTTTGGTGGAGCAGGCAGCCAGCATGCATGTTCTATAGCTAAAAATCTTGGAATATCTACCATTTTTATTCACAGGTGTGTGATCTGTCTTTACTATTTAAACTTTCACTTTTTTATGTTTAGTAAAATTTAAACAATTACTATTAAAAAATAAAGGAATGAAAGGAAGTGCTGAAATGCAGTAATTCTTTTTTAAGAAAAATTTCTGTTTATAATGTTTTTATTAAAAAAATATTTTAATAGCTATCTTTTCAAATTTTGTATTGAAATGCATAAGAAAAAGTTTTTAACCCCCGTTAATAGGATTCCAGTCTCACTCTAACTACATCAGTAGTTAAGATTTCAGTAAGATATTTATTACTCTTCAATGGTGACCCAGCTTATACATTTCTTATGAAATTTTACGTGAAAAATAACAAATTTATTTCTTTTCATTACAGGTATGCAGGCATACTTTCAGCTTTTGGTATGGCATTAGCAGATGTAGTTTCTGAAGCTAAAGAATCATGTGCAAAAATTTACTGTGCTGGTAATGCATATTTTAAATAGTTTTTAATAGTATTTAAAATTTGATCTTGTGTCCTATCTGTATTGGGTTTATATTGTAGTACTCCCATTCTCTTACAAGGATTGGTCCGAGAAATAGCAAGTGAATTTTAACCATTTAATCAAGAAACTAACATATTTTACAGCTATGTACAGAAAATAATTATAACATCGAGAGAGCACTGCTTATCCATTCTCTCCGAAAAACAACTAACTCAATTCAGCTCAAGTCAACTGACTGCACTGGAACACAACTTGTAACGCCTTTTATGCAAGCTCCGTTGCCAATCGGCAAAAATCTATTTCAGTTCAGTAACGATTGTAGTTCAGTTCCATATGTAAATCAGTTTAACTGTTCACCAACGGGTGTGTAGATCCCACAGTTCGGCCATCCGACAATGGAGCTGTCCTCAGATCCTGAAACACATTAAAAAAAACACAAAAACAAGCAAAAAAAACGAATAACACGCAAATGTGCGTGCTTTCCATAAATTCGAATCACTGTGATTCTGTCCATTTCTTCATATATTCGGCACAGGTTGTAGTACATTGTGGTCCATCGTGATAACCTTCTTTAGCTACATCAAAAGTGTCTCCTCCCTTTTTAAATTTTTAATCTTGTATGGTCCAAAAAATTTTTGCTTTTAATTTTAAGTTCGGACCAAATTGGGTTCTCTTTATTGCAACCAAGTCTCCAACCGTGTAAGGTCTAGCTGCCCTCCGCCGCAGATTATACACTTTTTTATTTTCTTGTTGAATTTTGAGAATTTGCGCTTTCGCATGTTTCCTCAAATTGTCTCGCTGAGACTGAAACTGATTTTTAAATTCGCGTTCAATCATTTCTTTTAACTTATCAGTACCTTTGAGGTTCGTTTTGGTCCCAAATAACAGCTCGAATGGGGTTGTATCTATGCTGCGGTGGTAGGTGGGGGTTCAATGTTAGTTGTAACTCTTTAGTGTGTTTATACCACTGGGAGGGATTCTCAATAGATAATTTTGCAAGAACAGATATTATGACTTGATTTATGCGTTCCACTTGTCCGTTAGCTCTTGGCAAGCCGGTTGTAATAGTATGATGTGTAATTTCCTCCTTAGCACAATATTCGGCGAACTCGTTAGAAGTGAACGCAGTACCTCTGTCAGTAATAATTTGAAAAGGGCTTCCGAAGATCGCTTTTTGATCGTCTAATTTTCTTATCACCTCCGCTGAGGTTGTTGTTTTTTTGGGATAAATCCACACAAATTTAGTGAAAGCGTCAATTATTACCAAAATATGATTGTAGTTTTTATTTGTGCTTTCAAGGGGTCCTAGATGATCTACATGATAGGTATGAAGCGGTATATCGTCTTTATATCGCGGGTGTAAAAATCCTTCCCTTTTCCCTCGTTTACGGTTAATAAGTATACATTGGACGCAATTAGAAATTATTTTCTCTATTTTATCTGTAAGCTTGGGTATGTGATAGTATTCCGAAATATGTTTTTCCGTATGTTTGACACCTGTGTGCCCTTTTTCGTGAGCGTCCTTTATGATCTCTGTTTGCATATCATTTGGTACAACTAGTAATTCTCGACCGTTTACAAATTTATAAAGAATTCCGTTTCTGTTACAGTAATCTTCGTAATCACCGATAGTTAGTAATTTCTTTATTGCTTCTATTTCGTTATCATTTTCCTGCGCAAGTTTAATTTTGGGTAATATATTTTCAATTGAGACGCACATCACATCTATAGGAGATCGGCTTAGTGCATCTACGTGAGGCATTTTAATTCCGGGACGATGCTCAATTACATAGTCAAATTCCTGCAACAATAATGCCCAACGCGCTACACGGGTTGATAGGTCTCGTTTTTCCATAGTTTTCTGGAATGCGGAACAATCAGTTACAATTTTAAAATTTATTCCCAGTAAATACACACGAAATTTCTTTAAGGCTTCTATTACGGCTAGGATTTCCAATTCATAACTAAAATATTTTTTCTCAGCGTCTGTAGTTTTTCTACTCATAAAATAAACTGGGTGAAAATGTTTTTCGTGGGGAGGTTTTTGCAACAAAATTGCTCCATATCCCTCTATACTAGCATCAGTATGTAATTCGGTCTCAAAAGCTGGATTGTAAATAGAGAGTAGGGGTTTCTCAGCTAACAATGTTTTTAAGCGCACAAACGCATTTCTTTCTTCATCTCCGAAAGTGAATTTCTTTTCCTTTTTAAGTAGATCGCTTAACGGCTTAGCAATTATTGAATAAAGAGGCACGAATTTACGGAAATACCCGGTAAGACCTAAATAGCTCTGAACTTGTTTTGTGCTTTTAGGTTCAGGGAAATTTAGTACTGCTTGGGTTTTTAAAGTTGAGGGGTAAATTTTACCTTCTTCTATAAAATGACCTAGAAATTCAATACGCTTCTTTAGAAATTGCGACTTTTTAAAATTTATTTCTAATCCATATTCGCTAGCCAGATCTAACACCATTTTAAGTCTGCTTATTCCTTCTTCCATGGACACCGACAAAATAATAACGTCATCCATGTAGGGTAGTACTATACCATCGTTAACTAGGGGTCTAAAAATTGTGTTTATGAATCGCTGGAATACTGCAGGCGAATTGCACAATCCGAACGGCACCTTTCTAAACTGATATTGACCTTCATGAGTTACAAAAGCGGTATACTTTTTACTTTCTTCTTCTACATCGACATGAAAAAATCCGTTACGCAAGTCAATTGTGCTAAACACTCGAGCTCCCTGTAATCTATCTAGTATGTCTTCAATTAGCGGAAGGGGGAATCTATCCTTCACGATAACTTTATTTAATTTCCTGTAGTCAATGCATACTCTAGGCGTGCCGTCTTTTTTTTTAACTATAACTACTGGACTACAATATTCAGAGGAACTATTTTCAATTATTCCCGATTTTAACCATTCGGTCACCTGGGCCTCAACAATTTTTTTCTCTACGAAGGGTAATCTTCGCGGTTGATGGGATACTGGTTCATCATTTTTGAGACATATTTTCAGCTGAATATTCGTAGATCTGATTTTTCGCGGTTCGTAACTAGAAACTAAATGTTGTACTTCGTTTTTAATTTGATTTGGAACACTCGGATCAATGTTAATTTCGCTTTCGCTATAAGTTAAATCAACAGGTAAAATTTTAAGCAAATTTATTTCTTCCGCTTCAGAGTTCCTATTTTTTATTGCTATTCCCTTTTCGTTTATAGTTGTTTCTCCTTGCATCAGTACATTTAGTCCTATTATTGCTTCATTAGACATCACCTCGTCGTCCACCACATATACATCAGCTACGCATCTAAACGCGTCGATTTCTATGTTACTTTTGAAGCAACCCAAGGGTTTAACTCGACATCCGCCGAACCCGCCCAAAGTTGAGTTCAAAGGGTTAAGTTTATCAATATTTAATTTATCAAAAACGTTCTTCTTAAGAAGTGTAACTTGACTACCCGTATCTATTAATGAATTTACGCTTAAGTCATTAAATTTGCTGGGGACTTTCATTTGGGAATTTTTACTCATAATTACGTTAGACACTTCTGCTTTAGGGTATTTTTTAGGGCATTCGATAGCTTTATGTCCGAAAAGGGAACAATGGAAACACCTATTTCCCTTATCTCTATCCGGACAGTACCTAGCTATGTGTGTTTTTCCGCCACAACTATAACAATTAACATCTCTCCTATTACGTTTACTTTGATACGACTGCTCATTACTTGAAATCTTGTCATTTTTTGTTTTACTTCTATTTACATAATTAGCTTTATTCTCATAATTAACTTTCAATTTATCATTTTTAAATTCTGACTTATTATATCGGAAATTTTTGTTTTTATTTTCATCCGACCTCATTTGCTCATACGCTTTAAGTCTGCATCTAAATTCAATTAAATTATCACAACCATATAAGGATGCTTTTTTATATATATCATCACGAATACCATTTATAATATATCTAATTAGAGCAGCATCTTCTACTTTGGCTCTGTTCGCCAATTTTTTCATACACAAAAAATATTCTTCTACAGATTCATCATACCCTATCTTCCTCTTAGCTAACATTTCATGAATGTCAGCTGAATTTGAAACATCTCCAAATTCACCCAACATTAATTGTTTAAATTTTGCATAGGTATATATTCTTAATTCACTTTCTAAAAAGAGCTTGGCTCTTCCTTGCATACTACGTTTAGCATAAATTATTTTTTGCATTTCACTTAAATTTAATAAGGAAGCGGTATCTTCAAAAATTTCAAGCCAGTTTTCTAGACTCTCTGAACTGGTACCACTGAACGGCACAACAAAACTTTCAAAATCTGAGAAAGAGGCAGACGATTTTATATAATATTCACTAGTGGCTGGTATTTGCGCGATCTGTCTATTCTCACCGGAATCACTTCCCCTCTCAGAATCTTCGTCCTCATCTTCAGTCAAATCACTTTCACTCTCAACCATAATATTATTTTGCAACACATTTAAATCATTTAGTGAACAAACTATTCGGGTGACTAACTCGAGAGTCGACCCTTCATTTGAAATTTGTAATACATTCGCGATTGTAATTAATTCGTTTAATGAAAAATTAGTTTTAACTTTTTCTACTTTTTCTTTAAATTCTTTACCTTCTGTTTGAAAAGCAAAGCCAGAAAATTTTCTTAATTTATCGCGACTTTTTCTATCAAACGCGTCCTCAAAAATTAATTTATATAGCAGCTTAATACTGCTTGTGTTATGCGATTTGAGAGCAGCAGCCATTTCACCAATGTCAATTAACAACATGGTTAATTAATAAGGTTGGGACTCACCTAAGAAATTGAAAGAATATCTTCTATATTTATTCTTCAACACCGTAGATTTTCGGTCGTAGCTTTCACGGAAAATCCTTTAAATTCCTCACAGTAGATTTTCGTTGGTAGGTTTCACAGAAAAGTCTTTAATTTACTCTTCAAAACAGAATTTAACTTCAGCTTTTTCTTCACAAATTAGCTTCGTCTTCAGGTCAGATATAATGAAAATAATCTTCTTAGAATTAGAAAAATCTTCTCTAATATTCTTCACAAAAAAATATAAAGTACTTGACTTCAACTTCGTTTAATTCTTCTAAATAAATTTCTTCTATTCTTCGTAAAAATTATTTCTTCTCGATTAATTTCTTCTTCTATACTTCTTAAAAAAAATCCTTCTTCTAGATAAAGCACTTTTGATATCCTCAGAAAAGTATCTTCTTTATAGCTCTTCTGGATTCGTCACAAAAGTAACTTCTTCTAAAACGAATAACTTCTTCTAAAAAAAACATCTTCAAAGTATTCTCAGAAAATTCTGCCGCCATCCCGACTGACCGCCATACTTCTATTGCTGTTGTAGGCTTGGTAGTCCCAATCCGACTTCTGAATTTGTAGTACTCCCATTCTCTTACAAGGATTGGTCCGAGAAATAGCAAGTGAATTTTAACCATTTAATCAAGAAACTAACATATTTTACAGCTATGTACAGAAAATAATTATAACATCGAGAGAGCACTGCTTATCCATTCTCTCCGAAAAACAACTAACTCAATTCAGCTCAAGTCAACTGACTGCACTGGAACACAACTTGTAACGCCTTTTATGCAAGCTCCGTTGCCAATCGGCAAAAATCTATTTCAGTTCAGTAACGATTGTAGTTCAGTTCCATATGTAAATCAGTTTAACTGTTCACCAACGGCTGTGTAGATCCCACAATATTTATCATAATATAGTTTGTTTTAAGTTAGGTAATCCCTTGACATTCACAACTTTACCATTTGTGAGATTGAAACATTTATGAATATAAAAAATGTGACTAAACATTAAGAAGGAAGTGCCTCCATCATTCACTATTATTAATTTATTTATTTTGTAAATATTAACTTCTTTCCAGTAACAGAAGGGAAAAATGAGTTGTTCTTAAGTCGACTCATAATATTTAACAGTTTTGCCGTGTATCCAACCCTAGAATCTCCCTTTTCTTTTATTGCAAATGTCCTTTTTTTTGCCGATTTCTAAAAGATTGATATTTTTATGTAAATATATTTCATTAAAATATTTTCTAAAATTTAAGATCGTGTGTGCATATGTATATATACAGTAGCGGCGCTACGACTGAATTTTATTTCACAGTGGTCGAAATTGGCTTTTAATAATAACGATCAGGGACGATAACAGAAATCCGTAGGTCGGCACAGATAAGACCCAAAGGGGGACCTATGCTCAAATTCCAAATACTGTGATATCTCATAACAACCCACCACCACGTTCACAACCATGATACAGTGTAACACGAACATGGTGAAAGGTGACCATACGGTAAATAAAAAATTAAATTCAAATAAAATAGCTCAAAGTATAACGAAAAAATAACTGCATGCCCTGTAATAATAATAAAAAACACTTAAAAACTAAAATTAGATCAGAAAAAATGTTTATCCCTTTAAATTTTAGCATTTCTTGTAATTCAGAATTCGGATCATTACGGGAGAGGGGGGTTTGGATAATTTATGTTTCTTTAAATTTCGTTAAGGTTTAAAATAGGTAAAGAATGGTTTAATTTGCAGCATACAAATTTCATAAACACATATATCATACACATATTATTTAAATGTTTATTTTAATTAGTCGAACTGACTTGTACATTTTTAAGCATAAAATTGTATGTAGTGGAGGAAACTTATTGGTTGTTTTCCCTTTATTTAAATAAATTTTTCTGTGACCTCTATTTTTTTTGGCAGAAAACTTCGAGTACATTGATTCCA
Source organism: Octonoba sinensis (assembly GCA_038502835.1). Lineage (NCBI taxonomy): Eukaryota > Metazoa > Arthropoda > Arachnida > Araneae > Uloboridae > Octonoba > Octonoba sinensis. Next base: position 11,028,692 of record CM076606.1, on the reverse strand, counting down.
GAATTGAAGAATTAGCAAATAGATGTCGTGAAGCCTTACAAAGTCAAGGATTTTCAGAGTAAGAAATTTATGATTTAAACGTAATGTAGTTAAAATTGTAATTTATCAGTAATGTTACTGCTAACTAACTCATATTCCAATTTCCATTCCATAAAAATTGAATATTGATGAATTTGTCAAGGAAATAGTTTCATGCAGAGTATTTATGCAAATATACCTTTTTAAATGGGTAAAAATGAAATGCCTGATTTGTACACATAAAATGTTTCAATGTATTTAACGGTTTATTGTATACTTATGCCCATTTTCATTTTTAAAATAATAATTTCTTGTTAAGTTGGTTTAACACTAGAACCACCGAAGCAACCGTTTTGAAACTCTTATTTTGCACTAATTTATTACTAATTATAGTACAACTTTCAGTTGCATTGATTTGCTTTATATACAGTAAGTAGGACAAGTTAAAGCAACTGAGAGTTGTACTATAACTAGTAACAACTGGGTGCAAACTGAAAGTTTCGAAATGGTCAAAAAACGGTTTGGTGGTTCTAGTGTTAAAGATTTTAAGTGTACTTTCTAGTAATTGCTATTTATTTTACAGGAAAGAAATCACCCTTGAACTATTCCTTAATTTACGATATGTAAAAACCGACTGTTCCCTTATGTGCATTGGACCCTCTGTTACCTCCTCTCCCTTTTGCGCAAAGGGAAACTTTCTAAGTTGCTTTCTGGAAAGGTACGTTAATTGGAATTTTTCTTATGAAGTGGCATCCTCTTATTTGACTTTTTGAGCGAAAATTATGTAATATTACACTTGTGGACCATTTAAGTTGTTAAGCACAGTCAAAAAGATTAGAATGTAAGTGCTTCTTTGTTAGGGTATTTTAAGCACAACATATTATTTCAAAAATATTCTCTTGATATGATGTGATATATAATCAAAGATTAATTTTTAGACAAGCATGAACATAATTTACTTTTATCAATCTACTATTTGTACAGATGTACATTAGTTGTAAAAACTCAACCATAGAACTGTAACAGACAGCATATCAAATGATTCTACACCATCTAATCAATCCATATTTATAATAGCTTAGAGCTAAACTAAATGAAGCATTGATGCAATTTTGATTACATTGCGGGGAAGCAAAATTTTCCAGTGGTATTCAATGTAGAGTCCACCATGTTGCTAATCTTTTGGCTTGACCGCACAGCGAAAAGATGTATGTCTCTTGGCAGGTAAAAAGGGGTAGAAGAACTTTTATTGTCTGCCGCACAACTTCCCCTTCTCTAGAGAGCTAACAAGAAAGCGAATCACTTAAACGATGCATCACAAACGTCCTGTATGTAACGAAATTTTAATGTTTTTTATATGAAAAACTATTCGTCTCATTAAATAGAAATTGTATAGTAATATTGCTCTAGGTGTATAAAATGTACTAAAAAAATTTGCAAACTTTTTCATTATTAAAAACATGTAAATACTCCGGAATTTTCCTATAAAATGTTCCATACATAACACAAAAATACTGTGGAATGACCCTCATATTAGTTTTTCTTTTCTTATTTTTAATTTCAACTTTAGTTATAGTTTTTTCTCATTTTTGTTATTAATATGCAAGGTCGCTTTTCTTCTTTGGCAAAAATAAGTTGGAAATGCATTACTTTTTCTAGGTATGAACGAGAATTTGGGTTTTGCATCCCAGATCGAGATATTGTTGTTGATGACATTCGTGTGAGAGGTATTGGTAACCAACATTTTGATTTTAGCTGTGAAATTGAAAATGCTGTTAACCCACCTGAACCTAAAGTAGTGAGTGTTAAAAATAACTTTGCACTGTCTATTAAGTTTTGTTAGTAATTGTTAAGATAGTATAGAATACTAAACATCAGCCATACTCGACTTGTAGTCCACTGAGCTTTCATTAGCTGTCCAGTGAAAACAGTCAAAAACTGGGCAAGCTATAATGTCAACCGATTTTTCTTTAGGTACACCCTAAAATGCATAGGCGTGTGCAGAGGTTCAGAAATTGTAGTACCATTGTATCGTGAGTTCTAGAGGTTCATATTAATTTAAAATTTTGAAGAATTAAGCATAAAAAAGAAACATTTTTTATTCATCTGAGGCATGAATTTAACAAATCTATAATACGAAATTTTCTTGGTTTTGTATCAGGGTTAGTTTTATCAGCTAATGGGAGTACCACAATCCCTGGGGACCGTGTGCATGCCTATGCTGAAGAGGCACTTTTCTTCTGTTTGGCAATCAATTGCAGTTTGGTTTGCCCTAGAAAGGACGACCATTTTTTCCTCTCTTCAGCAGGAATCCGCTCATACCGTCCTGAATTTTAGTCTTTGAGTAAGAATTTTTAATGTATCTGAGACTTTAGTCATTTTTATTAAACTACATTTCATGAGTTACAAATGTTGAAGTAAATATGGTTAGTGTTTTTTTGTTTTGTTTAGATGGTGCTTGGGAAGTACAGAAAAAAGAAAAATTAAAAAATAATAAAATAATAAAAATAAGAAATTCAGTTTTACTTTGATATCACGAAATTGATACATACATAAAATTGATATACATATTGATACATACATGAAATTGATATGCTGTTCCAGTATTTGTTTGCTTGAACTATCATTGAAATCCCGCATGATTACAGGTTGAAAAATGTTATTTTGATGGTGGTCACCAAGATACTGCTATTTATCTGTTGTCCGATCTTCAATGTGGGCATGAAATAAATGGACCAGCAATCATAATAGATGCTAATTGGTAATAATATGATTTTATTTAACACTGAACAAAGTCTATTGATCTTTTTCTTTTTAATTATATATAGTTTATTTGCAGTCTAAATAAAACTATTCATTTAAACATATATTTTATGTATTTGGTATTGAAATAATAGTAATTATAAGTTGATTAATTGCTGTATACCATCATTTTCAGTGTAGTTGTTTCGTTGCATTATCTTCCTTGATCGCTGCTTTTCACTTTTTTATTTTCTAAATTTCATATTTGCAATCAAACTTTAAGAACCAATTAACTTTTTGGTGAACCTATTAGTTCCGAATTATGTTTTTTAATAAAGTGGGTGCATTATTTTTATTGCAATTATTTTCCTTTAAATTTTAGCACTATTTTGGTTGATCCAGATTGTGTAGCCTCCGTAACTAAAGATGGTAGTGTCCTTATTCAAGTAAATTTTTGTTTTCATATATTTCTGTATTTTGAATTATTGTCAAATAATAATTAACTAAACATATATCTTTTACTGTGTTCATTTTTAGTGATCATTCTTTTCCTTAGTAAAAACATTTGACTGAAGTTTAAATATTTGTAATGATATTATTTTAAGTCCATTAAATATTTCATTCAGCTCGTAAGAAAATTTTAACTAACTGAATTGCAAATTTTTATGTTTGAAGTGCGATCAAAAAGCATATTATCCTACTTTGCCTGTCTATAATGTGTAAATAATCTGATATTTAAGTAGGAACATGATACAGATATGTTATTTTAAAATAAAAGTTAATGGCCAACTTTTTATTTTACTTTGTTTCAGTATCAAAATATTGTATGACATATTAGGCTTCAATAATATTACTTCATTTGTTTTATAATATATTTGTTAAACCAGTTTTTTTGCTTTAATATACACTGCTGGAAAAAAATTCCGAGCACCAAGAAAGAGTTGGGTTAGGTACATGAACTTTGGTGTGCATTACACATTTACCATGGCTCTTCTTGTTCATACAGTTGCCAGTGATATTAGAACTCAAATCACTAAATATGTGCCTAGAAAAATCTATTGCCAGAATTTTATTACATTGCAATATATATATATATGTTACGCGTATGTCCGAAATTCGACAATGTCGACAATCACTGGTCTGATAGATGCTGGTGTGACATCCATTGGTGATTGTCCACATTCTCTGATTTTGGAGATTCACCTTAACATATATATAGATAAATTTGGTGTTGGGATTCTGCCTCTCTACAAGTCTAGATTGTTTCCCCTTCTTCCCTCACCAAACAGGTAAAAAGAACTCTCATTTTGAAAAGAGTACATGTTTGCACGGGAAAGTCAGGCCTGTCATTTCAAAATTTCCATGTCAAAATTTCCTGGGGAGGGGGAGAAGGGTATATTTTCAATGCATGTTATAGGTAAAAACAACAAAAAATGTAAGAACATTATAAATTCAATGTATTTCTAAAAGTCAGAGAAGTCCATTGAACCCCCTCCTCATTGCCCAAATGATAGGCCTGGTGAAACTATTTTTATTGTCTAAGCCAGCGGTTCTCAAAGTGTGTTCCGCAGAACCCTAGGGTTCTGCCGAAGGATGTCAGGGGTTCCGTTGGTAATTTATTATTATATAAAATTATGTTCAGTAAATCATGTTCAGAAAATGTTTCGCGATGAAATTTTGCTGAAAGTGGCCTGTCTGAAAACAAAAGTATATTTGGAGGAAGCAAAATAATAAAAAAAAGACTTCAGGGGATTTTTTAAATTACATAATTGATGTAAAATGACTTGTTGCTCTGATTTAGAAGACTGAAACTCCATCAGGGTGGTTCAAAAAGACTATACATCATTTGATGATGAACTGTTGACAATTATATGATAATGACCAATGATCAAAGAAGTGAATTTAGTCGGTTTTGTTGTACTTTTGACATGATACCCGAAAGAAGTCGCAGAGTACAGTTCAGTAAACATTTTTTTTTCTTTCGTCATGGACTATGTCATTAACTTTTGCACATCTAGTGCATTTCCCGGAAACTGGCATCTATTCTTTCAAGTAGCCTTCATAATCGGCGGATGCCATTGCCACATGAGAATTTCGACTTCTAGTTATGTCACTAGAAGGTGAAGCACTTACGATGCGAAACTGCACTAGGACTCTGATGATGCAAAACTGCACAAGGAATTTAATTTAACCAAGAGTACCCAAGTAAAATAGGTACTCAGGGGTTCTTTCTGTGCAGGCACTATTCTGAATCTTGAAAATCCACCAACATGATCGGGATTGAACCCACGATCTGGGACGTACGAGGGCCGCGCCTTACAAGTCGCCACCATGACGGCTACATTTACTAAACAACAAACTAGTGTTTTGATGATGGCATTGGGAAAAAATTGTTTTTATTGTCAAATGCCTTTCGTGCATATTAATGGTTCACAAAAGTTTGAAGTCTGTGTGCACAATGATGTCATTTGTTTCGTGTTTATGATTTTTACACTAAAAATTAATTTTTTTTCTGCTGTGCAATTCTTCATTAACTTAACTCAACTTTCACATGAACGCTTCAATGACATTGCTCGAACAGTGCATTAGTTTTTAATTTTTCCGTTTTCAATCCGATATAAAAAATATACAGAACAATATTCTTAAACAGTAATTTTATCAAAATAGTGAAAAGTCTATTGGGGAAATAAAACTGGCCATGCGGAAAGCTCGATTTGGACCAAAAATGGTATAAAATATATGATTTTATCAGTGGAACACAGCATTTCATTGCATTAAGTTTAATTTATTGATTAGAAAAATCAGTGATTGCTACTAAGTGTAATGGAAACATTAATTTTAAATATTTTATTGTTTGTATAGATAAAACGTGACTCATGTACTTTTCACCCTTTACAAAACTTTGCAATTAATTCTTATTTACAAAAGTTTATTTCATTGACAGTCTGATAACTTAAAAATAGGTCACAAAAGTAATTCGGAAGGATAACCAAAGGCCACCATTTTTGAGTTTTTAGTTGACTTCGAAATCCAGTTAAACTTATAGGCATTTTTTTCAGGGGGTGGTGGGGCAAGGGGGATCGAGATAAACATGAAGGGAGCTTGCCAAATTAGAATTTTACAATACTGAAAATCTTCATTTCAAATTAAATAGTTTTAAATTAATTTCCGGCGGGGCAAATAAATTTAATATTTTCAATCGGAACAAGGCTTTAAATAAGCCTTGTTCAGAATGTTAAATTTGATTTTCACCATGGACACTTATAGGGTTCCTCAAAGTAAAAGGGAACCGTTCAGGGTTCCGTGGTCCAAAAAGTTTGAGAACCGCTGGTCTAAGCAATAATAATTTTGAAACTTCTTTGGAAAGAAAACCATATATATATAAAGGAAGACAGATTTGAAAAAAGGAATTAAAACAGAAAAATAAAGACTTATCACGTAAACATACGCATAGCAGCAACAATAAGTAAAGCAATATATAACAGAAATGTAGTAAAATATTTTTGAAAGGTTTACAAATAAAAAAAAAAAAAAATAAGTTTGAGAATGAAACAAGGACTTGTCAGTGTTGGTTTGTCTCACAGAATGAGCAATGCAGAGCATCTCAGAAATCCCAAGCAAAAACACTTGCGCAGACAGCAATATAGGCCAGAAAATCATCAAAACAAGAATAAAAAAGAAAAACGTGGGGTTTCATTCATGCCACAGTCCTGAGACTAAAATAAGTGACACACCAACTGACCCGCTTCCAAAATAATTAAAATAAAATACTCAGACCTAAAAAAGTCCGAGTAAAAAAGAAAAAACTGTGTCCCACTGGTCTGTTTGCTCCAAGTCGGCAACCATAAAGCGAAGTTTAAATCATATCCGAGAATCAAAGCCATACACGAGCCGAGTCGTCCAGCCAACACTGTTGCCAAACGTCAAATAAAATTTGCCACATATAAATGTGCTTTAGAAAAGTATCGTCATACGGGTGATAGTTAACTGGTTGCAAAAAAAGAGAAGTGTTCGTCGTAGGAAATATTTGAGAAATAGTAGTTTAAAAATGCAGGAGGAAAATTATTATTTAAGTCTCTTTTTTTAAGTAAAGCAATTTCGCTATCAAACGCAAGCTTGGTGTTGCAATTTCTTTTAATCCTAAGCGCTTGGGAAATACTAATTCCAATTAGCACTTTTTTATTGCCTCAGTAATTATACATATGTATATATATAAAAGCTGCAAAGTTCATAAACATAATAAACTAATGTTTGAAAAAGAGATTTCAATGTATGAGGAGTATATCAGTGGTGTAGCTTTCAGCATTAAGTGAAACGTTTTTGATTTGTATTCTGTTTAAATGATTTAAATAAGATCTGATTTGTTTTCTCTAATGTAATGCTTGGCTGTTTTGCTGTTAAAATGCTGATTTTTTTTCATAATATAGGTTCTAAAATCTGAAGTGAAAAGTGTAAGTACTGAGCTTGATATGATTCAGCTATCTATATTTTCTCATCGTTTCATGAGTATTGCAGAACAAATGGGAAAGTAAGAAACTGCTTTTTATCTTTATCTAATATTTATCTGAAAGAGTAAATTATTAAATTGGTTAATTATTCTTATTTTTTTCTTTTTTGCCACTTTTAGAGTGCTGCAGAGGACAGCTATATCAACTAACATAAAGGTATGAATTTGGTTTCATTTTAAAATTTATGTACCTTACACTATTTTTTTTTTTTAGCTAAAATGGCTACCTTTTAACTTTGAGAACAGAATGTAGAAATAATTTAATCTTCAAAGTTAAGTTCTCCTTTTTCTGAAGGTTTTCTTTCTTCCTTAAATTCTGATTAATTATTGCTGATAATATCGGATTCCCTGATAAATTGTTCACTTCTTATAAATTGTTGTTTACCTTTCGATAAGTTTCAGTAATTAATAAGCTTTCAAAGAAACAAAAAAGTATTTAGAATTAGTTAATTCTCTGAATAATTATTTGTTGTGTTTAAGATCTTAAACATTAACAATATAGAAGTACACTTTTTCACTAACCCTTGATTTAAATTTATTTTTAAATTTCTATATTTTGTCAAATATTTTAAAAATTAAATTGTTAATTTTTTAACTCTTGTCAAAATTTAGTTTTTACTTCGACAAAATATAGAAATTTCTATATTTCGTCTTGTTTTTAAGTTTCTCTTTTTTTGTCAAAAATGTTTCTACAAAGACATGACTGGTCACTCTTGGGTTTAAAGTGGGTTCTAAACTGACCAAAAAAAGTAAAAAATATCATTTTATTAAACAAATTACCTTAAATTATGATCAGATGTTACAAAATTCAGTGTTGTATAAAGAAAATATTTCAGCAAGGGTGATGCAAGGCTTTTTTGGGCATGCTTTTGTAACTATTTTCAGATTACTGTCATGTGGTTTAACAAATGTTGTGTGTTAATTGAATTTCGGAATATACAGCTAATTAAGAAAACTAACACACACAAAATTTTCAAGTCAAAACATGTAATATTTAACTCCAGACCAAAAAAAAAAAGCAGGCCACTTCTTGATAAAAGGGCTCGTCCTTTTCAATAAAAGGGGCTCTTTCACAAGAGAATTTTGTAGTAGAAAATATACTTTCATTCATTTTTTGTATACTGCCATTATGTACACTTGTATAAGTCTAGCAATTCAGTACAAAAAGCAACATACGCAGTGCAAAATTTTTCGTAACAACACACTTTAGCCCACCTTTTAAAACTAAAAAGTACTAAAGAAATAAATACTGACACATTCTGGTATTATTTTGTATTGTCTATCAGTAATGCTTGAGACTAAAAAAAAAAATGATGGTAGCCAGTGGCGAGTAAACCAAAAAAAATTAGTTGCCACTTTGACACTCTTAGTCGCCACTTAGAACCACGATTCAAACTGATCCCCCCTCCCCAACAGGGGCCTCATTTTGCATACAAACGTGTACATACATATACCTTAAACTACACTTTGTCACAAAATTACACAAAGGTAGTATTTAAAAAATATAATAAATTAAACCTTTTCTAAAAAAAATTAATTTTTCATCTCCGTTGTTTACTATAGCTTGAAAGTTGAAAGTTGAAGAAAGTATAGCTCTTCTAATATTAAAAAATAATAATAAATTTCAAGAAGTATTTCAAATTCCCAACCTTTTCTTGGTTTAGTTAAAATTTCTGAACATTCCCAACTCCCACATTAGATCGCTACTCTATGTATACTAATAAAAATTTTCAAAATGTCTTCCACATTTGTTCCACATTCAAAAGTATAAATAAATAAATAAATAAATATGAATAATGGAATTTTTTTATATAAGTATAAAATAATTAAAATGTACATCTTTAATAACTTAGAGCAATCTGCAAACAACTACAAATAGTGCATTCATCTAAATCAATCTCCAGCAGGATTTTGTTTCCAAACGGCTTTAATCAATACAATTTTAAAAATAGTTAATGCAACGATCTGTCATCCTTAGTCATCCGTAATTTGTTCAAAGAAACTTTTAATGTGATGCAACTCATTAATTTCAAAAAATAATAATATATGAAATATGAAAAAGGATGAAAATATCAAAACGAATATTTTCATTTCAGTTAGTCGAATTGAAGAGCGATACACCTACAAAGTCATCATGTAAAGTAAAATGATGCGTGCTATTTTGAAAATACGTTGTGTTAAAAACAGTTCAAAAGTTAGAAATTCAAATAAACATTTTGGAAAGAATGCAAATGAAAACTAATCAATTAGTTTAATAGTGGAAATTTGCAATTTGCGTACTCGTACTTGAGAAGTTCCATGAGGTTGTGATCATGATTTGTATAAAAGGTCTGTTTTTGAGTTTACGGCTTTAATTGATGGCCATTATTAATAGTGAAGTGATTATAAAAAAACTGCAGGTCGCCAGTTTTGGCGACCGACATGACATTTTGTGGTCGCCCATTAAAAATTTTTAGTCGCCAATGGCAAGTGGTGACCACTAGTCTCGATCTTTATCTATCAGTTAATTAAAGAGCTTATTTACAGTAAATTTGTTTTTAGTTAAGAAATCTTTAACAGGATGTGTTATATTCTTTTTAAAATTATGTATTATTATTGTTTTTTTTTTTTTTTTTCCAATACTTTCTTGCTTACATTTTTACTCAAGTTTTTGGATTCTTCAACAGTCAGAAATTATGTTGTATGAAAATTTGTCATCGAACCTTTAGCTACAATGACGTTGAAAATACCATTAACTGTGAACAAACGTTGTCAAGTTTTTCTAAGTTTCAAATGTCTTAAAAAAAGTTTATTTCATGAAATTATTTTAGTTGCATCTATGTAAGTGTTTTATTTATTTGTATTTATTCAATTGTTTCAATACGTGTTCATGTTTTGAAGTTTTGCACCTACTTCAGAAAAAAAAATATATATATGAATCTTGATTTGTATTGTGAACAAGCTTAAAAACAAAATAGGACTAACAACTTTTTTGTGCTGTTTTGAGAATAAGCCTCTTGTATGTTGAAAGAATTAGCAACATCAATATAGTTATAGGCCTTTCCAGTAGTACAACTATACAAAAAGTGTGGGGAATGCCAAAATCCATACTTGCATATTTTTGTATAGCTACTTGCAAGGAAAATAAGACTACAAGAAATTGAAAAGCAGAATTTTATAGATTTTTTTTTTTCAGAATAAATGCAACAACAAACCCTTTACGAAAATCATTGTTGCAAAAATTGAACTTTTTCATAATGTAGGAGTAAGAAAATTGCACATTTTGGATCATAAATATGTTCAGTATATTTCATTTTATTCTTTGAAACTGTTTATTTCCTATAAATCGTGGGAGAAACTTCTCGTCTTTTTTCTTGAATGCAGGGGTCGAATAACGCGCACGATTCCGATTTTTTTTTCTGAAAAGAGAGTTTGCCTTCTATGTGAGAAATTATGATTCCTACCTTTCCCATTTTAGTATGCAAAAGGGAAAAGTGAGTTACATTTTGAAGCCAGGCATGCAAGAACCTTTACTCCTTATGAAAGGATATTCGTTTTGTGATCAAATGTTGATGCCATCTGAAGGGTCAAGGACAGTGCATTGAGATATTTAAAAATGACAGCAGAGCGCATCCAAAGGTGCCATAAAAGTGGTAATGTGCAGCACTCTCCTAGAAATACCTCGGAGAAACACTTAACATAAGAGTAAACACAGTTGTTAACTGTGATAGTGAATCAGCTAATGAATCAAGTATCAATTTAATTCATACATCCAGGATAATTGCATTCATGTTGGCGTAAGTGCTGTAACTCAGTTTAGTTTTGTTTATTTTTAAAGCACTATTTCTGTAACTTCATTATGTTGAAGTTATTTTACTCTGTTACTGAGTGATATATTATCATTAATAGGAGCGTTTAGATTTCTCCTGTGCGCTTTTTGGTCCTGATGGAGGGTTGGTGTCCAATGCTCCCCACATCCCTGTGCATTTGGGAGCAATGCAGGAAGCTGTGCAATTTCAGGTAGACCAAGTCACTTGTGCATATTTTTTTTGTGATTTAATGATATGCATTAAACTTACAAAAATAGGTATTTTGGTTTCTAAAAATTTTTGAAAAAATAAATGTCATTTTTAATGCTCTTGATAAAGAACTGAGATAAGTAATATATTTTATTTAAATGCAGCATCGGTTCTTTTTTGGGTTTTATGAAGCCAGACAATTATGTTGAAGATGGCTGCTGAATTTAAATATTTACTGCTATTTAAATATTTCCTATGTTAAATAATAATTATTTTATATATTTTCTTTATCATATACAGTATATAGTAATGCTCAGTATAGCAACTGTTATCCAAGTTTTTGCTCTTTTGCTTGTTGTTCTAGAAGTTTTAAAAGTGGAAGAAAAAAATTTTAACTTTTTTTTTTTCTTTCCCAGATGCATTATTTGGGGGACAACATTCATCCTGGTGATGTTCTGTTGACCAATCATCCCTGTGCTGGAGGAAGCCATCTTCCTGATTTAACTGTAATCACTCCGGTAATAATCATTGTTCAATTTTGAAAAAATAAGTAATTTATATGTAAATATCATTAAATTTGTTTTTAGTTTAGAAATCTTTGACAGGATGTGTTTTATTCTTTTTAAAATTATGTATTATTGTTTTTTTTTTCAATACTTTCTTGCTTACATTTTTCTCAAGTTTTTACATTCTTCAACAGTCAGAAATTATGTTGTATGAATATTTATCATCGAATCTTTAGCTACAATGAAGTTGAAAACACTTTTACTGTGAACAAACATTGTCAACATTTTTCTAAGTTTTAAATGTCTTAAAAATTTTTATTTCATGAAATTGTTTTAGTTGTATGTATGTAAGTGTTTTTTTATTTATATTTATTCAATTATTTCAATACATGTTGTTCATGTTTGGAACTTCAGAAAATATATATATATATATGAATATTGATTTGTATTATGAACAAGCTTAAAAACAAAATAGGTGTAATGTCTTTTTTGTGCTGTTTTGAGAATAAGCCTCTTGTATGATGAAATAATTTGCTACATCAATAGGGTTATAGGCCTTGCAAATAGTTTGTTGAAAGCTGTTGGGTACCTGCAGTGAGGTAAACAAATCAAAGTTCAGAAACAGACTTTGAGTTCAGAGTCTGTTTTGTATTTGGTTGGCTGATTGTCAGTTTTGTATTTTCTTAACAGCATTATAGCTTTCTTTTGTTTATTGTGCGATAAAGTTCAGTTTTGAAATGTGATATTACATTTCTTTTCTTTTTTTTATGGAAGTGATTCTATATTGACCTTATTGCTTTTATATGTGTAAATAAAAATGTTATTGCAACTCATGGGCTTAAACAGTTTAGTTTTGAAAATAGGCATCAATGAGATTTGAGATATGGTTTTGATTTTTTTTCATCTACTTGTGAGTCAAAACTCATTTATTGATAAGTTTGCTGTCCCAGGAATTTTCAATTCTTTTATTGCTAAAAATGTTTATTGCAATTCTTATTTCTGATATGTCATGGATGCAATTCAGATCAGGGCTCGAAAAATCTTTGATGTGTTGCAAACTATATTTGAGAAAGTTGGCACTTCAAATTTAACATGCCCTACCAGGCATGTTTGTCTAAAAAATACATGCCTGAATAAAATTTCTACATGCCCAAATGTTGTTTTATTACATATTAGTAAAAACATTTAAATTTGTTGTATAGCATTAATCAGACAAAAAATTAAATTAACAGCTTTATATCTGAAGCAATAATTATTTTAACGTTTATCTAAATCATTAAAAAATTACACTAACGAACTAACTAACTCCCTGGCAATACAGCCCATGTTGGAACATGGCCTCTCTAACAATTTTCCTCCAAAGCCCTCTGTCTTTCGTTTTTAGCCTACTTTCCCGTAAAAGTAAAAAAAAAACATAATAAAGCATGAAAGAAGGCTTAATGTATCGTGAAAATATCGTTAAAAATCAAGAAAAGTCAAAAATAAGTGAAGTAATTAAATAAAGATTGAAAAATAAAAAATTTGAAAGTAGGGTATTGAGATGGGGAAAAAGTGTGTCGGTCGGTCTGTCGGTCTGTCCCCCCCTAATAACTTTTGAACGAATTGTCCGATTGGAAAAATTCTTTTTGCATTCGAAAGATCTCGGCGAGGACATCTCATTTCTATATTTTACTTTTTGATTTGAACAATTTTTTGTTCAATTTTGAACAGTTCAAAAAATTTTAACATTAGCGCCTATGGACAAAATTGAAGCAAATTCTGTACTCTCGGCACAAGAGCCAAGTTCCTATTGCAAGCTTATTGAAAGGAGTTCTCGGCGTGAAATATTGATTTGAACAGTTTTTGTTCATTTTTGAACAGTTCAAAAAATTAACACAGGGCTTACGGGGAAATTTCAACCCTATATAAATCCTGATCTAACGGACCGATTTGCTTGAAACAAACTTTATCGGAAAGCTCTTATAACGTAGAACATGTAGAAATAGAAAGTTTATCCAGAACTTACGAGCCTATTTTGCTATGAAATTTTTTGATCGGGATTTTCAAGGATATTTCTCAGTGACTCAATGAGTGAAATAATGAATGAATGAATAAATGAAAGAGTGAAAGAATAAATCAATGAATAAATGAATGAGAAAAAGAATGAATGAATAAATTATTGAATAAATGAAAATATAAATAAATGAGTGAATAAATACATGAATGCGTAAATGAATAAATAAACACTTGAATGAGGTAACGAATGAATGAATAAATGCATGGCTGAATAAATGAAAGAATGAATGAGTGAGTGAATGAATATGTATTATCCGTTGAAAAAGGTATATTTTCAATAATTAGAACTAAAGATAAATAAGAAAGAGAGAGAAAGAGATAGCTAGATTATAAATTTGAATTTGGTGTATACGGGAAAGTAGGCTCGTATAGTTCTAGACGGAACTTCTTGTTTCTTTTTAGTTTCGGGCATTTAGATTTTTAAGGTTTTTCTCCACCCCATCTACCCATCTTTTAACCGGCCTTCCTCTTTTCCTCTGGCCGTGGCATCGTACCTTGAAAATCTTCTTAGTGCCTCTAGTTTTCTCCATCAAAAAATTACACTACAAATAAACATTACATAAGTCATCAAAATTTTCAAAATTTAAATTGTATTACCATGTTTATTGTTGATATGCATGTCGATCAACATGTCAATTTTGAGCTCCGGTAAGGATGCAGCGATTTTTCAATAAAATACGAAATAATAAAGGTTTAGAAAGAAATATTTGATTAAAAAGTTACATGCTCCGGGCGTGCAAGGGCATCCATGCCCAATTGGAATTTTTACATGCCCTGGGCATGTTGGGCAGTATAATTTTCGAGCCATGATTCAGATGAGACTTTGATTTTAAAAGGGATATACATCATTTAGAAAAAATATATATCATGAACTGAATCAAATTATTGCCATTTTTAAGTCAAGTGGCTTTTATTGTATAAAATGACAGACATTTTGCATAACGGTGATGTTTGAAATTGAAAATAAAATTTTATATATGTATGTATATATATATATATATATAGGCACCAATCTGTAAATTTACTTGTAAAGTATAATTGACAAACATTTCCTTTTTACACTGCATTGAAGTCAAACTGATGTTTTTCTAAATATTTTCCTTATTCTCAAGTAATAGGGTCTTAAGAGATTAGATCTTTTTTACCTGTTATAGGCTTGGACCCACATCTTTCAGAAATTATGCAGAAAAGAGTCAGTTTAGAGGCGTTGCATTATGAAGTTGTGTGTTTCATAATATTGCATGTTTGGAAAGTAAATGTGAATTAAATGCAAATCAGGCACTTAGAAGCAAAGGGGTGTAAGTGACCAAAATGAAAATTTTGAGATAGCTAGTGCAAATGATAAATTAAGCACCCTTCTGTTTTGTGGGAAAGAGATTTTAGTAGTAGCTTTGAAAGATAATGCAAAGAAGTGCGGTTTAAAAAAATTACTAAATAAAAGCTGCATTCCATTTGGTGGCATAGGGATGCAAGTGCACTTACATCCGTTTGCCTCTAAATAAAATTATTTGATTTTTTCAGTTAGTTTAAATACGCGATGCAGGCGATCTATTTACGAGACTTAAAATCGGAGAAGAAGAAAAAAAGTAGGAAAAGAATTCCAAATTGTTGAATAATAATTATGAAAGTAAGGGTTAAATCGTCTGCAGATTTTATTTTTGTCATGTTTTGTTTTCGGCAATTGGCAATTTGTCTGATGGCAATGATGATTTTTAGTTTGTTGAGAACTATAATTATTCGAAATTTGAATTATGCTGTTTTTAATGGAGTTTATATAACTAACAAACTATTTTCATTACTGTATAAATTAGCAAAATGAACAAGACACGTTTTTCATTTAGTGGCAAAGGGGTGTAAGTTAACTAGTTGGAAGCAAAGGGGTGTAAGTAAAAATAAACTATTTTTAAAAAAACCTACGCCAAATCTAATCATCAGAAACACTTCAAACTTCATACTTAAACTAACACATACATATAGGACTCAAAAGTAAAAAAAATAGTTACACGAAGAACCTCTAGAATTTAGTATAGGAATTAAATTTTAAACGAGTTTTACTCAAAATGATACTTAAGTCACTTACATCCCTTTGCTTCTCACCACCTCAAATGTCATCATGAAGAATCTTCTTTCCTTAATGCATCATCACTACTTTTCTCCACCAGACCCCTACCTGTTAGCCGAGGCCTTAGGATTGCTTACGCACGGGGAGAGGTAGTGGGGTCTACGGATTTTGCATGCACATATCCCCAAGTATACATGGTGGTCTTCAGTGGGTATTGAACACGCGACCTTCCAGGTGGAAGTCCGACGTGCTAACCACTAGGCTACCACGGCCCTAGCATTATCACTACTGATCACAAACGATAAATATTAAATAAATTATTGATTAAAAAGTAAACCATGATTCTTTTTCTTTCTATAAAATATAAGTATTTTAACCCTTCAGATTTTTTTATAATTGTCTGTAAATAAAACACAACTATAAAATAAGATATTATATAAGTTCAAAAATGATTATTAGAAAGCTCTAACAATTAATCTTCTTTAATAATGCTTGATTTGTAAATTTATTATTGAACACATTTTGGTGTTATTCAATGTTGAATCATTTTCTTCAGCATTGCAACATAACATATAAAATATGAGAGAGAAATAATTAATAAAAGTTAAATTTCTCTAGAAAGAAAATCAACTGAAATGTGTAAGGAATTTTAAGTTTTTGCTACTGACTTGATTTGTCAAAACAGTGTTAAATTTTCTTGTAGCACTAACCATGAGAAAGAATGAAACAACTGCTGTGGTTTTTATTGTAATATTTTATTACAGGTATTTTATGGTGCAAATTCCAAACCAGTATTTTTTGTAGCCAGTCGAGGACATCATGCTGATATTGGTGGTCTAACACCTGGATCAATGCCTCCTCATTCTGTATCATTGCACCAAGAAGGAGCCACTTTTGTGTCTTTCAAATTAGTGAAGGATGGAACTTTTCAAGAAGAAGGTGAGGGTGTGGGGGGATTAACATAACCTGTTTTGTTAGTTAGCTTTTGACAGAAGGTTATGCTTTGAAATAATATGTACATCGCATTCCAGTTAAATGGTGGATTTGTGCTACTAGAAGAAAGTTATGTACAGCATTTGCTGAAAAATGTACACATAATCAAAATAATATTTATTTGATTGATTATAATGCTAACAATGTCTAAAGTTTTGAAAGCTATATAAGACATTTGTAAGGATTTTTTTAGTCAACTTCTAATCACTGTTTGTATCTTCAAATATTTAGGAAAATAAATAAGGTAAAATTAGTAAATATACTATAATTTCTTTTGAGTGTTAAAAAATAATAAAAAGTTTTGCACATACTTCAATTTTGGTTATTCAGAAAGTCTCATAAATGTTTTGTAATATATTTATGTAGTGTTTTCATGCCTGTTTATATAATTTTAATTCAAGAATTCTTTGAAAATAATTTAAAAAAATATATTTCTAATCTATCTGTTGATCATAGTGTGCATCATAAATAGTAATGAAATTATTCTCTAATGCATAATTTCAGAAGCTAAATGGTGACAATTTTTACATCTACCAATGTGATAAAATGAGCACAAAAGCAATTGCAGCAAAGTAGCTTGAAAAATATTACTAAAAATTAAAAACTGTCCAATTTCTTGCAAAAAAGTGGACAAAATTGCAACCCTGATTCAAACAGATTGTCAGTAAGTTTCATTTTGGCATTAATATTCAGACGTTGGTGGTTTGAATTTGATTGATCATTCCATTCAAAAGCATGTATATAATTTGTGAAATTTATAAAACTTATTAAAATGAATATTCCATTCCGCTTACACAAAAATCTTTTGAATCTAATAGAAGTTATAATATACAATTTAGTTCCACTGAAGTGTTACTTTTGCGTTTCTCCTCTTCATATTCAATCTTGATATATAATTGTACAGTTATTAAATTTATATATTGATGTTCTATTGTCCTATCATTTTTCAGAAGTAACAGAAATTTTAAATGCCCCTGGTAACCTTCCTGGATGCAGTGGAACTAGAAATTTAAAAGATAATCTTTCAGATTTAAGAGCTCAAGTGGCCGCCAATCAAAAGGTACCTTTTTGTCATTCTGTTAGTGATGTGAAATTAAATTAGTGAGCCCTCTCATTAATGGATATTCTTGAAACAGAAGTGTTTGTTCATAACCAGAGATTTCCATGATTGAAAGAAGTTTTATTGCACATACACAGCTGTATTTAAAGTTTTGAGTTGAAGGACTTGGTTGTACAATGGATATGTTAAGAGAGTGTATTGTTTTGCATGCATGAATACTTAGCAGAATCATAAATTATGTTTCATATTTAAAAATTAGTAAAATTTATTGGTTTAGCTTGACTACGAAATAAAGGTAGTGTTATGTAATTGTACAAACTGAATTTAAATATAAATGTATGAAATGAAATGTGTGCATTATCTTTAATGATAAAGTAGTTGTTATTGTGGGAGCACAATGGTCTGCCTTGAAATGTTACAATGGATACCAGTAGCAAATAAAAAGAAAAAGGTAAGATTTAGTGAAAGTATGATATGAAGTTGAGAGCGTTTGCATTTCTAGAACAAAATATGTTGATTATAATAAGAGCTAAAATAATTTTTTTGCAACTTCGTAATAAATTGCTTTAAGGTTTTGGGATTTGTAATTACCACGTTTTTATTTTAATTTGCATGCTTAATTTAAAATGTAGTAGAGTCATTTATCCAAACATGGAAGGACAGGACCAGGCCTGCCGGATTTTAGCCGGGCCAAAAAAAGCCGGCCGGCTTTTTTTGGTTTAAACCGCTTAAAAAAGGCCGGCTTTTATTAAAAAATATGTTAAATTTTTTTTTCCCAAAAAAATATTGAATAAAAATTACATTTATATCATTTACACAAATAAATTATTACTGCAACAGTAAAATACTTGAAATAAGAAGGAAAATTATTTAATAGAATGATACATTACAGAAATAGCAAAGAGAAAGTGTTGCTTATTAGAAATTTTTTTAGATTCAATGCAATTTAAACGATTTATTTTCAAAGATTTTTACTAAGAATTCAAAAGTTCATTTGACACTACTATATGAATTAAAGATTACCAATCATTTGCCTTAGTCTTTAACTCATAATCTTTTGTATATTTTAAAGCACCTATATTTTTAAAATTTTTTCAGAACCTTAACTAGTTCTCTGATCCAGATAAAAATAAAAGCTATTTGTCAAACAAATTGCATAAAATAAAAGATGTCCATCTTGAAGCAGACCAGCTGGTCAACGTTAAATTGCACTTGAATGATATTCATCTTTAAAAATTTTAATGTTATCTATATATATATATATAAATCCTTACATAAAAGCGAGCCAACTACTCACCACAGATGACTTCTTTTAAATTTTTGACATAGTGCTGTAGGTAAACACTAGTTTAGCTAATTAGGATTATTTAGGTAGTATTTTGTTAAAGGAAAGGATATACTTCAAATCATTGTTTTTCATACTCTCCTCGCCTTGAGTAAAAGACTTTTTTGTTTGTAGTGTAAAATAGACGATAGAAAAAAAGTAATTAATATAGTTCTTTATTGCAAGTTTCAGTATTCTGAAATATTTTAAAGTAACTAAATTCTTAACAGTAAAATATCAATTTTAAGTGAGAAGTACGTGCTTGAATCTGTAGTAGGATAGCTTTTCATATGTATTAAGATAAGGTATTGTGCTCGACCATAGAAGAAACCAAATTTGATTCCTCTCCCAACCTGGCTTTAATTTCCTTTTGTGTTGAAAAAAAATAGATTCTGTATAGCTATAACATTAGGCAAGAGTTTAATGAGAGTGTCTCACAAAATTAAGCACACAAACACGAAAATGGTAATCAGTATTGTAAAATGCATTCAGGTTGTGTAACAAAATAATTCTGAATCTAATTTTAAATTAACTCCATCAAAAGAAAGATTTTAGCTTCATTTTACACAAAGGCCAATAAAGACCGGCCTTTTTAAAAAAAGACCAGTCTTTTTTAATAAAAGCCGGCCGGTCTGGCCTTTTTTAAAAAAAGCCGGCTTTTTGCAGCCCTGGACAGGACTAAGTTCAAACAAGCAAAAGTTTGGATAATTGCACAAGCAACTTAAGAAATGCTGCGTAATATTCCAAACATCTGAAATGTGCTCGTTTTTTTTTTTTACAGACAAACGTGTGTTTTTTATTGTAGCATATGCATGTTTTTATATCTTTGCATTTTCTCCTAATGAAAGAACAATCTTTTTTCACTTCAGTCAGACTTTTTTCAAAATGAAATAAATGAGACTGTTGATCGCTGGTGTCATATTCCAAGAAACTTCTTTCTCTCGATAGAAAATTTTATTATGGAGGGACAAAAGACGAACCCACTGTAAATGGGGCCAAAGAAGAGCACTAAAAGGCAGAAAGCAATCTAGGGCGAAGGGTTGTACGAGAAGCAAGTGTTCTGTTGTTGTGACCTTGATTTCATCTCGTTTTGCCAAGCACTTATTCACTTGTCACTGCTCCCAGCGATACTATAACACTGATTGAGTTAATGTTTTTGAATTGGTGTACAACTTTTTTTTCTTTTTCTAATTTTTTCTTTGAAAAAATTGAGAGGAATAAAATATTTTTCATGGGAAAAATGAGAGGAAGAGAGAGATATAAGGTTTTTGGATAAATGGACCTTTGGTTTGTTTGGAGTAATTGGCACTCTTGTGTAAAAGTTAAATTTCAAAGAAGCAGCATTCTTTATTTTTAATTTTTATATGTGAACTTTTTAAAAATAAAGTTATGTATCATCCTTAGGGAATCAACCTTGTCCATGAGATGATTAAAGAATATGGGTTAGAAGTTGTACAGATATATATGCAGTACATTCAGGTAAATGTCTATTTTAAATTAAAAGTACTCAAAACTAGGTTTCAATGAAGATTAATTCAAATAAATTCAATCTATAACAGTGTAACCTATGACAATGACTTTTTTTCTTACTCTTCTATAACTTCTAAATAATAAATGAAATATTAAATGGTTGTGATATTTTCTTAACTGTTTTTTCTTCCTCAAAGCAAAATGCTGAACTTGCTGTACGAGACATGTTGAAGCAAATAGGTCAAAATACTCTTCAAAAAAGTGCAACTACTACCTTAATGGCTGCTGACCACATGGATGATGGCACAATTATCCAATTGAAGATTGAAATTGACATTAAGGAGGTATCTTTCTCAACAATTCATAAGCTCCTCTTGTGTGTTAAGATCTTAGTATCAAACTAGTGAAATGTAACTATTTTAGAACAAGTGAGTTTTTAAAATATTTGAATACCTCCAACTTTGGCTATCTTTGCTTTTTTTAAAAGTACCTTTATTGGACAAAATGAAATGAAATAAAATAAAATAAATTAAAAAATACTAAACATGAACACAATTTGCCTACACCAAAAAAATCAGAAGTTTTTTAAATTATATTTATTTATTGTAAAAAAGTTATTTTATTTCTTTCCTTATAAATACATACTGTGCCTGTAGTTTCTAATTACATAACGTTTATTTTTTCTCTTTTATACATATGATGTTCAGGTAAATTTATTGCGAGATCATTACCCTTTGTTCTGAGATATTTTTACACCAAATTTTAGGGAATCATTCTACAATCAACCAGTACTGTTCCACTGTATTGTACAAAGCGATATCTTTGATTTTTTTATTAGTAAACATCATTGTTTTGACAGAATGCTAAAGCAGTAGATTTGTCTAAAATGCTGGAATTTTTTTTTTTTTTTTGAAATATGTTGTATTTTCAATGCTGAACTATAAATTTGATTTTATTTTTCTCATAAATCAGTCTAATCTTTCTGAAGATTTTCATGTTTCATTAATTATAAAATGTTTTACATTGGAAGTATTCTAAAATATTTTACAATGTGCTTTGGGTTACATTTTATAATCAAAATTTAAAGATGTAATTTGCTATACACTGGCACTTTACACGATGGACACAATGGAAAATATATATATTAGTTCAAATGTGACAGTTTAATATTAATAGCGTAACAGTGCAATTTATGCTTTCAGGGAAATGCTGTTTTCGATTTTGATGGAACAGGCTATGAAATCTATGGGAACTGCAATACCCCTCGTGCTGTTACTCTGTCTGCAATAATATATTGCCTTCGATGTATGGTTGGCAATGATGTTCCTCTAAATCAGGTACTTTTAAAGACATTAATATAATTTCAATGATTAAGGTTGGGATAGCTCTTTTGTAATTTTGATCTTCATATCCTTTCATTAAGTTTAAATGTAAAAGTTTGCTCTTTTTTCTTATATGCTGAAGTGAGGTTGTCTTAGCTTCGTAAAGATAATTGGACTTTTCTCATAATTCATAATCACAACTTGATTTTGATGACTGTCTCAATTGCAAAAAAAAGGGTCTTTGACAAAAACATTAAATGCAAAAAACAAACCCTTTGCAATCTCAGCATTATTTCTCAAAAAAAAAAAAAAAAGAAGAAGAAGAGAAACGAAAGAACTTTAATAATAAAATTACACGTTAATTTAAAGCACAAATGAGCAATAAAATGCAGACATATGTTTCGGGATTGCTTGGAATCCCTTTTTCAATGCGACAGGGAGCTTCTAGATGCAAAACATCCAAATGAAGCCTTCATTTGGATGTTTTGCATCTAGAAGCTCCCTGTCGCATTGAAAAAGGGATTCCAAGCAATCCCGAAACATATGTCTGCATTTTATTGCTCATTTGTGCTTTAAATTAACGTGTAATTTTATTATTATTGTTTACTTGCACAAAGTTAAATTAATTTTATACGCAACAACTTATCAACTGCCTTCAATCCTTTATTATATCATTTTTATATAATTAATGTCATCTCATTAAGGACTGACAATGACTATATGCTTTTAATTTTATTTTGATTCAGCTATCAATTTTTTTGTAAAATAGGTAAATCTTACATAATTAATAGCATTTTCATAAAAATATTAAAAAACTTCCTAAAATTGATCCAAGTAAATTTTCTGATTTGTCCACATCAAACATGTGAAGCTTGCCAACCTATTTTCCATATTTTGGTATTTGTGAATGAGATGTATGTAGATGTCCATGTTTTTCATAACTTTAAAGTAAAAATTTGAAGCCATATAATAATTATAGGTGGATCTGCGACTGCTACCTGTATTCTATGTGGTGCTTTTTTTTCCTCTCTAGATGCTTAATAAGTCATCATCTATGCTACCACATATCAGTAATGCTGAATCAGTTCTGTAATGCTGAATGCTTCTTGTAACTTCTATCGGAAGTGATCTATTATAAGTATTGCCTGTGATTATACATACTAGGACTCTGATTCTCAGTAACTGCTGTGTGATTCTTGAAGTGTGCTGTTAATGTGACACACATAAGAATGTCAGACAAGTCAGCTGTAGAACCTTCCTTAGTATTTCTATAGTCTCTGAAGGTGTTTTACCCAAACACTGAAAAATTTTATGTTACAGTGTTATTCAAAAGTTATGTTTCTAACATCACAGAAGAAGTCTTGCTTAGAACAAAATCGTCTGTGTGCACAATTCAATCACATAACTTGTGGGAAATCCTCCAAACACAGGAGAGACATAGTATAATGCATTTCAAACCATTTGAATTTAATTACATACTTGGGTTGTTATTGGTGACTCATTCTTGGAATTTTTAGATCCTATCTTGTATATTATAGAACTTTCCTCATTTGTTAGTCTACCACCATATTTTAAAATTATGATTCCTTGTGAGAAAACATGGACGTGAATCATTGCAGTAGGGTAATAGTAAACTACTAATATGCTATACATTTGTTAATTACTCCAAGTCTGTTCTTTAACCTCCTTTTAAAACCTATTTAGGTAATTTAACCTCTTTAAAAAAATGTTTGTATTCTTAAAGAGATGATGTGATAAATAAAATTAGTCCATTGTGTTTTTTAGGGCTGCCTGGCTCCAGTAAAAGTTCTTATACCCCAAGGAAGCATTTTGCACCCGTCAGAGACTGCAGCAGTTGTGGGTGGAAATGTCCTGACTTCACAGAGGGTTGTGGATGTTATTTTCAAAGCATTCAAGACCTGTGCAGCATCACAAGTAATAATTTTTTAAAACCTATTACTGTAATATTTCCTTTTTCTCATGTATTGTTTTATAGAATATTTTTTAAATGTTTACATGATTCAGTGCTGAATATTTCTTCTTAAAACAAATTTTATGTCTGCTACAAAAAAAGGTTAAAATTACAAATTGAGTAAAAAAGTATTCAAATTGCAACATGCATTTTATTCATTGTGCATTTCAAGCACAATATCAATAAAGACTATTTAAACAATCTTATCCATTAGATACCTTCCATTTGGTGACCAAAAGTGGTTTCGTAGTTCTAAAAAATTTTTTGGTATGAATATAGTTTAAATGACAGCTTTGTATTATCTTTTCTTTTAAATTTTAATTTAATTATTCATTAAATTAAAATTCATAATTTATTAATAGTGGAGCACCGTTTATACGTTTCTCGTTTATACGTTTTTATCATTTATGCATTTTTTTGAACGGCCCCGGCGAAACCTCATACAAATGAATGTTAAATAATTTCGTTTATACGTTTTCCTGAAATTGCACATTTCATTTATACGTTTTTTTTTCTTCCCAAGTCAAAGAAAAAACGCACATTTTAACGTGATTATACGCTAGCGATTGTCCAGTTTAGAAATCCTATTTGACCTTGACCCACACCTGCTGTGACCACTTACGGTGGTCACGCACCTGCCTAAGTGAACAAAAGACATACCCCGGAAGAATGCGAATATCCTAAATTCACAGATAAAAGCATTCTGATTGTGGTGCTACCTAGAAATAGCAGGTGACAAGCGCTTTTCCTCTCCTACCAGTGTTGCCACGGCAGGCGCCCTTAAATTTCAGTAAGTAGCCTGGGGACTTTATGGCAACCCAGCAACACTGCTCCTACCAACTTTATAAAATTCTGGGATCTATCGTTCACTAGCATTCACGATGGCTTCGAGCTCGCGTAGTAGAAAACCTCTGTCTCTGAAAGAAAAAATGTGCATTTAAAACAAGCGAATGAAAACCAACATTTAAAAAGAGTTGACCTAGCCAAAAAATTAGGTTTACCAGTTTAAACTTTAAGCACCATAATTTATAAGCGTAAGATCATCGAGGAAACTTATAATCAAAGTGGTGCTAGTGCTTCAAAAAAACTTCGAGTTCAAAGCGGAAAATTTTCGGATGTAGAGAAAGTGCTTTTACAGTGGTTTAATCAGTGTCGTAGTGAAAAATTTCCCATCAGTGGTCCTTTGCTTATGGAGAATGCAAAAGAAATTTCGAAGAAGTTAAATGTAGAACGCGATGCATCATTTTCCTCGGGATGGCTTCATAAATTTAAGTTAAAACACGGCATAACAGGCAAAACTGTAAGTGGAGAGTCAGGACATGTTGATTGTGAAACAGTGGATGATTGGATTCAAAACCAATTGCCAGAACTGCTAAAAGAATATGAACCAAAGAACGTTTTTAATGTGGATGTACATACTGCATGAATATGAAACGTAGTGATTGTAATTCAATGTATTATTAAAAGTACTCATTATTTACTTTTCATAATATTTTAAGTTACTGTTTTGTTTTCTATTACGAAAATGTTCGTTTTATTTTGTGATTTTCGTTTATACGTTTTTTCATTTATACGTTTTTTTCGCTTGGTCCCTTGAAAAACGTATAAACGGTGCTTTACTGTACTTTTAGAATTCAAAATGTAAGGGACAAAGCAAGAGCTAGACTTATGTACCCAAGGAGTTATTTTTAAAACATTAAGAATGATGTTCTTATTGTTTTTAAACCAACTCTTGTGATTGTTTACTTGCTTTGTGATTTAATTCTTGAGCACTAGCTGTGTTGGTTTATTTTAAGTTCTTATCTAGTAAGTTTTTCTTTAAGTGTTGCTTATGATGATATGTTTATGATTAACGTTTTTTTTTCACTAAAAGCTATTAATCCAAAATGTTTGGAAGAAAATTAAAAACTCTTACAACCATTCAAAAGGCATAGTTGAAGGAAAAAGCTAAAATGGTCCAATATGACTTTCATAATACGTGTCATGTCTGTAAGAGAAAAATACCGCATTTAAAAAGTAGCTTAGCAATTATCTGAAGTAATTTAGAACCTTGAGTAGTTAAATAACTGATTTTTGTATAATCAATGATTTACAAAAACAGATTGTCCCAATGGCTTAAGGACAGTATGGAAACAAAGAAACGATGTTAAACACAAAAATCTGTATACAGTAAAAGACCATTACAATGTATATCTTGGGACGAGAGATTTTGCGTTTTATTGCTTTTATTGTTTCCGCATTAGTGATGTTAGTACATTAGTGTATGATATTAGTGATGATTAGTAAAGCAAATTATGCGACTTAATTATCATTCACGAAGAAATAATGATTCACAATTAAAAGTATCCTGTACTGTTTATTTCATGGTTTACATAGTTGCATTGACAAAGACAATTTGGTGCTAATTTTTTTTATTATAAGTGCTATTTTTCATTTTAAGTTTGAATTAAGGTGAAAAATGGAAAATGGTTATAAAATTTAATTTGCTGGAGTTTGCTGGTATTTTTACAAGGCAAAATATACGTTTTTTTTTTTATTGCGCAACTTACTCTTTACTTCTGAAAGGTTTTGTGGTTTATAGAGAATTGTGTTAGATAGATTGGAGCTTTAAAAGCCTTCTACTGCATTTTGTAACACCTGTTTTATAAAAAAAAAAAAAAAAAAAAACCAAAAAAAAAAAAAAAAACAAGTGAACAACCAAGGTTGGTAAGTTCAAGGAAAACTGCCAAAAATTTAGGTTGAGGAATAAAAATAGTGTTAGTTTATTTCTATTGAAACTTCTACATGACACACAAATCTGAGTTTGCCAAGTGGAATGCTTTTGGTTTAAGTAAATTTCATATGTCTGGATAGCATGCTCTAGTGTAATAATTAAATTTAAAAACTGTTCAATGTGTAATGCTGAAAATGTATGTAAATTGTGCTCTCTTAGAAAGAATGTTTCTCAGAGGTACCCTTATCATTTATTTTAAAAGTTGTAAATCACTAAGATTAATGTGTCTTCATTTTACAGGGCTGCATGAATAACATAACTTTTGGGGATGAACATGTTGGATATTATGAAACAGTGGCTGGAGGGGCAGGTGCCGTAAGTTCTCTTTAAAATTATTATGAAATCATGTTCGGCTGTATAATACAATTAGCAGTTTTAAGGTTTTGGCAAAACTTTAAAAATATACAATTTTTAAAAAGTTAACAAATCAAAAAGTTATTTTTAGGAACTCACTGGAGCAAATCTTTTGTTCAAAAAAATTACAATATGGAAAATGATCTATTTTTTAAAACTGAATTTGTAAGACCAATCATTAAATTATAATTTACCTGAACAAAAATATTTTTTCGTAACATTATGAGATGATAGCTTCTGATATTGATTTGTAATAAGTAATTTTTAAAATTCTGAATGAGTTCAGGTTGTCAAAACTTGGACTTTTACATTGTCATTTCTATTTTATTTTGCATTATTATTATTTTCTTTTGTTTATGTAAATGCTGTAAATATACTAAATAATTTAGTCTATACATCAGCCTTCTATTGACCATTCCAATTCTTAATAATGATAATTATCTCCCATTGGTAAAAAAAGGAGTGATACACCCAAATGTCAACACACATAAATATTTCTATGGGGTTGTCCATAAGATTATTGCATTCAACATTCTGTTTTTTTCTGCCCCAGCAGCAAAATAAATGCTTACTATTATTTCCATCAGGTTAATTGTCCAGTAAGGGAAAATCAGTAGAAATTTGTATGATTATCTTCCAGTGCATGATTTCTGCCTTTCTACCATGTTTACAACTCCATTGGTTGAATGGTTATCAGTAGGCAGTGGTGATTAGGACCTAGACATAATAGCTAAAAAATGGTAAAGACAAAATGCTCTGAAGTATTACATAATTCTTGGTAGTTTAAAGTCCCAATAATGTGTTGGTATTGCATGCGAACTACTCATTGTAGTAATAAAAAAAACTTTTTATCATGATAATATGAAAGATTTTTCATTTCAACATGTAAAAATGTTACTTACATATCAAACTCAAAATATTGTTTGTTTTTATAGGGACCACATTGGCATGGCAGAAGTGGTATTCATACCCATATGACAAATACACGAATCACTGATCCAGAAATTCTTGAAAGAAGGTATTTTATTCTGCATTTGGTATTATTTACTGTGAGATAACGGATAACCACTGCATTACATTCCTACAATGCATTAATTTATCTTCTGTATTTTTTTAAATGTCCAATTTTTTTAGTAAAACAAAATTTGGGTATGTTTTTTGTTAAGTAATGAATTCAAGTTTTACAAACTGTAAAATTTCGTACTTGATCTAATAGAATTCATCTCCTAAACTTATATCAGGGATCTCAAGAATTTTATGAGACAGAATTTCAAAACTGACGAATGAATGAGTAAACACTCAGAAAACAGTGAAATTTAATGAAAAAAAAAGTCTTCTAAATTGGGTTTTTAGAATTTTAGAATGTATTTCTTAAAGCACTTTTTTCTTCATTTGTAGAGACATGGAAGCGTATAAAAAATGTTCAATATCATAACTAAGGCAGTGAGAAGCAAAGGGATGTAAGTGACTAAAAAACGATTCTGAGAAAAATGCGTTCAAAGTTTGATCTTATTTGACTTTTAGTGTTAATTTTTTTAGAAATCACGTTAAAGCAGAGCACCTGTTTGAGCTATCACTAACATCTCTTGCCATAATATAGAATGGTACTTTATCATCTGCACTAGTTATCTCCATCTTTTCAATTTTGCCATTTACATCCCTTTGCTTCTGGGTGCCTCAACTGTGTACTTGATAATATGTACAGTGCAAAGGTTTTAATATCGTATTGAATTGATATATGAGCAGTCCCAATAATTGTTATGCAA
Source organism: Octonoba sinensis (assembly GCA_038502835.1). Taxonomy (NCBI): domain Eukaryota; kingdom Metazoa; phylum Arthropoda; class Arachnida; order Araneae; family Uloboridae; genus Octonoba; species Octonoba sinensis. Next base: position 10,999,770 of record CM076606.1, on the reverse strand, counting down.
TGTTCTGTTTATTAATTTCTAAAAAATGTGCTTGCCTGCATCTATATAAGTATTGTAAGAGCATTGGTTGAAGTTGCGATAGTTTAAAAACCAAATGACTTATTTTTCTGATCCAAATTTTCTCTTCTAAATGAACTTAAAATGTTTATTTAAATAATTGTTATAGTACCTAAAAGGGCCCGGGCCGTGGTAGCCTAGTGGTTAGCACGTCGGACTTCCACCCAGAAGGTCGCGCGTTCGATACCCACTGAAGACCACCATGTATACTTGGGGATATGTGCATGTAAAATCCGTAGACCCCACTACCTCTCCCCGTGCGTAAGCAATCCTAAGGCCTCGGCTAACAGGTAGGGGTCTGGTGGAGAAAAGTACCTAAAAGGGTATTTATTGCTTTTGAAATCCATTTAAAAAAAAACCTGCCATTTTTTACATTTTTAAAGTTTATTTAGAAGAGAATTTAGTACTGAAGAAAAATGGTTCAGTTAAGTAAGTCGTTTAGTTTTTTTGGCTATCACGCTCACCAAACAGGAACAAGACACCCACAAACTGATTACTTTTTTACTTAAAAAATATTATGTATATGTTAAATATACATAAAACTATACTTCAAAATTCAACAACTTCATTCCTTTCTTTCCCTTCCGAGAAAAATCACAAAGAAACGTTGTTGTAGAACATTCTAACTCAGGCCACCCCTTTAAAGAATATGTAATGTGGATATAAAAATGTTTAAAATGAGACATTTTGGAAATTCCAGAACTTTTGTTTCAGTACTTCTAAAAATTCTGTAGACTAAAATTTTAGGCCTTGAACCAAAAATAAATACTCAGCAATTGTTTTAAGGAGTAAAATATATTTTGTATTGATTTGGGGTTCGTTATTTAAAAATTTCCTTAAATGTCTAATGTATTTTCTGTAAATAGATTTTTTTTTATACATTTCTTGTGATTGCATTAGTTATATTTTTCAAATGTAATTTAGTCTGATTTTTGTTAAACCTAAGGCTACAATAAAATATGTCACTAAAGTGGAAAACCACAATGCTTGATTTTCCAGCAGTTTTAAAGCTCTTAAAACTTTGTTGGATGCTTTTATGTTATTTTTTGTGGATCATGTTTTTTTTTTGGTTTCTATTAGTACTGCAGTGGAATCATGTTAAAACAAATTTCTGGGTACTTGATGGAATGTTCCTTAATTTAAAATATTCCTTAAAATGAAAACTTTTGATGTAAGCTCCCAAAAGCAACATTTACGATTTCAGATAGTTTTTCTAGCACAATTTTATTGAATAAGCAGTTTTTTAGATCTCTAGAGAGTTTAGTTTTGGATTTTTTTTTTCAAGCATAATTTAAAAAAATACTCAAAGTGATTTAAGTAATTATCAAGATAGATGCAAATTATGTTATTCGCCTGTAGTATGCAAATTAATATTTTTGGTGTGAGAACCACAATTTTTGCACTTGTTATACCTGACTTACTATGCTAAGTCAAGCTAACTGGTAAAGTACATGTTCAGTATGCTATTGTTGAGGATAAGTTACAGATCTGAAATGTTGATTTACTAAAAAAAAAAAGGAAAATTATTTATGTTTGAGGAATTCATTTAAATGAAAGAAAAAAATATGCTGCAAAATTTGTTTTTTTGAAATGTTCATTCATCTGAGCTCACTTAACTTGCAAAGGTTAGAAATCTTTGAACTGTGATAAAATTTATGTTGAAAAATTTTATTGCCATTAGTTCAAATGAGGTTTTACTACATATCTTGTTTCTGATCATAGTTTGTGAAAGCCAAATATGTAGTTTTATTCAAAGATAATTTCTTTCATTGTTTCACATTCATTAGACATTTTTTGACATTATTATAGCCTTTCTTTTCTATGTAATGTATCATTAAAGCGATACAGGTAAGCTTTGGTAGTTCAAATTTTAAAAGTTCTGACTAAATGTGAAACAAAAATATGTTTATTTTCCCGGATATTACATGATGTATCAAATTTAGAAATTTCTGTTTTGAAAATTTGTTTCACTACTAAACATTTGCAAATTTGCTCATTTTCTTTTAATTGATTAACATTTAATTAGAATCATATACAGTAATATTTTTTTTGTATTATTTATTTACCTTTTTTGAAAAAGAATTTTTATAAATATGTTTCTATTGTAGTTTAATCTCTAGGACCTTGAATGAGAAACCTTGGAGTACTTGTGTTCCAATATGCTATAACTCATAATTTTAAGGTCTTAAAAAACTGCTAAAATTGCTTTATTTTGAAAGTGGTCATGAAAATGTAATGGTTGAATAAATATATTTAGAATGATTTAAAGTACTTAATGTTTAATTAATTAAGGACAAAATAAGAAAGGGCAGTTCTGTAGATATTTTTGGGGCTTTTGAGTTACTGTAGTGGTTATGCAGAATGAGTATTAAAGTGCTGTTATGATTAAAATTGATTATGAGTGTTTTCCATCTCTTACTTTTTTTTGTGTGTAGTTTTTATTGAAATTTTTAATAGGCAGTTCATTTTTACAACTTTTTCAAATATATTTTGAAGTCTTTCTGACTATTGGGAGTCAAAAAAATATTTCTGTACTTCAGAAGCAGAAGGTGGTAAGTCCAAATAGGTAATTTTTCAGGAGAGCTGAATAAAGGTTAAAATTCTCGAATCTCACTTTCAATAGTCTCGTAAATGGTGAAATAGGCATCAATTTTAATAAAATTTGTACTGATAGAAATTTTAATTCTTTATTTATTTTAGAACATTGTTTTGAATTGTCAAAATGAATTGAATATCTCAAAATTGACAATTTTGGACTTACTACCTTCTGCTTCTGAGGTACAGATTTGCTCTCTCATAAAATTTATACATTTTCTAATTCATGTCATGTAAGCTCTTAGGTGTCATAAATTTTGTACGTTTATTTTTTTATTTGCAAAAAGTTTTTGGTAAGTTTTGTTTCAAAAACTTTCAGTCATCCCATTAAATACGATATTGCTTAGTTTAATGATCTAATTTTTGCTTTACCTTCCAGATATCCTGTGATTTTAGAACTTTTTCATTTGAATCGTGGGACTGGCGGAAGAGGCAAATTTCGTGGAGGAGATGGTGTGTTGAGAAAGATTTTGTTTCGTAAGAACTTTGTGCTGTCTGTGCTTACAGAAAGACGAGTATTTGCTCCTTATGGCTTAGAAGGTAGTTAACATATAAGTTGATTTTTTTATACTTCAGGAATATGTACTAGTGTGTGCTAAAAAAGTGTTTAACTGTTATGATAAATGTTCTTTTTAAAATATCTTTTATGCTATAAAAGTGAGATTACTTATTCATTTCCATGGGAATATTCAATTTGTTAGAGCCTTTTTAAGGAAAAATAATCTGTGTGTACAGCCCTCTCCTTTAAAAGTTATAAATAACTGGTTCTGTCTCATCAAATAGTTAAATTTTGAATGTGAAAATTTCGTTGTTTTCTTAACACTGTAAGCCATTCAACTTGTTCTGTACCATGCTGGTTCTTTGTCAGTTGTTTTGACGCTGTACTGTACTAGTATTTCAAAGTTTATTGATATTGTGGCCTGACGCAGAATATAAATTATCAGTTAAGGAATTTCCTATAACTGTAAAACGGGAAATGAGAACTATGAAGCTAACTAACCTACATGGTTCTTATGCTATGATTAGATAGTACAAAAGCAATACTAAAATTTTTATTTATCTGTGAAAATTTTGTACTTCTACATAGGAGGGGACGATGGTCGTAAAGGTATGAATCTATTGATTCGTAAAGATGGAAGACTCATCAATCTTGGTGCTAAGAATTCAGTGAGAATTGCACCCGGGGTAAGGAACAATTTATTTTTTTGCTTAAAAATTTTTTAAAGCATCTGCATTATAGTTCAGTAAACATAAACTACTTTAAGTAAGAAAATGTTTTTCTTTTGTGTAAAAAATAATAAGATAGTTAACGCTTTTTCAGCCGATTTTTTTTCTTGGTCCTCTTTGCATTTAAAAGTTCATTCTTTTTAGCATTGAAAAAGGAATTTCTTTTAATTCTGAACCACACATCTGCAGATTTGTGCTTGAACCGTTTTATTACCTTTATTTTAAAAGTACTTTATTATTAAGTAATTTCTTAAGGAAACTCATGAAACTACTTGGATAGGAGCATTTACTTTAAAATTATGATGCAGCCAATTAATGAGGGAATAAAACCCTCACATGTATGGCTTTTGTTTTGAATTATAATATGTTTTCTTTAACTAATTGCATTAAATATTTTTCGTGTAGATTAATCTTTTTCATGTCAAAATTTTTCTGCTGAGGGATTTTTTTAAATAAATTTTATTTATTGCTCCTTCTAGCTTTAGCAAAAACATTTTTTTCTTCTTTCAAATAATATAAATTTTTCTTTTTAGGATGCATTTCTTTTGCAAACTCCAGGAGGCGGAGGATATGGTTGTGATAAATAAATCAATAATATTGAAGAATAATATATTTTGTTACAATTTTTAAGAACTTTTAAGTTTAAATAAATGTTAAAGTTATGTTACAAATTATGGAAATTAAATGTTATTTTTAAAATCGCTTTTTGCTTTTATTCTTTAAAATGCGATTGTTTTTATAAATACGGGGAAAATGAGAAAATGATTTTATTTTCAAAATCTTTAATAAATAATTTATGCCTCCAACGATGTGTTTGAAACATCAACTGTTCCATGCTGTTAAATTCTGAAGCCAAGAAAGTGCTGTAGCAAGTTTGCAATGGTAAATATATTTCATTCCTTTACCCTTCAGAACTTGTGCAGCAAGCAAAATACTCACACCAAGAAGAAAAAAATATGTCTTGTACTCTACTTCATAGAAGGTGCTGCTCTGTCTAGCTTCTCCCTGTAACCTTCTACTGCTGCCCAGCTGTGTTTCACAATCATTAAGCCTTTGTCTGACTGCCGCCAAGGGCATTTGCTATTTAGAATAGCCAAGTGTGAGCGTTTTTCTCATCGTGCGTGTGCTGGTGAAACTTTTTTTTAATGTGAGCATTTTTCTCATCAAGCGAGTTCTCTTGTGATTTATCGAAAATGATTTTTTTTATTTTGTGTTTTCTTAAATATTAAACCAGGTATATACTTAAATAGATTAAATTAAATGAGTAAATCAGTTACAAAGTTTAATTATTTAAATTTCTTTGTACTAAAATTTTTTTTTTATTTTCGAGGATGACTTGGTACATGTGCATGATATATTTTGCATAAGATTATTATTTTGGGTAGCATTTTGGTGTTTAGAATAAAAATGCTTTTTGATTGAGAATATTTCATTTACTATGAACTCCTGAGGGAAATAGGCAGTGTGAAAAAAAAAGCTCACGCGCAAGTTCCGAAGGGTTAAGCATTTACTCAATACTTATCCCATAAATTAAAACTTAAAGCGTCTCTATAGCGATTATTTGTTTTAAAAACATTGTACAGATTTTTTCCGAACCTGCTGTAAGAAATGGTGGTTGCTGTTTTGTAGGGCAAAATTCTTCTGTAAGAATGTCACTCAAGAAAGTGGCAGTAAATGCAAAGTACAATGTCAACTCAAAGAGCTGTGAAATACATTTATGAAAATTATGATTTCCTTATAAAAGGTTGCGAAAAGAAAGAAAGCTCTTTAAAGGAAAAAAGAAAAAGAGTAATTGTTGAAATTAAAAAATAAATTTTTTTAAAGAGGTATCATGACATTGATTATTCATGCAGATGCGGACAAAGGCTAGAAACGCTGGAATTGAGAGATGACTGTCACATTTCTGAGGTTATGTTCAAATGCTTGTTGCTGTACTCATAACATTGAAGTGAAGGTTTAGAATTCAATTAGTGATCTAACATTATATTATAATAATTACATGAAGGTATCAAAAATCCAATGAGGCCCAACGAGGTGCATATCAAAAGACCACCTTCGTAAAAAATCTGATACATTTTCACAAAGATTGATAATCATTTTGAAACTAACAGCCTTTTTTAGCCTACTTTCCTGTAAAAGTAAAAAAAAAAAAAAAAAAATTAAAGCATGAAAAAGAAGGCTTAATGTATCGTGAAAATATCGTTAGAAATAAAAAAAAAAGTCAAAAATAAGTTAATTAAATAAAAATTGAAAAATAAAAAATTTGAAAGTAGGGTTTTGAGATGGGGAAAAAGTGTGTCTGTCGGTCTGTCCCCCCTTAATAACTTTTGAACGAATTGTCCGATTCAAAAAATTCTTTTTGCATTCGAAAGATCTCGGCGAGGACATCTCATTTCCATATTTTACTTTTTGATTTGAACAATTTTTCGTTCAATTTTGAACAGTTCAAAAATTTTTAACAATACCGCCTATGGGCGAAAATGAAGCAAATTATGTAAACGCTGGGTAAAAGATCCAAGTTCCAATGAACAAGCTCACTGGAAGAAGTTCTTGGCGTGAAATATTGATTTGAACAACTTTTGTTAATTTTTGAACAGTTCAAAAAAAATTAACATAGCGCCTACGGGGGAAATTTCAATCCTATATAAATCCTGATCTAACGGACCGATTCGCTTGGAACAAACTTTATCAGAAAGCTCTTATGACGTAGAACATGTACAGGTAGAAAGTTCATCCAGAACTAATACTCCTAATTTCCTATGTAATATTTTGTTAGGGATTTTCAAGAATACTTTTGAATTAATGAATGATTAAATGAACAAGCAAAAGAATGAATAAATAAATGAGTGAATAAATACATGAATGACTGAATAAATGAACTATTGAATGAATATGTATTAACCGTTGAAAAAGGTATATTTGAAGCAATTAAGAACTAAAGCTAAACGAGAAATAGAGAGATAGCTAGATTATAAATTTGAAGCTGGTGTATACGGGAAAGTAGGCTCGTATAGTTCTAGACGGAACTTCTTGTTACTTTTGTTTTCCTATCTAAATGACAATTTGTTTTTTGTCGCCACTATCCGCATTGAATGTCTAATGAACTCAAATTTTATTAACTATAATATAATGTGAAAGTAAAAACTGTGCCTATTATTCATTATATAAAAAACACGTTCGTAGCGACGCGTGCAAGAATGTGAATATTATACATATATAATATCTCTCTAGATTGTTGCAAGCTCTTGTTAAGGAAGTTCGACTGTATTGGATGCCGTAAAGTTCCGATTTTTATCAAGAATTTTGCTGTTGAAAATGCAGAAAACTTTTGTGAACAAAAAGAGAGAAAGACATATAAAAAAGTATGTTCTAATTCACTATGAAACTTGTTTTGTACATAGAATTCTGGCAGTCCAAAAAGGATGAGACTTTGACTGACAGGATGAATGCTTCACCTGTAAAATTACCTATAAACATGAACGATTTTTCAATAATTTTCACTTTTTATAATTACATCTTTTTAAAGATACTCTTGCTTTCTAAATATCGCTGGGGCTAAAAATGCTACAGATTTCCTCCTGCATCAGCGAAGAATTCAAGGCAAAAAGAAGGAAAAACAAAGCTGTCCAAATAATGATTTTTTACATTTTTTCTCGGCAGTTCCTTCAATAGAGGATCCGCCATTGCTGTGTGTGGAAGACACGACCTTGACTGCTAATTCTCAATATATATAAATTAGAAATCATTGAAAAAGGAAAGGAAAAAAATGGCAGACGCACCATTTCTTGTTGTGTGATTTATATTGAGCAGGGTAAATATCTTCTTCCATTTCTTTTAAAAACAGGAAAAGTCTTGTAAAATGTCTGACAACTACTTGCGTTCTGCGCTCAATCTAGAGAAGTTCAGTGTTTTGTCATTGATTCAGGTCGAGTAGCACCATTTTCAGATCGTGGCAATGGAAAAAGCAGTTTATTGCTAATGCGCTGGGGTGGGCATTTTTTAGAAAGAGATAGTAATGGAAATGTAATAATAGTTAAAAGAAAAGTCAGTCGTTGTTAAGAAACATTTTCCAACACACGGCATGTTTCTGTCTTGTACTTCTACACTTCTTAACGTTCTAATTTAAATTCTACGTCAGAATTAGCTAGAAATCCAGGCTAATATCCCCAAAATTATCCTACACTGTAAAGGAAACGCCTTAAGAAAAGCATGCAGTTGTATCGACTACAGATGTACCTAATCCTTCCTACGTTGAATGATTGACAGGTTGATATGAGAGAGATGAAAAATTGCATTACTTTGCGCCCGCAGTAAAAAATTCCAGATACTTAAAGCAAATAAGTTTTCATTCTTTGCAAACAGTTGTGAAATAGAGTTTCTGTATTATTTCCGAGACGTTTTCCAGTTCGTATGCGTACTTTTTAGCAATTGAAATAGCAAGCCAGGATAATAGTAACATTTCCCCAGAAAGAATAAAAATTACATTAATATGTTAAAGTATAACAAGAATAGCATTCTTAGTTAAAAAATGTTAATGCACTAAAAATGAGGAATTTTTACGAACCTAAAAGAAGATATACTACTACAAATCGGTAGTTAGTTTGGCCATTTTACCGTGTTAGCGTTGATGTAGCAGTGCCACATATAATTAGTAATATGGTATTTAATTTTAGAGAACGTTAACGATAACAAACTTGATTCTAACTTATTTCTAAATTACAATCTATTTTTGTAATTTTCGTTCAAATCTTATTTTTGTTTAACACAAGTTTTGTTTTTGAGCAGAATTGGGCAGACAATCTAGTATTAATATATTTTACCGCAGCAAAAGAAGCATAACGGAATGAGAGAAAATTTTGTTAATGGCGAACGGTCAAAAAGATTAATAATATTGTCTGCGGATATTATTAATTGATGAGGTTATAGGGTAAGATAAATAAATACTAGGTGTTCTGCATTAAATACATAGCTCAACATATTCTTGAACAATGTATCCAAAACAAAGCTATACTGTGATGGACTACGGTTCTGTAGTTTAAAATTTTAGTAAATTGGCGAGGGGTGAGTGGGATTTGATTGTTTTCGTCACGGAGCTTTCAGATTCGATATTAGATATAAATCATAGGCCAGAAGCTTTACCGATTCCTTTGTTCTAGATTTTCGAGAGAAAAATTTTCAAAGAAACATCCGAAGCGTGTTGGACAGTCCCCTTTTTCACTCCGTCAACAAGATACCACTGAACGGATGATTCTAGTACTGCGAACAGAGCAGCCGCACGCTTGAAGATTTGATTGATCGCCCACCCGCAGCTCAAACGGAACTCCTTATTTTAGTCCAGGGTCGAGCAAGTCGGAAGAAAAGATGCTACTTTGTGGTCAAAGGTGGCACGTATTGAACACACGCACATCCTCAGCCAGTGAAGATTCGTCCTGAAGAGAGAAAAAGACTTCCACTCCGTATGTGGTGATATGGACTCAGCGGTGCACGATGACGTCCGGGGCCGACCTCGTGCTGTCGAAGCTGGGGGGCCTGGAGTCAGGGGTCCCCACCTCCTCTGGGGGGCCCCGGAACTTCTGAGACAAAGGCACCACGGTGAGGGGGTCGTCTTCTTCATCTGCCTCGTACCGGAAGCTCGGGTTGTGCTTCTGGCAGGGGGGATTGTCGGGCTGCGGGGTTCGCCTCACGTGTGGCGGGGGTGGGGGTGGGGGCAGGGGCGGCGATAAGCTGCCCCTGCGTCCGTGCTCCCGGCATAGCGGGTTCACGCCATCCGGGAATGAGTTGCTGATCACGTGGATGCCGTTATCGCGGCTGATCACGTGGCCACCGTTGGGGCTCTTGTGGAAGATGCTGAGGTCCACCTGTGCGTAAGAAAGCAAAAGATACTTTTTTAATGCACTGCTCTGAATTTTCAACATAGTTATTTGTTTGTGAAACATTTGAGAGTACTGAAAGAAAAAAAAAATCTGATGTGGGCATCATATGATTTTTTTGTTTTCCTGTTATATAATATAAAATTTTTAACAACTAAAAAAATGAATACTAGTACTCATATGCACATATTAACAGTTAAATTTCTTGAATGAATTTTTTTTATTTTTCAGTTTCCCTTTCTTGCGGACCATTGTTGGAAAGAGTTTTATAAGATAGTTCATATAATTTAAAAAAATGCTTTAACACTTGGCATGCGGGCATACTTCGCCGCCGAATTACGCTTGCAGCGGGCGTTTTTTCGTGAATCGCGCGGAAGTGTGGTTATTCAGAAGGATCGCAGTAAATCGAAAACTACTTCGTTTTTATGAACGAGCCTTTTCTTATTTTACACTTTATTTTACAACTACAAGTAGAACCGATAACGTGTTAATAGTTTTTTACAGTATGGTACCGTTTGAAGCATTTTCCTCTGTGAAGAGGAACAAAAGCAACGCAAACAACACGCATATAATGTCACAGTTACATGTAATTGTACGTATTTCGTAGATTTGTGGTGGTTAGCGGGTATCCACCACAAATCTACGAAATACGCATTTTTACGTGATCCGCGCTCTTGTGACAGACTGCAAAAAACGTAAAAATACGTTGCCCGCATGCCAAGTGTTAACACGGGAGCTCTACAGGAAAATCCCCAAATACTGCACACATCACCAAAAATGAAATCAGCTTTGGCTCCGAATTTGGAGAGATATCTCGAAGTTATCGGCAAATGGGCACCAATATACTTAAAGATGAATTTGGATTAAGTGCTGCTTTCGGGAAAATATCACGGGCCATATGGGAATACCCCCATCCAATTTTAATGAAATTTACAGAAGCCAAAAAAAAAAAAAAAAAAAACTAGCGTAACTCTAATAGTGAGCAACTACAATAGGAGCTTTTCCACCATGTTTTTTCACGCGATATAAAGTTTTCAACATTCTTGAGAATTCTAGCGTACATCAAACGAACTAAATAAAGTTAATTAAAAAGGAAAATCTGAAAAAAGAAAAAAATATAAATAAATAGATTGGCGGTATTGCAAGATCGCCCGAGATATTTTGATGAGAGATGCAATTTGAAATTGACTTAGATTTGATACAAAATCGAGTTAAAGAGCCCTTTTGAAGCATACAATTGCAACAAAAGCGGAGATGCACAGCTACACGCTGTACAGGCCCTACGTATGAAATGTCGACTTCCTACGACTAACCGTTTCATGAGTTACGAATAATGTGAGAATGACCCACCTCGGGCACGTAGCAGCCGTTGGACTCCTCTTCGTCGTGTATCCAGCGGGGCGGCGCGGGCTTCCTGCTGCGCGCCGCCCCGATCTCGGCTGCCTGCGCGGCCAGGGCGGCCTCCAGCACGCGGTCCATCTCGCCCTCCATGCTCACCTCCTTGGAGCGACGCAGCTTGTACTCGCGCTTCTTCTCGCGCCGGTCCTTCACCTTGTTGTAGCACGTGATGACGATGGACGCGCACATGGCCAGCACCAGCGCGAAGAACACCACCAGGATCGTGATCATGTGCTCCGAGGTCAGCATGCGGCTCGCCGTCATCGCTGCGGGAAGTCACAAAAATGCAGCTCAGTAACATAACGGTGGTACTGAATGAAAATATAGGCAGCATTTAATATTACTACATATCTTAATGCCCCGCAGTGGACCAGGGCGGTAGAAGCTCGGCTCCCGCAGAGCACCGAAAGTGAAGCAACATCGACTGAGGTCAGTGCTTGGGAGGGTGACAGCCTCTCGCGGCTGGTTGCTGGGGTGTCCGTATACGCTAAAGGGAGCTGGTGCACGTTAAATAGGTCGCGGCTCCAATGTCCTCCAAGTGAGACGATACCTCTGGGGGTGCGAATCCCCCAGGTGCCGGTCTCTCATCTGGGAGCTGGTTCAAAAATGAAGAGACCTTCTAAAGGGGCGGAAATCGGACTCCTGCCTATAAGGGCCCCGTTAGACTCAGGAGCAGCGTACCCATTCTTCCTCGCCACGCGCGAGGACTCGACAACAACAACATATCTTAATTTGGAGCGAGTATATTATCAATAAAACATATGAAATCAAAGAATTAAATGCAGATAAAATATGCTTGAGGTAATTAAAGATCTAGGTGAGCTTGCAATGCCAGTCACTTTCACAACATGAATGAGAGGGAAACTAATGTTGGTCTTTGATAAGTTTTTGAACATTAGGTTGTAAATGTGATAAAGAGCGCGTCAGGTCACTTTCAACGTCCAGCTTAGCTCGATATTTTAACTTTACTAGGGCAAAAAAGAAATAAAATCGGTTTAAATGTTTCGGTCTAAAATTTGCCTGTATTTTGAAAAACTCGTGCCCTCAATTCGCAGTTTTTCCGTCGAGTTATGACTTGAAAGAAAACAGCGCACCTTGCTGTGTAGCATAGTGTATGTTTTTTTTTCCTTTGAAAGGATTCCCACGCAATAAAAACCGATTTACGGTAATGCAGCACATGAATGAAAAGCGTGTAAAGCATGACAGGCAAAAAAAAAAAAAAAAAAATGCAAACTTTTTTTTTTTTTTTTAAATCATTACCACAAAAAGGTTGTGAATTCGGGAGACTAAAAGTTGCAAGTTATTTTTGATCTAAACTTATTTTTTTGATATCCAATCCTTAAACCTGAGAATTTTTCTGCATTTTTTTAGGGTTTAGCATTTATACATTAAGTCTTTTCTTTCAGTATTAAAATTTCCTTCTCAGTCGTTGAAAAATGTCTTTAGTATATGTTCGTTAGTATTATGCGTTCATCTGTTATAACTCTTTTCCCCTTTCAACTATTTACGATGATTTTCCCCAGTTTTTATTAATTAGCATTTGAGGAAAATAACTGGCTACTATTTCCTCATTTTTATTCATCTTGTAGTTCCATTCATTAACTTTTATTCAAGATTCTCTTTAAAAAACTCTCTAGGGATTGCTGAGGTAAACAATAGATGGCGATCATTTGCCTTATATTACACACACTGAAAAGCTGGACTATTTAATCACTTAACACACACTCGTGAAATCTGAAAATTAGTTGGAACGGATTTAGGGTAATTCGAAGGACGGATGATTGGATCTGTTATCCAATAGTTTCAAAATACTTTAATACTTTTAGGAAAATAAGACCTAGACAGATAATGAGTTTCTGTATCTTTTTATGCATAACTCATGTTTGCAAATCATGCAGTATCAAACTGCCAACAATATTGCAAGCTGCAAGAATTGAAGAAAAGCATCTACTCAGATGCAAAGAATTTTTGAATGCAGGGACTGTACTGCATTGCTGTATGGATGTATTCCTGGCCACCGAAATTTCTTTCTAAATCTGTGTTTATCTTCTATCCTTTCGAGGTGCTGTTTTTAAACCGAACATTTCTAGTTTGACTTTCTTTTTTTTCCACTTGTCGAATCTAATTATCTGTATGAAATTATAGCCAAGTAAAATCTTTCTTCGAACACTTATTATTGTATTTAGAGGTTAATAATTATGTATTCAGAGAGCTATTATTCATTTCACTAATATTTTTACGTTATGACACAGTTAAATATGATATTTTTTTTCTAATGAGGCTCCGTATTGGTCATTAACCTTTTGCAGACCCTTTGCATTCCCTAGGGACCCGCATCTATTCTTTCAAGTAGCAACACTATCGGCGGAGGCCATAGCCTTCATAAGAATTTTGTCGCCTTGTTTCTTCACTAGCCGCGTTCACATCTCACTTTTGTAACCCGCAAATCCCCTCTCCAATTCCGAAAAAACCCGTTTGGAAAAAACCCCGTTCACATGAGAAAAGAGGTTTTGTCTCGGAAAGCGGTTTTACCCATCATCCTTTGCGCACTGTTTACAATTTTTATGCATGCTATTGCCGTTTTCTTGCTTTCGCTTTTCTGAATGTTACAGTTTAAAACAAATTCTAGGGAAAGACTCCGCTGAGGATGTTTTAGACCTGATTTTTTGAAAAAAATAATTGCATTCACGATTTAAAAATTACATATAATTGCTTTTGTTTAACATGTTTACATTGTTTTGTTAATGCTTTTTTGTAAGAGCTGAAATTTAGTATACGAAATGATGTATCTTTTGAAAATTAAGATTTTGCATTATAAAAAATGCATCTTTCTTAAAGAAAAAGGAAAGAGGTGTTCTAAGTAAATTAAGAGCATGAAAGATCGTTGCTTTTTTCTTACGATTCAGGAATATTTACAAACATTTTGCTCATAATATCTTAAAAGCAAACAAGGTTGCTAAGGGCAAACTGATTAACCAGAATATTGGCAATTGCATACATATGCTACATCTAGCAATCAATATCAAGACATTTTATTTTATGTACAGGTGGTGGTTACGCATCGTTTATGAGACAATTGAATATTAATTCCAAATATAGAATTAATTATGACACCCAAATGACTTATCAACAAATATAATCAGACAACAAATAAAGTTCATGATGTATTTGAAAAATAGAAATGATCAAGATTCAAGCTACGTGTGTTCTTATTAAAACCAAAAATGCAACGTTATGTATTTGTTTTTTTATTGCAGGGAGTGTAACTGAATTAAATGGAGAATTATTATCTTAAATAAAGGGGGAAAGACCGTTCAAAGCTCTGCATTTTCATATATATATATATATATATATATATATATGTGTGTGTGTGTGTTAAAGATGCAACGAATATTCGGCCACTATTCGGTATTCGGCCTGCCCAAATAGACGTTTCTTGATTTAGCCTAATATTCGGTCTTTCCGAATACTGATCATTATTCGGCCGAATAGTTCTGCTACGGTAGAAATGTACAAAAATAAAGAAATTGGTAGATTTTAAGCATTTAAAATTGCATTAATTGTAAAAGAACACATTAGTATATAATTTTAATAAATAAAAATAATTTATAAAAAACTACTTTTTTTAAACATTGCTTTTAGGTTTGATACAGTTACAATATTGTATTTTATACTTAGCATTTGCTCACAAATGCTGGCAATAGTTAATTATGATGAAGAATGTGAGACTTTTATTTTGTTTAGTAGCACAGTGGAAGGCAGACTTTGTGTGAGTAAATTGATTTATTGTGAATATTGGGCAAGATAGCAATGGGAAAAGCCTAGAACATATCATGAATATTAAGATAGCATAAGTTATTGGGCTTTTTAAATTAAAAAAATATATTCCAGTTAAATGCATTAAATTTTAATAGATCTTGTAAAAATAGGTATGTAAAAAGCCATAAAATAAAAATATACTTTTATAGCTTTTAAAATATCTTCATGAAATTATTTGGAGCAAGGTAAACATTCTAAACAATAGTATTCCTTTAATTTGAATTTAGAAATTAGTAAAATAATGCTAATGCTTACCAATTTTATTGCATTCAAAACAATACAGAAAATACATTAATTTTAGGTAGTTCTGGATTCTTAAACAGAATTAAATCATACATCATAGATTATTGTGTGAAATTGGTGTTTTACTTGGTGAGTACTTTTAAAATTTAGAAAATACTTTCTATTACCACGATTTTCTAGAAATTTTAATATTTGGCTTCGGCCTAGGAGAAATTGCCGAATATTCAGATAATTATTATATTCTATTTTTTTAACCGACTTCACAAAGGAGGAGGTTATATATTCATACCGTATGGATATCGGTTTTTTGTTTGTCCACCCATAACATCTCACAGGATGAGCCGATTTTCAAGATTTTGATTTTTTTTTAATCCATCGAGGGTGGTTGCTCAAACGGAATTTATCATTCAAATGACTAGTTTTCAGTGCCATTCACTCAAAGAAGGTTTGCCTTTTGATATGGATTTTTTAAAAATAGAATATTTATGTAAACAATGGGTTTACACCAAAAATTATAAAATAAAGTCCCTTTCGGAAAAAAATAGAACCGACTGCAAATTATAAATTGCGTTAAAAAGTGAAAACTAATTTAATTGTTTAAACAACATCGATACGATTTTTAAACATAACTTTTGAAGTCGGTGCGAAATCATGATAGGTTTTGATTCATGATTACTTTTGTAATCATGAATAAATTACAAATATAAATGGCCCAGAGCTTATAACAGTTTCAATGTAAAGTAACACATGACGTAATGGTAATTAGGTAATTGTGCGCAGGCTTCAAAAGTTATATTTAAAAATCGTATCGGTGTTAAAGAATTAATTTATTTTTCACTTTTTAGTGCTATTCATAATTTAAAGTCGGTTCTATTTTTTCCAAAAATTATTTTATTTTGATGTACATTATTTATGTATAAGTAATTTTGAAAATCTCAATTACTTTTTAAAAAAATTCTGAACAGTAATTTCTAACCCGGTTAGTTTTATTTATAAACACCACAGGGTTGTGTAAGAAAAACCTGATATGGCACAGCCAACAAAATTATGCCTACATATTAATCGCATGCATGTGTCGTTTCCAAAAATAAAAGATACGTTTTTAAAAGTTTAAACCTTTATGTATTTCTTACTCCTTAGTTTTAAAGACATTTAAGGACATGAACTAATAAAAATGAACAAACCGATGTCACTATGATGAGTACGACAAATTATTTCTGCGTTTCAAGATAAGAAATTACTTTTTCAATAATGAATGAAACAATAAAAGTAACAATACTCTTCTACCTTAGTACTAACATGTATGGAAACGTATAAGATCATAGGATTTTTCATCTTAATTTTTCTTAAATTTATTACATCTAGAGATGACAAAAGACATACACAAAATTGAAAAATAAACATAGAAAAAATTACAAGTAAGAAATAATTTTTATTGCTGTACTTTTAACCTATTTCATTTAAAATCCTCAAGTTGGGCACACCATACGAAACGCGCGAATTGTCAATCAAAAGTTAACTCGTGGGGAATCGAGAGTGCTGCGCGAATGGCATGCTGGGTAGAAACCCCGCAAAAATCCTGCTCTTGGGCAGGAGGCAACTAGACCCACCATTTACCCGGTAAAAAACCGGAATGCGGTGATAAGCAGGATACAAGCGGGTTATAAGAATGCCATGTGAACGCGGCTACTGAGAGATGATGCACCTGGGCTCTGACGATGCGAAAGTGCGATAGGAATTTCATTTAACCGAGAGTATCAAAACCGAACAGATAGTGAAGGGATCTTTAAGATGTCGCGTAATCATATGACATAGAATCTGTCTATTTTCTTCATCTTGAAAATTCAACATCTGTCTTGGGTTTAAGCATCCGGTGGCAAAGCACTACGCCATCGTGCCGGCAATTCCGATAGTTGCTACACAGGAAAAACCTAGTTTGGGTAATGTAGAAGTATTCTTCACATGGTATGAATGAGGTTGTTTTGACACGAGCCTGCCGTTCTTCAGAGTAAATAGCTATATGAATGTACTTACCCGGTGTGCAAAGAGCGGGATCTTCATCGTACCGGTATTTGCAGTTGTACATCTTGTTACATTTTAGAGATTTGTCGATGCAAGTTCCATCATCACAACTGAATTCGCTTGGAATACATTTATCTACGAAAAAAAAAAAAAAAATGTTGAATAAGTAAAATCGATGGAAAAAAAATCAGTCTAGTATGAATTCATGTATGAAATCAACCGTACAGGTGTTTTCATTCGGTTTGAGACCTCGATGATACGGACGAGTTTATGATACGGAACGAGATAATACAGAACTGTCTATTTGACAACATTCTCGGTCCGCTTATAACCAGTTAGGAGTCTCTATGCATAGTCGTACCCGTCAAATATTGCTTTTTCACTAAAAACATGCTCAATCTTATAAAATTTGCTGCAATAACTTTGCTTAAAAGTCATAAAATAAATAAAACGCAAAAACGTGAGGAAACAAAAATATTTTTCAACAATAGATCGCGCTATGCAACGAACAAAAAAAGTTGCGAACAATTGCTTCGTAGCAAATCATTTAAATGATCTGGATTATAAAGGAGGCCTCGATACAGATTATATAATTTAATAGTATAACCAGTGTTACTTTTTTTAAAAATCGGAACTCAAGAGTGGAGAAAGAGAAGCCCGGTGGGGGGGGGGGGGGGAGATAATAAAACCGTCCTATTTTCGTCATGTATTGATTATCGATTGCTGTGTGGGAGATGGAATTATCAGGAAAAGAGAATGCATCCTACGAAATACATTCGTGTAAAACCACTCTACAATTAACAGTACATTAAAAATAGATGCATTAAAAAATATGTTATTTACTGGTTACTGATAAACAATGTTAAAATTTAAAAAAATGCAAATGTTATTTACTACAATAACAAGGGTGTAATCAATGGTGTTGCTAACACAACTGATTATACCACAGACGACTACAACATAGTACTATTTATCTTTTAGCAAATCCTTGTACAGTGTTCCCTCGCCACTTCGCGCTTCATGTTTCGCGGCTTCAGTGCTTCGCGGGTTTTTCCAAAATATTCATCAAAAAATAAAAATGAAAAATACAACCATGTCGGCAGCCACATTGCGGCAAGAAGCGTTGTTTCATTTTGATGCGCGAGAGAGAAGGATCTCTGCATGTCAAACAAAGAGATGAGTTGACTCAGAGTACATACCACGGGCTCTCAAAAGCTCCCACCATTGCAAGACTCTTCGCCTCTCTCAGAAAGCAATGTTGATTAATGCTTATTACTGAACTATAACGTTTTGTAATTAACTTTATAATTTAGCACCGATACGTTTAAGTAAATACGGTATACTGTTGTAATTTTTGTCTTAAATGTCTGAAGTATAAATACTGTTTACATATTCAAAACATTCGTGTACCCGCATACACGAAAATTCTTAGGAGCAAATCCTACTTCGCGGTTTTTCAGTTTTCGCGGAAAGTTCCGGTCCCCATTAACCGCGAAAAACGAGGGATCACTGTATTCACTTTGAATTTCATCTTGTATTCAAAAGAATGTTCTTCCGTATTCCCCCGAAAAAGTTTGTGAACTCGGATTTCAACTGTATTATATACATTGACTCAAAGAGATTCAAAGTTTGTACTCTATGTAGGCTGAGGACAATTAGAAAAATATATGAGCATATAGTTGAAGGAGCACCTGCTTGACTAATAGAATGTGGTACTATGTGGTGAGAAAGCACGATCTTGGGTCGCGAAGAGATTCAGATGGAACTGCTTGCAGTTCCAGGGTTTGGCGAGCGGGGAATAACTTTTAATTACCTTAGTAACTTATATTTTTGGCTACCACATTTTGCGATTGCAACCAATGAACAAAATTCTGTACATATGTTTACTTTACAATACGATTACCGTACCCGTGAAAAATTTGCAGGAGGATTCAGTAATCAAACTTTTCAAGTTATTGGCATAAATGCATGATTTTTTGACTTTAAAAATCTTGGTAAATACGAAATTATTAAACATATCTTTTATATCATAGTTTGTTTTTTTCTTTTACTTTTCACATCCACACTTATTACTAATTAAAAGCCTGCATTTTATGAGGCATGCATCTAGTTTAGAAATATATTTTTGTTTTTAAATTCAAACGCAAACAATAATTTTACCTTTTCTAGAATGTTTTAAGAAATTTGCTTGAGATTCATTATTTTAGTATAAAGATTTTTTTAACAACTTCGTGGCACTTAATGCTTAATTTTTCGCTACAATTTTATCATTACAGTTTGCAAATTGCCACCAATAACGCAAATTCTGTACATATGTTTTCTTTACAATATGACTACCTTAGCAGTGAAAAACCAGCCAGGTGAAATCAGTTCCGCCGTTTCAACTCGTGTCACATTACAGCTGAGAGTTGATTATGTTACAGAGAGTGGGTTATATAACTGAGAATCTAGTTTCTTACTATTGCTGCTCCGCGTGTTTTTTTCCCCCTGTGGCGATGAATAGCTCGCAGGAGAATTTTAAAACTACGGTGTTGCTCACTGCCCTCAAAAGTTTGGCGAACACTGCTTTTAAGCAACAAGTGTTAAGCTTAGTTAAAACTGAACGACGACTTTAAAATGTTCTAAGTTTCATAAAGTTTTTCCGTCGATTTTATAGTTCCTAAGTTTCATAAAGTATTTTTCTGTCGATTTTACAGTTTAGTAAGTGAACAAAAAACAAGTATCTGTGAAAAACACTGAAAAACTGGGAATAAAGTGGGTCGCCCTATTCAAAAATTTAGGAACTTCCGCATTGTTCGTATATTATGTCACATGAAATGTGAAAACAAAAATAACAGTTTAGAAAGTTAAAGTTGAAGTTTCTAAATAGAAGCAAAAACAGTTCTTGAAGCTTTTCAAAATTTTTTTCCCTTTCTTCCCCCAAAAAGAAACCAGATTATTCCCAGGAATAAACCAGTGTTCCCTTTGCAACACACTACAGAAGGGCTAGAAAGTCCCTTTACGCGTGCAATTGCGTTTATTGTACATTTTACAACATTGACAGTTATTTGTCCCTCAAACTATCCATATATGCTTCACCATCATCCCAGTTGATCTTGATACATCTTACGTCCGCCTAATCATCCGGTGTCGTATGCTAGACGGCCGCAAACTGTCTGCCTGCTGAGCAACATTGCCCCTGTACATCTCTTTCTTGAATATGATTTAATAATTCCTCAATGGGTAATTTCTAGTGTCGTAATCGTAAGGTCGGAGCTTTAAGGTGAGTAAGGTCTGGTGATTTTTGGACCCATGTCCTATCCACCATCCAAGGAACAGCTCACTGAGTCGTTTACTGTGGCAATCACGTTGCCATCCACTTGAGGAGAGTGTTGCCACATCAATGAATTAGATGAGAGGCTCAAATTTCAAGCATCTTACCAACTATACACATATTTAAATTCAAGTATAAAGGAACTTTGTGCACATGCATTCCGTTTAGGTGTAAAGAGATTTTGTAGACACGCATTCAGTTAAGGTGTAAAGGTATTCCGTGGACACGTATTCAGTTTAGGTGTAAAGGTATTCTGTGAACACGCATTCAGTTCAGGTGTAAAGGGACTTTGGAGCCATCCTGTATATGAGCCAAGGGAGTACAACTTTGAAAATTTTCATGCAATGAACAACATCATTAGACACCTCATTGTTAGAGGCTGCTGAAAACAGCAAGACAGAGCTTAGTAAAGCTTACCAGACTCCCTGAATGCTGTGTAGACGATCTCGAACTTCCCATCGAGCGCGTCGTTGTGGGCAAAGTATCGGACGTAGACCCGATTTCCGTCCGACTTCTGGGGCTCGGTGGCCGTGCCGCAGAACTGTGCCATGCGTGTGTCGTCGCTCAGCTCCTGCTCGTAGATGTCGATGAAGTTCAGATCGCAGTTGTTCGGGTGCTTCAGTTCGTACTTCTGGAAATTCACGTACATCTGGCGAGAAAGAATATTCTCGATTAGGGAGATAATGCAAATGGTTCTAAATATTGTATGCTTTCAGAACAAAGTACAACGAAATCGTTCGGTTCAAAGGGGTGAGACGAAACAATGGACTGGCCCAGTTCCAGTGTAACTCAAAAAATCTGCATTTCACGCTGCTAAACAAATTATTTTTGGTGAATTCCGTGAGTTTGTGTCAGTTCCTACTGGCGTGTTCTAGGGCACTGTATTTATAGCGATTTGTATTTTATCTTCGGATCCTTCTCTCCACCCACGTTACTACACGCCTTAAATACTATTACTTTTCTCGAACACCTTCTTACCTCTTTATATCAAGCGTTAAGATATATTAGGGGAAATATGGTAGGTTCTGTCCGTGCAAATGTTTTAGAGTGCCTTTAATGTCAGAGTGACGACACTAGAGACGATTTTTATCACTGTTCAAGCACGAATGTAGATTTCGTCCAGATTAATGTGCCTTGAATCTGGAAGAAAGCTGCAGCCTCAATTGCACAATGAGGAAAACCGGAGCTAATGTCGTCACTCTACAAAGGTACTCTACATTAAGGACCTTTAAGGAGATCGAACCCGAGCTATTTGGGTCAAAGACAGCGGCCTTAACCACGAGGGCCGCACGTCCTTAATGTTGGCTATGTTCGGTAAATTATGAAGTGCATGTGAACTAGGTTATTGGAAATTTGATCACAAAATGGGGGAATTTTTGAGAAAGACCTGTTCTTTTATACTTTGTGTATTTCATACAGTTTTGTTCGGAATTTAAAAGTTAGTCTCGCTAAAGTTTTTAACAATTGATCTTCGAATTATTTAGCGCTTATTGTTAGGTAATAATAAAAATTTAACTCTTAAAAGACTATTATTTCTAGATACTATCAGCAGGCATCTAAAATCCTCACACACCTAACAGGGGAAACCTGATTTTCATACTTTATCGCTCGCAATGTCACACACACACACAAACCAAAAAGGAAAAGGTGAACGAAACCCTGGCAGTATGTTACGATTTTAGAAAAAATAATAACCGTCATTTTGTTGAATCTGTCACTGGGAACAGAATTCATTCAAAAAGTAGCATTAACATAGGAAGAATGCGTGCAAATAGGTTGGTTGAGGGGAAATTGCAGAATATTAGTTTTCTTCTTCCTCTACAATTAGGCACGATAGCACAACATAGCTGCGATTTACAAGCAGATATTTTCAATTAAAATTTTTATGCGTGTGTAAGAATTGAATTTATGCTCATTTTCAGTTATGTATAAACTCTCAAACCCCGCCTGTAAATCTGGCCATAACTCTATCTCAGGGCCAGACAAATAGTCTACACATTTTATTAAAATAGTACGCCCTCTTTGTACCATTGTCCTGTTGGCTTATATTTTATACATTTCCCATTGCGATCCCTGTTAAGTTTGCCGAATGAGGAAAATTTTTGGGAACTCATATTGACCTCCCATCGGTACGCTCCTGGATACCGATATTGAATTTAAAACTTTGACTTAGGAGTAAGGGACCAGAACTTAAAATTATCAAGTTAACGATGAACATCGTGAGGGATGTAACTAGAGGACTCTGATGTGGGGCAAGCAAAGTTTGTTGTAAATCGGAAGAGTTAAGTAGAAAAATATAATAAAACAACTTCCGTTACAAAAAAAAAATAATGCTGTTCCTGGACCGTATGCTCTGACCGTAAAAGATTATAATACCAAATAACGTAAGTCACAATATCACTAAAAAAATTATCACTTTAAAAACTGAGCGTAGAAACCAAAAAGAATGATTTCGTTTGCCTATTAACAAAGCTGTTATATACATTTGGCTACAAAACATGATCGCTAACATTAAAAAAAATATGTATGCTTTATCTCTTGTTGGTTAATTTTCGTACAATTAAACAAAATCTGTAAATAGCCATATTTGGACTTGCATTAATCTGGTCCATAGGTACAAAAATGTGGAGGACACTTTAAACGCCTTTCACATTTGAAAGCATATTACAATATCTATAAAGAGAAGCATTTACATATTTGCCAGTCAATACTTGTATCTTGTAATAGTAGCTTTATCTCTCATAGAGCGAGAAGTGAAAAGACCCCTTTATTCATTACAATGGATAAATTTTGCAATGCTCAAACATATTTTTCTGAATTTTCCCTGTATGGATCATCGCTATATTTTCAAAGTTTAAAGAAATATAAGGAAAAGTTTTCTACAATTCATTATTAATAGTAATTAAAAATAAATTGAAATAATATAAAAATCAATAAGAGGAGAAGTTGATTGATGTTCCGAAATTCTTTTAGTTAGTGAGAAAGGAAAGTCTGATAAAGTGTGAGACATCTATTTAGGAAATGCTAAATGAAAAAATTCATGATGCATAAAAAATTTAAACTGAAACTTTGTCATAATGTGTGTAGTTTATTTTACGTAAGGCTTATTGTTCTATGAAATTAATGGTTTAAAATCGGCCTTTTGATTAGTTGCGCAAAACCGCGAAATTACAAAGAATTTCCGCAAATGAAACGGGTTTGAAGCATAAAACTGCAAAGAATAATTGAAAAAATTTTAGATTGGAATTCAACCATATTTCGCAGTTTTTCACAGACATCCCAACTGGTACGTACAAAACCGCTAACTTTATAATATTTTTATTTTTGAGCATAAGTTCAGGCAGATATTTTAGCCATGAAACTGAGCTTCTCTTCCGAGCAAGGTTTTACAAATCCTTAAACGTTGTCTTGGAGAAAGAGGGTTATTAAGTACATATTTGGGTGCTCAAATATTTTACAAAATAATTTCATGCTTGAAGGGAGGACATGCTGGTTCCTTAAGTGCTATTTTATTAAATTTTATGGGGCTTCTGAGTAAGGAACCTTTCGTTTTGGAATCCAAAGCTCCCTTCGTTTTCTACATATTTTCCTAAATCCTAATTTAATAAGAAAAGGAATGCTCCAGGATGCGTTTTATCCTTTAAGATTTATCGAGGCAGAACCCACATGCAGCTCAACTCCATCGAAATCCGGAGCATCGATATTCGATGTCTATTCAGATACTCCAACTCTTTATTGTTTGCAAATCTCCCTCCCCTGCAGGCCACGCCCCCCGGGATTCCTATCGCCGGAGAGGGGGAGGGGCCAAGCCGAAAATGCGGACGGGAATTTGCAGACCGTCTGGCATCGCTCCAAAGGGGGATCAATACGTCTGCAGCTGGCGTATGAAAGCCCTTTTATCTACCACTTTACAGGGCGCAATTAGGCTTACCATTGGCGCCCCCGTTTGAGAGTGTAACGGTTCCTTCATCCAAGTGCTCCGAGTCGGTTACCGCAAAATTAATTTTACATTCTCTGGACCTTGGGAACTTTCGTGTTTAACGTATATTATCCAAAAAATTCAATGTGTTTTTGAGAAA
The DNA here is from genome assembly GCA_038502835.1 of Octonoba sinensis. Classification (NCBI taxonomy): domain Eukaryota; kingdom Metazoa; phylum Arthropoda; class Arachnida; order Araneae; family Uloboridae; genus Octonoba; species Octonoba sinensis. The sequence goes on along the minus strand of CM076606.1, from coordinate 10,975,147 downwards.
ATATTTATTTTTTGAAGCTGCTATAGTTTATTGCTCCAAAATATGTCAGAAAGGAATTGACACTTTAATAAATACTTCAGTATTAATTCAAATCAGCGAATCTCCAAATGTTTAATTTCAGTCTTGACAAATTTGGGGAATATTATTCAAGTTATTGCAAAATAAAATGGAAATATACAAATATTTTTATCTGCCCCAAATTTTGGGAAATTGGAGGGTTACAAGGGAGAGCCTGATCTCTTCTAGAAATTGTACTACATGTTCGTCAAAACTTTTTCAGAGATTTGTAGGAGCATTAGAAAAGGATAATTAGTGTATAGAAATATTTTAATTTAAGTAGTCTTAGTAACTTTCATTTGAATTTTAACGAAAGGATAAACCATGCAGTGATTTTTTAACACTCATGCAACCTTTCGGAAAAAATCGTCCTGTATACGCGTATAATTGTGTTCCAGGTGCTCATACGAGTTTTGAAAATTCAATGTCCATGCATCATATCAGATTAGATAACATGACGTATTAGGATGGATTGATTATGAAATTAATAGAAAAATACATGCATGTTATAATGACAGGATCTAGTATTAATTAGTATGATATAAAATGAAAAGACTCTTTTTGATTTCATCCTCTTCTGCATGAAATACGCAAAACAATGAATTAAATATTAACTTAAAGATTACCCATAGAATAGTATTTTCTCCTTTTTGCTTTCTTAAAATGTTTCTAATTGAAACGCCTTATGCTCGAATCTGCAAACGCAATGTTAAAACATTGGCAGTTAGTAATTGTACTCCACTCAGCATTAAGAATCAATGGTCTTGATAGATTGCTTCTTTTTTTCTTATTCTTTTTAAGTTAAAATTATCAGTATTTTAGAATTTATTTTAATGGCATCACATCTTAATCAAAGCATTTTAACATCAAAAGGAAGAGAAATAAAAATATCGGAAATGTGGAAGGTACAATACAAGAGAAAATACCTAAAAGCTGTCAATGGGATATCATATTTGCTACTTTTACATAAATTCTTACCCTTATCGTCAAAAGAAAACGTTCGAAGCAAGTAAAGGTTGCTGTCATTAATAGAATTGTATTAAAAAATTAATTTAATAAAATAAATAAATAAACAAAAATAAATATTTCAAAACATTCATAAACTTTTGCAAACATGTTTTACATAGACACGTTTTCGGAATTACACCACGGTATGCAAGTTTATAATTATACACCCTTTTTAATACTGTTAGATTAACATTGCGCGCCATCTATAGGAAATTATAGAAAACTCGCTCCCCTATAACGCATCGGTGTCTTAACGAGTCACAACAATTACATCCTTTCGACTGCTCTTGATCAATTAGCTTCTACGAGAGAGAATTATCTTTTTATCCTTGTATCAATTCTACTTTTTCTAAAAGATAATTTCCAGAAAACATTTTTTCATGATCAAAGCTTTTCTTCATGCTAATCGCTTTAAATTAATTTGCTGCATGTCGAAATTCTCTTAATTCACAAAATTTTCCACATAAATGAATTACGTCTTTGATCTTTTTGTGTAATTGAATCAGCGTGGAATAGAAACGTTAGTGATTTGGTACAAACCAGGAATAAAATAAAATTCTTGCTATTCTTTCCTGCATACAAAATAGGAGAAAATGAAGTTACTGTTGTTGCCGCTGGGAAGCAAACTAAAAATGGGTGGAGGAATGCTTAAGTTGTAAGTCCTCGCAAATGTGTCTTCGCATTTTCAGTAACAGCAGACGTAGAAAGCACATAACATAAAAATTAAGTTCTAAAACCCCAGAGTGTGCAGGAGCAGCAAAACTCATGCTTTGTTTTACATTGAACACATGCTGGATTAGATTTGAGTTGATCTATTGATACCCAAGATTCTATACATTGATTATATGAAAAGTTTGCATAATATCATTATTTCTATTCCGAAGAAGAAATTGTTATATGCAGTAAAAACTCAAGTTCTTAGGCGAACTTCTACACTTCAGCAAGTATGCAAAAACAAATCCTCTACACAACTGAACATAAGGGCACAAATGGTAAAGGCGACCTGTGAGGGGGCTCTCTTATACTGTATTCGGGGGGGGGGGAGGGATGCGAAGGATGGCGTACACCCGCTTGTTTCGTATTTAAACACAAGCGTTCCCCCTTTTTGAATTTCAACGACATGCTCGAATCTGTAAACACCCCCCCAACTTTTTCCCCCAGTACTAAACTATTGAGCTCTTTCCCAGTAAATTAAGTAAACGAAAATGGAATCAAATATAGTGTCATAATGACTTTGTGCAAGTTCATAATTCGTGACTTTGGGTGACGTTTCTAAAATCGTCGCCAAGTACCAAACCGGTAAGTACCAAAAAGTGGGAGGGCCGCTGGTTGGACGGTAAAAATTTTCCCCCTTAATCAATCTGAATGGTTTGTGGCATTGATGTAATTTTACTTCGTTTTCTTCCTAGCTATGCCCATGTTATGTAACAACTTTTTGGATCTCGTAGACCCAACCGTTTTTCTAAAACGGCTCTCTCTCTGATAATGAGCTTTGGCATGAAACGTGCAAGATCCTAATGTTCCAAAATCAACAATTTGTAAGGACACCGAATCATTCTGCATACTATATTTTCTTACGGTTCCTAATAATTGCATAACTAGTGTAAAACGTCCCGGATTGGACCAGTCGGTAGAAGCTCAGTTCCCGCAGAGCACCGAAAATGAAGCAACATTAACTGAGGTCAGTAGTATGGGAGGGGGACAAGCTCTCATGGCTGCTTGCTTGGGACCGTGTACGCTAAAGGGAGCTGGGGCATGTTAAATCCGTCGTGGCTCAAATGTCCTCCAAGTAAAACGATACTTCTGGGGAGCCAACCCAGGTGACGGTCTCTCACCTGGGAGCTGGTTCAAAATTGAGAGACCTCTCAAACTGATGAAACAGCAGGAGGCGGAAGTCGGACTCCAGCCTATAAGGACCCTGTTAGACTCAGGAGCAGCGCACCCATTCTTCCTCGCTTCGCGCGAGGACACGACAGCAACAACAACAACAACTAGTGTAAAACAAGGGAGGCTAACAGGTCGATCGCGGGACGATTTCTGGTCGATCTACGTAAGTTGTGGACGACTTATATTCTGCACCCAGCTGCAGTCGAAACTTTCGTGTTTATATTATTTATAAACATGCTCTTTTCATCTGCTATCTAATAAATGTATTAAATTATAACAGTAATTCTTCATTAAATGTTACAATCCATAAGTTTTGTTAACTTCTTTAAAGTATTGTTGCAACAAATAAACACACTAAAAATACCAAAACACTCGTGCGTCTAATAATTATTGTGGCCCTCAATACTATAAGGTGTCACTTCAAGAAATTAAGGTGTCACTTCAAAGCAAATATTTTCATATCTTGAGCAATTATTTATTACTCAAGTAGTAAGTATACTTAAGTAATATATAATTGCTCATGTCTTGACTAATCTCTTGACTATAATTAACTATAATCAATCAACGTTTAGCCATAATATCTTCACTGTAATTAACTATAATTAACTAACTATTAGCTGGAATCTCTTCTGTAACTCAACTTTTTTTATATCTTCTGTAACTTAAGTAACTATAATATTTTCTATAAATCAATTAAATATAATATCTCCTATAAATCAATTAACTATAACATCTTCCTATATATATATAACTCAATTAACTATAATCACCTCACTCTTGACTATAATCTTATAACTATAATTATTCAAGTTCTCGCAAAATCTATAATTTTTTATGGAAAATAAAACATAACTCAATTCTGCTTCTAACTGTATTATCTTCTTTAACTCAATTAACTATAATCTCTTGACTCTTGACTATAATCTCCTGATTATAATTATTCAAGTTATCTCAAAATCAATAATTTTTATAGGAAACATAACAGAACATAACTCAATTCTGCTTCTAACTATAATACCTTCTATAACTCAATTAACTATAATCTCTTGACTCTTGACTATACTCTCCTGACTATAATTATTCATTTTTTTCTTTCTAATAAGGCTGCGTATAGTCACTAACCTTTGCAGACCTAGTGCATTCCTCTAAAATCGGCATCCATTTTTTAAAGTAGCACCCACCAGTATCGACGGATGCCATTTCCACTGAGATTTTTGATGCTCAGTTACCCCTAGATGACGGTACCTATGGTCTAAGTGATGCGAAACTTCACTAGGAATTTAATTTAGCCGTGAGTATACAATCCAAACAGATACTCACGGTATCTTTAACATGCCGAAGAATCATACGACATGGGCGCTGACGATTTTCTGCATCTTGAAAATCCATCGACGTGGGCCAGATTTGATCCTACAAACTTGGGCGTACGAGGCCAGTGCCTTAGCACTACGCCACCCTGCCAGCATAATATTTCAAATTCTTTCGGAGTCAATTATTTTTTATGGGAAAGAAAACAGAACATAATTGAATTCTTAATGGAGCGGAGGAAAAAAAAAAAAGAACGATACAAATCGACACAAGAGGGAAAAAAATGAGAGAAACTTTTCCCATGATTCTTTTTACGAAAATACGAAATGAACTTCCGTTGAAAATGAAATATCCACAAAACATTTTCTGGCTGTCGGACTTTTGATTATGCTCAAAGATTTTCCAAATTCCATTTCCTAAGTGACATTCCCTTACAGGCATCTCTTCAGAGTGCATTATTTTATCATTTTTCGCTTCCTTCTTTTCCGAAAACAAGAAATTTGACGAAGTCGCCTTCACGTATGAAAAGAAATAATATCTTTATTTTCATTGGAGACTCCACCATTGATTCTACCCGTTTGTTTAGTTTATTTTTTTAGAGTTTGGAGATAGCTTGAACATGAAGGGAAGCACAGGTGTGTACACTTTTCTTTTCAAATTCGAGCCCTTACTTACTTAAAGAATTCCAAAATTTTCTGAGCTTTGCAAAATTACTCAAAACTTGCTGAAAATATGAGATAAATAGTGATTGATTTATATCCCTCACTGCTAAATGTTTTTCAATACAAAATTATTTGTGTAGTTTTCCCCTTTACAGGATTAAATTAAACGTAAATTTTCATTCGAAAATGTTTCATAACATTGGCAGTTTTTCAGACCACCGGCTCTTTTGCTGTGCTGCATTTTAAAATTTCGTTGCACATTTTGAAAGTTTTTTCTTGTCACATAATAAAACAAAATCTTGTATTTCTGTGACAATTTTTTTCTCTTGTAATACAGAATAACTCATGTAATTATTTTCTGATTGGGGAAATGAATTCTAAAACATTTCTTTTCATATCGAAAGTGATCAACAGTTAAAAAGGCTGCCCGTCGTGGACAAACGCACTCGCCCAATTCTAGTTACACTGCTGAACATACATGCTTTTTCTTCAAGTTTTATTAATTTTTTACTAACAAACTCATCTAGAGCTGAAATTGGAACACAGAAACGAGTGTTACAAACCTGAGAATTAAATAATTGAACCATATAAATCAGCTATAGCTAACCTTTTTCATTTTTTTATTTAGGCCACATGCTCACGGTAACTATTTCGCACATACCGCATCATAAAAATGAGTAACATTAATATGCTTATAAATAAATCTTGTTTTTATGTCACAAACTTCTTTCTAAGGGAAAAACTAATGTGCAATTGCTTGGGAAAAGGAAAATAGGCCATTTTAGAGTGTACCTTATCAAAAATAAATTTATACCAGGCTCGTTAAGTTTTTAACTGCCTTTACCGAGCTATGATTGGACCACTATCAAAATCTTGGTGGAACGCGGTTCTGTGTGACTGGTTAAAAACCTCTTAGGGTGCATTTACACAAACGGCGACAAGCGATATACGACGAAAATGAAACTTTCATCGCATATCATTGGTTCTGCTGAATGAACCAATAATAACCACGCACAGGCACTTTCCGTCAGGCGAACGTGATTTGTTGATTTCGTTACTTATTCCCCGTTGTTAGTTTGATAACCGTAGCAACAATCTACTACGATTGACGCAAGAAGTCGCCTTTCGTGTGAATGCACTCTTACTTGTAAAACTGTAAGCTCCTTTCCAACAGTTTGAGAGAGCACATGGGGCACATATTTTCACCATAATAAGTTTTAATAATAAAAATAGCTTAAACTTTACTTAAACATAACACTCAATGAGCAGAATGTGATGTATTTTTTCCAGAAATATAGACAAGCAATCGCGTAGGCAAAATTCCAACTTTTCGCACTAGTCGCAGATACAAGCGGAAGACAATGGGAGAAATAGCTCCTTCCCTTCCTTGAAAGTCAAGTTTTAAGTTTTATAAAGATTATATGAGTAACGAATTAAAACTTGATTATTTTCTTCTTTTTGAAACAAATTATCCCAGAGATGGGTAAATCACAAAGAGTTGTCCCTCCTCAGCAAAATCCTGTATCCGGGTTGATTCTTCACTGTTAAAAATTTCCGTAAAAAAATAGTAAAATAACCATTTATTTGATTGTTTTTTTTTACCATATTTAATTACAACAGTTGAATAACCATTACAAAGATACTCAAACCGCTGATTGTGGAAAAAAAAACGTTTATTCTCTGTTTATCCTAAGAACGTTTAACTAACCGTCATTTTCAAGCGCTCAATAAGAACCGGGCGTCCATCTTGGTTGCGAAACCTTACCGGTCGTACGTTGTTGTTAAAATACGAATAAAGATTTATCAGTTCAAATCTGCATGTGTATATAAAAAAAGAAGAAAAAAAAAAGTGGCTTAAGCAGTGGATACTAAATAGAAACACATATACACGTAAATAAAAGATTGGAGACATCGGATTCCCGAACTGTTTGTGAATGAGCGAACCCATCATTTGAGCTGCTAAAGCTTGTTTGTATTTTAATTTTTGCAGCAAATAAAATGATTTTCGTCAATATACAGTAAATTTAGACTAAAAAGGACTTTAGATCCGATCAAAAACTGAAATCTCAATTTTAAGGCAGTTTGCCTGTTGGAAAGGAAGATTTATTGATAAATAAACGGCCGCTTTACGTAGTGTAGATGGCCGAATGACTAGAGCGCAAGGTTTGGTGTACCATACACCCGGGTTCGATTCCTGCACGCGTCGTTTACGGGTTCTACGCCTCGAAATGGTTCAAAAACAATAAAAATTTTATTTTGAAACCATTTTTAAATGGTTATAAAACAGTAAACTTTTGTATTTATGGCTTTTTAACCAAGCTCATTGGATATGGTTTAGGTCCCGTAAAGATAGAAAAATGTTCCAAACCATAAATTTAACGGTGAATTAGATAGACAGACTGCTGCCGGTTATTTAACCGTAATTTCATGATGAAATTTCTAACAGTGTTCGCATGAACTGATGATCGCACAATGTTAATTCAACTCTTACTCAGCAGTTATATACGGTAATTGAATAGCACTCGCCGTACACTTCTTTAATTTATGCCTCCTGAAGACTAATCTAACGTTAAGCTGAAACTTCATCCGATATTATGGAACATTTTTATCACTTTATATGGAGAATCATTGGTAAAGTAAACCTTTTAAGCATAAAACTTGAAAACAAATAAAATCATTTAGAAACCTAACAAGCTTTTAATGTTCTGTTTTGTCTTTCGTGCGGTAGAGCGATTTGTTCTTTTAAAAAGAAGGAAACATTGTCGAAATTCCATTTTGTCTCATATTCTAAGAACATTATCATTAAAAAGAAGCGCTGAAATTAAATAAAAGCTAAAGTGCTGTGAAAAGAAGGAAGGGACCGTGAAAGAGGATACAAGAACTGTGAAGAAAAGAAAAAGGGAAAAAATGATCAAACAAAAGCTAGGAAAAAAAATGGCTTCAGAAGAGGGATAAAAATGGAGAATAAACGAAAAGAAGTTCCCCACGCTGAATGACAATGAAGTAAAAATGGTGGCGAGTTCATTCAAATGATAATTCCCTTTTCAGAATCTTGGGGAAAATGTGGCACGGTGAAAGAAATACTCTACTGTCGAACACGGGGGCGAAATAGTGAAACAGCAAGTCAGATAGCTATTGGGGACAGCGTGAATAAACGGAAAGAAATTCTTTCCGAATTCTTTATCTTCTGACTTGCTGGAAGAATGGTATTTCAAGATTAAAGGCTTTACATAGAGATGGCGAGTCATCTTTGAGAAAGCTTCTGCGAGAGCACGAGGCACCTGTGAGAATGCAGTGAAGCTTTGTAGGTTTATTTACAAAAAGAATAGGGCTATGAAAAACCTTTTGATAAGTATCTTTCAAGAAATATATTTGCGTTACTTTTATCAACTAAGAAAAATACTTATGCAACAGACACGCCATAACACTGTGTGTTAAAATAGAAGTCTTCAACTTATGGGTCAATGATAGCGGGCTATACATTTCAATGGTCTGTCCAGAAATTTCGCTCGGATAAACGTGAAAGTAATGAGTTCTAGAGGAAGGTGCCAGATGCAGACACTCGAGGAAAGTTACATAGTAAAATAAAAGGGTAAAATTAATTATTGATGAAACCGCCAGGCCTGTTGTTTTGTAGCCAATTTCTATTATATATCTATATAGCACATAATGGAAAGAGCCTAAATCTATATAAATAAAACCGAGAGTTTGTGTGTGTGTTTGTGTGTGTATCTGTCTGTCTGTCTGTCGATCGTCTCCTGGCGAGATGGATCGGTCCAGAAGTACGAAACTTTGGTTACAGGTACCTTGGGTCAGGTCCTCGTGCACCTCGAAGCGTTTTTCCTAAAATTCGAATTTGTTCTTTTTTTATTCCAATTTTAAGAAAAACTGTTAATTTTGGGATTATCTCATCGACGAAATGTCCCGCGTTTTAGGTTTTTGCAGCGTATTAATGTCCGTAAAAAACTGCAAAAGTTGATTTTTTTCTGAAGTTCGTAGAACAGATAGAACACGCGCAATATTCATTTAAAGGAGTTTTCGAATTTTAAAACGAGGCTTACCTCTGAATTTATCTTCTCAATTTCCGTGCTTTCGCCAAAATAAATAGTACTTTTGTCGCCAACTAGATGATTTCTGTTAACGTAAGATTGAAAAAATGTTGCTTTATCGTTATTCATGGCGTTTTATGAGCGAAAAAAATTCTAAAAATTCATTTCATTTTTTAGCGTACTGCAGACGATTTTTAATTTCTCCTTGAGGTTGATCCTTCTTTGTTTTTTGGCGATTTAGTATTACGGTACCAGTTCAACAATTTCATGAAACATTATTTCTTATGGTAGAGTGTACGTTTCATCAACGAAACAAATGCTAAAAATTCATTTTCTTTTTATGCATATTTTGTGGATTATAAACTGCAGACGATTTTCAATACTTTATCTTGAAGTTGATTTTTCTTTCCATATTTTACTCAAGTGATTTATTTTATAAACACATTTACTTAATTTTTTACTGTCTATTTGGGACTATTTTTGCAGAACTTAGTTATTTCTTTCTATCAACTTAAATTTCACACGTCAGGATTGTTTCAGTACTGATCATTTTCTAACTTAAATGTGCATTTGCCTTTGGAAATAATGCTTTCCTTTCTTTCGTTTTTATCCGAATTTTATGAAAGTGCTATTTAATTGAATTTTCAGGAAATCCTTTGACGATTTTGCAAAGCAGGGTTTATAGGAACTGTCCTTATTTTGATGGGGAATTTAAGATGGACTGTTGGTAATTTTAGGAACAGTAGCTCTTGAAGTATTCTAATAGGTATTTGTAGTCACTGACGTCTTTATTCTAATGGATATTTTTTGAGATAATGTCCTTATTCTATTAAGAATTTTTAGGAATAGTTGTCTTTATTGAAATGGGGGGCCTTTAGGGTTTTTTTCTTTATTGTAGCAGAAATATTCACGTACAGTTGTTCTTCGTCTGATGGACATTTTTAAACAGAATACAGCTCTTATTCTGATGGGAATTTTTAGATGTATTGTGGTAGATATTGTAATTACTATTTTTATGGACTCTTGATATCATTTTGGCACAATTATCTCGCTGCAAGTGCGCATTTTAGTTACTGTTGCAATTACTCTAAGGGCATTTTTTATGAACTGTTGTTGGCATTTTAATGTAGATTTTTATGGACTGTTATTTTTGGTCTAAAAGGAATTTTTCTAGGCTGTTCATTTTAATACAATCCTGTTTTTCAATTATTTGTACTGTTTAAATAAGGTTTTCAAGGCGTGTTGCCCATCTCCTACTTTGATGTTTTAAGAAAATTTTTCCTTACATATTTACAACAGAATTTTGGACATGCGTCACTGCGAATGATGCAATATTATCCCGCGCAAAGCCGGGCATGTCAGCTAGTAAATAATAAAAAACAAATGAGCAAATGAAATGTTCAGAACTAGAGTTTCTGAAAGAAGAATTTTGTGTGAAAGTGGTGGATACAAAAACTTTTACTGGAGATGGATATAACGAGATGGAACAGAGGAGGAGGTTGGCTCTATATTCAATGTATAGAAAAAAGTATTAGATTCGGGAAATTTTTCGAATTTCGACGGATTTACACGTTTTGAGTTGTGCTGAACCCATTTTGATCATTTTTGGAAAATAGCAGTTTGTGTGTTTGTATGTGCTCCTTTTCTTCTTTTTTTTTGTGGCAGCTTAACTCAAAAAGTAATGCATGGAATTGAACGAAATTTAGCGCACCCTGACGGGGATGCACTGATTAGTTTTTGGAGCGAATCCATTTGAAGGGGGCGGAGCATTCGAACGTTTTTTTCGATTAGCGTGATTGCTATATCTCAGGAAGTAATTGAAGAACTCGAACAAAATTTAGTATACAAGTGGACTTCAATAAGAACAGGTGCTGATTACATTTTTGGCGTCATTCGCTTCAAGGGGAGCAGTGAAATCGAACTTTTTAAAGTTTTTTTTTTTGTGGGCGCTTAACTCAAGACGTAATGCATAAAATGAAACGAAATTTGGTGCACGCGAACATCCTAATAGGAAGTAATGTTGATGAAATTTTGACGCCATTCGCCACCAAGGATGGTGGAGCAATCAAACGTTTGTCTCGCTAAGTGTATACCTAAGAATCTAAACAATTATATTCTGGAGCCAATGGCGCCAAGGGACTGGAGCCTTTGTTTTGTTTTTATTGTATTGCTGCCATTTCCCCTACCACGTTAAAAAATAAAAAAATTCTCAATATTTTTAGCATTTTGAGGCTTTGCTAATAACAAAATAGGGATATTTGGCGAGTAATAGCATTCAAATGCATGATACAAAAGAAAATTCCATGATGTCCACAACAAACTAGTTTTTTTTTTTTTTGCAGTAAAATAAAGCTTGAAAAGGAATTTTACTTCAAGAGCAGCTTATTTATACCTAACGTTTGATTGTATATTCACATTTGAAATTTTTTGTGGTAGAAAAAGAATCGAGTTTTAAATTTGCTTGAAAAATTTCACTTTCATTACTATTTGGCCTTCTGATAAGAAGCGTAAAATTATTTTTTGTTGCTTTTTACAAGGTGAAAGTTTTGGAAGAGACCGAGAAAGAAAAGGAACATCAGAAGTACCTCACAAGAACATTTATTTCAGTGAAATAACGTGAGACCATTGAGATTTTATTGAGTGTTATGCACAAACATCCCCTCTAATGCAAAATGTATCATTTTGATTATAAATCCTCAGAAATAAGAAATGATTACACGAAAAAATATCATTTGCAAATTTTACCTTCCAGCCGGGCTCCACTTCTATGCTCCAGGTGCAGTCAAGGGGAACTTTCCAGGTGGTTGAGTAGTTGAGGATGGACTTGCTGACGTCCGAAGGGCTGATGAGGCCACCTGCGCCACCCACGGAGTATACACAATCTGAAAAAAAGGGGGAGGAAAAACATATTCCAATAAAGAATTTGGTTATTTTGTTTAACAATATTAACCAGTTATATCATACACATATATAAATAAAGAAATAAAATAAACAAATATGTAATACTAATAATAGGCCAAGCGAAATAATTTTACTGTTATGAAACCTACTTAAGATATTTGCTACAGTTGTTAATATAGTTCCTGTTTTCCTTTCTGAATTACTAGTTTTTTTAGAGAATTTCGGTAACAGTGACAAAACAGAGGTAGACTATTCAAGGATAAAGCTTACAAATAAATATCGTATTTTTACTTTATTGATAATTATTGCGAATTTAATCCCATAATTAACAAAATATCATCCGGAAAAAAACGAGCCTATCGAGTTTGAATACATAGAAAACAAGTATCCTAATTATTTATTATTTCCACCCGGAAGCCTGTTAAATGTGAGGTTATACAACTGTTGTTCAGTTCCTACTTCCATTGAAGTTAGAATTAGAAATAAAATAAGTTTTATGATAAAAAACGGTATGGCTGAAAATACTTGAGGAAGAGATCAACATCTTTCAAATAATCAGTTTCTGCTATGGGCAATATTCAATGTTGTTGCTGTCGTCGTACACAGTTTTACAGGAACAAAACTTTGTATATCCCTTCCTGAATCTTCATTTGGTCCACTTTCATTTAATTAGTCCAGAAGAGTATTTGACGGAAAAACTATTTTATGAGAAATGTCATTCTCCGAGTTTGATGAATCACAGGAAATATGTTTCCTGGACATAAGTCCAGGAAGCATATTTCAGTTTGCATTACATTTCAGCTTTTTGCTCTGCAAATCAGACTTATCTTTTCCCCCCTTCTTTTTCTTTCTTTCTTTTTTCCTTCTTATAAAAATAATGAATAAATGTAATCAGTTCTTTATCTATCCAGAGAGTGAACACTAAAAATTAAAAATTAGTTCAAATGTACGTAAAACGATTTTCTCTTTAGAAATAGTTACAATAATTCTTTATATGATACATTATTTCAGACTTGCCTTAATATAGTTTAATTGCAAATGCCCATGATGTATTTTAGACTACTTGAATACATCATGTTGTGTTTTGGGCACGAGCCAACTTCAATTAGAACAAAATGAGGTTTTACACCTAACTTATTCGACACAAGCAACTATTGTTTCTTGAATATCTATGCAGTTTTTACAACATTAATGTTGTAACCAATCTCAAATTCTTTACTGCAACCATTTAAGTAGATCAGTAGCAAAATGAAAATTTCACTTTGAGATGGAACTGTTGCTTTTGAACTGACAGCGGAAGTCAACAATCTGGGGTTTAAGCTACGCAGTCCTTAGCTCAATACTTTCAGATCATTTGGATAAGAGTATTAAAGGTGAATGGAAATCTGACTTTAGCACTAACCTCACATTTAACAAAATTATATATAGGAATACTCAAAGCTGCAATGGAAACTGCCTTCAATCAGCAAAGCGCGACGAATGCAGTTCTACCATCAACCAAAGCAATCTGCCTGGCCAAGAAGTGCCAAGAAGAATCCATTCACTTTCTAGGGAGGAACTGCTTGTGTATGCAATGTGCCGTTTTCCTTCTCGTTCTAGTTCGTTTAGAATACTTGATTTCTTCCGAACTGATGCAATATACCAATTTATAAATTTGGTTGCTTTCAACGAACAGAGCTTCAAACATTCTGATTCTCGTACTATACAAACGCATCCGCAAAACGAACTTGCCTAAAACTCGAATGGATTCGTTTTTTACTGCCATGCGAACTGTAGTCCATATTTGTGTAGCCTGACAATTCCTTTTACAGTTACGTAGAGCCTTCGGTTGCATTTTCTGCCAAAGAGAGAGAAGTTTCATTACTGTAAAAATTTCATTTACGCTCAGGTGGAATTCCCATCCGAAATCGCTGCCTTCATACCAGATTTTGATACCCATCAACGGCTTTAAATATTAAGAAGATGATGGTCTTCCCAAAATTGTCAACCAAATGCCGACTTAGGCTTAAGTGAATCTGCTGATGTTTCTGAGGTTCATGTTCCAGGGTTTCTGAGTGTGCTAAACCAGCTTCCGTGATAGCATCTGCACGTTTATCTTCACGTGGATCCATTAGAGAAATGCAAATTTTCCAATTCTTCGTGATCTATTAAATTAGTTCGAACAAAAAAAAAATTACAAAAGCTACATAAACTTTGTCAGATGTCTTTGCATTCATAAGCTCACATCTTTTGGATTGAAAAAAGAGGTTTCTTTTAATTTGGAAACACGTGTCTGCACTTTATATTGCTATTTCATGTTTTTTTTACGCTGATTAATTTTTGCTTGATTTTAACGCAAAGATGAACAATTTATTTCCTATAAAATGTAATTTACAATATTTTCACCATATTCTATTTATGTGCGAATGTGTGTGTTATTTCCCCCAATATTTTAAATTGTTCCCAGTAGTTGAGTGGTAGCATTTCGTGCTACCATGCCACAGGTCCGGGGCTCGATTCCCGGGCTGGGCTGGGTCGTCTCAGCCTTTCAGCCCTTTGGGGTCGATAAAATGAGGACCAAGCATGTTTGGGAACAAGACACTGGGGGTTCCGCGTCAGGCCGACCACTTGACCGGAACATCTGCTTCTGCGAGACCTGACTTTCGGTCTCGAAAACTGGGATGGGCACAGTAGGACATGGCCCCTAATGGGCTGCCGCGCCACTGAGTTTATTTTAAATTGTTATTTACGTATCAATGTCTGGTTTTATTTGAGTAAACTTGCTATTGAGATAGCTTTATTTTATTCTCATATCCCTTAAAGAGATTGCTTTGTAGAGTCATGCATGTACAGGTGCAGAATAACGTTTTGTATAATGGAGCTTCTGATGTAATGTAACGTAATGGTCGACATTGTTTACTAAAGTGCCTAAACACAGAAACCCTAAAAACACTTATGTAGATTTCGTTAAATTGTGTAAAGGCAGATTAAAAAAAAAAAGGAATGCTTTCTAAACTTAAAAAAGTTCCCAAGATTTCCAATGTTCAATACGTGTTACCAAGATGGTGAATAAAATATTTGAAATTTGGTATGGTGTTCGAATTGCAGCAAACTGTTCTTCCTTCAATTGTTTCATTCTAAGTAGTACTTCCATATGCAGACAACCCCCTTTACCTCGTTCCTTGGGGAATGCGAAGTTGTGGCGCGGAATTTTTATCTCCTCACAGCATGGGTTCTCTCCAGAGAAAGAGAGAGGCTCGTTGCCTGGAGATGGTTACTATTCCGGTCTGTAGAACCACTCCTCCCGAGAAGAACTTCCTGCCCATGGCAACGTTCACTAATTGGAATTTTCCATCCTGGGGTCTTTGAGAATGGATTCTTCTTGAGCGTATCTTCGTAACCAGATATAAACTGAAGATGAAGTCGGAGATTTGCGGAGACAGGCATTGTTCCGGATCATTTTCAGAGGTGCTTTTTGTTTCTCAGATTGAAGCGCTAATAAGCTAAGGATTAGGATAATTATTGAAAACTGCTTCTAATGAAAGAGCGTTTAATTGATTAATTTATTATCGTGTAAAGTCGGTGATGAGATTCCAATTATGTAGCTTGCATATTAGATTTCTAAGGCTTTCAGTTTCAAATAATTTTAATCGCAATACGTGCAATTAATTATTTCTTTATGATTTTCCCCCCACGTATTGTCCAAAGTAAAGATGCATCGCACACTAAATTCCCTCAATTGAGCTAGTTAAATTGATACATACAGAATATTGATAAACAGTTTTTTTTCTTGCCCACGATGCTACAGTTGAACTCAAACTTTGTTTTCAGATCAGAGAAATCCAAAGGAACTAATAAAGTTTATGTCGCATGAATTATTAAAACCTGCTTCTATCAACAAGAAGTTGATTAATTTAAAGCCTTGTTAAGTGTGATTCAAATATGCTTTTAAATTTATTTTATGTATTATTAACGAAGGTCTCGATCTACATTAATCTTGTGTTTTATAACCAGTGCTTAGTTTTAAAAACAAAAACAGCTAGAGGCTTTCCGGTTTTCAAATTAAGGTTGTATTGCCATACTTAAATTGCTTCAATTTCGTCTAATTTGAAAATTTACTCAAAATTCAAAAGGAGTGCAGGAACTGAGCTTTTGCGAGCTTCCATGCAAAATAAGCTCTGGCTATAATATACTGCAAACTTTCATTAGACTCTAAATGAAAGAAAAATATTAACATATTTGTTATTCGACAAAAAGAATTGTAATTCAATATTTATCGACTATTTAGTAGAGATTGAAGCATATGAAAAAAAATAGTTTAGCCACTCCCTGACAAGCTCTGGGCTTGGGGAAAATCTAACGTGATGATGATTCTTATCCAAATATCTTTGAATATTTTTATTTTAATAAAAAACATAGCCTTTCAAAGTTACACATCACTGTTCAGTTACTTCTGAGCCATTTTACATTAAAATGGCCGTAAAAATATGAAAATGTTATCATGGAATTTTGAAAAATGTGATACGACAGAAGAATTCGAAGATACTTTGAATATGGGAAAATCGCTGAGTGTATATCAAATTTGTCGTGTACGGAAAGGGGATTGAAGTTTTATGGGTTACATTAAAAAAATTTAAGCAATACTTTCTTTTCTTTCGGATGGTTTATGTATATATGAGAAGGTAAAGAAACAATGCTGAACATTTCGTGGATAAAGTCGAATTAATCAACAAAATTTAAAAAGAAACAAAATGTTCAAAAGATTTATTTTGAAGAAAAGATTGCTCAACGTACATCTTGTGGTGATCATTTGGGAGATCATAACTTCATTGCAAACTACTTACGAAAAGGTTGGAGAAAAGTCCCAGAATACTTTTAGTGTATATATGATTTATTGCATTTAGCTTGTTGACAGCAAGTGGAATTTCAATAGGAAGTAAAAAAAAGGGCTGTCACAAAAATAGGCTGCTGTTCAATTTTAATACATTATATGAAAAGAATTAATATGTGAATTCAAGCTTGCACTTCTGCTAGAAAAACTACCTCCTGCCGTTCTTTTATGGGGGAGGGGATGACGTTAAACTAATTCGTATGTGTTGATACTTATTATTAATATATATTGTAAACAGTAACTTCTTCGTCACTCTTTACAAGATTGCTTAACCTTTAAATAAGATTGAATTCATGAAAAATATTGCAAAATATTTCAAAATCGAAGGTTATGAAATAAAACAGGTGCTAATAATCCCTGTTTTAAGATAATTCGATGAAATATGAATTAAAATAGATTAATTTTATTCTGAAGATAAACTAAAAAACCTTACCGCCGATCTAGGACAACGGGTCTAAAGTGAACAAAATTTTAGTCACATAAAGCAAAAGTCTTGAATATATTTCGTTGCGTAGATTGCATAAAATGTAACCAAAAGAAAAATCATAGATTTGTGGAACTGAAATGGAGTTTTTGTTAGTTTTTTTTGGAGAAAGAAAGTACTAGTGCACGCCTATTAATTACGAGATTTATGTAAATTTAAAATGAAACCTTTAAGTTAAGAAAAATATTACATTGGTAAAGTATTACATACCTTCTGCCTGCGGTCTGTCGAAATCTAAAAAGAAGAGAAAAAAGAAATAATGAAATTGAAAGTTTTAATACTTAAATATATGTATATATATGTACAATTGAAAAATTAAAACCTTAATTATGTAAATAATTGGAAGAAGATTTAATAATAATAATAATGAATTAATGTAATATGTCAATGTAAAACAATTCAATCAAAATGAACGCAGTTGCTCAGTAAAATTTTCATCGTTGTATTATTGTCATAGTCATTACCATGTAAAAGCTTCATCATTTTGATAAAACAAAAATATTAATTATTGCTAAATTCAAACAGTTCTTATACATACAAAAAAGAAACTAACTCTTATACGGTAGTTTAAGTTTGCACATTGATATGCGAAAACTTCGAGTTAAGTTGCAACAAAGAGCCATCATTGCATTGAAACGAAGAATATTAGTCAAGCTTTGCGTAAGTAAAAAACCAGAAACAGTAAAACAATATTTTATATTATATAAAAAAGTGGTTTGAAAACTGATTATTATTTGCTTTGTGATTGGTAGGTAGCGAGTCAATAATATAATGATCCATAATGTCACTGATGAATATGGGGGTTGCTTTACCGGTATTGCTTGAAATTCATATATATATATATATATTTCACTTAACGTGGACCAGTTACGATTAAATTTTGTGTTTGGTACGATACTGACATCATGCAAAAAACAAACTATGGTAAAACGATATTTAAAAATTTGTTTAGTGATTAGCCTAAAAAGTAACATAACATTTGAATTTATTATCGTCACTTACGGACTTTAATAAACTTATTTCTATTTCTTAAAAATTATTTTTAATTTCTTATTATTAGGAGTGGCAACACCTTAGTTTGTTTTTATCGAGCGATCTTTCTCATATAAACAAATCGCAGTGTCAGACTTTTGAAAGAAACAGCGTTTATCTACCGAAATCAGTTTTTAGTCACGCACAGTTATATATTGCCCTCTCCTGTGCAAAGTCTTTTGATGCACTCAATGTAGTAGCAGACAATACATAACTTGAAAACTGTTTTCACAGAAATTTTCAGCGAAGTTTGATTGTTGAACAGCCCGCAGATGTTCTGCGGGGATCAGCTAGTATTTTCTGAAACTTACTATTACGTCGCAGTAAGTCTTTATCTTGCAACTGATGGTTAAATCTCAATATCATTTGTAAATTCTAATTTTAGACTCGCTATTTATGACCACACTAATCATTATTTGTTCGATTTATTTACTTTATATTCACAAAAATATAGCTCCCGTCGGAAAGCACACATCTCAAAAGCCTTAACATCCATCGTCTAAATACTCTGTTCCCGAGTGGTTTCACCCTGAATTGGATATTTAGCGGTTAAAGGATCCATGGTGCTAAGCTCGCCAAGAAAGATGATTTTTTTTATATTTCAATAGCAAAGTACGGGCAAAAACATGAGCTAAATTACAAGAGTTCTTATTACAAATTTAACTTTTGTGTGCTTTACGGCGATATTACCTTTGTTTTGGAAAGAAAAATACATATTTCTTTAGAACCAATTCTCTTATTTGTAGCTTTGGGTAGATTTTTTACTATTTTAGTTCTTTCTTTTCTGGAGTATTATTTAACATTGAAGCTAATTTACAGTAGATATATATGATTATTTTAAAAATAATATCGAAATTCATTTTTTAGACCAAATACAGTTAATTGATCTCATTTAGAAGTGTTTGTTGAAAATAAATGGTTTTCTTTTAATTCTTTTCTGGAATATTTCAATTGTTTTAACAGAATATGTTTCATTTAGTATTACGATTGTGCACTTGTCTTACTGTATAGAAATTTTTTTTCATGAATGTTTTATGTCATGTCTCCGGTTTGTTAGCGTTATTTTTGTACGATATTTAGGAACTATTTTAAATTGTAAACAATAGAAAATACGGTAAATAAAAGAAAATGTAATCTGAAAAAATATCCCAAAATTTATGCAAAGCTATAGCTTTTAGCTGTATGAAATAAAAAATCTGTAGTACACAAATTATAAGAAATTGATCCAAATGTAATAGTAGAAGAAGAACCTAATGAGGGGGAAAAATAAGTATTTTGAATTTTGAATTACTTTCAGTAAGTCTGTGACGACTGATACGAAACATCAGTGCCGAAAGATATTTTTTGTTAGCAGCTCATGAAATTCAATAAATTAATATCAAGGAAAGGAGAAAGGGGAAGAAAATTGTGTAGTCAATTGAAAAAAAAATAAAATAAAAACAAAACAAAAAAACAGCATAGATTAAAATAGTTAAAATCGTAGGCGAAAATGGCATTTATATTTGAATGAAACAAAATTTCATAGGTAATAAAAGCAGTTTTTCATAGTTTGAAAAATTTCTAACAATTGTTCAGAAATAAGTATAAGTGATGGGAGTAGCTTCAATAATTGTAATTGCTCAGAATGGCCCGGGGGGGGGGGGGGATAACAACAATTAAAATAACAGAAAAACCGTTTAAAATACATGATGTTTATTTTCGTGTGTGCGCTGAACGCAGTTTTTGACTACATTAGAATTATTATTAAGATCTGCCTCTGGTCTATGCCTCTTAACTGATAAGTAGCTCGAATAGTTTTTGTTCATAAAAATTGGCCGTCCGACATTGACAGATGAAGAAATTATGCAAAGAAAAGTTTTAACACAATTCCAGTCGACAACGAATATATTGAGCCACTCTTTTTGAACGCATTCAGTATCTTAAAGGAAAGCTTTTGGGCTGCCGATATCTCGTGGAGCGTATAAAGAAGGCCTTACCAACACGACATTGCAATGTAATTGCAATTCGTCTTTGGGTCCCCTAACACCTCCTGCAAAGTTGTCACTGGTAACGAACCATCAGGCCTGTCCATCACATTATTACCATACAATACAAGTGTTGAGAATGGCAACACCCTTTCCTCCACTAGAAAAAAACTTTACATGAGTTAATTTCTAGAGGAGGAAAGCGTGTTGTTATTCTCAACATGAAAGTAAAACTGTCATGTATTGGACATATCAAATGACATTTGTACCAGTGTTTGGATAAGTATACGAATATCAGATTAAAAAAAAAACATTCTTTAGTTATCAAATATCTAATTTACCAACACATGTAAGCAATAAGCATTTTTACTTTATAATTGATATTCAACTAGAAAGTATATTCTATAAGCCGAACATGCCAACTGGTGAAACATAATCCTGTGTCACACTTTTCTTCTCCAGCTCCATTTCTCCTCATAAATTTTGGCTACTTTCCAAATTTGAACCCTAGTTTCCCAAGAACAGAGTGGGCCCTCTTTTATACGATCCAATTGCAAACACATTAACGCCCCAATGCCGTTGGCGCTAAGTGGGGCCATAATGACTCGTAATACAGATTCATTTCCATCGTATATTTTTGTCCCTTGATTAACCGAAACCTCCTAATGCGTTTTTGATGAAATTCGGCTATTACGCTGGAATTAAAGCAGCATTCCATTGGGCCGGTGGAAGGGGTGAAAAGGTGTTTGCGTGGGGATCGATTTCCCCATGCGTTTGTGAAGAACGAGTTAGAGGCTATTTTGAGTGGGTGGGAGACAATCTCTCCACAATCCACAAATTACGCACTTGTATTTTCTTTGATTTGTCGCTATTCAACACCAAAATTCATCCTTAAATCATTTTACACGGTTTGGGAACCTGGTTTGACGGAGCCTCATCAGTTTCTACTACAATTGAAAATTTTTTGAAGGAAATAGACTTTTATTGAATTTTCCTTATTGTTAAAAATTTCATTCCAGTGAATTATCTCAAATTGTTCAACTAATGACATTCAGAGTCAGTTGGGTGATTGAAATTGCTAAGATCTATGGCTACGAAAAAAAAATGTGATCGTGTTTACCACGTGGATTGACATTAGATCTCAGAAATAAATTCCATTTTATTGCTCGGATTTCTTTTTTTTCAACTGCGTTTCAATCCATGGGTTGCAAAGGGGGGGGGGGGCGTCAAAAGTTCTAGTTGTAGTTAACCTAGCACATAAAAAAATCTTCTACAAGCACACACATTGTTTTGAAAATTTTACGTAGAAATTTTTAGTGGCATCTAGGTAAACTAAAGATGAAATATGAAGAAAAGGCAAGATTTTATAATTAAACATATCTGTCCTGGCAGTAGTCAAAAGAGTTAAAAGCTTAAAAGAACAAAAGTTTTTAATTTTTATGTAATGTTTTCTATGAGAACAAATCTTAAAATACTAGTCCAATGCTATTTATAATCAGTTGGATTGTCGGAATGGACAAGAAAAATCCATTCCATCAAGTTTTGCTATTAGAATTTTCCCAAAACATGTTCGTGAATTAGTTGTCCTGTATACCTAAATAACATATTTACAGCAGATGGTACTTATTAAGAATTTCGGAACGGAAAAGCGATAACTTTGGTACCAGAAAAGAAATAGTTGAGGAAATCTCTCTACCAAAATAAGCTATTTATTTGTATTTCTCTGCGGTTAGTTTTCAACTTTTGATTTATGATAAATTAACGTCTCAGACGCGCACATTGTCTTGTGAAAAGTGATGTGAATCAGAAAATGTTTGTGGCTTTTTATGACAAGGTTAAATATAATATTTATCTAAAAATTTCAGTAGTGACATTCACAATTGAGGCTTGACCCGAGAGTAATTCGTGGATCGATATTCACTAGTAACTCTTGACACGTATGACCCTCCCTAATGATCATTTGTGGCTGTAGGATTTTACTTTGCAACGAGATAAAAATTAACTTTTTTATCTGTATCCGCAGGCCTCGAGCGATTTGAAAGTAATTCGTGATTAGGAATACAACCGTTAGAGTTTTTGTACAAAAAAGAAGAGTGTGTTATAATCCCCATTAAAAATAAAATAATATTAACCCATAGAAGTAACTTCAAGCTTGAGAAAAGATCCATTTTTGGTTCCAATTATTAGAATGTGAGGAGTGGAGCTTCCAACTGAAAAAGTATGCTAAAAATACAACTTGTTGAACCTCTAAATCTCTTTCACACACTCTCTCTCTTTTTAAATTTCTCTATTTGTTGACCTTTTTTTTTTGAGGTGCTGGCAGGTTCGACTTAAAAGGAAATATTAAAAGAATGAAACTACTGCACATTTAACGAAATAAAAGAAACTGCATTCACTAGTATTCTCGCACTTTAATATCATTCACGTTTACCTAAAAATAAAACTTCATACATTGAGGTAACGAAGTGATTGGCTACGAAGCAGAAATATTTATTGTATAACTTTATAAAAATGTTCATTAATATCCACGAATTTCAAAAATAGATGCCCGTTACATGAAAATAAATATCCAAGTTATCAAAACATTGTGGAGATTGTTCACAAGCATATTGTTCACAAGCATATTGAAGGAAATGAGTATTTGATTGATTTAATTGTTACAAAGTATAGTTGAAACGGCATTAGACGCTTATGTACGCTTACAATTCATACTTCAGTTAACTTAGGAGCTTGAGTACAAGCATCATCTTGCGCAAAAAAAAAAAAAGCTCTTTCGACTGATATCTAATATCAAGGTATGGAAGAAGTTTTTCGCCCCCTATTAGACAATTTTTGTAAATTATGCTTAGAAAATAATTAAAAAAAAAAAGACTTATTAGAATTTTGAAAAATCCTTACTTAACGGATACGTATTCTCTATGAGGAATCTACCTGCCAAATTTCAAGTTTGTAGCATTTATACTTTCTGAGATTTCGTGATAAGTTTGGTATTTCGCCGATATTAATAAAATACCTGTTAAGTACGCTATTTATATTAAAAGAGGTATTGGCTTGAACATGTTTACCTTATCGCCTATTTCAGTGATGATAGAAAGCTAGCGACGATGTCAATTAAAATTTATCGCATAAAGCGTATTCCTCGACATAACATACCTAGCTTTCTATTGCGGAATGGAATGACATTCGCCTTATATGAGCAACATGATGTTCGTGACTACTGTGATACCAGCGCAAGTTTAATAAACATTTGCCTTAAAGCAATTTGTGATCGTTCTATAACCCTCGATAAGACACGAGTTCAAATGCAGAGATTTGTTGACGACACAAGGTGTTTGTCAGTGGTTACCATACAAGGTAGAGAATTTGCATATCAACGCGGTCAGTTCCGCCATACATTAAACATGAATATCGCGCAGTTAGAAACTGCCTTTTACGAGGGCTGAAAGCTTTCGTGACAGTTTTAACTGGAAGCAGATTTGGCTGACATAACTTAATATATTATTTTCATCAAAACACAGATATTATTTCTTATAATAGCGTTTTTTTACTTTGTAGGTGCACCATAACTTCTTTAGCACTTCATAAAATTTCATAAGTAAGGCATCATTTTAAAGATTTTTTTCCTCACTATCGGCGAAAAATAAACAGTTCACATTACGGCTCTTACTTTCCCGTATACACCCCTCCCCCCAACTTCAAATTTCTAATCAATCTCTCTCTTTCTTTCTCGTTTAGCTTTAATTCTTAATTACTTCAAATATACCTTTCTCAACGATGAATATATATTCATTAACGCACTTATTCATTCTTTCATTCATTCATTCATGTGTTTATTCGTTCATTTATTTATTTTTTCATTCATTCATTCATTTATTTAGATATTTATTTATCTTATCATTTATTTATTTTATAGTTTACTCACTCATTTACTTATTCAGTTTTTCACTCATTCATTTATTCGTTCATTTATTCACTCATTCATTCATTCATAAATATCCTTAAAAATCCCGTTCAAAAAATATCATAGGAAAATAGGCTTGTTTAGTTTTGGTTGAACTTCGTATCCGTACATGTTCTACGTCATAATATCTTTCCGATAAAGTTTGTTCCAAGCAAATCCGTATGTTAGATCAGGAGGCTTTATATAGAAGTGAAATTTCCCCGTAGGGGTTGTGTTAATTTTTTTATGAACTGTTAAAAATGAACAAAAATTGTTCAAATCAATATTTCACGCCGAGAGCTTCTTCCAATGAGCTTGTTCATAGGAACTGGGATCTTATGTCTAGATTTTAGATAATTTGCTTTATTTTTGCCCATAGGCGCCAATGTTAAGATTTGTTGAACTCTTAAAAGCTGAACGAAAAATTGTTCAACTCAAAAAGTAAAATATGGAAATAAGATGTTATCGCCGAAATCTTTAGAATGCAAAAAAAAAAAAAAAATCTTTCGAATCGGACAAGTTCCTCCAGAGTTATTAGGGAGGAACGGACTGACAGACAGACATACATACATTTTCTCCATCTCAAAACACTTTCAAATTTTTTATTTTTCAATCTTTATTGAAATTTATATCACTTATTTTTGACTCTGGGGCCCGTTCATAAATGATGTCACGCTTTTTTCTCACATACCTGACTTCCCTCCACCCTTTGTCACAATATGTTACACTTCAGCGGACCCCCACCCCCCTTTGTCACATGTTACGCTATGTTGCATAAGCAGGGATGTCACACTTCTTGTAACCCCGTCCCCTCCCCTTGTCACACTTTGCCACAATTTCGCGAACCCCCCTCCCCCCTCGAAGCGTGACATCATTTCTGAATGATCCCTTTCCTTTTTTTTAATGATATTTTTACGATACATTAAGCCTTCTTTCACGCTTTATTGATTTTTTTAAAAACTTTTATGGGAAAGTAGGTTAATAAAAAGTGCATTGAACTATATTTAGTGCTTACTTTTCCATATGCATTAGGGGATAAAACCGGAATTTTAGAACAAATTTTATAGAAGACAATAATCTCAAGTTTAGGAAAAGTAAAAACTATGACAACAAGATTAACATACAGAGCTTGATATTATCTTTACTTCTTGTAAACATTTTATTGTAAATGGTAAATAGCAACAAGTGACCGGAAATGTTAAGAGTCATCCGTAATTTCAAATCAAATAACATGCTATAGAATACTGAAGCAGCGTGTGTTTCACGACAACATCGGAAATTAAACAACCACTTGTAATAAGTGATGCGGGCTTGTTCTATATACCGGAACATTAAACTTCCTACAACTCTGTTGACATTTCTAAGCAATGTTTGTTGAGTAGACGACTCCTTCGAATTGTGTACTCGCATGAAACGAGAGTATTTGGATGATACCCACATATTGTTTGTGTGGGTTATAATGAATGGCGGAAAATTTCGTTTGTACAGGGCATATTAAGTTTATGTAACTTGAAATGAGTGCTATTATGTGGAATGTTTGCAAAAGGTAGTTTTGGTTATTTCAGGAAAGCATATTATGGTCGCTTAAGCACACACATTATCATTAAACGGATTACATGGTAAAATAAATTAAATACTTTTTAGTTGACTTAAAGAAATGAGAAGAATCGACGTTAATTGCATTAGATTTATCCTCTTTTAACTTTAAAAGGTTATTTTGCCGATGCAGTAAAGTCCCGAAAATTCGGCACTCGAGAATGCGGCAGTCCAAATAACTCTTCTACATCCTGGCAGGGAAAAAAACATACACACAGAGACCTTTAAAAAAGTAGTCAGTTTTAGGAAATCCGGCTAGCTAATTTTCATTGTATAGGGCTTTATAGCTTTCATAAAGTTTTTTCTGAGGTCTGTCTTATCAGGTAAATTACTGCACACTGTATTCATTGATTTTCATTTTCACGTAGCAGCATCTTTTTGTAGTAAGGACTCCTTCATAAAGTACATAATTTTCTTTGTTTAAGTGTTTGGGATAGTTCATTCTCCGATGTACTCTCAAGCAAACAATAGATACAAGTACAGACTATATTTTAAGTGAGAAACAATCGTACTTATTCTTTTTCAACACAATTCCCGATAGTCCGGCCTCTTCAAATTCGGCTAATCTTTGGTTCCTATTAATATTTCATGTAAGGCCAAGTTTGCAGTACTCGACTGTGCCACCAATATCACCAACCCTTATAATAGGGAAATCACTATACCTATCTGAAGAAATTGTTTTAAAATTAAAAAAAAAGTTTTTTTTTTCAAACATATGATAATCGCTATTCAATGCTTAAAACGGAATCGATAGAAGTATTTTGTTCTTTAAGAATTGCAATCACAGCTTATGAGTGCAGGGTTGATGAAAAATAGTTCCTCAGGCACAGATGAACCATCTTCGTCCTTTGAAAAGTACGACAATGATATTTAGCTGTTATACGAGGATCGTGATTTTTCAGCTTTTAAAGGGATGATGGCAGTTTCGTTTCTAATTTTTAAACGAGAAGACCCGTCTAAAACAACACGAGCCTACTTTCCGGTTCATTAACATAAAATTAGTAAATCTAACGATCTTGCTCCGACGTTCAGCTGAAGTTCTTAATTATTTCAAACGTATCTTTTCAACAGTTAATACCCTTAATATTGGTGCACAATAAATTTGTTTTAATAAAAAAAGAAAAATATTATCTCTTATAAGAACTATATCCAATACATTATTTCAGTCTTGGGCGTCGTATTTCAGTAATTTCTCGTCTAACTACCGATACTTTTAATCGGAGAATTTTTAAAATAAAAAATAATTTTCTAGTATGTAGGAAAACGGCAGAACTGAATTTCACCATGTTTTTCCCCAGTATAAAAACACTATTGAATTGGTATAATGAATGAATAAAAGGAGCGAAAAACGTTTTTATGAAATACTATAAAAATGCTATTTATGTTAGCATTAATTATATAAAGCCTACAGTCGGTTTCTTCTCAACCAAAAAATGTTCCGATTCTTAGTTGCTAAAGGGGAAACAAACGTTATATTGAAAATTAATCATGAAAAAAGATATCTCAAAGATAATTTGTATACAAAACTGCCTACAGCTATATATTCTGTGTGGAAAATAAAGTTCTTTGATTTTTCTTCACTTGAACTCAGTCAACCAGTTTATAACTTCGTCAATGCTAAGTACTCGGAAAAGCAATTGAGATTTTCATTCATACTTTTTTTCTATTTCTTGTACTTATTCATTCATTCAATCACTTATTCATTTATTAGTTAATTTAATAACTTCTTCAATATTTCACTTATTCATTCAACCATTTATCTATTAAGTTAGGGGGGGGGGCGACAGAAACACCCACATTTTTTGACCCATCTAAAGACATTTCATTTCTTAAAAAAAAAGATTGAAATCTTTATTTAACTTATTTATATTCGATTTTTTATTCCTAACAATATTTTTATGATACATTAAGGGTTTTTCCATGCTTTTTTCCTTTATGAGACAGTAGGTTTAAAAAAGAAAGGATAAAGAAATTAAACAGCTCAAAGAGAGAGAGAGAGAGGGTCCAGGAATACTTGGTACGGTGGTGAAGAGATTGTGATGATTAGATTGTGCGATGAAGATTGTGATGATGGTGAAAAGTGAACATTCTAAGACTGTAATGATTGTAAGATGAAGGTTGTGACGATGGTAAGATAAAGATTGTGACACTCTCAGGGATATTGTGATTTTTATCTGTGGGAAACAAGATCTACATTTTAAGGAATGATTATGAAGTTGAGCTCTTCTTGGGGTGATTATGAATTTTCCAAAAAGTCCATTGAAGAAATGTTTTGCTGCTTAAAGGAATCGATAAGGAAATTCAGTTTTTAGAATAGCTATAATTAAGTTCAGATTTTCGCAAGAAATGAGGTTTTAGTTCAACTTCTAAAAATATATCCTTATGAAACTCAAATTGTCAAAGTGAAGAATCTTGATTCACTAATCGGACAGTAAGGAACTTAAACAGCTCAAAAAGATGATTATGCGGTTTAGCTTTACCTGAGGCAATGATGAATTTTTCAAAAACCGGGATTAAAGTATCGTTTGAGTCTTCAAAGGAAACGCCAAGGAACTTCAGATTTTAGGATGGCTAAATTAAGCTGAGCTAGCTAGCTGCCCGCGAGTAGAGTTGATGTAGTTCAGCTTCTGGAAATAAACCATGATGAAACTCAATTTGTAAAACTCGAGGAATCTTGGTTCAGTAAAGGAACGCTACGAAATTCAACACATTAAAGGAGGTGATGATGAAATTTAATTTAAAAATTTGCAGTAAAAAATAATAGTTTTTTTAAAAGAGAATGATGCCGGGAGGTTGGCGTAGCGGTAAGGCACTGTCCTATTATTTTTTATATATTATATATATTTATACACATTATTTTTATATATTTTCTACTTTTAAGTCGATAATTTATTCATTCTTATGGTATTTTTTTGCTTTTATTTTATTTTTCCTATATATATTTTTCTTTTCAACAGCACAGCCGGCAGGGGGCGTAGTGGTAACACACTGGCCTTGTACGCCCAAGTTTTGAGGATCAAACCTGGCCCAAGTCGCTGGATTTTCATGATGCAGAAAATTGCCAGCTCCCATGTCGTATGATTAGGCGACGTGTTAAGGATCTCTTGAGTATCGGTATGGCTTCAATGCTCACGGCTAAATTAAATTTCCACTGCAGTTTCGCATCATTTAGAGCTCAGGTGCCCCCTTAGGGAGAAACTGAGCGTAACAATTCCCTAGTGGTAATGGCATCCGCCGATAGTGATGTTACTTGAAAGAATGGATGCCGGTTTCCGGGGAAGGCACTAGGGCTGCAAAGGTTAGTGACCATACTCAGCCCTATTAGAAAGACAACAACAACAACGAAAAAGAATGATGAAGAGGGTTAGTTTTCGAAACCTAAATTTCCCAATAACGGCTTGCTAAAAACAAAATTTAGTGTTTTTTGAAAAAGTGATGACCTGGAAAAGTGCACAGAAATTGATTTAAACTACTGACAGGGAAGAAATAACGCATTATTGAATATCCAAGAAAAAGTTGATTAAATCACAATGAACAATAATTACCTTCCTACGTAAAAAAAAATCCCTAAACAACCGTTAAATGATTCGTAACAAAACAAACCACCCACCATTAAGGTAGCATCCGAAATTCCCTCATTCATCACATTTTCAATCTCAATGTATATTTTTAACGAAACCGAAGATTAATATTACTTCTTTCTTTGAAAACTTTTGATTAATGATGAGATAGGCGAATTGTCTTCAGCCATTGCGGGATGTATTTCTGCATTCTTTTCGGAAATCATTCGAGTCATTCATTCTGCAAAATTCTAATTCTGACGATGGAATGGAATGTAAGATTAATGTATTCAACTCAAATACCGTTTGTGTTGGAGCGTTGCTCTTTATCGGAAAGGAATTTTCAGCCATTGGTTATTATTTTACACGTTTATTATTTCTCTTTGTTATCGATGAGTCTCTGACGTTTGTAATATTATTAACAATGCCTATTTAAATAATTTACAAACTATATAAAGATGACGGAACGTGTATGTGGGATTTCAAAATCTGTAAATGTGATTCATTTCTTCGCTTTTTTGAGTGAAAATATTGTTTTGCAGTTGCGATATCTAAAACAAAACAAGAAACAGCCGCATCACCGCCTCTGCAGCAAGAAGGTTGGTTTACATCAGAAAAGGCAGTAAAGTCAGAATGGCCATTGCATGCTCAGCTTTTCAGTTGAATTATTGCTGTAGACCAGTCGAAATCACGTTCCCAATATTGCTCACTCATTAATCGATTCTCAAGCTGGTCACTAAACCGGAAGCGACTAACCAAGAACTCGACTGGAGTTGTTCCTTATCGACAGTGAATATTCCGAGAGTAAGCGCACATATTGTTGTCAATTGATTACAGAATTTACAAATGCTTGAGGAGCCGTTCTTGCCTCAAACGATCTGGACCACGTCAGGCTCATATCTTCAATTTGTCTTCTTGAGGCTCGTTTCAATAGCAAGAAAAGTACAGCAAAGTCGACTCTACGTTATGAAATGCTCTGACAGTGTTACATATTGAGCTTAGTTTGAATGTTTAAGAATTAATTTAGTTAAACTTTTAAGAGGACAAAGATTTCACCCAGGAACCGAATGCGCTTACTTTTCAGCATTATTCGTAGCCAATTATTCAGACGTAAATTAGCTAAAGACATATTATATTCTCGAGGAGATCTTCAAACTTTTTAGTCAGCCGATTGAAGTAAAAATAGTGCGGCATATATATTGAACTGTCAACTACCGTTTTGTTTTTTTTCCTTCTCATAGAGAACATAATTCCTATTTATACGCAACTTGAGTGACGTTTCATATTTTTCGGACCTAAATTAGGTAACTACCCACTATTTTCTCAAGGACACCTTCAAAGCTTTTAGTGAGTCGATTGATGTAAAAGTAATATTTGCGTGGAATATCTATTGAACTGGCTACTTCCGTTTGGTTTTACTTTTGAGCATGATCTTTATTTGTACGCAACTTAAGTGCCGTTTCCTATTACTCGGATGATTTTCGTTACTGAAGAGTAAATTTTATATAGGGGTAGCGATTTCTGTTTCGCAATATACCCCCATTATTAGCCCATATTAATTACATCAATTAAAGCAGATTTGTTTCTGATCAGTAGATCTCAGCTCATAATGATACTGTTTGGTACTAATTTCTATTTTTCCATTCATCTCTATTATCGGCGTACAATGAAGTCGTTTGGCAGCTTGTCGATCTCCATCATTCGCTTGTATTTCATTTTTTGGAGACAGTTTCTATTCCTGAGTCGATCCTTAATTATAAAGCGTAATTAAGCACTCTATTAGGCTCCAAACAATATAGAGTATAGCTCTTGTATCATTTGGTGACAACTTCCGTTTTTCGATCGACTTCTATTAATGGCCATAATTTTAGAAAGTCGATTTCATTTCATCTCAAAGACCCAGAGTCTTTATATTTACTCTCTGTTATTTCCTTGCTAGAAAGTAGCAAAACGTTTTAAAATTGAGTTTCTATTTTTGCTAAAAATACGTTTATAGGCAAAGAAAATAAATGAAAAGATTCCCAATGGTCCCTCAACGCTCTTTCTTAAAAGAAATGCATCATTCGTCCCTATAATATAACCGACTCGAATCTATTTTCATAACTGGAGGAAAAGAGAATGAATCATTTCAGGTCGAAAAGAATCAGCAATTCAAGAGAATGAATTACCATCCCTGGGGATAGATCATTGCAAGTACGAATCAGACGAGGAAGCATTCCTTAGCGGACCATATTCAATCTTAGTTTTCCACTCCACAGTCTCAATTTCAGAATAAATTATGTTGATGGGAGTTTAAATGAGCAACATTACTCAACGACTAATTGAAACGGTGATTATGTTATTCCAATCTGTAAGCACAAAGTTGTTAACTTGTCCTTTCCTTGTTGAGTTGGATACCAGTTGCCAGTTGGTGTACTTTAGCACAGGGAGCATGTGCCCCGTAGAAAAGGAAAAAAAAAAAAAACTCGTAATTATTCCATTAAATAATTTTTACTTATTTTTCAGCGCTTTAATATAGGTTATTTAGTTTAAGGGATGTTAAAAAGTACGAAAGCTCAGATGCGAATTTCATTATGAAAATATTCACGAGGGAGAACCACGTTTTTCCTCCTGGGGCCCTCTCCAGAAATTATTCCCAGATCTGCTCTTGTCAACTGCTTATAAAAAAAGTACTGAGAGAAATTTTAGATCAGGTTTCTGTAGAATAGTACCCATTGTAATAGATTTGTTACAATACTAAACCTACCAGACTGGTCACATGAAACTTTCATAAAAATTGCTAAATTCCAGGTTTCCATTTTTTTTTTTGAACTTACTGCACGAATTTTGCTATAATATATAGCTACTTAAGTAGTTATTCACAACTACTCATGTTATCTAAAGTTGGAGTTTGCACAGAAGACATGGATGATCGAATATTTGCACTGTACACTGTAAATAAGTTGTAGAGTAAGGTCAATTTTTCGCTACATAACTTGAAAGCAAAAGATTTACGAACTACCCGCTTATCGAAAGAAGAAAACCTTTGATCTTAGAAATACGCAGCTAATACGTC
Organism: Octonoba sinensis; assembly: GCA_038502835.1. Taxonomy (NCBI): domain Eukaryota; kingdom Metazoa; phylum Arthropoda; class Arachnida; order Araneae; family Uloboridae; genus Octonoba; species Octonoba sinensis. The sequence goes on along the minus strand of CM076606.1, from coordinate 10,942,774 downwards.
AAAGATGTCTTTAGTTGTACGGAAACTCCACTTAATCCTTAATTTTCACACTGCACGAATAATCAGAACACGGATAATTGGAAGTTCCGTGTAAAAACTTCTTGAAATATTAACCCACTTTCGGTCAATGCCGAGTAAACTCACCATTTCAATAAATATTTTTGTATTAACAGTGTGACATATATTTTTTACTAATTTCATTTTTCTGTCATTTTTAAGGGTTTAGAACTAATGTATAAAATGTTAGTAATTCAATTGAAGTAAACACTTTCTGTTGAACTATTTTTGAAATAGCTCCCGGTAGAATTCGAAAAACTGTTCGTTTGCTCATTGGCTTTATAAGTTATGTGATCTTCCCGTAGACGACTTAAAGTGTGCAGAAATTGCACGGTTCATTTGTACCTCAAGTGGCAAGACCAATTGCATCCAAAATGTTTCGAAAAATTCCAATAATGCATATACATAAGTTAGACTATGATAACAATTGCTCAACTCAATGGTTTGTTCATTAATTTGGCCGTAAAATATTTTTCATGCACGGGACTCTTTTGTTTGTCTTAATGAACGTAATTTAAGCATATTTCAAAAGAAATAATACTGCATTTTATAAAATTTCTATGCTTGACCCAAATTGGGTTAATATGTACAAATATTCAAAGTTATGAATTCACGTAATCACTCGAACAAAAGGCAAATTTGTGCCAATGTTCTATTATCACAATGGTGAGGCAAGCTATGAAATTATTACGATTTCTGTGCCCAAAATGGCTGATGTCTGGTTTGTTTTAAAACGAGCATAGTAATGAAAGCAGAATAAAAATGCAATAAATAAATAAATAAGTACATATCCTTGTTCAATGCTCTTTTTCCAGAGTGAAGATAAGTTCTCCTTTTTATATTCTTGTAAAGTACCAGCTAATGCAAACGAGAGTGAAGAGAAAGGAAACACTATAATAAGTTGTTTAATGTCTTGGTAAGTCTTTTGTGTCTTTATCTTACCCTCTCTTTTTTCCCGGGAATCACTTAGAGTCGAACTCCAGACGTCATTGTTGCCCTTTCTCCTTTCAAAAATTCAATTTAAATATTTTATCTTTTTTCGAATGTATTGAGCAAACCTAGTTTAAATACTTCGCATATTCTTGCTGCTACTTTTGAACCACCCCTTTCATCCTTTATATTCACATTTCTTGAATTTGCTATGCTTTTTTTTTTTCTGTTTTTTCCCTTCATTTTGTGAAATCAATTACGCAACAAAGCATCGTCTTAATTTCATATGTTCAACATGGAAAATAGTTTGAAATGTAAAGGGATCAAATAAGATATGAGCTTATTCTTTTAGGAAATTTCAAATACTATAAGATTTATTTTGCACATTCTTACTGATATAACATATCGTCGGAATTCTGACAAAAGTCTGAGTTACATAGTTGATATCTTCAATTTCGAGACATTGTCAATTTAAACTTCAAAATCGTTATGAAAATTATGAATAGTAAAAATCATTTTATACCCTAATTCTTTAGTACTCTTACATATATAACGTTCAAACTGTGTAATTGGTTTATAGCGTTAACTATTTAATTGTAAATTTTAATTTACTGCAATATACTGTCTTTTTTTGATCTAGTGACATGTACCAGAGCACTGATAATATAATGCATTTAATCGTTTCGAAATAGAGATGGATTTAGCTACCTTTTATTATATCCCTAATATCCTTTGAAGGAAACAAATGTTTTCGTTTCAGTAAATTTTCTTATGAAGATTATAAATTACACCTTTTTTGGCTTAAGGGAAGAACAGGAGGAACAGTTTTATAATATGAAGCCTCACATAAGGTACCGACTTTCCCCCCTCTGTTCATAAATACATCAGCTGGGCTTATTAAACTTAAAATACTTAGTGCTTTCCGTTTTTACATAAAAGTTAATTATTCTTTGTGTGTAATATTTAGTTACCATAATGCAGCAAAATTCAAGCACCATATTACCAATTCACTTTATTTAGTACTTACAAAATTCTCTCAATAAGAAACACTTTATGGGAAAACTACCTTCGGATGGTACTTATAGTCATGGTTCCATACAGGCTGTGACGGCAACGAAATATATTACTGGTGCACCCAATGCCTGATTTATGACTTTCTCACCATAAACGAAAACTTCCTCTACTGTTTTACACCATAGCGTGATAAATCATAGATCCCCAATCGCTCTTGAATATAGTTAAATGAATGTAATTTTCAATGAAGGAATAAATGACAGCCAATGATAAAATGATCCGCAACAAGGAGTTGTGTAGAATAAGCAAGAAACAATACATAGAATATCCTGATACTGTCCGACCACCAAATCAAGAGTTCAACCTATCATAATGACAAGAAGAATCCATTCATGATCAAGGGGAAAAACTAAAGGAGCCAGGTATGTGATAAACGTTTTGAGTAACACTTGAAAAAAATATTGTATTTGTTCCGGTGTTATGTGATAAAGAATCCTCAAAATGCTAGTTACTTCCTCCTGTTTCTTAAGCCAAAAAATCCAAAAATTACTTCAAACCGAAAAGTAACCATTCCGAGTTTCACGCTATTAAGCACGTCCTCATGAAGAACTACCCTAAAACCGAGCTGGATTTCGTCCTTTTTTTTAAGGTGCCTCTAATTTGCGGTCAGACAGTACTTTGTAAAAGTAAAACTAAAAGCATTTTTTAAGCATCAAAAACTGTATACTAGAAAAATGATAAGTTAATTCACATAAAAATTCTTATTAACCCATGTTTTTTTCAACAGCAAGAGCTTATTAAAATATGTTTCTCACTGCAACTTTAATTTTAAAAAAATGGGAATTTATGTTTATTCAACACCAGGAAGCGACAATTTTATTTTGCTTTTAGGATCTCTCATAAAGTATTTGTTTATCATTGAAAGGAAGCTAACATACGATTACTTTAATTTTGTTAGAATGACAAGCGTGACGAAAATAAGTGGCATACTTTCATTACTTGAGCCAACTGTGCTCAACAGCATTTAATTCATTCATGTTCACAACTAAGAGCGCAGAGAATAAATTTCCTTTTCTGCCTTTGAAGATTAAATTAGCTGAAGGAATTGGAGCTTTTAGAACTGGATTGTTTTCTTAATTTTGGAAAATTGAATGTTTCAATTTCACCCCATCGAAGCATTAGAATTCATTTATTTGCTTTAAAGCTCCTTTGTTTGCTATTTTCCGCCAACGGATAATTAAAAGTTGAAGAGACTATTTCATTAAGGAAAATGCAGGAAAAGTACCTGCATTGCAAGAAATGCTACGCCAAGCAATAACTAAATATTACTTTAAGAAAACTAAAATACAACGGTTAAAATGTTATAGCATTTTAATTAAGTCTCTCTCTCTCTCTATATATATATATATATATTCTCTTCTCTCTCTCTCTCTACACACACAAACACAGACATATATATATATATATATATATATATATTCTGGTTTTTGCATAAATGTCGTTTTCCACAATCGTCACTTGAATTTATCTTTTATTTACGCAGCTACTTTTCGTAATGGGCAAGTTTGATTCATTTGTCTTTGCCTGTTTTCGGGGTTAGGAGGCTCTTGTGGGAGGTTGCAAATTTTGTGGTTATCCTACTTGCAATGTAGAAAGAGCCTTGTGAAGTGGCGGCTGGTCCTTCCCCCTGATAACACACTAGCGCTCCACTTCACGTTTTTCCATTTTTCTCCATTTTCTGTCTTACTTTTATTATTTTTATCATACAGTTTGTTCGTTCAGTTTTAAATTTTTATGTGCTAACTTTGTTTTGATCAGCTTAGAGCTGGGATTTTAATACATTTTTAGAAAGCTTGTTTTAATTCTAATTAATTTTTTTATGGTGTATTGTATATTTTGTATATATATATATATATATATATATATATATATATGTTACTGTGAATGTCCGAAGTCGTAAAATGTTGACAATCACCAGTGAATGTCGACATACCCCAAAAACAGAATGTCGACAATCACCGACGAAATGTTATGGACATTTACCCTCCATGAGACCGGTGATTGTCGACATTTTCCGATTTCGGACATTCCCAGTAACATGTATACTTATCTTATGTACCTGACAATTTAAACGTTTTTCTATATTTAAATCAGTGGAAGAAATTCAGTAAGAATATAGCTAATTTTAAAGAACAAACGACAGTCGCTCTAAAAATAGCAAAAATAATCGAATCTTGTTGCTCGAGACACCTGAGATAATTAGTAGATATCAACTTCTCGGAGTAAAACCTAAACATAGATCTATTTTCATATGAAGAGCGCTTCGTTTTATATGAATGATTTCACCAATGCCGACGAGCCCATAATAACACCGTCGTTCCTAATGTGTTGGACCTAGTCTATTGCTCCACATCGAAAGAAAGGATATAAGGCCTACCCGCCCTTAAAACTATCAACTATGTATCAACTGGTTGTTCGATAGAAAATATTTATATAATGTTTATTTATGCTATAAAAAAGTTGAGGGTTAAAAAAGCGCACTGAAGGCGTCATTGGAAGGCAATGAGCTGCCATTTAGTGGAACAATACAGTTATATTTAGGGGAAAAATTAACTTCTATTAGGAACAAAAAAAAATGAACATTTATTTAGTTGAAAAACAAACGTTTTAGCATAAAAATGAACTTATATTTAATAGAACAAGGTGGCAAGTAAAATTATTCCACGTTTTTCAAAAACGAGATACCATTCGAAGTTTACAATAAAGCTTTTAGTATTGCGCATTTCCTCAACATTTTCTGAAAGCTTCCGATAACCGATTAAAGAGAGAGGTAAAACAAAATCGGTTGCGTAGGGGGTTGCTTAGAAGGATAGTGTGATGGATTATCATCTCCGCTTCTGACACTCCCTTTTAAATTCTAAGGATGAGTTATTGTCTGGCGCAACAATCACCTGCTGAGTTGAAATATTTCATAGCCGGTTTACGGAAATTTTTTTTCCTTTATCTACAAAAATATAGTATCAATAACTTTCGCCAATAGCTTGATGTATTGTCTGGGTCATTTATAAGAATAGTTTACCAACACTTTAAGTGTTTAGATTCTTCATCCAGTAAGTCTTATTTATGTTCAATTCAATGTTGATATATGTGGAGCTGTCGAATAATACATTTTTGAATAGGATATGAAGCAGGAACGGCTTTTGGAAGTTTAATGTAATCTAGGGTAAACGTTGATATTTTATACAAATAAGTATAAAATTTGTAAATACTGTTTTGAGTTGTTTGTGGACAGAGTTTTTAACCACTTGCGTCATTAGTGTATGTATGTATAGAGTCATTTTTGTCATTGTTTTCAGAGTTCCTATATGATTAGATTTTTATCTTTCTGGATTTTTAAAATATATTGAAAAAGTTTATAAAAGTTTTGCACATCGTAGTAAATTTAAAAAGCTCATCACAAAAGCTTGAAATGGATTCTCAGAGTGCAAAATGAACACGCGTAGGGTGCGGAATTTTCGTGGCAATTACAAGCTTCTAAAATAAAATCTTTCATTTATCGAAATTAAAGAACAAATATTTAACCACTTCTTAACAGTTTTATGTGCTGCTAATGTGCATTGAAAATGCCTCGCACCAACGTTTGCCAACTAGGAAGTTACAAAATGATTGATTGATTAAGATTGAATGAATAATTGATTGATTTATTTAAAAAACTAACAATGCGATGTAATCCTTTTACTAATTTTTAAATATATTATTAGCCTATTTTAGACACAGAAAAAAAAAAGGAATATGGTAGACCTGGGCTATTTCCACGATGGGGCAGTCGCAATATTTTTAATAGTTTAAGACGCATGTCAGTCAAATCCATGCTTGTACTGTCTCGTCACCATTCTTTGACATAAATATCTTTGAAAAGGTAGTTTCCATTGATGCACCAGATACATTATTTTAGAAATTTTACTGAAGTTAGAAATCTTTACCGTTTACAAATAATCATGTTTTAGTTATTGATAGATCGCATTTCCGTAATGGCACAGATACTATTCAGGAAAACAGTTGTTTATAGTTATTGTATGACCTCTGTGGTTATTGAAATGATTTAAAGATAATTTCTTAGACTCATGAGTTGCGAAAATTGTGATAAGGGGTAAGGTTGCCTATTTCTCATGGGTTTTTAATTCTTATTACACGCAGAGCGTTCGAATCATGTATAGCTGAGGAATAAATATTTTATGTTTGTGTTCTTTGTAATGATGAATCAAGTGAGATAGTTAATTCAAATTATATCTTAAAATAAATTAATTCGTATAACTTTTGGGCTTTTTATCTTTTCATTCACATAGTTTTGTAATTTTACTATATATAAAATTTAAATTTACGAAAAAGTGGGTATAGAAGATATTTTCTTCCTCAAGCTATCTTACGGTTACTTTCAAAGAAAATGAAAAATATAATTTAATAAAGTTTTGTAAAGTGTTTCAATTTCTACAGTATTATAACATTAAACGTTGCATGAGCCAAATTACCCCTCAATCGGGGCAAGTTGGCTCAAGCGACTAATTGTCAATCTTTGCCTCTTAACTAATACTTGTAATTAATATTTTAAATTTTTACAAAGATAACTTTTTAGGTAAAATGATGGTGTTCGCTTAAAATGTTTTTTTCTAAATGTTTAAAAAATAAAAAAAAAAAAATCATAGAAAAAAAAAAGCGGGTCAGCTACCTCGGTCTATTCAAAGGACAATAAATAAACTAAAGACTTAAAATTGACTCAGTCTAATTATTTTGGAATTGAAAAACATGATACAATATAGTAAACGGAAGAAAAATTTCGTCAAATATCACAAAAAGCTACCTTACTTTATTTTTTTCATAGAAAAAGCTACTTCAAACACTATAATTGCCTTCACAGACAAACAAGACCGTCTGACTTCAAAAATGTTGTCTACCTCAACCTCAAAATTCCTCAGAGTGAAACGGGACCCCTCATCTCTCTGGAGACAACGTGCTCAATCAAGATCTATTAGGATGTAACATTTATTAACTTTCACATTAACAGAATATTAAATATTCATCCTGCACTTAGGGTTAATATTGTAATACCTCTTTGCATAATTATAGGATGAATGAATAAATTCATGAATTATACGCGACCTCGCGCTTCGTTCCTACAGTTGCTTCAGATGAATATGATAATTCAGCCTGACCCATATCATTGAATGTTATTTTACATAAAGTTTTCATAGATTCTTTGGGGATGAATATCTGTCTTCAGGATATTTGCGACTTATGGAGATTTTAGAACAGCTGGTTCCGAGACTGAGCCGACTATGATCGATAACAAGGAATTATGGTCGTTTGTTTTCATAGAAAAATTATAGACAATGAAATGTTTTCGAGTGTATCCAAATAAATCCGAAATTTAGAAATTCGTAAGAGTTATTTTATTTGATTTTTGTTTTTAATACAATAGATATATAAATAAGAATAAAAGTAGCAAATACGAACAAATAAAGTTCAATCGACACGTTAGACTAATTAGACAAATGAACCAGTTAGTACATTGAGCATATAGATTTTTACGTCTATTTGTCTGTACTTGGTCTATTGCAATAATATCTGGTCCATAATGAGCATCTAGAATTTATGAAATGTGAAACAATATATAACAACAAGGCAGAAGTATCCAATAAGGAAGACAATTAGGATAATCCAGAAAGGCCACAAGAACCTCATAGTTATCTCAGCTAGAGGTGCAGGTACATCAATATAATGAGTTATAAAGACTAATGCTGTTGTTTTTTTATCCCCCTGGCGTAGGAAAGCCTACACCAGGTCCAGAAGATCATGCGACTGATCCATGGCTAAGGGTGATATGCAACTTCACTTGATCGAGGAACCACGAGGGCTGAAGGCTGACTCATTTTTGTGGTCTCTTAATTTTTGAACCAGCTTCCAGATAAGAGACCGTCAACTGGAGTTGGCTCCCCCAGAGGTATCGTTTCACTTAGAGGACTTTGGAGCCACAACGGATTTAACGTGCACCAGCTCCCTTGACCGTGCCCGGTCCCAAGAAACCAGCCGCGAGAGGTTGTCACCCCCCCCCCCAAACACTGACCACAGTCGATGTTGCTTCACTTTCCGTGTTCTGAGGGAAGCAAGCTTCTACCGACTGGGCCACTTCCTGACGCTATAAAAACTGGAGCAAGGAAGAAATTAAAAGAGCACAAAGACAAGTCACCTCATGCAGAAAGAAGTTTAATCTGATTAAACTACTTCAGGGTAGTTTCGACGGTAGTTCGTTGGTGAGTTTTAAGTGAGGGAAAAGAGAGAGAGAGAGAGAAGGGTGTAGCCCATTGGTGCACCATTTTGTCACGGGATCTGCGTTTCTACACGAGGGTTTGGGCAACGTTGCTAGGAATGTGGGACGTGCATAGGTCCTCGGGTCAGATTGAAGTTCTATGTCTATGTATGGGCAGCAGTAAAGAATATATGATCACCACTTCTATCACTTATGAGCTTAACTCGTTTCCCTGCTAGACATCTCACGTGTCAAAACGTTACAGATCATTAAAGAGTGCCAAAAAGGTGCTAAACCACTGCAAGCATTTTCCATAAGGCTTAGTTGAGAAACGTATACAACACGAGCAAACCGCAACCGCACAACCTAAACCGTCAAACATCGGAACCATTCACATTTAAAGGTTTAACTCTGTGCACAACAAATTCGAAACTTGATTGGCTAAATATTTTGCAGTTTGCTGGCTTGCAACTGTCGTTCACCCGTATGAGTTTATATTAAATGAGAGAATGAAGGAAAACTGATTAATTACCCTCTATGCGAACAAACTCGTAGATGGCCTTGAATCCCTCGTACTCGATGCTGTCGTCGGAGGAGAACTTGAGCCAGAGAAATCTGTCCTTGGAGACCAGGAGCGGGGGAAACTCATGTCCGCAGAATCGGTCAATGAGGGGCGAGTAGCCATGGGGACCATTCCGAATCTCCAGCCAGTCGTATTCACAGGTGGGGCTCTCCTCCAAGTGGAAGGTCTCCCGGAAATCCAGCTGGATCACGTGGCCGTGCGGGGCTGAAATACACAAAGAGTTGTGCGTTTCGAATTTGAATGTAAGGGGGCATTCACACCAAGCGCAAAAGCGACAAGCAACAGCGATGAAACCTTTCAGGGGACGATTCATTGCTTCTGCATAGCTTAAAAACCCCGCCCTCGTAGTGACTGATTGGCGTGTTTTATTGCGTCATAGAAAGTGACTTTCACTCAGGTGACCATAATTTGCTGATTGCGCTATTGAAGAGATACATCATCGCTGTTAGTTTAATAACCATAGCAAGTCTATTACTACGGATACAAAAGTCTACGTCGCCTTTGGTGTGAATGCCCCATGATACTAATGAAAATGCCTGATAAGTTTTTCCTTTTTCATACTTATTACTAGCTAGCGCACTCGGCGTCGAACAGTGCATCATTTCCTGGCGGAGAAAAGAAATGAAGTCATGTGGCACTGTGATATATAATTTCTTTTGAAAGCTACTTATAAACAAATGTTACTTTCAAAAAGCAGTGAAAAATGCTCAGTCACAAGCAACATAGAAGAATGTCTTGCCGTTGCTGCGTAACGACAAAATCAGAATTCATTACTAGGTCAACCCTTTCAGTCTCAAGCTATTCCAAACTTATATTAAGTTTAACGATATTTCTTTGGTATCATATGACGCTTTAGAAGTTGAAAAAAAATAATGAGTATGACAATTCTGTGGATATTAATGATGCTTATTCGGTATTAGAGGCAGCTTACTGACTGACAAGCAAAAGTTAAAATAAAGATTATGATGACGTAAATGGCATCACTGGGACTGAAAGGTTTAAATGAAAATCATAATTATAACTCTTAACTTCGCGCCGATTCATTCAGCGAATATTAGAAGAAAATTTTGATTTATGGAGTATCTTTGTTACGAAATTATGGCTATCATGGATAAGGTTTCAAAAATAAGTAAATTAAAGTCGTCATGGCAAAAATTAATTCTGTTGAACTCGCAATTTAGGAGCTATGGCTATGGTACGAGGCCAAGGAGAAATAGGAGCAAAAAAATCCAAACAAGGGAATTTCTGTGAAATCAAAGTTTTCAGACATACGATTTCAACGCTAAAGCCTGTTGCATATTTTCAGTTCAGTGAACGAATCAATTTCTAACCGTCATTTTCAGGTTTTCTGAAACATATGCAGTTTATCGCTGAAGAATACTAAATTTGGACTCGTGAAAACATACACGAAGTTCTTCGTTTTAAATAACCTCTTAAATCTTGCTTTTTTAAAACTAGCTTTCGAACAAAATATTTGTGAATTATATACATTTAAGATTTTGCAATGGTGATATTGTATTGTTAAAATAAAATTTGACAAACTAAATGTAGTGTACAATTAAAAAAGATTAAAACACCGAAAACAAGTCAGAACAAAATTTCAAAAGTTAAAAAATTGCGACGGTCTGCTTCATCCACTTCTAACTAGATCATATTCCCAAACTCGTTATTGTTTTACAACGATCTCACTTTGGATTTATGATCCATTTATTTCCAATTGCCATTTTTATGGGTGGGAGTATTATTTTCAATCCTTTTTCTTTTGCCTTCATTTTTATTGCATTTATTTCGAATACGTTCATACGACTTTTAGTAATGATATCAAGATAGTAGATTAAGAAAATATGAATTCCATTGAAACCCATTCCATGCTCGCAAAAGTAAAACAAAGGGTAAATATTTAATGGGAAAGATATTTGCACCAGGTTTTTCGTGACATTTTTATGCTTTACCTTCTTTGGCCCCTTGTCGCCAATTTGGCAAAATTAGATTTTCAGATAGCCAATTTATTTATTCAACAATTTTCAATTTTCTTCAAAAGTAAAGCACACTGCTGTGATAGAATTTGTGATTACTATATTTTCTTGAAAAAAATATTTTTTATGCATTCAGCAGAAGGTTGAAACCCTTAAGAAAGTTTGGAAGCAGGGGAAGAAGTACTTGGTATTAAAGTCATAAATTTATAAATGTCACGTTCCTTTTTGGAGTTATGAACGCGTGAATTTTTCAGCGTTTAACTATTGATGGAAAAAGAAATGTATATATATATATTCCAGAACTCAAGAGTCGAATTCCAAAATGTTTAGTACAGGCCGTATATAGCTGTTTTCTTTATAACTGTTTTTCAGAAAATTACTTTAAATATTATAACTATCTTTTTGGAACAGAAGCTTTTTTAAAGATTAGATCCTAAAATTAAAAGAATTTTATCATTAACAATGGAAATTACATTAAAGTCAGAGCAAATATACACCTTCACTTTAAGCAGGGGTGTAGTCCTGGGAAAAAATGTAGAAGGACACTTACGAACACACGTTACTGATATTAAAAAAAAGTGGGGGAACGCATTAAAATAAAAAGCTGAAAGGACCTGTCCCTCTGTTTCCTATCAAATATACCGCTGACTTTAAGGGATGTTAGTAACACAATTGTAGTTTCACCTAAGGGCATTTTCAAAAGTTATCCAAAACATCTTAAAACATCAAGTTATGTAACTAAATTGATATAAGCTTTGTTAGGTCACCAGGTATTTTAAATCTTATTTTAACAACATAAATATGTGTTTTCTAGCTTATCGTTTTTTAGCCTACTTTCCCGTAAAAGTAAAAAAAAATAATAATAAAGCATGAAAGAAGGCTTAATGTATCGTGAAAATATCGTTAAAAATCAAGAAAAGTCAAAAATAAGTGAAGTAATTAAATAAAGATTGAAAAATAAAAAATTTGAAAGTAGGGTATTGAGATGGGGAAAAAGTGTGTCTGTCGGTCTGTCGGTCTGTCTGTCTGTCGGTCTGTCTGTCTGTCGGTCTGTCTGTCTGTCTGTCCCCCCCCCTAATAACTTTTGAACGAATTGTCCGATTGGAAAAATTCTTTTTGCATTCGAAAGATCTCGTCGAGGACATCTCATTTCTATATTTTACTTTTTGATTTGAACATTTTTTTGTTCAATTTTGAACAGTTCAAAAAAATTTAACATTAGCGCCTATGGGCGAAAATGAGGCAAATTATGTAAACTCTGGGTACAAGATCCATGTTCCAATGAACAAGCTTACTGGAAGAATCTCTTGGCGTGAAATATCAATTTGAACAATTTTTGTTCATTTTTGAACAGTTCAAAAAATTAACATAGCGCTTACGGGGAAATTTCAACCCTATATAAATCCTGATCTAACGGACCGATTTGTTTGGAACAAACTTTATCGGAAAGCTCTTATAACGTAGAACATGTAGAAATAGAAAATTTATCCAGAACTTACGAGCCTATTTTGCTATGAAATTTTTTGATCGGGATTTTCAAGGATATTTCTCAGTGACTCAATGAGTGAAATAATGAATGAATGAATAAATGAAAGAGTGAAAGAATAAATCAATGAATAAATGAATGAGGAAAAGAATGAATGAATAAATTATTGAATAAATGAAAATATAAATAAATGAGTGAATAAATACATGAATGCGTAAATGAATGAATAAACACTTGAATGAGGTAACGAATGAATGAATAAATGCATGGCTGAATAAATGAAAGAATGAATGAGTGAGTGAATGAATATGTATTATCAGTTGAAAAAGGTATATTTTCAATAATTAGAACTAAAGATAAATAAGAAAGAGAGAGAAAGAGATAGCTAGATTATAAATTTGAATTTGGTGTATACGGGAAAGTAGGCTCGTATAGTTCTAGACGGAACTTCTTGTTATTTTCTAAAGTTTCTTTTTTTTTTGAGACCAATAAAAATTTAAGCCATTATCGACGATATCCTTCTGAATTTTCATGACATTTACTTGTACACAGGTGCTTTATATGAGTAACTCTGTACATTTGGCAAAAAAACTATGAGAAAAAATTTGGTAAATGCTTGGCAGTGTAAAGTAAAATACTATTTATTAAAAATGTTCGTATTACTTTAAATATTTAGCATTTTTATGTCTTGATTACAGGATGCTGTCTGTATTGTAATTTGTCAAATTTCCTGTGAATGGAATTACATTGGTTCCTGAATGTTTAAATACTAATTTTACGAAACATATTCATAAAAAAAAGTACTTTAACCCGCAAAAACGGTCGAGATTTGTCGTCATTTTTCCCCTCCGAAGAATACCTCTTTTCTGTAAGAAATAAAAAATAAAATACTAGGTAATACGTTAGATGACCACTGAGATAACTTAGAAAGTAGTTACAATGAATCTTTACTAATCCTATTAAATTAATGAGAATTATTAATTCCGAAAAAAATAAAATAAAATAGTTTGGCCTTCATAGGCCCTAAGCGCATCCTCGAAAGTAAATCATATGCTTCAGTTCGAACGCATTTCAAGCGTTGAGATTTACAGGGTGATTCCAAGCATTTTTTTTAAACTCAGACTGATGTTAGTGTCCTATTCGCCTTTAGAACGAAACCTTTTCTGAAATACATGACGTCTTACATGTTCTTTCTTCTCTTTTGGTAAGACCACATTTGGAGTATGTTGTTCAGTTTTGGTCTCCTTATCTAAAGAAGGATATTACCTTATTAGAAAGGGTTCAAATGAAGGCTAGTAGGTTGGTAAGTGGTTTCTCAGACTTAGAGTATGGGTTAGGTTTAAAAGCTCAATATTTATAGTATGGAGCAAAGGAGAGTTAGAGGGGACATGATTCAGTTGATTAAATTCATTAAAATGGGAAATGTTGATGGGCTGCATTTATGCACTGAAGGTAAAACCAGAGGTCATTGTTTTAAGCTTTTCAAAACTCAGGCTAATCTTGAAATTAGGAAAAATTATTAATTCAATAGGGTTGGGTTGTGGGCAGTTGGAATAGTTTACCGGAAGTGACTGTTACTTGCAGTGGAATAAAGACTTTTAAGAAGGCTCTTGATGTAATTGGGATTGGTAAGTTGACTGGGACCAGTCTAGCTGGGCCCTGTGCCGGTTGCTGGTCGTCACTTTAATATTTGTATTTGTGCCTCTGAAGTCTCAGGATAAACCCGTTGAGTATTTCTCTAGATATTCAACTAGTCAAATATCTAAGCGGTCGATCATTTATGGACGTATAATGTAGTTCCACCACATATCTCTCCAACTGCAGTAGCAGATATTTTCGTCAAACAAAAGTAGATTAAGTGGTTTTATTCAACATTAGGACACCCGCCATTAACGGAGAATGACTGGTATAAATTAAAACCAGAAATTCTGTTATTTTTGCTGTCATTGTGTCATTTTTAAGATTATCGAAGTCATCAACAAAGAACTTATGTTCATTTCTGAACTGCGTGTACATAACAACTAAACTTACTAACACTTCTTATTAAAATTCAATCATTATTTAAGTTTCAGCATTGCCGCGTTTGCATGTCTTTAAGGTTTACGAAACTTTCCATTATTTTCTCGGTTTCATTCATTTTGTGAATCGAAACAGTCTGCATAATAAACGACAAAAATGATAGATAATAACATCTTCTAAAACACTTTTGAAGTTCTTAGGAAACTATAAGAATATTAATGATGAGTATTACTTAATTTCATAAAAAGAGAATGACCAAGTATCTGTCCCTTTTTATAGTTTCAACGATAGGGTGGGCAGGAGAAACTCAATACATTTTTTGAAGCCACAATACTGGGGAAGAATTGTGTAATGGGGAGACGAAAAAGCGATAGAAAATAAAATAAAGTTCGTTTACATCTTTCTTTTGCTCACGCGCTCTAAAGTTTGCCAAATCTTGGAATAATCTGAATATCTCTCGCTCCCGTCAAAATCACAGGCTGGAGTGTTCCAAAGCAGAGCAGCAAACCATTAAAAAAAAAAAAAAAAAACATTTCCAACCTCTCCTCAATGTTGAAAAATTAGTTATTTCTTGTCTTACGTGCTAGATGATAGTATCAAACTATTTATAGTATAATTAAAGATTAAGCATTTAAAAAATGTTTTCTGGAAAAAAATATGCGTTTTTTTATATGTATGTATATATATATATATGAAAATTATGCGACCATTAAGGGATTAAGAAAAAATATGCTTTTAAATATTAATAAAAGTTTAAAATAGTTTTAAATATTTTAAAGTATTCAATTGAAAAAAAAGAGACCAGCATTGTTTTGTTTTGAACTTTGATCTACCTCTATTTATAATTGTTGTTGAGGCAATGCACCACAAGAGGATGTTGATGAATCTAAGTAGTACAATTTAAACATTATTTTTTGTGGTTAATTATTAAAATTTGGAAGTATTAAAATTTGAGGTATTACATTATTTTTAAAATATTAAATTATCAAAAAAATGTGAATGTTTCCAAATGTCGGCCAACTCTAGAGTGCAAGCACGACCGGAAGATATAAACTGATTTCCTTTCCTTTTTGAGCCCTTTTTAGTTTCCGGTCCACCCTACTGATTGACAAATTCTAAAATCGTGTGCTGATTTTTTGACTAACAATGAGTCAACATGTCAGCTGTTACCTTTCAAAAAATCCTATCGAATATACCGAAAGAAAGTCATAAACAGGTCATTGGCGAACTTCTAGTTCCTAATTTGGATACTGGTGCCATGTTTTGATTTTTGATCTGCAAACAGAACCTCAACATTATGAAGTCACGATCTATAAGCAAGTCAACCTCGAATGCTTTTTACCTTCCAAAAAAAATAAATAATAATAATAATAATAATAATAACTGCAATAATAACTAATAATAATAATTATTATTATTATTATAAAAAACAGACTCTTTGTTTTTCCTGTCTTTTATTGAGAATTCGCATTTCTGCGTGCTATATTGGGATTGAAAGGAATCTTATACGCACAATAAATAATATTGTTTCATCAATGCAAGGAAAATTTATTTTTAATTTATTTATGGGCATCTAGATAAGTCATCTTCTCAGTTTTGCATGTTCTATTTTGGTAGAAAATTTAACGCAATGACCTGCTATTGGAAATGCAAAACGTACAAAACATATCATTTAAATCAAGCTTTTAAGAAATAAAAATTTCGCGTAAAGATTAGATTTATTGAATAAGCAGTCAATTCCTCAGCTGTAGACAATATAATTTAAATTAAGAAAATCGGTGGCATTAACTAATATAAAATTAATGGAAGCTAAAACGACATTTTAAAAGTTCCATAAACTGATCCTCTAATGACGCTTCAGAAAATGGGCAAAGTTCGAAGTTTCCAAGAAAAATGGATCACATAATTTAATGCTACGCCGCAAGAGTAAAGAAAATAGCAAGATAGTTTGGCATATTTATGAGAATGGTTTGGCATGATTTAATGAAAACATGGCAACCCTAATCGTGACTTACCCACGAACTTCATATAATTGCCATTTTCTTCTTCCCAGCGAACAACCGCTTTCCCATTAAGGGAGGGAAGAAATGACAATAGTTTCCAGCGAACAATCAACTTCCAAATAACAGCCCCGAGTCATAAAAGCGGTACAACTGTTTGATCACTGCAAATCGCTATTAGAAGATGTTAAGAATCGCTAATAAGAAAGAAAAGTAAGGAAAATGAGGAGAAAAAGCAGACACCTTATGGCTTAAAATTACCTTTAAGCTGCGATTCGCACTTGGTGTTGTTAGGATAATTGTTAGGAAAACCAGGTGAGTAAAATTCCTTTTTTTCTGAATTTCCGACGGTGAAGTTGAAGCAGATTTTCTCTTGTTCTAATTTAGTTAGATCTCCACCATGGAAGCCTTCGACATCTTTAGCTGAAATAAGAAAAACAAAACAATCTGTTCAAGAGCCACAAGAAAAGTTTTTTTTTTTCATCTTCAAATTTCTCGTTTCCTTTGCAGAATATTTCCCAATAATTGCATTAAGTAATAATCGACTTTTTTTTCTTTTACAAAAAGCAGCTTATTATATATTCAATTATACGAAATTAAAAATGCTTATTACATTTTGTTTACATGTATTTTTTCTTCATTAATAAAAAAGTAAACTGTATCTATTTTTCTTTACACCGCTTAGGGTCACGGCTATTTATCAATTGTCATGAAATTTGACACAAAGGTATTTTTGAACATGAGGCAGTGTCCCTCGAAGCTTTCATCCTGCAATTCACTACTTTTTATATTTCGATTTTAAGTTTAATATTTGTATGCATTTTTTAATACCGAATCAACTAAATTCCCAAGCATTCAAAAATTTGATAACTTCGAAAGCCCGCAGAAATGATCAAGAGGAAATTTATTCGAAGTTTGGGCAGAAAATATATTGTACGAAACAATTGTATTTAATTTTCTAAAAAATTGAAGCTTACTTATATGCTTCGAGAAAAGTTCTACGTAGATCATACTTCAGTATCGCGAACTTCTTTTAGGATAAGCGAATTCACCAACAAAATGGTTTACAATTTCGAGCCTTCAGTAATTTTAAATGTTTTTTGTTTTTTGTTTTGTTGTTGTTACTTTATTCGTGCATTGTGCATGTGTTTATTCGTGCATTCGTGACTTACTTACTACAAATTAAAAACTTAAATTATTATTTAGATATGTTAAAAATAAAATTTTCTTGCACTGAAGTTCTTCATGCAAGTTAATTTGGCCGTGCTTCTGATATCGTTCGAAGCTGTTCTAGAAAAGTGAAAATGAAATGGAACACAAAACTAACGCAAGCACGTGGTTAAATTTGCTGAAAATACTTAACTGCTACTCCACACATATTTAAATACAACTGCATGATACAGCTGACTGACAAAGTATCAAAATCTTTTTGTAAAGTTTTAAATAACGTTTTATATTTATTGGCGTTTATCACTTAGTCATATTTTATTATG
This sequence comes from Octonoba sinensis, assembly GCA_038502835.1. Classification (NCBI taxonomy): domain Eukaryota; kingdom Metazoa; phylum Arthropoda; class Arachnida; order Araneae; family Uloboridae; genus Octonoba; species Octonoba sinensis. Next base: position 10,924,912 of record CM076606.1, on the reverse strand, counting down.
CAGACGCGCCAACCTGCCAGAATTGAAATGCAGGAGGTTTCTGATCAAGAATTCAGGAGAATTCAGGAGGGCAGTAAAAAATTAAGATTTTACACTTTTCATTGCAATTGTTGTTAATGTACTTAACTAATGTAAATTTCAAATACAGGTAAGGCAGCATAATACATATATTTAAGGGTGATTTTAAGTAAGTTCATGAAAAGATGCCTGAACCTTTTTGTTAAGAGTAAAACGGCCTTGAAATTTTCATTACTTATACAGGTGTTATATATTTCTTAGCCCTTAATACAGTCCTAAAAACCCTCTATCTTTTACAATAGCAGGGACCAAATTCACAAATCTAATTTAGGTAATTTTGGAAAGAAAAAAAAAAAAAAGATTTATGCCGTTAAAAACTCAGCATTTTTAAATTAATGAAAATTATGTATGCTATTAAATATGGAAAAGAATTTCAATGGGCTGTAATAAGCAAGCAAATTTCCTAATCTATACAATGATAACTGATTCTAGGATTTAATATTCTTATTAATAAAAATGTACAGGTGTCGATCCAGCTTTTTTTTAATTATTTTTAACAAGGTCTATTATATGTGATTTGAAAACATTTTTGTGAAAATTCAAAATTTAAACATAAAGTGATAAAAATTTGTTATTTTTTGCTGCTTATTTAATAAATAATTTTGCAAAACGTATGATTTGGTAGCATATATATGCATTACAAAAGCCTAAATAAATGACAAAAATAAGCCTGAATTCAGCATTTAACTTTTTGATAAGTGAGAGCTCCTAACAAGCACAGAATTTCGTTTCAAAAATTTCAAATAAAAATTTTACAGAAAATAAAAAGGAATTTATTTCATTTGCCCTTTAATAAAGCTTAATAAACATCAATAGTGAAAAAATTTAATTCTAACAGCAGATGCAAAAAGATTGCATTTTTTTAAACGTAAGCATCAAATACAAAGACGGAAAATAAAATATTTGATATAAGTAGAATAACTTTAAGATTTCATTTTAATAAGGCTATAATAATCCACAGTAATAACTACGGGCATTATCGTCGGAAGTTTGGAGTAAATTAAAAATAGCGGGAAAAAAATTCGCTGAATTTCAGTAATTTTACATAATTTTAGAAATTATGAAAATACCGATTTTCAAAATTTCTGGTATTAAAATGCAATGTATTTCCGGCATTAAAGTGCGATAAAATACTGGAATTCCAGTGTACAACAAGAACACAATCATTTTTGAATATTAATCAGAGCTCAGAGTTGTCATGGAATTATTGATACTTCTTGTAATGTACTGAAATATTCTTATATTTCACCAAATAGTATTCTTTAATTTCAAGACATTTTCGCGGCGATATTTAGCGCATGCGCCGACTTTTCCTCTCTTAATGTAACGTGTTCAGCCATCGGCCGCCGCCGCGACTGATGCTTTCACTGCCTTGTGCATGGTGGGAAGTTGGTTTTGCAAGAAAAGGAAATTTCAGGGGGAAAATGCAGTAATTTTAAATTCGGTGACGGATCAGTTTCAATTCGGGAGATTTTGGATCGATTCAGGAGAGCGGGAGAAGAAACCCAAATTCGGGAGTCTCCCGCAAAATGCGGGAGAGTTGGCACGTCTGATTATGTATTTGTTAAAATATGAAATAAGTTTAATTCATAAATTTCGAAACGAAAATATCGTCGACATAATGGTAAAGTTGCGAAACTCATTTTTTTTGCGAAAATGGGTTACGCCTTTAAACCAAAGTAAGTATTTAAATGTAAGTTAACTTACAACAGTTTAGGGTAATTGGAATTGCATACTAATCAACGAATTCCTCAAAAAAAAAAAAAAAAAAAAAACTTGATTACACAGAAATATTACTATTTGCTCTCCTGAAAAACTTAATTTTCGCAGATTTGCAACTTTACCATTGTGTCGACGATATAGTTTTTCACACGAATGTACAGGTAGTTAAGTTATAGCTTGTGAAAGTTTTATGTAAAATCAAAAGTAACTTTAAAAATAAAAAAGCTTAAAAATTTAACAAACTAAAAAATAAAGGTTGAAATTCCAGTTAAAAAGTGAAGTAATAAATAAGATTTTACAAAATTTCATTTCATCCTTGAATTGTGAAAAGCTTGGGATCTTACCAAAAAATGAATCTTACCAAAAAATAAAATAGAAAAGAAAAAACAAAGAGCAGCCGTTAATGTTAAATCGAGTTCAGAAAGCTTTACAGAAGCTGACCAACTGCTGCTCTTTCATACATCTAAATATAATTGCTCGAAATAGCGCAATCCTACGACGTTGATATTTTAATGCAAATTGATGGAAACATGAATGTCAAATACGGGTTTGACAACAGTTTGTTTGCTCTTCAGATGCTTCGTCTCTTTTGCCGGCAATGTATGTCGTCAATCGCTGGAGAAGTATGAATCGAACGAAAGGATGTTTACAACTTTATAACTTCACAACTCTGTGCTTAATCATTTGCAGCCTACAATAATCCCGTGAAGCCTTTTTCAGAGATCAAATAATTCCGTGTAATCCTTATACGGAATTCGTGGCATGTTCTTTTAAGTCTTAAAAACTGGCAATATTGAAAGCAGTTCAATATCGTAAATAATGGACTCTTCTGTGATACTCGTTTTTTTGCACTAACAGATTCTCTGAAGTTCTTTCATTAGTTTTTTTCAATTCTTTAGTTTTTGAAGCAATTGTTTAAGGTCTGTTTTGATTTGAAGTGAAATGTAGCAAGCTGTAGACTTCAAAAGCCCTTTAACACTACATACTAATTGAATATTTTACTTATGACACTACTAAAATGGTCCATTCAAAAAGCATATGAAAATTGCAAGACAGGAATAGGTATGTTTGAGATTTTAAACTTATTAAGAAACAAAAAATTAGAAAAATTGTGCGTATATATGCCAAAAATTTAAATGCAAATAAACGTGCCAATACCACATTTGACTGAGCAATAAAAATGTATGGGCATCATGAGATAGTTGCGAAAAGTTTGAAAATATGCAGTTTATATGCAGTAAACTAGTGTTATAAGGACCCGATCCAGACTTCACTGTTTGAGTCGCTATATCAAATTAAAATTCAATTAAATAACTCCCTTTTCTTGGACTTAGGTTAAAATATTACTTTCAAATGTCAGCAAATATAGAGTATAAAAAATATGAGTTTTGTTTTTTGCATCAATTTTGGAATGTAAATACATTAAAAACAATCGTTGAGGTAAAACGACCAGTAGTTGACATCTTAAGGATTCTTTGTCTGTTTGTTAATATTGCTTGGACCCAATTCACTGTAGGGGAAATCTTATAATTACTGTTAGGGCTGCTGCCCAAACTATTCCCCTATCATATTGTAACAAGAATTACATTAATAAAATGAATAGGATTTTTTTTAAAGGACAATGGGTCAGTAGTTGACACCAAGCGTAAACAAGAATATTTAGTAGTTGACACTCTACTCTTCATTTATTGAAACTCTGTCTATGGTGTTTTATGTAACCGTACATATTCCACAACCGCTTTCATTGCCTCTTGCATATAATTTATAAAATTTCCCTTTGTTGGAGGCATCTAAAGAATGAAAGAGGGAGTCATTCAGTAGTTGACATATTGTAACTGCAATAGTTGACACCCTCTGTCAACTATTGGATATAATAGTTTAAAACAGTTTCAGAGGTTATAACAGAAGGTTTTGTTTTGTAAGCAGCTAAATAACACTCAAATAAAGCAGTATTATCAAATTATATTACTAGCCACAAGTTGACACCCCATGTCAACTACTCAATATTATGCCATTTAGGGTTTCAGTAGTTGACACAATGCCAAACAGCTATTTTTTTTGTTTTGTTTTTTAGGTTATTTTAAATAACTTTATATACACTTAATGTCCAAAACAAAGTACTAAATACCTGCTTAATCAAAATTATAAATTGATGTTTAAATTTTCAATGCTTACCTTTCAGCGTGTTCTTAGCAAACTCAACAAGGAAATTACAATAAATTACAAACTGTGCACTTTTGTCATCAGACGATCGCGGCAGAACTGTCGCTAAACATTGGCGGTACGAAAGTTCACATTGCACCACTAGAGAGCTATACTACACACAGACAAATATTAACCATCTGGTGAATTTTTTTCGCTTATTAATGAATTTTTTTCTTCATCAGTGTCAAGTACTGGTGGTTTTACCTTAATGAGGAATACTCTTTAATTTGACTTGATTTTTTTATACTCCTTAAATTTGAAGACATAACTACTTTATATTACGGTTTGGAATCGTTGTACTGCTTAAAACTAAGTAGATAATAAAACATGTAATATAAAATACGAGTTCATCAATGAAATAGAATATCAACAAAAAAATAATAGTAAATTAAAAAATTTAAAAAAAAAAAAAAAAATGATACGAGCAACTTGCACCAATAAAACTGCATTCGTCTGTGGACAGTGAGGAGAGAGAATATTCCATTTCTGATGCTTTAATTTTTACACGAAGATTAGCCTTTTTTTCTCTTCAATTTGCAGAGTGGGAAAAGCCCTGTTCGTCTGATTCACACGCATTATGTCAGTTGTTATATGAGTTCTTCTCTTTTAAAGATCGTTTTAACGTATTGTTGGTCTTTGTAATTTAGGATGGTATAGCGCGATTCAGCTGTGTAAACTTGCGTAAAATAAGTATTAAGGCCATGCTAATGAAAAAAATGTTGCAGAAATTAATAAAAATATGTTTAATTTTTAACAACAAAAACAAACACACAAGCAATGAATTATCTAATGAAATAAAAATCGAAAAAACCTAACTAGCACTGTACGTGGTTTGAAAGAAAATATTTTCATTTTTGACGTACTTTTATGTAATTAATGAATAACTTCTTTAGATTTGTTATTCAGTTACAATAACGAAGTGCACGAAATTTAATACAACTTTGGAAATAATGTAACGTATTACAGAAGAAGTTGTACAGCTTATTTTTCTTTTCTCTATGCATTAATTCTAATCTATCAGTTCAGTCATTTGTTATACGAATCTAAGTGAAAGCGAATATGACTGAAATACTGCAGAAACAGGGTTCAACTTTACCTGCGGCACTCTTTTGGTTAAGCGTGAAAATGATGTATCATCTTAAAGAAAGAAACATTTGGTAAAAAGCTAATTCAATACAATTCAATGTTCAGACAAGTCACATTAAATGCATTAAATGGTTTTGCTATTAAAAAAATCTTTTAAGCACATTTAACTGTACAGGATTTTCAGATCTGCGGATGGAAGATTTAGCGTCGCATCGAGTTGAACATCGAAATTTGTTGTAATTACTTCAGAGTAATATAAGGATTATTTAAAATTGCTGAACATTAAAAAGGATTTCATTTACCTTTCCCAATTGCTTATTCACCTTTTAAATTACTAGATTCTTGCCATAAAAATGAGCAATTCATTGATATAGATCAATTCTTAAGTAAAGTAGGGAAACAAAGTGAAGAAGTTTGTTTCTTTATAATATTTTTCGATAAAAGAGAAATAAAACAATATACATATTAGAACTTTATGTACACACTTAAAATCGCTAAAATCGATCAAAATATGGGGGAAAAAAAGCCCTTTAAATTTTTCTCCAATGCTTTACGTTTCGAACGGTACTAAGATTTTGCTAACGTTTGGAAAGTTCTGTAGAAACTAGGATTTTTCTCGAAGTACTACTATGTAAAATTCTCTGCTTCCAAAACATTGAAGTTGAATTCTGAAGATTCATGTTTTGGCAATGCGACTCTTTGCTTCAAACAAAACTCAACAGTAAATTTAGCTGCATATGTATTTGAATTATAATACGTATTATTTATATTTTAATTATATATGTATTTTAATTATAATATATTACTAAATTCTGCACCATACAACAGATGTGTTTTGTCTAAATCAGAAGAAATAAAGTTCAAAACAATTTCTAAAAGTCAAAATTCCAAAAAAAAAAAAAAAAAATCATTATTTTTTTTATTTATCCGGAGTTAGAAGACATGTTTCAAAAGAACCTTTTTTTTCAACATCTTGAGTCTTGACTAAGGCAACGACTAGAATTATGCCTTCCAACTAGAATTATATCTAAACATATCACATTTTAAGATTTCATGCTTCAAAAATTATGCCAATTAGGTCCTTAAAAGTTAATTAATATTTAGTTTATGATTTTTTTATTCCAAAATATCATTAAATAAAAAATATTGCTTCGCTGCAGAAAAATCGGGCTTTTAATGTAATTTTTTATCGGACAATTTATCGTTCTATGCATATATTAGTAGGTACATTAGGTAAATATCGGATCCATTTCCTATCTTGGAAAGAACATTAACCACAAAGGCTATTAGATTAACAAATGATTATAATTAAATTGCTCATTCGCTTCCCCCTTGATAACTTTTATATATTTTAGTAAACAGTGTTTCTAGTGGGATCAGTTATGATTAGACTTTTTTGCTGTGTAACTATTTGCTACAACCCAATCTTACAATGCAAAGTCTTAAAATTCTATAACTATGAAATTAATATTTTTCATATTCTTTGCGTATAAAATTCCATTAACTATAAATCACCAATCCTTTTTACAAAAAGTTTAAACTCATCACACCTACAGAAATACTGAATATTCAGAAATTGTACTCCGATTCTGAAGCCGATTTCCCAAAATCTTCGTATCGATTTGAAATTCCTCTACTTCAGCTTTCTGAAGTATCTGTCAAGTCCTCTCTCGGCACACAATCATCGAGCATGATTGTTATTCGCGTTCTTGTTGGCTTTTCCTTACACCTAACCCGATGGCAGCTTCAGTGTGGGGGTGGAACAGAGGGTGTTTCCCGCGCTTCGAACGAGTTTCTTCCCGGAAAACCCAATGCAACGAGAACGAGACTCTCTAGTAGCTGTTGGTAGTGTAATGAGAGAAGTCGTTGTAATTACCGAGGACGGGGAAGATTTTAAGGAGAAAATTATGAACTATTCCTAGACAGGAGTTGAACTAATGATTGTTAGGGGTATTTGGGACAGCTTCCTGAACGCATGAATCAATATTGAATCACAAACTGTGATATTTGAGTTTATTTTCCGTAGTTAGTAGCTAACAAAGCCTATTGAGGAGGAGATTAAAGTATTTATTTATTTTAGAAGCAGTTTTTATGAATTGTAAATATATTCCTTCATGCTGTCTATACGATCTATAGCCAACATGAAAAAAAAAAAAAAAAATAGGAAAACCTAAAAAAGTTATTCGTAAAAGATATACATTGCAAAAAGTATAAAGGTATGTTGCACTAAAAATGGTAAAAAATTTGCAGGCTACGAAAGAAAGTGGTGAATATTATTATATTTTAGGGCTTCCTCGGATTTGTTGTCCGAATATGGTAAAACTAATCTCCAGTCGTTGTGGTCAGCAAGTTTTCACTATTTTTAGTACAACAAACCAATAAATTTTTGTACTTGCTTGGTCATGTTGCCCAAAAGTGTAGTAAATTTAAGCAAGAACTTTGTATTTAGCAAATTAGCATCAGTTTTCGTGCAACATAACACTAAATTTCTCAGTGTATATTGGCATGGAAAACACATCGTAAAACATGGAAAGAGGGAAATGGTTCGTGTTTGATGCGAGAAATAATGAAGGTTAAAGTTTATTATTTAAAATTGAAATAACTGAAATGTTAAACATATTTTTCACAACTATCGTATTGTAACATTTTGTTATCCTTGCGCTTTTTTATTCCGATATCTTAATGTGACGGTTAGCTCCCAAAATAATGCTCTACATAAGTTTCTCAAGTACTTGCTAAGAAAAGTTCTAAATACCTGTAGCAGTATAAGCAGGACGTCGTAAAACATGTTATTGAAAAACATTAATTATTTTGAATTAGAACAGTTTTAATACAATAAAGAAGGTAGGCAAAGTGTTCTGCATAATTTGTACGAGTGGAAATTTTTGTTCAATATTTAAAAAATTTAAAATAAATCCATCTATTTACGAAGTTTTTGTGTATATAAACTTTTATTGTAAATTTGCAGATTAAGAATTAGCCCATTTCGATGAAAACATTGTGCAGGAAAAATGCACTGGCCATAACAGAAGCAGTAGAATTGAGTTGATTCTTTTGTTTCCAGAATAAAATACTGTATAATAATAATAAGGATGGGAAGTTTACGTTTCCACTTTAGGCAAGGCTGAAATTAATTTTCTTTCCAAATTTTATAACATACCTGAAGATGTATAAGTCCAGAAAAAATGGTGAATGGATATTATTGCTGAAAGTTTACCTTTATTAGATTAGCGCTGTAGTTATGGCGTAACATGCAATGTCAAAGTTCTGAGATGTTCAAAATCTTTTTAAATTCCTGATAAAATTAATTGTTTTTGCGTCAAAATATAAGACTTGACTTTTTAAAAAAGTACATATGTCAGATCTTGAACCATGATCATTTTGAAATAAACAAGCGTAACAACAGTAGTACACTGTTGGAAATTTCATCATGAAATTACGGTTAAATGACTGGCAGCAGACTGTCCATCTAATTCACCGTTAAATTTACGGTTTGGAACATTTTTCTATCTTTACGGGACCTAACCATTTCCAATCAGCTTGGTTAAAAAGCCGTAAATACAAAAGTTTACGGTTTTATAACCATTCAAAAATGGTTTCAAAACAAAATCTTTACCGTTTTTGAACCATTTCGAGACGTAGAATCTTCGAAGCGTAGAAACCGTAAACGAAGCTTGCGGGAATCGAACCCGAGTGTATGGCATACCAACCTTTCGCTCTAGCCATTCGGCCATCTACACCACGTGAAGCGGCCGTTTATTTATCACTAAATCTTCTTTTCTAACAGGCAAACTGCCTTAAAATTGAGATTTCAGTTTTTGATTGGATCCAAATTTATTTTTGGTCTAAATTTACTGTATATTGACGAAAAGCATTTTATTTGCTGCAAAAATTAAAAAACAAACAAGCTTCAGCAGCTCAAATTATGGGTTCGCTCATTCGCAAACAGTTCGGGAATCCGATGCCTCCAATTTTTGGTTTTCGTGTGTATGTGTTTCTATTTAGTAACCACTGCTTAAGCCACTTTTTTCCTTCTTTTTTTATATACAAATGCAGATTTGAGATGATAAATCTTTATTCATATTTTAACAACAACGTACGACCGGTAAGGTTTCGCAACCAAGATGGACTCCCGATTCTTATTGAGCGCTTGAAAACTACGGTTAGTTAAACGTTCTTTAGGATAAACAGATAATAAGCGATATTTTTCACAATCAGCGGTTTGAGTACCATCTTCTTAACGGTTATTCAATTGTTGTAATTAAATATGGTAAAATAACAATCAAATAAATGGTTATTTTACTATTTTCTTACGGAAATTTTTAACAGTATAGTATACTACAATAGGTGCAACTTTTTATTAAAAATTCTTTTTTTTTTCTGATGCGCAAAAAATAATAGTTCAACGTGATTTTCAGGTATGTGTTTGAATAATATTTTTACGAAACATTAAAAACGTTAATTGGAAATCTAAAAAAATAACGGTTACCCCTGCACATTAAATGGTCTGTTTCACAAAACTTTTCTTTTTCCTCTAAATGTGTTCCTGCTGCAATAATCGTTCTAAAGCAAAGAAGTATAACAGAACGCATGAAGGAACTGGTTAAAATTTTCGAAACGAACCAGCCGAAACTTTCAACCTAACTTTCTTCTCCGTTATACAACGAACTCCGCTTTATGTGATCACGGAAAATGTTATCAAAATTGCTATATTCTGACCGCTTGTATAAAACTGCACTAAAAAACAGCAGCCAATCAACAATGGATAATTCTTTTTCTTTTAAAATTATTTTTATATATTTTATACTTTTATTTTTAAAGTCAAAATTTTATGTATTCTTATAATATATATTTTTTCTATTATATTTTCGCTTAATAAATTTATTTTATTTCAACAACACGTAAATTAACGTTGCTTGATTAATTCAACAGTGTGCATGTTTATTAGTGGCAAATATATGTGCATTTTTCCGACATGGACGAACAAGTGTAGTTGTTCGAAAGAGATATATGGGAAAAAAACCCAACCCTAAGTATTTGTATTTTAAGAGACATATAGGAGAAGCCAGTTTGGAAACTGCCAAAGAGATTAAGGGAACAAGAGTAGTATTTCAAAAGATATATATATATATTTATATATAGGAAGACATATTTGAAAAAAATGAAAACGAAAAAAAAACCCCTTTTATCACCTAAACATGCGCAAAGCAACAATAATTTAAGTGAAGCAATTTAAACAGAAATAACAATAAATTTTTGAGACAAACAATCACTGACGAGTCCTTGTCTCATTCTCAAACTTATTTATTTATTTATTTTTTTGATTTGTAAACCTTTCAAAAATATTTTACTACATTTCTGTGATATATATATATATATATATTACATATATATGTGTGTGTGTGTGTGTGTATAAATATACATGTGTGCGTAAGAACATGTGCAGCATTTTTAAAGAAATATTAGACAACATGTGTATTATCTCCAAATAGTTAGATAGATAGATAGATAAGACAGAACGAATGTAGGTTTTTAAAGAAACAAAAAGAGCGCAGTAGTTCAAAATACATTTGAAACAATATGTTAACTTTTAAAAGCGAAATTCAATATAATTTTCACCAATTCTTTAAAAAAAAGGCGTACTTCCTTTAACGTTACAGATTTTCCTCCAACGTCTAAAATCAGCCGTGAAGACTTACAGAAGCTACTAAAAGTTTCACTGTAAATAGGTTTTTTTAGTTATTTCAATCTCAATGCACAGAAGCAGAACGGCAGGCAGGATAGCAAAAGATTGGCGGATATATTTAAATTGACAAGACAGTAACAAATAAATGTTTCAGTGGGGAAAAATTAAAAACTGTAGATTTGCCGTACATTTTTTTCATGCCATTCTCTTAACAAATTCAGAAAAATATATTTCGCTAGAATAATTTTTGATTAGATTTTTTCTTAAAAGGCACATGTTTCGAACGCTGAAACCATACTTTAATTTTACATCATCTATAATTTGCAATAGAATTCGTTTAGAAAAAATCGGCATTTAACAAAGAGCACAACTCTATATTGCTAAAAACATTTAATCTGCTCAAATTGTCTTTAGAATTTTTACTCAAACTGATGAATTATTATAGCCTTTTGCACAATTTAAGTGAAAGATTACAAAAGTCTACTTTTTTCTTTGACATAACATTAGGAAAATAACGGCAACATGTTTAACCACGCTCTGGTACATTTATGATCTGATGATATTTGAACAGTTACTTCTGAATAAGTAATGACTAAGATGAGAGCTAGTATTAACTTCAGTTAGGATTTCGAGACTGTTCACCCCCTCTCCTGAATCACCACTGGTTTTGAAATTATTTTTTGATTATTTTTATAAAAGTAACGAACAGTTTGTTAATACTATTACACTATGTCGTTTAAGAATAGGCCGAGGAAGAAGAAACAGCAAAATAGATTCTAGTAGCTCAATAAAATGACACATAAGATGAAAGCTCCTTTGATCGCCATTTCTCAAATGTGAAAATAATTATGGAAGCTTATGCTTTGTCGATCATAGTTCCACTGGAAAAAACTAAAACTAATGTTGAAGAGAAATAACATTTGCAAGATTATGCAAATAAGCATACATTTATCCTTACCTACCTGAACACTTTTGTCATCCTATTGACCCAGCAATCTAACCTCCCTGAAGTTCGACATTTGTTCTCGTACCTAACTCGGTCTTTATTTTGGATCATTTATTTATAGAGACAGTTTGGGGGTAGGCAGAATAGAAGGATTTTTAATGAGCTTCTCTCTGCCAAATCTGTTCGGGTTCTTTTTTGCCGGTAAAAGTCGGAACGGGATAAATTATGTTCGCCAAAGTCGCAGGAGACATTAGTAATAATGAAGTCGAGTTCCAACAAGTTCTGAGATATTTTAGCTACTAGTTTTATTTATTTCTCTTCGAAATTCAATTATTTTTCTGCTGAAGTGTGTGGGTGTTTAAGGTATCTATCTACCTGAACATCTCATCGCTAATGATTTGTGAGGACTTTTTTCCCATCAACGGAAAGTGAAGAAAAAGCAATTAGCAATGGAATTGGGCTTTTTCACGCCAAACGGAGAAAGTTGCAAATGAGTTGATGTTTGTTTGCATTCAAAAATCGATGCATCGATTAGATTTTTTTAGCTCCTTGGTGGAATTTTAATGAACATGCTTTTACGCTAGTTCTGAAGCATCCTCTTTTTGTTTAATGGAGTTAGGAACAATACTGATTTTAAAGAATGATTGAATTAAAACATTTAGATTTTGATCAACTGGATATGTTTGGAATAAGGAAGAAAAGTTAAATATTAAAATTATATTTGTTATAAATTGTGATTAATTAGTTATATTCGCTATTTCTTGTAGCTTTGTGGTTTGGTTTGAATTATTTTCTGCAATAATATGAAAAGAGGAAAATGTGTTTTAATGGAATAAAATCGAATCTAAACTTCAAGCTTTTTCAAGCCAAAAATAGCTTTATGTCAATATAGAGTCTCTACATCAGAAAATGCGCTCCTAATTTGTTTTATCTTTCAATATTTGGAGGATAATATCACTTATAAATTTTACATCACTAATCTGTGTTTTGAAGTTCCCTAAAGTTAATTCCATGTTCTTAAATGTTATGTAAAAACACGGCTCTGATGTTAATAGAAGCAAATTTGGTCTTAGTTAAAGAACATATATATATATATATATTAGGGATGTAACGAATATTCGGCCACTATTCGGTATTTGGCCTATTCGGCCCTTTGGCCGAATAGTCATTTCGTCACCTAGCCGATTATTCGGCCTGGCCGAATACTGGGTAAGGACAAATTCGCCCTGGCCGAATATTGATGTACTATTCGGCCGAATAGTTCTGCTGCAATAGAAATTTTAAAAAATAAAGAAATTAGTCGATTTTAAAAATTTAGAATTGTATTATATTATTGCAAAAGAATACATTAGTATATAGTTTTATTAAATAAAAATAATTTAGAAAAAAACTACTTTTATAAACCTTGTTTTAGGCTTCATTGAGCAAAAACAGATTTTACAGTTGTGATATTGTATTTTATATTTAGCATTTGCTCCTAAAAGCTGGCAATAGCTAATTATGATGGAGAATATGAGAAATTTATTTTGTTATTACTAACAAAGTGGAAGTCAGACTTTGTTTGGGTAGACTGACTTATTGTGAATATTGAGTAAGAGATAAATGTGAAAAGCCAAGAATATATCCTGAATATTTAGATAGCATAAGATATTGAGGTTTTTGAAAATAAAAATATATTCCAGTTAAGTGCATTAAATCTTTTAAAAATAGGTATATAAAAAATCCCATAAAATTAAAATATTAACTTTTATAACTTTTATAACTTTTAAAATATCTTCATAAAACAGTTTTGAGCAAAGCACGAAGCAATAGTAGTTCCTGCATTTGAATTAAATAATTAGTAAAATAATGCTAATGCTTACTACCGTAAAGCTGTCATTACTATTTCCCTTGTGGGTGAAATTCTTAGTTTTATTACATTCAAAACAATAGAGAAAATAAATTAATTTTAAATAGTTTTAAAATCTTTAACATACAGAATTAAATCATACATCATAGATTGCGTGTACTTGGTGTTTGACTTTGTGAAAACTTTTTAATTTGACAAATACTTTCTATTACAGCGATTTTCCAGAAATTTTAATATTCGGCCGCCGAATATTCGGTATTCGGCTAAGACATTGACCGAATATTCGTCTTCGGCCTATTCGGCCTAGAAGAAATGGCCGAATATTCGGCTTCGGCCTGGAAGAAGTGGCCGAATATTCGGTATTCGACTATTCGGCCAAATCACTATTCGTTACATCCCTAATATATATATATATATATAAATAAATATTAATCTATTTAAAGCTAAAACAAATGTAAAATTTGGAGTTTCATTGCAGTAAAAAAAGCCTTTTCCAACTTTCTATCATAAACAAATTTGTTACTTGAATTTCCATTTTTTTCGAATGCAAAATTAAATTGTTACGTTTAATATTTGTAGCACTCTTTATTTATTCTTTTCCATGATTTTAATTATTTAGTTCTATTTAATTTTTAATATAAACGGTATTAAGGGAAAAGAAATAAAAATACTCCTTCAAAAGGTCAATAACCGTGAAAGGCTTTTTTTGTTTAATGAGGTAAAGGTGAAAAAGTTAAGTGCTTGAAAGTAAATCATAATAATACGCACATCATCTAAAGAATTTTGGTAAGAATTGCTTTAAAAACAAGAAGTTCCGTCTAGAACTATACGAGCCTACTTTCCCGTATACACCCAACTTCAAATTTATAATATAGCTATCACTTTCTCTCTCTTTCATATTTAGCTTTAGTTCTTAATTACTTCAAATATACTTTTTTCAACGGATAATACATATTCATTCACTCAGTCATTCATTCTTTCATTTATTCAGTCATTCATTTACTCATTCATGTAGTTATCACTCGTTTATTTATTTTTTCATTCATTCACTCATTTAATTACTTTATCATGTATTCACTCATTTATTCATTCATTCGTTCTTTCACTCATTCATTTATTCATTCATTAATTCTTTCACTCTTTCATCGATTCAATCATTCATTCTTTCACTCATTCATACATTCATTTATTTATTTATTGAGAAATGCCCTTAAAAATCCCGATCAAAAATTTCATAGGAAAACAGGCTTGTTCAGTTCTTGTTGAACTTCGTATCAGTACATGTTCTACAGCGTAATATCTTTCTGATAAAGTTTGTTGCGAGCCAATCCGTCGTTTAGATCAGGACTTGTATGTCATTGAAATTTCCCATATGCGCTAATGTTAATTTGGTACCTTTTCATTATCAAGGCGCAAATCTCGCCTAACAAAATTTTTGGCGACAGAACACACAAAAGGATAACAACGACGATATTCCGTTTGGCGTTAGTTGCATCATTATTGGCGACTTTATCGCCTGCGCCGGAATAATGGAAAAATTCCGCAATTTTTTTTTTTTTTTTTTGAACTGTTCAAAAATTAACAAAAGTTGTTCAAATCAATATTTCACGCCAAGAACTTCTTCCAGTGAGCTTGTTCATTGGAACTTGGATCTTTTACCCTGCGTTTACATAATTTGCTTCATTTTCGCCCATAGGCGGTAATGTTAAAAATTTTTGAACTGTTCAAAATTGCACGAAAAATTGTTCAAATCAAAAAGTAAAATATGGAAATGAGATGTCCTCGCCGAGATCTTTCGAATGCAAAAAGAATTTTTCGAATCGGACAATTCGTTCAAAAGTTATTAAGGGGGGACAGACCGACAGACACACTTTTTCCCCATCTCAAAACCCTACTTTCAAATTTTTTATTTTTCAATCTTTATTGAAATATTACTTCACTTTTTTTGACTTTTCTTTATTTTTAACGATATTTTTACGATACATTAAGCCTTCTTTCATGCTTTATTTATTTATTTTTTACTTTTACGGGAAAGTAGGCTAAAAAGGGGGGGGGGGTGATAAAGAGAATACTATTTTAAGGGGGGGCGGAATTGAACATTTAAAAAATTAATTACACACTGAGTGACTTTTAAGTTTTAACTATTGAAATAGGTAGCAAAGAATGGGTCATTCCACGGCAACGGACGTTACATTTATACAGCATTTTTCAACTTCAACGAGCTTTCTAACAAACTTCTTAGGTATTTTTTAGGTTTTTTAAGTTTGGCTAGTAAAAGTACATGTGTTCTACGTATGCAAAAATTTTTTTAAAACTATATATGTATTTGCTGTCTGTTAAAACAAATGCTGAAATTTGTTTATCATACAGAAAATACATATATATCTTCAATTTTTTTTTTTTGCATACTTAGAACACATTTACTTTTACTAGCCAAAATTAAAAAACCTAAAAAATACCGAACAAGTTTGTTAGAAAGCTCGTTGAAGTTGAAAAATGCTGTATAAATGTAACGTCCGTTGCCGTGGAATGACCCAATTAGTAAAGCTTTGGCATGACGACACAAGTTTACTCATGACCGGTCATCAAAGTTTTCGCACGACGATTCGAGCTTCCTTCTGACTGGTCAACAATGATTTTAATCGATGTCAAAGTTTACGATACGTGAAAAAGTACTATTTTTCTCAGCACAATTGAAATGCAGCCACCAAAATAAACCCCCTTTCAAACCTATTCCATTACAAATACAAAAGCCTTTAAAGCAATACGCGGAAGAAGAGAAAGCACGTAAGTCATTATCTTCGTTAATTTTCTTTTTCTGATTAGCTCTAAGTTTCGCGGAGGAAATCATACACCGCAGAGCTGGTAGGCAAATTGCATTTAATTTACACCAAAAGAAGAACAAGAAACAAACTCATTTAATTAGCATCCACACGATACAAAAGTTAAGTAGCAAATCATTATCTCGGAACTTACTAAGAAAAAAAACGGTTTAATTTGGTCTATTAAATATTCTGATAAAATATATACTATAGTAAATATTAAGATAATAAAGCGCTGTTGGGTGAATATTGTGGTTAATCCAATTTATTCAGTGTTTGTCAACCACTTCTTTAACTTAAGTAGATTACCATTGTCAGCTTTTCCTTCTACCTTCGTTAAGCCTCATTCCTAATTAATCAAAGACAGGCAACAAATTGTTTAAAAGATAAATTTGCCTCATTAAGACTATCACACAAGGCAGAAAAATGTAAGGCAATGTTATGCAATGTTGCAACCTAAGGCGATATTTCGAATTTAATTACTATACTTTTGAGTATAATTTTCTTTAAATTGCTGTAAAAGTGTGACAGTTGTAAAAGAAAAAGTTAAAATTATATTCCACTGCTTAGAGATATTTCTGAAATTCTCAATTTGTTTTCTTTCGTCTTCACGTCTACATTGACAAACACATTTTTAAAATATGCAGACATAACTTTTTCTGGTAAATTTCTTATTCAGCTGTATATCTTAATGAAACTATCTTACAAACAAAGATACTTGCATGAGTATAATTGGTTTTTAGCACTTTATTTTAATCAAAAATAACTTCATTGTATATATTCATCCTTAAGTTAAAAATTAATAAATTATCCTTTCCCCTGTACTAAAACAGTTTTGAAAAATAATGCATTTATAGCATTTGACAAAGGTTATTTTACAGTTATTTTATTAATGTTCCTGTGCTAAAAAACTAAAGGAAGAAACTTCGTTAATAAAGCATATAATTTTTCATTAAGGCTGCGAATAACCTCGCTGGTTATTGGTCAGTCCTTTGTTTTTGGTATTTAATTTGTTTTTGGATCGGTCTCGAAGTTTTAGACGGATAGCTTCCATAAACTCACTACTTTGTATTGGAAAAGGTGTTCCTTGAAACCGAGAAACACGTGTCTGTTATTCCCTGCGCACGAATTATTCTATAAATTGTGTATTAAGTTGGACCCCGGACCTATGGTATGGTTAGAGCGCAAAGCTACCACTCAACCACTGGGCTTGCAATAATAATAACGAAATGTATAAATTACTCATTCTTCCTACTTTAAAACACATCAACTTACAAAAGTTAAATAAATAAATAAATAGTAGAACTTTTTCAATTACATTTTTGCTTGACTTTTTGACTAAATGTATTTTTTCCTTTTTACTCATTAAGAGAATTTTTATTTTTTGCTCTCTTGCTTTTGGGAAGACTTAACAGTTGGTTGTGCATACGGCAATAAGTTCGCTTTACTTAGTTTGACATTTTCTTCCTTATGGTAATCCTTCAACAAAGTACTCTAGTAAAAATTCTTATTACACTCAAAAAGCAAAAAATTATAATGAAATAGGCATCTGAGAAATTTTTGTTATCATTGACCGATAAATAACTGACCGGTCAATGACTGATCAATATTTATCATTTAATAAGTAAGTAACTTGAAAACTGATTAGAGACAAAAATTATGTTACATAATTAGAAGCTTCCTAAATAAGAAAAAAAATTGATTTGTCCATTTAGCACTTAGCATTCTTTAGCCATTGCTCAATGCCTACCGTATCTCTTGAAAAGCCATAAAAATTGACGATATATTATGCTCGGCTTAAGCTACATCTCAAACAAGTTATGTCAGAAGAAAGAATAAAAACATAAAAAAATAGCATTAACTCAGCAACCCGAAGGCTAACGTAATCCGTATCATGCACAGATCATGGAACAAACAAAAGTTCTGCTCTGTCGAGACAATTTCGATTCTTGGGATCATTCCCTTTCTACGGAGGTCGGGGGAGGGAGAATGCAGACGAAAAGATAGAGGAGAAAACAAATGAAACGTTCTTATCTTTTCAGTTATTAAGGTCAACGTCACAGAGCACGGAAATTTCTTTCGGGAAAAAGGGGAAAAGTAACGCAACTGTAGATGCTGTTATACAGATGTGTGGATCTAGAGGATTAAATGTATGCGTTCAAGCATAGTTTAAAGCTTTCACTGTACCGATATTTTTCTCTGAAATACGTGTTTAATAATGCATCAGTTTCAGCACAAATATTGATAATATTCTGAAAAATAAATCAGCATGGAGGGGAAGGATTAGTGGGACAAATATGGCTCATGGTATGTTTAAATGAGATAAATATCGCGTATCGGCGATACTAGTAGCATAAGTCAAAAATTTGAGAAAGCAATAGTTATTTACTTAAAATCTCAATTTGATGAGCTTTTTTTTCCACAGTACTGTCAAAAAACTATGTCCTTAAGCCCGCCATAAGGATACTGAGAAAAGAGGGAAGAAATACTCTTGTAGCGGGAAAAAGTCTTCAAGAACCATTGAAGTGGCTGACTTCAGGATACAAGATTTTGGAAGATGGAAATTTTTTGTGATTGATACTCAACCTAGTACCAGGTATTTGTAATTTTTTTTTTGACAGTGCTGTGGAAAGAAAGAAAAGTCACCAAATTGAGGTCATCAAATCAATATCCTTAACCTCTTCATTCCAAGTTTACTCAATTGGGTACATTTTAAAATACTGTTTATTAACTACTGTTTGCGCAATTTGGAAGCTATAACACCCAATTGTTTTTGAAATTAACCAACAGAAAGTTTACTTCGTTTTAACCATGGAAAACATGGAAATTGGCATTAATTATTATTTAAACTAATTATTAATTAAAATAAAAATTTTTTTTTAGTAATTTTGTTTTGTAATCATTTTTTAAAATCAGACAACCAAAAAATTGCATCAAAACTGTTTATGCTTAGTTCTGGGGTCTGAAGAGGTTAAGACCGCCGTAAGCAGTTCCTTCCATTGCAGATATGATTCTAATAGCACTTTTTCTAAAAACATCATCCATATTTTTTCTGATCCAGTAACTCTAAAGATCTTGCATGCAGTTATGTTCCTTCTAAATATTCGTGGAGCTGACTTTCAACTTCCTACGTTACAGTTTCAATAGGACTTTCATTCGCAGTTCTCAGATTTTTCTTCTTTTCTTTGTTCATTATATTTATGTCATTTATTATTATTATTGTTATTTACGATCATTTTTTTTCTTTTAAGTTTTGCATTCTATTTTTACAAAATTTGTCTACGCAACATCACATGATCTGCGATACCCAGCGGATGCTTAGTCGCTCCTGGGCTCTTTCTTTATTTTTTTTTTTTCGGTTTCTTTTCCTCTCAATCACCACAGCCGGCAAACCCTCGTCAGGGTAGGTAAGGTCGTAATTGGTGAGGTATAAATAAATACGTCCGCCATTACTAGATGTTTCTATAACGACATTTTAAGTAGAAATTCCCATTTAATTAACACTGTACGACATTCAAAAAATTATTCATATAACCTTTGAAAGTCTATAAATACCTTTAATTTTTAATTTACCAAAGATTTCAAAACATTTTACATTTCCTCTTGAAAGAACTTTAATCTTTTTATTTAAAACTCTAGAAATGTATACTTTAAGTAAATGATTTAAAGCTTTGTATTTTTTACAAAGATTTCACAACACTCATTATTTTTTATTGAAAGGGGCTTAACCTTTTGTAATGCAGCAAGGAACAGATTTATAATAATTCTAATAATAATATTAACAAATTACAAAAGGATTTCATTGACCTCCAAATCCTACAAATTTGTATTACTAGAGCTCACCAAATGGTCAAAATTCGACCGTAATTCTTTAAATTTTGAAGTTCAGCCTCGAATGTTTAAAAAATTTTTATACACTTTTAGTTTCCCTCTTGACAACAGTTTGTTCTGTTCAACTATTGCAATTGACTATAACCTATCTCTAGTGAGACTGATTTACCACTCAGTTAGTTATTTAATTTAATGCAATTGTAACACATATTAACATAAATTTTATGTAACACTCGTTATATATAAATTTTATGTAACACACATTATGCATAAATTTTATGCAGCATTTTTTTTACATTAGCTTTATCTTTCGGCACTCGTTCTGGAGTAAGAAAAAGAATATCATGCTATCTGATAATGAATAAATTAAAAATGCAAACACTCACTTTCAATTTAATCGAGAGCGCTAATGCTAATCTAGTCTTGCAAACCGTTGATTCGAAGCAAAATAATGCCTCACCGTGCTTATTATCTCAATTTATATTATATTATATCAGACATTGCTAGCTTCAAATTGTATTTTCTTTTCTTTTACTTGTACTAGACGTTTTATTATCATATGCATTATTTTGGAAATGTATTAACTAACAAATTAAGATTAGAATTACTTTGCATTGACATTCATTTAATATATTACATTTTCTCTTTTGTTTTGTTCTTGCATTTCTTCTTTGACTTATAAATAATTAAAAATGCATTGAGTATTGTACAGATATTGTAGATGTAAGGAATAGCATGGAAGTATGGCGAATAAAGACTTCTAAAAAAAAGCTTCGAATCAACGTCGAAAGTAGAAAAAAATAGTAACTATTAAAAATTTTTTGTTATTGATAACACTAAAATTCATCAATATTTACTAAACAAAACAAAAGTAAGAAATTCGTTTGACAAACAGAGGAGAACATGGCACTTAATTGTCTTGTCTTTGCCTTTTTATATATAGATATCTAAAACTCATACATTGTGTTGGTTTTAAACGCTTAAAGGGGAAAATCGTGGAACAGTACCACAAAATTTCTGCAAAAAAATGCATTTGTATATATGTGTACGCAAGAACTTGCATACATAGTATTTATACCTATGCAAGAACTTGCGTACATCAGAAACGTCACAAAATGTGAATGCTACGAAATTAGTTATAAAAAGAGGGGACTGTGTTGGTTTTTAATTCCAGGAGTCTCTCTTACGATAAGTTTACCGTTTCGAGTTTAGGGTGCGTGACGAATATTTTTACGAACCATTGAGCTTGATTATTATTTACAACGCATGAAAATGACGGTTTGAATGTCGAAGATTTTTTTAGAATTTACCAACTTCCAGCCTGGTTTCATACCGTTCTTGATTACAGTAATGCAATTGATGATCGCAATTTTTTTTATAATTCTTATATCAAATTTGAAACAACCAGTCAATGATGACCTAAATTTAATTCGTGTGATATATTTAAAAAATACAGTAAAAACCTTTCAGGAAAGAAATATTAAGCTCTATATTCATACGAACACATTTTAAATGAGTCTACTTATTCAGAAAGCTAACAAACTCTTCGAACAGTATTTGCAATGAAAACAAACTGGCGCCATTCGATTCCCGGGTAACGACTTTAAGAGATAGAGCTCGTATCACGTGGTGTTAATGATCTCGTGACTATGAGGATGATCTCCCGGGCGCATCGGTTCTCTCGCTTCACCCCTCCTACATGGACTCTTCTTTAAACAATCTGAGGATAATTCGACGAGAGCATTTAGGGTAATAGGAGGTGGAAAGAGAGAGAAGGAGAAGATGTAATGATCTTTTGTAGGAATAATTTTAGAGCATTTCGGAGGACTAAGCAGGGGAGATTGTGGACTCAAGTATAATTCTCGGTAGAATTTGAAATTCTCGAAACTATAAGAAGAGAAGCTAAACCCTTTCGCTACGGCACTCTTACAACTGTAGTACCAGTAAAAGTTCTCTTTTTGCTACATTCTTAAATGTATGAGTAGAGTATCCAAGGATAATTTTTTCCTTTTGTATGAGAGCTTTATTGGCATAGATTTTGTTTCGCAAAACTGCAGAGCTGAAATCCTTACAGGAACTACTGTATAATAGCATAAATATATGCTAACAGTTCGTTTCGTTCCTCACGTGCTTGCCGCTGTGTAAAGGCGAATCAAAATCCTTGTCATGAAGTAATTTCATAAAATTAATGTTTTAATTTAAAAATAATTTGCGATTATTTTTAAAGGAAAAAAAAATTCGAAGTCTTCGTAATATTTTCGGAAATGGTAGTCCAAAATCTTCGGAAATTTCGGATTACAATCACCCTGGGATGAAGCCGGTAAATTTATTTGTTGCTTTTTCCCCCTAGTAAGTTGTGAATTAAAATCTGAAAGAAAACAATCCTTCGAGCTTAGATAAATTCTTAAGAATGAAATCGGGAATATAAGTACCCATTTAAGCCTCGAACATTTTTGGCTACATTAACATTTTTAATCGCATGATTTTAAAATTATTTCAAGAACTACAAGAGTCAATGATCTCCCTGCCCTTTTCGTCACACTCCTCATCTATTTAGATGTAATAATTCATAATATACGCCGTAAAAGTAGAAGTCATTTTTTTTCTTATAAAATAGCAACTTTTTTTTTTCTGCTGATTTTGAAATATAAGATTTTTGAAAAGTTCTCGAGGTCCAGGTAATTTTCAGAATTAGCGCAAAAGATGCATAACAACCAATCATCAAAAATTAAAACTCATATTATTTTTTTCTTCCTAATGGGGCTGCGTATGGTCGCTGATCTTTGCCGATCTAGTGCATTCCCCGGAAACCGACATCCATTCTTTCAATAGCCCCCATCGCCGGATGCTATTACCACTTCGAGAATTCTGACGCTCAGTTTCCCCTTGGAGGGTGGCACCTGAGCTTTAAATGATGCGAAACTTCACTAGGAATGTAATTTAACCGAGAGTATCCAAACCAAACGGATACTCAAGGGATCATTAGCATGCCGCATAATATTACGACATGGGCGTTGACGATTTTACCGCACCTTGAAAATCTACCGACTTGGGGCAGCTTTAATCCTGCGAACTTGGGGGTACGAGGACAGTGCCTTGCCACTCTGCAGGCTTAAGAAACACATGAAGAACCACAAATTTCACAGGGTTGTGTAATTTCTAACTACTACTAACTTTTAATTACTACTAATAAGAGCCAAGATTAAGGAAACAGAAAATTATGTAAGAAACTTAAATCATTGTTTTCATCCTACTCAAAACCAATACAAAAAAGCTAAGCATTTCATTCCCAAAAATTTCTCTTCCTTTTCAAGTATGCCCCATTTTATTGCATTTTATTACACACAAACAATGAGACCCTCCCAAGGTCAGTTTCAATGATGATTGATTCCATCTATAAACAGGAAACAATTTCATCCAACCATCAGCATTTCGCTCCAACTTTCCGGAACACAGAAACAAAATATAATCCTTCAAAAGTAAAAACTGGAAGAAAAGAAAAGGAGATAAGGAAAAGAATTTTCCCTACAATAAGGAGTTTTTCGCCGAGGGGATAGAGCTCTCGGGGATATATACAGAGGCCGGGCTGAAAGCTGGCCTCGTTCCAAATTTTCCGTGCTCTGCGGCTCTTAGATAAAAGGTTTTAGAGTTACCGTTCTCTTAAGCGCTGACTGCGATTATCTAAAGCTTAACCTCCATAAACATGGAGATGAATAAACAATTCCGACGCTGGGTGAAATAAAGAAGCAGAGACGATGCCAACGTCTAATTGCAGTAGTTTCCACAAGATAAATTGTTTTATTCAGACGCTTTGACAACCCTAAAATGGTTACAAAGCCACCGGTTTCTCTGGTGACAACGTAAAAAGGGCACAATTTGAACTTATTTGAAACAAAATACATTTTTTAAAGAATTAGAAATTTGTTTTGCTTGTATTTCAGGAGTCTTGATGTCCCCTGGGTAGTTAAAAAAAAAAAAAAAAAAAAAAAAAAAAAAAAAGTTGTGAAATAATCACTACTAATTTTGACATCTTTTTTTTTTTTTGAATTTTTAACATTGAAGAAAAATATTGCTTGCAATTTAAGTATAGGGTGACTTGAGATATTTTTTTTAATACCATATTCAATACAATAATGAAATCATTTATTAAAACACACAATATAATTGCCAGGTACATTTGTCTGTTCCAAACCGAAAATTGAAGCAAAACATTTTAAAGTATAAAAGTTTAGTCAGTAAATGAATCCATTAATTCTATTATTTTTAGGTTGAATATTTTGAACTTGACAAAATGTAAAAAAAGTTCCACGCTAAGGAAATCAAAAATAAAAGCTGACCAATGGATTACGAAGGAAAAAAAAAGAAAAAGAAAAAACCCTCCAGCAAGTTAAAATACTTAATTTGTATTTATTATTAATTATAAGCCATACTTAATTTAAATTATCATGCAAAATTGTTTTCAGTAGTGCAAAAATAAATTTGCCAACATGTAAAAATTTCTATATATATTTTTGAAAAAGGCTTTTCGCAAATAAAAAGAAACATTTTTCAAGGAATTTTACCCCACTCAACTTCGTACTTTCTCTCGTAACGAACACACGTACATATACTTATATATATATGTATATATATATATACAGACATACATACGATATATACAATCCTTACTTATATTAAGAGAAGCCAGAAGTACTTGCAAGACTAAAATAACTAGAAATAAATCAGACAGCAGCCGGGAAAAAAAACGCAAGACAATCAGAGCTCCATCATTGCTAGCTCAGCTTTTTTCTTCGCTAACGTGTAATAAAGAAACATTATGTTTCACTTCGTTGTTTTTTCCTCAATACGTTCTTCAATTGCTACAGCTGTCGCTTTGTAAGCTTACAGGTTCGAGAAATTATTTGTTTACGGTTATCAAATAATGTCGAATTTTCGTATAACGAATCTCAATATTACGAAGGGCAGCTTGGATGCCCAAGTGGCATTAGAAACAACAACAACAAACAAAACAACATCAGAGTACTAAATTTTTTCTTTAAAGGGGGGAAAACTTTCCCCCTTGTGTTATTATTGTTAAACATGTGTATGTTAGAATAGAGCATAAAATTTAAATACGACTTCAATCTAGTTAGTTTAAATATATTTAAATGATTTAAAGGCTTTTGTACACAGATAGAGGAAATCTTATAGTTCTAATTATATCCGCAATTTCTTATCACCTTTCTTGAATGCATTTTCACGTTCCCTGACGTTGACCTTAATGACAAAGAGATAAGAACATTCCATTTGTTTCTCCTTCTATCTTTTCGTCTACATTCCTTTCCCCTCGAGAGAGGGAGCGATACCAAGAATCGAATATTTCTCAGCAAAGAAGAACTTTTGTTACTTCCATGACCTGAGCATGATACGGATTAAGTTTGCCTGGGGCAGGTAAGTCGATGCAATTGTTCCTCTATTTATTAAAAAAATAAAGTGTTTGCCATGAAATTTAAGACCATTATAGTGTGCTGTTAGTATATATTCTTGTCCCTCTAACACTCGCTAAGAGTATCTAATTATTTGCATTGTAAATTTAAATTTGTCCCCGATGGTCGTGATACGCAAATGGGTTTCAAGTGAAATTATATTTTAAAATCACATTGCCCCTGTATATATAATTTAATTTAATTCAATGCAAATATATTTTTCCGGTTTTAATTTGCTTGTATGTGTTTTTTTTTTCTTTTTGAACGGCGAAGGCAAATTCATAATATGCTAAATGCATATATGCAAAATCGTATGGATATTGAAGACATGGACTGACTCGCCTGCAACAAGCTATTAGATCCCATCCATTCCCGTTCCTGGTGGTTCATCGTCGCCGGAGTTGCGCTGCGTAGGAGGCCTGCGTTCTGAAAAGATGTCAGCCTGAGTCGGTGCGCTCGAAGTTCTTCAAATATGTGTTGAAAGTTCTCAACCTAGTTTTGTGCTGCATCCCCGGGGATTGCTTCAAGATAGTGTTTTTTCTTAATGAATTTGAAGATGACTAGCCGGCAGTTAGGAAATGAATATTTTGATGGACATAAGTAGCTGTTTTTTTCTTTGTTTCTTTCCCTTGTTTTTTAATGTTAAATAAATTGTCATTTGTTTATCATGATTGATTTTTTTCACTCATTCATACTCTCAACCACATTTTATTTTTGAAATAACCTTTTGGGTATAAAATGTTTTCGGTATTTTAAACACACAAAAGTTCATACTTTTCGTCAGCTTTTCAAATTTTTCTGACAGGGTCGTTAACTTTTCGGAACTCTCAAGAGATGAAAATGTTGCAGGAGACTAAAAAAAAATTCAAAACCAATGAATAGCAGCTAATCACTAGTTGAAAACAAGAGACAATTTTCCAAATACAGTTACATGGACCATTGGCGAGTTCAGCTATATACAGGGTGCTCATAAAATGTCTATACATTTTACTTAAACGGGCTTTATTCTGAAATATAAGTCATTTACATGAAAACTCAACACAGTAGACTAAATTAGAACAATTCAATGTACCTCCCCTGAATGTTTAGGTACAATTGCCACTGTTGCAGTACACTTCTACACAACCGGTCCTTCTGCAAGGCTGTTGGTGTACAACTGCTGGCAGCCATAGATCGCTGTTTTGATTGCTTAATGCAGCCTGTCTTAATATAAATGGATACAATGTATTTCACTTAATATGTGTGATACATAAATAGTACATATATATGAGCATAATATTGTATAAATGTTTGCTAGATTACAAGAATGTAGTGTTCGGTGAATGAGCTGGAGTATGTGCTCTGGTATCTTTCATAAATGAATGTTATAGTTTTCAAGAACAATTAGTAGATTTTTTGTCTTCATGATAGTTATGCACTAAATTTTGATGACTTAACGTTTATAAAATAACAACATGAAACTATTCGTATAAATAACTAATGGGTGGGTGTTAAATAAAAATTATTAAACTACAAATAGTTTGCAGCGTTTTATATTCTTTTAATTCCAAATATAAAGCACAAAATTTAATTTTTCCCTACTATATTTAATATTTCCATTGACGTTCCCCAAACAATTAATTACTGAAATGTTACTGTCGCGTTATTTGTATTATTCCAATTCAACCGTAGTTTAAGCAAATGCCCTATTTTGTGACGTAAAAAAATGCGAAGGTTTATATACTGAAATTTATGATTACACCTAGCTGTCGCTACTAAAACTTTAAAGCTTGATTCTGAAACTTCTATAGAATATGGTTGGTTATATTGACATTTTTAGTACACAATCGTAGAAATTATCGTCCAGTTATTTGAGCAAAAAAACCCTCAACCATTCGAAATTTAATTGCTCATTATAAGAAAATATTCAGGAACTCTTGTAGGAAAATCGCTACATGAATCAAGATGTTGCACGCTCGCAAACACCAGGAAAGCACACATAAAGCAATGATTGATGGTGCACTTAAAAAAGACCGTGATCGTTAAACTACGGAACTCTAGAGACTATCCTTTTACATTTTTTTACAACCACTCTTTTTCAAAAATGTAAGGAATATTGAATTTCTAAGCGCATTAATCTTGAGATCCGTAAACTGTAAAAAAAATGCGTAGCTTAATTAAAATATAGTTAATGCGTTATTAATGCACCTATTATGTTTGATAAGGGGAGGGAAAAGTCTGGACGATGTTTGTTGACAGCTAAATGAGCCTTCTCTCATCAAATATATGCACTATTTTATGAAAGTGCGATCATCCTTTTATTTCTATCTTTATTAATGTTATGAATTCGGGTTTTCATTATTTAGTGACGCATTCCAAAACGATGCTGACAACTGAATATGCTCACCTTTCTGAAGTATATTCAATACCTTTTATGAAAGTATGATCATTCCTTTATTTCTTTTTCGATTAATTTTGTGATTTCAAATTTTTATTATTATTTTGTGATTCATTATTAAAAAGACGATATTGGCAATTGACTTGAGCAGCTTTTTCTGTAATATATCCACCACATTTTTATAATTTATGTTAATTTCTCTTTTTTTTTATATTCATTTTATGATTTCATGTCTTCTTTTTTCAGTGACTCATTCAAAAGTAATATTGATCAGTGATTAAAAAAATATATTAATGTTTACAATCGAGCCTCCCTATCATTTGCCTCACCATTATTAACGAAAAATGATTTGCACCACCTTTTTATAAAATTATATTTACCCTTTATTCATTTGATATGTTCATTTTTTTTATTTTGCAGGTATCTTCTAATGTTAAAAATTCGGGTTTCCACTATTAAGTTTCTTTTGAAAACAATACTGACAACTGAATATTCCTTCTTCTTTAAAGTACACCATTTTAAGAAATTATTCTTATTTTGTTTCTTTTATTAATTTTATGAATTTGTATTTTCATTACTGAGCGACTGTATATAAGAAATATTTCGTATTCTATAAAGTTGGTGAATTAAGATTTTCTTTATTTTGTGATTTATTAAAAAACATTACTGACAACTAAGCAAGACTATTTTTCCCTAAATAAAAACACTATTTTGTGCCCTCTATTTAATCCACCTATTTCGCATATTTTTTTTTGAATTCAAATTGTTTAGTGATTCATTTGAAAACTCTAAATCACAATGTGTTACGTGCCTGAGTTAGTAAACTAAAAGCTAACTAAAAGACTAGCGTAAAAGTTTCACTTCAAAATATTGCCATCTTGAGGTTTCACTCTTTAAATGAATTTACATGCTTTTTAAAAGAATATGGGTCCTTTCACATCAAAACAACTACAGAAACAATCCTGTTTTGAGACAAATTTAACGAAATTTTGTTAATTTATTGTACCCTCAAAAGGGAAAAAGTCCACAATGGCAGATTTTTTTGGACATATAGTTTTTGAGTTACTACTTTTTGATTATGGTAGAGTTGGAATTTCAGTTGATTACGCTTGCTTCTCGTTATTGGCATAAATTGGTTGGCAGTTATTAAAAACCAATTGATACAAAGAAAAATAAAAATTATTTTCATTTCGTGAGTCTGTACTCAAAATTATAATCGAGCTTTTCAAACCGATTGCATTTTTTACTTTTTGTGGTAATCGGGATTACTATAGTCGTAATCCATTACTTTTCTTGAAATTTTTTTCCTATAATCGACTCGACTGCAAATGTACTACAACATTCATCCTCTATAATAAACACGCCCATAATCTGAATACTTTTGTTCTGTCCCTTGAGTGTTCAGAATGGAAATTCGCTGTGTATTCCACTATTAGGGGGAAAGTAATTTTTAAGAATGGAAGAAAAAAAGTTAGTCAGTATAAGCAATAGTCAGCACGAGGGTGAGTTAGTTAAGAACCAACGACTTGCGTAGAATGCCTGCAACGAAGATTTCGTCAGTGCTGAAATCGGTATGAATCCTCCCTAAAATTGCAGGGAGAGCAAGATTTTAATCTACCATTACATTCATGTGTCCCTATTGCTACAAATAAAAAAATATTTAAAAAAAAACTGCAGGCAAAAATAATCAAAGTACGAGAAAGAAAACCACAGCTCACTCTAAAATAAAATAATTAAAGTTCTTCAAAACTTAATAATTTCGATTTTCCAAAGTGAGACCTTCTCCTACTGCCGTGAGACTCCTTTTGGCCGTGTGGATCAAAGCACCATCTTCGGAACAACATGAACCGTAGATCGAATTCCCGTAGCATATTTCACTTCGACAAAATGACAGAATAGAAGTCATTGTGACATTCTCCTATATTATGAAATAAGTATGTAGCAGTGAATGTATTGATTTTTATTCTCTTTGCATAAATAACACTACTATTAAATAGTAAAGTAGTTATACGTAACAGCTGTTCTAGGTAATTCCGAATATTTTGTTGTGCAGGCTGTTTCTTGTTAAACTAAGTGTTGCACACTTATGGACGTGAAATATACTTTTATCCACTTTTAGCGTGTAATTTTTAAGTAATTACTGCAGCATTACATATTCAAAATCCTTAGATCTCACCTATTGATTCAAAATTCAATTTAAAAAGATGTAAATGAAAATTAGGTTTTATTATTCGTTCGTTGTATCCATTAGGCATTAAACGCGTTGATGCTATTTCATGTCATCCATTATTTTCAGCAATGCAATTCGGTTCATTTCATGAAGAAGGCGACAACAATTACCTTAGGCAATAAACTGCGGTCACTGATCGCACAATAATATTCAGCTATGCATGTTTGAAATGCAAATGTGCGCACTCTAACTTATTCAAAAGTTTCTGCTGGTTGAATGTATGAGGTCTATTATGTATTCGTGCAAATTGCTTTACGGTGAAAGATGCGGCCTTTCGACACAGTTATTTAATTAGCTCTTTCTAAAGCAATTATTGTTTTACTTAATAATGAATAAACTCTGCACGTTAATATTAGCAGAGCCAGACACATCGAAAGCAGTTTCATCTAAACTGAATTATGTTTTCTTCTTAAGATAAATTAAGGACACTAGAACAAAAAATGGGTACTTGATAAATAAATGCTTTTTCGTCACGAGTTTTACTTTATAACCGACTTCCGAAAGGAGAAGGTTATCAACTCATACCCTTTGTGTGTCGCTTTTTTTGTTTGTTTGTTTGTCCCTTGATAACGTCGCACTGAATGAACCGATTTTGATGGTTATTTCTTTGGGCAATTGAGGGTGGTCTCCCATGGGTCCCGTACTTCAACCATATTCGATAATAAGAAAAAAAGTTATGGGCAGAAATATAGTCATTTTTATTGTTTTTTTTTTACCTATACCTCTGATTAAATGAACCGATTTTAATGATTTTTATTTTAATCGATAGAAGGTGGTAAACTTAAATAACGTACTTCTATTTGACTACACTTGTTCTCTTAAAAAGAACAATATGGGTGAAAATCAAGTATTTTTCTTTTAATTTGAAAGGTTTGACTTGATATTTCTTTGTTGAGTAAATTATTAATAAACTAGCTGACAGGCACCGTGTTGCACGGGATAACCTTGTATCATTTGCATGTCAAGTAACACATGTCCAAAAATCTGTTGTAAATACATACGGAAAACATGTCTTAAAAAATTCAAGTAGAAGATGGGCAACAGTCCCTAAAAATCCTATTTATTCAGTAAAACTCATTAAAAATCCCGATTGCATTAAAAACAGCAGCTTCTAAAAACTCCATTTAGACCAAAAATAACAAACCATAAAATTCATATTAAAATGCCAACAACAGTTCATAAGAATTGCCATTAGAGTAAAGGCAGAAGTAATTCAAGTGCACATATGCATTAGGATAACTGTTCCAAAATGATATCAAGAGTCGTAAAAATCCCAATTTCAATATGGACAATACTACATCTAAAAATTTCTATCAGAATAAGAGCTGTATTCTAGTTAGAAATGTTTATTAGATGAAAAACAACGGTACCTGAATATGCCTGCTAGAATATAGAAAACACTTATTAAAGTACTCCATTTGAATAAAGCAACTATTCCTAAACATCCCTATTAGAACAAGGACACCAGTCCCAAACAATCTCCATTAGAGTAAAGACATCAGGGACTAAAAATACCCCTTAGACTACAGACCTTTAAGAGCTACTGTTGCTAAACTGACCAACAGTCCATCTTAAAATCTCCACCAGAATAAGGGCACCAGTTCCTCCAAATTGTGATTGCAAAATCGTTGAAACATTTCCTGAAAATTCAATGAAATAGCGCTTGTATAAAATTCGGAAGAAAGAAGAGCATTTTTTCCAAAGGCAAATAAACATGCACATTTAAGTTAGAAAATGTTCAGTACTGAACCAATACTAAGGGAGGTATTAAAGAAATTCTTTATCTATTGAAAAGGCCCATTATGTGTGGAATATAACATCTTTCTATGCATATAACCAGAGTCCGACAAAAATGCGAAAATCTTAGGAGCCAGAGAAAATATTCAGGCCGCTTATTTCATTGCCGCTTATTTACATCACCAAACAACCCAATGAAAAGCATTGCAGATAGATATGCAAAACGTTTAAGGGTTAATTACGGGTAAAATATACTTTACTTTATACTTTGAGTTATTATTGTGCTATATAAGTAATTTTTTAAACATTTAATTCTCCAATTCTGCTATAAAATACTTTATTTTCTATTTAGAGTTATTAGTTTTTCATTTATTTGTCTAGTTTCTGTAGTGAAATACTCAATTTTCTATTTAAACTTATTATTTTGAAAAAAAAAAGTTGAGAAAAACGAAGTCCAGCTGCGATTTTTGGGGGGGGGGGGGGGGAATCCAAAAAGTGCGTTATTTTGAAAAAAGAATAAAGTTCGTAATGTCAACTTTTTGTTCGGAAATAAGTTCAACTTTTTGCAATGTTTAATGAAAAATAACTGTCCCAAAGAAACCGCTCTAGTCTTTGATCGTTATTTTAAAAATAAAAATAAAGTTCAGAGAAAAAAATACCACTTTGGCGATGTTTGCGTCGGAAATGTAAACACCTCCAACCCCGGGGTTTGGAGCCGAAAAAAAAAAAAAAAAAAAATCCAAAATGGTGCCAACGCCCAGTTATACTTAAGTCTCCCGAATTTGATTACGTGCTTCTTGTCGTTTTGATTTATTCTCGCTCAAAATACGTAGGAGAATAAAAAATTCCTTTATTTTCCAAACACAAGGCGCATGCGCCGGGCTGCTTTACGTTTTACGCGCAGAAACCTATGCGCACTTTACGTACCTTCCTTGTATATCTTACGTCTTGGTGTGCAGATCTCATGATCCTATACAGCCAATAGCTGTTTGAGAAGAGAAGAAGGTAGCGATATGAGCGATTATTGGCGACGCAACTTGGCGATTGAATGGGAAAGCTGAAGGCTGAAGGGGGGGGGGGGGGGACACCCGCTTTGTGTCTGCGCAATGGAATCTTTTTCCCACTTTGGAGCGTTCGGAAGAGGACTCCAGTTTTGGATGAAAAATCACTCCTATCAACTTGAAGATATCAATAAAGGGCTGAGCTACATTTTGAAGCTAATAGCAAAGGAACTTTAGAATTTTTGTAACGAAATAGTTTCAACATAAACTTTTGCAGACAAAGTGTTTAAGAAGTAATTTAAAAAATAATTTCCTTTCATGATTTCCAGTCTGATATCTTTTTCAACTAGTTGGTAATAAGAATTCTATTTAAAAATACCGATCTCTTTAGAGCCTGTTTTTCAGCAATTCAAATGTAATAGTTATTCAAAAGATTTCAATATGCTAATAAAATAGATTCTGGTGAAATGCAAGGGGGTATCTTTTTTAAAAACCATAAAACAAAACCGCCGAAGCCTTTTTCGACATTTTTTTTTCCTTCTAAAAACGGCTGTTGGGACAGGAAACAAGATTTTAACGATTTTCACTTGCAAAAGAGTATTGCCAAACGTGGTTAAAGAAACTGCAGTTGTTGGGACACCACTTGTCTGCTGCATTATTCATGAAAAAGAGAAATATCGCTTCATCTTTGGGTCGTTAGTTAGAGAATAAAAACTATTTCTGCGGCGAAATGTTTCTTTTATTCCTGTGCGAAATGATTTTCAGAAAGTATAGTCGTACTGACGATAATATATGACAATTGATTAACATTTTTCTCTCAGAAGAACTCCGGTTAAATATCTCCGTTTTCCCCGGTTTTTCGTTCGAGGTTTCGATGACAATAAACTTCATCGAATTTTGTACAGATAAGATTAAAAAATGACGAAAAATCAAGTCGACAAAATGTAACTGTCTTAAAATCAAGGATTTTATGATGCTTGGTAAGCTTATGTAGACTAAACTACAAAGTATAAATTCAAACAGGCAAATCAGTGGTTTAGTTGCATCGCAGAACAGATTGCATTGATCTGTCAGCACATTCAGCACCCTGGAGTTATAATTAACGCACCAAACAAGTAATCGCCTTCTTTCATACGTTAAGGACGTTCGTAAACAAGGTGTGCACACTGTTAGAAATTTCATCATGAAATTACGGTTAAATGACCGGCAGCAGTCTGTCCATCTAATTCACCGCTAAATTTACGGTTTGGAACATTTTTCTATCTTTACGGGATCTAACTGTTTCCACAGCTTGGTTAAAAAGCCGTAAATACAAAGATTTACGGTTTTATAACCATTTATAAATGGTTTCAAAACAAAAGTTTTACCGTTTTTGAACTATTTCGAGGCGTATAATGTTCAAGCCGTAGAAACCGTAAACGAAGCTTGCGGGAATCGAACCCGGGGGAACGGTATACCAACCTTTCTCCCTAACCATTCGGCCATCTGCACCACACAAAGCGGTCGTTTATTTATCAATAAATCTTCCTTTTCAACAGGAAAACTGCATTAAAATTGAGATTTCAGTTTTTGATTGAATCCAAAGCCATCTTTGGTCTAAATTTACTGTATATTGACGAAAATCATTTTATTTGCTGCAAAAATTAAAATACAAAACAAGCTACATAAATGATATTTTTCGCAATCAGTGGTTTGAGTACCATCTTTTTAATGGTTATTCAACTGTTGTAATTAAATATGGTAAAACAACAATAAAATAAATGGTTATTTTACTATTTTCTTACAGAAATTTTTAACAGTGTACCCCCACTACCGTAATCCTTAGACGAGCTCAAAGAACGTATCAGTGCTGCAGTGCAGACAATTGACAAGACTAACAAAATGTAAAGAATGAGCTCGATTATCGTCTGAACATGTTGCTCATGGGCTGCAATAGTGGCACAACTCAAAAAACAAGCGTTTTGGACCGAGAACAGATGTAAATATGAAAATACATTCTTTTCAGCAGAAATACTAGCACAACTCATAATTGAATATTAGGTCGTGAGATGGCAGCAAACTAAAGCCTTTCTTATGCATTTTCCCTAGCAATGAAAACTTTAAACCCTCTTATCTCAAAACAGGCTTTTTTGAGTTGTGCCGCTATTACAGCCCATGAGCGATGTGTCACCAAACGGGACTATTACAAAAGGGGGTATAAACTTGGTGAGTTCGCGGTTCTTTTCATACATCTTTCATGTGCGTACGTGTAATACTTTTGAAAATATAGCATTTCAAAACGAATTAATCTAGCAAAACCTGTATATATACATATATATGAATACACCACTATGAGAAAACAATTCACTTTTCGTGAATTGTTTCCTCAGAAATTTTCAGTTTGTTTCAAACTGAAATTTTCACGCCAGTTCAAGCCAATTCCACTGTAGAGAAATTTTTGATAACTGATGCTGAATGATGTCACACTATAATTGATGCGCAAAACTGTTCCTCATCACAGTTAAAAGGCAAATATTATTTTAGAACGCACGCTAGCATACGACTCCTAATTTTATATTTAAATAAGATCAAGCGGGATTAAGGTTAATTTTCTCCAGAGTAATACAGATGAGGACTACCTACAAGAAAAGCAGCTGTTATTTTCCAGTCATATTAGTTAAAAAGAAAAACATGCAGTTAATTTTTTCTAAAATGGAAAGCATGCAAGCTGTTAGTACACAATACACGTTAAAATATAATAATCAATAGTGGAAGTTTGAAAGAAATTCTATTGGCTACCTTCAGCAATGTTCTTTAAAAAGAACAGGTATAACAGACAGCCACGCTTAGTCAAACTGTCTATTTAGGAATACACTCCTTTCTGAAAAATCTGTTCCTCTCTTATCAGAAAGATCTCTCTATTTCAAAATGCTAATATCTAGCCAAGATTCTCATCATACGAGCTAAGAGAGTGCGTCGCTGATTTAATGAATCCCCCGAAAATAATAGAAAATCTCGCCGGCTGAAAAATTCTAAGAAAGCAATTTGGAGATATTCCATTTTGCGCTTTTGACGGTTGAAAAGGAATTTCAATTCTTAGCGAAAGTGCTGTTTAGGTCCTATGGTTAGCGATTTTGGCTGCAGGATTATCAAGGAACGGTTGAACTGAGTAATATCTAATTCTAAACTATCGCCAAATTAATCGTGCTGCAAGGACCTAGACGACGTGTCAAACCAATTACTAACGTGTTTGGTTTTTAGCCTACTTTCCCGTAAAAGTAAAAAAAAATAATAATAAAGCATGAAAGAAGGCTTAATGTATCGTGAAAATATCGTTAAAAATCAAGAAAAGTCAAAAATAAGTGAAGTAATTAAATAAAGATTGAAAAATAAAAAATTTGAAAGTAGGGTATTGAGATGGGGAAAAAGTGTGTCTGTCGGTCTGTCTGTCTGTCTGTCGGTCTGTCTGTCGGTCGGTCTGTCTGTCTGTCTGTCTGTCTGTTTGTCTGTCGGTCTGTCTGTCTGTCGGTCTGTCTGTCTGTCGGTCTGTCCCCCCCTAATAACTTTTGAACGAATTGTCCGATTCAAAAAATTCTTTTTGCATTCGAAAGATCTCGGCGAGGACACCTCATTTCTATATTTTACTTTTTGATTTGAACAATTTTTTGTTCAATTTTGAACAGTTCAAAAAATTTTAACATTAGCGCCTATGGACAAAATTGAAGCAAATTCTGTAAACTCTGGGCACAAGAGCCAAGTTCCTATTGCAAGCTTATTGAAAGGAGTTCTCGGCGTGAAATATTGATTTGAACAGTTTTTGTTCATTTTTGAACAGTTCAAAAAATTAACACAGAGCTTACGGGGAAATTTCAACCCTATATAAATCCTGATCTAACGGACCGATTTGCTTGGAACAAACTTTATCGGAAAGCTCTTATAACGTAGAACATGTAGAAATAGAAAGTTTATCCAGACCTTACGAGCCTATTTTGCTATGAAATTTTTTGATCGGGATTTTCAAGGATATTTCTCAGTGACTCAATGAGTGAAATAATGATTGAATGAATAAATGAAAGGGTGAAAGAATAAATCAATGAATAAATGAATGAGGAAAAGAATGAATGAATAACTTATTGAATAAATGAAAATATAAATAAATGAGTGAATAAATACATGAATGCGTATTTGAATGAATAAACACTTGAATGAGGTAACGAATGAATGAGTAAATGCATGGCTGAATAAATGAAAGAATGAATGAGTGAGTGAATGAATATGTATTATTCGTTGAAAAAGGTATATTTTCAATAATTAGAACTAAAGATAAATAAGAAAGAGAGAGAAAGAGATAGCTAGATTATAAATTTGAATTTGGTGTATACGGGAAAGTAGGCTCGTATAGTTCTAGACGGAACTTCTTGTTTACATTTTAAATTAGTATAAAATGAGTGTGTTTAGTCCAGAATTCTAAATAAAAAGATGTATTGCAATCTAAAAAAGTCAACTTTTGCTCGAAATTTTGATGTTAAGCAAACTGATTAATTGATCAATAAAAACGTTTTGCGCATTTAGGAAACATAGTTTGCAGAGTTTAGAGAGGAAAGCAAAGCGGAAATGCTCAGAACAATGCTGTGTTTATTCTTGAAATTAAAAAAAAAAAATATTCAAAATAGATATTAATTTAGTTTTACAGTTAGCTTTAGCCTACAGTTTAATTTCTATTTACAGCATTCATTTTAAGGGGAGAAAACAAACATCAGATTTAATACAAATAGTCAATAGACGGTTTAAGTATGTTTTTTTTTTCAAAATTTTTAACATCAGAAAAGAATAAAACAATTTTGTTTAAACATTCTTGTATTACAACGTTGGATTTTCAAATGCAGGAAAACACATCGGCGAGTCGAACAGGTTGTTAAAAGTCAAATGCCTCAATTAATTATCTATCTGGAAATAAAAATGTATAACATAAAAGTGTAACTATATATTTTCTCTAAATAGGTTTCAATATCCGATTTTGTTTAAATAAATGTCAATAACTGTCTCTGAAACATTGCAATACAATTTTAATTATTCAAAGTTTGTGTTGTGGGGAAGGAGATATATACGAGTCGACGAATCAGGCATTTTGGAACAATTTTTTTTATTGTTGAAAAAAAGGTTACCAGAAAGTTTATGGCATTATGTCTCAGCACCAAATCTTGTTGAATTGAAGAAAGTTTACCTGCCCGAGAGAGTGAAATTTCGTCAAAACGTGATACAGTTCTACCATCAACCAAAGCTATCTGCCTGGCAGAGTGCCAAGAAGAATCTATTTATGTTCAAGGGAAGAATTGCTCGTATAAGGAATGGGCCGTGTTTGTGTTCTCCTTCTAGCTCGTTTAGCATCTTTGATTTCTTACGAACTGGTGATAAATGCCCGTTAAAAATTTAGTTGCTTCCAACAAACAGCGAAGCAAACATTCTTATTCGCGTACTAAACAAACGTACCTGCAAAACGAACTTCCCTAAAACTCGAATGGATTTGTTCTTTTCTGCCATGCGCAGAAGCGTCCAAATATCAAAACTCCGCGGTCAAACTGTACTTTCCCCAAAAGACAGCCATGTAGAATTTGTAACTCTGATACAAAATGGTGGATGCTTCGGCCTGTTGATATAGGTGCTCTAGCCGTAAGTAAATACGACGCTACCAGGAATTCGTCTCTATCGCTGGTTTCGTGATTTTTTAAAACTTCGTCATTGATATCGGAGTTCCTTATTTTTCACTAGTTTGCCAAATATTTAAAATTTTACATACACGCACAATCGCACATCCAGCTGAATCCTTAAATTTTCCGGCTTAAATTTGTTGAGAGCTGAGCATAGGATAGCATAAATTTTTTAGATTTAAGTCCAATCGTTATGGTTACAGCTGTTTATGGTGTGCCGTAGGTGGCCATTTTAGATTACTATGACTTTTAACTCATTGAATTCTTTGAATTTTACTTGAAAAATTGATAAAGCACAAAACGAAATCGCCAAAATAATGACGCTAAAACTGAGATCACCATTGATTACGTTATAACCGATGCATCGTTAGAAGCGGTGTCGTTATGAGCGAGTTCGAATGTACTTTGTTCGTATTAATAAATTAAAATACAATCTCGAAATTATATTGTAATTTATTAATCAATGCCAGTTACAAAGAGCAGGAACCAATCAGAAGCAGTTCCAGCCAGCCTGGGATTCATGGCTTATCCAATGAGGTTTAAGCAAATGTTATGCTTGATATATAAGGACCAGACCTCTGCCTTGACTTCATTCTCCCTCTGAAGGAGCCTGGAGCATGTCAGGCGAAAATTCAGAGAAATATCTTGGTTAGAATACGACCTATTAGCCCGGAAAATATTATGCTTGGTATGGACAACGTCCGTGAAAGTCTAAGTTAATAAAATCTCTAGGCTATTATTTCAAAATCATAGAAGCAAAGACGTATTTTTATAAAATTCCGCTTAAAAAGGGAATTTTAGTCATGTCATTAGAGAAGACGCAATAATCTTCACACCTTAAATTCTTTGAGAAATACACTTGACTAATTAAATTAACTCCCCGAGACTACCTCTGAAACCGCACTCAAGAATGTCACTTTCCAGTAAATGGAATCCCAACTGCTCCACCTGTAAAATCTCTCGCCCGCTTGGAAAAACTTTTCTCCCGCCGTTTTAAAATGCAAAGAGAGCTCCTTGCCCTTTCCGTAGTCTGCACTTAAAGAAGCTCCCGCTGATTTAATGAATCCATGAAATAATGGAAAATTTCGTCGCCAGCGGAATTCTTTGAATGCATTTTAAAATATTCCATCCTCGCGCTTTTTCGGTGCATGAAAAGGAAGACCGTCCACCTTAACATGCTGCGTGGACGAATAATTGCGTTGAAGGGAGTTCTTGTCATGGAACCGAAGAGCTTCTAAAAAAGTTTAAGTTTTTTGAAATAAAAAACAAATTTTTCTCCACATTTTTATATTTAATCTCTTTCACTCATTCATACCCACTGTTTGAATGTATAATAACATTTTTTATTTCTTACATACACAGTGTGTCAAAGAAGTTTTAAGACTTGGTTTATAGAATAAAACAAAAAAACCTAGTAATTATGAATTTTTAAGTATTTTTATTAAAAATAATTTAACTTTGTGCAAGTAAACAATAATAAAGATTTAATTACACGTTAATTTAAAGCACAAATGAGTGTTAAAATGCCGACATATGTTTTGGGATTGCTTGGAATCCCTTTTTCAATGCGACAGGGAGCTTCTAGATGCAAAACTTGCATCTAGAAGCTCCCTGTCTGCATTTTAACGCTCATTTGTGCTTTAAATTAACGTGTAATTAAAACTTTATTAACGATTTGAATGCCTGTTCCGGCTCACCCCATTGTGGGACTGCCTCCAAAGTTTGCGTCGAAGCTGCTTGTACAGTGTCAATGTCATCAAAGAAAAAAAAAAGTAAGCAAATGAACGAAGGTTTTGGCAGTGGATCAGCTGATAGTTAGGAGTTTCACAAATGTTCAAAAAGACAGATAGCGCCACTGTAAGCTTAGTTCCAGCTGTAGTCCTAAAAGTTCTTTGACAGACTGCGTTCCAACAGCTTCCACGCGAGCTTTTGAGGCAGTCCCAGAATGTGAGCTGGAACAGGCATTCGAATCGTTGTTAAACCGCTGTAACAAATGTATTGAAGCCGAAAGATCTTATTTTGTTTAAAAATGCTTAAAAAATATAATGATTAGTAACTATTTTATTTTATAAACCTAGTCTTAAAAATTAGTTGACACACTGTGTACAATGCATTTTTTGCCGAAAATTCTGACACCATTTTAAAATAAATTAGCCGTATTTTTTTGAGACCTAAAGGACGAAAATTTATTGAATTTAAAAAATATAAATGTGTATCAGCGTTTTGTTTTCATCTTAGATGACAATAAGTTTTAATATTCCTACAATGAAGTTACTCTCAGATCAATGAGCGCAGTATGAATGTTTACAAGAGCGTTCTAATACTGTATCGTTTTCCAACCGGGTATCACCCCTAGGGCTGTCGCACTCAGTATTAGGTGGATCGACGTGTGACAGAAAAAAAGTGAGAAGCCTTTTTAAAAGTAAAGTATTTTAAATTATATCCAAGAGTTACAAAGTTAAACATTTTACATATAAAATATTGTAACAAGAGGAGGGGGGGTCGTAAGGCTTTTCAGACCTTTTATTATTATTCGCCCTTTAAGGAGATCGCAGTTCTAGAAAAGTCGAGAAACGATGCAATACAGCAATCCCACAGACTATCAAATTTATCAGCGATTTACTAATGACAAAAAGAAATTTCAAGGCTTGCAATAAAACATTTTACCTACGCAAAACATAAATGAACAATAAAATACACGAAAAAGCAAAATAAATTACATTAGAGGATTTCAGTTTTTAAAACGCTGCTACGCTCTGGAAACAAAAAACTTATTTTCAGTTCGTTATGAGTCTAACATGGAAGCAGTTGGTATGTAATAAAATCTTCTGAATTATATGACTGCCTCTATTTGCGTCTTGTGACTTACTGTATGACGCAGCAAGATACAAAACAAAGAGCATTTTAAAGCATAAAAAGAGTCGAAAATTCAGTTAGTCAGATTTTCTTATTCTTAAAAGTTCCATCAATACCTTATGCCGTAAAAAGGTTAAAAGCTTTACCTCTTTATCAGAAATAATTTCATGAATCTATTTGCATTACCTCCGATCTTAAAAGCGTTGAACTTTTGTTACTTTATAAAAAACTCGATTGAGTTCTTTGGATCACCACTTTTAAGCCGTTATTTTCAGATATGAAGGCAAATATTGTCTGTTCCATTCTTTTAAAAATATGAGCAAATGTTCTGTATATAGAAATTCTGTCATGACAAAAGTTTTATTTATTTATTTAAAAATTCTTTATCTTTACTTATTTATTAAATCAGGCGGTGAGAAGCAAAGAGATGAAAGCTACCAATGAATGATTGCGAGAAAAACGCGATCGAAGTTTTAATATTATGAGAGCTTTATTGTTGATTTCTTTCTAAATCATGTTGGGGGCAGCACCTGTTAGGTACACCACCAATATATCTTGCCACAATATTGAATAATTCTTCATCTATCATTTGCACTAGTTATCTCTGACTTTTCGGACGAGGGACTTCTGCACTCCCCATAATACCCGCCGATCAAAAATGGGATGAACTGCCCTCCCCGTTTTTTTTAATGGTAGAGCTGCACTGCTGTGTCCGCAGAGAGGTGGAACGCACCTATTCCTAGGCTCCAGTTTGAACAAGTGCTGTCATATTCGCCATCTTAGGCCACCTTTACTAAATTTTGTTTCATGACGATTGTGGTTTCGTTTAATTAACACTACCACATTCGTTTTCTTTTATTCTCTTTTTAATCCCCCTTTTTTGCTTGTTCATTATTTGCTCAAAAGGAAACTTTTTTTTATTTGGGTGCAGGTCACACCACAGATTACTTACTGCCCCACTGATTTATTCTAATATTTAACAATGTCTACACCAGAATCAAAGCTCAAATACCGTAATACGAAACAAACGAATCCCACGCCGTGTTTAAAAATGCCGCATTGGCGTAAGTCATCAAAATGCATATTTTTCCACACTTTCAAATGCGGATCTGTTTCGGCATGAAACGGAGCGCGAAAATGACAAATGCATCTCCTGACTGACATCTCGTAATTCCCGCACTTTTCATTCGGTCGTCGCCACGCATGAAAACATAGCAGAGAAAATGACACTCCAGGACCATCCATCAGCGATGTTTGCGGAAGTTTTAACAATTTGCCGCTCGAAGGCCCGAAACCTTTCAAAT
This sequence comes from Octonoba sinensis, assembly GCA_038502835.1. Lineage (NCBI taxonomy): Eukaryota > Metazoa > Arthropoda > Arachnida > Araneae > Uloboridae > Octonoba > Octonoba sinensis. Next base: position 10,882,030 of record CM076606.1, on the reverse strand, counting down.
GGTTTCTCTTGTTCTCATCGCTAAATCCTTTTAATTCTTCACTTTTATTTATCTTACGGGGGATTAGTACAGTAAACGATCCTTGTGTTCCGATCGATGTGTTCTGTCTTACTTTGTAAATAAGTTTAATTTGAGGACGATTTTGTATTGAACCTACATACTTTAAAAAATTAGTCTTAAAGCCATTTTATTCTCAAAAATAGAACATGAATTGGAAGGTGAATAATATATGTAAGTAGAAAGGAATGATTTAGTATTATCAGTAAATTTTGATCCACTTAATAGAAAACTCTTTATTAAGTGAATCCACTTTAAACAGTTGCCAGTTAATAAAGGCATTTTAACATACTGATTGGCAAGAATTGCTTATTTAGTAAATAGGTTCATCTCTAGAAACACAATATAATTGTTCTTTATCAGAAAAATACAACTACAGCAGAAAAAGGCAATGTCTTTTTACAAAATACAAAAATGTATGAAAGTAAACACATCTTACTTAGATCATTATTAATCCAGTGAATGTATGAAGATTTACTCCATTTTTTTTCTAAAAGTCACAAGCTTTTGAGTTTCAATCGATTCCAACGTCAGCCAATCTCTAATATGCAGACTTTATGGGACATTTACTACTACAATGATAGTTGCTTAATACAAAACTAACATTCCGACACAACAATGGCAGTAACCCAATGCAGGATTTTATACAAGGAATACATTAAAAGTATACCAGTACAACACAACGATAGCAGTAGATTAAAAGTACAACAGTACCATACAAGGAAATAAGTCCATTAAAAGTACAACAGTACAATACAAGGATAACAATCCATTAAAAGTACAGCAGTACAATACAAGAATAGCAGCCCAATTCAAGAATAGCAGTTCAATACAAAAATAAAATTCAAAGGGTATTGTCTAATACAAAGTTAGCATTCAAAAGCTAATGCTCCAATTGATAACAGTCCAAACAGGGCTAACAGTTTATTACAAGGACCGCAGTCCAGAACAAGAATGAGTTGTACGTGCTTCAACTCAATGCTATGTCAAACGTTTGTTCGTTTCTACACCACATCAGTTTTTTTTTTCGATTTCTAAAACTCATTTAGATAATTTCTTGCAATTATCCGTAGGAATATCTCCATACATACATTATTTATTTACTGTAGACTAAAAATCTCCAATATATTGAAACGCAACATTTGAATATATTTTTTCATGACAATATTAAATTACGAGAATATTATTTATGCCGTAGGATAATGCGGTACAGTTTGCGATTCAGTGGGTGAAAAAAGCAACAAAAGAATCTAAAAGATTACATACTGAAGCAAAAAGAAGAAACCATCGACCTTTTGCATATCAATGGACAGAAAACCCATTTTTGGTACCCATTGAAGATGTGCCGCCTGGCGAAAAGAAGTGAATTGCTGTTCCCAAATTTATTAATCGGTGAACAAGAACACATAGTAGGTTTCTTTATTATATTGACCAAAATCATAACAGCCGACCATTTTCAGGAACAGCATTTTATGGGGGCATAAAATGGTTCTCATCCCGATGTCTGCTTTCTTTTTCTTCAGAGGCGGGTGTCACATGCTGCGAGGACATTTCTTTCACGCCCCATACAAGAAATGACGCTATCGTTATTCTCATCTAGTTTTATGAACAATAGCATCCGATATTACACATTTATTACTTTTTCGCTGTTTCAGTATTGCAAAAATGCCTACTCAGTAACTGTAAAATTATGAAAGAAGAATTGTTTTCAGACGATATTCTAAAAGAACTATGTGTTATCTGGCATGTGAAAAGATAAATTGAATTTTTATCTTTTATGTCGTTGTGAATTGAGCTACATGGTGGTCAATTTCACTGAGTAAAATATTTCCTTTAAATGATTGGATTGTTACTTTTTGACACTTTTAGTTCCCGGATTGTTAACTTAAGGTTACTTTTGTCAAAGCTTGAGATGCATAAAATTTGTGTTCATTGTAATGATCTGTTTTATTGGTGAAGAACTGCTTTTTATAAATTTATTATTTTTTCATCAGCTTGGGGCCTCCCTGCACCTATCAGTTGTAGTGATTAAACCAGTGCGGGGGCACCCAGAAAAATGGAGAACTGGTTATAAATCACTGATGTAAATCACCCAATTTAAGGAGACTATTTTAAAGTTGAAATTTTTTAAAGGAGACTTGGAACCAAATCGATTAGTAAATATTTTTTAACGTAAGACTTTGTAAACTTAAGAATTTAAAACTTTGTTCTTCACGACATATGTATTTTAAAATTATCAGGAAAACTCACATTTACTTTCTGACTAATAAAGATATTTTAATTATGCTATGGAAGTACAAAAGAAAGATTTTCTTAATCAAAACATTTTAATTCTTAGCCAAACATGAGTTTGTATTTTGAGACATGTTTTACATGTGTGTATTAGGTACTATTTTAAAATGAATTATTTTTTAGTATTCTTCGAATTATTTTTTGAGCTTCTATACAGATTACCTGTGGATATCTACCAAAAAATATTGATGCATTGCAATTTAAATTATGACGTAATGAAATACTTATTAGGGCGCTATAGGGTGCTAATAAGGCAATACTATTGGTATTTTGAAAATGTTGTTTCCTAAAACGTTTTGCATATAATTTTCAATAGTCATGTCAAAAAGGTTAGCTAACTGTGGAGACATTTAATCGTTGTATCTTGTTTCTTTTTTAAAAGTGTTTTTATACCAAGAGAGTTCGTAATAAAGTTCATTTTACTCTAATACTCTCATTTATATCGCCTGCAAAGATACTGAATTACAAAGATAAATATATGATATTTATCACCAACTCATTAATGCCCTAGAAAGTGAAAAAAAAGAAAGAAAAGAAAAGACTTTGATGTAGTTTAATGTCTAGTACCCGCTTCACACATCGAGAATGACGAAAAGTGTAAATTTATTAATCGACGAACAAGAGCTTGCATTCGAGTTTGATATTTTATTTAACCAAAATCATAACAGCCGGTCATTTTGGGGAGCAACTTTTTATGGACGCATAAAAGATTTCATTTCAGCAATTTTCATCTTTTCCTTTTCACGTACCCGTTTCAAAGCGGATGTCGCACAAATTCTACAATTCCCTTCATGCCGCTACCGAGAAGTGCGCCAGCGCAGTGTGTCTTCCCTTTTATGGATGTTGGTAGATTACGGAAAATGATAATTCTAACTTCCATAATGCCTCAGAAATAAATAACAATTCATTTCAGCTAAGTAAGCAATGCTGAAACGTAAAAGATTACGCTCGCGGAGTACACATTTGCTACCAGTTACGAATTATAGAGAAGTTCCTAACAGTGAGGTTAAATAGAACACAATAGTAAAAAAATATGTTATATGAATAAGTAGTTTTTTTTTTTTTTTTTCAATTTTAATTTTAAAGACAAGCTTGACAAGAACAAAAAATTACCTTTGACACTACGCGGTACAAGTATGCTTGAACAAGCTCCAGTTCGTCTTTGCAGTAATCTTATTACTATTACAAATGCGAAAGTTTGGATGTATGTTTGTTTCTCTATCACGCGAGACGGTAAATTGGCCAGAGATAGATTATAGCCTGGAATAGCGCATAGGTAACTTTTTATGCCGGAAAAATGTACACTGTTAGAAATATCATGAAATTACAGTTAAATGACCGGCAGCAGTCTTTCCATCTAATTCACCGTTAAATTTAAGGTTTGGAACATTTTTCTATCTTTATGGGACCTAACCATTTCCAGTCAGCTGGGTTAAAAAAACGTAAATACAAAAGTTTACGGTTTTATAACCATTTAAAAATGGTTTCAAAACAAAAGTTTTACCGTTTTCGTTTCGAGGCGTAGAATCTTCGAGGCGTAGAAACCGTAAACGAAGCTTGCGGGAATCGAACCCGGGTGTATGGTATATCAACCTTACGCGCTAGCCATTCGGCCATCTGCACCACACAAAGCGGTCATTTATTTATCAATAAATCTTCCTTTTCAACAGGCAAACTGCCTTAAAATTGAGATTTCAGTTTTTGATTGGATCCGAATTTATTTTTGGTCTAAATTTACTGTATATTGACGAAAATCATTTTATTCTCTGCAAAAATTAGAACGCAAACAAGCTTCAGCACTCAAATTATGGGTTTGCTCATTCGCAAACAGTTCGGGAATCCGATGTCTCCAATTTTTGATTTACGTGTGTATGTCTGTCTATTTAGTAGCCACTGTTAAGGCACTTTTTTTTCTTCTTTTTTTACATACACATGCAGATTTGAACTGATAAATATTTATTCATATTTTAACAACAACGTACGACCGGTAAGGTTTCGCAACCAAGATGGACGCCCGATTCTTATTGAACGCTTGTAAATGACGGTTAGTTAAACGTTCTTTAGGATAAACAGAGAATAAACGATTTTTTTCCCAATCAGCGGTTTGAGTACCATCTTTTTGATGGTTATTCAACTGTTGTAATTATATATGGTAAAATAACAATCAAATAAATGGTTATTTTACTATTTTCTTACGGAAATTTTTAATTGTGTGCGGTTCTCGTAGGATATCGATATTAACTACTCTTTGCTACGAACTACGTTGAGCAAAATTTGGACTTGCTGATGAAAGAAGTTGTTATAAAGTAGCGCTCATAATATTTCTCGTAATGCATGCAGGAAATAACAGCATCCAAATTAAATTTGGGAAGGAATTATTAAAGGATATCAAAAATGAATCATAAGTTTAGAAAAATGAAAATCCCCCCCCCCCCCCCAAATCAACGTCAAAATAGTCTAAACCAGTGGAAACGTGTTAATTCATAAAATGTTCTGAATGTCATGGAATACTATTTAAGAAGTATGATTAAGATGCGCGAGTTTTGCTTTAAGACTTTCGGATATGAAGGTTTTTGGGGACATGCGGAATCTCACCGAGCTTCTGACACTGTAGAAAAATTATGTAAATTATGTTGGAAGATATTTATTAATTCTTGATTAAAAAGAGTTGTGTGCAATTCAGAACGTTATTTCTGACAGAGAACCGATTTTTTGTATAAAACTACTCTAAAATAGTTTAGCTTGTAATGAGTGGGCGAAGCGATCTCAAACACGCGATGCAATCCGAAGTAGCAGCGTAAGCAGTTCAGGCAGTTGGTGAGTTACAGCGAGCAGGCGTGTGGACGCCCCTGAGTTTAACAAAACATTGTAAAATTAGCAAAATTTCAATCCTTAAAATATCATATGTTTAAAATACCGCCCTAAATAAAGTTCTGTAACAAAATCAAATTTTGTAACATTCATTTCTTCCAATGAAACAGTATTTTCTTCTATGCTTCAATAAAATACTCCACAGCTTTGCAATTACCCCATTTATTCTTATATCAGTTTCCACATCGTTTTATTACCATTTACAGTGATCATTAATGTACATAAATACGAACACAACATGCGATAAAGAGTAGGTAAAAGTACTATTTGTTTAAAGCATAAAAAAAGATTACTTCTCATAAACATGCGATTATTATTCCAGTTGTTAAAACCGAAACATAAATATTCGAATTCTTGATAGGGAATGAAGCATCAAACTATGAAATAGACTCAAAAAATAAAACAAATCAGAAACGCTCTATCATTCTAAAAACAACCTATCCAGTGATAGATTTTTAAAGTTATGCAATTCCATCATGATCTTAAATCATTTTGCTAATATTCCTTTCTTAAATGCGTCGGAATGTTTAGAGTCTTCAAATAAATTTACTCCACGGAAAGAAGATAAAAGTGATTCTGGTTCTCAGACGACATTTATTAATAAAAGCAGGGAGAGGGAAGCATCTCATTGTACGCACCGAAATCATAAAGCAATCCATTTTGGGGAAAGCGTTTTACGGTCGCTATTCTTAAAAGAAAGAATATATAAAAAAAGAGACCCATCCTTATGTTCGGTCGTGTTTTGTTTCCGATTTCTCCGCTACAGCTTATGCAGCACGTAGAAACCGTTCCTTTTATCTTTTCCCGCCGTAAGAAGAGAGAGAGAGTGGCTTTTCCAATTCCACGTATTCCTCCTCTTTTTGTTTTTACTTGTCGTATTTTTGCTGGAGACGTTTGTATTTTTATTAGAAACTCTTTTATATCGTTTCTCTTAAGTTCTCTGCTCGAAGCCGGAAGTGTTTTGTTTTTCGTTAAAACTCGATAGCGAGAAATGAAGGCATTAAAAATTAGCTGAACGGTCGCCCTATTTCATTCCTACCCACTCCACTCGTAGATCAAGGACTGAGACAGAGACTGATAGAGGAAGCAAATGTAATAATGCCACACGATACATGCTTATAGTTCAAAAACTTATTGATAATTTTGCGCATGTGCAAGTGTCATGTTCGGTGCGAAAAACGGAGATTCTGGAGTCAAAAGCCGAGTTTCTCTTTAAGATTTTTAGGATGCAAAGAATATTCGATTACACTATGCATCTTGACTTCGATTACATTTGTTGATAGTAACTTAGTCGATGATATTCGATTTAACGTTATCATCGACAAAGTTCAAGGGTAATCGACTCTTCTTTGCATCCAAACAATGTCGACCAGAAACTCGGCTTTTGATTTCAGAATCTCCGTTTTCAGAATCTCACTGAACATGTCTGCTTACGCATGCGCAAAAGCATCAATAGTTTTTTGAATTAAGTTAGCGATGGATTTTACAAGTCCCTCATTGGATTTGATGAACGTTGTGTTTCCTCGATTTAACGTTATCTTTGATTTAACGATAGCATTTAACAGTCCATAGGCAATTGTTCAACGGGATGTATTTCTCATAACTCGACAGTAGCTGCAACAAAATAATAACAGCAAGTTTGTTAGGAGTAACGATTTATGTTCGTGGTTTGTACTGGAACGCAAAACTTCTGGTTTATATTCAAGGTAAATCTAAATGAAACAATATACATGAAATTTCAAAAATATAAATTAAATACGACATTTTTTACCGTGAAGCGAAAATTTAAATATAGAAATTTCAGAAGTGAAAAGTAAAAGTATGGGCATTTCGTTGAAAAGTATTTATGAATGAAAATAATAATCATGAGTGAAATCGATCAAAAAAATACAATTTGTTTGTTTTAACAGCAGTTTTTGCCTTACTGGGGCAGGGGCAAAATGCACTAAATGGACTGCATTGCTCCCAATTATTGTGAAAAGCCTCTTGTAAACGAAGCATAAGAATAAAAATACAAAAACGTGAGGCTTCAAAAATGTTGTTAAAACATGCCAAATGAATCGGACACGAAGTTTCAAGAGTTTTCAGCGTGACACACATGTATAAACTTAATATGACCGCAAAGGGTTAAAGAACAACGTGATATTTTATTCGAAAATAGAAGTTTGTAAGTAATGTATCTTACCAGTCTTCAGATACTGAACAGAAATTTATACACTTACGAACAGAAAACTGCAAATCCAGTAGTGTTGTGATTATTTGTTGCTGTTCATTGTTCTTACTCGGAATAATTTAATCTGCACACATTTGAATTAACAGCTCTAATTTTAATAATAACAATAAGAAAATGACGAAGAAATGATAACGAAGTAGAACAAGAATAAATAATAATAAAAAAAAATAATAACAGAAGGAGAAACAGGAAGAAGAAGAAAACGAAGGAAAGGAGAAAGAAGAAGAAATGAAAAATGGGAGGCTTTATTTCTAAAACCAGCATTTTGTAGATTCAGTATTCAGCGTTTTTAAAGTGAGATCAATATTGACTTTGGTTAATCAGAATAACATTAAAATAATAAAAAATATAACAATTGAAAACATGAAATGTACAGTTCTTGAAGTAAGACTAGGTAAAACCAGGCGAAAGCAAGAATCGGTTTGTATTACATTTTAAATTTTTTATTTATTTAATATTACTCAAGAGTAGAGGAATGTACATTTTGTCCACTTTTTGACAGTTGAGAATAGAAAAAATGCTGAATGTCACGCATATAGATAGGCAAAATGTAGGTTGATTTATGTGTATCGGTAACTGTACTTTTATTAAATACAGTAACCCCTCGTTATAACGCTCATTCAGAGATATTGCGCTTTTTCAATGTCTCCGAAAATTTTGTTTGAGCTCTCGAAAATAAAACCATTGCGTTTCTGAGTAAAGCCCTTTTTCCCCATTACACAAAGAAGCGAATTTGTACAAAGCAGTCGTACAAAGCCACCGAACAGGAATGTTTTCCTTTCTTCTGTACTTTCTGCAGTTTAAAGCTGCAACAATCCTCCTCACTCCCCAATTTAAATACCTGTTAAATGACTATACTCCAAACCAGTTGACGTTTTACTTGTTCTTTTTGTATTGATCCTAACGCCCATTGAATGAAAGAGACAAATGTCTACTGCCCAAGGAGAAGATACAATCATTTTAGGATACCTATTATTACAAAAAGGATTCGCACCTTGGCTGAACAAATCCAAATTATACAATCCCCTTAACCAAGAAAGGGAGAGTGATAGGTAAAGGAGTTTTCTGGAAAGAAAATGGTTACCTTTATCTTTGACAACGTTTTCCCACCATGATCAGATGGCCACTCAATTTACTTGTACTTTACTTGTTTGACTTAATTCTAACGGCATCGATTATATCGCGCATTCGGATATATCGCGGTTTTTGCTGTCCCCCGACAAGCGCGATACAGCGAGGGGCTACTGTATATATACGGGTTTAAAATACAAAATTAAATAATATCACTATGGTAATTAGTCAATATGAAAATCTGCGCTGCTATTAGCATTTTTTGAAAACGTTCGACTTTTAGCAATTATTAATTCAAACCGCACGAAAAACCATTTGACATTGAAACTGCGAGAAAATTTTTGAACGTGACACACTTTTTATAACAAAGCTACGAAACATGCATTAAAAAAAAAAAAGATTACTCATTGTCATTGTGTTTTCTTCAATATGCCTATTAATGCAGAAGTGGGTATGTGTCATCTTGAGTAACAAAAAATTAAATCCGCAAATTAATCAGTTTTATGAAAAACGCTTTACGCTGATATCTTCATACGAGTCCAACCTTATGCTTTCTTTTCGCTTCCTCCAATGCAACCTATACAGCACGTAGAATCCATTCTTTTTATCTCTTGCACTGCAAGAAGAGAGTGCCTTTTCCGATTCCAAGGATTCTACTTTTCTTAGTCTTTCTTTGTTGTGTTTTGCTTGAGACATTACTCTAGCATTTTTATTAGATTCTTTATACTGTTTCTTGTTTGTATCATACAAGTTTTTTTTGGACAAAACAAAGTCTTTGTATTTGTCGTTTTTGTTTTAGATGTTTGTATTTCTATTAGGTGCATTGATGATCGTTTCGGAATTGAAACGTTTTCTTCTTTTTAGCAAATTGCTATTGAATGGATTTACAATAAAACAAACTCACCCTGCATTGCTTCATCTTCGTAGTATAAACTGATAAATTTTAGTTTTCTTCATGATCTCGAATTATATGTTTTTTTTTTTTTTCAATATTTTTTACTAATTTAGCGTTTTAATGTAAAATTAACATTGTCAAAGCACAAGAATTTGTCATTTGCGCTGACTATTGCGCAATTAAAAAAAGAAACCTTCCTATTCATTTGAATACTATTTATAATAGAGACACCTGAAATAAACCACGAGGAATAATTGATATAAATTACCAACTGTAAAATTTGTCAAGGGGTCTTCATGTTAAAATGAATATAAGTGTTAAAATTTCAAATGGTAACCTTTATTTTTATCACGTGTTTGCAATCAGCATTAAAATTTAACCTTGTATACCAGTTTTCGTATAATTTAGGCACGCGTTCGCTAATTTAGACAAGCTGAACTCAGTTTTGTGGGGAAAATAGCGAATTCCATTTCGGTTTTCAAAGTTTGCGTTCATTTTAATATGTATGAGACCCCCCCCCCCCTTATCGAAATTTTATTGCAATATTTTAAAAGAAGATCATTTTATTGATATCGATTAAAATCTAACATGCTTCTCTACAATGCATTATTGCTGAGTAATTAGGACATTAGGAGTGTTTCATTTTTTCTTTTTTTCTCCGGGACTGTACAAAGGGATTTGGTACAGGAATGGCGTTACCCAGAAATATCCACTTTGATATTTTTTCTCACTTCATTACACTATTTTTCTTTTTCAAAAAAAAAAAAAAAAAAACATAATATGCTTTATTCCATTTATGCACTGAACTCCTCAGCTAATGCTAGGAACGGAGGCTGCACGCGGTTTGTGATCTTATACGTTACATGTGTTCGTATATTTGCTATGTATACCAAGTGCGACAACAAAGTAATGTGACTGATTTTGTTTCTTAATATGTGGCAACCATGCAGCTTGCGCAGGACACCGTATCTTTGACCTTGATCTCTAAGCTACTTTGACTCTAAAAGAACACACTGATGCAACCGCTTATTTGTGATGTGTGCTGTACCGTGAACACATGTTTTAGTCTCTCATTCATTACAGAAATGGAATCTCAAAGAGCAGCTGTATGCCAATTGCTTTAAACTGACTTCCCAAAGGAGGAGGTTATCTATTCAACCGTACATATGTAGTTTTTTGTTTGTTTGTCCATTGATAGCTAACATAGTAACGTAAAACAGAAGGCTAATGAGGTTATGTTGAGGGATCAAGGCATAAAATATTTTCAGAAAGCAGAATGAATGATGAATGCCACATTGCCTCCTAGACAGATGTGAACATGGGCAGGTTGCTTGATTCCGTACGATCTCATGGAAGATTAACCGTGAAAATACTGGCAGAAAACCTAAACATCAATCGGGAAACTGCGTTCGCCAGATAATAAGCAAGGATCTTGGTATGAGAAAATTATTTAGCTAAAATGGTACCCAAAAATCTCACAGACCAACAGCGAGAAACACGAGAAAATATGGCAATTAATTTGTTAGAGCTCCCGGCAATCAATCCAGGTTTATTAAGCCATGCTATCATTCGTGATGAAAAATGGTTTCTTTAATACGATCCACAGACGAGGCATTAAAATCCGCAATGGTGTTCAAAGGGCCAAAAAAGCACGCATGTCAAAATCATAAGTGAAATGCATAGTTGTGTGGTTCTTCGATTTCATTTCTGTAATGAGAGACTAAAACAAGTATTCACTTGATGGGGTCATTCATAAATGATGTCACGCTTCAAAGGGTGGGGGGGTGTTCAAGAAAGTGTGACAGTTTGTAACAAAGGGAGGGGAGGGGTAACAAGAAATGTGACATCGTACAATTTGATTTCTATAAAAACATTTAAAATTAGCAAATTAAACCTATTTTATGCTAATGTACTATAGCGTGACATGTGACAAAGGGGGGAGTTAGGGGGTATGTGAAGTGTGACACTTTGTGACAAAGGGGGAAGGGGATCAAACATGTTGAAAAAAAGTGTGACATCATTTATAAACGGTCCCGATACAGCACAAATCACGAATGAGCGGTTGCGTCAATGTGCCGCTTGGAGTCAAAGCGGCCTTAGAGGTCCGGGTAAAAGATAGTGCACTTGCGCAAACTGCAGGGTTGCCACACATTGCCAAAAATCAGTTTCCTTACTTTCTTGCAGCACTTCGAATATGCTAATGTTTACATTTCATTTTTGTCAGAGCACTCGCTGAATGCATAATACATATTGTATTTCTAAAAGGCATTGTATAAGGCACTCACGCATTAATAACATTTCATAATGAGAAAGGAGACGAGGACAGCAAAACGGCTTCTAATAAAGCACAGTCGAAAAAACGTTGAAATTTTTATAGCTTTCAGGACCATACCCAAAAACCAGCAACTCACATTCAGAGCTGTAGGTTGTAACAAACATGAGAAATTTGACTGAAAATTTTTGCACCAAAAATAAAAGAACAGATTCAGAAAATTAAGTGATGTGAGCAATGAAAACAAGAGAAATTTCTTTTCAAAAACTGAAAACGAAACTGGTTAGTAAACATGCAAATGAATGATAACTGAAGTATGACTTTAAAACTTTAAATTCCTTTTTAAAGAAAGTTCTGCGATTAGTAAATGATTACTCCATATAGTACTTTCAATTTTTCATTCGTAAACTTTGAATAATCTACTTTTGTTTATTCAATATACTATATTTCACTTCAGCTTAATATTTTCATTTTTTAAAATTTTATTCATTCATTTTCAAACATGCATTACACATAAAAAGATAATTATCATTCGGTTACAAAAGCGTATATAGTAAGCCATTTTTACGCACGATGAATCAATCTTATTTGCATGAATAAATAAATAAATAAAAAAACCATTCTGATAAAATCTGCTCAAGAATGAACTAAGTTTAGATATTTGAATTGCGTTTCCAGGAAGATAACTAGGATATAATAATTCCAGCTTAAGTAGCGCAAGTCACTTTTTGTTACTTTTTTCATATCTAGTTGTTTTAACGGCAGCACTAAACATTGCGTAGAGAATATCATTCAGAGGATATTGAGGTTAACTAACAGTTGTGGTGGATTCAGTATCATAACTAAACCAATCAATAGTTTCAAATTTTAGCAAACAACACCAAACTTCTAACTCTCGTACACCAGACTTCTAACACAGCAAAATGTGGAAGAATCAAGTTATGGTTAAGCAACATTTCCTAATATTTTTAGAAAAATAAAACTTGAAACGCTGAAAAAATTATACTTCCTTCATATTTTATTCCTCTTGTCCTGCTTTCCTGTATGAGCCTAAATTTACTTTTCAAAATCTTATTAACCAAAAATGCTTTTTAGTATAGAAAAGATGTAATTAATTTTTTTACACCTGAAAATGTATATTTTAAAAATAAAAACGAAAACTGTCTTTAAAAAAAATATTAAATGGGCTTTGTTAATCAAAATTTTTTTACCACAAACGCCTTCATCTCTCTCCACCCTTTTACACCCTATTCTATTTTCATAGATCTAATGCACTTTCCTCTGCATCATCCTAGGATCTGATATCCTTTCGATACCCACCCTTTTCGATATCGGGGCCGTTGGATGAAAAGTCACAAACAATGATTCTTTCACGGGTTTTCTTGCTTATTTTTTTTTCTAACTGCGCCTTTCTTCTAGTGGACAGAAAACTGGTAATATGACTCCTATAGATACAATCACGCTTATTTAAGTTTTCACGGAACTACAAGGCAACCATTAAAATCTACAAGATTTATTCATCAAAATATCTTAAACTATTTATAAATGAAGCACAAAATTTCAATGAAAATTATACTCGCACGCTTTGGTACCATTGAGTTTTATATAATGTCTGAGTGATCCGTATTGAAGTGTCGTCTGCTAGAACCAAATAACACTTCAGCAATGAGAGGGGGAAAAAGAAACTCCGCAACAGTAACGAGTCTAACGTTATTTCGCTTTTTTAAAGCTTTATTTTGAGTTTTAAGGCACTCTTACCATACATTGAATAAAATATGCATATAAAATACATTTTAAAAAGACGAATTTAATGAGTAATGATATAGGGAAGTAAATTCTTTTACTCATGTCAACACAGTCATGCTGCAGTAAGAAAAACATTCTAAAATAAATAATGCAAACTGTCTTACCAGTGATATTTTAAAATTGAGCATGATTTCATCACGTTTGAAAAAAATTATTCGAAATTTACTTTCCAACTACCATTGTTATCTACAGAGAAATGCCATTTGTTTTCCCTCTCTGCATTTATTTTCGGTTTGAGAGAGTATTTTAATTTTCCACTCTGACCGCGTTCCCTCTATATTATAACTCTACTCCCGATGTCACTCCAGGTAGTATATAAGTGCGCTCAGAAACCCCCCGCACCTGCCATTTTCTGGCCTATCGTATTTTTAGATGCCCCCGAGTGCAAGCCCTAGGGAGCAAATGGGGTTCCGGGAGAGCTCAACCAACCGCAAATTTATGAAAACCATTAAAAAAAAATACAGGTCATTGCAAAACTCTAAAAGTCATAATGCGCGTGGTGCGGAATACGAAAGATTGCATAGTGTCTGTAAATCAACATCAGATAACAAAAATTGTTACACTACAAGCATTAGTATCATTGAGCAATTGCGCACAACCAAAGCCGCACCACACTATAACAATATAACTCAATATAACTGGATATAAATTGATAGGGTAATACACAGATTAGAAATAAAGTACACAAAGTTTAAGCCATGCTACAGATGTCCACAATACTACAATTTGATGTATGGATGCGCATTAAGAGAGTAAAACACAGTAGAGAAACAGCATACAAAATTTGATGTCTTGTTTTGACCAGATAGTATATTAGAACTTTTGGTACTAGAAGGAAAATCTTCTTCAATGCAAACAAGCAAACAAAAAACGATGAACAATCTAAACGATGTTTTAATTTTTTTTTTTTTGTGAAGCTATTTTTCACGATTATGCAAATTAAATTTCGTTATGTTTTCCACTGTTTGCTTCTAGCTTAGTGTTGGTTATAGCATTCATGTTTTTCAGTTACGTAGTTTTTGTTAAGTTTTACTTAGAATCAGGTATTTTGGGTTCAGCTGTCAAAAGTTTTTAATTATTTACTACGTGGCTGTTAATAGTTAATTTATAAAGGGGCGCAGAGTTACATCTAATGAAGCAAATTCAGAAATATCTACTGCGCAAAATTATTGTAACTAATAGTCGAGAAATAGTATGAATAAACTTGCAATTCATAAATGATGCGTAATTTTCAACTTAAAATTTTGTTTGTGACACAAAAGTTTTAATTCTTTCATTAAAAAAAATGACTGATAAACATTAGAGGGAATTCCATAAACATCGTTATATATTTCTTTCTTTACAATTTTGCTTGCACTTCCGGGTTTGGCGAGTGACAGCAAGAGGGCTCCCCACTTAGTCCCCTGGTTTCTTTAATAAGTTTAAATTAAAAACCTTCATTTGATATAAAAAATTCCTAATTTCATACTGTATGTCTACTGTGCAATTTGAAAGTAATGTTTCAACCATACTTAAAAAAATGGGAATAATTTAAATCTCACTGTTGATTTATATGATACTCGAAGATTTGATATATCGGTTCAAATGAGGTCGTTATAAAACGAGTCGATTGTATATGCTTCTGAATTATACTTATTAAAAATAGAGTACAGGTAAAACGGTATCGCTTCTCTTCTATTACTTCTCTCTCAACTGCAGAACAAAAAGTGGTGTATAAATATTCGAAGTCATATTTAAACTTCAATTTGCGAGGAGACAGTTCATTTTTAACACACATCTCACGCGAGCAAAAAGTGTGATACAAGTCAAAAAAAAAAAAAAAATAAATAAATAAAAATAAATAAATAAATAAATAAAATAAATAAATAAATAAAATTAAAATACTCTTGATCCGCAATCATAGAAACGTTACTATTCTCCAGACTTGTAGAGACAAATGTTGCATTTAATAGAGGATTAATTTAAACTCGTTCATTTTTTACTTGTTACTAATATTTCTAGGTGTGAGGTGTTTATGAAATAGAATAGGTATTAGGATAATATTTTAGAGTTTGTTTTTAATTCCTCCACTATGCCACCTGATTATGTTTCGCTGTTAGACGCCCATGGGCGTCTACAGCGGCCCCACGGATAGTACCTTATGACGCGACACTCGCGAATAATAACGCATTACTACTCGCTGGTGTTGTGTTTCAAATGCCTCTACTTGTCTAAAGGGCTTACTTGGGCAAATTATTTTGGATTTTAACAATAATTCGGCGCAGTATAGCCCATTAAGGTGCTTGTGACACAAAAGCGAATATAGCCAACAAACCGCGTACCGCTAGCTAATGGCAAAAACTTCAAACGACAAAAACCAAAACTACTGTCTGGCTCTGAAGAGACGTGCCTTGAAACCAGCTGAGAAGTTCCCATTTGTGTAGCTTTGTTTATCTATAAAAAGAAAGTATTTGTGGGGAATTTGGTTAGACACAATATTGCAACAGCGTTCTCTTTGTATTAGTGTCTGTATTTTGAGCTTTAAAAATACTGATTTGGTTGAGAAAGATATCTTTTAGGAAAACCAGGCATTTGACAACGTATCGTGCGTTTTACTATGTACATACAACAATTAATTTACAATATATTTATAATTGATGTAGACATTTACAACGTTCATAATAAAACTTTAACTGGAGTTTTGAAGGAAAATCAGTAAAAGAAAAACAGGAAAAGAATGATTTGCGAAGTTGTTAATACATTCTAAACAAGTTCCGTCTAGAACTAAACGAGCCTACTTTTCCGTATACACCGTAACTTCAAATTTATGATCTGGCTACCTCTCTATCTCTCTTTCTCTTTCAAATGTTAATACCTATTAATTAATTACTTAATTCACTCATTCATTCGTTTAATTATTTTTTTATTCATTCACTCATTCATCAATTATTTCACAAATATTCTTAAAATCCCGATCAAAAACTTTCCTCGGAAAATAGGCTCGTTTAGTTCTGGATGAACTTCGTCTCTGTACATGCTTTACGTAATAAACCCCTTCCGATAAAGTTTGTTCCAAGTAAATTCGTTTCTTCGATCCGGATTTACTACATTATAGATCACATTTCCATTTTTTCCCTTTAACTTTGATTGACAATTACGAGCAATACAATAATAATGATTATGCGTGCACACAAAAATGTAATTATATAATAAAAAAAAACATTAATTGTTCGAATTCTATAAAAAAATGATCCGCGCTTTTTTGTCTTAAATGTGTAAATGACCAAGAAGC
The DNA here is from genome assembly GCA_038502835.1 of Octonoba sinensis. Lineage (NCBI taxonomy): Eukaryota > Metazoa > Arthropoda > Arachnida > Araneae > Uloboridae > Octonoba > Octonoba sinensis. The sequence goes on along the minus strand of CM076606.1, from coordinate 10,865,262 downwards.
TTTTCTTTTAAATTTATACTTTCAACTAGAAGTTAATTTAGACCTTTATCAGCATCGCTGTTTTTGATACAAAATGAAATCAATAAGAATAAAAAATAAATAAATAAATGAATAAACAATTACTTTAAAATATTTCATCTGCTGATTTTATATTTTTTTTCTTTACTAAAATGTGTGATGCCAGACTCCTTGCTACCCCCACCTCCTCTTGTCACAAAGTTCCATAATTTTTAGAGCCCCTTCCCTCTCGAAGCGTGACATCCTTTTCGAATGACCCCATGCATAATCACTCAACATATCTTAGTTTTCAGCTATATGTGAGTTAACCTAGTGTTATTATATCATTAAGCCCTTCTCTGTACAGTTTAGTTACATCAATTCCTAAATTCTGCTTGATATTTTTTAATAGGTGTGTATATTTTATTTTAACATTTCACCTTTGGAATAATGTAATCATTTTCGTCATGAATTAAAACAGAAATTTTCTGAAACAGTTATAAATATAAAAATAATTAAAAATAAATTATAGATCACACTCAATATTTCTTTACCGGAGAAAGACTCCGGTCCGATTATTTTGGGAAACTAAGAATTTACTATGTGCTATAAATATAGTTTCAGTGTTGAGAATATATATTAAGCGCAGGATAACATAAAATGTGATAATTCTGAACAAATTGCAAAAGTACTACAAAAAATCATTGCTACGACGCATAGAAAAATTTGATCGTTTTCGACAGCAATAAAAGGAAAAAAAAATCACGATTCGTTCGATGCTTCGCTATTTAGTCACATTAACAACTACCAAATTCTGAATGGCGAAAGGAAGTTGAGTAGGAAAATTTTCCAATCAGAATCGGATATGGCTAACATTAATATGCGAAGAAAAACTGTACTGTCATGTGCATTGTAGAGTCAGAATTATGACGAAAAATCAAAATTACATCACTGTAACAAAATCAAAACAAACAAATATGGATTTAGAAACATAACTAATCGTTTTAATAACATTTCAGTAAGTTTTTGCTTATGTCTGCAGTAAACTGATCGTTGAATAGATCGTAGTTATTGCAGTGCAAAGCTAAATCTGTTCCTTTGGTAATTTTATCGTATGGCTCTCCTCGGCTGAAACTCGTGAGAAAGCAATACTCATAGGGAAGGGGGGGGGGGGGGGAAGCGGATGAGTGATTAGCTATCGACCAGTACTCAAGAAGTGGTTGTGTTCTTGAAGAATAAAGAATGACGTGTTTTCTCCTTCTTTATTCGAGAGTCTCGTCTTTCGTCGTGCATACGTTTTTACTCAGTTTCTGCAGTGGCAAAGAATAGCGGTGCAATTCCTCATTCTCTTACGCTATTCACTACTGATACACCTTTAACCGTACAGTGTAAAAACGCTTTGCCCAAAAATGTATGAGAAACTACTAAAAATCATTTGAGTTTGACAAAATTACAGAAAATTGAGTAAGATTTACATCCTGTTAATTATTGTTTAGTAAAAAAATGTTTTAAACTTTAATTTTGAAGCTAATAACCTTGTTTCAAAATGCGCAGTTCTGATGTGTAATCTGTGTTAACGGAAAAAATGCTTCGATTAAATTGTGTAGAAAAAAGGAACAGTCAATGAAAATTCAAACTCACTAGCTGGGCAGAATGCTCTCGGGGTCAGGGTTATACTGGGGGCCGTTCATAAATGACGTCACGCTTGTTTCCCATATACTTGATCCCCCCCTTTGTCACACTTCAGCGGACCCCCCTCCCCCCCTTCGTCACGCGTCACGCTATGTTGCATAATGCATGATGTCACACTTCTTGCTACCCCCTCCCCTCCCCTTGTCGCACTTTGTCACAATTTCACGAACCCCCCCCTCCCCCCCTCGAAGCGTGACATCATTTATGAATGATCCCCTGGACATTTACCACAACGATTAAAAGATAACTACATACCTAGAAAGGAGTGGCCCCTCGCAAAAGCATCGAATAACCGGCATCAGACAGATTTTTTTAAACATTTGAGATCCAAACTGGCTACTACACGAAAGATCCAGTTGTCTGGCATGTCAAATTTGATTTTTTAAAGAGTAATTAATTAGCATATTTTAAAATATGACGTAAATTTAAAACTTACTATGTATTTAGAAAATTTGGGATATTTAAAAACTTGTATAGGCAATGAAGAACGTTCCTAGGAAAAAATCTATCTGAAAAACGCTCAATGCAGGCAATTCATCGCGTCACGTAATAACGCTGATCGCTGATTTGTTTACCAAATTTTTAATAGAGTTCTACGTGGAGTTCACGAAGCAAAATTAGCTATCTTAAAATTAGACTAATTTCATAGCTTTTTCTGATTATAAACCAAGTAATTTACCATTAATTTAATCATTATAAAAGGAATTTATTAAGTATTACAATAGTTATAGTGTTTTATTTCGTGTTAATTTTATATAACGTAGAACTTTATTTAGTTCTAGTTTTCAATAACGTTAAACTTTATTTAGTCCTAGTTTTTAATAACGTAGAACTTTATTTAGTTCCAGTTTTTAATAACGTAGAACTTTATTTAGTCCTAGTTTTTATTAGCCTACTTTCCCGTAAAAGTAAAAAATAATAATAATAAAGCATGAAAGAAGGATTAATGTATCGTGAAAATATCGTTAAAAATCAAGAAAAGTCAAAAATAAGTGAAGTAATTAAATAAAGATTGAAAAATAAAAAATTTGAAAGTAGGGTATTGAGATGGGGAAAAAGTGTGTCTGTCGGTCTGTCGGTCTGTCTGTCTGTCTGTCGGTCTGTCTGTCGGTCTGTCGGTCTGTCCCCCCCTAATAACTTTTGAACGAATTGTCCGATTGGAAAAATTCTTTTTGCATTCGAAAGATCTCGGCGAGGACATCTCATTTCTATATTTTACTTTTTGATTTGAACAATTTTTTGTTCAATTTTGAACAGTTCAAAAAATTTTAACATTAGCGCCTATGGACAAAATTGAAGCAAATTCTGTAAACTCTGGGCACAAGAGCCAAGTTCCTATTGAAAGCTTATTGAAAGGAGATCTCGGCGTGAAATATTGATTTGAACAGTTTTTGTTCATTTTTGAACAGTTCAAAAAATTAACACTGAGCTTACGGGGAAATTTCAACCCTATATAAATCCTGATCTAACGGACCGATTTGCGTGGAACAAACTTTATCGGAAAGCTCTTATAACGTAGAACATGTAGAAATAGAAAGTTTATCCAGAACTTACGAGCCTATTTTGCTATGAAATTTTTTGATCGGGATTTTCAAGGATATTTCTCAGTGACTCAATGAGTGAAATAATGAATGAATGAATCAATGAAAGAGTGAAAGAATAAATCAATGAATAAATGAATGAGGAAAAGAATGAATGAATAAATTATTGAATAAATGAAAATATAAATAAATGAGTGAATAAATACATGACTGCGTAAATGAATGAATAAACACTTGAATGAGGTAACGAATGAATGAATAAATGCATGGCTGAATAAATGAAAGAATGAATGAGTGAGTGAATGAATATGTATTATCCGTTGAAAAAGGTATATTTTCAATAATTAGAACTAAAGATAAATAAGAAAGAGAGAGAAAGAGATAGCTAGATTATAAATTTGAATTTGGTGTATACGGGAAAGTAGGCTCGTATAGTTCTAGACGGAACTTCTTGTTTAGATTAGTTTAAATTCATAAAAGAAGTTTTGATTAGTAATAATTTATGCTTTATATGCTCCATGGCTAATTCTATTTTCGATAAACCGTTGTATTTAACGGATTTTACCAATTTTTTCATAATGGAATATGCCGAGCAGTTTCCGGCACTAACTGGAAATAATAGCGTGATTACTAAAGGAAAGAAAGGATCAATATTATTTAATGAAAAATTCGTTTCTAAAATCTGTTTCCTCAAACCGTCAGAAAACAATGCATTTTTTTGACATATCGGCTACTGTCAAAGCTGAAATGAAAACGAAAGAAGCTTACACAGCAAAAGTTAGGATTTCAAACGAATGCAAGATAAGTTTTTGTTATTGTTTATTTTGACATTATCGTAGTTTATTTCGACATTTTTTTTGTTTCATCGATTTCAATGCTTATGAAGCTCAAGTTCTTAACATTCGCAACATTCATTTGAAATAGATGACCCATATGCAACGCAGTATGACATCTTTTAAAACTCAATAAAATATTCAAACAAAAACATAATGTTAAACAAGCGAACTCGAAGTAAAGCGATACTACAGCCTAGTTTGTTTACATCGCTTACATTGGTATCACGTGACCTATGACGCTGTATGAATTGCCTCCATTAGAGTGTTTTTTGGCTGTCACTTTCATGACTTCTGTAAGTCAAAAATAAACTATGTTATTCAGACATGGAGGTTGATCTGTTACAAGAAACCACGTTGTTAAATAGAAAAAATCTTAAGACCTAAGAATGAAAGAAACTGTTGCATGACTGTAACTGTATCTTAAATATTGGTGAGTAGCGACACCTAGAATGCAATGTAATCTGATTCTGTCTAGAATAAAGCATGTAAGATGTAACATGGCGCAGCCGAACTCGGACCTAAGTCAAGTTGGAAATTAAATTTCTAGTTAAATTATGGAAGGAATTAAGCCGCCGAAAATTCTCAATCTAACTGGGAATATCGCCGAAGACTGGAGGAGATTTCGTCAGAATTTTGAAATATTTCTAAAAGCTGGTGGTCATGCTGCTAAAGACAGTGATGTACAAGTCGCCATTTTGCTAAATTGTCTCGGCGAGGAAGCGGTGGAACTTTATAATACTTTTGAATTAACGGATGCTCAGCGAAAAAGTTTTAAGGACGTCATTGCTGCCTTTGAAAATTACGCTAATCCGAGAAGAAATGTTGTCGTTGAAAGGTATGTGTTTAACTGCCGAACACAAGAACAAAGTGAAAAATTCGACGAATTCTTAACGGATTTAAGGAAGTTAATAAAGTACTGTGAATATGGAACTTTAAATGATTCTATAATTAGAGACAGAATAGTTATTGGCGTGTCTGACAAACAGATACAAGAAAGGTTATTGCGCGAAAGTGAATTAACTTTGCGGAAAACAATTGAAATTTGCCGAGCAGCTGAAATGAGTAGGTTACAAGCCGACATCATTCAACGGAAAGCAGACATCCATCTTCTAAATAAGCGAAGTGGTGCTTTAACTGCGAGGTATGTTCCTTGTACGAAGCAGAATCAAGAAAATAGCGCACGGAAAAGAAGTTATCCCAAAGAAAATTTAGTTTATTTGTGTAAAAAGTGTTCTACTGAACATGGAAGAGCGAACTGCCCAGCGTATGGTAAAGTATGCAGGTTGTGTAAGGGATTAAATCACTTTGCTGTCGGTTGTATGAATAACAAGTATAAACATTCTAAAGTGCACGAAAACAAAGGTAAAAGTTTATCAGTTAACTCGACATTTGTTGTGGATTCTGTTTGTCGTAAAAACAGAGGTTCTTGTTGGGTGCACAAAATACAGGTAGGACAGAAAACTTTAGAATTTAAATTAGACTCGGGCTCGGATGTAAACTTATTGCCAAATAATATTTTTAAATCGTTAAATTGTAATAAGTTAATGAAACCTACTAATTTAATTTTAGAGGCATATGGTGGAAGCCAAATAAAACCTCTAGGAATAGTTGAATTAGAGTGTAAACTTGATAATATTAAAAAATGCTTGGAATTTGTAATTGTGGATTGTAATTCTGGAGCTTTACTTGGGTTGACTAGCTGTGAAGAATTAGGACTTATTCAAAGGAAACAAATTAATGATGTTAAAATAAGGGATAAAAGTTCTTTTATTAAGGAAAATAGAGATGTTTTCGAAGGTTTGGGAAAATTTAATATGACATGCTCTATTAAGGTTGATGTAAATGCAGAACCTATTGCTAGACCGCCTAGGAGAGTTCCAGAAACAATTAAAATTAAATTAAGACATAAATTAAGTGATTTGGAACAAACTGGTATTATAAGTAAAGTAGAAAGTCCAAATGGCTGGATAAGTAACTTAGTTATTGTAGAAAAGCCAGATGGTTCAATCAGAATTTGTTTAGACCCACAGGACTTAAATAAAGTGATTAAGAAAGAATATCACTTGATTCCAATGATTGATGAATTAATACCTAAATTGTGCAATAAATCTGTTTATAGTGTGTTTGATTTAAAAGATGGGTTTTATCAAATAGAGCTTGATGAAGAGTCGAGTAAATTGTGTCAGTTTAGTACTCCCTTTGGTATTGTGTATAAATTTAATAGGTTGCCTTTTGGAGTGTCTGTTGCCCCCCAACTGTTTCAGAAGTTTAATGAGCAAAATTTTGGGGATATTCCAGGTGTGTTAATTTATTTTGATGATATGCTCATATATGCTAATGACGAAGTAGAACATGATATTATATTAAATAAAGTCATTGAAAGAGCTAGAAAATTAAATGTGAAGTTTAATAAAAATAAACTGCAGTTTCGAGTAAGTGAAGTTAAGTATCTTGGTCATATCTTTAATAAGGATGGAATGAAACCAGATCCTGAGCAGGTCAAAGCTATTTTAAGCTTAGAAAATCCGAGTAACAAAAAAGAATTGCAGAGAATTTTAGGGATGATTAATTATCTTAGAAATTTTATTCCTAATATGGCTGAAACAACAGCTCCTTTAAGAGAGCTGCTTAAAAATACTGTTCAGTTTGATTGGTTGCCTATACATTCACAATCTCTTAGTGAATTAAAAAATAAAGTTAGTCAAGCTCCTGTTTTAGCAACTTTTGATTCTAAAAAACAAATTGTACTACAATGCGATAGTTCTAAAAGTGGATTAGGGTGCTGTTTTTTACAGGATGGACAACCTGTCGGTTTTGCATCACGTGCTCTGTCTGACGCAGAACAAAATTATGCTCAGATAGAAAAAGAGTATTTGAGTATTGTGTTTGCAACTAAAAAATTTCACAATTTTATTTATGGTAGAAAAGTAATTGTCCAAAGTGATCATAAGCCACTTGTATCAATTCATAATAAAAATGTTGTTAATGTTTTGTCTAGCAGGTTGCAAAGAATGAAATTAAAGTTACTCAAGTATGATCTTAATATAGTTTATGTACCAGGGAAACATATGCATGTTGCCGATTTATTATCTAGGTCTTATATAAATGAAACTGATGATAATGATCCATTTCTCAAAGAAATAATTCATTGTGTCAAAGCTACAAGGCACTTACAGGTTAGTAATAAAAGATTGAAACAATTTAAAGATTGTACTTTAAGGGATCCTGTATTAAATAATTTAATATCGTTGTGTAAAAATGGCTGGCCACATTCAAAGAAAGATGTACCTGAAAATGTTAGGTTTTATTTTAAATTAAGGCAAGATCTTTTTGAGGAAGATGGACTTGTTTTCTTAAATCATAAAATTGTTGTACCCAATGATCTTAGAAAAGAAATGTTGGATAAGATCCACGAAGGTCATTTCGGTATGGAAAAGTGTAAATCTAGAGCTAGACAAATATTTTATTGGCCAGGAATGCTTAATAATATTGAAAATTTAATTGCTAAATGTTCAACATGTGAAAAATTTAGACCAAAAAATTGTAAAGAACCACTCATTTCTCATGAAATTTTATCGCTACCTTTTGAAAAAGTAGGTTGCGATGTTTGTGAATTTGGTAAAAAAGATTATTTAGTACTAGTTGATTATTTAACTAAGTGGTTAGAAATAGTACCCATTGTTAATAAGCAAGCAGGTGAAATCATTAACAACTTAAAATGATATTTAGTATCCATGGTATTCCCAGATTTCTAGTTGCAGATAATATTCCTTTTAATTCTAAGGAATTTCAAAAATTTGCATCTGAGTGGGACTTTGAAATCATAAATAGCAGTCCACGATACCCACAGTCAAATGGTCAGGCCGAAAGTGGGGTTAAAATTGCCAAAAACATACTTAAAAAATGTTTTGATGTTAATAAAGATATATACACTGCTCTTATGGAGTACAGGAATACACCAATTAAAGGTTTAGAGTTTTCCCCAGCCCAAGCATTAATGAGTAAAAGAAGTCGTACTAAAATACCCATTACCCGAGAATTATTAAAACCCGAGATTCAAACTAACATCAAGGATAAAGTGATTAAAAAACAGAAAGTAAGTAAGTCGTATTATGACAAAACTGCTAAGCCACTTAACGATCTCTCTGCTAATGAGCATGTTTTAGTTCGTAGTGGTAATACATGGGAAAGAGGTACAATAGTCAAGAAGGATGAAATGCCTCGAAGTTATTGGGTAAAAAACGAGAATAATCGCATTGTGAGGCGAAATCGAGTTCATTTACGAAAATCGGGCAATGAACCAAAATTCAAACGCGATATCGAAATGAGTGATTCTATTAATAATGGTGACACATAGTCCAAACATCAACAGTAAGTCAAACAATGCTAATACTCAACATTATGTAACAAGGTTTGGCCGAACTGTTAAACCGCCTGAACGTTATGGACTAACTGCAAAATAATTCTCCGTGTACATAGAAGTCTTGTATGTTTAGTTTGTACATATATATTTTTCTCTCATTGTAATCAGTGTTTTTTAAATAATGTGCATTATATGTAAAAATTTTTGCTTTGTAAAAGGGAAGGTGTTTAATATATGTGAGTTAAATAATTTTTATTGTAAAAGGGAAGGTGTTGCATGACTGTAACTGTATCTTAAATATTGGTGAGTAGCGACACCTAGAATGCAATGTAATCTGATTCAGTCTAGAATAAAGCATGTAAGATGTAACAGAAACAAAATAAGCAATTACAATAAAGTGACAAATTTTCGTTATCCTGGCTGATTTTACTCTGGCGGATGATGATAAACATTTTGTAAGGGGCGACAGCAAAAATAATTTAAAAAAAAAAGAAAAACACCGAGTCAGAGTCAACCCGTTTTCAAGCGCCTCCGACTCCCTTACCCCAAGCGCCTTCGACTCCGCAGCTCAGATACTTCTTCAGTTAAATGGTTACTCATTGGCTTAAAAAAGAGATAAGAAGTTAATGGAAGTTTTATATAGTAAGAATTGTTAGTACTTTATTATATATTATCGTTATTTTTTTCAACACATCAATCACATGTGCACACAATCACGTTTTCGTAATGAAGAAGATATGATCAATAAGCTTTTTATTTGTTTAACTTTTACGTCTGAAAATATTGTATAAGATCTGTAGTTTTTAAGCTAAGGTCAGTGAGAAGTTTAATTCTTATTTTCTGCTAAGTACTTTTCCTTTAAATAAATGCATGTTTTAAATAACAAGTAAGCCACATCAAAACTGCGTGTGTGTGTGGTTGTTGCTGTCGTATTATCAGGAAGCAAGGAAACACAGGTCCATTACTTAAGACGCTAATCTTAAGTAATGGACCTTTATAGGCAGGAGCTCGATTCTACCGTCCATCTCCACAATTTTGGCACAGTCCTGAAGAGGAGGGAAACTTTATTCAGAACCCTGCACCAATAGTAACTGCTAGCCACCGACCACAGGTCTTTCCTTTCCACGGATTTAGCGAGCACATATTCCGCATGTACTTGGTGGCGGCGAGGATCGAACCCTTGAACTTCCGGCTCTGTGCCCGACGCTCAAAGCACTACGCAACGCACGGCCCGTCAAAACTGCTATGGATATGGAATGTATGGAACAAATATTTTTCTAGAAGAAAATTCGTTTTCTCCAGGACATGAAATTTAGGCAATTTTAGATCGCACCATCTGCTACTTTTCGTTACGAAGTGAGAAAAGCAAATTTTACCCCCATATAGTATTTTAACCCTATGTAATGGGTTAAAAGAAAAACACTCCAACGTTATGAACGATTTAACTAATTTGTTGCTTTGTTCTTTGATCATTTGTGAAGAAAGATAAAGATCGAACCCATTAAGTAAAAGTCACAACAGAACAAATATAATAAAAATGCTTCTATCTAGACTGCATATAAATTTTATTTTCAACAATATTCGAAGACCAAAAATGTCAACACACATATTAAGCAACTTCATTGTGACATAATTAACATTCTGCTTCACGAAGACAATAAAGAAGATTTCGCTTTCCATGAGACAAAAGAAAAAAAAATTCTCTTAAGATTTTCATGAACCAAGAGACAGAAAAAAAATGACCTCGAAAATCCCAAAAGAAAATTCCGTTTCCTTGGTAACCCAGCGTCTTCGGCAAGAAAGAGTATGTATGTGTTGATTCCAGAGGCATCTCAGCTAATGAGAAACAATAGCCACATTGCTGCCAAGGGCACGGGACGGCGAGAGTCGACCCTTCTACTGTTCCATCACGTGATTGGATAGCACGATACCTTTACGGATTTCACAAGTTCTGTTTAGAGGTCGCTCCTTCGAAATTACCGCCCCCTATTTTCTGAACCTCAATCTCCATCTCGTACAAACGTAAAAAAAAATTCATTTTTCTATATAAACGGTTATTTTGAGAAGTGTGCTTCTATTTTGAATAAAGAAGTTTACTTTCTAAATCGTGTTTCATAGATTTTTTTTTTTTTTTGACCTCGATTTTCGCACTAAAAACAATAGCGAGATGCTTTTTACAATAAGGCGTTTATTTAATTGAAAATATTAAGCTAAAAATCAAGAGATAAGAAAATTGAATTATTCCTACTTACAATTTGGTTGCAGGTTGTAATTGAAGATCATCGTTTGAACAGGAGCAGATGCAGGATTTTGCCGAGGAGGGGCTTTTTTTTTGGTCAGTTTTAATTATCTTCCGGAAAATTCGTTCCAAAAGGGAAAAATTATGTTAGTTTTAGGTCTTTGCATTCTATCATCTTCACTAATTATTAATTGTTAGATGAAGGAAATGGCCTTCAGGGTTTGCCCCTGGATCCGTGATTGTGCTCCAATAATTGTTCGTAGAAGGTTGACGTAATAAAGCAAAGTTACAATGTTTTTGCAACTTTTTTCAGACAAAAAGCTTCATGCAGATTATTCCCACGAATTTACCAAAATATTATGTTCGCAATTTTCATTTGGATTTTGTGGTATATTTATCATGCTTATAGATAAAAATCTTCATTAAAATTATACATAATTTTAATGAACACTTTTTTTATCTATTTTTTTTTAAATTTAAACTCAGTTTTGAACAGTTCAAATACATTTACAGTATGCTCCAGCTGGGAAATTCAACGTTTTATATCTTCTGATTAAGCAAGCGAATTTTATTTGGTCAAACTTTATGGGAAAGGAAATAGAATTTATACACTGAAGGACTGTTTGATTTGCTTCATTCAAAGATACGTTTAGAAAAATTTAGTCTTTTTTTTATCACAGATACGTACACATAAAGCATAACGCTATAGTGAAAAATTTTGCTCAAAAAATTCGAAGAATTGGCATGGATTTAGAATATATTGCTCACAATGAAGTATATACATATGTATAATTCTGTTCACATTACTGTCGTGAGAAATGTAAATTTAATTTACAAATGTTAAAATTTCTGAATCTCGTCCAAAAAGAAATAAAACTAAATTAAAAGAGAAAATAATAATAATAAAAACTCAAACGATTATAAGTATAGTATAAATTATTGGTCTTTCAGTTTTCACACTTAGATTTTATTATTATTATTTAGCTGACAACATCTACTATCGTGCTTTATAAAGTGTTTGCACTATTCTTTATCGATTCAGAATATTTATTTACAATTAAACGAAACTCAGTTTTTATTCATAAATGGCGAAGAAAGTATTAGTGTATCCAAAGAAAAAGCGCATCTCCAAAAGCAATTTTCCCGAAGAAAACCAGTTTAATGACCATCACAGCTCGAAGAAAATGCCTTTCAAATCAATTTATTAATTTTAGCACAGCATAATGAAGTTCGGGATTTTGGATATCACATAGTTTTATTACGCGTTTATGTTTTCCTTACAAAAGTGTCGAAGGGATTTTTTCTTTTCAGTCAAAAACAAAAATCCTCCACTATTCGTGTAGAAGGAGCGGAAAAGAATAATCTCTTGAAAAACCTGGGAAGAAAATTCCGTTTCCATGGCAACCCTGCTTCAGCGGCGCGATTATATGTGTGCTTTTATTCCGGCGGCATCTCAAGTAATGAGAAACAATAGCCACATTGCTGTCAAAGTCAGGCCCGAATAAAGTCAGTCGCTAGCATAGCCCCATCACGTGATTGGGTGGACCTAAACCCTGACGGATATTTCAGACTCTGGTTAAAGGTCATTTGTCCCAGCTCTTACTAACTATATACTTAAAGTAAGGGAGAATTGAGAAAGCTGTTTAATATAAGTATGTGTAATGGAATAATTTGTAAACCTTGTTTGTGCTACCTAATAAAATGTAAAATATATCATACATTACACACAAATTTTTCAAAAGGTTCCAGACACGTGTTTTGAGGTTCTACGACCCCTTTTTCAATGCTGAAAGAGTGACTTCCCCTAGTAGCTCACATAGTTTCTTGAGACACCGAAATACTCGTGTGATTTTTTTTTCAAAATTTCTGCGTAGTATATGTTGAACTTTACTTTTTGAAATGTGTCATCATACAGGTTATTAAACACGTTTAAATAAATTAAAAAATGGATTAATTTTTGTCTTGATCCAAAAACTCATTAATATTTATATGTATTAATCGACGTGGGTGAGATAGCCCGATCGGTTAGGCCCGAAAGTCAGTGAACTGAAGCATGAAAGGAAATACGTAGTTTAAAGAAATATACAATTTTCAATGAAAATTGCGAACTCGAGCCCCCTCTTCATTTACATGGAATTACTGTAGTTCTTCTTTACTTCAAACTAGCCAGCAAGCAGCCATTTTACGCCAGATAACTATCTTTTTTTTCAACATTACCTTTATACTATTGTAATTCGGCGACCGTGCTTTTCTCAACGGTATTTTTTCCCCCAAAGAAGATATTTATTTAGACAAATTTATGAAAATTAAAGTTATTACTTAGCATAAATTTTCATGCTAATGCAATTCTACCTACTTATGAACTTGACACTTCATTTAAGTTAAAAGTAACATGTGAATGCCCTTAGTTTAACACTTTATTTTTTAAAATATGATATTTTATGGTTTTTACTTTACAGTTTACCTATTATCATTAGTTTTATGTTTTTAAACTTAAACCCAGTTTCACCATGGTGAAATCGGGTCTCAAAGTAATACTTTCGTCATACTATGTTGTGGGAATGTCAATGAATTTGGATTTGAGAGGAGTACTTTTAACGCAGTTCGTCGCTTTACCCTGGAAAACTCCCCGAACAATATACCACAGATAAAAACTGATATCTACTCGAACAAATTCGAATGTTTGACCTTGAGAATATCACGGGAGAACTCAAAAAATATATACATAAAAGCAAGAGTTGCTTATAAGACAAATGATCGAAATACACTGTCCGTCGACTTCGTTCATAAGCTTCGTGATTTCAAACCTTTTGGACTAACTATGGCTTCTTTTGATGTAAATTCGCTTTTCACCAATGTACCGGTTAATGGCGCATTGGATTGTCTTAAATTGAGACTTCAGGAATATCATTTCTCTAGTTTTGAAATTGAAGAACTTATTTCTCTCACTCGTGTTGGTCTTGAGCAAAATACGTTTGTATTTGATGGTGTGTACTTTCGTATGACTGAAGGTTTAGCTATGGGTAATCCTTTAAGCCCTATTTTAAGTGACATTTATATGCACTATTTTGAGACTAAATTTTTCGAAACCATAAAGTTTCCTTTTTATGTCCGTTATGTTGATGATTGTTTTGTATTGCTTGATCAGAAGCAAGTGGATATTGATCATTTACTTGATAAGCTTAATTCCATTGACCCTTGCATTCAATTCACTATTGAAATGGAAGTTGATAGTTCTCTTTCATTCTTGGACGTTTTAATTACTAAAAGTAATGACGATTTTATGACTTCAGTGTTTCGTAAGCCCTTTGCTGTTACACTACCTCCTCACAAATGTTCTTCTCACCCCCCAAACCAAAAGTTGGCCTCTTTCAAGGCTCTTGTTTTCCGTGCTTTGAATATATGTTCCTCTTATAACGCTTTGGATGCTGAGCTTTCGTACATTAAGGCTGTGGCTTTGGATCGTGGTTATTCTCCTAAGGTCGTTGATTCTATTTATAACAGGTTAATTAAGCCTTCCCCTTCTGGCAATGTTTCTAAGTGCAAGCCTGCTTATACTATTATTTTACCTTTTTATCCAAAAATCAGTCGGCAAATTGCTAAAATATTGAAGAAGTTTGGATTTGATACTGCATTTTCCCCTGTGAATAAAATAAAATTTACAAATTTGAAGTATCCCATTGATTTTCACAGAGACTGGGGTATTTATAGTATTTCTTGCAAATGTGGTCTGTTTTACATAGGTCAGACTAAACGTGCCTTAAAGCACCGTCTGAAAGAACATGAAAATTATGTTAAGCGTAAAGAACTTGCACGTTCTTCCATTGCCCAGCATTGTTGGACTTTAGATCATTGTTTTGAATTTTCTTCTGCTAGAATTATCAGCAAATGCTCTTCTGTCTATGAACTTGATTTTTGGGAAGCTTATCACATTTGGAAAAATTCTCATTCTGTAGTAAATGATTTTTCCAGCACTCCATATTTTCCTGACATTTGGAAATAATTTTTATAATTTTTATAATTTTTTCTCTCCTTTTTGGTTTTTTCCTGCAATTTACATATTCGTTTCCCGCCTTTTCCTTCGGGCTCTGTTCCCGCCTTGTTCCTGGCCTCTGATTGGTCAATCGCTAATCCGACACATTTGGTATAAATACCGGTGTCTTTCTGGTTATTGCCTTGTTCACTCACAGCTTTCTTGCTTGTGTGTTGAGCGTTTCTTCTTCTTCTTCTTCTTCTTTTATGCACTGATGAAGAGGCTCCATTTGTAGCTTCGAAATAGCTATTTGCGTTAATTTTTATTCTGAATTTGTGCTTTTTCACGTTGTTTTATCATTGTACTTACAAGAGTTGCTTGTTTAAATATATAAGATTTGTTGGTTAGGACACATGTATAGGTCAACTTAAGAAAGAAAATATGACCTAAATACAAAGTTTAATCCAAATCGTTATTCCGTTTTCTAGAGATTAAGATATATATATATATATATATATATATATATACAAGAATTGCTCGTTTAAATATATAAGATTAGATGAAGCTTTGTATTATTCACCTAGTTTACACATGATATTTTACTGCTATCATTTAGCTTTTTTATGTGTACGTTTGTGTTGAAAATTGACTAATATAAAATAGTATAATAATATTTTTTACTGTTACATTAAATTTAACAGCAGGTAATAAAAAAAGGGAAAAATCTATTTTTTTTTTTTTGCGAATTACAGAACAAAGTACATCCGGGTATTAGTAGCGGATAATAAACTAGTAGAAATGACAAAAAATTATATTGGTGTTTCAACAGTTTTTAGTTAAAAAATTAAGAACTGCATGTAAAATTGTTAAAGGAAATGTAAGAGTTTTTCATGCATGAAAGGTCAACAAAACGCTGATTACTTGCAAAATTCTGAAACATTAGCTATTAAGAGATTGAGTAAATACGTTCTCCTTTAGAATTCCTCTTGACGATTATGATTTCAAATGTTTTCCTATTGGAGTTTGATAACAGAGTTTGTTCTTTTAAGTTCAGAGAAAAAATAAATAGGCCTTCAACAAATATAGTTTTACATACATATTTTAAATATTCCAAGTCTAAATCATAATCTTTAATATATTTTATATCCATACGATATGAATTCAGTTTTGGTATTGAAGTTTTATATTACTGTAAAATTTTAGGATTTAGGGAGAAAAAGATCTAATTCCGGTGTAGAATAAAACACAAAGTCACCCACTAAATACGTACAATTAACAGTAATGAGGTCAACAATAATGATATACAAAAATAATAATCTATAAGATGAGATATAAAAAGAATAAATGTTCAGGATTAAATTGTAGAATTTGTTTCGCACATTTACGTACAAAAAAATACCACAAAAGTCTCTTTAACACACAATGTGTTTTTATTTATTTATATTAAGGTTATATATATATAAGTTTAGGTGGAGTAAAATTCATTATTCGGAAGCTATTTAACATCAAAATAATACACTTTTTTTTAAAAAAACTTTCAACAAAAACAGCTATTGACAAAAACTGGCTCCATCGGTATTTGGTTAAAAAAAATTCTTGTCTGTTCAACTTTCAATCAGTCATACTTCAAGCTGAACTGAGATTTCTCGCTTTTAATTAAGTTCCCTACACACACCGTTACGTGTTTTGGGAAGCAGGCGGGAGAGGCATTTCAGTTCAGATTTATTCAAGGGAAATGTCCCGGTAGTGGACACAGTTAAGAAAATTTTCGTACTCTTTTACGTGGCAAAATTTTTTCAAAGGACTTACATCAATATTTGCATATTTAGCTTAATCGCCAACTGTTTCTGTAAAAATTAATTACCTATAAAATGTCATTTAATAAAAAATTAGGATTTTTACGTCAAATTTACTAAACGCTTAATTGGTATCTATAGTGGACATTTATAAGACACGTATTTGCATTAGTAGTGGACAGAAATAAGTATCATCTATTTTATGCTGTTAACATGAATAATTAGTTTTAAAAATGACTAACAGACCATTCATAAATGATGTCACGCTTTTTTCCCATATATTTTCCCCAAATCCATAACCTTCTTATTGATCGGCTTTAGTAAAGAGCTGCAAATGTGACCGTTGTGGAGGCAGCTATTAAATATTATGATCCATGTACTTGCATAGATGCTCCACGCCCACTTTAGTTCTATTAACCAGCACTAGGAATCGTTCGCTATAGGTTTTGATAATTTCATTCAAGTTTAATGTTGCATTCGCTTATTTTAGGAGCTTAAAGATCTAAGTGTCCACTACTATAGAGCAGTGTCTCCTACTGTGTCATTTACCTTATTTATTTATTTTTCTTTTAATTTTTACAATGATGAACGTGGCAGCTAAAATTTAAAATGCTATTTGACCACTTCACTTCATCAAAATTGCTTTTATTCGATCTTTTGCTTATTAATCATTTTATTTTTTAAAAATAAAATCATTAATGCTGCAAAAATTCATATGTCAAGTGAAAGCTGGTATTCAGGAGAATAAAAAAAATATATTTTTAATTTGCATATTTGTGTTTTTCATGTTAAGTTATTTTGTAAGAAACATTCACTTTGGTACTTTTTTCACTTACGTCGTCGCTAAGAACCTCAGAACTGCTCATTTTGATTACAAATAAAATCTCGAAGCGGAAGTTCTTTGACACACGACTTTTCGCAGTACCAACGTAAATCCCTTTGTTGCTGTTTTTTACATTATTCTTAAGCTTTAGGAACAATACAAATCTTAGTCTATGGGTGTTGATGCTGTTTATAATATCTGGAGTAACAGTTTTAAAAAAGACAGTTAAGATATAGTAAGCAGAATTGGTTACTAATTGATTTATATATTCTAATGCTAAGCTGATTTTTAGATAATTTTGACAATGAACAGTTTGTTATCACAAGTAAAATCCTTTAATTTTTGATATCCGTCTTTTATTAGCATGACGAATACTTTAGTGTAGAAATCGTTATTTCGTAATTTAAGTTGGTTAATGAGTCTGAAATTCTATTCTGATACAAGTTGTTTCCGAACTATAACTACAGAAATTTTCCTTTTGCGATCTCATTGTTCGTTGTGACAAAGAAATATAATATGACATAATTATTCGAGAAATGGTTATGACTGAAAGCATGCTTAAAACAGTAAGTGTAAGAAGCAGCCAAATTTCTTGAAGAACATATTTAACACGTCAAAAGTAATTTGAAGTAAAACACGTACTCACCATGGACTTTCTGAGAACTGTAGATTAAGATCACTGTCACGAATGCTGAAAATAAAAAGAAAAATAGTTTAAATTACACCAGGTTCCCATAACTAAAATTCAGATATGTTGGTTGAAAAAGAAAATTACATAAGAAATATAGTTTATGACCCACTGCATATAACAAGTGGGGATACGGGTGCGATCGGATTAAATTTTTCTTCTTTTTTTCCTTACAATCAAGTTGACTCATTAAGTTACTAAAACAGCATTTTCTTGGTAATGTGATTTCCAGACGTACTCACATTAATTGGCCATGCATGTTTCTTCTGGCTTTTGTAAAATCAAAAGTCTACGTTTCTTAGAGTTTTCACTGAAAACTATACTTTATAGTAAGAAAACAACATTTACAGAACTTACGTACTTAGCCGGACGGGTAAAGGGCCAAACATGTAGTTAGTATACGTAAAAACCAGGGTTGGAAAAAGCTGGTTTGTTTTAAAAATATGAAAAAACCCTGCCAAAACGGGGGGGGGGGGGGGGTCAGGGAAAGGTGGGATTTTTCAAATTTTCTCAGTATTCAGATAATAGGATCATAGAAGTTTTCCTTTTTGCGGTTTACAGAAAAATGCCATTATCACTTAATATAGTTAAAAATTTTGTTTGAGAAAAGTACAGTTAATTATTACTATTATCTGTGTTTATGCTATGTCTAGCTATCCTTTAGTTTATAATGTAATAACTGGTGTATAAAACTGGAAAACATGTTAAAAAATCAGTGTAGCCCTGCTAGAAAAGGTTTTGCAATATTTCTCAGTGTAGACAATTTATTTTCCAGTTAAAAGTATGTATCCGTAATTGGTTGGAGCCCTTTCACAAATGCTGAGTTTCATGTTCTAAAACTGCTTCGTGTTTGGAAAATGAGGAGTTTATGAACCAAAACTTAATTGAGTTTTGAATTATCTGCTTTTTCATTTCTTTCTATAGAGTAACGAATATGAAACATTTTTGCAAGATAGTAAAATACGTTGTTTATATGTTAAATTTTCAGCCCCACAGTTTCAAAAATTCTCTTGATTCCTAAAATTCTGAAAAAGTATGTAGAAAACTAGTTTTTGCTTACCTGAGAGTTGTGATGTTCCCTGGTTTGGTAGAAAATAATTCAAATAGAAGCGTTTTGAATAGTGTATGTTTTGCTATACAACTAAGAAGCTTCAGGAAATTGGATATGACATGACTTAAGCAAGGTATGAATTATTTCTTCATCATGATCAGTTACAGTAAAAAGTAGTGTTTTTCATTTAAAACTTTGAATTACTTTTTTTTTCTTTCTGTTAAGACATGAGAAGTAAGTGCATAGGTGTATTTGAATAAAAGTAAAGTGCAATACATTTGTAAAGGCTCTTAAAAACGTCATAATATTTTATGTTAATTGCCAGTTGTGTAGAACAAATTGAAAAAGAAAAGTTTAAAATGAAAAAGTATTTAGTTTAGTTAATTTTATTTAAAACTTTTAAAAAATTTGTAAAAAACCCAAAATGAGCAAAAACTATGTGTATTTTTATTTATTTCTTTTGAAAAATCCCATTGGGTCCAACCCAATTGAGTCCAGTTTGGCCAACACTGGTAAAAATTAATTTTTTTTTCTCACAGGATGGAACACACACGTTTGTAAACATCTATAAATATTGCACTTGGTAAAATAAATTTGAATACACTAATTTTAAACTTCAAATTCAAAAGAATTTTTGCAGAAATAAAAATATATTTAATTTTGGTGTTACATTTTCGTAGTAAGTTGCTTTTCCTCATTTATTTGCATGATATTTTAATTTCTTGGCACAATCCTAACTATAATAAAGGACAAATTCATGGACAAACTTAGATTTATGAGGGAAACGCTGAGAACACCAAACTGCTTTCCAGATGGGAAATCTTCTTAAAAGGAACTTAAAACAAATTCTTTACGATGAAAAACGAAGACGTTTTGTTAGCATGGGAGTGGACGAAGTATTGTTTCAGATAAGAAAATTGCATCAGGAACAAAGCACTTTCCTCCTTTATTAAACTGGAAAATGCGCCGATTTCGTAACACTAATTGGCCATCTATTTTACTTCGGGTGCTAAAATTTTCACCTTCCACTTGATTTACTAATTTCATCATTTATCCATTAAGTATGCTGTTATGTCTCGCTTCATAATAAATGACACATTTTAAGGGAAAAAACAAGTTAATGGACCATTTTCGCTGGAAGCTCATAACGGCAGACTTTGATTAGGGTTTTTAGAAGGCGATCTTAGGAATATTTATTTTGCAATTCATTACGAAAATGGATTTTTCGTTATTCAAAAACCAGCAAGTAAGGAATGATCCTAAAAGAGAAGAAACCAACTAAAAATATCGAGAAAATAAATCGCAAAACATTGATAAGAGAAAAATAGAATTATAAAGCAGTGTAACATAAAAAAATATTTAAAAATGCATAAAATTAGATGATTACGCGAATGACAATATCCGTTGTTAAGTCCACAACTTGTGAAAAATCGAGAAAGATTATTTTGAATTCAAACGTTACATTTGCACTAGAGCATTAAAAACACTTGAGGAAAAAAACTAGAAAGAAAAAATTAAAGGAAGAAAGGAGAAAAAAATAAATGTAATTTTGTTCTTTTGAAGATTTCATAATTTTTTCATGTTATTAATTAAGTTATTTACTTAAACAGATTTTAATGTTAATTGTACAAGCAGCAGGCTTTTATATCTGTACAGGAGTTTTATATCTGTACATTTTCCCTTAGCCTTATCATCCCAAAAAAAAAAAAAAAAAATACATACAGTTTTCATCACATTAAAATGAAATCGAGAATGATTAACAAAGAAAAAAAATAAGATCAGTTCTGGGACTGCATGCAAAAGGTGGAATTAACAGATTCTGATTCTGATATGCATTTCAAAGCTTTAGGGCTTAACAGCTTTTGACATTGTAAGCATCATTCATATGGATTAAACAGGTTTTGGGTCTAACCATGAGAGATTTAACAGGTTTTTGGAAATGGATATGCGTCTTGCAGTAGGATTTTGATCCAGTCCTAATAGATTTTGCATCATAATATCCTTAGGAAACTGCCAAGTTCAACAGAAATCCTTAATTCGTTTCTAAAACATAAGGATTTAACGGGTTATGCCTTTTTCCTACTCAAGCAAATAAAATGCT
This sequence comes from Octonoba sinensis, assembly GCA_038502835.1. Classification (NCBI taxonomy): domain Eukaryota; kingdom Metazoa; phylum Arthropoda; class Arachnida; order Araneae; family Uloboridae; genus Octonoba; species Octonoba sinensis. The sequence continues at coordinate 10,844,162 of CM076606.1, read as the reverse complement.
TCTCAAAAATGGTATAAAATACTTATAATTGATTTTTATAACGAACATACATATGAGCTCGTTTGCATATATATATATAACGCTTACTTTCGATCTCTCAAGAGGCACAACTTTTGAGAAATACTGGTGGGAAACTTAGTTTTACACATATATGAGGAAATTTTATTTAGATCGCTACCGTAGCTATTTTTTGACTTCCCCATTTCTCACGGTCAAACAGTTTCAATTGTGCTTTTAATAAAAGTAAACGATATAAACCAAAAAGCGGCGACAATGGCTTCTCTTAACATCATTCCCCTGAATCCTTCGAAACTTTACTCCAAGCTAATGTGTCCCTCGTTTGTTTTAATGACCCCTCGCGCCCCCAAAAGCGAAGTACCATCGACATTTAAGCCGGAGACATTAATTTCCAACGCGAGATAATATCTTTCTCGAACAGCCGGTACCAAAGAAAAATACAATCAAAAACAAGAGAAAAAAAAGCGGAGTAAATAAAATGAAATTCGGGTAAAAAATATTTGAAATCGATTTCACATTTTAACCGGCTGCGCTGTTTTTTCTTTTAGTATTTTTCTCCTTTGCTTCCCCTCGTTTTTTGTTTTATTGGATGAGAGAAAGAAAATGACATGTTTTCTGTTCCAGCAGCCATCTTGGAAATATAAATCGTGTTTCTCGCTTGTCTGCTTTTCGATAGCTCCCTAAACAGGGGAGGATTTCTCCGGCAGTCGATATTTTCAAAATATTTAAATATGGTGGCAGAAAGTGAGCGAACTAAATGCGAAACTGAAAGTTAGTTCTCCAACTGTGCGTTTTTTCTACCCTCCAACTTTCGGAAATGTCATCGAAACATCTTGAAGGTGATGAAGCAGGTAAAGTAAAAAATAGAAAAAAGGAGGGAACTTTCTTCTTCTTTTTTTCCCCTCATATCCCGGTATGGTTGTTTTTCCATTAAGCAATCTGTCAATTTTCTGCTAAAAGCAGAATATAATTTTTATCGTTAAGGGTTAGATTGCACAATTAGGGAAATTGAAGGATGTTATTACTCATCGGCTTTCCAAGTTCTCTCTCTGGCCAAAAATATACGAATACATAAATAAATGCAAATAAAATACAAATAAAAATGCTCAAATTACTCTTTAAGGGAAAAAAGTTTGAATGAGATTATGGATATAAAAACTTGTTTGCGATGTACAGTTTAAAAAAATGGAATAAATTCAAAATGAAAGTATAAAAACTTTCTAAAAAAATTTAAAACTTAAATACTTTTACTTTAATATTTTTAATTTATATAAAAATTTTAAAGTAAAAGTATATATATAAAAAATGTTTTTTAAATTTTTTCTTATAAAAATTTTTACTTTCTATATTTTCATGCATATTCTTTCTGTTATAATTAAGCCTCTTCCAATGATGTTCACCTCAGTGGAAAAGCTATAAATGTGGACATATAAAATCTGTACAAAAGCTTTACAGAAAAATAATTCCTATTTTCAGCTGTGCAAATAGTTTTCAGAACAAGTTGTGTCTGTTGAAGACATTTACTAGACATCCCATTTTACGTAATCATTAAATATTTTTAGGGGAAGACCGTCTATAGTGGAGCTCTACCTAAATAAGACCTGAAGCGTAAACGCAATCATGCCGTGATACAGTCTGACCATGAAGTTGAAACTTCTGCCTGTCAAAGAATCTGTTCCTGTTTAAAGGAGAAACTGGTACAAGGAATGCACTGCATTCTATTCTCGTTTATAGTAGAGTAAATTATTTGTTCCGAGAGGATTTTTAAGCTCTTGCGCTACACATGATGTTACAATTCCATGTATATATTTTTTAATTTAGCATTTTTGCTTTAAATAATTTTTCTTTCCTTTTTTTCACAGACAATATCTAAATAAAATTGAGTATTTCATTTTTACCGATCGTCTGAGAATGAATAAAAGTCAAAAAATAAGTTCTACGCGTATGGATGATGTGAATTTATTTTTCTAGTTCTACGAAGGAGTAGTATTATGTAGCTGAGTACGTATAATAAATCCTTGAAAACCTGTCTGGGGGTAAATTACTTTATGCTCCGTTTATAATTTTTTTAAAATTTGAAGTGCTTCCTTTTAAATAGTTAGCTCGAATCTGCGTTGGCGTCTGGTAAACGTCAAGGGTTGCTCATAGCATAAAAGCGAACACATGTGTCACACAAACTTCCATAAAACTAGAATAGATTCATTATTTTCTGTCATGCGCAGAAGTGTCCAAATGTCTCAAGTTCTTGGTTTGACTGTAAGCTGCTATTAGTAGAATAGCAAAGCGTAACCCATTTGTATTGAGCATCCCAAAAAATGGGACGGTTTTCGAAATGGCTATAATTTCTGTGACGAGTGGAAGTACATTAGAAACATTGTGCTGGGAAGAATTGTTGCTTATTTATGCTGTTTCGTGATGCCTAGGAAGAAAGGGGGAGTTGATAATGTTATTTTTTGCTTTAGCTGAGTAATTGTTATTTTGTTTTTAAGTTTAGAGACTTACTGAGACACATATTTTCTAAAAGGTATGTATTTTAGTACCATTTTTTCTTATTTTTTGAACGTCCCAAAACTTTTGGGACATTTAGTTTTTTCTGCAATTTTCCGCAAGAAAACTTTTGATTTTATTTTCTTTTTTAAATTTTTCCCTTTTATTTATCCCTGTCTGAAACAAGTTTTCATTAATGGGTTAAACCTCTACGTTACGAAGAAGAACGTGTGTCGAGTCGCGAAGGTGAAGTTACCGCACTGTTGAATTTGACATTCTTTATCAGCTTCATTCAATTCTGTGCTTAAGTTTCGCTTACGTACAGCAACCATAAATCGAAATTGTTTACCGTAAGGAAACTTATGTCAAATAACTGATTTCGACTACCGCCAAACACCAAATAACAAATTCAACTCTAACCAAGTAAATATTTCAAGTCACGTGAGAAAAATTCATCCCCGGGTCAAAGCATAACTAATTACAAACACCTAACCAACATGAAAATTTGTTAAAAGATTTAAATTCAAGAAACGTGTTTAATTTAAGAATTCAAAACAGTTCCTTCATTCCATAAGATTGAAACAAAAACTTCCCTCATAAGGCCAATTAGGCATTTAATTTATTTTAACTGAGCCCAGCGTCTTTTATGCAATCTCTATGTAAAACACAAAATCCACCCTCAACGAGAAGATACTTTTTTTTAAGCCCGTCGCTTTAGAAAAGAGTGCAGATAAGACGGTGACAGGCTAAGCTCCGGGACCATAAAAGTTTATGCATCCCGATTTACGAGTTCTGTCTTGAGTTCCCACCTATCATCCGACTCGAGCTCATTTGCTGAACTTCATTTTTATAGGAATTGTTCATTTTCCTCGTACACAAGAAATTATTGGCACAGTTGCGATACTAAGCCTATTCATTCTTTTAACTGCTGGTCATTAGGAGAATGACGTTTAGTAGCATTGTTCTAGCTTGGATACTTTTCTTGCCAGGTCCATATGCGCGAACGTTTAAAGTTTCATAGATTCTTTAATCCTGGATGCATATCAGAGAATTTTCTTTAACTTGTGGATATTTTATTCGTATTTTTCCTTTTTCAGCGAATTTCACCTGCGAACTATTAGATGGTGAAAAAATTTTTAAACTCAAATATGAATAAACAGAACAACCACCTTAAATTGTTAAGAAACAAACTCAATTTGCTGTTTCAAGCCTACAATGTACCCTCTTTATCAGTGCAAGAGTGCTAAACACAGTATAGTCGTGAGTGAAAATGCATCAGAGTGTTCCATAAAAGTTCAGATTTGGAAAATAATCGACTCTAAAAGAGAAAGTAATGTCCATCAAAACTTCCTGGTTAGGTATTAAGTGTTTTACATTGTGCGCATATTTTAAAGATGTACGTACTATTTACTTTTGTCGAACTAATTTTCATAGAATTTTTTATAATTCGAAATTTGATGTATCTTCCCTTCGATTTCGAGGTAACGAGACTGCACATAAAATTTTACATGAAGAAGCAGACTACAAAGATTCCAGACGCATTAAACTTTGTTCTTAAATGTCCTAAAGGAAACTCAGTTCGTAAATTATTTTCATTTAATAAATATTTTAATGTACTACTGCTAGAAACAATGGCTCAATGAAGGGTTTAGCTTAATTTACACTCATTCGCCACAGACCACTAGCAATCCACAAATCGTCAATCGGGAAGAGTCTTTAATAAATCAACTCTCTGGCCCATCGTGCATCTTACAGAAACAAAATCAACTTAATTTGCTTGAGGTTGTCGTTTAAAGCGTATCTTTAAAAATTAAACTTCTAACTAAAATTTAATATATTAGCGCATTTCCCAGTAACAGATAGAAGAATATTATTTTGGCTAATTTTGAGTCCAATGAAGCGGGATTTTCTACTTAAATCTTCATATATTTTATTGAAGGTAGTACATATAGTTTATTATGGGCGAATCAGAATATATTTATCGTTTATTCAGTATAGTACACTTGAATCATACACATGAAACGTCATAATTCGAGGACGCTTGATGATTTATTTTTGTGCTAAAATAACAAAAATAGACCGCGACTGCAATTAAATTTTTCTGTCTACCTTTACTTGAGAGTTTCAGAAGAATAATTTCCTTTCAATCAAACATTTCATAATGTCATTTCGTAAACCTCAGATATGTATTTCAGTTGCAAAATACTGCTTAAAGGCACTGCTGAGGGATCTACATTTCATATATCTTTCGAGTTTACAAGAAACCTTTTTTTGCAATGTGTTCAAAAGTAAATTATTCGAATTTCCATAACAAATACTGAATTTTGAATTTTTTTTCAAAAAGGTGAATGGTTTTATTAATTTTTGTATAATTCATTCAACCAGCGTAATGTAGGAACAACTGTTTTTAGCCTACTTTCCCGTAAAAGTAAAAAAATAATAATAATAAAGCATGAAAGAAGGCTTAATGTATCGTGAAAATATCGTTAAAAATCAAGATAAGTCAAAAATAAGTGAAGTAATTAAATAAAGATTGAAAAATAAAAAATTTGAAAGTAGGGTATTGAGATGGGGAAAAAGTGTGTCTGTCGGTCTGTCGGTCTGTCTGTCTGTCTGTCGGTCTGTCTGTCGGTCTGTCGGTCTGTCTGTCGGTCTGTCTGTCGGTCTGTCTGTCGGTCTGTCTGTGTCGGTCTGTCGGTCTGTCCCCCCCTAATAACTTTTGAACGAATTGTCCGATTGGAAAAATTCTTTTTGCATTCGAAAGATTTCGGCGAGGACATCTCATTTCTATATTTTAATTTTTGATTTGAACAATTTTTTGTTCAATTTTGAACAGTTCAAAAAATTTTAACATTAGCGCCTATGGACAAAATTGAAGCAAATTCTGTAAACTCTGGGCACAAGAGCCAAGTTCCTATTGCAAGCTTATTGAAAGGAGATCTCGGCGTGAAATATTGATTTGAACAGTTTTTGTTCAATTTTGAACAGTTCAAAAAATTTTAACATTAGCGCCTATGGGCGAAAATGAAGCAAATTATGTAAACTCTGGGTACAAGATCCAAGTTCCAATGAACAAGCTCACTGGAAGAAGTTCTTGGCGTGAAATATTCATTTGAACAATTTTTGTTCATTTTTTAACAGTTCAAAAAAAAAATTAACATAGTGCCTACGGGGAAATTTCAATCCTATATAAATCCTGATCTAACGGGCCGATTTGCTTGGAACAAACTTTATTAGAAAGCTCTTATGACGTAGAACATGTACACATAAAAAGTTCATCCAGAACTAACGAGCCTATTTTCTTATGAAATTTTTTGATCGGGATTTTCAAGAATATTTTTGAATTAATGAAAGATTAAATGATTAAACAAAATAATGAATGAATAAATGAGTGAATAAATACATGAATGACTGAATAAATGAATGATTGAACGAATCCGTATTAACCGTTGAAAAAGGCATATTTGAAGCAATTAAGAACTAAAGCTAAACGAGAAAGAGAGAGAGATAGCTAGATTATAAATTTGAAGCTGGTGTATACGGGAAAGTAGGCTCGTTTAGTTCTAGACGGAACTTCTTGTTTCTTTTAACGAATTAAAATTTATTGCTTGCGGTTTTTAGCATTTTGAGAAGCAGCCGATTTTTAATTTATTTATTTCTTTTTTTGGATTTTGATTATTATTTTTTTAAAACGAATTAAAATTTATTTCCTGCGTCTCACAGGCGATTGATAGCTTTGTTTTGATTTCCTTATTTTGACATGTATTTTACGGGACTATTTTCCATACTGCACAGGGGTTTTTAAAAGAAATGTTATCCTTTATAGCGATTTTTGGTATTCCAGCTTATTATTAATATTTATACTTTCATTTATTTACTTTTTTTTCTCCAGTGAATTAGCACATATGTTATTTTCCTATTTGAGCTCGGATGAAAGGTTTATTCCGCTTTCAAATCTTTGCTTGCTGCTCTTTGTTTCTGCAGGCTACAAAATTTCGTCTTTCTGTTTTAAGCCGGGTCCAGACGCTACGTTTTGCACAACCTTTTTTCTGCGCAGTTCAACACATTGTAGATAAAACGTTGCGTGTAGATTGGAAAAGTGCGCAGTTTTGAGTCCGGTGCGAAGACTGTACAGTTGCAGCGATAACTGAGCTAGAAAGCATATGTCTTTGAACTGTGCAGACAAATCGGCACATGTAGACGGTAGCACCCCTTTCCGATTCATTTTGTTTCTCAGTTTCAATTCGTCAGGCGACAATAGCCGACCTTCGGCAATGTTCCCGGGAGTAAATAATTAATTCTTTGAGAAGTGTTTACCTTAAAAATTGGCTAAAGTTAATAAATCGATTTGATCTGGGGCTGGAGACGAAATCTACAAGCCATCTCTCTGGTACTTTGATTTGTTACATTTCCTAAATGATCAGGAGACACCAAGGCAGTCTAGGAATACCATGGATGAAAATAAAGAGATTGCAGTTGTCGAACCACCAGAACAGGCAACAAAAAAACTATTTATTTTATGTAATCATTTGACCACTTTGAACGCCGGGTTCTTCTGAGACCCTTCCAGCCTTTTTTTTTAACATGACACCATGTCATAATTGACCAGAGTAGTATCTCCTTCATGACGATATCGCACAAAACTGAGTGAAATATACAGATATCTCTGCACTATGGAGACGCATAAAAAACTGCAACGTTTTCATTTAGTCTTAAGACTGCGCAGACAAAAGGTTGTACAAAACGTAGCGTCTGGACCCGGCTTTGTCAATAAATAATAGATAAAAATTAATTGTACTAAAAATTTATTAATTAAAACTATTCTAATTTATTATAATCTTCCTTTTTGTGTGGGTACTTGAACAAAACAAACAAAATGCGTTTTTTTTTTCAAATATTTTCTTTTTTGTTTTATTTCGTTTCTTTCTTTCCTTTTTAGCCTACTTTCCCGTAAAAGTAAAAAAAATAATAATAAAGCATGAAAGAAGGCTTAATGTATCGTGAAAATATCGTTAAAAATCAAGAAAAGTCAAAAATAAGTGAAGTAATTAAATAAAGATTGAAAAATAAAAAATTTGAAAGTAGGGTATTGAGATGGGGAAAAAGTGTCTGTCTGTCTGTCTGTCTGTCTGTCTGTCTGTCTGTCTGTCTGTCTGTCTGTCTGTCTGTCTGTCTGTCTGTCTGTCTGTCTGTCTGTCTGTCTGTCTGTCTGTCTGTCTGTCTGTCTGTCTGTCTGTCTGTCTGTCTGTCTGTCTGTCTGTCTGTCTGTCTGTCTGTCTGTCTGTCTGTCTGTCTGTCTGTCTGTCTGTCTGTCTGTCTGTCTGTCTGTCTGTCTGTCTGTCTGTCTGTCTGTCTGTCTGTCTGTCTGTCTGTCTGTCTGTCTGTCTGTCTGTCTGTCTGTCTGTCTGTCTGTCTGTCTGTCTGTCTGTCTGTCTGTCTGTCTGTCTGTCTGTCTGTCTGTCTGTCTGTCTGTCTGTCTGTCTGTCTGTCTGTCTGTCTGTCTGTCTGTCTGTCTGTCTGTCTGTCTGTCTGTCTGTCTGTCTGTCTGTCTGTCTGTCTGTCTGTCTGTCTGTCCCCCCCTAATAACTTTTGAACGAATTGTCCGATTCAAAAAATTCTTTTTGCATTCGAAAGATCTCGGCGAGGACACCTCATTTCTATATTTTACTTTTTGATTTGAACAATTTTTTGTTCAATTTTGAACAGTTCAAAAAATTTTAACATTAGCGCCTATGGACAAAATTGAAGCAAATTCTGTAAACTCTGGGCACAAGAGCCAAGTTCCTATTGAAAGCTTATTGAAAGGAGTTCTCGACGTGAAATATCGATTTGAACAGTTTTTGTTCATTTTTGAACAGTTCAAAAAATTAACACAGAGCTTACGGGGAAATTTCAACCCTATATAAATCCTGATCTAACGGACCGATTTGCTTGGAACAAACTTTATCGGAAAGCTCTTATAACGTAGAACATGTAGAAATAGAAAGTTTATCCAGAACTTACGAGCCTATTTTGCTATGAAATTTTTTGATCGGAATTTTCAAGGATATTTCTCAGTGACTCAATGAGTGAAATAATGAATGAATGAATAAATGAAAGAGTGAAAGAATAAATCAATGAATAAATGAATGAGGAAAAGAATGAATGAATAAATTATTGAATAAATGAAAATATAAATAAATGAGTGAATAAATACATGAATGCGTAAATGAATGAATAAACACTTGAATGAGGTAACGAATGAATGAATAAATGCATGGCTGAATAAATGAAAGAATGAACGAGTGAGTGAATGAATATGTATTATCCGTTGAAAAAGGTATATTTTCAATAATTAGAACTAAAGATAAATAAGAAAGAGAGAGAAAGAGATAGCTAGATTATAAATTTGAATTTGGTGTATACGGGAAAGTAGGCTCGTATAGTTCTAGACGGAACTTCTTGTTTTATTTTATTTTTGGTTCTATGTTATTTTGAGAAAAGAAACCTTTCCTAATAAAGGCAACAAAAGGTAGCGTCAAGTGCGCCAACTTGGTGCGAGTAAGTCAGCTTTTTGCCATATCTTTTCGGACACTAGGGCTATCAACTGGATGCCGAAGTGTAAAAAAAGAGCTTCGAAACTTTTTTTACCACTCTTAAACTTTTTTCGAAGCTCTAGTTACACCTCAACAGCCGTTAGGCGGTCCTAGTGTCTAAAAGGACGTTGTAGCACAAAATTGGCGCACTTGACGGTACTTTAAAGACTTCCGAATTTTCGAAAAATATTTTTTCACCCGAAACATCTATTTCTTCATGAAATTAAACTACAGTATTTTCTTAGTATTGAACCAATTTAAGAGGGAGTGTGCATTTGAATAAAATAAGTCTTCTTATAAAATGCTGAACCAATTAAAGACAGAAATGTGCATATAAACAAAATAAGTTCAAGAAGACAAGAACATTAGTTTGAGAGTATTATTTTCGTATAAAATACTGAACCAACTATGGCGAAAATGTGCATATGAACAAAATAAGTTTAAGCAGACAAGTACACTAGCTCGTGAATATTATTTTCTTGTAAAATACTGAAGCAATTAATGAAGGAAAAGAGAATGTAAATAAAGTAACTTTAAGCCGCCCACTTCAAGTTTCAAACTTTACTACTTGTGAGACTCACCCGGACTGATAAACTGCCGACCGATTTTCGAAGCTAAAGTCTTATTTTCAATCAATGGTAAAATGTGCCCTACCGTAAAAGGTATTTCTCCCACAAAAGAATCAAGTTGGTATTTTTTACTGCCTTACCATTCAGCGACTTTTTCTCTTTACTCTTTTTAGTGTCTGATATTCATCAGATATTCCACCCTCCCGGCGAGTTTGGGGGGTAGATCCAGTGTTAAGGAGAAACGTAAATCACAAGACATTTTTCACCCTTTTTTTTCTTGCTCGCTTGTGTTTTGGGTTTTTCCATTGGTGGGAAGGATAATGCTCCAGTGTATTGCATTTTAATTTTGTTTTTTGTAGTTCTAATTTAGCAAAGTGAGGATTTGGCCGTGATGAGATTTAAGTGGTGCAGTGCGAAGAGCAGTTAGGCGAAAAATCTGTCAAATATAAATGAACAATTATGAATCACTATAAAATAAAGCAGTAGAAAAGAGAAAATTTCTTGTAGATAATTAAATAGACAAATACAGAATGCTCCAAAACACTTCAATTACAAAATTAACAACTATTTTTACTGTAAAAAATGAAGCCAGCAGTCGTGCAAAAGATAAAATATATTAAAATTACCAACTCGTTCCATTATAATCACGCCCCCTCCCCACAAAAAAAAAAAAAAAAAAAAAAAAACGCTATTTGGCACAATCTGGTAAGTTATCTAATAATTTACTCACGCAGTAAAGATTTGACTGAATATTAAGGAATTAAAGGATTCTTTAGTTCAGGAATTAAAGGAAGGTGTATAAAGTATAACTCTATATATAAGTATAGAGTTAAAAATAATCTATCTATCCACAACAAAGTCGTAAATTGTGAAAATTACTTTACGAGATATGAAATATTTTGAAACACTATTTCATACTAAAATGTAAGTATGTGATAAATATATTTGCTCTGACAGGCTTTAAGTTCTATCCTACATGGTTTTACTGTGGACATAATTATTTTCCAAAATAAAACTGATTTTATTATGCCATATATATTCGTTGAAAAAACAGTTATTACACAGCAGCTTTCAAAAAGCCAATTTCACCTTTAAAATGGTAATGTTAGTTACACGAATATATTGGTAAAAAGGTCATCATTGTGAGTTAAATCATGAGGATTAATCTATTTAACAATATTCAAATTTTCTTGTAAAATTTCGAATTAACTAAACATCCATTGTAACGAAGCTTCTGGAAATAGTCTATTCTGGTAGGAAGAAGGGGCCGTTCATAAATGACGTCACGCTTTTTTCCCATATATTTGACCCCCCTCCCCCCCCTTTGTCACTCGTCCCGCTATGTTGCATAATGTCACACTTCTTGTTACCCCTCCCCTCCCCTTGTCACAATTTCACGAACCCCCCTCCCCCCCTCGAAGCGTGACATCATTTATGAATAATCCCGAAGTGCTGCAGCGTATGGCAAAACTATTGCTCGCAATGACATAAATTAAACTTTGTGTCTCACATGACGAAAATGACGAAAGTTTCCATTTTAATTGTTGTTATTGAGATAACATTCAAAAATGCATCGCAACTTTAAAATGCTTTTGTTTTGAAGTAGATTTTTAGCAAAAACAGTTAACCTAAGGAGCCAAATTACTAATTTTTGGAAACAGATCTAATTGTATATATTTCTTTCGAAACTGGAAGGTATATAGAAATGAAGTTCTTTTTTTTTTAATGTTCCTTCGTAGTAAAATTGAAAAGTTTCTTTCAATCAGTGGTTAAATCCCTTTGTGATATAAAAAACCTTTACCACAAACGAGTTCATCTTCTTTCCCTTCTACTCTTTCTCTCTTTTTCTAGGATTTTTTCTATTTTCTTTGTCGCTTCCTCCTAGGATCTGATATCCTTTCGATATCCCACCCTTTCCGATGTTTGGAGGCGTTATATGAAAAGGCGCAAATCACCGACGATTTTTCATGGGTTTTCTTGCTTATTTAGTTATCCCTATCTTTTCTTTTCCTTCCAATAGGCGGAAAACTGGTAATACCGCTCTACCAGATACGATCACACTTTATATTTGCTTTCATGGAGCTCTTGTACATAAATCAAATCTACACAAATCATGCATCAAACTTGAATAAGTAATTATATTTTAGTCAATTCTTAATTTTATAGAGAGACAAGGTACCCTGAAAGAGGAGTGCGAGACCTGAAATTTTATGATAATTTGACCCCAGAATTTGGAATGATAGTTACGGACGTTATCAGGAAAACCTTTCAGATGGACTGTTATATGAATGATGAATTTTTGAATGAATACTTTAGTATGAAACTTTATAGCGAAAAAAAATAAGAATCGCTTGGAACCGTTCAAAATACAATTAAAAAAAATAGTTTTTTCAAAAGGAGATTACTTGCTAATGAAATAAGCAATTTTTTGAACATACATCTGGAAGTAAATACAACTTTGTCTGTTGTTCCGACTCGCATTATGATGATCCTGTATTAAACATTTCGGGATCCCAGTTAGTGCTTAGTAATTTCTTAAATTACATTATCCTCAAATTTGCCTTTAGTTTTATGTATTTTTGACAGGAATAGCAACAGAAAACGCTTTCGAATTTTACACTTCGACTGCCCACTATTTCTTGAAAAACCTTAAGAGGACTTAATGTAAAAATAATGGTCTAACAGTCGGTTAAAGGTCGGATCTTATCGAACACCGGAAGAAAAGCTAGCATTCGCAGAAGTCAGTGTTTGGGACGGTGACCGCCTCCCGTGACTGATTCGCTCCGGGACCGTGTACGTTAATGGGAGCTGGTGTACGTAGCAATCCATCGCGGCTTCAATCTCTTCCAAGTTTGAAATGATATCTTTGGGTGCTCCAACCTAGGTGACTGTCTCTCATCTGGGAGATCGTTCAAAATTAGGAGACCCATCAGCCACTGGTATCCTTCCTCCGGTTAAGCTAGAAATGGCAGGTACGGAAAGTCTAAAATACGAGGCTGAAATAAATATTTTCCTACCGCAACCTATGCCTGGAAAAGTGCCAAGAAAAATCCGCTCATGTTCAAAGGAGAAACTGCAAGTATAAGGAAAATGTGCCGTTTTCTGTTATCGTTTTAGTTCCCCTGGGGTTATTTGCCTGTTAATAAATTTGGTTTCTTTTAAAAAACAGAGAAGATAACCTTCAGATTCACGTGCTAATAAACCCACCTGGAAGACGAACTTCTCTATAACTCGAATGGATTCGTCTTTTTCTGACATGCGTAGGACAGTACCTACGCAGATGCCAAGTAACAAAACTCCGTGGGCGGATTATAAATGTGAAAATAAAAGGATGTCCGCTCAAATAATGAACATGTGGCAATCTTAGTTACAACACCAGTTTTTGACAAATCTTGCCTTTGAGGTAACGATCAGCAGTACTAGATAACAGTCTTTCAGTTCTGACTTCGGACATTTCCCCCAATTGTAAAATATCTCGACTGTAAGAAAAAAAAAGTTACTTTATATATCTTACTTTTTGCATTTATCTTTCTTTTCTCACCATTCGTTTTACTATCTGATAACCGTTTAACATGCTATTTTTTCAACGTTTTAAAGCGTTTTATGAAAAAAAAGTATAAGTCTGGTGATATTTCAAGAATTTTTTTTTCTTCATTTATGTAGTTTTTCTATCGGCTACTTTTTTGAAGCAAAAATCTAATATTGTGACCTTTAGATGTTATCCTTCGGAATACGTAGATATGACCATAGAGATTCAGGAAAGATTATTGAACTCGGAACTAAAATTAATATTAGCATAAAGTTCAAATAAAGCGATTAAACTATAACTGACACACAGATATATAAAGGACTTGCCTATTTTGAGGAGAAACAAAAAAAAAAAAATATATGAGTAAAAAATTGAGCTATATTTTAAAAACATAGGTTCATCAGAATAAACAGTGCGGCAACCCTGATCGGAAGAGCCTTACTTAAATTCCAAAGTATTTTTTTTTTATTTCATACGCATTTCAAAAGTTTTTTGAAAACCCATTTCGAAAAGAGGAATTTCCTATTTTCGGTTCTGGCGGCTTCAACCTTGTTAAAAACTCAAATAATCAAAAATCCTTTCCTCCTCAATCCAAAAACACTGCTATTTTAAGTATGAAGTAAAAGTAAAGTAAACACAAAATCATTATATATCTATCTATCCATCACGTTCCATCTCATCGTCTCATGTCACTCGGTCGTCATAATGTTCTTTAGTGCACACGTTCCGTCTATCTTGCATCTTCTTACATGTTATGTCTCGCACTTCTAACGCGCATGTGCATGTAACGTAGGGCGACCTGTGACATTGTGATACTTGAGTGATAAATAATCTATAATAGCGAAATTAAAACTTATGTACTAACTTTACCGTGCAAAATTAAAACCTGATTTATCACGGTAGGTGTAGCATTGATGCGGCATTGCCTTTTTTTTTGTTTTGTAATCCTACTTAGTAAAGAGTTCTTACATTGAATCAAATAAGCAGATCCTTAATACCCCCACCCCAACGCATTGGAATAGCAGCTCAGGTTGACGAGCATTATAGAAATAAAAGCTCTTTTCGCAGAGTCATTATTTCGCATGGTATTTTTAAAGAAAGGATTCCTTAGTAGGTCTAGTTGTGATACTGAAGGACTCCTAAGGGACTCGTGCCTTAAATTATGTAACTGAATCTACGCGGAATTACCCAATGTCGGGTAGCATAGTGCATTTGAATATTAGGTGTTTTGTAAATAACTGATACTGAATACCTCTGAGGCCAGTAAATGGAATACATCCCTGAATAACTCGACAAGTCAAATAACATTGGTAATATTGGATAAAAAACCCGAATGACCTCTTCCTTTATTGTAGGACGTAAGATAATTGTTCTTCAAGAAATGTTGAGCTCGACAGCCGAATAAACAGATTAATTGAGAATTAAGTACTGCAATGAACAGGAAAACTGAGAATCGAACAATGAAATACGTTTGGATGACATAATAACGGAAAATTGGGTGTCAGGAAACGAACGTATCGGAGTGCCTAGGCGAATAACTGTGTCAGGTAATTAATGTACTGGGAAATAAAGAGTCATATAATCCAGTTGGTTAGAGGATTGAGAGTCGAATAATTAAGTACCACATCATAAGATAATTAAATGTATGATAAATAATAATTTACCGGCAAATAAATGTTTCAAATATGCTGAAAAGTTGATACTTTATGGGATATCTGTTTGTCAGATGTTGATGTGTAGCAGGTATTTATTGACTAACTTACTGCAACGACAACAGAGTACAAGAAATAATCTGTTTCGAGCTGTATAAATCGTATTGAACAACTTAACACAATAAGGGAGTGCCAAATACTTGAAAATTTCTTGTTTTAATAGTAAATGAAATAATTTCTAACAAGTAACCGAAATTATAGTGTCGCATGTTTCGATTCTCCGGAAATTTTCCAATTATGACCTTGACAATTTAAAGGTGTACTTGACCCTCCTGCTGCATCGTAGAAATGGCGAGATTTTCTTATTTAGTTAGTTTATTCCTTATGCATCCTAATCATTTAATTCTCCTTGAGCAGATGGGGCCGTATCACTAATTGTCTCTCGCTTTCTGAAATTATCATTTATTTTATTAATATAAGGATAATTTAATATCAAGTGAGATAATTTCTAGTAATTAAATTAAATCTGATTTTGATGTCTTACACGATTTTGATTTTTCCGAAATTATCCAGTTAGAACCTTGCCATTAATTTGCCAAGGTATACTTGACCTTTCAGAAGAATCGTAGATATTGTGAGTTTCACATTTAATTAGCTCATCTCTTGTGCATCCGTATCAATTAATTCCCGTTGAGTCGATGCACAGGTATCACTAACTATCTCTCACTTTCTAGAATTATAATTTGTTTTATCACCATATGTGTAGTTTATTATCAAGTGAAATTATTTCTAATGATCAACTTAAATCTGACTTACACAATTTCGATTTTCTGGAAATTTTTACGTTACGACCTTGACAATTTGAAGGTGCACTTGACCTTTCATCGTCCTCGTGGATATTGCAAGAGTTTCATATTTAATTAGCTCATCTCTTGTATATCCTTATTAATTCCCCTTCAGCTGATGGGCGCGTATCAACAATTATCTCTCGCTTTCTAAAATCATAATTTGATTGTTATTGATACAAATGTAATTTTAATGACCGCATAATGAAGGGAAAAGCTCCGCAGAATCGACTAACGCATTAGCCGGTTATGATGAGGAGCAAGGTTCATTAGGGTACTCATTAAGAATATAGGTTAAGCAATCAGGCCGGAATTTCGGAATGTTTTTTTCCATGCACCGTGCAAAATCGGTTCATTGGATCATTCATAAATATTTAGATTGATGATCTGGCAATTGCTCTTGAAAAAACTGTATAGATCTAAACAAATATCGATAAATCAGGGAAGAATTATGGGAAATACATTATCATACGAAATTACATTTTATGAATCGGATTCGATACGATTCTATTCAAAACCTTAAATCAACAACTATTAGTTGGAATTTTCATCTTGTTTGTAACCTAGCTTCCTTCAGGTGTTTGATATTTTAGTTGCCTGGGGTCTCGGAATGTAATAAATACTACATTGCTCTATTAAGACGATTTAAAGATAATTTGGCAAGTTTAAAGCTTAAGGGAAGTTCGAGCTCTTTTACAAGAGCAAAATGCTTCACCATACCTAAGGGTTTGTTCTAAAAAGTAAATAGAATTGACGTAATAAAGAATTTTATTTTACGAAAAACGAATTTTACGAGTGAGAAATGTGGCAAGTAAAAAAAAAAAAGAGAGAAAACTTGATATTGTTAAATTTAAAGTTAGTAATTTATGCGAGATTTGTAGAAATATTAGTTAAGAAAGATCTTGTTTGATTAAACAATCAAGAAATCATCCATTGAATTCACAATCAATATTTCACAAACTGCAGCAAAAATTATTTGATGTTGACACTAGAGTTATCAAGAGTAGAGACTTTGTAGTACAAGGCGAGAAAAAAAATTAAATTTAAGTTCCGACTTTAAAAACACTCTTATTACTTTTTATCAAACATCTCCTGTAACAAACCCTCACTCATTATTTCGGAATACCTCGGAATATAAGTGTCCTGAAAATTCGAAACACGCAATATCGTGAAACTTTTAAATTACTCCAAAAATACTTTCAAATTACTAACTATTTTCTTGTTTAAGAAACAGGAAAAATACTTAATGCTCAAAGTTTGAATGGAAACTTTTCATTTTAAACCCGGGGGGGGGGGGGGGGGTAGGAGGAGGAATTTAAAAAGGCCATTGGTGGGCCTAAAATCTCTGTTGTATTAAATTTTCTAGAACTGAAATTAAAAATGAAAAATGCTTGAAATTTCTTTTAGCTCTTGAAAATTCAAATTTTGAAAAAAATCGTTCTACCTTTGAAAAAAATCGTTCTTCAGTGACAACCGTGAAAGGAGATTCTACTGTTGTATTTTAAAATATGACGCTCATAAAAATGTGCTGGAGATATATTTCTTTTTAATAAAAATGCTTAATGGGGGCGGACTATTGTTACACCAAGAACATTTTTGCAATAATGATTTAGTACAATTAAATAAATAACTAAAGTCTTGCAGTTCAGAAACAAAGCACGTTATAGACAAAATTTCTAATTTTACGGTTGAACTTTCAATGACATGTGTGAGCATAAAGTAATAATGATTGCATGTGGACTTAGTTTAGGTAAAATGACATTAAGTTTTACAACAATAAAGATAATTAGTATATAATCGTAAAAAATATTAATGGTTCGAATCTTAAAAATGCTATATTATGCTGACGCTCTACGCTATGTTAACCCAAAAGTGTAAATGCCTAACATTTCCTTTTAAGCATTTAACTAGAAGTAAATTTAATCCTTAAGCAGCACCGGTGTTTTCAATACAAAATGAAATTAATGAAACTTTCAAATCAAATTATTAAAATCGAAAACACTGTAGAAATACATTTAGTTTGCTGATTTAAAATGCTTCTATACAACCAAAATGTGTGATGTCACACTTTTTGTAACCCACTTATTTCCCATTGTCATAAACTGTCACAATTTGTCGAAATAGAAGCGTGATAATTTATGAATGACCCCTATTTTGGTCTTTGAGACATGTGAGGAATCGTCATTCCTTCGAGCACAAATAAGATAAAATTTTGTATTTTTGGGTTTCCTCTGCTTATTTATAGTGAGTGCAGAGCAAATCTCCGCAGTCATTTTGGAGGATTATCGAGCACGTTAGCACCCCCGTGCCCATTCATAACTCATTCATAAGGGTCTGAGTAAGGCCAGGTAACACAAAAGGGATAAGGCAGCTAAAAATCCTTTTTGTGAAACGAGCACTAGCATTTTTGAGCCAGCAAACATTAAAAAAATTTCGTTCAATCTATCAATACTTAAAATACTAATGAAGGTTCTTATAATAAAAATTAAAAAGCAAGTGATCTGAGCATGTGATTCATTTATCACATTTTTCCTTTTTTTTTGAGAAAAGAAGAAAACATTACTTCAACTAAAGATAATGTACACAGTTCCATTAAAATTCTATACAGGCAGTAAAAATGTGTGATATCATCATTAAAAACAGAAGAAAAGTTTTTCTTCCAATGATAAAATGATGTAATGATTTAAACACTGGTATCTGGGAATTTCCTAGTCGTGTTGATCAAACCTGAAACTTATCTCCTTCAACGACAAAAAATCCAATTGTGTCAGCACTTTTATCTCCGAGGGTCTTCCATGAAACAAGTAAAACAAATTGAAAAATCCATCGTCTGAATCGATTCTATTTGAAGTCAGCCAGCGAAGATAATTTCACCGGCCTCTCTGTAAATCGAAAGACAATGTCACTACTTAGTCTGGACAAAACAAAAAGACGGCGAGCATCTGGCGTTATTTGTGGTTTCATCGATGGAGTGCCAGATGGAACCTATCTATCAAAGTCATGCCAGCTGAAGGAAAAGAAAATGCTAAAATGCCAATAGTCGAAAACTAAATCCTCTCACCATATAATAGCCAATAGATTGCCAACTAAGTAGGACACGTATTAAAAAAGAAATCAACTATACAATTTGCTTGAATGTTTCTTTTTATAACATTTCAGGCAGATTTTAAATACTTTTTTTTTGAAGAAGTGGCAACAGTAAGATAGCTTTTCTGCACTTTCGTGATGTCAGTACGAAGAATTCTAGTTACTTTCATGGTTTTTAAATGCTATGGGCTCATGGCAAGAATCAGCATTTTACTGAAATTTATGCATGTTTAGACGTTTGATGAGTTTGAATACAACAGTTACTGTTTATATTCTTGGAAATCACAAATATTTGAATTTTTTTTCTCCTTACGACATTTTTTATCATAAACTGTCTAATTTTTATACGAGTAAATAAGTAATTGCATGCATTAAAAAGAAGTATGACAACTATTTATCTGCATCTTTTGTTGTGGAAATTAAATTACTGTCAAAGGAAATGTAAGCTTGAATATTCTTGTAGTCAAATAATGCCACGTGATAATAAAAAGGGAATTGTAGAAAAATTATCACTAAATGGTTCAGAAATTTTTAATTTCTTTATGCATCAGGCTAAAAATTTGAAGGTTTACAAAGCAGAATGTGCATATTCAATGACTATAAAGTAC
This sequence comes from Octonoba sinensis, assembly GCA_038502835.1. Classification (NCBI taxonomy): domain Eukaryota; kingdom Metazoa; phylum Arthropoda; class Arachnida; order Araneae; family Uloboridae; genus Octonoba; species Octonoba sinensis. Next base: position 10,824,792 of record CM076606.1, on the reverse strand, counting down.
TAAACCTAAAAAAACAAAAGTTTTTTTCCTCCCTTCCCCTTTCATTCTTTCTTTATTTCTTCCCCCTCTTTTCTTTTTTCTTCTCTCTTTTTTCTCCCCCTTTTTTTTCTTATTCCCCCATTGTTTACCATTGGGCTAGCAGCCTTTCTCAATTCTCTTCAATTTGTTTGAAATATTCAGAGGAAAGAAGTTATGTTGTTGCTGTTGCGTTTCTAATGCCATTTGGTTATCCAAGCTCCCCTTCGCAGAGTGACCAGGAATTAAGGCAGTAAGGGAGTGCCATCCGCTATAGATGAGTACGACACAAATGGTGGAAGTACGATTTGGTTCATTATGTATTTGGATGACACCAGGTGGCGCCCCCAAAAACGCGCCACCTTCCTTTTTTGACCTAAGAGTGAAGGGTAGGGAAATTCTCCACCTTCCGGTACGCCCGGAAAAGCCTCGGGGCTTCAGGTTCCACGAATTTTATATGCACGAATCCCCAAGTGTACATGGTGGGTCTTCAGCGGATCCGGTATCGAACACCCAATCTTCCGGCTGGAAAATGCGCATCCTAACCACTAGGCTGCCACGGCCCCAATAAGTTATGTATATAGCATAGGAACATGACGTGTTGTTCTTTAACAGTAATGGTGAAAAACATATTTATTATATTTAATATGGAAACATTACATTCTATAAATGCCTTATTAACGTTATTCTGTATGGGAGTCTGAAAATATTCAGAACAATTATGAAAGGAATAATATTTTTATTAAAGTTCTCAAACAAATTACCAATTTCAGACAAAAACAGGCATTAAGTCAAAACTTTTACGAAAATGACAGATGATTTTAGCCCTGATATGAATTCTGTTACAATAAATTCAAATAATAAGTGAAAATAAAATTATTCACAGAATCAGAGATATACGTAACAATATTCGTTAGGATGCATATTTTTTTTTTGTGTACGACATAAATTAATTTAAAAAATTGACTTCACATTTCCTACCAAATTCAAAATTTTTGTTCAACATAGTTATGTTGTGCAAGGTTTACTTTTGAGAAGGTATGTGACGCTGCCATGGAAATAAAGAGACATCGTGTCCCACAAGAGACAGCTATATTTCTTCACAAATTACTGCTTACAAAAGGTAATAAAAAAAAATTAAGAAAAAATTGATTTTTTGGGCAGTTTTTTGTCATGCATGGGACGTGATGTCTATTTTTCCAGGGAATGGTCCATGTATTGTTATTTATTCCCTCAGTTTTGCATGAATTTAATGGTATGATTTGGTAAGTAAATAATATTACCTTTTTGAGATTTTATGCGTAAAGCAAGATAATGTTATCAAACGCTACCTTGACAACAGTTTTACTGCTTTACACCTATTCAAGATAACCGACACACCGCGTCCAAGATAACCGACATAAGAAACCCGTTAGATGTGTAGTTGTTATGCCTGAAGGTGCTTTTAGCCAAAAATGCTGTATGTAATGAAATTAACATGTGTGGAATAAGAAGTCATAGAAGTTACGCGTTGCAGAAACGAGTTCTTAGAAACATGAATCAATCTCCGCGTTAAGAAGCTGACGAAATTGCACATCAACATGATCCGGACTCAGATATGCAATGATTGGAAGAAAAGGTTTTAAACACTAAGCATTGTCAATCAAAAGACGGAAAATTCAAAGACGGAGTCGAAAACAAAGGGATGAGAATGCATCCGACGTTGCTTGTGGTTGCTGATAGGAAGCTAAGACGAAGGCTATTTGTCAAAGTCACGCAAACTGAAAGGGAGGAAGAGAGATGCCAGAGTTGAAACTGGAGCATTAGAGATAAGGACTCAAACTGGAGCGTCAGATGCTAAACTAGAACAACAGCCATTTTGGAACCATCCATGTGCGGAATCTGTTAAGTATCGTTTTGTGAAGGAATTTGTGGTTGCTTTTAATAATTTAAGATTTGAATAAAAATTAATATATCATGTTCCTTTCATGAAAATTAATTTTTTATTTGTATCAAACACTGGTGATGTATTTTACTATAGCTTATGCATGGGAAAATGTTGAATTATTTCCAGAAATGTAATCTTTCATTTAAATAATCATTTTGGTTTAAAGGAAATGTTCTTTATTTAGAAAAACAAAGGCGCTGAATGATCAAGTTTTGCAATAAATATTTTTTTTTGGTATGAGACTCAATTTTCGTGCTAAAAAGATACTGTAATATTCTCTTTAATCAATATCTTTAGCTTTCTTTAACATTACATATATGACTGTTATCCTTTCAAAATTATATTCAAATTTCGTCTCTTTACTGTCAATTTGAATTTAAGACTTCAATGTAAAATTTTATTTAGGACCACAGATTTTAAACTAATTAGGGTAGTTCTCAGACACCTCAGACACTGTAAGGAGATATGATGTATGACTGATTAACCATTTGAGATTTTAACCATTTTTTTCCAGAAAATAAGTATTTTTTCGTATATTAGGAACACGTTATGAAAATTTGATTATGAACTCCATAAATTATAAAAATATAATAGAAAAGAATAAAGACAAAACCCTTAGCTACGGGAGGTCTCTGCAGGTAACCAACGGGGTGGCAGGTGCAGTTCAGAACAATGGATACGGCTTTAAGAAATAGGAACAGCCATGTACCAGAATGTCTGATCATAATATTCAGCTACATAGAATTGCCAAGAGACAAAGCCATCAACATTTATTACACTCCCCCCCCCCGTTATCAATATAAATCTTACACTTCTAGCTTTGAAAACTACTAAGAGCTCACCTGATAGCTTTTAATATTTATTTTCTAGCTCAATCTCTGATTTTTCAAGAGCTTCGATTCACAACGATACACTGCATTCTTAGGTTATTCAAATACATTTCCATTACGCGATATTTGTGTGCACATCACGCTTCTAAGGTAATTTCTTAATCATGTCGAGATCTCCCAAGCGTTCAGATGCCCCTGAATGACCTTATACCTTCAATTCCTGGTATATAGTACTTCCGATAACACTATTTGAACCTGTTTAATTTTCACTGAAAGAGAAAATACTGTTCATAGATTCCTTACAGATTGCATGAAATCCTTCCACTTCCAGAGCAACAAAAGGAACAAAAAATGTATTTACGTTCAATGAACTAACGACTATTATTTGACACAGCCATTTGGCAACGAAATCAATTTCGTGTCATTGGCTGTCATTTTTCTTTAACTCTTCAATATGAATAAACATTGCTTTAGGAGCACTGGTTTAAAATTTCCATAACCCAATTTGTACCATAGTCTTAGTTGAAGAGAAAAAGTATATGTTAGTTGATTCTTTACGGATTATATGAAATATCCTCCATCGACTTTGACAAAATTGGAGTCGCAACAAAAATCATTTTTGCACCTACCATGCTAATGCCATTCCACTTCCAGAGCAACAGAAGGAACAAAAAACGGATGCACGCTCGTTGTATTCACTGCATAATAATATTCTCCGCGAGAGCGGTAATAACCGTTTATTTTCCTTCCGCCTTGCCTTGAGTAGAAAAAGAAGTGTCAGGAATTGCCTCTTCCCGCATCTTACCACTTTTTTCCTTCTCGCGATGAATCGAAAAAAGATTTTCGAATCGATGTTCGAGGCCCCTGAGGCGAAAGAAAAAGCCCGCATCTCTTGCCTGACATTTTTAGCAGAAAGGCAGATAATGGAGTTCAAAACGAATTTTATTCTATTTAAAATCGTTACTGATGGGGAAAATAGAATCTACCCTACCTTCTTTAAAAGTTTTTTTTTCTTTCTAGTGAAGCTTTTCTTTTTTATAAAATTGCTTAGGATGCGTTATACTTTACTCTTCACATCAAGGACGGTCATAAAAATATTTTGCTTCCTTTTCAAAGCTATGGCTGTGTACTATGTAGACTATTTACTGATAGTAGGTTATTCGCATGCTCACTTTCGTTAAATATACCATTTGAGGAAAAAAAAAGCATTATTCTTTTTTTCAACAAGGAAATCTTCTTAGAATAAAAGCATCCCCTCTTTTAGTGTAAAACCAAGCACTCTCAATGACTAGAATATAGCGCAGAAGTTCGGTTAAGATTAATTTGTTTTGGTTTGATGAGAAGTCAAAGAATTTTTAAGACCAAGTTTTTTTAAAATAAAATAAAAACTAGTAGTTATATTTTTAAAGGTATTTTTATTCAAAATAATCTCCTTCGGCTGGAAATACATTTGTTGCAGCGGTTTAACAACGATTCGAATGCATGTTCCAGCTCTTCATTGTGAGACTGCCTCCAAAGCTCGCGTCGAAGCTGTTTGTATAGTGCCACTGTCATCAAAGTAAGAAAAAATTAAACAAATGAACTGAGGTTTTGTCAGTGAATCAGCTCATAGTTAATGAGTTTCACGAATGCTCGACAACACAGATAGGGCCACTGTAAGCTTAGTTCCAGCTGCAGTCTTAAAAATTCTTTGACACACTGCGTACAAACAGCTTCGACGCGAGCTTTGGAGGCAGTTAAAGCCGAAGGATCTTCTTTTTACTAAAAATACTTGAAAAACATTAGTACTAGTTTTTGTTTTATTTCATTCAATCTAGTTTTAAAAATTCTTTGACACACTGTGTATTTCTCTCGTACTCTCAACTATTAACATTAGGCACAGTCAGAACATTTATGCTCTCTGTCTCAAACATCACATAACAATATTTCTGAGCCTCCATTCAATACCGCTGCGATTTTTACTTATCTCCCATATTCTTAAGTTTTACAAGTGCTTGTTACTCATTATTTCTAATTGAAAACCAGATTTTATAAGTCCTTATTCATGGAGTGATCTTCATTTGGGCCTAAGATAAAAGTTCAAAAGGAAAAAAAAATATTTGAATTTTTTCAAATTAAAAATCCAAATAATTTCATTTGGAATCATTTAAAATTAAGTAGCACAAAAGTTAGGTCGTTAAATCATGTTGTTTGGAGACATTGGGAGCGGTTCGATTACAAATAGTGATTAAAATACATTAAAAGGACTGATATTTATAAAAACAACGCATAAATATATTTTTCTTTCGTAATTATCCAGAACTTGTGGCATTTCATCACAATGTTCAAGTTCTATTTCATTGTAAATCAACGCGTTTCCAAATGCAATTCAATTGATTTATAACTATACTCTTGAAAGTCATTATTTTTCGTCAAATTTTCTGAAATATTTTCAGCAATGACTTCATCTAAACCTTCTTATTTAATGTATGATCCTCCTGTACTCGTCATCAAATAAACTGATTAAAAAAATACGGCTCTTATCTTAAAATTGCAAAGTATAATGGAAATTATTCAATACGAATAGCAAACAAATGGTAAGCACAGTCTTCAAGTATAGTTGAGATGTTTTCATCTAACCTCAATGATGCTGATTGGAATCATACTGTTTCAGAGCACATGAAAGACGAAATTTTATAAGCATTAATAGCTCGAATAAAATGTTTTAACATCTCTTAAACTATTAAGAGTAAACTTGTACATACTTGTAATTTAATTTAAACTGTTTAAAAATCTTTTTACTTTGACATATTTTCCTGAATGAAGTGAAGTTTCAAAGAGCAATTTTTCAATAGATAAATCAATAGTGCAATCGTTTATGCGTAAGATTCAAAAATATACTTGAAAAGAAGAAAATCCGAAGAAGTTCCTGATGTCAGTTTCCTTTCAGAGGGGAGTTGTCGACCAAAAAATTAATGAAAATGATGATTTCAAATGACGTTACTGAGACTGAAAAAGTTAACTTCTGCCCAAAAGTTCTGTCTGTAGTACATTTTCACTGTGATAAAAATACTGCAGTAAGGTCTTAAAACCGAATACTAAAAGTTTCATAAGTGTCGACCTTCAAAACATAAGTAGGTCACATTGATATGTCGAGAATAGTGGTAATTGGGTGAACTCACTCACATATTGTGTTTTCGTATTCATACTGGTATACTTATACGTAATGTTACCCCAAAAAATATAATTGGATTCCCTAGATCTTTCTAAAAGTCCCCAAAAGTTTTAGAATAGCACCCCCCAGATACGGCCATACTAAGAAAATCTAATGTATTTAACACAACCATCAAAACTGGCCAAATGACCCCAATGTGAAACAATACGTTTTTACATAATGGGTTCTTATTGAATGCGACTCGAAGTTTCTACTTCTTTCACAGGAACAAGGAATTTGATTGTTCTCCCATTGGTGCTCACAAGCCTGGCAGACTATTATAGAGATAGGCTGATTGAAGAAGAACGGGGTAAGTCAAATACATTTAACTGCTGAAAATAATCAGTTAAAATGACAACCAATTTTGGCTGCTCGGCCAATTAATTTTTCTCAAATAATATCAATAGAAGGAAATGAAAACGATAAACTTTGCGTTGGGAATAAAAAATGAAATTCAATGACATTGATTATATCAGTACAAAAATTGCAAAATGATTCCATACATGCGATTCGGATTTACAGTAAACATTATTTTTTTCAATCTAGAAAACGTTTTGAGCTTCTTACGTTAAGCAGCGTTCGTGAAACAGTTACAATAATACTAATAAAATATCAATAATAAATAACAATAATGAAAAACGCGTTTCACAAAAAGAAAATGAGAGATAGATAGAAATTGTTTTTTTTTTTTTTTTGCTTCAGTATGTTTTTACTGCCATAGATTTGAAAAGATAAGGTTTTTTGGGCGAGTTTTCCACTCGAGTGTATTCTCTTGAGATTCGCAAAGGAGACATATGTTGTGGTTCTCACGGTCAGAAATTTCTCTATTATTAATTATTATTATTCTCCAGTGTATTTTTTCGGAGGCAATTCTAAATTATTCTAAACATTTCAGGTAAACATTGTTTATTAACTAATTTGAAAAATCAAGTTTGCTTTGTAACTCTTCAAGTACTAAATCTTTCAAACTATTAAAATATTTATTCAGAAACAAGTGATATAGGAAAAATAAGCCTTTAATGATTTTAATGCTGCATTGAAAGCCTTGTTACGTGGTGTTTTAATAAAAAAATTGAAGCTATCGTATATAGTCGATTAATGGAATATCAGTTAAAAGAATATCACGTTTAATGTAATAAATTTTCAAGGTTCATAACTATAGTATATTGATTCTGTGCTTCCGGATAATGGAACATCCCGCTCATTAGAATAATTTTTCGTGAGAAATTGGCTATTGCATTAAGCGGGCTACTTCATTTGTGATTAATTTATATGCTATGTAAAAAAACTGGATAAAGAATAAATATTTCCAAAAGCATATTTTTTTCTGAGTAATTACCTTTCGTAAAGTCAACTGTCTATTAACCAATTAGGCACCCGAAAAGTAGCTGTATCTATATAAATAAAACCGAAAGTTTGTGTGTGTGTGTGTGTGTGTGTGTGTGTGTGTGTCTGTCTGTCTGTCGCCTCCTGGCGAGATGGAACGGTCTAAGAGTACGGAATTTTGGTTACAGGTACCTTGGACCAGGTTCTCGTGCACCTCGAAGCGTTTTTCCGAAAATTCGAATTTGTTCTTCTTTTATTCCAATTTTGAGCAAAACTGTTGATTTGGGTTTATCTCATCGAAGAAACGTCCCACGTATTAGTTTTTTTCAGCATTTGAATGCCCGTAAAAAACTGCACAAGATGATCTCTTTCTGCAATTCGTATAACAAATAGAACACGCGCAGTATTCGCTTGAAGTAGTTTTCGAACTTTAAAGCAAGGCTTACCTCTGAATTTATCTGCTCAAATTGCGTGTTTTCGCCAAAATAAATAGTACTTTTGTCGCCAACTAGATGATTTTTGTAAACTCAAGATTGAAAAAATGCTGTTTTATCGTTATTCATGCCGTTTTATGAGCGAAACAAATTTTAAAAATTCATTTCATTTTTTATGCATATTTCGTGGATTGCAGACGATTTTTAATGACTTTTTCTTAAGGTTGATTCTTCTTTATTTTTTAATGATTTACCAGTTCAACAATTTCATGAAACATTACTTATGGTAGAATAACCGTTTTATCAGCGAAACAAATTCTAAAAATTCATTTCATTTTTATGCATATTTTGTGGAGTATTAACTGCTGACGATTTTCAATTACTTTATCCTGAGGTTGATTCTTCTTTCTTTTTTGGCGATTAAATATTTATTTCTTCCATAAAAACAAGGTTGGAAGGTTTTCGATATCTCTGATTTTTGGGGAAATTTAAAATTTCGAAAAGTGGTGGTAACTTTTTTCTCTCCCCCCATCCAGTTGTTCTCAATATATTATTTTGCGCTTCGAAACTTTACCAAACCGCTCCAATAATCCTTATTAGTAATCAGTTTAACTGTTTTATATAGAGTTATTATAGAGTAATTCCATATTTTACACAAATGATTTATTTTCTAACATTTATTTAATTTTTGTACTGTCTATTTAGCGCCATTTGAACAGTATTTAGTTGTTTCATTCTGTCAACTTAAATTTCACACGTCAGCATTAGTTCAGTACTGAACATTTTGTATTTTAAATGTGCACGTTTATTTGCCTTTGCAAATAATGCTTTTCTTCCTTCCGTTTTTATCCGAATTTTATAAAAAGTGCTATTGTTTGAAATGTTTGGACGATTTTGCAAGCGGGATTTTTAGGAAGGGGTGTCCTTATTTTGATGGGGAATTTAAGATGGACCGTTGGTGACTTGATTTTAGGAACGTCAATCACAGACGTCTTTATTCTGATGGATATTTTTTCGGAATAGTGCAAATGGGGGGGGGGGGGGGGGAGCGGCTTTATGAGGAAAATTTTCTTTATTGTAGCAGAAATGTTCTGGGACCGTTGTTCTTTGATGGGATTTTAAAAAGGAATACTGCTCTTCTTCTAATCGTAATTTTTAGATGTAATGTTATCTATATTGTAATTGCGATTTTTTACGGACTCTTGATATCCTTTTGGAACAATTATCCTGGTGAATATGTGTATGTTAGTTACTGTTGCCCTTACTCTATTGGCAATTTTTATAAGCTGTTATTGGCATTTTATGTGGATTTTTATGGACTGTTATTTTTGGTCTAAAAGGAATTTTTCGAGGCTGTTGTTTTAATGCAATCGTGATTTTTAATGAGTTTTACTATTTAAATGGGATTTTTAAGGATTGTTGCCTATGTTCTACTTGGATTTTTTAAGAAAATTTTTCGTTATATATCTACAAGAGAATTTTGGATATGTTTCACCTGGCTTGCAAATGATGCAATATTATTCCGCGCAACGCCGGGCATGTCAGCTAGTGTTGAATAAGCTGATTATAATTCTTTCTTTATTGCTCAGCCATACTTCTAGTAAGAATTTCGTCTCACATTTTCTTATTACCCGAAAGTAGTCAAGGGAAAAAAATACGGACAATATAAAGACGAACATACAAAGAATCCAAAACTCCTCCTTGTTATTCACCACGACCGAAATGAATAATACAGTTATTACAATTGCAGACGAAATGTTTTCTGGTAATGCAAAAACGTACACGCATTGGATGGCTCGTTACTACCCCTAAATGCATCCAAGAACTTGCAATGAATATTTTACGAAATACATTGCATATCATTTTTGACGAGCTTTGTTTTCTCCCCGATATTCTTTGATGTTGTTGGCGTTTCTCGGAGAAGAAAGGAGGTTTTGCAGAAGTAATTTTAAATGATCATTATTGTGGTCCGTGTTATTTTTTCGTTGGCACCCAAATTTTCAATAGTTAAACACCTCAAAAATGTGTTTATACGCATGTTTAGAAATAAAATGCAACTAAACGAGACCTAAATGTCACTTTTTCGTACATTTTCTCTCCGCACATGCTTTATCTCCCCCACTTTCTCATTTCTCTCCCTTTCTTTTTCTTTCTTTTGTTTTTAGTGAATGCAAGTGAATAAAAGTAATTTAATATGCACATGTGACGTACCATCTAAATATCTATCACTTGTGCCTTGGTGGCGCATCTTGCCGCAGCTTCGCCAACTCTGTTCTAGAGCAATTCAAAACTTTCCATATTATGTTCTCAATACAATTTTTTGGGAAATCTGCAGAGTGCATTTTTTTTCTTTAAGTAAATAAATTATTTAAATCAAGTTTTCAGAAGTACTTAAAATAAAATTTGATTATTAAAAGCAGGGCAGTTGAATTTTATTTCTAAAACTCGAAAAATCAATCCTTTCGGAAAGATGCTAAAGTCCTTTAACACTATATTGGTAGAAAAAATAATTTTTACCTTTTGAAAAATGTTCAGGCTCCCTGAATTTAATGGCGTAGTATGGGAACAAAACATTCCTTTGTGTTTGGACACTATCTACAACAGAGACACATTAAATATGTCATCAACTTTGAAACTTTGAACGACAACCCAACTTTTTTATGACAGATTTGTACTCAGCATCAAAATTTAACTTTGTATATCAGTTTTCGTGAAATTCTGTTCACCCGTTGCTCCAGAATTAAATTGAGAAAAATACGTCTCGTAATGCTAAAAAGTTTTCCGATATTTTTGCATATAATATCTAAACTACCATGGGTATGGCAAAGATTGTTTTTTATATAAAAATATGAGCTAGCCCAACAATAAAAACGTGATTCTCCCGGTCGAAAACATTCATTTAATATTTTTTTTATGAATTATGAAATTATATTTATAAAAATGATGATCTGAAATAATATTAAATTTTGATAGAAAATCAATCCAGATGAGTTTTTATAAGGTTATCCAAAATTTCAGCTCAAAATATGAAGTAGTTTTCATGCTACACTTAAAACTTATTTTACTGATGTTCAAAGGACCGTATAGCTGTAACGAAAATTATAGCAATCTGAAATGACACGAATTGTGAAATATATAAGTAAATCTTTGTTCCACACATCGAAATGGAAAATGCAACCCCCAAACCACGTTTATTTTGAAAATAATGTGAAAAGTTATTTCAGTGTTCCACAAGATTCATTTTTGTCGAAAGACCTTAAAAGTAGTAACTTCAATGTAGTAGCGGCCCCTAAAGAGTTTTACGTTGATATCTTCTGCTGTTATGAACAGAATGCAATCAAATTTGGTAAACAGATTAATTTGAGCACGCTGAACACCATTTCCGTTGTCAAATATAGGGTATTCCATTTGAAAATTTTAAGTCAGTACTCGTTTGAATATGAATACGGTCCCTTATCGAAATTATTCCAATAAATTAAATGAAGACATATATCGATTGACACCTTACTTGTGTTTCTAGAGCGTTTGATGAAATTTCGAGTGTTTCGTTTTCCCCAATGACTGCACAACATAATAATGACAATTCAAAATTAAATACATTTTATTTTGTAAACATAGGGTTGTAGTGTAACGCATGTGTTTTCCGAGTTCGTCTGTGTACTAGTTTGGGTTACATATCCTTAAAAAAGCCCATAAAATGCAGATTTCTCTCTCTCTCTCTTTTTTTTTTTTTTTTTTTGAAGGCATATAAATTCTTTACGACAATTCGCATTATTTTACATTATATGTATATTATGAGAATTGTTTAAAATGAAGGCAATGTACATACCACAGAGAAGAAATATTTTAAAAAATGCATAAAAAAATGTTGCTGTACCCACCATATGAAAACGTTTTACAGATACTTTGCTCTGCAAGATATGAAAATGCATAACGAATAGAGTGTTAATTTTGGAATTAAAAAAAATGTACGACATAATTGAACTAAGAAACGAAAACGGCAATCAAGGCAAGATTTAAAAACTACCTGGATAGTGAGAAATATAAGATTGAACTTCTATTTACAATTCACACAAGCACTGGCATTGAGGCAATCTACTCCAGATATTTGCAAATATCAAACAGATAACATTCTACTCCAATCTTATTACTTTACTCAATGATGTAAACAACCGTGAATCACCAGGGATAAATAACCATAATCAGTTCCGGAACTTCTAGCATTGAAAATGTTATATTTCATTATGAGTAGCGGAGTGTAATGAATGGATCTGAAACAATTCTAATTTTCGCACACTTTGATCCAACCATTAGTTAAGGACTGCGTGACCGAAGACACTTAAAATAAATAATTTGAAGTACAACTGTTTCATTCAAAGAGGACATTAGTCTTGCTGACAACGATTTCAGTAACAGATCATGTCGTTGATGGCAATAGTTGAAGTACGGGAACATATCGGTGACAGGGGTCAATTCACAGCCAACAATTTCATTTATAAGCTTTTTTAATTAATTGTTTTTTTAGCATTCTGACTTCTTATAACATGATTTCCACGTGCAACGTAAATGTAACGAAAGTTGCTCACTTCGCGATTTTCCCGGGCATGAGCTTTTTACGTGTATTTAAAATATTATCCCGTTATTTCATCATTTAAACGTCAGTTAAGTAATTTCTGAAGTATTTAGATTTTAATAAAGTTTTATTCCAGAGATGGCTTTAGTTGTACAAAGTTTGTGAATTTTATGCCTAAAATTGATGCTTCAGAACATCAATATCAGTTTCTATGATCGAAAAGAATTAAAAATCAGGCTGAAAAAATGTATTTCTGATTTAAACTCCAAAACATACGTAGATTTGATATATGTAATAAAAATACATATTTTGAAGTGAGTTCGCTAAGAAAATTAAGCACTTAGAGGGTTAATCAAGAAAATCAGATGTAATTTAGTAATTGAATCTTCAATGACTTCTAAACTTCATTTTTGAATTTTTGCTGAACTGCTTTTCGTTAAAAATAAAATTGTTTTTAACTTCAGACAATTCAATCGAAAATAAAGAGATAAATAAAACGTTGCAGTATTAAATTTTGCATATAAATTTAAACACATTTCACGCATATAGCTGCTAATAATAATGTGGCCGATCATGTCAAAGCTGCTACACTAATTAGCTTGGGTCTTATTTTGTGCTCAATGTCAGAGACTTCAAGAGCTGTTCAATGACTTCAGGTTGTTTTGAAGTTGTTTTAAATCCCGAAATCGCCCTTCTCTTGCGTGGAACGTGCCATTGGTATTAGTACAAGCAACACACATTTATCACCGCCCTGAACGATTATACATTTCAGAAGCATAACGTAAATTGTAAAGATGAAGAGATAGCACGTGCTAGGTTTAATGAGCGGTCCTCTTGAAAAATATAATTTTAATTCATGATTCTATTTATTTATTATTGCAGCTAATTTTCAAATTTCTTTGATTACACATTATGCTATCGAAATGTTGAATCAGACTCAGAGCCTACTTATTTTCCAGCTTATGACTAGTTTAACAAGTACGTTTACAAGTTTTTTATTTTTCTGGAAACCTAGATCATTCGAAAACGTGGTTTTTTGCGAATCATTTAAAAATAAATTCCGAGTTAGAAACTTAAAAGCACATTTCTTCTTTATCAGTGCGGGAAAAGTTTAGTATCAAAATACTATTGCATAAATTAATCACGAAAAATAGTTTTCTTTTTAACATGCATGTTTTCTATATCAGCAAAAAATAGGCACAAGGGCAAACTAGGAAGACGATCACAGTATTTATAATAAAGTGAATAATTACTGATAAAAAAATACTCATACTTCATTCTATTGTTTGCAGTGAACTTCAAAAGGTTAGTAAACATGAGAACGACGTTTTTCTTATAAACTGGATATTACTATTTCTACGCAGTTTCATGGTCATTGCGACTGATTTCTGCGGGCTGGTGAACTTACCCTATATAAAATGCAATTAATTGTTTATTGAATATCGAAAAAAAAAAAATCGCTCAAAGTTACAGTATTTATGAGTATGATAAGTATATGTATGTTATAAAGTATGATATGATATTACTTTCATCAAAATATTTTGCAAAAAATGAAAAGTAAACAGATTATTAACGCATATAGATTTTTACTGAGCGCTAAGCAAAAAAAACTAAAGAGTCAGAAAACCACACCTACCTGCAGATTTTGCCTATGTCGTTCATGTTAACAGGTTAAAAATATCATCAATAACTGATTGTCAAGAACGACTAGAAAAATGAGTTGAAAAAAAGATCAAATCAAAAATTTCCATTAAATTTTTAGTTAGAAAAAATTACTAAAAATCGATATCGGAAGAAATTTTTTCCTTCAGCTACTGTCACATATGCCGAACGGCGAGTGAACCTTTTTCTCATCGCCCAAATTCGATATTATTAAATGAATCTGCACACCTGATGCTTTTTTGGAAAATCAATATTCAATTAACTCAAAGCCGTTTAAAACTCACCATTCTGTTGAAAGGCCTTAGGACCCATTTTGAGAAATTTCTCCAACATTGCACAAAATATAAAATGTCCATCACACTAAGAATATAATAGGTAATTATTTTTAAATCGACGGGGAGAGCATTTTGTTAGCATTCAAGTTTGGTCCTCCATATAATAAAATGTCATTAAAAAACACAAACGTTTGTGGATCTTCTAAATGTTAAGTACGGCAATAGAATTGATTAAAATGGCTTTCTATATGGAAAAAAGCTAGCTCTTTACTTTTTGTTGATATACACAGTGTGTAAAATAATTTTTAAGACTAGGTTTATAAAACAAAATAAAAACTAGTAATTATATTTAAAAAAATATTTTTATCAAAAATAAGCTCCTTCGGCTTCAATACATTTCTTACAGCGGTTTAACAACGGTTATAATGCTTGTTCCATTAAACATTGTGGGACTACCTCCAAAGTTCGCGTCGAAGCTGTTTGTACACATTGTGTCAAAGAATTTTTAAGACTACAGCTGAAACTAAGCTTACAGCACAGTCTGTGTTATCGAGCATTCGTGAAACTCCTTAACTATCACCTGATCCACTACCAAAACATCAGTTCATTTGTTTACTTTTTTTACTTTGATGACATTGACACTATACAAACAGCTTCGACGCGATCTTAGGGGGCAGTTCCACATTTTCGTGACCTATTCGTAATTTTGTGACTTTTCGTTATCTTCGCGACCGATTTCCGACTTCTTTACTTTTTTGGGACTTTTGAAACACTGGGTATCTTCGTCTAAACTAGAAATAGGGAGCTTATCTTTCATGTGTCCTTCAACTTAAAACACAATTACTAGGTATATACCACAGTGCCGTCGTTTATTTAAAAACAGAATGTGTGTCGTATTACTATTATTTCTTTATAACTTAGAAGGGGAATTTACAGCTTAAAATTAATTTCATTCATGACTCAAAATTCATCACTATGTTTTGCACCATTGATATTTAAAAAAAAAAAAAAAAAAAAAACGATAATTCTCAAACCCGAATTACTCAGAAGACTCAAAGGAGGAACAACATTTAATTTTCTGATAACGCTACCCCAAAGTTTACATTATTTCCATTGACAGCGAAAAAAATATGACCGACTTCGTTGAAAAATTTGCATCTGCGATGAATGTATAGCGACGTTATCAAAAAGCATTCCTTTGCAACAAAAATTCGAAAGTTTATTTCGTTTCCTAGCCCAGCAGAAATATTGCTCCTGCTTCCCGTAAGGAATGCGGCATCTTGTATCTGTACGCAGATCAGGCGAGGCGGAAAAGCGAAACTTTTTCTAAAAAGAGGAATAAAATGTGAAAATCGATTCCTCGGAGGTTTTTTTCGACTATTTGGGGCTCCGCCGGGAATTTCTTTCTCGTCGTCGACTGTGAAGAAGTAAATAAGCGAAAGAGGAGAATAAGTCAGGAGAGGAGGACCAGCCAAGGCATGATGACTGCTATTACTCTTTGACCGCAGCATGGCGAAAAGAACCAGCGTCGATAGCGGTCGGAAATTTCGGCTTCCATTCCCGTGATTCACAAAATCTGTGTCGTGCCAAATTGATACGTTGAAAACACCGTGATATTGTTTAACACTCTATTGTGAAGAAGTAAATACGCGAAAGTTGAGAGTAAGGATGACTAGCCAAGGCATGATGACTGCTATTACTCTTTGACCGCAGCATGGGGAAAAGAACCAGCCTCGAATAGTGGTCAAAAATTTCAGCTTCCATTCCTGCTATTCATAAAATGCGCGCCACGCCAACTTGATGAGTTGAAAATACTGTCACATTGTTTAACACTAAACCTACCGTACCGGTCAAATTGACCGTTTTCAAACTATCTATTAGAATTACACTTTAAACGTTATAATATCGTTATCGCGAACTATATGACAATTCTTAGAATATGCATAAAATATTTTTTCACTCTGTACTTTTAGTTATTTTTTCTCTTCTCCAAGAAAAATTTATCACGTGTTCTACCTATCACGTCGGTCAATATGACTGACCGTCGATATGAGACAATAGCTTACAGTTACACTGCTCGCTCGAAGCGTGAAACTTCGAGGAGTGAAACAGCACATAATGGCACTGATAGTCGAGCCATGTCTAGCAAAAACGAGCCTCCACGCGATCCTCTACAAACATTCGGAGAGCGAAACAACACGCCCAAAGAGTTGCACTCTTCGAGCGAGTAAGGTACCTCAGAGTCGGTTGCGAATGAATAGAGCAGGCAACAATAGCATTGAGTAGTCTCAAGTAAGGGACTTGCGTTTCTTTGGACGAAATTTCATGAAAATTCTTCATTTTATATACATTTAGCAGTAAATCAACCATTATCTGCATTGGAAATCGATAACTTTTTAAAAATACCGGTCAATATGACCGAGCGCGATTGGAATAGGTATACACGAACTGTCAATAGGTTTAGTGTTAACACTCTATATATCAAGATAAAACGAGTGTGGTGAGGGGTGAGAGATAATTAGGTTAAGTTTTGTGATCTCAAGTGGAAGGCCGAAAATGATCGTAAACAACTTAGTGTTGCGTTAAATGTTTTAGAATACCCCTAGTTCAGATCCATTTCCAGCATCTAAGCTCCTGTGCAATAAAGTTAGGATCGTAACAGATCTTTAATGGGATAACACGTGGTCGATCATGTGTATAATAAAGCAAGAAAAGAGTACCTGGAATTAGGCTTCATACATGGGATTTATTTTAAAAGTCTAAAAAGGGGATCGGACGTTAGGGGTGAGGTGAGGCTGCTATTCTATGTACCTAGTGCCCTTTTTGTTTGCGTTCCTGGCGTCCATGCTCCGGATCGTGGCGTGTTCACAAAAATGGCAGACTCTCCTGGGTCACGACATTACTGGTCACATCAGACCCATTAGTGAAGCATCAAACTGACTGGATCGCAAGCAGGGGTTGGTTTGCTAGATGAATCAGGCGAACATCGCTACTTGAAGAAAATATATAGTCGTTTTCGTTCATCGCGGATCCAGGGCGTACCGATCGTCCGGTACCGGCAGAAAACCTTGCAACCGTTCGTGGGGGGACAGCCGCTCACTGAAGATTTCCTCAAACGCTTTTCCCACGTTTTCCGCCGAAGTTCGCGCCAGCCACTCAGCGGCTGCGCCTGAGTTGCCATATCGTACAATTGGAAAGTTCGAGTTACTGTTGCTCTTCTTCACTGTGAGTCACGTGACCTACTGCAGGAGTGCAAGGGAGCATGGAACATTGAGCAGTGCAAAAACTATGTCGGGCTTCACGACAACGAGTATTTATCGTCTACTCGAAAGCATGCCTTAGAATGAGGCGTGAGGAGATTTTTAAACACTTAAACCCACTAGTTTGTTCAGAACCACGAAAGGAAAGACAATTTTACAAGATCCAAATTATTGCAAATATCCTAACATGGGAGTTCAACAGGAAAGTCGCCAAAATCGCATAAATCGCCAAACCAACAGCGGATTTGGCTTCACTATTTTAGAGACACATTTTGGCGAAATATTCGCAAGTTGTCGCTAAATGGGCACCAATATTCTTAACTATAGAATTGGTTTGAGTAATGTCTTTGAGAAAATATCTTGCTATGGAAAACGATTAAAAATTTGCATGCAATTGACACAAATTCGTATAAAACACCAATTTTAAAACATCCGATTTCAACTAAAAGAAGAGGTGCACAACTGGACCGTGTACAGGTACTACATACGAAATTTCAACCTTAGAGTTACGCAAGATACATACGTACATACAGACGACACGACAAAACTCGTCAAAACAGACTCGGGGATGGTCAAAATCGATATTTCAGTGGTCCATACGTACGTGTGTATGTACATACAAATAGACATTGTGAAAAAACTGTCCAAACTGATTAATTTGCGATTAAACTGCAAATTTAGGCTCAATTGGAGTGGAAAATTTTTCGCGAATACAATAGTTCCTGTACTTCGTACAAGGAAGTCAAAATTGCAGGCACAATCGGTTAAAAGACAACATTAAAACCGATTCGAAAAATACCGCCTGCGCTAAAAACTAATAAGAAATGATTGGCTTGCCTCGCTTGAGATTTCTCTGGTCATTTTTATGATTAAAATATTAATAAATATAGCTAAAGTTACTTCTGGTGAAATTCTGAATCTAACAGTTGTTTTTTCTGTAATTCTACAGTTCGCGCGTTTACTTATTTCAAAAATACTCGAACACAAAGGCGGGTTTTATTTCTCCGTAAGAAAGGTTAGAGAGAAGTTGAGTTGTACTCAACACGGAACGCCAGTAAATTTGGAAAATTAATTAAATACCTATTAATTTTTCTCAGATTAAAAAGTTAATAAAAATAGCTAAAGTCACTTCTGGTGAAGTTCTGAATCCAACAGTATTTTTCTGTATGTTCAATTATTCGCGCGTGTACTTATTTCAAACATACGCAAACACAAAAGAGCGTTTTATTTGTATAGATTATATGAATAACGAACTAAAACTTAGTTTTACACCTATGAAACAAACTTTTCGGGGGGCAGGTAAAAAAGCGCCTGATACCAATGTATGGTACTGCTCCAACAAATAAGAAAAGAAGGAGAAATTGAAAATAATTGGCGTCAAAATTTCCTCAAATCATCCCGTAACGTATGAAGCCTAGTTTTCACTACACATCTTTCACAGGATGGAAAAAAGTTCGGTAGGTCATTTATGATTGTAAAACAATATTTACTTCTATTTTTTTTCCTGTTGTTTGATTGCAGAAGTTTTTCGATTTTCAGCACGGAATATTAAGCTAACAATGCAGATAAGCAGATACTGTATGTATACCGAATGCAATGTATAATACAATGAAAGGAAATTGAATTATCAAAAATCATTATTAGCAATGACTGTTGTTCGTTCCATTTCGTTTAACCGAATTCATTTCTATTGCTTTTCACGTTTGTTTTCTCTAAAAATCTGTTATGAGAACAGAGAACACGTTTTTTAATCTTGCATCTAGTAAATCACATTTCGTCGCAAAAACCGCTGCACGCTCGTAAGCTAGTACTCTTGTACTCATTGTGTGCGTCGATGATATTTGTATCAGACAGTGGCACAAATTTAACGTTTTTTCTGTCATAGAGTTCGTTAAATTGAAATAAACTTGGTGATTTAAAGAAACGGATCCACGAGGGAAAAAAATCAATGTAACATATACACCTGTTGTATTCCTTACTTATATGGAATATTTTTTTAATTTATAATGGGCTGCTGTTGGCTTCTGTCAATTGCAGACCTAGGGCGTTCCCGAGAGATTGGTACCATCACTTTCATCGGTATCACAATGAGTGTGGTATTATCGCCACATGAGAATTTTGACGTTCGGTTTTTCCACCTAAAGTGCGAGCAACAGGACTCTGTTGATTTATATTGCCCAAGGAGTTTAATTTAGCTGAGAGCATCCCATATTCCAGATTTAAGAATTGTTACAACTGTCAACAAATCCAGAAGTGGTTATCTTAGACTGAATACAAATAAATCCCGTAGAAATCCATCAGCACCAGAAGACATTTTTTACACTTAAAGTTGAAAACGACTAAATGAGTTAGAATTATTTTTAATTTCAAAAAAGCAATTCATTTAAGGCAATAAAAATAAAGAATCTAATTTAGCGTCAGCCGATTACCAAAACAAATTAAAATGAATAAATACAATAACTGTAATGGTTCTTTTCGACAACGCTTCCATGTAAATATATTTTCTCATGAGACATACAAGCTTAATTGGATAAAAACAAATTATTCCACCTCATTCAAGGCGTTTTTAAATATTAACTTGTTTGCAGAAGTTGAATTAATTTTAAATTTATTCGACCTCCTCGCTGTAAAAGGATAACGTAATTTTGTAACCTTTTTCTAGAGCGCATTTTAATTTTGCTATTTTTCAGCCGTCTACTTACGTTTTCTTCATTTTATCGATTCCCCATTTGCGAGCATTAAATAAAACGCCTGAACTGCCTTTTCGAAAGCAATTAAGTATATTTAATATTTTGTAGGCAAAGAAAATGTCTCTTCTTTTCGCTCATTTTGCAAAGTTCAGTAAATATTTGTTTAGATATGTTGATTCAACATTTAAAACGTTTATTAATAAAGAAAATGACGTAAATTCGAATAACTATGGGTGTAAAACTATTTTAATTCATATTTACAGATCAGACGTAAGATGAGTCAGAAGTTTTCTTAGAACTGGTAAAAAAACCGGATTTTTTTTAATTTTAAAACATTTACTGTTAGCATAACGTTTCTTGAAATGCTGACGAAAGAAGTTTAAATATTAAATGAAGTTTATTTAATAACGCAGTTTTGATTACTAGGTTGAATTGGATTTTATTTTAATTGTGCTAACGTATACCTAAATAAATCCAGTTTAAATAAAACTTTGATCTATTAAACTATTCTCTTGAATCAAAAGTAAATATTTACCATTGTAGTAATGATTTGTATGTTGTGTTCATTGTGCGACCATACATTGATGTAAACGCAAAACACATTTCAAAACTCGGAGGACTAGTATCGTATGTGTTTTTTCTTTTCTAATGGGAATGCGTATGGTCGCCAACTTTTGCAGAACTAGTGCATTCCCCGGAAACCGGCATCCATTCTTTCAAGTAGTACCACTATTGGCGGATGCCATTACCACTTGAGAATTTTGAGGCTCCGTTCCCCCCCCCCCCCCTGGATGACGGCACCCGAGCTCTAAGTGATACCAAACTGCACTAAAAATTTAATGTAGCCGAGAGTATCCAAGCCAAACGGATACTCAATGGATCTTTAACATGCAGCAGAATCATACGACATGGGCGCTGACAATTTTCTTTATTTTGAAAATCCACCGTCTTGGGTCAGGTTTGATCCTGTGAACTTGGGCATACGAAGACAGTGCTTTACAACGACGCCACCCTGCCGGCACCATTGTAGTAATAGCCTGTATGCTGTGTTAAAATCTATATACAGTAAAACCCCGTAATACCGCGCCTCAGTATACCGTGGAATCGGATATAACGCGGTTTCTCTTATGTTCCCCGACGTTTAATCCACCCTTTAACATTACAAACCACCCTTTGTATTACAGATTTTTTGAAATTTTTGAAAAGTAAACGTATTCTCTAGTCTGTGAGAGTGTATAAAGGCTTAAAACATTGCTTCTTTGAAAAGTGCGTTCCTCCCCTTCCACACAAATCTACTTTTTTCTTAGAATCTCTCCCCCTTCATAATCTCATGTTGATACTTTGACAATATTTTTAAGCTCACATTTTCTCAGAACACAACTGTTTTTGTTGTGGTTGATATGGTTTTAGCTTAGGAGTCTTAAAGAGCAGAACAATTACATCTGAATAACCTATCACTAGATAGACTAACCGCTCAATTGAAAAATGTGCTTCTTGCACAGAAATTACAGAAAATAAAAAGGCAGAAATCAAGAAAAGAAACAATTATACAATAGGAGAAAAGTTAAGAGTAGTTGACAAAGTTAAAAGTGGTGCAACAGGAGCGAGTATATTTCGTTCATATGTTTCCGCGGTAGTTTCTTTATACCGCGGTTATGTTATAACGCGGGTGCCAAACGTGTCCCCCGACACCCGCGTTTTAACGGGGTTTTACTGTATTGATGTAAATGCAAACAAATTTCAAAACTTGGAGGACGAATATCTTGTGTGTATTGAACATGCAGTTAAATAATTCATTCGTAACATCTTGTATGACGAATTTAGATAAGAGTAGAGCTCAGATATGTATTAGTAGAGTCAAAGGGTTTTATCTTCGATTTCCCTTCCATCATGCAAAGCCAACTCAACAAGTGTGTTTATGTATCAAACACCTATTTTCTCCCAATATCTCCGATTATCCCCATCATTAGATATCAATAAATTTCGCAGTTGAAGACTTATAATGAGGGAGTGGGTAAAGATCAATGACATATTCAATAATCTCGTTTCATGACCAATGTGAAGAATGGACGATGCTTCTGTGAAGCCTTGAAACGATAACAATAATTCTGAGAAAGTTCCTCTACTTCCGAGTCTTGTGATCATGAAAGCGAAGCTGGTGATATATGACGCCAATAATGACTTAACTAAATAAATCTTGCGTTATGATCCAGTTGAAGTGCGTAAACGAAATGGCGTTCGTTTAAAACAGAAAGGACCTATCTTATTCGCAGAAAATCATATCCGGTTAGATCGATGAAAGCCAATATTGTTACAAACAATAACCGAAAATATTTGCGAATATTTTAAACTCAAAGTGTTCAAATATGCTTAGATTTTTTAATGCATTTAAAAAGGAAATCTTCCTTGTTCAATTTTATACAAAAGAATCGAAATTTTAATTGAATTTTTAAAGCATTGTTATGAAATATTAAAATTTTTACTTAACGTGCCTATTTGTTTTAAACCTGATGGAGCTAAAAGCTCATTCTATACATAAATTTAAAAGTTATGTAAAATATAAAATTTTTATAAAACTATTCAACAATAACTTTAAAAATTTTTAGAAAACGTATATTTTACAATACCTAGCCCCGTATATTTCCTTATTAACACAAATATGTCCAACTGCAAATTATAAAGGGTTGAAGTATGTTTCAATACCTTTAACTAACTTTCACTTAAAATATTGATAAGCACCAATGCATAATAAGATCTTTATTTCTTCTTATATATTTCAACTAATAAATAGAACTAAGTACGTAAGAAAAGTCGAAATATCCTTTAAAGATTCTGATCTATAATGCACCAAATGCATTATTTAGAAGATTTCAATTTGCGTTTAACGTTCATTTTCTTAACCCGTAGCGTTTAAAAAATAAATTTAATTTTGTAGAAATATTTTTAAAGCTATCATAAGTAACTATCAGCGAAATTACTAAACTAATAATAAGTACAATGAAATACACAATTACATTGGAAGTTATATGAATGTACAACAAATATTATATATATTTACTGAAATTAAAATATTAGATGCAAAACCCTGTATTTCGTAAATATTACTTAAAATGTAAGTCCATTACGTTTGAAAGCAGTTAAGGATATTAATATTGAATGGACTACTACTTTACATCAGTTTATTTCGACAGAAAGGCCTTTAAACTATTATGGGATTTTATTCTTAAATATTTACAACCTGTTTTTTCTTTACACTTTTAAAATTTTCTGTTATTGTTTTTTCCTGGTGTGTTTCATACTTCTTTCTGTAGATCTCACGTGATATTTGGTGGTATATGGAGAATTTTATGTTTAAAATTTAAAAAACTTATAATGCCATTTGATATGGTGTTTTGTTTACGTATTTACTTTTACCCTTTTTCCGCATGTAAATTCTAACAATCACTTAAGTGCTGCTTGCTTCTATTTTCTAGGAACGTAAATTGGCAAAAGCAAAAAATTTTGTAATTATTCCATCATAATTGTAAAAAAACCCACGCTTTCATTGATGTTCCTCAGGTAGAGAAGTGGTTAGGGAAACAAAGCCTGATGTACTATGTCTTTATATTATTAACCCCTTTCCTCTCGCTCCCGTGAAAATGACGGGTTGGAGTGTTTAAAATTTCAAAATAAAAGCAAGTCAAAAATTTAAAATGAATATATATATACATTGTTCATACACATATTTTTACATAGGTTTGTGATTGAACTGAAGCATCTATTCTTTTCTTTTAACAATTACAAGGAATAGCTATATAAATTATGTTCAATGTATTCATTTCTCTTAATCGAAGATTGCCATTTAGATCAGCAAAATTCCGAGCTTGGTTTTAATCTCTTTAATTATGCATATAGAATCACTCTTTATATTCTAATATTAACTACTAACGAGAAAAAAAAATATCTGGAGAAGTGCTGGTTGTTCATCAAGGAAGACACTATTTTTTAAAAAGTACATAATTTTACTACCTAAAAAAATATTTGACATTACTTTGTTGATGAAATTTGTCAAAAATAAAAAGCAATATTCAAAAAAAAAAAAAAAAAAAAAAAAAAAAAAAAAAAAGTAACTAAATACTTGTAGGTTACATTTTTCAAAACAATTTTTCTTGGGGCAGCGGAGACAACACTCAGTGAACAGTTTTATCGTTGATAAAATTTTTAGTACCTTTATCAATGATTGACGTAAATGGTTATAACAGAAATTTACGCATCTGTTACTAAAGATTTAGACATACTTCAAGCCATCAAAGACTAGAAACTGATTTCGGAGATTTGCAAATCACCAAAATCCTGTTTGAAAATGTTTTTTTAACATTTTATGGTTACGTTTTCTACTGGCCATTTTCATTTGTAACATAACCTCTTGACAAACATAGCTGGTGTTTTTTTTTTAATTAAAAACGCGTAATCTTTTAAAGAGCACTTTTATAGATATTTTTATATTACTAACTGATTTTAAAGAATCTTATACTCTGCAATATTTGTTTATCGCTGTAACATGTCCTCTTTAAATTTATTGTTGGTGTTTATGTCTCTAAATTAAATACTACTTATATTAAACGTGGTTGTTTACGTTTAAGCCTCTTTCACCAAAATACTTAAAATTTAATTGAAAAATAGTTTTTAGATTTTAGGTTTACCTATTATGGCATAACACTTGCTCCAATTCTCTGATTTTTCTAGTTACTTCTCCGATAATCTAATTTTTCTTCTTGCTCACCTAAGGGAAAGTCAACTCTGTTCAATCTTTCAACTGTGATTTCATCCAAGGACGTCACGGCTTCTGAGAGGGTAGGTCAAGGCATCGATTTTCCAACCCTCCATCCCCAATCAACAAGTGGCTGCTCTCCCAGTCCTCCCTCTCATTAAGGCCCCTGCTTTTCGCAGTAGAAGGGCTGTAATGAGCGGCTCTGCCGGGAATGTCGCCAATGATTGCATTCCACGGACAAGGTGAAAGATGGGCTCGATATTTCAAGTAGACTCACCAGCGATTACAATGTAGATAAATCTCTACGAGACGAAACAAATGAAAGTCAAAGTTCTCAGTAAGGGAAAGGAACGGCATGGGATTTGAAACATAAGGGTCATTGATTGGTAAAAATAAAGTCGGAGAGATACTGTCTTATATCTAGATTGTTTAAAGAGATGGTAATCAGAAATAATTACTATTAAAAAAATATATGTATTTAACCTTTAAGTACAGTGTAATTACAAATGTTTCATCGACTTTTGACGTCTTATAGATTCAAATATATAACACCCACATATTTCAACTAATAACCAATCTAAAAAGCATAGTTTAGCGTTTTGTTTTTGACATTACAGGTTCCGTTCCACTCACCAGGTGGCAGGGTGATAACAATTTGCAAAATGGCGACTAATCAACCGAAAGCATTTTGTATGGGCTGAGTTTGACTACCGCATAGATGTGTACCGTATAACACCAGGAAAGTACATGGAACATTTATAATGATGTGTAAGAAACTAGAGCATGTGCACTATTTTGCGTGTAATACTTAGAAATACATTTATCCAAAACCTGATTAACCATTTTTAATCCCCCTGTACTTTCTCTAAAATAAACCTTTTTAGATATTATTTTCAGGTTTTATTTCTTGTTTAAGTGATAGGCAAAAATTCTTTAAGATAAATATTCTTAAATATTTTAAGTTCTTATGAATCCTGTTCAGAAATGTTGGCGCTGAAAAATGGAGGTGAAAGCGATATTTAAAGACAATAAATAGTTAAAATTATGTACAAAATTCAAGTTTGAAGAAATATTTTTCCAAAATGTTAGCGTAAGAAGTTATCACATTCGAATTATTTCAGAAAATATTGTTGTCAGAGCGATGGATCCTTTAAGAGCTTACCTCGAGTAAAGGCAGGCCTGGGCAGCACCATTGAGGACGCAGGGTAGTCCTTTCTGAACACATACACACACAAACACGAAGACACGCTCACACGACTAAAGCCTGCGCTCGATGACAATGCCTCTCCCCAGGGAGCAAAGGCTGGGCTAGGCTAGGGCAGATGCTCTTCCAGTGGTGGGGGAGGCCGGGCAGGGGTGGTGTGGCCGCATGGGGCGTGCCGGGGCTCAGGGAGAGAGAGAATGACCAGCTCCTGAAAGAAAAGGAAAATCTAGTTAAAGTTATCGATCCTAATGCACCTAATGTGCGAAATAATGAAACCTAAAATCGTAAGCTAAGCAATTTAAAGTTTTATCTTTACCTTATTTAATGACATTGCATTGCATATACATTCGCAAAAAATGTTATGGGAAGAAACCCATTGAGCATTACATGAAGTAAATGAAATGGGATAAACCTGCAAAGAATGCGTTATTCGAGATGGCCTTCAGTCCCAAGGGCCCCAAATCTATTACGGAGCCAAATTCTCAGAATATGAAACGGCCCCATTTTTTAAAAATTAAAAATAGAAGTACAAATAAGGATAGGTTTAACCTACATTTTTTCATGCTGGTGCCTCTGTGATACCCCTTAGTACCTTCCTATGTGGGGGGCCATGGTAAACCCACTTCGCCTGTGCTCTTCAAGACATGGTGTATAATAACAACTTGATCATGTGCAACAGGGAAAATTCGACATGTGCAGAGCTGAATCAAATGATATGTTGAAACTGATTTAAAATGAAAAGCAAGGAAAGGAAAAAATATGCTGTCCCTCTTGCAGATATAATTGCTTTATAGAAAATAAAAACATTAAAAGATGAATATTTCTCATTAAAAATCTTTTCTGTAATTTTTTTACTGTTCGATGAAGCAAAGTGTTGCAAGAGGTAAATGAAATCGAAGAGAGAGAGTCTGCCGTATTAGGTATTAAACTATATCTCTTGCCTGAAATTTACAGAGGAAACGGTGATAAATTTCTTATCCACTTTAAAAACAATATTTTTTTCATTTGACTACTTTTTAAGTTTCTAGGTTCCTTATTTGTTACTATAAAAGTGACGGCATTTCGGTTATAAACTGAATTCGGTTATAACCTGGTCAGGGTCAACTCAGACCTTCATTCCTTTAGTGGGTCGATAAAATGAGAACCAAGCATGCCTGGGGACTAAACACTGAGGTCTTTCGCGTCAAGTCGACTACCTGATCAGAAGATCAGCTTCTGCACTTCAGGGCCCTCGGTCTTGTATGCTAAGATGGGCACAGTAGGCCTTGGAAGAAAGGTCTGTTGCCCCGCTGAGTTTAGTTTAGTACCGTATTTTAATTACTAATTTACTGCCTGTTACTATTAACTTTTTTAGTTTGCCATAACAACTTTTTAAAAAAATGAGCAAACTTTCTTGTTTTTGATTTTTATTGTACTTTATCATCATTGTCATTGGTTTTCGATTTAGGATTTTCAATGTTCTATCATTTTCAACTTAATTTCCATGCAGTTAATATTTAAGAAATTTATTGTCTGTTAATCATTATGAAAAATAAGCATTCTAGGCCAAATCAAGCTCAACAAACTAATTGACATCGTCGTATTAGTCTATAGACAAAGCTATTAACTGTGTGGTTACGATGAGTTAGTTACTAGATTGTTGTATCAATAAGTATAAGATTTCTATCAAGAATGTTAAATCCTCATTTTCGAAGAAACTGGTTACTGCTTCGAAATTCCTACTTTTGTGTCAAAAACCGGTTCACTGAACTTGATCACAGTGAATATTCTTCTAATGTTGGGGGATAAAAACTATTCTTTAAAGCTGATTCTTACTGAAAGATACTCGAAATAACTTCGGAATATAAATAAAGGAAATAAGAACAGATGCTTATTCTTTTATGTAATTTAACCTGCATAGATGATTACATTGCTGATTACATAAGTATTTTTTATGTCATTAGTCGTATTGAAATATCACTGATCTATACTAGTTTGATTTTGTTAAACAGTAAATGTTAAAATATGATCAATAAAGACAAATTAATTTTTAAACGTATATTTTATATAAATTTCTCCAAAAGCATAAATCTTTACCACAACACATTTCTGTCAGTATACAGACCGTTATTTAGGGGTTTTTGGAATGAGAATCGTGCATATAAATAAAATGGCTATGCCTAAATTGTTAATTTTACAGTTTGACTGAAATTGCTCAAAGATCAGTTAATGCTAAAAAACATTGCAATGCACACACGAAGCTGAAATATTATCAAAAGAACTGCAAAATCCTTCATGAGATTGTAGTCTAATTAGACAGTAAAGCTTTAAAAAGTACTAACCTTTTACAAAATAAACCAACCCTAGATAAAACTTTAAAGCGAAAAATATTCTGCTCAGGCATTAAGAATAAAAATCCCTAAAAAAGGTTATTAATCCACAAACAAGTTTTAAACGTGTTATATCGTTGCAACGCTTTTAGTAATAATAAAGATAAGATTATTTTTCCTGGTGTTCAAAAGAATATAATACTTTTAAGTATTTACATTTAAAAACATGTTTAGAGGTTAGATATATCTATTAAATTAAAGTGCAAGTTAAAACAAAAAATAATTCTAAGCAATAAAATTACTTCCGTGAAAAGGTATAGTCACAATGTTTCATATAATTATAATTATTACTTTCAAGTCAAAATTGAAAGTTGTGAGTGCCACCAATTAAAACACCAAAGTACACATTCCCTAACAGAAATAAACTTTAAAAGTAAGAAGATTGTTACAAAGCATAATTAAATTTGAGTAATTAAGTACTTACATTATATCCTAAGCCGTAAAAATAAGAAAAGCAACCAAATTTGAAACGCTAGCAAAGATTATTTAAAACGAGAGTAAACACCATAATTAAATCAAATAACACAATACGGAAACGCAACATTCAATTAGAACGTCTGAAAATCTCCGCTTGTTGCCATTTGCTTTTAAAAAAAGAGTATTGATACTATTACTATTCTACTTGTTGGATAAGATAAAATGAATATGGCATGAATGTTCAAAAGCATTTCATGAATTTGCGGAAAAATGCAAACGATTTGCTTTAAATAATTATTTCAAATATGACTTTATGAATAGATATTTTTAATTACATTGAAGTTTTATTCGTATTCTCTGAGCAGTAAAATCTATTTATTTAATTAGAAATTCAATCTACTATATAAATGTTATTTCATACTAAACGCATTTTAGTTTACACCTTTTAAAAGTTACGCTTTTTGATAAATGTTACCGAAAACTGAAAGAATAGTTAAATACGAGTTTTTCTTTTTGTTGTAAGTGCAGTTTTACCAAATGTTCAATATATATATATACTCTCTCTATATATATACATTAGGAGGCTCCTGTCCCCTGTTCGCTACCGCTCGCCAACCTCCAGAACTGCTTACGCAGCTCCTTCTGAACACTTCGCGAGTTCGAGATTGCTTCGCTCGTTCATAACAAACTAAACCATTTTAGAGAAGCTTTATGAAAGAATCGGTTTGTCAGAAATAACGTTCGGTATTGCACACAACTCTTTGAAATCAAAAATATATATCTTGTAACATAATGTACATAGATTTTACATAGTGTCAGTAGCTTGGCGAGATTCCGACTCCCTCTGTTAATACCCACAACTAAAATTGCTTATATAAAGTTATGAGGTAATATGCTCATTCGGAAAGTTAAAATGAAGAGAACCGTAATCTCAAGGATAAAACTCTAAATTCTAACATAAATATATGTATAGTTTTACATTATACGTTTTATTTATTATTATGACACTGTTGGCTACGGCAAGAAGAATTTACGTATTCAACCCTTCGTTGCATATTTTAAGATTTGCGTAAAGACGTTTTCATATTTAATGACAAAGAAATATCTTTAAAGCTTAAAGAAATGTAATGTTTTCCTTGGGTAAAATAATTTAAAATAAGGATGCAAGAGAAAAAATTAGTGCCAAGAGTCCCAGTCATTGAAGTATTCTTTAAAGTGTTGCCACTCTAGGTTTTTGACTGTGAAAGTTGTTTATGGAAATCAAATAAAATAGAAGCATAACAATCGTGTCAGTGGTCAAGATACACCATTGTCTGAATTACCACTGATACGATATCGCTTCTGATTGGCCGTTAGCCGATTGTAACGGCTATTAGCCGTTACAATTTCATTGGTTGCCCGACACCATTCTAATACATATATATATATATTCATAATGATACAAGTTTGTTGATACAAGTAATTATTGTTTTCGCAATCATCTAACGCCAAATCAATTTCAAGGATGAGTGGCGCAACCAGAATTTGTTTCCGAGAAGGAAGGGAAGATATTCAACAATCCTGAATATTACCATATTGTGATTGGCAGACAGGCTCAAATTCTGAGGGGCTATTGCCCTAACTCCATTAATTACGTCTCTGCTAGACACAAGCAACGACGCAAAAAACAACCAAATTTTAGAAGTGTAAACCTCCGATTAAAATATTAGATTAATTGAGAAAAGAAATAAGCAAGAAATTATTTTCCATTTATTTCTTTTTCATACTAACTAAATGCAATTAAATTTCTTATAAATTAAATCTGGAATGATTAGCTAAGGTTTCAACATTTACAAAAGACCATGCGAAGTTTAATCGAATCAGGAATATCACTTACACGACCAATTTTACGACGAAAAAGCACACAAACTGCAAACAGAATACTGATTTTTAATAAAATCGTCTGAATTTAATCAATGATGCCACCAGTTATGAATTGGTGACAATTAAAGGAGAATTATTGTGAAATATTCTAATATTTTTAACTCACTTGAATAAATATTCTAATATTTTGAATTTTCAAAATAATGTTTTTTTCAAATAATCTTTCAAAAATCTATATATATATATATATTTCACTTAGCATGGACCAGTTACGATTAAATTTTGCGATACGATACGATACTGACGTCATGCAAAAACAAACTACGGTAAAACGATATGCAAAACTTTGTTTAATGACTAGCATAGAAAAGTAAGACTATTTGAATTTATTATCTTAACTTACGGACTTGAGCAAATTTATTTATATTTTTCAAAAAGTATTTACATTAATAACTCTATTTTTAATTTCCGATTCTTTGGAGTGGAAACACCTTAGTTTGTTTACATCGAGACATCATTCTCAAGTTTGATTGTTAAACTTACAGCCCGCAGATGTTCTGCGGGAGATCAGCTAGTGAAATTAATTTAAAGATAATAAATAAGTTTAATCAACAATAAGTTCTTCATATAAATATCGTTTGAATC
Organism: Octonoba sinensis; assembly: GCA_038502835.1. Taxonomy (NCBI): domain Eukaryota; kingdom Metazoa; phylum Arthropoda; class Arachnida; order Araneae; family Uloboridae; genus Octonoba; species Octonoba sinensis. The sequence goes on along the minus strand of CM076606.1, from coordinate 10,793,359 downwards.
TTTGAAGTAAAAGACATCAACTTACCAAACGATCTCTTCAGTTTGTAAAAATGTTCATTTATTCTAATAATTTTGAATGTGAGATGTATTAATGAAAGCCTGATGATTTAGATTTTGTAGGAGAACAAGGACATGGTTTGCTAAGACATAGTTTGGACAGTTGTTATTGACACGTATTTCATATTTGAATGTTCTTTCTTCAATGAATATAAATTGGTACACCTTAAAGTAACGACTAAAAGTTGTTGAAAGAATAGCATTTTCAAACCAGCCTTTTTAACACCAAAACAAGTGTGCCTGTATGCAGTTTAATTATAATTATGGCGTTTACCGCGGTTTTCTTCATGAAATCTAGAATTGCCGAAAATGTTTTCTATTTATAAACAAGGGCAAATAGAAAACCAAAAATTCATTCATTACTTGATTTATAATGACTATAACATGGGATTTTGGCATTTTTTAACACCGTTCGATAACTAAGGATGGGATTCAATAGAAGAAAAATCGCCAGAATGAGTTGTGCATGAACAAGATTCGCCTTCAAAGAAAGCATGATTTTACTGTCATTTATGAAAGTTAGAGGAGATATATTTTTTCTTAAAATATGTAATTAAATATAATGGATTGCATTTCGCTTGCAGGGAAAATTTTCCGATGGTTTTCGAAATTAATTGCACCCAAATCCCTTCCTTTTCGAATGCGTATTTAACGAAGCTTGAAATTAACCATTATTAATATAGTTGTTTCAGAAAAAAAGAAGAAGAAATCTAGGATGGAACACATTATTCAACTAATAAAACATATTCTGAGCAAAAATATGCTCTAAAGCTATCCGTTGCTTAAAAGTAAAAGTAAAAGAGTTCTGATTTATCATACGGAAAGAAATGTTCTGTGAATAATGATGCTACTAAATCACTGAAAGATCTTCCCTTGCACAGTGATTCTTTTTTTGTTTCAAATCGTCTGCGCGGTTTCGCATTATTCATGTCTTTTATTCTATGGCAAGAAAACAGAGTCCTTTATATTCGTATGAATATTCCTAAAATAATAAATATTTTCGACAATATTTTCCCATTTTATACGGATAGAGTAGATGTAGCAAACTTTGTTTTAAAAAATTTTTTTTCAAAGAAACAATATATGTAATTTGATCATTAGAAAGTCAAATCGTCAATGTAATTTAAATTTATTCTCGTAATTTTGAAATAAAAAAAAGGTATAAATGCACATTCATATAATAACATTTTAATCAACTTTGAGATTATTGTTCCTTTTTAATCTCTTGATAATTGTTTTATCTTAATCTTCTTTTTATTTAACTATTTTTCAATTTTATACATGACTAATCATATTTACTTATTTTTAACTTCTTCAATTCCCTGAACTCTATCTTCGCACATTTTTAATCAACAACATCAGAAATCGCAACTTATAATAGCATAACTTTTGCAGATTAGATAATACGTTTGGATCAATTTCGCTTAAGTAAACAAAGCGAAGCTTTTTTTACACTTTTCTGTGTGCTTTTCTATGTAGTTGATTTATTATGGTTGATAAATGTAATGTATATATATATATATATATATATATCAGATTTTCATTTTCGACCCAAAATAGATAATTTTTAAATGTACTTTCCTTCAAAACTCTACAAATGCCAAAACCCAATTTTTAATTTTAATCCAATGTTGCGTGAATATCTCCCATCCTTTGCATTAAAAAAACCCTCTTCCTTATAACATTGTAACATGTGCTTGCACTGCTTTCTTCTTCTTCTGCTTCTATCGATGATTTTGAGCTTTAGTGTAGGAGTTGCGTTCATAACAATACAGTTATTGAAATTATTATAAGACAAAAAGGTAAGAAGTATTATCTAATTATATATTAAAAAAGTTCTCACGTTTAAATGTTTAAACAAAATGGTTAATAAAAATATTATGCTTAAAGTTATTACATTACGTAAAAGAAGTTCCTAGATCGTTCTAAAGCGATCTAAAGAAGTTAAAAGATCGCTCCAAAGCGATATGAAGAATTTACAAGAACGCGCTAAAGCGATCTCAGGAAGTTACAAGATCGCTCTAAAGCAATCTGAAAAAGTTACGAGGTCGAAAGATTTCAACATAATTTAATACGCTTGCAGAACTAAATAGAACATATTAAACAATTTAAAATGGGAGGCATTAAAAACTAACTAAACACATGTAACAAAAAATTTCAATGTAAAAAATTCAGATTATTTTTGCATTGAAATTTTGACTAAGTGTTCAAAAAGTAATAAGTAAAAAATATAGAGCTTTTACTTATTACTTTTCTGAACACTTAAGTAAATTACAACAAAACTGTTTTAATCTGTATGCGGTAATATTTTATAACTTAGTTAAGCATTAGTAAAAAAATCGGAAGCTTTTATTATTCCTCGTTAATGTTTTAGGAAATTAGAAAGAAATTGGTGGAGATAGGTAAATAAGGTTAATCAAAATTATAAAAAAGGAAGGCTTCAGGCTCAAATCTCAACGTTGTAGGCATTAGTTTCAGAAATCAGAAGGAGAAGTATATTGTTACACGTTTCCTATCCTTCTTGCACTTGTTTAGTGAGCGTTCAGCTGATTTTCTCTATGCAATACGCAAATGCGGAACAACTACCCTTAAGAGTTCTACAAGAAGTCATATTTTCTCCAAAGTACTCTGCATCCAAACAACTTTATGAGAAATGCACCTATTTGCCTCCAAATGACGTAGATCATAGTTTCTTTTACACCTATCAACCGCACTGCAAAAATGCCACAATGAAAGAAGTTTCACTCGTGTAACTAATTTAAATTAAAAGTAACTAATTGAATTTGCTGTTTGACTGTTTATTTTTAATTACTTGGGGGGGGGGGGGGATGTTATAGTCAGTCATAACGAGGTCTAATTTGGAGAGTTTCAAACCTACTTGGTGCAGTAGCCCAACTGGAACTTTTTTCCGGGAGGGAGTTTGGCTCATACAGTTCTTACACACAAACACACATACGCATACAGATATATATATCTTAACAATGAAATGTTCGAAATGTGTCTTTAAAAAGTGTTCAAGTAACCCCCAAATCATCCTTGGTTGCGCTCTCGGTGAATATTTTCTATTGGTTGATCCTAGGTCAGAAATAAACAAATCCTGTAATTCTTCCACAAAAAATGCATACCATTATCCCCCCCCCCCCCGTTCCCCTTGATATTATAAGATTCAATGCCTACAATTTTACAATATTTATAACAATGAAAAAGGACACAAAGAACATTTTATGCAAGTTTTTGACCATATAACGCTATTTAATATATGTTTTAAGTTTTAGAGAAATTTCAAAAGATACAAAAGTCAGTACCCATTTGTCTATTTTTGCACCATTTTAAATAGATGATTCTTAAGAAGCAGTAAAATCTAATTACAATTTTACAACAATGGTTTAAAAAAATCCACTTAACCGCGTTTGGTAATGTTTCACGTAGTAGCTATTAAGCCAAAATAAATGCAAATTACAAGCATCAGTTTCTAAAAAGTGAGTAATGATCCGTAATTTGCCCATGAAGAATTACTCTTTCCACGCTCCAAGAAATTAATTACAACTAAACTTAACTTCCTTTTAAATCTTTTTCCAAAAAATCTGAAACTAATCATTACTTTCTAGTTAATTCTGCTTAACATTAAAAGAAGATTAGAGATTGGCATTATTTTGCTGTTGAAGAAATCTTCGGCTGCATCGCATTCCAAAACATTCCGCTGCCAAAAGTTACAGAAGAATGGTACTGATTTTACAGGAAAAACTTTCGCGTGAATAATGACGCTACTAAATCATTGAACGATATTTCCTTGTATAGTTATTTCTATTTATTTTCTACTTTTTGCTTCTAAACCCTCGGAAAAAATTCCATTACTCAAATTCATGTGGTGGAATGGGCTTCCGTTTTCACATGCAAATAGTAAAAAATGTTTTGTAGAAGTAGTTTTTTTTTGACAGTTTCACAGAATTATTTCTTTTTTGTAATTATCCCAATGTGTTGGTGTAATAACAGAGAAAATTCCTTACCACCCATATTCAGAAGTCAACTGAAATATACTTTCGTAGATTTTTATGTAGTTTATATGACATGAGGGAAAAAAAGTGTTTATTTGCCAAAATATTTAGTGATAAGCTTGGGAACTCGGTTAATTCATTAATAAAATAACATTAAAATAAAGGTGATTGGTGGGGGCTAAAGATTTTTCCTTTCTATTAAGGCCTATGGTTAATTTTTTTTTCTTTCTTTTAAATCCTAAGGCAAAATATGCTAAAGTTTCTTTATAACAGCCGTTCTGGTTACAAAATGTACAACATTTAATGCTTTAATTGGTGTTTGTTGACAAGATCAAGTAAGAAATTTTGGGAGTGCACATACTGAGTAGGGGCATATATAACATTTAGTTGCTCTTTGAAATTTATTATTTTTAATTATGTATAAAATAATTAAAATTGAAAAGTTTCAACTTAAAGTTTAAAATTTTACTTTGTTTAATAAAAGAAATAAATAAATAAAACCAGCAACAGTGCCAAATAAGATATTTGGAGTTATTGTTTTCTCATAAAATCAATAGAAACACATATTTCTTCTGAGCAGCTGTGCCAAATAAAAGGTTAAGTATTCCGAAGAATTGCCAAACGGAACTAATTTGGCTGCAAATAGGCAAAAACGCCCACACTGTGTCAACCTTTCATAATTTTGAAGCTACAGAAAAAAAAACAGAGCAAGCAACATTACTTTAAGAATTGTTACGCATGGCATGATTAATATCAGGTATTTAGCAAAAGTGATAAAATAAAAAAAAATTAGAAAACAAAAGGATAGAAAAAGAAAAGGGAAAACGTAAGGATTGTAAAAAACAGAACAAAACATCATGAAATGGTTTCAAATAAAGCGATCTTAACTTTATACTAAGCTTGAATTGAACTTAATTTACGAAAAAACAAAATATAATCCCAAAGAACAACATTATACAAAAGGGAAATATCAAAATGAAAGTACGATAACACAGAAAAAACTAAAATTATATGCAAGTTGTAAAAAACTATGCTTGAAGTAATTACAATTATACGCTTCTAATTTCATACCATTGTACGAAATGTTTATAAAACTTTAGGCCAGACGGAAAAGTCCAGAAGTAGCAAATCTTAGTTACAGGCACCTGAACCATATCCTCATCCACCTCAAAGATTTTTCTTCCCTCCAAAGTTCGAACTTGTTTTTATTTAAATTTCAAGAAGAATGATAAATTTAAGAACCACAAATTCAACTCATATATTTTCGATTTGTATAACATATTAAAACGCGTAAAACGTTACATAAGATACGCGAACTCATAGAACAATTAGACTCTGAATAGACTCAGAACTTCATAGAACAATTTAAAGAAAGCTAAAAATTAATTCTAAAGACATTCTTAACGAAGCTGTTTTTAAATTCTTTAAATGAAGTTCACTTTGAAATATAACCCCTTAAATTTCTAGAGTTAAAATCAAAATAAACAGTCATTTTTTGCCAAAGGTATACTTTCTGCTGAAATGAAATACATCCCCTTTTGAAATTGAATGCAATAGTCCGATACAAACTACAAACTATTTTCAGATCTTTATGCTCTAATTATGATTAATACATTTCGTTTTGTATCAGGATAATGGCATTTTACCGCAACCATATTGAAAGTTCTATAAATTGCTAAAACGTTTAAAAATTTCAAATGCGTAGCTCGTACCAGTCCTTTGGATCGAACCCTGTGTCATTCGCTATTGTTTTTGTATATTGGGATCGATTTCAAATTTCTGAGGAACCGAAGTGTTATACTAAGTTGGAAGGTTTAATGGAGATTTTTAATACTCTTAATTTCTGAAGCAATTTAATATCATGCCAAGATTTTCGACTGTTTTTTTTATGCTTCAAACCTTTGCAAACCATTTAATTTATTCAGGCCGTTATATGGTTAAAAATGTAGAATTCGCCCAGCGACAAAAAAAAAAAATGTTTTTGAATTAAAAAAAAATCCTGGGCCTAGTACAAATATGCAAAAACAAATAAAAATTTAAAAGATTAAATTTATTTCACTAAATATGAAATTTTCTTCAAGAGAGCTAAAATATTTGTTTCAGCGCTTGAATTTAAATCTTAGATTCAAATTTATCTCTAAGCAAAGAATATTTAATCGAATTTTTAAAGGTTTCGATGTTTCCGCCATTTTATTTCGAGTAATTCCTTCTCACTTTCCACAAATTCCTCAAAACCCAGCGAAATCCATTTCGATGTGAAGATCTTTTTATCCGATATTCTTTTGACTAAAAACTTCTTCTCCTAATGCGCTGTTTGTTATTCCAAAGAGTAATGAGTCTATTATGTCAGCGAATATTAAGCGGTGTGTTTTTTTTCTTTTTCTTTTTTTCTTCTTCAACATCGCTCGACTTCACTAATGGATCTCTCCTTCTATTCCTAGAGCGGTCATTAGTGAAGAATCGCGCGATATTGAATTCTTCTTTGAGATCGAATTCCATTCTTTGCAGAATCGACTTTCCAGCCAAGAGGGCATAACAATGGAATTAATTTGCCAAATCTACATATCTGTTCTTGAATAAATTAGTGAAATTTTGTGTCTTTATCTTTCTTTCTGCTATTGATCAAGAGAAACAGAAAAAGTGACGAATAAGAATTATCTGTCTCTTAGGATTGCGAAATGGAAAGTTCGAGAAACAAATAGGATTAGCAGACAGTCAGAAAATATCACTTTTAGACAATGCTTCAACTTCTATTTAAAGAATAACAACTTGTTTCGTATTTCAGATTTTCTAAGCTGGTGTCTTTAAGGCCTATTCTAAACTGAATGAGTCTTTCCTTTTCCTGCACTTTCATAAATTATGCATTTAAGTTAGTTTTCTTTCTCAAAAATTAATATCATGCAATTTGCTGCAAGCTTCTGCATGTAAAAATAGGTCTTTTAGCTCTTATTTAAAAAAATGCTGACATTTATGTTAAGTAAACCACTTTGAACTTTGATTTATGGTCATTTCGAAAGATAGTCATTTTGGACAATAATGAAAATAAAAATAAGATATTTCTAAATTTCAAGTAGTTGATTAAAAATTCATATTTAAAATCTTTGCAGAGAATAGAAAAATCCATCTACAATTGATAAATTGACAATTCTTAATATTTACTTCCACCGGTACAATATAAAATGGTGAGTGTTAAGACTACTTTTATAAAATGCTTACTACCCGTCATTCAATGATAACGCTCACGGATAGTTCGCGGCCAACGGGAGTGACAGGCAGGATGACTAGTCACTAGGACGGTGATTTGGCTCATTCTGTTCTTTGACTTAATGTAAACCAGACATGTGCGCGGGGGGGGGGGGGGGGAACCTCATTTTCTCCCCGAACTAGTTCGGGTAAGACACCCACTTTTCCCACCAGACCTGTTAGCTGAAGCCTTAAGATTGCTTGCGCACGGGGCGAGGCAGTGGATTCCACTGATTTTACATGCACGTATCCCCAAGTGTACACGGTGGGTCTTCAGGGAGTATCGAGCGCGCGACCTTCCAGGTGGAAGTCCGGCGCTCTAACCACTAGGCTTCCACGGCCCGTTTCTGAACTTGGCTGACACCATGTCTAGTGTCTGGATTTGTCTTAATTACTTCTGCATCAATCGTGAATTTTCCACGTTTGATACAATAAGCAGACTTAAGAAAAAGAGACTGCTAAAAAAAATAACAACTACTTCTCCTTGTCTTGAAGTCAAAGTTAGAAAAACTTCAAATTCCATTTCAATGTACAGTAGTGTCCTGCAGCAGTTGTAATGTAAAGCGATTGCAGCTCTGCGGTGGGGGGGGGGGGGGGGGTTCAGCGCTATTAGTGAGAAGAACTTAGTGTAGAGCTTACGAGAACTACACGATATTTTTTCGAACCTTTCACCGGTCCCGACTGGAGCTTTAGTAAAAGACGATTCAATCGTAAATACGACGGAATGATTAAAAGCTAACTTTAAGGATGAAAAATTACATTTCGCTGCTACCGAATCCTTTTCGAAAATATTTGGGGTCATCTAAGTCGGAAACAAAATCAGCAGTTATGTGTGTGTAAGAGGTAATAGTAGATCTTAGAGCCTCTATTAAAAGTTGTTAGTATAATCTTAATATCCAGATAATTAAAGTTATAAATTATTTAAATAAAATACGCGTTTAGGAATTATGTATATATATAATTTAAATATTTATTTGTATGAGGCACGTACGTATGTCATATGTAACAAGTAGTTTATGCATACTGCATACTTACGCGACAACTGATTTATTAATTCAAATACCAATGTCTCTTGCTATTTTGGAACCTGTAGAGTATAATATTCTATTTTGTAATTACAATGTTTACTACTACATGTATTAATCGACTTGTCAATAAGCATATATTTCAATGTCTATGTTATCCCAGCTAGTTCAACTAGCTGTTAGTGCTATCACTGAGTTTACTGCAAGATGCAAGTAATTCATGCAGTGCTATATTCAAAGTAGTGCCATAGGTAGAAAATGAAATGAAGCGTGTTCGAGCCAATGATCTGCAACTGTTAAGGAAACTAAACAACAAGATGAATTTCACAACATAACAGATTTTACAATAAGGCCCGCAAATACCAGTTCGGTACTCATTGGTGAATGTTGTTTGAATTTGCAGGGCAACACCATAATTAGATATCATCCGAGTTGCAACAGGTGATTTTATCCAATGAATCGCTTTCACCTCCTTCTCTGGGTGCACTATATTATACTGTCAATCGTTGCAATGATCAACAGCGGCTATATGTAACGGCTATACTTAGCGAATTACGTTCACGTTACAAGTGAATAGTTTTTCCTGGCGGTGGCACCTTCCAGCCAGACGATGGTCTCATACTGTTCGACCACGGAATTTCGATTGTTGGATGCTTCTGCGCATGGCAGGAAAGAACGAATCCATTCGAGTTTTAGGGAAGTTTGTTTTGCAGGTGTGCGTATATTTAGTACGCGAAAAAGAGTGTTTGCTTCTCTGTTAGTTAAAAGCAACAAATTTATTAACTGCCATAAAGCATCACAATTTAAAAAAAAGTAAAAATTATTGATGAATTTAAGATTTTTAATATTTAATTTTATCCAAAAGAAAAATGGTTATTAGTTTGACTCTAAACTTAGGTTCAGTCTGTTAGGGCATTTTTTTTAGCTATAGTTCAACATCATTTACATAATTATAGACTTTTTTCAGCTGGAAAGTCAGTGCTAAGCTGCGTTTCTTCAGATATGAAAATTTCAATTTTTTAAAATGCTTGTGGCAAAAACATTTCAACAATTTTTCTGCATATTTTCTGTTTATTTCAATGTTTTAAATTTCAACTTTCTTCTAGTACCAAATTTTTCTTTCTGCACTAATGAAAAAAAGTTATTAGCATTTAACTATTAGCGCTGCACGGTCGCTTTTTAGACATTTTAAGAGTCCTTAGACCCCATAATGCAATTATACTCAGTGGACTTATCCTAATCATACGTTCAAAAGAATTAGTCTACAAAAAATTCAGTACTTAACTGGTGATGGTATATTTATCGAAAAAAAAAAGTATTCAAAAAGTTTTCTTTATCTATTGCTCAAAAGAAACGAACATATATGAACCTTAATTAAAGTTTAATTTTTGCGCTCCTATTTGTGATGGCAAAAAAGTAAATATTTTTACCAAAGCTACTCATGATTTTTAACTCTATTTGGAAACCTTATATTTTATTAGCTTATCATATCCAAAATCGAACACATACATTTTTTCCAAGGGAAAGAATATTCGCACCCAAGAGAAAAAAAAAAGGAATTTCAACACTCCATGCACAAGAGCTCTTTAACTGCGACCTTCGCTGATTTATTTCTCGAACTCACGGTCCACAAAGTTTAATTAGATTTCTTTTTCAACTTTTCTGTTCATTAGAGTGGCAGCGATTTTGCTCCTTGGAAACCACGAGGATTTATTTTTTTTTCTAAACCATTTTTTTCCTCTCTTTGCTTAGTATATTTAAGACAGATAATTAAGCGAAAGTGTTTTTTTCCCTCAGACCCTGCAAGGCTTAGTGCAAAGAAAGACACAGAGGTCAAAAATGTGTGAAATAAATTAAAGGATTATTAAAACAGCGACGCTCAGTCAACGGAAAATTATTACATTTTGATTAGGATTTTTTTATACTAATAAACTAGATTTTACATATCCTAAAAAAAACTTAATGGGATACAAAATTTATTTATTAATTTCATCTTCGCGTCCACGTGCACTGCACTTGCAGTTTCTCAATTATAAAATGCGTAATAAATGTTCAAAGCTGAAAAGTTTTTTTCGAAAAAGTAAATAACTAACTAAATAGAGAAGGGACATAGCGTTATTTAGAATAAAAACACATGAAGCGTGCCAACAACGTATATCACTTTATTACGGTGGTTATAAGTGATAAAGTTAACAATTATTATGGCACAGAAGTTGCAAATTTAGTCCATTGAAACTGTTTTAGCTACAATCAGCCTCCTTTGAGCGTAGAAAGTTTTAAGCTTCTGACGTTTAGCAGTAGTATAGGTTTCTTTTTTAAATAAGGGACACGAAACAACTTTAAAACGATTTTTTACATTCAATATTATTTCCTACTATTTTAACAAGTACTCACACGACGTAATTTCTAACAAGCCTGTAGTTTTAAATATTTATTTCCACACCCGTAACTAGTGGGAATTCTAGTTAATGTGTAAAATTTCACATTAAACTTTTCAAAAAAATGCAAGAACTGAGTGTTCATGCACTCTCAGAAAAAGAACTCTCACTTTCGAGTACTCTTCAATCGTCAAGACAAATTTCGTCATTTACAACGATTCTTTCCTCATGCGATCAAATGACTTAAAAAAAGCTACAACACAAATTTCGCCAATTTGACGAAAGGTTTACTCAGAGCATTTTCAAGAAACCATTTCGTCAAATACGACGAAAGTTTCGTGAGATTTGAGCATACGTTTCCGAGAGTGCGCAAAATAAACTTGATAAATGTTACTTAAATACAATCAACTGTTCCGTAATGCATATCATTATACAGATATTGATTTTTTTACGTCTATGAAAACGTAATTTCAGCGAAAAAAGAAACATATTTACGTTTCTAGCTACTGTGGAAGTAAATTTTAAAGCTAAATGGTTTTATGCAACAAAACTAGAAAATAGCAGTGACTCTAAAGACAGTTAAAAATCTTAACTATCAACTATAAAGAATAATTTTCACAAAACTCGAGTAAAAAGACACTCTGCGACTTTTTCAAAGACAACTTAAGGCGAAACACAAATTTCATTGTGACATCTAGTTCCCTGTGATATAAAACAAAGAAAATCGTTATCGCCACTTTTTTTAACTAACACCTCTTAACTATGTCAGAGCTGGCTAAACGACTTCTACTTAGGGGATGCGCGTCTTTTATGGCTGTGCTAAAAACGGTCACACTCTTTACAAATCGCCTCTAGTCCGCTCCCCAAATGGCCCTTTAATGAAACTAGCATTTTGAGCGCTATCTCTGGTGGATAATTATGCTAATGATCGGCCTGAAGCCACATAATACGACGCATTTATTCTTTTAGTGTCGCTATTGTTTCTCGGGCTGTAGTACAGTCCTGGAGCAGGAAAAGCAGCACTGATAAACTAAGGAAATAAAGTTCATAAAACACAACAAAGGATTTAGGCTGTTGCGCGCATTGTGTATTTTTAAGCTTCTGAGACTGCATGAATTCGTTCCGGAATTTTACAAGCTTTGAAAGCATTTGGTTTTGAGAAACTGTATTCCACGGCAAATCCAGCTTATGTGTAAATGGATGGATTGTGACGTTACAGTTTGACCACAGAATTTTGACATTTGGACGCTAATACGCATGTCAGAAAAGAGCGAATCCATTCGAGTTTTAGGGAGGTTCGTTTTGCAGGTGCGTTTATTTAATATGCGAATCAGAATGTTTGCTTCTTTGTTTGAGGAAATAAACTAAATTTATAAACTGGCACATAACGTCAGTTCGGAAGAAATCAAGTATGCTGAACGAACTAGAACGAGGAAAAAAAGCCCTTTCTTACAGCAACAGTTCTTCCCTTGACATGAATGGACCTTTCTTGGCACTCTGCCAGAGAGATTGCTTTGGTTGATGGTATAACTGTAAATGGGTGGATTGTGATGTTACTTTGTGTACACGTGACGTTTTTTCGAACATTATTTGTATCAACAGCACGAGTTTTTGAAAGTAAAGAGAAAAATAAAAACATGCTTTTCTTCTTAAATATTTTCGGGGGCGCAACCATAGAAGGTTCTGGGAGTTAACTGCATAGAATCTTTTGTTTTAATCCGTGGGAACGCACGGTCTTTGAAGCCATTTTTACCCCCTAAGAAATATATTCTTTCTCAAAAAATAAAATTGAAAGTACCAAATTTACGTACGTTCAGTACCGATTAACCTATAATGAAGTTACAATGAAACTTGACGATCTTATTGAATGAATAATAGTTCTAAAATAACACCTCTGGTCTCGTAGATCCAGCGCGTTAACACGCGAGTTAAGCCGCATTTCCTAAGCCTAGCATGTTAATTTATATAAAAATACCGTAGAACATCGATAGATTTGTTTGTCTCGGGAAAATTAATTTTTATATATATATATGGGAAAACAACGATTGCAGAGAAATAGAAAACAAGACAATACCGTTAAATTACAAAAACCACGTTCATAGGTTTCGGGGATTTAAGTCGAGGTTCCGGAAAAACTGAAAGTAATGTCGTTTTTTGCACATGTTATCAACAAATGCGTGTCAGACAATCGAGGAGCTGTAAAACATTCTTAACAACTTTAGTCGACAATCCAAGAACATGGAAAGCAGATTAAGAAAGTATGTAGAGCATGTGTTTGAGTCCCTCGTAATTTGTTCGAAAGAGAGCACAGCTATCTAGTCCACCAGATTCAATTTATTGCTTCAAATCCATAATAATGGTTTTCTGATCGCTTGATCACTGGACATTAATAATGTGTCCTGTAGAATAACCCAAAACGCAAAAGGCAATGACTCTCTTCGAATTAATCACCACTAAGCCAGCTTTGCATCCCAAAAAAGGCGCCTTTATGTGTTTGGCGAATTATTCACAGAGTCCTTTATTTTTTTAGGGCCGAAACTTAGAACTACTGTAAACGATTGAATCAATCTTTAATTGTAAAATGTCCAGCAATTGTCAAGATAAAAGGCGTTATTCTACAAGACGATAATGCAAGAACACTGCGCATGACGAAGCCTAGAATTAGGTCATTAGATACTGCTTTACAGACACGGCCTCACCCATCTTATTCGTCCGACATTGCAACAACGGGTTTGCAATTATTCATGTTCTCTATGTGACAGTTCGAAAATATGGATAACATCCAAAATGTCATTTTTAGAAATTTTGCACAAAAACCAATTTTTATCTATCCCGAATTGAAAATTTGCAAACTGCATAACAAATTTTATTGATAACGAGAGATGCACGCTTATAGAAGTGTTTTTATAGTAAATTCGATTAGGGAACAACTTTCCACCATACATACAGAACAAACACCAGCCCAAACAAACTCAACCACAATTTCCTGTTGAAGTTGAACTTAAAAAATTAATTTCACAAACTTATAAATATATATACAGCTTACCAGCACCGTCTAGAGCGTAAAAGTCACAGTTTATAAACTAAACATAAATAAAAATATAAATAACAAATATTTGTTCGGTCAAGAACAATTATATCAACGATTAAAAAAAAAAAAATTTATAAAAAAATTCATTCGAACTTTATATTAAAAAAAGGGAATACTTTTGGTTTCCTTAATATGCAAGAACCTCTATGAGCTAAAGCTTCTCCCTTTCCCTGCAAGAAAATTCTAGTTGCTCTGTTGTATAGCTCTACCTGGAAAAGCCAACAAATTTTCCATTAACAATTTAGCTAATAATTCCGTAAAAATAAAATGTTTATTCTTGTGCGAAATATTTAAAATTCAAACACAACTTTAACTGCATCTTAGTTATAAAAATTGCTGAAAAGTTTTGCGAAATTACAAGTGATCTATTTCTCAATTCAAAAAGATGTTAGTTAAAAGGCATTCGAAGAAAGGGGATTTGCCAGTTATTTTTCCTTCCAAAAGCATACTTCTTCAGCGTCAAAAAAGGGACTTCCTTGTAACCTCAAAACACGTGACTGCCCTTCTGTTGCTATTTGTGCCTTGAACTTTGTTTACGAGTTTAATTATCCCCAAAGAAAATTTCTCAGTAATGAAGATTGATAAAGTGCATGGAAAATAATTATCCGAAACTCAACATTCGGATAATATCTTGACCTGATACTCCACACCGCAGATGGTGTAGAAATTATTTATTTTCATGCCAAATGCGTGGAAGCGTAATCCTCATTCCTTATTGAAATTGACATCGCGGAGAAGATAAAAGAGATGGAACACAAATAACAAAGAATAAGATCAGAAGAGATAAAACAAACTAAATAAAATACACTGCGAAAATAAGTTCTCCCATTCCCGGGTCTTATCGAATCATTGTCGATGGAAGTGTCTTCCAGAGATGGGCTATGCGCTCTGCAAACTTTACTCACCAAACTTCGTTACGTCCGTGGCGGTATAAGAGATGGCGGAGGAGATAAAGCCGTGGTGCGCCCCTGCCTCATTAGGGCGCAGTCACGGCTCATGGGGCACAAGTGGATGTGGGGAGAGTGCCCTTTTCAGAACATATTTGGCTGATGAATTTGAGGATTTGTCTCACCTTTTACGCCTGGGGAGACTCGTTTGTTTTAGAAGTGGAGTGAGTGCCCTTTGAGGTAGTGAACCGGAATTTCTTTTTTAGCAGTGAAAAGGTTTTAGGCGAATGCTCATTTTCCCCGACTGTGTGTTATTTTTATTCACGTGGTTCTTATTTCTGTTTGCGTTCTTTGCACACACTGGATCAAAAAGCAACTTAGAAACTTGTGTCTTTCAGGTTTTCCTCTGAATAAACGTCAGAAACAGTAAGCATATTCTAAAAATGAACAATGGGAGTGTAAAGTTGGCAATTTAACTTTTTAAATTATTCTTTATTTAAGAAGATTTTTGTTAAAGCCGGAAGTTTTCATACTTCCGACATTGAGAAATTGATATATACGGTGCTAAGTATAATTTTCTTCTCTTTAAAAAAATATCAAAAAGATCAGTTGTAAAAAACTATTGACATTTTAAAGTTGATAAATTTTGTAGAAAATTATATCCCAAAACTTTCAAAAGGATAAACCACTTAATTAACTACTTTTGTATACTTTTACCTTGCAAAAGCTATTTAAAAAATATAAAGTACACCACGTTACATGAATACAAAATTGATTGTACTTATATTCTACTTTTATAGCATGTACCTACATTAATCTATTACTTACCATAAAAAAAAGTATGTAGAGGTAATCTACAACAGTTGAAGCACGCACGTTAAGAACTCATGCAAACAAAAGATTTCATAATTTTCTTTAACCTACAATACCAAGAATACAATACGATTTCGTCTTCAAAATAGCAGCAGCTGATTCATTTGATCCAACAAAGTGGTCGTTCATTGTACAGAAAACCACTTTCTCCAGTACTACAAAGGGTTCGCAGAGAAGTAACATCATAAAGCAGCAATTGCAATGTGTTGTTTTGCAATGTGTACACCTTCTTCGTAGTTACAAGGAACCTTATCTTCAAAGTAACGAAAATGAAAGCTGACATTTCTTTGTTACATTACTGTTTCATCGAACTGAAAAACCTATAAACCATGTGGAAAATTTCTATTTGTATTTGCTTCTTTTACATCGCTTGATTGAGCAAAGTGCCATTTGAATTTATTTACCAACCTGAGTAAAATATAGGAAAAGAGTGCATTGATAAGGATTTATTTACTCGTAACCTGATATTTCTTTGTTTGGCTACATTTTACAGTTTCTACATCTGTATGGCCAAGGCTGAACTTGATCTACTTTACTGTTTAGTAACGGTTACGATCAAGTTCAGCCATGGTATGGCAAACAATAAATTCGCCTCTATTTTTGATCAAAATTACAATAAAATGCCAATTTTACGATTCTTTTATATTTTAAATTGATTCTCGGTTTTTTTTTAATTGGCGCTATGGGCAAGATCACAAGTTTATTTCTAACTTAAATTAATTGCCAAAAAAAGAAAAAAAAAGAACATTAGTCGAGATTTATGTGTTCCATTAAATTGAAATAATTCGCCAACTGAATAAAATAAACGATTTATGAGATTTATAAGTTAAATTAAAATGTAATATAATAAGCCTCCAAGTAAATAAAACGAGCCATTAAACAAGATAAAAAATTACTTTAAAATAAAAAATGAAACGTCCGCCAGCAACAGAATAGTAAACTTAAATTTAAGTGTAAATGACCAAAATCATGGCGAGCAAATAGACTGCGACGTAAACAATATTTATCTACAGGTATCAATTTAGAAAATAAACAATTCCCAAGCGCCCACTGCACCTCTTTCCTACACTTGTAACTATCATTTCAAAGATATTAAAATTTAATTATAGTTAGCATTTGCTTATAAATATTATTATAATATCTTATAAATGTCGTATCATTGTACGTCATAATATGCAAGCCCAACGCATCTGCCATAGTAGCACGCTTGTTCTCAATTCTAAGTGAAACAACTATAAAAAAACACGTAAATACTCTGCAAAAGTTCTGATATTTAGGTATTTGCGAAAACTTTGCCACAGGTTTTAAACTCATAGTAAACAAAAGAAAAACTTTCTAAACACACTTGGAAGGCATTATATAAAAATTTTTAAAGCATTTTTTAGCGATCACATTTCTGTGTTTTAGCTTATAAACAATTTATTTTCACTATAGAAGCAGTACATTAGTTGCAACATGTGTAGTTCAACTCTTTTTTTCCATGTCTGAAATCTAGAAATCAGTACCAAACTCTAAAGGTTTTTCCTAAACTTAGGAAACTAATTCTTCTGCAAAATAACAATTAGTGGACATTGTTACTCCTGTAGAGATATTTTTTTGCTTTAAAATCTTTAGTAAGTTTTAAGTAAATTGATCAGTATGGTGTCACGGAAAATCACAAAATTTCAATTATGATGCGAATTAGTAAATTACATGAAAAAAATTCATTCCACTTACGTGAAAAGCGACTCCAAAATGGAGTCTGCTATGAAAAAGTAGGCTTCGAGACTAGAGTCTGATCCTTAAAGCTACAAATTCTATAGTAGAGCTTTTCTGGCCATGCGAATATTTAATTTTTAGTGGACGGTAAAATAGAAAAAAATTACACAAACACAAAATTTGTGAGTTCAGTCAAAGTTGCATTCAAACTATACCAAATCATTAAACAGCGAATGAGAAATGATATTAAATATTTGATTAGATCTAAAAAATAAAATCGTCATTTTGCAGCTAAGATGAGTTCTATCACTATAGCCTTAACTAAATCAGTACCAGCAGAATTACGGTTCCGATGATGGAACTGTAATTTTAACTGACTTTTTTCACAGAATTTCGTTACGTCCGCAACAATATAAGAGAAAGAGGAATATATAAAGTTCTGATGTGTCTCGTTACAGTACAGTCACACGAAAATAATTGAATGGAAAGGGAGAGAAAGAGTGCTCTTCACTGAATATTTTATTAAAGTTTTACTCTACATTTTATGCGACAAGAAAAGTACATTTTATTTGGACAATAAAGAGGGTTTTGTGACATTATATAAAAATTTCCCTTTATCTAGACACACGGCAGTGTGTCCGCCAAGTTCAGAAAGTCAGCCAAATTAAGATACGGCGACACCGGCCAATGTGTATATTTACCCGAACCATTTCGAGCTACTTTTGACTCCACCATTACCCAAAAACTATTAAACCTACATACTTGAAATTTTGTACATCTAATAGCGATCCCCTTAACCATTCGAATATCAAATTTCATTGATGTACCTCTTATGGTTATGGAATTATTAAGGTTTGAAAAGTGTCATTTTTCTCACTCACTCACTCATCAAAAACGTAACCTACTTCTAAGAGACTTAGAAACTTGAAACTTGGTATCAAGGTAGACAATCTGGAATATATAAAGGAAAAAATCCGAAACTTCAAAAAATTACATTATCTTCGAAGTTACTAGCATACTCATAAGTAGCATCATACCTAACGACTTCAAACAGCGGCCATATTTTTCTGTCGTTTAAAGTAAACAATACTCTCTCGCGCTTGAA
Source organism: Octonoba sinensis (assembly GCA_038502835.1). NCBI lineage: Eukaryota > Metazoa > Arthropoda > Arachnida > Araneae > Uloboridae > Octonoba > Octonoba sinensis. Next base: position 10,775,007 of record CM076606.1, on the reverse strand, counting down.
AGTAAATAACTGATGCATTGAAATTCACTTTCCGCTTTAATTTTTCGCCTTAAGGCAAGCTGACTACACAAGCTGACTACAAACAATCCAGTGTTGTAGTTATACAGAACTTTTCAACGTTTTAAATAAAAGAATAATTAAGTAAAGATAGGTTTACGGACTTATTACGGAGAAATGTAAACAGACGAAAAAAATCTTAAATAATTAATAGCGACTCTTCAGCTTGGTTTAATTCAGTATAACTTATCGTCAATATAAAAACACATTTTAGCTTTTCAAAAATTAATGATATCCCAACAAAACATAAATGTGAAAAAATTGCCAAGTTCGATAGAACAAAAACGGCCTCCGGAGTAGTCGGTGTCAGCGATAAAAGAATTGATATCTAATGGGTGCCAAGTTCCATAGCAGATCCTTTGATCATGGCTGTAAGAGCGTACAATGTTCCTTAATTTATTTGAAAGCATTTTTTTATCGGATTCCTAACTTGGCAAGTTTTAATTAAGATAAGTTACGTTCAAGAAGACGATAAGAAGACAATTAGAAATTAACTATAATAGCTTGCCACATGATTTTACTAACTATTAAAAATTGCTAATTGAATGAGTTAAATTTTTTAAATGTAATTTACCTTAATTAACACTTGCCAAGTTAGGAATCCGATAAAAAAATGTTTTCAAATAAATTAAGGAACATTGTACGCTCTTACAGCCATGATCAAAGGATCTGCTATGGAACTTGGCACCCATTAGATATCAATTCTTTTATCGCTGAAACCGACTACTCCGGAGGCCGTTTTTGTTCTATCGAACTTGGCAATTTTTTCACATTTATGTTTTGTTGGGATCTATTTTACTGAAAGGAGTTTTTATCGTAAAATTAGTAAAAGCCAAAACAAAATCTTACGACGTGTTTTTATAAATACTAAATTCTTGTATTTTATTTTCATGATAACCAATTTTGCTACAAGCATGATATAGAAAATTGTACTTTTTTTCCTTGAACGGAACTAAGTATGAGTTCGCATGAGAAAAAAAAGATATAGGACTATTCAGGCTTTGATAAATTTGTATATATGTACCGACTACCATCCACGCAAGCAAACATAAACTATGATTGTGCAAAGTGCATGCTATAGCAATACTTTGCGTCCCCTCCCCCTCCTGGAAAATTTTGAAATGGGCCGGACGTGAGCCAAGCTTGTCGTTCTCAGATCAGTACTCAACTATTTTTAATCGGCATTCCGGTACTGGAAATATTACGTATTTACTGGAGTTTTAATGTAGTCGTGAGTTATGACGACTGACTGCTCTTTCTTTAGGAAAACGCTTCAGTTTATTGCTCGAAGAGCCCATGATACGAGAAGAATTAATGAAAGAGCAGAATTAGTAGGTAGTTTCATAAAATATGACAATGAAATGTGTAGAAAGAAATCATTACAGAAAGAAAGGGTGGTAAATAAATGCAGAGAGCGAAATTACTTCTGCTTATAGTTTTTCAAATTATTTCTGATGGAAGTATGCTGAATCCGAATGCGTTGCTCTCATCACTTCGGCCCGGACAAATTTCCTTATGTTCATGGTATGAGAGTATATTTAGAAGATGTGAAAGGCTCCCTTTTCTTTTCTTTCTCCTTTCTGTTTTTTTCAAAAGTTTAGCTTGTAATTGTAACCAAAGTCCAAGCTGCTGTCGAGAAAAAGCAAGATCTGTTGTCTAAGAAACTGAAAGTGTTTCCCGAATATCTTCAATTTGGTTCTTTGTACGTAGTATAGGAAGAACTATTCACAAAAAAGGTTCCGATCACATTTTAGCCATATATTTCAATTTTAATCACACCGGAATGAGTCGAGTAGTTTTTCGCGACGTCAGTATATATGGGAAACCTAAATATTCATTTTGAACTATTACCAAGTTCATTTTTAAGGGTTTTGTCGTAACGTCTGTATGTTATGTGTATGCATCTGATATAACTCAAAAACAGTTAGTGGCAGAAGGTGGAAATTTGGTGTGTCGAACCAATACATCATCTAGTTGTGCATATCACATTGGCTGCAAACGGATGGTTTAAAAGGGCTTTTTACCAGCTTTTACTTCATTGTACGGAGTAAGGGAAGTAGGGGAAGACTGGGAACAGTAGATCAACCCATTTAAACATAAAATATCGAAATCGTTTAGTTCACAGAAAGTCTCACAGATGGAAAGGATTGTACTTGTTATTTACCGCCATAAAAATTACAATAATAAATACATAGAAAATTATAAAATAGCCACTTTTCCCTTTTATTTAATTTTTATACGTGCACATAACGACAGTTTTTTTTTTTCAAGTCCCTACAATTCTTATTTCATTAAATTATTGTTCACAAGCTATCGGCAAATCGTCTGGCTAAATCCTTGACTTAAACTCTTCAAACTTGCTGTATTTCTTTCTTCAGAGTTATTATCGATCTTAATAATTATGCACCATGAACTATATTACTACACAGCTTATTTCATCATTTTAATTCAAGAAAATACATAAATCACAAATAGTAAATAATAAAAAACAGTACCGTAAGGAAAGGTTTTCTCAGCTGACTATATTTTTTTCTCAATCAACAAATAACACGCAAATAAACATGCAAAGGAGCAACATGTACGTAGTCCGGTAAAAGGATGAGGTACGAGACAAACGCTCCGTTACAAATGATACCAGCTCCTGTACTATTACAGATGTTGTAAATATTAAAAATATACCGATGTTCGGAGAACAAAATAGTAAAATAGCACTAGTAAAATAATAAAATTTAAAAATAACGAGGGAGGGCTGTTTTTATTCAATGAGGAAGTCTATGAAGGCAAATAAAGTTTAATTTAAGGAATAATGATAATAAATCAATATGGAACAAAACAAAATTTCTTGCAAGTTATCTGTTATTATCACTTACAGTCTTCAAACTAACAGCTACAATAGCGTGTGAAATTGATTTAATGGTTTTATTTAGAAAACATTTTAGTGGCAGCCGATAGAGGTTCAGAATGCAAAATCTTTCGTCAGTGTAGCCCCTTTGGGTTAGCAGAAAACTACAGTTTTACTTTAATGATGCGGAAGTTTTGCTTTCCCGACTGTTCATGCGCGAATCTAAATCATGAAATGTCTTGCATTTACCGAATTCTTTTACTTCAAATGTTCAAATGCAAGCTTTAATTTCTCACTTGGGCATTTAACCGTAATTGATTCTAATGAAGATGTACGTTTCGGACAAAGGAGGCATTAAAGAGAAGCAGTTTGGATATTATTTTTCTTACCTTAGAGCCTTAGAGTATAACAAATTACTTATGGAGTTAGTAAAACCAAAGTAAGAGAAACAGTATAGGTATTACTTTTCTTGCCTTAGAGTATAACAAATTTATTATGGGTTAAGTAAAACTAAGGCATTTGGTTGGTCTGACGCATATATAATTTCAACTAATGTTTATACTTATATGTTAATATTTATCGGTTTAAGGGGCTACATTAGCGACGGTTTTCCGAGCTACGCCAACATGAATTTATCGATTACATGTACCTTATGTTAGGGATAAATACACATTCATTAAATTACAAAACTTTTTCTTTCTCGGTTTAGCGTAGCATGGTAGCCTTTAAACTGATAAGTTCTCTAATGTTGTCAAAACTTATAGTCATCGGTGAAAACATAATTAGTCCTGAAATTAATTATTACTTTTCATGTGTCAGCGAAAATACATTATTTTATGAGTTCTTTATTGTGTTATTTCTTGAAGCTTCTTTTATAAAATAAACTTTAAAGTTTGGAAAAAAAATTGCTTATAGAAAAAGTTTTTGCCTTGTATGCCATAACGATTTGTTCACTCGTAGTCAAAAAATCGCAAACCCAGTTTTAAACAAATAAAATTTTCCAACCGTAAAACTAACTTTTCATTTTGATGTATATTTTTAACAGCAAGAGCACCAAAATAAATAAAATGTACTTTTTAGAGAAGAAAAGAAAATTACATAAAATCGGAAATGAACCAGAATTCAGAACTATGGTTTTAATTTGATTTTAAAAAGGTATCAGTTGATCATTGGTTAAATAAATGTAATAATGATAAGCAGAAAATAAAATGTCGATTACATTTTCTCGAACGTAACAGATTTTCCCAAATTTATAATAGAAGTTCTCAAGCAAAAATGAATATAAAAGAACGAAAACGTTTAAAAGTTTAACGCATTTGAAAGTTTAAACTTTTGACAAACAAGTTAACATGATTAAAGAGGAATGATGCAAAAGGCAGAGAGACAAAAAGAAATTATGTAACCGCATTACTGAAACATTAAGTTAAAGTTCATGGTTCACTTAATTTATCTTTATTCAAAAATACTAAAACCAAAAATTTACGCAGAAAAATTTGAAAAAAATATTAAGATAACTAAAAGCCACTATATATCTGTAAAAAAAAAAGGATTTGTCGTAAACTAGCATATAAACTATAATTCGGAATTAACAAAGTTAAAAAGAAAAAGATAGGAAAGAAAGAAAAAAAAAGGTCCGAATCAATCTCATCCATAAAAGGAAATTTTTTGAGTTCAGGTTTTTAACAATGTGAAAAAACTTTTGAAAAATAAGAAATACTTTTCGAGGAAAGTGTTGGGTAGGGTCAGGTGGGTGTCAATTTCATACATTTTCATATTCAAAGTTTCATAGCAACAAAACCAGAAACATTTCTCATTTCTTTTCAATTGCATCTAAACGTTGAATCCCTTTAGATCGATTTTATGTTATTTTAATATTTATTTTTTAATTATGAAATTGTTTAACTGAGCTTATAAAGTTGTGACCTATTTTACCCCATCGGGGGGTAAAATGAGTCATAATGAAAAATAATGCTAAAAACATTTGCTTATTAGTTTCAAATTTAAAAAAAAAACTGTGAAAGTGTAACATATTTAGCAAGATTTTGAATTATGATTACATTCAAATCTAATTAATAGAAATTTAAAATAATGTTGTTCTCGATTGTTACATATTGGCTCACATAACACTTCATCAAGATCATTTTTCTCTACCACATCAACATTATCTTTTTTAGGAAAAACATAAAACTTTTTTTTAAATTTAATTTCAATAAAATAGGCAACATACATTGTTTAAATTTAGGAACTTGCTGCAGTGAGGTACAACAGTGAAAAAAAAAAAAAAAGAGAGAATAGAATAGAACTATATATAGCCATGACCCGTTTTACCCCAACCAAGAAAAACTGATGTAAAAAAGTTGGTATTTAATATTTTTCTTTCACGCTCAGCTGGAATTCTTATCCAAAGTTTCTTAGTCAGGAAATCCTTTACATTTGCGATGTTATTTGATAAAATATAGAGCTGTTCAGAAGTTGGTAAACCATGTGTTTAGCACACTATCCTCATCCAAAGTTTACAAAAAAATTGTGTTGCCATATTTAAGAACCTAACTTTTTTTAGAATGAAAAATGTTGCCAACACATTGAAAAATAACATTTAAAATATTGGTTGAAAAATTGCAATTTCAAGTTTCATTATTTTAGGTTTTTTATAAAGTGACCCATTTTACCCCATCCTCCCTTATATATTAATATGAGCTATTCATTATTTTGTCGAATTAACGAACTTTACTTTTAAAACCCTAACTCAAGAGGTGGCACAATTTAATAGTTTTCTTGAAGAAGTACTGTAACTTGAATATGTATACCTATTTAATTACTTAATGTAACTGAATATTTAAAGGGTTCGACTATCTTAAACGAAATTTGTTAAACATTGAAAATCTCCTCTCTCTAAAGGTTTATTAGAAGCAGGTCGTGATACAAGAGCTCGTTAGAAGTATTGTTCTTTATAAAACTGCAACACCTGTTAAGCAGTACCAAGCTCTCATTGAAACATTGTAGCTGATTTTACGGCACAAAGCAAAAAGAAAACAAAAGAGGACCAATGAGCGAGCACACGCGGCTGAAAGCCATTAAAAGACTATAGCTTCCCATTTACGGCACTATCAACAAGCCTCTTCCTGTACGTTGGCCATTAACTGAACAGAGAATAAACAGCAAAAGATGTAAATAAAATAGAAAATTCAAGAAAAAAGTAACGCCACCGCCGGCATGAAGTCCACTTCCAAAATGCTGATAATTAGGGAAGAGAATGGATTAAAGAAATTCTTATTCCGATTAAACTTCCTCAATGACAACATTAATGTAATCAAAATTAAATTTTACCCAATGAATATTTAAACCGTCTGCTATTTTCCAACGGCATAATGTATTATTCATTATTTCTAAAATTATTTTGCTGGTAACAGGCAAATACGAAAAATAAATATTTTTGAAGCGATCGAGTCACAAATTTAAAATTACCGTTTATTTCATTGTCAATAAATCGCGCTTTAGCTTACTTTCCCGTAAAAGTAAAAATAAATAATAAAGCATGAAAGAAGGCTTAATTTATCGTAAAAATATCGTTAGAAATCAAGAAAAGTCAAAAATAAGTTAAGTAATTAAATAAAGAATAAAAAATTAAAAATTGAAAGTAAGGGTTTGAGATGGTGAAAAAGTGTGTCGGTCTGTCTGTCTGTCCATCCCCCCCCCCCCCCCAAAAACTTTTGAACGAATTGTCCGATTCGAAAATTTTTTTTTTGCATTCGAAATCAAGTTCATTTATCCGGTCTCGGCGAGGATATCTCATTTCCATATTTTGCATTTTGACTTGAACAATTTTTTATTCAATTTTGAACAGTTCAAAAAATTTTAACACCCATGGGCAAAAGTGAAGCAAATTATGTAAACTTTGGGCACAACATCCAAATTCCTATGAGCAAGCCTACTGGAAGAAGCTTTCGGCGTAAAATATTGATTTGAACAATTTTTGTTCATTTTTGAACAGTTAAAAAAATTAGCGTCATTTTTTCATTATCTCGACGCAGGCGATAAATTCGCCAATAATGACGCAGCCAATGCCAAACGGAATATCGCCGCTGGTAAACTTTTTCGTGCGCTGTCGCCAAAAAGTCTGCTTAGCGAGATTTGCGCCGCGATAATGGAAAGTTACCAAATTAGGTGCAAACACCTACGGGAAATTTCAATCCCATATAAATCCTGAGCTAACCGACGGATTTGCTTGCAACGAACTTTATCGGAAAGGATTACGCTGTAGAACATGTACAGCTACGAAATTCAACAAGAACTGAACGAGCCTATTTTCCTGTGAATTTTTTTGATCGGGATTTTTAAGGATATTTCTGAATGAATAAATGAATGAATAGATGAAAGAGTAAAAGAATGAATGAATGAATAAATACATGAATGAGTTCATGAATGAATGAATAAACGAATGACTGAATGAGTGAGTGAATGAAAATGTATTATCCGTTGAAAAAGGTATATTTGAAGTAATTAAGAACTATAGTTAAATGAGAAAGAGATAACTAGATCATAAATTTGAATTTGATGTATATGGGAAAGTAGGCTCGTATAGTTCTAGACGGAACTTCTTGTAATGTCTAGCGGTAACTGAGCGTCCAAATTCTCAGTGGCAATGGCATCCACCGACAGTGGTGCTACTTGAAAAAATGGATGCCGATTACTGGGGTACGCACTAGGTCTGCAAAAGTTAATGACCATACGCAGCCCCATTAGAAAGAAAGAAAAAACTCCTTGTTATGTGTTAATTCGATATAAAAAAAAAAACTTTAAATCCTTTTTATGGGTATTGATACATTACTTGATTTTGTCTGTTGTTGCCGTGTGTGCTTTCCCACCATAGGCGGCTCTGCACTTATGTAGATGAGGAATATTGTCTTTGTCGTCTTTGGTGTGAAAGCATCCTTACTGTCTTCAAAGGTTTCCGCTTTTTTAGAAATATAATTTTAGTCTCATCTTTAAATCTTTGTATTCGATAAGGCGTTGTGATTTTCAATGAATTTAATTAACATCAATTTTACAAACGTTGTAAACAACAGACGAGTGTTATCTGTTTGACAGTGACTGAACTGTAAACATTGCAAACATGTGGTCGCAATCTGCCGATCACACACAAATGTGTCGGGTTCGATTCCATTCGCGGTAGATTGAAGAGCCGGGGGAAGTTTTCAGTGGTGCATATTATTTTGAACCGCAGGTTGAAGAAGCTATTGAACTTACGGTGTTAGGAGCTCGGGTCCAGGTTGAGGGTTAATCTGCCTATAAGAGCTTTAACATATGAAGGTTGAAGTTCTAAAGGCCTTCAAAAGAAACAATAAACATGTACCTTGTTTCAAGGTTGTTCTAGGACGGTTTAAATTCGTTGTTAAACCCGAAAGGCTACCTTGAAGCAAGGTACATCGTTTTTTGTAGTTTTTACAGTTCAACCAAAGCAATCTGCCAGGCAGAGTGCCAAGAAGTATCCATTCATGTTCAAGGGAGGAAGTACAGGTATAAGAAATGTGCCGTTTTTGTTTTCGTTTTAGCTCTTTTAGCATACGTGACTTCTTCTGAACTGCTGCTGTGTGCCAGTTTATAAATTTAGTTGCTTTCATTAAACAGAGAAGCAAACCTTCTGATTCGCGAGCTAAATAAATGCACCTGCAAAACGAACGTCTCTAAAACTCGAATGGATTCATTCTTTTCTGCCACGCGCAGAAGCGTCCAAATGCCAAAATTCTGAACTCTAGAGCTATGAATACAATTCCTTTGCTTTTATGTACAGTAGAACCTCGGTTATCCGAACCCCGATTAACCGAGTTCCTTGTTAACCGAGGTACATTTGCCCTTAAAAAAAATTTTTTTTGGCGGCCGATGGCGGCGTCACCAGCTACAACAATTGCGTAAAACGGCAGCAAAGAAGCGAGAGAGTTCCGTTAAACAGAAAACAATATATATGTATAAACTTCTTCAAGAAACAACTTTAACTGGAACATGTACTATACAGCTGTGTACATGTAAAATTAGATATTTGCATGTATATGTGACGCCATTTTTTCATTTTGTAATATGCACGGTAAATGTCTTGTTTTGCATCTTTGACGACACTTTCATTCATTTTAATCCATGTTTCCCTCCCGATTTGGACAGAGTTCGTGTTATCCGAGTTTTCGATTACCCGAGGTACCCTCGGTCCACATTACTTCGGATAATCGAGGCTCTATACATAAAATCAATATGAAGTTTAGAAAGTAATCTAAACATCTGCTTCCACTATTATAGTGTAATGACTATGCGAGGTGTTAGAACCAAAATCCGCGTTGTCTAGGAAGTTCTTAAAGTAATGTGAGAAAAATACTAAACCTGTCTATGTTCGAGGATAAAAAACCCCGACACAAAAGGAGTGAAAATATTTATTAAACATCGCACCCCTCGAACCACCCTGCAGAGGAGAGAAAAGAACTAAATTTAAAAATAATTTATTCCATGAAAGCATCAGCAAACAACGCTATTATTTCAAAATAAAAGGATCAGAATTGAAACTTTTTTCCCTAATCCTTTTTCAAAAACATTTTCCATAAAAATTTAAAACTCCGCCACCTTGTTTCCCCTAACGTAATTCATAAATAATAAAAACACGTAATAGAAGTTGAGACTATAACGTGAAAAACCGTCACTTCAATTTACGGAATAAAAGGACATCCAAAAAGATAAATACAGCCTGAATAATAAACTCTTTTATCTCGACACATTACCGTTAATGAAAAGGTAAATTTTATGAATATGGGACTATAAAAGATGTCTCCATCCATAGAAAGAACGAAATGCTAATGCTCATTAACGGAGGATTATGCAGGTGATTAAAAATGCTGCAACCATTAGAGAAGGTTTTTCGAGAATAATTTTCCTCGATAATATTCTCGTGAAGCCGTTTTCCATATTTATCAGAATTAAAAATGTCTTTTCTGAATCATCTAGCACAAAATGGTCGTGTAGATTTTCTCCATTGCGCTTTATGACGCCGTATGTATTTTTTTTACAAATCAATTGTCATGCTGATCCGTTGCACCCATTACGAGGCTAAAAATCAAAGCATTACTGCATTTGTTAAGAAGAATTTTATCGGGAAAGTTTTACCAACTACACGTGTTTTTCATGTTCGGGAAAATTTACAATTTATGCCAAGAAGCTTTAAAACAAAAGTTTCAACTCATTACAAAATCTTTTTACAATTAAAGATAATATTGTTCTTCACGTACTTAGCCTTAAAAAATTTTTTTGAAGGCCTTGAAGCTTAAACAATGAAAGAGCTGTTTAACCCAATTTAGGTCCAACATAAAAATTTTAATAAAATGTGGCATTCATTTCACTGAAATATGCTTAAACATTCGTCAAAAACAAAAAAAGTTGCGTGCATGAAAAATATTTTATAACCTAATTAGTGATAATATTATTGAGTTGAACAATTGTATTACAGTAGCATTTATACATGTTTTATGGAAAATTTCAAAGCCGTTTGGATGCAAATGGATTTGCCAATTGAGGCACAAATATATCGTGTGATATTTGCGCACATAACATCGTCTACGACAGTGGTTGCCAAACTTAAAAAGCCACTGAGCAAACGCACCATTTTCGAGCTCTACCGAGAGCTATTTTGAAAATGTCTCAACAGAAAGTATTTACTCTAGTTGATGACTAATATTTCATAGATGTCTTCAAAAAACCCTTGCAAGCAGCAGCAATATAAAATTCGTAAAAAATATGTCACACTGATAATAAAAAAAATCTTTATTAAAATGGTGCGTTCACGCACTTTTGACAGAAAATGGGCAAATAATGCTTTCATGCAGCCAAAAAAAAAGTCATATTACAAGTAATTCTCACGTATGCCACCTCTTTTATGCGGGAGTCTCAGTTGTACATTTATTTCCATGTGTACAAACCAAAAGTATAAAAATCCAGCAAAATTGCTCTGCAATAATATACTATTGAAAACATATATATCAGCCCCATACGTGTTAAACGTCATGAAACCTAACTGAAAAAAAAATTAACAATTAAGTTAAAATTAAAACTGATGAACATTTTTTACAACACTGAATTATTGCTGAATAAATTATTATCTTTCTAATGGGGGCTGCGTATGGTCACTAACCTTTGCAGACCTAGTGCATTCCCCGGAAACCGGAATTCATTCCTTCAAGTAGCACCACTACTGGCGGATGCCATTAGCACTTGAGAATTTTGACGCTCAGTTTCAGAATTTTAACGCACATACCACAAGGTATACGCCGTATACCGCCCACTTGCAAGTTACTTGACAACGTAGAAATTACAAGACGCAGTCCCCGCTCCAAAGATAAAAATTACTCAATCTTACAAAGACAGATTGAGGAATAAATTAGTTCGGTTACATTAATACTGGCTGGAAAACCCAACTGCATGGTAATTACTCCTAAATTGAGACTACAAAACAAACTGTTTATTGGCGAAAGAAAAAACCCCCGCAAAATAAATGTTTTTATATATTAGATGAAAGCTAAGGGGTATTTTTTAGCAGCATGGAACTTTAGAATAAAATTAAGCACCTGAAAACTGTAATTAGTGCGATATTGTTTCTCCGCGTGGTTGCCGATGTACAGCCTCAAATACCCGAAAAAGGCGATAGAAAATTAGATATCAAAATTATCTCTCTTCCAGCCCCAGCTTCCACTCCCTATAAATCATACTGTTAAATCAGAATTCTTATTATTGGGATAAAATAACTTATTTTCAAGAACGTCATGTTCTTGGAATAGCTCCTAGTCAAAATTACTTAGCTTTGAAAAACCGTGTCCTATTTTTTAAGTAACCCTTTTCTCAAAAATGATCCGATACGATCCCATTTTGAGACAGAAGATAAACAAAAGTTTCCTCACTGGTGTTCGCACTGAAACTGTCTAGACAGTTTCGTAATGCTCTACCAAAGCGCAGGAGGACATCGAGCAAAGAGGAAAAAGTTAAATTATATAGCTTCCAAACTGACCAGCTGCATGTGCTACAGTACTTTCGTGAGCTTTTAAGAGCACTAATTGTCCACTCATTTATATTATTTCCTTGTTTTACTGCGTCCAATACAAATCCGGCGAATTATTCATCTTGTATTCCTGATCTAAAGAGACAATCAGGCTATTCTTGAATCGTTCTGAACGTGTCTTGCGCGGTAAATAGTTTCTTAAATTGATACAAATTCTATTGTTCCGAAGAAGTAATCATTTACAAAAAGCTCTGTATTAATTATGAACGTAATATTGCTCTTTATATTTTCAATTTATATCAGTTAATTCCTGCCCTTTCTGTAATCATAAAAAACAGAGAGTTCGGAAACATACCAGAAGGTATGGTGCTTATATCCCCGTATACCCTCCCCTTGGAAGTTACTTAACGGAGTCGAAATTACAAGACGTAGTTCCCGCTACAAAGATAAGAAATTAATTTAAATAAAGATAAAAATTACTCGTCTGTTCATTTTTAAGTCAAAAATACTTTAAAAAAATAAGCAGGTAATTTTCTCATTTTTAAGCAAATCATTTTTAAGTTTATATAAGCACAAATGGCAAAAAAGTATCTTTCCAATAAAACCAATAACAAGGTCCTTACTACGAAATGTCACGAATATTTGAACACGATTTCGCTTATGACGTTATTTTAAGTATTTTGTACAATGAGTAGGTTGAGTTAATACTCAAATGCTAACGATATTAGAAAATTTTTAAAGTCCATGAGGAAACTTTATTTTTTGCAATAAGTTTCATTAATATGCTAGTGGAAAAATTTTGGTGTTTAGTTAATGCCATTTTTGGTGTTCAGTAACACCAAAGTTGAAATTTATTCCTATTTGATGCATTCAAAAACTTGTTATGTGTCTTTCGGAACAAAATATACAAATTATAATATTTTGTAGCATCTAAAGTTAGTTAACTCATTTACGTATTAAAAGTTCATTACACTTTCTCATTTATCCTATTTTCATTGTAAGGAGCAACTGTAATGAAATTTTTTTACGCAATTGAGTTAACAAATTTCACGTGCTATAAATATTACACTGTCTATATTTTTTAGACAGACGCATAAAAAAATTTGAAAAAAAAAAAAAAAAAACCTCGTCAAAAAGGAATAATTTTCAACTTTGGTGAACGCCCAAAATGATGGCAACTAAGCGCCAAAGTGTTTAGTGTAAGAGATGATATTTTCATAAAATATTTGACGATTTAAAGCAAGAACGGACTTTTTTCTTACTCCGGCATACATGTTATATTCCGAGAATTATCATTGTTCTACAATGTAGAATTCGTTTTCAATAGAAAAATAATTTTACGTCTAATTAACCTAATCTTAGTATAATATTGTACGCAATATTTGTTACTTTTCGTAAATAAACTTTATTAGCTATTACTGTATAAGCTCCATTACTACTGAGAAAAAAATCGTAAATTGAAAACATGACCCAAATCCGCAATTTTTAAACATTTATTTTAATATTTATCAAGGCAATCCAATGATTTCGGAAAAAAAAGTACTAAAAACGGAGCAATTGTTGCTCCCTTTTTCTCCGAAGCACAAAAAGGAGGACAAAAAGAACTGCAAATGATCGGAGGACGTGTTAACAGCCTAGTGATACAAAGTACCGATTATGTATGGAAGTTGTTACCACAGTTAGGATACTCTTAAATCAAGTCCACAATGACGCAAATGATAAGCAATTTTCCCTACTTTTTTTCGGAATCCTCTCCTTCTGAAGATATTAAAAGAGAAATCAGGCACTTTCTAGTCGACAAGAAGCTGAAATTGGGGCTGATCATTCCACAGTTTTGGTTTCCTGAAAAAGATTTGCTTCCTTTTTTTCCTTCTGTTGCAGTAACTGGCATTTGAATATTTTATCGATTGGGGATGGAAGATTTTCATGCTTCCTTAAAGAATGCATCCAACCATTTTGTGTTTTGTCAAATACAGACGTATCGGAAATTTTGTGAAAGAAATTGATTTTTTTTTCTTGTTTTCAATCGATATAAAACAATTGTAAAGTCAAAGGTGAGAACAGAAGCCGAGCGAAGGGTGCGCTCAAATTTTGGTTACGTTTCATACTAATGTAATTTGTAATCGCTTTTAAGAATTTTTCGAATGTACGAAAACGAACCTAAACCCGATGCTAAGCTTGATGAACATAACACTAATTATGGCACTTTTGTCCACTTTTATTAAATTACAAAGCTTCCTCTATGAAGCTACACAAAGTCTGCAAAACTTGTTTTATTCAAAGAAATTAATGCAAAGCATTGCATTCACATACATTTATTTCACCTTAAATATATTTAATCTGCATCAGTTTTGATAAAGACTTTGCATGGGTTTCATTTACTTGCAGACTGCAAAATAGTAGAGAAATCTTGCGTTCGGATTTGTAACGAGTTCTTCAAAAATCTACGTAAAAATGTAAGCATGATTTGTTAATATTAACATTTGACTAATTTTTGTGAGTGTCCAATCCAGTTTTATAACCTGCGAACATATCATATTAAATTCTTGACGCAGATTAAGTAAAAAAAAAACATATCATTTAAAAAACAATATGCATTCTAGTATGATGATTTTATTTTTACTTCAATATGTGTGGGGGTTCCGATCCCTGTTCGCTTCCGCTCACTCACCCCTTAGTGATTGTTACATTTAGTTCCTCGCGCGAAATGTGTTTTATATTGACGAGATATTAAAACAATATTGGATAAAATTTTTTGTGATTCGTGCACGCCGAAAGACTAAAAATTTCCCTTAAGGAAAAGTTGTTGATATTGTTTCATGTGGCAGTTTGGAACTTAATACATAGAAATAAGACTATTCTACAAGCAATAAAAAAACTACTATAAAATCCTATAATTTTTTAAAGTGTAAATTCTATGTGTAAAGTCTCAATTGAAATCATATACACGTAATCGAAGAGATTATTATAATGTGAATGATGTAATACTAGCGGTACCCGCACGGCTGTGCCTGTGTTATAAAGGGAAATTATCAGTAGGTTCACCATTATATATAGAGTGGTAACTTCTTTATGTGTAAATTATGTTATTTTATTAAAATGTATAGCATTCCACAGAAATGAAAATTAGCCGCCTACGGCAATCAACCGGCGATCCTCCAAATTTAAACTACTTTTTTTTTTACAAAACACGCACAGAAAAAAGGAAAGAAAAAAGAAGGGCAGAAACTAAACGAAGAAGAAAATATTAAAAAAAACAAAAAAAACAAAAAAAAAACGCATCTTCTTTGGTTAGTTCAAGCACCCACACAGAAAGGACGGCTATAAGCCATTAGAATACTTTAAATTAATGATTTTTTAGTATAATTAGTTTCTATATATTATTCATTGACAGTAAAAAAGAAAGACGAAGTTTTGTAGCTTGCAGAACCTAACCGCAGCAAGCAAAACTTTGAAAGCGGAAAAATCTTTCATCCGAGCTCAAGCAGGCAATAACATATGTGCTAATTCACTGAAGAGAAAAAAAATATGTAAATAGTAGGAATAATTTGGAATAACAAAAACTGCTATAAAGGATAGCATTTCTTTAAAAAAAAAAAACCTGTACACTATGTAGAATGGTCATGTAAAATAAATCAAGGAAAAAGGAAGTCAAAATAAAGCTATCAATCGCCTGTGAGAAGTAGGATATAAATTTAAATTCGTTTAAAAAAAGAATCAATAGCCAAAAAAAGAATTAAATTGATTAAGAATCTGCTGCTCCTCAAAATGCTAAAAAACGCAGGAAATAAATTTTAATTCGTTAAAAAAAGAATCAAAAGCCAAGAAACGAAAAAGAAATTAAAAATTGGTTGCGCCTCAAAATGTTAAAAACATTGTGAAGTGAATGTTATTTAGCAAATATACATATAGACAGATTAATAACAATTCAAATAAAATAAAAAAGCAATCAATCATCTGGAGAAAATAAAATTAAAGCTAATTACCCTGAAAAAATAATTTCGAGCTACAGAGAAAACTCTTATAACTTCTTTTCTAGTTAACTTAGAGGCTTTGAATTTTACCACGATGAGAAGGGCTCAGTCTAGGACAGGTTTTTACGATCTGTTCAATCGTATCAAGCTTTAAAGGATGCGGTTCCTTCCGATAGAAAAGGACCCTTTTATGCAATTTTAGGCTATAAATTGGAATAAAATGAGGAAAAATTCGTATTTCAGAAAAAACTCTTTGAGGTGAACACCCGCATCTTCCAAACTAATTTCGTGCCAAATTTCGTGAAAATCCGCCGTACGGTCTTAGCCCTACGCCGGACAGACAGACACAAAAATATACTTGCTGCTTTATTATTAGTAGAGATCTTAATAACGTAAAAGATGAGATTGAAGAACTAGCTGTCAATGATTTTGAAATCTAAGATTAATACATAACTGAAGAGACTAGTTTACCCTTGGTAATGTAAAAGCCGAGATTAAAAGCAATGTAGAAACGCAGAAGAATCAACTTCGTCGGGAAACAACTGTTTTGTTGAAGTACTGATCTTTCTTTAAATTATTATACTCTTAGAGAAAGTTATACATGACAGATAAGCTGATACGCTCTTTTCGTATGCTTTATGACTGAAGTTCTAATAGCAATATATATATATACATTAAATGAGGCACTTTCTAGTCACCAAGCGTCCGAAATTAAGGAATCCCTTTCCTTGCATTCTTCTTTCTTTTTTTCTTGGTGAAGGCGAAATTTGAATATTTTTTCGATTGGAAGCTAAGATTTATGCCTCTTATTTGAAATGGGTCAGGGTATTTTGAGTTTTGACAAATACAGACCTTACAGTCAATTCAGTTTTTTTTGTGGAAAGAACAAGTTATCACTTGATATGGTAAAGGCAAGTATTCTCTGCAAGAAAAATTCTACATTTCATTATGTACACATGCAGAAGGATTGGAAAAAAACCTCATTAATATACGATTAACTAGTGTCTGCCTCATTCAATATAAGTGCAAAAGAATGAGGAGATGCAATTTTTAAAAAATTGTAATCAAAATACTCATGAAATGATCCTTAACATTATTAATTTTTTATGGTTTAAAGATGGTATTTTACCGTAGTTAAAAAGTTAAGTTTCTAACATTTTCTAAATAATACGTCGTAATTCGTTGCGATATGATCTTATCAATCAGCTATATCACTTGTATTTAACCAAGACACACATCTTTTATGAGCACAACTCACAACTAGCTTTGTTTTATACACATTTATTTTTGAGGGGTAGGGAAATGATAACTTGTTGCTATATGGTTGAATAAGTCAGTTGTATCAGGTGTATGTAACCAAGAATATATTCAACTGGAGATGTAAAATTACTTTTAGTGCTTTTTAGCCTACTTTCGCGTATAATTAAAAAATAGTGTGAAAAAAAGCTTAATGTATTGTAAAAAAAATCGTAAAAAATAAAAAAAAAAATGTCAAAAATTATTTAAGTAACAAAAGTAAATAATTAAATAAAGATTAAAAAAAAAATTGAAAGTAGGTTTTTGAGATTTATTGATGTGTCGCTCCGATTCGAAAGATTTGCTGAAAGATATCGGCGAGGACATTTCATTCTGCTTTTTATTTTTTCGTTCAATTTTGAAAAAAATCAAAACCATTTAACATTAGCGTCTATGGGTAAATAATGAAGCAAAGTAGTTCGTATAGTTCTAGACGGAATTTCTTGCTTAAGTTTAAAAACTAGTATTTATACAAAACAACAGTATCGAACATGAAAAACGAATAAGTAACAAAATAAGGCTCCCCGACAACGTTTACAACAGAAAACTCAACCATGTGCTTAAGCAGCAGTATAAACTCTGATTGCAACAAATCAATTTTAAACACTTTAAGTAAGACGAAACAGTTTAACTTTCAAGAGGCCAAAATCAGATTTGCACGAAAAGACTTTGTTGAATAAATAGCGCACAGAAACACTTTCAAATATTTAAAATTTTAATGTTTATTAATGCCCGAGAGCGTAAATTGAAGAACTCTGTTTAGCGGGGCTGCTTATAAAATAAAGCGGCTGACTGCGAGCGTCCCTTAATGATTTTAGAGTCCGTTGCCAGGCAACGCAAACGAGAGGGATTCCTCTACCTAAATTAGGGTGGAAGCGCCGACTTCTGATCGTGTGCAGGTGCCTGGGCATTGATTTCACTTGACCACCTGATGCGCCGACCTGAACTCTGACTTCATTACGAGAAGTCAGCTGGTATTTAACGGTCAGTTGATAATTAGGAACTGATCGCACTCACGAGATGTATTGTCTATCGCAAGAAAGCCGTGATAAAGCTTAAAAGTAATCTAAGAAAGGTCTCAACCTTATGATCAAGCTCTTTCAAAGTACACTGCAAGAACACGTGGGATTAATTTACTTTTGAAATACAGTGAAATCTCGTTACAGAAAATACCAATACAACGAAGTATTCGTTATACCGAAATCAATGCTCAGTTCCTCGTTAAACGCCATTCTAATGACGCCAATTCCATTATAACGAACATACTGCTGCAAAGGAATATTTTCTTTGCCTCTTGGAATTCGTTGCAACGGGATTTTACCGTATTATGCAATTTAAAAACACAGTGGAAGCTTCCTATGCCGAAATCACTTGGTTTCAGCTTAAAAATTCGTTATAGAGAAATTTTTTCTATAAAATTAAAGATTTTTTTCTGTTATTTAGGTATACATCACAAACGTTTTAGTAATCGTAAAACATTTCAAAGTATTTATTACGACTTTGCATTAAAAATGCAATAATGTATATTGTAAATTTGTTGAAGTTATTCTATAATTTTTATTGAATAAAAAACTAAAGACAATTCCCCGATTAAGACAGTGATTTGTGGTATTTGTTTATTTTACTTGAAAAATTAAATAATTTTTTCATTACTTTGTGAGAAATTGATTTTCAGAGAAATTAACATCTTTTTTAACCGACTGCTCATAGGAGGATGGTTTTTAATTCAAACCGTATGTATGTTTTTGTTTTATCCATCGATGACTTCTCAATGAATTAACTTATTTTTATAATTACTTTTTAATCTATCCGGGGCGATATCCCATAGGTCCCATACCTCCGTTTGACTATATTCGATAATTAGAAAAAACATCACGGGTGAAAATTTAGATATTTTTTCATCCATAAGTTTTGACTAAATAATTCGATTTTAATGATTTGTTTATAATCGACAGAGGGTTACCTAGCTTAAATAGCGTACATAGATTTGACTACAATTATTCTTTATAAAGAGCGTTATGGTAGTCAAATCGTTAAAAAAAAAATAAGTATTTTTCTTTTAGTTAGAGAGGCTTCACGTGATATTTCTTTGTCGAGTGAATTAATAATAAATGTGGAACATTGTAAAAAAAAAAATCCATTAAGCAGTAATATTAAAAGGAATTATAATAAGAGATTGGGTGAAGTATTCTTTGAAAAAAAAAATATTCCTTCAGTCTGTTAGTCTGTTTTGAACTTTTTAAATTAAACTTCAAAATGGAGTTTATCATACAAGTGATTACTTTTAGTGCCAGCTACTCAAATAAAGTGTGTTTTTTGATAGGTTTTCTTTTCTTTTTACTTTCCACCGTAGCGCAATCAAAATACCATGATCCAATGGGGGAACTGAATTTTTAACTATGAAATATGTGACTCAATCGTTAAACATAAAAGCGGGTTACTTAAATTATATAAAATGAATGACGAAGAAAAGCGGCAACAAAGATTTCGTTTTAGTGTGGAACCATTATTACAGCTAAATTACTTACCAACAGATACTACTTCGGTAAAAAATAAAATAAAATATTGTCTGCTGCTTTGTTTCCAAGATATGCATGTACTATCCAAAACATTTGTTTTGTTATGAAAAATACATAATTTATTAAAAACTAAAGTAAATCAAATCCATAAATTATATTTTTGAGATAGTAAAGATTGAGAATTGCTAACTTGAATTAAATTTTTAAATTTTTTAGATAAATAGTACTTTTTCTGGATACTTAAGGATAACTTTTTCTGGTTGCACCAACTTAAATATAAATCATATTGTGAGGATTTAAAAAAAAGTGGTCAAAGTGACAACTCATTTTTAAATATCAATTTGCAGGACTGCAGCAACAGTAGCAATCACTTCGTTCATTATTGCTCAAAAAATATACATAATTAACAAGTATTAACAAGAAACTTAGAAAAAAAAAACTTGAACTTGATCCATTTTATTGTATGTAAGAGTTAACTCCTCTTAAAATAGTAAAGAGAGTTCTATTTGGAACTGTGCTTAGATACTGATGCTCAGAAGCAGGAAAAAAATAAACCTAACTGCATTGTTTAGTAATTTATTTGGGTGGCTTCAAAGCCTGCATTGGTATTTTCATGTAAATATACTGGATCGCTTTCCCTCTAACAAATTTCTTATCATCGCTGTACCTCGACTACTGCATTGGAGAACTGTCGGCAGCGGGGAGTGGGCGAAGATCTTTCCTTTCGTTGTCAGTTCCAGAGAAGTCGGCTTCCCAGAGAGATAAAAGCTGGTCCTGCCGACGGAGGGGGGGGGGGGGGGACAGTCGACCATTTGGATAGCGGCCAAGGGCGGAAAAGGGGAGGAAGCCTCTGTCATCGGTCGCACACCCACCACAGAAGTCGCTGGCAGACGGTGGAACTGAGACGCAATCGCGCGAAGAAATGGTTTGGCTGCATCGGAGGAGAAACTCGTTAAAGAGGACTAGAAGTCCAAGAAGATTCTTTGAAGCTAATGTCTGATACAAGTTGGCAAACAAATTTATGCGGGCTGCAAGCATTTGTGCCTACGTTAGTTTAATTCCATGAATATTTTCAGCATCATCTTGGTTTAGAACATTTGTTGTCTGCATGGTTGCGTGCTTACAGAGTAACTAACTATGCAAATGAGCACGCAGATCTAAAAACATCGCTAGCCATTTCCTAAAATAGCATTTCGCTCTTAAAAAAATGAAGATCAAGAAGATGAATAAGAACCATTATTTATTTTTACGCTCGATGTTATGTTTCACTCTCGTAAACCGCTACAAGAAAGAACTTAGTATTAACAAGTTTTTTAATGTAGTGCTACATTTCAAAAAATGCTTTCTTTTCCGAGAAATACCCTGACAAAAAACATTTTTTCAACATACTGGAAAAGTAACACCTTGATAATATTTTATTTTGAAAACAATTGATATATATTTCAGTTACGTAATTTTGTTAGAAGAAACAGGGAATCAAAATAGGGAAAAGTTTGCTTAGGAAAGGATCAAAGATAATATTTCCCAATAAAGGAACATTGATAGTGAGTTGATAACGATAGTATGCACTGCATAAAAAATCAAATGATAGTGTTCGATAGTGTTTATGGCAGTGTTCGTCAAGCTTTTGTGGGCACTGAGCAACCGTACAGTTGCAACTTATTCTGTAAACTACCCCGCCCCTTTCGTTTCCATCAAACTAAAAACTTCACAAGACAAAAATAGTCGGAAACTAAATTCTAAGTTACTTTGATCCACTCTTAGTTTTTATATAATACGACGCGACAGCAAGCTTTTCACTGCTAAAGTACTCGCAATGTAAAGAAAACATATGTACAGAATTTAGTTAATCGGTTGTAATCGCATAAGTGTGATGACACAACTGTAGCATTAAGTGCTAAGGAGTCTTTTTACAATTCTTGCAGTAAAATAATGAATTTCAATGAAACTTACAACAACACTGGGAAAGGTAAAATTAATTATTTTTTTCTTTTTAATTGAAAAAAAATCTATTTTTCCGAAATTAAGACATGCCTCATGAAATACAGATTTAATTAGTGATAAAAATGCATAAAAAAATTTAAAATAAACTATGCTTCAAAAGATATTTCTTAACGATTTTCTATTTTACTTATAAAATGTGAAAATCATGCATTAACGCTAATAACTTGTTTCATTGCCGCATCCATCTGAAGCAAGCAAGTCATTTTACGGCCAAGATTATCGTACTGTACTGAAAACATATGTACAGAATGTATACTGGTTGTTTTATTTTAAACTCTTTACACTGAAAAATTGACTTTCCTTAAAATTTAACGAATGTTTCTGAGACACGCGCTATTAAATGCGAATATTGGAGAAATTTTAAAAGTCAACTAACGACAGTTGTGTAATAATCTGCAAAATAACCACCTGAACATGGATGCGAGAGAAAGAGAGAGAGAGAGAGTGCTACGAAATATTACCCCACGAGCTATAGATTTGGGCACTCAATGAAGGCATTGGCCCAAATCAAAAGTCTTGAGAATTAATGGCCTCTTATAAGTCGGTCAAACACAAGATATAGTAACAAAATCCACGAAGAATCACATTAAAATTTCCGTGATCTGGTGGTGTTTGTGAAGATTTAAAATTTCGATCTGTTGTTGTTGCCGTGTCCTCGCGCATTGTAGGCAGGAGTCCGATTTCCACCCCTTTGAAAGGTCTCTTTTTTCCTGGGATTGGCATACCCAGAGGTATCGTTTCACTTGGAGGACATTCGAGCCACGATCTATTTAACGTGCACCAGCTCCCTACAGCGTACTCGCAGCAACCAGCAGCGAGAGGTTGTCACCCTCCCAAACACTGACATCAGTCAATGTTGCTTCACTCTCGGTGCTCAGTGGGAACCGAGCTTCTACCGACTGGTCCACTGCGGAAGCAGTCGGTCTAATTTTGATCTAATTTGATTTATTTGATTTTGATTGATATTTGATTTAAATCTAAAACGATTCCAGAATGGTAGATTGGAAACAACGTTGAAGAATAACAAATGAAAACTCTATATTTAAGACTCACGCCCGAAAAAAAACGAGCTTGATTAACGAGCCGGTTATTCACACCAACAGCGACGTAAGCAATTGTCGCGATTTTCCCCCTACCCCTCCCTTTTCCCCTTACTACGTAGGGACTAGGGATGTATCGAGTAATCGGTATATTCTCGGCATACCGAGTACGCAGCCAATTTGCCGAGTACTCGGTCAATAGCCAAGTAGTCGTAAAAAATTCGTATTTTTTTAAGGATTACTAACAGTAGTTAAATTTATAACTGATTAGTACAATAATATGCTAATTCGATTATTTTTTCCATTTTCTATATTTTGTTTGGTACTTTTTAAGCTGTACGAGTGCCGCCTAACTCGCTGAATATGTCAGAAACTCGTAGTTACACCCTGGTAGTCTTTTTGTATGCCTGATGAAGAAAAGATTGTCTTTTCGGGTTTTTCATCTAAACCTTTTCCATGTATTAATTTCTGGTAACGTATTTGCAAAATATGATTTCTGTTTTGGTAACTGAATATCGAAATCTAGCTAAATAAAAGCTCCATTTATAAAACTGGAGGAAAAAAAACATGACTTTAAAGTAAAGAAATTATCAGCAGGAATTCTTACATTTATTTTATTTCATTAGTTTATATATATGTAGTTAAAATGTATGTTTTCATTTCAATATATACAAAATTCTTAATGTGCACATGAATATTCTTTTTTATTCACAACTACAACTCGGTATTCGGTACTCGTTACTCGGTACTCGGTACTCGGCCGAAGTGCTACTCGGTACATCCCTAGAAGGGACTGCACATAATTTTATTGAAACTAGCTGCATCGCCCGGCGTTGAACGGGCTATCTCGAAAATTAAAAAAAAAATGAGGTCACGTAGCACATGTTTAAATCCCCATAAGAATAAGAACAGCAATCCCTAAAGTTTCCTAACAGAATAAAGATAACATTTCTGAAATAACGCTAACAGTCCATGTAAAATATAAGGTCAAAAGTCCCTTGAGTCCTTTATTAGAATGGAGGAAAATTTCGAAATAATCTCAACAGTCCCAATAAAAACCTTATTAGTAAAAAGCAACAGCAGTGAAAAAAGCCTCTTTTGAGTAAGAACAACAGTCCCTAGAAATCATAACTTGGGCAAGGATAATGCTTTCAAAAAAGTCGAGTCTTTTGTTTTTTTGCCAATCGATATTCATGCTAAGCAACGACCCGGCGCTCTGCGATCCTGAATAAGAGCAGCAGTCCCTAAAAATCCAGCCATTAGATTGAGAATTAATTCTCCCAATAAGTAGTTTTTTTTTTTTGGTGTTTGATTTTTGTTAAGCAACCGCTGTCACGCCCGGGGCTGCGCGTGTTTAACTACAACACGGCATTGAAATTCTTTATTATCTACCCATACACAGACATACAGACCAAACCGATATTAATAATAGAGAAATTCTAAAAAATTGCATTTGAATAGAGACAATTAATTATCCCTTTTAATCCTTTTTTGATTTTACGCCATTTGCGTTTTATGCATTCAGTATAATTAAAACAATCTTTCAAAGTCCCCGTTAAAACATGAAAAAAAGTTTTTATTAGATAGAAAGAAAACTGTCAATGTGCTGTCTGCTGCTAGAAATAAAATTTAAATCGCTTAAAAAGAAAGAATGAATTATTTAAGAAAAACTACATTTTAAAATCAGAGAAAGAAATGGAAAAAAAAAATAACACAACATATTTACCAAAAATAAAAGCAAACTAATGTGCGACAGACGAACTATAGTAACTTAAAAAATCAATTACATCTCATATTATATAATTCATTCAAATAAATACATATAGAGAAAAAATATTTAAAAAAAATAAGAATTATAAACTTACATGAAATTGCTTTTTTGTTCAATATTACGCTATATAATGTTCAGAGCTTTGAAAATTTCATTCTTTTCAGAACAAAAGTTTCAACGAAACTGAAAAAAAAAAGCGCTGCAACTCTAAGAAAAATATAAAAGCGCAGACGATAAAAAAAATTTAAAAGAAAGAAGGATTAAAAGCAAAATGAAAAAAATTATAAATCGTTTACTCCTCAAAATGCTAAAGACGTACTCTCTGAATACCGATGATTACGAAAGGCAACGATATGAATAAAATCAAAAATAAAATAGCGCTTTTATCAATGGAGGCAATTCATCGCGTCACGTGACAAAGATGCTCGCTGATTTGTTGATCAAATTTTTAATTGACTTCTACGTGCAATTCCCGAAGCAAAATTAGCTATCCTAAAATTAGACTAGTTTCTTAGGTTCTTCTGATTATAAACCAAGTAATTTACCTTTAATTTAATCATTATAAAAGACATTTACTAATTATTACAATAGTTATAGTGTTATATTTAGCGTTAATTTTATATAACGTAGAACTTTATTTAGTCCTAGCTTTTAATAACGTAAAATTTTATTTAGTCTTAGTTTTTAATAACGTAGAACTTTATTTAGGCCTAGTTTTTAATTAGATTAGTTGAAATTCATAAAAGAAAGTTTTTATTAGTTATAATTTAGGCTTTATAGGCTCCATGGCTAATTCTATTGTTAATAAACCGTTGTATGTAACGGATTTTACCATTTTTTTTTATAATGGAATATGCCGAGTAGTTTCCGGCACTAACTGGAAATAATAGCGTGATTACTAAAGTAAAGAAATGATCATTATTATTTAATGAAAAATTCGTTTCCAAAATCTGTTTCCTTGAACCGTCAGAAAACAATGCATTTTTTTGACATATCGGCTACTGTCAAAGCTGAAATGAAAAAGAAAGAAGCTTACACAGCAAAAGTTAGGATTTCAACGAAATGCAAGGTAAGTTTTTGTTATTGTTTATTTATCGTAATTTATTTTGACATTTTTTTTGTTTCATAGATTTCAACGCTTATGAAGCTCCAGTTCTTAACATTCCTAACATTCATTTGAAATGGATGACCCATATGCAACACAGTATGACATCTTTTAATACTCAATAAAATATTCAAACAAAAACGTAATATTAAACAAGCGAACTCGAAGTAAAGCGATACTACAGCTTCCTTTGTTTACATCGCTTACATCTTTTTCTCATGACCTATGAGCTTTATGAATTGCCTCCATTGGTTGCGAAAAAAAAAAAATAAATAAAAGCTAGTTTCCGTGAAAAAATTTCGAACTGCAGAGAAAAACGGCCATAACTTCTATTTTATATGAGTTAGATTCTCGAGACAAACTTCATCTTGTGCAGAAAATTAAGATCTCTCGATCGGTGTAAATATTTTGAACATGGAAGTTCTCACGTCCGAATCGACAAAAGAGTGATAATTGCGTTTTTAATTAATATCTCCGTTAATTAAACCTCCACGTGGATGAGACCAGGCGATACGTCTTCCCTGGAAAACTCGGAATCCTACGAGACGATATCCATCTCGAGTACGGCCGGGTATAGTACACCTGGCCTTTCTCGAGGAGATGAGAGACAGACGCACAGACAAGGACAGATTTTAACAGTATAGATGGACCTTCAATGGAAGACAAATTGTGCTGAGTTAGTGAACAACTTCCATTGCAAGGCATGAATCACACAAGTTCTGAGCATGTTATATCGATAAAACCTCTAATGTTTGGGACATTTTGAGAAAAACGAGTTGTTGGGAGAGTAGAGTAAATAGCCGGTCTCACTTATAATCTGCAAGAGTAAAGGGAGTGCATTCACACTAAGAGTAAAAGCAAGAAGCAAAAGCGACGAAACCTTTCAAGGGGCTTCGTTTGCTCTCCATACCTTAATTACCACGCCCTCGCATTGACTGATTGGCCTTTATGATTGCATCATTAAAAATGACTTTCACTTAGACGACCCTGATTTGTTGATTGCGTTACCGAAGAGATACGTCATCTCTGATAGTTTGATAAGCATAACAACAGTGTGTTACAGTGGAGAAAAAATGTCTGTGGCCTGTGGCGTGAATGCACACTACATGATTAAAGGGTGCATGTAGTTGCTGTCCGTCAGAGAAAGATATGCATCCTATTAGCAAGAATATTCTTGTCAACACTCACAGAAAATCCTTGAATAGGATATAGCATATAATCCGGATGTAAAGTAGGTTGTTAGTAGTTACAATGTGTAAAAGGTGATATACAAATTGTCACACATACAAATTGTTTTTTTATTATTTTATTTTGTAACACAATCGCAAAAAAAAAATTCCTTTTCTCTATTTTCTGTGTGGGATTGCATTTCTTACAGCAAACTGTTTCTGTAGACAGCAACCAAACTTCTTAATACAAAAAAGTACTTTTCATTGAATTCCACGCTACAAGGACTATAAAAAGTTTAAAATATTGCAATTTTATGCACCTAAAACAATTCTTTCCCCATTTGTTCATGAAGGTAACGTTTTGTGTAAGAAAGCGAGAAAAGCGTCGTGTTTTCTCTTAATTGCAGCAAATTTGCTGTGGATAGCAGAAGAAGTCTTTGTCTCAAAGACAGATCTCATTTCCGGAATACTTTCATTAGCATATTCCCCCAAGCCTTTCTCTTTCCGATCAACTAAGATTAAAAATTTTGTAATTGCGATTTGGCATTGGAGGAGAATTTTCTCATTGCGGATGAAAGATTAGAGTTGGAAGTAGTTCCGATTAATCTTAAAGATGCAGATATTTTTTTTGTTTTGACTTAAAAATGAAATGCCTATTTTTGCAAAAGGATCAATAAATTTTGTTTTAATGCTTTTACTTAAAATGAAAGACTAAACTAGTAAGCATAACCTGACATTAACAAAATGAAAAAGTACACAAAAAGTTAAAAAGTTTTGAATATGAGCAGTTATTATTCAGGGTGACCCAGATTGTCAAAAGTGACATTTTCGGGTCCGTTCGATGATACATCGGATATTGGCCGGATACAGGATATCCGGCGTCTCTTATATGACGCATACGTACCCAATATCCGACTCTGGTGTTTCAAACTTGTAAATTCTATGAATATTTTTAAACATACCACAGCTTCCAAATGCGTAGCAAGTTTATAATTCACAAAGAATTTTCAAAACATTTTAATGAACTCAATTCAAAAAATCAAATTTGGCATGCCAGATAACCGGTTATTTCGGGCAGTGGCCAGATCGGATAGCAAATATTTGATGTCTTCCGGGCGGACCGGTCTCGTGTGACGGAAATTTTCGTGACCTGGAGACACCTTGTTGCTTTTTCCATGTCTCCTCTCTTTGTCTTAACATAAGACCAATTAACCGCACCATTTTTCAAACACTACAATGTGCTGCTTTTAATTTTTGCAACTGACTCCCGCAAATCACTTAGTTCTTCATTTTAAACCATTTTGACGGCGAAAATTAGTAGCAAGGCCATTACATCGTCGAAAACGTGCGAGTATTTTTTTAGCGAGTGCTCTAAATTTACCACAGATTCATTTTGTTACCGTTGTGGCAAAATGGAGATGAGGTAAATTTCACGAGAAGCGACAGGATATCTTCTTTCTCGTTTTGGGGATATCAATTAATTTTATTGTTACTACAGTTTTGAAACTGTAGCTAAGTTATAATTCACATTTTGGATAGACGAGTCTAGAAAATCAGTTTTCAGCTTAACTCGCCAAATGTAAAATTCATCTTAATATTGTAATGGCTTCTGAAAAGAATGTCCTTTAAGCTCCTCGGACGGGTTTTTGATACTTAAATGCTTTGCACGGAGCGACGTGAGGCTGAAAATGATTATCCTCGCTATTAAACAAATCATCTGCCGTGATAGGATGAAACTTATCAAAATCAATCTTCTGATATACAGGGGTCTTCTCATGTAATGCCACGTCGTCGAGTTTGAAAGGGTTATATATAATATATATAGATAGATATAGATATTTATGCCTGTAACGTTACTACAGCGGGACGGTCCGCCTCGGATGCCACCCTTTCGAAGGATGTTAAAGGATGGTACTCAAAAAGAATTAAAGAGATAAGTACATGAAACGGAATTTCTCAACTTTTTTTCCCCTTTACTACAGAAAATAGTATAAACTCAACTCTAAAACTACAAATTTACGCAACACAGCAAAGATTTCTTCGAGTTTTTTTGGAGGAGGGGAGGTGTCACTACCGCACCGAGGGACACCGGTGCTAGGATCACCTCTGTGTACTCACACACACATTTATATATACATATATATATTTATAAACTGGTTTATATTTAAAAGCATGGCTGGTGTAGAATAATTAAATAATCACCAACGAATAGAAATCCACCAGTATTAACTTAGCATTGTGGATTTTGTTTTATTTGTTTTCTTTATTTTTTCCAGTATTTTGACGTGAGCAGACGATAACGACACCTAATTATTCAATAGTTATTCATTTTTATTTACTTCATTAGCATGTGCAGACGATTCTAGTGTTGAAACTATTCTTAGTTATACTTATTTGTTAGCCGAAGCACAGAGTAATCATAAACCAGAGGGTCAACTCTCAAGCCGTTTGTAGTTTTGTAGACTTTTCACTAGCGCACCGTGGGGAAAAAATGAACTACATTACAAGAGTTCCCATTGAAGTTTAACTCATGTGTCTTCTACAACGATATTATCTTTGTTTTGAAAGGAAATTGCATATTTCTTCAGAATCGGTACGCTCATTTGCAGCTTTTCGTAGTTCTTTCAGATTGAATTCTTTTTGCACTTTCATTATTTTTGTTCGTCATTTTCTGAAATATTTTTCAACGCTACAGTTTATTTACGGTATTTAGAAAGGATTACTTTTTAAAATCATATCTAACTTAAGAATTTCTTGGTACCAAATATATTTAACTGAACTTATTTAGAACATGTTCTACATTTTAATTTTTATCTGTTGACAATTAATGCTTAATTTATTATCTTTTTTATATTGGACTTTATTTTGCAGGATATATATTATTGATTTTTATAATTGTGCACATTGTCGTACTACATAGAGAGTTTAAATAAAGATTTTTTTATGTATATTGTTTTATGATTAAACTTCTATTCCAAACTGGCTGGCGATAGTGTTTTTTTTTTTGCTAAATCAATTTGTTTAGTTTGTTTTTGCGAAAAATATTTAAACATAGCCAACGGCAACCCAAAAATGATATAGTAGATTGATTGGGTTAAAAAAAAAAATAAATAATAATAACCATCGCCAGCAACCCCGGAACGGAAAAGTACCTGATCCTGACTTGTTAGATCTTTTTGCATGATATTTAATGTAATTTTTAATTCAAAAAGAACCGTAAGTACGTTGAATAAAACAAGGTGGTAATCTTAAAAAGTACTCTGAGATTCATTAAAAGCTATAGGTTTTAGAAATAGAGAATAAAAGACTGTATCAATGAAATTAACAAACACCGAGTCAACAAATATAATGATAGGCGAAGTAAAAGCGAGAAAAGGGCAAACAAATATTTAGAATTCTGAAATAGATTAATATGTTTTGAAAGTGTTATTTTAAGTATGACTGTGATACGAAACATATCAGTGTGTAATACATCTTACTTGCAGCTTAATTCTATAAAAGGGGGAGTGAGAAAAAGAAAGAGTATTTTGAAATCAATTTTTAAAAAATGTCGGTTAGAAAATTAAAGTCGTTGGTAGAAATGGTATTTTATTTATGCGAAGCAAAATTTCCGAAGCAGTTTTCCAAAACCGATAAAAAGTACTGACAATTATTCACAAATAAAAGGTATGAGCAATGGTTATAGGAGTGACGTCAATAACCGTAATAGCCAAGAATGGGGAGTAACAACAATTAAAGGAACAGCAAAACCGTCAAAGGAAGTTCCTGTTTTTCTCCGTGGCGGCACTGAACGCAGTTTTTGACTACATAGGAATTAACATTAAGATGTGTCTCTGGTTTATGATTACTCTGTGAACCGAAGTATATAGTTCGAACGATGATACAAAACTATTGTGGAGTAAAAAATTATAGCCGAGTCTGAATAAAAGTCAATGGAGCGTCGAGTAGGACTTTCCGTTAATTCCATTTTATTTGTACATAGCACATACTTAAATATTTTTGAAGTTTTTTGTTGTTAAAAATTTCTTCTATCAACGATCAAACAACACGGATCCCACTAAAGTTTTTTTTAAGTAATAGTTTAATTTTCATGTTTATTACTTTTATTATAAATATGAATCTTCCAAACAAAGAAGGGAATTTGTTATGCCTTGAAGTATTTTAATATTGTTCTACATCAATAAATTTCTTTCGACTCTTCATAAGTGAAATTTCTTTATTGACATTGCTTTATGGCACAGAGTCACAACTCTAGGAAAGTCTTTGAAATCAAGTTCTCAGATTTTCCACCAATCACTTCTATTATCGTAATCACTAAGCGTTTTCTAATACGAAGAGCAAAGGTCCACAGGCAGACAGAGAAATAGTGATGTCTCACAAACAGAGACACATGCACAGTGTTCAATAAGAAACGAAACTTTCCATTTTTATCGATTTAAAAAATATATACTCTACATTCAAGATCGGGAAAATACAATCTTAAATGATTACACATTCAGAGAAATAACTCTATTACAGCGCATATTGGTGGTACATGATGTCGATACGAAAAGTGCAATAATCTATTACATTAATTATTTTCAAACTGCATTCAAACTACGTTTGATTGTATATAAATTACGTTTAACAAAGCATGTTTTGTTGTTGTAGTCGAGCCCTCGTGTGTGGTGAGGAAGAATGAGTACGCTGTTCCTGGGTCTAACGGGGCCCTTATAGGCAGGAGTCCGATTTCTGCCCCTTTGAAAGTCTCTTAATTTTTTGAACCAGCTCCCAGATGAGACACCGTCGCCTGGGATTGGCACCCCCAGAGGTATCGTTTCACTTGGAGAACATTGGAGCCACGACCTATTTAACGTGCACCTGCTCCCTTTAGCGAACACGGACCGCAGCAACCAGCCGCGAGAGGTTGTCACCCTCCTAAACACTGACCTCAGTCAGTGTTGTTTCACTTTCAGTGTTCTGCGGGAACCGAGCTTCTACCGACTGGTCCACTGCAGGACAAAAATGTCCAGCAGTACATACCGCAGTATAAAAACATGTGATAAAAGTATGTTTTAATCACAGTTATTAAATTTGTGAAACTTGCTTCTAAGCCCAAACTTTCAATAATTAAAAAAATAAGGGGAAACGAAGGCTGGTGTTTGTATGTTCATATCTTGTGAATTTCGGAACATTATGAAATTATGTTAAATGATATACGTTAAGTTGAAAATAAGTAATGGCTAATGCCGTATTATTTCCAAGCAACTACAAAAGAGTTGGTGCCAGTTGCGCGATTCCCATTTCCGCGATGTTTGTTTATAATTCTAATTTCCGCGACAATGACCGAAACCCGTCCGGCGAGAGCTCTTCCCTCTTTTCTTTGAAATGAGAATGCCAAAACAAGTTTTAAGTCACCCTTTTTTTATTATTCCGCCTGTAATACATGACAGTTGTAAAAGAATTTCTTCAAAAAAAAAAAAAATGTTCAAGAACTTTCAAAATTATTTTTAAACCAGGTTTTACAAGTCTTGGGTGTTTGCGCAAGTGGGAATCTCTCAAATAAGAATTTCGGAACTATAAGAGCACCTACAAACGTTCAGGTTAGCTCCAGCTTAAAAGGTAAACCTTTACGTTTAACTTGACAGTTATTTTCCTTTTCGAAATTCATTCTCAAGAAGAGTAAAAAAAAAGGGGATTGGCGGAAACCATTTCATGGTCACAGAATGCTAAAACATTTGCGTAGTAAAGAGCTTTGCATTTTGTAAATAATAATTCATTTTAGTTAAATTGCCTTTGCTTAGTTAATTAGTCGGAACTCAGATGATAAAAAATGATTCTACTTTCTTGTATAATGTCATTGTTCCAAATTCAATAGAATCATTGGACAAGGAAAAAAACCAAGTACAATCAGCAAAAAATAATGGAAAGTGAAAGAGAAAATGCAGCTACGAGGACCTATATCTTGAGAAAATCATTAAAAGAAGCTTTTTTGAAACTTTTTCTCAAGGAAAAAGGAGAGCAGAAATCCGATCCTCATTATCATCCTTTTTAAACAAAAATAATTAAAAACATTTGCTTCTATTAAACTACGAAAAAAAAAATATAAAAAAATTCACATCGTTAAAAAAACGACAAATTTTTTCAACGAAAAAAGATTATTTCATCGCTTGTTAGGATTTTTTTTCCTGCTGTTTCGACATTTATTATCATTTTTTTTAATAATCGTCTTTTTTAATAAGTAGCAAGAACAGATAGCAGAACAGTAGCAGATACATTGTGCCATACTGGTTAACAATGTTAAAATTTTGAAGTGTTTTAGGTATTTTTTAACATAGTCACTCAAGAAAAGATTGTTTGACAGTGTATTAAAATTCAGAAAATGTCTGCTATTAGAACACGGAGTTGAAACATATTTAATTTAAGAATGCTTGGTATTAAAAAAAATATTGTGGGAAATGTGTGTCTGTCTGTCTCCCCCCCCCCCCCTATAGCTTTTTCGGGAACAAAACATTTTTTGCTTGGCAGATCTAGGACAAATAGGGCTTGTACACATAATTTACTAACGCAAACACTTCGGGTGCATACAACACTCAAAATACATAATTCTTCAAGCCACCCGGGGGGTGGTGAGCAATTGCCCCTCCAAACCTCCGTAAAGTACGGGTCTCACCTAAAAACAAAATCGGGAGACTAGGAACTAAAGTTCTTTGAATTTAAAAGTTATAGTTTTGAAATTAACACGTAAGTTATATGGTGTAAAAATTGTTTGTAAACTTAATATAGTACTTAATGAACATAAGCAGCGACAAACGTTGTCTTGTAACATCCGCAAGATTTCCACAAAAGTTATTTAGGAGGGAAAGGGTGTACCGACAAAGAGACGTACAAATACGCACATTTTCATCTTATGTCCCGCTAAATTATTTTTTTGTTTTCCAATAAATCAATACATATTCAAAAATCAAATAATTAAGTTATTTATTTTTCGGTTTATTTTTCTCGTTAGGTATATTTTTATGAGATATTAGTCTTTATTTGCATCTCTCTTTTAACTTTAAAAAGAAAGGTTATTAAAATGCCTTAATGCAAATTTTCAAAATTTGTTTTCCATGACAAAAATAAAACATTTTCAATAATATATACGACATTTTGTTGTTTTAACTGAAGGTGCAACGTAGGAGGAGGAAGGGGAGGCAAGGCAGCTTCAGTCCAAAACTTTTGCTATAATTTTCGCCCAAGAAAATGTCTTTGACGAATGCTCCTTTCATTTGTGATATCTTTCTTTTGGTTTTGTAAAAAAGTGATCTGTGCCCAATATACCTATATTTTATGATAAAGTAAAGTTAGAAGTAGCTCCCAATTAACTTTTAAAAATAAACTTGTAACTTTATCCCCTTCCCCCTCCCTGTGCTCGAAGGGCCAGTGCATTATAAAACAGCAAAACCTCTTTTGTGGATACCTCTTGATTACGAACAAGTATTTTGTCCCGCTGGTATCCACTATAGAAGACCTCTATAGAAACATTGTACTGTATTGTCTAAGAAACACCCAGAGGGATGATGATTCTGTTCAACGTTTTAACAACAGTAGAGCTAATATCGTTTTTTCAAAAATAAATAAATATATAAAATTACTTATATTTAATGAGTTTAAAATGAACCAAATTAAGAAAAAGAAAGCTGATTAATCAGGAGTAGAGCAATTGAAAAAAAAATGGCTGCTCCCAGATTCCTGTTAAAAAAGGCGCATTAAAATATGAATGAATTCTGCAAATATGGTGACAGTTTTTTAATTTGCTTCCCATCGTACGATAGCAACGGCATTGATTTCACTGCGTGGCAGCATGTGATCGCTCTAGTATCGTGGTCGCCAAACTGTCGATCGCGAGCTACTAATAGCTCGCGGGGTATTTTTTAGTGATTCGGGGCCATGTTCAGGTGATTATATCGCAGATTTTTACACCCCAACAATTGCTAGTTTATTTTCAAAATTTCGCCAATATTCGTTCTGAATAGCACACGTCTCAGAAACATTCATTACATTTTAAGGAAATTCTTTATTTCAGTATAAAGACTTTCAACAAAAAACTTTACCAGCAACATTTTTTAGCATTAATAATTAAATTTTTTGCTACCAATTGCTATTAGAATTTGCAGTTACAACAAACCGATATAAATTCTCTACATATGTTTTCCTGTCAATACGATAATCTTAGCAGAAAAAACTTGCTTGCTTGAGACGGAAGCGGTAATGAAGAGCTTCAAGTTATTAGTGTAAATGGATGATTTTTCGACTAAAATTTTAGTAAATACAAAATTAGTAAACATATATTGTATAGCATAATTTATTTTAAACTTTTTCCTTTTCCCGCATCTGTTGCTAATGAAAAACCAGTAATTTATGGGGCATTTCTCAATTTTAGAAACAGATTTTCATTTTAAATTCAAACAAAAAAATTAATTTCCCTTTTCCTAGAATGCCTTAATAAATTCTTCGAAATCCATTCTTTTAGTATAAAGATTTAAAAAAAACCTACCGTGCGGTCCCATTTCAATATATGTATATATTATATATATATATATATATATATATATATATAGAGAGAGAGAGAGAGAGAGAGAGAGAAAGGTAGATAGATAGCTCTAAATTAATAATTGAATAAATAAATCAATAAAATCTTGACATTAGGCTCTTTAGAAAATTTCAATCTGACATAAATATTCATTTAACATGAGGATTTTCCTGCAACAAACTTCACTGGATTTTTTTTTTTTAAATGCAAAACGTGTGCATTTTTAAAATGTTATTTTATTATTGGAGGGCAGAATTTGTACACATGTAATATGAATTACCCAGTTTAAACAATTTCCGACTATTTGCTTTCATTAAAAACATCATTCCATAATATATTTACAGTTCCATTACCAAGCCTCGATCATGAGGTTGTAAATTATAAATCCCTCTTTTCCACAAGTTTAACATACTCTGACATCATAATGTTTTATACCTAATATTAGATTATAGATTAACGGAGGACAATAATTTTAAACAAAATCAAAGGATTAACTAAATGAATTTTTCGGGGATTTTACAACTAAATTTTTTGATTACCCAAGTATCTTTTGCGGTTTAAAAAAACGATATCCACCCCCCCCCCCAAAAAAAAAAGAAAACAAAAACTTTCGTATTTTGAAAAACTGAGGGTTTTTTGACACCTCATCTAAAAACCAACCAACAAAAAACAGTTCAAAAAAAGGAGAATCATTTTTCATTTAAATCCGGATTTGTTTAAGCTTCTTATTTCAGGATGGGGTCAAAAAAATGCAATGCTTCATTCTCGCTCTCTTCCCCCTTTTTCGAACTAGATGCTTCTTTTCGCTCTCGCCTGGCGAAAACATATGGAACATAATATCTAGTGTTTCAGTAAGAGGAGTAGGGGAACATCAAAACGATGAAGCATGCCGTTAGTTAAAGATATTTAATAAATCAGTAGGGAAAATAAATTTAACATGAAACTATTCCCCGCGTATCGCAATAAAGACCATGGAATTGTTGAAGCTTTAAAAATCAGTATTATATGCGCTCAACTTAAACTGAAAATCCATGCAAATTCAGACTTTATTATGAGGAACATAACTAAAACTCTTTCCAGAAATTACATCTAATAAAAAGGAAATTAGCCAAAACAGAGAAATCACTTTTATTTTATCAAAAATATTCATTTCACTTGCCACTTTATTATCTATCTAGAAATAGGCAGACAAAACAGTTAAGAACCATTTCCTCCCCTGTTTTTAAACCGATTTTCTTACTTTCCTTTCGTTTAGTAGCTACTGACGAGTTTCAGTGACATCAATTAAAAAAATTGGAAGTAGTTTATTATTAGTTAATTATTTCCTCATTTCTTTTGCAAGGCAAGTATCATTTACAATTGAATCGTTTATTTCGAAAAGGTAACATGCCCGTTTTGAAAAAGAAAGAACTCTTAGTATTAATTTAGTTATTTTTATGTCATAATTAATCAAAAATCGTTTTCATTTACCAATATTGCATTGCTATTACCTACTTAAATAAAATAGTAAAAGAGCAGACCCGTAAAGTTTTTCAACTTACCATAAGCCATTTTTTGTTTTTCAGAGTTGTAACCTTTTCGAAATAAACGATTCAATTGAAGTGTTAAATTGCTATAGATAGCAGATGGCAACATTCCTTGGTTGAGTAAATTATTAGGTAATAAATGTAAAGATCGTTGTTAAAAAGAGATTGTTGCCACTAAGCAATAATACTAAAAGCAATAATAATAAGAGCTGAGTCAAGACTTCGCTAAAACAATGAAATAAAAAAATAGGATGGTGTATAGAAGAAAACATTTGAGTTTTAATCAACTGCCACTCCTTAATATTACACCTTAATACGAAAGCGGCAGAAGTACAAGCGGCTACATTTAGGAGCGCAATTGGCCCTGCGGTGGCAACCATTTACAATGCGTTTGGTTCAAGTGAGAATGATAAAAGTAAACTCGACGCCATAATCGCCAAATTTGATGAATAATACTCATATAATTATATAAATACCATAATGTTTTCAATGCTAAATTTAATTATTACGGTCTAATTTCGACTGTTAGGCTATCTCTAGTATTTTGAATAACGCCAAAGCTTTATTCCAACAAATTCAGTTAAGAAGGAACCATAATGCAACATGTACTTTTAAATGTCGAAACGCTGTTGATGATGTTTCACAGAGAAAATATTTACTAAAATCAAACATACAGTTTAATTTTATTAGAATTCCCAAAACCCACCAGATTGTTTTAGTTATTTATTTATTTCTCTGGAAATGTCCTTTGAAATCACTAGAGGATTTATTTACAAGAAAGATAAACACGAACAACCTATCTCCCAGTTGAGAAGTCGCCTCTATTAAAGGACAAATTGGGAAAAACATGTCTGGAGGCCATGCCACAGTTTTTCTTCCTAATTCTCGCGTTTTCGTTTTTTTTCCCTAGTGGTCACTCTGCGACCAAAGCTTAAAAGAGCTTAGGAGGAAAATAAACTTTACATTAATGGTTGTTGTAGTATCTAATCCGAATACATGTAGAGAATTAATGTTCTTGAGTATCTTCGGAATGTTTTTTGAATTACATTATTTTAGAAAAATTATAAATTTCCTAATTTAAAAACAAATTGAATGCTGACAGAATATATTTATGTACGATTGTTACTAAAATAGTTTTAGAATATTCAGGTTGTGATTTTGAAAAATACGTGGGGAATAGCATGAGATTTTATCCTGTATTTCGATTTTAAAAGAAAAGTGGAACAAGCAAAATTGTGAATAATATTGATGTGGCAAGTTTTCGGGGAGATTCACGCTAGTGCAATAGGATTTTACACATAATACCAGCTTATCAAGATATACTTCAATCGGTATATAACCGTAAATTTAGATCCAGGCTTGACAGCAGAAAAACTGAAATAAGACTATACGAAACACTTATACAACCTGTGCTGCTCTATGCTAGAGAAACTTGGACATTAAACTTGGACACCCAGCGAGCTCTGGATACCTTTGAAATAAAAGTTTTAAGAACGATATTCGGGCCTGTACAGGAACAAGGATGCTGGCGAACAAGATACAATTCTGAAATTTATAGACTTTACAAAGAGCCTCAAATTACACAAGTCATTCGAAGCAACAGACTGAGATGGTTCGTCCATGTCTGGAGAACCCCTGAAAACAACCCGACTAGACTGTATACTTTTAAGAAACCCGAGGGAACCCGTGCCCGAGGCAGACCTTCAACAAGATGGCTGGATGATGGCGAAAATGACCTAAAAATTTGAAAATAAAAAATTGGCAAAGAATTGATTTGTATCGACTGAGTTGGAAGAAGCGTGTTGTTGAGGCAGCTAAGACCTGCAACAGGTTGTTACGCTTTTAAAGAAGAAGAAGAAGATAACCGTAAGAGAAGGTGTTTGAAGTTGATTTTACAGAATATTTTACCATACTTTACAGAACAATCACCACATTATTTAATT
Source organism: Octonoba sinensis (assembly GCA_038502835.1). Taxonomy (NCBI): domain Eukaryota; kingdom Metazoa; phylum Arthropoda; class Arachnida; order Araneae; family Uloboridae; genus Octonoba; species Octonoba sinensis. The sequence continues at coordinate 10,736,182 of CM076606.1, read as the reverse complement.
TCGAATTTGGTGTATATGATTTTTCTACGCATAAAACTAAAACGTCGATTATTAAATGAATAAAATAAGTTAAAATCATCGATAGACTTTTGGTTACAAAGATTTCTGTTGTGAATTTAATAACTGCAAAACTTCCTTTAGAAGAGTTCCCAATCGGAAACAACAGTGCTGCTAGGTAGCCATATTTTATGTTTATTTGCAGAAACATAAATGAAACTGAAAAAGACGTCAAATAAACTCCCGACGTAAAAATCTCACGAATTTTCAGAAAGAAACCGAAAACTCACCTTGGGAAACAACCGTTCGGACTCAGTTTCTGATCAGCTGACATCCGCTGGAGAGTTTTCTCCGTTGCCGCCCCAAGCACATTTGGCGCCACTTCAGAAAGTAAGGCGCCACTGCATCTTTTCTCTCTCTCTCGCACACACACAGACACACCAACAAAAATCCAAAATATCTGGGAGAAAGAGTCCTCTCAGAAGGCACGGAGGAGCATGCACAACGAAAAGGAACACCAGAGAAAGGCAGCAGATGCGGGCATTGCTCACGGGGTGACACAAGTCATCTGAAAGAGCGAGATACTTTTTATTGCCTTGACCAAGGTTTTTGGATACATATGTTATAAAAAATAGCATATCGTAACATGAGTTAATCAAACAATATCATATGTTGGTAAATTATTATATAAATATTTTTACCAACAAATAAACAAAGCACAGAATAGATAACATCAGAATAAAGCCTGGAACATGTTATGGGTGAAGAAAAACTTGTTAAACTAAGCTCTTTTGAGCACGCAGCAACGCACATGATTTGTCACCATTTTAAACCCTCTCTAAAAAAATACATTTTTTCCCAAGAAACAATTCATGGGTTTAAGACAAAATGATCAAAATACTTTGTGCAAAAATGTAAGTACAAGGATAACAACGTGAAAAAGCACAAATTTAGATTAAAAATTAACGCAAATAGCTATTTCGAAGCTACAAATGGAGCCTCTTCATCAGTGCATAAAAGAAGAAAAAACGCTCAACATACAAGCAAGAAAGCTGTGAGTGAACAAGTCAAAAACCAGAGAGACACCGGTATTTATACCAAATGTGTCGGATTAGCGATTGAGCAATCAGAGGCCAGGAACAAGGCGGGAACACATTCCGAAGGAAAAGGCGAGAAACGAATATGTAAATTGCAGGAGAAAACCAAAAAGGGAGAGAAAAATTATAAGAATTATAAAAATTGTTTCCAAATGTCAGGAAAATATGGAGTGCTGGAAAAATCATTTACTACAGAATGAGAATTTTTCCAAATGTGATAAGCTTCCCAAAAATCAAGTTCATAGACAGAAGAGCATTTGCTGATAATTCTAGCAGAAGAAAATTCAAAACAATGATCTAAAGTCCAACAATGCTGGGCAATGGAAGAACGTGCAAGTTCTTTACGCTTAACATAATTTTCATGTTCTTTCAGACGGTGCTTTAAGGCACGTTTAGTCTGACCTATGTAAAACAGACCACATTTGCAAGAAATACTATAAATACCCCAGTTGATGTGCAAATCAATGGGATACTTCAAATTTGTAAATTTCATTTTATTCACAGGGGAAAATGCAGTATCAAACCCAAACTTCTTCAATATTTTAGCAATTTGCTAACTGATTTTTGGATAAAAAGGTAAAATAATAGTATAAGCAGGCTTGCACTTAGAAACATTGCCAGAAGGTGAAGGCTTAATTAACCTGTTATAAATAGAATCAACGACCTTAGGAGAATAACCACGATCCAAAGCCACAGCCTTAATGTACGAAAGCTCAGCATCCAAAGAGTTAGAAGAGGAACATATATTCAAAGCACGGAAAATAAGAGCCTTGAAAGCGGCCAACTTTTGGTTTGGGGGGTGAGAAGAACATTTGTGAGGAGGTAGTGTAACAGCAAAGGGGTTACGAAACACTGAAGTCATAAAATCGTCATTACTTTTAGTAATTAAAACGTCCAAGAATGAAAGAGAACTATCAACTTCCATTTCAATAGTGAATTGAATGCAAGGATCAATGGAATTAAGCTTATCAAGTAAATGATCAATATCCACTTTCTTCTGATCAAGCAATACAAAACAATCATCAACATAACGGACATAAAAAGGAAACTTTATGGTTTCGAAAAGTTTGGTCTCAAAATAGTGCATATAAATGTCACTTAAAATAGGGCTTAAAGGATTACCCATAGCTAAACCTTCAGTCATACGAAAGTACATACCATCAAATACAAACGTATTTTGCTCAAGACAAACACGAGTGAGAGAAATAAGTTCTTCAATCTCAAAACTAGAGAAATGATATTCCTGAAGTCTCAATTTAAGACAATCCAATGCGCCATTAACCGGTACATTGGTGAAAAGCGAGTTTACATCAAAAGAAGCCATAGTTAACCCAAAAGGTTTGAAATCACGAAGCTTATGAACGAAGTCAACGGAATTTTTAACAGTGAAAGAATTGCCATTCAAAAGAGGAGAAAAGATGGAGACCAAGTGTTTAGCCAGTTTATAAGAAGCAGTATTAATATTGGAGACAATAGGACGGAGAGGTATACCAGGTTTGTGGACCTTAGGAAGAGCGTAAAATCTGGCACAGTGTGCGACTGAAGGAATCAAAGACCTTTTTGAAGAATCACAAATGACAGCAGAAGACTTTACAGCCTTACTAATCAAATTTATCTCACTAGTGCTGGGGTCTTTGCGAAGTGTAACATAAGGACCAACCTTAAGTAAATCATTACATTTATCTAAGTAAGAGCTTTTATCTATAACAACAATTTGACCACCCTTATCGGCCTTAGTGATAACCAAATCAGGATCAGAGCACAAGTTTTTGACGTAACTATTAGCATGCTTGCTGAAAGTATTTGAAGATAACTTCGAGTTAAAATCCACAGTATTCGCAATGAGATGCCTAATCGAATCCTTTTGAGAAGCAGTGAGAACACTAAATCTAAAGGCTTTCTCAATTGGAGCAACCAACTTAGGAAAAGAAGGTTTTGAAGAACAAGCAAAATTGTTATTCAGTTTGAGAGCGTTGAGCTGATCAGAATTTAGGGGTTTTGAAGAAAGATTAACAACAGCGTTCAAATTCACCTTTGGCAAACCATCAAGAGTATCAGCAACATTATTAATGCAAAGAGATTCAAACTTTTTCTGAAGAGTAGATCTATGTTTAAAAGTAGACTGAAGAACCCTATTCCAACTTTTTTTATCGATTGAGTCAAAGTCAAAGACCAAAATTATGTTAAGCGTAAAGAACTTGCACGTTCTTCCATTGCCCAGCATTGTTGGACTTTAGATCATTGTTTTGAATTTTCTTCTGCTAGAATTATCAGCAAATACTCTTCTGTCTATGAACTTGATTTTTGGGAAGCTTATCACATTTGGAAAAATTCTTATTCTGTAGTAAATGATTTTTCCAGCACTCCATATTTTCCTGACATTTGGAAACAATTTTTATAATTCTTATAATTTTTCTCTCCCTTTTTGGTTTTCTCCTGCAATTTACATAGTCGTTTCTCGCCTTTTCCTTCGGGATGTGTTCCCGCCATGTTCCTGGCCTCTGATTGGTCAATCGCTAATCCGACACATTTGGTATAAATACCGGTGTCTCTCTGGTTTTTGACTTGTTCACTCACAGCTTTCTTGCTTGTATGTTGAGCGTTTTTTCTTCTTTTATGCACTGATGAAGAGGCTCCATTTGTAGCTTCGAAATAGCTATTTGCGTTAATTTTTAATCTAAATTTGTGCTTTTTCACATTGTTATCCTTGTACTTACTTAAATTCTTGGGTTATTCTTTAGTCTTCAAGTTAAAATATTAAATATAAGTAAGTTCAGTTCCGAGGTAATCTAGAAGGCAATTATATTGAAACTTGACTAATATTTTTGAAGGGACAGTCAGTTCTAAACTAGGTGTAGTTTAGCCAACGCCCGTTAAGTGGCATTTCTACTGCCGAGCCTCCCAGTAGCGAAATATGATCTCTTTAGCGGATGTTAACCGTTGACAGACTTTCAGATGTTCACTGCCCATTCTTCCCAGTTTACACAGAGGTGCAGATCTTGTCATGGGCAATTTTAACATGATTGAGATGAACTTGCTGGTAGTCGTGTCCAGTGATTAGCCGAAATCAGGCGACGAGTAGGATTCTGTCTGTACGTATTGGTCTCGAAGCTAGATTTTCCCACTTTTTGCCAATACTGAGGGTCCTAAGGGCTCTTTGGGTGTTTACTGTGGTGGTAATTTGACTTTTTGCCCTGCTGAGGGTGAGTGATACGTGCTGGCTCTATTCTAAATTGAAAACTAACATCTCGGGTTTCGTAAACCCGGCGCGTATGCTCGAGAGTTAATGTGCATCATTTAACTGATTTCTATGATTTCATGATTGTCAGTTTCTGACTAGCAATCATTTGGGAAAGTCAGCAGTAATTTATGTTAATCTACAATGAAAAACATCATGCGAAACATGTTATGCAAAATGAGGTGGCGTGTCGAAGTTTCCAAAGCAGCCAATTACAGTTCAGCGAAAAGAAGTGACTTCAAAGTACAAAAATGCAAAACACATGGGCACTTTTACTCATGTGTCTAGTTATTGTCATGTGTAGTTTTACTTCTTAAATTCATATTTTTTTTTATTTTTTTTTTGCGAATTTTTATTCAAGATGAGAGGGAAATTACAACATACAAAGAAAATTGCTCCCGCCATGTACGACGCAAAAAAATCTAATTCGTGGAATTAGATATTCATTTCTTCAGTTTCACATCATTACTTCAGCATTCCAAAATAAGAATAACTTTTTAAAAAATATTCAAATATAATCTTATCGTTGCATATCACTAACGCAGTAATCGTAGACGAATTTTACGCTGAAGGGAACAAATGTAAGACAATGTCTTGATTTAATAGCGTGAAAATAATACACTGCATACAAAAGGCTACCATTGAATTCAACCGTTTGATGTTGACTAGGTTAAGAGCCCTCAGTGAATTTTAAGCGGACTTTGGGATTAAACTGCAGTTGCGTTGGACATTGTGCAGCCTTATTCAGGAATGTATTGAGATGAGTCAACCTGACGGATGATTCGCCGGATATCGTTCATTTCAAAACCTATTGTAAAGTATCGGATGCTTTCCTTCCTGATACTCATTGAACCGGACCTCGCTTGAAAAGCTTTTGTCGATGAGAGTTTAAAGTTGAGGCACTTGTCCCCTCACAAAATTGATAGCGAATGTGCAACATTAGAATTGGAAAACGTTTTGTTTGATAGAATATATTTTGGTATTTCACAATGTAAAGCCAATAACTTTGATAATTGAGTTTGAACATTAGAAATGAAGTGTAACTTGAAATGGAAAAACCATGATTCCATAAAACAAAAATATTCGGGAACAGAAGCAATACCATTTTTGAGACTAAACACTTGCTCCAAAACTGTTTCAGCTTCGCTGCGTGCTCCAAACATTTAAAATATGAATCATATTATTAATAATTTTTATTTATAAAATTTCATAATTTTTATCATGTTTGATGCAAAATTAAAAAATATATATTTATTTTGTACATAAAAAGCATCTTTCGCTCTTCGTCGTTATTTACTCAAAACTAATTTCAGTACGAAAAAGGGTAGCTTTGAAATTTTTAATTAAATTTTAGTATTAAAAAAATATAGCAATGGACCTTGAAAAACATTTCGTTTTAAGGCCTCCTTTTTCCTCCGAGTAAAAAGTCATTGTTCCACTGCTCCGTATTTCTACTCTAGGCTCCCCTCAAAATTTCTGAAAATTATCACATTCTAAAGCAGCATTTCTTAACTTTTTTACTCTTTCGGACTTCTTTCGACAATGCTCTAGTTCAAGAGAACCCAAATGACCATGCACAAATATATCTTTTTAAAAAAACTTTTAAGATTCAATAAGGTAAAACCTGGTGATATTGCGTGTTCGGAGAGATAGCGCACTTGATTTTTTAGCGGAAGGGGAGGAGTGAGCGCACCGCGATTTCAGGTACTTGTACAGCCACAACAGCACAGTATCTACTTGAATTCATAAGATTCTTCTCTGAAAATGTATGACACGACGTAGTTTTCATTGTTTGCTTTCCAAATGTAAGGGTTGGAATTTTCATCTGATTTTCTTTGTGATGTCAGTACTGCAAGATAGTTTGTAAAAAAACGCTTTTTCAACTATTTTGATTTTTTTTTTTGCAGTTATTATTAATATAATCTACTTATTATCGAAAACTCTTTCCTCATGTGTGTAAACAATCCATGTGCGCAATCTCATCCACATCATAAGGAGAAACGCGAAAAATTGGTGTCTTAGTTTTATTCCAGCTGTCGTTTTAATTTATAGGGTAACGATAAAATGATGATGGAAATGCATACGGAAGAAATGTGGTCCATAATATTCACCAAATTTTGGTAAAAAAAGGACGTTTTCATTCTTTTTTATCATGTTTTCCAATTGTGGCAACTCTACACTGTTGGAAATTTCATCACGAAATGACGGTTAAATGACCGGCATCAGTCTGTACGTCTAATTCACCGTTAAATTTACGGTTTGGAACATTTTTCTATCTTTACGGGATCTAACCATTTCCAATCAACTTGGTTAAAAAGCCGTAAATACAAAAGTTTACGGTTTTATAACCATTTAAAAATGGTTTCAAAACAAAATTTTTATTGTTTTTGAACCATTTCGAGGTGTAGAATCTTCGAGGCGTAGAAACCGTAAACGAAGCTTGCAGGAATCAAACCCGGGTGTACAGTATACCAACCTTGCTCTCTAGCCATTCGTCATCTACACCACGTGAAGCGGCCGTTAATATCAATAAATCTTCTTTTCCAACAGGCAAACTACCTTAAAATTCAGATTTCAGTTTTTGATTGGATCCAAAGCCATTTTTAATCTAAATTTACTGTATATTGAAGAAAATCATTTTATTTGCTGCACAAATTAAAATACAAACAAGCTTCAGCAGCTCAAATTATGGGTTCGCTTATTCGCAAACAGTTCGGGGATCCGATGTCTCCAATTTTTGATTTACGTGTGTATGTGTTTCTATTTAGTAACCACTGCTTAAGCCACTTTTTTTTCTTCTTTTTTTATATAAACATGCAAATTTTAACTGATAAATCCGTATTCTTATTTTAAAACAACGTACGACCGGTAAGGTTTCGCACTCAATATGGACGCCCGATTCTTATTGACCGCTTGAAAATTACGGTTAGTTAAATGTTCTTTAAGATAAACAGAGAATAAACTTTTTTTTTCGCAATCAGCGGTTTGAGTACCATATTTTTATTGGTTATTCAACTGTTGTAATTAAATATGATAAAATAACAATAAAATAAATGGTTATTTTACTATTTTCTTACGGAAATTTTTAACAGTGTACCTGCTTTACCTTACTCATATTAAATGATAATGAATACAAAAAAGATCTATGCATGTGAAGCAACTTGAAGACAGTATTATGATGACAACATGCAGAGAACATATCGAAATTTTATTATCTCCTGCAAGGTTGGATCATTAAATAGAAAACTTCTGAAATGGGCCTAAATAATAGCCAAAATGTCTTAAGAGTTAGCACAATTAGCGTATATAATTTGAGAAAAAACCACCATATCGTTAACCGAAGTTCAAGTAGTTACCAACAGTATTATTTTTACTTTAGAGCGAAATTGTACAAGAGTTTTGATTCCTTGCGGATTTTTCTGCTTTGAGGAGCTGTAAGACTCCACGGATTCATAACTGAGAAATGCCGTTTCCAAAGTGTAAGTTTGCAACTAATTTGCCGCTTCTACAAAAGGTCGTTAAGCATGTTCCAGAGAGACGCAACGAATTTTTCGTACTTGTATCTTTTTCACCATCTCTATAGTAACTTATTACTCTCAAAAAGATATGCAAAGATATAAAAATCAATAAAAAATAGCCAAGAATGAAGGTACGATAATTTTGCTTTTTCACTTCATAAATACTACAGTTACTATCTTCTTTTGTCCCGTGAATTTTCTTTTCACAGAAAATTATGTGAAATGTATTACTTTTGTTTTTAAAAAACATAGTATTTTATTTTTTTACAAAGAAAACTTCCTTTAAGTTATCACTTTTTAATGACACATCAATTATTTTCTGATTTTAAGTGACTTAAAAGTATTGAATTATATATTCTAAGTATTTGAATTATACTGCACAAATTAGATTATTAAAACTTGTATTGAATGGAATGATTCCTTATAGTTATATACTAATGTGTATCGTTTGTAGTAGGAGTAACATTTTCATCAGTGGTACGTAGAAAAAAAAAGTTAATAAAATTATTGGAAAGTGAATATTAAAAACGTTCCATTATAAGCCACCTACCCTAAATTACCCCAGAGTCAAATGAGTTAGGAACACGTGCATAACATAACCTTAACAGATTGTCTCTCCAAATCTTTCAACAAAATGTTTTTTTTTTTTTGACTCTGAAAGTTTTTTTAAATGCCGGAATTTTTAGTGTGACTCTTCAATTGGTTCATCCATTGAACATTTATGTGATAAGATTATTATAAATGAAAAACAATGAATATTTAGTTATTAAATGAAAGTGAGTTTTTTTTTGAAGTATAAAGAATGGAAACATTTTGTTTGAAAATTTTTAACAAAACTTTTTGAAGAACATTGGTTTATGCGTAAGTGTTAGTGAAGAACCTTAGTTTACACGTTTTATACGAGATTTGTAGTATGAACTTTCTTAACTGAAATGTTAACAAGAATCATTTAAAAAATGAATTGAACGATTATTATTTCTCTCTGAAGTATAGAATGTTAAAATAAGTTGCCTTCCTGTACAACAGCGATAAAAATTTGCATCTATATGAAATTTAAATCTAAAATATTCCTTTAGAAATTTCTAACTCTGAAAATTAAAAAATTTACACATTAATTAAAAGTTTTAGAAAGCTGCAGCATAAACCTCGTGATTCTTTGTAGAATCTTCCCGAACAACACCACTTTCCAGAGTGTCGTTAAAATTATTATTCAAACTAAGTTTTCAACTGAAAAGTGAAATTGTAATTTATTTATTTTCATCGGGAATTGATGTGAACCTTATAGAATTGGTGCCCTTCCCAACATTCCTCCCACGAAAGGAAGTCAGAGGCAGCCATCACGTGACCAGCTCATAGAGAAGACAATAAAGGAGGCCATTTTTCATGCTGGCGACAGCATCCGTTGGCAGACGAGAATAAGGCCTGTACGGATCGAACACCCCTTTCCCATGCGGAACGAAAAGAGGGAGGGAGGATGATGATCTGGAACGAACGCTGCAGTCGACAAAATGTTGGAGAAATAGCAGGGAATGCTTCAAAAGGAAAACCTCAATAAAAGGATGTAGAATTTGAAAAATAATAAAATAGCTTTTTTATTTCGGCAAACCAAAGTTGGCAAGGCATGGATAAATTGCTAAAAACGCTTTTGCAAGTATCCATAGCGTAGCTTTGTATTAAAACTTTAGTATCACTCACAAAAAGCAACAAGTATATTCTGAAAACTAAACCTAACTGCCAAATAAAGTGCAGCGTTAAAGCAAAACATTGAGAATGGTTAGACTTTCTGGATAGAAAGTTATAAACGTGTCTTATATTGTATTAACAATTTCCAAATAGTTTTCTTTTAATAAACAAGTAAACTTGCATTTACAACTCGGCTTTATACATTTCTGTAGTATTGGATAGAAATCTTTTTTAAAAAAGAAAATACCTATATTCGTACCGAACCTAAAAAAAACTAACCTTTAATTCAAATAGTTACTAAAGATTTTCTCAATTCTCCTGAAATTTTGGGAAAAACTTTCGAGAACTTATTAGTTGGTAGCACAATGCTAAAAATTATGCTTGTAAAATGAGCACTTTAGGTTCTGTGCAATGCAATTTATAAAACTGGCAGAAATTGAGCTAGAGTAACATAGGAGGGGGAGAGTAGACCCCTTATTTATAGGGGATTTTTCATGTTGAGAGTATATGGAGTACATGCAGTTACGAGATGTAACAACTTTGAAGCATCAAAGAGACTTTTTTACAAGTGTAAGTCATTGAAAAATTCAGAACAACAATCCAAAATTTTTTTCCGGAATTTATCAGCTCGAAACTTAAGAAACTGGAGTTCATTAGCATTAGTTTAATTAAAATCTATAAAATTTTAGGGATAATAATTTTGTTTTCCAGGATAAATGCAACGAGGTTGGACTAAAACAGTAGTCATCAAGTTACGAAACCACATAGCAAGTTCTTCATTTTCGAACTCTACTGCGAGTCACTTACTACCACTGCCTCCCTCCCCACCACAAAAACATTAATAAAACAAAAAAGAAAAAATCAATCACTTATTTTATGCCAAAAACACGAGCGATATTGACAAAGATACCACATTTTCACGTACTTTATATTTATGCAAACAAAATAGTCTTTAGTTTCTTTCCGAGTCACGCACTATGCAGTGTATTCATCTGAAATACGTAAAATTAATGAGCGAACGCGATCTACCAAAAATTACCCCGCGAGCTACTAATAGCTCGCGCTTCAGAAGTTGGCAATCACTGGACTGCAGTGTTTTATAGAATTTATACGTCTTATTAGAATGTTATGTAATATATAACATCTTAAAATAATATTTATACCAATTTTCTATTCAAAAGTTCAAAATCTTTTATTTTCAATCTTAATAACATGAATTACTCATATGCAAGTCTTCAGGGTCGATGATTTTATTTCCTCTGCATTCCAATTTTTAAGCGCTAATAATCTAGTTGTCATACTCGCTTTGTTCTGAGCTTCGAAAAACTCAGAAAACTTGAGATATATAGAGCATGGAATGTTCTTCTAGCAGAATTTCCGAACTTCTCTAACGAGCTATTCCATTTCAAAAACTCTAAATTTATTTCTCTGGATAATAGTCTTCTCGATTTATGGCTCATAAATCGGAAAAACGTTTCTACTCGGAAGATATTCATTTCTCTTCAATCCGAAGCCCTTCCTCTTGAAGGATTAGGGAAGCCCTAAAAACAGACGACTATTCGCAGAAATAAAGTAACTAATGTCGGGAAATTTACAGCGGCAATTTTATTTCCCATATTATTCCCATTCGCAGTTACGAGTATTGAAAACACTACTTAACTCACTAAAATATCTCAATCGCTAATTTTATTCGAAAAGAAGCTTTCTAGTCAACTGAATAAATATGTTCCATTTTGATAATAATCTGAATTGTTGCTATTTCATTTAAAAAATGGGGAGAAAAACTGAAAATGATACACCCTTCTGAAAATTAATGAGACCAACGAAAAATTTCATGAAAAAATCATTCAGTATTACAGTCATTCAGTATTACAATCAGTCAGTATGCAGAAATTAGTTTTATGTTAAAAATGACCAACGGTACAGCCTAATTTGGCTTTTATCAGTAATTCAGGTCTATTAGGCATCCATTCAATTAATTTTTTACTAGCGTTTTTAATACTGTCATCATAAAACCAAGCGTGAATTATAGCTGAAATAAGCCTTTCTTTTGTTGCACAATGGCATTTCCCAAGTTTATCCTTAACAAATGACCATGGATTTTCGACAAGGTTCATGTCAAATGGGTTACCTGGCCAGTCTATAACTAAAACACCATGTTCAGTCATAAAGGCCCTGACTTTTGGCAGACGTGGTAAATTGCAAGAGCTTGTTGAAGATACTCTGTACCGTCTAGATCAAGTTGTTTAAGCTGTAGGAAAACGCGGGCTACTTAAAACACCTACATATTTTTCACTATTCATCAGGCCATCAAAAGGAAGAATGGTTCCTACGACCATTTAAGAAAAACAAAAACCAAAATCGAAATTTCTTTCTTGTTCACATTAATTTGCACAAGGGTGCATTGAATTTGGAGGAAAACAATGAATACGAAAAGATAATATTTTTGAAAGTGTGTCTGAGTGCTTTCAAATAAATTGTAAAAAACTGCTGAGTTACAATTCTTGCTCGAAATTAGTACCATAAGTAGAGTTTCTCCGGGTGAAACGGGGCACGTGGGATACTAAGAGATGCTCACAGTCATTAATTAAATTTGATAATACTCTGGAAGAGAAAGAAAGCAAGAACTCCCAATTATTCAAACATTGCAATGCACTTTTAGAAATTTATATAGTCAGACCCCGATATAAGGTCACCCCTCATATATCACTTTTCTAAAGTCCTGGCTCATTGAATATCAAATGTGTAGGACTCGGTTATAAGATCATCCCTCTTATAAGATCATTTTCGTGAAGTCGCGAGGGGTGGCCTTATATCGAGGTCTGAGTATAATCTAAAGCTTTCCACTTTATCTGCGGGGCATTTTTTTCCGAGGTACTGTATAAATTATCAAAAAAAGTAGCAAAACATATGTTTTTATTTTGTTCGCTATATATTCATTTTAACGTCACACAAAACACGCCCTTCCAGTTTTTCAGTACATTTCCTTTCCACCGGAGGTTTTTTACAGTTAAAAAGAAAAATTGTACAAAGCTAAGAATATTTTACATTATCTATTTATTTCAGAAACTTAAAATTTTGAAGGATGAATGTTTTTGAAGTGTTTTACGAAACTAAAAAACAAAATTTTCACTTTTCCTGGTTTTACGATGCTGTTATTTTATAAAATAACTGTATGAGTTAGTTGAAAAATATTTCTCCAACTATAATAAATAGATTATTTATTAGAGATAACTATAGACAACTTTCAGATCAGCCACATTTTATTTTCGCCTTAAAGCAATTTCTACTCAAAGACATAATTTTATCAACTTGGAAATCGATAGATGCTAAAATGAACAGTATTCTTCCATTAATAATTTTAATGTTAACTTTTAAACTTAAAAGGCAAAATATGTAAAGATTTAATTTCATGTTTGCAATGCGTTTTTGGTTCTGAACAGAAGTTATGTAAAAACTTAAATCAGTTATACAAATAAATAAACAAACTGTAAATGTAACTAACACTGTCTTCTCAATTAACGAAAGCAAAATGTATTGTTAAGACACGTCCCATTTTTGCCCACACCTGTTTGTTACTCATATCAAAACTCACACTTCAACAACTAATTTCACCTTGTAATTACAATGAAATGCATTTCAAATATATCAATGTTTTCAATTCATGGACGTCCGGTTTTTCGGATAATGCTGCAATCAATATTTTCTTCGGCTGAAAGGCGTTCCAAACAAACAACTTTGAAACAATTTCTTTTCTATTTTTCAATATCTTTGTTTCTAGAAGTAATCTAATATCAAATCTCTGAATTTCCGATACTAAAATTTTCCATCGATTTCTCCGTGGATATAAAAGGCTTTTTCATCGGAAGCCAATCCATCTGGTGGTTATAAAAATGCATCAAAATATGCCTCGTCTCAGCTGAATCTAAGTTTCAAAAATTTATGACCACAAAATTCTTTCCGGTTGTTTCAAAGCAACTCTTTTCTAAATCTACTCCTTGTCCATAAAATCTCTCTTCTTGTAGCGTCCTAAGTCTAACTTCACAAAAATGGACGTTTTACGATTGATAAACAGTTTTGTTCTTGAAAAAAAATTGAAAACACTTTGACCATTGGTTGTTTAGTTTCTGTTGTAAATATTTTTTAGTAGACTGTTGCATCATGAAGATGAACTTTCGTTTTGCGTGTGTCTGAAATAAAAAAACCAGCAAGGAAAGGATTTGTATTATATTCTGTTTAGAAAGGTTACTATAATTTTCCCTCAACATTTTAATAGAATCAAGGAGAATCAATTCAAAATAATTGAAAAGTTAAGAAAAAAAAAGAGTACACAATTTATAAAATATTTAGTCTTTACGTGAAAATAACTTATATTCTCTTTTATGCATTTTTAGTTTACTAACATTAAAAATTAGTTTTGTATTAGAAGATATACAGAGGGACTCATATAGAAGTATACAGCTTCAATGCTCTATAACTCAAGAACAATGTAAAATATTATATTTTATCTGCTACAAAAGTACATGGGATTGTTTTAAGTTGTGTTAGAGACAGCCACAGATTTATTTGTGTGGAACCCCCTTAGTGGAGCAACGTGAAATGGTAAAATAGTTATTTTGTTTGCAGGGCCACCTATTTTAGAACGTTTTAACCATGTTAAAAAACATGTAGTTGATTCCAATCAAAAAGTAGTTAACTCTAATTATCAAGTTATATGATCATGCAAGCCATTTTCAAAATATGATCCTCATGTTGTAATATTTTGCGTTAAGTCAAAAATATTTTCTGCTATTATATAATTATAAAATTCCCGTGTTTTATATTTAAAACGTTAATTTAGGCCTACTAATGTCCAGTGGAGTGTTGATTTATCTTATGTTAAGTTTGTTCGATTTCAAATATTAGTACAATTTTTCATGTGCATGCGGGCCAAAGTGAAATACGCAGTTATTTTACTTTGTTTCTATATTAGTCATCATATAACTAAATATGTTTTTTATTTAAAAATTTATTCAATTATTAATACACTTATATGTTCATTAAGTAGATTTTGTATTAATTCATTTAATTAATCATTATTTTTACTCTCATTAATTAATTTATTCTTTCGCTCTTTTTATCAATCATTCATTCATTTAGCCATTCGTGTTTAACACGAAAGTGGACCTTACTTTTTGAAACATTTGCCGGATTTTTTCAAATGTGAGTTAATTTTAATGGTTACACTTTGAAAGTGGGCGTGATTTGAGCACGAATGGTCATTTAAATTTCATTTTTCTCCAAGCTCAATTTTTATGCTTATCAATTATTGAGATTTCAAAATGCTCCTTGATTCTATATTTTTCTTCAATAAGGCTGAAACTTAGTAATTTGCTAATTTTTATATAGTTAAATAAAATTCAGCTTCCATTATGTGATTGGAATACATTAAGTAATTTAAAACTATTAATAATGGCTCAAAAATGCAAAAATTTTGTGGAAAAAATAGCTATAACTAACAAAAAATATATATATTTAAATAATTTACCAACAGATTCTTAGATAAATGCTTATTTTCGTTTGCAACGTTTCATTTCTTCATTTTATAATAACTTCAGCCAAGAAAATTTAAAATTGCAAAGCGGGGAACATTTTGAAGTTTAATTAAAAATTGATTTTTTTTTTAAATATTCAAATTTTAAAATGAAAATTCCAATTTTTTTTTTTTTTTTTTTTTGATGTTCGGTACAGTCATCGCGTGATTTTCAAGTACAGAAAATTTCAAAAAATTGCATGAAAAAATAAAAAAGTTTAATTTGTATTTTATTTGAAATACCCTAACGCGAAATACGAATGAAATTGGTTAATCATCACATGGAAAATTATTTCATTACGAAACTATTAAAAATTTTCACTTTACCCCATGCATGGTACAAAGTGATAATTTTCTACTTTTCCTTTAACGTACAAATTCACTGCCTAAATGGAAAAACAATATTTCAATGCAAGTTCTATTATAAAATTCATATTTATCTCTTTATGTACTGTTGTTTTCAAAATAAATTTCCAATTTGTTCATTTTGAAAAATGTCAATTATTTTAGCTATTTCACTTCTCCCGACTTTTACTTATCGAATGGTCACCCATAAATACCTTTTAATGTTTTCCTGTGGGGGTACAGAAAAGGCAAAGTATCCGTCTCTCCCCTTGTTGTTGATTTAGCGGAGCTGAAACAGCGTATCAAAACCCATATCGATGCACTTGAGTTAATGGCATCGATACTTTAACAAGCATTTTGGGCAGAAATAGATTACCGGATCAAAGTGCGTCGTGTGACTAAGGGGTCAGACATAGAACATGTGTGACTGTCTCAAACAAAACTTAAAATAATCCCATACGATAATGTTGCAAGTAACAATTACTATTTTATTGTTCTTGATTCATAGTGCATTGAAATCGTATACTTTATGAGTCACCCTATATTCAGCTCATGCGAATGATAGTAAAAAACGCTTCTGAGCATAGATTTTTCTAGGAGGAAAAAATTCGTTACAAAATCACTTAACACCACACCTATTTATTTCTGAAACGTATGAATAGAATAAAAATAGCAGCCATTTTTTACCAAACAATTAGTAAAATTAATAAAAATCATTAAAAGTGAAAGAAAAGAGAATGAATAAATGCAAATTACTTTCAGAATAAAATAAACATTCAAAGAAAAAAAGTAAACGAAACTAGTTTTATTTAGAATTAAATAATTTTGGTTGCAATGAAAGTTATCACTTAATATGTCATGAGATTCTGTTATTCCCCGAAATTTGTTAAGGAAGCAGCCAATTTTACCGTTTACAATCTAAAACATTTTCTCCATTTAAACTCTTTGCGAAAAATATTCCGACATTCATTTAAACAAAAGTTTACGGCAGATAAATTGATTTAGATTAATATTAAATTGTAGCGATTTAACTAAGTGCAGCATCTTTGCGTTTTTCACATTCATAAATCCAACAATATGACACGAACAAGCAATAAAAATTGACTATACACGTTTTGAAGTTATAAGGAACCCATTTTTCATAGAAAGGAAGTGAAATTAGCAAGAGAAAAGCTAGTTTTTTTATGTTTAGCAGAAGAACGATGTACCTTCGACCAAGATGCGACAAAAAAGCTATTTTTCTCGGGTAACTTGTCAATTCTCTTGCAATGAAGAGCTGTTTTGGTAACTCCTAAATATCTTTGCAACCAAACGACACATCCTCACATATTTTGAAGTTACGTGGAGCCTCTTCTTCAGTGGAAGAAAATGAACCTCTGGATAGTTAGGGACACGATTAGCAGGACAACGAAGTATATCTTACCAAGATGCGAGAAAATGGCAATTTTTCTCGTGTAGCTCCTCCCCTTTCTTTCCTTAAGAGGAGTCCTAACTCACATGCAAAACACGTGTGCCAAACTTTCATGTCAAATTATACAAAACGAACTTGATTTTTCCAATTTTTCAAAAGTTTATGATTCCTCTCTAAAGCGGCATCCCTAAATTTGGAAAACAACGTGAATACGATTGCGTTGAATGATGTATTCGACATTACATACGTTTTTTTAAATAAGAAACTCTAAAAGAGGTAATATACAAATGCAAAAGAATGCAAAGGAAATCTAATTTAAATAAAATGTTTTTTAAAGTAGAAAACCTTTCGCGCTAGGTTGCATTGAAGGTTTCGTTTTTTCCTCTTTAAACTTTAAGTGCATTCTGTTGAAAATATTCTTTATTTAACCTGCACTGAGATTACATTACATATTTCCAAAAGACAAATGTTTATTCATTGCGCAAATTTAGAATCTAGCATTGTATGAAGCTCGAGAAAAATGGCTAATCTACATTCACTCTTATGAATGCACAATCAAAAGACACAGCGATTTCAGTGGGTTTAATTAAAATATTTCAGTTTCAAAACGAAAAAGACTTTTCATTACCGAAATACTTTAAAATGTCGCTTTCCAAGTGAAACTGCAAAACAAGAACGTGGCTCTGCTAATAATTTTCCCAGCGGATGTTTCTCAAAAGAACTGAAATTGAGATTTCCTATTTTACATTTTTCTGTACTAGATTAAGTAAGCACCGGCATTCTTTGAAATAGCTTGTTAAGAAAACAAGCATTTTCGAACAGCTCTGTTCAAATTTCTATAGTTACAACTCATTTCAGTTAAATATAATGTACAAATGTAACAATAGTTTGCATGGGACATTTTAATCCGCTTTTAAAATATTTCAAAACATTTTTCTTATTATTTAAATCAGTGTCTCTAAAGCTTTTCAATTTTACAGAACCCTTTTGATAATGCCCCATTTTCAGGAAGTTCTCATGTCTATAAAATAAATAAAGTAATTTTTAAAAAGCACAAAGAAACACTCCTAATTCCTCATCCATTTAGAGCTTTCGGAAAATCAGTAAGATGTTAATTGACAACCATTAACGTCTTTTTTTAAGCTATTGAAAGAGAATTTAGGCATGGGGCCGTATATTACTAAAAGAAGCACTAACTTCAAAAATTAATTGATTTCTGATCTCCATTCCGGATACCCATATCCGGTAGAAAAGAAATGCATGATATCTGGTACCTGACATCCGTCAAAATCACTATCCGGTTTAACCATAGTGTTCTTTCTTTCTTTTTTAGGAGAAAGCTGCTTTGATAATCATAGATAGATGTTTCAGCTTGCAATTTAACTTTTTGCCGACTTCAGAATTCTAACCATTAATGGGGGGAAAGTGCTTTAATTTCAGTAAAAAACATCAACGACCGCTGAAAATTACTTAGGATTTAATTATCATTCATTTATTAGAGGGACTCTGTATTGACTCAAGTACAGAAATAAAAATGCTATTCCTTTCCGTCTAAAAGAATCATTTCTTGCAATAGAAACTGCCGGTTTTGTGCTCGTTTAACGCACAACAAATAGAGCTTCTTCTCGTTCTACAAACCTACAATTCCATTCCACTTGTTCCTGATCGCTCTGACGAAAATAGCAAGAAATTACATTTAAGGAATGGCAATGGACAAATTTATTAGGGATTGAGAGCTAATAACAGCGGTTAGACATGCACACCATTTTGTCACCACCTAAAACTACTTCTAAAATCTTCATTTTCCCGTATTTTTCGAATGAAGTGTTTTATTTTTGACTTCTTTTAATAAAACTTTTCAATGTAATAAGTTTTCTTTCCGTTTTCTTTTCTAAGTTTTAAAGAAAATGTTTGAATAAAAAAAGGTTAAGAAACTGTATTCGGAATACGGAGAAAAAGAAACCAAAGATGCTTATTGCTATCATTGTCTTATTGAGTAAGTCAAGTGTTTTGATAGGTTAGGTATTTCTGTTTATTTAGTTCTATTGAAGTCTGTTGGAAGTTAAGCATTAATAACGTTATAATTCTTTTCAAATGCCATGGTCGTGCGTTGTCAACTACAAAAAAAAAAAAAAAGAAAGAAAAACTTAAGTTGATAGACAAATAAACACCATTCAGATGCCGTCAATCAAGGATAAAAGTTATGCAAATAGTTTATTTTATCTGTGAATTTTACTGCTCTCGTTTTTTTATCCAATTTTCCCGTAAAAGTAAAAAAAAATAATAATAAAGCAGGAAAGAAGGCTTAATGTATCGTGAAAATATCGTTAGAAATTAAGAAAAGTCAAAAATAAGTGAAGTAATTAAATAAAGATAGAAAAATTAAAAATTTGAAAGTAGGGTTTTGAAATGGGGAAAAAGTGTGTCTACAGGTCTGTCGATCATTTTGTCTGTCTGTCGGTCTGTCCCCCCCCCCCCCCCTAATAACTTTTGAACGAATTGTCCGATTCAGAAAGTTCTTTTTGCATTCGAAAGATCTAGACGAAGACATTTGATTTCCATATTTTAGTTTTTGATTTGAGAAGTTTTCGTCAATTTTGAACAGTTAAAAAATTGTAACATTAGCTCCTATGGGCAAAAATGAAGCAAATTATGTAAACTCCGGCACACGGTGCAAGTTCCTATGAGCAAGCTTATTGGAAGAAGCCTCGGCGTGAAATATTAATTTGAACAATTTTTGTTCATTTTTGAACAATTAAAAAAAATTAACATAGCGCCTACGGGGAAATTTCAATCCTATATAAATTCTGATCTAACGGACCGATTTTGCTTGGAACAAACTTTATTCGAAAGCTCTTATAACGTAGAACATGTTACAGGTAGAAAGTTCATTCAGAACTAACGAGCCTATTTTCCTATGAAATTTTTTAATAGGGATTTTCAAGAATATTTTTGAATTACTGAATGATTAAAGCATAAAGTGAAAGCATGAATAATCACATTAGTGAATAAATGAGCGAATGAATAAAAGAAATAAGTAAATGAGTGAATAAATACAGGAACGTGTGAATGAATGACTGAATAAATGAATGAACTAATAAGTGAGTGAATGAATATGTAACCGTTGAAGAAGGTATATTTGAAGCAACTAAGAACTAAAGCTAAACGAGAAAAAGAGAGAGAAGTTGCTAGATTATAAACTTGAAGTTGGTGTATACGGGAAAGTAGGCTCGTATAGTTCTTGACGGAATTTCTTGTTTTAATTAAGAAAGCGCCACCTCGACAATTAAAAAGAATTATGACGTTATTAATGTGGAATTTACAGAAGACTTCAGTAGAATTGAAGAAACAGAAATACTTAACCTATCAAAACACTTGTCTTACTCAATAAGACAATGATAGCAATTAGCACCTAACTTTCTTTCTTTTCATTTTTTTCCCGTAGACGGATTGCAGCTTTTTAAACTACATATATATTTTTTATATAACTTTTCCGTTTTAAACTTATGCGATAGTTTTGCAAAGCATATGATATGGAAAAACAACGAGAAGTGTTTAAGTTAGGACATTTGGAACAGAAGGTAAAGATTCGTTCGCTACGGAAATCATTTCGTTCATTACGGAAATAATTAAAATATTTAGAATTCAAAAATACTGAAAGCGAAGTGTTGCGGGGAGGGGTTTCACTTTAAAATGGATAACCTTTTTTTTTTGTAGATCACGTATGGTCTTTTTTAAACCTGATGATTTTCGATCTAGCATAATATACATAAACCCCACCAACAAGTTACTGTTTATGACATAATAATCAAATTAATTCTCTTAATTATATTATTCAGTACCAATTGTTTTGTTGTGTAAATTTAGTTTCACTCTTCATCACAGGTCTTTTTATGTGAAGAAACGTGCTAAAGATCATTTCGATAAGACTTATCAATCCCTTCCTGATTGGGAGGCGTATTATTTGAAAACAATTGACAGAATTAAATTATATCATTCGGAGTCAATGGAGCATCCAGGATTTATTTTTCAGGGTATCCATTCCCTGGACACGCCCATGTTTATAACAGAAGAAAGAATTACTTCTACAGCAGTATATGGAAGCAAGAGAAAAAAAAAAAAACACCAACTCATAGCTACGGTAAGCGACATAATAAAAAAAGTACGGCGAGAGATTGGGGGGGGGGGGGGGAGGATGAACTTTTATTTTTCAAATTGATAACAATTTTAAATGTTTAATACACAACATTTTTGGAACAGGACAAAAGGAAATTATATTTCTAGTGCAATAGGAAAATAATTAAAATCACGCATACTAATCGTGTGCAAAAACTCATACCTTTTCTTTCTGTTATTTGAAGCTTTCAATTTTTCCTGACAAAAATAAACGTATATACTGGCTTAGATTCTGCTATGCCGTTTCTTTGACTCACAGCTGATGGTGTTGTCACCTATTATGTTTCGTTCATCGGTTCTATTCTAAACCCTTTGTCTCCCAAAAAGATCACGCTGAAAATTTAACCTATGTCACTCAGACCCCAATAACGAATCGATTGACACCTCAATTCTCAAAATCAGATGAATAGTTTAGACGCTACGGTGGAACACAAGTAAATACAAACATATATTCACACATATAATACATAGATTGCTAAAAACATAACCCTTCCTTCTGACTTTGCCGTAGTCGGGTAAAAAAATCAAATGAAGGCGTTTATCAAGCGAATTATTAAAAAGAATTTTAGTTACTCATACATCGATTCGATTCTGGTATGACTCAAGAAAAGAAAATAGAAACACTACTTGTCATTCCTTACCGTCTAAAAAAACATTTCTTGCAGTTGAAACTGCATGTTTTATGCATGTTTAACACACAACAAATAGAGCTTCTTATCTCTAAGCATTTTACAAATCTACAATTTTATTTCACTTGTTCCCGATCGCTCTGACGGAAAAATACAGAAATTACATTAAGGGAATGGCAACGGAAAAAATATCCGCCGGCCAAGCTGCGGATCGAATATTTTCTCCTATATGCATTCAAATATGAATAATTCAGAAGGATAGCAAAGGCAACAAGATGAAGAAAAAGGAAAGAAAAAAGAAGGGAGAAGGGCCCGTAGAATTCTCATGCGTTCCATTTCGTTTTGAGTGGAAGTTGTAGTCGCACGGAGAAGTTTCGGAATTATTATGCATTAAAGGGCTTGACCCTTTATACAGGTACGCAAAGATGAAAGTAATTTCGATAGCGATGATTGAAAGAAAAGAATTTTGCCGAGCTGTTTTTTTTTTTCTTTCACACAAAAGATTGCGTCAGGTTTTGGGTCGTTATATTCTGCATACATTACAGTTGAAAGATAAATTTGAATTGGTTTGGAAATTGGTAATTCTGTGAGTAAATCTTATTTCAGTTACATACATACCTGAGAAGAAATGTGGGTTTTGGCTGAAAAAAAGAGCGCAAATGAAAAAAGTAGCAGAGAATAATTTAATTTTTTTTTTTGAGGGGTATGAAAATCAAAGCGAGGAACTTCAAGTGTACTGTTTTTCAAAAATACTTTTATTTTCTTTTTCAAACGGCAACTGCAATAATTTTAATTTCATGTACTGCCTTAACTTTCAAACAACGTAACACGTATCATGTAATGGATATTTTTAATGATAACTGAAAAATCATTTTAATGACTCAAGGTGCTGTGAATTTAATTCCTTTTAAGATTTAAGTACTGGAAACTTGACATTTTCAAATACTATGATTAAAAAATGCTCATCCAAAATTTATCGATAGTTTTTATTGTGTTAAACTACTTTCATTTTGCAGTGTTACTATATTTCTCGTTCTTTTTTTTACTTCTATTTCCCCTTTGAATCAGTGTTGATTCACAAATATCATCTGCTATATGTCATGATAAATATCGTGATACATATCATGATGTTCATAAACTGAGATGTATCATGATATATGCCCAGCTATAAAATTTACTGAACAACTAAAGTTCAAATCTATTTACATTTATCCCAGATTACTGAGTTTCTCACTTTTGTTTCAACAAAGTAATAGAATATATTTATAAAAAAAGATATATTATGTTATAGATTACAAGCGGTACTTGCACGGCTATGCCCGTATTAAAAAATGAAAAGACCAGTCGGTTCGCCATTGTGTATATAGTGGTAACTTTATGTATAAATTATGTTACTTTATTAAAAAGTACATTCCACATAATTAAAAATTATCCTCCCACGGCAACCAACCAGCAATACTACACATTTAAGCATTTTTTTTTACAAAACACACAGAATAAAAAGGAAAAAAAAAAATATTTAAGAGAAAATGCATTTTGTTTGTTTAGTCCAAGTACCCACACAAAGAGGACGATTATAATTTATTAGAATAGTTTTAATTAATGAACTTTTAGTATATTTAGATTTTATCTTATATTCATTCACAGTGAAACATAAAGCCGAAATTTTGTAGCTTGCAAAAACTAACAACAGCAAGCAAAGCTTTAAAAGCGGAAAAACCTTTCATCCGAACTCAAATAGGCAAATAACATGTGTGCTAATTCACTGAAGAGAAAAATAATAATAACATAAATAGTAATAATAAGTGGGAATAACAAAAATCGCTATAAAGGATAACATTTCTTTAAAAGAAAAACCTGTGCAATATGGAGAATGGTCCCGTAAAATGCATGTCAAAATAAGGAAATAAAGAAAAAAGCTATCGATTGCCTGTGAGCCGCCGGAAATAAACTTTTATTCGTTTAAAAAACAAAAAAATAATCAAAGTGCCAAAAAATAAATAAATTACAAATCGGCTGCTCCTCAAAATCCTAAAAACCGCAAGAAATTAATTTTAATCCGTTAAAAAAAAGAATCATAAGCCATTCGGCATGGTAACAAGTCCAATAAAATAAAAAGCAAGCGCTTTATTAATCGTCTGGAAAAAAATATAATCTATATATATATTTCACTTAGCGTGGACCAGTTACGACTAAATTTTGCAGTACGATACGATACTGACATCATGCAAAAACAAACTTGGGTAAAACGACATTCAAAAATTTATTTAATGATTGGGAAAGTAACATAATATTTGTATTTATTATCGTAACTTACGGGCATTAAAGGGGTCTGCCTGCACCAAAAAGACGAGTTTTGCGAAAAAAATCGATATTTTTTTATTTTATATTTAAAAAGAATGTATATTTAAGATTTCAAAAATGTTTGGTTCTTATTTCTACGATACATAGAAACGAAGTTACACGCAATTAAGTTATCCAGAAGTCGCATCGCGAGCACATAAAAGTGGAATTTAAAATGCGTTTTCTGAAGAACTACGTTTTTCGATATCTTTGTTCACGGCAGATCTCATAACTCGAAAAGTTTTATACCCATTACTGTGATTTTTTAAAGTATTGTTTCACACATTGCTATCTGTGTTTTGAACTAAAAGCTAAGCTCTATGTCAGTATTTAAAAAATTTACAGGCATTTATTTGTGAAATATTGTGTTTTTTTCGGTGAAAAACGTATGAATTTCAACAAAACTGCTATATTTTTCTCAATTTTGGACCTATTATAAAACTTTTAGTTCAGAACACAGTTAAGTAATATAGAAACATATATTATTAAGGATTTTAAAATATATCGAGTTAAAGTGAGTATAGAGTGTTTGGCGTAAACTGTAAAATTCGCCTATTTTTTGCTAAAATTTCCCAATTTTTCGAAATTTTATAAAAATATAGCTATTATTTTGTTTGCTTTATTAATTTTAATTACTTTTTAACTTAAAAAAATATGCATTTAGTAATTATTTCATTGTTTTGAAAAAAAGCCTCCGAACGTAGGCAGACCCCCTTAACACATTTATTTCCTTTTCTTAAAAAGTATTTCCATTCATAACTCAACTTTTAATAATTTCCGATTCTTTGGAGTGGCAACAACTTAGTTTGTTTATATCTAGCGATCTTTTCTTAAGCCGTATGAATTTTAAAGTTTTTTACGATTTTAAACTTTCACATAACGTCTACCAGTTACGATTAAATTTCATGGTACGATACGATACTGACATCATGGAAAAAACGAAATATAATACAAAGATATTTAAAAATTTGTTTAATGATTATCATGGAAAAGTAAAATGATATTTGTATTTATTATCGTAACTTACGATCTTTTAACAAATTCTTTTCTATTTGCTAAAGAGCATTTCCGTTCATAAATCAATTTTTGATTTTCGATTTTTTGGAATGGCAACACCTTAGTTTGTTTACATCAAGTGTTCTTTTCAAAAGCTTTTCTAATTTTAAACCGTTTTCCTTAAAAGTATTTCCATTCCTGACTCAATTTTTAATTTTCGATTCTTTGGAGTGACAACAAATTACATTGTTTACATCGAGTGATTTTTTGCAAGTTCGATTGTTGAACATATAGCCCGCAGATGTTCTGCAGGGGATCAGCTAGTTTTAGTTAATTACCGTGAAAAAATAATTTCGAACCACGGAGAAAATCGCTTATAACTTCTTTTCTACTTAATTTAGAGGTTTCAAAGTTTAGCACGCGGAACAAAACTCTTTCAGGGGTAATTTTTTACACACATTTCAATGGTATCAAGCTCGAAACAATGCGATAATTTCTTCCAGAAGAAAAGGACTATTTTATGCAATTTTCGGCTATAAATTGGAATAAAAAAGTAACAAATTCTAATTTCAGAAAACACTCTTCGAGGTGCACGCTCCCATGTTCTAAACTAATTTCGTGCCAAATTTCAGTAAAATCCACCGAACGGTCTTGGCCCTACGCCGAACACAGACAGATAGACAGATATACTTGCTGTTTTATTAATAGTAGAGATATAGATATAGAGATATTATAGGAATCATAATTAAACTGTGCTTGCTGTGATGAGTAGGAGAATAATAATGACACTAAGAATTGAAATAAAGAACAAGGGGTCGCTTGTGAAAAAATGGGTGGACGCAATTCTTCTACAGCACTCTAGTCATACTTCTTAGTTGTCTTTGACTTCTTAGCTTACATTGAACTGATATGTCATTCAATTTGAAAAATTAAGCATAACAATAATCAACGCCATTACAATGTTTTGCAAATATAGTTCTACAATTATGGTACGTTAAAATTAAAAGTAAGTAGACAAATGCAAAATTTGTATTTTCTCATGATCACGAACATATCTACATTTATTGCAGAACATTTAATTGTTAAAGAACCATAGAAAACTGGTGGTGTTCATATTTATATGAATATAACGATTACAGTTATTTATGGTTTTATTTATACATAAACCCACCAATAAAATAAACGGTTTTTAAATGGAGGACTTCAGTGATTAAAACCTTTCGCTAAGAAATGAACCATTATGACGTCCTGAAATTTTTATTAAAGTTGCGAAACACACTTCATTTTCTAAGGTAAAAATACCAAACGTTTCTGTAAAATATCATTTCCCACAAATTCATTTATTCTGCAGTTCTTTTCAGGGAACATAGGTCCCAAATTTTGGTTAAATAAATTTGTTTGTGGATAACTTTTACCCCATAAATTCCTAGATTATTTACAGCAAGCTGAACATCGAGTATCTATTTTCGATATTTTCCGAGATAAAATTCGAACACTTTAGCATTAAAGTGATCAATTACTAAAATATCTATTTCCTATGTTTTTAAATAATGAAGCCCAATTTTTAATAATAAGGAATAGTGTGAACAGCATGACAATAATTATGTAAATAGAATATTTTTTTAAAAATCATGTGGAATTACCTATAAAACATGATAAATAAGCTTTTTCCCTTATATTTGTTGACGAGTAAATACTATTGAGAGTTTTCGGATAAAAAAAAGAAACGGTTATCAAAAAGCAGAATTATAAACGTAAAACAAATATTTTTCAGATTAAAAATATATTCATCGTTTCAACTATACATTTTTACTAATATGGGATTATATAATTATGAAAGCAGAATACAGTGCTATATTATTTTGAGTACAAAAAGGTTCCATAAGGGTTAAAACTCAAAACAGTTCTATTGTTTCAAAAGTATTCCGAAACATTTTACATGAGTGTGGCAATTAGTTACATAAAACTGAATGTGGAGAATGAATGTAGACTTTTCTTTTAGGACAATTTAAAAAACAATTTTTTAAGACTTACATTTAGATCTATATAGTGAAAGGAAACATGTTTCAATTATAAAATCAGCACAAAACTTTTAATCAGTTCTGACAAGCACTGTTCCAATTAATGATACATCTAATCATAAAAAATAAAATCATTTTTGACGTGAAAAGTTTCAATACTCGCATCTTAGAAAAGAGATACTGCAATTAGATAACGAAGGAAAGTCAACAAAAAAAAAAGTTTGTCATCAATTAAAGAATTTTATTTTAAACTTCAACTCCTCTGATAGGCTGAACTCAACTTCACACGAAGATCACACGCTGGCAATGAAATCTCGGTAGTTCAGTTAAGCTCTTTAAAAAAATCTTCCTTCGAAGAAGATTGCTCAGCTAATTAAGAAGTCAAACTTGTCAGCGAAAGAAAGGATTTAAGTCGATGAAACATCGTAAGTTTGCTGACGGGAGTCGTCTCTCGTCGACATTGACAGCAGAATTTGACTTTGCTTTAGGGAAAAGTGACAGGCACGGTTACGTGGAAAGTAAATCTATTGAACGAACGTTTCCCCTTTAGGTTAATGTAAGAGGTGACGTAACTCAAAAACGAAAAAAAAAAAAAAAATTCAGTTGATTAGAGGTATGAAATATGTTCTGTGATATTTTTGACGTTTAATTTCTAAGTGTTAGTTTTTATTTTCTCCTATATCCAAAATATGTGTAAAAAAAATTGGATTTTGGATTTATTTACACGTTTCAAGGTGTGCTGATTCTGTTTTGACCAATTTTTGTAAAAGCCCGTCTGTCTGCACGCGTGCGTTTTGTTTTCTTTTTTGTGCGAGGGGGACACTAACTTGAAACGTAATGCATGGAATCGAACAAAATTAGTACAAACATATACCCTGATGGGAAATGACGCCGATTAGTTTCTAGTCCGAATCAATTCGAGCGACCAGGAAAAATCGAAAGTTTTTCTCTCACGTTTTTCGGGGTTGCTATATCAAGAAGTAATTGAAAAATTGAAACAAAAGTGAACCTCAAAAGGGGCAAGTGATTTTTAAATTTTGGCACCAGTCGCTTCAAGAACATGGATCAATCCAATGTTTTTCCGGCTAGGCCTAACTGCTTAATCTGGAGAAGTAACGTAAGGGTTCGAACAAAAACTGGGATGCAAAGAGGCCAGAGTGAGAAATGGTGCTGATTAACCTTCGGCACCTTTCGCTCATTAGAGGGTGGAACAATCAAGCAATCGAAAGTTTTCTTTCTCGCTACGCGTGTATTTTCAAGTATCCAAGTGGTGTGGTATAGCCAATGGTTGCTCTTGCACCAATAAAATTTAACCAACCAACCGGAAAACCCAAGAATTCAATGAAAATTGGCTAGTGTACCTCTATGGGATGAGGCCGCCAATTGCTACACGGGAGCGGTGCGTTTTGATAATTTATAAAACAAAGCATTAAGATGAAATATATAAAGTTTTGTGATGGCCACAGCAGGTTAGATTTCGTAGCTTAAAGAGTAAAATTTTAAACTGTAATGAATATGTGCATTCTTTTAGCCACAGCCAATTAATTATGAGGCGAGAGAACTGTTCGGTCACGTACCACATTTCGTCGTAAAGCACTGAGAAAAAAAGCACTCAAACAAGTGAGCAAATGAGCTCGCAATAGTTTCTTTCCCCTTCATGACACAGATAAAGTCACGTGATCCAGAGTTATTTTTATATTTAGAATCTACTAGGTGTCCTAGGTCCCTCTACTTTGTCCACGTGTAAATTTTCATGTGTATGTGTGAGAACTACCGGTTTGATTCAAATGTAATCAATGAGGGCGGATGGTAAAGAAGGCGCTTTTTTTTGGGGGGGGGGGGGCGCTGCATTTCTGGGCGCCCGAAGTCCTAAGCAAAATTAAACGGCATTAAGGTGTCGATGGCTTACAAACCGTAACATTATGGCACTAAACAACTTTTTTTTTCTTCAAATTGAACAATCAAACACTCCTTTGTGGGTGCTGATTTCTGGGGAGGGGGGTAACTGTTTTGTCGATTCTGGGCTGGAAAGCACTAGGACGCAACTATACACAACGGTCGTTTTAAAAGAATAAAATACTTTCTTTTACTCAATTAATTCATAAATTATCTTTTGAATTTAGGTTTTATCGCATAAAAATGATGCATTATTGTAAAATGGACTGTGTGGCTCTATAATTATAGATGAAATCGAAAGGAAACCAGTATAGGCATGATAGTTTAAGTCAGAACGCATTCGGTGCGTAACTGAGGAACCCGGTTCGAGTCACAGTCCGGACGAATCGATTTTAGTACAACTTGTTAGCCAAATGCTAACGTGTCGATAACTCAGTTCATGAAGTACACTATATTCACAAAAATTCTTTTATTTTAAAAAAACCAATTGCTGCGACACTTAAGAGCACGCAAAAAAAAAACATACACGGCCTTCCAAGCCGACAAATTCAATCTCTTGCAACTCTTAAAATCTCACCATTCCTAACTTGAAAAGTCTTTTATAAACATACAGCCGCCTGGTGGCGTTCACATTATGCAAATCTACTAAACAAAATTAATGGCAAAACTGTATTCAACGGAATTTAACAAAACTCCTTTTAAATACACTACTCCTGTAGGATACTATCGTTATAGTATCCCATAGGAACCGTGCATTTTAAGTAGCCTATGTCATTCTCTGACCCCTAAAACTACCACAATGCAAAAAATCATGTCGATACATTGCTCTGATCTGAAACAAATTTATCTCAGAGCAACCGTAAGTTTTACCTGGATAAAAAGACGCCTGTGTATTAGTAATTGAGTAAAAATCAATTAGTCAGGACTGGGACTTGAACCCAGGTCACTCAGTTACGCGCCGAGTGCTCTACCACTTAAGCTGTCAAGGCGATACTTTTTTTTTTCAGTGCCATTATATATATTGACTCACACCGTTCATCCTACGGTAATGCACACTTTTCCTGTAGCGATATCCCACGGGAACCGTACATTTTTCCGGGATAAAAAGTAGCGAATGCACGATTCCAGACTATAAAGACGCTTTTACACTATGCCAGTTGAAGAGACAATTGTCTCTGGACAGTTGGAGGAATGTCATGGCCAGGACAGTTGGAAGAGAACCTGTTCACACTGTGAAAGTATTGGTATGGCAGTTGATGACGAAAAATGGCAAAACCAGACTTGACTGACAAGAGTGAATTGGCACAACACGAAGCAAAGCAACTGGCTTCAATGTTCACACGGCGTCAACTGGCTCGACAACTGTGATTCAGAGTAGTGGGGGCCTCACTCTGGGCCCAGTTCATTGTCCTTTGTCTACTCCTATAGACAACTGAATTTCAGAACAACTGTCGAGGCCGGTAGCTCGCCAATTGGCCTGAATTGTTCACACGTGGCCAATAACTTTATGCCAATAAGCTGTCTTCAGACAATTGTCTCTTCAACTGGCATCGTGTAAACGCGGTATAATATGTCTCTGAGCCAAACTTCACCCAGATCCGTTCAGCCGTTCTGGCGTGATTGAGTAGCAAACATACAACCAAACTTTCACATTTATAATAGTAGTAAAATTTCGCCGTGGTTCAGCTATAGTTTAGGTAGTTGCAGTTTAGGTAGAACTGCTGGACATTCGCATTGGCATCACACCTTTACGAATTTAATTGTATCCAAACAATACATGATTTTTTTAAACAAAAAATATTTGTTCATCAAAGAAAAGATTTCCGCTGAAAAAGCATAAAGAAAGAAAAAGGACAAAGCTTAAAAAGCTCACCGAAAAATTGATTTTTATAGAAAATGAAAATGTTGATATAAAAGCATCTGTTTATTGAGGTTTAAGCCGTCATAAAAAAATACGAAAGTCTTCTGAAATATGTTTCTGAGTGCAGAAAATCTCTGAATTTAAGATAATTTCTAGAAGACTTTAGAGTTTTTTTTACTTCCAACTAATGAAATTTTTCCAACTTTCTAGAAACCAATTGCATTACTCTCAAAGAAATATTGGCATGTGTTTAGATACAAAGTATTAAGAAAAAGATAGCTCTTTTAATTAAAAAGTCATCTTGTCAACAAAAATAAAAGGTTAACGAGAGACTAAGAAAGTTCGCTGACATGAAACAAGTTTTCAAATGGACATTGACAAGAGAATTTCATTTTTGCTCCGAGAAAAAAGACAAGTTATTAAGAAAAGGCAATGTATAACTCACATCAATGTTAAAACATTAGGCGATAAAAATAATTTTCTTTTAAACCCGCTAAAAATAAAATCAGCTTTATTTAGTTTAATAATTCGTTTCTTTTATTTATTTACTTTTCTTGTGACTAATTTGAGATTCCTTGCGTTCGCAAAACAAATTAATATTCTTAGAAATAATATCTATGTAAATGCAAAGCAAAACGTGCAGTTAATTCACCGACAAATTATGTGTGACAATAAATGATTCGTCGCAAAAGTACGGAATACTTCATCTTATTTTTTTTAAACAAATAAATTTCCTTAACTTCAATTTTTCGTCTGAACTTTATTCGTTCATTATTCACTTGCAGTTATCAATGCTTTTATGAGTTGATCTCAAGAAATGAATTGATTATGTTTTGCATCTACTTATTTGAGTCATTGTAAATATTAAAGATTTAGTTCAGAATAAAATGTGTGATTTACTTATGAGAAGCAAAGTATCAAATCCACACATAAATTAAATTTGCCACAAACAATGAAATTTGAAATTCATTTATTGAAAACAATTCCTTAGAAACACTATTGCCTTTAAATTTTCGACCCACTCTAGAACTTTATCAAGTTTAAATGTTAAATAATAATAATAAATATTATTGCTATTATAATAAACTAGGAAACCCGGAGGTCATACGAAATGACTGCTGTTCAAGATATTATAAATATACAATTCTCCCAATAACCGGAAATGCACATCAAATCAAAGAGATATCTATCAGGTAGAACAGTAATGAATAAATAATAAAGATAGGAGCCTCAGTGGCTGAGCGGTCAAATCGACTGGCTCCGGTGCCTCCCTGCGCGGAGAGAAAGAGGCGTGGGTTCGATTCCCACCTTTGCCCTGGGTGTATTTCCCTCTTTGTATATTAAAATCTGTTGTGCTGTCTTGTTCTATCTGTCATATTGGACGAGAGTTTGAGGCATATCCTTGAGAATAACAAATAAACTCGAATATTTATGTGACCTGAAATGGTCGTAAACAAACAAACAAATAATAAAGATATAATAATTTCGGGAAAAAATATTCTTACCGAAAAAAAACCATCTAAGTTATAATAATCAGTAAAATAAAAATATTATTTACTATATAATTAAATTGTGTGTGAAAAATATTTATTTATATCCAGCATAATCATCGTCAGAACAATAGTTTTAACGAAACTGCAAAAAGGAGCGCTGCCGCTTTAATATATATAAAAAGCGCCGACACGATAAACACATTAAAACAAAGAAAGAGGGATAAAATTAAATTCTCGTTTGCATTTATTTTTAGCGGAGATTGCAAATCTAGCGATGCCTCACTCAAAATGCTAGAGAAATGTTTTGATTATTAGTCGTTTTCTTTATAGAAACAATTGTGCGCGAGGCAGTTTTCTCGGAGTAAGAAATTCGGAATAAGCTATCGGCGGCAAACAGACACTAAAGCGGCTTATATATGAGATAATTATATATATGTATATACATAAATATATATACAGATAGATACTTTTTAATTACTGCGATTGAAATTTTAAATGTTTTTCAAATGTCCTATGACATGAAAATCGGAACTTAAAATATAGTTTATAGGCCATTAAATTTCTGAACAAATTTTTTTATAGTTGTTTTTAAAATAAAATTTGTGTTTACCCTACAATACTTTAGACAACAGCAGCCGTGGTCTCGACTTTTAATTCCGTTCAAGGTCATGGATCTTATTGACTGCTATCGATCAGTATAACACTTCTCCCAATAGTGTTCCAGTGACTCGAATTCCACTTAGGGCTGTAGACTCCCAAGCAATTCAAAGGAGCACTTCGTGCTCGGTCTGTTTAGCGAAATATAGTTGTACAATATAGGGATTGTTGGATTACAACCAAAGTATATGTCGTGGCGAGGTGAAGGGTAAAGCTGAGATTCGATCTAGGGTCCACGTGTAGCTAATCTGTTGCCTTGATCGCATTGCCGAAAGACGTCTCAGGTACACTACAAAATTTGCGTCTAGTTGCCACCATTTTTGGTGTTACTAAACACGATTTTTGGTGTTCAGTTGGTGCAAAGTTGAAAATTAATCAATTTAATTTTTTTATGTGTCCAAAAAAATATAGATAGTATAACGTTTTCTACCACATGAAATTTGTTAACTCCATTACCTATCAAAATTCATTGCAATTGCTAATTTCTATGAAAATGGGATAAATGAATAATCGGAATGAATTTTTGAAGCACAGACGAGTTAACGAACATCGTATGCTAAAAAATATTCTGCTGTCTGCATTTTTTAGACACACTTAAGGGGGGAGATACGTGTAAACATCCCAAACAATTTTTTTTAAAAAAATTCTTCATAAATCGATTCTATAACTGTTCAATAATATACCTTGAAAATTTCAAAGCAAAATTCTAAGTCGTTTAAAAGTTATAAGCATTTGAGCGCGCGCCCCTTTTGGAGCAGTTGAGCAGGTAGTCCCTCATGAATGACCTGAAGGGTATTAGAGAACGTTCCTTTTATTTCTTTTAACAATTGAGACCTCGGATAGAAATTTCTATAAGTATTAGTATCTATAAGTATTTTTTAAAAATGATTCATTATGACTGCCTTAAATTTAACTTCAATTCCACTCTTTTTTTCAAACGCGATTTTTTCGAAACTACTTTTGTCGAATTTGCGTACACTCTAGCTCACAGAGTTTTTGATCAATCCTTACCAAATTTAGCACACATTTTCTTTTTATATACTCGCTTTAGTTGAACTAGAATCACAAACATATCTTTATTTTTACTTTTTTTATTTAAAAAAAAAGAACAGAAAAAACAGTTAAAAATCGTACTTAACTTTCTCATTCTAAAAAAAATAGAAATTTTCAATTTTTTGTGATGATTTTAGTTCAACTAGAAGTGACACTTATAAAAAAAGTAGATTTAAAAAAAAATGATTTCGGATAAAAATTGTGACCTCCAGGATGTACGCAAACTGCCGACCCGGGTGGCGACTCACAGTGTGCAGTAGCCGATATCTCCGGGATTTTTCAAGAAAAATGTTTAAAAATTTCAGTAGATGTTCTTCAATATATCTATAAAATAACCTCAAAATCTCAATAAAATATATTTATTCTTTATACGTTAAAAAAATTCATGAAAAATGCTCTTAATACGCCGTTTAACACGTATTTCCCCCCTTAAAATAATTTAAAATACATCAAAAACGGAAAAAATTACAACTTTACACCGACTGAACCCTAAAGTTGGTGTTCAGTAACACCAACCATTTTTACAGTGTAGAAGAAACTCGAAATATTTTCTTTCACCGTACGCCACAATGTTAACTGGAGATTAAGCAAGCATTTAAGGGGGAAACACAAAAATACTAGCACCTATAATTATAATGCATCTGTTGTCATTCTAAGTGTAATTTCAAGTTTCAAATGAGATAAAAATTATTATCGGGAGTGGGAAAAGCAACGATTTGGTCTACTTCAATCGTAAAATATTCTGTTTTGTGCTTATAAGTAACGCTAAAGGAGATGCTTTTAAATCTTGTGGTTCTTTCTTTCTTTCTTTCTTTACAACCATTTCAGGTCACATAAATATTCGAGTTTATTTGCTATTCTCAAGGATATGCCTCAAACTCTCGTCTAATATGACAGATAGAACAAGACAGCACAACAGATTTTAATATACAAAGAAGGAAATACACCCAGGGCAAAGGTGGGAATCGAACCCACGCCTCTTTCTCTCCGCGCAGGGAGGCACCGGAGCTAATCGATTTGACCGCTCAGCCACTGAGGCCCCAATCTTGTGGTTTTGTACGCTCTTTTGATGTGATGTGTATTTTTCAAGAGTCCCAACATTTTTTATTAATAAGTTTAGAAAAAGGTTGAAATTTTGTTTGCATATCAAGTTTATTATTTACACTTTAGAAAGACTGTTACATATTTTATAGAAAATAAGCGAAAGAGGTGGTGAGAAATATAATGGGGTAAGTGAAGCGTTTAATATTTTCAGAAAAGCGACATTTTGTTCTTATTACCACAGAAAACTCACATTTTGATTAAGAACTAATCTTGTTGGTTCGGATTACATACGAAGCAAAAGGATGTAAATGAGAAAATTAAAAATGTTGCCATAACTGGTGCAAACTATAGAGAAAGCACAACTATATATTGTGGCAAGAGATGATAGCACCATTCTATATTATGTCAAGATATGTTGTCACCACTGTATATAGCGGCAAGAGTAGCACCTTTCTATATTGTGGCAACAGGTACTACGCCCCAACGTGATTTAGGAAAAAGATAATAATAACAGCTAGTAATGTCCCATAAGATCCAAACTTCGAATGCGTTTTACTCGGAATCATTTTTTTTTTTTTTTTTTGGTCACTTACATATCTCATATGATCTATATAACTTCTTTTGTGTTCCAAAAAGAAAAAAACCTGGCTTCATATTTTTTTTTTTTTTTACAGTTCAAAAAATTTTACTTTCACCTTTATGTTTTACGTCACCTCAATTAATTTACTTTTTGCTATTGGAGATAGTAAACAATTTTGCTGTTGTATTTTCAGCAGATATTCCATGTATTATGTTTAAAACGTGCTTTTTAAAATTTTTCCCCAGTCTTTCAGTTTATTTATATGCCTAATTTTAACATACGCACAGATATTATATACATATATATATATATATATATAGGGGTCGTTCATAAATGATGTCAACTTTTTTTCAATATATTTGACCCCCCTCCCGCCTTTGTCACATGTCACGCTATATTAAGTAAGCATATACCCTTGCAGTTTAGAAACAAAGCACTACGTTACAGATCACATTTATAATTTTATTTTTGAACTTTTATGAGCATAACAATAATAATTATTTGTCTATTTAATTTGTGTAAAATAAAATTAAGGTTTACAATAAAAACAATTTTAGAATATAATGTAATAGTAAAAAAATATTAATACAAAAGAACAATTGAAAACAATGGAATTTCAGAGCTTGATCTAGTTTGCTCTAAAAACGTTATCCTTATTTTATGTACACAAAGTACTCTTAAGGGATTAAATTTCAAAATAAGAAAACCCCGCCTCGAAATGACTTTTATAACTGAACTGCCTTCTCATTTCATTCTTCACATGAATTTATAATATATATAATGTTATGTATTGTATATAACATAAGCACAAAATTTTAGACAAGCAATTAGCTCTCGAAAGAATAGTCTCTGCTTGTGCAAGCGCCAACTCACATACAGGCCCGCCCCAGCATGTATTTCAAAAGCCATTACACAAACAACACCAGACTATCTTGGGGGAATCAAATCCAACAATAAAATTTTTTCTAGACTAAGCAAAAAGCAAGCTTCTCGAAATCCACACGAGCTCAAAAGTAGACAAATTCTCTAAAAATCTAGGCGACAGGCAAAAGAGTAAGGAGCCAGCTCCCAAGTGAGTATTGAGAGGGGGGAGGGGGGTGATAGCGGAATATACCCCTCCCCCTTCGCACATTTTGATATCTAAATGAATCCATTTAGAAAACAGGAAATCAGTAAACAGCTTCCAAGTGATACCCCCAACTAACCAAGTAGATTATCCAAGTGATGACAGCTCATTTAAAAGAATTGCAGAATAATCCTTGTGTTTGGCGCCAGCACTGAATAACTATAGTCGGGGCCCAGTATTTATCGAGCCCTGCTTTTAACTGTTACGCAACCTCGTCGAATGTGGTAGTTGTAATGCACAAGGGAAAAAAGCAAGGATGTCTACTACGCCATAAATAATTTTTTTTATCTTAGAATTTAGGCAAAAGAAAAGTTTAAAATTGAATTCGACAGCTTGTGTTATATCAAAACGACTTACTTAAAAAATGAATGAAATAATACTATTTACTTTAAATTGGTATTGAGTCAATTCGTGTAAAAATTTTCGTGCAAATACAGAATTAGGTGTTATCGTACTGTCTCGATTACTTTTGCTCATACGTGTGGATTTTATCAAAACAGTTATGTAAGGAAACCAAAGTTGAAATGATGCTTATTTTGGGTTCAGCTGCTTTATTTTGATGTTTTTTCTCTTAGGGGCCGTTCATAAATGATGTCACGCTTTTTTCCCATGTATTTGACCCCCCTCCCCCCTTTGTCACAATATGTCACACTTCAGTGAACCCCCTCCCCCCCTTTGTCACGCGTCACGCTATGTTGCATAATTCATGATGTCACACTTCTTGTTACCCCCTCCCCTCCTTTTGTCACATTTTGTCACAATTTCACGAACCCCCCTCCCCCCCTCGAAGCGTGACATCATTTATGAATGATCCCTTAAGATTGTTCGAAGTCAGTAAAAATGAAACGCGCTACTTTGTCTTAAAAATCTAAACACCCAAGATTTGATTTTAACCTCTATCTAGACGATAATTTAAACCTTAATCAGCATCAATGTTATCGATATAAAATCAATAATACAAAACAAATTTTAAAATGAAAAAATAATTAATTAATTCGCTGATGTTAAATACTTTTACTTTAACCAAAATGGGTGATGTCACACTTCTTGATACCCTCCCTCCCCCTTGTCACAAACTGTCACAATT
Source organism: Octonoba sinensis (assembly GCA_038502835.1). Taxonomy (NCBI): domain Eukaryota; kingdom Metazoa; phylum Arthropoda; class Arachnida; order Araneae; family Uloboridae; genus Octonoba; species Octonoba sinensis. Next base: position 10,698,359 of record CM076606.1, on the reverse strand, counting down.
TCTAGAACCCCCTCCCCCCCTCGAAGCGTGACATCATTTACGAATGACCCCATATATATATATGTGTGTGTGTGCGTATATATATGTATGTATGTATATATATGCTATATATATACATGCATACGTACATACATATGTATATGCACAACCAGTACTGCCAAGATATATACAAAAAGTGTACAGTTTATAGTTCTTAATGTTAAAGTTTGTTTAATGCGAATTCCTAATACTCTAAATCTCTAAATCAGAGGAGCAAATTTGAAGAATAGTTGATTTAAAGAATGCTGCACACACTCTTGACTTATAAGACTTATTTCTTGGATTTTTGGATGTTGAGGAAATTTTTAACCTTTTTAAAAATATTAATAACCAGTTTAATAAAGCGAATATTAAAAATTTTATAATTAGAGATTCTAGCAGGGGAAAGCAAAAAAGAATATTTGTGCATACGTACTTATAGGAAGTGTTTGAGTTATTTAGAAAATAATAATCCACCCCGTTTTATCGCTACGTTATGAAAGAAAGACACATTTAATGTTTACCTTCTTTCTTTGCATAAGTCTTTAATTTTATTTAAAACATCTTTGCAAAGGCTTTTTGTCGTAAAAAAAACTCTTAACTAAAGAAATAAGGTTTTTTTTTTTTTTTGCATTTGCATTGAGAACGATAACTAAAAGATTATAGCGATAGAGGAAACAAAACGTTTTTAATTATGTTTAATTATCCTTAGGCTCGATATAAAAGTGGAAAAAAACTTCCTTTTATTACCTTACCAATAAAGCAAACTGTACATAAAAAGTCATTAGTAAATATTTTGAAAACCTCTCCAAACAGTTTTGTCATTACGCATTATTTTATTTTGAAAAGCATGCTTTAACATTAGCAAATATTTATTAAAGATAAAATTCATTACAATCACGAGTTGAAGAGTTATTTAAAAGAAGATAAGTACTGGTAATTTGTTTAATATTAATATATTGAAATGGTTCACAGATATTTTCAAGTAAAGTAAAATTTAAAAAGTGTTGCTAGAAAAAACAACCTTCAAATTCTAAAACATTAAACAGTACGAGGAACAAAAAAATGTGAAGTTACGAGAATAATTTAAAAACAAATAACACACAACATTTATTTTTTCCCTTTTATTAACTGGCATGTTTATTTGGTTAAACATTCAATATAATCCCTTTTCTTCACAGTGACGGAGACTTAACAGGTTTTCAATGAAAACCTAATGCGCCATTTTGTTCCTCTGTCGAATGGTTCGAGTACCCAAGCCAGAAAGAGGAATAACTATTCTTCAAATTTTAGGAATAATTTATAACTGTCAAACAATAAGGAACCCACATTGCAAAAAAATTTCCTTTAAATCTTTTTACAATGTTGATTTTCATCTCAACGTTTCCGCCGTCGGTACCCACGCCATTCGACAGCAACCATATGCGTACGTACGCAGTCATTACAAAATTCCTCAAAATAGACTCGGAGGAGGCAAAAATGGGTACTTTCGGCTACCCGCATGTGTGGAGATCATCATAATTCTAGAAAAAATTGATTCTTTTGTGCATAAAATAGAAATTTAGGTTGAAATTCAAGTGAGAAATTTTAGGAAAAAAATAGTTTATAACCTTAACTGTTAACTTTCGTAGCATTTATTTTATTACTTAAAAACTTTTTATTGGAGGAACACTTGCTATTTTATTGCAGACCTGTGCAATATTAGATATTCAAAATTGTAATGCAAATTTCTTGTGTCAGCAAGCAATGCGTATGGCGGTTTTATTTTGCCCTTAGGAAAATAATGTATTAACCCTACGTCATCTTTTCGGGCTTTACTTCAAAATGACTTAAAAGAAGACATGATACTCCTCCCTAGGTGTTACAGCATTATTTATATTTATAGCGCTTTGTCAAATCACAATTTTTATGGTGAGCGGACTGCGACGACAAGAGACCATTTTTTACGACGCATAAAACGTATCCTCCTACCTCAAATTTCGGGGATGCTCCAGTTGATAACCGAGTCATATATTATGCAAGAAAATCTTCGGTTTATTGTTTGATTTTTCGAGTCGCCTTGGCTTTTAAACACTTGGGACGAGATAAGCGATCGTTTAGGGGTCACACCTTCGAGAAACTTTTGATGGATTTTTCTTTGGAATTATGGGACGGAAGCTGAGAGGGTTAACGATCAGTGTCGCGTCTTGTTGTCGAGGAGACTAGAACGTGTCCTGGTTAAGTAAAGTTTTTAGAGGCTTTATCGTGCAATGCATCTAAGGAGTGCTGATGACGCCGAAAGGAGAATGTTTATCTGGATTTTTTATGGGATTATTCTTACACATGACGATGAAGAGATATGTAGTTCTTTTCTGCTTAATGAGAGTAAATTAAATAAGAATAATGAGTAAAAAAGGGGATGGTTTGCTTTTCAACAATTTAGCAATCGTAATTTTAATATATTTTCCATTCCGTCTGCACTAACATACAACATACAAGGTGGCCATTAAATAACTGTCCCTGTTAGGAGGCATATGAGGCTAAAATTAATGAACAGAGGGAAACCAAATTTCAGAGACAAACTCTGTAGGACATGGGAAGAAGATATCCGTAATAATAATAATAATAATAGTCAGCAGGTCGCCGATTAGAAAAGTTTTGGCTTTGCTGTCGCATAGAGATAGCTGTAGATTAAGCATATTTTGTAATGCATACGCATTGCAGCCTAGCACAAGCGCGCGCACGGAAGTCAACAGGGGTGCCCAATTATCCCCATAAAAGAATGATAATACGAAACTGGCAATTGGTTTTCAGTTTCAGATTTACTAGTTTCAATCTTAAGACGGTTTAAAAATAATTCTTCAAAAATTTCCGTGGGAAAGCACTTGCAGTCCCCATCTTTTTAGGATAATCTAAGCCACTGGATCCTCGGCACAGTGGAACCCCCATTAAAGTTCTCCGCACAGCATTCTAGCGCAGTGGGGAGCAATCTTTTTCACCCTAAGACCACATTCACATATTAATTATTTCACGCGGATTGCAACAGTGAAGTTAGTATGCGTTTTTCTGATAATGTTGCTAAATTATTTAAAAGAAACAATCTCTTTCACTGTCAAGTCAAACTTCAATTACTTGCGAAAATTTTTAAAAAATGTTTATTTAGGGTGTAACTGCACGAACACAAGTTAAATCAGAGCTTGTCACGTTTCAGAGCATCCTTTACCAGGCCACTAGAAAAGAGCTCCATGGGTCACTGGAGATTGCCAGGCTCATATCGGATGCTCCGCAATATATATATATATATATATATATCAATTACTCTAGTTAACAGACTCGAGCTTATTACATAGAACGTTTAAACATTTATTTAGTTATATTTGAAACGCTTCTTGTGATATCTACTAATTCTCTTGCAGCGGCTCAAACATGGTTTAATGAAGCAGTTCTTATCCTGCTAGCGTCAAAAGCTCTACAAACACATGCAAACATTTAATACCGGTAAGCATTTAATACCTGTATTAAAAATTTATTTCAATAAATGTGGCAATAAGTCAAATGAAGAAAGAAATTCAACGCAGACCACTGCGTTGACCAATGCAACCAATGCAACCAATACAGCAAGACTTCAATAGTTTGGGTAAAAAATACAAACACACCCCCAAAATCCAAATATATATAAGTCCAAATATATTAGTTAATGCTCTATATAAGTGAAAAATTACATTCACTGCTCTGTAAAAATTTTTACTAAAAAATACAACTTTTTTCTATACCTATCTTTACATTCAAGATCCTTACATATTGTATTTATAGCTATGGATCAACTTTAAATATGTCTTAAGATATTTTTTCTTTATGTGTCGAATGGGTTCCTCGAAAAAACACTTCTATGTGCTCCACCAGTCGACTAAGAATTTTTTTAAAGGGAATATCAATGAAAAATAACTAAATCAAAGTTTTTACAAAACGCTCAGTGGCATAACTTGTGCACCGATGTATCATAGCTTTTTGTAACGCTCCTTTTGTGAAATTTGAAAGACTAGAATGAAGTTAGTTAGTTTAAAGTAAACATAACAGTTACATAAAGACATTTATACTAATTAGAACAACAATGCTAAATTAATCACAAAATAAGTAAATAAATAAAAAAAAATATAAAAAAAATCAAAATAATTATAATTAAATTGTTTAAGAAATTCACGATTAAGTATACCATAACACGATATAAAAAGTTTAGCATCAACCACAAAAAGAAAAAAAAAGAGAGAAGTGAGTGTATTGACGTGTCAAAGTCAATAGAAATACAATGACAAGTGGTTATGTCAGCAAAATCTTAAAATCAAGAATTTGTGAAAGGGTCGCTTGTTTGTGCTTCTTTAAGTTCCGAATAATTCGAAAGTGGTTGTCGCTTTTACAGCTTCATTTTCTGCAAACTACTCACATTCTAAAAACTCTTTTTTTAACTTTAATCAATGTAGAAAATTCCAAGCCCTATTTTACGTAAGGGTGACAATCTTTTTTCTATATATATATATATATATATTTATATATATATATATATTTTTTTTTTTTTTGATGATGCCACTTCGCTTTTATAAAAGATCACGTTTACAGCCATTCTACATTTCATAGTTCTCCTTCTTTGTAAGACACATTTAAATACATATTGGCAGCGTAAATTGAAACACGGTTTTGAATAAAATGAAATAAATAAATAAATTAGTAAACAAGCTAGGAAAAATACGCTTTTGTATGAACTAAAAAGTAAAAAATAATCATTGAATACAATAAGAATAACATTATTTATCAAACTATTAACTTTAATATTGAAAAAAAGTAAAAGGTGTTTGGTAGCAGTTGTTTAAAAATTTCTTTTTGAGGAAAGCCTTAAAAATACCAAATGCAAAACAGAGCTAGTTTTGCAGAGAAAGCTGGCTCACATGGAGTTGAGGGAAAGCATTAAACAGTTATAGGAGTTAACCCGCCATTTTTTTTTGTAGTATCGGTATGTTAAACTATTTTTCAAGTTTTGTTGTGTTTCAAAAAAGAAATTCATATAGGATAGTAAATAAGATTAGCAGGATTTTTTCACCAGATAGTTATAATGCAATATGATTCAATATTGTTTACGAATATTGAATCGTTCTGTACTTTTTAAACTTTAGTCTTAATAAACTTGTTATTACGAGGATATTGTCAGAGCATGTTTTGCGTAGTGACTTCTTATACAACCTACAGTTCGCCCACTAAGTTCTGACATTTGGAAGCTTCTACATTTGACATAAAAGGACGAATTCATTCAAGTTTTAGGGAATTTCGTTCTGCAGGTGCATTTATCAGCATGCGAATCAGAATGTTTGCTTTTTGTTGAAGGCAAGTAAATTTATGCCCCCCTTTGAGGGGGGATAGTTATAATATTTGAATATTGATGCATGTGGTGGTAAATATATTTCCCATACTCTTTGTAAGATTCTGCCAATCAGAAAGGGTAAAATAGCTTACTATAAACATCTATAATTTGATGAATTTGGTGAGAAGCATACTTCCCACCGCCTTATAAAGGGTTAAGGAAAGATTTTGAAAATTGAATTTAAAAGATTAGAACTCGGTGCTTATTGCTAAATGTTTCTAAGTCTTCTTACTTTATTACTCAACCGTGACTGTGACTCAAAAAGCTTGTCAAAAAATAGACGATTTTTTTAAAGATAGAAATTTTACTTTCTTACAATGATTTTTGTTGGTCCCATCTTCTAAACTCAGACATACACTATGCATAAAAACTATATCTTTATTGTTCAGCTTTTTCGAGACGCTTCAATTTCAAAGCATTTCAGATGGAGCGACATAAGCGATCGCTTTAGAGGTCACACTTTTACAGAATTTTTGATAGAATCTCCGTTGAAGTTTTAGGACAAAGGCAAAAAGCTAACGATCAGTGTTAATCTTGATGTCGAGGAAAGCAAAACGTGTCTTGGGTCAGTAAAACCCTCAGAGGCTGAACAACTGACACTATTAGATGAAGATATTGAAGGGAAAGAAAATGCACGCTTATCCCTACTTCTAGTGAGTGTTTCACTTTTTGAAGTTGAAGTGCTGAATAGCTAGAAAGTTTTCCTTTTTTTCTTTTTTTTTCTTTAACGCATTGGAACCCAAAGAATTCACTAATCAAAAGACATTTTTGAGGTGATATGGGCAAAAGCATGAAAAGAAATATACGTCTTAGAGTTTTTTCAAACTGTGTTTTTAAAAATCTTTCAGACATATTATATATATTTCTTAGTATATATAAACTTGTAAAATCTAAGAGTTTCACAAAAAACACCTTTTTTTTAAACAAAATATTGTATGCATATACAAGGTGCGTTCCATAAGCAATGCGACCATTTTTTTCCAGATGCGACTGTATACGTCAGCGCCCTCTAACTGGCTGGGCTAGGTGGAGGGGGGTGTCAGCTTCATATCGCACCCATTCTCAATCGGCTCCGAGCTGCTGGAGAGTTAGGGCGTGTGTTTTCGTGAACCCATTTTGAGCTTAACGTAGCACGGCGCGATGGATCGGGACTACTGTGAACGCAGCTTTTTACCTGGAAGTGCTCAAAAGGCTGAAAAGGAGGGTTGCGCACTGTTGAAGTGACATCAAGGATGCGTGGAAACTTCATCACGACAACGCGCCGAGCCACAGCGCCTTCATTGAAACGATTTCTTGGCCAGGACCCACACCGCATTGGTTCCCAGCCTCCCTACAGTCCTGACCTGGCTCCTCCAGCCTTTTTTTTGTTTTCACTCTTAAAAGGAGTCCTGAAAGGGAAACATTGGGACACGATTGAAAACATCCAGGCTCATGTTACATCCGCTCTAAAGGCCATCCCGGAGAAGGCCTTCCAGGCCTGGAAACATCGCCTCCAGAAATGTATCGACGCAGTAGGGTGCTACTTTGAAGATTTTTAGGTAACTGTACGAATATGTTCAATAAATCATTTTTTATGAATTTGGTCGCATTACTTATGGAACACACCTCTTATGTTATTTTTCTCCCCTCTTTTTATAACTTTTATAAATTATTTTTTATGAGATTTTAATCACACGCATCCTTTTTTCTCCCTTATAATTTGTTGTGCTTTTTAATTTGTATTCGTCATTAGTGGACTTGGGAGGAGACATCTGATAGAGATAGCACAACTTGCTTTCCGCATGCCAACGTCAACAAGATTGCTTCCCGCACCCCAACGTAAACAAGGTTGCTTTCCGCACGCCAACGCGAACAAGGTTGTTTTCCGCAGCAAACTTAACCAGGTTGCTTTACGTACGTCAACGTGAACAAGGTTGCTTTCCGCACGCCAACGTAAACAAGGTTGCTTTACGTACGTCAACGTGAACAAGGTTGTTTTCCGCAGCCAACGTAAACAAGGTTGTTTTCCGCAGCCAACGTAAACAAGGTTGCTTTACGCCGTCAACGTCAAACCGGTTTTGTTACATAACAATCCGTCACGCTGCGGAGCGTCAATGGAATTAAAATTCTATTCATTGAGAAATGCTTTGTGTCACTAAGATAGCTGAATGAAATCAATAACAAACAATGATCGCCAACGAATTATTGCGTCTTTGAGAATGCGAATATTTGTCACGTGACAATGAATAATCAAGGGAGAGGCGTTGGCGGAGCATTTCTCTTAATTCCAAAAGGGAATAATCTCTCTAGTTACTACCCATTGCTGACTGTTGACGAGACGGTTTCTACAAAATATTATACTTTGTATGAGTTTATATTGTATGTCGTATGTAAACATATGTGAGAGTGTATATGAACAAGGTTCAACATTCAGTTCTAATTGTGGAATAAAATTAATCTCTATTTTTTTTTTAATTATTATTTTTATTTTTTTAATTATTATTTTTGGTTTTTTTAATTATTATTTTTATTTCATTTTTTAATTATTATTTTCATTTTTTAAATTCTTTTTTGAAAGAAAGTTTGTACATTTTTGAATAAAACCTTTCCGAACGTAAGAAGATTAAACATCCAAAAATGCCGCAGAACATTTCAGAGATGGTTCAAAATTTACCAAAAATAAGCACTCAAGCTAAAACGTTTTTGAAATAGCATTATGCTCAAAATGTGACCATCTGAAAACTGCAGCGGGGACAATTCATCTCCAGGAATGATTCCGGTGCAGTTTCCTGAATAAGGCTCTAATCCTCCAAAAAAAAAAAGGAATACTTAGATATTCCAGCGTCGAACTTTCTCGAAGATTCGGGAGCACTTTCAGGGAAGAGAATGCCGGAAGTCTTCCGCCGGAAACCGGATGTATTTAACATACGAATCCGGTGATTTTGCGGTCTTTGCTGAGGGGAGGCGGCCACGCCGTTAAAGGAGTGCCTGTTACTGGGGAGCAGACGCGCCAATTTAATGGAGCAAAAATGTCCTCCCAAGAATGGCCGGGTATGAACTGGCTCATTTTCCAGGAACTGACAATGAACGTTACGGCGTCGGTATTTCGGTGCGAGTCATGATCTAAACGATTACAGCATTTCACCGGGAAACGAAGTGGGAATCGCACGGACTTCCAGTTTATTAATGGGAACTGCATTCCGTTACAGAATTGAAAATCATTAAGTTGCCTGAAGGTCTTTGCGCATCTAGCAAGACACTTTTCGATCGACTCATTCTTCAAATGGTCTGGATGCATTCCAAATGTGTCTGTTGTGTTGTGTGGTGAACTGAAAACAACTTCAAAAATTTTTAAATCTATTTTCATTGACTAATTCCTTCAACAATCAATTATCTTTCTGTGTTCTTAAGACTTCCTTTTCTGTGATCTAAAAAGCAGATATATTTCGAGATAGCCCTCATCATAATTAATTCTCTGACTGATTATCCCGCGATTTCCACGTGCAACGTACATGTAGCGAAAATTGCTCATTACCCGCGATTTCCACGGGCATGATCTTTTTAAGTGTATTTAAAATGTTATTCCGATGTTTCATCGCTAAATGTCAGTAATGCAATTCCTCAAGTATTCGGACATTAATTAAGGTTTTATTTCAAAGATGGCTTTAGTTGCATAAAGTAAACCAATTTTTAGCGAATCGAATTTGCTAAAAAAATGAGCAATCAAAGGATTAATAGCAAATTTATGTTTCAGTCTCGATTGTATTTTTAGATACTGTTAATTGCTGAAACCTAGCTACTAGGGGTGCACAGGAAATTAATATTTAACAAATTTAGGTTTTGGAGCAATGCCCTGATTAAGCTTGCAGTGATTTAAAGTTTTTGCGAATGTCAATGCTATTTTCTGACGAGATAACATGAAGGTGGTGTCAACCTTTCTAAATAGAAATTCTCTCTCATGTTCTGTGCGCCATCAAGGAGTTTGGTGTCACATGATGACAAAGTGACCAATAATTGGGATTTAAAATATTATCATCTGATCCAATATACTTTTAGTTCCATTAGGAGTTCTCGACACTTATTTTACCTTGAAAATCATTACGTATTTTGAAGGTTTTTCCGTTTATCTAGTAAGACATCTTCATGACTTCCTGTGTATAGAGATGTTTTTAGATACCTCTTGCAATTCTGCTAAAAAGGGATGCCTAAAACATCGATACATATTTATCTTTTACAAACTCGAAAAATGAAGACTGATCACAAACCCTGTTAGAAATACGTCGGCAAACTTTCGGAACATTTGTCTATTCTTTTCCACAAATTTTACGTAATGTTCCTTATAAGAGAAATGACATTGATTAGGCTTATAATGCTTGTAACGATAAACACACGAAAACAAAAAATGAATATTGAACAAAATTTAGTAATGACATAATTTATTGCTTCAGACTGGAGCAAGAGTCATATAAAATAATGTGGAGTAAGGAAGAGCTATGGTTGCATGATTACCATAAATATAACGATTGCGTTCACGATTACATCAGAAGAAAGAAGCATCTGTAACAGTGACTAATGATTCTTATATGATTCCGAATGGCTCTTTCGCGTGAGCCACTTTAAATAAGAAAGCAATTGCGTACGTATGCATTGTTCATTTTATGGAAATATCATCTTAAGTAGATAAATAATGGAAAAATGCAAACGTAAAGCGGAAATTCATTTTCCTACAATTGAATCAGCAGAAAACTCAGAATGTATTGCGCACTCAAAACCTGCTGATGGTTTGTCAAACTACCTTTACTATTATTAATGGAACTTTCAGTAGAACATTGCTTTTTTGATCCATAAGATTAACTCATTTTCCTTTAAAAATCGGGACATTACTAGTAAGGTACTTTAGAAATTGTATTGTTCCATTAACATAATTCTTATTATTCATAAATAAACATGTTTCTTCAGAAGGAGATGAATCGTTTGTTAAAAGCTAAGCTCGTACAGTTCCACAACCAACCAAAGCGATCGGTTTGACAGTGTACCAAAAAGAATCCATTCATGTTCGAGGGAGGATCTGCTGGTGTAAGGAGAATTCCGTTTCTGATCTCGTTTTATTTCGTTTAGCTTACTTTATTTCTTTTAAACTGATGCTACATCCTAGTTCATAAATTTACTTGCTTTCAACAAAAAGCAAACATTCTGATTCGCGTGCAAATAAATGCACCTGTAGAACGAACTTCCCTAGAACTCGAATGAATTCGTCCTTTTCTGTCAAAAATGGAAGCGTCCAAGTGTCAGATTTTCGTGGTCGAACTGTAGGTTGTATCAGAAGTCATTACGCAAAACACGCTCTGACGATATCCTGGTAATAACAAGTTTATTAAGACTAAAGTTTTAAAAAGTACAAAAAGTATTCGTAAACAATATTGAATCATATTGCATTATTAGAAACAGTGCAACGATGGAGGGATGAACAGAACAGGTCGCCTAGAGACATGAGATATCCAATATACAAACGATTTTTAAATATTTGGCATCTGACCTGGCCCCTGCCCGAAAATCCGCTTATAAGGCATGTCAAATTTGATTGTTAAAATTTAAAAATTTAGCACGTTATAAAAATACAAGCATAAAACGTATTTACACATAGAAGTAGCACTTTTCAAATGTCAGAGCCGGATATCCGGTCCGGATCTGTCAGACAATGGACACCGGATATCCGGCAAAATCAGTATTCGATGTATCTCTAATACTGATATTGGTAATGCCCTAAAGTAAATGTGCGCTATTAGCATTATTTAGACCTTCTCCTTGAAGATAAAGTTGTAAAAAAAGATTGAGAAAAAAAATTTTTTTTTTAAAACTTCAGTGATAAGTAAAGGTTTAAGAAGCAATATTGTGTAAGGAGAATAAGAACAGAAAGAATGTTCATTAAAAAGACCAGTATACAGAGCTCCTTGCTAGCCGTGTGTGAGTTATACGATTGATGGATCCTTTGTGCATTAGAAATTCACCTGATTATTCAATTTTTGGGTGCTTTCAGGGCGTGTTCCCTTCGAAATTACTGAAACAGTATTCTTGCCTGCGCGCAATGCCAAGACTGAGACGTAAAAATGAGAAAAAATATATTAGCTTTTGTTATATATAGTTAGCTAGTTTTGTTATATATAGTTAATATAGTTAGCTCTTGAATCGACTTTTCTCCTACAACTTCCCTTCCTATTAGCACTAGGCCTTAGGGATGCCCTGCATCATGGGGCGAGGTAGTGGGGTCCACGGATTTTACATGCACGTATCCCCAAGTGCACATGGTGGGTCTCCAGATGGTATCGAACACGCAACCTTCCAGTGGAAATCCTATGCCCTAACCACGACGCTACAACGGCCCGTTTCTGAACTTGGCTGACACCATGTCTAGTGTCTGGATTTGTCTTAATTACTTCTGCATCAATCGTGAATTTGCCACGTTTGATACAATAAGCATACTTATCTACTTTTCATTGACCTTAAAATAAATAGACACCATAAGTGGGCGGAATCAACGGCACGCAAAAGTCACGTGAGGAAGATTGGAAGAAACAATTATTGCAGAAAGCTACAGCAGCGAAAATCAAGCTCTCTGTTAGCTCTTTTGTTCCATAGTCGATTACCCAAACTGGAAAGGGCCTTCTCACGTGATCTGGTTTTTGGCGAAAAGAAGTTAGAATGGCGTCTATGTATTTTTTTGCAGTTTTCATTTGAGAGAAGGGGTAAAGAAAATCCTTTATCTCCTTTAAATAATTGGACAGTCCAAAATCAAATTCCAATAAGAATATCAAATCATTTTTAACATCAATGGTTTACAGGACAATTTCCCGAATATCCGGGGCCTCAGACTTTTCGCATAACTTCGAACATCTAATTTGTTGCGCCCTAATAAACAGAGGTGATAGTGATTTAAAAAAAAATACGAAAGGAAATAAGTTGTCAAGGGAAAAATGTAGATAGAAATATATATATACATATATATAGATGAAGAATGCAAGAAATAAAAAATTGCGGAAAAGTTAAATAAGAAACAAAATGATTGTGGAAAGAAAAATGTTACTATACACCAAAATTTGATGTTTAAGACTCTTTTCATTTATTTGAAGAATAGAAGCTATTTTACAGGATCCATAGCAATTTACTCAACATTTTTCTTGCGTGATGGAAATCTTTTGAAGCACTTGATGGGCGAGAAGCACGAAATCATGAACCTATCCATTTTCCTGACAGAATTTCGTCCTCCTTTTCTGTGAAACCTAAGAGACATCCTGAATTTTCGCTTTCACACGCAAAAGTTAAAATCCGAGATTCAACAAGTTTGAAATAACAAAATTTGGTGGTTTTCCAGGTTCCCTAATTGTTGTGAAATAAGAACTCGCACCTTTTTAAATTTCGTTTTTTAAAAAGTCTCTAAAATTCGAATCTAAGAAATACAAAAGAGTGTGTGTCATTTATTTATTTTATACTGACAGTGCACAGATATTATCAAATATATATCGTATATTTTAAAATCCGAGAGTAAACAAAACTTATATCTAGATGTCGCACTATCTCTCTCTACGAACGGCCATGAGTTCAAAGCCGAGAGAGGTATCAAAAAATTTGAAATTTTCCAAGATAGCCATTTTTTCCAGTTTCATTGCTGTGGGAGTTTAATTAATAAAATGAGATTAAAACTGCAGATAACATTATTTCTTTGATTTGAAAATGAAAAAATGATTGCCTACTCAAAATACTGATACCATTCGAATAGGCAAACTATTTTGTATAGGATAAAATTTAACTCAAGCTTCTAATTTAATTGTAACAGAAGATATTAGCAGTTTTCGAAGCTTTGCTGTCGCTCAAATTGAACGTTCTTGGTAATCAGTTATCTACGCAGACGATTGATAAAATGCCTTTTTATTTTGTCTGTATTTTTGTCATTTTACCTATGCACTAACAATTAAAACTCCTATGAATGTTTTTAGCGTTTTGAAGCTCCGTTTTTTGTCTCTGCCTGGGAAGGACGCAATGCTCGAGGTAGCCCGTTCTACGGCAGGTGACGAAGCTATGTGTTTATACCAAAGTAAGGTACTTTAGGAATGCTTATTATGTAGTCCAAACGTAGTCCTTTCACTTTTTATAATTCAACATAATAAAAATCATTGAGAAACATCTGTCAAATCCTAAGTGCGATGTAGAGCTATACATTCCATAACTTCGTTCAATTTCATGAATACCTTCCGTTCTAATGATATGAGCTCCCCAACGAATATGACCCCAATGAATTCCAATGAATACGTCCTAATCAGCAGCCGAGCTGTTGTATTCCCTTGAAACGAATGCTCTGACTTGAGGCTCTCGGTTCTGGAGTGTAGGCGTCAATAAAAAGCTCTTTGACAATTTTGCAACATTTCTCGCACCAAAATAATCAGAAAGGTATACGAATAAAAGAATAAAGAAAATTATAATTGTCAACTAATAAAGCATAAGTATAAGACTCATCAGATTGGGAAATGGTCAGTTATTAACTATTTCCCCAATATGTGTTCCTGGTTTTGACAAACACTGAAATATTCCATGCGTAGTTTCTGACTCTCCACTAGAGTAATTAGGGTCAGTTGGGGTAATTGTAAACGCTTTTTCAATGTTTTAACTTTTGATCCTTCCCTACCTCTTGAATGAATTCAAAGATAAAATTGTGTGCATTGTAGCCACTACTGTACTTCTTGTGAGTAAATGTGTACAAAAATTTTGACTTTATGACTATTTGTTAGCGCATCAGCTCATGTTTACAATTACCCCAGAGATCTGGGATAATTGAAAACAGTGATTTATTTTCGAATAAGGTTGATACAAATGGAAAATTGTTTCATACACAGTCTGCTTGAAGGCTTAAGAAGTTCCGGAGCAATGGTTCTCAATCTGCGGCCGACAGTCCGCTGAGTTATGTTGCGAGTCAGCTCAGATCATTTAACGAGAAATATCTTGCAAAAAATCAAGTAATGCGACAAATTTATGTAAAGTTTGTCCCGCAGTGGATCAGTCGGTTAAGCTTGGATCCCACAGAACACTGAAAGTGAAGCCCAACTGGCCGTGGTCAACGGTTGGGAGGGTGACCACCTCCAGTGACTGATTACTCTGAGACCGAGTACGCTAAAGGGAGCTGTGCACGTAAAATCCATGGTCACTTCAAATGTCCACCAAGTTAGAAATAATTTCCGCTGAGGGACCATCCTAGGTGACTGGGAGCTGGTTCAAAATCATGAGGCCCCTCTGAGCCAAGGGTACTTCATGCTAACGGAGCTCATTAATAATCAGTAGGAGCTTCCTTAATTCATGGTCGTCCTGCAAGGGGGGCTCGGATTTCCAAGTGGCATTAGCAACAACAACAACAGTTATGTAAAATTGACCGAAAGTGTAATTTACATCAAAATATAAAACTTAGTGTCCCCCCAAAATATTGGAAATAGGTTAAATTTAAGTGTTTACAATTACCCCAGAGTACGAAATATATGGGGTAATTGCAAACATCTAACTTGCACATGAAAAATTACAGGGATGATTAAATTCATAATTAAATGTTCTTAGCAGCATTCCATATGACAAATAAAAATGGTTGACACCGCTTACATTGCCTTTGTAGATGAGCTGGAGAGGAAAATGTAAGATCACTAAATTTTGTTAAACAACTCTTTTCACTGTGCCATTTTCAAACAATAGTGACGCTTCCACAGTTGTTTCAAAACTTACGAAACTGTTTCAGTGTCTTCCCTATGCTGCCAAATTATCACTCACAAGCGGTTAAGTTTTAAAAACCACCACAAGCGTACATATGAAGCTTGTTTACAATTACCCCAACTGACCCTAATAAGATGAATTTCAACACATTTGCTCGCTCAATAAAAGTGGGATTTGATTTTTCGGAGTTCTATCAAGCCAGATTAAAGTCGAGCTCTTTTTATCACTGTGAAACACGAAACTTCGGAGAAGTAATATCTTCAAAACCTAATGAATTTCACTACATTCTGGCGTTTTTATACAATAATAGGAAGAAATAATTTTAATAACTATAAGCACATAGATCTAATAAAAAATTTGAATTCCATCGCATTCAGGTCTCTTACTTAATAAAATTTTCCAAAAGTGCCCTTTCGTGACTGTTCGGTGACGCATCAGATATTGATTCTGCCGGATATCAGATATCCCGCGTCACGTATATGAGGTAGTACCGGATATCTGGCTCCGATGTTTGAAACTTGTAAATTATATACATATTTTTAAACATTCTGAAGCTTCCAACACGTAATAAGTTTGTGATTCACACATATTTTCAAAACATGTAAATTCATTAGTTTTATAAATAAAATTAAATGTGCAGGATAATCGGATAGTTCTATTTTGGGACTAAAAGTAGTTCCAAAATAGTTTTAGAATTTTCACTTTCTTGTTTAAAGAAATCGTGAACTTAAATATTTGGTATCTCGTATTTCTTTCCCCTTTTGATCAACTCTGTGACAACTCATAAATGTAATAGCGTGCTCTCAAAAATGACCCTTTACTACTCTTAAACGAGACGTTGATTAAATTTTACCATTCATTTCAAATCATCAAGAACGTAATATTACGCGTGCATCACGTTTACAGTCTCATGATATAAAAATTAAAGGACGAGATATCTTGTTTATGATTGCAAGATGGTTGAAAGACGCAGACACCATCAAAAAGAAGAGCTATGATGTTTTATTAAAAGAGTATAATTTGGTGAGAAGGATCTCGAAAAATATTTAAAATTTGTGAACGTATTGCAAAATTCAAGGGCCCATACGTATTTCTCATTAATAAAGAAGCTGTCACAAAAAAATATACTTCTTGGTTTTAAAGCTCAAAACCCTTTTAGCGTTGGAAATGGGCTTCAATGTAACTTAAAAGCCCATGCATGCAATATCTTAGCTGTTTTGCGTTTTAATAATATTATTTATTGCCTATGTCTTAGTTGAAGGAAAGCCCTTTTTGAGTGCGTAGAAGTGGAATCACGAGAAATATTTTTTTCTTCTCGTTAAGTGAACTGTTCCTCAAGGAATTTATCGTTAGTTCAAAACAGTATGTTATGATTCGTGTAAGCATAAACTAATCCTCTTACAACCATGAACGAAACACAGCTTCTTTTTCAGAAACTTTTTGGACGGATATATACGGATTACGCACAAAAAAGGAAATCACAGAGTGAAGAAAAATGAGCTGAATGAAATGTGAATGTATCGGTTTAAAGCAGGAGTGTATAGCTTTTGTAGAACATCATCTCCCATTCATAAATCTTCACACAGTTTAATCTTCGATAAGTTTAGATGTAATGCGAATTCTGCTAGAATTCGCCTGCGGAAAATTTAATCGCCCTTAAATTTCCTCATGCAAAAAGTGACAGAATATATAATTAAAGAATCAATTTCTTATTTTCCCGGATCAGTTATCTGTTCTTAGTGGATGTAACCGGTTATTAATACCTCTACTGCCTAATGACATTATTTGATTCCATTAACCAGAAATTGCAGTGCCATTCAAACTAAGTAACGTCTTAAGAGATTATTTGCCAACTCAATTTGATATTTCACGAATTGCACAACGATTATATAGTTCCTAGCTTCAGCTAAATCCCTGGAATGGAGGGAATTTCCCAGAATGCAATTTTGAAATATTCCGCAATCCCTCAATGCCCTCAATTTAAACAATGCGTTTTCATCAAGGTTCCAGAGATAATACTCAGTTAAGAACTCCATCATGAACGCTCACCCCTCCCTGGAATAGCTTGGAACATTCATCATAGAGTGCTTGGAGGATCGAATTTAGGTTCTCTCCTTTCAGCGGAAAGCTTTCGGTGAGGCCATCTGTCAGGAAATCAAAGTCATCAATTGCCGAACTCTTATGCAATTAATTTTATATTGCTCCCATATATCACAATAAAAATAATGGATATATCACTTACTAGAGTTTATTTTACGTTATGAATCATTTAAAAGTATTCTGAACAAATAAAATTTGTAATGCTAGATAGAACATTTTCAAGTGTGAGATTGCAAAGCAAAACCGCCGTGGATAATTTACAAATGCAGGACGTGGGTGCTGCACAAGAGCTAAATTTGAGCTACACACACTGAAAGGGCGAAAATCCCTTTTTAGCTTCTTAGCTTTTCCCTCTTTTAGCTTCGTACATCGTACGAGCTAAAACAGGGAAAAATTGTATTGTAACTTCAACCAATAAATCAATATTGTTTTATAACTTCTCGTATTTGTTACTTCGCTAGATTTATAGAAAATTCTAACACTGAAACTCCCGTTCTGAAGTTTGTTGAAGGGAAACAAATGTTTGTTTTATTCCCCTTTTATGTGTGCATTACAAACCTTAATTTTACATCATATATGTTGACTTTCGTAAAAATTTGTTTTCATTTTTTGCTGGACATTATCATTATTAACTATACTGTGCCAAAAAAAACATTGAGTTGCTAAAAAAACGCAGAGAAAAAGCAAAATGAAATTTATCTTTATAAAACTTTTCAATTAATATATATTAAAATTTCTCACTGATCTTGCTTATTAAAATGTCTCAAACAAAAAGCATTGAACTTTCCAACGTCTATACATGAAGTTATAATTTAATTAGATACAAATGAAAAAACGCATAGTGTAAGAAATGACAAAAAAAACAAACAAATCTCCAACCTCTATAAGTTGATCACCTGTCTAAGTTGACCAATAAAGTGCTACCCCGCAAGTAGTCAATTTACACAGGTTTCATTGTATATTAAATAGTTTTTCAAAGTAAAGTGCCCTATAAAAGTTAAATATTTGTCCAGTTTGTCATTTATTTCAAAAGATAAAGAAAAAAACATTACTTGTTCATTCGAGGAAAAAAATTATGTCATTTTAAGCTTGTTATTTAATTGGTTATATCTCGGTTAAACTTCGGATAAAATGCGAAAGTAATCCCGAATTCTAATAAGGCGCTTGCAAATCGTAATACGCATTGAATAACACTCTACATATGGCGCAAATATAATCGATTAGGCCTCTATTGGAGAAAAAAAGGAAAAAGGCTTGTTGACATCGTCAGCAGACAGCAAATAAAGGGCCACCGCATCCACGAGAAGAGAATCCGAAATGTCACAGTGAAGTCAAACACCCCCTACAACAAGATTATTGAATACACACGGGAGGAAACCTTTCTCTCTCTTCTCCCGGTATTATTGACCTCCTTAAATATTGACCACCATCTTCGATATTGCACTCGGCTGCGCAAACACAGTGATCAAAATCCCTACCCCCCTTCCTGTTCACGTCAAACTGATGGCAGTCTTCAATCGCCAAAGGACTAGCTGGAAGATTTTTCTAATCAGAGCAGTCTAAAAAAGAAATCAAACGGGGCTGAAATTTATTTTAAAAAAATGATATTTTCGGAAAGAGCAGCAATTATAGAGATCACGCGGCACATTTATACTGCGGGTGTGATTGTATGGTAATACCGCAATTGTTTTCTTTTGCTTCTGAGTTCGCTTTTATTTTATTTTACAATTGAATAAAAGCTACAGTACAATTTAAAGTTATTTTTAGAAACTTGTTTAAAATATATTTTATAATTAGAATAATTTTAATTGCAAATTAAAACCTGCTGTTCTTGCAGTAATGAACTTAAAAACTTTTCTAATCTTAACTGAAAATAACATTAATTATTAAGAAGATGTTTATGCCACGAAACTGATACTATGGCACAGTTCTACCGCAAAAAAAAGACCTTTTTCAGAGGCACCTCCTGGCAGATTGCCAAGAAAAATCTATTCACGTTGAAGGGAGAAACTGCTGGTATAATGACTGCTTTTCGGTTCTCGTTTTATTTCGTTTAGCATACTTGATTTCTTATTTCTTCCGAAGTGATGCTATATGACACTTTAGAAATTTGGTTGCTTTCACCAAACAGAAAGGCAAACATTCTGATTCGTGCTAATAAACGCACCTGCAAGGCGAACTTCCTTAAATCTCGAATGGATTCGGCCTTTTCTGCCATGCGTAGAATCGTCCAAGTGTCCTAACTTCGTGGTAAAAATGTATTGAGGTCATCCATAAACTAATTTTTTCGATATTTTTTTCTGAATGTAATTTGATATTACTTGAGAATTGAATAAATCCCACAGCAAAATTGAAAGAAATTTCTACAAAATTATCAAAAGATAGTTCATAATTAGAGTGCTTTTGGTTACAAATTAAATCTTATTGCCTACTTGCAGTTTTTTGAGTTCAAGGGGCTTAAGGGGTTCAAGGAACTTAAGAAATTTTGTAATCTCCGTAAAAAAAGAACATTATTTGACGAGGAAAGCATAATGATGAGTTGAAATTATAAATCAATAAAGCGCTTTTTTAAGAAACTAGTGGAAAATAATGTAACACAAAATGAAAGCATATTCACCAAAATATATCAAAAGTTAAGATTTATAACACACATTCGTTTTTGAATCACGATTAAACAAATAGAAATTACGCTTAAGAAATTATATTTTAGTATAGCGCAAATGTACCAGCACCTTCGATATTGTACTTGCCTATATAGCCACAGTGATAAGAATCCTACCCCCCCCCCCCTCCCATCCATGTGTCTGTTAACATGGTCTGTTTATGTCAAACAGAAGACGGTCTTCTCTCAGCAGATAATTAGCTGGAAGACTAAAAGAAGGAAATTAAAAGCAGGTTGACCTTTTTTCAGAAGTAGGCCGGCATGAAAAAGATTTTTTTTAATGATTTTGAAAAGTTAATTAATTATAGAAGTCTAACTCTCGTTTATACCACGAGTTTGACTTTATGGTAATAACGTATTTATTTTTAAAGTCCCTCAAAATTGATCACCCCCAGAGTTTAATTTTATTTTACAACCGAGTAAACACCACAGTAAAATTTAAAAACCTATTTTTAAAATTTTGTCAAAATACTATTTTATAATTATAGTTATTTTGATAACAAATGAAATTTCAATACTTGTTTTTCTTCATTTAAAAATTTCATGAACTTATGTGATTTCAGTTCAAAATAGCAATATCCATTGAGGATGTTAGAGAATATAATGCTTAGTTCAAGTGATAAATTATTTAACAAAATATATTGAAAAAAAATATAATTCACAATGGAAATATATTCATCAAAGTCAGTGAACGTTAATGTGGAGAACACATATCTGCCTTCAGGAAAAACTTAAGACTCATGGGTAAACAAAAAGTAAATACTGTTTAAGAAATGAATTTAAAATTTTCAAACAGAAAAAACTTCAGAAATGATAAGAAAAGAAGAGATTATAATTTCTGATTTTTTTTTAAATCAAGAAGCTTGGAACGAAAACAACAAATTGTATTTTTTTAAAAGAAATTTAAAACATTTTTATATATAAGAGGCAAAAACCATCATACAATTTCCTCGTATAGAACATAATTTAACAGCTATATCGGAATGGTTGTGAACACAAAGAGTAAGGTTTATGTGGATTCTTTTTACCCTTTACACTTTTACTGTCCTATATTTTAGAATGAATATTCGCACTATCATTTTTACAATAAAAACACCTTCCAATTACTATTCGAATTTAATTGCAGCATTATGTTCTGACTTAAAAATAATTTATTTATCACGTTGTGTAATGGAACCTAGGTGACGTTCAATCATTTTGTAAAAAGGGCTAATTAAAAGTAAAAATGTTTAAAAAGAAAAGCACAATGCATTTCTCATTTAACATTTCTGACTTATACATCTTTTAAGAATATATTAGTGCAAAAACATTTTGGTCAAATATTCCAAAGAAAAATCATACTTAACGAAAATCAAATACTATCAGTGAAGTTAAGTATTTAAACGAAAATATAAGTGCAACCGAATCTAATCTATTTTTCTCTTGAATCTACAGCTTTTAATTTTGTTAAACATGTTACATTGTTTATCTTTCGAATGTTCTTTATTATTATCTTAAACTACTAGAATAAATATGCATCAATTTTGCCTGCTACAAAGTTGTTTGCTAAATTCCGTTACTGTTTTACAATTTATTTATAGATATAAATATTATCGCTCTCTGTTTTGATAAAACGCAACAAGCAAATAATTCATTTACGTCACTTCAATAACTTATTGCTACACTTACCGAATACATTTTCTGTAAATTTAAAATTGAGTAAATATTCCTTTTGCATAATCAACGATATTCAATGAAAGCATTTTTCGTATTTATTAGCTTTTGTTTAAAGATAGCTAGATGAGGGGCTGAAGTGCACAAAATTCTTCCGCTGAGATGGTAAAAATTTAGGTTAAATTAAATATAATTTAACAAAATCTTAGCTGAACTCAGTAAACTTTATACGTCATTGGGTTTATTTATTTATTTTTGAAGCAAAAATCCTTTTATTAGTTCTAAATGTAGTTGAATTTAAAATGTAATTATTATATTTAGTTGGTATAGGTCACGTTGGGAATACATTTCAAATTATTTTAACTAGTAATTTAACTTAAATTTATATTTATTTATTTCTTCTTTGTTAGTTTTGTTTCTGTTTTGCACGGTTCGTTTTAATTTCGCTTCGCTTTTCATTTGACTCTGTTTCTCCTTAAAAATATTTTCTTTAAAGTATGTTCCTTTCCTTCGCTTCTGTCATTAAATAATTATTCATGCAACTTTATGTCTCTTATAGTAGTATGTATGTAATGTTTTTTGTAGAATTTTCAATAAGGAAACATCATTATATTAAATACTATTTTTATGACATAAGACTTTTTTAACAAAATTAGTTATCTGACTAAAAGTTTATGTATCAAAAAAGAAAATAAAGGTTTTTTAACTGTAATGTTTGTATTTGTCATATGGTTACATTTTTTTTCTCTTGCAAAAGACTCTATGTCTAAAAGTTATTACATAGGGCTCTATGGGACGTAAGGTATTGAAAAAAAAACTTAAGCCGAAAAACGTATATTCCTCGTACAGATGTAACACCCCTCCTCCCTCCTAATTTTGAGGATATATTTCGTTGATCGTATGGCGATATTAACTCTTTTGTGTTATAAACTATTTGGGTAGTTAAGTGTATTTTCTCGCATGTCATTTATAAGAAGAACTGTTCATTAACCTTTGAATCACGAGTTTTTTCGGGAAAACTGGTAAAAGAATGATGGAGTTTTTCTTGGCAGGAAATGAATATATAGAAATATTATAAATTGTTTTTGGCAATTTCAGTTGTAGGGAGTGACTAGAGAGCGGGGGGTTGGGTAAAAGTCATATAAAAAAATTATTATACAAACAAAGTGCTAACGGATCTCAAATGGCCATTAGAAATAAAATAACACGAGATACAAGATCGCCCGTGTGAGACACGGGCATGTGCAAATTTGCCGGTCACTTTCACCCGTGTCTGACACGGGCAAATGCGTTAAGGGGGCTTAAAATAAAATGAGAATACTTTCCAAAAAATTTACCGACATACGCAAACATTGCTGATTAATCTAGTGATCAATTTAAAAATTACTACGTACATTTTCAATGTGTTCAGTAATACTTTCATTACATTGGATATTCATGCGTAAATATAAAATTTATTTCTCACTATTTTAATACACTTCACCGAAACATATTTTTAAGCTTAGCCGATTTTCTTACGAAAGAATTCACCGACGACTCTTTTGAAACCATATTCTATAGAAAAGGCTTAACTTTTGACTAAACCATCTAACGTCACGTCGGTTGCATCTGTGTTGAGTCGAACAGATTTGAGCCGAGATACAGTACATTAGCCATTTGATGTGGCGCGAGACATTTTGATCCTACCACGACGTCACAGGTTGACATGTCTTGTTCCGAAAACCCACTTTCTGGACTCGAGGTGGAAATAGTCGGTCCCTGTGACACATTTTACGCACTTGTCAAGGGGCATTATCGCTTTTATTTTATCCATGGTGACTCAATGTGTCAGTTAAACGGAAGCTATTTTATTGACTTTAGAAAGGACTGAATTCAAGGGACATACAATTTTCTGAACAAATAGGACATGTATATTTCTGACAAAAATGGTCGCATTTTTTTCTTGAATTATTACGTGTATCAAAGACGATGGCGCAGAAAAAAATATTATAGATAAATCTTGCTTATTACAAGAATAAAACAATGAAAATAATTTTTGTTTCTTGAAGCATCAGAAAATTGAAGAAATTTCAAAAAGATGATTTTGTATAAAAGATAAAATTACATTTCATTACAAAAAGCTATAACCTAACTAGGGCACG
The DNA here is from genome assembly GCA_038502835.1 of Octonoba sinensis. NCBI lineage: Eukaryota > Metazoa > Arthropoda > Arachnida > Araneae > Uloboridae > Octonoba > Octonoba sinensis. Next base: position 10,674,673 of record CM076606.1, on the reverse strand, counting down.
TTATTTTGAATTGATGCAATTGTGTTTGCCATGTTATGACATTAGTGGCCCTTACATTGAGTGGTTTAAATACATTTCTAAGAGATTATGACCGTTCACTACAATCTTTAAAAAAGTGTTTGAAAAGTAATAAGGAAGCAAATTTTGTGAATTCGTCTAGAAATATGTGTAAATAATTTTATTTTGTGTAAATTTTGTGATTATAATGTTCATATGATATATAAGTTTAATGTGGTCCGTGAAAAATCGAGTGCGGTATAATAAAAGTGAGAATATTTGTTTTTGTTGTTTAAATTCGTTTCATAAGCGAGCTGATTGTTTATCAAAGAAAGTATGTGCAAAATGTAATCTTTAATCGCACCAATCTTAGTTTTATTTTGATAAATGACCGGCCAGTACTGCAGGAGTTTTAAAATAAAAGAAATCAAGGGTGTACAGCTAACTTTTCGTCTGAGGGATAAAATTGTGAGTGAATCAAGTGAAAATGTAGAACTAAATTTTTGTTTCGGTAAAATAAGCAAGTGAACATTTGGAATTTAAGCCACAGTTTTAATAAGAGTGCAAGATGCTTATGGTGGTACTCAATTATTGTAATACTCCTCATTTTATTTCCAAGGGAGCAATGCAATTATTTGGTGTAAAAAGAAATTCTATCAGTTTTCAAGTCAAGTGTTTGAGTTTAAACGTGAGTGGCAACACGCGAGGAATTGTAAAGCTAACTTTTCCCCCTCACTTCGATGAACAACAAATGCAAACTGCGATGTTTTATATGCTGAAAAATATCAGTAGGGATCAACCATATATACAGTGTAGAACTGAGACGACCGATGCCACTCCAGATATTATATATCGAACTCAATGAATAAAATTGCAATCACACTGTATTTTAGAGATATATAGGGTCAGTTGGGGTAATTGTAAACGCTTTTTCAATGTTTTAACTTTTGATCCTTCCTTACCTCTTGAATAAATTCAGAGATAAAATTGTGAGCATTGTAGCCACTACTGTACTTCTTGTGAGTAAACGTGTACAAAAATTTTGACTTTATGACTATTTGCTAGCGAATGAGCTCGTGTTTACAATTACCCCAGTGTGCTTACAATTACCCCAGACATCTGTGGTAATTGTAAACAGTGAGTTATTTTCGATTAAGGTTGATGCAAATGAAAAATTGTTTCATACACAGTCTGCTTGAAAGCTTAAGAAGTTCCGGAGCAATGGTTCTCAATATGCGGTCAACAGGCCGCATGTGGTCCGATGAGTTATGTTATGAGTCGGCTGAGATCATTTAACGAGAAATATCTTGCAGAAAATCAAGTAATGCGACAAATTTATGTAAAATTTGTCCCGCAGGGGATCAGTCGGTTAAGCTTGGATCCCACAGAACACCGAAAGTGAAGCACAACTGGCTGTGGTCAACGCTTGGGAGGGTGACCACCTCCCGCTACTGATTACTCTGAGACCGAGTGCGCTAAAGGGAGCTGTGCCCGTAAAATATCGTCGCTTCAAATGTCCACCAAGTTAGAAATAATTTCCGCTGAGGGACCAACCTGGGTGACGATCTCTCATCTGGGAGCTGGTTCGAAATCATTAAGCCCCTCTGAGCTAAGTGTACTTCATTAATAATCAGTAGGAACTTCCTTAATTCATGGTCGCCCTGCAAGATTCATGGTCGCCCTGCTTGGATTTGCAAGTGGCATTAGCAACAACAACAACAACAGTTATGTAAAATAGATACAAAAAGTGTATTTTACATCAATATATAATATTTATTATCCCCCCAGCATATTGGAAATAGGATAAGTTTAAGTGTTTACAATTACCCCAGAGTACGAAATATATGGGGTAATTGTAAACACCTAACTTGCACATGAAAAATAACAGGGAAGATTAAATTCATTACTAAATGTTTTTAGCAGCATTCCATATGACAAATAAAAATGGTTGAAACCGCTTACATTGCTTTTGTAGATGAACTGGAGAGAAAAATGTAAGATCACTAAATTTTGTTAAACAACTTTTTTTTACTGTACCATTTTCAAATAGGGACGCTTCCATAGTTGTTTCGAAACTTACGAAACTGTTTCAATGCCTTCCATATGCTGCCAGTTTATCACTGACAAGCAGTTATGTTTTTAAAGCAACCACAAGTGTAGTTATGAAGCTTGTTTACAATTACCCCATGTTTACAATTACCCCAACTGACCCTACATGATTATAAGTAAGAAAATATTTGTTATAGGTTATTATTTATAGCTAAACATGTTTTAAAATTAAAGTGGATGTCGTACCTCATTCAGTTAAATTGTATAGAAACGGGGTTAGAAAATTATCAAAACATTTGCGAGTAGTACATACCTTTAATTATAACGATAACTTTCCAAATTGAATATGACAAAGTTATTTTTGGTGCTTTATACGCTCAAATTAAGTCTCACTATCTGAATCGGTGAACTTGGATAGAGGAAAGCAAGTGTCCACTATATGGAAAATAAGGCATCCGAATAGAAATTCAGAACTTGTGTCAATATGACAAGTCCACCATCCTTCTCAGAGGCTATTTCATGTTAGAAGATTCAGTGGGGACTGAAGGGAATTCGTCCTTCTGCCCCGAAAGGCAGAGATAAAACGATATTGGGGCTGACGTTCCTGACATTTCATCTCTCCAATCCTTATTTCATGCGACGTTAGAAGCAGATCGTGAGAGATGGACAGAAGTTTTTTCGAGATCTATTTGTCTGCTATGTACGACAAGTGTTGATTTCATGATATAATGGTATTCGTACTATTTGATGTGAAGGGTAAATGAGGAGGTACCAATCAAAACCACTCATGTCCATTCTAAACGATTTTTGGCAATTCACGAAAAACCCGGTCCTAAATAACCTTTTATGGAAAAATATATTTATGTATTTATATAGATTGACTTAGTCTTATTAATATTGTTTAGAGAACGCTTACAAATATTTGAACTCCATCCTGTAATATTTGAATCAGATGCTAACTGAATTTTTATTGAAAATGGACATGTGTGGTTTTGATTGGTACCTCCTCAAATGTAATATCAGAAACTACTTATGTCGTGAAGTTATTTATTCCTGTATGGGATATCACCTTAACTTCTGTGGTGCAAAATTTTCGTTCGTTATATTTAAAGATAAATAAGCACAACGGCGGATAACCTAGTCATGATGAAGAAAATAATACTCAAAAAGAATGATCAGATTTCAGACATTTCTAAAAAAATTACAAAAGATAGAAACACAATACGTTTCCGGAAAGAGAGAATTTCCATTTTTTTATGCATTCAATACGAGTACCATGTGTTACACGACAAATATCAAACTTTAACAGCATACAAAATGCGTTTTCTGTTGGGTCGCCATTTTGGGTACACTATGACAAGCAACAGCGCCAATGCGTTCGTGATCGGAACGCTTTTACCTCTACTGTTCAAATTTTAAGCATTTGTTTGCCCACAAACGTTGAATGAGGGTTCTACTTTTGCAATTTGGAAGAAACAAATGTTTGAATCTGATCCATCTTTTTGAATAGCCCTGTATATCTGATGAAAGTTACTAATTCCACAACTCTGGTTTTAAGATGTAGTTAATCTAAGATTTCAAATCGTTATGAAAAATAGTATAAATTATTTTACAAGCCTCCAACTCCTTCATTAGTTTTAATTATGTATCTTTGAAATTGGTAATTGATTTTCAAAATGAAATAACGTAGTAAATTCTAAATCGCAGCACCAGTCCATCAAATTATGTGTGTGGACATAATGGACTTTTACCAGAACGCCGACGGTACACTGAGCTGCGTTTTTGTTTGAAATTTAAAGAAGAAGAAAAGAAAAAATGTTCAAATTTGAAACAATGTTTCAATTTTAAAAGTAAAAAAAGGAGAGAAAAAGTTAAGAAAAATTGAAAACAGAAAAAGAAGAAAGCAGAGGCTTACACAATTTGAACGCAGTACAACTCCTTAACGGACACCCCTCTTGGACGGACACTTCACGCCAGCAAAGCATTGAGCTTAAAATAACGTTACTTTTGCGACACCTCTCAATTATGGACAAATATTTTTGTCCCGATGGTGTCCAATACAGAGGAGTGTTACTGTAATGAAATTTAAGTTCTTAAGCTAACCTTCATTACTTAATTTGGTTCTTTCTTTTAAAAATAGCACATGTTCCACGAACAGTTTTTTGATTAACACCTCTAAAACTCTTTTCTGGATCGATTTAAAACACAAAGGAAATTAACTTTACTTCTTACGTAAGGAAATTAGAGAATAATAAGGTTAATGTGGCTATAGCGATAGCAGTTTTCAAAAATGACCGCCATATGCTTCATCCCGTATTAAATTAAGCGTGATCGTTTTCCTGCAGGAAAGTCCCAGAATCGGCAACGTCACACCATTTTCTCTTCCGTCTACCAGAAAAGGCCATTTCCATCTAATTGTCCTGTCAGAAACGCAGCGGGAGCATCTGGTGACAATCTTTGAAACTTTTTCATTAAGGAGGGAATACGCTAATGACTGGGGCTCTTTTACCGATTTTCAACCGATGAAGGCAAAAAGTCGAGTGCAGATGCTGAAATCCTGCATTTTTTCAGCTCTTTCCACTGCGATGTATAGAGATTAAAAAAGGAAAGAATTAAAACAGTACTTTTAGTACTTAAGCATTTAGTAGAATCAATGGTTGACATCGTCCATAGCCTCACAAGGCATGGCAGATTATGAAATGAACAGAATTCGTGTTCGGGGGATAGGAAGTACTAGAAAATACAACCAACATCTTTCATTACCATACTCATGGCAACGCTTTTGTAGCAGAACCGAACCGTAAGGGTCTTGGGTTCGAAAATTTAAGTTGTAATTGCTGTTCCGGGAAACAAGGCGATGCAGTGATTAGGTCAAATATTGCTTAATTCAGTTTTTCTAGCTTTTACTTATGCACCAAGCAGAAACAAAGCAGCTGTCCTTATACTACTGTGCTAAGTACAAATATCGTGCCTACAGCTGAGCTCAAAATGAGATATTGAAGATTAAAGATTTGCACCTCCATGTATTTGACTAAGATAATATTTTTTGTATAGTTTCGTATGACCACAAAACACGGCATTTAGGTAAAATAAGTGGCAACGAACAATCTAGTGGCAGTAAGACAATTTCGCCCAAAAGTGCAGATACGACTTACATGCTTAGTACGGAGGTATAAGTCTTTTAGATAGGCAGTTATTTTGTGAAATGCTCTGCACCGATAAGTATCATATGGCGGGATAAACTTACTATGTACAATGGTATTGTAGGAAACACTGTTCCTCGCTCGAACGCGCTCGATTTGCATAATCAATTAACCGCGTTAAAAAAATTAAATAAAAAAAATTGACTGACACGATGGTGTTATTGGAAGCCGTCACAGAGGAGTACCTCAATATTTACCAAAATGAGTTTACTGGGTGGTTAGGTTATATAAGTATAGTTAACCTTGTTTAGACCTACGTAGAGCCGTTCTGATAAATGTATGTCATTAAAACTCGGTATGTACGTTATATGAAACGCAGTGGGGAAAACCTGCATTTAGGAAATACTAGATCAAATTTTTACCATCTGAGAAGGGCGATAAAATGAATAAAAAAAACTAATTATATATATATATATATATATATATTCCATTGGTTTAAAGTAATATATTTATACATATACATATAAAAGGACCCAACCGTTTTCCTCGAGTAAATTCTGATTACGCTCTGAAATCGCGACATTTTCTTTTCCTTTCATAAATTCAAATGACCGACAGGCGTAATTTTATTTAATTCTCGGCGAAAACGAAAACGTTGTATTAAATACTAAAATATGATTAGAGCTCCAAAATCAACACAAAAACTCCTCCGGGACATATCAGTGCTCGCTTCCATTCCATCCCACGTCTGTCTCCGCACGAGAGCCATCCGTTTTCAGACATCAGTTCTATTTCATCCAATCAACGCAATTAGAGCTCTATCTACAAATTCGCTGGCTGCAAATGGAGCTCATGCATTATGCAACGCACGAACTAGAAGGCGAATTCATTAATGGATCTCGAACGCCGTATCCAGATAACTCACTTCGCGCCAAAATAGTGAACGAAATACGCCGATTTGTTTTAATTCATCATTCAGATGGCTTGAGAGGAAAAGACCAAAGCAAGGTTTGTGGTGACAAAGTATTAATTCAGTCATAATGCTCTTATGTGGGCGTAGTACCACTACAATTAGCAAAGTTTAGAATTTTTCTGAAGACCCACAAAATTTCTTTGGTCATATAAATGATTTAGAGAAATAACCAAAATCCATGGCATTAAATTTGGCTCGTCGGAAAGTCCCGAGTTCGAATCTCGGTCCTCTTCGAGAAGCGCGGAAGTGCAAAGATAAGGAAGTGCTAAGGGATGATTTTGGAGGTCAACCCCTCGAAACTTTTAGTTTTAAACAATATTGCCGTTTCTACTATAGCAGTATTTCTACTGAGGTTTGCTAAGGTTTGCTTGCCCCTCACCCGGGGGGGGGGGGGAATTCTATGTGAGCCACTCAAGAAGTGAGATGGTTGTTGGAACACGGTCAGTCAGAGCAATAAGAAAGGAAATTTTCAGCGGTTTCTTTTATCTTCTACGACATTGTGTTTCTTTGCCCTTCAGAATGTATTTTGACCGTGGTCTATCCTTCATCAAGCTGCAAAAGATAAAAAGATGAGGCTTGTGTTCCTTTCCAACACGCAAATGCAGGAGTCACATTTAGTAGTTATTCAAGAATGCCGATATCCTCTAACGACTTCTTCACTGAAAATATACCGAATAATTCCTGGCACCAATGAGGCTAATGAACTATGAAACACGTAAATGAACAAACAATAAAAAAGGTTTTTTTTAAGACAATTTTTATAACAGAATTTCATTATCATCGTTAATTAAACGCCAGAATTTAAATTGCGAAAACTTCAAAAAAAAAAAAAAAATCGTCTCTATTAACTTGATTTTCATAGATGGTTGATGAAATCTACATTGCATGGAAGTGCAGTGTGTACACACACCTAAGAGTTCCTTTTCTTACATTTTAAGAAGTTTAAAAATAACGTACTTAAACGTGTTCATAAATGAGAGTTTATTACTTAAATCAAAAAATGTTTTACAGTTATTCGAAGTAAAGTACGCTGGTTGCTACGCATTTTTAGTAAATAGCACGAAGTCATGACTAAAAGCAATGAAAATGTGCAAAATAACTTCATGAATTATCTATGGTAAAACTCATAAATTGAATCGTATTTTTCAAATACTGTCGTATTACCTAACATCGTTATTTCAAAAGAAAAGTGTTTTATCAGTGGCTTTTTCTGTTTTTCTCGTTCAACTGTTACCAGCAGTGTTATGCAACAAATGTATGGTAGAATATTTACCTGCAACAATAAAGGATAGTAAAAGAAAAGCATATGTAAAAGAAATTAAGATGTCTATCTGATGAAGAATTGAAGATAATCAAAGCATGAAACGGAATTGGAACTGCCATGGAGCTCCAAGAAAAAAAAAATATATATACATGTAACTTTTTTTCGGGTTGCTATCAAATATTTTGAAAGCAACCGCATTTAGAAATGTAAGGAAATTATCTGGAGGTAATTGAACATCGAAAGTAGCAGATCTTAGCATTTAAAAAAAGATAGGGAAGGACTGCATCTATCAGTTTATAATTATCCTCAATAATGATAATTAGATGAGTAGCTTTAATTGCGCATACATTTCCTCCACAAGTTTTGATTCATGTAGTGATTGAAGCTGGAGGACATAAACAAAATTAAATGTACCCATTATTTTTATTCTTAAGTTTTAATACACTGAAAACAATGTGTTCCCCAAATCCAAAGTACAATTACTTAAAATACATTAGGTTCTTAAAGGGATGTAGTTGACCCCATTTTGTGGCGTTACTTTTACTCCGTGGTTATCTCACGTTTCGGATCTGACCTCTGTCAGAAGTTGGTATCAAGCCTGAAGAAGACGAATGGAGTGACGTCAGTGGGTACTGCGTTCTACAGAGGCATTTTGAGTGTTTTGTTGTTGTGTTGACTATTCACCGATAGTCACCTAGTTTTGTTGTGTTGACCAGTCACCGATAAATAATTGTTGATTCAGGAAAATTTTAAATTGTAATTGCACAGTAGTTTAAAGTGTAAAATTCAATACATTTAGAGAATAAAAAAAGAGATACATTACACTACTAAATAAAAACACACAAACATAATAACAAAAGAATGGACATGTTTTGCGAAAATAAAAAACATCCAACATTACCAATCGTAGTATAAATTTCATTTTTAGTGTTATAAATTCCGAGTTTAAATTAGCATATTAAACATTTCCAACGTATTCGTGCTTAACTTTATGCACCCTTTTATTTTGGAATCTAAAATTCAACGAGTGAATGTTTGACAACAAACTGGGAGCCAATCATTTTGCGCAAAAATTGATTAATCTCGTTGCGGATTTGACTGTGACTGCATCCAGAGACAGCGAGGATAGGATAATGACTGCAGTTTTCTTAATGAAGAGATCGTTCTGTCTGAGGTATGATTACGTTCTAAATTTAGCAGAAGAAGAACCGTCGGTTTCGATCCATTACGAGATCTTCATTGCCTCCAGACACAACTATCAAGCCCAGCGCCATTTCGTCCAATCAACGCAATTAGAATTCGTTCTTCGATTTGTAGCATGCAAATAACGCTCATGCATTATGCAGTTAACAGACTAGAGGCAAACCCGTGAATGAATCGCGTGATATGACGTAGATATGGCAACTACATAGCTGTCACCGAGATGTGTCGGTTATTCATAGTTCTAGGAACATATTGTGCTCTTCAAAATGAAAATGTGCTATAGAACAGCGTTCCCCAACCGGTGGTTCGTGAACCCCCAGGGGTTCACGTTGTGTAGAAAGGGGATACGCGGGAATAATTTTGCAATTGCGACTTTTTAAATTGCTAACGTGAAAGAAAAAACGAAACACTAGATATACGTATTCAGAGTTAGGGCGGAGAGTAAAAATGATCTTTTTAAATAGTTTTCTCTATAAAGCGTAAAAGTTGTAGAATGGCAGATAAAGTATATAATAAAAATTTGAAATTTTGCACTTAATTCTACTGTTACCTGGTTTAGAAAATTTGAATCTCAAAGTGGGTATCAAAAGATATTCATTGATTAATACTAAATTTTGTTCGCATATTTCTCATATCATACCACAACTTTTTTGTACAGGAAAGTAATTTTTAAGTGTATTTTTTGCGAATACGTACGTTTACTGCCCTATTAATAATTCAAAAATAGCAAATAATAAAAAAAGTAATTTTTTTAAAAATAAAAACTTAGATGTTTTGTAATTATATATGCATTTCTTTTACTATTGTGCAACATAGAAAAAAAGTGATAACAAAATTTTATAGTTTAGTTACCTATTACTAGCGACCAAGGGGTTCGCCATTCCTTTTCGAATCTTTAAAGGGGAATCAAACGCAGGGAAAAAAGGTTGGGAATCACTGCTGTAGAAGAACATTAGTACTGCCAAATTGTATGTGAAAATTTGATGTGCAAAATTATAAGGATGGTCATTTATTTGAAAACAAACATGAATTATCATTCTAGTATATGCCAATAGCCGAGTTTTCATATGGCATAAGTAGTTACTGTGCTTCTATTCGAGGGAATAGTTGAAAAAGAAAATTTAACCTACACGAATGTAAATATTAAAAATGCTTCAAGAGCATTTCTGTGCTTTCTGCAGTTATGCAAATTTGTCAGTTTTGGTTGTGTCCTTTGACAGATGAATGGAATTTCAACTTTTCTCTTAAACTTGCATCATAGCAGTTTTCCACTACACAGTAAATTCTCTTAAATACTTAAAACAAAATTGATAACCACTGACGCAAAATCTACTTTAAATGAGTATTTAGAGACTTATTACATTGCTTTTAGCTACGAAATAAGCCTTACTCATATCTCGATTTTCAGAAAAATGTTTTTTCCTGCGAATGGAGCCTTAATATCGTGGGCAAGTAATAAAGACCCTTCGCCAAAAGGATATCTTTAATGAGAGAGAGAAGGCATTTAAGATATCTTTCATTTAGAGTCACTTTTAATGGGCTCCTGATCACGCATTCCAAGTTCGATGTGTTTTAAGTCTATAGCCTCATTTGGATGATCCTAGTGTAAGAGGAACAGCTTCAGTAGGCCCATTTCATTAGCTACTCTCATATTCAATTTCCAGCTCAAAACGAGTTTGAAGGCTAATTTTAATTGAATGATATATTTAATGAAAAATGTTGTAGGTTCACTTCGAGTTACTTTTAGGGCTCCTTCACATTTTATTGCAGAAAGGCAAAATAACCACTGTATAGCATTTTGGATAATCGGATTTTGCAGTAGAAAGGAAGGGTTTTTTATGTCGTATACTAATGAACACTGATTGTCCAATTAGATTCATTCAACTGTAGCTTGAAGTCAAAGAAATTTTGAAGAATATTTTTCAGAGTTTTATTGAAGAAATGAAAAATAACGAAGGTATTACATTTCTGAAAATTTGATTTTCCTCTACAGGAGAGTGGGTTCTGTGTGGTATAGAACACTGAATGGCAAATTAGATTCATTTAATTGTGGTTTATGTCAAATAAAATTCGAGATACATCATTCAGAGTTTTATTGAAAAAATGAAAAATAGCCGTTGTGTTACACTTTTGATAACTGGATTTGTCAATGGATAAGACTAATTCTTATTTCGTAAACTAGTAAAAACACTGAATGTTCAATTAGATTATCTTAACTGCGATTTAAGTCAAATGAATTTTAAGGAATATTCTTAAGAGTCGATTTTATATCACGTATTTAACAAAGAGAAATGCAAAGGAAGTTTTTAATGAAAGCTCAGAGTAATAAACTAATAAGTTTTATATGCAATCATACAGGCTGAAACGAATGCAAATTGACATAGGCGACGGTGGACCTTCAAACGAAACATTTTTATTTTTTCATGCACTACTTTTAAACTTTCTGTACTTGAAAATCATTCAATAAGCGTACCGAATAATAAAAAATATAATTTCATTTTTTTGATATTTAAAAAATTAATCAATTATTAATTACATTTCAAATTTTCCTTGTGTTACAATTTTAGATTTTTTTGCTGAAGTTGCTATATAATGAAGGAATGGAACATTATAAACAAAAATCAGCATTCATTAAAAAATCTGTCGCTAAATTATTTTAATATATTTTTGTTGTTAGTTATTCGAATTTTTAAACCCTTCTTAATTTTCTTAAATTACTTATTAATATTCATAAAGCACTTAACACATTCCAATCTCACCATAAATGGAATTGCGTTCGACAATATAAAAACTAGTAAATGATTATATTTTTAAGCCTTATCGAAGAAACCTTAAGTAGCAAGGAACATTTTGGCATCTCAATAAGCAGAAATATTTAATTTCGAGACAAATGAATTTTAACTGTTCATTCGTGTACAAATCACGACCACGTTCAAAATTTAACCCTTAAAATTAGCTCATATTAATGCATAAATCAATTTTTTTTTTTTTTTTTTTGTGCCAATGAAAAGCAGGTCCACTGCAATAAAAATATATGGATAAAATGATCGAATATCCAGCGGAACTTTCGGAAAGCAATTGTACACCTTCGCCTTAAACCAATTTTAAGACAAATGCTCCCAAATGCAATAAATCTTCTATTATGATAGAAATAAAGACAGGCATAAAAGTTTGTTATTATTGTTATTTATTTCAGTATATAGCTATGCAATACTTTATTTGAAACCACTTTAAAAATACTTTTATTTAATACTACCATATTACCGCTATTTAAAAACAGAAAAAAAAGAAAGGAAGAAAAAAGATAGCATAAAAACAGGTTTTTTTTCCCAGGTGAAATAACTTTAACAGGTGAACCATTCGCACACGTACACTAAGCCTCACATTCATCATTACTTTAAATAATGGAATAAATCAGTTCTGATCCTACATTTGATTTCGAGTTTTACATTCCCGCGTTAGAATTATCGTTTCCAAAAGTGCGGAACTCGTAAACGATCTTGCAACAGGTCTTTTTTTTTTCTTTCCTCTGCTCTTAGATGTGCGAATATTTAATATGTGTTCAGCTTATGCATCTTTCTACCTGTACATTAGTAGTTTTTCCACCAAGAGAAAGTGAAATATCTACTTGCACAAATCATGCAATAAATGCGTAAGGATGCAGAAAACTATGCTAAGAATACCGGTCCATGCAGCACACTCTTCTCTTTAATCAGCTCTAATTTAGACATAAGTGTTGGCAACCTTTTGGAACGCTTACTTTCAGCCTGATTTGTTTGCATTAATGTTTGAATTATCTTGAGGGACAAGAGGATTGTTATGCTTTTCTTTTATTTCTGCTGCGTTTAAACTATTTTAGTTAAATACCTTGAGTTGCCAATCTTTTGGAATATTTAACAACTGAGACTCTTGACAATTTTTTATTTATATTTTTCCTCATCAATTTTTATTTCAAAAAAACGTTTCGCAAGAAAAACATTTCTTCAAGTTTGAAAGTGAAGTCCTTCTCAAACGTTGCATGAGTCCTTCTCAAACTTTGCGCATGTTGAGGTCACAAGTGGTTATTTTTTCCGTTTTTACTCTTTTTTCAAATCTGTCTTCCTATATATATATATATATATATATATATATATATATATATATATATATATATATCGCTCATAGGCTGCAATAACGGCACAACTCGAAACATCATGTTTTAAAATTAGAGGGTTTAAAGTTTTCAATGCTAGGGAAAATGTATAAGAAATGCTTTAGTTTGCTGCCATCTCACGGCCTAATATTGAATTATGAGTTGTGCTAGTATTGCTGCTGAAAAGAATGTGTATTTTCATATTTAAATCTGTTCTCAGTCCAAAACGCGTGTTTTTTGGGCTGAGCAACGATTGCAGCCCATGAGCAATATATATATGTGTAATGATGGTTTCGCAGGAAACAATAAAATCGTAACTGCTAATAACAGCATCTAATTAGAAGCGAAATCTCATAAGCGGTGCTCGCGTTTATTGTTTAAACTAGTTTTTCAGTTATCTTGAGTACCAGCACGAAAGTTTAGACTTTTCTTTTACTTGATTTATTTAAACTACTTTTACAGTTAAATATCTAGAATAGCAACGCTTTTGGAAATACTTCAATAACTGGAGACTCTTGTTACTAACTTTTTCTCATGGATTCTTATTTTAAAATTTTTAAGGAAAACGCACATTACATTTCCTTAGGCTTTAAAAGGGATTCGTTGTCGCCAAATGTGCAAACGTCTTTACACAAATCTTTAAATATGCAATAAAGGGTTGCGTACTTAAATTCTTCCTGTCGTCGCCAAGAGTCATAAAAATAGATTTAAAAAATTTAATAAAAATCTCGCCAATCTTTTGATTGTAAAATCTACGTACATTATGAGAATGAGAGCAAGAGTTGCGTGCAATATGTAACGTTATTTTTAACAGAAAACCGATTCTTTCCATAAAGTTACTCCAAAATATTTAAGTTGTTTGTCAAACTGCTGTCTTTCATAATAATTCGTTTAAATAGTGTTCATAATTTAAATTCAGGTCCCACCCCCCTCAATTTGTTATAGGACCCTTTCACGACATCATGCAACTGACCATGTTTATTGAAAAGCCATAGAAAACGCAACGTTTCTGCTGGCAACAAGTCGACTTCGATGTTGCCTAGCGATGTCTCGTCAATAGTAGTTTAGTTAACCCTTAACAGCTCTGACAAATATTTTGGAAAATGACTGTAAGCGGTCTCATCGACCACTTAGAAAAAAGCTTTACAATAGTGAAATTTTACCTACTGAACGAAATGCTATGATTAAATTACAATTGTGTTTACAATTTATATTAACCAATGTTTAAAACATAAACAACTTTATGTTTCGTTTTATGCAAATTAAATCAAACAAGAGCACTGTTCGATTTTCAAGAAAGAAACTAACGATTTGAATATTTTGCTGGATCTCTCAAACCGCACACAGCAGTAAAAGGTTAAAATAAAGTATAAATATAAATAACAAATAATTATTCTTCCATCTTTGTTACACAACTGTAAAAACGTTAAACCTTTCAGACGGAATTTTGAAAAAAGCGCATTAACTTTTTTGTTTTTTCCTTTAAGGTATTGTAACATATCTAATATCAATGACACAAAACTTCAATATTTTTCAATCATAAAAAAAAAGGTTATTACTCATCCGGTTATGCACACATGAAACAACATTTAAATTTTATGACAGATAATACTTCAAATAAAACGATTTTTACTTAGATTAAATACCGATGTTATATATATTTAAAATACATACTGATAAAGACATTTGTCACAAGTATTTTTTAAAATATAAGTTAATGCTTTTATCACTCAATTTTTTGTGCGGCCAATTTGATTGAATAATGAAAGCAAATTAATACTATTGTGTTCTTCTTTAAATTATTATTAACTTCTTTTTTTAAAATTTGAGCATATATCATACATAACCTTCTAACGAGTAAATTGAAATAAATTTGAGGACCATAACTTAAATACAAAAGATGCTGCGCCCATTAACTTCTTCATTCCAAGTGTACCCAATGCTGTACATCCTTAAAATACTGTTTATTAACTATTGTTTATGCAATTTGAAAGCTAAAACACCCAAATTTTTTTTAAATTAATCAACAGCTTACTTCGTTTTAAACATGGAAATTGGGCATTAATTATTATTTAAACTAATTATTAATTACATTTTTTTAAAAAATTTAGTTAATTTGTTTCGTAATCATTTTTTAAATCAGAGAACCAAAAAATTGCGTCAAAATTGTTTGTGCTTAGTTCTGGGGTCTAAAGAGGTTAAAGTTAATGTCCGGTATACCGGATACCACGTCAGAAAGAGTAAATAGAGCATTTTTTACGCGTAGCTGTAATAACCTCGACTCAGCATTCCATCTTTCTCGTCAAAGAAACTTGGATCTTATATGCAGCATTTATATAATTTGCTTCATATTTCTCAAATAGCGCTATGTTAAGATTTTTTTAAGGGTTCAAAATTCAACGAAATATTGTTTAAATCAAAAAATAAAATATGGAAATAAGATGTCCTTGTCGAGATCTTCGAATGGAAAAAAAATCTTTCTTATCAGACAATGCCCTCAGAAGTTGATCGGGGGAGGGGAGAGACAGAGAGACCGACAGACACACTTTTCTCTATCTCAAAACCCAACTTACAAATTTTCCATTTTTCAATCTTTATTTAAATACTTCTTGTTTTTGGCTTTTCCTTATTTTTAA
This sequence comes from Octonoba sinensis, assembly GCA_038502835.1. Classification (NCBI taxonomy): domain Eukaryota; kingdom Metazoa; phylum Arthropoda; class Arachnida; order Araneae; family Uloboridae; genus Octonoba; species Octonoba sinensis. The sequence continues at coordinate 10,659,276 of CM076606.1, read as the reverse complement.
CGATATTCCGACGATACTTTAAGCCTTCTTTCATACTTTTTTAAAGAACTTTAACGGGAAGTAGTCTAAAAAGGAAAAAATATGAAAGAAGGTCTAACGTATCGTGAAAATTTCGTTAAAAATGAATTTTAAAAAGTCAAAAAGGAGTTAAGTAATTAAATAAGGATTGAAATATAAAAACACTAGAAAGTAGGTATTTGATATGTGAAAAATGTGGGTCTGTCTGTACCCCCCTAATAACTTTTGTGAGAATGGTCCGATTTGAACTTTTTTTTTTTTTTTTTTTTTGCATTTGAAATATCTTGACAAGAACATCTCATTTCCAATTTTATTTTTAGACATGAACAATTTTTTGTTTAATTGTAAACAGTTCAAAAATACAAACGTTAGCGCTTATGGGGGAAAATGAAGCAAATTAGTTAAACTTATGAGATCCAAGCTCCTTTGAACAATCTTATTTGAAGAAGCGGGGAAAATGTCTTGATATGAAGAATTTTTGTTAATTTTTAACAGTTCAAAAAACATAATATTAACGAATACGGGGAAATTTAAATCCTACATAAATCCTAAGCTAACCGACGGATTTTCTTGGAAAAAATTTTATCGGAAAGAGGATATGACTTATAAACATAGAGATAAGAAATTCATCCGGAACTACACGAGCCTATTTTCCTATGAAACATTTTGATCTGAATTTTCAAGCATATTTCTGAATGAATGCATGAATAAATGAATGAGTGGAGGCATAAATGAGTGCAAGAAACGTGAATAAATGACTGATTGAAAGGGAGTGAATGAATAAATGAGTGAAAGAATGAATGAATGAAAGAAACATGAATAAATGAATGATTGAAAGTGAGTGAATGAATAAATGAGTGAACGAACGAATGAATGAATAAATGACTGAACGAACGAATGAATGAATAAATGAGTGGAAGAATGAATGAATAAAAGAGTGAAAGAATGAATGAATAAAAGAGTGAAAGAATATGTTATAACCGTTGAAAAAGGTACATTTGTAGTAATCAGGAACTAATACTAAATGAGAAACAGAGAGAAATAGCTAGATTATAAATTTGATTGGAAGTAGGTTCGTATATATCTAGAAGAAACCTTTTGTTAAAAGCAAATGTAACGATATTTCGAAATATAGCTTAGTAGAATATTGACTCAATTATAATTCTTGAAGTGTAACAATTCTAGTAATCATAAACATTTTCATTGTAGTTTTCATCAAAAAGCTATAATGTCTTATAGGATTACATAGGAAAATTTTAGTTTCACTTTCTACATCTTGTCACGCATGACGTGTCGGAATTTTATATGCAACTTTAATCTAAATTCCGGAAACAGAAACATAATTTAAGTACATATCATTCAGAATTGTTAATAAGCTAAAAATAATTGAAATATATAATATCAATTAAATGATTATAAAATAATAGTTGCGAAGTAATTGTTAAAAAAAAAAATTCAAATATAACCTGGGAAGGTTTTGTATTATATTCTAAAAACGTAATACGCAATCCGAATTCTTCGCTTACTTTAATACATTCGTTTGGATAACTAAGTTTTTTTTTTTTTTTTTTTTTTTTTTTTCATTATTAGGGGTTAGCTTCATTTCGGATTAACTCTTCGGTTATTAACACGGTATACTCTTCGGTTAGCGACAACATTTTTATGATCACATTTTGAAGGCCTACCAACTGTTTCAATTAGGTTGCAGTGTGAGATGATATAGAATTACTACAGTGTGGTAAGGAAATTACAATTTATAAAAGTATTAGCCCTATCTGAAAAACTCTTTGTCAAATGAAACTCACTTAAAAATAATTCAGTGGGGAGACACATCCAATTAATGAGAAAAAAAAATGAAATTCTGAAATTGTGTCTGCTTATACAATGTATTAAAACAAAAGTAAATTATATGCGCTATTTTTGTGTCAACAGCATATTTCTCACAGATGAGTTACACAAAAAAAGAACTCAAACAATAAAACACACTACCACAAAATATGTATTTTTTTATTCGTTTCGAACGTTTAAATATCAATGCAAGTCAGTTTGAACCCGACTCATCTGCGTACCAAACGAAGTAGTACATCAAGTGGTACCAAATCTGTCCAATGTTGTACAAGAGGAAATGGACTGAAAATGAGTGCTTATCTGTGCTGCCCATTGATAATGTGTATTCTGCCGCCCCTGAAAGTTAGTCTGAAAATAATTTAAAAAAGCGCATCAAAACTTATTGAAACCTCCTATTTTCACACTATTTAAATAATATTTTAAGCTTTTACTTGTTCTTGTAACGACAGCAATTAAAAAAAGAAAAAAAAAGCACGAAAGCCATCGTGAAACTCAAAACCATCAATCTTACGGGCTTAAATGCTATTGTAAAACTAATTAGTTTATACATACATATTCAGTTACTTATTACCCTTGTGAGTTAATAAATTATAAGCCCATTCAAGAATTCTCCCATTACAGTATAAAATGTGGCTTTTCTAATAAAGGACCTGATGAAGATTTTTATACATTACTTTTCAGATGAAGATTCGAAAATGTTGTCGACTTGAGTATTTATAACGCAAAAAATACAAATTTTATATTTAACGTTTTCTTTACAAATTAAACGGATTGAAACTTTCTGACAAAACACTAAACATTGCAAAAAGATTCTTTTTGCAAAACATTCTTGGGAAATGTTGTGTATGGATAATAATGACGAATATACAAGCGTTTCGCAACAAATGAAACTTTTGTCCTGAATACCCGTTCTTATTCCTTTTGATTAATTAAAACATTTAAACAGCACACGAAATTGAAAAAAATAATTATAAAAATTAAACAAACTCTTAAAGAAAATAAAAGTACAAAATTTGAAAGTATTTTTCACACCCGTCTATATTTCACATGGTTTTTTAAGAATATTCAGAATAATTCGGAACAATTTCACAATTTTTTGGGCATGAAAATGTAGAACAATTTTAACCTAGAACATGAATAAGACGAACAAATATTTTATATTGCTTCAAAATATTTATAAGGTTCGCTGAAAAGCAATAAAAAAAAAAGACTAAAGTAATAAAGTGAATCTACGTATAAAACGTTAATGAAGCAATATCTTGTATTTTTAGCTCAACCCAAAATAATTTTCTTTGATATTATTATTCCAAATGCTATGTTTTGTGAAATATTTCATTTAATTTTTACGCTAGATTCTTATAGTAGTATTCAATTTTAAAGCAAAAATCGCTGTGCTCAGAGGCGAAAAAATATTTAAAACCAATGAATTGCATATTAGTTAATATGCTCCGCACTCAATTCAAATTTTTCTGAAAACAGAATTTTTTAAAGTAATGAAGATTCCAAGTAAAAAAGTGTTTAAAACCAAAATTTCTTTTTAGAAAAGCAAGTTTCACTTTTCCTTCTGAACCATGTGATCAAGACTCATTTCCTTAGAACTTAAGAAACTTAAAAGTTTTTCTGTTCTACATGAAAGTGAGAGTATTCAATGTAATTTATTATATTTTGTTTAATTAGTTGCAGCAATCGGTTAAAAATATATACATTTTTGAATTAATGAGATTTTTGAAACAACTAATAAGAAACTAATCATTGAACAAAATTTTAAAAGTACTTATTTGGTAAAACATTTTTTGAACCATTTTTCCTGAAAAAAAAAAAGTTTGGAAAAAATAAAAAGCTGGTCACATGCCAGCTCTATAAACTCACAGCTAGTCCCCCGCACACTCTTTATCCATTCGTTCGAAGGGGTGGGCAGTCCAATGTTCGAAAAGGAGCACAATACATCCGGGTCCTGCACCGGAGCTGGCCTCCGCACAACGCTCACTGCGCAAACCCGCCGGCAAGCGATCCGATCCCAGCCACTCCCGATATCGGCGACACCTGACGGGATGAAAAAGAACCATATTTCAGGAAAAAAAGATGCGGGAGGAAAAAGACGCCCAGACGAAAGCGGGGCAAAAGACTTTTTGAGGTAGGTTCAAATCGTTACATCTGCATTCAATGTGCGTGGATGAACTTGAATTACTTCGACAACTTACAATCTCGAATTGCTTTCGTATTTTCTCAAATTCCACTTTATTTAAGAATTTTAAAAAAATTAATTAAATAAAACGAAATATAATATTGTATAATTTCTGACTGGTAAGGCAACGAAACTAAAGGACTATTGGATCTTGTAGGTCTCTGCGATCAATATAAAACAAACGAGTCCCTCATCGCTACACAAACTGTGTCATTTTCCTTTTGTATAATGTTTTTGCTCTTTAAAATTGCCATTTGAACAAACTATGATATTTATGCCTTTCTACAATGTAGCATTTGGTCAGATAAACATAATGTTATTCGTTCCTAATGACACTCTTAACATAATCTCACGTTCCCCTAAATATATTTCAAACGGCCCTTAGGATAAACGCGTAATTTCACGTTCATTTCACAGAAAAAAAATCTGGGCACTTAAAAATTCCTAGCAGTTAGGATTAATGAAAAATGTCATTTTATAAAGTTTAATACTGCTTTCACAACTACTAAGCGTTTTCTGTTTCATTCAAAAATTGGTTTTCTTTTTTTTTTCATCCTGAAAATAAATCATGTTGCGAGAGCAAAGTATTACTTTTAGGTTTGAGTATTAAAAACTAGCACATAGTTTTTTTTCGTTGTATAATTAATGAAAGACTAATTTGACATACATAAAATTTGAAATAAAATTTTATATATTTGTTTCGATTTATATATAGTAATCCTTTTTTTAGCCTACTTTCCCGTAAAAGTAAAAAAAAAATAATAATAAAGCATGAAAGAAGGCTTAATGTATCGTGAAAATATCGTTAAAAATCAAGAAAAGTCAAAAATAAGTGAAGTAATTAAATAAAGATTGAAAAATAAAAAATTTGAAAGTAGGGTATTGAGATGGGGAAAAAGTGTGTCTGTCGGTCTGTCTGTCTGTCGGTCTGTCTGTCGGTCTGTCTGTCGGTCTGTCTGTCTGTCGGTCTGTCGGTCTGTCCCCCCCTAATAACTTTTGAACGAATTGTCCGATTGGAAAAATTCTTTTTGCATTCGAAAGATCTCGGCGAGGACATCTCATTTCCATATTTTAATTTTTTGATTTGAACAATTTTTTGTTCAATTTTGAACAGTTCAAAAAATTTTAACATTAGCGCCTATGGACAAAATTGAAGCAAATTCTGTAAACTCTGGGCACAAGAGCCAAGTTCCTATTGCAAGCTTATTGAAAGGAGTTCTCGGCGTGAAATATTGATTTGAACAGTTTTTGTTCATTTTTGAACAGTTCAAAAAATTAACACAGGGCTTACGGGGAAATTTCAACCCTATATAAATCCTGATCTAACGGACCGATTTGCTTGGAACAAACTTTATCGGAAAGCTCTTATAACGTAGAACATGTAGAAATAGAAAGTTTATCCAGAACTTAAGAGCCTATTTTGCTATGAAATTTTTTGATCGGGATTTTCAAGGATATTTCTCAGTGACTCAATGAGTGAAATAATGAATGAATGAATAAATGAAAGAGTGAAAGAATAAATGAATGAAGAAAAGAATGAATGAATAAATTATTGAATAAATGAAAATATAAATAAATGAGTGAATAAATACATGAATGCGTAAATGAATGAACAAACACTTGAATGAGGTAACGAATGAATGAATAAATGCATGGCTGAATAGATGAAAGAATGAATGAGTGAGTGAATGAATATGTATTATCCGTTGAAAAAGGTATATTTTCAATAATTAGAACTAAAGATAAATAAGAAAGAGAGAGAAAGAGATAGCTAGATTATAAATTTGAATTTGGTGTATAAGGGAAAGTAGGCTCGTATAGTTCTAGACGGAACTTCTTGTTTTTGTGTGTGTGTGTTGTGTGTTTGCGTGAGTAGAACGCATTACTTTTTATTTTGCTTTCTATAGTTAAAGTCACAGTACTATGATATGTGCACTGTCTTGTGCATGGACACAATTATTTCCAATGACCTCCACCTCCGCCGTTAAAGAGATAGTTTTAAATAAAACTCTATGGTCAAATGTATTTTTAGCAGGGATGTATAAATTAGAATTCCCAATACCTATATCGTTAAATATGTTTTTCAGCAATAAAAATTTTCGAAAGCACTTTCTTAAACAATTATGTTAAACGATATCAGAAATATTTTACTTTCAAAATAGTTTGCAAAAGATAAAACTAATTTTTCACACTATCAAAATATAAATAATGAAAGAGAGAGGGGAAAAAAGCAAAGCTAAATCATAAAAGAATATACGCATATTCAATTTAGGAAACACGTGAAATTTTTTTATTAATGTTTTTATAGTTCAATAAATGAATTTCAAATTTATTTTTGTTCTTCTTTTATCCTAAAAGAAACGATACGATAATTTAGAGTTAAGTAAATTGATTATATATGCATATACTATATATATATATATATATATATATATAAGGATGCAAAGCTTACCAAACTTATCCAAATGCTACGATTTGCCTGGATATATTTCCAAACATTGTAACAAATACAGCGATGTTTGGATTTCCAACATCACTACAAATACAGTTCGACCACGGAATTTTGATATTTGGACAGAAAAGAACGAATCCATTCGAGTTTTAGGGAAGTTCGTTTTTCAGGTGCGTTTGTTTAGTACATGAATCAGAATGTAGGCTTCGCTGTTAGTTGAAAGTAGCTAAATTTATAAACTGGCATATAGCATCAGTTCGGAAGAAATCAAGTATTCTAAACGAACTAGAACGAGAACAACACCGTCTCAATATATCCTTGTACCAGCACCTTGAACAAGAATGGATTCTTCTTGGCACTTTGCCAGGCATATTGCTTTAGTTGATGGTAGAACTATATACACAATGAAGGAGAGAGAGGGGGAGGGAAGGGCAACGCAAAATCATAAAAAATATACATGTAATTCAGAAGCAAAAAGCAATCGAATACGAAACCAGTCCCCCTATTATCATAGAAAAGAAACACCATTCCAAACATTTGATTTTTTACATTGTATGGCTTACTACGATTTTTTTAAATCTATTTCAGGCTATTTGAATTGCGTTTTGGAACTTCCACAAATGTTCTTCTATTCCTCATGGAACAGATGTCTGTGCTCAAGTGGTAGGGGTACAAATTTCTGCTCCAAACGTGACTGTTCACGAAGAACTTAAATAAAGATTTTCCGTTCAAAACGAGGTGGCACTGTGCTTGTTGAATACTGTGCTATTTTTCTTCCTTTTGCTCCTTTTTAAATTGTCATTAATGAAGCTGTTATCCACAGAAAAATTTTATTTTTAATACACATAATCGTATTAATTTAGTAGTTCTTAAAGTTGTTAACAACCTGTTGTTAAAAGTTTTTAAATAAAAATTATTTGAAAAAAAAAAAAAAGGATACTGCGCTGTATTGGTTTATAACAGCAAACATAAATTTGGGTAGTAGAAATCGTGAGCTTAAAACAATGCTTTTACTTAGTAAACAAAGAATAAGAAACCTGAAACATATTCCTGTGAAAAGAATAGGATTACATAAAGAAAAATGCAACAAAGTTTCCTTTTGAAAAATTAATAAATGTGATTCTGAAAATAATTAACAATGCCGAGGTTTTTTATTACTATTATTATTTTAAAGGAAAAATTGAACCTCTTTTTTATTTAACTTACAAACGAAATAGATCTTAATCAAATAAAATTTAAAGCTTAATGCGCTTAAAAAGATAATTTAAGTAACGTAGTTAAGCCATTTATTCCGTATATATTTGTCTTTTCTTCTTTGTTATAATTGTGTTCACTTTAAAGCTTACGTAACAAAAAAATCACATTGAGAAACGAATCTTATTTTTCGGAATTATTAAAAAGTTTCGCCATTATTAAATACTGTTTGTTCAATTTCCACACGGTTATGAGAAAAAATATCAGGTTGTTTATAGCCGATTATTTTATTTTATTTTTTTGTTCACATTGCTTAATCAAAAGATAATAAAATTTGATTTTTACTCCTGATATTTGCCTTAACGTTTCGGAACGGTGAAAAATAAATTTTAAATTACAAAACAAGTAAGATGCGTTCTTTTTAATAATGTTTTCGAAAATAAGAAATAATTTTATCTAATACTGCCTAGAACTCTATTACAGACAAAAGTTAAGTAATTTCATTTTAACAAGTAGAATGTAGTCAAATTATTATTTACTGTCTAATAAATATTTAATGAATATAATTGCGAGATTCACGGATAACAAGAAGGTCCGTCTAGAACTATGCGAGCCAACTTTTCCGTTATACATCAACATGAATATTATAATCTAGCTATCTCTTTCTCTCTTTCTCATTTAGCTTAGTTTTTTATTGATTAAAATATACCTTCTTTAATGGTTAATACATATTCATTCACTAATTTACTCATTCACTCATTCATGTATTTATTCACTTATTCATGTATTTATTCATTCACTCATTTATTTATTCATTCATTTATTCATGTATTTCATTCAGAAATATATCTTAAAATGCAGATTTTAAAAAATTGTATAGCAAAATAGACTCGTTTAGTTCTGGATGAACTAAACGAGCTACTAATTCAGGTTATTGGCATCTGTACAGGTTCTACGTCATAACATCTTTCCGTTAAAATTTGTTCCAAGCTAATCTGTCAGTTATATCAGGATTTATATAGGATTGTAATTTCCCAGTAGGCAGTAATGGTCAATTTTCAAACTGTTAAAAATTGAACAAAAATTGTTCAAATCAAAAAATATTGCACGTTGAGAGCTCCTTCCAGTAAGCTTGTTCAAAGGAACTTCGGTCTTATATCCTGGGTATTTGATTTGCTTCACATCTTCCCATAGGCGCTAATGTTAAGATTTTTTTTGAACCGTTCAAAATTGAACAAAAATTGTTCAAATCAAAAAATATTGCACGTTGAGAGCTCCTTCCAGTAAGCTTGTTCAAAGGAACTTCGGTCTTATATCCTGGGTATTTGATTTGCTTCACATCTTCCCATAGGCGCTAATGTTAAGATTTTTTTGAACCGTTCAAAATTGAACAAAGAATTGTTGAAAGCAAAAAATGAAATACGGAACTGAGGTGTTCTCGCCGAGATCTTTTGAATCGGTAAATTTCTTCTAAAGTTCTTTGGCGGCAACAGACAGACCGACAGACGCACACGTTCCCCATCTCAAAACCCTACTTTTAAATATTTCTATCTTTATTAAATTATGCCAATTATTTTTGACTTTTCTTTATTTTAACGATATTTTTACGATACATTAAGTCTCCTTTCACGCTTTTTTTTACGAGAAAGTAGGCTAAACATATAAGAAAGGAAGTTTAAATTTGGAATTACGAAGGGAATTAAAATGAAGTATTTTAAGCAATTCTCTTTTTTTCTATTAGTTATTTTTATTACTCATTTATTTATTTATTTTTTGCTTATCTGAGCAATAAGCAATAAATAAATAGAGTTGGAATATTTGAAAATGAATATATTAGAGTAGATTAGTTAGAATAAATAATAATGAAATATTCTAAAATATTTCATTTTCATTTATTCTAACAATAAAAGCTCTAGCCTTACACTTTCGTTAGAAAGTCATGAACTCGTTTTGTATTTTTTATTTGTGCCCACTTACAAACTTTTGATTTATTTTAAGTTTCAATGTTTGAATAATGCGGAAGATGCATATTAGCACCCTTAATTATTTTGGCACAACATGCATGCCTTTAAAAATAGGCTTTGTTGTAGGGGGGGGGGGGGAAGACGTAAGTATTTATATCGGTTGCATTCACGTACATTTGTTGCGAGAAAAGGAAGCAATTCAGTATATTAGATTAAATATTTTATAGATAAAATTGCAAGATGTACTTACGAAGAATATACGCAAATCTGATGCATAGTATAAATCTTTAATAACCTGTATCATCTGTTTTATGCGAGTTTAAGTTGAGCGATATTTACGAAGTAAGAGAACGTCTAGTTTGATAAGCATATAATAAAATTCAGAGAATATTAGGATTAATTTATTTTAATAAAATTTAATTATTTTCATACTCATTGAAAAAAATAGTACAAATACCACATGTAAATTTTTGAAAACCCAGCGCACATTATTAATTTTTTTCAAACTCATTAGTTGAAACAGGACAAAAATTGAAGTATTTTTTAATCATCAACACATTGAGAAAATATATTTCTTACAATGAAGAATACTTGTGAAATTTTGTCTATTTTTTTCCTTTCCCTTTTAGTACCCATCATAATACCAGTATAGGATAATCATCAATTGTATTTTACGATTTAAGTATGTTTACGGATGTATTTAACATTTTCAATAACGGCTTTAAACAACATAAAATACTCTTACAAGGTTACATAGGCTTTTCTGATAATCTTTAATAAGACACAAAGAAATGAAAAATTCAGTAAATAATTGTTACAAAGAGTAAAATCGTAAAATTAATTTGCTTGAAACAATTATTTTAAAGTGTTCAAATATTATTGGGTTATTTTATTACTAAGACTTATTTAAACAATGTGAATTCTCGTCCAATTTGATTCATCAGACAACATCTACGGACTTATGCAGTTGAAGCAAGATCTTATGAAAAGAAAATTCCAAATCTGTAAAAATAAAAGTTCATTTAAGTGAATTTCCATTTTCCCTTACGCAATCTGCCAGCATACCCTGACTCTACCATTTTTCTTTTTAAACATTACAATCCAACAAGTGCAACATTCCATCTCCAACAGAAACAGATTCAAGGAACCCATTATACCCCCCCCCCCCCAGTTTCCCCCTCAACAATCCCCTATACTCTAGCATGCTCCGACGAGCAAGTCGGCAGAACTGTCCCCTTCAGTCACGTCGCCAGTCAAAACTGTTTGGGTGTGCAGTCGAACGGGACTGTTCGACAAATGGAATGAAGTCCCCCTTTTCCGATTCGAACTCCGCCTCGCCGATTTTCGCTGCCTTTCGGTTTTGATTCGCTGTGTTTCGGAATGCGATCGACGAGCTTTCTTTGAGTGTTGCACTCCGAGAATGAGACGTGATCTGCGATTGAACTGCACTCGATTTTTCTTCTGGTGAATTGAATCAGTTAATTTTCTGATTTCATTTGCGGCACTGAACAGATTTCAGCAAAATTTTAAGTAAAATTTATCTATTGAAATTAATTTGGAATATTCGACTCAGTATTATTGCATTTTGATTCATCTGCTGTTTTATAAGATTGCTTTAAATCCCTAAACTTCTTTTTAAAAAACTGACAGCTTCGTTTTAAAGTTATACTGATTAATCAGAATTCTTATTATTGGGTTAAAATGGCTTATTTTCAAGAACAACACGTTCTCGGAATAGCACCGAGTCAAAAAGAAGTAGATTTGATAAACCGAGTTTTTCTTGTTTAAGTTACCTTGCTCCTCAAAAATGACCCGGTTGCGACCTCAGTTTTGCAACCGGTAAAATTTAAAAAAAATAAAAAGATGTTTTGTCACCGAAGTTAGGTTCTTTAATTTTGATAAATAATATTGTTCTGATGAAGTAATCGTTAAAAAAAAGCCCTCTATTAATTATGTGCATAAAGTTCCCCCGTATTTTTTTAGTTTATTGCAGCAGAAATAAAATAACATTTGCCCTTTCTGTAAGTATAACTTTTAAGTAAGCATCGGTACTTAAAACAAAACGGCTTTTGCTTATTTTGGGGTCAAAATTTACTGTAAAAAATTGAGAAGGTATTCTCATTTTAAAGCACATTATTTTTAACAGTGAAGTTGGACGCTTACATCACAAAAAAACGTATTTTCGAGCCGTTCCACAGTAATATATATTCTTCACATTATGTGGTTTACATATTCTGTTCAACGTGTTGTTATAATGTGTCGCCTTTTTTTTTTTTTCTTCGCACTGTGTTGCTGAAGGAAACCCGGGGTCAAATGTAATAAATTTCGCATTTATCTACATAACTAAACATGTTTTTTCCACAGAGTTATCACATTACGCAATAAACAAGTTTAAACCTTTGTGATTAGTTTTCCATATTCATCATGGCCAGCACAAACATATTAAATCTCAGGAAACACTGCCATCTGATCCGCAGCAAGTACTGGGTCATGACCCCAACGGGTAATCTATTAGCAAGTTAATTCGGACTGTGGTGCTGCCCAATGAATGCCATGCCCCCGTGCCAAAGTCCGGTTCAGTCTCTACAACAGATACCGTCGCCTCCCTAGATGTATCAACACCACGGAGAACTCCACCTATTCAACGAAGTATAATTTTAATTCTTAAAAGCATCGTTGTTCTAAATACAGTTATTAAACCTCCATATGTTCCTAACAATGTCAAGAACTATTATAGCATCATCTGAAGCTAAATCGTACAATTGCAAAGCAACTGATACGTGATTTTACATAGCTTGAGTTAGTTTGCATGGAAGCTATCTCAATGCAGGTTAGCAATGCTATCAACCAGTGATAAACGATTAGAATATATTATGTACGGGTATTGTGGGCGCCGATTGTGTTGACATTATATAATACAAAAAAAGATGCTAAGTATGGATGTGTAAGGAATAATAAAGGTAAAACCAGTACTCTAAACAAAATTAAAGAAAATACTTTTTAATTTTACTGAACCATAAAATTAAAGCGATTAGTGGAATTTCTTAACAGTAATTCCGAAACACTTAGTATAAGTTAAAAAAATTTCGAATTTCTGTCTTATATAGTCCGTTTTCTTAATGTGTAATTCCTATAAAGTGCTTTTTTTAACGCACTTTAATCCCAAATAAATTATTAATTTACAACACTTTTTTTTTAAATAAAAAGAAAAGAAAACTGTTACCATGGGAGAAAAATTACTTTTAATGATGTTTAAAAAACAATCCGAAAGCATTATAAAATATTAAAAAATATATTTGTGCCATCTTCCTCTAAAATATAGGTTTAGAAAATGGAAATTATACTTTTAAAGGCCAGTAAGTTTTAAAAAGTCAGTGTCATTTCAAGTGGAAAGTCTTTTCAAGTTCTTAACCTTTGTTACAGAAAAAATCAAAACAATTGCAATAAAACAAACTTAGAGCTATCTAAAATCATAATTAAAAAGTTAAACTTGTATTTTAAAAGTTCAGGTAACTTATCAAGTTATCTTCTGTAAGAAATATTTTGGTTTCCAAACTGCAATGCTCACTTTTAAGATTGCCTAAAACTGATTTTACAAAAGATTTCTCACTCTTATTAGAGCAGATAAAATTATCGTCTTCAGAGTCCTTTAAGTTGAGTTACATTATAAAACTTCTGTTAAAGTAAAAAATGAATACGTTACAAAACTGAGAGTTGTCAAGGTTCAAAAATCTGTAAGCACTAGAAAAGATAACGGGTGTTTAATATACCCCATAACAGCCAAAATGTTTCGTTGGCGATCAGAAATTTCTCACACAGCTTGCATAACATGATACTTTTGGGTTACAAAAAGACTGCATACTTCAGCACCGGCAATTGAACAGCAAGTCGAGAAAAATCTTAAATAGATTAAAAGTAACTTTTAAACCGGATGAATTCAATTTAAGTATTCATTTAATTCCTTTGAAGGAAAACATTCTTCACAGCTCAAGAACTGTGCATGTGCAAACACTAAACTCTTTTGCTTTAAATCACTTTTCGGTCTTTGTTACGCTGAAGTAAAAATTCTTTTGGAAAGTTTTATTGCGAGAGCTCTCGCCGTTTCCCTCTTTTAAAAGCACTAATTAAATCTCTAATTAAATTTGCACCGCCTGCCATTTTTTCCTTCTTAAGTTGGGCAGTTGTTAGCTAGCTCTTCGCCATGAAGGTAACAAGCAAAATTTTTCAGTTACTTTTATTTAGAATAAAAGGCTTTTTGTTCCTTTGTTTTTATATTTGGAATACTAACTTTATTTTTTAAAAAAGTGGGATATATTATTGCCTTAATGGCTGGATTTTTTTGCCAGTTTTCGAACCAATAAAGTCACATGAGCATCTACGATTTTTATGTGGTATTAATTTGTTAAAGAAAAGTTTGAAAAGTTCAGTCGCTAACTTCAAGCGGTGAACTGCTTCATCAATGACTATATGAAGATTTTCAATTCACTTAAGTTTGGAAAATTTGTGAACGCACGTCAAACACAGATTCTAGTACCTCTTTGTAGTACATGAAACAGCGTTAGTCACGGAAAAGATTTATTTCAATAAAAATTGGTTTTAAAAAAATTATTCTTTCTTTATTCGGATCGATTAGGGTAAGCCATTTTCCTATAAATTTTGTTCGGATTTACAATAATTTTAAGTACATGTTATAGCTGAAATATTTCTGGATGTGATTATGTCTAAAAACAAACTGTGTATTTTTTTTATTCTAATGGGGTGCTGTTGGCTTCTGCCGATTGCAGATTAGTGCGTTCCAGAGGGATTGGTATTATCTCTTTCAGCGGCCCTACAATGACAGAGGTATCATCGCCGCATAGGAGTTTTGACGTCCAGTTTCTCCACCTGAAAGTGCGAGCATCCGGTTTCTGTTGATGCGAAATCGCACTTACGAGTTTAATTTAGAAAAGAGCATCCAAGCTAACTGTCTCTCGAGGGATCTTTTAACTGCCACAAAATCATACGACATGGGTGCAGACGATTTTTTGCATCTTGAAAATCCACCGAAACTGGGCTCGATCCTCAAACCGTAGGGGTACAAGTCCCGCGCCTTACCACGACGCCAGTTGTCAACTGTACATTATTGCGTTTAAAAATGAAATCAGTTGCATGAGAAACTTCACTCTTTATGAACGATTTTACTTTTTTGTTGTTGTTGTTGTTTCTAATGCTTTTTTGGATATCCAAGCTCCCCTTCGCAGAGCGACTACAAATTAAGGCAGCAAGGAGCGCCTTCCGTTTCAAGCTGAGCACCAATGGTGGAAGTACGACTCGGCTCATAATGTACTTGGGTGACACCAGATGGCGCCACCACAAATACGTCACTTTCCTTTTTAGACCTATGGGTGAAGGGAAGGGAAAATCTCCATCCGCCGATACCCCGATACCCTCAGAACTTCCTGGGACTTCAGGGTCCACGGATTTTACATGTACGTATCCCCAAGTGTACATGGCGGGTTTTCATCGGCTCGAGTATTGAACCCAAGATCTCCGACCCAAAGTTCGGCATCCTAACAGCTAGGCTACCACGGCCCCTTACTTTTTTTTAAAAAATCTTTACAAACAAGAAAATACCACCAGACCTACGCAAACAACCTTATCATTCATATGCCTTAAGATATAGCAGCGCAATTTGAAGTTATATAAATGCGTAATGTTTAGGGTGAAATAAGTGGAGGCAAAAGTTTCTCATACACATTTTTAAGGAAACGTATAGAGTTTTGGAAGAAATTTAATTGGTATCAGGTTTATTTACTTCTTATCAGTAGACTTATAAAAATCTCACAGCACAAGCTAACTGCATCGAGCCCTAGGAAATAAAGTACAGTGTTTTCTCAATTTTTGAATTTTTCGAGGTTTTCGAATGATTTTAAATAAAAAGTGTAAAGGCCTTAGAATTGCTTGTGCATGGGGCGAGGCAGTGGGGTCCACGAATTTTACATGCACGTATTCCCAACTGTACATGGTGGGTCTTCAGCGAGTATCGAACACGCGACCTTCCAGGTGGAAGTCCGATGTGCTACGCACTAGGCTACCACGGCCTTCTAAAGTTCTCACTGACATTAAGGAACGATTTTTTTGCTTAACATAGAAGCTTTACTCATGCTCAACAGTACTGTATGTGTGTGGAGCCGAAAGTATGTACGACACGCGGGTCGTTGGCAACAAAATATAATAAAACTGGCAAAAAGAAATATGCTAAAACAGCGTCCCCAACCGGTGGTTCGCGAAACCCTTGGGGTTCCTGCAGTGCAGAAAAGGGGTTCGCAAAAAAATTATTGCGATGGCGGAATTTTTTATTGATCAAATTTATCATTTCTGTAGCAATCTGGTTCACAAATTGGTACCGAAAGATTTTATTGATTTATTTTAAATTTTGGAACGTATTTTTATCCTGCCATTTCCCACATTTTCCTTCCAAGTGCGAAAAACGAGCTGAAATATGAAAAGTTACTCCTTAAAATGTAAAATTTTGCATTATTTTGGGTTAATTTTTCATTAATTAGAAATTTAAAAAGTAAGTAAATTTTAATTTTTCTTTTCCAAAACTTTTCCGAATTTTGTATATGTTAACTGGAAAGTGAAACTTATTGGGAAAATAATTTCTTAAAAATATATATTTACTGCTCTAACAATAAATCAAAAGAACAAATAATAAAAAAGTAATAATAATAAAGAATGTTTTTAGCTGTATTTTAGTTTTATTTAAACTTAGATGTTTTACAATAATTATGTTTTCATTTCTTATTATGAAGTATCGTACAGCATTGAAAACAGATGTGCTAATAAATTTTATAGTTTTGTCACCCGTTGCTAGAAGGGGTTTGCGCGGGATAAAAGGTTGGGAAATACTGTGCTAAAACGATAAAAATTGCTATACATTCGATATATATCGCTAGAATTTCATTAAATTTACCAAAATGTGAAATTGATTGTAGAAAAATCGTAAAAAATTAATTACAAGCCAAAAATTGTAAAAATTGGCACATTTTTGCAAAAATCACGAAAAAAAATCTCAAAAGTTGGCAAGCATATAATAATGAAAAGGACAATCAAAATAATCTACCACGACTTCTAAAAAATTAACTCCATAAACAGGAAATACTAGCGGTACCCGCACGGCTATGCTCGTGTTAAAAAATGAAAAGACCAGTCGGGTGAAATGAAAAGACCACTCTCCGAAGTGCACACCGCTATGTTCCAACCTAATTTCGTGCCAAATTTCATGAAAATCCGCCGAACGGTCTTGGCCCTACGCCGTTCACAGACAGACAGATAGACAGACATACTTGCTGCTTTATTATTAGTAGAGATACAGATAGACAGACATACTTGCTGTTTTATTATTAGTAGAGATTATTAAAAGGTTTTTTCCTTACAGGAAAACTAATGCAATACGTAAAAGACAAGCAAATACTATGAATGTCCGATAGGGATACTTTCGAATTTTCTCTACGGAAAAAAGAAGCTCTTGTTTTTGTAATTTCACCATAACAAGCTTCTCCAAAGGGGATTTTGAAAGTTTAAGTATGTTTATCTCCTCACTATTGTCAGGACGTTTTGTTTGTAGCAGATAAATATAAGTTTCTCAAACGAAGAAAAACTCTGTCTTCTTTACTTTTACAGTAAAGGAAAAGATCCTTACTGCAGATCAATATACGAATGCTACTTAAATAATATTTCAAAATCCTAATTTTCTTCTCTTGGTTAACAAATTCAAGGTCACAGAACGTATTTTAAAAAGAAAAAAAATCAAATAATTCCAAATGCTTATTGATATTCATTGAAAATTCATAGCGGAAAAGATTTGTGGTGCTTGCTTAATGGTACTTTTTTAAAAGTCGTTTATATGTGGTATTTCAATGCACTGAATGAAACTAATTTTCACAAAAAGCTTTTTTCTCAATTTTATTTAATTTAAGAGTTAGTTCCGTTCCTGACAAAAGTGGTCAACTTAGACAGGTGATCAACTTAAACAGGCTTTACTGTATTACAAAAAAAAAAAAAAAAATATTGATAAAATAAATAACATTAAAATGATTGCACTGTTCAGTTTTGTACACACATTTTGCGGTCACCAAAGGACTAAAGAAGCTAATTTTCGACTTCCTTTTGAGGTTTTTTAGGCTGGAGCCACCAAGGGACAAGGATTTTCGTTGAGGTAAATTGTTTTAGAGAAAACTGGGAAAAAAGCGCACATTCCATGATTAATTCTTAATTGAACTGCAGCTTAATCAGTGCTTTATTTATGTCCAACTTTACAAGCCTTTAATTTCAAAACTGGTTAATATTTTTCAGTTCCCTTTCTCCCCCCCCCCCTTTTTATTGTAATAACTCGCCTGCTTAAATAACTCATTTTAGCCTCAAAAAAATATTTAAAACTTTATTTAAAAATTAATTTTGTTGAAAACGGAACTCTTAGAAACTCACATCAAAAAGTAGTGGCACTATGGAACCCAGACCGCGCTAAACATTAACGGTGCACTTGAAGAAAGTCATCGTGTACAAATGAGCCCCGCAGTCACCCAGAATCAAAGGTCAATAATGACGGTCTAAAGGTCACCGTTGATCTCATCGGTCGCCGCATCAATGTACTGCAACCAATTGGAAGGAATGTCATAAAAATTTAAAGAAATCAGTCTACATTGGCCAACAGATTGATTTATCTTATTACATGATAACACTAAACCACACACTGCAGAAATGACAGTGGCAAAACCTACAGGAATTGTATTTAGAACTTCTTCATCATCCTTCATTTTCATTAAATCTAGTCCCAACGAGTACCACTTTTTCCGCAATTTGAAAGAAAAATTTAATAGAAACCAACTTAATTCTAACAACAGTGAAAAACTGACCGTTAAGGAGTATATTAACTCTTGTCTGACTGGGTTTGATATCACCGGTTTAAACGACCTGGAGCTTAAACAGCAAAGGTGTATGGAGACAATGTTTGCGTACTTTGGAGAAAAACATATTTCTGTTTATTTGTGTCAACAAATTTTGACCTTTTTTTCGTAAAAACTTCATCTTTTTGACGGCCTAATTGTATGTAAAAAAATCACACACGCAAACACACACACATTAACTTAAATGCAAGTACTTTTTTGCCAATTTATCAGAATTATCTGTGTTTAATAAAATTAAGTTGTTTGCCAACCAAAAGAAAAGCTTTTTTTTTTGGTCTGATATGTAATCCTCCACAAATGAAATTAATGAAAATATAATGTCTATAAAGGGGGGGGGGAGACTATTCTATATTGGAAAAACGAATTTCAATAAATTTTTTTTGAACACTGAAGCAGTCAGTCCTTCAGAAGTCCATAAACACTTTTGTATGTGATGTAATTTGATTTATTTTAGTAACATTTTTTTATAATACAGGGAAAGTTGAGGAGAAGCTAGTATAATCCCAAACTTCTCCTAGTATATGCTATATTTAAAAACTAAATATGCTAGTATTTGAAGGGGAACTATATTATAAATGGTACAGCCAGTCACAGGGGAGCTTTTTAGTATTCAATACATCAGATATAATCGAAATTACTTTCAACTGGAACCTATAATGTTTAAAATACTAATAACTTATAACGATAAAAAAGTATGAAGAATATAATGTTCTTATTCTATTTATGAACCAATTACTATGTCAGTAAATATATAAATATCTCATGTGACCCGCTTTCTAAACAAACCATTTCTAACCATTAACTAATTTGCCGTCCCATTTTTCTCTCCAAACCGAGTCATTTTTCCTAATTCCCTTAA
This sequence comes from Octonoba sinensis, assembly GCA_038502835.1. NCBI lineage: Eukaryota > Metazoa > Arthropoda > Arachnida > Araneae > Uloboridae > Octonoba > Octonoba sinensis. The sequence continues at coordinate 10,639,808 of CM076606.1, read as the reverse complement.
TGTGATCGCCAAACAACATTACGATCAGAACCAATCGGCGTCTTGCTAAGGAAAACAAATCGTCTATTTGCTATATAGTCGAGCAGTGTCGAAACGCATGATTGGGCTGCAAAGGCAATAAGACGTAGCTTTTGAAATAAAGCAGAAATGAAGAAGAGTTAAATTCCTAAGAGGTATAAAATCGGTGTTTGGTTAAAATGTAAAAAGATTTATTCATCAAAACTTTCTGCTTTTGAACTCGGCATTTTTTGTATCGGAACTGACATGTTTGCTACATTTTTTTTTTTTTTTTTATGATTATGACCAAATGCATTGAAATACTTATTGAAAATGCTTCGAAATTTTTTAAAAATGACTCATGCAATGGTTTTTTTAAATACATGCATAATTCTTTCTTAGCTTATTTTCTTTAAAATGGATTATTATTTAATAAAATTCCAGTTCTTATTACAACTGTGAATAATTGGTTTTCATGCTTAACTAAATACTTAAAATAATTTTGAGGTATTCAATTCAAAATTTGAAGAGAACCTTCATTTTTGAGAAATAATAAATCGTAATTTACTTATATACGGAATTCTATTTGGTCATTTTTTTTATCGTTTAAAGCTTCATTCCTCTCAGGGTTTTTTTTTTTTCTTTTTTGATGATTATTGTTGGATAGAACAAATTAACGTCCATTCCCTTCAAAAAGTTTGACTCTTCTCCCATCCTGTCCCCATTTTTACAAGATGAACTTACGCCTATGCTCGAATCATTTTTTTTTTTTTTTTTGTAATACTGCACATTCCGAATTACCAGCTCTCCGCATTTTCTGTTGGTTGTCGTGATTCAAGCTGTAAATGTAGTTTTCCAGTGAAAATACTTCTGTAGCAGCGAAACATACTTCCCATGCACCCAATGATTTCAGCTGCTATTACGCGCATATTTCGGCAAAGGAGTAATTTCTACATAAAAAAGTAATAATAATAACAATAATAATCATAAATGATAATCATGATAATAATAATAATAAATAATAATAATGATACTTAATAATAATAATACTTGGGTCACTAATATTGAAAGAAGAATTTCCTGATCCAACCCTTCGCACTTATTAGTCATTACTATTACTTACGCACTTAATAATTATTACTATTCTTTTGTTTTTGGGGAAAGTTGATAAAACGGGATAGTCGGACAAAACGTAATATGTCGTCTGGGGACCAGGCTAGTGCTGGTATTTCTCGAACGACAACAGAAACTTGTTCTCCAGTAGACATCAGTCTCAGTTCGTCCTGCCTCGAGAGTACTAGTTGATGGAAAGTTGTAGCTCTTAGAATTTTTTTTATTCTGTTTTCTTGCTACTTTCTAGATTTACGTGCGTTGTTTTCTGCAATATACTGAATACGTATATGTGAAAACAACTCCGGTGAATATTATATTTGATTAAGCATGTATCAAGGAATATTCTCATGTGGAGTCTATCTAATTTTACTTTCACGTTTAGGCAGCAGCCATGTTTGTTTTGAAAAGTGTCGGAGTTTGACAAAACGAGGCACTTATGAGTTGGATAAAACGGGATAGTTTTTTATGTCCCGTTTTATCCACCAATGTATTTGTTGGCTTATTACTTTTTTAAATAGACATATACATGAATGTAGACCTAAGCCTTATGATCAGCTTAATTATATTAGCTATATATCTTTCTGAAAAATTTAGTTTCTTTATATAGTAATGTAAAATTTGTTCGTTAACGTTTGTTATTGAGCAATTAAATTATTTTCGATTCTAAGATTTCACATCTTTCTTTAGAACTAATTGCAATGTATACTCTGCTTAAGATTTGAACATTTTTTTAATAAAACGTAGCAATTTTCTTGACAGAAAACAAAATGTCACCTAAGTATCAAAGCACTTCATCCAGAAACAGCTGAAGTGAGACAAGCATGGCTGAGACTGTTCACGCTGCACTAGATGGAACTATGGGTTTCATTCAAAAAAGCCGCCGACTTATATGGAGTTCGAAAAGCTACGCTTGAAAAAAAAAAAGTTAAGAAAAGCTCGTACAAATACATTGACCCCTGAAATGGAAGCAGTGAAAAGGTTGGGCAGATATAAGACAGTATTCAATGCTGAACACGAAAGAGCATTTGTTGAGTATGTTTTAGCTCTAGAAGAGAGGTTATTTCGTATAACTCTAACGGACATTCGAATGCTTGCATTTGAGTTAGCCGAGAGAAACAATATTAAGCATAATTTTAACACAGAAAAAAAATGGCTGGAAAGTGTTGGTTGTATTCAGTTCTTGGCAGACATAAGGAACTCAGCCTCCGAAATCAAGAACCCACGAGTATGGCCGGAGCAAAAGGGTTTAATCGCACTGCAGTTAAACAGTTGCCGAAGAGGACGACACATTTTTATGTGACTTTTGTTCAGCTATAGACCTAAATGAAAATTCTTCTTGCCCATTTTGTAAATAATAATATAAAAAACTCTTATTTTAAGTCTCTGATTGCTGAAGACCTTGTTCTTTCTAACGGAAAATTTGCTTTACAGTTTTTTGTCAGTTAATTATGCTTTTCAGTTAGTTTTAAGCAAAATATTAAACATTATAATCACTATCCCGTTTTGTCCAACCCAGGTATGCTAAAACGGGATTTGTAAGAGTTCGGTAAATATTTTTTTTACTATTTCACAGTCATTAAAATTAGTTTAAAATATGTTTTTTGGGTGCTTCAATAAATGTTATAGTTACAAAAAAAATATTGTGTGGCTTTCTTCAACAGATTTCCCGCAGTAACTAGAAACAAGAATGGTATCCCGTTTTGCCCAACTTTCCCCTACGTATTTATCAAATGGCAATGCAAAAGTAGAACGGTAATATTTGTTCGGATAGTTTGATAGAATGATAACTAGTTTTTTTCAGTTGTTGGTAGAGAATGTAATTTTTTATAACGTGTAATTTATGAATGAATGACTGAATGAATGATTTAATATGTATTAACTCATGAAAAATGTATATTTGAAGTAATTAAGAACTAAAGCTAAATGATAAAGATAGATAGAGACACCTATATATAATTCTCAATTTAATGTTGGTATGTACGAGAAAGTGACACTGTATAGTTCTATACGGAACTTCTTGCTTATATAGATCTATGCATTTTTTCCAATTAACTTATTTATTTTGTTTTAGTTTTTATTTTCTTTACTTACTTACAAGCTGACGTGCCCGACGTTGCGCGGCCTATCTCGAACATCGTATCATTCCTTGGCGGAGAAAAGAAATGAAATCAAATGGTCATATACAACATTCAGCTGTAAATAAATAAGGAGAAATTTAGTTGTCCGTTAGAAGATGAGCAACAGTTTTTAAAAACCCGCATTACAACAGTCAAAGTTATGAAATCCTCATTATACATTTGTATTAGACAAAACACGTTGGTCTACACCCAACAGTTCTTAAATATTGTCAGCAATAAATCTTAAGCTCCAATACAAAATAAAGACAACGGTTCCTAAAAACACTTTTACAACACGGTTAACAGTCTAAAAATTTCCATTAGAATATGAACGACATTTCCTAAAACTTCAAGTAAAATGGTGCTTTTAATCAATCTTTAATCAATATTGATCCACAAAAAAAGAGAAAACAAAAGAAACAGAAGACGAAATAAAAGCATAATTAACAAAGGTAAAAATACGTACATTAAACAAATGTTAAGTCCTCAGCCAATAGTGGCACATAAAATGTAGTTTTAAGGAAAATGATATACTAGTACAAAAGTTACCGAAATAGGCATTTTTTAAAGTTTAACAAATGACGTAACGTATACATGTATTTCCTCCATTTGATTAATAATAATTATAAAATGTAGCCTAACGGGGAATTCGCTACGAAAGGCACCATGGGTACTATAGCGTAAATGCACCATGATCCTACTAACACAGTAAATATAACAGTGAATTAAATCAGAAGAATTTTATTAATGTGAAGTTTTGGCGCGTTTTCGAAGAATTACGAAACGTGAAATAAGTATTTCAAAGCAACTCTACGAAGAAATAAGTTATCACCTCTTGGCGAGCTAAGTATATGTTTGCGATTTAATCTAAAAAGAATTTTCATCAGTTTTACGGTAGCAGAAATTTTTCTTTCGGTGACAAAATGACACTTTATTTCGACAAAAATACGCAATTTTAGCAGATAAATTCACAGGTAAGCCTTGATTTAAAATTCGAAAACTACTTAAACCGAATATTACACGTATTCTATTTGTTCTATGAACTTTGGATTAAGATCAACATATGCAATTTTTTTACGCTGCGAAAAGCGAAAAGATGTGATTTTTTTGATGAGATAGTCACTAATCTATATTTCTCTTTAAATTAGAATAAACAAGAACAAATTCGAATGTGAGGAAAAATGTTTCTAGTAGGGGCCTCTAAATGTAGTTCGAGGTGCCTGCAATTGAAATTTCGTTATTCTGGACCTATTTATCTGGCTAGGAGACCGACAAACACACACACACACACACAAAACCTCTGTTTTGTTTATATAGAAGATGAGATGTGTTCACTAATTAATAAATTTTCTTTAAATTGGAATTAAAAAAGGAAGTAATTCGAATTTGAGGAAAAACGCTCCGAAGTGCAGCGGGGTCTGAAATACCAGCAATTGAAATTTCGTAGTTCCGGTCCCGTCTATCTGGCCCACACACACACATACACACACAAAATGTGTTTTATTTATATACAACAGATTAGTTTTCCGAATTGCGTGCTTTGATGTATATGAATGCACTTCATAGTTCACGTTCTTTTTAACAGATTTATTAACATTCAAAAAGAAAAAAAAAACCTACGGCATGGCTCAGCAAGAAAACCGTCACTGTCACATGCAAGAACTAAAACGAGGAAACGATTTCACTTTTTTAGAAGAGAAGAATTGTCGTGATTTATTTCACTTAAAGCGTTTTCTGTCCGACCACTAAAGAGAAAATAACCGTCTTCCAGATACCAGAAACATTTTCCATTTCTTGAAGCCAGGCAATGTGGAATGATGTTGCTCTTCCCGCACGATTACAGATATTAAGCTAGCAGCAATGTCATCTCCTGCCCCCCTCTTCCCCCCTCCGCCTTTTTTTTAGACGAAGCAGTAAAGTGGTTTTTTTTAGTGGACTGCACTAGTAGGAAAAAAGGGGTTTTGTTATGGTTATGGGCTACAACTGTGCTATAACATTGTTCAAATAATGAATACTATGTATATATATTTTGAAGTTATTGAAATTTCCGTTGAATCGTTTTTTTATTATATGCCGTTGCTGCGTTTTAATTCTTAGCTTAATTAGTCAAATAGTATACATTAGAACTTTTACGGCCCTTTTGTAATTTTTATGAAAAATAAGGTTCGTTTTTACAGTTTTATGGTAGTAATCCATTTTCTAAGATTTTAAATTTTTTACAATCAGTTTTGCATAATGCCAATTTTTAGTGAGCTATCAGAGATTTTTTTAAACAAAACTACATCGATTTTTTCTAAATTCTAGAATTCTTTCGACAACTTTTAATGCTTTAAATTAATTTGATAATAATGATTGGTTCAATTAGATTTTGATGGACATAATTGTATTGTTTAGATTTTAATACTAAATTAGAATTAAGTACATGTTTTTTATCAAAATTTTTTTCTACAAAGAGTAATTTTTTCCTGGTCAGTCTTGAGTTTTTGAGAAAATTTTTCTGAATTCTTACCTAATAGATTTGGCGGGAATGCTGAAAGCCTTATAATACCTAGAGGTAAATGTATCGTTTTTCTTTTTATTAACTGCTTCTTTGCGATGTTTTATAAAAATATATATAATTTACTTATATACAGTTTAACCCCGCCATTCCACCTAACTATTCGTCCACCTCGCTATTCGACCAACTCGCTAATCGTCCAACTTGATCAAGTAAAATTCAACGCCATTTGTACTTGTCCCGCGATTCGTACGGCTCCAGGGGCTAGCTTAAAAAAGTTAGTTTGGCTTTTAAAAAAATCGAGAAATGATGCTCATTTTGAACTCTTCTGGAAAAAAATTTGTTAGACGTTTTGGATTTTTATAAAGTTTTAATACTTTTTGAGATTTTAACTTTCTAAGGGCGCAGCAAGAGGAAGTGGTTGATAAACTTTCTTCTTCAGAGAAGGAAAGTAGTAAGGAAAGCATTTCCTTTGCAGAAATTAAAGAGCTGTGTTAGCCCTGCGAGAAAACACAGAGAGTGGTGGGAAAATGGCATCCCAACACTGATGTGGTCAACAGCATTAACTTGTTCAACGACAATGTTATTGAACATTTTAGAAAAAATTCTGAACAATCGTCAAGGGAAGACAACATTGGACAGATTTTTAGAGAAAGAAACCCAAGATTCTTCTAGTGCGAAAAGACAGAAAAAAGAAAGAACAGCAGAAAGGGAGAAAACACCTGAAGGGAGGTTACCTGACGTTTTTATAGAAGGGGACGCTCCTCTTCCAACCATTTCTCTTCTTCCTCTCAGCATTCCACTTATGCCATCAGTTCACCTCAGTACAAGCAGTACAAGTGCAGTTAAATTTTTATTTATCTAAAATTTCATGTACAGTGCTGTATATTTGTTTTTCATATCTATATAAATAAAACAGAAAGTTTGTGTATGTGTGTGTATCGCTCGCCTCCTGCCGAGATGGAACGGTCTAGAAGTACGAAATTTTGGTTACAGGTACCTTGGGTCAGGTCCTCGTGCACTTCGAAGAGTTGTTCCGTAAATTCGAATTTGTTCTTCTGTTATTCCAATTTAAGCAAAATCGTTAATTTTAGGAATATCTCATCGAAGAAACGTCTCACCTTTTCGATTTTTGCAGCATATTAATGACCGTAAAAAACTGCACAAGATGATCTCTTTCTGAAGTTCAAAGAATAAATAGAACACGCGCAATATTCATTTAAAGTAGTTTTCGAACTTTAAAGCAAGGCTTACCTCTGAATTTATCTGCTCAATTTGCGTGGTTTGGCCAAAATAAATATTACTTTTCTCGCCAAGTAGATGTTTCTGTTAAAGTAAAATTGAAAAAATGCTATTTTATCTTTATTCATGCCGTTTTATGAATAAAACAAATTCTAAAAATTCATTTCATTTTTATGCATATTTTGTGGAGCATTAACTGCTGACGATTTTAAATTACTTTATCTTGAGCTTGATTCTTCTTTCTTTTTTGGCGATTAAATATTTATTTCTTCGATAAAAACTAGGTTGGAAGGTTGTCGATATCTCTGATTTTTGATGAAATTTAAAATTTCGAAAAGTGGTGGTAACTTTTTTTCTCTCCCCCCATCCAGTTGTTCGCAATATATTAATTTGCGCTTCGAAACCTTATCAAACCGCGCCAATAATCCTTATTAGTAATCATTTTAACTTTTTTACATAGAGTTTTTGATAATTTCCATATATTACTCAAATGATTTATTTAATTTTTGTACTGTCTATTTAGCGCCATTTGAACAGTATTCAGTTATTTCTTTCTATCAATTTAAATTTTACACGTCAGCATTAGTTCAGTATTGAGCATTTTGTATTTTAAATGTGTATGTTTATTTGCCTTTGGAAATAATGCTTTCCTTTCCTTCGTTTTTATCCGAATGTTATGAAAGTGCTATCCAATTGAATTTTCAGGAAATGTGTTGATGATTTTGCAAGCGGCATTTTTAGGAAGTGGTGTCCTTATTTTGGTGGGGAATTTAAGATGGACGGTTGGTGATTTGGTTTTATTAACATCAGCTCTTAAAGGTCCGCAGTTTAATGTGTATTTTTAGTCACAGACCTCTTTATTCTAATGGATATTTTTTGGGAATATTGCAAATGGGGGGGGGGGGGCTTTATGAGGAACATTTTCTTTATTGTAGCAGAAATATTCAGGGACCGTTGTTCTTTGTCTGGTGGGATTTTTAAAAGGAATACGGCTGTTATTCTAATCGTAATTTTTTGATGTAATGTTGTCTATATTGTAATTGCGATTTTTTCCGGACTCTTGATATCCTTTTGGAACAATTATCCTGGTGAATATCTGTATTTTAGTTACTGTTGCCCTTACTCCAATGGCAATTTTTATAAACTGTTATTGGTTTTTATGTGGATTTTTATGGACTGTTATTTTTGGTCTAAAAGGAATTTTTCGAGGCTGTTGTTTTTAATGCAATCGTGATTTTTAATGAGTTTTACAGTTTAAATGGGATTTTTAAGGATTGTTGACTATGTTCTATTGGATTTTTTAAGAAAATTTTTCGTTATATATTTACAAGAGAATTTTGGATATGTTTCACCTGGCCTGCAAATGATGCAATATTATCCCGCGCAACGCCGGGCATGTCAGCTAGTGTTTAAGTAATCAACCATCTGTTGGTCTGGAACGGATTAATCCAATTTGCATTATATTTTATGGGAAAATATTATTTGCCGTTCGTACAACTCGCTATTCGAACTGCCTCCGGGAATGAATTGTGTACGAATAACGGGGTTCCACTGTACTAATAAGGTTTTTCCCTTATTACAAGAATTAATAGCACAAAACTAATGTAATTACGCATACATGCTTGTTTGTATATTATTAAGACATTTATAAAGTTTTTCATAACATTATTTCCTTCCGGAAATTTTAGTGGAAATTTAATAGAAGCCTTGCTGCATAGGAAAATGTCAATGCGATATTCTAATGTTCGTCAAATATTCTTCAACATTTAAGCTGTCCCCCAACCGATGTTACTTTCCTATATGTTTTCTGTTGAGGGTATATAAAAGACAGACTGGCTAAATCAGCAGTTGAAGATATTGAAACTCTAAGGGTGAGGATCACAGATGCTGTATCAAGTATAATAGCCAAAATGTTTAGATTTATCCAACTGTACAAATATGCCGAATTAAGTACATGTCTAATTCTACCATTTTTAGTACAAGAAATTGTTGTAATGAGGGAACCGCCTTATGGCCACCTTGCATATCGTAGAGTTTTGCTTAAAAAGTGCTTTAATAATGTTACGGAATTTACCTAAGAAACGGTCCTCTGCAGAGAGGAAAAATTGCAATTGATTGTGTCACGTGCTTTTTTTGCTGTGCTCCTGCACAAATCTTGGTCTGTATTAACTGCTTGCCATGTTTTTTGACACTCCCAAAATCTCAGATGGATATAGGATGAGCAACGTTGTTTTAAAGATTTAAGAATTTGTTCATCCTTAAGCCGCGTTTACAAAAGAAATGCAATGAGCCGGCTTAAAACAGGTAGCAGGGAAATTCCGCTTAGCTTTGAAACCTACAATTGACCAGCTTTGCAATGGATGCATCTTCAGAAATCAACCCTCAATGCTCTTGCTAAGGAGCAGGTGCAAATTTATACCTGCAATGTTCCTGCTTTTAACCCTACCATGGAGAATTTTCTTATTGGGTTTTTAAAATACCTCCAGTGAGTTCGCATCTGGGTTAATGTAAACGGGACTTTAGTTTCGTTGCGTCAATGACTGTTTTAAATTATCAAGACACACGACAGTGTCTCCTCCAAGTTCAAAAACGGCGATACCGGCCAATGTGTATATTTACCCGGACCATTTCGAGCTACATTTGGCCCCATCATTACCCAAAAACTATCAGACCTACATACTAGAATATCAAATTTCATACAGATACCTCTTATTGTTTTGGAAATATTAAGATCTGAAAAGTGTCATTTTTACCACTGACTCACTCACACCCACTGACTCTGATTGAGTCAGTGGGTGACACTGACTCAATCATCAAAAACCTAACCTACTTCTAGGTGACTTTGAAACTTAAAAGAAAAAATCCGAAACTTCAAAATCTTACATTATCTTCGAAGTTAATAGCATACTCGTAAGTAGCATCATACCTAACGGCCACCAGCTCCCAGCTTCGGCGCACCTAAGGCCTCGGCTAAGATGTGTACGGGTGTCTGGTGGAGAAAAGTAGCATCATACCTGACGACTTCAAACAGCAGCCATATTTTTGTACCGTTAACATAAACAATACTCTCTCGCGTTTGAAGGAAAATAATTGATGCATTGAAATTCAGTTTCGGCTTTATTTTTTTGTCCTAAGGCTAAACTCAAGCTGAATACAAAGAATTCAGTGTAGCTGTTATACAGAACTTTTCAACGTTTTAAATAAAAGCTTAATTAAGTGAAGATGGACTTACGGACTTATTACGGAGAAATGTAGACAAACGAAAAAAATCTTAAATAATTAATAGCGAAAATTTAGTTTGGTTTCATTTAGTATAACTTTTTGTCAATATTAAAACATTAGCTTTTCAAATATTTTAGCTTTTCAAAAATATAATGATATCCCAACAAAACATAAATGTGAAAAAAGGGCCAAGTTCGATAGAACAAAATACCTTGGGAGTAGTCGTTGTCAGCGATAAAAGAATTGATATCTAACGGGTGCCGTTCCATAGCAGATCCTTTGATAATAGCTGTAAGAGTGTACAATGTTCGTTAATTTATTTAAGAACATCTTTTTATCGGATTCCTAACTTGGCAAGTTTTAATTAAGATAAATTACGTTTAAGAAGACGATAAGAAGACAATTGTAAATTAAATATAACAGCTTGCCACATGATTTTACTATTAAAAATTTCTAATTGGATGAGTTAATTTTTTTGAATGTAATTTACCTTAATTAACACTTGCCAAAAAATGCTTTTAAACAAATTAAAGAGTATTGTACACTCCTACAGCTATGATTAAAGGATCTGCTATGAAACTTGGCACCCGTTAGATAACAATTCTTTTATTGCTGACACTGACTACTCCGAAGGCCGTTTATTCTATCGAACTTGGCCTTTTTTTTCACATTTATGTTTTGTTGGGATCAGACTCATGACAATTGTGACCGGCCATTACTTTGAAATACATACTAAGTATATTGCACAGTAATGGCTTCTGTATATTGGTTTGTTCATTTTCAAATATGGAAAAATCAAGCGTCTCTTGTTTTAAGGGTACATTTATTCATTCCATAGCCTTGAAATGTTAGGAACAGCCACTTGCAGGGATTATTTCACTCTTGACTTTCGAAAGCGGCTGCTTTTACCTTTGATCAATATGCTATCTAGTGGAGTACAACTATAAAAACCCTTTCGATTTCTTCTTGAATTTCAACTGCCCGCCATTTTCTGTTTCTTTTTTAATCTTTCTTTCTGTCTCTCTCTCTTCGTCTGCTTCAAATTTCTTTCCTTTTACGATCTTTTGTGCTTTTTTTTTCGAAATCGAAACCACCGAAAGTGTTTCGATCTCCGGTTTTAGAGGATCGTAAACTTTTTACGCTGGTGAATGAGAGCATAAAAGATCAATGGACAACGAATATCGGCAAGCCGTTTGTGTCACGTGATTATTCATTCAAATGTTTCTGAAACTCTAAATTCATTTTATTACTGACGACGAAGGTGGATTATAGCAAAATACTTTTGGATCTCTAAAAATTTTATTTCCCCATAAACTAATTTACAAAATATTTATCTTAAAAAAAGTAAAAAGTAAAACAACATGTGCACAGATTTTTTTCCGGCCTTTGCGTAAGTAACATTGCTGCTTGCGCACAGATTCTAATTAATGTGTTATGTGTTCCAAAATGATGTCCCGAATCCATACGATATGTTAGAGATATGCAAAACAGCGGATCTGACTAATAAGGACCTTATTGCAGATGTCATTGTATGTTGTCGAATAAGAATTAAACATTATTTTATTTTCTACTAGCTGAACCCGGCCACGCTTTGCTGTGGCTCAGTCTGGTTCGATGGAAAAGCAAGAAAAAGCACATATTTCTAATATGTTTCATTTGACAATGCTTGTTGTTTCATTGTCTGAAAATATAGATTGTCTGGTTTACCCATTCTAGAACACGCAATATATAATTGTACACATGAGAAGATCTAAACTGCTCAATTTGATTGATTCGTCTTGAGCTTTATGTTTTTTCACAATGCTTGAGGGCATTTTTTTTTTTTTTTTTTTGTTCCATTGTCTGTGAAGATTTTGATATTGTCTGGCTCGGCACATTGAAAAATTCCAACATAAGCCTTATCCAAACAGAAGAAACACAAACACAAAAATTATAAATTAAAAATTTGCCGTTCAAAATACATTATCTGTGTTTTAAAGTTCCCTTAAAAATACTAAAAGAATACTTCAACACAAACAGAAAAAACACAAAATTTTAACATCAGGATGAAAATAGCTAAATGAAACTGTTAACATTCAAAATAAGTAATCTTTGTTTTAAAGTTGCATTTAATCTTCGAGTGCAAAAATACTAACAAATACATCAATACAAACAGAAAAAACACAAAATTTTTGAATAAAAATTAAAATAACTAAATTAAACTGTTGCTATTCAAAATAAGTAAGTTTTGGCTGCTTCATTTTGATGTTTTGCATCTAGAAGCTCCCTGTCGCATTGAAAAAGGGATTCCAAGCAATCCCGAAACATATGTCTGCGTTTTAATGCTCATTTGTGCTTTAAATTAACGCGAAATTATATTTCTATTACTAAGTAATCTTTGTTTTAAAGTTCTCCTTAATCGTCGAGTGCAAAAATACTTCAACACAAACAGAAAAAATTATTAAATCAAAATGAAAATAGCTGTACTCTGCCAATTGTTGCAAGTGACTCATTCTCCATAATAAAACATTAAAAACGAAATAATTAAATCAAAGTTGCAATAAATTAAAAGTGATATATAAAAACACATGTTCTGATAAAATTTCAAAGCAATTGGTGAAGTACTTACGGAGATTTGAGGCTATGAACCAAGGCTGAACTTGATCGTAACCGTAAACTGGATCACGTTCAGCCTTGCATGAACAAACGAACACTTACATTTTTATTTATATAGCTTATATTACCCGGAGTTGAGGAATCTGCTAACTATTATTTTTGGATCAAGGTAAGCCTTAAGAAATCGAACTAAAAAGCTTATAACTGGCCTTCTTTTTGACTTAGAAACTTCGAACAAATTCCATCTTGTGCAGAAAAATCAGCGCTTTCGATTGATATATTACATTAATATGTGCAAGGTTTTTCTCACCCCCATAACGGGAAATTTATGTAGAAATTTGCTTAAAATTGGAATAAAAAAGGAACTACCTGTCGGATTTTTTTCTAACGGGTCTATAAACCATCCTCTTGAATCACTCTGTCTACTGGCAAAATTTCAAAGCAATCGGTGAAGTACTTTCGGAGATTTGCGGCTCGCACAAACGAACACTTACATTTTTATTTATATAGATTAGCCCTTTAAAATCCATGTGACAACAAACCCTTGGAGTCGACAGGGTGGCGTAGTGGTAGGACGCAGGTCTCGTATGCCAAAGATCGCTGGTTCAAACCTGGACCAAGCCAGTGGATTTTCAAGATGCAGAAAATCGTCTGCGTCCATGTCGTATGATTATTCGGCATGTTAAAGATCCCTTGAGTATCCGTTTGGCATGGATACTCTCCGCTAAATTAAATTCCTAGTGCGGATTGCATCAACGAGAGCTCAGGTGCCCCATCTAGGGGAAACTAAGCACAACAAAATTGCGGCAATGTTACCACACTCATTGTGGTGCCGCTGATAGAGTTGGTACCAATCTCTGGGGACGCACTAGGTCTGCAATGGTTGATAACCAATACTGCAGCCCCATTAGAGAGAAAAAAAGCAAACCCTTGGAAGAGACAGGTTGAGATGAAGTGGAAAGGAGGTTTCAAAACAAGTAAAAGTAATATTTTTTTGGTAAGAGACACCACTCAAAAAGTGGTAACATGCTTACCTACGAAATTCGTTCATTAAACTGTTTATATACATTACACAAAAATTTAAGAAATTAGACATAAAAATACGGGACAACCGTCCCCCTATCTCCCTTATATATATTAGAAACAATAACAAATGAATAAATAAATAAATAAAATACACAACATGAAGCATAAAAGAAAAACTTATAAAATATTCTATACCGTTTGTGGTTAAAATGAAATATTTAAACTGCTAACAAATTTTCAAAAACTCCCAAGATAAATGAATAAATTTATTTTCGCATGTTTTCTTTCAACGTTTTGATACTTAATCCGCTTATAATATAACAGCAAGGGAAAAAAATGTACACGAAAGAAAATGAATAAATAATATTTTGGAGAAATTTTTTAAAAAAGTTAAGGAGATTATAAATAAATTTTCACATTAATTCTGAAGAAAATATTTCTATACATACATTTTTGATGTAGATTTTATATGTGAAAAAAAAGAATAAAGGTTACAACATGTAATTGGGAAAGGAAGAAAAGAAAATCCTAAAATATTTGAAATATATAAATAAAAGTGCTTGTCGAGAACAATGAAGTAGAAAAGAAATCAGTGTCGTTAATTTAATCGAACAAAGCATAAAAGTTTCAACGAAATATAACCTTCTTAGAAATCACTGTAAAAAAATTGTTTCATAAATTTAAATTGATACTAGATACGTTCTGTTGAAAAATGGGGAAAGAATTCCGGAGGTAAAACTAATCATTTCTTTTTCAATCCGCCGAAATTGGATTTAATATTGTCGTTAGCTCAACCGAGTGATTCTGGTAATTCGAAATGAAATACTTGAAGATGTAATTAAATTTGAAAAAAGGGGTTCTGCGAGAGCTAACTTTGTATGGACAAAATATATCAAAACAAAACTGATTAGGAAGTGTAGTTCCGTTTTAAGACAAGATATATTTTTTTAAATTCAATTTCTGGGAAATGCAAAGAAAATTTTATTTTAATACCATAATTATTATTTGGTAAAAACCATTTTATTCTTAACTACTATTTCAAACATTCTATACATAAGCGTAGTAATACTTATCTTTTTTTTTTAAGTACACCGTTATCGTAAACTGTATGAAACTGTGGTTCACAACATATTTTCTAGTACTCCTTGAAAATTAAGAGTCACGTTGAATTTACTCAGAAAGATAAAAGCTCCAGACAACAAAATTCGTGTAGTTTAGACTTTGGGCCTGCGCATTGAGTGAAAATAATACATCGAAAGGTAATGCGCATCCACTGATTCTTGAGTGACACAATTTTCGCTGCAGTTGCTACTGCTTCCCCCTGGCATAACAGTACTTCACAAAATAGTGTTAGGGGTGCCCACACAGCGGGAGTTGGGTCATGGCACAGGTTGCACCATTGAAATTTTTAGGATGGTGTTTTAGGGGGTTGTTTGGGGCTCCGTAGTTTTTTGGGGGGTGCCATCACTCTGAGGAGATGGGCACCCTGCCATATACGAATTAAAGAGAAATTAATTTAAAGTATTTTAGTATTATTACACTGTGTACACGTTTTCGATACCTACAAAACAGCTAGCTGTGACAAATTTCTACTAGTTATTGAATGGTTTGTGCTTGTATCATGTCTTGTTTTCAAGGTACACGTCGATAACTTGTTCAAGACCCTCAATTTATTCATGTCAATAAAAATTATCCTGATTGATGAAGTATGTTTATTTCATGTTAGTATCATTACAAAAATGTTTATTTATAAAAACCTATGCTCCTTTTGGGTAAATAATGTAAGGATATTGTCGAAAGTCTATCTAAATTTACCTAAAATCGTCGTTTTCCGTATATAGTTAAATTACTAGGCCATTATGTTCTAAAATAGCTAATTTTGTATTTTTGGCCCCAAATATAGCAAAAAACTTGACTGTACTTGGCGAGAACATTAGAGACCTTGACTAAGACTTACCTTTCTTCCGCTAAAATGTTTAGTAATCGTGTCTAGAAAATAGTACACGTCAGAAATAAAATACGTTTATATACTTAGCATTCGTGCAATTGAGAATGCTTAATCTGTTCTTGAATAAATCTACTTTATTGAATGAATATTTTATGCTCAGTACTAAACGTAATGGTTAAAGAAAAACCTTCCATTTAAAACGAAAAACCATTGCTCAAACGACTAAAAATAACATATTCACTTTCTTTCTTATTTTTCTTTAAATTCTTTTTTCAACAATGTAATCTTAAAAACATCTTCCTTAATTTCGCAAACGACTCTAAAATGTCTCGCCACAACTACCACTTCTTGGGGGGACACAAATCGTCCTCTTCGAATGATGGATTGCCAGCACCACTACCGAACCATTAGAAAGGAACGGAGCAAGAATCAAAGCGGGATGCGAAACTAAACCTCGATTTGATTGGAGAAAACCAAGATCGAAAGGATGCAGAGAAATGTCTTTCTGATCTGTTACTGCGAGCTTGATTTATGTGGTCACTCCTGTTTGTCGTCGATTGTTCTAAAGTCGACGTGTTAAGGAGGGAATCGATCGAGAAAGGAGTTTCTCGAAAAAGAAAATCTCATGGCAAGAGGAGCAAAAAATAATGTACAGAGACAGATAGATTTTCAGGTGGGAAAAGTTAAACACACTCCTTGGAGAATTCATGCGCATGAACATAGTCAGGCATGTACATTTTTTTTTTAATTTAACTTTCCTAACAATCAGCTACTAAACGTTTTTGAATAGAGATAAATTTATATTTTTCAAAATAAAATGCATGAACGTACCAAAGTTAGTATTTTGTCATCGACTGCTTAATCCTGCGTATCATAGTGTAAACTATAGTCAATATTCCGTTAGATAACTGTTTTTTTTTTTTAATTTTTCTTTATAACTATGATTTTAAAACCCTAAAATACCAAAATAAAATAAAACTGATGATAAAAAACTAAATAGATCTGAACTTCTGGATGATAGAGGGTAAAAGCTCTAACTTTCGGGATTTAATAAAATTTATCATACTGGTTAAAAAGAAAAAAAGTGTCATGGTCCCATTTTACGACTCAACCCAAGGTGAATATATCCT
The DNA here is from genome assembly GCA_038502835.1 of Octonoba sinensis. Classification (NCBI taxonomy): domain Eukaryota; kingdom Metazoa; phylum Arthropoda; class Arachnida; order Araneae; family Uloboridae; genus Octonoba; species Octonoba sinensis. The sequence continues at coordinate 10,622,921 of CM076606.1, read as the reverse complement.
GATAAAATTGTAACCGAATTTCTTTCTTTACGGTAATTTCTGGACGCACATTACACAAATCGTTGATTGCGCAAACTGCAAAAGCGTAATTGAAATAAAGAAATTGATTATTTTACTCTAAAATTCAAATTTTACAATGGGTTGAAGTTCGTAGCAATCATGTGAAATCGGAACAAAATGGAGTACACAAATGCAAAGCAAACTTTCCGCGGAACAGAATTAGCTCAAGGTTGCTTATGTTCACTTTAATTTGATTACAATTTGAAGCTAACAATGTCTAATATAAATAAAGTGCGGTAAGGCGTTATTTTACTTCGAATCAGCTTTTCGTAAGTTTATTGATTTGATTCAGCGTTTTTTGAACTCTTGATTAAATTGAAAGTGAGTGTTTGTATTTCGAATTTATTCAATAATAATAGGGTGGCATGAAAATTTTCCTTTCTATTTTCTTTACAGAATATGGAGTGCAGAGAGATTAAATTTATGTAGTATAATACGTGTTACAACGGCCTTAAATTAAATGACTGACTCAGTGGTCCATCAGTCGCACTAAAGAGAGATTATCGCTAATTGAAAAATATTTTTGAAGAAAAAATCTGTTGTCAAACATAAAAACGAAAATGTCTAAAAACATTTTAAATTTGACTTAATTTTTTGTGACGTAATTTTAAAAAATGAATGAACTACGGTCGATGTTTAACAAGCTTGGTAAACTCTAGTATGTTTGAAATCTGAATGCAAAAATTAGTCCGTCCCCCAAAAATTGAGCACTTATCTTTACAAATACAAAGGTGACGGACTTTCAAATTCAAATGAAAGTAACGCAATGTATACAATAAGCGTCGCATTTTGGTCCATGCTACTCATATGTAAATCAGGAATCTTTTGAACCTCTTTTCTTTCAAATAATCAAACTTAATTTGCATCTGAAAACCCCAAATAGCAAAAAAAGATGTCGTTCTAAAAAATAAAAATTTACTCTCATTTTTTAAATAATATTGCACAAATGAATAAAAATGTACTCTCATTTTTTAAATAATATTGCACAAATGAATAAATAAATTGGTTGCTCTAGGGAATTGCCTATTCTGCTAGATCAGCAAATCTGCACTGCTTACGTACAATGCATAGAGACCGGTGAACTGTAATGTGTAGTAAGTTTCTTATTGATATATATTTTTTATATAAATGGGCTATTACGCCAAAATAGGAGTAAATAAATTTGAAGCTTACATCGCTAATAAATCCTCATGCCTTATAAACTTTTAAAATTTCGCTAAACAAATACATCGCAACATCAGTGTGGAATTAATTGTATATGCTATACGCTATACTCATAATGCATCACAAAATACACAGCGCTCCTTCAACTGTAATTTAATTGATATCATATAAAAACATTTTGCAGTACACGTTTTCGTTCGAAATATTTAAAACAATATTTCTTTTTTTAAACATTTAGTATTGCTTCTTTTTTGTTTAAAATATCTGCTCAGTTTAAATACTTATCGCTCCCGTACTTTCACTTCCATTGCGTTTTACCTAGAAGTCAACAAAAGTGCAACTTTTACACGCGTAAATAAATCCCGGACTCATGTGTGGCTGAAAACATAAATCTCGTTTTCGAAACAAAAGCCGTGATAAGGCTCTAAATCCAAATCTCACACGATCTGGAAGATAGAGGCACCGATTTTCCACTTATCTTTCTCTTTCCGTGTCATAAATCGGGCAGATGTTGCACGAAACACAATCTTTCGAGCGAAGAACAGCCACTTTTCGAAGACACCCTTTTCTTTAACTTTCAACAGCACTCCCTCGCGCTACCGTCGAATTTCCATCCTTTACTTGCATCACATGCATCGTAAACCACGTGGACAGGTAGCATCTGCATCACTCTTTAAGCTTTTTATCTTTTCTTAACCCCTCAACCATTTATAAAAAAGAACAGCGGCGAGTCATCATTCTGGAGTAGTTACATATACAGTCCCAAATTTTTTTGCACAAAACAATATTGCGTAAGAAGTATTCTTCATACTGTATTACAAGAAAAACTAATGTTTATTAAATTGTATAAAGGAAATATATCGAAGCAATTAATACCTTCTGGTGGGTGGTAAATATTTCTACAGTAGACTTTGCCGAGTTAGAATACAGATTTTATAAAAATGAATTTTTATTATATTACATACATTTTAAAATAAATACATAAAGCGTTTGTGTTGAAATTGCGAGGTTATTAACTTTTGATCACAAATGTTCAAACTTGATAATGAAATAATATTGCTTATACTGTACTGTCTCGAAGAACAATCTTCTGACACTTATGACGTCACGTTCAGTCAAGCATATCACACAGTTATAAACGTAATATAAACATAATACCCCGTCATCATAAAGAAATGTCAAAAATTTGACTCCACAAAAATGTGGTAGGGGAGAGCGGGGCAAGATGACTATGTTAACAAATTTTGTTGCTTATTAATTTTAATTTTAAGGATAGTGAAATTAATTTTGCATAAAATGTTAGAGTAGTCCCTTGTTGTATTAAATATACTACCATTATTTTTTTCAAGTAAAGAAATAAAGGCCATTTCAATTTTTTCCATAACCTTAACAAATCGTCATCTTGCCCCAGTACTGGGGCAAGATGACTTTGGCCTTGGGGAGAGGGGGGGGGCAAGATGACAACACTGAACAAGGTCGAACATATCTTATATTTTGAATATGTTACATGATTTAACAAATGTAACTGTGTTTTTACGTCTTACAAAGTATCAAACTAAGCGTAATGCATTCTAACGTAAAGTTAAAGTGTTTAGTTGTGCAGCTGACAATGGTCATAAATAAAAATACCATTTTCATAATTGGAACATTGCTCATGCCACTACTCTTGGCATATACAGCACTAGATCCATTCTTCTGTTGGATGGTCACAATATTCCTCTTCACAAGCAGGACATCTTATATCACCATCCTTTGAAGTTGATGCAACTGGACTGTTTGGCCTGGATTTTATAGACTTAGGCCTTTTTACAGGAACTTACTTTGAGTTTTTTTACTCACTCTTTAGCTTCACGAGCTTCCTTTCTGTCTTTTAAAACCTTCCTGTTCTTCCTTCTAATTTTCCCTTTGTTCTAACGTTTCTTTGATGGGTGTGCTTGTAAGAATGCTTGAGCTCGGTTTTTTGGCTTCCTTTTCTCATTGTGTTGCTGTAGGCAATGGTTTGAAATCAAAAACACTAACAGGTTTTTTTTTTGGTGCATTGGAATTAGCATTTGCCATAAGTTCTGGTTCTTCTGGAGGGTTTATATGTTGGTTTTCTACTACCAGAATCTGAGGATTATCTGAAGAGCTCGTCACCTTGTCCCGAACTGCTTGTTTAAAAATATTTGTTTTCATTGCCATGAAGGAATTTGATTAATTTACATTTATTCATGGTAATAGGTAGTATTTAAACTGCGTTACTCATAAATATTAAAGAGAAACGATATATTTTACCTGCATGTGTAGCAGAGCTTATTTACACGTGCATAAAAGTTATAACGTGGCCGCGATAAACATCAAAGCTTCACAACTAACACAAAAATGGCGATTTCAGCGTCTCTATACTATTGTTTGACGAATGGTCGATAGTAGAGCCAGTAGTGTTCGGTTGATGCTTCCACCGGAAAACGGAAATATTTAGACATTCAATCATCTTGCCCCTGTCTTCCTCACTCGCATCCCGAACAGCGTAATTTAAAGTTACTTTTTGGAAAACGTGAGGGTTTCATATCCATGAAGATTTTTATTTAATTCCATAATGTAACGCAGTATTTCGCAAAGGGGTTCCTAGGGGGACGTGCACCCCTAGGGGTATGGGAAGAGTTTCCTGGGGGTACAAGTTGCACTGGACTGAAACCTCGCTCCTCAAATAATACACATAATATATGCTTCTCAGGTTTCTTCAAACCAATGCCCATGTGGCCTCTCGCATTTAAGTATTTTGAAAGTGCCTTATGGAAAAGAATGAAAGTGGGAAAAACTACAACCGTAAAAACAATAAATAGTAATTTTAAAAAGGGAAGAGGAGAGAAAAGAAAATGATTGCAGTACATTTAGGGTTTCTATTTTTCTTCCTTTGACGAGGGGTACTCAGTGTTACGAAAACTAAAGATATCAAAAAATTGGGACACATTGATGTAACGGATCTGAATATCATGCGAAAAGTGCTGCATACGAGAGCCCATGAGTAGAAATCAGTTATTTCACGTTCATTGACCATTACAAGATAAGGCAAATATGACATAAAAATGCATCAGGTTGCGCATAACTTTTTTTTTTCAATAACTAAACAGGAAATTTCGTCTAAAACTATACGAGCCTACTTTCCCGTATACACCCAACTTCAAATTTATAATCTAGCTATCTTTTCCACTATCTTTCTCCATTTAACTTTAGTTCTTAATTACTTCAAATATACCTTTTTCAACGGATAACGCATATTCATTCACTCACTCATTCATTTTTTCATTTATACAGTCATTCATTTATTCATTCATTAATTTACTCATTCATGTATTAATTCGCACATTTATTTATTTTTTCATTCCTTCACTCATTCATTTATTATTTCACTCATCATTGGTTCATACATTCTTTTTTTCACTATTTCATTTATGCATTCTTTCACTCATTCATTTATTCATTTATTCATTGTGAAATATCCTTAAAAATCCCGATCAAAAAATTTCATAGGAAAATAAGCTCGTTCATTTCTTGTAGAACTTCGTATCTGTACATGGTCTACATCGTAACATCTTTCCGATAAAGTTTGTTGCAGGCAAATCCGTCGGTTTGATCAAAATTTATATGGGAATGAAATTTCCTCGTAGGCGCTAATGTTATTTTTTTTTTTTTTTTTTGAAATGTTCAAAAAATGAACAAAATTTGCTCAAATCCATTTTCACTCCGAGGGCTTCTTCCAGTAAGCTTGCTCATAGGAACTTGGATCCTGTGCCCAGAGTTTACATAATTTGCTTAATTTTTAGCCCATAGGCGCTAATGTAAAATTTTTTTGAACTGTTCAAAATTGAACGAAAACTTGTTCAATTAGAACTGTAAAATATGGAAATGAGATGTCCTCGCCGAGATCTTTTGTATCGGACAATTCGTTTAAAAGTTATTAGCTGGGACAGACAGACCGACAGACTCACATTTTCCGCGTGTCAAAACCCTACTTTCATTTTTTTTTTTTCCTCAATCTTTATATAATGACTTCATTTTTTAAATAATTTTCTTTGTTTTTAACGATATTTTTATGATACATTAAACCTTCTTTCATGCTTTATTTTCTTTAACTTTTACGGGAAAGTAGGCTAAAATGTAGGAGTTTTTTGGGGTATTTTTTACAGTTATCAGTAAAACAAATATTTCCCTTTTTATTGCATATAATAGCTTTAATACATTGGGTTTCATTTTGAGCTTAACTGCAGATACACTACCCGCACGGCAACATTGCCACTAGTAAATTCCATATAATAGTTGGAAATCTTTTAGGTAAAAGGAAGTTGAACAAAAAACTACAATAACCCTACTGTAAAAATAAAAATATATAAAGACAGTTTTTAGGAAGAAAAACTAAAAATTTCAGAACTTTAAATAAGATTAAAGCATTCTACGTTTTCATATCTTTAACCTGTAGTTAAATTAGCTTTAAAAATTGCATAATAACTTGCATATCCATGAATTTTGCACTAAAATTTAGCAGTTTTTAAATCCAAATGAATCAGCACTATTGGGGAAGTCCCGTTTCTACGTATATAATGAAATAAAAGAATTTCTATTAATCTGCTGTTTATAACCGTCTGCACCTTTCCGAAAAACAAGCTGTTTTAAAAAGATTTCAAAGCAATATACCAAATTTATTGTGAGATAAACTTAAAGGTAGAAGTTTACACATCATTATTAATTAATTCCCTCTCTTTAAATTATCGCCTTTCATTTTCAATGGATTGGAGAAAGTTTCAGGCTTTATGCGTACATACATTTTAGGGAATAGCTGCTTAAAGTAGTTACGGAGCAGCCATCTGCAGAAATTTCACGAGTTCGGGTAATAGGAGTTCAATTTGTTACTGAGGTAGCCAAATTAAATTCCACTCCGCAGTATTTTTCATATCATTTAAAATCATTAGTGGTTCAGAAATTCCGAGATTAATCCAACTTCTAGTTTAATGTACAAAAATAAACAATGAATGTAAAATGAACGCGCGAAATAAAAAATTAAATTAAGACTTAAAGCATCCAGTCTAATACTAAAACTGCTTTTAAATGTTGAGAACATTGACTGTACATATTTTATCAAATGTAGCATCTATCAAATTTGCATGTAGTACTTAAAGCTCATTTAGAACTTTTGAACGGCATGTAGTACAACTGCTAACGTCATTTCTAAGTTAGTAAACCCATAACCTTTGACTAGTGCTCTATGTCCCAGTTAATAATATAGTTACTGTCTGTCTAAAAATGTCTGTGCCTGTCTGTAACGATGGCAATGAGGTGTGTGTTATTTCGAAGACAATGTACCAGTATTTAAAACTTCCCTTGGAAAAATGAGACCCACCTCATTACCATAGTAACAGGCAAGCACACACATTTCAGCCTGAGTTTTTCTCGTAGAAGACACAGTAATCCCTTCTTTAGCGACCCTAACCAAACCATTAAGTGTGCCTAAGTTTAAAATTAGATTTATCGTGCATGATTACACTACATAGCCTGGTCGTGGCCTTCCCTTGAATATGAGAATTTATTGTACGAAAACTAATAAAACTAGACACATATACTTGTTTTGATATATTATTGTAAAGAGTAAATACATCTATGAAAAGTTAATGTGGGCACCCTTTTTAGATTGAAGAATGTCGCGTTAGTAATTCAGTACTGTATTTCATATCAATTTTTAATAAAGGATTGTTCAATGTTTATGCTGCCACCCCCTGACGCATTATCTGTGATCTTGTCCTTGAAAATTTCTTGTTCAAATGCTTTTGGCAACACTTATGTCTCTCTGCAAAAAAAGTCCAGGGGTGTAATATCGAGAGAGCGAGATTCTAGACATTGACCTCCTCGTGCCGTGGATTGGAACGCTACCTCGACCTTCTTGGAGCTGTTTAAGTATTAAGTTATGTTCATAAAATTCTTGCAATGAAGGATATATTTTATGACTACTCTGCATTTAAGAGAATAGCCTCATCATATTTTTAGCTCATTATTTTAGCAATACTCCCTCGTATAGGCAAATCATACACGTTTTCATTTAACGTAAAAATCCATATAATGTAAATAAGGACATTAAGATAGAAATTGAGGCATAGTAATTTCTAGGTTCAAAAATAAATGATTGTACTGTACATAATTACTTAACTTATAAAGGCCGTACGAACACAAAATATAATACGCAAATATATGTTGAGTAATCCAGTCAATTTTATCACAACATATTAGTATCAAAATATTATTTTTAATAATGTTTAAATTTTAAAAAAAATAAGCTAAATGATTCTGCGAGGATGCGATATTTTTCTGTTAAATTTATCAAGGGATTACATTAAAATGACGGACATGAACATGATACCTCTTTCTTCAAATTGTTCAAACTTTTTTGAATGTGATAGGGTTAATACCAAGACATGTGACAGGACATGATTGTCCCATTTTTCAATTCAGCTCAATGTAGTTTACTTTGCAATATGATAGTTGGTGACCGCATTTAGGATGTATAATTCTAAATAAAAAAAGATTTCAAACTGATAGCACCATTTAGTATTCCTCTAATGGTGTTCAAATAACGTCCGGGTCAAATTATTAGGCCGTGGTAGCCTAGTGGTTAGGACATCTGACTTCCACCGGGAGCGTCGCGCGTTTGATACCCGCTGAAGACTCACCATGTGCACGTGGGGATACGTGCATGTAAAATCCGCGAACCCCACTACTTCGCCCCGTGCGCAAGCAATCTTAATGCCTCGGCTAACAGGTAGGGGTTTGGTGGAGAAAAGTATGCCTCTACTGAAGTAAAAGTTCATTGTATATTACGATCAGATTTTAACTGCTTTGCGAATACACTTAGTACACATCACATATCAATGCTTTATGCCATAAGCCCACATATTCGGTACCTTGTTAAAACTTTTTTACTATTATTTAGACATTTTGTTTTCGGGTCCGGTAAGTTTTCATTATTAGTTAATAGAATTTTTAAAAATAATTAATTTTCTTAATATATAATAAAAATAAACCAAATATTTTTTTTTACCTAAGAGTTATTTTTAAAGTCCTGACCATTTTACTAACGGATCTCTTCTACTGGTGCATCTTTTCTGCAATTCCGCATGTTCAGACACATATCCCTGCATTTTCCTTTCATTTACCGCAACTAGACCGGTACGGGTGCCGTTACCTCTTCTTCTCTACATGTTGCCAGTTTCATTCGATCGATGGATCACATTTCGCGGAAAGAAGACTATAAAAACATTTTGAATTTCTCTTCCAATTTTTGCCGCGTTTCTTTTCGCCGGCATCATTTCTTATTTTCCTTTCTTTTTTTTATCCTGTTGTTCGAAATGCGCTTTTGTTTCGAAGACTGTTTGCGACGTTTTCATACCGAAATGGCTCTCCAAATGCTCGATGCCAAGTTAAACGGGTGTAAACTATTTTTCTTTCCCCCGTGAATATAAGATGCTACATATCGATTGTTCATTCGATGGCAATATAAAAGAATTTCATTTTGATTTATGTTCCGGTAAAACTCTGTTTTTGTGGTAAATGTGGGCAGTAATAGTTTTGAAATGATATTAACATTTTTGTGCATCGAAAGAAAGGCTTGGAACTTTATGGCTTTTCAAATTTGCACTAATTCCACGCATATTAAAAAAATTCATTATTAGTTGTATGAAAAAAAATGATCTCAGATTTGAAAGTCTTATTTCTGAATACATAGAAAGTTTAAAGTTTCATTAATCAAACAAAAACCTACATCACAAAAAAAAAAAAAGAACATAAAACGGACACAAACTGGTGAAATGTACATATAAATTCTCTTTTATAAGTAGGAGCTTAATTAATACAATGTGTGCGGGTACATTTCGCTGCCGAATTGTGCCGGGCTCGGGGGTTTTGCTAGCAAATTCAGTTATTCAGTTAAATCTCAATAAATCGAAAACTTATTTAATTTTTTAACCTATACTTTTCGTATTTTATATTGAAATATATAATATTATGATTGTTGTAAACAAAAAATAAAATGTTTAGTGGATAAACTTATAATAGTATCGTAAATATGAAAAATCAAATAGAAATATGTAGTTTTAATTCTTTCGAATTATATTATTTATAATCATTCTTACACGATAAAAAAATGAAAATAGTAATCATAAAACTAATTAGCGTTATGGGCCATCTGCTGTGATTTTGTATCTCACTACAAAGGTGTTTTTACATGCTCTGTTCCATTTCCTTTTGTACAAAGAATAGCGAAAAATGTGTTTACCACATGTGTTTTTCAGCCTACTACTTTTTTCTCTAAAAGAAATACGAAGAAACCATGCCGATACACTAACCCATACTATAGTACGTGTCCCGCACACAATGTGCTAAAATATACTGTTAAAATTTTTTCAAAAGTCTGTTTTATTTTAAATTCTCATTTTATCATTTTACTAGTGTGAATATCATTTTTTTTTGTTTAAGGTATCGTGATTTGGAACATGTCAAACAAAATAATGCTACACTTACATTAAAGCCATTTTTTCCGTTAACCGGTTTACTGTTACGTCTCAACACGGTTGATTTCGAAGCAAAATATTTTTTACGTGAAAAAATTCCACATCAAAGAACTATTTACCTTTCAACCATGAAACAAACCACCATGCAAGCATACCACCATTTTCCTTTCCAGGAGTAGCACACTGAACACTTTGAAGCGTACAATATAAGGTCATCGAAAAAAGGTGACTTTACATTTGAAATTTGTGTGAGGAATATGTAATCAATCAGTAAAGCAATGTAAGATTGTGGAACCTGTGGAGGAGCTTTGGTATTGGTGATTGAATCGACCACGAAATCATTGCGCGTATGCGTCGCCATCGGTTCATGACGTTTATTTCATCAGTCAATCAGTCAAGGTCATTTATTTAATCAGTCAAGGTCATTTATTTAATCAGTCAATCAGTCACGGTCATTATTTCATCAGTCAATCAGTCAAGGTCATTTATTTCATCAGTCAATCAGTCAAGGTCATTTATTTCATCGGTCAATCAGTCAAGGTCATTTATTTCATCAGTCAAGGTCATTTATTTCATCAGTCAATCGAACGCAATTATGGTAAATGTACAGTAGGGTTATCGAAAAAGGTGTCCCAGCTTTTGAATTGAGACAATTAAGATTGTAACAGAAAATAAACAATTTTTGCTTTAATTCAAAATCAGGGTTCTCTTTTTCGGTGACCCTGATGTACACTCACTATGATTGCTATAAATTGACTGATGAGTGAAATGGCATCACGTCAAGAAATTACGTTCGCGAATGCACGCAGTGTTTTTAAGACCAACGTAATCATCACCATCAAAACTCCTTGAGATGTTCCGTTGTTTTCGTACCGAATGATTGCATATTTCTCTTGCAATTTTTTAAAAATGTTGTTGATGAGTGAATTGGCATCGCATCACGAAGTCACATCAGCGGATCCGCGCAGTGACTATCAGGTCAATGCAATTACCAATACAAAAACTTCCTCAGATGTTCTATAATTCTGCGCTGATTTCATACCGATGTTTGTATATTTTTCGCACAGCTTATTATTTAAATCAGGTAGGCCTTTTTCCTTGACTCCGTATAACCAGTAAACCTTTTTGATCCTTTCCTTATCGCACTCAAAATGACCTTTTTCTCATGGAAAAAGGTATTTCCCTATCTCATGCATTTGTCGTTTAAGTATTGGTTCTTCATTTTGTTTAGTCTGATCAAATTAGAAGTCGGTATTACATAGGATGATTTTAAATTCAAAATCTAAAAGATTATAACACTATTTATTTTTCATTTTGATACATATTGTAATATTTTAAATTAGTGTAAAAAATCCCAGAACATAATCGTACGATGATCTGCACCGCTAGCACATGTTTCTATTCGTATTTATGTAATGAGATCCTAATTCCATTGTTAAATCTTTCCATCAACTTTTAAAACAAAAAGTATCATCACAAAAGTAATGCCTAGATACATTCTAGAACATTATACACTTACTCAAAGTAATTCATCTCGTAAAATATTACGTGTCGGCATTAAAACTTATTTCAGCGAAAACATTGTATCACAGAGAATTCTTAATAGAGTGAATTTTTAGAAAGTAATATTGATGAGACCATTCTTACGGGTTTTACTCACTAAATTTCAATTGCTTACGGAATTTTACTTTCTACTCTACTTTGCAATATTAAGGTCGAAATAGACTATGATTGGCGTTGGAACAGCTGTGAGAAACAAGATATATGCTTTTGTATTCCTAATAGATATGTGATTACCTTGCTTTAAATAAGGGAATTCCAAGCATATAATAAACAGTATATGGGGTATTTCACGGTGTTTTAGACATATGTAGAATCCGTAAGATACATTGTACATTCATGTGCTTTGTCGATAATTTTTCTATAAATTTTAAGCTTTTGTCGTTTAGACATCTACATGTTCTTATGTTTTAACGCCAATTTTTTTTTTAATTCAAAATTTATAGAAAACGCAAATATATATAATGCATATTTCGGACGCTATTTTTATCCCAACTACCATGAAATGCCCCATCTATCGTTTTAGCATAATGTTTCGTAAAACATGTCCCATAATGCAGCATTAATGCACAAACTTGCAATGCAAGTTGTATAATTTGCAATTCTGAAATCTTTAATCTTAACTTTATGCTTTGTTACATTTTTCAGACTAAACGTGCATTTCGCGCAAAAGAGATACAGATATATTTCCTGCGTACGCCAAATTGTTCAATGATGTTAATAAGCAGCTATAAATGTATAAATTTTTAAAACACGAATTTTATTCCATCGTATTGAAAAAATATTTGTAAAGCTCTCATTAGACGCGTCAAAAATGTTTCATCTAACAAATTTCAACATTGTTTTGTTACACGACTTTGGTCGTGAGGAAATTTGAACGATACTTTCACGGTTGCTACCTCACGTGCATAACCAACATTTAAATTCTGGGAATATTTTCATCTGCCCCGATATTTGACGCATGTGAACTAGTCGTTTTGACGGAAATGTTTCCCTATTTTCGGAATTTTCCACTTTTCTAAAGGTTCTAAAACTATCATCTGCCCTTTTTTTCCGTGTATCAAACGTTTACTGTTCTCGGTCACGCAATTTCAAATATCATATTCGCAAACATGAGTTCACGTGATTTTTGCATTTTTCTTTAAAAAAAATATATTAAAATTAATAAATAAGAAAAATTCTCCAGTTTCAAACTGACTAAAAGCAGTAGCACATTAATATCTCAAGCAATATGAAAACGTTCTAAGAACTGTGTATAAGTCCTTATAATGGTGTGATATTGTCGATTGAATAAATATTTAATGCTCTAATGCAGATCAAAAAGAAATTTTTATATTTCGCACGCATTATAGACCACAGTAAGCAAATCTTATAAAACATTCATTATAAAATGTACTACAGAAATTTATCATCAGTGATGTTAACCACTTTTTTTAACCTTATTCTGGTATAAAAATATAATTTCACGTTAATTTAAAGCACAAATGAGCATTAAAAGGCAGACAGGGATTGCTTGGAATCCCTTTTTCAATGCGACAAGGAGCTTCTAGATGCAAGCAATCCCGAAACATACGTCTGCATTTTAATGCTCATTTGTGCTTTAAATTAACGTGAAATTATATTTTTATTACTGTTTACTTGCACAAAGTTAAATTATTATTACCTTATTCTGTTTGATTGGACGTTCAGAGTGCTTTCACACTAAAGGCGACAAAGACAAAAAACATGTCTTTTCTCATCTGCGCAACCGCAGAGCCTATTTTTGTAGGCAAAAATATGCTCTGCGCTTGCGCAGATGTGGAAAAGACAAGTTTGTGGTCTTTATCGCCTTTGATGTGAAAGCACCCTCAGAGTCTAATTTGGACCAGTAGGGGAAGGGTTGTCAAAATGGGACGGTGGAGCAATAAAGTTTATTAATTCCGCTTATAAAATTTACTTGCATGTCATCGATATTGAAAGGTGTTAGATGCTTGTACTCTAATGATCTATATACAGTGGTGGTAAAAACAATTGCATCACCCTCGCATTTTCACAACATTGAGATGTGTGTGAGAAATTTTGGTCGACCGATTAACGATGAATATATGTGAAATTATGCAAAACGTATGAAATAAACATTTAACAGCAGGAATCCGATAATTGTTTACTTTATTTATGGAAATACATGGCCAAAACTATAACAAGTACAATGTGAAGTGCATCCACTTTGCCAAGCAGGTTTTAATTGCAACACTCTTTCTGTTCAGAAATAAACAAAAGTAACATGGAAATGTTTGAACATGATAAAATATGTACTTTTTCGTAGTACACTTGGCAACGTGGATGCACTTCACATTGTACTTGTTACAGTTTTGGCCATGTAGTTCCATAAATAAAGTAAACAATTATCGGATTCCTGCTGTTAAATGTTTATTTCATACGTTTTGCATAATTTCACGTACATTCATCGTTAATCGGTCGACCCAAACTTCTCACATACCATTGTTGTGAAAATGCGAGGGTGATGCACTTTTTATTACCACCACTGTACATGATCTGCTCCCGTCATTTTGAATTTTTTCAGGGGGGAAAAGGGATATCCTTAAACATTACACTAATGTAGTGTAAATCATTATCGTGAGTCGACTGCCATGAGTGATGATGCTTCATTCTACATTAAACTGACTGTGAGGACCTGTCGCGCTAGCTGTTCTGAAAAGACGGGTAATGGTTTTAAATATGTAGCTTCTTAAAAAAAAATTAAAGTAATGCCTAGAATTAGATGCTACGAAGATTTCCACCGAATTCTTGTGTGCTTTCTGTGTTCTACGAATGCGTTTTATTATTGCCACGCAGAATGAAATGAATTTCATCTCGAACACAGTAGGTTGTCAGTCGTGATGTTGCTCTATGACTTAAATAATTATTTGGGTTAAGAAAAGCCCTAGAGAACATGACTAAAAATCTATAGCTTGCGTTCAAGGCATAAAGAAATTCAACAACGCGTTATGTCTCTCAGTTTGGAAGCTTCGAAATTTCGAACAAATTTCATCATGTGAAAAACAATCAGAACTTTCTATTGATAAATCGTGTTAATATGTGCAAAAGATTTTTTCCCCTTATATTAAATTTCGTTTAAAAATAAAATTAAAAAGAACAAAATCGAATTTTGAGAAATGAAGCCCGTCAATTTGTATTATCGCCGGTTCTTTATACGCATGCCAAATTTCAAAGAATTTGACCTCCGGAAGTGAGGGAAAATTGATTTGCAAGATTTGGTCACATACATACAGGTGAAACTAACAAACCGCAGTTTAAAAAAAAAGAAAGAGAGAACGCAAGATCTTGACGACTGTAGTCACCATTCTTGAATTTTCATCAAGTTGTCAAAAAAACTTCCTTTTAAAAAACTATCTCACAAAAAAAAAAAAAAAAAAAAGACTTCAAATATTCAAATCACCGTTTCTCACAGTGAAAAACAAATATGTGGTACGGTTCGGCGAAATTTTACACAAGCAGTTCCGCCAATCTAGCGTAATTAAGGCAAATACAAACAAATCTTTCACTGTTCAGAAAGAATTAATTTTCCTTGATTCCATTCTATTGCTGTAATGACTTTCCTGCAGTTTTAATTTAGAACTGAAAAATAACAGGCTTCAGAACAACATTTTTTTCTCCGTAATGATTAAGAATAAGAAAAATGGCGATTCAACAACGCGTTTATGTCTCTCGAGTTTCAGTTTGGAATGCGGCCAAGCAGGCTCCAATACTCACATGAAACAACATATAGAATGAACAAAAAAAAATGGTGATAATACAGTTGAAGAATATTTCTTGAATAAAAACTGAAAAGATACTCGTGTAATTTAATCTTTGGCTCGGTTTAAAGTGAGTGCCTTCAAGAGTAATTCTTCATATTTTATATTTTTAAAGAATCTTTCCATATTTTCTCGGTAAAATTAAACGTTCTCTATCAGCATTAGGTGTCATTTAGAGAAAATATCGAATTTTGTATTCAACAGAAAGTACCAAAAAAGCTACTTTCCACTTAATTTGTCTCCTATTTTGCCTTTTTTGGTTTAAAACGCTTGTCTTTAAATTAATCATCAACTACTAAATTGTAAATAACCATCTTTGTGCAGAGAAATGTATTGTTTCAAAGTAATAGGAATTTTTATTATTTAAAAGTAATGTAAAACAGCAGGAAATATGTGGCATTCAGTACTTTTTTAGTTTCTGGTTTGCTTATAAAATATTCTTTGTGGTTTATTTTTCAGAATTTGTGTTGGCCAAATAAAAGGATACTTTCCTAAAACCGTCGACCTAAAAGGTGTACACTTCGAAACATCGAGATAATATTGTATTGGAAAACATTAAAATGTTTTGGGACTTAACGAAAACTTCGAGATAAACGAGTCGAGTTAATAGGACTTCGAATCACGGTGAGTCGACTACTTTTGCGAGAAAAAATGTGATTTTAGCGATTAAATACAGCGGGCAGAAGAACAAATCAGAGAAATTAATTAAATGTGGGACTCATAGGTGATTTCAGGCTGGGAATAACAAATTTCGAGGCTAACACTGCTAATCTCGCGCGTTATCAAACATATACTTCTCATTGATTTATGTAAATAGAGTAAAATTTCGTTAAAGTAACATCGTTAATTGTGACAAATTTGTTATAACGTCCAAGAAATCCTAGTCTCTTCATTCGTTTTTAGACAGGAATGATGGTCGTCAAAAACGTCACTTCGTTATAGCGGCGTGAACATTCTTAAATGACGTTATAACAGAATTTTACTGCATTTGATTCTATCGAAATAAAGTAAATAATTTAAGAAGCACGTAAGTTTTTTTTTTTTTTTTTTTTTGGGGGGGGGGGGGGTTTTTTGACAGTTTTTTATAAAAAGGAGTTGATGAGAGAATTAGTAAATCGAAGATGAAGAACGTTTTGGCAGGCTGTTTGGAGCATCGATTCACACAGTTTTTTGTTCCAAAGACCCCTTGCCAAGATTTTCGATTTTTCGTGGCGCTGCTTCACAGGAGACCATCTAAAAGAAGTTAATTAGTCCAATATTCATAGTACCGAAACAGCGATTCTGAGGGCAAAGTTTCACCCCAGCCATTCCGAAAGAGTGGAGGGAGCGAAATGTATTTAAATGTAGCGTAAACATTTGATAAAGTTTCACTTCAAATTTTTAAAAAGTTCAAGCAAACAAACAAACAAAAAGAAAAGAAAAAAATATATTTTTTTTGTTTTATTTCTTTCTATCACGAAATTTGCGTTTTATGCGTCAACATGCCCTGAAGAGGTCCCCCATGGCTACTATAGTAACAACGTCTTGCTACTAGTAACAAAAGTACAAGGTTTTACTAGTTACAAGCACAAAGAGAAGGGGTACTTACTTATGGAATATATCAAATATGTTTAATTAATATATAATTAGTTAATTCATTAGTTTATTATGTAAATAAGTAGCATGCAAGTGCATTGGCAAAATTTGTGTTAGGTGCAATATGGATAAAATTTGGTGATAACCTGTTTAATCGCGATCCAGTTTCGTAGATCCAAAGTTACCTTTCATGCACCCCAGTTTTTTCTTTCGTTGACATGGACCCCTCGTAGAAAGAGACTCCATGGGATCCGCAAGGATCACTTTGGGAACCATTGTCTTGGAGGGATAGCTGTGGAACAGAGGGATCGCGAAGAAGGGTGTTACTGCATCTGCATAGGTTAAAAATAAATTAATTGAAATACTAGTTGAAAGAATGCTGCCCACAGGCCCGTCATTTCAGAATTTTCCAGGGGGTGGGGGTAAAGGGTACACTTTCAATGCATATTATGGATAAAAACAACAAAAAACATAAAAACATGTATAAATTCAATGAAATTCTAAAATTCAGGGGGGGGTCAACTGCCCCCTGATCGCCCAAATGACGGGCCTTGATGGGTACCAATTGTGGTACAAATTCTGATGGAGGGTCCGATAAACAAGTAATCGTTGCTCCAAAATATGAGGAAACGTTTACTTCACTTTGCTTCTCATTTCTCTTTGTATTCTAAATGATATCAGGAGTCTCTCCAGCATGATGTGCTGAGAATTAATAGTTCTTCATAACGAAAGAAGCTCTAAATATGTTTATTTATTTATTTTTCTTCAATTTTCCACACAAGAAAACGATTTCATTTCTTGGAAGCATAATACGATAATAAATGTGGTATGAGATTCGTGGTGATGTTTTGATGACGCCAACTATGTCTCGCTTTTTCTTTTCTTTTCATTTCAGTTCATCTTTCTTTTCTTTTAGTTTTTTAGGGACAAAGCGATGAATTGCTTAATGGTCCGGGATAATAAATCGAGGTCAACGTGACTACTTGCGTGAGAATATTTGGAGCAGACGGATTTTTACTCCTTTAGATGGATGTGTTAAACTTTTGACAGAAAACCGAATATTTAATTTATGATTGAACTTAAATAGTTTCTAGAGCATAAAAAAGTTAATTTAGGGTAAACATAAGTTATTCGTAAGATTTTAAAAAATGTGTGTTGAGCTATAAGATCTGCACCATGGATGATAAGTTTCCGGCACTCACCGATTCAGTAACCATATTACAGTTTCTCAACATGTATGATGGCCACCCCGAATGGATCAGTATTATGAAACCTTTGAGCAAACATCTTTATTTAAGTTGCTCTTTTACCAGAACAGGATTTTTCTTCAACAGGCGGGATATTAAAAGCACATTTGAATAAAACACCACAGATGTATGAAAAGCAAAACACACAGGATTTTGCTTTGGAAGCGAGGGGACTGGGCAAAGCTAGGATTAGGGATACGTTGGATATTGATTTTGCGGAGTTCGGATATACGTTGGTCTTGTCCGACGGATGCATACCGGGTGTCCGGCTCTGTTGTTCGATTCCTGTGAATTCTATACACATTTTTAAACTATCCCAAATCTTCCAAATTCCTACTAAGTTTTTAATTTACATACATTTTCAATGCATGTTTATTTTTTAAATTAAAAAAATAGTATTGTCATTTCAGAGGAACTTCAGGACTGCGTTCGTCCCGGAAATACCGCCGGATGTCCATTTTGGCATGCCGGATAAAATGTCTTTAGAGCATTCAACGGATCAAATTTTGGATATTAAAAGATTCAGCCGGAAGTAAGGGACCGTTCATAAATGATGTCACGCTTTTTTCCCACATATTTGAGCCCCCTTTGTCACAAAATGTCACACTTCAACGGACCCCCCTCCCACCTTTGTCACATGTCACGCTATGTTGCATAACCAGTGATGTCACACTTCAACCCCCCCTCCCCACGTCACAATTTCACGCATCCCCTGCCCCCTCGAAGCGTGACATCATTTATAAATGATCCCTAATGCAAAAACTCACACTGAAATTGGTATCTCAAGAGGAACAGATTCAGATTCGTTTTTGGCACCATTTGCTCTGAAGGAAGGAAGACAATCACGCGATCAAACGTATTTCTCGTTAATTGTATGTCTCGAAAACTAAGCAAGAACTTTAACGAATACTGGTATACAAGTGTACCTCAAGGGTAACCGGCTATAAAAGAGGGTTACCTCTTCTTCTACTTATTTTATTTTCTTACTCCAGATAAATGCAACACTGAAATCCGTCTGGTTCAGACCAGTTATGCGAATTGTTATATCAAGACTTTCATCACGTTCATTACATTGAACATGAAATAACAGGGTATGTACAGATGCCGAAAGTCCGGAAAAAGTCACGACTTTCGAAATCGGTTACTAAAATAATGAAAAAGTCTCGAAAATTTTCCGTCCACCCAGAAGACATAGGATACCGGTATCCGACAGGTTTTTAAGAATCCGGAATCCGATCCAGCCACTGCACGAAATACCCGGTTATCCGGCATTTCAAATTTCATTTTTAAAATTTAATTAATTATCATTTTTTAAAAGTAGATGTGAATTACAAACTTACTACGTATTTGAAAACTGTAGGATGCTTAAAAATATGTATAGTAATTACAAGTTTCAAACATCAGAACCAGACATCTAGTACGTATGCGTAATACAGGGGACACCGGATATCCGATATCCGGCAGTATCAATATCTGTTGTGTCACCGAAGGTTCCCGAAAAAGCCCCAAAAAATTCATGAAATTTCGCTTTTGAAATCAGTAGACACCCTGAGTAACATTAGCAATGAAAGATAGTTGGTTCTCTTTCAAAGGTCGTTATAAAGCGAGTCGGCTGTATTCGATAAGCGAAAGTTGTAAAAATCAGTATACACAATGTGTATTAAAACAAATAAAAGCAATCGATTAGAATTAGAATATGTTTGAGAATTAAGGCAAGTTGTAACTACGAAAAAAACTCCGGAAAAAAGAAGAATTCGGAAATAGTCAAATTCTTTTAATTGGCAAAATCATTTTATCGCGATTCATTCGCATTATCATCCGAAAAAGTAAGGGCGTGATTCAAAATAGTACAGTGAAATAGAAAAAACCCCAAAACGCCGTTTCTTTAGAAGAAAACTAAAGTGAACATAGAAATCGATGTTAGCGAAGAGCTCCGAGCGAAAACGAAAGGAGAAAAAATGCGATTTGGAGGAAAGAAACTTACAAGAAATTAACTTTTTGATTAGTTGTCGGGCAAAAAAAAATTAAAACAAATCGATTTGCGTTCAAGCAAATGGGATCGCTTGCATGCGCTCACTAGCAATGTATTCCTGAGCAGACAAAAAGCTCCGCTGGCCATTCGATGGAATTGTTTCAACTAGAGTGCATGTTAAGAGTTTAGAAATAGAAGAAAATGAAAACAACGTAAAAACAATAATTGTATGGGGTTTTTTTGCATGGAAATTAACCGATAAGCAATGCACTTTAAAAATTTCTTGTTACTCACGGACTAAGGAGACAAATTTGTAATAAAAGCAACATACATGTGTAAAACAAAATAAGCAGTAATTAGCAGAAAACACAAGTATTCTGCTTTAATGATTCACAAAAATTCTGTACATATTTATATAGTATATATATCTTTTTTTTAAGGAACTGTTTTTAAGTGAAGCAGTCTGCTGTTTAAACAACATGGTTACGTGCCTCAAACAACAAAGAAATATACATTAATACTTGGTGCAAAATGTACTATAAGACAAACTTTAACTTCCTTCCTTTTAAAGCTTAGGAAAGTTTAGAAACAAAAGTACTACGAGACATGATTTTCGGAGTCAACCCTTGGTTCTTCACTAGTTCGAAGCAGGATTTCGAATTCTATTATGGCAATATATGTACGCGTAAAGACGGCTCTCCAACTAGAAAGCAAATGCTGGTTACGGCACTAATTGACAGCAATTTACTCTTCATGAACCTTACGGATTGTAACATTAAACTTTTTTAGGGGCAACTTTTGAAGACAAAAATCGTAGAAGTCGAAACAGCATATTTTGCTGTACGCCAAATTTTGTTCCTCTTCGTCCAATAGAGAAGATGCTACAGGGCCCTGAACACCTCACGAGATTTATGCCCACCCTGTATTTCTGTTACATAAATAAACACTTTCGTAAAAATTATAATCGATCTATACTCCTTTTACTTGTCTAATGTTTTCTTCGCGTTTACCTTTTGTTTTATTCTTTGTTTTACCTTTCTTTACACAAGCGTTTATGTGATGCATTTTTGATCATTTTTAAAAGGAAACACTTTTACCCTACCAGGAAAGTTTCAAAATTGCTGTTCTTAGAAATACAACCTAGGTAATTATGATTCCAAATATTATCAACTCCAACTAAGTATTCCTTTTTAATTATGATTAATTCCAATAGCCAAATATTGTTGTTTCCAATGTGGAGGCACTTGCCTACTCGGCATACGCCCTTTTTCCACGTGAATTGCTGGCCATTTGTGAAGGGTCACCTGATAGGTGACCAGCATTGACACTAATACACTGCAGTCAGATGACACCAGATGGCGCCACTACAACCCCGCCACCTTCCTTTTCAGACCTATGGGTGACGGGAAAGGAACCCCCCCCCCCCCACCGGTACCCTCGGAACTGCCTCGAGACTTCAGGGTCCACGGATTTTACATGTACGTATCCCCAAGTGTACATGGTGGGTCTTCAGTGGCTCGGTCATTGAGCCCAGGATCCACCGATCCGAAGCTCGATATCCTAACCGCTGGGCTAAAACGGCCACAATAGCCAAATATGATTAATTCCAAATTCTATTATCCCGTATTGTTATTGTTTCAGTTCACTTTAAAACATTTTAGAAATTAAATATGCAACATAAATAAGAAACTTCTATTTTACAAAACATGCTTTCAAACTGCACAAACTTTGCCGATTATAACTAATTTACATACAATATTTTTCCGTAAAATTTAGTTGAATTAGAACATGGTTTTTGTTTTCCATTTTACTTATTTTATTTCCTTTCTTTTGTATTTAATGTGTTGGTTTCATTAAAAAGCAAGCCTTTTACAATCAATTTAAGATATTAGGAACTTCATAAAAAAATGCGATCGCAAAATCCATAAATTTTGTGATTTAAAAAATTAAGTATTAAATGTACAAGCATAAAGTTTTCCTTTACCTTAATCAGTGTTTTCTTGTTTGTCTTGAAACGCTATCCCCCTCCTCAAAAGTATATTAAAGTATGTAAAATTTAAATAGTTGTAAAAAAAGTTAATTTTTTTAATAAGGCTTCTACAATTTGTTTCATAGTTATGTTATAATTAAATTACATTTTATGTACTTTCTTTCCCTTGAATCTGGTTTTACTAAAACAGCAAAAGTAATGGTTGGAAACTTTGCAAAATTATCATAAACAAAAATTAGATCAAAAAATTGTTGAAATTTGATTTTTTTATTTAAAAAGCATAACAATAACTTGAATATCTCAGCATCCTTGTGATTTTGTGACACATTGTTTTAAAGAAATATTTTTAGAAAAGAAGACGTTAACATTTATAGTTTGGAATTGGTTTGAAACTTATAACTAAAACTTAGTATCTATAGAATTCAAATCAATGATTATTCTCAAGCTTATATTTCCATGTAACGAATTTTTTATTTACAGAAACCAGGTTTTGCTATATAGACACTTTTTTTCGCGTTTCTTTTTTAATTTCGAGAAATAGCACCAAATTTTTTGAAAAGTAACGTAAAAAGAAAATTTACCTTTCGACAACTTCGACGATTTAAGTTTCAAAATCTCAGTGAAGACTTTCCCCATAACCCATGTTTTCTTAGGAAGGCGTTATATCAACTTTTTCTTCTAAATTCGAATAAAAATAACAACATTTCCTCCCTTCCTCAGCGACAGCGTTTGAATTCGAAGTCCTAAAAAAAGAAGAAAATCGATCACATATATTCGTATTTGCGTTTCTTTTTAGGACAAAATATTTCCCACATGCAATTTCAACCAACGAAAGAAAGAAAAATACGAATGTCTTGGAACTGTGCTTTTTGGAATTTTTACTTATGCAACGAAAGATATCGATTCTTTCTTTTTTGTGATAGTATGGCAATAGCGCTAACCAGTGTTCTTTTCCACCATTTCGAACAGATAGAATCTTTGATATCACTCAAACTTAGCTTTTTATAAAAATGCGGAATATTTTGGGTAAATATTTTCCCATAACTTTATCCTCCAGATATTGGAAAACCTCTTTGCTATGGTTAAAGCAGATGTCTACGACATATTGTTAGTTTTGCCTTGGTTAGCACACCTGTAAGAGAAGTATTGTTTATTTTGGGATAAATAAGAAGAATTTGCAACGCAGGCGTTCCGAACTCATTTCATTTTTACAATAAATACGTTGTGTGGGTTATCAGAGATGAATCCTCGGTACAGTGAAACCTGTGTAAGTTGACCACTTGCTGTGCAGCACTTTAGTGGTCAATTTAGACAGGTGGTCAACTTATAGAGGGTGGGGTAGAGGGTTAAGGGCTAATTCCGCTCTTGTCAAAAGTGGTCAACTTAGACAGGTGCTTAGAAAGGTGGTCATCTTTACAGATTTTACTGTATATGCCTTTTCGAAAAACCCACGCTACAGTTAAAGGGAGCGGCAAATACACAAAGTGACTACGAGAGCTTAACAGCTATAGGCTGCTAAGTATAACAATGGTGCAAAAAAATTGAATTTTTAATAACATTTTAACGTTGTTGCTTTTTTTTCATCAATTAAAATAATCATTGATTACATGGTAAAATATCTAGAAACACAATATCTAGCAACTTTTGCTCAGTATGATATTTTGTGTTACATTTGATTTATGAATTGAGAACTTTGACAGTGCTTTTACAAACGAAACAATCTATCCGAAAAGAAAAGGACTTCTGTCAGATGTTTTTCATCCATAAGATCCCTTATTTTGCATAGAGGAAAGGGTTTTTATGTAACCTCGTAACATATGTCGGAAGTTCCTATTACTATTTGTACATTTTCATATTCATTGTTTTCAATGTTGTAAATATGTTATTTTAGGTTTGGCACATATGTGTTGCAAGTTTTGCTCTTGTACCAATAACTTTGACTTACATACGAAACAAAGCACAATCGTACAACAAAAGTAAACTTCTGACACAGCATAAATTGGGACATTCATTTTTGGTTTGGTTCAGCTACTTCTAACAACCCAGAATCAATTCTCAAGAAATAAATGTATATAAAAATAATTAAAGATTCTTAAAGTTATAACGATCTTTCGAATTCTGATCCATTTAGTATTTTTAATCTTTATTTACTGAAGAGGAACCGGGTAGAAGAGTATACAAAAAGTCTCTCGGGGTAGAAGAGTATACAAAAAACGAATACAAATGGTTCAAATACTTTCTTTTCAGATTAAAATTCAGTGAGCATAGGGAAAATATTTACAGGGGATCTGGGAAAAAAATCAAATGCATTTTGTTTATCAGAAATATATTACCCCGAAAAAAAATTAAACACAAGAGATTCCTTTAGCAGAAGAAAGTACGATTTGAGCAAAATGCCTCCTGGGTTTGAAAATAGTTAGAGAAATACAAAAGGGATAACAACTGGAGGAATATAATCTCTGAAATTGTGTATGGGGAGGATGAAACAAAGAAATAATCAGATGGTAGGGAGGCAATTTGATGCAAAGGATTATTTTTTTTTTGGCATGAAAAAGCAAATAAAGAGAGAAATGCAAGTTGCTTTATTAGGAAACAAAAAACATGTTTCCATAAACTTGATTATGTAAAAGTTACTGAGGAAAAAATGACGTAAAGATTGCTTAAGGATTTAAACTTTTTATTTTTTTTTCTCTCGCTATTAAATAACTTGTTTCAGTTATGTGATATAGTAAAATAATGTTTTTCAAACAAAGAAAAAGGGGAAAAAATATAATCTTTCTTAATTCTTTTATTTTATGCAATGCGCTTAAATTATTTTACCTCTGGTAAAATTTTCCCACAGGTTTTGAAGATGAAAAAAGTTTTTTATACTTTTATCAAAGTGTTAAACATAACTGCGTCGGTCATTTCGAAAAAGGCTCATTTCGAATTTCTAGTCTTTTTCCCTTTGTGTGTGTGCGCGCGCGCGTGTTTTGCGTACGTGTATGATACATGATTTTAAAAAGGTAGTTGTATATTGTGAGTAATTTCAGTTTTACTACTGTATTTTTCAAACGTGACATCGGACATGACGTTCACATAAAAACCGAGACTTAAGCTGTTCGATGATTTCGATACTAATGCGTGATTTCCTCAAATTAATTATGCAAAAAAAAAAAATCTTTGGAAATCTCGCATTGAATTTTAATCCTAAAACAATTCTTATGACTAAACTGTTTATACCATTCCCAAAGACAGTAGATCTGTGAGGAGGAAAAATCTTTTCCGAAAAAGAATTCCAAAAGAAAAAATGTAACTTCAAAATGTTTCCAATAGTTTGTTTCTACACAAGTCAACACCATGTTACATTACTTACGGTCCCTAGATGTTTACACGAATATATTACGAACTTTATTTCATTTATTAAGAATGTAACTCAATTGTAACATTTAATAACAGTAAACATAACAATTTAAAAGGTTTAAAGAAATCATATACATTCAAAATCACTGAAATTGAAATGCTTTCGTTACCACTCAAGGAGATGGCTAGTGGTTTTCTTCTCTCAGTTATTGGTGCTCCAATTTTTCAGGACAAACAAAGGAAATATATGAGTAATTGAGATGAAGTATATGAAAAGAAATGCAACTAGAAATTACGTAATAAATTGCTACTAGCCGTTCCCCGCAGAACATCTGCGGATATATGTTCAACATTCATTTGCTTCTTTTAATCTGCGAAGAGCGTTTAATTCTTCGTTGTTTCATGTTCTAACCAATTTAAAATTGTAAAAATCGCCTTAAAACTTAAAAGGCTTAAGAATAGATCCTGATATAAACAAACTAAGATGTTTCCCCTCCAAAGAATCGGAAATTTAAAATGAAGTTATGAATGAAAATACTTTTCAAGAAATGGAAATAATTTTGTTAAAATCCGTAAATTGTGATAATAAATATAAATATTTTTTATTTTTCTATGCTAATCATTAAACATATTTTTAAATATCGTTTTACCATACTCTGTTTCTTGCATGATGTCTCAGCATCGCATCATGCTGCAAAATTTAATCGTAACTGGTCCACGTTAAGTGAAATATATATATACTAGTAGCTGATGTCCCGCAGAACATCTGCTGATCGGAAATCGACCATTTTAAAATCGTAAGAAACGCTTTATAATTCGAAAGGCTTAAGAAAAGATCGATAGATATAAACATGCCCAATATAAACAAAATAAGGTGTTGCCATTCCAAATAATCGGAAATGAAAAATTGAGTTATGAATGGAAATATTTTTTAAGAAATAGAAATAAATTTGTTAAAAGTCCGTAAGTTACGATAATAAATGCAAATATCACGTTCCTTTTCTATACAAATCATTAAACAAATTTTTAAATATCGTTTTGCCATAGTTTGGATTCTGCATGATGTCTGTATTGCATCGTGCCGCAAAATTTAATCGTAACTGGTCCACGTTAAGTGAAATATAGATATAGATAGATATCGCCAAGTTGGAGATAAATTTGGGTCCCAAAATGGCGTGTCAAATCTAGGGTCCGTTTGACGATATTGGCGAAGTTTGGCGATATTCCCATTAGAACCTAACGTTAAACACTCGATATTTCTGTTGTTATAGTTATTGTTTTTGCAATTTTAGATTTCAGACGCCAACGGAAACATGGCAACGGTTTTTGTAAATCTAAGTACATGACATTCTTTACACCTATTACATCCCTGACATCGTTATGTTAGGAGATGTAGGCACTCAAATTATTTCCAACAACACTGTCAGGTGAGATTTTAATAAATATTAGCTGTACATTTGAATAAGACATTTAACCAGAAGTACTTTTTTTTTCCAATGGGGCTGCGATATTGGTCCTCAAGCATTGCAGACCTAGTGCGTTCCCCAGTAATTGGTACCATCTCTTTCAGCGGCACCACAATGAATGTGGTACCATCGCCGCATGAGAATTTTGACGTTCAGTTACCACTAGATGGCGGTACCTGAGCTCTCATTGATGCAATATGCACTAGGAATTTAATTTAGCCGAGGGTATCCATGCCAAACTGATACTCAAGGGATCTTTAACATGCCGCATAATCATACGACGTGGACTCAGACGATTTTCTGCATCTTGAAAATCCACCGACTTGGGGCAGGTTTGAACCTGCGATCTTGGGCATACGAGAACTGCGTCTTACCACTACGCCACCCTGTTGGCACCAGAAGTACTTCAAGATTATAAATTTTGTCGCTGAGCAATATTTTTGTTTTAAATATAAACATCTTATATATAAGCAGCTTAAGTGTCTATCGCCGATAGCTTATTGGTTACGTGCGTAACTGTGATGCAGTTGCCATTGTTGTAACACATGTCAAATATTCTAATAACACTGGGCAACAATTTTTGACAAAGTTCGTGATCTAAGTTGAAAACACCCAATTCTTAATGATTTCAACGTGCTGCACACGAAAATCACCATGAAAACTGTGTTTTGGCTCTTGTTTCAGAGATTCAGTGCAACGATACAATGTACATAATGCTTAAATGTCACTTTTGTTACAACATTTTAAAAAGTAAACTGATTTATTGCGCATTATAGTAAGTAATACTTCATTTTAAGATGTCCCTGTGAATATATGAATTAATAAAACGTTCAATAAAAGAAACATTTCGAGAGAAAAAACAAATGAATTTCAAAACATAAACAAATATCATAGGTAAAATTCAAAAATGTATTCTCTATATTTAATTTGTCCATTTGCCAGTGTAATAATACCACACAGAAAGTATTACACAGCTCTTTATAATCTGTTTAACTAACATCAGGCTCATTATGTATTTTATGGTGTATTTTTTGATAAGAAGTGTAGGTGTTTGTCCTCTCGTTAGTGCGGCACTTGACTTCGTTGAAGACTGAGCGTTTATATTTACGTGTAGTCATTTTATAATTTCATTTACTTCATTTTGCATCTATTTGCAGCTGTATGTCGCGAAAATGCATTAATGATTCCAATAACTTTTGTTACATTTGTGGTAACGTAACATTTGAATCACAGAAAAAGCGCATTACTGACGCAATCTGGAAGGCATATTTCCTCTATTCTGGTTGTAAAATAGGTGACCAAGATAAAAAATGGGCACCCCACTTATGTTGTATCACCTGTGCAACAACACTTTCTCTGTGGGTGGCTGGTAAAATAAAAAGTATGCCATTTTCTGTTCCCATGATTTGGGGAGAGCAAAGCAATCACAAGACTGAACTTTATGTTGTCACTTTTGTTATGCACACATTCATTAGGTATTGGTAGGACTGGAATGCATTAGTACTTGATGTTACTACCTTTATTTCTTTATAAATTAAATTGGAAACAAGACATGCAATGCATTATTATTTCATCCTTTTATCCCGATCATACAAAGAAATATCTCAACATAACAAAAAAAACTAGAGCCAAATTCCCTTTTTTATTGCCATATTCATGATTAGCAAGTCAAATTAATAAACATTTTGATACTTTCATTCAAGATACATTTTCATTGTTGTCCAGTGTAGTCATTTCTCTAGCATTTTGCGTGAGGCATAGCTAGAGTTGAACTCTCCGTTAAAAATTAATGTACGAATTTAATTTAATCCTTCTTTCTTTGTTTTAATTTACTTGTCTTCTGCGATTTTTGTATATATTAAAGTGGCAGCGCTCTTTTTTCCAGTTTCGTTGAAACCATTGTTTTGACGATGACTATGTTGGATACAAATAAGTATTTTTCACAAACAATTTGATTGTATAGTATTAATATTTTTATTTTACAGATTATTATAACTTAGAGGGGTTTTTTTCGGTAAGAATATTTTTTTTCCGAAATTATTATATGTTTATTATTTATTCATTAAACGTTACTGTTCTACCTCTTTGATTTGATGTGCATTTCCGGTTACTGGGAGAATTGTATATTTATAATATCTAGAACAGTGGTCATTTCGTGTGACTGCCGGGCTTACTAGTAAGACATAAGAAACAAAGGCTTATTGCAATCCTTGATTTCTGAAAAATTGAAGTTGAATTCGGAAGAAACAAGTACAAATTTTTATTGCGTCATTAAACACTACTTACTCTCTAAGAAAAATAAGACTTTCCAAGAAAATTAAGAAAACAATTTTCGTAGAAATCGCCACATTTAAGAACTTTGAGTGCATAGCAACTGCTGCTAATAATTTAGGTCAGTCATTGTTCCGCTTTTATTGCAGCGATTCCTTCTGTTATATGAGCTCCATAGCTGACAAAGACAATTTTACCAGAAACTGGCTGAACTTATACGCCTTCCTATTTTCAGAAAATGAAAAACAAAATTCGTTGCTTAGGAAAAAAACAACATATTATTCCAAAGGATTCTACGCGCGTGCTTGAGATCGATGTCGCGTTAAAAATAGAGATATCTCTTTTTACGAGTTGATTTACTCCGAGTTTTACTTTTTTTATTTTACTTTTTACGATTCTTTAAGTATTTCGATTTTCCACTAAACGATTTTATTCTTCGGATATGAAGCTTTAAAGCTGTAAATCCACTTGACGAACTAGAAAAACTCACATGACAAAATGACCGATTCTTATTAGAGTCTATTCTTATTAAAAAGACAGGACTTCTAAGATGGAACATAATAAACACAGTTTTTTTTTAAATTATATAATCAAAAGATATATAATTTTAAATAATCTCTGTCTGACAAAGTCGGCGAAGGCCATGGCTATTTAATCGTTTTTTATTAAACGTGGTATAAATTTTTAAGGTATGAATTCAGTATTATTGATTTTTATAATGCGTTTTCTTATAGATATTAGTATTTCATAATTCGGTACATAATAAAGTGCAGACGGGTACAAGCTTTCAAAACTTTGATTTTGTACTTTATTTTAAATTTATTTAAACTTGCATACTACATCTACAGAACATGACATTTTTCTGTTGGTACCGCGATTTAAACATATACAAGCATTTAAATTAAATAAAATCCTTGTTGTGAAACGACGAACTTTTTGAACTGAATTTTCTTCAATGTTTATGCAAATTTTTATGTAAATGTTTTTTTTTTTTTTTTTTTTTGTCACGAATACTAGGTGGCGCAGTTTTACTTTTATAAGCACTTATCTAGTTTGAAAAGTGTGTGTGCTCGCTTGCAAGATTTAGAACCTCCACAACCGTGTGATGTGAGCGGCTCAAACATTTTTGTTGTGAAGAGCCATCGAGATGTTTATATGTTGAAATAAGTTCTTTAGTTAAATTAAAAAGTATACTTGTGAGTCTCTGGAATAACCCTAACAAAGTAATAACGACGTTTCCAATTATTTGCAGGAGCTCTTCTACTTTGAACAAGTGTAAAAAATATTTAAGAACCAGCTCTGTTCTGGTAGACGATTTTTAAACGTTTCCAAAATGTTAGTGAATTTAGGTTAATATTTACGCGATTTTTAACTTTAAATTTAATGTGTTTATCTTTCTACTATTTTTTCCAAACAATTTTAAACTTCACGCAGGTTCCATTACATTCAACAATGAGTTCTAGCTTGGTCCTAGGACAGATGGTAGAGCCCGTCTGCGGAGTCTCCAATTACAATCTTATGAGTTAGTGCGCATGCCGAGCACTGCCAACTCCATGAAAAGCCAGTATTCGGTGCGAAGGCTTGTACAAACACGTTGTAGTAACGGAGTCTGATTTGAGGAAAGTAAAACAGCTCAACGCGATTTCTGATCCCTCTATCAGACAGATAAGTCGCGTGAAATCGAGTAACTGGCCTTGTGTTTAGTTGGCCGTGCTCTGTCCATGTGCATTGTTGCTTTCTTGAAAGCACTCATCCTAAGACTTCTTTGCTATTAAACAGGCAAAACCTGTTATATTACAATTTGAAATTTTGAGAAAAATTGAGGAAAACAGTTTTAAAACATCTTAACTGTGCTAGATCTTTGGGAACACTTTGAAAAAAGTTTTTAAAAATGTAATTTTGTTCTTTCAAAAGATCTAAAGTTTAGTATTTTATGAAATAATGGACCAGCCACGATATTAGATAGGTTAGATTTAACAAATTTTTGGTTGTGCAATTTAAATACCAGTAAAACCTGTGTTAAAATAACTCAAGGATTAAGCCAAATGTACAGCTGAAGTTAATAGATAAAACTTTAGAAAATATTATTTACACGCCAGACAAGTAACTTTTTACAAAAAAATAGTTTCGAGGTGGATAAACAGCCCGTTTGAGAAATCATTAATTATAAAAGAAACTTTACTATTTTAATGCACACATCTTTCTGTTTCCAAACTAAGTAAATAAATTCCAAAAAGGCGACTGTTTAAATATTCATGGATTCAGAGGAAAAGTTACGTTCCATTCCGGAAAATAGAACTTCATTTTCTTTCTAATTTAATTCAGCAAAAATTATTTCTCAGAGAAACGTGCTAAAATTTCCTATTATTAAATGTCACTTGCACAACAACAAAGTAAATTTTTTTCAGAAAAAAGAAAATTGTGTAGAAAAGGAAAAATATCTTTTGCGTTTATATCTTTTAGGAATGGATTTAATACACAAATGCAAATTAAGCGACATTCTGTGAAAAAGAATTTTTATCCCGACAGTCTATATATTTTTTTTTTTTACTTATTTATTTAGCTTTTTCGTAAAATGTCTTTTAGTCCTTATTTGTTATTTTCAGTTATGGTTTTGTTGGACGATATTTGTATATATGTTTTTTTTTAATATACATCTTAGAAAGAACAGATTTGGGATCTTTCATAAATGACGTCACGCTTCGAAGGGGGAGGGGGTTCGTAAAATTGTGACGAGGGGAGGGCGTAACAAGAAGTGCGACATCATGCTTATGCAACGTAGGGTGGCATGTGACAAAGGGGGGAGGGGGTTATGTTGAAGTGTGACATTTTGTGAAAAAGGAAGGGAGGGGGTCAAATATATGAAAAAAGCGTGACATCATTTATAGACGGTCCTTTTTTGCATTTCCTGTGGACATCTTCAGGCACGATACGAGTAGTAAAGGAGGTTTGAGTTAATAACTTGTTTGAGTTAGATGAAGTTTCAAGTCGTCCGAGACTTTCAGTAATATTAGAAAACATAAGTACATAGATATAGGACGGTGGTGCTTACACTAAATTTTGTAACGGTATACTTTAAATCCTTTATACAGCGTTTATGAATGTTTAGAAACAGTTACATGCGTTACAAAACTAATTAAACAGGTCTGCAAAACAAAGTCGTTTTATTGCCAGTTTCCATTTTGTAAAAGTAGCTCTAATGGCTTTCTTAAAACGAAACTTTCTTGAGCATTGATGTGAAAATATTCACGAGCATTACCGAGGAACAAGGGATTTTAAACGACTGGAAATCAACGGAGCTTGATATCCACTGCACCAAAAATTTCGTGTAGGAAGCAGCTTTTAAGACATTTTTTGAACTTCAGCATATGTCATATTAGCACACTATAGCTTCAAATGTTTAAAAATGTTTAATGGAGACACTAGTGTGTGCGTGCCAAGAAAGCTCTTTATATCAAAAGGTTTTAAAATGAAATATTTTTCCTTTTTTGCAGTACTTCCTGCATGCCCTGTTTCCTTTTATTTCAATATAGGATTCCCAAAATATGCCTAAAAGAACGCCTACTTGTTGGATTCGAGTGTCCCTAGAAATTGATAGAAACTACCAAGCTTTCTCGCACATGTTCACGTGTCCATAGAACATGTTATAAGCCTTTAAAGGCTCACATGAATTTTTATTCATTTATCAGTTATTATTACTGATTTAATCTATTCACTGTGCCAAGTATGTAGTTTAGCTTGTTTATTACTTTAAAAAATCCTCATAAATATTTTCCAACTTTTGTACTGTTTAGGCCATTTATGAGCGTGCCAAGCTATGAGAAATCAGTTGAATGTGTTAAATTCACCCTTTAGAAAGAGTTTCTTTAAGTGTGGGTAGCGACCCCAATTGGGGTTACAGGACCTGCAGCAGGTGTCGCCAAGAATTTTAGCTATTTTGATATTTCTTTAACTTCGTATAATAATTTTTAAATTACCAAATATTTTTACACTGCGTACCTGAAAATTATTCATGATCTAAAAATGCACGCAAAGAAAAAATATTTTCGCAGTTATCAATCTATTCGCAGGTGAAAATTGATTGCAAAACGAAGTCCTTAGAAGATTTTTGGCTAAAAGTTGCGAACTTTCTTTTCCTCTCTTTGACATATTTGTATGAGACGACCTATTCGTCCTTAACCACCATAAAATTAAAGCGTCGATCAAATCTAAAGAATTTATATTTAAACAGTTCGTCGTCTTGCCGTGTAGACTATTTTGCCAAGATAAAACAACATAATTAAAAATAAACAGGCACACTCTTCCCATTGATATTTAATCCTCGTATATGAGCTTTTGGAAGTAGGTTTTCTGCAAAGTAACCTTCTAATTGGGTATATTATACTTAATGGACAAACTATCGTTAATGTTTGATTTTACCCAAGTATCGACTTTATTTTTATTTTTGCACTTTTTTTTAAAGTTTGTCAGTGCTTGTTTGAAATTTTCATTGTCCTATGCGTTAAAAGTAGAGATAAAGGTAATTCGACACAAAATTGCAATAGTATATTACAGTACAAGTGAAGAAACTGACCGTTTCACTCTCGCGTCTGTCGGATTGACGCAATGTTAATAGGGTCTTTCAAAATTTTTGTAAATATTACTGTTGTCTCCACACCAAAAACTTTTTTAACGACCCTGCTTTAGATATATCACAAATGAATACAGTAGAACTTGGTAATTACGAGCCCGGATAATGAGAACTTGGGTTTTAACAAGTGAAGTTAAAATAAGTTGTTAGCTTAATAAAAAAAAAAACTTTATATATAAAACTCTGTTTATTACAGGCACAACTCGTACTTTTGAGATTCCTGCTTTCTTTTTCTCTCTCTCTCTCTCTCTCTCTCTCTCTCTCTCATGAGAAAGTCCACAATATTTTCTCTTCAGACACAAATTTCGCAAAATTCCTTTAAATTTTGATAGGCAAAAAAAGAATTGAAATTCTGTGAAAATGGATTACGGCACAAAAAATGTTGAAAGTTGTAAGAAGTATGGTGGATCTTTATCTACAATTTCAATTCCGTTAATTTACGAAAAACAGAAAGGAAGATATGCACAACAACACGCACCAGTTATTTTTCTTGTGTAATTGAGGATAAAAAAAAAGATCTTTTTGAGCTATCATTTTTATTAAATTTATTTTTAGCAGCAGGATCCAACGAGCAAATTATGTCAGTCCTTTCATTCTTGTTATAACCAAGTTCTACTGTAATAGAGAATTAGTTTTTTGCACCTGTTTGATTTTCAACCTTACTTTTTAAAAATTTGATATTTTTGAAAAATAGCCACCTACGGGTTTCTGACTTAATTTTTAAGGCACCACAACCTATGTTGCGTCTTCAATCTCAATGTCCTCAAATGAGGCAAAAGATCAAACTCCCGCAAATGAATACATAAAAAAGAAAAGGGGCCGATGAGCGTGCACATGCGCAGTCTACAAGAGGAGCTTTGGCGCGTTTTTACCCTCACTCATCGGAAAAAATCGATCCAGAGGGCACTCGGGTATTTATACTTTCGATTTCCCTTTTTACCCAACGTGCACCTCTTCACTTCGTATCATCTCTTCGCGGCCGGGCTTTATTTTATTAGAGAAAGCTTTCTTCCTTGATAATACATAATTATTTTTGGGAGCAAAAATTAATGAACAAAATTGATAAATGCATTTTGCTTTCATCAAGGATGTCCCCATCTATGAGTGAAAACAGACGTTCGTAATGTAATTAAAACCTGTGTTATAATTTGTTTCTACATAAGCAAGTTATGATACTTGTATTAAAGAGAAACTCTGAAAAGCTCTGAACACAGAAAAATGCAAGGCAGTAATTTAGTGAAAGATCAGATACGTCATTTGGGGCATCAGCAAAGGGCAATTTCACTCCACCCCTCACCCCCCGCTGGCTTTTAAAAGTGAAATGTATTTATTTATGTATGTATTTTGTTTTTTACCCGCAATAGTAATTGAACGTATAACTTCCCCTTTGAAAAATTTTGAAATGACAAGCCTAATGCTTTTGGTAAGAAGTACTATGTAACTAAAATTGTACTATAACACAAAAATAAATAAATAAATAAGTTTATTTATTTCGTTATGCGCTAAATTACTGCACATTTTCCCCTTTCCTTTTAGTTGCCATACTATCAGATCAAACAACTGCCTGCGTCGATGGAAATCTTGTACAATGAAAATACCCTATTGGTTTTATTCTGCGATTTAATTCGTACAAATACTGGATAAAACAGAAAACTAAAAATAATTGATTTTTTACAGCTTTGGAATACAGTACTGCATAGCAGCAGCAGGGGCAGAAAGTTTGTTTCCATTTTCCGCAAAGCGCAAATAAGTTTTACTTCCAGCGCGAGAGAAAAGAAATGTCATGTTTTGTCAACGGCATGGTTTACTTTAAAAATGGCGTACTAGTAAAAAGCTCATCCCGCAGTGGACCAGTCGGTAGAAGCTCGGTTCCCGCAGAACATCGAAAGTGAAGCAACATCGACTTAGGTCAATGTTTGGGAGGGTGACAACCTCTCACGGCTGGTTCCTGTAGGGCCGTGTACGCTGAAAGGAGCTGGTGCACGTTAAATAGGTCGTGGCTCCAATGTCCTCCAAGTGAAACGATACCTCTGGGGGTGCCAATCACAGGTGACGGTCTCCCATGTGGGAGCTGGTTCAAAAATTAAGAGACCTTTGAAAGGGGCGGAAATCGGACTCCTGCATATAAGCCCCCGTTAGACTCAGCGTACCCATTCCTCCTCGCTACGGGCGAGGATACGACAACAACAACATGATCATTTTATTAGTATTATTTGATTCTCACAATGTTTTATGATGATCGAAGGTTTCCTGTACCTTCCCAAGATCGCCGTGGATGTGACAGGAGCACATTGAGTATTCTAAAGATTTACTTGTGCTGTATTATTCGTTTTAGAGTCTCTTATTGCAAAGCCATCTTTTTAACATTTTTGAAATTAACGAATTATTTCCAAAAGTCACGAGAGTTCGCTGCAAGAGAACTGAGCATTGAAAGTCACGAACCCTAGTTACAAGCTTCAACACATACAGGATGGTTACACTTAAAGTTGCCCTGTTTAGACTTATGTAGAACACGTTCTAAAACGCTTATATCATTGAAACGGTCAAACCGTTAAAAATGACAGCTCCATTATCGATCTGTACTAAGAAAGCCACACTCTACCGAAACAGCAAGAAAGTTGGGATTCGAATTGCTGTAAGACATGCCACACTGTCCAGACCTGGCTCCAAGGGATTTTCACATGTGTAAACCATTGAAAGAAGCGCACAGGGAAGAGGATTTGCAACCGAAGCAGAACTTATTGATGCAGTGCAAAATTGGTTACAGGTGAAACAGAAGAACATTTTTTCTGACGAAAATGAGAAAACTTGTAAACCGTTTGAAAAAGTGGGTTGAAGTGCAGGGAGGCTATGTAAAAAAATAAAGTATGTGAGATTTCAGTTTACTGTAAGACATGCCACACAGTCCAGACCTGGCTCCAAGGGATTTTCCCATGTGTAAACTATTGAAAGAAGCGCACAGGGAAGAGGATTTGCAACCGATGCAGAATTTATTGATGCAGTGCAAAATTGGTTACAGGTGAAACAGAAAAAGTTTTTTTCTGACGAAAATGAGAAAACTTGTAAACCGTTTGAAAAAGTGCGTTGAAGTGCAGGGGGGCTATGTAAAAAAATAAAGTATATGAGATTTCAGTTTACTGTACCATCAGAATATATCTCTTTACTCAAAAGTCCCTTTTCTTTTCGACTTCCCCTCGTATATGGGTTATGGGGTTAAAAAGATCTGCAATAAGAAAATAATAGTTCAAATTTTTACCACCAGTTGTGAAGATTTAACATGAAGTGTAAAAAAACAAATCAGAAACAAAAATCATTATTCTGCCACAGGATCTGTTAGTGTGCATGCATTAATTACATATTCACTCAAAATGTGTTCAACACTAGCGGGATGATTTTTTTTCAACTCCAGCTACTTGGCACTGGTAGCTGCCAAGTACCAGTTTTTTTGAGGGCGATTGATAAAAAATCAAGAAGCTCTCATCTGGAAGTAAAAATCTGAGTTAGTATTTTCTTATTGGAAAATTCTTTTATCCATGTTTCACATAACGTATGTACTAACTTTTAACGACATTTATCTATTGGTACGAATTCTGCATAAATCTAAGCAGGATAACTTTAATTATATTTGTGCAACAAATAAAGTGAATGGCACCATTATGGCGTCCCTCAAGCAAAGATGAAACTGAGCAGAACTGCAACCAAGTATTCAAAGAAATAGGAACAAAAAAAATCTTTTAGTAAAAGTCTCCCGGCAATAATTAAAAGTAACGAATTGTTATTGGTTTAGCATTGGAAGGAGCTCCGAATCAAACAAGTGTTTCCGATCGATCCATCATTATGCCAGGAAGTAGCAGAAGACAAATCCTTAATGATTGAACATTCCACGGTTTCTTCAGGGGATTGAGGAAATCATGAATAGTATTTATTTCATCCATCATTAAGTTTATTTTTGTTAACTTAGAACGCACTTGAATTTATTCGAAAGCACAATAAAAATAAAGCGTTGTAGAGCAATACAATTTCAAAATAAAGTTTGTGTTGATATTTTATATTATTCGCAAAAGGGAACGTATTTGAGGAAGGACATATGTTTATCAAAGGGAATATCAATTTAAAAGAAGAGATATTTCATAGCTAAATGTCAACATAAACGAACTATTTGAAATTAATTTTAATTTTTTGATATTGAGATACTGCTAAAGATGAATTTAAAACATTTCTATAGTATTATTTACTTACTCCAAATTATTACTTCCTCCAAAGCCGTTGGAACAAGAACAAAAACTTA
Source organism: Octonoba sinensis (assembly GCA_038502835.1). Lineage (NCBI taxonomy): Eukaryota > Metazoa > Arthropoda > Arachnida > Araneae > Uloboridae > Octonoba > Octonoba sinensis. Next base: position 10,585,025 of record CM076606.1, on the reverse strand, counting down.
TGAAATTCTAAACTACTTTAAAAGTAAAGCGAGAAGATAGTAATATAGTTTTACGAAACAAAAAATACAAGACATTCGAAATCTGTATTACTGAGGAGATATATTTTATTCGAAATACGACAACGCATTCAATCACTTATTTAAGACTAAATTATTAGGAACAAAATAAATTTTGTCTTATGAGAGTCTCATCAGCAAAATGTTTGAGTGATATTAGTTTTAGTAGAAGTAGATACCGCTGAAGTACTTTTACAAATAGGTACAGTGCATTAATTCCACATCAGCAAAAATGCATGATATATAAAAATAACGACAGTTTAGGAGGGACATGTCTAAGAGACGTCAGTTCGATTTAGGAAAAAAGGATTAATAATAATTTGTTTTTCGCTGGGGTTTTAGATTGATGTTACGTTAGGGCTAAGCTTCTTATCAACTGTGACTGGCAAGCGCTTTTACCATTAAAGTGTTCCTGTTAATGCTTCGCGTGCGCAGCCATTCAAACCGATTTTCCTTGACGTATGTGGGAAATAATACCAGAATACCGCAAATTTATGCTCGAAAGGAACTGATAAATAGAAATGATGTTGAACGAAGCTCTTAGACAATGTTTTGAACTCCAATTAAACATGCGTGAAATACTTGGTACGGACGTTTTTCTGCCTGCAATACCTCTCGTCAAAAACTAAATGAGAGTTGAAATAAACGCTGATTAAGCAAAGGAAATACCTACACCATTAACTGATTGATATACAGGGCGATTTTAATCAAATTCACTCTATTTAGACTCTGGTAGAGCTAGTTCCAATAGACATACAAACTTCTTCACTACGTTACATGGGCTATAAAGGAAAAAAATCTACAATAACAAAATAATAGTTCAACTTTTTATCACCAAGTAAGAAATGGGACGCATAAACAATAAAAACGCAAGGAAACAAAAGACTTCTTTTTATCACAATATTTCTTGTGAATGTGCCCCTCAACTGCGTTAGTCAAATGCTCAAAACGTGATACATCGTGTTCAACAGTATCACACGAAGAGGATTTCTAAAAATTGCAGCAACTTGGAGATGAGAGACTGCAATTGGCAGGGAAGCAGAAAGCCCTCATCTGGTGGTAAAAATTTGACCTATTGTTTTTTTAGCCTACTTTCCCGTAAAAGTAAAAAAAAATAATTATAAAGCATGGAAGAAGGCTTAATGTGTCGTGAAAATATCGTTAAAAATCAAGAAAAGTCAAAAATAAATTAAGTAATTAAATAAAGATTGAAAAATAAAAAATTTGAAAGTAGGGTTTTGAGATGGGGAAAAAGTGTGTCTGTCGGTTTGTCGGTCTGTCGGTCTGCCTGTCGGTCTGTCCCCACCTTATAACTTTTGAACGATTTGTCCGATTCGAAAAATTCTTTTTGCATTCGAAAGATCTCGGTGAGGACATCTAATTTCCATATTTTATTTTTTGATTTGAACAATTTTTTGTTCACTTTTGAACAGTTCAAAAAATTTTAACAGTAGCGCCTATGGGCGAAAATGAAGCAAATTATGTAAACTCTGGGTACAAGATCCAAGTTCCAATGAACAAGCTCACTGGAAGAAGTTCTTGGCGTGAAATATTGATTTGAACAATTTTTGTTCATTTTTGAACAGTTAAAAAAAAAAAATTAACATAGTGCCTACGGGGAAATTTCAATCCTATATAAATCCTGATCTAACGGGCCGATTTGTTTGGAACAAACTTTATCGGAAAGCTCTTATGACGTAGAACATGTACAGATAAAAAGTTCATCCAGAACTAACGAGCCTATTTTCTTATGAAATTTTTTGATCGGGATTTTCAAGAATATTTTTGAATTAATGAAAGATTAAATGAATAAGCAATATATGGAATGAATAAATACATGAACGACTGAATAAATGAACGATTGAATGAATATGTATTAACCGTTGAAAAAGGTATGTTTGAAGCAATTAAGAACTAAAGCTAATCGAGAAAGAGAGAGAGTGAGATTGCTAGATTATAAATTTGAAGCTGGTGTACACGGGAAAGTAGGCTCATATAGTTCTAGACAGAACTTCTTGTTATTAATGATTTCTTTCCCTATGGTTTATTTAATTTAAGTACGAAGTTTCAATAACATACGTCCATTAGAACGGTCTCCACGTAAGTGTAAACAGAATATCTTTAATTATAACTACTCTATACTTAATTCGAGCATGCAAAGCAGATATCCAGATATATCCACGAATCATGGTGGTTAGGACATCTCCTATTTTTCATCCCCCTCTCTTTCATCCAGGTGATTTGGGCTCGATCCCTTGCGCAATTATTTGCTCAATTCTTTATCATGAAGTCGACAGGGTGGCGTAGTGGTAAGGCGCAGGCCACGTGCACCCAAGATCGCAGGTTCAAACCTGGCCCAAGTCAGTGGATTTTCAAGATGCAGAAAATCGTCTGCGCTCATGTCGTATGATTATGCGGCAATATTAAAGATCCCTTGAGTATCGTTAGCATGGATACTCTCGGCTAAATTAAATTCCTAGTGCCGTTTTGCATCAACGACAGCTCAGGTGCCGCCCTTTAAGGGAACTGAGCGTCAAAAAAAATTGCGGCAATGGTACCACACTCATTGTGGTGCCGCTGAAAGAGTTGGTTCCAGCGTAAATTAAGCGCGAAATGGCAAACACGTCTTTCGACGTTACAAGGAAACACTTTCGTTGCAAAAAAAAAAAAGCGAGCTTTTAGAGGAAAACCAGATTAGCTTCAGACACATGTTTTTTCATTCAAAACTCAGGTCATTTGCACTGAAAAGGGGACTCCTTGTAACCACGAAACCAGCGTGTGCAACGTTTCAAATTTTGTGCTTTAATTTACATTGCATTCATTATTTAGATATATTAAGGTTATTCCATAAGAAAATTCACCCTATACGTGCTGCAAAGTTGCTGAGAAAAAAAATGATTTCGGTTACTAAACTTAGTTCTACTTAGTGGAATTCAGTCATGAACAGCTCTTCGTTGATCAGCAATAGGCGACATTATGCGTCGGCTAATTAGCTGAATTTAACTCTAAATGGGCCAGTGTATTCCGTCCCTGTGCCAAATATTAATCCTCCTTTTAACAATTGTAGATTTAAGATATCCCACTCAGGATTTAAAATGCTTTTTGAAAACACAAAAACAAAACAAAACTTTCTGTCGAGGGAAGGAGGTGGAGGGGATGCAAGTCACAGAAATAATTTTATAAGTTGATGGAATTAACGAAATGAAATTCTAATTTAATTTTCCACCTGTTCTTTGGCCCATGAAAAGCACACACCTTCACTGATATATTCATTTCTCAAAATGCCAAACTTTTAATTAAGAACCTCAGGAGAAAGTACCTTTTAAAATGATCGCGAACATGCTGTGAAGCCGTTTTTTCTCCTCGGGCGAGGAGAATCGGGAAAAAAATGGATTTCTGTACGTGAACCGAGAGAGGGCGGAGTTGAGTAATTGGTGGCCCTGCACGTGTTCCTCTCTGATAAGGTCGATCGATCATTGTTCTACACCGAAAAGGGAGCTAACTAAAGGTTTCTCATTAACTACCGTTATTTCTCTTCGCTTTCCTGGATTTTTGACTTTCTTCCAGACACTGAGCTACATCAAGAGAAGGTATTCCTCTCGAAGCTAGTGAGAGTAATTTATTTCAATTTTTTTAAAACTAAAACTACAATATGTATTCATACTATTTGCGTGGATAAAAATTGTACGCTACTTCCAGCGGAAATACGTTCCATATATAGGTAATTTTCAAATAAGTATTATCCTCAATTACAAACTGTGAGGCTACGCAAATTACACTCAATACTTAGTTTATAGTTTAATGGTCTTATTCACCAGCCGATTTGAACCTTTGAACGACAGATCACAGGATTTCTCAACCAATCAGAACGCTCAAATCGCCGGTTCGAGTATTTGACAGAGGTTCACATATGTTGGTGAATAAGGCTGTTAGTGGTACTGTACAAGAAAACTGAAGAAAAGTATTCTTCTGCGCTCATGTATAGTTATAATAAATGTACGTATTTTACTCAACACGCTCTGTACCACTTTGCTTATTTGTATTTATGCATAATTATTCATAAATGCACATTTATACAGTGCCAGCGCTAAAAAAATGTTAATGTTAGTACATTAAAACACTACGTATGTCAAAACCAATTGACGTAATAAACTGGGATAATATTCTGAGCAAACGTTATGGTCAAGTTGGGTGTGGAGAGATGGTTTAAATTACACTCACGAGCTATCCATGGGTGTGTGTGTGTGTCCGCAGACAGTTTTCCCTTATGCATTACACAAGTGTGCCAGTGAACATAAAATGTATGGCAATTGAACAGAGTGAGTGAGTTTGTAGCTTTTTTAAAAATTTGGGGCTGTGTAGTTATTGCTAACTACGTCCTACTGTATACAGCATGTCAGGCTTTCATAGATAACCCGGAAGGGCTTTGGCTTACACCATTGCATTCCCCAGGGATTGTTAATCAACTCTTTCAGAAGCACCACTATCGGTGCTGTGTAATAGCCCCATGAGAATTTTAACACCGAGATTTCCCATTGGAGGAAGACGGGTTTTGTCTACCGAATTTTACACTATGAATTTAATTTAGCGAAGAGTACCCAAACCAGCTAGACACTCAAGAGGTCTTTAACCTGCCACATGATCATACGACGTGAAAACTGTAGTGAAAACTCCTGGAGGTGGCAAGCGTAATTGAGCTGGGGAAAGATCGTAAGTTTTCAAACACTAACCGCCATATTCACCGTCAATCTAACTCCACGCGTGAAACCACGAGATCCGTTAACTAGGAGTTGGGGCTCAGCGCTGCGAAGTTAAAAATCGGTATTCACGGAGGAAAATCAACCTGGGGTTTTCCAACCACGAAGTTAGTCAACTCGACGCCATGTGGGAATGTACGCAGGCCCGTTATTGGTCAAAACTATCACATGATTTTCTTCATGCTTTTTCGCCGCGCAGTGTACATTTCGTTTCCCGTTCTCTGCGGTATAGTAATGAATAAAACATGAGTGGTTTTTAGCCCGTTTGAGAAGGTATTACTTCTAGCACTCGTGGAAAAAATTTAAAAATATTGAAAAGTAAAGAATCCAATAAAATTTTTCTCGGAAAATGAAAATATATATATATTTAACGAATAGGAAATTATAATTAATTTTATCATTGTAATATATCTCTTTCTGACATTAGAAAGGTACCATTCACAAACGATATATATATAATATAGAAATGTATCATTATGAACCAAGCAGTAGTGTATTATTGTATCTTTTAAATTTTTATTTGAATATTCTTTCATTAAATCAAGGCTGTAACCAGGGATGCCCACAACCCCCCCCCCCCCCGCCCCAAAATTTTCGCTATGTAGCATATATTCCTCCCTGAAACTTTCCTCAACATAAGTGTTTCAAAGCCTTCCCCCCCCCCCCAAAAAAAAAAAAAATCTGGCTATGGATTTGCATTAAATTCATACGAGTATTTAAAAATGCATTTGATTTATTATAACTATTGTAAATACTTTATTCTTACAATCACTTCGTATTGGCAAAGTACAGTAAAAATTTGGTTTAAGTCTTACAACTGCATGAAACGGCAATTCAAAATTATGTGATTTGGGGTTAACAAGAACCCTTTTTCTAATGCAAATATGAATTCATTAATACAAATACATATGGCGAATATTTTGACTTTTTCAAAAACCTTGCAGTTTACCTTTAAACACAAAACTGCCATTAGCATTATGGATTCATTTCATATGTCTTTTTTTTTTTTTTTTTAAAGAAGCTTTTCACATATTCAAAACCTTTGTTAAATTTTAAAAAAAAGAAAAGAATGTACAAGCAAATATAAATTGGCCAATGACATAAAACACATGGTAAAGGTCAACAAGTTTATTTTATTCGACATACATAAATCAAAATATTCCACATGAACTTCGCAGGCCCAGAAGTAACCTTGGCAAAAAAAAATCAGGACGCATGTTAAAAGTTCAGTATATACATGTACACTTTAAAGTAGAATAAAATTATATCAAAAAGCAACAAGGAGAGAGAAAAATAAATAATTAAATAAAAATACTAAAGATATATTACCCCCCCCCCCCCCCCCCCATTGTTTGGTATTTCTGTTCAATTAGGAATCATGATAAAGTTTCAAAATCTTTAATGAAGTAATAGCTCCCGAGAGAAAAACATTATCGGAAACACACAAAAGTGACAAAGAAATCATTGAACAATATTAGTTAATAAAATTAAAACAACTCTAAAGTTGTATTTTTTGTAAGGCTTCTTCAGAAATTCAAGATCGTGTAAAGCGAAGAAAGCTCTAAAATCTCAACATATTCCAATTATCGCAACATCCAGTCCGCCATTGCTAATGTTTACATGTACTGAGCATGCGCTCAAACCTTAACTTTGCTCTGGAGCTTGGTTGAGTTACTCGACCTGGCATGGTTTCGGGAACCTGTTTGCGCGTAGTCAAAGTTGATGGTGAATAGGAAATCCGCGGTAACTTCAGGTTGGAGACCGGTTTCGCGTCAAACCATGAGGTTAGAGTTGACGGTGAATACGGCGGTAAGTATGAGGTATCACAACCTTAAGTCTTTTGAAACCATCAACTAGTCAAACAATTAATCCCGTTACGATTAAGTGAAAATGAATTCTTGACTGATATTATTAATGGTTTACGTAAAGCCTTTTAAAGTTTTATTTATTACGTTCTCTACAATTAAAGTCACAAAACAGTTGAAGACAAATCCCAATTAAATGAATATATACAGAAAGAAAATTATGTAAGTTATTTAGTTAATGTTGAATGAAAATCTTTTTTTTTTTTTGGAGCACATTTACGTACTTTAACAGCCACTAAACACTGGTTTGAAAAAAACATTAGTATTTTAAGTCGCCTACAAGTACAATGATTAAGGGAACAAGAAGTTCCGTCTGGAACTATACGAACCTACTTTCCCGTATACACCCAACTTCAAATTTATAATATAGCTATCACTTTCTCTCTCTTTCGCATTTAGCTTTAGTTCTTAATTACTTCAAATATACTTTTTTCAACGTATAATACATATTCATTCACTCAGTCATTCATTCTTTCATTTATTCAGTCATTCATTTACTCATTCATGTAGTTATCACTCGTTTATTTATTTTTTCATTCATTCACTCATTTAATTACTTTATCATGTATTCACTCATTTATTCATTCATTCGTTCTTTCACTCATTTATTTATTCATTCATTAATTCTTTCACTCTTTCATCGATTCAATCATTCATTCTTTCACTCATTCATTCATCCATTTATTTATTTATTGAGAAATGCCCTTAAAAATCAGGATCAAAAATTTCATAGGAAAACAGGCTTGTTCAGTTTTTGTTGAACTTCGTATCAGTACATGTTCTACAGCGTAATATCTTTCCGATAAACTTTGTTGCGAGCCAATCCGTCGTTTAGATCAGGATTTATATGGTATTGAAATTTCCCGTAGGCGCTAATGTTAATTTGGTACCTTTTCATTATCAAGGCGCAAATCTCGCCGAGCAAAATTTTTGGCGACGGAACACGCAAAAGGATAACAGCGACGATATTCCGTTTGGCGTTAGTTGCATCATTATTGGCGACTTTATCGCCTGCGCCAGAATAATGGAAAAATGACGCTTTTTTTTTTTGAACTGTTCAAAAATGAACAAAAACTGTTAAAATCAATATTTCACGCCGAGAACTTCTTCCAATAAGCTTGCAATAGGAACTTGGGTCTTGTGTCCAGAGTTTACATCATTTGCCTCAATTTTGTCCATAGGCGCTAATGTTAAAATTTTTTAAACTGTTCAAAATTGAACAAAAGAATTTTCAAATCAAAAAGTAAAATATGGAAATAAGATGGCCTCGCCGAGATCTTTCGAATGCAGAAAGAATTTTTCCAATCGGACAATTCGTTCAAAAGTTATTAGGGGGGGGGGGGGGACAGACCGACAGACACACATTTTCCCCATCTCAAAACCCTAGTTTCAATTTTTTTATTTTTCAATCTTTATTTAATTACTTCACTTTTTTTTGACTTTTCTTTATTTTTAACGATATTTTTACGATACATTAAGCCTTCTTTCATGCTTTATTATTTTGTATTTTACTTTCGCGGGAAAGTAGGCTAAAAAGAAAAGTAAAAAATGAAATTATTAAATGCTAAAAAAAAACTACTGTCTTCAACGATTGCTTAAAGTCTAGAAACTATTTCAATTAACAGCTTTCCACAATGACGAAAAAGCTTTATAAAGAAACACAATATTATTTTAAAACATAACATAGACTTAAGCTTTAATCGTTCGTTGAGAACTTTTCGATGCAATAATTATTCGAACACACATTCCATGAGGCTGACCAAAGAAAGAGAGGAAAGCAAAAACATGCATTTATTAACTTTTAGCATAACCTGAACTTTTAGCATAAACTTAAGATCGTTATGTTACGAAACTTTTGGAATTAGTAACTATTTAAAACAACGTCCCATTGGAACGACCAAGGAAATAGGGGAAAAGCATACAACGTCATTAACAAAAATTTAATGTAAACTAATTAAACTTTTATTAATTGCTCCCTATAAAAGTAGTTTTGAGCTATTTAACTAATTAAAAAGTTAACTGATTATGTTATGATTCAAAAGAGCAAGGTACACAACGTAGATTTTGGAAGAGGGACTTAAGGTTCTTTAATATTTGACAATGGGTACTTATTTTTGAAGCCCATCGCATTAGAATAGCAAAATAAAGCAGAAAAATGCACCGTCATAATTATTAAACTTTTAACAAAAACCAGCTCTGACTTCTTAATGTCAACTCTATTCTTACTTTTCTAGTCACCCTCAATTTGAAGCCACAATAGAGAAGGGCAAAAGATAAACAATGTAATATCATTAAAGGATAAACATAAATAATTCTTTCTGAAGTCAGTTCCCACAGCAATAAATAATAAAACACAAGATACAAAGGCCTTTTTAACATTTTTCAGCATAAGCCATTTTAGCCACATTAGCAAAAATGAAAGTCAAAAAGAAACAAAGCCAACAAAAGACAATAACACATATTCGCCAAAGTGAATTCTAAGCTACGACAAGAATAAACAAAGTAATAAACACTGAATTTTGAAATCTGCAGATGCAGCTGGAAACAGAGTGAGCTGATCTGAAATAATTGGATAGCTTTCCGGAGCGCTGAAGATAATTCCGTCCAAGCTCTCTTTATTATCCTAATAAACTCTGCCCCCACGCGGCTTTTATCTATGTTTTAAGAGATATTTGGAGAAAAATTTAGATCCTTAGAGCTTTTTATTATCTTTTAAGGGACTTCTCTAGAATCTTAGAGTATGTCCGAGGAAGAAAGTGGCGCTATGATTGCGAATTTATTGTTTGTATAAACTTATATGAATCATATTCCTTACGATCATTGTGGGCACTAAAGTTTATATTTCTTGGTTGATTGCTTGATTACAACTTCTGCACCGGTTTAAAGATTTAAATCAATGGGCTTCTGTTATAGCTATCTAAAAGATGTGAAGCGAAGAGTTATAGCTGAAAAATATTCATTAATCTTTCAAAATGCATGAATGCGATTCCTTTCAGATAAAAAGGGATAGTAACCTAAAACTTAAATAAAATTAAAAAGTTTTATTTCTTTTTCTGCCCGTGCTGTTTAACCCTTTATCTACTGCATTTTGATCTGAAGTAATTTTTTTTACAGAAACAGTTTGTCTAGGTATTTACACTGAAAATTAAGGGATTTACATCAAAGAACTGATCAATATATAAGTAGTTATTTCTTTACAGCTAATAAGGGCCACAGAGTATTTACCCTGTAAAATTAATTGCATTCACTTTTCAATCAAAATATTTCGTCAAATAGTTTTCTAAGTTCTTAACTAACATATTAAAAAATCAGTGACTTGATTCTTGAATTTTACTGATTTTCTGGAGCGAAACTCTAAGGGAGCAATCTGAACAAAATGGAAGTTCAAAACACAGCATCGGTTTCAAAACTATCCATGTTCCTTTCCTCGCTAAAATACTCTTTATAGAACGCTTGCAGATATGTATCCTGAAAAAGAGGAATTTAAAGACTGTCCCGGCAAAGTACCATCATAATATTGGTAAAAATGGTTGCTGGGATGGAATTTATAGAGAAAGGTACTTATAAGTACCGTCAGTAGATAAAGGGTTAAACGGCTTTCATTGTTTTGATAATAAAACAATTAGTTTGTTTGTTATTTTTTGAAGTCTGATTCAGTGCGAATGTCCTTGTTTTAATGTTTGGCAGTTCTTGGTTGACTTCTGCTGTTTGGATGCGCTATGCTCGAATCGTCCTAATTCTATTTGAACTGAAAAGTATAATGCTCATAAGTCATATTTGTCCTCAATAGTATCGATTCTATGCGGGCTCTTTTTTTTTTCATGCTTTTGTTGAAAATAAATTAAAAATACTTTAAAATGCTAATAGCCAAAACTTCGTTGAAAATCCTGATGGGAAGGAAATATTCGAACAAAACGCAATTTCGATGGGAAGAAAATGATCAAACCTTGTAACAAAGAGAGTCAATGAATTTTTCTTGCATGTTTTATAACACTGCTGACAGTAAAATATCAGTTAATCAATTCAAAATTTGATCCGTTATTTAATAAAACATATTTTTATAAACGTATGTTTTAAATTTTTAAATATGAGCAAAATGTATCAATTTAAAAGATGAACATTTAAACTATGAATTCGCTTCATAAAATTTATTCGGTCTAGATGGAAAATTAGTACATAGTACCATAAAATAACCCATGAAGAAAGTACATGAAAGTGTCAAATGGTTAGCAAGAAATCAAAACTAAAATAATTACGGTCAATTGCGGTAATTGTAAACACTATTTCCATGTTTTAACTTTAGATCCTTCCCTACGTTTTTGACCCTACGTCCCTACAAACTGAGAGGTAAAATTGTGTGCATTCGAGCCAATACTACACTAATTGTGAGTAAATGTGTAGAAAAATTTTGAGTTTATGACTATTTAGTTGGCGAATGAGCTTTGTGATTACATTTACCCCAAGGACTGTGGGGTAAATATAAACAGGAATTTATTTTCCTGTAACGTTGATGCAATTAAGAAATTGTGATATCTGGAGCACATTCCATTGGAAGCTTAAGAAGTTCTGGAAAAATCATCCTCAATCTGCGGCCCGCGGGCCGTATTTGGTCCTTTCAGTTGCTTTTGAGTCAGCAACTTGATGCAGCATTTGATGAGAAATATCATGCAAAATATCAAGTATTGCAGAAAATTTATGTAAAATAAGCACAACGGTATAATTTTCATCAAAATATAATATTTGTTATTTTCCCAAAAGATTGGAAATACCACTAGACTTAAATGTTTACAATTACCGCAAACTTCAAAATGTATAGAGTAATTGTAAATGCCTAACATGCACATGAAAAATTTACTGTGAGGATGAAGTTTAGAACAAAATTTTTTTAACAATATTCTGTATGCGAAATATCTAAAATGGTTAGAACCATTTCTTTACGATTCCAGATGCGCTGGAGAGGAAAAGGTACGATCCATTCTGTTAAAAAACAGTTTTCAGCGTCACATTTTCAAACAAGGGTAACCACCTTCACAATTGTTGGAAATATGAGGAACTCTTTCAATGTCTTTCTTGCGTTGCCAAGTCATCACTCACCAGTAGTTTAGTTTTCAGTTTTCAAAATCACCACAAGTGTAGTTATGAAGTTTGTTTATATTTAACCTATGTTAACAATTACCCTAACTGATCTTACTTGCATTAAAGTAAATTTAGGCAACCAAAACAAAATGAGCTTAACAATAACTGCATAAAGCATCGAGTTAAAATACTATAATGACTTCAGTGACACTCAAACTTATTCTTTCTCGTAATGGTTCGATTTATCACCACACTGGAGTTGCTATGGTTTGCATTTTTTTGGAGGTGTAAGCTTTTCCTTTCTGCATTTATATAAATCAAGATACATAAGGATTCAACGCAGCGTCAGCTAATGTCGAGTTTGTATATCAGCTGATTCCTCTTATCATACCAGATCGATAAGCAACCACACTGATAAACCAAAAATTATGATTATGTTTACGTGTATGACTTTGACAAAATAACAGCTACATTAATTTTCACAGTAAGGTAAGGGACAAATGGACCTTTATTGAGAGTTAATTTTACGCTACAGCCAACTATATAAAATTAAGAAAGGATATATTAGACGATAAGTCATTGAACTGCGGTCCACCGAATCCTAGGGGTTTGCATAGCCATTATTGGGGTCGGCGAAGCAATTTTGAGACTAACTATGCATCCCTCAACTTTTCCCTATTATTTAATAATTCATTTAACAAAAATTCTAAATAGAAACTTTTTGTATTTGTTGTTACTTGACTAGTTTTCAACGTATCTACAAAATAATTGATAAGAATTAAAATAGTTTTATTCAACTGAAAACATGATAAAGTAAATACAACTTTATGAAAAAAAAAATGAAGAAATTATTACAATAAGAAAAATTTTGGCCAAGTAATACTTGTATGAGTTTAATTTGCTATCATGATTTGCAACTTGTTGAAGTGTTTTTACTATGTTTTTTTTATTCCATTTTTTAATCAAAATTCATATCTGTAAATAGCAAGACCATTTTTTATTAAAAAACCAGCGACACCGTTAATATTCATTATAACGTAACGCCCTTGATATTATTAAACCATAAATTTTAAGAACGACATAAAATGCATAGGATTGAGATAGGAGCAGAAGAAAAAAAATGTTGACCACGAGGGGTTCGAGAATTTACATAAGTTTAAGAACTTCTTGAGTCTGAGACCACCAAACTGTAAAAAAAACTTTCACGTTTTAATGCTCATTTGTGCTTTCACAACGTGAAAAATTTTTACATCTTACTTGTGCACAAAGTTCCTTTCTTATTTCTCAAACCGCTGTTTTTCTGCTTTTACATTATCTAAAAATGGTGGGAAATGTTATGTAAGGGAAAACATAGTTTCATAAATGTAAGGTAAATCAAGAGAGAAAATCTACATAAAATTAACCTAAAGGCCTCTTTTTTTAATTGTCGTTATTAAGTCTTATGACAAACTTCCTAACTTCTCGTAGACTCAACGGTCCGTAAATATTTTTAAACACCTTTTTTCAAAAACAATCCACAACGTATCAAATATTCACAGCATTTTTTTATCAGTGTCAAGGTCATACATCCTTTTATTATCACTAGCCTAATTATTGTTTTTAAGTACAATCCTACCGGCAAACGAAAATCTCTGCCTGGCAGAGTACCAAGAAGGATCCATTCATGTTCAAAGTAGAAAGTGCTGGTATGAGAAATGTGCCGTTATCTGTTCTCGTTTTAGTTTGATTAGCAAACTTTATTTCTTCCAAGCTTGTGTTATAAACCAGCTTATGAATGTGGTTGCATTTAACATACATAGAAGCAAACATTCTGATTCACGTGCAAATATGCGTAACGAACTTCCCTAAAATTCGAATGGATTCATCTTTTTTCTGTCATGCGCAGAAACTCCCAAGTGTCAAACCTTCGTGTTCGGACTAACTTAATTTAATATTTTTTAATTTTTTTTTCAGGTAGATGCTGATATGAAAAAGAGCTTGCTTAACTTTTTATTACTAATGCAATTGATTTCTTCTAAAATGTTATTTAAATAACTCATTTCCCTAAGAAAATACTTTTTATGTAAGAAATAGGGGAGAATGGGGAGAGTCCGGACAGGGGGCGACTACGGACAGCACGTTTTACAACTAACCTATTGGTTTTCCCAGCGCAAAAATAATTCTGTTATGCTGGTGGTATTCCACTATTATTGTCATATGCAAATGGCTGCCCGTCAAGTCAAAAAACGGCAGTGAAGTGAAAAAAAAAGTGATTTCGCATAGTTTGATCAAAAATTTGGCGGTAAGTAGCTAAGCTTTCATTAAATAAATTCGCAAGTCATGTTTTTGCTTCGTTTATCATGAAAGTAGGGTATCTAAGCTATTATTTATGTGTTTAAACTGGCGTCACGTACACACTGCTTGTGTCCGATCACACTTTCTTCAAGAATGTTGCTTGGGGAAACTCAGGACATTTGTCCCGTGTCTCCCATTGTATTCTATTTGTACGTTTCACGTATGCAGGATAGCCACGGACAGTCCTAAAAAGGAAGAAAAGGAACAGGAGCTAGCACCCAAGCCGAAACGCACAGACTTTCAAACAAACAAAAAAAGCAATAGTTGAAAAAAAGGAGACCCAAATGTGATACGAAAAGCTCGGATAGCGACATCGACATGCCCTCTGCATCATCTGATTTTGACATTTCGGAATATTTAGAAGACGTAGAACATCAAAAGGAAGTGCCAATTCAAAAAGTCGTAGGAGAATATGTCGCAGTTAAATATGACGGCAGCGTCTTCCCGGGCTGACTGTAAATATGCTAGATGAAGGACTGGAGGTTAACACCCTGATAAAAAACGGTTTATTGTGGAAGTACAACGTTCGTGATGACATCAATTTTTACGGATGGTCCTCAGTTTTAGGGCACCTTGAACCTCCTCAACAACTCAGAAAAACTCTTCAAATTTTCACCGTACTCGATTTATGTAAATATATGTCTTGAATTAATGCTCATTGTTACTTAAAACTTTCTTATTAAACATTTAATTCTTGGGTCATTGGTCTACGCTTTTATTATATATACCCAGCTTTCATCGTTTATCTAGAAGTAACTTGAGTGTCAGCTTCTTGAAACACTGATCTTTACTTTCCCATGTGTCCTGAGTCTCCCCGCATGTGTCCGTGGTCTCCCCATGTCGGGGAGACAGCGGACACTTTCCCTCTTTCACTTAAATTCATACCCCCATACTCTTATCCCATAAAATAATGTAATTGCCTGATATTAGAGCCACCTATAGATGATATGTGTAAACTATGCAGAAGGCACTTCAGCGTCCTGTAGTGTTATCGTTTCAATAAATACTTAAAGCTTTTATTGTGAGCTTGTGAGCTCAAATCTGTAAACCTTATAGAAAAGAAAAGTAGTACATAAAATGAATGACAGAAAAATTTTACTGCCAAAAATTTACACTATCATCGGCAGTAATATATTAATATGAAAGCTTTAATTTCTCAAAAGCAGCGAAATGTTCTTGTGAAAAATCTACTAGTTAGTGGCAGCGATACTTCCCAATAGGAGAATCGAAACTCTAACCAATGCCATAGCCATTTTAATATCACAGAAATATTACGCTAGTAGCAAAAAAAAATACATCTATTCATTATGCTCACAAACATAGCATTATTCTTCTTTTCCTTTCCTAGAAGATTGGGATTATCAAATACTGAAAGTGCGTGCGACTGAATGAAGAAACGGGAGCATCTTTTATAAGACGAATTTGGGAGCTGGAGAGACTGTTGCGTGCCCAAAGACTTCCGTCACTTCTTAGGCGATGAAATAAACCTCTGGATCTTTTGCGAGGCTAAAATAAAGCATTCATCAAGGGGATGAAAGGAAGAGCAATAAATCACTGCTCAGCCCGGGAAAAGGATTTATTCCACCAACTACTGGGCAGATTAAATAAACGATAGCGGGCCCTGGCCATTTATCTGCGAAAAAAGATTTTTTAACTTTTAAGTTTGTTCTCCAAATGGCTTTATGAATAATGGATAATGATGCGCTTAGAGGCATCAGATAGGAGATATTACACGAGATAAAAGAAGACGCTATTTTATAAGCGCATGCTCAGAGGGGATGCCTTCTTTCCCTTGAGTGAAAAGAATTTGCTTGTTTCATTAATATTCGTCAGTCGGTGAATTTTATTATTAGCGTTGCATAAGTTTCAGAGGCAACGAAAAGTAACTCAAGTACGATTAAAAAATCTTGCCCGCTAAGAATGAATGCACAAAATGAAAAATGGTAAATCTTTGTAGAAAAATTTAACTACTTCCAGATCACATGAAACATTTCATTGTTCTTGCAGAGAATTAGAATTTACAATTAATTATTAGGTAACTAAAACCAATCATAGAAATCAAAAGTTGCATCAGTAAGTCTACTTCAAAAGTTATGGGTCTTTCAAATGTCTTTTACTTTTACTTCGTAACGATCGGAAAGTTGAAATTGGAAGCATCTCAAAACTGAAGTTCTGGACTTGGTGAATTTTCCAGAACGTCTCGACAATTTCTTTTTCTTTCCCTCAAAATGCATCAAATAATCATGTGAAGCTGCAAAAACATTTATCCCCGTCTGGAGATCTTATTTATGTTTCCTCAAACGCTAGAAATACAAATAGTATATGAAAGAGAATGTTAAAAAAGACTGCAATAAAAATGCAGATACACAATTTAAGAATATAATAATTAAGTAAAATATTCAGAACTTTCAAAATTGTTTTAAAAAGTATTTTTACTATGACTTGAATTCCTCCGAAGATTCTCTTCTTTACAGGTATAAAAATTTATGGCTTAAATTTTACGTTTCTTTCAAAATAAATCTGTTGTCTCTAAAATTGGGAGAAAATGAACATATTTTGCAAAAGCAAAACCTATTTCAATGACCTAAGTCTATTTGAGTTCTACTTACATATGTCTATTCAATGACATACGTCTATTACAATTAAACTCACTTAAGTATCTAACGAGATTTAAGTAAGTTTAAACAAGATAGCTATAATTATAACCACCCTGAAAGCCAAATCATATTATTTTATTTATTAAATGATCCAAAAAGTGGCATTTTTCTTATAAAACAAAAAAGTGAAATCTATCTTGGTGTCCTTCACTAAATCTAACTGATCCAAGAACTTACTGTAGAAGACGTGCATGTCGATTGGCAAACTTCAAAATACTCTATTCAGAAATAAATCTCAAAAACCAATCCTCTTTCAGTGTTTACTCAAAAGATTTGAATCTCTTATGAAAAGGCTCTTCGCCCATCATTTCTGCACTAGATTCTTATTGCTCAAGTTCAGCGTAACTTGAAGTACCACTTGGAGGACAGCTTCAGATTCCTCACACTCGACTGGGAATAGAGTGAATTTCTAGATGTAATATAAAGCTGAACTGGCGATACTAAATGCACAGTGTCCAGCAACTCAGAGCTAACAGACGAATAGACAATGAAGACGAACTAGGCTATCTCAGAACCGTTGTATATTTCACTGTCCTATAGTCTGTGTAATTAGAATAGGCGCATCAAGGTCGCGTTTCCTGCTTTGTCCCCATGGCAACACGGCAAGAAAGATAACAGAGCCAGACTTTTTTTCGCACTGCAGTTAAGGCAATTGCATTACTACACCTCCAATTCAAAATATTAGATTAATTGAGAAGATGTAATAAGAAAGAATTTATTCTCCATTTATTTGTTTTTAAACAATTCAAATTAAATTTCTCATAAATTAAATCTGGAATGTTTACATAAGATTTTAACATTTACAAAATAAAAAATACAATAAATTAGGTATACAATAGCTTTCTGAAACACATCAAAGTATTAGAATAAGATTTAGATTGGTTCAAAATATTAGAATACTTTATCTGAAGCAATCTATTTTTGCCATTGAGAAATAAATCTGATTTGAATCCGTCTATTATTATTATAACTAAAACAACAAATTTAGTTATCATGTTCGCCGAACTAACGTGGTGAAAAAGCTTCTAGCACGGAAACCATGGCGACCAGAATGGAAAAAGGTTGAGTTCTGCTACCTTGACGCGCCGATTCTAATTACACAGACTATAGTTCAATACTAAGACTTGTTAAAACTGCTGTTTTCTGACATACGCATTTAAATATATTTTTTCCACGCTGTCATTCAAGAAGTGTACAAAGGCAAAATGAAGTTTGGTCAGCATACAAAAGCCACTGTTGTTTTAAGTCATGTAATACTTATAGATGTTTTTTGTTCATTTTATTATTAATTTAGATTTCTCAGTATTGATGTTACGAAGTAAATTAAAAGTAATCTATAAACAATAGAATTAAAGTTTAATAACTCACTTTAGGCACAGCTATAAAACATAATAGAGCCCAATATAAAATCTTCTGCTATTTCTTAAAATTTGATACTGACAAGCTTCTAACTAAAAAAAAAAAAAAAAAAAACTTTCATATTCCTCGCGATTTCAAAAAAATATCTTTTTCTACTCCTCTATTACCTTTAGGTGTTTAATGTTTGTGTTATATCAATTTTATTTCATCTCTAAGATAATTTTCGAATTTCTGCGAGAGATATCATTTACATCCCTTCTTGTGATGTAACGGTCACGCATTGGTTATGAACTTAACTGAGCTGATGTGTTCAATACATGACTTCCTTGTACTACACTAAATATAATATACCTATTGAAGAACTCTAAAAAAAAACGCACGTTAAAAGTAATATTTCTTAATTTCATTATTTTTGAAATAAATGTTTAGTTCCCTTTTATTTCCTACGCCATGGTAATTATTTACCATCAGACATCAATCAAACATTTGAATTACTGTTTTAACATGAAAATATGATTCAATGAGTACACTACAGTTCATTGATTTCAATACACCACCTTTTTAAAAAAAGGCATCACAAGTATACAAAATACGGGGTTTTAATGCAATATTCAAGTAGCTGATGCTTGTAAACCTTCTGTCATTTATTTCTGTATCAATCACTGCTCGAAAAAAACAGTAAAAATTGGTTTTTGACGCATGGCCCCAAAATGAACATTTTAGAGTGAACATCGTATTCTGTTTGAGCATTGAATCACACTCTGCAAAGTATACATGAATGACATAGTAAGATGTTTAGCTAAATGTTAGGTGAATCTGCGCATGCTTAGGTTTGAAGCGAAATCGGTTGAAAGCAAGACTTCATGAGAGAATTTGCTAATTAGGAATTCCTCGCTACGGTTTCGGAACAAGAGAGTAATTCTTGTTTCTTGGTTCAGGCGGGAAATTCTGGTAACGAGAATACACCGCACAAGAAAGTCGGACTACGTGAGTACACCGTGCGAGCCGGGTTGTACATGCAGTTAGTTTTTTTTTTGGCAAGGAACATTGTTGAGTGCGAAAATTGTACTTCGCAAAACAATAAAGAAAGCGACACTGAATAAACACTTCCATTTTAATGGAGATTTATTGTTGTTCAATACCTAGTTCAGGTGTTTTTTATTTATTGCATTAGTGTTTTTTATTTGTTGGTCATTTTATTTGACTTAGAACCAGTCGCATAAACCATTAAGCATTTAACCAGGGAACTAGAGCAGACACTTTTTGAATTTTTTTTACTTCGAATAGTTTTTATAAGAATAATGTAGTTTTTTGCCGGGATTTGAAGCAGCCATTTTTTTTAAGTTGCCACATTCCGACTTTTAAACACTTAATCCGGTTATACTCCAACTCCACTCCGTGGTCCGGATAGCTTTAATAGGAATCACTTTATTTATCGTTTGTATTTTGTTAATTTCTTAACAGATATGTATGTGATTAAAAAACAGTTCCACATAGATTATTTATTTATCATTAAATATAAAATACTGCGCATGCAATGTGTTGCAAAAATATTATGAACCAAAGAAAAAAAATTGAAGAAAAAGGGAGAAGAAAAGAGTCTCATTCATTTAAATAATTCAAAAAAAAAAAGCGGGAGAACAGTGGAGCATAAAAAATGTTTTTGCTCCTGCTCCCTTCCAGTTTCAAGTAAAATCTCCACTCGTTTCTCTGAGGATCCGCTTTAGATCACTGCTCATTACTTATAAATTTAGATTTATATGATATACTACTGGGGTGAGCATTAGGTTGATAGTGATCCACCGGTGGACCACCAAGGCATTTTGGATGGCCGCCTTTACTGAGGCCTAGTTATAGAAAAATGGAATGAAAAAAAATCAGTAACCCAAAGAAAAAACGAGTAGCGCAATTTAAAAAAAAAATGTAGGCTGCAATGACAAAAAAAATATATAATTCGCTGCTTGCAGACCAATCTGGGAACACTGTCGCTTTAAGGGAAAAAAAATCACCGCGATACTAGCCGAATGAGTTTTACGGTTATAAGAAAAATGTGGATCTTTTGCTTTAGTTCACCACACCTACACCACTCAGTTAACCACAATACACTGGAAAATTAGCAGTAGGGGATCATTCATAAATGATGCCACGTTTCGATGGGGGGAGGGTGGTTCGTGAAAGTGTGACAAGGGGAGAGGAGGGGGTAGCAAGAAGTGTGACATCATGCATTATGCAACATAGCGTGACGCGTGACAAAGGGGGGGGAGGGGGGGTCAAATATATGGGAAAAAAGCGTGACGTCATTTATGAACAGCCCCCAGCCCGTACGCTGAAAATGTTTACCCACCTCTGGGGTACAAAATACTCCGGCCGAAAACTTTTTGCAGAAATAGGCGGAAGTTTTTTACTTTAGGGTTAACCACCAAATGTTTTCCAAAGCTTCTATTGGACAAATCCAACGAAAGAATTCCCAGCATGAAAATAAACCCCAATGTCTCGAAAGATTTCAATCTCGTACGCAAACACCGCCTTTGTTCACACAATCTCGGCTTCTCCTTCTTGTCATCCAAGTTATCTCGATGCCAGAGTCGCGAGAGTGCTTGAGAACGCCACTTGAAGACCGCTTCAGACACCACTCAAGATCTCCTTTTCTGAATTGATTGCGAACAGACCACGGTCCCGAGCGGAAGGAAGCGACAAGAAAAGATTCTTGTGATCGGATGAGATGTATTTGTGAGGCTGGATTTTCACTGACGTGAGTGTTGGGGAAATGAGGCAAACGTGTTAACGTTAATGAAGTTTTGAAACAATCGCATGCATACGTTTTGGAATATCGTTGAAAATGGTTGTTTTGTCTGGTAAACGTTTCAAATCAAATTAGAATGTTGTTGCTTAATTGAATCTTTCGTTATTGTTTTTTTAACAGCCTATAGAAATTTGATTATTTACAATATGATATTTGAGTAGTTTATTTATTACTAAATGTTTCTGTTTTTTTTCATCAGCACGACAAAAAATTCAACTTAAGATTTTCATCACTACGGAGAAGATAGCTCGTCTTCAAAACTCATATCGCTGTGGGATAGGAGCGTGATACTGCTGCACTGTGTAAGATAACCTATTTATTAGCTTTTCAACGCACTTACAAGATCGGTCTGCCGCGAAGAATGTGTAAACATCTTTTTTTTAACATTCTAGTGTCGCATGAGAAGACTTAAGTACCTACCAAATAAGCCTTTTTCTTTTCTTTGTTAAAGCCGACTGAGAGTTTGTGAAGTTCACCTTAAAATTTTAAAAGTACAGTTCTAACATCAACCAAAGTGATCTGCCTGGCAGAGTGCCAAGAAGAATTCATTCATGTTCAAGGGATTAACTGCTGGTATAAGGAATGTGCCGTTTTTGTTCTCTTTCTAGTTCGTTGAGCATACGTGACTTCTTCCAAACTGATTCTGTGTGCCAGTTTATAAATTTGGTACCTTTCAACAAACAGAGAAGCAAACATTCTGATTCGCGTACTAAATAAACGCACCTGCAAAACGAATTTTCCCAAAACTCAAATAGATTCGTTCTTTTCTGCCATGGGCATAAGTCAAAATTCCGTAGTCGAACTCTACTTCAGTAAATTTTTACTTACCAAATCATCAATAAAATTTAAAAGGATTACTACCATTATAAAAGAACAAAGAAAAGATAAACCTTGCAATTTTAAAGAATTGTTGAAACCTTTTTCCTGTTTTTTAACTTTTGCCGTTTTCCGTTTTACCTATGGTTATTCTATCCGCATAGAGAAAATCAAGAACTAGTCTTTAAGGCCACTACAATGTGCCTTTGTGTAAAGTAAAAATAATAACGGCTTCAAAAACCAAATACTTTAGTACATACTTACACGAACTTGATTACTAAGCTCAGTTAGTAATAGAATATTAAAAAAATATATTAAGGTTTTGTTATTACTTCATACTCGAACTAGCATGATCACACATAACGCAGAGAAAAAACTTTCCCGATAATAATCGCGTTGGTTCTTGTTCAGTTTTTTCATTTCCAAGGACTGAAGCGGTTTTCCTGTTCATACACTCTCTTATTCTAGACTAAATTAGAAGCGAAATCTGGGTTTTTTTTTTTTTTTTTTATCAAAACCATTTAATGCAATGTATTTTTATACCTTTATGCAGTAAACCTTTGTTATGGGTAGCTTTCAATATTTTATGTATGGACAACTTTCAAGATTAAGCAAGCTATTCTTCATTTCTAAGTGAAAAATTAAAAGGAGCATTTGCATATTGACCATTATTGTCTCGTATTTTACTTTCTTTCTTCTTGTCGCTCGAAAAATTGTACATCTAACGAGAATTCCCTCAAAATGTAGTTTTAAAATAAACTTTTGGCAGAAAAGAAAAGTTTACCTAAAAGAACCAAGTTTGAAAACTGTTCTTAAGTTACCTCTTGCAACATCAGTGAAAAGATCCTTGATTTAATTAATGAAACTTCGTACAGAAAATCCTTTAATTGGACAGTTAAATTTGTTCATGAGGACCTGAGAAGGATTAAAGGGCCGTAAGTTAATTGCGTTGAGCAAACTGAGTTTTATTTCACGAGGATTGATTGCCGAACCAGTCAAGTTTGATTAATGATTCAGAGAACCAGATCTACAAATGAATGATTTAGTAGACTCTAATCCTCTTTAGAAGTTACGACACTGCTTCGCTTACAAATGACATAAGTTGTTGAGTTTGGATTCTTTTTAAAGACAGGAATGTCAATGAACTAGTGAGACAGGCTGTCAGTTTTGTTCTTAGAGCGATTCCGGAGTAATTTGCAAACATTTGTATAATTTACAGTAACTTCTGTCATTATCACTCATCAAAAATGTGCGTCTTGTTTTAGTATATCGGAGCAACAGTGGTTCATGTTTAAACCCTTGGCTATATGGATGCTACCAGGGGCAGAACCACAGAACCGGAGGGTAGATCAATTCCAAAAAAAACTTTGGGTTTTTTTCTTTGGTTGTTGTTGTTGTTGTCGTGTCCAGGAAAAGAAAATCATATAGAGCCAAAGCTATTTAAGATGAGAGACGCCAGTTCATGTGCATTGGGGCTGTATATTACATCTCAAGGTGGTGCGCTAAGCCCAAAAAGAGTAGCAGCAATTGCTTGGCAGTCAAATAAATGATCGGGAGTTAGTTGGGTGTCTGGGCAATTTCTGCAGAATGGATAAGATCTTGAGTTATCTGGAGATATTTTTATGCCTTTAAAATGTCCTGTACGAAGTCTTGCTATTATAGATGTTAGATTTCCAGGGCAGTTTAAATCAGGTACGGTGGGCTTTTTAAAAGGTTGATCAAAAATTCTACGCTTGGCAACCGCATTTGCATCTTCAGACATGACGATGAGAGACTGATCCGATATAAGTAATATTATCGAGCCTACATCGGTAACATAATACATACATAAATGTATTAGGTATAAAGCAATACGACAAAATTATGATTGCGTCACTGAATGTTACTTAATTTTATGTTTCGAGTCATGTAGCTCTAGCGCACTGATTCCCAACGGGGGGCGGTGGGAAGATAGTGAAGGGCAGGTAACATGTTTTGGGAACAACATATGTCCCCCCCCCCTCCGGTGGACATATGTTGGGCGGCAGGAGGCGACGAGCATGTTTTGGGCGATGGGAGACGAGGATCATGTTCAGGAACTCCAGCTTAATTCTTAAACTCCCAAATAATATATTCCATCTTTGCTGTTCTCAGTAATGTTCTAAACAATAGATTATTTAGGTAGTTGTGCAAGGACAACGATTAAGAATTAATTTATTTTGCTTTTTCACACCCAATTTCTCTGGCTGTCTTATGAAGGAAGGCTCCTTCATAAGACAGCCAGAGAAATTGGGATCTGTAATCTTTTCAATTTTCTGTTTAAGTTTCTCGATTTTGGGTTAAAACAGACGAAGAGAATTTAAATCTTTTGTCTCTTATTACTACCTCCTTTCTTTCCCCCGCTCCCTAAATTACTACATTTTTACAATGGGGGACGTCGAAAAGATTTTCAGTCTTTAAGGGGGCGGCAGTATTTAATGGGTTGAGAATCGCTGCTCTAACTCATACAATCTTGACGTTAGTTTTATTTTTTTACTATCGCAAAGAAATAAAAATAAAATTTCGGAGAATTTCCAGAAAGCCACGTAACATTAACAGTTTACAATTACCTGAAAGTGAATTTGCTCTATGTTTAACATAAATTTTCAAACACTTTGGGACACGTGTGTCCCCAATTTGTTTGAAAATTATAGGACAGAAACTTCGCAGAAATTCTTTGTTGCACGTTTTGGTAGCAAAAAATACATTTATTCAAAGAGCCAATTGCCCATTGATTTTATATTTATGCTTATATAGTTTCATTCTATGAACTGAAGTAGAATTTATTTTAATACCCAAATTACTTGTATACCAATTTTGAGTTTAACAACCTTGTATTTCTCTGACTAAAAGAAGCTTAGCTTGAGAGAATGATTAATACCAATAGTATTTTTTTCTAATAGTTTGTTTTTTAAATTTAAAATTTTTATAAATAAATTTTACTGTTTCTGCACAAGGCAAAAGTTTACTGCTTATATCACGGTCAATTTTGTAACTCTGGTGCAACTGTTCTGAGTGAATATTTTTTTCCCTTGCAACACAATGTATATGAAATATTTTAAATTTAGTCTATAAATTACTGTTAATTTCTTATAACGCATATCTAAGTAAACACTTATTGCTAAATAAATTAACAAAAGCGATAAATAGTAAGACTCTTCCTATTAAAGGTATATGGAGCAAAGCCGGAACGAATGCCTCGAAGTCAGAGCGGAGAAACCCCAAAAAAAAAAAGAACTTGCTAAAGTGGCATTTTTTAATATCCTCCTTATGAATTTGTTTAATTCTAAAACCACAGGAATTCTTAAGTGAAATTTTGTTGCTCCTGTAAATTTTCCACCACTGCAAATGCCTAGTTTGTGCGCAAATCCGCTTCTGTGTGAAAATCTGGCAACAATTTGTATCAAAGCATAAGTATTGCATTACTGATATTGTGCACAGTCAAGTTTTTTTTAGAGCAGCCTTACATTTTTCTCTTATAAGAGATAGCTAAAATGGCACATGGTAAATAAACTAACTGTTGTGACACACATGCACAAAGTGATAATAGAGAGCAGTATGAAAAATATTTTAAAAAACACTGCAATGAAAAACAAATTCCATCTTTTCATCATTTAACAGCAAAAACAAACTACATTTGTATATGGAGTTCAGAAATTTTCTTTCTTTCTCCAAATAACAAAAAGGTGGTAAGACTTTACCAGAACCTCCGAAGCTCACCGCAAATAGAAATCGCCGAGCCCGTAGCATCATTGTCACAGCTTCACATACTTAAGATTTATTCTGTTATGTGATTCAAGCAAGACAAAAAGGACTGTCGCCCAGACACCGTTCTTTTTGCATGCAAATGAGGAGCTCGGGGAGTTTAGGAAATTCGAATGTTCCGAATTCGCACATAAAAGGACGAAGATCAATAAAGAGGGAAGTTAAATAAAATATCGAAAGGTTTATTTATACCAAGTCGAAGAGAACTATTGTAAATAGAAGTTTAGATATTCTTCGAAGCTGTTTTGTATTTTCTTTTTTTACTGAATATTCTTGAAGATATTTCAAAGTTAGAAAACTATTCAAGAATTTTGTTTGGTTATAGTTTAGAATCTTTGCAAGATTTCTAGCACTGACTCTTTCGATTATTTAATTAGGGTGTCATTAAAAAAAAACATTTAAAATTTATTAAAAGACCAAAAAAACATGGCTTGAAACATCATTCTGTATCCAGAATAAATAACATTCACTTGATATATTAATCTTCACTTTTTACTTTTTCGCACATTATTAGATTTAATGCAGTAACTTTTTAACAATGTTTTACAAAAAGCAGAAATTATGAGATTAATAAATCCATTTATGAAGACATTTAACAAAGAACTTTCACTGAAATTACGCTTGTTTCTGGAAGTCGCGATTTTTAGTCTTCAATGTGGAAGGATGGAACACCAGAACCACAATCCATTACAAATATATACATCACCTAAAATGTACACTGAATTAATTTATTTAGGTTCTATATACTGTCTCGAGGGACATCAACAAAAATAATGTCAATGTACCGAGGCGCATCGAAGGGGAGGTCCAGATGGGATTAGATATCTGGTGTCCGAAAGCTCTTTAAATATCTGCAAACCGATCCCACCACTGCACGAAACAATTGGTTATCCGGCATGCCAAGTTTTATTAATTAGCATGTCTTGAAAAACATACACACATATAAAAAGAAAACTAACTACGTAGTTGGAATTTATGGGACTCAGAAATCAGAGCTGGATATCTGGTGCGGATCAGTCGGACATGGGATATTGGATATCCGATGCATTACTCATCCTGACCTTACCCCCAACTACTGACTGCGATTGTATCTAAAGGGAGCAACGTAAGAAGTTGGCTCTTCTAAGGGGACCTCAAAAAGCTTGCCTGTTCTTCAGACGCTTGCTTAGAACGTTGGCACGTAAATTTAAAGTTAAAATTTCATATACGTAATTTATTTTAGAATATTTTTCTTATTACAGCACGACGTGCAGAAACATGAATGAAAGAATGTATTTCTCGTCAAACGTAAAACAAATTCGTCTTTTTCCTTATATGCAGTTTTACCTTAAATGTACGGTAAGAGTGTTTTAGTACTAAAAATAAAGCGTAAAAGAAGCTGAATAATGGTGGAGTCGTTACTGTTAGCGGAGTTTCTTTTTTCTCCTCACTGTTCAAGTGTTATCCTGTTCTAGAAGATGATATTTCAAAACGTTGTTACTCCAGCTTAAACTCAATGATACCGGATAAAGTAAAATACTAGAAAAAATAATAAAATGGTGCTCAAGAAACGAACAGATAATGTACTAAAACAATTTAAACAAGGTAAATTGCACAAAAAAAGGAATGCAGCAAGAAAATCAAATCAATTAGAATGTATTCTCACAAATAAAGTAATTTTAATATGGAATAATCAAGAGTTTTCGTGGTTCCGTGGCTTTTCGATAATCTACCACCAGCCGCTAGTTTGTTTCAGAAGTCGTACCTCTACTGCAGAAAATAGTACACTGACTTACTGAAATGTGTACTATAAATCGAACAGTAAAAATCATACAACAAAGTAACTGTTAGCGTAGCATTGTTTTAGAATGAAATGTTCTATATTCTATGATTGTTCTTCTCCGGATCGTTCTTCTGCACCTTTACCCTAGACATTTAATCTTTGGACCTGGTGTTGTAAAGATTAATGATGGCAGCGGGCAACTTTTGTCAATACCAGGCGAAACTCATTTTTCCAGTTTATTTATTTCTTCTAGAAAGGAAAATGAAAAAATAAAGAGAGAGTGAGACTTTTTTTCTATCACAAAAATGCTCCGACAGAAAAATGAAATTGGATGTCAAAGGCCGTTTTCATCAAAAATCTCATACATGCACTAAAACAACCAATAAAAAAAGCCCTAATTTCACTGTAAAACAAGAAGTTCCGTCTAGAACTATACGAGCCTACTTTCCCGTATACACCAGCTTCAAATTTATATTCTAGCTATCTCTCTCCCTCTTTCTCGTATAGCTTAAGTTCTTAATTGCTTCAGATAAACCTTTTCAACGGTTAATGCATATCCATTCAATCACTCATTTATTCAGTCATTCATGTATTTATTCACTCAGTTATTAATTCATTCTTTTGCTTATTGATTTAATCATTCATTAATTCAAAAATATTCTTGAAAATCTCGATCAAAAAATTTCATAGGAAAATAGGCTCGTTAGTTCTGGATGAACTTTCTATCTGTACATATTCTCCGTCATAAGAGCTTTCCGATAAAGTTTGTTCCAAGCAAATCGGTCCGTTAGATTAGGATTTATATAGGATTGAAATTTCCCCGTAGGCAATATGTTAGTTTTTTTTTTTTTTTTTGAACTGTTCAAAAATGAACAAAAATTGTTCAAATTAATATTTCACGCCAAGAACTTCTTCCAGTGAGCTTGTTCATTGGAACTTGGATCTTGTACCCAGAGTTTACATAATTTGCTTCATTTTCGCCCGTAGGCGCTAATGTTAAAAATTTTTGAACTGTTCAAAATAAATTGTTCAAACCAAAAAGTAAAATATAGAAATGAGATGTCCTTGCTGAGATCTTTCGAATGCAAAAAGAATTTTTCGAATCGGACAATTCGTTCAAGAGTTATTAGGGGGGGACAGACCGACAGACAGACCGACAGACCGACCGACAGACAGACCGACAGACAGACAGACAGACCGACAGACAGACCGACAGACCGACAGACACACTTTTTCCCCATCTCAATACCCTACTTTCAAATTTTTTATTTTTCAATCTTTATTTAATTACTTAACTTATTTTTGACTTTTCTTAATTTCTAACGATATTTTCAAGATACATTAAGCCTTCTTTCATGCTTTATTATTATTTTTTTTACTTTTACGGGAAAGTAGGCTAAAAATGGTGGTACGTTGCACCACAATTTGCTGTCTATAAAGGACGGTCTTCATTTTTGCATATTTTGATGCAAGATGCACAATTAAGTCTCAAACTTTTAGTAAAATTAATAAATATCATTTGTTGCCAACAAATTTACGTTGTTTCTTCAGTGAAACATAACGCCAAATTCTCATAGTGGTTATGACGCTGGATTATTGACAATTGTTCTGCTAACTCGAATGCAATATTTGGCGTATGTAACTGTTCTGTTGTCGGCATTGTTGCATGCTTGGCTAATCTCTTAGTTACGCCCAATTCTCATAGTGGTTATGACGCTTGATTATTGACAATTGTTCTGCTAACTCCAATGCAATATTTGGAGTATGTAACTGTTCAGTTGTTGGCATTGTTGCATGCTTGGCTAATCCCTTAGTTACTCCCAATTCTCATAGTGGTTATGACGCTCGAGTGACGACAATTGTTCTGCTAACGCGAATAATGCAATATTTGGCGTATGTAACTGTGTATCTGTTGTTGACATTGTTGCATGCGTGGCTAATTCCTCATTTACACCAAATTCACCAAGGGCTTAGACACTGTGCCCATGTTTCTGATTTACAATGAGAGGAACATGTTTATAGTTATTACTATTTTGGTACTTTCTTAAGGAAGAAGAGCGCTCTTCAGTGGACGTTTTTTATTTGCAATATAAATCTTCAACGTCCAAATTAGGGAATGTTATAAAATTTAATTGATGTACGCATTATGTATGTGCTAAATGATAATGATTGCATTTGAAAAGAACATTTAGCCACTCAACGCATTTACTCGTGTCTGACACGGGCGATCTTGTATATTGCGTTATTTTATTTCTACTACCCGTCTAAGAACAGTTTACACTGTTTGTATAGAATTTTTTTATATAACTTTTACCACAGCCCCGCTATTTAGTCCCCCCCCCCCCTACAGCTTATGTTGCCTAAAACAATTTATACCGTACTTATATATTCATTTTCTATAAAAAAAAAAAAAAAACTCGATCATATTTTACCAGTTTTTCTAAAAGAACTCGTGTTTCAAGGAGTTATAAAGACTTAAGGCATTTAAATTTCATCATCAGCTTGTATTGTATTTTATAATCAATTTATTATATCGTTTTATATTTTTTGGTTAGAGTATTTTATACCAGATGATGATTAATCAAAAACTTATCCTTAAGCAAAGTTTAGTGTGTCTGTAAACAGGGGAACTCTTTTAAAATGCATCATCCGAC
This sequence comes from Octonoba sinensis, assembly GCA_038502835.1. Taxonomy (NCBI): domain Eukaryota; kingdom Metazoa; phylum Arthropoda; class Arachnida; order Araneae; family Uloboridae; genus Octonoba; species Octonoba sinensis. Next base: position 10,555,102 of record CM076606.1, on the reverse strand, counting down.
TTTCATGTCTGATAGCAGAGCAATTACCCTTGCACAAACCCATAGTTATCATATACACCTACAATGCCTTTTGTTAGGAAAGTACTATCTACCGAACGTGAAATAATTTCAGGATGTATTTCCTTAATATGTGCTAACAAATAAAATAAAGAAAAGTGCAATAAATTGTACGAAACAAAACTTTTTTACACCGTGGTTATAAACGGCTTGCAATGTTCCAATGGAAAAGAAAAAAGACATTTAGTGTTCCAACAGTCGTAATGCGAGCACGTTAGATGGCGCACTTGGTCATAACTGACCGGCGAAGCGGACGTGACGCAATGTGTGGAATGAAATTCGTTGTCGTTCGCTTTTTATTTGGGAAATCTATCTCAAGCGTGTTATTGGTCATTTTGGCAGAAATTTCCACCATTCAGGTGTTCATTTTTTAACCAGAATAAAACTAAACCTGCTGCTGGATATTTTTGAAGCTAAGGTTTGACGTTTTATGGTATACAAACTGAATTTTATTGCTGTGAACAATGAATATTTAACCGTAAAAAAATTGAAAATTAATAAATTTATTCCTTTTATTAATGTTTCAATAAAATTCTGACGGTTCCTTAACATGGTGAAATATTATTGTTTTTTAAAGTACAGGAAAATAGAATGTTATAGTTTTTACAGTTACACACAGGCTGAGTATGTTTTGCTACAGTTCTACCGGCATATTTTTTTATGGTGATTGCAATTATCCTGTATTATCTTATCATATCCACAATTATAACTTTGGAGTTAATAAGATAATACAGGTTAAATTGTTAAAATGAGCATTTTAATATATGTATGTGTGTGTGTGTGTGTGTGTGTGTGTGTGTGTGTGAGTGCATATATATATCTATAAATCTATAATAAACGTCAAATTTATTTTTAAAAGGAAAAGGAAACAATATTGCAGATTCTGTATCTGTCAACGCGTCATAGATTAGAACCTGTACCTTCGCTGACGGTAAAATATTAATTATCTTTTATCCCACATCTGCCTCATTCATACAAGATTTCTCAGGCGTGTAGACCACTTTTACGTTGAACTTTGAAATCAAACCCTTCTTAGACACTCGGTTCTTTTTGCATTGAAATATTAATTAGATAATGATGCCAAGATGGTGAGATATTAGTATTAAAATTAACTGGAGATATAAATTATGAAATATCAATCATTTTCTTACTTCCATATTTACCGCGTGAAGTACGCAACTCTTCTTCAGAAAAGCCCATTCAGCTACCAGTTTTTGAAAAAATATTACAGTAATAGGAAAAAAGATAGTAAAAAGAAGTGTATGGAAAAATAAAAGTACAGGATAAATAAAACGATATACAAAAATATGGAAATTTTTGTGGCGATTGTTCGTTTTTTGAATAAAGAATTAAAAGTATGGCCACGAAAAATTACTACTTACGAAATAAATGCATTATCCTTTTAAAACAGTACAAGCATAAAACATGGTAAAATAAATGGCTTAATGCAAGATGATATAGAATTTCAGTAAAGTTACAAGTTTAAAAGATACATAATTACTTATTATTATACACTAACTGAAGATTCACAGGTTTTAAATGCAGCATGTTTATCCGAAGAAAGGAGCAAATGAAACAAATATTAAGGAAAGCAGACCTAAACCAACCCCACACACAAGCTCGTGGTTTTTTTTTTTTTTTTGCTCTATCTCTCTCTCTCTCTCTGACCATATACACAACACACGACATCTGTTACTCACGGGACGCTTATAAAACATTTAAAATTTATTGATTCTCCGTTTCATTTAGATAGATTATATGCTGACATAAAAAGCGCATTTTATATGAAAAGCACAAAATTGTTTATTGTGTTTAAAAGTATATGATAAATTCTACAAATTACAGCCATAAACATGCTAAAGAAAATAAACTCCAAAAAGTTTTAACATAAACTACTCACTATGCTACCGTAGGTAAGCTGAATTCGCGTACTCAATATTCAACGACCTAATTATGCTAAGACATTCATTTAAAAATTTATTTTAAAAGTTTGTTTTTCTTCATAACAGAAATGCTTATTTTTACCAAGGCTGAACTTGATCGTAACCGTAGCAGTAAACTGGATCAAGTTCAGCTTTGATTTTTACAAGCGGTTTTACTAAATTTTTATGCATAATTTTTGTGCTTCTAACCAGTTCATTTCGAAATGGATTCATTTTGGAAAATGAGTTTGGTTCAAAATTTCGGTTCAAAAATTTAGATGCTAAATATAGGTCAAAACATAAATTAATACGCTCGATTTCATTTCCCACAAAAAATTTTATTATCTTCATTACTTTTAGTCACATAAGGTAACGTGCCCTGAAGCTGACACCTTCAAATTAAAATACACTTAAAGTATTACCAATTACCTAAAAGAATTTTTAAATGAGATTCTTTTTTTTTTTAATGGTATCACTTCTCAAATCTCTTTAAATTGGTAATACTTGAACTGGCTTTTATTTGAGGCTGTTGGCTTTAGGAACAGTTTTTTTTTTTTTTTTTTTTTTTTTTTTTGGGGGGGGGGGGTCAGCTTTAAGGCACTTTACCTTACTGTTTGAAATTCAAAATTTCCTGTTTCGGAATGACCGATTTAATAAAACATTTTAAAATCTTCACATTTTAGTATGTAACAAAATTGTAAACAAGAAAATACTATCAACAGGTGAGACACAATTTTATGAGAATTTTTTACCAAAATAAAAATTTAAGCCAATGTCGTTGCCATATCATGTAAAAATTGTAGCAACGACAAAAAACTAGTGCGTTGTGGCCATCACGGAACTTTCTTCAATATCTTTCCATATGAATATTACTACTCGCCAAATATCCCTATTATGATACAAATCCTTATATTAGAAATAAGTTTGATAAAAAGAATGACTTTCAACCTAGACAACCTAATTAAAAGATTTGTGCTAGCAGCGAAGCCTCAAATACTAAAAATAAAGAAAAGAATTTTATTTGTTAACGTTCATGTGAAATGGTAACAATACAATAACAAAGTCTCTGCTCCCCTTAGAGCAATTGGCGCCAGAATATAAAACCCTTTTCCCATTGAGATGCCCTCACAATTTTGTTTGAATGGCGCATATTTGGATAATTGAGATATGCTCTTAGCAGGTAAAATGTTCGATTGCTCCTCACACCTTGGAGCAAATGGCGACAAAATTTAACCAAGACCACTTTCCAACAGGATATGTGTGTTCAGAATTTCGTTTAATTCTATGCATTACGTCTTCAGCTACAGCTCCCAGAAAAATTTCTAAAAACTTCCATTGTCCCAACCCCCTGGAAGCATATGGCACCAATACATAATCAGCATTTATTCCTATTGAGATCCCCTTGTATACAAATTTCATTCGAATTCTTACAATATTTCTTGGGATATAAACCGGTAATCGAGAGAAACGTTCGATTGCTCCGCTCAATTCGAGTGGATTCGTTCCAAAACTAATTAGCACCATATAAGACAAAATGATCAAAATACTTTGTGCAAAAATGTAAGTACAAAGATAAAACAACGTGAAAAAGCACAAATTCAGATTAAAATTAACGCAAATAGCTATTTCGAAGCTACAAATGGAGCCTCTTCATCAGTGCATAAAAGAAGAAGAAACGCTCAACACACAAGCAAGAAAGCTGTGAGTGAACAAGCTGTGAGTGAGTTTTTGCCTTGTTCACTCACAGCTTTCTTGCTTGTGTGTTGAGCGTTTCTTCTTCTTTTATGCACTGATGAAGAGGCTCCATTTGTAGCTTCGAAATAGCTATTTGCGTTAATTTTAATCTGAATTTGTGCTTTTTCACGTTGTTTTATCTTTGTACTTATATAATTAGCACCAGTTCCCATCCGGGTCCATGTGTGCACCAAATTTCGTTCGATTGCATGCATGAAATTTTGAGTTACAGTTTATACAAAAAATGAAAGTCCACATACAGACACACAGTAATGCATTTTCTAGAAATGGTCACAGCATGGGTTCAGCCCACCTCAAAACGTGTAAATCAGTCGAAGTTCGAAAATTTTCACGAATCCAATACTTTCTTCTATATATTGGATATAGAAGAAAGTAAAAGCACACACACTAAAAAATTTTCTTTATTGCGTCACGTTTGGCCTGCCAATAGATTGCAGTTATGATGCATTTCTCCTACGTCAACATATTCGACTCAAATATTGAAACTTAGAATTTAACACACAGACACTTTCCTCCCCAATCTTTCTTCTACTGACACTTTCTTGCTGCGTGATTTAGAACATTGAGTACTTCATCATCGGTGATACATTTTATAGTCTCTTTTTTAATGGACGTACACGTCACCGAAATAGTTTGAGGAAAACGAGATGAAGAAGTTTTTCTCCGTGATTCTGATTCGGAAGCAAAGTTTGTCTTAATATTTTATGTTATGTTGACAGGAGCAACTGCAGAATTGGCAAAATTTCTGCAAAACTATTAAAAAGCCTTCAAAACTACTGTTATATGCTAGAAAAACTTTCTCGGAAGTCGTTTGAGTCAATTTTTAAGTGTTAAAAAATGATCCAACGAAAATGTCTGTAATTTTCCATAAGATTCCCCCACTCCCCCACCTTTATATATATATATAATAAACCTGAGATAGTTGCTGCTGATTTTGGTTTTTATGCCTTTTGTTTTTTGCTTTAAAGCACCATCTATGCATTTTTTACTGAGCTAAAAATCCGGGAAAAAATATATAAAAGAATATTTACAAGAATAAGACTTTCTTGATATGTGTACCAAATATTTGGCTGGTGGTTCAAATAGTTTTTTAATTAGATTTTTTTTACTTATAACACAAATGATGTACTTACAAAGTTTCTAAAGAAATACAGTAGCCACAACTGGTGATACATTCTTCAAGTTACATTACTTATAACCATCATGTAAATTAGAGGTGGGACATTCTTTCATGTTATTCCCGGCTAAGAGACTGAGGCTGTCGCAAATGAGGAATACGATATAACATGCATGAACATTTCTAATGTTTCAAGAAACACTGGGAACAGCATGACACAATAAACATTATAAAAACACACCCTAAAACAAATACACTACACAAAACATGGAAACTACTAGCTCACCGACTCTAAGATTGTTCTTTAAAGCTAAATGACACCATGTGTTGGAAGATTAATTGCGACATGAACACATAAGATATTTTCTGAATTCGTTTCTCGGTGCCCACAGTGGTTAAGATCCAGGAGCTATTAACTTCCGAAACTGGACGAACAGTTATCTGTGAATGGATCAAGCATAGTTTGAAAATTCAAAGTTCAGAAATCCAACTGATGAGGGACGGTATTGCCAAGCTTTTACTGATAGCTTCTAACGAAATCTAGAAAACATAAATGTAAGTAAACTCAGAAACAACGGCTTAGTATCCCATTAAATGTTCTGAGTGTGATATGTTCTGGCCTCTGTGCGTATCAAGACGGGGACACGTATAGAACAAACTAATAGCTGATTCGGAATACTTAGTCAGTAATTAATGGAGCAAATGGCATTGTTATTCACCTAAAAGAATTTTCTTACGAGTATCTTCATTGTAAACACTAATGAAAAATAACTGCATTTGTAGTGTAAAACTTAAATCAATGTTAAATAAAAATATTGCAGCCAAGTTAATAACGTAAAACTTTGACGTTAAATTAAAATAAAGGGCTCGCCAATTTTTTTTCTTTTTTTTTTTAGCCTACTTTCTCGTAAAAGTAAAAAAAATAATAATAAAGCATGAAAGAAGGCTTAATGTATCGGAAAAATATCGTTAAAAATAAAGAAAAGTCAAAGAAAAGTGAAGTAATTAAATAAAGATTGAAAAATAAAAAATTTGAAAGTAGGGTTTTGAGATGGGGAAAATGTGTGTCTGTCGGTCTGTCCCCCCCCCCCCTAATAACTTTTGAACGAATAGTCCGATTCGAAAAATTCTTTTCGCATTCGAAAGATCTCGGCAAGGACATCTCATTTCTATATTTTACTTTTTGATTTGAACAATATTTCGTTCAATTTTGAACAGTTCAAAAAAATTTAACATTAGCTCCTATGGGCAAAAGTGAAGCAAATTATGTAAACTCTGGGCATAAGAGTCGAGTTCTTATGGACAAGATTACTAAAAAGTTCTCGAAGGAAAATATTTTTTGAGTTGAACAATTTTTGTTCATTTTTGAACAGTTCAAAAAAACTAACGGTACTTTTTCCTTTATCCCGGCGCAGGCGATAAAGTCGCCAATAATGATTCAACGAACGCAAAACGGAATACCTCCGCTGGTAACCTTTTGCGTGTTTTGTTGCCTTGGCGAGATTTGCGCCGGGATAAAGGAATTCATTTTGAAACAGTTCAAAAAAAAAAAAAAAAAAGAGATTAACATTAGCGCCTACGGGGAAATTCAATCCTTTATAAATCTTGATCTAACAGACCGATTTGCTTGGAACAAAATTTATCGGAAAGATGTTTGGCCGTAGAACATGTACAGAAGTTCAACCAAAAGGGAACGAACCTATTTTCTTATGAAATTTTTTAACGATATTTTCAAATGAATGAATGATTAAATGAATGAGTGATGGAATAAACGAATAAATGAGTGAATAAATCAGTGAATAAATAATAAAATAGATAAATGAATGTATGAAGTGAAACGTAAATAAATGAGTGAATAAATACATAAATGAGAAAAATGAATGAATAAATAAACGAATGACTGAATAAATGAAAGAATGAGTGAGTGAATGAATATGTATTAACCGTTGAAAAAGGCATATTTGAAGTAATTAAGAACTAAAGTTAAACGAGGAATAGAGAGAGAGAGAGTTAGCTAGATTATAAATTTCAAGTTGGGAATACGGGAAAGTAGGCTCGTATAGTTCTAGACGGAACTTCTTGCTTTTTTTTTTGAAGTCGCAACGATAACAAAGGTTAAAGAAATGGCCTTAATGAAATAAAATGTCTAATACTGTACCAAAAGCAGCTGGTGAAATATTTTAAAAACCACGAATAATTTTAATAAGCATGATTTATTGTTTCACGGCTTGATAAAAAATCTGTACAAGCATCTGATTTTAGAATTCCTAGATTCGTTCTCATGCTCAACATAAGAAAGTTAAGCAACAAAGTAGAAGCTGAAAAAAGAGAAACGTCTTTTCTTATAAAAAAAATTTATTTCCACTAATGAGGGACGCTCTTCGTATTTTCGCGGTGGAAAACTCTAAAACACAAAGAGATACGTAAGCTTAAAAGTTTTATCAAAAAGATTCAATGTTAAGGACTCTCGTAAACATTTTATTGCTCTGAGTTATTAAAGTTGGAAAAGACTATACAATTTAGCGGCAGCTTTCTCCCCCCCCCCCCCCCCCCCCCACTGAATACATTATCCGTTTCTGTCGTTTGAGCTAATAAGCCTGTTTCTTTCTTTTAGTTCATTTTTGATGCTACAAATTTATTCCATGCACGGAAGTTTTGCGTGTTTTATTTTGTTGGAAAAAGCACAAGGGCTGCAGGTTCAAATTCTTTGAAATCTAAAATAAAACTTAAGTAAAATATATTTAAACGAGGGACACTTCTAATATTCATAATAAAGTTTTAACCAGGGAGGGTAGGGGCGATCAGGTCAGGTGCCCCCCTCCCACACAGAAGACCCCGTTTATCAGGTAACTATCCGGTATACGGCTGATTTTGAAATATCCGGAATCCGTTCTAGCCACTGCAATAAAGATTCTGCTATCCCACACGATAAGATGGCCCACTGAATGAACAGCATTTTGCTCTAAGCAACGATAAACGACGAAAGAGAGTTTTTGCATAAAATAAGAAGACCTCTTTGAATTATAATTTCCTATCCACAGTAGATAGTAGATATATTTTAAGATAAAGTAACCTTGCCTACTTCTCCACGTACGAGCACAGACCTCGTGCGAAGCGATGCTGGCAGCGCAGTCATTTATCAATTTTAATGTTCCTCACTTCACGTTATGGACTGACCCAAAACTGATGTCTGTACCAGTATAATACTTCAGTTATCCAAACGTGGTATTTCACTGCCAGAGAAGACAAAAATGGTGTCAGCAACATTGCGTTAAATCAGTTCGCCCCACCTGGTACTTCACATACCTTCCTGACCCAAAACCGTTGTCAACAGAGTTACATGATCCACTTAGCAATACATGGTATAATTCGTTCAGATTGGCAAAAAATCATTTTGAAAAAAAATTATTATTTTACATTCGAATTGCAAAACTTATTTTTATAATCATAGTTGGAATTTCAAGAAAAAATTTAGGTCATCAAAATAAAAAAACAAGAATAAATAATTCATTGCGCCGAAAGATGTTGTTAGTTTTAATTTTTGATGCAAAGAGCTCAAACCAGCAAATTTACTACATTCTCCTTCCTTATATATAGCCGTAAATTAAACTCTTGTACTATTTAAAAACAGTAAAGATTAAGATAATACTACGAGAAAAATATTTATAGCAAAAAGTCTTGTTGAGCAATTGAATGAAAAAAAAAATATCTTGCTCTCAAGAAATACATTCTGGTTCGTTGTATGAGAACCAGAAAAAAAATTACGGAACTTTTAAAGTGGACGAAAGGCTTAAAGAAAAGAAAAAAGTTTCGTCGCTATTCTCGTTTTACAACTTTTATTGCGAACCCAATCCGTAACGGTAGGACAGTAATTGTAAAAGAGCGCAGGAAGAATAGAACTTTTGGAATAGGAACAAGAGGACAAAGGAAAAAACCTAATTTGGTTCAAAATAAAATGACTGCTTTGAGCATTCTATATGAATTCTTCTGTTGAGAAATAAATAGAATTTTAATTTTAAAAGTTATGAAGTTGACAAACTTTCAAAACAATCAAGTAAATCATTTCCAATGGACATACGAGTAAAAGTTATATTGACTGTTTTTATTAACGGAAATTACTTGTGCTTTTGTGTACGCCATAGGTATGCTTCGCTGTCATCGAAATAGGAATTAGAGGAGATGTAAAGATGAGGGAATGTTTACTTTTTATAAAGATTAATTATAATTGCTTTCTTTTTCTTTCGCTAAGATTTTAATAGAAAAAGTATTCTTTATTCGCATAATCATGTTTGTTTTCCATAGCAGAGTAGAGTACACAACTTAAACTTTAGGAGTCTATTAAAATGATGACATTACAAGACGAAACACACACATATGAAAATAAGCAAAAGAATACGACCACATTAATTTTCTATCCTAGTTCCAAAGTCTACGCGCCTTCTGCGCTGTTTACAAAATATTACCAATAGACGGCGCTGATGTGGGACTATTACAATTTTCCTATTGGGGGAATGGGTTGTGGGTGCAATTGAATTTATCTGTAACCATTTTTCAACATCATGCAAAACAACTAAAACATACGTGCCTAAAATATAGCTTTGAAAAGTGCCCATCTCACCGAACAGCAAAACCCTTTGCCCCATTTTAAAACTAATATTCTCTTTTCTTACTCTGAAGACAAATCAAATATCAGAATATTCTAATTCTAAATTCTAATTTTAAAATGTTTCTTAACACTTTACCGACCGCTAGCGGTTCTTCAACTGCATATGCACGTCCGATCAGCCGCTCAGCCGCTGATTCTCCCTGGCGAAGCAATGCACTTAACGCAAATGAGCAATGTACCTCAATACTAATAATATTTTTTTTGTTTGTTTGTTTGTCTACTCATAACTTCTTACCGGATGAACCGATTTTCATGAATTTTTTTTAATCGATAGAGGGTGGTTTCCCATAGGTCCCGTACCTTCGTTTGACCATATTCGATAATTAGAAAAAAAGTTATGGGCAGAAATGTAGTATTTTTTTTTGTTTTTTCATCCATAACTTTTGACTAAATGAACCGATTTTGATTATTTTTTCTTTGATCGATAGAGGGTGGTCTAATTCAAATATCGCGCATCAGTTTGACTACATCTGTTTTTTAGAAAAAACGTTATGGGTGAAAAATTAGTATTTTTTCATTTTAATTGGAAAGGTTAGGATCGATTTTTCTTTGTTGGAAAAGTTGTTAATAAAAATAAAACTCATTGTTAAAAAAGAGTTTGTTGCCATTAAGATGTCATATTAAAAGCAATTATTACAAGAAATAGACTGAAGGCTTCTCTGAAGAAGAAATTAAATCCAATCAGTTTGCTTGCTCTAGTGACTCTTTAAAATCGATTTTAAAACGAAATTTATCTTTCAAACGGTTAGTTTTTAGTGTCATTCCCTCAAAGGCTTCCCCTTTGATATGTATGTTATAAAAATAGAGTATTTATATAAAAATGTATTTACACTAAAAAGGATGAAATAAAATAATTTTTGGAAAAAAATAGAACCGACTTCAAACTATAAATTGCGCTAAAAAGTAAAAAATAATATTATTCTTTAAACAACTTCGATACGACTTTTAAACATAATTTTTGAAGTCGGTGCAAAATTATGATGGATTTTGATACATGATTCCTTTTGTAACTATGAACCAATTACAAATATAAATAGCGTAGAGTTTGCAACAGTTTCAGTGTAAAATAACGCATGGTGTAATTATAATTGGACTCATAATTCAGTCCAATTATACGTATATTATAATTCAACTATAATTATAATATATTACAATTATGGTATATTATAATTCATCCTGTATATGAATGATGACTGTGAATTAATTTTTATGCATTTTCGGAAGAGGTAAATAAAGGTTGCCTACCTTTTCTCTCCAGTCAAAGCGAATCCAGACAATGGCTTCCGAATCCGCTGAAACGTTGAATCTTGTTTTGGATGTGACGGTAAATGATTTCCGAAACTAAGAGTTGACATAGACTTTAATACCATCACCGATAGTACAGAATGACTTTCGAATATAATTTTAGACTAGTTACGAGTTATGACTTTACTATACATGCCTTAGAATCAATCACCACACAACACTCAACAAAAGAATAGAATAGAATCAACCAGAATAAAAAAAAAACAGAATAATTGAATGAAGTCTTTTCCCCCGTCCGGAGACGCCCTCTATCAATCGGGTATAAAGTTAAAGTCTCTTTTTTTTTTTGCTTAAAGTCAATTTAAGGCTTCGTTTCTGAACATATTCCCCGGGGCGACGAGTCAACCTCATTATCTGGAATAGGCAGGATCGCAAGCTGGGAAACAGCACGTGTTGAGGCGCCCTTGGATGTTTGGATGTTGGCAACCCGGCAAATCCCATCAGAACCTGTATGAATGGCGATGACGCGACCACATCTCCACACTGTGGAAGGAGCAGTTGGGTCTTTCACGAGGACGAGTTGTCCGATGGACACTTGTTTGTTCTTCGTGGTCCATTTAGTTCGGGACTGGAGGGTATGAAGGTACGAAGTGGACCACTGCCGCCAGAATCGATCTTTAAGCTGCAGCAGGAGAGGCCACCTAGAATTAAGACTTAAAAGTGAACCATTAGAATGAGATTCAGGAATTTCGAGCAAAGGACAACCAATTAGGAAGTGGCCAGGGGTTAAGACGTTACAGTCTTTGGCATCAGGGGATAGTGGGTAAAGGGGGCGAGAGTTGATAATAGCCTCAATTTGACAGAGGAGGGTGGTAAGTTCTTCGAAAGTCATTAAGGCTGCTTTGCAAGTTTTAGTCAGATGACATTTGGTAAGCTTGATAGAGGCTTCCCATATACCTCCGAAATTTGGGGCATATGGAGAAATGAATTGCCAACATATATTTCGTTGGGATGAATAATCTTGAATTAATGGATCATGAGGGATTTTGAAGAGGGATTTCAGATAGGCTGATGCACCCACGAAATTGCTGCTATTGTCACTGAAGACATGAGATGGATAGCCGCGACGAGCAACAAATCGTCGGAACGCTGCCAGGAATGCAGCTGAAGATAAAGAAGAGACTGCCTCCAGGTGCACTGCTTTGGTGCTCATACAGATGAATAGGCAAATGTAGGCTTTGAAAATACTTGATTTTCGAGCGTGTTGGCACTTGATTAAAATAGGCCCAGCAAAATCCAAACCCACCTTCTCGAATGCGCGGCAAGGATTGATTCTTGCACTCGGAAGATCACCCATCATCTGGGAAATTGGTTTTGCCGATACTTTGAAACATTCAATGCATTTCCGGAGTTCTTTTCCAACGGTTGATTTTCCATCCGGAATCCAAAATTTCTGTCGTATGAGTGATAGGACTAGTTCTTGGCTGCATGAAGATTTGAATGATGGTAGTGTCTAACAACAAGAATGGTGAAATGACTATGTGTGGGAAGTAACATGGGATATTTCTGATCAAAGTTCAATTCTTGTTGGTGACGCAGACGTCCTCCAACGCGCAGGATACCTTCCTGATCCAGAAAAGGATTTAAGGCTATGAGTTTGCTGGATTTTGAGAGTGTTTTATTAGAGTTAAGTTGTTCGAGTTCAGGATGAAAAGAAGAATGTTGAACCAATTTGACGATTGTCTTGAGAGATGTATTTAATTCACCAGCGTTTAACGGTCCTGTAATTTTAGACTCGGATTTTGAATTATTGTAGAATCTAAATACCCATGTCACAGTTCGAATTAATTTCAGATATGAGGAGAATTTGTCTAATAGATCAAGAGAAGGATTAACTTGGGTGAGAAAGGATGCACTCTCAACGTTTGAATGAACATGAATGTCTGATGAAGGTTTAGACAGCTCTTGCTTTGGAGAATCTTCCTCAAAAGAGACAGGATCAAAGTCAATAAGCCATGTTGGCCCATTCAACCATTCTGAGTGTTCCATGAGTTGTTTTGGATAAAGTCCTCGACTAGCGCAATCAGCAATATTAGACTTCCCTGAAATGTGATGCCATGAATCTTTTGATGTTAAAGAATGAATTTTATTTACACGATGCTGGACGAATTGATTTCCTTTAAATGGTGGATTTTTAATCCAACAGAGTGCAATTGTTGAATCACACCATAGATAAATGTGATGAATGGGGAAATTTATCGCTTCTTTGAATGTGTCAACCAATTCAGCGAGAAGAACTGCACCCCACAGCTCCAACTGAGGTAATGTTACCTCTTTGATGGGTGCAACACGTGTTTTGGATGCCATTAAGAATATGTGCGATGAATTGCGAATGACTCTAATGTAGATCACAGCCGAATAAGCCTTTAAAGAGGCGTCACAAAAGCCATGGACTTCTACCTTTACCGAATTGACAACATGAATGTAACGGGGAACCTTAATCTCCTTGAAATAATGAATTTCGGCTTGGAACTTATTCCATCGATCGATAATTTCAGCTGGTAAGGGATCATCCCAACCAACATTTGATTTCCACACATCTTGTAGAATAATCTTCAAAAGTACAGTTGCAGGGGCAACATTGCCTAAAGGATCAAAGATGCGTGCAATTATTGACAATAACTGTCTTTTAGTTGAAACAGTCTCTGATGGAACTGCTCTGACTTGGAATGAATCGATAGTTAAATCCCAGAACAGACCTAGGATTTTTTGAGCAGAATCATCCTGAAATGAATGTGTGAAGGTACTAGCCTTTAAAGCATCTGGTAACTGTGCAATGACTTCAGGATGGCTACATGACCATTTTCTGAGCTCGAAACCACCCGAAGCCAAAAGGTCTAAGAGTTCTTTGATTATGGATTTGGCCGACTCGACTGAATCAGCACCAGCTAACAGATCATCAACATAAAAATGATCCTGCGCTAGTTTGGTTGCTTCGGGAAATCGGTCTTTTTCGTCCCTGCATAGTTGTTGTAGGATACGAATGGCTAGATAGGGGGCACAAGCCGTAACATATGTAACGGTATTTAGATGATAAATTTGGAGATACTCCTTTGGTGATTTTCGCCAGAAAATTTGTTGGAATGATGTGTCTTCACTAGCAATCATGATTTGGCGGTACATTTTTGTTATATCAGCTGAGAATGCAACAGGGAAACATCTGAATTTTAATAAAATGTGAAAAATACTCTTTTGTAGTTTTGGTCCCTTTAGAAGTATATCATTTAATGAATTTTGGTTACTCGATTTGTAAGATGCATCAAAGACTACCCTAAGTTTAGTGGTAGTACTACTCTCATTTACTACACCGTGATGCGGTAAAAAGTAGTTTGGTTGGGGAGAGATTTCCTTTGGCTAGAAGAGAGTCATATGGTTAAGAAGTTTGTATTCTTCCATAAACTCAGTGTATTTTTCCTTTAACGACTCGTTGGATTGTAATTTTTTCTCCAAAGAAAAAAATCGTTTCATAGCTCCCTCTTTGCTTTCCCCAATTTATGAATTTTCTTTAAATGGTAATTTGACGATGTATTGCCCTTCTGAATTTCGCGAATTTGATTTGTCGAATATTATGTTACATAAATCGCCTTCGTCACTTTGTTTATCAGATTCTTGAATGGATTCCAACTCCCAAAATTGTTTGAGTGTGTTGTCAATATTTACAAGTGTATGGCATGTGACTGATAAATTTTGATTTTTAGTTACCGAAGTATTTACATTGCCGACAATAAATGTCCCAACTTGGTGCGTAATGCTGCTGGTGTGCGTTTTGGTCCCAAGATAGGAGGACCTGAAATTAATGATAAAAATATGTCCGCACCAAGTAGGACATCCACATCGCTCTCCACAAAATACGATGGATCAGCCAGGCAAAGACATTTTAAATGAGGCCAATCCACCCTTGCCATATTAAAATTGGGCAGAGATGTTGTGACTTTGTTCACCACAAAAGCCGTCACTTCAAACGAGTCTCCTGAAAAGTATGGAGAAAAGGCAAATTTTGTTGAATATAAGCACGTTTCAGCATAGATTTCGTTTATGCCTACCAGACGGTGCTTTGTTTGTTGCATCGGTAAGTGTAGTCGCTCCGCGCAATGTTTGGAAATAAGACAGTTTTGCGAGCCATTGTCCACTAATGCCCGACAGGTTATCTTTTGTCCAGTTTTAGACTTTACTTTGATTAGCGCGGTGGATAATAAAACGTGATTTGATTCTTGCGACTTCGTGCAACTATTAGCGACCGTGCTGACTGACTGGTTGATGATCTTGGTCATTAACTCTATAAACATGCAGTAAGGTGTGATGCCTAGCCCTACAATTCTCGCAACTGAATCCTATCTTGCACGTGTCTATGGTATGATTGCTCCTAAGACAATTCTCACATAAGTGGTTCTCCTTAACGACATTCCATCTGTCATTAATATTCAATGACTGAAACGTGGGACATCGAAATAATGTATGACTTTGGCTATGTGGACATAGGATACATTTTTGAAATTTAACTTCCCTATTTACACTTTCTTCTTTAACAACGGTGTACATTAGATTTTTTTACATTATTTACAACAGATTTTTCTTGGAATTTTTTAACTTCCGGCTTAGAAAATTTATTTTCTTGCATACTTCGGGCTTCTCTCTCGATGAAGTTTTTAAACATTTCAAGAGACGGACATGAATCAAAATTGAGGGTGAGCTCCCATCGTTGAATAACTGGCTCGTCCAATTTAGATGTAAGAAAGTTAATTAATATAAGATCTGTTAAAGTATTGCTTTCTAAGCCCAACGTTTTCAAATTTCGAATTGCTTCATTGCAAATGTCAATTATCTATAGTAGTAATTTAGAATTGTTTGCCCTAACTATCTTCATTTTAAAAATTTTATTTATTTGGCCTATTGCCAACTGCCGTTTGTTCTCGTATCTACCACATAGCAATTCCCAACAATGCGTTAAATTTTCTGGAATTATGGCAAATCCTCTAATTAATTTTGAAGCATCTCCGTGAATACATGACTGAAGGTACGTAAGCTTTTCCACATCATTTAACGACTTGTTTTCAAGAATAGATGCATTGAATATTTCTTTGAAGGAAAGCCATAATTCTGAATTGCCAAAAAAATGTGGAACATCTAATTTTGGGAGCCTAACAGCAAGCGACTGTTCTGTTTTAAACGAATTTTCACTTTTACTTTTTTCCATTGGGCTTTTGCTTTCTAATTCAATGCTCCAATTCAATAACAAGCTTTTAGTTTCGATGTAATTGTCAAAATAATCGTCGCTTTCATACTGAGAACACGCTGAGAACAAAAGTTCCAATTTACTCTCAAAATTATCGACTTTCGTTTTTAAGATTTTTATTTCACTAGAATTATCTGTAACATTTTTAACAATATTTTCGAATAACTTAATTTCTTTTATTAACATCTCCAGCTTAAATGAATTTTTAGATTGCTTCGGAGCCATGGTTAAATAATTAAGCTTCAATGTATAGTACAATAGAATATCGAATAAAATCACACAATAATAATGATGTTTGAATAAACAATACTTTCGTTAATATTATTTACCGAAGATAACTACTCCGTGCTCTGACGGACCATGCTTTATGTATATGAATGATGACTATGAATTAATTTTTATGCATTTTCGGAAGAGGTAAATAAAGGTTGCCTACCTTTTCTCTCCAGTCAAAGCGAATCCAGATATATCTTCCGAATCCGCTGAAACGTTGAATCTTGTTTTGGATGTGACGGTAAATGATTTCCGAAACTAAGAGTTGACATAGACTTTAATACCATCACCGATAGTACAGAATGACTTTCGAATATAATTTTAGACTAGTTACGAGTTATGACTTTAGTATAGATGCCTCAGAATCAATCACCACACAACACTCAATAAAAGAATAGAATAGAATCAACCAGAATAATAAAAAAAAAACAGAATAATTGAATGAAGTCTTTCCCCCGTCCGGAGACGCCCTCTATCAATCGGGTATAAAGTTAAAGTCTCTTTTTTTTTTTTTTTTGCTTAAAGTCAATTTAAGGCTTCGTTTCCGAACACATCCAAAAAACGACATACATACAATCTGAATGTATAACCTCCGTTCTTTGTGAAGTCGGTTAAAAATGCAGATGATATAGCAAACGGCAATTGTTTATCACCATGACTACCGATTGACAGCCTATTTTTAGGTCGCCCCGAGTAAAAAGCAATTAATAGGCTATCGGTCGGTAGGCGTTGGCGATAAAAAGTCGATTAATAGGCGATCGGTCGGCAAAGTGTAAAAAAACTGTTCTATGAGCCTTTCCTTCTTGGAATATTCTCTTTGGTACACTAAGTCGTGATAACGCGTTGTGGGGTACTGCTGTCTGATTTTTTAAAAATTATCTATATAAAAATAATTTGCTTGTAAGATTTGTTGTGAATAAATACAATGATTAAAATCAAAGAATTTGAGATATTCGCAGCGCTCAAAATTTTGGCGAACTGTGCCAGTTGGAGAATAGTTTAACACGTCCACACTGGCGCGTACCACCGGTGACCCGCACTATAAACTGTCTCATCGGGAGCCGCCAGATGAAGCGCAGCATGAATTCGAGCGCCGCCTCGCAGCGAAAAACATGAAAATCGGCGCCGGCGTAAACGTGTTACAACACGTGTAACTCAGCATTCCTTACTGCTCAAATACTACTAAGGGGGGAGGGGAACTGTCTAAGCATGTAAATATTGTAACACAAAAGCAACTTAGCAGTATGAAAAAAGCATGTTCAAGCATTAAACTCCGTAAAGCTTTTTAACCATTTGAATGCGATAAAACATGGATGGCGTAATGCGCTGTGCCGTTTTCCGCTTTTTGCATCTATTACCCCTTCCTTAATAGCTTTTTGAAAATGCGTCTACTACCCTCTTGCGCCATGTTTTCGGTTGTTACTTTTCGTCCAGACGGACTGAAATCTGAAAACCTTTCCACCGATGATGTTTGCGAAAATAAAAATCCGCGTCGCGAAGATTTTTGGAGCCATTTTCTCGATTCCGCAGAATCCTTAAGTAATCCCGGAGAGAAGGGAAAAAGTTCGACGAGAACTTCTAAATAGCAAAAAGGAGCTCGCTGAAAGTTTCATCTCTTCCCATGATGAAATTTATGCTTTTAAAAATAAATAGAAACCTTCAGACTCTGCGAAAAAATATTTTTATTCGGTCGTCCGAAAGAATTTTCCGAAAAATGAGACATTTCCATTTTTTCGTCGAAAACTCTAAGCATTTTATAAAATTTTAATCTTAGAAGATCAAATAAGATGAAAGCGTTATGTATAGTTTTACGGAGAAAGCTTTGAAAAAAGCATTTAAATTGCATTAATAAAAATCCTAAATTTAATGGCATCTAATGTTGCAAAAAAAATAGCACACATTTGGAAAATAGGGAATTAATAAGTTTGAAGTTTACTCTCAAAAGCTTAAATACCAACGTAGCAATATGAACATTTATGCGCCTAATGAATATGAATATAAATTTATTCATTTTTGAGAAGAAATCATATTTATGACGAAATTTAATTAATGATCACTAATATTAAAATTAAACTTAAGTCTTACTGTTTCCTTTTTTATTTTATTTATTTGGGGGGGGGGGGTATTTTTTTTTTCTTATAGGTCTGATAGACGTCGAAATAAAGAATCAATAAAATAAGGAATGGTAAACGTTGAAAATAAAGATTGTTATTCGTGAAGCTAGGAATATGAGATCCACTTTATTAATTTGATGTTTCCACAGTGACTTTTCCTTTTGGATGGAACAGTAGCATAAAAAGAAAGTCATCGCATTCAACAGATACTGGGATACTCTGTTTATCCGTATGAATTCCGCATTAAAGTTCATTATCATGTTAACAGGTAATCATATGAATGCATTAGTTTTCTTTGACACATACGCATTTTTATTAAAACCTTATATTTTAAGGTTATTCTAATTAAGTAATAAATTCTCTCTTAAATGTTGATGTTATTATTTGGTTGACTTGACTTTATGACAAATGTTTCAGCAAATTAACACTTGCGACATTTGTTGTAAGTCTTTTCTTAAAATATCTGAAAAATTAGTTTCCTTCGGACAAATAAATGGGAAAAATAACGGCAACATTAACTGAAAGAAAGAGGATATCTTTCAAAGCAATGTCATACTTTTATTACATTAACATAAATTTCAAAAGGAAACACACAGAAAATTCATCAAATTCAGATTTCTGGTGATATTCCACAGCTTGGAGTTTTGCCAGCGATGTCAAAACGAATTATGCCATGATTAGCAAGTAAAATTGGAAGGGAAGAAAAATATTCTTTTGTTTAAACGACTTAGATCTTCCAAAATAAACATTCATAAATAAAACAGGAAGTAATAAATTATGAGGTCTTTGAGTAATTTTTATTTTGAGGGGTATATCTCGTCTCGAATATTATCAGCATCGGGTCGTCCATCTTCGGAATAGACGTTTTGTTTATATCATAATATCAACTATTATGGCGTTTTCTATGAATTCTGCAAGAATAGTTGCATAAAATCAAAAAGATTTTTTTTCCTTGATAATTTTCTTACTTTATTTTCTATTTGATGCTATTACGTATGTATAAATTTAGTACGAAATTAAAGTAAAGATAATTACAGAATTACAGGAGAAGTAAAAAGTTAAAAATTTTAAAAACCCAGCAAAAAAATAATAAACCAGTCATTTAAGAAGTCATTAAAGTTAATTCATTAAAAAAGTACATTTAAGTGCTAAAACAGCCTAGAATAGAATGACAACTATAATCAAGATATTTATAAATTTAAAATATAGAAATGATGAGTAAGAAAAGCTAAATTGATTGACTTTTCAATGGTAGCCACCAATTAAAAAAATAACGAGAAAAAGAAGTTAAAAGGCGCTTCTTCCTTGCAACGCGAGAATTCAAATAGTGAAAATCAGTACTGATACTGCCAGATATCCCTTCTATGCTACAAGTAAATAAAAATTAAATAATTTTGAAAAAGATTAGAGATCGAAGCTAACAGTAACATTAAAAATCATTATTAAAAGATGAAGAATTACCAACTCCGATTCCAAAACTCAATATTCGTACCCTTCCAGCCGGCCACATCACTACACGTGCACGTTAAGAAAATCTTCAGAAAAATTATTATTCAAAGTTTAATTTTTTAAAAGCAGAATTTCATTATTCAAAGCATTACTGCTATTACAATACGCTTTAATCAAATAGTTTGAGAAATTATGACGCCAGGGTTTATTTTTACTAAACACGATTTCCAATTTTGTAAAGAAATAATAAGAAAACAAAAATATCTGCGTTTTTAAAAAATTGTAACCAGGGCCAATTTCGAATGAATGATTTTGAAAATTAACAGAATGCCAGCATAAATTGGTTTTCTTAACCAAGACAGTCTGGATAGATTTGCTCCCTTATAGAATCAAAGAATTGGTTTTCTTTAAACCAATTACAGTCTGGATAGATTACTGCCTTATAGAATCAAATAATTCAAAATTAACTATAAAAATGTCATCAATATAACTTTCCGCCATCTTGATGATTTCGTTTGTTAAAAAGTTAGGTAGAGAAAGATAATTGCGTTCATAGAATAACAAAAATGAAAAAAAAAACAGTTATTATAAATAAAAACTTACGGAAAACATAAAAGTAATTTTCTTGGATGCAGCACTCATCCTCAATTGTAGAAGACAGATTTATAATAGCTTCATAAACTACATATCAAGTGGTATTGAAGTGAATAAATTTTCAAAATCGTAGTACCCAGATGATACCCCCTTACTGGTGCTACAACTTTTATTTATAACTTCAGTATTTGATGATGCAAATCCACTCAACTTTAATATTATTTAAAAACAGGAGAAAATGTTTTGATTGTTTTTTCCAAAAAACAGCAAGAGGTTTACCAATCGAATTACTGGCGGGACTGAATATTACAATATTTTTGTGAAACTTCGGATTGATGGCATAAAGAAAAGGAAAATTTAAACTTTCAGGAACTCTGATCTTAAATAACTCTGAAAAATATTAATATATAAAAGGCCAAGAATTTGGTAATGATTATTTTTTTATCAAATGAAGTATATCTCTCTTTGTCAATATTCTCTACTAGGGTGCGAAAGAAGAAATTTCTTTTAGTTGCATGACGCATCTGACTTTGTATATAAAAATTTTGGTGCGTAATATGTAACGGTTGGGCCTCTATTGCTCAAAAGTAAAAAACAAAACTGTTTTAATTGGGCTTAACAATGATATGTCTTACTTTTAATACCATATGCGGGCTATGCTTTCTTTTGAGACCTATTCCGACAGTTGCTTATGCACATTTAAGCAGTTTTCTAATAAATAATTCAATCTTGGAAGAAATAACCAAACTTTTTTTGTTCTTTACGCTGCAGTCTTATTTAAAGGTAAGCGTCTTCATTAAAAAAAAGTATTTATTCGTATGTATTCGTATGCATTAATATTTAACATAAGTATTGATTTTAAAAAGAGATTCAATCCTGAAAAAGTATTTGTACACGTACGTTAGGGTCCCCAGGGAACAAAAGCCACTGTAAATACGAGCCGACATCAGGCATTTCAGCAAAGGGGTGTAAGTGACCAAAATAAAAATTTTGAGATAGCTAATGCAAATGATAAATTAAACACCCTTCTGTTTTGTGGGAAAGAGATTTTGGTAGTAGCTTTGACAGATACTGCAAAAAAACGTGGCTTAAAAAAATTACTAAATAACAGCATTCCGTTTGGTGGCAAAGGGATGCAAGTGCACTTACATCCGTTTGGATCTAAATAAAATTATTTGATTTTTCAGTTAGTTTAAATACGTAATGCAGACGATCTATTTACGAAACTTAAAGCGGAGAAGAAGAAAAAAAATAGGAAAATAATTCCGAATTGTTGAATAAAAATAATAAAAACAAGGCTTAAATCGTCTGCAGATTTTTTTTTTTGTCATGTTTTTATGCGGTAATTTGTCTAATGGCAATGATTTTTAGTTTGTTGATAAATATAATTATTCAAAATTTATATTATGCAGTTTTTATAAAGTTTATATCACTAACCAATTATCTTTATTACTGTGTAAATTAGTAAAATGAACAAGACACATTTTTCATTTAGTGGCAAAATGGTTAAGTTAACCACTTGGAAGCAAAGGGGTGTAAGTGAAAATAAGCTATTTTAAAAAAAAAAAATCCTACCCCAAATCTAATAATCAGCAACACTTCACACTTCATACTTAAACTAGCACATATATTTAGGACTCGAAAATTAAAAAAAAATATTTACATGAAGAACCTCTAGAATTTAGTATAGGAATTAAACTTTAAACGAGTTTTACTCAAAATGATACTTTAGTCACTTACATCCCTTTGCCTCTCACCGCCTCATTTCAGATCAGATTTTTCATTTTTGAAAAGGTGCGATTACCAGAGCGAAGTTTCTGGCATCATGTCACATTACTAAATCTCGCAAAACTGGGGAAAGCTTAAATGCCAGAGAGAAAGGAACATCGCCAAAAAGCGATGCCTGCCATAAAGGACAACCACGTAGATTACATATTCTGACCAGAAATGACGGATGCGTCACTCTGTCTGTACAGCAGCTCTACGGGGAGCTTGGACATTGTCACAAAGGGGGGCTGTAACTGAAAACTGAAAGTCTGGAAACGCTGTCCCATAGTTTGGCGATAAAAATGATTGACCCAAAAAGCCCATTTAACTTGGAAACATGGAATTTTCTTCGTTCCAATACGCCTTCGAAGTTTATTAGTCCTTTGATTACCCACAATGTTTTGAGAAAATCTTATCAATGCATTATAAGATTACTATAAACAGATAAATACTAAACGAGTTCTTGGTATATACTATTTACTGCGAAACTTCATCCTATAAGCTCCCAAATGATTTCAAATCTATGCGTCCGTCCTCCAATACCACAATCAAATATTTCGAGTCCCGTCTTTTCCTCCAGAGGGACCCACCATTTCTCATCGTTTCCACTTACGAATGCAAGTTGCCTTTCCAGATTCTCCGAAGAAGACACGAAAATGTATCCAAAAGAGGATTATTTTCCTCTTCTGCGTTATTTTGGATGAAAATAGGGGAAGATTCTTTCCTTTTTCAATTTTTATTTACGGTCGCATTCAATTTATTTCGCATCTTCCTCGCCAGCTTTCTCTTTTATACTTTCAAAAGGATTGAATATGTCTTTTGTTTTGCTCATATTCTGCGTACTGCCGTATTCTCCTCATTTTGAGCGGATCATTTCTTCCAAAATTGGTAGTTCAGAATGAAATAATCTTTTCAGTAGTGGAACCTATGTGGTGTTTGTGTCTCTCTCCGGCAAAAATTCATTAAATGAATCTCCCAAGTTTTTTAAAAAAAACTTATATTCCGTTTACATATTCTTGTTTGAACATTTTTTGTTCTCCCCCTTCCTCTCTCTTGAAATCTATCCTTAACTCTACTGTTGGGAAATTTCAATTTCTGTTATGTTTCTTCTACAGTAAACAACCACTTCAGTCAGAAATGTGTTGCAGCATTCTTCTTTGCTTCAAAATAAGCTGGTGTTGCGTTATGATTTTCTCATCACTTGGCGGTAAACTATGACGAATCGCCGTAAGTTATAACTAGCTAATTCAGTGGCGCGACAGCCCATTGGGGGCCATGGCCTAATGTTCCCATCCCAGCTTTCGAGACCGAGGGCCCTGGGGTGCAGAAGCAGATGTTCCGGTCAAGTGATCGGAACTGACGCGGAATCAACAGTGTTAGCTCCCAAGCATGCTTGGTCCTCATTTTACCGACCCCACAGTAGGGATGAGAGGCTGAGTCAACCCTGCCCAACCCGGGAATCGAACCCCGGACCTGTGGCATGGTAGCACGGAAGGTCCAATAACAGTGTGCAATGTAAAAATATTTCTTGTACGTTGCACCTCAAATGCTGCCAATATGTTAGCTGCAAAGGAAAGTGCTCAATTTTACTGTATTTTGATGAAACATACACAAGAAGACATCCAAATGTAGCAAAAATAAACACCACTTTTAACCGACTTCACAAAGGAGGAGGTTATGTATTCATTCATGCCGTTTGTATGCCGTTGGTTTTTTTTTTTTCTATTTTTCTGCACCCATAACTTCTTACCGGAAAAACTGTTTTTCATGAATATTTTTTTCATCGATCGAGAGTGGTTTCCCACAGATCCCGCCCCTTTGTTTGACCATATTCGATAATTACAAAAAAAGTTGTGGACAGAAATGTAGTCATTTTTTCGTATTTTTTAGAGTTGTGGGGTTTGAACACGCCACCAAAGGCGCAGTTTCAACGTTCTTTACTGCTTATTCCACTGGGCAGCTAAATATCAGCTGGAGAAATAGGTTTCTAACTAATAATAGGTTTTTGTCCCTTTTTTTTGTTTGAATTTGCACACCAGTTTATGGTGAAAGCAGAATAAACTTTGATTTTCAATTATCTAAACTTGGTACAACTAGAAAATTTGCTACAGAATTTTCACTTTGAATAAATTAGACTGAAAAAAGTTCGTTCAAATCGTTTTCAACTTAATTATGTGCAACATCTATATCAAACGAGGCCTGAACTGCTTGATAAATTTTGTTTGATTTAAAAAGAATGAACAATGCAGTCTAGCCTTTCCCTTGCGTGTGCATCACCTAAATTTTAAATTCTAGCTTCTCTTCAACAGAAACATCATGGTTTGTTTGAAAAAATATTTTAAATCAAGTGCTGTAGAATTTTTTGCAGGATGAAGAGATCAAAATTTGTTTTAAGAAATATATTTCAAATGGACGACCTTTGCTTTGGCATATTCCCTTTAATTTACTCACTCTAAACTAAAAGTACAAAAGAGAAAACTAAAATTACAGAAGGGAACATTTTTTTCGATTTCTTATGCTTTGTTTCACTTTTTTAAAAGAATATATGCGAGTGATTTCCAGGTTTCTGTATTCAATCGGGAAAAAAACTTTCCACTTTGCGTATTAATTAAAACGACATAAACACTTATTGACAAATGTTTTTTCTTTAATTACTTATAGATTTTAATCTGAAATTTAAATGTTTAATGAAAATTATTTCAACTCCAAATCTATCGTTGATATTCAAGAAAAAACACAAGCTCAAAAAAAAAAAAAAAAACATTCGATGGTAGTAAATTAGATTTTGTAGTTAATATTCTGTGATCTAATCAAATTATACAAAGTTCTATAAGTAAACCAACAGCGGTAGTTGGGGTTCTGTAGCATACTGTTTTTCATGGTGATTCAAAAGATTAAATTGACATAGATACCAGAGTTTTTTCATTTTGTGGTTTTTGCTTGAATGCCGATTACATTCACTTCTAATTTTTTTAAAGTTTTAAATTAACGTAAGATTATCTTTTAGCTATAGTTGAACATACACATTAGAATGGGCCAAAAAAAAATTTTTTTTATTTTTAATGGGAGCTAAAAAGGGGTAATGAAATGAGGAATGAAAATCGGTTTATATCTTCCGGCCGCGATGTGCTCTAGAATTTGATAACATTTTTAAATTGGCCTCTTCCCGGAATCTTACATCCAATAAAGAAAAGAAAACAAGAAGTTCCGTCTAGAACTATACGAGCCTACTTTCCCGTATACACCAAATTCAAATTTATAATCTAGCTATCTCTTTCTCTCTCTTTCTCATTTAGCTTTAGTTCTTAATGTTTTCAAATATACCTTTTTCAACGGATAATACATATTCGTTCACGCATTCATTTTTTCCTTTATTCAGCCATTCATTTATGCATTCATTCGTTTACTGATTTAAATGTTTATTCATTCATTTACTCATTCATGTATGTATTCCCTCATTTATTCATTCTTTTCCTCATTCATTTATTCATTGATTCATTCTTTCACTCATTCATTTATTCACTGAGAAATATCCTTAAAAATTCCGATAAAAAAATTTCATAGGAAAATAGGCTCGTTAGTTATGGAAGAATTTTCTATTTGTACATGTTCTACGTTATAAGAGCTTTCCGATAAAGTTTATTCCAAGCAAATCGGTCCGTTAGATCAGGATTTATATAGGATTGAAATTTCCCCGTAAGCGCTATGTTAATTTTTTGAACTGTTCAAAAGTGAACAAAACTGTTCAAATTGATATTTCACGCCAAGCGCTTCTTCCAGTAAGCTTGTTCAATGAATTGTTTGGAATATGGATCTTGTACCCAGAGTTTACATAATTTGCTTCATTTTCGCCCATAGGCGCTGATGTTAAAATTTTTTGAACTGTTCAAAATTGAACAAAAAATTGTTCAAATCAAAAAGTAAAATATAGAAATGAGATGTCCTCGCCGAGATCTTTCGAATGCAAAAAGAATTTTTCGAATCGGACTATTCGTTCAAAAGTTATTAGGGGGGGACAGACCGACAGACACACATTTTCCCCATCTCAAAACCCTACTTTCAAATTTTTTATTTTTCAATCTTTATTTAATTACTTCACTTTTTTTTTTACTTTTCTTTATTTTTAACGATATTTTTACGATACATTAAGCCTTCTTTCATGCTTTATTACTATTTTTTTTTTACTTTTACGTGAAAGTAGGCTAAAAAGGAAAGTATTAGTATTGGTTTTTCCTTTGAACTGTGATTCACCTTTATTTTAATTCTATTAACATTGGGCCGGCAAGTATTGATTGCTTCAAATGATATTTAAACTTTTTTTTTTCCTGCGGTTCTAATGCACAGGGTTTTGAGATACTACATTTGAGAAGAAGAAAATTTAAAATATATATAAAAATGCTAATTTTCCATAACACCGATAAACTTTTGAGAACGTACGAGACTAGAAGGCATACATCGATTTAAGTCTTTTTTTTAACTTTCCCCAAATTTTGCTGCTCGCTCTCTCTCTCTCTCTGTCTCTCTTTGACCGAATAGCTTTATTAAGTTAACTGTTTCTTTTATCACCTTTAATTTTTAATTATGTGTTTTGCTGTGCTTCTTTAAAGGTTTTTCTTTAATTTCACACCATACATATACTATTCTCCATGTATGTTTCGTGGGAAATAAAGACCTTGACCTGTACTGCATTATCCTGCACGCACATTTAATTGTTTCTCGAGATTCAATCTTCCAAGACATAAACAGACCAGCCAGCAACTCCAACTAAGATTGGAAAAGTAAATCTCCAGAGAAGTTCTCCGCGAAACCCAATCAAAGTTTCCGTAAAGTTTCAAAGAGGAAAACGAAAAGCGATGCAACGTCCTCGTCTGAAACAAGTATCTTTTCCTCTCTGCAGTGGTATGTTATTTTCTTTCGGAAGAATAGTTATGACAGCTCTTCACAAAACTGACAGACTGAAAAACGTTCAATTTCGAGTACTTGTCAGAAAACTGGAGCTATCGGTCTTTGCTGTCAATGCAGACAAAGCCATTGGGGAGACCATATTAGAAAATGTCCCCTGCAGCAACTTGTTTTATTTAAGGGTCCGCATTTGAACCAAAATATTGTAAGATTTTTAAAGAAGAAAGCATTTTACTATTAATTACAGCAAATAATTATATGACTCTTCCAGAATTCAATAGTTAACAAAAGCTAAGTTAAATGCTTCTTGAGCGCTGCAATCTATCCTACTAAAAACGTTTTTTCGTGATGATGTGCCGACCGCTCCCATCAATCAATCGCACATCAATCTGAGCCTTTTCATCTTACTTAATCTCAATTGAATAACTTCTGCAAATATCATGATACAGACCCGAAGTATAACTTGAAATTCATCGGAAGTTTAGCTCTATTTTTCGATATAAAAAGTTTCAATTTCTGTCAAGAACTCTTCAAATATTTTTAAAAATTAGCTGTTTTCGAAATTTTAACTCACTAAATTACTTTCATCGCCACTTTTATACAAATAATATTTCCTATTCCTCGCGTTTCATTCTGATATTTAAAAAAAAATGCTTTATCTGCACGCTACTGTACGTACAGCTAGCTAAGGGGTGCAACACTACGTGTCTATGCCGTACAACATAAGAAACATTTTACCAATGAAAGTTTATGTTGTCTTGCACTCATCGTCTTCCCGCATTAATTCATTTAAGTGTCCCCGCCCAAGAAAAAAAAAGAAATGAAATGAAATATCAGGGCTGTAAGCAAAGGTGTACAGCGGAAATCTGGAGCAGCCACTTTTTGTGTTGCTCCGCTCCAACTTTTAAGGACTTGCTCCTGCTCCCTTCCATGCTCCGAATGACTTTAATAGGAGTCATTATTTATTGCTTTTATTTAATTAACTTATGTTATATGAATATGTATATGTAGAAGATTTTAAAAGCTATTTATAGACTTTATTTATGAATAAATATATAATATTGTGTTACGAAAAAAGCAGGGGGGTGAACAGGCTGGGGGAAACAGAAAATCATTTAAGTTTTTGAATTAAATTAAAAAAGAACAGTGGAGCATATTAATTTGTTTTACTTTACTTCGGAAGTTTTGAGCAAAATCTTGTTGCTCCAGTGTTCTTCTGCTCCACGCTCCACTAAAGATATGTGGTAGACGTGATGCCAACACGCATCTAAGTAATAAGAAATGATTTGCTTCAACACAACACCGCGTTGATACCAAGAACACGAAATTCTACCTATCAGGAATCGCCAAACACTATCAATCATGCAATAAACGCATTGGAATTTGAATAGATTGAGATCGATTTCCTTAGCTGAATTTGAAACGTAATCCGCTTCGTCCAGCTCCCTCTCTTCAACTGTAACTGTATCAGATACATTTCGCAGCAGGGATCGCCACGAATTGCTCGCAATTGCCGAATAAACATATCTTGCTCAGTTAGCATTAAACTCAATCTGTTAGGTAATGTTTAATGAGTACAAGATGATAGCTAAGTCTTTCCACAAGGATGTTATTAACGTATTTAGGTGAGCGATCGCAATGGAATCCTCAAATAATCACTGGAGTGTTATCTCTTACAATGAATTTGAGGGTTTCATCCCATTTCTGACATTGTCATGTGCGTCAACACTTTAGGTATAAAGTGTACGAAACCGATAAGTAGATATGATCCGCCTGCTAATCCACTTAGTAATATTTATAATGAATACTTATAATGGCTTACGCGTGTAAACATCTCAATGTTGTTTTGCCGACATTAAAAACTATCTTCGGTTAAAGCTTTCTATTTTATACTGTTTGCATGGTAAAATAAAAAACTTAATGAAAAATAATTTAATGAGAAAAAAATCCATAAACAAATATTTTTAAAAAATTGGCTCTTTTTCTTTGCATTTTTTGTTAATTTTTACATTTTTTTCTTTCTTTTTAGCCTACTTTCCCGTAAAAATAAATAAATAAAGGGTCAAAGAAGGCTTAATGTATCGTAAAAATATCATTAAAAATAAAGAAAAGTCAAAAATTAAATTATAATAATAATTAAATAAAGATTGAGAAATAAAAAATATTCAAAGTAGGGTTTTGAGATAGGGAAAATGTGTGTCTGTCAGTCCGTCTTCCTTAAAAGTTATCCCTAATAACTTTTGAGGAAATTGTCCGTTTCGAAAGTTTTTTTTTTTGCTTTCGAAAGATATCTGTGATCTGCATTCCTCAAGTATACTTTGCTCTTTGGGCAAACATTTTGCATAATAGGTTGAGGGGTTTTTTTTCCAAAAATGCCATAACATGGAGAAGTTGCGTATTTCTAAGAAAGCCACACACAAAAAAAAAAAATTAAGGGATATCTTTCGGTTTCTCATGGACATATTTTCGATGCAGAGCGAAAAAAAGTCCTCTTTAATTTTTTGATATGCCCTAGTATCGAAGATGTGTGTTAGTTAAGTAAGCCATGAGATAAAAATTAGAAAATTTTTCCATTTTAGGCAAATTTTAAAACTTTCGCGAGAGCTATTTTGTTTCTTACCGATCTACGCTGGTATCAAAAAATTGAAAATTTGTAAATAAGCTACGACAAAAATTTTAAAACAGAAAATACAATGGTAAAAAAATTTTAATTTTGAACAAAATGCGAATTTTTGTGGCGCGAGAGAAACCGGTCTAAGAGAAACATCTCTTAGTTTCCGTGAAATTTGTTCTATGAAGTTTTCTTACCAGTACAGTACTTTTGCACCCTGAAGGAGAAAACACTCTGCTCTATTCTTCCACCAACGTTTTTTTACTTATTATCTTTTATTCCGTCACATATCATAAAAATGAAGTTTTATTGTGCTTCAATTGTTTCTATCTAGACTGAACTGTTTCAGTGGGTAAAATGCAAATTCATTAATCACTTGAAATTGCTTGTTTTGGGTAATACGGAACTTTTTCATTAATGCTTGTAGATATGACCTTCAGGATACAATAATTCTATAGCCATGGGGGGGGGAAACGAACTTTGATCGTTTTTATGTTTTTAACCACCACCTTTCAATTGAAAAATTTTAGACCTTATGCTGACGTGCTAAGCCCAAATGTCGTATCTGCACCCGAGATCAAAATGAGATATTGACAAAGTTCTGCTCTTATGTGTTTGATTCAGATGCTACATTTTCTGATAGTTTTTTAATGTTTCCCATTCCCATATATGACCATAAAACATTGTATTTAGGTAAAATAAGCGACAAAGAACCACCTGCTGGCATTAACTCAATTTCGCCAAAAAGTGCGGATACGACTTTTGTGCTTAGTGCGGCAGAATGTACGTCGAACTGAAATTTTTAATAAGCAACCACGAAGGGGTAAAAAAGCATAGGGTTGAGGGAATACCTTTTGGCAATGCATTTAGGCACAAAACTAATATTAGATAAATGTTTTCGGGATACAAGCCCCTTACCATTAACTTTAGCCCCAAGCTATTTTTAAACGCATATCCACACATTTTAGTTTATATGTACTAAGTGTTCTTGAAAAAGCTAAATATATTTATGTTATTTTTCATGTAGCTTGATGTTTGGCACTCATACAGAGTATGATGTTCAGTTTTGGTTTCCATATCAAACGAAGGATATTCGCTTATTGAAAAAGGTTCATAGGAGAGCTACTTGGGTAGTGTAAGTGTCTTTCAGATTTAGATCATAATTTCAAGCTTAAAATGCTTAATATATACAGCCTCAAGAAAATTAGATTTAGAGGGGACATGATTCAGTTGTTTAAATTTATTAAAATAAATGATGTTGATGAGCTAAATTAATGCACAGGAAGTAAATCCTGAGGTCATTGTTTTAAACTTTTCAAATCCCAGACTAATCTAGAAATTAAGAAAAATTACTATTTACGTACGGTTATAGGCATTTAGAATAGCTTAAGGTAGGAAGTTTAAGGTACTGGAAGTAGCTGTTACTTGCGATGGGGTTCATAGTTTAGAGCAGCCTCTTGATCTTCATGGGGGATTGATAACTTGATCAAGACCAGCCGATCCCAGATACTGTTGCTGGTATTCATTATTGTATTTGTATTTGTTCTTTGTAAAAACTGTAGCCGTCGCAACAATAACCATTTTCGATTCAAACAAATACCAGAAATTTTTATTTCAGCCCTTAAATGGGTGTTATATCTATCTCTCTATATATATGTTTATGATGAGGGCAAAAGTAATATTTATGTGATGTAATTAATACTCATTACTAGTAAACGGTACTAGTAAATTATAACAGGTAATAACAGTCTAAAATCAAAACTAAAAAAAATAAATAAACAATAAATAAATAAACAAATAAAAACAACTGCAAAATAAATAAACAATGGATAAAAGTAAAATAGAACGACAATTTTAAAATCTCATTGCTGCCTTCATACTCTTCAATGATTGTCATTTAAAATAATCTCTCTTCCGATATTTTTCATAAGATTCTAATGAAGTGAGCCTGAGATCATTACCTGAATCTTCTTGAGGAAACAAATTCTTTATTAAAATTCTTCTGAAAGTTTAGTTGCCAAGGGATCTTTAGCAACAGCTTAAAGAATGTTTTAGTGAATGAGTTTCTAAAAGTAATAACGTGAAGAAAAAAAAAAGAGTACTTAAAAGTTTTATTTTTTCCTTCACTGTAGTGCATTAAATATTTGCTAAAATTGATGCAAAGCATTTCATATGCCTTAATCATTTTCTTTGAAAAATATTTTTATGAACAACATTTTTTCTCTCCGTTTCTTTGATAAAAGTTCAAGTGCGCTAGTGCTGCGTGAATAAATGTTTAAGTTAAAGTAAAGTTCTAAAACGGAAAATGAATGGTATTATTTTGTTTCACTACAATTACAGTGAAACATAAAAATATTCACACATTTTCAAGTCAAGCTGTTTTTTTAAAAAAATAAATTGCATCTATTATTTCATAATTTGTAGTTACTCTGCAAACAACTAATTTGTTTGTACAGTTTAATAAAAAAAACTTATATTTCATAGCTAAGTGTTTTACTTAAGATTCTGTTCGAATAAAAATCTTATCGTTCGTGCTATGCTTAAATTTGAGGTTAAAACTAACAGTTTAAACCGTACTTCCATGGAAACAGAGTTTAATTTGCATAGCTTTATAGTTTACACAGAAGAATTTCTATGAAAAATATAATAAAACAACATGGTTGACAAAATTTGGTAATTATTTTCAACCTGATATTTCAGTTGCCCAAGTCCAGACTTTAATGGCTTCTCAAAATTTATTCAAACCGACAGACATCATGGTTTCCAGATCTTTATGTTACAATTAAAATATCTGTAAAAGTATATACGTCAGACAGTGCTGTAGTAAGCGCTAAACTTTGTTGAGTCTCTGATGCTATTATAAATTTTGATTTTGCAGCACCATAAAACAGATTTTTTTTTTTTTTTTTTTTTTTTTTGCTATCGGTTTAACTTCTGCTTTAAATGGCTTGCACATAATTATTGTTGGAACCAGATCGGTTTCCGTGTTCTGCAAAATGTGTAAATAATCTCAATATGCTGCTTGATTTTGATAATTAAGATAACTCCTTAAAATACCTGATTTGATCATAATTTGAATACATGTACACCTAATTTCTGTGAATAAGCCAAATCATGGCCTCCCTAGATGTATACTGGCCGTCGAAATGGCTAAAAATGACGGAAAGGAATATTTCCTCGCTGTGCCTGATGGGGGAACTTTTACAGATCCATTTGGCGCATATAATGAGTGTTGTCGCTTTGGCATCTACCGTCTATTCTTGAACGTGTTATATGGTTTGGTATGTTGCACAGATAATTATGTCATTTGACAAAGTCTTCAATTTTAAAACAATAGGTAAGAATTAAGGCTCGACCGATGCATCGGCCTCGCCGATGCATCGGCGCCGATTGTTCAACAAAGTTGCCATCGGCCATCGGCATCTGCGGCAGATGTTAACTTTAGAAAAACATCGGCCCTCGGCCTTAAAAAACATCTAAAAGCCGATGCAAGGCCGATGTTTTTCGCAGGGACAACTTTCCAGAAAACATTCTGTCTTTCACTTTATTTTTTTCTCCATAGCTCAATTTCTATTTCCATACAATAACAGGCAGCACATAAGTTAAAAAGAAAGAACACAGAAATAATGTTATCTACAAAGTATTTGATAAAAAATTCGGAAAACTAGTTTAAGCGATCGCTGCCCGAAAACCTTCATTATTAAAATAGTTCTCTTTGAGCAGAATGCTCGCGAAATAGAATATGTTAAAGTAAAAGTCATAGAAGCGTCTTATGAGTGCTATTTGTTTTTCGCACTAGGTTAGCTGCCTCATTTTTGTCCGTTTTCTTTTAATAATGACTTAGTGCATTAGATGTCATTGTGCAATAATATTATACCATCTGCTTTTAGTTTGTCATGTTTCTTATTATTCCGAAATTGTAAACAATAAAAAGTCAACTCAATCAAAGTACGATAATAATTTTAA
Source organism: Octonoba sinensis (assembly GCA_038502835.1). Taxonomy (NCBI): domain Eukaryota; kingdom Metazoa; phylum Arthropoda; class Arachnida; order Araneae; family Uloboridae; genus Octonoba; species Octonoba sinensis. Next base: position 10,521,371 of record CM076606.1, on the reverse strand, counting down.
GTTTTACCAGCGTAAACTTTTTTCTCTTTGCGTTTTTTTTTTTTTTTTTTACTTCTTCGATTCCACGTGTTACAGTTTTTCTACAATTGTGGAGCAATCTTGTTTCATCTGCTTTTGGTGTGCGGTTGTTCTCATTATTTCATTTTTAGTTTCTATTATAGAAAAGATTGATCAAAAATAAGAAAAAAATTTAAAGTATAAATATTTATTGATTGAAATTTCATGTGTCCAAGTTCGAGTTGAATTTTCAAAATGCGAGCTCACGTGGCAACCTTAATAACATTAATAACATCTTAATAAAAATGCTTAAATTACTTTATTTTTAAAGATTGATCAAAGCATATTTTTTTTTTCAAAATACATCTTAACATTTTTTATGCGATAATAATTTTAATTTTCCCCGTTTATATTTCGTTTATTTTAGCTTCTTTGATGCCACGTGTTAGACAGTTGACAGTTTTTCTGCTATTGTACAACAATCTCGTTCCCTCTGCCTTCAGTTTAGAATATTTCTTGTACAACATAGAACATATTGATAAAAATATGAATCAATTTTTCAGTATAAATGTTTATTGATCGAATTTTTATGTGTCCAAGTTCGACTTGCAATTTTCAAAATTTTAATTCTTTAAAAACGAGTTTGGGATACAGGGTGGAACAATACCTTAATAAAAATGCTACAATTTCATTAATTTCCAAAATTGTCAACGTATATAAAAATATATATATATTTTTTTTTTTTTTTTTCAAAATACATCTTAATTTTTATAAACGATCACGTGTTTTCAGAAGATTATTTGTCAACAGAAAACTGCTGGTGCTCAAAATATTGGTTTATTTCGGTGACCTTACATATTGTGCTCATGAAACTATAAAGAACATGTCAAGTATTTCAGAGTAATTTTCAACTCACAAGAAAAAAAAATCTAATAAGATTAGTTCTTAAGACTCATCATTCTAATGACAAAAAAATCTCAAGTCTATGTTTTTAAAGCAATATTCAGCATTTCTTGGTTATAAACAAGGGATAATACTGCGAGCGAAATTTTTTAATATTTTATTTTTATTTCAGAAAAAGAGCTTAAAATAACTTTTTTAATGAAAAATAAACATGTAATCGTTCCCGCTTTTCTTTTAAAAACGGGGGGGGGGGGGGGTATCATGAAAAAAATGCGAGAGGAGGGGGTTGACAGTTTCGTTAAAAAGACAAACATACATTATTTGTTAGTCTGCGTCATAACATCAGCATTCCTCTCCATGAAAAAAAATAAGAAAATAAAGGCAGCTGCACTTGGCATTTGCAGTGCAGCTGTGATAAAGAGAAAATGTTGAAGGAAAGGGAATTAGACCCGAGCCGATCCAATAGATGTTGAGTATTTTTCTTTTGCAAAGATAAGAAAAAAGAATGTAAAATCCTCTGATATAGCATTTTTTAATTTTTTTAACCTCCAAATAGTTCTATCACTTTACTATAATCGCGAGTGATTCTTTCAGTTTTAATTACTATGTAAACTTACCCCAAACAGTTTTACGGTGCTTGAATAATGCATTTATGTTTTCATAAACATTAAAATAAGTAATAAATGATTTAAATGACATTTTTGACAAGCATTCTACACGTTTTAATGGTTTAAGGCGACTTTTTTTTCCATCTGCCATCGGCCGGTGGAAGAGGAGAATAATCGGCAATCGGCCAACAATCGGTATCGGCCCATCGGCCAAAAAATGCCATCGGTCGAGCCCTAGTAAGAATGAGAAAATAACTAATCAAATAGAAGAATTTGCTTTAGAGGATACATTTCCATAATTATTAACAATAATATAAGATTCATCTCATTTACTAAAATTTTTGCAAAAAAGTTTTCTGCTCATTACAACGAACAAAATTAAATTCACATAATACAAACTAAACATCCTAATCAACATACCTTTCAAAGATCCTGCCGTAGGGAATTTTTTCACAAATAATTAAAAAAAATACTTTAGATATTCTATGTAAAATTCTTACAGAAAACTATTCTATATAAAATGAATGTACTCTACGTATGAATAGGTTACCTGCATCATATGGGATTCCATTTGTGAATTTCCCGATATTTTTAAAGAAACAATTCTTTTGAAAATTAAAATCTTAAAAAAAAACAGTGTAAATAAAAGCTTAAAAATATTAAATTCTATTAATAAACAAGAAGTTCCGTCTAGGACTATACGAGCCTACTTTCCCGTATACACCAGCTTCAAATTTGTATTCTAGCTATCTCTCTCTCTCTCTTTCTCGTTTAACTTAAGTTCTTAATTGCTTCAGATATGCCTTTTTCAACGGTTAATACGTATTCATTCAATCATTCATTTATTCAGTCATTCATGTATTTATTCACTCAGTTATTAATTCATTCTTTTGCTTATTGATTTAATCATACATTAATTCAAAAATATTCTTGAAAATCTTGAACAAAATATTTCATAGGAAAATAGGCTCGTTAGTTCTGGATGGACTTCTTATCTGTACGTGTTCTACGTCATAAGAGCTTTCCGATAAAGTTTGTTCCAAGCAAATCGGTCCGTTAGATCAGGATTTATATAGGATTGAAATTTCCCCGTAGGCGCTATGTTAATTTTTTTGAACTGTTCAAAAATAAACAAAAATTGTTCAAATCAATATTTCACGCCAAGTACTTCTTCCAGTGAGCTTGTTCATTGGAACTTGGATTTTGTACCCAGAGTTTACATAATTTGCTTCATTTTCGCCCATCGGCGCTAATGTTAAATTTTTTTGAACTGTTCGAAATTGAACAAAAAATTGTTCAATATGGAAATGAGATGTCCTCGCCGAGATCTTTTGAATGCAAAAAAAATTTTTCGAATCGGACAATTCGTTCAAAAGTTATTAGGGGGGGACAGACAGACCGACAGACCGATAGACACACATTTTCCCCATCTCAGTACCCTACTTTCAAATTTTTTATTTTTCAATCTTTATTTAATTACTTAACTTATTTTTGACTTTTCTTGATTTGTAACGATATTTTCACGATACACTAAGCCTTCTTTCCTGCTTTATTATTGTTATTATTATTTTACTTTTACGGGAAAGTAGGCTAAAAAGTAGAATGCTCCTTACTTTAATAAGGAACAAAAAAATGCAAACTTTAAACTAGCAACTATTAAGGAAATTTGATCGCCAAGCTTGGCGATAGTGCAAAATCGAGTGTTCTAATCATATGAAAATAAACTTTATTTTCGAAAAAAATACAATTGTCCGTAAAATTACTCACATTACTATTAACTAACACTTTTTGCAAGTTTTAAATAAACAAAATTCTCTTACCTTACTAAGAAAACGGGTCGATAATCCAGAATCCGAGCTACTTTCACAATACTTCACGCGATTGAAGTTGGCGTGGTAAATGTAAACCGCAACATTCTTAAACTTTCGCCGTCAAGACTACGTTGATACGTTACCATGACAAGGAATTGTTAGAAGCGTTCCAGGCGACCAAAACAGGAAACTATCCATTTTCCATTCTATGTATAGGATTCTGGCAAATTGTGACCGGCTCGTACTGTCGAGTGAGGACATGGCCAAACACATGCATCTGATTCTAGTGATTAACCGCAATACGAATTTTGATTTAAATGAAAAATCTAAACGCATGAATATCTAATTTGAATGATTATTCTAAATACACAAATATCTAATTTGAGTGAAAAACATGAATACATGAACACCTAATTTCAGTGAATAAACTACATAAATACATCCGAGTTAAGAGAAAAACCTGAATATACATATTGGTTTGAATATTTTGTAAGAAATTTATTTTTAATCTGGACATTTTCTTCAAATTATTTGTCAATTGTTCCAATTTTTCTTGGTGTGTTACAATGAACTTATTTAAGGATTTTTACATTTAAACTTATACATTTAAGTCTACTCAAAGAATTCAAGCAAATCAGTCATTTTTTGGAAGCGCTCTTCCTTATTCTATGCTTAGCGGCTGCTAAAAATTGCGCATACTTGTTCTAAACTTTCATTTTTAGTAAGAACAAAGAAAACCATTTTCCCCCTTTGTTTCACCTCTTGCTTATGTGTTATGTTCTGTTTTCAAAAGCAGGCGACCACTTGTGTTTGGGGTCCAAGCACCCTTTTTCTCTTTTGTTCTCTGAGCTACTCTTACATTTGCTCGGAAACATGATTTTTCAGCTTGTCGAATTCCTTCAGAAATACTTTTTTTTTCGCTTAGGCACGTGTGAAAGAAATTTCTTTTTTTTTAAGGCGATTGAAATAGAAAATAAGAATGAAACTACAGTGGAAAAGTAATGTCTTTTAAATTCACAAATTGAATCTGAAAAAATGCGTTTCGTCAAAATGTAACACTCCTCCCTATTAAAAAAGTTAATGGAGTGAGTGATGTGTCGACCGCTTTCCTCCCCCATCAATCAAACAATAATACAATAAATCAATCTTCTTTAATCTGAGTTGCATAACTTCTACACAAATAATCATACAAACTTGATTCATATCTTTTAAGTCAATGGAAATTCGACCTTAATTTTGAACATAGAAGATTTTTTTAATCGGTCAAGAATTTCAAGGATTTTGAAAATTTATACATTTTCGGAACTTTGTCATATAATATTTGCCAAGATATTCTAATAAAGGTAAACTTTTTCCTACCAAATTTTTCGCTATTTAACTAGTCAAACATATACAATAGCTCAAACAATTTGCAAAAATAAATGTTTACCTATCTTATTACATCTATAGTTGAAGAAAATATCGCTATTTGTTCAGGACTCGTATACATTCAAAATTCACTGTTATGCTGATAGCCGGCATATGCCCCTTGCATGCAAAACAACGCACGGCTTATCATTAATTGATATTTCTGCCTACCTCCAAGTTGTAAAGTTCAGTTATCACAGACCTTCCAGTCTTAACTTATTTGTCTTCTGCCACTTTCCAATGTTTCAAAAGTAATAAATTAGTTGCATCATAAATAAAAAATAACCTAATCCATCCTACGCACAAAACGTAAATGAAAGACCGCCAGTGCTGAAACATGTTCATCTTAAAAACTATTTAATAAATTCAGTGTAAAAGCAAAACAATTCATACTCCTAGAACTTCGCAAGAAAAGAACTGACAGATGAGAGCATTCAATGGCCTTTATTTAGTGATCAGACGTGACATCAATAAAAAGAAAGGGATAGTGTCTTGCCATAGGATAAAAAAATACGGCATTGTTTTTCCAAAGCTAAGCATCATTGTCCTACGAGAAAATTCAGGTTTTGGTCATTTTAGCGTCAGATCCATAAAGCAGGGCAATAACGTACGATATCCATTTTTCAGGATCAAGTATCCAATTCTATAGGTTTGCTTGAGAATCTTTAAATCTGTTCGGTGTGTTTTAGTGCAGTTTTTAATGTCAACCCTTGTTTAGCAATTGTTAACCATTGTTTTCAGCAATTGATAATGGGCTTCGTTTACTCCTTTTTAAGTGGCGTTTAGTTTTATAAATAACTAGCGGTACCGCACGGCTATGCCCGTGTTAAAAAATGAAAAGACCAGTCGGTTTGCCATTGTGTATATAGCTTGAACTTTTTATTATTTTATTAAAATGCATTCCACATCATTAAAAATTAGCCGCAAATGGCAATAAACCAGCGATTCCGCACATTTAAGATTTTAAAAAAAAAAAAAAAACACACAATAAAAAATATAAAAACGAAAGAAAGAAACGAAACAAAACGAAAAAAAAAAGATTTAAAAGAAAACGCATTTTGTTTGTTTAGTTCAAGTACCCACACAAAAAGTAAAGGACGATTATAATCCATTAGGATAGTTTTAATTAATACATTTTTAGTATAATTAGTTTTTATCTATTTTTCATTGACAGCAAAACAGAAAGACGAAATTTTGTAACTTGTAGAAACTAACAGCAGCAAGAAAAGCTTTTTAAGCGGAAAAACCTTTCATCTGTGCCCAAATAGGCAAATAGCATGTTTGCTAATTCACTGGAGAAAAAAAAATAAATAAATAAAAATACAAATAGTAATAATAGGTTGGAATAACAAAAATCGCTATAAAAGATAAAATTTCTTTAAAAAACCCTTGTGCAGTATTTTAATTCGTTAAAAAAAAAAAGAATAATCAAAATTCAAAAAATAAATTAATTAATTAATTAATTAAAAATTGGCTGCTCCACAAAATGATAAAAACCTCAAGAAATAAATATTAATTCGTTAAAAAAGAAAAAGATCATAAGCCAGTCGGCATGGTAACAATTCATATAAAACTAAAGTTAATTACCGTGAAAAAATAATTTCGAACTACAGAGAAAAACGCGTATAACTTCTTTTCCAGTTAATTTACAGGCTTCGAATTTTAGCACGAAAAACAAAACTCTTTCTAAGACAGTTTTTTACGCGGTTTTCAACGGTATCAAGGTCGAAAAGATGCGATAATTCCTTCCCATAGAAAACGACTATTTTATAAAACTATCGGCTATAAATTGAAATAAAATAAGAGCAAATTCTAATTTCAGAAAAAAACTCTCCGAGGTGCACACCCCCCATGCTCCAAACTAATTTCGTGCCAAATTTCATGAAAATCCGCCGGACGTTCTGGGCTCTACGCCGCGCACGCACACACACACACACACACACACACACACACACATACTTGCTTCTTTATTATTAGCTAGCGGTACCCGCACGGCTATGCCCGTGTTAAAAAATGAAAAGATCAGTCGGTTTGCCATTGTGTATATAGTGATATGTATAGCATTCCATATAATTAAAAATTAGCTGCCCACTGCAATCAGCCAGAGATCGTACACATTTAAGCATTTTTTTTTTTTTACAAAACAAGCGCAATAAAAAAGAAAAAAGGAAAGAAAGAAACAAAACAAAACAAAAAAGAAAATATTTGAAAGAAAACGCATTTTGTTTAGTTCAAGTACCCACACAAAGAGGACGATTATAATAATTTATAATAGTTTTAATTAATAAATTTTTAGTATAATTAATTTTTATCTTTTATTTATTGACATTAAGGCCGGGTCCAGACGCAACGTTTTGTACAACCCTTTGTCTACGCAGTCTTAATACTGAATGAAAACGTTGCAGTTTTTTATGCGTCTACATGGTGCAGAGATATCTGTATATTTCACTCAGTGTTGTGCGATATCGTCATGAAGGAGGTACTACTCTATTCAATTTTCGCATGGTGTCACGTTAAAAAAAAGACTGGAACGTCTCAGAAGTACAAGGCGTTCAAAGTGGTCAAATGATTACATAAAATAAATATTTTTTGTTGCCTGTTCTGGTGGTTCGACAACTGCAATCTCTTTATTTTCATCCCTGGTATTCCTAGACTGCCTTGGTGTCTCCTGATCATTTAGGAAATGTAACAAATCAAAATACCAGAGAGATGGCTTGTAGATTTCGTCTCCAGCCCCAGATCGAATCGATTTATTAACTTTTGCCAATTCTTTACGGTAAACACTTCTCAAAGAATTAATTATTTACAACTGTTTCTCTGTTTGCGGTTGCATCAATTTCTTTGAATTTTTCCACTAAACTCTCATAAGCGTCCCCCTTTTTATCCCTGTCACTATACTCCTTGAATTTGACACTCCAAATGCATGGGAAACTTTCGCATAATGCAATAAATTTTGGGAGAAACTCCTGAGAACATTGCCGAAAGTCGGCCATTGTCGCCTGACGAACTGAAACTGAGAAACAAAATGAATCGGAAAAGGGTGCTACCGTTTACATGTGCTGATTTGTCTGCACAGTTCAAAGACATCTATGCTTTCTAGCTCAGTTATCGCTGCAATTGTACAGTCTTCGCACCGCACTCAAAAGTGCGCACTTTTTCAATCTATACGCAACGTTTTATCTGCAACGTGTTGAACTGCGGAGACAAAAGGTTGTGCAAAACGTAGCGTCTGGACCCGGCTTAAAACAGAAAGACGAAATTTTGTAGCTTGCAGAAACAAACAGCAGCAAGCAAAGCTTTGAAAGCGGAATAAACCTTCATCCGAGCTCAAATAGGAAAATAACATATGTGCTAATTCACAGGTGAGAAAAAAAATAAAATAAATGAGAGTATAAATAGTAATAATAAGCTGGAATAACAAAAACGCTTTAAAGAATAACCGCCTGTGAGCAGCAGGAAATAAATTTCAATTCGCTTTAAAAAATAATAATCAAAATCCAAAAAAAAGAAATAAATTAATTAAAAATCGGCTGCTCCTCAAAATGCTAAAAACCGCAAGCAACAAATTTTAATTCGTTAAAAGAAACAAGAAGTTCCGTCTAGAACTATACGAGCCTACTTTCCCGTATACACCAAATTCAAATTTATAATCTAGCTATCTCTTTCTCTCTCTTTCTTATTTATCTTTAGTTCTAATTATTGAAAATATACCTTTTTCAACGGATAATACATATTCATTCACTCACTCATTCATTCTTTCATTTATTCAGCCATGCATTTATTCATTCATTCGTTACCTCATTCAAGTGTTTATTCATTCATTTACGCATTCATGTATTTATTCACTCATTTATTTATATTTTCATTTATTCAATAATTTATTCATTCATTCTTTTCCTCATTCATTTATTCATTGATTTATTCTTTCACTCTTTCATTTATTCATTCATTCATTATTTTACTCATTGAGTCACTGAGAAATATCCTTGAAAATCCCGATCAAAAAATTTCATAGCAAAATAGGCTCGTAAGTTCTGGATAAACTTTCTATTTCTACATGTTCTACGTTATAAGAGCTTTCCGATAAAGTTTGTTCCAAGCAAATCGGTCCGTTAGATCAGGATTTATATAGGGTTGAAATTTCCCCGTAAGCTCTGTGTTAATTTTTTGAACTGTTCAAAAATGAACAAAAACTGTTCAAATCAATATTTCACGCCGAGAACTCCTTTCAATAAGCTTTCAATAGGAACTTGGCTCTTGTGCCCAGAGTTTACAGAATTTGCTTCAATTTTGTCCATAGGCGCTAATGTTAAAATTTTTTGAACTGTTCAAAATTGAACAAAAAATTGTTCAAATCAAAAAGTGAAATATAGAAATGAGATGTCCTCGCCGAGATCTTTCGAATGCAAAAAGAATTTTTCCAATCGGACAATTCGTTCAAAAGTTATTAGGGGGGGACAGACCGACAGACCGACAGACAGACAGACCGACAGACAGACCGACCGACAGACCGACAGACCGACAGACAGACCGACAGACAGACAGACCGACAGACCGACAGACACTTTTTCCCCATCTCAATACCCTACTTTCAAATTTTTTATTTTTCAATCTTTATTTAATTACTTCACTTATTTTTGACTTTTCTTGATTTTTAACGATATTTTCACGATACATTAAGCCTTCTTTCATGCTTTATTATTATTTTTTTTTACTTTTACGGGAAAGTAGGCTAAAAAGGATTAATAGTCAGTCGGCATGATAACAATTAAAATTAAAGTTAATTACCGTGAAAAAATAATTTCGAACTGCAGAAAAAAACGCTTATAACTTCTTTTCTAGTTAATTTAGAGGCTTCGATTTTTTGCACGTAGAGCGAAACTCTCTCCGGGGTAGTTTTTCACGCGCTTTTCAACGGTATCAAGCTCGAAACGATGCAATAATTCCTTCCTATAGAAAATGACTATTTTATGAAACTTTCGGCTATAAATTGGAATAAAAGAAGAACAAATTCGAATTTCAGAAAAAACTCTCCGAGGTGCACACCCCCATGTTCCAAACTAATTTCGTGCCAAATTTCATGAAAATCCGCTGGACGGTCTGGGCCCTACGCCGGACACAGACAGACAGACAGACAGACACACACACACACACACACATACTTACGGCTTTATTATTAGTAGAGGAGATGTTTTTTCACCCATAAGAATGTATAGCTCACGTTTTAGCAAAAAGAGCCGAGTCCATAATTTCAATTAGTTTTGTGCCGCTGCAAATTTCAACTTTCAAATCGTTATGAAAAAAGTAAAAATTGCTTTACAGACAGGAAATTTATTTATGTAACTTTTAAAGTGCGCAATTTCTTACCACCATCAAGAAATACCTGATTACAGTGAAATTCTGTTGTTGCGTCATTCAAGGGACTGGAATATTTTAGCCAAATGACGTTACAGACAATAAACGTAAAATATATGCGCGAAAGAAGAAACCTGAATTTCTTGACGTTATAAAAAGGTTCTCACTATAAACAAAGTCTCTATAACCAAATTCAACTATACTACTAATTCTAATTCTCTGCAGTAGTGGTAATACTTAACAGACTTGTTACCAAGAACATTGTTCTCAGCGTTTGAGCGTATCGAGTTGTTTTTAACCGATGCAAGAGTTTAACTTGACTGTTCCATACCAAATCTATGAAAGTTGCGAGAGAAAAAAAAGCAATCTTAGTTCATAAAAAGTAGAACGAAAAAGCGGACGCTTCGAACTAAACAGAAAATGGAACCGGTGGACAAAGAACAAAAGAAGACTTCTACTTCTAAGCGAATGGCCATCTTATAAAAAAAGAATAGAAAAAGAAAAGGAAGAAAGGAGTCACAAACGAAAGAACGGAAAGAATCAACAAAGGAGGCTACATCTTCAGTTACATGGCGGAAAATTCTGAAAGAGTATCTCTACAAAAGAAACGAAACTTTGGAATAAAAATGTTCATCATGAAAAAAAAAGTCTGCTTGATGGGTTTTGTTTTACAAGTCAATCTTTTACGAAAGAGTAGAAGATCTTTGATCAGCAGTTCGATTTTATGGACTTGTGGTTTTTCTAGAAATTTTTAGCTTTCGGACCATGGTTTTAAAGCATGAGAGCAACTTAATACGAAAACATTTTTTAATGACAAAGACTCTAAAGACTTCTATTGTAATTTAAAAAAAGCGCAACATAAAGATGTCGCATGACTTTCATTTTGATGGCCACATTCTGAAATTGACTCTTTAAAACATATGTATTTTTTTATTTCAAACCTTTTTTAAATGTCACAGAAATATTTCTAGCATTTCTAATTAAATTTCAAGAATATAAGTTTACAGTAACAAAAGAAAAGGAAAAACTTTGGTGTTTAATTTCTAATGAATGAGCAAAAGCAAAAATATCACATTCTGAATTAGATTTTTTTTAAACAGTGCAAGGAATTTTATATTAAACTCGTTTCATTTTCAACGTTTCGATAAAAACAGGTGAAAATGTTTGTTTTCAAAATTCGCTGCGTCCATGCATAGAATATCTTTTCTACAAGGTTTAAAATCTTCAAATGAATTTTCTTTTTTCCACGCTTCTAGCAGACCGTTTCTACAAAAGGAGAAACCACTTTTATAGAATAAAACTTATTAAAAATATCAATCATTTAATTCGAAAGTTTTTTTTTTTTAACTAATGATGGTGAGAGGAAACCAAAATACAGCTCAGCTGCCTCATAATATGAGCTATAAGCAACCCCTCCCCCCATTTCAATTTTCAAATGGCAGCAAATTTTAGAAATAATCCTTAACCCTCTACCACTCAATAACTCGGATTTGTTTGATTTTTTGGATTCGAGATAATAAAAAAAGTAATTTGTGTAATACGAGACATAATGTCATCAGTGCACAAATAATTAATTCAAAAATATTATTTAACCTGCAAGCAAACATAAAGATCATTCAATATCTTACCTAAACTCTAAGTCAAAGTGGACACATCTGAAAAAAAGAAAAATAATAATTACGAAATAAGTTAAATAAAAAATATTCAAATTCCTTCGTGATATGCTTACACGATATTTTTTATTGTGATTCCGTATCACATTTGAAGTTACTTAGTAGCTTGAGTACAAAATAATTAAACTTCAAATGTACGCTATAAGTGCGAAATATTCACTCAGTAAAATATAAATATATATAATTCCTTACATAGAAGGATATTTTTTAAATAAGGAATACCTGAATATTCTTCTGCATTTTTGTCTTTAAGCCCTTCCGACTAATTTTGAAAAAAAAAACGCATTTTTTTTTCTTTTTTGCTTTAAGTAGCACATCCAATATCAATGAAAAAAATTTTTCAAGCTATTTCAATCATAAATAAGAAAGCTATGAACTATCCGGTGTAGCGGACACAACACAAATCATTTAAATTTTACTACAAAAAATAGGTTCAAATTGAAAGATTCGTGTTTCTATTAAATAGTTATACTACATCGATTTAAAAAACAGGCTAAAAATGGTATTGAGGTCACCAAAATTTTTAAAAAATATAAGTGTGTTGACTACTTAATTTTTCGTTCGGCTGATGTGATTGAAAAATAAAAGCTACTCTTCTAATTTCTTTACTATAATACACTATTGCCACCTTCTTTTCAAAAAACGAGAAATATATGACTCATAAAGGTCTAAAGTATAAACCAAAATAAATTTGATGACCATAGCTTTTATATTATTGATGCTGCCTTTGTTAAAGTTAATATCCTGTATACCGGATACCAATAAGTAGTACACATATATGCCCATACGCATCCAGGTCGCTACACGTGCCAAAGATAGGTGTACGCATTACTACTAAAAGTTCTTATATTCTTTTGCGCGGTTTCCGTTATTTTGATAACTACCTGTGTGAGTAGTGGTTTTGGTAAGTTTCTCTTAGTTCCAGCAACGTAGTAATTATGTAAAATTGAAGGAGAAGAAAAATGTGCGTTTACAGTTCTTAAATGTATTTTGTTTTCGGAACCAGTTTTTGCATTTATAATACCAAAGGTAAATAAATTGTCATCTTTATACCTCAAAAACTAAAATCAAAAGTCAATAGCTGTATAAATTACTCCTCACGTTGTAAGATCCCTGTATACCTTTGAAGATCGAAGACATTAGAATCAAGATTAAGGAACTTTACCTACGAAATAGATGCTGAGGCTATCCTTGCATTATTTTCACTGTTTGCTCTGTTTTCGAATTAATGACGCATTAACGCAAATATAAATCAGTTTGATACTTATTTACACAATAAGTTGTTACACTGTGTGTTAAGATATTTATCTTATCTAACAGGTTATTATAATGGGAAAAAAAAGATTAACCAGTGTTATATACTGTTTGAGCAAAGAGCAAAAGAACATTCTTTCAGTGTTCCCAGAAACAATAGATCAATAGTGATCCAATATTGACTCTATAACTGTCTACATCAGGTACAACAGAAAAAAAAATTGATAGACGCCATGGAGGAAAAATTGAAACAAGAGCACCCCAAGGAATGAAACTGTAAGTTGCCGGAAATTAATTTTTATCTTTTTGAGGAAGAAAAGGGCAAGATTCGCGGAAGAAGCTTTATCGAGTTCTTTCGCCGGCCGTACACTTCTGTATAGCTGTCTAGTACGTAGATGAAAAATTTAGTCTGTGAAAGAAAAAATGCTGATGTGTCATGGGAGGGAAATTAAATAAAGAAAGTTTGTGTACTACGCAATTTTGTTACTAATTTCGCAGAGGAATACGTGAGAATTCTTACCTTCATATGATCTATCTCGAAGGTATAATTGAGACAGACTTTCTTTTAAATTGTAAAAAATCTTAAGACTTTGTTTTCTGTTTGCCACTATTTTAAAGTTCTTGTCTATTTCTCTAACAGAGTTTTCCCGATCCTATTGTTTTTTTTTTTCTTTTTTTTTTTTTTTTTTTTTTTTGTAGAAAGAGAAATTATTATATGAATTTTTATAAAATAAACTTCATCCATGTAAATTTAGTCGTCCAAAAAACCATTTGGCAATGATTTAGTTGCTCAAAAATATAAAATGGTAGAATAAAGTTAAAATATACGTGTATATATTCATTTATTATAAAATTTTAAATTGACGAATGTAATATCAATGTTTTTACGCAAAAACAGCCAAAGCTTTAATTCCCTTATAGTCTAAACCTATCGCGGAAATTAGGATTTTTCCTGAAGAGTGGGCAATTTATTTGTGATCTCACCTATCTCCCGAAAAACATCTACTAAAGTAGAAAATGTATGAAGCTTTAACTAAGGATCCATACGATTGTGCTTGATCCTCGCTGGAGGGCAATAGCCCCCATTGACTCCCACCGTATCCGCGATTGGTCTAAACACAAATGGAGGCAATTCAAGCAAAGTCATTGGTCACGTGGCAGCGATGAAAGCAATGTAAACAAAGGAAGCTTTACTTCGAGTGCGACAAAGCAATTTAAAAACTAGGATTAAATAAAAAGTTCTTCTACATTACATAAAATTAACACTAAATAAAACACTATAACTATTCTAATAACTAATAAATGTTTTTTATAATGTTTAAATTAAATGCAAATACTGAATTATAATCAGAAAAAGCTGTGGAAATAGTCTAATTAAGTTTAAGATAACTAATTTTGTCTAGTGAACACCACGTAGAACTCAATTGAAAATCTTAGTGAACAAAGAGTGGATATAACGTGACAACGATGATCGCTCATGAGTCCCTCTAGCGGTGAATTGCCTCCATTGATTCATTAAATATGGAGTCAATAAAGTACTTTAGAGGACAAAGTTGTTGTTCACATATGTGCTTTGAGAGACAATCTGTTGATATCTTGGCGACAATTGTCGCTTTGTCGCGATGATAGCGTGATATCTTTGAATATATGTTTTTTTTTTACTTACTTTAAATAATAGCTTTTCTGATCAATGATAAATGGTTTTTTATCTCTACTATTCCCTTTAGGACGCCACAAAGAGATGAGGATCAAATGAAGGCCTTAGTCTTTCCTATCAACTTTGATAATCTTATGTTAAGTTACGTTAAGAGGTCATGTTTTGAACTTTTTTAGCGTAAATCTTTGCGTGAGTAAACGGCTGGATTTTTAATAAAAAGAAATGTATTTTCTTAAAACACAAGTATGTTAGAATATATTTATGTAAGGATCGTACTGCTTATAATAAAATACGTAACAAGCAACTTTTTTGTAGAAGTTTTTAAGTTCCAAGAATATTTGAAATAAACAAAACACTCAGAGACAACATTAGAGTATTATTTGAACAAATTTTGTTTGCAGATAGATAAAATATTGCCAAGAATTGAATATTCGATACTCTGTCTCCCATAGTCAAAATAGGGAAAGGCGTTATTCCTCTACATCCTCTCTCGTTTCCGTCAATCATTTGGCGTTTGTCATTATCGTCTGAAGTCCCATTCATCTAGGGGCTTCTGCAATTCCATCCGATAATCTTCGACGGGAACTATTTGTCTCGACGTAGTTCGATCCCTGCCTCTCACCCCTTAATCCCACCCTCCCGCTCCCCACCGCCACATTGCAATGGGTAATAATTCGCGAATTGGAAGAAGATTATTTTTATTGAACTGAGGTAATCGATTTGCTCGCTCCAGCTTACAGGAGAAGATTCTAAAGACTTTACATGGAAAAGGGGTCCTTTTAAATGTCTAGGTGATTTTGAACTCATATCGATTGTATTTCAATCATAAAATGTCCAAAAGCTGTGCGGAGAAATATCCGGCTTTGAAGGCAAAAATGAGTAGTATGTGTACAAGGGACACCTAAAAACATGATATTTATTGGACAATCTAGGAATTGTTCATTGTTTCTAGTATATTGAAGTTTATGTAAGTGTGCAGACAGATATTATTTACTTACATTTATACGTGTAAATAAATATATATATATTTATATATCTGTACCTGAGTATACTCGAAAAATGAACATAAGATACTATGGCTCCCAAATAGACATATTTTTTTTTACTTATTTATTTTTTATTTATTGTTTATATACTTATGTTTGTTTGATTTATTTCCTTTTTTTTAAATTTATTTTGGAATTTTAAGAAAAAAAAACTCATACACATAAAATTTAAAGCTAAAACATTCAGAAATCTAATTATTCATGTAACACAAAATGTCAAATTTCACTCTTAATTAAAAGACATTTTTTTTTCTTTGACTTTAGACAACATCAAAAAAAAAAAAAAAACACGGGTCAGTGCCATAATGGCTTATTAATCAATTTATGTAGAATCAATAAGAGTTTTGAGCAATTGTTCAGTCTTTCTCTTAATTTAATAATGGCAATGGTTTTGAGTTTACTTTCTTGAATGTTATGAACAAACTATGATTAATTTTTAAAAGGTAACTAAATGTAATGCTGCAATTATGTTATTAAAGATGACAAATATCCTAATATAACGATGCGCAGTTTCAATGGCATTTTTACAAATGCAACTTCAAACTGTATGTAAATAACTCTTTTTCGAAAATGCCACAGTATTAATCTCAATGAGTGACTACAGATAAAATAGACTGCATCGTGAAGAAAACTGTCACAAATTGACAACTCTTCTTTTGGACCTTTGTTTTCACAAGATATATACAGTGGACCCCCTTTTAACACGTTGATTTGTTCTGAGTAAAACGAATATAAGTGCTGTACAAATTATTTAGATCAGTGGTCTCCAAACTGTCGATCGCGAGCTGCTAGTAATTCGTGGTCGCTTTCCGATGGTTAGTCAGCACATCATTACCCAACGATTGTTAGTTCAATCTTTAAAATTTCGCCAATATATATTTCGCCATTGAATAGCGCGACTCGGGAACAGTCATTAAATTTTAAGGAAAGTCATTATTTCAGTATAAAGACGTTTAATAAATTACAGCCAATTTAAAGCTCTACGTATGTTTTCTTTACAGTGCAACAATCTTTGCATTTGTAGTTATTGACGTTAATTCATGATTTTCTCACTTTTTAAAATCTTAATGAATATAAAACCATTAAACCAATATATTTTTTATAGCATAATTTATTTCCAACATTTTATTATTTTTTACGTGCACACTTATTGCTAATTAAAAACCTTGCATTTTAATGCAAAAAAACATACATTCCCTATTCATTGAAAGCCTTGCCCTATGCATTAAAAACCTTGCATTCCCTAACATAGAAGAACACACCCCAATTTTAAATAGTGAAATGTAAATTGAAAAAAAAAACATGTAATAATTTCAAAAAAATAGAATTTTTTTTACTTCGAAAAAATTATTTGATTTTACCTCGCCTAGAGTGTTTTAATAAATTCATTGACATTCCTTATTTTAGTACTAAGAATTTTTAAAAGACTTCTTAGAACTTAATGCTTATTTTTTCGCTGCGATTGTATCATCACATTTCTGCGATTACAACCCATGAACACTGTAAATATGTTTTCTTTACAATACGACTACCATAGCAGTGAAAAACCAGCTGGTACCCGATATATAAAATTGAGAGTTAATTAATAACTGAAAATTGAGTTTCTTACTATTTTTGTCCTGCGGAGGGTTTTATTTTTCTTTTCGATGGAGGCGAGAGAGGGAGGGGGAGGAGTATCTCGCAGGAGAATTTGAGAACGGTACGGTTGCTCCGTGGCCTCAAAAGTTCAACGAATACTGATTTAGAATATACGAACCGTTCACAGCCCAAAGCAATTAACTTACTTGTTATATTTAAAATAATTTTCTTAAATCAAGAATTAAAATACTACATTTTTATGGAATTTTTTTTAATGACAATTGATTTTTCCCCCACAAGTATGAAAATCTATATAAATAAAAATGTAAGTGTTCGTTGGTGCGAGCCACAAATCTCCGAAAGTACTTCACCGATTGCTTTGAAATTTTGCCAGTAGACAGAGTGATTCAAGAGGATGGTTTATAGACCCGTTAGAAAAAAATCCGGCAGGTAGTTCCTTTTTTATTCCAATTTTAAGCAAATTTCTACATAAATTTCCCATTATGGGGGTGAAAAAAAATCTTGCACATATTAATGTAATATATCAAACGAAAGCGCTGATTTTTCTGCACAAGATGGAATTTGTTCGAAGTTTCTAAGTCCAAAAAAAAAGTCCAGTTATAAGCTTTTTAGTTCGATTTCTTAAGGCTTACCTTGATCCAAAAATAATAAGTAGCAGTTTCCTCAACACCGGGTAATATAAGCAATATAAATAAAAATGTACGTGTTCGTTTGTTCATACAAAGCTGAACATGATCCAGTTTACGGTTACGATCAAGTTCAGCCTTGGTTCATAACCTCAAATCTCCGTAAGTACTTCACCAATTGCTTTGAAATTTTATCACACCATGTGTTTTTATATATCACTTTTAATTTATTGCAACTTTGATTTAATTATTTCGTTTTTTAATGTTTTATTGTGGAGAATGAGCCACTTGCAACAATTGGCAGGGTACAGCTATTTTCATTTTGATTTAATAATTTTTTCTGGTTGTGTTGAAGTATTTTTGCACTCGACGATTAAGGAGAACTTTAAAACAAAGATTACTTAGTAATAGAAATATAATTTCGCGTTAATTTAAAGCACAAATGAGCATTAAAACGCAGACATATGTTTCGGGATTGCTTGGAATCCCTTTTTCAATGCGACAGGGAGCTTCTAGATGCAAAACATCCAAATGAAGCAGACAAAACTTACTTATTTTGAATAGCAACAGTTTAATTTAGTTATTTTAATTTTTATTCAAAAATTTTGTGTTTTTTCTGTTTGTATTGATGTATTTGTTAGTATTTTTGCACTCGAAGATTAAATGGAACTTTAAAACAAAGATTACTTATTTTGAATATTAACAGTTTCATTTAGCTATTTTCATCCTGATGTTAAAATTTTGTGTTTTTTCTGTTTGTGTTGAAGTATTCTTTTAGTATTTTTAAGGGAACTTTAAAACACAGATAATGTATTTTGAACGGCAAATTTTTAATTTATAATTTTTGTGTTTGTGTTTCTTCTGTTTGGATAAGGCTTATGTTGGAATTTTTCAATGTGCCGAGCCAGACAATATCAAAATCTTCACAGACAATGGAACAAAAAAAAAAAAATGCCCTCAAGCATTGTGAAAAAACATAAAGCTCAAGACGAATCAATCAAATTGAGCAGTTTAGATATTCTCATGTGTACAATTATATATTGCGTGTTCTAGAATGGGTAAACCAGACAATCTATATTTTCAGACAATGAAACAACAAGCATTGTCAAATGAAACATATTAGAAATATGTGCTTTTTCTTGCTTTTCCATCGAACCAGACTGAGCCACAGCAAAGCGTGGCCGGGTACAGCTAGTTAATAAATAAAACCGTGCTATATCAGGCTCTTTTAGCGTGTTACACGAACACGGTGCCATTTTTCCCGCCGTGATGCACGAATACGTCTTTTCAAGACAGTTCATTCAAGAAGAGATTTTACTTCATAATGTTTCCATGGCAAGAAAAACTGGTTAAATTAAAAATTTTAAATTCTTACATCCTTCTGTTTAATGTTTAAACATTTATCAAGTACATGAAGGTAAATAATATGCAATGTTACAAAATAATTTTAGTTTGGATTCTCATGTTCAGTATTATTTTATGATGATTAATGAGAACATTTTTTATATTAAATATAAAGTAGTGAAAATTCAAAGCTTGAACCGGAAACCTCTTTCCCTAACATAGACGAATACACCTCAATTTTAAATAGTGACTTGTAAATTTTAAAAAATATATATGTTGTGTCTGCGTGAGGAAGAAATTACAATTTTGCAGTATCATAGAAACAGTTACAAGAAGCATCAGGAATAAAGTCAAAAAATATATATAAATAATCTTAAAAATAGTTAATAAATTGTTAATTATCAGAAGGTTACTCGGGCTCTTTAATAGTCAATATTTTACTGTCCCTACATTTCATAAAATATTTAAATCCCAAAGCAATTGCAAGTTATTTCCGATGACATTTCGAAAGAAAAAAATACTGCTCAGTTATTAAACAAGAATGCTATTCCAAAAGAGATTCGAGACGCTCCAAGAATGAACTATTTTTAAGAGTCAATCTAAACCGGAAGAAATAGCAGTCGTAATTAAAATGAAATCCCTCGCCAGTTTACTGGAATGTTTCTCCGAACGTGTCCGGAAGTACGGGGAAGAAAATATCTCGCGAAAGCTCGCATCTGGTTATTTAAATTTCAAAAATGGCTGTAACAATCATTTCCGATCAATAAGTTACCATTCGTTCTTCTATTTGGTGAAATCTTCAATGATAGAAAAGTCAATGATTACGTCATGGCTTTGAAACTGTTAATGAAAAATTAGTATAGTCAAGAAAGATTAAAAATACTAAACTTTTGTGAAGATGTAGTTGACGTCATCGTTACCAGGAGAGTTTATGTAGTTGTAATGCATATAATTTACTGTGTAGTTAGTTTTCAAATATATATTCCTCTAAAACCAGTTGTTCATTTAAACGCTCAGAGTGGTTCCTAAGAACAATTTATAGTATTTTTTGGAATAATTTTGGGTACTCAATTTTGAAAATTCCAGGTGATATTGGGATGGCCAAAGAATGTAAATGTTATTTTTGATTGTTTGAATGGTCACTTTTGTTAGCAGCAACATCTTAATTTTATTATTAAGGGGGAAAAATGTTTTAAGTGAATGTTTTTTCTGCAATCTAAGCATTTTTGTTTTTTAATTTTAAATTACTGATACGCATCTAAAATGTATGTTTGTATATTATTGAAAAACTTAAGAAAATATTCTCGAATATTCTTGAGAATAATATCGAGAATATATTACATCCGAGAATTTTACATCTCTAATAGAAATGAAATGAAAATATGCAAAAATTAAAATTTAAGGTATATATGTTTTTAATAATATATTTTATATATTTTCCAACTAAAGTACTGCCTACAAATCGTAAAACAAATTTAACTTCTTTCATTAGCCTTTGCTCGCATTTAAATACATTACAGGTGAAGACAATGTGGAAACACACTATACGTGTTCAGACAACGTTGGTTCAGAGCACACAATCGCACTCCTCAACGTAGGCTGAGCTTGATCGTAATCGTTACCGTAACAGTAAACTGGGTCAAGCTCCCCCTTGGCTCAACCAACACCCTCGGTATAGAAAGAACCCTCTGTATGTTTGCTCTTTATAGAAGAACATTAAAAAAAAGATACCACTAGTTTAAATAAAAAAGAAATCATATAATTAAGAGAACCTCGATTAGTCGTTCACGCATCTGTCGTTTTCGCGTATGCATCGTCTTGCTTAAAAAGTATCCGCATTCATTGTTTTCCCGTACATATTGTCCGAAGTTATTGGTACGTCAGAAGCAATCGATCGAGGTCTATGATATATAGATATATATTTGATTAAAATATTAAAAACCTGTGCTTACATTACGAATATAAAAAATAACCTACAAAAATACCTATAATTTTATTCCCATTACTATAATTAACATTAGTTTGAAAAAAAAGAGAAATAAAGATTTGGATAAAAATAATAATAGTAAAATGAATATCACGTTTATAAAAACTTATATTCTCAAACAGAGCAAAAATTTATTTTAAAAGTACGAATTCTGGAAAATTAAGAATATTTAAGGGTTTTAAGTATTATTTTTGAACAATATGAAAATTGTGTTTATTAAAAATAATAACATTCACAATCGTCCTGTGTGGTATATTCACACACAGGACGATTGGGACATTTCACGTCTGAACGACTGTTGCTATGATTATATCAAACTGCCAGCGAAGATTAAGTGACATCATAGTGTAATCAACGAATCAACGTCGTCTAGAGGAACGTCCTTTTAATGACGCAATAAAAAATGCCAATCAGCCAATACGAGGGCGTGGTTTTAAATTATGTACAACTAAAGTCACTTTAAAATTTTGGGTGTGACTCCCTGTTGCAATTGGTCTGAACACACCATTACAGGAACGCCTCGATAACCTATTTATGACTTATGTCAAATAATTCATTTGGCTCACAACTTTTTGATGAAGGGGTTTCTAGTAGCCCCGAAATAACCTTGAGCAATGCGTTTCGCAATTTTTGTTCTTCACAACTTTGTTTCTCTAACATTCAATTGCCGCACAAAGACATATGTTTGACATTTATTCCACACTGGCAGTTTATCTTGAAAATTCAAAATGTATCCAAATGGAATGTAGATTTTTAAGAATCCATGTTGTTGATCAAAAGAAAGAAACAACCACCATCATCATTATAAAACACTTTCACTAAAAACTTTTAAAAAATAATAAATAGCAATTTCGGCAAGGCTAAATAAAATGTAGGCACCATCTTGGAATAAAAAAATTTTATTTTTAATGATGAAACCATTTATTTTCTTCTTACCCAGATTCACCATTGTATCGAGTACGGCGAACAAAACTCAAGGTCCGTGAGAACTATAATAAAACACATTAATCATAAGTTCAAAAATAAGCTTTCTATGGACGCATTAATAATCTTTGCTCAAAATTATTAATGCTGCCGAAGAAAATTTATTTTTAAACTTTTTTAAACACTATTTTTCCCCCTGGTAAAATGTAGCACTGTGGAAGGAATTTCATAAATTTTCCAAAATGTTATAAACCTTGTGGTCAGCTGTTTTAAACTCATGAAACATTTTCAGTCATTACCCTTTTAATAGCTTGAGCTGCTGTTTTCAAGAATCTTCACACATCATCAATTTTCTTCATTTCTCCGGCGAAGTATCAAAATTCTTTAAAGCTCCTCGTCTCAGGGAGGAAAAGCGCGGAGAAAGTTCCCTTCCGTTTAAAAGAATGAAACAGTTAACGTTATTTCAAGCAACTTACTGAAGACTAAATCTTTTCGGAGGGAAGTTCTTCAAGCGAATGAGGTACATGAATATATTTTTTTATTCAAAAACCACTTTGGATGTATCAGATTAAACGTGAACCGATGGTTGGGATAAGTCTCCCCCTCCCCCCCCCCCCCCAGAAGGTATCGGATATCCAATATCCTGCCGATTATTAAGCATCCGGTATTTACAGATTGCAAGCATCAGAGCAAGATATCCGGGAAAGATCCGTCAGACGAGGGACATCTGACATGCAATATCCGGGAAGATCAGTATCCAATATATCCCTAATCCTGACCTTGGTCTCCATTGCACCGAAATAAAACCCCGGATGCGCTACTGCACTGTTTCCCAAAGTTTGGTAAGCGAACCCCCTGGTAGGAAGAGTTCCGTGGGGGAACTCAATGTACCAGGATAACTCCTTCCTCAAAATTTCTTTTACTTTTAGAGTTAATTCGCATAGATGCCTCACATTCAAAAGTTTTAAAATGTTCACCTTTGCTTCTTTCCTAAAACAAACGCCATAGGGGGTTTTTCATTTGATGATTTTGAAACAGATCATTTACTGTTGGCTTCAATCCAAAAGCGAAACTATAAACCCGAGTAAATCAAGTAAATGAAAGAATAAATGGTTAAAGCGAAAAAAACAATGAAATTAGGGGGAACCGGAACCGTAAAGCAAGTATTTTTTTTTTAAATCGATATTAAATTTGAGTATATGATTTTTTCCTTTCTTTGCCGAGGAGTACTCAGTATTATGAAAATCACAGAAGAGGTACACACATGGCAAAAAGTTTGGGAAACACCGTGCTACTGTACCAAATCCTATAAATTCTTAAAGAGGGAGCCCAATTGCGCAATATATTGATATTTTGTGCAAAAAGGTTTAGTCAGCACATTAAAACACGACGTTTATAAGGTGAGGGTAGGGGCAATCACCTGATACGTCAAAGATGTAAAATATGATTAAAGATTGTAAATATTTAAGATACTTGTTAGAGTTTTTAATCTTCGCCAAGACATGCTGATATGCCGGTTTATGATTCATTCAATGGCTGCGAACGTTTTGGCGTAGGAAATTTCAGAAACTTATTGCCTGCCAATTGACAACAAACCAGATTAACACAAACCAACAACTAACCATATTGATTTGATATTAAAAAAAGTAAGGAGAATAACACTGAATTGACCAAACTTAACCGAAAATCATAGATAAACAGTACTAGATCTTTTTAATCAAGAAGCTCTATCCATTAAAATCGTATGGTAGACGACTAAAAGTTGATTTTTGCTCATTTAAAAAGTGAGGCGATTATCTAGAATTTTCCCTAGTAAGTTGCCATACAATTTGCTTTTCCTACGATAGCCAGCAAGTTACTCCTGAAAATGATTCCTTTAATTCGCAATGCAGCTGCCAGCTGTATCGCGAAGAGTTAAAATTACAATATGTTCAATCAGACAGATTACTACGACCACCTATTTCTTTTAGGCTCTAAGTTTTTAACCCAATTTAGAGTTATAACTTGAATCGGTTTTAAAAGTTGTGAGTTGTTACATTGCACACTTCGCACAAAATCGTAGATCGTGAATTAAACAGAAATATGTTTTTGACGGCAGAAAACATACCCAAACGTTTACTGCTTATATCAGAGTAAAGTAAAGCAGACAACTTTTCTTTTTTTTTTTTTTTTGAAATTTCAACGCATTGCAACTTTATTTTTTCTTCAGTTTCAGAAAAAAAAAAGAACACTTACTTCTTGTCCGATACTTTTTGTTGCTGCGGTTCGGCGTAGTTTTTTGGTTGACTTATCTTACTTGAATTGCGAGATCGTTTTTGCTCTCATAATACTAAAACTATTTTTAGTGGTCGTAAAGCGTTTGGCCACATTTTTGAGTTGCTCCACTACTACTCCAGCTCCGCCCCGTGCTCCAAATAATGTTAATGGACTGCATTACTTCTCACTTTTTTTAGTTGATTTATTTTTTTATATGATAACAAGAAGTTCCGTCTAGAACTATACGAGCCTACTTACCCGTATACACCAGCTTCAAATTTATAATCTAGCAATCTCTCTCTCTCTCTCTTTCTCGATTAGCTTTAGTTCTTAATTGCTTCAAACATACCTTTTTCAACGGTTAATACATATTCATTCAATCGTTCATTTATTTAGTCATTCATGTATTTATTCACTCATTCTTTTGCTTATTCATTTAATCATTCATTAATTCAAAAATATTCTTGAAAATCTCGATCAAAATATTACGAATACACGAAGTGCTTTTGCACATGTCAAAAAAGGACGAGTCCAGTCGAGTTTTAGAGAAGTTCATTTTGAAGTCTCGCGAATCAGCTTTTTTGTTTGTTAAAAGCAGCCAAATTCATAAAATGGCACATATGGAGTATATAAACTGGCACCAACTCGGAAGAAATAAAATAACGAACTAAAACGAGAACAGAATACGGCACGTTCCCTATACCAGAAGTTTCTCCCATTAACAGGAAGGGAATCTTCTTCGCACTCTTCGAAGCAGAGATCTTTGTTCGCAGGTAGGACTATGTTCAAAGACTCGAAATTGTGGCTTTAAATTTCCCCTTCTTAGTAAAATTTAACCCACTGGTTTTTTGAGCGAAAATTTAATTAATAATATTTTTGCAATTTAGTGCAAGGAAACGACTTATTAAATGTAGAAATAAATGAAAATTTTGAATTGAAAACTGTAAGAAAAAAGTACTTCCCAAAAGAAAGAAGGGCATTTTAACATCACTGTTGCAGCGCTCATTTGCTGCAGCAATGTCATAACTCGAAAAATTATAATTTCTGAGATAATACTACAGGATATTAACCCATGCCTATTCACCACATAAAGCGTTATTCTGCGCATAATTTGTAATTGTGATTAGGCTTGTTGCAGAAGATTTCACGTGTTATTTTTACTATAATGTCTCCAAAAAAAAAAACAGCGGCGTTTCAAAACACTGCTAAATTTAGCATTATAATTTTAATTTTCATATTTTTGAAAACCATTTTAGAAAAATGCAGGCATTGCTGGAACTGTAATAAGTCATAAACAAGCTATCCATTGCCTGTATAAACAATCATAACCACTTGAGCCAAATGCCTTTCATTGTCATTTCTTTTCATAAACTTTCAAGAAAAATGCCGGAAAAACTACTGGAACGATGATAAATCATAAAACAAGTTGGCCGTCGCTCGAATAGACGTAATCATAATCACTTACACATCGTTGTAATGGACACGGAGCTAGTTGATCTGCTCAAGCTCAATTTAAATCCCAAGAAAAGAATAAACTTTCCATTTCTCTCTAGCATTCCCGGAATAAACACTCCATCACCAGCCTTTCCAATACCTGTTTTCTCCTGGTATGGTTCCCATCGGGACCATTCCAAATCCTGGAGGCGTCGTGGATTTCTGCAACTTTTATGGCGGGAGAAAGCTCCGGAGACTCCTATTCGCATTCGACGAACTGCCTTTAAGGAAAGAATGTTGCCAATTCCTAATCTATTTCTGGCGAACTTTTGGCTTTCATTGAAAACAAAGGCCCAAGCCATTGCTGTTTGAACGGTCATACTCACTCGTGACTTATAGAGGTCCTTAGTACAATCCTAGAAAACTAAACTTAAATCAGTCTTACTCTCTAATCATTCGACGGAATTTAAAACAAATATAATTTTATATTTCCTTTATTTATTTCAAACAGATTACGTAGCTTAGAGAAAAGAACTATGTATTATAACTTTCACTTAAAAAAAAAGGAAATGCAAAAATTATCGTTTGCCCTCTTCGTAGATGTTAAAAGTGTGCTCTTCACTAATAGTCTTGTTGCAGTAGCTAAATACGTCACTACCATTCGCAGACATAGGGGCATTCCCCGGAAACTGGCATTCATTCTTTCAAGTCACATCACAAGTCTTTCAAGTAGCATCGGCGGATGCCATTATAACTTTGACAATTTTGACGCTCCGTGTCCCCCTAGATGGCGGCACCTTAGCCTTAAATGATGCTAAACTGCACTAGGAATTTAATTTAGCCATGAGTAGTCAAGCCAGAGTGATACTCAAGGAGATCTTTAACATGCCGCTTAATCATACGACATGGACGCTGACAATTTTATTCATTTGAAAAAAATCACCGACTTGGGACAGGTTTGATACTGCAACTTGGTTGTACAAGGCCAGTGCTGTACCAATACGCCACCCTGCCGCCCTGACGTCTTGTCTTCTGTGGGCTTTTCAATATTTATTACTATACATTCGACTGGCGACAATAACAGTAAGGGTGCTTTCACACCAAAGGCGACAACGACAAAACACATGTCTTTTCTCATTTGCGCAAGCGCAGAGCATATTTTTGAACGCGAAAATATGTCTTGCGCTTGCGCAGATGAGAAAAGAATGTTATTTTGTCTTTGTCACCTTTGGTGGGAAAGCACGTGAAATCTCAGAAAGTAACAAATGTACATACAGTCTTACTTATCCCCTTCAGATAATTCAGTTTACTGTTTACGAAGGCATTGTGAGTGAACTAGTGTAAGCAACGGGAACATCTCAAATTCGCAAAGAAAGCAGGACTCGGTAGTCTATTAGACGAATGTTCAGCTATCAAGGTTTAATGCAAAACTTCGGTTTTTGCTCATTTATGTAGTCTGAATAAGATTATATCATACGGAAGTATGTACGGTGAAGTTGGATTTTGGAATGAATGAATGTGAAAACGAGAGAGTAACAACACTACGTAATAGAATGAATACAATGAGGTTTTTCCTGACCAGTGAATTTTTTATCGATGTTAGATTGAAGTCAGCCTTATATGAGTCAGCTATCATGTTTATATCATACGACATTAATATGTATAATGCTAAAAATGTTTTAAGTTACACGGTTTTATTAAATAAAACCGCTGCGTTAATCGCGTTGAAGAAACCGCTGCTTCGCCATTTCTTTTTTCGCCATGATTTGAGTACACTCACGGACATTGAAAATAGCGCACCAAGGAATCATCGGATTCGAATGAAATTTATTTCAGTGAATGATAAAGATGAAAGATACACTTGATCAAAAAAACTAAACAATTAGACAATTACAAAGCCGTCCAGCCAGCTATGTTCAATAGCGCGTCGGACCGCCTCGGCCTGCGATACATGCCGCAATACGGTCCGGAATTGAATCGAAAAAACGTCTGATGTTGTCCTAAGGCAGTCGTGCTCACAAATCTTGAACAACTCTGTCCAAATCATGCAAGGAGTGGCACGACAGCAACTGGCGTTTCAGCTGGTCCCCTACATGCTCAGTAGGGGGATGTCCGGAGAGCGAGCAGGTCATGGAAAGGTCCGAACGCATCGTAAGAAGTCCCCGTCAATCCTAGCCGTGTGCGGACGAGCGTTATCCTGCTGGTAAATTGCACCTGCAATACCGGTTAAGTATGGAAGCACATGAGGCCG
Source organism: Octonoba sinensis (assembly GCA_038502835.1). Taxonomy (NCBI): domain Eukaryota; kingdom Metazoa; phylum Arthropoda; class Arachnida; order Araneae; family Uloboridae; genus Octonoba; species Octonoba sinensis. The sequence continues at coordinate 10,493,239 of CM076606.1, read as the reverse complement.
TAGGATTTCATCCACATACCGCAGAGCTGTTAATGTACCACGACCACCACCAGAGTGGAGCGGCTATCGTAGGCTATGCCCCCCCCCCCCCCAGACCATGACACATGCAGTGCGGGAACTGTGTCACTGAATAGTGAGGGTGGGATTGCATCGTTCCCCATGGCGTCTCCACACACGTACACGGTGATCATCTGTCCCCAAAACGAAGTGGCATTCATCACTAAACGTCACACGTCTCCAATATGTGGCGTTCCACGTCGCTCTCGCTTGGCACCACTGTAGTCGGAGCTGCCGATGTGACGGTGTTAATGGCAGTACACGTAATGGGCGCTGGGATTGCAGATTCGCTTCCCTGAGGCATCTAGAAATTGTTCGTGGACGAACAGGAGCCCCTACATCCACTTGTAGTCACTGTGGGATCCGTGAGTGCGTGGCGCACGATCCTTTGATCGTCTTGCACCGTCTTCGCCCTATTCGCTCCAGACCCGGTACGCCGTACGTGAGTGGCTTCACGTGTCCACTGCTGATAGCACACTCAGAATGATCGACCTGGCCTCCTGGCGATAAACACGGCGCATCGACCACGCTGCAGTCTTCAGGCCAATGATAAGACCCCTCTCAAACTCACTTAATTGCGAGAACTGTCTTCTTCGATGTCTACCTGGCATTCTATATACTTGGGTACACCTTATAGCGGCGATTCGTGGTCGTCACGTTTATGAATCTTCCACAATACACCGGTTTATATAGGCCGCGTTTCTTGTTTGCAACGCCAGTGCAGCATGCGTGGACCCGCGCATGCGCACTAAACTTACATCATTTACATACCGGACGTCACTCTACTAATTTGCATAGTTTCGAGGTTATAGCTCGCTTCCTTCTTGGTGCGCTATTTTCAATGTCCGTGAGTGTATTTTAATATTCAAAACATTGTTGCATCATCCAAACATTACAAACAGAACTACCGTTGCCATTCAACCAACTAGAATTCTGATAATTTCCTCAGAACCAAAATTATTATTTTTCTTTCCTAATTAACGTTACAATAAATTATAAAATGGATGGAATATAGTATTGTTATCGAAGATAAGCTTGTGTACAAAGTTAGAAGATAATTTATGCAGTAACAATGGTCGAAAACCGCGTAAAAAACTTCCGTGTCAAATCAAGTTAAACAAAACCGTGTAATAACTGTTTATGGTGCATAGAGTCCGTAACATGCATATAAGGATCATTCTCACAAAACAGGCAAAACATGTCTTCGCCACGTACTGGTAAAAAATGAAAGTCATAACTGTTAGAAACATTTTACTTACTGTCTATTTTTCTAAACCGAAACCTTCCTTCGTGTTACTCATGCGACTGAACTGCTTCAATTTCATCGAAATAGGAGTAATGGAAAAAATGGAGATGAGGATGTGTTTACTTTTTGCGAATAACAAACTAACTGCGTTCTTTTTTTTTTTTTTTTTCTCTCTCTCTCTCTCTTTTCTTGCTAAATATTCAGATGAGAAATTGAATAATTCAACGTCGATAAAAATAAAAAAAAAAAACACTTGGCAAAAATAAAACTTCCAATACTGTGGTCTCAGTATATCATCCCTTCGACAAATGGAATCGTTCCCGACTGGTAGTCGCGGCTTTCGAGAACAAACAATACTTAGATGTACTTGATACCAACCTTTACAAGCAGTACCAAATGAAAAAAATCGTAAGGAATATATTTTTTTAAAATGGTAAGAGTTTTTTGTTTAATGAAACCTTATATTAGAATAAAATGATTTTTATAAAAAAATAGAACCGACTTCAAATTATAAATTGCGCTAAAAAGTGAAAAATAAATTCATTTTTTAAACAACATCGATGTGACTTTTAAACATAGTTTTAGAAGTCGGTGCAAAATTAGGATAGATAAAATATTTTGTAATGATGAATAAATTACAAATATATATATTTTCCCAGAATTAGCAACATTTCCAATATGAAGTTAGTAGCAATTGCTGTAATGGTAATTAGACTCATAATTTTGCACCGACTTCTAAAACTACGTTTAAAAGTCACATCGATGCTGTTAAAAAAATGAATTTATTTTTCACTTTTTAGCGCAATTTATAATTTGAAGTCGGTTCTATTTTTTTATAAAAATCATTTTATTTTTATCCTTTTTAGTGTAAATACATTTTCTATATAAATACTCTATTTTTTTAAAAATCCATATCAAAGGGCAAACTCTGTTTGAATGAATGACCCTAAAAGCTAATCATTTTTATGAAAAACTCCGTTTTAAAATCGATTTTAGCAAACAAACTGATTGAATTTTATTTTTGCGTCAGAGAAGCCTTCTGTCAAACTTTTGCTGTAATTGCTTTTAATATTTCAGCACAATGGCAACAAACAGTTGTTAAACGATGACTTTTATATTTATTAATAGATTTCCCAACAAAGAAAAATCAAGCCAAGCCTTTCCAATTAAAATAAAAAATACCTATTTTTCACTCGTAACGTTTTTTCTAAAAACAAAGGTAGGCAAATTGATTTGCAATATTTGAGTTAGACGACCCTCTATCGATTAAAGAAAAAATCATCAAAATCGGTTCATTTAGTCAAAAGTTATGAATGAAAAAACAAAAAACATACTACATTTCTGCCCATTACTTTTGTTCTATTTATCGAATATCGTCAAACAAAGGTACGGGACCTATGGGAAACCACCCCTGATTGATTGAAAAAGAAATAATGAAAATCGGTTCATCCGGTGCGAAGTTATGAGTGGACAAACAAACAAAAAAAAACTACGTACATACACTATGAATGTATAACCTCCTTCCTTTGTCAAGTCTGTTAAAAAGTTATTTTAGACAATAAACAATTATTTAAAAGACTAACATTACTTTTTCATATTTAAAATAAATATAATTGCATCACTAGAAAAATCGTCATTGTCCTTGCAGATGTTATTTTACTCGATATTTCTCACATAGATATACTCAGCAAGAGCTTTCAATTATCTAGTTAGCTATGTGGAGAGATGTTAAATGGCAATTTGTGTGCCATCTTCTTTTCTAGAAAAAATATAATTTATTGAGAGTGATTTTGTTTATTTTGAGAGACATTTTCCTGGCACCTCTAGAAAACCTCAGATGAGCACAAACAAATTTCTTATTACAATATAGGACACTTAAAAAGGTTATCTTAATAATGCAGAAATTTTAACCTTAACATATTTGAGAAATAGGTAGAAGTCCTTAAAAGCGTCCCTTTCGTCATTATCCTGGCATATAAAGGGCAAGATAGTGACAATAAGGAAGGACAATAGTGTTTTACGCTTATTTAAAATATAATTGAACCAAACATGAACTTAAAAAGTTGTAAATCTAATAATTGGTGCAATAATCATATGTGTTTGCTTTTAGTTGCAGTTTGCAGTTCTGTAATCATAACACTCTAACCTACCAAATTGATTTAACTTTATTACTAACATCTTACATGCATTAAAAAAAGTTTAAAAAATTCTGCTTTTTAAAATTTGGTCTCTACAAAATACATATGAAAATAAAGTACTTCACATCTACCATTTTCCTAGTATGCGCCTCATTGTCCTGGTACAGACATTTGGAGTCCTATTTTTTTCTCTTTACAACAGTTTCACGTTTACACTGCTGATATTTTTTTCTTGTTGTTTAGTTCTAAACAATTACAGAAGTATATATAACACCTGTAAAAAAAAAAAAATGCTGACATTGAAATGCTTCTTGATTTGTGAGAACGACCCATTATTCTTGTATTTTCTATTAATTTGAAACAAATCTTATAAAAAAAAATAAGTTGTTAGTCATATGACATAATTACTTCTCCTAAATGCTTCTCGCTGACTCTTATGTAAATTAAAATAACCTTTCGAGCCATTTTTAAATATTAGCAGTGAAAAGTGTGTCAAGAGGAAATTGAAGAAATGGAGAATTCATGGCATCTACGTCACGCCGTAAGTTCAACTGCAGTTGTCCATCACGAACAACGCCATAACTTAATGAAAGCTTAGAGCAAAACCTCACGCTGTGAGGTTCGTTATAAGGATTTTTCAAATCCGCTTAGAGGGGTTCGTCCTCTTCTTCCGATGTTTCTGTGTACAAAATTTCATCAAGATCGGAATTAAACATATAATCCAAGGGATTTGGGAGGGGTAGAATGTGCGGCCATTGCATGTGTCTGTGATGGTATTGAAGTTAAACTATCATTGGATGAGATAATTGAACGGCCTGAGTAGCAGTCTCGCCCTCAGGAACAGGCAGTAAGGCAGTCAAGGGGGAAACGCAAGGGACAAAAATGTTTAAAAATTACACCTGAGTACGAAATGATACATTTGGCACTAATGAATGGGTTATTTGCCGAATCGACAAAGTCCACTTTTTAAAAATTTGCTTTTTTCAGTTTTAAAAGTGTTTGATTGACGTATAGAGAGAATATGTGAATGTATGATCAAGTATTGGCTAAGTGTATTACGAATTCACTTTCTATCCACACATCAAGCGAACACTTTTAAAGCTGAAATAAGGCGACAAAAGAAAGTTTGAGTAAAACGAGTACAGACTTCAAATCGTATGGACACTTTTACTGAAAAGTAAAAGTCGTTGTTGATTTTTTTATTCTTTAGGAGCCCGAAAGAGTTAACAGCCCTCTTCCTCAAATGACATTTTCGTGCTCCTGAAGAAGAAAAAATGTAGCTTTTAGATAAACATACTGTTAGAACATCTTTTCTTCACTATACCGCTGTATTTCTTTCATACAATAGGTGTTATTTAATAAAAAAAAAACTTAATAAATGAAAAATAATCTAACAATAAGCGTAAAGTCTAATCATATTTAGTATATATAGTTGATCAGTATGGTGATCATTAAAACAGTGCTTTTCTTTAAAAAATTTGATGTAATTCAATTTTATGTCGCAGTAAAAAATGTTTCGGTTTACTTTTTCCCATAACATCACTCAATCATTTTCTAGACCTTTCTGGCGACTTTCCAGCTACGTCAGGGACACAAATGTCAAAAATGGCTCCCTTTTGCTGTTATGCTCTGTAGAAGATTTGTTACATTTCAAAATTGTAAAGAAATATAAATGGATTTCTTCATATTTAATGGGTAAATGTATATTCATCGTTTTCAGTTCAGAAGTGTTGTACGTATTATCTTAAAGTTGTGGCATGAAATTGATCAGTTATGAAATATTTTATTCGAAACCTATGAGATACTTGATTCGGAAAATAAAAATAAAAACTCGCTAAATTCATCGGAAAAATTCACACCAATGAGATTGGAACGTACAATCGACACCAATGGAATAAGCACATATATACGGACCCTGTCCAAACTAATAGACACCCTACAAAGACTTTTCGTAATTTCATATTTAAAACTCAGTCTGATGCAAAAGCCCGTTTTTTTTACTTATTTGGTCATGTTTTAATTTACGATGGTGGCACTTTCCAGTAAAAATTCATTCGCTCTTACATTCAGGGGACCGTTAACAAACTTAAATGGAAAAAAATGTGTTGGATGAACCTGCATCGTAAAAAGCTGGGAATAAGCTGCACATTTCAGAAAGTATTTTAACTTTCACGTACAATTATTCTGTGCATTTTCGTAAAATTGTACTTATACTCACAAAGATATAGGAATTTCTCCTATTTCCTTCGCACGTTTTTGACTTATGACACCGAAGGTTACCATTTTTCAACCACCAAACTTTCCGAAAACTTGACAGCATACAAGTGAAGCATTATACTGAATTTTGAAATAAAGATACTGAACATTTGATAAATTATGAACCGTTAAAGGAATTAAATTCTTACTGCACATGCGTGAAAGATAGCATTTCTTAACTTTCATCATTTCAAACTCAAGTACACAGAAAAACTCGTAAAAAATTTCAGTTGAATATCCTGAAAATTCAAAATGATATCGGCAATTTATTGAGGTGTATTTCAACATTTTTTGAAAAAGAGCTATTTCTTAAGGAGATGTTCACAAATAAGTCGCAATTGTTTAAAATCATTTAGTGCATTTATGCGGTGATTTGTGATCAATATGAATTTTTGTGAACAAACCCTCTCCCTCCATGTTCTTGGTAAATATGGTAAGGAATTCTTTACAAATTTTCTATTATTTTGTTGCAAAAAGGAAGGTGGTCAAATCAGAAAGTGGGGGGGAAAATGTGACATCACTTATGAACGACCCTTTAAACTTCAATCAGTCGAGAATTACACAAGAAGAATAAGAAGAAAGATTTATAAATCTCTTACGGTAATATCCATTTAAATTAAAATAATAATGAAAACAGTGTATTAAAAATTTTGAATGCACGTTCAGTATTTTTGAAATAAAATGTGATCACACATGCTAAATCTGCAAAATAATAATAAATAAATACTGCACTGTACCCAATGTAAAAATGGTATGTTTTCAAACCTTATATGTTACAGGATTACCGTACTCAATACTCGTTACAAATAAAACGTGTATAGAGATTTTAGTTACTAATTGGCACTATTGAAGAAACAGGTAAGGTAGTTACAAAAATAGATCCGAAAGGTATTTTATATTAGAATGAAATGCTAATTCAAAGAGATGTCAACTTAGTGAACTGAATGTGTCTATTTGTGAATATGTTGTTGCAGTTGAATAAATTGGACATAACTGAATGGTAAAACTATTAAAAATAAAATAAAGAAAACAGTACTATTTATAGAATTAAAATGCAATTAAAACTGCCGCAACATTTTTCCACGGGTATTTTAACAGGGGCAGGCTCTTTTCCCTGCATTGAGATTGCGCCAGCGGAAAAACAACTTTTACGGTATATTTTCTTTAAAGAATTTACAATATTTATATACAAAGGAATAGTCACACAGAGATTGGTAACTATGTTGGCAACTGTTTCGTAATTGTTGCAACGACGCAACTATATCTATATATATTCTATATATTATTCCTATGAAGTCTAGCATACTAATTTTAGAATTTTCTTCATCTGAACCTTAAAAATTCCATTTATTCTTTCTAAGAGGCATTGAATCTATTTACTTTTTCTCAAAATGAATAATTTTTCGTCTAGTAAAAATGCGAGAGTAATCATCAGCTTAGTTGCAATCACGCCAGAAATTTTAAATTACCGCACATGATCACGACTAGGCTTCTGAATGGGATTTTGCCGCAGTCATTTTCGACACAAAAGTCTTTTCTGTGGTAAATTGTCAGGAAAACTTTGCATTTCACTCTTTACGGCACGGGTAAAAGACATTTGTAGAATAGTTTCACCGCACAGCGCTTTCTTAAACGTGCTGTTCTCTCAAACGCATTTTGAATGTTAATAAGTCCAAAGTATGTCCAGAAATAAGATGTTCTTTGTTTTTTTTTTTTTTTTCGCTCTAGATTCCTTTTAACCTTCCTTTGCTTTTATGCCTTCGGCTTCTACAGTGTAAAATAAATTCATTGAAGCACGGGCAATATCGCTTACAACGTGATTGATATTTTTCTTTGTAATATCAGGAGTGACGGAAAAGTTTCCAGCTGTACATTTATTTTAGTTATTTTTTACAACAAAATTGCATGTAGATACAGTAGCTTTTTATCACGCCAAAAGGAATGTGTGTATTTGAAAGTAAAATACAACCTACTGTACAAAACAGTTCAATTTCTCAAAAGATTTCAGCCACGTGTTTCGTGCCCTTAATGAACCCTTTTTTCAATGCAGCTTCTAGGTACAACCCATTCATCTAAAGAAAAGTGATCGGGTCATACATTTTTTACATACTATCAAGCCCAGAGGCATCAATTATCATATTTGAAACACCGACACATATTGGAAATGAGTGTGTTTATCGGTTTCCCGCTAAAGCAGATCCTTCTGTTCAAGATCATAACAGATTTCGTAGTGTTTATGAGATTCTCCCAGTATGGAACTTCTAAGCAGGTAGAGTAAACAGCTGAGCATATTTTTGTTTTTGTGCATAATGCAATATTTAATTGTAAAATTTCTTTTTTACTGCACTTGGAAAGCACCACGGTATTTTTTTTTCCCTTCGATGATTTTTTTCTTCCTTTTTACTAATATTTATTTTGTTTGTTTGTTTGTTTTACGACCATTGCAGGGCACATAAATATTCGAGTTTATTTGCTATTCTCAAGGAAATGCTTCAAACTCTCGTCTAATATGACAGATAGAACAAGACAGCACAACAGATTTTAATACACAAAGAGGGAAATACACCCAGTGCAAAGTAGGAATCGAACACACGCCTCTTTTCTCCGCTCAAGGAGGCACCGGAGCCAGTCGATTTAACCGCTCAGCCACTGAGGCCATAATATTTATTTTCAACCAAAGAAAATGAATTGCATTTTTTAACTCAGTTGCTTAATAACCTGCTTTAAACTCTTGTCATCAAAATAAGCAAATATTATAAATAAGTTAATTTTGGAAGTCAGCATTTCAATATTTTTTTCTGCAGATTTTCTCAAGTATTTATGCATCTTAGTGAAACCCTACTCAACAGAGGTTATAGCTTCAACTGTTACGCAAAAACATTGTTACAAACATGTTATCTTTCTCGTAATAATTATATTCCATTGTTAGTACAACAATATTTTGGTCTGAAGATTATTTTTACGCCAGTTAGAGAAAGCATTTTTAGTTGCAAGCTCAAAAATAATTTCTCTCTCATATATTTGGCATATTTTCACGGAAAATTTAAGGCTTTCTGTAAAGTTTGGATTTTGAGGTAATTGTAAACTATTTCCAAAATTATGAAGTACTTAAAATTGCAAAAATAGATTTTCATGGGTTAACTTTTAGCATCTAGATATTACTTATCTGGAATAAGATTTCTTTTATTTCATAACAGTAAGTCTTTTAGACTTCATTGTCGCCAAATTTGGCGATTTTTTTCCCCTGGAATTTCAAGAGAATTTTCCTTAAACTTGGGGATAGACTTTTATCTGCGATTTAACTATACAATTTGCATGTATATTTTAAGAATATCGCGTTCTCGTTCTATTTGTAGAGGAAAAAAAGCTTTTATAATTGTTTCCAGTAGCTGTAAATGTAAAGTGGTTTTAAACGCCAACCAGTTAAAAAAAAGGAAGTATTAGACATTAAAATTGATGAAATAGTTGTGCTGTTACAACATTAACTTACCCTTTACACTTTTTGTACATAGATAATATATTTTATTTTGTAACTGAATTGTCCATAATTACTTTTAACAGTTTTAATTTCTGTTTTCCCGACTATTCAAACAGCAGAAAGCTGGTAATCATACATTCGATTGAGCAGTCAAAAGCTTCGTCAATGAACCAATACCGTCCAGTATCAAGTGCCAGGATATAAGATCGGCTGACGGCTTGTGGCTTGTGTTGGTATGTTTCACACCAGCGTATGTAGCATGTGCCAACCAACAGATATAAAACCAACACCAATATAAAACCAACAGATATCAGAAGGTACTCCGTGGGCAACACTGCTACTCTGGATCACTGCTATTCTACTGACGCAAGCAGTGGCCACTGTTAGTATGTTTCACACCAGCATATGTGTGCATGGAATCTTCCAACAGATATTTAAAAAAACAAAATTATATCACAAGGTACTCCGTGGGCAACACTGCTACTCTGGATCACTGCTATTCTACTAACGCAAGCAGTGGCCACTGTTGGTATGTTTCACACCAGATATGTGTGCATGGAATCTTCCAACAGATATAAAAAAAACGAAATGATATCACAAGGTACTCCGTGGGCAACACTGCTGCTCTGAAACCTACCAACGCAAGCAGTGGATTGTGTTGGTATGTTTCACACCAGTATCTGGAGCATGTGCATGGAGGCTTCCAACAGAAATAAAAATACGAAATGATATCAGAAAGCTAAACCTTGTGTGCAAGGACATTTCTTATCTCATTTTTACACCAACTATGCCGATGCCATTATTTGCACTTCCATTATGCCATTATTTGTGAATAAGATAAAACGCTGTTTCTGACTAAAAAGAGAGAATTTCCTTTTGTTGATTTTCCGAACCTTATTACTTGAGAATCGACACAGCAGCTTATCTATACTAATAATAAAGCGAAAGGTATGCGTGTCTGTGTTGCTTATGTGCGCATGCATATGTAAAATTATATTGAAATATATTACCATCAGGTTGGTAAGAGGCACATGAAAAACAAAAGATAAAGGAAAACTAATTTCTATTTTTCACAGAATTGTTAAATATGAATTCCATTTGTATCAAGCATGTGTTCAAAGCTTGTTCAACAGTAGCGCAAAGGATATTTCATCTAATTGCAGCAACTTGGAGATGGAAATTGCTCTATGTAAGTCGAACTTTATTTATAACCGTCTTATACTTAAGGTTGGGAGTTATAGAACTTAACCTACAACTGAAAGACATTCATAAAAGGCGTAAAAGAGAGAGATTAGTGTAATTGATTTTTTTTCTTTCTAATGGTGCTGCGTATGGTCACTAACCTCTGCAGATCTAGTGCATTCCCCGGAAATCGGCATCCATTCTTTCAAGTAGCACCACTATCGGCGGATGCCATTCCCGATAGTTTTAACGCTCCATTTCCCCCTAAGTGGAGGCACCTGAGCTCTAATTGATGCGAAACTGCGCTAGGAATTTAATTTAGCCAAGATTATCCAAGCCAAACGGATACTCAAAGGATCTTCGATATTCCGCACAGTCATATGACATGGAGCTGACGATTTTCTGCATCTTGAAAATCCACCGAATTGGGCCAGGTTTGATCCTGCGAACTGGGGCCTACAAGACGGTGCCTTATCACTACGCCGCCCTGCCGGCCTGTAATTGAATATAGATAAACGCAAAAACTGCAACGCGATAAGTGTAAGATTAGTTGAACTTATTCAAACAATGACACTAAAAAAATGTTTTATCTTATATCTTACTTGAACTTTTTTCTTTACTTGGCCGAACTCCAACGTAAGAGTCCGAGTTGTTTAGGGATTCTGAAACATGATTTCGAACGACTTTAATCATTCAGTGAGAGTCCTTCAACACTCACTTTAAATGTCGCCTTAGATATATTCCTATATATTCTTCTTGATCCAAAAAATGTGAACGAAATTTGAAAGACCTTTTTTGCCTTTCTTTACTCTTTGGCTCGCCATTGCCAAGATTGTTTGAATTCTATCCTTTAAAGCCTCAGATTTGACACGTTGTAAAAATCCTTTACTGTCATTGAATCCAAAATCGCGAGAGAAATGTGAAGAGAATTATTTTTATGTTTGTTCCCTTCAGAGAAAAACGGTAAAGATTCGAGTTTTCTGAATAATGTACCACCAAAAACGTGGGGTTGAGCGTTGTGGTGTAAAAAATGCAAAATTTAAGTCAGCGGAGAAGCTTGAGCATTAAAAATATTTTCCCGTTCAACGTAATTCGATAAAAATGAAAATTAGTTTAGGAAACATTGTTCCCCCTAGAATATTGCAAGCAACGAGTTGAATCATGAAAAAGAAAGTAATAATTTTAATTAAAATATTGCCTCACTCGCCATAACTTAATTTTTCGTTTATTTTAATAAACATATGCAGTACTTCATTAAATTGAAAAAATTGAGTTTACGTTTTAATGAAGGTACATATACATGCATAAAAGGACAAAAGTACACATGCATTTATTAAAATTCACACACACACACACACACAACAAATATAATTTAAAAAATTAAATTGGGGTGCACCAACGTGGAGGCCCAAAGGGACCGTCCCCCTCCCGCTCCCCTCAAAGAAAAATCCTGGGTACGCCGCCGACTGTATACATATATATCTTACATATTTAAGCGAGCAATTCTTGTGTGTGTGTATATATATATTACGTTCTCGTAAATGGCTCTAACGTTTTGGTTCAAATTTTGTATTTAGGTCAAGTTTTGTTTTTCAAGTTCAACTATATAGGTGTCTTTCCCGAAAAAACGCGATTTTCCACAAACAAAAAAAAATTATTACGCTATTTAGGTACTTGTAACAATGAACAAACATCATCTGCTATATATATTTTATTTCAATTGAGATTGCAATACATTGAGTGGCAACACTTAATTTACCTTTTGAGGATTGAAATTTGTTGTTGTTACCATTTGTGCAATTTAAAATGCCTAGGAAACTCATTGAAAAAAAAAGTTTGATAATGCTGCGTGCAATTTTAATGTATCAGCAGGTCTCTGAAACTATGTAAGACCGTTACCTCTGTAAAACTAATAATTTAATATTACAAAGGTAGCGGCAAGACTCACTGTGACAGGTCTAAGAAAAACATGATAAAGGCAAAAGTCGTTATGGTGAGCAACCTGGCAAGGAAGTACATGTGCATGTACCTATATTCACGTTTTGGGTACAACTTTAGTTTAAGGGGCCTGCTTGTATCTTTTTTGGTTGGAGAAGAAATTGTTGGTTACAGTTGCAATTAGTTGTTTTGCGTTTGATATGTGGAACTTGAGTTTGTTATATTTGGAAAGTTCTGGACATATCACTCTTTTGGAGACATCTTTCGTTGCCAACCAAAATAAATTGCCAACCGGTCTCTATACTAAAGCTGTTCCTTTGCCATGACAGTACACACATCTCAAGGTCAAACTTACGAATTTGTTAAGATCATCTGCTTTTATCCGTGGCATATTGTTTGTAGAATTTTACGAACTTAAATAAAGTTTAAAGTTCATATGTAGGTAGGATTGCAAAATATTCATATTCAACATGTGTAATGCAAAGTTCATTGTCTAAATATTTATCTAACCTTATATCAATTGCTCGGAATAGGAAGAATCATAGGTAAATTGTTCCAATTCACATCATTTCGCAAAATACTAACCTTTGAATGGCTCATATAAATGAATAAAATTTATATGCAAGCCCCTCAGAGTAGCCTCAGGTGAATGACTAAGGGGAAGGCCTGTGTTCAGCAGCAGACGTCATACGGCTGGAATGATGATATTGCTGTTGAAACATTAAATGAATCTATTCTATATATCTCTCATATCCTCGTTTCTCGGAAACAGGTCTAATAATCGGCATAAAAATTTGTATTCAGTAAACACTTTAATTTTCCAAATATATTTGAATAAGTATCTTCATCTTAAAGTATATATATATATATAGTTATTAAAAAAAATCTCCGAGCAAAGCTCGTTCACCCAGGTACTATATATATATATATATATGTGTGTGTGTGTATTAGCGTGTGTGTGTTCTAAACATGCGTATACTCACATGAGCACGTTTTGAATTCATAGGAAAATTCTGATTAAATATTCATATAAAATTGAAAATGAAATAAATTGTGAATCATAAATCAAAAAATTTGAAAACCCCTTTTCCCCATTTGCTACTTACATCTTATATTTGTATTACTAGTATAACTGCAGTAATTTGGTGCATTTAGATTTCCGTAAAATTTTCTTGAATAGAAGAGTAGTTCTATTTTAACCCTACACTGCGCCGTGTTGTTTTTAAACAACACCTCCATTTTTCGTTCACTAAGCTTTTATTTTGTAATATTTGTAACATGTGGCGCATTCTTTCGTTTCATTTTGCATGTGTGATCATATTAGTTAATATAGTTTTCCCCAGATCTTGTAAACTGAACTCAAGGTTCATCTTTTTTCACAAAATCGTAAGACATGTTGATTTTGTAAAAAAACAGCAACTTCTTAATTTTTTTCCCTACAAATTTTAAGCAACAATTTTATTTTAAAAAATAGTCTCTAATTGCTTATATAGTTTTAAAATAAAATAAACGTAAGTTGTCCGAAAAATTTACTTGTTGTTTTAAAACAACACCGTGCATTCGGGGGCAATTTTTATGCTCCTGCATTATTCGCAGTATAAACAAAAACAGGTGTCACAGGTTGTTCTATTTCACTTTATCTAGTATATTTTAGAAGATTATTGTTAAATATTTCACAAATTAGCTTAAAGTGGTCTATTAAATTATTATTTAGGAATTTTGTTTAAAATCAATTCACGCTCAACCAAAGAAGAAACGAACATTATCGCATAGACCCGCTACAGATGTTAGGTTTCTTGTTTAAAATCTTTTAGTGAAATTATTATTAAACTTTATTGGTAATCTAAGTAAAAATTCGTACATGTAACTAATAATTATTAGCTCCATCTGCAAATTTTTACTTCAATAAATTTATAAATAGTAATGAAATTAATTATTTTAATAAATTTTCATATTTTAGTGCTATTTTATAATTATAATGCATGCCTATTTATTAAAGTCTGGTTTCATTTGTTAAAATGATTATATAAAAGAATTATTTTTGTTACCTCTAAATGCGCAGTGTTGTTTTTAAACAACATGTCAATTTTTCTCGAATTCTACTTTTCCGAATTAAATTAGAATTTTTTTAGTATTTTTCCCACTTATAACTAGCACAAACAAACACACAAAAAAAATTTTACAAAGAAAAAAAAATTGCGCAGTGTAGAGTTAAATATTAAAGTTAAATTGCCTACATAGAAAGTAAATAACCAGGGAGAAAAACTTTATTTTGCTTATGTAAATAAAATTAAACTTAAATTACCTAGATAGAAAATAAATAATCAGAGAGCAAAAAATTATTTAGCTTATGTAAAAACATACTCTATATATACTACGAGCAAGTATACCTTTATACTTGCTGGTCCGATAGACAATTTATTATTATTATTTTATTTTATTTATTTTTTATTTTATTTTTTGTTTTTTTTTTATCAATATAATTTATTACGCTGCATATAATGAACGCGAAGTCTGCATACAGCCCTATTACGAAGCAGGGATTAAGAAAAGGGTCACAAAAATTTTCTCACAAATAAACAATCGATCATTTACAGGTGAAGAACGTTAATTAATTCCTTTCTACTCCCTCCAAAATCACGAGATGAGGATTCGTACTCCATTTCTCGAATCCATGATGTTTCCTAATGATGTCCGGAGTGTTCAAAAGTAGCAATAATAAGTTTTATAAAGTATGTTTTTGCAAAAAAGCAAAGAAAATACTTGCGGATGTTTTTTTCTCATTTTATATATCAGACCAGGCTACTTATAAAAATGTATTGCCACTGATATTTTGAATAATTTGATGAAGTTTCTATATTTTTCGCGTTGTTAATTCAAATAGTTTTGTTTCCAAAAGCTTCCTGGAAAAGGCAAATTTTTTACTTAAACTTCTGTCTTGTCAAAAGTAAAAGCAATAAAAAGAATAAAATTTGAGAACTGAGGTTTCAAATGTTGTAACTTAATAATGGTTCAATAGATGTTTCTTGCAAACTAATGAAAGAATATTTTTCTTTACCTTGCCAGAACTTTCTGCTCGTTTTGAATAACTTGTAGTAACTTTCATTTGAAAAGAATAGTTTTACTTTTGTGAGAATTTTTTGTGCGACGACGAGAAAGAAAAAAAATCTCTTGATAAACTTCTTTTTCAAACTTTTTTTCTGAATTGCCATCGGCATTTTTTGAAATGTTGGCTTTCGTAATTGGTAGTAACCGCCAAAGATTTTGCAATTCATTTTCTTTTCGAACTGAACATTTCATTCACAATTTTTAGCTTTTTTTTTTTCTCTCTGAGTCGAATATCGACCTTTAGTTACTTGGTCCATTAAAGTAAAACTCTAAAAACAAAATTCTAGAAATAAAGTTCCATCTTCCAAATAGTTTGAAGTCTACGAAATGTGTTGCCATGGATCCAATTCCAAAAAATCTTCCCACCAGCGGGAGAAAAAAAAGGCTGAGAAGATTATTTATGTCAATATAAAAAAGTCAGAAAGTAATTTTTATTCGAAATCAAACTCGCGTAGTCGAAGATGGTGATAAAAAAATAAATCGGAGATAAAAACAGTAAGTAACTTGAGATAATATTTTACTTCTTCAAACTTTAGTTTTAAAAAAATCGGGGTTTTTTCTTCTTTCGTGTGTTACTACTAAATTCTACATTAAACGTTTTCTGTAGATTAAATGTTTCCGAAAAGGTATTAAATCAGTAATCATCTTCTAAACGCGGATACGTTTAAAGTTATTTGTTGCCTTTCCTTTATATTTTATTAAGTTCTTCCTATTTTCAGATAAAAACATGCCACGTCTCCAGTATAATAGGTATCTCAAAACCAACTACTATCTCAGGAGAGCGATTTCAGTTCACATGCATTCTGCGGTTAAATAAGAGACAAAATTTAAGTAGATATTCTTGTTTTCCGATATGTGTACAATTTATGCAATAATTATGGAATTATATCATAATTCTGTTCCAGGCAGGATTTGAATTATGTCGAGTAATCAAAGAAAAAGGCAATTAAAGACATGCCAGTAGTACACGAACTCAGTAAAACGTACTAAATTCTTCATTTGCTACCATTTTCACTTCAAGGTGCATCAAATGAGGCTTTTATTGAGACTCAAGGTATCAAATGAGGTTTTCAAAGGCGCATCAAATGAGGCTTTTATCTTTTACCTGTAGCGTAAAAAACCGGCAGACTCTTTATATTATCGATTTGTGATTGTGAAAGCAAGGTACTAGAGGTTCAAAATAATAATAATTTTGTGAATCAAAATTAAAATTACCAAGCGTAGTATTTTTACCGCTAAGGCTAGTTAAGTTGTCTACTTTGTCTATTTAGAAGTAGAAACGTTCTGTTGAAATACAATTCAATTATTTTGCTCTTAATTGATACAAAATAAAGAAAGAAAGAAAATAAACAAATATATATATTGTAGAAAGGCTTTTTGAAAGAAAAAATAAAAGTTATTGTTAAAGAAAAAAATCAGTTAAAAACTGAGATTGAAAGCAGTAAAACTTACGGACATGATCAAAATGCAAACTAAAATAAGTACGAATTTTACAAAAGATTACAGACACGTGTTTCAAGGGCACCTGAAAAGGATGAAAAAGTTGAGGTGTTTTTCATCGAGAAGCTGACCTCTTCAGCATTTAAGAAGAAGCTTCTTGTTGTCTGGAAACACATGTCAGTAATCTTTTGGAATTTTTTTCATTATTTACGTAGCAGATCACATTTTGATTCAAAGGACAATGGTTTTTCTGCTTATTTCTTACATATACGGTATAAAAGTAAAAAATTAAATATTCTGAATTCTTCGTGATTACTTTCGTTTTGTTCCGTATAAGATTTATTTCTTAAATGAGGAGTAACGAAGCCAAAATATCGGGTATGGCTGACTTAGAGCATCCGTAAAAAGTTTGTTTAAATCGTTAAATTGTTTCACAAAAAGCACTTTCTTGCTTAGACAATGTAAATGTTCCCCCTGGCAACAATTGTTTCACACGATAAGAAGAACTTTCGCATTTTCATGATTTTACGGAAGAAATCTTGGCACTTAAGCCGCCTTTAATTTCTGTTTAAAGGATCGTTTGCACAAGTGGAATGCGACTGCTAAGACTTTCGTTGAAATAGAAATGATAGTAGAAAAATTAATTGTAAAGAGAAACATAATTCAAAAGAAATACATGTAGATTACAATTACATTAAATAATCACCTTTGATTTCTCACGATTCATCATGAAAAAAAGCGAGAAACTTAATATTTTAAAGCTATTTGGAACTGGAGTGGAGCCGGAGCAAAAATTCAGAAGTCGGAGCGGAGCAACTCAAAAACGAGGCTGCTCCAGACAGCTGATAAAAATTATCTCTATCTCGGGAAAGGTTTTAATGATTGAGATGAAAATTTATATTTAATTATTATTTTGCCTTTCAAAATATCTAAATGAACATCTTTTCCGAAAGAAGAAATAAAAACCCCGAGCGACGCTCGGTCTCGCATGTACAGTTATTTAATTTATCAAGGAAACATATTGCAAACCAGTTCACTAACCTCCTAAATAATAAAGTCCCCCCCCCCCCCGTATCGGTACCCTGTGACATCTTCTTCAGCAAGAAAAGCATATCGGTGCGCTAAACCCTTAAGCAAGAAATGTTGTCCAAACTTTTGGCATCTTTCAAAATTGTTGATCCGCACTCCCATTAATAATTATACTTTTTTTATCCTAGCAAATGATACTTCCAATTAACTTTTTATTCAGCTAAATCTAAGATGAGTATACTACTGTTGCACGTCTGCGAACGTTCCCTTGGACAAAAAAGAAATGTTTTAGAAAAGATTTTTTCTTTTTGTTTGTTTTAGCGGGTTGTGCAGCATGTACTCCTCACATAGCAATGCGTAATTCTCAAAATTTCCATTTAGTTCAAATTGGAGCAAAGCTTGGACAAGAAAGTTTGAAGCAAATTCTTGTGATTTCTACAAACCGCAGTGTTTTTTGAAAACTACAGCATTCAGTGCTCCACTGCTATCATGTAGTAACAACCACATGGTTTTACAATGGTTTTTACAATGGTTGATTTTGAGACCACATCGCGACGCTCTGCTATTCCATCTGCTTTCATGCTTCCAAATGCGATTCATTTGACACCGACTGCATATTTTTTTTTTCTTTGTGAAGAAAAATACAATAGCTTCATTGTTTTAAAGTTTTTCGTATTTCAATAAACAACAATCAAAATGCAATGATATTCTTAAAAAGGAGTTCTTAATTGTATCACTAATTTTATTAATTTTTGCCATCAGTGTTTATGCAAAAAAATGAATTAATAAAATTCTAAACAAAAAAAATTTAAACATTCATTTTTATCATCCTACTTTTTGTTCATACAAATCTTCATGCATATGAAAATTACGCCAGGATAATGCTTAGATACTTAAAGCGATACAACAACGTTAAAATTCAATTTCTACATTCTAACCGCAAAGGCAGTTAAACAAAGACTGCATTAGTTATAAATAACCTTTTATCTGATGGTATAAACGTAATGTTTAAAAGGGGCTCCTAAGTAACAAATTCTTAATAGCTTAAATTAACTTATTATTCACAACAAATAAATTCGTGATTGTTTAAGTTCGCTGGAAAATATTTGAGAGAACACCTCCTCAGAATATTTAAACACTCCGATGAATTTGCAAGATTTCCAAAGCACTTTGCCAGAAAGTTATATTCTAAAGAAACCGCCACCGCCGTAGTTTATCAGAAACGGCTGAATGGACTGGTGGAAAAATGTGAATTTTGAAACAAGCCATCGTGGCTTTAATCGCTGGGAAATATTTTGCACTGTTAATGGCTGTGTTTATTTCCAGTCAGTAAATTTAACAGTAGCTGGATTGCTGTAGCGAATTGCTCAAGATCGCGAAAAAGTGCTGTTGCTCCGCAGTCTAACTGCCTTCCGGCACAAGGCGAACATTGATTTCAGCTCCGTTTATTTCTGCGGAAAAGGATGGCAACAATGACTTCTGTTTGTTTAGCTCTAAAATGATGAAAGTGGCAGTCACGAACTAGTTGATTATCTATGCAGTCGCATAACTGAAAGGGGATGCTTTTAGTTTAGAATGTCTTCTCACATTTGTAAATTTAAACTTACAAATATCGCTTTCAGTATTTTAAATAGGATATTTCATTTAGAATTTAAATATTCTGAAAGCATTCCGCTTCGATGGACAAATGTTTGTTTCAGCTAACATATTTTAAGTTCTTATCTCGGTAAAATTTAGTTATTTATTCTCAAAATACTACTAATTTTTATTTCTTTCTTGACTTTTAAATGCGCTTTCACACCTATGGCTACAGAGTTAATTCAGTAAAAGGAATTTTGGTTTTTAAACGATGTGGTGACATTATAAATTTATTAGGTTTACTTACTAAGTTGAATATTGATAAAAATGATTTTTTTTTAAATTTTACAATAAAAATATCACTTCAAAAAAAATTCTTATTTTTCAAAAACAAATAATGTAAAATTTAAAGCAATAATACAAAGAAAGAACTGCTACCCAGTGCTGCTGGATCTAGGAACGGGCGGCACTTCTGGAGGGCGGCAAATTCGAGTGGGATGCACACAAAAAAATAATTAAGAAAATTTAAGGGGACTATACACTTTTAACCAATCTAAAAACTGGAAAATATTCCTCAACTTTGAGATTCTTTTAAAATATACCCAATGCATCAAAACTTCTAAAAATTTCAGGGATTTTAGATACAATATAAATAAATTTAAAAATATTTTTGTAGTTTTAATTTAGTCAAAAATTATAGCTTTTAGATGCAAAAACACCTATAACCTCAACTATTGCATTTAAAAAAGGGATTCCAGGCAATCCCGAAACATATGTCTGCATTTTAATGCTCATTTCGTCGCCTCAAAGCAACAGTAGAATGTGAGTAAAACCAGAATTTTCTGTAAAATTGATTTTTAAAATTTGCTGTTTTTTCAGTTCTAAATATCTAAGGCTATAGTTCAGGGATTTTACTGAAATTTTGGGAACTCCCCGAACTTTTGATTACATCTTCAGTGGTGTTTTGAAAAATTTAATTGCTTTTATAGGAAAATAATTTAGATGTCTTATATTTGCTTTGAGGCGACGATTTGTGCTTTAATTAAGTGAAAAATTTTTACCAAAACTGATTATTCCAGAACTAATTTCATTTTAAAACATTTTTAAACATGTACAAAGAAAAGAAATTCGCATATCTTAACAAGGTACAAAATTAAATTCCTTTTCAATGGAGTGTGAGTTACACTTATGTTGCCGAACGTATTCAATGGATAACATAAATCAAGTGAAACCCAACTATTAAAAAATAGTTTTCTTACTACCAAAATGCGATGCAAAAGCAATAAATTTAGTTTAAACCAGTTTACTAATCGAGATTATTTTTAATACCACAAAAAATTTCATTTGTATAGCGAGCCACGCATGGAACAAGCCTCATATAGACGGAATCCTTTGAATCTTATTCTTGTGTAATTTTAAGCTTTAGCCAGAATTCAACTAATTTATACCAAAGCTGCAACTGAAAGCTCGCCACTCAATCATTTTACGTTATAACTGATCTACGCATATATCCAAAAAAACGGCAATCAGGTCTTTCTGCGTACTCCTATAAAATTGATCATTTTCCCGTTCACCACCGAGGAAAAAAACAAAATTTCCTTTTTCTGTGGAACCTTGTCTCTTGATGATAAGTAACCGATTCCAGCGTGGGTCATCATCGATTTCGGATATGTTCCACATTAAACCGATGAAAGAATAGGACCCTGTGACTAGCTGATTTACACAGAAGATAAATGGATGGTTTGCTTGTGGACATTTGGAAGGAAAATACTGTGCACACCAAAAAATTAGACTGTATGAAATTTTCCATTGTTCGGGCATAGATTGCTTTTGCAGAATTGGCTTTAATTTTTTAAAGAAAAGGCAAATTAAATTTCAAATGTCATCAAGAAATCTAATGATATCCATTCTCTGCAAAAGTGAAACGTCTGTAAACCTTCTCGTACTCAAACCACTCTCCGTATTAAAAAAAGAATAATTCGTAGTTGTTTTTTTTTTTTTTTTTTTTTTTTTTTTTTTGTGCATCAATTATTTAGCTTTCACAAGAGTATAGTAGTTCAAAAGTAAAAGTTAGTTAATTCTAATGAGCGCTCGAAAATTATATGGCCCGACATACCCGGGGTAAGTAAAAATTTCGATCGGCCATAAATCTTCTACCTTTACATGTCCGGCAGGGTATTTAATTTTTTAATCAAATGTAATTTTTTAATCATGTAATTTTTTAATTAAATATATCTTTCCAAAAATTTATTATTTCGTATTTCATTGAAAAATCACGGCATCCTTACCGGATCTCAAAATTGACATGCTGACGGACATGCACGTCAGCAATTAAATTGGAAATACAATTTAAATTTTATAAAATTTTGACTTGTAACGACTTATTATGTTGTATTTATTTGTAATATAATTTTTTAATGATTTAGCTCTAAAATAATTCTTGATTCAGATATAAAGCTGTTAATTTACTGTTTTGTCTGATTAATGCTATACGACAAATTCAAATGTTTTTATTAATATGCAATAAAAAACTTCTGAGCATGTAAAAATTTGCTCGGGTATGTACTTTTTTAGACAAACATGCCTGGTAGGGCATGTAAAATTTTAAAGAGTTTTCGATCCCTGATTCTAATGTTTTTAGGCAAGCTTGGATGAGAATTCTGACGAACTAGAAAAAGTCTAAAGGTAAAGTACAATATATATTACGCATAAATTTTGCAGAGCAATTCAAACACGTATTTCAAGGTCTCAAGGAACACTTTTTTTCAATGCGGAAGAAGTGAGCCTCGAGGTGAAAAGCATCCGAGTGATTGGCGGACGGTGGTGATCTGTCTATAAACCTGGAGGCGATTATTATCACCAAAGGAATGAGAATGCACACCTTGGCCCTTTTAACATTTGCTATAAACATTTGAACCTCGTAGATTAACTGTTACTAGAAATTAAGAAAGTCTTTTCTCATTAGATACAATACTGTTCGAATTAATTGGAATACACATGTTTTTCTTGTTTGAGTTGGTATGTGATTACTAGTGATGTTTTCGGTTCTTAGCTCAAAAAATGGCACTGGAAGCTTCGTTCCTCTTAAAGACATGCAGAATTCTGTCAAGTACATAGAAATACTACACAGTAGGTTTGTTCCATTCATGGAACATTTCAACATGATTTAGCCCCGCGTCACACTTCGAAATCGGTACAGACGTTTATGAGGGAAAATAAAATGAAAGTGGTTGATTGTCCTGGTAATTAACCAGATCTAAATCCTATTGAAAACTTATGTCATGTTCTCCAAGAAGCTTCGATAAATTGCAAGATAACGAAACAAACGATAAAAAGAGATATATAGTAGTGGTTCAATGGCGATGAAGTCAAGAACACGTGAACTACACTAATGGAGAATAGGTCAAGAAGTGTTGTAGAGGTTCATTTCTGTTAAAGGAGGACATACTTCGTAATAATTTAGAGAGAGATCAATCAGATATTTATCAGTCTACTCTAAAAGCTAAAGTTTTAGAAAAAATTGTTTTCTCCATTTGTCCCAATTAATTCGAACAGTATAGTACTACATACGAATTTATCAGATTCAATCAGCAATAAAAAGTATTATTGACAAAAAAATCAGATCCTTATACAGTGTTTTCGAGTTTCATACACAAAGTAACCACTTTATAAACGATGTCATTTTTAAGTTTCAGCTATTCCCTAACCCTACTGCAATATAGTATACCACAATAAACGTCAGACAAACCAAAGAGTGACACAATTTAACAAACTAATGCGTGCAGAACAAACATGGAACTAAATTATGAATCACTCGGGAGAAACTCATTCAAATTTCGGACTCGTTCAGCTCCAACTTAGTTTTAAAAAATATTTTCTTATTAGCAGTCTGCGTACCTTCCAGCGTAAATGAGACGTTAAAAATAATAATTTTAATACACTTATTAAGCTGATGAATTATCGGCTTATTAAGCGTTAAAACTATTAAAATCCCCCCCCCCCCCGCCTAAATTCACGCTTTCTTTTGTATTTAAAATTTTCTTTCAGCTTATTTTTTATGCTTGGGTGAAAGTAATGGTGGAGAATAACTAAGTACTTTTTACCCATTTTATTTGAAAAACTGGCGAATGCTACTGCGTTAATAAATGATGTGTTTTCAAATATCCCCATTTGATAAATTTAGATTGAAAAATATTGTTTTCTTCTCGAAAGTGTTGTTTACAATTTGTCAAGTAATTTTTAAACATATAGCTTCTATAGTAGAAAGGAAAACCGTTTCAACTGTTGGCAAAAAAAAACAATAATGTGTTATTTTATGTCATAAAACTACATTGCTCATCATTGGTTATACTTTACTGATGACAATCCATTTTTTAAAAGGTTTGAAATGCTACACATTTGCCTCTTTTGCAACTATCATAACTAAAACTTTTCTCGCTACATTTTTATCGTAACAGCAAAATTAAAATAAATACTACATTTAGGGCAAACTTTTTATTTAATAATACAAAATTGCTTTTATATTGAATAACATTGCATTAATTTATTTTTGCATTAATGTTAATGCATGCAATTATTATTAATAACATTCTTAAAATGTATTCTTAAACTTTTTTGTTTGTTTTGTATCTTTCGCAACTTTATACGTTTTGCTGTTTATGTTTGTCAAAAACCGCCGATCGTTACATGCAGTAAAATAATACATTCTTATTGAGATCGGGAAAATAAACAGCATCTATGTCAGAGCATGGCTGCCTGCGATCATATAGCGGCTGTCCAGACGCGGCGCCAGAACAAAGGAATAAGCGTTCAAACGATAGTTATTTTTTTCCTCACTGGTGCGCTGCAAGCATGTACTAGTTTTGTATGGAAATACATTACGAAAGCATTGTTTTTGCCGGTTTGCCGCATGCATCATGATTTCTTTTTGGTAAATTTTTAGTTCATGCATTACTGATCGGAAATATGTCTCCCGATGTTTAATTGTGTCTAACCTATGTATATTTATTTTAAAGAAATTTTTCATCGTAAATGAAATAAAACGACAGAAAGCAATAGAGTGTTTTTTCTAAGCATTAAATTAGTGAATGCATACATTTTATAATTTTAGGGATTTACTAAATTCACGTTTGGTTTATATGCATATATTTTATTTGTTTTTTCACTCCATGTCACCTATTCAATTATTCTGCAAATAGAAATCGTGAGTTTGATGCTTTAGATGATATTTTTAACCAGTGAGGGCTGACATTTGTATTTTCCCCCTATGTCTGGAACTTTACTGGTTTTATTTATTTATGCATTGGTTTTATTTATTTGTACTTCAGGTTATTAATAAGAAAACAAACGTCATTATAGCCCAAATTTCAGAAAACATATTTCGGGACAAGAGGAATCCTTTTATCAATGAATAGAGTTGTACGCATCTGGATGCAAGTAATTCGAGTGATTTACACTCACTCGAGTGATTACTTACGTTTTTTAGGTGAAATCTTTACGCACTGACAAAGGGGTTCCTTTTAATTCCAAAAACATGTGTACGGAGTAATTTTTGCAACTTGCGCTATAAGAACGTTGGTCCGCTCATTAATTTTTTACCACTCAAAAGTAAACTTTGAACTTCATATTATGTCTAAATTATGCTTTTAAATTTTTTTTTTTTTTTTGAGACGTTTAAATTTCTTATGCTTCTATAGAATGATAAAGTTAAAAGCGGAATGAGTGAGAGAGAATCTATATTATAAATCTAGTAATATACCTTTTTAAAATTAAACTCGCGCCACATGAACAAGGGTTACAATTGAAATACCTAAAAGGAAGGGAGACTTCCTTCTAAGATTTGTTGTTGATTCTCCACGTGTTCATGAGTACATCCATCTCGTACACCATAGAGTCTTAAAACATAGAAAAGTAAATAAACTATCTAAGGGACCGTTCATAAATGATGTGAAGCTCTTTTCTGATATATTTGACCCCCTCCCCCCCTTTGTCACAAAATGTCACAATTTAACGGACCCCCTTCCCCCTTTGTCACATTTCGCGCTATGATGAATAAGCCTGATGTCACACGTCTTGTTACACCCTCCCCTCCCCTCCCCTTATCACACTTTGTCACAATTTCAAGAACCCCCCCCTCCCCCCTCGAAGCGTGACATCATTTATGAATGCCCCTTAAAGCGTATTTCTGATTTCTAATTTAAAAGTGGAGAAGCATTAATTTAAGGAAGGATTTGAGGAAAATCAGGTTACAGAAAATCAGAGAATCCGAAAGCTTTTAGTAGATTTCATCGAAGAAATGCCGGTTGCAAAGTCTTATTATTAAAAATTGAGAATATTCAGTGTAGTCCAGAAAAAAAGAAAAAAGAGGTGAGAGGGGGGAGGCTTACAGATAAGAGCATAAGTTATTGTAATGAAATAGTGGTGGAGGAGGGGGCTTTTGAAAAGTGGAGGGACGATCGTGTAAAATAAAAAAGTTTTCGGACGGTCCTGCCCCCCCCCCCCCCCCCCCGACTGAGAATACTCATTGCTTTTTGTTGTCAAGGAGTATGTCATCTAAATAAAAAATGTTTAAAGGGATATTTAAAGAAAAATTACTCTTATCCAGGGGTGTCCAAGAGGGAAGTTCATGGCGTAGACTGCGCCATTAAATTTTTTGATGAAATTTTTGACACCCCCTGGACAGGGGGGCATGCTTTCATCGAGTTTTAGCCCTTTTGGGTGGTTGTCTTTTTTAGGGGACTTCGTACCTATTAGTATGCACCTTCTTGCTTAGGGGCATGGCACCCAAGTATTGTCAGTTACAAGTTTTAAAAATAATCTTGATAACTCTGAACTGCATATAATGAAGCGTTTTAAGTAATTATTTTTAATTTCTCATTTATTGTACTTAATTGTAATATTTCAAAATATTTCCCCTTGATTGTTTATTTTATTGAATCGTTTTCTTTTACAAAGGCCTAATCTTTGGCCTTTCTTACTTAATATTTTAGGATTTTATTCTAAATATTTAACTAGTGTAATTGCTTTAGATGAGACCAGCAAAAAAAAAGTCGCTACTCTTATATGATAATCCATCTGTTGAAGTTAACTGAAGTCAGATATACTATACAATGCAATATTAATTATTAGTATTATGCTATTAGTCTGTCAATAACAATAAAAAATTGTTGCATTAATCATTTACTTAATTACATAATTGTTCAACTAATCTTTATTTGTTAAGTCACTTCACAACCTAACTGTTCTACTTTCCTATAATGATTTAATTTACAATAAATGGAATTGAAATAATTCAATTATCACAAATATTAAAAATAACTTTATTAATCATAATCTATGTCATTTTTCTTTTAACTGCTTTTATTTAATAGTATTAACATGAATGTATTGAAAATTGCTTAATATCAAAGTAACTAATAACCATTTAAAGACTATTCAATACGGCTTTCAAAAACCTGCTAGCCAATTTATTTTTGCTACACAATGTGAAAGGATAAATGTATTTCAAAAAATTATGCGCAATTATTGTCGTTCAAAATAAAAATAAATCTGAAAGCATAATATGATCAGGCAATTGCGAAGAAATTTTTCTCTGTGTTCATTATATATAAAAGTATACGTATGTATGAAAAGTTGTATCTTAACGAGCAGCTTCAAAGTCTGCATGTGTTACTACCAAAAAAACGATCTTTTTATTTTTTCCTCTATTAAAAACGTTTTAATGGCAAATACCTAACCCTGCAGCGTATTTTGATACTTATTTTTGCCCTCAACACTTAAATGTTTATCTTTCTTGAAATTCAAGCCTTTAACGCGATGATATTGCAATGGTTAGACCTATAAATCCTCGCTTTTAAGTACATGCTAACAGCGCCAATTGACTGAAGTGGCAGAAAATGTAAGTTCTGCTTGCACGCACTTTTTCGCCCGTTTGGACAGCCGCTATATGATCGCAGGCAGCCATGGTCAGAGAAATCCTATGTTTTGGACACTATCAAATATATGGCATAATCCAGTTTCTGAAACATTTTAAACTATACAGATTTTATCATTAAAATGTTAAAATTAGTGAGCAGCATTATACCATTGGTTTTCTATCACATTTGCTAAAAACACGTTTCACATCAGTGTAAATATTCTCTGAATAACAGAAAACGTTAAGTGTAACTTAGAGAGCATACTTTTAAGAAATTCCGAGCTTGCATTTTCTTGAAAGAATAGAAATAAACATATTTTACAACGAAAGAGGCTAATATTTCCAACTTCTGACAATTGTAAAAGAATAAAGACGTTTTGCAACTGAGAATTCATGTATAGATTTCTAAAGGTTTTAAAAAATCATTGTCAGGCCTATGCTTGGTATCACATGTTTCCTTATAAACAATCGAAAATTAAATGTATTTACACCATAACAGACAACATCTAGACACACGGCAGTGTGTCCGCCAAGTTCAGAGAGTCAGCCAAATTAAAATACTGCGACACCGGCCAATGTGTATATTTACCCGAACCATTTCGAGCTACTTTTGACCCCACCATTACCCAAAAACTATTAGACCTACATACTTGAAATTTTGTACGTCTACTAGCGATCCCCTTAACCCCTAGAATATCAAATTTTATTGATGTACCTCTTATGGTTATGGAATTATTAAGCTTTGAAAAGTGTCATTTTTATCACTCACTCACTCACTCACTCATCAAAAACCTAATCTACTTCTAGGAGACTTAGAAACTTGAAACTTGGTATCAAGGTAGATAATTTGGCATATATAAAGGAAAAAATCCGAAACTTCAAAAAATTACATTATCTTCGAAGTTACTAGCGTACTCATAAGTAGCATCATACCTAACGACTTCAAACAGCAGCCATATTTTTCTGCCGTTTAAAGTAAACGATACTCTCTCGCGCTTGAAGGTAAATAATTGATGCATTAAAATTCACTTTCTGCTTTAATTTTTCGCCTTAAGGCTTAACTCAAGCTGAATACAAAGAATCCAGTGTCGTAGTTATACAGAACTTTTCAACGTTTTAAATAAATGATTAATTAAGTAAAGATAGGTTTACGGACTTATTACGGAGAAATGTAAATAGACGAAAAAAATCTTAAATAATTAATAGCGACAATTCAGCTTGGCTTAATTTAGTATAACTTATCGTCAATATAAAAACACACATTTTAGCTTTTCAAAAATTAATGATATCCCAACAAAACATAAATGTGAAAAAAGGGCCAAGTTCGATAGATCAAAAACGGCCTTCGGAGTAGTCGGTGTCAGCGATAAAAGAATTGATATCTAATGGGTGCCAAGTTCCATAGCAGATCCTTTGATCATGGCTGTAAGAGCGTACAATGTCCCTTAAT
Source organism: Octonoba sinensis (assembly GCA_038502835.1). Classification (NCBI taxonomy): domain Eukaryota; kingdom Metazoa; phylum Arthropoda; class Arachnida; order Araneae; family Uloboridae; genus Octonoba; species Octonoba sinensis. The sequence goes on along the minus strand of CM076606.1, from coordinate 10,464,424 downwards.
TTATTTAAAAACACTTTTTTAACGGATTCCTAACTTGGCAAGTTTTAATTAAGATAAGTTACGTTCAAGAAGACGATAAGAAGACAATTAGAAATTCACTATAATAGCTTGCCACATGATTGTACTAACTATTAAAAATTGCTTTTTGAATGCGTTAAATTTTTTGAATGTAATTTACCTTAATTAACACTTCCAAGTTAGGAATCCGTTAAAAAAGTGTTTTTAAATAAATTAAGGGACATTGTACGCTCTTACAGCCATGATCAAAGGATCTGCTATGGAACTTGGCACCCATTAGATATGAATTCTTTTATCGCTGACACCGACTACTCCGAAGGCCGTTTTTGATCTATCGAACTTGGCCCTTTTTTCACATTTATGTTTTGTTGGGATTCAATTTACTTCAATAAAGCCATTCAGAAGTTTTTGCAATTGAACTTATAGGGGGTTTGGTGTTAACTTTAAAGCAGGCGCACGTATCTGGGAGATACACTACAGCTAAATTTCTGTCTGCGGGCTAAACTTTGCTTAAATAAAACGTTTTTATTGACTCTTGTCCAATCATATCATGATTCTACCAATTTAAGATAACAATTTTCACAATAGCGCATCCGAGAAATACGCGTGATCTTTCACAGTGGTACAGATATGAAAAAAAATTATGGCTGTTTAAATTGCCGTTTAAAGCGTTCTGGTAAGTTAGACATAATATTTAATGTTTAACTCTTCATTTTTTATTACTGCAACGTAAATTTGCAAGTTCACATGCAAATCACTCCAGATTGTGGCATTAAAAACATACATTATTATAAGGCTTATAATGATTAAATTCAGAAAAACAGATATCTCACCTTTTTGGATGCGTTGATTTTGTTAGAATTCATTCCTCAAAAACTAACTTCGCGATTGCCTCAGAACGATAAAGTTTTTTTCCATAGGTTCCATTACGGTCCTAACAAATAATACTAACACACGGTAAAAAAAAAAAATGCAGTCATTCTGCTGATCAATCATTCGTGTGACATGAAATTGCGTTACTTCGGTTGAGTCATTGTTTGCGCCGGCGTCGCAAATCTAAAGAGCTACTCGCATGACAACAAAATTTCGAAGTCTAATTTCTTTTATCGGTGATTTAAAGAATCTTTACGTTCAAACATGCCCAACGTACCGTTATGTATCTACTTTCGTCTAGCGATGTTTTAACACTGAAGTTGCTTCATTTTTAGGGCAATGATGAAATCACTGAGCACACAAAAGAGTGGTAGCAGGAACGAGGATAATCACAGCTCTATTCTATTCTAGATGCTTGTGGCATCATATTGTTTGTTTGTTTGTTTTACAACCATTTCAGGTTACATACATTTTCGAGTTTAATTTGTTTTTCTCAATGGATAAGCCTCAAACTCTCGTCCAACATGACAGATAGAACAAGACATTACGACAAAAAAAAAAAATTACACTACAAAGAGGTAAACTCCAAGAATACACCCAGAGCACAGGACGGGAATCGACCCATCGCCTCTTCACTGCGCGCGTTCGGGTACTGGAAACAGTCGCTTAGACGTCTCAGTCGCTGAATATGAGTATGAGCCACTTCTTGAGCATGTGCTCTAATTTTTTATAAGCCAGCGAACTGAACGCCTTGCTTATGATTCCCATTAGAATTTCTCATTAGTGTTAGCACTCTTATTAAAAGTTTGCGGTTAGATTACAGCGTTTAAACTGGTGGAAAAAACCTATATCTTATTAGTTTTCAAAGTTTAATTCATTCTTCTGCCGCTAAGGTATTTTTACAGATCTTTCTGTCAACAAAAATTTTTATAAACTCCTTGAAGTGCTATTCGGAACTTGACTTGGAGAATTTTTTTTTGCCATAACGTAGACGTCTTGGACTATGAATTTCGCCAACCTAGTGCCAATCATTACCGCTTGGGAAAATGTCCCTAACACCTGTCAAAATAGCAACAAATTAGCTTAGGAACAAATATTCATTTGATTTGACAATAAATTTAGAAATTCATTTATTATTTATATATTACGCATAAAATTGTCATAAAATAACTAAAAGTATTATATAGATATGTTTCTTTATATTAGTAGCAAATAACAGATCTGCTACTAATCTGCGAATAACTATGATTGCTTATTCGCAGTTCTCTTTAAATAATTGAGGTTATTTAAAGAAAACCGCAGTTAAAAAGCACAAATGGAACAAATAAAACTGCAAATAGAGCATAATAATACATAAGGGGCCGTTTATAAATCACGTCCTGCTTTTTTCCTACATATTTGACCCCCCCCCCCTCCCCCCTTTGGGGCCTTTCATAAATGATGTCACACTTTTTTCATACATATTTGACCCCCCTCCCCCCCTTTCTCACAATCTGTCCCCAGTAGCGGATTTAGGCCCGAGACGATATAGCGCCCCTTTTCTTTCGTAACAGTATATAAATTTATGATGGTGAATTAATGTTTTGTTTTATAATAAAGAGCAAAAAAACCTTACAATTAAATTTTGAATGTAAAATGCGAAAAAAATTTTTAATTTCGTAAATAAATAATATGCAAGCATTAAAAAGAGTTTTTAAAATCTTTTTGTTAGATATCTCAGATTTTAGTACTAGTCTGATTAATTATTTTAACCCTTTATAAGGCCACTTTCTTCTAGTAGTGGAATATTGAAGTAATTTTCAAATTTAGATTAGTTTTTAAAAAGCAAATCATATAGGTCATTGAATAAAATTACATGATTTTTACTCCACCCCTTTAGGGGGGAAGGGGAGAAGATGCTTAAAAACATTAAAAGAATTATGTATTTCGTAGTAAATATGCTCTCCACAGTCTTTACAAATTTCTGACAACCAGAAGGGGTAATGTATCTTTTTGCAAACGTTTATAAGTTTATGAATTTAGTGGTAGCTATACTTACCACCGCCTTCTAAAGGGTTAACAAAGAAATTCTACCCTCAAAATGGTACTATGTTTAGATAGTAAGAGCGCGCAATAAAATAAACTTTTAAATTTGGTCTTTCAGTTACAGAAAACAAAATCGATTTTTAATTTTAGTCGCCTTAAAAATTTTGGCGCCCTCAAAATTTGCCGCCCTAGGCACGGGCCTCACGGGCCTAAGCCTAAATCCGCTACCTTCAGAGGACGCCCCTCCCCCCTTTGTCACATGTCACGCTAGGTTGCATAATGCATGATGTCACACCTCTGGCTGCCCACTCCCCTCCCCTTGTCACAATTTCCACGAACCTCCCTCCCCCCCTTGAAGCATGACATCATTTATGAATGATCCCTTTTTGACAATATGTCACACTTCAGTGGACACCCCCCCTTTGCCACATGTCACGCTATATTGCATAATGCATGATGTCACACTTCTTGTTGCCCCCTACCCTCCTCTTGTCACACTTTGTCACAATTTCATGAACCCCCTCCCCCCTCAAAGCGTGACATCATTTATGAATGATCCCTAACAAGTGACCCAGAGGCCGTGGTAGCCTAGTGGTTAAGATATCGGACTTCCAACCAGAAGATTGGGTGTTCGATACTCGACCCGCTGAAGACCCACTATGTGCACTAGGGGATACGTGCATGTAAAATCCGTGGACCCTGAAGTCCCGAGGCAGTTCCGGAGGATGGAGAATTTCCCTTCCCTTCACTCTTCGGTAAAAAAGGTAAATGGCGTGTTTGTGGTGATACCATCTGCCGTCATCCAAATACATAATATGCCAAGTCGTACTTCCACCGTTATGGTGCTCCTCTAAACGGAATGCGCTGCCTTAATTCCTGGTCGCTCTGAGAAGGGCAGCTTGGATACTCAAGTGGGATTAGAAACAACAACATAAAAACAACGCAAGTGACCCATTGAGTACACCTGATGCAATTAAGAGGTGGGATTCTGTTTTTAAGTAGGTGTTGATCGCGGTTTGTTAGCTGCAGCTATTGAATCTAAAAACCCAAAAGGAAAAAATTGCAGGCATCGAGTCGCGAGATCTGGGCAGCCAAATGATATCAGTAATTTCTGAAATCGAAAAAGGTTGTCTTAAGAATTTCATGTTTCTAGTACCGTAGGCCATGTGTACAACTCTCTTGAAAACTCATTTCCTCTGAGATCCATATCGTCTATCTTTTAGGTTCTTAAGCTGGAGACACGCCCATGCCCGGTTTCGAACCCGGAACTCAAAGCGGACTCCGGGATCAAAACCGGGCAAGAGCGTGTCGCACGTTGCGAGCGTTGAGTATGGTGCGCGAGCAACGTGCTCTATCGCCTATACCACTTTACGGCTGCTGTAAATGTGTCGCATTAGTAGACTGTTATGTGTAATTAATTTCCTTCTTCAAGCTGGTACCTAGAATAAGTTTATCCGTTTTATCACTGCAATGCATCCATAACGCAATAAATATTTGTCGGGAAAAATATTTGGCGAAATTTGTCTTGATGATGTTTGTAATTTTTTGTCCCTGAAACTGATAGAAATTCTTATGAAAATTCAAAACAATTTTCAACGATAAATCCTAATAATGTTTGTATTTTTTTGTTCCTGAAATTAATTGAAATTCTTATGAAAATACAAAACAATAATCAGCAATAAATTCTGATAATCTTTGCAATTTTTTGTCCCTGAAATTAATAGAAATTCTTATGAAAATACAAAACAGTTTTCAACAGTAAATCCTGATAATTTTTTTGTCCCTGAAATTAATAGAAATTCTTATGAAAATATAAAACAATTTTCAGCAATAAATCGGATCCATTTTCTAATAATCAACATCATTTAATTGGCAAAAAGCTACTCATTTAGTTTGGAAAGCACTTCTTGCGAAAAGATATCAAATCATCTACAGATGACTTTTTGCCTTTTCTTTAATCTCACCTCTATCGAACAATCAACTTCATATTGCGTGCCAAGTCAGATATACACCTTTAATGATTGCTTATTTCCAGGTGATTGCGTGTTTAATTGCAAACTGTGCAATCATAGGTTCCCTGCAGTTCCAAAGGAGTGTTTCCCTTCGTCTTTCACAAAAAAACATTATTTCGCGGAAAACGAATACGATGATCAAATTATTCGTAATTACTGATGTTCAAATATGTTTCCGTATAATTAATAGAAATACTCTTCGGACTCTCTGATATACCATTTCCGGTTAATTGTAGATTTGGAAGTGCATTAATCCTTTCCAATTATGTCACACCACAGCTAGAAATTACTAGAAATTGACTTGGTCCGTGAAACTTCCTGTATGGCGGAATTTCAAATTAGTACCTTTAGTATTTTTAGCCTTACTGTAATGAGTATCTATTGACAGTTAAATCTATATCTCTTTCGAACTTATTTATATATCGTTTTTATTTTTTTTTTCTCTATTTACTTTCATTTTTTTATAATTTATTATTCAGGTATTATTTCTAGGTTTAGTAGAATTAGAAAATGTATCCATAGATACTCATCTAATTAAGCATTAGTAAAACACATCTTTATCTCTCCGTCTTTCTATGTATATATTGTACGGTGGTCCTTATTTTTACGGGGAAAAAATTGGAAGTAAACTAGTGACACCCCCTAGTTTTGTGACACTACCATAAAAAAATTTATACAAAATTTCAGCTCATTCAGTCAATAACACGTGCCCCTGGGATGTTGAAGTTAAAAAACTTCCGAGAAAAATTTCCACAAATGTTAGAGTTTTTCTTTTATGCACAATTAACTCTTACATAAAAATTAAACAACAAAAATTAAACTTATTAAATATTTTATATCAACTAAAGATTTTATATTTAACTATAATAGAATAATACCTAAGGATCTGTGCCTTACCGATATTTCTTTCGCAATGTCCCTCGATTATTTTGAGTATTGTTTTTGATAGTCTAGGACTGTACGTAGATTAAATTATTTTTGTAACTCATTTTTGGTAAAAATGTGATTATTTTACTGCTCCTTTGCGGTTTAGCTTCTGCTCTTATTTACATTTCAGTGCAATTTCAAATATATAATGATGGCAATCCAAATGTTTGACTTTTCCAACCAAGAACCAATCATTTGAGATGCAAATATTTTAAATGCCATATACGGTTTTTTCAAGAAATTTCAAGTTCAGTTCCTGAATGAATATCACGAATTCTTAGCTGCTCAATATTTGGAGCTGTAGTTATAACAGGAAGTCTGCCGACGTTTAGCCAAACCGCTAAAGAGCAGTTAAATAATCTACAATTTACAACAAATGAGTTACAAAAAATTTTATTCTACCTACAGTCCTAGACTATCAAAAGAAATATTCAAAACACAATCGAGAGACATTCCGAAAGGAATATAAGTAAGGTACAGATCCTTAGGTATTATTCTATCAGAGCTCATTGTAAAATATTCAGTTGCTATTAAATCTATACAAATAAAATCGAAATTTTGTATCAGTTTGTGTATGTGTGTTTGTGCACGCGTGTGTGTGTCTGTCGGTTGCGTTCTTGCGAGATGGAAAGGTCTAGAATTACGAAATTTTGATTACAGGTACCTTTTAAGCAAAACTCTTTATTTTGGGATTATCTCATCGTAAAATGTCTCACGTTTTAGATTTTTGCAGTATATTAATGACCGTAAAAAACTGCACAAGTTGATATCTTTCTGAAGTTCATAGAACAAATAGAACAAGCGCAATATTCATTTTAAGTAGTTTTCGAATTTTAGACGAGGCTTACCTGTGAGTTTATCTGCTCAACTATCGATTTTTGTGAACAAAAAGAGTACTTTTGTCGCCAAATGGATTGTTTCTGTTAACGTAAGATTGAAAAAATGCTATTTTATCTTTATTCATGCCGTTTTATCAGCGGAACAAATTCTAAAAATTCATTTCATTTTATGCATATTTTGTGCATTATTAATTGCAGACGGTTTTCAATTACTTTATCTTGAGGTAGGTTTATTCTTCTCTTTTTTTTTTTTTTTTTGGCCATTTAATATTTATTTCTTTGATAAAAACTAAGTTAAAAGGTTTTCGATGTCACTTATTTTTGATGAAATTTAAAATTTCGCCAATTGGTGATAACTTTTTTCTTCGCCCTCCATCCAGTTAATTGTTCTCAATACATTATTTTGCACTTCGTAACTTTTCCAAACTGCGCCAATAATCCTTATTAGTAATCTTGTTCTCATTTAATTAAATGCGTGATTCACACTATCATGGCGCATTTGCGTTATGATTCCATTACGATAATGCAATTTGGCGATCTTCTGCTTTGTTTTAACTTTTTTACGTAGTCATTTTGATTGATTCCATATTTTACTATATATATACATATGACATATATAGAGAGATGCTTTTTTTTAATGCTAAATTAGTTAAATTTATGCGGATTTTTAACATTTTTAAATTCTACTAAGTATAGAAATAACAAATAGAAGTGATTGCTCGAACAGAAAACATGTCTGTGACAGCGAAAACGTTTAATAAATACCGAGATATCCGTTCGTAACGAAATAGAAAATTCTCGTTTCCGGCGACGATGCAATTTCGCCGAAGGAGCTCTGAAACAAACAAAACATATTTCCTGCTGTATTTCAAAGAGATGAAATTTTTCTCCCACAGCAAAAATTCACGGGAAGTTAATGAATAGCTGGAGGCATTTTTGCGTTATTAAACGTCTGGACGATTTGAAATCAGAGCAAAGAGTTAAAAATGTTCAACTAAAACCAAAAGTAGTTGGAATGTTAAATATTTGCAGACATCAAGGATTATTCTTTAATTTGGTTTTAAGTGGAATTTCAGTACTAAATATTTAACTACGTCTGTACAATCACTCACAATTCTAGAAAACTAGAAAAAAAAAGTACAAACACTGTAAGAAAAGAGTTTGTTATTCAAATCACAGTGAGAAAAGTAATACGAAAACCCATTATACTATGCGTTCGAATCGGGGGTGGGGGCGAAAACTACCAAGTACTAGATGTAACTTAACTTTTTGAATAAGCTTCAAATAATCAGAATAAAATCGTTGGTCAAACTATTGATTTTAATATTTGGAAAGAAAGGCCTGGGGTGCTTATATCAGTAGCTTTGTAATTTCTTATGACTAGCTATTCCTTCATGCAGAATCATTATGATAATATAAATAGAGAACAGGGCAATGGGATCGGACCCCCCCGCCCCGCCCCGCCCCTGCCGCAGAAGTCACCGGATATCCGGTATCCGGCCGGGATTTATTTATTTTTTAATAACCGCCTACTGCACGAAAGATCCGGTGCATTAAATTTGGCTTTTGAAATTCAATTTGATCGGTATGGTTTGAAATTATACGCAAATTACAGACTTAATCGTACTACGTATTTGGATGCTGTGGGATGCTTGAAATCAGAAACACAGAATATACACAGAATTTACAGGTTTCTAACGTCTTAGCAGGATATGCGGTACGGATCCGTCAAGCAAGTTCTGATATCCGGCAAAATCAAAATTCGGTATACCCCGAATTCTGACCTCGGTCTCTTCCTCCCCCCGGGGAAAAAAGTAAAGGGGGCGCTATTGTACTCACTTATTCCATATTGCCTGAACTTCCAATAATTAAAGCATAAATTTGGAAAAATATCGCATACGCAATACCTTTTTTGCAGTTGAAAGGAACCACACTATCAATACATTTCGATATGAGTTGCGAAATGAAAGTCGGTCCGAAAACAGTCCTCTTTTCGAATAACTACCACCCCCAAACCCACATTTTTATGCATTAATAAAGGAGTTCATTATGACTCTGAAACACCGTGTGTCAGATATTTTTGAAAATTTTGGCTTTGAAAACGTTGTTTTTATAATTCCTTTTTTAGCATTTCTGCAAAAAAGGAAACATTTGTAACTAAAATAATAATAGCTCCATTTTTTACAAAAATAAATCCCATCATTTCTTTATTTGGCACATTTATTTCAAATGCCTGCAAATTCGATTAAGATGTAGTTAGTGCGCCGTCAATTCGAAATAGAATGATTCGGAAACTGGAATGGCATGTGTCCTGCAACAAAGAGCAAATAATGTTTATAGAGACGTTGGGAATGTCGCCAAAGGGACCCAGAAGATCAAACACGATATCTAACTTATTCTCGAGTGGGACGCAATTTAATCTTGACATCTAATGAGATCTTGATTTACGCGAAGTTAATTAATGGCAAGATTGTCCCGGATGTTATTAAAAATCTTGGATATCTCAAACGAGACAATTCGCAAAACACGTAATTCAGACCTCCATCGGAATTAGAGTTGTTTTCCGTGTTAAATGTTTGCAGATACACAGTTATACCACGGATTTTTGACATTTGGACGCTTCTGCGCATGGCAGAAAAGAACGAATCCATACGAGTTTTAGGGAAGTTCATTTTGCCCCGCTTTTTTAGTACGCGATTCAGAATGTTTGCTGAAAACATCTCAATTTATAAACCGGCATATAGCATCAATTCGGAAGAAATCAAGTATTCTAAACGAGCCAGAACGAGAACAAAAACGGCCCATTGCATATACCAGCATTTCCTCCCTTGAACGTGAATGGATTCTTCTTGGCACTCTGCCAGGCAGATTGCTTTGGTTGATGGTAGAGCTGTATGCCAGAGAGTCACTGCTCCAGAACTTCTCTTTCAAAGCTGCATTATTAATAAATGTTGCATTTCTGATAGATGCAGTAAATTCTCTACTTTAGAGATCTCCTAATGAAAAACATCATTAGCTTTTATTAAAAATTATTTGTAGCTTATTTGCTCATTAGAGTTTTGAGATACTAACAAAAAGCATGAAAGAAGGTTTAATATTTCTCAAAACCAAAAAAAGGGCAAAATTAAATAAAAGAATTCAATAAATGTTGAAGAAAGGATTTGAAAGTAGGGTTATGAGATGGTAAAATGCATGTCTTCTCTCCCCTAATAATTTTTGAAGAAATAGTCAATTAGGACAAAACAATTTTTGTTCCAAAGATTTCGGCTAAGTCCCTGATCTCCTTGATTGCCTTTTTTTCCCCTGGGGGGAGGGACAATTTTTCCTTTAATTTTGAACAGTTCAAAAGACTTAATTTCAAGCTCTAACTAATGTAAATCCTGATGTAATAAGCGAACTTTCTATGAACAAATTTTATCGAAAAGCATTTTTGACGTAAAAAGTGTCCAAAAATTTTTTTATCTAATTATTCTAAAAGCATTTCCGAACAATTCAAACAATTTTCACACTAGCGCTTCTGAAAGAAACTCAAACTATACTTAAACTATAACCAAAACGCTACTAACACTAAAATTTACTTTTTGGAACCAAATAATCATAAAAATCGCAGAGATTTTGAATGTATTTTTTTCTTTCTAGGTAAAAAAGTTATTTATAAAAATCGAAATGTTGCTCCAACTCTACTCCAGCTCAGCTCCGTGCTTCGAATAGTTTTAATTTTTCATGTTTACTTATTTAACTAAATTTATGGTAGAGCTAACGAATTTATTGGTAATTTATTTTGTAAATGAGAAACAATATTCGTCTTTTACTGCTATTCAACCAAAACCATTTTTCTTAATTCGGAAAATGGTAATTTTTACATTTTCAACGGTGTTCTGATTTAAAAAAACGCCGGAGCAAGGGAGCACCACAAATATTTATGCTCCAGTTCTGCAGATGTGAGAAAAAAGGCATTACTACATTGCTCTGCGCTCCCGCTCCCCTGTCCTCTCCAGTACCAACAATAACAACAACGTTAATAACAATAACAATAACAACAACGATCATGATGATGATGATGATGACGATAATGAATAATAATAATAATAATCCTTCTAAATATTTGAAAGGTGTTTTATTTTCACCCAGATGAAAATAAATGCAAACAATTGTATTTTTTACGCAAGTAATTCAGTGTGATTTTTCTTTAATTTCTTTTTTATTAATCTTTTAAATACCTGTTCAGATTCGAAAATTTATATTCGCACAAATGACTATTGCAATTCATTACATTAATTTTCCTCCTGAGTGAGTTAAAATCGGTTGCACTTTTTATTTTTTGACCGTACACTCGCAAAAATAGAATCCTCATTTTCGACGATTCTTCAATGGTCAAGAAAATTTCGCCATTTACAACGATTCTTTCCTATCGCGATCACGTGCCATAAAAAGGTTACTACTCAAATTTCGACAATTTGACGAAAGATTTACTGGGAGCATTTTTCACGAAGCCATTTCTTCAAGTACGACGAAAGTTTCGTGAGATTTGAGCATGCGTTTCTGCGAGTGTAATAGTTTTGTTCTGGTTGTTTCAAGGGCTATCTTCTACATCACAGAGAATTATTTGAAGGGAAATTCCCAAAATGTGGAGAAATACTCTTCCTAATGAAATGAATTCTTCAAATAATTTTTTTTTAAATCCCATTAAATTGCTTTAAAATTAAATATTTCAAGGATAGTAAGCCTGCTGCACCAAACCACCTACACAACTTCAAAATTATTAGTACGACGGCATTCCTTCAAGGAAAAAACTATTCTTTTCAAAACATAAACAAAGAAGCAATTCTTACGTATTCAGAAAACCATATCAAGTTGTAAATAAATTAGCAAAACGTATTTCATTTACTTTTCTAATTTTAAAATTTTTAGCCTAGAGATATCAAATAGTTTTTCTCAATTTTTACAAATGAGGCTTCGGAGTTGCTATTCCTTCCCGTAAACATACTGAAAATAATTTCTCCTGTCGACATTGATAAAAGAATTCCACTTGGAATGAAATTCGCTTAAATAAAAGAACTAAACGAGTACGAGCGAATAATTTTTCGATACGCCTCGCTCGCTTTAGATAAGAGAGTGAATCAAAACAGAGTCACATCCGCGAGCTTAGAATCTGAAGAGCCGAAAAAAAAGTAGCGATAGCATGATAGAAAGCAAATAGCACAAAAGCCTGGTTCTTGTTTGCTCAAACAAAAAAGTTTTGTAAAAAAAAAGCTTTGTTTGATCTGATATACACGACTTTACTAACCCTTTTAGCGTTTGAAAAATATTTTGCTTTAATGTTTTGAGAAAGTTCAACAGCAAAGAGAAAAAAAAGGAAGAACCAGGAAAATAAAAGCATCGACCAATGAACTTAGTAGAGTTATAAATGAGCAAAAGAAAAAGTTTTCATCCCATCCCTGTTTTAAACACTCTCATAACAGAGAAAACCATTCTCTGTTATCGTTCATTTCAGAAAATTAACTTTCCATTTTCAGAAACCAATATTCATTTCTAATTTTAAATTAATTTCCCTAATAAATGCCATCCTTATCTCCTCTTCTTACACAACAGAAAAGTTTTCCATATTGGAAACTATGTAAGTACCTCATTGATCTTTTTAAAACCTAACACAAGCTCTTTTGAAAATTAACTTTTTCCCGCCGACGTTTTGCAAACTAAATATTACTGAGAACAATTTTAGAAAATAAATATACGTCTCATGATATTACAAAATGATATCTGTACATACAGCTCATAAACCTATAACATCGTAGGCGCTGCTTGGGGGCGTTCCAATGGCACAAGGGCGGGAATCGGTCAGGCTCACGTGCTCAAGAGGAAAAGCCAATCTCTGTTTAAAAGGCGTTGCTCCTGCTGAAAAGCGAGCGTTTCGATTTCCACTTGAATTGGGGGCCTCTCGTTCGGTGCAATTGAACGCGCAGCAGAATGCCGTCTTGAAAACTTCGCGCCGTGGTAAGAAATTAAGGCAAAAACAGATAAGGTGAAACGAGATAAGACAAGAGACGCTAATTGGTCGAAACTGGATCGTCTAAGTCACGTGACCTGTTTTCCATTTGGTCACTCAAAAAGTGCAGGTAAAGCCAGCCTTACTCCGTCTACGCTAATTATGTCTGGGATCAGGAGTTACGACAAAATAACTCGGCAATGGACAAAATGGATATCAGGATACTTCAGTGTTTCATTCATATATACGTACAAGTGCACTTTTCATACCTATATACTAATGACCTATAGCTGAAATTTCATGAATTACAATGAACGAGGAAATGATTCAAAATTATGCGTACACGTCCATACAGACGCCATTGAAAGACTAGTCAAATATGATTCGGGAATCATAAAAAATGGAAATTCACGTTGAAATCTGAGAGGGAAATGTTCTTGAATACATGCCTTGAAAATAATTTCTGGAATACAATTCTTTGCCTTGTGATCATTGTGCAAACTGAAAGGGGGGGGGGGGATCCTCAAGAAGTTCAAAAGAATTCTACTAAAAGTAAGATACATTAACTTAAAGAAAGTGAGCTCTCTAAATGTCTACCAAATAGTAGTATTTGAAATAACTTTGTATGTCCGTTATTTTTAAGCACTGATAGCAAAATTACCTGAATATTTTGTAAAAGAAGACACAGGCTTTTGAGATTTTTCTCTTGCCATTCTGGAAACATGGAAGCATGTTATGATGGCTCATCAGAAATGCGAAGCATGACGGAAAAGTCGGTTGGTTGAATATTACATGAAACTATTTTTTTCCCTTTTTTTGTGTGTAATAGACGCTATAGGAACGCCCCTGCCCCCCCCCCCCCCATCGCACCCTTCCAACGTGTTTCATCTCATCCTTTATTAGAAATCAACTGCCATTAATCACCTCGCTGAAAAGCTACCTGTGTTATTGTCTCTTTAAAAAAGTTAAATGTGGCTATTTCGCTCTCTCTCTCTCTCTCTCTCTTTCTCTCTCTGTGTCTCTCTCACCGCCTCTTTCAAATTAAATATTATCTAACTAACGGTTGAGGCCGCTTTTAGGAATTCAGTTTCCATGCAGCCATTTCTTCTAACCTAACTTTCTTTTATCTATCTTTTATAAATCTGCATCATAGATACTACTTTTTAATCTATTCTTAAGTACTAAAAACTTCCTTTTAGAAACTAAACTTCTTATTCGAATTGTTTATAAATCAAACAACGTTTTACACCCCTTACAAAAACTAAATCTATTATTTGACCTTTTAGAAATCAGTATCAACAGTTGACAAAGCATCGCAGTATTAAAAAAACAATAATATCAGCCGCAGAGATTTTCTAAGAACATTCAACGTAATTTTCAGCAGTCATTTAATCAAACTCGTAACTTCACTTCACAACTTTAACGTTTTATAAATCCTCTTCCACAGCTGAAAAAAGGTATTTCCTAAAGACTCAGAACAATTGTCAAATTTTACTTTTACTGTGTCTTTTAAAAACATCGATCTTATAAAATTTTAAATCCAGCATCTCACTTAATCTTAAGTCAAAGAGTAAAACCGTAAAGAAAATAGTATTAATTACCTAGAAAAACTACTTTTTACTTGTTCTTCCATTTTCAATTTTAATTAAGAAACCATTAGATAGGGGAAAAAACCTAACGCCTTCTTAAAATACAAATTCTACATTTTTTGGAATTTATTGAATAGGGGTAAAAAATGTGTGAAAGGCTCAAACTTCGAAAAACATCATTTTCAATTAAAATAATGCTGCTTTTAAAAAGCACGCAAAGTAATGAATTATTAACCTATCAGTTTTTCAGACCGTTTTTATGTTTAAACGTTAAAAATATTGATATTTTCTTTAAAAGAAGTGTTGAGCAAACATTCATTTCAGTTTTGATCGATGATGCTACATTATAGTGCTATGCTGGAAAATCGAATTTGGCGAAAGTAAAAATTTAGTTTTTATTTACTAGATTATAAAATATCGTATGTAAGCGAATTCATTTTTGTTGCACGAATGAATATATGTTACTGTCCGTTGAAATTAATAGGTAATCGTAACTTTAGCGTTCTTTTATTTATTTTTTTTTTTTTTTTTCACGCCTTTATTTTGAGTATTTTTTTATGAATAAAAGATTTTTCTCAGACTAAATTGAAATAATGTGTTTGATTATCTGCATGAAACGAACATTAATCTGTTTGATCTAACAACGTAAGGTCTTTTAATTCTTCATAATTTACACTATTTTAAGCAGTGACGTAGCAAGACTCTTTTATGGGGGTAGAGAGGTTCACTCATGACATACACATGCATAACACACGCATAAATGTAGTCATAATTTTAATTTTTAATGCGAGTTGAGCCACTGAACTGCAAAGTTTGTGGAATAATAAAACTTCAGAATTTTCAAGAAATAAGGTATTGCTGTGCCGTACTTTGTCAATATCTATTTAAAACTTCCGAAACTTTCTTAATTTTTCGACTGTATTATAGAACTGAAATGTAATAAAAATAATTTTAAAAAACTCAGCAGTGTAAATAAGATAACAAATACCTCCGCAATAATTTTTGTAACTACGGTTTTATGTACGAAGCAATATACACAGTGTGCCAAAGAATATTTAAGACTGCGTTTGTAAAATAAAATAAAAACTAGTAATTACATTTTTTAAGTATTTTTATTCAAAATGAGCTCTTTCGGCTTCAATACATTTGTTACAAAGGTTTAACAACGATTCGAATTCCTATTCCAGCTCGCATCGTCAAAGGAAAAAAAATGAAGCAAATGAACTGAGGTTTTGGTAATGGATCAGCTGATAGTTAATGAGTTTCGCGAATGCTCGATAACACATATAGCGTCCTTGCAAACTTAGTTCCAACTGTAGTCTTAAAAATTCTTTGACACACTGTGTAACAAACAGCTTCAACGCGAGCTTAGGAGACAGTCCCACGATGTGAGCTCGAAACAGCAGGAATTCGAATCGTTGTTGTGTTGTTTCTAATCCCAGATGGTGCAGCCTTTCTACATCATCTTCATAAAACCAAAAATAGCTAAAAAGTCCAAAAATAAAATAGGATCCCTTAAAATTTCAAGATGGGTAAAACCCAAGCCATCTTCGTTGAATCATTAGCAAGTACATATGTCAAGAAAACCGATTTCAGTTATAAGAGCTGCCACTTCTAGTGTCATGACAAATTTTGCAAAGTAATTAGAAACTTTCTTCTCCAAAACTTGGATTTACTTATGGCTATGATTTCTTCACTTTTTACTTCGACTCCTCATATAGCATTTTGACCTAGACGGTTGACCTCTTATGCACTTTTCAGGCTTTGTGGGCGAGCAGAATGTGCTCCAATAAACCACTGGGGATCGCCAGGGACCGTTCGGTTATTAAATTTGTTTCACTGCAATATGATCGGAAAAAGTGCAATATCGATTGAGCATCCATGCCTTTTTCCGGAACTCATGGCGATGGAGCAACATGCTCTTTCACCTATGGCCACTACAGACAATGGCATAGCTAGACCTGGGTTTGGAAAGGTCTCCGGAGAAGTGAGCTAATTTCATTGTTTTACAAGAAAAACTGGTCAAATTCTAGACAATCTTTACCATTTCAGGTGGGTACCACCTCCTGATCCACGCCAGTGACAGCGTTTAAGCTGTGCCATATTATATTTTAAGCGAAAGGGATTTTTTTAAAGGGAATACAAGGCACAAAATCATTATAATAACCTTATATTTTACTTTAAAAAAGACTCGTAATCACAAAAAAAAATGTGTAAATTGCATGAAGGAAATACTTTTAAAACCTCAAAAAAATGCTCCAACTTAGAAAAAAAGCCCCTCGCCTCTCCCCCCTAGAAACAATGCAAATATCGTCGAAATTTAGGCTTACAACATTGTCAACAAAAAATACTATTTCATAGGAAAATAGGTTTTGACACTCAAATTTTGACGCATAAAAAAACAAACATAATTCAGCTTTTATTAAAACACTGAAAATTCAATTTTTTCTTTTTTTTAACAAAATTTGAGACATCTTTTTTGACAAATCATGTTTTTATATTGAAATTCATGTTAAAACTACGTCACTGCGCTTCTGTGAAAATGTCAGAAATTCTAGGAAAAACGTTTATAATATATTTCCGGGGAAACTATTAAGCATAAATAGTTTTCATTATCGAGGAATTATACTTGGATCATGGAAAACCATATTGACCTATTATAGGACACATTGCATTCGGTTTGTTAAAATCGCTTAATTTGATATTTCCAAGTGAAATGAAATTTGCAAAAAAGGAAATTATCATCAGCTATTCACGGAATCGTGTACGGCGTTGAATTGAAGAAATCCCCATTGTTCACTATCGATTTTAGATATAAGCGCCATTAGAGCCACAAAGGAAGAGGATTTACACACAAATTTGGGAACCATCCTCTGAAAACAAATTAGAATCAAGTTCTTCTCGAACTAAGAGAGCATACTTTCTCGAATATCTGCATTGATTTCGTAACATCAGATATCACGTCTTCAGCTTCAAATTATTTATGCTTCATTTCGTCGGTTCAAATTATTGCTTAAAATCAAACAATTACATGAGGGGCTCACAAGCCATAATAAACAAATTCCATTTTTGTTTTTAATCATTTCAGCACTTCTTCCGATCATGTTCTAGTGGTTTCTGTATCCAAGTACAAATTTATTGAAGAAGAATCGCTATCTGAAGAAAAATAAATGAACGCATAATAGCAAACGCTAGCAAAGCACACTCTTGTAGATTTTGCTGGATGGAATAAACTGATACCGATAGTTGCAATTCATGACGTTACCCGCAACGGACAATTATATTGCATGTTGAAAATTCACTCTCATCGACCCAAAAGATGCATAACATCAAAAATCCATATTTAATTACTATTGCAATCAGGTAAAAATAACACAACTCACTAAACAAGATTCATATTCGCCAAGTTTGGGATTTCAAATTCGACCAGCTCCATATATTGGTAATACTAAAACCAGAGGTGTCCCCCTCCCCTAAGCACAATGGAGCCCTCCAAAAAACGATGACCCACACCGTAAAATCAGTTAAAACCTTGTGAAAACAACCCCCCCCCCCCCACCACCACCCTACACTTTCAATGACACAGTGTGTCCCATTGAAATTCACCACCCACCCCCACCCCTGGTGCGTACCCCTGCGAAAACAAATATGTTTTATTACTTTAGGTTAAAATTAAAATGCCGTGAAATTTGCTGAGGAGTAATACTCATCAAAATTGTTTGAAATATGCCAAAAATCCAAAAAAGTTTAATCAAATACTTTCCCCAAACATTGCCAATATTACCTCCTTCGGATGACTGAAATTTGTACCTAACCTTTGCGCAATTGCAACAGCGGAATATGGAGTTGCAAATCATTTAAACCAGTGGTCGGCAACCCGTCGATCTCGAGCCCATTTTCGGTCGATCGCGAGACAGTTTTGAAAAGAAAAAAAAAAATGAAATGACTTTTGGATCAGAAGGCGGACCTTTTTTTTTTCTTTAGAAAATGCTTATTTATTTGTCAGACCATTCTACTACTTGCAAAAACTACTACTTCAATAGGGTTGTAGGCAGTTGGAATAGTTTACCGGAAGCGACTGTTAATTGCAGTGGGGTAAAAACTTTTAAGAAAGCTCTTGATGTTCATTGGGGACTGCTAAATTAACTAGGACCAGCCTAGCTGGGCCCTGAGCCTGTTGCTGGTCGTCACTTTTGTATTTGTATTTGTATTCGAAGGACCTAAAAAAACTTGCCAACAATATGGAATGTCAGTCGTCACATTAGCTGTGCTCTCGGTGAGTTAATTAAAATATGTAACGGCGTTTCACATGTGTGTTTTATTTAAAAAACAAAACAAAACAAACTACCAGTATTTATTTAAAAAAATATGTAAGTATCTGTTTTTTTTTTTTTTTTTTTTTTTTTTTAACGCGAGTTGACGGTTGTTAACACAGCAATATTTTGGAAATTTTAAAGTAGGTATTTTATAAGCATCAAAACCTGTTCTGACAGGCATTAACCCATAATTTGGAGACAGGCGCAGCGCCAACTTGCTCTATTAATTATTAATTGTGCATGTAACCCCTCCCCCTCCTCCTCCTCTGAGTCGATCTTGGCGTTTGCCGTACTTGGAAAGTAAGATCTTCAGCTAATTTAGGTTGCCGACCGCTGATTTAAACGAATAAATCAAAAACACAAAAATCTTTGTGATCTATAGACATAAATGTTTTACAAACTTAGTTTACTCTGTAGATTTTTTTTTTTTTAATAGAAACTTTTCGATGCTTCTAGGTACATCTTGCTCCACGTACCTCCTCTTGAGACCTAATAATCCAGAGAGATTGTTGGTGAAAAAAAGTACAACAACTGGAATTTTATTTGTGAAGTGGTGTAAGATATTTTCAGTGTTATGTTTCTGGTGATAAAAACTACGATAACCACCCCCTCCCTCCCTTTTTCATTGCAATTATCTGGAATCAGACTTTATAACAAAGGAAGAGCTGGTGTGTTTCAAAAATGTTGTTATTTGACCTTCCCTATTCGAAACTTATAACGTGAGCTCATGGGAGAGTATTAGCTTTCTTTTCGTTGCAAAAGAGGGGGAAAAAGAAAGCAGTAAGAAAGCTCATCGAAGTTCCAACCACGTGCAGCCGACAGATAAAAAGATTCCAAGGCATCGGAATGAGATTCAGAAGGGAACGAAAAGAATGCGAAAGAAGGTTGTGCCACCAATGTAACAGCAACGCCCAGAATCCATACGCATTCAGACGCCGTTTGTCACTTAATGAGTTTACGTCTGGAATCTCTCGTCTTCGGTTTCGCTTCTTTATTGACCAATCCCTGCGCGATTACTTATAAAAAGGAGGGCACTACAAAGAAGAAATGTGTATTAATATAACAGATCATTCTTGTCTATAAAAGAAAAGTTTGAATTGAGGTTTTTTTATCGAATAACACATCAGAGCTTCCCAATTTCTTTGGCTTAGTTTTCTTTTTACACAATGGAATGAAAGAAAAAAAAAGCAGAATGTGGTCCTCTAGGACAGGTTTGCATCGACTTCTTTTATGTAGTTTAGTTTCAGCTTCTTGCAGCAGTCGCAAAAAGTAGATATGCCCTAGTTTTTAAACACTTCAAAATTCCAGATTTCGCTATTTAACAATTTTTAATTAAAATTCGTTTCAGATGTGCGAAATTTCTAATTGTTCGTAGGCAGGCCTGTCATTTAAGCTTCCTGGCTTTGAGAAAAGAAGGTATTTTAATGAATGTGTATGTATTTTGTTCAATGTAAGAAGTACTTTGCCTTGCTCTCCTTAGAAAAATTAGAATTGACGGGCCTGTTCTTGGATAGAAAAACCTTTATAAGCTGTCTCCCTTCTCCAATTTGAAAAAAAGCTCTTTAACAAATAAGAGAGGAGAAAAATTTCTTAGTGGCATTATTAAGGTAACGTCACTAGCGAGGGTATAAATACGAATTCTCAAGCAACCGAACTAAAAGTTTCTATTCCAGTGCGTCCTTTACCACACAAGTTATTGCGGTTTAAACTAGCTTTTCTTTTTATTAAAAAAGGGCAAATTTCTATTAAGTGTTCTGAATGAGAAACGGAGTATTCATCTGCTACAAAATTCTTTCTTTTTAATAGCACACACTAG
The DNA here is from genome assembly GCA_038502835.1 of Octonoba sinensis. NCBI lineage: Eukaryota > Metazoa > Arthropoda > Arachnida > Araneae > Uloboridae > Octonoba > Octonoba sinensis. The sequence goes on along the minus strand of CM076606.1, from coordinate 10,444,023 downwards.
ATTTTAAGAAGCCTGTGCTTGGTTGGAAATCCGAAAACTCATTTTCTTCCGCCTGTAGCGTTTCCCGCTGTTCACAAAAGCCTTACCCTTTATAAAGACTAGGGGTGCTCAGCATGTATACAGATGAGTGAGTATTAGACAAAACGCTAATTATTCAAGCAGTTGAAGATTCCTTATCGCGAACTTATTATGTAATGCCAGCAATTCAATGTAATGCCAGCAAGAGAACGTTGCAACACCGTGAGTTCGGTCCATCTGAAAATGGCGCGTAGGACAACAAAAAGAACCCCCCCCCCCCCATCGAAAAACACAACCTTTCCACTGATTGAATTAAGTATAAAACGCTATAGACCCATACATTTAATCTGTATTGAACTCTGCATCGTGTATTTTATACAGCCTAAAGATGATCGCTCGCCGAGGGTTCATTAAACAACAAAGGAAACTGAAATGAAAACACGAAAATACTTATGCAAGCTGTGAGGATGGGGAGGAACGATCACAAGTACAATCATATTTTTACAAAAACCATTTATTTGACAGAAGGGATGAGAGAAAAAAAACGTACTGCATTTATGAAAAATAATTATCAGGTGCTTAAAATTGCAGCAGAAAGTCACTGTACAAAAAACACTCGAGATTCGACCGATGGACATGTTGTCCGATAATCATCCGTCGACGGAAGATTTTCGTGACCTGTTCGTAATTTTCGGAATTTTTTCGTTACTTTCGTGCCCTGTCGAGATCCTATAATAGTTAAACGATGAATAAGTACATAAGAGCGCATATGTATATTTTTTCTACCTTCGAAAATTTTAACAAATGGATAATGAGAGCGAGCTTAACTCGAATTACTTCAAATTATTGAAGTTTTACTGCAACTGTAAATGACTAATTTGAAAGTTCTTCGTATTTTCAATAAAAAAACAAATTACATTTAAGATCAAAGTAGAGAAAATACAAAACACAGAAATTTTGTAACAATCTTTTAATATGAAAGAAATTCTATTTGACTTGTTAAAATTTGTACATCACAATATATTAGGTTTCTTTATGCATTATAAATATATTACATAACAATCTATTGATCATAAAAGGATGTTTCTTGTTCACAATACGAAATGTTTTCTGTACAAAAGGAAGATTTGTACGAATATATGAAAAATTACATTTGATTTCATAGACTGCACCAAATTCCTGATTATACGGGTTTTCCTTGAAAAGTATTTTTCAATTTTACAACATAAACGACGAGTGGAAACATGTCAGTTTTTTAAAAATTGCAAGTTTTGCTTTGCATATATATAACGATATAAACATCAGAAAATATGCAATAAATGTGTTTTAATAGGATTGTGAGTGGTTTCATAGGATTATGCAAATTAAAATTTAGCATATGCATAATAGTTAGGTTCTTCACCACTTTGTTAAGGTGAAGAACAAAAATTTTTCACTCTTTAAACTGTACTTGTTTCCTTTATTCTGTAATATTTAATGCTTTTTCTGACAATTTTAAAGACTCTTAAATTTTAAGTGGAATGTAGAAGCATGTCTATGATCATCCAGAAAGATTTCATGCTAAAAATAAATGAGACATTCAATGTTTGGCATATTTCCAAATAAACGGTTAATTTTAAAATCTTGAAAAATTGTAATTTTTTAACAGAAATTTCTTACGTTGCAGCTTTCTAATCCAGCATTTAAGTAGATCCACTTAACCTTCAAAGATCATTAGCCTAATAAGGATATAATACATATTTTTTGAGAGGAATATAACACATTTCTTTCTTAACTTTAAAGGAATAAGGAGAATATATGAGCATAAAATTGTGACATTAAAAGGAAATGAGGAATTTAAAAAGAAAACGAAAAAAATTTTGTACTCACACAGAGCAAAAAAGGCATTGGCTAATACAAAAATATTTTTAAGACATTGCTGCTATTTAGCTTCAGCACAGAAGAATATTTTTGCTTAAATATTTTACATTCTTCCTGGCGGTTAATATATACTTTTCTCCACCAGACCCCTACCTGTTAGCCGAGGCCTTATAATTGCTTACGCACGGGGAGAGGTAGTGGGGTCTACGGATTTTACATGCACATATCCCCAAGTATACATGGTGGTCTTCAGTGGGTATCGAACGCGCGACCTTCCAGGTGGAAGTCCGACGTGCTAAAATGTATAATTAAAGTCCTTTAATAGTATTATTTCAATACTTCAAGAATAACTAAATACTAATTTTTAAAGGGATGAAATGTGAAATAAAAATGGAAAGCCAACATGGTATGTCTATTGTCTCCTTCTCACAATTACAGAAAAGTTTAAAACCATTATAAAAAAATTAATTCATGTGAGCCTTGTAAATTTTACAGAAGTAAATGGGTTGGGCTATGCATTGATAAAAAGTAAAATACATCCAAATATGCAAAACATGATACATATTAATGAATCTCTATATGAGTACTGTTGTCTAAGAAGATGAATATTAAATACGGAAAGCAAACATTTTAAAATACATTTTCCATATTATAAATCCTGCAGAAACATATCCTTTTCAGTCTGTGGACCTCTTTTCTTTGCCTCAAAAAAAAAAAAAAAAAAAACACCAAAACCACTTATTTTGTGGGATTTTGATCACACTTAAATTGAAAGATGTATTTTTAAACAAATGCTAATTACGAGAAGAATCAAACGGGATTGATTAAGACAATAATTAATTGTTTTATTCAATTCTTCAAAATGGCTTCAAGTCGGCAAGAGCAGAAAAGTAAGTACTTTTCATTCTCATAAAACTTAGTTGAACACATTTTAATAAAAATTTGTAGCATTAAAAGCTGTTAACTTAGTTTAAGAAACCAAATGTTCAACTATGATATTCAGGAACTGCACACTAAAGAAAATTGAGGTCCATATTGGTGAACCTTAAATTGCCTAGTCGCAGGAAATATGTATTCCATATGAATGTTTATATCTGTGGTCACTATAGTCCGTGGTTAGCCAAGTGGTTTGAAAGTCAAGCTGAGGCACGGAAGGTAAGGGGTTCAATCCTTGTGCCCACAAATACCCACCGAGTTCGTACGGAATACGTGTTCCCTAAATCTGTTGATCCAAAGGTACTGTGGTTGGTCGCTAGCAGTTACCATGGGTGCAGGGTACTGGAGCAAGTTCTCCCTTCAGCACAGTGCCAAAATTGTGGAGGTGAATGGTAGGTGGTGACATCTACTGATTGGGGCATAAGTCAAACTCTTGCCTATAAGGGCTCTTTAACTCAAAAGTAGTACACCGCTCTTCCTTGCTTCACAAGGATATTCCAACATCATCAACATAACACCATTACATGTGAATAACAGAGGGTGCAGCCAGGGAAGAGTTTTCCGTGGCAAAGACTCTCCTAGAATCCTTGGTTTTAAGCCTTTTTGCAAACCTAGTATGTTACTGTACATGTCAGGGTCAAAAACTCCTCCCAGAAGAAAATTTTGGTTGCACTACAAGGAAGTAGAAGTCATAACAGGATTTTTTTTTCTGCAACTGCAGTTCTAAAGACGATAATGCAAAGTAAGATTAAATAAATATTTCGAAAATAGGTATAATTCTGCTCAATACTAGATTTTTTTTCTGTTTAATTAATTATTTTTAGAAGCCAGAAAGTATAAGATAAACTTAAAATGTAACTTTTCTTGGTTTCTAGCTAATTTTATATTAGCACCGTATAATACAGGAATTGGATGCAACATTTTTTAGAGGAGAAAAACATTTAGAAACATACTATGCAAAATATTAACACATATGAAGCAATTTCATAACAAGCATCACATTGATATATTAAAGAACATTTTTTTAAAGACATTAAATATAGAACAATACTGTGATTTAATAAATATTATTTGTAATAAATAAAACATACATACACAATTTTACCACAAAGGACAAAAAAGATTTGTGATCAAAGTATCTTACATGATTCATGTGTTTGTAAAATAAATAAAATAAATAATATTGCACAGACAGATTACATCAAAATTCAATTTTCACGTATGAGTTAAAATTCACATTAAAGTTAAGTGTGGAAAACCTAAACAAATGGAAGACTTCTTAGTGGAAAGAACACACTGGTTTTGGAATGTTTAAAAGTTTATAAATACATTTACGTCTTTATTAATAAGCAACCTGAAAATGTGGTTTAAAATTAAATTTTATAAAATGTATTTCTTTCGTGTAACATTTACTCATCTCATAAAATTTTTCAATGTAAATAATAATTACAAAACATTGCTTTGCAAGCACAATTCACAAACTTAAATATCCTACTTTAATGCTTTTGCCCTGTTTTAAAGTAAAAATGCTGCTAAAATTTCGAAATCAATAGCTTGGTTGAAATTTTATTTCAGATAGGCACATTTGAGAGAGTTGGCATTATATGTCAGTTTTATATGAGGAGAGAGGGGGGAGGGATTATTTGGTAAAGTGTTTTTATGTATCAAGGTAGCAAAAGTATTTTTATGTATCAAGGTAGCAAAAGTGATTTTATGTATCAGGGCAGCAAAAATGTTCAAAAAATACTAAAATAACTCTAATTGTAGCAATATTTAACCAAATGAACAAGAAAAATAGAGGGGGGAAAAGCAGCTGTCTTATTTAATGATTTGACTAATGGCAAGCAAAACACTTTTGTAATATTTGTACTGTGATTGTGCAGTTCCACCGGCCATACAAAAATAAGGAAATAAGTAACAAAAACTTCATATTTGTATTAGAAAAAGTTGTAAAATTCTAAAAGATTTTGCAGATAAAAGAACCGAGATCTTTGATTTATTTTGCTTCATAAAAATTGCATCTAGTCTCTCTTCCTTTCCTTTTTTTGACAAGCAAAGAAAGAAAAAAAGTTTTGCAATCCATATTATTTTGACTTTAATGCAGGTCATCTGCCAGTATTTTTTATTTAGTACTGGTTTATAATTATAGTAAATTAACTTTTCCCTGAATGGTATTCTTTAGAAACAAATTCTTGAAATAAAATCATAGAATGATACAATCATAAATAGAGTGTAAAAACATATATATGATAAGAATTTTAGTTGTAGGTTTCATGCAGAACAAGTATTAAAGTACAAAGTACATGAATTAAAGTACTTCAGAATTACACGAAAGAAATTATGTCAAAAGAATACAAAAATACTTTTTTTAATGTTTTTTCCTCCCAGAAATATATTTCTACATATTGAAGAAAGGTAGTAATTTTGAAACTTATGCATGAATTTCATTTGTGTGTGTGCAACACGGTATTTAAACACACTGTTCAAAATACATATTTGAAGACCATTTCAGTGCAATTTGAAACAAAATACATAGATTAAATATAAATAAAAAACAAAATAGGATTAGAAAAGTATGTATCTCAATGCCATTTCTGAGAAATTTAAACAAAATACATTGATAATGTAGGAATAAAACACACAACATACCATAGTAAAAATCTGGTTACTGCACATATCCACTGTTCCACTCTAAAGAATAAAATATAGTTTTGACTAGTGAGACACACAGTTTAGGCCATGGTGGTTCTGCAGACATATCTCAAACGTATCTATAATGTTTTGCATAAATTAAAATCAAATCATGAAGCTGTTGTAATTGGATAAATTTAATTAGCTTTGGTCTAAAACTACAATCTTGAGAATGTCAAAAATTGAGATTTAAATATGAAATAAAGTAGGAAGCCTTAGTAATAATTTTGTTCCTTGCAGTAAAAACTCTGAACATTGGCAACCCCATTCAAAAAAAAAAAAAAAAAACTTACGTTTTGCCACTGTACTCCTCTTTTACAAAATAAATAAATAAATACATTTCACTTTTAAAAAATAAAATGTGTAATGAAAGCAAGTAAAATAACAAGCTATTAACATACAACATCTATAAATTTTAAGTCAAGCAATACTCAAGACTGCAGCCATACAAGCATTAATATTACAAAATGTACATTACCATGCAACAAATTGGTATGCATAAAGCATATAATAGGCCAATATTGTAATATTTAGGTTACTGAGTATACGGTAGTTTACAAGGAATAACTAAAACATTTCATAGCGAGAAAAAAATTTACCTCAGTAATAGAAAAAATAATAAGAACAACATTACTGAAGCATAAAATTTCAAAAATATTGTATACACCACTTAAACTGTTACAAGGAATCCTGTAACATGGACAGGATGCCCACAAAGAGGGGGGTGGGGTCATGGCACAGACAGCCCCATTGAAATCTTTGGGGGGGGGGGGGTTCAGGCGATTTAGGGGGATCATAATTTTGGTAGGGCTGGCCTTGCATCGAGGGAGATGGGCACCTCTGTCATGTACATGCAAAAATTTTTTTGCAATTATGTTCTATAATATTCTGTTTCATTTCTTTTACAATGATCAATACCACACATAAATGATAGCATTAATTGCAGAATCATTGCAAACACAGTTTGGGGATGTCACAAGGAACATCTTTTTTAATGCGTCAATAAGGTGGCGTAGTGGTAAGGCGCAGGTCTCGTATGCCCAAGATCGCGGGTTCGAACCTGGTTCAAGTCTGGATTTTCAAGATGCAGAAAATCGTCTGTGCCCATGTCGCATGATTGTACAGCACGTTAAAGATTCCTTGAGTATCCGTTTGGCTTGGATACTCTTGGCTAAATTAAATACCTAGTGTAATTTGTATCAAATGAGAGCTTGGGTGATGCCTTCTAGGGAAAACTGAGCGCCCAAATTCTCGGTGGCAATCCACCGATAGTGGTGCTACTTGAAAAAATTCATGCCAATTACCGGGGTACGCACTAGGTCTGCAAAGGTTAATGACCATATGCAGCCCCATCAAAAAGGAAAAAAAAGAAAGATCACTTTTAATGCAGAAAAATTATGATCTCTTGAATTTAAACAGCAGACACCAAGGAATTGAATCCCAAACAGATTTTTTGATGACTGTGCTCAGTGTTAGCAGCTCATAACTTTTTCTTCTTTGAAAAAGGGGTTTTCGTAACACATGTATGCAATGATTTTGCAATTTTGTAGTTTAATGATGATGATAATAATGATAATTTTGTGCTTAATGTTGATTTTATTATTTATTTTTCAATAAAAAGACAAAAGTTTTCCTTCTTAATAACAAGCATACTAAGTCACATTCAATTATAATGAGAGACCCATTTCAACAATTTTGGGACTTCCTGGCTAAATGGCCTATCGTGTCTAAAGAGAGCTTCAGCACCTACTCAAATGCAAAATAGAAAAAGCACTTTAATAACAAAGTAATTTTATTAATTTTAAATAAATGGTGCTTATTTTGTTATAATAATATGCATATGTTGTTGAATATTAGGAAGAATATCTTTAATGTCGGCTCTTTAACCGCTAAGTATCTTAATTTGATACAAGCTGCCTTGGTTGGCGCATGAGCAAAAATTTAATTTTACAAAACCTTCTAAATGATGAATGCAGACTTGTCTAATTTTCAATATAAATCAATACTGTCAAAACTTTCTCTTTTTTGTATCAATTTTAGCTTTGTTTTGATTAGAATTGCTGATATCAACAAAAATTTTAATAAAAACTTCAAAATAAAATAAATAAATAAAATACTCAAACCATATGAAACTAGACAACAATAAATGTATATAACCTTTTAAAAAGATCCGTGTCAAAATTTGTGATGGCTATATATCATGTTTAACTGTTTATTGTTTGAAGTAGTAGCATATGGGTTCAAACAGGTTATTTCTTCTTGGTATATATGCATATTTGAATTGCAATGCTATCCCGACTAAATTTTCAGTTTATTTCAAAAGTTGTCATATTAGTATACAAAAAAAAAATCCCCATTAACAAAATATGTTGAAAATAATGATATAACAAAGTGAAAATTTTGCCTTGATCTTAATACCACATTATATTTTTAAATAAAAGCAATAATATTTTTATGCATATTTTCATTTTGTCATGCAAGCAAACTATTTTGTCTTAACATTGAGTTCATAAACAATTCATTAAACTTGTGTTTTCAAAATAAAACTTTCCGAAATAAATTTCTCCATTTTAATTGAAAGATTTCAGATAACATACATTTCATCACAAATGTTCCATTACAGTTTGAATCCTTTGTTAAAATATTTGCTGCTCAATACTGATTTCCTGACCTGCTGATGAGGAGACATCATTTTTCGAAAAACAAAGTTAAAATAAGAATTAAAAATGAATACTTGACTAACAGGAGGGCTAGATACATCAGAACTTAAAAAGCGAGTTTATTCCACTTTTTTTTTTTTTTTTTTTTGCATTGTTAGAGCAATTTTAATAGTCAATAGTAGTAGTAGTTCTGTCGATTGTTTTACTTATAAGGTCCATATCTGTCACGCTCGAAATACTAATTTTTTCATTACTCCGCCTTCCTGTTCATCCAATTTACAGCCATACACACATTCAGACTAAATAACAATCACTTTCATGCTGGCTTACATAAATCCAGCATTATTGAAGGGAAAAAGGTAAGGGTAGTTGACGACAAAGGATTTTGAATAAGGCCGCAACATTAAAAACTCAAATATAGCAATAAGAATTTTAGACATGTACATGTGTTTCAGGGAATACAAGAAACCCTTTTTCCAACAAAGCAAATAATGGATGAAAAGAAATTCAACAAAAGCTTTTGTTAAGCTTCTTGTAATTTCTTTTGCACTGAAAAAAGGAGTTCTTTGAAATCCCAAAATGCATAAGTAGCACTTCTTATTGCTAGTTATGTATTTTTACAAAGTTTTTGAGTTTCTGATCCACTACACAAACATAAATATATCATTTATAGGACCATAATATATTTGAAAATGGTTTTGCCTTTTTTTTTTTCTTTGTATTTCTTTAATACCAACCGTAAAAGATTCTTTAACATCATTGCCGCATTCATTTCTCACTGGACACACATAACAAGTTAACAAAAAATGCACCAAACAAAAAGACAAGCAATAAAATTTGATCTAAAAAATAGTTCTCCAGTAACTACTAAAGTGTAGTTAGAGTGTCATCTCAAAGCCTGGACACTGTCTAGGCAGTAAGGCTCTGCAATCAACTGCAGGTTGTCAAAATCCCACCATTCCTGGTTCTGAAGACAGGAAAAGTATGGAGGAACAGGTCGTCTAGAATCGACAGTGAAGAAAGCACCATGGGCATTTGATGATAAATAATACCGGGAATGGGCTTGAATCAGCTGGCTAGAGTCCAGGGCAGGAGAAGAGAGAGCAGCACCAGCACCATGAGGGGGAGGGGGCACTCGGAAGAGCAAGGCAATTCGTCGTAATGGTGCTTGGTGGATGCATACAAATACTTGGGCTCTGGCTGGCAGTTCACATCATTGTCCTTGAATAGGAACATGCAAGAACATTAGAAGCAGGACATGGTGCAAGAATATGCACCAGAAAACTTTATATTTAAACATAAAATTTTATCAAAATAAACATAAAATTTTCCAAAAAGAGTTTTGTTTTTTTTCTTCAAATATAGCAATGTTAGTAAAAATTTAGTTTAAAAGCAGAATTGTAAAATATTATGAAATTATCTGCTCTTTTGTATATTGCAGCGAAGTTTGAATGCTGCTGCAAATTAATTTATCATCGTGTTGTATTTAATCTTTTGCTATAGCTCATATTTATCATCTGCTGTGACTCATATTTTATTCAATCATTTGATATACAATTTTAAAAAAAAAATGCCCAAAATAAAATGATTCCAAAATTTATAAATGTCAATTACAGAGATGGATTTCAATCAGCAAAAGCACTACAAAATTTTTTTGTCTTAAATATGATATGCAAATGATAAGGAAAAGACCTATCAAAAGCGAATGAAATAAGAGATATGTTACAAATTTTTGCTGATGTTTCAAACATCTTTGTCAAAGAAAATAAAATTAATAGAATGAAAAATTTCCTATAATCAGGTACAAGTAAAATAACTTTATGTAAGAAATAGCAAAAATATCATTATGGCCCAGTCATGTACTCTAATTCAAGAGCAACTATGTATACAGACAAATAATCTTCATCATTAAGTGAACCTTGTTCTCAAGTATAATGTAAAATAATTTCAAGAATCTTTAAAGTGATAGAAATTGCACACGATAGTGAAATGAGTATTGAACACTAAATTTCTTGATGCACAAAAAATCACATGTTGAATTTTTAAAAAAGTGGGGGAATACAAAAAAAAGGGGTAGAATTAACTAAAAAAGTAAACAAATGAAGTAAGAAGTCAAAATGAAAATATTTCGTTCATTTAATAATAAAGAGTGAGGAAACTAAGACAAGGAGAAAAAATAACAATATTCATTTACTAAAATTTGACAGTAATAACTCATATAATTATGTAAATTATAACAGGCATTCACTATTCAAAATAAATAAATAAAAGAGCAATGAAAATATCATTAATAACAGAATTCTTCATCCATTATATGAAATGCAACAATGCTACAAGAAAAGCTAAACAATTAATGGATTTATAAAAGTGGCAATTTAAAAATTTGTTTCTTTTAGCATGGTCATTCTTAGCAAACTTCCCCACTGTAGAATGTTTTGAATTGTTCTTCAACATGTCTCAAGGTAACTGAAAATGTTCCATGGAATATATTACATGAATAATGTGAGTTTGTGATGAATGCATAAGGTGTGACTTACTTAATTAGGATTTCATGTAAAATAATTGGTACTGATTATCATTCTTTTCATCAAACCCTTTATTTAAGTATCGACAAAACAAATGTTTCAAACAAATGTTACAAATTCTGCTTACCCCACATATTTCTTGGCAAGGGGGACAGACTATGGTCCCTATGTGCAGCCATCCCTGGGAGAAAATTTGGATTTTCAATTGCTGACCTGCATGGAAGCAAGTATAACTATGATTGGCCACCAATACCTGTAGCTGGCCCTGAGCACACTGGTACTGTAAAGGATGAATTAATTCATAAGAATTCAGAAAATTAGTCAACAATACATTTACAAACAAAAGAAACAAACTCAATTAAACTGCACGTATTTTTTAAACAAAAATAATAATGATTTTGATGAGGATGATGATGACTAATGATAATTTTAGTGATGATTACAATAATAGCTGATAAAGATAATAATGATAATAGATAATCGATATATTGTGGATAACGATTAAAAAAAATATAAAAGTAATAAAGAGCAACAGAGTTTTCAACATAAACTTAATTTTCAATGTTTTAAATAGCATAGTAGGGAATTTGGAGAAACCCCTGCAATGAACCTCCTTTTCCCACAACCATGGACAAGATCCTTATTGGTGGTTAAAAATACCTCCAATGAGCCATCTTTTAAGTTAATGTCTTAGTGGTATCGGAAATGTACATTCTGCATAATCCCTGCACTGATACATCACAATAAACTTTTGAAGAAAATTAGAATAAGAATCGTTTGGAGGATGAACCAACCTGATAACAACCACTACCCCAGTGTTGCCACTGTCTAACCTGGTGACATGTTCGTTCCTCCCACATATCACGGCTGTGATGGAAACACTTGGAACCAGGTCCATACCACTCCAAAGCAAAATTTTTCTCTGGTTCTAAAAAAGAAATTATTATTTATGAAATTGCAATTAATTTCAAATAGTATTTTTCTATGCTTCAAGTATATAATACACATACAGTGATGAGACTCAGTAGATATCTTTAAGCCAGTTCTCAAAAATGTTAATCCTATTCCACAGGAGGGTATTTAAAAGTATATAAATTATCAGAAATAGTAAAATTATGTCCAGTTAAATAGGAAAAACTGTAAAATTTAAAGTGGAACAATTAAAATATGCTCAGTATACAATTAATATATATCCACAAAATATTTTATCTTGTCCTTGATTTTATTTCTGAAATAAAATTGCCATTAATTTTTTTTTTTAATGTTTTATGAGGAATTTTTCCAGCTGTATAAATTTTATTTTTGTTTCTTTTACTAGCAATCTAACTCTCTAGTTTAATGTGAACACCTGGATTACAGTCATTAGTGACCAACTGATGTAATTGTAACCAAACATTTATGGTTGAAAAAAAGGTTAGCTGAATTGCACTTTACCGAGGTTTGATAAAATCACTTTGAAAATACACAAATGCATATACATATGTATGTTGCGGAAGACCACTAAAAACTCAATTCAGCTCACTGCAATATAAAACTTTGTAGTCTGCATGACCACTGCACTGTCAATTGAGCCATTTAATATGATTTACATTTTATAATTAAATCACTTCAAGTGCATCAGTCTGCCATATACGACTGACGGCCACCAGCTCTCAGTTTCGGCGCACCTAAGGCCTCGGCTAAGAGGTGTACAGGTGTCTAGTGGAGAAAAGAAAAGTATATATTCATATACCAGCTCCATGCAAAAGCAATCCTAAGGCTTTGGCTAACAGGTAGGGGTCTGGTGAAGAAAAGTATATCTTCATACTTACAGGTCTTCCAATTGGTAAATTTTATTTAGTTCTAACACTGTGTGTATATGCATACATATATATACATACACACATATCCATTCATAAAACCATATTAAAGCAATTCAAATTCTAAAAGGAGATTTTATAGTTATTCTATCATTGCATTTTCCTTGTTTTCAAGTGCAGTTGAAGTAATCTATTATCAAATTCTGCAATAACAACTTACGTGGCATGTTTTCTGGAAACTGGCACTGAGAACCTCTCACTACTATATTATTAGACTTCCATGTGAACTCCTACATGTAAAAATATAAAATTAGGAAATATACAGAATATATAAGAGGTATGACAGAAAATAACAACTAAATTTAGTAAAATATTTTATAAAATAGTAAAATTTTGTAGCTTTTCTTAAAATAATAAGCATTATGAAATACATTTTTCATTAATTGTGTATAAGAGAGATTCAGAGAAAAGTAAATAATAATAATAATGATGATGATAATTAATAAATAAAATTCAGATACATGAAATTAAAAGTACAAAATTCAAAACGATCTATAAAAATGGGAAACTTGATTACTAAATGGTTAATCTAACGAACTCAAATCAAGTTTTATTTTTGCAAATTTTTACATTTGTTTTGTTTGTTGTAGAATTTTTCAATTACCATAGAATGACCGCTCCTGGTAGTACATAATTTTCTGATGTTTTAAAACAATATAACCTGCTCAAATTTCAATTAAAGCTCTCTTTTTTGTTTGTAAAAAAACAACAACAACATTCTGTTATAATTAAAAATGAAAAATATATTGTATCTTTGGTTAAGAGCATACAATATTTATTTTCAAAAATAAATTGCAAAAATGTTACTGGTTTTACGGATTTTTAATGATAAGGTTGAGAGGGAATGTCACCTTTTAAATTTGCCAGAGGTACCAGACACCTAGGTAACACACTGAGCTTATGCTTCTTGTAATTTTTTCACTGTTAAATCATTAACATTGAAATTTTTTATGTGTTATTGCCCTTTGCAATCGATTTGATGAACAAGTTAGAGTCAATTTTATCGTGTTGGAGAGAAACTGTGTGATACGTCGCAGCACTAAACGAGGGTTCCCCCAATTTATCCAATTGCGTTAAAGGGAAAGTGTATAATAAAGTGCTGTACTGTAGGAGGCTACCTGCACATATTTCTGCTTACTGCAGCGTTTCATTAGCTTACTTATAAATATTTGTTTGTCTGCATTTTTGCCATCCATGTAATTGCATTCTTTCTTTACTCAAAAGAAGGAAATCCACAAGCGTGATTCTCAGAAAAGAAAACGTTTCGGAACTTCACACAAAATTTTCAGAAAAAGTATGCAACACGAATTTAAAATAAAAATTTCATAATTTGGTGAGCAGCCCACCCCCACCGCATAATACATACATATATACATAAGCTCGAAAAAAAGAACCAAGTGATTAAATGAAAGTTCTGCAACATAAAAACCAGCAGTCATTTTTCTCCAGAAACATTAGTGTAAGCAATTTAAAGTGCAAAATATTTTGCTTGTTTTAAGGTAGAAAAGAAAAGCAGAGACATTACTTGTCAAAGAAATCTTAACATTAATAAAATTAAAAAATTTTGGAAAACCGATTTTGTTTAATTTTTGGAACAGGTTCTTTAAACTTTTTCGGAAGTTTCTGACAATTTCGTATCAGAACCACCCAGGGAAATACACTTCAATTGCCTAGTTAAATAAAGGTTTATGTCTGACAGTGGTAAACTGCATTACGTTTTTAAAAATGTAATTTAGAAACAGAAATATAAATGTAAAGGCTGTGAAAGATTCCTCTTTTCATTACAGATACAACAAAAATGATCAATGATTCTTCAAAGATATAATGAATCTTCAAAGACAAAGTAATGCAATCAGACAAAAATATACCAGTAGAAAAATGAACAACTAAAACTGCTTTACTCGAAGTAAAATGAATTATAATAATCATGATATTATTACTTAGAAAACAATTTGGTTTAAACTTCCCTCAAATATGCCATGTTTTAAAATTATCCTGACATTATTGAAGATAATCTCCAGTATGACTATTAATAGGACAAATTTTAAAAAATTTAAAATTAAGCACCTGAATGTAGGGGCAATAATCCGCTAGGCTGACAGATCCTCCATATTTCCCTATTTCGGAACTTGCAACACCAGGAATATCATCAAAATTCTGAAAGAAATTTAATTAGTTACTTTTTACAGGAAAATTTAGATTAGAACTGTTTATTTCTTGTAATTAAAAATACAATGATTACTAGTTATACTGATATTAGTGTAATCCAGATTTTCAATATTATAATGTCATAAAGTACATAAAAACAAAATTATGATATTAAAAATAATTATAGTAAACTTTTTCTGGGTCCTCCAATGAAATTTTAAAAGAAAGAGACATCATTTTAACCCAATATTAAGTCAACATAGAGGGATATAAGGAATACAATAATAGAGCTTTGCATTTCATTATTTAAAAAAAATATTCTCAGCAATGTTGATAATTTTGTGAAATGTCTATTTCTATATTAGTAATTTTATGAAAGCTTTATTTTTGACTATTTATTTACTAGTGATTGGTCCAATAGGGAATATACTTTTTATGATTGCAGCTTTCATAAATAAAGTTTCTTCAATTCAATTTTCTGATTGGTTCATTTTAAAATCTAAACAGACTATTGATGGACTACTGATAATATTTACCCGTGCAATTAAAATATTCTAAAATGTTCTAAAGTTTTTAATGAAAAGATTGCTGCAACATTTTAAAAAGCATACAATATTCTGTTTGAACTAATGAAAAATTATCAACAGGAAAAGGAATATAACACATGCTTTTTTAGGAAAAATGTTTTTGAAGAACCATGATAAAAAAAATGTTGCACGAAAAAGTTAAACAGCTTTAAAACAAGAAAATAACTTAAGTACATAAAAATTATTACTTATTTTTAAATTATTAATTCTCCTTTTTTCAGATAAATTATTTTATTATGTGCTTAAGATAAAGTGCCCTAAAGCTGACACACCCAAAAAACGGTTCCTAAAGCTGACAGCCTCAAATAAAAAAACATTTAAAGTATTACCAATTTAAAGAGATTTAAGAAGTAAAGGGATTTAAGTGATACCATTCAAAAAGAAAGAAAATCTCATTTTAAATAATTTTAGAGAATTGGTAATACTTTAAATGTTTTTTTATTTGAGGGTGTTAGCTTTAGGAACCGTTTTTTGGGTGTCTGCTTTAGGGCACTTTACCTTAGTGCTTTTTAAAATGTCAAAGTCAAAACAAATTGTTTGGAACCCTTCAGTACCTGAAAGACGGGTGGGAGCTCTTTAGAGTACTCCACCAAATTACATAATGCCACAGAATCTCGACTGTCAGTGCATTCAGTTTCCAGTGGGTCTTTCTTTACTTTATCACAGTAAGGATGAATACTTTCCTGTCTGGTAAAAAGTGAACATTATTGAAAGACAAAAAAGCATAAAACATAGCACACCACAAAGAAAATATAATAGACAAAATGTGAGAGTGATTTCCTGATTGTAAATATTAAAGAAAAAAAATGCATTCAGAGCATCCATTTCAATACTGTTTTTTAATGACAGTTACAACAAGCCCTCAACCATACTTCAGTTGCTTCAATTAGAAGATTATAAATCTAATCTCTCAGATTGTCAACCAAGAACCATAGTTTTTTAAGCTTTTCTCTTCCAAGTGTCTCAATTTGCTTCATAAAGGCCAGAGACTAATTGATGAATAATTTAGTCCTAATTTTAAATTGATTTTCAATTTTATTGTTCGATATTGACACTTAGATTATTTATCTTTACATATTTTATGCAACACATAAAAAACTCATTATACATTGCTACTAATATTTTACTGCTCTTCAATTCTTTTCTAAAATTTAAAGAATCCTTACAGGGCCTCTTAAATTTAGGAAGCATTGTGTAAAGTTACAATATAGATAAAGTGTGTAAAGTTACAATATAGATAAAGTGAGTATGAATCAAATACAGGACATAGTTTCTTCTAAAGTGATTTCAGTTTTTTCTTACCTTATCCTACGTGAATCAATCCAGTCCTTGCAACTTTTGAAAACGAAGTCACAACCTAGGCCTTTTCCCCACTTTAATTCTTGGGCCATGGCATAATTTGGCACATACCACCTTTTAAATGTGAAGAACAAAATGAGGAAATCACTTATTACTTTATAATAAACAAAAAATTAAGCTCTCTCTTTTTTTTTTTTTTTTTAAAGTTTTCAGTTTAAAACAAAAATCCTTCATATGTGTATACATGTATATAATTTCAGCAATTATATTCACAGCCTACATTTTATTATTACAAGTGCAGTCAAGTTTATACTATTCTAATTAAAGAAATGATGTATTATAAGCAAGGTTGTAGGCTTTATGGCATCAAAGGCACGGTGAAATTTAACACAAAGTTTAAATTTGTGTAAGAGTTATGTTGAAAATTTGTAGCAAGATGGGGAAGAATGTATAAAGTGATTTCACAAATTTAGTACATAGTGGTTTGTCTTATTCAAGCTTGCGTTAAAAGCAATAACAACAGGAACATGCTTTCGCTATTCCAATGTCAAAAGTAATCCTCAATACTACATGAAAAAAAACAACTTTTCTATGTTTTTAACACTAGAACGACGGATATTTTAGACAACCTAGAATGACCATTGCGGCCATTTTGACCGTAATAAGAAATTCTGAATGAATATGGGATTTTCACTAAAAATACCAATATGATATGTTAAAACAAATTATTTTATATTATTTTTAAATGCTTGCAACATTTTAAAAAGCAATTTTATTTTATTACATACAGTAAAATACTTTAATTTTTAGAAAATAGAGCAATATTGTCCCTTGTCCCGCATTTGAAACCAATAACATATGATTTAGAACTAAAATTTTCAATGTACAGTGCTTATTATTTTCTCAAATGGTAACAATATTCAAAGTGTGGCTCGGGGAGTGACATGTGACCCGTAAATCTGTTCAAAATGCCTCAGTCCTGATAGTTAAAAAAACTTCGCAATCCATGATCTACGTTATTTAAGATTAAATACACCTCAGATTTAGCCTGAGAATGATTTTTTTTTAATGGATTTATAGCTATTAGCAAAGAAGTGCTCATAAAGCTTTTTTTTTTCATATAAGCTAATTTTTTCATACAAAGCTAATCTTCATATATAATCACATAAGTTTTCATTAGATATTTTAACAGGACTAAGCATATTGCTCATGACAAAGATATTTATTTATTTTTTTTATGGTTTACATCAATAAAGAAGAGTGAGAATTATTCTTTATTTAGAGCTTATGATGAGAAGGATGTGCTATAGTTGCATTTTTGAAACCTGGTAGAAGTTCTCTTTGATTTAACCTCATATTATAAAAGCAAATTGTTAGAATATTTAATTCAATATTTAGTTTTCATGTTTATCTATTTTAAGCCACTACTTATTATTCTATCTTACAGCCACTGTACAACTCAACTCTGTTCGATTTTTTGTTCTTAAGCTTGTAAGAATGTAAACAGTACAGAATGTCTTAATCTAATACTACAATTCCATCTTATTCAATCTTCTAAATAAAGTACTTTTTCAACATCAAGGATTCCAGATTTATTCCAAGTCTTATAGATTATGAGACTGATTGCAATTTTTGAAATATTTTAAAGAAATTTGCGATTTTTTTCGAAAACAAAAGTTGTTTATCTTGTTCAGCTGAAGTCACAATGGCTGAAGGTGCTCGCATTTCAATAGCAAAGTTAAATAATTCAAATTACCAAATCTGGAAGTACAAAGTAGAACTTCTCTTGATTAAAGAAGGACTCTGGAATATTGTTGAAAAAGAGAAACCTGCGGATGCAAATGAGGACTGGATTACGAAGGATGGAAAGGCTCGTGCTACCATTGGACTTCTGGTTGAAGATAACCAACTGTGCCATGTAAAGAAGCACAATACAGCGAATGGTATGTGGAAATCTCTTCTTGGATATCATCAAAAGTCAAGATTGTCCAACAAAGTCAACTTGCTAAAAGGCCTGTGTAGTTTGAAACTGGATGAACACAGTGATATGGAAGAACACGTCAACACTATGACTGATCTCATTGATCAACTGACTGCATTGGAGGAAAATTTGGCAGAACCTCTAACTGTGGCATTATTGTTGAGCAGCCTTCCTGACAGCTATGCAACGTTGATTACAACGTTGGAAACCAGACCAGAAGCAGATTTAACAGAAGAACTGGTTAAAAATAAGTTGATAGAAGAAAACAGAAGAAGAAGAGAACAGAACCATGGAAGCCAGCCGAGCCAAGAAAAGGTATTAAAGGTCAATTCTACAGTTCAGAAGCATACAAAAAGAAGCTGTTTTTTCTGTAAGAAGCCAGGACATGACAAGGTGGATTGTTGAAAGTATAAAGCATGGCTACTACGGAAAGGAACAAATCAGCAAGAAAATCAACATACAGCTAAGAAAGTTACTCTAGCAGATAATAACAGTTCAGAAATAAGAATCAGCAATGTAGAACATATTTGTTTTATCTTGGGTGAAACAGAAACTCTTTCGTGGTACATTGACTCTGGCGCAACTTCACATATGACCAGCAATTTTGATTTCTTCACAGCACTTGATGAAACCATTCAAGATAAAGTTTACCTTGCAGATAGTCAAATCATAGTGACCAGTGGAAAGGGTGAAGGCTGGATATTTTATGAAGATGACAAGAACCATGTAAGTAAAATAAAAGTTCAAGATGTTCTTTACGTGCCTCAATTGCATGGAAATTTATTGTCTGTCAAGAAATTAGTTGATAATGGATTTAATGTTGACTTTAGTAATGAACAGTGTACTATTAAGTTAAAAGAAAACATTGTTGCTATAGCAAGTACTAAAAACAGTTTGTATGTACTAAACTCACAAAAGGCATTAAGTGCAACTGATTGCAAGTCTCTCTGCATACATGAATGGCACAAAAGATTAGGCCATAGAGATATTCAAGCCATAAAGAAAGTAGAAAATAAATATTTAGCTACAGGATTAAAGATAAAGCCTTGCAAACACACTGATGTATGCGAGATCTGCATTAAAGGGAAAATGACGAAAACATCTTTTCCAAAGAAATCATCAACAAAAACCACAGAACTGTTTCAGATGGTTCATTCAGATGTGTGCGGACCGATTCATGTAGCTACACCAAGTGGAAACAAGTATATACTTACACTAATTGATGATTTTAGTAGATATACAAAAGTTTATTTGATAAAGAATAAGTCGGAAGTTTCAAGAAGTTCATTACGTGAAACAGGTTTAGACTATGTTCGGGAAAACACCAAAGTGCATAAGATCAAACAGAGGTGGAGAATACATGAATGCTGAAGTAGATAAAATCTTCATTGATGAGGGAATACAGAGACAAACCTCGGCACCCTATACACCTCAACAGAATGGGACAGCGGAGCGCAAAAACAGATATCTTATTGAAATGACGAGATGTTTACTCCTAGAATCAGGTCTTGAAAATAAGTATTGGGGAGAAGCTATTCAGACTGCCAACTTCCTACAGAACAGACTGCCAACAAAACATCATGAAGTTACACCCTACGAGTTATGGCATGGAGAAAAACCAAATCTGGAAGTAATCAAGACATTCGGCATCAAAGCTTACACCTTAATCCCAGAGGGACAAAGATTAAAGTTAGATGGCAAAGCAAAATTGGTGACATTTGTGGGTTATCAAGAAGGATCTAAAGCCTACAGATTATTGGACAGAAAGACCAACAAGATTACTATCAGTAAACATGTAAAGTTTGTAGACGATTTAGAGTCTGAAAGTCATCAGGAAACTATACCCGAAAACTTTGTTTCAGAAGAAACATGTCAATTTGAGCTTGAAGAGGTGACCAATTCTTCAGCATATTTTGATTTTGAGGAAACTGAAGAAGCAAATGCAACAGATGAAGAAAGTAATGAAGAAAACAATATGCTCAGAAGATCAAATAGAGCTAGAAAAGCACCAGAAAGATTAATTGAAACAATTCAAATAGCTAAGGAAGGTAAAACTCAAGAAGCAGAACCAAAAACATATGAAGCAGCGATCAAGTCTAAAGATGCTGAATCTTGGAGTAATGCAATGAAAGAGGAAATAAATTCATTAAAGGCAAGCAAAACTTGGGAATTAGCAGAACTTCCACCAAATAAAGTAGCAATAGGCAGCAAATGGGTCTTCAAGAGAAAAATTGATCAAAATGGAGATGTAGACAGATTCAAGGCCAGATTGGTTGCACAGGGATTTTTTCAAAAATTTGGCGAAGAATACGATGAAGTGTTTGCACCTGTTGTACGCCAGACTACATTTCGAACTTTGTTAGCTATTGCAGGAAAAAGGAAAATGCAAGTTAATCATTATGACATTCAGACAGCATACTTAAATGGTGATCTTCATCATGACGTATATATGAAACAGCCAAAAGGATTAGAAGAACCAGGAAAGCAACATCTTGTTTGTAAACTTCAGAAGAATTTATATGGTTTGAAACAGGGTGCGAATGAATGGAATAAGAAACTTCATGACAGTTTCATGAAAATGAACTTCAAGCAGAGTAATACAGACCCTTGTTTATATTCTAAACATTCTAATGGAGCCTGGACCTACATTCTTGTCTATGTTGATGATGTTATTGCAGCCAGCAAAGAAAGTTTAAACCTAAGGGAATTTGAAGTGGAACTAATGAACCAATTCAAAGTGAAGAACCTGGGACATTTAAATTTTTATTTGGGTTTGCAGTTAGTACATCAATATTAGCTAGTAAAGTTAGCAGACCAACTCAAAGTGACTGGACAGAAGTGAAAAGAGTATTTCGATACTTGAAAACTACAGTGCACAAAAGACTAAAGTTAGGCTCAGATCTACTAAGTGAAACTAGCATTTTGGAAGGCTACGTGGATGCCAATTGGGCAGGATCTGAAGAAAGAAGATCACAGAGTGGATATTTGTTCCAACTATATGGAAGGACAATATGTTGGTCAAGCAAGAAACAGCCATCAGTTTCTTTATCGAGTGCAGAAGCTGAATATGTAGCTCTTGCAGAATCGGCACAAGAAGCTATATGGTTAAATAGACTATTAAGTGATTTTCATGAAGTAACTACATTACCTATAACCATATTCGAGGACAATCAAAGCTGCATCAAGATGCTTACGTGTGGAAGGTTTAGTCAGCGCACAAAACATATAGACATTAAGTATCACTTTGTTCGTGAACTTGTAACGAATAATTTTCTGTCAGTATTATATTGCCCAACTGATGTTATGAAAGCTTACTTATTAACAAAGCCTCTTGAGGCGGTTAAGACTGCAAAATTTTCTCAAGGAATGGGGTTGGTAGGATAGAAATATTGAGGGGGAGTGTTAGAATATTTAATTCAATATTTAGTTTTCATGTTTATCTATTTTAAGCCACTACTTATTATTCTATCTTACAGCCACTGTACAACTCAACTCTGTTCGATTTTTTGTTCTTAAGCTTGTAAGAATGTAAACAGTACAGAATGTCTTAATCTAATACTACAATTCCATCTTTAATCTTCTAAATAAAGTACTTTTTTAACATCAAGGATTCCAGATTTATTCCAAGTCTTATACAAATGTTTCAAAAAGGTCTGTAAACCTGAACATGAAATAGTCTATTTTTTTGTACCAATAAGCGTAAATCTCAATGCTCGAAGCAGGTATTGTAAATGCTATTAACTCATATTCATCAACAGTGGTGCCGTGCCGCAAACAAGTACATACTTAATGAAAAATATTTTAAAAAATAACACTAAAATATAACTAAAATCATATGCATGAGCTACTGAATGACATAATACATGGACGTAAGAGAAAAAATTGAAATTCAAGCGCAGATGATGTAAACCTCTATGGCGGCCTTTTTAATCGAATTGGTCATTATAGGTATAACATTTTTTGAGCACTTATTATTCAATTTTGGGTTTCAAAATCCATATGCACTTAAAAAGCTGCAAAAAATAATAAAAGTCATGAAAGCTCATCAACCTGGCATGAACGTTTTAAGAGCAATAGCTGCTCAAAGTAGTGTTGCGGTCAAAATGATCACTAGCCATTCTAGTGTGACAACAATTTTAAAAATCAAAAGTGACCTCATAGAAAGAGTTACAATGCTAAGGAAAAAATATAAAACAATGGTTCCTTATTATAAATACTATCCTAATAATATCTAATCAAAAATAAAAGTTTGTTTGGAGGATTTTTTTTTTTTTTTTTTTTTTTGCCTCTATAAATACTGAAACTAAAAGACTGGAAATTAACAATAATATTCATCTGGAACTAAAAAGCATTAGCAACTTTTTTTGCATGACAGACAATTACTAATACACTTAATGTTACATATCCTACATTCAGATACTAAATAACTGTAATACCACCTCTAATTTTCATTTAAATAACGGTATATTTCAATTTCTGATATGCAATTAAATTTCTTGAAGATAAAGAAAGAGCACTACACAAATCATTGTTTGGAGATATTTAACATGCATAGTGTCTCAAATCAAATAATTGAATAAATATTTAGTAACATAAAAATTATTATTATTTGGTTTGAGTTACATATTTTAACACATTCTGGTAACTTGTATAGCACATTAAATAATTATATAAAATCAGATTTTAAAAGGTTAAGAACCTGGCAATATTAAAAAAATAAAAAGGAATTTAAGTTTGAAAATTCTTACAGAGCCTACACAGATAGAAAGGTAGTACACATTTCTTTTGATTCACTAATGAAATAAATACTTAAATGTTATTAAATTAAAGAATAGGGGAAAAAATAAATACTACCCAGTGTCTTCCATAAGAGCTAATGTAATTCTGGAATACACTGGATTCTGAGTATGGGTGCCAGTCATAGCTTCATTCTAATGACAGAAAGAAAACATATCGTACAAAAAGTAATTAATGTTAATTGAGAAGAACTGGATATGTTTTAGAAAACAAAAACACATGAGAAAACATCAATACAGAAAAATAATTTGTGCCTCAATTGTGATAATGACCCTTCATGCAATCTTATATTTACTCTGCAACTCATTATTAGTGCTGTATTGGAGTTCAAAAGAAAATTTATAAAGATTTTAATGCTATAAATCTTTATACTTAAAATATTTTTTAAGAATAATTTTAACAAAGACTGCAAACTAGAAGCAGTCGTTTTATTGAGGTGTAACTATATCACATATTAAAGACTCACTGAAATTTTCAAACAAACATAAAATGTTTCCCTATACATGTTAATTTTTAAAAAATTCATAATAGCACAGTGTTACAGAATTTTCGTCACTCAAAAAAAGGGCGCAGTAAGACCATCATATAAAACTACTGAACTTTATTCTTCACTGGCTTTTCATGAGCCAGGAAATAGCTATTGATTTTGGAAGGTTACACACAAATAGCAACCTAAGGATTATTAATGTTTAGTTGAGCTCGACAATTCTTCTCCTACCTTTGGCGGTTCTTTTTGCTGCAAGGTGGCCATCCTTTTGTTTCTACTTTAGTTCTCAACCACAAGACTTGATGCTTCTCTGGGTTTTTTTTTCTGTTGTTATGTGCATTCTATGTTTTGTGATAGTTGGTTCTTGTGTGTTTTGTAATTAAAGGTGAATATAAATATTACTGTGTAATATGTTTGATCTGCTATATGAAATTCACAACAATTAAGTATTCTGAATATAATGAATTTAAGTTACGAATCATTTCTATTTTATATCTGTACATACAGCTTTTTAAACTGAAAAGAGTTAATTTAATTGGAGGATCATTTGAACCACTAAACCTCCATAACACACAGATAGCTCAACTTCTTCAAAAGTAAATTTATTCTACCTCAAAAAGTCGCTTTTCCCAGTGGGTAAGAACAGTTCCATCTTCTCCCTGATCTTCTAGCTCAGCTCCTTCCAAATATGAGCAGTTGAAATGAAGACGCACTTCCTCCTACAAATCAAAACCGTAAATATATATCAAGGTACAGGTAAGGCAATTACACACAATTTATTAAAAGCAAATTTTCTCATAATCGAAAATATTGGGTTGTTTGATAATGTAAAAGCAAGGCCAAATGCATATATAATTTTCTTTAGATTAAAACTATAGAGTAGTATGTACCGTGCCTACCATTTGAACCAGTATCTAAAAAAATCAATCTTCTTATTAAAATAAACATTTATTTAAAAACATCCTTATAAATGATAAAATCCGAAATAAGTTCATAAAATTTTCACAGATTAAAACAGCAAGATAAAAAATAAGCAAGGTAATTGTTGGCAAAAATATGCCTATTTTATTTTTATTAAAGTTTCTTGACGTTTTTAATGCAAAATGTTTACTCACATGTACGGGGAATTATCTCCAGGGCTCGGGGTAGAACTCATTTTAAGTACCTATTGACGAACATCCCGACCTCCGTAATGTTAAAATGCCATGTGTTAAAATGTAAACAACTTTCACGGTTCTAACCGTTAAATTAACAGTTAAAAAGAAAGTCAAATTCGTACAGTTAACCTTTATGTTAATGTTATTTATTTCCAGTGTGAGTTGTAGAAATGGTGTTGCCACTCACATGGAAGGATTGTTTGCTGAAGTTTGTTTCAGGATATTGCAAGCTGGGAAAATGCAAATCAATTGATGACGGATGGAACGTTTTTGCAATATAAGCTGGGTGATGATTCCATCCGGTCTCTCTCTCTCTTTCGGCGTTTTTTCCTACACGCTTGTGTTCTCAGCCATAAGCCTGCTGGGCTCGTCTGACGTGCCGCGGACGTGCGGTCGTGTTAGCCATGTTGTCTACAATATAAGATGGTTTTTCCTGGGCCTGACGGACGTTATGATCTGTTGACTTTCCAACTATGATGAGATGTCATATAACTAATGGGAAGACTTTGATGTGCCATAAGCTATCCAGGATAGAAATCATCGAATGTATGTGAATGGAACAGTCAAGCCCAGTGCATATTTATGTGGTATAATATTTTCATTTTTACCGTACTGTACAGCTACGGGGGATTGTTTTATTAAATTTTTCTATAATTGTTATTTGTAATTTTAAATGTTAAAATAAATCTTTTGTTATTTTAAAAATGCTTTTCTGATGTTTTTACCAGACACTTAAGGCGAGGTCCACATATTCCTCTGAATCTTGTTTTTGGGACTTTTCCCTAACAGTAATATTCACACTGCTTGTTCAATTATATGTGTCTCGATAGTTACATATTGGTTCACGTAACACTTCAACATCACTTCTCTCCACCACATCAACATTATCTTTTTAGGGAAAACGTTAAAAACTTTTTTTTAATTTAATTTCAATAAAATTAACAACATACAATGTTTAAAGTTAGGCACTTGCTGCAATTAGGTACAACAGAGTAAATAATAATAAAAAAATGAATAAAACAACCTAATCCTAACAATGACCCATTTTACCCCATCCAAGATGTAAAAAAGAAATTTTTTAATATTTTTCTTAACTGCTCAGCTGGAATTGTTCTCCAAAGTTTCGTAGTGAGGCCCCTATCCAGTGTCCTATGCACTGGCGTAGATAAGGGGGTAGTTTTGGGGATAACCCCCCCCCCCCCTGAAATGGTAAATATTGTCTAAAATTTGACCAATTTTTCTTGTAAAACAATGAAATTAGCACACTTTTTCAGAAGACCCCCCCCCCCCCCAAATCTGGGTCTAGCTACGCCACTGGTCCTATGTCTGATTAATCTGTACTGGATATATGGCTGTGATGATTGAAACCCATAAATTCTACGTATATTTTTAAACATCCCAAAGCTTCCAAATATATTTTTAACTTTCTAAAGTACACATATTCTCAAAACATGCGAATTGATAAAAACCAAAAAACCAAATTGACATGCCGGATAACTGGATTTTTAATGCGGTGATCTGATTATACTCTGATTATCTAAAAATCTGTTATATATAAGATATTCTATGCCTTCTGAGAAGGGGAGGAGGGACCAGTTCCGTCTGTCATTTCCCATCTATGTGCCACCTGGATGGATCTTTGTATAATAAATAAGTTCCATTTTTGTTATTATTGCCATTTTTGATATAAAAAAACTTTTTTTCAATGACCATTCAATAAACTTATGGATTTAAGATTAATAAAAATAAGTTCAAATCACAAAAGATTCAAGAATGAATGTTGAAAAATTTTTAAAAAATGGATAGAGAATGTTATAATTAGTTGGCTAATAAAAGCAGAATTACTTGGACCCGAGGTGTGACAACCATCTTGACAGTCTTCTTGAGTGACGTTCCACGCACTTTCCAATCCCTTCTTTCAACCTCCCTAATGATTCGATCACTCCATTGGTGTGCTTGGATCCTGGAAAGAATGAAATAAAGTATTTTAGTTACAGCAGTTGTATATACTCTACCAGTCTGTGTTTTGAACATTAAAACTAAATGTTGTTTTTTTGCCCTTGTGAAATATTAACCAAAACACAGAGAAACCTTTCCAAGCGGCCAGCTGTGAATAGCAACCACCCTTCCTAACGAACGATTTTTAGTTACAAGGAATTTTTGGCCCGTAAACATAATGTTAAAATAACCCTAAGCAACGGCCAGGCCAGCCCCCTCTGAATGGCCTCCAAGTGGGTTCATCCATAGCATTCTTGCAGGAAAATCTACTCAGTTCCTTCTTCTTAGAAAGTTAGCCGAATTATTCATCTGTGGAAGAACGCAGATCACCAAATTATTAAAGAAAAGGACTTAATCTTTAAAGAGTGTAAAGACTTCAAATTTTAAGGGGTGAAATGGTTCAGACAAGAAAAGGATGCAGACATAAACAAAGCTGTTTTGGACTGGTTTAAAGAGGTTCACGCAAAAAAATTTTTTGTTCCTATGATTCAACAAAAGCAGTAGAAACTGCGGATGCTTTAGGAGTCGAAAATTTCTTCACCAGCAATGGGTGATTGGATAGATTTCGTATACGGAATAACATCACATTCGACAGCTGTGTAGTGAAACAGCTGATGCAGACCCTAGTTTATGCAAAGATTGGCAGGGGTGTCTTCCATTGCTTTTATCCGGATATAATGACAAAGATGTATTCAACATGCACGAAACGGCACTCTTTTTTTGCACTTTGCCCAATAAAAGCATGCTTCAAAAATCCAAAGAAAACGGAGATGGAAAAGTTCCGAAGGATCGACTTACCACTAGTTTTTGTGTGAGCGCAACTGGAGAGAAAGAAAAGTCTCTGGTCATTTGGAGAAGTCAAAGACCCAGGTGTTTTAAAGGAAAAGATTTAAATTGACCCGGGTGTGTCATGGTACATGAACAAAATAGCATGGATGACATCGGTCATTTTTCAAGAACGTAAGGGAAACTTCGACAAAAAAATGAGGAATCAAGGCATAAAGTTCTCCTTGTTTTGGACAATGCAACGTGCCATGTTTATTACAGAGCTCAACTCACAAATACCGCCAAGTACAACATCAAAACTGCAACTATTGGATTATGGAGTCATTAAATGTTTTAAGATGGAATACAGATTGTGCACTACGCGACACATCATTGCTCGTATGGATAGATACAAAAGTGCTCAAAGACTATTTCTGTCGGGGAAACTGTTGACTGGATAAAAAGCTCCTGGAAAAAGAGAGATCAAGAAAGGATCACCAAATGTTTCGTTAGCTGCGGAGTCCGTAGCAGAAAAATTGAGAGACGATTAGATTTATTCGATGAATCAATGGCAGAAAGTCAATTAGAAGAGCTCTTGAAAGTCCCTGGAATACAATACGATCCCAAATCCTTCCAGTATGAAAAAGCAGTGAAGTGCTTTTCTATGCTGGAAGGATTTGGATGTGCCGACTAGGAGAAACCTGTTTTGCTTAATAAGCCTACCGAGGGTAAGCTTTTTTATGTTTATTTTCTTAAATGCTTTAAATCAAATCTAAAAGAAATTTTTAATTAATTTAAATTTACTAACCAATTTTTGTGTGTGATTTTACAAATGAATTTTTGTGCATTTCAGGCGCTAATTCGGATTCTGACGAGGAATTTTCTGACACGTTTTGTGATAGTGAGTACGCTACACTTTGAACTCAAGACTTCAGAAAAAATAGATGAAGTCATTGGAAATTCCGACGCAATGGAAAACGAATCAATTAAAGATTTACTTTTTAAGCTGAAAAACGAACTTGAAAACATTATCATTTCCAATAAATGTAAAAACTTAAAACAGTCTCAAATTCTACCATTTTTTTTTTTAAATGTTAAAAAATTTCTTAAATGAAGTTATAATATCTCTTTAGATAAATCTCAAAATTCATTTTAAATTATAAATAAATGTTAGACTTGTTTATTATTCCATATTACATAACACTATACCTTATTAATTGTTAACTTTTCAGAGCAGCCACCCCCTTCAAGTGGCCAAATTTTCACAGGGTGGTGGCCCCGCAGAGAGGTTTCACTTTAACACACAGCAAAAGATTTTGTGAGAAACTTATAAGAAAATACTTGAAGTATAATTGAATTGATTTGATGTTTGCTAAACAAAGTTTGAGAATATATTGAATGACCAAACTATGGCTAAAAATGTAATTAAAAAAACTTTTTGCATAACATCTAAAAATATTAATTAAGTTTCAATATTTTTTTCCTTCCGACTCTTAACTTTTTAAGTAATTGGAGCTGATTAATTTCTATAAATAAAAGAGACTGTGTGTGTGCTCCTTATATGAATACAGTTTACATTGAAGCATCACCAATTTGGCACAGAGGTACTTTGGCACGCAGGTATGGTAGCACGGTAGCAGGGGGGTTTTCAAAACTGTATGAAATGGCTCTTTTTTATGCAAAGAAATTAACACGTCATTTCAAATTTGTTGGCATTGAAAATCCTATTATAAAAAAAGATCACTTCATTGATTATTTAATACATCTGTACATTTTTTTTTTTTTTGCATTTATAAAGGTCCAGCTTCTCAATTTTAAATAATAATACTTTGTACCTTTGATACAAAAACACTTTCACAATGCTTCCTTCTATAAAACTAGAGTCATTTCATTGCTGAAAATAAAAGTAAAAAAAAAACTTACACTTTATTTATCATAGGTTTTCCATTCCTTCCTCGTGGAGTGAGTGGAATTCCATACTTATCCCTAAAATATGCATACAGGCTGACTGAAAAGCCCTAAAAAATCATTATGAAAGATTATTAATTCTTATACTTTTCCTAAAATAAATATCACACTTGAAAAATGACAAATAGTGTGCAAAAATCGAACTTGGTAAAGAGCACCGAAACACACTGAGTACTTTACCTGAATTGTAACAAATAACAGTTGCACAAAATCATTTACAAAAAATATGTAAGAAAATATATTTTTAGCCATTTAGTTTTGATTTTAAAGAGAGATAATATACTGTTACTGCAAGCATCTAAAAATATAAGCTTCCTAACCTAGTGTTAAAGATATATTTCATACTATTATAATGAAGCTATTTTTATTTTTCACAACGCTTTTCTTTTTCAAATAAAAAGCTCTAATGTGACACAGCTCAAAAATTGTTAATAATTAACAAGTAAAAATGTTAACAATTAATCCTCTTTATTCCACTTTTTCATCACAGAGAAAGAGAGGAAAATCTGTCCACTTACCAAAGCATGCAAAATTTCATGCTTAACAGTTGACAGTAAAGTGTCTAAGTCCTGTGGTTTTGTGGAAATGGAATTTGGGCACAAGTTGGCATGACCGGCAATGGGTCTGTATGAGGAAGATAAGAAGTACCACACACAAGTAAGAATATGATATGCATTTTTTATGTAATACAATGCACAAAGACATGCACGCATCTCTCATGCATTAATCATATATTATAATTAATTCTATGAAACATTATAGTGATTTTTATCCCCCCCCCCTTTTTTAGAAACATAAACCAATATTTTATCGCAAATAATTAATATTCTGGAACAAGAAGAAAATTCTTTCCCCCTCTGAATTCAATAAAATCAACACTTAACCTACCAGAGTGGTCAAATAACCGCTTTTCAAAAATGTTAAATTCAAGGTTAATTACTTAGGCAGTTATATATTATCGAAAAATTAATGCAGTAAGTTCAAGGAAAATGAAAACCTGGAATTAAAGTATTTAGTGAAGTCTCAAAAGTGGTTGTTTTACTGCTTTGGGAAGTTTATTTTTAAGTTTGGGTTCCACCATTCCAGCTAGATCAAGAAAAATTAATACTTACAAATTTTCAGTATCTTTACAAAGATACATTAATAAATTATTACTGCAAAATTAGAAAATCAAAACTTTAAACCCAAAAGTT
This sequence comes from Octonoba sinensis, assembly GCA_038502835.1. Lineage (NCBI taxonomy): Eukaryota > Metazoa > Arthropoda > Arachnida > Araneae > Uloboridae > Octonoba > Octonoba sinensis. Next base: position 10,413,094 of record CM076606.1, on the reverse strand, counting down.
AAGGAAATAGTTGTCTATAGCTTTTTTCTGTATAGGAGCAAGATCTGCTAAAAATAATTTAAGTTTTGTAAATTACTCTTTTACAATCAATTTTCAAGTTAATTAACTTTCAAAACTCATATTTTTATAACTTATTATAAACATATATATATATTTATAAAAAAGCTGCAAAAGAAGAAATAAGAATAATAATAAATTATCTGCGACAAAAAACTGATCAATAAAATTAATTCTTGTCTTGGTCTTATAAGCTTACCTATCAAGGGCTGCTTCTTGCTGACAGTGAGCGGCATAAGCTACTGTCTGGCCTTTGTGGCATCGGTCTGTTTGCATGGCTGACACATAAAATACAAAATCTGCATCCTTTATTCCAGGACCTTCTGGAGGAGTCACTTGGCAGAAGTGACCTGTGGAACTGCACACTCGGCATGGCTGTAAATATGTAAATAGGACATAAATATTGAGAAAATATCGCTTTTCAATCGACAACCAATAGCAAAATAGTACTAATGAAAATAATGTCAGTAACATACACAATATATAAAAGTTAAGAGGCAATTTCATTTTTGACACTTTTTCAAATTTCTAGAAAAATTTATGACAAAATGTTCTGGAACTTCAGTTATAAAAGGCATGCTTCACTTCACACTTTCACATAAAAATTTCATCCCACATGCATTTAGGGAACCAACAACAAATTGAAGAAAAGAGAAAACGCTTTCGATCATCCTGTCTTGTAAAATGCTTTTAAAAAGCTGTTATTTTCATAGAAAGATTTACTTGCTATGTACAATATTTCTACCCATTTTCATAAAACTAGCAGGCATACTCAAGAAGTTATAATCATTTGTTTCCAAAATGCCAATTTCTCCAGCATGTTTTTTGCCTATAACACGCAGAGCTTTGTACGAAATTTCCCCAAACTTACAGAAAAGTTGAGGACATACAAGAGAATCATTATACTGAAATTAGAAGAAAAAAAAGAACATTACAAAAAGTATGAGTTAGTTTCCATTCCCCACTACTGCTGAATGTTCAACTCTAAATTAAAAATTATTTTTAATTATTCGAGATCAAATACGAAGAAAGCTATTGACTGATCTTGTAATACCATCGATTGAGAGATATATGTTGGCGTAATAGACACTAATAATTTTAATATTGTAGAAAATTTTTCCAGGCAGAAATCTCATAAAGTAAGTTAGATGAAATTTTACTATAAATTTTGTTGTTTGTTTCATACTGAATTATTTCCAATGAGTACGAAAAATGTATTTGTCCTAGTCGAATAAATATTAATATTTACTACTTAAATGCATACATATGTATATTGTCAATGCTTTACATCCCTACACCCAAAAAGTATATATTGGAGGCGGAAAGCGTTTTGTTGTCTCTTATGCCAATTACACTTGTGCCAGAATTGTACATTATGTATTTTAACATGTATGTAATCAAATAATCTAATTATCTGTAGTGTAAATACGTTGCATCAATAAAACAACAAACATTGTTTTGTTTCAAATTTGAACAATACTGAAGAAAATATTACTTCTAAATGTTCCTCGGGAACAACTACTTCACCACAAGTTGTCACATTTTCACAGCGTTCTTTGCAATGTTGAAGGGATACATCTCCAGGGAAAAAAGCCTGGTTATTTGGGCATTTTCTAAAACACAAATGAGATTGAACTTTTTTTTTGGCCAACTCTGCATCAAAGCAAAGCACTTTTTAAAGTTGGGATTTTTATAAATAACTTATTACATCAGTTAAAACATGTTATATGGAAATCAAACAGGTTGACAGTTCATAGAATAATAAAAACTATTTAGCACTTAGAAAAAAAATAAGGCACATTTACAACATCATGTCTAATGCAATTCAAAAGAAAAAGAAAAAAGAATTTTTGTCCACTGCTGTTCCCTGTTTTGTCCCAAAAGCTGTTTCTGTCCACTGCTAATATAGCAGTGGACAGAAACAGCAAAAATCAAATCCTGTAAAACATAAATGTGTCATGAAATATTATTTAACTAATGGAAAATAACTTTATTTAACAAGAAATCATACTGCTACAAATAATGAAAGTCTTTGTTAAAAGTAAATATGGATTCCGAGAACCACAGCAAATGTAACTATTAAAGAGATAATAAATAAATATTAGAAAGATGCCCAAAGCCAAAAGTCAACTTTTTGAAGCATGCTTTTCTTACTTAGGAGAGCAATACATTGAGTTTACTCAATAAAAGATTTTGCATGTTAAAAAATCCTAGCAAAATTCTACATATTTTCTTCTTTGGTTTTTATTCTTCAAATTTAGTTTTAAAACTTTTCTTTTAAACTAACTAATTTTTTTAAAACAATTTATTCTTTTGGGGTGCAGAAACATGATCAACAAAATAAGAATTATTAAAAACTAAATAAATTAAGTTATTAATACTTATGGTAGTTTTGGCTCCCAATTCATATTTTAAGAGCAGAATTAAAATAGATAAACTTTGTAGATTTCCTGTATAAAATGAATTTTGTACATTTTTACATAATACGTCCAAACATTAGGTAAAAACTTAGAACAGTTTTCTCTGGGAAAAGTTCTTTTCAAATAAAAAGAAACTTTTCCCAGATCATTTTGCCTATTCATTTTTCCCATTGTTTTGAATTAAAGGGATTGATGAAACAACATTAGCTTGATGGGGAAAATGAGAAATCATAGGTTAATGCAAATTACTAGAAAAAAAAAACATGAAAAAGAAAAATGACAGATATATACATAAATATAAAATAAAAACATTTTTAAAAACATGCATTAGACAAAAAAAAAAGAGAGAGTTATCCTGAATCAAGCATGAATTTAGAAAGTTTAAGAATAGCATTCTCTGAATATGAAAAAAAAAAGTCATTTACTCTTGCCATGTTGTTGAAAAGATTTCAAAAAAACAATTGCTATGGAAAATACCATACAGCATCATATACACCAATGTTTCTTAATTTTTTTGATACACAGAACCCTTTTTAAGGTCGTCTTCAACCGCTAAACCTGTTTTCTTCATTTGTATGATATTAATGAAACATGCTGTAAATGAATAATTTGCAATAAAAAAGACTATTATATCAATATTTATCGGCTTCGAAAAATAATTCCAAAAATTAATTGAGAAAAAAAAATCCTTTAAATAACTTCAAATATATTCAAAAAGTAAAATTTTAATGAGATGAGAACCATTGATTTTTCCCCATCCCAGCCATACTTAATATTAGGTTTTATGGATGAAAGTTGAACTCTGAGCATGTGTTACAGCATTTATTCTTCGTTTCAACATATAAATTGATAACTAGGATGAGCATCAGTTTCGGACATGTCCCCAAATCCCAGGATACTTTGGGAATGCTTGAAAAAATGTTTGGGGACATAAAAAAATAATATATATAAATTTCTATTATGAAAAATTATTCTCATTAACAGCTTTCAAAAGGTATCCAAACATATTTTCTACATAATGTGTGCATATTGCAAATCTAGAAGCAATTTGGGGAGTAAGAATAGAAATTTTTAAATTTTGAGACTTTCTGCATCTCCAAATAGTTAAAGTGTTTTGGGGGATAAAGCGTTAAAAATACACAAATTTGGTAACTAGAAAATTTAGTAATGATGGGCCTAGTATATACAAAAGAAAGGACAAAACTTAAAAAGGAAAAATTCTGCAATATAGGAAATAAACACTAGCAAACATGAAATGCATAAACATATATAATACTGAGGGGAAAAAAATGTAAAAACAAAATAGTTTTCTATAATGGACAAGCACAACTCCCTTTTTTAAAATTTGATGGGAATAAATTTAATCACCTACCTATTAAGTCGAATGGGCACAGCCATGGGTCGAACAAGAAGTGTTTTTTGCCAGTAATCCAAAGCTTGAGGAAGAATAGTTACCTAGAAAAAACAAACAAAAGGTCTCTGAATCTGTAATGCTTTAAAATAAACAATATATACATCTTGAGTACGAAAGTAAGGTTTTTGTATCTTGAAAAACTTTTTTTCAATTCAGGCATAGTTAGGGTAAATTCGAAATAAATAGAATCAAGCAGGGATCGATTTTCTTTAAACTCACACATTGTATCTTCTCCAATGAAACCATACCAGCAACTTTTCCCAATGTAAAAAATACTTTGTTTTCTTCAGTTTTTCTTTATTAAGTTTCGTGAAATAGATTTACGGTTCTATTCATGACATTTAATGAATGAATCAAACTAAGTTTTAGTCTGAAAATTTAAAAAAAAAAGGAGCTAAATCATACAAAAATGCTCTAAAAAATGAGAAAAGTACTTAAAAATTAAAAAATAGCTGTAAAAATGTTTTTAAAATGCTCTAAAATAGGAAAAATGTCAAAAAATGAAAAGAAAATGCATTATCATCAACTTCTGGGGCCTGTTAATTATACTTAAACAAAAGTTTTTGTACTTTCAAACAGAAGTGGAAAAATCTTTAAAATTTTACATGCGCTGTTGGGCATGTTTGACTTAAAAATACATGCCCGAACAAAATTTTTACATGCCCAGAAGTTGTTTTATTGCGCATTAATAAAAACATTCGAGTTTGTCGCATATCATCAATCAGACAAAAAAGTAAATTGATATCTTTACACTGAATCAAAAATTATTTTAACGTTAATCTAAATCATGAAAAGATAACACTACAAACAAAATATTACATATTAAGTCATTACAAGTTAAAATTTGCAAAATTTAAATTGTATTACCAATTTTATTGTTGCCATGCATGTCAATCAACATGTCAACTTTGAGCTCCAGTAAAGACGCGGTGATTTTTCAATAAAATATGAAGTAATAAAGTTTTGGAACAACATATTTGATTAAAAAAACACATGCCCTCTTGGGCATGTAAGAGTAGAAAATTTGAGCACGATCAGAATTTTTACATGCCTAGGACATGTCGAGCAATATAATTTTCGAGCCCTGTTTTCCAAGGTAAGAGGAGTTTACCTGCAATATGAGTGGTTTAATACATTAATTTTGACTCTACTATTATATAAACTTATTATAATTTAACCTCCAACATGACTACATGCCTAACGCATTCCCCCCGCCCCCGTGATGGTGTACGGAAATATCCATGTTTAACTGCCCAGTGCTAGGTGAAGGGCCACAGGGATTTTGCCTCTGGCTTTACATAGAGGTGGGCCTCATCATTTCTTGTCTTTTTAAAAGAAAGTAGGGGTTGGCCTCATCATTTCTACTCTTTTCAAAAGGGAAGAAATGACAAGGCCACAGTCAATCCCTACCTGAAACCGAAAATCTCTGTGACCCGTCACCAAGTGCTGGACATTTGTACATGAAGATTTCCATAACTCCTCACTGATACATTAAGAATTGACATATGAGCACTGTGCTTAAAAGAAGAATTTGAAAATCACTTCAGATGTAGCGCTGTGTTCTTAAGAATGTACTTCACACAGCCATGATGAGAGATCTATAATATGTATAAAACTATTTAACATGAGTTATATAGAATGTTATAATGGTCAGAAAGGTAAATTCAATCTTGATGCTTAAATATATTTTATTTAGCGGTATCAATGAAAAGCATTTGCAAACTGTAGAATAAACCAATAATATTTCTTTCAACTTTGTTAAAGTAAGGCACATACTGTTTAACACAAAATGTTTCGTATTATTTTGTTGCATGTAAATAAGTTATTTACCAGCAACAAAGGTTTTTTCAGAAAAATAATGTGAAAATTACAAAAGAGAATTCGTAATCAAAACCTGCACAGATCTTATATCTATATCTATATCTATAAGCAGCTTCTATACAGCAGTTTTATATCTATAATCAGATTTGAACTACTGTATATTGAATGCCCTACATCTTTAAATTTGAAGAAGTTACATTTGATGATAATATCTGTACCTGAGAACCATAGCATGTGAAGTCCATTTTACGAGTTTCTGAGAGTTTACACTTAATGGACATACAGAAGTACCGACAGAGCCACTAGCTACATAAAGGTTCCAAATTTTCAAAGCTGCCATCAGACATCTTTATTCTAAGGCTCACACAGAAAAGTCTAATCTTATAGCACTAAAAATTTTCGTTTTTCAACTTCATCGAAAAACTCAAAAATGGTCCTAAGATATTATTCCTTTCAGATACAGGTATTGCAACACTGGCAATGCAATGCTGCATAACAGTAAAAATGTTATCCAACAAAAAAAATTAAATAACTGCAAAATTCTGATAAATTCTGTGGAGCTTAAAAAACTTAAGAAATACTACTGCAGATAAGTAAACACAAGTGTTTTTTTAACCTTACATTAATGACTTCAAATTTTTCAACAGGGAGTCTGAAAAGAAAAAAAATATCAATTTTAGTAATAAGCATTGTCATAATTTACATGTGTTAATACATATGGTGTTCAAAGAAGCAAATAAGATTTTTAAAATATTTTAAACACATGTACATATTTACTGACAATATTTTTAGCCCCTATACTCTACAAAATACATATAATGGGGCGCATAATATTTTTTACCTCATAGCGCCACTTACACTTGCTTTGGGCATGGGATAGATTTGTTTCTCTTTTTCACAGAACAAGGGATTGGCATGATTTTTTGCATAATGGTAGTTTAGTGATCAGGGAATGACACAGGTTATTTTTTATCTCCTGAAAATGCACGGTGTTGTTGCATGACCCCATTGGCCAGCAGCGCTAGACCAGTTCCATGACGTCATACACCCACAAAACATTCAGCACCATCATAGGATTGTCGTACAAATCGTGCTTGGGAAGCCCCAGGCACGCGAGGATTTGTTCTGGTGAAGCCTGCTCATCAGAACAGTTGGAACAGATCTCGAAGATTTTGGAATTTTCAGAAAATTGTAATGTTCTGAGGTGGCCACTTCAAAAGCGGACAAGAGTAGTCTGGTCCTGTCGTGAGCCAGGGAGCCTCCTGGATGAGAACACTGATACCATTGGTGCTCTGGGGGGACATTCTATGTGGTCTTATTCTTTTTTACTTTTGAAAATAATTCCAAAAAGGTGAGAGGTGCTTTTGGTGCTCTGCAGAGGCGTAGCTAGGGTTTTCAGCGCCCGGGGACAACTGAAGATTTTGCGCCCCCCCCCCCCCCTCACCTCGTGCCACTGGTGGTCATTCCCGATATGATAAGTGGTGATCCCACTTTTTTCGTCGAACATATTCACACCTCTTCAAATCAAATAATTTTCTTTTCGCATTTAAAAATAGAATAAATTTGCATTAATTTGGTGCCCCTTGACGCTGCGCCCGGGGACAGCTGTCCCTCCTTGCTCCCCTCTAGCTACGCCTCTGGTGCTCTGGTCCTTGTGACTAACAGAGCTGCAACTTTCCCCATCCATGAATAAATGCACCGTTCCTAGGGGATAGCACAACAATTGTATCCTACAGGAACAGTGTATTTAAAAGAAATTTCGTCAGTTTTTTAAATTGAGTAAAAATTAATTAGTCGAAATTGGGACTTGAACCCCGGTCCCTCGGTTATATGCGAAGTGCTCTATCACTTAAGCACTCAGGCTTGAACTGACTTCCTTTCAATTTCACCTATAGAGCCACACAGCCCATCTTACAGTAATGCAACATTTTTATATAATAAAACCTAAATTTAAATCTTTTCAATTGATAATTTATTAATTAAATAAGTAAAATGAGAAAAAATAGTTATTTATTTTTTGAAAACGACCATTGTTTATAGTTGTGTCCTAATGGTCTGCTTTCCAGCCCAGAATTGAGAAAACAAAAAAGTTGTCTGGTGCCATAATGTTCCGGTTTTTAAGCCATTGATGCCTCAATGCCGCTTCATTTTGCTTAGAACTACTGCCACCCAGAAATGCAGCACCCAAAAAGATGTCTTTTATAATATTCGTGAACACTGATCACATTTTGATCATGGCGTCGATTCTCACACATGCACCTCAAAATTTCCAAGCAAACAAATACAAATACAAAAGTGACGACCAGCAACAGGCTCAGGGCCCAGCTAGGCTGGTCCTAGCCAATTTAGCAGTCCCCAATGAACATCAAGAGATTTCTAAACGTTTTTACCCTGCTGCAATTAACAGTCGCTTCTGGTAAACTATTCCAATTGCCTATAACCCTATTGAAGTAGTAATTTTTCCTAATTTCCAGATTAGCCTGAGATTTGAAAAGCTTAAAACAATGTCCTCTGGTTCTACTTTCAGGGACATAGCTGCCAGTCCATCAACATTTCCCATTTTAATGAATTTAAACAACTGAATCATGTCCCCTCTAACTCTCCTTTGCTCAAGACTATACATATTGAGCCTTTTAAGCCTAACCTCATAATCTAAGTCTGATAGACTACTTACCAATCTAGTAGCCCTCCTTTGAACCCTTTCCAATAAGGGAATATCCTTTTTTAGGTACGGAGACCAAAACTGAACAGCATATTCCAAATGAGGTCTTACCAAACTTTTATATAGGGGCAATACAACTTCCTTAGACCTGTTCGAAATAGCCTTATTGATAAACCCAAGCATTCTGTTAGCTTTGTTACTTACTACGCTACACTGCTGGCTGGACTTGAAATCGAGACTAATCAATACTCCTAGATCAACAACTGCTTCTGCTTCCCTAATGACGGAACCTTGTAAATAATAGGTTGCATGTTTATTCCCATGACCAAAATGAAGCACTTGACATTTCCCAATATTAAAAGACATACCCCACTTAATTGCCCAACTAGAAATTTGATTTAAATCCTCTTGAAACCGATTGACTTGTTACTCCGTGTCCACAATTCCCATGATTTTGACATCATCAGCAAAAATATTGATGTTCCCAGAAATACTCTGAGTAATATCGTTAATAAAAATAATAAATAATATTGGCCCTAAAACTGAACCTTGTGGAACCCCACTCAAAACATGAATCCACTGAGAATAATTGCCCTTCACTACTACTCTCTGTTTCCTCCCAGTCAGCCAATTTTTAACCCAAATTAAAGTTTTTCCACCAATACCAATATAAGCAAGTTTGCTAAGAAGAGCTTCATGCTGTACTTTATCAAACGCTTTCTGAAAGTCAATGTAAATAACATCTACACACTTTTTATTATCTACTGCCATGGTAACCTTGTCATAGAAATGCAACAAATTAGTTGTTCAAGACCTACCCTTCCTAAAACCATACTGAAAATCAGTCAACACTCCATTTGCCTCCAGGAAATTCACTATTTTGATTTTTATCAGAGTTTCAAAAATTTTACAAAGAACTGAAGTAAGACTCACAGGCCTATAATTTCCTGCCTTAGTTTTAGACCCTTTCTTGAACAGCGGCGTTATGTTTGCCAGCTTCCAATCCATTGGCACAGTCCCCGAGTTATATGAAGATATGAAAATAGTCAAGACAACATCCACTAATTCCTCTGCACATTCTACTAAAATTTTTGGATAAACATTATCAGGTCTTGGAGCCTTATTTGCTTTAATCTTTTTCAAATGAAACAACACATCATCCCTAGAAAATACAAAGTCCTCAAGCTGTGTATTAGCTTGCGTCTCACTTATGTCAACTGTTGAGATACAGTTTCTGTTAAATACAAAGTTGTGGGCAACAGCTAGTTTTTTTATATACAGGGAGAAATCAACTAGTTCTTCCCTCACATTTTCTTATAACAAAAAATTGTGTACTACACAGCAACTTTGTTTCTTTTTAAAAGGGCGTGTCTGTTGACTCATCCCCACTTATAGACCTAGTGTATTCTACAAGGGCTGGCAAATCTTTCATGTGGCACCACTATCGATGATGTAATATAGCAACTACCAACGTGATTATATAGACACAATTTCATAATTCAATATATTTATAGTGGTAATCTAATGTGTATTTTACCACTACAAATATCTGCTTAATATTTGGAATTTTAACTTATTCTCATTTGTCCAAGAGTTATAAAATAATTAAATGATTTTACTTTCACTTCATAATTTAATGAAAAGAGTGGCAAAACTTACTTGTAGACACTCTTATCATAGAAAACTTTGATCCTTAGAGGTTGGGAGATGCTTCTTTTGCGAACGACATGTGGTGATTCCAAATGGACGTGCTGAACCTAAAAGCAAAGACACATGGCTTTACAAACTTGATGACAAGCTAAAAGTACTCAGAAATTTTTAACTCAGTTTTAAGGCGCATATAACTTTTAAATATTAAGGCATTTTATAAAAATTTTTACACTGTGGTTAAAAGGGGGAAAAAACTATTTTTTAGCAAAGTTAACACATCAAAGGTCTTTCCAGGTTTTTTTAATTTTATTTTTTTATCTACTTTTATTTCTTTAATATGTTTTACTTTATTTATTTACTCTTCATTATTGTATTTATGTACAAATAACTTTGAGTTGTTTCTGTGAAAACAAGATTCATTTTGTGAGATTTTCCGCTTATGTGAAAAATGTAGTGTGAAGTTATTATGAAACGGCAAAATGCAGATAAAATATTAAGCTCAAACTAAAACACATAAAAATGATATAATATTTCAATTGAAGAGGTTTCCTTCTGAGACAATGAAATATGTGAAGGATACTTTTACTTTTAACGATCACGATAACGATCGTTTTTGCGATCGCGATATTCGGAATGGGTTAATTTTGGAATCCAAAAAAATACCTTCATTAGTGTCTGCGCATGTGCCGCTCGCCGCTTGCGGTGATTTGCACAAATTTTCAGTGTTCTGATATCAGAGGCATAGCTAGGTGGGGGCAAGGAGGGACAGCTGTCCCCGGGCGCAGCGTCAAGGGGCGCCAAATTAATATTAATTTATTTTATTTTTAAATGCGAAAAGAAAATTATTGGAACTCGAGAGGTGTGAATATGTTCGACAAAAACGTGGGAGCACCGCACCATATCGGGAATGACCAATGTAGAACAGGAGTGCGTGGGAAATCAGACAAATAATTTTGTGAAGCCAGTGTCCCATTTTTCCCTTAGAAGTGAATGGTCGCTAATAAAAATGAAAGTTAAAATGGCTGCTTTTTTAGAGCTATTTATCATTTAGGAAGCCTAAAAGTTTTTTTTATTCCCTTTAGAGGCGCCCCTAGGCCTCCAGGGGCACGGGGGGGCGCAAAATTTTTAGTTGTCCCCGGGCGCTGAAAACCCTAGCTACGCCTCTGTCTGATATCACTCAAGAGACAAGCATGATCCTTTAGCGCTCTTCTGAGCAACTAGCAAATCATGCAAATGTACATAGTTCGTTAGCTTAATGAATTTCATAATTAATCTTATACAGTCTACATTTGCACTTTATTCATCAATTAGTACTTCGTTGAAGTAGTACTTCGTAGCAAAATCATCTTGTTTTGTCACAGCTTGGTAAAAGAAACATTAACCGATTTATTCCTAACTCTTTACAATAAGTGAAATATGCGCTTTTTTATCTTTCTCTTTAGATGTACATTGAGACGTTATAATAACTGAAAAGAGACCATTCATAAATGAGGTCAAGCTTTGTCCTACAAATTTGATCCCCCCCCCCCTTTTCTCACAAAATGTCACACTCCTCCCCCTTTGTCACATATCACGCTATGTTGCATAAGCATGATGTCACACTTCTTCTTACCCTCTCCCCTCCCCTTGTCACAACTTTACGAACCCCCCTCCCCCCTTGAAGCGTGACATCATTTATGAATGATCCCAATAAGCTAATTTTATTGCGAAGGAAAAGAAACAGAAGAAATAAGATGACTTATGATGTTAAATAAGGTGGGTTCAAAAAAATAAACTTTTCAGATGCTCATTATAATTAAGATTCAAAAACTGGTAAGCGTTGGCGGGCTAATCAACGAAAAATAATGGAAAAAACATCATTGGTTATTCAGTTCAAGTAAAAGCCAAAATTTCGGGAAAATGACTTTTTTTTTTCCTTTCTTTTTTAGCATTCTGACTGCTCAATTTTTTTGGCGAATTAGTTTCAAAGTATGCATTTTTTTTATTGTTATTATTATTACTGAAATCTACATATGTTTTGGAATTTAAATCAGTAAGATATTTTTGGAACAATTTTTTTTTTTAATTTTAATCCCTGAAACAGATGTTTTAAACATCCCTTTTAGGCATAAAATTCGCAAACTTTATGCAACTAAAGCAATCTATGGGATAAAACCTTAATTAAAGTCTAAATACTTCAGAAATTGCAGTACTGAGGTAAAACGATGAAACAGCAGCAAAATGTCTAAAATACAAGTAAAAATATTTTGTCCGTGGAAATCGCAAAATGAGCAATTCGTCACTACATTTACGTAGCGCATGAAAATCACGGTAAAAGCAGTAACAGTCAAATGCTTAAGTTTTACCTTTAAATGAAAGATCAAAAATAATATTAATGAGCTTAGGTGAAAAATTAGAGGATATACCATTTTACAAAAACAGAAGCAATACATAAAGAATTCGTCAATGTGAGTAATTTTATCATTATCTATTGATATGAGTACATCATTTTACAGCTCTTCACTAATTTTATTTTTTAAGGAAATAACCCAGAACTCCACGAGGAGGCGATTGTAATTCGAGATTGGTCTCTTTTGGCCTTGCCCACGACAAAAAGTTTATCGATGTACCGGAACATTACATTCCTCTATAGTCTTGCCTATAGGAACATTTCATCTAATTATATAATTTACTTTTTAAGCTCATGATTTTGAAGATAGTGACAAATTACTAAAATTCACCGACGCAAAACAAAGAAAATAACGTAATACATTTTATTCAGTTTTAAAAAATTCCTGTAAAAAGCGATGCTTGTAAAAGAAATAATAAAAAAAATGTGGATCTTACCAAGTCGCAAAGCCATTTTTGGCGAAACAAAATAATTTACTAAATGGTACATAGATGAATAGTGTAAAGAGCTTTAATCAACTCTAGATCCACATCCCAGTACAAAAACCAAATTTGTAACTTTTACATTTGCAATATCTATCGGTAAATAGTAATGTGCTGACATCCGCAATAATATTCTGTGGTTGAAATACAGTAATGAAAAACAGCTTTCCTTCCAGAAAGAAAAAGGACCAGAATAACAATTTCCGTTTCGAATAAGCGTTCCCAAAAAATGTAAACTTGTTATAATACTTTGAAAACACATTTTTTCGCATTTTAGTAAAGAGATAAATGTCCTTCTGTGAAATAGATCGCCTTAGAGTTTTATCATTATTATTTATTACTAGCGGTATCCCACCCCTCCCTTAAAAAACCTTAACTTAAACGGTCCAAAAAAAAACCTCCTTTTATTTATTTTATTGGTAATAATCGGTTATATGCCCTAACTTGGTGGCAGTTTTAGAAATGTCACCAACATGTTCTTTAAATCTAGTAAAATATTGTGCTATTTAAATCTAATACATCTCTACTAATAATAAAGCAGAAAGTATGTGTGTGTGTCTGTGTCCGGCGTCGTAGGACCAAGACCGTTTCATGACTCATGAAATTTGGCACGAAATTAATTTGGAATATGGGGGTGTGCACCTCGGAGAAATTTTTTCTAAAATTCCAATGTGTTCTTTTTTATTGCAATTTATAGCCGAAAATTGCATAAAATGGTTCTTTCCTATAGGAAGAAATTATCGCATCTTTTCGAACTTGATACCATTGAAAAGCCCGTAAAAAACTACCTCAGGAAGAATCTTGCTCTGTGTGTTAAAATTCGAAGCCTCTAAATTTACTCGACAGGAAGTTGTAAGCGTTTTTCTCTGCAGTTCGAAATTATGTTTTCACGGAAATTAACTTTAATTTTATTTTCTCCAGACAGTTTAAAGCGCTTGCTTTTTATTTTATTTGAATTGTTACCATGCCAACTGGCTTATAATCTTTTCTTTTTAACAAATTAAAATTTATTTCTTGTGATTTTTAGCATTTTGAGGAGCAGCCGATTTTTAATTAATTTATTTCTTTTTTTGGATATTGATTTTTTGTTTTTTTTTTAAATTTATTTCCTGCGGCTCACAGGCTATCGATAGCTTTATTTTGATTTCCCTATTTTTACATGTATTTTACGGGACCATTTTCCATACAGCACAGGGCTTTTTAAAAGAAATTTTATCCTTTATAGCGATTTTTGTTATTCCAACTTATTATTGAGCAATCTCAGATTGCTTATTGTTTTGGTTATGCCGTAAATGATGTCACGTCCTTTTATTATTTATACTTTTTTATATTTTTTATATTACATTTCATTTTCAATTTCTCTACTGTCTGGTCCCATTTTCCATTTCTCTACTGTCTGGTCTCATTTTCAATTTCTCTACTGTCTGGTCCCATTTTCCATTTCTTTGCTGTCTGGTCCCATTTTCCATTTCTCTGCTGTCTGGTCCATTTTCCATTTCTATGCTGTCTGGTCCATTTTTCCATTTTTCTAATGTCTATGATATTCCACGTGTTTCATGATTACAATACATTTTTCTCAATTCTCTGTTATATTCCATGATATTTTTTTGAAATCTCAAAGAATATTTGTCTCCCGTGCATAGTTCCGGACAATATTCCTCTTTTTATTGATATTTATATTTACGGACGAATCCAGAAGAATCAACGACATGACAGAAAACAACTAATCGATACCATATTCTCAAATTTCGAAATAAAAATAATATGCGGGTTTATGACAGTTAGAACAGTGATCATGTGCCAAAAAAATAAAGGAGTTTGAGAAAGAAAGAGACAAAAGATGTTTTGAATCACAAAAAAAAATAAAGTTTTGAATGACTTTGAGGGAAAAAAAAAGATGAATGAATTTTGAATTTTGTTTTGAATTTTTGAATGAGAGAGGGAGCAATCTTAGATTGCGGAAAATTTAATTTAAATATAAAATTTAAATTCTTCTTTTTTTTTTAGTATTCATATTTTTAATTATTTTTTTTCTCTAGTGAATTAGCACATATGTTATTTTTCTCTTTGAGCTCGGATGAAAGGTTTTTTCCGCTTTCAAAGCTTTGCATGCTGCTGTTTGTTTCCGCAAGCTACAAAATTTCGCCTTTATGTTTTACTATCAATGATAAAAATTAATTATACTAAAAATTTATTAATTAAAACTATTCTAATGGATTATAATCGTCCTTTTTGTGTGGGTATTTGAACTAAACAAACAAAATGCGTTTTTCTTTAATGTTTTTTTTTTTTTTTTTGTATTGTTTCGCTTTTTTTCTTTTTTCCTTTTTTATTGTGTGTGTTTTGTAAAAAAAAAAATGCTTAAATGTGTAGGATCGCTGGTTGATTGCCGTGGGTGGATAATTTTTTAACCGACTTCACAAAGGAAGGAGGTTATACATTCGTATTGTATGTATGTCGTTTTTTTTTTTTTTTGGTTTGTCCACTCATAACTTCACACCAGATGAACCAATTTTCATGATTTTTTTTTCAATCGATCAGGGATGGTTTCCCATAGGTCCCGTACTTTCGTTTGACCATATTCGATAATTAGAACAAAAGTAATGGGCAGAAATGTAGTATTTTTTTTGTCTTTTCATCCATAACTTTTGACTAAATGAACCGATTTTGATGATTTTTTCTTTAATCGATAGAGGGTCGTCTAACTCAAATATTGCAAATCAATTTGCCTACATTTGTTTTCTAGAAAAAACGTTACGAGTGAAAAATAAGTATTTTTATTTTAATTGGAAAGGCTTGGCTTGATTTTTCTTTGTTGGGAAATCTATTAATAAATATAAAAGCATTGTTAAAAACATGTTTGTTGTTGTGGGCTATTATAATATTAAAAGAAATTACAGCAAGAGTTTGACTGAAGGCTTCTCTGTGGCAAAAATTAATCCAATCAGTTTGCTGAAATAGACTTCAAAAGGGAATTTATCATGCAAATGATTAGTTTTTAGTGCCATTAATTTAAAGAAGTTTTGCCCTTTGATATGGATTTTTTAAAAAATAGAGTATTTATATACAAAATGTATTTACACTAAAAAGAATAAAATAAAATAATTTTTATAAAAAAACAGAACCGACTTCAAATTAAAAATTGCGCTAAAAAGTAAAAAATAAATTCATTCTTTAAACAACATCGATGTGACTTTTAAACATAGTTTTAGAAGTCGGTGAAAAGTTATGGGTCTAATTACCATTATACCATTTGCTACTTCATATTGGAACTATTGCTAATTCTGCGGAAATATATATATTTGTAATTGATTCATGATTACAAAATATTTTATCTATCCTAATTTTACACCGACTTCTAAAACTGTTTAAAAGTCACATCGATGTTGTTTAAAGAATGAATTTATTTTTTACTTTTTAGCGCAATTTTTAATTTGAAGTCTGTTCTGTTTTTTTATAAAAATTATTTTATTAATTACGTGGAATGCTATAAATTTTAATAAAATAACATAATTTACACATAAAAAAGTTATCACTATATACACAGCGGCGAACCGACTGGTCTTTTCACTTTTTAACACGAGCATAGCCATGCGGGAACCGCTAGTTGTTTATATTTCATTTAGGGATGTTTGGAGAGCAAAAAAAATCTAGGGCGTACAGTGTAACCCATAAGTACCTATATATTTAATGAAAACCCGCCAAGGCCTGATACTGCTTATGCAGTTGCTTTGGATCAAAGCTGGCTTCGCTCGCTTATCGAGTGCTAAATAAATATTTTAGTCTAGCTGTTTCACTATCACAGGAAGAATTCGAAACGTGTTTTACCATCGTGCCAGTGTTTTGTATATTTATTGCTGAATTAGAGTTCTTTTCTATAATGTAGGGGTTGACAAAAAAAGTCGTAATTCCGCATGCTCAAAAATGCGTTCGTCTTAACTTGGAAGGTCTTTTGGCTGATCGCATCTCACTGAGTTTCTGCGCAAATTGCCAGGTTCTTATCGGTTAAACGCCCTCTTTCTTTCTTGTTTTTTTTTTCTTCGCCAACCATCGCGACATGAAATGTAAACGAAGCAATTTTTTAAATTTAAATAGCATGCACTGATTTTATATTGTCCTAATGATCAGGCCGCCAATTAATGTGCAAAGCTTGAAAAATACACAGGAGCCAGCCTCTTGCGGTCGTCTCAACGTCAGAGTAAAAAAAACAGAAAAAAAAAAAAATTAATAAGTGAAATAATCCGTGTTTCACAAAATTAATTCAACAATTCGAGTTGTTACGTCTTAACATAGTCAGACACAATAATAGTGACGCCTATCTGGTGCTGACTCTAGCGTTTTATTGGGGGGGGGGGGGGGGGTCGCAACTCGCCGCTGTGCTTTAGGTGCTCCCTCATGCCCTTCAATCGTGCCATGATACCCTTTAAGTGCGTCCTTTACGCTTTTCTTAGGTTCTCTGTTACCCTTTCGGTGTCCTGCTGGAGCCTTTATCAGTGCGCACTGCACTCACCACTATACTATTTCAAAAGTCCAACAAGAAGTTCCGTCTAGAACTATACGAGCCTACTTTCCTGTATACACCAAATTCAAATTTATAATCTAGCTATCTTTTTCTCTCTCTTTCTTATTTATCTTTAGTTCTAATTATTGAAAATATACCTTTTTCAACGCATAATACATATTCATTCACTCACTCATTCATTCTTTCATTTATTCAGCCATGCATTTATTCATTCATTCGTTACCTCATTCAAGTGTTTATTCATTCATTTACGCATTCATGTATTTATTCACTCATTTATATATATTTTCATTTATTCAATAATTTATTCATTCATTCTTTTACTCATTCATTTATTCAATGATTTATTCTTTCACTCTTTCATTTATTCATTCATTCATTATTTCACTCATTGAGTCACTGAGAAATATCCTTGAAAATCCCGATCAAAAAATTTCATAGCAAAATAGGCTCGTAAGTTCTGGATAAAATTTCTATTTCTACATGTTCTACGTTATAAGAGCTTTCCGATAAAGTTTGTTCCAAGCAAATCGGTCCGTTAGATCAGGATTTATATAGGGTTGAAATTTCCCCGTAAGCCCTGTGTTAATTTTTTGAACTGTTCAAAAATGAACAAAAACTGTTCAAATCAATATTTCACGCCGAGAACTCCTTTCAATAAGCTTGCAATAGGAACTTGGCTCTTGTGCCCAGAGTTTACAGAACTTGCTTCAATTTTGTCCATAGGCGCTAATGTTAAAATTTTTTTAACTGTTCAAAATTGAACAAAAAATTGTTCAAATCAAAAAGTAAAATATAGAAATGAGATGTCCTCGCCGAGATCTTTCGAATGCAAAAAGAATTTTTCCAATCGGATAATTCGTTCAAAAGTTATTAGGGGGGGACAGACCGACAGACAGACCGACAGACAGACAGACCGACAGACACACTTTTTCCCCATCTCAATACCCTACTTTCAAATTTTTTATTTTTCAATCTTTATTTAATTACTTAACTTATTTTTGACTTTTCTTGATTTTTAACGATATTTTCACGATACATTAAGCCTTCTTTCATGCTTTATTATTATTTTTTTTTACTTTTACGGGAAAGTAGGCTAAAAAGGCATATTGCTTTTTCAAGTACTATTTTCGTCCTCTAGTTCTTAAGCTATCATAACACTTTGAGAGGCATTCACAGCTATGGTGACTTTTGGGGCTGTCGTAATACACTGTTGCAATGATTATCAAACATTTGCGAAATAGGCTTCTCACGTCAACACGGAAAATTTTAACTGCTAAAAATCTTACAGCATAGCATTTTTTTCTTTCGTTTCTCGAAAGTTGCACTACTTCCACGCCTTCAAGAATGTCCTTGTTCAATAAATGGTGGGTTTCCATATGATGAAAGTTCACAAGACATCAAGTTTTTGAAAGCAACAAACAAACAAATCTTATCGTATCCATGCTATAAACAGGCCTGATTTCACACAAGGCACTCGGGGCACGTGCCCAGGCCCCTCCCCCCCCCCCCGATTTTTGGGGGCTCCCAAATAGTTTAAATTCACAAAGAATTTTTTTAAAAATTCAATAAAACGTTTATTATTATATTTTTTGGAGGGGGGGGGGGGAGGGTGAAGGAGAAATTTATTTTAGGGACCGTTCAGAAACCACGTGACGTACTTAAGTGCGTCACGTGGTCTCTGAACAATCCCTTACTTACCTTTGCAAACGTTCATTGGTAGAAAGCGACATCATCAAGTCTTGATTATATAGATACGATTGTTTGGTGAATCAGATATATAAGAATACATCTGAACTCAACTCATATAATATTTGCTGTCATTTTTTGAAAAAACGTGTCTCTGCTGCTTTTTTAATTTTTAAAATAAAAATGGGTCGTTCATACCCATCTGGATCAAGTAAACGAAAATGTAAACAAAAACAAGAAGTTCCGTCTAGAACTATACGAGCCTACTTTCCCGTATACACCAAATTCAAATTTATAATCTAGCTATCTCTTTCTCTCTCTTTCTTATTTATCTTTAGTTCTAATTATTGAAAATATACCTTTTTCAACGGATAATACATATTCATTCACTCACTCATTCATTCTTTCATTTATTCAGCCATGCATTTATTCATTCATTCGTTACCTCATTCAAGTGTTTATTCATTCATTTACGCATTCATGTATTTATTCACTCATTTATTTATATTTTCATTTATTCAATAATTTATTCATTCATTCTTTTCCTCATTCATTTACTCATTGATTTATTCTTTCACTCTTTCATTTATTCATTCATTCATTATTTCACTCATTGAGTCACTGATCATCCTTGAAAATCCCGATCAAAAAATTTCATAGCAAAATAGGCTCGTAAGTTCTGGATAAACTTTCTATTTCTACATGTTCTACGTTATAAGAGCTTTCCGATAAAGTTTGTTCCAAGCAAATCGGTCCATTAGATCAGGATTTATATAGGGTTGAAATTTCCCCGTAAGCCCTGTGTTAATTTTTTGAACTGTTCAAAAATGAACAAAAACTGTTCAAATCAATATTTTACGCCGAGAACTCCTTTCAATAAGCTTGCAATAGTAACTTGGCTCTTGTGCCCAGAGTTTACAGAATTTGCTTCAATTTTGTCCATAGGCGCTAATGTTAAAATTTTTTTAACTGTTCAAAATTGAACAAAAAATTGTTCAAATCAAAAAGTAAAATATAGAAATGAGATGTCCTCGCCGAGATCTTTCGAATGCAAAAAGAATTTTTCCAATCGGACAATTCGTTCAAAAGTTATTAGGGGGGGACAGACCGACAGACAGACAGACCGACAGACACACTTTTTCCCCATCTCAATACCCTACTTTCAAATTTTTTATTTTTCAATCTTTATTTAATTACTTAACTTATTTTTGACTTTTCTTGATTTTTAACGATATTTTCACGATACATTAAGCCTTCTTTCATGCTTTATTATTATTTTTTTTTACTTTTACGGGAAAGTAGGCTAAAAAGACGATAAAGACAACCGCTTGAAAGGGAAGCATATCGAAATTCGTTGTGAAATTGGATTCGTTGCAAGAAGCTGCTGCTGAGAATACTGTAGATACTGCAGAAGTTTCTACGTCAAGTGAGGATTTTGAGTGTACATCAGGAAATATTTTAGAACCTACGCATTTTCATGAAACATCACCTTCCTCAAATACAGGAATCAATTTTGATGAAGATCCAGCTTTGTGGTTAAATATAACAGATGAGATGCGCGAATATTTTACAACAAATCCCATAAAACAAAACATCGAACAAGCATTTTAGTGACAGTACTCTTTTAAATGTTATTAGTGTAGCAAAAAAAATTAATTTTTCAGTCCGAGTAACTTAGGGGGCCCCATTTTTTTCTGCGCCCTGGGCCCCCAAAGTTGTAAGTCGGGCCCTGGCTACAAACTCAATAGGGCTGGGGTACCCAAACTTTTCCAGGTCGTGGCACCCTTGGAAGAATTGGAATTTTCTTACGGCACCCTAGTTGTATAATATCTGGTTTAGGAACAAAGAAGATTTGTTATCATGAGTGTTTCGTTTGTGGCACCCCTCCTCTTTCGCTGCGGCACCCTAAGATATCGCGGCAACCAGTTTAAGAACTTCTGTAATAGGGCAATCTCTCAAGCAACGATAAGTATGACGTAAGGGATATCTAGCATCACACGCTAGATATCCCTTACGTCATGTTGCGAAAATTTGTTAGAGGGCGCTGCTTCGCAGCTATATAAGCTATTGCAGTGAAGATAGCTAGTGGAACTTGAATTGTATTCGTGCAAGAAGCACGCGCATTTATGAGTTAATAAAGTTTTATTCAGTTTTTAACTTGTGTGTGTAAGTGTTCGAGCGTCTGCCAGCATTGCAGAAAGGAACGAGAAAATTATCGACATTATTTTGGTGCATCGGTCCGCGCAGAAGCCAACTGGCTCGCATTGGTGGGGTGAGTGTTTGTGCTTGTAGTAGTCTTGTGAATTTCTTGGTTTAAGATAGTTTTTAATTGTTCAGTCGGTGTTTTCTCGTTGCTGGAAAGAATTAGACGTTGCTTAATTCGTAGAGTATTTGGTTTGAGTAATGTTGGTGGACACTTTTTTGAAATTTATGGTTTGGAATTAAAGTGCTGTATTCGATATTTGGTTTGTTAAATAGTTGGTGTGTTAAGTTTGTTAATTAGTTAAATTTGATTCATAATGAAGGATAACGTTGAGGCAATGGTTGTTGTTGAAACAGTTGAAAAAATGAAAAGGCGACGAAATAGTCAAAGGGGTCAAGTCACTAAGCTAGTAGAGAACGTAGAGACTCGCCTAACTGATCCAGATATTTGTTTAGATGTTTGTCAAGCTTTGTTAGAACAGTTGTTGATAAAAGATGAGATTTTAGCTAGTTTAGATTCGGAATTAGAAAGTAGTATAAAGTTAGACGACATTGATTCTGAAATTAAGCGTATTGATGAATATAAAGACAAAATAATTCAAGCAAAAATAAAGCTTCAAAATAAAATTGTCTTTTGAAACTATTACGCAAAATATATCATACGTGATGAATAATAGTTATGAGCCTAGAAATTTGCCTAAATTACCGAAATTAACTATTGCAAAGTATTATGGGGATCCTTCTAATTATTTAGAGTTTTGGAACCAGTATGAAAATTCAATTCACAATAAGCCGTCTCTATCTGATGTTGATAATTTTTCGTTTTTGAAATCTTTGTTAGGTGGAAAAGCACTTGCGTGTATCAAAGGGTTCGCAATTTCGAGTCATAACTATAAGGAAGCAATTAAATTGATTAATAGTACTTTCGGTCAAACGGATGTTTTAATTAGCGCACATACTTCAAGTTTGCTAAATCTTAGTCCTGTAAAAAGCTCGAACAATTTAGTAGGTTTACGTAATTTGTATTTCGAATGTCAAACGCAAATACGATCCCTTGAGTCATTAGGAATAAAATCCGATAGTTACAGTACGCTTTTATCAACTATTGTTATGAAACTTTTTCCTTCAGATTTGGCGCTAGAGTTTAACAAAACCCATCCAGATAGTTGTCATTCGCTTGATCAGTTAATGTTATTTTTGCAGAAAGCGATAAACGCAAGGGAGAAAACCTCTCATATGGACGTTTCAGATAATCCAGTCTACAACAGGGGCTATAAGCAGAATTACGCGCCGAAACAATACCGCGCAGACCGAAGTAGCTTTTCAGGAAATTCCCGTTCAGCTACGGAATTGATGATTTCTACAGAGTCTGTTAATACGTGTATTTTTTGCAAAGCTTCCACTCATAAATCGGAGCTGTGTCTTCAAAAATGCTCGTTAACAGTAGAGGAAAAAAGAAATAAATTGATGAGCTCAAATCGATGTTTATTGTGTTTGCAACAGTTGTTGTCTGTCGGATTAGGTTTTGTAAAAGTGGCAAAGTTTGCACATTATGCAAGAAAAGACATAATCGATCTTTATGTTTTAAGCAAGAAAATAAGACGTTAGGTCAAACTGATAAGAAGGTTAATAATGCTAATAATTCTGAAGTAATTTTAAACAGTAGCGATACCACTACTATTTCTAATTATGTGGCAGATAAAAGGAATCGGGGTGTATCGTTACAATGTGTTAAAACTGAAATAGTCGGGAAAAATTCTTTTGAAGTAGTTTTTTTTTTGTGTTTGACAATGGATCCGAAAAGACTTGTCTGTAGAGATATTTCGAGAAAATTAGGTTTGAAAGTTTTGGGCATGGAAAATGTAAGTATATTTTCGTTCGGTTGTGGTATTTCAAAGCAAGAAACTTGTCAGAGGGTTGAAGTGCCGTTAAGGAATTTAGTGAACGGGTCTAGGTGTAGTATTGCAGAACTAGAAATTGATGTAATTTCGAAGGCAATGATAAGTTTACCAGATAGGAATTTCTGGAAAGATATAAATTCGATGGGTTACACGTTGACTTATACTTTAGGTGATTTGTCACGTAATAATAAAATTTCGTTGCTCATTGGTGCAGATAATTATTGGAATTTAATACATAAAGTTGAACGGTTAAATTCCTCGTTAGTAGCAATAGAAACAGCTTTAGGTTGGTGTGTGCAAGGGAATTCAGAAGGTAGAAGTGCGTTAACATCGATGAATTTAGTTCTTCAGACAGAGGATTCTATTTCTGATGATTTGAAACGGTTTTGGGAATTGGAAAGCTTAGGGATACAGGATGTGAACGCAAATGGTCTAGGTATTAGGGAAAAGGAAATTTTGAATGAGTTTAATGATTCGATTCAGTTTGTAGATGGAAGGTATTGTGTAGAGTTGCCGTGGAAACCAGGAATGAAAGAAAGGTTAGCCGACAATAGAGAATTAGCTAACAAGAGGTTTCATGGGTTGGTTAAAAGGTTTAGAAATAATCGTTCACTGTTTGAAAGTTATAAAGGTGTGATTGATGGTTATGTTGCAGAAGGTATAGTTGCAGTTCCGTCATTAGATAGGTTGTCGTCTGGTCAGGCATTTTACTTACCTCACCATGCGGTCATTCGCGAAGACAAGACAACCACTCGCCTGCGTGTTGTATTTGACGGCTCTGTCCATGATGATGGACAATTGTCATTAAATGAGTGTCTTTTTAAAGGACTTAATCTTTATTCAAGTCTTCTAAATCTGCTGTTGAAATTTAGACAACATCAAATAGCATTTACAGCGGATATTAAACAAGCCTTCCTGCAAATTGGAATTGCAGAATGTGATCGCGATTTCTGTGGAAGAATGATCTGAACTCAACAGAGCAGACTGTGTTACAATTTAATCGCGTTTTATTTGGACTAAAGCCCAGCCCATATCTCCTAGCTGCAGCTTTGAAATTTCATTGAGAAGTTTCGTGAACAATTTTCTAGTACAGCTGAATTGCTGTTGAATTCCATGTACGTTGACGACTTGATTGGTGGCCGAGAAGAGTTAGAGGAGGCTTCGAAACTTGTGTCGAAAGCGTGAATATACTGAAGAAAGCTGGCATGGAACTTTGTAAATTTGAAACAAACTCGCGTGATTTATCTTCTATGCTGAAAGATAACAGCATACAAGTGGACAGTGGACAGTCCGACGACTTGCTCCAGCCGTACGAGTGTTCTTCAAAGGTGCTGGGTCTCATTTGGGATCCAGGAGCTGACGTTTTTAAAATTTCCATGACAGAGATACTGACAATTTTAAATCAACGTATTAGCTCAAAAAGATTCGTGTTGCAAGTAGTAGGACGTATTTATGATCCAATTGGATTTCTTACGCCATTTGTCGTCATAGCAAAATACATTCTTCAAGAATTGTGGAGTTCCGGCGTTGACTGGGACGATGAGCTTCCAAAGAAATTGGACCATAAGTGGCAGATATGGTGCAATGAAGTGGAATATTTGAACAATATTGAGATATCCAGATATTACCTTAATGGATTAAAGTGTTGTAAATTTACTAACTTTGAGATTCATTCTTTTTCAGATGCTTCTATGTCGGCATATGGGACAGTGGTCTATTTACGTGCAGTAGCACAGGACGGTAGAATTGTAACTAGTTTTATTTGTTCGAAAAGTAGGGTAGCTCCCTTGAACTCACCTTACCAGGATTAGAGCTTGTGGGGGGGGGGGCCTTATTGTCTGCTAGATTAACTAAGAAAGTAAATGAATGTCTGAAATTTAATGCGACATGTTTTTACTGGACAGATTCTACAATAACACTTCATTGGATCAAAAGTAATTCTTGTAATTATAAGCAATTTGTGAAAAATAGGGTTGAAGAGATTCAAACGCTAAGTGATCCAAGTAAATGGCGTCATTGCCCCGGGAAGGAAAATCCCGCAGACATAGTGTATAGGGGAATGTACGCGTCAGAGTTAGCAAAAAGTGATTTGTGGTGGAAGGGGCCACTATGGCTAAGACAGCCATCTGAGTACTGGCCAAACATAGACAAGGAACTAAACCTTACTATAGAAAATCTTGAGTTTAATAAAAAAATTGTAACTACTGTACAAAATAGTTGTGTTGTCAATCCCAAATTTCTGTTAAATTTAAATGAGTACAGCAATTTGTTAAAAGTTTTACGAATAACTGTTTTTGTCAAACGATTCATTACTAAATTGAAAGCCCTTGCAGTAGAAACAGGTCCAATTTCTGCATCTGAATTAAAAGATGCAGAGCAAACATGGATTAAACACGAACAAAGTGTTTTCTATTCCTTGGAACTAAATTGCATAAAAACTAATAAACAGATTCCTAAATGTTCTTCTGTTTTCAAATTAGCTCCCTTTTTAGAGAAAAGTAATATTTTACGGATTAGGTCTAGATTAGAAGAAAGTCTGTATTCGTCAGATGAAATTTATCCAACACTTTTGCCAAAACAATCTAGATTTACAGAATTATTAATTGTTAGAGAGCATAATAAAATTTTTCATGGTGGTGTCTCTGCCACTCTTGCAAGAATCAGAAACCAATTTTGGATTCCAAAGGGGAGACAAATTGTAAAAAGGGTTGTAGGGAAGTGTTTAATTTGCAAAAGGTACAATTCGAAACCAGCTAAACAAGTGACGGCGCAGTTGCCCAAAAGTCGAATATTTGATACTCCCCCTTTCAGTGTAACTGGTGTTGATTTTACTGGTCCAGTGTTTGTTAAATAGGACAAAGCCAACTCTCAAAAATCTTACATAGTTTTATTTACTTGTAGTGTAACAAGGGCAGTTCACCTTGAATTGGTTACAGATATGACGACGAAAAGTTTTATTTTAGCGTTGAGAAGGTTTATTTCTAGAAGGGGCAATTGTAAGGTTATCGTTTCAGATAATGCTAAAACATTCAAAAATACTAATGACATATTAAGGGGGATTTCTAAAATTATATTAGATGATAAAGTTAAAGAGTTTATTACGTTAGAAGGAATAACTTGGCAGTTTATTGCACCTCGCGCCCCTTGGTGAGGTGGATTTTACGAAAGGCTAATGAAAAGTGTAAAAGATCCTCTGCGAAAAATTCTTGGCAGAGCTTTGCTTAATTTTGAGGAAATGACTACTATTCTTTCTGAAATTGAACTAATTTTGAATCATAGACCGCTTACTTACGTTACTTAAATGAACCAAAACCCCTAACCCCAGCTCATTTTTTATATCCAGGTCAGGAAAATTTTATTTATCCGGTTCATTTTAAAGAAATTTTTAATACTGAAAAAATAACTAGAGAAAATTTAACTAGAAGGAAGTTATACCAGACTAAAATTCTTCGTGATGTCTGGCGGAAATGGAAAGAGCAATATTTGCTTCAATTACGCAATGCTCATGATTTTGTAAATCTACTCCTGAAAATAATATTAAGAAGGATGATGTTGTACTAATTGAAGGTCTCGAAAAGTCAAAGTTACTTTGGCCACTTGGTATAATTCAAGAGACATTTTTTGGTCGAGACGGGAAAGTACGTTCTTGCTTGGTGCGTACGTCAAAGGGTCTTTATAGACGACCGATTCAACTATTGTACCCTCTAGAATTTAAATATGTTTCTTTGTGTATTTTTGTGAAT
The DNA here is from genome assembly GCA_038502835.1 of Octonoba sinensis. Classification (NCBI taxonomy): domain Eukaryota; kingdom Metazoa; phylum Arthropoda; class Arachnida; order Araneae; family Uloboridae; genus Octonoba; species Octonoba sinensis. The sequence goes on along the minus strand of CM076606.1, from coordinate 10,386,142 downwards.
TTGTTTGTGTATGTTATAAGTGTTATAAATTTGAAGCTCAAATGTGTTTATTGCAGTGAAAAATTTGTTTTGATATAACTGATTTGAGTTTTGAGATATTATTTCTGTATTATAGTTTATTCTAAAGTTGACAATATCTTTGCAACACATTCAAGAAAAAAAGGGTTAAATTTGATTGTATGTTTTAGTCAAATACTTTATTTACAAATCGAACTTTGTTATGTGTACAGAGTACAGGTGGGGTGTGTTGCGAAAATTTGTTAGAGGTGTTAGAGGGCGCTGCTTCGCAGCTATATAAGCTATTGCAGTGAAGATAGCTAGTGGAACTTGAATTGTATTCGTGCAAGAAGCACGCGCATTTATGAGTTAATAAAGTTTTATTCAGTTTTTAACTTGTGTGTGTAAGTGTTCGAGCGTCTGCCAGCATTGCAGAAAGGAACGAGAAAATTATCGACACGTCATAACTCCTAAGCATCAAAATAAAGAGCATCGAAATGTGAAGCTTTAAGTGTAAAGTTAATGTTTGAAGTAAAAATTTAACTTTTATTAATAAAATATTAACAGAAAAAGAAAAGAAAAATTTTTTTTTTGGTTTATAAATGTTGGGATTTTTAAAAAATATACAGTTTAATATTAGGTATTTGAACCTGGCAAGGTAGTGTCGACGTGGCCTCACACGTTTCAAACCCGGCCATGTCGGTGACGCAGAAGATTTCACTAAGCATATTGATTACTAACTTCTTACGAAAAAAAATAGAGAGAGGAAAAAGGAAGTAAAAAAAAGCAATTCCTTCTTCGCTTTTAGGAAAAGGATGTATAATGACTAAATAAGTTCTGTGAAGAGCGCTACAAAAATAGACACATTTTCTATATCCTTTTTCATTAAAAAAGACAAGCGCAAAGAGTTAAAAATTACGCAAATTTCCTTTCTAAATATTTTTATCGTTTCGTAAAAATTCTATCGTTTCTACCACAAATGGAGTCAAGATTTTATCATGTAATTGCTTCTGCATTGTTTTTTCCCCTTTAAATCAAAATTAATTAAGTAGATATGCGATGCAATTAACTCTTCTTGATAATTTATCGATTACCGGTGACAAATAAAATTAATTAGTGAAGCGTATTTAAAATAAAAGATGTTGATGTAGGTAGATATAGTGAAGCAAAGACAAATTGCTTTCTCCGCAATGACACAACACTGGCGGAGAAACGACTTTGACAGAGTTCACTTACTTTTACGAAGGCTTAACTTGATCGTAACCGTTACCGTACAGTAACGGTTACGATCGTTGATCAGTTAGTCGTTGATCAGTAACAGTTAACTGGATTAACTGCATCAAGTTCAGCCTTGATTTTACCGAAAATGTACATCAGTTGGGTTTGGCGACGAAATTGATCACCAAGTTAGTGATTTGGAGATAAAATCATAATTTGCTCAAAAAAAAATTGCGGTCTGCTTTGCATTTGCAACTTTCACGGATGTCAAAAAGGAATGTAAGGAGTTGGGAAAGGTTGGTTTAGATTAATAAACTTCTGAAGGATCCGTTTTGATGATTGCGAATTTTTTATAGAATCTTGTCTTGACACCGAGATTTTTGGCAAGCGCACACAAAATTAAGATTTTTAAAAAATCAAGACGGAAAGATCCCAAGCAGACTTCGAACATATTCCAGTTACTACACTCCAGGCTTTGAACTGTTCTGTGTACACCGCATACTTCGTAACGATAAGGCTTCACCATCCTTCCGTCTGCTTAACTATCCCTTTCTCTCTAAGTTTTCGGATGCAACAAATATAATATTTATCCTCGTGCTGACAAAGTAATGACACCATCTTTTGTAAGGACTATGCGGGAAAATGAAAAAGCAATCAAAACGAATAAGATCTGAACAATATCCCAATTTTATTGTCTACCATTCTACTAAGAAAACAGAAAGGGTGGAAGGGTCGACTGGAGAGAATGAAAAGAAAAGTCTCCTTCAATCCCGAATGCATATGGCAACCGAAAACCAATGACTCGCGTCCGATTAGAAAGAGAGGTCTTCGCCCGCATCCGTCTATTTGTAAAAAAGCGACGTGCAACAACGCTTCAGAATGGAATGATGGACACGCAAGAGTGGACGGACGGACAATTGTTGCTGGCAGCATGCTCCCATTCCTGCTGAGGTACATCCTCTGCCATTTTTTTACTCCCAACTTCCCGCAGTTTTATGTTCCGGGTGAAACAGAATTCCGATGTGAATCTTCTAACGATTTGTTCCAACATTCTAAATTAAGCGCCTTTTAATTAAACCACAAAGCAATGATTGAAAATATCGCAGAATTCACAGTAACGGGAATGGCAAGCGAAACTCAATCGAAGAGATCATAGCTTAATCAAAAGCTGTTTTCACTGTAAAACTCTCAAAAACGACTATTATTAAGTTTTTTTTTTTCATCAAGTATATATTGTAAAAAATACATTACCAGTCTCCCCTCCCCCCGGAAATGTCTCCTTTGTTTTGCATACCAAATTTAGGGGCTGCAATTTTTTTTTGCCTGTAATTATTTTTTATTTTGATATTGCAGTGTTGCCCATACCCTAACCCCCCCGCCCCCTCCCAAGACAGACCAATGGCACACACCCCTCAAAAGCTACGCAGCCCCCCTTCTCATAAACAATACTCTCCCCCCCCCAAAAAAAAAAATCTTATAACAGCCCTACCCCCAAAAAAATGGAAACAAAAAACAATGGAATCATTTACCTTTAAGAACAGAACAAACATTATGTTAAATAATGAATTAAAATAAGTCAAAATTTACCATCTATTAAAAAAAATCTATCTTAACTCGCAGTCCGAAAAGACGACTTTTCCAGCAATAAGTAAGCTGTTTCAGTTTGAGAGTTCTCTCTTAACCTAAATTTGAACCCTTCTTAGTACATCATCTCAAAGATCTGAATTGTGAACTCTTAAAATTACTCAATTTCAGCTACTATAAATAAAATAAACAGTAATTTGAATGAGCAAAACAAATCTACAATTCAAATCATTGTCCAGATTCGAAGTTAATTCATGTTCAATGAAGAACCCTTCAAGGAAGTACGTACATTTTAACCTGTTGGTTTACGGCTTTTTTTTTTTTTACCTTACGGGGACTGAACGGAATCGGTGAACCGCATGTCTTTGTAAAAGAATAGATTAATCTGCTATTAAACTCTTAAGAAATATGGAGAAAAAACTGGTATCAATCAACTATATTTTATTCTTCTAAATCCATATATGTATCCTATGGATTATTAAAATCATATTGAGATCCTTATCCTTTTCATGGATGTGTTTCGGTAACTAAAAGAGCAATAAACAAGATCGTAGATCCCAAATTACCAACGAGCAGTGGAAAATTGTGGAGAAAGGAAAAAAAAGGATTAAATCTAGTCATTAAAAAAAAGAAGAAAGAAAAAGGAAAAATGAATAACATTCCAAAAATTATGGTCTATTATTGATAGGGAAAATCGAAACCCGATAGAACAGGAGCAGTCCACACGTCAATCGTAGAACAATTTCAAATTGATCAGACGGAAATCAAGTTACTGGGACTGTTTAAATTAACGCATCACATGTACCAATAAAGGGGATAGATTGCACGGAAATATTTGATGTATTTTCCTCCTTTTGACATTCTCGTAAATAAGAGAGAAAATGAGTATTGACTTTCAATTCATCCATTTCGAAAATTTAATCGTCACGTAGCAAGGGTCGACAGTTAAATTTCACCTCACGTTAGTAGGTTATTTCACCTTACATTAGTTACGACAGTTACGTTAATTCGTTTAGAGAAGAAGCATATTTGACAGTATAAGTTACAGAAAAACTATTCATTCCATAACAGCTCTCATTTTAAGTAACTTTAAGGGACACACCTGTTACTTAGTAAATTTTGAGGTCTTGGTAGTCTGATGGTTAGGGCGTCGTTCTTAAAACCGAAAGGTTTGGGGTTCGGAACAAGACCCGCTGAAGACCGACCATGTACACTTGGGGATACGTGCATGGTGCATGTAAAGTCCGTGGACCCTGAAGCAGTAGCGGAACCAGGATCGAATTGGGCGGGGCCATTCCAGGCCCGTTATTTAGGGGAGTGAGGAGGGGAAATCCACCCCACTTGAGAAATATTTTTTTTTCTTCATGTATACAATATGCAACAAGTTTATCAATATAATTTTATATTTATATTAAGTCAATATGCAACAAGTGATCTTCGTCGCCCCCTCCCCCTCCCCCGGAAAAATGTGAATTGACAGGCGTGGATGATTCAATTTTTCCTCACATGACAGACGTGCTCGAGCATAAAAGTTATTTATTTCCAAAATCCATTTTTCACCTGTTTAATGGTGATTTACAAGTAAAGAAAATTGATTTCATCCTTTCCCCTTTTATTTAAATATTTCTTTCCACGTCTGTTCATGGAAAACATAATTGTTCCGGTATGACATTCTATTTCCACGTCGTATCAGAAAAAAATGTTGATAAAGTAAGCGATTCAAACTCAGTTCATAAAATAAAAGTTTATTAAAAATACTCATATTAATATGAGAAACAAACCAAGATAAAGAAATTAGGAAACGGAAGCTTAATTATTACAAATGAGGGAACCAGAGATCAGGGGTCTGAATGCAAAACTTTTTCAAATCTAAGATTGTGATATGTTATGTGATGATAAAATGTCGATTTCTTTTTCTTTTTTTTTTTTTCCGCATCGAGATGGAATCCTGTAAACCAGTATTTCCCAAACTATGGGTCGCGACCCATTGGTGGGCCCCCGCTACTGTACACATGAATTTTAAAAAATAGGAAGTCTCTGAATAAAAGTACTAACTAAAGTTGAAATTGATGCTAAAACTTTAATGAAGGGAAATAAGAATACATCCTTCCCGTTGAAATAACTTCGTAAAAAAAACCTTGCAGGTGCAAGTATTTAAGTAATAAAAAAAGTTATTTAACCCTTTATCTACTGCATTATGATCTTCAGTAATTTTTTTTACCGAAATAGTTTGTCTAGGTATTTGCACTGAAAATTAAGGGATTTACATAAATAAAATGCTCAATCTATAATTATTTATTTCTTTACAGCTAATAAGTTCCACAGAGTATTTACCCTTTGAAATTAATTATATACACTTTTTAATCAAAATATTTCGTCACATAGTTTTCTAAGTTCTTAACTAACACCTTAAATAAATCAGTGACTTGATTCTTGAATTTTCCTGCTTTTCCGGAGCGAAACTCTAAGGGAGCAATCTGAACAAAATGGAAGTTCCAAGCACAGCATCGGTTTCAAGACTATCTATGTTCCTTTCCTCGCTAAAATACTCTTTATAAAACCCTTGCTGATATGTATCCTCAAAAAGGGGAATTTAAAGACTGTCCTGGCAAAGTACCATCAGAATATTGGTAAAAATGGTAGCTGGGATGGAATTAATAGAGAATGGTACTTATAAGTACCGACGGTAGATAAAGGGTTAAGCTGTGTTTCTTATTTCAATTGTCTTTCATTCATTTTGGTAACACTTTTTTTTTTAATTTGACAGCATTGAGTAGTTCAACAACTCGCCACTAGGGAATCTGAGCATTACCAATATTTATGCTCTCTTTTCTCTAAGGCAGCTAAGAGGTGGGTCCCAAGACTGGAAATTTTTGTTAGATGGGTCGGAGCCGCTGTAAACAATTGTTGATATGGCAAAACAAAATGAAGAATCACTCACCACTGCAGCCAGAATTTGAATCACACTAGTTAAAAAATTTCCCCATCTCCCTTTCGTAGAACGATAAAATTTGTGTTTATGGGTAGATTTCAAGTAAGGATTCAGTTTTCTTTTTTTTTGCATATATTTTGCTTAGGGATTATTGCTCCTATTTGCTCCTCCCTTAGTCCTTATCTGTTATGAGGGGCGATCACCCCAATCCGCCTCCCCCACTGGATCCGCTACTGCCCTGAATTCCCGAGGCAGTTCAAAAGTACCGGAGGCTGGAGAAAATTCCCTCCCCACCCCTTCAGTCTCAGGTCCAAAACGAAGGTGGCGCCATCTGGTGTCATCCGACTACAGCGTGTTAGGGTTAATGCTGGCCACCTAACAGGTGACCTTTCACAATTGACCATTAATTCCCGTGGCTTTGAAATGGACGAATGCCGACAAGGCTAGTCGCCTTCACGTGAGCGAAAAAAAAAAAAAACTTCGTGGACTTATTAAATCACATGGACGAAACCGCAAGAAACCAAACTGATTTTACATACATCGATATCCATTAATCTCTTACACGAAAAGAAATATGATTAGAGTAGAAACTCGACCGATTGTTTCTCTGGGGACCATTCATTTCGCACTATACTAGAAAACTACGAATGCTCAGGGGTCGATCCAACATTTTTAACAGGGTCCTGTTTTTGTGAATTTAAAAAGATTTTTGTGAAAATTCAAATTTTGAACATGTAATCATAAAAAAAATATTATTAATTGCCGCTTACCTAATAAAAAATTCTGTGAAAAGTATGATTTGGTAGGTCGGAATTCTGTGAAGGGTCCGTTTTGATTTATTGGTATTTTGTGAAGGGTCCGTATTGATTTATTGGTATTTTGTGAAGGGTCCGTTTTGATCGATTGGTATTTTGTGAAGGGTCCGTTTTGATCATTTAAATTTTGTGAAGGGTCCAAAAACGGACCTGAAATTCGTCTGGTACAACCCATGAACTGTACTGCTGTATCTTGATGACAAGCTATATCCCGATGACATGCGAATTGAGGTTGATAAAAGATCGCAGGCAATTGTAGTTTATTTGATATCTGAGCTTAATATAAACATATTTTTTATTAATTATGTTTATCTACGTGTTGTACTTGTTTATTTCAATGTGGTCACTCTAAAAACAGCGAAAGGTTGGCTTACTGTACTTTGAATCCACAGTTAATTTTCCAGTTGGGAAGGCAAAAGAATATTGCCCCATGTATAATGGTTCTGATTAGCGGTCGCCACTCGCCAACTGGCTACCAAAATGTTTTAAATGGCGACCAAGAATTTCATTGCCGATCGCCACTTTGGCGACCAGGTTGCACCAGATCGCTATATTTGTACCAAATATTATATTTATGCTAAAAAAATAGCTAAATATTTTTGATTAATACACTTTAACTTATGTGCTAAGGAGAAAATAATAAGAAATATCTAAAACCGGAAACAGATGCAAAAAGATTGCATCACAATTACGGCAAAACGCTAACATCGCGCGTGACACAAGGCGATCGAAGAAACATAAAACTAAGCTAAAAATACAACGTTTTCAACATAAAAAAGGTAAATGCAAATTATTTTTATAATTTAAATTAAAAGAATTGCTTTTAGCATTGATAAAGTTTGAAAAATATCAAAATCCGCAAAATGGCGCCTTTAATAATTTTTCCCGATCCTCAAGGCGGTAATTGATTCCAAACCAATTATTACAATCAGATGAAAAATATTACATTGCAAGGTTGTAAGTGATTTTAAGTCATGGTACTCAAAAGCAGAAATTTTATTTTTTATTCAATTTACTTTTAAAACTTGATACTGATTATTTTATTTTTGGCCTGTAGTATTTATTTTTGGAAAAGTGCTAAGTTTTAAATGAATTAGCACTTAATTGCATAATTAAACAAGATTAATTGACTTTAATATTTGCTAAAGTTAATACAGGAGTAAATAGATAATGCTTAAAATATTTTTTTAACGAATTACACCAACTCCAAGCAATGCTCATCTATTCACCAACCTTGTTGGGCCTAGCGCCTGTTGTTGGTGTACTTTTTGTATTGTATTGTAAACTTGATGCAAGATAGAATTAAATTTAATGCTCAGAAAATAGCTAGCATTTCACTAATACTATAAACTCACAGTGCCAGTAGCAGCTGTCAATTAGAACTTGACAGCTGGTGGCTCAAGGTGCAAAGATTTTGCAGCCTCAATCTAAACGACAGATTTTTGTTTAATGTTCTTCAAATGTACTCAATTTTTTAACATTTAAAACAAATTCTTGTTGCTCTTATTTTTTTCACTAAATTTTAGATTTCTTTGACTGCTTTTGTAATATTAAATGCCCTGTGTTTCCAATAATCTTAATTTTAAAAACACTTTTGATTTGAAGTTTAAAACACTGATATTTACCATAAAAAAATTTAAATTCATAATAAGCATTTAATTGTTGAATGATGAAATAGATATACCTTTTTTATATTTTGACTTTATTTTGGTATCAACAGGGGTACCCCCTAGAAGCCTAAAATTTTAATGCTACGGTGCAAAAGTTGAGACAGGAGCAAATATGTATGTTACTTCAAAACATTTTTTTTAAATCTTGAATTAGAAACTAAAAGCAAAATTGAAAATTGAATTTAATCGTTGATCTCATCAATGCTATAAACTTGTGGTGGCAAGTATCAATTAAAAATTTGTAGCTCAAGGTTCCAGACTAAACCTGACCCGAGTCGGTGGAATTTCAAGATGTAGAAAATCGTTTGCGCCCATGTTGTATGATTATGCGGCATGTAAAAGATCCCTTGAGTGGACATTTGGCTTGGATGCTCTCCGCTAAATTAAACCCCTAGTGCAATTTCGCATCAACAGAGTCCGGGTGCTCGGCCTTTCCAGTGGAGAAACCGGATGTCAAAATTATCATACGGCGATGGTACCACACTCATTGTGGTGCCGGTGAAAGCGATAGTACCAGTACCAATATCTCAGGAACGCACTAGGTCTGCAATTGGCAGAAGTCAACAGCAGCCCATTAGAAAAAAAAAGGTTGCAGACTAAATCTGAATGTCAGATTTTTTAAAATGTTATTCAAATTATACTCGAATTTTTAATTTGAAAACAAATATTTTGTTTTACTGAATTTATTTTTTGATTAAACTTCACTTGTTTTGTTTTGTGATGTTGAACATCCTTCTTAAAAAATTAATTTATATTAACAAACAAATTAATTTATTAATTTGTTTTTTAATTAATAAACAAAAAATAATTTATTAATATTTCTTGTTTGAATTTTAACAGGTCTTTTTGACATTACTATGATGCTTTATGTAATGATTGGTTCTACATATCAGTCGTGTAACTAGCACTAGCAGACCCGTAACTGAGGAGGGGGCACAGGAGATTAAGGGACACTTTGGGAGAGGGGGGCGGCGGTCATTTCAAGTACATAATTTACGACTGAGGGGGTGCAATATTTCATACCCAAGAGGGAGGTGCTGCAAAGATGTCATATTACGCCACTGGTGCATAATAAATCTTAATTACTTATGACAATTTAAAATCATTTCTTTTTTCTACTTTAACAAAAAGGGATGGGGAGGGGGGAACAAACTTTGATTAAAAGTGACTTCACTACTAAAATTTTGTAGTATACACCTATACATTTTGTATAACTTAAAATTAACCATTATCAAATAAACTTTTTTTATATATCAGACGTATAGCTTTGTGCACAGGTGGCAAGATAATTTACGAATTTAATCTTGTGGCTACCTTATATTTTAGTTTTAGTTCAGCAAACCAAAGAAAAATCCTGGTTAAATGGTGCACTTGATGAGATTAAGAAATATTCCCTGAGAATGAGAATATTCTGCGATTGAAATTTTAAATTTAAGAAAATTCTTTTTTCTCATAAGTACATGAAAACTTTTGTTGATATGATTAATGTCTTAAAATACATTTATTCATTATTAACAAAGCATGATAAAAAACAATTTTTGGCCATACATATTTTTCAATAGTGATTTTTAAGAGAATTTTTTCTTAAGAATGAAAAATAATTTAATTTCCCGTTTTTTTTAGATGAAATCCAAAAAACCGCATTAAACCAGTAAATTAATGTTGTGGCTATCAAAAATTTGAAGTGGCTACCAAAGTTTGTTGGGTTAGTAGCCACTGGCTACCAAAAAAAAATCCTAGTCTACACCATTACCCATGTATCGTTACCTTCATGGACGGCCTTCAACATCATTTAAATGAAAGCTGAATGTACGCGGAGGAATCAAAAATGAAGCGACGAATAAAGTATGGTGGGCCCGAGGCCCTCATTCGCACGTGAGAACTGTCAAAGACGTTGCCTGATGTTTCGATTCGGCCTTGCATTAGCCCCGTGCCCTGCTTTCTCAGTTCCTTCCTGGTCACGGTCGAAAAGAAAAGGTCGCCGAAATCTTTAAAGGGGATTTAGCAATCGATTTCAACTTTCAGCGATGAAACAAAAATGATTGCAACATATAACGCGTAGAGTCGAACGCGTTTCACAGCACTGCTTAAATTCACCCCGGGGCACAAACTACAGAGCATGCCCGACTTTACGAACACATAGGGCTGAGAAAAGTGGGGGAAGTTGAATTTTCCATAAATAAAAAAAAGCAAACGATTGTGCTTTATATTTCCAGTGCAGAGTAGGATACTAAGCTGCTGGGTTGTGAAAAAAAGTTTTTTTTTTTTTAATGATTATTATTGAAGGAGAATCTGATTTTTAACTAAGAAAATATGTAGTATATACTTATGCATTATAAATGTAGGATGCTGTTGCTAACAGAAAAAAATTCCTGAATTGATGAAAGTTACATAAAATTATTTATTAACTAATTACTTACAATTTGATAAAATAAAACACAATTGCAAAATAACGATGTTTTACAATGTAAAAAAGAAAAAACAATGAACAAGTTGAACCCATACCTTTCTCCTCCGAAATAACATTTGTTGCAACAACATCATAATTCGGAAACTAAGAATATTGAGTTAATATATTCAGGATAACTGCTATTATTGTATTATTTCTCAACCTGGGGTCACGTTCAGGTATAAAGGGGGTCGTACCTGACCAATACACCGAACATTCTTTCTTGAATAAATTTGTATCAGGAGTGCTACAAAATTTAATTTTACCAATAAATAAAAAGCTTACATGAAGCTAAAATCACGGTTGGAAAAAATCTTTTTTTTTTTTTTTTTCCGAGTTCCATCAAAATTTACAGTACATTTTCTAAGGAAATTTTTATATTTGTGCATGGAAATGAATGTGGATAACAATTTTATAGTATAATCAGCAATAAAAAAATGTAACTTCATGCTGAAAATTAAATTAGTTATGTGTATTTTATTAAATCTAGGAATGCATTCACTTAAGAAAGTTCTACAAAATAATATTTGGGGAGGGGAGGATTTACATTTTTAGGAGCCTCAGAATTTGAAGAGCAATTGCAATTTAAAATGAATTTGGGCGATTGCAATTTAGGAAAATTGTTAAAATTGTAAAGAAAGTTTACAAAGTTGTTTTTGTAAATCAGTTTTTATTGACACGAAAATAGTCTTATTTTTCATTTCTCACTTTTTAGGTTAATATTGTTTGATACAATTGTTTTCATAAATTTAGCTTATGTTATGCCATTAAAAACACAAAAAAGTTTTATTCAGACTATTTCTGATCATGCTTTCTTTGCATTACTCTGTTATTTTAATTTTATGCAAGCAAGTAATATAGAATAAAGCTAAAATGTTTATTGTTTTAATTTATTTTTGTTTTTTTTACTTTGGTTGTAATTTAATGACCAAACATCTTGCGCCGTTACATTTGTTTAAATATGCTGAGTAAAAAGTGCCCCAAGGAACAATGGCAGAGTAAAGTGAATTCCGAACCATTAGCTCGCATCATATGAAGGAGTGAAATGTCTATCAATAACAGGCAGCTTTTGAGCCAGGACACCATGGCACGTTAGTTATTAAGTTTATTATAATTCTCAAGTTGATCTGAAAATCTATCTCTCATATTGAGAGATATTCTTTTTTCTTTTTTTAGTCTTTAGCTGTTTCTATATATGTTTTAAGTGGTCATTATGCTTTAAAAAAAAATTACTTTTATTCTATGGAGCAATTTAATCTCATCTAACATTTTTAAAAATTCACACCCATGATAAATTATACATATATAGACAGATAATGTTTGTTCAAATCAGTATTTTTATGAGTTTACGTAAATGGAGTAGCGATGGGTGATTCTGAGCAAAAAAAAAATCTGAACTTAACAGGAAATTTTCAGAAGTATGCATTACGATTTTAAAATAAAAATTATGTAATAACGTGACTATTTAAAGTAGCATATGTTAAAATACCTCCTAACTTTTAAAACAAATCAAATATTTATAGGATGCAAAAGGATTGTAACCCACGCACGTTAATTTTCAGCGAAGCACGTGTTCGATGTTAAAATAAAAGTTTTTACATATACAAATACAAAAGTGACAACCAGCAACAGGCTCAAGCCCCAGCTAGGCTGGTCCTAGTCAATTTAGCAGTCCCCAATATACCTTGTAGAAATTCAAAAAAATAAATTAAAATATAAGAGATCTTTCAAAGTTCATGCAACTTTGTCGCAGGTTTCACGGGGCTATTGAAAGAAAATTTCGCAATAACGACTTTTGATCAATGCATGATCGATGTTGGAAGGAGGGGAGCAGTTAAAAATCTTATTTTCTCGCACAGTAAAATATGCAATGAACCGTTGCAACGCGATAATATTGATTGCGAAGAATTTTGCTCATAAATTAAAGTGTTGAGCTGAATTTTAAAACAATGGGAAATTATTAACCCTTATTCTCATAAAATAGCATATATGCTACCTGGGGTTTTCCCCTACTTTCTATTTGTTAAGTGACGTCAGCGCGTATGTTGCATTGTTATTTGCTAGCCCTTATTCTCATAAAGTAGAAAAATACTACCCTCTACTTTCTATTTGTTAACAAATAGAAAATAGGGGAAAACCCCAGGTAGCATATACGCTACTTTATGAGAATAAGGGAAAAGAACAATTTAAAAAATCGGGAGAAATAAACAAAAAAAAACGGAAGAACGGCTGAAAAGCGGTAGTCTCCTTTGATAATTGGGATAGTTGGAAACTGTATCTTCAAACAAATCTTTAGATTAATAAATTGAAAAATTAATTCAGAAAACCGAATTAATTTCCCATTTTCCGATCAAGCTCTTAAAAATTTTCGGAAATTTTGGATCAGAATCCCTGTCAGAGTAGTACAATCTTAAGTAGGAATTTTAAAAACCCACTTGTGGGGTTTTATAAGTGGGCTTATATTTTTGAGCCAACACAGAATATTTATGTCATATATAATGTGTGTATTATAGGCATTATACATCCTGTATGGTGCAAAGCAGCATTTTTATTAGTTTTATTTAAGTAAAATGCAGTTTTAAGTGATGAAAAACCCCACCATGATTTTTTATGGTTAGGTGAAATCCAATCAATCCTGCCAATTAGAGCAATTTAAAAGTCCACCTAACAGTTTTGAAAATTGATACCCATGATAAATTGTTTGGTTTAAATCTGTATTTTTAATAATTTACATAACTAGAGTACAATTTTAAGTAAGGAGTTTGAAAACATACATTTGGGTTTTTTCATGTAAGCTTTTATTCTTGAGCCAACCCTGAAAATTTTATATCCGTGGACATATAATGTATGTATTATGAATACATATATCATGTTTGGTAAAAATCAATATTTTTTATTAATGTAAATGATGTAGAATACAACTTTAAGTGAAGATGTCGGGGGGAGAACAATTGGGTTTTACGAGTCAAAAAACTCACTCGGATTTTTTTTGCAAAACCTGCCCAGGTTTTTTTCGGGTTAGCCAAAATCAAGCCAACCCTGGCTAAAATTCGGGTTGGGATGTCGGGATTCCCACCCAAATTTCTCAGAACAGCTCCTTGTAAATAGATTGGGGAGGGGGGGGGGGGACTCCCGAATATATATATATTACCCTATTAATATATTATTGCATACCTTTGTTTTGTTAATTAATAAATATTTATAATTAGAACAACTATTTAATGAAAGTCTAAGTTACAAGTTCAGAAAATGCAAGTAGTTAAAATAATCGCAAAATTATACAACGAAAAACTTGTGTTATTTCTTACTATATAGCAACTTCATTTATTTTCTATCTTTTACTTTTGGAAAAAAAGCAAATAATTATTTCACCTTGCAGTAATTTCAATTTTCTGCATCTTTACTATTCAATTCCTAAAATTCACCAATGACATTGTCAAATACCTACATCATAATGATCAGTTACAAAAGCACAATGACTTATCCCCCCCCCCTTCCCCACACCCCAAACCAACCTCACCTTAAAACTATTCAGTAGAAACTGGAAAACTAACTAAATAAACACAAAATGAACAGTTTCATTTACTTTTGTATTTACTTATTTACTGTAAATTATGTATATAGTATCATTTATAATATTGATATGAAATTATGTTATGAAGTTTATTTCCATAAAATGCATACTTCTAATACTATAATGCATTTACATATTTGGTAGCGTCACTATGGAGGGGGTCTGCCCAAGGGGGACACCCAAAATGAATTTCAGAGTTATTGAAAAATATATGTATTGCAATTGTGCATGTTCCTCCATTATACTTTTAATATATTTAATCTTTTTGTAAGTACATACCATACTTCTATCTAAAATGGTATTGCCTTGATTTTTCTCTTTTATTATTCGCTCAGATTTTTATTCGTGAGGAGGGGGCTGACATCACAAAGTACCGCCCCAGATGGCACTCATGCTAGGAATACCACTGATATATTATACACATTTAACTTAATGTCTAAACTAAGTATGAAAACATTGATTTAGAACTACAATATCCTTTTTTTTTATCTGATGCTTTAGTTTAACTGGCAAAAATAAATTAAATGATCAGTTATACAAAAATAATCTTATCTGAGCCCAATCCTCATTAGTGTTTCGAAAAATCAATACCGCATAGTAGACTATTTCCTTTTTTTTTTTCGCAACCACATAGAAACTAACTTAAATATATAGTTGTTTTTCAAATATTTATTTTATTTTCAGAAATTTACTATTGTAATTCATAATTTACATGTTAACACTTTGCATTACATATGTACACATAAATTTAAGTAAAATAAAAAGGGTATTAAACATAACGTGCACTCTTTTTAGACACATTGGATGGTGGCCCACTGTGCAAATAAGACGAATAATGACACTAAAACTATACATAAACTATAAATATGCAAATATTTTTTTAGAACTTAAAAGCTACACTATTTTACCTTTCTAGAAGAACTATTTAGTATTTATAGATACTAGTTCAGTCTTGATAAAATTAAAAATGCTTGAAGATAAAATAATAACTTTGAGCAGCTCTAAACATAAAATCTACTCAAAATAGTTACCTAAACATTTACCTACTCAAAACAGTTACCTGTAATCTTCCATATGATAATTTTAGGCTGTAAACAACTATAACCATGCTTGCCCAACCAGTGGTTTGCAGACTACCAGGGGTTCGCGAAAATATAGCAATAGCAGAATTTTTAATTGCTAACGTATAAGAAAAGCGAAATAAAAAAATTTACATATGCATTCGGACGAAGGGTAAAAATGATTCCTTTTAAATAAATTGTTTTCCGATATCCGTGAAAGTTTGGGTTGGCTATGGAAGCCATTTGTACAAAAGTTGAAATGAACTTATTTCTACTGATGACATATTTCAAAAATTTTACTCAATAAGTGATAACAAAAGATTGATTTGTTTTAACCCTATATCACTCAACAACTCAGATTTTTGATTTTTTTATGTTTGAGATAACCATATATATATCAGGGTTCGCTCTATGACGCGCGATCGATTGCGCGATTCCCACAATGTTTTTTGAAATACCACTCAAAAAAAAATATGTTTGCGCTTTAAATTTAAAAAATCCCACTTAAAATTTTTGTCAAGGTGGGAAATCTCATCTTGTATTTTTCCCCAGTGTGAACCCTGTATACGTATATATATACATATTTAGGGATTTTTAATTTTAAAAACAAAAAAAATTCCATTTAAATATTTTTAATCCTCTATACAAATTTATTTCTTACTTTGTATTTGAGAAAATACGAAAAATATACAAAAAACACATTTTTTAGAGAAACTTTCAACTTACAAAGAACACTAAAACAGCAACTGAATGGTATGCAGCCTATAGTCTACATTATGATACAGAGGGTTAAACTTTAAACGTTATTTTCTCCTACCATTTCACACTTTTTCTTCACTAGCACAGAGAAAGTGTCAAAAGTATGAAAATTTACTAAGATTATACTAAGATTAACTTTGCCTTATTTTCAGCTGATTTTTCATGTATAGAAGTAGAACTTGATGACATTTATTCATTAATTTTAAAATTTATATACACTTTATAACAACTTTTTTGCATTTTTAACCGACTTCACAAAGGAAGGAGGTTATACATTCATACTGTATGTATGTCGCTTTTTTTTGTTTGTTTGTCCACTCATAAGTTCTCACCGGATGAAGCGATTTTCATGACTCTTTTTTTAATCGATCGAGGGTGGTTTCCTATAGGCAGGGTTCGCGCTAGGCCGCGCGATTCACGCAGTATTTTTTGAAATCCCACTCAAAAAAAGTTCGTTTGCGCGGTGTTCCCGCAACTAGCGGACACACGTTCAAAACATCGCGAAACGAAACTACTATTCTAAACTGATAATTCAATACAAATTAAATGGAGTATGTTAGTTTTCAACTGCCATCTTATCCTCATTAATGAAAAGAAGAATCTAGGAACCCTATTTCTCATATGTAATAGCATGGGGGAAAGATTGACAACTTCTTCATTCCTTGGGATTATTGAATAAATAGAGGAAATAAAAAATAGAGAAAACATTAAACTAATTTTTAGGATTTTTTTGTAAAAATCACACACCAAAGAATTTTGGTTAAATAACCAAAATACCAGAGGATCTTTTTCATGCTTAACATTTTATAAAGCACCTATTTTTGAGATCGCGAATTTTGTGAAGAATCTGTTATGTGTGAACCTTGTTGATGTTTATTCTTTCTTTACTGAGCATAGCTTAGATAATCGTCTTTCATTACATAGTTCGTATTGGATCATGATCGAACAATTTAGTAATATTTTTCAAAACAAAAACAAAAAGAAAAGTTCCCACTTAAGTTTTAAAAATCCCACTTAAAATTTTGGTCAAGGTGGGAAATCCCACCTTGTATTCTTCCCCAGCATGAACCCTGCTATAGGTCCCGTACCTTCATTTGACCATATTTGATAATTAGAAAAAAAGTTATGGGCAGAAATGTAGTATTTTTTTGTTTTTTCATCCATAACTTTTGACTAAATGAACCGATTTTGATGATTTTTTCTGTAATCGATACAGGGTCGTCTACTTAACTATTGCAAATCAATTTGACTACATTTGTTTTTTAGAAAAAACGTTACGGGTCAAAAATAAATATTTTTTATTTTAATTGGAAAGGCTTGGCTTGATTTTTCTTTGTTGGAAAATCTATTAATAAATATAAAAGTCATTGTTAAAAAACATGTTTGTTGTCATGGGATTAAAAGAAATTACAGCAAGAGTTTGACTGAAGGCTTCTCTGTAGTAAAAATTAATTCAATCAGTTTGTTTACTAAAATCGACTTCAAAAGGGAATTTATCATACAAATGATTAGTTTTTAGTGCCATTCATTCAAAGAAGTTTTGCCCTTTGATATGGATTTTTAAAAAAATAGAGTATTTATATACAAAATGTATTTACACTAAAAAGAATAAAATAAAATAATTTTTATAAAAAAACAGAACCGACTTCAAATTATAAATTGCGCTAAAAAGTGAAAAATAAATTCATTCTTTAAACAACATCGATGTGACTTTTAAACATAGTTTTAGAAGTTGGTGCAAAATTATGAGTCTAATTACTATTATACCATTTGCTACTTCATATTTGAACTGTTGCTAATTCTGCAAAAATATATATATTTGTAATTGGGATTCATGATTACAAAAGATTTTATCTATCCTAATTTTACACCAACTTCTTAAACTATGTTTAAAAGTCACATCGATGTTGTTTAAAGAATGAATTTATTTTTCACTTTTTAGCGCAATTTATAATTTGAAGTCGGTTCTGTTTTTTTATAAAAATTATTTTTTGCAATATAAATTTTAGTATTTCTTTTCAAATTCCACACCTTTGGGGAAATAATTTTTAAAGTAATTTTTTGTGAATACATGTATTTACTGCCTTATTAATAATTCAAAAAGAACAAATAATAAAACAGTAATAATTAAAAATAAATATTAATTTTCTTGTAGCTTGTAGCTGTTATGTAGTTATTTATGGTTAGATGTTTTGCAATTGTTTTTCACTTCTTGTTATGAACTATTGTGAAACATAGAAAATAAAATGTGCTCGTAAATTTTAGTTTTGTTACTTGTTACTAACATCTACAGAAGAGGGTCCACCATTTTCTTTTGGATTTTAAAACAGGTTTGCAAGGAAAAAATGTTTGCGAACCACTGGTCTATGAGACTGCATAATGCATATGAACATAAGGAGCTGAATAGTAATAGATTTAAAAGTAGCCTCCTCTATATTAAATCTAAATATAAAGGGTAAAAAATAAAAGTTAAGTAAAAAATGGTTTTTTAAACACATTAACTTTAAGGGAAGCAAAGCAGCAAAACCTTCAAGCCAAAGTAGATAAGTAAACTAAAGTAAAATATTTTTAAAGCAAACATAAAAGGAATACTTTTAAATAATTAAGAAATAAAATTATTATGAGACAATGTATATACAAAAAGAAAACTAGATAGACCAATAAAATGATAAAACTGTGCTATTCAGTGGTTTACTTTCACCACTGAAGAGCCCAGTTTCTCACATAAAAGATAGCATTTAACAACCCATAGGCAATCATTAAATCAGGATCATACTGAATAATATTTTATGAAATGCATATCTGAGCTTAAGAGTCATACATGCTAACAATTAAATGTCTGTAACAACAAAACCAAGAGCCAGTAGCTAAAAAAAAAGCTATACAATTAATAATTCTGATATTTTCTCATATAGCAAAAAAAAAAAAAAATGAATCAAAAATTTCATTAGCAGTGTAGGACTCCAATGAGGTCGTTCATGCTGATAATCCAATCCTCATAAAATTGCCTGACAACGAAATTCACAAAATGGCCTTAGTAACATAAAATAACAGATAAATTAATGTGACACAAATAAAAGTCAATGACTTATAAGTTGATCATTAAATTGTTTTCAAAAATCAACAAATATGAAATATGTCTCTTTCCATATTTTAATGTTGTATTATTAAATGAATATAAATAATTCATGATATCTGTTGTATGTATCTTGTATCTTAATTTAATTGTGTTGGGTTGTAAATTGCAGCACTTAATTTCAGCTATTTTATTACTTAAATTGCCAATTCAATGATGGTTCATTTTCACTGAGAAATAAATTACATTTTGAATGTTATATTTACTGCCTTTATTATATAGCTTAAAAGATAGCTTTTTAGTCGACCTCAAAAATAAGTAAAAATTCTAAAATCAGGAATCACCATCTCCCGACGATTCTGGATTTTCGAGATTCAACTGTAAGAGCCTTTTAATTTAAGTGTACCCAATTGGGTACATTTTAAAATACTGTTTATTAACTACTGTTTGTGCAATTTGAAAGCTAACTTCATTTTAAACATGGAAATTGGGTATTAATTATTATTTAAACTAGTTATTAATTAAAACTTTAAAAAAAAATTTTTTAGTTATTTTGTTTTGTAATCATTTCTTAAATCAGAGAACCAAACAATTCTGTCAAAATTGTTTGTGCTTAGTTCTGTGGTCTGAAGAGCTTAAAATAAATATAGCAAATGTGAAATTTATTCAATACCTCAACTAAAAGTTTTTACACTGAAAAAAATAAATAAGCAAAGTGCTGAAATGCAACTTAAAATATTGTGAAAAGAAATTTGCCGTTCTTATTATAGTAAGGTGCTAATTATTTTTCGCTTTTTAAAAACACATTTGGAATACTACAGAACATAAGAAAGCCCTGTGATCATTTTTTAAAAATTAGAAGGTCCAATAGTTCAAACAAAGCAATTTCATTAGAAAATTTTTTTAAACATGCTTTAAATACTATTTAAACTCCACACATGCCACACACTAATAAATAATAAACACAGATGAATGCTTCACGTTATGCAAATGCTTTTAAAATATGAGCATTAATCCAAATGCACTACCATTTAAAATAATTACTTTTATCTTACTTTTAAATTTGATACAGAGTAAAACTTACATAAAAATTTTCTTATTATTAAAAGTGAGTCAAATTTGGAATGGTAAGGCAAAGTATATTTATGAGAACTTGAATAATACATGTAAAATAATTTCTTTAAAAATACATAAATAAAACGAAGGTGGGGGAAAACTAGTAAATAAAGCAAAGAAAAAAATTCATGAAATTTAAGCTTAAAAATTTATTTAAAAAATTTCATAATTTAACAAGGCCAGCCAAAAATTTAACTGATTTGTGATTTCTCAAGTTCATTTAAACTTTAAAAACTCTTAAATTGTGTCATTGAGCAAAATTACGTTAATAGAAACACCCAAGATTCCATAATACATAACGGTACCAAATTGACAGCAGTAGCACAGATAAGCTAGCAGACAATGTAAACAACAGATTTTCAAGTTTAAGTTTCCAACAAGATTTAATGAATCTTACTTCATGAGGTTGCGGGTGCTTATGTGAGCAAAGTTCTGAATGACTGGTACACGGTACAGACAGTAAAAATACATATGTACATATAATCAGCACCACATCCACTACCTTCAACTTCACTCGAACCACCATTTTTCACACAAACTTAGGTTCGGTTTCGCGCATAACATGCTTTCTGTATGGGTGTACACAAAAATTTTCTTGTTGCCAAATCATTTGTCAAAATTCTCATGATATTTTACAGTATTAAAATAAAACATTATTTTACTAGAAAAATAATTTATTGTACACAAGATGAGACTTTTTTATTTTTTAACAAAACCTTACTTGATTGAGTGAAATGACTAATATTTCTTTGAAAAAAATAAGATAGATCTGAAATTTATAGTCTTCAGAATTTGTTTGCAACTGTAACTGATAGAAAAACTTTTCATTATTTGTAAACACTTTCATGAATTTTGTTGACAAGCCTAGTTGTACTAGAAAAATCTTTATGATATCCCATTAGCAATATGGGTTTCTGCTTGTCTTGTTGCAAGGAACCGGAGCCGTCGTATTCAACACCCAGCGAAGTGGGTGGGGGATTATATTTTTATCGTTTCATAAAAAACATGTTTATTAAATGTTCGTAATGTGTAAGGTGACCAGATTTTAACATTGGTAAATCGAGACACCATTGACTGGAGAGGAACCAATAGTGTTTTTCGCTCCCCCCCCCCCCCCGCTGAAAAACTGGAGTGGATCAGTGAATATAAATATCCCCCCCCCCCCCCCCATTTCAATTATGAAATGTTCTCATCAATTACTTGTTAGTATTTAAAATTTAACATTTTAAAAGTAACAAAATGATATCAAACTCATATCTTAGAAAAATATCCACCACAAAACTGTGTATTGAATTATCCTTCTCCCGCTGTGCCGCAGCTTGTATGTAGTGCACTCTTTCCAATTGGGTCTTTTTTTTAACACTGCTAGACAAGTTGTTGAAAATCGGGATATCTGGTTGCCTTAGTAATGTGCAAAAAATTCAGACAGGTGATTCTGATTCGAAAATTTTTTAGTCTGCTCCGAAAATTATATATTTATATATATGTGTGTATGTATAAGAATAAAAAAATGTTTTCCCTAATTTTTTTAACTTAAATTAAGTTAAAAAAATTTTTGACGAATATTAATAGTGCCATGAAAATGGGATCTGAGCACCTTCCATCTCTGACTGTGATGAAACTTGGTGTAATTATTCCCTTAATGGTTACAAGTAACCTACTAATTTTTTTTCTTTTTATCTCAATCTTTTGCTTTTATGACCTTTAGAAATTTGGCAACTTTTGTCATTTTTTAGACACAGGTAGTGAGTTGCTTTTGTTTAATAAAAAAAAAATTGTCTTTCTGCAACTGATGCAACAATCTTCCTGAAAATTTTTACATAAAATTTCAAAGCTTTGAAGATTTCAAGAAAAAATACTACAAAAAAATCAGTTTATATTAAGTTGTTTCAAAAAATTAGAAGTTTGGAAATTTAAAAAGTTTTTTGCCAAAAAAAGCATTACTGAAATTTCGAATTTTCAACGTAAGTGTCAGGGTTAATGTCTTGATTTCTTTTATTGAATGGAAAAAAAAATAATCAAATTGAATATGTAGTGTAGCATATCCAATGAAAAACCTAATTGCATTTTGAGGCATTCTGACCCCTATATATTTAAAAAAAATAGATATTTTAGAATATATGGAGGTTGAAACAAAATGCAAATGCATACATTTTTATTTTAATATTAAAGCTTTTTAAAGTTGAGATTTGCATGCAATAATTTATGTACAGAATACTATAATTTAACCAGGACAACATGGAAACTAAAAGTGTTATCTAAAATTGATTCATAATTATTCTAATTTTTACCATTTTTAGGATTCCCCCTCATATATGGAAAAATTTACTATGGCGAGACTAATTTTTTCATTAGTTTTGCTTACAACGATATGACAAATTCAGCAGTTCCTTTTTTTTTAAATGATTAATTATGCCTGTTAAAAAGTAATGGCTACATTTTTTCATAATAATGTTTTGTGTTCCTCTGTTAGCTAATGAAATATTTAATTTTTTAAGTAAAAACTAGGTAATGAGTTTACTTTAAGTAAAAACCAAGTAGTATTGACATGGGGAGAAAGCTATTTTTGTTCAGAATTTTTTTCCTTCTTGACATTTAGGACAGGAATATTGCCTTTGTCGCCTTTGGGTTGAATGCACACTTTGATCAAATATTACCTTTGCAGCTCTTTGCTTTTTTTTTTTTAAATTGTTTTTCTTTCTTTTTTTACCATTTGTCTTACTTTTTTAAGTAAAATTTTGACAAAACAACGAACTTAGTTGCAGTATAAAACAAATATAATTACCCTCTGCATATATTATATTTTGTACTTTAATGCTTTCATTTTTATTTTTAGTATCTTATCAAAATTATCCAATTACTGCATAATTCTTGTTTTTTTACCCCGTTTTCTGCATCAAAAAAAAAGCAAAAAAAAGGTAGGCTAAATTTTAACAGAAATGACTTTATATGTAGATCTGAAGCATACATAATTTTATAACCTTTTTAAGATTTTCAAATTGATGATTTTTTCGTTACAAACCCTCAATGGGTTAGTACCGACATGTTAGCTGCCGACCCCTCGCCAGTGGGTAATGTCAATCACTTACCACAGTGATAATTACATGCTAGAGTTTACAGCATTGTGTGAAGTGATGCCTCAGTTAGCCAGCTATGAGCTTGACTGATAAAGCTGCATTTCTGCAATTGCTCTCCACTACAATGGCCATTTCATTGGATGTGTAAAGATTCATCCCTAAATGACCGCCCACTAGAGTCTAGAGCTTAGTGTCTCAATAACCAGTCACCTGTCCACTGGAGGGAAGGTCTTCTTCATTTCATTTTGCTTCAATCTGCATTGTATGTTAGGTTCATCCTAAAAGTGACCAGCAGCGAATAGGTTCATGTTTGAGAAATAGGAAAAACAGTTGAAGCAAAAAGTAGCTAAACTTTTAAATCCTGAATTGGTTGCACATATATTTTTATGACTTAAGAATACAAACAGAGAATCAGAAGGAATGTTGTATGACCATAGCTGTATGAAAAAAAAATTTTAAGAATTTTTATGTTTTAACTTTATTTTACAGGAAGAAAGACGGCAAAAAATTATTGAAGCAGCTGAAAAAAGAATAAAAGAGCAAGAGAGCCGAGGAGTCAAAAATGTTGAAAGTGTGAAAAGGATGCAAGAAAGATCAAAAAGAGTTGATGAAGCACCCAGTAATGATTCAACTGATGGCCTGTTAAGAGTAAGAAATTAATTATAAAATAATTCAAAATCTTTATTATGTTTTAAAAGTAAAAATTGAAAATAAGATATATTATAAATTCTTTATGAAAGTTCTAAGGGCACAGCAGAATAACTTGACCATATCAAGGCTGGATATTTATATTCATGCAGAATGCTCCTTCTATATTTATTTTAGTATGGAATTGTGATTTGAAGAAAACTTCTAAAACGATTGCAATGTTTTCAAGAATGTCTTTCCTCTTTAAGCAATATGTAAATTAATAGAACTAGTCAACTAGTTTAGACAAAACAAATGACGGTAAGAAAATATTAATAATGAAGGCAATTAAATAATTAATGTAAAAACAGCAAATAGCTACTTCAAGCCTGCAGTATAAAAATACTTATACACATGCAATAGGTAGTTAACCTTTTTCACAATTTTGCTGTTGTGTGCGGAATGTTTTTGTACTGATGAAAGGGCTTCGTAGCCTTGAAGAAGCTATTAATTATTTTGTGATAAGTTGTGCTTTACTTTAATTGTTTCTTTGTTGTAGTCATAGTTTAGCAAAAAAGTTTTCATTTTACAAAAATTAAAGTACCAACTAGATTATTTCTCAAGTAGGTTAGACTGAAAATTTCTTCAAATACATCGACAACATACAGAAATAAATAGTAAATTTTATTTCCTTTTGCTATTAATTAAATTAGCATTGCTTCAATATCATTTATAATCATTTGATTTTGATATTACTCGAAAAGTATACAACCCGGGCTGTTGAGAGGTTCATTCTATTCTAACATCACTCGAGAAGTAAACCACTCGGGACGTTCATTAGAATAGAGTTCTCCCTAATGATTGAGTTATCGATTATGATCACTTGATTATGCCCATCACTAACTATCACTATGTAAAAAAATTATATTGATCCCTTGCTCTGCGAAAAACAAATACAATTCTATCCAACGGGAACAGTAAATATTTCCTGGATAAAAAGTAGCCTATGTGCTATTTACCAAGTAAAAATCAATTTGTCCAGACTGAGACTTGAACAAAGGTCCGTCAGTTACGTGCTGAGTGCTCTACCACTTAAGCTATCAGGCCGTTACTGCTTTTCTTTCAATTTGATTTACAACTATTGAGCCATACCATCCATCTTTACAGAAATGAACGATTTTTAAATAATAATATCCCATGGGAACCATACATTTTCCGGTATAAAAAATAGCCTATGTGCCTTTCCAGACTATCTATTTCTGTGCCAAATATCCTCCAGAGCCGTTCAGTCGTTCTAGGTTGATTGAGTAACAAACATATATCAAAACGTTAGCATTTATAATAGTATATTAAGATTAATAAATTGACCATGCCCTAGCTTGGCCCAGAAGCTCTCCTTGGTGCTCAATTTTTTTTTAGATGCATTTGCATATGATCCGAAGTGCTGTACCAATCGATAACGACCATTCCCTGGATTCGAATTCAACCGAGAATGCATGACACGAGAGCCTTGTGCTCTATAAGCTATGCCACCGGGTTAGTCCCTTTTCTTGCAAA
The DNA here is from genome assembly GCA_038502835.1 of Octonoba sinensis. Lineage (NCBI taxonomy): Eukaryota > Metazoa > Arthropoda > Arachnida > Araneae > Uloboridae > Octonoba > Octonoba sinensis. The sequence continues at coordinate 10,360,630 of CM076606.1, read as the reverse complement.
GCAGAATTGGAATTTATAAGGTGTATTTAAAAATAAGAGATTAAGCAGAGAGCAGAATGACATACTTTTTTGTACTATTGCTGTTTACAAGAAGGAAAGTTCCTTCACAATGGTAGTTACTAATGGTGCCATCTTTTGACAGTGGCAAAGCCAAAGATTCTTTACCACTACCCTATTTGTTTGTTTCTCACCCAACAAGAGAAAGGTTATTCCTCTTTTTCGTGATTTGTTATTTTATTCTATGAAGGAACTTTTTTTATTATTTTCAAATGGAGACATATACAAAACGTAACAAAATTAAGAGCAAACCAATAAAAATTTGGAATTATAACCTAAAATATGTTCGAATGATGCTAAAATTGGTTTTAATAAAAGGAAATATGGAAAGTTTTGTGTGACACAAAATATACTACAAAATTAATTTCTTAAAACGGAAAAATTTCCGGGGGGAAAAAAAAAAAAGAGTGGAAAATTATCTATTTCGAAAAAAAATTATCCCCACATCTCTATTTGCAGTCTTTATTTCTTAATTGTTTGAATTTTTGGAATAGACGCTGACAAAATTATCTGCATTTTTGTGAAGACTGTAAAAAGAATGCATCACCATTTAAATAAATCAATTGCAATATTTAGCCAGATGCTTTCTGTTTAAATGATATCTAAGGTATGCATTATTATATTCATCATTTTACATTTGAAGCATTTGAATTATTATAAATAATAGATTCTTAAATATTTAAAATCAACTGACAATAGTATGTCTAAAGTTTACCAAGCTTTTCAATCATTTATTAAGCAGTTTACTAATATCTATTTTATTATTTTCAGTGGCAAGTGACCTAGAAGATTTAGACAAGATGTGCACTTCACTCCTAATTCAATTCATTAAAGCTTGCATTGATTACATTAATCAAAAGCACTGATCACAAATAAAAGCCAAGAAATAGTTTCGAAAAACTTTATTAATAAAAACATTTTTACACTTTATTTTTTCACAGCAAAATTTCAATGAAGGTTCCCATATTATGAATGAGAACTTTGTTCAATATATAATTGTGGAAGTTTTCAGCAGTTACTGAAATTATTTAATCTGCAGAATTCTTTTTAAAGAAAAAAAAAATCTAATTTCAGCATTACAATATTTTCTTTATTAAATTAAGAAGTTCCAATTGGAATTTTTTGAATCCATATTTGAAAAATTATATGAATTAGATTTTTAAAGTAAACAGCAATATTACTTATAAGAAAATTTTGTGTTTTGTAAACTTTTCCATGTATGCAATATTCTTGTGCAATTTTTATAGATTTTATGAAATCATAAATAAATGTTACATGTCATGTATCAATAAAGTGATTCAGTATCAATGTTGAATTAAGCTATTCTTCAAAACTCCAGGACCTTCCAATTGGACTGTTTGTAGTACCAGCTCAAAGGGTTTTTTACTTAGATATCAGGCTTGTTCAAGAAAAAACAGACCGCGAATTTTTTTTTTTTTTTTTTTTGCATAACAGTGCTGTAAAATTTTAGAAAGTTCAGATACAGTATGGGACCTCAAATCCGGAACGCTCGGGGCCGCAATCTTTCCGGATTTCGGAATTTTACGGATTTGGGGTTCTCATTCAAAAATTTCGTAAGTAGCATCAGAGCGCATATAACTTGCTCTGGAATTTTTTTATTAGCATTTTGCTCATTTATAGCATTTTTATTATCCTATATACTTGCCTATAAGTCGCGAAATTCAGCACAAAAAACGAAGTTGGAGTAGCCTTACATTTGAAGGCAAAGCAGCGATACGACATCTAGACTTTTCCCGACGTTATTTTAATCTCTTTAATTAAACAATAAAAGAAAAGAATTCTGTCAAATTTTGATATGATTTTATGTTCTCTAGCCACTGAATTGTAGTAAAACACCCAGACTATCGGGAAAATGCGAGAAACGCAGAATTTCTACTTTCGTGAATGTTCTGTATCACACGAAAATTTAAGCTCATTTTAAAAAATAAATATAAAAAAACTACAAGAAATAAAAAAAAGCAAAATTTAATGATATTAACTCAAGAGTTAAAGCAACAATTAAGAAAAACCTAATCGCAAAAACAAACCCTTTTCAGAAAATTGTGGAATAACTTTTTTTTTAAATAGCACATTTCTGATCTTAAACATGTTCATTACCTTTTATTTTCCTTCTCTTTAAAGTGCCTATTTCCAAAAAAAAAAAAAAAAAAATGCAAAACATTTCCCGATTTTTTTTTTTCCCAAAAAAGAAAAGTTTTTCTTTAGCTGCCGAATTTTCTCGAAAAAATTCCGGATTTCGGGATTCCAAAATTGGGGTCCTATACTGTAGATTAAATTATATTATTTTTACATATTTGTGGATTCTTTCTTGTATGATCGACTCCATCTAAAATTTTAACATCAAATTATACACATTAAAATCTGAAATAATGCAATATGCCATACAAATATTGCTATGAAATTTTTAATGTAACCTTTTTATGCTTGTTAGGAAAAAGATGTGTATGGCTATATTTTCTTGAAAAATCAAAAAGAAAGTGCAGCCACTTAACAAAATGAAGAAAATTTTCAAAAAATTCTTAATTGTCCTTTCCTTCCTAAAAACATGATGCTATGTAATCGTTTGTTCGGTACTTTTCTGAAAAACAGGTGTCATTTCAAAAGCCAAAAATATTCCCCAAACATATCTCTTCAAATATTGCAACTAAACATCCAGCGATTGTGAAACACATTCATTTTTATTCACTGAAATAAAAATTATATTAAGGTTACCATTAAACTAATTTGATGCCAACAATTCTTTGGCGCCAATTATGCCTTTTTAAAATATATTTGCCTGACAAAATAACCAACTTCTGCATTAAAAAATCCACAGAAAAAGTACTACAGTCAACGCTCGTTATAACGTCCACGCATTATAAAGACCATTCCATTATAACGACCAGTGGTAAAGGTCCCAACTTTATCCCTGTGAACTCTATGTTAATTTGCTTTCGGTATAACGACCGTTCTGTATCGTCTAATCCAATACAGCGACCGCATTCAGCAGACACGATGCATTTTTCCAAATAGTGCATGCTTTTAAATTTGTAACTTGAAATGACCTTGATTATAATTTACGGACAAGCTTATGATAGTACGTAAGCTGGTGGCTACGTAAGCTGCATGGAATCTTCAGTGTTCAGTCCAACTTTGACAGGGAGGGAGGGATACCACTCATCACAGTACAGAAAGAATTGAGAGGGAGGAAATGTTGAATTTTCAGATTTCTTATTAGGGAAAGGGGTTGACAGATGTAGTGGTAGTTTTTCGTTTGAATCATATGTTTTTCCAACGGCCGATTCTTCGAAATAAGCGGATGAAATTCCAGAAATGTGTATGTAATTTTTCCCCCTATATTTTCGACTATAAAATCTGTTTAATATTTTGCACTGATATTTTTTTAAAAATTCTATTAAAAAAAATTAGTAGGAATTTTTTAATTTAATAGGAATCTTTCAAAAATTACCAATTTTAAAGGACGTACTGAACATGCATGATGCATTTATATATCTTTTAGAAAATTCTACCTCTTATAGCAACCACTCGTTATAAAGATCTTTTTCTGCGGGACGCAGATGGTCGTTATATCGAGCGTCGACTGTATCACGCAAGTTAACTTAGTGATTACACTTTGAGAACCTGAAATATTAAACTCAAGATGCTACTTAAAGGGAAATCATCAAAACCTTGTAGGGCAGTTTTGATTATTTCTTTACATTTATTTTTATTTACTACTATTTATTCATATTTTTCTTCTTCCAAAAAAATAGCTTGTACAGCAAAATATGGAAATTAAGATGAAAGCATTTCCATGTGCAGAATGTTTTTAGCATAACTGGTTAAAATACATGTATTTAAATGAACCAGTATAATTCAAAAGGCAGTATCAATACATATATAAAATGAAATTTTCTTTGGTTTATTTAACTTTAAAATACAGCTAATTGAGATTTGTTTGAAACAAGGATGCTATCTAATTTTGTATTCATTTTACAAGCACCACCCTTGAAATTATTCATAAAATCTAAAAGCATGAATAACAAAAATACTTTGAACCTTAGTATAAACCTCTGAGATTCTAACAAAGTACTTTAATCATTGCAGAGTAAAACTTATAGGTCAGTAAAAGGCAAGTTATCTAAATGATGAACTGTATGATTCATCTCTTTTGACCTCATTTTCCAAGTATTTGGAAGGATCAAACATCACAGGAGACTGAAAGAGGAAAACTATTTGTTAGACAGAATAATATTTTTAAATTTTACATGACTTTTTGAAAAATCAATCAATGAAATTCTTGAGAGGAAAAATATAATTTTAAAAAAATAATTTTTAATAGGTTTATTATGGGGAGAAAACTTCAAAATGTTGCTTGATATATAATAAAATTTCTTGATTTTTTTTTTAAAACTCAAATTAAGTTGAATCTGGGGAAACAGACATTAAAGTAACTTGGAGGGGAGGGGGGGTATAAACAGGAAGATAGACTTCCTAGTTGAGTTCAAGAAAAAATAGGAAGATTTACAATTTAGACTTGGACCCCATAATCAACTACAAAAAAAAAAAGGAAAACTGTTGAATTTGAATATCTATTAATGAATAGGAAGATTGGGCCATACAGTGAATACTAAACTGCTAACAGCTTGAGGATAAAAATATGCATGCAATTCACATTTTAAAATATTTTGCCAAATCTTACTCTTTTACTTTCAAGCAAATAAAATACAAACAGTTACAAAATTTTCAGAATTTTTTAATGAAAGCAGAAATAGTTCCAGGGTTCCCACCAAGAATATGATACGAAAAAAGTGATCAATTTTTAAAAAAGTGACGAAATGAGAATAAGCTTTGCGTTACCACTAAAACACATGTAGAAAAAAGGTTTATAGGTTTTTAAGCATAAAAAAAATATACCATTACATTTATTTTCTTCACATGCAAAAGTTCCATCTAGAACTATGTGAGCCTACTTTCATACATTCCAAACTTCAGATTTATACTCTTGCTATCTCTCTCTCTAAATTCTCATTTAGCTCTAGTACTTGATTATTTCTAATGTACTGTTTTCAATGGTTAATACATATTCATTCACTCATTAATTAATTTACCCGTTCATGAATTTGTACGCTTATTTATTTTTTCACTCATTCATTTATTTATTCATTCTTTCACTCATTCAGTTATTCATTGATTTATTCTTTCACTTATTCATTCATTCCTTGAGAAATATCCTTAAAAATCCCGGTCAACAAATTTCATACAAAAATAGGCTCGTTTAGTTCAAGTTGAACTTTATATCTGTACATGTTCTTTGACCTAACATCTTTCCGATAAAATTTGTTCCAAGCGAATCCGTCAGCTAGATCAGGATTTATATAGGATTGAAATTTCCCCGTAGGCGCTAATGTTAATTTTTTTGAACTGTTCAAAAAGGAACAAAAATTGTTCAAATCTAAAAAAATATTTCACACCGAGAGCTTCTTCCAATAAGCTTGTCCATACGAACTTGGATCAGCCTAGTGTTTACATAATGTGCTTTATTTTTGCCCATAGGCGCTAATGTTAAGATTTTTTTAACTGTTCAAAATTAAACGAAAAATTGTTCAAATGAAGAAGTAAAATATGGAAATGAGATGTCCTGGCCAAGATCGTTTGAATGGGCAAATTTCCTCAAAAGTTATTTGGGGGGGGGGGGGGGGGGGGACCGACAGACGCACATTTTGCCCATCTCAAAACCCTACTTTTAAATTTTTCATTCCTTATTTAATTACTTCTTTGACTTTTCTTTATTTTTAATGATATTTTTACCATACATTAAGCCTTTTTTTGGACTTTATTTATTTTTTGGAAAAGTAGGCTAAAAGCAGCAGAAAGTTCAATCCTTAACTAATCTTCCATAAATAACTAAACTTACATAATAACATCACTATCATCTTTTAAAAAAAAATCATTTTAAAAACTCAATGGTTTTTCATCAGACACAGAAAGAAAGCAGTCATACATATATATGCCAGGGGTGACGATAATGCTAGCAATCTACAGAATCAACTTTATTTTTTAATGTGTGAAACAAGAAAAATTATTTTAAATGTTTTATCACAAAAATAAAATTAATTACAGGTAGTAAAAACATTTAGAATATCAGAGGAGCATGTGCAAAATATTTGAAACAATTAGATAAATTAAAGGTATGTATATACAAGGAATATTTTAATCCTTTATTAAAAAATTTAATTCAGAATATTCTTTGACGCCAAAATTAAAACACCAAAGCTAAGTACAGTGAAACCTGTGTAAGTTGACCACTTGCGGTGCAGCACTTTAGTGGTCAGCTTGTAGAGGGTGAAGGGCTGATTCCGTTCCTGAAACAAGTGGTCAGCTTAAACAGGTGGTCAACTTACAAAGGTGGGCAACTTTACAGATTTTACTGTACTTCAAATGCATGCTAGTGCAAGGCTCAAAAGAGAAAAAAAGTTTAATATTTCAAAATTTGCTTTCATTGGGATTACTACAGAAATAAAGTTAATTTGAATATTATTTATATTTATGTCAAATTACATATTTTAGAGCAAGTAAAAATAAAAATCTTTTGGTTAACCACTAAAGAAGCAAATAAAATCAATTATAAGCATGAAAAACAGGAAAAGGATCAAGGTCCAGTTAAATCAAGCAAGGAAATTGCTAAATTAAATCATTTAATGCATTTAAAATGCATTCTGTTCAAATCATTCTGCAAGAAATGATTTTGATTATAATCCTTTTGTCCAAAGCTAATTTAGAAAGTACAGATACCAAAAGTAAAATACTTGAAAAGTATACTTTAAGTGCTTACTTATCCTGTAGCAAAAAGTTTTTTACTTGCAAATTGTTCAAAAGCTAAAAATGAAAATGATATGATAGAATAGACCTTGAAAAAGCAAAAAAAAAAAAATCAGAAAAGAAATTCAATACAGTAGGAATGCTCAAAAATTTTAAATGTTGATATAAAAATCTCAGGAAAGAATGGTTCAAAAATTTAGAGAACTGTCGCCCCTGGTATATAAATAGTAGCCCATTCTGTAAAAATTCCAATTTAATCAGTCTTGGATTTCTTTTGAAAAAAATGTTGTGATTACGGAATATTTTTTTCTTCTGTAATTTTTTTTTTTTTATATTTTACGTGCCCCTTTGCTTGTGCTCATCTTCATCAGCTTTTATAGATTTAGCACCCTCTCATTGCCCGAGCAAGCTGTATTTCTGTAAAATCTTGATTTCTAATGCCCTCCTCCTTTAACTTTTCATTTGCTTCGGCAAGTAGCTTTGTGGAAACTATTTTATTAGCATTTTTCCTGGCATTTACTTTTCCTGGTGTTTTAAGAAAAGGTTGGTGGTTATTTATCACTTTATGAGATACCCCCATAAAAAAGGTGGTTTTAGGCGACAATTTGCTACAAAAAGTGACTTTAAGTGACCAATGAAAAAAAAGTGATTTTAGGTGAAAAAAGTGACTTGGTGGGAACCCTGTCTGTCTGCTTTCTTTTAAGTTAATGTTGATTAATTAATGAAAATTAATCAACATTACTGGAAAAGAAAGATTGTGGGGAAGGGGGGGGGGGGCGACTCCTAGTGCTGACATTGCAATTCTAACAACCGTTAAAGGTGAAGCATGATAAAAACCTGGAATTTTAATGATTTTTTAAGTTATTTTTCCAAATTTACTGATGAGTCACACGGAAAGATAGTTATGCAGTATGTGACTTGAGAAACAATAATGTACAGTTTTTGATTATTCTGTTCTGGTTTTCCCTCACTTCAGTACTCTTCCTTTAGCCATGCAAATTTATTCGATGTTCTCCTCAATTCAATATACAGCACGTAAATTCTTTCCGTACCCCTGGGGCCATGCGTATCACACTTTGGAATGCACTGATGCAGGTTATTAGAGCACAAAATTTTGTCGAATGTTATTCCATATGCTTGTGCTTATTTGAACAGAAGCTTAACACTGTTCTTTACAAATACACATTTTTCTACATTTATTACAATATCAAATATTTAATACATAAGCAACATAAAAGCGAACAATTTTTTTTTAACACAAAAAAAAAGGAATTTCTCTAGTATATATATGTTTAGAAATATGTGCTATTATATGCAGGGTGCGTACACTATTCGCTGAGTAAAAATCAAGCACTTTCCAGGACTCTTCAAGCAAAAAATAAGTAAACCTAACCACTTTGAATACAAGTTACATTACAAGCCTGAAAGATTTCTTTAATACCATTTAATTTAGAAAACTCTAACTGTAATAAAATAACTTCATATTCAATACGATAAAAATTTATCATATCGCACATTAATTAGATTTATGTGTTGTATCGGCAGTGTATGTAACGAGCCATAGCTTGATTGCTTGTCAGGTCAGACATGTGCCTCACTGAGAAAAAGAAAATACTGAAAAATCACGACATAACGCTGTGTCAAAGCTTATTAAAAAGTCTTATATTACAAGCATAAATAACTATGCAATAGAATTATTAAATATTGAGCAAGTCAACTCATTACTTTAATATAAAAAAATGATTGGGGCATTATGTCTAACCAAAAAAAGGGTGGAAGTGACATGGCATTTTTTAAAGAAATAAACATGTTTCTGAGTAATAACTTCTTAAACTGAAATAACTATTTCATACTTGATAACTATAAAAATTTTAATGAAATGAAATAACTTCAAAAAATCGGGATTGACACTTAAAAACGCAAAAAATGGACCGAATGTGTAAATTTTACTCTTAATTTGTGAAGCTTCGCAGGAATGCAAGCAGGCTACTTTCAAAAATGTTCATAGGTGTGAATATTTTTTTACATGTTTTTATATATTGAATTAAAATAGGAAGAAATATTATTTATTTTGTAACAATAAAATGAGTACTTGAAAGGGGCATTTTTGGCAAAAATATTTTAAAACAGATTTTTAATAAGGCTCTAATATTTAATAATTATAATCAACTGATGTATCACTGAAACTTAAAGGCTAAAAAATCCTTGATTATCGGCGACATTTAGAGTGGGCGTGGCAAAATGACGTTTTTGCAAGTCCTTTACAGAAGCTGAAACTTAAGAAAGATTAAAAATAATGATAAGCTCAAATTTATTGATGTCTAAGTGGAAGAATCCGATATTAAACGAGAACTAGGAAGTTTTGCAGAAGCCGATGCAACCGGATTTCGAAATGCTTAAAAACTCGGGATTGACAGTTAAAAGCGCAAAAAACGGACTGAATGTGTACATTTTACTCGGAATTTGTGAAACTTCGCAGTAATGCAAGCAGGCTACTTTCAAAAATGTTCATAGGGTTAAAAAAATAGAGAAAAATAATCCAAATTACAAATTTTTGCGGAAGCGAAATTTTTAATTTCCAAAATTACCAAAACTACGGAATTCCATCAAAATACGAAAAAATCAGATGTCTGCAGGACTTTGAAGAAAGATGAACTTTCCTGTTGATAAGTTGCAAAGTAATAGTAAAAATGAGAAAATCAAGGACTTTCCAGACATTTCTGTACATTATTCCAAATTTCCAGGACTTTCAAGGCCTTGAAAAAAAATTATGTAATTCAAGGACTTTCAAGGTTTTCCAGGACGCGTACGCACCCTGAAAAAAAGTAAGACTTATAATAACAGTTTTTTAAATGTTTTTATTTACCTGACAGATAATTTCAGGAAAACTTTGGTGAATCTGGACATAATCAGCAGGTTGCTTATGACTGAAAGGCGAGTTAGCACATTGCAGAAGATACTCCCTACTGTAAATGTGTTTCTTATAGGAAGGTGGGGGAATTGGAGGAGCCACTGCATCCAATGAAGGCGAAAGAAGCTATAAAAAATATCGTAGCTTTAATATTACAGCAATAAAATACTGAGTACGGAAAAGGATTCAGCTATTTATACCTTCAAAAAGTTTTTATTCATATGGAATAAAAAGAAAAGAAACATCTTTTGGCTTCGCATCCAAGCATGAATTGAAGACAATTTTGTTTTAGTGCAGTTATTAAGTTCCATCTAGAACGATACCAAGCTTACTTTCCCGTATAAACCAACATCAAATTTATAATGTATCTATCTCTCCCTTTCCCATTTAGCTTTAGTTCTTAATTACTTCAAATATATCTTTCTTTGATGATTAATACATATTCCCTCACTTATTCATTCAGTCATTTATTCACTCATCTCTATTCCTTCATTCACTCATCTATTTATTCCTATCTATTCCATTCACTCATCTATTCCTTCATTCACTCATCTATTCCTTCATTCACTCATCTATTCCTTCATTCACTCATCTATTCCTTCATTCACTCATCTATTCCTTCATTCACTCATCTATTCCTTCATTCACTCATCTATTCCTTCATTCACTCATCTATTCCTTCATTCACTCATCTATTCCTTCATTCACTCATCTATTCCTTCATTCACTCATCTATTCCTTCATGCACTCATCTATTCCTTCATGCACTCATCTATTCCTTCATGCACTCATCTATTCCTTCATGCACTCATCTATTCCTTCATGCACTCATCTATTCCTTCATGCACTCATCTATTCCTTCATGCACTCATCTATTCCTTCATGCACTCATCTATTCCTTCATGCACTCATCTATTCCTTCATGCACTCATCTATTCCTTCATGCACTCATCTATTCCTTCATGCACTCATCTATTCCTTCATTCACTCACTCATTTATTCATTCATTCTTTCACTCATTCAGAGATATTCTTAAAAACCAAGATTCATGGGAAAATAGGCTCTTTTAGTTCTTGATAAACTTTGTATCACATACAATGTAATAAGATCGTTTCGATAAAGTTTGTTCCAAGCAAATGCCTCTTAGATCAGGATTTATATAGGATTGAAATTTCCCCGTAAGTGCTAATGTTTAAAAAAATTTCAGCTGTTCAAAATTGAATGAAAATTGTTAAAATCAAAAAAATTTCACACCGAGAGCTCTTTCGAATAAGCTTGCTCAAAGGAAGTGCATTTTATGTCCAAGGTTTATGTTTCCCCATACATGCTAATGTTAAAGTTTTTGAACTGTTCAAATTTAAATGAAAAATTGTTCAAATAAAAAAATAAAGTATGGAAATGAGATGTCTTTGCCGAGGTCTTTCGAGGGCAAAAAAGAAAATTCTTGAATTGAACAATTCTCTCAAAAGTTATTAGGGGGAACAAACATAATATTCCCCATCTGAAAAATCCTACTTTCATTTTTTTTAATTACTTGACTTATTTTTTTTTACGGGAAAGTAGGCTAAAAATCACTCATAAGACAATGGCGGCTTTTTTTTAAACATATATGTTTTTTAATTTTTGTAATTTTAATGCCATTTGCTTAGCTATAAAGGATTTACTTTCTGCTCTATTTCTCATAGGCCAGACAACCCCTTTAATGTAGTTTCTCAATACATTGTATAATAAATATATTTTCTCAATTTTTATTTTCTGAAGTTAACCAAATCAATTTTCGAGTTACTCAATTCTTAGTTTTTAAATGTCTGCAGAGGTCATGTCTCAGACAGATTGTTTTAGAGCAGGGAAAATCAAATTTTGTAGCATAAAAAAGCACTTTTGTAGCAGGGAAAATGCTTTATAGCAAAAATAATGCCTTTTTTTAACAGCAGAAATCAAGTTTTGTAGCAGGGAAGAACATTTTTGTAGCAGGAGTCACTAAATTTCGTAGAAGAAAATTTTTCATGCATCAGATTTTAAAAAAAGTTATGAAACAAAATTGCAACGAAAAAAATTCCCATGAGAAAGAAAATAATCCTTGAGAAATTGTAAGAAAGATATAAACCAAATTTTTAAAAAATGAATGGTTGTTTGATTCCATGATTTTGTTTCTCTTGGATTTACTACATGACTTTTTCTACAAAATATAGCTGCTTTTTATAATATATAGGTAGCTATATATTATATAAAATGTCAGGAAAGTTCGTGAAAAACAGTCGTTTGAATACTCTGATAGGTTTAGTATTACCCTGGCATTCTAGTTATGGTCATCATATTTATTTTAATTTACTCTTCAGAACTCTATAAATAATCTTTGCTCAAACTTTTTCAGAAAAAAAGTTGCCCCCCCCCCCCCCCCCAATGGCCTTATTTACTTTCATTTCCCAATCACATCAGCCAAACAAAAAATTGAATAATAAAAACTTATATTTTTAAAAATTATTCCGACTTAAAGGTCATTTTTAGCACATACTTTAAATAAAAAAGACATAAAAATTTAATACAAGCGTAACTTTTTAAATTTAAATGTATTTTTGCCATGAAATTAAAATTATTTGCAAATTTCTCCTCCTCCTCTCCTAGATTATACAGTAAAAACTTGACAAGTAATTTGTTTTATCTTTTATAGTATAATCCCCATCTTTTCTGAAAAGTAATCCTTGATTTTATATTAATTTATGCATTAAAACAAGCATTAACTTAATGTTCCACTTAATGTATCCAGTATCGCTTGAAACAGAATGTCCAATATACCAGACCCCCCCCCCCCCCCCAAATCATAACTTTATAATCAAAACGGCTCGTAATTTTGCATGATTGATATTGGATATGTTATGTTAGTACATCTTAAATGAAAAAAAATCGACGCTTTTTCCAAATTCTGTCTGAAGGGGTTTAGAGGTCAAAGACAACATTTTAAAATATGAACAAAATTCTAGCATTACGAAACCATTTTTATGCCAAATGCAGTCAAATCATCTTAAGATGACTACAGAATCTTAACAAAAAGTGGTTATTTTGAGGGATGGCCCTTAAACAGAGGTTCAATGAAATAAAACAAATAGCATACAATGAAACAAAACAAATAAGATCATTTATTACTTACATCTTCAGATGATGGTATAAAATCCTCTTGGTGGCTTGAAATCGGGATAAATTCAGTAGGCAATGATGTGCTCAATGCAGACTTATCTATTAATATACATATTTTTTAAGTATGTTATATAACAAAATACACTTATAGCATAAATATTTATATTAAAATTATTTAAAAACCTGTTATACTTGCCAACTTTAGAGGGGAGAAAACAGGAGATATTCTACACACACACACAAAAACAAAACTGACACAAATAAAATTATTTTTTTATGTTCATTGCCGCAGTATTTGATAAAAATTTAACATCAAATGTTTGATCACAACATTTTCTTGCAAAATTATTTTCTATGAGCAATTCATGTTATCTAGATATTTTCACTTGACAACATTCGATGAAACTCAATGTCACTTTACAGAAAATGCACTACTGTTAGAAATGCACAAAATCCTCAGCATTACATCAGTTAGATTACAAAAAGCCGGTTCTCCTAAATACTAGCATACATCTACTTTACAACAATTTAAACAATATATCACAACGGCATCTCATGCGCACTTTAAAAAAAAATGTTTTGAATAATTTGTTTGCTAATTTCTGCCCTTTTTTTAGCATATATTGACAAGAAATATTAACCAGTTAACTGTGTAGCCCGAGCCCCTGGAAAAGGGGCAATGGGCTTTCTTACAGTACTTCTTGCCCCCTGCTCCCCTTGCGCGGCGGGTGTTCCGAGATTAGCTTCGCACAAAGGAATGGTCAAGAAAGGGCAGGCGTCAAATTGTCAGTCAGATTTACTTACACTTCACCGGATTTTCTATGCCCACGTGCTCGTAGGGACAGCAGTAAATTTGACCACGTGTGACTAATAAGACAGTAAGGAATATTTTTTGTTGGAAAGTATTATTTCTGTAAAAGGTGATGGAAAACTTAACTCGAAATTATATATTGTCGCAAAATATTATGTATCTGAAAATGAAATTTGTGATGAAATGAAAGAAATTCTTATTTAACATTGTTTTTCCTTCGATTAAAAATTCGAACAAGCTTCTCCAATAAATAAAAAAACATATAAAAATAAAGAAATATATTCTTTTTTCTTTTTTTTTTAAATTTAATTTGATCATTTTGAACCCCTTCATGCAAAAAAATGGGGGGGGGGGCGCTTTACACTGAAACTTGGGTTGATGGGTATTACGGAAAGGAATGCATATTAAATGCCATGAAAAAACACCAGCTCAGATAAATTGAGAAATTTCATACATTTTAATGGGCAGAATTTCCTTTTAAAGAAATCTTGAAAAGCACACGACTTATAGTTATCGATTCGCAAAGTTTCTTTGCGTTTCTTTCCTTCTACCTATAACTTTCAGATTAATGAACTCATATTGATGAGAAACGATTAGAAAGACGGCCCCGTTTAAGTCTCATACCAGCGTTTAACCACTTTTCTTTTAACAAAAAAGGTTGCAATAAAAATTCACTGATTTTTATGCAAATTAATTACGTTTGCATTGATTTTTCCCTGTTAAATAAATGATTAAATATGGAATCGCATTGTTTAAAACAATCCGTTGTTTTGCATCAGTGATATTAACAGTAATTATCATAAAAGTTTTGAATGAACCTTTGTTAAAACAAACTTGAAATACATTGACTCCAGTCCAGATAGTCCAGTGCTGAATCTAGGGAGGGGGGGGGGGGAATCCGGGGCCCTTGCCGCGGGTGACACTTTTGGGAGCGGCAAATTCAACTGTGATGCACACACACACAAAAATAAAACAGAAGAGGAAAGAAAGGAAAGAAAGAGTAGTTAATTAAGAAAATTTAACTTTTGGTAAGAGAATTAAACTCCTAGTTCGGCGCTTTAATCATTGATCGGCTATTTGGCTAACGATTAAAACCGGTTGATGTAATTATTTATTTGTATAAACCGTCGGAAACTCTGAAATTGAGATATAATGAATATGTTGCGTCGTTGATCAGTTGGCGGGCTCCTGTGGCAGGCAACTGCTCCTAGGAAGGCAGTTTTAGAGAACGGCAAATTTCGCATTGCCAAAAATTTAAAAAACAAACGTTTTTTCCCCTTGTAAAAGAGAAATATAAATCATGCTATGCTCAAACAATACAATAGCTTTTCTTTTACAAATTTTCAAAGCATCCTTTTGAAAAGGGGCGAGGAGGAGGGAGAGTCATTTGAGAAAGCTGACACGTGGGTCTTCAATATGGGCGTTAGTAAGAAAGGTAGGGGGGGGGGGGGCGATCTTGCCACCTGGATTTTTTTAAAAATGCCAATTTTGTTCTGCATTTTCATGAGTAAACTTTTACGTTTGAAAAAGTTTTTGTTTGCTTTTCCTTTTTTACTAATATTTTTGCAGTCTCAAATGCACCTCTTAAGGCCTCGAATTGCACCAGTTTGCAGATAGTTTTCAACATTTCCCGGGAGAGAATCCCTCAGACCCCCATCAACTGTCAGAATTTTTTATCTCCAGTTAAGGGGGGACTCTTCATATTGCTCTATCCCCTAATGTTGAGTTGAATAAAATTTATATGAAATATGAAGAATAATTGTATGGAGGGAGGAAGTAACATTCTTAAGTTTGGCCCCGCCACAGAAAACTCCAAGATCCGGTATTGTTGTAGTCTGTGCATTTGAGTTTATCGATGAACACTTTTTTTTTTTGTGCCGGAATTCACAATGCAGTGTGAGGAATCATACGAAATCGAACAAAGAGTTTATGTAATAATGTCATATATTTTCTTTACCAGACCCCTACCCTGTTAGCCGAGGCCTTAGGTTTGCTTGCGCATGGGGCGAGGTAGTAGGGTCCACTGATTTTACATGCACGTATCCTCAAGTGTACATGGTGGGTCTTCAACGGGTATCGAACACGCGATCTTCCGATTGGAAGTCCAACACTAACCACTAGGCTACCACGGCCTTTGCTAAAATATGCTGGATCAACCCCTGCATACATTAATCGCACCCTAGCATTTATTGCAGGAGTTTCATTTAAACAGGAGGAATTGCAAACTATTTTTTGGATAGCTTCCTATAAGAGCTCATGCCCTAATACATTATTAATTAAGTGTTATTATGCTAAATAATAACACTTAATTTGGTTTCGAACGCGCGACCTTCTAGTTGGAAAACCGACGCTCTAACCACTAGGCTACCACGGCCTCATAATATCATATACTGGAGTAGCGAGACCCTCATTTCGGAAGGGGGGAAGGTCTTTGGGGACGGGGGGGGGGGGGGCTAGATAGCTCGCAACTAATTTTATTGTTTTACGAAACCAAATACCGAATCTAAGCAATCCCGTATCTACGTTAGCTTCAGGCGGTATCCTCATACTAAGCCAGCGATGTAATATATTTCGGTTTGTAATTTTGCACTTGTTTCATAACATATGTTTAGATGTAGCCTTAATATTCCTTGGAAAATGAATTTATTTTAAATTTTTTTAGAGCAGTTTACAATTATATGAACGATAGCCATTGAAATTATGCATGAACTAAAAATATACAAATAATTGTTAGAAACAGCACGATTTTACTTTTCTAGAGGAACTACTTAGTACTTAGAGGACCCTCGTTCACTCCTGATAAAAATTCAAAAACTTCAAGATAAAACAATTAATTTTAGCAGCTCAAAGCATAAAATCTACACAAAACGGATACCTGAGCATTTCCCATATGATATTTTTGGCTGCAAATAACTAAACCTTTGCTACCGGCATTGAGACTTCCTATGAACGAAAGGAATTTAATATTAATAGATTTAAGTTGGGGTGGTAAACTGCTGAATTTTTCGCCCCCCCCCCCCCCTAAGGGGGTAGAGGGACCAAAAAAAAGCCGGCTACATCTTTTTTTGGCCCGGCTAAAATTTGGCAACCCTGCTTTTAGTATAGTCTGCGGTTGCTTCATTTGGAGCGAATACTTGCAGATGCTTTCATAAGGTCAGACATTAAGTCAAAGTAATGACAGTTCTGATTTCAGTGTTTTTTCTGACATTGAACAATTTTCTGAAGGAAATCAAAATAGCAATGAAAACTATGTACGCAACGTTCGCGGCTGGTGTAAAGTCGATGGGTGATCCGCTACTCCACAAAACACAATCATGGCTTCCTTTCCTACGAAAACCAGGATTGAAATTCTACGTTACTGACGAACTTTTTTGATGAATAATTTTAAACTTAATTGTCAGAAACGCTAACAAAATGCTTGTATTTAAAAAAAAGAATTTAATACTATATGCTTTGTTTGCAAAAAAGTAATTCACATCAAATAAGCAAATAATTTAGCAAAGTAAGTACGATGAAAATTTGCGCGAATGCAATCAAATTCTGCTTGGAATCTCCGTACAGAAAGAGCATTTCTACTACAGAAACATTCGTAGATTAGAGAAACATTTTCTCTCATGAAATTTTCTGTACTTCAAAAATACTTCAAAAAAATCCTCGCTATCACTTACACACCCAGTTAAAGTTTCCTATGAATCTAGATTCTAGAGCGTGTATTGGTTTCTACAAACATGCTCTTTCCCTGAAAGAATGCATACTGCTAATTTCATATTTCACTAAATCAAACTTCCCCATCTGTGACCTAATTCTTTCCATGTACTATTCTAAACGTGATTCTAAATAGAAATTTTCAACTACCGAATTCCATTTCTCAGTTTTCTTTTACTATGGGTAGATCAGAGGCTCCCTGAAGCAGCAAAAGTTGCCCTATACGCCCCGTACGGGGCGGCCACCCGAGCCCCACATAAAATGGGGACCTTTTAAAGCAGTATTCGCAATATCAGTAAGTTAATAACTTAGAGAAATCTAAACTGCTTTACACCAATTTTAGTAATTTATTGCGTGTTTATAGCTGTAAAAAATATTCCTCTAACACTCTTTGTTATCGGATTTATTTATTTGCCAGATGAGCAAATCGTGCAATCGGATTACTATACTCAGCCTCAGATTGACAAGAAATAATTATTCAATAATTTTATTAAATAATGTAAAATTTGTATACTTAATGTAAGATATAGCTAAAAAAATTTTCCCTTGAAGTGGATTGAACCTCTCTTTCAAGTTAACGACCTCCACATCTGCATGTTCCCTCTAGTTCATATGACTTTGATTTAAGAAACAAGTTAGAATTTGCAGATAACCACTTCTCGAAACATGAGTTCAGTGACAATGTCACGAATAATTTTGAGACGACTTTATAATGTAAAACTTGCAAAGTTTGTTTTTTTTTTTCTAGTGTTATAAATGCTTATAATTATGAACATATTGCACATATAAAGTTATTAATATAAGCATAGATAAATAATAAACATACTTTGTACTTTTCTCCACCAGACCCCTACTTGTTAGCCGAGGCCTTAGGATTGCTTACTCACAGGGAGAGGTAGTGGGGCCTACGGATTTTACATGCACATATCCCCAAGTATACATGGTGGTCTTCAGTGGGTACCGAACGCGCGACCTTCCAGGTGGAAGTTCGACGTGCTAACCACTAGGCTACCACTGCCCACAACATACTTTGTACCAGTTTGAATTTCGTTATTCGAAAACCTGGATTTCATTTTGGTTAAATTACGGGTTACACTTCAGATTGGTTTGCCCCGATTCACATGTATATGACGGGGCCTGCTTTTAGTTACAAATTTTTAAGGCAAAACTATAAAACAGTTCATCGATAAGATTTTGCGTAATTTACAACATTTGAGGCATTATATATGTTTTTATTCATAATGTGTTCTCATATTCTTGTAGAAAAGGGATTAACATTTCATAGGCATTTATCAGATTCTCATGATGCTAAAAAGCAATCAGGTAACCATGAGACACTTTATTGCTTAGGAAATACATATGGAAAAAATGTCGGACATAAGGTCAGAAACCAAAAAAATTACGGAAATAAGTTCCATGACCAAAAGACCGACAGTATATTTCGATCCTTATGAGGTTCACTTTCCATTTTTTTTCCCAGTACGTTTCTAAACATAATTTGAATTTTATGAATGAGTTTTTAATGCTTTTCAGCTTTGAAAGAAACAAAGAAAAGGATTTGACTATTCATAATGTCGTTTTTTTGTTTTTTTTTCCTTATTACCTAAATGCTATGAAATATTAAAGTAAACGATCAAGGCACTATTTAAAGCTAGAGAAGTTAATTTGCAATTGCCTAATATAAAATAACATTTCAATTTAGTTAACTTGCTATGAAACATAATGAAGCAAAAAAAGCGTGGAAAGTCTTCTGAGGATTGACGCTGCGTCTCTCTCTCTAAATTTCGACGAAAAAAACATATACAAAAGGAATTCAGTGCGTGCAAAGACAGTGCATTCCATCCGCGCTCCCCATTCCCCCTAGGAAAACGATTAGAACCCTTTAGCATGCTTTACTGAATCGGGGCTTCAATACAATAGATCAATCAACGATCTTCCACTCTCTTTGGTTCTATGGACTTCCTTTGTAAAGTAAAGGGGGTCAAAGCGTGCATTGCTGGGAAGTAAAGATATGCTTGCCGAAATGTTTACACATGTAATGACCATTTTTGGTGAAGAAGTTTACACAGTAGACAGGTTAAGAAGTTTTACTTATTTATTTATTTTGAAACAATATATAAAGAGTACTTAAAAAGGGAAAAAAAGAGAAATAACCCTAAGACGATGAAACGAAAGAATACATTTTAAATTCCATGCAAAAAAAAAATTTTGTAAAAAATATTTTTTACACTAGATTTTTATTCGGATGCGATATTAAGAGCTGTACTTAACTAATATAATCACCAAAATCTTAAAAAGGGCTAAAAGTTTTCATTGAAATTTTGAGTGGGTGTTTCAAAATGACAAGAGTGCAAATCCTCTACTACAGGGGTTCAATCGTAAAAAATATTTTAAATAACGGCAAACCGAAAGTTATTGATGTCCAAGAGAGAATCAGATAGTAAACGAGAACTAAGGAGTTTTACCGAAACGAATGCAATTGGATTTCAAAAAAAAAAAATCGGAACTGACCCTTGAAAGCATGTAAAAAGGAAAAACTGTGGAAATTTTACTGATAATTTGTAACAGTTTTATAAAGCAAGTATGCAAGCGTGCTTCTCCAAAATTTTGACATTAAAAGAAAAAGAAAAAAGTCTTCCAAAATTATGAATTTTTGATCGAAGTTTCGACTTTTCAAAATTACCGAAAATACGAATATCATCAAAATACGGGAAAATCACATGTTTGCTACTAACATCGGCGAGTAACTACAATCATGAGCACCATCTATTTAGCAAAAATGACGCTTTATTTATTATAAA
The DNA here is from genome assembly GCA_038502835.1 of Octonoba sinensis. Lineage (NCBI taxonomy): Eukaryota > Metazoa > Arthropoda > Arachnida > Araneae > Uloboridae > Octonoba > Octonoba sinensis. The sequence continues at coordinate 10,340,388 of CM076606.1, read as the reverse complement.
TACGAAAATTACTAAAAGCAGGAGAAAATTATGGTTAAACGGAAGATTGGGAGACAGGTGCAAAAAACGGGACTTTCCCGTTAAAAACAGTAGACTTGGCAAGTATAAAAAGCAAACCTAAAATTTTTCTGGGATATAAAAATATTTATTTAAATCTGCTTGAAATGAAAACATATATAAATGCTGCTCAAATATTTCATTTGAAATTAATTGTACTTACACTCCAGGTGAAAAATTTCTAAATGTATTTAAAGCTTAAACTCCTTGGCAGAAGAATTAGTCAATAAAATACTAGTATTAAAATATGTTAATAAACATCTTTGTCGTAAATACAACAATTCTTCACAACCTGCGAAGAACTAAGTATTATAAAATGAAGAAATTCTTTGCAATTAACAATAATGCCTGACATTCTACACTTTAGGGTGAAAATATTAATTTTACTTACCTTGAATACTGGGAATTCTATCAGAAATTGGATCAGGAGAGCTGTACGTAGAACCCTGTGCGGAATAGCCCTTAATTTTAAAAAAAAAGAGAGAGAATAGTTTATAAAACAGAAACAATAAATACAAAACCATTTAACAAACAAAATCCATAACTTAATCGTTAAAAAATAGCTACAGGAATAAATGTTACAAAAAGGAGGTACTTTTTTTTCTTCTCTTAAATATAAGTGGATTTAATATTAGGTAATTGATTTTTCAATTTTTTGAAACCATACCAACAATTGTATGTTCTATTTTTAATTTTTAACAGATCAGTTAAAAATTAAATTGTAAATAAATAACTGAATTATTAATTACTTATTTTACTTAAATTTCAATTAAAGTGGAATTTTTCCAGAAATTTAAATAGTCTTAAAATTTTAAATTTCTTTTTGCCCCAGACATGTGTTTCAGAATTACAAGTAACTCTTTTTTTCAATGCAAAAAAAATTGCCAGTTTATGCAATTCGAAGATATTAACCGACAAAAGCATAATACATTCAATATGTTGTGTTTATTTCATTATGCATTTATTGGTAAGAATTAAAAGATTTGAAAGTGCAACTGTGGGCACATAGAAAAAATATATAATATTTATTTTAAGCAAGAACATTTTAGCGTAAAGTTATATAATAATACACACAAAAATTGTTCAATTATAAAATTTTTGTAATTATTTTTCTTTCAACACAGAAAATCGGGTATGGATTAGAATCAAAGGAGAAAACATTTGTTGGATGGGGGGCTATGTATTTAAAGTTTTTAATACTGATAAAATAAAGTAATTATTCACTTATAAGATATTAATGAATGGCGACTTAGATTTGAATAAATGCGACTCATATATATATACATATATATAGGTAATAAATATGCATTGCTTTTCGCAGTGGAGTACCTATAATTAATACCTTCTTTTTCAATTAGAAAAAATTAAATATTGCATATTTAACATAATTCTTTAATTATATAAATTAAATTTTATCAATTTGTATCTAACATTTTTTATATTATTTTTTACGTTTTAAAAATTAAGTATGAGTATATAGATAATTTTGATGAGTATATAGATAATTAGTATGAAGGTAATTTTTTGACATTTTTGTAAATTTTTAAGTTGCAGAAAAACCTATAAAAAAATTTATAGGCTTGTATTGATTTTTTCCCTTTAAATCGACTTCTGACAATAAAATTTTCATACACACACACCTGTCATTAAATATATTACTATTTCACCAAAATTTCATGCCAACTGCAGAATTTCTGCAATAGATTTTATGTTAACAGGAAGAAAATATATTGGGAGTACTTATATGACACCATCGAGGAATTATTTTTGGAAGTTTAAAGTATTTAAAACAAAGATAAGCATATATTTTTACAAGTTTTGCTTGATCAGCTGAACCACTTCTTTCATCTTTACCAACATCATCTTCAGATGAGCTGAACGGTGACACAGAATCCCGTCTAAAATTAGTACCAGTCCAACCGTGAGAAAAAGAATTATGGAGGTTATCCTTCAAGGAAGACTGCTTTTTCAATTCAAACCTAAAATGGAAAGCTTCACATTACTAGCTTTCTTTACCTTAAAATAAAATACGCCCATCGTAGAGTTGAAAACTGCTATAAATAAATCTGTACATCAGTTGACAAATGCATGAAAAATACCAAGACTCACTGTGTCCGAAAATAAGCCTTGCTTGGACTTCAGACAGGAAGTTGCATTGTTCCTTTAACAAACTTATTTTCAATGTGTGGACTTACACAGAAATAAATCAACATGAAGCCCTAGTAAATTTAGCTTGCAAAAACCATTACATGGAGAACCTTGACATTTCATAGAAAAGTCTCAAAACAACAGAAAGTTGCGCTGTAAGCAATGTCATAGTCAGACTTTTTATCGGTGTAAAGTTTCGATGTAGCTTTACATCATGACTGCAGCAAAGCTTTCCATGCCTAAAATTATATATTATAAATAATCAACAATTTGTATAACGAAAAAAATCGTTACATTTTGAAAGTAAAGTAAGTAGTTGTAAAGTGATAAGTGAACTTCTTCTGGCATAAAGAAACCACGTTCAACTTTAAGAACTCTCTTAACATTCATACTCTTAATCCGCTGACGTTGCATAAACGCACAACACACGATTTTTCCAAAGGCAAGAGCAGTTTTAGCAATTTTTCTGCATATTCATCTTATAAATGTTTAAATGATTTATTAAATTGATTTTTATGAAAAAAAATCAAACTTTTTAGTTTGGGCAGTAAAATGGATTAATAAAAAACTCTTGGTAGCTCGGAATTTTGTGAAGGGTCTCTTTTGATTGATGGGAATTTTATGAAGGGTCCATTTCGATTGATTGGAATTTTGTGAAGGATTCGTTTTAACTAATTGGAATCTGTGAAGGGTCAAAAAATGGACCCGAATTTGTTGTGGTGCAAGCCCTGCATTTCAGCATTTTTAGAAGAAAAGAAAATTATTTTTTATAAAAACAGAAAGAAATAGAAAATTTATTACTGAAGTGACTTTTCTCCACCAGACATCCGTACACCTCTTAGCCGAGGCCTTAGGTGCGCTGAAGCTGGGAGCTGGTACTGAAGTGACCGGTCAAATTTAAGACAGCCAATTAAATGTAAGAATAACAAAAAAGATATGCTTCTCCATTAAAGAGACTCCCCTCCCCTACAACACAAGTTTGCTTTATTTCTTCTGATCATAGAATAAAATTTGAGCTGGACAAAATGAATTATTACAATGCATGCAAAGAAAAACAACATGCTAGAAAGATATTTGTGTTTCAAGAAAAATTGTTTGAGGACACAACTTACACATCCTTGAGGGAGAATATAAACATTGAGAAGATAAACATGCCATAAGAAAAATTTCATTCAGTAAATATTAACCTACACCTTTAAACATGCTACTTAATTTGCAAAAAGACTTACCTTTGTTGAATATTCTCTGCATTTTGAGCATGTAAGGATGATGCATTTTCTCTATGCTGATTTAAGAATAAAAATTATGTATTACTGTAAATATACAATACATGCCTATTGTATCTTATATTCTTTGAAAGAATATTAAGTTGAAATTGTAACAAAACAATGGGTACTATGTCACCTAAAACAGGGGAATTTGATCTGATAATTAGAAACCCATTACACAGAATCATACATGCAAAACTGTTGCATTAAATTAAATCTCAACTTATAAAGCTTTAAAAATTAAATGAACTGTAAATTATAAAAAAATAAAACTTAAAGCAACATTTAAAATTTTCAATTTGGGTAATAGAACAGTAAAAATTAAGGAAAATTTCGAGTGCAGTGATAACATCAACTAAAATATGGTTTAACATTGTGATTTAAAAGAAATAATTTAAAATAATAACAAAAAAAAACATTCCAAAATCATTACTTGGAAAATCAGTTGAATCTAATATCATCTAACACAAATTTTGTATTTCATCAATAAGTCTTAAAAAATACTTTATATAAATCTGATAAACACAGAAAAAAATCTAAAAATAAAGGAATGAAAATAACAATACTAATGCAACAGACTGTGAAGTTAAAAGTACTTTTGTGTGTTATTGGATTCAACATTAGAATACTACATCAGTACCTGATAAAATATTTTTATAAGGCATAAAATTTTTAAAAAACTACTTGATTTTTAAAAACTTTAAATATTACTTGGTTTATTTTTTAAAAATCCAGACAATTCTACACTTACTCAAAACACCTTATGAATAAATTCATAAAAGTATCAATTATATACAATGTTGGATTATTTTTAACATCATAATAAAGAAAAGATCTCTTTGAACTAAGTTAGACATAAAGCCTTTTCAAAACATAGGATTGGCACATTAAAATGGATTGTATAACTCTGTACACAAAGAATATGGAAAAAAAAGTAATTATCATTTTGTGTGGTTTTTAAAAAACAAAGATCTGCCATCTATAAGATTTATTTAACAAACAGTTTATTGTTGCACCTTGCAACAATGCTTTACCGAATTGTAACAATGAGCCATGGGATAGTCACCAAACCTAACCGAAGATTGGCATATGTATGTTCAATACATAATGGAGTCTCATTTTGCAATGATTAATCATAAAAATAACACAGGTTCATTTTATTTCATTTATTTTAGAAGCAGTTTTTAAAGTAATGATTCATATCCTTAAATTACTTAAAGCACCACAGTTAATCAGTAACTCAAATCTGAATTTCTGAAAACTAACAGACAAAAGTAAATCCCTGAAACTTGTTATTTATGAGTAAAGTTTACCAAAGGGGAAAATAATGACAGTAGAATTGAATTTACTTCTAATGAAAAGACAGAATCAGGGCTAGAATACTAGCGTTTCACATGTTAATCATTATTTGAAAAAATTTACTCTCATTGTTAGAATTTACTAGTCAACCTTTTATTTGCTAAATTTTGACCAAAAAATAAATTTACAGCAAAAAATTGATTTGCAATTTTTCTCAGTATGCTTTATATTGCAAACTATTAATAAAATAACAAGAAATATTGTAAATCGATAGAGGATACAAAATGACTGCTGAACAATTGCAGAAAAACAATTATTGTGCCTAATTTTTTGGCATCAAAGAAACTAAAAAAAATAAGCTAAGACTACCATGTGCTAAGCATGTGAACACCCAGTTTGAATGATTTTGAACATTAAAAAAGAAGAAAAACTTATCATTAAGAGTTTAAATTTTCTTTTGTACCGTATATATATTTTTTCCTTGTGACAGTGGCTGATTCTTAACATTATGTTCATATTAATATATTTCAAAGAATGACACACAAGAGAACAATCTTTAATTATAAAAGTTTTAACTTTCACGATTCGATTTTTAAATTATTTTAAACAAATACTCACATTTGCATGAAAATGTTACTCAACATGTTTCGCTATTTTGAAAAAAATGTTGCTCTTTCATTCAGAAATGTGACTTAAAATAAAATGCACCTTCTTTTTTAAAAATGTCTATGGTTTATATAACTTTACTTCCAAAAAATATTATGCAATCCGTGGTGGCGTATAATACACGCCATTGAATTTTTATTAGATTATCTGTAGATTTCATGTACTAATCTTCCCTATGTTCATGTAGAACTTGATATGTAAGGGTAGAATCACAAATTACATTAGCAAAAAAAAAAACTTGTTTTGTTGCTTTAAAAAACAAAATTATATCTTTGATACCCAATTTCAATTTAATTAGTTTTAATTTTACAATTTGGAATCTTTTCTTAAGGCAGGAAAATACAACTTTTTATGAAATCATGCTAAAATATCTCTGTATTGGCACATGCATTATTTAAAAAACAAACAGAATGAGAACTTAGCATCATATGCAAGTGAATTTGCACAAGGGAAATCAAAACAAAACTTGTCAAAGGGAATTTCTTGATGATAAAGTTGTTGGGAGATAAAGAAAAGAAGTCGCTTTAACCTATTAACCAACAAGCAAAAAAAAAGAAGGAAGGTTCAAAGCAGAAAAAAAATGTACAAACTACTATTTCAATGATATTAAATAATGCTTTGAAAAATAAAAACATGAATATATTTTTACAGAATATTCTTTAGAAATTGAAAATATTGAAAAAACAACAACATTACAATATTTCTCTCATATATATATGCATATAGATAGATGAAGACACAAATATTAAAACATTTTTGTTTTAAATTTATTTTATAAACATATGAAAGAACCTTGTACGAATTTTAAAACAAAGTATGACAAAAAATTGAAATACAAAGCAAAAATGCTTTTTTTCAAATAGTATCGATACTCTTACTACTTATTCTTAATAATAATGATGATAAAAAATTTAATGGATACTTATTAAATTATGTGTTAAGGAATCACATAACATGTAAGTTTAAAAATAAAACTCAAATTGTAGAATTTAGAAACTTTATTAATTTCAAAAATTACAATACACACATTAAAGGATTAGATTTCTTGAAAAAATATAAATGCAATAGTCAACTAAAGTGATAGCACACTGGCACACAAAAAGTTCAAAATATAAATGTATTGTTCAATTCAAGTTAAATCACATTGGCTCACAAAAGTCTTTTCTGTTTTAAACTTGCTCATACCTTTTCAAGTTCATTCTGCCCAGCAAAATATTCATTTAACACCAACCTTGCAGTCTAGAGAATAAAAAATAATAACATGAAGGAAAATTCTTCTTAGGACCAAAGTGCTTTAGAGTGCAATGTAGCAGAATTTAAATATTTAAGGTGTATATTTCATTTATAAACATTTTATTTTTTTATGTCAATATCATATTCTTTTTCACCTTGAAATTTCTTGTAACTTGATATCACATGAATGATTTTTTATGATTTCTAAAACTTTTCATGTTTTTTTAAGCTGGCGGATTTTTAATTTTCAACATAAACCTTTAAAACGTGTAGAATTCCTGTCAAAAATGTCATTTAAATCATTTATTAACTTTTATGTTCATAAAAACATAAATGTATTATTCAAGAACCATAACAGACTGTTTGGGGGAAGTTTACATAATACAGTCAAGGGTCAAAAATCCGCACAACTTGGGAGAAGTGGTTGTGCGGATTTCAGGATTTTGCAGATTTCAGGCCACTTTAGTTAACTATGTTAAAAAAAGTCCACAAGTTTCTCAGGTGTGAATTATAAGCAAATAATGCGATATCTTTTTGTTTCCGCCACCTTTAAACATGTTTAAGAACATTATTTTTTAGCCATAAGGTAGCGCTAGGCCTTATTTCGGAATTTTGGAGCCTGATCCAAAATGGCGGATTTAAGTAACCATCGACGTTGATAAGTGCATTTTACTTCAAATTGCACTGTTTTGTCAACGGGTTGATAAATAGGTAACTTTTTTTGTTTGAAAAGGTAATATAAGTAAATCCATGTGTTAATATATTTTACCAAACAAAAAAGATAACTTATTCATGAATTTTAATAAAATTCCTCAAATTATAACACACAATTCAGCAAAAATAAACCATTCCCACACGGTAGTTCACCATTTCACTAATCACCTGCAATTGCATGAAAAAGGAAATAGGAGCTGCATCAACATCTAAAAAAAAAATTAACAGAAGTCAAACCAAAACGCTAGCCATTTGTACAAATTGCAAAGTTACTGGGGGCCATTTATGACCACAGAGAAACAAATAGTGCAAATTCCTTTATCTTTCTTTCTCTTTTTTTTTAAGGGAATAAAATTTGAAAAACGAACTTTTAAGAACTTAAGGAAAAAAAAATTTTTTATAGGGAGAAAAGATATTTAACTGAGCTCAAGAAATCAATTTTCATCTTTCAACATAGTAGGGTTTTCTAATTTTATCTTGGTTTCCTGAGTTTAGTTCATGTAAATCAAAAAGATATCTACAATATTGCTTCTATTTGAATCAAAATTTACTTGTATTTATTAATTTAACAGCTTCTTAGATTAAATATTTTTCTAAATTAACCAAAAAAAAAAAAAAAAAAATCTGAAATTTTCGGGAAAAGTGCCGAATTTTACGATTTTCCGAATTTTGGGATTCTGAATTTGGGGTTCGGTACTGTAATAACTTTGAGAGTATCTTTTTACTCCATAGTTGAGGATTTAACATGCCTAAATTTGTCATCGTCAGATTGTGGCCCAAAAATATATTAGTTTTATGTTTGCAAAAATGACTTTTCTGCAAAACCAGTTTGGGACAAAATCAACGCGGATTTCAGACGTTGGCGGATTTCAGGTCGGCGGATTTGTGGCGCTCGACTGTAATTTAAACTAAAAAGTCTAGTAAAGCAATTAAACTATTTGGTGGAAAAAAAAACAGCTATATCAGAGGATTATTAATACTTGTTTCTTATCTTTGCAAAAAAAACTCAGCAACTATTGGATCGGATCCCCTTGCTTTCCCTCAACATTTTCTCTTAATAACACCTGCACTGCAAATACCAAGTGCAGTTGCCTTTATTTTCTTTTTTTTTTCATGGGGAGGAATACAGATGTGATAATATAGACTAACAAATTATGTGGGTTTCTATCTTTAACAAAACTGTCAGTGATTACTAAACTATAAAACATCATATAAAATTACTTAGACTGCCTGAAACTTGACTCAAAACTTTAAACGTGTTTTTCTTGAAACTATGTTTTTAGGAACGATTGACATGATATCTCAAGTTTCAGAGGATCGATTTTCTTCAAATTTGGTACAAAGCTTTTTAATATATATCGCTATTGTTTGATCAGAGCATTTTTGAGAAAAAGTTTTCTATTATTTTTAAAAAATTTCCAAAGTTGAAAAAAAAGGGGAAAAGAACTACTTTTTTTTACACGGCCGAAATTTTGGGATTTTTTTTTTTTTTTGTAAATCACTCTGATCAAACAAAAACTACATCCCTACTCTTTAAGAAATAACCAAGATTTTTGTTTTCAGATCATCAAGGAGGGTGGAATCGGGTCAACCAGGGGGGTAGCTTTTTCTTTTTGAGTCTCCAGTTTGCGGGCCTGTACATTTTTGAATTTTGACCTTTTTTTTTACTAAATTGTTTTGTGCTCTTTAAACATAAATAAACAACCAATAAAAAACCAGATGATAAAAATCTTTAGCGTTTTTATTTATAGCGTTTTAAAAAGCAACTAAAAGTTGGCCCTCTAGACTAGAATACCCCCTTAAAAAGGATTACAAAGATTTTGTTTCACGTATTAATATATAGGTAGTATGTTCATTATAGAAATGTGTTACCTATCGCTTACACCATGAATCATTTTTTTTCCAACTAATCACCTCCTTTAACAATACTTCAACAGCACTATAAATACATCATAAAAAGATCATTTACAGACTTTCAAAACAAGATTATTTTTAAAACCTACATGTAAAAAATACACATATAAAGCATAATGCAGTAATAAACAAATAATTTTGAAAGAAAGCATAACCAAGGGCTAAAATTCAGGGATTTCTGTTTAAATTTGTCACATACCTTTTTTTTCGCTTTTATGTTAAGTTACCGATGTTTTTTTATCAGATTTTTTTTTTTACCTTTCCAAAAAATTGCAATCTCCTCCATACATAAAGCTTGGCGGGGAGTGTCCCCTCCACTTGAAAACTTGAATTTTAGCCCCTAACATATTTTATTTTACATACATTTTCCAGTACCTTTAACAATTCTGGTTTAGTACCAGAGAGTCTCACAACATCTTGCCCAATATATACAGGTAAAGTATATTCTCGAAATGTTGCATCACTCATACTATAACTATGCACCAACTGGGGTTTGTTAATGAAAGGCTGATTGTCTAGCACCTGATGTGAACCAGAATATTCAGAAATCCCTCTTTCTGCATCTAAGTCTAGTGTATCACAGTTCTCCTATAAAGCAAAGTCAAGACAAATAAATGAAATGTTAAGTTCAACTTAATTAGCCAAAACATAAAATAAAGGAATGTATTTTATGAATATATTTTTGGCATACAGTGAAACAGCACGAAGTTGTTCTGGAAAAATGATCACCCCACCCCCTCTTCAAATGTATAAAAGTAGCTGGATTTTAAGGGGGAAAAACGATTTTTATTTTTTTACGCACAAAATAAGCCTTCTTAACCCTCAAAATAATTGCAAGCAATTCTATCCCCATCCTTAATATTTAGATAAATTAAAATTGGCATTATAGTGCAGTCATGTGCACTGAAATATATTTAAGCAAAATTACGAAAATTTTGCAACATTTTACAGCACAATCAAACTAATCTTTTATATCATTCAAAATGTCTGACCCAATTGCACTGTCCAAATACAAGTCCATGATACAGATAACACTGTGCAACAAATTTGAACTTTTTTTTTTTTGTCTTTTAGATGAAACTATGTGATTCTATATATAAAAAAAAAAAGGTGCTTGATTCAAATATCCAAACCAAAATGGTCCATCATGTACCGTTTTTGCTGGAGACCCACTTATCATATTTACACAATTTTGTTATAGAAGAACGTAACTGAGGATTATTTATTGAAAACACAAACACTAAAATGATTTTTTTTGGGGGCTGTTTCATCTTGTGGGAATCTGTTGGTGTGCCCTGACAACAGATTAGCAATATTCAATTCGTATACTTCCATTCCATCGATCGCTGCAGCGCTTTTCAAACACAGAGATGCCCCTGATGAAACCTTCCCCATGCTCATCATTAATTGCGCTAAATATTCGAGGAAAGAAGTCCATATGGGAGTCCAAAAAGTGTAGTTTTAATGACATATGGCAACCTATAATACAAAAGCATTTTATCCTGTCCCCAAGAAGATCTTCGTAATTTTCAATTTTCTCATTTCCAAGGAAACGTGAGCACAGATTTAAAGGCCAGTGTGGCTGGTTTTTCTGCTTCTAGCTGTTTGTTTTCATACTCTTTATCATGAAAAGACTTCCTTAAGTTGTGGGTCAATAAAAATCCCCCCCCCCCTTTTTTTTTATTTACTTTAGTCTCACTTAAATTTTTGAATTTGTTCTTAAGATGCAAAAAAGCCTCTCCTTCTCTGTTCGGAGCTTTCACAAATATCTTGATAAACCAAGTTTAATGTGCAATTGTGGGAAAAGACACATTGTAGTATGTTTTTGCCACTCAGAATCTTGAAATTTCCTTTGTATTTGCAGAATATGCTACAGGAATAAATAGGAAAAAAATACTTAGAGGAGCACTGATAAACAAGCGCCACTCTGGTGAATTGTGCTCATCTTCTAATGCTTGAAATAGTACATTCACATTAAAGCAGTATACTATTTCTTCTTTCTCCGCAAAATAGTCCACAAAATCCCTTTGTCGTCCTGCAAATGACTCGAAACTTTGAGAAAGTAGATAAAGGTTTTGTTGCCAAAAATGTCGCCAAAGTAACCCAAGTTAATTTAAAAAGTCTCTAAAATTACAACGAGAAATGTCAATTTCTCACTGTCAATGAGAAAGATATAATTTATAATAAATTAAGTTGATAAATTACGAAAATATGCACATTTATCCAGAAAGTACGTAAAAAGCAAAACTGCGAGATTTTGTGAAAATGGTACATGGTAGGCAAAAATTAATTGCAGATTCGTAATTTTCAGCCAAAAATACATAAGAAACAAACATTTTCATCTTACGGACATTTTTCGTGTTGCACAGTGTAATCGGATAAAGTTTGCATGACAAAAATTTTTTCCAAAAATTAACAATACATTTTATATGTAAAAGTAATTTTTTTATTAAAAAAGTGACAACGTCAGTACTATTCTTTTGTTTGTTTATTTTTAAACTAAGTTAAGAAACTTACTCTAACAGGAGAAGCATTTCTTCTAATAGTATCTTCTACAAGTATTTTGGCATGACTATAAAATATCAAAAGGAACAAAATTAATGCGGTTTTTTATTTAAAAACTCAAATCAATTAAAACTTTTTTAACTTAATAGTAAAATTATTCAATAAGGTAATAAATTGCAATTTCACGAGAAGCTCTACATTACTTTTTTACTAACTAAAAATTGTAATTTGACCTTCATATTTAAATCTAATTTTCTTCCCCCCCCCCCCCCCCCAACAACCAATTTTACAATCAGGTTTGTGTTCAGCCAAAGCAGTACTGGCCTTTTTGGAAAATGGAACACTGCGGGGAGGGGGATGATAGAATGTGTCAGTATTGTTAAAAAAGGATGAGCGATCCCATACACTTCTCCATCCCCCTGTCCCCAGTCATAAAAGAAGAGTATGGGATGCCTTAAATTTGAAATTAGAAGTATGCAAATCGAGTAAAAAGGTTTCGCGTATATTTCTTGTAAATTTCATACAACACGAACTTCAAAACTGTCCATCAAGATTGCAAAGAAAGGACGAAGAGCCCATTTTTTAAAACTGTCTAAGGGTAGTGCTGAAAATAATCACTGAAATGACCGTCTGCATTAGCAAATGGCACAGTTCAGAACTAAGGTTGCAAAAAAAACGAACAAAGTACCCTTTATTTAAACTGTCTAAAGGTAGATCTATTACTGGGAATGATCATCTGAAACAAGCAATGTATTTTGAAATTTAAATAGGGATCAGTATACCAGTTATATATATTACATCATTTTTACTTTATTTATAATTTGTTCTTCAGACCAAGTCATTCTATCTCTATATGCTTCATTTCCAGCAGGAAAGGAATCTCAAATTCATAGTATTTTCATTTAACCAACTAATGAGAAAAATCTGTTTTTCATTTCCATTTCACCACTTCGTAAAAAACAACATAATTTCTTTAAAAAAAAAAAGTTACTACACATAAAGTGCCTATTGGTCATTTGCTACTTACTGAAAACTTAACTGTTCATGTATATCTAATCTACAATATAAAACTTTAGGAAAATTCCTTTAAAATGCATACAACTAGTTTTAAAATTTAAAAAATTGAATTTTTAAAGTACAATTTACACAACAGACATTCATGCGCTTTTTCACTCAAATGTTCTTTATTTTAATGCACGAGAAAACATCATGAAATATAACTTTCACTTTTCAATTGTGCAACTAAGTTAAGAAATGGGGGAGAGGAATTAGAAAATATATCACCCATAAAATAATGATAAGTATACCCAATAGCTTCTTCATGAGGGCCAGTAATTTGAACCAATCTATCACGAGCTCCAGGATTTACTGCAAAACATTACAGTAAAAATTTTACATTTTGCATTAAATGCATTATAACAAATTTTAAAAATTAAAGCACTATTTAATGCGTAAAAGTTGTAACAAATACAACATATTTTAAAACATACTTTTACATGAGTTTAACATGCAGAACCATTCAAACAATCATTAAAGGTTTTTTTTGGTTGGATTGAAAAAAATTTTCAATTGCACACTCATTTGAAGATTTATCATGGGAAAAAAATTTAATCACAAAATGTACAGTCTAAAATGTCAGGTTGTAACATTTTTAATCCATTCCAAACAGTCTCAAATGTCTCACTCATATGGAATAAAATTTTCTTTTTATTGCTGAAAAGATAAACCCTATATATATGGTACCAAGTTAACCACCTTGCTGTTGAGCAGTTCTAGAGTTGCATGTTAAATCCGCGAGATGCCTAATCAAGAACAGAAGAGTGGTTAAATGGGAATTATGATGTCTGAAATGACAATTTAGGAACATATTTGGAAAAAAAAATAGAGAAGTTATGGAAACAAAACTATTTTGTTGAATCTTTAGCAAAATTAGACTTGGCAAGCCATATGGAATGAGTTTTTAAAAAAGGACATAATTAAAGACACAAAATGAAATATTGCAGGCAGTGAAACTTAAATGAAACATGGGGGAAAAACTATTAACAGTGTAATTTCACAGCAGTTCTGCAATTTTATGATAGTGTCACAGATTAAACAAGGAGTATTAACTCTTTAAAAACAAGTTTTAAATATCCATGAAATGAATGCTAATACTTTTCATTATCTTGCATCTATTAGTCAAAGATGAAAGTTGACTAAATGTAAGAAAAGGATGTAAGAGGGTTGTTTTTAAATAATTCTGGATTGAGTTTTGGAAATTAAAAAAATAGATATATTTCCAGTAAACATTATAAATGTATCGTTTATACTAACAAGTTAATTTTTTATTCATTGATAAAACAATGAAAAAATATTATTTGAATACTTCATAATGGTAATATAAATTCAAAAGAATTTTCCCTGAAAAATGTATCTAAAAGTTTTTTATCAGGAACTGAAAACTGTCAGACACTTAAGGGTTAAGCATGGGGGGGGGGGGGGTCGCATTTGAAACAACTAGTATGTCGAGGGAAAAATTTTAAAGGTGATTTTAAAAGAAGGAAGTCCTTATTATTTTTTCTTTATTTACTTTCATAAAGCAATAAATACATATTTTTTGAAATTATTAATCATCCTTAGTAGTTGGAAGAACAAAATTTATTATCTTTATGGGATGGACAATCTTTTAATGGAGCTTCAATTCTAATACCATGACTTTGCAGACGAAAGTTTGCCACTTCTTTGTAACAAGCAATTTATTAATTTGCTGTATGAATCATATGCACTAAATTATATATTATTTATTGCATATGATAAATATTGCATGTGCTAAAATTTTGTTTTCCCTGCAGCTGCTGAAGATGAACCCTTTGGTCAAACCATGTCCAATGAAGGCCCCGTTTCATCATGACTCCCGACTAACATATTGAAACAATTTAAAAACTCTTCCCAATATTCAGCTAATTCAAATAACATTTTATTTGTTCAAACCTCATCTACATATTCAACCAATAATTACACAAACTCTGTTCAACATGTTTGTCCTACTATGAACCCAAACCTATAAACTTTTTTTGGCAAACTAATTGTATTAGCATTAAGCATTCAAGCATGCCAGTTTGATTTTAATCAATTGCAATTACAATTGTCAACTTTTATACAATTAGCAAAAACGAAATTTAATGAAGTAAAAATATTAGTTTTGGAACTAGTCTATAGCACATAGAATACTTATTATTAGAATTAATTGTTAGGTCCCAACGGTTATTCTATTTTTAAGCATTTGTGCATGCAAGACACGCAGAAATGCATACATCACCTCGCTGGAATGAAATTACGGTGTCACTCAATTCCTCAATCATATGCACTCGACGGCCTTTGATACCCATCACTTAAAAAAATATTTATAATTAACACAAAATTTTTAAAACAATACCTAAATAGGTTCAGATCATGTAAAATAACAATATTTAATAAAGTTACCTTTTCCAGAGTCTGAATTTCTGATAACAATTTCATCTTTGAAATAATTTTTGCCAGCAATTCTAGAAATATTTAAGAAAAAGAAATTACATGATGGCTAAAGAAATGAGAATTAAGTTAAATGAAAGACAACTTTAAAAATTTGTCCTAATCAAGATAAATTGTTTTTAAAATATTATAAAATAAAAATACTTGGTAGGTTTGGCAAATTTTCCAGAAGACCTAAGAATTTCACCAGGTGCAAGAGGGATTCCACCAGATGATGGATAAGGATGGGTCTGAGTAGGATACGGAGAGCTGGGTGAAGTTGTACCAGAAATGTTCATTTTCTCCATACCTTGCTAAATGTAAAAATTAAATAATGGGGATCTATTATTTAAACAGTTTATCAAGTACTTTATTATTGAGCCAAATGTAAATTTAAAGAGACATATTTACCGTAAAGTGACAAAATGTATGTCAAAATTAACTTGTAAAAACATTTTTTTTTGGTTGTGTTATTGAAATTTTATGTGTTATAAGAGATATTTTAAAACATTGTAACACTATTTAGGGAACACTTTTACAAAGCACTTAGTGTCTCCGAAAGATTTGCCCGACTTTGCTAAATTAAATATCTAGTGCAATTCACATCAAATGAGAGCTCAGGTGCCACCATCTAGGGGAAACTGAGCATCCAAATTCTCAGTGGCAATGGCATCCACTGACAGTGATGCTACTTTAAAAAATGGATACCAATTACCGGGGTACACACTAGGTCTGCAAAGGTTAATGAAAAGCAAAAGGCCAATTAATTCTGCAAAGGCCAATTAGAAAGAAAGAAGAAAAGAAAACTTGAGATGTTTTTTTCACTCTCTGTGTTAGACAGATTAATTGAAAAACTTCATATGACTGATTTTTTGAAAATGACATCTCCCAAAATGAAAGAGTAATCACGTGACATGATTCATCATGCTGCATTTGAACTTTGTATGCAGACAATTCAGTCAAATGAAGAACTTCCCATATTAACTTTTGATTTATTTGAAAAGTTTTTTTTTTTTACAAAAACGTTTCCACATCCTCATTTCACACATTAAGCACTTGTGCTAGGACAACCATACTTTTTTATGACCAACATTTCTAATTATAAATGTGAGATATCATTCATGAACGCTTCAACAAAATGATGGTGTTTCTACTTTGTTCAATAATACTGTTGCATTTGAACATAGGAATTTGTCTCGAGAAACCATTTAATTTTTATTTTCATGAAATTGTACACTTCTTGTTGAGACAACCTGTAGAATTTAAGAAAACTTTTTGACAGAAACCACCATATAATTGCACTACATTTGAGGTAAAGTTTGGTTGTATAATGTATCTGAAGAAAATAATTTTAATTTACCTATACAACTGGAAAGCATTACAATCACATGAAACACAATTTTAAAACAGAAAAAAAAAAATCAGTAAAATGAGCTACTAATTGATTTTATAAGTTTAACAATAGTTTTTAATCCCATACAGATAAAAGAAAATTAACACAACAAACAACAGCTCTTCATCAAGACGTTTTAGTAAAACATTGAAGAATATTGAGGGGGGGAAATTGATATTAATATAAATTGTTTTGAAACAGTACAAATTTTTCAAGAAAACAAACCTCCAATTCTTGAAATTTTTGATTAAAATAATTAGTGAGATTTTCGTTCATTCTCCAATGCATGGCTCTCATTTCAATAACCTCAAGCAATTTAAGTCGAGAAATCAAATCAAGACGGTCTTCTCGAGATGCGTTTCGAAGAGTACAAAAGTATCGATCAAGGGCATCTAGAAAACAAAAGGATGAAATGTTAAAAAACATACTACCGTATTTTCAAGAGTAAGTGCCGCAGTGCTCAGTTATAGGGTTCGAACTTAGGGGTCACTAGTCGTATTTTGCAACTTTAATTTTCAGTTTCATGATTTACAATTTTGCATCCAGTCGTCAGTTTTGACGCGACTACTGACTAATGCGTTAAAAATGAAGACTGGATGCGTGAAATTGAAAATTAGAGTTGTAAAAATGACTAACCCTGCTTATGTATTAAAAAGTTTTAAATAATGCCAATGCGGCACATGATTCTCTTTGTTTTCAGGTAAAAAATGAATAAATAAAATAAGTTCTTCAAAACAGTTTAAAAGGGTGCCAATAGATGATGCTATGACTTTTTTTTTCTACAATGCTTGATAGCAAGCACAATCGATTTGCTTAGTTTGCATTGCATTGCATAGTTTATGTTGTTCTTTACCTTGCATTGCAATTTGCTTTTCATTTTTAATCCTTTAAATTTTATTTAAAGTTTTGGGAAATGGCTCACAAGCAACTTAACTTAAACTGCTGCTTTTAAGTCGAGGTCTTGCAATCCGGTTGGTTACGTTACACAACCAACAGATCCTCCAGTAATCAGAATTCGTGATTTTTTTTAATTTTATTTATTTTTTTAAATTAAAAAAAATATATATATATCGGATTTTTTTTTTATTTAATTTTTTTTTAAAAAAGACCCTAAATATTTTTGGATATTTATTATGTTACATTCATAGAAACAATATGGCATCTTAATCAATATGCAAAAACATTAAGCAATTTTCACAGCAAGAAATATTTTTAAATATTAATAATGATAAACAAATATTAATACAAATGCATGACTCAAATGAAACTTAACCCTAGCAGGAGTAATAGTACACTCATAAGTACAGAGAAAATGAACAAATTTAATCTGAATTATTTTGCTGTTTAAAGCTGAAAAAAAGTATCAATTGTGTGTACTTAATTTTTACATTGAATGTACTTTAATCATTTTTTAATTTTATAAATAAAAAAGTCTGAAATATTTTTACCCATTTAGTAAAGTCATATGCTCACACCATTACTAAAAACTGAAACTTTTGTTTTAATCAAGTATCTTTATTGAAAACTTCTACAATAAAAAAAATATTTGAGAGGGAAAAAACCTTAAGCTATTAGGGGATGGGGATGAAACTTTGAGGATATATATTCTAAATTCTACCAATTGTTGTTTTAAACTTTTAAACACTATCATTCTAAATTATTTATTGTATGGCATTTATTACATTGATCTAAAATACTATTTTTAAGATAAAAAACACAGAATGGTGGTTGATTATGTATTATGAATTGTAATTTGAATGATTGAATGAATTATGATTTGCTGTTAAGATGCTTGAAGAATATTGTAAAATTAAAATAGTAATTAATTCCAACCTTATGAAATATGTCATGCGCACAGACGGATGGACCTAGGAAGTTTTGTTTGAAACAGTAGTTGTAATTGTAACATATTTCATTTTTACAACACTTCCTAACATAGTATAATCAATGATTTTTTTGAAAAAAAATCATTTGATTTAAATCAAGATGATATAAATCAATGAACCCTGCCAGTAATAAAAATAATAAAGTATAAATTATTATATTATTTAAAAAATCCTTTAAAACATTTTATTTATTCAAATTGCCCTCTGTTTTCACTAAGCGATTGTGTTTTAAATTGATTAACATCGGAAGCGGCATTTACGACGGATGCATCTCTTATGAGTCTTTTGACACAAGTTATGCTTATTATCAAAAGCGCGGCATTTATGCTAAGCGCAGCACATACTTCTAGAAATACACTAATGGATTTTCAAGTTATTAAACAAAATTGGAGAAAAATTTTTAAAAATTTGAATATAATCAGAAATATTAACACTTTGCTTCACAAAAATTTAAGCCATTAGTTTATTACTATTTTATCATATGCATTGCACTAAACCTTACTAATAAAAGAAATAGATTCTAATATATATAACGAAAAAATTGATGATTTCATATACATATATAAAACTTGACACCTTAGTTTAATTTAAAAGCCTTTTCATTCTCTATTCTGTATTGAAAAATCAATCTGCAATGTCACTCAAAAAAAAAAAAGGGATAACCTATAATCAGCACACATCCATGGCAAAATGTGATACCTCCGTTTTTGCTAATTTTACAGGATAACAATTTTTAAGTTCTCTAAACAATGGAAAACAGGAGACACCACTGAGTACCACTAGTTATTTCTTGTCCTATGGTAAAGTTAGAAATGTCATATTTTGCCACCTCATAGATTTTCTTAAAATGTCTCCAATTATATAATTATCTCATTTTTGCTAAAAAAGTGAGATATCACATTTTGCTATCTGACTACAGATTTATATTAATGGATAGATAAGCAACTTTAGATACATTTAGCTTTGTATGTATCCACACACTGAATGCAATTTTTATAATTATAACTTTTAAGGGTATGAGTAAGGGCCACGTTAGACTCAGGAGCAGCGTACCCATTCTTCCTCATCACGAAGCGAGGACTCGACAACAACAACAAGGCTATGAGTTTGGTAACACATAAGAACATATCTGTTGCTTGTATGGCAGAATTAGATTACGTGGCCTATAGCTCTGATCTTGCCCCACCTTTTTCTTGCACAGCATTGAAATCAACACTAACCAGACATTTTATCTAATAGTGAAGACTGAAGAGCCAATTAATACTTTTTAAAATTTGTTTCATAGTTTTGACAAATGTATCTGCTTGAGGTGGCCATCTGGAAAACCAGCGAAAGTTTTACTTTATTATGCCGTTGTATGATCATATTTATAATGGAACTTACTTCTGGAGCACCTCTCGTATATGTATTTAAGGGGCAGCATAGCAAACATTGGTTGAAAACAACTAATGTAGAAATATTTTTAAAAATTCTGTTTTTGATAACTGAACAGCATTGTGAAGACAAATATAATTCACAGGGGAAAATGCACTATAAAATTTCCGACTTACCCTTATTTGTAGAATCCAATTCTTCACCACGTTTCTTTAAGATCACACACATTCTTGATATATCAGCTACTGTTACTTCATCAAAATTACAATTGCTTATACTAACATTCAAAATCTCCAGATCAGCTAAGATATCTAAAAATAGATATGAAATACATACAGAGATATGAATACATTAAAGAAAGTGATGGGATTCAAATCATTCTTAATAGGTATGCTTAAAAAAATATATTTTTCAAGGAAAAAATTAAGCATAAATGGAAAATGTAGTAGATAAACTGTTGACCTTAGTGCTGAAACTAGCAAACCAATTGGTGGTGTAACTTGATTTATCTGTGTTATTTTCAGGGTTCATGATTTTTTTGATTTAAAAAAAAAAAAAAATTTTTTTAAATATCGGATTTTTTTAATTTAAATCAGATTTTTTTTATTTAAAAAAAAAGACCTTGAATATTTTGGATATTTATTAAGTTACATTCATAGAAACAATATGGCATGTTAATTAATATGCAAAAACACTTTAAGGTACTTTCACAACAACAAATATTTTTTAATAATTATAATGATAAACAAATTTTAATACGAACGCATGACTCAAACGAAACTTAACCCTAACAGGAATAATAGCATACTCATAAGTACGGAGAAAATGAACACATTTAATCTGAATTATTTTGCTGTTGAAAGCTGTAAATGTAACAATAGTGTGTACTTAATTTTTACATTGAGTGTACTTTAATCATTTTTCTATGTTATAAGTGAAAAAGCCTGAAATGTTTTTACCCATTTAGTAAAATCATATGCTCACACCATTACTAGAAGCTTAAACTTTTTGCCTTAATCAAGTATCTTTATTGAAAACTTTAATGATAAAAAAATATTTTAGAAGGGAAAAAATCTTAAGCTATTATGGGACATAGGATACAAATTCCAAATTTTAACAATTGTTGTTTTAAACACTATCATTCTGAATTATTTATTGTGTGGCATTTATTAAATTGATCAAATATATTATTTTTAAGATAAAAAACTCAGAATGGTTCATGATTATTACGAATTCTAATTTGAATGATTGAATGAATGATGCTTCGCTGTTAAGATGCTTGAAAAATAAGAGTGATATTGTAAAATTAAAAAAATAGTTATTAGTTTTAAACTTATGAATGTAATTGCAACATGTTTCATTTTTACAACATTTTCTAACATTGCAAAGTCAATAATTTTTTTGAAAAAAAAAAATCATTGATTTATTAAATGAACGATTTTTTTTAAAAAATCACTTGATTAAAATCAAGCTGATTTAAATCAACGAACCCTGGTTATTTTATAAAAATATTTTTTATTTGAAAGAAATACTTGGAAAGTCAATTATATGCACTAAAAAATAATTAAAATATGCACCCAAATATCTGGGAAAAATTAAAATATGCTCACATATTTGTCTTTACTTAACAAGAGGAAAATTGTCTTCAATAAAAAAATGATTGGCATTTCAATTTTCGCAATTTGTTATGATAGTAACAAATGTGCATCCATTTAAAAAAATATTCACACACATTTATTGACTTTATTGTAATAAGACACATTCTTCAATGTTTTCCTCAGTTAGTAGACAGTAGACATTAAAAAAAATAAAGGAGCTTTGTGCACTAATAAAACTAAAAAAATTTTCACATTAAGAAAGCAATTGAGCATTAAAATGCAGACATGTTTCAGGTCTGTTTATTAATGGTTGGAATCTTTTTTTGATTTTTTTCTGTTTGGAATCAAATTTTTAATGCAGTAGTGGGTGGAGCTTCTAGATGAAAAAACATCCAAATGAAACAAACAAAACAAAAACACAGCTCATATAGCCTAAGATTTACCTGCAAACCAATGAGAATAAAGGCAGCACAATAAGTGAATTAGTGGTATCAGAATAAAGTTCAAGGACATAAACAATAATAAACTTTGCCTTGATACCAGATGTGTCAAATATAAAACTGTAAATAGTGTCATAAATAAGATGGGGAAAAACCTTTGACATTTCAATGTCAAAACGAAACCAAGAAAGAACAACAAATTAAAATAACTTCTGCCAGACCTGTGAAAAACAGGGAGTTGAGGAAAAATCATTAACCAAATTAGAACTATTCCTGTTAACATAAGCTTACCAAAAGTCAAGCTCTAAAAGGGAAGAACATTTTTGAATAATTTTCCCAGAATTGAAATCAAAAGAGTGGTTGGAATTCCAACAATTTTGAGCAATACTAGACTTATTTAACTCATGTTTTTGCATAGAAAATGCATACATGTCTGCATTTTAATGTTCATTTGTGCTTTCTAAGCGTGAAATTTTTCTCAGTTTTAGTAGACATTGCCTTCTGTAATTTGATATCTTTACTGAAGACGGAAGATTTGCATGAGAGACAAAGCATATTTTGCCTTTCCCCATTTTGAAGAAAACTACTGATCCATTCAAGAGTGCAATTAAAAATAGAATTTTCTTTATTTTTCATTAAAACAAGCATAATTTATCAGAGATATTTACGAACAATATTCTTGAAAAATTAATGTTTTAAACAATTTTAAATTTAATATATATATATAAATAAATATTGTTAATCCACGGCAGCACATAATACGCAAATGAAATTTTTCGACTTTTTAAGTAGATTATAGTCTGAAAAATAGAGTATGTTAAAAATTATATTATTAACAAGGCTTTAATAATTTAACGACCGACATGATCACCGAAATTTGAAAAAAGGCTAAAAATAGTGAACAAAAATTTCTGAAGTCGGTAATTAGCAGTATTTTTGTTTAAATTTGCCAAGGCACTAAATTTACCTGATTTGTGCATTCCATCCTAAATACTCTATCAACATTTTAGATGCACTTCCTTTTCTAAAAAGTTTATAAACTTACAATAAACACTGCTAAAAATGAATAATAATATTTAAGAATTGTATTATTATGAATCAACTTTGGTTCAACTGGATTAAAAATTTCCAGTAGACATGGCAAAATGACGAGTGAGCAAGTCTTACGTTACAGAAGAAACATAAGAAAGGTTGAAAATAATGGTAAAAACAAAATTATTAATCAATTAAAAGTAGAATCACACAGTAAACAAACACAAATGAGCTGTACAAAGGTGGATGTACTCCGATTGAGAAATGTAAAAAATCGGCAGTTACGCACATTGTCGTTTAAGCCAGGTCCAGACGCTACGTTTTGCACAACTTTTTGTCTGCGCAGTTCAACACGTTGCAGATAAAACATCGAGTGTAGATTGGAAAACTGCGCAGTTTTGGGTCTAAAGCGAAGACTGTACAGTTGCAGCAATAACTGAGCTAGAGAGCATAGATATCCTTGAACTGTGCATTACAAACCCGCACATGTAGATGGTAGCACCCTTTTCCGATTCATTTTGTTTCTCAGTTTTAATTTGTCAGGCGACAATGGCTGACTTTCGGCAATATTCTCGGGAGTTTCTCACAGAATTTATTGCATTATGCGAAAGTTTCCCATGCATTTGGCGTGTCAAATCCAAGGAGTATAGTGACAGGGATAAAAAGGGGGAGGTTTATGAGAGTTTAGTGGAAAAATTCAAAGAAATTGATTCAACCGCAAACAGAGAAACAGTTATAAAACATAATTAATTCTTTGAGAATTGTTTACCATAAAGAATTGGCAAAAGTTAATAAATCGCTTCAATCTGGGGCTGGAGACAAAAGAGAAGAGAGCATTTTTCTTCTGCAGTTGTCGAGCCACCAGAACAGGCAACAAAAAATATTTATTTTATGTAATCATTTGACCACTTTGAACGCCGTGTACTTCTGAGACGTTCCAACCTTTTTTTGAACAAGACACCATGCCAAAATTGGCCAGAGTAGTACCTCCTCCATGACGATATCACACAAAACTGAGCGAAATGTACAGAGATTTCAGCACCATGTGGACGCTTAAAAAATTGCAATGTTTTCATTCAGTCTTAAAACTGCGCAGACAAAAGGTTGTGCAAATGTAGCGTCTGGACCCGGCTTTAATGTAATCAAAAATCTTTGTAAAATTTATTTTTAAATCATTCAAAGGAGGCCTAAGCGGACCAAAACGTTAAAAAACGGACTTTGGAAGGAGAACCACTTGGGAGCCCTGTAAATACATGAGCAAGAACATATTTGTCAATGGAATGTTTGAGAATTCGAACGGT
Organism: Octonoba sinensis; assembly: GCA_038502835.1. Lineage (NCBI taxonomy): Eukaryota > Metazoa > Arthropoda > Arachnida > Araneae > Uloboridae > Octonoba > Octonoba sinensis. The sequence continues at coordinate 10,316,071 of CM076606.1, read as the reverse complement.
GCAAAATCTAGATATAATAAAATATAATAAAAAAATATGGCTATAATAAAAAATATGGCTTGACATCAATGCAACCTGTAATGCCGTCTTTTAGAACTTAATTTGCTCGGAATTGAAAAGTTATTCCTGTTCCCCTAGCTTGTTGATGCTTAAATTCCTACTAAAAATTTATTGAACAACTATCAACCTTAGCAAAATTACTCTGGTTTTTTTCTTTCTATTTATACGTACATATATATATATATATATTTTTTTTTTTTTTTTGTAAAATGTTTAAAACTAAAAAAAAAATCCTTATTTATTTTATGATTTTTGATTAGTTGTTTTCAATTATTCATTTAGCTAATATAGTCTTCAATAATTGTTTATTGTTTTTTTAAGAAGTTGCATATAGGTAAATTAAAAATTTTCTAAAAAATTCTTATTTACCCAAAATTTAGTACAGTAGAGCCTCGGTTATCCAAGCCCTGACTAACCGAGTTCCGGGTTAACCAAGGTACATTTGCCCTTGAAAAAAAAATTTTTTTGACGGCCGATGGGCTCATCACCGACTGGTGACGTCAGTCATAATATTAGTTTCTGGTGATATAAAGACCTAGAACAAGTCAAAGACCATTCCAACCGACCTTTTACGGGTACAGCCATTTCGTAAAATAGCAGCAAAAAAGCGAGGGAGTTCCGTTAAACAGAAAACAATACATACCGTAATTATCTGTGTGCCCACAGGTTATCTAAAAAAAAACTCCTGTTTTTACTATCTGCGGGCAATACATGGTATTTAAAAAATAATAATTACTATTTAAAAGAAAATTAAATTTATTATTAAATTGAAATCTCATGAAAACAGAGTCTTGCTTGGGAAGGAAGACTTCAATGGTTGAAATCTTTCCTTATCAGCGAAGATGTATCAATCCAATGGCCCTGGTATCAATATAAATCAACTCATCCCTCCTCTAACGACCAAAGCAATTCTTGACGCTTTACAAATACAGAATGCTGTTCTATTATGAGAATTGCGTACGCGATTCCTAAAAAAGAGCTAATCTTATTAAGTGGTTTCTTAAATTGCTCTTAAATAAAATGTAATGCACAAACAAAAGAAGACCAGGAAAAAGGATAGAGATAAGCAATCTAGCTGTCACGAGAGCCTTTTCTTCCACACTAATTAAATCACAATAGGCGGGTAGGACCAGAGCAGAGGTCGCTGTATAAACAAAATGTATAAACTAGATAACCATGTATAAACAAAATATGGTAAAATGTAAACTTTACAATATAATTTTAAATGTTAAAAGTGTTTTGCAATTTAAAATTGTTCCCTTATAAACAGTGTACCTTACAGAATGATTTGTTCATGTAATTGTTTTGGGTGCGGGTGATACAACGATGCAGGTTATACACCAAACTTGATTTTTTTAGAATGAATTTTTCTTCCTGCGGACTATACAACGATGCGGGCTATTTGTTGACCAATAATTACGGTATATATACTATATACATAAACTTCTTCACTCTACTGATGTGTACATATAAAATTAGATATTTGTATGTATGTAACGTCATTTATTAATTTCATAATATGTACAGTGAATGCCTTTTTTTTTTTTACATATTTGACTACATTTTCATTCACTTCAACCCATGTTTCTCTCTCGATTAGTGGACAGAGTTCGTGTCATCCACGTTTTCGATTATCCGAGGTACCCTCGGTCCACATTACCTCGGATAATCGAGGCTCTGCAGTATTTGTAAAAAGTAAATACCGTATATTTCCGTGTATAAGCCGAGAATTTTTGGAACGTTTTTGAAAGCTAAATCGTGGGGGTCGGCTTATGTATGGGTCCGATAATCTAAAAAAAAATTCAGTCTATATCTCGTGAAATATCGACTGATATAGAACTCTAATTATGCAATTTATGTCTCCTACATTAAGGAAATAATTAGCTTAAAATAAGTAGAGTTTTAAAAGAATATCATATATTTTACAACTGGATTTTGTGAAATGATCGCCGAAACAAAATGGCGAAATTTGCTCCCGACAATAATAATTTACTCGCGACTATCTGTGTATGCCTTTTTATTCCCGCTCATCCTTCTAATGTAAATGCAGAAAATAACTGAATTAAAACAATTAAGAAAAGGAAAACAAACTAGCAAACGCAGGGGCAAAATGAATGCATAGAGGAAAATGCAATCTCTCGCTCCGCCCTCACCTCAGATAGGGTTGCCAGAGATCACTCTGTCGCTGTTGGCGCCTAGCTTCTCCCTTGCACAGCGTCTTGATTGGAAAATACGTGATCTGGGTTTCCTCCTTGGCGAAATTTTCGCCCCTTTTGGCGATTCTCTTTCAACTGTAATTTTTTTTCTTCTATTTTTTATCTCGGCTTATATACGAGTTTTGAATTTTTGGAACATTTTTGAAGGAATAATGCACTCTCGGTTTATACACGGATCGACTTATATTCGGAAATATACGGTAGCTATAAATACTAAAATGAAATTTGAAGTAAATAAATAATTGAAACAAAAAGAGTAAAAAAAAAAAACAGAACGCAATTTTCGACAAACATGTGTACAATATCGGCATGGTTCAAAAAAAAAAGAAAAAAGCAGGAAACTATTAAAATAAAATGCAAAATAAGCAGATTTAAGTTAGCATGTGTGAAAAATATCTTCTAACTTGGAAAATAATTGAAATATGTATGCAATGCAAAAGAATTAAATTTTGTAATGTAGAATCCATTTTTCGGCAAAGCACGTGTATGATGTTGGCTGTTTTTATCTGTATATATTTTTTCTATTAAAAAATTGTTAAAATAAAATGCCAAATAAGCAGATTTAACGTTATGCATGCAAAAAATAACTTCCAACTTTCAAGGTAATTGAAATGATTACAGGATGGAAAAGGATTGAAATTTCAAGCACGGTAAGCAATTTCCGGTAAAAATAGGAGTAACAACTAGTTTCTGTGTGGCGCAAAAATTACCTCCTAATGCTTTCTTCTTTATCCAATTTTTAGTGGACAAAAGAATTTGGGAAAAAGTCATGTGTCAAGATTAAAGGACGGGAAAGGGGTTTAGCATTAGTGAATGGTAGCCATATTGGCGACTTCAATGAAAATAATGGTCACCAAAATGTGAAAACTGGTTGCATTTGGCGACTGCGAGTTTTTAGCTCTAGCTATTGGGTAATATTTAAATTATTAAACATTGTGTTGGGAAAAACCCGTAAAAAATAGTCATATCCTCTCCATTTTTAAAGGTATCGATCTGTTAATTGAAGATGTCCACTGCTTTTTCCTGAAATAGTATCAGGGTAACCTAAAATAGTAGCACCCTGATTTAACGTTTTTTTTTTTTCGGTACTACTGTGATATAATCCCCCCTTGGCGACTTTCGAGCTAGCACGCCAATTTGTAATGATTTTCGGTTGGTGATATCTTTTCGTTTACCCAGCGCCATCGATGTTGGCTGAGGTAATGTGTGGCAACCCTAAGTGGATTATGCAATGGGTGTTTTTAGAGTGTGATGGTTGGACTTTTAGAAAGTTCTCTTTAACTAATAGGTAGCTTTTTAGTAGTTAATTTCATCGTTAAAGTTTGTGGAGATATTTCCTGATGATAAAGGAAGAATGTAAAGTGTTAAAGTGAATTAATTTGGTTCAATTGTTTTGTATTATGGCGAGAGAAACGAATTCATATTAGTTTGTTAAGGCGGCATTTTTCGAATCTGACGGAAACGTTGTTCGTAGTTTGTGCTATCTGAAGTACGAAATTGTTTTGGTTGATAAGTGCATAAGTTTGGTTAATTGTGACTAAAAGCAAAGAAAAATAAAGTGGTAATTTTCGGACCATCTCGTCGTATTGGATTGTAAGTTTGATGCTATTTGGGATTAACATTGAAAAGCCAACTGGTTTAAAGTGAGTTCTTTATTTTTGTTAGTTTATTATCTGCTTATGTTATGTGTTTGTAAAGCTATAAAACAATGAATTTTCAATTGTTCTAAAATATTAGCTGTAGTAATTAGGGACGTTGCTAGTTTTGATAAAGTGGGTTTCCGTTAGTTTAATGTAAAATGTATTTGAAGTTTTCCGTGGAATTGCGCGATATTTTTACTATGTTTTTCGTTGAATAATTTTATGTAATGATAATTAATTGCAATAGTCATTATTGTGCATGAAATGCGTGTTCTTTCAACGAAGTGTTTTTATGGTATTTTTAATGTTGGTTTCCAATAGTTTAAGACAAAATGTACTTGAAGTGATGACCGTTATTAATTTTGTTGTCTAGTTTTTATGCTAGTTTTAGTGTAGGCTTCCAATAGATTGATGTAATATGTGCTTTAATTGATCAATGTTATATATTTTCTAATGGAGTCCCTTATTTTAAAATTCCCACAGCTTTAATAAACATTCGTTTTGCGTTGAATTGCGCGATATTTTAATTATGGTTTTTCATTAAAGAATGCATATCATTTTATTCAATAATGAATCATTGCAGTAGTTATTATTGGGCATAAATTGCATGTTCTTTTAAGAAAGGGTTTTTATTCAACTTTGAGTGTTTGTAAAGTAAATAATTCTATTTTTCGAGTAATTATCAATCCGTTAATGTATTGAATTGCTGTTGAAAAATGCTGTACGTGCTTTACATAGTAGCGTTGATATTGTGTCTAAGATCTAGTTTGCAATTTTTGGTATTTTACCGTTTTTTAGTGATTTTTCTTGACATGTTTGCTATGTGTATGATGTGACATTGATGGCGATAAAATCATCGCCAAGAGTGTTGTTGTATTCTATTTGAAGTTAGCGACATAAAACTCTTGTTGTTGGCGACGGTTTCTTGGCGCCAACGAAAAAGTCGCTAAGGGGGGTTATATCACAGTAGTTCCTTTTTTTTCAAGAACTGGCGGGAAAATATGTAATAGGAGGGAAAGCGTTATACAGGGATGGTCCAAAATTTCAAGAAGTACTGTATAATAATTTGAATGGACAGTAAACTCAAAGAGTAAAAATCATTTACATTACAACATGTTTATTACATAAGCAACACTAATTACATATAGTAGGACAAAATAGAAGACTACTTACAATTCAGATGCATTTTAAAAAATTTAACTTTTGCTTGGCTAATTTTTTTTTTAATCCCAAAAGGACCCTTCTCAATCGCTGAGAAGCTTTGCAAATGTTGCTCCTGTGACTCATGTCACTCGACTTTAATCCCATGAAACTTTTGAGTCGTTTCTATTATGGATGCAATTTCAGCTAAAGAGTATGACTTCTGATGCTTGAAGTCATGATTTCAGATTTCTTTCTCTTAAAAAGGGCAAATAATTGTGAACATGTTGCTTGCAGTGGTGTAGTTGAGGGGGGACGCAGGGAGACGGCGTCCCCCTACCCTTTTATTTTAATACAAGCGTCCCCCCCACCCCCAAGCTTTTATATTTTAACACAAACATCCCCCCACTTTTGATTTCAATTGCTTATTTTCTTATGTATCAGCGTCCCCTCCCCCCCCCCCCCCAACTGTTTTTTCAGAACTACACCACTGGTTGCTCGAGGGGCCCCCCAAACATGAGTTGTGCCTATGAGTGATTCAAAATGTAAATCGGGCCTTGACTATTACGTGATTGTCCTAAGAAAAGAATATTGTAACATACTGAACAAGCACATCTTCTTTTTCCGCGGATTACCTTTAGGACAAAATATTGATTATCCGCCACCAACCAAAACTGCAAAATCCTTATTCTGCGATGAACAGAATCCTTAAAGTGTCTCACCTTTATGGTTGGAGTGCAAAAATATTTAATTTTATTTTGAAATTAAAAAGAGCATTTTTAGTTTTTACTTAATCTAGTCAATATTGAAAGAAACCAACAAAAAATATCAGCAAGAAAACCCCATGATAACCAATTGAAACACACAAACACAGTAGAAGGCTGGTGGTTTGAAACAAAAAAAGCATTGCAAGGAATCAGATTAAAAATGAATTTTCTAAGTACATACCAGATCTTGATTTTTGAACTACTGTATCTTTTGGATCTTGAATATGCAATTTAAACTGCTCCGAGCTAGGAGTCGACTTTAAAGGCCGAGGCTTTTTCAATGGTTCTCGAACATTTCTCACAGTTTTAGCACTCATTCTAAGTACAAAATAAAAATTTCAGTTTTCTTTCCTTTTTTTTAATTTTAACAATACAATTTTCATCAAAAAACATCACAGCATAGAAGACATATATAAGTAAAAAGATAATACATTTAATGACACACCTAAGCTGAATAATTTATTTTTTTTTACAATTCAATGTGAAAAATACAGGGGAAAAGATGTCAGCCTTTGGATGTAACAGTTACTCATGTGTTACGTCCATAACCAAGCCACAGGAATTTTGTGAAGGGTCCCAAAACGAACCTGAATTTTCTCTGGCGAGACCCGAGGTCACTTTTATTGTGAATATCCCCCCTCCCTTCCAGTTAGTTTTTAAAATTACAAATTGAAAAGCAAATAAATAATATATGGAATTATGAACTTTAGAAAATATTAAAAATCACTCTCAAATAAAGATTACTAAAAACAATGATTTCAGTAATGATTTACATGCTGATTAGAATGAATTTTCTTTTTAGTATGCAATAAATTACCTACTGTCAATATAAGAAAAATCTTATTTGTCTTGAATAAATTTTGCAAAACCAAAGAGAAAAACACATTTTCGGAATTTTTAATTGAATTCAGAAATACCTTATTTATGAATTTTGGGTATTTACGCTGAATTATAAATACCGTGGTATTTTACATCTATAAACAGGTCACCCATAAACGATTCAATGAAATAAAATAAGTTTATGATTTAAGTCAGGATGGCAAGAATACTAAGTTTAGACACTAAGAAGGAAGGAAAATAATTAAGCATTAATGCAATAGCACTTATTTGCATAAAAAAGAATAGCATACAGAAGCTTTCAGGGAAAAAATTATTAAAACAATATAACCTCCACAGCAAAGCTAAGCACAAAGAAATATTAACCAGAACGACACATATTTATTAATTTCTATACTTTTCAGGCATATTTGGAAATTATTAAGTTATTTGAAAATATATCATAAAAAAAAAGAGAACATTTTGTAAGAAAACCTTTTTGTAATAAATACACATGGGAGATATTGGCATGTTTAAATAGAACACATTAATCGTTCTTAGTAGTTAAATATATCCTCTACATACGTAAAAACTTACTTCGGATGAAAAATGTTACCCTTTCTTTCGAGAAAACAAACGAATTTAAAAATTCTTCGTCACAAAGACCGATGAAAAGAACTCAGAAGAGTGCAGTTTACGGAGCGACGAAGCCCTATTTTGAAGGAGCATGCATGATGAAAGGAAAACATTCGTGGCACTGTGGCACTAAAAAGCGAGAGTATTTAGATACATAAATTCTGTCAATTATGTGTTAAAGGAATATGATTGGTTAAAATGATTCTTCTTCTTCTCAACTCTTTTAAACAAAAATTTTCTTCTTTATTTTCATTTATTTATTTATCTATTTTTGAAATTTATATAACTCAAAAAGAAAAATACATATTTTTATTTGTAAAATTTAAAGTTAGCGCTCATATTTAAAACATATTCTCCGTAAAAAACAAAAAAAATTTACTTTTGACCCCGCCTACTTTACTTTGGGAATAATTGCGCTGCTTAAATTCTGCTATACTGAGCAAGATTTACTTCATCTTTAATTGTGATGTGATTTGTTATTCTCTAATAATATTAATAACATATTACTGTTTCTTTGGGGACGAATCTTAATGCCTTCCTAAAGGTAAAAGGTACGCTTGCTATAGATTGACGAGTATAATTGGTTTAATAAAGAATTTCTGTAGAAGAAAAAATCCGTAAGACATTCTAATGAAATTTGCCTGTGCAAATCATTGTATGTAGTAGTTTCCTTTTTGTGGTACGCTGTACACATGCCCTTTTTGGAAATCGTATTTATATTTTCATTGCAATTTTGACTTTTATCGTACCCTTTTTTATGTATGCAAATTTAAAAAAAATCCTAACCTTTTAAAAAAATTCCTTACGAGCATTACCAATCAAATTGTGTTTAATCCATCTCCTTTATAAAACTTTTAATCTTTTTATAAATTTAAACATTCAACGTTTGAAATGAGTTCGAACTAGACATTTGTCTGATGTATATAAATACGTTAAACAGGAGGATATTTATCTGCCAGTATAATGAGACACATGCATAAAATCAACACCGATTAAACAATTCATGAAACAAAATTTTCAATTTGTCTGCTAGACTTAATTCTTATTACCATTGCTATTGGTAAAGAACATTATTTATAACTGCTTTTATTGTAATGTGTTTGTTGATTAATTTCAAGCTAAACTTTTCCAAAATATTGAATGCTGTGTGTATTAAATTATATAATTTAATTTTTTCTTCAAAGGTTAACCGTATGGTTCATTTATAATACTGCTATAAACAGTGGACTTCTTTTAGGAAAATTAGTGACACTTCTGAATTTAATAATTTTCTCATGAAACTAAACCATCAGGAGCAAGCAGAAGGATCCATTTACTATTAAAAAAATAACAATGAGAAAACTTTTCTCTCTTTTCCAGTTTTTTTTACAAATCAGAAAAGATATTTATATTAAAAGAACCAAATCAAATTTTTTCGTCAGGTAGGCATTAATTGAATGTATTGACACTACTGTTGATCATATGTTTTGTCTGTATATTAAAAAAACATTAAGACATGTGAATGTAACAGTAAAAGACTTTTAAACTGTCCAATCTGTAAAATGCAATTTTCTATAAAATGAGAGATTAATTTAGAGAATTTGGAACTTTTCAAAAGTAAACAAGATATGCATTTTTAATGAAACCTATAGTTTTCATTTCAAAAATGGCAGGAGTTTTTTGTAAGTTAACTTTAAAAGTTTTCAAATTTTCCCCTTAATTACAAAGCTTTTTTTACAGTAAAAAACTGGCATTAAGGGGAAAATTTGAAAAACTTTTAAAGTTAACTTGCAAAAAAAATCCTGCCATTTTTGAAATGAAAACTATAGGTTTCATTAAAAATGCATATCTTGTTTACTTTCATAACATATAAAACATCATGTATAAAACATTTGTTTACTGTTTTTACAATTAAAAAAGTGGTAACAAATCCTTGTGTAACTAACATACCACAGACCAAGCAAAAACACATGGATAGTTGAATTACTTTTTATTGTGTAGCATATTTATTTCTGAATGATTTATTTTTTTGGATCTGTGATCTCTGAAATGATCAATGTAATGAAAATGTCTATGAAGCAAAAAAAAAAAAAAACCTCTTGTGTCAAGTAGTGCATTATAATAATCACAGTAAACCCTCCAAAGTTGACCACCTCTCTAGGTTGACCAAAATTTTATAGTTTGAATGGTCACAATTCATTTTCAATGGAGAGTTTCCTCTCTATGTTGACCACCTCCGTAAGTTGTATGTTGGCCACTTTATAGTAGGTTATTTGAACTAAATATCTATCATTCACTCTCTGTAAATTGCCCACTGATGTTTTCCTGAATTTGCTTTTTCCCCCATTTGTTCTTCATCTAGTTTTTCAGGAATTCCTTCATTCGGGCTTACCTGAGTAACATTCTCACCCCTTGTGGTGCTCCATTCATTGTTGATTTCCAGTATCATACAATGAGAGGGATTGTGCCCACCCTTTAGTTAAGGAGAAATGATAGGGAAACCCTTTGAACATTTTCGTTTCTTCATCTGCATACATTGTCTGTAATTGTTGGAATTTGGAAAAAGGTCAGTGGAGTGGGTGATGTGCATAGAATTAAACTAAGCAGATTCTCTGGCGTTTTTCTGTTTTTTTTGAGCAACTTAAAGATTTTGCTGCATAAAAATGACCAAGCATGTTTAAAGGACTTGCAAACTGTGAAAATGCTTTTTACAGTTACCTAATGAACAAAAAGAGGGCTCAAACAAGATTTGAATCATTCCTTAAAAAATTGTAAAAATGTACCTACAGTAAAAATAAAAATGAGTATGTGCTAAATTTTTCTTTAAAAAATACTAAAAAAGTTTCATGAATATTCTCTAATATTGTACTAAATTTTTTTCTAAGAATTCCCTAAGTTGACCACCTCCATATGTTGACCACTTAGTTACAGTCCCTTAGGTGGTCAACTTATGGAGGTTCTATTGTATATATTCTACTGTACCCTGTGGCAAAAACATTTTGTACATTATTTCTACTATACCCCACCACATTGTCGCAGGGATACAATGAAATCTTCTTGCAGACAGTTTTTGTCTACAATAATAAAGAACAATTTTAATTTGTATGTAACTTTCTGACACATTTTTTCTTGCAACGGCACAGACATATATTCACCTCTTTCTACTCTGTCCCTGAGACACTGCAGGGGAAAATGTTTTTTAAAACTGTGGAGGAACATTTCCATGTACATACCAGAATCTGATTTCGTCATGAAAACTCATGAACTAAATGAACAAGTACACTCGCAATAAAGTTCTGGCAGTAGAAAAATTAAATACAAAAATGGTAACCAGCTACAGGTACAGGGCCCAGCTAGGCTTGTCCTAGACAATTCAACAATCCCCCAATGAACCAGAGCATCATTCTAGCCCAACCACACCCCCGAAGGAAGATCTCCTAATTGTGTCATAGTTGTTTATTATTTGTTATGGTATAGGATGCTCTTTCTAGAGCCTGTTTAAATTAATCTGAAAAGGTATTCTCATTCAAATGCAGCTGAATGAACTGTTCTTTTTTTTTTTCTAAAATACTAAAATGAACTGACAATAGGAACATTCAATGAAGAAGCTTGAAAGCAAACTGCCAGCTGTTGTGTTAATTTTTTGATGTTAACTAGGAAATACAAAATCCCATGAAGGATCTTTTTATGAATTATAATTTTGTGTTTTTCCAAAGTAATAAATCTGCATCTTTCTTCAATATCTGAACTTTTCTTCTTAATTTGTTTGACAGATTGTTAATTAGTTATTTTGTTCTAATGAATATTTTTCTTTCTATTGTTTAGTGTGCATTTGGTGCATCTTCCACTATCATGGGGGAAATTCTACGTTCTGCAGAGCTGGAATGCCCATCCAGCCCTGCTCGTTTGGAATATACATCTGACAAACATCCGCGACACACACTGGAAGCTGTTAATCTATTACGGAAACATCGTGAACTGTGTGATGTAGTACTTGTTGTTGGACAACGGAGATTGTTTGCACATCGTGTTGTTCTTTCTGCCTGTAGTCCTTATTTTCATGCAATGTTTACGGGGGAACTTGCAGAAAGTCGACAAACAGAGGTTTGTAGAAATATTTTGGTTTCAAAAGTTTAACATTGAATTTTGTGCAAGCTTTTTATTTTCAGTTTTATATTTTTATTTTATCAAAACAAGACGTTGAATAAAGATTTCATTTAACTAATTTTGATTTGTTATATTATCTCTGTAGTGCATGTACATAAAGTCAACTATAAATATGTAGTATTTAAAACTTATAATTATGCTTATAATTAAGAGTGATATTTAAAAAACACAAAGGATTATTATGTATTGGGAGACAGGAGGCATGAAATGTTCTTGTTATGTTCTGCAAATCATTCCCAAATGTCAAAACTGAATGGGAAAAACCAAAGCATTATATTAAAGTGTATACATATGCTAGTTTATTTGAATAAATTTGAAAGTCTTCTTGTTAAAAGCTTTTTTTCTATTGTATATAGTGTATTTACTATATTTCCAGGTGACAATTCGTGACATAGATGAACATGCAATGGAACTTTTGATTGACTTTGCATACACTTCTCATGTGGTGGTAGAAGAAGGCAATGTGCAAGTTCTCCTTCCCGCTGCATGCCTTTTACAGATGGCTGAGATCCAGGAGGTCTGTTGTGAGTTTTTGAAGCGCCAATTGGATCCATCGAACTGTCTTGGCATCAGGGCTTTTGCTGATACACATTCTTGCAGGGAGTTGCTCAGAATTGCTGACAAATTCACACAGCACAACTTCCAAGAAGTGAGTTGAGAGTTTCATCGGTCTGACATTACCTTGTACTTGCAATGTATGGTATTTTTTAGGATTTACTCGTCTTGAAATGTGCTGTATCCATTTTGATCATTTTTATGAAATTGTCAGTCTGTTATGTCTCTATATGGTCCCTTTTTTTTTTTTTTTTTGCCCACTGTAACTCAAAAAGTAATGCACGGATTCGAACAAAATTTGGAGCACACGTGGACCCTGGTGAGAACTGGCACTGATTATTATTTGGCTCGAATACATTTAAAGAGGGATGAGCAATCGAATGTTTTTCTTGATTTGCATGAGTGCAATATCTCAAAAAGTAATGGAAGAAATCAAACAAAATTGGGTATACAAGTGCACCTCAATAGGAACAAGTGCTTATTACATTTTGGCGCCAAGGGGGAACTAGCAAACAAACTTTTTATTAGGTTTTTGTGGGTGCTGTAACTCAAGGTGTAATGAATAGAATTAAACGAAATTTGGTGCACACATACATCCTGATAGGAAGTAATGGTGATTAAATTTTGGCACCTTTCCCTACAAGAGGGGTAGAGCGATTGAACATTTTTCTCTCTAAGCGTATATCTCAAGGTTCAAACAATTATATTCTGGCCCCAAGGGACGAGGTTTTTTGTATTGTATTGTTGCCATTTGACCTACACACTAATAAATGAAGTTCTTAGCAATATTTTTAGCATTTTGAGGCTTTGCTGGTAGCAAAACCTTTTAACTAGTTTATCTTGGTTTAAAATCTTTTTTAATATATAAAAAATCCCCCCCCCCCCCCAATAAAAATTTATATCACCATTGGGATATTTGGCGAGTAGTAATGTTCATATGAAGGAAATAGCAGTAAGTTCTGTGATGGTTACAAGAGCATAGTTTGTTTGATGTTCATCGTGCTACTTGGTTTTGTCAAAATAATTTTCATAGAATTTCAGATATTTTTATATGTTTGATATCCAAAGTTATTACTTTTTCTCTTTGGTATGGAGATCAAGAAGGATAGTGATGTCGAAATCAAAAAGGAAAAATACCAATTGGTATAAAAACTTACATGTAATGTACTTTCATGATTGGATACTTGGCCAAATTTATTTGGATAATTTGATACATGTATGTTTTTGTTTTCTTGAACTATTTTAAACCTCTCTAGTACTTTTTTCTTTAAAATTCTAATTCTTCAATCTTGTAATGATACTGTTAGATCCAATACAATTAATCAATAATATTAAAATCTGAGCCCCCAGCAAAGACTGAAAAATTTTGTTCAATTTCATTGAGTAGGAAATTTTATGTATTTGTTTATGTATCTTACATATTCTGTTTTATATTTTGCAAATATTTTTTATTTAAAACTGGTATAATTATTGATTAAAATTTCTTTTTCATGATAGGTTATGGAAAGTGAAGAATTTCTGTTGCTTCCTGTCAATCAATTAGTGGATATCATTTCTAGTGATGAACTTAATGTGCGCAGTGAAGAGCAAGTGTTTAACGCAGTTATGGCTTGGGTTAAGTACGATGTTACCCAACGTAGACAACACCTTACTCAGGTATGCATTTACATGTTATACCCTTTCTTGTAAATTTTTATCTTTTTGCAGTAGCTTTTTCATTGAAATGTCTCTTGCTCGTGTAATACCTGAATCAAGTTTCTCTCCTCCTTGCTTGCTTTTATTATCCAAAATAGGAGAAATTAGAACTTTTTTTATTAACCCCTAAATGAAGGAAGTGTGTGCTTTCCTTCAAAAAAATAAAGAATTCAAACTTGATAACCATGATAAGAACAAGATAAAATAGTTTGAATTTTTGCTATGTTTAGATTCAGTTATGTGTAACGAGTTTTTGTTAGATGAGGATTTGATTTTCCATTATAAAAGTTAGTATAGGTTAATATTTCCTGAAAAATTTGGTTGGAAACTAAAACTTTTGTAGAGAATGTTTTTAACCCTCATGGGTTCCTCCCGTTTTGGTTATACAGAAGACCCTTGGGGTCATTTTTGACCCCAAGCATTCCTTCAATGACTTTATAATGATTTTGCATGTTGTATGTATCTTTTAAATTTACACACTATTTAATGAAAAAAATAAAAGCCCAATTAAAAAAATTATAAAGTAAAATTTAGTTTATGTATTAAAAAAGTGTTAATTTTAAAGGAAAACCATAAAATAACCGGAGATCTATTTGCAATTGTCGTAAATCTGAAACAAATGGTTTTTGCAAGTGTATTTGAACCACTTGTAACATTTTTTATTAATTTTTCTATCCAGTTTTCTTGGATTAAATTTTCAATATTCCATTTTTTTCCATCTAACTTCAAAGGTCTTGTGTGCAAAAGCACTAACTTAAGAAAAATAAAGTAAAAATGAATTCCTGGCATTATTTTATATAAAAAACCAAAAGAATGAAAGTTGGAAGATGCCTTTAAACACAAATGGTTAGTTATACTGAAATTATGCCAAAGCAATTTCATTAAGGGGTTCCATGAAGGTTAAAATTGTGTATTTACTCCCCCCTCCCAAAAGACAAAAGTTTTTATAATCAAAGCCATCTTTTTAATAGCATGTTATATGGTGTAATTGAATGTAACTTAATGATTAGGATCCTTGGGATTTGTTTATTTTTTATGAGTTGCTAAACATAATGAATAATATCACATGAAGAAAAAAAAACCATCATTGTGTGTTACAACATTTTTTTTTCTTGACAGGTGCTTCAACATGTACGACTTCCCCTTCTGAGCCCAAAATTTCTTGTAGGAAGTGTGGGGGCAGACCTACTGATTAGAGGTGATGAAGGTTGCCGAGATCTTGTAGACGAAGCCAAAAACTATCTTCTACTACCTCAGGAAAGACCTTTAATGCAAGGACCTAGGACTAGACCACGGAAGCCAGTGCGCAGAGGGGAGGTACTTTTTGCAGGTACGTAATCATTTAAATATCATACTTGATGAAGAAGGTTGGGATATCTGTATAAAGGCAATCACAAGAACAGTTAGTTCTTGGTAGAAGAAGATAAAAAATAAAATACTTTGTTGTGTTTGTCTGTTAAAAAATATTCTTATTTATTGAAATATTTCAAGTGTATCAAGCTTAAAAAATCAAAAAGTGTATATTGTATACCTAACTATTTAAAAACAAACTAAGTTTTATTGCCCTTAACTTTTGAATCCATGATGTTTTTTAGGAGTAAATAATAAACAATGGGACAGGGTTTGTATCCTCATTAAAAAACTTTTTTTAAAAATTGTTGAACTTTATTTCTTTATCTAGGGCACTTGAAAGCTGCTGGATATTTAATTTGTTGCTGCATTTGTTTTATAATTTGCTTTTAATACTAATTTTGTTTTAAAAATCCATTAATCTTCCCAAAATAACAAACTGTTCTTTTGTATTAACAAACTGAGATATGATAGTCTGGACGAGTATGTTAGTAGAAGATTGTTAGCTAAAACTATGTGCATGCATATTGCAAATTTATTATTCAAAATGTTTTCTTCAATGTGCATATTTTCATCTTTTGCATAATTTCTTTTGCACATATTTTAATCTTTGAATAATTTTCTTTGTGCATTTAAGGAAATTAATCTTGTAACTAGTTTGACAATTCTGAACACGGGCTTTTCTTGTAGAAAAATTTTATCTGACTTACACTCTCAAAATGACAAAGCGCTAGCGTAATGTATGCTTAAATGTGTGATGCATGCATTGTAATGTTTACAGAGGGAAGTATCTTTTTTTTATGCTAAGCAAAGAAATATTATTCATAATTTCCAGATAATTCATAAATTCAAGATTATTTGTTTTACTTAATTCTTTAAAACAATTTTTAATTTACCCTTCCCTACTCGTGTGCCTATGAAGTGACGAAGAGGTACAAATAAATATTATCCCCTGCAGTAAATGTTTGGCTCGAAACCAGAAAGTTTCGGACTGAAGTCCCGACATTGCTGTCGCTGCTTTGACACATGTGGGGTTGCTGCTGTGGCATGTGAGTAACCTTTTCGCTACGGCACTCGTACAACCGTTGTACCAGTAAAAGTTCTCTTTTTGCCACCATTCTAACTGCATAAGTAGAGTATCCAAGGATAATTTATCCCCTTAGTATGAGAGCTTTATTGACATAGATTTTGTTTCCTAAAACTGCATAGCTGAAATTCTCACAGTAACTATTGTAACTAATAGCCTAAATGTATGCTAACAGTTCATTTTGTTCCTCACATGCTTGCCGTAGTGTAAAGGTTAACTAATCCTCATCCATTGTCTGCTTGGATTTTTCTTGGTTTTCTCCTATTCATTGTACAAATGTTCAGCATTCACTTACGGGGGGGGGGGGGTTCAGTAATAAAGCAGTTTTCTTCTTTTAGATACATGCAAAAAAAAGAAAAAGAAATCATGTAAGGAACGTTGGTGCAATATATATTTGCATTTTGCCTTTCTATTTTACTGCTACATCATGTAATATATTTCAATCTTATATTTTGCAAGTTTTATTCTCTCTTCTTGTTTTAGTGGGTGGTTGGTGCAGTGGGGATGCCATTGCAAGTGTTGAGAGATATGATCCCCAAGGCAATGAATGGCGTATGGCAGCACCCATGTCTAAGAGAAGATGTGGTGTGGGAGTAGCAGTTTTGAATGACCTTCTGTATGCTGTTGGAGGTCATGATGGTCAGTCGTATCTCAATTCCATTGAAAGGTAATTTATCCTTTTCCTGTATGATTTTTCTTGCTATTATATTTATAATTATTTGTTTATTTTTCCATAAAAATAAATCCTATTTTCCTATGAAAATTTTGTCATGTTCTGTTTGTTCTCTTATCGGAAGTTCGACTTACTGCTTGTTTTGGTTTCTACCATTGTAATAGTGAGAACTTCCTAATATTTTAATAAATGTGTAGATCATTGGTAAAATGATAATACTAATAAGTTTTCCTAAAAACATATGTACAATTGAATTTAAAATGTTAATAAAAAAGACAATCTAAATAAATCTTACTTTTTATTTATCTTTCATATTTTCTTAAAATAATTCAGGGTTGGCAGGTTTTTGACATGCGACGGTTTAAACCGGTTTTAATCATGGTTAAAACCAGCTTGTCAAAAACCTCCCCGTCAAAAAGTGTCAAAAACCTAATTTGTAAAAAAAAAATTATCAAAGAAATTATTTAGCATAATTGGATAGACTTTAATCAATAAATTTTAAATAAAACAGCATAAATGCATTAAAACTGCTGAGTATAAACTACAAAAATATATTCTTGCTGTAGCACAGCCAGAATCTATGTCTGAGAGTGATTTTATTCTTAAGAATTGTTTTAAAAATCAAGTAATTGTTTTTTAAGTGCACAAACACGGGTTTCTGTTTTCTGATGCTGTAGGAGGGGTTTTACTAAAACACATCTTTTGTTGTGCCCTGCCAGTGCATCTTGAGATACATTCTATTTGTAGAATATTTTCTGAAGTGACATTTTTTTAATAGAAATTGTCAACACTTATTTAATGAATAATTTTTTTGTGCATGCATACTTTTAATTTCTTTCAGAAAAGATGTACAACTAATAAATACTTAATTATATTTGTTGTAATTAAAATTGTGTATGTTTAATCTAGTATGTTGCAGAAACAAATTTATATTTTAAAATTTTTTTATGGATAGAAACAGAAAGTAATCCATGACAATTGAAATCTATGAAGCTATGTACTTTCCCCAGGATAGGGCATATTCAAAGGTGCTTTCCTACCAGTACAAAGAAATATTGACACTAAAACAGCTTTTCTTAATTTCCCCCCTTGTATTCCTGTCAAATATGCAAAAAAATCCACACCAGAAAGAAATACGCGTAAAAAATTGAAAATTAAGTCATAGACAAAGAAAAGTATATAAATTAATATTTAATTATAATTCAATGTATACTAAAACTAAGGAACATTATAATTAAACAAAAACAATGCTGTATCTTGCTATTATTAAGTCTTTTTTTTTTTTTTTTTTAGCGTCTTTTAATTGTATTGGGGTTTTTGACGGTATAAACCGGTTAAAACCTGGTTTTAACCTATGTCATGTCAAAAAGTAGTTTTTGACGGCTAAAACCCAACCCTGAAATAATTCATTATTTTAATTTGCAGTAGACATTTTTGTGACTTGTAAAAGTAAATTCTCAAGCTTTTCTTTTGCACGGTCATAAATACAGCAGTGTCTATTCCCTCCGTACGCTCTACATATTTCCAGAAAACTTCATGGAACTATGTGCTTTTGCTATACTTGGGACTGTCATCTCTAATGTTTCTTCATCCAGTAGTACTTTCATCATTTTCTTCCGTGTTTTGTACAAACAGTTTGTCTAAAACATCACTGCAAACTGCAATATTTTTATCAAATCACTCACTTGCAGTGGTATTTCTTTAAAGAAGTCGCATTTTTGGAAACAGTTTCATATCATAGTTTATTCCTAGCTCTAAAAAGTAATCTCATAGCTTGAAGCGCATTATTCTTGAATGAAACATTTTTTTCAATATTGTTGTTTTCCACGTAAATCATCTTCAATACAACTTTTCGAGGCTATTTTGATGGAATTGGAACAGAAGTGAAAGAATTTTTCACTTTATTACTTGTAAAATAAGATTTTTCTAATCTTTTATCTATCAAAATTTGAAAGTCATCGTTGAAAAAAGAGTTGAAGGAAATAAACATTGAGATAAGGAGAATAACTACCATGGAATTGAAGGGAAAGGGGGTCGGGACCTGATGAAAAATCCGACTTATAGTAATATTCGAGTTATCATAAATTGACTGCATATGAATTGAAAGATCTCTGTAGCCAAAATTCAAAACTTTTATGTGAAAAACTAATACTAATACAAATTTTGAAGTACAAATTAATTACAAAGGGACGGTTCATAAATGAGGGCACGCTTTTTTCCCATATATTTGACCTCCTACCCCCTTTGTCGCAATATGTCACACTTCAATGGATCCCCCTACCTGCTTTGTCATATGTCATGCTATGTTACATAAAGCATGATGTCACACTTGTTACCCCCTCCCCTTGTCACACTTTGTCACAATTTAACTAACCCCCCTCCCCCTCGAAGCGTGACATCATTTATGAATGACATAGGCAGGGATGCACAAACTATGGCCCGCGGGCCACAATTGGCCCGCCGAGCCTTTTGAATTTGCCCGCTAATATAGTTAATAAAAAAGAATAATTATAATAAAATTTTTAAAAAATACGAAAGAAAAAATAATTGTAAAAAAAAGCTTACAAAAAATCGTAGTAAAAAAAAACGATCGCAACGCCGCTACTGAATTTTGGTCGCAATTTTCGGAACTAATCGCCATATTTAATTTTATTTTATTGGAAATACTTCAGAAACTAATCAAATTATGATAAAAGTGGTAGAATATTGCATTGTCATCTAGTTCTGAGCTATATGTAAAGTTTTAGAACAATAGCTTATTGGGAAATGGTCAAAAATTCGACTGCTGGATTTTTCGAACTGCCATTATGTGCGTTATTTCGTCTATAAAAGAATTTTGCCCCATTCCTGCTATGATTTCTTTAGTTAATTCAAAGCAGCGATCGTTAGACATATCATGCATAATGTCATTATTTTCGTCTTTATCTATTTCGTATTTCATCGTTATCTTGGTCTTTGTCATCGTTCGGGTGTTGCACCATTTGGATGCTTTTTTCACACGATCAGCTATTGCGGAAAATTCGCGAATCTGCCGTATTAGAAATTCTCCAAACTTTCGTTGCAGTCCAACTTTTGTTGCAGTTCGTCTTCGACTACTGACGACACAATTAAATAAACGTATAAAAATCTAATTACCTATTTCGTTCATGTTTAATTATTGAAATAAAATAGAGAAAAGGTCCGATTTTTCTCAAGTATCTTTAGGGATTTTTTTTTTTTTTTTTAATTTTCATCAGCAAGTAAGTTGACGCCCCCTCCCCTAAAAAAATATCGTTTTTAGACTAAATTTTTCGACTTATAAACACTGAATATGTTACTTGTAAAGGAAAAATGCGTATTTTTAAAGGCATTTAAAAAAATTCGTATTTTTACTAAATGGGCAAAAAAATGCGAACTTTTCAAAAATAGCGGGAAATTCACAAAAAATTCCCATTTTTCTGGTTCCCGGATAAGAGGTTCTGTACTGTATTACTATGCCAATTTAACTAATAAGATTTTGAAATGGTAAGTTAAAAAAAGAAGTCTACCAGCCAAATTGACTAGTAGTAATTCTGAATCGCAAGGATTTAACGTGATATACAGACTCACAGCATTTGGATTTTGCTCTTTAATATATGTGTGTTTATTTCTTCTGTATTTATACTCGCACTTTTAACTAATTTCTCATTTCAACTCTTAATATATATTTTAAATTTTACATTATAAAATGTCAAAGAAAAATTATCTAAATTATAAAGAAAGTTATAATTTAGAGAATAAGGCTGTGTTTTTCTAAGTTGAAATTACCTTTTTATTTTCCATTTGTTTCATTTTTCACATATTTTTGTAAAAAATTCTAGCATTCCTCTTTTTTGCTATTTGACCAATCACTTCATTGATATATATAAATGTTGTGCAATTAGTTGTTTAGAAATCTTATACCTCATTTTGTTTGAATTCATTTACATTAATTTTTTTAAACTTTTATTTAATAATCTGTTCCCAAGTACAGTAATTATTAATACATGTAAATTGTACATATTACCACTAAATAAAAACTGAAATACACCGTGTATTTTTATGAATAAAACATTACTTTACTTTGGCCCCCAATCTGATACTATCTAATGTTTTGGCCCTTCACCCAAAAAAGTTTGTGCATCCCTGACATAGGCGTAACTAGGGTTGGTGAAAGGGGGGGGGGGTCAACCTAAAAATGTACAGACTAAACACCAATAAAAAGTAAAAGAGTTGAAAATTTACTAGTCATAAATACTTGTCTCTAAAGATGTACTCTGTGTTTATTTCAGGCATCTCCCGTGGGAGAGCTACCCCCTCGGAACAAGTCACCCCCCCCCCCCCCCCGACAAAAAAATTCAGATCACAAGTTTTAAAAAAAGAAAGAAAAGAGAAATTATGCTTTTAAGACACTTTACTTTCAGAAACATTTTCAGGGAAAGGACATTGAACACTATTACGAGTGACACCAGAAGTAACTTAAAAGATATTAGACTTTATTTTGAAAAAAATTGCAGGGAGAGAGTAACCAAACTCCTTTCTGTTTCCTCTAACATCACCAAAGTATCCCGAAAGTGCATTGCTAGGAAGATTTCAAAAAGTTTCCTGGGGAGAGCCCTCGAACCCTTGCCTCCAGAGTTAGCCTAAGCATTATAGATGCAAGACCAGTTACAAAAATATAAGTTACAGAAGCCCCAATACCCACTCCTCTAACTTCACCAAAGATCTAAACATACATCTACTATATATATAGCAAAAAGCTATCATATATGTAAAAAAATTCATATTAACATTTCTAGTCCTATATATCTATATATATGTATATATAAAGGGTATGATTTTGAAGCATACACTGCCCTTCCTAATTCTTAACATTCTCCCTTTTGCTCCGGAGCCAAGGCAGTATCCAGAAGATTTTTTCGGGAGGGGGGGGGGGCGGACTTTGACACACTTATGTTAAGCAAAGTTTCAGGGAAGAATATATGATACATTGCAAAAGATTTCTGGGGGGGGGGGGGCGTGGGTCCCTCTTCGCCTGTGGATACGGCCTTGATTCACAAAAACATTAAACATTCATTACAAGATCTATTAGTTTATTTTTTAAATCAAACGCAATAGAAAATTCAATATTTACCGCTAAGCAATCTTCTATGTCCAAAGCTGGGAAATAGTGGAATTTTAGAGAAAAAAATCCAAATTCCCCTACAAAAAGGCTCATCCCCGCAATAAATTTCTAAAAATTTTGTTAAATTTGTAGCAAAACATACCTCAGAAGTGGAAGCGTCCGAATCAAATTTTCTTTTCTTTTTGGATGACGAACGTGTCCATCGCTGGAGTGCAAACATTATTATGTATCGAAAATAATTAAAAATGTAGCTAAAATATAAATAATACTTGATTGTAAATTAAAATGCAGCATTAAACCATAGCAGTGAGATTGGAAACATTGAACAGATGATTTCCAGAGCCGTAATGCAATCAGTGATGGACCATCTATATATATAAAATGAACTTTTGATGTTGTGGCTGTGCGCTCTACAGCAAAATGTATGCAACGAACGATTACTAAAATTTGAACAAAATTCTATTATAGCCTGATGCTTTGCAAGACGAAGCCGTTTTTTTGAAATTCGACCTAATATATATTTTAATTTAACAATTAACTATTAATCTTCCAGTATTTTCTTTACTTCTTACGAGCTGTTTGAAGAAATGAAGTGAAGTGCATTAGAAATTCCGCGGTTGAATGTAAACAAAACATCGTTTGAGCCATGAGGCGAGGGCGAGTGCCTTGCATGTAACGAAAATCAGTGTTTTAACTGACCCATTTTGAAAAGTATTTTGAGATTTGATCGATTATTTTAATGAAATTTATTTTTAGAGGGGAGGGGATTATTAACCTATATACTTTGTTTTAAATTGATGGTGCATACTTTTTCCCAAAATTTTGTCTGAAGTTCTGATATTTTTTTGCTTAGAATCGCCCATGGTTTACTGGAGAGGTGAAAAATTTCTTTTTGATAGGTGATTTTCTTTCTTAAAATGTTGTTGGGCCTACTTAAACAATATATATCGATTTCAACTGTTATTATTCAATTAAGTGACTCGCCCAACCAGTTTAATTCAACTGGGCTAAAAAATTTAATATGTTAACAGATTATTGAACTTATTAGTATTATAGTATCTATTCATAAAAATAATATCCATTAAATGCAAAAAACAAGTAGCAAACAACTTTCTCTCGATCGATGAAGAATTTAATTTTCCTTTTGAACATGTTGACGGGGCATTGCTTTAGTGATGAATTTATAGGGGCGGCCTCCATGGGGTTGCAACCTCTCATGATACACACATTCAAAATATAATAAGTACGTTGTTTTTAAATAAAGAATTTAAAAAATAGTTGAGGCATTATGTAAATTTGTAATGTTTCCTTAATGTTTTGTGATTACTTAAATATTCATTATTATTTTTTAATATATTCACTCGAGTAAATGTGCATCGTTCACATAATTTTTAAGACTTCGCCTTTCATCATTTGTATTAAAAAGTATAACATTTATAACAATTTCAAGAATTCATCATTTATCGTTATTCTATCATATTATATGTGAAAAGTTTTCATATCTTAAGTAAAACCCCGATTTAACATCCCACCAATCTACGTTTTATCCGCATTTTACGTTTTTTTCATCAGGTCCCAGTTTTTCCATATCCCAACATGTTAAAATATCCCGGGTTCGAAGTTTGTTATTTATCAAATTCCACTTATTTTATGTTTTCCCTCAAAATAGAAAAAGTGTTCTAAAATTAGCCATATTTTTCCTTTTGTGCTTTTTTTAAAGCTTTATGCATATTGTTAAAAGTTAATTATTACTCTCACAAAATAAATTACAATCAAGGATTGTTTTTGTTTTCAAGAAATTTCAAAAAAGCGCTATTCGAGTTTATCAAGGCGTGAGAAAGTTCGTTCGTTTCCAGTATGGAACTGGAGAAGTTCGTTCTTTTTGCCATTTTATAAACTAACAAAGCTCCAACACTTCGAGTCTAAATAAGATTTCGTTAGCAGTCACTATTACGTGCTATCAGAGGCGTAGCGAAGGGGGGGAGGGGCAAGGTCGGACAGCTGTCCCCGGGCGCAGCGTCAAGGGGCGCCAAATTAATGTAAATTTATTTTATTTTTAAATGTGAAAAGAAAATTATTTGAACTGAAAAGGTGTGAATATGTTCGACAAAAAAGTGGGAGCATTGCAAATCATATCGGGAATGACCGATGTAGCGCAGGAGTGCATGCAAAATTGCCTTAAAAGGCAGTGAAAAAACTTTTGAGTTATAGTTGGGATGTTTTCTATGGATTGAACCCATGATGACTCTCTAGGAAGGGCTAGGGGGGCATTTTCTTTGAGTAGCAGATTAAAAAGAACCAGACGCCCAGAGAACTCAGGAAAAGTCACTTGAGAAAGAAGAAAAGCAAATAATTTTGCGAAGCCAAAGTGTTCCATTTTGCCCTTCAAAGTGAATGGTCGCTAATAAAAATGCAAGTTAAAAGGTCTGCTTTTTAGTTCTATTTGTCATTTAGGAAGCATAAAAGTTTTTTTAATTCCCTACTAGGGGTGCGGAGTGAGGGGGGCGCAAAATCTTCAGTTGTCCCCGGGCGCTGAAAACCCTAGCTACGCCTCTGTGTGCTATGTACTGTACTCTTATTGGACGGAACAGCATATAGTGGACATTTTACAAATAGTGGAAAATATTTTCTTTCCCATAAGGACTAGGAAAGAAACTTGCAAAGCATTTCAATACTGGAAGATTCAGCATTCACTTTCAACTCCATAACTAAAAAACAATCCACTCTTACAGATTATTTTCAACCTAAATTCCAGAATTCGTAATTAAATGCGTTAAAATGGTATGTATTCGAAAATATAGATATTATACTTTTTGAAAGAGTTGAAATCTGCCATTCATCATTTATAGCATAAAAGGATAGCGTTCCCAACAATTTCAACAATTCATCATTTGTAACAAAATTTAAATCGTTAGTCTATCAGTTTCATTGAAAATGCCTCACCTACCTATAAGAAAGTTGTTTACAGAGTCAAAATCAGAGCCAGAGAGAAAACTTTCACCACTGAGTTGGCCAAGAGACACCACTAGATAAAAAAATATGACTTGATATTAAAAATATGTATGTTCGTGTCAGAACATCACCTCGATTACCATTTTTGTGGCATTGAATGCTGTAAAAAAAAGAGCAATATTCCATGTTCTACTCATAACTAAGCAAGTGTCCATTGCATTAACATTAGGAACTGTAGGTAGGATTCCGCGATAAGAATAAAATTTTCTTTGCATTTTTAGTGTACTAATTAAGTAACAGATTCTTTTTCAGCTTTGAACCATAAAATTTCCCTTTTCAGCATTCACATTCACTTTCGAATTTACTTTTGTCAAGATATGTCTCTTAAGCGATGCATATCAGAAATTGACGTGATACTCCAAAAGCAAATTTATAGGCAGGATATTCCTATTATCCGCTACAAAAGAAATGTCTTTGGCGTAGCTAAGTGGGAGCGGACAGCCCCGAGTGTCACCCATTCAGGGGTGACAACCATCCCCGACGGAGAAAAAAATGAACCTTTTAAAGCTCCCTAGAATAAAACAAATACTTAAAATGGGAGAAAAAAATATCCAATTTATTTTTTTATTTTTGAGCAAAGTGTTTCCTTTTAAAAAATATTCACAATGTTTTTAACCGCTAATAATAACCAGTGCCCTCAACAAATACTTTAAATATTATGAGGCTCATGATGCAAATGGTGTTCTTCTTTTCCAAAACTACAATTTTTTTAACAAAAAATTATATTTCATTAAAACGCGTACTTCACAGTTTACATGATTTTTTTTTTTTGGATGGGGAAGGCGTAATCTTTTCTACTGGGTGACACACATGCTAGATACTCCACTGCATTCCACACAATTTTCACTATCAACATACTTCCCATACAGCTGCCACTGATTTTTTTTTATTTCATCAAATTGCTGACATATACATAGTCCAGCATCTCTTTGCTGCAGCTTTTGCTTTTCTTGAATAGGCTAAGGATGATCAGTAACTTAGATTTTTCAGATGATCTTTATTAAATGGCTATGTCTGATCACTTTATCAATTCCCCATTTAGACTACTTTAATTTGTGGCAATTAAAATTTCATATTTACAATTATATAAATTCATTTCTCTGATTTGATTACAAAATGTATGTTTATGTATAAAGCTACTAATACATTAATTTTTTTACTTTTGTATAACAATTTACTCTTTTTATTGGTTTAAATAAACATTTATGAAACAGTTATATTTTTGAATTCAGACTCAGAAAGAATGTACTGCTATCTATCAGTTAGAGTAAAAATTAAGCTATGTAAAAGTTTTGATGATGTAATAAAGATAAATATGCCACATGATACAAATATAGATCAATAAATATAGGTTATTAGTGATAGATTGAAAAAAATTTACACCTAAGTCAAGGTAGATATACATTTGTGGAAAAATACAGGCTGAAATAACTTTTTATCGGCTCAGAAGTGACTTAAGAGGTCGCCTTCGGTGGATTGCTTGGGGCAAAAAACAAGTTGCGCCGTAGGCTCCGCTATTTTAACATTGCACGGGCAACGCCGTTGTGGGTACCGCTAGTAATAATAACAAAAAAAACATTTAAAATATAAGAGATGAGAGAACATCTGTAAATGAGAATGCAATGCAAATACAGTTCATCAGTTTTCCAATCGGTTCATCTACAAAAAAGATTTGACCAAAATGGGTGTTTCTACAGGAAGTCATAAATAAATATGAACTGTAAGTTTCTTGATGAGCATCCCTTCCTGGCTTTGAGGGTTTAACCCATTAGGACAATTGTTGGCTAGGGGTCCTTCATTTTCAGACCCCAGCGCCCTGGAGCGCCTACAACACTGGTTTATCAGAAAGCAAAACTCCATCACAGTAGAGAATATTTTCCACGAAATTTATTACTTGTGCGATTGTATTCCCAAATGGCTGCCTTTGGGTGAAAAAGACATCAAGAAGGAAAGAAAACCCTCTGGAGTGATTGAAAAGATCTCCGTTTGTCTGTGTGTCGTGCGGTGATTGAAGCCACCTTTCGCTGTAACCCCCCCCCCCCCCAGGTGATAAGGGGGTTGATTATAACCAGATGAAAAGTCCTCTTTATTATGAGCTGCATACTTTGGTCATGATCACAACCCTTCAGAGAAAGAGGAAATAAAATCATATGCATATGTGTTTAATTTTCTTAGGAGAAAAAGATATGTGCTTTGCAAGGCCGTAGCCAGAAATTTTTCTGTGTGCCTAAATGTGCCTAAATAAGTAAATACCCAATGGGGGAGGGGGTTAGAACCCCCAAAACCCCCCCTGGCTACGCCTATGATGAATGATCCCAAATGTTCTTTCTGCACGAGACCTGTCTAAAGCGAAAGTACTCTGACCTTTGGCAAGAAATATGTTATATAACGAGATTGTGATCCTAATCCAGTGTTTGCTCTCAACTATGAGTAGCCTGGTCTTTTGATGAAAAACAGTCTCTTAAATTTTAAATTTAAAAAGGAAAACTTTCGGTAAAAAGGGCATATACCGTATATTTCCGTGTATAAGCCGAGAATTTTTGAACCTTTTTTGAAAGCTAAGTCGGGGTGGGGGTCGGCTTATATACGGGTCGGACAATCTAAAAAAAAAAGTCGGTCTATATATCGCGAAATATCGACTAATATCAAGCTCCAATTATGTAATTTACGTCTCTTACATTAAGGAAATAATTAACTTAAAATAAGTAGAGTTTTATTTAGAAGAATATACATATATTTTATAGCTGGATTTTGTGAAATCATGTGAAACAAAATGGCTAAATTCGCTCCCGACTACAGTAATACGCTCGCGACTAGCTGTGTATGCCTTTATATTCCCGCTCATCCTTCTATTAGAAATGTAGAAAATAATTGTATAAAAACAGTAAAAAAAGTAAAACAAACTAGCAAACGCAGGGGCAAAAAGCAATGAATGCCCGAGTGCCATATGCTCGCGCTCGGTCACTTGCCGGGCGGCGCTTGCCTCAGACAGGGTTACCAGAGATCAATTTGTCGCTGTTGGCGCCAAGCTTCTTATTTTCATAACGTCTTGATTGGAAAATACTTGATCTGGGTTACCTGCTTAGCGAAAGTTTCGCCAATTTTGGCGATTTTCTTTGAACTGTATTTTTTTTTTTCTTCAAATTTTTATCTCGGCTTATATACGAGTTTTGAATTTTTGGTACATTTTTGAAGGAATAATGCACTCTCGGCTTATACACGGGTCGGCTTATATTCGGAAATATACAGTAATAGATGTACATATATTTGTATATCTGAAAGAAAAGAAAACATATCACTCACCTCTGGGGGAAGAAAAAATTAGTGATTAAATAAACAAAACAACCAATCCCTTTTCCCCTTTAATTTGGGTGGGACTACGGAAAATTTGAGGAGACGTTTGGAATGATAATCCTGAGTTATTGTACCAAAATTTCTATTCAAACAATACTCTCAAAAAAGATGTTTGAAACATGTCGAGTAAGTTTAAATTACCAAACAGCCAAAAATGGCAAAGGACTCTACCTAAATACCTAACAAGCAACTCTGATTAAATTCTATTTATTGTGATGTCATATCAAGCATGTACTGATATTTCAATTCTATATTGATTATATTCCTTCTGTCTCTAATCTCTGGTAGATATGATCCACAAACAAATCAGTGGAGCTGTGATGTCGCCCCTACTAGCTCGTGCCGTACCAGCGTTGGTGTAGCAGTTCTGGACGGGTATTTGTATGCTGTTGGAGGGCAAGATGGAGTATCTTGCTTGAACTTTGTTGAACGGTCAGTCATTTTCTTTGATAACTTTTACCTTATCAGGGGCCAAACCCAAGTAAAATTTAAATGATATTCCATCCAATCATCTATGAAAAGTCTTTTGAAAACAAAGATCATCATAAGAAATGAAGAAAAATTAATGACCAGAATTATTAGAATGAATCTTGTATCAAGTAAAATATACATGACATTTGAGTTTCCGCATTATTTTCTGTTGTGTGTAGCTCTCATCTTGCAATTTACCAATTAATGTTTTAAATTTCGGACTTTAAGCCTTTAAAAAAACATGCTTGATTTGCATTCTATGATATATTGTAATTTTCAGCGATTTATCTTATTGAAGACTCATTTTATTCTTGAAAGTCGAAGTTTTTACTGAAAATTTTATGAAATCAATTAAAATAAAGTAGCTGTATTTTTATTTTTCTTTATTTCAAGAAAAAATATTTTTTAAATTTATTAAAACCAACCAAATAGCTTTATATTTTCAGAGTAGAGTTTCACTGTATGTTTTATTACTGTTTTCTTTCCTTACAGATATGATCCACAAACAAATCGATGGACCAAAGTAGCTCCGATGAGCACTAAAAGATTAGGAGTGGCTGTAGCTGTGTTGGGAGGTTACCTATATGCAGTAGGGGGCTCAGATGGATCTTCCCCCCTCAACTCAGGTAATGTATATAATTATAATAAAGTGAAATTCCTGTTTTTAACTAACTTCCTAGGGAATCGGGAAAATAGTTAATTTTAACGTAATATGTGTTATTTATTTAGTGTTTAAAATGGAACTGAACATTTATGTCGTTATAGCAAATACTTAGTTTCATCAGTATTCTCTGCAAGAAAATTTCACTGTATATGAGTTACTACAGTTTGATGTCTGCATAAATATAATTGGCACCAGCAATGAAAATTTACCACTTAAGTTATATTTTAATAGTTCAAAAATATAAAATGGTAGACAAATTTTTAAAAACATAGCTCAATACATGATTTTTATACATATTTTTGAACTGTTTATATCAATATTTTTTGAAAAACACTTTGATTTTAAGATATCTAAACACAAACTGTCTATGTGTCGTTTTTTTCTTTTTCTTTTTTTTAAGTACTAATTTTTACAAAGGTGAAAGCTGTTAAATATAGTTTTTTATATACGTGGGGGGGCAGTCATCTCTCCCTACTTTGCGCCTTGAGATTCGTAGCTTTACTTTGTCGCATTTATGAGCTTCTTGTGTTAAGGAAGACAAATTCTTCTGAGGAACTGTAGCAGAAGTCAGTTGTAATGGAGGAAAAATAATTCCATGAAAATGCTGAAGAGAGTCAATAATCGCTATCTGCTTTCAACTGTAAAATACTTACTGGGGATCTGGAGTGTCAATCACTGTGTTTTTGTAAGGAGATAAAGGCATTTGTAAATGCTGTTCAACTAGTTGCTTTTCTAGCATCTCCTTTAGGGAAGGAATGCAGAGGCGGGGGAGATACTGCCACTTATTTCCACTTTCTTACTCTTGTTGTTGTTGGTAATACGTTAGGAATAAAAAGCGTTCACATGTTCGCTCTCGTAACTTGTTTCCTACCCAATGCTACCTTAAAAACCAAATAGCTGTAGGACAAATGTCCCAGCCCCTTTGAAAATATTTTAAAAGCTTGATCGAGATTGAAATTGATACAGTTAGTGAGCAAGAGGATAACTCACCACCTGAAGAGGGGACCCTAGGACTGGGAAGGGGCAAGGTACAAACAAAATGAGTCAGAAAATGTGAAATGATTAAAATGTTACCCATGTATTATTTCTATTCTCTAAATGTTGCTAAAAGTTTATCAGTGAGTTTTTTTTATATAATAAAAATCCTCCCCTTCGATTACAAAGCTGATAAATAATGGAAATTACTTAATTTTAATTTCTCTTACTAAATACTGTTTAAATGTTTAACTTTCAATTTTGTACTGAATTTCTTTAGTGGAACGTTTTGACCCTCGTACAAATCGTTGGAGCAACGTAGCTTGCATGGGCACAAGAAGAAAGCATCTGGGATGTGCTATCTACAACAACACAATTTATGCAGTGGGAGGTCGAGATGATACTACAGAGCTGAGTTCTGCAGAACGCTATAATCCACAGACCAACCAATGGCAACCTATTGTGGCCATGACTTCTCGAAGATCAGGAGTGAGTAATCAGTTTTGTAGAAAGGCTTGTAGTTTTTGCTTAAGGGGCATTTCCATTATATAGGAACACAATGCAGAGTCCATACCATGCATAAATATCTTTGCATTTTGTATCAATTTTAAACAAATATTTTGATTTGTTTAACATTTATGCAAAATACAAGGATATATATCCATGTTATGGACTGTACATTATGTCCCAAATACCGTAAAATAGAAAAAGCCTTTATACACAAGGAGAAATAAAAATCTGCAAAAGTATTCTTTAATAAAATATGATGCAATTGAACTGAAAACCTATTGCGAAACTTTGTAATATACATCAAATTTATGAGTAATAAGAAATTCTCATTGTGAGCTTTAAAGGTAAAAGCTTTTACTTGAATTATTTCCATTTTAATGTTCACAATTTTATGCATTGGTAAAGGAATTCTATAAACTTGAAGCATGTGTCTGTAATTTCATTGCTTGTTTGATTATTTATTTACACTGCTTTTCCAAATGTGGCCACTTTTTCTCTTTTTTTTTTTCTTTTTGTAATATATAGGCAGGTTTTTTTATTATCAAACTATTGCTAAAAACTTCTGCATTTTATATTTTACTGCAAAATGTAGTTACATCTGTAATTCAGAATTAAAACAGTATAAAAGATGTTTCAAGCTATATAAAATGTATTTATAATGAAGTAAAATTTTCTTTTTATACTGTAACGAAGTATCGCCCAATTCGGAGAATAGTTGATAAAAATCTCTGGAAAACAGAAGAAAAAGTCATCGTTTTTTAAATATGCATTTGTATTTCACCTCTTTCAATGCTTTGAAGCAAGTGCAGTCTTCTCTAAGCCCACAATTCTTCTCAAGAATGTCCTCACAAAAGCATGTTTAGCTGGTGTGAAAGAATGCAACAAAATTTTATGCACTGGCAAGATTAACCCTATGAACTAGACAAAAGATTAATATTCTCTGGAGATTATTGAGCCCATGTTTCTACCACTCCTCTTTCTTTTGTTTGCTTTATGTGAAAATTATGGAGTGCATTTTTATCAAATTAAACAAGAAATTTACATCAAATTGACGTTTTAGAACCCTCAAAATTCCTGAGCAGAGATTAAAGATTTGATTTCTTTGATCATTTGAGCAAAGCTTTCTTTTTTGTCTTGACATGCATCATTTTGTTTCTTGTTTGCCCTCAAAATGTGTCTTTAGTGCAATGTCTCAGAAGAGTAAAGGTCTCAAATCCAATGACATCTACAGTATATGTATGTTGTTCTCAAAATTGCAAAAAGTAATAGCTTCTCAATAGAAAAATAAGTGAAATATCATGTGCTGATTCCACAGAATAAAAACAAAGAAACAAAACTGTTTAGATACCTGAGGAATAAAAGAGAAAGCGTGGCCATTCAGCAACATTGCTTACCTTTTTAAAAGCGAACTATGCTTATTTTTCATGTTTATCATGTTCCAATCATTATTTTTTATTACAAAATTATGTGTACAACAAAACGTTCATTAGGTCCCTTCAACTTCGTTATAAACCAGCACAATTGTAATTACTTTGAACTATCCAGTATTTCAAATTACCCGAGTTTGAATCAAACAGTGTCCAATGTAGTTACTGAAAATAAAATAATTTTTATAAAAAAGACAGAACCGACTTCAAATTAAAAATTGCGCTAAAAAGTAAAAAATAAATTCATTCTTTAAACATTATTGATGTGACTTTTAAACATAGTTTTAGAAGTCGGTGCAAAATTAGGATAGACAAAATCTTTTGTAATCATGAATCAATTACAAATATATATATTTCCACAGAGTTAGCAACAGTTCCAATATGAAGTAGCAAATGGTATAATGGTAATTAGACCCATAATTTTGCACCGACTTCTAAAACTATGTTTAAAAGTCACATCAATGTTGTTTAAAGAATGAATTTATTTTTTACTTTTTAGCGCAATTTTTTAATTTGAAGTCGGTTTTGTTTTTTTATGAAAATTAATTTATTTTATTCCTTTTAGAGTAAATACATTTTGTATATAAATACTCTACTTTTAAAAAATCCATATCAAAGGGCAAAACTTCTTTGAATTAATAGCACTAAAAACTAATCATTTGTATGATAAATTCCCTTTTGAAGTCTATTTTAGCAAACAAACTGATTGGGTTAATTTTTGCCGCAGAGAAGCCTTCAGTCAAACTCTTGCTGTAATTTCTTTTAATATGACAACAAACATGTTTTAACAATGCTGTTATATTTATTAATAGATTTCCCAACAAAGAAAATCAAGCCAAGCCTTTCCAATTAAAATCAAAAATACTTATTTTTCACTCGTAATGTTTTTTCTAAAAAACAAATGTAGTCAAATTGATTTGCAATATTAGAGTTAGACAGCCCTCTATCGATTAAAGAAAAAATCATCAAAATCGGTTCATTTAGTCAAAAGTTGTTTATGAAAAAACAAAAAAAATACTACATTTCTACCCATAACTTTTTTTCTAATTATCGAATATGGTCAAACGAAAGTACGGGACCTATGGGAAACCACCCTCGATCAATTAAAAAAAGAATCACGAAAATCGGTTCACCCGGTGAGAAGTTATGAGTGAACAAAAAACAAAAACAAAAAACGAAATACATACAATACGAATATATAACCTCCTTCCTTTGTGAAGTTGGTTAATTATTTATATTAATTTAAATGACAATCTGTTCTACAGCATATTTTAATACTTTTGTGTGGTTTGTTGCTAGAAGTGTTAGGCGAAAATATAAAAGAAAATTAAATTAAAACTTCTTGCCAGTTTTTGATAGTGATTCTGCTATTAAATTTGTTCACTTAGTTTGCTTTTATTTTAGCAGAAGTAGTGAGAGATATTCAATAATAATATGAATTCTTGTCCATAATTATCCATATTTATGGAAAAACTTCATTTGATCAATGCATTTGATGAAAACAGGATTATGAAATTATATTTTAATTATTGTCATTTTGGTTCTGTGGAGTATCACAAATAATTGCATAGTTTGGTAAGCATAAATAAACTTTAATTGGTAGGAATTTAGAGAAAAGTGACAGGCATGACAAAAGCGTGTGGTAAAACGAATGTCGGCTTTTGATCTAACATACGGTTGCAGAAACGGGTTCAGGAATTTTAATGATCCTGTTGCCAATCATTGTTACCATAATTATTATGTATCACCAGTACAAGTATATTACAATTATTATTTGTCATTACAACGCACTGTTTTACAACATTGTCATATATGCTGCCACTTAATTTTACAATTTCTATTGCTCACTCTTAAATTTTAAGATCATTTTCTTAGTGCTAACAGCTCTTAACATTTTAGAGCACTTTTTAAAGCTTTAGAGGATATTTATTTAAATTAATTACATAATTTTGTTAGTTTTGTATTCAAGTGTGAGATTCTTATTTGTTAATTTAAGATGATTTTGCATTTAAAAAGTTTTTGTTACTTTTGAATGTGCAACATATAGAAATTTTGTGTGGCTTATATTCATACTCAGCAACAACAAAAAAATAAGAAAGATATTTTTCTAGGTTGGGCTTGCTGTTGTGAATGGCCTTCTATATGCTGTAGGTGGCTTTGATGGAACTTCTTATCTTAAGACAATTGAAGTATATGATCCAGAACAGAACCAGTGGCGACTTTGTGGTTCTATGAATTACAGACGGCTTGGTGGAGGAGTGGGGGTGGTCAGATTACCACACCATGAAGCACACTATTGGTAGACAAATTCTACCAATAGTGTGAATGCAAGTATGCTATTTCTTTTAGTATGCCATTGAGACATTTAACTTCTTCAATAGCGGTTGGAGAAGGATATTTGTTGATGTGTCAAATTGCGACTTTTTCAAAAATACAAAAACCTTGTTTTTCTCAGCAAACCGAAAAATTTCTGAAAACAGGTTGCAAGTAGTTATGAAAAAGTCTTGCTGTTGCCAGTGTGATTTTCAGAATGGCTGTGGTATACGTATGTTATGAATTCTTCTAAATGCAAAGAATTTGTAAATTGAAAATTTGTGTAAAGATGACAAATCAGTTTTTTCAAAGTAGAGACTAACTAAATGTGAGAACTCTCTTGTGCCACACTAGAACAGTATTTGGTACCATTAGAACATTTTGATACTTTTGATCCTAAAACCTATTGTTCCAAAGAGAATCCAAGAATCAAACTAAAGAATTTTTGTCTTCTCTTGCAAAAATTGGGTGAGAGTTTTATATATTTATTTTAATTTTGCAAAGTTTGTTGATTACATTGGCACATGAGTAAAAGGACCCTTTGCCTTTTTTTTAACCTCATCTATTATGTGGATGAACATTACAGTTCAAAATTCAGTTAAATTTAGTGCTTAGAATGTTTTTATCAATCAGCTTTTTATCCACATGGTGGTACATATATGGCACTTTAGTAGTCATGGGGTTAAGAAGCATTCTTTACTGATGCATTGTGATTATACTTGTGTCATCAAAACTTACATGATGATAATGTTGGAATATCGACTCCCTTTTTTTTTTTTTTTTTTTTTTTTAATTAGAGCACTGTAATCAAAGTAAAAATTTCCCACTTTGGTAAGCTCAGAACCATATGCTCAGGCATGAGATTCTTCAATAACTCTGCAATTTTCTGCTCCCCCCCCCCCCCTTCCCCTCAAAAAAATGCAGTTGTTAATGTTAAACAAAATTATGCAACAAAAAGTTATCAACCTTAAGAAACAATTGAAGCTTCAAGTAAATGTAATTTACAAGAAAGAAAAATGTTTGTTTTAAAAAATTTATGAATGAATTTCCACTAACATTTTTTTATTCAAAAGGAATAAGAATTCTTTGTTTTTATTGAAATGTATTTTTATTTATTCAAATAATCTTTTAGCTTTTAATTCACCAAAAAAAATTTCTTTTAATTTGGAGTTTCAGCACTAATTATGAAATAATCTGATATAAAATAAGACTTTTTATTTGGATTGCACAAATTAAGTTTATAATATTTTTATTGTTTACGTTTTAAATTATAATACATAGAACTTTTAAAAATAATTTAACTTTGTGCAAGTAAACAATAATAATAAAATTACACGTTAATTTAAAGCACAAATGAGCAATAAAATGCAGACATATGTTTCGGGATTGCTTGGAATCCCTTTTTCAATGCACAGGGAGCTTCTAGATGCTATATAAGCTTTGTTTTTGTTGTTTTGTCTGCTTCATTTGGATGTTTTGCATCTAGAAGCTCCCTGTGCATTGAAAAAGGGATTCCAAGCAATCCCGAAACATATGTCTGCATTTTATTGCTCATTTGTGCTTTAAATTAACGTGTAATTTTATTATTATTGATTACATAGAACTTTATTTATTTGTTTATTTTTCCGTACTACAGGCCTTAACTTCTAAATGTTTTGAGGGTAAATAAATTGAGGGTATTTCTTATAATGAATACAATATATATTTGCTGCATTTTTAAAAAAATTATTAATATGTCATGCATTTCTATTATTGTGCTTAGGCGCCATCTTTCTTTGCAGTTGCATTTCCACGCTTGTTATTTTTCTACAATCTCATGCCTGTATGCTTGAATCTCTCTGGCTTTGCAATGCATTTTAAACAAAATAATAAATTCATAAGAATGATTGAAATGAATGTTATTGTCTTTTCATGAAAAATCTGTGATTTTTATTTCACATAATTATATACATATGAACATATCTATATGTATATGAACATATGAGTCAATGTAATGTTGATTAAGCATAAAATTTTAATGGGATTTTATTTTTATATTTTGAGCAATATATTTTTAAGCATACTTTAGTTAAAGCTTGATGCATTCCAAGCTTTAATACTAATTTAACAGTCTTTGTGTCATCTCTTTTTGTTGTGATGTTGTCATGATGAAATGTTGAAGAATTTTTTATGTGGAACCAATTCAGAAGTCCAATTTCAATTAATGCTATAATAGGGCATAGACTTAAATCATTGTTTTCGAATTCATACTTTATGTGTGCCATGTTAGAATTTCGTTTGAATCTGAAGAAAAATTCACATATAATGAACGTTTCTTTAAAACTAAGTATGCTTTTAACAGTTCTATATGTAGTGCCTTGGGTACCCACAAACTAAAGTTTTATTTACGAGCTTTGTAAGTTGGCTATGTGTTTTTGCAAACATGGCAATTATAAATTGATTGTAAAATATTTATTTTTATGATTCAGTACTCCAAATATTAATAAGAATAATGATTTTTATTATTTACAGCATTATTACTATAATTTGATCTTCCAACAGGCAGAAAAATCACCCAATACAGAAGGTAATCTACATAAAAGAAAACGTTTTTAACATTCACTATAAATTTAAAACTATTTATTAAAAAAAAATTCTGAATGAAAATGCAATAAATACAAATTACTGGGCCATTAATAATAATAATAATTTGAAATAAATTAAGACTTTAAAATTAATTAGCTAAAAAGTTGATTATCTTTTATATCTGGAGGTCCCTCTATGTACTTTTCACCCCAGAGTTAAAGATTAGGAAGTTTGGTTTTTATCTGCTAACCTGGTAATCTCCTAAAATTTTCAGGGAAAATTGTTCTATGTCATATTTCTAGACATCTTGATCACAAAATTTTAACACCAATTCGTAATTAGAAAAGGAACTCATATCTACTGAATAGTGAAATGATGATTTTGAACAAAATCTTCTGCTGGCCACTTTGTTTATTTACTCACCAAATAGAAAGTGGCAGCCATTGTTTTTTCT
Source organism: Octonoba sinensis (assembly GCA_038502835.1). Classification (NCBI taxonomy): domain Eukaryota; kingdom Metazoa; phylum Arthropoda; class Arachnida; order Araneae; family Uloboridae; genus Octonoba; species Octonoba sinensis. The sequence continues at coordinate 10,278,423 of CM076606.1, read as the reverse complement.
CTTTACTTCACCCTATGGAAATACTTGTGTATCACAATCAAAAGTGAATGTTAGTACAAATACAATTTTACCAGAACTGCCTGTCTTGCAATTGTATAGCTTCTGTATGGTTTAGACATGTATATTGTTGACAAACTGTCAGTGAAATTTTTGTGAGAAATGAAAGGTTGGAATTTGTGATATGAATGTTTTTTTTTTTTTTTTTTTTTTTTTTTTTTTTTTTTTTTGCTGTTTAACTAAGATGGTGTTTCTTAGTGGAGTAAAATTTTCAAATTAGGTTTTCTGCCCTCTTTTATTTGTCAGATGCTATTCCAAATCATAATGAATTCTCAGAAAAGGTCAAGGCTAAGAAAAAGTCAACTTTCATATCTATTTAGGCATACTTGTATATGCAACTTATTTTTTTCTTTCAATGGTATTTAATAGTTGTAATACTACGGGATAACAGTGGAGAATCCATAAATCCAACTTTTTTTTTTTTAATGAACACGTTTTACCGTATTTCAGGAGGAATGATAGCTGAGCTAAACAAAGAGGGTTGCTGTTTTATTGCTAACATTTGACACATTTAAGGATTTCTCACTGAATGGGCGACTCTGTTTGCATTGAAGGATGTTCAGTTAGTCGAATTCTTCATTTCTTTAAAATTTGATTATGCTTTATGTAAAGGTACCACACTTTAAATGTGCCAAAAAGAAAGCTTCACACTCATATTTCAGAGGATATCCATATTTCTTTTAAATATACATTTTTTATATGATTTTAAGAAGAAATGTCAATAGTTTTATGGCTACAAAAAGTGTGATGCAAATGGATGCAGCTTACATTCCCCCCCCCCCCCCCCCCCAATGCCAAGTAGACAATTTATTGCCATCTATCACTTCTCCTGAGTAATATAGTACTGATAAATAAAGTATAGTTAATTCGTAATATCGAACTTTGAGCTCTTGATTTTAATTAGACAAACTCAACTTTTCACTGCATTAGAACCCCATTATACCACATGCCACAGGTCTTGAGATGTGCCTTGCACCCTGCTCAACCGAACGCCAATTTAGAGGTATCACTTCTATTCTTTCTATTTATATGTGAAATAGTTTTTTTTTTTTAACAAGGAAGTGCAGTATCAACCAAACCCCAAATTTGGAAGACCCTAAAATTTGGCACCTATTCAAAAATTCCCAACTTTTTTCTTTTATTGTAAATTTAGAAAAAATATTAATCTAAGAAGCTGTTAAATCAATAGTTGCCAATAAATTTTGATTCGATAATAAAAGCAATCATTGTGAAATATATTTCTGATTTACATGAACTCTCTCAGGAAACCAAGGTAGAACCAGAAAACCCTACTATGTTTAAAAAATGAAAATTGGTTTCTTGGGTGCAGATTATCTTTTTTCACTAAAAAATGTAATAATATTTTCCCCTAAGGCCTTAAAAGTCTGGTTTTCAACTTTTACTCTTTTCTTCTTTTTTTGAAAAAGAAAACAAAATAAAGGAACTTGTTTCTGTGGTCATAAATAGTGCACAGTGGCCTTGCATTTTGTACAAATACCTGGTGTTTTTGGTTTGACTTTTCTGCTGATATTTTTTTAGATGTAGCTCTACTATCTTTTTCATGCAGTTGTAGGTGATAGCGAAATCGTGTACTACCATGTGGGTAGAATTAGGGGTACTACTATTAGGGTGAATTTTCAAATAATTCTTTAAAATATGAAGGGGGTACCCACATTATGTGTAATTCCGTGGCATAACAGGATTCTACTGTAGTGAAATAAAAATGCTCAGGTAAACCAAGTCAATAAAATCCTAATGATGTTTATGAACTTTCTAAAAATGTATTATATTTATGTGAATGATTGTTTTTATTGAAAGTTGCTAGCTATTGAATGAGATCTATTATCAGTTTTTACTTTATGAATTGTCTAACTGCATTTTTTATGTGACTAATTTATTATGTTTTGGTATTTTCTACTGAAATATGTTTCAATAGCAGTCCAAGAAAATTCACTCACATAACATATTTTCCTATGTATTTTGCTTATCTCCAGATATATATTATTTATTTATAACAAAGAAAAGTGTTTTATTTATTTGTAAATATATTTATAGGGTCATTTGTATATATATCATATTTGCAATTTTTAATAAAATATTTAATTTTTTTTCTGATTTGGCGTATAATTACTCTTTATTTTTTTAGTTTATTTTTATCCTTTAGTTTAATAAAAAGTATTGGCAGCGGATATAACTATTAGGGTCATTCCACGTCAAATCACCCAGGCCATGACACCCACCGCTTCAGATTTTCCTGAATTTTTTTACTTGTTACTTTAGCCAAGTATAGAACACATGTAAAATTTTACTTTCATATTTCCAATACTTTTTGAGAAAAAAATGTCAAAGTTTAGGAAATTCTGATGTAAATTTACCATTAGGCTTAGCATATGCCCAGTATTGCTTATGAAAAAAATTTGTAAGTTGGCTTATTTTCAACATATATTTGTCAATTTTTTTTCTATACATCAATAATAACTATTGCATTTGGAAAAAAATATTTCAAAAATCCAGCTTACTTTTTAAAGACACAAAAATTTTTAATATTTGCTATTTTGTAAATTTTAAGGAACAAAACAACAATTTTTCAAATGGATATTCTGCCTGAAGGCACAGGAGTGTTCCGGCCAATTTTTTTTAAAAATGAACCTCAAAAGTATTATTAAAGAATATGAAATAAAAACAGTGGTATTTTGGGATTCAGTATGTTTGTTTTAGTTCAGAAGTTAAAATATTTCATTGAAGCGCTGCCGCTCTAAGTTGAATGACATTGTTCGAAATTTACTCTCCACCCCCCCAGATGTTTATTTATTTATTATTTTTTACTTCTTACTTTTGCCTAGATAATAACCCAAATAAAATCTTAGAAAATTCTTTAAACAACTTTTGAGATAGAGAAGTTTTTTGAATTTCAAGATTTAAAATGCGAATTTTTGCAAAATTTTAATAATTTCTATAAAAAAATTAAAGACTTTACATAACTCATAGTGCACAGTAAATTTTTCAACAAAAATAAACTATATATATAATGAATGACTTTTATTAATGACGCTTTGTGAAAATTTTGATATACTGTTGCTGAACAGATTCATCCTCCTCTTGAAGAAAATAGTATACTGTACCAGAGGCCTTTGTGACTGCAGTATTGATTTGAGCAATCACATTACATAGAGGAACATTGCAAATGTCTTCGTTTGCTGCTGGCCAATGAAATGATGGCCCAGGTGCATAAACTTCACTTTTGTGTCATTTTCTTCTTCATGTTTAGAAAGTACAACTCCGAAAAACCAGTTATTGTCATAGACGCAATGTATGAATTTACCCATTTTAAACATGGTAAATTGCTCTCCTGAAAACTAAAGATCAAACTGTACAGCCTAAAGATCATCAGAACTGATTCTTTTTGTACCTAAAGAATCAGCAGACAATGGTAGAAAATGGTGGAAGCTGCAAGTTCCTGAAATAATTTTAACTCTCCTGAATCTTGATTCCAACTGTCTACGTATTTCTAAGAGAGTTTCTTTCTTTAATAACCAGAATTTAATATTTGCAATCTTAGTAGCAAAAAAGTTCATTACTTTTTCCATTGAATCTATGCCATTTCCATTGTGTCTCCAAAGTCTTCTTTTGCAATTATAGACGTTTCACTGTCCATCAACGCCAACACAAGGAGACTTTCCATGACTACAGCAAAAAATGTCCAAGACGCTAATATGTTGAAACCTTGAATATGCTGGCACAGGTTTATGAAGTATTTACAGTTTTTGTATAGTGATGCACATCCATCACTAAAATAATGAACTTCCTTTGCACACAGAAATTGATTCTTTAAAAAGTCGTCAATAATTTTTTGTCTCTCATAGACACAGACTATCATGCTCTAAATCATCTGATAGGATACACAGACTGTAAATAATTGCTTTTTCAGATAGCTTGCAATATGTGTAGATAACTACTGGGTGTAGTAAACAGCTATCTTGAGTCCAGTGGTATCCTTGAACCTCGTCTTGTATAACATGTGTATAATTTTCACTAAAGTCGAGAAGAACAATAGCTTTACAACATTTAAGATTTTCCTTCATTTTTTAAAAATAGTTGGACTGAGATTTTGTAATGTAGGAATGGGGTATAAAAATTTCAATCTGTCCATTAAGATGTTTAAATATTCTTCCAAAGTGCCTGTAATTTAAACTTGTCGAGTTCTGTCTGCTGAAACGCATGAAGCGCAAATAATTTCATTTTCAGAACGCCAATCTTTAAATTTTCTGAGTAAAAGGTTTCCAGCTTTTCATTAGATGGACAATCAGAACAATGTCAGAGCATGCTGTCTCTGTTATTTAGAGAACAAACTAAGTGATGGATGAGTTCATTGTATTATTCTTCAATGGAAAATACGTGAATTAACAGAAACATTTCGGCGGATAGTGCACACACAAACCAAATGGGTCCCTGAGGATCCTGCTAGAACACACCACTTTAGACATAACAAAGAAAATGTAGAGATTTCAATTTTAATATTTGGATATTCTGATTCAAAAACGGAATATAATTCACTCAGATTACTAAGTAACAGCCATTTTTTCATGGAAACATTATTAGAAACAATGACTTTAACCTTTTTGCCCGGTAAGAATCTAGAATATTCATCAGTCTAGTAAAAATTCCTTACCAACTCGACGGTTTTTACATCTAACATTCTACATTTCCTTTGTTCTGGCGTGGTAATTATTCCTTTCTCTCTCACAAGTTCTCTTGCTTTACGCACAGCATACTCACTAACCTGAAATTCTTCCATAATTTTTCTCTTACTCCAGGAATTAGGAGCAAGTGTCAAAAGTTGAATTTTTTTTGGACGAGTGATTGAAAGTTTAACTTTGAATCCTCTCCCCCACAGGTTCAATTTTTTTTTTTAATTATTATTATTCCAAAAGTTATTTGAAATGTGATCCATAAATTTATATTAACATTCTCTAAGCATATATATATATATATATATATATATATATATAAACATCTGCGGTAGTGGAGGGTAAATTTTTGAATAATGTTGTTCAACATAGAGCAGCAGGGCTTTAATGAAATATTTTAACTTCTGAACTAAAATAAACATACTGAATCCCAAAATACCACTGTTTTTATTTCATATTCTTTAATAACATACTTTTGAGGTTCACTTAAAAAAAAATTGGCCTGAAATCTCCTGTACCTTCAGGCAGAATTTCCATTTGAAAAATTGTTGTTTTGTTCCTCAAAATTTATAAAAGAGCAAAAATTTAAAAATTTGTGTCTTTAAAAAGTAAACTGGATTTTTGAAATATTTTTTTTACAAATGTACATGTTATTGCTGATGTATAAAAAACAAAGTGAGAAAGATATATTGAAAATGAGCCAAGTTATGAATTATTTTCATAAGCAATGTTGGGCATGCGCTAAGCCTAATGGTAAATTTACATCAGAATTTCCTAAACTTTGACATTTTTTTTTTTCAAAAAGTATTGGAAATATGGAAGTAAAATTTTACATTTGTTCTACACTTGGCTAAAGTAACAATTAAAAAAAAATTCAGGAAAATCCGAAGTGGTGGGTGTCAAATTCAATTTTTTTGGGTGATTTGACATGGAATGACCCTATAATAATTCAAAATGCTAAAGGTTGGCTTATTTTTAAAATATTGGCAAGAATTTGTTTTTAAATCTACAAATTTGTGAATTCAAATGATATTAATATTACAAGGTGTCCCTGCAACCTGAGCATTTTATTTATGTGTACTGAATTTCAAATTCACGGAAGGCAGGAGCTTAAAAAAAAACATAACATTATTTTTTAAAGATTTGCAAAAGTATTATTACTTAAGAGTCGCCAATAGTCGAAATTCAACCGTAATAATTAAATTTAGCATTGAAAACCTTATGCTATTTATAAGTATTGTAGTTTTATTCGTCAAATTTGGCGATTATAATGTGGAGTTGATTTTGATCATACTCACTTAAAGCGAACTTATTGTAAATCATTGTTGCGACAGGGCCAATTGCGCTCATAAATATAGCCAATTGTACTTTAGCCGATTTCCTACTACGTTGTGTGGCAGTCAAATAAAACTTAAATGTTTGCTTCTATACACTGTTCTCATTTTTCATTTCATTGTTTCAGAGAAGCCGTCACTCAAACTTTCATTATAATTGCTTTTTAATATTACTGCTTAATGGCAACAAACTCTTTTTAACAACGAATTTTATATTCAACGAAGACATTTATCTGCTATCTATAACAATATAACATTACAATAATTATAAACGAAGCTTGCTTTACAAAAGAAAAGGGGAAATAATTAATTAATAATAATTTGTTCCCAAATTTTTTAACTGATAGCACTAAAACTCGTCAATAGCTACTAAACAAGAATAAAAGTAAGGCAATCAGTTGAAAAACAGGAGGAAATGGTTCTTAACTGTTTTGTCTGTACCTATTTTTATGTAAATTATTTTTATTTTTAATTGTTGATTTGAAATGTATTATCCTTTAGCTTAGTTATTGTAGGGTAAATAAAATTGCGTACATTATGTACATCAAATTTAGTCTGGTTATGCCCTTAAGTTGCTAAATCTTCATGCCAAGTTTTGTTGCGTCCCAAAAGCACCTTCTTGTTGCTTTAGTTTTTGTGGCACTGCAAAACTACGCTAAGTAGCCAATTGTGATGAGAGAATTTCATTTTAGACATTTTTGCGAATTTCTAGGGAAATACATGACAAAAGAGTCTGGAACTTCGGTCAAAAGACATGCTTCTCTTCACTCTGCAGTCGTAATTTCATCACGCGTGCATTTAGGGGACTAGCCAAAAACTGAAGGAAGGAAAAGATAGTTTTGATCATCCTACCTCGTAAAATGCTCGAAAAAATCTAAAAAATTTACTTGCTATGTACAATATTTCTACCCATTTTCATAAAACTAGCATGCATATTCACGAAGTTATAATCATTTCTTTCCAAAATGCCAATTTCCTCGCCGTGCGTTTGGCTTATAGTTGAAAGTCAGGGTGTATCGGACAAGTATTATTCCTATTATTTACTGCAGCCCATGTCAAAACACCATAGTGTTTATTGAAGGTAGAAAGTTCCATATGACCCCATATTAAGACAAACGGCAGCATTGTTAGCTCATAGCTTAGCTTTTTGTAATTTTACAAGAGTTTCAATTGACCGTAATTAACTTCTAAGTGTCATAGCTGACCTGAAAGTAAGAATAAATTATTTTATTAGTTATTTCTTAAAAGAACATTCATTTTCATTATACTGTAAATTGCAGTCAATAAATATCTTTTACGTTTAATCATACGTATATGATAACTGACATATTGTCCTACACTCTCAGAAACAGCTCTCACTTTTGATGATTCTTAAAACGTCAAGAAAATTTCGGCCTTTACAACGATTCTTTCCTCGCGGGATCACGTGGCTTAAAAAAAATACTACACAAATTTCGCCAATTTGACGAAAGGTTTACTCAAAGCATTTTTCACGAAACCATTTCGTCAAACACAACGAAAGTTTCGTGAGATTTGAGCATGCATTTCTGAGAAGGTATCTTGTTCGGGTTGGTACCGTATATAACTGTCGCGAGTTGTATCGGGCAAAAGTGTTTGCCAGTTCTAACGAAGAAAGGTGTTCCGAATTTAATCAAACAGTTTAAAAGACATCCTTAAATTACCTAACGTTTAAAGGGGGAAAGCGGATGGATCACCTCTGAAGGTTTCCTTAAGTAGCTGAAAATGTTTGGAGCGGGTCAATCCAAAAGAAAATGAACCCGCTCTTTTAATTTTGGATGGACATTCAAGTCACAAAGACATTCATGTAATATCATTTGTAATTATCAGCATAGAACATCAGGTTCATATGCTTAGATTACCCCCTCACACATCCCATCCGCTTCAGCCATTGGATAGGGTCATTATGAAGCCTTTCAAGAACGCATATAAAATCCATATAGAACGCATGATCGGGGTTCGCGCTAGACCGCGCGATTCCCGCAATATTTTTTGAAATCCCACTCAAAAAAATTTTGTTTGCGTTTAAATTTTAAAAATCCCACTTAAAATTTTGGTTGCGTTTAAATTTTAAAAATCCCACTTAAAATTTTGGTTAAGGTGGGAAATCCCACCTTGTATTTTTCCCCAGTGTGAACCCTGCATGATGCATGCTCATGCTGGATGCGGAGATATGCAAACATGAAGATCACTGAAAGACATAGCAGGCTTACAATAATAAAAATATAATTACACGTTAATTTAAAGCACAAATGAGCAATAAAATGCAGACATATGTTTCGGGATTGCTTGGAATCCCTTTTTCAATGCGACAGGGAGCTTCTAGATGCAAAACATCCAAATGAAGGCTTCATTTGGATGTTTTGCATCTAGAAGCTCCCTGTCGCATTGAAAAAGGGATTCCAAGCAATCCCGAAACATATGTCTGCATTTTATTGCTCATTTGTGCTTTAAATTAACGTGTAATTATATTTTTATTATTGTTTACTTGCACAAAGTTAAATTATTTTTATATAGCAGGCTTAGTTAACATTGCATTTTCTAAAATATGTTGAATTCAATTAGCTCAATAAGGTTTTAAATGTATGAGTACCGAAATGTTTTTTAATAATTTGGACTACAATCCTTCACTTTCTGAGGCCGATCAATCACAAAATTGTACGTCCATCATTCCTATTGAAGACAATGCAACAACTACCAGTGAATAATTTTAGCCTCCCTGGTCCTTAAAACTCAGTTGCAGATGAGCAGATGGAAGAAGCAATCGTGAAAATGTGCAAATTCCTCCTCTTGTTGAAAATTCTTTCTAATCAAATGCATCTCAATCAATTCTAGAGGAGATATCACCACTTCCTTGCACTTCAAATGAAAAATTCGTATTTAAACAAAATCACGGACAATGTGATATTTTAAATAAATTCGACTCTGTCCTTACATAGAGAAACTTGAACAAAAAAGGAAGAGAAAGAAGGAAAAAAAAAACAGTATCTACAGCTAAGAAGAAGCTTCCAGAGAAGCAAAATCTTTTAAGAAAAAAAGAGAGAAAATAGCAGGCAACTCAGCTAAAGCTAAGAGATCAAAATTTATTGCACCCAAAACTAACGTAACGAAATCCGAAGAAAAAAAGGGGAGAATGTGGCCAAAAAACCCACTGCATCATCTGTTCTGAAACATTTGATGAAGATTGTTTATTGGAGGGATTTATGTAGGAATATGCAAGAGTTGGGCTCACGAAAATTGTGAGGATCTTGAACGAAACAGTGTATTTTATGAATGTGATATTTGTTCTACTTTACTCCTTTAACATAAATTGTTATAAACTTAAAGAATTTTTTTTTTGTATTTAAAATTTATATTTCATTTTCCAAAATTTGCAATGTTTGAAGCAATATTTATTCAGCTATTATGTCATCAAATGTATAACATCTTTGTGCATTGGAAAAGTTGATCGTTCCCCTTCAATTACTTCTGCCCTTTTTTTTTTTGTAACACAAAATGTCTCTTTTATCACATTTTCTACGTGTCCGATACAACCCTCCACATTTTTAATTGATCAAAAAGTGCAAAAAAAACGATAGATATTTTTATTATAGAAAATTGCTTTTAAATATATAAATATATATATTAAGAATAAACTTTTACATGGGGGGAATGGGATCTGTTCCAAATGAGGCGGTTTTTTTTTTTTTTTTTTTTCATAATATAGTAGAAGCTTAGGCGTCCGGTACCTTCCCCTAACACGCAGAGTTTTGCACGAAATTTAACGAAACTTCAGAGATGTTGAAAACCTACGAGAGAATCATTGTGCTGATGCTGACATTAGAAGTAAAAGAAAATGAGTATTGACGAAAATAAGAGTGCATAAAGGAATTAGTTTTTACTGCGCATGCGTGAAAGATATCAATTTTCAACTTTTAAAGCATCGTACTCAAGTATACAGGGAAACTCAAAAAAAAATTTTCAGTTTAATATCGTGAAAATTCAAATATATCGGCAATTTAGAAGTTGTTTTTCATTTATTCTTCGAAAGAATGTAATCTTGTATTTATTTATTGATTTTTATTTTTATTGTTATTTTGTAAAATGCAATAGATAAATCGAACTAACTTTTTTTCAGAAAATTGGGGCTGGAAAAAATAGTTAAAAGATAGAAAAATGCTGTAAAAATCTTTAAAAATGCTCCAAAGCAAGAAAAGCGTCGAAAAACTCAAAATTATCTACTTCCTGGGCCTGCTTACCATCATCATAACCAAGTTTACATTGAAAAAGTAAATAATGGAGTAATGGTTAATTGTGTAAAGCTTTCTTTTCTTTTCTTTTCTTTCTTTCTTCTCACAAGTGATTTTAGTGAAAAAAGAACTTAAAGACAAATATTTTATTGAAATTACACTTTATACATATACAACAAACATGTATCTTTGCAATCATATTTTAATTTAATTCAACTTCCGTTTCCATCTGTTTCAGATTATATATATATACCACACTTATTTGTTATTTTAATGAATATTTGCTTGTGATGAATAAGAGGAAGGCTAAGCGTATCTGTCGATTCTTTTGTCTGTCCGTTATTTTCCTAATAAATTTATTTGAAACACATTTAAGTGGAATATTGAATGAGCCTTTTATCTTTTTAGCATAAAATAGAACTGAGCTCCATCTGCCATTCCTTTTTCGTATTTTTCTCATTCATGTACTCATTTAATGACCATTAATGTACTGATTTTCGGAAAATGGTTAAAATGCATGAAGAGCTTAATAGCATGGAAAATATTTCCAGCAAACACATGGGGACGGGACGAAGGGGTAGACACAAAACAGATGGATTAATTTTATTGGGGGAGATCTGAGCATATTAAAAATGAGAAAACTGTTGCCAAGAGTGGGATACTTGGAGAAAACTCTTTCAGACGAAGAGCTGTTGAGTCACAGATGACAACAGAAAACTTCCCTTACTCATTTAGCACCTTATGTTCAAAATACGGTTGAGTTCCTAGATACAACAGAACCTCTCTTAACCGGCTCCGGATTAACCGGCCTTTGCTTTATCCGGCCCATGTTTTCAAAATACAACAAACAAAAAATAACTTTTTTAGAGCGGTAGTCATATGGAAGAAACAGGTGCTGCGGTACTCGAGTGAATTTCTTCACTCATGTGGACGGAGCAAGAGCACTTGAAGAGGCATTGAGATACTTCGAGCAACAACCATCAGCTACTCCTATGGATGATATTTCTGAAGGAATGACGGGGACTATGCTGCGTTGAAGTTCCGCACTTCTCGTCTGCAGCAGAAACGAGCCACAGGCTTCTTTACCAGCGCTTGATAACGGGTATGTATAACTCTCAAAGTAACTATACTAAAACACAATAAATCATCACGCCTCCACTCTCTTTTAAATTGCATAATATAACACCCATTTTTTGCTATCCCCCGCTTTAACCGTATTTTTACTTAACCGGCGTACTATCAGTCCCAATTAAGCCGGTTAACAGAGGTTCTACTGTACAGAGGTTCAGAGGGAGAGGCACAGTGGTTCTTCAGTAGTATAGTCAAGTGAGGAAGACGTCTTCTCTTCTTTTTTTTAAATTCTCCCCCACTTTTTTTACATTTTAACTTTAGCGTCACCCCAACTTTTCTTTTCTCTCTAGGACTTCAATACTGCTAGTATTTCTTTCTTTTACTAACAAGTATGTTTAAATGTTTCGGAAATTCAAAAGTTATTAAAATACTCTAGTTTATACCTTCGATGCCTCCGAAATCCCCAAAGAACCCAAATCACTTTAAGCGACAATTATCTGTTGTCTTTTGATTCTTGCATTAGTTTGTGTAGTCGAATCTCCCCCCCCCCCCCTCCTCGTTTCCTCAACCCACAAGAAACTATTCAGCTTTCCAGCTCTTTTAAAATGGTTTTGGATCTTTTCTTTTATTGCTTTATCATTATTTTTTTAATTGTTTAATGCTTCATTACAGCAAAATTTTTAGACAATGAAAAAAATAATATTTTGAAAAGAAGAATTCAGTGGTCGATTCAGCATTTTTAACAGGGTCCGTTTTTTGGGAATTTTAGAAACATTTTTGTGAAAAATCGAATATTTTTGTGAAAATTCAAAATTTAAACATACAGTGATTTTTTTTTTTTTTTTTTTTTTGTCGCTTGTTCAATAAATAATTCTGTAGAAAGTACGATTTGGTAGCTCGGAATTTTGCGAAGGGTCCGTTTTAATTGATTAGAATTTTGTGAAGGATCTTTTTGATTGATTGGAATTTTGTGAAGGTTCTGAATACAGACCTCAATTTCCTCTGGCGCGAACCCTGGAATTGCAAATAAATCTTCCAAAACACAGTACGGAAAAGGAACTAACTAAACGTAAGCAGTTCAACTCGATGTTTACTGTACATAGTTGTTTCCTCCGATGTCTTTTGTATGTGGATGAAAAACGTTGGCATTTAAAAATCTGCAGAAAATAAAAATGTCTCAGTAGCTAGCGTCTGGTTCAGTTTTGAATCCTTGATCAAGTGTTCGAATTTTTGTGAAGTGATCAGTTGGAGATGGAATTGGAGTGTCTGGATGACCATTAACTATGGGGTCTCCACTTGGTAAGTGTCCATTGGTCAGGACAGGCTCAACCTGTGAACCAACTCCTGTCTCATTTAACACAGTTGAAGTTGAAGAAGCAATAGGTGTTGTGGATTCGGATGAAGCCCCTAAAAAATGAAGATACATATTTTTGTTATTTCAGATTTATTTTATTTAAAATAGTCATATTTTGTACGATTAATCTTACCATAGAATGATAAATTTTATACTGTAACAGAAATGTAACCATTTATATATAAGTATAAAATGGATGGCAAATGTGAAATCGTACCTCCCAATAACATTTCTTGGAGCAAGTTGTCTATCCTTGCCATTCCAAACAGTTTTGCGAATTGAATCTGTTCAATCATTTGCCATGTGATGGACTGAAGAGCTGGCAAGAGTAGAAGAATCTCTCCAAACCTTCCTCGGCTGTCATATTGGCGATCGTTTACGTAATCTTCCAAGCTCGTTTGGATCTGGTCTCTCAGAGCTTTAATTCTGGATGAATCCGAAAGACCTTTAGCATCTATGAAAAAAAAAAGAAAAAAATTAATTACTGTAAGCAATTTTTCTGTTGCAACTGAATAACACTCCTTACTGAATTCACACAAAAAAAAAAAATAATGAAATGCATCATATGCAACGACGGTGTTTTGTTGCGTGCATACTTCTGGAGGCAATAATATAGAGCATCGTTTCTCAACCTGGGCGCAGCAACCCCCAGGGGATCGCGTTTAAAGAGGGGTCGTAATCTGACCAAAAAAGTAAAAAATATCAATTTATTAAACATAAAATAATTTTTATAAAAAAACAGAACCGACTTCAAATTTAAAATTGCGCTAAAAAGTAAAAAATAAATTCATTCTTTAAACAACATCGATGTGACTTTTAAACAGTTTTAGAAGTCGGTGCAAAATTAGGATAGATAAAATATTTTGTAATCATGAATCAATTACAAATATATATATTTCCCCACACATCGATGTTGTTTAAAGAATGAATTTATTTTTTACTTTTCAGCGCAATTTTTAATTTGAAGTCGGTTCTGTTTTTTTATAAAAATTATTTTATTTTATTCTTTTTAGTGTAAAAACATTTTGTATATAAATACTCTATTTTTTAAAAATCCATATCAAAGGGCAAAACTTCTTTAAATTAATGGCACTAAAAACTAATCATTTGCATGATAAATTCCCTTTTGAAGTCCATTTTAGCAAACAAACTGATTGGATTAATTTTTGCCACAGAGAAGCCTTCAGTCAATCTCTTGCTGTAATTTCTTTTAATATTATAGCCCATGACAACAAACATGTTTTTAACAATATTTATTGATAGATTTCCCAACAAAGAAAAATCAAGCCAAGCTTTTCCAATTAAAATAAAAAATACTTATTTTTCACTCGTAACGTTATTTCTAAAAAACAAATGTAGGCAAATTGATTTGCAATATTTGAGTTAGACGACCCTCTATCGATTAAAGAAAAAATCATCAAAATCGGTTCATTTAGTTAAAAGTTATGGATGAAAAGACAAAAAAAATACTACATTTCTGCCCATTACTTTTGTTCTAATTATCGAATATGGTCAAACGAAAGTACGGGACCTATGGGTAACCACCCCTGATCGATTAAAAAAAAAATCATGAAAATCGGTTCATCCGGTGCGAAGTTATGAGTGGACAAACAAACAAAAAAAAACCGACATACATACAATACGAATGTATAACCTCCTTCCTTTGTGAAGTCGGTTAAAAATACTTTAAATTATGATCAAATGTTGCAAAATTCATTGTTGTACAAAGAAAATATTGCATTAAGGGGGCCGTAATGCTTTTTATGCATGTTTTTGGCTCTTTAAGGTATTGCCATTCTCAAAAAGTTGAACGACAATGATGTAGTTGATGGAAATACTGCCGTGGGGACGGCGTCCTTCCACTTTCTTGAGCACACACATCTCTCCACTACATTTTTTAACAAAATATTTATTTTATTTAATTTTTTAATACATATTTATTTAAACTCAAACGTCCCCCACGTTTTTTTATGTTCGTCCCTAAAATTGCCTCCTTTTGTTTTCCATTGGACTACACTACCATTTGGCTAAAGGGGTAGGGGGTTTCTCTTGCATCACTCCTCTCTCTCAAGTAGCACCGCTTTAGCTTTATTTTAAGCTAAGGTTTTAGCTTTATTCGGTGCCTTCTGTGCCATTTTGTTTCCAGTGCCTCCGTGAAAGTTAAAAGGGCCCCGGGACAAAAGACGTGCTTCCCTCTCGACAACAGCAGCCCTGTTTATTTCAGCAGTCAGAATGTACAGGGGAGGGGGGTGATGAAAGGTGTCAATCGACATCGATTAAAGTCGTCTTTCAAATTATTGAAATATAACTTCTTTTGGACCGTATGCATACTAAAATGAACACTAACTTCCAAAACTTAAATGGATGTTATAATTTTGTCAAACTAAACTAAACTCAGTGGCGCGCCAGACCTTTTTGGGGCCATAGCCTACTGTGCCCATCTCAGTTTTCGAGACCGAGGGCCCTGGGTGCAGAAGCTGAAGTTTCGGTCAAGTGGTCAGCCTGACGCGGAACCCCCAGTGTTTAGTTCCCAAGCATGCTTGGTCCTCATTTTATCTACCCCACTGCAGGGATGAAAGGTTGAGTCGACCCTATCCAGCCCCATTAGAAAGTTATGAAGTTATTGACACGTTAATTTAGTGTACTCCTGCAAGTAACAGGGGTGCCCACCAGCGGGGTGAGGTCATGGCGCAAAATGCGCCATTGAAATTTTTAGATGAGTGTTTTCAGTGAGTTTCGGGGGGAGGCATGGCTTGGACTGCTTGAACGATTTTGTGGGTCGCCGTTTTGGGGGGTTCCATAGTTTTTTGTGGAGTGTGCCATCGCTTTGAGGGGGTGGGCACCCCTGAGTAACATGTGGAGCAGAATTAAAAATCAGCCTTTTGCTTACACGGGTCAAAAAAGACGATGGCTTTGAGGCATGCGAATTCCGTGTCATCGACTCGTGCTTCTCTTAGAGTAGTTGCCAATTCGTCAAGAATTCGACATCCAATGCGACTGATTTCCACTTCCGTGGACTGTCGAGGTATCACAAAGTCATTTCCTAATAATAGAGTGTCACGAAGATGAGCTGAGCGACGTGCTAGTCCAAGCAATAGATGTTCTCCTGCGTGTGCCCTTAAAAGTGCCACCTGTTGAGGAGCGAAAGAAAAATACGTTTTTCAGTTTGAATATTTTTTTCATTCCCAATTACAAAAGTACATCGATTATGTGTTAAAAAGTTTACACATGAATGTAATAGCTACCATAAATATACAGGGTGAGTCACGGGAAACGGACGTTTTTAGAAAGTACCGAACAGCTTGTAAAGGGCGTAGGAAGGCGGCCTTCTGGTCCTCTTGATTTGATACTTAATACTCATCCCGCCGTTGTGAACTCGAGAACACAGCGTATTTTCTTATAACACGTACTGTAAGGTATTTCACCCTTTTCACCTTGTCGGGTGATTGGCAATCATCGCCAGATAATCTGAACTATGAATTAAAGTGTATACAGTTCGACTTCGAAGTTCTGACGCTTGGGCGCTTCTGCGCATGGCAGAAAAAGAAGATTCCATTCGTGTTTTATAGGGAAGTTCGTTTTGCAGATGCGTTATTGGCACACGAACCAAAATGTTTGCTTCTCATTTGCTGAAAGCAACCAAGTTTTTAAATTGGCAGATAGCATCAGTTCGGAAGAAATCAAGTATACTTAAACAAACTGAAACAAGAACAGAATACTGCCCATTCCTTAAACCAGCCGTTTCTCCCTTGAACACGAATGGATTCTTTTCGGCACTCTGCCATTTAGAGGTCTCTTTTTTGCGGTAGAACTGTACTTTGTACGTCTTTCTCGTTGTTTTACCTTTAGAAACGCAATTTTACGGCGTCCTTTTGATCTGTTTGTAATCATATACGCACGTGGTGGGTATACGGACTTTGTGTCGCCGTAGAATTGACAAATAAAATGTTGAAATAAGTTTGATTCTTGTGAAGAATACAAGAGATTGCAAAACAAATTAAGCACATGGGTACCTTCTTATTTTAACAAAAAAAAAAAAATTAAGTACCTGAAATAAAAATAAGGACTATTTAAGGACTTTTTATGGCCTTAAAAATGAAAATGAACATTAAGGACTTACTAAGGACCATACGAACCCTGAACAGTTCAAAGCCATCTCCTCACCTCTCTATTCTCTCCACAAGTGGAGTATGGTACGTTCCAAAAACGTCCGCTTCCCGTGACTCACCCTCTGTTACAAAAAATGCTCTTATATTAAATTAGGGCTTTTATTTCGTTTTGTTAAATGTAACCAATGATATCTGAAGATGTGTGGTAATTGATAAGTAATGCTTATTAATCTAACCTTAAATTTCGTTTACCTACTTCGTGCAAACGCCTATAAAGCTTTAACTTTGAATTTGCGCTCGGAGTTTGTGCTTGTTTTTCTGAACTCAATATGTTGCATTTTCTTTGAAATTTTTGGACTTCCGATTTCACTTTTTATCGTAAAAAGAAAAGAAAAAGGACTTAGCTGGTACATTATCCTTCATGAAAAGTAAACATTATTTCATCTGACCACTATTTCGATCAAAACATATCTTTTTCATGTACTCAATCAAGGAGGGTTTTTGTTAACTTAATCAGATAGTACAGCATTAATGACTTACCTGGTCATCGAGAGGTAGTTCACAGAAGGCAGGGATGTACTTGGCCCAGTCAACGAGAACAAGTAACTGCTGTTTCATGGATTCGCAGACGTCGGCGATATTTGCCACTCGTTTCGAAGAGATGTCGCCATCATCAGCACTCACTGAAGTCATCTGAAAATAAGACATGAAGAAACATAAGGAATTTACACCGTCTTTGCAAGCCTTAATTTCTAAAGAAAAAGTACGTTTTACGCTTACTAATAACACTGGTCTACAAAAAAGAAAATAAAAGATATTTATTTTCCATTACTGAAATACCTTGATGGAACCGTTTTTCATGTGCTTGACTTATGACGCATGCTTCCATCAGAGAAAGAAGTCCCATGGACATTTTCTAAGTCATTTATCTTTCTTCAAAACAGGGGCGGATTAAACGGTTGGCGAACTTGGTGGCCCGCCAGGGCCCCGAGCACATAGGGGCTCCTTATTTCACATTTCTTTCTTTTTCTTTTTTTGTCATTGTTTCATTGCAGAGAGTTGTATAGGGCGGTCTAGCGATCATATTCCATTGTCGCTAGACCGTCCTATACAACTCAGGGCGGTCATGTTCCATGTCATTTTTCAATGCAATGAATTTAATACATTAACTCCCAAATTATTATTATTATTATTATTTTGGAAGCAGTTGGACAAAATTCTTGAATCTGAGGTATTTTGCTTTCTTTATGAATATCATAATAGAATTTTATCACAACAGACATTGTTTAAAAAAAACTAATGTTGTTAAAATTAATTAACTAAAAAAAATAAATAAATAATATAATTTATTAAAACTGTTTGGAGCAAGGAGCGGAGTATCTCAAAAAAGTAGCTGCTCCAGATCCTTGATAAAAAACCATACGTGATGGCAAAATTTTCATAAGAGATACTATGTGGATTTTTTCTGTGAAAGTACATCAGAATATTAAGTTAATTCGTGGGACAAACCAGGTGTTTACAAATCTACCTGATTGGTTTCAAAAAGTGTGACATTACTTTAATTTTTATTCTTACCTGCCTGGAGTACATTTCAGCATTGAGGAGAACTGCAAGTGTGAGACCCGAAGCAGAGGCAGACCCCTCGTCGTAGCTGGGGCGGCGGCAACTGATTCGGTCGCGCTCGTTCTGGACTGCTAGAAAATATAAGCACGAGATTAATCCTTTACGAAACACATGAAATAACGATGATAATGGTAGTCATGAACTAAGAAGTGGTCACCCTCCGAAGTGCTGACCTCCGACCAGTGCGCTCTCACTTTCGGTGGTTTGTGAGAACGTGCTTAACCGACTGATAGGCTGCAGAACTGTAACTTCCCTTAGCAACAATGTATGTTTGCATCAAGAAAGGCTCCATTAAATATTTCTAATATTATTCTAAGGTACATAATGCAAGGTTTTCGGCAGTTTTTACTCTAAATCCAATTTACGATTTAAGGCCTTATTCACCAGCCGATTTCAATCTTGGAACTGCAGATCAAAGACTTCCTCAATCAATCAGAACGTTCAAAACGGAGGTTTGAGCGTTCGACAGAGGTTCGTATCGGTTGGTGAATGTTAGTGGTGTTCGAATCCAACAACAAAGTTATATTCGTTCAGTAAAATCTTTAGTGACCAATCAGGAAGAAAATATCAAGAGTACGACGATCCAAAGATATGAAATCAAAAAATACTAAGAAATCAACCATAGTAATAACAGGTGAGATGTATGAGGTGTGAAATTATCTTTTTGAAAAAATTAAGGTAATTTTTCAAACGAATTTATATAGTCCTAATGTAGTAGGAAATGTACAGACGCCACAGAGTAAAAATAAGGAAACCACTGAAGAAAATCAAGGAAAGGGAAAGGGGGCCTTATTTCTGTGACTTGTGTGGTGCAAGAACGATGTTGGCATTCAAAATTGCCCGCAGTTTTCTCGAATTGATAAAAATAAATCATATGTGCTTTGCAAGAGAATCTTGTACCATTCTTCCTGTTTCTCCACTGTAGTCCATAAAGATTCAATAAATATTGAGATCTCCATTGAGATCTGGCGACTGTGGTAGATAAGACAATTCTCTAAAATTGATCCTGCACGATGCAAGCAATGTGGACAAGGGTGTCATCTTGATACACAGCACCCAGACACCAAGATGTTGTCGCACCAAGCGTTATCTCGGCAACGAATAGAGCTTGACGAAGATAATTGTGCATAGATAAAGAAGACAGCCATTTTTGCAACAGAGGAAATTGAGACATGAAAAACGAGAAGCAATAGAAGAATGAAATCAAAAAGAGAAATTGGTGGTGAACAATGAGGACATAAAGTGCACCATCCAACTGAATGAGCTCGATATATATATTTGCGCACATTACGTGCGACACCAGCAGTGAAACCTGCAAAATTCAGTTTAACTGAAAGTAGTAAATGCCTTGCAATGTGTCTTGATACTTTTGTCCACACCCTATTGCATGTATGAAGAACGAGTATGTTCACTTTTTGCGATCGAATATTTGAGTAATGTAAGCACAACATGGTCTCACCTTCTTTTTTCATGCCTGCCCGGAAACACTTCTTGAGTCGACAGTAACGGCATTGGTTTCTCTTGTCTTTGTCCATGACGCACGCACGCTGAAAACGGCACGCATAGACGTGGTTCTTGCGGACGGAACGACGGAAGAATCCCTTGCAGCCGTCGCAACTGCTTGCGCCATAGTGCTTGCCAGTGGCGCGGTCGCCGCAAATGGCGCATAGCTGCTGTTGCTGTTGAGGCACGGCCGATGGCGGGGGATTGCTGTTGTTGAGTGGGATTCGTTGTGGATGGAGGAGTGTGACCTGAGATACTGCCTGAAGTTTGGGATCCGCTGTACAAAGAAAGGAAAAGTAAAGCAATCACCTTTTTTCCATTATTAATGTGCAGGAAAAATGTATCAATTTCATGTATTTAACAAAAATAAGGAACTATATATAAACATGGGTGCCACAGTTATCTACTATTTGAGCAAACAGACCACTATTAGGCCCACTTTTTTTCCCCAAAACGGAGCGTGAAGCAGGAGCACCGAGCAGTGATGCAACGAGATTTTGTTCCAGACTGGAGTGGAGCCGGAGCACAGAAATGTGTTGCACTCCACCTCTTCGATTTTTTTAACCAAATAAAAATGAATTTACTATTTTGAAAAAGAGATGAATAATATAATCTATTAAAATCATTCCGAAGCACGGAAAGGAGCCGGAGTAAGTATTTAAAAGTAGGAGCGGAGTCGGAGGGGAGCAACTCAAAAAAGTGGTTGCTCCAGATCACCTGGTGAAAATATTAATCTTTCTTTTTACTTCCTACATCCCTCCCAATCCCCCGTGCTTTTCCACTATACTAGATATCGTTCACTGTGCGCATAATTTCCACTGCATGTTAAAAGTTATATTTTCGTTCTAAATTACTTCCAACTTTAAAATTCCTAAAGAAAATATTAAAAAGCATAACTTTTAACGCACGTACAATCGTACAAGATTTCACGAGCCCACTTTATTCATAACTTAAGAATGTGTTTACTAATAATTAGTTTAGACATTGCTTTCTTTTGTATTTTTGTCACGAAAAAGATGAAGCTGCTTTTGCTTATGCGCTAACAAACTCGCCGTAAGCGGCCTAATTTAAATTTTGCAATAATGATACATATCTAAAAAAAATAATGTTGCTGGAAGCACATAAAATTTGTCTATATACAAGAGGCGAACCAGCTGTTCGCACGGGTGTCTTTGAAATTTTTACCGCAGATAACGCCTAGCCATGGCGGTATATAAAACAAAAGAAGAAATATCTATTTTTCCTTATCCAGGCATTTAGGGAAAATATTTATTTTTCGTTTTATTTATTCTGCTTCGCACGAAATATGTCTCTTTACTTTGTTTTAAATTGTAGTAACATTCAAACTTAACTGAATTGTTTTATGATTTCGTGACGTTATTAAGTATATCCCCGGAACCAATTTGAAAATTGAGCAGTGTTGAAGAATTCCTAACCATCCTTAATAAAAACATAGGTAGAGAGGGTTTGTTTAGTAAAACTGAATTTTTATCCCTAATCACAACATAATGCACTGAATAATTGAAAGCACTTGCGCCTGATTTGTGAACATACCCTAAGAAATTGTTGTTTTCCAATAAATGTTGAAATATACCTCAATAAATTGCCGATTTCTTTCTAAATTTTCAAGGCATTCAACTGATTTTCTTTTTTTTTTATTAGTTGCCCTGTACACTTGGGTTTGAAAGTATGACAGTAAAAAATAGTTATCCTTCGCGTAAGCGTAGTAAAAAAAAATAATTCCTTTAAATGTCCATAATTCCATCAAATATTCAACATTTTTATTTCAAATTTTAGTATAATGCTTCACTTGTATTTTGGCAAGTTTTCTGAAAGTTTAGTAATTTTTGTGAAAAACTTTGCGTTTATAAGCCAAAAACGTGTGAAGGAAATTGGAGGAATGCCTATATCGTCGTGAGTAAAAGTAAAATTTTTACGAAAATGCATAGAATAATTGTACGTGGAAAGTAAAATATTTTCAGTAATTTACAGCTCATTCCCAGCTTTTTACGCCACGAAGATCATCAAAAACATTTTGATCCTTTTTCAGTTCGTAGACGGTCCTCTAAACGCAAGAGCAAAAGAACTTTTACTGGAAAGTGAGCATTGTACATTAAAACATGATCAAACAAGTAAAAAACGGGCTTTTGCATTAGACTGAGTGTTAAGTATAAAATTACAAAAACTCTGTAGTGCATCTATTAATTTGGCCAAGAGCTGTATATTTATCATTAAAAATATACCTACAGTTCTACCGCAAAAAAAAGGACCTTTGACTTGCAGAGAGTGCCAAGAAGAATCCATTCATAATCAAGAGAGAAACTAATAGTAGTATAAGGAATGCGCTGTATTCTGTACTCGTTTTAATTTGTTTAGCATGCTTGATTTCTTCTGAACTGATGCTATCTGCCAGTTTAGAAATTTGATGGTCGCTTTTAAAAAACAGAGAAGCAAACATTATGATTCGCGTGCTAATAAACGCACCTGTAAAACGATCTTCCCTAAAACTCGAGTGGATTCGTCCTGCGCAGAAGTGTCCATGTGTCTGTACTTCGTGGTCGCACTGTAAAGTTCACCTTCATTGCACTTAAATTTTGAAATTTTAAGCGGTTTTGTTCCCCTCTCCCCCACCCTCGCCTTCTATTTTTTACTGTATTAAACCAGTATTGCTGCAGAAAATGTGTTTGAATGCCTTTGAATTTTAAAATTATTTTGATTTTTTTATTATTTTATTGTTTTTCTCGTGTCGTAGACCAAAAAAAGGAAAAAACGAATTTTTTAAATAAAAAGCATTATTTTTATGGAAATTTCATTTTTCAAAATGTGATCATTAATAGTGTAGAATGGTTGTCTTTGGACCTTCTTAGTGCTCCAGTGTAATTTTTTTTCCCTCCATCTTCCTGGGGCTCCTATATGTGAGAATAAACTAATTGAAAATAATATTACATTAATAAAAACAATTTTATGAAAACAACGTTTTTCTTGCGCACTAAGAAGGTAGAAAATAATATTCCTATGAGCCTGGCAGAATTTCTGAATAAATTGGTCACATTATGGTAACAGAGTTTCTAATTCTTATAAAACGAAAAACGTTGGGCGCATGAATTGTTTATAGTATTATGTTATGAATGTTTGTTTTACAGATCATTGATAAATATATAAAGTTTAAAGAGGATATAGATCATTGATAAATATATAAAGTTTAAAGAGGATATACTACGCAAATCAAATATTTTTGATGCTATGTTAATTTTTGAAAATTTGCTATGACATTATGATCAGTATAGATGATATAGGTAAATGAATTCTGATCAAAGTTGTGATTATGATCTGTTAAATATAAACATAGATTGTATTTATAGAAGTATTTTCAATATAAAATTTTGTTCAAGATATGTATAGTTCAATTCGTTCAGAGTAAATATTATTCATATCTCCAATGAAGAAAATTGACTATGACATAATGAAACAGTATTAGCCAGGTTTTCTTTTGTAGAAATTTGAGTTTGTTATAAAAGTCTTGATGTTTGAGTACATGCGCCCAACGTTTTTCGTTTTATAAGAATTAGAAACTCTGTTACCCTAACGTGACCAATTTATTCAGAAATTCTGGCTGGCACATATGAATATTATTTTATACTTTTTTAGTGCGCAAGAAAAACGTTTTTTTCATAAAATTGTTTTTATTTATGTAATATTTCTTCTTTTTGGTTTTTGATGGGTGAAATTTCGCAATCGTAGAAATTTATTCAGAACCTCGATGTACAATGCAATTATCCTTACTACAAAAGTTAGCGTTCGCGATTTAAAGACACATCAGATATAAAATTTTATACAATATAAAATGACTTATGAGACTTTTATTTCAAAATTTTTTTATATTGAAATTAAGCTAACACTATTCACCCGGAGCTGAGGAAACTGCTTATTATTATTTTTGGATCAAGGTAAGCCTTAAGAAATGGAACTAAAAAGCTCGTAACTGGCGTTCTTATTGGCTTAGAAACTTCGAACAAATTTCATTTTGTGCGGAAAAATCTGCGCTTTCGATCGATATATTATATTAATATGTGCAAGTTTTTTTTCACTCCCATATTGGGGAATTTATGTGGGAAGTTGCGTAAGATTGGAATAAAAAAAGGAACTACCTGTCGGATTTTTTATGCGTGGTAGAATATTGCATTGTCATCTGGTTCTGAACTATATGTAAAGTTTCAGAACAATATCTTATCGGGAAATGGTCGAAAATTCGATTGCAAAATTCCGCGGACAGACAAGAGACAGACAAGAAAGCGAGTTAAGAAAAACATTGTAATAATAATTAAAAAAAAAACAAGTCGAAGCTTCTTCTCTATTATTAAATAGGCAAAGATAAAATAATTAAGAACCATTTTATCCTCTGTTTTTCTAACGAGAACTAACGAGCCTATTTTCCTATGAAATGTTTTTATCGGTATTTTTAAGGATATTTCTCAATGAATAAATGAAGGAGTGAAAGAAGGAAGTGAAAGAATGAATCAATGAATAAATGAATGAGGAAAAGAATGAATAAATGAGTGAGCAAATGAAAAAATAAAGAAATGGGTGAATAAATACATGAATGCGTAAATGAATGAATAAACACATGAATGAGTAAACGAATGAATGAATAAATGAATGGCTGAATAAATGAAAGAATGAATGACTGAGTGAATGAATATGTATTATCCGTTGAAAAGGGTATATTTGAAAAAAATAAGAACTAAAGCTAAAGGAGAAAGATAGAGAAAGAGATATCTAGATTATAAATTTGAATTTGGTGTATACAAATACAAATACAAATACAAATACAAAAGTGACGACCAGCAACAGGCTCAGGGCCCAGCTAGGCTGGTCCTAGTTAATTTAGCAGTCCCCAATGAACATCAAGAGCTTTCTTAAAAGTTTTTACCCCACTGCAATTAACAGTCGCTTCCGGTAAACTATTCTAACTGCCCACAACCCTATTGAAGTAGTAGTAGTACGGGAAAGTAGGCTCGCATAGTTCTAGACGGAACTTCTTGTTATTACTTGTAATTCAAAGAAGAAATGTCAGGAATAAAATAAAATAGAAATTGCAATCTATTAAATGAATGGCAAAACAAAATAATACTAATCTTAAGGAACCAATTAATCCATTTCCAAAATATATATGTATGATAAGTCAGTCAGATTGTTTGTCTACTACAATGTCAAACAAAATAAAACTAATTTCAAGCGAATAACGTCTAATATTATATAAAGTGAGATAATAAGTGTAGTGACGCGTCATTTTTTTTTATGAATCAATGTTTCGCGCGTTTGTTAATTTACATTAGCGCTTTGAACTCTTGATTAAACTGAAAGTAAGTGTTTGCATTTTTAATCTATTCAATAATAATAGGGTAGCATGAAAATTTTTATTTATATTTCCTTCACAGGAAAAGTAGTGGAGACAGATAAAATTTAGTTATAATATGTGTTACAACAAATTCATTGAATAAAATAATTAATTCAGTGGTCGCACTGATGAAAGATTGCGGCTAATTGAAATATTCAAATAAAACAAACAGAAAAACTAAAATGTCTAAAAGTTGGGCAAAAAATATGAATTTCTTAAATTAAAAAAAAAAAAAAAAAAAACTTGAAAAATGCGGAGGTCTAAAGCTAACTTTCCAGGGCTAGTAATTGTTAAATTTTAAAAAATAAAATTTCGTAAAAAATAGTGCTTTTTGTCAAAATAATAATATTAATAATTTTTGTCTTTTTTCGGATTTTGGTCAGAAAACAATAAAGTATTAAAAGATTAAAAATGGCTATGAAGCTTGAGGGCATTGAAGTAAATTTTCTGTATCAATACTGATTTAATCTCTAAACATACTAAACACGAAACAAATATTATTTTTCTCAAAAAATAGTTTTATGCCTGCATTCTGGTAGGGGCTAAAAAAAAAATTAAGCACTAAATAAATAAAAATAAGTAATGTATACAGCAATTTATTGTAATAAGGATGCATAAAAGCAACTTTTCCTCACTATTACATATTTAATTTCGAAAAAAAATTCGGCCCACCCTAGTTCACATCGCTTGGCGCTTACTTCCAAACTAAACGAATAACTGGTATAGAGAAAATTGCTGTTGAAATATCGCAGAGCTAGGAACGAACGCAATTTAGTGAGAGGAGGGAAAACTTACATTATTTCACTACGTTTTAACACAATAATTATTTACTTTCGTAAAAATATTTAATTTTTTATGAGCTTTCAATATACCGGCTTTCTGTTTACTAAGACTGTGTTATATCATTTTTGAAGTCAAACTTCTTTTGGTGTGATGTTTCCAAATTTCAATCATAAATTTCCAGAAGTGACCATTTGGCGATATCGGCAATGTTTGTCGAGTTTTCCGTAGAAACCAATGTTAAATTCTTGGTGAGATTTCTATCTACTGTTCCTGTAGAGAGGTCTTTTCTGTATTGGTTCGCAGCAAAATAGGAACTGTGATTAGGTAAAATGTTCCACTCCTCGCCACTGTTATTTAGCGGCAATAAAAAAAAATATATCATCACTATACGTTTAAATTTGGAATTTTCACAAAATTAGTTGATTTTTTCACAAAATCACAGAAATAGGACCTTGTTCAAAATGCTGGAACGACCCCTGATGATGTGCTGCTTTTTAAAATGTTCCGAGGGTGCACTGTTAAAAATTTCCGTAAGAAAATAGAAATATAACCGTTTATTTGATTGTTATTTTACCATATTTAATACAATAGTTGAATAACCATTAAAAAGATGGTCTCAAACCACTGATTCTGAAAAAAATCGTTTATTCTCTGTTTCTCCTAAATAACGTTTAACTAACCGTAATTTACAAGCGCCACTAGGTCTCGTAGTCAATAAGAATCGGGCGTCCATCTTGGTTGTGGAACCTTACCGGTCGTACGCTGACGAAAATATGAATAAAGACTTATCAGTTCAAATCTGCATGTGTATATAAAAAAGAAGGTAAAAAAAGTGGCTTAAGCAGTGGTTACTAAATAGAAACACATACACACGTATTTCAAAAATTGGAGACATCGGATTCCCGAACCGTTTGCGAATGAGCGAACCCATAATTTGAGTTGCTGAAGCTTGTTTGTATTTAATTTTTGCAGCAAATAAAATGATTTTCGTCAATGTATAGTAAATTTAAACCAAAAATGACTGGATCCAATCAAAAACTGAAATCTCAATTTTAATGCAGTTTCCCTGTTGGAAAAGAAGATTTATTGATAAATAAACGGTCGCTTTGAGTGTAGGTGGCCGAATGACTTGAGCGCAAGGTTGGTATATCATACACCCAGGGTTCGATTCCCGCACGCTTCGTTTACGGTTTCTACGCCTCGAAGATTCTGCAGCTCGAAATGGTTCAAAAACTGTAAAAATTTAGTTTTAATACTACTTTTAAATGGTTATAAACCGTAAACTTTTGCATCTACGGCCTTTTAACCAAGCTGCTTGAAAATAGTTTTAAGTCCCGTAAAGATATAAAAAGTTCCAAACCGTAAATTTAACGGTGAATTAGATGGACAGACTGCTGCCGGCTATTTAACCGTAATTTCATGATGAAATTTCTAACAGTGTGATCAAAGCGAGATTTGGCGTAAGATGTACAAACCTCTCCCCATATGGTGACTTACTCTGCGGTTGTTGCTGATGTCGTATTAAACGAGCATATAAGCCGTATGTGCTCTGTGGTCTTTGGTGTCGAGCCCCGGACTCGCCGACCTTGAGTCCGACCGCGGCCACCGAGAATCTGGGATTCGCGGTGGCCACGGTCCGACCCTCAAGCACCTAGGCTATCTATGGTCCCCTGGTGAGAGTGCTTAATTTTTGAAAAGGAATCGCCGAATAAATTTAATTCTGTGAAGAAACTAGAACTAAATTTTGAAATTAAAAGAAAGAATCTCGGAACTTATTTCATGAAAAGAAGGCAATAGCGAAATTTATTTTTTGATAAATGTGTAATCTTAGGAAAATTCCTAAAAACAGGCAATAACGAAGCTTAGCTCCTTTAAAGGGTGTCATCGTCTGAGAAAGTTTGAAAACAACCAACACCCAGGAACAAATTACGCAATATTTTTGTAAGCGGAGACATGAAAACCAAAAACAAAACAAAATAGGATAGGAGGGGTGGGAGGAGAGCAACAACTTAAATATGATGAAAACAAGCGCCCATTTATTCCTTATATGTTTTCCGGGTTGTCTGTTTTGCTCAGTAAGCAATTATTCAATAAAGCATCGTCGAAAATTCAGTACGTCGTCTAACTTTAAAGAGGCTGCGGACTTTGGACTATTTAGCTTTTATCAGATAGATTAAGTCTGTGAAGTATGGGATTTTTATCATGCGGTGTCCCATTATTTGCTTCTACTGCAACTTTCCCGACGTCACAGAAATAGTTCCAGAACGATTTACTGTGATACACGCAGTTGCTGAGGAAATACGAAGATTACCGTTCTTCGAACAATTCGCAATACTTAAATTTCAATCGACAAATTATTTTTAGCTATTTTGATTGCGAGGAGTGGGGACTTAAATTTCAGAGTTATTGCTGTTATTATTTATTAATTTATTATTTTTTATGATTAAATAATGTATTCATTACAATATTTTTGAAATTTAACACCTCTTACATAATTTTGTTTTGAAAATGACAAGAATAATAGTTAATGCTAAATAAATTATTGCCACAAAGTCTTTCCCTTTGAAAGATTCAAATTTTTTAAACATATATATATATATATTATATTTTTATTGAAATTTTAGTTTTTTTTATTTAAAAAAATAATTATTTATTTTTATTTGTTTATTTATTTATTTGTCTCAATATTATTGAGTTTTAACAGCTGTTATATAACTTTATTTTGGAAATGGCGGGAAAAAATAGCAGTGCTAAAGAAGGAAAACGGCAAGGTTTTTTATTTTAAGAGGTCCAATAAATATTTTTTACGCGTTTTATTTATTTATATTTATATTTTATTATTTTTATTTTAATTAATCAATAATTTATATTTTTATTAAATAATAAATTTGCTCATTTATTGTAAAATTATTACATTTTAACAGTTTTATATTAACTTTATTTTGGAAATAGCAAGAATAATAGAGTTACAAAATTCTGTTTGTAAATGCAAGGCTGAACTTGATCCAGTTTACTGTTTAACTGTTACAGTTAACTAACTGGATCAAGTTCAGCCTTAGTAGATGTTATTTCGTTTCATAATGTGTTTATTTTGTTTCAATTTAGCAAAATTTGGCGTTAATTGTATTAATTTCCATGCTAAAATTCCTTAGTTTTCGAATCTTTACTTGAATGTTTTTTCCTACTGAACTAGCTTTTAGTATAGGGTTTGGCGAGAAATTGGCGAGATATCCATAAGTTGGCATCATTTTTGGCGACTAATTGTTAGCGCCAAATTTGGCTGTCCTCACCAAATTTGGAACGAACTTTCGAAAATTATGTATAACTTTAGATTTTACTGGAATTTCCTCGTTTCTTCATCTTTTCAAGAGTCTTACAAAATCTTCAATACCAAAGTTTTCAGCTTCCCGACGCTAAGCAATAAACGCTATATTTGTCACTGTACTTTGCAATCAGAAGCTTAATACTTCCTGGTATTTAAAAAGGGGGAGCTTGTAATTTGTAACCCTTCAATATCTTTGCCGTTTTTATAGCTCAATATTGTTTCTTTTTAGCATTAAACCTACCGACAGTTCTTGTGTACCTATTCCTACCGCTCTCGGTCAAATTGATCGGTAATTAAAAAAGTTATCGATTTTAGTATCCAATGCAGATAATGGTTGATGTATTGCTAAATGTATAAAATGAAGAGTGTTCATGAAATTTCGTCCAAAGAAACGCAAGTGCCCTACTTGAGACTGTTCAATACTATTGTTGGCTGCTCTATTCAATCGCAACCGACTCTGAGGTACATTGCTCGCTCGAAGATGAAACTGTTCGGGCGTGGTGTTTCGCTCTTCGAATGTTTGTAGGACCGCGCGAACGCTCGTTTTTGCTGGTCATGGCTCGACTCTGGGTTGCCAGATTTTCCAGACGACTTTTAGCCAGTTGGGTGACAGACTTTAGCTAAAATTAGCCATTTAAATTAATTCGGTTGTTGTTGTTACTGTTGTTGTTTCTGTTGTTATTGCTCTCAATTGTTGTTACCACTAAAGCTCCAACTCGGATATTCATTTTGTCGGATATCGGATATCCGATGTCTCTTTTCATGACGCATGTTTACCGGATATTGGATATCCGGCATCTCTTGTCTGACGGATTTGTACCGGATGTCCGGTTCTGATTATTGAAACCTGTAAATTCTATGCGTATTTTTAATCTTGGTTGAAAAAAAGAAAAAACAAATAATAAACTTTAATGCGGAAAACAAAATTTAAAATTAGCCAATATTAGCCAGAATTGTTTGTGGCTAGTGATTGAAAATACTTTTAGCCAGTAGCATCTTAAACTAGCCATAATGGCTAACTTTAGCCACATCTGGCAACCCTGGCTCGACTATCAGCTCATTACGTGCGGCTTCACGTTTCGAGCGAGCAGTGTAACTGTGAAGTATTGTCTCATATCGACGGTCGGTCATATTGACCGACGCGGTAGGTAGGACACATGAAAAAATTTTCTTGGAAAAGAGAAAAAATAACTAGAAACGCAGAGTGAAAAAAATATTATATGCATATTCTAAAAATTGCCATATAGTTCGATAACAGTATTATAACGATTAAAGTGTGTAATTCTAACAAAAGGTTTAAAACGGTCAATTTGAGCGGTACTGGTAGGTTTAGTGTTAAACAATTCAGATATTTTCAATATCTGTGTCTGTAGCTAAAAGGTTTTAAAGTATGCGTCAAATTAATTCTAAAATACAAATAAATAAATAAATAAATGCAATTTCTATAAAAAAAAAGAAAGAAAACCCCTACTTAAAGTGATCAGTAAAATCAAATATTTTTGCTTTCTTTCTTTATTTTCCAAACAAAAATCGGAAATATATTTTCGGACGAAAAATAAAAAACAAAGCGTTTTGAATGTTCGTAGAAAGAATAAAATTCTAAGAGAAAAAGGGCATTTCAGAAGGGAGATTTTCGGAACCCATGATATAAACCATTTGCCTCCGTAACGCCCAACAAAATTTGACTGAAATTGCATCTATTTTCACAGTCGATGAGATTTTACACATATTTAGTGTCTTTTCAGGAATATGGGGAAAAGGAAACATGTGTCGAAACGAATTTTAATGATTTAATATTATCAATAATATTATCAATAAAAAATCAATCAATAAAATTATCAATAAAAAAAAAACAAATATAATACCCTACGAAGAAAAAATGAAAAAATATGCACAAGGAAATTTTAACGATAGTACGATTTATAGATCAAGGTAAAAACTTAAATATCATGGAAGTACTCCATGAAAATGAGGAAAAATTAGTTTTAGAAAGCAAAAAATAGTTTGGTTTTACAATTGATTATCTGCAATTCACTACCGTATTTTCGTATTAGTAATTTTATATGATTTACAAGCACAATGAAACAAGTTCTCATCTGCGAATATAACACAGGTGCAGTAGGCGTGGATACAGGGGGGAGGCAGTGAGGGCCTCCCCTCTCTGAGAGTCAAGTATTATTAAAAATTATATGAATAACAAACTAAAACTTTAGAATTTTCCCCTTACGGAGAAATTTTCCGGGAGATAAGTAAAGTCACTACAAAAAATGTCTTCTCCTCAGCAAAATCCAGTGTCCGCAACTGAGATGCACCTATACAAAGGTGGTCAATTTTACAGGTTTTACAGTACCTCGTCATACTCCTATCAGCATGAAGGTATCAGAAACAATAATGAAAATACAAGCCCTTACATTAGGAAAACAAACTATGAAAACGACTCGATATCATGGAAGTGCAGAAGTATAAACTTATGAATTCAAGTAGACACTATGTTGTTGTTACTGTACAACTACCTATAGTCACTGTCCGTTCACACTTCTCCTTCCCTCCTAAAATGAGAGTGCCCCATCCCTCCAGGTTTTACTTTATATAGTTGCATCATGAATTACACAATAATCAAGGTGAGAATTGCTTTTTCGGAGTATATAATAATTTATTGTACGAGATCACTCCATGATGAATCTTCATCGATTGAGGAAAATAATGGCCTCAAAAAATTTTTTTAACAATTGAAGAAAATTAAATGAACCACCAGTTGCACTTTGCAATCACCCTGGCGTCAGCAGTTTCTATCAGAAAACCATCGTATTTGCAGCAATATTTACTTTGAAAACGTGTTTTAAACAAACTTTCACTCCGTCGATGGTATTGTTATAGGAAAGTCACATTGACAGGAACGCGCGGTCAGCTAATTCCATCTAAAAAATCAGAATTAAACGAGGTAAAACAAATAATTTAATAAAGACATTTAAATTTGATGAGAAAAAATTAAAACCTACATTGGCTAACTAGGGCACTGCAAATATATATCTGCCTGCCTCCGCAAAATATGCTTCCAATGAGCAGCTACATATATTTATTGGACTATTTTGTGTTTCGTACACAATAACATGACACCTCTTTTGCAAGGAATTATAATGAAAGTGTTATTAATATTATTTATTTATTTAATTAGTTATGAATTTTAGGGGTCTGAAGCAGACAATTTTTTCTGTTGCTACGATCTAAAACTCCGCAGCGTGCTCTGAATATTTTTCATAGAAATTTCATTATTTATCGCAAAAACATTCTTAAACAAAATTCTTTTTAATAAAAATTTTCAAAAAAATTGCAACCTTTTGCTCTTTTCGTTGTTCTGCTCGCAGGAATTTCAGAACACACTTTTGTAGAACTATACTAATGAAAACGAAAATTGTGTTACACCGATTACAGCCGTGTTATGCAACTGACGAAGGAGATAAGACAACAGAGATAAAGCCATTTCCAAAAGTAAAGAAAGTCTTCTGTTGAAATGATATATGTCTTTTAGGGCTGTAAAGGTTTGAGAAATGAGTTTCTTAAAATTAATGCATCGAACTTCCATCCACTTATTTAGAAAAAGACATTTCCTAAGAAATTACAAATATATAATGATTGTCAAACTCGTATCACTGTATATTATTATATTAAATAATTCATCATTGAACCAGAGCGGAGCGGGGAAAAAGAGCGCAGAGCAGCAAAATTTTGCCCCAAACTGGAGAAGAGCCGAGTAAAGAAAATTGGTGTGCTCCATTGTTCCGACTTTGTTATTTATTATTATTATTTAATTTTATTAATTTTTTATTTTTGAATCATGTTCATAAATTTAAAAATAAGCAAAAATGATTTTTTTTTCTTTTCCATTTTGATGACTAGTTTTTTTCGCTACACAGTGACATAAAAATAAAAAATAAAACATACATATTTAAAAATAAATAACTAATGTACAAGTTCCTTTTTTTATTACTAACAAAAATAATTTAACTAAAAAGCGATAAATAATGCAATTTCTATGAAAACAATTCGGAGCTCGCTGCGGAGCTGGAGCTTAGCAACAGAAAAAAATGTCTGCTTCA
Organism: Octonoba sinensis; assembly: GCA_038502835.1. Lineage (NCBI taxonomy): Eukaryota > Metazoa > Arthropoda > Arachnida > Araneae > Uloboridae > Octonoba > Octonoba sinensis. Next base: position 10,244,834 of record CM076606.1, on the reverse strand, counting down.
GACCCCTAAAATTTATAACTAATTAAATAAATAAATAATTTTAATAACACTTTCACTATAATTAATTACAAAAGAGGTGTCATATTATTGTGTAAAAAACACAAAATACAGTGGAACCCCGCCATTCGTCCGCCTCGCTATTCGTCCAACTTGTTCAAGTAAAATTCAACTCGCCATTCGTACTTGTCCCGCGATTAGTACGGAGCCAGGGGCCAGCTGGGTTGCCAGTTTGGCTTTTTTAAAGAAAAAAAATCAAGAAATTATGCTCATTCTGAACTGGTCTGGAAATAATTTGTTTGGCGTTTCGGATTTTTTAAAAATATTTTAATAGTACTTTTTGAGATTTTACTGACAATTTTAACTTTCTGAGGGGGTAGCAGGAGGATGTGGTTGAAGAAATTTCTTTTTCAGAGGAGGGAAAGTAGTAAGGAAAGCATTTCCATTGAAGAAATTAAAGAGCAATGCGAGAAAGCACAGAGAGTGGTAGAAAAGTAGCATCCCAACACTGCTGTGGTCAACAGCATTAACTTGTTCAAAGACAATGTTATTGACCATTTTTGAAAAATTCTGAACAACCGTCAAAGGCAGCCAAGTGTTTTAGAGAAAGAAACACCAGATTCTTCTAGTGCAAAAAGACAGAAAAAAGAAAAAACAGCGGAAAGGGAGAAAACACCTGAAGGGATGTTACCGAATTTTTTTATAGAAGGCGACTCCTCTTCCAACCATTTCTCTTCCTCCTCTCAACATTCCACTTATGCCACCAGCTCACCTCAGTACAAGCAAAGTACAGTTAAATTGTTATTTATCTATAATTTCATGTACAGTACTGTACATTTGTTTTTCATAGGTTCAAATAAGCAACCATCTGTTGGTCTGGAACGGATTAATCCAATTTACATTGTATCTTATGTGAACAAATAATTCGCCATTCGTACAAATCACCATTCGAACTGAATCCTGGAACAAATTGTGTACAAATAGCGACGTTTCACGTAGTTCAATAAATACGAGGTGTGGCAATTAAATAACGAGACTGAGGCTGCTACAGAAAAAGTGCGCATGCGCCAAACGTCGGGTACCGACAGGTATTATCCTGAAGCCTTCTCTTTCGAATGCAATGTTGTTTTTCTGCTTCGCCGGAAAAATGTTAAGTGTAGCAGTAAAACAACGAATTGTTGTGAAATTTCACATGAAACTTGGAAAAACCGGAACTGAAACTGTTAATTTATAAAAAGAAGTGTATGGGGATGAATGTTCGTCGCGTACACGCTTTTTTGAGTGGTTCAAGCGTTTCCAAGATGGCAGGGAAGACGTTGAAGATGATTCACGCCCTACCATGTCAAAAACTGAAAAAAACATCGAAAAAATCGGTAATCTCATTCGAGCTGACCGTCGGCTAAGTATCCGTGCAATTGCTGAAATTGTACGAATTGATAAAAAATCCGTACGACAGATTTTACACAACAGTTTTAACATGCAAAAGGTGTGTGCCAAAATGGTGCCTAAAGTTCTCTCATTTGAACAGAATGAAGCTCGCAAAAACGTTCGAACTGACAATTTGAAAGCCATTGGAAATGACTCAAACGTATTGGAAAAGGTAATAACGTGTGACGAATCGTGGTTTTTTACTTATGATCCTGAAACGAAGCGCCAATTTATGCACTGGAAGAACCCATCTCCACCGAGAGCCAAAAAAGCTCGAATGAGCAAATCAAAATTCAATGCAATGATGATTGCTTTTTCTATATTCATGGGATTGCGTACCTTCTATGGGTTCCTGGAGGTCAAATGATTAATTAGGATTACTATCTTCAAGTTCTTGCTGACATCCGTGAGAAAATAAGGAAAAAACGACTCTAATTGTGGAAGGACAAGTCATGGGTTCTCCACCAAGACAATGCACCACCTCATTCTGGATCGTTAGTCAAGAGTTTTCTAGCCAAGTTCAGCATCCCAGTGTTGGACCATCCGCCTTATTTGCCAGATCTTGGCCCTTGCGACTATTACCTGTTTCCTAAAGTGAAAGCTGCATTAAAAAGAACAAGATTCGACTCCGTTGAAGATGTGAAGGAGAAAGTGGCACGTGTCCTGAAGGACCTGACACAAAAAGACTTCCAGCACTGTTTCGAACAATGGAAGGTTCGTATGGAGCGATGTAGGGATAGAGGAGGGGTATATATTGAAGGTGATAACTAGTAAAAATATATGAAATTAAAAGAAAATATTTTACAGCATCAGTCTCGTTATTTAATAGCCACACGTTGTATATGTAGCTGCTCATTGGAAGCATATTTTGTGGAGGCAGCCAGAAATACATTTGCAGCGCCCTAGTTAGCCAATGTAGGTTTTAATTTTTATCTCATCAAATTTTAATGTTTTTATTAAATTATTTGTTTTGCTTCGTTTAATTCTGATTTTTTAGATGGAACTAGCTGACCGCGCGTTCCTGTAAATGTGACTTTCCTATAACAATACCATCGATGTAGTGAAAGTTAGTTTAAAACACGTTTTCAAAGTAAACATTGTTGCAAAATTCGATGGTTTTCTGATAGAAACCTCTGACGCAAGGGTGATTGCAACGTGCAATTAGTGGATCATTTAATTTTTTTCAATTGTTAATAAAAATTTTTTTTGAGGCAATTCTTTTCCTCAACTGATGAATATTCATCATGGAGTGCTCTCGCACAATAAATTATCTTATACTCCGAAAAAGCAATTCTCAAATTGATTATTGTGTAATTCATACTGCAACTATGTAAAGTAAAACCTGGAGGGATGGCGCACTTGAATTTTAGGAGGGAAGAAGAAGTGTGAACGGACAGTGACTATAGGTAGTTGTACAGTAGCAACAACACAGTGTCTATTTGAATACATGAATACATAAGCTTATTCTTCTGCACTTCCATGATATAGAAACGTTTTCATAGTTTGTTTTCCTAATGTACGAGCTTGTATTTTCATTATTGTTATTGATATCTTCATGCTGAGAGGAGTATTACGAGCTACAGTAAAACCTGTAGAGTTGACCACCTTTGTAAATTGGTCATCTGTCTTAGCTGACCACTTTTGTCAGGAAAGGAATTAGCTCTATATTATATAAAGTAGGGAAACCTTTGTAACTTGACCACCTGTGGATATTGTATTGACCACTTATGTACGCCAAATTTGGGTGGGAGTTTTATACAAAAAACTCTTTGTAAGTTGACCGCCTAATTATTACTATATTTATTTATCTATTTTTGAAAAGATTTTTTAAAAAATAAATAACTTCTCCAGGATATTTTATATGCTATAATGTTGGCCAGTATTTTTCTGGGTGGATGAAACATCAATATAAAATTTGCCTAAACCTTCTTATAAGTTAACCATATGGGAAAACGACTATGAGCACTTTTTTTCCCCTTTAAATAAGTTTCTTTTTTCTTCTAATTGATCTAGCCATTTTGAAAAATTGCGCATTTTTATGAAATCTTGACCCTCAAATAAGTAACTTTCATAATTAATAAGATAATTATCTTTATTTTAAATAAGTGCTTTAATTTTAAAGGTTATAAGATATATTGTATGGTCATTCAGGTTACACTTATCTAATTTCAATTTAGATAATTGTGAAAAAAAATAGCTAATTTCTAATTTTAAGGTAACCTAATACATGAAGTTATATATTTTAATTTGTTACAAATGAATAAACGCATAGTGTAAGAAATGACAAGAAAACATCTCCACCCTCTATAAGTTGACCACCCGTCTAAGTTGACCACTAAAGTGCTGCACCGCAAGTGGTCAAATTACACAGGTTTCACTGTACTTGTTTAATTAAACTTTTTTTTTTAGTAAGCTACTAACCTTGAGTAACTGTGGAAACCCTTACAGTTCTTTGTAGAAACGAATGTGTAAAAAGACAGTCTGCGCAATGTCTCTTACCGAAATGGGCGAGTTGGCGCATTTGGTACTAAAGGGAGATGACTCATTGTTTAGACTGCCTCTATCTGAATGGTAATGTTACCTGTTGCAAATCACATGTTAAACATACAAATGTGTTAATTTTGAAATCATTTTGGAAAACTTACGTAATATCTCAACCTAAATTGAATACGCTTTGAATAATTTTTTAACAGCGGATAAATGTTGCCAATAGTCAGTTGCAACTAACTAAAAACGGTACATTTTAGGATTATAAACTTTTTATTGCTTAAAGGAATCTTTGTTCTACTCAATTAGTATCAAAATTGATTTTCAAGTGCACTCCGGCTGTAAATGGAACTGGGATGAGTACGAGTTCATCAAAACAAAATTGCGCCTAAAACTGAAATAAAACATAATTTAAGTATAATTATCATAGTTAACAGCTAAAGGGAGCCTATTTTGAAATTTCACTTGTATTTTATTATTTATATAATCTACTTATTATTGTGAAACATCACACCTGCCCTATAAGAAGATAAACGAAAAATAGGTGTGTCTTAGTTTTACTCCAGCGGTCGTTCTATTACAGTGTAACAACAAAATAATCATGTAAATGCATGCATAGGGAAAGTACTCTATATATTGACCAAAAGTTCGGCGAAAAATTAAGTTTTGCTCTTTTTAATAATGTTTTTGAATTGTGCGCCAATTCTCCCGTTTTTACCTTATGTCTACATTTAGCTATTTGTATATTTTTAACCGACTTCACAAAGGAAGGACGTTATACATTCATACTGTATGTCGTGTTTTTTTTTGGTCCACTCATAACTTCGCATCGGATGAACCGATTTTCATGATTTTTTTTTTAAATCGAATGAGGGTGGTTTCCCATAGGTCCAGTACCTTCGTTTGACCATATTCGATTCATAGAACAAAAGTAATGGGCAGAAATGTAGTACGTTTTTTGCTTTTTCGTCCATAACTTTTGACTAAATGAACCGATTTTGACGATTTTTTCTTTAATCAATAGAGGGTCGTCTAACTCAAATATCGTACATCAATCTGACTACATTTGTTTTTTATAAAAAACGTTGCGGGTGAAAAATAAGTATTTTTTATTTTAATTTGAAAGGCTTGGCTTGATTTTTCTTCGTTGGGAAAACTGTTAATAACTATAAAAGTCATTGTTTAAAAAGTGTTTGTTGCCATTGTGCTAAAATATTAAAAGCAATTACAGCAAGAGTTTGACTGAAGGCTTCTCTGAAAGGCAAAATTTAAATCCAATCAGTTTGTTTGCTAAAATCGACTTCAAAACGGAATTTTTCATACAAATGATTAGTTTTTAGTGCCATTTATTCAAAGAAGGTTTGCCCTTTGATATGGATTTTTAAAAAAGTAGAGTATTTATATAAAAAATGTATTTACACTAAAAAGAATAAAATAAAATAATTTTTATAAAAAAACCGAACCGACTTCAAATTATAAATTGCACTAAAAAGTGAAAAAATAAATTAATTTTTTAAACAACATTGATGTGACTTTTAAACATAGTTTTAGAAGTCGGTGCAAAATTAAGAGTCTAATTACCATTACACCATTTGCTACTTCACATTGGAACTGTTGCTAATTCTGAGAAAATATATATATTTGTAATTGATTCATGATTCCAAAAGATTTCATCAATCCTAATTTTGCACATACTTCTAAAACTATGTTTAAAAGTCACATCGATGTTGTTTACAAAATTAATTTATTTTTCACTTTTTAGCGCAATTTATAATTTGAAGTCTGTTCTATTTTTTTATAAAAATTATTTTTGACTTGCACGTGAGAATGAATTTTAACGTGATGGCTACATGTCCTCTCAAAAAAATCATCTCTGGCCACCATGTTTTTCACTGCATTCATCATCACTTTGGACAGAGTTTGCAACAAACAGGAAAACATTTCAAGATATTTTTTGAAAAAAAACGAGGGAGTCAAAAATATCTATTGGATGAATATATTTCTCCGATTTCTAAGTATTTAGAAGCCGGAGCGGAGAAACTCAAAAAGTAGCTGCTCCAGATCATTGATTATTATTATTACCACTTTTGTTTACTTTTTTTATATCACATTACATTATTGTTATTATTATTATTTGATCTTATATTATTTCTTTATCTTTTTATTGGGCTTCGTGAGCCTCTATTGTGTAACGGGAGACTTTCGTTGCAAACGTAAAATATTGTACATTTGCTATTCCTTGGTGAAACGTAGAATACGCTTGGTCTAAAATTTTAATTACATTATTTCTTGAGTTTTTGTTATAGTTGTTGTTGTTGTTGTTGTTGGATATCCAAGTTCCCGTCGCAGAGCGACCTGGAATTAAGGCAGAAGGGTGCGCCTTCCGTTTCAATATGAGCACCAACGGTGGAAGTACGACTTGGCTCATAATGTACTTAGATGACACCAGATGGCGCCACCACAAGTACGCCACCTTCCTTTTTAGACCTATGGGTGAAGGGAAGGGAAAATCTCTACCCACCGGATCGTATATGCACGTATCCCCAAGTGTGCATGGTGGGTCTTCAGCGGCTCGTTTATCGAACCCGAGATCCTCCGATCCGAAGCTCGATATCCTAACCACTAGGCTACCACAGCCCTTGTTATAGTCCATACGGGTATCAGTTAATTCTCTCTTATAATGAACTTTCCATAAGCAGGGGTCGCGCCAGAGGAAAGTCGAGTCCGTTTTCGGACCCTTCACAAAATTCCAATAAATCAAAACGGACCCTTTACGAAATTCCAATCAACCAAAACGGACCTTTCACAAAATTCCAATCAATCAAAACGGGCCCTTTACAAAATTTCAATCCATCAAAACGAACTCTTCACAAAATTCCGAGCTACCAAATCACTTTCCCACATTATATCTTGAAAAAGGGGAAAATAACAATATATTTTTTTATAACTATATGTTTAAATTTCGCAAAAGTATTTGATTTTTCTCCCCCCCCCCCCTCCCCCGCCCAGAAAATTTTTTTTTTTCAAAATTCACAGAATAAGGCACTTGTTAAAAGGGCTGGATCCATCCTTGATTAATACCAATAAACGCCTGTGTCATCAATGCTTAAAAAACTCCAAGGCTCACGAATTTCACTTACAAGAAATGTTTGACGAGGGGGCGTATCCGGCGCGAGTAATATCCTGAAACATCCTCCCGAAATTTTTATATTATCCAAATGAAGCCAATTGAAAAACAGATATTAATAAATAGCTCCTAAATAGGGTGTCCCCATCCCGCCCACTCAAAAACATTAAAGAATACACAACTGGCTTTGACTACGTTTCCAATGGTATGACAGCTGATTTCATCACATTTATATGGTAATTTGGGTTGTTTCGACTAAAGTATCGGTTTTCATCGTCAAAACTAAGGCATTACAAGAAGTAATAGTAATGTACGAAAAATTATTGCAAAAAGCGTCCGGTGTGATTGAGAATATTAGATTAGTAGAGTCACAATAGCACATAAAATATCTAAAGACCTAATGGTTATCCAATTCATCAATAGCATTTTAATCCGAAATCGGAACAGAAGAAATTAGTGAGTTGAGTTATTAAGGTTACAAAAGTTTTTAATTACGGTTGCTAAATTTAAAACTGCAGATAATGGGCAACAGGAGGGTACCTACGGAAGTTGGGGATGAGGAGGCGCCGAACGTCCGGTAGCCAACCGATTTTTAAATATTTTTAAAATATATGCAATTTAAAAACTTTTTGAGTATTTAACAGCTGTGGAATGTTCAAAAAATTGCATAGAATTTATAAGCTTCCAACATCACAGGCGGATAACCCATACGTAAGGGTAACCGGATACCCGATATCCAGAAAAACATCAATATCCTGCTAAAAATACGAGACTTTTGCAGTCCCTCATTGAAGTTCCCCGGGAAGCGGGAAGAATTCTCAAAATACAGGACTGCCTTGTAAAATCCGGGACCTTTGGCAACCCTGGTTTTAAAGGATATTTTCTACATCCAATCTTACGTTTGCAATTGTCTTTAATTTTGAAAGTTAAACGAAATGAGAAAGAAATCATGTTAATAAAAGCAATTAATAATTACGTGTAAATAAAATTTAGCTTTCAAACCGAGTTTAAAATTAGCCTAATTAAAAAAAATTAACTACTCAATATTGTGTCGCTGTTTCTAATGTCACTTGCATAGTCAAGCTCCCCTTCTCAGAGCGACAAGGAATTAAGGCAGTAAGGAGCGCCTTCCGTTTATAGATGAGCACCTCAACGGTGGAAGTACGACTTGGCTCATAATGTATTTGGATGATACCAGATGGCGCCACCACAATACACCACCTTCCTTTTTTGACCAAAGATTGAAGGGAAGGGAAATTCTCCACCCTTCGGTACTGCCTCGGGTTTTCAGGGTCCAATGATTTTACATGCACCAAATGTGGGTCTTCAGTGGGTCGGGTATAGGACACCCAATCTTCTGGTTAGAAGTCCGACATCCTAAGCACTAGGCTACCACGGCCCCTACTCAATATTGTTCATAACCTTGATTTGATTTATAAGGCTTAGTTTAATCTGCTAACGAAGAAAAAAAAGCTTTGCACTTGAAAAAAAAATAGACATTCTTCAAACCTTCGTTGTCATGTCCTATTTTTTGCAACAACATTTTCAGTGCATTACGAGTAAAAAAAAAAATTATGTACACTCACAAAGTAGTCACTCTGCCCTTTTGCCGGAGGGTACAGTGGTATAGTAATTTTCAATAGTTTTCCAAAGCTGAGAAACACACCAGTTATAAATTAAATCAGCCAATATTATTAAATTCAAATAAAGAAAAGAGAAAAAAGAAACGCTCATCAGAAAAATGATAATTGTAATATTTCTCGACGGTATTGAATAAACCGACTCTATTGTGATAGAACGTGATTGAAATCATTAAAAAAGTTATGAGAAAGCAACTGAAAAACGCGTAAATGGCATCGATTCTAAAATAATTTATTTTCTTCAGTATTTGCGTAATTTTTATTTTTTGTAAAGTTAAGAAAATCTTGAGCTGCAAGACAAAAAAGATTTTACAAAAATTTTAACTCCTTAACCGGTTAACTTTTTTACCACAAATGTTCCTAAAAGGGCATATTTTTTCTCTATCTCTACTAATAATAAAGCAGCAAGTATGTGTGTCTGTCTGTCTGTCTGTCTGTCTGTGTCCGGCGTAGGGCCCAGACCGTCCGGCGGATTTTCATGAAATTTGGTACGAAATTAGTTTGGAACATGGGGGTGTGCACCTCGGAGAGTTTTTTCTGAAATTCGAATTTGTTCTTCTTTTTTTCCAATTTATAGCCGAAAGTTTCATAAAATAGTCATTTTCTATGGGAAGAAATTATCGCATCGCTTCGAGCTTGATACCGTTGAAAAGCGCGTAAAAAACTACCACGGAAGAAGACTCGTTCTGCGTGCGAAAATTCGAAGCCTCTAAATTACCTAGAAAAGAAGTTATAAGCATTTTTCTATGCAGTTCGAAATTATTTTTTCACGGTAATTAACTTTAATTTTAATTGTTACCATGCCCCCCCCCCCCCCCCCACTGACTATTAATCCTTTTTTCTTTTAACGAATTAAAATTTATTGCTTGCGGTTTTTAGCATTTTGACGAGCAGCCGATTTTTAATTTATCTATTTCTTTTTTTGGATTTTGATTATTAGGTCGTGATTATTAAACGATTTTTTAACAAGAAGTTCCGTCTAGAACTATACGAGCCTACTTTCCCGTATACACCAAATTCAAATTTATAATCTAGCTATCTCTTTCTCTCTCTTTCTTATTTATCTTTAGTTCTAATTATTGAAAATATACCTTTTTCAACGGATAATACATATTCATTCACTCACTCATTCATTCTTTCATTTATTCAGCCATGCATTTATTCATTCATTCGTTACCTCATTCAAGTGTTTATTCATTCATTTACGCAGTCATGTATTTATTCACTCATTTATTTATATTTTCATTTATTCAATAATTTATTCATTCATTCTTTTCCTCATTCATTTATTCATTGATTTATTCTTTCACTCTTTCATTGATTCATTCATTCATTATTTCACTCATTGAGTCACTGAGAAATATCCTTGAAAATCCCGATCAAAAAATTTCATAGCAAAATAGGCTCGTAAGTTCTGGATAAACTTTCTATTTCTACATGTTCTACGTTATAAGAGCTTTCCGATAAAGTTTGTTCCAAGCAAATCGGTCCGTTAGATCAGGATTTATATAGGGTTGAAATTTCCCCGTAAGCTCAGTGTTAATTTTTTGAACTGTTCAAAAATGAACAAAAACTGTTCAAATCAATATTTCACGCCGAGATCTCCTTTCAATAAGCTTTCAATAGGAACTTGGCTCTTGTGCCCAGAGTTTACATAATTTACTTCATTTTCGCCCACAGGCGCTAATGTAAAATTTTTTTGAACTGTTCAAAATTGAACGAAAAATTGTTCAAATCAAAAAGTAAAATATAGAAATGAGATGTCCTCGCCGAGATCTTTCGAATGCAAAAAGAATTTTTCGAATCGGACTATTCGTTCAAAAGTTATTAGGGGGGGGGGGGACAGACCGACAGACCGACCGACAGACCGACAGACCGACAGACAGACCGACAGACCGACAGACAGACAGACAGACCGACAGACCGACAGACACACTTTTTCCCCATCTCAATACCCTACTTTCAAATTTTTTATTTTTCAATCTTTATTTAATTACTTCACTTATTTTTGACTTTTCTTGATTTTTAACGATATTTTCACGATACATTAAGCCTTCTTTCATGCTTTATTATTATTATTTTTTACTTTTACGGGAAAGTAGGCTAAAAACGAATTAAAATTTATTTCCTGCGGCTCACAGGCGATCACAGCTTTATTTCGATTTCCTTATTTTGACATGTATTTTACGGGACCATTTTCCATACTGTACAGGAGTTTTTAAAAGAAATGTTATCCTTTATAGCGATTTTTGTTATTCCAGCTTATTATTACTATTTATACTTTCATTTATTTTATTTTTTTCGCCAGTGAATTAGCACATATGTTATTTTCCTATTTGAGCTCGGATGAAAGGTTTATTCCGCTTTCAAAGCTTTGCTTGCTGCTTTTTATTTCTGCAAGCTACAAAATTTCGTCTTTCTGTTTTAAGCCGGGTCCAGACGCTACGTTTTGCACAACCTTTTGTCTGCGCAGTTCAACACGTTGCAGATAAAACGTTGCGTGTAGATTGGAAAAGTGCGCAGTTTTGAGTCCGGTGCGAAGACTGTACAGTTGCAGCGATAACTGAGCTAGAAATTATAGATGTCTTTGAACTGTGCAGACAAATCGGCACATGTAGACGGTAGCACCCTTTACGGATTCATTTTGTTTCTCAGTTTCAATTCGTCAGGCGACAATGGCTGACTTTCGGCGAAGTTCTCGGGAGTTTCTCGCAGAATTTATTGCATTATGCGAAATTTTCCCGTGCATTTGGCGTGTCAAATCCAAGGAGTATAGTGATAGGGATAAAAAGGGGGTGGCTTATGAGAGCTTAGTGGAAAAATTCAAAGAAATTGATGCAACCGCAAACAGAGAAACAGTTGTAAATAATTAATTCTTTGAGAAGTGTTTACCGTAAAGAATTGGCAAAAGTTAATAAATCGATTCGATCTGGGGCTGGAGACGAAATCTACAAGCCATCTCTCTGGTATTTTGATTTGTTACATTTCCTAAATGATCAGGAGACACCAAGGCAGTCTAGGAATACCACGGATGAAAATAAAGAGACTGCAGAGACCACCAGAACTGGCAACAAAAAATATTTATTTTATGTAATCATTTGACCACTTTGAACGCCGGGGACTTCTGAGATGTTTCAGTCTTTTTTTAAAACATGACACCATGACAAAATTGACCAGAGTAGTACCTCCTTTATGACGATATCGCACAAAACTGAGTGAAATATACAGATATCTCTGCACCATGTAGACGCATAAAAAACTGCAACGTTTTCATTCAGTCTTAAGACCGCGCAGACAAAAGGTTGTACAAAACGTAGCATCTGGACCCGGCTTTAATGTCAATAAATAATAGATAAAAATTCACTATACTAATTTATTAATTAATACTATTATAATTTATTATAATCGTCCTTTTTGTGTGGGTACTTGAACTAAACAAACAAAATGCGTTTTCTTTCAAATATTTTCTTTTTTGTTTTGTTTCGTTTCTTTCTTTCCTTTTTCCTTTTTTATTGTGTGTTTTGTAAAAAAAATGCTTAAATGTGTAGGATCTCTGGTTGATTGCCGTGGCAGCTAATTTTAATTATGTGGAATGCTATACATATTAATAAAATAACATAATTTGCACCTAAAAAAGTTATCACTATATACAAAATGGCAAACCGAATGGTCTTTTCATTTTTTAACACGGGCATAGCCGTGCGGGTACCGCTAGTTATTGCATATAATTAAAGTCCTAACTTGATGTAAAAGGAAAATGAAAGATTTTTTTTTTATTTTTTAATTTCATGAATAATGAATTTAAGCATTTTTTTATTTTATAACTTTGAAACAGAAATACCCCTAAATGTTGGCTTTTTGCAATCGCAGAGTATATACAGTGAAGACTGTACTACAGATCTCACGATCCATTTAAATATTCTAATACTAAAGACTCTCTTTCAATCTGTTAAAAAATACAGGCAAATCAAAACAAGAAAGGCGGAAATATGAATGCCCGTAGGCTGTACGGGCAAACCAGTTAAGGGGTTGAAAAGTATATATGAATAGCAATTGGGATTTGGGAACGATCTTCAAATAAATATTGTTCATCCAGCAGGTTACATGGGAATCCAAATTAATTGAATAATTAAAAGAGTTGGAACAACATGAATTCAACGTGATAAACACGGAAGTTGACCCACTCAATATGGCCATGGTCTTGAAAATCATTTATGGCATAAAAGCGTTGGGTAGTCACATGATGAACACTATAATACTTTTTTTTTTTTTTTTACTTATGCAATTTTGTATCATGCAAAAAAACTAATTAACAAAAAAAAAGGAGATAAATGATTTAATCTATTAAAAATGTTCGGAGTCCGGAGCGGAACCGGAGCGAAGTCCTTGAAAGAAAAAAGTGTCTGCCACAGATCCCTGGCCTCAGTATCTCACACAGAAAGAATGTCTGGATGCTTCTACTACTATTTGTAATGTCATTTCAACTGTTACTGTAACAAGCTTTGTCTGATCGACAACATATTGCCATGCTGCTCATGTGACCATATTTTTGCGGCTTTAATGACCTCAGCGATACAGCGCATGCGCAGTCATAGTTGTTTACGTCTATATATGAAGACAAGAGAAGCTTTTCTCACTTAAGTGTTTTGCTCATTAAGGAAGTTATTTTCCCTTTTGGATTTCAGCAATATTGATGAGTCAATATTATAAAAAAAAAATCTTTCAAGTGCAGTATATAGGATGTAAAAAAAAAAAAAAAAGCTACGCGCATATTCTGATACTCTTTGTGGGTTCAGACATCCGCCCCTACCGTGGGGCCAAATAGTTAATTTTTTAAATCGTTGGAGATAAGCATATAATTATACACACACAAAAAAAAAGAAAAATCATGCACAAAATTATAAATTATGCAGTTTGAATTAATAAATATATTTCTATAAATTTTTTATACAGTCCCCTGATTCCATCAGTCATCTTTAGTAAAAGATTGCTGACACTAACGATTTAAATAAAAAACTGCCACTCTTCTCTACTCAATATTATAAAACTGACTGAGTTTTAAGCTCTGAGGAATCACTATTCTAAGACGATTTATTTCGCCTCCGCAATTTCCCAGGAAAAAAGGCGCAGTATTTCTCTCTTGCAAGAGGCACGTGCATTGTTGCCTCCTATTGAAGTCAGCATTTGTGTTTGCTATTGCCCTTCTGGTCGGCAAAGATGGGTTTGAGTTTTGCTGTCATTAAAGCACATGCTTATTATAGGGGCAAAGCATAAAGCACCCACTCCTCCTCGTTGGCACTCCTGATATAACAACAAATTAACTAATGAAATCGCTGTTCTATGCTCACGCTTTGTAACAACCGCGTTTGATCTCAACTATTATTTCATTTCTTGTACATCGATGGTGTGTAGAAAAACTATCTTTTTAAAAACTCAACCTTTATAGGCGAGGATAAAGAAAACTCGATGTTAAAAAAAGTTGGTCTAAATCCAAGATCCACAACATCCTACGCCAGAGTATTGAAAGAGCTCTCTAACAGGGGTTGCAAAATACAAAAACTGCATATACGGGCCTCAGGGCCGCACTAAAGTGCGTGGTAAGGGGGGGGATGAGATCGGTTCCTCCTGGAGACATCGGATATCAGGTATGCAATAAATTCCTAAGTATCCTGAATCCGATCGGGCCACTGCCCGATAGATCCGCCGAAACAAATTTTGATTTTTAAAATGTAGTTAATTAGTATATATTTTGAAAAAAATATGTAAATCAAAAACTTATTACGTGTTTGGAATCTGTGAGCTATTTAAAAATGCACAGAATTTACAGGTTTCAATCAGCAGAGCTGGATATCCGGTACGGGCCGTCACACACCCATCACCGGACATCCGATATCCGGCAAAGTCAATATCTTGGCAAGAATATCGGACTTTTACCCTTTTGTATTGAAGTTTCCCGGGATGCGGGACTATTTCTCAAAATACCAGACTATCCCGGAAAATCTGGGACGTTTGGCAATCCTGCTCTCTAGTGATTCTTTTATTAATTCTGGTAACAGAACACTTGCAAGAAATTAAGGGGTTCTTTTTCCTTTCTTTCTTTCTTTTTTCTTTTAAGTTACACGCACATTATAATATTTTTTCCAGTTACTATACAGGGTTTCCACTCTCATCGTGGCCCAATAGGAAATTTTTAAACCGTTGGAGATTGGAATGAGGTGAGATAAATATTTAAATCATGTAAAGACCTTATAATTTATGCTGTTTGAGTCAGTAAATATATTTCTATAAAAAACACGAAATTTAAATTTTCATGTATTCACCTGGTTTATCAATAATATTGAGTAAAAGATAATGACTTATATTGTGAAATTTTTTATTATTTTGTGACTAATATTGACAGCGAAGTAGCGTTTTTAAATAAATAAATGACGACAGGTAAAAATTATTAGCTGCTTATAAATTTAAGGCAATCAAATGCTAAATGATATCAACTTGTATATGGCCTCCTAAGCTATATCTGTACCACATTTTTTGCGACAATGCAATAAAAAGTTATTTTCTTTCTTATTTCAGTAAAAATATACAAGATCCGTCTAGAACTATACGAGCCTACTTTCCCATGTACATCCAACTTCAAATTTATAATCTAGCTATATCTCTCTCTCTTTCTCCCATTCAGCTTTAGTTCTTAATTACTTCAAATATACCCTTTTCAACAGTTAAGATATATTCATTCAAGCGTTCATTCCTTCCTTTACTCATTCATGTACTTGTACACTCTCTTGATTCTTTTTTCATTCATTCATTCATTCATTTACTCATTCATGTATTTGTACACTATTTTAATTCTTTTTTCATTCATTCTTTCATTCATTCTTTCACTCCTTTATTCATTCTTTCTCTCATTCATTCACTCTTTCACTCATTCATTCATTCTTTCATTCATTCAGAAATATCCTTAAAAATCCCAATAAAAAAATTTTATAGGGAAGTAGGCTCGTTTAGTTCTGGTTGCACTTCGTATCTGTTGCACATGTTCTACGGCCTAACATCTTTCCGATAAAGATTTTTTCTTTAAAGTTAAATGGGGATAAATTCTTTTTTAGGGCATTCTTTTGGATGGATGAGGGAGCAATATCTCTTTGAATTCACCACACCTGTTAATTTAAAAAGTTTCTCGCTTACTATTGCATAACATAAATTATTATCGATATCGATTCACATTCCACTTTCTCAGCTATTACTTCTGAAGAGAGTATGCAAAATAGAAATAAACTCAGACATTTATGCTAACTCGCAGTTTTCATCTAAAATACAACCTCGTTGATCCGGATCTCTAGATAATCCGGATCAACTTAACAAAGTTGACTGTAATGTTTAAATTAAAATATTCTGTTGGTTTTGCTAAAGCACGGTTTAAGAGCTTTTTCTTACAATAATACTAAAATTTGTTGTACGACAATAAATTGGACTATACGTTCAAAGTGCAAACGACTAAAAATAAATATGCACAACAATGTTTTTTTTAAATGTTTTTCTGAATACACTTTTTTTTTCTATGTATCTCACTGAATTCTTACTGTTTTTCAAAAGGTTTTCGTTTAGAAATAAAAAGCAACAAAATAAGTGGATGAGCAAATGGGGGCTCAATCAATGAGCAATCAGGTCTCAGAAGCCAATGAATTGCACTAACCGTACGTTATTTAAGTAAAAACACGTATTTGCACCAGAAGATAGCGGACCAATTATTTGTTAAGAAATTATGTGAAAAAATTCTTTATATTTTTTTATATTTTGTAACCAATTCTGTGCATTTTTAAAATAAAACATAATGTCATTTTTTTGAAAAACAGTGGATGTGTTCAATCTAGGAGTGATATTTGGTGTGGGGATGAAGTCTGTGAGACAATCGGTTAAATCTCAAAACTGAACTGTCATGTAAATGTTCTTTAAGTTTTTTATGAGAAATCCTTGATGAGAGAATATCAACTGTTGTTATATATCGTATGTTTTGCTACGATAATGAATGAGTTCAAACAAAAAATCCACATCTGTTTTAATCGCGCAAATTTAAGAGAGAATCTTACGCTACAGAAACAGAATAGTGCAGTTTCTTTTATGGAGTAATGCTGGACCGAGTCAAAAAATAAGAATCTTATACAAAAACCAATTAAAATCAAAATTTTATATTAGCATTTTTGTAAACTAAGAGAAAGAGCCGGTTTTCAGTGTTAGGCATTAAAATTTAATTCTTTGCCGCATTAGAAAAAATGACTAACTGAATGCAAATGAGGTGTTTAGTTACCCTTTTTATTTATCACTGAAATTATTATATTTTTAAATTCAGATCAGTATTGCTATTGTTTTGTGTTTTCCTTTATCTATATTATATATAAATAAGCAAAGACAAAACAGTTCAGAACCATTTTCTCCTATGTTTTTCAACTGATTTTCTTACTTGTTTTTTGTTTAATACCTATTGACGAAGTTTAGTGATATCAGTTTAAAAATTTTGGAAGCAGTTTGTTATTAGTTAATTTGTTTTCCCTTTCTTTTTTCAGAAAAGCCTCATTTATAATTGAATAGTTTATTTTGAAAAGGTAACAACTCTTAAAAACAAAATTTTTTTCAGGAGACAGAAAAAAAAAGGCTCCTAAACAGTTGGAAAACTTTATGGGTCTGATATTGTACTATTTTATTTTAGTAGGTAATAGCAATGCATTATTGGTAAATTAAAACGAGTTTTGATTAATTATGCATTAAAAATTAACAAATTAATAGTGAGAGTTCTTTTTTCAAAACGGAGATGTTACCTTTTCGAAATAAACGATTCAGTTGTAATATTATATTGTTATAGATAGCAGATGGCAACATGTCTTGGTGGAGTAAATTATTAGATAATAAATATGAAACTCATTGTTTAAGAGAGTTTTTTGCCATTAAGCAGCAATGTTAAAAGCAATTATAATAAGAGTGTGAGTGAAGGCTTCTCTAAAACAATGGAATGAAAAATGAGAATGGTGTATGGAAGTAAACTGCTATGCAATTTAGTACGAAATCGGCGGAAGTAAAAGCGATTGTATTTGTGAGCGTAAATTTTCCCTGCTGCTACAATGATTTACAATACGTTTGCTTTAAACGAGGATGATCAAAATAAACTCGACGTTATAATCGCCAAATTTGATGAATAATACTTATTTAATTACGTAAATAGCATAATGTGTTCAATGCTAAATTTAATAATTACGGTCGAATTTCGACTGTTGGGTAAACTCTAGTTATGGTTAAATTGTTAAAAGGATAATGCGTACCGTTTATTATTGTTAAATTACTTATTCGTTCATCTGTCTAACATTTCAAGACTTTGGTTTTAAATGTAATTGAATGAATGATAACACGAGCTGGAAGTTTCAGAAAATGTGTGTCAAAACATTTTTTATGTATGTAATGTTTTAAATGCACCTGTGGGTAGTTATTAACTTATTTATTTATTAATTATTATTATTAGTAGTAGTAGTAGTATAGTAGTATTTTGATTATCTAAGCTAGCGTTCCTTAATTTCCTTAATGTACGGAACCCTTTTTAACGTCAAGTTCTACCTTGTAATCCCTGTTTCCGCAATAGTATTGAATTAGTGAAATATTCTGGACATGAATAATTTACAATAAAAATGACATTTGCATCAATTAATATTCAATGGTATCTAAAAACAGTTCCAAAAATAGTTGGGACAAAAAATTACTTAAATAACTTCAAATATCATACTTAAACAAGGTTTCAACCTCAGCGCATTTTCATATTCATGTATAGGGAATTCTCCCGTATTTCTTGATCTTTGCGACTTCCTATCTTCCTCAAGAAACTCGCAACCTGTGACAGTTGCCCTCGTACCAACTGTAATGTATTTAAGTTACTAAATAAGTGGCAGCGAAAGTTAGCTGTTATTATACTTTTTTTTATTTTAGAGGAGGCATAACGTTTACTCGAAATTGTTTTGATTTTTCAATGACCTTCTATAATTTATGCAGAGAAAGCCTGCAAATTTCAGGAAACCCTTGAGTGATCTCTCCGCGGAACACAATTTAAGAAACGCTGATCTAAACAAAACAATTCAAGAACAAAACACATACGAAGACTATTAAGTAAAGGCATACCGCATAGTGTAAGGAAAAGTTTTTTACTAAAAAAATTCATCAGTATTATACTGAACGAGGAAAGCTGACCAACAATGCATTATTCAAGCTTTGCCTTACCGCGTATGCACTTCAGAATTGGAGAAAGCAATTTACAAATGAGGAAACAGGAAATATTATCACAGATCGGACGCCCCTCCCCCCACACGTAAAGAAGTGCACTAAAAATGTAAAACCACTCCACTTGTAAGATTTTTTATTCTTTCATTCCGTTTCTCATTCTGTTCCGGCAATTTTTTTTTCTAGAATTCTGTGCAACTTAATTGGGACAAGCTAGATTTTTCTCTGAATAGTAATGAGTTTGCTGCTAGACGTCTAAGACGAGCTTACACCAATATTTTTTCCTTTCTGAAATCTGGTAGTTAGGGATCGAATATAAGAATAAGATTTTATGGGTTTAAAAAGCAGAGAAATGTACATTTCCTTGTAAGTTGCAATCTATTGTGTGTTACAGGAGAATATTCGTTTTTGTTTTGAATTAGTTCTGAGATGATTTTCGAACATTTTATGCATGCTAACAAAGAAATGCGAAAAAATAGTTGCTCTCAAAAAAAAAAAAAAAAGAACTTTTATCTTTAACCAAATAGAACTAGTAGAATATCTCAGGGAGAGGGGTCGCGCCAGTGGAAATTCGGGTCCGTTTTTGGGACCCTTCACAAAATTGCAAGCTTCCAAATCGTGTTTTTCAGACCATTAAAGCGGCAAATAATAATAAAAATGTTTCATCACTACAATGTTTAAATTTTCAATTTTCACAAAATTGTTTCAGTTTTCACAATAATCTTTAAAATTCACAAAAAAAACGGACCCTGCTAAAAAATGCTTTACCGACCCCTGTAACTTGAGGAGTTTTATTGGTAAAATAGTCAGTATAACCAAAAAACTGCTGTCGGACAAATATTGGATGCCAAAACAAATTTAATAAAAATGGTTTTGCTAAAAGATGGTATGCTTTGTAATGTTTAATGTGTAACAAAGTTCAAAATGATACACAAGCAAAATTAAAGAAAAAGAAAAAGTTTTTTTTTTTTTGCTTTGTTTCCAATTAATTTGCACAGTATAGATAATGAGTCTTTGCTTATTATGCAAGTCTGAGATGTAAAATTTTACGTTATTTTCCAAAAAGAAAGTTATCTGGACTTATTTCTACTTTCGTTATCGCAAATAGTTACGGACCCACAACGAGAGATACCGGAGATCAACCACCATTCAAGTTTCAGTTCCAAGGATGTCTCTTCAAGAAGTCCCTGCACTTCCTCGAAGATGCTGAAGAGAAACGAAACGGGAAATAAAAAGTATCATACGACAGGGGACTCACCTGTTGAGAGGCCCAGCGTTGCGAGCGAAGTGGGGTGCACTATGACGCTGTTCCCGCACGGGGTGCAGTCTGCGGGGTGCTGCACCCCGATTAGCACCCCCGCCACGGTAGGATCTTGTGTTTGTGGTTGTTCCATGGATGACGTCACCTCATCCACACAGAGAGAAAGGTCTATTGTTTGCCCCTGAGTTCAAATTTCACACGCGGAGGCTCGAGCAGGGAAACGAGAGTTCAAATTTCACGTCGAATGGAAGTTCAAATTTCAATGTTCCGCTGGTGGCAGATCTGGGGTTCAGCTGGCCTGTGGCAGTCTGTGCGCGAACGTGTTGCGGAGAGGAATTCTCCGAGGGCGGCAGGCGGCGCTCTCGCTCGCCGATTACGACTGATAACATAGCAAGTGAGTTGACTTTTCTTTGCTTACACTTCGCGATAGCCCCGTGACGATCTCGTGCTTCCTGGACCAGCGAGGTTGTTAGCCCAATTACTGCCACCCCTGCGAAAATGGGCGACAAACCTCCCACAGGTGGGAGGAGTAACTGTCCGGATTACCGATGTGAACATATAACATTAGGAGAGTTCACTTAACATTTCGCACCTGCAGTAGTGTAACAAACAAATAGCGCAAAAAAAAAAAAAAAAAAAACAGAAACTGTCAACTAATTTATAGTTAAGTTTGTTGTACTAAGCTCTTCTTCACGTACTAACTCTTTTCCCTACGGCAAGCACTTGAGGGGGAAAAACGAACTGTTAGCATATATTTTTAACCGACTTCATTTCTATTATATAGTAGCTACTGTCAGGATTTTAGCTCTGCAGATTTAGGAGACAAAATCTATATCAACAAAGCTCTCATACAAAGGGAAAAAATTATCCTTGGATACTGTACTTATGCAGTTAGAATGGTGGCAAAGAGAGAACTTTTAATGGTGCAACAGTTGTGCCAGCGCCGTAGGGAAAAGGCTGATAGCAGCAGGGCTGCCGAGAGCCATGGTGCCCCCCCCCCCCCTGTCAATTTAGTCGCCGATACCCCTTTTCCCCGATCTCTTATTGCGCTTAGAAAGATTACAAATTGCACATTTCAAAATAATTAATCTTTTTTAAGTACCACAAAAATAGCAAGTTTTATTATCAATAATAATTTGACTGGCGAAATGTTTTATTACCTCATGCAAAAGTGTCCTGAAAGAAAATCTTGAAACTCCGAACGTTTATTATTACATTAGACTTTCTTTAGAAACATAACATAATTGGAATCTGCAGGATTTAAGATGCAGAATTTTAATATCACATTAATTAAAAAGTCAGGGCCGGGGGAAACAGACTATTTTTCTCGCTTAAATTGATCAAAAATCTGTAAATTTAGTTAAAACTTCAAAGAAAACAATGTTTTACTTAAAGTTATTCGTTCTCTGACGATACATTAAATTTTTCTGTGTTTGTTAGAAGTGGTAAAAACGTCCTTAAACACGGTAAATCTAGCCAAAAAAGGATTTAATTTTCACTAGTATTTTTGTTAGAGTCAATTTAAAGTTCAAGATACGACATACTCGTTCTCAGCATCAAACAATCAGTCTGATAAATTTCCTGACTACAAGGGCTTTGGTTTGTCTGACGTAACATACACACACACACAGCGAGTATAATAAAGATCGTCCTACTTGGCAACGTTTTAGTATAAAATGAAGTGTTACAAGATACGCCAATCATCAACTAAGTAAAATATGGCATTTATCTAAACAACCACGTAAACTGTTAAAATAATGCAGAAGATTGCCAAACCCGGAATTGGAGTCCGTGACCTTCTCAAAGCCTATTACAATACCGTTGAATTTCGAGTAGGGCACAAATAACTCCTACACCACTGTTTCCCAGCCAGTGGTCCGCGGACCACTGAGATACAGGATTTTGCTCGAAAGGGGGCAATTTTTGGTGATTTTATCAGTCTCCATGAAAATTTGTTCCAAAAAGGAAAAATTACAAAATTTTAGTTTTATTCATAAAGTTTTAATGTACGTGACTCTCAGGGAGGGGGAGTTGCCTCCTCCTGTATCCGCGATTGGCAGAAAGACATCCCAGGTCCCGTACCCCTGGCAGAGTGGACAGTTAAGGGAAGAGGTTTTTGGATAGCGTCTGGGTATTTTGCCCAGAGGAGTAGAATAATGGTAGACAAAACATGGCAGACAGAAAACAGTTAGTGAGGGTGTATGTGCTTCGTGAACTTCTTCATATTTATTATTTCACAATATTATAAAGTTAATACTCATTTTTTACTATCACTAATAATGCCTGAGAAAACTGAGTACTTGCTTATATTTCTCCAACCTGGGAATTTCTAATTCATTAATTTCTCCGAGAAAAACAGGTGCCTACACTTTCTTCCCCCATTAAATTATAATTTTCTTGACTGAAAGCTGAATGGAGTAGCTTGAACATGTCCATAGTAGCCCCAACACTAAGTCTCTACACTAACCTCATGTAGTCCTTTATTTCTTTTCGTGTCACACTAATTTAAATCATGCAGAGAAGAAGGGAATATCAAAACATGTCGTGATTACATTGATTTTATAGCATACTATCCCTTATCATTTGAAGTTTTGAATTAAAGTAGTTTGAATTAGTAACTGAAAAACTAATCATAAACTTACTTTTTCACCATAAAAATCTTAATTTATTGATTCCCGATGAACTATGGAATGCATTTTGATGAACTTGCACATGGAACTCGTATGTCATTGTTGCAAAACTGAAAAAACTTACTGAAAAATTGAAACTGAAAAGTAAGAGAATTTTTTCAGTTGGTCCCCACTCGCCCCCTTTTCCCCTGCTGTTTGAACGTTTTTGGTGATTAGTCCACGAATTACTAAAAAATAAATGCACTTTCTTGAATTTGGTATATTGTTTGCGTGGTCCGTGATACAAACTTAAAGTTTTTGTTGATCCCCAATACCAGTAGTGTTTAAGAACAGTGCTATCGATCAGCTTTTTCCATGCTGAGACGTACATTCCGCCGAATTTCTCAAAATTCGGCGGATATTTTTTATATTAGGAACCTTTTTTTTTATATTAGGAACCTTTACTTACTTTCTTCCTGAAAGTCAAATATTATTTAAGATTATATGAATAACGAATAATAATTTTATAAATTTTCCTCTCTACAACAAATTTTCTGGAAAATAAGTAAAATCTCAAAGAAATTGTTCCCTCCTCAGTAAAATTCTGTGTCCGTGCTTGACTGCTTACTGTTTTCTTTGCGCCTCAACTGATGTTCCTCTTATTTTTCAGAACCGTGACGTACGTTAGGAGATGTTGAGTGAGATGAGCAGGGGTGTCAGATGGTAACGGTGGGTCTTGGTTCTGTAGGCGAACCTGTTGCACCTTGGACACATTTTTTGTTTTTAATTATTTATTCAAAAACTACTCTAGTGAGATGCATTTTACGTATTACATAATGTTTTGTGGTCATTTATGAACAAAAGGGCTATTTTTAAAGTAAGGTAGAAAAAAAAATCATATGTCATTTGGCCTTTTGAAAAAAAAAAAGGAATTAGGACCAAGGTACAACACCCGTGTTGTACCATGGACCTATATATGTTGCACTATGGACCTACTATTATTATTTTTGAGAAAAACATTATTTATATTACAAATCTTTATTAAATCTTGTATTAAAGTTAACATTTATTAATAAAACAAATTAAACAGCATAACAATTTACTTAGCAATTAATAGACATTATATTATTTAACATTCATAATTCTATGAGATATTTGATCACTTTAACGTGTTATTGTTCAATAATTATCTTCGGAATTTTATTATTATTCTTCTTTTTGCTTTTATATACCCCTTCTAGCACTGCCAATATTTTTTCAGCTCTTTTATTTCATATAAATCCCTTCTGGAGTGGCATTTTGACGGTGGTTTAATTTTTTTTTCTCTTACTCCCAAGGGGGTATATATAACATTTCATCTGGTTTTTCCGGCCACTTCCAGCTCTTTTTAGATTTTTCCATAGTAGATTTTTCCATTTTCTTGTATTTCTTCCTAAATAACTTCATCCAATAGACACCCGCCATTTCATCTCGATCCCAACTTTCAGGATATTTGATATTGTTTGACTTGGCAAATTTATGCGCCAATTTCATCAAATTTCTTACTGTAAAGCCGTATTCTAGTTGAGAAGCTTTATTAATATAATCTAGTAACAATAATTCTTCATTATCTGGAAACACTTTGTGACTTGCAAGTTTCGATTTTAAATTAAATGGCTCAGTAGGATAATTTTCTTTTTTCAAGTGACGTGTCAGAGTAGTTTTTGATAAACTATAAGTCTTAGCTGCACTGTAAACTGTTAATTTATTATCTTTAATAAGCTCTACAGCCTCCATCATTTTACCATAATTTGGCGATGGCCTCGTAATTCCCGTTTTACTTCGAGGCATTTTTGTATGTAAGAAGTAGCAACAATCTTTAAAAAGAATAAACTATTTTATTACACTGTAAATACGTAACATTTTAAATTATTTTAAATTTAACAAGGTAAATACAGTCCACGGTTCAAAGTGTTGTACCATGGACCTATCCATAGTACAACTGCTTTTTTAGGTCCAAGGTACAACACCCTACACATTTTAAAATAACTGCTTATTTTGAGTAATAGGTTAGGAATTGAAAATGATTTAACGCTCAATTACAGGGCCAAATAAGTTGTTAAACATAAACAAAAAGGATTACTAAACTTTTTAACAAACTAAACAAGTTATTTACAAAAGGAAGAAACTAAAAAATTTTACTTTTAGGGTCACAAATTCTTTTTGGTCTCCTACTGCCAGATCTCGTTCGAGTCCAACTATCAAAATTAGTTATAAATGACAGCTAACAGATATCACATGAACCAGTGTTGCCGTATTGCAAAATAAATCCATGAAATAATTTTTTTTATCATTAGGACCACAGCACAACAGGGTCCATAGTACAACAGGTTCCCAAATCTCCACTATGCACAACCAGTGCTTTAACCACTTTGCCAAAAGGCGTATAATGGCCAGGAACGAAGTTAGATTATATGCCTTTTGATCTAACGCCCGAAAGTACTTCCTCTCATATTTTCTATTTTTCTACCTTCTGTACATAAAATTATCCTTTTCTGCTATTTTCATCTCAATTATTTATTCTCTTTTAATATTTGCATTTGAACGATTCTCTTTTTAAGTTTGCATTTAATCCATTCTCATCTAACATTTTCATTTAAACAATTCATTTTTGACAATTCCATTTTCACTGATAAGGTGGTATAGCCCAGCATTTCCCGATCGGTGGTTTGCGAATCCCCAGGGGTTTCGCGAAAATAATATTGTAATGGCGGAATTTTTAATTACTAACATAAAAGAAAAACGAAATTATACATTTTCATACTTACTAGGACGGAGCGTAAAAATTATACTTTTGTATACTAAATAATTTTCACGATAATGTGGTAAGGTTGTGGATTGGTATAAGAAACATACGTATAAAATTTTAAATGCGCTCATTTCTACTTTTGCCTAGTTTTGAAAATTTGTATCGTGAAGTGGTACATTGGTGAAAGACATTCATTGATTTATTTTAACTTTAAAAGTATGTTTCTCCTACCATTCCTCCTTTTTTGCCCCCTAGGAGTGAAGAAAGAGATAAAATATGACAATTTACGAAAATGTATTATTTTGCATTATTTTCGGCCTATTTCCCATGTATACACCTTAAAGTGGAACCGGAAGATATTTAATTTTTTTTTTTTTACTCACATTTATAATATTTTATCCCAACTTTTCCAATGTGCACTATCACAACGAGAAATTTGAAAATATGTAACGCTTAATAGGTCTGTAAATTTCCGTAAATGTTGCGGATTTTGTATATTTCAAACCTGGAAATAGAACCGAAAGATATTTATTGATTGATTCAAAACTTTGTACTTATAGAGTTTTCATGCCATTCCACAACCTTTTCAATGTTATCGAGGAAATAATTATTGATAATTAAAAAACTAAATCTACTTTTTTTGTTCCAATATTTTAGTTTTTATTTGAACTTTGATATTTTACAATTGTGTTTTCATTTCTTGTTATGAACTGTTGTGAAACTTGGAAAATAAATGTGCTAGCAAATTTTATAGTTTTTTTTTATTACCAAAGGAGTTTGCCAGTTTCGATTTTAAAAGGGGTTCGTAAGGAAAGATTAGGTTGGAAACCACTGGCATAGCCAATGTAGAGTAAAATTTCCAAAAAAAAAAAAAAAAAAAACATTTACTCTACATCGGCAACTAAGTCTACTGTAAACTGATTTTCTAACTCTAGATTTATAGGCTCTCAAAATAAATATTTTTCAATTTTACTTCTGATTTACTTTTAATAGTAGCATTAATGAATTCGAGTGTTGTTTCTATACTTACGTTCCAAATAATTTCTATTGTTCACACCCTGGATAGAAAAAAAATGTTAACATTTATTTATTATTATTTTTTTAAAGGCAACATTGATGCAAAATCTCGTAAGAAAGTAAAATTTGAGTGATTAATTCCTGGAATGGAGGCAATTCACCGCTAGAGGGACTCATGAAAGATCACCGTTGTCACGTGATATCCGCTCTTTGTTTACTAAGATTTTCAATTGAGTTCCACGTGTTCACTAGGCAAAATTAGTCATCTTAAAATTTATTAGACTATTTTCACAGCTTTTTCTGATTATAACCCAATATTTACATTTAATTTAATCATTATAAAATAAATTTATTAATTATTACAATAGTTATAGTGTTCTATTTAGTGTTAATTTTATGTAATGTAGAAGAACTTTATTTAGGCCTAGTTTTAATTAGATTTGTCAAACTCGATGTAAAGCGATGCTACGGTTTCCTTTGTTTACATTGCTTTCATCGGTGCCACGTGACCAATGACGTTTCTTGAATTGCCTCCATTGGTATTAATGTGTCACACCCAGGGATCTGGAAGAGCTACTTTTTGGAGTTGCTCCACTACAAATCCGTTCCAACTTTTGAGTACTTGCTCCGACCTCGCTCTACCCCCTCACTTAGAATAGTTTTTATAGGTATTATATTATTTATGGTGTTTATTAATTCACTTATTAGTAGGTACATAAGTAATAAGAAAATTAACCATTCACGTATTAGGTTGTTTATTTATCAATAAATATAAAACGTTTTATGTACACTGTCTTGAAAAAAAAAAAGGCACCAAAAAAACCTTATTCAATTATTTTTAAGTGTATGTAAGTATGTAATTTTTAAAAATTCGCAAAAACGAAAATTCTTTAGAAGAAATGTCCGCCATTTTCTTCCGGCAAAAAACCGTTCGTGTGAGTCGCGCAATAGAAACTAATGTACTACCTGAGCGTTTGCCGTCGATCCGGTCAAGCGGTTCTCGCCGGCGAAAAACTGGCCGGAACGGAACCGTCACGTCATTGCCGTTCGTTTCAGCCGCCCTATTAAACTTAATGTACTGCTCCTCCGGAATTGTCATGCCTGAGTGCAACCGAATCGCCCATGAGCATCGAGGTCAAACGATATTCGTTTTTAGCAGGGAACTGGAGAAAGAAGATTTTTGAGTTGCTCCACTCCGGTTGATAAATACTTGCTCCAGCTCCGCTTCGTGCTCCGAATAACTTTAGTAGGAATGATGTTTATCATTATGTATAGATAAATGAGTAAAGTCGAAACAGATGAGAACCATTTTCTCCTGTTTTTCAACCGACTTTCTTACTTTTTTTTTTGTTGTTTAGCAGCTATTGAGTTTTAGTGATATCATTTAAAAAATGGAAAGAGATTATGATTAGTTAACTATTTCCCTTTTTCTTTTGTCAGACCAGCCTCATTCATAATTGCAATGTTATATAGTAATAGACAGCAGATGTGGCAACAGGTCTTGGTGGAGTAAATTATTAGGTAATAAATATAAAACTCATTGTTAAAAAGAGTTTGTTGCCATTTAGCAATAATATTAAAAGCAAATATGATGAGAGTTTTAGTGAACTCTTTGAAACAACGGAATGAAAAATGAGAATAGGGTGCATGAAAGTTTTTTTTTTTTTCTTTCTAATGGGACTGCAGTATTGGTCATCAACCATTGCAGACCTAGTGCGTCCCCAGAGATTGGTACCAACTCTTTCAGCGGCACCACAATGAGTGTGGTACCATTGCCGCAGTTTTTTGACGCGTAGTTTGCCCTGGATGAGGCACCTGAGCTCTCGTTGATGCAATCTGCACGAGGAATTTGATTTAGCCGAGAGTAACCATGCCAAACGGATACTCAAGGGATCTTTAACATGCTGCATAATCATACGACATGGACACAGACGATTTTCTGCATCTTGAAAATCCACCGACTTGGGCCAGGTTTGAACCTGCGATCTTGGGCGTACGAGACCTGCGTCTTACTGGGGTGCATGAAAGTAAACATTTAAGTTTTATTCAACTGACTACGCAATCGGCAGAAGTACAAGCTACTACATTTATGAGCGCCCTGCGACCCTGATTTACAATACCTTAAGTGAGGATGATCAAAATAATATCTACGTTATAATCTCCAAATTTGATGAGCGATACTTACATAATTATATAATTAGCATAACGTTTCCAATGCTAAACTTAATTATTACTGTAGAATTTCGACTGTTGCGCGAACTCTAGTTTATTCAATTTAACAGTTTCATTTATGTTGGGAATAGCAGAACAAGAATTACATATTGACAGTTTATTTTGTCGGTGAAAAATCATCCTTCGTCCTTTGTCGTTGTTCACTCAAATCTATTTTTAAAGAGAAAATCCGTCGTTTTTAAATTTCGGATGAAATCTACACAATTGAAGTTTTTTTGACAATTCCAATCTCCAAAGCGTCAGGAGAAAGGTCTTTTTCTGTGTTAAAAAGAGTAAAAAATTATTTAAGAAATACCATGGGAGAGGAGAAATTAAATAACTTAGCAAAACTATACATGGAACAGTAGTGCACGACAAATTTCCGTACTCTACTAATGTTCTAAGCAAAAACTCGTTACTCCGCGCTCGTGCTCCCCACCAGATCTCTGAGTCTTAATTTTTGAGGGGCAATCGACATGAAATTTAATTTTCATTATGAAAAGTTAAGTAACGTAAACGGAGAAAAGTAAGAAGCAATAACATGCATTTTCGTTTTGTCTGGTATCAACAACGTCACCATCATGAATTAATCTCTGCCGAAGACAAAAAGTTTTATGTGGTTTTTTAGTATTGCAGAATTCTGGCCTTGACATGTTATCAGCTCAAATAAAAACATTTACACATCTCGTTATTGGCTGAGGTAGACGTTGTTGTGCGCAAACTGTTATCGGTGGGAGATATCACTCGTGAAAGAACAAAAAATGAAGTCTGTGGTGGATTTGGCTTTTTTTCCCTTCTTTGAGGTGTATCGATTGTAGTATATATAAACGACAATTAACCTCTTCTTAAAAGGGTGAATTGGCAGTGATGGTAAGCCCGCTAAGAGAAAAGCGAAACGTTGAGGGGGACGGAAAAGAAGCTAAAATAGTGCGATGAAGACATTTTTACTCTTTTTTCCTTTTTAAAATAATTAAACATCATTAAATAAGTTGTTTGGATTGAAAGAAATTTTTTGCGTAAAACTAAGGTTACGTACTGCTAAGCAGAACTAAATTTAAATTTATTTAATTCTTACCCCTTATATATGTATTTGTATATATATATTATTTGTTTAAAGGTGGAGTGTTAAACAAGTTTTAAGAAAGCTCTTGATGTTCATTGGGGACTGCTAAGTTGACAAGGTCCAGTCTAGCTGGGCCCTCAGCCTGTTGTTGGTCGTCACTTTTGTATTTGTATAAGTAGAGAGGAAAAGATTTTTTTTAACGCTTTAACTACCGGGATATATTCACAAATCTCTTTGTCTGAACGTTAAAAAACAGTATCCAAAAATTGCATAAATGGCGATACAGCTATTTCTACGTATATGTCCTGAGTTTCTTACTTGAACTTTCGCCATAGCAAATTTTGTTATTGGCTAACCAATAAAAAAAGTAAATTACGTTAATTAACGTCAATAAATCGCTTATTGACGTTACCCGTACCACAGGAAAGTTGCGCCAAATCGTCTATTGACTTTAACCGTAGTTAAAGGGTTAAAGAGCAGGTTAAGCCGAGATCGCTAAAAAAGGAATCTACTGTACTTCGTTCAACATCCAAAACAATGTCATTTACTTTTCTTTTTCTCGTTTTCTTTAACTTAAATTTGTCTACTGGTTCAATTATCTACAGTGATACATTTACCTTTTGTTTTGTTTTTTCTTTCCAACTCTATGCCTTGACTTTGTCCTTCCTAATGAAATTTGATAATGAAATGCAATTAGTAATCGTATTGTAGCCAGTTTGGATTTTAAATGTCAAACTTTTCCTAGTTTTATTATGAATTTGCCAAAGTGTAGAGGCATTGTAAGCAGGAGCGGATACAGGATTTTGCTGAGGTGGGGGTACTTTTTTTGGGATTTTTTTCAATCACCCTCAAAATTCATGCCAAATGGCGAAAATTATAAAGTTTTAGTTCGCTGTTCATGTAATCTTTCTCTATCCGTGCCTGTTGTAAAAAGAGAAATAGAATCATAAAAAGAGATGGTGGAGTACTTGGAGAGGGACAACTTTCGGGTTAGTTTACTTTCCTTTATCTCACACTAGATGGCAGCAGTACACTTCTTTCTTGTCCTTCCTTCGTTATTCCCTTTAGAATTATTTAACAAATTTAGTAGATATTAAATTTAATTAACATATGATTTCAAAGCATAACGACTTGTTTCTCCTTAACTCTGTTCATTTTGGGCATGATAATATTTTGTTTTTTCATTCTAATCTCTGATAGCGACAGAATTTGTGTAAATTACTCAATTGGAACCAGTGGCGTAGCTAGCGCAGGTGACACAAGGGGCGTTATTGATGGTGTCTCCCACCCCCCATAAAAAAAGGTTTATTGTTTTCCCCAGCGTATCCGGATGTCATCCCGGAAAGAGTGGCACCCGGGGCAAGACCCCCCCCCCCCTCCCGCCCTAGTTACGCCACTGATTGGAACAACCTCATTAGACTTCGTATTTCTTTGTTTGCGAGCAAATTGCCTTATCTTTTTTCTACACGATTTGTTTAAACAAGGAAAGACTTTTCTGTTGCATTCCAATCTGGCCATGCTTGCGATGTAAATTTCGCATATTGTTTTTATTTGCCAAGTATGCTTATTTTTCATATGTCATAATATATATGCAAAGTATTCGGTAAGTTAAATAATGCCGCTAGGGATCTCCAAAGTTTTAAACTTAGCGACACTTTTTAAAAAACCTAGTCTTATATAGTGACTCACTTTTAAATGACGAAATAAACCCTTGGCACACCTGCCCCCTTGAAAAAATTCAAAATGACGGGTTTGTGACAAATGCTCCCCGCTCCCCCATGAAAATTTTTGAAGAATTAAGCACAAAAGAAGCATTCTTAAATTATTATGAAATTTTTGTTTTCGTACATTCTTATTTCCTAATATTGAATCATGAATTGAACTTTCTCAACCAAATTATTTGTCACTTTTGTCAATGAATACGTGGAAAGCAAATAAAAAATAATTTAAATACCATGTATGTTCGACAATATTAAATCTTTTTTTTTTTTTTTAAGTTAAAAAATTGCTAGTAAATATATATACAGCGATACACTGCGTAAATAAAGTTCTAACAACGAAATTCTTTCTTAGTAGCTATTATGACAAAAAAAAAAGGTAAAAATAACGCAAAATTCTAACAATTACCTTTAGTATTTTTTTCCATTTTCATGTAAAAATCGAACTAACAAGGCGTAAAAGTAGTCTGTTCACAAACTGTATTATCACGACACTGCCAGTCCCTTGCAGTTTTTTCTTTCTTTTTTTTAGTCGAGACCGTCAACGCGGCCACAGTTATACTGAACCAGACGAAGATTATATACTTATTTTAATCGCATGAAATGCGTAAAACTTAACTTTAGCTTTGAGGCTCAAAATTCAAGAACAAATTTACCCAGACTGAAACTGCAATGATGAACATTTTAAACCTTCTGCGAGGAGCAATGGCCTTCCGTGGTTGCCGGTGATGTCGCTTTTTACACAAGCGAGAAAATTTGGCTGAAGAAAAAGAGAGAGAAAAAAATGCGCTTCGCTCGATAAATGAAATAAATCAGGGTATATTTGCTAAGGCCATAAATTTCGAACCACGCATGGTGTTGGCGGAAGGCGGACTTCCAGACGATGTTATGTCTCTGGTGGTCCTCGTCTGCTGCTGCAGGCAAGGTGGTTGCAATGGGTGAGGTCATCGAGCTCAAAAGAGAAGGATACGAATGAATAGAAACGGGGGTGACTTTCCGGACTTCGCCAATGCTATTTTATTTTATAATTAATAATTGTTTCGAACACACACACAAACAAATTAGCGACGGGTTCCCACCACCTCAGAGCGTTAGCGCTCCCCCGCCCACAAATTTACGGAACCACCCAAAAACGATGCCCCCCAAAATTGGCCAAACAGTCGGCTGACCCCCCCCCCCCCCCGAAAAAATTACAATAATAAAAACAATTTCAATTTCAAGAAACTCCTTGTGGGCAGCCTTTAACTTATATAGACTCGTTCATTCGCTATTCGTAGGGGAGGGACAAACGGCTCCAGAAGGCATCGGATATCCGGAATCAGGCCGATTCTTATATATCCAGAATTCGATCCGACCACTGCGCTAAAGATGGTTATCCGGTACGCCAAATTTGATTTTTAAAATTCTAATGCTTTGTAGCAAGATCGGATTCAATACCATCCATCTGTTCGAGTTTTACACAATGATAAATTTCTGCACTTTCTTGAATCTTCAAACAAGTGGGCACAATTCCCGGGTGCTTCCCAGCTACGCGATTCCCACTTGCGCGAAACTAGGTTCCCGTTTCCGCGAAATACGTCTGAATACCCTATTCAGACATTTCCCGTACTTTTGGGGATACGTGCATGTGAAATCCGTGGACCCTGAAGTCCCGGGGCAGTTTCGTGTGCACCGGAGAATGGAGAATATTTCCCTTCTCTTCACTCTAGGTCAAAAAAAAAGGTGGTGTATTTGTTTTGGCGCCATCTGGTGTCCTCCAAATACATAATGAGCCAAGTCGTACTTTCACCGGTGTGGTGCTCATCAATTAAAAAAACGGAAGGCGCTTCTTACTGCCTTAATTCCTGATCGCTCTGCGAAGGGAGCTTGGATACTCAAGTGGCATTAGAAACAACAACAACAGCCTGCCCCTTTAAAAATACTTTTCGGTTTGTCTTCAATTTGCCCTAGTTTGACTATAAAGACATTCTACCTCGGTTGCAACAACATCGCCACGGTATTCATTTTATGAATTTAAGATATAGGCGCCATTATAAACGACATTGATTTTAGAAACTGCTAATTACATTACACACTGTAATGCAATTTAAAAAATTGCCTCGTTTGACATAAGAACTTTAAGAAAATGCTTTAAGACGAATTCTAAAATCCCATTCAGGGCTTTCGTCTGTATCTCCTGATTGATCTCAGACTCCCATATTTATCCCCTAACTTTACAAATGTCATTAACCAGTTTCACATGCGTCCATACCTGGTAAACTATTTAATTTCTAAGTTTAAACTTCTAGAAAACGGAACATGCGTAGTGCAGTTAAATTAATCAATGAAAGGTACATTAAACTGATTGCAAATACAGTGAAACCTCCTTTAAGGGACACCTCCGAAAAAGGGACACCTCTAATTAAGGGACACTTTTTCTGGTCCCAGTCCCTTTGAATAGACACCGCAATGTATTTACCTCTGAATAAGGGACACTCTATTTAAGGGACATTCACAGAGAAAAATTTCTAAAATTTAAGTTATAGAGATAAGAAAAAATTACTGGATATTGAAGTTTTTTTCCTAAAAATTAATTTCTGAAAGTACTAGTCTGAGTCCTAGAAGCATGACCAAAAAAAACACGTGTATTTTAAAGTGCTAGCCAAAACCTACTTGTAAAGGCTTTTCCCTCTCTTGTACTATGGAATACATGTATGCTTAGCATTGACAGACAGTACCCGGCTACCAACAAGTTTTTGATGCAAAGATTAGGAAAAGTACACGAAACTTAAATTATGCTGTCTTGCCCGAATTTCGTACTTTAAAACAAACCCATCTCATAGATTACTTGAAATACATTTCTGTAAGCTACAAAACTTTGTCAATACGATATTTATGCTAAAATGTTAGTTTTTAATGAAAAAGTTTTAAATTTCAATAATTTCAACTTATTATTTGTATGCATGAAAAATTTTCAGTATTTAAGCTTAGATGGTAGCACATGTATATTATTAAAATGTTGAACCAAGTTCATTAACTATACGTGTATGCATCAATTTATGAACCTCCGAGGAAGGGACACCTCCATTTAAGGGACAAAATTTCCAGTCCTCTTAGTGTCCCTTATTGAGAGGTTTTACTGTATAAACCGTTCTACCACCAACCAAAGCGATCTGCTTGACAGAGTGCCAAGAAGAATCCATTCATGTTTAAGGGAGGATCTTCTGGCATAAGGAATCTGCCGTTTTTTTTCTCGTTCTAGTTCATTTAGCATACTTGATTTCTTCCGAACTGTTGCTGTTATAAATTTAGTTGCTTTCAACAAACAGAGAAGCAAACATTCTGATTCGCGCATTAAGTAAATGCAGCTGCAAAACAAACTTTCCCAAAGTTCGAATGGATTTGTTCTTTTCTGCCATGCGCAGAAGCGTCTACCTGTCAAAATTCTATGGTCAAACTGTACATATTGCTGACAAAATAACTTAAAAATTGCAAAGATATTGCTATAAAAATAGAAAAAGGCTACTATAAAAACGTTTGTGATAAATAACTTACAATAAAGAATGATTAGTTTTAATTTAATTATAAAAAGTTTCTAAGAATATTTTGTTTAAAAGCCTTTGCACCGGAATATATATATACTTAAAAAACAGACTGTTTTTAAGAACAATTTATTCATGCTCTTTTTAAGACAAGACACTCAAAACTTGGAAAACTTGCTTTAAAGTAATTCTGAACGTTCTTGAACAGACTGAAAATAATCAATTTTAAGCCATGTGAATTGATACTTTTCATTGCAAAAAAATCCTTAAAGTAGCTCTTTTAATAATAATACATTTAATTTAATGCTTTTTCTGTAAAATATAGTATTTCTTAAGTTTTTTTTTTGTTATTATTATTATTTTGTAGAATTCTTTTCCACAAACATCATGTGCTACCTGCCAAGAATCTGCGATAACAAAAAAAGGGTTACTTAAAATTTGTTTTGGCAGTATCGTTTTAGAGAGAGGGAAAGACCACTTAAGGGATACGCGCTCAACGGATTCTGTCGCGAAAACGGGAATTTTTCCCACCTTCGTGGAAATGGGAATCGCGAAACTGGCACCAACTTTTATATCTTTATTATATACCAAATAACAATATTTTGGATTCAATATACCAAAATCCTCTTGGATTTATTCTAAAAACTTGGCGTAATGTATACCTTTTTGCTTTATTATACGCAAATCATTCAATATTTGTACTAATTCGGATCTTCGATTGTATCTATATAATAGGCCTCCAACACATACAGGTGCAGCATAAGTAGGCTTGCCATACGTCCCGGTTTGACAAGGACAGTCCCGGTATTTTGCTCTTGTCCCGGTGTTTCGCCCAGTTTTATCAATGTCCTGGAAACGGCTGTAAGGTGTAAAAAGTAATGAATTTATGTTTTTAAGAATCTTTTATGAAGACATTAGGCATCTTTAAGATGACAGAGCATTAATGAGGCAGTCCACTGCAAAAGCATTGATTGTATGTAAATTAAACTTTGGCGTTTTCTTTGCTCTGACTTTTATGAAAAAGTCAAGCTTAACAAAAACACCTTGAAAAAAGTACATTCAAGTCAGAAATATGAGTGGTTTGAAAACAAAGAATAACATTGTTAACTCATTAATTGCTTTTTCAGTTTGACAAAAATGTTCTTTTGAAATGGTTTTTGTAGTTAGACGAAAAGTTGTAGTTTTAAAAAATAAGACTTAGTAATTAATTGTTCAATGTAACCATTTTATGAAGTATTTTAAACTTTATTTTATTAACACTTCTTTCTAGATGGTTGATCAGAAAAAATTCTCATTAAAAAGGGGAAAAAACTCTTTTTAAGAAAATTGAGTAGCAAGTATTCTTTTTTTATTTTTAAAGGTGGGTAGACTAACAATTTAGGGATCCAGATTCCCCACTCCCGTTACTTGCGAGGCTTTAAAAAAAAGGCTTAAAACTCACCATTCTGCCTTTTAATTTTTTAAAAATTTCCCCATACCCCCCTCCGGCACTAGGGGGTATTCCATACACCCAGACCCCAACCTCTTAGCCGGAGCCTTAGGTTATCCCCCAGACCCCCCGTTAGGCCCATCCCATATTAATGTGTCTCGGTTTCACTAACCAAAAATATGGCAAGCCTAAGCTTAAGTAATCAAAGGTAACCTTGATATATAATTTTTAATGCTACTGACCCTATTCTCCAAGAAGTATTAGCCATCATTGAAAGCATATTAAGAGTTAAACTCACTTTTGTAAATAAATGTGTTTGTTATCTGCCTCTGACCCTTGGAAAGATTGGAATGACAGTCCTGCTGGTCCTAACATCTCTCCGCGTACAGTACTGATGTACAATGTTAACTTTGGGAATATATAACTCGTGTATCAAATGGATTACTCTGAATTACGACAAAGCCAACGATATCTCAAATCCATGTGCTACTCAAAAGTACGTTCTCTGTGGCAGGAAAGACTCTTATTTTTTTTTTTCTCTTGGATGCTGAGTCTGTGATTTCTGGCCGCGACTCTGAGTAACGGGTGAACACGCCAAACATCCGCATGCCTGATTGGGGGTAGAAAAGCAAACTACTAAACCACCGCCCGTTACTTTTCACAGCTTTCTTGGCGGCGAGACCACCGACCAGCACCTCCACGCATAAGCAGGCGCTGTCGGGCTCTAAGCATTTTAGATAGGCAGATCTAAGAATAGTTTACTTTCGCAGATTAAAGAATCTGGAGTAGAGATTGTGTGTGTGAATGTGAAAAGCAGCCGAAAATATGTAATCATATTTCTATGTCTATTCTGAATTCATAATTCAAATTTGATTGAATATTGATTCGTATCTATTCAGAAAAAAGTGATGACAACTTTACTTGCATTGGCTTGCCGCTTTGTATTTTGGGTTCGCAAATGCCCAAGTTTGGTTAAACTGTTATTACAAAATTTGATTTTTTTCCCATAGTTTCATCACTGCATTGAAATTGCCGAAATATTAACATGCCCCTGGCAGATGTTGTTATCTATTGACACAACTACAGAGCTAACCTTCAGGTATTGAAAGTTGATTGAACTAAAGGAATTTCTGAATCCTTACGTTTCGTACTGGATATCTTATGAAAAGTGAATTATTATCTCTAATTCTTTGATTGCTTTGATAATCTATCAGAGAGTTTTCCTCGTAGACAAAGTACCATTTAAGGAATTAAATTATTTTGTTGCAGAGATAATTTTTAAAAAATTTCTTCAGCAAATGTAGAAACGTTTACTATTGCATGCGAAAAATGATAGCGGATGTTTTTTTAGGCTGTTCTTTCTAAGAAAACAGAAAATGGTGAAAAATTTTTGGCTTTTTATTTAATAGTTGATGCCCAATTTGAATTCAAGGATTGTTTTTTTTTTTAAATCTCAGGAGGACAGATGCCTTTGAACTATTATTCGTCTTTTAAAGCGATTCGTTTAATTGTTTCAATTAGTATTTTTTTTTAAATGACGAAGAATTGATCGCTTTCCTCAAGTGTGGACTTTCTACATGAACACAACTTTGAAGAAGTTCTGTTCAATAAAGTTAAAAATTGGGCTTAAAACAAGTCAAAAAACAATATTCCAAACATTAAAAAATTACGTAATTTGCTTTGAAAAATTATGGAAGGAATTTTTTATTGTTTGAAATAAGCGTGCAGTATGTGTATTCTAAAAATCTATTGAGTTCATTTCCTTTGCGTTGAATTTGTTATTGTGCTTCAATGTTAGATAAACGAAAAGATAGAAATTTTGTCAATTTTGCCCAACAAAATACATTACCCATCTTAGTGAAGTTTCTGCTAAACATTCAAGCATTCGTTTGCGGCTGTTCGAACAGCACACAGCATATTTTTTAAAGCTGATATTTAAGGATGTTTTAGCGATTTGTTTTTGATTCCAAACCGATGATCCATCGAAATTCACCGTCACCAAATGAGTCAAGACACAGGTGCGTCATGTCAGGCTGAAGCCAGTGGTATATTCCGCTTCACTCTTGGGGAATCACTTCCTGTCAGTCACCGTATCTGCGGCTGTTCCGAAAAAAAATCCTCCCGGCGAATGTTTGACCGTGTGTTCGATCCTGTGGTTGGATGCACCATGAACCCGTGCATCAGGGAGCGATCATACCAAGGATCATACCCTGTACCTTATCCTTATTCTGTCGTAGACCAGTCATCTTTTCATCCTTCACGTTGGAGACATTTTGAATCTGGAAATTATTCTGAGTCCTGTGGTGAGTTCACGTTTTTTAATTGACCTTTATTGTACTATTTCTTCAGGTTAATCGATTAGTTTCCGACCGATTAGATCGATTTAGTTTCCCTGAACTTTTTATGTATATCTATTTTCTGTTAAGGGGCACCAAGACGAAGCCAACTTAGTGAGTAATATAGAATTTAAGGCCCCCTAGGTCTGTGCGCCATCTTTAAACACTACTGGTACAAGTGACATTACTTTTGTGCCTATTAACGATATCTTTCTCATTCTGTAGAAATACAAAAGAACTTTTTGTGTCCTTTTTTTTTTCTCTGACTTTAGGTATCATCTTTAAAAAGAATTATTATTTCGGTATCATCTTTAAAAAGAATTACTATTTCATTATTAGTTTCCAAATTTTTTGTGCTTCTACTACAACGCCTGCTAATCGAGTGAACCAGCTTTTAAAGAGTTATTATATTGTGTATTATTCTTAGAAAAATTATTGAAAAATTGTAGATGTTTGTAATCATTTTCCTTCTTGCCATGCCTAAAGTTATTAGTGTTATTATTACTATTATTTTTTTAATTTAGGGGGAGAATATTTTTAGTTCATTATATTAGCTGGTATTTTTTCTTGAATCACAAAAAATCTGGAAGCATGTTTTAAAATAGTTCGTTTTTAAATGGAATCTAAATTAACATATGTATTACTCTTCCAAAACACATATCCATATTCACCAAAGAAGTTCAATGAAATTTCTTCACTCAAAAAATTATTTTGTTCTTCAACGGAATTAAATTATCATTATTAGACACAGAAGAAATGGATGCTCAATTGTTAAATTTTAATGAGAAATGTCACTGAGAATAAGTTGTCTTGAATTCGATGTCGATTTGGTATGGGGGTCCCCTGAATTTTACATTCATTTTGGAATTTCTATTCCTTATATCAAAAATAAATGGGGGTTGGATTTTACAAAATTTTTATCCGTAAAAGTTTTTCAAAATTGCGATTATTACTTTAATTTTACTTGTTGAACTTAGTTATAGTGATCTCGGTTACAGCGACAAGTGTGTTGTAATGTGAAGAAATTCTTATTTCTTCCATTCGCTCGTAAACTTGAGTATTGGTGGTCTATAGAATGATTTTATTACAACAACAAAAATATTTTAGGGCTTTGAATGACGTTATAGCAAGGTTTCGCTGTATTTAAAATGCAGTCGAGGCTTGTTATCACGACACCCTGCTAACTTTCTACAAAGTTTCGTCGTAAGCTGAGCTACGTCTTAAACGGAATTGCGTTTCATTTTGCTTATAACGGGGAAGATGGTATGCTATAATACCAAATTTAGTAATTAATTTTCTACATTCAACTTTCTTTCTAGATTTGCATTTTATGAACTCAGTATTCTCTATTGATATTTTGTTTTATCATCAAGTTTTCCCCAAAACAAAATCAACAATCTTAAAAGGAAAAGAAATAATTTTTCTGAAACTTTTTAAAGTGGTCCATGGACCCAAGGTAAAGCTTAATATTGTGTCTTGAGCCAAGATTGATATTTGTTGCATAGCATATCTTATCTCCCCCCCCCCCCCCCCCCACTTGTTACGGGACGATTATTAGGTCATGTCACGGACTCCCTTCCCTTTTTTTCAAGCTTGGTGATGGATACATAAAAATAGTTTTAAATTTCGTAATAGGTAGCGTAGTCAGTTTTACTGTGTCGCTTAGGCGGCAATTTTAATATTTATACTTTTTCTTTTTTCATTCTTTTGTATTATTCTTGCAAACAAAGTATTAGAAAGATTTAATTTTCGATACATCTTTTTATTTGTATTAAATAACATTTACTTACATTTATTTCAAGCAAATGCTTTGTAATATTAATTATCTACTTCCATTCCAAGAAAAATATGCTTCAAAAATGTCAGATTGCTTTTGTAAACAAAATTCATTGCCACCTGTTACAGACAACAGTTGTATGAAAGATAAACGAAAGTAATTTTAACGAAAAATTCGTTAAAAGGCCTTGTACAACGAAGAAACTGCCGATTTCAACACCAGTGCGTGCTTTTTGTAAATTTAACATATTAGTATATTAAATACGAAAATACAACCATTTTTCTTGAATGCGTGGCCATTTCCATGACAAATACCAATGACATAAATTCTATAGAATATCCCAAACCGGATGGGAAACCCTTTCGGTGTGAATTGGTTCTTCCGGTCCGGTTCAGGCACGGCAACGGTGTCAGATCGTCCGTGTGCATCGAGGCTAAATCAGACAAACTAAAGATCTGTTTAGGGGTTGTACAATAACACCCCGT
Source organism: Octonoba sinensis (assembly GCA_038502835.1). Taxonomy (NCBI): domain Eukaryota; kingdom Metazoa; phylum Arthropoda; class Arachnida; order Araneae; family Uloboridae; genus Octonoba; species Octonoba sinensis. The sequence goes on along the minus strand of CM076606.1, from coordinate 10,203,686 downwards.
TATACCGCGCCTGAGTATACCGTGGAATCCGACATACCGTGGTGACTATCATGTGCCCCGACGTTTAAAACACCCTTTATCATTGCCATTTAAAGGTGATTCCTTATTTACGATTGTAAATAAAGCCAGCCGGATCACACAAGTATTCTAGCCAAAGACCCCCCCCCCCCCCACACTTTAACAGATAAAGCCCTATTGTGATAGCCTGATGTACATCTTTTTCTGTCTTTCAACCTATGATACTATACAGCTTGATTTCAAAATCGGGTGCAATCGCCTTGACTTATTTCACTTGACGTGGGCGAAATTAAAATATGTAAGGAACTGTTCAGCTCAATGCTTAACTGTCTTCCATTTTCAGTAGTCCAGTTATTCTTCTTTTATAGCATGATCAACCTTTGTATTCTAAATTGTTTAGCATTCCTGAAAAGTAAACATCTCCAGTGTATGAGGGCTTAAAACATTGTTTCTTTGAGAAGTGCGTTTTTTCCCCTTCCAAATCTAATTCATTTCTGACGACCTCTTCCCCTTCACAAACCCATGTTGACAACATAAAGAGATTTTTAAGCACCTTTTTTCTCGGAACACGGTTTATAACCTATCGCTTGATAGACTGATTGCGATTGCACATTTGAGATTTGTGCTTCTTGCGCAGCAATTATAGTGAATAAAATGGCAGCAAAGAAAAAATTATACTATAGAAGAAAGTTTCGAGTAATTGGTAGTGCTAAAAATAATGCAACAAAAGTATAAACACCAAGAGCAGTCTTTTATTCATGAACGAACTTCTTTTTGATTTTAACATCTTCCATCGTACGTTGTAGAACACGTGTAACGTCGCATGGTAATTCCCTCTGTACGTATCTTTATTTTCAGTTTAGTCGATTAGAACACCGATAAAATAAGTTTGTATAAGTAAAGCTGATAAAATATCCAATTTTTTATTGTTCAAATCAAAAATTGTTTGAAATATTGCACCATCGTGAGAGAGGTTTATTCATTCCCCCCTTTAAATCCTTTGAGTACTTAATGTTATCTTAACGAAGACGACGATAATTTGATAAACGGAGACTATCTGGCATAGGGAAAAAGTAATATTGAAAGTGTTATCTTTTTTATTTTTTTCTACTCTTTTTACTTACATTATCAGTGTACATATAATATTATTAGAATTTAATAACAAAACGCTCTTCTATACTTGAACAGTTTTTAAAACCCTGACTGATTAACTCTTGACCTGGTTAACCAGTAGGGTCAGTTTTGGGGGAATTGTAAACATGGGGTAATTGTAAACAAGCTTCATAACTACACTTGTGGTGGTTTTGAAAACTTAACTGCTTGTGAGTGATGAACTGGCAGCATAGGGAAGACATTGAAACAGTTTCGTAAGTTTCGAAAAAACTGTGGAGGCGTCACTATTGTTTGAAAATGGCACTGTGAAAAAAGTTGTTTAACAAAGTTTAGTGATCTTACATTTTCGTCTCCAGCTCATCAACAAAAGCGATGCAAGCGGTTTCAACCATTTTTATCTGTCATATGGAATGCTGCTAAACACATTTAGTTATGAATTTAATCCTCCCTGTTATTTTTCATGTGCAAGTTGGGTGTTTACAATTACCACATATATTTCGTACTCTGGGGTATAATGGTAATTGTAAACACTTGAATTTATCCTATTTGAAATATTTTGGGGGGACAATAAGTATTATATTTTGATGTAAATTACACTTGTTTTGTCTATTTTACATAACTGTTGTTGTTCCTGCTAATACCACTTGGAAATCCAAGCCCCTCTTGCAGGGAGACCATGAATCAAGGAAGCTCCTACTGCTTATTAATGAGCTTCGCTAGAATGAAGTACACTTGGCTGAGAGGGTCTTAACGATTTTGAACCAGCTCCCAGATGAGAGATCGTCACCTAGGATGGTCCCTCAGCGGAAATTATTTCTAACTTGGTGGACATTTGAAGCGACGATGTATTTTACGTGCACAGCTCCCATTAGCGCACTCGGTCTCAGAATAATCAGTCACGGGAGGTGGTCAGCCTCCCAAGCGTTGACCACGGTCAGTTGTGCTTCACTTTCGGTGCTCTGTGGGATCCAAGCTTAACGGACTGATCCACTGCGGGACAAATTTTACTTAAATTTGTCGCATTACTTGATTTTTTGCAAGATATTTCTCGTTAAATGATCTCAGCCGACTCATAACATAACTCAGCTGACCACATGCGGCCTGTTGGCCGCAGATTGAGAACCATTACTCCGGAACTTCTTAAGCCTTCAAGCAGACTGTGTATAAAACAATTTTCCATTTGCATCAACCTTATTCGAAAATAAATCACTGTTTACAATTACTCCAGATCTCTGGGGTAATTGTAAACACACTGGGGTAATTGTAAACACGAGCTCATTCGCTAACAAATAGTCATAAAGTCAAAATTTTTGCACACATTTACTTACAAGAAGTACAGTAGTGGCTACAATGCTCACAATTTTTAGTCTACTTTCACGTAAAAGTAAAAAAAAATAATAATAAAGCATGAAAGAAGGCTTAATGGGTATCGTAAAAATATCGTTAAAAATAAAGAAAAGTCAAAAAAAAGTGAAGTAATTAAATAAAGATTGAAAAATAAAAAATTTGAAAGTAGGGTTTTGAGATGGGGAAAATGTGTGTCTGTCGGTCTGTCTGTCGGTCTGCCCCCCCCCCCCCCTAATAACTTTTGAACGAATAGTCCGATTCGAAAAATTCTTTTTGCATTCGAAAGATCTCGGCGAGGACATCTCATTTCTATATTTTACTTTTTGATTTGAACAATTTTTCGTTCAATTTTGAACAGTTCAAAAAAATTTTACATTAGCGCCTGTGGGCGAAAATGAAGTAAATTATGTAAACTCTGGGTACGAGATCCATATTCCAATGAACAAGCTTACTGGAAGAAGCGCTTGGCGTAAAATATCAATTTGAACAGTTTTTGTTCATTTTTGAACAGTTCAAAAAATTAACATAGCGCTTACGGGGAAATTTGAATCCTATATAAATCCTGATCTAACGGACCAATTTGCTTGGAACAAACTTTATCGGAAAGCTCTTATAACGTAGAACATGTACAAATAGAAAGTTCTTCCAGAACTAACGAGCCTATTTTCCTATGATTTTTTATCGGAATTTTTAAGGATATTTCTCAGTGAACAAATGAATGAGTGAAAGAATGAATCAATGAATAAATGAATGAGGAAAAGAATGAATAAATGAGGGAATAAATACATGAATGAGTAAATGAATGAATAAACATTTGAATCAGTAAACGAATGAATGCATAAATGAATGGCTAAATAAAGGAAAAAATGAATGCGTGAACGAATATCTATTGTCCGTTGAAAAAGGTATATTTGAAAAAATTAAGAACTAAAGCTAAATGAGAAAGAGAGAGAAAGATATAGCTAGACTATAAATTTGAATTTGGTGTATACGGGAAAGTAGGCTCGTATAGTTCTAGACGGAACTTCTTGTTATCTCTGAATTCATTCAAAAGGTAGGGAAGGATCAAAAGTTAAAACATTGAAAAAGCGTTTACAATTACCCCAACTGACCCTTATAGGGCTTTAAAATTTAAAAAAAAAAAAGAAGACTGAATTAGGAAGTATACAAAATATTATTTGCATTTGGTTGTTTGGAAGGCAACTTTTGTGTGTGTGTGTAAATGAAACTTATGAACTGTCTGAAAACATTATTTTCTTACAGTGCATAAACATTTTATTCAGTTATGCATTCTGCATTTTGGCCCTATACCTTTTGCCATTTTTCTCGCTGTAGCGTTCCAAGTTATTTATGGCGTCCTCATTTGAGTAAAGGTTTTGCTCTTTGCTGTATAAAACATTCTATTAGAGTAACCATTCGAAGATGCCAGTAATATTAGTTTTACAAGGTTCGTTCGGTCCTTAGAAGTCCTTAGTAAGTCCTTACTGTTCGTTTTCATTTTTAAGACCTTAAAAAGTTCTTAAAAAGTCTTTATTTTGTATTCCAGGTGCTTATTTATTTATATCTATTTTTGTTAGGATAAAAAGGTAGCCATACACTCTATTTGTTTTGGAACCTTTGCATCCCTCACAAGAATCAAACTTCTTTCAACTACAGTACCGAACCCCAAATTCGGTTTACTCGGGTCCGGTACTAGCGCGGCTTTCGGAATTTGCCATATTCCCGGATTTACGTAACGGCGGATTTACGTAATGACGGATTTACGTAAACATCAACGGAGTTATTTTAGCATCTGCAGCCTGTAACATGCAGGTTTTATTTTTTACTTTAAAAATTTATTCAATTTTTTAAGCTTTATTTTAGTTAAATAATAGGTAGTTAGTTACTTTTTGTGGGTAATGTACGAAGTTTTAAGCGAATGAGCTCATAACGGTGCAATTTTTCATTTGGATGTTGTTTTCAAAATTAAATTTTTTTTTCAAGTCGAAAAAGTATTTTTGCTTTAACTTGACTTTGAACTCTTCTAAAAGTTCTATTGGTGTATATATATGTATTACTTGGGGAAAACTGGAAAAAGAAGTACCAGATGAGAAAAGAAGTAATAAAAATATATTTCTAAAACAGTAATTCATGTCTACCAGTTTGTAGATTTTAGTCATATGATGTGTGGATTGTAGATTTTATAAGATGTATGATTTTGCTTTCAATTTTTACTTTTTTTATCTGCAAATTTTTTAGACTGAAATTAAGTTAAACTAACATTTAAATTTTAACCATAGATTTAAGTATGTCAATTTTTCTTTTATTTTTTTCATTCCCTCCTCCCACTTTTCTGATTCTCTGTCTCTCTCTCTCTCTCTTTTTCTTTTTTTAGACTTTTGTTATCTTTAAATGGAGTTACCGTTTTTATATAAGCGTTTATTAAGTAAAAATATTTACTTAAGTAGTTTTTCTGGAACCAAAATACAGATCATTTTTATGATTATAAAAACAAGTTTCTCTAAGCTTTTCTAAATAATTTAAAAAAATTCTTGAGAGAAGAAAAAATTTCATGACAGAGATAAAAATTTTACATTTTAGCGATGTAAGCACAAATTCCCCCAGGGAATAAAGGTTCGATAGAGAGTTAAGGGAGGGGTGGTAGTTCGTGTTATCGGTTGCATAAACAAGAGTAAAAAGCTGGTACGTTTATGAGTAAAAGAAAATTCAATTAATAAGGTTTAACTTTATTCAAAGCTGAGTCGCTTTTGCTTTAGTATCTGTACTTTTATTCACTATTAAGTAAGCCTAAATTTAAATACTGGTAACATAAGTGGAGTAAAAGGAAAATAAATAAAGTAAATAAGGACAAATTCTCAAGAGAACGCGTAGCATTTTCTTTGACAATTTTCTTTATTTATAGTATTTTTTCACTTAACTCACATTGTATACCACTTTTCTCCACCAGACCCCTACCTGTTAGCCGAGGCCTTAGGATTGCTTACGCACGGGGAGAGGTAGTGGGGTCTACGGATTTTACATGCACATATCCCCAAGTATACATGGTGGTCTTCAGTGGGTATCGAACGCGCGACCTTCCAGGTGGAAGTCCGACGTGCTAACCACTAGGCTACCACGGCCCCATTGTATACCACTAATGATATTTGACAATTTTTCATTTAACACTAGGCGTGCCGCCCGGCGTTGCACGGGCTAAAATGAGAATTGATGGCGCCGGGCTACGCCCGACGCTGCGCGAGCTTAAATACAACACTACAACACTTAAAATTCTTTATTATCTATCCATACACAGACATACAGATCCGGACCGATATTAATAAGCAACGGCCTTCGCGCGAGCCTAAATAAGAGCAACAGTCCCTAAAAATCATACATTAAATAAGTGCAATGCTCCTAAAAAGTAGTTTTTCTTTTTGGCTTTCGATTTTTGTTAAGAATCTGTTGTACGCCCAGCGCTGCGCGAGCTTGAATACAACACGGCATTGAAACTTTTTTATCTATTGATACAAAGACATACAGACCGGGATCGATATTCATAATAGAGAAATTCAAAAATGTAAAATAATCTTATAATAATAATCTGCAAAATGAAAATATTATTTACTATATCATCAAAATATAAAGTTCATAAAATAATTTTTATAAAAAAATAGAACCGACTTCAAATTATGAATTGCGCTAAAAAGTGAAAAATAAATTAATCTTTAAACAACATCGATGAGACTTTTAAGCATAGTTTTAGAGTTCGGTGCAAAATTAGCATAGATAAAATCTTTTGTAATCATGAATCAATTATAAATATATATATTTTTGCAGAATTAGCAAGAGTTCCAATATAAAGTAACAAATGGTGTAATGTGGTAATTAGACTCATAATTTTGCACCGACTTCTAAAACTATGTTTTAAAGTCACATCGATGTTGTTTAAAGAATTAATTTATTTTTCACTTTTTGGCGCAATTCATAATTTGAAGTCGGTTCTATTTTTTTATAAAAATTATTTTATTTATTTTCTTTTTAGTGTAAATACATTTTTTATATAAATACTCTATTTTTAAAAAATCCTTGTCAAAGGGCAAACCTTTTTTTAATGAATGGCACTAAAAGCTAATCATTTTATGATAAATTCCGTTTTGAAGTCGATTTTAGCATAACAAACTGATTGGAATAATTTTTGCCTCAGAGAAGCCTTCAGTCAAACTCTTGCTGTAATTGTTTTTAATATTATAGCCCAATGGCAACAAACACTTTTCTTAACAATGACTTTTATACTTATCAATAGTTTTCCCAACAAAGAAAAATCAAGCCAAGCCTTTCCAATTAAAATAAAAAGTACTTCTTTTTCACCCGTAACGTTTTTTCTAAAAAACAAATTTAGTCGAATTGATTTGCGATATTTGAGTTCGACTATCATCTATCGATTAAAGAAAAAATCATCAAAATCGGTTCATTTAGTCAAAAGTTATGAATGAAAAAGAAAAAAAAGAAAAAAACACTACGTTTCCGCCCATAACTTTTTTTCTAATTATCGAATATGGTCAAACGAAAGTACGGGAGCTATGGGAAACCACACTTGATCGATTAAAAAAATCATGAAAATCGGTTCGTCCAGTGAAAAGCTATGAGTGGACAAACAAAACAAAAAAAAACGACATACATACAATATGAATGTATATTGTATAACCTCCTTCCTTTGTGAAGTCGGTTAAAAATAACTGTAAATGCACATAAAAAGAAAAAATATATTTATCCGATTCAGAATGTAAATAAATGTCGAAAAACTAAATGCACATAAAGTCAAAAAGATATTTAACAGGTTGTAAAATAAAGTTTACTGTAAATAATCTGTAAAATATCTTATAATAATCTGTAAAATAAAAATATTATTTACTATATCATAAATATATATATTAATATCCAAGTACTATATCATCAAAATATATATCAATATCCAAGATAAGAACTTTCAAAATTTTATACTTTTCAAAGCAAAAGTTTTAACGAAATTTCAAAACTAACACATAAATAATTTCGGGATATAGTCTTACCAATCTGCAAAACAAAGTTATAATAATCTGTAAAATAAAAATATTAATTACTATATCATCAAAATGTATATTAATATCCAAGGTAAGAACTTTCAAAGTTTAATGCTTTTCAAAGCAAAAGTTCTAACGAAATTTCAAAACAATAATGTTATCGAAACTGGAAAAAAGACCGCTGCCACTCTAAGAAATATACAAAAAGCACGTGCGATAAATAAAAAAAAGAAAGGAAGATTAATATCGCGTACATTAATTGTTGAGATTTCAAATCAGCGAAGCCTCACTCAAAATGCTAGAGAAACATTAAATATTAGTATTGTTAATTTGTTACAACAATGGCAACAACGTACACCGGACCGATATTAATAATAGAGAAATTCAATAAAGTCGCATTAGAATAAGGACAATTAAGTTAAAAGTCCCCGTTTAAATACGAAAAATAGTTTTTATTAAATAGCAGACGATAAATAAATGAAAAAGAAAGAAGGATTACATTTGTTATTGCAAATGCAGCGAAGCCTCACTCAAAATGATAAAGAAATATTGATTATTAGTATTGTTGATTCCTTACAACAGTGGCAACGGCATTGATTTTAATTCAAAGGGCAACTGTATATTATATATTGTTGGAACGTTGCAACAATGAAAAAGTAAAACAAAATTTGCGAAAATTTGCGTTTTTAATCAATATCTCCGCTAATTAAAGCCGGACACGGATGAGACCGGGCAATATGGCTTCCCCGGAAAATTCCGAATCCGAGGATACCCGTCCCGACGTCGGGCAACCTGCCGTTCTCGAGGAGATGAGGTGACAGACAGACAGAAACACACACACACAGACAGACGAGGGCAGGTTTTAATAGTATAGACTAGGCGTGCCGCCCGGCGTTGCCCGGGCTAAAATAATAGATTGGGGGCGCGAGCTTAAATACAACACGGCATTGAAATTCTTTATTATCTATCCATACATAGACATACAGACACGGTCCGATATTAATAATCAATAGCCTTCGCGTGAGCCTAAATAAGAGCAACAGTCCCTAAAAATTCTAGTTTAATTAAGTACAATGGTCCCGAAAAGCAGTTTTCTTTTGGCGTTCAATTTTTGTTAAGAAATCGTTGTACGCCCGGCACTGCGCGAGCTTAAATACAACACGGCATTGAAATTCCTTATTATCTATCCATACACAGACACACAGGACACGGACGGGTATTAATAATAGAGAAATGCAAAACATTCGCATTAGAATAAGAACAATTAGTTATCCCTTTCAATCCTTTTTCGACTTTACGCCATTTTCGTTTCATGCATGCAGAATAATTGCCACTATCTTTAAAAGTCTCCGTTAAAATACGAAAAATAGTTTTTATTAGATAGCAGACGATAAATAAATTTAAAAGAAAGAAGGATTAAATTTATTATTGCAAATACAGCTAAGCGTCACTCAAAATGCTAGAGAAACATTGATTAATAGTATTGTTGATTTGTTACAAAAATGGCAACTGCATTGATTTTAATTCAAACGGCAACTGCTGTATTATACATTGTTGGAACGATGCCAACAATGCAAAAATAAAATAATACTTGCAAAAAAATTGCGTTTTTAATTAATATCTCCACTAATTAAAGCCGGACACGGATGAGACCGGGCGATATGACTTCCCCGGAAAATTCCGCATCCGACGGTACCCGGTTTGACGTCGCACCGCCGCCCGTTCTCGAGGAGATGAGGTGACAGACAGACACACACAGACGCGGACAGGTTTTAATAGTATAGACTAGGCGTGCCGCCCGGCGTTGCACGGGCTAAGATAATAGATTGAGGGCGCTGCGCGAGCTTAAATACAACACGACATTGAAATTCTTTATTATTTATCCATACACAGACATACAGACCCGGACCGATATTATTAAGCAATGGCCTTCGCGCGAGCCTAAATAAGAGCAACAGCCCTTAAAAATCATAAATTAATTAAGTACATTGCTCCCGAAAAGTAGTTTTCTTTTGGCATTCGATTTTTGTTAAGAAACCGTTGTACGCCCGGCGCTGCGCGAGCGAAAATACAACACGGCATTGAAATTCTTTATTATATTCTATCCATACACAAACATACAGAAACGGACCGATATTAATGAGCAATGCCTAAATAAGGAGCAGCAGTCCCTAAAAACCATAGATTAATTAAGTACAATGCTCGTAAAAAGTAGGTTTTCTTTTTTGGCGTTCGATTTTTGTTAAGAAACCGTTGTGCGCTCGGCGCTGCTCGAGCTTAAATACAACATGGCATTGAAAAACTTTATTATCTATTGATGCACAGACATACAGACCCGGTCCGATATTAATAATAGAGAAATTCAAAAAAATCGCATCAGAATAAGGACAATTAATTATCCCTATCAGTCCTTTTTCGATTTTACGCCATTTTCGTTTTATGCATTCAGAATAATTAAAACAATCTTTAAAAGTCCCCGTTAAAATAGGAAAAATAGTTTTTATTAGATAGCAGACGATAAATAAATGAAAAAGAAAGAAGGATTAAATTTATTATTTCAAATGCAGCGAAGCCTCACTCAAAATGATAAAGAAACATTGATTATTAGTATTGTTGATTCCTTACAACAATGGCAACGGCATTGATTTTAATTCAAAGGGCAACTGTATATTATACATTGTTGGAACGATGCCAACAATGCAAAAATAAAATAAAACTTGCAAAAAATTGCGTTTTTAATTAATATCTCCGCTAATTAAAGGATGAGACCGGGCGATATGGCTTCCCTGGAAAATTCCGAATCCGACGATACCCGTCCCGACGTCGGGCAACCTGCCGTTCTCGAGGAGATGAGGTGACAGACACACACACACACAGACAGACGCGGGCAGGTTTTAATAGTACAGATGATAATTAGCCCATGCAATTATGCTATGAGTAGCTAATTAATTAGCTCTGAAAAGACATAATATACAACAATTACAAACATAATTACAAACATAACAGCTGTTATATTTTGAAAGAAGGTTGAGGTCTTTAAAAAACTTTGTGGGTCCTTAAAAAGTCCCTATTTTTGTTTTCCCAAAAGAGTACGAACCCTGTTTAAGAAAGACTCTTTTGGGTGAAATGCTGGGGCCTCGGCACAATTCTCGATTTGAACGTGCGATAGTGAGGCCCAGGTCCTCGCCAAGCCTGCTCCGCTCCGTCGTGTGAATTAGTTTTTAGTGTTGAAAAAAGCTGGGTTTTCCCAGAAAAATCCAACCTAATGGTTTTTTGGGTTCCTTTGGGGTTACTTTTCGGGTTTTATTCTGTTTTTTGCTTTATTTTTTTCTTTAGGGGCGCCTTTTGACATGCGGCCCGGCTCCTTTTTTGATACTGCTCCGTCATCCGCTGCACGACCTTGCACATATAGACGGCGCGGGCCTGATAAGGCCCTGAACTATTACATCATTGGAGGGATTGGTGAATTGATTAGGACCAGCCTAGCTATGCCCAGAGCCCATTGCTTGTTGTCACTTTGTATTTGTAGTTGTATATAGTATACGTAGAGTAGGTATGTGAGTTATTTTCAAAATTCTTTACCATCCGATTCAGACGACCATCTCGAGAACTCGATTGAACATCTCGAGAACTCGATTCAGACGACCATCTCGAGAACTCGATCGAACATCTCGAGAACTCGATTAAACATCTCGAGAACTTGATTAAACATCTCGAGAACTCGATTAAACATTTCGAGAACTCGATTAAACATCTCGAGAACTCGGTTGAACTTCTCGAGAACTCGATTAAACATCTCGAGAACTCGGTTGAACTTCTCGAGAACTCGGTTGGTTACTTCTCGGAAGATAGAATCGAATGAACGTCTCGAATGATTTTCTTCTCGGGTGGATGATTCATAGTCACGTGATTGCGAAAAGGGCTATGTGTGTGAGTAGGTAACAAAGGCGGATAGTTGCTTATTTAAGAGGAAGTCATTGCTATAAACAAATTTAGAGGCCGGGAAGCACTCCCGTCTTTTCGAAAGCAATGTTTTTTTTTTTTAAGTTGACATGTTTATTTGATTCGCACCTCTCGTTTTTTTATCTTTGCAGAATTGCTTTATATCTAGGTGTGGTTACATAACTCTTTACATTGAATAGTTTATGGAATTGAAGTGCTACAGAAAAGGGGTTTCACGGGGGAGTCTTTGAGGATAATTTTCTGAACTAAAATCCTCAAAATATATCTTAAAGCTATCGCTGGTGACATTAGGGGAACGGGTTCGTACAATTTCTCCGTAAGTTTTAGAAATTTAGACGCTAAAATCAGTTTTGTGTTGCATTTTGCAGATGTTAGTAAAAAAGGGACCCCCCGAGAACGTTACTTTGGGCTATTTTTCCTGGGAAAAGAGGGGGAGGAAAAATTAAAAATTTCTAGAGTTCAGTATATAAAAAATAGAAATTGAGACTATTTTCATCATGTTAACGGAAATGAAAAGTGACGGAAATTTTTCGAAATTGAAATCCTGACAACACAATTTTGGGTGGTGCTATTAGGGTTAAGGGGGGATTTTTATGGGGCATTACTTTGAAATTGGCAAACGTTTTGAACTCTTGGTGGCGTTTTGGTGGGGGGGGGGCCCAATTCTAGAATTTTTCTGAAATTTAAGTGATAAATTCGCAGCTTAATGCTGTATTTATAGAGCTGTTTGTGAAAACTGATATTCGGAATTATCTGGGGATATGTGCGTCATTTTAGTATATTTTTGGTGATGGTAAGTGGTTGAGGAGTTTAGGGGACTTCCGGACACCTCCCGGAAATTGCAGGAAACGGAATGGTAAACTGTTTTTGATGACGTTAAAAAAACGAGGAGGGGGGTCCCAAAATGTATCGAAATTTAAGTTTTACAAACACATTTCTAGGTTATCGTTAGTGTGTCATCAGGGGTAAGAGCATAAGGGGAGGGGGGTTCGGTTGCTCGTCCACTGAAAAGTACAAACAATAATTTTAAGGATTTAACGTTATACAATCTTATTTCAGACTAAAGTTCGTCAGACCGCCGCAGCTCCTATTGGCATAGGCTGTTTGGTTCGACTTTCACCAGAGCACATCTGTCGACATACAGTATTGAATGTCCAAATGTATAAAGATATAACCAAATATTCGGACTTTCATGGAATTCGTGAATGTTGACATTAACCAATTTCGGTCGAAGTTTTCTGCTGAAATATTTTTTCGTCAATAAAAAATTTAAAAAAAAAAACTGCTGTCACTTTACTAGCCGATAAAATAAATAAAGAAACATAAAATAAACAAATGCTGCAATATGCCATCAATAAAGAACGTTACTCGGTTATTCACAAAATAATCATAAGCATTAAGCAATAAACAGATCTAGCACGAAACAAAATTAGGAAATGCAGCCTTAGGCCAACATATTTTTTGGGTTAACTAATATCAGGAACGTAGTAGAAATAACACTCCCATTCTCACCCTTCCGCTTAAAAGTTTTCGCTACTTCCTCTTTTGCCGAAATCCCATCAATGCCCATAAATCTGTATGCTTCGAGTGCGGTGGGAGGGGGCCATCTTTAATTTCATGCCCAGAAATCTTTTGAAATAATCATCGCTAAGGGACTGTTCATAGATGACTTCACGCTTTTTTCCGATATATTTGACCCCCTCTTTGTCACAAATGTCAAACTTCAACGGACCCCCCCTACCTCCCTTTGTCACATGTCACGCTATGTTGTAAAAGCCTGACGTCACACTTCTTGTTATCCCCTCCCCTCCCGTTGTCACACTTTGTCACAATTTCATGAACCCCCCCTCCCCCCTCGATGCGTGACATCATTTCTGAATGACCCCTAACTTGTCGAGATCATTCCCTTAATTTAAAAGGGGGGGGGGCATAAACTCGGCACATGTTACATGAAAAAAAAACAATAAACAGCGATCTGGAGCGGAGCGTCGAGCAGCAGAGAGCGAAGCAGTGGAACAACTATTTTTTGCTTGGAGTAGGAGCGGAGCCAAAACACTGAAACTTGTTGCGCTTAACTGCTCTGATCATTTAAAATTAGAATTTCATCAAACATGGCATCTTTCTTCATTAAAACTAGTTTTAAGTGAACAACAACGTAAAACGAAACGGGATTTTTTAAAAAGATTTTTTCAAAATAAATTATGTATAAATAAATAAATTTACTATAATTTAATTATTTAATTAAATAAATTTACTATAATTTAATTATTTAATTAAATAAATAAAGCTGATTTATATTAAAGCTATTCGCTGCACGGAGCAGATCTGGAGCAGCTTTGGAACAAATATTTAACGGTCGGATCGGAGCAACTCAAAAATTTTGTTGCTCCAGCTCCCTGACACGAAAATACTTGCACCTACGGAGAAATACATTATATTAAGGCTTGGGAGGGGGTGGAAAATTTTCTCTTCTGACTCACTAAATGGCCTCCCTGTTAGAGATTCATTCCATTCTGAAATCGCTCGAGAACTCGAAATAATCGTTCGAGAACTCGAGAACTCGAAATGATCAATTGAGAACTCGAGAACTCGAAATGATTAATCGAGAACTCGAAATGATTAATCGAGAACTCGAAATGACTAATCGAGAACTCGAAAAGATCAATCGAGAACTCGAGATAATCACTCGAGTACTAATCACTCGATTATCAAAACCACCCAAGTACTAATCACTCGATTATTAAAATCTCTCGATTATGCCCATCACTAACAGGTATTCGCCCCAACGTGATTTAGAAAAAAATTAACATTAAAGGTCTCATAAGATCCAAACTTTGAGCGCGTTTTTTTCAGAATCGTTTTTTGGCCACTTACATCCGTTTGCTTCTCATTACCTTAAATGTGTTGTGCAGGAATTCTTTGCAGAAGCCAAAATTTGTACTTTATTGATAATTGATATATTTTTTTTCTTTCTTTAATTGTGAAATATACACCAAACTAAATTCTAAACTGTTTTAAAACTTATTAAGAACAATGGAAGATGTTTTGTAACTAAATAACAACTGTTCTGATATCGGTGTCATGTACGTTGCCATAGATAATTTGCAGCTCTTCAAACAACAAAACTGTAATTTAGAAATCACAACACTTGTTTATCAGTGAAGTACAGCTAAAAAAGAAATACAAGCAGCTGTCCTGCATTTTCGGTGTTCGGCTGAAGTAGACGATAGGAAATGTTTCAATTGTGAGTTTTGTCTGTAACTTTAATTGGTTGCGTAAAATATCTACTCATTCGATTGATTAATTTAGATCATTAGTTTTTAGTCTGAAATTAAACCAATTTTTATGTTTACTGGGATTACTTGTAATTATGATTTTTTTACCCATTGAAATGTCGTGTCTATTATCGGCGCATGGTCGCCAAATTTAACAAGAAGTTCCGTCTATCTAGAACTATACGAGCCTAGTTTCCCGTATATACACAACACCAAATTTATAATCTAGCTGTCTCTCTCTTTTTCATTCAGCATTAGTTCTTTATTAATTCAAACATACCTTTTTCAATGGTTGATACCAGTGATTCACTCGTTCATTCATTCATTATTTCTTTCACACACTCATTCATTCATTATTTCTTTCACTCATTCATTCATTCAGTATTTCTTTCACTCATTCATTCATTCATTATTTCTTTCACTCGTTCATTTATTCACGCATTCGTTCAGAAATATGCTTAAAAATCATAGGAAATTAGACTTGTTTAGTTCTGGACGAACTTTGTATTTATACGTGTTCTATGTCATATACTCCTTCCGATAAAGTTCGTTCCAAGAGAATTCGCCTGTTAGATCAGGATTTACACGGGATTCAATTTTCCCCGTAGTCGCTAATGCGGAATTTTTTTTAATTGCTCAAATCAGAAAATATTTCCCGTCGAAATCTTCTTCTAATAAGTTTGTTCAACGAAGCCAGGATCTTATGCCAAGAGTTTGCATAATTTGCTTCATTTTTCTCCATAGCCGCTAATGTTAAGACTTTTTGAATTGTTTCAAAATTGAACGAAAAATTGTTCAAATCAAAAACATAAAGTTTGCAAATGAGATGTCCTCATCGCTATCTTTCGAATGCAAATACAATCTTTTGAATCGGACAATTCCTTCAAAAGTTATTAGGAAGTGACAGACAGCTAGACCGACAGACAAGGCCGTATCCAGAGGGGGGGCACGGGCCCGCCCCCCCTCTGGATACGGCCTTGTCTGTCGGTCTAGCTGTCTGTCCCTTCCTAATAACTATGTCTATCCCTTCCTAATTCGGGGGGGGGGGGGCCAAGGCGGCCTTCCCCCCCGAAATCCCAAAATTTTTTGCAGTAGCATATAATTTTCCCTGAAACTTTTCTCAACATAACTGTTTCAAAGTCAGGGCCGCCTCCCCCCCCCCCCGCCCCAACGAAAAAAATTTCTGGCTACGGCCTTGCCGACAGACACACGTTTTCCCCATCTCAATACCCTACTTTCTAATTTTTCATTTTTCAATCTTTATTTAGTTTCTGAACTTATTTTTAATTATTTTTTTTATATTTTACGATATTTTCACGATACATTAAGCATACTCTCTTGCTTTTTCCTTTCTTTTTTACTTTTACGGGAAATTAGCCTGAAAACTGCAAATACGGGACAGCTGGGGCGCACCGACGGAAGGGGGGGGGGGGTCCTCGTCCGTACACTGGATATCAAATGTCGGAGGAAGGATATCCGATATCCGACCGATTTTTAACTATCCGGAATACATTAACAGACCGATTTTCCGGAATGTCAATTTTTGATTTAATTAATCAGCCTATTTTGAAAACATATATAGAGTAAAAACTTAATCCGTATTTGGAAGCTGTGGGTAAAAATGCATAAAATTTACAGGTTTGAAGCATCAGAGTCGAATATCTGGTACGGCTCTTAACACAATGGTCACCAGATACAGCTACCCGATATCCGGCAAAATAATTTTCCTGGTAAGAATACGTATAAGTAGGCTTCCCATACGTCCCGGTTTGACCGGGATAGTCCGGGTATTTTGCTCTTGTCCCGGTGTCCCTCCCAGTTTTATAAATGTCCCGGAAACTGTAAGATGTAAAAAGTAATGAATTTACGTTTTTAAGAATCTTTTATGAATCGGTTTCTTTTCTACAATCAACATTTTTGACTACCACGCACAGTGTCAAAGGAGTGAGAAGTATTCTAACTGTTATCAGTGAGTAAACGCTGGAACTGCTTGCACATCGCTTCCAGCGGGCAGCTACTATTTGGCTGAGCGAGTCTATTGCGGCCACAGTAGGGGGAGTAAGTACTGAAAGAAAGAATCAGTTGACAGTTGTGAATGCAGACATCATCATCATCACTTATATTTTCGATGGGCGATCAGGCCCCAAAGGGGCCTTTTACCCGGATCTCCTTGTGAGCGTGCATCTGTGGGAGCTAGTTTGAATTTGCCCGAAGGCTAACTTCTTGTCCCCGAAGGGCAAAAGGGGAGTCCGCATCTCGGACGGTTAAAATAATGATTAGTAATAATTAAACAATTACTACCAAGATAAATTTTTTTGATATAAATTTTTTAAAATTTTATAATTTTTTTTGGATATTTTTTTTTTAACTTATAACATATATATATTTTTAATATTAAAAATTAAATGAAGCAAAATAGCCTCTATCACGTACAGTTACACTGAAGAATGCATGTCTGATTGAGGATTTGGGAGAGGGTTGTTCTTTGTACTTAGCGAGTCGTAGTCTAAGAGACAGGTCTTGCAGGGGTGAGGATACTTTGGGTTAAGTTTCTATATTGGGTTTGGAAGCGTACAGTTTCATTCGGGTGATTTTGGAAGCTGAATGCAGACAACGCAGTTTAGACAAAAAGTTGTAGTTTAAAAAAATAAGACTTAGTAATTAATTGTTCAAATTTTATGAAGTATTTTAAACTTTATTTTATTAACACTTCTTTCTAGATGGTAAACTAGAAAAAAACATCATTAAAAAGGAAAAAAACTTTTTAAGTAAATTAAGCAGCAAAAATTCCTTTTTTATTTTTAAAAGGTGGGTAGACCAACAATGAAGGTTTCCAGATTCCCCACTCCCGATACTTGCGAAGCTTAAAAATAAAAGGCTTAAAATCCCCATTTTGCTTCTATTTTTTTATTTTTTTATTTACTCTTCCCCCCTCAGACCCCTCGGTATCCCCATCCCATATTAATGTGTCCCGGTTTCCCTCACCAAACATTAGGCAAGCCTACGTATAAGTGCCCCAGGAGGCGGGACACTACCTCAAAATACGGGACTATCCCGGAAAATCCGGGATATTTGGCAACCCTGGTTACCCGCCATTTTTGTCACCGCATTTACTAATGCGTGACAAAGTTGGAAACAGATGTGGCAAATAAACTATAAAAATATTTAATGGAGAAATCTCCGTGAAACTGCCTTTGCATCTCAGAATTTGACTAAATCTGGATTTGAACACTTAATTCCCCGATTACAACATACTCAAGTTTCTTTGGCAAATCACCCATTCCTAGAATATTTGTAGGCACTACATCGTCATCCATATTCGAATGCAATTTTCATAAGACTCAAGGCAGGTTGACAAAACTTGGGTTCCGTTTGTGGAGACTTCTAGATCTGGATTGCTGTAATTACTCAATATCACTATTGTTTTGCGAAACATTTTTTTTTAAATTTCAAATGGGCTGCTGTTGGCTTCTGCCAATTGCAGACCTAGTACGTTCCCTAGAGATTGGCACCTTCTCCTTCAGCGGCACCACAATGAATGTGGCACCGTTGCCGCACATGAGAATTTTGACGGCGGTTTTTCTCCACCTGTAAGGGCGAACACCCGGACTCTGTTGATGCGAAATTGCACTAGGAATTTAAATTAGCCGAGAGCATCCAAGCCAAATGTCTACTCAAGGGATCTTTTACATGCCGCAAAATCATACGACATGGACGCAGACGATTTTCTTCGTCTTGAAAATATACCAACACTGCCAGGTTCGATCCTCAGACTTGGGGCGTACGAGCTCCGCGCCTTGCTACGACGCCATCATGCCGGCCATAGTGTGAAACAATTCTTATAAAAAAATTTACCTTCAGGAGAATCCTATGCCTTCGATTTAATCTTCAGATCGACCACATACAGATGTTACGCCCTGCAGTTGCATTAAATGCATTGTTTTATACTCGATTTGATTGTAATTCTGTTACTTTCGTTTTGTCTTCCTCTTGCTTTAAACATGAACCACCAACAATATAAAAATAATTTAACTTAGTGCAAGTAAACTAATAAAAAATATAATTTCACGTTCATTTGTGCTTTAAATTAACGTGAAATTATAATTTTTATTACACCAACAATATATATTTTCTTTCGAAGATAAATTATACGTTCCCCACTAAGTATGTATAATTTTTGAGGAATATAAAATAATACAATTGATACTAATTTTATCAATAAATAATATTTTCTAAACTTGGTTTTGAAGAAAAATACCCACGCACTTTTAGAAAAATTTCAATTTTTGCTATAGAATGAAAACTATGCAGAAAATCGGAAATTATGCGGACAATGGTATATTATGCGGACAACGGTAGATTATGCGGGTTCCCGCATCTTTTTATAATTTATGTTGCCCTACTCATACATTTATCTTTTACTTATTATATGGAGTAGATCTTTAGAAAGATTTTTTTTGTTTCTGTTATCGCTGAACAACATTGTTTTACTTTCTTTTCACATCTGGATTAGTTTGTCAACACTTTTTTATTTTTTAAGGGGCTGTTCCATTTTTTTTCCAGAGTGAGTGAGGGTGAAGTTTCGTTTGTACCAATCTAGACAACTATTAATAGACCCTCCTTTTCAGTGCAAACAAGAAAACCGTCTTATCTAAGGAGTGTTTAAATAGTGGTATAAGTCTTATATACACGCATCGCGGAGAGCGACAACGAGATAAGAGTTTTATCAGGCTGTTAGTCTGATACATAGAAATTCTTTAGTCGAGCTTGGTGACGCAGTAAACATGAGTTTTACAATCTTCCGACTTCACAGGAAGAGACGCTTAAAAGACACAAGATTATTTGAATTTTATTATGTGTGTAGTGTAGTTCTGCATTAACATTTTGGAGCTCATCTCAGATTTTCATGAATATCCATTTTGATTGGATATTTTTTAAGGAAGATCTCATTCTAAGTTATCACATACACACACGTACATGTACGTGTGCGTGTATTTGAGAGGAGGGTTGCTAAATTTAGAAACTGCAATTAGTGGCATTGGACATCCGGTATCCGACTGTTTTTTAAATATTCGGAATTCAAATAGACTAGTACACAAAAGATCCGATTATCCGGCTTGTCAATTTTGATTTTTTAAAATTTAATTAATTATTGCGTGTTTGGAAGCTGTGGGATGTTAAAAAAATGTACATCATTTCACACGTTTCAAACATGAGGAGCTCTGGATATTCGGTACAGACCCGTCACAAAAGGGTCACCGGATGTCCGATATCCGAGAAAATCAATATCCTGGCAAGAATACGAGACTTTTGATGTTCCGTATTGAGGTTCCGCGGACGCGGGACCATTTCTCAAAATACGGGACGTTCCAGTAAAATCCGAGACTCTTGACAACCCTGTTTGAGAGAGAGAAAAAACTCTTAACTTGAAAAACTTAATTCAGGCTAGAAAGAGTTAATAAGAATGTTAATGTTGGATTATATAGTTTTACGTTCCCTCCCCTCCAATTATTTTGCTATGCCACATGAAACATTTCTGCCTCGCGTGCACCTCAAAGTGATCGTGTGAAATTGGATCCTCGTCATTACGCTATTTCTTATACAAAAATGCATTTAATAAGAAAATCTTTTCCGGACAGCGATTAACGGCGTCCCAATTCTGGAAAAGCAGGACAGAGACGATAAGAACTCGTTAATTCTGAATCTTTGCTTCCTACGAATCTCGGTGGCAACCAGTTTCTGATAAGGGAGTAAATAAATTCGGAAACAGATGTCGAATGGTACCATTTCTAATTCAGACGGAGCAAATGGAAGTCATTTAGTAGAAGTTGTAAGATGATGGTTGCAGTAAAAGGGGAGAGGGGACAAGTAATCGTTGAAAATCTTCAAATTATTCTTTTACTTTTAAATCTTAAATAGCCATTGCTCTTTCGATGCAAAATTCAACGAAACAAAATAGGTATTATTTTCGGATGTGGTCTTACCATATCCGAAAGTAAGGTTTTATGCCTTGAAAAATGTCTTTCAATGTTGGGACAAATTTAAAATAAACAAACAGAAGCATTGACGTTATATAATATTTGCATCAAATTCACACTGAATCTCTTCCTTTTAAAATCCCAGCAAGTTTTTTCAGCGTCAAAAATTCGCTGTTTTCTTCAAAATGTTTTCATTTAGTTTTGTAGCAATAGCTTGCAGTTCTACCGTTCACTTTTTTTTTTTTTTTTTTGTAAGATTAATTGAATAAATCAAACTAAATTTTCATCATGAAATTGAAAGGAAAAAAGAGTTAAAACAGAGAAATGTTCTGTAAAATGAAAAAAAAAAAAAACTCAAAAATGCAGAACAAATGCAGTTTTGTCAACTTCCGGGGCCTCTGATAAATGAATATGTATGTAGTTCAATGGCACTTTGTTGAACTTATTTTGTTCATGCTTCTAAAACTAATTAATGAATGTTTATGTGATTCAAGGGTATGTGGTTTGAAAGTCAGTTTCAATTATCTGACATTAATTACTTAATATGTCAAGCACTTAGTACTTTATTTGAAAGCCGGTACCTTTCTAGATAGTATTCTTTGACAATAAGGTGACCTATTACATGCTTTGGTTTCAAATTTCCCTCACCACATAGCAAAGATTCCGAGCTCATTCTTGCACAGTAAGTACGTAGAAATTATAAGAATCAAAATCTTCATTGACAAAGATTTGTTTGCTCTTGTTTGTACGTTTTAATAACTGCTTTAATGGGCGTGAATGGTCGTCCTCCCAGTTGTCGTCAGGGATTTCCACCTACCACCTCGCCCGGAAGGCTGGGTCACCACCAATCTCAATCCCTAAGTCAATGAAAGTTCTCATGACATACAGATAAGGTGGATAGGAGGAATCTTTATCTCGGCTTTTCGCGCGATTTCGTCACACGTGATTATCTCATGAAGTCGATGGGCCTCCCTTCACGTGCTGCTCTCGTGGACGCGTCCGAATGTTCCATGCCGCGTTTCTGTTCTCGATAGAATCTCAGAACTCTGCGTAGTCCATGACGAGATGATGATCATGGAGTGGGAACATTTCCAATTGACAGGTGAGCGTTTATGAACGTATTTTTATCTCGACGCTCATCGGAGGACCCCCGTTCACCCGCGTGTTGTTTGTTATGATTGGGGAATATAGTTACAATAGCCCATGATCATGGAAAACTTAAGAGACATTGCACGTTTATTGACGTCGCTAACGAAAATTCAATAATTGCATCCTGATCGGGATAAGTTACCACAAGGGGGTATGAAGTTTTCATTGAATTCTTTTTATGAATTATATTACATGGACAAAATTAAAAATTCGGCACTAGACTAGGGATAAATCATCCGCTTTTCAACGAGTTCATTTTTTTTTTCGATTGATTCTTTTAAACCGTAATTTGAAGTGCTTGTATGAAAAGAAAATGAGCATCTGTGAAAGTAAAATCGAGAAAATTAGTTTTGTTATAGTTGTTAAATAAATAAATAAATGCTCTAAACTGACTCAATTTACATATAATACGTTAATTTTACATATATTTACGTTAAAGGGTTAAAGCTCCCACAAGATAAAACTTTGAACGTGTTCTCCTCAGAATTGTTATTTTGTCACTTGTATCCCTTTGTATCTCATTGCTTTATTCATGAAATGATTTATTTAAATTCTCACCTCTTCTGAGGGAACTGCTGCTGTTTATTTTTTTTTTCTGATGAACATAAAAAATTTTTATCAACGTGTTATATATGCTAAAAGAGATGTCTGTTTCCATGCAAAAAAGGTGTTTTCCAAAGTTTTAATCTACTGATTGATGGGTAAATAGAATATATGTGTAACTTCCCCACGCCCGGGGGAGGACCGATTCCTAAGACCTCGTGTGAACAGAAATGGGGATGGAGGAGAAAAATGTTTGTGTGTAAGGGGGATTGATCATTCTAAATTTACATGCAGATTCCATGTCCAGAAATTAAGTACTTTTTACTAGGGAAGTACAGGAACTTTTTATTCAGTATCGCTATGTTTTTTAATGTAGCTTATTTGTCATTAAAAATAAATAAAGGCATGAAGTTCAAGTAGGATTTTTTTTTACACAGCAACAAATGAAAATTTAAAAAATCTACACTGATCTTTCTAGGCGTTCGAAATTATGCTTTTTTGAAATTAAACGGGTTGAAATACGCAGCTTGTTTAGGTCTATAGCATTCTTATCTCATGTAAAATCATTTTAACGTGATTAAAGATGATATCTCATAAATAATACAATAATACATAAATTAGATCTCAATGTGTATTCTTTAGTTTATCATTAAAAAATTGGGGTGCCTATGAAAGTGTAACCTATGGTACTAAATATTATGAAAGTTTTAATTCTTGCCGAAAGAAGAGAAAACGGTAGCTTACTAAAGAATAAATTCGATCCTATTGTCCAATTTAGAATGTATACCAAGAATACCTGTGGATAATTTTCACTTCTCCAAGTTGAGTAATTTCTCTCCGCAACTGCGTTACTAAATCCTCATTCTTGGTTGAGATTTATGAACACGTATAAATAAAACAGAATAGGTGTACTGATATTTTTACTTATTACTGTTATATTACTGATAAGTTTGCTGTTGCATAAGCACAGATTAATTGCATCTTAAAGCAAAAAAAAAAAAACATTTTTCAGCTAGAAGGGTAGGTTAATCGATGCTAAGAGAAACACAATAATTTCCAAAAAATTAGTAAAGTTGCGGGCGGATCGGGAAAGCAGCGATTGATTTTAAAGCTCCGAATTAAAAATATTTACCCATTGATTGGTATCGGAACAAAGAAACACGTGGATGACTACCATAACATGTTTTATTGGCTTATCAATTTCGATAAGAAATTCGTAAGATAATTAATTTTACTCACTTTTTTAAATATTATTCAACCAAAAAGTTATCTACATGCAAAAGTGTATAAATATGGTTATACTGAGAAATAATTTAAAAATTCAAAGACAAAAAACCGCTCTATTGCAGACAAATATTTTTGTCCCGCTGATGTCCGTTACAGAGGTAATTTACTATAATTTTTGAATAACGTTCAAAAAGGAAATCTATATATATATTTCACTTAACGTGGACCAATTACGATTAAATTTTGCGTTACGATACGATAATGACATCATGCAAAAAACAAACTATTGTAAAATGATATTTAAAAATTTGTTTTGTGATTGGCAGATAAAAGTAACATAATATTTGTATTTACTGGGGGGGGGGGGGGGGACTTTGACTTTAACAAATTTATTTCTATTTCTTAAAATGTATTTCCATTCATAACTCAATTTTTAATTTATGATTCTTTGGAGTGGCAACATCTAGTTTGTTTATATCGAGCTATCATTCTCATGTTTAAATCTAGCGGTCTTTACTTAAGCCTTTCGAATTTTAAAGCGTTTTTTTACTATTTTAAAATGGTTAATTTCTGATTCTTTGGAGTGGCAGCACCTTAGTTTGTTTATATTGAGCGATCAGTCTCATATTTAATTTGTTTGTTGAACTTATAGCCCGCAGATGTTCTGCGGGCTATAAGTTCATTCTAATCAACGGTATTGTTTTTCATGCGAACCCACTGTACTTCCTCCTAATAAACAAAGTTTAGAAAGCAAACCTGAATCTTTCTCCTGCTTTGCCGGTGGGGGGCGGCGAGAGAGAGAGACATTCAGTGCTGTATTGTTTGCAGGAGGGGCGCGTCAGACGTCACGTCAACAAAGGAAATGATGCAGACACTTATATCGCCACCACCTGAGTGGAGGTGGTCTGAGGAAAAATTGAAAACAACGCTCCGATGTTTGCTGAGTGAGTGGCCCTTTTGGTGAGGTCCATTTATCTGGCTGCAGTTTTTGCCATAGTGCGGTCATGACCTACGACTAGTAATGCATGTTAAAAAATTCCTTTGGAAGTAGGTTTGCCATTATCAATGTCCCGGAAACGGCTGTAAGATGTAAAAAGTAATGAATTTATGTTTTTAAGAATCTTTTATGAAGACATTAGGAATCTTTAAGATGACAGAGCATTAATGAGGCAGTCCACTGCAAGAGTATTGATTGTATGTAAATTAAACTTTGGCGTTTTCTTTGCTCTGACTTTTATGAAAAAGTCAAGCTTAACAAAAACACCTTGAAAAAAGTACATTCAAGTCAGAAATATGAGTGGTTTGAAAACAAAGAATAACATTGTTAACTCATTAATTGCTTTTTCAGTTTGACAAAAATGTTCTTTTGAAATGGTTTTTGTAGTTAGACGAAAAGTTGTAGTTTTAAAAAATAAGACTTAGTAATTAATTGTTCAATGTAACCATTTTATGAAGTATTTTAAACTTTATTTTATTAACACTTCTTTCTAGATGGTAGACCAGAAAAAATTCTCATTAAAAAGGGGAAAAAAAATCTTTTTAAGAAAATTGAGTAGCAAGTATTCTTTTTTTATTTTTAAACGTGGGTAGACTAACAATTTAGGGATCCAGATTCCCCACTCCCGTTACTTGCGAGGCTTAAAAAAAGGCTTGAAACTCACCATTCTGCCTTTTAATTTTTTAAAATTTTCTCCATACCCCCCCCCCCTCCGCCACTGGGGGGTATTCCATACACCCAGACCCCCCACCAGACCCTGACCTTAGACCATAAACTAGATAGACAAGGTCTGGGGGCGTGGTCGGTAAGCAGGAGTCTTTCCCCGGAAAACAGGTGACGGAGTCCTTCGGTGAGAGAGGGCTTCGTCGTGCCATGTTAATTCTCGTAGAGATTCGAAGAGTGATTTATTTTAATTTCTTATTGTATGACAGACACATTTTAGCGCAATTATTTTCTATCACACGCAAGGAAACAGTTCATAGATTAATGGACAAGTGTTTTTTTATTGGTATTATCAATAATTAATTAGTAATAGTGATTTGAAAATGATCTTATATATTGAGCTCATTGAGAGTAGGAGTTAATTTCTTGCCCTCTTTTGTGAAACTTAATGTCATACGGTAAAGCTCTTTGCAATGAATACAATTCGTATTGCTTTTACAAGGTTTTTAACTGACTTCAACCTCATTATGTCTTGCCCTTGAGATATCAATGCGAAAAGTAAAAACATTTGTAATATTACGTTAATAAGCCAAACATCAAATATACCTATTCTTTTCTTTTTCAGTTCATTGAAAAATAAGGAAGGAAAAACAAAAGCGTTTAAGCTGTTTTTCTTTTCAAAATCTGAAATAAATTTAAAGAAAGCAACAGCATGAAGAAAAAATTTTAGTTTTGAAAATAGTTTTTTAAATTTTTTAAGTTCAAAAAATTATTTTATTTAGAAAATTGTCAGTTAAAACTTTTATGTTGCTCCGATACAGTTCGTAAATCTAAAATTAATAGTCATGTGACATTAGCCTGTAGGACTGAAAACATCGGATGGATCATTCATAAATGATGTCACGCTTCGAGGGGGAGGGGGGTTCGTGAAATTGTGACAAGGGGTGGGGAGGGGGTATGTTGAAGTGTGGCACTTTGTGACAAAGGGGGGAGGGAGTCAAATAAATGGGAAAAAAGCGTGACATCATTTATGGACGGTCCCATTGTACCGTTAATTAAAATGCGATTGTTTTTTTAATGAATTACAGAAGATGAAGTTTGTTTTAAGATTGCAAACAAACGGAATAAATTAATTTATTATCTAAGTGTTGTGCAATACAGTCAGAAATACAATATATATGTAATATATTGGTAAGGGGGAAGCATGAAATGCATTTTAAACATAATTCTGAAAATTTAACAATTTTACTTACATTATTAAAAGTAGAGGATAAAAAATAAACTGGAGCGAACACAGACATATGTATACTTGGTGATGCAACGAACCTTCGGCCTTTCTGCGAGTATATTTCAAGCATCGTTCATGTCTTTTAAGATTTAATATTGAAATGTTAATTTCAACGTTGCATTTATTATTTAGCAGGGCATTATTAATAAAGCAGAATGGAATTTAACTACTGGAAAAAATAGTTTAATTTCTATTAAAAATTGCTCTTGATTTTTAAATAAAATTAATTTTGTGTATTTGTTACGCATTTTTGGTATTCTTTGATATTATTTTAGAAATGGTGTAGTCATATTTTAAAGTATTTCTCAACAATTGCTTTAGTTAATTTATGTATATGACTTTCTTGTTCTTCATAATCAAGAATACGATACTCCAAAAATTTAAAAATAAAATTAAAATTTACGCTTTTCATTGTTAATATTGCTATTATGTTTAATAAATCAGGTTAGTGCTTTTGTGCACAGAATGGGTCTTGATCGTTTGCCTGAAAGCAGTCTCAGCTCTTTTACAGATCAGAAGCAAGTTCAGAAATTGAGAAGACTCACCCACGTGGTATAGGACGGCGAAAAGCTTTGATCTCCGACCCCTGTCAGTCAAACTGGTCCCCACTATTCCTGCTTAGGAACTAACAATGGCGAGTGAATAGAAGAGCTCGTCTAGATACTATATGGTCTAAGACCCTGACCTCTTAGCCGGAGCCTTAGGTTATCCTCCAGACCCCCCCGGTAGACCCATCCCAAACCCAAACCCACTGTCGGTTTGGTCTGTGACGTCACGCCATGATAAATCTTTCTCAAAATGGTTGAAGCCGTGATATTACGATGGGCTTTTTCCACGTCAAGATGGTCTGGAGCGTATATTTGCGATATTCCTTCCCCTTTTTCCAAACAGGTTCCCTGGTGCATCGGAGGCGTTGCTTTTCCGCACATTCCTCAGGCCGTGATATCACGGCCAAAGCCGCCAGTGGGAATGTGTCCCGGTTTCACTAACCAAAAATATGGCAAGCCTATTTGCGAGGCAATTTCGTGTTGCCTTACGAATTATCAAAATTTGGAAGCACTAAATTTTAACTATGACAATTATGAAAACTTTCATATTAAACAATTTTTTATTTTTATTTATTTATTTTTTTCATTATACAGAGGTTGGGAACGCTCATTTCACATTAAATTTGGCATCTTGGTGGACAAGTGGAATCTTAAGGGGACTGTTCTATACTTAGAATAATATTTTTCGATATCATACCGATAAAATGCGGTAAATATTACATTCAGAGAACTGTAGCAAAAACGTTTTTGAGATGCTCCTTTCCGGCTTTTAAATATTTGCTCCAAATCAGCTCGTGCTTTGTTCCGTGCTCCAAATATTTTTTCAGAGGAATCATGTTATTTATTTATTTTATTTATTGTCCTTAATTCTGTTATTTTTCTTAGGTTCTTTTTAATAAACACAGTACAAGTTCTTTTGAATATTCAAGATGAAGTTAAGGATGATTTTTCTCCTTGTTTAATGGTTTGTGATGCGTTGTTTAATCACCCCCTTTGCGTCACATTTTTTATATATATATAATATCTGATGTAATACTATTTGGGGTTTTATTTTATATTTTAATGTAAAGGGCCATTTATAAATGATGTCACACTTCAAGGGGGGAGGGGGTTCAAGAAAGTGGCAGTTTGGGACAAGGGGAGGGGAGGGTTAACAAGAAGTGTGACATCGTACATTTTGATTTCTATAAAAACATTTAAAATCAGCTAATTAAACCCATTTTATTCTAATGTAATATAGCGTGTCATGTGACAAAGGGGGGAGGGGTCAAATATATTGAAAAAAAGGTTGACATTTATGAACGGTCCCTAATGTTTGTGAGAAAAATTGACATCTGGTATTTACCAGTGCTTTCATTTAATCACTGGTAGATTGTTTTTGAACTTATGCATGGGTAGCACGTAAGCATGATGTGTAGGAGAAAGTGCTCACTTAATTACATAACTTTTATTATAAATCCGTAATGCATATTTTTTCAAAAAATTTTGTGAAAAGTTTAGAATTTTTTTTAGAAATAATAATTGATAAAACAGTTGCCCTATCCCCTTTTGCTGTGCCCTTTTACAGGAATGAATACCGACCAGCATAAACACTCAGTTTATCTTACAAAAAAAAAGAACAGTCAGCATATAATTTGACAAAACCGATTTAAAATATGAATAAATTTTAATGTACGAAATAAAAAGCATTGAGCGCAAAAAGAGCAATAAATATTATAGACACGTGCTTCGGAAGTACAAGGAACCCCTTTTTCAGTTTTGGCTGATGTCTTTTCATCAATAAGTACACATTTTTAGCACTGAAAAAAGATACCATATAACCCCAGAAACACGTGTCTACCACATTTTTAAATACATTAGAGTAGGCATTGAATACCGAAAGTCTGTAGTGTTCTAGCTATGCCTAAAAATGTCAAGAAACTGATAAATAAAGTTATTGTTTCTCAAAAACAGTTTTATTCTACTGATAAATCGCAAATATAGCAATAAATAGAAAATTTAAGGAAGATTTTAAATTAAAGGGGGGAGGGAGAAAGAAAAAGGAAGTGGGTTAAACACCACAAAATAAAAGATGGAATTCATACGGAAGTAAAAAAGAAATAAACACAATTAATCGTCTGACGTTGAGCAAAATAAATAAATTAATAAAATTACTCTCTGGAGCAGTAAAAAACTGCGTACTACCTATGACTGAATTTATTTCATTTTTAGTGTTTGTTAACTGAAACTAAAAAAATAAACAGCATACGATTAATTTTTAGGTTCATAAATCCATTTATAATCTTTAACACTGCTGCCCCTACTTTCACAGTAATTTAATGCTTCCTACTAATTTTGTTTAGTCGTAGAGTTTATATGCAGTATAAAAGAGTATAAAAAATTAAGTATAGGTGCATTTTTAGTATGCAGCTACCTTCTCTAACATATAACATGACATGTAATTACCTATTCGAATATTAAAGAGTCAAGTGCATTGAGTTATAGCTGAGTGAGGGAGGCTATTACCGTAATAAGCTGTAAAAATTAATACATTTTTAGGGCCTTAAATAGTTTTTAAAATTTTGCTCAACGCGTAAAGAAAATAATTTTTCCAACCTTTCAACTCTCATTCAGCGATATGAACCAATTTTTGAATAAAAATCAGATCCAATTATTTTTATCAAAAACTCATCAAATAAATCGTATGTCTAAAGTTAAATGCTCTTTATCAAAATTGTTTTATGCCTTTCATTTCAAATTTAAAATGTATGTTTTCCCTCTTCACTTGTGATCAATTTTAAAACAATACGGTATTTAAAAATTTATTTTTAAACATTAATTAGTATTTTTAGTGCCTTGCAAAGCAAAATACGTTCATTCTAAAACTATTCAACTTTTTCAGTTCTTTTCATTTTCGCTAACGTCATAAGATTTGTGACGTAGTAGAATTTTAACCAATGAAACGGCAGACGAGTAAATTGGATGCCCTATGGCTCGTCGTATTTAAATTTAAACTTCTTCAATAATCATTTGTATTCGCTTTGTATCAAAAATGAAATCGTTTGCCCTCGTTTCTCTTACGTGTTCAGCAAAATGTTTTAATTGCGTTATATTTAACCGACTCTATTGGGATTGAAGGTAAACTGGGTAAAAATGAAAATCCGGTCAACGTAGAGTAAATGAGCAGAAAACTCATTTGGAGAAACTATATGATATAATGCACTTTTGCTCATACTTTTGGAATTTTTAAAATTTATGAACTAATAAGAGTTTTATTTTTCTGCAATGTCCCACAGTGAACTAGTCGGTAGAAGCTCGGTTCCCGCAGAACACCGAAAGTGAAGAAACATCGAGCAAGGTCAGCGTTTGGGAGGGGGACAACCTCTCGCGGCTGGTTGCTGTGGACCGTGTACGCTAAAGGAGCTGGTGCACGTGGGTCCAATGTACTCCAAGTGAAACGATATCTCTGGGGGTCCCAACCCCAGGTGACGGTCTCGCATCTCAGGTTCAAAAACTTAAGAGACCACATAAAAAGTGGCGGAAGTCGGACTCGTGCCTATAAAGTCGTTTAACAATTCTTCCTCGCTTTGCGCGTGGGCACACCAACCAACCAACCATTTTTCTGCAATACTGTAACAAAAAAAAGCATATTTTTTTGAAGCGATTTCGTATTCATATCGATTACGTGGATTAACTCAGCAGTTAAAGCTGTTCTGAGTATTTCATTTATTAATTGATGATAAACTTTTTAATTTCATTGAATATTAGGCATTTTTACTAAAAGTTGGCTTTTTTCTTGAGAATAAACTACAGTAAAAAGAACAGTTTACAGAAAATAAATAGTTGAAAAACTGTATGTATTTTTCAAAGGAGGAACAGCATTTAATGTAAAAAGAAATCACGTAGATGATGGAGGAGAATTACTAGTAGGGTCAGTTGGGGTAATTGTAAACAAGTTTCATAACTACACTTGTGGTGTTTTTGAAAACTTAACTGCTTGTGAGTCATAAACTGGCAGCATAGGGAAGACATTGAAACAGTTTCGTAAGTTTAGAAACAACTGTGGAGGCGTCACTATTGTTTGAAAATGGCACAGTGGAAAAAGTTGTTTAACAAAATTTAGTGATCTTACATTTTCCTCCCAGCTCATCTACAAAAGCGATGTAAGAGGTTTCAACCATTTTTATTTGTCATATGGGATGCTGCTAAAAACATTTAGTTATGAATTTAATCCTCCCTGTTATTCTTCATGTGCAAGTTAGGTTTTTACAATTACCCCATATATTTCGTACTCTGGGGTAATTGTAAACACTTAAATTTACCCTATTTATAATATTTTGTGGGGACAATAAGTATTATATTTTGATCTAAATTACAGTTTTGTGTTTATTTTACACAACCGTTGTTGTTGTTGCTAATGCCATTTGGAAATCCAAACCCCCTTGCAAGGCGACCATGAATTAAGGAAGCTCCTACTGATTATTAATGTGCTCCGCTAGAATTAAGTACACTTGGCTCAGAGGGGCTTAATGATTTTGAACCAGATCCCAGATGAGAGATCGTCACTTAGGTTGGACCCTCAGCGGAAATTATTTCTAACTTGGTGGACATTTGAAGCGACGATGTATTTTACGTGCACAGCTCGCCTTTAGCCAGGGGGTGTTGCTTTAGCGCTCTCAGAGAAATCAGTCACGGGAAGTGGTCACCCTACCAAGCGTTGACCACGGCCAGTTGTACTTCACTTTCGGTGTTCTGTGGGATCCAAGCTTAACCGAATGATCCACTGCGGGACAAATTTTACATAAAATTGTTGCATTACTTGATTTTTTGCAAGATATTTCTCGTTAAATGATCTCAGCCGACTCATAACATAACTCAGCGGACCACATGCGGCCTGTTGGCCGCAGATTGAGAACCATTGCTTCGGTACTTCTTAAGCCTTCAAGCATACTGTGTATGAAACAATTACCCACTTACATCAACTTTATTCAAAAATAAATCACTGTTTACAATTACCCCAGATCTCTGGGGTAATTGTAAACACGAGCTCATTCACTAACAAATAGTCATAAAGTCAAAATTTTTGTACACATTTACTCACAAGAAGTACAGTAGTGGCTACAAGGCTTATAATTTTGTCTCTGAATTCATTCAAGAGGTAGGGAAGGATCAAAGGTTAAAACATTGAGAAAGCGCTTACAATTACCCCAACTGACCCTATATGTTTCACAAAACTTTCGCATCTGAGTTAGATCGTCTGATATTTCCGTTACTTCAGCATGCACTTGCCCCTTCTTCTGGCTTTTAGAATATGTACTTATGCATGTGTGTATGAATACATTATATTCCTGTTTATGTTTTTTTTTTTTTTTTTGTAAATTTTTATTTTCTTTTTAGTACGTACTGAGTGTATATACACTTTTCCTCTTTCTCCCTGGGAAGTTGAGAAATGATAGCAATTATTAAATCTACACTTTGTAGTGGGGGAAAAGGTTAGTTAATGAAACAATATGGAATATTACCCAAATAAATGTATATTTTTTTTACTAAGTAAATTATTAACAATTAATCTTAATCAGCTTAGCATTGAATATTACGCAAATAAATGCATATTTTTTTTTACTAAGAAAATTATTAACACTTAATCTTAATCATCTTAGCAATGGCGCATCCAGAATTTTCTCCTGAGGAGGGGGAGAGTAGTAAAATAGTAGAAATCATTTTACGCACTCCTAACTCCTACAGTAGATTAACTTATATTACTTTTAAGTAGGGCCGTTGATTTATATCATGAAAGAACTGATTGCAAATTTTAATTCATTGCAATAGGAAGTCATTTTTTTTTTAATTTAATGACTTTTACTAGAACACCGACGATACGTTCTCTATAAACTACACTCATTTACAAACCCTCATAATGTCTATATTCTTTGACGTCTGCCGCTGAGATTCCACATTTGTAAATTTTTTCTCTTCTCGGTTTTGTACTTTTACAAAAATTTAGAATAATCTTTGTACTTTTAGAATGTGTATAAAGTACGCATATTCACGGTATAAGATTAGCCGTGTCGAGATTACTTATTGTTGGGAAAGGACGATTAATTGTGAATGCCTCTGATTAATTTTAAAACTGCTTCTTTTGCGCCTTTCCCGTAAAATAAATACCAAATGCTTCACTCATTTGGAAAAACTTTGAAACAATTCTTTCAGAGATGCTACTACGCTATAAATAGCTCATTCTTCCGGAATGTTTTTCTAATTTTCTTTCCGTTTTCTTTGTGTAGTTAGATAAATTAAGATTTTTGTGGGAAAAGTGAAAAATCAACTTCTTTAAAAAGCTCTTCTTATTCTATTTATAGACACGCGATTACAGGATTGAAAGACGCATGTCAAGAAACGATATCAAAGACGGGGTAGAAAGGTCATATAAACGTCAGATATCGCAGACATCGAAAAAAAGAAGCTGAACATTTCGAAACTGCTCATAAATTTACCACAGCATTTTTCAAACTATGAGACGCTATACGTAAGCAGTCTGAGCGCTTAATTTTTATCTTTTGTTCTGTTGCTATAAGCAGAAATTGCGAGATTCAAAAGACATCCAATTTGTTACCTTAAATTATCAAAAAAATGCCTTGTAAAAGAAGTGTTCAATGTTGAGCATACAATATCAAACAATTTTCATACTTCATCTATCGCCAAAGGATCTATCCAAAGCTAAATTTACATTACGGACAGCCCGTACAAAAGATCCTGTAACCAATTCACTCCCCAAATAAATTGTAAAGCAGTTTTGGTTAGAGAGGCTTTTCCATTGGCCTTAGTTTTTAGCTAGTCTTTCCATGGATCTAAAAATCCGTTAAGCCCTACGCTCTTAAAATCATTAAGCATTCCTTAGCCGCTTTGCCTTTTTACAGCAAGCAAATTAACAAAGCAAAAATCCATCCTGAAATTCAAACGACATTAAAATTACAAACATTAAAATCGTTTCTCAACTAGGGTCCCCAGAAACCCACTGGTTTCGTGTAGCATGGTTGTGGGTTCCACAAGTAATTAAAAGTCAGAATTGTACTAGATCTCTCTTAAGTAAAAAACAGAACTTTAATTGGGGTTAACAACGTCGTGTATTATTTTTTATACAATATTGATAACTCGAATTTCGAAATTGAGCGTCGAAAAACTGCGGAAATGATACCACACTCATTGTGGTGCCGCTCAAGGAGTTGGTATCAATGTCTAGGAAAGCACTAGGTCTGCAATGGTTAAGAACAAATATATATACGCAGCCCATTTGAAAAGAACAACAACAACATTAAATCGTAATCAGGCAAAACCACAAAAACATGTCAAGCCATTTCACATTCGGAGAATACTTGATGTCGAAATAAAGAGAAATGCCCATCAAACTGTTTTGGACTGATATTTTAAATGAAGAGTGATAATTTTAATTTATGCTCTTTTTTTTTTTTTTTTTGTGATGTGATTCTTCTCTTGTGATCTTGTCAAAGTAATTTTCATAGGATTTTCGATAACTCGAATTTTTGATATCTTTAACTATTAATTTTCCCTTCGATTTCGAGCAAGAATTGACTGCACCACATGCTGTTTATCACTATTAAGACATTTCGACAGTTTTTTATTCACATCTAAACTGTTTTCTTTCTAGTGATTCAATTTTACAGGAAATAATAACTCCAGTATTGTTGTTCTGAATGCTGTCAGTATAACGCTGTCTTCAAAGTAAACGGAGATTTTCTTCGTAGATTAAGATAAATTATATATAGAGAGTTTCTTTCTAGTATTTAATACCACTTAACAGTAATTAAACGTATTTATTCAAAAAAAAAAAGTTTTTTTTCTTTGAAGAAATATTTGTGGCTTTATGGTTCCCTGGAAATTGGGTTTCGGCAAAAGAGTTCCACAAGGGAGAAAAGCCAAACTAAAGTGCAAAACTGGTCGGTAATTTGTTTAAGACGTTCACGCCGGCGCGTACCACAGGTGGCCCGCACTAGACTGTCTCATCGGGCGGCGCGTATCACCGGTGGCCCCCCCATTAGACTGTCTCATCGGGCGGCGAGTACCACCGGTGGCCCCCATTAGACTTTCTCATCGGGAGGCGCGTACCACAGGTGGCCCCCCATTAGACTTTCTCATCGGGCGGCGCGTACCACCGGTAGCCCGCACTATAGACTGTCTCATCGGGCGTCGTCAGATGAAGCGCATCATGAATTCGAGCGCCGACTCACAGCGAGAAACATGAAAATCGGCCCCGGCGTGAACGTGTTAAGGACCCTCTAGTGGCGGCAATCTTTTGTAACTGCGTTAAACTGAGAACTTTAAAATCGTATGATGAACCCTTTTATATTTAAGACGCTACGCTACAGGTGAATGATTGGTAGTCTCATGTGGTCTAGAGGTTAGGACCGCCGACCGCGGTCTTTCACCAAGACAACACGATCTCGATCCCCAGCATCAGAAGAAGCATGGGAAAGAGCCTACCAACTCTCTCGCGCTAGCAACGCACACTCCGCTGTGGTCTTGAAATCAATACAGTTCGACCTCGGAATTTCGATAGTTGGATTCTTCTGCGCATGGCAGAAAAGAACGAATCCATTCGAGTTTTAGGGAAGTTTGTCTTGCAGTTGCGTTTATTTAGTACGCGAATCGGAATGCTTGCTTCTCTGTTTGTTGAATGCAACTAAATTTATAAACTGGCACATAGCATCAGTTCGGAAGAAATCAAGTATGCTAAAGGAACTAGATGCCAGCACTTCCTCCCTTGAACATGAAATCCTCTTGGCACTCTGCTAGGCACCTTGCTTTAGTCTATGGTAGAACTGTACAACCAAACGCGTGACGTGTCACTTACCAAACATAAGAGAAGTTCAAATCTAATCGCATCTCCTAGCGGATTTTCTGGCTGCCTTATGTGTCGTGCGCAAAAACCGACTGCGCACTCTATGTAAGCTTTCTAGTACCTATAACGTTTTGGTGTGTAGGCCCCTTCAGGTTTCCTGCAAAGAGGCAGGGAGTTGTTGGATAAAACGCTTAAAAGAGAAACGATAAGAATTGCAAACTTTTAAAGATTTTCATTTTATTAAAATTATATTGTCAGTATGTTAACTTGTAGCTGCTATTTACACTATCAACTTTCTCATCTTTTTCAGCCTCGGATGACAAGCTGAGTCTGCAGCCCATCGTCATCAACAGCAGCAACAACAACGTCACTGGTGTCAGAGGCTGTCCGCCTCAGCCAGCAGCGGCGCAGCAGCTTTGCGCCATCTGCGGCGACCGCGCCACTGGCAAACACTACGGTGCTAGCAGCTGCGACGGCTGCAAGGGATTCTTCCGCCGTTCCGTCCGAAAGAATCACGTGTACTCGTGCAGGTTTCAGCGAGCATGTGTCATGGACAAGGATAAGAGGAACCAGTGTCGTTACTGCCGGTTGAAAAAGTGTTTCCGAGCGGGCATGAAGAAAGAAGGTGAGAGCTTTGCACCTTCCACGACTTGAGTGATGTTTTTTGAGAGCTTTCAGTGGTGGATTCACTCCCATTGCTACAGCGGCAAAAAGTTCGCCGTAGATTTCAATAGTGCGTCAGTGGTTCTACGTAATTTAACTAACACGTCCTCGTTTCTTCTCATTGGTATTTTTTTCTCATCATTAAAATTACTTTCTCCCAGAGAACCGTGAACTCTTGACTGCGGCATGACGTTATTTAGAACAAAAAAATCCTCACTGTTGGCTTGATGAACATAGCATGTCTATTACAACACGCGCAAATTGTTACTGTCACAACGACTGCAAATCCACTATGATTAAATTTGAAAATACATTTTATTTATTTATTTATTTATTATTTTAATCACGATGCAATTTTTCCCCACGTGATGGATTCAAGCAAGAGACAGGTTTCTTTGAATGATTCCAATTTATTTGTTTTTCATTTCTGTTTGTGTGTCCTGTCTTACAAGTAAACGTTCTCTCCCAACAATTTGGGATCTAAACCTGGCATATATGATCTAAAACTACACCACCAGAATAAAGTAAATGCGAAATTCCAGACGTCAAACGAGATAGAATTTCGTTATCATTCTTTGTTAATAAATTTTAAATTTTAAAATTTGAAGGGTTTCGCATGTAAATTAAATTTATATCAGTTTTGAATTTTTTTACTCATATAACAGCTATGCCAAATACTAGCACATAAAGTAAAATATTTTTTCCCGATGCATTTTAACATTTTTAGATGTTTTCAGAGAATGTATGAAAAAACAATGTTTGAAATAAATTCATTTCTGGTTTATAAGTTATAGAAGAATTACTTTGCACGTAGCATTAACTTGATGTTAAGCAAATACTTTAATACAGCGTGCCAAACATTGGAGCATAGGGTTAGGGTGTCCATTACTAGTAAAATGAAAAATCGCAGTGTCAATTACTGGAGCATTAAGTGGGTATAAAATAAAAATTCATTTAAAAACATTTTAATTAATGAATGGAAAAAAAATGTAGCACATCTATGGTCCTGAATGTCCTTTAAGACACATCGATTTTAAAACTATTTGAAAGTAATTTTTTATGGTTAAACTATTAAAAATGCGATAAATCACTCTAAAAGTGTCAATCACTGGCCTACTCACCCTATATTGCAGGAAAATGCATTTGATGGAACAATTTTGAATTTGATGGAACAATTTATATTAATTCAATCGTTTCCATCGTCGTCAATAACTTAAGTGTGATTGTTTTGTAAGCAATCGGATTATCGGTTGTTGGGAGAGAACGCTTACTTGTTAGTATTTGCGATGGACGAGTTGTTGACGAACCTCTCTCTCACCTCTCTCTCTCTCTCTCTATCTATCGATCGATCTATATATCTATCTGTATGTGTATGAATACAAAAAGAATGGGCAGAATAAAAGTAAAAACGCACAGCTAAAAGATCAAGAACAAAACGGAAATTCTAGCTATTTCCAAATACTGCCCTTTTTGGACAGTTTCAGATCCGGCTTCACTAGCCTATAGGCTCTATGGTTAATATCGAAAAACTATTTTCGCAACTCTTCGGGCTCCTAAGTGCCCTTTTCATTGGTTCACGTCTGATCGGTTGCCATTTTTTACATTAAAATTTTTAGTTCCTTTTAACTTCTTCTATGCACTATATATATTTGTTTGTGTGTATGTGAGAGAGAATCTCTTTTTCTCTTTTTTTCACACAGTTAATCTTTGTAAGCATATACCCAAAACAAATAACGCTAAAAAATTTGAAAATTTTCTCGCTCCCATACATTAATAGTCAGTTTTGTACTTGATTCGAATACAGTAAACCACTTTGTAAAAAGTATTTTAAACAGATTGTCACCCTGGAGTAAGTATATAATATGTTGCGTCTTACACTTGTAGAGTACGTATAGCATCCAAATTCTGATAAGCCGTGAATTCTTGGACATTTAGTTTCAGAGTTCACGGCATTGCATTTTAGTACTTATACATACTTCCCTCCTAAAGCAATTAAAGGCTTAAAAACAAAAACAAAAACAAAAAGAAAAAAACTTGTGCATTAAAGATTTTTTGCTGCTTTTATAATATTATAAACACATTAATTATATTTAGATAATTAATTGAAATATCAATTGCTGGAACGAAAAATTTGCAATTAATAATGGGTAAGAACAAACAAAATTTAGAAAGATGATCATGCACTGTTAGAAATTTTATTAGAAAATTACGGTTAAATAGCCGGCAGCAGTCTGTCCATCTAATTAACCGTTAAATTTACGGTTTGGAACAATTTTGCATCTTTACGGACTCTAAACCATTTCCAATCAGCTTATTTAAAAAGCCGTAAATAAAAAACTTTACGGTTTCATAACCATTTAGTAGCACTTATGATAACATACTGCAGGCTATGGTAATTAACTATATGCGTAAAATCTTCAAGGCGTAGAAGCCATTCATAGCTATTATATTCTGGCAGACGACGAGGTGCGACAACACGGTGTAGCACGAGGTCTGCCGGAGACGGGGATAGAACCCCGACCTCCACGGTGGAAAGCCAGCATTTCCATGCTTTGCCAATAGATACCTACTGGATATCCAAGATTTTGAGAAGTTTTTTTATTCTGAGAAATATAAAAATGTAATATCAAAAAATAATTAAATGGGATATGTTTCCACAACCAGTTTTTACGACTATTACTAACTTCATCTTCTCTTCATTTCCCCCCTTCACATAAAAAAGGAACTATACAATATTATGCGATAGACTTCACACTTTTTCGATCCACAACCAAGATGGACACCCGATTCTTATTAACTACGAGACCGAAATGCTCGTAAATTACGGTTAATTAAACGTTCTTTAAGAGAAACAGAGAATAAACGAATTTTTTCACAATCAGCGGTTTGAGTACTATCTTTTTAATGGTTATTCGACTGTTGTAATTAAATATGGTAAAATAACAATCAAATTAAATTGTTATATTATTATTTTTTACGAAAATTTTTAACAGTGTACCCAAAAGCTACTCAACTTTTGCTGATATGTCTGTCTTTGTTACTAAAGGGAGGAGTAGCGAAATACAGATAAGAGGCTTATTTAAAGTTGAATGTTATAGTATTCGGGTCGGTTTGTATCACTTGCAAATATAGGTGAAAATTAGCGGTCGCCACTTGCCATGTAACGATTAAAGTAATAAAAGGGGAGATTAAAAAATGTATCATCGATCGCCACTCCTGCACGGCCACTTTTTAGCACAGTCTACTGTAATTGCTTTTGTTGTTGTTGTTGTTATGAGCAAATCACTTTCCCCCCTTGGAAACATGCAATAGTGAACACTTGCTTTGCCGGAAATTTGATGTCATATTTCGAGTTTCAACCTTTCAACATCCTGTATATACAGAAAAACTTTTAAAACTTCAAAAACATTTTAGTATATGCTAATTCAAATCTGCGTATTTCTTGTTTTATTTCAATAATTTGTTTATTTTCTAAACAATTATTAGAGCTAGTTTTCAATTCTTATTAGCAATTTTAAAAAGTGGCTACTAACTTTAACACGTTGACTGCCAACCTAGGGGCCGTTCATAAATGACGTCACGCTTTTCCCCATATATTTGACCCCCTCCCCCCCTTTGTCACAATATGTCACACTTCAGCGCCCCTCCCCCGGTTTGTCACGCGTCACGCTATGTTGCATAATGCATGATGTCACACTTCTTGTTACCCCCTCCCCTCCCCCTTGTCACACTTTGTCACAATTTCACGAACCCCCCCTCCCCCCCTCGAAGCGTGACATCATTTACGAATGATCCTATACGAGATAACTCGTAGTAGGTGAACTTGTTGAGAGACCAAATTACAAGTTGTCTTGTTGTTGCTGACTTTTTTTCATTTTTCAATACATTTATAGAAAGTTAGTAATTTTTTACTTAATAAAATGTTTTGTACAACATGTTTTAATTAAACTAAACTATCGTCTGAAGATACACTAACTACAAACAGCACTGGCAGTCAGCGTGTTGGCAGTCAACGTGTTAAAAAGTGGCCATTAACAAAACTGACTCTATCAGCCACAGGCTACTAACCAAATTTCCCAGTTTTCATCTAGACATGCGAAGGTCTTAAGCATATGCCACAGCCGTTTGCTCTCTCTTCTAGCAGTCCAGAACGAGCGGGACCGAATCAGTTGCCGCCGTCCCAGCTACGACGAAAACTCTGGTTCCGGCACTGGAATCACCCTGGCCGCCCTTCTCAATGCTGAAATATACTCTAGACAGGTAAGAAGCACCTTTACATTTATTCTTTTTATTTGTTAATTTATTCAGAGTTCATATTGTTCGGTTCCGATAAGAAGAGACCTGACATTCGTGGCTGAACGTATTTCTTCTACAGGCGGATTTCCGTCTTTTTATTTTTTAAATTGTTAGATAAGAAGGACAGAACATTCAGAACAAAATATTTTATAATATAGATTTAAATATGCTATAAATCTTTTTCGATACTGCTTCGTTGAAAGGCTTGTTATGTGAAATGTTGCTAATTGAAAAAAAAATCAGTAATTTTTGTTAAAATACTTGAGAATGACTTTAAAAATGTTCGACTCGAGTTCCCTCCTTAATTATTAAGTATTGTTATTGCTAATATTAATCTAGTTATTATCGGGAGAAACAAATAGATAAATAATTAATACACGCAATTTATTAACAAATTTTTGGGAAAATGCATGTTTTTAGACAGTTACAGAAATTATTTTTAATTTCCGTCCTTTGAAATATTTTTACTTTCACCCATGCTGACATTGACGGATTCCTCTGAGGGAGTTTAGTGTGTTGTAGAAACGTTGTTACTGCGGAGTCGTGAGTTGATTTATTGTATAATTGCACTAAATTTGTTTCTTTGAACTAAAGATAGTGACGCAAAAGTTTATTTTTATATAATTAGGTGGTTCAGTTATTTTATCTGCATATTTGTCTTCGCAGATGACACCTGTGAATGCGGATGACAATGACATCTGTTCGAAACGCGTGGCCAACATCTCCGACGTCTGCGAATCCATGAAACAACAACTTCTGGTTCTTGTTGACTGGGCTAAATATATACCCGCCTTCTGTGAGCTTGCCCTCGACGACCAGGTACATAAGTTTATTTATCAACATACCACTTGCTTATTAACTACAAATCATTCGAATAATCATGACATAAACTTTAATTGGTCGCCAAATAATGTAGAATTTCTCCAACTTTCAGTTTTGTCATTCGCTTCGCTTGGCGACTTGGCTCGCACTTGGTTCACAATTGGTGACATTTGCTCGCGGTTAACGGAAAAGTACGTTTAATTTTTATTTTCACAGTTGAGCCCGATGTCTTAAAAAACTCCATCACTAAATTTTTATTAGTTTGAAAGGATTTATACTATAATAAAATAATTTTATAAAAAAATAGAACCGACTTTAAATTATAAATTGCGCTAAAAAGTGAAAAATAAATTAATTTTTTAAACAACATCGATGTGACTTTTAAACATAGTTTTAGAAGTCGGTGCAAAATTAGGATAGATAAAATCTTTTGTAATCATGAATAAATTACAAGTTATATATTTTCCCAGAATAATTAGCAACAGTTCCAATACGAAGTAGCAAATGGTGTAATGGTAATCAGAATCATAATTTTGCTCCGACTTCTAAAACTATGTTTAAAAGTCGCAACGATGTTGTTTAAAAAATTAATTTATTTTTCACATTTTAGCGCAATTTATAATTTAAAGTCGGTTCTATTTTTTATAAAAATTATTTTATTTTATTATTTTTAGTGTAAATATATTTTCTATGTAAATACTCTATTTTTTAAAAAAATCCATATCAAAGGGCAAACCCTCTTTGAATGAATGGCACTAAAAACTAATCATTTGTATGAAAAACTCCGTTTGGAAATCGATTTTAGCAAACAAACTGATTGGATTTACTTTTTGCCTCAGAGAAGCCTTCAGTCAAACTTTTGCTGTAATTGCTTTTAATATTATAGCACAATGGCAACAAACTTTTTAAACAATGACTTTTATATTTATTAATAGTTTTCCCAACAAAGAAAAATCAAGCAAAAGTCTTTCCAATTAAAATAAAAAATACCTTTTTTTCACCCACAACGTTTTTTTTAAAAGAAAGTAGTCAGATCGATGTATGATATTTGAGTTAGACGACCCT
Organism: Octonoba sinensis; assembly: GCA_038502835.1. Classification (NCBI taxonomy): domain Eukaryota; kingdom Metazoa; phylum Arthropoda; class Arachnida; order Araneae; family Uloboridae; genus Octonoba; species Octonoba sinensis. The sequence continues at coordinate 10,160,856 of CM076606.1, read as the reverse complement.
CTATCGATTAAAGAAAAAATCGTCAAAATCGGTTTATTTAGTCAAAAGTTATGGATGAAAAAACGAAAAACATACTACATTTCTACCCATTACTTTTGTTCTATTTATCGAATATGGTCAACGAAGGTACGGGACCTATGGGAAACCACCTTTGATCGATTGAAAAAAAAATTATGAAAATCGGTTCATCCGGTGCGAAGTTATGAGTGGACAAACAAACAAACAAAAAAAAACGACATACATACAATATGAATGTATAACCTCCTTCCTTTGTGAAGTCGGTTAAAAATGGAAGTATGTTTTTAGGTTCCTTTTACAAATCCACAGTTTACCGCGAATCTTCTCTAAATTTGGCACGGAGGTACTTTAATGTCTTGGAATTCACAAAAGTGTTTTAATTAATTTATTTATTCATTTTCGAAATTTATAAAAGCTCCAAATAGTTCGAAATTTAATTTTATAGCAATAAAATTGCTCTTTCCTATATGAACGAATTTCTGTATCGTTACGAATTTTATATCACATTAAAGCCCGTAAAAAACTACACAAGCTGAAGTTTATTCGAAGTCTGTATTACAATAGAACACTCGGAAAAATTGCTTTTACCAAACCAAGTTCAAAAGATTCAGCTCGATTTGTTTCTTCATACTAGTCAAAGAATCCGTGCAGCAAAGGCCATTGAGAAAGATAGCATTTGTATAGATAGATATCCTTTACTTTTGTTCGGGACAGGTACCAAGTCTGTATATATAATGTCAACAGGTACAAAATCTATACATTAAAAAAAAATAATTTTTTAATAAATTTTTTTAAAAATTTCTTTAAAATTTTTCCCATTTGGAGATAATTTTTTTAAAGTTTTTGAAGAGCTGCATTTGGTTATGTTGCCGATACAACCATTGGCAATAATAATCAGTACGGTAAATTTATTATATCATTGTAACATAAAATTTGGCGATGTTTTTACACGTTGGAGAATATGGCATCTCATGGAATATTACCGATAACTACTGGAATCAAAATCAGTGTAGTGTAACAAAATTATGAGAGTAATGTTAGTCTTTGAAAGCATCTACAGTTCTACCATCAACCAAAGCAATCTGCTTGGCAGAGTGCCAAGAAGAATCCATTCATGTTCAGAGGAGTAGCTACTGGTATAGGAAATGTGCCGTTTTGGTTCTCGTTCCGGTTCGTTTAGCATACTTGATTTCTTGCGAACTGATGCTATGGGCCAGTTTGTAAATTTCGCTGCTTTCAACAAACAGAGAAACAAACATTCTGATTCGTGTACTAAAAAAAACGCATCTGCAAAACGAACTTTCCTAAAATTCGAATGGATTCGTTCTTTTCTGACATGCGCAGAAGTATACAAATTCCGTGGTCGAACTGTAGTTAGTAACTTCCTGAAAAGATTGTTTGTTTTAAGCGAACTGTTAGACATTATCAAGGAATGATTTGTTTGCAACGCTCATTTATTTGATGTGTTTTGGTCTTGAAATATGTACTTGTCATGTGTAAGTGCCCTCTCAGTACTCTCACTTTTGACGATTCTTCAATCGTCAAGAAAATGTCGTCATTTACAACGATTCTTTCCTCGCGCGATCACGTGACTTTGAAAAGCCACTACACAAATTTCGCCAATTTGACGAAAGGTTACTCGGAGCATTTTTCACGAAGCCATTTCGTCAAATACGATGAAAGTTTCGTGAGATTTGAGCATGTGTTTCTGAGAATGTGGTCCAAGAAAAAAAGGTGGAGGAGGAGCTGTTTTGTTCCCTTTTTTTGTACTGACATGTTGCATTTAAAATCTCAAACCCGTTCAGCGTCGGGTGCATCAACTAATATATAAATAATATGTACCACCACACACGGTATCTGTTTTCATATCAGCTTTAGATGCTGTTATTTTAATTTTAAAAAAAATTTCAGCCACTAAAGTAGTATTGTCAAATTCTAGTATTTTTTTTTAATATGTCCTAGGTCTCAAATTATATTATGCATATGTGTTACTGTGAATGTCCGAAATCGGAAATTGTCGACAATCACCGGTGAATGTCGACGTACACCAAATACAGAATGTCGACAATCACTGGTAAACGTCGACATGCACCAAATACAGAATGTCGACAATCACCGGTAAATGTCGACATTTCCCATCCATCAGATCGGTCATTTTCGACATTTTCCTGATTTCGACATTTTACTTCTGAGCGTAAAATTTTAACACATATATAATATTCCCTTCTCGAAACAGGTGGCTCTCCTGAGAGCACATGCTGGGGAGCACTTACTGCTGGGCCTGGCGCGTCGATCGGCACATCTTCGTAATACTCTCATATTGGGAAACGATTTCATCATTCCTCGACAGTCTCCGGAAGTGGAGATCAGCCGCATCGGGTGTCGCATCATGGACGAGTTGACGACCACCCTCAGAGACATCAAGGTCGATGACACCGAATTTGCCTGTCTCAAAGCTATTGTCTTCTTCGACCCCTGTGAGTTCCTTTAAATAATAATTAACTTCATCCTGGGCCTTATTATCACAGATGTTGGGGAAAAAATAGTAGAAAAATGAACCTATTGCATTTAACCCCTTCATTCCAAGTGTACCCAATTGGGTACATTTTAAAAAACTGCTTATTAACTACTGTTTGCAATTTGAAAGCTAAAACACCCAATTGTTTTTTTAAAAAATCAACAGATTGTTTACTTCGTTTTAAACATGGAAATTGGGCATTAATTATTATTTAAACTAATTATTGATTAAAATTTAAACGAAAAAAATTTTTTTTGGCTATTTTGTTTTGTAATCATTTTTTAAATCAGAGAACCAAAAAATTTCGTCAAAATTGCTTGTGCGTAGTTCTGGGGTCTGAAGAGGATAAAGCTAAAAACATTTCACTTGCCGCGTATAAACTAACCTAACCTCCCTAAAGCCGGGTTTAGACGATACAATAAAACGTAACGATTTGTGTGCAACGACAAGATGCACCGTTTTTTCGAAAATCGGAAGTGTTGTTCACACCTTGCGTTTTTTTTTCACTCCAACTCGGCTTCTCCAACATCAGCTTTGTGTTTCGTAGCGTTGTGTGTTGTATCAATGAATGGAGGAGATACTTTTGCGGTAATTTCTTTGCACTTAGCAACCAAAACGACATAAGATAGACCTGTTTTGTTTCTATCTGAATAGTCTTTGCTCTTCCCCTGCCATAAGCAGGAAGCTTCTGTACATTTCAATAAATTCTGACAAAAACTCACGAGAGGCTTGACGAATGTCTGACATTGTAGTCGATGTCACTGTAAAAACTATTCTCTAGAAACACCACTGTACCCTAGAAAACCACTGTCAAATTAATGAAATAAAAAAGTAAACCGCACTGCTCTTAGTAGACCGTACAACAACAAAAGGGAAGTTAGATTGCAATTGCGACTATAAGATGGAGTCACCGTTTACATGCATGGACGTCGCTACGATCTAGAGAAATTGATTGAAATTCACACCAACCTTCAACCTGGCTCCAATTCCGACAAATCGTAACGAACTCTGATTTACACGTTCCATTTTGCATGCAACGTTTTGTCGATGCAGACAAATCGCTCCGTTTTATTGTACCGTCTAAACCCGGCTTAACACTTTGGAAACTTTTTAAATCGTCTACCAGACGAGCAATTTCTTCAATATTTTCACTTGCTCAGGGTGGAAGAGGTCCCGAAAAAATGAAACAACAGTCTTACCATGGCAGGGTTATTCCGTTAGACGAACATTCATGAACAGAACTAAAAGTGAAATCCACAACTTCAGTTTAAGTTGACTCATGTATTTATTTTAACGAATAAACATCTCGAAGAGAAGCCCCTGTCTTTTCGCAACAGAAAATCGAACCGCTCACATCAGATGGCTGGAACGCTGTACTAAATCGTGCAAGGGGCTACTTTCACAAACTACAAGCAAGTTCTCATAAACGCAAAACCACGCCACCTAGTAATCGTGACACAAAAAAAAAATTTACATATAAATTTGCATAAAAAATTTACATATAAGTTTGCAAAAAAAATTAACACAAATTTTCAAAAAAAAAATACAGTTCAAAAAATTCATTTACTTATTACAGAAGTCGACACAGATACGTTAGTATAATACTTTTAAGGGAAAAAATTATTTTGTGATTTTTTTAAAGGCTTTCGTCTTTTGTATCTTACCTTTTACCAACACCTGAACTTTATTAATCAAGAAAAATTGCTTTATTAACTTCTATTTCATAAAAGAAAAATATTCTATATATGATACCTATCAAAATTTTGGGTTTTCTACTGTAAGGCTGAAACTATTGATTATAAACCTTTCGGAAAAGACCTCAGAAAGAAAATTAAAGAATAGTAACATAAAAAGTAAAATTACAACGCTAGTATACTACAAGTGAATCGGTGAGTGGAAAAACAGTACTAGTCCAGAAAACGTTGCGAGATTTTATTTGCAAAAACAACTTTCGTTTTTTTTTTTTTTTTTTTTTTTGTTTTTGTTAACGCCATGCCTAGGTTTTATAACGTGGGAGGTCTTGTCAGTTGTATTCTTTCACATTGCAACGTGTTGTTCTAAATATTAGTGTAATATTTGACAGGTATCTAAAAATGACCGATTTTGGACTAGTACTGTTTTTCCACTCACCGATCCAAGTATATTAGGCCCAAAGTTTGCAAAAGGTTTCTGACACTTGTTTCCAGGTTGCAAGGAACTCCTTTTCCAGTGCAAAAAGGAAGTGAGGTTCTTCACCCCTTTTTGGTGTTGCTGAACGCAATTTTTGGTGTTCAGTCGGTGTCAAATTGAAAATTATTCACTTTTTGATGTATTTCAAATTCTTTTACGTGTTTGCCTAAAAAAATACAGACAACATAATGTTTTAGCATATGATGTTCGTTAAGTCATCTACGCATTAAAATTCATTACGATTACTCATTTATCCTGTTTTCATAGGAATGAGCAATCGTAATAAAATTTCGATATGTAACGGAGTCAACAGATTTCATGTGGTAAAAAACATTATACTGTCTATATTTTTTTGGACAGACACATAAAAAAATTTAAAGTGTATCAAAAATGAATAATTTTCAACTTTACACCAACTGAACACCAAAAATTGTGTTCAGTAGCATCAAAAATGGTGGCAACTAGACTCAAAATTTTTACGGTGTACATGAAAAATATCAAACTGAGGCTTCATCTAGAAGCTCACTTCCTTTGCATCGAAAAAGGAGTTCCTTGCATCCTCAAAACACACGTCTGCAATCTTTTACAAGATTTGTGAGCAATATACTTTGCTACTTTACTTTTTCTGCTAAGGATTACAACTTAATCAATAAGTAAACATATTTCTGTTACATCGCAGTGTCGGTCCCAAGACAATGCGCAACAAATTCACTGAATTCCTCCCCATCCTCTATTCTTATTTCATTCCAATCATACTTCTGTACCCTGTCGTTTGTACAACTGTGACTTCCAACCTTCCAGATGCAAAAGGCCTTTCGGACTCTGCCCGCATCAAAGCCCTGCGTGATCAAATTCAGACAAATCTAGAGGACTATGTGAATGATCGGCAGTACGACAGCCGAGGCAGGTTTGGCGAGATCTTGCTTCTTCTGCCAGCCCTTCAATCGATCACGTGGCAGATGATAGAGCAGATCCAATTTGCAAAGCTGTTTGGAATGGCACGCATCGACAACCTCCTACAGGAAATGCTTCTTGGAGGTAGAGTAACTTGCAGCTATTATTATCTCTATCTATACTAATAATAAAGCAGCAATTAAGTCTGTTTGTGTGTATGGCTGTGTGTGTGTACGACGTAGAGTCAAGACCGTTCGGTCTATTTTCATGAAATTTGGCACAAAATTAGTTTGGAACATGGAGGTGTGGTGCATTTCGAAGTTTTTTTTTTCTGAAATTCGAATTTGTTCTTTTTGTATTCCAATTAATAGTCGAAAGTTGCATACAATGGTTCTTTTCTATGGGAAGAAATTATCGTATCGTTTCAAGCTTGATACCATGGAAAAGCCCATAAAAAATTGCCCAAGAAAGAGTCCGTGCTAAAATTCGAAGCCTCTAAATTAAGGAGAAAAGAAATTACAAGCGTTTTTCGCTGTAGTTCGAAATTTTTTTTCTCGGTAATTAAATTTTATTTTATTTTTCCCAGACGATTAATAGAGCGCTTTGATTTTATCTTATTTGGAACGCTGCCAATTCGTATCACAATGTTTTTATCATTTTGAGACCCAATCGAATTTTAATTTATCTTTCCCCATTTTTAGGCTTTTGATTCCTTTTCGTTTTTAAATGATTAAAAATGTATTTCCTGCAGGACTCGGACGATCGATAGCTTTATTTTGATTTCCATATTTCGACAGGTATTTTTACGGGAGTGTTCTCCATACTCTACAGGGGTTTATTAAGAAATATTATCCCCTAGTTATATTTGTTATTCCAAATTATTATTACTATTTATGTTTTTATTTATTTATTTATTTTTCCTCCAGTGAAATTAGCACGTATGTTTTTTGCCTACTTGAGCTCGGATGAAATGTTTTTTCCACTTTCAAAGTTTTGCTTGCTGCTTCTAGTTTCTGCAAACAACAAAATTTCGTTTCTGTTTTACTATCAATGAATAATAGACACAAATTAATTACATTAAAAATTCATGAATTTAAACTTTTCTAATAGCTTTTAAGATAATCGTTCTTTTTGTGTGAGTACTTACTTGAACTAAACAAACAAGCTGCGTTCGTTTTAAATAATTTCTTTTTCGCTTCTTTTTTTTCTTTCTTTCTTTTCAATGTGTATTTTGTAAAAAAAAACAAGTTTTTTAAATGTGTAAGATTGCTTGTTGATTGCCGTGGGCTGCTGGTATAAGGAATGTGCCTCGTTCTAGTTCGTTTAGCGTACTTGATTTCTTCTGAGCTGATGCTATATGCCAGTCTATACAGTGATCCCTCGTTTTTCGCGATTAATGGGGACCAGAACCTACCGCGAAAGTTGAAAAACCGCGAAGTAGGAGTTGCCCCTGGGGAATTTTCGTGTATGGGGGCACACGAATGTTTTAAATATGTAAACAGTATTTAAAGCTTCCATTTTCACAATTCTGCTATTACGCGGAGTTACCACACGTTTCGCTTCTTTATTGAAGCAGTTTTGCGGATGTTTGCTTCCTCCTTCTTGATGTACCGCACTGTAGATTTATTCACCCCGTAATGGCGTGCCACAGATGCATTTCTGCCTTCTTGATCATATCTAAAAAGTTTCACTTTTTCACTGATGGACAGCATATTCTTCCTCTTAGGCGCCCCGGAGGTAGCTTTCGCAGGGGCAGAGCGCTTAGGCGGCATTATAAGGGCTTAATTAATAAAAAAAGTTATCGCCAACACAACACTAAAATTACAGTATGCGAGACAGTCATTATCATGGACAAGACTGGCGAGATACAACAAGAAAAGATGCTAGGTGACGCTGCGATTATGCGCAGATCCTTCTCTCTCGCGCATCAACATGAAACAACGCTCCTTTTCCCAATGTGGCTGCCGACATGGTTATATATTTTCATATTTTATTTTTTGATGAATATTTTGGAAAAACCCGCGAAACACTGAAGCCGCGAAACATGAAGCGCGAAGTGGCGAGGGAACACTGTACATTTTGTTTGCTTTCAACAAACAGAGAAGCAAAAATTCGGATTTGCATGTACTAAATAAGCGCACCTGCAAAACGAGCTTCCCTAAAACTCGAATGGATTCGTTCTTTTCTGCCATGCGCAGAAGCGTCCAACTATCAAAATTCCGTGGTCGAACTGTGCATTGATGTAAGCAAGTTTCACTAAAAATTTTTTAAATAAGTGTTTTTATTCTCCGAAATTGTACCCCTGAAATAAGGACACGGGTCAGGGGGTGGATGCTATTAGGAATTCTACGATAATTAATAAGTAGAAAGGGTTCATTTAAGAATGCAATGAAAAAAAACATGAACTGTAATCGGAATTCCACAAAATTCTTGGATAGGAATTTAATCTAAGTTGCCTTTTTCACAAAGAAAATATTCCGCAAGGAAAATTTGACTGATTTAAGAAGACCAGCAGCCTCCGGAAGGATCGGATTCTTGCAATTAAAACAAAAGGCGTAACATGCGAAGTCTTGACTGCAAAATAGAATGCATAAATTCGTTGAAAAATGATTAGCAGAGAATTTGGAATAGTTTTTTTGTACCTAATTTTGATTATATAAATGGGAAAGGCTAATTTAAATTTAAGATGTTCATAAATAATAGTGATGATAAGAGGTTTTTTATGAGGGCGATAGTGATAATGATAGCATCATCATCACCAAAAATGTCCGAAACACAAAATACACATTCAATTTTTCAAACGTCAAAAAAAAAAAAAAAAAAAACCTTCAAACCAAATTAAACTTTTGATTCTCTTTTTAAAATATCGAAATTTCAACTATCAAAAGTAAAGTTTGAATGTGTTTAATCACATAATGTAAAATTCTAGCACTGAAAAAAAAATTTTTGCGTGATTTTGATTTACTAAGTTTGAGTATATTCGTTTTGGTAAAATTTGACTCTGTTATTTTATTGCTAAAATACTCAATAAATTCTTTCTATGACAGGAGCTTCATCAGAATCTTCAACACTAACATCTTCCATATCATTAACCGACACGGGTATCTCACTATCTTCAGTTGATCTGAACAATGGACATCACCCGGACACTCCCATTCCATCACCCGAAGACGATTTCACGAAGACAAATCCCCTCATTGAAGTGCAAGCTTTCAAGACAGAACCCGATGTTAATTTTTGACAAAAGCAAGTTCATGGAATCCAAAAAGCATTCCACTTAACACAACGGGATTTTTACAAGGATCCAGGATCTTTGAAGCATGAACATATTTTTTTCATTCTGGACGAATGAAAGAGCAGCATGGTGAAAAAATTTAATGGCGACAATTAGTTTCAAAGCAATCATTTTGTTTTGGGACGTAAAAGTCAAAAGGATCATCTCTCGAAAAGATTCTGGTTTGTGTCGTCTTCAGCATCATTTCTTCCTGTAAAGTTTGTAAAATGGATACCCTATTTAGCTCTTCAAGTGAAATAATTTTAATTTATTCAAGCTGAAATTTTTATGTTTATAAAATACTCTTTTACAAAGGAAAGGAAATAAGTAATGAACTTAAAACCATCACCACACGTTTAGGATGTTAATAGGAACACAATAGATCAACTTTTAACTAAATTTTCACCAAAAATATCTTTTAGTAGTATGAGTTTGCTTTTGATAAGATGAAAATATCAACATTAATGAACTGAAATGTACGCTAAAAGTTTATTTCAAAACAATATCTTGAGGGAAAAACCATTTTCGTAATGTTAACATTCCGAAAAGTATTTAAGACTATGGGAATAGCAGGATTAACTGCATATTTACTGCATTTTGAAGAATTGTTTTAAACATTATCATTTTTCGAGTATTCATATGGAACCAAAAAGTAACTTATTTCGGTTACAATGTTCAGTGCATCTTTTCGTGTGTTTTGTAAAGTGTAAAAAATAAATGAATAAATAAAGATAATGTGTGGATTTTTCCCCCGTTAATTGTACACTTGGAAAGATGAACAGGAAAATTTGTTCAGTGCAGTTTTATTTAAATAAATAATGAATGATAGACTTCGTAAAAGTAAAGATTTACTAACTGTTTAGAGAAAACAATTAAAATTCAAACGAAGCTCGATGTTCAGGGGGGGGGGGAGACACTTAAAATAAAACTGCCATCATACGCTCTAGAAACACACGAGAGATGTCAATCGTCATCTAATAATGTGTTCTCTTTTAAATTATTGGAAGAAAACTTCGATAAGGGGCCGTATTCATATTAAAATGAGAACTAACTGCTGAAATTTCAAATACAATGTCCTATATTTGACAACGCGGAAATGAGTTCAGCTTGTTCGAATTGGTCTCTATAGCATATTTGATTGTATTCCGTTCATTAGAACAGAAAATAGTAACGGGAAACCTTTTGGAGGGCGTCATTCCATTGAAATTGCTACTTTTAAGGTGCATGTTTATCAAGCAACGGGAATGATTCAAGCGAAACGTGATGGAATAAAATTTCATACACTTCTAGAAAAAAAGGTCTTTTGGTTTGTGTGGCACAAAGGTTTTCTACTTTATTTCACAATTCTCGTCATTTCAAGTTTGCTCTCATACGATTCAGTTATACGGTCCCTTAAATGGCAGTATAATGAATTTTTAAGTGTAGCACAAAAACTACTGCATATTTTTATCTGAAATTTACCTTTTTTAAAAGCTCATCTAGATTGGTTTTTCATTAAAATATAGTACGGTTTCAGATTATAATTTTTTCAAAAATTAATTTCATAAATCATAAAAATATTAATTTAAAATTTACCGTGAAAACAACGTCTTTATGCTTGGTTAGCTCATATTTTTAGATGAAAATACAATCTTTGCCATATCCATGGTAGTTTAGACATAGGTCCAAATAATATCTGAAAACTTTTAAACATTACTGGACGTGTAAAGCATAATTGCACGTAATTAACGCAAAAATGAGCACTAAAATGCAGACATATGTTTCGGGATTGCTATTTGGATGTTGTTGTATCTAGAAGCTCCACTATTGCATTGAAAAAGGGATTCCAAGCAAACCCGAAACACATGTCTGCATTTTAATGCACATTTGTGCTTAATCACGTCTAATTATTCTTTACAGTTTACTTGCGCACAAAATTCCTTTATTATTACTAGACGTGTTTTTTTCAATTTAATACTGAAACAACGTATGAACGAAATTGCATGAAAATTGGCATACAATGTTAAATTTTGATGCTGAATATAAATTTCATAAATAGGAGGATTGTCACTCAAAATTTTAAAGTGGATGCTCATTTTAATATGAAGACGACCCCTTAACAATATTTTAATGATTTAATTTTATAGAGTATATTATTTCTGAAAAACGACACATGTTATGTGTCTTTAGAGTAAATAGCGTCCAAATGCGAAGGAGTGTTTTGTTTTCTGTCCCTCGCACTATCAGGACCGGCGCTAGGCTGAGGCGGTGAGACGCCCGCCTCAGGGCGCGTCGTTCTTAGGGGCGCATTGGCCATAAATATTGACTGAATCCTTATAAGTAAAAAACAATAGTTATTATCTCAAAAAAATTAAAAACCGATTTACCGTTGCTTATTATGCGGTTTTTGGCTTCTGGACGGTTAAAAACCGATTTTTCTCAACCTTGTATCACCTTGTCGTGGTGGATGGGCTTTCTATACTAAAAATGCCACGACTTCCAAATGTTCTAGCAATGGTTTTTCTAAGTAAATAAACTATACTGTAATTGAACAGTAGAATTGGTTCACTCTCCAACTCAATAGCCGCCCCAGCTGGACTTCAAAGTTTGTGGTCGTCAAACCTATCAATTAGCAAAACGCAATTTAATGCTTTTTTATTTCCCCTTATTCAGTCTATTGTGATCAGCGATTGTTTTCCTTCAGCTTTTTGAAAGTTAAAATATGTATAATTAAAGTTTGTATCGATCATTTTTAATCTCTACCCGTTCATAATATACTGCTTGGTTTATTATTGTTATTTAATTTGTTTCGAGATATAACTTTTAAATTGTGATACCAGAACATCGAAATGGGGGGGGGGGGGGGGATGGCCAAGTATTACTAACGAAACGATGCATGACAAAATCTGAGAGTGAAGGTTTTATTTCATTTTGGAAATATGGTACGTCTAAATACTGCAAATCCAGCTTCTGAACGAAAACAATTCAATTACACTCTTTAAGAAAAATAACTAATTTTTCAACAACTTTTTTTTTAAATTTTAATCATCATTTTTTATTTTGAAATAAGACAGTATTAAACAATTAATTTTAAAACCTTTTTTTTTTTTGTGGGGGGGGGGAGGAAACTTGCACATATGAACTATAATGAGCAATTGACTCTGAATTTTTATAAACACTTGAGCTTCAAAGTTGTGCACTAATTAAGAAAGACAATATTATCATTATATTGTAGCGTGACAGCACAATGCTGTGTTGGACTCGACTCGGTGCAAGAATAGCCTTTTTTTCTCTTTAGTGAAATTCAAAAGAAAGAAACTATAAAATTGTGCGGAATTAAAACCAACTCCTTAAGAAAGACTTGAAAGTGAAAGAAAAGACTTCTAAGAGAAGAAGCGACTTTTACGAAAAAAGATTGCACACTTTTTTCTGATCATAAAAAAACAACTTACCATTGAAGACATTTTCTCTCTATCTGCAAAAATGATTATAGTTGAAATTTAATATCTTTAACTTATTTCTATGTGTAAAAATACAACTGTTGATTTTATAATTTATTTTTTTGACCGGGAAGAAACACTAGATGTCTTTAAACTTTTAATACATTTTTCAGTTATATGATTAGAGAGTTTAAGTATTTTTTTCCCCTTCATCATCAATTTTTTTCTACAGGTTTCGGAGTTTTTCCCTATTAAAAATTGCTGAAGCAAACATGAAGAGATTAATAAAACATGGGAACTACTACGAAAAAAAAAAATCCTAGCTCCCAAAAGTATTTTGCCTTTTTTATTAATAATTTTTTCTAGTCTTACAATATATTTTCATTCTGGAGTTGGGAATGAATACATTATTGAATTCAAATTCGAGACCTCTTTTAATGAGCCTGTCAAAAGGAACTTGGGTCTTATGTACAGGGTTTATGTAATTTGTTTTACATTTCCACAATAACGATAGAAAGGTTTAAAAAAATTGAACAAAAATTGTTCAAATAAAATTTAGAAATAAGCTGTTCTCGCCGAGATCTTTCAAATGAAAACAAAATATTTTCGAATCGGACAATTCTCTCAAAAGTTATTGGGGAGGAGGGGAACAGACAAACACATTTCCCCCCTCTCAAAATCCTATCATTTTTTTAAAAATATTTTTTCATCTTTATTTAATTACTTCACTTACTTTTGACTTTTCTTTATTTTTAACAATATTTCTACGATACATTTCAGCCTTCTTTCATACATAATTTTTTAAACTTCTAAGAGAAATAGCATAAAAATGCATGTGCTATATTGCAACATTTCTCGTGCATCAATTCTTTCTTGCATAGTCTAGAATAGATTTAGCATAGTGCTTTAGATTACTTTGCTGATATTATAAAGAATAAAAATTTTGGATAAAGTGTCTGCTAATACAAATAAAATAATATATATAAAAGAAAAATAGTGCTACTAAATTAAAATTGTCTACTGGCCACCGGCTACTAATTGTTTGAACTTTCAGGTCTAGTTAACAGAATGTTATTTTATTAACAATCCATAAGAAAATTGGTTCACAAAAGTTGAATAAATGAAAATATTAGTTTAAAATATAAAAAAGGAGGAAAATAAACCTTTACTCACAGAAATTAACTGTTGGCTAATTCTGTAGAATTGAAAATCGTAAGCAAAAAGAACAGCGATGGAGAAATGGTAGTACCAAAACTAACTATATCATTATAATTAATCGGCTGCTGACTAATCTGTTATCGGCCAATTTGCTTATCGATGTATCAAATTTAAAACTTTTCTTTAATTTATTAATACTAGGTGAGAGTTTATTTTTATTTTATTTATTTAATTTTTTATATTTTGATAAATCCGTAGTGGTGAGCATTTTAGATTAAAAACTGTTGGAGAAAATGAGGCAAATTCATGGTACAGTTGAAAATCATTTTTATATACATTTCTTTTTCTATTTTGTACAAATCACAAGGTTGATCCTATAAGTTGAAAAATTCACTTTGCACAATCTCTTGCAGTGTCCATATGTTCACTAATGGCTAGATTCGCACGGTTTACAACCGAAGCCAAATAATAAATTACACGATTAAAAAAATATTTTACAATATACACAATTTTTAAAACTAACATGTTTCTTCTTTTGAAGAAATAACTTCCCTTTAAACATCGGCTTTTGTCATAGAAGCCGATGATTAAAGTCGATGAAAAATACAGTGAAAGTCTTCAGGATTTCTTTCTAAAAAAACCCTTTCACATTATTTTGCATGACAAAGCTTTGATATTGCTCTCAGCTTACATTTTTGCACATCTCCAGCTCACGTGAAATGAATCACACTTATAAACGAATATTTGTAGAACTGCTAACATTTAAACAATAACAATAAAAACATATAGTTTGGCAACAAAATAAACAAAAACAACAAATAGAAATAAAACCTTTCTTAATATACAATACATATGACCGGTAATGACACGACTTGAAAGAACAAAATTCTTGCGATGTAACATGCAAAAATTTTTGAAATTAATCTCAAAAACATTTAGGACTGGTACTTTTCTTCAAAAATAAATATAATAAGAGACCTACCTATAAATATGGATGAAAATGTTTATACACAAATATTTTTTAGATACTTTTATATTCACCTTCTATGTGAATTGAAATTCTACAGCATTGGTTTATTTAAAGAAAACTTTTATGATAGTAAAAATTCAATCTGAAAAACATAAGATGGTCTGAAATTCTTGATTGAATATTTTTTTTTTCTTCATAAACCAGACTTTTCATTAGCCTTCAATGTTTTTTTTTTCTATTTCATTATTCTTTAGCTATCAAATTTTGGCACTAAGCTTCACTGTTATTAAAAAAAAAGACTGCGCCGGATAGAACAGGGGAAAAGGTCTGGGTGGTTTAACGATTTGAATGGTTTTCATCAAAAGGATACATGTCAAGTTCCCTAATGGGTTTCCAAAACTATCATAAACCAACCCCCTTCCACTTCCATGAGTAGTTGGTACAACATAAACAGGTTCCATATAGACTAAAAAGAATGCAAAATTACAACTTGCTTTGAAGGCAGATTTTGTCAAATGAGAAGATAAAATTCATTAACCATTTTAAAATGAAACTTTTAACAAAGTCCATTTTTTGTTAAAAAATCAGAAGCATTTAAAACAACATTGAAAATTCATGAATAAACAAATATACAAAATATTTTTAAACGAGGAAGAAAATTGTACATTTGGCACATATTTTATGGAACAAAATAAAATATTAAATGCACTTTAAAAGATTTTACATTGTGTTCGTTCACAAGATGCAAAATGAATGAAATATACTATATTTTCAGAATGGTATGGCAGTAATATTTGAATAACAAAAATGCATTTAATTAGTCAGTTTGACACTGGAAAAATGAAATGGAATGCTAAAATTGCCTTTCTATATTATCTATATACGTATTTGTTCTTATTTTTAACACTCTACGAAAACAAAAAGGACGCAAATATTTGATTTCCTACATTATGTTTACATAGGAAATGCACGAACTAGTAATAACTCCTATAAGAGATTAAAACCAATGAGATAATTCACTTAAAATATTCAAGTTTTTACACATATATATTTTTTTCAATTCACCTTCAAAAAACTACCGTAATTATCGGTAAATAGCCCGCATCGTTGTATAGTCTGCAGGAAGAAAAATTCATTCTGAAAAAATCAAGTTCGGTGTACAACCCGCACCCAGAAAAAAACATGGGATACACCCCTAGAAAACAATACATTTGCCAGGAGTGCCCGAGCCCCAATCTGCTTTGGACCGTCCTTTGGAAAGCTGCAATTTATTTCTCTGCATTTTGTTTTGCAGGAAAAGATATTTCGATATATTTGAACGGCTGTTCTCTTTTCAATAATTACTTTTTTAAAAAATTCCATGTATTGCCCGCATCGTTATATTGCCCACAGATAGTAAAAAAAGGAGTTTTTTGTAGATAACCCGCGGGTTATACACAGATAATTACGGTATTAACTTTTTGTGAAGAAAAATATTTTAAATTCCAAAACATGAAATTAGATAGGGAACACTGAAAACAAAAAGTATATAAAGCCACAGGATCACATTATTTAAAAATTAGAATGCCGATAGTTGTATTCAATATGCTTCTCTACTTTACTGATAGTTAGATGTATGCAACCACTATTGCACTACGCAGGCAAAGAATTCCATTTATTTTCCCTACATATATGCAACAATGCATAATGGCTACAGAATGTAGAAATATGTGCCTCAAAATATAAACAATAAATCACAGTAGAAGAAAAGGAAATAGTGGGTGGAGGAAACTCAGCATAAATGAAAATATGGAAAAATGAAACTGAAGAATGCGACATGATTACATAAAATTATGAAGACCTCGTTTTCAATTCTCAGGCTTATGGCAGTTAGTTCACAAAACTAAAAATTTACAAAAAATCCAAGATTGTGAAAATATAGCTCTTATGAGAAATTAGAATACCATTTTTAACCAAAATGGAAGATGTATATTTTGCTTTAACAACACACCTTTTCGATGTTAAAACAAAAAAGCTGCAATCTAAGGAAAGATGGTTTATTGTATTAAATGATAATGAGAGAAAGAAATGTATTAAATTTGGCACATAACATAGGATTTTCAGGAATAAAAAATAAAAAATAAATGAATAAATTACACGAAGTACAACTAAAGTTCTAAGCTACTCCAGCACAGTTGAAAAAGCTACATTTTTAAAATAGAAAAGGGCAGTTACAAATATACCGTATTGAGTCAATAAACAATAAATATTTCATCTTGTAATATTGAAAATAGAGTAAAATCTACACTAAATATTTTTCAATTCTTAGATTCATCCAGTGCCTTGGAGTTTATAGCGGTTTATTGCTTATGTACTTAGCTACAATTTTCTAAACTAAAGATTGTAAATTTCAAAATGTTCACAAAAACATGGTAATCATTGTTTATTTTCATCAATCTAAACATTAAAACCTGATTTGAAAAATGAAAGCTTAAAAAAAGTAATACCATGAATATTATTAATTTCAAACTAACATACACTAAATATCAAAGCATGGAGTACTTTCCAAATCTTAAATGAGGCAAGAAAGACAGGAAGCATGTGATTTTGCAAGCTGTTATTGTCTATAGAAATAAAACAAGCCTTTTAGTTCTTAAAATATCTTTAACTATTTCTTAATATTTTATACAATGATTGCATGCTCCTCATCCATATTTTAACTAAAAGAAAATTAAAACATAAATGCATTGAGAAGCATTTATTGATTTATTATGCTATTTACGCATTTTTCAAAACATAGCTAAAATTATACACTGAATTTATAAAATCGTATCAATAACTTTTTATTTCGAAACTGTTCTCAAACTTGCATGTTTCCCCCATGACAAAATAAAAAGATATTAATTTAAACAGACCCCCTTCTACAATAATACATTATGCACATAAATTTTCTACATATTTCAATGTTTAAGAATACATTTTTTTTCCTTTTGCCAAATGGTAATCAAAAATCTTTAGCGCTAAATAAATAAATATTAACCATTACAACAATAAAAAAGGACAGAATATTTTTTTAAAAAATGAACAAGATCAAACACCCGAAAAAACTTGCATTCAAATGGATGTAATATATAATCAGTTGCAAAAATGCTGTTTCAGAACATCAATCATAAGAATTTTTATAATATGTAAGACTGTAAGGATGGTATGTTCATGATGTTACAAAGATTGTATTAAAATAAATTCAATTTTAAAAAATACTTCAGATGTGAAACGATAATAAAAACCCCCCCCTCCCCCCAAACAAAAAAAAACTTTTTTTTTAACATATATTATTTTTTCAGTAAAAATTTTTATAACATACAAAATAATTTAGAAGTGCTTAAAACTTTTTAAAAAAATCTAATGAAATCTTTAAAGATAAAAATAAAAAACAAAACCATCCCCACAGTTAACTTTTCTTTAATTAACTAAATAAATAAGAAATTCATCAACTATACACTTAGAAAGCGTAAAGCATACTAGTGAAAGTAAATAAAATTTTTAATTTCCTTCTATTTTTATTTTGGATGAAGAAAAAAAAAACTTTACAAAGGTCATTTTTAAAAGAGAACTGAAAAGCTTACAAAAAAATGTTCTTTTAACTTCTTTAAAAATATAAAACAAGCTTGTTACACTAAAAATAATACTAAAAACAATTTAATGTTTAATCCTTTGAAAATGAAAAATAGTAACCAAAAAAATTACATTCTTAATTTTTGTATTGGACAAAGAATGCACTGCACAACTGAGAAGTACTATGCAACATTTATGCTACATTTTGCATCAAAATTTTTTGTACACAACTGATTTCTAAAATAATGCTTTCCAATTTTCTTTTGAATTAGTTTTAGCTGTATCTATGCTGTGTTCAAAATAGATATATACAGAGGGGTCCAAAAAAATGTATACACTCATTGACAGTGAACCTACTCAGAACAAAATGACATGCAGCTATGAATCTTGCTTGGTACTGTAGTTCAATGGTTAGTCAACAGATAGCGCGGCCTGTGTAGCCTGCATTTAAGCATTAGCAGATGCCAGTTCGTTACTAATCATGGAGGAAGTGATATTGTCGTTCGAGCAACACAAAGTAGTATTGAAGTGGTACTGGAACTACAAGAACATGGCAGAAGTGAGAAGGCGGTGGCGTAATGTGTACGGACCTAACCCCCCTACACGCCTAACAATAGCTCGTATTTGCGATAAATTAGAAAACTATGGAACTGCTCAGGATGTGCATAGGAAGAGATCTGGGCGACCTTGTACAGCAACAAGTCCGCCTTCCAGCGCAGCGGTGTTACATTTTACTCGGTCACCACAAAAACCTTTTAAAAATTATGTTTAAAATAAAGATATTCAGTCAACAAGTGTATACATTTTTTTGGACCCCTCTGCATTTGGCTGCATGAAGGTTTTAGTCCAAAATGGGCTAAATGTTGAGCTATAGTAGCACGCAGGCACTCAAGTCCAATTCAACTACTGAAATAATTTAAGTTAATTCTAACTGAAAAGTAGAAGAAACTCAGCTAGAAAACTTTTAAAATATAACATTCTCATATCTCACCTTAAGAACATCAATTAGTATGGGAGGGGGTATTTTTCTAACCAAAGAACATAAAACTAAAAACAAGCATTCTTAAAAAAAGAATCATAAAAGTAACAAATAAAAACTTGATATTTCAGTGAAATGAAACACGGAAAATCCAATTTGAGTAGGGGAGAAAAAAGCTCCAAGTTTGTGCTTCAAATATTTTGCTCATGGACTGCAAAAGCAACACAACTCAAAAAATCATGTTTTGAGATAAGTGGGTTTAAAGTTTTCATTGCTAAGGAAAATGCATAAGAAATGCTTCAGTTATTATTAAATCTTACGGCTTAATATTGAATTATGAGTTGTGCCAGTATTGCTGCTGAAAATAGTGTGTATTTTCATATTTACATCTGTTCTTAGTCCAAAACGCATGTTTTTTGAGTTGTGCCACTATCGCAGCACATGAGCGATTTTATTTCAGCATTTCAAATATATAATCCTAGAACATTGCTTAGTTTATGGCATTGTAAGTGCAAATATTTTTGACAACCTTGAAATTTTTTCCCTTTAACTTTAATTGAAATGGAGATGATAGTTACTGTTTTTAAAATGGTAGTAAAGTAGGGATTTTTTTAAAAAATCAATAATCAAATAAGGGGAAATAGTTATTAAGAGATTCTTTTCAGAAAAATCATTTAAAAATTAAAAGGATTTTTTTTTACTGTCAACTAGTGGTAGTAGAAGATTCTTCAAAAATAAAAAATAATAATGAAATAAAATATACTGTGCTGGTAATCTTTAATTGAAAATCATAACTCTAAATAAGTACTGAATAACTGCAGATTCATTTTAGATCATTAAATTACAATATATATATATATATATATATATATATATATACACACACACACACACATATATATATGGAACCAAAATTCAATTACATTCAAAAATAACAAACCGATAAAAAAAGCGAGATTGACAACTTGCCTTTAAATCTAGATTAAAGTTGAATTTCTGGTATATTATGTTTTAACTATGCAACAAGTTACAAAGATAAATTATTTGGAAGAATGCACAGCTGAGATCTTAAAATTCAAAACATTTGTTTTGTTTTTTTGTAATTCTTATCAGAATAGCATTTTACTTATGGTATAATCTTCTTTAATATCACAAAACCAATACTTGTATAAAAATTTAACTCTAGCAGTTGAAACAAAATGTTAAACATTATCACATTTTCTCAGCTAAAGTTTCAAAGAAATTGAATTTGAACATGTTACATTTGACAACAAACGAAATCTTTATGTTACCACGATGGCTATAATATAAACAAACCAATTTCTCAGATATTTTTCAAGTTTTAGCATTATTTTCTGCCCATTTTAGTTAACACACAATTGTTTCAATTCAACCTAGCATTATAATTAAGGTTTAAAAGGACAAGATAGTCATTTCTCACAACTTATCTCCCCCCTCCCCCCCCCAAAAAAATGTAAACTGAATCAACCTATTCTAGTAACTATGGTTTGAAATGCAATTTCCTCTAATATAGTCATTTCCCACACCTTATCCACAACAAAATAGCAATTCAGACTCATTTGTCTTCAAAATTACATCAGGATGATAATATTTGATCAGTTAGATGCTGCTGAATACAAATCAAAGGATAAAATATTGCAAAATCTTAAGCATTGCAATTTATGCATGCTTTGAAGTGAAAAGCTTCACATGACAATGCTCCATACACTTCAGAGTTCTAATTATTGCAAGTTGACTGTATAAGAGAAAAAACCCGTTAAAGTAGTATAGGCTAAACATTATCTCAAGATTAACCGTGCTGAACAGAAATTTTTGTTACTCCATTACAAGGAGGTGTTTACTTTAGAGAATAGCTTAAATGTCTAGCTCCGATAAAGCGGTTATCAACAAATATTGTTAAATATCTAACAAGCATGATTATAAAATAAAAAAGTAGAAAAGGAAAATTTGACAAATAAAATAACTTTCTATAGGGAATTATGATTATATAACAACTGTGATTAATGAGATGTAGGAGGTAGCTAAATTTATGGATAATTTTACAAAACAATTCTGAAAATTTAATACATATTACGTTTAAAGTTATATTAACTTCAAACATTTATTCAAAAAGGTCATTTAGATCAAAAGTAAATACTTTCTTATGTCTAACTGTTCGTCATTATACAAAATTCATCTGTTGTTGTTTGAAATGATTACTTGTGATGCTTTTGACAGGTCACTAAATAATTTTTTTATGCACGCCACAAATAAATAATCTATTAAAATTAGATGGGTGAAAAGTACCCAACAGGATAAACAATAGTCACATCACACAAGTTCTCACTTTTGATGTCATTTACTATACAAAAAATGAAAGTAGCAAATCCCCAGAAAATAATTCTAAAGCACATACTGTACCCAAATTTCAAACGCACAGAAACCCCTTCGAAATGTTTTAGATGTAAGCTTGACAAATAGTACACTAAGTCTTCATGACAGTGTGCCATTTTTGCTCGGTAGTATGAAATATGCAAGTACACCTTGGACATCACACAAAACATCAGATTCCCTTTTAAAATATGATTGCATTGATTGGTACTATTGATCTAATGTTTTTTCCTAAATAGTTTATGAAAACTCATACATTATAGTGGAAGCCACTAACAGTTTAAATCATAAGTACAAAGGTAATGTTAAATGTCTTTGATTTAAAAATATATACAGTATATATGTATAGAAGAAACTTGATTTGGAATTGCATAGCTGCCAGCATTGAAAAATGAAAATTAGAAATGACTTTTGCCTAGATGAATTTTATGAAAAGTATGTGATTACATAGGGATTTTTCATATATAAAAGAAACTTATATAGTATAAAAATATACACTATGCTTAAAAAGGACAACAAAAATGATTACAAGGAAAAAAACTTAAAACGATCCAAAAACATATAAGCACTACACTTCCCTGTATAGCCACTTAATTTGCAAGAGAAACAAAATTTTCACAAAAACAATTCATGATAATTTTTTTGTTTACTGTAAAAAAAAAAAAAAAAAAAAATCTCAACTCTCTACTTATATATAAAAATACTTTTTTTTTTTTTTTTTTTATTATTATTGTTAGAGAATTTACCTTCTTTTGATTAAAAAAAGTGTGAGGTTTATAGCTTGTTGTGAAGTTTGAACAATAAAATTGTATTAATATGATTCTTACCTATCATTATGAGGTAAGCAAAAAAAAAAAAAAAAAAAAAAAAGTTAATGAGGGAATATTTGGGACTTTTTAAATCATTGTTGAAATAAAGCAAATTCTTTAATGAAAGATTGAGATGAGGAACTTCAATTGCATTAAAAGCTAAAGCTCTACTTCAACTAAATTCAACGTGGCATAACATCCCAATTTTTAAACATGATTATAAATAAGAATTATAGATTATGTAGGAGAATTTTTTTTTTTTTTTACTTTTAAAATTATAACAATAAAAATACAAAAAAATCTGAAAAGAGATTAACTTTTAAGCAAAATAAATGCAAAACTTACATTTCAAATAAAAGCTAATTTAGTATCAATAGTGCAAATACATGATATACTAAAAATTGCATGCAATTATCACAATCAAAATACCAACAACTATTAACAGTTTTAAAAAAATGAAATATAGCCTTTTTCTTTTCAATAAATAGAAATTCATAATTTGTACAAAAAGTACAAAATATAATAAATACACCTATAAAATATAACAGTCTGTAAAATTAAAATTCAAAAGCCATACTCAAATGGCAAGAAAATCAAATTATCTACTTAATACCCCCAACTTATCTCCACTTAGAGGAATTTCTGATAGTTTCAAACCAAGTTCTGCAGCCACCTTGGTAACACTTCAAAATAACTTACAGTACTATGCAACAAACTTCATTTGTTTAACAAGTTATATACTGATTTTTTTTCATGTTTAAAAGCCATTTTAATAAAAAATATGTTGGAAGAATGAAGTCTAACCAAATATCCACATTTAACAGGAAGTAAGCCTTCGGCACAAAACTTTTACAAGTATTTATTCTTTTTTGATAAAAGATACGTCATTACATTATCTGTTTCCACAATTTACACATAGGGAAGATTTGTGCCCCTACAAAATCTATCATATTATATGGAAGATATATATCCTACATGTTTTGCAGCACCAGTTAGGAAGCATGCCAAGTTAAATGTTTGTAAATTATATTTTACAAGTTATGGAAAACTTGGTGAGGTCAAAACAATTCTAAAGCTATAGAAATAACAAAAACAATGAAAAGTTTGTAAACTAGAAACAAAAAACTTGTACAACAAAAAACAATTCATTTGGCTATTAATCTCTCTCTCTTTTTTTTTTTTTTTATTAATGTGAGAAAAACTGAATTTTGCACAAATATTGTTTTATTAAGTTTTTTTCTAATTAGAAATACTCTGCCTGCAGGTTTTAAAATAGGAATCTGAAACATTAAATATTTTTCATACGTTCGTATAAAAAATATTATTAAAATAAAAGTCAGTAACAATATTTCACGAGTTCAAATTTTTCTTAAATTTATCTTAAATAGTAAAATTTAAAAAAAAATTAATGTTTTGCCAATTTTGGTAAAATAGTGCCATTTTTCATGGAACACTGATACAATTAAGATTTATTAAACTACAAAGTAACAATTCTTAGATGATAACTTACAAAATCCATCCGCTCTAACAAGAGCAAAAAAAGGAATAGATTTTATACCATTTAATTAAATAATCACAATAATTATAAAATAATTACAAAACTTAGTTTTCAAAAAGCAAAGATTTTGACATTATTCTATATTTTTAGTCCACAACAATACACAAAAGGAATGAGCACAAACAGTTACAAACTTGTGTCATTATAGGGTTTTCATTGATAAAGTAATATATAAAACACATGTCATTCATCAGTTGAATAAATGTTTTGTATAAAAGTGAACTAAGGGAAGACTACCTTCCCAGTAATGAAATCACTGGTGAGATACATTTTTGCATAGAAATTTTAAGTACTTTTTTAAACAAAGACTGTTTGGGCAAAATTAGTAATTCATTGCACAGAAGATACATCTGATCAATCAATGCCACTCTGTCGCCCTTCTTACTGACATGCATATTCTGGCAGTTGCATAAAAACATCATATCCAAGTGGCAAGAATGCTTTAAGCACTTTTGTTTCGGAACTTCTCCACCAATACACCTTCCTTGGCCAGTTAACTCAATTGCATATAGCCTTCATGCACATCACAAAGCTTAGATTTTTGAACACATACAGCAGTGGCCTTATCTCCACTCAAAGAGAGGCCAACATGCTTCACACAAGTTGTTCAGCTCATGACAAATGGATGGATTTGGAACAGTGAGGCCACCAAGCTAACAAGGATTAGCCAACTCCCAGGCAAATCTTGTGAAGGCTCATTTGAGGTAGGACTTGTACAGTAGTGGTCGCCTCACAGTCTCTCGCTCCTGCTCCATGAGGTATAACAGGTCTCGTAAATTCACACGTTTCACGCGAGGACGAGCCTAAATGAAGAAAACAGAAATTAGTGAATAAAACATTTTTAATAGATACAAGGACACGATCAGGAATCAGAACTACATCAGTTTTACGATTTTTCAACATTTATAAAAACAATGTTTAAAAAATAAATTGCATTGACAATTATAGAGATTTTGTGACTAAGGGATCATTCATAAATGATGTCACGCTTCGACGAAGGGCAGAGGAGTTCGTGACATTGTGACAAAGTGTGACAAGGGGAGGGGGTAACAAGTGACATCTTGCATTATACAACATAGTATGACATGTGACAGGAGGGGGGAGGGGGGTCCCACTGAAGTGTGAAATATTGTGACAAAGGGGGGAGGGGGCTCAAATATATGGGAAAAAAGCGTGACATCATTTATGAACTGCCACGAATCTTTTCCCTACGACAAGCACTGGAGGAACAAAACAAACTGTTAGCATATGTTTATGCTATTATATAGTAGTTACTGTAAGGATTTCAGCTTTGCAGTTTTAGAAAACAAAATCTATATCAACAAAGCTCTCATACTAAGGGAAAAAAATATCCTTGAATGCTCTACTTATGCAGTTAGAATGGTGGCAAAAAGAGAACTTTTACTGGTACAACAGTTGTACCAGTGCCATAGGGAAACGTTAAAGAATGCTACTTTAATGATACTATGATCAAATATTGTTAATTCAAGTTAAATAGGTACCAAATAACTCAGACCAGAGTGGCCTTAAATTTAGCAAATCGATCTTCCAGGTTTCGCAAAAAATTCCACAACTTTTCAGGTTTCCCAGTCAATTTTCTCCAACTTTCCTGACATAAACGTAACAATGTTATATATATATATAGTACCTCAACATGTCTGATGTTACATATAAGGAATGCAAAGCAATTTACTTTTCAAGTGCTTTAGACAAGGGTTTAACAACAAAATTCTGGAAATGTGTTGATTGTTGAAGTTTTCATGTTACATTTAACTACAAATAATAGGTTTTATAATGTTCCAATTTCAATAATATTAGGTGTACATACAATCACCACAGATGTGACCCCTCAAATTGTACCCTAAACATTTTCATAAATTCATCATACATTTAAAAAACAGCCAGACTTGATGCGCAAAAGATCTTTGAGAAAAATGATGAAATTGCTACAACAAAAATAAAATAGTTTGATGTATATACAAATGAAATTTATGTAATAAAACTTTTTGTTTGCAGAAAATAATATATATATTTTTTATATCTCTTATTTAGAGGGAAGGGAGGGGCTCTGCAGCATTTAGTACATTGTTAACTAATTACACACATGTAAAGTGGAAACATATGTACAAGATCTGAAGGAAAAGAGCTTGACAGTGAAATTTCAGTGAATTCAAAAAACGCAGTTTTAAACAAAGTAATCATAAATATAACAATAAAACAAATAATTTGAAGTATGTTAGCTCCCTGAAATGCACAAAATTTTGAGTACCTCACTCAGTGGCTACGGGGGGGGGGGGGGGCCTCGCCCCGGGTGTCACTTGTTCTGGGGTGACACCCGGCCACAAAGGGGGAAAAATGAACCTTTAAAAGCTCTATATAATGAAACAAATACCTTGAACTGAATATTTTTTTCTACCATTTTCTTTTTTACTTTTAACTGAGCAAAGTGCTTCCTTACAAAAATATTCAAAGAGGTTTTTTACTGCTAACACACCATTGCCATCAACAAATACATTAACCTTTTTTTGGGAGGGGGGGGGGGCATCACCACGGATAACCGTCCCGGGTGTCACCTATGCTAACTACACCACTGACCTCACTCAATATTAAAAACAATAAGTTGAAAGTATTGTAGCAGGGGATCTACATCTGTAGCTGGCTAGTAAGTTCATCGATGGGAGATGGCATGAATAAAATCCAGTTATTTAAGTGTCGCATTAACAAAATATATTAAGAGAGCCTTAAGTATATAGTGAAGAAAATGTTAGAAATATGAATAAACATTTTATTTGACTAAAATTATTTCCATGAAAAATAACAATGCATCCCTGTTCAGTATGATTTATAATATTCACCTGATCAAAACTACAATGTGGATTGCAAATAATCGAGACAAAACTGCATCAACTCAAAAATTGCAAATGAAAATTTTACACATACAAATGATAAGAGTATAAAAATAAGAATGAATGCTTCACATTTGACAAAGTTATTTTTGAATAACATAAAACGGATTTCAATGCTATGTTTAAAAATTATATCTTAATTAATCTGCAAAACAGTAACATTATCAAATTTTCTTTGTGCATAAAATTTGCCCTGTAGATTTACAAAATAAATATTATTTTGTTTGCGCTTACAATAAAGCAATAAGCACAGTATTGCTAACATACATCAGTAATTAAAACAAGACAATATCAGTAATCTTGTATATTGAGATTTATATTTCAATTTTTAGAATTGCTGAACTTTAAATCCCTATACCTAAAAACTCTTGTCCAATATACAATGTCATAACAAGATATTCATTTAAAAAATAAGACAAACTAAAAAAGCAAGCACAAGTGATTTTTGCCCAATCATAACTGTTCATATTGGTTTGAAGATTTTTTTTTTTAATTCCGTTTTTCCCTTACTTCTGTGTCCATTGATATTACTTTTGCAACTCACTGGTAAATTTACCTACAATGGTAAAAACAGCTGTAAAAAATCTCGCTATTTTCTCCACGAAAATACAATACTAAGTTAAGCACTTGAATGTGTTTAAAAAAAAAACTAGCAAAATTACATAAACGTGTAACAGACGAGTAAAACTGTGCACAAAAATGAAATATAAAAAAGATGCTTATATTTAGAAATGATTATTCGGAACGATACTGATCCATGGACAGATTTTGTATCCATAAAATAAACAAAAAGTAAAATTCGGTAATGGAAAAACTTTATCAGTAAAACATTTAAAAGAAGCAAAAAAAAATCAAATGAAAGAGATTGTTGGACATTAACTGTGTATGATATTCAACAAAAATCGCATTTTCTGTTTTGATACTATCTAAAAAGTTGTGGTTAAACGAACGTAAAGGTAAGATGGGAGGAGGATACACCCCCCCCCCCCCTTCTTCATCTGCTAAGGAATTGCTTGAAAACACAAATAGCAGGCGGTAAGAATAGCGATAATATTGAGAGAGAAACAGCTGACAGTGTTGATACTGTAATGCTGGAACAATAAAGAGAAAAACTGAAGAAAATTACAATTCCAGTTCATTTGCATAATTCCCGGACTTTTCCAGGCTCGAAAAAATTTCCGACAATTTCAGGCTCAAAAAAATTCTCTGGCGATTTCAGGTTTTCTAATTCGAGCGGCCACCCTGTCAGAGTGCTCATAGCTTTAGCAAAAATAAAGCAAATGATACTGTTCATCAGATGCTGGTGTGAGTACTTTATTATTGCTGTACCACCTCAAAATCAAAGGATTAATTGCTTTTAAAAAAACTATCATAACAAAAATTTTGATTCTGAACATATTGTGGACGAAAGTTTTTGTATCTATTTAGAAAACTTACCTGCATTCTGGAAGCCCCTGGTGTGCCAGACCCAGAAACTGAAGGGGAGTTACCAGTCGCCTGAAACATATTTTTTATTTTCAATATTGAGGCAAAGAATTTTTACCAGAAATCACAAATAAGTGAAACTTAAAGCCTAGAGTTGTTCAATAACGATTTCAAAGCTTTACTAGAAGTATCAACTTACTAAGCAAATAATAGGGCAGTAATGGAATTTATGACTAATGAGAAAAGAGTTGTAAATAACTGCAATTATATACTAACTTTGATGTATGATATTTGTTCATACATTCCTGCTGTTTTAACTACATTTGAATCTTTAAAAATTCTTGAATCTATGTTTGCTTGATAAGAAAGTTTTGTTTTTTAGTTTAAAAATATAGATTAAAATAAATAATGACATGCAAATTTCAATTTCAGGCTCTCCCATGCATACTAAATTATATATTATGTCATAATAATACAGCACTAAAAGATAACATTTGGCAATTGCTACTTTGAAATTCAGTAGTTTAAGATACTATTACAAATAAAGTAAATTCACCTGGTTTGCAGCCATAAGGTTGGCATCTAATCGTGGTGCTTTTTTCCGTGGCCCAATTGCTAATAATGCTGTTGTGTTAGCTTCTCTTTGACGCAATTCCTCTTGCTCTGCTCTTTGCATCTGAGGAAAAACATAGAAAATAAGTACCAAAGAATGTGTATTATTATTATTTATGCATAGGCGTAAACAGGGGGGGGGGGGTTCAACCCCCCCCCCATTGGGTATTTACTTATTTAGGCACACAAAAAAATTTCTGCCTATGGCCTTGCAAAAAAGCACATTTTTTTTTTTTCCCCCTAAGAAAATTAAACACATATGCATATGATTTTATTTCCTCTTTCTCTGAAGGGTTGTGGTCATGACCAAAGTATGCAGCTCATAATAAAGAGGACTTTTCATCTGGTTATAATCATCCCTCTTATCGCCTTGAGGGGGGTTTACAGCGAAAGGTGGCTTCAATCACCGTACCACACACAGAAAAACAGAGATCCTTTTAATCACTCCAGAGTGTTTTCTTTCCTTCTTGATGTCTTTTTTACCCAAAGGCAGCAATTTGGGAATACAATCGCACAAGTAATAAGTTTCGTGGAAAATATTCTCTACTGTGATGGAGTTTTGTTTTCTGATAAACCGGTGTTGTAGGTGCTGGGGTCTGAAAATGAAGGACCCCTAGCCAACAATTGTCCTAATGGGTTAAACCCTCAAGCCAGGAAGGGATGCTCATCAAGAAACTTAAAGAGCAGTTTGTATTTATTTATGACTTCTTGTCCAACACCCATTTTGGTAAAATCTTTTTTGTAGATGAGCCGATTGGAAAACTGATGAACTGTATTTGCATTGCATTCTCATTTACAGATGTTCTCTCATCTCTTATATTTTAAATGTTTTCTTTTTCTCATTATGGTCCATCACTGATTGAATTACGACTCTGGAAATCATCCGTTCAACATTTCCAATCTCACTGCTACGGCTTAATGCTGCATTTTAAGTTACAATCAAGTATTATTTATATTTTAGCTAAATTTTAAATTATTTTCGATACATAATAATGTTTGCACTCCAGCGATGGACACGTTCGTCATCCAAAAAGAAAAGAAAATTTGATTCAGACGCTTCCACTTCCGAGGTATGTTTTGCAACAAATTTAACAAAATTTTTAGAAATGCATTGTGCGGATGAGCATTTTTGTAGGGGAATTTGTTTTTTTTCTCCAAAATTCCACTATTTCCCAGTTTTAATATTATGAATGCCTGGACATAGAAGATTGCTTAGCGCTAAATATTGAATTTTCTATTGCGTTTGAATTAAAAATAAATTAATAGATCTAGTAATGAATGTTTAATGTTTTTGTGAATCAAGGCCATATCTAGGGGGGAAGGGGGACCCACAGGCTGCCCCCCCCCAGAAATCTTTTGCAATGTATCATATTCCTCCCTGAAACTTTGCTTAACACAAGTGTGTCGAAGTCTGCCCCCCCCCCCCCCCCAAAAAAAAATTCTGGATACTGCCTTGGCTCCAGAGCAGGGGGAGCATGTTAAGAATTAGGAAGGGCAGTGTATGCTTCAAAATCATACCCTTTATATATACATGTATATAGATATATATGACTAGAAATGATGTTAATATGATTTTTTTACGTATATGATAGCTTTTTGATGTATATATAGTAGATGTATGTTTAGATCTTAGGTGAAGTTAGAGGAGTGGGTATTTGGGTCTTCTGCAACTTAAATTTTTGTAATTGGTCTTACATCTATAGTGCTTAGGCTAACTCTGGAGGTAAGGGTTCGAGGGCTCTCCCCAGAAAACTTTTTGAAATCTTCCTAGAAGTGCAATTTCGGGATACTTTGGTGATGTTAGAGGAAACAGAAAGGAGTTTGGTTACTCTCCCTCCGCAATTTTTTTTCAAAATAAAGTCTAATATCTTTTAAGTTACTTTTGGTGTCGCTCGTGATAGTGTTCAATGTCCTTTCCCTGAAAGCGTTTCAACTCTTTTACACTTCTTATTGGTGTTTAGTCGGTACATTTTTAGGGTGACCCCCCCCCCCCCCTTTCACCAACCCTAGTTACGCCTATGTATTTATGAGTACTTATTTGTTAAAAGTTTACCTTTTACTTAAACTGGGAAAAACAAACCCCAATAATCTAATTTTCAAAACATTTTTTTTTTCTTTTTTTTTTTTTATTGTGGGCAATATTTTAACAGGTTTGGTGTTTGTTAAATATATAAATACAATAGTAAATATTCCAAAGATAAAAACTTTACTTGTGTGCTAATAAGAGTATTTATATTTACATTGTATTTTACATAAAAGTCACAAATGATTGACTTTTGCATATCTTATAAGAAAAATCTGGTAAATGGACTCTTAGGAGTTTAATAAAAATGTTCAAGTCTTAAAAAGCAGAACAATACAAATACTAATTTTGCTACTTATATTTTAGGGTGATAACATTAGAACATATGGGATGCAAACGAATTGTTCAAAAACACAAAATAAAGCTCTAATGTTTGTAAAATGCATGTGCATCTTTGATTCCCTTGAATAATAATCAGTATATAATGATCAGCAAAAATCTTAAACCCACAATTGTTGAATATTTCCATAAAAATATTCACAACACACATACTTTAATTTTCCTGTATGTGGTAATTCTGTTTTGCTTTAAATTTATTTATAAGTCAAAATTAATTAAAAGCTAAATGTAGAGGCAAAGCAAAAAACTAAAGTAGAACTCATTATTGCAAATAGCGACTATTATTTGAAACTTTGTAAATCCACAAACAGAAAACATCCCCTCAGTTTTAAGCATTGCTTTTCTTGTTTTGTATCACATTTGTTTCCATAACTAGTATTTATGATCCCAAAATAATATATACAGGATCCAAATGAAACATAAAATAAGAAATTATAAAAATATAAACTGCACCTATGTCTTATCAAACCTCATCTAATTTATAAATCAAAACTATAAATAGAAAGAATCATTAATTCTGCTAAAAAAAATATGCTTTTTTAAAGATGCCTTAATCAACAAAAATTGTATTAATTTTAATAAATATTAAAAACAAACAATTTTGTAATTTAGCAGAATATCTTGGAAAAACTAATTCAAATTGAGCATTTGAGAAATTTATTAATACAATTACAATTGTTTTTTGCAAGAAATAAATTTAGACTTACTTCTTTGGCTTTTTGCTTTAGTTTAAGTTGCTCAGGATCTTCCAGTTTGGATCGACTCTAAAGAAGGAAAATAAATAAATGATCACACTCTAACTTCAGAAGATTAAAGGTATCAAAATTGAATTTGCTTATTTTAAGCGTTGCAACCTTAGCTGCTCTGAGTAGAATCTCCCTCTCATGTTCCTCATGCCTTCTCCGTTCAAGCCGGTCTAGTTCTTCTATGAACTTGATTTGACCACGCACATCTTGGCTCATTTCATACCGGGAGTCTGTCTGAAATTAGAAAAATAACATGTAATGATCTGCAAGAGATAGGAAACGTATTCCACCACATAACTAATTTACGTCATTTTAAAAGGTTTACAACTGTTTTTTCAGATTACAGTATACAGGATTCATACTCAAATAGCCGAAAAATGTTCCATGACTTTTCCAGGTAGATCTATTCAGAATTCCAGGTTAGCGTTCTAAGTAAAAATATTTATCAGCAAATGCACCATTTAACAGGCCCTCAATAATATTAGGGATTGTAAGCCTTTTCGCTTTACTTCAACATCTCATAAGCAGGGTTGCATGATTGTCGAGCCATTTAACTCAAAATATTTTAGTTAGAAAGAAAAGAATATACGACAAGAAAAAAAAAGAGAAGTAGCAACAAACTTTGTCAGGTTCATCAGTTGCTCTCTCTCCCTCTCTTTCTCTTTTAACACTTCAACTCGCTTCTGAACTTCTTTAGTCTTGAAAATATCAAATCAGTATTCTTCCCAAAATCCAGAAGGAAAAAAACGTGTTTGAATTTCGCAAAAATTTCAAAGCAAGCCATGGCAAAAATTACCATGGTTCGCAATTTTTGCCAATCTAGCAAAACTACTCAAAATGAGGATAAATTTTCCACATTGAAACTCTTTAGTTCAAAGCCTCTTAAGGTTACTTTATCCTTCCTCAAGGGTCATGGCTACACTGGATTGTGACAAGTTTTTCTGCAGCACCACAATCATGCAGGGTTGCAACTGTTTGATTTTGAGTTCATTTTTGTCTATTGCAGCACTAACAAAAAAATATCAAAATCGGAATGGGTATGTCGTGCTGAACATTTTTCGATGGATTTTCTTTTTGGTGACGAACAATCTGATATCTTAACGAGCGTAGGTTCCCTCTATGGGAATAAATACCCCATATGGGAAAAAATACCCCATATATAATTCCCACATGGTAGGGAAAAAAAATCCCCGACTTCTACAGGTTTTGTCCAAAATTTATCTTCCCTGACTTTTGCAAAGGAAATCAATTTCCATGACTTTTCCAGGTTTTCCATGATTTCCAGGTGGTGTATGAACTCTGAGTATATATACATATAAGTTCATCCCCAAACCTTCCCACAAAAAATCTTCCAAAAATGACTGACCCATGCTAAGCCCATCCCTTTACTTTGGAAATATAGTTTGTATGCATTTGATGAATACTATTGGCGAAAAATGTTGGAATAATGGAATGATGTTCGTATTCGCATCCTCCTTGTATGTAATTCTTTGTATTTTTTATCTTTTGAATACTAAAACCTAATATGTAAGATCATACCGCACATTAAATTTTGAAATTTTTTGACCCCTGTATATAACAACCTCGTACTTTTTATTAGTCAAATTTTCGTCTAAAAAAATGGTGCAGGGCTTACATACACGTTTATAACATATGTTTGAGGATTAAATTCTGAAAACATGAAATTTTTTGAACTCTCCAATTACCAAAATATTAACATTTAATAAAAAAAGATAATTAATCAGAGCAATAAAAGATGAATTCATTTCAGAAATTAACACTTAATGAAATTCTGATAGGTTGAAACATATTCAGTTAATTGGAATACAAGTTTATTATTGCTGTTAAACAAGGAAATTCCAAGTCATAGTTTATGATAATGTATAACTATGACTTGGAATTTCCTTGTCATCCAATTCCATCATCCAATTTCCTTCATTTATTTTTTGAGATATTGCACCCAGTAAATTATATTCACAAGTTCAAAAACCTCAAAACAATTTAGAGAACTTGTATAGGATTTTAAAACAAATTATAGGACCTATTTTTTTTTTTTAAAATTTTAGGAAAAGTTCCAGACATGATAAAATAATAAATGTAGTGTATTAAATACCATTCTAGAAATTAAAAATGATTCTTAATTTCACCACAAATGGTGAATATTTAAAATAGAAACGCTTATTTTGTAAAATCAGAATTTTTCCCCTGCAACTTTTTCTATTACTATTACAGCAACTAGAATTTTTTTACAATAGGCCTATGGATGTAAAACGAATTTCAATCCTCAAATCACAACTTTGTGTTCTGAGCTACAGCGCTTCTACAGACACTGATCTTGTTGGCCTTAGAGATTAAAGTTACATTTAAATTAGCTTAAAAATGAACTAAAATATTTCTAAGAATTACCGAACGGAAAATTTGAGTGTGGACTTTTCTGAGAGAAAGACATTACCAGTATTTGTAAATAAATAAACATTTATTAACAACAAGTTGAAAAGCAACATTGAAAATAACTCTAAATATTTTAAGCTAATTCACCATAATCCCAAAGTGAAATATGCACAATAAGAAGAATAATATAGTCATCAAAAACTTCCAACTTATTAGCACAATACTTATAAGATGCTTGACCAGAGTTCAAGATGAACATTCACAATCATCCAACAGAAGAAAAATCCCCTGGTCTTGGACCATGCGGGGATCTTCCAAAAAAAGAAGTTCAGGATTCCATGTTGGAAGGTCTTCATCTCAATGATGGATTTTCACTCAGGAGATACACATCCATGTCAGAAAAAACGGTCCGACAAGAAAAAGCTAAATTAAAAGATGCATTCAAGGAGCCACACGCCCCAAATGACGTGGAGGAATTAACCTCCAAAAACAGCTTCTGCAGAAGCAAAACAACACACACGATGTCTTATCGAAAAAGAACCAAGCACCTGAAAGTGGGCGTTAGCCAAAAGTCAAGCCACAATGGCGATTCACAAGTCAAGCCAAGCACAGATGCCTGCTGCCTTATATACGAGTTGCGACCTCCAAACGCAAACACCTATGCCATCCGTAATTTGCAGTGGGAGTACGCAACTCACTACTGGTCGTGAAAGTTTAATGCTTCTTCTTTAGCTTTTGGCCTCGACAGCAAACAGACAAAGCAAGACATCTCAACTATTACTTTTGAACATGTTGTCACTTGTTTATGTGGGCGATACGGCAGACATGTCCAGATGGGGAAAGGAGAAACCAGCAGGCAATGAACGGGATAGCATGGTAAGCATTTGATTTCTCTAAGAAAAAACATGCTTTTAGCCCAATAGATCAGCATGCATGTGCACTTTTAGCCACCTCTTTTGTTAGAATTCTGACCGAAAATATGGATGCAGGAGGGGGGGGGGGGGGATTCTGCAGATCTTAGCTCGAATTTCATTAACTTTTTCGAAGATTTACAGTAATGTATTTTCATAATATTTTTCTGGTATGGATAAAAAAAGTAAAAAACTATAGCGACATCGAACTCATGCATTGCCAAAAATTGCATCCTGTGAATATCTCAACTAATTTAAAAGATGGAAGTCATTTTAACATATACTACTTTATATCCGCTTATTTTATCAGTTTATTTTATAAGTATATAGTTTAAATTATTTATTTTTATTCCATTTAATGACATCCTAATGCATCACTCCTCTAGTGCAAGAGGGTCACACTTCCAAAATCAACTACTTTCTCCAGAGAAGCATTAAAACATTTTAGTATCTAGTATTCATTTATCTCAGATTAAATGATGCTTTAGAATTTTAAAAAATTATGTGAGCATTAGTGTTTTTAAATATTTCTAAATATACGTAAAATGTTGTGCAATAATCATGAAATTTCTTATAATTCAGTTTCAGCCTAGAATTATTTTATAAAACTGGTAAAATACCCAGGTATTTATTAATTACGGTAAATGCTTAGGATATTTACCTGGGTAAATATGAAACGTTCATAAATACCTGGGTATTTATGAATTCAATTAAAGTCCACACACACACAATTGCTGTGTTTTTCTTCTTAGTTTTACAAAATTATATATATTTAAGACAAATAAGATTTTGCTTACAATAACAGAAGGTAATTTGTTGAATAGTGAAAGAAAATTCATTCTATTCAACATGTAAATAAAAGCTGACATCATTGTTTTCAGTAATCCTTATTTGTGAGAGGTTTAGTCCTTCCAAGGGTTGATCCAGCATTGGTACCAGGGTCCGTTTTTTTGTGAATTTTAAGAAGATTTTTGTGAAAAATCAAATAATTTTGTGAAAATACAAAATTTAACCATTCAGTGATTTTTTTTTTTTTTTTGCTGCTTATTTAATAAATAATTTCGCAAAAAGTATAATTTGGTGGACCGGAATTTTGTGAAGGGTCTGAAAATAGACCTGAATTTCCTCTGGCACGACCCCTGCCTCAGAGTGTCTACCAAGTTTCACAAAGTCAACTTGGTGACTTTTCGGGGACTTTGTAAACTTATTTAGTGACCTAGTATATTTTCATAATACCTGTTTTTAAAAACTTTATTTTTAATAATGATTTGAAATAACAAATTAATGCTGAATTTCTTAATATAAATTGTTTAGTTTTAAGTTTTTACATTTTTTTTACTACTGGAGCTCAATGTCTAACAAAAAAAAAGTGTGGTCAGTTCTACATTCTTCGGAACTTAAATATTAATACAAAAAGTCTGAATTAAATCTTAAAAACTCATTGCATTTTTTAAAGAAATAAACATGTTTTTGAGCATCAACTTTTAATATTTGTGCACACCGTAGTAGATGTTTTATTAATATATATGTGTATTAATTTGAGCTACCTGACTAATGAATTTCTAAGATTAAAAAGAGGCACAATTAAAAAC
The DNA here is from genome assembly GCA_038502835.1 of Octonoba sinensis. NCBI lineage: Eukaryota > Metazoa > Arthropoda > Arachnida > Araneae > Uloboridae > Octonoba > Octonoba sinensis. The sequence goes on along the minus strand of CM076606.1, from coordinate 10,124,100 downwards.
ATTAGGATTAGTACTTTGTCGAATTTAATGATCACTTTATTTTATAGTATGTGAAAAACAATTGCTAAATTTTTTACATGTTTTTAACATATATATTAAAAGAAAATAGAAAGAAATGTTATTTATTTATTTTGTAACAATATATAATGAGCACTTGGCAGGGTAAAAACCTAATGTTAAAGACAATCTAACATTGAAAAACATTTTTTATTGCATGCAAAAAAATAGGAGATTTTTTTTCTAGCAAAAATATTTTTTAAATTATATTCTTAATAAGGCTGCAATATTTAATAATTATAATCAACTGATATGATCATTAAAACCTTAGGCTAAAAATGAATATTAAAAACTCCTTAATTTGATTAAATTTGGAGGGGGCGCAGCAAAATGACGTCTGTGCAAATCCTTTACTACAGAAGTTAAAACTTGAGAAAGATGAAAAATAATAGTAAACTCGAAGTTATCAGGGCTCCCACCGCCTTCACACAATTTGTAGCAGCTTTCGGAGCAGGTAAAATGCCCTTTTTGTATCAGTTTGGAGCAGAAGAATTTAACTTTTGTATCAGTTTCGAACGAAAGAAATCGACTTTTGTATCAGTTTAGGAGCCGAAAATATCAAATTTGTACCATTTTTTGAGGATTTTTTTTCTTTATTTTTTAAATATTAAACGGCTGTTTTAAGCAATGTCATTTTCATACATCAAGGGTAAGAGCAGTTTCAAGTCTTCAAATGATAGGAAATATAAATGTCAGTCATCCTTCAAAAACTGAATAAGATTATTTCAAAAACTGGATTATATTTATATTTCTTATAAGAAATTATTGATAACCTATTCAAAAAGTAAAACTAATGAAACCTATATCCCTTATAAAGGTGTTTTTCAATACTTTCTCAAGAAACAGATTATTTTAAAAAATGTTCTGTTGTTTTTTTTCTTCTTCTAATGATTAAGAATAGCTGGAAGAAAGCTTAAAATTTTCTTCTTTTCAAAAATCATTACATTCTCTCTTTTTTGTTTAATAGCTAAAACACTATTCTTAAAAGAAAATAAGCAAAAACTAACTAATATGAAAGGTTAAACTATTTAAAACTATTTATCATTACTTAAAATTTGTTTTTTAAATGGTACTTATTTACGTATAACCATTGTGACTATAGTAACAGTAAAATTTTGAATGAATTAAATATAATTTTATATTTTATCAAAAAATATATTTGAACTCGATCCTATTTTCTACCGGCAGTAATATTTATTATTTTTCTGATTAAGAAATATTCCTTTAAATTTCAATCCTAAATGCTCACTTAGATGCTTTGGAAGTAATTAATGGCACTAAAAGCAAATTGTTGGGTTTCATACTTTTGCAGCAAGAAAATTCAAGAAGCAAATTATATTTTTCAGTTCTATAACAGAAAGGCAATACGTATTTCTTATTATAGGTTGATAATTTAATGTCTAATTATTTTTTTTTCTAACAATTTATCTTTACATCTTGAAAAAATTGTGTAATAGTTACAATTAAATTTTAACAGTCCTAGGGTTACAGCAATTGGATACTGAAAGAAACTAAAGTGAATTAAAAGAAAGAGGAAATGCATGATAATTTCATAACTTTCAAATCTAGTTAAAAAATTGAAACTTTAAGCAAGAGTATTTTTATGAGGTCGTTCATCCACAGCGAAATTTCTATTTCTTCTAATACTATTGCTTAACATATTTGCTAAAGATCATCAATTCATTAAGATATACATGCTTTTTTTAATGATTTTCTAACTTAACTATTTTTTTTTTTTTCTGAGTGTGTTCTTTACATTTATCTTTTTTAATTGCTTGTGGTTATATGATATAGATTATAATGCTTAAAGAGTAATGAGAAAAGAAAAAAAAGCTGCAATTCAATGCTTAATTTTACAGCGTTTAAAAGTCTATCTCTAAACACTTTCGGGAACAAATATATATTTTCAAACAATGTTTTTATTTAAAATAAAAATACATCTTATTTATTTACTTTGAGAAGAAACATTATAAATAGTTGAAATGAAGAAAATCCGATCTTTGTAGCGGATGCAAAAAGATTGTAGAACGTATGCACTCCTTTGCTTACAAGTGGAAAGTAGGCTTAAGGAATTTTTACGAATTGTTATAATGGAGCATTAATCTTTTTAACATATGTTCTGTTATTGATTTTTCACATTGATTAGTATTTCCTAAACATTAGAATAGAAAACACAAAGTGCACTGAGGGAAAACGCCAAGTTTATTTTTTCCATGTTCTATGAAATTTTAAACTTTTTTATCTATTTCAATAAAAATTTACTAAATAAAATGTTCAACTTAAATAGTGATAAGAGGAATTATTTTTCTCTATAATACTACAAAATATTAGAAATCATCTCTCTTCTACAAGCGTGGGATACATCACTCATTCTGCTCAATTTTCTCATCCACACTTGATGTTCTTAAGAGAGGGTAGAGCATTAATAAACATTAATAAACTGCTTTAAAGGTAAGAAATTAGTAGACCAAAGGAAAACTGTAACGAATGATGCTGATTTTAAGGTGAAAAAAGTATAATATTTAAATTTTTCCGATTTCCCCCCCCCCCCCTCCCCCTCCGAAAATCGCGATTTGCGCAAATTTTCTTTAAAAACGCATTTTGTAGCAGCATGTAGCAGAAAAATCGTTTTGGGGCAGTTTTGCGCAATTGGCGCAGCCGTGGGAGCCCTGAGTTATTGATGTCCCAGAGAAAGCATCTGATAGCAAACGAGGATTAGGAAGTTTTACCGAAGCCGATGCAACTGGATTTTGAAATGTGTAAAAAATCGGTATTGACCCTTGAAAGCGTAAAAAACAGACTAAACCGTGCGAATTTTACTCGTGATTTGTAACATTTGGCAGGCATGTACGTAGGCCACGTTCAAAAAAATTCATAGAAAAGAAAAAATGAGAAAGAAAAACTTCCAAAATTACGAATTTTTGCGCAAACGAAAATTTTTAATTTCCAATTTCACCGAAAATACGAAAAAAAATCACTCGTCTGATATACGAAAGTGTGAAATGATTTAAAACCAATTTTATATCTACCATCTACCGCATTAATCAACCCCACTTTCAGTTCTAAAAATAGCTGCGAATTGTGGCGATCATGGCCGAGAAAAAACATTCAGTGCCGTCGAATTTTTTCGTGACCGGTTATCCAGTTTTGTTACTTTTTGGGGACTTCCGTGACCCCTTTTCCGTTTTGGTGACTTTTCCAGGACTTCGGTGACCGGTAGACACCCTGTGCCTTCATAAATTCACATTTTTAGTTCATTATTCCAAATGTCCAAATATTTAATTGCTATAGCCTCATTTTGTAATTTAAAAACTAGCTGCAGAAACAAACAAAAAAAAAAATTATATTCACAGTAATTCCCTTTTCAGGCTCATCATTTCAAACATTTCCGGGAGGAGGGGAGAGAATATACTCCTTAAAACTTATGTTTAAAAAAATAAAACACATATGTTACAAAAATATATCATGTTATTTAAATACACATTATACTATACATTTATAAAATACATTTTACTGTCAAAGGGAGGATAGGGGCAGTACTTTTTCTTTATTTCTGAAAGTACATATGTTGCAGATTGCGCCAACTGCCTCATCAGAGGGCATGACGTCAGGGCCATTAAGAAATATAAACTTTCATAACCAGATGCTCATTAGAACTTCCCGGAGCGGGATGTGCATTTGAAGCCCTCGCATAGTGCTAATGTTCCTTTTAGTTTTAATTCAATGTAAATAATTTAATGTAGATGGTTAGTTTTAATTAAATGTTAATTTTTCTTTCCTCATGAGTAGTTATCATTGAATCGTGCTTGCCTCACTGAATTAGCATCAAAACAGATGAAGAACTAAGGTGAGTCAAACCTTTGTATTTTCATTTAGTACATCTCAACTCGAAAATTATTATACTGAAATAATATATATAAAAATACTGCATTTTGTGTAACAACATGTTTTGTGTAATATAGTGCGACACGTGACGGGGGGTTTAAAAATACTGTAGGAAAAAAGTGACATCATCTATGCTTGACCCCTTAGTTATGAAAATTCAAGAAATACCCTTTTTTATCAAAATGGCAATGTTTATTGTTTTTTTAACTCAGGTTAGGTGATTTCAGAACAATTATTCCTTTCGGATAAAAATTATTTAATAAATAACATCTCAAACAATTAATTTTAATAAAAACTTTTAAACACTAACTTATTCATTCAATTTTACTAACTACTTACTCATATGCAAGGAAAGCAGAACCGTCATTTGGGGTGGGGCCAATTGCCCCCAAACTCCTGACGGGAAATATATTGTATTTATATGTATGTACATGTATTTCATAGTTTTTTGAGTCAATATATGTTGAGTTTATATATACCCCCTCCCCATGGAAATTTTTGAAATGATGGGCCGGAAGGAAAAATAACTTTTTCAAAAACAAATTTTCCCCATGCATCATGTAACAAATTACAAAAGAATATGACTATTAGTAGTAAAATGCAATCCATTTCCCTCGATTTTTTCACCAGAGAAAATTAAGGCTGGAACTATCAATGCTGGCCTGCAAAGTGATTGTGAAGCTGAACAAATTATATTTGAGAGATAAACACATTTCTTTCATTCACAGTCTGATTTTTATTTTTTGTGGGAATATACTCCATACAGAGATTTATTTGTTCTTTTCTGAGGAAAAAAGCTTAGCAAGTATGGGTTTATATTAAACCCATATGGGGGGGGGGGGGGATTTTGGTATACATAAATTTTTTTGATTAAAAAAAATTAAAAAAAAACTGAGTAATTCCTAACCAGATTCTAAAAAATATTTTAAATAACATACCTTTGGATTGTCCATGCGATGTTCTGCAATGAGGCTCAGTTTCTCAATGAGTGTTTTAAGGCGCTCTTGAGAAGCATGTGATATGAGTCTAATCACTTCTGGATTCACTTCTTCCAAGCCGTGCTTTGCAGCTGCAAGGAAAATGCAAATAAACTGCATTTCAAGTTGGGGAGAACTAAAAGAATTTCGTTAAAAAAAGAGTGAGAGGGAGATATTAAATAATTTCCTTTTATTCTATTTTCTTTTTATTATATTTATTTTCTTTGAATTAAAACTTTAAAAAGATCAAATTTTGAAACTTTTTGACTAGTGTGCCTCCTCATGTATTTTTGTCCAAACAAAAGGTGGACCTGTGCAAGAATATATATGGTAAATAGATGAGCAGCACATGCATTGCAACTTGCACAATATTTTTCTGCCCATTCTTTTTTAGTGCTGTACTGTCGTGTTGTGTACATCAAAAAATTCAAAGGAACTTAATTTTCTTTTCTGATCATGACAGCAGAACTTGAGCAACAGCACTGCATAATAAATATCTTTATTCAATACTATTGTTATAATTTTTAAATACTTCATAAAGAAAAACTTACCACATTTCTGGACTTTTGCCTGTAATGCTGCAGGGAAGAAGAGAAGGCTCTCATCTGAACATGAGCGGATTTGGGTGCCTACCATCTCTGCATTTGAGGCCAGGATACGTTGACTCTCCTCTATTAAATTAACACCACCCATAGCAGCAACATCATTTAGGTCATCATCCTCTCTGGTTTAAAAAAAAAAAAAAAAAAAAACTTTAATATAAGTGAATAAAAAGTCTATTACAAACTAGTTCTATACACAAATTTCACATTCAATTGCTTCTTTTACATTTAAATATTTTTGGTAAAGTATTTGATTATGAACATAAAATCATGAACTATTTTTTCAAAGAAAGAAATTTATCTTAATACATAAAATCTTGATATTAATCTCCTTATAATTTTACTGCCATAAAATTATAACAGGGGCTGATCCAAGTGAAAATTGGGACTTTTTGCTGCCTTTTCCAAAATCCAAGTTCATAAAAAGGTCCATTCATAAAATTCAAGTTCATAAAAAGGTCCATTCATAAAATTCAAGTTCATAAAAAGGTCCGGTCCCTTCACAAAATTTAAGTTCATAAAAAGGTCCCTTCACGAAATTCAAGTTCATAAAAGAGGCTCCTTCACAAAATTAAAGTTCATAAAAGATGCCCCTTTACAAAATTTTATTGCACATATTTTATTACAATAAATAGAATTGTTTTTTTTATTTTCCATGGTCACATAATTTTTTTCACAAAAATGGGACCCTAAAAGAGAAACCTGGTTTGACCAGTGAATACTGAATTATTCTCTCTCGTTTTTAGACATAAGAACAAGTGTTTAATATTTAACTGTTTGAGTAGGTAAAAAGAATGATATGCACATGAGGAAAAAAATTCTTTAGAGGAAAAAGCAAAAAGAGATTTAAGGAAAGTTTGAATAAAAAAAGCGATATCGCATAAAAGAGGTCGAGAGAAAATTTGAAAATGTAATGAAATCAGGAAGAAAAAATTGTGCTTAGTAATGACTAAAATAAAATTCATGCCAATAAAAAATTGCAAGAATTTTGCTTCCAAATCCATAACGTGCATATGCCCAAATTTAGGGGAGTCAAACAGGAACAATTGCATCCCCCCTGACTAGAGCAATACAATGTATGTAAATAAATTTTGTTATTTTTTAAATGCAATATACATACAGTTTATACCTCTCCATAGAAAAATTTTAAATGGGCCAGTGCATATAACATTTTTTTCATCTTGTTTCAAGACTAAAAACTAAGCCCTGGTCAGACATAGAGTGGGAATACGCTAGTAAATCATACAGTAACTTCAACTTGCAGCACATTCCAACAAAATTTCAAATGACAATATTAAACTAATTTGAGGATGTTTGTAAACAACAATGATTTACTCATTGGTAAAGATACAAAAAACTCCATAAACTTTCATCCAGTGTAGACAAGAGAGACATAATGAATATTGTCAATTATATTTTGCATTATTGAAAAACAAGCAATAACAAAAGAATTAAATGCAATTATCAACATTTACCCATAGCTTATTCCAGATTCACAGTAAATCTTTCAGTTACAGCAAAATGTTAGTCATTTTTAAATCAAGAGTTTAAAATCTATATATATATTTCACTTAATGTGGACCAGTTAAAATTAAATTTTGTGATATGATACAATACTGACATCATGCAAAAAAAACTATGGTAAAACGATATTTAAAAATTTGAATAATGATTAGCCTAGAAAAGCAACTTAATTTTTTGTTTTTATTATCGCAACTTATAGACTTTAACGAATTTAATTCAATTTCTGAAAAAGTATTTTCATTCATAACTCAGTCTTTAATGAGTGGCAACACCTTAGTTTGTTTATATTGAGCGATTACTCTCATCAGTTTGATTGTTGAACTTATAGCTGGCAGATGTTCTGTGGGGGATCAGCAAGTGTTAAAAGACATACTAATCAATAAACTTTATTAATCTACATTTTAACCTGTAGTACATGAAAATTTTAAGTACTTTTGTAACAAAAGCTAGTTACTGAAAATTTGCTTCTAACTACAACAACTTTTTAATAAGGAACTTTTTTTCATTGTACAATATACAGTCCCAGAAAAAAAGGTCTTTCATTTGAATACTATTTATACTCTCTTTTTCATTTGAATACTATTTATACTAGACACATGAAATATGCCAATTTATCAGGAATAATGTACAACATAAAATGTGAAATGTAAAATTTTGTGAAGGGGTTGTCTTTACTCCCTTTTTTTTCTTTTTTTTTTTTTTGGATATTTTTCCCGATATCTAAACCCGGGTTGGCAAGCAGGGTTGGTCAGTTTTTCCCACTCCTGGTAAATAGTGGAAAAACCCGGTATTTACTGCCCTGGGAAATATTCCGTTTTACCTTGGTTGCCGTCCGGTATCTCTCGGCGCAAAATAAATAAGCTAGCAGAAGGCTGGTGTTCAGAACTGGTTAATCTGCTTGGCTATTCATTGTATTCTATAGCTGAAAGAGATTCTATGCACAGGGGGGAACATGTTGGTTATAGACATGGCCTTTGCCTCTAACGGTGTCAATCACTGGTGCACTCACCCTATATCACATTGACTTTTGACTGACAATAGCTAGTACCAAGTTCTTTATTCTAAGCCCAAATTGCCAAATTCCCAATTTTAATTTTATTTTTTAAGTTTTTTCAATTTCTCTTATTTTTGTGTAAAATTTACTATGTATTTTTAAAAGATAGGTGTTACACATGAAGCAAAGTCTAGAAAACTTTGTCAAATGGAAATCCTTGGTCCAAAATTAATACTACCAACAATTAGTTTTGGACTGCCATACTTACTCCAATATATCACAGAAGGTGATTAAGTAATATTAATTACATTTTTTTTCTTCCCACTACATAAGAGTTGCAATAGGCCTCAAATGAAAAAATTATCCATTTGATAAAAATTAAAACTGATGGATAAAGCGACTATTTGCAAAGAAAGTATCCATTACAACAGAAATTAATTAAAATGCCATTGGTCACGTTTTACTAATTGAAAATTTAAATTTTAAGGTCTAAACTATACTCTCACTCGGATTATTTCATTTTACATAGTATCCCTCAACATTTATCAGTTTTTCCCACTGGGACAGGAAGTATTAATTTTGAAGGAGAAAAATCCAACCATGAGAAAAAGCGTGGCTCAGGAGTCGTATCTGGCTCTTTGGCTACTTGAAAGCGACTCATCACAATTATACGACTGAAATTCCGATTTTAGGAAAGAAAAAAATGCACTTTGCTACCAAAAATGCATTTAAATATTATCAAATATTTACAAAATAATGATGAAATTATTTTCATTAGCAAATCTAACTGATTAGATCTAGTATTTATGTTTGAAATTAACAGCAATTAGTTAGTTGTGTAATATTACTATAAAACTTTGTAAGTAGCTTCATGATCTTTGCTCTCATTAATTGAGGTTTTACTATTTGCAGGAGAATTGCTTATGAAGATATTCTTCACGTATGCATGATAGTGTATTCATTATTTAGTGAATTGTATTAAAATATTAATTAAACTGTAATTATGGCTCTTTCAAAGTTTTTCTGAATCCCTAAAAAGGGAAATTGCATCGTTAGTTTCTAAAGTTTGCCGACCACCAATCTAAACTAACAGGGCACTATTTGTTTTGTTTTTTTCTATATGAAAATGGAAAATATGAACAAACCTAAAATTTTCAAGTGGAGGGAAGATTCCTTTCCAAGCTTTATATATGAAGGGGATTGCAATTTTTTGCAAGGGTTAAAAAAATATTTTTCATATAATATTGATAACTATACAAACAAACAGGAAAAAATGCAAATTTTCAAGCTGTCACTGAAGTGAAGTTTTCCGCACCTTCCGCCGGCAGGAAAGTCCCACCCAGTCAATTTTCAAGGACGGGATCTGAGAAATTTGGGAGGGAATCTGATCCTGAATTAGTAATATGTATACAGCCTCTTATCAACATTTTATTTCCAATTTAAAATAAGACTTTAATTGATGTCAATTGACACCTGATTTTTTTCAGAAAATATGATGGATGAATAGTTAAGAGTTTCATTTTTTTACAGGACTGTACACAACTTTCTTAAATTAAAGCATATTTTCTCTTAGTAAATTAAATATTAATCTTTTCTACAAAATGCAATTAATTTCACATTTGTATTGGTTTAAAGTAAGTTAAATTAAAATTATTGTAAAAACACAGAATTTCCCATTACATGGATAATTAATAATTGTTTATTCATACCTTGCATATTTTCCAATTATGTTACATACACCTTTGTATGCATGAACAAATATTTAATGCTAAGACCAAGGAGTAAAAAGAAGGAGACGAATCTTCTACGAGATCGCGGGTTGAAAAGTAAACCCGTTTTGCTCATCTTTCCTAGAGGGCGCTCACTCTCTATGCTCCTGGGTGTGGGAACCAAATCCATGTTAATGATACTAAAAACGGTCATTCTTTTAGCAGCTGCTGATTAAAGCAAAAAAAATTTTCCAACTTGAAATCGGTGTTAATCATCATGAAACATTATGAACTAAATATGGTTTTTGTCTCAATAAAATTGGTACATTACTTTTATAGCAAATGCTCAATGTATTTGCCGTTATAAACTCGCCGAGTTCGACCGATGACAATTGACAGCTGACAGTTGCAACGCGATTCGCTCTTTGCGAAGATTCGTGTAAAGAATGGGAGATAATTAACAGATTAAGCTTGCAATTTCCATTAAAAATTAGGATATTTATCTTTTTATTAATTAATTTTTTTTGAAAACCATCATTAAAAATGAAATAATTTTTCACTTTAAATTACTTTTAACAGGTAGAAAAAGATGCTTATAATTTTATTTACTTAATTTCTAATTTTTTTTATATATATAAATATTAGTTATCAAGTATTAATTAATTAATTTCATTTATTTATTTATGCCACGCGTTTTGCATACTGCGAAATTTCGTCTACAAGGAATAATAATTTTTCTGCTTCTCTAGATAATTAATACATTAAGCTTGCAGTTTTCATTGAAAGTTTAGATACTTATTTTTTAAAAATTATTATTAATTATTACTTTTTTTTAACCACAATTAAAATTTAAATAATATTTCACTTCAAATTATTTTTAACTGGTACAAAAAAGATGCTTATAACTCTATCATTCATAAATGATGTCACCCTTCTTGGGGGAGAGGGTCGTAAAATTGTGACGAGCGGAGACGGTAGCAAGAAGTGCGACATCATTCTTGCGCAACATAGCGTGGCATGTGACAAAAGGGGAGGATATGTTAAAATGATAATTATGCCTGACATCATTTATGAACTTTTTTTCCAAACGTTATTTGTTATAAATATTTGTTATCAAGTGTCATTTACTTGTTTATTGCTTAAACTTAATTGATTTCAATGTGAATGATGATAACATGATCATAAATGATGTCACGCTTTTCTCCGATATATTTGACCCCCCTCCCCCTTTTCCACAATTTGTCACACTTGAACGGACCCCCTACCACCCACCCCCCTTGTCACATGTCATGCTACGTTGCATAAAGCATGATGTCACACTTCTTGTTACCCCCTCCCCTTGTCACAATTTCAAGAACCCCCTCCCCCCTCAAAGCATGACATCATTTATGAATGATCCCTAAAACTATTTTAAAGCTTCATGCAAAATTTCAAACTTATGTAAGCAATATTTTAAAAGATATTCCAGTTTTTGTAAATGACTTCAGATGCTTTCATTCTGCATTTAAAAACTTTAAATGCATTTTTCTCTGCTTTATTGTTGACCAATTACAAGTAGTAAAATCCCTGAGGCTTTTGTTCAGCTAAAGATACAGCGTTGAAACTTTGTACGTATATTCCATGGAATATATTTGACAAAAATTAGCACGGGTTTGAATCTGAAGTTTGTAGTTTTCTTTTGAATTTTTTTGTCCCTTTTTCTGAGATTTTACCGAAAAAAAAATATTAAACTTCAACTAAGTTTCAGATAGTTAATTCCATGCTAACTTTTTTTTCTAGAATGTTTGGGAAGTATTAAAACAATTTAAAAAGTTGTAGTTGCAAAATTTTTTAAAAATTAAAAAATTGTAAAAAAGTTAATTTTTTAAAAATTTTAAATTGATTGTTGATTATAAGCATCTTTTTCTACCTGTTAAAAGTAATTTAAAGCGAAAAATTATTACATTTTTAAATATGGTTTCCAAAAAATAATTAAATAATGATTAGAAAACAAGTATCTTAATTTGCGATGAAAACTGCAAGCTTAATCTATTAATTATAGAGCGAAATAGAAAATATCCTAATCCTAGTACACGAAACTTCGCAGAGCGCAAATTGCGTGGCAACTTCTGTCAACTGTCACCTGTCATTCAGCGAGTTTGTAAACAGCAAATAAATTGAGCATTTTCTATAAAAAGTAATGCATCCATTTTATTGGGATAAAAACAATATATTTAGTTCGTAATGTTCGCCGATGTTTAACACCAATTTCAAATCTGAAAAAAATTTTTGCTTTAAACAGCAGCTCCTAAAAAAATGACCGTTTTCAGTATCATTAACATTGATTTGGCTCCACACATGGGAGCATTTGGAATGAGCGCCCTCTAGGAAAGGTGAACGGAATGATGCCAACTCAAGATAACGAAGATTTCGCTCCTCCCCTTTAACTTCCATGGCTAAGACACATCTACCATGTTCTACTATGAATGTCAAATTAATTAATTTTCATTTTTAAAATAAAGCATAAGTTCCATCCAATTTAACCATTTCAAAGATTATATAAATGTTGGGTACGTTGGGAAACTTTTAAAAGATAAAAGGCTAAGATTATTTGCTTCATCCAATGACAAACTATTAAATAGAGAGCCTTATAACTCAGTGCGGTTCAGAAAGAAGAAATACATAATAGACATCATGGGGCCAAGTATTAAAATATATCTGCTTACGAATAACAGCCAGCTGCATTTTAATTCACAATGGAAGCCTCACCTGAGTGAGGAGAAATTTCTTTTGACTTGCTCTTTTAAGGAAGAAGCAGGCAGGGAAGAGGTAATAGATGGCCCCTTTGCTTGAAGTGCGGTTACAGTTGCAGGTGAGGCAGCTGCTACGCTCTTCGTTCCCACAAGCAAACTCTTTGCACCAGAAACTTGAGGCACTCGAGGCTATAAAGAAAATTAGTAGGTGAAATATGAACTGAAACAAACTGTACCAGTACAATTTATATTTTATAACATACATCATGCATTTCTTTAGCGTTCCACTTTTATTTTATTTATTTTAATTGCTTGTTTCAGTTAAAATTCTTCTTAAAATTTAATTTCTCATCCAAAATTAATGATCATATTGGAAGTAATATAGTAAAATAATTGGAAATAATAATTTTTAAGTTTCCTCATATCAAAATTTGGGTTCCAAATATCTGTATATTGGAAGTAAAACGCACTACTCCCAATTTTTCATGCACATCAATAAAAATAAAATTTTAAAATATATATTAAAGGACCGTTCAAATGGTTCTCCTGAAAATATTTGGGATATAGTATATTTTACACCAACAGGGTGTCTACCAAGTTTCAAAGTCAATTTGGTGAGTTTTTAGTGACTTTTCGGAGACTTTGTATACTTATTTAGTGACCTAGTATATTTTCCTAAAACCAGTGTTATACGCTGTAACATATACATTTAATGAAGCACAGCAATTACTTAGGGATCATTCATAAATGATGCCACGCTTCGAGGGGGAGGGGAGGTTCGTGAAATTGTGACAAAGTGTGACAAGGGGAGGGGGTAGCAAAAAGTGTGACATCATGCATTTTGCAGCATAGAGTGACATGTGACAAAAGGGGGAGGGGGTCAAATATATGGGGAAAAAGTGTGACATCATTTATGAACAACCCCTAATGAACTTTTAAATTTTTTTTTTCAGTTAAAATTATTTTTCCTTCAAGCAGTTTTAATTCTTCGGTTGCACTTTGCATGACATCTAGTGTTTACTTTTTAAAAGCTTTTAATTCAGCCATTGCTTTTTTCTTTTCTTATTGTCACTTGTCATGGCATTTCATTCTGGCTTTGTGAAGAGCTTCTTTTCTTTTGTTGGAAGCATTTCAAAAGCAAAGATTATACCTTTTGTAATTGGAACATGTTCTACACCGCCATAGTTGCATATTGCTGCATAAACTAACCGTTGAGATATTAAAAAATTCTCTTCTGAGTTTTCTACTAAGCATTTCTTGTTAACAGAAAAACTCCTTTCTACAGCTGCATTTCCATGAAACAAAATGAAGACTTTTTAGATGTTTTAGAAATGGATCATTTATGCCAACTGTTTTGGATACATTCAGCAGAAATACATCTAATCTGTCCTTTTTGGCATTATATGACGCAAGAGTATTAATAATTTGATTTTCACAGAGCGTCAAATATGTTTGTTTTTGCACTGTCAGCTTCTATTGGAGACATATGTTTCTTATTTACAAACTCTTTTAAACCGAGATACTCGTTTTGGTTTAATACAGCCAAAAGAGAGAATTATTTGTAGGGAAAACAGGATAATCCTTTGACAAATGCTTTAGCTAACGGAGATCTTATTTTCAGCTTATTGAGATCTACAAAAAGCTTTGACAATCTGTATAGAAGAATATCTTTTTAGCTTCTGAAACACTAGAACAAGCAGCAGAAGCACCAAACCCTACATTTACTTGTTTTATAGGTTGATAATTTTGGCTGCAGTTTAGGTCAATGAGCAAAATATCACGTTTTTTGTTTCAAGACCAAAAAAAAAAAAAAAACGAGCAGGTAGTAGGTAAAACGAGAGTAATAGAAGCGAAAACAGGTGCTACACTTAAAATTGTGTTTTGCGAGTTTGCTATAGGGGGAGTTGGGATACATTGATCCACTTTTTAAGTCAAAAAAAATACTGAAAAATCACGGCATCACGACATAATTTTTGTAAAAGCTTATTAAAAAACCTTATATTACAAACAGAAATTACTATGCAACAGGATTATCAAATACTAAGAGAAGTCCAGTCATTACTTTAATATAAATGACTCATAATATGATCAATGTTTAACAAAAAAAAAGCATGTTATTTGGAACTTATATTAAAATTAATATGTAAAGTCTGAATTAAATCTATAAAAACTCATTGCATTTTTTAAAGAACTAAACATGTTTCCGAGCATCAACTTTTTAAACTGAAACAACTATAATTTCATCCCTGCCAACTATTACAAATACTAATGAAGCAACTATAGTGAAAAGAAAAAATATATATATAAATTTGCAAAGTACTAAAGCATTATATGAAGAGCATAAAAGAGCAATTCTTAAAGGAGAGAGTAAGCTTGGCACTAGATAAATAAAGAACTATAAGAGGAACAACATTATTAATACACAATGAACACTTGTGCACACCATAGCTGATTTTTTATTCATATATATGTATATTAAATTGAACTACTTGACCAATGAATTTCTAAGATCAAAAAGAGGCAGAATTAAAAATATTAGGATTAGTTTTTTGTTGAATTTAATGATCACTTTATATTATATGAAAAACAATTGCTAAATTTTTTACATGTTTTTAAATTATATAGTAAAAGAAAATAGAAAGAAAAGTTATTTATTCATTTTGTAACAATATGTAATGAGTACTTGAAAGGGGGGTAACCTAATGTTAAAGACAGTCTAGCATTGAAAAACATTTTTAATTGCATTAAAAAATAAGGGATTTTTTTTTTTTCTAGCAAACATTTTTAAAATTATATTCTTAATAAGGCCGCAATATTTAATAATTATAATCAACTGATATGATCACTAAAACCTTAAGGCTAAAAATGAATTTTGAAAATTCCTTAATTTTCCTTTAAATTTCGAGTGGGTGTAGCAAAATTACATCTGTGCACAGAAGATGAAACTTGAGAAAGATTAAAAATAATGGTAAGCTCAAAGTTATTGATGTGCCAGAGGAAGAATCCTATAGCAAACGAGAACTAGGAAGTTTTACCGAAGCCGATGAAACTGGATTTTGAAATGCGTAAAAAAATCGGTATTGACCCTTGAAAGCGCAAGAAACGGACTAAACGCGCAAATTTTAATCGTGATTTGTAACATTTGGCAGGCATGTACGTAGGTTACGTTAAAAAAATTTCATAGAAAAGAAAAAATGAGAAAGAAAAACTTCCAATATTATCAATTTTTGCGAAAACGAAATTTTTAATTTCCATTTTTTCCGAAAATACGGAAAAATCACGTCTGATAATACGAAAGTATGAAATGATTTAAAATGTTATATCTACCATCTATCGCATTAATCAACCCCACTTTCAGTTCTAAAAATAGCTGCGACGCAAATTGTGGCAATCATTGGGCTGAGAAAAAAACATTCAGTGCCGTCGAATTTTTTTGTGACCGGTTATCCAGTTTCGTTACTTTTTGGGGACTTCCGTGACCTTGGTGACCGGTAGACACTCTGACCAATGAGACAAAAAGTTAAATGATTCTTTATATATATATATATATATATATATACATATTTTAAATTTTAGTGGTAAAAAGTGGACATAGTGCTTTTTATATTCTACAGTGTATTTTTTTTTTTAAATATTTATTTATTTATATTTATTGTTAGTGTTTTTCAATTTTGAAGTTGATTTCTCTATGATTCTGAACTGCATCCATGCCACAGTATGAAACTCTTAGAATAAAGCATGTATGGAATCTGATATCGGTGTTAATTCCTTTTGCAAAAAAAGTCTGCTTGAGATTTTTTAATTGGATAATTCTGAAATAAGAGCTCAGTTTAAACAAAATAAAGGGATGAGGTTAATAAAAAAAGAGAAACTGAAAAAAGAAACATGAAAATTTCATACAAGCTATTAAGCAAAACTTCTCAAAAAAGCGGAAATTTTGGAATTTTAAAAAGCGGGAATCATCTGAAAAGCAGATATATCTCATAACGTAGAGAAAAATAAATAAAGATTACTGATCAGACAATGAAAAGTTTTTTTATGCTTCTACTATAGATAGGTGATTCTTTCCATACTTCAAACTTATACTTGGAAAGTACAGAGATTCCTAGAGAACGCATGAAATTTCTTTGGAGCAATAGGCATATCAAGCTCTTTCGATTTTCCTAAGTAAGTTTTTTAAATATGTGTTTCCTACCTTTTCTTTTAACCAAGGATTTTTAATGTTTAGGTTTTAGTTGTCATAATAAGAACAATAAGAAATGAAACTATATTTCTTAAAAAATGATAAATGTTGAACATTTAAACAAAAAAAAAAAACTAATAGAGGGAAAGCAAGCTTTGATACACACTTTTCGATTAGGGCAACCTTATATCTTCCCAAGAGTAAGCAAAACAGCTAAGCTTTTAAGGCGCCATTCACAATTCGTCCCTCTGATTGCTGCTAAGAATCCTAAGAAGCAATGATGATCTCACAGCTGTAGAGTGCACAGGGTGCCAAATTGAAAATTTTATGATAAATTGACAAAGTTCTTTTATTCTTCTCTACCTACAATATGCTTGTAACATGAAATATGTATCATTTTTTGCATATGAAGTTGCCAACAACCGATAATCACCAATAAGAAGTTGTTGTTCAGTGTCATTTCTTCAACACCTGTCTGCTGGCATGGCAAAAAAAGCAAAACTGAATATTTTTTGCATATGCTAGGTGTGCAGGGCTAATTGGAGCACTTGGTGGTTTCTGAGTGAATAAAACTAATGCTTCACTTAGAATAGCTTGAAAACAAAATAATAATTACAAAAATATCTTTTTCCAGCTAAGAGAAATATCCAAAAAAATTTCTGAAAAACATTTTTTTTTCTTTTTAGAAAATGGAAAAAGCGGAAATGAAAGCAGGAAAAATCTCATTGCTAAAAATATTAAAGTAGCCAGTTCATACTTGGTACAGATTTTAATGCTACAACTCTATGTATTTCCCAATAAAATAGATATTACTGATTGCTTTTCAAAGATATTATTTATTATATTTTTACATATATTTATAAATTTCTGTAAAATTCCAATGAGAAGAAATGTTAACAAATGTTCTGTTCCATTTATACCATTTAATAACATTAAGCACTTAAAGACTCACTTGTGTAAATCGACTGTTTTGTTGTAGTAAGCAGTGAGTTGGTGTACTGGAAGCCAAAAGTCGAACTTGTGTGACGGGAGGACCCAGCTGGGGTCGTTTCGAACCTAACTGGACAGACGGACATGGAGCCAATCAATATATCAAATAAAATATACATAAAATATTTATCAAATTATAAGCAAAAATTGGCTGAAACAAAATAAAAGTTTACATAAATACACAAATAAATCATTAGCAATAAACTAAAGCTGCAATTACTATTATCATAAAACTGTTTATATAATCACCAGTACAGCAACTATCCTGATTAAATTAAAAGGAAAGACAAACTTTCATTTTTGCCAAGGAATACTTTTAGTTGAAGTGAAGGAAAATATTTAGCAATAAAACATAACAGACTTCTTACTTGGTAATGTAATATGTGCTTTTTATCTTTTAAAATAAACAATTCTTTAGTATATTTTGGGGGGAAAATGCAGAGGATACAATTTCTTGTTTCACTATCTTTAATTTACACATTCAGATCCTATACCTTTGTTGTATATTTATAGAAACTAAACAATACTATTTAGTAATTTTAATGCAATAAAAGACGATAACGATATGAAGCATTTTTATATATAAGAAGGAACACACTAATAATAAGTGTTTGGATTCGCCCATCACACTTCATTTTGCATAATTTCATTTGCGCATGTGCGTTTTTTCAGTTATATATAGCTCGCCGCCAGGTGCGGTTCAATTCCAATTTCAATTCAATTCATTCAATTGTATGCTTCGACTTTCACCGCACTGACGTGCAAAAAATAAAAACCTTAATTTGAAACTGCGTTATGTTTGATTCAAGAAGTTGAAGCCACCCCGTTCCGGACAAAAGTCGATCCCTTAAGCTGGGAAAACATTGGAGGTTCCACCGAGATTTTCGTCGTGGTTTTCATCTGATCAGAAGTAAGAAATTTCTTTTACTTTTACAATGGAAGCCGCAGAATTCATCAGACTGCGTGGCTACGAAAAAGCGGCTCTGACCCGTATTGAAACCTTTCTAACCACCACCAGCTCTGATACGAATTCAGTCAACATTAACAATAGACTTGTCGGGTTAGAAGAAATATTTGCTAAATTACTTGAGTACGACGCTGCTTTACCCTCAGATCAATCTGAAATTGAAGAGCTTGAAAATCGTTATTTCGTCGCAAAAGCGGATCTTCAAGAATTATTGAAGTCGACATCACATGTTGATCAAATTGATCCAAATCCCAGTTTTCTAAATGCAAGCTTTGGAAACACTTCGGATTTTCGATTGCCTAGATTGAACATACCTGTTTTCAATGGTGATTACACTCAATGGCTTAATTTTAAAGATTTGTATCAAGGTATTGTTCACAATAACAATGCGTTATCTAATATCCAAAAGTTTCAATACTTAATCGGATTATTAGGTGAAGGTCCGAAATCAATAATCCAACACATTCCCGTAACAAACGCTAGTTATGAGGAAGCTTGGACGAAACTCCTCAATCGTTACAATAACAAAAACAGATCACTAATACTCTGTTAGCACCTTTTTCGAGCAAAACGCGATTACTGAAGCTAATGATTGTAACTTGAGGTCTCTTGCCGACACTTCCGAGCAAGTTGTCAGAGGTTTAAAATGCGTTGATGAAAAGGCTACTAAACCGGATATTTGAATAATTTATATGCTTTTAAACAAA
The DNA here is from genome assembly GCA_038502835.1 of Octonoba sinensis. NCBI lineage: Eukaryota > Metazoa > Arthropoda > Arachnida > Araneae > Uloboridae > Octonoba > Octonoba sinensis. The sequence goes on along the minus strand of CM076606.1, from coordinate 10,104,773 downwards.
GTTGATCCTGAAACTCGCCGTTTATGGTCATATAGAAAAGATGAGACTGATTATCCGTCATTTGATAATTTCATACAATTTTTAAATGATATTTTTTTTTTTTTTTTTTTTTTTTTTTTTTTTTTTTTTTTTTTTTTTTTTTTTTTTTTTTTTTTTTTTTTTTTTTTTTTTTTTTTTTTTTTTTTTTTTTTTTTTTTTTTTTTTTTTTTTTTTTTTTTTTTTTTTTTTTTTTTTTTTTTTTTTTTTTTTTTTTTTTTTTTTTTTTTTTTTTTTTTTTTTTTTTTTTTTTTTTTTTTTTTTTTTTTTTTTTTTTTTTTTTTTTTTTTTTTTTTTTTTTTTTTTTTTTTTTTTTTTTTTTTTTTTTTTTTTTTTTTTTTTTTTTTTTTTTTTTTTTTTTTTTTTTTTTTTTTTTTTTTTTTTTTTTTTTTTTTTTTTTTTTTTTTTTTTTTTTTTTTTTTTTTTTTTTTTTTTTTTTTTTTTTTTTTTTTTTTTTTTTTTTTTTTTTTTTTTTTTTTTTTTTTTTTTTTTTTTTTTTTTTTTTAAACTTCATAGGGGCACGCCGTAAAATTAATGAAGTTCAAAACTTTATCAAAACAATCAACAAACCCACAATAGTAAACTTCTTTGACACCTCAGAAATTACTTGGCATTTTATTCCCCCTTCTTCTCCCCACTTCGGAGGAATCTGGGAAGCGGGGGTCAAATCTGTGAAATTTCATATAAAAGGATCCATTGGCGACAAACGCCTCACTTTTGAAGAGTTGAGCACACTGTTGTGCCAAATTGAAGCGATTCTCAACTCTAGACCCTTGGTATCACCCGATAATGGCATAGAACCTTTATATGCATTAACTCCTTCTCATTTTTTAATAGGAGAGAAATTGACATTTCTTCCAGATGATTCAACAAGCAACATTCCTCCTAGAACTCGCTGGCAGCTTGTTCAAAACATCCGAAACAGCTTCTGGAAACGATGGCATGGAGAATATCTGCATTCTCTCCAACAAAGAGTTAAGTGGAGAGTACCTCATCAAAACATGAAGGTTGGGGACCTCGTCATCTTGAAAGAGTCTAACCTTCCACCTTCCACGTGGCCGTTGGGCCGAATTGAAACATCCCGGTGAAGACGGGGGAGTGCGAGTGGTCACCATTCGAACTGCAAAAGGACTGTTAAAACGACGCATTTCAAAATTAGTTAAACTGTAAATTAATTTTGGGCGGGAGTATGTTTGGATTCATTTTGCATAATTTCATTTGCGCATGTGCGTTTTTTCAGTTATATATAGCTCGCCGCCAGGTGCGGTTCAATTCCAATTCAATTCATTCAATTGTATGCTTCGACTTTCACCGCACTGACGTGCAAAAAATAAAGACCTTAATTTGAAACTGCGTTATGTTTGATTCAAGAAGTTGAAGCCACCCCGTTCCTGGCAAAAGTCGATCCCTTAAGCTGGGAAAACAATAAGCATGATAATTAAAATGTGTATTAACAAGCAATTTTGACACATAGCTTCTCCAAAAATTGTGTTTTTTTTTTTTTTGAAGATTATCATATTTTATTAATTCAAATACCAAACATTTCATATAGCAAACACAGAGGAATAAATAGGTTCATGAATTAGCAAAATATTCAAGATATATTGCCTGCTTTTTAAACAACATAATATTCAGAAAAAGTAAAAAAAAATTAAGCAGGCTGACCCACCTGAATATTTTGCTGTAGATTAGCCGATGCAGGATGTGGAAGGGAGATAGCCTCTGGAGGTGGGGGTCTGACCCCCTCTATAGTCAATTCCTTTGTGATCAAAGAATGGCGAAGGTATGGTAGATTTTTCTACAAAAAATGTTTGACACAATTCTTAACATTATTATTCCTCATACTATGAATTAACAAATTTCATTGGTTAAAAATTATTATTCTAACACAGCCTACAAATGTACCAGCTAATTTCAGACTGCAGTAGAGTCTTGATAATTCAAGTCTTGATAGTTTGAGTTCCCCATAAATCCGAGCTAGCGAAAAAATATCGGCTTAGCTCCACAATTCCAAGAAAATAATTGAACAATGAACCTACTCTTCTCACGCCATTTTCTTCTGCAGGGGACCTAGGATCTTGTCTCCCCACATTCCAAAAATAGATTAAGGACATAGGATTGCCAGATTGTGGGAAAAATAATGAATTGGGTTACTTTTATTAGTCATGACTCCATGGCGTAATATTGCTGCACGAAAAAGAAGCAGAGTATTCAAACAAAAAACAATTCAGAATTACTTTTAAATATAATTAACTTTCAATCATGTAACTGTATATAAATACATTTCCCCTTTAAATATACCAAACTGAAATTTAAAATTTGCTTTACTCTCTTTTATTTATTTATCAAATGTTATGATTTCTATAATTCAAGTTTTATATAGTTCGAGGTAGCTCCGGTCTCGTCCACCTCGAATTATCGAGACTCTACTGTATTAGCAAATGACATATACAAGTAACATTTCTTTTTTTTACTCTTCATTTTTGCATTATTTGTGTACTATATTGTTTGGAATTTCATTTGCATCCCCCCCCCACTCCCACTTCAAACTCTGTAAAACTCTTTTCACCACCAGCACACTGACCATACAGGAAAACAGACTTCTTGCCCTTGCTTCAATATTAATGTTTGCAGAGTAATTCATTTGAAAAAGGAAAAAAAAACTAAGATTCTGTAGTTAAAAAATGCCATTAAACGTGTATGAAAGCAATGGCACTTAGAGAAATGGGTAATCAATCTGAAGACTTATATTAACTATTAAAGGTGAAATGACTCCATTTCGGACAGCTCCTTTATATATCTTTATTGGAACATTATTCGAACACAACTACTGTGCGTACGCCGCTGGAGGCTTCGTGACTTCTGCCAGGAGTGGCACGTTGGGAGTGGAGGTGTTGACTTCACCCGCGCTTTTCTCTCCTTGGCCGAGTGACGTCACCAGCCCCTTTCTCCTGTACGTCGAGTGACGTCACCAGTGCATCTTTCCCGTTGGCAAAAACATAGTGGCGGAAAAGCTGTACTAAATGCCACAAATCACTCAAAAAATATCTTATATTACGAAAAAAAATTATCGGTAAAATGTCTTTTACTAATGAATACAGGAATAAATTACAGAAATCTAGAGGAGGGAGAGATCTAAAATATGTAACATTATGTACATTGACCAGGGTTCGCACTAGGCCACGCGATCCTGGCAGTATTTTTTGAAATCCCACTCAAAAAAAGTTCGTATGCACGCTGTTCCCGCAACTTGCGGACAGGCGTTCAAAACATCGAGATACGAAACTATTATACTAAACTGGTAATTCAATACAAACTAAATGGAGTATGTTAGTTTACAACTGCCATCTTATCCTCATTAATGAAAAGAAGAATCTAGGAGCCGTATTTATCACATATAATAACATGGGGGAACAATTAACAACAACATAACATTCCTTGTGATTATCGAACAATTTAAGCCCTTTGTGAATGCAGACTTATCTTCATTTATTCTATTCACAGAGAACAAAATCAAAAAAAGGAGTGGGAAAAAGCAATCTTCCTTGGTCACAAGGTTACAACAGAATGCTGATTTCTAAAATATACAGTTTTCATTGAAAAACATCAATAGATAATATGACATATGATCAGAAAAAATGGAGGAAATATTAAACTAATTTTTAGGATTTTTTTGTAAAAATCACACATCAAAGAATGTTGGTTAAATAACCAAAGTACCAGAGGATCTATTTCATGCATAACATCTTATAAAGCACCCATTTTTGCGATCGCGAATTTTGTGAAGGATCCGTTTTGTGTGAAACTTGTTGATGATTATTCTTTCTTTGCTGAGCATAGCTTAGATAATCATATTTTATTACATAGTTTGTATTGGATCATGATCGGACAATTTAGTAATATTTTTAAAACAAAAACAAAAAGAAAAGTTCCCACTTAAATTTTAAAAATCCCACTTAAAATTTTGGTCAAGGTGGGAAATCCCACCTTGTATTTTTCCCCAGTGTGAACGCTGATTGACATAAATGCAATATAATACCTTGCTGGCGATATTTGAATTTTATCGTCCATTTGGTAAGATTTTCACCGGCAATGTTTGGATTTTAGTGCCAATTTGGAATGTGTCTACTGTACTTCAAGTTATAGCTTCAAGTTTCGATGTGGTAACTTTTTTTGGTTATTGGACTTGAAGAAGGTGGGTGAGGCGTGTTTTCAGTTAGGAAATGTTCTTTTTATAAATATTGTTACTTAGTTCAAATTTTGAATAGAAATTAAAATACAGTGATCTCTTACTTATACGCGCTCTCGTTTATGCTCGTTTTTCACTTATGCGCGTTTTTCCTATGGTTCTGGGTAGCGATACAGGAAACCAATGATAACTCTTATTCATTTACATGCGGTGCTAAAAAGGGAGCTCAAGCTTATGCGTGCTGAAAAAAATTTTCAGTTCAAAATCTAACTTCCTCAAGTCAGGTGTTTCTTATCACAAGTATTTCACCCTTTTTTTTTGCTTCTAGGAATTTGTTCTCTCCCTTCCCCTATTGTTAAGATTCCAAGAAAACATTCCCCTTAATGTATACAGAGGATTTAACGCCGGGGTACGGGGTACTTGAGATTGATGTCAGCAAAAGTTGCATTTGTGCTCCGTCTAATAAGAATACAGTACGTGACACTGATTACTAACGAAATCTTCTTTAGCGTTCGAGCTTTGTTGCTTTTTAAAATGGCAAAAAGAACGCACTTGTCCCTTTCGTTTAAAATGAATGTTATCTAAAAATTCGAAGGAAATCCCTGTTAGCATTTAGCCTGTGTCTCAGTACTTATCCCTTTATACCATAACGGGAATTTATGCCAACGCGTACGAAACAATGACGTATCCCCATTCTCCAAAGTTCCAATCCGCCAAATTAGCATAAATTGTATGAGGCTTGGCGGATCTGGCAGGGGAGCGAGGTATATAAGAGCGTGTCTCCGGACTCAACGTCGTTCGTACCCGCTTGCTTACCGCGTCGCTCTTTTCAACAGCTTGTTTTTGAGGCCGCCAGTATTGGCCAATGGCTGCCATGCTCGGCACTTGCTTCTCGGTTAGATGTTTTTATTAGTCTTAAGAAAGAGTTAGCTGTTTTCCGGTAGCCCAGTCAAAATCTTTGTTTGTTAATTAAGATGAGGTTGATTTTAACTTTTGTTATTTTTCAAGATTATACACACTTTTGTTCTCTGCATTTATCAGAAGAATAGTATAAGATTCGATTTTCAGGGTGCGTACACTATTCTCCAAGTAAAAATCAAGCACTTTCCAGGACTCTTCATAGCAAAAATCACGTAAATCTAACCACTTCGAATACAAGTTACATTACAAGCCAGAAAGATTTCCTTAATACTACTTAATTTAGAGCACTCTAACTGTAATAAAATAACTTCATATTCAATACTATAAAAATTTACCAGACCGCACATTAATTAGATTTATGTGTTGTATCGGCTGTGTATGTAACGAGCCATAGCTTTATTGCTTGTCAGGTCAGACATGTGCCTCACTGAGAAAAAATACTGAAAAATCGCAACATAACACTTTGTAAAAGCTTATTAAAAAGTTTATTACAAGCATGAATTACTATGCAATAGAATTATTAAATACTAAGCAAGTCAACTCATTACTTTAATATTTAAAAAAATGATTGGGGCATTATGTCTAACCAAAATAAGGCGTGGAAGTGGCATGACATTTTTTTATTCAAGAAATAAACATGTTCCTGAGCAATAACTTCTTAAACTGAAATAACTGTTTCATACTTGATAATTATAAAAATTTTAATGAAATGAAATAACTTCAAAATTAGGCGTGAATAATTTTTTACATCTTTTTATATATTGAATTAAAATAGAAATAAATATTATTTATTTATTTTGTAACATTGTAAAATGAGTACTTGAAAGGGGAGAGGGACCCTAATGCTAAAAACGATCTAAAATTTAAACATATCTTAAATTACATGCAACAAAAAAGAGAAAAAAAATTTAAAAACGAAACAAAAACAAAACTGTTTAAAAAAAAAATTTCTGCCACAAAAAGAAAAAAAACTTAAACAGATTTTTAATAAGGTTCTAATATTTAATTATTATAATCAACAGATGTATCACTAAAACTTAAAAGCTAAAAATTCCTTGATTATCAGCGACATTTAGAGTGGGCGTGGCAAAATGACGTTTCTGCAAGCACTTTACAGAAGCTAAAACTTCGGAAAGATTAAAAATATAGATAAGCTCAAATTTATTGATGTCTAAGGGGAAGAATCCGATATTAAACGAGAACTAGGAAGTTTTGCCGAAGCCGATGCAACCAGATTTCGAAGTGCTGAAAAAAATCGGGATTGACACTTAAAAGCGCCAAAAACGAATCGAATGTGTAAATTTTACTCGTAATTTGTGAAACTTTGCAGGAATGTACGCAGGCTACTTTCAAAAATGTTCATAGGGTAAAAAAAAATAGAGAAAAAGAAATCCAAATTACGAATTTTTGCGGAAGCGAAATTTTTAATTTCCACAATTACCAAAACTACGGAATTCCGTCAAAATACGGAAAAATCACATGTCTGCAGATAGAAATTTGAAGAAAGGTGAATTTTCCTGTTGATAAGTTGTAAAGAAATAGTAAAAATGAGAAAATCAAGGACTTTCCAGACATTTTTGTACATTATTCCAAATTTCCAGGACTTTCAAGGCCTTGAAAAAAAAATTATGTAATTCAAGGACTTTCAAGGTTTTCCAGGTCGCGAACGCACCCTGGATTTTTTAATTATCAATCCCAGCATATCAAAAATACCTTTAGCTAAGCAATTTTATGTCTCTGAATCAACATTGAGGGGCATTTTAAAAAATCGGGAGGCAATAATTATGGCTAATAAAGAATGGAATTCAGTCAAAAAAAAGTAGGATTTAAGGGGGAAGTTCAAACCGTTTGAGAGAGTTTTGTTACTATGGTTCGAAGATGCTCGTGCCTTGAACATCCCTATTAATGTGGAGCTCCCAAGTTAGAAGGCCGCACAATTGTCAAAGAGTTTTTGATATGGATAACTTTACTGCTTCACATGGATGGATAGAAAAGTTCAAAAAAAAAAAAAAAAAGGACATAAATGGCGACTCGTGTTCTTGCCGGGGAATGAAGGCACAGTCGAACAGTCGCGAGGAAACTTAGCTTCTTTGACGCTATGTACGTCTCTTTTCCCATTTTTCACTATAACTATATGCATAATATTACTTAACAATTACTGTCTACACTGGGCTGATGTTTGCTCTTTTGTGGTTTTCTACTTTGGCACGCTTTTCACTTATGCGCGTTTTTGCCGCGAGCCCCTGTAACCATACATAAGTGAGAGATCACTGTTGTTGTGAACAAACTAGAGTGTAAGATCAATGTAATAAAAGAATTAAAACAAATTAACTTTGTGCAAGTAAACTGTAATAAAAAGTATAATTTCACGTTAATTTAAAACACAAATGAACATTAAAATGCAGACATATGTTTCGGGATTGCTTGGAATCCCTTTTTCAATGCGACAGGAAGCTTCTAGATGCAAAACATCCAAATGAAGCAGACAAAACAACAAAAACAAAGCTTATATAGCCAAAGACTTATCAGTAAATTAATGAGAATAAAGGCAGCGTGAAGAGGAAGTAGAAGTAGCAGGGAAGGCACCAATAAGAGAGCAACAATTGAATCCAGTTGAAAGTACAGGAAGTAAAAGGAATATCGATAAAAACAAAGCAAAAAAGACGACAACATGCACAAAAATGTGAAAATACATGAAAATTGAAAAAATAATAAAATACAAAGAATAAATGGAAATAAAAATAAATACAGAAAATACCAAAACAAAAAGCAAAGCAAAGTACATATGTAATTTCTCTTTCCCTCCCCCTCCTTTACATGTGTACTTTGTTTTGTTTTCGTTTTGGTATTTTCCATTTCACTCCTGTACTTTCAACTGGATTCGTTTGATGCTCTCTTATTGGTGCCTTCCCTGCTACTTCTACTTCACGCTGCCTTTATTCTCATTGGTTTACTGATAAGTCTTTGGCTATATAAGCTTTGTTTTTGTTGTTTTGTCTGCTTCATTTGGATGTTTTGCATCTAGAAGCTCCCTGTCGCATTCAAAAAGGGATTCCAAGCAATCCCGAAACATATGTCTGCATTTTAATGCTCATTTGTACTTTAAATTAACGTGAAATTATATTTTTTATTACAGTTTTTTTTTTTGCAAGATCAATGTTGTTATGATTCTAGTTTTATTGGTAATGGCACTAACCACCTACCTGGTCTATCATGCAATTACCAAACAAAATTTTAATTAATTTTAAAATAAAGTTAACTGTAAAAATGGAAAGAATTTTATACAATTGTAGACAATTATTTCAATAAATGACAATAACATAAAAATATGCCTAAAAATTTGTAGTTTTAAATAAATCATCAGTTAAATTCAAAATTATATAATTTTTTTTTTTTTTTAATTGATGAGTGATTACATTGCATTATTTCAATTTAGACTGCATGAATTCACTTTTTTACATTGAGATGCATCAAAACACTGTGATGTGAGGCTGGCAAAGTAGCACGATGTAGAAATTCCTACATCATCCAGCCCTACCAGGTACGATAAAATTTGGATAATTTGAAGCTGGAAGGGGCCACCAACTAAACTTCAAACTATCCAAAACTTTGAATTACACAAGTCTAATTTTTGTAGCCTAATTTAAGGCCTACAAATGCCGATAATGCTTGTACTGTCAAAACCGATGTCAATAATCTTTTTTGGAAAATGTCAATGCAGGTATATAAAATAATTAAACATTGTATCTATCAACAAAATAAAATTTATTTTGTACCTAATATAAAAGAAAACTATAGCATATACAAACGAAAACAGGAACATATAAGTAAAGTATTACTTTTACAAAACATTCTTTGGTTAAGTACCAAAATTATATAACAAATTATGTACAACAGAAGTGTTGGATTGCTTCACTAAATTGAGTCTTTCGATTTTAACAAAAACAAAAAAAAATTTCTACACATGCTCTGACCATTCAAGAAACCAATAATAATCAGTCATGTGTCAAAACATTGTGGAGAGAGGGATTAGGGGTGATTCACTGTTAACCCAGTAAAGTGTTATCACTAACCAGCAAAGTGTATAAATGTACGTGAAAGACTCGGTCTCAGGGGTGAATGCGGGAAGTCAGTTGTCACAGGTGGATAAAAGGATAATAGAATCTTTCACAATAGAAAGCAAGACAGTAATCTCGCTAATTTACCATTTGCTGCAAACAAACAAGTAGGATAAAATTTTACCAGACAAAAAAGTATTTTAACGTACTTTTGTCGATTTCGGATGGAAAAAATTTTGAATTAAAGAAGTTGTACTTCGAATTATCCAAAAATTTTAACATTGATTTGAATACAAAGGTTAAGGGACCAAGCAAAATCTTCGAATTAAAGACTTTCTACTGTATAAGAAAAGTTCTACTGTATAAGATTCAATATTTGCTCCTCCCTTTTGAGAGCAATACAAAAATGGTTAAATAGAATCATATTAGGGCAAGTTAGAAAGTTATTTTGTGTTCAATTAATTATTATTGGTATTACTGAACAGCAAATATTGAGAGGGGCTACCAGATCCCCTCCATCTTTCTAGCATTGATTGAAAAAAATTTAAATTCTAGCCCTAGAATCTATATATATAAAATGAAAGTTTGATGAACTTTCGAGTTGGCAACGCCCTTGTGGCTATACGCTCTACAGCAAAATCTACACAACGTACGATTACGAAAATTGGCACAAAATTCTATTATATCTTGGTGGTTTGCACCTCGAAGCTATTTTTTTTTAATTCGTTCTATATTCTTTAAATTTAACAATTAAAATTTTAAACTTCAGCATCCTCCAGCCATTTTCTTTACTTCACGCGAGTTCTTCATAGCGAATTGAAGTGAAGGGAGCTATAGCAGTTGTTGTTGCTGTCGTCAGATACCGGCATATTCGATGAGAATGATTTCAGTATATGCTTACTTGAAATTTATTTTTATGTATTTCCATTAATTTGATTTATTTTGTTTCTATGTATTTCCATTAGTTTGATTTATTTTGTTGTGTATTTCCATGCCTAACGATTAATTAATTTTGAGATATTCTGTTACGTTCCCTTCCTGATTCTTTTTTAGTTTCAGCTGTTCTTTCAATTTATGATTGTTCTTTTTCGCTAATCGTGTAGTTTATGATAATGTTTACTTAAGTTTAATTTTTTTCAATTCATGATTGTTCTTTATCGCTAATCGTGTAGTTTATGATGATGTTTACTTAGGTTTAATTTTATTGCTCTTCGTTGATCGCTAATTGTGTAGTTTTTTCATTTCAGCTCAACTTTACCGTGTTGTTTTTCTTTTGCATCAATTGTATACATTTGTTTTGTTAAACTTATTTATTTATGTGAGGATTAATTGGATCCAAAATCATTTTTGGCCTAAATTTATTGCATATTGGAGAAAATCATTTTATTTCCTGCAAAAATTAAACACAAACAAGCTTCAGAAGCTCCAATTATGGGTTCGTTCATTTGCAAACAGTTCGGTAATCCGATGAATGCAATTTTTGAGTTACAAAAATTTTTTTCAGAGAAAAAAAGAACTTCTGGCATTAATATAAATAGACCTTTCATTCAATTACTTGAAAGATTATTTTTGAGCTTTATATATATGCATATGTACTGTTGTGTTGAGGGGGAAGGGGGGATTGTTAACCTAAGTATATAGTTTTATATTTTAAATTTTTGGCGCATACTTTTTCCGAGAATTTTGTGTGAAGCTTCGATTTCTTTTTCCGCTAAGAATCAACCATGGTTCATGGTTTACTGGAAAGGTGAAAAATTTGATTTCCTTTTTTAGAATGTTGCTGCTAGATTTTGATAATTTATTGAAATGTTCGATATTTTTTTCGTTCAGCATTATTTTTTTAATTTGCAACCTCCCGTGGATACATACATTCAAAATAAAATTAGTATGTTGTTTTTAAATAAAAAATTTTAAATATAGTTGGTATTTATGCATTTTAATGAATTTAGATCATTGATTGATATGTTCGATATTCTTTTCTTTCAGTATTATTTTTTAAATTTGCCTTTTATTATACAGAAGTGTCAATCGCTTCCACTCTTTATTGTGTTGAACCTAGAATGTTCTTGGGCCTGCTTAAGCAATTTATATCGAATTCAACCATTATTACTCAATTAAGTGACTCGACCAAACAGTTTAATTCATCTGAACTGTTCATAAAAATAATAATCATTCATTGCAACAAACAAGTGGCAAACAACTTTCACTCGAGTGGTGAAGAATTTTTTCTTTTGACAGGGCACTGCTTCAGTGAAGTTATGGGGGGGGGGGGGGTGTCCCTCATATGATGCACACATTTAAAATAACAAAAGTACGTTGTTTTTAAATAAATGATTTACAAAATAATGAAGATAATTTTAGAAATCCCACAGATGAATGTAAACAGCATTGGGGGGTCTCTGGTTGTTTCGTAACGATTCAATGTCTGCCGATTTAATTTTTTCATTCTAGATATTTGCCTTATTACGAATAATCCTGTTAAAATTTGATGCTCCATGGATTGGAATAATTGTTTTTTTTTTTTTTCAAATGCTGCTGGATTTGGATCATTTATTGAAATGCGACCAACCAGTTTAATTCATCTGAGCTGTTCATAAAAATAATAATCATTCATTACAAAAAACAAGTGGCAAACAACTTTCACTCGAGTGGTGAAGAATTTATTTTTTCTTTTGACAGGGGACTGCTTCAGTGATGTTATGGGGGGTGGGGGTGTCTCTCATATGATGCACACATTTAAAATAAATATAAGTACGTTGTTTTTAAATAAATGATTTACAAAATAATGAAGAAAATTTTAGAAATCCCACAGATGAATGTAAACAGCATTGGGGTCTCTGGTTGTTTTGTAATGATTCAATGTCTGCCGATTTAATTTTTTCATTCTAGATGTTTGCCTTATTACGAATAATCCTGTTAAAATTTGATGCTCCATGTATTGGAATAATTGTTTTTTTTTTTTTCAAATGCTGCTGGATTTGGATCATTTATTGAAATGTTCGATATTTTTTTCTATCAGAATTTGTTTTTTTTTAATTTACCTTTTTTTACAAAATAATAATTTAAGTTTCATATTCATTTTGTGTTGTTTTTGTTGTACACTTTTGTTTTTCTAGAAGGACTTCTAGGAATCAATGCTTTATTCCTTGGAATAATAATATTCTTTTTTCCCTTTTGGCGTTTTTTTTTTTTTTCTGTTCATTTGCTTTCTATTTGGAAAGTGCATAAAATCAGCTTACAACTTATTTGAAAGGAAAGATCCTCAATTTTCAAAACAATGAAAAGCTGTATATTTGTAGTGTAACAACATTGTGTGTTTACACAGATGATGCAGTGTTAAAATTTGCAGTTTAATCCTTATCTTTAGCAATTATTTATCAATTTTGCTTCGATTCCTAAAAAGTGCATTATTACCACAATTTCATGTTAACTGCATTGGTCAAGCATTTATTTACCTTTTTAAAAGCACTGTCGGTCATATGTAAACAGGCCCTGGAGCAAGTATAAGAATTGCCATGAAGCAGTGAAATATTCTGTGCCCCTATTTTATGTATTTTGTTGAGAATAGCGATTAAAAATATTTTCATTAATATGTATTTTTGTATTTAAATATTAAATATTCACAGGAAAGACTTTTATTCAAATATAATATAAGTATGTTGTTTTTAAATAAATCATTTAAAAAATAGTTGAGGTATTCAGGCATTTTAATTATGTTAACTTCAAATGTTTGCTTAATATTTTATGATTACTTACATATTCATTATTAGTTCTAAATATTTCCACTTTATCAGAAACTGGAGAATTTGAAGAAACCGGGAAGCCTCCTTCGATTCCATGAACAATGCCAAATATAGAGGGGCAAGCTTAAGTGTGAAGCCTAAGCATGAATCAAAACGGGGATCATGACCCCACTTAATGTGACCAAAGGTAGCCTGAAATTAAATTTCTGGAACTTTCACGTCAAAAAGTTTTCTGGAAAGCTCACAACTCCTCCCTCTTCTCTTAATGCCCCCAAACATTGCTCAAAAGTGTGTTTTAGGACTTGAATAAAAGCTTCCAAATCACTTTTCCTTTCCTTAATGTCACCAAAGGCAGTGTAAATTCAACTTTAGTTACAAAAACGATTTAAGAATCTAACCCGAACATCTCTTCTTTTTGCAAATTTCATAAAATGTTGCGCAGAGAGCCGCTGAATCTCCTAATGTTCTTAAGATGGCCTAAAGTTGTGTTTTGAAGATTTCGAATTTAAAAATTTCTTTTGGAAATGACCAAACTGTCCTCTCTTCCGTCACCAAAGTTAGAGAAAAAAATTTTCTTAAGAGCCTCAATTTCAAAGAATTTTGGGTGGAGACTTTTTGGTCATTCTCCTGTCTCCTAGAAATAGACTAAAAAATTGATCTTCAAATTTCAATGGCAAAAATTTTCTGGCAGTTTGAACCTTCCCCTTATCTCGATAATATACCTAGCTTAAATAAGTATATGCTTTTAGTATTTCAATTTGTAAGAAATACAGGAAGAGAGCTAGGACCGTCCACCTTCCGCTAAACCCCTCGAATGACAGCCTATGCAAGTAATTTTAGAACTTCGGTTTCAACTTATTTTGAAGAAGAGCCCCCTTTCCCTTCCCCTAATCTTACCAAACATAGTGTAAAAATGAGTTTTTCGAATTTCAATTTCGAAAAACTTCTATGAAAGAGCTGTTGCCGTCTTTCTTCCTATTACATAACTAAAGATAACCTAAAATTGTTTTTTTGCTACTTCAATATTGAAAACCATTTCATTTGGAGGGAGCAAGAGGCACGATTTTCAACCACCGCCCCCTTGACTGGACTGTAAATCCGCTTTGCCATACAAATATCAATGGTTACAATCAGTATTATGCAGTTAAGTGTTGTATTTGATTGTAGAGGGAAATTTAATACTTTAGTATATTGGTTAACCTTTCTTCATTTTTTGAGATCTAATGAGAATTTTTGATGCGTTAACGTCCACTTGCTTGAAAAATAATGGAAGAAAGTAGGTTGCCAGCATAAAACAAGAAATAGCTTGATGCTGCTGCTAAAGTACACATGTTGAGAAATTTGTTCATCTTCAAAAAGTGGTTTCAAGGTATCTTAGAGAAAAAGATCTTTTTTGTATTATATGGGGCTATTCTATTATCAAGCGGAGAGCGAACTGTGTCTGTAGGAAAATTTTTAGTTTTAATCTTATACACAGGATATTCCAATATCCGCTACCAAAGAAATGTCTATTTGACTTTAGGGGTGACACCCAGACAGGACGGAGAAAAAAAATAGAACCTTTAAAAGCTTAAAACAATTTTTCTTAAAACAATATATTTGCAATGTTTTTTAACCGCTAATCCTAACAGCTGCCACCAACATATACTTTAAATATTATGAGGCTCATGATACAAATGGTGTTTTTATTTTTCAATCTGCAATTTAAAAAAAAAAATTATTATATTTCCTGAAAACTCATACTTTATGCTTACATGATTTTTTTTCTTGGAGGCGGTAATCTTTTCCACAGGGCGACACCTATCACTACCCGCCCCAGGTGTCACTCATGCTAGCTACAACACTGCATTCCATACAATTTTCACTATCAACATACTTCACATCAAGCCTTCACTGTTTTTTTTTTTTTTATTTCATCAAACTGTCTACATATACAGTCCAGCATTTCTTCAGCGGAGCTTTTGTTTTTCTTTAATAGGCTAAGGGTGATCAGAAACTGTTAGATTTTTCAGATGATCTTTACTAAATGGCATTGTCTGATCAATTTATCAATTCTCCATTTAGCTTACTTTAATTTGTAGCAGTTAAAATTTCATTTTTAAAATTATATCAATTCATTTTTCTGATTTGATTTCAAAATGTATGTTTATGTATAAAACTACTAATATATACTTATTTTTTACTTTTTGTATCACAATTTATTCTTTTTTTTTGGTTGAAATAAATATTTATGAAATAACATTTATATTTTTGAATTCAGACTCGGAAAGAATGTACTGCTTGCTATCTATCAGACTGAGAGTAAAAAAAAAACCTATGTAAAAGTTTTGATGATGTAATAAACAAAAATATGTCACATGATACAAATATAAATCAATAAATATAGGTTATTAGTGAGTGATAGATTAAAATAATTTTATACCTAAGTCAAAGTAGATATACATTTGTGGAAAAAGACTGGCTGAAATAAGTTTTTTATCGGCTCAGAAACGACTTCAGAGATCACCTTCGGTGTCTTGCTTGGGGGAAAAAACACGTTGCGCTGCAGGCGCCGCTATTTTAACTTTGCACGGGCAACGCCGTTGCGGGTACCGCTAGTACTTAATAAAATTAACGAGTCTGTGCAGCCAATTCAACTGAGTTGGTCACAAATGGCATATTACTACCAATGATGCACCATCATTTGTTCTCAAAACTTTTAATTTCTGATTTTATTACATAAGGGTATCTCAATCCAAGTAGAATTTCTGCGTTAAATCTGAAACAACAGATTGAACCAGACAACAGATCTTTAACAATTTGTCTTTTTTGATTAACAATTTGTTTAAAAATGTCTGAACTACTATTCTTATTGTATGGTCCATATAATATCTTGATTATCACCCCCAATTGAACACAGATAAACAAACTACTCACCTTTAAAAAAGGAACTAGATATGGCTGAGGTGCTGAATTGAGCTCTTTCTGAAGTTTTGCTGTGAATTCCTCTGCTTGCATAGTGCCATCCTATGAACAAAACATAAAGATCCATTAGGAATTATACTTAGTAAAAAACAAGCTACATAAAAGATATAATTTACTTAGAATAACAATTGAAATTTCATACTAAGATATGGGATCATTCATAAATGTCATGCTTCGAGGGAGGGGGGAGGAGCGTGAAGTGCAACATCATGCTTATGCAACATAGCTTGACATGTGACAAAGGGGGGTTAGAGGGGTCCCTTGAAGTGTGACATTTTGTGACAAAGGAAGGGAGGGGGAGTTGAACATATCGGAAAAAAGCCTCATCTTTGGACGGTCCCTATAAGGCAATTCATCATTAAGTCAATATAACAGAAAAACAATTACAAATAATGTTCCTTATATAATAAAATCAATTAAAATTAAATTACCCTCTGACAAATATCGTCAGAAAAAATTGGCAACTGAAGTAGCGATTCATACCTCAAAAGTTTTCAAATGAAATTAACAAAAACTGCCACAATGAGGACACCTCCTCTTACAAGGCAGAATGTGTTTTGAAGTACAATGTGTGTCGTATAACACACAGCTATCTATTAGATCAATCAATGCAACTTAACTGAAAAGAAGTGCACAGGCTAGTTTCTGTCAGTGCACTGTTTTCAATAGCAACTAGTTTGTTTGTTTTGCACTAGATAGCTCAAAAACCCCATGGTTTATATGCAACAGCTAAAGTTTATTTTGGTGCAGACAATTTCACTCCAGCAGGATTTTGAGAATGTATAGGCGAAAATCTTTACTCTTCTAAATACAGGGTATCTGCTACACTTTTAAGTTTTCAATTCCATGACTTTCCATGATTTCCCATGACTTTCTATGATTTCCCATGACTTACAGGCCACAGTTTTCTCGATAAAAACATACTTTTCAACCCAATTACATAAACCAACCTTTTACAAAAATCAAATTGAATTTGTCCGAACTAAGAAACTAAGCACAGTTGTTTTTGAATAGTTTTGTGTTACACTGAATCACAAACATGCATACAGTTTTGGCATTTTATTTTTCTTGTAATTCATTATCATGGAAAAGAATTGCAATTTAATTTAGTACACCAATATATCATACGGCCTTTTTTCATATTTAAGAGTATTACATTAAATGGATTGATTCTCTCCCAAAAAATATATCATATGAAAAAAAAATATGTTCATTTTGATGAATAAAAAATTATTGAATAAAAATTATAATTTTTAATATGTTATGCTTTAAATGAAAGCATATACTAAATTTCTTGCTGTAATGACAGAATCCTAACTTTAAATATTACTTGTGTATAGCCAAATAACTTAGAATAAGCTTATTTTAAATTTTTATTCTATTTCAAAAGTTTATTAAAAACTAAATCAAGTTCAAAAAAAAAAAATCAAGAAAATAAATAAATTATTAAAATAAGAATTAAAGTAAGCTAATCTAAGCTAGCATATGTGTAAACAGTTTCCAATTTTCAAAATAATTGAAATATTTGCAGAATGCAAAAGGATTGAACTCGTGAAAAAAGTAAACAATTTTCTACGAAACATCTGTTAAGTGTTGTCATGGCCCCAAAAACGAGAGAATTTTACCTACACAAGTTAGAAATTGTGATTAAAATAATTTAAATTTAGATAATCTTCAAAAGAAATTGAATTTTGTAGAATGAAAAATGTTAAAATGTTAGTAAGACAAGTCATTTCCTACACAGGGCATGTTAATTCATTAAAAATATTAACTTCAAAGTTATTATAGTTAGATAATAACTCAAGGTTCCATTTAGAAGAAAACTGGAGTCATATTTATGGACTTTTCCCATTGGAAAAACTGACCTTTCAAAAATTTCCAAACACAAAAAATTAATCTTTTACAAAGTTATCAAGTCCAAAACTGGAACCTAGCTATCTACTGGCAAAACATTTATATTTTCTGAACACAATTTGGAATAAATTTACACAAAATTATTATACCTGCTTTTTCTGTTCTATCTCCTGCCTCTCGCCACCCTAAAAATTTCTCCTGCTTTTTAAGGGAAAATTTATCTGATTTAGTATTATTCATTTGTAGCAAAAATTTAGCTTACTTAAGAACTGCTTTTTGTTTTCAAAACACTTCTACTGGCTGCAGTTGTATAATACAAATTTTTGGTTTAGTGTTTGTGCATTTCATGACCACATAAAAGTCCTATTTAATCGCATAAAGATATTTATTTATTTATTTTTTTGTTGTAAAATATTTTTAAGTATCTCTCTGAAATCGACTGTTAGACAAACAAATTACATTTGAAACAATGTAGTAAATGATCTTAAAAAATAAAAACAGCATAAATCACTATTTCACTTTTAGTTCTAAATTACCTTAATTAAATGATCTTAAAAAATAAAAAGAGAACAAACCAGTATTTCATTTTTAATTCTTAACTATCTTTTTAAAATGTATAACTTATAAATTATGCATTTTGTATCTCGTGGATTAATTTTTATGAAATTTATATCATCTAAAGACAAAACAGTTATCAATTTTATACTAGCATTCATCTGGTTCTGAGGTACAGAAATTTCTCCTGCTTTTTGGTTTTGTTTCCCCTGCTTTTTCCTTTTGTAAGGTTGGCAGCTCTGCAGCACCTACCAAAAAGAGATTCTTTTTCTTATAAGAACCAATGCATGCATGTACATATATCCCTGTACATGCATTGCTTGTTGGCCATATAATACAGTTGCAAAACCACTCACATTATTTCAAGTTATGCTTTGCCCTAAAGATGTTATCATAATTCTTGAAAATACTTTAGTAACTGAATGTACTTTTCAAACTTATATTTTTCATTATCCTAAAGAGCAATAATACAAGTCACGAAATTTTAAAAATTCTTTTTTTAAAAGCCTACTAGTGCATAACAACAAAGTCTTTAAAAGTTATATCAATATATTGTGAATTTCATATGTTTTGATGATCAATAAACAACAGGTACAAAGCGGCTAGCAAATATAGGCATAAAATAGTCTTATTTTCTACATATTTATTGTGCTATTGCCCATTGAAAGAATTATTTGAGACAATTACTTCTTGTTAAAATATAACAGTTTCGGAAACAACTTGTTGTTAATACATCATTTTAAGTTCCCATTACTTAGTTAGTATAAAATGCAAAGTATATGAAAAATTTAGCACTAACAAATCACAAAATTAATTACAACAACATGTTACTTCAAAAAGGTTTTTCATATGAGGATCAAAATATCACAGGCAATCGGGCAATACCTCCTACTTGATTTCAATGAAATTTTACACAAGACTCAAAAAAAAATGTTTGAATCCCTAATAGCGAGCAATCACAATAGGAGATTTCATCATACTTTTTTCACATGGTATAAAATTTTGACGTTCATGAGAATTCTAGCATACATCAAGTGAACTAAATGAAGTAAATAAAAAGGAAAATCTGAAAATTAAAAATTTTTTGGGTAGGAGATATTACCAGATTGCCCCGCAATATGTTACATAGAATAAATTTTTACAATGAAAATAATTCAACAGAAAACGAGGGGGAAGGACTTACAATGATTCCTTGGATAAGATTGCGTACACTTTTGGCAACAGCAGCAGGTTGTTCATCAGCTAATCGTATGAGTGTGGACAAAAAGTTTTTACATTTCTTTTTGGCTGTATTTGGTGACATCTAAAAATAAAAATTTAATGACTCTCAGTTGCAGATCATAATGAGCATGTAAAGGTTTAAACATTATAATTATACACATTATATACATTATAGTTATATATACATACCCGGGAGCAGAAAGTGCTTAAAAGTGCGACGCATGTCGCAGAACAAACACGATCTCTGCAGAACATTTCATCCTTAAAAAGAAGAGGGAAAAAACGCGAGCACAAACGCAAAAGAATAAAAACAAAAACAAAAAACGATATGTTCTGCAGAATAAAGGTCAAGGTTCGCAGTCGCCACTCGCCACGTGGCGACCTTGTTTGAAAAAGTGGCGATTCAAAAAATTAGGAGCGATCGCCACCTTTCCTTTTTTTAAAAATTTTCTAAAGTAAATCCCTCCTTTTCAAATATCTTCTATGGAATTTTCAACTCTTGCTTCTTTCATGTATGCAAGCACAATAAAAACGCATCAATTCGGCATTCAAGTTACCGAATTTCGGCCGATAGTCTTCATTTCCCCTTTCACAAGAAAAAAAAATGGCGAAAGTTTTTCCCGATTACGCTATTTTTTTTTTCTTCCTTTGAATCCTTTCTCTCTGCCATATAAATCTTTTAAATATAGTAGGAAACAATATTAATCTTGTTTTTTTTTTTTTTTTTCATAACTTTCATTTCAAACTTACATTTCAGATCGGCCATTTTCGCTTTATAAAATCGGACTCAAGTGTCGCGCCATTTTGAAAATAGTGTGAAAGCTTTAAAAAGAGTTTTGAAAAGAATGAAAATTAAATGTACTGAACAAAACTAGAACTGGAAATATACATTTTTTTATACTTGTGTTCGAAAATGGTTCGTATTGGTGATCGCGGTTTTTGTAAAAGGTTCATTTCTGTGAGGGGGATTTTTGTTATCTGTTGCTTCTATGATGAAACAAGTAAAATTTTGCATTTGCATCTTTTGTGCTCTATAACATTAAACATGAAAAACTGTATTGAAAAAATTCATATTCCCTTAATTTACCATCACCAAGGAAGCAAGTTGCACTTTTGCTTTATGATGCATAGGTGGCCACCAATTTAAACAAGTTTAGTGGCTACTGGCCACTTGCAAAATTTCTGAGTCTTGACCTTTACTGCAGAACAACTGACAAAAGAATGTTTATATATTCCAATGGTGCCCCACCTGGCCATAAATCCGTTAGAAAGTTGTTAAAACCAGCCATTTTCACAATGTATGGGCCAAATTTTTATAAACATTTTGTAAACAGTACATCTGCATTAATGTCGCAGTATCCGACTTCAAAAGTCGTTGACAGAATTGCAAATTCTGAATGTATGCCTTGGTTTTAAATAAATAATTTAATATGTTTTGTCAAAAATGAGTAATAAATATTCTACTAGTTAATTAATATTCTTATATCTATTTTGTGTTGTACTGTGGTCCATCAAATTTGGACGACATGCCTGCAGAACATTTGGAACTGTTTGAGGTCATGTTGCAGAACACTGAATATAATTCTGCTCCTGGGTATACATATATATATATATAACTTGAAGCATGTCCTTTAATGATTATACAGTGGTACCTCTCCTAAGAGACACCTCCAAAAAAGGGACACCTCTAATTAAGGGACTTTTTCTGGTCCCAGTCACTTTGAATAGCGACTGCAATGTATTTACCTCTGAATAAGGGACACTCTATTTAAGGGACATTCACAGAGAAAAATTTACAAAATTCTAGTTATGTAGATAAGAAATATTTACTGGAAGCTGAAGTTATTTTTTTCTAAAAATTAGCTTCTGGAAGTTGGTATGAGTCCTAGAAGCATGAACAAAAAAACAAGTGCATTTTAAAGTGCTTGCCAAAACCTATTTGTAAAGGCTTGTCCCTCTTTTGTACTATGGAATGCATGTGTGCTCAGCATTGACAGACAGTACCCGGCTACCAACAAGTTTTTTATGCAAGGAGTGTAAAAAGTACACTAAAAGTATACTGCGTCCCAAATTACGTACTTTAAAACAAAACCCATCGAAAAGATTTTAATTTCAATAATTTAGACCTATATTTTGCATGCATGAAACATTTTTAGTATTTAAGCCTAAATGGTAACACTTGTTTATTGTTGTTGTTGTATCCTCGAAGAATGGGTGCGCTGCTCCCGAGTCTAACGTGGCCCTTATAGGCAGGAGTCCGACTTCCGCCCCTTTACATGTGGTCCCTTAATTTTTTGAACCAGCTCCCAGACGAGAGACAGTCACCTGGGGTTGGGACCCCCAGAGGTATCGTTTCACGTGGAGGACATTGGAGCCACAACCTATTTAACGTGCATCAGCTCCCTTTAAAGTACACAGCCTCACAGGAACCAGCCGGGAGAGGTAGTCACCCTCTCAAACACTGACCTAAGTCGATGTTGCTTCACTTTCAGTGTCTGCGGGAACCAAGCTTCTATTGACTGGTCCACTGTGGGACCTTGTTTATTAATAAAGTTAAACTAAATACAGTATATGTGTATACATCAATTTATGAACCTACGAGGAAAGGACACCTCTATTTAAGGGACAAAATTTCCAGTCCTCTTAGTGTCTCTTTTGAGAGGTTTTACTGTAGTTTAATGTTGATATTAAAATGGTTCTCACTTGTGTAGGAGTACTGGGTTGGCTGTTGGAAGTGGTTGTTTGGACACTAAGAGGCACAGCTAGGTTTCCATTTACACCTGCCTGAAAAAAGAAAAAAAAAAGATTAGCATAAAGGGACAATTTTTTTCTTCAAAAACGTCCAAAATGTGGTTTGTAAGGCATACTATGTAGAATGTATACATACAGTATGGGACCCCAATTTCGGAGTCCCGAAATCCGGAAAACCCAAAATCCGGAACTTTTTCGAAAAAAATCGGCAGCTGAAAAAAGCAGCTTTTGTTTTTTTGAAAAAAAATCAGGAAATGTTTTGCACCTTTTTTTGGAAATGGCTGTTTTAAAGAGAAAGAAAATAAAAAGTAATGAACATGTTTAAGAGTTTAAGATCGGAAATGTGCTGTTTTCAAAAAAAATATTTCGCGATTTTCTGAAAAGGGTTCGTTTTTGCGATTAGTTTTTCTTAATTGTTGCTTTAATTACGAGTTAATATCATTAAATTTTGCTCTTTTTTAAGTTTCTTGTAGTTTTCTTATATTCATTTTTTAAAATGAGCTCTAATTTTCGCGCGATGCAGAACGTTCGCAAAATTGAAAATCAGCGTTTCTCGCATTTTCCCGATAACCTGATCTTTTACAAGTTAGTGGCTAGAGGATATAAAATCGAAATATGACAACATTCTTTTCATTTATTGTTTAATCAAGGAGGTTAAAATAACATCGGGGAAAATGTAGATGTTTCGATACTTTGCCTAAAAATGTAAGCCCATTCCAACTTCGTTTTTTGTGCTAAATTTCACGACTTATAGGAAAGTATATACGATAATAAAAATGCTATAAATGAGCAAAATGCTAATAAAATGTTCCACAGCAAATTGTATGGGCTCTGATGCTACCTACAAAATTTTTTGAATGAGGACCCAAAATCCGGAAAATTCCGAAATCCAGAAAGATCGTTGTCCCGAGCGTTCCGGATTTGAGGTCCCATACTGTATATATTCCCAACTAACCTTAACCACACCACCACTTTTTTGTGCATTTGGAGTAGAAAGGCGGGAATTGACAACACTTAAGCCAGTTGTACCTTGTTGAAGAAGGGTGCCTACAATTGTTTGGGGAGCTGTAACTGATACCTATATAAAATAACACAGATACATTAAAAACCAAAAAAACAAAAAATAAAAATTAGAAAATTCATAACTATTAGTTTCTACATTACAAAGCACATACATAAAAAAAAAAAATTTAATAAGCCATTTAAGTTGAAAGTTTAGTCATCATATATGTATCTATACTAACATTATAAAGCTGAAGAGTTTGTTTGTTTGAACACGCTGATCTCGGGAACTATTGGTCCGATTTGAAAAAATTCTTTCAGTGTTAGATAGCCCATTTATCAAGGAAGGCTATAGGCTACATACCATCACGCTAAGACAAATAAAAGCGGAGATCCGAAAATTGAATAAAATAGTCCTTTTCTATCAAAAGAAATTATTGCATCCTTTGGAGCTTGATACCATTGAAAAGCCCGCAAAAAGCTATCTTAGAAGGAGCTTTGTCCTTTGTGCTAAAATTTGAAGCCTCTAAATTCACTAGAAAAGAAATTATAAGCGTTTTTCTATGTAGTTTGAAATTATTTTTTCACAGTAATTAATTTTAATATTACTTGAACCAGATGATGAATTTTATTTGCATTGTTGCCCGGAGAACAAACAAATCAATACAGTTGCCATTGTTAAACAAATCAAATATAATAATCAACATTTCTAGCGTTTTGATGAGGCATCACTGTATTTGCAATCTCCGTTAAATTAATGTATGCGAATTTAACCCTTCTTTATTATTTTTAAACAATTGATTATATACAAACAATCTATATCTATATCAATATTATAAAGTTAAAGAGTTTGTTTGCTTGAACGCACTAATCTCGGGAACTACTGGTCCGATTTGAAAAATGCTTTCAGTGGTAAATAGCCCATTTATCGAGGAAAACTACAGGCTATATATCATCACATTAAAGACCAATAGGAGCGGAGCACCAATGAAGAATGTATCAAAATCGTTTTTTTGTTTTTTGAGAGCATATGTCTATAAATACATCACTTTTTGTCCTCCGCCGGAAAATGAGCATTAAGATAGACCGTGCAACGCCGGGCTTCACAGCTAGTATACTTATATTTTAGCATTTAAATAGAATATTAAATTTAATTTAAATTTTAAAAAACAACAAAATTTACTTAATTTTTTCTAGATATAGTTTGAAAAATAGTTTTTATAGAAGTCAAAACTAGTTTTTATAGAAATAAAAAAGTAAAAATATTTAGAATTCAAATTGTTGTACTGCTTGCCTTACAGTTATCTACAGCAGCAGTTACGTGTTTGTATTTCCCACAACGCATAGAATGCACATTTTGTGCAACAATATAAGTTCTTCCTTGAAAGTTAATGGCTCTTGTTCGAAACTTTTGCCTAGACCAAGTGCTATGCCCCGATTCAGATCTAATTAAAATTTAAGAATAATCTAAAAGCCCAACAAAACAAGATTTTGATAAATTGTTTAGTTTTACTCTTACTTCTCTGAATGAAATATTTAAGCCATCTCAAACTGTTAACTGAAAACTAAACATTTTGAATCCTTTGTATAAAATCTATATTTCTTTTATGTCAGATAAAGTTTTAGGTACATTTTGTAAAAATTTAGAAAACAAAATAACCGGAAAAAATAAACAAGGCAGTTTGGGAAAGAACTAAAAATAGCTGCTGTGGAACCAAGTTCTTCAAAGCTTAAAATGACCAAAAAAAAAAAAACTATTTAAGATTGATAATGAGTAAAGGAAAGCTTTACAGCTTGGTGATGAGTCTGATTTAGAGTGTTTTTGCTAATATAAAGGAAGAAAATTTATTCTTCCTTTTTCCTTTTTTTCCTAAACAGTTTGCATTTACCCTACAGGTTTTTCATTTAAACAAAAAAGGAAGAAAAACAAAAGAGAAACAAACATATAATGAAGAAAAGATTGAATCAAATTAAAGTAATATTGCAAGACACGTTCCTTGCTGTACTTGTTATTTGTCGATTGTCAAGAGAATCCCTTGATTTAAATGCAAGGAAGCTTTTAATCTTTTACATTTTGTCAACTCATGTATTCCAAATCGGCCATTTTTTAGTTTGGACTATGGTTCAATAATGGTGTCACTATTTTGATGCTCCATCAAGAAATAAGAAAAGATTAGCCATAACAACATGAATAAAATCAAATTTACCTGGCTAGTTTTCAGGCTTCCAGCACTAACAGGCACTGTGACAATCTGTTGTGGAGCAACTGCTCTAACACTGGTAGCACCAGTCTGAAATGAAAAATACATTCAAATATACATACATTTTAAAACCATATAAATAAGCTAATTAAATAAAAGCTTTGTTGCAAACAAAGTCTAAATTTTTGTTATTCAACCATATTACTTCAAATGATGAAAACTTCTTACTATATAATCATTAAAGACATATACAAATAAGAGCATGTACAATTGCAAAAATGGATGATTTGTTTTCTATCAATGGAGCACCCATATTGCAGCTCCATTGATAGAAAACAAACTACTATGAGAAACTAAAATTATTCTGATTGTAATGCATTGTCATTAATGCAGTCATCAACTCTAAAAAAAAATAATAAATAAATAAATTTTAGTTGAAAAAAATA
This sequence comes from Octonoba sinensis, assembly GCA_038502835.1. Lineage (NCBI taxonomy): Eukaryota > Metazoa > Arthropoda > Arachnida > Araneae > Uloboridae > Octonoba > Octonoba sinensis. Next base: position 10,078,832 of record CM076606.1, on the reverse strand, counting down.
AAATTTGTTGAAGCAATTTTGCAATTCACCTTACTTTGATCCTACATATGAGTGAGAAAACCTTAATAAATTTAATCACTATAAAAAAGAAATAAGAAATTAAACATGCTGGTTGTGGAAAACCAAAAATTTAGTTTTGTTATCAGCAGGCTCTGAAAGTTGATGAAAATGCATTTTTTCTTGCTTTGGAGCATTTTTAAAAGATTTTTACTGCATTTTTTACATTTTAAGGTATTTTTCTCATTTTTCTACATTTTAGCTCTTTTTTCTTTCAATTTTCCATTTAAAATTTAGTTTGATTTGTACTCATCAAATTTTACAAAAAAAAAATTAATAAAAGATTGGTGAATGGCAGTATTATAAATCTATTGCTACAAAACTGAATGAAGAAAACTTGAACAAAACAAAGAATTTTTGATGCTGAAAAAAGTTGCTGGTGTTTTAAAAGGAAGAAATTCAGTATGAATTTGAAAACCTATTGGAATTTTAAATTTCTCTCAATTATGTCTGCATTGAAAGACATTTTTTATGCAAGCTTACTTTCGGATGTGGCCTTTTATTAATGCAAAAAAAAAAGATTTTGAATTATTCGGAGTAATTTAGATTTTCTCAATTTAAGACGTCAAAACACATTTTTGACAATTATTGGTTGCACTGTTTTTATTTTTTATTCATTTCTTTTTTGGAAAGCCATTTGAATGATGGTGCTCTTATTTTACAAAAAGCAAATATTTAAACTGCTTCAATCGAATTTCAGCCTCAGATGTTAAGTGCATTTTTTTCACTTTTAATGATACAGTAAAACCTTTGAATAACGGACAGTTGTGGATCCGGGGGTTTTGTTTGGGGTTCCTACACTTTTTGCCCTTCAAACAAAGAGTAAAACAATCCGATTCCATCATAACTTAAAATGTCTTCGGATTCATAGCCTGTAAAAAATGGTTTGAGCCTGTTGATCCAATTGCTGACTTGGCTGGGATCGACTGATTTTTCTTCACCATTTAAACTGCTTTGTGAGAAATGTTGCGGCATGTCCGAAATTTTTCAAGCCATCCGCTTGAAGCTTTGCATCCCCCAAAGATTGGCCAACTTCTAAAGTTTTTTCTTGAAGAAGCACCCTGTTCACTGGAATGTTTTTAGCCCAGAAGAACTGGAACCACCTCATCACAGCTTCGTCTAGTTCAGAAGTCGAAGTCTTTTGGAACTTGGTCTTCGTATTCTCATTGACGTTAGTTATCCAAAGTTTCCCAATTTCATCTTTTTCTTTCAAAAGCTGGCTTATCTGGGGTTTTCCAATGCCTAAGTTGTTCAGCAATAGCTCCAACACTAAACTGTTCTTTCTCTTCAACGTCTAAAACATTGATTTTCTCCTTTAAACTTAATCTTTTTCACTTACACCTTTTAGCAGTAAATTCAGCTTCCACTCGCAATTGTATTGTATCAGATAATGATGAGTGAACAACAGAAATGAACTGCAAGAGAGAAACAGGTTCACTCGTAGGACGACGGGTCACGTGCATTCACTCCCTCAATGCTCAGAACCAAGAGGGTTAAATGAATAGATAGAATTTCACATTGGGGATGATATGCTTTGTCAAGTTACAACGATCACTTCAAGGTTGCTAAAGAGTCACTAAGAAGTTGTTTCACAACTGTTCGTTGGTAAGAAAACGGAAATATAGAGAGAGACAGGGACCCCCTACCTACCCTTCAATGTCCGCAAAATCAACAATTATGGCGATGACGGTGTAATGGTCTGGGCAAGCATCATGTTGGATGGCCGCGCACATCTCCACGTCTTTCATAGAGGCTCTGTGACTGGTGTGAGGTATAGGGATGAGGTCTTGGAGTCCTATGTTCGACTTTTCCGGGGAAAAGTGGGCTCGAGTTCATCTTAATGGACGATAACGCGAGGCCACATAGAGCTCTTCCGGTCAACGAATTTCTCGAGAGTAAGGATACTCGCCGGATGGATTGGCCAGCCAGGGCTCCAGACTTCAACAGTATAGAGCATGTCTGAGACGCTCTCGGGAGGGGGGGGGGGGCAATTGTAACTCGCAACCCCCCTCCGAGAACCATTCAGGAACTGAAAACAGCGCTAGTGAATAGGTGGGACCAATCGCCACTGGCACTGGTAAACTGCCTTATTTCCAGAATGACATCACGCTACAAGGCGTGTATAGCTGTAAAAGAGGACCATACCCCCTATTAACCCATTTCTTTTGTGTATTCTGCAACCAGTTTCAGACCTACAGACGCCCTTGAGTGTTATGCACAAATATGTCTCCATTACAACTGTTGAATGTTTATTTTGTTTGTATTATATCAACCTTTATTCACACCAAATTTTATTACGATCTGTCCAGTAGTTCTGGAGATTGTAAATTAAATATGAAAATTCTCTTAATTTCTTACACCAGTGTATTAACAATTAAATAAAATAATTTCTATAAAAAAACAGAACCGACTTCAAATTATAAATTGCGCTAAAAAGTGAAAAATAAATTCATTCTTTAAACAACATTGATGTGACTTTTAAACATAGTTTTAGAAGTCGGTGCAAAATTAGGATAGATAAAATCTTTTGTAATCATGAATCAATTACAAATATATATATTTTCGCAGAATTAGTAACAGTTCCAATATGAAGTAGCAAATGGTATAATGGTAATTAGACTCATAATTTTGCACCGACTTCTAAAACTATGTTTAAAAGTCACATCAATGTTGTTTAAAGAATGAATTTATTTTTCACTTTTTAGCGCAATTTATAATTTGAAGTCTGTTCTGTTTTTTTATAAAAATTATTTTATTTTATCCTTTTTATTGTAAATACATTTTGTATATAAATACTCTATTTTTTAAAAGATCCATATCAAAGGGCAAAACTTCTTTGAATTAATTGCACTAAAAACTAATCATTTGTATGTCCCTTTTGAAGTCAATTTTAGGAAGCAAACTGATTGGATTAATTTTTGCCACAGAGAAGCCTTCAGTCAAACTCTTGCTGTTATTTCTTTTAATATTATAGTCCATGGTAACAAACACGTTTTTAGCAATAACTTTCATACTTATTAATAGATTTCCCAACAAAGGAAATCAAGCCAAGCCTTTCCAATTAAAATAAAAAATGCTTATTTTTCACCCGCAACGTTATTTCTAAAAGACAAATGTAGTCAAATTGATTTGCAATATTTGAGTTAGACGACCCTCTATCGATTAAAGAAAAAATCATCAAAATCGGTTCATTTAGTCAAAAGTTATGGATGAAAAAACAAAAAAAATACCACATTTCTGCCCATAACTTTTTTTCTGATTATCGAATATGGTCAAACGAAGGTACGGGACCTATGGGAAACCACCCTCGATCAATTAAAGAAAGAATCATGAAAATCGGTTCATCCGGTGAGAAGTTATGAGTGGACAAAAAAAAAAAAACGACATACATACAGTATGAATGTATAACCTCCTTCCTTTGTGAAGTCGGTTAAAAATAACAAAAATCAAGTTATAAAAAATTATCCAAATGAAATAAATAAAAAATAAATTAAATTAAATAGGCTGATTTGAGGAAGCTTATGTCAAATTAACTTCCAACAAACAAAATAATTGAAATGTTTTTAGAATGTAAAAGATTAACAGCTCAAACACAGCATGCAATTTTTGACGAAGCAGGTATGTGATATTAGCATTTCCAAAAAATAAGTTTTAACTGATATATTACAAAATTAATGAAAATGTAATTAAAGCACTGGAGAATCTACATGTGCATTGATAGAAAGAAGCTTAAAAACTAAACGACATTTCAGTGGGGATTGTCATAATACTTCATCAATTGATAGCCTAAAAAATGCATAACATATTAAGAATTTATGTTTTCTTTCTTAAAGTTTTTCTTTTTTGCAGCTTTTAGTGATGAATAGCAATTAACTACTATTTGTTAGCTTTAAACAATATTTTAGAGTAAAATCACAATTTTGGCACACGTAGGTGCAGAAATTGTGAAGTTAAGCCTTTTATATCAGATATTCAGATGTATCAAGAATTGAAAGTAGGCGCAGATTTTCTCCCCTGACCACGTATGACTATGATTTAAAGCCAACATTTTAAAAATGTGATTGCTAATTTTTCTTTCCTTACTGTAAGGGATTGCAGACGATACGTAGAATGTGTAGAATGCAGGGGAGATGAGGAAGGATGTCCAGCAATATTCACAACTTGCAGCTGACCATTTTCTGCCTTCAGCAGCACTGCACCCCGCACCATTCCGGGACTAAGAGTAATTGTGCCCTGTGAACAATCAACATAAACAAAATATTCAACATAGTAACTCAACACAAATGTTTTTAAACTTTCTTCAAACTGCAATACTTTACCTCAGACTTTTAATATAAACTGTATGTGTGTTACACACATAAATATTTTTTCATCTAAAAATTTAGAATCAAACTTACATGTTCAAAACTGAAAAAATTTATTAATACTTAGTTCATTTAGAACTAACTGCAAGGTTGGTCTCATGGCCGTATGTCGAGAATGATAGAGCTTAGTAACAAATACATTTTAATTCTCTGAGAAGTTATACAGACAACATACACATAGTCAAACTAATTTTTAAAACAATGCTGCTTTTAGCTACACATCAGTTCATAGCACCAATAAATAGTTTATCCCAAAGGACCAGCATTAAAAACAACATAAAAGAGCCAATCCTGGTTACGGTTGTGACCCAAAGCGTGCTTTTCACTAGTGGTTCATCACTTATTGTGTCTTCTAATAAAATTTAAAACATTTAATGCTGGGTACTTACCTGAAAGTAAAAGGTGCAAATACTTTTTTTAACCCTTTAAGTTATTTGCTTATTAAAATTAATTAGTTTAGAGCTGTTACGGTTGAGACATGATTGGTGAACTTGTTTTTTTCCTTTGTTGTTATTTGCTCATTTTGTGCCCTTTAAAGAAAAATAGGATAAAACAAAAAAATTGAGTATCACATCAGATATGTTGTTTACTATTTACAGTTGAATTGATAAATATTTCCTTTTTGGTTTATGAGAAAAAAAATTGTAAAAAAAATGTTACGGTTGTGACAGGCTGTTACAGTTGTGACGGTGTACCATAATAAATAGAAAGTGCATTATGCAACTTCAGGCAAATGTGTAAATAGGTCAGATTCTTCCAAACAAATGATATAAATATTAAGTTGGGTAATTAACAATAATTTAGTTAATAAACAAACTCTTATAATTGGTACAAATGGTTTATTGCTGTGACAGTAAGACATGGTGTATAATAGGAATTATAATAGGAATAATCTAGGGAAGCACCAAATTTAATACATCACAGTGGGGAAAGTAAAATTTTCCACAGTTTTCTGTAGGTGTAGGCAGACAATATTTTATTTGTTCAACATCTATATCAGTGTTGAAATCATCATTAGCTGGGAACACATAGTATGGCAACTTTCCATTTCTTTTTCTTAAATACTGAATGCAAAGTTTTTTGTCCTTTACACGATTACAAAATCCTAAATAATATAATGGTTTAACTAAATCCACTAATTTATCTTCCACTAGCTTTGATTTATACTGTATGACTAAATATTTCTCTATATAATCCTCAGCTGTTAAAATTTTCTGATTAAAAACTGGTTCTTCAGTTTGCTCAATATATTCTTTAATAACTACTTCAGATAGGTTACTGCTAAATGTGGAACCTACATTCAAAACACCATGTTTTCCTGCCACTGGAATAACATGGTGTATTGATAATGTGCTTGGAATGCCATTTAACTCTTTCCACCTTTCATCAAGCATATCAATACACATTTCAACATCTTTTTTTTTGAACTAAAATGACAGAAATCTTTTTTGCTACTCTATGGGCACAAGTTACAAATTCTTCAGCAGTCTGGACGACATGCTTTCGACTCAGTACTGCTGTAGAAACTGCCCTCTTAATTGTGCCCCCAATGCCATCAACTGCCCCTTTTCCATGGGAAGTGGCAAAGAAAGACCAAATGCAGTCCAAACCAAAATCATCTTTGAAAAAAGACAAGTTTAAAAGATTATATCTGTTTTTAAACTGGGCTGACGAACCATCAGAGAAAATGTGAACTTTTCGTACTTCTGGATGCTGTGATCAGTACCGGATCTTGGAGTTTTCCGAGACGGGGCAAGACCTTAAAATGCCGCCCCCTTTCCATCCAATTATTGTTGATATTTCATATAATTTTTATGCGCTAGTCTTTTTTTTTTTTAAATCTTTTTCTTTTCTTTTTTTGAGGATTTTTCCCTTTTGGGTCATTGATAAACTTTAGTTAATGATCTCACGACATGTCCCTTTTAGCTCAACATTAGGGAGGTAGAGCCATATGAAGGGTCCCTTTACTGTTATGAAATTCTGACAGTTGAAAGGGGGTCCGGGGGATTCTCCCCCGGGAAAATTTTAAAAATTATATGCAAATTGGTGCCTTTTGAGGCCTGAAAAGATGCATTTGAGACTGCAAAGTTATTAGGAAAAAAAAGGAAACAAATTTTTTCTTTAAATTTAAACGCTTTTTACTCATAAAAATGCAGAATAAAATTGGCATTTTGTATTTAAATCCAGGGGGCAGGACCCACTCCCCTTCTTCTTACTAACGCCCATATCGAAGAGTCACGTGTCAGCCTTCTCAAACGTCAGTTACAAGCTCCCACCTCTTGATAAAAGGATGCTTTGAAATTTGTTAAAAGAAAAACTATTGTATTGTTTGAGCACAGCATGATTTATACGCATTTCACAAGGGGGAAAACCTCGACTTTTTAAATTTTGACATTGCGAAGTTTTCCGCCCCCTAACTTCAATTTTAGAGTTGCCAACAGTTTATACAAATAAATAATTCTATTAATCAGTTTTAATCGGTAGCGAAATAGCTGATCAATGATCAAATCGGAGCTCCGCACTGCGATTTTAATTTTGTTCCAAAAGTTAAATTTGCCTTCATTAAACATTTTTTTCATTTCTTTCTTTATTTCTTCTTTTTTTTTTCCTTTTGTGCATCACAGTTGAATTTGCTGCACCCAAGAAGTGCCGCCCGGGGCATGGGCCCCGGCTTGCCCCACCCTAGATCCGGCACTGGCTGTGATTTAATAGATTGGGTGATTGCCTTCAAGAAAGTCCAAACAGCGTATTTGCCATGAACCATGTAATCTGATGCAATTACGTAGGACTGACATTTGTTGAAGGCGAATCATACCACTGTGGTGAAAATAGTAATTTGATCATTTGGCCAATGGGCGGATTGGATTTCGTCTTGGGTGAGAACAGCATAAGTTTCGGAAAAGTCCAGTTGTATTACAGCTTCATCAGCACCAATATTTTCCTGTGTTTGTTGAAAATTTTGATCTTGTAACTTTTGGGTATAACAGTGTGCCAAGTACTTGGGAAATTCACCTGAAATTTCTTCCACGAGAGTCTCTAACGTATCACCTTCATTATGACCATCTACAATTTTATCCCTTCCGTCAACTTTTTTCCAACTTTTCCAAAATACCTCTACTTTAAGCTCATCTTCATCTAAAGCACCGAGCAACACTTCTCTTATCTTATCTTCACATGCACCACAGTTTCCTAACATGCAGTCTTCGTTGAATTGGCTGCACACAGAAAGATCCCTCAATTCATCAGCTTTGATTTTAAGGTTGGGTATAGCTTTTAACATGAAATCCATTTTTGCATGGTATTTACAAACACAGACATTGTGAGGCATCTTTGATGATAACATCACATGTTTTGGTCGTAACTCAAAAAACTTGGTCCTGCTTACATTGATATTTGGGTATTCATTGAAAAAAACTGCTCGGGCCTCATCAATAGTTGTAAACATATGGCGTCGTTGCTTATGGATTCTCCTACCACTTTCACTATCCATCACAGATATGTAATCACGCTTACCAGGCGCTTGGCGACTGATATCATCCCTCTCATAAAATTTGATGACGAGTAAGTCGATTTCTGATGATTTTTCCGACAAAGTACTTTTAGCTGCTGGAACTAATTCAGAACTAATGTTAAAACTGTTGGAAAGGCACTGAACAACTGCCATCTTCTTCCTAGGACTTTCTGGTAAGTTTTTACGTACACGTGACAACGCTTTCTTAAAAGTTGCTTCAACACGATAACTACCAATTGGACTATAAGCGTTACTAACATTTTCATTTGAAAGGTTTTGATTCTTTTTCTTTGCTCGACACTTTCTCTGTCTTTCATTTTGACGTCGTCTTTTCTCTTCAATAGCTTTACATACCTTCTTCGATTTTCCTGATAATATCTTCTTTTCAATTATTCTTCTTTTATGACTCCTTTCTTTCTCCGTTTTCAAATATGCTGCATGCTTTTCTGGGTTTTGTTTTAGGCGTTCTCTGTACCATCTGACTCTCTCTGCAGAAGAGCTCTCCATTTTTTAAGGATAGTCTGAGAAATAAAATAACATAAAATATGATTAATCTTCGAAATGTGTATCAAATTCAATAAATAAAATAATTTTTGGATCTTTAATCTTTTATGACAATATAGCTTTTAAAAGCAGAAATTAAAATAAAGTACTGAAAATTGCATGTCACAACCGTTACAGTGTGTCACGGCCGTAACAGTTTGTTTGTCACAACCGTAACCCTAATTTAAAATATAAATAACAGTTCAAAACGGCATTTAATGTGGTAATATGTTAAAACACATGGTTAACATTACTTTTCTTCATGCAACACATGGTTTAAGCAAACAATGAAAGCCTAATTCAATTATTTCTGAATAAATGCATAATTTTTGTTACGGTTGTAACATGCGAATCATTTGATTTTAATTAGCAATTACTCACCTTGAAATTCAATGTTTTAATCTTTCTTTGGCAAAAATCAGCTCTTCAATGTTCCTACAAACTTATAAGATACATGCAGCCATTTTGAATTGCTTCACTTGAAAACAAAACTGTTGCCAGATGAGCATAAAAAAATGACAATTAAAAAATATCAAATATGCTTGCACAATAATAGCTCCATTAAATTGATTTTTGTTGTATACAATAATTTCACATAATATTATGAAAGTAGAGATTTTAATGTTTATTTTGATGTATGACAAGTGTATATTGGGAATATTTTTTATTTTTTTTTTGCATGTGTTCACCACTTTTCAGGATTGGCTCAAAACCACCCAACTTTTAATATCATAGATTAAATATCACATATTTGTTTTAAAGTCATATTTTTTATAATTTAATTTTTGACTCAAATAGTCTGTCTTTTATAAGAGTTCAAGAGAAACACTTCTTGATAACAGCACTACTCATTATCACGAGGAAACTTCAGCACCCTCCTTGTGGGCACCCCTGGTGTTAAAATGCAATAGTTCTTTTAAGATGTCCTCTGTCCTGCTTAGCAGAACCAATATGCATCATAGAGTGCTTGATCTCAACAAAACAAGGGGTTCTGAACAGGATGATTTGATATATACAAGACAATTAGGTTCAGACATTTTTCCTCCTTTTAGGGATCATCAGCAGAAAGTGATTCTCTGAAGTTCACGCAGGGTTGGCAGGTTTTTGACATGTGAGTTTTTCACATTTTAAACCATGGTTTAAACTATCATGTCAAAAACCTTTTTGTCAAAAATGCTTAAACCCCATATTTGTGTGTAAAATTTAATTAATAAGTAAAATTTATTATTGATAAAGGATATTGTTCCATGCTCCAAAATATCTTTTAGAAAAAATAAAATAATTAAACTCACCTCTTAGGTGGTTTTAACTAGAGATGGAACAAACCTTTGGCCTAACTAATAATATGCTGTGATTTGGCCTTAACAACTTATGTTGCGAATATTCTTTATACAATTATTATAATATTATATGTTGTCTTTGAAGTTATGCACAATTGTATACCGTATATTTCCGAATATAAGCCGATCCGTTAAGCCGAGAGTGCATTATTCTTTCAAAAATGTACCAAAAATTCAAACCTCGTATATAAGCCGAGATAAAAATTTAAAGAAAATAAATTACAGCTCAAAGAAAATCGCCAAAAGGAGCGAAACATTCGCCAAGCAGGTAACACAGATCAAGTATTTTCCAATCAAGACGTGTGAAAGTGAGAAGCTTAGCGCCAACGGCGATAGATTGATCTCTGGTAACTCTGTCTGAGGCTCTGGTAACCCTGTCTGAGGTGAGTGCCAACCCCGCCGAGTCAGCGAGCACATGTTCTGTTTCCCTATTCATTCATTGGCTTTTTGCCCCTGCATTTGCTTAGTTTGTTTAACTTTTTTTATTCAGTTATTTTTCTACATTTATATTAGAAGGATGAGCAGGAATGGAAAGGCCCACACAGCTAGTCGCAAGCGTATTATAGTCTATAGTCGGGAGCAAATTTCACAAAATCCAGCTGTAAAATATATGCATATCCTTTTAAACAAAACTACTTATTTTAAGCTAATTATTTCCTTTATGTAGGAGACATAAATTACATAATTGGAGCTCTATATTAGTCGATATTTCGCGATATATAGACCCACTTTTTTTTTCAGATTATCGGACCCGTATATAAGCCGACCTCCCCGATTTAGCTTTCAAAATAGTTCCAAAAATTCTCGGCTTATACACGGAAATATACGGTACTTCAACATAGTAGCAATTTATAGTTAATTTAAAAGTTTGATATTATATCCTTCATATTATCTTATATATAAGCGGCGTATTCTGTCTGTCCGCTATAAAATCCCAGGCCGTTTTACTGATCGGGACTACATTCGGCACGGTTAATGTTTACAACCCCAGAAACTCATCGCTGCAAAAATGAAAGATGTGACTTAATTAGTTTTTTTTTTTTTTTATTATTAATTTTTTTTAATTTTTCAATGCTTTTTTTTGACACGTTTTATTTCATTTTTGTATTGTTGCCATCGTTCCCAACAGTATAATTACAGTTGCCGTGTGAACAAACAAATCAATGCAGTTGCCATTGTTATTGTAACAAATGTACTAATAATAATCAAAATGTTTATCTAGCATATTGAGTGAGGTTTCGCTGTATTTGCAATCTCCGTTAAAAGATAATGCATACGCGAATTTAATTTAATCCTTTCTTTCTTTTTAATTTATTTATTTATCGTCTGCCCTTTTTATATTTTTCTTATTAGAGTGGCAGCGCTCTTTTTTCCCCAGTTTCGTTAAAACTTTTGTTTTGAAAAGCATAATAAAATTTTCAATAAGTTCTTTGGATGGTAAATATATATTTTTCACAAACAATTTGATTATATAGTAAATAAGTATACAGTAGTGTGGGGTAGTTCTGAAACAATGATATGAAAAATGAGAATAGTGTATAGAAACAAACATTTAAATTTTATTTAAATGTTACTCAAGCTAAAATCATTTTACCCAACACATAAGAAAAAAAATTTTATATCTGCAGGTGGCAATATAAAAAACAACTTTTAACAAATAAATTGCAAAATATTACATTATATTTATCAGGTTTGAAGTAGATCCAATTATTAATCAGAATTTGTTCGACTGCTTAACAAAAATCAGTATTTCTACAGGGTTCACACTGGGGAAAAATACAAGCTGGGATTTCCCACCTTGACCAAAACTTTAAGTAGGATTTTTTAAATTTAAGCGCAAACAATTTTTTTTTTTTTTTTTTGAGTGGGATTTCAAAAAATACTGTGGGAATCGCTCAATCGCACGAACCCTGTTCTCTAAAAAACACCTAAATGCCCAGGCATTTATGTATTTTGGGCATTATGGATTATTATGCAGGAACTTATGAATGCTTGAGCATGGGTATTTTTCAACACTACACCATAGTGAAGACGTTTTTCCCTAAAGTGTGACGCAGTACGCTTGAACTTCTTAAACAAATACTTACTGTCAGTACCATGTTGGTTTAAACCAAATGTTTTTTTTTAACCATTTTGTTTAAATCAAACATTTTTTCATTTATTTTTCATATTATTAAAAATTGCAAAATCCAATTTATGCAGAAATTATGGTACTACTGTGATATAATCCCCCCCTTGGCGACATTCGAGCTAGCGCGCCAATTTGTAGTGATTTTCGGTTGGCGATATCTTTTCGTTTACCCAGCGCCATCGATGTTGGTTGAGGTAATGTGTGTGGCAACCCTAAGTGGATTATGCAATGGGTGTTTTTTGGGTGTGATGGTTGGACTTTTAGAAAGTTTTCTTTTACTAATAAGTAGCTTTTTAGTAGTTTATTTTATGGTTAAAGTTTGTGGAGATATTTCCTGTTGCTAAAGGAAGAATGTAAAGTGTTAAAGTGAATTAATTTGGTTCAATTGTTTTGTATTATGGCGAGATGAACGAATTCATATTAGTTTGTTAAGGCGCTATTTCTCGAAACTGACGGAAACGTGGTTTTGGAGTTTGTGCTATCTGAAGTACGAAATTGCTTTGGTTGATAAGTGCATAAGTTTGGTTAATTGTGACTAAAAGCAAAGAAAAATAAAGTGGTAATTTTCGGACCATTTCGTCATATTGGATTGTAAGTTTGTTGCTATTTAAGATTAACATTGAAAAGCCAACTGGTTTAAAGTGAGTTCTTTATTTTTGTAAGTTTATTATTTGCTTATTTTATGTGTTTGTAAGGTTATAAAACAATGAATTTTCAATTGTTCTAAAATATTAGCTGTAGTAATTAGGGGCGTTGCTAGTTTTGATAAAGTGGGTTTCCATTAGTTTAATGTAAAATGTATTTGAAGTTTTCCGTGGAATTGCGCGATATTTTTATTATGTTTTTCGTTGAATACGCATATCATTTTATGTAATGATAATTAATTGCAATAGTCATTATTGTACATGAAATGCGTGTTCTTTCAACGAAGTGTTTTTATGGTATTTTTAATGTTGGCTTCCAATAGTTTAAGACAAAATGTACTTGAAGTGATGACCGTTATTAATTTTGTTGTCTAGTGTGGTATTTTAAAGTTCGGATAGCTTTATTAAACATTACTTTTTCGTTGAATTGCGCGATATTTTAATTATGTTTTTCATTAAAGAATGCATATTTTATTCAATAATCAGGGGTGTCGCTGACGCACTATAGCGCGTAAAAGACGCGTAATACGCGAAAAGGACCCGATATTTGAAACGTCACACGTCCTAAAGTTCGCGCTATTTTCCTTTCAAGTTTCTTAAAAGTAAAACCAGAGTAGAATGGAAGTTTCCTAAAACGATTACTAAGAAGTCCATTATCCACTGAAGACAAGCTCCATAACAACCTTCCTTATCAGTATTTTTCTTCCATTCAATCGCACCATACACAATCGGCCCAATGGAACTTATTCCTCACAGGGGGCTAAATCTTTTGTCCCCATTGTAAAATCTCACTCTGGTTGCTTCTTGCCTTACAACATGTCATATCTCCTCTATTCTTTTCAAAGCCCCTCCCTCGCCCCTTTCATTACGCCAGGCACGTGTCAGTCGCCGACTCTCGCACGTCCGCGAGTGTTCTACACATGCTCTTTAATAGTTTTAAAACAGTATTGGAAGTGATTGTGCTCCAGTTATTTTTCTAAACGTTTTCCAAATTTGATACGATCATGTTGACAATTATTGCTTCAGATAACCGGAGAAATGTTTTAAGTGCAATTCTAAAATTATTTTATTCAGAGAAATTTGTTTATTTGCCGATTTTTATTTCGATTGCATTTTGAAAAATGCAATCTTTTTGCATCCGCTCTGGAAGTTGGAAGTTTTTCATTTTTATGCTTAGTAAGCTTTGTTAAAAGGCAAATAAATGAAATTTATATTTATTTTCATTAAAATTTAATCACAAGGTGTTTTTAAAAAATTGTGTGTTGGTTAAGAGTGCAAGCTTTAAAAAGTTAAGAAATTGAATGCTCAATCGCAGGTTTAATTTTATTTTGTTTCAATCAGTTTAAGTTTTCGCAATATATACATACGTCCAGTCGTTCAAAAGAGATTCAAATAAAGAACGAAACTGATAAAAATTAATGTTACATTTGAAGGAGGCTGAAACGAAAAATTGGTGTTTATGCACACCTTGGCTGCTTTATTACAACGATAATCTCCTTAAATCAAGTCATTTATTTATCACCATGAGTTGATAGTGAATTTCCAGGATATATTATCTAAAATTCATTTCAAAACATTGTTTCATTTTGTACACGTCTTTATTAAATATGTGAAATCTTGGAGTCCGTTTTTCATTCTATAGATTAGGAATTTTGTTTATTCCATCAGTTAGTTACATAGTCAACTCTCTCAAATACACGGACCCAAAATCGGCGAACGTCTAAATCCGCGTAAGATATCAGATGTGAGCATTGAAACTTAGTTGAAAAACTTAATTAAAAAAACTAGAAATTCTTTAAATTTTCGAAGCTAAAAGCATTTTTTTTTAAACTTAAAATGTTTACAATAACTCACATCAGCCTTTTATACATTGAAAACAATGTATTTTTAGCTTATTTTTATGTTTTTTTGATAGCCACGTGCTAGCGTTTTGCCGTAATTAGATATCAATCTTTTTGCATCGGTTTTCGGTTTGCGATATTTCTTATTATTTTTTTATTATTACACAATTCGAATCGTGTTCAGCAAAAATATTAAGCTGTTTTTTAGTATAAATTTTGCATTTGCATCGATTTTGTGGCACAAATATTCTTTCTCCTTGATCTAATTAATGGAGACAATTTTGTTCGCCAATGTGGCGATCGGCAATGAAATTCTTCGTCACCATTAAAAAATTTTTGGTAGATAGTTGACGAGTAGTGACCACCAATCTGCCTTTTTACAAAGTAGTAGAATAAAAAAAATTCATTTAAAGTTCACACACACAAAATATATATATATATATTGTATCTAATTTTTATAAATTTTCTTTCTTTTCTATCAATCTCTTTTATATATTCATGCCTGTATAGTTAGTGGTTTATCAAAACATTTGTTGAGTGATAAGTAAAAAGGTGAATGCAACATTATAACCTTGCAAAATGCTTCACAGAACAATGACCCGAAATACACAAAATTCTACAATCCGCACAACCTTTAGTCCGAAGCAGTGCGGATTTTGGAGAGTTGACTGTAGTAGGCCGTGGTAGCCTAGTGGTTAGAGCGTTGGGCTTCCCCCTGGAAGGTCGCGTGTTCGATACCTGCTGAAGACCCACCATGTACACTTGGGATACGTGCATGTAAAATCAGTGGACCACACTACCTCGCCTCCTGCGCAAGCAATCCTAAGGCCTCAGCTAACAGGTAGGGGTCTGGTGGAGAAAAGTAGTTAGATATAGTTAGTACGTAATATAGAATTTTGGTACCTGCTTTCATAAAAGAGAAAGGTTGTTTTTAGGGCTATATTAAGGAATATTTTTTTTGTGCATTATGGTTACTGTACTTTTACAAGCTAAAGCAATAGCAACATACGAAAATGCTAGGAAAAAATGCTTTGGGGACCCACAATTTTCAAGATGGGACTCACATTTTTTAAAATTGTGGGTCCTTGGGACCCAGTTTTCTGAGTACCCAACGACACCCCTGATAATGAATCATTGCAATAGTTATTATTGGGCATAAATTGCGCGGTCTTTTAGAAAAGGGTTTTTATTCAAGTTTGAGTGTTTGTAAAGTAAAAAATTCTATTTTACGAGTAATTATCGATCCGTTAATGTATTGAATTGCTGTTGAAAAATGCTGTACATGCTTTACATAGTAGCGCTGATATTGTGTGTAAGATATAATTTGGAATTTTTGGTATTTTACTGTTTTTTAGTGATTTTTCTTGACATCTTTGCTATGTGTATGATGTGATATTGTTGGAGATGAAATCATCGCCAAGAGTGTTGTATTCTATCTGAAGTTGGCGACATAAAAATCTTGTTGTTGGCGACGATTTCTTGGCGCCAACAAAAAAGTCTCCAAGGGGGGGTTATATCACAGTAGTTCCGAAATTATACACAGCACTAGATAAACAATGAATTTGTAAATTAACAAACTTTTGTTTTCAATCGATACAAATTTTTTCTTATCTCCTATCTACATGTCAGCCTATTTGGGTTTTCTAAAATTAGCTTGGAAAAGAATTGCATTCTAAAAACTAAATGATATTGCAATTCCTGGAGTTAAAGAACATAATTAGAAATCAGGGTTGGGTTTCAGCTGTCAAAAACTAGTTTTTGAGGTGACATAGGTTTAAACTAGGTTTTATACGGTTTAAACTGTGAAAAAACCCAATACAATTTTAATGCGCTAAAAATAAAAAAAGAAGGCTGTTAATACAGTCGAACCTGTCTATCTCGAATTTCAGGGGAAGGGGGAAAAAATCGAGATAAAGAGGTTTTGAGATGCAGAGGTTTTGATAAAACTATTAAAATTTGCAACTGAATCTAAGACTATATGTTGTAGGTAAAAAATCTTCTGTATTAGTTTTATTAAAGCATTTTACTATAACATTACACTAACTTTTTTTAACGAATTTTATACTCTTATAAATAACATCGACAATAAAGAAATAGTATTCAGCATACCTTTTTGCAAGTCTTTCAAAAAGCAAGACAATTACTACTACTTTCTTTAGCAAGTACAATAAAAAGTCCTTCAATGTTTTATGTTGTCTGGTTGTTTTGGACTTGATTATACATTTAAGGGCAGCGATCGCTGAAAGTCCACCTAGACCGAAATGTTCCTGAAATTCGATTAAAGTTGTTAATGTTTCAATAGCCTTCTCGGCTTCTTTTTAGTAACTTTTGCGACATCTGTATTTTCCTCAACCTCCTGTTCATTTTCCGAATCAACTTTCGTTATACTTTTACATGGTCTACAATTTCCGCATCATTTTTGTTTGCTGCGGAAAGTAGCAAACAAAAATGCTGGCAGCAAAAACAATTTTGCTGCCATTATCGACTTTGAATTCGAAAATGGCAGCAAAACCAGAATTCGAGATATGGAGTTTTTGCGGTAAAAGATTTTGAGATAAACATAGAAAATACATTGAATTTAGGGTATAAATGCAGGGAAAATATAAAATTTCGAGATAGGAAGGTTTTCGAGACAGACAGGTTTGAGATAAACAGGTTCGACTGTAATAGCAAGTTACAGCACTGTTTTTGTTTAGTTATAATGTTCCTTAGTTTTAGTCTTTTAGTATATATTAAATTATATTTAAATATTAATTTATATACTTTCCTTTGTTTATGACTTAATTTTCAATTTTTTTTACATGTATTTTTTTCTGGTGTGCAGTTTTTGAATATTTGACAAGAATACAGGGAAGAAAACTGTTTTAGTGTCAATATTTGTTTGTACTGGTAGGAAAGCATTTTTGAATATGCCCTATCCTGGGGAAAGTACATACCTTCATTAGATTTCAATTGTGATGGATTACTTTCTGCTTTTATCCATAAAAAAGTTTAAAAATCTAAATTCATTTGTGCAAAATATTAGATTACACCTACACAATTTCAATTACTGCAAATATCATTAAGGATTTATTAACTGTACATCTTTGCAGATGTACTTAATTAAAAGTATGCATGAATAAGTAATTAAAAATATGCATTCACAATAAAATGATTCATTAATAAGTGTTCGATAATTTCTATTAAAAAAATTGTCACATTATAGCCTATCAGTTGACGTTCACAAAATATTCTACAAATAGAATGTATCTCAAGAATGTAATGACAGGGCACAGCAAATGAAGTGTTTTAGGAATTAAAACCCCTCCTACAGCATCAGAAAACAAATACCCGTGTTTGTGCACTTAAAAAACAATTAATTGATTTTTAAAAACAATTCTTATGAACAAATTACTCTCCGACATAGATTCTGACTGTGCTACAGCAAAAATATATTTTTATAGTTTATACACAGCAGTTTTAATGAATTTATGCTGTTTTATTTAAAATTTATTGATTAAACTCTATCCAATTCTGCTAAATCATTTCTTTGATAATTTTTTTTACAAATCACGTTTTTGACAAGCCAGTTTTAACCATGGTTAAAACTGTCGCATGACAAAAACCTGCTAACCCTGTTACAAATAATAAAGGATCTTCATAATAACCAATTTGCAAGAATGTATGTAAAAGATCACAATTAAAAAAAAACTAAACCTTTTTTAATTTATTTTGCACACACTACAAAAAGTTGCAAAATCCAAGTAGCATAGCATCTTCTGCAAGTGTTGAAAGAAAATTTTCAACATTTGGATTAGTACAAGAGACAATTATGAAATAAAATAGGACTGGAAAAGGCTTCAAAACTAGTTTTTTTATTTAAAGCTTTTTCTACTTTAAAAAAAAAAATATGTGGTGTTACTTTTAGGAAATTGTTTTCATAAACACATTTAATCTTTAAGTTTGAAAAATAAAGTTTCTACATTGCATTACTTTTATAAAATTGTTTTTATAAATATGTTTAATCAGGAAAAATAAAGATTGTATTTAAAAAAGATAAAAATAATGGTGATAATTTCTAAGCCAATGTTGCTGATTTGTAGAAGTGTTATCACTATAAATCTGGTAAGTGATTGATTTTTTTTTTTTTTTTTTTTTTGCTTTTAATAATATATAATATGTAATATATATAATAGTAAGAGACTTGTAGTAATTTGTTGCTGTAATTGATGCTGTAAATCAACATGCAACACAATATTTTTAATATATTTTTCATTTTTGCTTATTGTTTATTGATTTAGTAAAATATGCTTTTGTTATAACTCAACCCACATAATAATTATTTCTTTAATAATTTTCAAAAATGTCTGTATAAAAATAGTATTTAATATGTTAATAGTTAAGTTTCTGAAAAAATAAAAACTATATATATTTATAAGGTAATTAAAATTCAAAGTTTTAAACTTAGTTATTTAATTAATTATCAAGAAATTAATTACGAATAATTTATTCACATTAACCGATCTAAAATCTTCATGATTTTCCAAAAGTTAAATTGTTTTCCTACCAAATGCTATTTAAACCAAAAAAAAACTTTTTTTTTTTTTTTTTTTTTGGGGGGGGGGGGGGTAAAAAAAACCAGGTTTTTTTCCAACCCTGATTAATGTAGAATGAATTTTTTTCAGAGTCCATGTTTATAGACGTTATTGCATAAAATAAAAATAAAACACAAAAATCGAAAGCTTCCGTATTTGAGGTAGCTGGTTTTATTTTAAAATTTACACAAAATGTTTTTCAATTTTTGTGAACAAATAAGCACTTTTGTTAGTTTTCTTGAAAATTACATGATTGTTATGGGGTTAAAGCTCAATGATTCAAATCGAAGCTACATTTTGATTATTTTTTTTTAACTCGTAGTTGCTAAGTTTCCATTTGATATAAAATGAATGTTGTGAAGTTTTGTGGTGTTTCAAAAATTTATATTGGAGAAAAACAGGATTGAGAAACCCTCCTAACTTTTTCTTATATGGTCTTGTACGTTAAAATATATGACCTAGATATCAATCAGAATGCAAAACATAAATGTGAATTATTCATACAAAACTTAAACTAAACAGTGTCGAAAATTCAAACATGAATATTACCTGGCCAGCAACTCCTGCTCTAGCTGTGAGAATCTGAGGTGCTGCAGCTATCCTGACTGGATTGGTGGCTAACATAACTCTAGGTGCTAGAGTCTTCTGCCCTGCAAGACCTGGCACACCCAAGCGTTGATTAACATTAACAATCTGTACACCAGGTGTTAAAAGACTTGGGTTTGTTACAACCTGAGAAACAACAGACACTGGTTGACCCGTTGTTCCTTTAGCAGTAGCACTGTTCACTTGAATAACATTGGTGCCCAAAAGGGCAGTCTGGACAACTGAAGTTGGAACAACTGTGGGTTTCACTACTTTGTCTGTTACTTTAGCATCCACAACAGAAACCTTGGTTGCAGGCGACTGTTTTCCATTTGCAACTGTTACTTGGACTTGTGTTGATGGGACAGTTGTAGTTGTGGTGCTATTACATGAATTGGAAGTGACTATAGGGCTTTGCTGAGAAGCAACTGTAGCTAAGTCATAGATTGCACTCATTGGGGTGGTTTGATTTGGTCTCACACTAATCAGACCTAGAGAATTACTAGGGCTTCCATTTGGCATTGAAGCAGCAGCTGCAGCTGCAGTCTTGCTTCGTGTATTTATTGTGCAAGTAGTACTGCCTTGAGTGACTATTGACTGGGAAGTATGCACGGCTTTAATATCTTGATTGTTCGTTGATCTATTTACAGTAATATTTCCACTAACACAAGGAGAAAAAAATGTTTGTTGCGAAGGCCCTGTCACTTGAGTTATGTAGCCGCTAGCAGGTAATGCACCAGGCAAAGTTGCAATAACTCCACTCGTACTCGTTGTTGTAGGTAAACAAGGAGCACTAGCATCGCTCAGCGAAGAAGCGGTCACCGCAGATTTACTCACATTGATGAGCGAGACTGCCTGGCTCGCTGCAATAACCCCTTGTTTTTGACCATCAAGTAATCGTGTAACATTACCATCGACTAGAACGGCGTTATTGACATGGTTGACAGTTACTGAGGTTGTATTTACATCTTGACTAGATAACTGAATATTTGATGAGGCTAACTGCGATTCCAACGAGCCCACAAGCGCAGTCACAGCAGACTCGTCCACCTCGGAAGACAGCATATCTTCCAAAGACTTCACCGTCGCCATTTTCCACAACACTGAAATACAAAATAAAATGCGCATGCTCTGAAGAAAAGCATCATGGGAAGGTCTAGTGTATGTAAAAGATGGAGTAAACAAAAGTCACGAAGAGTGAGAGATAAAGAGACCCTTTGAATTTCATTTATATTTTAAAATAAACTTATGATTTCATTCAAACAAAATTTTATAAGGATTGATTATTCTATGGTAGGTTTTTCATTAACTGAATAAGATACATTTCTTCTGGCTAAAAATTAATAAAATAAAAAGAATATTAATTTATTATATGTTATCGAATGGCAATACGTCAAATTTACGTAATTTTTGGTTCCGTATTCGAAATTTTATTTATGAGTTTTTATTTAGCAAATCTTTGCTAAGAATACCAAATGTTTACTAGTAAATCGTGAACTTTTTTTTGCATATTAACAGTGGCTACTGTTTTCAGAACAAATTGTTTCTTCTTTATTTATTTCTTATGCAATGAGCGTAATAATTTACATATGTCAGAACTGTGTGCTTTTTGTGTGATGTAAAAGCCTCGGATCATTTTTCTGCACAGTTCATGTCTTGCGAACACTTTCTTTTGTGCCATTAAATTTTCTTTTGTAAACGTGCAATAGCTTGAAAATTATGGGAAGCATTCCTTATTTAGGAAGTAAAATAAGCTTAATATCTAAATCTGAAATTCGTTACGAAGGAGTTTTATATACTGTCGATCCTAAAGAATCTACGGTCGCATTAGCTAAAGGTAATTGGTATTTAAAACTTTTTAAAATATTTAGCAATTCTTTCCGGCTTCATTTCCATATATATATATATATATATATATATATAGTGTATTATTATGTTTAAGAGAATATATATTTTTTCGGGGGGGGGGGGGAGGATTGCCCGCTTTAGGGTAAAGACAGAATGACCTGTGTGGCATTTAAACTCAAACTCACAAATATTACTCCACTTAATAGACTTTGTATAAAAATAATCGAGCTTTTTTTTTTTCTATGCAACTTCATTCTGTGTGACATAGCAAATAATTTTAAAGTAACTTTACTAGAAAAATGAATTAAATTTTTCTTAAGCACTCTAAAACTGTCACCTGTGTGACCATTTTGTAATGGGGGAAAAAACATAAAACATGCTAAAAAGCTAAATTTCTAACTGGAACTGCAATTTTTTTGAAAAATCTATTATAAAAAAGACTAAATTAAATACCTAATGTAGATAAAAATATCGAAATATTAATGTTATTATGTAGAGAAAGAATTTACTTGTATTACCTGTGTGAGCCTCAGTTTTAAGACCAGATACTTTTTCATGTTTTCTTGCAAAACTTTTTTAAAGAGATAAATAAAACATTCAAGAAGACTTGTCGGCAAACATATATCTAAATCTAAAAACAAAATTTATAAATTTTATTAATATATTAAAATCCACGACTTTAAAGTAGATGGCTATAAGATATAAAAATTTCAGTCTGTTGGTCTCCCCTAACTTGTGTAACTAAGGTCTCCAGCCAAAACTAAGCATTTTGTTTTTGTCAGTTTATGTCTATTTCGGTAATTGTCGGTGGTGTAGTCGAGGAGGGATGGTGTCCCCCTACCTTTTTATTTTACTACAAGCGTCCCCCCCCCCCCCCCCCCAATTTTTTATATTCTAACATAAGCGTCCCACCAAATTTTTATTCTAGTTGCTTATCTTCGTACTTATAAGCGTCCCTCAACTTTTTTTCAGTACTACACCACTGGTAATTGTAGACTCGCTGTTTGTACATAAGAATTTTACAGTAAACAATTCAAAAGTTACTTTTAAAGTTGCAACATTTTCATTTCATAAACACTAAAATATCATTTGTTCTTTTTAATTTATAAGGGATCATTCATAAATGATGACACGCTTCGCTGCTTAGGCAACATAGCGTGACATGTGACAAAGGGGGGGGGGGTTGAATATGTGGGGAAAAAAGAGCGACATCATTCATGAACGGTCCCTAAGTACATGTTTTAAATTCTTTTACATGAATTATTGATTAAAGAAATATTAATTTTTAAATTGCTTCTTTTCCATCTCGTACAAATATCCTCATAGGAACCAGACCATTCATAAATGATGTCGCTCTTATTTCCCATAAATTTGACCCCCCCCCCCCCCCCTTGTCACGTGTTGCGATATTTTGCATAAGCATGATGTCGGGTTTCTCGTTATCCCATTCCTTCCCCTTGTCATAATTTCATGAACTTTTTTCATGATGACCCCCTTCCTCCTCGAAGCGTGTCATCATTTATGAATGATCCCATGCAATGTTATAACAGATCTCTTATGCCAGTGCTTTTTTCTTGCACTCTACTTTTAGCATGTCTTTTTATTTTGATAGAAAATAAGTCTGGTGGCCATTAATAATTAAAAATGGCATTAGAGCTATAATAGTCTACTGGCTACTACCTATAAATTTGAATTTTCAGGTCTAATAGTTGGAGTCTGTTTTCTTCAGTCACACAGGTGATAGAAACTGGTTACACAAGTGATGTAAATGTCACACAGATGATGGGTCAGTTTTAGATTATGATTAGTGGTTTAAAATGTTTAGTGCCATCATGTCAGCAAGATGATTTAGCTTTGTTTTCAAAAGAACATAAATACTTAATTATTTTAATGTCCTAAACGGGAACTTTTTCATGTCAAACACCATCTGTGTTGCTGGGGAGCTACAATAAGTTATTCTTTATTTTAAGAAATTTTAAATTTTTAATAAGTTTATATTTTTTTAAATATTAATTATATTCACTAAAAATTCTCTTTAAGAACAAAAGAGTTTTCTTGCCTCTTAAAATGCAGTTATCTTAGTTTTTAGAGCGGGAAAAAGCAAAGTTATTAAAATTTATCTTTAGGCTCTGCGCTAAAAAAAAAAGTTATTAAGGAACTTTTATTGATTGTGCCATAAACTATGAACATTTTTCTGTCAATTAGTAGAGAGAACTTAAAACAAAAATTAAAAAATCAATGTCTGGCTCATTTTTCTGGCTTTGTTTTTTATACTTAAATCTTGAATGCAACCACACGACCTTCGAAACAAAGTTAAAACATATTGTTACAAATAGTGTTTAATTATATAAATTTATTTGTACTCTTTTTGATTTATTAATAAGTTTGAGGCATGCTATATATTAATTATTCAGAAAATTTAATTTACAGGTGCACACCCAATCCTTACACTATGAAATTTTTGCGTTTAGTTGCCGTCCTTTTTGGTGTGACTGAACACTATTTTTGGTGTAAAGTTGAAAATTATTCATTTTTTGCTGTATTTTAAAAAATATTCTGCTGTCTATTTTTTTACTCTTAAAAATATTTAAAATGCGTAAAAAATCGATAACTTTCAACTTTATACCAACTGATCACCAAAAATGCTGTCTGGTACCATCAAAAAATTTTAGTGTAGCTATAATGTGTATAGTGTACTTTTATTTAATTATTCTTTTCCCTGAATGCTGGGCCGTGAGCATTTAGCCACGGTACTTCTTTCATAGGCAGCCCTGTCGGTGCTATAGGCCTTTTAAAAAAAGTGGGGATAACTAAAGTTTTTATTGTTTTTTAATGGTAATTGAGTAAAAAAGAAAAGAAAAATGGGAGGGGGATATTTTGTTCCATTGCATCCCCCCTCACCTACACTATTGCTGTCAAAATTTACTTGCCTCAAATGTTTTTTGAGGAATACTGAAAACCTAAAATAAAGCTATTTAAAATTTTGTTGAATTCAAATTATTTTAATATTTTGGTGTATACATGAATAGAATTCTGCTGAGAAATTCCATTTAAATCTGTCAAGCTTTGAACATGCTTTATTCAAAAAAAATAAAGTTGTTTTTTTTTTTTTTTTTTAAATCTTTTTAAGCATATATTTTAAAATTTATTTTTGGTTTTTTAAATAGAGTGAAAATGTAGTATGTTTCTAAACTACTGTTATTATGGGAATTTTTTCTTTCTATCACCCTCTCCCATTCTTAAAATTCTTATTTCCTTCTGTCTATAAAACATTTAAACATTACTTTTCATTTCCTGTGTCTCTTATCTTGTGTTTAGATAAAATTATTAGTATTTGTGTTTGACTGAGCAGTAACAAAAGATCATTCAGTTCCTTATTCTTCACTTTAAGGGGTTTTTGAACAAATGAATTAAAATCATGAATTTTTTTTCACTCTTTATTTTATTTTCGATTGATAAAAATTTACTATATTAGCTCATTTTATTTTTCAGTGCGTTCTTTTGGAACTGAAGGTCGCCCCACAGATCGTCCAATTGCTCCAAGAGATGAGATCTATGAATATATAATATTTAGGGGCAGTGATATTAAAGATTTGCATGTGTGCGAACCTCCTCGAAATCAGCATGGACTTCCACCTGATCCTGCAATCATCCAGGTACTTGTAAGCATCTCTCCAATTTAAGTATTTTCATCCAAAACTTGATTTCATTCTTATTGATTAAACTTTTTTATTAATAATTTAAGTAAAACTATTTCTTTGGTAGCAGCTTCAAATTTTTAATTCTTAGATTTCAAGTTTGTTTTGAAAAAGGAATTCCTTTTATAGAAGTAGTTATAATAGGGGGTTGCGCCAGAAGAAATTCGGGTTTATTTTGACTCTTCACAAAATTCCAATTAATCAAATCAGACCCTTTACAAAATTCAAAGCCTTCAAATTGTACTTTTTACACCATTCTTCAGGGTCGGCGCTAGGTTGAAGCGGCAAGGTGCCCGCCTCGGAGCTCATCGTTCTTAGGGGCACATTGGCCATAAATATAGACTGCATCTTTTAAAGTAGCGAACAATGGTTTTTGTCACAAAAAAATTAAATAATATTTTAACTAATTAGTTTTACAGATGATGCATCAAAACTTAGTCTAATTTCATTTTTGCACTAATATATAGTAGACGTTTATTTTTGACAAAATCAAACACAGAAACACATCGGCAGGGACCGAAAAATCCCGGGCGCCAGGTCGCCCGGGTGACTAAAAAAATGCCTTGGCGACTAGTTTTTCAGGTGTTGACAAATGGAAATATTATAGCTGGCTCCTAAAAAATGTTCCCTGGCTCCCAAGATTTTCGACATTTTTGTCGGACTCTGCACATCAGGATAATCTTGAAACTTTTCCATTTATTTCTTTCTTTCCTTTGTTGAAAGGATATATTTTTTACTTGGTTATTTCTTGTTTTGCACATTATCCTTTTCTTCTCCACAGCGATCGACTGCTTCAATGTATCCGGAGGGGGCACTTTATAAGTGTTTGCAGTTCCAGAAAAGTTTCCTCTATTTTATGACGAGAAAAACGCAATCTATTGCAGGGTTCGTACAGTCCTTAAAAGTCCTTAGAAAGTCCTTAATGTTCATTTTCATTTTTAAGGCCTTAAAAAGTCCTTAAATAGTCCTTATTTTTCATTACAGGTGCTTAATTTTTTTTTTGTTAAAATTAGAAAGTACCCATATGCACTCTTTGTTTTGCAATCTTTTGCATTCTTCACAAGAATCAAACTTCTTGCATTTCAACTACTTAATCGAACCTCAAAATTGGTTTGCTCGGGTCCGGTACTATCGCGGCTTTCGGACAAACCCCAAAAATGGCGGATTTACATACACATCAACGCATTTTTACTACAAATTGCAATGCTTTCTCAACTGTTAGATAAATAAGTAACTCTTGTTTTTTTTTTAATCCCCAATTTGCTATCTAATGCAATTGTATGAAAAAGAAAATCGTGCTACATCTAAAAAATTTAAATATTAAAAAAAAAATTGTTAAAAAGAAAATTAAATATTAGTAGAGAACTTGAATAGAAGCACCAAGCATTTGTACAAAATGCATTTAAGACCTCAGAAAAACAAATCACACAAGTTCCCTCATTTTGTTTAAAAAAAATAAAGAATAAAATTTGAAAAACGCAATTTTATTCTTATTCTATCTTGGTTTCCTGAGTTTAGCTCATGTAAGAAATATATCTACATGATTGCTTCTATTTGAACAAAACATACTGGTATTTATTGATTTAACAGTTTCTTAAAATGATATTTTTTCGGATTTTACAACAATAAAAAAATAAATAAATAAAAATAATAAAAATCTGGAATTTTCGAAAAAGGGCCGAATTACGGGATTTCAAATTTGGGATTCGATACTCTTTATTAAGTTTGGTTATAAAGTAAATAAATGAAACAATTTTTCATGAAAATTGTTACTAAATCATCTACATTCTAAACAATTATCAATAAAGCAAGTAGGAGCAGCTCTTAACAAGTAATCAGTAAATAAATATTGCTTTTAAAACTTTTTTTTTTTTAATTTAAGGGGGGAAATACTACAAAAGAAGCATTGTTGACATCTAGCTCAATAAGAGATATATTTCACTAATATGTAGGCAAAAAAAGCTTTCAGCTTTTTTGCGTTTGATAAATCACATGTATGATTATCGCTTATTTATACTGTTAAAGGCAAAAAAATGATCTATTTTTATTTTTCTTAAATCTTACAGACTATAATAAGCGCCGAGTTGCAAACTCTCCCGATCGCTTTTCAGCTGATAATTAATTTACATGAACTTTCATAACTTATAACGCGAAAGTGTAAAAACCTATTTTTCGGAAAACTTGCTAAAATCTAGCACGTGCCTCGCCGAAAATTGCACGCAGCTTTTGAGATTTCTATCTTTTTGCATCCTGTAAATATATCGATTATTTAAAACGTTGACAGTTGTTTTAGTATTTGCAGCCTGTAGTCTTCTTGTGTTATTTTTTATTTTAAAAATTTATTCAATTTTTAAAAGTTTATTTTAGCTAAATTTTGGTAGTTACTATTTGAGGATAATTGTTTTAAGCTAATGAGCTCCATTTTTTATTTGTACATTGTTTCCAAAATGAAATATATTTCTGAAGTTGAAAAAGTTTTTTCTGATTTTTTTTTTTCAAGCTCTTCTAAATAATTTTAAAAAATTATTTATGGCGGAGATAAAATTTAAGTAAGCCTAAATTGAAATGCTGGAAACATAAGTAAAATGAAAAAAAAATCTAAATTAAACAAATTCTCAAGACAAAGTACAGAGTTTTCTTTAACAATTTTTTTTATTTAAATTGTTTTTTCATTTAACTTGTATTTTATAGCACTAACTATTTTTGATAATTTTTCATATCATGATAATTTGTTTATATATGATTAATGCTTGTGTTGTGTGCTTCTTATTACTAGCTCCATTAATTATCTTCCTGACTGTATTGGTCATTAGGAAAGCAACAAGTCGGAGATCTCCATAAAAGTGTTTGTGTTGTGTTCCTAATAAAAATAAGATGTTAAAGCACTTTCCTCTTTCAATTATGCTTCCTTCTGAAATAAACAAAACAGTTTGTATGTTTCGAAAAATTTGAGGTCCTTAAAAATTTTTGTAGTTTCTTAAAAAGTCCTTATTTTTGGTTTTGCCAAAAGAGTAGGAACCCTGTATTGCTTTTTTCTCTTCTTCTGTGTTTTATCTTTCCTTGTTCAGTCCATTCTGATCAGTAATTTTTCTTCCTTCAGCTTTTTGACAGTTAACATATGTATAAAGTTTGTATCAACCTTTTTTAATCTCGACTCCTTCATAATATATAGTAGGGGCGGAAAAAAGTTTTTGCATCAGGACGCCATTTGTGCCAGTACTAGCCCAGCCATTATTTATTTCAAAAGCGACAAATAAATAAAAAAAATTTATCGCTATATTTTTTAATTTTTAATTTTTCACAAAATTATTTGATTTTTCACAAAAATTTCTTTAAAATTCGCAAAAAACAACCTTGTTCACAAATGCTGGATCAACTCCTGATAATATAAGTAATGTAGTTGAAAATGTGAACTTCACAATTTCAAATGGCAGGCATATTTCTGTTGATATAAATAACTCTTTCACGCTTGAAGGAAAATAATTGATGCATTGAAAATCACTTCCCACTTTAATTTTTAGCCTTAAAGCTAAGCTCGAGCCGAATTCAAAGATTCCAGTCCTTTTACTATGCAAAACTTTAACTGTTAAAAGATTAATTAAGGATGGATTTTTCAACTTATTACTGAGAAATGTAAACAAAAAATAATGACAATAATTTAGCTTAGTTTAACTTAGCATATCTTATCGTCAATATAAAAAAAAAAACTTCAGCTTTTCAAACGTTAATGATATTCCAACGAAAGCAAAAATGGCAAAACATAAGAAAAGTTAATAAATAATAGAGCAAAGTTCAATAGAATAAACGACCTTCTGAGTAGTTGGTGTCGATGATAAAAAAGAATTGATATGTAACAGGTGTAAAGTTCCATAGCAGATCCTTTCATTATAGCTGTAAGAGTGTACAATGGGTTCTGTAATTTATTTAAAACCAGTCTTTTTTTTTTTTTTTACATCAGATTGCTAACTTGGCAAGTTTTACTTAAGATAAATTACATTAAAGAAGACAATATAAAAAAAACTATTAGAAATTAACTATTATAGCTTGCCACATGATTTTACTTGCTATTAAAAATCTAATTGGTTAAGGTCAATTTTTTGAATGCAATTTACCTTAATTAAAACTTGCCAAGTTAGAAATTTGCTTTAAAAAGCAAAACAAAAAAAAAATTGTTTTTAAATAAGTTAGAGAACATTGTACACTGTTACAACTATGATTTAAAAGGTCTGTTATTGAACTTGGCACGCGGGTAAATATTTATTCTTTTATCGCCAACACCAACTACTCGAAAGGGTGTTTATTCTGTTAAACGTAGCCCTTTTTTCACATTTTTGTTGGGATATAAGGGTATTGGCAAGCATAACCTATTTTTTTTACAATTTCAAAACTAACAGTTTGTAAGATTAGGTTACAAACAGCTGCAAAAATTGGTAATGGTTTATAAAATCTTTTAAACATTAACTCGTTCCTGAAGCATTTGATGACTATTAAATATTTTACAATATTAATGTAAAGTATACTGAATGGCAAAGTTCCTATTATGCATTGTTAAATTTTCTTGAATTTTTGTTGTCTTATTGATATTAATGCATTAAATTGTGTACAAAATATTCTTCAATATATTTTAGCATTCTCCTCCAATTTCTCATTATTCTGGAGGCCTTACTTTTAATCAACCGTACAGTAGTCTTTGCAGCCTGCCTCAATTTCAACCACATTATACATCTTCTCAATATCCACACTTATCATCTGTTTTTTCATCAGCCTCCCATTATGGAAGTAAGTATTTTATATCTACTAAACTTTTGTTTAGGTTAATCATTATTTTACAATTTCATACTACAGAAAGTGTAAAAATAAAGTTGGAACACACAAAATTATTACACAGTTAAAATTCTATAATTTTGAAAATAAACCTTCTAGCTTTGTATTGGGAACTTTGGTTCTTATCTTCAAAAATGTATATAAATATATTACAAAAAATGTTATTTATGTTTGTTACTTGCTGTGCTGCATTGACTTTTGCTATGTTAAACTTTATTTTTCAAACTAGTGTATATTTGTAGAAAACAATAAGGTTGGAATGAAAAAAGGCAGCTTATCAAAATGTCAAAAACATTCTATCCATTATAACTCTTATAATCTTTCTTACAGTATAAGAACATATGTTTTGATAATTTTGGTATTGGTGGATGCTCTTTTGTTTTGATAATATCAAATAGTTTATTTTTGTTTGCAAACCAGGGTTGGTTTTTAGCCGTCAAAACTAGTTTTCGAGTCGACATAGGTTTAAACAGTCAAAAAGACCAATACAATTTTAATGTGCTAAACATAAAAAAAGAAGGCTGTTAATAATAGCAAGATGCAGCACTGTTTTTAATTATAATTAAATACTAATTTATATACTTTCCTTAATTTACAGGGGTCGGCGTGAGTCACTTTTTTCACTAAAAGTCGCTTTTTTTTGCATTGGTCACTTTTAGTCACTTTTTTTAAAAATTTGTCACTATTTTCACTTTTTTAAAAAAGTTGGTCGCTATTTTCACTTTTTGCCCTTTCTCTGGCAGAGCAACCAAAAAAAGTTACTTTGTTTGTCTATGAGTTAAGAAAACATTGCAATTTTGCATAAAAATAAGTGTGCCTGGGTTGAAGCTTCCGCGTTTCCGCCATTTTTGGTCGTATTTTGAAATTCGGCGTGGCGAAGGCCCTGAGTGTGCCGAAGTTTAGGTTTGGTATTGCAGTGTGGTGCAACCAGAAGGGGAGGCCTAGAGGGCCCGTGAACTCTCCTCCCCCCCCCCCCCCAACTAGAATGATAATTTTAATTGTTTTTAACTTTTTTTTACTCGAAAAGAGCAAATCCCAAGAAAATTAAGCGATATTTAAATTAGAATAGAAACTAAAAATTTTTAGCAGTTGCAGATTATATCACTCGGAAAATTAGCTTAATTTCTCTTTTCTTTCACCCCCCCCCCCCCCTCCAGAACTAACTCACAATCACAAAAGAAAATTTTTGGAGGGGATTTCTCAACAAAAAGACAATACGCAATTTTGAGGAAATAAAGTTAAATTTTTGAAATCAAGAATTCATTAAATAAAGATGCAGGGGAGGGGGAAATCTAAATTCTTAAAAAAAAAAACTTTAGATCTGAAAAATTCTTAGCAGTTGCATATTATATATATTGCTCAGAAAATTACATTATGACCTCTTTTTCTTAATTTCCATCCCTTCCCCCCCCCCCCCCCAAAAAAAAAAAAAGGAATTGCACAAAGTTCAGGTAGGAAAAAAAATAGTGCACCCCTCCCCCCCTGTGAAGAATTTTTCTGATTGTGCCACTCATACTGTCATTATGTATGACAGTTATACCTTGTAACTAAAATTATAAAATCGGAATTTTTTGGAGCTCAATCAGGGAATTTTTCTTGGATTTTGTTACTACCATGAAATTACAGAAACAGTATTGAATAATCAAACGGTTTGTTTCCTACAATGATACAGAAGATTAACACAATAATTTCAGTCTGAATAATTTTGATAAAATATCAAATTTAGCTTTATTTCAAGTGGAATTTTCTAATCTTTAAACAAGTATAAAAAATATTTTAAAACGAGCATTTGCAAAATAAATTTTGTTTAATGTTGAACATAAATTAAAATTTGAAATTTCTGCTTTTGATTTGAATAAATATTTATTCATTTATATTTTTAAATAAGTAACAATTTGAGAAAGAAATTAATTAAAAGAAATAACTTTTGTCTCCCTCACTCTTAGCCATTTATGGGTTTTGAAAAAGGCATTTATGGAGATTGTTACAGGTATAAAAATTCGTATTTTTGAATAGGCTATGATTTTTTTTTTTAAGTTGGGTAAAAGCTCTATTTACTCAGGTTTAGTTTTCAAAAGATGTCGAAACTGCTCTTTTTCAAGTTATATTTAGTTTAAATGAAAACACACACAAGTTTACATTTTAATGGTCGCTATTTTAATCATTTTTTTTAAAGCTGTGGTCACTTTTTTCACTATTTTGAACACTCCAAAGTGCGCCAAGCCCTGTGTTTATGACTTAATTTTCAATTTTTTTACACTTATTTCTTTCTGATGTGCATTTTTTATATATTTGGCAAGAATACATGAGGGAAATTAAGAAAAGCTGTTTTTGTCTCGATATTTCTTTGTACTAGTAGGAAAGCATCTTTGAATATACTTTATCCTCTGGAAAGCACATACCTTCATTAGATTTCAATTGTGATGGATTACTTTCTGCTTCTATCCATAAAAAAAGTTTAAAAATCTGAATTTATTTCTGCAAAATATTAGATTAAACATGCACAATTTTAATTACTACAAATGTAATTAAGGATTTATTAACTGTACATCTGTGCTGAAAGTAATTAAAAGTATGCATTCACAATAAAATGATTCATTAAATAAGTGTTTGACAATTTCTTTTAAAAAAAATTGTCAAATTATAGTCTATTATCAGTTCACGTTCACAAAATATTCTAAATAGAATGTATCTCGAGAATGCACTGCCTAGCACAGCAAATGATGTGTTTTAAGAGTTAAAACCCCACCTATAGCATCAGAAAACAGAAACCAGTGTTTGTGCACTTAAAAAAACAATTCTTATGAATAAAATCACTCTCAGGCATAGATTCTGGCTGTGCTACAGCAAGAATATATTTTTGTAGTTTATACGCAGCAGATTTAATAAATTTATGCTGTTTTATTTAAAATTTATTGATTAAAGTCTATCCAATTCTGCTAAATCATTTCTTTGATAATTTTTTTTAAAAATCAGGTTTTTGACACTTTTTGACGTTTTTGACAATGAGGTTTCTGACAAGCCGGTTTTAACCATGGTTGAAACCGGTTAAAACCGTTGCATGTCAAAAACCTGCCAAACAGTTGGAAAATCACGGTGGAATGTTTCCTTCTTAATCTTAGACTTGCCAGTTCTGAAGAGAATTAATTCCATGAGAAAAATGCGAAACATTTGTAGTAGAGTTTAAAAAAAAAAAAAATTTTAATCGGTTTGCCTATTTTTTTCCCCCCCATAAATAACACATCTAGTTGTTGTCACTCCCACGCCAAGAATCTGCACTTTTGGCAATTTCTATCTTTCTCATTTTTCATGTCGGATGTAGGTTTTTTTTTCATATAGAAGACTCTTAATTTTTGGTGGGCAGCCAGTTAAAATGCTATTTTAGTTTTGCCAAACTAGGAACTAAGATTCTTACACATTGAAAATTTAAATTGAATTTTTCGAAGCTAGGACTTTGCAAATTTGTATCTTTTGCATGATTTGAACAACATGGACAATAAAAATTAATTGACTAATTTTACATGAGAAAGTTTAATTTATCTTTACTTAGTTAAAGAACATGTATATTAAATTGTAATTAGCTGTAAGCTTTTCAATTGGCTTTTTCCTGGTTTTTTGTGTTAATAGGGAAGTGCTTTTTGAGGTAATTTTTAATAAAAGGTTAAATTATTACGATTTCTAACTAATATTGATGTGTTAAGTTTGATACATAAAGATTATGTCTAGTCTTTTTTTCAATTTATTAATATAAGAGTTTTAACTAGTAGACTACTCTTGGCAAAATGTCTTGAACAGAAAAAAGTTATAGAATTATTTTTGCAAAAATCTTCTCTTCCACTTTACTATAAAGAAATTCAAATTTCACTACATTTTCAGATCATTCTGAGGCATTAAAAATTTGAAACATTTTATAAATCAAAGCAGAAATTTAATTTTTTTTAAATTCTAGTTTTAAACTCTAAATTTTTTAGAGTTTGTAAGTATAAGTGTTATTTTTTCTTTCCATTATACCTAGTCCACCCGTTCCATTATACCTAGACTTTCATAAAATGTTTTAACATGTATTTTCATATTTCACTTTTTATGTTATCTGGGCTGAGGTAATATAGCTCATTTTTCTTTTTATTTTTAATGTAGTTTCTTCTTCAGCCCCTCAGTTATCTCAGAGAAAAAGTCCAACAATGGATGCTGGAGTGCAAGTTTCAGTTAATATGTTAGATAAGATGCAAGATGCTTCTCATACTAAAGGAAGACTTACTCAGCCACCACAAATGTCATCTAGAGGCCCTACTCCTTCCTCCTTTGCTAGAAAATCTGATAACAGAAGAAGTAGGTTTAGTATTTAATTCATGTCATTCAGTTTAATGCAGAATTTGTTAGATAAAAATGGAAGCTAAACTTTTCCACATTGTTGAAAACAAATGGACTGGCTAGAATGATAGTGGCGTAGATCAAAAATTTAGGTTTGAGTTGAGGATAAATTTATGTTCCTTTACTTCCTCTGTTAAGTGTAACAGTAGCTACTGTTGTGCTAAGTACAAATGCGTTATCTGCATCTAAGCTCAAAATTGGATATTGGCTCTTAAAGTTTGTTGCCATGTACTTATTCAGGTAACATTTAAATGTGAAATAAGTGAGGGTTGCACCTCAATTTTTAAATTTTAACCAAGTTAAGACAGTTTTGTAAATTTAAACTATAAAACATGTCATGCAACGTTATTGATAATAGTAAACAAATTGCGATGCAAATTGCATACACATGATTTTCCCTTACAAAATGTAGCGAGTGAAAAACATGCTATATGTAGCTTTTTCTAGGGAAACTGAAGTCCTTTTAAAAGTACCTTACAGATTACATGAAGAATAAATCTAGAATAAAGTGGCTTCTAATAATAAAAATACTGCTATTAAATTAAGCTAGACTGGCTACTATCTAAATGTTTCAGATTTCAAGCCTAGTTAATAGAATGTGATTTTATATAACGAATAAGAAAATTGATTCACAGAATCTGTATAAAATCTGAAAGTATTACTTTTTAAAACATAAAAAGAAGGGAAGTAAAACATTACTCATGGAAATAAGCAGTTGGCTAATTCTGTATAGTTGAAAAATGCAAAATAAAAGAATAGTGATGGAGAAACAGTAGTGCAGTCGAGGGTCGAAAATCCGCACAACTTGAGAGTGTTTGTGCGGATTTCAGGCCACTTTAGTTAACTATGTTTTAAAAAGTTCATAAGTTTCCCAGGTGTGAACTAATTATATGCGAATAATGGGATATCTTTTTGTTTCCTTCCACCCTTAAACATGTTTAAGACCGCAATATTTTTTAACCACAAGGTAGGGCTAGGCCTTACTTTGGAATTTTCCAAGTTTCGGAGCCCAACCCAAAATGGCGGATTTACGTAAACATCATCTTTGATATGTGCAATTTTACTTCAAATTGCACTGAGAATGTGTTGTCATGTCTACCAAAGTCGTTTAATACATTGAGTGCCATCTGTGTTTGCATCTAAAATATAAATTTCTTCCTTTAAAACTAAGAGGTAAAATATAGCACCTAATAATAGTATGGAAGATTGTATGTTGCAATAGAATTTTTAAAAATAAACAAAGTTTCTCCCCAGTATGTAATAAGTTATATCCTAAGATTTAAACTTGCAATACAACAAAATTGATCATTAAAATGTTCTTAGAATTCCAAAATGAATGTACTCGCCATTTTAACTTCAAATTTGTGCTTTAATGAGTTGTTTCTCGTTGGGTAGCGGACTCTAAGAGGGGTTTTGGTTTTATTTTTGTGTTCAGCTCTTAATTTAAGAGTTTCTGCTTTGTTTTTTTCTTTTCACTGTATTTGAATTTAAGTAGCTCTATATTAAATAGCATTTAACTTGAGTGAAAAGTTTGAAATCTTATAAGAATGTTGAACTTGGGGGAAAAAAACTAAGTTTCATCTTGAGGAATAAAAAAAAAACTTTTGGGTTGCATGAGTTATTGTGCTAGATTCAATAATTTAAATTTTTTTTTACTTTTGAAAACAAAATTAGTCCTGAAACCTTTAATTTTGCAACTAAATATCATGATTCTTTTTCTTTTTCTGTGTTTATAAAATCTACTTATTTTCCCTTAGATGTAAGAATTCTAAATTTTAAATAAGATTATAAAAAAATATTATGGGTATAATATTGCAATTGAACATGATACTCAAAAAAAAGTTTCCTTTGATCCGCAATTTTAAATGCTAGCAGTTCCCCGCAGAACATCTGTAAGCTATCAGTTCAAGAATCAAACTTTGCTGAAAATTTCTGTGAAAACAGTTTTCAAGTTCTGCATTGTCTGCTATTACATTAAGTGCATTAAAAAACTTTGCACGGCAGATGAGCAACAGATAACTGTGTGTAACTAAAAATTGATTTCTGTAGATTAAAGTTTTTTTTTCAAAAGTCTGACCTTACGATTTGTTTATTGCTATTAAAAAAGATAACCAAAGAGAAAACTTTGCATTTAACCATTTTAAAATCTTGTAAAACTTTAAAATTCGAAAGGCTTAGGAAAAGATCGCTGGATATTTACATGAGAATGATCGCTTGATATAAACAAAGGTGTTGCCACTCCAAAGAATTGGAAATTAAAAATTTAGTTATGAATGGAAATACTTTTGCCTTTTTAAGAAATGGAAATAAATTTGTTAAAGTCCCCGTGAGTTACAATAATAAATGCAAATATTATGTTACTTTTCTATGCTCATCATTAAACAAATTTTTAAATATCGTTTTACCATAGTTTGTTTTTTGCATGAAATTTTTCTGTATCGTACCACAAAATTTAATCATAATTGGTCCACGTTAAGTGAAATATATATATGGATAATTTATTGAAATGATTTAATTGTTCAGCTGATGAAAATTATCACTTTAAATTTCAAACATAAAATGTTAATAAAATTTACTTAAACTTTTATGGTTTGTTACTTATACAGTATGGGACCCCAATTTCGGAGTCCTGAAATGTGAGACCTAAAATCCGGAATTTTAAAAAATATAAAATCGGCAGCTAAAAACGGTTTTTGTTTTCTTGGAAACAAATCTGGAAATGTTTTGCACCGTTTTTATGGAAATAGGAGTTTTAAAAAGAAGGGAAATGAAATGTAATAATATTCAAGATTGGAAATGTGCAGTTTTCAAAAACATTATTTCGCTATTTTCTGAAAAGGGTTCGTTTTTGCGATTAGAGTTTATATTAATTGTTGCTTTAATTCTGAGTTGATATCATTAAATATTGCTTTTTTATTTCTTGTAGTTTTATATCTATTTTTTTAAATGAGCTCTCTCCAATTTACACGAATACAGAACATTCGCGAAATTGAAAATTGGCGTTCCTCGCATTTTTCCGATAGTCTGATCTTTTACTACACTTTAGCAGTTACAGAACATAAAATCATATAAGAATTTGGTGGAATTCTGTTCTTTTATTGTTTAATTAAAGAAGTTAAAATAACGTTGGGGAAAAGTCCAAATGTCTATGTTTTGCCTTGAATTTTCCTTACTCCAACTTCGTTTTTTATGCTAAATTTCGCGATGTAGAGAAGAGTATATATGATAATAAAAATTCTATAAATGAGCAAAAGGCTAATAAAAATTTCCAGCACAAATTATATGGGCTATGATGCTACTTACAAATTTTTTTTTTTTTTGAATGAGGACTCGAAATCCGGAACGTTCGCAGTCCCGAGCGTTCCAGATTTGAGGTCCCATACTGTATTAAGGAATTAAATCTACTTAAATATAGATGAAAATAATAACTTATTTTTCTTTAGATTTTGTAGTTTCCAATTTTACAGATGTGTCTAGAAGAGGACGACCTAGGAGCATGTCTAATAGCAGCACAATCGATACTCTGAAGTTTGAAGGCGAGTATGACTTTGAATCTGCTAATGCAGAATTTCATGAACTAGAGAGCAAGCTGGCTGAAGCCAAAATTGGTAATTTAACTATTTTCAACAACAATTTTTTATTCGTGTAATGTTATGCATTTTGTATTAAGCATTTCTTATTGAAACAAATTACGCTGCAAGAACGATTTATGTATTGTTTGAAGAAACCTTTTACTTTGCAGCAATATAACATTTCAGTCTTGATACTTTGAAAGATTTGCAAGAGTCATTCCATCACGATCACTAGGATTTACAGTAAAGAATGTCTATTATTTTGATATTAGTTTATAGTAAGAGTTGCAAACATACAATTCTTATTTTCTTAATATTGTATTAGGTTCAGAAATTAAAAAAAAAACCTTCATATTAAATTTCATAAGAACTTTCTTTTGTCTGTTAAAGCATTGCCACCAGTAAAAAACTCATTGCTCGTAATGAAATGGCCCTCAAGCAATGTAACAGAATTTTTTTCTTTACAATAAGGAAAAACAAAATTTTGCTACTTGTAATTATATTAATAAACCTATTTTCTCCTTCGAGTTTTGATTGCATTAAATGTATTACTGAAGTTTGTTTTATAAAAGTTTATTTTTATGCTAGTTGTCGATGGTTCAGTCTGTAAAACAGTATACTTAATTTTAAATTGCAAAATATATTTCCTCTTTACAAACTTTTTGAAAAAATAATACTGCTATGAATTTGAATTGACCTGATACAAAGTTAATAGTTCTGTTACAAAATTACATGTCACCTGATAAAAACCAATAATTGATACAAAACTGGTATTTTTACTGATAGACAGCTAAAACAAAACTGAATTTTTAATTTTTCACCTCTGTCCTTCTGAAGTAAATGTCAGGTGAGTAGTACAACAGAGTTCTAGACATTACTTTTTCGAGTGTAATATTTAAGACTTTAAATTTTAATTCATTTTTGTAATATTAAAAAAAGTTCGTATGAGCCTTAACTCTGAAATTCAGCAATAAAGAGTTAGCTCCAAATATGTCCTAGGTTAAAGACAAAAAAGGTCAACCTATTGTAGGCTTACCGAGGGTTTTTTTGAGGGAAGGGGGGGAGCTATTGCTCTTGATTTGGATGTTGGTTACTACATAATAACAGACAAGGTTGTAAAATTCAAATAAATTGCTTATTAAATTTCTGTTCATCACATAAGTGATTTCCAAACATTTCGGAGAGCAAGTCTCGAATTTTTAAATCTCTTAATCTTAAAATTTCTTTGACAAATAATATCTGCTGTTCTTTCTACCTTGAGACAAGCAAAATGTTTTGCACTTTAAAAAAGTTAAATTACAGCAAGGTTTCTGGAAAAAAATGCTTCTGATATTATTACAGAACTTTAATATAAACACTTGAAATATTTTTTAGAGCTTATATATATATGTATCCGTACGTATTATGTGACCCCGTCCCCCTGTGTATATGTGTATGTGGTGTGGGGGGGGGGGGGTATTCGCCTAATTAGTTTATTTTAAATTTATAGTGTATACGTTTTCAGAAGATTTTGTGTGAAGTTCGGAAAAAATTTTGCCCAGCATCACCCATGAGAGTATTAAATCAAAATAACTGTATCCCATTTTCCCCACCCTCTTCCTATATTTTTTTTATTTGTTAGAATAAAATTTATTTGTTCTCCTTTTTTGGTTTTGGTTTTTAAAGTTGGCTGTTTTGTGGAAGGGAGGGAGGTGTGTTAGCTATACTGCTTTACATAAAATCATCTATTCTGTGGAAAGAGGATCAGTATTACATTATATATATATAGATATATAATGTAAATATGATAATAAAATGATATAAAGTAAATAATAAACATATATTTTAATATAAAAAATTTAGGGTGAAGCATTCTCAGCACATAACGTACAGATACACAAATAAAAGCATCTGTGAAAAAAAATAAATGTTATAATAAGCACATGTAATGTAAATCAAAACTGCATGACTTCCCTGCTTAAATCACAACTGAAAATCTATCCTTCTTGGCCTATTGCTAAAAGCTCTAAGGACTCATGCTGTTATATTTATGTCCCGGTGAATGTTTAACCATTGCTAGTCATTTAACCGATTTTCACCCCAGTTGAGTTTCTCAAGTAAGTTTTCAATCTTTTCAAAGTTGAAAACAAGCATTTGTTGATATCGTGACTGGGTGGTTCGTTCTGCTGAAGCTGAAAGAAGCTTTAGCAAAACTAACTGGAATGGTTTCGAGTTTTCATGTTTAAAAAAGTTGGCAAAGCTAATGTTGACTTTTCCTTATTGAGTAAATGATTAAATATGCAATTCATTGTTTAAAACATAGGTTTTCAAACAAAGAAGGTAACTCATTTTCTTCGTGCGTAAAACTAGTAAAAACTTGTACTTCTGATTTGCGGCATCAGTAGTAAGGGCATAGCCAGAGCCCACCTGGCTATGGATACCCTTCTTTCTCCCCACGAAATGTTGACGTATAACTGAAGTTTTACGTGACGGAAAAAGCAGTAATAATACAAAAAGTTTTTAAATTTAGTTTCAAGTTAAATTTTATAATTTTCTCATGACGTTTCCATGCATTTTGCTTTCTCCCAACTGTTTAAAACTACTTGGGTGAAACTTAACTCTCAGTTTCACTCTGTTTTGGGATATAAATACTGCCCTAATCGACTTCCATTAGATTGACCCTCTTGAAGAGGGTCGGCGAAAAATGGAAAAAGTGGCAAGGGGTCTACATAGATGATTGACAAAAGTTCATTGCACTATTTCTTTGCATATAATATATTTATAGAAATGCCCACATACAAAGATTGAAATTGAAACTACGAATTTCATTATAAAATATTATTAAAACAAACATTTAAAGAGAATATTATGTTTTTACAAATTTTGAAGCAAATAGTATCATAAATTAATTGCAACTTGCAATTAATAAATACTTTAAAATACTTATTCTCTCGCATAAGAAATTCGACAAAATATTTCTGAAAAATATACCAAACAATGGTACATTTTTCATTGTGATTCATTCTAGAATTATTCAATGTTTTTTAAAGTTTCAGGCAATAATTTTAATATGATATTCAAAAGTTTATTTTATGAATACATTTTAACAACTTTTCAGCGCAGTGATTGTATCACATTGCAGTTTTATTTTAATGTTTGGAACTTAGCTGCTCCTAAGATTTTAATCCCCTTGTTTATAATAATAGCTCCTTATAGCTGTTGCTACAGAGGCGAAAACATGATAAAGGAAAAAGTTTTTGTTTTACCTTACAAGTTGGAATACTAATTAAGCTACGTAAAATGAACTGTGAGTAAAACTTACCGTGAAAGCACATTTAGAAAACAATTGGAAATGAACAATTTAAGTAAAGGGAAATCGAGCTCGAACCTCTCGGAGCTACATTTTAAAAATAACACACTTTAACAAGCAGATTCCATCCTTTTTGTCGCAGTTCTTTGGAAAATTGTCCTTCAGTCATAATGTAAAAACACAAAAATGATATTTACGACAAGCGGCAAATGGAAAACCTTGCTGTAATTTTTATGGTCCCCTCCTCAGAACTCTGAACAATATCTTACTCCTGCGTTAATAAGTTTGTAGGAGGGGAGAAATGGTCAGAAAAGAAGCACTTACAGCAGACACATTGGTAAAAGCAGCTTGCCCTAAGATAGGGACGAATCATATAGATGGGATCTCTCTTTTTTTTTTGTTATCTTTTGTCTGTGAAAACTGTAAGCAAAGATAAAAAAGGAAGGCGTCTTGTTTACAGACGCTATAATGCGAAATGAGACCAATTAAAGAAAGATACTCAAAACATCCCCTGGCAGCTTCACAGAAGGCAGTACTCTCTCTCGCCCACCATAATTGATCCGTATCTAGGAAATTTTTCTTTTCGAACTGTGATGGCTCGACGAGAGGTAGCCTGATAAGAGGCCATAAAGTGTCCTAAGATTGGATGTTGGTCCGACCCGACAAATACATTGTTAGGCAAAAAATGTGAAAAACACAGACATTATGCAAGGTTCTCGACTTTTAACTAACCTCTAAAATGATATGCCTTCTCCGATCTACGAACCCTTACCCATCCGGGTAGGGAAAAGACAATTCCAGGGAAAAGAAATTGTCAATACTCTAAAAGAAAAATGCTGAAGGGGAGGGATAACTGGCAATCCATCCTTAAAGGACAAGTCGGGGTTTTTTTATATGGTAGGGGTTCTAACCAGGGTTCGTGATTTTTTTTAAAATTTAAATCTGATTTTTTTTAAAAAAGACTTTAAATATTTTGGATATTTATTATGTTACATTCATAGATACAATATGACATCTTAATCAAGATGCAAAAACACACTTTAAGCTATTTTCACAGCAATAAATATTTTTAAATAATGATAAACAAATTTTAATATGCATGCATGGCTCAAATGAAACTTAACCCTACCAGGAATAATAGTACACTCATAAGTACAGAGAAAATGAATACATTTAGTCAGAATTATTTAGCTGTTGAAAGCTGAAAAAAAAGTAACAATTGTGTGCACTTAACTTACATTGAATGTACTATAATCATTTTTCAATTTTATAAATAAATCATATACTCACACCATTACTAAAAACTGAAATTTTTTGTTTTAATTAAATATCTTTATGGGAAACTTCTAAGATAGAAAAATATTTTAAAAGGAAAAAAAAAATCTTAAGCTATTAGGGGACATAGATAATATTATTCTTTTATAGTTCAGTTGTACAATAAAAATGTTTTAAATTTAATTGCATCAACTGAAAATTATTGTATTAATATATTGTCACCTAACTTATTTGTTATTAAGCTATTGATATTTTCTTTCAGATGACTCTGCATCTGATCCTGTTCAAGCAATTGATGATTTAACTGGCTCATATGATAGAAAGAAATCATTTTTTGATGATATTAGTTGTGAAGCAACACACAGAAATAAGGGGTAAATCATTCTAAATTCTTTCTTGAATACTATAAATATTTTAGTCTTGGAAAAATAAGGATAATAGTTTATACGCTAATGCTCAAACTAAATTAACTTTACTTGCAGTGGTGGATTGTACTGTCACGGCCTGTTTCTGCAGCCAAAGACTTCGCAATCCCATATACTTCCTAAAGTGTCCCTATAATAAGGAATTTTGTAGAAATAATCTTTTATGAATAAAAAAAAAAAATCATACTTATGCACAATCTATACAAAAAGTGTATACTAAGTTATAATGCAACAACTTTTTGTAAGCAAAAACGGGGTTTTAGAAAGGATTCTTTGATAGCTATTTTAAATATGTTTTAATACAGGGAGTTTGGTTGAGTATGTTCTTCATATAATTAGGCCACCATTAACTTAGATCAGCCTCTGGATGAAATATCGACACAACCCTTATGCACAAACCTCTCCCATTGGCTGATCTACAATTCCTCTACCCCAAGGCTGGAATCCTGGAGAACTGCCCTCACTTTTCTCCCTCTGAAAGACAGATTATAATACTTTTTTTATGC
The DNA here is from genome assembly GCA_038502835.1 of Octonoba sinensis. Taxonomy (NCBI): domain Eukaryota; kingdom Metazoa; phylum Arthropoda; class Arachnida; order Araneae; family Uloboridae; genus Octonoba; species Octonoba sinensis. The sequence continues at coordinate 10,035,434 of CM076606.1, read as the reverse complement.
CATTTAGTTAGAATGTACTTTTTGTTCTTTTATTAACTGGAGCTACCGGCGTGAGATTGTGGCTGGGCTCTTAGTTGGATTTTGCAGTTTGGTGTTGTCACAAAACATGCAGTCAGCCTTAATTGCATGCGTGTCCTTTTGGCCCAAAACATGCCCAGGCTACCGGGCAAATGCCCAGTTGCTCGGAGGCTATATACACCACTGATTACTTGCGCTATTTAAAACACTATAGCAAAACTTCTACCATTCTGACAATAGAAACAAGTGATCAAGACATTATTAAAGCACAAAACTGTAAAAATAGTGTATGCCGATGTTTTGCGGTTATGTGAAATCTCCTTTCTAAAGCAAAAAGTATTCGGGTTTGTGACACAAAGCATCAGTCACAAAGAAATGAAACATGAAATTCTTTAATAATTCAAAAACCAACTCGAATTCAATTTTTTTTCCCATTGATATGCTCCGCAAATTGTTTCATTAAGGTTGGCAACCCTGCATGCAAGTGTTCATGTTTTGTATGGAAGGAAATTTGCTTAATACATAGAGCATAGCATAAATTTATCAGGAAGCTCGAGCCACGCCACACTTTTAGTGTGTCATCAGTTACCGATGCAGACTGAATAGATAGTTCAGCGTCGGCCACAGGTAACTGACATGGCACTTGATGAGTTTATGATGTAATCCTATAATAAATAAAGATGAAATAAATTTTGAACTGTCTGCCACTAGTGGTTGACACGACCTAAACGGAAAGTTCAGTGTCTGCCACAGACGGTTGTCAAAATAATCGAAGAGATAGACTGAAACATAATTTTTGAAAATGATGGCTGAATAATTTGCCATTTTAACTCATTGTAAATTGTGATTTATATCATCCAAACAAAATTTTTATTTAAAGCATTGAATTCTAAGTAACAAATTATTGAAACAGATAAGTTTAAAATTTATAATTATCTACGAATGATTAAGAACATGTTGTTATAGAAGTTATGTTTCTTAAATAACAAGTAGATAATTTTCATGTAAGTTTTTTTAAAAGTTTTTTTAAATTTTAAACTTGTTGCTGCCTTGCTTTTTTTAGGTAATAGCTATTTAATATTAGTCAAATAAATGGTACTTTTCCATTATTCCGCCGCAGGTGATAAAGGCGCCAATAATGATTCAACAAATGCCAAATGGAATAGTGTTGCTGGTAACCTTTTGCATGTACTGTCGCCAAAAAGTCGGTGCAAATCTCGCCAAGCAAAGATAATGGAAAAGTACCATTTAAAAAAGATGTTTAATTATTAGTCGAATAAACAAGCTGTTTTAAATTTGTCTTTTACATGCTCATCAATGACAGACATTTCAAAATTAGGTAGGTTTTTCATATCTAGTCTTTCACGTGCTTGTTATTAATGTAGTTATTTATTACCTAATGGCTAAACAAATATTTGTAGACTGGTTTTGACATATATATGGTATAAACTGAGAATATTTTCTCAGTTTTGCATGAGGGCTTTTTAGATGGTCTCATCAAAACATTAAAAAATGAAGTGTTCAATTTTTTTTCCTGTGCAATCGAAATCATTATTGAAAGTTCTCGAGATCTTGAATAAAAATTGCAACACAAAAGTAAAATACTTTATTTTTTTTTAAAAAAATTTTTAATTTTAAATTTTCCTCTACATTATATTAAAATCTATAAAACTGAAACATTGATACTATTTCTGTAAGTAGTTACAATTTCAGAAAGTTATAGACAGAAAAAGTATTCCCAAATGATCTTATTGACTATATATTCTGAAGTACCTTTTTTAATTTTGCAATTTCAAAAATTTTTTTGCAAATGTTTAAAATATTTTCCAAGTTTGGGTAGTTTTATATTTTAAATAATTTCTTTTACTCGTCCGATTCAAATTGGATACCTCATTCTTGGTACTGACCTTGAATGTTTTCTTTTCTTTGTAGGCTGGTTCGATTTGATTGGCGTAATGAGCGCAAACTAAATTTGGAGACTTTTGGTGTTGCTGCACAAAATGCTTGGTTCCGTCGTCGACGTATGAGAGGAGGCTTTAGACGAGGTTTTCGGGGCAGGGGTGGTGCAAGTCGAAACTCAACAGAGCATGTACAAAAAACTGGTAATTTATTAAGTAAAATTCTTTGCCTGCCTGTATTTGCTAATTTAGCTATTTTCAGATACTTGCTCTATCAAGTTCATTTAGGGATGCTGCAATTAAGATCAACACGAGTCTTGAAAAAAATGTCCTCCTTTTGAATGGCCCTCATTAATTTTCTTTAAATAGGCAAACAATATCTTACGCTGTAATTGTACTATTTCTTTGATTATTTAACCCCCAGTGCAAAAGGGCCGTAATTCGAAACTACTAGTTTTTCATGAGAGGCATTAAAAGATAAGCAATGAATAAATGACAAGACTTCAGCAAGATTTTATCGAAACATCTGGAGATCTTGCAGGTTACAATGATGGGGAAAAAATGAATGTTGGCAATCAGTTTTTCAGGAAGCATAGTATTGGTTGCTTTTCTATAGGGGAAAAATTAAAATGAAACCCGACGTATACATACCTCAAAAGCAGTTGTCCGGATTTCAAAAAACTGTCGTTTACTAAGCAAATTTCCATGTGAGCATAATTAAAAAGGAAGTGGTGTAGCCTAATTCAGTAAGAGGGTAGTAGGATGCCGAGGGACTGTGTTCACCAACTTTTATTTTAACACAAGTGTCCCCCACTTTTATTGACAATACGTAACTAAATATTAGTCTAATAGACTACTGAGACTTGCGAATTCAAGATGTTCCCGTTTGAACTATGATTACAAAACAGTCCAGTATAATATTTGTCAATATTAATACATAAAACTGAAACTGACAAAGTAAAGCCATATATTTGCTTAAACATTTCACAGGCTGCATCAAATTCAGTTTCCATGCATAAAACTTTATTTTATTTGCATGCAATGAATTTGCAAAGATTGTGGAAAAATTTAGCCAGGAGCCAAATACCGAAAGAATTTGATAAGTAGCCAAATATGGAAATCTTCCTTTTTCAGCAGCAAGGAGGTTGCTCACTCGTAGGACACTGGAAATGTGTGAAGTGCTGGGGCTGCCTATTTTTTTGCCGCCGTTAGCTTTTGTCTGCAAGGCTGCTCCACTAGCTCATTTTTCTCATTCACGTGTGTGACTCTGGATTAAGTGCTTTTCGGTAACCAAACAGTACATTAGTGTGTTAGCTACTCATCTGTGTGAATATTTAAAAAAATGAGAAACTGGTCCAGAAAATTAACACAATTCTGGAAATGTATTTAATCTTGTATTATGTAATTTTTAAATAAATTTATTCCTTAATTTTTCTTGGAGGTTCATGTGCTCAAATAGAAAAGCCGCCACTGACTTGAAGAGTGAAGTTTTTCTGTAACATTCCTTTGTTAATGAATCAAAAAAACTTCAGTGACTTTATATAGTGTGACAATGAACTTAATGAGTAGAATTCTAATATATGGCTCAACTTTTCCATGCAAATTTTAGAATAAAAATTCCCGATGGGAGCATTAAAGGTTTGAAACCCTCGTGTAGCTAGTGGCTTTGTTGTTGGTACTCTGTATGACCATTTAAAGTGTAAACTTGCAAAAAGGTTTATGGCTTACAGGTACAGAATTATAAACTAATTTCGCTTTTTCCTCATGTATAGTGACTTTCGATGAAACTCCGTCGATAAAAGAAGTAGATGTTCTTGAGACAATACGTTCAGAGCCTGCAGATATGCCACCAATCATTGACGTTGTGGTAGAAAAGGAGAAAGATTGGCCTGTATCTGAAGAAAAGACTGAAGCTTGGAATTGATGTCGTTGTTCCTAAATAGATGATACCTAAGATGGGTTGTCTGGCATTTTAATTTGCAACTTGCCTTTATTTTACTTATTTGGTGCATTGTTTGCATCATTGAGCTTTGCTTTATTTTTTACTTGTATAAAGCTATATATTATGTAAATGTTTTGTTTTAAACTTAAAATTCTATTTGGTACTCCGCATTTTGGAGTGGATTTCGGTTGTTCCGTCCTGTACCATGAAATTGTACAGAGGTCCTTTTCTGGGACTCCGGGCCGGAGTCCTGTTAAGATGTTGATTTGGCAATATCATATTACCAACCGATTTTAAAAGTTTTGAAATACCCGATTGTCCTTGGGGAGTCTTTTGCCTAAATGGTTAAATTCCAAACAATGTGTGCATTTATTTTCTAAGGACTACCAAAGTTCAATCTCTAGTCTAAAGTTAGTCAATACTGAGAAGCAAGAGTAGGTATTGATTGGTTGGCAATTGAACTCTTTATATTTTGATAGCTCTCTTTATGAAGAAAAATGTGATATTTATATATATTTGTTGAATAAAATTTATTTTTGAGCATTTTGTAGGTCGAATTTTGAGCAATTCAGAACTCTTCCTTTCCATGAACACATGTTAAGTAGGTTAGAATTTTAAATTTAATACATTTTCAAAAAAATCCATCGTCATGATAAAACTAGACATTCTTTCTCCAATTTTGTTTAGTTTATACCAAGTTTTTGATTCTGAAGGGGGGGGGGGGAGGAAAAGACATAGTAGAAATGCATTTAAGAGTGGGAGGGATAATGAAAATAAAAATTGATTTATTTTTTTTTCTCTGGTGAAATTTGAATATCAAGTGGACACAAATAGGTTGTAATTTTTCCTGATTTGAAGCGATGGCAGTAGTCTTTATTTTTTTTTGTTCTTCATTTGGTTCTCTTATTTTTTAGACAAGTAAAATTTTTTATACTTTTGAATAATAAATTTTCTTAGAAAGTTTTCTTACAAAATGTGTTAATATCTGTAACAAAGAGTCGGAATAAAAATGTTCAGTTACAGATTTTAATAGACAAAAGCAATGATTTTGTTTTTTTTCTGAAATATTCTACACATGTTTGCTTTATAATTTTACAATTTCGATCAATAATTAGATCCCTCAACTTCAATATTGATGTAAAAATCTCTCGCTAATACATAAAACTACTTACCCTGAATTTTTGAATAATTCCAAATTTTTTTTTAATTTTGAAAGGCTGAAACATAATCTTGATTTTTATGACCAACTTGTTCTGTGTAATTTGAAAGTTTTCAGAGGGGGAGATAGTGCTGTTATAAAATAGCTTACAATGGCATTTTTTTCTTTCTGGTATTAAGGAATGTGCTAGATTTGAAACTCTGCTATCAAAATTTGCAAAATGAACATTAAAGTTTAAAAGAAATTTTAGCTATTTTGAAGCAAAGTAACTTTGAATCAGAATTTAATAAATTTCAGCACCCCAGCTTAAGATATTAAAATAAAAAGGAAATTTAGATTTTGTCATTCTCTACTCCTTTTCATAACTAAATGTACTTTTTCATTAACACGTTACTTGTTTAGTGGGAAGCGTTAGGACAGTGGTGTAGTCGAGGGGGACGGCGTCCCCCCCCACCCACCTCTTTATTTCCACTCAAGCGTCCCCTCACCTATTTAAATTTTCCCGGGCGGACACTGAGCTTCCTAGCTTATTTAATATTCAAAATAGGCACTCATTAGTAAATTAACAGCTTTATGAAATAAGACAGAAGCTTTTAAAACTATACATAAAGGATGCTTGCTACTTCTACTTTAAATTCGTGGAAAAAAAATTCCCTGATTCTCTCAAACAACAATTAACAATCGCAGGTTAATATTACTCGTTAAAATATGAGTAAACGGGAACTACATAAATTCAGAGAATTAGTTTCAGCCAGGGAATTTTAATTCATTTAAAAAAAGAAAAAATGATTTTTCCAAAAAAATCATTGATTTTACAATGTTCAAAAGTGTTGTGAAAATGAAATATGTTGCAATTACAACCACTGTTTTATACCAAACTTCTTAGGTCCATCTATCTGTGAACATAACATATTTCATAAGTATAGAACTAATAACCATTATTTAGATTTTACAATATTACTCTTGTTCTTCAAGCATCTTAACAGCAAAGGATAATTCATTCAGTCATTTAAATAAGAATTCAGAATAATCATGAACCATTCTGTGTTTTTTTCTCAAAAATAGTATTTTAGATCCATTTAAAAAATGCCACACAGTAGATAATTCAGAATGATAGTGTTTAAAACAACAGTTGTTATAATTTAGAATATGTATCCTTAAGTTTCCTTTCATCTATTGTCCCATAATAGCTTAAAGTTTTTACTCCTTGTAAAAAAATTTTTATCATAGAAGTTTTCAATAAAAATATTTGATTAAAACAAAAAGTTTCAGTTTTTACTAATGGTGTAAGCATGATTTTGCTAAATGGGTAAAAATATTTCAGGCTTTTTCATTTATAAAATCGATAAATGATTAAAGTACACTCGATGTAAAAATTAAGTACACACAATTGTTACTTTTTTAATTTTTCAACAGCAAAATAATTCAAATTAAAGTTGTTCATTTTCTCTGTATTTATAAGTTTACTATTATTCCTGGTGGGGTTAAGTTTCATTTGAGTCATGCATTTGTATTAAAATTTAATCATTATTATTAAAAAATATTTATTGCTGTGAAAATAGCTTAAAGTGAGTTTTGGCATATTGATTAACATGCCATATTGTTTCTATGAATGTGACATAATAAATATCCAAAGTATTTAAGGTCTTTTTTAAAAAATCAAAAAAATCGTATTTAAATCAAAAAAATCACGAACCCTGGTTTCAGCTGTGCTGGCCTGCCTAGGAAATAGGTGTGCGGGGGGGGGGGGGGGGAGAGGTTTCAAGTATAAGTTTTTAAATCAAAATATTTACACTGCTTGTACTGATTTTTTTTTTACAAAACAGTGAGACGTTGATATTATTAGAGTAAAAAAAGTTGGGGACAATGAACGTCCTCTTTCGTCCCCCCTAGACTTCTTAAAAAAAGTAGCTTTCCTTTCGGTATGCAATATCGAAAAACCTACAAGCATATTAAAAAATTTTTTTCACAATCATATGTTTTCTCGTCATCGTTTCAAGCCTTTTGCATATTCAAACTTTATGCATTACGCTCTTTGTTAAACAATTTCAAAACCAAATTAATGTAAAAAAATTTTTGTATTACAAATGATTATCCGTGCAAAAACCTGTTATGGCATGGCACAAAATTGCGGTGTAAATTCATTTTAAAATGCCTTTACAGGGTTCACACTGGGGAAAAATACAAGGTGGGATTTTCCTCCTTGCCCAAAATTTTAAGTGGGATTTTTAAAGTTTAAGCCAAAAAAATTTTTGTTTGAGTGGGATTTCAAAAAATATTGCGGGAATCGCGCGATCGCGCGGCCTAGTGCGAACCCTGCTTTATTACTTTCAATTTATTGAGCTTTTTTTTTTTCGTTTTCGGTGATTATCAGGCCCGAAAAATCCAAAAAGTACTTCAGGGGTTTTTTTTTTAATTTTGTTTTTTTTTTTTTTTTTCAAAGACAATTTTATACCACAAAAAAATTATAGCCACATAAAAGGCCTAGATTTTCACAGTCAGAAAAAAACTCAATAAGACTGGAATGAAGCAAAAGCAAACTGATTTTTCTCAGTCCCACGCTTTTCCATTTATTTCCTATTGTTAACAAACTTTGCTATTGCCTGCTAATTGAAACCATCTATATGAGTGGGAACCGGCAGAATAGCTTTTCTCTGTCGTGACCCCACATGTTGTCGCAGTTCATCAAGTAGCCGATACCCAGTTGAGTATTTTATGCTGTTTCCAAATTGCTGCTTGCCCAGGGCTACAAGGCTCCCTTCAAGATAATTGTTTTCGTCCTTTGTGATCGTCGGTTCCGATCGAACCCTCTCCCCCAAGCCGAAAAAAAGGAAAACAGATTCGTAGAAAAAGTCTGGAGATGTGCAGGGCCTTAGGAAAGAGAGAAGGGCTTTGGGGTAATGAAATCCGTGGGTTTCCGTGACGTCACTGTGGAAGCAAGTGAGGGATTCATCAATGTTTTTTAATGGGAAAAAGAGATTCCTTCATATTTTTGGGCATGAAAGCTTAATAAATTTATTTTTCAAGTTATATGAATTATCTTACGTCATATTCCTTGCTATTAGTGTATATGACGCGATTATGTTTTATAAGAATAATTTTAAACTCGAATGAAAATTAAGAAGCAAACATTGATTGATTATGAGTGACATAAAAATGTAAACATTATGAAATAAAACCAGGGTTGAATACAAATTAAAATTATTTTATGAATAACAGAAATGAGAATGTATTTGAGATATTGAATTCGTTAACTGCTCAAAAAATCTTTCCCAGATTTGAAAATGGATTCTTCTTACTCATTTTACTTTTTAAATATTTTTCTTATCAGAAATTGCTGAAGACAGAGGTTAATTATAAATATAAAAGCAATTTTATATTAATAATGTATTTAATTACAGATAGTAATTAAAAAGAGCAACATATAGAAACTATAATAGTTATAACAAGCTTTAATAATGCTAACAGAAAGGAAATGTTTACATTTCCAGAATGTAATGGAGCACGTAATTAAAGATTATGAAATAATGTTTACATTTGAAAATTTTTTAGACAAGAGTGTAGCTGTCAGTATTTTCAACATATATTTCATAATGAGACATCAATTTTATGGTTCACTATAAGTAATATTAGTATTAAATACAAATTATAACTTGAATTAAGGAATAGTTAAATACAAATATATCACTCAGGTACAGGGATACTCACGAGCGGGGTTCATGGCGCAGAATGCGTCATTGAACATTTTGGCGGGTATGGTATTTTAGTCTTTTTTTTTTTAAATGTGGGGCGCCATCACTCTTAGGGTGCGCTCCACTGCTGAGGGGCGCACCCACGGGGTTAAGTGAATGAGACCTCTCGTCACAAGTCTTTTCTACTATGCATGCTATTACTAATAAGTAGGGTTGCAAGTTTGTTGCGCCGCGAATTCCCGCGATGATTTTCGCGATTTTTAAAGCTTTTTCCGAAACTCCGCGAATTTTTCTTCTTATTATTTTTTAAATTATTGCCTATCGAAATGTCCGATTTTTAACAGACTTCAGAAACCAAAGGTAAAATCTAAGCATCCAAAGTCTAAAAAGGCTCTAAAACTTGAGCCAAGAAAAAATTCAATATTATTTTTTTGAAAATATTAAAATAAACATAGATTTTTCCAACCAGCCTCAAATTTTTTTTAGCATGCTGAGTTTTTGATCCTAGTCAATACAAATATTTAAATGTTTTTACCGAAGTTAATAATCATTCCATTTTTAATAATAGCCCTATATTTTAGGATGAAGAATAACTTTCATAGCAGATATACCATATTTTGTTATTTTTATGTTCTCGCGAAATTTGCCGCGAATGTCCCGCGAATTTCGCGTTCTTTTTTCCGCGACAAACTTGCAACCCTACTAATAAGGAATATGTATATTGAATACCTTGACCGAAACTTGGTCCTCCCCTCCAAGCCAAATTCTGCATTCGGTATAGGTAACATGTTTTTTTATGCAATAGCAGCAAAAAAATATCTATAGAATATTAACCGAATGACTTTTTCTCTTTGGATGTTACTGTCATTTATTTAAATTAAAATTTAAAAAAATATGAGCTCATTAAAAAAAATAATTGCGAAGGCATTGGTGGTAGACAGAAAGCTCTCGTGGCATTGTTTGTCGGATTGAATCATGGCCACGGCATATATATTATTGTTTGGTATAGGACTTTAAGCTGTTGCCCCCCCCTCCTCCCCCCAGCGATCCATGCATTGGGACACTTCATGCTATATCTGTTTAACAAAATACAAGTACACGAGATGATCAATAGTCGGTCGTCTGTGTTAAAACTAATACTCAAAAGTATTTACAAAAGGCCATAAAAAGCAAAAATGAAACATCAAAATGTATAAAATGTACTAAGAGATAAAACACATTTATATAGATTTTTTAAAATAAAAAAAACATGTCGTGACTCCATATAAACATCCACAGGCTAGGAAGCCGTGCGGGTAAACATATACAACTAAGCCGAAGTACAATGCAATCGGCTTTAGAATGCTAATTACAATTATTTTATTAATCTAAAAGGAAAAGATATTCAAGTCATCAAATAGATAATTACTTTTAAAAACCTTAACTTACATTTAGAAATAATAACGCAATAAAATTGAATAATGCGTTTTAAAAATGTGAGAAAAATTAAAGAGCTCTTCTAAATGTTTTCAAAGTCATTTTACAACATGAATTTTTAAACTATCATAGGCGTAACCAGGGGGGGGTTTTGGGGGTTCAAACCCCCCCCCCCCTATTGGGTATGTACTTATTTAGGCACACAAAAAAATTTCTGGCTACGGCCTTGCAAAGCACATTTTTTTTCCCTAAGAAAATTCAACACATATGCATATGATTTTTTATTTCCTCTTTCTCTGAAGAGTTGTGATCATGACCAAAGTATGCAGCTCATAATAAAGAGGACTTTTCATCTGGTTATAATCAATCACCTTGGGGGGGGGGGGGTTACAGCGCTAAAGGTAGCTTCAATCACCGTACCACACACAGACAGAGATCCTTTCAATCACTTCAGAGGGTTTTCTTTCCTTCTTGATGTTTTTTTTACCCAAAGGCAGCAATTTGGGAATACAATCGCACAAGTAATAAGTTTCGTGGAAAATATTCTCTACTGTGATGGAGTTTGATAAACCGGTGTTGCAGGTGCTGGGGTCTGAAAATGAAGGACCCCCTAGCCAACAATTATCCTAATGGGTTAAACCCTCAAGCCAGGAAGGGATGCTCATCAAGAAACTTAAAGAGCAGTTTGTATTTATTAATGACTTCCTGTCCAAACACCCATTTTGGTAAAATCTTTTTTGTAGATGGGCCTGTTGGAAAACTGATGAACTGTATTTGCACTGCATTCTCATTTACAGATGTTCTCTCATCTCTTATATTTTAAATGTTTTTTTTTCTTATTATGGTCCATCACTGATTGCATTACGACTCTGGAAATCATCCGTTCAATGTTTCCAAATCACTGCTACGGTGTAATGCTGCACCTTAATTTACAATCAAGTATTATTTATATTTTAACTAAATTTTTAATTATTTTTGATACATAATAATGTTTGCACTACAGCGATGGACACGTTCGTCATCCAAAAAGAAAAGAAAATATGATTCAGACGCTTCCACTTCTGAGGTATGTTTTGCTACAAATGTAACAAAATTTTTAGAAATTTATTGTGGGGATGAGCATTTTTGTAGGGGAATTTGGATTTTTTTCTCTAAAATTCCACTATTTCACAGTATTAATATTATGAATGCCTGAACATAGAAGATTGCTTATCGCTAAATATTGAATTTTCTATTGCGTTTGATTTAAAAAATAAACTAATAGATCTAGTAATGAATGTTTAATGTTTTTGTGAATCAAGGCCGTATCCAGAGGGGAAGGGGGACCCACGGGCCGCCCCCATCCCCAGAAATCTTTTGCAATGTATAATATATTCCTACCTGAAACTTTGCTCAACATAAGTGTGTCGAAGTCTGCCCCCCCCCCCCTCCCCGAAAAAAAATTCTGGATACTGACTTCGCTCCGGGGCAGGGGGAGCATGTTAAGAATTAGGAAGGGCAGTGTATGCTTCAAAACCACTCTTCATATATACATATATCTAGATTATATATAACTAGAAATGATGTTAATATGAATTTTTTTACATATATGATAGCTTTTTGAAGTATATATAATAGATGTATGTTTAGATCTTTGGTGAAGCTAGAGGAGTGGGTATTTGTGGCAGTGGTGTAGTCGAGGAGGTACGCAGGGGGACGGCGTGCCCCTACCTTTTTATTTTAATACAAGCATCCCCCCAATTTTTTTACATTTTAACATAAGCGTCCTCCCACTTTTGATATCAATTGCTTATCTTCGTGTGCATACGCGTCCCTCCAACTTTTTTTTCAGGACTACACCACTGATTTGTGGCTTCTGCAACTTAAATTTTTGTAACTGGTCTTACATCTATAATGCTTAGGCTAACCTGGAGGCAAGGGTTCGAGGGCTCTCCCCAGGAAACATTTTGAAATCTTCAATGCAATTTCGGGATATTTTGTTGATGTTAGAGGAAACAGAAAGGAGTTCGGATACTTTAACCCAGCAATTGTTTTCAAAATAAAGTCTTATATCTTCTTAGTTACTTCTGGTGTCGCTCGTGATAGTGTTCAATGTCCTTTCCCTGAAAGTGTTTCTGAAAGTAAGGTGTCTTAAAAGTGTAATTTCTCTTTTCTTTCTTTTTTTAAAATTTGTGATCTGAATTTTTTGTGGGGGGGGGGGGAGTTGACTTGCTCCGAGGGGGTAGCTCCCCCCCTCGAGAGATGCCTGAAATAAACACGGAGTATATCTTTAGAGACAAGTATTTATGACTAGTAAATTTTTAACTCGTTTACACTTCTTATTGGTGTTTAGTCAGTACATTTTTAGGGTGACCCCCCCCCCCTTTCACCAACCCTAGTTACGCCTATGTAAACTATAATAGCTCACTTTTGATTTAAAAAAAAATGATTAATTTTAACGTTAAGATTCTTTATTTCTGCATTATTCTGGATTTATTAATAGTTTAATATATTTTTTGTTGGGTTCTATAAAAGTGAAAACCAGGAAAAAGCGATTACATCTTTATTCACATTCGGGAAATTACATGAGCTGGTTATTTTGTGACACTTTTCGAAGATGAAATATTCAAAATTATGCTTTCTTTTATAAAATATACAATTGGAAATGGAGTTAATAAAAATATTTTTGATTAGTTGTAGAAAAATTCCTTATAATCTTTCAACAAAACAATGTAAAAATGAAAATTGAACACGCGAAACACAGGAGAAATAGGGAAACTTTAGCCACTTGCTTCCGCAACGACGTCAGAGACCGGTTTTTCTCCCCCTTTCTGCTGGTTTTCGGCAAAACTGAAAGATCAAAGAGAAGAGCCAGCCCTTCTTCTTTCCTATGGCCCTGGGAGATGTGGGTCTGTTTAAATCGCTCTCGGAAACCAATCTACAAGGGTCAAGACGACAATGACTGTCGGTTTAAATAAGTGAAACATGAAAAGCTGAAAAAATTAATTTGAAGTTAGTTAAAATAAAAATTAATTAATTTTTTAAAAGTTTTTGCATTGAAATCCTGTATTTTAATTAAATGAAGTTTTTAAAATTTCTCACTCTCTCTCCTCGGCATAAAATAAATGCGCACACTTAGAAATATGGTGAAAGTCAAGGCTGTATCCAGAGGGGGGGAAGCACGGCCCACGCCTCCCCCCCCCCCGAAATTTTTCACAATGTAGCATATCCCTGAAACTTTTCTCGACATAAGTGTTTCAAAGTCAGGGTCCCCCCCCCCCCCCCCCGAAAAAATTTCTGGCTACGGCCTTGGTAAAAGTTAGCTCCTATTGGCCTCGTAGCAAATTTCTAAGGAATGAACAGATCCAACGACACTGCATTTGGTTGCCCTCGTGGGTTCGGCGCCTATTGATGTCTATGATGTTATGCAACTAAAATACACAAATTGATCTCTCATTTTAATTCAAAACAAAACTAATTGTTTTCTCCCCAATGGCATCAAGTATCCTTATGTTACCCGAAAATAGTAAAAACCACTGAGAATGATTTGTATAAGATTTCTTTTATGTTTTTAATTTAATTATTAACATTGTTTGTTGACGAACTGTATAGTTCTTCAAATTTGAACAATAAAAGTTTTTGACGTTTTTTTCAGTTTAACAGTTTTAACTTCTGAAATTGAGTATATGATTAAAGCTAAATTATTGTTTTCAAACAAAATATATATTATATGCTTTTTTTTTTGCACCGTTTTTTTATATATATATATATATACAAATACATATATATATATATATATAGGCTCTTGATTTGGGTGTCTAGGGTTCTAAAAATCATCACTCACCATAAAGATATAAAAAAAACTGACTATATTTACACTTTCCTATTTACAAAACTATATACAGAACAGCTTCAATTACGAACAACAACATCATCCGAGCACCGCAGCGCTTACGTCCACACAGACGGAGTCTTACTCAAAACTGACCGCTTACGCTCCCTATCGCCAGATGGCGCTGCTGTCAATGTCTCTTCGCAGTCGCATCCTACATATATATATATATTTGTAATTTTGCGCTTCGGTATTTTTACGTACAGGGTGAAGGGTGGTCCAAAATTATTGGGCACATTACATGTTTAAAAAAATAAGGAGCAAAATAAAGAATATAAGGAAAAGTTTTCATGTTTGAATTGTGTTGCGGAAGTTAATCGAATGAAACATAATCATTTGATAACATGATACCTCGAATTGTGTTGTCTCTCTCCTTTTTTTTTTCAAACATGATTTGTGCTCAGTAATTTTTACCACCCTGTATAATGAAAAGAACAGAAAAAATTATACTTGGAAAATAGTTTATTATGAGTCACTTAATAACTATTTGAGTTGTAATGTATAACTTGCTATATTCATAAAAATCACGTCTTAACTCTTTATAAGGCTGGTCCAAAATTTCTGGTTTCCTTTTAGTAATGGTAGATCAATATATTTTTTTAAAATATAGATCAAAAAATAAAATTCATATTGGCCATTAAAAAATACAATTCGTTTTACCTCCCCACCCGCTAAAATAGTTTACTATAAATTTTTAAGTTGGTGAATTATATGTGAAGTATACTTTAACCACCGCCCTATTAAAGGGTTAAAAAAAGTTACATATTTGAATATGTGAAACAAAAGAAATGTTAAGTTGTTTTTAAGTTAATATTGTTATTATTTAAAAATTATTATTTCAATTAATCAAGGTAGAAATATCATAACATATGGTGTTTTAATACATTGTTTTTAAGCACTTCAATAGCTAAAAAAATTGAAATTTTGTAAATATAAGTATTTTATTTTTACAAGATACATGTAGAGTTCATTCTTCAGTGGGGAGCACTGCCTGGATTGTTGTTTTTACTAAGAACTGTCGCCCTTTTTGCCACCAAAAGACAAACCTAAACTGAATGGCCAGTCATTCCAAAATTTTCCGGGGGTATATATTCAATGCATATTATAGGAAAAAAAACAACAAAATACATAATCACATGTATAAATACAATGCATTTCTAAAAGTCAAGGGGGGGGGGGGCATTGACCTCCACTCCTGATTGATCAAATGCCGCGCCTGTTGAATGTCGGGAAACGACGCTCTTTTTTTTTTTTTTTTTTTAACTTTTCCCTTCCCAAAACTCATATAAGTAGCTTCCATTTTTTCCGTTATTTCTCCAATGCAATACCGGCATAGGAGAAATAACAGGGAAAAAAAGGAAGTGACTGAAGTGATCCAAAATCTGAGAAAAAATTTAACTCACCTTTTTTTATTTTCTTCAAATTTGGCTTATCAGCTGTACCTCTCAAAAAAATTAAAAATCCAAGTTTTTAGATTTTTATCCTGTTTAGTTTCTTAGTTATCAGCCTTTGATTTTGTAAGAAACTCACATTTTTACATGGTATGCTTCAACACAAAACTGGCTCGTCAACAAATAGAAATAAAAAGTTCTAATAAAAAGCATAATGAATGCCGTTTCAAATGATATGCATCATGACTAATTTTATTAAAATTTTTAATTTAAAAAAATGACCTTAAAATTTACATTTTAAATTTCTCGAAAAATGTATAATGGAAAATTATCAAAATATTCTCACATATTTCTGTCTATTTTATCATCGTTTATGCAAAATTTCAACTTGGGATCTCAATGGGATCATATTTTTTCAACCTTTTGAATGTAATTTGATTTACCAAAAAATGAACATTTTTGTGATTCAAGCTATTTTAAGACGATGGTTCCTTAAAGGCGATGATTTAGTTAGTCTGCTAAACACATCTATATTTATACCCCCAAAATTTATTTGGGGGGAGGGGGGCAACAAATACATGCACATTTTTGTCATATCATAGCTCCCTATTTTAAAATATTGTTTACAAATAATTCAATATCTATTTAAAAATGAACAAATTGACTTATTTTATGCATTAATAATAATTTTTTTCTGACTTATTCTTTGTTTTTAGACATATTTTAATGATATATTAATGACTAGCTGACATGCCCGGCGTTGCGCGGGATAACATTGCATCATTCCCAAGCCAAGTGACACACGTCCAAAATTATGTTGTAATTATATAAGGAGAAATATAGTTTAAAAATTCCAGCAGAAGATGGGCAACAGTCCTTAAAAATCCCATTTAAACAGTAAAACTTCTTAAAAATCACGATAACATTAAAAAGCGCAGTCTATAAAAATTTCTTTTATTGAACTAAAAGTAACAAACAGTCTGTAAAAATCAACATTAAAATGCCAACAGCAGTTCATAAAAATTTCCGTTTGAGTAAGGGCAACAGTAACTAAAATGCTCATATGCATCAGGATAATCGTTCCAAAATGATATCAAGAATCCGTAAAATCCCAATTACAAAATAGACAACGCCACATCTAAAAACTCCCATCAGAATTAGAGCAGTATTCTCTTTAAAAATGTCCATCAGATGAAGAGCAATGGCCCATGAATCTTTCTGCTACAATAAAGAAAACATTCCCTAAAGCCCTCCATTTGAGTAAAGACAACTATTCCTAAGCATCCCTAATATAATAAGGACATGAGTCCCAAAAAATCTCCATTCGAATAAAGATGTCAGTGACTAAAAATGACCATTAGACTACAGAACTTTAAGACCTGCTGTTCCTAAAATTTCCAACAGTCCACTTGAAAATACCCATCAGAATAATTACACCAGTTCCTAAAAATCCCGCTTGCGAAATCTTCAAAACATTTACTAAAATTCAATAAAATAGCACTTTTATAAAATTCGGCTAAAAACGGGAGAAAGAAAAGCATTATTTCCAAAGGCAAAGAAACATGCACATTTCAGTTGGAAAATGTTTAGTACTGCGCCAATACTGTTTGAAATATCAGTTGACAGAAAGAGATAACTAAATTCTGTCCAAACGGTGGCGAATATGCAGTACAAAAAATAAATAAATGCTATAAAATAAATCACTTGAGTAAAACATGGAATCAATTAAAACCGCTGCGTAAAAAAGTTAAAGTAAAGTAGAAGTTCGCCAAATTGCACTATTGTAATAGAAGCTTAACGCAAATGCGCCAAGATCCTACAATGTAAATCACGTATTGAATTGAATGAGAACAATATTACTAATAAGGAATTTTGGCCCCGTTTGGAAAAGTTACGAAGCGTAAAATATCATAGTATATTGAGAACAAATACTGCACGGGGGAAAATAAATTATCACCTCTTGGCGAAATATTAAATTTCATCAAAAATCAGCAATATCGAAAGCCTTCCAACCTAGTAAATGTATGCAAGTTTATCCAAACATCAATTTTTATTAGCTTTACTGTAACAGGAATAATCTATTTGGCAACAAAAGTACTCTTTATTTCAGCGAAAATACTCAACTTGAGCGAATAAATTCAGAGGTAATTTAAGAATCGTTTTAAAATTCGAAAACTACTTAAAATGAACATTGTGTGTGTCCTACTAGTTCTACGAATTTCAAAAACACATCATTTTATGAAGTTATGCAGAAAAATTAGTTATGCATCTTATGCAGAGAAATTCGAAACGTAAAATAATGAATTAAAAACAACTGACTACGCGGAAAAAAAAAAGTTATATCTTCTTGGCGAGAAAAGTATATGTTTGCAATTTAATCTGAAAGGAATTTTCATTAGTTTTGCTTCAGCAGAAATTTTCCTTTTGGCGACAAAAGTACTATTTATTTTGGCGAAAACACACAAATTGAGCAGATAAATTCAGAGGTAAGCCTTGCTTTAAAGTTCGAAAACTACTTCAAGCGAATACTGCGCGCGTTCTATTTGTTATACGAATTGCGGAAAGAGATCATCTTGTGCAGTTTTTTACGGAGATTCATATGCTGCAAAAATCTAAAACGTGGGACGTTTCTTCGATGAGATAAACCCAAAATTAACAGTTTTGCTTAAATTGGAATAAAAGAAGAACAAATTCGAATTTTAGGAAAAACGCTTCGAGGTGCACGAGGACCTGGCCCAAGGTACCCGTAAACAAAATTTCGTACTCCTAGACCGTTCCATCTCGCCAGGAGGCGATCGACAGACAGACACACACACACACACAAACTTTTGGTTTTATTTATATAGATATGAAGGGAAAAAAGTATTGAATTAAATTCATCTGAAATAGTGAGGGAGGGGCACAGCTGGCCTGATTTTACAACTTTTGGTTGTTAGTCTTGATTCGCGCTTATTAGCATCCATTAGACAAAGCAAGACAAAAAAAAAAAAAACTATGTAGACTAAAAAACTAACCCCAAGGCCGCAGCCAGAAATTCTTTTCGGGGGGGGGGGTTGACTTTGAAACACTAGCGTTGAGGAAAGTTTCAGGGAGGAATATATGCTACATTGCGAAAATTTTCGGGAATTTGGGGGGGTCCTGGGCGCGTCGACCCCCCCCCCCCCCTTCTGGAAACATTTTGAAAGCAAATTGCTTCGGGGGACAAAGATATACGTTCGCATTTGAAAGCGTCCCCCCACCTTTTTTTCCAGGACTACACCACTGCGTTAGGATTACCATGCATTGCAGGCATGGGTACAGCATTAGTGTAATAATGCTGAAAATTACCTGAAGGTAATTCAATATAAATTGTGAGTTTGAAGCACAAAAACTACTAGCATTCTGCTGTATGTCCGAAACATAATTACCCTCGAGTTGCACCTGCCCATATAAGCAGGCAAATGCAATCCCTCCTCAGGAACTTTCACGATATGGTTAGAGCATTAATAAAGATTTTATTTATTTTTTTTTTTTTAAGTGGAGTTAAATGATTTGGCAAATGAGGCATTCATATATACCTTAAATTTTAGATTGTTTCCTTGCATATCTTTATTTTGAACTGGTAAGGTCAGTTGAGAAAATGTATGTGTAACTAAATTAGTGTTGTTTTGAAAACTTGACTGCTGGTGAGTGATGGATTGGCGACTTGGAGAAGACATCAAATGAATTTCATATGTTTCTAAACTTTTGTGGAGGCATCTCCATCATTTGAGAATGACACTGTCAAAAAATTGTTTAACAAAATTTAGGGGTCTTAATTTTCCTCTCCAGCTCGTCTACAAACGTGAAGTAATCTGTTTTAACCATTTGCATTCATAATATTGAAGGTTGCTGAAAACTGTTACGAATATCATTCTCCCTGTTATTTTTCATGTGCAAGTTAGGTGTTTACAAGTATCCCATATATTTTGTACGCTGGGGTGATTGTAAATACAAGTATCTTATTTCTAATTTTTGGGAAGACTATATTTTGATGTAAAATACTTTGGAGTCTATTAAGACTAAGTTGTTGCTAATGGCAGTTGAACATAAAAGCTCCCCCTCATATTGAAACCAGGGATTAAAGTAGACAAAGAGGTAACCTTCCATTTATTAGTGAGCTTTGCTAGGGAGGAAATACAACTTGGCTCGAAGGGCGTCTTAATTTTGAATCTGTGCCGAGATGAGAGATTGTAACCTAGTAAAAGTATTTCAAACTTGGAGCCACGATGGATTTTATGTGCACCAGCTCCCATTAGCATACATGGATTATTTCAAATTTTTTTTTCTAATGGGCTGCATGTTGGTTCTTAACCATTGCAGACCTAGTGTGGTACCATTGACGTAATTTTAGAAGCTCAGTTCCCCCTAGATGGCGGCACCCGAGCCCTGATGCAAACTGCACTAGAAATTTAATTTAGCCGAAAGTAGCTACATCAAACTGATAAACATACAACATGGGCGCTGTCGATTTTTTGCACTTTGAAAACCCATACTTGGGCCAGGTTTGATCCTGGGAACTTGGGCGTACGAGGCTTGTGCCTTACCACTACACCACCCAGTTAGCATGGAAAATTTATTCCTGTTAACTTGGAGCCATGACGGATTTTAAGTGCACCAGTTCACATTAGCATACATGATCCCAGAGCAATTGTTCACAAGGGGTTTCCTCATCCCAAGCATTGACCATGGTCAATACTGCTTCACTTTCAGTGTTCTATGGGAACCAAGATTAACCAGAGAACTTGCGGGGGTCATTTTATGACCCCAAGCTATATCCAAATTCCAATTCCTAGAAAACTAGCCACCTGCTCATTCCTTTCTTATCAGTAGCTGAGTTTCACCCCCTAATCTACCTTTTGCTAGTGTTTTGAAAGTATTTCAGGCATTTTCACGCCCCCAATACCCGTTTGGTTAGTTAAAATCATACTTTAAAAATGATCATAGCAACAAAATGATATGTTTATCTAAGAATTTCATGTTAAAAATAGCAATAATGAAAGCTGGAATATTTATTATAAAGATCACAAATACTTACAAGTATTAAAAATAATTATTTAGCACTATTTTTATGAACTTAGTTTATAGACGTGTATTAAACTACCTTTAATTACTAGCGCAATACATGAAGCTAATTTATTCTTTACGTATCGCCCTTTAAAATTAATTTATGCATCGCACTAGTGTTTAAATGTAAATTTTAATGTTTAAAAATGGACGGTATCGTTTTAACATAAATAAGTAAAGAAGTAATGCTTTTAACTACGTTTTAGTTTGGGGTCGCGGGTCCGTTGGTTTAGGAAGCGCGCGTTCTGTCGGGTTAACAGACTGATACACATTTTGCATAAATTTACCTAATTACCCGATTTCTTAAGATGTCTCATTAAATGATCTCAGCCGACTCTAAAATAATTCAGCAGACCACATGCGGCCCGTGGGCCATAGATTGAGGACCATTTATCCAGCACTTCTTAAGCTTCCGAGCAGACTGCGTATGCAACTGTTGCATATTAGCATCAAACTTGTGTGAAAATAGATCCCTGTTTACATTTACTCCAGAAACTCAGGGGTAAATGCAAACACGAGTTCATTTGCTAGCAAGCAGTTTAAAGTCTAAATTTGTGCACTTTTACTCACAAGAAGTATAACATTGGCTGCAATGCTCACAATTTTCTCTTGATTCATTCAAGAGGTAGAGAAGAAGCAAAAGTTAAAACATTGAAAAAGTTTTTAAAATTACCCCAATAGACCCTACATTTTCATGACAGGGTTCCCATGGGCCCTATTTTTGAGATAGGTTTATAGGGGCCCCTCTAAAGGCCATATTTAGTAGATAAAAGCTCTAAAAAGTGATTAAAGGCCCTATTTTTTAGCATTTGCTTGAGTCATCTGAATAAAAATATACCATATTGCACTATGTTTGGATCCTCAATGTAAATAACAGCAATTGCTAAAATTGATGGGGGAGGGGGGATCGGCCAATTTGATTCCTAATTAAACATCTTACCCAATAATTCTAAATTTTTCCAAAACTTCTGTTATAATTTTTTTTTTTTGCAAAGGCGTGTTACCCACGGATTATTTTGGAGTTTTATGTTTATCAATTGTATATTTAGCAACAAATTTTCACAAAAGTTCTGTTTTTATTTTGTGATAAGCTTTTCCACAATAAGTGAAATTTAAAGAAAACAAAATAAAAATGTTTTTCTAATGCTTATTAATAATAGAGCAAATTTAATCGAAATAATTTAGTTAAAAGTGCGACCAGCAACTTGGCAAAAAGTAAGCAATTTATTTTTTTCTGTATAATTTACAATCAATGCAAAAATAAAAGTATCAAATTTTGATAATTTACATAAAATTATTTGTAATCTTTTCTGTGGTCATTAAATATGTGTGAAAGGGAGAGTAGGAATTAAATATGTGTGGCCCTATATATAGTTATAAATTGCCCTGAAAAAGGCCCTATTTTTTAATCTGCTGAAACAGTGGCAGCATGAGTATAAAAGCTGGGAAATTGGAAAACTTTTAGAAGGTATATCTTTGTGTTAAAAGATCAAATAAAAGCACAGAGGTCTTATTTTTGAATTGACATGTTTTATAAATATTGATTTTCTTTTTGATATCTGCAACGAAGTATTTTTTAACCATTATAACAAAACTTCAAAGCTAACGCCCTCTCTATATCTTACATGTCATAAATATACATCTAAAACGTATGTTTAAATAAAAAATACCTTAAATAAACACTACTTACATGAATAAGACATTTAGAGACTTACTGAATGTCTTAGAATGTTAAAATAAATTTCAATGGTAAATATTCCTCTCTGCTTTTATTGCATATTCAAAAATTTAGGATTGCATATAAATTGGAGTTTGTGATCTATCAAAAATTGATAGTGAATTTATCATTAAGTGAATGTTTCAATTTTTATTTTGCCTAGTTAAATCTAAAAAATTTTAGTTTTTCCAAATTTCACAAGCAGTTCTGAAAAAACTCGACATTAATGAAATATTCTTAAAAATTTATTCATCTTGACTGTACAGATACAAAATTGAAGATACATTGCAGCTGAGTACATCTTTCCAATTTTTAGATTTCACATTCCTTCTTTACCAACTTTTTCTATGGAAGTTTGTTATGTACATATACACACTGATATACATAAAACCATTCTTGACATACAACTATTGAAGTAATCAACTTATTGAGCATGAAACAATTTTCTGCAGACGTGTCAAATTTTGATCAGCTAATGCTTCATGTATGCATTCCTTGTTTGATATACGGTTTGACATACAATATGAAGCAAGAACAGCACCAAGTAACTTATTTTAAAAGAATATGGTTGAGCTTGTCGTAGAGGAAGAAGTTGAACCATCATCTTAGCATTTGATTATAATTATGGCTAAATTTTTGCTGTATGAAATATAACAAATCAGACATATCTCTGTAATTAAGCACATATGCATTTATTCATACTGAAAGACTTGATATTTAACTTTGGATAGATTTGGAGATAAAAATCCAAGTGCATTTGAGAGATAAAAGAATTTTATACTTTTTGGAATTACATATCTAGTTATTTTGCATGAAAACCATTTTTCTTTGTGAAGAAAAAAATTAAGCAATATGTATTAATGACAACACAGGGTAACTTTGATTAAAAGTGGGGGTCAATTCAGCATTCTTAACAGGGTCCTGTTTTATGAATTTTAAAAAGATTTTTGTGATACTTCAAAATTTAAATATATAGTAATAAAAAGTTTTATTATTATTTGCCATTAATTTAATAAATAATTCTGTGAAAAGTATGATTTGGTTGCTCGGAATTTGATGAAGGGTCCAAAAACGAGCCCGATTTTCCTCTGGCACGACCCCTGTTTAAGAATACTTGATTTTACTATGTTCTCAAATCAGACTGGAGTTGACATTCTCCCATGATTTAACAATTGTATTTCAAATTAATGGACAATCGGTAAATCCGGTTTAAACTGTTTCTTTATTATGCTGCATTAAAAAAAAAATAAATGCTAACACACTTGATATATATGATTAATTAAATTTTTTATTCTGAATGATTAAGTTAAAAATTTCTTTTTGTAACAAAATTGAATTCCTAGCACTAAATAAAAGGAATATGAATCATATTTATCTTATTTTAAAACATTCAACAACAAATATCAAAACTTCAAATAATTTCGTAATGTAGAAAAGAACAAGCGCAATTTTTCACATTCAAACTATTCTGAGAACAATAATTTTATGTTAAAGGAGCCTTTGGTAATTATACTTAAAATAACCAATTTTATAAAAATATAATCTTGTGAAAAAATATTAAACGAGAAAAATAGGCATAAATTAGCATTTCTACTGTATTATACTCGGGGATACTGCAGTCTAATTCAACCTAAGTCAAGAGCATCCTCATAAACCAGAGTCTTCACAAGAAAAAGAATCTCATTATTAATGCGTCAGCAGCAACCTGGGTAATATGTATGCAGAAAAATTATAACACAATGGTAGCTGAAATTATAGCTTTAAATACATATTCTGAAATTTTCCTAGAACACTGCCCTTTGTTTTTTAGAGGTACTTCAAAGTTAAGAATTATAGTTATAAATATACATTTAAAAATTCATTACACTCATTGTTATAAATTATTTTATACAATATCTGATACCACTTTAAAAATAAAAATATGTATTTTATATAAAACATTTTCCACACATTGCACTTCTGAAATGAATGCCATAATGTAGTTAAGATTGCGTACTAAAATTCAACAGAAAATTACAATTTCTGCAAATTCAGATCTGCTCTTTGGAGAAAGTGCACAATTGTGCACATTTTTATGTATATTTGTACATGTGTCCATATCTTCCATCAAATCTAAACCTTTTGGAAATCTAGAAAGTAAAGTCCTCACTCACTCACCAGCACAGTTATTGCATATAAGCATATTGCGTGAAATATATGCACATAATTATTATTCATATACATATAAATGGATATGCCAATGCATACAAGGCTCTTACTAGCAGAGCACACAAAATATAAATAAGCATAATAATCTAGTTGTGATTGATAATGGTCCCTCTGCATAGGAGCTGTTTCAGAATTTGTTATAATGTTACAGATGTAAACATCCTTCAATTCCTGCTATTAACCCTTTCATAGGGACATAGATGCGTAAAATTCCAATTTTTTTTCTCATTGCCATACAAATCTGCATAAATTATTGCTTTTCTCCTGATGGGTAATGCATGTGAATAAATTCACTTTGATTAACACATATTTGAGCAAAATAGTTCTTTTTCTTCTGGTTGGCACACATGAGCAGGCTAAGTAGCTCTTTTTTTCATAATAATCACAAATTGATACGTTGAGTCCTATATATAAGAATCTTCATGAAGTTGGCAGTAGCTTTGAAATTTAAAGTACACAATATGAAGCAGTTTTTCACACCAAATGTCACGCACTCATACAAAGTCCATCTATTTATAATAAGTGGTATGAATAGAATTGCAAAATTTTAATCTTGAAGATAATTCTTTTTTTTCCTTTTAAAAAATGAGCGAAATTTGTTTCTGTCATACTTTCTGTTTTCAAATGAAGCAATGCAAAAATACAATCTATTCACTGAATTGTAAGGCAACGGTGAGTCTGAAAGGGTTAATAGTCTGTGTTAAGTTAAATGATATATATATATATCTATGTCACAAAGACAAACACGCACAAATTATATATATCAACGTAGATATTTACAAGATACACAAACGTGGATTCGACAAACATCACTACATGAAAGTTTACAGATTGGAATTTTTCTAACAAATAAGGGAAGATGAAGGTGGGGTACAAAAGCTGAAAAAAATCTCCAATCCAAAGAGTAAATGTTTTCATGTAATAAGCCTTGTATGGAGACATTAGCAGAACCAGTTCTTACATACACACTGTGCTGGTGTATTCAGTGCCTCTCATGAAGAGACGGGGGCACAATGTCAATTAGTTTCTTTGGGAGGTCAGTACTTTTTAAGGCAGAACTGCTCATTCGTCACACAGTGCTAAAAGGGAGAAAAAATTCATTACTTTTCCTTCATTGAAGCTCCTTTGATAATGAATTTAATATGCCTGATATAGCAATACAGAAACTTTAATATAATTACGTAGAAAATGCGAGACCAAGCACAGAAAATTGATAATCTCAATTTGAAGAGTGAACCAGTCATAAACTAATTATTTTTTAAATGATATTTAATGCTAATTTTTATTTATATTTATCTGATAATGAATTTAGCAAAATTATCGATTTTTAACACCGAGATGAGTTATTTTTATACATCCACCCAGCTTGCATAGGTGAAAGACAGGGCGGTAATCGATGGTATCATCACCCCCCCCCCCCCCAAAGAAAAAAAACAAAGAGAGAAAAAGAAGAAAGCCCAGCAAAAAAAAAAAAAAAGCATTCGTATCATGAGAGTTATAATATTTGAAGTATTTGTTAATGGCAAAGGCAAGCTTAGCAGTAAAAAAACCGTTTTGAATATTTTTGTTAGGCAATACTTTGTTCAGTTAAAAGTAGAAAAGAAAGTGATAGAAAAAAAATATCCAATTCAAGGTATTTGTTTCATTATATGGAGTTTTTAAAGGCTTATTACTTCCCCCTTCATGGCCGGGTGTCACCCCAGAACGAGTGGCACCTGGGGGGACCGCCCCCTAGCTATGCCACTGCATCTACCTGTAAACTATGAAAGCCATAATTCAAAAAAATATTTTTTATTGGAAATTACAAATTGTTTTTATTCAAAAGAATGAAGTTTTTTTTAATGTGATAAGAAGAAATATTTAATTAAAAAAAAAGTAAAGGACATGTGTTTTAAAATTTAAAGAACCTGCACATGAAAATTCTTAATGACATTTTAATTAAACTAGAAAAAAAATAACCCAAGTGTTGTACTAAATCTTATACTTCAAAAATGCACATGTTTTGTTTGTATATACAATAAAAATCAATTAACAATACGGACACAATAATATAAACCATTTACAATTTACATGCACTAAAATAAAACGATTTTAATCAAAATCCCGAGGTTTTCTCGCCTTAAAAAAACCGCTGCAATAATATAGTGAAAACTGTCATAA
Source organism: Octonoba sinensis (assembly GCA_038502835.1). Taxonomy (NCBI): domain Eukaryota; kingdom Metazoa; phylum Arthropoda; class Arachnida; order Araneae; family Uloboridae; genus Octonoba; species Octonoba sinensis. Next base: position 10,008,877 of record CM076606.1, on the reverse strand, counting down.
AACATGAGGAAGTCAAGTCACTCACCCCCATATGCCATCATCAGAGAATGCAGCAGCAACAACAAACATTGCCCTTTCCTTGTGTGACGGCCGAGAGGTCCATCTCTCGCACAATCTCTGCAAAGAGCTCGTCAACGTCCTGCCTAGAGCGTGCAGATGACTCGAGAAAAGGACATCCCCAGAGCCTTGCAAGGCCTTCCCCTTCAGCTCGAGCTACCTCCCGCTGGTGCTCCAGGTCTCTTTTGTTGCCTACTAATAACAGAGGCACTCGATCCTGGCCCTTTACACGAGAAATTTGCTCTCGCATGCCCTTGATATCTTGGAACGTCTGATGACTGGTAACGCTACAACAACACAATGCACAATTTCATTTTATTTATTTATTTCATTTCGTAATTTTATAATAAAGTGTTTAGTTAGAAAGTTTCTTGATAGTGTATGCTCTGAAATAAATTGTTACTTTTCTGATGTTGTCATAAGATTAGACATTTTTATCATTAAAATGATTGACCAGTAAAAAATGGATTCGATGAATTTTTAAAATCAAGCATAACCAATTGTCTTATTTCTACTCTCTCTTATAAAACTCTACTTTTAATCTTTATTCTTTTTATGAATTTTAATTTCCATGTAGTTAACTTTCTTCTAAGTTATTAGCATATACTAAAAAAAGACAAAGGAAAATTTTTTTTTCATCACAGCAATTTTTCAAAATTCATTAAATTTGTAAGAGTGGAATAAGGTGTTCTTGTCAGTTTGTCTTCAGAAGTATTTCATGCTCTACCAAAGCATGACAGATGCACATAGAAGCCAGAAGTATAATTTTTGTTCTCAAAATTTCTGTTCAACCACATGAATGAAATTTTTGTTTTTAGATGTTATTCTAACACAGAAAAAAAAACTTTATGGCCTGACAAGTATAAGCAATCTGCATTTCAAATACTTTTTAATAAACACAAATTAGAGATGCCATTCTTGATTTAACTACCAATTTACAATCCATGAGTTTTTCTTTCTTTCCCCCCTCCCTAAAATATTCAAGAATTAATTTTGGCATTTTCAGTTTCTCACAAAATATACTGCCAATTGCAATTTTTAAAACTACTTTTCTTAAAACAGCGAAACCTCCACAAAACAATTTTAGCAGTTGGTAACACAAGCCTACAGCTATTGGCGACTTCACTGCAAACAACATAATTTCCTTAGTTGCTTACACAATTCCTGGAAACATTGTTGCATTTAAAAGCATTGTTGCAACATACAACTATAATATGTTAATGTACAACCATAACATATAAATGCAACAGATGGCAGCCCCTTACAAAAAAAAATACATAAAATAGTTAACTTTTTTCAAATTAATTTATCAAAAACTGGGCTCTAAGGTGCACCACTACAGGAAAAACTGCACCTGTATACCAAATTTCATCTTTATAGCCGTTACTGTTTTTTCGGGATATGCGCCACATACACACACACAAATACTTAATTTTATTATTTGTATAGATGTTTTATACATTAACTAAATCATTTTTCATACCATTGTCATAATTCAGAGGAGGCGATTGCTACCATAACCTTTTGAAGGAAAATACTTTGTAGGGGTTTAGAACCCGACCCACTATGCACATTGCACACTTTGGTACATATATGCGTATGTAAAATCCTTGGACCCTGAAGTCTTGTGGCAATTCAAGGATACAGGAGGCTGGAGAACATCTTTCTCTCCTTCAGTCTGAAGTCCAAAAAGGGAAACAGCCAGCTGGTGTCATCCGGCTGCAACGTGTTAGTAGCTGGTAATAGTGTGAAATAGTTGGTTACTTATCAGGTAACCCTTCACAAATCGCCAGCAATTCAATCGGCTTTGAAAAGGGCAAATAGGCAAGTGCCTCCCCGTTGTGCAAAAAAAACTTTGTCTCAATAAAAAATGGTGGTACAAATTGTACGAGCAAAATTATTCTGCTTAATTTAGCTCCATCAAACAAAACAATTGGTGCAAACAAGCAAGACATAGCAGATAAGACAAATGCACAAAAGTACAGAAATAAAAAGTTATCTTTACCTGTATACAACAACAAATCCCTGCCCATTTTTTATATACAGGTCTCTCATTGAAGCAAACTGTTCTGTTCCTGCTGTATCTAGTATTTCCAGTACACAGGGTGCACAGTCAACCTGCATTACAAAATATATTGATCATAATAGAAATAAAAAATTTCACACAATTTCCTTACAGGGCCCGTCTTAAGTCAATTGGACAGATTGCTCCCAATAGGCCTCCCGCTTAAGGCAACTTTGCTTACAGTTGAAACAAAAAACTAAGTTTAAGAAGGTTATAAGCCTTCTGCATGTGTACCACAAAATATGTGTTATCATTTTTAAAAACAATTAATTTTTAAAAAATACATGTCTCTCTTTAAGTGCATATTTTGAGCTCTTCATATTTTACTGAAACATTATGAACAAAGGAAAGTTTAGGTCTTAATGACATTTTGCTAAGACTCAGAGAGGGAGGGGGCACCAAACTTACTCCCGATCTGGTCCCCGCAATCCTTAAGACCAGCCCTGTTCCTTATACTATCATAACAACATTATTAATAAAAAGAACAATTGAGAAGGGACATTTGAGGCACAAAACAAATTTGGTTGATGATTGATTATTAAAACAAACATGAATTTTTAAAAACATATCTATTAGTACTTTAGCTAATTTAAATGTTAGAACTTGCAAGTTATTTTACATAATATTGGGTCAGTGTGAAAGTAACCTCAAATTACAGAGGTTCCTCCCCCCCCCCCCTTTATAACTTTTTTCTAAAATCTTGTATGTGTTTCTTTTCTCCTTCTCCTTGACTTGATTGATTGGTTGGTTTTCCTCCCTTGTTCTTAGCTGTCTTTAGTTAACTTTTAAGAACCCTTTGGCTTACACACATCTTTCTCTCCTGGTTGCTGTCATATGTTTGTTCACTTACAAGTTGGTTATAGTGAGTTGAGGTAGGTTCATATTTTTACATGAAGGCAGCCGAAATGAATTGCACTGCGAGAGCTACTTCACTATCTAGTACCGCCACCTTCACCTGCATTTTGACTGATGAAGATGCTCTATTGTAGACATGAAATAGCCATTTGTAATCTTTTGATGATTTCTGATTTACTTAATTATTCATTTTATTTATAAATCTTTCTTCTTAGCAGTTTATGTGTTCTGCATTAATATTTATAATTAATTATTATTTTTAATAATATAATTTTAGATCAAGTTGAAATGTCATAATACTTAAATATTCATAAAATATGAAGAAAATATATTTTGCAACAGCTACAAACAAAAAAATTAAATTCTTCAAGAGTTATAGTTTATTGACTTAATCAACAACTTTTAAAGAGCACTCACCTCGATTTCTTTACGATAAAAGTCTTCTATGGTAGGATCATATTTTTCCATGAAGGCACCCGAAACAAACTGTACAGTGAGAGCACTTTTGCCAACACCCCCACTACCTAGCACCACCACCTTCAGCTCTCTCATGGCACCTAAAAGAAAACAAGGACTAAGATAAGAAATAGAGAATACAAATCTGAAGAAAAAAACATTAATAAAGCACAAAGTTTGCAAAAAATTGCAGACACATGTTTGGAGGTTACAAGAGACTTCCTTTTCAATGCAAAGAAGTAAGCTTATGATTGAAAAATATCCATCTAAAGCCCTTTAGAGAAACTAAGACCCTTTAGCTCATTGTTTCATAACTCTTTTTAGTGTTATAACATTCCTACATTTCATTGATGAAAGTATAGAGGGCTGAAACAAGTATTAATTAAAGAATTTCTACATTTTTATTAGATGTTCATCATAAAAAATAATAATTCATCTCTTTTTAGTGTTGTAATCCCCTTAAAAGTCAAAAATATACACAAAAAGGCAACTGGACAAGACATTTATAAATGGGCATTTGCCCAAAACATTTTTAAGCACAAAAATTCTGGGCATTGTTAAAAATAGTTTTTCTTTTACATTTTAAATAAGTATCACAGCCCATAAATAACATAGTTCTTTTACAATATCCTATATTTCATTGATAAAAGTATAAAGGGCTAAAATAAGTATTAATTACAAATTCCTACATTTTTATCAGTGTAGAAGTAGATGTTCAGAATAAAATGTAATAATTCATTTAAATATTTTCAGTATAGTTGCTGTTGCTACAGCTTCTAAATAATTATAAGTAACTGAATTATTGAGAGTTAGTAAAACAGCTAAGCCTATCTTTTATAATTATTTTTTTTTTTTGCCTATGTAACTTTAGATATTTTAGGTTGTGTTTTTGTGTTGTATCATAACTATCATGAAAGTCACTTGCTTTGCATCCATAAATTAGGGTCATACGGGATAATCCTTGTTCAAAAAACAACAAGATCAGAATATCTCCAGAATTTTAGTAGATACTATTACGAAATTTGGCAAGGAACAAGCTTACATAACATGTGACCTATTGTTATATTCAATTAACCAATAATTAATATACATTTTGTTTAATTTAACACATTAAGTAACCAATAATTACCCCGGCTTCGGGGTAAATATTGGTCACAGCTTGTTTTTATAGCAATAAATGTCAAAAGTAAATTAATGTGATATATTATCTTTACTTAGTACATTTTGACTATAAATATTGAAATAATTATTTTTCCCTTTCTTAATAATTACTAAAAAAATAATAATGAAGAAAAGAACACTATGTGCAACATCTCAGAACGCTTGTATTTAAACTAAAAAAGCTTCAATTCTACAATTATTGGCAGAATTTCTTATAATATTCGTAAGCATTATTAATGACACTAGTGTCCACAACAGAAGTGTTACTTCCCTTTAAATTACTGGCCCACAAAATATATTAACAATTTCTAAGGTGGCTTGCTTTGTCCTGCTTTTATTACATTATTGTCCTGTTTTTATTAAATTACCTGCTTTTTTGTAGAGAAGTTTCATTACAACACTTGTGTCATCTACTGTTTTTTTTTTTTTTTTTAATTACCCCAATGTAAGAAGGATCTTTGTAATAATAGACTTCAAAATATTCTTTTTTTTAAGGTGCATGACCGATATCTCCGACTACTTGTTTTGCATTTTCTAATGTTGAACTCTCTTGTAATTGTTCAATTCCAAACATATATTGACATTGTTATTATTCTCAACTTTAGATATTTCTAGCTCCTCATCTGGTGCTTCAAAACACAGCCCTTTTCCCGATGGCAAAGCATCTGTATTTGTATCAGACGTGGCTCTAATCCTTTTGTCATTAAAATTTTTCTTGGCACTCATTTTTTTTTTAATCTTTAGCTGCAATTTCTTGCTTCTTTTGCAGAAGCTTTATCTTTAATGTTCTGATCAGATTTAAAGTAAACAACTGTGGTTAAAGTAAAAATGAACATAATTTTGGTTATAGTTATAGTAGAAAATAGCAAAATACTTTAACATTTTTTATATGCACCATGTACCACCCAAGATTTAATTCTGTTTGTTAAGAATCTAAAATTAATGTACTTTCTATATTGTTTTGAATGTAATAAAACTGAGAATTTCAACCACAAGTGGAATAGAAATGACAGGTTTTAATGTAAGCATTAGCACTATTTTACTAATTATTTAATTCAAATTAAAGAAATACTATTACTTAGTGAACTTTTACCTTGCTCAAAATAGTTTTATGAAGATATTTTTTAAGTTATTAGGAAATGTTTTTCTATTATGGTTTTTTTTTTTTTTTTAATAAATATTTTTAAAAGATACATTAAAATTTAACTGGAATATTTTTTATTTTATTTTTCAAAAACCTCAATAATTTATCCTATTGTAATATTCATTTATATTCTAGGTTCTTCTAATTTCTCTCTCACCCAATACTCACAATAAATCAGTCTACCCAAACAAAGTCTGACTTCCACTTTGTTAATTATAACAAAATAAAATCATCATAACCAACTATTGCCAACTTTTGGGAGCAAATGCTAAGCATAAAATACAATATTATAACTTAAAAATCTATTTTTATTCAGTCATACCTTATAACAATGTTAAAAAAAAGAATTTTTTTTCTAAATTATTTTTATTTATTAAAATTATATACTAATGTATTCTTTTACAATAACTATATTACAATTTTAAATCTTTAAAATCTACTAATTTCTTTAATTTTTTACATTTCTACTATAACAGAACTATTCGGCCGAATAGTTCATCAATATCCGGCCAAGCCAAATTTGATCTTACGGCTTATTCGGCTAGGTCCTGAAGTAACTATTCGTCTAGGTCGAATAGGCCAAATATTCGTTACATCCCTAGTTAATGAAGATTTCAGAAAAGGAGATTCATCTAAAAATGATTGAGAGCATTTAAAATTGTTTTAAAGCACGGAAATCAGGGAATTCTAGTGCCTCAGAAAAGTCATGCAAAAAATGTTGCTAGTGACCCGAATTCAGCAAATGTTTTCCTTATTTTTAACCTTTCTTAAAATGTTATAACCAGAACAGTTGCTATAATTATAAAATGCAATATAATTTTTAAAAAATTTTTGCTTTAAACATTATCATTTCCTTTAAAATAGGCTATATATAACGTTTAGAATTTGAAGATTTTCATATTCATTAGCCATTATGTATTATAAAACACAGAAAATTTATTTTTATTTTCATTAAAAATACTTAAAACATTAACAATATTCTTTTACTCATTAATAATTTTCTTACCAGGTTGTGATGCTTTGGGATACCTTTTAACAATTGCATAAATGTCTTAACAGTTTATCAGTAGAAAACTCTGCTGAAGCAATTTGAATTATTTAAAATGATGCCTAGTAGAACATTTTCGGCAACGAAAACAAAAAAAGCTAGGTGCAGCTCAACATCTTAATTTTGAACCCTATGTTAGGGGTTAACTGTTCACTTATTTATAATGGAATACTGGGGCAGATCCAGGAATAATTTCTGGAGGGGACACAGGGAAGTAAAAAGTGATTCTCCCTAATGAATATTTTCACAACAAAGCTCCCAGCAGAGCTTTTATGTCACTTAGGATCCTTTAAAATTAAAAATTTGCATTAAAGTACAGAAAAATAAGTAAAAACTATTTAATGGGGAAAAAAACTTTTTTAATTCTCCTTTTGCAAGGGGTACATGCCCCCCCTCCCCTAATGGTTCAGATTAGCGGTCGCCACTCGCCAACTGGCTACCAAAATGTTCTAAATGACGACCAAAAAATTTCATTGCCGATCGCCACTTTGGCGACCAGGTTGCACCAGATCGCTATATTTGTACCAAATATTATATTTATTCTAAAAAAATAGCTAAATATTTTTGATTAATACACTTTAACTTATGTGCTAAGGAGAAAATAATAAGAAATATCTAAAACCGGAAACAGATGCAAAAAGATTGCATCACGATTACGGCAAAACGCTAACATCGCGCGTGACACATGGCGATCGAAGAAACATAAAACTAAGCTAAAAATACAACGTTTTCAACATAAAAAAGGTAAATGCAAATTATTTTTATAATTTAAATTAAAAGAATTGCTTTTAGCATTGATAAAGTTTGAAAAATATCAAAATCCGCAAAATGGCGCCTTTAATAATTTTTCCCGATCCTCAAGGCGGTAATTGATTCCAAACCAATTATTACAATCAGATGAAAAATATTACATTGCAAGGTTGTAAGTGATTTTAAGTCATGGTACTCAAAAGCAGAAATTTTATTTTTTATTCAATTTACTTTTAAAACTTGATACTGATTATTTTATTTTTGGCCTGTAGTATTTATTTTTGGAAAAGTGCTAAGTTTTAAATGAATTAGCACTTAATTGCATAATTAAACAAGATTCCCCTTTGACTTTAATATTTGCTAAAATTAATACAGGAGTAAATAGATAATGCTTAAAATATTTTTTTTTAACGAATTACACAAACTCCAAGCAGGAATTGCTCGTCTATTCACCAACCTTGTTGGGCCTAGCGCCTGTTGTTGGTGTACTTTTTGTATTGTATTGTATTGTAAACTTGATGCAAGATAGAATTAAATTTAATGCTCAGAAAATAGCTAGCATTTCACTAATACTATAAACTCACAGTGCCAGTAGCAGCTGTCAATTAGAACTTGACAGCTGGTGGTTCAAGGTGCAAAGATTTTGCAGCCTCAATCTGAATGACAGATTTTTGTTTAATGTTCTTCCAATGTACTCAATTTTTTAACTTTTAAAACAAATTCTTGTTGCTCTTATTTTTTCACTAAATTTTAGATTTCTTTGACTGCTTTTGTAATATTAAATGCCCTGTGTTTAAAATAATCTTAATTTTAAAAACACTTTTGACTTGAAGTTTAAAACACTGATATTTACCATAAAAAATTTTAAATGCATAATAAGCATTTAAATGTTGAATGATGAAATAGATATACCTTTTTTATATTTTGACTTTATTTTGGTATCAACAGGGGTAACCCCCTAGAAGCCTAAAATTTTAATACTACGGTGCAAAAGTTGAGACAGGAGCAAATATGTATGTTACTTTAAAACATTTTTTAAAAATCTTGAATTAGAAACTAAAAGCAAAATTGAAAATTGAATTTAATCGTTGATCTCATCAATGCTATAAACTTGTGGTGGCAAGTATCAATTAAAAATTTGTAGCTCAAGGTTCCAGACTAAACCTGACCCCAGTCGGTGGAATTTCAAGATGCAGAAAATCGTTTGCGCCCATGTTGTATGATTATGCGGCATGCCTTAGCATAATCATTAAAAGATCGCTTAAGTGGACATTTGGCTTGGATGCTCTCTGCTAAATTAAACTCCTAGTGCAATTTCGCATCAACAGAGTCCGGGTGCTCGGCCTTTCCAGTGGAGAAACCGGATGTCAAAATTATCATACAGCGATGGTACCACACTCATTGTGGTGCCGGTGAAAGCGATAGTCAGGAACGCACTAGGTCTGCAATTGGCAGAAGTCAACAGCAGCCCATTAGAAAAAAAAGGTTGCAGACTAAATCTGAATGTCAGATTTTTTTAAATGTTATTCAAATTATACTCGAATTTTTAATTTGAAAACAAATATTTTGTTTTACTGAATTTATTTTTTGATTAAACTTCACTTGTTTTGTTTTGTGATGTTGAACATCCTTCTTTAAAAAATAATTTATATTAACAAACAAATTAATTTATTAATTTTGTTTTTTAATTAATAAACAAAAAATAATTTATTAATATTTCTTGTTTGAATTTTAACAGTTCTTTTTGAGATTACTATGATGCTTTATGTAATGATTGGTTCTACATATCAGTCGTGTAACTAGCACTAGCAGACACTTAACTGAGGAGGGGGCACAGGAGATTAAGGGACACTTTGGGGGGGGGCAGTCAAGTTTCAAGTACATAATTTACGACCGAGGGGGTGCAATATTTCATACCCAAGAGGGAGGTGCTGCAAAGATGTCATATTACGCCACTGGTGCATAATAAATCTTAATTACTTATGACAATTTAAAAACATTTCTTTTTTCTACTTTAACAAAAAGGGATCGGGGGAAAACAAACTTTGATTAAAAGTGACTTCACTACTAAAATTTTGTAGTCTACACCTATATGTTTTGTATAACTTAAAATTAACCATTATCAAATAAACTTTTTTATATATCAGACGTATGTATAGCTTTGTGCACAGGTGGCAAGATAATTTACGAATTTAATCTTGTGGCTACCTTATATTTTAGTTTTAGTCCAGCAAACCAAAGAAAATTCCTGGTTAAAAAGTGCACTTGATGTGATTAGGAAATATTCCCTGAGAATGAGAATATTCTGCAATTGAAATTTTAAATTTAAGAAAATTCTTTTTTCTCATAAGTACATGAAAACTTTTGTTGATATGATTAATGTCTTAAAATACATTTATTCATTATTAACAAAGCATGATAAAAAATTTTTTTTGGCCATACATATTTTTCAATAGTGATTTTTAAGAGACTTTTCTCTTAAGAATGAAAAATAATTTAATTTCCCGTTTTTTTAGATGAAATCCAAAAAACCACGTTAAACCAGTAAATTAATGTTGTGGCTACCAAAAATTTGAAGTGGCTACCAAAGTTTTCTGGGTTAGTAGCCACTGGCTACCAAAAAAAAATTTTAGTCTACACTATTACCCCCCCCCCCCCCCCAAAAAAAAAAAATCCGCCACTGATGAGATACCAAAAATCAACTTAAATGTTACTAAAATGGAAATCATTTCCCCAATACCAAAGCACTAAAGAATCATTTTATATCTGCAGGTGGAAACTTTTTTCTAACAAACAAATTTCATTATATATGTCAGATTTAAAACATTTTAAAATATGAATAAGGATTTTTTTTTACTATTTAACCATAATCAATATTTGAAAGAAATATATAAGGTCATTCCACAGTATTTATGTGTTAAGTTGGGACATTTCACAGCAAAATTTTGAAGTATTAATATGAAAATATTAATAAAAAGTTTTCCAATTTTTTAAGTACATTTTGAACATCTGGAACAACAATAATATATGTTTTTCAATGGGACCAATGGTTTTTTTATTTAAAAAAGATATCAAAATTTTGTTACATATGGGACATCACGAAGAAAACTTTTTTTGATACCTAATTACATTTGAACTTTTCTCTGAATTTATGAAACTTTTTTAAATGATGCAGAAATATTATTTTTTCTTACTTTTCTCAATAATTAATGATGAGCTAATTACTGGTGTTACGTATGACGCATTGGAACATCTGAATAAAAAACCAAAAACTTTAAAATAATTAATAAAATTTACATTTTTGCTAGTTTCAACCCCGTAGAAAGTATTTGAAGAGAAGATATATTATATTTATAAAGATATGATGGAATGATTTTCTTTTTCAATTAAAGTGTAAAGAATTTTAAATATTTACAATTTTTTTCATGATTATTTTTCTTTTAGAATTGAAAAATTTATAAATAAAACTATTTAAAGAACATGACAGGTTATATAAGGTCCTTAATCTAATCAATATTTATGTAACCCAGCATATCAAATCAAGATTTTCTTTGTTGTCTTTCAGGGTTCACACTGGGGAAAAATCCAAGGTGGGATTTCCCACCTTGACCAAAATTTTAAGTGGGATTTTTAAAATGTAAGTGGGAACTTTTCTTTTTGTTTTTGTCTTTAAAAGTATTACCAAATTGGCTGATCATGATCTAATACAAACTATGTAATAAAAGATGATTATGTAAGCTATGCTCAGCAAAGAAAGAAAAAACATCAACAAGGTTCTGACAAAACGGATCCTCCACAAAATTCGCGATCGCAAAAATGGGTGCTCTATGAAATATTAAGTATGAAAAAGATCCTCTGGTATTTTGGTTATTTAACCATAATTCTTTGATGTGTGATTTTTACAAAAAAATTCTAAAAATTAGTTTATATTTCCTTTATTTTTTCTGATCATATGTCATTTTATCTATTGATGTATTTCAATGAAAACAGTATATTTTAGAAACCAGCATTCCCTTTTAACCTTGTGACCAAGGAAGGTTCCTGTTTTTGATTTTGTCCTCTGTGAATTGAATGAACGAAGATAAGTCTGCATTTCTACATTCACAAAGGGTTTAAATTGTTCAATGATCCCAAAAAATGAAGAAGTTGTCAATCTTTTCCCTGTATTATTACTCATGATAAATAGGGTTCCTAGATTCTTCTTTTCATTAATGGGGCTAAGATGGCAGTTGAAAACTAACATACTCCATTTAGTTTGTATTGAATTATCAGCTTAGAATAGTAGTATCGTGGGGCCTCGGTGGCCGAGCGGTCTTAGTACCAGTTTCCGCCCGCTGCTTGCGCGCAGTAACGAGGTCGTGGGTTCGATTCCCACCTTGCCCTGGGTGTATTTCTGTTATTTCCTCTCTTTGTGAAGTAATAAAATCTTTCATGTATTGTCCTGTGCTATCTGTCATATTGGACGACAGTTCATAAGCGAGTCCCGAGACTAAGCACACGAACTGGAAAATAAATGTAATTCAATTCAAGTAGTATCGTTTCGCGATGTTTTGAACACATATCCGCTATTTGCGGGAACAGAACGCAAACTAAGTTTTTTTTGAGTGGGATTTCAAAAAATACTGCGGGGATTGCGTGGCCTAGAGCGAACCCCGTCTTTAGTCCTTTGGGTGACAAGAAATCGTAACTCCTATTCATGGAATTTGACGAGCTAGTTCGGAAACTCATTTTTTTTCTTTTTTTAATGCATCTGGGTTTGTGGGGAGAGGGGATGGAAGACTACAAATGATCCCATTTGAAGTGGGGGAATTCCATAAATGGATATATAAAGATACTGAGCATTAACATTTTCTATAATATCTGGCTATTTTTGGGCATCATACAATGTTAATCTGATTTATTTGAATACAAGTTTATTATTACTTAACAGAATCCAAAATTTCACTCTTATGTTCGAGTTCTTGTAAGGGCCTAGGTAATCATAACTTAATTATTTTACAAAGTGTACACTAAGCATAGCTGTAATGTGATCTTTCCCATTGATCTATCAATCCCGTTACAGCCACAGGCCTAGTTATACTATTGAATTTACACATTTAATACTATTTATTCTTTCTTATCTGTCATGCATTTGTCGAGTTTCGAGACTGCAGCCCACATAAGCACAGACCATCTCCAACCCATTCACAAAGTGCATGAGCAAACTAATAGGTTGGATTCGGAATGTATTCCTGGTGGTCGGAGCTGTAACCACTGCGTTAAAAATATCATGTATCTAGTATTTTTCTCAGACTATCAGTGTCAAATTATGTTTATTGGTTTAAAAAACAATATGATTGTAATAAAAAAATATGATTTTATTTTTTTCATACCCAGCTTGTACAACATGAAGAGAAAGGGTGTGAAAAAAAAATTTTCCACTTTCACAGACACATTAGAAGGGAAGTTGGAACAGTGAAAAAACTTTAAAGATGATTTTATAAAAGGTTGAAAAAGGTGAGCAAGGTGACAGGCTCCAGCCTGTAAATGAGGAATGCTTAAACTCTTCTCAAATTGTGAAAATCTCTACTAATAGGATTTATTAAATTGTAAGGACAATTGGAAAGCTTGTATTGTACTAAGAAAGGTGCAAAAACAAGCTCAGAAAAATCGTAACTTTTTGAACGAATTTAGCTGAAAATATATGCGATTAAATATTTACAGTTTATATGTAGAAAGGTACAATTTTACCTACTTTTATTTCCAGGGAATCTATTGAAATTATTTCAGGAAATGCCAGGAAAGAGGTGATTAAAGACTATATCATATATATATGATGAAAACATAGTAAAATACATGGAAATAACTGATGGGAAAAAATAATTTTAAATTGCTAAACAATGTTCCATCTTAAATAAAGCTTTCATTCTAACTTTCATGATAAATGCAGCACTTTTCAAATATTTAATTTTAAATAAAAACATGCTTAAGTCCGCAAAAAATTTGATTAGAAACCAACATGAAATGTCAATATTAAACAACAGCATTACAAACAGTTAAAAACATTCAAACAGAAAATAAAACATTAAAAAAATATTTTCCAAATAAATCTAGAAACTTTAATACTAAGTTTCCAAGCAGTTTCAAATTTTTGAAGGAGTGTACAATTTTCCTCATCATTGATACAACTTCAAATTATTTTTCACCATATTACCCAACGTAAACATCGTATTATATGTGTTTTAAACATCGTCATCATGTAAATCCCGTAGTAAATGAACAGCATTCCATTGTAATTTGTAGAAGTTTTAGTTCGGGGGCCGAAGTTTTAGCTTTAAAATGAGTCACTAATGAGGAACACGTGAGAAAGACCCTTTTGAGATAACGGGAACAATGAACAAGGGGGTGACCACTCCCCTAAATGAATTCCTCATAAGGACAGTTTCGGGAAATAATATAAATAAATTGTTAAATGCATGTCATAATTTCCCAAGCAGTGGAGTAAATAATTCTTTGTTATGTCATAAATACCTCAGATAGTGTTTTTCACAGTCCGTACAGATAATGGATTGTTTCCTGCAGGGAGTGACACAGACGACTTTAACTCAGTACTTCCGTACATCGATTCGAACGTCCGAAATTTATCGGGTGCATTCGAGTCGTAGAAAAACTCGATGGGGATTAGAAAAATACAAAAAGGATTAATCATAAAATCAAAGAAGAAAGCAACATCTCACACGCACACTCACACAATCCTCAGAGCTGACCTCCTATCAATAATTTCAATAACTAAATTCTTTTGTTGCCATACTGCGAAGTTACAACTTTTATTATTATTTAGCATAAAGAAAACGTTCATCTGTTTTAAATCTCTAAGTTTTCGTTACTAAAAGGAAAAATGAATGGAAACAATATGAAAACGACATTACACTTTTACTTTAGTATTTCCCGAAAGCTCACTCAAGTGTTTCATAAACACATTTTCTTTCAAATATTAAATAAATGAGCACACAAATTCAGAAAAAAATTTTGTTCTATTTCAGAGTGTATTTCAGAAAAGACTTTTTATGAAAAAAAATTTAAAAAGAATTTTTAGCTGTTAATCATTTGTCATCAGATTGATAGATAAAACTTTAACTGTAACCCAACTTGTGTTTACATTCACTTTCGCTTTCATTCGCTTTAGCAGAGAGTAGTTTCGTTGGTGGATTATTCTTGCGTCGTATAAGGCAACGGCAACGTGATAGCTAAATTATTTTTAATATAACTTTTAATAAACTCTAGAACTCATCCGTACTTAATATGTACATTCAGTTAAAAGCTCCTAATTTGGTTTTGGTTTTTGTTTTCCGTTTATTCTCTGAAAAGCGGCTTATTGGAATTTCAACTTTTTTTGTTTTTTTTTGTTACTACAGCTTTAAAAGTCTTTTTATCTTTTTTGCATTGTTGCATAATAAGAGTAACTGTGCATCATTTTAGAAATAAAGTTAATAGAATTACACAACATCGCATGTATCTACGGGAGATGCTCTTTGATCTCTGACATTTGTTACTGCTATTTTCGAAATAAACAGACACTTTCTCAAAATACTCAGGAACTATAAAGAATTTTATCGGTATCCTTAAACACATAAAAAATATCGAATGGGGCGGGAGGGGGTTAACCACTCTCAGATAAATAAACTGTGTTATATAAAGCCTTTTAAGACTTTCTTGCCAATCATAACCAAAATTATTGATATTTAATTCTGCCGCGTGCCATCGGAAATTGCCCTGCGTGCCTTAGGTTGTCGACACCTGTGACTCTAGCATAATAACATAAAAGGTTATGCTTTCAAGGGTAAAACATTTTTAATTTTTGAATTGTTTTTTTATGCATTTATTAATTTTATTTGTTTATTTCCCTTCATTCATTATTTTAGAAAATACACTTTAACATGCCAAGGTTAGCGCAATAGCTTGTATTCGAGCGCGCACGAGGGGCACGCTGACCCCACCGTCCAACCAATTTTTTTTTATTATTATTTTATTTAACCCAAGTGTCCCCTAAATTGCGGGCCGTGGTAGCCCAGTGGTTAGCACGTCGGACTTCCACCTGGAAGTATCGCGCGTTCGATGCCCACTGAAGACCACCATGTATACTTGGGGATATGTGCATGTAAAATCCGTAGACCCCACTACCTCTCCCCGTGCGTAAGCAATCCTAAGGCCTCGGCTAACAGGTAGGGGTGTGGTGGAGAAAAGTGTCCCCTAAATTTTGATTTTAATAACCTATGTTTCATTCTGTATGCGTCCCCCAATCTCCGCCAGTGGGTGCGCAGAAGGACACAATTCCTTCAAGAAACCAAAACTAAAGCATCGACTTTATCGCGTTTCGTCTACAGACCGTAGTGGTAAAGTAATATTAAATCTTCGATTTTCGTTTGTTTCAGCTTGATTTATGGTGAAATTTTGTGCTGCGTGTTTTTTTAAATCACTAACCGCAGAACAGCGAGTTACTTTTTCAAATAAGACATTTTGCAAAAGTCCCCCCCCCCCCCCGCCCCCCATTTTACATAAAGCTTTCAAAGGGGAAAAAAGATCCCCAAAATTGCGGCCTTAACCTCTTGAAAGCTACCCTCCCCCGCCTCTAAAAATTTCAATGGCGCAACCTCTGTTTAGTTAAGGATTCTTATGTACAATACAGCACACCGTTTATACGTCGTTCGCAATTTATATGCTCTTTCACTGCTGTCCAATTCGTTCGCAACCGTTGTTAAAACATTTTGTTTATGTGACATGAATTTCGGTTAAATGTTGTTTTACCTTTTGTTTACAACTCCCAAGTTTTTTCCCCAGTTGTCATTTTTTCTCTCTCTCTCCTACTAATGACCCTAATATGGGGAAACTGCCTAGAAAACGAAATTTTATTAATCTGAGTTTGACTAATAAACTATTCCCTATTCCTTCTCCAGGTCCTATCTTTGGGCACCGGCGGTTTTCGTCTTTCAGTTGCATCTGTTACTTAAAAATCAAAAACTTAGGGGAAAGCAAGCAATTGAAAGGTAAAATTCAAAATTTGCGAAGAGTACAGAAAACAAAAGTATAGTTGTCAACAAAGTTGATCATTCAGGCCCCTCCATAAAAATCATTACATATGACAGGGGGAAAAAATCGAGGACTGGGAACGAACGTGCAAAAACTTTTTTTTTACAGCCATCATTAAAAACAAATAAATAACAATATTAATATACTAATGATATATTAAAAACTAAAAATATTACGCTATCGTAAATTTGTATTATTGAGACTAAATTTATAAAAATCAGTAGTTGAGTAGAATTTCGTTTGAACGTCTTTTCATTTATACGTCGTTTTGTACCAATCCCTTGAAAGACCTATAAACAGTGCTTTATTCACTGTAGTTCTGTCAAATTGCTTCAAAGCTTGCTGTTTGAACTGTGAATGTACTGTCTGATTTTCTTAGCCGAGACTTTCCTCGAATTTGCGCATGCGTCAAGTTTGCTTCTATTTCATCGAAATAGGGGTGACAGGATGACTAAAGATTAGGAAATTGAAAATAGAATATATCATCATCAGGAAAAAGCAAAAAATGACAACGTAAAACACATTTTCGAAAAGTGTCTATACCCGCGTATATCCACCCCCTTCGCCCGATATAATCTTCCCGACGGATAGTCTCGACTTTCGTAAACGAACAGTTGTTATAGAAAAATGTATGTATGGTATGTATGAGTGTGTGTGTGCGTGTAGCAAATAGTGTATTCCCTTATTATTAAAACTGGATCAAACTATCTTTGTTTATTTTCAGTGCAGTGCTCTAAAATACTATAATAATAACAGATAGCGCCATTATTAAAGATCAAAATGAGTTTGAACATTGTATTGCATCGTGCATGTGCCATAATATTGCCAGTTCTTTTCGAAAAAGGATTCTTATATTGAATTCGATAATGCAAGCGTCGTGGATCAAAACCATTTCGTAAAAGCTTATAACTTGAAATGAGTTATCTTGTGCTTTTAAGTTTATTTATGCCCAAATGGAGCATATAAACGAGGTACTATGAATTAAAAGAAACTTATACTTTAGTTGTGATTATTTTTATTTAGTCTAGTTATTTCTACTTTGGTTCAAAATCCGCACTGAGATTTGATCACCTAACAAAAAAATCTTAAAAAAAATTACTGGCAAAAAAAAAAGTATGTTTTCCGAAGAAGAGTATTTTATCATTACCTGCCAGAAGGTTTATCATACGCTGGACGAAGAATTGGATTTAGCTCTAGGTAGGCGGGATATTCAAAAATTATCTTATATTTATATGTATATTTTTTAATTATTATTATTATTTATTTATTTTTAACCGACTTCAGAAAGGAAGGAGGTTACACATTCATATTGTATGTATGTCTTTTTTTTTGTTTGTTTGTCCACTCATAACTTATTACCGGATGAACCGATTTTCATGAATTTTTTTTTAAATCGGTCGAGGGTGGTTTTCCATAGGTCCCATACCTTGGTTTGACCATATTCGATAGTTAGAAAAAAAGCTATGGGCTGAAATGTGGTTTTTTTTTTTTTTTTGCTTTTTCATCCATAACTTTTGACTAAATGAACCGATTTTGATTATTTTTTCTTTGATCGGTAGAGGGTCGTCTAACTCAAATATCGCACATCACTTTGACTACATCTGTTTTATAGAAAAAGCGTTATGAGTGAAAAATAAGTATTTTTTCATTTTAATTGGAAAGGCTAGGCTCAATTTTTCTTTGTTGGGAAAGTTGTTAATAAAGATGAAATTCTTTGTTAAAAAGAGTTTGTTGCCATTAATATGTAATATTAAAAGGAATTATAACAAGAAATGGACTGAAGGCTTCTCTTCTGAAGGCGTGAAGAAGAAATTAAATCCAATCAGTTTGCTTGCTCTAGTGACTAGGGCTCGACCGATGGCATTTTTTGGCCGATGGGCCGATGCCGATTGTTGGCCGATTGTTCCGAGATCGGCCGATGGCCGATGGAAAAAAAGTCGCTTTAAACCATTAAAACGTGTAGAATGCTTGTCAAAAATGTCATTTTAATCATTTACTATTTATTTTTATGTTTATAAAAGCATAATTATGTTTTATTTATGATAATAAATAGTTATGCATTATGTTTATAAAAGCATATACTATTTATTATTATGTTTATAAATGCATTATTCAAGCACCGTAAAATTGTTTGGGGGAAGTTTACATAATAATTAAAACTGAAAGAATCACTCGCGATTCTAGTAAAGTAATTATACTATTTGGAGGTTAAAAAATTAAAAAATGCTATATCAGAGGATTTTCAATTCTTTTTTCTTATCTTTGCAAAAAAAAAAAAAAATACTCAACAACTATTGGATCGGCTCGGGTCTAATTCCCTTTCCTTCAACATTTTCACTTTATAACATCTGCACTGCAAATGCCAAGTGCAGCTGCCTTTTTTTTCTTATTTTTTTCATGGAGAGGAATGCAGATGTTATGACACAGACTAAAAAATAATGTGGGTTTGCATTTTTAACGAAACTGTCAACCCCCTCCTCTCAGCTTTTTTCATGATCCCCCCCGTTTTTAAAAGAAAAGCGGGAACGATTACATGTTTATTTTTCATTAAAAAAGTTATTTTAAGCTCTTTTTCTGAAATAAAAATAAAATTTTTAAAAAATTCGCTCGCAGTATTACCCCTTGTATAGTATATCCCTTGTTCATAGCCAAAAAATACTGAATATTGCTTTAAAAACATAGACGTGAGATTTTTTGTCATTACAAATGAATGCTGGGTCTTAGGAATTAAACTTATTAGATTTTTTTTTCTTATGAAACGAAAATTACACTGAAATACTTGACATGTTCTTTATATTTTCATGAGCACAATGTAAGGACACCGAAATAAACCAATATTTTGAGCACCAGCAGTTTTCTGTTGACAAATAATTTTCTGAAAACACGTGATCGTTTATAAAAATTAAGATGTATTTTGAAAAAATATATACATATTTTTATATACGTTGACAATTTTTTAAATTAATGAAATTGTAGCATTTTTATTAAGGTATTGCTCCACCTTGTATCCCAAACTCGTTTTTAAAACTTAAATTTTTGAAAATTGCAAGTCGAACTTGGACACATAAAATTTCGATCAATAAGCATTTATACTGAAAAATTAATTCATATTTTTTATCAATATGTTCTATGTTGTACAAGAAATATTCTAAACTGAAAGCAGATGCAACGAGATTGTTGTACAATAGCAGAAAAACTGTCAACTGTCTAACACGTGGCATCAAAGAAGCCAAAAAACAAAATGTATAAACGGGGAAAAATTAAAATAATTATCGTACAAAAAATGCTAAGATGTATTTTGAAAAAAAATATGCATTGATCAATCTTTGAAAATAATGAAATTTTAGCATTTTTATTAAGATGTTATTAAATCCTGTCGCGCGAACTCGCGTTTTGAGAATTCAATTTTTAAAAATTGCGACACATAAAATTTCGATCAATAAATATTTATACTGGAAATTTTTTTCTTATTTTTGACCAATCTTTTCTATGTTGTAAACTAAAAATGAAATAAAGAGAACAACCGCACGCAAAAAGCAGATGCAACAAGATTGCTGCATAATTGCAGAAAAACTGTAACACGTGGGTTCGAAGAAGCAAAAAAAAAAAAAAAACGCAAAGAGAAAAAAAATTTACGCTGGTAAAAATTAAAATTATTATCGTACATTGATTGAGTTGACGTTTTATTGTTTACAATTTCGGAATAATAAGAAACATGGCAAACTAAAAGCAGATGGTATAATATTATTGCACAATGACATCGAATGCACTAAGTCAGTGGTTCCTAACCGGGGGGAGGGTAACGATTGCAGAAGGGGCGAACCCCCTTCTGCAATCGTAAATATCTGGTAACAAAACTATAAAATTTAATAGATTTATTATTCATGTTGCACATTACTTTATGAAAATATAATTGGAAAACCTCAAAGTTTAACTACAAACTACAATAACTTTGTTTATTTTTTAAATTATTAACTAGGCAGTAAACAGATATTCGTAAAAAATATCTATAAAAATTATTTTCCAGATAATGTAAAAAAGGTGTAGAATGGCATGAGAAAAAAAAACGTAAAATTTTGAATCGATACATAAATACGAGTATCTTTCGGTTCTACTTTCGGGTTATAATATACAAAACTCGCAAGTTGGGAAATTTACTACAGTATTGAAACTTGTATCAATTTCTCATTGTGATAAAGCAGAAAAATTTGAATAAAGTAGGTTAAATGGGAGTACAAAATTTAAATTTAATGCATAAATATCTTCCAGTTCCACTTTGGGGTCTGTATAAAAGAAATAAAATAATTTTTATAAAAAAATAGAACCGACTTCAAATTATAAATTGCGCTAAAAAGTGAAAAATAAATTAATTTTTTAAACAACATCGATGTGACTTTTAAACATAGTTTTAGAAGTCGGTGCAAAATGAGGATAGATAAAATCTTTTGTAATCATGAATAAATTACAAATATATATATTTTCCCAGAATTAGCAACTGTTCCAATATGAAGTAGCAAATGGTGTAATGGTAATTAGACTCATATTTTGCACCGACTTTTAAAACTATGTTTAAAAATCACATCGATGTTGTTTAAAAAATTAATTTATTTTTCACTTTTTAGCGCAATTTATAATTTGAAGTCGGTTCTATTTTTTTATAAAAATTATTTTATTTTATTCTTTTTAGTGTAAATACATTTTCTATATAAATACTCAATTTTTTTAAAAATCCATATCAAAGGGTAAACCTATGAATGGCACTAAAAACTAATCATTTGTATGAAAAACTCCGTTTTGAAGTCGATTTTAACAAACAAACTGATTGGATTTAATTTTTGCCTTAGAGAAGCCTTCAGGCAAACTCATGCTGTAATTGCTTTTAATACTATAGCACAATGGCAACAAACACTGTTTAAACAATGTCTTTTATATTTATTAATAATTTTCCCAACAAAGAAAAATCAAGCAAAGTCTTTCCACTTAAAATAAAAAATACTTATTTTTTAGCCGCAACGTTTTTTCTAAAAAACAAAAGTAGTCAGATTGATGCACGATATTTGAGTTAGACGACCCTCTATCGATTAAAGAAAAAATCGTCAAAATCGGTTTATTTAGTCAAAAGTTATGGATGAAAAAACAAACAAGCACAGCCTTTTCAATTAAAATAAAAGATACTTTTTTCTCACTCGTAACGTTTTTTCTAAAAAACGAATGTAGTCAAATTGATTTGAAATATTTGAGTTAGACGACCCTCTATCGATTAAAGGAAAAATCATCAAAATCGGTTCATTTATTCAAAAGTTATGGATGAAAAAACAAAAAACGTACTACATTTCTGCCCATCACTTTTGTTCTATTTATCGACTATGGTCAAACGAAGGTACGGGACCTATGGGAAACCACCCTCGATCGATTGAAAAAAAAATCATGAAAATCGCTTCATCCGGTACGAAGTTATGAGTCGACAAACAAACAAACAAACAAAAAAAAAAAAAAAAAAAGACATACATACAGTATGAATGTATAACCTCCTTCCTTTGTGAAGTCGGTTAAAAACATACTACATTTCTTCCCATTACTTTTGTTCTATTTATCGAATATGGTCAAACGAAGGTATGGGACCTATGGGAAACCACCCTTGATCGATTGAAAAAAAAATCTTGAAAATCGGTTCATCCTGTGCGAAGTTATGAGTGGACAAACAAACAAAAAAAAAACGACATACATACAATATGAATGTATAACCTCCTTCCTTTGTGAAGTCGGTTAATTACCCGAAAATAATGCAAAACTTTTACGTTTTACTAAATTTTCATATTTTCGATACATTTTCGCGATAGCGTGGAAAAAGTGGTAAATGATAGTAGGAAAAAACGTTTAAATTTAAGGTAAAACAATGATTATCTCTCGATACTACTTTAGGACCTAAATTTTGGAAATCAGGTAAATAAGTGCATTTTAAATTTTGTAGGTATGCTTCGTATACCAGTCCACAACTTTTACTTATTATCTGAAAAATAATTTTGTTCAAGGGGACTCGGCACTAAAAATCGGTCAAAATCTCGATTTTGGGATTTTTGCTTCAAATTATACTTTATATCTTAGTATACTTATCGCTTAGTATACTTATATACTTATCGCTTGTGCAAAGTTTCAAAGTCCTACATACACTCTAAGATATCTTATTTTGGATTTTATATGAGCATTTTAACACTTTTTTTACTTAACCAAAAACTTTAAATGCCTTCTCAGCTTCGCTTCTATGCATATTATGTGATAGTTAAAAAGCTAAGGTTTTTTCAAATATGTATCTATTCACTTGAAATTTTTATTGCTTGTTCCAAATGTTCAACTAAATGTAACCTTGGAATTTTTGATAAATTTATTAGAAATTATTTTAATGCGATCGACCTTAAAAAATCTTGCAATACCGAGATTTTTCTTAGATTTTTTCAGTTAAATTTTTTTTTTTCAAGAACTAATAAAGACATCAAAAATTCCATACTACAAAGGGAGGAGTATAGTTTCTTCTTTCTAGTAAAAAACATCCAGGCAAAAATCTCCCATTTTAAAAAAAGAGTAGCGTTTTAAAAAATTTTTAAATTTTGTGAAATTTTTTTAATTTTGAATTCTTTGGACTATTTTTTTTATGTTTTTCTTCTATAGCACATCAAGTTAGATTCATAAACATACATTACCAGTCAATACACCTTGAATTATGTTCAATTTGAGACGGTGGAACTTAAAAGGAAAAGTTATTTTTACACTTTGTTTTAATTGCGTATATTTATTTATTATTTCGTTTTTTCTTTACGTTAGCAATTAAAAATTCCTCCATTGCAATATTATTTTCGCGAACCCTCTTTCTACATCACACGAACCACTGGGGGTTCGCGAACCACCGGTTGCGAAGCGCTGCACTAAGTCATTATTAAAAGAAAAATGGACAAAAATGAGGCAACTAACCTAGTGCGAAAAACAAATACGTAGCACTCATAAGAAGCCTCTATGACTTTTACTTAAACATATTCTATTTCGCGAGCATTCTGCTCAAAGAGAACTATTTTAATAAGGAAGGTTTTCGGTCAGCGATCGCTTAAACTTGTTTTCCGAATTTTTTATCAAATACTTTTGTAGAAAGACACTATTTTTGTATGTTTTTTTTTTTAACTTATGTGCTGCCTGTTATTGTATGGAAATTGAAATTGAGCTATGGAGAAAAAAAGAAAGTGAAAGACAGAATGTTTTCTGGAAAGTTGTCCCTGCGAAAAACATCGGCCTTGCATCGGCTTTTAGATGTTTTTTAAGGCCGATGGGCCGATGTTTTTCTAAAGTTAACATCTGAGGCCGATGCCGATGGCCGATGGCAACTTCATTGAACAATCGGCGCCGATGCATCGGCGAGGCCGATGCATCGGTCGAGCCTTACTAGTGACCCTTTAAAATCGATTTTAAAACGAAATTTATCTTACAAACGGTTAGTTTTAGTGTCATTCCCTCAAAGGTTTCCCCTTTGATATGTATGTTTTAAAAATAGAGTAGGGTCAGGTGGGGTAAAATGGGTCATTTTTAGCTATTTTCAAATTTAAAGGTTCATAGCAACAAAACCAGAAACATTTCCCATTTCTTTTCGATTGCATCTTAACATTGAACTCCTTTAGATCAATTTTAGGCCATTTTAATATTTATTTTTTAATTGTGAAATAGTTTAACTGAGTTTATAAAGTTGTGACCTCATTTACTCCTTCTTGGGGTAAAATGGGTCATTATGCACAATAATGCTGAAAACAGTTATTTATTATTTTGAAATTGAAAAAATAAGTAACATATTTAGCAACATTTTGAGTTGAATGTTGAAATGTTTAAATAATATTGTTCTAGATTGTTATATATTGGTTCACCTAACACTTCAGCAACATCACTTCTCTCTACCACATCAACATGATCTTTTTTAGGGAAAACATCAAAAAAAATTTTTTTTTAATTTAATTTCAATAAAATAAACAATGAACAATGTTCAAATTTAGGAATTTTTTGCAGTGAGGTGCAACAGAGTAAATTTTAAAATAATAATAGAATAGAACTAGCTAAGCCTAACCATGACCCATTTTACCCCATCCAAAAAAAAACTGCTGTAAAAAGTTAAATATTTATTATTACCGTGAACAAACTTGATTTCTCGATCATTATTGTTTTGTTTGTTCACTAAGAAAGAGAAAACATATTATTATTTTCATTAAAGTGTATATTGATTAGGGGTACTCTGTGTTACAAAAGTTACTCGATGGGTAAACAGATGTCGAAAGTTTGGGAAACAATTCTAGAGGTACTGAACCTTTTTTTTTTTTAATTTCTGCGTAAAAAAAGTTTTATGTGGGGTATTTTAATGTAAGAGTTGTTTTTTGAGCCTTGAAAAATGATTACTATCTGCATTTTTTTTTTTTTTTTTTTAAATTCGGTATATTCTATTTTTTATTGAAAATTGACCACAAAAAAATTTTCTGCCCGTAAAAAAACGGTCAACCCTGTTTCTAATTAAATTTTAGATTCAGAAGGGGCATTGATCAACTTTTAAGTAGTATTTAAATACATTAGAACCTACATTGAATATCATAAATAACTATACGAATAAATATTCGTTCTAACGAATTAGATGTTCAGTTCCGTTTTAAACTCCATTAGGATAACGAATCTGTCGTCAGTAACGATTTTCCCGGTCCCTTGGAGTTCGTTGTAATGGCGTTTCACTGCATAACTGTAGTTGCCGCCTAGTGGCATAGTCTAAGGAATCCAAAGCTTTAGCATCATTTATAGGTCCGGCTTTGAATTCCGACCTGGGTGTGACTGTTGTTATAAGATATTGGGATATACCCCCCCCCCCCAAAAAAAAAAAAAAAAAAAAATATGATATCTAAAAGAAGCATTTGGAGAAAACAGCTCCCAAGCAATTTCTCCCCTCCCTGCGAAACATTTCTCAGATCCGCCACTGATGGTTCATAAAATAGAGATAAAATAGTACGAGAGAGATGAGATACTACTGCAGTAAAACCTGTAAAGTTGACCACCTGTCTAAGTTGACCACTTTTGTCAGGAACGGAATTAGTCCTTCACCCTCTACATCACACTCTATAAGTTGACCACCTATCTAAGTTGACCAGAGGCGTAGCTAGGGTTTTCAGCGCCCGGGGACAACTGAAGATTTTGCGCCCCCCTTTGCCTGTGGGGGCCTATGGGCCAGGGGAAACAGCCCCCTGGCCTAAAAAAACTTTTATGCTTCCTAAATGATAAATAGCTCTAAAAAGCAACCCTTTTTCTTTCATTTTTATTAGCGACCATTCACTTCTAAAGGAAAAATGGGACAGTTTGGCTTCGCAAAATTATTTGTCTGATATTCCACGCACTCCTGTGTGCTACATTGGTCATTGATGTCATCATAAAACTTCATCGGCATTTCCTGTGGGACGAAGGTTTAAATGTGCGTCGGAGAGTTGTATTTGATACCACTGTCAGCTCTCGAATGAGAAAGATAGTAACTTTAACATGTTTGTACAAATTAACATATTTCTTTGGAATTGGGAATTCAGAGAACGTTTCAGCAACGGGTTCACGTTAAGACAGATTTCTCTGAAACTAGGATATTGAAAAGGAGATTAATAAAGGTAGGTACTACTCTATCCTCCCTATCAAAATTGAATGTGAAATTTTATGTTAAAAATAGGCTTTTTTCTCTCCTTACTGCTATATATCACTCTTTTATTTAGAAGAAATATCGTCCTAGAACTTAATGAAGTTATTAAGTTGGAAATCATGATGTTTCAGGAACGCAAAATAGTTTGTGGAAACTCTTAAGGTAGAGGGAGGGTGTGGGGATTGAAGAGTTCTCCGCGAGGGGACTTTCAGGATGTGACCTTGAAACCTTGAAACTTGAATTTCTTGAATTTTCAGTAGAGTGTTGTCAACTATAAATGCATTGTATTGTGAGCAAAAATTGAAGTTGATCACTCTATTTGGCGTTATGTTTACACTAGCTTCACCAGGCCGTTTTCAACCATTTCTAAACTTTCATTTTACGCCAAGTTGCTACTGGTAATAATAAAACTTTCAGAAATATTAAACTTGTCCTATTTACCGTGTATTAGACAGAGGGGTAGCTAGGGTTTTCAGCGCCCTGAGACAACTGCAGATTTTGCGCCCACTGTGCCCCTGGGGCCTAGGTTCGCCCCTAAAGGGAATTTAAAAAACTTTTATGCTTCCTAAATGATAAATAGCTCTAAAAAGCAGCCCTTTTAATGTAACTTTTACTTTTATTAGTGACCATTCGCTTCTAAGGGGAAAATGGGACACTTCGGCTTCGCAAAAATTATTTGTCTGAATTCCCACGCGCTCCTGTGCTACATTCATTCCCGATATGATTTGCGTTTGCCACTTTTTTGTCGAACATATGCACACCTCCACCTCTTCAGTTCAAATAATTTTCTTTTCGCATTTAAAAGTAACATAAATTAACATTAATTTTACGCCCCTTGACGCTGTGCCCGGGGACAGCTGTCCCTCCTTGCCCCACCTAGCTACGCCTCTGGTATTAGGAAAAGACAATGCAATTGAAAGTTGCACTATAATAAATTTGTGTCAAAATTATGCAAAATGAAAGCTTCGAAACAGTCAAAATGACTGGTCTGGTAAATCTAGTGTGAAAGTGATTACACCCCTAGTTGTTGATAAAAGTCACTTATTACGCCTGTAGAGCCTTCTACCGGATTCCGCGGCTTTGGTCGGCGCCGGTGGTGTGACAAAACAAGTTCGATTTGAAATAAACGCGTGCGTGAATGGCATGAATCATTTCCGCATTCTCTGTCGCAGCAAAAAAGCATGGCCAGACTTTTTCCTTTTCAAGGTAAAACGAGAAATGCGGTAATGTGAAAGGACGATTGTGTGAGGAAAAAGACCACGAAAGGAGACCGGTTTGAAGCGCTTTTCTGGAGGAAATCCGGACCCTGAGATAAATCAGAATAAATGAAGAAGGACTAAAATGCCGCAAAACGCTCGGCTCTGTCCACTTGATTCGATGATTCGTTCCGGGCATCGGGATTTATGAGCCGTGAACGAGTCGTCCGCAGTGATTCACATAATGAATGCTTGAGAAAAGGAGGGAGGATGAGTGAATCTTTAGTTACACGATTCGTTCTTTTGTTGCCAAGGCTTATGATGAAGATTAATTTAAACAATCGCAACCACAAGTTGGATCTTTGAACTTTTTTTCTTTTGGCACAAAACATTTCATTTGAATGCCGGTTCTTTTTAAAGACGAAACTCAGCTTAGTACAACGATCCCTACATGACCCGGCACCAGCAAATGTTGGTGCAACTGTACTCCCCCGAGAGCACTTAAATTTCTATTTAAAAACTTTGTAAAATTGTACGAAAGTTGGGCCACAGAAATCGAGAAGGGAAGTATAGCACCTCTCATATTTTATGTGAATAATTATTTCAGTCAGTTTTGAACATGGGATCAAACAAAAGATTTTAAACACACATTATTTGTTTATTTTATTTACGTTGATAAATAAATGTTTTGATACAAAAATTCAGACCATTTCATAAGTCAGCAGTGGCGTGGTGGTCTGAAACCCAGTCACTTTTTTTCTAAAATAAAGGATGAGTGCAAACAAAAAATCCTAATTTCTCAAATTTGTATGGTATGTTAAAAATACAAGAGAAGTTTTAACTCCCAAAAATTGAGTTAAAAAGCTTGCGAGATTTTTACGAAAAAAAAAGAAGATATTTTCCCTTTATTTGTTCTTATTTTTTCATCTGTTCACATGTAGTAGGGATGCTTAGCACTCCCATACAGAAATGGGCTAAAAAATTCAACGTACGTCTCTTTTCAATCCTAAATAAATCCTGATCTAACTGCCGGATTTGCTTGGAACAAACTTTATCGAAAAGATCTTATGACGTAGAACATGTACAGATGCCAAGTTCATCCAGAACTAAACGAACCTATTTTCCAATGAAATTTATTTGTCTGGATTTTTAAGTATATTTCTGATCCGAAAGAATAAATGAATCAGTAAAGGAATGTATGAATAAATGAGTGAATGAATAAATACATGAATGAGTGAATGAATGAATCAATAAATGAATGAGGAAAATGAATATGTGGTAGCCCTTGAAAAAGGTATATTTGAAGCAATTAAGAACTAAACTAAATGAGAAAGAGAGAGATGGCTAGATTATAAATTTGAAGTTGGGGGGAGTATACAGGAAAGTAGGTTCGTATAGTTCTAGACGTATAGTGGTGCTTTATCCCTATTCAGTACTGTTATTCAAAATAATGTTTCAGAAACATCTTTTATGTGAGGGGAGGGGGGAAAGGGTAGGTATCACATTCTGAAAATACTTTACTTGCTTCTACCATTTTAACTATTGTTTTCATCATCAGAGCTACAAAACTTTTCTTGATTCAAATATTCCTGACTGTTCTTAAACCACGTAAATTAAGCAGCAACTGATAAATACGCTTATATTCCTTCTTTTGATGGAAAATGTACAGAGGAGGCTAGCTTATAGAAGTTCAATTCCTTCGTCATTTTTAAAGTTCTTGAAATTATCGTTGACTGCATTGGGTAATTCTGATAAAGTACTTAGTTTATGTTTAGACCACCCAGTGCTTAGCGTTGTACAGATGGATGGTTAAAAAAAGTTACTGCTGAAAGATTTTTTGAAAAGAATCAATTCGCATTAACAATCTATAAAATATGCTTCTCAAAGCTGCAAGTAGTTGCAATGTGTCACTCAATCACTTAGTGACCGTTCATAAATGATGTCACCCTTTTTCCGCAGATACTTGCCCCCCCCCCCTCTGTCACAAAATGTCACACTTCAACGGACCCTCCCCCCTTTGTCACATGTCACGCTATGTTGCAAAAGCATGATGTCACACTTCTTGTTACCCCCCCCCCTCCCCTTGTCACAATTTCACGAACTCCCCCCATCTCCCGAATCGAAGCGTGACATCATTTATGAATGATTCCTAAAAGTTTATAGAAATTATTCATAGACTCTATGATGGATAGTTGACTTGTAAGAAGCCTGAATTAGTAATCCGCGTCTTCACATATGAAGCTATCCCATGCGTCAAAAACCATCACTAGATTATCTGGATAAGAATTTTAAAAACAAGCATCTTGTCTTTTGATACGTGGCTTTTCCAATAACTAAATTTAAAAAGAAAAGAGAGAAAAAAAGAAATAGAAGGGAAAAGTCTCATTGACGCTAAAAAAAACCCCAAGTATTTTTTGCTACTGAAAGACCACATCATCCAGCAAAGATCGGTTTTGTGTGATGGAAGAGGAGTACCTTCTGTAAGCATCGCATTCAAGTGATAAAAAACGGAATCCAGCGTAGAAGGATTGCAATTGCCCTCTTCATTGACCCCAGTTAAGTCTCAACTCGGCCAATCTCTTACGTCATTCCGGGAAAAGAAAAGACACATTCACGATGAGCCCCGTATCGTAGCAGTTATAGTGTTGGAGGCTGGAGAGAGGGATATCTTACGTGCGTGAGAAATGAGATCTAAATTTGATGGAAATTGATAGCAGTGATGGAGGTATGCAAACAGTGGTGTAGCTAGACCCTAATTTCGGGTGGGGGGAGGGCAGGCCCGTCATTTCAATATTTTCCGGGAGGGGTAGCAAAGGGTATATTTTCAATTTATATTATTGGTAAAAAACAACAAAATACATAAAAGAACATGAACAAATTTAATGTATTTGTAAAAGTCGGGGGATCAGTCCCTCCACCCCTGATCACCCAAGGGACGGGCCTGGAAGAATGAGATAATTTCAATATTTTACCGGAACAATTGGTCGAATTCTAGACAAATTTTACCATTTCGGGGGTGGTCCCCCCCTTCCCTTATTTACGCATGTGTATGCAAATTAAGCTTTGTTTTTCATCTATGGCTGCATGATTTTACAAGAGACGGAATCAACATTCAGAATTCTTTCCTCATCCGTTAGAAATATATATTAGGGTAGAACAAAACAACCTAAGTTTGTCTAATTGAAAAGCAATAGTGAACAAAAGTTGCATTGGTTAACAAATAAACTCACAAAATATTACACCGATCGGCTAATATATATCAGAGTCCAGTGAATATATTTTTAACTGAGAAGTCAGAAGAGGAATCACAAGACATATTATATTTTGTTAACGCTCTGTAAAGTAACCGGAGCTCCAAACTGTTGTTAGGTTCTCATATTTTAGGAACTATGGGGGGAAAAATAGGTTGTTTGATTGTGAATGAACTGAGACTACAGTTTCACGTTAAACTCAATTACTATATTAGCAAGTTCAAATAAGGTTCGTCTCTTCGGACAACAGATTCTCAAAATTGTATGAGTAAGAGTGATTCATCTCACGTGGGATATTTGTCCAGGACTTCGACGAGAAAAGTCGATGGAATACTCGTCCTTTAATCTTACTTTCTAAAAACAGTACAATTTACAATTATGGGAAATTCAAAAATGCGTCCCTCCTGTGTCTGAGTCCAAACCCACCCATAGTCAAATATAATCCTTGGGATAAAAATCGATATATTTCAGTTCATAAAACTTTTCGTTCAATTTGTACCGCTATTGTTATTTGTGGTGATGAAATTTGATGATATACTAAAATAAACATGTGAATATATAAGCGATAATGGAGGGAAAAGGACCCCCAAATGCATTTCTCAATTTCCAAGAACTAGGGTGCGGACAGAGGTCGAAATTCAACAGTAATTCATTAAATTTAAGTTCAGTCTTTAACGTTTTATCAACTTTTAGACATTTTAAACTCATGTTTGTGAAAATTGCAACACAATGAAGGACTTACGCGAGTGAGCTGAAATTTTCAGGAAATGCAAAGTAGCGCCATGATATGCAAATGATTAGAATTTCAAATCCGCAGCGCTCTCTGAACGGCGGATGGATCCGAATAAATAGACGGCTGTAGCGAGGCGTGTATGGTTATCGGTGGTTATCTGCTAGTGGTAAACGTTAGCTCAATCTTTATTTATGCCTCTTCGACGAAAGAGAGCGAGATTTGAACAACTTACACTTACAAAGTTTGAACGGGGGAGAATCATCGGCCTTCGTGAAGCTGGATTGTCGTATCGTGCAGTAGCCGCTCGTGTGCAGCGTAACAGCAGCACAGTGATGCGTGTTTGGAAGCAGTGGACAGACGAGGGTCGGACAACTCGGAAATCCGGGAGTGGATCCCGAAATGTGACGTCAACTCACGATGATAGACACCTGGTCCGCATGACGCGGACGGACAGTACAGCTTCCTCTAGACAATTGGCAGCACAGTGGTCAATAGGTACAGGTGTTTCATTGTGTGCTTCATCAATTCGTAGACGTCTGCTGCAACGTGGACTGCGCACAAGGACTCCTTTATACAGGATCCCCTCACGCTAAACTGGCAGCATGTCGTGTTTTCTGACGAATCTCGCTTTAGTTTGTGGCACCATGATGGCCGCATTCGTGTCAGACGCTATGCCGGTGAACGCCACCTTCCAGAGTGCATTATCGAACGCCGCAGTGGACGAACACCCGGAGTTATGGTCTGGGGTGCCATAGCCTATCATGGACGATCTCAATTGGTACGAATTGTGGGCAATCTGAACAGCAACCGGTACATCAGTGAAGTTCTACAGTCCCAAGCTGTTCCCTTCTTTCAAAGCTTGCCAGGCGCTGTATTTCAACAGGACAATGCCCGCCCTCATATTGCTACGACTGTTCAATCCTTCTTTGCAACGCAGCAGGTACAGCTTCTTCCTTGGCCTGCGTATTCCCCGGATATGTCGCCAATTGAACATGTGTGGGATTTCGTTGGTCGGCGTCTCGCTCGTGATCCTCGTCCTGTTGCTTCTGTAGACGCACTTTGGGTGCGCATGCAAACAATATGCAATGCTCTTCCTCAGGCAGCCATTCAAAATTTGTTTGACTCCATGCTACGTCGTGTAGCAGCACTTATTGCGGTGCGTGGTGGCTACACAAAATACTGATTCCGATCTCTTGTTATTGTTTGTTTGCTTTGAAAATTTAATCATTTATTTGTACCACTACCACTCAACTGTGTATTAAATTAAATTGCATTCAATTATGACGATTCCTTCATGGTGTTGCAATTTTCACAAACATGAGTTTAGTTTTTCTTTTTAACAACAGTTTGTTTTGCTTAAATATTTCAATTAGCGATAATATCTCGTCAGTGCGACTGATTGACAATTGAGTTAGTTATTTAATGTAATGCATTTGTAACACGTTATACATAAATTTTATCTTTCTGCATTTATTTTCCTGTATAGAAAATATAAATAAAAATTTTCATGCCCCCTTATTATTATTGAAAAAGTTAGAAATACAATCATGCATTTTTATTGTATCAAGAGTCCAAAACGCTAATGCGAATCAACAAACTTAAGAAACGTTGATTCGAAACAAAATAATGCGTCAAAGCACTTAATCGTCTCACTTTATACTGTATTAGGCATTCTTAGCTTCAAATTGTATTTTACTTTGTTTGACATTGGACTGGATAAATAATCTGACTGACTTATCGTGCATAGGGTCAGTTGGGGTAATTGTAAACATGGGGTAAATGTAAACAAGATTCATAACTACACTTGTGGTGGTTTTGAAAACTTAAGGGGCCGTTCATAAATGATGTCACGCTTTTATCCCATATATTTTACCCCTTCCCTCCCCTTTGTCACAATATGTCACACTTCAACGGACCCCTTCCCCCTTGTCACATGTCACGCTATGTTGCATAATGCATGATGTCACACTTCTTGTTACCCCTTCCCCTTGTCACACTTTGTCACAATTTCACGAACCCCCCTCGCGCCCTCGAAGCAGCGTGACATCATTTATGAATGATCCCTAACTGCTCATGAGTGAGTAATTAGCAACATAGGGAAGACATTGAAAGAGTTTTGTATGTTTCGAAACAACTGTGGAGACGTCATCATTTTGTTTGAAAATGACACAGTGAATAAGTTGTTTAACAAAATTTAGTAATCTTACATTTTCCTCTCCCGCTCATCTACAAAACAGATGTAAGCGGTTTCAACCATTTTTATTTGTCATATGGCATGTTGCTAAAGACATTTAGTTATGCATTTCATCCTCCCTGTTATTTTTCATGTGCAAGTTAGGTGTTTACAACTACCCCATATCTTTCGTACTCTGGAACAGCTGTAAGCACTTAACTTAAATTTATCTTATTTCCAATCTTTTCGGAAGACAATAAGTAGTATATTTTGATGTAAATTACACTTTTGAGTCTATTTTACATAACTGTTGTTGTTTTTGCTTATGCCACTTGGAAATCCAAGCACCCCTTGTAGTGCGAACAGGAATTACGGAAGCTCCAACCGATAATTAATGAGCTCCGCTAGAATGAAGTATGCTTGGCTCAGAGATTTTGAATTAACTACCAAATCGGAGATCGACACATAGGTTACCCCCCCCCCCCCCAAGGTATTATTTCTAACTTCGTGGACATTTGAAGCCACAATTACGAGCTCTCATTAGAGGACTCGGTCCCAGCGCAATCAGTCGCGAAAGGTGGTCAGGTCACCCTCCCAAGTTTTGACCACGGCCGGTAGTGTTTCACTTTCGGTGTTCTGTGGGATCCGTGCTTAACCAACTGATCAACTGCGGGACCCATTTTACATAAATTTACTGCATTACTTGGTTTTTTGCAAGATGTTTGTCCTTAAATGATCTCAGCGGACTCAAAAAATAGCTCATTGGACAACATGAGGCCCGTTGGCCGCAGATTGAGAACCATTGCTCCAGAACTTCTTAAGCTTCCAAGCAGACTGTGTATCAGTTTTCTATTTGCATCAAACTCGTTCGAAAATAAATCTCTGTTTACATTCACCCCATAGCCTCTGGGGTAAATGTAAACACTAGTTCATTCGCTAACAAATAGTCATAAAGTCAAAAATTTTGTACACGCACAAGAAGTACAGTACGGGCTGCAATGCTCACAATTTTATCTCTGAATTCATTCAAGAGGTAGGGAAGGATCAAAAGTGAAAACATTGAAAAAGCGTTTACAATTACCCCAACTGACCCCTACATATTTTAAAAATGGATTAACTGACACCTTATAAGATTAGTACTATTTTGCTCTGACAATCGTTTAATAGATTACAGTTTCTCTTTTTTTGTTCTTGACATTTCTCCTTCTTTGAATTTGAAATTATTAAAAATGTATTGAATATTGTATAGTATGAAGAATAACAAATTCTAAAAAAAAGTACGTTTTGAATTTACGTAAAAATAAAAGGGGAAAAATATTAACGATTTACGAATTTTTTTCATTGATAGCACTACAACTCATCAATAGCTACCAAATTTTTAAAAAAGTAAGAAATCAGTTGACAACCAGAAGAGAAAATGTTACTTAACTATTTTGTCTTTGCTAATTATGCATATTATAGATGACAAATAATCAAAAAACAACTAGACTCTTTGTCTTTTTACAAGACGTAATATATTTATTCAATTATATGCGTCTGATAAACATCATAAAATATATATATATATATATATATATATCGATAATGAATTAAAAATAGAAAACAAAATTTCTGAACGAAAAACATTTTTAAAAAAAAGAATTTTATGGGGTAAAGAAAAAAGTAGAAATCTATTTTTTTCTAAACTCCTTTACGAAGTAAAAAATAATATGATTTTACCATCAAAAAATGAATTGTTATGCGTTTTTATGAAAATAGATATTTTGTTGCAAAAACCATGTTTTCACGATTTTCTAGAAATGATCCTTTTTGCGGAGGTAGAAGATATCAATCGATGGATGTATTATTTTGTGAGTTTATTTGTTGTTACCGCCGACATCTGATTCATTTCTATCTTGCTTCTATATTGCACAATGCATACATAGACACTGAAATGATGCTGTTTGATTCGGTCGGGTGATTGTAAATATGTTTAACAAACTGTTGATTCTTCTTAAAAATAAATAAATTATTTTTTTAAAAAGATCATTAATTTCAGACATGCTGCATTTATTTATAACGCTAGCATTTTTTTTTTTTTGAAAAATGCGATACTAGTTTATATTGCAATAAATTGTAGGGTATAAAAATGAACCAAACGATTATGAAGATTTATTGCACAATTTTGAAGCAAGTTCGGCTGTTCTTTAATTGTGAAGAAATAAAAGCGATCAGCGTTGAATGAGTATGAGTCAGGGCTCCGGCAAAGCGGTCTAAAGAATTAAAAGTTTAGTGGTCTATATCCATCTGCCTAAAAAGGCGAACCCTGCACTGATCTACCCAGCAAAGCGAAATGATGGATCTACTAAACAGTTGGCGAAAATTCGTGCAATCGCAAGACATTCAGTAACGCCATTTTGGTACCCGGCGCCAACCAGAACGGAGCATAAGTGCTGAATTTAAAATTTTAAACATGCAGGAGAACCA
The DNA here is from genome assembly GCA_038502835.1 of Octonoba sinensis. Taxonomy (NCBI): domain Eukaryota; kingdom Metazoa; phylum Arthropoda; class Arachnida; order Araneae; family Uloboridae; genus Octonoba; species Octonoba sinensis. Next base: position 9,972,768 of record CM076606.1, on the reverse strand, counting down.
ATGGTATATTATGTTTATCTTCCCATCCCACAGACAGTTTTTGAAATAAAAATATTTCTACATTTGCTTACAGACAAAATGCTTTTTAAATGTTTAGTTTCTGAAAATGATGTTTTAATGCACTTTTTTTCCTTTCAGAAATTTTTCTTTCCTCCCTTCTTTTCTTTTTTTTAAAGGGAATTTATTAAAGGGCCTTTTTTAAAGGGGTCTTTTATATTTCATTCAAATTATAGGTTACCAAACTTTTTTTTATCCCGTGGACTCTTCTTGTCATTCCTTTTTGTTTTTCATGCCCCTTTTTTTCTACGGGATCATTCTAAAAAAAAGGCAATTTGTCCAACATTTATACTATTTGAGTCACACTGAGGGTGAAGTTTTTTTTTACCAAGAAGTTCTAAAACAGTAGGGAAATAGAAAAGAGTTCTGAAATGTCCCGTGACTTTTCGCCCCGATCTTTCTACTAATATTGAAAGTGCAAGATTTTACTTGTTACAAGCACAAAGGGAATGGGTACCCACTTGCAAAATCTTACGAATACATGATTAGTAAGTTTATATGCTTATTATGTAAGTAAGTGACATTAGAAAAAAAAGTTGTTAGTTACATCATTTTTGAAATTTGGTGATAACTTCAGGCCCGTCCTTCCGAATTGGTGCCACTTGCGCGATTCCCATTTGCGCGAAGGTGGGGAAAATTCCCGTTTGCGCGACCGGAACACGCCGGGGGGTTATGCAGATGCTCTCTCCCCTATCCTTTATAAGATAAGACTGCCCAAACCAGTTTTAAGTCACCCCTTTCCATTATTTCGGGGGTTTCCGCAGGTAGCACATGCATTTGTGAAATCGTTGCGTTGCAAAGTCTCACTACTATATTACTTCTTGTTTAACATAAGGCATGGATGAATTAGAAATTGTAGAAACAACTAAAGGAAAGCCAATGGCTCTTTATAAAGGCCATCAACACAGACTGCGGCATAAAGGCAAAGAAATTAACACGTGGGTCTGCATTTATGAGAAAAAGAAAAAATGTAAAGGTGGAATGAAAACCAAGGACAATGTCGTTTTGCAAGAGACGTCGCATGATTGTGTACCCGACATAGCAGTATGTGAAGTTAAAAAACAAGTATTCGGTGCTAAGAAGCGTGCGAGAGAAGAAGAAGGTACAATTTCTAAAATTTATGAAGAAGAAATGAGCCAACTTTTTGATCAAGGTTTAGATCTTGTATCGAATATACCCGCCTTTACAAGTCTTAAAAGTTCGTTATACCGCTCCAGACATAAAACACAGGGCCACGTGAAAGAAGGGACGGACGCCAAGGATCTTATAATGCCAGAAGAAGTTTTAGAATTGAATGACGGTTCCAGTTTCTTACTTTTGGATGTAGAAAGCCGAGGCAGAATTTTAGTATTTGCCACACAAAAGGGAAAAGTAGCTCTAGGAAACTGCAAAACATTTTTCATGGACGGAACTTTTAAAATTTCACCACAGCAATTCACGCAGCTGTACACTATACACGCGGATATTGGAAATACAGTGTCTGAAACTAATGTTGTTCCAGTAATATATGCATTGCTAGAAAATAAGAAGAAGGAAACTTATGAGAAATTGTTTTCTGAAATTAAGAATATAATTCCCAACTGGAGTCCAAAAGAAATTGTATTGGATTTTGAAGTTGCAGTCATTTCAACTTTGCAAGCTCTTTTTCCTGATGCAAATATAAGAGGCTGCAATTTCCATTTTAATCAAAGTCTTTGGCGAAAAGTACAGGACATTGGGCTAGTTCATTTGTATAAAACTGATGAAGAAATTCGGAGACACATCAAAATGTGTGCGTCCTTAGCATACATTCCAGTTACAGATGTTGATGAAGGTTGGCTGGCTATTCAGGAAACAACACCAACAAATTCTAAGTTGCAAGAATTTTATAATTATTTCGTTGCTCAGTGGCTGGATAATGATATTATCACATTGGAGGTATGGAACTGCCACGGAAAAACTCACCGCACAAATAACATTGTTGAAGGATGGAATAAACGAATAAATTCGCGAATGGGAAAATATCACCCAAGAACCTTACAATTAATAAAGGTACTGAAAGAAGAAGCAAAATATGCCGATTTCTTAGCGGATAGAGCATCACTCAATTTAGATGGCAAGAGACGTAAAAAAAATGTTATTGAAAAGAATGAAAGGATTAGTACTATTTTATCAGCCCTGGATTCTGATGGAAACATCGGTAAATGTTTAAAAGATTTATCATACATTAACAAATTAGAGTAATGCTGGTTTGAGCTAAAACATGACAAGTTTTTACACGCTTTTGCACTGTAAATATGTATATATTTTTGTATCGACAAATGAATTAACATGCAATTTTTAAACACGCCAGTGTAATAACATTGCCAGTCCGAAGCCTGGGAAAAGTGTGACGGAAAATTGTTTAAATTAAAAATTCATTGAAATGACAATTTAGTTTTAAAAACCAAAACATGAGTCATGAATTGCAATCAAAATTCCAAACATGGGATTTCGTCGTAGATATAAAGAACCACCTAGTAAATTTAAAGATGTAGAGAATATACTCTTAAAAATTAAATTTCCATAATAATATCACAACATTACACATTACAGATCTGAAGACAAACTGAAAAAATATTTTTAAAGGGGCTGCAATCTTAATTAATGCATTGATTGAACCTTTTACCGGAAAAAGGCGTTGGAGGAAATGTTATGGGGGGGGGGGGGGGATTGGGTGTTCCTTTTCGCGGAAGCAGGAACAGATGTCGCGCAAACGGGAATCTAATTTCGCGCAAGTGGGAATAGCGCAAATGGGAAGCACCCGTAATTCCAACATCTTCCGGGCGGAGAGGACAAATGGCACTTATTCAATAGGTAAAAAACAACAAAATACATAAACATATGCCCAAATCCATTATACTTCTAAAAGTCAGGGGGGCTATTGACTGATGAATAACATCCCTGATCGCCCAAACGACGGACCTGGATAACTTCCTTTCTCAAATGACCGAGATCCAGTCTCATAGATCCCATTTTCATCTCAGGCCCATGAGCCACCAATTTTTCTTTCGCTGACGTGGCCCCCTTGTAGGTCACAATTGACCTCCACTTTTGGAACCACTAAGTTAAATGAACAATTTACTACACATTTATTTTGAACAAATTTTTAAGGAGAGAATGCTCAGTCCGAATTTTTACAAGAATATTTTGACCATATTAAAAGCATCAAAGGGAAATGTTCATCACCAGCGATCTGGAGCTGACACCGTTTTGAGCTGCTCCGCTCCGACCTCTAAATCCTTGCTCTGGCAACGCTCCAGCTCCCTATATTTTTAATAAATTATATTATTTATCTCTTTTTTAAATTTATCTCTAGATGATAAAAACTTTTTAAAAAAAACGGAGCAGTGGAGCACTACACATTTCTTTGCTCCGGATCCGTTGTAGTTTCGAGAAAAATGTCGTTCCTCCACTGCTCCGAGCTCCAGATCTCTGTTCATCACCACTAAGGGACCGTCCATAAATGATGTCACTCTTTTTTCCCATATATTTAACCCCCTCCCCCCCCCCCCTTTGTCACAAAATGTCGCACTTTAACATTTCCTCAACCTCCCTTTGTCACATGCCACGCTATGTTGCATAAGCATGATGTCACACTTCTTGTTACCCCCCTCCCCTTGTCACACTTTGTCACAATTTCACGAGCCCCCCCCCCCCCCCTCGAAGCATGACATCATTTATGAATGATCCCTGAGCTGCATTCCTTCCTCAATAGTTTCTTCTGGTTCGAAGAGAACTATTATGCAATCCATAGAAACGCATTCATAAATTTTTTTAATATTGTAAATGTATACCATGTAAAGTCTGGTCCACTTGAGAAAATAAAGAATAAGCAACGGATCTTCGTGTATCATAAAATACCGTTTGTGAAATTTACTCAACAATTTAACTGTCTAATTTATTTAGACAGTTAAGCTCAAAGATGGATCACTGGATCCGAAATAAGTAATTGTGACTCTGTTACGTCAAAAATAATTTTTGAAAGTGAAAAAGCTTTTCTGTAAAGTCATTTTGGGGTAGTAGCCCGTCATTTAGGGGTCAATCCTTTCATCGCTTGGGAAATATAATATATTCAGGTGTATGTACATTTATTTTGTTGTGTTCTTAATGCAATACACATTGAGTTATACCCTCCCCCCCCCCCCCCCGGAAAATTTTGAGTCGATAGGCCTGGTTCCTGAGTATAAAAATATCATAGTATGGAACAAGAAACAAGCGCCAGTTGGGAGGATCCAGGGAAGCGGCATCTTTTGATAATTTTATTGAAATTGGAAGATTTCGAAAAAACGTTTCGTGATGGCCACAACATGCTAGATTTTTTATGTATATACAATATATTCATATGTTATGTATATATGCACTTACAATTAGCTATATGTTCTACTAGTTGACGGTAAAACCAGTTCAGGCATCGTATTTTGTTTCGTCTCAGGTCATGCGCAGAAGTTGTTTTTCGTCCTCGTGACGTCCTGCTCGCCCTGAGCGTGCTCGAGTCTGGACGCCCCTGTATGTACGATAATTCATAAATTCTCAAATAGACCTCATTTAATTAAATTTGAACTGGGTACACACATACGAACAAACGACCTTCTCCTGACGATAATGTACACTAAACAGTTCCTGTAAAGAGTAAACTGAGTTTTTCTGTAAATTTCCGAAGAACTTGTTTCAAAAGTTTATTCATACAATTTCTCAATAAAACTCTTGTTTTTCCTCACTCTGTACAACTGCAGAGAAAGATCTGTTAAATTAGGTAAAAGGGAACACTTGAGATGTGTGAGTACCAAAACCATTGACTTTTAAAATTGTAAACAAAGGCATAATTAAGTACTTGAAATCTGTGATTGTACCAGTTCGTAAAATGTCGAGAAATGCTTTATATACTGCCGGCCGGCGTATGGGCTCCATCGAGCCGCACATCCCTGAGAGACCAGTCCTTCCAACTTCGGAGGCATCTTTGGCCAAGCGGCCTAAGGATCAGAAATCGCAACAGCGTGGGCTCAACTGAACTCACCTTTCACTATGTGTACCAGAAATAGAAATAGTAATTCAGTGTACTCACAGATGGTGGCACATTATCTGTTGCTGTCAATTTACAGAATGTTCTCTATTTTTTATTTTCTGTAATTTCCATTTTTTTAAAAAAAGACTTAGTAGTTTCCTGTTTTTAGATCTCTGTAATTTAACATCAGACCCCGGATAATTGATTTCCAGGGGATTCTCGTGTTTTGGGGAAATTTTTCTTTACAGTACATGTTCCATAGGTAAAACGGCCCGCTGAGAACCAAGATGGCGGCAGCAGCATCTTGACATATGTGCTACATGAGAGCTTTAACGAGGAGATGGGGAGCCAGTGTAGTGTCACCTCTGCATTCCTTTCCCCTCCCCGGTCTCATTCAGGGGTGCAAGCAGAATTCGAAAAGGGCCCAAAACATGTTTCGCACAGGCTCCTTCCCCTGTTTGAAGGGGGGGGGGGGAGCTCCATGCTCCTCTTTTTGAGCCAGGTGTTGGGGTGGTCCCTGCCTTTTGGGGAAGAGATCGGGCATGGGCCATGTGTTCCAATCCCACCGGGCTAGAATCAGAATATATTCCCAATTCCAAATCGACCGGTAGCAAGCACAGATTAAAAAGCACGCTGAGTTTAAGTTTACTCTCACTCCCACTCAGTGGATGTATTGATGCCTTTAGAAGCATAACAATAATACGAGCTCTTTTCCCATGATGGGGAAAAAGTACAAAAAAAAAAAGTTTTTCCCCACTGCTGATCGAGCGGCAATCATTTACAGAAAGAAACACAAAGCAAGTAGTGCGAGAACTTTGCTGTAAAAAATCGATGAGGGCGGAAGATATTGGGCCAGGTTTGACGAGTAATAAATATTTTAATTTAAATTTCCACTATCATATTACAAATCGTGAAAGTAATAATAATAAGTAAAATAGCTTATGTTAGAACAAAATATAATGAAAGCTCGGTGACCATGTATGTCCAGGCTATCTGATTTTCCGGTTTTCCGGAATGCCAAAGAACCTTCATCCGATAGATATCAAACCCAAATTAGCAATAAATTTCAAAATAAAAGGAAAATGATAAATAAATTCTTATAAATTTAAAAAGATTGATAGAACAAAACATTTAAAAGCGTAAATTACGTTATTTGCATTATTTTCTCCATTCTCTCAGTGGTGTATTTCTTTTTAAATGTACAGTTCTACCGTCAGCCAAAGCGATCTGCGTGGCAGAGTGCCATGCGAAAGGGAGAAACTGCTGGTATAAACAAAGTGCCGTTTCTGATCTCGTTTTATTTCGTTCAGCATACTTGCTTTCTTTCGAACTGATGCTATATGCAAGTTTATAAATTTAGTTGCTTTCAATAAACCGAGGAGCAAACATTCTGATTCGCATGCTAATAATGCACCTGCAGAACGAACTTTCCTAAAACTCGAATGGATTCGTCCTTTTTTGTCATGCGTAGAAGCGTTAAAGTGTCAGAGCTCTGCAGTCGAACTGCCAATTCGATATATTTTTTTATATACTCCTAACGAAGAATTTTTTATTTTTTTAAGAAAAAAATATTTAACAAAAACGCACTTGTCAAAAATGGCAGGAGAAAAATCTTTTCTGAAAAAATAAAATTGAGCAAATTTTTCCCGGTTTTCTGGATACCGGATAAAAGGTTCTGCGTACTGTATATTCAATAAATATGTTTAAGTTTTACACAGGCAAAGCAAATTTTACCATAAAGATTTCTTTCCCATTAATATAGCTAACAAAGAAACAAAAAATAATGAAAACTTGAGTTTTCGTAAATCAATTTCTGCCACATTGCTTTTATAAAATATTTTTAGTTTATGCGTTCTTTCAATCTTCTAGTTATACGTGATTATATTTTACATCTTTATACGTGGAGGATCGTTTATACGAGGTTTAAGGGATTATAAAAAACGTCGTATAATCGATTTAAACTTCTGGCTGAATCCAAGAATTGGAACCACACAAACCTCATATAACTGTAAACGTTGTATAAATGATTACCGTATACTCTACTATACTTAATCTCGTACCTAAAATAACTGAAACTCGAGGACGTGCCCAAAAGGTGAGTTTTAGGGGTTAAACCCATTGGAAAAATAAATAAATAAATTGATTTTAGAATGTAGTTAAAAATGTTTTTCAACTAAAGTTAATTTTTGATTCGTTGACTCAAAAATTAACTTTATGTTGTAGCTGTGCACGTGCAGTTTATCCAATGCCCGTTTATCCCATTTTAATATTTCCGCCTAACCCTCTCTAGCTAAATAACATTTCTATTTTCATTGGAGGAATGAGGCTTTCTCGATGGAGCTTTATGTTTTCTCGTCTAGACTCTATTAACTTGTTCAAAGAAATGAAAATCCAGTTTTCCCGATTTCAATTATTACTGAATATCGTAGTTGGTTTTTTTTTCAAAAACTGCTGCAGAGATCTGAAATATATTTCAGGAAAAGTGGAACAGTGAAAGGAAAAAAGGTGAAAACACGGAAATCTAAGCAAAAAAGAGCAGACCGGCGAAAGATTTTCATCCCAGTATAAAACATGTCAAATGTTTATAAAAAGAATAGTCGGAAAATTTGATTTTATTTATTTTTTTATTTTTCATTTATTTCTTGTTTTAATTACTATTTTATTTTTTAAAATCATTTATTACTTTTTTTTTCTTCAGGTTTTAGAAAAAGCTAAATATGCATAGATAAGGGTTTCATTAAATGAATAAAGTAATAAAACCCTGCAAAATGAATGAAAATTTTCTCATCATCAAGCCAAAATGAATTATTTATCACATTTGATCACAGATTTTTCTTTTTTAACAATGTGAACTAGCGTGGGAAAAAATTCTTGAACCTTTTCGTTTTTTAAAAATCCTACTGGAACTTCTACAACATGAATTAAAACATCGTTCCAAATAAGATTTCCTGTGGTACATTTTGAAATCTACTGTATTTTTATACTGCTTTGCCTCCGAAAATCAGGGCCGGCGCTAACACGAATGGCGCCCTGAGGCAAAAAAAATTTTCCCGCCCCTACTATATATTATGAAGAAATATAGATTAAAAATGATCGCTACAAACTTTACTAATACATATTTTAACTTTCAAAAAGCTGAAGGAAAGGAATCGCTGATCAGAATGGACTGAATAAGGGAAAATAAAGAACAGAAAAAGAGAAAAAGCAATAAATTGCATTTTGCTCGTCATAAAATAGATAGGTTTGACTACCACTAACTTTGAAGCCCAGCTGGGGCGGCTATTGAGTTGGAGGGTTAACCAATTCTACTGTTCAATTACAGTATAGTTTAATTACTTAGAAAAATCATTGCTAGAACATTCGGAAGCTGTAGCATTCTTAGTATAGAAAGCCCATCCACCACGACAAGGTGGTACAAGGATGAGAAAAATCGGTTTTTAACTGTCCAGAGGCCTAAAACCGTATAAAAAACAAACGTAATCTCGGTTTTTAATTTTTGGAGATAAAAACTTGTTTTTTACTTATAAAGGTGAAGTCAATATTTATGGCAAATGAGCCCCTAAGAACGGCGCGCCCTGAGGCGGGCGCCTCACCGCCTCAGCCTAGCGCCGGCCCTGCCGAAAATAAGTGGAAAATGCTTGCAGTGAAATTAAATATAGTAGGAAGAAAATGGGAAAGCTTTTTTTCTTTCTCTTTTGTTCCTTCCTTCCTTTCTTTTTCTTCATCTTTTTTCTGTATTTATCCCTTCCTTTCGCGAAATAATTAAATAATCATAAGACGAAACTGAAACTGGATCTGTGTATTCTATATTCATCTTAACAAAGCAGTTTTGTCATTTTGCTTTTTCAAGATTTTTTTTTCCTTTGAAACAGATTCTTAACAAAATGAATGAAAATACAATAAAGAATTATTCAGTACCTATCAGCAAAAATTAAGAAAAAAGTGTGTGCATTCAATATCGCAAAAGAAAAAAGTTTCTTTTGGAAACTAAGTTTTTTTCCCTCCTAAATTCATTTTAAACCAGTCAAATGCATATGATATATGCGCAGGAAATCATAAATCAAGTCCCATCGGAAGATCGTGAGTTACAGTGTATCGCATTCACCTTATAAATGCGAATATTAAAACATCAGCTTTTTCGAAGTGACCATTTATGCGGTGAATTTACGTATGTTGTTCGGCGAAAAAGAACCAGAGCGGAGGACTCCATTCCACTCGCGGACGGATACAGGAGCAGCACGGAAAAGGGGTGAAGCGGTCCCTGACCTGCTCATCAGCCGAAGTCAGACGAGGAACCACTTTGGAAGCGTTATCGCCACTTGGCAAGATTTGTTTTCGCAATCGCATTTCGCAATCATGTTGACCCTTTTGACAGAACCGGCTGCGGAAGAGGCGACTAAGTGATGGCCGGCTCGTGGAATATTTACGGCCTAAGTTAAAGACAAAGCCTTAATTTAACAAAGTGTTTATTTATTTATATTTTTTAAGAAGGGATGAAAGCTCAAGAAATTTCAAAGCAATTTGAATTTGATAAATAAGTTAAAAAGCACGTCAGACGAACATTGGTCTTTCGCCATTTCCCCAAAATTTCATGTTTAAAATTTCTTATGAAAAATTTGATAAAATTTCATCCAGATCAAAAAAGTAAATAAATAAAAATATAAAATTATGAAATGAAAAAAAGAGGGGGAAAAAGCTTCTTCCTTTTTGGCGAGGTTTTTCAACAGGCCCGAAATTTTAGAATTTTTCAGGGGGGGGGATGGAAAAGGGTACATATTTAAATGCATAGTATAGGTAAAAAACAACAAACCTGTTTTTCAAAGGGCTAAACGGGCTAAAACGGCTAAAACCGCTCTTGTGCAATGCATAAAAAAATCAATCATTATTATAACATTACAAACCAGGGGTTTAATTACATTATTCACTAGATTCTAAATTTTAAAAAAAGTTGTATTCTTTTTGTTGTTCGTCATTTGAAATAAATAATTAATTTATATTAATAGTTGGAATAATTCAATTGAGGTAAAATGCTGTTTATATTTACATGCTCTTAAAGTTTTCTCTTCTTCGAAAATAATGTTCTTATTTTCGATTCTGTAAATTTTCCTCTCATACAAATTAACAACAAATCAGAGGTGGCTACTTTAAAATCTCATTTTTGTGTGGGCGATCGGCTTTAAAAATTTCCTTTTTGGTGGTGAGAGAAGAGAAGAGTATTGAATAAAGTATGTAATTATATAAAAAGAACAATAATTTTTTGCAATAGCAATATATGGATTAAAAACACATTTTTAAAAAGGCTAAAAAGCAAATATCCTCATGCGTGTGCATAAAAAAAGTTCAGTCAATGAAACTGAACCTTTTTTATTAAAAAGCCAAGTTGTTGAGTGTGTGTCGACAAAGAAAGAATCTTCAATGTATGGAATTGTCTAGCAAAAATGATTTTGGAATGTTGATGTTTTGTTCTTTTGTTACTTTAAGGTAAGAAAAGGGCAAAGAAATCACTTTCCAGAAAGATTGTCGTCCGATTACTTAACTAACAGACTGTCAATTCACATTTTTACAGGGGGGGGGGGAGGGCACGTATTGCTAACTACACCCATACTGTACCTAGCATCTGAGGGCTTCACAGGCTACCCCGAGGGACACGGGCCCCGTAGCGCTCCTCCTTCGTACCTTCCACAAACTCTCCGACAGCATGACAACCTGAACCGTCCATAGGGACCGGACTGGCGAGCGTTGCCTAACTGCTTTACTGTCTCGGTGCCGCCGCCTCTCTACAAACTGAGCCTTACATCCGCTGGTACAGATTGGGATTTGGAGTTAACCAGGCCGCACCACGACGAGAACCCCAACCCCACCATTACGGCATAGTGGGGAAGGGTACGAATTGCTAACTACGGCCATACTGCCTATACCATTAGGTTTCGCAGACTACCCCATACCAGCGGTGCGGCACACAGCGCTGTTCTCCATTGAGCTTCCCACAAACTCTCAGACACTTAACAACTAGAACGGGCCGTAGGGACCGGACTAGCGAGCGTTGCCTACCTGCTTTACCATCCTGGTGCCGCAGTCATACGACAGAGTAAGACTAACATCCGCCGGGAGCGGATAGGTGGGGATTCAGCATTGCCCAGGACACACCACGCGGAGGCCCATCACAGAGATATCCTTCCCCACTGGACCACCGTTATGGCCCAGTGGGGAAGGGTATAAACTCAATGTATATTGCTGTAAAAAACAACAAAATACGTACGCATACCCCCCCCCCCTATATATACACACCTTTTAAATGACGGGCCTGATAGATGAATTAGAAATCATTCCACGACCGACCTTAAACGATTCCCTATGCCCTTACATATCGATCAGAGGTCAGCAGATTATTTTAGGTGGATTCCGATACTTTTGAAAATTTTTTGGTTAGGTCCAGAAAAAAATAATTTCTCTTACTAATTTTTAATTTGTAAGTTACCAGAATTGTCAATGTGGACGAAAAAGGCCGTGGTAGCCTAATGGTTCTGACGTTGGACTTCCACCTGGAAGGTCGCGTGTTCGATACCCGCTGAAGACCCACCATGTACACTTGGGGAAACGTGCATGTAAAATCCGTGGACTCTACTACCTCGCCCACGGATGCAGCACCTCACTAAGGCCTAGTGCTAACAGGGAAGGAGGTTGGAGGAGAGAAGTCTGTAACGAAAAGTATCCAGTTGGCTGCTTTTGCTACCTTATCTGGCGATCTGAAATTTTATTAAGAGTCTTTTTCTTTTTTAAGGTTGGATACCTGGTGATAGTTGATGCTTTCAATTTTCCTAAAATTTTTAGGATATGTTAATGGTATTGAGATAAGAAAAAGTGAAGAGTTGTCCCCTTTGAAATCTGACTAGTTTGTCCTAGAAGAGGGGTCAAAGTTCAAGCTCTCGAAAGTATGGTGCAAATTATATGATCGTGTTACTTCTAAAGCCGTGATTGACCCATGACAATTTTTTAAAAAATGGATACTACTTGATGCTAGGTACATTATGAGCACAAATAATTTGGTGGGTAACTCATGGCTTTGGTCATTTGAAAGGCGATTTATTCTTTGGTCGTTCGAAAGTTTATTCGAAAGTTATCGTTTATCCTTTGCTTTTTGCATCCCTGCTTTATCTATGCTTTTTGTCCTGTTTCTCTCCGTGAATATCTGCTAAAGCCCAATGTGAACCGCACAAATAATTATTAGACAGTAGCTTTGGGGGGGGGGGGGGGGCACGTGCCCCCCCCCCCCAAAAAAAAAAAAGTTTTTTTCCCCTGTTATTACTTTTTTAATTTTCAAACTGAAACAAACAAAATTTTTGAATAAAATTTAATAAAAAAACAAACAAATTTGAATAAAATAATTTTTTTTTTTTTGGCAATCAAAGTTTCTCCTGACAGTGCTTCCCATCATTATATATCGTTTCAAAGCTCCGTCAGCTGCTGAAAAACCCTGAAAAACAAATTTTTGCCCGTCTTAGAAATGACCCGGCTTTTCGCTATGGATCTACGTAATCGTTTTCTTATCAGCAACTAAACTTAAAATAAAAGGCAATCAGGGCCGTCGCCAAAGGGCGCCCAGCCCCTATTTTCAGGAAAGGGGCCTCCAAAATTTCAGTTTAATAATAAAAAAAAGTAAGAAAGAAAAGAAAAAATAATAAGGAAAAATTTTGCAGTAAAAATGAAAAAAAAAAAAAAAAAGAGGAAGGAGTGGATAATCAAAAATTGCATTTTTTTTCCTTCTTTAAAATTTAAAAAAAAATTGCTATCTTACAACATTATTTAGAAACATTTGCAAAAGTATTATTATTATTACTTAATTAAGGGCTTCCGAAATGCGCGTTTCGTTTCAAACCTTTCTTAGCGGAAAGAGAAAAAATAGAAACACAATGCAAGTCTGAGTATGAAAAAATATAAATATATAATTAAACATAATAATTTCATAGTCGGACAGTCGAAAGTTTAGTATTTCTACATAAATATATATAATTTTTTAATTAAAATTATTACGAAAATCCTAGCAAAGAGTATAAAAATGCTTGGGCTGCCGAAATACGTTTGAAACTGATAGGAAAACAAAAAATGAGAGATTCAAAACATTGTAAGGAAAATTCACACCAAAAGTAAGATTCATAACTTATGCGTAATATTTAAAATATAAAAAATGGAAAAAATTACTTATGGTATCACTGCAAAATAATACCGCTGTCTGAAATGTTAAAAGCTTTTGAAGGTTCCGAAGACGTTGTTTGTATTTCAAATATATAAAAATTGAGTTAGATATTAAAGATTAGAAGACCAAAGCAATAAGATGTTTTTTTAAGAAAAAAATGGAGGGATTGTTGTGGCATTTTTATTTGAAATAAATGAAAGAAGGCAAGAAGACGGGTAGCCAAGGTGATTTTTAGAAGAGTCAGAACTCCCCCCACTCCACACACACTGACACATTCTTTTTTTCTTGTTCAGAGTAGTAATTAAGATGGTGTGTGTTTGTGTGGCTTGAATTTCAAAAAAAAAAATAGATTTAGAAAAATCTCCAGTGGAGAGCCCCTGAATCCACTTATTCTTTAACGTCACCAAAGATACCCTTATATGCAATTTTAAGACTTCGATTTAAAAAAAAATTTCCGGGGGTGAGCCCCCGAATCCCCATTTCATCCTCTCACATCCTCGAAAATCGTCAAAATTGTATATTTAGAACTTCATCTTGGAAAAATGTCAGCTTTCTTATAACGTTCCCAGCTATAGCCGAGTATGCGTTTTACAGCTTGAATTTCTCAAAAAAGGAGAACCTCTCCCTCTCCCTCTCTCTAACATTATCAATATACTCCAAAAATTACGAATTTCGAACTTCAATTTCAAAGAATTTCCACGGGAGTGCTGTTTGAAGCCATCTGTCTTTAGTCGTCACCAAAGATAGCCTAATATGCGTTTTCAAGACCTGAATCTCAAAAAATTTCCAGGGGTCAGCCCCCGATCCCCTCACATCCTCGAAAATCATCAAAGTCTTTTATCGTCATCGATGATAGTCTAATATGCGTTTTATAACTTGAATGTTAAAAAAAAAATTCTGAAAAAGTCTCGAAACTTCAGCGATTTCTTACATTATCAATGGACGCCCAAAATTGCTAATTTAGAGCTGTAAAAAAGTATTGGAATCACTGCATTGACATTAAAATATTGAATTTTGAGAAGAACAGTCGCAATGTTTAAAAAGCTGGATGACCTACTACTCATTCTCTGGCGTTACTATAATCTTCAAAATATTTTTTTCTTTTAGTACGAATTAAATATAATGGTATTTTGCAAAATTATCTGAGGGGATTGGCGTTTAATTGTCTTAATATGTAAAAATGTATTGTACTTTTTCATTGGATGTAAATAAGTATGTTTTTCGTACTTTTAAAAATATTTACTGGTGTCAAGTGATCTTAAAAACGTGAAACAAGCTTATGAGTTTTTTTATTATGCAGAATTTTACGATGAGCAATTACTTTTTACACCCGGTGCCCCCTCCAGAAATTATTCCTGGATCCGCCCCTGCTATTAGATTAATTACTCATTATAGCCTAGTATTGAGAAATATTTAAAACAGAATGGTTCACTCTTGGCGTTTTGTAGTTAAATGGTCTCAAAGTTGATAATTAAAAAAAGTCAAGTTTAAAGGTCAATTACTCTGTAAGCCAAGAGTCAATCCCTTGAGACACTTATGTACTTATACACCGTGTGGTGTAGTTCCAGACCTAGGTTAAAAACCCATGGTGCATGCGGAATTTTTTTTAATAAAGGCTTGTTAACATCCTCCAGTGTCCGCGTTACGTCATGCAGCATTATGCACATTTCACCTATTTCTTATGTTAGTTTTGACTTTATAATGATAAAAAATCAACGAACTAAAGTAAAACTAAACTCAGCGGCGTGGTTCCAGACCTAGGTTAAAAACCCATGGTGCATGCGGAATTTTTTTTAATAAAGGCTTGTTAACATCCTCCAGTGTCCGCGTTACGTCATGCAGCATTATGCACATTTCACCTATTTCTTATGTTAGTTTTGGCTTTATAATGATAAAAAATCAACGAACTAAAGTAAAACTAAACTCAGCGGCGTGGCAGCTTTAGCCAAGGCCTGCTGTGCCCATCTCAGCTTACACGACCGAGGATTTCGGGTGCGGAAGCAGACGTTCCTGTCAGGAGGTCAGCCTGAAGCAGAATACCCGGTGTTTAATTCCGAAGCGTGCTTGGTAAAAATAAAAGAATTACAGTAAAATTTTGCGCTTAATCCACATTTTTAATAATAATAATAATAACACCACTTTATAAGAAAAGCTTGTAGGTTTTTATACGAACAAATGTTGAAAAATTCTGTCATATTGACATAAATTTTGAATTGAAAGGCTGAAAAATTGAAATGTACAATATCGATGTTGGTATTATACTTTTCTCCAACGGACAACTTGGCCTTTTAGCCGAAGCCTTAGGCTGGTTGCCTGCCCCCTGGCGGATTTTGGTATTATACTGGAAAGTAAACTCCTTTATTCTAATGAACTTCTTGTATTAATCTATCATTTAAAATATGGCCTAAATATTAACATCAAGAATTGGAGTTGTTCCAACACAAATTTCTTTACGAGTAAAATTCTAATGAAAAATTAACATGAAATTTTATATGTTTTTAAATTCCCAATTTGTAGTATTTATTTCGTTCTTACTAATCTCCTGAAAACTTCGTATTGTAGCACTAATACAAAGAGGAAGACATAACTTGTAATAAAGAAAACAATGGATGATAAGTAAGTACTCATTCTTCTCAAACTGCATTGTTCGGACATTAAGGGAAAAAAAGCTACGGAAATTGTGTATTTAGCGTTTCTAAACATAAAAATGTGTTCTCACCGACAGTTAAGTAAAAAACCGACCAACAAACATCGTCAAAAGAAACTTGTTCTCTTAGGGCTATTTAGGAAGTAAATATTCCAGGTTCATAGCAAATTTAAAAGCTGAAAGAACAATCGCTTTGAACGTAAATATTACTGCAGCAACAGCAAACAAAATAATAAAACACATTTTTAAAAATAAATATAAACAAAAGTATTACAGTCACTTCAAAGAATGCATGACAGATTATTATTGTTCCTTTCTTATTAACTTTTTTTTTAAATGTTGCTCATTATCTTGTTAATTTTTTTATCAAAATCGTTTGTTGAGATATATGTTTGAAAGATTTGACGTCTGATTGATATAAACCCTCCGAATGTTCCACAGTTTCATAAATGAGTCCAAACTTTAATAAATCGGACGATTTGGAGGTTGGAGCATCAGTTTTAGTCCGATTCATGGGTTTATCGAGTGCAAACCACGAAAAAAAATCCCACTCTTTGTGTATTCTCATCAGCAACACTCCACTCAGGAATGACACAGCATATGCGAAGCAACAGTACATTGTCGTTGGACCTTTTCACCTCCAATCCTGTTAGCACTAGGCCTTAATGATGACCTCCCCCGGGCAGGAGGTAGTGGGGTCCACGGATTTTACATGCACGTATCCTCAAACGTACATAGTGGGTCTACAGCGGGTCGGGCATCGAACCGCCGACCTTCCGATTGGAAGTCCGACATCCTAACCACTAGGCTACCACGGCTCGGGGTACGTTGGACCGCCATCAATGCTGTGGCTAGCGCTCAGGACCTTCCTGATTGAAAGCTACAGCTATACCGCTGTGCCAGAACACATCGAATTTCCGGAAGAAAGTTGGATTATATAGCTTACAAATGTACCAGCTGCGGGACCTAAAGTACTTCCGAGCGAATTTCTTCATACCTTAATCTAGAAGAGCTGTTTATTATCCATTCATCCATTCTGCTTTTTTTTTTTGCTGCGTCCGATCTGAATCCGACGAATTATTTTTCTTGTATTCCTGTGCTGAAGAGACGAATAGACTGTTCTAATTCTTTAATCGTTCTGACGTCCTGCGCGGTAATGAGTTCCTTAATTTTGATACGAATTCATTGTACTGAAGAACTGATCGTTAGAGAAACAGCCCTACATTAACCATGAACTTAAAGTTGCTCTATAAATTCCTAATTTATTGCAGCAAAAATAAAATAATCATCGCTCTTTCTATAATTTCTATATTTTCTAAGTAAGACTATAATTTCGAAGTAAGTATCGGTATGCTTAAAACTGAGAAATCGGTATGCTTACTCATACTGAAATCAAAATTACTTTTGGTATATTTTCTGATTTTTAAGCACATCATTTTTAACACTGTAGTACTAATAAAAATGTCGACACTTCTGATTCATGCTAACTCAGACACCGGTAGGCGATGAATTCTTAATTAATCAGGCAATTTTTGAGTTTCGTGGACAGATGCATAGAACTGAATTTCAATAAAACTTCTTTCCAATACGGAAAACACACAACTGAATGGGTAACATTTTTGAATACACGTCTGGCAATCGTTTTATTCGACAGAAAGAAAAAATAGATAAATTATTTCTTAAACAATACCCGCGGCAAAAGAGAATGTTAATACACTAAAAATTAAGCAATAAAAATTAATTCAGCTCAGTGAATATTTGCTTAAAAAATCATCTGTGGCTCTTTATTTGTTATGAAAAATAGAGCACTCTTCACTTTTATTCAGTCAACCAATACTATATAGTTTTCGTTAATGTTAAGCATGCGGAAAAATCAATTTCGGTTTTCATTAATAGCTCTTTTTCTGCTTACTTTACTCATTCATTCATTTCTTCATTTCTTCACGCATTCCCTCATTCATTCTTTTATTCACTTCTTCATGCATTCACTCATTCATTCATTTATTCACTTCTTCGTGCATTCATCATTCATTATTCACTTATTCATTCATTCATCATTTCACACAGCCATTCATTCAATATATGGGAATAAGGTGCCCTCCCCGAGATCTTTGCACACCACAAACACAAACAAGAATCCGGGTCTCTCTCAAAAATCATTGGAGGAAAGGGTGAGTAGTGACATACCAGCCGACAGGCCGCGGCCTCCCCCCCCCCCCCCCCCCCCCCCACACACACACTATCAATATTTTTATTTTTCAATCTTTATTTAAGCCTCTTTAATTTATTTTTGACTTTTTCTTGTTTTTATTATTTTTCCAATTCATTAAGCCTCCTTCAACCCTATTGTTTTTATTTTATTAATTTCTTTCTTTATTTTTTTAACTTTTACAGGAAAGTAGGCAAAAAATAAATATCGTCACCCCAGAGCTCTATTTCCACGCGATCAAGATGGGCTCTTTCCAACATGGAAACACGTTTTTCATTGAAAGGTTGTTGCATTTTAAAATTCAGAACCTACAATAGGCGGGAAGGAACAGTTAACGAACCAAAAGAGAGTCGACAGTCATAAATTAAAACGAAAACAAGAAGACATTTCTATGAATTATTACTTTTGTCACAACTTTGCAATATAGTAAAGTGATCATTAAAACTGGAAAAATATTCAGTTGAAAATATTTGGGCGGATTATTTATTTCTTCTCTTTGCTAGTGGGAGAGAGGCAGTTAAAGTAATTAATTCGCTCGTTTTTGCATGTGAAAGACCTTGAGTTCGATCCACTGTACCATATTTCCATTCGAGAATCATTTATTTCCTCCTCTTTCCTATCTTTTGTTTTTACATCGAAAGTTTATTAAACTCTCCATTTCTATCTAAACTCGTTTGCATTCCTGGTTATGGCACAATGTTAACAATCTCCTTTCACTCTGCCTTAATGTTGATTTTATTTTGAACTGCAGAATAAATAAAACCTTCAGCGCAACGTTTTCCTACGCAATAGCCATTCATTTTATTTAGTAATTCAATACAATACGAAATTTTTCCTTTCGTTCTTTTTTTCCATGTATAGGGAAAAAATTCACGTTCATGTATAAGGGCGCCATCTACCTAAAAAATAATAATAACAGGAGCCGTGTACGAAACATTCTTTTAATTTCTCGAACGGAACACTTGCCGTGTACGAAACATTCTTTAATTCTCATTCGCCGAAAGAGACCAAGTTTAATGTTGTCTGAATAATTAATTTCCTTGAATTTTATGAATATTGTCTTTTTGTAAAAAAATAAAAGTTCGTATTTTTATAGACTTCTTAAAACAGATTGAATTCCCTAACAATAATCTCTATCGAATATCGAAAATGAAACTTCAAAATCTATTGATTTAAAAGAGTCGATAAAAATATTTGCATCTGCCAAAGCAAGAAAAAATACATTTTAATGCGTAGGGGTCTTTCATAAATGATGTCACGCTTTTTTCCCACATACTTGACCCCCCTCCCCCCTTTGTCACATGTCACGCTATGTTGCATAAGCAGGGATGTCACACTTCTTGTTACCCCCTCCCCATACTTTGTCACAATTTCACGAACCTCCCCTCTCCCCTCGAAGCGTGACATCATTTATGAATGATCCCATATATGTATTATATTTGTATATGATACAAAAACGTACTCAATTTAAAATGTTGCATCTGCCACCCATGATAAAATTTTATTTTTAGATTGTTTGGAAGTTATAAAGTCATTGAGTTGATAGCTTTTTTAGCAAATTTATTTGTTATTGGTAATCAATAACAATTTCTTAAATCAACTTTTATAGTTAATGCAGAATTTATTTTTCTGGCAAATTATTGCAATTCAAAATAAAAAAAGAAATTCCCTACAAAAATAAAAAAAAAACAAAAATTTAAAAAAATCTTTTACGATAATGAGAAAATTAAATGCATTGCAGCTTTTAGTGCTCCAGGAAACCTATTTGTAATATAACTGCCTTAAGTAAATACTAGGAATGTAACGAATAGCGATTTGACCGAATAGGCGAATGCCGAAAATTCGACCATTTCTTCCAGGCCGAAGTCGAATGTTCGGCCATTACTTCTAGGCCGAATATTCGGCTTCGGCTGAATGTCTTAGGCCGAATACCGAATATTTGGCTGCCGAATATTAAAATTTCTAGAAAAATGCTGTAATAAAAAGTATTTGCCAAATTTAAAAGTACAGTAAAACCTGTAAAGTTGGCCACCTTTGTAAGTTGGCCACCTGTCTAAGTTGACCACTTTTGTCAGGAACGGAATCAGCCCTATATTATACTATCATGAATGGAAACCTTTGTAACTTGACCACCAGTCTATATTGACCACTTATGTACGCCAAATTTGGGTGGGAGTATTATAAAAAAAACCTTTGTAAGTTGCCCGCCTACTTATTACTATATTTATTTGTGTATCTATTTTTGAACAGATAAAAAAAACTAAAATAACTTCTCCAGGGCATTTTTTATGCTGTAATGTTAAACCAGCATTTGTCTCGATGGATGAAACGTCAGTATAAAGTTTGCCTAAACCTCTATGTAAGTTAATCATATGGGAAAACTACTATGAGCACTCTTTTATTCTTTAAATAAGTTTCGTCGAATTGATCTAGCCATTTAGAAAAATTATGTACTTTTAGGAAATCTTCACCATCAAATACTTACAAACAAAAACTCACATAATTAACAAGATCTTCATTTTAACTAAGTGCTTTAGTTTTAAAGTTGTATGGATATATTGCAAAGTATTCGGGTTAAATTTATCTAATGAAATTTTAGCTAATTGCGAAAAAATCTAATTACTAATTTAAAAGTAACGTTAATACATGACGTTATATTTTAATTAGTTACAAATGAATAAACGCATAGTGTGAGAAATGACAGAAAAAAACTCTACCCTCAGTTGGCCACCTGTCTAAGCTGACCACTAAAGTGCTGCACCGCAAATGGTCAACTTACACAGGTTTCACTGTATTCACAAAGTCAAGCACCAATTCTACACATTAGTCTATGATGTCTGATTCAATCCTTGTTTGTTAAGAATCCAAAACTCTCTAATAATTATTTATTGTTTTGAGTACAATAACTGAGAATTTCACCCACAAGTTTAATAGAAATGACAGGTTTTAATGTAAGCATTAGCATTATTTTACTAATTATTTAATTCAAATTAAAGGAATACTATGGTCTAGTGAACATTTACCTTGCTCAAAATACGAAGATATTTTAAAAGTTATAAAAGTTAATATTTTTATGTTATGGACTTTTTTACATACATATTTTCAAAAGATCTATTAAAATTTAATGAGTTAAAACTCAGTGGTTCCCAAACTGCATACCACTAGTGGTACGCGAAGCCTATCTAAGGTGGTATGCGTACTGGCAAAGAAGTCGATCTATAATCTATTGATATTCTATTCTATATGATAAATTTATATAGCAGTGGTACGCAAAATGGTTCGAAAGAAAAATGGTGGTACGCGAAGGAAAAAGATTGGGAACCGCTGATTTAACTGAAATATATTTTTATTTTCAAAAACCCCAATAACTTATGCTATCTTAATATTCATGATATAATATAGGCTTTTCACATTTCTCTCTTACCCAATATTCACAATAAATCAGTCTACCCAAACGAAGTCTGACTTCCATTTTGTTAATATCAGCAAAATAAAAGCATATCCTCCATCATAACTATTAACTATTGCCAGCATTAACTATTGCCAGCATTAACTATTACCAACATTAACTATTGCCAGCTTTTGGGAGCAAGTGCTAAAAAAAGTGCTAAAGTCAAACCTAAAAACAATGTTTAAAAAATTGTTTTTTTCTAAATTACTTTTATTTATTAAAACTATATATTAATGTATTCTTTCGCAATAACTATAATGCAATTTTAAGTGTATAAAATCTACTAATTCCTTCATTTTCTTACATTTCTACTGTGGCAGAACTATTCGACTGAATAGTTGATCAATATTCGGCCTGGCCGAATTTGATCTTACGGATTATTCGGCTGGGTCATGACATTACTATTCGGCCAGACCGAAAAGGCCGAATACCGAATAGTGGCCGAATATTCGTTACATCCCTAGTAAATACATATAATTTTTTTTAACAGTGCGAAACATTGGAGCGTATAGCGAAGTTCACGTTGTCTATGGCAGCGTTTTCCAAAGTGGGTTCCGCAGAAGGATGGAATGTGCAGAAAATGTTTTGCGATGAAATTGTGCTGAAAGTGGTAGTTAATTCACTTCCTGAAAATAAAAATACATGTGAAAAAGCAAAATAAGAAATAAAAACTGTTCAGAGAATTTTGTAGATTAGTTACTTAATGAAAAAATTGCAAAATGACTCGTTGCCCTGCTTAAGAACACTCTGAAACTATATTGGGGTGGGAGAAAGCCTATACGCCGTTTGATGATGAAAGGTTGACAATTTATTTTATCATTATATTTTATGATAATGACTAATGAGCAAAAAAAAAATAATAATTTAGTTTTGTAATACTTTTGACTTGATCTCAGAAACTCTTCAGAAATTTTCTTTCTTTCTAGAGTTTTACAATATTAAAACCTTCAACTATAAACAACAGATAGTTTTAATTTATTTCTGGCGAGGGGGGGGGGGAGCTTTAAATAAATCTTGTCCAAATCGTTGGATATGTGATGTTCAATATGAACACTAATATGGGCAAAGCCGTAGCCAGAATTTTTTTTCGTGGGGGGGGGGGGGGGGCTTGACTTCGAAACTCTTATGTTGAGGAAAGTTTCAGGAAGGAATATATGCTACATTGCGAAAAATTTCGGGATTTCGGGGGGGGAGGGGCGGCTTCTGGATACGGATCTTGAATATGGGTTCCTCAAAGTAAAAGTGAATCGTTAAGGGTTTCGTGGTCAAAAACGTTTGGGAACCGCTGGTCTACAGTCGACTGTAACCTTTTGATTGTATGAAAAGAGTTAGGTGTCGTGGTCCAGAATCTAAAATGTTTTAAATTTAAAAAAAAAAAGAATTATTTTGGGTCTTTTTGTTATGTTTACGAATATATACATAATTAAAAAACTTTATTTATCATTTTTTAAACGTGAAACTGCCGAAATAGTTTCTTATTTAGTGTTCCATAAACCGAAAGAAATTTTGAAAAGTCAGAATAAAAATTTCAATTATATAGCACACTAAAAAAGACAAACTAAATTCGAATTCAAATGGAATGAACAGCTGAATGAAAACAATTTACTGTGATCTTAATTTATTATGGTTCGCCTTCATGAGAATGTTTTTGAAAATTATTACTATTAAAAATTGTTGGAAATTCCCAATCGCATTCCCACGATTGATATGCATATAAATCCATTATTCATACTCTACCTTAGTTTCTCTGGCAGCAAGCGTGAGAGATAATGAATGTCTAACACTAAAAATGAAAATTCCTTGAATTAAAATAAAGGCTTTTAAGCCTCTCTCTTTCTCTTTTTTTAAATAGTGTGAAAATCCGCTTTTTTATTTTCGCATAAATAATCAGATTAATGAAGCGCTATTGGCCTTAAAGGTGCATTCGTTTGAAAACAAACGTGTTTTCTTGTTTTAAAATTTCTTTTTCTTGATGTTATTAGGACCCATTGTTTACAGCAGTGCTTTTCAACTGTGAAGCTCGCCCCCTTAGGGGTATGAGATGTTTGTCACTGCAATAAAATCTTGAAGCATAGAGCAAGAAATAAAAAAAACAAAAAAACATGCAGTCTGGGGAAAAGAAAGGATTCCTAGTATTTTTTTCTCGAAATTTAACAGAAATTGGTCATTTATAAATGATGTCACGCTTCAAGGAGGGAAGGGGGTTTGAGAAATTGGGGCAGTTTGTGACAAGGGGAGGGGAGGGGTAACAAGAAGTGTGACATTGCACATTTTGGTTTCTATAAAAACATTTAAAATCAGCAAATTAAATTTATTTTTAAAGTTTTTTTTTATTTTCATAATTTGATTTTAATGTTTCATTTAGCATTTTGCATCGTAAACACAGATGCTGATTAAGGTTTAAATTTACTTCTTGTTAAACGTTTAAAAGGAAGTTTTCTTAGACATTTACTCTTTTAAGATAAAATTGAGTGGGTCATTTTTTCAGAATTCGAACAATTAATACATTTTACTATTCTATACTAATTATTTTTTGTGTTGCAAACTTTAACCTCATTTTCTACAAGTTAAGCTCACATGTAATCATTATTATTATTATGCTTACAAATGTCATTAAAAGTTTAAAAAAAAAATTAGAAACGTCATCCATAACGCAATGTTTTAACGCACATTTGTTTCCAAAGTGAAAGTACTTTTGCTTACGGTAATACAGCGGGACGTGTGACAAAAGGGTGTAGGGGGAATTGTAAGGTGTGACATTTTGTGACAAAGGGGGGGGGGGGGTCAAATATATTGGAAAAAGTGTGACATCAGTTGTGAACGGTGCCAAAGATAGAGTTGTGGCCAATACAAGCGGCACATAAGACACAAACTATGATATTCAATTTTTTTCATCGATTAAATAAATTTTAATAAGCAAAATCATAGGCATTAGCACGAAGTACACCAGGGGTGCTGCGGCGCTGTCTCTCTGGTTGCCCCCCCCCCCCCATTAGCTCATAGAAATGTGCTCCTATACAAAACTGGCGAAATTTGTCTTTTAGATTCCCTAATAAGGAAAAAGATACATAGTTTAAAACAGACTTACTTTTTATTTCTCATTCTTAAAAAGTAATCCATGTATTTTTCATTGTAATAAGGTAGGCACTTACTTTTTTTACTTATTTTTTTGCAGTCGAACATGGTTATTGCTAGCCCAGATTTAGATTTAACAAGAGGCCTGGTTTGATGAAAAAACTTAAAATAAATTGTTGGTTTAAGTTAAAAGCTTCTAATAAAACTCTCTCTGTTAAAGCCTCTAATAAAACCAGGGTTATTCCAAGCAGTGCCAGACCACTGCAAGGACATTTTTCCAGGGCTCCGCAATTTCAAGAGGGTCTCCAAATTAAGTTTTTGATAATTGCAGTCAAAAATTCTGCTAAAAAGCGGTGTTTAATGTGTTAGTTCGAACCAGATAAAACCAGCAACTGACATAAACGTGACAACCTTGTAGTTAGGAGAAGGTCTGTTTTCACCTCTCTGTGAACCACAGGCAATTGCTGCGCTGTTTAAACACTTCATAGTAGATTAGCACATATCTGCCGAGATACAGTATGCGCAAAATTTTCATTATTTAATTTTGTAATGCACTAAACTCCTCTATAGCGGACACCAGCGCGACAAAAAAAAATATTCTCCGAAATAGAGAGGTGTCCGCAAAAGAGGGTTTTTTATGCTCAATTAGGCTGACAGGGAATCAAAAACTGTCCACCTAAAAGCGGGGTCCGCATTTGGGAGTTATCCGATAGGAAAAGTTTTACTGTACTTCCATTTTTTGTATTTTTTGAGATTTTGTGCACCGCTAGGTGAGGAGAGCCCTGCTGAAATGTCTGATCAGACCCTCAAGTTGTTCAAACAGGCCCCAGCATCATGTCCTTGTACGAGCATCACTCTAATTTAGCGAGCAGTTTTCATGAGAACGACTTCCAATTTCCAGCAGACACAAGCCTCGCGGAATTTTGATGGAAAATAATTAAATTTAACGAAAATTGCATATTTTTTAAAAATTTTGCAGAAAGTATGGCTTATCTTTATCTACAGTTTCACCGCCCACAGTTGCCGACAAGGGCGTAACCAGGGGGGGGTTTTGGGGGTTCAAACCCCCCCCCCCATTGGGTATTTAGTTATTTATTCATTTTTTCCCCTCAACTTGGTGGAAATCATGTCAAGTCAATCGGGTTGTGGGCTTGGAAAAACCTTTTTTTTTTACTTCGTGTGAGCAACATAGGCGACAAGATGTGGAATTCCCCTCATCCCTTTCCTCGGGCAAAATCGTGGAGATGGACGTTGAAGGACAAGACCCTCGGGGCCCGGAGCACGGTACACCGCTAGTTCATATTCGTTGAGAAACTGAAACTGACTGAAACTAAAACGGAGAGTCACGTGATAAGGAGGGGATGCATCTGTCAATCGTCATTTAGGGGTGTCAATCGTCTGCACTTGTAGCCAACGGGGTGGAGGGGTTGCTATTGCTTTCGGCAACTAAGCTTCCGAGAAAACCGAGGGATGTGAGCCTTAGATGGTCTAAGATGTGAGCTTGTTGGGGAGGGGGGGGGGGGGGTTAAGACGCAACGGGATAGTCTTTTGTTTCTATAGCCTTGAAAGAAAGTCACTAAATAGTTACAGATGTGCAATGTCTTTCTTTTCTTTTTTACCAATGTACTGTGAGAGTCATGTGCTTCAGTTTCTGCAGCTCAAAAATTCAGATTCATGCATCACTCATTTAGTATCAAAATGCGTAGCATTTTCCTTCCCTAACTTACCTTTTCAGTTTAATAACAGTAATATTAAAGGATTATAAACGTAATTTTAAGTGACTTCTGCTGACTTATATTATCAATATTCCTACAAAATCAAAATTAACGTACAATATGAAAGTACTTAATATATATATATTATATATTTCTAATGATATTTTTATATTTATGTGTATATATTGTTTTTTATTCCTCTTTGCGCTATTGCACTGTAATTAGGTAAGTTTTAATATTTTCCTTCCGATCTTGAGTTAGCAAACGTAAACTTTCTAAATTGGTATTGTTTTTGATATGAAAAGTCATTCAGCGGGAAAAAAATAAAATCAAAACTTTTTAAAAGGGTTATTTTAACATTAGGGAGATGGGAATGAAACTGGTATTGAAATTAAAAACTTCTTGAAAAGGTTTTACTGTATTAAGATTTTAATGTGTACATACTAATAATGAAAATGCATAAAAACTTTTTTTTACGAAAGTCCTGTTAAAATTTCTGTAAAATGGTATTTTGCTCGCATAGGCGTAACCAGGGGTTTGGGGGTTCATCCCCCATTCGGTATTTAGTTATTTAGGCACATTTATTAGGCATACAAAAAAAATTCTGGCTACTCCTTGCAAAGCACATATCTATTTTTTCCCTAAGAAAAATATGCATATGATTTTATTTCCTCTTTCTGAAGTGTTGTGATCATGACCAAAGTACGCAGCTCATATTACAGCGGACTTTTCATCTGGTTATAATCAACCCCCTTATCACCTTTAGGAATTTTACAGCGAAAGGTGGCTTCAATCACCATATCACACACAGACAGACAACAGATATCCTTTCAATCACTCCAGAGGGTTTTCTTTCCTTCTTGATGTCTTTTTTACCCAAAGGCAGCAATTTGGGAATACAATCGCACAAGTTTCCTGGAAAATATTCTCCTGTGATGGAGGTTTGTTTTCTGATAAAATGGTGCTGTAGGCGCTGGGGTCTGAAAATGAAGGACCCCTAGCCAACAATTGTCCTAATGGGTTAAACCCTCAAGCCAGGAAGGGATGCTTATCAAGGAAACTTAAGAAAACAGCAGTTTTTATTTATTCCTGTCCAAACACCTATTTTGGTAAAATCGTTTTTGTAGATGGGCCGATTGGAAAATTGATGAACTGTATTTGCATTGCATTCTCATTTACAGATGTTCTCTCATCTCTTATATTTTAAATGTTTTTTTTTTCTTACGGTCCATCACTAATTGCATTACGACTCTGGAAATCATCCGTTCAACGTTTCCAAGCTCACTGCTACGATTTAATGCTGCATTTTAATTTACAATCAAAGTATTATTTATATTTTAGCTAAATTTTTAATTATTTTCGATACATAATAATGTTTGCACTCCAGCGATGGATACGTTCGTCATCCAAAAAGAAAAGAAAATTTGATTCAGACGCTTCCACTTCTGAGGTATGTTTTGCTATAGAGTTAACAAAAATTTTAGAAATTTATTGTGGGGATGTGCATTTTCGTAGGGAAATTTGGATTTTTTTTCTCTAAAATTCCACAATTTCCCAGTTTTAATATTATGAATACCTGAACTTAGAAGATTGCTTAGCGCTAAATATTGAATTTTCTATTGAATTTTAAATAAAAAATAAATTAATAGTCTGGGCTCCCCCGAAAAAGATTTCTGGATACGGCCTTGGCTCCAGGGGAAGGGGGACATGTTAAGGAAGGGCAGCGTATTCAGCAAGGTATCCGGACAGGAGGTAGGTCCAAAACCCATAGGCGAGGATTCAAGGGCTCTCCCCTGGAAACTTTTTGAAATCTTTCTTGTCAATGCAATTTCGGGATTCTTTGGTGATATTAGAGGAAACAGAAAGGAGTTTGGTTACTCTGTCCCCGGCAATTTTTTTCAAAATTGCCGGGGTATTTTTTTCTTAATACCTTTTAGGTTACTTTTGGTGTCGCTCGTGATATTATTCGATGTCCTTTCCCCGAAAGTGTTTCTGAAAGTAAAGTGTCTTAAAAGCGTAATTTCTCTTTTCTTTCTTTTTTTAAAAACTGTGATCCGATTTTTTTCGCCCGGGGGGGGGGGCGGAGTTGACTTGCTCCGAGGGGGTGCCCCCCCTAGAGATGCCTGAAATAAACACGGAGTATATCTGTAATGACAAGTCTTTATGACTAGTAAATTTTGAACTCTTTTGCACTGCTTATTGGTGTTTAGTCTGTACATTTTTAGTGTGACCCCCCCCTTTCCCCAACCCTAGTTACGCCTATGGTTGCCGAAAAACAGAAAACGAATTTTTTCTTAAGATTAACACCTTTGGGATCATTCATAAATGATGCCACGCTTCGAGGGGGGGTTCGTGAAATTATGACAAATTGTGACAAGGGAAAAAGTGTGGCATCATGCTTATGCAACAAAGCGTGAGATGTGACAAAGGGGAGGGGGGAGGGGCTCCGTTGAAGTGTGACATTTTGTGACAAAGAGGGGGAGGGTTTCAAATATATGGGGAAAAAGCGTAACATCATACATGAACGGTCCCTTTACAGAATGGATAACTACTAAATGGATAAAAATAATTTAACTTTGTGCAAGTAAACAATAATAATAAAATTACACGTTAATTTAAAGCACAAATGAGCAATAAAATGCAGACATATGTTTCGGGATTGCTTGGAATCCCTTTTTCATTGCGACAAGGAGCTTCTAGATGCAAAACATCCAACTAGAAGCTCCTTGTCGCATTGAAAAAGGGATTCCAAGCAATCCCGAAACATATGTCTGCATTTTATTGCTCATTTGTGCTTTAAATTAACGTGTAATTTTATTATTATTACTAAATGGATATTGAAAAACAAAATTTTTTATTTAAAGTCGGGTTTTGAGATAGGGAAATGTGTTTCTGTCTCCCTCCAACTCCCCAAGTACGTTTGACAGTTCGAATAAAACATTTTTTTGTCCGAAAAATCTCATCCAAGTATTCTTATGTTTTATTTTTATTTCAGCAATTTTTCGTTCCATTTTGAACATTTGAATAGCTAAAAACCGCCAAACGCGTATGCAGTTATTTTTGTTATGTTTTATTGTTTTGTGAAAATGTGTAAGTTGCTCACGCATGAAAGTAATTTAAATTCTCATTGATTTCGTTTGGCTCACTCAGTCACTCCAAAACAACTTGATGAGAATTTGCATCGATTTGAGAGACATCATTTGGCGTTATTTGGCGTGATAGTTCTTGCCGTTTCATTTGTGACAACCCTAAAATCTCTCGCGCGTTGCGACCACCGGTTTGTAACAGAGAGTGAGAAAGAGAGAGCTGGGCTTCTTTTGCGTGAACCGTCATTCTCTGTGTGTTTGCCTATTGTCATATACAATTTTGAATCGGTGATTATTAAACAATTTTACTTCACACTTCCTTTGGGATTATTCTGTGCTCTGAAAATTCCCTTTCTTTCGGGCTGGAGAAATAAAGCAACGAAGAACAGTCAGCGTAGAACGATGTGGAATACCCATCGAATAGGATTGCTCTTATTACTCTCAGGTAAGTGCTTTTTCGTGCGGATGACGTTTTCGAATTCCCGGCTCCGATTCAACGGCCGCAATTTCGAACCGCGAAAGGACGCTTCCAACTTCGAACACGGTTCGCTCTTCCTGAGCGGTATGTTTTAAAATGTTTAGCAAATGGGGCTGTGTTGTGAAGGCTTCACCTGGGAACAAAATTCGAATGAGAAAACTCCTTGCGCGGAAAAATCAATTATTTCCTGCTGAAAGGTTATTGCTATGTTAGAAATTGTTTAGATGAATGTGCAAGACTCTCTTTTTCAGCCTACTTTCCCATAAAAGTTTTAAATAAAGGAATGAAAGAAGGCTTTATGTATCGTAAAAATGCCGTTAAAAATAAAGAAAATGCGGCTACAATAAGTAAAGTAATAAAATAAAGAAGTAAAGAATTGGAAAGTAGTGTTTTGAGATGTGGAAAATGTATGTCTGTCTCCCCCCCCCCCCCCAATAAGTTTTGAGGGAATTGTCCAATTTGAAAAAAAAAATGCATTCGAAAGATTTCGGCGAGGACATCAAATTTCTATATTTTATGTTTTGATTTAATCTGTTTTTTTGTTCAATTTTGAACGGATTATCTTTTCCTCTGAATTTTTAAGGATATTTCTGATTTAATGAATGAATGAATACAAGAATAAATGAATTTAAGAATGATGTATGAATAAATGAGTGAATGAATACGTATTAACCCTTGAAATATGTGGCCAACTGAGAAAGAAAGAGAGAGATAGCTAGATTATAAATTTGATATTAGTTGTACACCGGAAATTAAGCTCGTACAGTACTAAACAGAACTTCTTGTTAAACCATAACTTCTTACTATTTTAGGGGAGACAAAGCTGATGGGTCAAAATCCTTTTTCTCAGAAAATGAAGTATTTCAGTGATAAGTTTATGCACAGAGAATGGGATTAATGATTTTTTATGTCTTTGAACAGCAACAGATCACCTACATAAATTTTTAATTTGGTCTGAGAAAAGCACCATTTTCGTTTTTTCCACAACAAAATAAATGTTACTTTTTGTGTTTATTTGCATTTTTAAACTACTACCTTAAATTAATGGGGAAAATACTCAAACTAACAGATATATCAGATTATGAGGTATGGTGATATGAGGCAACAATTGTGTGATCAAACATGTGGTTTTCAATTCTTGAACTAATAAATTCTTACACTTTAAGGAGCTAATGGAACTGATTTACAGTGTAGGGGACTGCAGAGACAAAAATAGTTAAAATCATGCCTCAAAGTTGTTTTGTGCAATTTGTTTTTGTTTCAAAAAGACATGTAACCATATTTATTTGGATAAAGTTTAAAAAAAAGAATAAAATTTTAAACATCATAATATATAAATGAATGAAATGAGTAATTAAATTCGAACACTAGAACATTAAGTGCTATTTAGTGACATAAATTTAAATCTCAATAAATACAAAATCACAGCTAAAAACTCAAAATATATATACATAAAATTTTAAGCAAATTAAAAAAAAAAATGTTAAATTATTGCGCAAAAAGATATTTATAATTTAATTAGTTTATATACTAATGCATCACTGCCTTAATTTTTGATGAAATACAGGATTCTTTAGCCACTTTCAGGAAATCCTTCAAATTATTTGTTTCTTCTAAACCACCAGTAATATGTAGAGAAAGGTGGAGCAGATGGCCATGTTTGCCTAAAGACAGCTGGTGTTGCGATAAAAATGTAAAAATTGTAATGTGAAAGTATTAAGAATATACTTTACCCTAGCAAGTAGCCATGTTTTTTTGGAAAAATCATTTATTTGTTTTTTTAATGCATTTAGTGCAATCTGCCCCATAGTTGAGGAAAAAAAATAACTATTTCCAAAATTTTTTTATTTATAGCACTAAACCTCATCACAAGGCCATATCCAGAGGGTGGGCCCATGGGTTCTCCCCTCCCCCACGAAATCCCGAAATTTTTTGCTATGTAACATATATTCCTCCCTGAAACTTTCCTAAACATAAGTGTTTCGAAGTCGGCCTTTTTGAAAAAAATTTCTGGCTACGGCCTCGCCTGATCAGTAACTAATAAATAAAAAAAAGTAAGAAAATTGGTTGACCGCGGAGAAAATGATACTTAACTGTTATGTCTGTGCCTATTTATATATAAATAAATAAATCAACCGTTGATGAAAATAAAAATGTTAAATGAATTGAATTATAATGTGAGCAGGTGTATTAGTAGTTGTGTCACTTTGGACAGCTTTCAGAGCAAATTGGACATTCTTCAAAGTGTCCCAAGGTTTACTTTACTGTCCAAACCGAACCGCCCTATAGGCATGAACTAGGGTAAAATCTTTGAAAGCAAATTCGAACAAATAAAGACACTCGCACTGCAGTCAAGATTAGGAAACATTGGGACCAAACAAAGAAATCCTGGGGTGTCTGCTTTGTAAAATATTGTGGCATTATATCAAATACACCAGTTTTCCGAAAATAAACCCTTTAACAATCACAACACAGTACCTGAACCTTCGTTCATCTCACTCTGACACACACCTACACCAATCGGAACCTAAACCAAAACCTTTTCTTTGGAAGAAGAAGTTGTAGTACTTTCTCTATTTGCACTTGCAGTGCCATTACATGAAAATTCACCAGGGAGTATGGATATATCATCAACACAATCCTAAATAATACGTTAAAAACATAATAAGACAAGAAAATATGTAATACTTACCATATCAGCCTGTTTGCAGTTTTAGAAACATTGATCCAAAGTACCATGGGCGAGTCTGATTCGTAATTCTCCGAAATTTCCAAAAATTTTAGAGATCCTGTACTGAAAATTTATATAAAAAAAAGGTTTCTTCAAAAAAAATTCTTGACTAATGATATCTGTTTTTTCTTTTCTACCTTGGTATGTAAGAGTATTTAATACTTAAAAAAAACAATGTTTCAGGGAAATAGAAAAAACTTTTGGTATTCATACTATTGCGGTACTTTTATTTAATCACTTGATTAATTTTATTTATTTATTTTTTGAGCTTATATATATACACAAGTATGGCTGGGGGATGGGGTATAACTATGTAATTCATGTTCTAAATTCATAGCGCATACGTTTTCCGGAAATTTTGCGTGAAGATCTGAAAATTTTTTTTGCACTCAGAATCACTGATGCAAAAAGTACATAACCTGATGAAAGTTGCTTGTGGCCATAAAACTTCATTATGAACTCGCCTACTTTTCCTGCCAACAAATTCAAGTACAGTAATCCCTCGTTATATCGCTCATTCGGATATATCGTGCTTTTCCTATGTCCCAAAATTTTAAGTTTGAGGTCTTGAAAGTAAAAATATTGCATTTGGAAAAAGTTTACACTAAGTACAAACAAATAGTCTAACCACGTAACTACAATGCAGTTAGTCCATTTTCGATCGTTAATATTACTAAGTGGAAAACAAGTATTAAATGAAAAATAACGGCAAATGACATAGGACTCTTATTTCACCAAAAAGCAATAGAAGTACATTCTGAATTTATATTGTAAGAACTGTGTATGAAAATAGCAATTGGTAAGTTTAGTTTTATTTGGTATTTTTATTAAGAATGTTGTCATTATGTAAGATTAAATTATTTTTTAAAGTTGACACTCAATTTACTTGTACTTTTTGAGTTATTTCTGACAGTATCAGTTACATCGCGCTTTTTGTTGGCCCCCTGACAAGCGCGATATAACGAGGGGCTACTGTAATTTAAAGTAATACTGGTTTACAAAGGTAGGCAAATGTGCCCTGATGTACCCCACCTTCCCCTAACACAATATAAATTGTCACTTAAAACTTCACAACATAGCAATTTTTAATCTTCATTCATCCTTTGCATTTCTTCTTATTTCATCTTTTCAGGAAAGTAATTGCTCAACTCTTCTAAGGTTTTCTCTGCAAAAAAGTACCTACTATTGTCTTCTGGGAATTTCATTTTATAAAATTACCTTCCATAATTTTGCTATTCATGGTGCTTTTTATTAAGCTCGGTGCAGCTTCAACATAATAAATTGCAATTAAAATTAAGCAATTAAGATTTTTCCAAAAAGACTGCATCAAATTACACTGTGCAACACGAAAAATGTCCTTTGGATGAAAATGCCTGTTTCTTATGTATTTTTGGCTGAAAATTACGAATCTGCAATTATATTTTGCCTATCACGTACAGTTTTCCCAAAATTCCAAATTTTTGCTTTTTACGTATTTTCTGGATAAACGTGCGTATTTTGTAATTTATCGACTTAATTTATTATAAATTGTATCTTTCTCATTGATAGTGAGATCGTTGCCATTCTAGAGACCTTTTTAATGTAGTTGGGTTACTTTAGCGACATGTTTGGCAACAAAAACTTTATGTACTTCTCGAAATTTTGAGTCTTTTACAAGACGATAAAGGCATTTTGTAGATTATTTTATGGAGCAAGAAAAAATGGTACGCTGCTGTGATGTGAATGTACTATTTCAAGCATAAGGACATGAGCACATTACAGCAGAGTGGCGCTTGTTTATCAGTGCTCCTCCATCTAACTATTTTTTTCCCCTATTCATTCCTGTAGCATATTCTGCAAACACAAAGGAAATTACAAAATTACAAGTGGCAAAAGCATATCAAATGAGCCTATGATGATCTACAATGAGCCTTTTTTTTCCACAATTGCACATTAAACTTGGTTTATGGAAATATTTGTGAAAGCTCTGGACAGAGGAGGAGTGGCTTTCTTGCCTTTCAGGGACAAATTTAAAAATTTAAGTGAGGCAAAAGTAAAAGAAAGGATTTTTATTGGCCCACAACTTAAGGAAGTCCTTTCATGATGAAGAGCATGAAAAGAAACAGTCAGAAGCCAAAAAATCAGCCTGGTTGGCCTTTAAATCAGTGCGCTCACGTTTCCTTGGAAATGGAGAAAGCTGGAAACTACAAAAATCTTGCTAGTAACATGATAAAATGCTTCTGTATTATTAGGTTGCTATATTTCATTAAAACTCTTTCTCAAAACCTTGGTGCAATTAATGATGAGCATGGGGAAAGGTTTCATCAGGACATCTCTGTTTGAAAAGCATTTCAGCGCTCGATAGAATGGAAGCATACGAATTGGATATTACTAAACTGTTATCAGGGCAGACAAATAGATGCTCACAAGAAGAATTGGCCAAAAAAAAAAAATCATTTTAGCATTTGTGTTTTCAATAAGTAAGCCTGAGTTACATTCTTCTATAACCAAATTGTATAAATATGAGAAGTGGGTCTCTGGCAAAAATGCTATGTGATGGACCATTTTGGTTTGGATATTTGAATCAAGCACCTTTTGTTTATATAGAATCACATAGTTTCATCATAAGGACAAAAAAAAAGTTCAAATTTGTTGCACAGTGTTGTCCATGTCCTTTCTCTAAAATAATCATGTTCAAAAATCTGTAATGATATGGACATGGTTGATTATGATCCGAAATTCTCAGACATTTCTGAAAATTTTTGTGCACCTGTTCCGAAAAAAAAAAAAAAAGTTCCTAAATTTTTTAAGTTTACAAATCTACAGACAAGCAAAATATTTTGTACTACTTTAAAGTTTCAATACAATAACTTTTTCCAGAAAAAAAAAAAAAAGACTTCTGGTATTATTATTAAATCTTTCATTTATTTACTTGAAGGATTATTTTGGAGCTTACATGTGTATATATTTCCCAAAAATGATTTGTTTGATCAATAAATTTATAGGACATACAGGATGATGAAAAAAATATGTCTGGTGGAAATTGAAATCCTGGGATTTCACTGTTCAGTGGTTTCGTTCTTCTTATTCTCTACCCTGATGACCTTCAAAAGAGCATGAATCATGTGCTGGCTGAATAAATAACCGATCGTTCTTCTTTACGACCGTTATTAACATTCATTTGGAAATGCTTTTGAACAGCGGTTGTGATCATCTTTCTTTTTTTTTAAGGTTCTTGCACTGGTTTGATCGAATTGCCACTCCTATTCTAGTCTCCTCCAATAATGAAGATAAAAGCAGAGTTCAGGTGGATTTGTGTGCGCGTGTGACGAGTCTGTAAGGTTTGCGTGTGTCTGCCAAACATCTTGTGGATTTGTGTGCGCGTGTGACGAGTCTAGGGTTTCCCTGTGTCTGCTAAACATCTTGTTTAATTTTGAAAATTCAATAGAAAGTGTTAGTTAGGCTTCCTGGGGGACATTTGGATCCTGTATAAATCCAAATCCAATAGATAGAGGTATATAGGCAAAGTACAAATTTTATCAGAAATAATGTTTAAGTAGAGCTCCTACAAAAGAAGATTTTGTAAAATTATTATTAATCATTTTGTGGCTACTTTTGAACCGAGAAAAAATGTTTAGCATTTGAGCCTATGGAAATATTTCAATTTAGCAACTAGAAGTAATTTTTAAATTGTATGTTTTACTACTAGAATTTGCTCCTCTTAATGTATGTATACGCGGGGGGAGGAGGGGGGAACAAAGGAATTTCGTGCTTATAAGGAGCCACGAGAGAAAGAAGGTTGAGAACCCGTGCATTAAGGTGACAAAAATCTACATTTTGGCATATATCAGTCTAGAGTCTAAGTAAAACAAGTGATGAAACTGATAGCTGAAAAATTTAATAAAGCAGGTTGAGCAGTGCAAAATATTCACTTTTTATTCGTATCCTGGTATTTTTAAAAAAATTTTAGCTCTATACTAGAGAAGAAATGATTTTAAAAAGAAACAAAGGAGAGTGAAATAATAATCATGTAAACGTGTTGCTTTCACAGCGTATAATGCATCACCATTTTATGATTTCTTTAATCAGAATTTGCTCCTGAATTGCAGGAATGGGGGGCGGGGGGGGGGGGAAGCTTCATTCTAATCCTTACATGTATATTAACATTAGAATTGGCGCCATTTCAGAGATTTGTATATTTGTGAAGCGTTGTGTGTGTGTGTGTATATTTGGCCAAACTTTTTTTTTTCGTTTGAAGCTAGAAAACGGAAATAAAATAAGTAGCGTAGTGCAACTCATTTTTAAAATACTAATTTTAATCTCAATGTAAACTGCAACTGCACTTTAGCATTAGTTAGAAATGATTCATTTTCGATTGTATTTCCTCTTCAACATTTCTGTGTGCAATTGGGAAGTGCAAAATTCGGTAAGCCATTCACTATTTCAATTCCTCCTTTTTAAATTACTTTTACAATTGTTTTAATTTTTTATTGAATTAGTAGATTATTTTGCAAATAAGTATAATTTCTTCAATTATTTTTGAAAAGAAAGATCATTAGCCAAGCTAAGTCCCCAGTAAATCGGAAAATATCGTTTTGCGAGATCGATGCAAGATTGAATTAAAATGGTGGCTGCTTTTTTATTTCTCTCCTCCATGACATAATTCTTTTTGGGAAAAGATGGGCGTAAAGATAAAACCGTTGATTGATTTTCTGATGCTTTTGAATCATAGCAACTCTGACTAAAGACCACACACACATACTTTGTTTACTGCTTTTTTGAGTTCATTTCACATGGGAATTTTTTTAAAAATTTAAAAATTAAGTATTTTTATCTACATCACTTTTTATTTATATATCATTTTAAAATGTTATTTATTATTTAGTGGCTCAAGATTCTGTGAATTTTTCTGAAGTAAATTTACCCGGCTAAAATGCTGAAATTTTCTGTGTGTTCAACTTTGTAGTTTGCAAAGAGCCTTTTTACTGAGAAGCATTGCTATTTTTAGAGTTTTGGGGAATTGCTTTTAGTGAAACTGAGAAAATTTTTTTGTATTGTGTGATTAAATGAATTTAAAATATACATTCCGTATTTTACTACCTTCAATTAAATACCACTTTTTTTTCTTTGATAAATTGCCTCTGAAATTCCAGGCAATTTGTGCTCGAAGCTCATATTAGCTCAATAGAGGTGACTTTTTAACTTTTAAAAAATGCATTTTTTTGTTCAATATCTTATTTTTAGGTCATTAGAGTACTATACTATGAGATTTTTCGATTTATTATTTCAATGATTTTTTGATTGTCAAGTTGTTACCACTCGTCTGTAGAGTGCACAAAAAAAAAAAAAAAAAAACACGATCGTTTGCGAACTAATTTGAGAACAAACAATGAAACAACCATAAAAAGTAATGGGATAACGCAAACACATATTGGGCTATGCAACATGATAGACTTTGTTACATTGCGGATGAAGTGGGACTTGAAATCGTATTTTGTATCAGGATTGGCACACAGAAATGCCCGTAAAGTGGCACGAGAGTCGCTGACTACCTCTCTCCTCGCTTCTCTCCACTTTTCTCCTCCTAATTTGGCAAGATACCGGGAGGCTTTAGAAGAACAGCAGGTGTTATGGCAGTGAGTTTTTTACGTGACTTGTTAACAAGTGTCCTACGTTTCAATTGTGGTGTTGAAACATTTTCAGATATCTTTCTTCAATGTTGGCAATCAGTTTTACATGAGTTGTTATGTGCAAGATATGCTTCTACACTGCCTTATGTCTCAAAATGGAATTAAAATTCGTTTATAAAGTTACAAAAATATTTAAAGAAGACCACAAGAAAAAAAAGCGGAATCCTTAGTTGCCATTCGGTAAACTTAACTGAAAAGGGAGGACTTTCCTATTTTTAACTTTCTTTTCACGTTGGAAAATAATTTTCCTTCATGTTGAGAGGGGATTCCTGGAAAAGAGATGTTTTCTGGGGCCTTTATCTATCTACCCGATACATGTAGTATTATATATCATTTACCAGTTTTAATTCTTTCCAATCATTTTTTTTCTTCTCGACTACCTTTTTTCTCTTACATACTGTATTAAAATAATGTATAATTTCGGTATGTGTTTCTGTGATACTACAACTATTTTTTAAATATTAATCAATTAATCAAAACGAACCCTTCACAAAATTCCGAACTATCAAATCGTACGTTTTACATAATTACTCATTAAAGAAGCGGGGGGAAAATATCACTATATATTTTTGTTTCAGAAAAACTTTTATATTAGATCGATTATTTTAATTTGCACTTGTAAAAGTAAAAGCTCTTTAGCGCCTACAAGAGTCTCGCACCATTTTGAAAATCTGCTCATCACACGCGTCATTTTTGAACTGGGAGCTGCAGTGTAATTATTAGAATGGTAGTAACATTGATCAGGCAGTAATTTCACCATTTGTCCGTGTATGCGTTGTTTGATTAAGTACTACGAGGTACTAAAGTCCAGGGGTCGCGCCAAGGATCTGTTTTTGGTTCCTTCACAAAATTCCAATTAATCAAAACGAACCCTTCACAACATTCCGAACTATCAAATCGTACGTCTCACATAATTGCTCATTAAAGAAGCGAAAAAATAATAATTTTTTTATCACTATATATTTCAATTTTGAATTATTACAAAAATTTTTTTTCACAAAAATCTTTTCAAAATTCAAAAACTGTTAAAAATTTCACAACCCTGTTAAAAATGCTGGATTGAAAGTCCCTTCATGTTATTCGTATGGTACTTTTTGAATCATGAAATTCCACCATTCGAGAATACTGCAGCAAAAAGTTTCATTGAAAATAAGTAGTAATAATAACAAATAAATAAATAAGTTTTTCACTCGTGAAACCGGTAGAACGCAATTACAAACTCAACAGGTACATAAAGCTTGGAGAAGGACTATTTGGGCTGCAAAACTCAACTAACCACTACTGATTTCTAAACAAATTGAAACCAGTCATGGTTGTGGTTGTATCGTTTTTCTTCTTTCCTGAATAAAACGTATGTGATTGGACTTGAAGGGAAGAGAAACATTAAAAACTGCATTATCTTTATTTTAGTGTTATATTTATTTATAATCATTAAATAATGTAGTTTTTTAATAACTATTTAAAGCGTAATGTTAATGTATAGTAATTTTACTTTTCGGATAATCTCCCCCCCCCCTCTCTTGATCGATGAACAACGAAGCATGACCAAGGCCGTAGCCAGAATTTTTTTTCGGGGGCGGGGGGAGGGGGTGGCCCTGACTTTGAAAACACTTGTGCAGAGGAAAGTTTCAGGGAGGAATATATGCTACATTGCGAAAAATTTTGGGATTTCGGGGGGGGGGGGAGTGTCCGTCGCCCCCCCCCCGGATACGGCCTTGAGCATGACAACGACTGTTTAATCCCCCCCCCCCTTCCAGGTAAGGGCAAGTGCGTTCCGTTAAGAAAAAAATCACTGCAGCACTGTTGTCTCACGATTGGTTGTGTGGATCGGTTTAGGTATTTAATAAGAGATCTGACAAAGGAAATTATACTATTATTGTAGAGGTAATTATTGAGTTC
Organism: Octonoba sinensis; assembly: GCA_038502835.1. NCBI lineage: Eukaryota > Metazoa > Arthropoda > Arachnida > Araneae > Uloboridae > Octonoba > Octonoba sinensis. The sequence continues at coordinate 9,932,534 of CM076606.1, read as the reverse complement.
CGCAATATCGAAATACTCCAAAACATCTTCAAAAGCAAGTGCAGTTAGAAAAAACTTTGATAAGCAAATAAAGCTTGGAATAGACTTATTTTATTTCATTTTCTGTCCTGAAAAATGCATTTTTAGTTTGTCCACTGTTTTCTTAAAAGTGTGAAACGAGTTAGCTTTTTAGAAATTCATCGTGCTTTTCTCCGAAATACAAAGAATCGTAAAAACCTAAAAACTAATAAAAAGTATACTTTTATATTTTCGGCAAATTTTCCCCTATTTAACGACCCCTTAAGTATCTTTCTGAACTGCATTCAAAAAGAGAAAAGCCATTAGATGCTTTAAAGTAAAGTTGCTCAAGTCTGAACATTATTGTTCTGAAAATGGCGATGGTATGCTAATGTTTCCGAGCAGATAAAAGTTTATACATTCTGCAAATTTTTTTTTTTATTATTATTTCCTTTTCGGCACTCGGCACATAGTAATCAGACTGCAGACCTCACGATGGGGAAATAAAAGAAAACCCAGAATGGGTTGTAGGTTAGATCATCAACCTATTTTTACTCATGAACCCCAATCACCCTACTTGAAGATGCCAATATTCTCATAAGATTCTTTGCTTTTAAAGTCTTGCTTTTTTGCAAACTAGTAAACCCAAGATGAATTTTTAAAAATAGTATATCTATATATTATTAATATTTTATTTTATTTTTAAAGATATGAGATAAAACTATTTTTCAGTTCAGAAATCGATACAGAAATCATCTTTTGTTGACAAATAGTCCTCACAACTGTATTTGTTTGATTTTCAGAATACGCATAATGATGCCTTATGTTTCTTGTGGTTTTTTAAATGTTTGATAACCATCTTTCTGATAACTACCATCTGTTTTGTTTTTTGGCAACAGCCTTTTTACTTAACAATAGCTATTTTATAATGCTTTTATAAATTTGTGTTCACGGAGCTTGTGTGAATGTGACAGACAATTTCGATTTGGTGCACAAACAAACAATATATTGCACATTTCAAGCTTAGAAGGAAGAAAACCTGTTATCAATTCACAAAATTGAGAACTTGGAATCAAAGAATTCCGATTAAAACTAACAATAAACAAAATAATTAAATAAATAAAAATGATTATTTTTTTTGTACTATTAACAAATAAAATTCCTCCATTTTGATCTGCTTCTTAAGCATAGCCGATCTCACTGCCGAGGGTTGATCACGATCATTGAACGCTTCAGCATTGTTTCGAAATCGAAGAGTCTGGGTTGGGGAAAATGGGAGCCAGCGACGCGTGCAGATGAATTCTGTTTGTGGCGAAAATCTCGCAAAAACAGGGTCTCGTTTCCGGCGAGACGAGTTTTGTCGGTTTAGCCTGCTATTGTTTGGCCCTGGTTTTTAGTTTTTGGTTTACCTAGTTCCAATTCGACTGTGTGAAACGCGTATTCTTAACAAGGGGGTCATCAACTCCAGATACGAGAGTTAAAACTCCTCTTGGACAAATTGAGGATCTTGCAAAATATTTATGAGCGTGGTCTGTACCGCTTTTTTTATAACGGCTCCCATAGCCGCAACCTCTCCCTATATTCTCGTGATTTTGGGTTAGGAAGGAATTTTTGTTACTCATTATTAGAATTCCATTCCCCTACTCCATAGCCAGTAAAAAAATTTTCTATGCCCCCCCCCCCCCCCATTAGAGTTTCTCTCCCAGTCCATCAGAATGTTTTGCCCTCAGTTTCTAAGGACTTCTCCTTTCAATATTATAATTTTATCTGCAGGGTTTTATACATGCAATGGATGCGCTGTCTTTCTTCAGAACCTGTTTATATTTACACGCTTCTAAACCCAAATTTCCTAATCCTTCGGATAAGAGCGATAAATATCGGGCATCAGGTGACGAAGCCTCCTACTTTCTAGCGATAACACCTAGATTTGTCTGCGTTGGCGCCTAAAAATTCGATCATAAAATATTTTGCTATTGGTAAATCCCAGAGCAAGGGACGTTACATACATGCACAAAAATGAATGCAAAACATTTTTTTTTTTTTATATCATGAGATGCATACTAACGTTTCAGAATCAAAATTGTTTTTTTTTTCCTAATAAACTAATGCTAAAGATAAACTATACATATTTGAACTCCCTGAAACTTTTTTCAACAGAAGTGTTTCAAAGTTAGCCCCTCCCCCCCGAAAAAAATGTCTGGCTACGGCATTGACAAGGGTACACAGGGTTCGCGCTAGGCCCGCAATATTTTTTTGAAATCCCACTCAAAAAAAGTTCTTTTGCGCGTTTTCCCCGCAACCAGCGGACACGCGTTCAAAACATCGCAAAACGAAACTACTATTCTAAACGATAACTTAATACAAACTAAATGGAGTATGTTAGTTTTCAACTGACATCTTATCCTCATTAATGAAAAGAAGAATCTAGGAACCCTATTTATCATATATAGTAACATGGGGAAAAGATTAGCAACTTCTTCATTCCTTTGGATTATTGAACATTTTAAGCCCTTTGTGAATACAGACTTCATTCATTCTATTTATACAGGACAAAATCAAAAGAAAGGAGTGAAAAAAGGGAATCTTCCTTGGTCACAAGGTTACAAGCGAATGCTGGTTTCTAAAATATACTGTTTTCATTGAAAAACATCAATAGATAAAATGACATATGATCAGAAAAAATAGAGAAAATATTAAACTAATTTTTGGGTTTTTTTTTTTTGAAAAAATCACACATTAAAGAATTTTAGTTAAATAACCAAAATACCAGAGGATTTTTTCATGCTTAACATTTTATAAAGCACCCATTTTGCGATCGCGAATTTTGTGATCCGTTTTGTGTGAACCTTGTTGACTTTCATTCTTTCTTTACTGAGCATAGCTTAGATAATCCTCTTTTATTACATAGTTTGTATTGGATCATGATCGGACAATTTAGTAATATTTTTAAAGACAAAAACAAAAAGAAAAGTTCCCACTTAAATTTTAAAAATCCCACTTAAAATTTTAGTCAATGTGGGAAATCCCACCTTGTATTTTTCCCCAGTGTGAACCCTGTCCGATCATTTGCACTCTAGTGTCGTTAGTTGCAGAGGTCTGTGAATCAATTAAGCACATTTGTTTAAGAAATTAAAAAATAACATTACGAGACATGCAGGAAATTTAACAGAACCTTTAAGTACAAATTTAAACATATTTTGCTGCTATAAAGAAATTAAATATGTCGTGTAACAGACGTTACTGGATGTAACGAATGTCACATATTACGACAGGCATGCTATTTCTGCACTCCTGAATGTTAAATCAATAGATGAACCTAACATAGGCGTAACTAGGGTTGGTGAAAGGGGGAGGGGTCTGCCAAGGCCGTATCCAGCAGCAACCCCCCCCCCCCCCCCGAAATCCCTAAAATTTTCCTAACTTAGCTTTTATTCCACCCTGAAACTGCTTTCAGTGTAGTGCGACCCCGGAAAAAAATTCTGGATACGGCCTTGGGATCACCGTAAAAAAATTAAAGTATTTTTCCAGATGGCCGTGCAATGCCCGCTTGAAATTTCCTGCCCCGTTCCCCTTTGTCGCTTGCTTCTTTCGACGGATGTTTGACCTTGCTTTCCAGTTCTTACCATAGTGATTTAACCGGGTTTTTTTTATCACCCAACATAAGTTTCATAGATTGTTAGATTCAAAAGTCATTATTAGGTTCAAGATTTCACTGTTTCAAACGAAAGGTGAAAAACAAAAACAAAAAAAAATTTGTAGCCCATTTCAGATTTTCGCCGCGAATAAAAAAAAAGTCGAATCGAAGATATTTCTAGCTATACAACTCTTGCGGTTCAAGTTGCATTTTATAGAGAAATACTCTTCAATTAAATCCAATTGAGTTTATTGAACCTTATATAAAATCTCAACTGTAAACATCTCACAGAAAAATAGAAATAGCGGCGATTTTTATTTTCAATAAATAATAATTTCGCTTTTGGTTTTAAGCGCATATTTTTGTGTTGTTTTATGATATAGAACTTTAAGTCTTCGTTGTTTCTTTTTGTTCCGTCGTTGTCTGCGTTTCTTGTCGAATTCTTGAAGATCAAAATTTTATGTAGTCCTTCATCCGAAACAATGATCTCATCCGTAGTCCGACTCACGATAAGTACCTAGAAAAGTGTAATCGTCTCGTCTCCAATTAGAGCTCTGACATAATAAATTTATGGCTTTCAGAAGACACTTATTTCCCCCCATCTACGCATTCATTAAAATAGTCGATGAGATATCCAGAAACACACTGCTTACATTATGTTGGAATGTTGATGAGGTGCAAAAGGCAGGCCCGTCATTTGGGCGATCAGGGGTGGGGACAATTGACCCCCCCCCTGACTTAGACCTATTTACATTGTGTTCATGTACTTTGATGTTTTCATTGCTAATGCACCCTTTGCCCCCCCCCCCCCCTTGAAAAATTTTGAAATAACAGGCCTGGAAAAAAGTTACCTCTTTTGCCAAAGATGACTGCAGAGCGCATTAATTTCTGACTAAAGTTTAGAATAGTTCAGTTTTGATATTAATTGCAATATTTGTTTTTTTCCCCTTTCGTAATTGAATAAAAGTAAATCTATAGAATGTTCTGACATTAGAGGGTTTGAATTCCTTCGTTTTGCTTCATGTTAACCTTCACAAGCAATGCTTATAAATTTATAGGGTTTCCCATATTTTTCCAAGCCGTGATACCGTGGAAAGAATTAGAATTTAGTCATGGGGGGGGGGGGGGGCACAATAGTCATAAAAAATATCCGTGGTGTATCTGATGGTTGCATATTTGTACGAGTTTGGAGAAAACTCGGAATAAGTGGGAGAAGCATACAAATACAGTCGAGTCCCGCACCAATATGGGGTCCGCACCAATTGGGACCGAACACTGTGTGGGAGCGGAAATTCGGAAAAGGCGGATTTCTTGAATAATGTCAACGTATTGGTTAAAGCATACATTATGTGCAGAGACATTTGCCAGTGACTGATTTTACTAAACTGTGTGTAGTGCAAATTAGTTATTGCGCTTATTCCACGATCGTCTTTCTAATTTTTTCTGTTTTTAAGTTTTAAAAAAAAAATCGATTTACTGAACTTTGTTCGGAATAGGCGGATTTTCGGAATAGCGGAACTCTACTGTAAAGATCATAACTCAGATTTTATTAAACTTTTACGAAAGTACTTTAATTGTTACCATCACAACTTTGTTTGCTCATCAACGCAGGAGATTTTAATATCAAACACACCAAGGTGGCACCCCTCGTCTCTCGGTGTGGCATCCAGTTTGAGAACCCCTGGATTTTAACTAGTTGGAAGCGGTATGTATTGTAAATATTTGAGACAGTACTATAGAAAGATAGACATAACAATTATATTCCAAATTAATAACTTCTCTTTGAATGTAAAATGCTTGAAGAATTAGAGAGTAGACATAGTCACAGTTAATTAATAATTAATTTTTTAAAATCGCCATGCTTAGCAAAAAGTTCTGTAACAAAGTTGAACAAAAATAATTTCTTGAACTGCTGTGGCGATTCCTTGCTTACATTTTGCGCATATTGGCGACGACTGATTTTGAAGTTTATCGGTGGGTTAATTAGCCCTATTGACCTTCCCGTAAATACCCGCTTTGCCGTAGGGCTGCCACCTTTGCCTGGCGTCGCACTGATTGCGCTCTCAACTACAAGGGTTGGGGTGGGGGTTTATTAGGGTCAATGGCCTTAAACAGCTGTGTTGATGTATGCATACAAGAATTATTTAAGACCCCCTCGTCCTCCCCAAAGAAGAAAAAAAAACCGGCCCCATTGCGCACAAGAATTCATTCTATTAATCCGCAAATTTCAGATTTCTTTAATGAAAATGAAATAAAATCTTGTTTCGGTGCTTTTAAAAAATGAATTGTAAGTGAGTAAGAAACATTTTCCAATTTATTTTCCCTTAACTATTTTCGAGTATCGTTTTTTTATTAGATTTTTCCCTTGCTTGAAGAAACATCTTGTTGTGTCACTTATGAGGAATGCCCATGAATTTTTTTTCTACTATCGATGGGAACCTAAGCCTTTTTCTTCATCTAAATTGTACGCCCCCCATCAGCGTTGCAGAGCGTTGCAGAGGTGTGGGAAATCTTGTTCTCTGAGGTCAAGCTTTCAGAAAACCGGGTCTCTCGAATAATCTTCTTTCTTCCTCAAAAGAAGGAGAGCGAATTTTTACGAGCTCGCATTCTTCGCGAACGTTTTCAAAAGAACGGGCCAAACAACGAGCTACTTCTCATGCAGGCCTTTCATGTCGAGCAGGAATTTCGCTTCGATCACATTCTCTTTTGTGCCTTCGATCTGAAGGGGGTGTCTGGAGGTGGACTTTTGTGTTCTATTTTTGCAACGAGGGAGAGAGAGATGGAAATTGCCTTCGGGATGTGCGCCAGAAATGCGGGCTGCTGTTTTTCCTAATGGTAGTGATGATAGTAAAACGTACGAGAGATGAATCGTTCTACTAGTACTTGTTGGAAAACGTCTGCCAAAACGTAAATGGGAATTCCAGTTTTGCACGGGTAAATGAATTCCGTAATTTTGGAATTAAGTGCCGGTACTGGAATTTCCATTAGGGGAAATGATGTAGTTGCAAACTTTCCAGTAAAGGAACGTTAAAATTTCTAATGCCTGTGAAAGCATTTCACACTGTATGGCATTTGGTTTGAAATTTTGTAATACAATTGAAACTTTTTGAAATATGAATGTATGGGTGTGTTTTTTAAATTTTAATTATACTTTTTTTTTGTCGTACATAATTTGTTACTATTCATTTTATTCAAAAATAAATAAATAAAAGGAGTTGAAAAATGCTATGAAGAAATGCCTCAAAATAAAATTAAAATACTAGCGCCGTACTGAAGTTATTTAGTTTCGAAATCCATTTTTCGTCGCTGTATATGTGATTTTTATACACCTAAAATAAATTTCATAATTTTTTATAAAATTTCAATATTTTTCCATTTCGGCCATGGAATGGAAAATAAATGTTATTCCGGTATGACATTATATTTCCATTCGTGACATCATTTATGAATGATCTCTTACATGTATACTGAAAATTATTTGAATTTAATGTAATAAAATGACTAAATATTGCGAACATTAATACTTCTTATTCATAAGCTTACAAAAATGAAATCTAAATATGAATGTAGACTTTCAGTACTTTTTTCAGATAATGTCCTAAAATTTAATTTAGTTCGTTGTTTTGTTCCTCATTCATTTCATCGATTTCGGAGCTTCGTAGTCGGTAGTTCTCTCTTTTTTTTGCATTTTCAGCGTTTGTAGGAATCATTCCATCCACTTTACGACCCTCGGCGTTATATTCACTTCAGTTCCTCGGAACAAAGAACTGTCACTCCCTGGTCGGAAGAAAAAGGGGGATTGAAATATGACCGGGATCCATTTCAGTTCAGTTCGCTTGCATTGTTTTCGCTTGCCACCGAGTTGTGCTGAGATGTGTCCATAAATATCCCTCCCCCTCCTCAGCTGACAGTTTGTTCAGTGTTTACCGCGTAGTATTTATACTGCTCTTAAACTATGAACAGTTTGTTTGGACCACTTAAGTACTTCCAGTAAGTGGCTGAAGCGAGGATTTAAACCTTCTGAAAATAGTCAAACGTGTACACACCTTACACCTACACTTGCACCCGCGTGCGACCTGCATAGTGATAATCAACTCAAGTGGAGAATAGCTAGATTCTTCAAGTGTCTAGTTTCCCTACAGTCATTTCACCAGAAACTGGAAAAAATTAGTTTTTAAATTTAAGGAACATCTGTGATGTGATGATGTTAAGAATAGATTCAAAAGAAGTTATAAAAAAATTAACTTTTACATTGCAATGATACCTCGATTCATCGTTTTTGTGCGGATATTCCAGAGATGTGATAAATGCGGGAAAACAATGATTGGGAGTGAAAGCAGGATTATAATTCTATGTCCTGCACACTGTCTGTCTGCCACAAGAAAAGCTCACGCCGAAATGTCTGCTTGTCTGCCACTATGGCAGTGAGGTGTATCTCATTTTTCCGAGTGAAGTTCAAAAGCATGGAACATTGTCTTTTGAACTTCCCTTGAAAAATGAGGCACACCTCATTGCCTTAGTGATAGACAGGCACAGACATTTTGGCGTGAGCTTTTCTCGTGGCAAACGGACAGTACATAAAGCTTCCAAATGATTTGTCCGTAAATATCCCTCCCCATCCTCAGCTGGCATTTTCAGTTCTGCATTTTGGTAGTTTGGATTCTAATATACGGGCACCTCCCTCCTTTGCCCTGGATTAACTCATTCATAGCATTAACATTTGGCGTAGTGTCGCAAATCGATGCAGAATAATAATGGATTGTGCAGTGGTAACCCTAGGAGCGTCATTCGTTAGTAGCCACGTGGGCCGGAGATGTCTGCAAGAATTTTCCTCCTCTTCGGAATAAAACCAATTACGCTCCGGCATAGGTCATTGGTTGTACTAGATAATAAATTTATCACGCTACTGGTTGCCAAACGTGTACTGATTGGCTGTCATTTATTCCATGTTTAAAACGTTCATGCGTTTTCGCTCAGAGCATCACGATTTATTGATTGCTCTGTGACGTGAACTAATTCTCCTACTCATGTCTTTTTCTCTCTCGGAAGTCACGATATTTCCCATACTTCGCCTCCTCCCTCTTTTATATGCGACATAATCTGAAATAATGTTATCCAAATCGTATAACCTGGTGACCCTTGAAGCACTCCAACACACCCCGATTCACGTAGTACACATTGAACTATCCGCTCAAAACAAAGAGGGTCCGAGCAATCCAACATTCATTCCATTATGCCTCGATGAGTGTCAGCATCACAATGTCAATAAAAATGTGGACGCATGGTAACCCTATACCTACATAACGATGCTGTTGTGAACAGCTGTAGTGAACAATGTTATTAAAAAAAGTTCGTACGTAAAAGATTGCAAGATACAGTATTTACATTTATTTGGAATGTTTTGTAATTTCTTTCAGATCTTATTTTCTTCGACCAAATAAAAGTTTTCGCCATTTATATTTTTGTGGGTTTCAGTAATTTCATTTGCATGAATAAAACAATTTAAACAACCAGCTGCGGAACAATATTTTTCAGTAAAACAGTCTAAATGGACTTTTAAATGGCCATTATAAAAATAGAAAAAGCCGATGAATGCAGGAGGAAAAGATATGAGAAAGTGGATCAAGTTTGTACTCTATTCTATACATTAATGCTTGAAAACATCCTGCTTGTTGATTTCCATCTGTTGCGTGCATAGTAATTAAAATATTTCTAATAGGCTAAATTGTTTCAGCCAGAGATCCATTTACATTAAAAAAGTTTCTTATGATGGGCTGGCTATAGCGTGGCATAAAGGTCAAGACTCAGAAATTTTGGAAGTGGCCACTAAATAACTTAGTGGCCACCTATGCGGGACAGGGGGGGGGGACATGCCCCCCCCACCCGCCGAAATTCCTTATGTGTCTTATTTTCAGTGAAGGAAACATAATGTTTTGTCAAAATTATTAAGTTTATAAAAAAAAAAAAAAACTTATGACTTTCAAATTGGAAAAAGAAAAACTAGATTCGTTGGTGATGGTAAATTAAGGAAATATGAATTTTTGCGATATAGATTTTTGTGTTGAATGTTATACAGTACAAAAGATTCAGATGTAAAAGTTTTGTTAATAATAGTTGAAGCAACATATAACAAAAATCCCAATTACAGAAACGAACCTTTTACAAAAAACAGCGATCATAAATACGGACCATTTTCGAACACGTAAAAAAATGCAAATTTTCCAGTTCTAAATTTGTTCAGTACATTTTATTTTCATTAATCTCAAAACTTTTTTTTCAAACTTTCACAGCATTTTCAAAATGGCGCGACACTTATGTTTTATAAGTTTTTGCGAAAATGGCCGATCTGAAATGCAAGTGTTGCTGCTATAAGGAAAAAAAAATCAAGATTTAGATTGTTTCCCACTGTATTTAAAAGATTTATATGGCAGAGAGAAGAATTTAAAAAAAAAAAAACAGCGCAATCGGGAAACGTTTTCGCCATTTTTTTCTTGTGGAAAGGGAAATGAAGATTATCGGCCGAAATTCGGTTACTTGAATGCCGAATGGATGCGTTTTTATTGTGCTTGTGTGCATGAAAGAAGCAAGAGTTGTAAATTCTACAGATGTATTTGAAAAAAAAAAAAAGGATTTACTTTAAAAATTAAAAAAAGGAAAGGTGGCGATCGCTCTTAATTTTTTGAATCGCCACTTTTTCAAACAAGGTCGCCACGTGGCGAGTGGCGACCGTGAATCTTGACCTTTAGGTGGCACTTTATCTAAATACAACATTCTTTTCATTATGTAAGACGTTCCTCTTAAAACAAGGTTCGGAATAAAAAGGTTCTGCTGTAATTTAATATGTTGCTTTCTAAACCCTGCAAAGATTTTTGCTGCGGCTTCACATACTCCTTCGAAAATGTGGACTCTTCAGTTTTGCTTGGATCGAGATGTTTCATCTCCGCATCCGCTGTTCCCAAGCAACGGTGTCAAGGACGAACGGAAGTCATTAGTGTCTCCGACCACCCTCGCCCAATAGACTATGGACCCAGCCTTAAGTTGCGATCGCAACATAGTTTCGCGCGGTAAAGGAATGGGGCTCGTCGATCAGAACGTCGTTTGGGAACAACTTTAGATTTTCCTTTGAACTTTTTATAGCTTTTTTAATTTGGGGGAAAAAAGTGGGAGAAATAAAAAATCATGATGGTGTCTCAATAGTCGCGTGCATCTGATACTCTATTCTTTTAAAAGGGATGTTATAAAAATCAATGTAAACATCGATTTTTTTTGGTCCGTACTATCACGTTATCACCTCCACAAGACCTTATAAAATGAATGTTTTCCCTCGTCGTAATATCATGATGTTGAAAGTTATAAAGTACATAGGCGTTTATGGATTTTTTTTTTTTTTTTTGGGGGGGGGGGGGCGTAGTTAGGGTGCAAACGGAGATGTTTTTTTAATCTCAACTCCCCACCCCCAAGAAAAATTGGGCCTCAATCCGCGAATCGTTAATTATAAAATCGTTATATAAACCAACCCTTTCCCGGAGAGAAAAAAAAACCGTTTACGCTACCGAGTGAAGCAATTAAGAAACACTTTATAACATTAATTTCTAATTAAGGTTTTGTACTTTCCATTCTTCTGGTCCCTCCTATCTTTTTGAGGCACGTCCGTTTAAAACGATATATATCTTGTTGTCACGTTTCTCTGAACTAAAAGTGTCAATTCTGGACACAGATGTAAATTTTTAGATAATATTTGTAATGCATTACAAATTTGGTAACAAAACTAGTAAAAGTGTGCAAAGAAGAAGAAAGAAAGAAGTACTTAATCTTTTTTAAAAAATGTTTCTTTATTTCATTATATGTACTACTGTCTGATCAAGAAAAACATATCATCTTTCTGTAAGTTTTTATTGAAATATTTATTTTTAATCTGAGGAAAATTTCCTAGACTAGTTTAAAGAGATATTAGATTTAGCTAAATGAGAATAAATGCAAATATCAGTTGTTAAAAATATAGGAATAGAGAGTATATATTATAAAAAAAATACTTTTATAAAATATTTTTGCTAAAAAGTATCGTATAGATTTTTTTTTCCGTACCGAATCTGTTTTGTTCGGCGATTTACTCTTTATGTTTACACATGATAGAAATATGTACTTCTCTTCTTTAAACAATTAAGTACGTTACTGTCGTGGTTTTTCCACGTATGAAGTTATTTATAAAGACAAATGCATGAGCTCGAGGTTAAAAATGATTCATCTGTTTGTGTGTTTTTCGAGAGAGCTTCTGAAAAATGTGCTGGTATTTATGTTCGATTTCAAGTTCAGCGTAAATTCCGGTTTGTGTGTGAGTCGCATGCGCACATGTTGCCTTTTTTAATTTATGAGCATCGCTGCCCTTGACGCCGAAACCGTTACAATCGTTTTTTTCCTACCCATCCTACCCTCTTTTTTTATTTCGTGCCTTCCTCTTGTCGTGCACTTTACGATCTCTCAATGTCGGATCTCACCAAAACCGTGTTTGCTTTAGCGCAACCTGTTTCAGAAATATGTCGGCGGTTGATGAGATTGTCTGTTCGGCTCTTAACGGTATTTTACTTCTGTATTTAATTTTTGTTGTCATTGTTCAATCATCCATTGCCATTCTGTTAACAGCTTCCAAATGAGTGGCAGTAAAGGTTTTGACAATCTTGTTGTAAGGTAATGCATGGCAAATAGTGATCTTCGATGCGAGGCTGGACCATGAAGTGGGTCGATTTAATCAATTCTTTGTTAGCAACTATAACTCTGCGTTAGTTAAGATTAAGAATAGAAGGATGTGTAAGTGCAGTGCATTTCGTGAAATAAATGTTTGCAATGCAAATTGCAACTACACTATCTGCCTACTTTTCTCCACCAGACCCATACCTGTTGCCGAGGCCTTAGGATTGCTTACGCACGGGGAGAGGTAGTGGGGTCTACGGATTTTACATGCACATAGCCCCAAGTATACATGGTGGTCTTCAGTGGGTATCGAACGCGCGACCTTCCAGGTGGAAGTCCGACGTGCTAACCACTAGGCTACCACGGCCCACTATCTGTCTACTGACAAAGATGTAGGGATTACATACCAATTTCCATCCCGCGGTATTTCGGGATTGTGTGGATCTAATCCCACGGAATCCCAAGATCCTGCAGGATTGGGTTTTCTCTTAATACTTTCATTTTAATGTTAAATAAAGTATTTTCTGGGAATTTTTAGAAAGGACTAATTTTTTTACTTGAATCGATTTTATTACGGGTTCAGTGCACAAAGTAGTTGAATATTAAGTACAAAGTCATTTTCACATAAGTAGCTGTTACAAGCTACTTATTTTCTGCATTTATGACACATGAAACTGCTTTAAGTTAATATTTATTTGCTTAGGGCAATAAAATTTCGCTTTTTTTTTGTAAATAATGTTAGTAGGTACATTAAGGGGGGATAAGTGACATATGTTACTTTCATGAAAATTATAATATTTTCATCTTTACAAAATTTTTACCTTTATCAGTCTCTTCCTCTCATCACAGTTTTTTTCGCCGCATTTTATCGCCCTATTGAAAGTTTCTGTTTGTCAACAACGAACAATCACTGCATTCTTTGAGAACCTATCTCACACTAAGTTATATTTTTATCTCAAATCGTTTCTCGACACTGAGTGTTGCAAAAGAAACGAAACATGCCTACAAGAAAAAAAATTTTTTTTGTGCCCAGGATTTTAGAACTGGTTTTTGGCTACACTGTATAGCCAAAAAAATGTCACTGGACTCGGACGTTTTTCATTTTAGATGTTTTTTTTTTTTTTTTCAAATTTCTACCCAAGATGTTCAGTAACTTTTACCACATACAACGCATGCCTCACCTCTTGCTTGTATGAAAGGAAATATGCATTGTTTAGATTTTGTATTTTTGTTCATTTTAGACATTGGGGTAAAAATTAATTACTCAACACTTTTATTATTTTATTTATTTCTGTTGCTAACTGATGCATCTAAAGTCATTTAAATTCTCACCAGCATGTACAGCAGCAAAGTTTTGCCTTTTGCAGTTCGTGTAATAAATCATTTTTCTTTCGTTCATCATCAAAAGCAATATTCTCGACATCGTTGCAAGCGGACAGCTGCCCTCCTGTGTCTCCCCCCCCTTTAATCCTTCTTATAAAGAATTACTGTTCATATACGCTTTATTTATTTCTTTCTGTCTCATAATACTCCCTGTTATTTCAACGAACCATTTTCATTACAGAATCTGACAACTTAATGCTGTGCTTACTTTCTGTGGGGAACAAAACTTAAGCTTCTTTAGTTTTCTTTATTTCTTTTTGTTTTTCCTGAACTTTTTTTTGCCTCTTTGCTGCTTTTTTTTGCTATTAGTATTTATATTGACTTTCTTCCTGTTCAGTTCGCCATGAGCGACAGGTACGTCATTTGTAGCCTCAGGCACGGTTACAAGTTTTTAAAAATATTAAAAAAAGGTATTTACTAAATAAATGCAACATTTTTATTTCCCAGGCTTTACTTTGGCTGCTTTCCAACATCATTTATTTTCTTCTGTTTTTGATGAGTCCTCTCGTTTAACGATTTCCAATTTCCTTCGATGTTTTAAAACTATTTGTTAGGCAGCTGGACAATCTGGTCTGGAAAAATGCTAACCGTTGCGTGGTTTGTCTGTTGACAACTGCTAAAATGAGGGAAAAGCAAATTTTGTTTCTATCTCGTATGTATTTTTCTGTTTTCTTGAACATAGTTTCCAGTCTTGCAATGCTTGGGGACCTGTAAAATAAAGTTGGATAAAAACAAAAGACTCCGGAAAATTCAGGAAACTACAGTTGTTAACGAACTGATTGGGACCGACAAATCCGTTCGTTAAATCGAAGCAATTCCTTAAATCCAATATCAATTTTTGTAAAGAGCATGGTATAAAAATATCAGTGAAAAATAACCCTAGATATACAGATATAAAAAAAGAATGATTATTGTTACTATGAGCTAAAAAAGTATAAGTTATACATATCAACTTTAAAATGATCTAAATTCCTTAATTAATGCTACTTGCTTTTAAAACTTTAAGCAAGTGGCTATTCTAGGACCACCTTATCTGTGTTCTTCATCATGTTTCTACATTGAAAAGGGGGAAATACTGTCTTTTGAATCCACCAGAAATGAGAAAAATCTTGTATTACACACTTGGGTTAGGGTGTAAAATATTAAAAATTTTATGTGGGAAAAATCCGAAATTTTAGTTTTATGTGCGAATTTTTTTTCCAGCGATTGTTGTTCGTTAAATCAAAGCGAAACATTCGTTAAATGAGAGCATTATTTAGCACATTCTTGTCAAGACAAAAAATATTAGTCAAATCGGAGAATTCGTTTCATCAAAGTACGTTAAATCGAGGTTCTACTGTATTCAAAATGTAAAAGATATCAAAGTTTCGCTCTCTTGGTTTTTTTTTTTTTTTTTTGATAACCTTAAGCAGGTTATCAAAAAGAAAAAAAAATCTCTTCCATGCCAGCATTAGATTAGCATTTCTGTAAAACTGTGCTGAACTAATTGGTAACTTACCAAGGGTCACGCCAGAAGAAATTTGAGTTCGTTTATGGACCCGTTACAAAATCAGTCAAAACGAACCCTTCACAAAAATACAATCAATCAAAACGGATTCTTCACAAAAATCCAAAATTAAAATATTGTCATCCCAAAGTTTTCGTTCCTATTGAAAAGTCAAATAATTTTCACAAAATTATTTGGTTTTTCGTATTTTTTTTTTTTAATTCTCAAAAATAGGCTTCTGTTGAAAATGCTGAATCGACCCTTGTTTACTGCACTCAAAATATACGCGCTTTTAATAACCCTCGTTGAGCATCCTGAAGGGAGTTACTTTGATTTTCGTCTACTCAGTATGCAAATGCACTGCAGCCATTTTTTAAAAAGTCCTTCAGGAAGGCGTTCTTGCTGAATAGAGTTCTTAAACGAAAAGTATCAAATAAAGTTCAATTACTATTTTAAATTGAGTGGGAAGGCTAAGTAGTGCAGCTCCAGCTACAGCAGTTGATTCGTGAACATGGAAAGAGGAATGACAGAAAATGTACAGCATAGCAAAAGGCTCATCTAAAGCATTTTAACCCTTCACCTATGGGTAGATAAATACAATAGACGATTTAGCGAAACTCTCCTGTGGTACGGGTAACGTCAACAAGTGGTTTGATGAATTTTTGCTGAAAATGTAGATTTTAGAATAAAAAGTTGAACAAATGGAAATGCATTCGTTCTTTACATTATAAGTAATAATTTATTCAATTAAAAATGGCAAAATTAGAGATGCAGAAGGGGGTATTGACCATCCCCTTTTGATGCAGTGTGCGCCGCCGATTTGCAAGCAAAAAAAGCTACATCTCATAGGAATTTTGATCTTGAACAAAAAATTTCCAATCAACATCT
This sequence comes from Octonoba sinensis, assembly GCA_038502835.1. Lineage (NCBI taxonomy): Eukaryota > Metazoa > Arthropoda > Arachnida > Araneae > Uloboridae > Octonoba > Octonoba sinensis. The sequence continues at coordinate 9,916,458 of CM076606.1, read as the reverse complement.
CAAAAAATCGCCACAGGTCGAAAATTGGGCGTCTACGACTAATGTTGATTGGAACTCTCCAGTTTTGCCTTTTTCATGCAAGAAACTCATGACATATACATAAGAAATAGATGTATCGCCATTTATGCAATTTTTGGATACTTTTTTTTTTTTTTTTGGCGTTCAGACAAACAAATTTGAATATATTCCGGTAGTTAAAGGGTGTTAAAAAGCAGAGTAAACTTGTTATTCATGCGTGTATTTCCACAACTAGCGAATGTATTCCCACAACTAGCGACTGTATTTCCACAACTAGCTACTGTATTTCCGCAACTAGCTACTGTATTTCCGCAACTAGCGACTGTATTCCCACAACTAGCGAAATATTAACTATATCTTAAATTATAGGTGAAAACTGGGAAATTTGGTTAGTAGCCAGTGGTCGGTAGACTCAGTTTCGTTAGTGGCCGCTTTTTAAAATTGCCAATAAGAATTGAAAACTAACTCTAAAATTTAAAGTTGTTTCGAAAATGAATTAATTTTTGAAATAAAACAAAAAAATGCAGATGTGAATTAGCGCATGCTAAAATTAATTTAGAATTTTAAAAATTGAATATGTACTGGAAAAAATTAAATATATACAGGATGCTGAGAGATTGAACGTTGAAATTCGACATGAAATTTTCGGCAAAGCACCTGCTCAATATTGGCATGTTTCCATGAAAAAAAATCATGGTAAAAACAATTGGGAAAAATTCATTCCGAACGGTGCGGCGGGAGAAGAAAAACTGATGACAGCAGAATATGCTAAAAAATGACCGTGTAGGAGTGGCGATGGATGCTGCATTTTTTAATCTCCTTTTTAGCCTACTTTCCCGTAAAAGTAAAAAATAATAATAATAAAGCATGAAAGAAGGCTTAATGTATCATGAAAATATCGTTAAAAATCAAGAAAAGTCAAAAATAAGTGAAGTAATTAAATAAAGATTGAAAAATAAAAAATTTGAAAGTAGGGTATTGAGATGGGGAAAAAGTGTGTCTGTCGGTCTGTCCCCCCCCCCCCCTAATAACTTTTGAACGAATTGTCCGATTGGAAAAATTCTTTTTGCATTCGAAAGATCTCGGCGAGGACATCTCATTTCTATATTTTACTTTTTGATTTGAACAATTTTTTGTTCAATTTTGAACAGTTCAAAAAATTTTAACATTAGCGCCTATGGACAAAATTGAAGCAAATTCTGTAAACTCTGGGCACAAGAGCCAAGTTCCTATTGCAAGTATTGCAAGCCCATTGAAAGGAGTTCTCGGCGTGAAATATTGATTTGAACAGTTTTTGTTCATTTTTGAACAGTTCAAAAAATTAACACAGAGCTTACGGGGAAATTTCAACCCTATATAAATCCTGATCTAACGGACCGATTTGCTTGGAACAAACTTTATCGGAAAGCTCTTATAACGTAGAACATGTAGAAATAGAAAGTTTATCCAGAACTTACGAGCCTATTTTGCTATGAAATTTTTTGATCGGGATTTTCAAGGATATTTTTCAGTGACTCAATGAGTGAAATAATGAATGAATGAATAAATGAAAGAGTGAAAGAATAAATCAATGAATAAATGAATGAGGAAAAGAATGAATGAATAAATGAAAATATAAATAAATGAGTGAATAAATACATGAATGCGTAAATGAATGAATAAACACTTGAATGAGGTAACGAATGAATGAATAAATGCATGGCTGAATAAATGAAAGAATGAATGAGTGAGTGAATGAATACGTATTATCCGTTGAAAAAGGTATATTTTCAATAATTAGAACTAAAGATAAATAAGAAAGAGAGAGAAAGAGATAGCTAGATTATAAATTTGAATTTGGTGTATACGGGAAAGTAGGCTCGTATAGTTCTAGACGGAACTTCTTGTTACTACTTTAATCCCCACGTGGCGAGTGGATAGCCCACAGTGAAGCCTCTCAAATCCGAACTAATTGGGGCTGTAGCCTGTTCGGATTAGCCGAAAACTATCCATAACATAATAACGAACCCTAGTCACTTCGACAGTTGAAGATAACTAATTTCAAGTGAAAGATTAAGTGATATTTTATGAGTCTCTATTGTTATTTCATTGATTTTGCAAAGTGATTAACTCAAAAAATTTCAGTAACCAACTTTTACCGTTTCTCAATCCTGCATTATAGTATATAGACTCATTTACAGCTTGTTAGGTATGCTAACTGTTCTTCTTTGTTAATTTTTCAACTGATATAAAATAAGATTGTTGTAATTGTTTTATGACAAAAAATATTAGTTTCTCTTTTTTGCGTGTTTCTCAAACTTAAAATTGTTAAAAAAACTTTTTCGGATATCCCGGAATTTCGGATTTGAGGGGTTTCACTGCATATTTAAATTTTTTTAAAGGGCGAGGTGGACATGAGTGTCGTGTGACGTCAAGATGCAGGTAGCAATGCAAAATACCTCCAATCACAATTGAGTCAAAAAGTTTGCCTTACCGTATAAAACTAATCGTTTTCAGAAACTGAAAGAATAGGATCCAGATCGCAGGAGCTGTAGCACTTCCGAAAACTAGATCACACCTGCTGGTTTGAAGCAATTTGTTTGCGTTTAGCATTTGGAAGAAATGAGAGAAAGAGCATTTGTTTACATTGATTCTAGAAGCATACTGTATGATTTTCTTAGCCGAGACTTTCCTCGAATTTACCCATGCGTCAGGTTAGCTTCTATTTCATCGAACTAGAGGTGACAGTATGAATAAAGATTAGGAAATATTTAGTTTTTATGAGGAATAATAAACTCTCTGCGGTTTTTTTAAATCTTTTCTTTTTTATGTTAAAGATTCAAATTGGAAAAAGATTGTATCGTCATCATAGAAAAGGAAAAATGACAGCGTGAAATATTTCCAAAAGTGCCCATCTCAGCGTATCGCCCACCCCCTTTGCCGGATAGAATCTTCTTTGAAATTAGTTTACATGCGTTTTGTACCACATCGTTTTTGCGTTTACTGAAAAAAAAAAAAAAAAAAGGTGCAAGCCTGGACTAGTTTTTATGTGTTAACCAGCGCGCAACATTCTAATTCAGCCATACGTATCGTTCGTTGCCTTTTGCTAAATGTTTTACTGATCTCTACTGACCAGTTCTCCGGCAATTAAATTTTCTGAAAAGTTGTTTTTGTAAACCTTTTTCTTCCCAAATTCGTTGATATTAAGGCATTCTGGAATTATAACATCCTAAAGTTGTGTACTCTTTTTTCACGCTGAATTTTCACTGTTTACTTGCATAGCTTTAAGCAAAGTGGGACTATTATAGTAATTTTTAAGGTAGGAAGTTAAACAACATAGTACTTAATAAGTAGCTCATACTACATGCTTTACGCTTGAGAGCACAGATGTTATTAAAAAATTGGAGGAGAAATACACAAGTGAGGATAAAAGAAACAAAGGGAAAAAAAAAAAAGACGAGCTTGTATGTTAAAACCTGTTTTTAATGTACTCGAATGTAAGGGGTATGAAAGGAAAAAAAAAGTTTTAACTTTAATTCGATACAATATTTTGTTGAAATTGGGATTAGTTATTTTTCGTCCTCGTTTTATTATGCGCAATATGCTTCTAATACTCGAGAATGCTAAATACCTTCAAGTGAAAAAAAATGTTTTAAAAAGGTTGTAGACTTGGTTTGAAGGAATGTCTGTGGTGCTAGTTATTTGACTAATGCATTTTTGCGATGGTTTAAAGAAAACACCTATGTCTTTCCATAGAGCAGGGATTAGTATTCTTTTTATCCCTTCTCAATGTGACTTTTATGTTAAAGATGTTCTTTTTCATAATTCTCAATTTACTACGATTTAAAAAATGAGTAATTTTTCAGTTTTCATTGATTTATTTTTTTTCTTAATTTAGATAAAAGTTTCACGGCATGTTTTATATCTTTTCCGGCTGTTGCATTTCGAAACGAGAATAGGAAATCCTCTTTGAAAATAACTAAAATATCTAGATTTTCTCATCATTATTCTAACTCTAAATCTTAATTATCAGTTTTTAGGCTTTCATTTACACGAGCATTTCAGTAACATGAAATTTCATTGAGTTGAAAGAAATTTGTTGTAAAGTTATTTTCTGTATATACTTGTAACAGTGGTGTAGTCTTGGGGGGGGGGGGGGGACAGGATGCTTACGGTGCGAGAATAAGTCAAGTCATTCAAATCAAAAAGTGAGAGGGCCCTAGTGTTATAATTGGAAAAAAAGCCCCCCCCCCCCCGGCGGTCGGCTATGGCTCTGATAATTATGTGACTACACCACTGATTGTGTAAAGGAAAACTAACCTGATTTTGTGTCACTTGAAGTTAAAAATTGTGAAACGGAAAATAAGCACTTCGCAATAAGGGGAAAAACGGCGATTCTTTTGATGGCAACCCAATCATTCGATATTCAGTTGAGAAGGCCGTGAAAGGGTGCAAATCCCACTTCATTTGCCGATAATATCCCCGGCTGAGGGGTCGTTCCCGGAAAAATCGATGTTTTTCTTGCCAGAAAGGCTGCACGCGAACGCCCGTTGCCATGGTTACGGATCATGCAACAGTGTCCGCTCCTGAAATCGGCTCCTCTCTGTCTGCGGGGCCGCCTGGGAAAGCGGACACCGGCATATATACGTTCTGTTCTTTTTTTCCCTCCCACACCCTTTCGATTTTTTTTTTTCCATCATAAGCTATCAAGCGTCATGAGTTATTAAGTCCACATTGGCTGAAGGTGTGCAATTTGATCGCATGTCGGAACGAAATACGAACCGCAAATCGGAGCCTAATAAAAGCGAGTGGTACAGATTGTTTGACATATTTTGGAACAGTGTTTAAAACCTTTTTTTTTTCTTTTCAAAGGCGAGGAGAATGTATTTAACATGAGTCTATAAGTTATGTTTTACGACAGGGGTTCGTTAGACTAAAAATAGGAATTACATGGTATTCTAATTTGTGAACATGAAATGAAATATCGTTTAATAAACAACGGGGTTATTAATGCAAGTTTCGCTTGAGCCCACTTTCGAAATTCAAAACTAATTGGATAAATTGCAATGTTTTCTCCGCACAACTTTAAAGGAGTTCTGCATATTTGATTATTCTTATATGCGTGAACGAACCTTAGTTTGTTTCAGAAGGAGAGGGGAGGGCAAGAAAAGTCGAATGCTCATAGCTTTGAGAAGTATTTCTATGTGTGTGTATCTGTTTCATTTTTGTAAATGATGTACATAAAATGTACATATTTTTCCACCTCTGGAAAAAAAAAATGAAATGTCAGACCTAGGGATCGGGGGGCTTGGGGGGGGGGGGGGGGGTTATAATATAAGTGCTAAAAATGTGGCACGCGAATTTAAAAATTTTAAATAATTCCTTTGCATAACATTATCAATTTCCTCTTAAAAAAAAAACTCACTGAACTTAAAATTTGCTTTAAGACTTAAAAAAGGGGAAAAAATAATGAATAAAAGTTGGTTTTTATCTTCATTGTAGCTCGCAAAAATATAGAAAGAACATTAGTTGGACGTGATGACCTTTTCTACCATTGATGCTCACTCGATCGAAACGTATTTCATGTTTCAGGCTTAGGTGTTCTGGCACACCCTTTTTGGGAAACGCAAGATCCTGAGACTTAAAAAAAACTTTTGTATAGTTTCCGATTATGTTCTCCTACTTATCTTTGCATGAAGTCTTCTAAATAATGGAATGTTTCATACCTTATGACACCGAGTCAGTTCTTGATGTTCTCGGCATAGTTTTAAGTCTCTTTCTCTCTTTTTTTTTTACAATGTGTGTGTGTTTAATAGTCTCACTAGCCGACAATACCTGAAATTAATCCACTCATTCTACATCTGCGATTTGCAAAACTGTTAGGCTGGTTGGATATTTTAATAGTTCGATTCATAGCTATGTTTGTTTGTGAGAAAAATTATTTCCTGGAAGATGTAAAAAGCGGACCTCTAAACTTAAAAGAAAAGTTCCCTGTTCAAGTCCAACGCCCGATCCGACTTATAAAACAATCCATATCGCATAAACGCATGTAGAAAAATATTTCGGGGGAGCTGAAACCCCATAGACCCCTCCCTACATACGGCCATACTATGTTAATTTATTATTTTTTATCATATCGTATCCCTTTTGTTTTGCTCACTTTTACAAAGAAAGGCAACAAGTATTATCAGTAACTAAAAAAGAATTTCTTGGCAGCTCAAATTAAAATACATTTATACTTTTATGAATTTGAAAATACTGTTTTGGCAACAGCTTTCAGCATAGTTTTTGGTATTCTGCTTCTCATTTTACGACTGGAATCGTGCCAACGTCACGTAAACAAATTATATCCTGTTTTTTAAGGGATAAATGGGATTTCATCGTTCACTAAAAGACGTGAGAAGAATATTTTTGTAAGATTTTTCGAGTAAGCGCATTTTAAGGCTCTGTTTTTATTATGTTATAACTTCAGTAGCGATATAATTTCGCTATATGTAATAATATAATAATAGTGTTATAATTTCAGCTATATGTTGCTTGTTTTTTTATTTGTTATTTTTTTTCCTTGACGAATGATGTATTTTCACGTTTTGACATTGATGTTGACGGGATATATTTGATGCTTACAAAACTGATATGAGGCCCACCTTGGCTCTCTGCGGCCGTGTTTAATGCGAAAGATTTCTGATCAATTATGCCGTAAAAAAATAATTTAAACACTGAGAATTGTTCTTTCCGAAGTAAACGATTCAATTACTTTCCTCCTCAATTCAAGCTAAGTACATTAATCATTTTACCGAAATTTTGAAACTACTCATTTTGTCACTATACTCGGAGAGTTTTATGTCTCATTTGAAGATTTTTAGTGCTTCTCTAGTTTACTGGTTTTTTGTACTACTGGTGACGCCCAAAATATTGAACGTTTGTTATTTGACTTCAAAGTCTTTTTCTCAGTACAGAAATTTTTACTTAGCAATTGACATTTCTTCCAGTTTCTAGTTTGCTCTATTTTTCATGTCCTTGATTAGAACAAATCGGATTTTTCTTTTTTTTTTGTATGTTTTCCTTTTTATACGTTTTTCTACGAACCTATATAAATGCTTTCATTGCGTGTTGAATTTTGTTTTTCGCTACTATTGTAATCCTCCTGTTATATTTTTTAATTCATGCAAAGCATACTTAATTTTTGAACCTCATCCAAGACCCTGAAATTTACGAATTTTTGCTTTATGTTGTTCATTGGATTTCGTTGAAATAATTCTAAAATGTGGGCTTTTTTTTCGTTCTTTTCATTTTAAGAATTTCAATGTAGTAGAAGCATCTTGCAATTTTAACATACTGAAACGGAAATGCGAGGTAGACTACGATGAACCGATTTGGTGGAGTCGGATTTTTCACCAATTATTAACTGATCGAAGGTCAATAATGTCTCGGTGGGAGAAAATCTTCAAAGGGAGGCATTAGTCCACACTCCACACTATGCTGTCTGGTAAATTATGATGTGTTAAGAATTTTTCTTGAGTTTATTTTTTATTTTCCTTCGAGTGATCTTTTTGGATTCTCTCTCTCTTTTATCTATTTATTTATTTTAACTTAAAACACAGAGTGGCTCATAAGTTAGCTAACTAACCACTAATTAATTTATCCTTGGTGTTTGCAGAGGGGCTTCTTTAATGTTCTACAAGATAGAGGCTGACTTGTTTCTTGCTCTTTTATAGTGTATCTGTATAAGGTTTTATTCTAGAACGGGGAGGGGTGACAAAGGAAAAACAAGCCAAAATCACTCATGTCTAACATTTTGATTAAATTCCCACACCTCCTTCCTATGTTTCGAACAGCTGTGACACAGTAAATGAACGATTTTTCCTGCAACAGCTACTGATTCTCTTCCCCAGAAATACCGGAGTAGAAGTGCATTATCAGCCTCATTCGATTGTTTTGTTATATAATCCTTACAGGGGTATGTTAAGGGACATGTTCAAGAGATTTTTCAGGTCTTGTTATACCGTGTTGACAAATTTCTCTCTGAGCCGATCTTGAAAGTCCGTGATTGCATCGACCTTGCATTCGTCGAGGAACTTCCTCCATGCTGACTAAATTTGTGTCCCTGCATGCCAAAAGAGACAGAGGATCATAACAATGAATGTCATCTTCCGCTTCCGTAAAAGAAGAGTCACCGGTTTTGAGAGGAAACTGATTGATGCAATTCGCTTCTAGACTGATTGACGCACAGGAAAATTCGAAAGTAGGTAACAGAGATAAGAGAGTTGATTTGTTTGTGTTTGGTTCCCCCCCCCCCCCTCCCCCACGCACCTTTCAGTTTCCGTTGTCTGTGAATGATTCATTCATTAGTGCTCAGCTGTTTTTGCCCAATCTTGGCACAGCAGAATATAAGCAAATTTCTAAAAATTGCCTTTATTTGTACATTGATTTGATATGTAATCAGGATCGAGCCAACATTTTTTAACAGGGTTTTTTGTGAATTTTAAAGAGATTTTTGTGAAAAATTAAATTAATTTGTGAAAATTGAAGCATAAGAGTGACGAAAATTTTTATTATTATTCGTACTTCTAAAATTACATTGATGCCCGTCTTTTGTAAGGGAAGACGAAAACATTTTTTAGTACTTTTTTACTCAGAATTACCTTTACGATTCGATCCTGTGTGTTTTATTTCATTGCTTTGAAAAACGAAATGTTACTCCCTATGTAACAAACATTATTCGTCTTGAAACTGTCAGTAAATTTTTGTCTGTTTTTTTTCTTTCTTCCTACTCAACACATAAATACTTCTAATAAGAGGCACTGTCACGCCTAACGTGTTCTGCATATAAGATCATGTTGTGAAATTAGATGAAAAGACTACTGCACCAATCAACACTCGCTACTTTCCCGAAGCGACACCAAGGAAAAAACACTCTTTTTATTGTAGGTTTTTATTTTATGCATCTATTTTTTTGAAAACTGTATTTCGTTTTGCGTTCGCAATTTTTCGTCAATTTCACCAATGAATGAATTTTTGCCAACAAATTTCATTAATTTTTAATAGAGAAGAGGGGTTTGAATCTGAAAAACAGCTTGTTGCATAAGATGTTGGACCAAGACATATTTCAATTAAGTCATACTGAATTTGTTTCATTCAATGCTTCAAATCTAAATCTGCATTACATTTTATGCCGCATAAGTCAGGCAGGGCGGCAAGATTTCCAACTCGCTCCCTCATATATGCGTGTTCTGGATGCATAATGATTTTATTTGCTTTTAAAGTCGGAAAATTTGCACACATCCATTAAATCTAAAAGTTCTTCCACTTTTAGATGAAGGTAGTTACTTCAAGTTGGAGTAAAAAGACTAAAAACGGAAAACTAAGTCTCCGATGTCGAAATTGAGTTATCGGAGGAATCGATTGCTAAAATCGATATTTGCTGGAAAAGATCATTTTTCTTGCGTTGGCAGCGATGTGATTTCTTGCTGTAGGGTATTTCCTGCGGATCATTGGTATTAGGAATCTCCGAGCTGCTTGAATTAACTCAAGCCGTAAAGAAATTGGAAAAATTCTAATGCATTTCCTTTCATCTTGTCTCTGTTTTAGTTTCTCCTCATTAGGCATAAAGATTTTATTTATTATGCCAATTAGGAGTTACTATCCTCGAAGGCAAACTCTATTAAGTGTTCATTTATGTCATTGTTTTTCGAACTTCGAAAGTAATTGAGAGTATTTTCTCGTCTTTCTAGATCAAGCATCCACATGCTTAAACGTCATGTTGGCTTTAACTTTAACTGTCTTCATGTCCATTAAGGCATTAACATTCTATGCATTTGAATATTATACTCGATGAATGGCAATAAAAACCTCTTGTAACAAAACCTTATAAATTGACTATTTTGCAGAGTTTTTTCTATCAGAGATATGCAGAGTTTTTCACAAAATTTTGAACAATCATGTGTCTTCTGATAATTTAAAGGTGCTTTTACTGGTCTTTAAAAGCCAGTTGAGTGCCTTGATTCTGAAATTGTGCTCAAGGATTTTCCGGAATGAGTTTGTGGTAAATTAAGTGGCACTGTGTCCGATTATTATTATTATTATTATTTTTTTGGCCAACTTAACTAAAACATCAGAGAAAAGAAATTTTAGTTTCAAATCAATTCATGCGTAATTTAGGCACTTAGTTAAAGGAATATAATATATGTATGTGCATTTTATGAAAAATACCCATTTCATAAACAAAATTAAAAATGAAACTGTATACAAAATTTAAATCAAAAATTAAATCTAAAACAGTTCGTTTTGTTGTTATTCAGTTTTTCCTCCGCTTCTACGGAAAAATTTCAAAGTGGGGTTGGGGGCGGGGGAATTATTGTACTTTTATAACTGATGTTATGATGTATGTATGCATTTGACAATGCCATTGGTGAATTTCAGGATTTGAATGTAAATACACAGAAAAATGAAATTACTGAAAGTGACTACCAAAGCATTTATTTGTTCTTTTTTACAAAAGCAAAAGGAAGAAAATAGTTATCTTGAAAAGACAACAAAAGTTTTTCATTGCAAAATTTTGAGTTCATTTTAATTACTTTCTGTTTTCTGATTTTGTCAGACTTTTATTAAATAGTTATTTTAATGGTAATATTCATTAATTGACAAAATAAAGGTATTCAACAATACCCAAAAATTAATTTAATTATTTAGGTCGTCGTTAAATTATAGACCTTACTGCCCATCCAGCAAAAATAACAACCCTGAATAGTGAATACCACTATGAATAAACAACTTAAAAGGATAAACGGAAAGTAAGAAATACTTATAGATGGTAGCATATTAGTATGACGTTGATTTATGTGAAAGCAATTTAAAAGAATTTAAAAGCCGTTTAAGAAGGAGGCTTCGAGGCTTTCCCTCTTTCGTGGGAAAAACCTGTAACGAGATGTTAATTATTTGCTCTAAAATCCCCATTCATAGCGCCTCTTTTTGAAGGGTAGAGTTTTATGGACGGGGGGGGGGGGGGGCGCTCTCCCTCCAATTGAGATTTTTAATTGAGAGATTGATTGCGATTCAATCAATTGCGGATCCAGTGTTACGATAAAATTTTTGTTAATGTCGAGAGTTTTGTGTGAGGGGTCTTTTTTAGTAGAAAATTTTGTGAAGGTTCCGTTTTGGAACAGACATAAAACGGTATGATGTAGCTTCAATTTTCGTTACAAAATTTGTGGTTTATGCACTATTCATCAAAAAGAATGCTTCGATGCAAGTATAATTAAATAGTGTTAATTATCAATCAAACATAGAATTACTACTTGTAGATAGTTTTATTTTTGTAGCCGCGGTTTCATAATGCGACTTAGGTTGATGTTGCATACACCTGAGAAATCGTTCTACAGCAAGAAATATGACGTCGTCATAATTCCATTCATGCCGCCCGTTCAATGACGAAGAATGCCAAAAATGAACAAAACTGGGAAGTTTTTTGGAACGAATCACGGGTTTCCTGGATTCTGTCGGTTTCGCTTTAACCCAGCATCTGATTAATGATAGAAATTCTATTTATTCGCTCTTGAAGTCACTCCTGACACACATCCTGTGCTGTGTCTTTCTCCATTTCCGGAGCGAATGCGGAAGGATCTCATCTCAAAGATGGCGAAACAATTACGTCCCACGAACAATGAATGGGGCAGCGGTGTCACTTTCAATTGGAATTGGTGTTAGGAGACAAATGACATTTCATAGCTCAAAGCATGCATGAAATGCATCGTAAGCTGGATACTTGAACGCTGAACTGTGGTTAACGCCTGATTTCTAGTGTGAAGTATGCAGTGCATTGTTTTGTCTTTGTTTCAAGTTTTCATCTTACTAAGTGTATGATTGTTGATAATATTACAATCATGTTTTTTATTGTTCTGAACAGAACATGTCGGCAAGAAGTCCTAACGTTGTAAGCCATACATTAAGATGACTTTCCAAATTGACAAATTCGAAATATTAAAACCTTTACTCAAAATAAGTTAGTTTTGAAGTTTTTTCGAGAGGGACGTGACCCCTTCTTCCCCCGCACTGCGGTGGCCGGCGTACAATAGCGCCGACGTAGTTATGCGTGTCGTAAGAGGCGACTAAAATAGCAGTATCCGATCCGGGTGACGTAAGGCTTACTTTGTAGTAGGACTGGGGCCTCGGGTCGGTAAAGCAGGTAGGCAACGCTCTACCAGCCCAGCCCTTTATGGCCGGTGCTGGTTGTCAAGTGTCTAGAGAGTTTGTTGGGAGGTTCGAAGGAGGACAGCGCTGCGGCCGCACCCCCTCGTATTGGGGGTAGTCTGAGAAACCGATAAGGTATAGTCAGTATGACCGTAGTTAGCACTGGGTGCTCCTTCTTCCCCCTCCCTCCACACTTTCTAAATCGATGAACTCCACTTTAAAAGTAACCCATTGACGTGAATTTATAATTCGTAAATTTTCTAACCATGAGGACGGTAGAAAATGTAACCCGATTGTTACATTTCTGCCATGGACGACACTATCTTCATTTACTTTTTGTTTTATGGAGTTATATATGGATTTGGGAAGTGAAGCATTCATATATACATCGGTCCAGCCTCTTGAATTTTGTCATGTGTTCTTTCAAATTCGCACTATGATGTTATTTCACCTTTGAGTATAAATGTTATTTATTCCCAAACTTAATGACGCTTATAATTCAAAAAAAAAAAAAAAAAAATCCGTCCTTTTTTTTTAGTAATCGATTATGTTTTATTTTGTCTTGTAAATGTGTTCGAACCTCTCTTGAAAGTTTGAAATCCTTCATGTTTGGAAGAATGGACGTTTACTATAATTTTCCTTTTTTAATAGTTTGAAAAAGAAAAATGACCAATATATTTAATGTATATAATATTTATCTTTTTAATTTTAAAGCTGGTATAATGCAATATAAGCCTACGCCGCGGTTTTGCTTTTATTTTTTAATTTATTTTCTGTATATTAACATGTTGGACTGATTTGTAGATTTTGTGTATCCTTGAGCAACCGCACACTGGCTCAAAAGAACCGCTTGGTTTCGAGATCCCCAGCGGCCGTTCTGTCCTCTAAAGAATGCGTCATAATTTTCTCCAGCTCACAGATAATTGCAGGGAGAATTAAAATGCAATGCCTCATTCTACCGATTTCCAAGAATGCCGCTTTTCATTGGAAAAGGTTCCGTTCTAAAAAGTGTGGCGATCGAACTGCAGCAGGGCGTCATGTCCTTTTCAATCGATACTCCCTTGCCTACGTCATCCAAGGTCAGTCGGGTACTCTTTGAACGCGGGCCCGCCTTTTCCCCATTCGCTTTTCTACAAACCGCAGATTAGAAGGGCATCCCTTATGTGTCTTGTCTCTTCCGTGTAATTAACTTCTTGCTGTCTTATTGTACGCCCTGAGTCGCTAAAATTAAAAATATTATGGCCGGATTTGAAGGGGTAATCTAGTTCAGGGCTTGAACTTTTCCTTTGTTACCCAGGATGTCCGAGTGATTTTTATCTTTAACGAATCCTGGATTTTCGGTTGCGACATTTTTTTTGTTGAAAAGTTTGCCATAATTTCAAAAAGCATATTCAAAATTATTATCCTTTTTTTTTCTTGGGGAGGGGGTGTCCTCAATTTTCGTCGCCCCTGAATAATGCAACGTAGAATGTATTTCTAAATGTTAAATCAGTGGTTCCCAAAGTTGACTGGGCTCCGATCCATCCAACAAAAATTTCCAATCTTGTGGGACCCACCTCTTAGTTGTCTTGGAGAGAGAAGAGGGCATTATTGGTAATGTTCAAATTCCCCAGTGGCGAGTCGTGGAACTACTTAATGCTGTCTTATTTGTTCTAATTGAATTTTTTTTTAAAATTAAGTGCTACCAATAAGTATGAAAGGCTGTTGAAATAAGAAACCACAACTTAAATATTCTTTTTTATTACTTAAATACCTACAACTGCAAGGCTATTTTACAAAGTTATTTCAATGGGAAGGGTGTATGTGTTTTATTTTTCTTCATTACAGTTTTAGCATCACCTTCCAACTTTAGTTACTTTTAATCGCAGTGAGTTTGTTGTATCCGATTTATTTCGGTATTTAGTTTTAATCTTAACCATAGCCAAAAATCCGACCTCACATGGATATGAGGTAGTAAAGAGGAGGAAGACTTTCATAGGGCTTCATCTAACAGGCAAAACATAATTCGTATTTAATAGTGCAAAATATTAATTGTTCGAATTATGTTAAAATTACCCGTTCTGTTTTGTCTTAAAAGTGTAAATGCTCAAGAACATTTTAAACTTTGAACTCGAAGTCAATTTAAACCTAAATCAGCATCCACGCTTTCGATACAAAATAAAATCAATAAGAATATTTAAAGAAAAAAAAAAAGTTCAATCTGCTCATTTTAAATGTCACACTTTTTGCTACCGCCGCCCCTCCCCTTATCACAAACTGTCACAATTTCTCGAACCCCGTCACCCCTCAGAACATGACATCATTTGTGAATGACCCCTAATTTGCAAAGAAAAAGTTTCCAGAAGCCGCTCTGCACAGATATACCTCAAAAAATGAAATCAAAGCTCTGAAATGAAATGCGTACCTATTTTTATGATTTGGTTCACCAGTGTGCAATATTATACTTATAAAGTAACTCGATGGTTTTGTTGCTGAAAACCTTCTAAACATATAATTTATCAGTTTTATGTTTTAAATGGGTTGACTTTCCAGTTTGTAATATTGTTGTTTTTGTTGCACTTTGACAAAGAAAGAACCGCAATGATACCCGCCCCCCTCCCGGAGGAAAAGGGCTAGGACCCAATTTGCGCCCCATAATGTGTATCCCCAAAATAAAGCATTCTTTTAATTCGTTGATTTTGTTATCTTCGAACTTTTTGAAATCTCCCTTTACGTTACTGCGATGCCCGTCCGAGATAACATGTAAACTTCCCTTTACATATCTTTCACTACCATACTCACATCTCTATTCAGAAAAGAAAAAGAGAGAGTATTTTTTGTGTTTATTTTTGCAGCTGTCGTTAATCATATTTACATCTCCTGCTAGATTCTTTTTTCACTTAAACTGTTAGGATTTTAACACTCAAGTTCCCTTTTTATGATTGTTTTGTTTTTATTAATCAAGTGCGTTGCACCCGTATTCTACGATACACTGACACAGATGTGCGGACCAGTGGCGGATTTACGCACAGATAACACTTGCATGGTGGGGGCCAATTTTAAGGAGCAGCAAAATTTGAGTAAAGAAATCACGTATTTAATATTTGAATAGATTAATAAATATAAAATCTAATTAGATTGAGCACAAGCATAAAAAAATATCTTCACTTGTTAAATATTATTATTATTTTTTGTTGCATTGAAGATAATTTTTATAACGTGAAAGAAATGGGGAGGGGTAAAATAGGCTCTAAAAGCAGAGGGAAAGCGATTGAACCATTTTTTGCCATGCGGGGGTGGTATTATTTGTCCTTGTAATTAACCCTTTCATTACCGAAAAAATATAAGAAAATTAGAAAAATTAGTTTTTCTATCGAATGTGCATAATTTGGGCCCCAAATCCTGGGGGGGGGGGGGGGGGGGAGTGTGATCAAAGCGGAATAAAGAAGGAGGGGAAGAAATAGAGTTACATTTGTAGTTTGACTCTCATGAAAATGTACTTCAATTATTTTTTTAACGATACTTGATGAAAACTATCAACTTATATTAGGTGCTATTTTCTATACTAATAAATGGTTCAAGTGAAAAAAAATCACATAAAAAGTAGTAATACTGTGTTATAATCTTAAAAATGTTAAGCTAGAAAACTCCTTATTATAAAAACTGTTTTGCTTCCAATAATTCAAATTTTGATAAGAAAATACTTTCTTCCCTTGTTTTTTTATTCAACGCTAAACATGGGTATATTTATGACCACAAAGGACCGTTGCCTCTCAAACACTTACTTAAGGATGAATTGACATAATTGTAAAGTTAATTAATATTAGCCCCTCAAACGCTTAAGGATGACTTGAAATAATAACAATATTTATTAATATTACTGTAATATAAAAGAAGGCCCCTGATTAGGGATGTAACGAATAGTGATTTAGCCGAATACGGAATATTCGGTCATTTCTCAAAGCCGAAATTAAAATTTCTAGAAAATCGTCGTAATAGAAGGTCATCAAATTTGTCAAATTTAAAAGTATTCACCAAGTCAAACACCATGGGCCGTGGTAGCCCATTCATAGTGGTCATGGGCATTGAGACCGGCACTCCCAGGAGGCATTGCATAACCGGATTCCGATCCGGCCACAGCACGATAGATCCGGTTATCCGATGCTTAAATTTTTGATTTTTGAAGTTTACACATATTTTCACAAAATATGCTAATTTAAGTAAATACTTATACTTATATTACGTCTTTGAAAGCTTTGGGATGGTAAAAAATATCAATCTCAGCCGGATGTCCGGCGAAAATCAATATTCTGGCAAGAATACGGGACATATGCCGTCCCGTAGTGAAGTTCGCCCCCGGGCGAGGGCAATTTCTCGAAATACGGGACTATCTCGTAAAATCCAGGACATTTAGCAACCTTGACAGCAGAAGGATAATTGATTTAGTTCGAGTGCCTTTTCCCCCAATAAATTATACGTTTCACCAAGGAATTGGAGCAACGACTTTTACGAGTTGCTCCGCGTAGTTTTAGAATCACATTATTTATAAATTCAATTTATTTATTTTGTTTTTATTGCACAGTGTAATGTTTTATATTTATTCATCCTTATCTTTAGTTTTTTGATTAAAATCACAGGAAAATCATCTCTTCTGCTTAGTTCACTCAAAACAAATTCTAATGCAGCAAAAGTCATTTCATAAATTTTAACGAAATGTTAATAAAATATCGTATCGGAGCAGTGTCGACAAATTTTCGTGCTCCGATCCTGTTCCACGCTCCGCCCCAGATCTTTGGATTTTACTCTATGGGATCATTCATAAATGATGTCACGCTTCGAAGGGGGGGGGGGGGGGTTCGTGAAATTGTGACAAAGGGGGGAGGGGTAACAAGAATTGTGACATCAGGCTTATGCAACATGGCGTGGTATGTGACAAAGCGGGGAGGGGGTCAAATATATGGGGAAAAGCGTGACATCATATATGAACGGTCCCTATATATATGGATTTTAAAGTTAAAATGATGATATAGTGACGTTTGGGACATACGTCACGGTTTCAGGATTCTTCCGCCATTAAGGTGTGTTCGATGTACGTTCTAGGAGCTGTTTTATGTCGCCCCATTCAGCATGTTATGTCGTCTCTGACGAATCGGTGACTTCTGTTTTCGGAAGGGTCTTTTTCTGAAGTCCATAATGTCTTCGCCCCCGTCTCGCCAGAAGTCGATGTTCTGGAACGTAGAATCTTCTTTTGTTGGGCGGCTGACTCAGAAGCGCGCGTTCTGGAACCCGTGCTACATGGGGCTGGGCTATTTTCTCATAGAGTCCCAATGTGAATCATCGTGTAACAAACCATGAACTGCATTTCATGACCTCATGCTCCAATGTTCGTATTGCTCTTTCGACCTTTTTCTCCGATTCTATTCCCTGTGGTCCTCGTGCTTTTATAAATCATTCATTCCCACTGTGTACTCTTAACTTCCTTTTTACGCCCTATTTTTCAACATCGAAAAAGAAAAATGCCGATTGAGACACAATGAAGTCAGATATACAATTGTTATTTCTTGTGAAACTATTTGAAAGTTGTTCAGAAAATTGCTTCAGCGATTATTACGTGATTCTCTTCTCATTTTAAACTTCTAGGGCGTAGACATATGTGACATATATGGTGACCCCCCGCTCTAGGGGAGGTGAAAGGGTTATTACTCTATACCAATTATAATGGGGGTGGGAAGCACATGCAAACATGTTCAAATGCATCGTTTCTAAAAGTCGAGGACGAGCGATTGCCCCCTCCCGATACCGTGCTGACGGGCCGGTTTTTAAGGCAATCAACTGTACGTAAAAGCGATTGTTCCTTAAAGATGACTTTCATTGATCAGGAAGTTGAAAAAAGTTATCTTAAAAAGTTGTAATGAAAGACGTATTTTCTAAATTCATCAAGAAAAGAGAAACAAAGTACTCTAAAATATTTCCGACTTTCTTTTTATTTATCAAACCTTTTGTTTTTAAAGATTTCTGTGCAAAATTCAGATTTTTTTAAAATTGAGAATGACACATGCTCACAACATAAACCACACCTTAATTTCATTAAATGATTGACGATTCAGGCATTGATATTTCTACTGAGCTACAAAAAATCCCAAACAAATACCGTCTACGAATGAGAGAAAGGAAAAGAAAAAAACACAAGGTGGCATCATAAACTGATTAAATGAGGTCTGTTTCTAAATCTTTCCTGAATAATCATCATTCATGAAATTTGTCGTAGTTCAGAAAGTAACTTTCTAACTACTGAAGACGTGCTTGTTAAACGTATGAATTGGATGAGAAAACTTTGTTCAATTTGGGAAATGTATTCTCCCTAGGTTATCGTTAGTATGCGATTCCACGTGGATCTCTTTAGGGGTTGTTCTCATCGTTAATGCTTTCCACTAAAACTGCCGGCGGATATTTCCATCCTTCTGAATTCTTATTACCTACAAAATATTATTTAAAGAACATATAAAAGAAAGATGAGTATGTGCCTCTGTTTTTCTTTTAAAAAAACGGCTGCATATGTCTTGGGCAGTATTTTTAAATAAAACGAAAATTAATTAAAAATAATGTGCTTGTTTTTATTTAGTATAATTTATTTATTTACTTATATATTTATGTCTTACTTAAATTTGACGACTAATCTGTTACAACGGAAAATTCGTATTTCCTACAAATTGTAGCTTTAAACCAATGTATGACTGTACTTAATGCGAAATTTAGACTTTCTGAAGCTTCATACAAAAAATGCGATTTCTAGTACATGTGCCGCAGAAAAATGACCTCACCATCTGATACGTGACGTCATCAATATTCGATATGGTGCATAAAACTAACTTTGTAAAATTATTATTTGTAGTATTTTTCTTAATACCCCCCCCCCCCCCATGTATTAAAAATGTACATCATACACCGTTACTAAATCTTTTTCCGTTTTTAAACTTCTTTGCAATATTTGACTACTATTTACTTATCATATGACAATGCATATTGGCCCCGCTGCTTATGGCAGCTCCGTATTTTTTTCTTTTCTTTTATCTTTCTTTTTTTCATTTTAGAATGAATATATATTCTCGAGAAAAATGTTGCCTGGGCTTCTTTCATTTATCATTTTTCCTTCATCATTATTTTATAAGATTGATTCCTAACACGCTAGAATTATTCTGTTATGGTAGTTTACATCACGCTATTCAAGAGGATTTTGCCTTAACGCAAAAAGACCGAGTGGCTTTCGCATTATGATGCCAAAGTTATTTTTTTTTTTATGATGTCAAAGCATTTCGTCTCCATGGATAATGAAAAGATGATTTTAATAACTGTCAGCACTTTCATTGTTAGAAAAGAGCTCTGAACGGAAAGAGAAAAAATGCGTCGTTCACTTTGAAAGTTAGATGGATGAAAAAGCAAATTCGATGAAAATGCATTCAGTGACATGTAAAATGAATGCTTTGCGGAATAAAGACTTGTTCAATTGGAAATAGTAGTTTCAATGATTTGAAAGATATTGTTGAGAAATCTTTTAACATTTCAAAATTTAAATTAATTTTGCTACTTTACGTATGTAAAATTTTGGTCTTTATATTACCTTTTTAAATTTTTGTTTCATCATGTTTTTTATTATATTTTTTTGAAAATTGAACACTGTTTAAATTAAAACATCTGGAATTTGTAAGAGCAGGCAAACAATTCCATCACTATATAAGTGAATTTTACAACTATCTCACAATACGAGAAGGGTGTTGTTGAAGTAAAGCTACTTATTGGTGTGTTGCTGCTCTTGGCTTAGGTTTGTATTATGTACCGATAGTGTTTGCTGCAATTTTACATTTTGTACTTTTTAAACCTGCTTACTTTGTAAAAAAAATCTTTTACTGCAACTACATCCCCCTCCCCGAAACATCAAAATTGTATCAAGTTTTATATTTCCAAATTGCTCTAAATTATTTTTCGCAAACTTTTAAAACATGTAATAATGTGTAGTTTTTAAAGTGTGCAAAGTATAACATTCATCATAGAAATAGTTTCGGGAGGGGAGAAAGACTGAAAAAATTAATATTTAGCTTTAACGCCAAGGCGTTTAGTACATGGCAAGCAATTAAATGTATTAAAATTGTATTCCTGTATAAAATAACTAAAACGAAGTTTGAGCATCGTTTGAAGCACAAAACCTGATACTTCTTCATAATTAAATTAAAAATACGGTATTTAATCGAAGCTCGTAGGCTTCATAAAGTTCAAGCATAAAGTGGAATTATATTCTTTAAGATTTTCCCATAACAACTATACATACAAATGCTGCCAATTTGCAGCCAATTTCATTATATTTTTTGCTACTTATTCGTATTTGTGAGCATAATATTACGCACTATTATATAATCTTCTAATGTTGTCAGCTTAACCAGCTCGGAAGTATAATTTTTGATTTTTTTTTCTTGTCTTGTTGGCAGATACGCTTACGACTTCCACTTTTTCGCAAACAAACAATCAATTGAGCGTAATGGTCCTCTTCTTAAGTGCAGTAATAAATGATATTTCTGAATAGAAAAAAATAGTATGAAAAAATCTTGTCTTTCCTCTTCAAGAATAAACAGCCATCAAGGAAAACTCCTGTGTTTGTCAAGACATTGATCTGCTGTCATGCGTCTGAATTGATGCGTTTTCAGACAAGGCCACGGGGATATTATCCTCGTGGCTATGAAGCGTGTCGCCGAAGAAAAAGGAGCCATTTAAATTTGCCTAAAAGATCAAGTTATGGAAATACAAATAGGATGAGCGCCGGTTTGGGAGAGCGATTACGTGTTTACTGAGCCAATGTCTTTGATATCAAGGAAAAATAAGCAATTTCGTGCCATTCCCTCAAGGAAATGAAAATGTATTTTAAATCTGCTCTGATGCGGAATTATTGTTTCTCGATGGTGAATCCGTAAGGGCGGAAATTATATCTTTAATTTATAAAAACTTAGATTTTCCAGTGAATCGGCAAACTTCTTGTCCCTAAAACGTCGCAATAGAAATCTGCTGCGTATCAAATCACAGAGATCAATTTATCATGTTCTTCTTTTTCGTAGAAACATATTTTATGGTCTATTTTTTCTTCTAATTACAAAGAAACTTTCGAATTAGCCAAAGTGTAAAAGATTATAGAGACGTATGTATTTTATAATGCTTTTGAAGGCCAAAAAGTATATTTTACAAAGACTATTAGTCATAAATATGGTTAGCAATAGAAAGTTGTAGAGATTTCTTTGCTCTTTCAATTTAACCCCTTCGTTGCTGAGGTATTTTTACTCGGGGCCGTCTATGAGTGCCCGTAGCAGCGAAAGGATTAAGAAGCTATTTTTAATATCAGTATCTGACGATTAGAAAACTTTGAATCTAAAATAATTGAATGAAGTTACCATATATATTCCATAATTTGCAGTTTCTTTGCTCGCTTTTCTCAAACTTGGCGATATTGTCGCATAGTTATAACCAGGGCTGCGGAGTCGGTTGGGAAAAGGGCCGACTCTTTCACTAATATATATTAGGAATGCAACGAATATTCGGTCACTATTCAATATTCGATAGTCGACACATTTTAAAGCGACTGTGCCCCGACATCAGCTTGGCTCCGACGCCATTTCAAATGGCCAAAAGGCATTAAAGTTGTTTTCGGGGGGGGGGGGGGGGGGATTCTGATCCGAAAATTTTCGAGCGCATGTTCCAAAAACTAAAAAAAAAAAAAAAAAAAAATCAGTTTTCCGAAATCTTTTTAGTTTATTAATTTTAAGGTTTCCTTGACGAATATCTGTCTTTTCTTAATTTCTTCAGACAAACAAAATATTTTGTACTACTTTTAAAAACTTTCAAGACAATATAATAACGTTTCCGGAGGAAAAAAAAACACGACTTATGGAATTTTTTAAAAGCTTCTATATAAATAAATACACGTATGTATGTATTGTGTGTTGGGGGAGGGGGGGCATGTTCACCTAAGTACGTATGTAGTTTTTAAAAAAAATTAATGTGCTTACTTTTTCCGAAAATTTTGTGTGAAGTTCCGAAAATTTCTTTTCGGTAAGAATCACCCATGGTTGTTTTTTCAAGTACTATTTTTTTCTTTCCATAGTCATTACGCTATTGATGACATTTATTTTAGAATAATAGTTTATAAACTTATAATGCCGCCAAACAAGCTTAATACCCATTTAGGTATGGTATCCCTTTTCCATTCTAGAATCGGCACAAATTACACGTACGCTAAAATGTTTCCCTTTTGCAAAAAAAAATCTTATTATAGGAAATATATTTTCGTATTAGGAAAAAACAAAAAGGGTATTAATTTGTCAAATGTAGATTTTTCGTGATACGCTTGGAATTAATCTTGTGGTACAATATCACAGAACTTTTTTTCGCTGTAGGACTTTATGTGTGATCTTTCATTCTACGTCACATAGTTTTTAGAACTGTTTTTACCGACTTTTAATATGATCAAACCAGAATTTTCGATTGGGTCTCTCAATAGTTAACGTCGGGCATGTCAATTTATTTGTATGCGTGGAGTATGCTGTCAAAATGAGCCGAATTAAGAAAACTTTACGCATAAAGCAATTTTCCTTTTCATATCAGAGAGTGAATGTAGATACCCGATGTAGATTATTGTTTTTTAAGGACTTTTATTGGTGTGATTTAAAAAATTCTTTTTATTAGGGAAATTTGTCTTGTCACTATTGAAAATAATTAGCTTTTAATGATACATTTAGTGTATTATTTGTCAGAATTATATTGCGTGCCATTGATGATATATTTGTCTTTGAATATATGAAACTTTTTAGAATAAAATTTCAACTCATTGTCGGCAAAAAGAAAGAATGTATTTGTGTAGAGTTATGTCAGAGGGAGATTTTATGTTTATGGAAGAAATACAATAGGATAATTTACAATATTAATAAAGCTTTTAAAATTCATTAAAAAATATTTCTAATTGGAGAAGTGCGATGTCTGAAGTGCCGTTCAACTTGAAGAGTGCTCAATGTGAAGCTCCTATTTGCATTGTATTGAGTGCATAGGGGTTTGCACCAAGTGGCTAGACAAACAGAAAAAGCGATTCCTTTAATGATCGAGGGTTCAATCACGTGACTCGACGAATGGGAATGGACGTCACATCCCCTCCCTCGGTGATTGCTTTCGCTACAGATGAGTTTTTTAATTCTCGTCCTTCAATTAGCGGAAAACAATGCCTTCTTTCTAAAGTGGCCTCTGCATCGGTAACTCATCGAACGATTGCTGAAGGCATCGCTTGATTGATGACGTTCGAAACTTGATTGGGACCGGGACTCGGGTTGGAATTTTATTGAGCAACCTTTGTTCGTATTTAAGTAGTATTCCATGTTTAAAGTTTCGAATGTTGATGAAATCGTTTTCGACGAGTTAGCTTGTGTTCTTTCATCTGATTCGCCATTTTGTTCTAATCCGTAAAATTAAGGAAACACCTTGATCAAGAGCGTAGCTACCATAAGACAAGACTGCAAGGCACTGGGGGCCCTTTAGGAATGTGTTGAAGAATGACCGTAATATCTGAAAATTAAGTTTCAAATAGTGTAAAAATTCGACGCAACGACCGCCTGAGCTTAGGGAGGGTAAAAGGAAGCGAGGGCGAGCGACGTGTTCTAGAGAGGGTTTCCAAACGAGCTGAGCTGTTGAGCTGTATTTAAAGCTTTATTATTATTTGCAATTGTTATTATTTTAAAAGTAAATAAGAAGTTTTTAAATAAAATGCCGAAATGATATAATTTTCTCGAATTTTTCGATGTCTTGAAAAAAAGCTTGTTTCCCTGCATCTTTATTACATTTTAATATATTTTTTATTCTTTTTTTCTTCATTAAAACTATTTCTTTTCTTCCTTTAGCTCCTTATTATTTCTAATCTCGCAAAACTACGGTCTTCAAAAAGCCATCTAACTTAAAATTTAAATAGTCAGTTTCCACATTGCATCTACAAGACCGCTACTAAAATAAGCTAAGATAACCCGAAGACTTTCCTTTACTAAGAAAGCGATTCGTGCTATTACTGATAAAAATAATGCCAATAAACTGTTCTGGATTGATATTTTAATAAAAATAAGAGTCGAAGGCGGATTCAGAGTTTTGGCGGGAGGGGAACCCCTCGTCTTATTTTTCGGAATAGTAACTTTTGAAGTCAGTTAAGAAGTCTAAAATTTAATTTGTTTAGAAAAAATAATAAAACTAAAACTTTCATACTTAAAACGCTTTGAAAACTTCCAGGAATTTTTAGGATTAAATTCAATGGATTGAAAAATGGCATTTTTGACCTTAGTTAATAAAATTTGCATTGAATGTACTTTGTAGCAAGGTCCTCCTGTAAAACTCTCTACAGTGAAACAATGGGGAAAAAAGAGTGAAATTAAAAATGAGGAACCCTTATGTGCTCGGGGCCCCTGGCTACCATCAACTGTTTAATCCGCCCCTGATCACCCTGATGCGAGTATTTGCTTTGTGCTCATTTTAATTATCTCGTATTGTTTCTCCCCTTTGATTTCGAGATAGTGAGAGTTGGAAGCTAGGACCACCAAAATTTCTGAAGTCAAATTTCATTTTATCAATGAAAAGAAACAGTACTGGGTACTTATCGGTTATATGCCCTACATTGGCAGCGGTTTTAGAAATGGCGCCAACATGCTATTTAAACCTAATTAAATCTAGTGCTATTTAAATCTAATATTGCTTTGTTTATATTTCATTTGGGGATGTTTGCGAGCAAAAAATGTAGGGCGTATAACCGATAAGTACCAAACAAACTTCAATAGGAAAGAAAATTTAAATTATTATCTGATAGACTTCAAAAAGTTATTTCAACAAATTGCTTATATCTGTTAAACAATTTGAGCATGTTTTTATTGAACACACACGCACGAAAGTATTTTAAGAAGGGCATTTACTGCAAATTTGCAGTTTCGAATTACAATTTAGTGCCTATTTGACAATTTCACACCTTTGCAATTATAAACAATAAGAATGATGCTTCATTTCATTTAGGCCGAACTGGACCAGTGTGACAGAAGAGCAAGAGCAAGTGCGTTCTTTGTGGGGGAGGGGGATGTTTGACTATTTTAAGTGAGAACCTATTAATTAACGCACCCGCACCAGCTAGGGAGTTTGTTTTTGACTTCGGTGAAGGCTAAATTGCTGACTTGCAAAGTATCGGGTACAAGTTCCAAATCGTTTGAATACTGTATCTCTATCTTAATTTAACATGAAAGGAAAATTAACATTCTCGAAACTAAGTTGCTATTTCTAGTTTTCACACTAGAAATTAGAAATAAATAAATAAAATAATGCTGCTGCTAATTCTAGTTTTTACACTACAAATAAAAACGAAATAATATTACTTGTTCACTTACAAAAAGCCCTCCCCCCTTTTTTAAAGCAATATTGTTTGCATTATAAAATGTTCTTTTTATTTTTAATACTTTTTATATATATTTTAGCCAAAAAAAACTTTAAAAAATGTTTTTAAGTTGATTGATAAAATAGTATTTTCATCAAGCATGTCAAACTTAGTCTCTAACTAAGGTTAGATCAGTGCTCACCCGAAAAAAAATCCAGTTTTGCTTAATAGAGAACACAAAGCTTAAAAAAAGTATCTTCTTATTTTCAGTATTTGTTGTCGATGAATACTGTGCATGTAATGTACATACATTATCGATGATCTTTTGAAAATGTTACTGTGATTATATTTTTTTCTTTAGTTAGTCTTTATTATAAAGTTGTTTAATTCAGATAATACATGTGAGACTGCTTTTTCAAGGCATTATTGTTTAATGTTGTTCATTTTTAATTTATAGTATATTTAATTGAACTATGTCTGGGTGCCAATCTGGTAATAAATCCTTCTGGTCCAACACAAAGTCAACCTGCTGGTCGGGGTTTTGGACTCACCTGTGAAGGATATGGAGAAAATGCAGAACTCTTTACGAGGATGAAATGGATGGGACCTAAAGGCGAATTGATGGAAGGGTCAGTATATTCATTATTTTTAGAATTATTATTCATTGTTCTGCTTCTGTTATTCTATTATCTTTTATTTTTTAAAAATGTATTTTTATTCTCTTTAAAATGCAGTATGCAGGTACATGCTCCTTGGATTAAACCATCTTGGGGGAGGGGGATTCAATTTCTCAGTCTTTGAGAACTCCTTAGACACGGGTGATTCTGATCCGACATTTTCGAAAATTTTCAGGGGCCCGTTTCGAAAAATTATCAATGTATTTATCTTGAGATTTCTTTGACGAATAACATCTAATTTTTTCTTCTTCAGACAAGCAAAATATTCTGTGCTACTTTAAAAACTATCAAATAACATTTCTGGAAAAAAATACTGCTGGTATTAATATTAGACCTTGAGGCTGTGGTAGCCTAGTGGTTAGGATGTCGAACTTCGGATTGGAGGATCTTGGGTTTAAAACCCGAGCCGCTGAAGACCCACCATGTACACTTGGGGGTACGTGCATGTAAAATCCGTGGACCCTGAAGTTCTGAGGGTACCGCAGGGTGATTTTCTCTCCCCTTCACTCTTAGGTCAAAAAGGAAGGGGGCACCATCTGGCGTCATCCAAGTACAAAATGAGCCAAGTCGTGCTTCCACCGTTGTGGTGCTTGTCTATAAATGGAAGGCGCTCTTTACTGCCTTAATTCCTAGTCGCTCTGTGAAGGGGAGCTTGGATATCCAAGTGGCATTAGAAACAGCATATTAGATATTTCATTTAATTGCTTGAATTTTTTTTCTTGAGTTTATATGTGTATATACATTATGTATTCTGTGTTGGGAAGGGAGGGAGGGCAAGTTCTCCAAAAAATATAAGTTTTATTTTAAGTTCATAGTGCACATTTTTTCCGAAATTTTTCTGTGAAGTTCCAAAAAAAAAAAAAAAAAATTTCCGCTGGGAATCGACCATGTCCTTAGATTTCCAAAATGCTCCTTGGAAACTCCTTAAATTATTTTGAAGCAAAATTAATGCAGATCTGCAACTGGTAAGGCCATGCATCACCAAAATGTTTTTTTTTTTTTTGAAACGTGCAAGAACAACAATTTTCTCTGGATTTTTACCATGCCTGTACCATTTTTCAATTTTCAGCAATTTTTCTTCGCTGCATCATGTTCTTGAAGGATCCGTAGTTTTTGCTGTGAAATTAATTGTATATTCTTCACTAAAAAACTTGTAGTAGTTGCTTGGCAACTTGTCTCCTCTGCCCTTGTATATACTAATTCTCTTTATATATATAAATTCTACAAAATTAGGATTTACTTTGAAGATCAAAATAATTTTTTTCTTTTTGAAGATCTCTAGTAGTGGACCATTGTTCATGCGATGCTGAAGGGATTATCAATAAACTTCATATAATCGATTCACCCTTCTGGCTAGATCCAAGAATTGGGGACACATTAAAACATCCTACAAATGTAAATGTTGTATAAACGATTTTTATACAAACGAAGATCCTTTGTGCGAAGGTATAGGTGATTTTAAAGACAGGTTCCTTTTTTTTTCTCCACTGTAATTTAATTTCTAAAGTGTATAAGTGCATTCCTATGTTTTGTAATCATGCCAACATTGAACATCATCCATTTGTGACCAAACATTGCTTGCCGTGTTTGAGGTTTGAAACCTTTTACATCCTGTTGAATTTTCTTATAATGAAAATTTTAATTTGTACTGTTTTTTTTTCCCCCCCAAAACTTTCTGTATTTCAAAAATTATGTTAATACAAAATTCTCATGTACTTGCTTTAACACATTATGAGTAAATTGTTCAATGTTTTATTTTCTTTTTTTAGAATGACTGGGCCTATTGAAGTCTCAAAGGTGGGACAAGCTTTGTTATTAATGTTTAAAAATCCCACATTGGAAGACTCTGGTACTTACAACTGCAGCGCTGTGTATGATAACATTGACAAGCATGATGCTTCAGTGCAGATCACTTTTT
This sequence comes from Octonoba sinensis, assembly GCA_038502835.1. Lineage (NCBI taxonomy): Eukaryota > Metazoa > Arthropoda > Arachnida > Araneae > Uloboridae > Octonoba > Octonoba sinensis. The sequence continues at coordinate 9,888,278 of CM076606.1, read as the reverse complement.
ATCGTAAGTTCTTATTGCTCTGATTCATACATGTTTGACTTTTTCTTCTTTTTTCAGAAAACGCTTTAGCATCACCCTAGTTAGTTTCCCCCTATCTGGTGACTTTTTACCAAATTGTCGCAACATGAATTTATCGATTTCAGGTTCCTTTTTTTTATTGGCAAATACATATGCATTAAAATTCAGAAGTTTATCTAGTATTGAGCTAAAACAAAATAATTAAACTAAATATAGTTTGATATCAATGTTACTGTCGTCATAGAAATTCAAATTTAGTAACAGAAATTAATAAAAGTTTTAATATAGCAAAAATTGCGCAATCTATTTAAATTCAGTTAAAATTACATTAAGTCCTTTCACTGATAAGTTCCCTTTCTTTTGATATTTCACAAAAGTAAGTGTATAGAAAAATTTATTTTAATCACAAAATTATAACCAAAGACTCATGAAATTCATTTCTCACAGCTGCATGCAAATATATGTTGAAAAACAGCTCCCTCACTTATTTAAAAATGGTTTTTAAAAATTGTTGGTAATATTAAGGGCCATAATTTCTGTACCTGAAAGTCGTAGTATCTCAAATCCATTTTTCAAGTTTTTACGAATTTACACACAATGAACATACAGAATACTAATGAGAAAGCCACTATCTACATGAGGGTGCTGAACTTTTGAACCTCCCATTGGAATTCTTTATTCTAAGGTTTGCATGGAAAAGTCTTAGTCTTATAGTACTAAAAATATTTATACTTTAACTTCATCACAAAAACTCGATGGCTCTCAAGTACAAATGTTTTCTAAAAATTCTTTAACAATTTTATACTTCTTTAGTTTTTTGTTTTCATCATGCCTTAGTATCAATTTCTGTGCTGAATATGCACATATTTATTTATTATTACTTGACGTCTATGAACATTTTAAAAGTGGATTTTCTCTTGTTACTTTTGAATGAAAGTTGTTGTTATTTCCAATGTGGAGGCACTTGCCTAGCCAGCATTCGCCCTTTTCCACGGGAATTGCTGACCATTTAAGACTGGTCACCTGATAGGTGACCAGCATTGACCTTAACACACTAGTCGGATGACACCAGATGGCGCCACCACATACATGCCACCTTCCTTTTTTGACCTAAGAGTGAAGGGAAGGGAACATCTCCACCCTCCGGTTCCCTTGGGCGGCTCGGTTATCAAACCCTAGATCCTCTGATCCGAAGCTCCACATCCTAACTGATAGACTACCACGGCCTTTTTGAATGAAAGTATGCTTTACAAAATTACTTCATTTGTCACAAGGTAGATGATATCATCTTGAAGCAGGCCAAAACAAACTATTGTCAAACTTTATTTTCTCTTCAAACTGTATATTAAAAAAATTTTTTTGTACTTTTTTTGTACCCACGGCTGCGCCAAACTGCGCCTAAACGATTTTTCTGCTACATGCTGCTACAAAATGCGTTTTTTTGGAAAAATTGCGCCAAATCGCGATTTTCTGGAAAAAAAATCGAAAAAAATTTAGATATTATATTTTTTTCACCTTAAAATCGGCATTATTCGTTACATTTTTCCTTTAGTCAACTAATTTTTTACCTTTGAAGCAGTTTATTAATGAATATTAGCTCTACCCTCTCTTAAGAACATCAAGTGTGGATGAGAAAATTGAGCAGAATGAGTGATGTATCCCACGCTTGTATAAGAAACAGTGAGACGATTTCTCATATTTTGTAGTATTATAGAGAGAAAAATAATTCCTTTATCACTATTTATGTTCAATATTTTATTTAGTAAATTTTTATTGAAATAGATAAAAAAAGTTTAAAATTTCATAGGACGTGGAAAAAATAAACTTTGCGTTTTTCCTCAGTGCACTTTGTGTTTTCTATTCTAATGTTTAGAAAATACTAATCAATGTGAAAAATCAATAACAGAACAGATGTTAAAAAGATTATTGCTCCATTATAACAATTCGTAAAAATTCCTTAAGCCTACTTTCCACGTGCAAGCAAAGGAGTGCATACGTTCTACAATCTTTTTGCATCCGCTACAAAAATCGGATTTTTTTTCATTTCAACTATTTATAATGTTCCTTTTCAAAGTAAATAAATGAAATGTATTTTTATTTTAAATAAAAACATTGTTTGAAAATATATATTTGTTCCCGAAAGTGTTTAGAGATAGACTTTCAAACGCTGTAAAGTTAAACATTGAATTGCAGCTTTTTTTCTTTTCTCATTACTCTTTAAGCTCTATAATCTGTATCATATAACCACAAGCAATTAAAAAAGACAAATATAAAGAACAAAATAAGTTAAAAAATTAGTTAAGTTAGAAAATTTAAAAAAAGCATGCATACCTTAATGAATTGATGATCTTTAGCAAATATGTTAAGCAATATTATTTGAAGAAATATAAATTTTGTTGTGGGTGAACGACCTCATAAAAGTACTCTTGCTTAAAGTTTCAATTTTTTAACGAGATTTGCAAGCTATGAAATTATCATGCATTTTCTCTTTCTTTATTTAGTTTCTTTCAGCATCCAATTGCTGTAACCCTAGGACTCTTAAAATTTAATTGTAACTATTACACAATTTTTGAAAGATGTAAAGATAAATTGTTAGAAAAAAAATCATTAGAGAATAAATTATCAACCTATAATAAGAAATACATTTTGCCTTTCTATTATAGAACTGAAAAATATAATTTGGTTCTTGAATTTTCTTGCTGTAAAATTATGAAACCCAGCAATTTACTTTTGGTGCCATTAATTACTTCCAAGGCATCTAAGTGAGCATTTAGGATTGAAATTTAAAGGAATATTTCTTAATCAGAAAAATAATAAATATTACTGCAGGTAGAAAATAGGATAGAGTTCAAATATATTTTTTGATAAAATATGAAATTATATTTTATTGATTCAAAATTTTACTGTTACTATAATCACAATGGTTATACCTAAATAAGTACCATTTAAAAAACAAATTTTAATCAATGATAAATAGTTTTAAATAGTTTAACCTTTCATATTAGTTAGTTTTTGCTTATTTTCTTGTAAGAATAGTGTTTTAGCTATTAAACAAAAAAGAGAGAATGTAATGATTTTTGAAAAGAAGAAAATTTTAAGCTTTCTTCTAGCTATTCTTAATCATTAGAAGAAGAAAAAAAAAAAAAAAAAAACTACAGAACATTTATTTAAATAATCTGTTTCTTGAGAAAAGTATTGAAAAACACCTTTATAAGGGTAATAGGTTTAATTAGTCTTACTTTTTGAATAGGTTATGAATAATGTCTTATAAGAAATATAAAAATAATCCAGTTTTTGAAATAATCTAATTCAGTTTTTGAAGGATGACTGACATTTACATTTCCTATCATTTTGAAGACTTGAAACTGCTCTTACCCTTGATGTATGAAAATGACATTGCTTTAAAACAGCCATTTAATATTTAAAAAATAAAAAAACCCTCCAAAAATGATACAAATTTGATATTTTCGGCTCCTAAGCTGATACAAAAGTCTATTTCTTTTGCTCCAAACTGATACAAAAGTTAAATTATTCTGCTCCAAACTGATACAAAAAGGACATTTTACCTGCCCCGAAAGCTGCTACAAATTATGTTAAGGCGGTGGGAGCCCTGTACTTATTAAATTTTTACCAATGGACTTGTTTCTAATTTTCATTTTCTGCCGCAGAGGATATTACGTGGGAAGATTGTGATGAGAAACAAGCCCTTGTCATTAACACAAATGGCAAAGTGAGGTGCAGGGTTTCTGCAAATCCACCAGCTACCGTTACCTGGAGCAAGGATAACCGTCCCCTGGGAGATGACCGGCATATTGTCGAGAGCGATGGGGTACGTGTGTCGGCTGTCACTCAGGAAGACAAGGGTCAGTTTGTTGTACGAGCCATGGTGTCCCAGACGGGAAGATTTCTGAACAGGAGAATTAAAGTGGAAGTGCACGGTGAGTACTGTACTGGTATTTCTATGTATGAAATTTAAATGTCATGTTCCTTTCATTCCAAATAACATTTTTAGAAGAAATATCAGTTGACAAGAACTATCATCAATATCTGAAGAATCTATCTAATTATACTCACTTCCACGAAACAAATTTTAAGCAAATGCTTTCTTATAATTCTGCTTTCAGCCTATCTGAATAGCACATATTCAGCAGTTGAAACTACCTGTCCTGATACTTATTGTAAGCACTCTTATAGCTGTCTTTACTTAATATTAACCGATGACTGTGAGCTATCCAAATTCACACAGTAAAGATATATCTGGTTTCCCAAAACAATTGTAAGGCTTTAGATGAAAGAATTGGGAACTGAATTGGATACCTCCAGCTTAAAAGTTCGTTTAAAAGTTGTCAAATGTCTATTACTTCATCTGTAACTATGATGCAGTAAAAAACTAATTGCAAAAATGCCCTCTAACACTTCATATTAACTTAGCAGTGCTTTTGGAGTTTTAAAATATTAATCTAAAGATTGTTAAAAATACATAAGAAAAATCAGTAACGATTAAAATAACATCATGCAATGCAAGGGTAAAAATCTTCCGCGGATTTATGCTTTTCTGCTTTTGGTATCTTATTACAGTTGAGCGCCATAAATCCGCCGACCTGATATCCACCAACGTCTGAAATCCGCTTTGATTTTGTTCCAAACTGATTTTGCAGAAAAGTAATTTTTGCAAACGTAAAACTAATATATTTTTGGGCCACGATCTGCAGATGCCGAATTTAGGCATTTTAATTCCTCAACAATGGAGTAGAAAGAGACATTAATGATGCTACTAAATTAACATTGGCATTTGATGAAACAACAAATGTAAAGAACAAACTCCAGTTGGATGTGTATGCCAGGTACTGGTCAAGCGAATTTAATTTAGTAACCTGTAGATATCTGAAAAGTGTATTCCTAGGCCATGCTACTTCCGATATTATTTTTAAAGAACTTTCGGATGTTATTTCTGCTTATAATATCCCTTTAAATAAAATTATATGCCTGTCAATGGATAATCCTAATGTAAACAAAAGTGTTATGAAGAAATTTTCTAAGAAAATTGGAGAAAATAAGTTATTACCAATTGGTAAGTGCAACTTGCATGTTGCAAATAATGCATTTAAACTTTTCTAATTGCATTAGGAATGAATTTTGACGAATTTGCGAATGATGTTTATTTCTTTTTAAAGAACAGTGCCGTTCGAAAGGAAGATTTCAAGTGCATGGAGCAAATAACACAAGAGGCTTCACAATTTTTATTAAAGCATGTTAACAGTAGATGGCTCTCGACTGGCCCTGTTGCTCAAAGGTTATTTGAGCAATGGGCTAATATGTGCGAGTATTTTTTACGTTTTTTTACCAAAGCAAAAATTACTAGAAAAGTAGCTAAGGGTCTCAAACAGGTACAAACGCATTTGTGAAAACTTAAATGAACCATCCACACTGTGCTTTTTGCCATTTATTGCTTATACTCACAAGCACTTTGAATTGTTTTCACTCTGTTTTCAAAGTGAATCGCCCAAAATACATCTGTTATTCGGTGAAATGAATAAATTAATCAGAAATGTTATGATGCAATTTATAAAAAATGATCTTATTGCGTCCAAGGAAGGCACAGATTTAAGGGATGTTGATGTTGATAATGGCAGCAATTGGAAGAATTCTTCTTCTATCGAAGTTGGCATGTCAGCCAAAGGATTTTTAGTTAACTTAACTAACACTGATAAGAAAAAATTTCTCCTTAATGATCGTTCTGCATTAATCAAAACTGTAAATTATTTGAGACTGAATATGCCATTTTTTGATCAGTTTTATAAGGACTTGGAACTTTTTCATCCTGTTGCAAAATCATATGATGTCTCCAAGAGTTTGCATTCAGTTACAAGAATTGCTAGAGATTTGAAATTTTCAAATGATTTCCTTGATAATGTTAGGGAAAAGTGGAAGCTGTTTGTTTTTGATGCTACTGCCCATGAAGAACTATCTCTGGAAGTAGAGCGGGTAGATGCATATTGGAGAAAATTGTTTCTACTGAAAGATAATAACAATCGATTAAAATATGAAAAGTTAACTGTATTAATCAAAACTGTTTTGATATTGCCACATGGGAATTCTGATCCTGAAAGAGGTTTTTCTATAAATAAGGCTATGGTTGATGTGAGTCATAGTGAAAATACTATTGTATCACTCAGATTGGTAAAAGACTGCATCAAAAATTATGGAGGGGCATTAAGTGTGCCCATCACTTTAACACTACTAAAGGCAGTAAAAGATTTGCATAAATTGTACCAAGAATATATGAGTAAAGATTAAAAGAAGAAGAAGATAAGCTCAAAAAAGAAAAGCAGCAAATAGAAAAGGAAAAACTTGAAAAGGAAGAAACAAGAAAAAGGAAAAATGATTTTGATTTGCAGATCAGTGAAAATAACCAAAAGATTAATGAGCTTAAAAAAAATAAAGAACTAGCCATAGGCCTAATTAAAGAGGGAACAGAAAGGTTAAAGAAAGCTGCAGCATCTAAAAATATTGTGGAAATGACTGTTGCACAGAATTTAATATCTGAAGGAACTGACCAATTACAAAAATTAGAATCAGAATTGTCTATCTTTGAAACTGAAAAGGAACTAATTTTGAAGAAGAGACTAAAAATTAATTAATCAAATCTTAATATTTTAATATAATTTTGAGTATGAGTTTGTTTAAAATGTTGTTTTGGTCACAAAAGTTGCAAAGTTTCCTTTTATAAATGAAATTCAAGCTGTTTTTGATATAATTTTTGGTAAAAAAACGAGATGAAAATAAAAGTTTAAAATCATCATCAAACATTTTTTCCCTCTTCCTTTTAAATGTATTATAAGATCAATTTCAGGTTCACATTTAATGCATAAAGGTATGTACACTACTACTTGTTTTATATATGCAAATATGTATATAGATGGTTACCCTATTCTTCTATTTGTATTAAATACAGATTGCTTAAAAGGTTAGAAGTTAGATATTTAGATATTTTTTATTGTCTTTAAAAGTTTCCAACTTCACCGTTCCTGCTTTTCTGATTAAAAAGGAACAAAAATTGAAAAGTAAATATTTGCTTTTTCAATAATTTTTTAAAACTTCAATTTTTTTCACTCGGGAACCTTACACTAAACTTAAGAGTAATGCTCTTAGTATATTCAAAGTTTATTTTTTGCTGTTTTGTTCATTAGCAGTCTTACATTATCCCTAAAATTTTTGTAAAATGTTCCTAAAATTCCCCTAAAATTTTGAAAAATTGTACTGCTACCCCTGTGCATATGAATGAATCCTACCACATGATTTGTAATTGATTGCATTTATTTTTATGTAATTTTAAAACTACAGAAAATTTTGTTATTCTCTGTTAATTAAGATAATTATATTTATATCGCATTTCTAATTTTTCAAAAATTAGTGTAGGAATTATTGCACACCTTTCTTTTAAAGGTAGAGGTGATTTAATGGTTTTTCTGATATTTCTAAAATAGCTTTTCGAATAATTATTAATAAATATCTACATTAATTAATACATAATTTAATTTTATCAATTTTCTATTTGTGTTTATCATCTATTTTTAAAGTTTATTTTATTGTCTATTTAAAGATAAGAGTTTTGGTATAAATTAAAATTGCTCTTTGCTCCGTATGTTCAAATTTCTCTCATTCCATTGTTTCTTTTTATAGAACCTCCAGAGATTATTGAACTAAAAGAGAAAATGGAGGCTACTGAAGGTGAAGAAGCCACTCTGAGATGTCAAGCTCAAGGATTCCCAAGACCCACATATTCTTGGTTTGATCCTGTAAGTTTTTTTTTCTCTCTCCCCTTAGTATACATTACTGTTATTTCTTGAACAGTCATGTGAGTCTGAATAAGTATTTGGATTTTCAAAAGAAGAGAAAATATGTAACCAGAGCTGAGTTACTAGGTATTATTTGGGAGCCACTTTTTAATGAATTTTTTAAAAACATTTTTTTGAATAAAATCATAATAATAAAAAATAGATTTTATGAAAATCCCCCTCCCCCTCCCTCATTCTTGTTAGTAAAATGTAGATAATTAAACATGGAACATACTTAACAATGAAAAAATGTTAAAATTTAAGAATTTAGGCATTAAAGTATAGATTGTTTTTATGGTGGTTTAAAAGATTCCATTTTTAGCCTACTTTCGAGTAAAAGTAAAAAAAAAAATGCATTAAAGCATGAAAGAAGGCTTAATGTACCGAAAAATATCGTTAAATATGAAGAGAAGTCAAAAATAAGTGAAGTAATTAAATAAAGATTAAAAAATAAAAAATTTGAAAGTAGGGTTTTGAGATGGGGAAAAAGTGTGTCGGTCTGTCTGTCGGTCTGTCCCCCCCCCCCCCCAATAACTTTTGAACAAATAGTCCGATTCGAAAAATTCTTTTTGCATTCGAAAGATCTCGGCAAGGACATCTCATTTCCATATTTTACTTTTCGATTTGAACAATATTTTGTTGAATTTTGAACAGTTCAAAAAATTTTAACATTAGCGCCTATGGGCAAAAGTGAAGCAAATTATGTAAACTCTGGGTATAAGAGTCGAGTTCTTATGAACAAGATTACTAAAAAGTTCTCGAAGGAAAATATTTTTTGAGTTGAACAAGTTTTGTTCATTTTTGAACAGTTCAAAAAAATTAACGGTACTTTTTCCTTTATCCCGGCGCAGGCGATAAAGTCGCCAATAATGATTCAACGAACACCAAACGGAATACCTCCGCTGGTAACCTTTTTCGTGTTTTGTTGCCTTGGCGAGATTTGCGCCGGGATAAAGGAATTCATTTTAAAACAGTTCAAAAAAAAAAAAAAAAAGAGATTAACAATAGCGTCTACGGGGAAATTCAATCCTTTATAAATAATGATCTAACAGACCGATTTGCTTGGAACAAAAGTTATCGGAAAGATGTTTGGCCGTAGAACATGTACAGATACGAAGTTCAACCAGAACGGAATGAACCTATTTTCTTATGAAATTTTTTGATCGGGATTTTTAACGATATTTTCGAATGAATGAATGATTAAATGAATGAGTGATGGAATAAACGAATAAATGAGTGAATAATTCAGTGAATAAATAATAAAATAGATAAATGAATGTATGAAGTGAAAAATATATAAATGAGTGAATAAATACATAAATGAGAAAAATGAATGAATAAATAAACGAATGACTGAATAAATGAAAGAATGAGTGAGTGAATGAATATGTATTAACCGTTGAAAAAGGCATATTTGAAGTAATTAAGAACTAAAGTTAAATGAGAAAGAGAGAGAGAGGGAGAGTTAGCTAGATTATTAATTTCAAGTTGGTGAATACGGGAAAGTAGGCTCGTATAGTTCTAGACGGAACTTCTTGTTGAGATTCCAATTTAATAAGAAATTTTCTTTTACTATTGATTGTTTTTTTTTTTCAATCACATTTTATGATAAGGGGCCTAAAAAGTGTTTTTAAATGACCCTTAATAATTATTAACTTTTTTTGACAGCACAATGAATCAGTATTTTATGTCATAAAGATAATATGCAGCTTATCCTTTTTAGAAATTTTGAAATTGTATTTCTTTGTACGTATTATGTAGAAAGAAAGAAATGTGAGCACTGTAGAAGGGCACATTGTGGATGCAGATACTGGAACATTAGTTATCAGTCAAGTAAAACGGGATCAAAAGGGAACATACACTTGCCTTGCAAAAAATCCAGCTGGAGAAGCAAAAAGAGGTCTTGATTTTTCAGTTATAGGTGAGTATTTTTTCTCCCCTTTTCCTTCTCTTTTTTTCTTGACTTAATTGTTTTTATTTGAATGAAAATCCTCACCTTCCTTAGATAAAGTTTTCAATTCTAAATTAGTTTTTTGAGCTACTATTTGTACTTTGCACATTTACATATTAAAAGGAGCAGAAATTTTTATTGTGAAAAGTTTAGCAACTGTGCTCTGTTTTAAATTTAACTTTTAATTATATTTCTTCAGAATACCAAAGTAATCTTCATTAACCATGATATTTATTTTTGTTTAGTGAAACCTGAAGTGAAATCATTTGAAAATAAAACCACAGTAAAGAATGAACCTGTTACCCTTGAATGTCGTGCTGCTGGTGATCCTCTGCCTGAACTCAGCATTCGAAAACAAGGCAGGGATAGGCCTTTTGATGATGAGGTGTGTGATTTCAAGTGTTTGATTTTGTAATTTGTACAGGGCAAAAACGGAAACTTCCTTGACCCGCCCCCCTCCCGTATGGTGGTATATATGGAATTTTTTTATGCTGATGCCTGAATAAAATGAACCATCATTATCAGTAAAGCAAAATTTGAGAAACAAAGGGCTTTATTGATTATTTTCTTTCCCGTTAGTAGAAATTGCGCAGCACGGCAGCGAGCGCTGCAGACTTATTTTAAAGTGTGCAGATTAATTAGCCACCTTACAATATTTTCTTTATAATACGACCGGGGAAAGAAGTTTTCCGGTTTTTAAATGATTACATTTTTTTTTCTCCCAGGATAAATAAACACCCTTTTCTTCTTGTTGAGATCAATCAGTGATCTTCCAGTTTTTCAAATATTAAACTGCGTTGTATTGTTTTTACTTTATTTTCTCTTAGCTTGCATTAATTGCATGTTCAATTTTAAATTTTATTAATTTATTTATAACTTGAATAATAATATTTATTTATTTTCTTCATGTATTATTGCTATATATGTCAACTAATTAAAAATGCATAGTTTGATATTTTGTAACCAAACAGATTTGTGAATTTGATTGCACATCATTTGGTGCCGCAGATAGAATTTGACTTCTGAAACTTGTACTGTAGATTGATACAGAAAAATCTGCTACTGGGTTTTCTTTTTTCTCTGTTTGTGCTCTGGATTGTAAATTTTTTTATGGGGCTGTTGTTGGCTTCAGCCAATTGTCCAATTAATTTATGTTGTAGATAATTATTATTGTTTTACAAAGATGTATTATTACAGACTTTTTATTTCGGAGTAAATGTCCGTAGATTGTACTCATTTTTAATGGCTGTCAAAACAATTTGATTTTTCATTTGCTTTTTCTTTTTTTAAACACCTTAAAGAGATCTCCATTGTCGGTTATATTCTTGATTTGTAGTTCTCTCGTATAACATCGGTGCCAAAAGTTTTATGTTAATGCTAAACTTACTTTTTTCTTTTAATGAAACTGAAATTCGAACTTAATAATGTGTTTTTAAAATTTAAATCACTTTGAACAAGTTACTTCATTTTTAATTTTTTAAATTTTTATCTATCTTTTAGATTGGCTTAATGAAAGTAAAAGAAATAAATAAGGTGGGGAGAGAAAATGTTGTAATTTATTAATTTTTATTGTTAATTATTTCTGTGTTTTTCAGGATGATAATGTGCAGTTGAGTCAACGACAAGAGGCAGGGGAAGCTGTATTGGTTTTTACCATTCCTCGAACAGAACGGGAAGATGACGGACTGTATTATTGTACTGCAGAAAATAGAGGAGCACATGTTGAAAGAGCAGGCCATGTAACTGTTGAATGTAAGTTTGACTCTTGTTTTCAATTTAAAAGTATAGCCATCCTTATACTATTAAATGCTTTACCTTAAACCAGGGATGTCAATCTCATAGGTACACTTGGGCCAAACAAACAAGGTTTAACTTTAGGCGGGCCGCAAAAAAAAAAAAAAAAAAAAAATCATAGAAACGTAGATTTATTTCGAATAATACAATAATAAGCATATATATATATATATATATATATATATATATTTATATAGAAAAGAACAAGAAAAATTTAATGTTTACGTCCTGATACTTGACATCTCTTCTCTGCTATTATCTTTCCTATTTCGGGAGAAATTTTGTTTGCAGTGATAACTTTCAATCAACGCTGACCCAAGGTGAGCATCATTAATACGGTTTCTAATAGGAGACTTATTACCTTTCATGACTGAAAATAACTGCTCGCACCGATAAGTGCTACCAAACATAGAAATAATTTCATATGCGAATTTTCGAGTATTTTCAAACCTGGCTGGTAACTATTTGTAAAACTCAGGCACGCCCACTTCAATGAATTTTGCTTTCAAATTTGAGTTGCATTGAATCTTGATCACCTCCATTTGCATATGGCTGGGTACTGAGTCAATACGTATTGAGAAAATCGAAGAAAACAAAAAAAAATTTGTCTTCGAGGGAACTAAAATCATTAAACCTCGTTTCAAATTCAGTTGTTAAATTTGCAATTTTTTCTGCGTATTTTTGATACGAACAAGTATCATTTAAACTTGATTTGTTCATGCTGCACGTCGGGAAGTGCGTCAAATCTTCATTTTTAAGTTGTTTTTCCCAAGGAACTAGTTTACATTTGAATGCTTTAACTATGTCAAACATGTTCGTAATGATATGATCTTTTCCTTGTAACGATAAATTTAAATCGGTTAAGTGTTTGGTTATATCAACCAAGAAAGATAAATCTTGTATCCATATTGGATCATAAAACAAACTTAAGTCTTGATTTTTCGTTTTTATAAACTGACATATGCCTTCTTTCAAATCCCAGAATTGTTTAAGAATCTTGGAGCAAGATAACCAGCGTACCTCGGTATAGTAGGACAAACCCGAATATTCACCATCTAACTCACTTAAGAAAGCAGTGAATTGACGCTGATTTAAACCTCGAGATCTTATAAAATTTATAACTTTTTTATATATGACAAAACATTCTCCATGTTTATTACTTTCATGCATAGAACTTCTTGATGTATAATACTTGATGTATTCAATGCATATGATGAATGTTTGAACCGTGAATTTCACCAAGTTTTTTTCTTAGTAATGCTACAAAGCCCTTGTTTTTCCCGGTCATTGATGGAGCGCCATCTGTAGCTACAGACTTTAATTTTGCCAAAGGTAGATTGTGCAGAAGTCCAAAAACACAAGTAAATATATCTTCTCCTGTGGTAATACCAGGCATCGGTATTAGTTCCAGCAATTCCTCCAAAAGGTTAAAATTCTTGTCACAAGAACGAAGAAACACTGCTAATTGAGCTTTGCCACTAATGTCCGTGCTGTCTTCACAGGCAATGGAGAAACTTTCGAAACAAGATGATTTTGCTTTGATCTGATCACTTAAATTCGCGGCTAAATCAGTAACTCTTTCCGCAACTGTATTTCGAGACAATGAAATTGATTAAAAAGCCTTCACATTTCCAGGACAAACAATTTCTCCAGCTTTCATTAGGCATTCCTTGATGAAATCACCGTCAGTAAAAGAATTCGAATGTTTAGCTATCAACTCGGACAAGACGTAGCTTGCATGTACCGCCGCTTCACTTTCTTGCAATACTTTACTAAACATGGACTGTTGCTTTTTCACTCCTAGCTTGAGCTCTTTCAACTTTTCTTCTCTCATTAATCCTTCGTAATTGTTATATTTCGATTTGTGTTGTTCGTAATGACGTTTAATATTATATAACTTTGGTACATTAATAGTATTATTACATAGAAATAAAATTTCACGTTAAATTAAAGCACAAATGAGCATTAAAACGCAGACATATGTTTCGGGATCGCTTGGAATCCCTTTTTCAATGCGACAGGGAGCTTCTAGATGCAAAACATGTTTTGCATCTAGAAGCTCCCTGTCGCATTGAAAAAGGGATTCCAAGCGATCCCGCATTTGTGCTTTAATTTAACGTGAAATTTTATTTCTATTACTTTGCACAAAGTTTAATCATTACTATTATTACATATCAAGCAGATTATTTTATCTTTTATTTCACAGCAAAAATATTCTAATTCCCATTTTACTTTGAATATTCTATGTTCGACAGCGATTTTCCGTTTAATTTTACTACCACTTGGTTTTGATATAGACATACTGAATACAAAGGGCTGGAATAAACACGGTTAACGTTAACTTACCAGAGAGACGGAATAACTGCGATTGATATGAATTAAATAATAATTAATAATAAAGCAAAGTGCATGCACCAATATATCGTACAAAACTATGATTGAAAAACTGAGACCATGAGTTCGGCTATCGGGGGATGCGTACAAGTTCTGAGTGCACACGTCCCCCAAAAGCCGAAGGTAGCTGAACGCAAGCTACTCACCATGGAGTAAAAATAAGGAGACAAATCTCCTATGAGTGGCAACAGCTAAAAACGGCACAAAAATTTCACTTTTCCGCCAGGATCGCTGCAGTAATTTGCCTCACACCGCGCCTTCGCAGAAAGCAGGCAGAAAGTTAAATGCGCATGCGCAGAAAGTTAGAAATTTATCTGGCGAGAAATGTTTACGCTTCGTGATGATTGAACTGTTTTATGGACAGGATACCCTTTGTGCTTCTATGTACATTCATTATTTCCATAAAATGCCCCTTACAACGAAATTAATTTAACTTGCCGCGCACCAGACACCCAGACTCGGCAGACGACCAGAACCCATGAGCATCGCCTAAATTGTAGCAGACGACGGAGGGCGGGGCTTTGTGACCACATATAAAAGTATTTTTATTTTAATATTTAAGTACCTTATAGCCAATTGAGTCAAAACATATCAATCTACATTATCTCTACTAATCGTGAGCAAAATATCTTTTTTTTCCTTCCACGTTTTCTATTTTTCCTGGCGAAAATAATATCGTCCAAATTTACACTGAAATCACCTAGCTTTCCGTAAAAGTACACTAAAAATTTTTGGTGCTACATAACACCAAAAGTAGAGGCAACACTTCGAAACCAAATGTGGTGTACGAAAACACCAGGCTATTTTTGGTGTTCTATTATTATTTGCCGATATATTAGCCGGGCCGCAAAAATATTTGTTGTGGGCCGCCCGCTGGCCGCGAGTTTGACATCCCTGCCTTAAACTATTAAAAGAAGCAATTGAAAAAGTCTATTACTAGTGATGTATCAAAGAATTCAAAGAAAGTTGTAAAATCAACCAACAAATTTGTTGGTGTAATACTGTGTTTCAATAAAACAAAAAAAAAAAAATGTAAAAATGAAACCACATTAATAATCTAAAGTAACAAAGATTGTAAATATTTCTACCATGAAAGAAACTTACATGGATTAACTAACTGCACAAAAACTTGAAAAAAGTAGAATAATTTGCAAGTAATGAACACAGCAGCTATCTGCTGACCACTTCCTTCTGATCTAAAAAAAACCTATCTGCTAAGCAAATTAGCAAAGTTAGAAGTGAAATGTCTAGGACGAAAGCCATTGGCATGTATACAGAGTTGGCACGGTTTAAACCATTTGGTTTAAACCATGGTTTAAACCAAGGTTAAACCAAATGGTTTTTTAAAAAAAACCACATGGTTTTTTTCAAAAAAAACCACATTAATTTTTTGAATATTTTATAATAGTTTTGGTATTTTAAATAAAACCTTTTTATTTATGAACTTCTACTCTCATGAAACATCTCAATTCTACAAGAACATGTAGTATTATTTTCAAACAATTTCCATCCATTCTATGTTCTGAATCACACAGCCATGGGTAAAGTATTCGGTGTACAGACGGATTTCCGTCTCTTTTTTGTTTTTGTAAATTGTTAGATGGAAAAGGACAGAATACTTAGAACTAAAGTATTTTAGTACAGATTTAAATGTGCTTTAAATGTTTTTCCGATTTCTTCATTTAAAAGCTTAATATGTTATGATGTTGCTAATTATAGTAAATTTAGTAATTTGTTAAAATATTTGAGGAACGATTTTTAAAATGTTCGACTTGAGTTCCCACCTTAATTATTAAATATTGTTATTGCTAATATTAATCTATTATCGGGGATTTGGGGAGATAATTAATTTATATATGCAATGCAAACAAAATTTCTAGAAAATGCATGTTTTTAGAGTTACGGAAATTTATTTTAACTTCTGTCCTTTGAAATTCTCTTACTTTCACCCATGCAAATAGCTAAATTCACAAAGATTAAATTATAAAAATGTCTGGGTCAGGCAGGAAAAAACATGAAATTTGGATTAATTTTACTGAAATAAAATCAGATAGGAGAAAAGGTACAACAGCAGTTTGCAAAGTATGCAATAAAGAAATTGAAGGCCAAGGTTCTGTGAATGAAGAAACACATGGAGAAATGTTATGTTCCTGATAATTCCAGCTTGAATGAATATTAAAATGCGAGTTAAAACTGGGGATGTAACGAATATTCGGCCTGGGCGAATAATTTCATCACCAAGCCGAGATATTCGCTAAGGTCAAATTCGGCCTGGCCAAATATTGATGGACTTTTTGTTTGGCAGAATAGTTCTGCTACGGTAGAAATGTAAAACTTAAAGAAAGTAGTAGATTTTAAACATTTAAAATTGTGTTATAGGTATTGCAAAAGCACGCATTAGTACATAGTTTTAATAAATAAAAATAATAGTTATAAAAATATAATAGTATATAGTTATTTAAAAAATACTACTTTTTTAACCCTTTGTTTTTGGTTTGATTGAACAAAAACAGATTTTAAAGTTATAATATTGTATTTTATACTTAACATTCGCTCCCAAAAGCTAGCATTTTTATTATGTCATTTTTAACAAAGTGGAAGTCCGACTTTGTTTGGTTAGACTGATTTATTGTGAATATCGGGTAAGAGAGTGAAAAGCCTAGAATGTATCATGAATATTAAGATAGTACAAGTTATTGGTGTTTTTGAAAATAAAAGTATATTCCAGTTCAATGCATTAAATTTTAAAAAAACTTTTAAGAACAGGTATGTAAAAAATCCCCATAAAATAAAAATATTAACTTCTATAACTTTTAACATATTTTCATAAAACTATTTTGAGCAAGGTAAAAGTTCACTAAGCAATAGTATTTCTTTAATTTGAATTAAATAACTGGTACAGTAATGCTAATGCTTGCATTAAAACCTGTCGTTTCCATTCCACTTTTGGGTGAAATTCTCAGTTTTATTGCATTCAAAACAATACAGAAAATACATTAATTTTAGATAGTTTTAGATTATTAACAAACAAGAACAGATTAATGTCTGGAATGGGTGTTTGACTTTGTGAATGCTTTTAAATTTGACAAATTCTTTCTATTACAACGATTTTCTAGAAATTTTGATATTCCGTATTTTGCCAAATCACTATTTGTTACATCCCAAAAGTTAAAACTGAAGTTTTAATATTGAATTATCATTTATTTATTCCCAATTTCATTAATCAACATTCACTTTTAAAATATTAAAAATTAGCTATCATTGTTATACAGAATTTTTGGCTTGGTATTACATAAAGTTGATTCTTTTTACTATATTGATAAGAAATTAATTAAAATTGATTGATATTTTAAAGAAACATTAACTATTTATTTTAAATAGTGACAAATAGAACAATAACACACAATAACTAATCTTTTAAATAATTTCTTTAAACTTTAAAAGTGCTGCATTAGTTTAAACCAAAAAACCTGGTTTAAACCAAAAAAAACCTGGTTTAAACCAAAAAAACCTGGTTTAAACAAAAAAAAACCTGGTTTTTTTTGGGTTTTTTTTGAAAAAAACCCGGTTTTTTTCCAACCCTGCATGTAGATTTCAAAACATACGGTACAAAATCATTTATATGCACTTAAATGCCTTCCACTCCTTCCAGTTTATGTCAGTTGGGCATTCTAGAGCATTTGAGGTACGTTCAACGTATAAATGATAAATTCTTGCTTCTCTGCATTTTTAAAGAAAAAGTTTCTCCTTCGGCGTCCCTGAAACAGGGTAGATGCAGAGCGTATAAATTTTTGTACCCTGAGGGAAATATAGGCAAAAAAGTGTCCAGAAAATTTGAAGCTGTTTTTATTAGTGCATTCAAACAAATCTGGAATTTTAGGAGATATGTGTTTTGTATATGATTGGTGCTCTATAATGATGTATAAAATGTAGCCAATTTATAAATAATTCTTCTTGTAGAAACATTTTTTTTCCTTTTTAAAGTAAAATATGTAATTAAGAAATGATCCGTTTTTGTAGACTTGCTTATGAAACATTTTTTTTCTGTAGTTGAACCTGTAATGACCTCTACCCCTAAGCAAGTAGTGAAGACATGGGAGGGTAATCCAGTAAACCTGAGCTGCATTGCTGAAGCTATTCCCAATGCTACCATATCCTGGTCTTTCCTTGAACAGAAAATCGTGGAAGATGATACTTACACAGTCTACGGTAGAACAGCTCACAGTAATTTGCTTGTAAGTTTTAATTTTCTTTCAAATTTTACTCTTGTTGCCATAGTAAATTTTTCATTTCTTGTTTGTTGCTATGTAGCAGGACTTTCCTTCCCCAAGCATTATTTTGTGACCTAGAACCATTGTAAAAATGATGTAACTGTTAGGAAGTCCGTCCAAATTGTACCAACTGTTTGAAGGATTTTTTTAAATACCCATTTTCAGATGCTAGAAACTTTCCTGTTTCTGAAAATTCTGCCATTTTTCTCACAGGCTTTGCAATTTTTTGAAATTGAATGTTGCAAGAACATGTCCGAACAGTCTAACTAGGTTCATGGGAAATTTTTACACCTTTGGAAAATTTTTTGCTCTGTAAAAGGAAAATGGAAGAAATGGTTCCCCTTCTATTAAGAGAGGTTTTTTGCTATACCATGATGTTTTACAGATAATTCTTACTAGGTTTTTTATTCTAAGACTTTGGAAAATTGATCTTTGTGATTGTTTTTCCAATTAAGCCTTTTAAATTTTATAGATTGAATACGTCTGTGCATGATATAGAATATAGGTTGGCCTTTATGTGTGGTGAAAACACAGTTAGAGAAAGTTTAGGCTCGAGAATATTCTCTGTTACTTTTAAAAAATTCTCTGCTTTTTTTTCTAGATTATCATAGGTCATAGGAACAGTTAACGCATCTGCCAAACTTTCATCCTCATTTGAACTATCTGATAAACCATCATCACTCATTCATTATCTCTTCAATTTCTTCCAAAATTAAATACTGTACAAAATAAATTAATTTACATTGAAAGTAACCTGAACAATAAAAAGTGATATTTAACAAACTTGTTTTTATTCAATTATAAATAAATATGTTGTTTTGTTCCAGGTGCGACCCAATGGGGAAGGTGGAGCTCGAGGTGGCCAAAGTGTATATGGAACTTACAAATGCCAAGCAGAAAACCCCCATGGAACTCGGTTTATTAATATTGAATTACAGGAAGCTCGTAAGTGCCTGCAAATGTTTGCAAAAAGCAAAAATTCAATTTATTTTCCTTTTCTTTTTTGTCAATACATAATTCACTAATTCTTTACGATATTCAACTAGTAATGCTATTCAAGACCAAACTTTACATTTGGTGCTTAAAAAAATGAATTAATTAATTAAATTTAATTTTTAAAAAAATAAACAGCTGAAGGAACAGCTAGTCATTTATGCATCCAAAACTTATTTTCCCCAAAACCATGCCTTGCATGTAAATATTATGATTACACATAGAACATTTTGCTAAGCTTTGCTATGAAGGGATAAAAACATATTAAGTTTATATCCATTTTAATCCATATATGTTTATATCCATATTTCAACCTAGACAAAAGGTTGAAATGAACATGCGCTGCATATACATGCTGCTTAAAGTATGCATGAAAGTATCTAAGATATATATCATAACTATCCAATATTTTGATATTTATATAAATATTATGACATTTTACAACTCTGATGCTAAGTGTATTTTATACGTGAATAACTGTATAAAACAAAGTGTGCAGTTAATTAACGATTTTTAAGTGTAATGCTTTCTCAGTAGTATCATTTAAATAAACTATACTTTAGGTTTACAAAATTCAGGGTGCGTACGCGTCTTGGAAAACCTTGAAAGTCCTTGAATTACATACTTTTTTTCAAGGCCTTGAAAATCCTGGAAATTTGGAATAATGTACAAAAAGTCTGGAAAGTTCTTGATTTTCTCATTTTTACTATCACTTTGCAACTTATCAACAGGAAAATTCACCTTTTTTCAAATTCCTACCTGCAGACATGTGATTTTTTCGTATTTTGATGGAATTCCGCAGTTTTGGTAATTTTGGAAATTAAAAATTTCGCTTCCGCAAAAATTTAATTTGGATTTTTTCTCTCTTTTTTTTTAACCCTATGAACATTTTTGAAAGTAGCCTGCTTGCATTCCTGCGAAGTTTCACAAATTACGAGTAAAATTTGCACATTCGGTCCGTTTTTTGCGCTTTTAAGTGTCAATCCCGATTTTTTAAGCAATTCGAAATCCGGTTTCATTGGCTTCTGCAAAACTTCCTAGTTCTCGTTTAATATCGGATTCTTTCCCTTAGACATCAATAAATTTGAGCTCATCATTATTTAAAATCTTTCTTAAGTTTCAGCTTCTGTAAAGGACTTGCAGAAACGTCATTTTGCCATGCCCACTCTAAATGTCGCCGATAATCAAGGAATTTTTAGCCTTTAAGTTTTAGTGATACATCAGTTGATTATAATTATTAAATATTAGAGCCTTATTAAAAATCTTTCTAAAAATATTTTTGCCAAAAATGTTTCGTTTTTTTAAATTTTTCTTTTTTTTTTGCATATATAATATATAAAAACATGTAAAAAATTATTCACACCTAATTTTGAAGTTATTTGATTTCATTAAAATTTTTATAGTTATCAAGTATGAAATAGTTATTTCAGTTTAAGAAGTTATTGCTCAGAACCATGTTTATTTCTTTAAAAAATACCATGCCACTTCCACCTTTTTTTGGGTAGACATAATGCCCCAATCATTTTTTTTATATTAAAGTAATGAGTTGACTTGCTTAGTATTTAATAATTCTATTGCATAGTAATTTATGCTTGTAATATAAGACTTTTTAATAAGCTTTTACATAGCGTTATGTCGTGATTTTTCAGTATTTTTTTTCTCAGTGAGGCACATATCTGACCTGACAAGCAATTAAGCTATGGTTCGTTACATACACAGCCGATACAGCACATAAATCTAATTAATGTGCGATATGATAAATTTTTATAGTACTGAATATGAAGTTGTTTTATTAGTTAGAGTTTTCTAAGTTAAATAGTATTAAAGAAATCTTTCTGGCTTGTAATGTAACTTGTATTCAAAGTGGTTAGATTTACTTGATTTTTGCTTGAAGAGTCCTGGAAAGTGCTTGATTTTTACTCAAAGTAGTATAGTGTACGCACCCTGAAATATATGTAACAAAGTATCTTTTACAGTTATACAGAAATGCCGAACGCTACGGATTCTCCGTAGTATCTACGGAAAAATACAAAAATTTGAAGTTGACTACGGATTACGGAAAGCACTTTTTTTCTACGGAAAATAAAATATTTTAGCCGAGTTCAACGTTTCGCGCTTGGCGCGCATATAAAAAAAAGATTCACCAACACGAGCGCTTACTGACGATTCGTGGTAGTTTAGAGCTGCGAACAATGGGAGATTGGCGACGGTAGAAAGCTCAGAATTCTAGTTCTAACCGGAATTTCTCCCAGCGTGGAGCAATATTTACGGCAACCCTGATCTTCGGCGAGTTTTTCACTTACTTACACGTGCTTTTACAGGGCCGTTTTCATAGTCGGCAATTTCTCCCTTTCTCCCGGGCCTGCTTCAAGCATGCGAATCGCTAGCATGAGTCATTCAAGTGATCCCATGTTTCTTCCAAGTTCCTACTGCGCGAGGATGGTATACGAGCTAGCTGGTATGGTGTGTGGCCAGGGACGTAACTGGGGGGGGGGGGGGGGCGTCAGATAGGCCCTGTGCCCCGGGCGCCAGATTTTATGGGCAGCTAAGTTGACTAAGTTTGTGTGCGTATGTATTTTTTTTTCTTTCAAACTAAAAACATAAAAAAAAATTTCTAGTTTCAAATTGCTTAAAATAATTAAGGAAAAAAAAGTGAAATGCTGAGTCAAATTTAGTATTGGTTTAACGCGAATAAAGAATAGATGGGATGGACGAAGAAAGAAAGAGGGGGTAGGAGGTTTCAGTAAGTAGTGCAAATGTATTTAGATTTCAGAAACGAATGTTAAATGTTTACATCTTATCTAAGAATCCCCCTACTCGGAGAAGGATTCTGCGACCGAAGGCCCCTTGGAAGTAGCGATACAAAACAAGGCAAATGCATCACAATGCCCCTTTTCTGCAATAAAACCATAAAACTGTCCCAATGATGTATTCCTTTTAGCTGACAATAACGGGTGCTTGTACAACTATTGGTCTAGGGCCCTCATGGTCCCTGTTAGTCGTCTGAATTTTTAATTTGAGTAAATTCAATTACCGTAATTATCGGTAAATAGCCCGCATCGTTGTATAGTCCGCATCCAAAACAAAAACAATTACATGAAAAAATTACTCTGTAAGGTACACTGTTTATAAGGAAACAATTTTTAATTACAGAACACTTAACATTTTAAATTATATTGTAAAAATTTTACATTTTACCATATTTTGTTTATAGATGGTTATTTTGTTTATACAGGGACATGTTCTCTGGTCCTACTATCCTATTGTGATTTAATTGGTGTGGAAGCAAAGGCTTGCATGGGGAATTTAAGAGGGGATGGGTGAAATTGGATCATCGTTTCGAAACCTATCACTTATTTCTTTCAATTTAACAATCAATTTAATTTTCTTTTGTAATAATAATAATTATTTTTTAAATTCCGTGTATTGCCCGCATAGTTATATTGCCCGCAGATAGTAAAAAAAGGAGTTTTTTCGTATATAACCCACGGGCCATAACACAGATAATTACGGTAATACTCGCCATTTTACAATTTAATTGAAACTAGAAACAATATTTTCTATTTCAATTTGCTCTCATTGAAGTTATGTTTGAATTTTTCGGATTTTTTGAATTACTACCTTACAATGTAAATTTTAAAATCATATATTTTTTTTAAACGTTAAAAATATATGAAAGTTCTGAAAAATTCTAAATTTTGTCATGTAGAACACTTTAAATCTCTAAAGAATTATTTTTAAAATTACTATTACAAAATTTAAGAATAAAATGAATTTTATATTTTTAAAATAAATTTATACTTATTTAATATAAATTTAGATCTTTTAACATATTTATTTATAGTTTAAAAGAACACTTACAATGAAAACATCAATTACATATGAAGAAAATTCAAATGAAAGTTGATAATTATTTCCATAGCTATTTATTTATTGTTTTCCTAAGAATAATTTTTAAAAAGATGACTTCACTTAAAAGTATTGCCTTTTAACTTTTAAATTATTGATGCTTTACTGAATAATTACTGTTAAAAATGACCTCCAAAAATAAAAGCTACCAAGTACTGTAAGTTTTAACTGAAGTCCTATCAGCAATCTAATAAGATTAAAACATTTTAGTATATTTTTCTGCTTTAAAAAACAAAATATATGTGTTTAATTTTCTGTTGTAAATGTACCAAAATGAAGTACAGGCAGCGAAAGTTTGAGAACTTTTGGTCGGTATGAAACAAAAAAATGCGATGTGAAACGATGAAGCGCTGCAGAAAGTGGGATCACTTGGATTGCGCAATCAAATCTTGAAGCAGGCCCGGGAGAAAGAGAGAAATTGCTGACTTCGAAGACGGCCCTGGCTTTTAGCATTAGCAGTTGCTTATTGCATTCTTTGTTGCGTACATAGTTTGCTCATTTGGTTATTAACTATTTGGTCCTAAATTAATTAAAGAATTCAGTTAGAAATTAAATTTGCATTTTATATTGAAAAATAATCTTATTGGGTGGAAACATATCAGGGAATTCTCAGGTAGTCTTATGTTTTGAAAAATATCAGGGGATATTTAAATTTTTTCCAAATATCAGCGAAAATTATTCTAACCGGCAAGCGTCTGTAGTTTCGTCGGAGAAATTTCCTTTCGTTGCGCGTGGTCAGCTCGATTGCCGATTTCCCGTTGGTTGAAAGCGCTCTTTCTCTGATTAAGCAATAAAAAAGGTCACTGTTTTTGTGTTTGAGAAGAAGGCATTGCAATCTTACGTAAAAGAACGCGTGTCAGCGTTTGTTTCCGAGAATCCGCCATTTTTGGTCCTGTCCAAAATTCGGCCTAACACCGTTCTCCAGCGTGCCGAATTTGGGGTTTGGTTCTGTGCAATATTCTGTCGGGGCGCAGAGAGCCATGCTCTCCCCCCCCCCCCCCCCGCGTGATGATTTGGAATTTTTAAAAATTTTCTTTACTCAATACAGAAACAATATGCATCTTGAGAAAATAAAGTAATATAAGTATAAAATAATGATTGGGGGAGGGGGGATGATTTTCATTCTTAAAAAAAAAAAAAAAAAAAAAAAAAAAACTTTAGATTTAAAACTTTCAGCAGTTGCAGATTATATTACTTAGAAAATTAAGTTATTTTTTCCTCCAAGGGTGGTAGAGTTCTGGAAAACCGGAAATTTCAGGAAATTTTTTTGCCGAAGTTCCGGAAATTTTATTTTGCTTCTTGACCCTAAATTTTCCGCCCTCATTTTTTTTTTTTTTTTTTGCTTTAAATTGAAGCAATGCATATTTCTTAATTGATTTGTGCAATTCTTTAAAATATCGAGGGCCTTTCCACGTGCACGCAAGAAAACGTATGCGTTCTTTTCTCTGCGCGATCTTTCTGCATCCTGAACATGAATCGTATTTTTTTCATTTTAACCCTTTTTAAAATTTAATTATAAAGTAAGTAAATAAAATTCCTTTTTATTTTTATTAATATCTTACCGTATATACTTGCGTGTAAGTCGATTCGCATGTAAGCAGAACCCCCAACTTTCAGACAAATAAACAGAAACCCGCGTGTAAGTCGACCTTTCAGAGATAAATCGGGAACGTTTTTGCCGCGAATTTTTAGACATAAATGTTTTTAAAAGGGGGATGAATTTTAATTCCAATTGGAAATTTGTAGCTATGATGTGGAGTTTCATTTTTGCGATCGCGATTTTCGTAAAGGGTTCGTGTTTGCTGTTAGATTGTTAATTGTTGCTATTATTCTGAATCAATAAAAAAAGAGCTTTTGGGTTTTAATTTCTTGCAGTCTTATTAAATGCAATAAATAATTTTTGTAATGTTTTCTTCATCATTTTGATGATTTTTTAGAGGAAATTGTATTTTTTTTTAATAATCCACACATTTATTAAAATAGTTTCCCCTCTTTGCACCATTTTCCTGTTGTCCTATATTTTATAGATTTTCCATTGCGACTGTTAAAATAAGTACTTTTTTTCCCATTTCTGTCTGAATCAAGTAGTTTTCATAAATTTTAACTAGATAAATTACATTTCGTCTTATATGCCAGAAAATACAGTACCTATGAAAAAAATTCGAGGTTCAGGAAATGCAAATCCTTTATCACCCCTGAGCCTTCACTGAAAAAAGGTGAATTGCACAAAGTTCAGTTGGAAAAATACTGTCACCCTCCCTAAATATTTTTTTCTGGTTTCACCACTGTGAAACTCATCACACATGGCAACATAGGCGTAACCGGGGGGGGGGGGGGGGGGGTCAACCCCCCCCCCCCCCATTGGGTATTTACTTATTTAGGCAGACAAAAAAATTTCTGGCTACGGCCTTGCAAAGCACATATTTTTTTTCCCTAAGAAAATTAAACACATATGCATATGATTTTATTTCCTCTTTCTCTGAAGGGTTGTGATCATGACCAAAGTATGCAGCTCATAATAAAGAGGACTTTTCATCTGGTTATAATCATCCCCCTTATCACCTTGGGGGGGGGGGGTTACAGCGCGAAAGGTGGCTTCAATCACCGTACCACCCACACAGACAAACAGAGATCCTTTCAATCACTCCAGAGGGTTTTCTTTCCTTCTTGATGTCTTTTTTACCCAAAGGCAGCAATTTGGGAAGGCACCGGGGTCTGAAAATGAAGGACCCCTAGCCAGCGGATGCTCATCAAGCAACTTAAAGAGCAGTTTGTATTTATTTATGACTTCCTGTCCAAACACCCATTAAGGTAAAATCTTTTTTGTAGATGAGCCGATTAGAAAACTGATGAACTGTATTTGCATTGCATTCTCATTTACAGATGTTCTCTCATCTCTTATATTTTAAATGTTTTTTTTTTCTTATTATGGTCCATCACTGATTGCATTACGACTCGGGAAATCATACGTTCAACGTTTCCAATCTCACTGCTACGGTTTAATGCTGCATTTTAATTTACAATCAAGTATTGTTTATATTTTAGCTAAATTTTTAATTATTTTCGATACATAATAATGTTTACACTCCAGCGATGGACAGTTCGTCATCCAAAAAGCAAAAAAAATTTGACTCGGACGCTTCCAATTCTGAGGTATGTTTTATTACAAATTTAACAAAATTTTTAGAAATTTATTTTGGGGATGAGCCAATTCCCCTACAAAAATGTAGGGGAATTTGGATTTTTTTCTCTAAAATTCCACTATTTCCCAGTTTTAATATTATGAATGCCTGGACATGGAAGATTGCTTAGAGCTAAATATTGAATTTTCTATTGCGTTTGAATTAAGATCCAGTAATGAATGTTTAATGTTTTTGTGAATCAAGGCCGTATCCAGAGGGGAACGGGGATCTTTTGCAATGTATCATATTATTCCTCCCTGAAACTTTGCTTAACATAAGTGTGTCAAAGTCTGCCCCCCCCCCCCCCCCCGAAAAAAAATTCTGGATTCTGCCTTGGCTCCGGAGCAGGGGGAGCATGGTAAGAATTAGGAAGGGCAGTGTATGCTTCAAAACCATACCCTTTATATATACATATATATAGATATATATGACTAGAAATGATGTTAATATGAATTTTTTTACATATATGATAGCTTTTTGAAGTATATATATAGTAGATGTATGTTTAGATCTTTGGTGAAATTAGAGGAATGGGTATTTGGGGCTTCTGCAACTTAAATTTCTGTAACTAGCTTTACATCTATAATGCTTAGGCTATAACTCTCACGGCCGGCGCTAGGCTGAGGCGGTGAGGCGCCCGCCTCAGTGCGCGTCATTCTTAGGGGCGTATATTGGCCATAAATATTGACTGCATCGTTTTAAATAACAAACAATTTCTTATTTTGCACATTATCCTTATATTCTCCACAGCGACAGGCGGCTTCAATGCATTCGGAGGGGGCGCTTTATAAATGTTTGCAGTTCTAGAAAGTGTCTTCTCTATTTTATGACGAGCAAAACGCAATATATTGCTTTTTCTGTTTTTTATTTTTCCTTATTCAGTAGCGATTTCTGAGCAGCGATTGTTTTCCTTCAGCATTTTGAAAGTTAAAATATATATAATTCAAATATGTATCCATCATTTTTAATCTCTATTCCTTCATAATATATAGTAGGGGCAGAAAAAAGTTTTTTGCCTCGGGGCGCCATTCGTGCTAGCGCCGGCCCTGTAAACTCTGGAGGCAAGAGTTCGAGGGCTCTCCCCAGGAAACTTTTTGAAATCTTCCTAACAATGCAATTTTGGGATACTTTGGTGATGTTAGAGGAAACAGAAAGGAGTTTGGTTACTCTCCCCCACAATTTTTTTTTTAAAATAAAGCCTTATATCTTTTAAGTTACTTTTGGTGTCGCTATCGTGATAGTGTTCAATGTCCTTTCCCTGAAAGTGTTTCTGAAAGTAAAGTGTCTTAAAAGCGTAATTTCTCTTTTCTTTCATTTTTTAAAGCTTGTGATCTGAATTTTTTTGCGGATGGGGGGGGGGGGGAAGTTAACTTGCTCCGAGGATGTAGCTCCCCCCCGGGAGATGCCTGAAATAAACATGGAGTACAAGTATATCTTAAGAGACAAGTATTTATGACTAGTAAATTTTCAACTCTTTTACACTTCTTTGGTGTTTAGTCTGTACATTTTTAGGGTGACCAACCCTAGTTACACCTATGTATGGCAATGACGCTGTGTAACTCACAATTTAATTATAACGTCAGGGAAATTTTTGGAGCCCAATCAGCGAGTTATCAGGGGTTATTTTTTCTTGGATTCTGTTGCCACCATGGTTCAGCCGAGGTAAATATTTTGCTTTTAGGTTGAATATTGAGTAGTTTTTGCATCCACGTTTCTCCGGTATTATAAACTACTGATAAGCGCTGAAAACTACTGAAAATCATTCAGGTTACTACTGAAAACCTTAAGATTAGAGTGGCATCTCTGGTTATAGTTTTGGTTAATAAGCAGCACATTAGTATGAACAGTAGTCATTTATACGATGATCATTTATATGACATTTACATTTATATGATGTTTTTGTGTGGTCCCAATTCTTGGATTTAGTCAAAAGGATAAATTTATTATATGACATTATTGTTTATACTACATTTTTCTTATCGTTTATACAACGTTTTTCGATAGTACCTTTGGCATCGTATGATACGATACTCCACTGTACCAGTATGTTCTCTGGCAATAACTGTAATTTAAATAGAAATGTTTAAACTATACAGGTTTCTTTTTTTTTTTTTTTTTATTTTTCTCTATTTTCTTATTGTTACATGCAAAAATTATTTGGCTCATTATAGTTAATCAATATTCGGCTAGTTTATCTAATCAATATTAGACAGCTACCTCCATAATATTAAATGCCTATCGAGTTGACTCCAAAAGTTGAAGTCATATTGTTGATCAGGTACCGTCCCGGAGGTCAACGCCGCCTAGCGTTAGTTTAGGGCAAAAGCTTGAGTTTAAATTACATTTAAACTCTCGGGCTTTCTTTTAAATCATGCCATTATTAATAGCTCACCTAATTTCATTGTTACGCTTCTTATTATCTCCGATAGGCAGCGCAAAATCCGGGACGATTTGATTTACTTTCTCTCAATGTTAAAATCAACACTGCGTTAGGCATTTAGTATTACGGAGGTAGCGATTAGACAGAGCTCAATATTCTTTCAAAATCAAATGCTGTATAGTGGTGGAATGCTCATTGCATCCCTAATTTTTATATGAACTTTTTGAGGACTATTTTAATGGTGAGAAGTTCAAGTCAAAGTGACAGTACTTGATGCTTTTATTTTAGTCAAATCCTATAGTTTAGAAACAGCTTCTAGTTAAAGTATGCTATTATCATTTAACAAGTGTTGACTTTTTAAAACTATATTGAATATTTATAACATTTGTCATATTCCAATTTTAAAGAGATTTAATGCAAACTATGTCAATTATTTATTAATGCATTTTAATTTTGATCTCTGATTTTTTTTTCTAAATAATGTTGCTGTCAAACTTATATTCCAGCCTATTACAAAATTTTGAATGATTGAACTTATTCTTCAAGCAAAATGTTACTTTAATTTATGAATAAAAACACTAACCATAATACATGGCATGTACTAGTTTATATGACCCAATTTTCTACCATCAAAATAATCTGAAAAATTGTCACTTGGAGAAGGTCCACTACTGCTGTTTATAGAAAATAAACATTTTTACTACAAATTATTTTACTGTTTATTCCTCCTATTTAGGCAAACCTACCGAAGTACGTGGTGTTCAGGTAGTTAAGGAAACAGCAACTACTATGACCTTTAAATTTGATCCTCCTGCTAATGATGGAGGATTGCCTATTTTAGGATATGTTGTCAAATACCATGCTGAAAGTGAACCATATGAAGAAGCAGCCGTGTCTGATTGGAGTGAAGGTATATCTTCTTTGAAAAAAAAAGTTTATTAGTACTTTGACTTAAGCATTTCTTCCAATTTTTAACAATTTCTTATTGTTTAAACTTTATTTTTATTTTATTTATTTATTTATTTTTTTAAAATTTGAATGCTGATAATTGTAGCTAACCAAGTTCTTTCCATTAACTTTTTTTTTTGCTAATTATTTTCATTTGCAGGTTCTCCTTATGTATTGTCAAATCTGCGTCCTAGCACAACTTACCTCTTCCAGTTTGCTGCACGAAATCAAGCAGGAGTTGGGGAATGGAATGAAGAGCGTCGTCTTTCAACACGAGCTGAATCTGCTCCCGAGGCGCCTAAATTTATCACCCCTGGTGGGGCGAATGTTAGTGCCTATCCTGACAAATTTGTCGTAAGGTGGACTGTGCCTTTAGATAATGGAAGGAAAATTGATTACTTTGAACTTAGATATTTTGAAGTAAGTTTGCTTTTTATCGTTCTTTACCCTAATTTTGGCTTCAAATAAGAAAGATGTTCAACTTTCATATCTGTTTACTGCAGTGTTTCCCTAAGTGTGGTATGCATACCCCTGGGAGTACAGGAAGAGCTTGGTGAGGGTGTGCAGTGCACTGGACTGAACACATTGGTCTTTCTTTTAAAATAGTCTACTATAGGTGTGGAGGAGGTGCTTTGCCCCAGGTGGCACTCCAAATGGATTAAGAGTTTAAAAAATATATGTGTAGTTTAATTATGTAATTTTTTGGTTGGCCTGAAAATAATCACTGTAGCTCATCAGGTGGTGAAGGATTGATCTCTTTTTTTACATCAAACTCTATGTAAAAATTAAAGTAGTTCTTTCTTAAGAGTGTCAGCAGCAGGGACTGGAAACTTGTAGGAAAAAGATAATCTCTTCTTTTCTTTTGTAAAGGAAATTTTCCCCTGCCATTGCGTTTTATTCCTAGAAAATGATAAAATAGTTGACTATTGCTCAGTTGACCTTGACTTCTAAATTTTTGGATGTCTTTATTTGTCATTTCACTGGATAAGTGGCCAGGCCTGCGCCATCCATATATGCAAGGTGGTATGGTGCAGTGACAAAATGTTTTTTTTTTAACCCTAAAAAAGCTGTTTTGTAGGAATTTACTTGACAGCACCAAGCAGGGCTGCTACTACCTAGTTTTTAGTGCTTTCCGATTTAACGAACTCTCGATTTTTCAAGCATTTTTCATGGTTTCCAAAGAGTTTGGAAAACCATCAACTGTATATACTCTATAAACAATGACATTGGTGTGCATATTGCTAACCTTGATATCTTGTTTTCAGGCAGAAAAAAGAAAAGATCAGCCTTGGCGTCGAATAGGCGAAGTTGTTTCTCAAAACATTTATGACATGGATAGACCCTCCTATGAAATGACAGGCTTGAAAGGAAATTCCTTCTATAAAGTGGAAGTACGAGCACACAATGACATTGGGTTCAGTCAAGATGCGACTATGGTCTTCCAGACTGCTTCAGGTACAATACATTTTTGATTTTTATCTGAATGCAATTTTTAAAAAACTTCTTTATTTTGAGGTAAGAATTTACTAGAAATATAACTTACAAGATATTTTTTACTCAATGTTTCTACTGCATGAATGAAATAGTCATTTCTTTCAAAATCTGCTTTCTTTTTTTATCTTCTTATAAGATACTTTCATTTTACAAGATATTTTCCCTTATATTCAGTGTGACATTTGCATGTGTAAAATTTTCAATACTGAGAAGATTAGCTTGTATTCAGCACTTTTTTTAAAATTAGAATTATTAAAACTGAAAACTGGCATTCTTTTTACAACAATGCATCCAATTATCATGCCAAATTTAAAACCACTCATTCTGTCTCACTCGCTTATTGTATCACACATACACATGTATGAGTTCAAAAAGGTACCAGTTATATATCCATGTGATCTACCCAATGTTTTTTGGAGAGATGTCATGATGTTAGTTTATGTAGTTTGCTGTTGGTGAAATTGGTGGTCTCCTATAATGTTTTCCTTAATGATTTCAAAAATTCTCCTTTTTGTGGTAGTAAATTGTTATATCTAAGAAATAAAATATTGCGAAAAAAACTTATGATTTATTAAAAAAAAAAAGAGGGGTTTTTTTTTTCCAACTCTCCTTAGATATCTTTCTGTTCCACTTTTGGCTTGAAACATACAAAATTTGCGAAAGTTATGGAAATTTTTCAGAAAGAGTAAAATTTATATATTTTTTATTAGTATCTCATTGCAATAACGCAGAAATTAGGGAGAAATTACGATAAAATGTGAATTTTATCATTTAACATCTAATCATTAAAATTAATCATTCAACATCTTCTAGTTTCACTTTGAAGTCTATATAAAAGAAATTTAAACAAAAATAATGCAACATTTTATATTTTGGTAAATTTTCATATATCCGAATCTTTCTTCGCTCTAGTGCGGAAAAAATTGGAAATGATAGGAGAGAAGCATTTCAAAATTTAAAAGAAATCAATGACTGGTACCATTTTGAGTTGCAAATTTTTCAAATCTGGCAAAAATAGAAATAAGACTATTGCAAATTTTGTATCTATGCTAGTCCACAACTTTTCTGCATTATCTGGCAAGCAATTTATAAGGAAATCTATTCTATGCATCATCTATGTATGTTAATTTATTATTTCTTTACCATTAGCAATTAAACATTCCGCCATTACAATATATTTAATATTTTTTTTGAGAACCCCCCGGTTGAGAAACTCTGATTTATAGTCTTGAAAAAAATTTAGGTGCATAATGTTTTTTTTTCAATGTGCTGCTTCAAATTTATCAAAGTTTATTTCTAAGGTTAAATATAAATACCTACTTTTTAATTTTTCATTAATGGTATCTATGTTTGTTGTAAATATATTTTTAATGGAATGGTATGTGTGTTTTTAATGATTCTTTTTCTGTGCTGCACCTTTTTTTCTTAATGCACCTTGTGACTGTGTGTAACAATCTCAAAGATAAGTTCAAAAGCTCAAATATTTGCTGCACACACATTTTAAATGTTCACATTAAAAATAAAATAATGAAAAATAAGTTTTTATAATACTTAGTGTAAAAATAACTTTATTATCAACTTGTATAAGTAACTCTCAAGCTTCTGAAACTGACTTAATTAGTCAAACTGATTCTGAAAATATTTAAAGAAAAACTTTCTTATAAACATTTAGTTAAATTAGAAGCCACAGTATAATGTCTGGCCAGGCATAAGAAGCAGTTTTTTTTTTTCCAATTGTTAATGCTTTTATTTTATTTTTTATTATTTTAATTCCGGTCATTGCGGTCTCCTGGTAAGAGAAGTTTCAAATGTTTCACCAGTACCATGCACATGTTTCATATACTCTAGTTTTATTTCATATCTTCTTTTCTATTTTTCAAATATTAATATTTGTGCCGAAGAAAAAGTTTGCATGTGTAAATACATACAGGGGTTTGCTTTCACGAGTCACTTTTTTCACTAAAAGTCACTTTTTTTTTGCATTGGTCACTTTTAGTCACTTTTTCAAAAATTGGTCACTATTTTCACTTTTTTGCCCTTTGTCTGACAGAGCAACCAAAAAAAATTACTTTGTCTGTTTATGAGTTAAGAAATTATTGCAATTTTGCATAAAAATACGTGTGCCAGGGTTGCAGCTTCCGCTTCCGCGTATCCGCCATTTTTGAATCTGTAAGTCTGCCATTTTTGGTCCTGTAAGTCCGCCATTTTTGGTCGTATTTTGAAAATCGGCGTGACGCCGGCCCCGAGTGTGCCGAAGTTAAGGTTTGATATTGCAGTGTGGTGCAATCAGAAGGGGAAGCCTAGAGGGCCCGTGACCTCCCCCCCCCCCCATCTAGAATGATGATTTTAATTGTGTTTAATTTTTTTTACTTGAGAAGAGTCCTAAGAAAATTAAGCAATATTTAAATTAGAAAAGAAAAAAAATCAGACTAAAAATTTTTAGCAGTTGCAGATTATATCACTCGGAATATTACCTTAATTTCTCTTTTCTTTCATCCCCCCCCCCCCCTCTACTCCCGAACTAACTGTCGCAATCACAAAAGAAAATTTTTGAAGGAGATTTCTCAACGAAAAGACAATACACATCTTGAGAAAATAAAATTATATTCTTGTCGAGAAATAATTAAAAAATGATGCAGGGGAGGGGGGAATCTAAATTCTTAAAAAAAAACTTTAGATCTGAAATATTCTTAGCAGTTGCTTAGAAAGTTGCTTGCAGTTGAAAATACTTAGCAGTATATATATATATTGCTCAGAAAATTACATTATGACCTCTTTTTATTTCCATCCCCCCTCCCCCCCCCCAAAAAAAAGGAATTGCACGAAGTTCAGGTAGGAAAAAAAAATAGTGCAGCCCTCCCCCTCGTAAAGAATTTTTCTGATTGTGCCACTCATACTGTCATTATCTATGACAGTGATACCGTGTAACTATTGCAACTAAAATTATAAAATCAGGGAATTTTTCTTGGATTTTGTTACTACCATGAAATTACAAAAACAGTATCGAATAGTCAAACGGTTTGTTTCCTACAATGATACAGAAGATTAACACAGTAATTTCAGTCTGAATAATTTTGGATAAAATATCAAATTTAGATTTATTTCAAGTGAAATTTTCTAATCTTTGAACAAGTATAAAAAATATTTAAAAACTAGCATTTGCAAAATAAACTTTAATCAATGTTAAACATAAATTAAAATTTGAAATTTCTGCCAATTTGAATAAATATTTATTCATTTATATTTTTAAATAAGTAACAATTTGAGAAAGAACTTAA
This sequence comes from Octonoba sinensis, assembly GCA_038502835.1. Taxonomy (NCBI): domain Eukaryota; kingdom Metazoa; phylum Arthropoda; class Arachnida; order Araneae; family Uloboridae; genus Octonoba; species Octonoba sinensis. The sequence continues at coordinate 9,853,828 of CM076606.1, read as the reverse complement.
TTAAAAGAAATGAAAGGTTTTGAAAAAGGTATTTATGAACATAGTTACAGCTATAAAAATTCTTATTTTTGAATAGGCTATGAATTTTTTTTTTTTTTTTTAAAGTTGGGTAAAAGCTCTATTTATTCAGGTTTAGTTTTCAAAAGATGTCAAAACTGCTCTTTTTCAAGTTTTATTTAGTTTAAATAAAAAAACAAACACAAGTTTACATTTTAATGGTCACTATTTTGGTCACTTTTTTTAAAGCTGTGGTCACTTTTTTCACTATTTTGAAGACTCCAAAGTGCTCCGAGCCTTGTAAATAGTTGTTCAGTAAAGCAATCCATTTTCAAGTCTCTATCCTTCCTGTTTGAATAATCAGAAGAACACGCCTCTCCTCTTTGGCAAAACCAAGAGGCACTTTCCTGTTTTCTTCTAGTTTCTACTCTTTTATTTTGATACTTGAATAAAGAAATGTTGCTTGAGGGATCGTCCCATTATGTTTATAGCATGAAGATTTGTACTAAGTTTTGATTGCATTCAGAAATTTGACACATGTTAATCTTGTTTCATACCAATCGCTACATTTGACGATGGACATTCTCATTAGAGTGGCAGCATTACTACTGGTATGGCAAGGTAGAGAGAGAGAAGAAAATGTTAGTAATGAATTATTGAGCGAAAGAGGGGGGAGCTTAGCTTTAATAACAATGCTTTCCTAACATACTCTCATGGAAATCTTTAAATAGGTGAAATTATTATGAGAGCAAATTATTACATCTAGGATCAAAAGTGCTTGTCACAAAATGAAAATGTAAATATTTATGTTTAAACAAAAGTGATAATAAATCACAAACTGCTGTAAGTATTATCCCTCAAAAGTTATAACTGTGTGATTTATCCTTGTTGAAGTTTATAAACATTAATTAAATGGTTTTGACTAAATACTTCTAATTTTAATATTTTTACTCATGAAATTCGTTTAGTGTTGAAATTGCTCATGAGCATAGAAGATTAGGTTATGTAGGTTAGTTGTTTAACTTTAATAGTTAAAGCACCTAAACTTATTTTGAGGTTTAATGGCTAAGTAGTTGTTTATAGTATTTGTAGCAGAATTATTTTTTCGAAGCATATATAGATATAAAATAGTTGTTTCAATGATCTTTACATTGTAGATCAACTATTACGGACTTTTATATGACAATCAAATGCTGCTGTGGGTCATATAACATATTTTTTAAGGTTATTATTGCTGGGTGAAATCATAATTGTTTTCCAAATGCTGATTTTATTTAAGAAAGTAAAGAATTTTTCAAAGGTCTTTTCAAAGGTCTTGTTAATGATTGAAATTTCAATAAAAAAAAAGGAAAAAGAAATAAAGAGCCAGAACATCCACACATAAAATGTGAATTAGCAAGGGGGACAGCATAATATACAAAAAAAATTGTATATTGATATAATTACATTTTTTCTTCTACAATAATTTCAGAAATTGTGTCCGGAGCTGTTCTTGTATGCCTAAATGTCACAACATTTCTTGTTTTCGGTTTATCCTTTCAATACTCCTATTATGTTAACTTTATTAATTGCTTAGAAATAACTTCTTCTGTACCATTTCTTGCTTTTGTTTTGGGCGAGTAATGTGTGATAGATTTAAAATTTTGGAAGATTCTGTATTATCAATCTATTTTCTTCTATGATTTACTTGTTAATGTTTGCAGCCCTCAAGCTTATAAAAATTACACATGTTGGGACTCCTGTAGCAAAAATTCTAAATATATCAAAAGTAATGTCATTTTATATGATGTTGGTTGGGGTTATGCACTTGCATGTCTGGGCGTGTCTCTGAGCGATTTTTTCCTATCTCTGGTATCTTTCTCTTTTCTAGATCCAAGCAAAGGTTCTCAAGGCCACCTGCACACGCACGGTACACACTTCTCCTCTTAAATCACTGCATGGTCACCCTTTCCTCTCTATTCCTTTTTCTTTTTTCATTTGGAATGAATTTTTGAACCTTAAAGCTAAAATTAATGTTTGGTGTTCTGCTCAAGTTAAGTATCAATAATTGTGCATAGTTTGGTTGATATTACAACATAAAAAACTTTTGTTTTATCAATATTAGTCAAAGTTTTACAGGACAAAAAAGTTTTGCAAATACCATTACAAGATATAAATAACCTTTCACTCTTTTTCCAGAAAAATGTTTTTGCCAAAATTCAAGTAAACGATGGCCAGTGAAGAAATATAATTAATCTTCCTTCAGACCTCATTTACTATCATCCTGATACCAACTTTTTTTGGCCACCAGTTTACTTCTTTTCCTGCTTTTCTTTCGTGTTTAGAAAATTGGAAGTGAAAAAATTTGGGTCAGTTTTTGCTTCTAGTATTAACTAGGAACAGCGGTTATAAGCGAATACAAACATACCTATGATCAGGGTCCGACAAATCCCAGGCGACTAAAAAAATGCCTTGCCGACTAGTTTTTCCGGTGGCGACAAATGGAAATATTATAGCTGGCTCCTAAAAATTTTCCTGGCTCCTAAGATTTTCGCATTTTTGTCGGACTCTGCCTATGGTTAGATTGGTTTTGCTTTCTATATTCTGTAGTTAGTATTCTAAATTGAGTTACAACTGTTCTCAATTAAAGTAAATAAAAACATGTATGTTATATTAGCTTTTGTAGCTCAACAACTCAGAATTCATTAAGTAACATAAAATTGTCAATTTCTTATGAATCGTACGTCATTTGGAGGAAATCCTTTCAAACAGAGAAAATGGGTTGGCCATTTGTGCTCAAATCAGCCAAGCTATCACAAAATAAGATTCTATGCTGTTTTATTTTTTTAGCATTGATATTTGCTAGCAAATTAATTGATTGTGATCAGAACTATGTATTTGAAATAGCTGCCATAAATGACTTAGGATAATATTATCCATTTAATCACACAGTATTGGGTAAAAATGATACTTTTGAAAGATGAAGTTTTAATTGTCCTGCATGTATTTCTCTGCACTTTTTTTTCCAGTACTACTTTATTAAGCATAAGGTATTATGTATATGTTTAACACATTGTTGAAATGTGTTATTTTGTGTTATTATTAACAGTCCTATTTAGATTTCAACGTCCCTCAAAGTTCTTATTATATATAACTTGTGAAAGGAAATATAATTATGAAAAATTGTGTTAGTTAAGATTAAAAAAATAAAAATAATGCTTTTTATCTTAACAGTTACTGTTTCTCACTATAGGTTGCATGTTTTTTAAAATTTTGTATTGTATTTGAAAATATTATCCGACATGACACCTGAAAACTTAGATTCAAGCTGCCATTGGAAAGAAATTTTTAAAAAATTAATAACTAAAATAAAGTGTAAAATAAAATAAATAAATTTAAAATTTTAAGTGAAGCACTATGTTAGCAAAAATTTCCGAGATCTCCACCCTGTTATTCTATTGTTTATATACCTTTTTTTTTCTCAAGCACATTGAATATATTTTTTGTAAATTTCAAACTCTGAATATTTGGTCAATACAGGTTCAGATTTGGATCCTTCAAGCGGCAGTCATCATGGATATGCAGCAGATGGGGGCTCATCTCTCTCTACTGGTGCAGTTTTGGCTATTGTTGTTGCCATTCTGCTTGTCATTCTTGTTGTCATCGATGTTGTCTGCTATGTACGATGGGAGTGGGGTGTTGTGCATTTCCTCAGAAGCAGAGTTTGTGCAAAACCAACTGGAGCCTCTGATGAAAAAGCAAAAGAAGCTGCATTTGAAGATGCATCTAAAGGGTAAGAAATGGATTCTCAAATGTGGAACAAATTATTCGGATTAGGGTTTAGATTTGGGTGACCTTTAATTATTGTAAATTCTTATATGATTTTGAAATTATTTTTGAGGCAAAATTTTATGCATGAGTACAACATATTTGCAATAGCTCTTCCCTTGATTAGAATGTATAGTTCGAATTACATTTTTTATAAGGAATATTTATATTTATAACCTACAATTATTTTTTTCAAGTAACAAAATACAATAACAATATGAAACTCAGATTCAATGGTCTTTAGGTCTTAGTTTAATCTCTGGCTCTGTGGAATAACTAACAGTGTTAACATAGATGCATTTGAATTATATTGTATGGCTGCAGTAAGTTGATGCTTGACTTTGAAAGAGGTCATACCTTGAGGAATTCTATGAACGGAGAAAGTCATAAACTGAAATTTCATTTAATTTGCACCTTTAATTTTTAAAATGTTTTCGTCCTTCACCTGCAAAATTGGAGAGAAATTTTTGCAGTTACCTAATATTTGAATTAAATTAAACTAGCTTTTGTCCGATATTATTTTTTCATGTTCTATTATGAAAAGTTAATTGCACTGTTTAAGTTGTTAGCTAACAGAGGGAATGTTTTTGTGGTCACCTACAATCACTTAAATATAATTCCCCCCTTAGTTTTGATTGCTTTAATGTATACTTTTAAATTTCATTTGTTTTTTAGTTTAATGATGATTAGTCTTACTTTGATTTTAATTTACTGATATTCATTATTTCATGTTTAAATTTTTATAAATTAAATATTTTCATAATGTTATTACTTGATTGTTTTCCATTTTCATTAAATTATTTGCTACAGGATTCAATGTATAATGCCATTTCGAAGGGAAACATAAAACATTCTATTGTATTGATTATTTTTTACTTCATGGATTTCTTAGTTTGGCTCTCTAAATCAATTTTGAACATAAATCCAGTCTTATATATAGAGGAAAAAATATTTTGTTGCTTAAACTCGTTAATATGTAAATGATATAAATGACACACACATACATGCATACATGCATGAATCTACAGTGTATAGTTCTTGTCTTTTATACAATGCCAAATGCATTTTTACAAATTTGAAATGCATATCTGATTGTTTTTTTCAAATTTATTTATTGTAGATAGTATCAATTGTTTGATTTTAAATTGTAGTTTCATACTATAAATGCATGCTACTTCGTTCAAATACTCTTGCACACCTCATTTGCTGTGTATGATTTTTTTTTTTTTTTTGCTTTCAATTTCGTTTTTGTGCCTTTCCTCACTTACATTCTCTCACAGGAAAGTAGACAACTTTGAAAAGAAGACTCGAACAGAAGTCGACAACCCTGCTTTCGAGTGAGTGCCTTTTCAAACCTACACTAGGGCAAATAGTTTTGATTTCTAAAATCATACATTTCACTGAAAGATATAGTGCATTCAGACTTTGCTTGAACTTAGGGCAAGTTTTATGTATTTATGGAGCTTGCTTTATATTACATCAGATTTGCTCTGTAAATACAGTTATAAATTTCAACTAGTTAAAATATAATTTTGTGAATCTCTCCAATACCTCATAAAGCTTTATTTATTTATTTATTAGCAAATTTTTGGAAAAAATATATGTTTAAAATTAAAATCATATTTTGCTCATCAAAACCCATAACAATTATGTTATTCCGCAGACATGTACACATATACATATGTAAAAAGAATGAAGTATCAAATACTTTGAATATATTACATTGCGCCAAAGAAATTTAGACAATTATTTAAAACTATTTTACCTTTTCTGTTACTTGTATTATTTTATATTTATTTATTTTATAGTTTTGAGCCTATAAAGGAAATAAAATATTGCTTTCTTATGATTTTTTAAGAAATGTTTTTGTGTTTAGAAATGCCTTCATAACTACGCATTATATTGCTTATTTAGTCGGAAAAATAAGTAGACATAACTAGATCTATTAGCTTTATAATTGACTTGGGAGGGAAAATAAAAACGGAATAAAATTCCTCTTTGTTAGTAATCAACTATAAAAATATTTTTAAAATGTCCTAAACACAATTTTGTTCCAGTTTTTGATCATTTTCAACTCAAATATAATTAAAAAGAGTTGAATGTTGACTGCTAGTGAAATTGAATTCTCAGTGTTTGAATTTCATTTTTCATTATGTGTCTTGAAAAAAGAAAATACTAGTATTTTCTTCTATTTCATCATATATATAAATATATATATATATTTGGAAAAACAGCCTTTTGTGAACCCTAGCTTTTCTTAGACCATCATCTGAAATTTCTAACTAACTGTAACAGAAAAAACAAATAATAATTTTTAAAAATTAAAATGAGATAGCCCTTCTTTTTAGTTTAATTATTTTATTTTATTTCCTTTTATTTAATTTTTATTTTTTGTCTACTTTTTTGTCATTTTCTAAAGAGATTGTGTTATACTTTCCATCAAGGGCTCTTTCTGGATCTGTTCTAAAAAATTGATAATTAGCTAGCAATAAAAGGAGCAGGGGGAGGGCCAAGGGCTTCAAAATGGTGATGTAAGTGGGCAGGGCCCGACTTAGCCTAATTGGGGCCCGGGGCAAAAACTTATTTGGGGCCCCCTCTGCTTCACTTTTAAAAAGTTCATTAAAGATGGAAACGCAATGTAAACTTTCTATTCGATTTGGGGCCCCCTCAGATGTGGGGGTCCTGGGCAGCTGCCCTGTATGCCCCTGCCTTAATCAGGCCCTGTAAGTGGGAAGATATTAAGTAGTAAAAAGATCTAAATCAAATGCCCAAAGAAGGAGAATTTTCTTAGCAAATGTAATATTATACAGCACTTTAATTTTTGTTTATTTTAACATTTTAACTAATTAAAATTTGCAACAGTTTGCATCTGAATTTTTTCATAACATATTTTTTTCTGTAGAGAAGTTCCTGGGTGCCTTTTTCTCTGCACTTGTTAGATTGCATTTACTTGGCATAAGTACAAGGAAGCTAGTTGTTGAAGCTAGCAAATCTCTTTTAGATATTTCTGTGTATGTATTGTATGTATGTGTGTGCAAGCACTACACTATTTATATCATTATGCTCAATACATATTTTAGTGTTTAAAATATTTTACTATTTTTTTATTAATCATTATTGGATTTAAACACTAGGGTTGATTTTCAAAACAGTTCATGAGGAAATTATTAAGCTAGCCATTATACAAGTATATTATTTGAGAGAAGAAATAAGTTGACTACTTGTACTTTTAATAAGGAAAAATGGGCAGATTACTCCGTTGCATATGTGATGCATTTTTTTAAGGCTAAAATGAAATGAAATGTCAAATTTGTTTTTTGTAGGAAAAGTCAGAAACTTTTAAATACTTTTCAGCTGGTTAATATGCTACTACTATCCAATTTATTATTACCAAGTACATGTGGTGAATTCCATCTAACTTAAAACCAATTGGAAAAAGAATTTTAAAAAAATATTTTAAACATTTCCCTATTATACAGCATTGGAAAGCTTGAAACCACACAAGTCTAGGACGAACTAAAAATTGCCCCCCCCCCCCCCCCCAAAAAAAAAGAAGAAAAAGAGACGTTGAGTTGTATAATCCAAATAAGTGCCCAGTGCCTGTGTCTGCTCGATGACTATTTGCATTTCCTGCAGGTGAAATCCATACCTGTAATGTGTCACATTCTGCTTGTAAAGAATTGTATGAATTAAAATTACATCACACATCAATTAAATGCTTAAAATTTTTAGTCCTTTTTTTAGCTTTATAATTATAATACTATAATTGTCATTTATAATTATTTATAAGATTTTTAAATCTTAAAACACATTTAATGTGTGTTTTCAGATCCCATTATAAGTTACAAAAAGTAAAGACATCACAGACTCATCTAATAATTTAACATTAAGTACAGAAACAGCATGCCTGTCGTAGAGCATAAGATCTGTTACGACTGTTATGTGCGGTATTTAATTTTATATAGCAGTAAAATGTTACAATTTTTAGTTGAAGGTTCTGATAAACTGCTTGTGTGTCTTGTAATGTTATTTTTAAATTACTTAAACAAATGTACATAATAGATTCACAGACTTCTACAACTAATGACACTATAGTGTAAATAATGTTCCATTGTTTGTATATCCTTTTCCCCCTTTGGCTGTAACATCTGTTACAATCAAAGAATTTTATTTTTTTTTTACCTTAAAGAACATAATATAAATTTTCAAATATGTACAGTTTACTTTTAGCATTAGCTTTATTAGAAAAAAACCTAATTTTGATTATGAAGCATTAGTATGCATCTTACAATCTGTTTTACATTTATTTTTGTAATGTCCTCTAGTATGGAATTCACCATGTACTTAAATCATCTTTGTTACCAGTATCAAATAATAGACACCTTTTTTAATCTCCCATCCTTCTTTTTTCCCCATTGAACATAAATTATTCAATATATTTCTTCTTTCTATGTTGTAGAATGTTTGTTATTTATTTATTGTGTTAATTTGAACCAGAGAGTTTTTATAAGTTATTTTATTCTCCTTTTAGCATTTTGAGCACCTTTTGAAATATGACTAATAAATAATTAACTGTTTGGGGCAGGGTTCGTTGATTTAAATCAGCTTGATTTAAATCATTGATTTAAATCAAGTGACTTTTTTTCAAAAAAATCATCAAATTTACAATGTTAGAAAGTGTTGTAAAAATGAAATATGTTGCAATTACAACCACTATTTCAAACAAAACTTCCTAGGCCCATCTGTCTGTGTGCATAACATATTTCATAAGTTTAGAATTAATTACAATTTTTTAAATTTTACAATATTACTCTTATTCTTCAAGCGTCTTAACCGCAAAGCATAATTCATTCAATCATTCAAATTAAAATTCATAATAATCATGAACCATTCTGTGTTCTTTATCTTAGCAATAGTATTTTAGATCAATTTAATAAATGCCACACAGTAAATAATTCAGAATGATAGTGTTTAAAGCAGCAATTGTTGGAATTTAGAATATGTATCCTTAAAGTTCCATCCATGTCCCCTAATAGCTTAAGGTTTTTTTCCTCTAAAATACTTTTTTATCATATAAGTTTGCAATAAAGCTATTTGATTAAAACAAAGTTTCAGTTTTCAGTAATGGTGTGCGCATATGATTTTACTAAATGGGTAAAATATTTCAGGCTTTTTCATTTATAAAATAGAAAAATGGTTAAAGTACACTTGATGTAAAAATTAAGTACATACAATTGTTACTTTTTTCAGCTTTAAATAGCAAAATAATTCAGATTAAATTTGTTCATTTTCTCTATACTTATGAGTGTACTTTTATTCCTGGTAGGGTTAAGTTTCATTTGAGCCATGCATTTATATTAAAATTTGTTATCATTATTATTATTAAAAAATATTTATTGCTGTGAAAAAAGCTTAAAGTATGTTTTTGCATATTGATTAACATGCTATATTGTTTCTATGGATTTATCATAATAAATATCCAAAATATTTAAGGTATTTTTTAAAAAATCAAAAAAATCCGATTTAAATAAAAAAAATCTGATTTAAATCAAAAAAATCACGAACCCTGGTTTGGGGGAAAAGGGACAGTTTCTTAGGCTCTTATGATCTTTATCTGGTTTTGTTTACTACTTAGTGTTAAAATATCTTTCAGTGCATAAGTATTTAAATAATTATACATCTAAATATAAAATCATAAAATTTAGGTTATACCCTATGATTCATGAAAGTATTAGCTTTTAAGGAATGCAGCACCATGACATGTGGTCAAATATTGAACAGATTTAAGCAAAGGTCATTAAAATTTGAAATGATTGCCAATTTATTAAAATTGGAAAAATATTGAACACTGTTGACTTGTGTTATAACAACCACATTTAGACTTCCCTATTTAGGTGGTTGCTGGTTATGTCAAATGAATTGATAATAATATTCAAATAATTTCCTTTTGTTTTATTTGTTTCTTGCTTTCAAATTGCATTGTGAACATACAGTAAAAAATGTATCATTTTTTTTATATCAAATAACAATTTTGGATGATTAGAAATATTAATTAATGAAATACTGCAGGCACTTCTTTAAATTTGATAAAAGTAATGGTTTTGTGTGGACAGTTTGAAAAATTACATTGTAAAATATAAATTATACAATAAGAGTTTTTGAAATGAAGTATAATTTCAAGTAATAAACTGAATTTAAGAAAAAGGTATGAACTGTTGCTGTAAGTACTGTACTAAAAATCTAGAATACCTTTTATGCATGAAGAAAAATGCACTTGCCATGTTGATATTGGAGGAAGAATTTTTTTTTATAAATCCATTTTTAAAAGAGGTGGGTGTCAATTCTTTACCTTAAAGTTAATATTGTGTCTATCCTATGCGCAAGATAAATGCAATATTCCATATTTTCAAAAGGAAAAAATCGCTAAACTATTTCTGCTCTGTTGTGGAGTCATTATATCAAGAGTTGTATTCTTTTAAGATTGCTATATCACAAGCGAAATAAGGTTATTGGAAGTTAATCGATTTTCTTTCTAAGGTCATTATAATGGCGGGTCGTTATAACACAAGTTGACTGTATTTCAGAATTCATATTTTGTCACTTAGTAAAAAATCTCTCCTCCATGCAACCCCCCCCCCCCTTTTTTTTCTTTTTTCTTTTTTTAAAAATTGTTTTAATCTTCAAAATATTGCAAATGGAAATGCAGGGTTCTTACGGTCCTTAAAGGTCCTTAGAAAGTCCTTAATGTTCATTTTCATTTTTAAGGCCTTAAATAGTCCTTATTTTTTATTCCAGGTGCTTATTTTTTTTTTTTTTTTGTTAAACTAAGAAGGTATTCATGCGCTCTATTTGTTTTGCTATGTTTTGTATTCTTCACAAGAATCAAACTTCTTTCATTTCAACTACTTAATCGAACCTCAAATTTGGTTTGCTCGGGTCCAGTACTATCGCAGCTTTCGGTCAGACCCAAAACGGCTTATTGACAGGACCAAAAATAGTGGACTTACATAAACATCATCGCATTTTTACTACAAATTTCAGAGCTTTCTCAACTGGTAAATAAATAATTAACTCTTGTTTTTAAAATTTTTTTGAAAAGTTATAAGTAAATTGATGTGTCATATATTTTGACAAAAAGAAAAGGTTCATGGATTTTGATAAAATGCTTCAAACTACAACAACCACTTCAGTTAAAATTAACTTGTACCCACCCACATGGCAGCTCACAATTTACTATTTAATGCAATTGTATGAAAAAAAATCAAGATACATATAAAAATAAAAAAAAAATTAAAATATTAGTAAGAGAATTTGAATCAAAACACAAGTATTTGTACAAAATGCAATGGTGCCCAGTAACTGGGCACCATTAAAGATCACAAAAAAAAAAAATGAATCACACAAGGTCCCTCATTTTGCTTTTTTTAAAAGGGGAAAAAAATAGGAATAAAATTTGAAAAACGGACTTTTAAGGACTCGAGGGGAAAATTTTTTATGAACAAACAAAAATTGGGAATTTTCGAAAAAGAGCCGAATTTCGGGATTTCAAATTTGGGATTCGATACTATTTATTAAATTTAGTTTCAATGTAAATAAATATTTTTTTGCATGAAAATTGTTACTAAATCATATCAATAAAGCAAGTGGGAGCAGCTCTTAACAAGTAATCAGTAAATAAATATTGCTTTTGAAACTTTTTTTTAATTTAAGGGGGGGGGGGGGGCTTAATATTTCAAAGATGCATAGTGTTGACATCTAGCTCAATAAAAGAGATACATTTAACTAACATGTAGGCAAAAAAACACTTTCAGCTTTCTTTGTGTTTGACCAATCGCATGTATGATTATCGCTTCTTTATACTGTTAAAGGTAAAATAATGATTTATTTTTATTATCATTTTTCTTACATCTTACACTATAATAAGCGGCGAGTTGCCAACTCTCCCGATCGCTTTTTAGCTGATCTTTCGCTAAACAGTTTGTTCTCGCATTGTTTTTTTTTTTAATCAAATAAAATATATATATCTAAAAAAGTAATTTGTTTTAAAGTAATGTTTTACTATTTAGTAAATTTTTATCAAGCAATTTGGCTTCCCGATTGTTCGCTGTGGGGTTTTGTTGTGATGTGGGGTTTTGTAGATGATGGATATTTGCTGTGTTAATCAAAATTTGTGTCTCGTGAAATTTTTTAATTTGCAGTAAATTGAAGGAATCGACCTCTTCTTAAACCTATACACCATAGTTGTCAAATGCTCCGTTTTCCCCTTGTTTTTTTTTTTTTTTTGTGAACTTCGAAAATTCCATTTTTGCAAAAAGATCCGATTTTTCAAGCTGATGTACAAGTATTTTTATCTAAAGAGATTGTACTACAAAACAAGAAAATTTTTGGAGAAACTTTTTAAAAAGACATGTATTAATTTACATGAATTTTCTCATAACTTATAACGCGAAAACGTAAAAGCCTATTTTTCGGAAATTTGCTAACATCTAGCACGTGCTTCGCCGAAAATTGCACGCTGCTTTTGAGACTTCTATCTTTCTGTATCCTGTAAATATATCAATTATTTAAAAAGTTGACAGTTCTTTTAGTATTTGCAGCCTGTAGTCTGCTTGTTTTATTTTTTATTTAAAAATATTGTTCAATTTTTTGAAACTTTATTTTAGTTAAATTTTGGTAGTTACTATTTGAGGGTAATGTACAAAGTTTTAAGCGAATAAGCTCCATTTTTAATTTGTATGTTGTTTCCAAAATGAAATATTTTTCTCAAGTTGAAAAAGTTTTTTCAGAATTTTTGTAAGCTCTTCTAAATAATTTAAAAAAAATATTCATGTCAGAGATAAAAATTTAAGTAAGCCTAAATTGAGATGCTGGTAACATAAGTTAAGTAAAATGAAAAAAGAAAATCTAAATTAAACACAAATTCTCAAGACAGAGTGCAGCGTTTTCTTTAACAATTTTTTTTAATTTAAATTGTTTTTCATTTAACTTGTATTTTATAGCACTAACCATTTTTGATAATTTTTCACTTGCTTATATATGATTAATACTTGTGCTGTGTGCTTCTTATTACTAGCTCCAATAATTATTTAACTCCTTGACTGTATTGGACATTAGAAAAGCAGCAAGACAAAGAGAGCTCCATAAAAGTGCTTGTGTTGTGTTCCTAATAAAAATGCGATGTTAAATCAATTTCCTCTTTCAATAATGCTTCCTTTTGAAATAAATATAACAGTTTGTATATTGCGAAAAATTTGTGAGGTCCTTAAAATTTTTTGTAGGTCCTTAGAGAGTCCTTATTTTTGGTTTTGCCAAAAGCGTACGAACCCTGAAATGTATTTTCTTCTTTTTTTAGTTTTTATATCATACTAAAAATAGAGCACTTTCATGAAATTATTATAAGCTTGGTACTTTTCTTTCTGGTACAGTGCTTTTTGTTGATAGGTGCTTAGGGACCAAAGTTATAAACAACTATTCATAAAAAATAATGTGCAATAGAAGAGTAAAAATCTCTACAATTCCTTTTTTTAGATCCAGTTTATGGTAAAATGTAATTTCTTTCATTATTTTTGTTCTTCTCCTCGTTTCTAAAAATGAAGGGATAAAATTAGGGGATATTTATCCTGCTGCATAGACACATTGAAAGTTCAATCCTGGTGGTTGAATATTATGTAAGTTCCAAAGTAAGTGAACTTCTTATTGTTACCAATATACAATCCTGTGGCAATATTCAATCCTGTAAATCTTAAAGTTGGTATGGTTTAAAAGGAGTCTGTCAGTGCTCATTGTTCATTATAATCTGAGGCATATCACCCTCCCCCATTCTAGCCAAGAGAAGGAACCATTGAAGGCGAGAACAGATGCTGAAGAAGTGGTGAGCGAAGACACTCCCATGATCTGGTGAGCCCCCACATACACAAACAGAAATAAAAGACCTTGCTCCGAACATTGCTCGCTTACATTCTCTTCTCCCCCAAATTCCCTTTGTTCAGTTTTGGCTTTGATTTTCCCATTCTTGAATGCACTTTTTCTTCAGTGAAGCCTGATAAATATTCGTATAAGTGAATGCTAAGTTTTTGCGAAGTGAATGATGTAGTTGGTATTTCATGTGGTCACTAAGTTTTCTCTACACCTTGCTAGCAGAAATGCTGGACTTTTTAAATATTATTTTCAAGAACATTTCATTATTCTATGCACAAAATCCATGTAATAATACTATTTTTTAAAGCAATTCAACTTTGCTTAAAAAATTATTCAATTTATTTCTTGATTTTGATCATTTTAATATTTATTGCATGTAGAAAGGTTTTCTCCCATTTTTAAATGTTGTAGGTCACTTCACATATGTATGACTGTCCATATCAAAATTAGAATATTGCTATTATTTATACCCCTAATGTTGAAATTCATTATAATTTGCCGACTGCTGCCCATGACGAATTTTTTGCAATACCTTAGTGGTACGCTGCTCCGTTCTCAACAATTCAATCTGATAATGTACTCCATTAATTTTTCTTTTCAGTAGTTTAACTTTTTGAGGAAATATTAATTTTATAAATAGCACAGAATGTGCATTTTCTTATTAGTTAATTAGATTTTTATTATATTTTCTCAAACTGCATATTATTTTTTTCAACCTCTATTCCCCCCTCCAAGGAATTAAAACTTTTTTGAATGTTACACTGTCTGAAATAAAGACATTGAACCACATGCAATAATGAAATGTTCTTTCTTTTGTTTGATTATGTGTTAAAGTATTCCGTGTGTGAATATTTTATTTATGTGCACTTGACTAATTGTTACTAACATTGTTTGTCCTTAACATATCTTTTTGCTTTATACTAACAATATTTTGCACTGCACTAAATGCTTGCTCATATGACTAACAATCAACTCATTAGTTATTTTTTACATAACATTAAAATATAGTAATCTCTTTGAATCTTTAATGCTATGTAATATGTGAAATGTACTTGTAACATGGTTTTGGGGAAGTTTTAGTAGACTGTTTGTTTGTTTAATGGCAGATACATATTTCTTTTATGTAACAGAAATATAATCTTACATATAACCACCTCCATTACATTTTTTTTTTTTTTCTAAAATCTTATTTCAGTGCAGAGACTACTATAAATCTAAATAAACAATTAAAATCGTTAAATTCACAAAATATGGTACCGAGTTCCCAGCCAAAAAGAGTTAAAACATTAAAACTTGTGCTTATTAAATAAATGCGAGAAATAAAGTTGCAGTTAAAATTATTTTTCTCAAAATCATGATTACATAAAATATACATAGACAAATAATACAAACATTAAACATAAATCTCCTAAAAGTTGGAACTTAAATGTAGCGACATAGTTTTAGGCTAATTTCATGATAAAGTAATTAAGAATGAAGAGGTTGGGCTCTACTAAGTGAAGAACTAGCTAGCAAATTTCACATTGCACAAGTTTTTTGCAAAATGCTGTAAATCTGGAATAAAAGAAAGTTTTTAAATTTTAAAACAAACCTGTCCACTATTACCATATATGATAATTGAATTTTGCACGAAATCTTCTACCTACTTGCCGAGTGATATGGAATTTCATGTCACTCGAACATGCAGACTTTCAAGTTTTAAATGCAGATAAAATGACGTTTCTAAATCTTTGGCAAATTTTCACTTTGTCATTTTTTTAGCAGTAATACTTGAACATTAGTTCAACTGTCATAAAAGTTATTTGTTATTGTTGTACCGTTAGCAATATTGAAAATTTGTAAAAAAAATTCAAAACTTTAGTTTAGTAATCAGAGTAGGTCCAGGTTAATGTCCCTTATAAGCTGTACCATTGATTTTAACTCCGTAGTATGTGGAATATTCAGTCCTATTTATTCCATCACCAAAATATAGTGGTAAACTTTGCTACTTTGAAACCATTTCTTTGTACTTTGAAAATGCCTAATTTATAAAACCCGGAAAGTATAGGAGTGAATCTTTTTTTTAATAATTTTTAATAGCAGACTTGATGTAACTTACTATTGTTAAATATCCTAGTGAGGATAGATAATTTTAAATCCAGAATTGTTACAGTATGGAAGATAAAACTGGCCCATTCTTAGCTGTGATACCAGTAATCAATTTTTAGATACAGTCGAACTTCGATAACTCGAAGTCCCAGGGGGACCCCCTAAAATATTCGACTTATCCGAAGTTCGAGTTATCGAAGTTTCCTCCCATTCCTCGGCACTTGATGTTCGACATGGTTTAAGTGGTTTGATATGTGCCATAATACTACAGTTGTATGCGTTTCAATTTTTTGATAGCCTATGTAAACAGCAAGAGAAGAATGGGGTGAAAAGGTTTATTAAAAGTCACAATATTTGGCCTCTTACATATTAGTATACATACCATGTAAATCTCATTTGAAAAAAGCAGTTAATTTTTGTTGTTTGCATTTTTTAAAGTTGTTGGCATTTACAAAGTCACCTAATTTTTGAACACAGTTAAATAGGGTGTTGTCTGTACCTTCGGTGGGTTCCAGGTATTGTTGTAAGATGTGAACAGCGTCCTGTGCTTGCTTACTTGTTGGAGGTGGGGGGATTTCAGCTTCCACTTCGTCCTCATCTCCTTCGGGCTCTCCGCAAATAGCATTAATTATTGCGTCGTCAGACAAGGGTTCTGACGTTGCAATGTTGTCATCGGTGCAATTGAAATCTTTTTCCCAGTCCATATCACGCATGCCTTCAATGTTGTCATCGATGCACATGAAATCTTTTTCCCAGTCCATATCACCCATGCCTTCTAAGGGATTGCAATTGTCGTCTTTCGCTACATTGTCATTTGAACTGAAGAAACCACAGTTCTTGAAACAGTTCTCGATCCCCGTTTGAGAAACATCACTCTCCCAGGAGCGCGAAATGAGGCGTATGGCATCTAGCGCATTGATTTTGTGCTCTACGCCATTCTCCACTTCCTCGATGGATTGGCGCACTAAGCGTTTTCGATAGGCATGCTTCAGGCACTTGATGATTCCTTGATCTGCAGGCTGAAGTTTTGCCGTTGTGTTGGCCGGCAGGAAGAGCAACTTAATGATGGACAATATCTTTCAAAATCGTAGATAAAGTGTTTGGAGGTATGCCGTACTTAGAAGCCACATCTTTCTTTTTCAACTGAGGTTTTTTTTCCATCTCCAAAATAAGCTTTGCTTTTTGATCTAACGTAAGCGTGATCAATTTCCGTTTAGACATTCCGGATACAAAATGCTGATTAATTCAACAAGCGCAATGCAAAGAACGCAACTGCAACTTCATGGAGTCAAAGAAAGAAGAGCAGCCAGCTGGGAATCCTTATCAGGAATGTGCAACTCTTTCTACACGCTGCTGGGAAGGACCCAATTTTCACAAAACAGGTGAAAACCTACCCAACCTCACAAAACAGGTGCTTCCCCCCCCCTACAAACTCCATAGTGAACCCACCCCCTAGACAGTGACCATCTTTGTTCAGTCCACTCCAACCTCCCCTTCCCTCCACAATCTCTTATCTCTGTTTATCCTCTCGGACAATGGAGGGGAGGGGTGAAGGGTATTCCAAGAATGTGTGACATAAGTGGATGCCATTGCAATTCACAGAAGGAAGACATGAGTGGACTGGCATTCGAACTTTTGAACTGAATCGTTTTTTTTCCGGGGAAATCTATCGCAAAAACTTCGACTTAGAAGATGTTCACTTCGAATTATCGAGACAGTTTTTTAAAGAAAAGTACAGAAACGATTCGGGACTTGATTAAAAGTTCGAGTTAGCGGATTATTCGACTTATAGGAAGTCGAGTTATCGAAGTTCGACTGTACTAAACTAAAATAACTTTATAATCACCTTTTAAGGATTGACTAACATGTTGCACATTCTTCAGGTAAAAACTTTTATTGCAGGTCTCGACTCCATTCCTGCCCCCGCCCAGTACCCTGTTAGCACATGGCCATAGGGTTGCCCTCCCCCGGGCACGAGGAAGTGAAGTTCGACGAACGCTCATTACCGCTCTGAGGTAGTTAGACTGGGCTAGTGCCCAGCAATCCAGCAAACCTAACTCTTGTTGTGTGAACCTGGCCCTCCTTGATACCCCTATGCTAAACTCTTATTGGAGCAGTAAAAAGTAGGAAGAGAGAAACCAGAGTGTACATAGATTTTTCTTCAAGCTTTAACATAATTAGTATAGTTGAGATACTGTAACACACATACAGATTTCTCGTAACATTGTTGCACAAAGTATCCTGCTGTGTTTACAAGTTTGAAAAAAATATATTACTATAATTATTATTTTCTTTTTTAATGGAGGTGGTGTTTTTTCCTTTGTTTTTTAGCTTTTGAATGTGGGAAGTAGATGGTCTTTAGTATTGCAATTTTCATATATTAATTTGTTGCATTTTTATGTTCTGAAAACATGAATGTGTTTTACTAACTTCAAATGCACAATTCACAGATTTTTATATTTAACCAATCCTCACACACAAACACTCACTTAATTTTTTTTAATATGAAAATTTTGTTCCCAACATTACAAGTATTTAAGTATAGCTCTTTCCTTTTTTAGCAGTACAGGGTTATTCAAAATATTTATTTCAAGTACATTTGAAACTATATTTGTTAATTATTTTGTTCTAATTATATAAAAAAAGCAATTTAAGTCGCATCTATTTTGGAAAATGCAATTCTCTATCATATTTCAAGATTTTACATTATTTTAACACTTTGTCGCTCTTTTTTTCTTTCTCTTGGCTTTGTCAAAAATTACGTAGTTTAAAAGACAGTTAGCTTGAAATTTCCAAAATCAGTTAACTTAAAAATGTTTGACAAAAAATAAAAATCCCAAACACTTTTAATCGTATATTATGTACTTCAGTAATAATTTGAACAACCAACAATCTTGTATAATTATGTTTGGATTAACCAGCTGCGCATAAAATCCCCCTAAGAATTGCTGGGTGCCATATATCTTAAGTGTATTCCGAACCACTTTGACGTAATTAGAAAATGTGTTATGCTGGATCAATAACATCCCCTAGACATTATGCAAACCCATCAGCGCTGGAGCCTTATGTTCTGCTTACTAGCTATGTCGCCAGGCGGCATTTCAATTAAGTATTCTAAATCAATTGCTCATCAGCGGTGAAATGAATTTCATTTTCAACTGATGCAGTTTGAATAAACCTGTATTAAATACAAAATTTTATTCTTAAACACAATTAAAGGTTAAACGTTGCAAGTACAGCATGTTGGATATAATGCATGCATACTGAAATGCATGCGTTTTAAATCTTATGTATATATGATGCTAAAGTAACTGCAGTGGAATCTCGTTGAATTGAACACAGTAGGAAAAAAATATTTTCTACTCATGTTGCCACTTGTTACCTTTCTGAGAAAATGCTTTTTATTATTCCTTTCTTTCCCTTTTTAAATTAGCCCATTATAAATTCTAAATGCCATTAATACTTACATTTTAAATAAGGAAACACATTTGTTAGACTTATTTATAACACATTAGAATATACTAATCACAATAATAATTAAGGCATAAAATGAAATCAGTTATGTACAATATAATCCTTAATAACAATTGCACTTTCTTCCAAAAAAAGGTTTGTAAAGTAGGGTGCTGGTTTTAATTGGAGGATTTATTTTTGTGCTACCCTATTATTCTTCCAACTGTATATTGGGTAGGCTACAGCACTGTTTTCTCAGTTTTTACCACATCACGAGTTTCCAGCACCTCTACTTGTTCAGAAAATTAATTGTTCAGGGCTCATAGTCCTGAATTCTCTGAAGAAATATCTTATTTCCTGAACTGTTCTAAAACATTGTCATCTGACCTGAAATTTTGGGGTCCTGTTTGATTTTCTTGTGTTTTACTCAAAATTCGGTATCAAAATATTGCTATTGATTTTTACTTTTTGTGCATCAAAAATGATACATGGGAGCAGTTTTTGACATATTGTCTAGAGTTTAGTGAAGTCTGATGCTTTTTTTACCCCCCCCCCCCCCCCCATCTATGGAATATAGACATAGTAATTTTCATGGCATTTCTGGTCCTGATTTTGTTACAGGTTGGACATGCCTTATAAACCTGAAAGTGCTTAATTATTTGTTTTACTGATTTTATAATTTTCTGAAGTTAAACTAAGAAATTAATTATGGCAACATTGAAATTGTTGTTTATTCAGTAAAATAGTCCTTAATGTACTTTGTCTTTATTATTTTTGTCCTGAGAATGTTTTAGATTATTTTAAAGTTGGACTTTTAAAGTTATCAGTAACTATTTGACTCTTTATTTATAAGTGGACATGAATTATATTTTTTGCCTTCTTGTGTTCATAGTAATGAGAGTTCGCTGCTCATAATAAAGATAAAGCACTCAAACTTTTTTTTTCTCCCCTCAATTTAGTGCCAAAGATGGGAAGGGCACTATCGATGACACTAAAGATCTGAAAGGCTCCCAATCAAGCGTTGCCAAAGACAGCCTGGTGTAGTCACACTGGATATCAGGACGGTTCACCGTCACATCCGTCTGCCCCGTATGGGGTGGACAAGCATCATGAGGGAGGAGAAATCTTATTTGGGGAAAACTGAAGTGTTCAAGAAACTGATTTCCGCAGTTTTGTCTCATTTGCCTGTGTACTGTTTGTATATATACAATGACTGCAGCTGTATTTACGTAAGCACACAGTGGGACCTCTTTTGATGGATCTCTCCATTACAGCAAATTATTTTTCTCGAGCTATCATGAAATTCGAGATGACCGGTTCTTGGTCGGAATGTCCCTTAGAAAGAGGTACCACTGGATATACAAATTACATGTACGTTTATCACTCGTTTGGAAAAAAAGTAACTTGGCACAAAAGACTGCTTTCAGAAATATTTTCAAAGAGAAGCACTTGAATTAAGCAAACCTAATGATATTTGCGATACCATTCAAAGTTACACTAGTGCTATCTGGCAGCTATTTAAGCAGTCCCATTTGCAACATGAAAATTGGTCTTTTTTGCATTATATTTGTATAAAAGAGTAAAAGCGTGTCAACTTGACACTTTTCTTCAAATGAGCGATCAAATTTGTGTGTATACTTGTACAGTGAAACTCTGATTTTACATTCCTCTCTTTTCTCTTTAATACATGAATCTCTTTTGAATTTGTATGTGATGTACTGTAAAATATGTTTCTTTCATCAAGTTTTTTTAAGTTTGAAATACATATTTTAGGTTTCCAATGGTGTTTATTTATGAAAAACTGTTGTTAAGTGAGGGATAAATATATACTCCAATTTTATCAGTTATCTGTTTAAAAGCTTTTTGATGTAGGAGAGTTAATTTAAGCAAGATCTGATATTTTAAACATGTGTTTTAATACTGGTTTCTTGTTTATGTGATTGGAAAATTCTTTATTAGATAAAGTAATTGAAAACATAATTTGCACTTTTAATATTTTTTTGTTTTTTTTTTTTTTTGTTTTGAATATATTAAGATCTATTCTTATTTTCAATTGAAAACGCATTTATCTGCATATCATTTTCGCAAAGAATGTAAAATTACTCTTTCACTGTGTAAGTATTTATACAGCAGCATCTTGTTTATTTGACCACAATATATTTGAAAAAATATTCTTTTGAAAAGTTTATATTGCAAAGAAACTGCAAACGCACATTGTGATTGATAAAAAGTGCTCTCAATAATAAACTATGCCTTTTTTTAATAAACATGCACAGCTGGCTACTATTGGTAGCTCGAAATTACCATCGATTAACTTTTTTTTGACAAAAATTCTTTGGTCGAATGATCAACATTTGATAAATGAAGCACACAAAATATACCACAAATCAGCAAAGATTGAAGGCTTTTGTGACCCACTAATGGATATATTCGATAAATCTTCTAGGCTATTAGTTCTTAAATACAGTTATGATATTTTCTTTAAAATTTAAAAAAAAAACAGCATATATTCCTTGGTGCTGGAAATGGTAGTTCACTAGTTGTGCAATTACTCAGTTCCCTGACTAAGAATTGAAATGCTCATCTATAATTTAACAGGTATTAAGGTGGGGAAAAAGGGTTTAAAATAGGTACGCATTCAATGTTTCCAAAAAAAAAATCAGGCGCAAATAATGCTAATTTATGTAAAATGTTCAGTGTTTATATTCATTAATTATTGAAAATATTACTTTTTCAGCATTTGAAAAGTGGTTCCAAAGTAAAATATATGCTTACAATAAAATATAATAGTTGTATGAAAAGACATTAAATATATAGTTTTTAGCCTCCAAAATGGCAAATGACGATGTATCGTTGGATCTTCGAATGACATAATGAGAAAATGCCTTGAAGATTTCTCAAATGTGCCCTATGATTTAATGTCATCTGCTTACGGAGGCAAGCAATCTCATTAGGAAAAAGACTGAACTTTCTCTCTTTTTAAAAGACTGATTCTGCAGTGTATCGTTTCTCCCTCGTGTGTATGTGTGTGTCCGTGTCCATCTGCTTTTTTTCTGCATTCCAAGAGATCTTTGGAAAACATCAGAGCGAAACAACGACATTTCCAACATTGTGCTTTCCTGGTTCGAAAGTAACATTCGAGATTATACCATTCCTCTCTCAGTGTTTGACGAGTCATTCCATTGATCTGTTCCCCTCTCTTGTTCTGCATTTTATTTCATTATGTATGTGTATGCATGAATATTCTCATAAAATCCCTGTTGAAGAAGACCATTTGGTGATTTATTTTATGACGAATGCAAAGCATTTCAGTTAGCATTAAATTTAATGAGCAAAACTTGAATTATTTTTTATTATTATCCTCATCATCATTGCTCTTTTTCCATTACAATTACAAAATCCACTCATCTAAGCTATTAATGTTTTGCATGAAAATACATATGAATGAGAAGATTTGTTGCAAATAGAATTAAATAGAAGATATTTAAACTGTCCATATTTTTAATATTGATCATTTTTATTTCCTTAACATAGTCATCACTATGAATGTTTTACTAGACTTGGATTAAATAAGTTCATCATAATGAAATTTAACTTACTTTTAAGCTGGAACTGAAGTATTTTTAAATTTTGCTTAGAATAGTTTTAATTGCACTAATGCCTCAGCCACAAAAGTGCCATTGAAGCCACTATGAAATATATTTTTAGGTAATTTTATAAAGATTTTTAATCTCTTACAAAACATTTTCAAGTTATCAAAGACTTTAATAACTTGTTAACCTTATATGTATTTCCCAATAAGATTTAAGTTTCTAGATATTTAATTAATTTTCTTTTACAGCATTTTAAAAATTTATTCTTGAAATTTTTACTATTATCCCATATTTAATTTGAATCTTTTAAGATATTTGGCTAACTTCCGATGGGGATTTTATGTCTATTCATTTTGACATTCCAATCTCGATATTACCTTTCATCAGAGAGCCATATTGTTCATTGAAAATTCTTCACATATGTTGATATTCCATGCATGTTTAAGCAATATCTAAAGGATTTTGTGATTAAGTAGAATTTAAAAGTTTGATGTCTCTTGCACATGGTTCAGAGTAAATTTCTTTAATAAATGATGTAAAGTGAAATAAGAATATCAAAAAGAGATGGAGTATCTTCATAACTAGTCCCCCCCCCCCCCCAATCTTTAATTACTTTATTTTACCTTTTCCCTTAATTTAAACATTTTTTCATTTATAATTGAAGGAAATATAGCCTTTGCTTTTTATACCTATTTTGCCATCACTTTGCGCAGCAAGTGTTTTTGCTTATGTTGATCATCCATGTGTCATTATATCGAGGTTGTGTATGTATACATATATGGCATTGTATGTACATTATTTTTCATCTTTGTTATTGTCTTGTTCAATTTTCATTTGTGATTTTTACTATTTTGAGAAATATATATATTTCTGTGTAAATGTTTATTCTGTGCAAGAAAATTTTATGAATGATGTTTTGAAGCAAAGTTGGAAAATTGGAAAACCAACTCATTTTTCAGGAGGAAGAAGAATCATCAAATTTAGTATTTCAGTGTATTGCATTTCAGTTTTAGACACAAGTCGATGAAAATAATTCAGTGATTTACTTAATATATCATTTCTTTGAAATTTAGTTTTCTATGAATTGATAAGGTATCATCATCGCGTATCGTTGTAAAATATGTCATTTAGTTGTCTCAGATTTCAAATATTGACTTTCAATACCATAAAAGCAGAAGTGTGCTTTTACTGCCACCTCTTGGCGAGGTACGATAATGTTGCATGCATGATTGAAGAATAAAATCTTGTTCCCAAACACTATGTCTTAATGTGTGGTTGATTACTCATTAGTTCCTTCAAATCAGTTGATGAAATGTGTAGAAACTAACCATTAGAAAAAGTGGTGGTTGGTGTAGTCCTGGAAGAAAAGGCGGTGGGATGCTTACACACAAACATAAAAAAGTAGGGGTACGTTTATGTTAAAATTCAAAACAAGTGGGGAGACATTTGTGTTGAAATAAAACGGTAGGGGGTCGCTGTCCCCTTCTTGACTACACCACTGGGAAAAAGCAGTGGCACTCCTTTATGAAATATAATAGCAAAACCTTCTTAAAGTTATAAGAAACATTTGTATGTTGTGGCCGTCACAAAACTTTCTCCTTACTTTAAAACACATTAAATTATGAAGGGGTGCCAGACTTTTTTAGTAGTTGGAGCCGAAAGCCAGTTTGAGAACATGTTCAGCACTAAGCTGCCCATAATGATACTGACGTTTTGTTTGTACTTTACATAATTTAAGATTTTTTTTTTTTGGAACATGAAAATTTCCTTTGCCCAGCATCCCCTTAAAATTACAATTAACTGATGCCAATGATTTTCCTTTTATTAGGGCAGAAATAAGTGTTAGGAGTTCTGTTGCTGTTTTTTTTTTTTTTTTTTTTTTTTAATAAATTACGAAATAGAATTTGAACAAAAATAGTCCATACAGAGGCCCGACAGCCTCGTACAGTCCAGGGGTGGAACATTACGCCAAAACGGTTCTAAACTAAAACTCCATTGCGCTCATTTTTTTTTTTTTTTTTTTTTCGTCTGTCTAGCGATTGTCAAATAGGTTTCGTGCCTATGGAATGTAACCCAAGACATAAACAACGGCACAATTTGGTCACAAATTCTAAATTTGTTACCTGTTTGAAGGTATAATTTTCTATTTTCTGAAAGAGAAATTCTAAAAAAAAAAAAAGGCCAAAGTAATGGGTGAGGGGGCGATTTGTAACTTCAGATGTTCATATTTTTATGATATAACAAAATGAGTTATTACGGCCCTTTTTCGTTTCCAAAGCCAAGGTTGGAAAAACCCAAAAAACCGGTTTTTATGGTTTAAACCAGGTTTTTTGGTTTAAATAGCATTTGCAGGAGAAACTTTGACTTTTGGAAAATCATGATTATGTGTTACTCTTACTATATATATATTTTACTTTAAAAGTTTAAAAAATCAGTCACTTACCGGATTTAGCAATGCTAACAATTTACAAATCAGCAACATTGGCTTAGAAATTATCACCATTATTTATATATCTTTTTAAATACAAACTTTATTTTCCCTGATTAAAGATTAAATATATTTTTGAAACTATTTTATAAACTTGATTTTATTCCGAGCTAATGTTAGAAAAACCGAAGTAGTCTGAGGTAATTTTTTTTTTTAAGTTTTAATTTACAAATTCAGTAATTCCTGTAACTAATGCTGTGCTTGTAATTTCTGCATAAATTGGATTTTGCTGTGTAAAATAAATGAAAAAAGTTTTTTTTTTCTTAAATTACAATCTGTAATATACATTTGCAAACTGGTTATTATGAAGGTACTTTTATTATTTCTAATATCTGTTCTTAAACACCAGGAATTGCAATATCATTTAATTTTTAGAATGTGATTTTTTTTCCAAGCTAATTTTAGAAAAACCCTAATAGTCTGACATGTAGATAGGAGATAAGAAAAATTTGTTCTGATTTTAAGAAAAAGTTCATAAGTTTACAAATTCATTATTTATCTAGTGCTGTGCTTGTCTGCATAGATTGTAGTTTGCATTTTTTAATGTGAAAAATAAATGAAAAAATGTTTGGTTTAAACTAGACAACCCTGTTCAAACCAGACTCAATATATATATATATATATATATATATATATATCAATCAGAACAAGAAGTTCCGTCTAGAACTATACGCGCCTCCTTTCCCGTATACACTGAATTCAAATTTATAATCTAGCTATATCTCTCTCTCTGTTTTTCTCGTTTAGCTTTAGTTCTTAATTGCTTCAAACATACCTTTTTCAACGGTTAATACATATTCATTCAATCATTATTTATTAAGTCATTCATGTATTTATTCACTCATTTATTCATTCATTCTTTTGCTTATTCATTTAATCAATCATTAATTGAAAAATATTCTTGAAAATCCCGATCAAAAAATTTCATAGGAAAATAGGCTCATTGGTTCTGGATGAACTTTCTATTTGTACATGTTCTACGTCATAAGAGCTTTCCGATAAAGTTTGTTCCAAGCAAATCGGTCCGTTAGATCAGAAATTATATAGGATTGAAATTTCCCCGTAGGCGGTATGTTAATTTTTTTTGAATTGTTCAAAACTGAACAAAAATTTTTCAAATCAATATTTCACGCCAAGAACTTCTTCCAGTGAGCTTGTTCATGGGAACTTATATCTTGTACCCAGAGTTTACGTAATTTGCTTCATTTTCACCCATAGGCGCTAATGTTAAAATTTTTTGAACTGTTCGAAATTGAACGAAATACTGTTCAAATTCAAAAGTAAAATACGGAAATGAGATGTCCTCGCCGAGATCTTTCGAATGCAAAAAGAATTTTTCCAATCGGACAATTCGTTCAAAAGTTATTAGTGGGGGACAGACCGACCGACACACTTTTTCTCCATCTCAAAACCCTACTTTCAAATTTTTTATTTTTCAATCTTTATTTAATTACTTAACTTATTTTTGACTTTTCTTGATTTCTAACGATATTTTCACGATACATTAAGCCTTCTTTCATGCTTTATTATTATTTTTTTTTACTTTTACGGGAAAGTAGGCTAAAAAGGGACCCAAGATTGCAATCGCAAAACCGGGCCATTCTCAAAATAAATTATAACCCGAACTATAAGGCTAGAAGCAATTGTAAATTTCAGTTTGGCGTCTCTTGACGTAGTGCATATTCGTACTAGTCCCTCCGAGAGAGGTAAAGCAATCTGAAGTTTTTTTTTTTTCGATTCACGCGACTGCTATATTTCAAGAGTAGTGGAAGAATTCAAACAAAAAGAAAGTGTGAAGAGGTGATGAGGAATTTCAACAAAAATTGGTGCACTAGCGCACCTGAATATGAACGTGCTGTTTTGCTCTGGGGGAAGGAAGCACAATCATGCAATCGAAACGTTATTCTCACTATCCATGTATCTCACAAAAGAAGTGCAAAAATTGGTTTTTCTAGTCTGCCTCGAGTTAAGTGGTGATTTTTTTTTTTTATCATCAGATCCAAGGCGAATCGAGAATTTTTTCTCGTTAATAAAAGCGTAATATCTCGAGAGTTCAAATAAAACTGTAAGTGTATCTCAATCTAAAGTAGCTGTTGCAAGGCCGTATCCAGAGGGGGGGGGGGGGGACGGGGGGCCCGGCCCCTCCCCGAAATTCCAAAATTTTTTCACAATGTAGCATATATTCCTCCCTGAAACTTTCCTCAACATGAGTGTTTCAAAGTCAGCCCCCCTTCCCCCCCACAAAAAAAATTTCTGGCTACGGCCTTGCTTAGCACCCCACGGGCATGCTGCAGAAGGAAATAGTTGATGTGCTTGTTTGTTTGTTTACGACCATTTCAGGTCACATAGATATTCGAGTTTATTTGCTATTCTTAAGGATATGCCTCAAACTCTCGTCTAATATGACAGATAGAACAAGACAGCACTACAGATTTTAATATACAAAGAAGGAAATACACCCAGGGCAAGGTGGGAATCGAACCCACGCCTCTTTCTCTCTGCGCAGAGAGGCACCGGAGCCAGTCGATTTGACCGCTCAGCCACAGCGGCCCACTAGTAGATGCTTGAACAATGACGAACAAGAATCAACAACAAAGAAAAGACCACACATTTAGAGCAATTTCTGTATTTACGTAACTAGAAAATTTTTGATGAAAAATCTTGACTTTCAGTAAATGTTAAAAACACAGTAAAAACCGCGAAAACTTTGAATAGCAATTTTCTCATAAAGGATGCGTCCAAGGCCGTATCCAGAGGGGGGCCGCGGCCCGCCCCCTGATCAAAAATAATGTATGTACTGAAAATTCCATTTGCTTTCATTGTGGTGTAATGGTTGATTATATTTTTTTCCAAATGATTCTTTTCCCCCATTTCGAGTCAACATCAGTCGCAATGTTGTGTTTGTAGCCGTCACTGCTTTATGTTTTCTTTTCCGAAGTGGCTATTCAGCCTGGATTTTTAAGGCTGATTAGACCCCACATCTATTCAGCCTGGGAGGCTCATAGCCAATCATCGGTCTTTCTTTATTCTTCCCCCAGCGTTTACAGCGGCGAGCCATTTTCAAAATGTCTGTGATGAGAACGGTTGTCTGTTTCGTGGTCAAAATTTCTTCAGGTATGTTCCTTACTTTTTAGTGAAATCTTATAAATGAAAGGTTAATGCTCTTTAGAGTTATTAACTAACGATATGGTAAAAACTGGAATCAAATCCCAGGAAATAGGCTAGCTTAATTTAAAGAATTTCCAGCTAGCATTCTTGTCACTTGAATATTGAGTAAGCAATTTTTTTATTTATTTATAACTAAAAAGTGGGAAACTTACGGTAAACTGGGCGTTGGCGCCATCTTGGATTTTTTTTGGCGGCGCCAAACCCCGGTGTTGGCGATGTTTACGTTCCAGATGTAAACATCGCCAAAATTGGTATTTTTTTTCCCGGACTTTATATTTATTCTTAAAATAGTGATCAAATTTCAATACTAATGTTTTTTTTCTGGACTTAGTTATTTTGCAGCATTTTATGATAAAACGATCAAAAACTTAGGTTTTTTTTTTTTGACTTTGTCATTTTTTCGCTGGAATCGGCGCTAGAAATGATAAATTTGTCATTTTTTCGATGGACTTAGTTATTTTGCGGTATTTAATGATAAAACGATCAAAAACGTTGGGTCATTTTTTCGATAAACATCGTGAATCGGCGCTAGAAAAAGCTTTTCACTGCAAATATATGCATCTTTATGGCACAATAATAACTCTAATTAGAAAATTAAGTATTTCAGTATAAAAATATAGTAAACAAAATATATAAACTATGCTCAAGTTTTATTTTCTACATGTTTAAAACACTAGAAGTTAAAGCAAAGTAAGTACTTCTTGTAAATTAATAGCTTCTTAGAGTTTCCAGTCACAATAGCGTTCATGTACTAAATCGCTTTAGTATGAACTAATCCGTTTTTATATAATATGATAATTGTGCAGGCTTTTATTTTATATAAATTTGAAGCATTTATTGTGATACTAACTAATTTATTGTTACGGATAAAATTTTCAGGTTGAATAGCATTCTCAGCATTTGATTACTGACTGTTCAATGCATTATTAGGCGATAAATTGTGTTTGCATTTATTTTAGTGAGCAAGTTTTTATGTTCTACAAGTTTAAATCATTTGGTATAATAGTTATTCATTTATTGTTAAGAATGAAATTTCCAGGTACAATAGTATTCTCATTATCATTCAAATATTAACCAATCTAGTGTATATTATACAATAAGTTATGTCTGTGCTTTTATTTTAGTGAATAACTTTTTATGTTCTGCAAGTTTAGAGCATTTCTTGCAATATTTATTAATATATTGTTATGGGTGAATTTTCCAGGTAAAATGCATTCTCCTTGTCATTTGATTACCGACTGTTCAATTTATACATTAATCGATAAATTGTGTATGCTTTTATTTTAGTAAGTTTTTGTATTCTGCAAGTTTAAAGCATTTCGTGTAATACTTATTTAATTATTGTTAGGAATGAGATTTTCAGGTTCAATAGTTATTACGTTTTTGGAACTAACTTTATTTTAAACAAAAAGCTATATACAGAAATATACACAATGATCTCATTAAATCATAGGGATGGCGCCAGTGTGGTAGCCGATCTGTGTCAATGAGGCAGACAGCCTTGAGGTGTCACATTAATAAGATGTAACAATTCTCCCACACTTATTAGAAAATGATAAGAAATTGAAATATTTTAAAAAATTATATAATATAATGAAATTAAGCTATTACGCGTTGATTAATTGTATGGGAAAATATTATAAACACTCTTATATAACAGTTAAGTTGAAACATTATTTAACAGATGTAAGCATATCTTGAATATATATATGAAAGAAAAACATGCAAGGACAGTTATTAAAGTCATAGAATAAAGTTCTATAATGTAATCTTGCAAATAAGGTGGGGTATTGTGAGGTCTCGTTGACCGTCTTGGAGATGATTGAGAAATTGAATTATGTACAACAGTGTCTGGAATATTTGTTGATGGAACAGTGTCATTCGCAATGTTGCTATTACGTGTAATAGGAATATCGAACACGATAGGTTGAGGAGGTGAGTCGATGGTATCCGGTGCAAATGTCACTCGCTTCTTTTCGATGTCTGTTTTCCTAAGTTGATTAATATGTCTCTTAAATTTATGACCATTGTCTAGTTCAATCTGATAGTGTAGTTTTCCAAACTTCTTCGTGACAGTTCCCAATTTCCAGTGATGTTTTCCCAAATTGCAAATACGTGCCATTACCCTATCTCCCACACTTAATTTTCGATGAGGGAGGTGGTTTTCCTTGTTTGTTGTGTGTTTTATGGGTCGAATTGCATCCAGTTGTGTTCTGATGTTACGATGAAGGTACAGTTCTGCAGGGGTTTTGTTGTTAGCTAACGGTGTTGCTCTATAACGTTGAAGTATTTCACGAACCTTTATTCTCATAGGAAGAGGTTCATTAATCATGGCCTCAAACCTATGCTTTAGAGTTTGCACATTACGTTCAGCTAATCCATTTGTGGCTGGATGACCAGGTGCAATCAGTTTTTGAAAAATACCATTTTTGGCACAGTAGAATTGAAACTCTTCACTAACAAATATGGTAGCATTATCTGAAACTATTGTTTTAGGATATCCATGTGTAGCAAATATATTTGATAATAACTCTATTGTAGATGCTGAGGTTGGTGGATTCTTACACACATCAATTTCAGCCCATCTGGACTTTGCATCCACTGTGATAAAAAAATAGAACCCTTGGAAAGGACCAGCGTAATCGATGTAGATCCTGTCCCAGTTCTCTTCAGGTTCATCCCATGGATGGCAAGGAACTTTTGGGGGGTTTGTTTTGATGCGTGCACATGCTTCACACGATTTTGACATGTGCTCGATATCCTTGTCGATTCCACTCCAGTACACAAATCTTCGTGCTAATTGCTTCATTTTTGTGATACCAATGTGTGTACGGTGAAGTTCTTTCAGTGTTGATTTTTGAAGTGATTTTGGTATCATGACTCTTGATCCTTTGAACAAAATTCCACTTTCGTACGTGAATTCCAACGCTTTTTTATGATCGTCCTGGATTTCTTGTATAATTTTTGATAAAAGTTCATCCTTTTCAGTTTCTTTTCGAATGGTATCGGAATTGAGTAGTCCATTTGTTGAAATCTCGAAGATACTAAATAGGCATACTTGATTGATTTCCTGGTTGATTTGAATGTCAAATGATGTTTGTTTTTGATTAATTGGTGCTGTGGAAAGGCAATCAGCATTTTTATTTTCACTGCCTTTCTTGTAGATAACTTCATAGTCAAATGCTGTCAAAAATGTAGCATAGCGAAGTAAACGTGCTGATGTCATTGGTGGCAATTTGTTGCTTGGATGGAAGATTCTTGTTAGCGGTCGATTATCTCTTTCCAGTTTGAAATGTCTTCCATACAAGTAGTTGAAGAAATGATTAGTCGAAGACTGGCTAGAGCTTCACGGTCAAGTTGTGAGTAATTTCTTTCAGCAGCTGTCAATGATCTTGACGCAAACGCAATTGGCCTTTCTTGATCGTCGATGATGTGTGACAACACTCCTGCAACACCTACTAGGCTGGCGTCGCATGTAAGAATAATTGGGAGCTCTGGATCGAAAGGTATCAAAAATCGTTCACTGCAAATTTCGCTTTTTAACTTGAGGAATGCCGATTCACATGACGCGGTCCACCGATATTGAGTGTTCTTATGAAGAAGCCGTCTGAGAGGATATGTCGTAGTTGAGTGTTTTGGTAGGAATCTGGAATAATAGGTTACCATTCCCAAAAATCTTCTAAGTTCTTCAACATTGGACGGACGTGGCATTTCGCTCACAGCTTTCACTTTTTCTGGTGCTTTGCAGATCTTGTTGTACTCGATTATGTATCCTAAATAGTCGATACGCTCTTGAAATAGGGAACATTTTTGACGATTCAAATGAAGATCGAATTTTTGTAGTTGATGAAAACAGAGTTCTAAGTTCTTTTGGCACTCTTCTCTCGTGGATCCATGGACAATTAAGTCGTCAAAATAAGCAATTGTTTTGGGCAAGTCTTGTATAACTTGGTCGATTATTCGATTGAAAATGCTTGGTGCTGTTTTGATTCCAAATGAAAGTCTATTCATTTTGTACATTCCTCTGTGGGTCGAGATTGTTTGTATTTTACTGCTTTCTTCGTCTACTGGCACATGAAGATAAGCCTTGTGTAAGTCAAGACGACAGAAGAATTTTGAATTTCGCAGACTATTAAGAATTTCGTCGATTTGAGGAATAGGATAGTTGGAATTTACTAGACGTTCATTTACTCCTATTTTGTAGTCAACACAAAGACGTACGTTGCCATCAGGTTTTGGAATTACTAAGAGTGGTGATCCCCAGTCACTAGTTTCTACTTTTGAAATTATTCCTTGAGATTCTAACAAGTCCAGTTCTTGGTTGACTTTATTTCTGAGAGCATAAGGAAGATTTCTTTCTTTATGGAAAACAGGTTTTGCATTTTCTCGCAGTTGGAGAGAGACTTTAATTCCGGGGATGCAACCTACTTTTTCTTCAAATATACCTGGATATTTTGTTATGAAGTCTTCTAACTTGTTTACAGCCTGGGTTTGATGTGTAACACTAGGGCATGTTGAATCGATTTCTTGAAGATTGATTCCCAGGTGGCGAATCCATGTGCGACCGATCAAAGGTGGAAACTTTGATGGAACTACGAATAACAATTCTTTTGATTCTGTATTTTTGTATTTTACTTGAACTTCAGCTACACCGAGAGGTTTGAAAATTTCAGAGGTGTATGACCTGAATTTTACCTCAGTGCATTGTAGAGGTATTCGAAGGTTTAGTAGATGAAATTCTGTCTCAGGTAGAAGTGTAAATCCAGCTCCAGAATCAACTTCAAAACGTTGAGGTTGACCTTCAAGTAGCACTGTCAAAAAGTACTTTCCAGCATCCTTTGCATTCGGATCTTGCTTATAAGCATCAATGATCATGTTGATATTTGAAAAATCACTTGCTGATGAATATTCTTCTAATGTTGAAACAGTCTTTTGGTTAGGGGAGGAACTTAGAATTGTTTTAATGCAAACTTGTTGTACATGTCCCTTACGATTGCAGGATTTACAAGTCAGCTTGTTTCTATCAATGCGACACTCTTTTGAGATGTGGTTTGATTTTCCACAGCGTAGGCACACTCCTGATAGTCCCAATTGTTTCAGAGGCAATTTTTTATGTTTTTGGTATTGTTTCTGACTTACGCTAGGTGATCTATTTCGTTGTCGAAGACGAGAAACGGAACGTCCACGTTCGGAACGCGAAGTTGAATTTGTACGCGATCGCCGATTGCAAAGTTGATTTGTTGCTATTTCATAAACACTGATATTATTGTAATTAGCCGCCGATGTTGACAACTCTGCACAGTTTATTTTGGATGCTTTCAGTGTGAGTGCTGTTGATAATATATCATCCAAACTTGTGGCATCTAATTGTAGCAGTTTCTCCCGGATGTTGTTGTCGCGAATGCCTCGAATAAATTGTGCGCGCAAGAATATGTCCGCGATCGAAGTTTCACACTTGCACGGCGATATGAAATCACATTCGGTACTTTCTCGTTTAAGAATTTCAATAAATTGTGAGATATTTTCGTTTTCTTTTTGATAGTGAGATAGAAACTGATGTTGAGCCACAAAAATATTTTTCTTGGGGCTTTCTTGCTGTTCAAGGGAAGCTGTAAGTTCATCATATTTCAGTTCAGTTGGACTTTTCGGCGAAACTATCGATGAAAGACGTTGATAAGTTGCCGATCCGATTGAATTCAGGAAGATCTCGGCACAAACTTCATTTGTTGTTTCAATATTTTTCAATTTAAGATAATTTTCAAATCTTTGTTTATATAGTTTAAAACTTTCTTTTTCTTTGTTGAAATTTTCAAAACATTGCACTTGATGAAAAGTTGTTTCCGACTTTGAACTTGGCAAAACTTTCTCTAAGAACTCTTGTTGCTGTTTTTGAAATGCCGATAAAAACTGTAGAAATTGTTCTTGATCCATTTTAGACTTTGAGCTTGAATGTTCAATTAAAATTGTAGTTGTACTTTGATACCAATATTGCAAGACAGAAACTCGACATTGAAAAACTTATGTTTCGGAAATGAAACTTGGCATTGAAAAATTAATGTTCAGATAAAGAAAACTTGATATTGAAGAGTTCCATATTGTTTTGAAATTTGATATTTCATTTTAAACATTTGAATTGATTTGTTGAATGAAAGTTGAATGTTGAAAATCGAGTTTTACTTACGATGTACGAGGGCCATTCAGAAACTAACCTCCGATTGGTCACAGTGCGGGTAGTGGGGGGAGTAGCGCGCCATCTGTGCATTCACGCGCTCAGCAGGTCAGTCGGCATCAAGCCGTAGTCGAGTGAACATCGTACCTGCGCTAGTTTAGTTTTTGTGGCAGTTTGAAATGTGTGCTGCAATAGAAAATCCCGCGAAATGTGAGGTGCGTGCTGTTATAAGGTTTTTTACAGCCAAAGGATACTCTGCAGCAGCTATTCATCGTGAGCTTTGTGCCGTGTATGGACCAAAAGTTATGAGTGAAGGAGTTGTCCGTGAATGGGTACGTTTATTTAAAAGTGGACGAGAAAACGTTCATGATGAAGAGAGGAGTGGTAGACCATCATTGGTGACTGACGAACTCGTTCAGACAGTTGATGCAAAAGTTCGTGAAAATCGACGTTTCACAATAGCAGAGTTGTCTACTGATTTTCCACAGATTTCTAAGACTCTTTTGTACGAGATAGTGACAGCAAGATTGGGTTACCGTAAGTTCTGTGCACGATGGGTGCCCAAAATTCTTACCGACCACCACAAAACTCAAAGAATGGCCTCTGCATTAGACTTTCTGTCACGTTATGAGGACGAAGGAGAACCATTGTTAAACAGAATCGTGACCGGTGACGAAACCTGGATTAAGTACGTGAACCTTGAGACAAAAGAACAATCAAAGATGTGGGCACATTCAGATTCGCCTACCAAACCAAAAAAAGCCCGGCAAGATTTTTCTGCCAGAAAACTGATGGCAACGGTGTTTTGGGATGCCAAAGGGGTGTTGTTGGTTGAATTCATGGAACGTGGGACGACCATTAATCAAGACGTGTACTGTGAAACACTAAAAACATTACGACGGGCTATACAGAACAAACGCCGTGGTATGCTGACTTCCGGTATCGTTTTTTTGAACGATAACGCCCGTCCTCACTCTGCTCGCAGAACAACAGCCCTTCTTGAGTCCTTCAAGTGGGACGTTTTCAACCATCCACCTTACAGCCCAGATCTGGCGCCAAGCGATTATCACCTCTTCATGCATATGAAGAAATGGCTCGGGTCCCAGCGGTTTGATGACGACGAAGAGCTCAAAGATGCGGTCACAGGCTGGCTCAAGGCACAAGCGGGTGATTTTTATGCAGAAGGAATTTCAAAGCTTGTGAAGAGATACGATAAGTGCCTCAATCGTTATGGAGACTATGTCGAAAAATAGTGCAAAGATGTAGTTGTAAGATGTATATATTAAAATATTTTTACTTAACTTGGTGTATTTTTTTCAATCAACCGGAGGTTAGTTTCTGAACGGCCCTCGTATTCCGAGAAAAGAAGCATATCCGAATTGGCAGGCACAGCGCAAATTTTCATGACTCGTCACCATTATTACGTTTTTGGAACTAACTTTATTTTAAACAAAAAGCTATATACCGAAATATACACAATGATCTCATTAAATCATAGGGATGGTGCCAGTGTGGTAGCCCGGTGTCAATGAGGCAGACAGCCTTGAGGTGTCACATTAATAAGATGTAACAATAGTATTATCATCACTCAAACATTGACCACTCTTGAAAAAACAACTGCATTAAACAAAAAGTGTTGTGTGTGCTTTTAGTTTAGTGAATAAAATTTAAAGCAATTTCTTGAAATATTTATTAATTAAGATTAAAATTTTTAGGTACAATGGCATTTTCATTGCTACTCTAATAGTAAGTATATTGCATTTGCATAAGTGATCTCAGTAATATGTATTGTTATTAGCGTTATGTATGCTCTTTTTTTAAAAAATATAAATAGATCTAAAAGTGCATAGCATTTCTTCAGCCACAATTTCTCTCTTAGTACTTATCCATTCATAGCATGAAGATTCTGAAATTCATTTCTACGTTAATCCTGATGTATTAATTTGGAATGCATGCAACTTATCTAAAGACAACCTCTTAACAATTCATTTGAGTTTTATATTGTATAAAAATGTGTTATCATTCATGTGTTTTTCATGCTGCTCTAGACATTGTAGTTTTGAAATTTTTATCTTTGATATCCTAGCAGAGCTGTGAGGAGAAGAAAGAAAATAAAAATAAAGATTAATACTGAATGGTACTGACAAGAAGATTGGTTTTTTTTTTTTTTTTTTTTTTTTTTTTTTTTTTTTTTTTTTTTTTTTTTTTTTTTTTTTTTTTTTTTTTTTTTTTTTTTTTTTTTTTTTTTTTTTTTTTTTTTTTTTTTTTTTTTTTTTTTTTTTTTTTTTTTTTTTTTTTTTTTTTTTTTTTTTTTTTTTTTTTTTTTTTTTTTTTTTTTTTTTTTTTTTTTTTTTTTTTTTTTTTTTTTTTTTTTTTTTTTTTTTTTTTTTTTTTTTTTTTTTTTTTTTTTTTTTTTTTTTTTTTTTTTTTTTTTTTTTTTTTTTTTTTTTTTTTTTTTTTTTTTTTTTTTTTTTTTTTTTTTTTTTTTTTTTTTTTTTTTTTTTTTTTTTTTTTTTTTTTTTTTTTTTTTTTTTTTTTTTTTTTTTTTTTTTTTTTTTTTTTTTTGAAATGAATCGTGCCTTTGAGACGAGTTTTTCCCAGGCCGAATAGCTCTGGTATAGTCCACATTCTATATACCCTGGAAGTTCCCTGGCTGAATAGCTCCGGAGCTATTCAGCCTGGAAATTCCCAGGCCGAATAGCCCCAGAGCTATTCAGCCTGTCCCAGGCTGAATAGATGTGGGGTCTAATCAGCCTGGCCCAGGCTGAATAGCCACGTCCTTTCTTTTCAAAATATTTACATTTGGCAATTGTCTCATCTCAAACCTCATGGAATTAATGAGTTGAAAAGTTTCTAAAACATATTTTTTACTGTGAATTACAGCATAAAAATTTTATTAAAGTAAATTTTATTTGAAAAACCACTTTTTTTTCATGCTAAGCAATTTTCATCTATATATATGGCATCGACATTATATTTTAACGAAAGTTTGCTTTAAAATTCAAAACATTTTAATTCGGACATACCTTAGAATAGAAATGCCAAAGCCGGGATTTTACGCCGTTAAAGTTGGACGAAACCCTGGCATTTATACTACATGGGCTGAATGTGAAGCTCAAGTTAAAGGATTTCCTAATGCTTCTTATAAAAAATTTTTAACACCTGGTCTAGCACAGGAATTTATTAACCAAAATTCAAGTGGAACGCGAAAAGAGATTATAGGCTATGCCCAAAACAAAACAGTGCATTCATTGCAAACGAGAAACAATCACGATCCTTATGCAACTAGTACTTCAGTTATAACTTCTAGCTCCGATTTAATAGCAGAGAATCCGAAAATTACTTACAACATAAAACACCCGAAAGAAAGCTATTATGCTGTACACAAGGGAAGAAAACCTGGAGTGTACAGAACTTGGACTGAATGTGAGGCCCAAATTAAAGACATGAAAAATGCTTTGTATCGTAAATTTGATAATGAGGCAGATGCTATTCAGTATTTCAATACAGGAGGCATAGTCAAAGCTAGTAAGAGAGAAAGTAAAGATCTGAAGTATGATAATCGGGTTGTTAAGAAAAGGAAGTTAAATGATGGTGAAGAAGACAAATATGTTCTTGTTGATCCTGATGAGGAAGTGGTTGTATTTACAGATGGAGCTAGTGCAGAAAATGGCAAAAAACGAGCTCGCGCAGGAATTGGAGTGTATTGGGGTCCTGATCATCCACTGAACACTAGTATGCGTTTATCAGGGCGACAAACTAATAATCGGGCTGAAATTTGGGCTGCAATACATGCATTGCATCAAGCCAAGCAGATTGGTGCAAAGAAGGTAAAACTTTATACGGATAGCCAGTTTCTTATTCATGCTATCACCGACTGGATAAAAAAGTGGATGGCTAATGGTTGGACTTTAACTACAGGTGAAAAAGTTGTAAATAAAGATGATTTTATTACACTTAAGTCTGCTTGTGAGGGACTCGAGGTGGATTGGGTATATGTCAAGGCACATGCAAAGAATCATGGGAATGAGGAAGCTGATAGATTAGCTGTGGCTGGAGCTCGTAAAATTCTGGATCCATCAACAAGCTGCAATTTTCAAGCTTCAGTTCCTGATGATATGGATGATGATGCAGGAATCAGTGATAATCCTTTTTTAGTCACAAATGCTTTGAATACAACTGCAGAAATTTTGCCTCTAGTCCTTCCTAGTCCAGAAAAGAAATCTTTTTATGCTGTACATAGGGGGGAAAAGACAGGTGTTTACTCTAGTTGGGTAGAATGCGAGAAGCAAATTAAAGATTTTCGCAACCCAGCATTTCGGAAATTTGATACCAAAGAAGAAGCAGAGGAATTTGTCAAAACTGGACAGATACCTAAAAAAGAACTTAAAATTCCAGAAATTGCCGATGATGAATATGTCACTGTATTTACTGACGGTGCTGCTTCATCAAATGGGAAAATAGGTTGCACTGCAGGAATAGGGGTATATTGGGGACCAGGAAATGCTCTAAATACCAGCATGAGGCTTCCTGGAAGACAGACAAATAATCGTGCAGAAATATTTGCAGCTGTTCATGCTCTCAATCAGGCTAAAAGACTTGGAATAAAAAATGTCAGGCTTTATACTGATAGTCAATTTGTTATCAAAGGTATAACTTCCTGGATCAAAACATGGAAACGGAAAGATTGGAAGAATGCAAGTGGAAAAACTGTAATCAATAAAGATGATTTTATAGCGTTGGATAAAGCTCGTGAGGGTCTAAATGTTGATTGGCGATATGTTAAAGGGCATGACAATAACCCGGGAAATGAAGCGGCTGATAAACTGGCGGTTGCAGGATGTAGCAAACCTTTGTCTGAAACAATGATTCTGAACTCTTAATAGGTTTTTGACATTTTGTTCATTAATTGCATTATTTTTTATACACTTGACTTTTTTTTTTTAACTTTGATCAGATTTTCCCAAAAATTTTTATGTGATGACACTTATTGATATAATATAAAATATGTTACAAATGTTATGTCATCATGTCACTTCTAAAAGTAGATGTGCTTTTCAGTTACCAAAACCTATGATTAAAGCATATTTTTTTTATACTTGACTTTTAACACAATTATTTGATTCACAAGAAAAAAGATTTTTTGTTTTTGACTGAAAATTAAGTACCTTTATTTAAGTTATTAAAATGTTTTGTTGATATGCAGTGATGAAACGAAAAACTCTCCAATTCGTCGAGCCGTTTCTGCTTTAACTTGGGTTTGAGCAGGTAATTTGTGTGAAATTGGCCGCCTTCTAAATTATGGAATCACAGTTATCAATTATTAAAATATATCCATAAATCTTAAACAGATATTTATTGCTATTATTTTTCAAGTGTAATGTGAAAGTATAATTTTAATTTATTAATTAGCTAAATTTTTGAAAGAAATTTTCTGGGTTGCTATGAGGATGAATAAATCAATGGCATCAGAATCAATATTCTTCTTCAGGATACTTTTTATTGAAAGTGAAAAGAAAAATTGAATTGTGTTTGTGACATAGTACTACTAGCAACACAAATTTTCACTCCATGCAATACTAAAATCTGTCTCCATACTTATTATGGGTAATTTATAAGAAACACTTGAAATACAGAAAAAATTCTTTAAAAAATTGAAAGGTGCTCAATTTTTATAAGATACTTAATTTTTTATGTTTTTGGGTGGGGTAAAATAATTATTTTGCTGGCCCCAAAACCCTGTTTCTAGGTTACATTGGGTTTGAGATTGATGCTCTCACAGGTTCCCAAACATTTTTATCCCCCTATGGACCATTTGTCATTTCTTTCTCTTTTTTTTTTTCCCTTTCATTTTGTAGACTCCATTCCTAAGGGATCATTTTAAAATAAGTCAATTTGTGCAACATTTTATAATTGAAAGTTCTAAAAC
Source organism: Octonoba sinensis (assembly GCA_038502835.1). Lineage (NCBI taxonomy): Eukaryota > Metazoa > Arthropoda > Arachnida > Araneae > Uloboridae > Octonoba > Octonoba sinensis. The sequence continues at coordinate 9,813,218 of CM076606.1, read as the reverse complement.
AGAGTAAAGCTGAGGGTAAAGTTTTCCCCAAGAAGTTCTAAAACAGTAGGGCGGTAAAAGAAAAATCGCTTGAAAGTTTCAAAATAAAATTTGAGACAAAATGCTAAGAATATTTTTTCTTGAGATTTCAACTAAAATTTCACTTTTATACAGTAACATTTAATGGTGTGTCCCCCCCCCCCCTCAGCTATGGACTTTTACTAACATTAAATTGTATTGCCATCAGGGACGGATTTCCCATAAGGCCAACCTAGGTCATGGCCTAGAGCGCAGCCGTTAAGAGGGCGTAAATTTAGAAGAAGTAGCAACCAAATTATAAAATTTTTATCGATATAAAATGAGAAAGGTCATTTTTTTTCTTTTTTAATATTATTTATATACTTTTAGTATCGCTAAAAATGTTATTTGCAATATACGCATTTTGAAATAACTTTTTCGTCAACTGACTATTTATTCTTTCTTTCTTTTCTTTCATTCTTTTCTCAAACATCCATTATGAGTTAACCGGAAGCAGGTTAAAAATTCTTGCAATTTGAAGGGATAATGATTGCAGAAAGCAGTCGGACTTGAACCTCACAAAAGACAACTTCCCCTGCATCTTTCGCTACATTTGACAAAGTGCAAACAGCCCTCGCTTTTTCCTCCAAAAACAGATTTCAGATAAACAGATAAAATAAATAATTCATTTATTTTACTTCATGCCCCCAAATTTTTTCCAGCTTAGGATTTAAAAGAGATGCCAATTTTTTTTCATAAATTTTATAAGTAAAAGCGTCTTTCTAGTTAATGGCGAAGAAGTGATCTTCTGGATGAACAAACATCAAACTGAAACTTCAGTTTTGCAATTTGTATTATAATATTGTCGAAAAACTATTCACTTCAAGGAGAAATAGTTATATATTAACTTCTGGTTAGCTTATCTGCATGCAAATTCAATGTAGACAACTGTGTTACTGTGAACTTTTAGAATTGGGACATACTATAGGCTTGATAAGATGCACAAACTGAGAATGAATGACTAAATTTATAAGCAAGTTTTTTGCAGAGGTGTAGCTAAGGTTTTAAGCGCCCGGGGACAACTGAACATTTTGCGCCCCTAAAGGGAATTAAAAAACTTTTGTGCTTCCTAAATGATAAATAGCTCTAAAAAGCATCCCTTTTAACTTTCATTTTTATGAGCGACCATTCACTTCTAAAGGAAATATGGGACACTTTCTCTTCGCAAAATTATTTGCCTGATTTTCCACGCACTCCTGTGCTACATTAGTCATTCCTGATATGATTTGCGATGCTCCCACTTTTTTGTCCAACATATTCACACCTCTTCAGTTCATATAATTTTCTTTTCGTATTTAAAAATAAAATAAATTGACACTAATTTGGCGCCCCTTGACGCTGCGCCCGGGGACAGCTGTCCCTCCTTGCTTTGCCCCCACCTAGCTACGCCTCTGGTTTTTTGTTGATGGTTTTGTATGTAATGCAGAAAAAGGAACAGGAAGAAATTATTATAAATATTTTTTGGTGTAAGAAATTTTAAATATTGAAATGTAGAGTGCAGGAATAAAATTAATTTGAAAAGTTTGCGGGAAAGTAAACAGGTTCCACAGGGACACGAATAAAATTTATAGTAATTTATACACGAATAAAATTGAAAACTTTAATGGATAAAACATTCTATTTGGATTTAGATCTTGTCATCAGTGCAAGTTTTTTGCATTCTTTACTTAGTCATTTATATTCAAACTTTGTCAGTAGTAATGCATTAAGTATAAAATTTTTACGTGTGGATCTTCTAGTAATTAGAAGTTATTTCAAGTATAGTTTAATGTTTCTTGGATGAATTCCATCACCACATTATAAAAAAAAGGTAATGTTACCATTATATAAAAATTGTATTTATAGCTGATATTTCTGGTTTGATGTTACCACTCTGACTAAATTATTTTCATCCTGCTGTGCGTGTCCAAACATTAAGTTAATTGCATTTCTTTAATCGTAAGGGGGAAAAATGCATGAAAAGTATAAATACTTTTCATTACCCCTGTATGACTTCAATCAAATTGTCATTTAAATGTTACAAGAAAAGAACATTTTCGTTTATAATTCTACATATTCACAAAGTCAATCGTTTATAGATTACGCGATACATATATCATAACTAGAAAAATTATGTTTTTGAGCTAATTTTACGATTTGTGTGCAGAATCAAATTGTGAATTCCATCCCTTTTATCAGTATAAATTCATTGAAAAATAAAAATATATTTCTAACCAACTAATGTTTATATTATTTTGCATTCTATGTGATAAAATCCAAAAAGAAATACAGCAACATACACGAAAACAAACGGAAAACATTGCTTTATTTTTCGAAGCTAGCAGACGAAACAGAAACAAATCCTTTCTTCTGATTAGTTACGATTGTCATTTCCCGATGTTTTCCGAATCTCTTTTGGTAAAGTCGCGCCGAGCTCAACCTCATATTTACCTGCGCGTGCAAACGTTTCACCGGAATCCCATTTGACCAAAGAGGGGTGGAAATACGCAAATTTTCAGAGTTGCGTGTGCAGAAAAGTTGTGCAAACATCGTTTCACCAGAATCCCTAGCTTATACGGATTTTTCATACTATGAAGCCGGGCTTTTTCTGTCCCTCGTTTTTTCGCCTCGGTCACACCGATCGGTATCGGTCACACGTGACAAACGTTCCTGTGTCGAGCTCCATGAATTTAGATATCACTTTCTTTGTTAGTAACTGCAGCCGCTATCTAGAGTTTTCTTTTCGTCTGTGGCAACATAAACACCTTTGTTTTCTACTTTTGTTGTTTCCGTTGTTTTTATCAATTTGATGTAGTTTGACGTATGCTGTGTTGAAAAGAGATCAATTATTTTGTGCTTCAGATTTGTTCAATTAATATTTTAGTAAAACTTGGTATTGTGCTATTGTTCCAAAAATGTCTGAATATGAGGCTGTGACGAAATCGCGTTTAAAATTAAAAACTGATAGTGGAGTAAAAAAGTATGTTTTTTTAAGCATTGTTTTGTTTTTGTTTAGTCAAAAGAAATGCCCTTTAAAATACAATCATTTGTTAATAGTATATTTAGATTGACAAATAAGCCCCAAGTTGATTAGTTCATACTATATGTTTCTCATGAAAACTTTTTAAAATCCTTACTTGGCAGTTCAGTTATTCAGCTTGTTTTTATACAACCAAAGCAGGGTTTGTTTTTTGACGTCAAAAACTGGTTTAAATTGCCAGAAACTAAGTCTTAAAAAAAGGGGAACTAGATGTAAACCAATTTTGTTGAGTATTTACTTTTGTATTGAACTAAATGTTTCATGAACATTACGTATTAAAAAATAGAAATTGCGAAAATGTCTCATTAATCAATTGTGTTTATTAATAGTTAGTTTAATACCAGTTAAGGATGTAATTTTCTGAATTTGGTAAAATATGTTCTGCAGTTTCTCAAAATTTAAAATGCAAATCAAACATAAAGCTTATTTTTGATTATAATATAAATACCTAAATTTAAAAGGCTTCAAGAAAGGAATGAGAGTATATAAGAAAAGAGGGTACTTATGGAAAAACCCGTCTATAATTTTCTTCAACTAAAGCCAAACAAAGCAATATTTTGCCAAAAAACAAAAAACCTTCTTTCACACTTACATGAATTTGTGTAACCGTGAGAAGACATTTGAGTTCTATCTGGATTACTCAACTGTAAATTCGTCAAACCGTTTTGGTTGACGGAATTTTCCGTAAGTACCGAAAAGAATGTATAGATAAGAAAATTCATTGAAAGCTTAAAGCTATTTTCTACTTCTCTACTCTTAATGCAACTACAGATTTGTCAGTAAGGTTCTCAACCAACATATCCTTGTTGATTAGGAACCCACTCTGAACAGAGGCATTTCCGTGGGGATGAATTAAAATCAATTTCACTACCGCCCATAATTCTTCATTCTGAGACAGTATATTGTAATAGAATGCATCCAAGTGAGTTCCTTGGTGGGAAAAAGAGTTAAAATCATTTTGATAATCAAAAATGGGTAATTATTAAATGGAGGCAAAATAAATACAATAAAGTTGCTCAAGGCCAAAAAAATCAGTTTTTCAGAAACATTTTTCTTTCTTAAGAGGGCTTTCTTTGAAAAAATAACTAAAATCTTTTGTTGTTCTGTTGTATAAACTTATTGAATATTCACAATAAATTTTCATTTGAAAAATAAAAGTTTGTCTTCTTAATTATTTAACATTATAATCAAGTTTCATATTTGATTTGTTAGAAAAAAGAAGAAGGAAGAAAAGCAGCAGATTTTGGAGAAGTTTGCTAAAATTGAGAAAACAACTAATGTTGAAAATATTGAGCAGAAAAAGCAAAATAGTGTACCTTTAACAAAAGCAGAGCGAGCATTTTTGAAAATGAAAGAAAAGAAAGTAAGTTAAATATTTTTATTTATTTTATAATTGTTAATAATAATTTTCATTAGTGACAAATCTTTTTTGCATGGAAAACTTTTTCAGTAATTTCTAATTTTTCTGAGTTGTGAACCTTTAACTCGCATTAGAGGTGTGTCAAGAATGCTCTCCTAAATTTGAAATTTGGAGAATAATCGGAAATGTTTTTTTTTCTTAAAAGTTAATGTAAAATATTGGTGACAAAATTTTTGTCATTCATTTGAAGTGAGGGGAAAATAAGATGTGAAATAGTCAGCACAAAACAGTTCATAAAGACCTAATTTGAAGCATAATCCAAACTACAACTGCATTTTAGTGCATTAGTAAGAAATGATTAGTTTGTGATTTTAATTCTAATATTTGTGTATACATTGGTAAGTAGAAAAATCAGTAAGTAGCTTTTTTTATGTGTTCTATTACCTAGCATTAATTGTTTAGTCATTTCATAATGCTTTTTATTTTCATTGTCTTGTAATGTAGTTTGTATTTGCTTGACTTCATATCATATTATCCAATGATTTAGTTCCTCTTTTTTTAAAGCAATTTTATAAATATTTTAAATTTTCTGTGGCTGAGAGATCTACAGGCTTTTTCAAATTCTTTCATTGTTACAATAGTAGAAGCATTTCACCATCGAATAGATCATAAATATTCGACTAGGCCGTATTTGATCTCACCAAATATTCAGCTATATTATGGAATTAGTTTTGGCTAAGCCTAATATTCTGTCAAAAGACTGAATACTGAATGGTGGCCAAACATTCATTATATACTTTGTGTACAATAGTAAATTAAAAGCTTTACATTACAAAATTTGAATTAGTTATGATCAGCACATATTTAATTTTGATCTTAATCTTTCTGAAAATAACTAGGGTTCACTGATTTAAATCAAGTGATTAAAAAGAATATCATTGATTTTCATGATTATTTTTTTTTTCTAAAAATGGATTTAAATGAAAGTACTGTTTTAAACATAAAATGTGTTGCATTTACAACCTCTATTTTAAGCAAAACTTCATAGATCCCTCTGTCTGTGTGTATATTATATGTTTCACAAATTTATAACTAATGAGGAGTGATTGCACAAAGTAACACAAGGTAAGTGACACAAAGTAAAAAACCCTGAAAAATTTTTATGCACCATAAATTATATTACAGCTTTTATACAAATATAGTTGCAACAGCATGTTTAAATAACTTTTGAAATAAAAATTTATATTTTACTTACCTACTGCTTACTAATAAGAAAAATTTAATTTGTTTATTTTTTGCAAATAAATTGTAATTTATAATAAAACATAATGAATAGAAATTTTCCATGACTATAGATTGTTTGCCAAATTTTGCAGTGAAATACTTTTTCTATTTAGAGTTATTATTTTTTCATTTATTTGAGAGAGTTATTATTTTTTCATTTAATATCTGCAACTTTTAAAATAAAAGTTTATAAAATGTAACTCGAAGTCTAGCGCCGATTCCAGGAAATAGACGTAAAAATGAGGTATTTTGCAAAAAAAATGAAGTTTGGAAAATGAGTTCAACTTTTTGCGATGTTTATCTGGAAAATAACTAAGTCCAAAAAAAAAAAACCTACAAGTTTTTTTTTAATCGTTGTTTAGAAAATAAGAATAAAGTCCGGACATTTTTTTACCATTTTTGGCGCTGTTTACGTTGGGAATGTAAACATGGCCAATCCCGGGGTTTGGCAACGGAAAAAAAATTCCGAAATGGCGCCAACATTTCCGTAACAAGGAAAGCATGTGGGACGTGGTATCGTTTGAGTTCGGAACAAAGATGGTTGGCACCGTTACAACCCTTGCTGTGTAAAGGTTTGCTACAAAGAGTGTTTATGGCTTTTCAGCGTATTTTTTGTTCCTATCCGCTAAATTTTCAATTTTGAAAACTAAAAGCTCCGCTTTTTAAAACATGGAAGGAGCATAGGAGAAACCCGGGTTTCCGGGGTACACCCAGAATACAATCATCCCTGACTTTTTAAAATTTTACAAGAGTATTTTTACTTTTCAGGTGTCTTAACATCAAAGCATAATTCAGTGAACAATTCATAGTAATCATGAGCCACTTAATGTGTTTTGATTTTAATAATAGTATTTTAGTTTTACTTAATGAATACCACACAATAAATAATTCAGGATGATAGTGTTTTTTAAAACAAAGTTGTTTAGAATTTAGAATATGTATCCTTAAAGATGTTTCATCCATTTTCCATAACAGCTTAAGGTTTTTTCCCTTATGGAGTATTTTTTCCTCTTAGAAATTTTCAATAAAGATATATGATTAAAACAAAAAGTTTCAGTTTTTAATGATGGATGGACTCAGCGATGGGATTCAAATCATTCAAGAACCGGTACGCTTGCAATACACTTAGGATTTCTTTTTTTTTTATATAGGGAAAAATCATAACAAAATATCAAAAAAATAAATAAATAAAGTACATACTCACATTCTTTAAGCTTATTTGCTTTAACAAAAAATAATCAACAATATTTTTAAATATTTCCAGATAGTTTTTTCGTGTTCACTGGCTTCGATTTTTGTTTTTGTTTTGACACAAGGATCATCTGCAGTGTGATTACTATTCTGTAACCATTTTGTTACCAATGGCTACAGATTCCAATCTTTTAATGGTAATCCAATTAGAAGTAACGTCATTATATTTGCCATATTTTTGACAGTCAATCGGTTTCTTTTCTCAGTACAAACTCTGTACAAGCTTCTTTCTGCTTCATCAGAACTAACTGGAAGGGTTTTGAATTTTCATGTTTGCAAGTTGGCAAAGCTCGTATTGATGTTTTCTTATTGAGGAAATGATTACTACATATGCAATTCATTGTTAGAAACATAGGCTTCCAAACAAAGAAGGTACTCATTTTCTTTGTGCTAGAAATTAGTAAAAACTTTGTATTTCTGATTTGCAATGTCTGTAGTAAGGGCATAGCCAAAGGGAGGGGGGGGTGGCGGGGGGGGGGGGTCTCTCCATGAAATATTGACATGTCACTGCAATTTTACGTGACAGAAAAAGAACAGCAATATTACAAAAAGTTTTAAAATTTTGTTTTAAGTTAAATTCTGTAATTTTCTCGTGACATTTCCATGCATTTTGCTTTCTCCCAACTGTTTTAGAACTGCTTGGGAGAAACGATACTCTCAGTTTCATAAATACTGCTCTAATTGACTTCCGTTAGATTGACACAAGTGAAGGGAGTCTGCTAAAAACAAAAAAGTTGGCAAGGGGTTTTCGACGTAGATGATGACAAAAATTCATTGCATCAGTTTTCTTAGCATAGAATCTATTTATAAAAACGCCCACGTACAAAGATTTAAATTGCAACTATAAATTTCATTACAAAATATTATTCACAACAAACATTTAAAGAGAATGTTATGTTTTTTAAAAATTTCGAAATAAATAATATCATAAATTAATAGCAACTTGCAACTAATAAATATTATATTTAAAAAATATTTATTCTCTCGCCTCAAAAATATATCAAACAATAGAAGTACATTTTTCATTGTGATGCTTTGTTACCTGCGCTAAAATTATTCAATATTTTTAAAAAGTTTCAGGCAATAATTTGAATATGATATTCAAAAGTTCATTTTATCAACACATTTTAGCTCGGTGATTGTATCACATTACTGTTTTATTTTAATGTTTAGAACTTAGATGCTCCTAAGATTTTAATTCCCTTGCTGATTATAATCACTCCTTATACCTGTTGCTACAAAGGCGAAAACATGATAAAGGAAAATGTTTTGGTTTTACATTACAGAGGTTGGAATACTAAAAGCTACGTGAAATTAACTGTGAGCAAAACTTTCCGTAAAAGCACATTTAGAGAACAATTGCAAATGAACAGTTTAAGTAAAAATAAATTGATCTCGGACCTCTCAGAGCTACTTTAAAAATAACGCACTTTAACAAGCAAATTTGACACTTGTCGCAGTTCTTTGAGAAACTGTCCTTCAGTCGTAATTTAATAACATACGAATGCGTTTTACAAGCGGCAAATGTAAAACCTTGATGTACTTTTTATAGGCCCCCTCCTCAGGACTCTGAACAATATCTTCTATTCTCGTTAATGAATTTGTTGGAGGGGAGAAATGGTTAAAAAAGAAGTACCTACAGCAGACACATTGTAAAAGCAGCTTGACGAAGATAGGGACGAATGATATCCATAGGGGGATCTCCTTTTTTAGCATCTTTTGTCTGTGCAAACTGTGGGTAAAAATAAAAAGAGGCGCAAGGTGTCTTGTTTACAGAGGCTTTAAAGTGAAATGACACCAATCAAAGAAAGATACGGAAAACATCCCCAGTCAGCTTGACAAAAGACGTACTCTCCCTCGCCCATCGTTTTATGATCCGTATCTTGGAAATGCCTCATCTAGCCAGTACCACATCTATCTGGATCTAGCTACGAGGAGCCGAGCCGCTTGATAAGAGGTCATAAAATTCGTGTCTTATAATAAGAATGGACGTAGGTCTGACTCGACCCCACAAATATTGTTGTTTCTTTCCCAATAAGGAAAAAAATGTGTGCAAAAGAACATAAACAGTTTTTAACCTTTGCATTAAAGTTTTCTAATTTTTGTTTTGCTTAAACCGGTACGGGGAACTTTGGAAATTTTAAGAACCGGTGCGTACCAGCTGAATCCCATCACTGGATGGAGTGAACATGTGATTTAGTAAATAGCTACATTAAAAAATATTTCAAGATTATTTTATTTATAAAATTAATAGAAAAATGATTAAAGTGCTCTCAATGTAAAATTCAGCTCAAATTTGTTCATCTTTTCTTTACTTAAAGTGTACTATTATTTCTGATAGGGTTAAATTTAATTTGAATCATGTATTTGTATTAAAAATTTGTTTGTTTTTATTATTATTAAAAAAAATCCACTGCAGTAAAAATATCTTAAAATGTGTTTTTGCATAATATTTAACACGTCATATTATTTTTATAAGTGTACCATAATAATTTTTCCAAAGTCTTTAAGGTCTGTTTTAAAAAAATCTAAAACCCTGACACGTGACACGTTGCAGAATTATTTTTATTTATTCTGTTATAGAAATAATCTTTTGATATGTTTGTGTACTTAATTGTTGTGTGTTTTTTATAGCAAATGAAGCAAATATTAGAGAAAGCAAAGAAAACACACAAACAAAGGGTTGAAGTAAGTTAAATTTTTATTTACTTAGAAAAAAAAAACATAGGCTTTTAAGTGTACAAATCAAGTATTTTTTGTTAGGCAGGCTTACCATGCATCCAGATGTGAATGTTTTTTAATGGCGACACTGTCAGCATTGGCAGATATACATATACCATATTTATTAGCCGGTATTTATGGCATGGTATATATGCAGTCATCAAGTTTACATTATTTAAAGTTTAAGTTACTTTAAGTTAATTTTAAATTGTCCCATTGATTTGCTTCCAAGTTAATGAAATAATTTTAAAAAAAAAGTGTCAGAAGAAGTAGAATGGAACTGAGTTATGACGAGCTGCAGTGAGGAGACTGAGAATAAGGAAACACTCAGTGATAGCGATTCTTTCTGTTAAGTTAACTTTGACTCTCTTGCGCACAAGTAACACAATAATCTCTATTTTTTTCTTTTAATATTTAACATGGGATTGTACTGGAGCCTATTTTCTCTCTTGGCAGCAAGCTAAAAGAGAGGCGCATCATCTATTACGTATCATGTGGCATCATCAGCAGCTGTTCCTCTGTATGTGAAAGCGGTTGTTTCGCTTTACTTTGCTTTTTAGTTATGTTGGTAATAAAGTTAATTTTTCTACTTATGGAGTATTATTTGAAGCTTTGCTGGATTTAGTAGACCATTATTTAAACATGTTTACATTCATCCAATCACCAAAGGATCAATCAATGTCAACAGAAAAGTTTACAATTATGTTTCTCTAATTATGATGCATTAATATATTTTCACATTCGTAAACAATGTACATTGATTATATAAGATGTGATTGTTATATAAAACATACCATAGACAACAGAAGTACACATTCATACAGATAATAAATTTATTATGTTGCACAAACTTTAATTTAATGTCACAAATCTTACTTTTAATTGCTGTAAAGTTTATTTTATAGCATTAATCTGCAACAACTACTTTATTTTTATTTTCTGTATCACATAGGTTGCACTGAAAATGTATAGTAGGATTAGAATTTGCAGAATATTTTGAAAAAAAGAAAGTGTACAATTATACTCCTTATAATAAAGAATACATTATCTCTACATGATTTGCTTGAATTTAGCAAAATGTATAGCTTCAGTGTTGAAGGAAATACGAAACATTGGTGACCCAAATTAGGCGCCAACTCTCTCATTTTTGACCCCGTCATAATTTCTAAACTAATATGATTTTTGTCTTAATAAATGGTCTGGCTGCCAGTTTTTTCATCTAAACACAATGGCTAGGATTGTAATACATTTCATTTAAGGGGGTATTCTAGTTTAGAGGGCCAACTTTTAGGTGCTTTTTAAAATGCTGTAAATAAAAAACGGTAAAGATTTTTTACCATTGTGTTTTTTTTTTATTGTTTATTTATGTTTAAAGAGCACAAAAAAAAATTTAGTTAAAAAAAAGTCAAAATTCAAAACTACAGGCCGCAAACTAGACTCGAACAGAAAAAGCTGTCCCCTGGTTGACACGATTCCACCCTCCTTGATGATCTGAAAACAAAAATCTGGGTTCTTTCTTAAAGAGTAGGGATGTAGTTTTCGTTTGATCAGTGCGATTTGAAAAAAAAAAAAAAAAATCGCAAAACGGCGTCCATGTAAAAAAAAGTTATTTTTTCCCCTCAATTTTTCAACTTTGGAAATTTTTTTTAAATAATAGAAAACTTTTTTCCGAAAAAGCTCTGATCAAACAATAGCGCTATATATTAAAAAGCTCTGTACCAAATTTGAAGTAAATTGATCCTTTGAAACTTGAGATATCATCTCAATCGTTCCGAAAAATGTACACTGCTCGACATTGAAAATGCAACACCAAGAAGGAGTGGTCATAAATTTATGCAAATTTTAGAGTAGACGTACGTCACCGAGTTATGCAAATGATGTGAAACGCGCAGCTCTCCGACGCACGTGAAGTAAGATATATGGGAAGGAACTTGCAGAATGGGCAATATTCGTGTCGTTATTTCTGCCAGACGAATTATCGAAGAAATTTTGTTTTTGTCTCGGGGGATACGTGTAATGGGAGAGAATGCCAGGCTGCCGTCAACGAAGGCACTTCCAGCAGATAGACGATTTTACAAGTGGTATGGTGATTGGACTGAGAAGGGGGGGTTGGTCCTCACGTCAAATCGCAGCCGATACCCACATGGATGCGAGCACGGTGCATCGGCTGTGGTGAACATGGTTGAAACAAGGAAATGTGACAAGATTGAGGGGTGCAGGCGCAGCCAGAGTGACGTCGGCACGCGTGGATCGACGCATCCGCCGACGAGCCGTGGCGGACCCGCGAGTCGCTCGTACCTCGATTCTGCAGCACGTGCGAGATACCCCGGATGTTCCCGTGTCGACCAGAACCATTTCCCGTCGACTGGTTGCAAAGTGTGGCCTGCAATCACGGCGTCCGCTAAGAAGACTGCCATTGACCCCAACGTTTGGAATGGTGCCGGACTTGAGCGACGTGGATGACAGAATGGCGAAACGTCGTGTTCTCGGATGAGTCATGCTTCTGTTTATCCGGTGACAGTCGCCGCATACGTGTGTGGCGTCGACGTGGAGACGGAGCTAATCTGGCAGTAACTGTTTAACGCCCCAGCGCACGACAATGTGGCGTGGCATAATGGTTTGGGGCGCTATTGTGTATAATTCCATATCGCCTCTAGTTCGTATTCAGGGCACTATGACGGCCAAACGATATTTGGATAATGTACTGCGGCCGGTGGCATGCCCCTTCCTTCAGCGGCTGCCTAATGCAATTTTTCAGCAGGATAACGCCCGACCACGCAGTGCTCGCATCTGCCAACATGCTCTCCAAGGTATACAGATGCTACCCTGGCCACCGTACTCTCTTGATCAGTCAGTAATCGAACATGTGTGGGATGTGATTGGACGCCGTTTGCAGACTCTGCCCCTGCCTCGTTCAGAAGACGAACTGTGGCAAATGGTTGAAATGGAACGGAGAGCCATCCCTCGGGACACCACGTGCACTCTTAGCGACTCTATGCGTAGGCGTGTTTCTTCGTGCATCGCTGTCCGCGGTGGTCCTACATCCCACTGAGCCGACGCCGTTCTCGCTCTGTATTCTGACTATCATTTTGAAATAAAGATCACTTATTGTTAGGGTTGCAAGTTTGTCGCGGAAAAAAAGAGCACGAAATTCGCGGCAAATTTCGCGAAATGTTCGCAAGAACATAAATATGACAAAATATGGCATATCGCCTATGAAAATTATTCTTCATCCTAAAATATGGGGCTATTATTAAAAATGGAAGGACTATTAACTTCGCTAAAAACATTTAAATATTTGTATTGATAAGGATCGAAAACTCAACACACTGAAAAAATTTTGAGGCTGGTTGGAAAAATCTATGTTTATTTCACTGCTTTCAAAGAAATAATTTTGAATTTTTTATTGGCACAAGTTTAGAGTCTTTTTAGACTTTGGGAGGTCAGATTTTCTCCTTAGTTTCTGAAATCTTTTTTAAATCGGACATTTCGCGAGGCAATAATTTTAAAAAAATTAATTAAATAAGAAAAATTCGCGGAGTTTTGGAAAAAGCTTTAAAAATCGCGAAAATCATCGCGGGAATTCGCGCCGCGATAAACTTGCAACCCTACTTATTGTTCCTTGCTGTCTCTGTCTTTTTTCCAAATTTCATCACTTTCTGACCACTCCTTCTTGGTGTTGCATTTTCAATGTCGAGCAGTGTAGTTTCGAGTCAAGTTTCGGGCAGTCTAAGTAATTTTATATGATGTTTTATACTTACATTTAGTAATCATTGACAATTTTGTTAAAGATACAAACCCACATTATTTGTTAGTCTATATTATCACATCTGTATTCCTCCCCATGAAAAAAAATATAAAAAAGGCAGCTGCACTTGGCATTTGCAGTGCAGGTGTTATAATGAGAAAATGTTGAAGGAAAGTGAAGGAGACCCGATCCAATCCAATAGTTGTTGAGTTTTTTTTGCAAAGATAAGAGCCAAGTATTAAAAATCCTCTGATATAGCTTTTTTTTTACCGCCAAATAGTTTAATTACTTTACTAGACTCTAACTTCCCCCAAAGTCTTTTATGGTGCTTGAATAATACATTTATATCTTTTTAAACATAAAAAGAAATAAATGATTTAAATGACATTTTTGACAAGCATTCTACACGTTTTAAAGGTTTATATTGAAAAAAAAAAAGATTTTGTGTGACACAGGGAGCATTCAGGTAGCTAGAAGTTGCCTACGGCTGGCTATTCATTCGCTACGGTCGAACCAGTTTAGTTGCCACGTCACTAATACTGTAACTTTGAAAAAAATAATAATTTTTAAAAAAAAATCCTTTTACAAGCATATTTTCGAAGGTCTAAACTTTGAAAATATGCAAAAAAAAGAAAATCATTTTTTTGAAAATTCTAGACTAGAGTACCCCCTTAAGGAAGAGGAGTACAGATTCAATGAATTAGTATTTTCTAAAAGATTTTATCATTTTGAGCCATCAATAGCTATCATTTATAGTCTTTTCATACTTGTGTGCTTTTAATCCTCCATCACTCATAAAATTGTATTTATTTGATTTTTCAGATACAAGATAATAACAAAAAATATAGTAGATGCATTTCGGAATTTAAACATTTTTCTGTTCAGGAAAGTTTTCAGAAAAATTTTCATTACCTTTATCTTTTTAGGAGGAAAGGAAAAATTATTATTTGTTAAGTGTTAAAAATGGCATTAAAAACGTTTGCATAAATGCAAACGTATTTCTAAATAGAATATAAAAATATATATATTAAACAAAAAATATACTCTCTTATTAGGTACAGAAAGGTACTAAAAATTAAGAAATAAAATTTTCAGTGAAATGTTTTTTGATCATTCTAAGAATACATTTTGCTTTAAGTAACATTTTATTTTTTATTCTCCAGGAATTCAACAGACATCTAGACTCATTAACAGAACATTATGACATACCTAAAGTCAGCTGGACAAAATAAACAGAGGAAAAAAATATTTTATTATAAGAACTTTCACTTTGGTTTTAAAAAAAAGAAGTCTTATTGTATTTGTATGAATATGTATGTAAAAACATCTTTTCATGTATATGTTTTCATGTAATATTTGTAACAATAAAATTTTTCTGTGAGTGGTATTATAAAATGCATTATGATGCTGCCTTTGGCCAACAGTTGATTCATACATGCACACACATATATATATATATAAGTTGACATAAGGGCTCGAAAAATCCTAAAAATTTTACATGTTCAAACCAAATTTTTATATACCCAGAAGTTGTTGGATTGCATATTAATAAAAACATTTGAATTTGTCGTATAACATTAATCAGACAAAAAATAAAATTAACAGCTTTACTTGTATATCTGAATTAAGAATTATTTTGTTAATCTAGATGATTAAAAAAATTACATTGGAAATAAATATTACATAAGTCATCGAAATAATAGAGTTTTGGAAAGGAATATTGAATTTAAAAAATTGCATGCCCAATCGGAATTTTACATGCCCACGGCCTGTCGGGCAATATAATTTTCGAGCCCTGGTTGACATGAAAAATGAATAAAATAAATACAAAATTAAATTGGACTTCGGAAACTCGTACAAAATTAGGTTCAATTTCTTTTTAATTAAATTCAAATAATTTTATAAACAAATATAAGTTGACTAATCATTTGAATTGTGTTGATAGGCAGTTCTATTGTTATGAAATTAACACTTATAATTAATTTGGTTTCATAAAAATATGCAATTTTACGTTATTCATGCTGTCCTGAGTTTGGGTTCATATTCTGTGACCACAAAAATACAGGGTATCTGCTACACCCCCTTCAAGTTTTCAATTAAATCACGTTTGCTTGTGACTTTTCATGACTTACACGGCACAATTTTCTCAACAAAACATATAGTTTTCAACCCAGTTACCTAAACCAGTCTTCTGCAGAAATCTAATTGCATTTATTTGAGCTAAGCTAAGTACAGTACTTTATGAATAGTCTTGAGTTGCAACAAATCACAAGCTCATATATGCTATTTTTTTTTCTTTTAATTCCATTATCATAAAAAAACAACAGCATTTAATACACCAATATAGCACACAGCCTTTTTCATATTTAAGAATATTACATAAAAAGAATTGATCCCCCCCCCTCAAATATGAAAAATAAGAAAATCCATTTTGAACAATAAAAAAATTGAATAAAAATTATGATTTTTAATATGATATGCTTTAAGTGAAAAATTATGTTACATTTCTTGCAGTAATAATGTAATCCTATATATTACTGGTGTATAGCCAATTACTAAGCTAATATTCTAGAAAAAGCTCGATTTTAAATTTTATTCTATTTCAAAAGTTTATTAAGAACTAAATTAAGGTCACAGAAAGTCAAAATCTACTGGTTGAAGCAAAAAGCTTCTCCGCATCTTGAAAACTAGTGTTGTATTTAGGAAGTTTCAACCGTTGCAATTATTTTGCCAAGAAGTTCAGCAATTGTTCATGTGCTTAAACGCAACATTTATTTTCAAACGATTATAAATAAAAACAAATCATCTGCTCTTTATTCAACTTGGGGGTAGGTTAGACATATGTTCAAGGTTGAAACATGGATGGAATTATTTGACCTTCAAACATAACACAAAAAATACAGATGGCTAATTCACACTTTTGTGTCGCATTTACAGAATGTTAGGTGCGCATCGAAATGAGCGATATTTAATACAATAGGGAGATTCCTATCAAAAAATGCTTTAAATGCGATGGAAGTTTTTGCATTTTGTTCCTGAAATTCATATGTTTTAATACATTTCATTCATGAACATTTGCAGCAATATTTAATACAGTCGACGCTCGATATAACGACCATCTGCGTCCCACGGAAAAAGGTCTTTATAACGAGTGGTCGCTATAAGGGATGGAGTTTTCCTTTAAAAATATAAATGCATCATGCATATTCAGTATTTCCATTAAAATTGGTGTAGTTTTTAAAAGATTCCAACTAAATTATTTTTGGAATTAAAATTAAAAAAAATATCAGTACAAAATATTATAACAAAATATTAAACAGATTTTAAAGTAGAAAATATAGGGAAAAAAATTACATTCACATTTCTGGTAACAGAACTTCTGAGCTGACATGACACCTGGTAAGGTCGCTGTATTGGATTAGACGATTCCGAAAGGTCGCTATATCGAAAGCAAATTTACATAGAGTTCATAGGGATAAAGTTGGGACTTTTACCACTGGTCGTTATAATGGAATGGTCTTTATAATGTGTGGTCGTTATAAAGAGCGTTGACTGTATAAGCAAACTTTGTCACATTTAGGCTAATTGACCTTATTTGCTAGCTTACAAAGTTTTTCTTTGGCTTTTTCTGCTGATAATACCTATGTGGTGATAATAATAGTAGCAAAACTAATATCAGTTACCAGTCTGCTTAATGCAAATATATGGGTCCTGTAAGGAATCAATTGCATAATTAACAGACTTCCTACAAAGGAGGAAGTTATCAGTTCCAACCGTATGTATGTTTTTTTGTTTGTTCATCGATAACTTTTCACTGGATGAACCGATTTTGACGATTCTTTTTTTAATCGATCAAGAGTGATCTCCCATAAGTCCCATACCTTCGTTTGACACATTCGATAATTAGAAGAAAAAAAAAGGATATGAGCAGAAATGTAGTGATTTTTTTGGTTTTTCGTCCACAACTTTTGACTAAATGAACCCATTTTGATGATTTTTTCTTCAATAAATATAGGGTGGTTTAACTTAAATATTGCACATTGATTTGACTACATTTGTTCTTCAGAAAAAAAAAAACGTTATGGGTGAAAAATAAGTTTTTCTTTTAATTGGAAAGGCTTGGCTTGATATTTCTTTGTTGCGAAAATTATTAATAAAAAATATAAAACTCATTGTTAGAAAAGAGTTTGTTGCCATTAAGCAGTAATATTAAAAGATAATTGAAGATTATAAAAATTTATTCAATCACAATGGAACAAAAACAAAACATATTTATTAAGACTTATATTTTTTTCTTATTTTTGTATCCAGTTTTTTTTCAAGTTCCTAAAAAATAATAAAAATTCAATTAATTATCATGCACAGTAAAACGAAGTTTCTGATTAAATTTAAATTAACCACATTACAATTGGGCACTCCCAGAGTTACATGTTAAATGGTCAAATGACAAGCAGTCCCGTCATTAGGGAGGGAGGGGGCAATTACCCCCTGGCCTTGAGATACATGATTTTTTTTTTGAAATATGTATTTGTTTATAAAGCATACAACATCCAAGATATTGTTCTAATAATTTTATAAATATATTGTATTACAAAACTTAATGATATTGGAACAAAAATACAATTGTGCAACAAAAATACAAGTAACCAGGTTACATGGGGTATGATTAACAAAACAGCCCTTTTTGGCCAACTCATCTGTTTTAAATAAGAAGTACATAGTACATAAATACAAAATTTTATTTACACAATCTTTGTGGTTGGATAAAAATGAGTTGCTGTTTGACATGACTTTCTCCTATGGATTTACAGATTTCCACTTTTATATATATGTATGAATACTAGAATGGAACTAAAAATATGAGGGAGAAAAAAGCTTCTTTAGAAATTGCTTTAGGGGGTATATGCAAAAGTTGTGTACCTGTGTAACATATTACCTGCAAGAATTCCAAATTTTTATAAGAATTTTGATCACCCACAAGGGCATTCAAGTTTTGTGAAACTACAAACAACATTTTTGAAAAATTCCATTTCTTCAAAAAATTTAGCAACTTTAGCAATAAAATTTGCATAAGAGATATAGAATTTTTTTCAATAAAAAAAAAAAAAAAAAAAAAAAAAAATCAAGACAAATCAAAACACATGCAATTGCCTTATTCCCCCACACCTCATACTTCAGAAGTAACGCACAGCAGCTTTTACAAATTCCCTTATCTAGAAGCAAGATAATTTTAATTTCTTGGGAGAGTAGCAGCTAGGATATATTTTAAATTTAGATTTAACAAGGCATACCATACCTTGTAAGTATAAGTTTCCATTTCAAGCCTCGACAGTCCATGGCCATCACAATTAAGAATATCCTGAAGTTGATCCAGTGCTTGACGAATTATCAGGTACACATCAGGTTGAATTCTCCACAGAGTGAGGCATGTCTAATTAAGGGAAAAGATAGACATGAATTAATTTTACCACTACTTTCCATTGCTGTTTAATATAGTTGATTCAAATGCATGTACCAATCGGTCCATAATGCTGTGGCGTGGGTCAAGCTAAATCTCCACCAATCTGCTTCCGGCAGACTTTAGGCTCTCTTTGTACAGAGACTGCAGCACCGGGACAGTAAAGCAGGCAGGCAAATCTCGAAAGTCCGGTCTCTATGGTCGGCTCTGAATGTTGGGTGTCAGAGAGCTTTTTTCAGATTTCCTTTACACATTTTCCAAGCTCAGGACTGGCATTTTTAGTAGTGCATATTTTATCACATTCCAAATGGAGCGTTTAGAATATTTTTTTCATTATTTTGTTTTAAATGTTTACAAAAAGTGATACAGAAGTAGCCATATACATAAAAATTATTTATACACTGTACTGACAGTATAAAAAAATCATTGTGGAGTGAATTAATTATTGATAGTCTCCTGCTACAAAGAGGATGTTGTCTTTTCATCGTTTTCCTTTAAGCGCTGCCTTCTTGTTCGTAAAAAACTGATGCAAAGCTTAAAATTGCATTGCTGTTTTTTTTTTTTTTTTTGTAATATCTGACATAGTTGATGTGCCATTGCCATATTCAAGCACTATGTTGTTTCCATTTTCTCCTTTTTTCAATCTTTTAAGAATTTCAACTTTTTTAATCTAAAGATAACACTACTCTTTTGCGCTTCCCAAACATGTTTAAAAAACACCTACACTTTCAGATCGCAATCAGAAAAATGTGGGTTCCTTTAGCTTTGTGTAACACGTGTCCAGTATGAAAGCGCACAACCACGTGATCATTTCGCGAGGTGCAGTCTATCTTTTAGTCAAGTGACTTTCTCAACAACAGTTTTCCTGGAAATTTAGTTAAGCATAAATAATTTAACTCGACCCCTTGACCGTGAAGGCAGTACTTCCACTATTTTTCTTCTGTAAGTTTCAATTCTTTACTTTTGCTCTAATGCCTCTAAAAAGAATCTTAATCCTTTTATTCAGTTCCTTATACTCCCCATGCTAATTGTACCAGGGCATATTTTAAGAGTTTTTTTTGGGCAATTGCCCACACAGTCAAATAAAATTGCCTCCACAGTTAAATAAAATTGTCCACCTACATTTTCCTAATTTTTTCCAGCGGTTACGTGTTTCTATAAATTTTTTTTATTTTTCTGAAAAAAAAAAAGCCACATGGAAGTGTGACCCCTCACCCTTCCCACAAGCAAAAGAGTGAAACAACCAGGGGGGTTCTCTTTCCTACTATGAGATGTGGGATGGTGAGGTGTGTTTGTATTCCTACGTCACACGGCGCACGCACGGGAAGATTTTGATTTATGATCTGATTCGTTGCTTGTCTGATTGACGTCACGAGTCAGGTAATCTTCGGTAGTTGTAGTTAAGCCATTTTTTCGGTGAAACCGGCCCTGTGTGTCCTGTACAAAGCTTGTAGTGCGTGGTCATTTGAAGCATTCGTTTTTACGCTCTATTATATTCTGTGTTGCATTCGATCGAGTATGCAACACGGGAGTTAATGATAAATGCGCCTTATCCCGGTGGTTTCGAAGCTTGCGAGAAGACGACGACCATAATAGAAGATACTTCCAGTAAACATAGGGAGAAAGTCAATTCTAATGTCACAACATTTTCAAGACGTTTTGAATCAATAAGACAAGAAATTGTCCTATCATCAATAAATTTTCTTAAAGATAAAATTAATGACAAACAGGTCGAAGCTTTAAAAACCGCCAAAGCCTTATACGTTGCAGGATCAGCGGCAGAAATAATCTCCATCGGAGAAAATTTACTTTCCAACCTGTTTCCGAATGAAGTTTCTGAATTTGCGGATTCGGTATGTGAAAGCTGGTCGCTCATTGATCAAATTCCACTCTCCCATCGAATTCGGACATTGGTTCCTGCACTTCCACAAGACTAAAGAAAATGTTCGTCGTATCCAAAGGACCACTCAAAAAGTTGCTTGGAACACTTATTGTGGCAACTCCCCATTCGATGCAGGTGGAGCGGGTAGTTTCCAGTTATAATCTAGTCAAATCGGACCATCGTGCCAGAACGACAATTGCAACTATAAACAAAAGATTCAATATTGCTCTAAATGGCTGCGAGACGGCCTATTTCAACCCGCAGTCATCCATCATAAAATTTCTGCAAATTAAAAACCGAAGAGAAAGAAAACCAGAAGAGGTTTTATATGAAATATTTTTTTCGAAAACGACAATGTTATTTGAATTTGGTTGTATTAAAATGAAAATGAATGGTTGTATTTGTCTTATAATGAATGAAATTAAAGTACCGTATATTTCCGTGTATAAGCCGAGAATTTTTGGAACTTTTTCGAAAGCTAAATCGTGGGGGTCGGCTTATATACGGATCCGATAATCTAAAAAAAAATTCGGTCTACATATAGCGAAATATCGACTAATATAGAGCTCTAATTATGCAATTTATGTCTCCTATATTAAGGAAATAATTAGCTTAAAATAGGTAGAGTTTTATTTAAAAGAATATACATATATTTTAGAGCTGGATTTTGTGAAATCATTGTTGAAACAAAATGGCGAAATTTGTTCCCGACTATAATAATTTACTCGCGACTATCTGTGTATGACTTTCTATTCCCGCTCATCCTTCTAATGTAAATGCAGGACTGAATTAAAACAATAAGAAAAAGGACAACAAACTAGTAAACGCATGGCAAAATGCGCTCTCTCGCTCGGCCCTCGCCTCAGACAGGGTTGCCAAAAATCAATCTGTCGCCGTTGGCGCCTACCTTTTCACTTTCACAACGTCTTGATTGGAAAATACGGGATCTGGGTTACCTCCTTGGCGAAATTTTCGCCCCTTTTGGCAATTCTCTTTGAACAGTAATTTTTTTTTCTTCTAATTTTTATCTCGGCTTATATATGAGTTTTGAATTTTTGGTACATTTTTGAAGGAATAATGCCCTCTCAGCTTATACATGGATCGGCTTATATTCGGAAATATACGGTAGTTCAAGAAGTCACAGAGTTTATGTTCCTTACACTCTTTTCCTATCAAACAAATCATCCATTAGCAATAATTTCCGTAATTCCAATTTTCACACCCCAACTCTTTTTTGACGATTATTCAACTAACATAAACTGCACATTTACAATCTCCCCCCCCCCCCCCCCGAGGAAGTTAGAGTTGCCCACACAGTCAAATTTCCTTAAAATATGTCCTGATTGTAACTGAATCGAACATACCTGAGCGGAGGGGAGGGGGAGAGTAATCCCTCTTTCGTGGAACGCCAAAAGGCAGAGGCAGGTGATTTTCGACCTCCAACCTGAAGCTTAGGACTTTAATGTTTATATATATATATATTTATATTTTGCACAGCGCAGGAAGAAAAAAACCACATGGTCCCTGACCGATCCGAATGATTGGACATCCGGTTAAGCGGCGCTCTACTGTAAATGAAACCAAACAATTTTCATATTCCTTGGATTGCAGACTAATTTTTATCATTTAAAACATTACACAGGAAAATATATTTAACTAAAATTTCTTACCTTACTGAAATTTATTCCCTGGTCAAGATCTAACAGAATCAAGGTCCACAACTCTTTAAGCATCACATAGAAAGGCTCCAACTTTAAGTTCAAACGCAATTTCCCCAGGGTTTTTTCAATAAAATGCAATAAATTTCGAGAAACCTGAATTGGGGAGAAAAAAGTTAAAATATAATTTACATGTTATTGATTTCTTTAAATTGGAAAATTGATTGGCCGATTTAAATTGCATGAAGATTCCTTTCTATACATTTCTAAGCAGCCATTTACAAACATAGCTTGTTTACATAAAGGGTTTGAATATGGAAAGAGATAAATAATCAGATCCCCCTCCCCACAAAAAATATATTTATCATATTTAAAGGCCAAATGAGTAATGCATCATAATGGGGTAACTACCAAAAGTGAGCAGCAGTTCTTTAAATAAATTCCTAACAAGAAGTTCCGTCTAGAACTATACGAGCCTACTTTCCCATGTACACCGAATTCAAATTTATAATCTAGCTATCTCTTACTCTCTGCTTTCTTGTTTAGCTTTAGTTCTTAATTGCTTCAAATATACCTTTTTCAACGGTTAATACATATTCATTCAATCATTATTTATTAAATCATTCATGTATTTATTCACTCATTTATTCATTCATTCTTTTGCTTATTCATTTAATCATTCATTAATTAAAAAATATTCTTGAAAATCCCGATCAAAAAATTTCATAGGAAAATAGGCTCGTTAGTTCTGGATGAACTTTCTATTTGTACATGTTCTACGTCATAAGAGCTTTCCGATAAAGTTTGTTCCAAGCAAATCGGTCCGTTAGATCAGAAATTATATAGGATTGAAATTTCCCCGTAGGCGGTATGCTAATTTTTTTTGAACTATTCAAAAGTGAACAAAAATTGTTCAAATCAATATTTCACGCCAAGAACTTCTTCCAGTGAGCTTGTTCATGGGAACTTATATCTTGTACCCAGAGTTTACATAATTTGCTTCATTTTCACCCATAGGCGCTAATGTTAAAATTTTTTGAACGGTTCCAAATTGAACAAAAATTGTTCAAATCAAAAAGAATTTTTCCAATCGGACAATTTGTTCAAAAGTTATTAGGGGGGGACAGACCGACAGACAGACAGACCGACCGACACACTTTTTCCCCACCTCAAAACCCTACTTTCAATTTTTTTATTTTTCAATCTTTATTTAATTACTTAACTTATTTTTGACTTTTCTTGATTTCTAACGATATTTTCACGATACATTAAGCCTTCTTTCATGCTTTATTATTATTTTTTTTTTACTTTTACGGGAAAGTAGGCTAAAAAAGCATGTAAAGCAGTGCTGAAGAGTTGGTTGAAAAAAGGACCGACTCCAACTCCACGAATTCTAAAACTCTGACTCCAACTCCTCTGTCCCAAAATCAGCCCAACTCCGATTCTACAGCCCTACAAAATTCATTAGTGTGAGAATCTATCTGAGGCTGATTTGATACGGAATGAAAGTGTGAAGCTTACAATACTTTTGTTGTGACCAGCTTTGTTTATGTGTACAATTGTTGATGGTAGGTAAAATTGCAAACATTATAAGTAGAAAAGAAAAAACATTCCTTTCCTTTTACATTTTCCAACAACTTTGTTCCTGGTTAGTATTTTTGCAAATTTTTCTCATTTTTTAAAAATTTTTAAGTAGCATGCCATTTGTTTTCAGTTTAATGACTTTTGACTATACAGGACAGGGAAAACATTCAACACAAAACTGAGAATACCGAAATATAAAATATGCAAGTGAAAAAAAATATCACCCATCTAAAATAAGCATGCACAAGTGTATTTATTTAAGATGGGTAAGACAAAGGGGGAAAATACCTATATAGAACTGCAGCATTATTTCATTTTAACTGATTTTAATGCTAAGAACTTTTATGTCATTTTCCACTATGTTTTGAAAAAAAAAAAAAAAAGAAAAAATCATGCAGATAAAGAATTTTAGAAGCTTAAGCTTTGTAATGAAGTCTTTCATTGAAATTCAGTGAAGGTTTTCAAAGTTGCAAGACATTTTACTGTTTCTCTAATGAGTGTAATTTAATTTTTACAGAGAATAAGATAAAATCGTAGGTAGGACAAATGAAGGAAATCTGATATGAAAAGGTTGATGAGATAGAAAAGAAAGGAACTTTTATTACATATGTAATCTGTTGAATTCAGAAAATTGCTCTTCAATATTTTTAATTGTTTCAAAATATTATAATTTTAATTCTAATACTAGAAAAGAAACTAAGAGATAAACTGTAAATTAAATTTGTAAAGGACATTTTTTTTCAACATACCACTGCATCCAGTTTGCTCCTCACCATTCTTTTGACTTCTCGTTGAACACTCAGGTTTATCTGAGGGAAAAATGGAAGTATTAAAATTTGAGGTAAATAAGTTTTGCTCTTATTTACATATAATTTTCATTTGAAATACCCAAAAGTTATGATTGTTTTCAAATACAAAGGAGACAACCAGTAACAGTCTTAGGTTGGTCCTTATGCATCAGTCAATCCTTAATGATGATCAAGTGCATTTTGAAGCTATTCACCCCACTGCTGGTAGCACAATTTCTGGCAAACTGTTCTAAGTGCTAACATGGCTACTGAAAGATAATAGTTTGCTTAATTCCAAGATAAGGACATGCTTTAAATAACACCTTTGGTTCCATTGTCAGAGGAAAACAGACCATCAACGTTATTCACTCTAATGAATCATATCACTCATGATTTTCTTTTGTTGAATACAGCAAATTAAGCATTTTAAGTCTGAAATCAACTCAAAAGTTGAAAGATACTAACTAATTTAGTAACCTTTGAATCCTTTTCAATAAAGTAATGCCCTTCCTAAGATACATCTTCATTGAACTCCAAGTGAGGGTTTACCAAACTTTTGTACAGAAGCGGAAGAATATTTTTTTTCAAGCTATTTGAAGTTGTCTTTTTAAATAAATCCCAGCATTTTATTAGTCTTGCCATTTGCTATTGTGGGCAAATATTTAAAGACAAGATTAATTAATGCATCTAAATCAGTAATTGTTCTACCTAACCCATATTGTTGACTAGTCACTTATAAATAGTAATTTACATGCTTATTTCTATTACCAAACAGAAATAAACATGCAAGTTTATGTAACAATTACCACCAAAGAATAACACATCCCCTGTTGCTACCCAATTAGAGACCTGATCATAATCTTCATGACTTCATGAAGCTGTTTGACTTGTTTCTCAAATGACAACACTAATTTATCAAAAAGTGTAATCAACATACTTTCAATATTCCATCTGTTTAAAAACAATGAGTTCTCAGCTTGAATAAAGAAAGCTAACCTTGTGTAAGGCAGACAGGAAGACTTCCGACATGAGCATCAGGAAGTCGCTTTCTACTTGCATCATCAGGTCAGTAGTTGTAAAGTTGAACTGGATTTCGGCCGTTCTCATAACAGCTTTCACCTTAGCCTTAGTTTTGTGCAGATGCTCATTGAGAGCCACTAAGTTGCTCAGAGCCACACACATCTGTGAAGCAGGTACATTTTTTGAGTTAACTTGTTGTATGAAACAGGTATGTTATATTAGTTGTAATGTAATTGTTACACACGGACAATCTATGCAAGTACATGGATCATAATATTTAATAGATGCTTCCACAAGTCACATTCGCTGCTCTTTACTAAAGCCGATCAATAAGAAGGTTAGGGATTTGGGGAAAATATATGGGAAAAAAGCGTGACATCATTTATGAATGGTCCCTTAGTCATTTTTAGAATTATTTCTCCAAGTTAACAGCATAAAATAGATGATATTAATTTTTGTCCACTACTAAGGCAAATACGAGTCTTATAAATGTCCACTATAGATATAAATTAAGCGTTTAGTAAATTTGACGTAAAAATCCTAATTTTTCATCAAATGACCTTTTATAGGTAATTACTTTTTAGAGAAATTTTTGGCTATTAAGCTAAATATGCAAATATTGATGTAAGTCCCTTGAAAAAGTTTTGCCACATAAAAGAGTACGAAAATTTTCTTAACTGTGTCCACTACCAGGCCATTTACCTTACTTCTTCAAAATTTACTGCCTTAAATAAGTTAGGTTTGATTTAAAGAGGAAAAAAACAATCTGTCCCTATAAATTCCGAGAATCAGTGTTGCAGTTATGGAGAATAAGAACAAATTTTATGCCATTAAGAAAAAAATATTACTAGGATTTTATGGGACAAACGATAAATGTCAATGGAGGCAATTCACCGCTAGAGGGACTCATGAGCGGTCATCGTTGTCAGGTGATATCCGCTCTTTGTTTACTTAGATTTTCAATTGAGTTCTACGTAGAGTTCACTAGGCAAAATTAGTTATCTTAAAATTAATTAGACTATTTTCACAGCTTTTTCCAATTATAACCCTGTATTTACATTTAGTTTAATCATTATAAGAGAAAGTTATTAATTATTCCAATAGTTACGGTGTTTTATTTAGTGTTAATTTTATGTAATGTAGAAGAACTTTATTTAGTCTTAGTTTCCATTTAGATTTGTTAAACTCAAAGTAAAGCTTCCTTTGTTTACATTTCTTTCATCGCTGCCATGTGACCAATGACTTTGCTTGAATTGCCTCCATTGAGCAACCAGATAAACACGTAAGCATGTCCAAGAGAACACTTGCCCATGTAAGGTATCTCAGCAAGAAAAGTGGTCCAAAAATAATCACATGGAATGAATAAATGTAAACAGAATGGAGTGGTTTTAGAACAGAGTTCGAGACATGCATAGGTGTTTCTTGATTGTGATTGCTTTTAAAATAGGTACATAAATATGTAGAATTTATTCATAGAAAAAAGAAATTTGTTCATAACATCTACTCACATAATTTTTTTAGAGTGAAAACAACACAAAGCAACTGATTTCAACCAACAAGATTTACTGCACACAAAGTTTTGCTTTTGTATAAAGAATATTACCCCCTTCCCGCTTTCTCTAAAACTGATAAAAGAAGAACTGGGAAAATTAGCTTGAACAAAAACTGAGAAAATGTGAATGGTCAAATAAGTTTGGGTATGATTTCTTTGTCAATGTAAAATGTACTTACTTACAAATTGCATTAACAAAGATCAATAAAATAAGTGATTTTTTAAAACATGATTTTTAATATTACAACTTCTAAAGAGAAAAATTTTGCAAGATTACTTTGATCTATGAGGGAAGAAGGATTAAGCCAACTTTTAAATGTTGAACTGTTGTGACGTTATGATAAATATTGCAAAATGTTATTTTGATTTTGAAAGAAAAAGTTTTTATCTTAATCAACTGTAAAATTTTCATTTGAATGTCTGATAGATTATGGCTGAAAGCAGTTATTACATATTTATTCTTAAAAACATGTTACACACACAAGTAAATATATTTTACATTTTAGACTCAGGATTGAAAATAACAAATTTTGCTACAAAACTGTTGATCAAATTTTATTAATAAGCAGCTACTTTGAATTCTCGAGAAACATACTTTCGAATCAATTTGAAAACCTTGTGCTTTCCAGTACTGTTCAGTCATCTCTGTACATTCTGCAATGCTTTTGCCATATTCCAGCACACAAGATCTCACAGCCTGTTAAAATAATTTTATCCCTTATAGATAATGCTTAAAAATGTAAATGGCTTATAGAAATGCAAAATTTCCCAGTTTTATTTAATTAGAAAAGAAACACACTAAAATCTATTTAAATTAATTCACTTTTCAATAACTAAAGAACAACCTAGTTGTGGGACTCAATATTAATAATGAAGTTAGACACATGTTTTAAAGCTAGAAGAAGTATGTCTTCAGAGCACAAAAATAGAGCAATAAAAAACTTTTTGCATTGCTCTATTTTACACATTGAAGAAACCTTGTTCGAGCTTTAAAACATATACTGCAAATGCATGCCTTCACAATTAAGTTTTTATAAATGATGATCAATGCATATTTTTTCAAAGCAATGGTGATCAATATATATATTTTTCAAAGATTTTTCTCCACCAACCGCCTTCCCTGTTAGCACTAGGCCTTAGAGATGTCCAACCCCTGGAGCCTAGGTAGTGGAGAAGTGGGGTCCACGGATTTTACATGCACGTATCACCAAGTGTACATGGTGGGTCTTCAGCGTGTTGGGCAACGAACCGCCGACCTTCCGATTGGAAGTCCCACATTTTAACCACTAGGCTACCGCGGCCTACATATTTTCAAAGATTAGTGATTGTGCCCCCCCCCCCCCTTAATTTCAAAACTAACCTGTTAATTTTTTTTTAAATTAAGCTTTTCTGCAGAATGTACTTTTAAGGCTACCATAAAAGTAAAAAATAAAAGTATGAAAAAGGCTTAATGTACCTCTAAAATATCGTTAAAAAAAAAGTCAAAAATAAGTTAAGTAATTAAATAAAGAATAAAGATTGGAAAATAAAAAAATAGTAAGAAGGGTTTGGAGATGGGGAAAATGTGTGTCTGTCGGTCTGTCAGCCCCCCCCCCCCCCCAATAACTTTTGATGCAGTTGCCGATTCGAAAAGATATTTTTTTAATTCAAAAGATCTCATTTCCATATTTTATTTTTTTATTTGAACATTTTTTTGCCCAGTTTTGAGCAGTTCATAAAATCTTAACATTAGATGGAGATTATGGAGAAACATGAAGCAAATTATGTAAACTCTTGGCATAAGATCCACGTTCCTTTGAGCATGCTTATTGAAAGAAGCTCTCAGCGGGAAATATTTTTTGATCTGAACAATTTTTCCTATATAAATCCTGATCAAACAGAGGGATTTGCTTTGTACAAACTGTAACGGAAGGAGCACATGACATGGAACATTTACAGATAAGAAGTTCATCCAGAACTAAACAAGCCTATTTTCCCATGAAATGTTTGTCCTGGTTTTAAAGCATATTTCTGAATGAATGCACAAATGAATGAATGAATGAGTGGAAGAATAAATCTTTCAAATAAAATAAAAAATAAAATTTTCATTGAATCATTTTTGACTCAATGTGGGAGTTTAACCCTTTAAGTGCAGGCTTTGCCTAGAAAATGTCTCTTAAGAAATGTAATCCTGTGTACAGAATAGCTACATTCTTGAGCAGCTTTTACTGAAGGCATCTGTTCGAAAAGTACAAGGTCTTTTCTTCATGCTTTTGGAATTTGATGGGAGAATATTACCTTGCACGCGCTTTTAGATACATCACTGGGCAACGGAATTTTACATCGCAAACACTTTAAGAGTTAAAGAGTGCACAATTAGAGCTGTTCGGAACACAGGGTTCATACTCAAATAGTCAAAAAAATTTCCATGACTTTTCCAGGTAGATCAAAGAAGAATTCCAGGTTAACGTTCTAAGTTTGCGCTCATTTTTGTTTACGGCAGCATAAACAAAAAAGTATCAAAATCCGAATAGGGATGTTGCGGCGAACGCATTTTTTGAAATTTTTAATTTTTTTGGTAGTCTGACATCGCAATGAGCGCACATTCCCTCCGTGGGGTCCCTAGTAGGGGAAAACCCCCCCCCCCCCCCCGACTTTTCCAGGTTTTCGTCAAAAATTTACGTTTCCCCCCGACTTTTGCAAAGGACATCAATTTCCATGATTTCCAGGTTGAGTATGAACCCTGGAAACAGCATCAGCAAAAATCAATTTATTTTAGTATAAGGATACAAACATAACTATATAAGCATGTTCGTATATATTTAGAATTTAAAACATCTCTTTTGCACACCTGATTTACAAAATGTGGTAAATGTTTTAATACATACTACAAGGCCCTTTTGGATTTGGGCTCTCTATTAGAGTCAAGTTTGGTGACAGTGGAAGGTAATTAATTTTGCTACAGCTATTTAACACTTGGTCTTTCATGAGAGTATCCAAAAGGACATTCATATTAATTGGGCAACACAGTGTGGGGTATCAGATTGATAAATTTGTTGTAGGCAACAGAGTGAAATACCATTCAGGAGGAGGCTTTGAATAGGGGAAGGGGGGACAATAGGACAACTTTTATATATTTGACAACTATCCCCATTTTAGTATGTATTAAAATAAGTAAATAAATAAATACACAAGAATATTTTGGCAACTTTAAGCATTCATTGCAATTTTTTTCATAATTTATTCTTTAAAAAATTAATTTTCCAAAGAAAATTTTCTCATTGTGCCCTCTCCGGAGGCTCACTAGGATGGAGAATAAGGTACAGAAATTGTTGTTTGCTTTACTGCAAAACTGTGCATTATGAATACTGGCTTTGATATGTATTTCATTAAAAATAGAACTGTAAGTATTCGTAAATGATAAAAAATTTGAAACTAAAAATAGTAGGGTGGCTTACCTCAATTAAAGCCCCATGGGTATAAAATTGGTCTTCCCATTTTAATTTCATCCAAACATCTACCACCTAAATTAGGAGAGTGGAAAGATATTTAAAGGTTTTCACAAAACATTAATTAACAAGATTACACGAAAAGTTAAAATGAAATAATAAGGTGAATAAATACAATATGAAATAAGGTACAAAATTGTTTTAACAAAATAATGCCCACTGGGAGGAAAGTGACAATATGAAAAAGGTTTATTAATAGCAATTTTTATATAATAAGGAAATTCTATGTATTTATCATGATAAACTTACCTATAATATTTTACCAAATCAACCAGAGACGACTACCAAAGACGTAACTAGATCATTTTCCAACAGGGGCAAGATCAGGCTTTAGCGCCCCCCCAATATACACAAAAAAAATGCATATGCCTTTGTATACGCACACAAACTTGGGCAATTTAGTGGCTCGAAAATCTGGCACCCAAGGCACAGGGCTCGTCTGCCACCCCAACCTAGTTATGTCCCCCCTGACTATTCTTTTCACTATACAAATGTTTAAAGTGGATTTCAATTTTTGGAATTAATATTTAATTTTTTACTTTCACAACACAGACTATGTGTTAACAGCACAATCCACACCATAAAACTTTTTATCTATGGCAATGATGCTTGCAGGATATTCTACAAGATTTCAAGAGTTAGAATGATTTCAACAATACATTATAAACTATCTGGAAACTATGTTAAAATGTGCATTTTATGTACATATATAATAATTGTTATAGAACAAAAATTATTTATGATTTTTTAAAATAATTTTTTAACTGATGATTTTTTAATAACTGGAAGTTTTTTTTAATGGTATATTAGTCTTTGATATAAATTATTTGCAGCAGTAAAGGAGGCACTATTATACCATTCATTTTGAATTATTCAATACAAGTATTTGATAATAGTCATAATTTAATATTATGCATCATAGATCAGGGTTCGTACGCTTTTGGCAAAACCAAAAATAAGGACTTTCTAAGGACTTTTTAAGGACCTACAAAAAATTTTAAGGACCTCACAAATTTTGCGCAATTTACACAAACTGTTATGTTTATTTCAAAAGGAAGCATTATTGAAAGAGGAGATTGATTTAACATCGCATTTTTATTAGGAACAAAACACAAACACTTTTATGGAGCTCTCTTTGTGTTGTTGCTTTTCTAATGTCCAATACAGTCAGGGAATTAAATAATTATTGGAGCTAGTAATAAGAAACACACAGCACAAGTATTAATCACATATAAGCAAGTGAAAAATTATCAAAAATGGTTAATGCTATAAAATACAAGTTAAATGAAAAACAATTTAAAAAAAATTGTTGAAGAAAACGCTGCACTTCATCTTGAGAATTTGTGTTTAATTTAGATTTTTTTTCATTTTCCTTAACTTATGTTGCCAGCATCTCAATTTAGGCTTACTTAAATTTTTATCTCTGACATAAATAATTTTTTAAAATTATTTAGAAGAGCTTAGAAAAACTTTCTCAACTTGAGAAAAATATTTCACTTTGGAAACAACATACAAATAAAAAATGGAGCTTATTCGCTTAAAACTTAGCACATTACCCTCAAATAGTAACTACCAAAATTTAACTAAAATAAAGTTTCAAAAAATTGAACAATATTTTTAAATAAAAAATAAAACAAGCAGACTACAGGGTGCAAATACTAAGACAACTGTCAACTTTTTAAATAATTGATATATTTACAGGATGCAAAAAAACAGAAGTCTCAAAAGCTGCGAGCAATTTTCGGCGAAGCACGTGCTAGATGTTAGCAAGTTTCCGAAAAATAGGCTTTTACACTTTCGCGTTATAAGTTATGAAAATTTATGTAAATTAATACATGTCTTTTTACAAAAAGTTTCATGTTTTGTAGTACAATCCCTTTAGATAAAAATACTTGTACATCAGCTTGAAAAAAATCGAATTTTTGAAGTTCACAAAAAACTAAGGGAAAACTGAGTATTTGGCAACTACGGTGTATAGGTTTAAGAAGAGGTCGATTGCTTCAATTTATTGCAAATTAAGAAATTTCACGAGATACAAATTTTGATTAACACAGCAAATATCCATCATCTCCCACACAACAAAACCCCACAGCGAACGATCGCGAAGCCAAATTGCTTGATAAAAATTTACTAAATATTAAAAAATTACTTTAAAACAAATTAATTTTTTAGATATATATATTTTATTTGGTTTAAAAAAAACAATGGGAGAACAAACTGTTTAGCGAAAGATCAGTTAAAAACCGATCGGGAGGATTGGCAACTCGCCGCTTATTATAGTGTAAGGTGTAAGAAAAATGATAATAAAAATAAATCATTCTTTTACCTTTAACAGTATAAAGAAGCGATAATCATACATGCGATTGGTCAAGCGAAAAAAAAGCTGAAAGTTTTTTTTTGCCTACATATTAGTTAAATGTATCTCTTTTATTGAGCTAGATGTCAACAATATTAATCTTTGAAGTATTAACCCCCCTCCCCCCCCCACCCGTTAAATTTAAAAAAAAGTTTCAAAAGCAATATTTATTTACTGATTACTTGTTAAGAGCTGCTCCCACTTGCTTTATTGATAATTTTTTAGAATGTAGATGGTTTAGTAACAATTTTCATGAAAAAAATATTTATTTACTTTGAAACTAAATTTAATAAATACAGTATCGAATCCCAAATTTGAAATCCCGAAATTCGGCTCTTTTTCGAAAATTCCCGATATTTGCCGAAAATTCCCGAAAATTTTCCCCTTGAGTCCTTAAAAGTCCGTTTTTCAAATTTTATTCCTTTTTTTTCTTTTCTCTTTTAAAAGCAAAATGAGGGAACTTGTGTAATTTATTTTTCTGTGGTCTTAAATGGTGCCCAGTTACTGGGCACAATTGCATTTTGCACCAAATGCTTGTTTTGATTCGACTTCTCTTACTAATATTTAATTTTTTTTTAGATGTAGCTCGATTTTCTTTTTCATACAATTGCAGGAAATAGCAAATTGGAAGCTGCCATGTGGGTGGGTACAAGTTAATTTTAACTGAATTGGGTGTTGTAGTTTGGAGCATTTTATCAAAATCCACGAACCTTTTCTTTTTGCCAAAATATATAACACATCAATTTACTTATAACTTTTCAAAAAAATTAAAAAAACAAGAGTTACTTATTTACCAGTTGAGAAAGCACTGAAATTTGTAGCAAAAATGCGATGATGTTTATGTAAGTCCGCCATTTTTGGTCCTGTCAATCCACCGTTTTGGGTCTGTCCGAAAGCCGCGATAGTACTGAACCCGAGCAAACCAAATTTGAGGTGTGATTAAGTAGTTGAAATGAAAGAATTTTGATTCTTGGGAAGAATACAAAACATAGCAAGCATGGGTACCTTCTTAGTTTAAAAAAAAAAAAAAAAAAAATAAGCACCTGGAATAAAAAAATAAGGACTCTTTAAGGCCTTAAAAATGAAAATGAACATTAAGGACTTTCTAAGGACCTTTAAGGACCGTACGAACCCTGTAGATTGTCAAGGAATAGATTTTTGACATGGTTTCAACCAATTATCATCATTTGACATCTTGAGGTTGTCATGCAATTTCTCTTGCATTCAGGATGTCATAAAGCACTGCTTTGCATAAACGCATGTACTATGGTTTCCAACTGAGTACCATTTGTGACATTTTAAAGTACTGAGCGGCATTTGTGTGCAATTTAAAGTAAAGTGCTGCCATTCACGTGCTATTTGTAATTCCCCCAGTCTTCATCACTTATTCAAATGCGACATATCTGGGTTATAGGAATGATTGTATTCTACAGTCTGATGATAATTTCTAAAATAAAAAGCATTTTAAAATTTTTAGCTAGAAAATAATCAGTATTATTTTAGCTTGAATAAATTCATTTACTTTGTATGTTAAGCTAAAATTTTCTAAAGAAGTATTAAGCTTCAAATTTGAAAGAGAAAACTTTTGGACCAAAAGAACAAAAAATTTAAGCAAACATAAGAAAAAACAATGTACGTTCGTAATTTATAAAAAATTAAATATCAGCAAAATTAAGCACAAAAATGTTCAAAAATTGCAGATACTTGTTTCAAGGTTACAAGGTACCCGTTTTTCACTCTTTTACATTGAAAACCCTCACAAAACACTCTTTTACATTCTGTGTAACCTCGAAACAAGTGTCTGCAATTTTTGCAAATTTTGTGCTTAATTTTACGTTGATTTTTATTTTATAGCAAAGGTTCACATTTTATTTAATTACATACTATTTCATCTATGATTGACTGCACATCCGGCACAGATGTTCCATAAATGTACTTTTTACTGATTCTCTCCATCTACAAGGGAGAAAAATTCACCGAAATAATGTTTGACATCTTCTATAGGAAAAAGAAACATTAATTAGAATTCAATTAGTTCTAAAACTACATAGTCGACACACCAAGCTGGCCTTGATGGCACTCCCATGGAAAACCATCCATTTAAACTTTTAAATAAAAGAAAGGGGCATGAAATTAAGTTTTTCTCATGTTAACAAGAAGTTATGTCTATTAATATATCAGCCTACTTTCCTGCATACACCAACTACAAATTTATAATCCTGCTACCTCTCTCTTTCTCATTTAGCTTTAGTGCTTAATTACCTCAAATATACCTTTTTTTTCAATGGTTAATACATATTTATTCACTCATTCATGTATTTATTGACCCACTTATTATTTATTTCATTTATTCACTCACTTATTCATTTTTAAAAATTTATTCATTCTATCTTTTACTCATTCATTCAGAAATGTCCTTAAAAATCCCGATAAACAAACATCAAATAATTTCATACGAAAATGGGATCGTTTAGTTCTGGTTGAACTTTGTATCTGTACATGTTCTACCTGATAACATCTTTAAGATAAAAGTCTGTTCCAAGGAAGTCCATCTATTTGATCAGGATTTATATATGATTGAAATTTCTCCATAGGAGGTATGTTAGTTTTTTCAGTTCAAATATGAACAAAAATTGTTCAAATCAAAAAATTTCACAGCGAGAGCTTCTTCCAATAAACTTGTTCATAAGAACTTGAATCGTATGCCTGGATATTACATAATTTGCTTTATTTTTGCCCATAGGCGCTTATGTTAAGAATTTTTGAACTGTTCATAATTGAAAGAAAAATTTTTCAAATCAAAAAGTAGAATATGGAAATGGGATATCTTTGCCAAGATCTTTCAAATACAAAAAAAAAAAAAAAAATCTTTTGAATCGGACAATTCTCTTGAAAGTTATTGGGGGCGGGGGACAGACAGACCGACAGACACACATTTTCCCCATCTCAAAACCCTACTGTCAAATTTTTAATTTATCAATTTTTATTTAATCACTTCACTTATTTTTTTACTTTTCTTTATTTTTAATGATACTTTTACAATACATTAAGCCTTCTTTCATACTTTATTTATTTATTTATTTTTTTGCTCTTACAAGAAAGTAGGCTAAAAAAGAATCAGTTTTGTTGTTGATTAGAATTGCATAAACAATTGAAACTTTGGATGCTTTTGCCATAAGTTGGGATGCGACAAATTAATTATTCCAGAACAAAAGAAATGAAATGCAGATTGTGTAAAAAACTTCTCATTGTAAAATACATGTTTAATGTATTCATAGATTTTGCAGTGTATTTCAAAACGTTTATGGGCACTAATAATTGCTTTGTAATGTGAGGGGCAGGTGTATTCATGCTTCACTACATCTGGTGGTGCGGCTATTTCTGTTTCTTGTTGTGTGGGGGCAGGCATCTTCATGCTTACTTCATCGGATGGTGCTGGTTTTTGTTTTTTGTCATAGAACAGTGCATATTTCCAGTGTCCTAGGATGATATTTTAACTGGCCTTTTACCTAGAAAATAGCTTTATGTCTGATTTTTGCCCTTCAATCTAACTTAGAAAAAGGGTGTTCATAAAATCTCAATCTAAAACATTCTAATGTCTTTTATCAAGTGGAATGTGTTCAGAATGCTGAAAAGTATGGGTGTATAAATTACACATTGCATAAGCCTTTTAACAATCATAATGAATTCTCTTAACAAACCTTTAACTATTTTTTTTTATGTCTGAATCAAACTGTTCCTTAATAGCATTTTGAGAAAACCAACCACTTTTTTGCAATACACACTTAAAAGTCGACTTAATTAAAAAAAAAAAAAAGTTAACATCATCCAAGAAATTTTAAAAATATTACTGGGTCTGCAAGGACAGCTCGTTTGATGAAAGGCTTAGTGTAAATATCACAAAGTAAAAACCATTCCAATATCAGATTTTTTCCAAACCACATCGAAAAGTCTTCTAAATTAGAATGCTTCCTGAAAAATAGAAATGTGGTTCATATAAAAAGAATGTCAAAATTTCAAACTCAAGGGAATTTAAAGTCATTGTTTTTGCTATTTGTAATGCTCTTCATTTTGCCCTATATCTGTTATCCTTTAGTAATGATACAATAATTAAAAGAAAGAAAAAAAAACTTTTCTTAGTTTTTAGAAATTCTCATTAAGTTATAAAATAGCAAAATTCATCAACTAGGATTCATTAATTGCTAGGAAAAAATTATAGTTCCGACATATAACACCATTTAACTGTAGGATTGAAGGGGTCCATCATGAATAGCCAGTCCATGTGGCCATCGCAAACAGGTCAGTCAACGTGAAGAGAACAGCCATCATTAAGCAATATTAATGTTTACTATTAGATGAAACTATTTACAAGGAAGGATAGTAATATCACAATGTCATTCTCGTTTCAAACACATCCTCCGTTTCGTCTGTCTTGCACTCTGCCCATCAGGTGGCGCTCTTACTGTGATGTTATGTGGGCAGTGAGCAGATACCATGTCATCAGATACATATGGCGCATAGTGCATCGCCACATCCCCACAACAATGTTATGAGAAATGTACGAGTTTTATTCCAGCCCAAAATATAAATTCCAACTCTTGTCATAGTCAGGATTCGTACGCTTTTATACGCCAAAAATAAGGACTTTCTAAGGACTTTTTAAGGACTTACAAAAAATTTTTAAGAACCTCACAAATTTTTCGAAATATAAACTGTTATGTTTATTTCAAAAGGAAGCATTATTGAAAGAGGAAATTGATTTAACATCGTATTTTTATTAGGAACACAACACAAACACTTTAATGGAGCTCTCTTTGACTAGTTGCTTTTCTAATGTCCAATACAGTCAGGGAGTTAAATAATTATTGGAGCTAGTAATAAGAAGTACACAACACAAGCATTAATCATATATAAGCAAATTATCATGATATGAAAAATTATCAAAAACGGTTAGTGCTATAAAATACAAGTTAAATGAAAAACAATTTAAAAAAAAAAATTGTTAAAGAAAACGCTGCAAGTTGTCTTGAGAATTTGTGTTTAATTTCGATTTTTTTTTTTCATTTTACTTAACTTATTTTGCCAGCATCTCAATTTAGGCTTACTTAAAATTTTTATCTCTGCCATAAATATATTTTTAAAATTATTTAGCAGAGCTTGCAAAAATTCAGAAAAAACAACTTGAGGAAAATATTTCATTTTGGAAACAACATACAAATAAAAAATGGAGCTTATTTGCGTAAAACTTTGTACATTACCCTCAAATATTAACAACAAAATTTAACTAAAGTAAAATTTCGAAAAATTGAACATTTTTTTAAAACAAAAAATAAAACAGGCAGACTACAAGCTGCAAATACTAAAACAACTGTCAACTTTTTAAATAATTGATATATTTACAGGATGCAAAAAGAAGTCTCAAAAGCTGCACGGCGATTTTCGGCGAAGCACATGCTAGATGTTAGCAAGTTTCCGAAAAACAGGTTTTTACATTTTCGCGTTCTAAGCTATGAAAAATTCATGTAAATTAATACATCTCTTTAAAAAGTTTCTTGAAAAATGTTCTTGTTTTGTAGTACAATCCCTTTAGATAAAAATACTCGGAAAAATCGGATCTTTTTGCAAAAAACCATATTTTCGAAGTTCACAACTGTACAACTAAAAACAGAAAAACTAAGGGAAAACGGAGCATTTGGCAACTACGGTGTATAGGTTTAAGAAGGGGTCGATTCCTTCAATTTACTGCAAATTAAGAAATTTCACGAGATACAAATTTTGATTAACGCAGCAAATATCCATCATCTCTCACACAACAAAACCCCACAGTGAACGATCGCGAAGCCAAATTGGTCGATAAAAATTTACTAAATATTAAAACATTGCTTTAAAACAAATTTTCGATACGGGAATTTATTTGATCTAAAAAAAAAACAATGGGAGAACAATCTGTTTAGCGAAAGATCAGCTGAAAAGCGATCGGGAGAGTTGGCAACTCGGCGCTTATTATAGTGTAAGACGTAAGAAAAATGATAATAAAAATAAATCATTCTTTTACCTTTAACAGTATAAATAAGCGATAATCATACAATGCGATTGGTCAAACGCAAAAAAAGGTGAAAGTTCTTTTTTCTTTTTGCCTACATATTGGTTAAATGTATCTCTTTTATTGAGCTAGATATCAACAATATGCTTCTTTGAAGTATCCCCCTCCCTCTGAAATTAAAAAAAAGTTTCAAAAGGAATATTTATTTACTGATTACTTGTTAAAATCTGCTCCTACTTGCTTTATTGATAATTGTTTAGAATGTAGATGATTTAGTAACAATTTTCATGCAAAAAAATATTTATTTACTTTGTAACTAAACTTAATAAATAGTATGGAATCCCAAAATTCGGTCCTTTTTCAAAAATTCCCGATTTTTGTTTATTTATTAAATTTTTCCCCCTTGAGTCCTTAAAAGTCCGTTTTTCAAATTTTATTCCTTTTTCTTTTCTCTTTTAAAAGCAAAATGAGGGAACTTGTGTAATTTCTTTTTTTGTGGTCCTAAATAGTGCCCAGTTACTGGCCAACATTGCATTTTGTACAAATGCTTGGTGATTGATTGATTCGACTTCTCTACAAAATTTTTTTTTTTTTTTTTAGATGTAGCTTGATTTTCTTTTTCATACAATTGCAGGAAATAGCAAATTGGGAGCTGCCATGTAGGAGGGTACAAGTTCATTTTAACTGAATTTGGTGTTGTAGTTTGAAGCATTTTATCAAAATATTGTAATTTTTTTTTTTTTTTTTTGTAAAAATGTATAGCACATCAATTTATTTATATCTTTTCAAAAAAAAAAAAAGAGTTATTTATATACCAGTTGAGAAAGCACTGCAATTTGTAGTTAAAATGCAATGATGTTTATGTAAATCCGCCATTTTTGGTCCTGTCAATCTACCGTTTTGGGTCTATCTGAAAGCCGCGATTGTACCGGACCCGAGCAAAACAAACTTGAGGTTCGATTAAGTAGTTGAAATGAAAGAAGTTTGATTCTTGTGAAGAATACAAAAAATAGCAAAACAAATAGAGCGAATGGGTACCTTCTTATTTTAACAAAAAAAATTAAGCACCTGGAATAAAAAATAAGGACTATTTAAGGACTTTTTAAGGCCTTAAAAATGAACATTAAGGACTTTTTAAGGACCTTTAAGGACCGTACGAACCCTGATAGTTGATTATAAGAAGATTCTACATGTCTACATTATCTAACAAAAGTTGAAGCTTGTATCTTCTCCTGTTCCTTAATCTGTGAATTGAAATCGACTCTAATTGAATTTATTACATAAAACAAATGTGAAGACACCTAGTTTTATTTTTTGTGTTGAGATAACTATAATGCATTATCAGCATCGATGATGGTATAGATAAAGACAAATCCCTTTTTGATTCACATGGTTTATTTGAATTTTGAATCTATTACAAAGAATAGGAAAGGTTATTAGATATTTCATAAATAAAATATAAAATTGTGCATTTTTTTTTGTTTTGTTTCTTTTTGATATTTTGTTTTAAAGGCCAGGTTTCGTCAGACGCAATAAAGTAAAGACCTACGCAGTAAAGTAAAGTAAACAAATTAGCTCAATATTGCACGTTGAGCTAAGAAACGTTAGAAAAAATGTAACCTAGCTGAGGTCTACCTCTTTTTCTCAAAAGAATATTATGGTATTATTATTATCAAAACAAAGACCAT
This sequence comes from Octonoba sinensis, assembly GCA_038502835.1. Lineage (NCBI taxonomy): Eukaryota > Metazoa > Arthropoda > Arachnida > Araneae > Uloboridae > Octonoba > Octonoba sinensis. The sequence goes on along the minus strand of CM076606.1, from coordinate 9,772,261 downwards.
AAAACAACATTGCATTTGTTGCTTATACCACACGGTCAGCAGCATCAATTTTGAAAGAACAACAGTAATAAATATTTTTGTGTTACCATTTTGCTCAAAATTTTGTAAATATTTCAGCATACCTAATATCACATTAGCCCCTAATGTTAAATATGTATGCATTACTTTATTATTGCTAATAAATATAATTAAACGTTAAAATGAATTAATAGCTTGTGATGAGTGAGAGCATTTAACAATTGAGCCCTTTTTTTTAAAACTGGGGCAAGTCCATTTCTTGTTATTGTGAAATATTTGACGGTTTGCATTCCAATAGATTTACAATACAAAACTTCCATTTTCCAAATAAAAAGATTCTTATTTTTTTTTACTATAAATAGTTTACACATAAAATATCATAAATTTTGTTTAAAACTACCATTATCTTTATTTTTTCATAAATAGACTTGCTCTACTAATAAATGGCTCCATTAAAAAAAAGAGAAAACTCCCTCAGATTACATAAAATACTCAAACAAAAAATTTATAATAGATTTGCATAACTAAAAATTCCTTGAATAGCCACAAAAATGAAACAATTTTGAAGCACATAAATAGCCGACTATAACTATTATCTGTATTAACAAGAGCAAAATTTCTAGAAAGAATATCTAGTTTTCAAGTCCAATTTAATGAAAATAATCATCAATAAATGTTGAGAAGCTATTACGTGAAATACAACAATACTGCTTGTTTTTAAATGAGAATAGTATATTTAAATGTTACAAACAAATTTATTAAGAATGCTTGAATGTTTTTTACTGAAAAATTTCTTAAGAAAAAAGAAAATTACAGATAGGTGAAAATAAAGCTTTAATATGATGTAATAAGGGTTTCCATCTTGCCGTTAAAATATTGAATTACTGAAGTTTTTTGCTTTGAGAAGCAAATGTTTCCCCAATGTTTTCCTTTCTCAAAATACTATTTACAAAAAAAAAAAAGGAGGCCCTGAAAAAAATTATTTTACAAACTGATTAAAGTTTAAAGGAGACCTTACCTTCTTCTGGGCAAGGTTTCTGTAACGTAATTAACCACATTTCGGACAGTGTGGTACAGTTGTAGCATTTTAAGTGACTCCACTGCTCTTCGTTTCCTTGTTGGATTTTCTACTATTTCCATCAGATGTTGAATAATTGGTTTGATAGCCGAGTACAACTTAAAAGAAAATGCAAACATATTTTTAAATATCAGTAACATTGATGCTATACATTATAAGAGAAAAGTCCAATGCAAAAGATAATAAAAGAATGCAGATAAAAATAATATTTTAGCAAGAATCAAGATCAAGTTAAAATAAATTTAAAATTTATTTCTGAATGAATAACAGGATGAAAAAAAGTTTGAGACAACAGGTTTTTGCTTTATTTTTGAAAATTCGGTATGATTTTGAAAAATAGGTTACTGGTTACTCTATAGGTTAAATATGCCAGTTTAGTTCTTATGTAGCTTGTATTCAAAACATAAGTTTCTTTTAATATAAGTTTGTTGCAATCAAAATCAAATTCAAAATTCATTCAAGAAGAATATATTAAAAGAGAGAAAATCACTTTGCGCATATTTTCAGAATGAGTAAAAACATCATTAAATGGTGCAAGTAAAAAGATTAAAAATGGTAGACTGGTTTCAAAGGCACGCAGCCCCTTGCGTCAGTACCAAGCGTGGAAATGAAATACTATTATGGACAAGAGGTTTAAATACATAAGACATGGATCTTGAACCAATCAGGTTTCGAAATTCGCTGAAACACGATTGCCTGGGGAGGTTATGGAAAATGCAAATTCGAAACCATTTAACAAAATAGAAGAAATATGAAGGACAGCAAAAGACTCATTACAAATATTATTTAAGTTCTTATGAACATGGTAGGATGCCAAAACATCCAGCTCTACAATAATAGAAGGTGTGCAAAAATTTTTAGCCATAGAAAATTGAAATTTGTGACCAGTGTCCCAACAATGTTTAGCTATTGATGATTTGGTAGTTTCTTTACGCGATTCTCATACGATCAAGTGATTGAATATATCAAGCAGATAAGACAGGCATTAAAATTTGGGCTCAAAGAGCCAGTACAAGATTTAAAAAGATTTCAAACTGCCAAATTAAAGGCATCTTAACTGCAATATAACAGTTGATGTGTAACCGACACAAGGAAAAATATTTCATTTGTCTTGCTCGATCACATTACCTGATGTTGTGTTTCTTTGATCTATGTGCTTCTTTATTTTTCACTTTTTTATTAAGAGAAAAATATATAATTAATGGATGGTTAAAATGAAAAATATCTTTTATGACAACGAATAATAATGTGACACATGGCATCCATGTTCATGGTTTCATGGCATCCCCAGTAAGAAAATGTATAAATTTCAATGAGAGAAGCAAAATAAAGTGTATCTTTTACATTCTATTGAAATTCTAACTTACACATGCACAAGGATAGATACTCATTTAAAGGGTTATGTCTAAATAAGTTTCTGAAAGAAAAAAAAAAGGAAAAGAAAAAACCCTGAAATTTTCTGTGTTGAAAATTTTTATAAAATATTACTTCAATCTCATTTATCTATATCTGCAAACACACAGATTTATATAATTAAAATTGTTTCCTCCTAGAAATAGATTCATTTGTTTTCTTTTGTTCTTTTACTTTTGATTTTATACACACAATTCAAAAATTCTGCAAAAAAAAAAAAAAAAAAGTATTTTCATAAGGTTTGAAAATGTTACTTTTGATCATGTGAACCTAATAACACTAATGTAATATAACCCCAATTACACTATTTGAATCAATTTATGTAATTGAATACTTATGGAAATTGTAAATCTCTGATAAGGCTGCTTAAAAAACTCTAAAAGACCAAAGTATCCCAAACCCTAGTATATCACTTCTATCACTTCAATCCTGTCTACTTTTTATCTGCATACTGAATGTTTAAAAGAAAAAAAAATATATATTTGAGTGTCTTCTAAAACTATTATAAGCTTATTTAGCTGTAAATTTATTAAAAATGATAGTGAAACATAAGGATTACTTAACAAAGTTCAAATTATCAAAATAACATACCACATTATCTAGTGCACTGTTCACTATATTAGTATAATTTGCCTTCCAAGCCCTTGAAAAATAAATAAATAAATGAAAATGTGATAGCATGGTTCAGAAGTACTAAACTTTAATTTTTTGCTTACTTTATTTCAACTTACAGGGCTGCCACAGGAAAAGTGCATAAAAAAGTAGCAAAATTAACATACAAATTTCAAAAGACTAACAAAAAAAAAGTTGCCTGAAAAATGTAAAAAGTCGTAAAGGAATAACATACACATGGTTGATTACACAAAGCAATGAATAGCGTGACTGAAAACAACGTTAGTTCTAAAAACAGACATCTTGATTAACGTTTTCTCTTTTCTGTCGCTTTGGGACAATCAACCAAAATATTTTTTCTCAATTAAATTGTAATTGTGCCAGATATCTATATCAGGCCAGCAAATGCAACCTGAAATGTTTCATGATAGAATTCAATGCTTCTCTGTGGAGGGAGGAAGTTCAACCAGTTTTCATAAGATTCGTATCCAATACAGGTGTTAATGACTGCTTTCTGAAAATTTTCCGGACTATACAACAAAATTGAACTCGGCCTTTATTTCTATAGAAACATTCTACAACTACCAACCACTTCTCAAGTTGCTGCTCAAGGAGTTAAGGGTTCAAGACATGCTCCAAAAATCTTAGGCATGAAACAATTTTTTGATTTTGAATTCTTTGAGTTTTTTATCATGAAAGGAATTCTCAGGGAAGATAGTAACTATGAGAATATGCAAAGTTATTAAATTCTAGAAAAGTTCCAGGAAATTTTTTGTCTATCAAAAACCAAATTTTTTGAATGGAATGAAAACTGCATTTGAATGCAAATATGGCAAAATAATAATAATAATAAAAATAAATAAATAAATAAATTATTAAAAAAAATAATAAATAAAAGAAAAATGAAGATGCAAAGGAAAAAAAAAATTATCTCATAGAAATAGAATTGAGATTTCAAGATTTCATATTTGTTAAATCAATTATTAAACAACCCTTTCTTTTCCTGCAATGAATTTTAGACATTTAATCTATTCTTTGAATATGTAATCAAATTTAATATGATGAATAAGTTTTTCTTCAGAATGATTAATGCTAAGAAGCCACAATTCCTCAACTTGTGCATAATAACCAATTTTTATTTTCTATTTTTTTTTTTTTTTTTCAAATTAAATCTCAATGTTAAGTCAGTGAAAATGATTCAGTATTTAACTATGTGCCATTTGAAAGCTAGTATTTCAAAGATTATGAGCTTTCATTTAGAAATATTCAAATTAAGGTTTGGTTAATCTTAATTATAAATATCGAAAATTAGAGAAATCAAAATTAACACAACAGAAACAAAAAGTTTGCATTTTTTAAAATTTAGTCATCAAAAGTACATAAAGTTTTTTTAAAGTTACACAGTTATTTTAAAAAAAATTGCTTTGTACAAACTGCTGCATCGTAGCTTCTTTTTTTGCCATGATTTGAGTATTTTAAAATTCAAAACATTGTTGCATTATCCAAACATTCCAAACAAAGCTATTGTTGTCATTCGACAAAAAATAATTCTGATGATTTCCTCAGAGCAAAAATTATTATATTTTTTCCTAATTAATGTTATAATAAATTATAAAATGAATGGAATATTGTCATCGAAGATAAGCTTGTGTGCAAAGTTTGAAGATAATTTATGCAGTAATAGTGGTCGAAAACCGTGTAACAAATTTCCAGGACAAATCAAGTTAAATAAAACCATGTAAAGAATGGCAAATAAAAGGACTTTTAAGACAATTATAGAATTATTTTTAAGTACAACACAATGATCAATAATAATAATAATTACTGACAAGATCATTGTAACTTTGAGGTATGCTAAAAATTATGAAAAGACTTTTCTGATTTTGGTAAGTTTTCAATTTAATTGATTTTTCCAGAACACTGCAGTTCCCTAACAATTGAATAATTTCCCATCTAAATAAAATAACCAACAATGAAAGTATAGAATAGATAAAAGTCGTATCCAGAGAAAAAGAGGGGGGGGGGGGGAGAAATTCCAAAATTTTTCTCGATGTAGTATAGATTCCTCCCTCAAACTTTCCTTAACATAAGTGTGTCGAAGTCAGGCACCCCGCTTTCCTCCCCTTGAAAAATTTTTTTGGATACAGCCTTGGAGTAGATTATTCCATCATTTAAGCTATAACTTGATTTCTGATTGAATACAATGCAATGGTCCATGTGGTTTAGTGTCCATAATGGAAAATGAGGAAAGGTTTTTTTTAAATAATGAAATGAAAATAAGGTAATCAATAGATAAAAGTAACAGATTTTGAAATAAAAATTTAGAAATATGGGTAAAAAAATCTCAAGTATTTTCATATGAACACATTCACATAGGCGTAAAAAGTACCCTTTGTAAAAATATGTTTCTTTTTGGATCCTTTTTACATAAAAATGTTGCCAAAGTTGTCTAGTGTCAAAAATAACCAGTGACATCCCTATACTTAATTATTTTTATTGTTACATTTAATTCGTTAGGCAATAATCATTACAATTTATTTCAAAATTAAAAATTTTGTTGGTGATTACGAAAGAACACAGAAATACATAGAGGAAAGAGAAAAGAATGTTTCCACAGTTCAGTACTAAAAGAAATTCTTACCTTTTAAATATGTCATCCAAAATAATTTGATTTCTGAGGTACACTTTCATAACTCTTTTTAAAGTTTCACCCGTTTTTTCAACATTATCGTCTTCTTCCTAAATCGGAAATGAGATAAAAGCAATCATACACATGTAATTCTTCACAGGTATTATGAGTAATTTTTTTTTCAGTTTAACAGCAGTTGATGATAGAGCCTTATAAAATGAGAGCCAAATAAGTTGCACAAGTAGATAAACCTATTTTCATGTATGGTTTAACTCTGTGGATTTTTTGGGGCAGTCTTAATTGCTAGCACTAGACAGCAACAAGACACTACTGAAATTCAACAAGCTGATTTGAAATCTGTAGATTTTTGGGACAGTTTTATTTTCAAGCACTAAAAAGCAACAAGCAAGGGTGACAACAAAAATGTTAGTTGAATGGAAAAAATATTAAGATGAATATGAAATAGTCTTGTCTCTTAAGTTTTAGTAATAGGTGATGCAAACTAGCTATAATGAAATCACACATTTAATTGAGGAAAGGATTGGATAAGAAAGGTTATTAGAGGATCAGGGATTAGAAAGGGGAATGCAAAAAGAATGGAATACATATTTCTAATTTGTTAAATACATTATAATTGAGCATTTAGTTGTGATGTATTAAGGAATTCTTTATAAGCTTATTTTGTTATTTCATGTGCTAGGATTTCTTTTTTCTATTAGTGTATGTTAGAAAAGTATAGGAGTTATTTAAAATACAAAATATGACACAATAAGTGTTTAATTTATGAAGCAACAATCACATACTGCTATGTTTTCTGGCTTTATGTTAATCAATATTTCTTGACTATTAAAATAGCAACAACATAGTGTTGATCCAAAAAAAAATTATGATAAAATATTTAAAAATCAAATTGCATATGCTAAAGGATATTGATAATAATTGGAATGAGCTAAGTTCTTAAATTAACTGAACATACTTCACCTCTAATTCTCCCTTATAGTCAACAAGAATATGGAGATACCATGTTTTTGCTTCATTCTGAAAATAAGTAAAAGATGCGAGAAAAATAAGATGAATAACTCATAAAATACCTAGCAATTAAGACCAAGATAATACAAAAATATCTGTGCGCATAAAATTGAACGTTTGTCCTTTATAGACTTGGAAACTACCCGATGGATTTCGCTGAAAATTTCAGTTTCTAGTGGTACTGGGCATGTTTAGAGAGTAGTTTGAAAAAAAAAAAAAAAAAAACTGCACAAGGTGGAATTTATTTAAAGCTTCCTACTTTTCTAGAACAAGAGTTTTTTAATTTGATTTTCAAAGCCTTAACTCAAATAATTATTTAGTGCTTCTCGCCTTTTTGTGAATAGCAAGAATTGATTACAATATTCTCTTTGTTTTTCGTGGAGGGTATTTTGTAAGATTTTCCTCAACTCAAATCATGAATCAACATTTTTTCTTCTTCTTTTTTTTGCAATTCCCTGTGAATTGAATATAATATTATCAATGTTTTCTTGTAAAATTTAGTTTTTCGAAAGTGGTAATGAAAGGTTTTATTTTTTCGTTTGGACAGCAATGCATTAAAAAAATATTTAAAGAAAAGAAAACTTTTGAAATTTAATGTATAATAATCAATCAAAATTACCTATTTTTTCCCCCTTTACTTGACTTGATGGTGCTTAATGTTAGTTACAATACAATTCCAAAAGGACAGAGATTTAAATTTTTGTTTGTAAATAGTTTTCTGGATTAATACCCCTTCCCTGTTACTTTGCTATAGCAAAGCAAAGCTGACATTGTGATTGATTGTATTAAGTGGTAATTAACAGCAATTTTCTATAAAAGTTTAAATTAATAAGAATAAGATTTTTTTGCATTAACACCGTAGTCTGTATCAAATTGAAATGTATGAAAAAAGCAATGCCACTAGTTTTCACTTGCTTTAATTCAAAATACATGCAAAGGCACATACTTTAAGAATTTCATATGTATCCAAGCAACTTAGTCCTAAATAGTTTTCAATCTTGAGCATGCATCTATTGAAAAATAATTAAAAGCAAATTAGAAAACAATTGAAAGTTGAATGAGGATGCTTGTTAAATGTAAAGAAACTTGCACAAACCTTAAACAAGCTGTGTTATACTATTTTTAGCAATATTACAAAAACGAAAGCAGATCTTTACTGATATTGAGATTGAACAACAATCAATTCACCTTGACTCACAGTTTTAAATCTTGTCTTGCTAAACATTGTTGCTAATTCTTATCATGAAAACATTGATATTCTACTAGTTATTATTATTCTACTAGTTAGTTATTTATTTATTATATTTGCATTTTATTAATAAATGTATTTTTCATGACAATCTGAAAACAACAGGTTATAACTTTTAACTTTGTACTAAACATCTATAGAATAAATTTTGACTTAGTTTTACTTAATTTTTGTATCTTGCTACATTTTTATATAACAAAAAGGCACTCCCCAATTTAAATAATAAAAAGGCATTCATAGAAGATGAATAGGCTTTTGCTATAGCTGGGTAAAAAAGAAAGTAATGAGATGTATCAGAGCCTTTGTTAACCAATTTGTTGGCTTTCAAATTAAATAATTCCATAACTACCATTCACATCTATAACTGTTTTATATCGGCTTTCTTTCCAGAAATTTATCGATAATTTATATAATTTTAAGGCAGATATCTAAAGGCAGAATTTCTCTTAAACTGCAGTGATGTCAGCAGCAGGAATAAGTTTCTTTAGTATAGAGATATTTATAACTATAAATAAAAAATTGAAGACAATGACTTCAGAAATCATTTCCTTATTGTTGCCTGTTTCTACAGAAAAAATAAATTAAATATAATTTCATTCCTTTTTCTTTCTTTTTTGGGGGGGGGGGGGGGGATTTGCTTGTGTAAGCATGTCTTTTGATAATATTATTCTCCATCCTAGCTTTTAGTTTGGGAGCAGAAATAGTAACACGAATGTTGAACAAATACAAATATTTTGTTAACAATTGCACCAGATTTTTTTTAATACTTACTTCAACATGCAAAACAGTTCATCAGCCATTTCTACACACAGCACATTGAAGTGTACATGAAGATCTAATAGCATATTGGTTGAAAAAACAAAGAAGTCTCTAAAGCTGCTTACAAGGATAGCTTCATATTCTTGGAGAAACTTTTGACTTGTAATTCCACACATTTCATCAAGTAAAACCTTCAACAAATAAAAACTGATGCGATCTTCTTTACGCATGATAAGGGAAGAGGTTACTAACCAAGAACTAAAATAGAGGAGGGAAATCTTATAGCTACAATTAAAAAATCTAAAAAAGCAATTTCTACGTTAAATAGATTTTGAAGTTTTTATAAATGAGTCGAAAAGATATATGTTCTGGAATAACATCACCAAATATTATTATGCATTTTGAAAATAATTAATGTAAGTTAGAAAGCATTTTCTTCAGTAAAAAAATATTTTTATATAACTTTTATATGTGAATAACTAAAAATAAAATTTTTCAATTTTTATTTTTAATATCACTAATAATAATGTCTTGTATGAACAGTAGTATTGCTTACTGAAAAAAATTAAATAAAAATGTTAACAAAGATAAAAAAGTGCAGCATAAAAAATACTCCAACTTCAGAAACATATGACTGGATGACATTTCTGCTATATTTGAATAGCACTGAAAAAATACTTGAAGCTTGGTCTTGTGCCTGTTGTTAGTCATCACTTTTGTATTTGTATTTGTATTATTCTGCTGAGCCGAATATTTGGCCAAAGTGCTGAACACCGAACAATGGCCAAATATTCATTACATCCCTACAAGCAAAGCTAATAAAAGTGTATTACAAATGTGTAATTTGAGATATGGCCATTGTTTTACGGAGATCAGGAAGTTTCCTTTTTCTTAACAAATAAACATCAATATAACGCATAGAACTTTAAACTTACCATAATGCTTGCTCTGTAGGTGCAATTCCATGCTGCATTGCATGCTGCTGAATAAGACATAAAGCTGGATTTGGAAGTATTTCTAACCAATTTTTCCATAATTTTGTAGCCTGAAATTTAATGGTTCAATGTGAGCTTTACCTTGGAATTATTTTTTCAGAAGTTTTTATTATACCAATAAGACACATTTTAATTCAAAATATATTTAAAAAAAACTCGGTTTTCAAAAAAGATACAATAAAACTTCAATAAAATAGTTTCATGCTTTTATTCTGAAATGTAATGTTTGCTATTTAGGAATGTATAAAAACAGGACTGCCACACACATTGCTGAAATACACATTTCTAGATTCCATGTGCAAGAAAAAGGAAGTATTAAAATAATTTTGAAATACTATGATGTTAAAAATAATTTAACTTTGTGCAAGTAAACAATAATAATAAAATTACACGTTAATTTAAAGCACAAATGAGCGATAAAATGCAGACATATGTTTCGGGATTGCTTGGAATCCCTTTTTCAATGCAACAGGGAGCTTCTAGATGCAAAACATCCAAATGAAGCAGACAGAACAACAACAACAAAGCTTATATAGCCTAAGAATTATCTGTAAACCAATGAGAATAAAGGCAGCGTGAAGTGGAAGTAGAAGTAGCAGGAAGACACCAATAAGAGAGCAACAAACGAATCCAGTTGAAAGTACAAAGGAATATCAATAAAAATAAAGCAAAAAAGACGACAGCATGCATAAAGATTGCAAAAATAATAAAATAAAATACAAAGAATAAAATTGAAATAAAAATAAGTACAGAAACTACCAAAACAAAATGCAAAACAAAGTACACATGTAAAGGAGGGGGAGGGGAGGGAGGGGGGAAGGAGAAAAATAGACACAAAAAAGGAAAACAACAAGAAAACCTAGAAAGAACAACAAATTAAAGAAATTTATGCCAGACCTGTGAAAAATAAGGAGTTGAGGAAGAATCATTAACCAAATTAGAACTATTCCTGTTAATATGATAAGCTTCCCAAAAGTCAAGCTCTAAAGGGGAAGAGCATTTTTGAATAATTTTACCAGAATTGAAATTAAAAGAGTGGTTGGAATTCCAACAATGTTGAGCAATGCTAGACTTGCTTAACTCTTGCTTTCGTACATAACCTTTATGCTCATTTAAGCGAATTTTCAGAGCACGTTTTGTCTGCCCAATGTAAGAAAGGCCGCAACGGCAACTAATTTGGTAAATACCCCAAGTGTTAAGTTAATCGACAGGATCCTTAAGAGAAGAGAAGGAAAGTTTGTTACTAGGAGCAAAAACGACTTGAAATTGAAACCTTTTTAGGATTTTAGCAATACAGAAACTGACAGAATGAAAGAATGGTAACACAACCAAATTCTTTCTAGAAACCACATTATTGGGACCAGAAGTTTTCTTAGAAAGTTTGTTATGAATAGAATCAATTAAAGAGTGAGAAAATCCTCTATCAACAGCTACAGCTTTCAGATAGTTGAGTTCAATCTTGAGAAGCTCAGGAGAAGAGCAAATATTAATCTTGCAAATAAATTACATAATTTTTTACTAATTTAAAATTATTACAGTACTTTTCTTTCTTTAGATTACTCCCTAACTCACTTTTCTTTTGCTTTCAAAGACATTTTAATTTAAAATAAAAGAGCAAAAATCTGGACATTGAAACGAGTCTGCTAAATACCAATATTGACTTCTTCAGCAAAATATGGCAACAGTCATTAAGCTATACTTTTCTCCTCCGTCCTTTACCTATTAGATAATAGCTTTAGGTTTGCTCAATAGTGCGAGGCTCTCAATCAAATCATTATGATGTATTATGAGCACATCTTGTTTTAAATTCAAACCTTTGTTATGCAACATTAATTAGTTCACCAAGCTGTTATTTTGGAGGGAAGAAATGGGTAGTTTCTTTGTTTTGAACAGAAAGGTAGGCGTTTCGGAACAGGAAAAAAGAGAATGCATTTAATGGAGGGGTCAGGGAGTGTAAGACAGGATGGGTTGTCCTTTGAAAAACACTCAGTATTTATACAAAAATACTTAAATATTTTTCTCTTTCGAATGAATTATAAGTTTTTAAAATAATATTCTTCTATTCATATAAGTAACTCAACATAAAAGGAATGCAATACTTGGTTTGATTCCAGCTGCTTCTCGTAACACATCCTGATAAAGGCCATGTGAACATGAAAGTGCAAGTTGAAGTCCTTCTTCTCCTTCTTAACATTTAACTGGACATACAAATTCATCTGACCTCTGGTGAATGTTCTTCCAGTTCCTTTTCTTAGGTCCCAAAAGACTTCCTGTCCCATGCAAGGCATAGACTAGAAAATGAATCATACACTGAAATCAAAAGCATGCAACAAGCTACTCAATAGGAAAGCTTTCTTAAATTCTCTAATAATTTCATGACTGGGTATAATTATAGTTACATATTTATTTTCCAAAGTCAAAATTGATATCCATTGTCATAATTGAACTGTTGAGGAGCAATCAATAGCTGGCCCCCCACGACTGCTGGTTGCTTAGAGTCAATGTAAGATGTTTAATGATAAGTTCAGCAACATGGCATTTTATACATAATGATTTGAGTAATTATTAAAACTATTACATTTATTTCATGGAACTAGTAAACTTTCCATGTACAACCAAAAAGTTTTTAAACTAATTTTTAGTGAAATCAGGACAGACATTGATTACCAGTCTCCGGAAGTTGATGATAATGCATTTTTTTCATCAGTATTTTATCAACATTTTTCCTGTTTTAGAGAATTTTTCTGTTTCAGCTCTTTTTTTTTCTCAATTTTCTGATTAAAACTTAGTTTGATTCATTCATTGAATTTCCTGACATACTTAAAAGGGTTGGTTGAGAGTAGAACTATAAACCACAAAATTGAATGAAGCTAGATTGAAGAAAACAAAGTATTTTTGACATTGAAAAAAGTTGCTGGTGTGCAGTAACGGATTTAGGTTTGAGGGAGCTCTTTTTCTTTCGTAACAGTATATATATATATACATATATGTATGTGTGCATAAAATGATGAAAATAATAACAATAATAATACGAAATGTAATTCACGTATAAATTAAACATTTATTTTTTAAAATCTTTTTGTTAGATATTTCAGATTTTAATACTAGCCTGATTAATTACTTTAACAAAGAAATTCTACCAATGTTTAGACTATGTTTAGATAGTAAGAGCACAATAAAATAAACTTTAAAATTTGGTCTTACAGTTTACAGAAAAACAAATCGATTTTTAATTTCAGTCGTCATAAAAATTTTGGCACCCCTCAAAAGTTGCCACCCTAGGCCTAAATCCGCTACTGCTGGTGTGGTTTAATTGGAGAAGATGCAGTGTGTGAGTGTTGTGAAAGAATACTGATCTGTGCTTGAATCTATTTACTTCATATTTACTCTAACTATATGTGAATTTGAAAAAGTTTTTCAAGATACAAAAACCTTACTTTTTGTATATGATCTTCGATAATGTAAAAAAACTTTTAATTACTCAGGGCAATTAAGATCCTATCATTTAAGACAGTTAAATTATTAAAACACGTATAAGAAGAATGATCAAAAAAGCTTTGTGCTAAAATATGAGTACAAGGGAAAAAACATATATAAAGCACAAATTGACAAATCAATAAAGCAAATAGCTACTTTGAGGCTACAATGGAGACTCTTCACCAGTTGGTCTTGTTCACTCACAACTTTCTTGATGTGTGTCGAGTACTTTTCTTTTCTTTCACGTGCTGATGAAGAGATTCCATTTTAGCCTTGAAATAGCTGTTTGCTTTATTGATTTGACAATTTGTGCTTTGTATACGTTGATTTTGTCCTTGTACTCATATCAAAACATGTGTTTACCAGTTATTGGTGCATTGTTTTTATTATATTATTTCAGCAAGTCATTTATTAAAGCTGCTATTACAATACTTCAAAAAACAAATATTTTTAATGCTTTAACGGAATTTTGACTTCAGATCTTAAGTGCATTTTTCCCACTTTAATGGCATTTTTTTGGGGCCAATTTTGTTGTGTTTTTAGAGCATTTTCAGGGATGTTTTAGGTCATCAACTTCCGGGGCCTGTTGATTATGAAACATTTTGGGCAGGTTTAATTTTTAGTGGCTATATTTTTTTATTTTCTCAGAAATTTCAGCCACTGAAAGATTATTTTCTGTGTAATATTTTGTTCATTTCCCACTAATATTAAAAAAATATTTTATTTCCTTCAAGTTTTAATCACATCAGAAATATAACACACTTGGGTAGATGCATGGCAAGTATGGGCGAGGGAGGAGGAGGCGGGAAGCATTGTCTTTCGTCATTTCAAGATCACTTTACAGATTCTTTCTAAATGGAAGCTTTGAAATTTGCTAACAAAATAATAAAGTTAAAATTCTTTTCACTACAAAAATTTAAACCCAAAATAATGTCATATATCCAAATATGTAATGTTGTTTTCAGGTTCAAAATTCCAACACTTTCCAGAGGGACTCTCAGACATCCTGGAAGTCCAGCTAGTTATTCTTCAGGATAAAAGTAATACTTCAAGGTAAAAGCTATTCCATGGACGTTCCTAAAATAACTTTTACCCTGAAAGTACAGCCCCAGGGTATATCTTCCCCATCTTCCTATGTTACAATATAAAGCTTAATGCAAAATATTAAAAATATTTTCATTTTAAAATAAAATGTGCGTTTATATTTTTTAAACAAAATGACTGATGAAACAATTGAAGCTTTATGCTGCATTATACTAATGCTAGATTTCAAAAACATTTTTTTTCATCATTGTTTAGGGATTGCAGTGGGGAAAAAAAAAAAAAAAATAGGAGAAATAAAAAAAATATATGAATTTTTTGCACAAAATATAGGGCGCTATCTTTTATTGAAGAAAGTATTTAGCATTTAGACTAGCAGTAACCATTATACTAATTTAAATTAAACACAGTATCAAATCTGAAATTGGCATGTTTGGGACCAACGCTATGCTGTATTTCGGAACACAATCAAAACTGGAGGATTGACACGAACAAATATAGCAGCTTTACGGCAGCCAGCGAAGTTAAGGTATGGTTTTTTGTGTATAAATTTCAAAACAAACAAGAATGAAATGAGGGAAAGGGGGGGGGGGGGAAGAAAGGCCAAGTACCGTGACCAGAGGTCTATTTTACTATACAAACAAGATAGCAATAATACAGCTCAAATTTGAAAACATTGGACAAATTTAAAATACAGGACATTTTTTTCTACTTTTTTCAAAAACATAGGAAATATAGGACATCTGTGATTCCCGATTGTATTACTTTACTTTTAAATGATTTTATCTTAAAAACTTAGCTCTAATGTAAATGGATTTTTTTTAATGATTAAGTAAAACTAGATAAAAGCTCTGAAATGGGTGAGAGCAGGTAGGAACATAAATTAATACCTTCACATCTTGAATAGCATCACCAATAAAATATTTCCCTGAATATTTTTCTAAAGGATCATTTTCTTTGTACCTATAAACATTAAAAGTTTATTTACTTCAAATGGACACTTGTATATAACTTTTAATATAAGTTAAGCTAATAATTAATAATTAAAAATATAAAGCAAATATGATTTATGGTATTCCCAAAAAAAATTTAAAAGTTAACTCCGAGTTTCAAGGATGATTATACGATAAATTTATCAGAAAATTAAACATTGCTCCCTTACAGAACACATATGCAGATAAAATTCATTTTGTATTTTTGAAGTATGTTCAATGAATAAACATGTCTGAAAAACTAAACGTTACAAGAACTCTTAAATGTGATAATAACATACCCTTGAGATTCAGACTTTGTCATTCGCTCGAAAATTCCCGGGCGAGAAGACCTGAAAATATCGTTTTACACGAATTAAAATCCATAATACTTCATGGAAACAACAACGCATTAAGCGTACCATACTATATGCTAGGCAACTTTCTAAAACGTTAAGTCATTACAGATAGTCTTAATAACAAAAGCCTGTGATGATTCTGTTAGAGGTTTTGATAGATTAATTCCTATGTATTTTTTAGTGCTGATTTTAAAAATGACTTTTCCCTCTCATCCCCCCATCACATCAAGATTTTTTTGCAGAACACAAACTTCAAAATTTGCGATGTCAAAGCTTTGTGACTTCAGAAAAGCTTAAAAATGCTTTTCTTATAATTTATTGATTTTTTGGCTTGTTGTTGAATGCATTATTATACCTAAGCAGGTCAGGGGTCTGAAGAAGAGCTCAAGGGCTTATTGAATCATTAAATTGTAATTGAATTTGCAAAATTACTACACAATTGAATCTGCAGATTCAAAGGTGATAAAGCATTCTACCAAAAATTTGTACATTTGTAAAATGAATTGCTAAAATTAATTTGTATCATTGGTTTTAGTAAAAATTAGTCAAAGAATGCTTCTTAGTTCTAAATGCTCTTCGTTACAATAAAAATTATTTCGAACAAAAGAGTTTACAGAATATTTCTCTTTTAGTAAATACATTAACATAATTAGATTTTAACTAAAGCTGGAAATGGAGTTCAATAACAATAAGTAAAATATTATAATGCATAAATCTTAATGAAATTACATCTTACCACATTTCTAGGAAAATTGAATCTGTCTCATAATTTTTAACATCTCTAAAATCAGACAAGAAGTAACATTAATGCATTGAAATCCAAACATTAAAAATGAGAATAATAAATAAATAAAAATAAAAAATATAATAATAATATCAACAATAAATAAATAAACAATACATTTAGAAAAAAAAAAGGATATGGTGTAAGAAAGGTCCTATTGACCCATGTAAAGTAAGCAAAATATTTCTACTGCAGTCAAACCTGTTTTTGTGCAGTTTTTCCTATGCAATATTTTTATGCAATTTGTGTTGAGTGATTTCTTTTTTATGCGATAGTCAAAGCTTGGTTTTGTGCGGTCTTTTTGTAGGCAATTTTAAAATGTGATTTATTTTGAGCAATCTTTCGTTTATACGTGGTATATGCAGTAGCGTCACTATGGGGGGGGGGGGGGGGGGTCCACTCCAAGTGACTTTTTTAGGGTGTTGAGGAGTGACATATGAGATAAAGAGCTTTGAAAATACATATAGTACTTGATTCATACAATTTTACTGATGCTATTTCAATATATCATAGCTGAAAATAAATCTAATTTACTGAAAGCTACACAAAATACATAAAATGGAATTTATGAAGCTTTTTCTTTTTTACTACTGAAAATAATGTAAAGGAGCAAAGTGTAGAGCATACATGTAGTGCAGTGAAGAAACAAGATTTTGCTCAAGATTGGAGCAAAGCCAGAGCAAAGAAATTTGAGGAGCAAGTACTAAGAAATCAGAATGGAGAAGTCAAACGTGGTTGCTCCAGATACCTGATATAAACTACAAAAACTGCAAGTTTATGCACCACGTTTTTTAAAATTGAGTATGTGAGTGGGGAGGTATCAACAATTACCGTCCCAGGTGATACCAGGTGAAAATATATCACAATCAACTTTATTCCAATTTTCTCTAGCATTAATAAAGAAAAATTGAAATGGAATTTCAGAATATTTGCCATAAAAATACAGCAATAACATTCATTTAAAATACAATTTATCAGTAGATAATGTTTTTAAAAAGAAAGTACTAGAAGTAACTAATTACTTACAAAACAAATGTTTCATTCCATTTAAGATTAGAAGTATTATCTTTCACGGTGCTCAGTCGTTTACTACCACCTTCAATCCAGAGTTTGCAGTACACATTAGAGAATTCTAGAATTTTAGAACTTGAATTAATCATGACATATAAATGGTAACAAATTTACAGCAAACAGAACGATTAAACAAATGTGATTTATAAATCATTTTAGTTTTAGTCTGGATACCAAATAGTTACTGGATATCCAATGTAGTGAAGGGATGCAGATCATTCAGGAGCCGGTATGCATGAAATATTTTCCTGTATTTATTAATTTTTTAAGGGTAAAAAACATTATGATGAAATATTAATAAAAAAATTCTGTAAAAATGAAATGTTAATCGCTTTTAAGTAAACGCAAGAAATGGTGTCCTAAGAGCAGGGGTCGGATCAGAGGAAATTCCAGTCCTTTCACAAAATTCCAACCAATGAAAACGGACCCTTCGCAAAATTCTGAGATACTAAATCGTATTTTTTTACAGAGATATTTATTAAATAAGTGGCTAAAAATAATATTTTTTTATCAATGTATGTTTAAATTTTGAATTTTCCAAGAAATGTTTTTTAAATTCACAAAAACCGGACCCTATCAAAAATGCTAGATCAACTCCTACAGAGTTTGCAAAGAAGCATGTTGCTTTTGAGAATAAATAGCATGTTTTTTTTCTGGTGAAAAAAAAAATTTCAATGGAATGGAAGATTTTTACTGGCATGATCTTCAGTGTGAAAAATCATGTTTTTCAAGATGTCAATCATGTTTTTCATGATTTGAGGGCACTTGCTGCTAATGGAACCTTAATTTCTTATCAGAAAACAAAGAGATAGACTTGGAAGTCTATCAAGACATCTTTGCAATAAATTTACTATCGATAATGTGTGGATACTATATATGTCAGCAAGATATTTCCAACATAAATACCTTGAGTTCACAAAATCCTGGCTTCAAGCTAATCAAGTCCACTGACTTGAGTGGTCATCAAGATGCCCTGACCAAAACCAACAGAAAATTTAAGAAAACTTTTTTGCATGATGTCTGCATAGAAATAATAAAATTCACAACATCAATGATGAACTTAAAATGTGGCCACTGACAACAGCTGGAAAATATTTCGAAAGACTCTATGAAAAACCATTCACCTTCTATGCCCTCTAGAATAATTAAATAAATTGGATAGGGGAAAAAAGTAAAATAAAAAGGAAAATTTCTGGATTATTAACAGGTTTTTTTTATGTGGCCTTAATTAATAAAGGAATTATGGCTTTCTTTCATTTGTCAGGCTCTTTTTCATTTTGAATGTTTATATTTGTGATTTCCCACGTTCAGCCTTTTATATTGTTGTTTTTTCACATACCCACTAATTTTTTATATATATATTCTCTATTTCATACATATATTTGCAACTGTTTAAGTGTGCTGCCTCGTGCGCCTTTTCACAGTTTGATTCACTTTATTAACTTTTGATTATATATATATATATATATATACACAAAAGACAAAAAGCAGGCCTATTCAAAACACAAGTTAAATGCTACATTAAAATATTAGACATAACAAAATTTACAGCTGGTAAAATTCTCCAAAATTTAACTTTCTTACTTTGAAGAAGAAAGAGGCGTTGTTACATCAGTGAAAAAATTTTGCAACACAAAAATAAAGTATCAAGTTATCCTTATAGTAGTGGAAGACAAAAGGCATTTTTAGCCACTTGTTACTTGGTATCAATTTAATGTTCAACGAGCAAATAACATTGCTTAAATTATCTCCATTTACTTGAATTTATGCTATTCAACATAAATCATTAGTAAACGTTTGACAGGTGAAATTGTCTGAAGCGGAAGAGTAATTGTCTGAAAGCGGAATGTGAATATGCATTACTTTCTTCAAAGTTCTTTTTTGAAATAATTAAATTTTATTAAGAAAATTATGCATTTTTTTAAGATTAAAAAAAAGCATTTCATTCTATAAGGAGATACCAAGCTCCAGAAAAGATTTTGATAAGAGATTTAACATTTCAGGATTAATTCTAATATGTCAAAACATTGAACTGGCACATGAAATAGGTGAATGAAATCATGCAACAGATTACATCGCATGAGAATTCATTCCCAAGATTTAATATGCGTACCGAATGAGAAATGAAATGTAAATGATTTTTTTTATTATTTATTTGCGATTAATTGCTGATTTATAGCATTTTCTTCCTGCACAGAATTAATTAAATGATAACTGAATGTGTGTAATAGAAAAAGTTTTATTGCCATGATGAATCCAAAACTAGTGCATAGATAATCATTTTTGTTTTCTTCATATTTCAAGTTTAAACATATTATTTAACAGTTTCATTCTTTATTTCAAGTATTTTAAATGATCTGAAGAATTATGCATGCATTAAAAAATTGAAATGATAAATAAAAACAGATAGGTTATCTTCGACGTTTGAAACACTTTCCTTTATGATCACGATTCACGAAATTTCGTTTCAAAATTTTAAATGAAAGTTTTCATGAAAATAAAAAGAAATTTTATTTGTTTACTTTTTAACAAACCATAAGAAACATCGAAAATTCTAAAAGTACAGTTCCAATCGCGGATGCAAAAAGATTGCATTTTCCGATATGTAGGCAACAAATGTATAAAAACCGGCAAATGAAAGAACTTTTTTGAGTAAAATAAATTTAAAATTGAATTTTAAAAAGGGAACGTTGAATAATATTAATGATTACAGTTAAGCTTGTTGGAACTTCGGGATAAATTAAAAACAAAATTTTATCTCAACATTCTCCGATTTTTCCAGAACATTAGAATTCCCTGAGCTCCCTGATTTCCTGGTTCTGTCGCCACCCTGGGAAAGGAATTATGGCTTTCTTTCATTTGTCACCCCTTCTGCACCTCACCTCCGACCAGTTGGGAGTGCTCTTGTAGGGGTTCCATAGTAGGTGAGAAGACTTATCTTGTGCTGTCATCTTTTAATTTCTATTATCAATAACATTTCTAACTTGTTTGAAATGTTGGTAGTAGAGAAAAATAAGGACTTTTAAGGACCTTGCACCAAAATTAAGTACTTTTAAGGGCCATGAATATTCAAAATAAAAATTAAGGCGTTTTTAAGGACTTTTAAAGACTGTGGGAACCCTGTTTAAGGCCTACAGGAATCCCGTTTTTTTTAAACAAAAAAAGCATTTTAGTTCATTTTCAGCTCAGTAATAAAAATATGTTAAGTCTAACTCATCTAACCTTACCTGAAAATTTTGGATGTATAATTTTGGCTTCTTTCAAAGTAATAGTCACTTGTAGATTCTTCAACTGAAATTGAAGTAATTTTAAGTTAATTTAATTTCCAACACTTTCATGAATGAAACGCAAGCAAGTCTCAACTGGTTGGTTTACATTTGTGATGCAATAAACTGAATTATAAATTTCCCGTATAACGGATAACAATTAAAGTTTTGAGCTCTTAATATTTACGAAGGTCACACCCCCTTATATTATTCTGTTTTTAAACTTCCTTTATTCACTTCTTTCATACTTGGCAGAAAATGCAAAAGTCAACAAAAGGCCAAAGCTTTAAAGGATGTTGACTGCTGTTGAAGCCTGCCACATGAAGAGTATATTTAGAGCTTCAAAAACTGGATAGAAATAATCTACTGGTTCTAAAACTGTACTGATCTAAAATATGAGCCACAATTTGTTGCAGTAAAAGCTTTTGCTCAACAGATATTGGCGCATTTATCTAAACTGCAAGAAAACAAAATGGCTGAAGCATACTTGACAATCAAGCAGCAAAAATGCAATTCTGAACTGCCTTATCAGGTTTGTTAATTTCATTGAAGTGCAAGATGAGTGGAGAAGTAGGGAAAATGGAACTGAATCCCATAAACGCCTAACAATTGAAACAAATTATTGACAAGTTCGAGACACCTGGAGCAATTTGATTCATAAACAAAAATTGAGAATTAGGAATACCAACTATAAGTGCTGCTTCATCTGCTCTTGCATTGCAAATCCTTACTACAGAAGTAATTGTTATTTTAATACCCCTCCCCTCTCCTTTCCAAGCTGCCAGATCCATCAGTTAGGGGGCTTAGGTGGATTCAATTACTCCCGCCTGGCTTTTTGAACATAATTTATTTATTTATACATCACAAATGTATATTTGTTTTCCAATAGATCCAGAGTGCCCACCAGCGGTCATGGTGCAGACTGGTGCAGCTATTGAGATTTATGGGGGGGGGGGGAGATTTTAGAGGCTTGGTCGACTGTTTGGCCAATTTGGGGAGTCATCATTTTGGGGAGGGGGTTCATAGTTTTTTTTTTTTTTTTTTTGGGGGGGGGGGGGGTACCAATGAATACATATATTGAGTTCAATACCTTTGAACTTTCTCCCTAGGAAACTTTGAAATGTCAAGCCTACAAGTAGTTTTCAAATAAACATTATTAAATTTCATAGGATTGTCATTTCAATATTTTTTTGTTCGACTTCTAAAACGGCATCTGACCCGAAACAAGCATCATTAAAAATAGAATTTTAGAATGGCTGGGGATTGAAAAGATTAGAGTGCAAAATAAAGTTAGATAGCGTATTCTACATTAATCTCACAATACATTCACATTCAGAACTTTTAAAAAAGACAGAAAATAGAAAGTAGTTCCCAAAAAAGAACAGGAAACCCAGAATTATTTAGCTAAAAGCTATAAATTATTACTTCTCTCTTCACATCATTCTTGACTTGGAAAATTAGTTCTTGATTTATTCCATCACAAAGAAGCATTATGTATGGATACAGCATTTTGGCATGAGAAATGAAAGGATATGATGGCATTCCAATAAAATTAACCATTGTTTGAACAGCATGTTTGTACATCTGATCGAGGTCCTAAGTGATGAAATAATACATATTATAAAAAAGTATATATACACAAAGAAAGCTATACAAATATTTAATGCTTAAGGAAAACAATACCTATTGCAACATTAGGAAAATTTTCTCATGTTCTTTTTTTTTTTTGGATTATGTTAGGTTTGAACTACCGGATAAAAAAAATAACTATGTATGATATTCTGAAAATAATATATTTACTTTAAAAATACTAAAATTAATACTTCTCGCAAATTCGTCATAAAATTTTACAGAAAGGAATTTATTTTTTAACATGTTTTATTCTTTTATTTGAATAAGCACCATCAGAAAAAAAAGAGCATTAACCACAGCCCCAATTTTTAAGTGCCATTAAGATAATTTTCAAGTTAGAATCATTCGTTCTACGAGATGAAAAATCACAAAATCATGTAACATGACATGTTATTTCTTGATTACCATTGAAATGAGCTGATGACATAATATTTTCAAATGGTTTAAAAAAATTTTTAAACAAATTGTTGAGATAACAAAAGTAGAGTAAATTAAAATAGTTTAAATATTTTTTAAATAGAAAAAAGGTTGGCTTTAAATTTTGAGTGAAATTCTAATTAAAAAAAATAGAGTAGTGGAGTATTACAAATTTTGAGTGCCCAGCCTTTGCTCCAAATCTGCGATTCACACAGCTATGTTTTTTCATTATTGAAAATGAGGTTTATGTGTTGAATTATACTTTTCAGCAGATCCATCATTTATAATTGGAGGGGGGGGGGGGGGGTCCGGCTTGGGAAACAAAATATATTTACATGTATGCAGTGGTCCCAATTAGTCGTATGGGTTTGGAGCCGGGAAAATCAAGTTTTGTAGCAGAAAAAGGCCTTTTTGTAGCAGGACAAATCAAATTTTGTAACAGGGACACATTTGTAGCAGGCAGAGCTAACTTTTAAGGAATAAAATTTTTCTCTAGAAGCAAAATAAAATAAATATTATGGGAACAAACTTGTAAGGAAAAATTTTTTCAGGAGAAAGAAAACAATCTTTGAGAAATTGTAAACAATGTTATTTAAACCAAATTTTCAAAAAATGATTTTTTTCAATAACAATTTGATTACGATTCTACAAAACAAGTTTAGTAAGATAGCAGGCCAGATATTGATTTCCAAGCAGTCAATTTTCAGATTTTGAAACCGGTTAACTTTCAGTGTAAAGCCCAACAACAAGAAATACATGCTACTTTTCAAAAAAAAAAAGAGGAAAATTCGGGAAAACAAATATTAGTAAATAAAATAGTTAAATTTTCCTCTCTTTGCTCTTTATTTTTCTAACAAGAAAGAGTATAATAGTACAATAATGGTCAAATAATTCAAATTCTTTTTACCTAAAAAATTAATAAAATTGCTTTTGGTTCAGTCTAAAATTGCTGCAAATTTGAATAAAGATTTTTTTTTCTCATGATTTTGTACCTTTGCCCTTGATTTTTTTTTTCTGGCCTATTCCAAAACCAATCATACAAAAATGAAATCTGTGTTAGATTTTTAATCAAATTAATAAATGCTCTTAAAATGCATTCTTAGTTAAGAAAAAAAAGAATAAAATTAATTTTAATAATGCACATACATACATACATATATATATTAATTTGTCCGCGTACTGCGGCATAACGGCATCATGCTGATGACTGTGCTAAAGATTGCTTGGGTTTTTCTGCGCTAGAAATGCATGTGGGAAATTTTTTTTACCATTGATCAGAATATAAAAATATACATTTTTCTTTTATCTTTAAAAAAAAAAAGTATTGCAAAGAAAAGTTAACACATTTTCATTTGGGCACAGGAAAGGCCGGAAAAAAAAAAAAAAAAAAGATTTTGGAGCAGCTTGTATCAGATTTTTCTGTTGGAAGCAATTGGAGCAAAATTGTGACCATTGGCAGTAATGTATTTTGTTGTTTTTCTTAATGTAATATACATTGAGTTTATACCCCTGCCCCCCCATGGAAAATTTTTAAATGACAAGGGTCCTTCTCAGTTCTAAATAAAATATTTTTTTAAAAAAAGAAAGAAAACTTCATTTTTTTACTTGAACATCTACTAGTTGAATATAATCTAAATCTCGTACATCTGACCTATTTAACCATTACTTACAGAAAACGAAAAGACACAAAAAGAAGGGGACAGTCAGTCTGGTCAACTTTCAACTTTTTAGTTTAGCTACCTTGGCATTAGAAACCCTAAAAATGAAATGATAATTGCTCACCATTTTGTGACCATGGCAAATCAATTATCAAAATATCCCCAACTTAGATAAAACACATCACAGAAGTTCTTACTGAATAGAACGAGACACTGAAATCAGGAAATGAGTTAGTCAGGATTTTTGAGCCTTTGGCTAGAAAATTATTACATTACTCCTGAAAAAAAAACCCCATTACCCCTCCATTCAAAAGTTATTACTGACAAATTAAAATTTTAAACCACATTTTAAATTCATGATCCTCACATATGCTAAAGACACATAATGATAAAAGGGAGGCAATTTCAAGCAGTAACTTAACTAAAATTCTTCTTCAAGAAAATTAATGTTTGGTCGTTGTAAAAATTTTTAAAAAATAATGTTTAACCATTATTGCTATTCCAACTCAGATCTAATTTTATGAAAAGTAAAAGTGCAAAAATTGCAACACAATGAGGGGAAAATTACAATGAATTATTTTTTATGGATCCATTCCTGTGCAGATTTTCTTTCTGCAATTTTGTTCTAAAGAAATGTGCGAAACATTATAGCGATATATTATCCTTATTTAGTGTTAATATTAGCGACTTACTTTGTAGTGTGGACTTAAATCTTCTAAAGACATATTTGCGACAGAAGTAATCGATTCCGAGGAATATTCATCCCTAATTATTCCGTGTCGATCTCGTACAGGTAACTCCATTAGACTTTTACGAAATTGAACTCTTTGCCTAATCAGATATAAAAAAACATACATTATTACAATTTGAAATTTATGGGTAAATAAAAGTGATTAATAATTGTAAAAATTAAATGCTTAAAATAAAAATGCGTAAACGTATCAGCTAAGAAAAGGACGAACTTTCTTCCAAAGCAGCATTTTCTTTTACACCATGCACAAAGACGTCCCATATTTTTAAATACAAAAATATTTTCATTTCAAAACTAAAGATGAATTCAAAAATAAAACCAACATTTTACCCTTTGTTGCCAAAATGTGATCTGAACTTTGAAAGCAAATAATGAGTACGAAAAAGCTGGAGAAACCATGAGTTGCACTCGAAATGGGAGGACAATCAGTGGACAAATGAACATTGCCTATGGTGAGGCAATGGGATATTTAGTACGTCTGCGGCCGGAAATTTACGTTCGATTTTCAGCGGTAATGATTGACGTTGTAACGTTAAAGAATAGCGTTTTATCTAATTGTAGAAACCAAGCACAGGTTCACTTACTTAGCACTTTATTGCATATCAAACACACTTACTAACATATAAAACTTAGACTTATTAATTACAAAGCAATATTAACGTAAATATCAATCGTAAATGGGATACAAATCGTAGATCGTTCGTACAGACTGTAGCTCCGCTCGAATCGAAACTCTCTCGCTCCTGTTTTCAGTTACTCTGGCAGTTAATGCGTAGTTCCTTTCTATTCTATTCTATTTAAATGCTTCTAGCATCAGACGAAATTACAGGACGTAGTTCTTTTAAGTTGCAACATACTCCCACCTTTGTGTTGATGGATTATGCAACACAAATCATAACCACATCTATTACAGGTTGAGTTTAACAGGAGCCTATATGCTTCGTCCAGCTCTAGTTCTTCGGACTGGTGCTGATGGCGGTGGGTCTCTAGAAACAACTTGGTTCCTTTTGACTCCCCCTTTGGCCAAGCGTTTCTCAGGAATCTCTTTCACAATCTTAGATCTAGGCAACTCAGTAGCCTCCTCGCAGGTCAATTCCAATGGGTAAATTCTCTGGAGGGGACGAATAATTTCTCCAGTTGCTGTACGTAACTTAGCAACACGCTCCACCGAATCCCTTCCTGTGTACAGCTCCACCACTCGTGCTAGCGGCCAAGTTATTCTGTTAGCGTTTTGAACTTGTACAAGAACGATTTCACCTGGTGAAATTTTCCTTCTTCTAGAAGGTACTGTAGGATGTCGTACAAGCTCTCCTAAATACTCCTTAAAAAAACGCTGTCTTAGTGGTGTCTAAGTGAATGAACATAACGCACACGGTTTAGAAGATGACGTGAGTCCACGACATCCAAATCCATAGTATCTCCCTCAGTACAATCTTGAATGAAATGTGCCGAAGTTAGTGGCTGCAACTCGTTTGGGTCATCAGACAGATAGGTAAGCGGTCGACCGTTGATGGTTTTTTCGCAATCGCAAAGCAGAGTTAGCATCTCCTCGTAGGTGACACACGCTCTTTTCAAACTTCTCCGTAAAAGCTCCTTTAACACTCGAACCATTCGCTCCCACCAACTACCATACCATGGGGCAGAAGGTGGATTAAAACGCCATTCAATACGTTTTGTTGCACATTCACGTTGAATTGATGACCAATCAATCACTTTCAAAGAGCGTGCAGTTCCTGTGAAGTTTGTACCATTATCTGAGTACATGAACATCGGCCTCTTCTTGCAAAGAAGAGTCTTAAAGCTTGCATAAAACTTTCTGTTGAAAGGGATGTGACCAGTTCGAAATGGACTGCTCTATATACCGCGCAAGTGAAAAGTACAATCCAAGCCTTTTGTCCACCTCTAAGGAAAACTGGACCTGCCAAATCCACACCGGAAACTTGGAATGCAGCTACTCGATGAATCCTATCTGGAGGCAAAGGCGCTGGATCAGGAATCACAGGTTTTGTTAAAGTCTTCTTGCACTGCAGGCACTGGCGTATTACCTCCCGTACTACCTTTCGACCCTTGGGGATCCAAAAGCGTTGTCTTAAAAAGGCCAATGTAGCAAGCATTCCTCCGTGCTTCAAAACCTTATGAGTGTGCTCTATAAATAGCCGCACAATAACATGATCAGGTAGTACGATAGGTTTTAGAAATTCATCATCATCTTCACTCAATATTAATCGAGTTTTGACTTCTAAGAGACCCTCATCCTCAAAGAATTGGATTGTTTCTGAATATTTTTCTCGAACTTTGGATGACCATTCAAGCTAAATCAAACTTATCATAGTCTTCTCTGCTATTTCTAACTCTTTGGCAGTAAGTTCACCAGTAAGTTTAGGCGATCTGTTTCTGGCGTTATGACTGAACCTTAACATCGAAGCAATCATGCGTAAAAGTTTAGTATAATTCGAAAAATATAAGAGTCTATCACTAAACTTTTCATCTGAAGTGAGACTTACTAAAGTAGTACTTGCAACTGTCTTGCGCAGCTCCAAATATGCTTCATCCGGAACAGTTATTTCAGAGGTTGGCCAAGATTCTTCGTTTTCATACAGCCATCTAGGACCCTCCCACCACTGACTTTGAAGGAGGTCCGACCAGTCACAACATCGAGTAGCCAAGTCAGCAGGGTTGACTTCTCCAGGAATATGTTTCCAGTCATCCATATTAGTCAATTCTCTGATCTCCTTCACTCGATTTCCCACGAAGGTGTCCCACGGTTCCATTTTTGTAATCCAACTTAAAACTACCATGGAATCAGTCCAATAAAGGATTCTAGAAAGGGTGGGTAGAACAGAATGCAGAGTTGCGGCTAACCGAGCCCCAAGGGCTGCCCCTAACAGTTCAAGTCGTGGAATGGTGGGTTTTTGCATTGGAGCAAGTCGAGCTTTAGCTGCTATTAATTTCACTGTCACTTGGCCTTGGAATTCAAATCGTAGGAAAGCACAAGTACCGTATGCGTAGGAAGAAGCATCTGTGAAAATATGCAGCATGACATTGTCGTATACTCTAGGAAATATTCTTCGGGGAACTGTGCATTTCGTCATGAGATCCGTGGTTTTCTCCCACCGTTTGTACTTCCGAACAAGTTCTGAAGGCAACACATCATCCCAGCCTAACCGTTTTCTGCAGGCTTCCTGTAAAAGCAATTTCGGCAACAATAAAGCCGGGGCTGTGAAGCCAATAGGATCGTAAATGCTGTTGATTAGAGAAAGTAGCAACCTTTTCGTAACTGACGTTTCTTCTACAGTACGATATAAAATTGGCGGTAGCTTGCATGAAAGTTCGTCATCGACTACATTCCATCTTAAGCCAAGTATCATTTGCGTATCTTGCTTTTCCTCGGAATCAGTAGCTACCCAGTCTCGTAATTCAAAGCCACCTTCTTTCATGACTTCTACAGCTTGGGATTTCAGTTGCTCCAGTTCTCTGACGTCATTAACACTTGTGACTAGGTTGTCCACGTAAAATCCTTCTTTCAAATGATCAATTGTATTTTGAGAATTCTTTGTCTGAAATTTTTGCAGTCCCAGATGATAATTTATTGTGGCATTCAGAAGAAATGGACTAGAAGAAACGCCGAACACTACTCGGCAGTGTCGATAAACCTTAAATTTTGTGCGTTGCTCGTCTTCCCACCACAAGAACCTTACAACATCTCGGTCTTCGACCCTTAAACGTATTTGTAAGAAGACTTGTTTTATGTCGGCAGTTACTCCTAAGGCACCTGAACGAAATCTCAGCAGTAGTGGAAGTATCTTATGTATAAGACTCGGTCCCACACTCAAACACTCATTCAAGGAAGCAAATCCAGGCTTTTTGCACGAAGCGTCGAAGACGGGACGAACCTTCTTAGTACTACTAGATGGCTTAGTTACTGGTCTGTGAGGAAGATAATGACCTGGTTTCGTGATATGTTCCTCAGGTACAGTCTCTATAATGCTTTCTGATTCCCACTGTTTAAATACAGCATTGTACGCTTCAAAATGATTTTCCTTCAACAAACGTTTAGTTGTGGTGCGAAGTCTTGTTTCTGCTGTGTCGTACTTGTCGTAAAGAGCAGGATGTCCGGCCAACCATGGCAAAGACACTTCATATCTTTGATCTTCACAGACTCTTAAGGTTTCCCTGAAATGGATCAAAGTTTCTTCTTCGAGAAGGACCTTACTCTTCCTTTCTATCGGATCCGTAATTCCTAGAATTTCCAGCTCCCATATTTTAGGCACCTCAACGGTTTGTAAGCTTAAGGCGACTAGGTTAGCTACTTGCCTTTTTCTTCCTAACCCCAGAATTGTACAGCCAAGAAAGGTTTCCACAGCGGACAATCCCGAGCTTATCACCTCTATTCTTCCGGTAAGAAGTCTCCCCAGAACATCAGCTCCAAGAAGCACTCTCACTGGTGGGGTATCTCTACCCACGTCTGACAGCTGTATTCCTCGAGCAGAGAGCTCAGCCAACAAGTCCTTATCCTTCATTCGAGGCAATTCAGAGCAAATCCTTGGTTGATCGAGCAGAGATAACTTACACGAAAATTTGTTACAAATACTTTCAACTTGAACTTCATAACGCTCATGCATAGCTTCGGCTGTAACCCCTCCACCAAAAAGTCCCTGGGATAATAATTCTTTCCCTGAAGGTGACAACTCGAGTTCTAAGGCTAATTTCTCTTCAATGTAGGATCTGTGAGATCCGTCATCTAAAAGGGCTCTCACATACTTTACTTTATTTTTGTTACGTATTCGTACCATTAGAGTTTTCAAATAAATGATTGTGGCAGTTGTGGTGGTATATTTGGAATTAGCACATAGGTACATTGCGTTGTGTAAGATCAGAATGTGTTAGAGCATATAGAATGAAAAAGATTAAGCAAAAAATTATGTAAATTAAAATATTTAAAAATACATATTAGAAATAACTACGAAATTATTAATCGTTGACTGTAAGGATTTATTGCATTATATAACACACTGCATATAAAAAAATGAAAGAGCTCTTTAAGAAAATTAAAAATTAAACTAGCATGTAAAACAATAGTACAACTCGTTATTTTAAGTAGTTTACACAGGAGAATTTTACCGATCTCTAATGCAGTTGTGACAAAGCTGGCGTTAGAAATTGATGTAAAAGATTATATCACCTGATACTTGAAGATGACTACCTGATTATTGAAGAGTACAGAAGTTGATTGACCAATACGAAATTAATGAAGCGTACTATTGCTCCTTCATTTGGTGGCTGTTTATCAGTTCTTAATAATGTTCATTTTGGAGCGTTAGTTGTTCCGAGGACGGATTCCTCAATGCTGGTTATCTTGGTCATTGTAGTTACATAACGGTCAAAAAAGTCTTCTACAACTTTGTGTTGACAGGCAATCTTCAGATATATAGATCAGCCAGCATCTCCAAAATATGCTTTGCATTTGTTAATTTCAATAAAACATTAGAATAATACAGTTCAACAAATTCTTGGCTGAATAATTTCTGTTTAAAGTAAAAACGGCATCACCCGAAGGCTATCGATCAACTCCGATCGCTTCCAGCAATCTAATATGTACAAAATCGATTTCAGCGAATAAAAACCATTTAGTAAATAATTTTTCATGATGCAACCAATGCAGTAGGAATAAAAGAGGTAGTAGTTAGCATTTTACGAAACATAGCTTGCCCGACGAATAGGCAAAATTGCCCAGACGCCGGGCGCGTCTTTACCGTATTCGACTTTCAGTAGGAATGAGGGGAAAAAAACAGATTCAGTTCCGGAACAATTGGCAAAGGCGCGAAAGAGGGGAGTATTACTCCGAGAGAGTACATAGTTCCCGTCGCATATTTAAAATAATTCAAATTTGTGATGTTGAAATGCGACGGAATTAAATTAAATTTAAAAAATGGTTGAAAGGTAAATACCCCGTGAAAAAGCTAATTGAAAAAATGATTTAAAATGTTGTTTCTAAAAAATAAAATGGTATAAAATTTTTGGCGGCGTAGGCAAATTAAAAAAGAAGTGACAAGTGGTGGTTACGCCTATCGGTTAATCCAAAGGAACCGTGAGTAAAAATGCCAAGGCTTGTCACCAAGGACTAAGTAAATAACCAAAGTATTTGGTTAAAGTTATTATGATCGCGAGATGTAACAAGCATCTTGTTACATTATCCCCCCCCCCCCCGAAAGAAAAAATTTGAAGTAACTAGGATACATTAATGTTTACCAATCATCCCGTGACTGATCACAACCATATGTCATCCTGCAACATGGATGACATGTGAAACGTAAACAAACACATTTGAAAAAATGTAAACAAAAACATGAATGCTCAAACACATTATGAAAAACAAATTGTGACACTGTGTATTCATCACGGATAGCCCCTTACATACCCATACATGATATATTTGATAAGGAAAAAATGTTGTTTTGTGAAACACTTTCAACATATTGCAATCAGAACATGGTACCAAAAATTTATCTCATTCAGATATTGTTAGTACCTTAATTGTTATTCATATTTGTACACAAAAACATTATGCCATGACTTAATGCAGAGTTGAGGAAGAAATCACAAAAAAATTGTGTCCAAGATGCTTTGAACATCATTTCATCATTGAATTTTACATTTCTGCCAGTTAAATGCGGAACCAGCCTGCCATAAAACTAGAATGTCATTTGGCCAAAACAACATATACAGAAAAAACAAAGATGACAGTTTTTTTTTTTTTTTTGAAAAGACTTCCCCAAATCACTGAAAGTTTCACGCATTATTTTAACTTTCATTACAAAAATTATTTAGACCCATTTCAAATTTTAATCTAAATTGAGATCAAGTTGTTGAAAAAGTTTGCTAGCATGTAATTTCATTGTTTTGTTATTGATCTCATCTTTAATTAAGTAGTTGTCATTCCTGAATTTTTTTATGACTTCATGAGGTCCATGATACTTTTGTTGCAACGAGTTGGGATGTTGAAAGGTGGTAACAAAAACTTTATCCCCAATTTCAAATTCTGGTTTCTTTCTCCCTTTTATATTTTTTTTCCTAGATTCAAAATATTGATCCTCGTGCTTATTAAAATTGTCCCTGGTTTCTTTGATTTCATTGGAAATCCTGTCTAAGTACTCCTTGTGATCCTCAACCAGTTTTGGATCATTATGCATGTTGATTGGTATGTTGAGTTCCCTGCCAAAAAATATCTTAGATGGTGAAAAACCTGTAGCTGAATGAATTGCATTATTATAATGGAGTTTGAAAATTAGCAATTTCCGAGACCATTCAAAAGTTTTGTTGCACATTGCAGCAATGCTTTCCTTCATGGTTCTATGAACTCTTTCAAGGAGTCCATTAGATTGAGGAAAATAAATTGAACTCTTCCTGTGCTCAATATTTAATTTTTTCAAAAATGCTGCAAATTCATGTGAACAAAAATTTGACCCGTTGTCAGAAATCAAAACTTTGGGAATCCCAAAAAGTGAAAAATATTTGTCTAGAGCTTTAATGATGGAATTGGTTTTTATGTCAGTTAAAGGAATAGCTTCTAGGAATCGAGAATAATGATCAATAATCGACAAAATAAATTTTTTATTATCTAAAGAACGTGGAAGAGGCCCTACGATGTCAATCGCACAGTAATCAGAAGGGTGTAGGTTCTTTTTGGATATCAGATTGTAAGTTGTTGAAGTTTGTTTTGGTTTGTGCTGTAGACATTGACTGCAATTTTCACAAATTTTTTTTGTCATTTTGAACATGCCTTTCCAATAAAATCTCTTTTTTAAGAATTCATAAGTTTTTTGAGTACCAAAGTGAGGTGCATGAGCCTCGGTTAAACAAATTTTGAACATAGAGCTAGGAACTAAAATTTTGTTTACTAAACTTTTGGATTTGAATTTTTTGTTTTGATTGATCAATTTGATCATGACAAGGTCAGTATGTGAATCAATAAAATATTTAGATTTTGTCTTTTCTGAATTGTTCTCAATTTCTTGAATGATTTGTGAAATTTGTTTATCTTGTCTTTGGTGGATTTTTAAGTTATTGTTTAGCTGATCAGAAACATTGAATGTTTGGAGGTTGTTTACAACATTATTTTCCTGAATTACTCTCGATAAAAAATCCGCTGGATTCTTCCAGCCTTCAATAAATGAAATTTTGTAGCTAAATTGTTGTAAATACAAAAGCCACCTGGCAACAATTTCAGGTTGTTTGTCCAAGTGAATGTGATAAGTAAGTGCTTTTGCATCACTCAAAATTTCGAAAGTCTTAGCATATAGTTTGTCATGAAAAAATTTTATGGAAGCAAAAATAGCTAACAATTCCCTTCTAATTGAAGGATATTTCTGCTCTGCAGGATTTAATTGTCTGGAAAAAAATTCAATTGGAAAAAAATTATCCCCTACTTTATTTAATAAAATACCACATATTGCAATTTTAGAGGCATCAGTCACCAAATATAAATTATCATCCGAGTTGAAGTTCTTTAAAGAAGGTTTGTTAAGCATAAGGTTCTGAATCTTTTCGAAAGCTTGTTTACATTTTTCACTCCAGATGAATGGTACATTTTTTTTTGTGAGGTTGACAATAGGTTGAGTGATTTCAGCAAAATTGTAAATCATATGCCGAAAATAATTGATCATACCTAAGTAAGCTTGAACCTCTTTAACATTTTTAGGAGTAGGAAATTTTGTAACTTTTTTTATATTTTCATCAGATGGAGCAAAACCTTTTTTACTTAAGTTAAAACCCAAATAAACAATTTCCTGCTTACAGATTTGCATTTTTGCAGGGTCTAAGGTGAGATTAAATTTATTTAGTCTATTGAAAACAGTTTGAAGGGTTTGTTTGATTTCAGAAATTGAATCAGCAGCAATAATTATGTCGTCCAGAAAAAATTGCATATTGCGCCCCCTTAGGTCGTTTAATGCCTTTATGATACACATAGTGAAAAAGGATGTTGAGTTTCGTGTACCAAAAGGTAAGACAGTTGGATGATAATTGCCAAATTCCGTGCAAAAGGCAAGTTTTTCTTTGTCAGATTCTTTAAGTTGAATTTGGAAAAAGGCAGATTTTAAGTCTAGAACACAATAATAAGATCTACCAGCAATGGCATGTAAAATTTCAGAAATTCTGGGCAAACAAATTTTTACGGATTCAGTTATGCTATTTAGTAATCTATAGTCTATTACCATCCTAAATTTCAGATTTTTTGGGTCATCCCCCTTCAAAGATTTTTTTTTAACAAAAATTACAGGAAAAGAATAAGATGATGAAGATGGCTCAATTAATTTTGCTTTAAGTAAATTGGCTATTTCTTGCTGAGCAAATTCTTTGGGTATGGGATATGGTTTAGTCTGGATAGGGAAATCATGGAGTAATTTAAACTCAGGCACTACTTCATTTGTAGAGCCTAAGGTCATATATGATTTTGAAAAAACTGCAGTATTACTCATTAAAATTTGTAGAATTTCTTTTTGTTGTTGTGGGTTTAAATGAGCAACATCAAAATCAGATTCTTTGATCTCTCCTTTTCGCAATTTTCTAACTTCAGCCAGATTGAGATTGTTAACTTGAAAATGTTGAGTTTTTGAGGGTTCGACACAGTCAGATTCATGAAATTTTTCAATGTACCCGAAAATAGTTTTTTTTCTTAGGGTAATTGGTTTGTCAGTATTATTTTCTACAATAGTTTGAATGCAATTGTTAAAGGATATTTGGTGAATGGATTCAGTAACAGAAATATCCAATTTACCTTTTTTTGGAGTGAGTAAGACTTGTTCAAGATGTTGTAAATTTTGAGGAATTTTCAATGTTATTATTTCAGAGGATTTTGGCTGTATTGTGTAATTGCACAAAGTTCTAACAGTGTTAATAGTATTGAATTTATGTACATCATTTATGTTTTCCTGAGTTGGTTGATTGTTAATTTCATTAGTCAAATTGAAAGGTAGGTGACAATTTCCTACAATTAATTTCCTGTTTCCTGAGTCCAAGATGATTTTATTTCTCTGTATGAAATCATATCCTAAAATGATGTTAAAATCAGAATTCCACAGATTTTTGGTTACAAAAAATATATTGTTGAAAAAGGAAGTTTGTATTTTGAATTTGATACTGACTGCTGACATATAGGGAATAGTGGATTTGTCAAGAGTGACAATTTTCACACTGCGGGAAACAAATTCTACCTTGCATTCCTGTTTAATTTTGTATATAATGTCAGGTTCAATTAGTGATAAGGAAGCACCGCTGTCCAAAAGAGCATTAACAGTTAAATTACCAAACCTAAGTTGGATTATTGGGAGATTGTTGTTGTTTTCATTATTGCATGACAAAACAAATTTTTCTACGGGATTAGTAATTGATTGACAATTGTTAGAGATCCCTTTTTTTTCTTGTTCTTTTTCTTTGTCATGATTTTTTTTTGGTTCTCTTTTACCCTGGGCACCTGTTCGAGAACTGGTTTTGGCAGATTTTGTTTTACAAGCACCCCCCTTTAGTTTAAATTTCTTCTGTTTGTAAAATTCCCCCTGCTTTTGTATGGGTGGTTACCCCTTGAACCAATATTTCGAAAATTTCTCCCTCTTACAAATCTGTTATTACCCCTTACAAAATTATTTGTACGAGGAAAATGCCAACAATCAGTTGTCAAATGCCTTTTGTGACAGATGTGGCATGAAACATTTTGGTCATTATGTGAGAAAGAATTTTGATTTCGAGCAACTAAGTTATTTACTTGATTTCTTTCATTTTGGAGCTCAGATAATTGGGAAGACAGATTTTGTATCATTTTATTGCTCTCTATTTGAGCTTGTAATAAGGTATTTATCTGTGATTCAAAAGAACTGTTTGAAGTGGATGTTGATGGCACATCACCCAAAGCCAATTCTATGTTTGTTGCATATTTTACAGCAGTTTGAAAATCTTCAGGACCATTCTTTTTGACATCAAGAGCAATGTCCTCCCTGACTACTTCTAAAAATTTTGATAACTTAACATTATCAGCTAATTTTATTAGTTCCTCACTGCTCGAGTCTTTGATGCCAACATATAGGGAAGCAAGTTTGGAAATTTCATCAGCAAGATTTTTGACAGATTGCCCTGGTTTATGTCTTATTTTTGAAAATTGAGTTTGAATTTGATTAAATGATTTTGTTTTTTGAAATTTATTTCTCAATAATTTCTGAAGATCCTGGATGTTATCACATTTTGATGCAATTGGGTCATTTATGATAAATTCTAAAGCTTTATCCCCCAAGTTTAATTTCAAAACAATTAGCTGTTTTGTATCTGACCACTTTTCAAGGTTTGCAATGCTGTTAAATTGGTTTAGATAAAAATTAATATCCTCATTATCTTTACCATGAAAGAGAGGTAAGGCAGATGCCAAACTTTGACTGACTGATTTACTTGTCATATTTTTGATGTTGATTGAAAGCTTTTAAGATTTTAAATCAGATACAATCATCAATGATAAGCATAAATTGTAAAATCAATGCAACAAATAGAACATAAAATATAAGAAAAGAAAAATATGCAAAATAACACAAATGATCAATAAAATATATTGTAAAAAAGCATTCGATTGACTATTTCAAGATCTGTGTTTTATATACTGATATATAGAAAATATACCCTTCTGAAAATTAATACACATGTGAAAAAATATTCATTATTTCATGTATTTAGGGAGTATCCGAGATGAATGTCACAGATCATAACCAAAGTTCTCAACCTAATAAAACATAATTAATTTCTTTCGTCACGGCACCATTTTTATGTGGCAGTTGTGGTGGTATATTTGGAATTAGCACATAGGTACATTGCGTTGTGTAAGATCAGAATGTGTTAGAGCATATAGAATGAAAAAGATTAAGCAAAAAATTATGTAAATTAAAATATTTAAAAATACATATTAGAAATAACTACGAAATTATTAATCGTTGATTGTAAGGATTTATTGCATTATATAACACACTGCATATAAAAAAATGAAAGAGCTCTTTAAGAAAATTAAAAATTAAACTAGCATGTAAAACAATAGTACAACTCGTTATTTTAAGTAGTTTACACAGGAGAATTTTACCGATCTCTAATGCAGTTGTGACAAAGCTGGCGTTAGAAATTGATGTAAAAGATTATATCACCTGATACTTGAAGATGACTACCTGATTATTGAAGAGTACAGAAGTTGATTGACCAATACGAAATTAATGAAGCGTACTATTGCTCCTTCATTTGGTGGCTGTTTATCAGTTCTTAATAATGTTCATTTTGGAGCGTTAGTTGTTCCGAGGACGGATTCCTCAATGCTGGTTATCTTGGTCATTGTAGTTACATAACGGTCAAAAAAGTCTTCTACAACTTTGTGTTGACAGGCAATCTTCAGATATATAGATCAGCCAGCATCTCCAAAATATGCTTTGCATTTGTTAATTTCAATAAAACATTAGAATAATACAGTTCAACAAATTCTTGGCTGAATAATTTCTGTTTAAATTAAAAACGGCATCACCCGAAGGCTATCGATCAACTCCGATCGCTTCCAGCAATCTAATATGTACAAAATCGATTTCAGCGAATAAAAACCATTTAGTAAATAATTTTTCATGATGCAACCAATGCAGTAGGAATAAAAGAGGTAGTAGTTAGCATTTTACGAAACATAGCTTGCCCGACGAATAGGCAAAATTGCCCAGACGCCGGGCGCGTCTTTACCGTATTCGACTTTCAGTAGGAATGAGGGGAAAAAAACACAGATTCAGTTCCGGAACAATTGGCAAAGGCGCGAAAGAGGGGAGTATTACTCCGAGAGAGTACATAGTTCCCGTCGCATATTCAAAATAATTCAAATGTGTGATGTTGAAATGCGACGGAATTAAATTAAATTTAAAAAATGGTTGAAAGGTAAATACCCCGTGAAAAAGCTAATTGAAAAAATGATTTAAAATGTTGTTTCTAAAAAATAAAATGGTATAAAATTTTTGGCGGCGTAGGCAATTAAAAAGAAGTGACAAGTGGTGGTTACGCCTATCGGTTAATCCGAAGGAACCGTGAGTAAAAATGCCAAGGCTTGTCACCAAGGACTAAGTAAATAACCAAAGTATTTGGTTAAAGTTATTATGATCGCGAGATGTAACAAGCATCTTGTTACAATGATGTTAGCGGAAGGTTCAACAGATATTAAAGAGTTCGATGTCCCATCAATTTTTGAAACAGTTTGCTTACTTAAATCCGGACACAAGAGCGCGTAATGTCTGCGATTGCAAATAATACACCTGACAGCGCTTCGACAGGTTTTAGCAATATGTCCATATCTTAAACAGACCAGACAGCAATTTTTCTTTATAACGGTAGATTTTAAATCATCTAACGGCATGTTCTTTGCTTTTCTGCAATCATAACTATTATGCTTTCCTTCACAAAAAATACGAGACATACTTGATGATGAGGAAACCAATGCTGATGCAGATGGAATCATTTCATCTACCGAATACGTATTTTGTGCATGTCTTTTATTTTTAGAATCGGGTTGAAATCCCATTT
Source organism: Octonoba sinensis (assembly GCA_038502835.1). Taxonomy (NCBI): domain Eukaryota; kingdom Metazoa; phylum Arthropoda; class Arachnida; order Araneae; family Uloboridae; genus Octonoba; species Octonoba sinensis. The sequence continues at coordinate 9,733,483 of CM076606.1, read as the reverse complement.
GAGCCAAAACGCGGTGCTCCTCCCCTTCAACTTCATGACTCAAAAAAGTCATTAAATCTTCAAGGAGTCTTTCTTGTTTCTTAGAAGAAGATTCTTCTCGATTCAATCTATATCTATCCCATGCCTTTAATGTATCAACCGGAAGGCAGGACTCAACTACTGGGAAAAGCATTGCTGCATAATTCTTAGTCGTGACACCTAATGTCTCTAATGCTCGCAAATAAGATCCCAGTTTATCGTACAATTCTGCTAACTTAATATAAGATCTATTGTTTACCAATGATAATAGATTTCTTACGTAAACTTCTATCAATAAATCATCTCTACCGAATCTAGATTTAAGATGTTCCACTGCTTTCTTATAATTTTCTTTTGAGGGCGGATAACTGTCTACAATGTCTCTTGCCTTAGTTTTGATTTTTAGCGAACTTATAAGATATTGGAATTTATCCTCTTCTCTTATATCTTCATCATCATGGATTCGACCGAACTGACCCCAAAATGCAACCCAATTTTTGGGGGACAAGTCAAATTCCTTGAGCGTTAACTTAGGAAGCTTTAAATTATCTGGCGATCTTCTTCCGGATGAGGTAGAAGTACTATCATCACGATTACTGTAATTTCTTTCGTATAAAACTCTTATTTCGATAAAAGGATCCCTGTAGGATTCTATTTTGTCATACTCTTCACTCTTCGTCAGAAAAAACTACAAGTTCTTTCAATTCTTCATCAACTTTAAACAAGCGCTCTGCCTTTTCTATTACTTTCTGATATTGCACAACTATATTTTCCACATTCTTATTTTTATGCAGCTCGTTAAAATTATTAGCTGCTAACTTAAACAACCTTCTTAAATTTGTTCTGTCTCGCTTTAATTGCATAACAGTACTTGTTTCAGTCTCATTTTCCACCTTATCAGTTTCTTTCGTATCCGTTTTATTCTGCTCAGTCATTTTTATTCTTAATAAAGCATTCGTAATGCAAAGAACACACCAATAAAATTGCTACTCAAATGCAAATCAAATCACTTTCGCTGCGATTCTCACAACAAGGAAGTTATTAGCATTTCCCAACGTAAACAGTTCGCTCTATCCTCGTAGGAGCATTCCTACAGTCAGAACGGCAAAAGTTTCAGTTTCGATTTAGTCACTTCAGTCACAGTCCTGTCACGGGCCCCTCCAAAATTTGTAGAAACCAAGCACAGGTTCACTTACTTAGCACTTTATTGCATATCAAACACACTTACTAACATATAAAACTTAGACTTATTAATTACAAAGCAATATTAACGTAAATATCAATCGTAAATGGGATACAAATCGTAGATCGTTCATACAGACTGTAGCTCCGTTTGAATCGAAACTCTCTCTCTCCTGTTTTCAGTTACTCTGACAGTTAATGCGTAGTTCCTTTCTATTCTATTCTATTTAAATGCTTCTAGCATCAGACGAAATTACAGGACGTAGTTCTTTTCAGTTGCAACATAATAAAGTGGTACCTGCATGCATTCTGAACATGCGTAAGTTTTATCCAGTTATCCCCTTTTATTACTTCCCTGGTTTTATCTTACCTGAATTATGAGATAAGAATTTTTAAGTACAACGACAGTCCTTAAACATTCTCATTAGAATAAGGCAAACAATTTCTAAAGCTTCTCAACAGAATACATTCTCCAAAATCTTCTCGAAAACACAAACTACCGTACTTAAAAATCCCTATCAGAATAAGGACAACTCCCGAAAAATCCCCTTTAGAATCAGGCGCAGATGCTTAAGGAAATGGCAATTCTTCCGGAATTTTCCCTGGATAATTTATTTTAAAAGGGGAAATCATTAGGTTTTAATTTATTATCATATAATCTTTGATAGTACTTTCCTAGGGATGGAGGTGGGGGCAATTATCCCCACTGCATCTATCCCCTCTATCCAAGCCTGATTCGAGTAATGTAAACTTCATATATTAGGTACGGTTAAGTTTAGCACTAAATTATAACTTTTATTTATTATTCTAGAAGCATTGGCCCTACATCTTGATAAACATACTACTGTCAGAGCAGATTTCCACTCCTTGTATCGCGGAGGCTGCTTATAAAATCTGCCGCCGAAGGAAACTTCAACTAATTTATTAAGAATTATATTTAAAAAAAATTTATATTCATGTTATGGTTGAGAATAATATTATTTACTGATAACGAAACGATGTCGCTATAGAAAATATAAATTTAATGACATTTTATTTTCATAATTAGCAAAACATTGTATAAAAATGTTTCATCCCTAAAAATTTGCCGCTCTGGCCCCTAGACAACTGCCCTCTCAACCTTTGTAGAAATTCAGTACCGTAACTGTACGCTCTCTATAGCCTTTTTCTATAAACGATATTCAGGGTTACCTTGTTGCCCAGCCACCTCAAGGCGATGGCGCACTCCCCTAGAATTACGGAGCCCCCCAAAATATCTTCCAACCCCCCTGAAAACTCCCTCCAAAAAAATTTTCAATGGCAAAGTCTGCGTCCTGTAATATTGATAGATAGGATAGATTTGTTCTCTGTAGGGATTTGACCTATTGTTAGCCTTTTTTTATAAGACACGATTTTTGGATGTCATAGATATGTATTTTCGATAAGAATTTTCCTTCGACGCAGTAAATATGTAATTAGGGATCATTCATAAATGATGTCACGCTTCGAGGGGGACCCCCTCCCCCGTTCGCGAAACTGTGACAAGAGCAGGGGAGGGCGTAACAAGAAGTGTGACATCATGCATTATGCAACATAGCGGGACATGTGACAAGGGGGGGGGGAGGGGGGTCCGCTGAAGTGTGACATATTTGTGGCAAAAGGGGGGTCAAATTCTAGGTCGGCAATTAAGTGGGGTATGCCTTTTAATATTGGGAAATGTCAAGTGCTTCATTTCGGAAAATTAGGAAAAATTATTACTTCAATAGGGTTATAGGCAGTTGTAATAGTTTACCGGAAGCGACTGTTAATTGCAGTGGGGTAAAAACTTTTAAGAAAGCTCTTGATGTTCGTTGGGGACTGCTAAATTGACTAGGACCAGCCTAGCTGGGCCCTGAGCCTGTTGCTGGTCGTCACTTTTGTATTTGTACTTGTAAATATATTGGAAAAAAGCGTGACATCATTTATGAACGGTCCCTTATACGCATTTCGACTGAAAACGATTTCAGTTCAAAATAAATTAAACAGTTTGATATACTTCTAATTTATCCAATGGCTTGAGGAAATTGTTTATGATAAAGCTAAAAAAATGGGCTACTGACTTGTGACCGAGGGGTAACGCATTTGGCTCGGAACCAAGAAGCCCTACGACGTCGGTCCGGTGGTACTGTCGCCGTAGCATCACCACTTTCACAGAAGTCTCTTCTTTGAAAAATAGTGGTGGATGTTGTTAACTGTTACATTGCTGTTGTAAATATTTCGCTTTTTTAAAAAAATACTGTATTTTGAGCATAAAGTTAGTTTCATTAAATACATTACGAGCGTAAACAGTTTTTTCCCCAAGTATTGTAAGCTCCGTGGACAGCTTTCAGGAGACTAATTGGAAGATGTAACTTTGCATCCAGAAAATAAAATAAAAACAATGATTTTATAAGGCTTTTATTACTAACTCTCATACGAGTACAAATCATAGACACGCAATAATAACTTTTATATGTACAGAAAACATGTAATAAAATATGACATCTCAGATCGTCCGTCGCAAAGAAGGTGGAGATGTGGCAACGTCCGATCTACAGACGATCCACAATCATGAGGACAAGCGATCCCAAATACACTATAAACTTCTACATTATTTTTCTAGGCATAGGATAAAATTAACTGCTTCGATCTTACAATTTCTAAAAAAAAATTCTTTAATATTGATACATTGGTGAGAGAATGGTAATTTAATGCTGTGAAGCATGAATTTATAGCAGCGATATTTTGCTATCACTTCACACACTTATAAATAGATGGATTTTATTATTGTCATTATTATAATGTTGTTATAACAGTAAACATTCTCAAACAAATTAGTAAATCATCGACAACGAACACTTCAGTATAGTTTAAGTTTGCTTATAAAATTTACAACAACCGAATGACAATTTTGAGTATGAATATCATAAGTACATGTTTCTTTACAAATGAAAAGAAAAATATCTATAACCAAAAGTAATTAAAAATATCATTCGGAGCCAAAAAACAGAGTTTTTTTAAAAACTAAATTCGATTTGTTACAGAGTTAATATCTCCTTTAGGAGCAAGAATACACTATCTCACTAATCGAGGTGAAATCATCTGATCGTTGTAATAGGATTTGAGCTAAAAGAGAATAGGTAGAATTTGTTTACCCCCATCGCACATAAACTGCTAAACATTACGAGTTGAATTGATGTTATATAAATTTGAGTCAAATGTATAACTTATATATTCTGCCATGAATTCAAATTAGCTTGATATTAAATAAAAGAGGTGTTCTATTGAACTCAGGTGCAGCCAATAACTTTTTTTTAAAATTAATACTATGTATACATTCGAAATCGTCTGCATGACGATCGATTAATTTTCGAATTTTTCGCCCAAGCTAAGCGTAATTCCTGGCTGTAAAATTCTTTCTCACCAGTGCTACTTCAATTTAACAAAAAGAGGAGTTTCTACAGGCAATTTATTTTTTTCTGTTTCAGGACAGGGGAGGAAAACAAAAAGGCATTGTCAGCAAGAAACAAATTCTGAGAAATGTGCTCATACTTTTCTTGAGACTCGAATGTGATTTTTTAAAGAATAAATGGTTATAAGTTAGAAATTTGTAAAGAATAAAGCCTAGTACTTTAATTGAAAATAAATCATTTAATGCATTTTCAAAATTTGATTCTTTGAATGATACTACATTCCTCAACACCTACGTAATATTTATTGACCAAACGAAATTTGTATTCCTGCTCTAATGATTTAAACATTTGAGCTGTAAGCAATACGTAGAAAAAGAATGCAACAGAATAGCAATGGAAGTATCAATTTGATATTCGATACAAACAATTTATCCGCACTACTTCAAAGCTAAGTGAAAACAAATATCATTCAGATCAAACATCCTCAAACTTGTAGTAACTTCAAAGAAAATACTTCATGTGAATAAAATGCATAAAAAATAGGTACACAGATCTGATAAAGTAATCGGGTTTGAGATTAATGTGTAGCGTTTTTTGTTGTTAAAGAACTCGATAAAGTCTTTCGTATGAAAAATTCAAGGCTAATTGTTTCAGTATAAGGCTTAAGTAAGGCTATTACCACTTTCATCTCCCCGCTTATTATTTCTTAAAAATAGTTATTCAAATAACTTTATGTAAAAAGTTGAGCTATCCTTATTCCTACTTAAGTTGCGATTACCTCACTTATTTTAGCTAAAATATATGTACGCGTCGGTTATGTTTTAGAAATTTACTACCTCTTAATATGTCTTTATACAAGCGATAATTCAAACAAAAAGGCATGGCAAATATTCATTAATAATTTTTTTAGGTAGATGCAGGATGACATGATTTTATTCCCCTCTCCCCCGTATGCTGGTAATTATTAATTCAAGTAATTAAATTTTTATTTCAGCTTCAGACGTCCCAAAATATCCGAATTCTTATCAAAATGCTTATATTTGACATCAATATCGTCAATAAAGGAATTTATGCTTCATGAAATTCAATACTCAATTTATCCAATTAACAGTAGATATATTAACTATTATATTATATTCAAATATTTTTTCTCAATAATTGTATGGAACGTTTCCTCACTTTTTTCTCCTTCTGGGCTAATCGATTAGTCTGGTTCCAAGAATTGGGACCACACTAAAACGTCGTATAAATGTAAACATTGTATAAACGAATTATACTGTAGTTAGTTTCAACTTTTACAAATAAGAAACTTCCGCAGAGTCACGTGGTAGTTAGTTGATGACGCAAAAATGATATGCCACTTCCGAAGGAATTTCATATTAATGCTATATTTCCCCTTAAAAACAAATTTACAATGCTACATATTCCATACCACACATACTTTATGGTTTGAGACATCTGATGCAACATTTTACGATTCTTCACATAAAAAATCAATAGATACAATTTTTCAACTTAAGAGAGAAAAAAGCTTATTTACAGCATAGCGTATAAATATTTTATCTAATCCAATACACAAATGGTCACTTCAAAAGAAAACGAAAGTCTAAAAAAATTGATCCATATTAAATCACAGTCGTTATTGGTTAAAAGAGGCACTTTTTTAAAAGTCCCTTTCTCACATCAGTTTATTTGGACTATACAAAGAGCAGGAAAGTTAAGAGTTCCGCATGAAATATGGATTAGTAACTCTTTCAAGATATCCAGTAAATGATTCCATCTTAAGATCTAAACTGCGTCACAGACTTTATTATTTTGGATCTACTATAAGCATAATAATAGTTTTCAATTGCAGTTCGACTACGGAATTTTGATAGTTGGATGCTTCTGCGCATGACAGAAAAGAACGAATCCATTCCAGTTTTAGGGAAGTTTGTTTTGCTGGTGCGTTTATTTAGTAAGCGAATCCAGAATGTTTGTTTCTCTGTTTCTTGAAAGTAACTAAATTTATAAACTGGCATATAGCACCAGTTCGGAAGAAAGCAAGTATGCTAAAGGAACTAGAACGAGAAGATAGAGGCAGATTCTTTATACCAGCTGTTCCTCTCTTGAACATGAATGGATTCTTCTTGGCACTGTGCCAGCCGGCTTGCTTTGATTGATGGTGGAACTGCAACACAGTATAATGTGTTGCGAACGTAGTTGGCCGACCTTAGTTGTCTTTCTAATATATATATATATATATATATATATTAAAGTAATTTTGTTGACTCTTTGTAGAATGTTGGTTTTTTATTAATGATCAAGTCAATCAGAAAATTTCAATTCAGGTAAAGAGCAAAGAATAACACCAAAATAGGAAACACAGATTCTGATCACTATTACGACAAAACGTTTGATTCCGTAAACGCTGATTCTATGCAAATTATTGTCAAAAAGGCCTTTTAGTTTAGGAATCTATTTAAAATTAGACAACTTGGAACAAGTCAATAGATTGAAGACTTATTTGCAGGGAAAATATCTATACATTTCCTAATATAACTTTAAGAAAATTACATTATATGTACAAATATTAAAAAAAAAAAAAAAAAAAAAAAAAAAAAAAAAAAATCGATAGAGAGAGTTGAATTTTATGGATGTTGATCGGCACTGAGAAAGAAAGAGCGATTATTTTTACTAATATACTATTTAAAAGAAAAAGTCATGTAGCCGTCACCTGCTGTTTGTATGGTCCAAAACATTTGTTTACTGCACTTGCCCTGCTACGTAAGGAAGCTTGTGTCATCTTTTTTCCCAAGGCTCATACACTAGACCATATTTTACTGCTCAAGATATAAAAAAAAAGGTAGAAAAGACAGCTTTCATACAACAACCTTAGGAAACGTGCTATGAATTTCTCCCATGACTTATGATTTTAGAGACAGGCTCCTCTATAATGAGTTCAGAATAATGCCTAGACTTGGAAGCTCACAATATTTGACCATTGCAATCACTTCACACACTATAAGTTTACAAGTCCTAGTATTCACTGGCTGAAATTCAGACAAGTGCTGTTCGATTATGGAATCGACTTTCTTAAAACGTTCGACAACATGCTTTTCGAGTCTCATTATTAGCCATTTGACTCTTTCTAGCCCTTCAAATGAAGAATTCCGTTTAGTTGCTGTAACTCCACGAGGTTCCAATGTCAGTCTGTTCTTTTCTCGACTTCCTTTCCGTTCCTCTGGAGATGTTCACAGCACGTGTAGGTTGTCGCACGATTTGGATTTCATACATGCTCTCCTAAGTATCTTTTTGAGAACTCCAGAAGCTTTGGATGCTGAGTAAATCGAACCCCTCCTGTTGGTACCTTGGGACTCCCGCTTTTTTCGGAGCTTGTCCGCCACTTTCGCCTTCATTCGAATCTGGGCAAGTGCCCCGACGAGAAGTTCATCTACCTGGTGGTTGATGGCTACTGATGTTTCAATGAATTTACACCCACGTTCTTTGGCAAGGGACCGGCCCTCTGGAAAGAAACAAAAATAGGAGAACTTTAGGTTTTAAGTTACACAGTGAAATCACACTGCAATAATAACACATACAACAATAAGCTCCTTTATCGATAATATTTTGCGGTTCCCGGCCATTTTGCAGATAATATATAAATCGCCTGCCAATTTAACGATATGCTGCAGTTTTCAACATCTATAACACGATGTTTTTTCCCCAAATCCACACGAAGTTATTTTCTATAATTCTGCAATTATACTTCAGTTTTAAAGCCTACAATGTTAAAAATTTTCGTAAAAAATAGTAATACAACAATTTATTTGATTGTTATTTTACCATATTTAATTAGAACAGTCGAATAACCATTAAAAAGATGGTACTCAAACCGCTGATTGTGAAAAAAAAATCGTTTATTCTCTGTTTATCCTAAAGAACGTTTAATTAACTTTAATTTACGAGCGCCACCTAGGTCTCGTAGTCAATAAGAATAGGGCGTCCATCTTGGTTGTGGATCGAAGAAGTGTGAAGATTAGAATTCCATCGCATAATATTGTATAGTTCCTTATTTATCTGAACGGAGGGAAATGAAGAGACGATGAAGTTAGTAATAGTCATAAAAACTGGTTGTGGAAACATATCCCATTTAATTATTTTTTGATATTGCATTTTTATCTTTTTCAGAATAAAAGAATTTTTTCAAAATCTTGGACTTCCAGTAGGTACCTCTTGGCAAAGCATGAAAGTACTTCAACATGAAAGTAACGGCTTTTCACCGTGAAGGTCCGGGGTTCTATCTCCGTGTCTAGTAGACCTTCTGCTCCACCGTGTGTCCTCACACCTCGTCGTCCGCCACAATATAATAGCTATGAATGGTTTCTACGCCTCGAAGATTCTACGCATATAGTTAATTACCATAGCCTGCAGTATGTTATCATGTGCTACTAAATGGTTATAAAACCATGAACTTTTGTAATTACGGCTTTTTAACCAAGCTGATTGGAAATGGTTTAGAACCCGTAAAGATACAAAAATGTTCCAAACCGTAAATTTAACTGTTAATTAGGTGGACAGACTGCTGCCGGGTATTTAACCGTAATTTCATGATGAAATTTCGAACAGTGTAGTAAAAGAAACAATTTTTTGATCTGGAACAACGTTCAATGAAAAATTAATACAGAAAAGCGAGTTTTATATGGACAATATAAATAGCAGATAAAAATATTCACCAATTCTTTGCTATGCTTAAAGTTGCATTTTTCTGAAGTTTTACGGGTTGTGTATCATTGCTGAATGTATAAAATTTTATCTTTTATGGTAAAAGTGAGAAATCTTCAAAAAAAAACAAAAAAACAAAAACAAACCCACAGTATTTCGTAAGGAGTTGATTAAAATTTACGTATTATACCGAATATCATAGTACTACTTATCTTTTAAAAACATATTCATGCTTGTTTTTATGACTTCATAAACCTTGACCTGTAAATTACCCTGTTAAAAATATTGATGGTCGCTTTGTCAATATCTCGCGTGCACATGATGGCTGAGTAATTTAGGATTTTTCATTATTTTTCTTTCCCTCAGGTCAGTATTTTACATAAAGAGCGCTAGGAACCCGAGATAAAACCACGTTAGGATCTTAGGAGATGAAATTGAAGTATCTCAGATAAAATACACTAGGTAAGTTAAATGACAACCTCAGATAAATGAAAATTTTTTTCAGGAATCTTAAGCGAATTAATCTAGGTAATCTAAAAAACTACTCTATAGGTATCCTAAGTGAATGACAACATGTACAGTAGAACCTTTCTTAATTGGCTCCGGATTATCCGGCCTTCGATTTATCCGGCCCATATTTTCAAAATACAAAAAACAAATAGCATTTAGAGTCCTAAACAGTTGCTGCGGTACTCGAGTGAATTTTTTCACTCATGTGGACGGAGCAAGATCACTTGAAGAGGCATTGAGATACTTCGAGCAGCAATCATCAGCTACTCCCATGGAAGTGACATTTTTAAGAAATGGCTGGACTATGCGGGAAAGTGCCGGGCTTCCCGTCTGCAGCAAAAACGGGTCACAGACTTCTTTCTTTAATATCAAATTGTGATAATAAAAAAACACTTTAAAAATAAATTTAATTTGCTGATTTTAAATCTTTTAATAGAAACTAAAATGTATGTCACATTTATTGTTACCCCCGTTTCCCTCGTCTTGTCACAAACTGTCACAATTTCTCGAAGCTTCCGTCCCCCCTCTAAGCGTGCCATCATTTAGGAATGAACCCTTATTCACGATGGTAGACATTTACACTAGTTTCATGATAATTCGTTTCGTTGGGTAGAATCACAGAACTTTGATGCAAGGATAACCAGAGTGGAAATTTCGGCAACTGACCTTCTGTAGTGACCATTCTGAGCCGCGCAAGATCTGTTTTGTTGCCCACGAGAATGACGGCCTTCCTTTCTGCGTGTTGTTCTACTTGAGAAAGGATCTGCCGGGCTTGGGAGAAAGTACGTCTGTCCGTAACGGAGTATACGACCAGTAAGGCATCTGACTCAGAATTCGGGCAGCAACAGCAGCAGACTTCAGACTGAAAAGAAAGAAATGGTTGAAAATAAATAATTAAATTTATTTCTGAGCGGCTAATTACACCTGATCGTTAAGGACGTATCTTGGTAGTATGAAAATCTTACTCTCAGAATCTATAAACGACCTAATTGAACCTTTCTAAATAACACTATGCATATTTTTATAGTGATGTTCATATTACGTGAACATTCTGTTGTTGTATTGTTGTTGTTTCTTTTTCCACTTGGGTATTCAACCTCCCCTTCGCAGAGCGACCAGGAATTAAAGGCGCTTTCCGTTTTATAGATGAGCGCCACAACGGTGGAAGTACGACTTGGCTCATGTATTTGGCTGACACCAGATGGCTCCACCACAAATACGCCACCTTCCTTTTTTGACCTAGGAGTGAAAGGAAGGGAAATTCTCTACCCTCCGGTATCCTCGGGACTTCAAGTTCCACGGATTTTACATGTGCGTATCCCCAAGAGTACATGGTGGGTCTTCAACGGGTCGGGTATCGAACACCCAATATTCCGGTGGAAGTCTGACTTCCTAACCACTAGTCCACGGCCTCACATTAACATTACATATATAATTTAATCAACAAGTCTAATATATCTTCATTTACAGGCCTGTTGCACAGCATCTACAAGGGATTTTTGGGTGGGGAAGTGTCCCGCACGTGATAAATACATTTCATAAAAAAATAATAAATAAACAAAGGCAATGAATACATTTTTTTGCTGAAGTTAACAAATACGTATATGGTTCCTCATACCAAAATTTTATTACCATTTCCTTTTTAAACTATGTTAGTTTTTTAATGATATGTGGACATGAACTTTTTCACGGTCACGTGTGGGACATGAACTCTTCCATGGAATGGTCAAGAGCAGTTTCCCAAAATACGCTGTGTTGAGATACTATTCGTGCATTTAAATACAGTAGCCCCTCGTTATATCGTGCTTGTCGGGGGACAGCAAAAAAGCGCGATATATCCGAATGCGCGATATAACCGATGCCGTCAGAGCTCAAACTTAAAATTTTGGGAGACATAGAAAAAGCGCGATATATCCGAATGAGCGATATAACCGATGCAGTCAGAGCTCAAACTTAAAATTTTGGGAGACATAGAAAAAGCGCGATATATCCGAATGAGCGATATAACCGATGCAGTCAGAGCTCAAACTTAAAATTTTGGGAGACATAGAAAAAGCGCGATATATCCGAATGCGCGATGTAACCGATGCCGTCAGAGCTCAAACTTAAAATTTTGGGAGACATAGAAAAAGCGCGATATATCCGAATGAGCGATATAACGAGGGGTTACTGTATATAGGGTCATAGAAAACTATGAATGATAGGAAAAAAAACATCGATAAGTTTACGCATTAGCACGCGAGTCGGGTAAGAAGTCTTGAACAGAAATTGCTACACATCACTTTTGTTTTAAATTAAAACAAATCAGTTTCCCATTTGAGTAATAATAATAATAATATAATAATAACAACAATTGTAATTAAAAAGTTTATTATAAATAATAATAGAAAGGATTTTTATATTAAATTCGTTTAACTTCGATAGAGCACTGTTTAAAATTTTTCCTAGAAATGCACTATAAAATGCGATTGATTTTTTTAAAAACTAAACTGTTTTCTTACTAAAGTAAAAAAAAAATGGAGAATATAATAATTTAATGCAAAATATCACTTACATTTAATGTTACACAAAAGCAGTAAATTGTAAATTCAAAGACATTGTTTTTCTTATAGCGCAGGAAAAGAGTCAGAATCTATACTGCGCTACTATTTTATGTTAAAATTTCAAAACAAGAAGAACTTGATCTTTTAACGACTTTCACTGTACATAGTTTTTGTTTTCTTCACTTTTTAAATAAATACTGATTTAACAAAATTGAAATACCATTGTTGGAAAACCTCTTGGTTGAAAGCTAGACCAAGGCTGAACTTGATCCAGTTAGTTAACGTTAAACAGTTAACGATCAAGTTCAGCCTTGGCTAGACCTTTCAGCTCAACAAATGATCACGCGATTTTGAGCAGAAGTCCTTTCATGTTGACATATTGGCTTCACCTACACTAAGCGCAACAGTGACGAAACCTTTCAGGACGATTCATTGGTCCTACATAACTCAATAAGCATGCCTTCGTATTGGCTGATTGGCGTTTTTTTATTGCGTCATTAAAAGTAATTTTCACTCAGGCGACTTTGATGTGATGTTTGCTCTGTCGTAGACATACATAATCGCTGTTAGTTTGATAACCATAGCAACAGTCTATTACGATGAAGGCAAATGTTTCCGCCGCATTTGGTGTGAATGTACCCTAAAAGTAACCCGCCGCGTTACTTTTAGTCAGTTACCTTTACTCAGTTACGATCAGTCTAGTTTATTTTGGTCGGAGGGTGTTACAAGAAGAAACAAGAAGTTTCGTCTAGAACTATATGAGCCTACTTTTCCGTATATTCCCAACTTCAAATTTATAATATAACTATCTCTTTCTCTCTTTCTCATTTAGCTTCAGTTCTTAACTACTTCAAATATACCCTTTTCAACGGTTATTGCATATTCATTCATTTATTTATTCTCATTCATGTGTTTATACTCATTTAACTATTTTTTCATTTAATCACTCATTTATTCACTCACTTATTCATTCATTCTTTCACTCCTTCGTTCATTCCTTTAATCACTCATTTATTCATTCATTCTTTCACTCATTCATTTATTAATTCATTCACTCATTCATTCATTCACTCATTCATTCATTCACTCATTCATTCACTCATTTATTCATTTTTCATTCACCTCATCCAGAAATATCCTTAAAAATTCCGATCAAAAATTTTTATAGGGAAATAGGCTCGTTTAGTTCTGGTTGCACATCGTATCTGTACGTTCTACGGCCTAACATCTTTCCGATAAAGTTTCTTCCAAGCAAATCCGTCTGCTAGATCAGGATTTATATAGGATTGAAATTTCCTTGTAGGCGCTAATGTTAAGTTTTTTTGAACTGTTCAAAAATGAACAAAAACTGTTCAAGTAAAAAAATATTTCACTCCGAGAGGTACTTACAATAACCTTCTTCATAGGAAGTTGAATCTTGAGCCCAGAGTTTACATAATTTGCTTCATTTTTGCCCATAGGCGTTAATGCTAAATTTTTTTGAACTGTTTAAAAATGAACGAAAAATTGTCCAAATTAAAAAGTAAAATAGGGAAATGAGATGTCCTTGCCGAGATCTTTCGAAGGAAAAAAAATCTTTCGAATCGGACAATTCCCTCAAAAGTTATTAGGACAGAATGACAGATCGACAGACACACATTTTCTCCATCTCAAAACCCTACTCTCAAATATTTTATTTTTCAATCTTTATTGAATTAGTTCAATTATTTTTGACTTTTCTTTAGTTTTAACGATATTTGCACGATACGTTAAGCCTTCTTTCACACTTTAGCATGAGAGTTTTTTTTAAAGTTTTAGTACCAAAGTTTAATGCATCAATAAATGTTCTTTAAAAAAGTGAGTAAACTTACGCTTCCTCCATGAAAAGTCTCCTCTTCGAATTCCATTTGTGATTCTTCGTTGTTGAGAACTACGGTTATAACTCTATCAATGTCTTGATCTGAAAATAAATAAATAAATAAATAATGTAATGAACAAACTCTAAATAAATACAGAAATAAATGAACAAACTCTCTCTTGAGATGAATTTCCTTCTATCTAACACATCTATTTAAAAAAAATCATTTCCGTTGCTTTTTAAGCATCTTATTCATAATCATTGCTAAGGAAAACATTAATGTATGGCGTGTTATCTCGACACAAAATCGTACTTAAGAAAATAAACACCTATTAACAGATCCAGTGTGGGTGTGGAACATCTAATTAGCTTTTGTTCATCTAAAATGAAAACTTTTACATTAAAAAGAAATGCATGAGAGACCTTTTAAAAGGAATTTGATAATAACGTTCATTTGAGGCGTTCCATGGGGCAAGGGCGAATCCGCCAAAACTGTATTTCAAGAGAAAGGCCCTCAAAGAAAAAGAAACTAGTTTCAATGCGGACAAGGGGCGAATTGCAATGTCATGCAGAAAAAACAAGATGGAATGTTGCTTAAATACTTTTATTAGAATGAAAAAAAGAAAGAAAAAAGACCTCGATGTTTCAGATGTATTCATAATTGGCATTTTTGAAAAATTATTTCAAAAAATATACCACTAGTTATTCAATTTTTACTTCTTTGCTAAACTCAAACATTTTTTGGCCTTGGGGCCAAGCTTTTACCACCTGGGGGGAGGGGGCAGCCAAAATAGATTATTGGATGGCCATTTGGCTGCAAACTTCATACATAAAATGGCTTGGTTTATGATACTATTGTAAGATATGTGGCAATTAAAATGTTCAATAATAATTACAGATTAATTATTTGTCTGGAAAATCGAGGAAAAGTGATGCATACTGATATTTATATAGTACCGTTGTCTTCTGTTTTTTTTATTAAACCATGAAAGTTGTGGACGGATGTATAAAGAAATAAAAACAATGAATGTTTTATCTAAAAAAATAAACGAAGGCATATTTTATGTGAAATGAATACTTTTCCCAAAAAAGCGTACCAGAACGGTGCCCATTACAAAAAATAAACTTCAAAATTTTCAATTTTTTCCTTTTTTAGGGTAAAAACATACTTCTTTCAAGAACACGACAAGCATTAGCTCAATTTTCGAATCTCAAACAGTCCTGTCACATTTTGTTAGGCAATTAGGAGCATTTAGGTGTGAATTAAACAGTACAGAAAGTTCGACTTAACATTTTTAGTATGGTACTTGATTAAAATGGATGAGAACATTTACTGTCTGCAATCTTGTCGGGGCAATTGGGGATGATTTGGACGCTTACCAAACCACGAAAGTTCTTTTGGTTTATTTATCTGTTGAATCAAGAGATTGATGTACACTTATTGTCGACTGCCAAGTAGAATCTCGCGAAATAAAAGTTTACTGAAAAGAAGATTGAAATAATGCAATAACCCACTTCAGTCTTTAGAAATAAAGGCTTGCTCTTGCATTTGATGAAGAAGTCTGATGTAAGAAAAGACGTAACTTTATAACAGTAATCATTTCCGGAGAGGCTTTTATTTTCAGCTGAATATGAGGAGATAATTTATTCTATTATGCAAGATTTTAATTGATAGATCCCCTAACAATGGAAATGATTTTTGAAATTTTTCAGCTTTAGCTGCATTTAAGATAGCCAGTTAATCTATATACTAGTTTAGTGGGCATATTCTCTTACTTTATAAAACTCTACAGATGAAAAATTAAAGTTATTGTTTTGCTTCAATGACATGTCAAATCCGTGTTATACCATGTTCAGCGGTATCAGTAAGGTTGCTCAATCAATTTTAGCTACGGCGATATCAATTGAAGGGTTTATCTTAAAAGCATAAATTAAAAAAAAAAAAAAGACCTCTAGGCCAAGGTAGGAGTCCGGATACAGGATATCCGATATAGGATGACGGATTTAGGGTATCCGACTGATTTTTAAATATCAGGAATCCACTGTCCGGCAACTGCACGAAAGATGCGATTTTCCGGAATGTCAATTTTGATTTTTAAAATTTAACCAGCATATTTTGGAAATCATATGTAAATTAAAAACTTATTACGTATATTTGGAAGATGTGGGTAAAAATACATAGAATTTACATGTTTTAAACATCAGAGCCCGATAACCGATAAGGACAGCGGATATCTGATATCCGACAAAATTAATATACTAGCGAGAATACCGGACTTTTGCCGTCTTGTATTGAAGTTCCCCGGGACGCGGGAAAATTTATCAAAATACGAGATTGTCCCGGAGAGTCCAGGACGTTTGGAAACCCTGTCCATGATCCATATAATGTACATACCAAATTTCAATGACATACGTCTATTATAACAAGTTCTATACATAGGGTTATACAGGGCAACTTTAATTATAACCATCCTATATGCAGAAAAATCTCATAAGAAATGCTGCTGTAGAAGCTCCAGTGACACCTTTATAAAAACGCTTACATTGAAAAACTTATTCTATGATATAAATCACTTTACCGTTATTCTGAAGGAATTTTATAGAAATTCAATGAAAAGTTGTTTTATAGAAATTCTACAGCAGGTGTGGAAAGTGGGTTATAAAAAACACATTTTCTCATTTAAATATAGAGGTGTCCCTTCTTCAGAGGTATGCGAATTGATGCATTCGTCATGCGCAATGTCATAACTTAGTTTAGCTTAGTAATAAACTTGTATTAACATTTAAACACTTTACTGAAAGCGAAAACTGAAACTCAAATACTGAATAGAATGAATATGCATATTAAATAAAGTTCAAAACTTTCGAAATTAAAAATCTGCTAATTGAAAAATTAATATTAAAATAAAATAATAATGACAAAAATCAACTTACAGAAATTTATCTGAATTAATATTTACATTGGGTTTGGTTGTATAATTCATAACGCAATAGTCTGTGCAATTTTCAAGTTTTTAATGGAAAACTTTTTTAGAGCCGTACGCTATCTACCAACGCTGATCTCACTTGAATGTATGACAAGGAAAAGTATTCACAAGTCTGTTTCGGAAAGTATTTTAAAGTACATACTTATTTCTTAGTGCATGCATCTAAGACACATAGAATATTCGAAAAGCAATAATTTTACTGTTCAAAATTGAATATTGGATTTCAGTAGGTTTATTTTTTCTTGCATAAATTTTTCTCTTCTCATGCCCCTTAAATACCGCCTTAGAGGTAAATATATTTAGGTCCCTATTAAAAGGGACTGGGACCAGAAAATTTATCCCTTAAGTAGAGGTACTACTGTATAACTAAAAACCTTGATTTTCTCCAATACTTTTTTTTTTGAGACGTGCTACTATCGTCGTCAGTGAACGAAATGGTATACGCACCAGTAAATATTGAGCACCATCTATACTCACCACTGGTGAGGTCATAAGCACAAATGTATTCTGAAGTCATGAACTGTTTCCTGAGGGCTGTCTTTCCCACACCGGGGCTTCCCAGTAGGAGCACTCTGTAGGAGCGGCCCTTGCGCTGCAAGGGCTGTTCTTCTTCGGGAGACTGCGGAGGGGATGTTTTAGCCTCTTGGATGGTTTCGGAGCCCGTTGAATCTAATGCTGAAACCTGTGGGCTGGACTTGGAACGGAAGGAGTCCCCACGGTTGATCACCCCCTTCGAAGTCACACTGAAGTTTCGCAGCCTGGAAGACAAAAAATCATCCCAATTTATGTTCTTCAAATTTAATGTTGTTGTTAGTCTTTTTTCCTATTAAAGGCTCGGGTTTTAAGAGACTGTCTCCACGACCAACCATGCAGGCTGGATAATTGATTGCCCACGGGACACATTCCGTCCTTCGACTTAATGTAAACGTGGGGAAAAAAGCAGTCACAACCAGTTTCTTTCTCCCTCATATTAAGAGACGGATAAAGTCACGTGATCACAGAGTTCTCTGGTTTTTAGGGTCTAGTTGGCCATGCCATTGTCACATGTTCTTACGCGTACTTAAGAATCGAATCTGAAAGTAAATATGCTAATGAGATTTATTCGAAGAGTGGACAACAGCTTAAATGCTGTTATGAAGGAAGATAATTTTTTCTACCCCTACCTCAAGAACTGAATTAATTGGAAAGGGAAATTGTTTCGGCATGAACGATCAGTTACTTTGTATCATAACAGCATGTGTCATCAACAAATTTTTTAGTGGGTCCTCTTATTCTATAATCTTCAGAAAAAGTTTTGCAACCTAATTTGGCATAAAGATAAATTGTAAATGATTTTATATTTTAGTTTTGGGCGAAGTGTACAACCGGAACAAGGTAAAGTGAAAGTAGTAGTTTCTTTCTGATCAGAATTTTAGCTTAACTTTGCATGTGAGGATAAAATAGTTTTTTTATGTCATTAAAATAAACGAAATTTTATTTCTGAATACAATTTGAGGAAATATATCTATAACTATTGAATCCTCGTGTTTCCTAACTAACCGCAACGCATTTGTTGAGAACCACTAACTAAGAATATTGCACAGATGCAATGGAAATATTTCACATGACTTTTACTCCTATGAATCTTAGTTACCTTTAGCTTTCCTTACAAACAATCCCCACTTTGCGTAATGAAAGTTACATTATATAAATATTTGTGTACACTATATGACATAGTTGTCAAATGCGCAAGCAGAGGGAAGGGTTAGGCACGCCCCACCAGAACCTTTGGTTTTCAGAAAGATTGTCAATTCCCCCCCCCCCCTAGTATGTTAACATCTAATCCAAACAAGTACTAATATGAACTAACTCATCTCCTCAGGACAGAATTATCATCTTTAATTCTAAGGCTTCGTGCTAAATATGAACTAACTCCTCTCCTCAGGACAGAATTATCATCTTTAATTCTAAGGCTTCGTGCTAAATGTGAACTAACTCCTCTCCTCAGGACAGAATTATCATCTTTAATTCTAAGGCTTCGTGCTAAATATGAACTAACTCCTCTCCTCAGGACAGAATTATCATCTTTAATTCTAAGGCTTCGTGCTAAATATGAACTAACTCCTCTCCTCAGGACAGAATTATCATCTTTAATTCTAAGGCTTCGTGCTAAAAGGTAAGGAGCAGTTGGAGAGAAGGATCAAACTTTTGTGCCACTGATAATTGCGGAATTTCATTATCAGATAAATATAAGTCGCTTTCTTCAAAAATGCACTCATAAATGTAATAACGAGCAAAAAATCTGAAACTCTTCGTGTTAAAAATACAAATTTGAAAAATGCGAAAAATTTCGAAAAATATCATTTACCCAAAATTTCTCCCTTTTCAGTTTGCCTCCCGTAATGGTTGCACTTTAAAATTAGCTCTGTTGTCAAGATTTTCTTCCCGTAAATGATGAAAATATGCAAGAGCGAGATATTTTTAAATAAAAACTTCAGAGATACAGGTGAGCATTGTGAAATTCACTATGCACAGAAAAAATGACGTGACATCATTTATGGACGGTCCCTAAGAGTTGAAAAATGAAACTTGAATTTTTATCAGAATGTATACATGTGTACAATTTGATAAAACTAAAGTTTACAATGAATTGATATAAGTTTATAGTCACTTTAGTCATAACTCTGAAAAAAAAAAAAAAAAAAAGAGGAAGAAGTAAATGAAAATGGAGGCCAATTTGAATTCAAGTATAATTTACTAAATTCAATTTTTCATACCAATAGCAGAATTTCTTTCGCATTACTTTTTACTTATTCGAGAAAATTCAAGTAATAACGAGAACTGAGGCGTGAGATTATTCCATAACTGATACAAAACTACATACATATTTGAAAATTATAATGCTCACATAAGATTATAATAATTTAAAATGTTATCAGGTAAAATATGAATTAAAATGAAAACTAGATTTTAAAATTACGTTGAAAAGTTTCTAAAGCCTCCCATGAAAATCAATCCAATTTGAGTCGTAGCCTTCTTGCACTGCAGGTGAGAAGCAATAATAAAAATACTTAAAAAAGACTGAAACAATACCTCATGTAATACTCTGACTCGTCTCCTGGAAGTGGTAAAGATCTGTTAGATATTGTCCTCTCTTTGACTTTTGCTCCTGTGTGGGTCCCTTCACTCGGGATGCTCGACCCCCTATGCCTCTGCCGGGCCTCCGCAATCTTCTTCACGGACTTCACGGAGTAAGATCTAGACACGCCTTCCGAAGGAACGGAAGGGCCTTTTGGAGACACCTTTGACATTCTCCGCATCAGAAGACCCCCAAAGTCCTGGCTCTCGCTGAGTTGAAGGGGCCTCAGGACCATTTTATCGTCTGCGGCCCATTCACTCGACCTGCGGCCACTTGTTCGTGCGTGTTCATATAAAACTGACGCTAGCCCATCATAGCTGGTGTCCGATCTGCTCCTTGTCACGTGCGATTCAGGCATCAACGATTTTCGTCTGAGGTCTGATACAGGTGTCATGGTAACTTTGCTTCCTAAGCTCTTGGTAGTTCGAGAAAATACTTTTCCAAAAAGGCAAGAATAGATCAAAAGAACAAAAGTAAGCTCTGTTGATAACTACAACATCACGAAAAAGAACAATACACCGAAATGTGCTAAAACCATTCTAACGTCTTTCACTCTCGGAAGACAGGATAAGTTTGGGATTAAGCATCGTCGGGAGACTACTATTTATTGACTGCGCCCTTACGTCATCGAGCCTGACGTCACGAGCATCATGTGGGTGATGACGTCACCGCAGGGGATGCGGAGGAGCAACCAGAGGAAGAGAAGGGATGCTCGTAAGCGCCTCTGCGAGAGGGAAAAGAAGAAAAGGGACGAAATGACAGAATGCTCGCTCTTTCTCTGAGTTTCTTTTCCTAGGAGAGGAAAAAAGAGGTCGTTAAGCGACTTTGGGAGATGTTTTATTTATTTCAGCTCTTTGGAGAACTTTGTTATTACGAGTTTAATTAGGAAGAGAGATTTGTCGGAAGCCGAAGATTATGGTTTTCGTTACGTATTCATCTGAGAGAAACATCTGCATCTGTTTTTTTTTTCTCGCGACTGATTTTCTTCCATGAAGTAACAAGGCTTTTTTCTCTTTAGAAGTCCGATTTCGCTGGAAGTTCTGATGCTTCATTTCGAATCTCCATTTACTGCCATGGTAACGCACTTTAACCTGTCATTGTTTTCTCAGGAACTAAACCTATTACACAGGACGAACAATGAGAAAGTATTTTGACATCCTCAGAACTTACAAATCTTTATCTATGCTAAAAAATGCATTTGCAATGCGCCTCCTTAATTGGGATATGTTTTTATTCGGTTTCAATGCATTACTAACTGGTGTAAAACAGTTGCAATTCTTTATTAAACAGTGAACTTAAAATGAATTTTATGCGCTTGCACACGCATGCATTTTGTACTTAAGCACATAAAAAGAAATTTAAAAAAGGAAAAATAAATAATAAAAAACAAATAAAAATAAATAAAAATTAATAAACAAATTAATAAATAATAAAATAAATAAATAAACAATTAAAAAACTAGATAAAAATAAAAAAAAGTAATGTCAAAAATATAAATAAATATTAAGTAAGTAAATAAATAAGCGAAGTAAAATAAATAAATGTAAACCTTTGTAATCCCTTAATACAAGATTTTATCTGTACAATAGTGAGTAATGCACCTCTGAGTAGCATCAGAATCTTAACCACGTAGCTCTTAAAAACGAACACTTAACTACATATATTCAAAAACTAGCGGTACCCGCACGGCTATGCCCGTGTTAAAAAATGGAAAGACCAGTCGGTTTGCCATTGTGTATATAGTGATCACTTTTTTAGGTGTAAATTATGTTATTTTATTAAAATGTATAGCATTCCACATAATTAAAAATTAGCTGCCCACGGCAATCAGCCAGAGATCCTACACATTTAAGCTTTTTTTTTTTTTACAAAACACGCACAATTAAAAAGGAAAGAAAGAAACGAAACAAAACAAAAAAGAAAATATTTGAAAGAAAACGCATTTTGTTTGTTTAGTTCAAGTACCCACACATAAAGAACGATCATAATAAATTATAATATTTTTAATTAATAAATTTTTAGTATAATTAATTTTTATCTATTATTTATTGACATTAAAACCGGGTGCAGACGCTACGTTTTGTACAACCTTTTGTCTACGCAGTCTTAATACTGAATGAAAACGGTGCAGTTTTTTATGCTTCTACATGGTGCAGAGATATCTGTATATTTCACTCAGTTTTGTGCAATATCATCATGAAGGAGGTACTACTCTGGTCAATTTTGGCATGGTGTCATGTTAAAAAAAAAGACTGGAACGTCTCAGAAGTACCCGGCGTTTAAAGTGGTCAAATGAGTACATAAAATAGATATTTTTTGTTGCCTGTTCTGGTGGTTCGACAACTGCAATCTCTTTATTTTCATCGATGGTATTCCTAGACTGCCTTGGTGTCTCCTGATCATTTAGGAAATGTAACAAATCAAAATACCAGAGAGATGGCTTGTAGATTTCGTCTCCAGCCCCAGATCGAATCGATTTATTAACTTTTGCCAATTCTTTACGGTAAACACTTCTCAAAGAATTAATTATTTACAACTGTTTCTCTGTTTGCGGTTGCATCAATTTCTTTGAATTTTTCCACTAAACTCTCATAAGCGTCCCCCTTTTTATCCCTGTCACTATACTCCTTGGATTTGACACGCCAAATGCATGGGAAACTTTCGCATAATGCAATAAATTTTGTGAGAAACTCCTGAGAACATTGCCGAAAGTCGGCCATCGTCACCTGACGAATTGAAACTGAGAAACAAAATGAACCGGAAAAGGGTGCTACCGTCTACATGTGCCGATTTGTCTGCACAGTTCAAAGACATCTATGCTTTCTATCTCAGTTATCGCTGCAACTGTACAGTCTTCGCACCGGACTCAAAACTGTGCACTTTTCTAATCTATACGCAACGTTTTATCTGCAGCGTGTTGAACTGCGGAGACAAAACGTTGTGCAAAACGTAGCGTCGGGACCCGGCTTAAAACAGAAAGACGAAATTTTGTAGCTTGCAGAAACAAACAGCAGCAAGCAAAGCTTTGAAAGCGGAATGAACCTTTCATCCGCGCTCAAATAGAAAAATACCATATGTGCTAATTCACAGGCGAAAAAAAAAAAAAAAAAAAAAAAAAAGAAAGTATAAATAGTAATAAGCTGGAATAACAAAAATCGCTATAAAGAATAACATTTTAAAAACCCCTGTGCAGTATGGAAAATGGTCCCGTAAAATACATGTCAAAATAAGGAAATCAAAATAAAACTATCAACCGCCTGTGAGTAGAAAAATGTTCCAAACCGTAAATTTAACGGTGAATTAGATGGACTGACTGCTGCCATGTTATTTAACCGTAATTTCACGATGAAATTTCTAACAGTGCACACATTTCTTCAATTTGACGAAAGGTTTACTCGGAGCCTTTTTCATGAAGCCATTTCGTCAAATAATACGATAAGTTTCGTGAGATTTGAGCATGCGTTTCTGAGAGTGTATACGTAAGTTTTTTGGCACAATTACTTTTTGTTTGTTGGAAATAAATTTCAATTCGCTTTAAAAAAATAATAATCAAAATCTAAAAAAAGAAATAAATAAATTAAAAATCGGCTGCTCCTCAAAATGCTAAAAACCGCTAGGAATAAATTTTAATTCGTTGAAAGAAAAAAGGATTAATAGTCAGTCGGCATGGTAACAATTAAAATTAAAGTTAATTAGCGTGAAAAAATAATTTCGAACTGCAGAGAAAAATGCTTATAACTTCTTTTCTAGGTAATTTAGAGGCTTCGAATTTTCGCACGTAGAGCGAAACTTCTCCCGGGGTAGTTTTTTTCGCGCTTTTCAACGGTATCAAGCTCGAAGCGATGCGATAATTCCTTCCTATAGAAAATGATTATTTTATGAAACTTTCGGCTATAAATTGGAATAAAAGAAGAACAAATTCGAATTTCGGAAAAAACTCTCCGAGGTGCACACCCCCATGTTCCAAACTAATTTCGTGCCAAATCTCATGAAAATCCGTTGGACGGTCTGGACCCTACGCCGGACACAGACACACACACACAAACACACACACACATACTTGCTGCTTTATTATTAGTAGAGATTACAACTGTAGCACTTTGCAAAAAATTGAGAATGAATGTACAGTGAAACCTGCGTAAGCTGACCTCTTGCGGGGCAGCACTTTAGTGGTCAACTTATAGAGGGTGAAGGGGTAATTCCGTTCCTGACAAAAGTGGTCAACTTTACCGGTTTTACTGTACGTAGCCAGGCGTATGTTTTTTAACAAATGACCTATTTCGTTATGGATATGCAGCATCTCCAGCTAAACGCTACCATATACAGTAGAGTCCCGTAAACTCGGCCTAATGTGGACCGAAGAGTGGCTGAGTTTGTGCAAATGCTGGGTTATCGGGAGTGAGATTAAAAAAGTCTTGCACTTGTATGTATTGCTTGCCTGAAAATACAACGGAGAATAAACTGCTCAAATACTCTTAAAAAGGGAAAAAGTAAGTACTTTATGAAGACATAAAGGTACGTACTTTACTACATGACAGTCTTTACTTAATAAACATGAAAATCAATGAATACACAGTGTACAGAAATTTATCTGACAGGACAGGCATCAGAAAATTGCTTTATGAAGGCATAAAGCTCTCTATAATAAGAATTAACTAGCCGATTTTGCAAAAACAGGCTACAAGGAATGCGGGTCCTTAAACGGGACTGCGTACGATGTTTTTTCGTCCTGCCAAGGTGTGGTCGAGTTATTCGGACTGCCGGGTTATCGTGTGAAAATTTTTGGGGACTCTACTGTATACGCTGCAGACTTCATAAAAATAATGGTTTCAGCGAAAAACTTCTTGAGGATTTTGGGTTCAATCAAAAATTACTAATTAATTACAGAAAAAACGAAGATTGTTTAAAAATTTCCTATTTCTGTTTTAATCTAAAGTTCCACATCGTTCGCTAAGTAACAAAATATGAAACGAATAATAGCAATAAATAAACTTGAGCACTTAAGCGGCATCGTACCTCTTCACAAATTTTTTTTCGTTTGGCAATCAGTTATAAAATGCATGCATCTAATTCCAATAAAATTCAAATTTGGAAAACAATCTAAGTTTCAGAGTCAAATCCATACTAATCTTTGTTAAATATGTTTTTTGGAGTGTACAAAACAAGTTTCAAAGCTATATGTTTAACTGAAAAAAGCCTTAGAGATTTTACTGCATGTAAATGGTCAACAAGGAAGAAGATAAAAATGTCTTTTACGGTTACGATTGTGTTTTATGTTGCAAATGTTTTTAAGATTTAAAAATGTAGATTGAAAACAGCCAAGTTACAAGAACTGGGATATGAAATTTCGCATGGATGTTAAAAGTTATAATTATCAAAATACTCTTAAAAACAAATCGATATTTTGTCTGTATTTTGGACATTTTTAAGTACTGTGCCACCTTAAAGCTGTATGTAAGTAACTCACGAAAATTTAAATACTTACAAACGCCAATTTTCAGAAGGTAAAATGCAACGTAACGCCTTTCTTTTTAAATATGGAATATATTTTCCTGAAACAAGAGCTATCAATGCTAATAACTTGAGGGGAGTTAAGACATTTTACTTCGAAGTTTGTCCAAAAAACAGGTTTATTATCAACACATTTAATAAACCCGTTTTTAGGACTAACTTCGAAGTAAAATGTCTTAACTCCCCTCACACATTTAATTTCAGCTAAGTCTGGAAAATAAAGTTTGACCAAAATGATCTTTTTGTTAAATTTTTGCATTTATAAGCGTTTTAGTTTCAAATGTCAAACAAGTCATACCTTTATTTCATGCACGAGGGAAGGCTCAAAAAAAAAAAAATAAAATAAAAAAAATGGCAAATTATACAGGAACTACAACTTTACAATTGTCTTTTACAAATTCAATAGTAAGTGTAAGAAAAAATAAATAAATGAATAGATATTGCATGAAATAAAACGTTTAATAAGCAAATAAACCTTTAAAACCTGGCCATTAGACGAGCGCAATCAAAACAAAGCTGACGTCATGTAAACTGATGCCTTTACCTGAGTTGTTGCCAGTACCTGGAAGTAAAATTCTCGGAAATCGAATTTTTTTCTCCTTCTGTCTTACTGCTCCCTTCCGAGTTGGAAGACCCGAATAAACTTCCCCGACAAAGGTTCTCTTGTGGAATCTTGTTCTACGAATTCCCCCCCCCCCCCCAAATGTACCTTTCTTCCATTTCAACTGAAAGGAAAAGCAACAAGAACTATCACTCGGATCATTGCATTCGAAAGTACATTTCATGGAGAAAAGGGTCCCCTTGTCAGCCGCACTACTTGTAAATATGATTTGTAAAACGCGCAAAAATAAATGCATGCATCAACAAGCAAATAAATGCAAAGGAATAAATTTTTTGCCAATAATAAAATCAAAAGTAGCAAAAAACAACTCCTTGTGTTCTTGCAGATCACGAAGAGACTATAAAACATTGAGCCGATTTAAAAAAAAGTACAGGAATACCCGGGAGCCAGAGCAAAGAAATCTATTGTTTATTTATTCATATTTATTTCTACTATTACTTTCTATTTATTGAATTACATTCAAAACTATTCGGAGCGCGGAGAAACTCAAAAAAAAAAAAAAAGTAGCTGTTCCAGATCCCTCGAGTTTCTATTGTATATAAGGTAAATGACCCGGTAGTGGACACTTTTCTCCATCGGACACCCTTGCACCTTTTAGCCGAAGCCTTAGGTAGAGAGCCGATGTGTAGTGGACACTTTTCTCCACCAGACCCCTACTTGTTAGCCGAGGCCTCAGGATTGCTTAGGCACGGGGAGAGGTAGTGGGGTCTACGGATTTTACATGCACATATCCCCAAGTATACATGGTGGTCTTCAGTGGGTATCGAACGCGGGTAGTGGACACTGCTCTAGTAGTGGACACTTAGATCTTTAAGCTCCTAAAATAAGCGAATGTAACATTAAACTTGAAGGAAATTATCAGAACCTATAGCGAACGATTCTTAGTGCAGGCTAATAGAACTAAAGTTGGTGTGGAGCATCTATGCAAGTACATGGATCATAATATTTAATAGCTGCCTCCACAACGGTCACATTTGCTGCTTTTTACTAAAGCCGATCAATAGGAAGATTAGGGATTTGGGGAAAATATATGGGAAAAAAGCGTGACATCATTTATGAATGGTCCCTTAGTCATTTTTACAATTATTTCTTCAAGTTAACAGCATAAAATAGATGATATTAATTTCTGTCCACTACTAATGCAAATACGTGTCTTATAAATGTCCACTAGGTACAAATTAAGCCTTTAGTAAATTTGACGTAAAAATCCCAATTTTTCATCAAATGACATCTTATAGGTAATTAATTTTTAGAGAAATAGTTGGCGATTAAGCTAAATATGCAAATATTGATGTAAGTCCCTTGAAAAAATTTTACCACGTAAAAAAGTACGAACATTTTCTTAACTGTGTGCACTACCGGGTCATTTACCTTATATGTTACGGTTGAAGTAAGAATGAAAGGTAAACCTAGGTTTAATCGGTTAAAATGGGGATTACCTGAGCTTTGCGGTTAAAACACGTAGAATTCCCAATGCTTCCATCTGTAACCAGCTAAAACTAGGTTTAACCAATCCTGTTTGGTTAAAGCCGGAAGAATTTTCAACGTTCTTAACTTGAGCCGACTATAACCGAATCTAACGCTTTCATGAGCAAATCCAGAACGTGGTCCCCCAAATCCAATCCCCCCCTGGAAAATTTTGAATGACGAGTGAATTGAATGTGCTCAAAACCAAGTTTTACGTACAATTTCAAATCTTTCTGCCTGTTAAAGAAGGTAATACCTTTTATATGAATAGTGTACAATATAACCAGTTTATTGAAGATTGGAAGAAGCTGCTGAGAAGTCTACTGAATTCGATTCTACTACTTCGATTGTGCAAGTCCTGACAAATTAAATTAAAAGCGAGTAAAAAAGGTACCGTGGTCAAACTGATTTTATCAAATGAAATAAAACACCGTTGCCAAGTTGCTTTGATTGGCATGCAGAGCAATCCCTAACGGTAATTATTAATTCATTGTTGCACACCAAAATGATCTTACGAAGTTGGTGCAACTTAGGCCACTGAATAGTAAAACTGCTGAAGAGGTTGATAAAGTGTTGTTGGACAGTTTTTGCATATTCGAAGCCTCTTCCACTACAATATAGAGTCTAGGGTGACACCTGGATGCCACTGATATATATATACTGTGTGTGTGTGAGAGAGAAGCTTCCATTTGATTTTGTAAATACTTGTTTTAAGCGATTACAGACCAAACTCTCATTAAATTTGAAATGCCATTAGCTTTGTTCATTTTTTATTGTTTGTTGTTTATTTGCTTTGACAATTTGTCACTTTTTTCATTCAGAATTTGTGTTCTTCTCATTTATGATTAATCGTCAGCCATTTTTTTAATTCGAAATTTCGGCTCTTCTCATTTTTGCTATTGATAATTCAGACGGATAAATTGTTACTTTTCAATTTTAAATTTTGATCTCTTAACTGTATATAAGGTTTTACTATAACATAAAATTGTACTAAAAATAAATCCTTCTTCAAATTCTGATGGCTACATGAAGCTACCGGTTTTATCCGAGATTTCGAGTAAAAACAGTAGTTATAAGAGCGTTAATAAAAGCATAAAGATAGATAGATAGAGAGAGAGAGAGAGAGAGCGAGGAGGGTGCTTCATCTTTACATTAAAAAATTAAGTAAAAAATAATTTTTAAAAAAGGCAGAAAATAATTAGAAATGTCGTTTTATAAGTTAAAAGATGCATATATATTTGTATTTATTATCTAATTCAAAAAAAAAAAAAAATCTCGATTTAGAAAGAACGTACCGATCAAAATAAATTAAGAAAAAAAAAGTAACAGTCGATGTTTCACAACATCGTTGTTTTGTCATCGATTGTGCACTTTTACGCGCGATACTTTAATATGGTGTAAAATAATATTATGTTACATGTCAGATCTATTGCACCTCTCAGTTCGTGACTAAGTGAATGTCATAATTTATTGCAAGTAATGAGCTACATAAAATTTGCTCAATGTTGTCAGGTGTGACGTCAAACACCTCAGCCGCTAACAGATACTAAATGCGTCGTCTTTTTACAACCGTCCTTTAACAATCTAATTTTGGTCTAAAAGATTTAAAACGCAAACAACTCAACTTGTGCGAGCATTTATCATCACTTCACAGGCGCAAAATTTACGGTCACCTCAAAAAACATTTCAACTGCCCTCTCGTTTCTCTTTAGAGTTTCCGCTGGAAGTTCGTCAACCCTTCTTCGAATCCATAATCTTCAGACGAGATTATGTTGATGGCTGCACGAAAGGCGCTGAAATATCTAATGGCTGCGAAGGTTGTGGTTTTATGAAAACAAAGCAGCTCTCGAATCTTTATCATTATTGTAACCCTCTAAAACCATGCTTAAGTTTTTCCTTCTCGACTAATCTCTTCTAATAATAAAGCAGCAAGTCTCTGTGTGTGTGCGTCTGTCTGTGTCCGGCGTAGGGCTGATACCGTTCGGCAGATTTTCATAAAATTTGGCACGAAATTAGTTTGGAACACGGGGCTGCGCACCTAGAAGATCTTTTCCTGAAATTCGAATTTGTTCATATTTTATTCCAATTTATAGCTAAAAATTACATTAAGGGGCCCTTTTCTATGGGAAGAAATTATCGCATCGTTTCGAGCTTGATACCATTGAAAAGCCAGTAAAAAAACTGTTTCAGAAAGAGATCTGCTCTTTGTGCTAAAACTCGAACCCTCCAAATTAACTTGAAAAGCAGTAAAAGCGTTTTTTGCTGTAGTTCAAAATTATTTTTTCACGGTAATTAACTTAAATTTTATTTTTCCCAAACGATTAATTAAGCGCTTTAGTTTTATTTTATTTTAGGCGTTGCCATTTGCATATTTGCTAAATAAAATTCTATTCACAATGATTTTATCATTTTGAGGCTCAAGCGATTTTTAATTTATCTTTTTACTTTTTTGGATTTTCATTCTTTTTCCTTTTCAAACTATTAGAAAATTATTTCCTGCAGCACTCGGATGATCGATAGCTATATTTCCTCATTTTGACAGATATTTTCACGGGACTGTTCTTTATACTCTACTGGGATTTTTAAGGAAATGTTACCTTCATAGCGATTTGTTATTGCAAACTATTATTACTATTATATGTTTTAATTATTTTTTTCTCCCAGTAAATTAGCACGTATATAGTTATTTCACGATTTGAGTTCGGATGAAAGTGTTTCTCCTCTATGATACTGTTAATTTCTGCAAGAAACAAAAATTCGTCTTTCGCATTCGTCGTCGCAAAAATTCGTCTGCAAGCAACAAAAATTCTGTTTTACTGTCAATGAATAATAGATAAAAACGCAAAAAAATATTAATCATACTTAAAATGCATGATTTGAAACTATTCTAATGCCTTATAATCGTGCTCTTTGTGTGGGTACTTGAACAAAGCAAAAAAAAAATCGCGTTTTTTTTATAATTTAATTTTGCTTTCTTTCTTTCTTTTTTTCAAAGTGTGGGTTTTGTCACACAAAAAATAAGTTATTTGAATATGTAGGATCACCGGTTGATTGCAGTGGGTGGCTAATTTGGTATTCTGTGGAATTCTATGCATTTTAATAAATAACAATGTACACATAAAAAAAGCTATTTGTGTATATATATATATATATATATATATATAATGGCAAACCAATTGGTTTTTTCAGTTTCTAAAACGGGCATGGCCGTGCGGGGATTCAAAAAATTACAATGCAATCTTTATTCTCGTGTTTTCATACTAATGTTAAATAAAGACTCCAGGAGGATTGATTTGGGGATGTTTATTAATCACATAATCACATGAAATTGATCAAGACAGCAACGTAAAAGACATGAGAATGGACGAACATTCATATCTGGATACTGATATTAAAAAAGGCGAAGTTCTTTGGTGGTAAGCAGAAGAGGCTATCGCTTCTTCACCAGACACTCCACAAATCTCTACAGCAGCTTCGGTGTTTTCACAGGTGAAAAAGAGAATGAGTCGAGAATGCTCTTTTCTGTAGACACCGGCACACCATTTTAATAACTTAAAAAATACGCTATCAAATAGAACTAAACACTTTTTTTTGTGCGGCATATGATCCTGTATCGAGTACGTAACATAAAATGCATTGCCTAAACTTTATATTTATCACGTTAAATTTTCACTTAAAAAACCAAACTTTGATGCAATTAGAAACTTTGCACCAAATATTGGTGAAACGTTTACCAATTTTTTTTACAGTGAAGGCAGACCGTTCAGGTCGCCAAACTTATTACGTGACTGTGATCAGAAACGTTTCATGTTGGCAAATTAAAAGTAACGCCAATGCTCAGTCTAGCTTATCCTTGATCTGAGCTTGCAATTGCTACGAAATACACGATGGAACAAAAAGTTGAAAATGGCGAATCAAAACATTACAGAGTGTAACTCTGTTTAACCGGCTTAGAATTTAGACTATATGTAATTTAACGACAGCACTTGAAGAACAAGCTGCTCAATATTATCAGCAGCGTAAAATAAATTGCTGATGGAAAAATCAGGTTTGTCAGATGTTCTTCCAAAAAAGAAAAAAAAAAAAAGCGGGTGTGGTGTATGAAGAAAAAATAAAAATTAATAATGTTTTCACTATTTAATGCTCACTATTTTTTCCAAGGGCGGATCTAGAAAATCTTCAAGGGGGGGGGGGGGCGATTTTGGAAATCTCGGGGTTCAAAGTAAGGATGAATGGAGGAGATTCTTCATTCCTTTTCAACAGTCCCTCCGCCCCCCCCCCCTTTTTTTCAAACAGCAGGAACAACAAAAAAAAAAATGCTAGTGTAGTGATATTTAAAATTTTACTAGCACATTTTTTCAATGCATATACGTTTATTTAAAGGCCTTATAAAAGGAACACAAGCTGACGTTTTTTTTGCTTTCGCAAATCTGTCTATAATTTTTTCAACGTCCAATCTTTATGGATATGCAATAACGCTAATTCCGTGAGTCTATCATCACTCATTCTGCTTCTTAGCCAAGTTTTAACCGAGTTAGGATTTCCTTCAAGCTTTCTCAAGAAAAATGTAGGCTTGTAAAGACATTTTCTAAATTTGAGTTGATATGTCTAAATTACAAAGTAATAGCAATTATTAGTAATATATTTTCTAAAATTTTCAAAATGTAATACTAAATATGTACTAAAAAACCATCAACGAGTATGTGCAATTTATATAAACATCTGTAATTATGAATGTTCAATGAAATGTTTCAGACTCCAGGTTTTAGCGTAAATGCTGCAGGAATTTACACCACGTGCTAAGGGTTGGCTAGCTGTCACCAGTTTGATGGGTAGAAGAAAAGAGCAAGGAATCTCTTTCCCATTACTCCGAGGATTAGCAACTCAGCAATACTAAAGGACAAAGGGACAGGGGGAAAGCATAGAACTTGAAGGGCTATTAGGCTGGGATTCCAAGAACATAAAAAAATGGCTGGTCCCGGGGCACAAAGAGTAAAA
Source organism: Octonoba sinensis (assembly GCA_038502835.1). Taxonomy (NCBI): domain Eukaryota; kingdom Metazoa; phylum Arthropoda; class Arachnida; order Araneae; family Uloboridae; genus Octonoba; species Octonoba sinensis. The sequence goes on along the minus strand of CM076606.1, from coordinate 9,700,576 downwards.
ACTCACTTAGGAGTGTCGTTGTAGTATCCACTTGAATCAGCCCAAGGGGGGGGGGGGCGATCGCCCCATCGCCCCCCCCCCCCTTAGATCCGCCGTTGATTTTTTCTTGAAATTGTAGTAGTGGACTGTCCATTCAAATAAGGGCACCTGTATGGCCTCCACACGGAAGGCGCTAGAAGGTACTACAGCAATGGGGGCTACGGCCGCGAAGGGGCCCTGAAAGAAAACAAATAGGCTTAAAACTTATTTTTACTGCATAAATTGGCATAAGTGAATTCGAAGGACGGCCCCGTGATAAATGCGGGAACATCTGGAAACCCCAAGAATAATGTATGCAATATTTGCGTAAAATATCGAATTTGTTCGCTTACTACACATGTTTTCGTTAAAAAGGATATATTTAGCAGTACATAAGAATTATTACTAGCTCCGTCACTATTTTATTTGTGGTATAGGAACTTTCTAGCATTTTATAAACCACCTCAGTGCGCATCAAAAAAGCAATTTTTTTTAAAGAAAAAAAATCACAGTATCTTTCGTAAAATCTGCGACATATAATTTTTCAGGATGATACAAAGAGACCTATGCAGCACGTCTTAAATCATTTTTGTATGCGCTTTTAGCTCGTTTTCACTGTTTATAAATACTTCTGAAAACGGGCGGAAGCGAGGGGGTTGAGTTGTTTATAGCCTCTTCTCGTCACCAGATAAGGGGCATAACTTGAAGCATGCGTGATAAATGACCGAACGAGTATTCAGCCATTCGTTTTCAATTTATTTGAGCGTCATCACCTTATTCTCCATAAAAATTACAAAATGTTTAGATTTTTATTTCACTGCAAATTGAAAAGAAACTTTACTTTCGATTTGTGCTTCACATAATTTTCAGTTATGGACGTCTCTTATCATAGAAATCTTTTAGTGGGTTTTCAAGCCCTAAAGGACAATAAAGGCAGTCGAAACAATGCTCGCTTTTCAATGCGTTGGTGGTAAGGGTGGGGTATTGGATTTGCTTATATTATATAAGCCTTTTATTTATAAATTAAGGGTCTGGAGCGCAGCGGGGATCAGGAGCACGGAGCAGTGGAGCAACGAGATTTTGCTCGAAACTGGAGCAGATCCGGAGCAAAGAAATTTGTTGGGTACTGGGCCGATTTATTTAAATTTTTCATCACATAAAAAAATTAATTAACTTAAACAAAGAGATAAATAAGATCAACTACTAAAATTATTTGGTGTACTGAGCAAAGCTAGAGTGGAGCATCTCAAAAAAAAAAAAAAAAATGTCATCGTTAGAGTTGGTATCGCTGACAACAGCGAACTTAAACAAGTTCCCGTCAGTATCAACAATTTTATAAGCAACTTGGCGTTACTTAAAATGTGTCAAAAACATTCAAAACACACAAAACTTGACCGCTTTAAGAAGTGATGTCGCATCGATAGTGATGAAACACTAGTCATCCATGAGTAGTTCACATATTTGTGCACTTCGACTTTTTTAATACCTCAGAGAAATTCAAGCAACGGCCCTCGGGTTAATTGTGACCCAGCAAGCTTTTATGAGAGACTTGATAGAAGAAGGAAAAGGAAAAAAACTTTTCAAGTCATAAAAACTTTTTTCTTTTGCAGATACACTTAAACAAAAAATATTTTTTTTTTTGTTTTTGAAAGCGATTTCAGATTGGTTTAGTCCCTGAAATGGTGTTTGCTAATGTTCATGTTTCCGCCACGAGAAGATAAAAGGTTGAGTTCCTCGGGCAGGCCCGTCATTTGGGCGATCGGGGGGAGGGGGAGGAACAGACCTTCAGAAATACAATGTATTTATGCATGTGCACAAATACATTGTATAGATACACGGTGTACAACATTTAATTAACATGTTCAATTAATTAAAATGAACATGTTAATTTAACATGCATTAATAATAGTATTAATAATAATATTAATAATATAAATAATTATCAATATTATACTATAAGATTTATAAAAATATAATATTATCATTAATAATATTAAATGAATGTTTTAACATGCATTTAAAATTAAACAATGTCATGTTAATTTAGCATGACATTGATTTATAAAGTTAATCAATTAATTAAATGTCAATATTTAATTAACACGTCCAATTAAAATAGCAAATTAAACATGTGAATTTATTACAATGAAATTTATCATTGTATAGATTTTGTTATTTTTTACTTATATTATGCATTGAAAATATACCTTTCGCAACCATCCCTCCCCCCTGGAATATTTTGAGTGGAAATGACGAGCCTGTCTTCTGGGACGAATTTCATATGTCAGGCGAAGAGTAATAAGTTGCACATATTTTCTTTTAAAAGTGTAGTTGGCGAACTTGTCGTGAAAGGTCATGAAAATTATTACCGATATTATTGCTCTTTTTTCTTCGGTTTGAATTATATTTCAAAATCAAATTCCCTCACTAAGACAAGTCGTTTCACAGAGGGTGACTGTTTACGTTCTTTTTTTGCTTATGAAGAGTTTGGCATGAAACCACCCGACATCGGGCTACACTTTAATTTAAACTACAACTTGAGAAACACTTTTTAAAACAACTTCCCATTTGATTGTTGTTCACTTCCTTGTTTTCTGTTTCAAAACTGTCTTTAAAACGGAAGATCAAATGAAAGCGCCCGTTTTTTTCCTCCCCTTCACCTACGGGAGAAGTAAAAAAAAAGGATCTAAAAATAACTGGACCAAAGAGCACATTTTAATGGAAGTATTTTCTTTTTTGAAAGAAAAAATGAACATGATTTATACTGGAGAGCCTGCTTTTTTTCAGGCACTCGAAGTCAATGAAAAAATCACCTCTCAACAGCGTGATGTTTTTTTCCCCATCGTTCCATTTTCGAATGTGGAAGCCGAAAATAGTTCTCCAAGTGGCTCCCACCGTGATCGAGAGTTAGCAAAAAATACGGTCCAATCGCAAAAAATAGCACTTGTGTTTATTTTTGTAGCTAATTTGGAATTAAATAAAGAGCGAGTAAGTTAACTCTGGTAATGTTTGAATGAATTATGGACGCGGGAATTTTCCAATACGGAAAACGAGGGATTCAGTCAGCATTACTTTCGTCTCTTATATATATAAGAAGAATTTTTGTAAAATAAACTACTAATTTATTTATTTTCCATTCCACCTTTAAAATGCAAAATCAATTAGTAAAAAATGGATGAAAGTGAAATAAAAATGTATAACGTAATATAATACAGTATATATATATATATATATATACTCATATCAGGTGCCTAAGAACGATGCCTTTAAAAAAGGATTAAGACCCCCCTCAAATGACCCCTCTTGTGGGCATCCCTATATATATATATATATATATTAGGCTTCAGCGATGTAGGAATATCTACATCGTGATGCATCGCCAAACTTACACCAAGATCTTGTGATGCATCACGATGTAAAAAACGGAATTCGTGCAGTTTAAATTCATACAATATAATCAATTATATTAAAAAAGATGAGCTTATAATTTCAAATTTCATTCCTAATTTATTTATAAAATATTTTTCGTCTTTGAAATGAGTACTTTCAATAGTAAAAAAACTTACTTTATCAAATTTAACTTTATTTACAAATTGTTTGTTTAAATTTTGAAGTACTTCCATAAGATAATAAGTATATAAATCCAAAATAGCAAATAAGTATAATTTTTTTAAAGAATGAGTTTTGATAAAGTAGTTAAAAAGGCAAACGAGATAAAATTTGATACGTGCGTTTTCACTTCTGTATGTTTTGTGTTGATAGAAGGGAATCTCTGCTTCTACTGTTTCACTTGTTAAATTCTCTCTGTCGGTATATTTAACCTTTAAACAAAAGTAAGTTTTGGCTAAAACTTTGAATGATGGAAAGGATTCATGATGGGCTTTCCCCCAGTGAAATTGGTTATGAACAAGGGAAACGAGAAACGCTATAATAAAGTAAGCTAGTCCTTTTTCATTGACTTTCTTCAAAATTTTTAATTTTACAACAGGACATCCATAGGGATATTTCAATGCGCGTTAGTACTGTTGACTTAAAACATCATTTCTGAACTGAATTCATGACAAGAAAGAGGGTCTGCCTAAGGATGCATTTCCAATGTCATTACTTTTCACAAATTGCGTAACTTTTATTTAATCTTATGTATGTTTTTGCTTGTTGTATTTAAATGTTATTTCTCTTAATGTATTTCGGAAGTTAGCTGGGGGAAAAAAACATTATTAACAAATACGAGCCTCAAAAGTATTCAAAAATATTTTATTAATGTCGAATTACATTTGACGGAGGGGAGGAAAATATTCTTCCAATTTGTCGATTATACAAGACATTTTTTTTTTTTTTTTGAGAAAACCTAAATCACTGTTTCACAAATTTTTTCGGGGAAGTTGCTGCCTTTACTTTATCTTCCCCTATGCTTATATTGGCTTTTGTAAGAGTTACACTTTGCGAATTTTCTTTCTCTCTCCCCCTGGCAGCTATTTTTGACGTCATCTTTTGACTAAGAAAGTATGTCGTCGCCCTTTTGTTAAGAAACTAAATGTTTGCAATAACCCTCCGAGAAACTGCCATAATTTCCCTCTTACTTAGAAGTAAAATTTTCCCATTGACCCTTCGAGAAACTAACTATTGCCGTCACCATTTGTCCAGAAAAGAAATTTTCACATCTCTCTAAGAAAATGATCACCATCATTGTCTTTTTATTGAGAAATTAAATTTCCGCGTCATTCCTTTTAGAAACTGATATCCTCACCACCCTAATTATTTACGTCTCTCACCCCGTTAGAACAACTAATGATAGCCCCTTTAATTTGAAATTGAAATTCCACAATCAGAGCTGCAAAAATATCATTGTATATCACCAGTCTCTTCGTTAGGAAACCACATTTGAGGCACTTAGAAGCAAAGGTGTGTAAGTGAGAAATTGAAAGTTTGGAGATAAATAGTGCCAAATGATAGGGAAAACACTATAATATATTGTGGCAAGAGATATTAGGGATATCTCTAAACAGGTGCTGCCCCCCCCCCCCCCCCAGCATGATTTATAAAAAAAAATAGCATTAAAGGTCCCATAAGATCCAAACTGAACGAATCAGTTTTTGGTCACTTAACATCCTTTTGCTTCTCACTGCCTTATTTCAGCTTCTACTTCTTTTTGTCGTAAGAATTCTAACTCTTATGTTGTAACACGATTTTTTTTTGTTTATTTGTAAGAACAAGTTTCTTCAATGAAATTTCTTACACTTTCTGAACAGAATTGTCATTACCATTTATTGAAGCTCATTTATTGAAGCTGGTTCGCATTGAAGAAACTCGCATCTACGTATTTCAACGATGATTTCATTTCCCGATTGCATCCATGCGGAGGAAACTCGATTTGTTAGTCGACATTCATCTTGAGGAAGGACTCCAACGAGGTTTCATCAACCCCAGTGCCAGACAGAAGAAGGATGGGTGGATTACTTCTGGCTAGAGTAGCAATCGGCATTGCACAACCCAGTGGCAAGACTTCGCAGGAAGAAGGGATCTCCCCCAAGGACAAGAGAAATCCTTCTGAAATCTCCCATTCTCTTTTCATGCTGACTCTACGTAGAATTACGTGTCTCATTAACATGAGCTTACAAATTCGCAACGAATCAAAGATTCAGGAATAGATGAGGCGAAAGCGAAACAAAGATCGTCAACACTGAGTTCGGGTAGTAATTTCTGAATATAATTAATACAAATGTAGATCATTTCATGACTGTTTTTTGAAAGTTAATAATAGATCATAATCATATAGAAATTTGTGTACAAAAAAAAAGGTTATGAACACAGGGTTTCTATACACCAAACAACTGACGTGACCAGGTTTTTTAAATTAGAAATCAGAACGACAAATTTAACATGAGACCCCCCTTACTCCTCCTAAGAGATATATATTTTATGAAATCATTGTAATTGTTTGTAAATTTTGAAATATCAGCAAAACTAATGGATGAGTAATAAGTCACATGTACCAATGGAAAAGTAAATTAATAGTTTATTAAAATACATAACTAATATACATTTTTTTTTGCTGACGTCAGTTTTTTTTTCTTTTATGACTACAGGGTGGGGCAAAAGTAATGACCCTGTTTTGAAGGACTATAAAAAAAAAAAAATTGCAGTTTAAGACTTAAAAGTTTTTATATTTTGATCTGTATTTAATGCCATTTTTTTACATTAAGTTTTGAATACCACTTCAGCAATATGTGCTGAAGTTGCACATATTGCTGAAGTGTTTCTGTAGTTTAAATATTTTTTTATGCGGTGGAACTTAACGGAAAACCGGGGTAGTCGGCCTAAAAATCGAGACCCCTGGTTACTTCATCAACGGCCGTAACTGGCAATTTGCGATAAAAGTTACCTGCAAATAATTTTTGCAGGGATCTGGAGCAAGGCTTGGAGCAGGAAAGTACCATTTTTTTCACATTTTTTTTCAATATTTCCCATTTACATATCGTAGGGTGAGTTCTACAACTAGGTAACTACAATTTAGCCGTTTAGAGCAATCAATGTTTCCCAAAGTGTGGTACGCGTACCCCTGGGGGTGCGGGTAGAGTTTGGTGAGAGTGCACCAGGATAAGAGCATTGCAGAGGTTTTTTCCCGATTTAAACTAAAACATTGAATAGAAAAATCTGTTCAACCTTAATGTAACATCTATGCTAGAAAGTTTATCGAATGCGGAAGTAGAGCAATTGTTAGAATTAGTTTCAGACGGGTTCTTGAGAAATAAACATAAGGAGTGTACTTAAACATCATTCTAGTTGCAACATCTTTATCCAGTTTTAACAGAGAAAAAACTTAAAATAGATCTAGCCTTTACCAATTTCATATCTATATGAAGTGACTCTTCTATGTATAGATATAACTTTTTATTTACTAGTTAATGTTCAAAAAAAAAAAATAAAAAATAAAAAATAAAGAAAAAGAAAAAAATATGCATATTTTGATTGTTGCTAAAAAGTAGGCAGTTTTTTTTTTTTTTTTTTCATTTTTTCTTTTTGAACTATCACTAATGTAATTTATTATTATTTCTTACATTTTTAAAACGTTTTTTTGGCAGGGGATACTCAGTATTACGGAAATTATAAAAGGGGTACACATATGTCGAAAATTTGGGAACCATTGGTTTAGAGGGGGAAAAAACTGCTGTTTTTTCAAGATTTTTAAAGAATGTGAAAGCTTAAATTAACTGTTATTTTCTACCATTTCTAAATTTTATTTAAGTAAAAGTTGATGATATGTTGCGTTTACTTGATATGCTGAACAACTAGATATGTGAACTTGTCTAGTTATAGAATAGATTTTTTTTTCTGATGATCCTGTAAATCGTATATTTGCAGTATGTTGTAGACCTAACCTAATGGAATTTGTCTTTGCAAGTACCCATATTTCGGCAAATTTGTAGTTGTATTACTCACCTTACAATAGGACCCAAAATATTGTATTTAAATACATTAAACATGTTATAACGAGCCACTTGAGACAATAACTAAATTTTGCGAAAAAGGTACAGATGCGACCTTTGTGCTTAGCATGTACTCTCAGAAATAGACTCGTCACTTCCGAGGACTTTTCAATCGTCAAACAAATTTCATCATTTACAACGATACTTTCCTCGCGCGATCACGTGACTTTAAAAAGTTACTACACAAATTTCGGCAATTTGACGAAAGGTTTACTCGGAGCATTTTTCACGAAGCCATTTTGTCAAATACGACGAAAGTTTCGTGAGATTTGAGCATGCGTTTCTGAGAGTGTGGCAGCATTAAATATTGACTACATTACTTGTTATCATTTAATATATGACACTAAGCTCTGCTATTATTACCTACATTTTGAATGAGCCAGAAAATTACACATAATAAAAAGGCAGTAACAGAAGTGTTAAACGCAGTAATTATGTAAATAACTTTGAAGCCAACCGTTTATCAAATCCTATCTTCAGTCAAGTCTTTTCTCTTTAAATAAAAATGTGTAACGATTCTAGTATTTGAAAGGATCGTTTGGCAACAGTCTTATACATTTTCTCTAAGACATACCAGGTGCATATGAGCAGCAGATGTGCTCGAGGAGCATTTTCTTTCTAACTTGCTCGAAATTTATGATTATCGGAATTGGCAGCCACCATCTCTGAATTCTTTTGTCACATTTACTAAAATACGAGAGCATTTACCACCCATCTCGCTCTGGGTTACGCAAATAAAAATGCTGTTGCCGGAAGCAGCCCACAAATACTAGAAATAAACAAGTTTTAAAAAATTTCAAGACAGAGAAAAAAGTGACATATCTGACCCGATCTGCGTGCGAGTATAAAAAATGGACCGGTAAGGTTGCAGTGGAGCCTGATGCAAAAAGGGAATGGAAATGTAGGTTAAGAAATCCCGGGCTCAGCCCTCTATTTTTACCCTCGAACGCGGAAATATCGGGGAATATTATGAAACTGATTTGGAAACAAAGAACACGGGAAATTTGAGGAGATATGTGGCGTCAAAAATTAGCATTGGCTTTTGTTAAACATTTGGGATACAAAATTCAAAAAATAGGTGATTACATTTTTGAAATATCTTTAAGAACTGAACTTTTTTTAGTATTAAATTAGTAACGTAAAACTTTCCCTTTTTTTTTGTAATGAAGGAAGAAACAAAAGTAAAATAGACAGTAAAGCTTTTATTTTTGTTTTCTGTTATTTTCTTTCTTTTTTTTTTTTTTTTTTGATGAAGAAAGATCTCTATGCATTGCATATCAGCCGAGGCTCGCTATACTGCAGTGCTGAACACTAAGTTGTATCACTGCATACGTTAGAAAAATTGAGTTATTGACCCCATGTGGCTCTTTGCAATATATTTTACTTTAAAACAGAGGTTCCTACACTTCTCCAAGTCGTGGCATCCTTGGAAGAATCATCAAGACTCTGGCTTAGGAGCAAAGATGATATGTTATGAGTGATCGCGGAAGCCCATATCTTTCGCTGTGGCACCGTAGGATAGAGCGGCACCCAGTTCGGTAACCTCTGCCCAGACACAATATTTTATTGTTGAATGATCCGTTCACTGCACGAATCGATTAACTCCAATTTTTAAAAACGTTTTTATTTCAGCTTTAAAAATGTTCGATTGACGTGTAGAGAGAGAAGGTGAACTTATAATAAAGTTTTGGTTCAGTACATTAAATTCACCTGCTCAAGTGCAGTTAATTGATTTGTGCACTGAACGGCTCATGTGTAAATGCGAAATATTGTGGGAAACGTTCAGAAAAAGCGGCATCTGAATTAGGTATATAAAGGTATAAAACTGTATCGCATTTTGAGCTGAGATGTAGATGCCACTTTTGGGCCGACCGGCAGTGTAGTTAGTGGGGAAAAAACCATTCGTTGAAAAATTGTAGAAAAATATAAGAAGTCAACGGAAAAAACAAGTACCTAGAAAGAAAGGAAAGGGCACTCAAAAGGGGACTTAGTGCCTCAAAGCGGCTATATGAAGCTCAAACCATAAAAGAAGGCGGCAATAAAATTTCACTCCTGAGTGTGGTGAAATTTATTAGATGGTCGACGGAGGCTTAAAATTTAACTATGAAAGAAGGTGGTATACTGAAATTTAGTATTTCACAACTGGGGGGGGGGGGGGGGTGATATGGATTTCAACATTAAACTCGCGGTAATGAAGTTTAGTGCTTCAAGGGGGGGGGGGGCGGAAGGGTTAAATATTGAAAACATGAAAGGAGGTGACAGTGAAATTTACTGTATCAAACTGGGAAAACTTGAAAGAACGAGAAATGCAATCACAGAAATTCCCAACTTTTTTTTTACATTTTGTAGTTTTTACATTAAATATTTTAAGCAAAGATTATACAAGATTATTTATTAGTTGAAAAATTAACCTATTTATTGTTAACTTTTTGAGTAATAAATAGTTTAATTTTTCAACTTAATAATAAAACAAAGCAAAATTTATTTAGCGTCCTTCTTTTATGTATTTGTTTTGTATAATACAGGCGAGACATCGAATTTGTAAAATTTTGTGATACATTGCCCACATTAAGCACCCAGCTAAGGGATCATTCATAAATGATGTCACGCTTCGAGGGGGGAGGGGGGGCGGTTCGTGAAATTGTGACAAATTGTGACAAGGGGAGGGGGGTAACAAGAAGTGTGACATCCTGCTCATGCAGCATAGTGACATGTGACAAGGGTCCGTTGAAGTGTGACATTTTGTGACAAAGGGTGAGGGGGGTCAAATATGTATGAAAAAAGCGTGACATCATTTATGAACGGTCCCTAATTGTGCGGCCTCAGCTAAAACAAGAATGAATCCTTAAAAAAAAAAAATTAAAAAAAAAAAAAAAAACTGATGGTTTTAGACCTATTTGTTTTTGATGCGTTCGTTTGAAGGTTGAAAGTGTTGTCCTCGATTACCGAGCTCCACACATGGCTCTTTTCTACACGTGTTCTATGGGTTTAGAAGTGTTTCCATTCTCTTGTTTGGAATAACCAGAACTGCCCACAGAAGCAGAATACATTACCAGCTGTCTTGTGTATGTATGAAAAGCTTAGTTTAGCCTCCCTAATGACGTAGATGGATACTTTTTTAGCCGAAGGAAGAGTGTTAGTTTAAAAGCCTTCCAGAATGATTACGCTCCAGTCGTAAAATCAGCAATAATCGCTCGCAAAAACTGTTGAAGCTCAACGTTGGTTATTTTATTTTGAAAAAAGCTAATGATTTCTTAGCTTTAGGTTGCTTGTTATTACTGATGTACAAGGTCGAATTTAGTGTTTTTGGAGAGAGGTGATGTAAGTACGGATGCCCACTGCTCCAAATTTAGATTAAAAGGGGCGGGAGAGGGCAGGGCCCAGGGCGATTATTATTACTGCTGAAATAAACTTTTTTTGAAGGGGCACTTTACTTAAAAGACAATTAGCAACAATATTTGCTGGTAGATTTTCTTTCAGAGAACGATTCTTTTCAGAAATTTTTGTAGATTTGTCAGTTTTCTTATCCACTTCTCCGAGTTGGAGGTGGAGAATTTTCCGGCAGTATATTTTGCATTCATGAGTCACATGAATACAACAAACCACAAAATATACAGCCAGAGCAAAATTTCTTTGACGTTCGTGCTGCAGTGAAAATTAAAAACTTATGTATCGGTCTTTTTCTATATTTGAGATTGGAGGATGACTTTTGGTTGACTTTTTACATGCTCCCGATTAACTGAAAATAGATTCACAACAGTAAGTTTTCATTTGAATTTATTCACATTTTTGAGTGCAGAAATCTCTGTCTCATTCGATTGTGATCTACTTGGACTCAACACACATAAAGGAATCTAATCTTGTTTTGGCTACCTCCCAATACAACCATAATATGCATATCAGGATGAATGTTGGCGTTTGCTAGCCCCATGTAAGTTATATAACTTCAGGATTGTCACTGAGGATATTCCCCCTCCCCCACTGGGCTTTCGGAATATAATGTATTTTTACAAATGAGTATATATTTTATTGTTTTTTTTAAATGTAATATATATCAGAAGTACATACCCTTTGCATTACTGTCCCGGAATAGTTGAAAATGAAAGAGCTATATAACCTACCTGTTAGCTCATTTTACGTTTAATCTTAACTCTTCGTCATAACCAGATGCTTTTCCATCTTCTTCGTTCCTGTTATCTTCCATTTTCCTTTCTGCTTTAATTTCTTCCGCACATTTCATGTCTCTTGACATTCTTGTTTGATGTTTTCTCATTCTTTTCTTTTCACATCTTTCCTGTCTTTCATCGAATTATTTTCCGAAAAGCGTATATTGTGGAATTCAGATAAGATAGCAGATTCATAGCAAAATCTTATGTTGGTATACATGAAAAGTGATGTAAAAAGTCAAAAGCAGTCCAAACGTAATCTCAAATCATTTACTGAGAAAAATCCTACAAAAAATCAAATCACTCACTTAAAATGTGCATGAAAATCAAAATTAACCAGAAGTCGTGATCCTTCCAAGGAGTTGGGAAATAAACCAAACGCAATTGTTTCCAGTCAACTAGCGGGGGGGGCGGGGGGGGGGGCAGCTATTACAATATATCTATGAGTTAAACGGAAACCTAAATTGCACATAACAGGGAAGATGAAATTCACGTAGGGTTGTCGGATGTCCACTATATTCGCACGCAGCCCACTACACTTTTTCAAATTTTTTTTCTCTTTCTAATGAGGCTGCGTATGGTCACTACCTTTGCAGACCTAGTGCATTCCCCGGAAACTTTCTTTCAAGTAGCAAAACTATCATCGAATGCCATTACCACTTCAGAATTTTGACGCTCAGTTTCCCCCTAGAAGGCGGCACCTCTAAATGATGCGAAACTGCACTAGAAATTTAATTTAGCCGAGAGTATCCAATTCAAACAGGGGCAGAGTACAACCGCAGAGTATCCAATTCAAACAGATACTCAAGGGACCTTTAACATGTCGCATACACGACATGTGCACTGACGATTTTCTGCATCTTGAAAATCCACCGACTTGGGCCAGGTTTGATCCTGCGAGCTTGGGTGCACGAGGAAAGTGCCTTACCACTACGCCACCCTGTCCGCTTTTTCAAAACATTATACAGTGAAACATCATTAATGTGTCTTTTTACTTCCTGCCCCTTTTCGCCGCTATTCTTTTGGAATAACACCTGGAAACACAAAATCAATAACTATTAAAGTGTTTAGTAACCATCCTAAACCACAAGTACTAGTTCAGCGTTTCTTAACCTGTGGGTTGCCTTTGCTAAGAAAAAGGAAGAAATGTCACGTTTTTAAATAAAGAATTTTTAATCAGAGAGTTAAGTATTCTGAATTAAATATTGTAGCAAGGGGGTCACAAATATTTATTTCCGGCTTTTAACCTAATAACGGTCGGGTAATTTTCAAGAATACGGTCATAAAAGTGCCTATTTTTTTTATCCCTCAAAATTATATAAAAATATGTGTATGAACAATATAAATATTCATTTTTAATTTTTGATTTGTTTTTAGTTTGAAACTTTAAACACTCCAGCCCGAACATGTCACGGGAGCGAGAAATAGAAGGCAAAACCTCAGCCCGTAACGTTCACGGGAACGAGAATGAAGGGGTTAAGAAAGTCGTGAGACTAAAATGATTGAGGAACGATGCAATAGTTGACCTTACGTCGCATTTCTCGAGTTACTGAGAAGAAAAATATAAGAAACTTTGGCAAAAAATATTTTTCATAATGTCAGTTTCATATGTAGCTGATTAGAAACGCACGGGAATCACCTCAATTTCTTTTCATGTTGCCAAGTCGTCACTCAGAAACAATTTAGTTTTTACAATCACCATAAAGAAGGTAAACCCGCTGCTTTCCTTTTACCCCTTGTTTCCACTCACCCTAATTGACACTACTAAATGCTGAAGAAAATATGCTGTAATTCTCTTAAAAATCAGAGATCTAGAGCGGAGCGTAGGACAGGGGTACAACGAGATTTTGCTCGAAGCTGGAACGGACCCGGAATGAGGAAATTTATGGCGCTCCATTGCTCGTTTTTTAAAAAGATTTCATTGAAAAATGTAATAAATGAGTTTTTAATTAATTAAGTTATATTTATTGATAAATAAATGATCCATTGATAACTGTTTTAATTTTTCATTACTTACTAATAAATTAACTAAAGAAAAAGTGATAAATAATGTAATTCCTAATAAAAGTATTCGGAACAGTAGCGAGTATTTAGAAGTCCGAGCGGTGAGCTGGCAACTAAAAAAAGTGGTTATTTTTTAGTTGCTCCCCTTATTAAAATTATTCTAGATTTTTCCTTATTTTCCCCATTAGGGAAATTTTTAATTTTTAATAGGAAAAATAGGGAATTATACTTATTTTCCCTATTCAAAATTATCATAGAACTTTGTAAATTTATTGAAATTGAAGCATTTCGCTTTGGCTATTATTATTATTTTGCAAGATAATTTTCATATATTCCATAAATTGAAAGTGGTCCCCGGAAATGTCATGACAACTCACATCACGATTGTCGGCCTCCTTTCCTTACAGTGAATAAAATTCTCGAATATTCCCTTCCTAATGATCTTGCGGCATTTGGAAAGCAAATGGAAACTCAGATCCAGAGTGATGTTGCTTTTCATCACCCCTTTGAAGCCCGTTGCCGCGCGACCATCTGTTACTTCTCGAACGCACTTGGAGAAGTTCCTCTTTCGGCTACATAAACACATGTTCCGGGCAGACAAAAACATCGTTGAGTTAGTTGATTGTAAATCAATCCACTTAACAGGTGAGGAGAGGAGAGATGTGTTTGAGAAATAGTACTAAGGAATTATTTTAACCATAATTTATTTTCTTCATTTATATTTACAACAGGAAATGGTTCCAATGAAGAGGTAAATACCTCCGGATTCACTTATATATGCATATGTTACATGGGTCACTTAAACAGCGCCGCCTTTTTCTTTCTTCTTTTTTGATATTTTCTGCTTTTGTAAAATCTTATGGAAAACATAATATTGTTCTTTGTTACCAAAGAACTCAGCAAGAAATCTACTCGTTGCTTCGTTTTTCTCTTAGATAAGATAGACGCGTTTTTTACAGCTTCTTCAGATGTGTCTGTATTGTCTGAATTTGTAGCATTAAGAAGAAGTTCCGTCTAGAACTATACGAGCCTACTTTCCCGTATACGCCAACTTATAATTTATAATCTAGCTATCTCCAGGCCCGTAGCCAGAGGGGGACCATGTCGGGCAACGCCTGATCTAGAAAATGTTTTGCCCGTCCTAGCGGTGATTAATTCGACCTTAATAATGTATGGTATTTCTGTTTTTAACTTTTTGAATTGTTTAAACGCAAAGTCATATCGAAAAAATCCTGTTCCCATGACCTTTATCCCTTAATTCAAATTTTATAAAAAATAAAAAACATGAACGTTTTCCTTTATTCAGCTCATTTTTTCCCCTGTTTTCAATCTAAACCAGGCACTAATGAAAGGATCATGGGCAGTCCAGTTTTTTACTGTAACATACCGATACATGTTTTATGCTTCAATATCTTACTTTGAATTGATCGTTCACATTAAAATTATCTTTAAAAAAAGTTCACTTTTTTATGTTATTTCATATATTATATTAATTTACAAAAGACATTCTTAGAATAAGCTTTAAAAATTCAATTCTGCCTTTTGTAAGTTTTAATCAAGTATTTCTTTTGAGATCAAATTATTTTAGTATTGAATTAAATTAGAATTAGCTTCATAAATTAATTGTTTAAATAATCAATTAATAAATTAAATAATTGCATTAATTATTAAATAAATTATTAATCTAAATTTTAAGAAAACGCCCAAAGTGGAACATAAATTCTAACATGTTAGAAAAAAATGGAAAATCTAGTCTGCCCCTCCTGTCCAAAAGTTTGCCTTCCCTGGAGTCAGAGTCTGGCTACAGGCCTGGCTATCTCTCTCTCTCTCTTTCTCATTTAGGTTTAGTTCTGAATTACTTCAAATATACCTTTTTCAACGGTTAATACTTATTCATTCACTTATTCATTCATGTATTTATTCATTCATGTATTTATTCATTCATTTACTTATTTATTCATTTATTTGCGCATTCAGAAATATCCTTAAAAATCCTGATCAAAAAAGTGCATAGGAAAATAGGCTCGTTCTGTTCTGGTTGAACTTCGCCTCTGTACATATTTTACGCTATAAGAACTTTCCGATAAAGTTTGTTTCAAGAAAATTCGTTAGTTAGAACAGGATTTATATAGGATTGAAAATGTCCCGAAGGAGCTAATAATAAATTTTTTTAACTGGTTCAAAATTGAGCAAAAATTGTTCAAATAAAAAAATATTTCTCACGGTGCAATACTAAAGGTTGTGTAGGTGAATATACTTCTATAACTACTGTTAAGATGTAGACATTTAAAAATACCATTAGTGAATTTCAGGGTTTGAATAGGAAAGAAACGGAAAAATGAAAGTGATAGAAAATATCTATTTGGTTTTTTCCCCCCAAAGCAAAAGGAAGAATGAAATCAAGTTGCTTATAAGACATAACCAGAGACGTAGCTAGGGGGGGGGGGAGAAGGGGGTACAGCTGTCCCCGGGCGCAGCGTCAAGGGGCGCCAAATTAATGTAAATTTATTTTATTTTTAAATGAGAAAAGAAAATTATTTGAACTGAAAAGGTGTGAATATGTTCGACAAAAAAGTGGGAGCATCGCCAAATCATATCGCGAATGACCAATGTAACACAGAGGTGCTTGCGAAATAGCTTGAAAAGGCAGTGAAACAACTTTTGAGTTGGGATACTTTCTATGGATCGGACCCGTGATGACTCTCCAGGAAGGGCTAGGGGCATTGTCTTTGAGCAGTAGAGATAAAAGAACCGGACGCCCGGAGAACCCAGGAAAGGTCACTTGAGAAAGAAGAAAAACAAATCATTTCGCGAAGCCAAAGTGTCCCATTTTGCCCTTCAAAGTGAATGGTCGCTAATAAAAATGCAAGTTAAAAGGGCTGCTTTTTAGAGCTATTTGTCATTTAAGAAGCATAAAAGTTTTTTTTAATTCCCTACGATGGGCGCCCCTAGGACCGCAGGGGTGCGGAGTGACGGGGGCGCAAAATCTTCAGTTGTCCCCGGGCGCTGAAAACGTTAGCTACGCCTCTGGACATAACAGAAGTATTTCATTTGTATAATTTCCAGTTAATTATTTTAACTACTTTCTGAATTTGTAACTTAGAATTTCATTAAAAAACCGGCAGAAATACTGACCCGGTCCACAGTGATTCCCACAGAACACGGAAAGTGAAGCAGCACTGTCCTTTCCACCTTAGCTTATTTGTATTTCGTTCCGTTTAGGCGTGGATACAGGCTTTTCTTGAATAGGGCGCCATTGTTTTTGATGATTTTACCTGTCTCCCGGAAAATTTGTTCCAAAGGGTATATTTTTTTAGTTTTAGGTGGTTATTCATATAATTTTTAATAATACTTAACCATTAAGGAAAGGCACTCCCTCTCCCTTGTATCCGCACCTGTTTCTGTTTTTTTTTTGTATACTTTTGTGGGCACCCCCACAATTATTTCGGGGGATGCTTGCTGGAGCCCCATAGTGCCCCCAGAGCCGACGCCCTTGCTCACATACTATGTTAGTCACTACTGCGAAAGTAAGGAATTGATTGTTTTATTTAGTAAATTCAAGCAATTTCTATAATATAAGGAAAGAGTTGAAAACGACGGAGGTGGAAACCTCTAATATAATTTATAGAAAAATATTAACTTATCATTTTTATTGCAATATTAAAATTGAGATTAATTCATTTATATTTAATTTTAATAGGAAAGTTGATTTTTTTTATGAAAGTAATTTTTAATGGAACGAAAAACTCTTCGTCTTAAAGGGGGACGAGGAAGAGCCGTGTTTGTGCCCTAATCTTTGTCACTGGCGAAAATGTACAGATTTTATTTTTTTTTATTACCAGAGCCGATTAGGCCGCGGCCTAAGGCGGCAAATTTTTCTTTATATATTTTTTTATCGCCCTTCAGAACAAAATATCAGTACATTTTTATTTTCTGTCGCAACACTTTTTAATATATAATATTAATTTTCATCCATTTCATGAAAATAAAAGTTTACAAGCACAGTAATAAATCAGTTGAAGATCAGAGGGGAAGAAGAGGTGGATCAAGGTGGCTTATGAGTGGCATGGTGCTAAATTCGGCCCAATGTGGGAAATTTCCGTTGCAAGAAGGTATATTTTTGTATGTCGTTCATTACTTCCCCGAAAATAAAGAATAAGTAATTTCATAACAATAAATATTGAACTAAATAGACTTATCCAATTTTCGCAAATAGGTTCTGTCACGTCATTGTCAAAGAAAACATGATACAATGGCAACTCCAAATTCACGCAAGCAATTTTTTCGACGTTTCCGACACATCGTCTGTGTTTTGTTTCCTATTTCATCTGGCATAGTTCTTTGAACCTGATGACACAGCTTTTAACACACGTGTGCAGGCGGGGTTGCCAGTACGGCTTTCGTTAGCCAATTACTGGCAGTTGACTCGTTTTTTCAGTTGATTGATATCTTTTAAACATTTCGTGGCTTTTGTAATCTTTTTTTTTTACTCATGAGAAAAAAGAAGTCCATTGCTTCTCTTCAATTTTTTTAAAATTTTATAATAAATAATTAAAATGAGAATTGAAGCAGATAAATGATCTGCAAACTGTTAAAAAATGCTGTCACCAAACTCTGTTGGAATTAAAAAAAAAATGTACCTATCCCTTCTCCAAGTTTTTGTGATCGCCTGCATTCCGTGAGAAGTTATAGATTGTTTTGGGGGGTTAAGGGGGGTTGTTGAGTTGCTGAATTTGTTAAATTGTCTTTATGTTGAATCTCATGTTAGGAATTTTAATTCTTTGAATTCACGTTTCGTTGGATCGTTATTAGGGTCAGTTGGGGTAATTTTGAGCGCTTTTTCAATGGTTTAAATGTTAATCCTTCCCTACCTCTTGAATAGATTGACAGATAAAATTGTGAGCATTATAAGCAACACTATACTACGTGTGAGTAAATGTGTAGAAAAATTTTGACTTTATGACTATTTTTTAGCGAATGAACTCTGTGTTTACCTGTACCCTAGAGTCTCTGGTGTAAATATGAACAGGGATTTTCTCCCCCGTGAAGTTGATGTAAATAGAAAACCGTGGCATAAACATTTTGCTTGGACGATAAGCTCTGAAGCAATGGTCTTCAATTGCAGCCAACAGACCGCATATGGTCTGCTGTGTTATTTTTGAGTCCACTGAGATCAATTAATGAGAAATATCTTTCCAAAGACTAAGAAATAAGGTGAATTTATTCCGAAGGTGTCCCGCATTGGATCAGTCGGTTAAACTCAGTTCCACACAGATCACCGGAAGGTTAATTCTTGGCAGGTTCACCACCTCTTGCGACTCATTGCTCTGGGACCGTGTACGTTAATGCGAGCGCACGTAAAATCCTTCGCGGCTTCAAATGTCCTCCAAGTTTGAAGTAATATCAGTACTAGGTGACGATCTCTCATTTGGAGCTGGTTCAAAAAAAGGAGCCCCTCTGAGCCAAGTTGTACTTCCATCATAGAGGAGCTCATTAATAAACGGAAGGCGATCCCTTAGTCTGCTTTAATTCCTAATTGCTCTGCGACCCTGCGAGGGGAGCTTGGATTTCCGAGTCGCATAGCAACAAAAACAATATTAATGTCAAACAGGCACAAAAGTACAATTTACATCAAAAGATAATATTTATTTTCTTCCCAAAAGAATAGAAATACGATACACTTAAGTGTTTACCATTACCTCAGAGTAGAAAATATATCAGATAATTGCAAACAGCTAACTTGCGCATGAAAAAAACAGGGAAGATTAAATTCATAACTAAATGTTCTCAGCAGCATTCCATATGACAAATAAAAATGGTTAAAACCGTTTACCTCGCATTTGTTGTAGAGTGGATGGCGTCATTTTCAAACAATGGCGATTCCTCCACATTTATTTAGAAGCATACGAAACTCTTTCAATGTCATCCCTATGTTGCCAGTTCATCACTCACCAGCACTTAAGTTTTCAAGTGAGTGCATTTATGAAGCTTGTTTACATTTACCCCATGTTTACAATTACCCCATATTTACAATTACCTCAACGGACCCTATCTATTTTTTGGTAGCCTGATTGGTAAATCTATTAACTGTTTAATTTCCTTACAGATTTCTGGTAATTTCAAGTTAGACACTACTGCTCACGATTGACTTCTGGGGAATTTCAAATTAGGTTTTCTTGAACCAATACTCTGGTTATGCTTATTTTTTGTCAAGTTTTCTTGAATGATTATTTAGTGATAATTTTAAGATTTACCATTTGCACACACAGTTTGTTTATCGAATATTATTTAGTTTAATTCAAAGACCGAAACATTTGTAAAATTCTTGATTTTTTTAGACGCACTCATTTTAAAATATATAAAAATCAAACACTATCTCGAAATGGCCTTTAAATTCTGTTGGGAATGTTGGGTTCTGTTCAAATTCCCCTGAGCTTAGCTCTACAAGCAGCTACTTTTTTCTACAAGCAGCTTATAGGCAGAACAGGACTTCAAGCATTTTGCAAAAATACCAGATACATTGTTATACATTGTTTATTCTTGTACTAAAATATCTGTTTCACTAAGAGAAATTTAACTGAAGCTGTAGGACAGAACATTTCTCACACTGCAGTTTCTATTTCAGTATCTTGAAATTTTCGTTTTGACTAAAATAGCTTAATGTAGAAGCATGTTTTTGTTAATAATTATAATTTTGCTGTATAAAACGTATTCAGTAGAAGTTGAAAAGAAACGAGAGAGATAAAATGTTTTGTATATTTTTCGATATACAAACAGACTGACTGTTACTGACAATTCTAATTGACAATCAGGATTAGATTGTCAATTGACAATCTAATACTGACAATTAATATACCGAAAAACTTTTTATCTAAGATCTGTTTGAATACCTAATTGCTAAAATAGATAAGCTCTCCCAATTATCAGTCAGCTTAAAAAATCCAAAGCCATGAAAATATTATTTCACATTTTTCGTAGTTGAAGTTTAATTTATTTGTTTTGCTTAGTCATTTATTTATTGATTTTACTATGCGAATTTTTTTCCTACTTGGAAGTTCAATAATTCAGATTTTTGCATATTGTTTGCTTCTTCAGGTCTTTATTTTATCAGATACATATTTTACCGTTTGAAATATGATAGTCTAATGTGGCTTCAGCGTTAATAAAAAATCCAACAAAATTTTACTTGGGCATAATCATTATTATAGAAGATTTTCTTCTCAAAAGACTAAAAACTTGAAAGGAACGGAAAACTTCATATTCAATAATATTAGTTTTAGATCTGTACGTACATTTCCAGAACAAAGTAAACAGAGCACTGGAGTTATAAAGTCTATTTTACTTTCACATTTGAGTCCTTTTTCATGATACTTGGCTTAGAAGATTATGTTCTGTCGCCAACCCTTGACGCGAGAGAGAATGGTTGGATTTTTTTTTTTGCTTTCATCTGGCTTGTCACAGGCACTTAGCCACCTTGCTCTTGATGGTTGCAAAACACTTTGTCACTGGCAGGAAAGTGGGGTACGGTTTTGATTTCATCCGAGAAAAAGGGGGTGCTTTTTATTTGTCATGCGCTTCTTTATTTCTTCGAAGACGAGGGACAAGAATATAAATCGTTCTATTAAATCTGCTGAGCGAACAAAAGTAAAATGGCGGGCTTAGAAAAGACTTGACGAGATTCTGGATTTTCTAAATCTAGTACCACGTCTATTCTTTCTAAAAACCTTTCTCTAATATAGATGAATTTAAAGGCAGATACTTAGTTTATGAGTGGGTTGAAAGGGTTAAAAAATGTATTCGACAAATGTTAAGTTACACGCAATGCAATGTATTAAAAAGAAAAAAAAAAAAACTTTCCCGAGGAAAGTGCATTAAATTTGTATTTTTGTCTTACGTAAAGGTCATATTGTTCGAGAAAGTATAGTTGAGGACTAATCTTGTAATTTTATTAGGATTAATAAATTATTTACTTTTACTTACTCAGAAAAATGAAAAAGCTTTAAAACGCAATATTTAACAAAGCGTAAACAAAGTAATTGATGCACAAATTTTGCAGTTAATGTAAAATCAACGTAACTGCAACCGTATTACATCCGTTTAAGCGTACATACATGCATTAGGCTGCCTTCAATATTTAGTTGTTCCTACACAAACTGCGATGACAGCCTGGCATAGAAGATATCTACTGAACATAATCCTGGCTAATGGTACGGAACGAAACCCTGATAAAATTTTCCTCTAGTGTAATCTTAGCAGCAGGTTATTTATTAGCATTTTTTGTACCCCTTATATGTCAACAATGTTTATTGGGATTCAGATGAAAAGATGAAGACTATTCCCACACCAATGCAGAACGTGAATGCTAGATTTTTCCGGACAGGTCTGCACTTAGGGCTTAATTTGTATGGGAGCTCAGCTACTGGTTTGTTATCTGAATTATGTGAATTTTTCCACATCAGAAGACAATTTAGGCTTTAAAATAGGCGATGAAAACTAGAATCCCCCACTTTCGTCAGAAATTAAACCCTGTATAAATCAAAAGGGGTCGTTCATAAATGACATCACGCTTTTTTCCCATATATTTGACCCCCCTCCCCCCTTTGTCACAATATGTCACACTTTAGCGGACCCCCCTCCCCCCCTTTGTCACGCGTCACGCTATGTTGCATAATGCATGATGTCACACTTCTTGTTACCCCCTCCCTTCCCCTTGTCACACTTTGTCACAATTTCACGAACCCCCCTCCCCCCCTCGAAGCGTTACATCATTTATGAGTGATCCCAAATTAGGAATACGGAGAGAATTACTTTCCTAATATCTGTAGTGTTATGGAGACCTAAACAGTAAAATGCGGGAACAAAATCAGGCATGTATAAGTTGTGTTTACCTATTTAGCTGTATAACAGGATGGATGCAGTGTCATGTTGAAAAATGCAATTTTTAACACCATTAACTAACGCAGTTTCGCGACAGCCCATTTGGGGCCATGTCCAACTGTGCCCATCCCCCACGCGGAACCCCCAGTGTTGAGTTCCCAAGCATGCTTTGTCCTCATTTTATCGACCCCTTTCAAGGAATGAAAAACTGAGTCGATCCTGCCCGGGAATTTAACACCATTAAAAGAAGAAAATTCCAGGAGTGCAACGGCCTCCTGGGCCTTTGCACTCCTGGAAGCCTTTGCACCTTTGAGAAATGTTCTGTCCTACAGCTTCAGTTAAATTTCTCTTAGTGAAACAGATATTTTAGAGTTATACCTTCTTAGTACAAAGTACAAGAATAAACAATGTATAAGTATCTGGTATTTTTGCAAAATGATTGAAGTCCTGTTCTGCCTATAAGCTGCTTGTAGAAAAAAGTAGCTGCTTGTAGAGCTAAGTTCAGGGGAATTTGAACAGAACCCAACAGAATTTGAAGGCCATTTCGAGATAGTGTTTGATTTTTATATATTTTAAAATGAGTGTGTCTAAAAAAAATCAAGAATTTTACAAATGTTTCGGTCTTTGAATTAAACTAAATAATTTTCGATAAACAAACTGTGTGTGCAAATGGTAAACCTTAAAATTATCACTAAATAATCATTCAAGAAAACTTGACAAAAAATAAACATAACCAGAGTATTGGTTCAAGAAAACCTAATTTGAAATTCCCCAGAAGTCAATCGTGAGCAGTAGTGTCTAACTTGAAATTACCAGAAATCTGTAAGGAAATTAAACAGTTAATAGATTTACCAATCAGGCTACCAAAAAATAGATAGGGTCCGTTGAGGTAATTGTAAATATGGGGTAATTGTAAACATGGGGTAAATGTAAACAAGCTTCATAAATGCACTCATTTGAAAACTTAAGTGCTGGTGAGAGATGAACTGGCAACATAGGGATGACATTGAAAGCGTTTCGCATGCTTCTAAATAAATGTGGAGGAATCACCATTGTGGGCCTTTGCGGGACAAACCTGGGTTAAACAACAGTTGCTCTTACCTTACCGTAATAACTCGCCATTCAAACTGCAAATTCAAACTGCAAGAAGTTAGCAAGAATTAGTAATCTCTAAAATTCAACTTTTACAGTCCTCTAGATATTATTTTCATCATCTTCTTGAACGAATCAGTTGTTTTTCTAATGCAACTTCTAAAAATATAACTCACAACCGCCTGTTGTTTAGTTTTTAGGAAAAATTCATTGTTTTTCGAATTGCGCAATACTTCAGTTCCAGCACCCACACAAAACTTTTACCGCTTTTGTCCACTCTGCATCTGTGGTGGACATTGGAGGTTATTTTTAAACTCTTTCATCCATTCTGTAGTTGCCATGGAGACGTTTAAGAGTCCTGCGAAGTTTTTCCGAGCCGCGGGCACGCATTGACCTTTCTCTCAGAAGTACGAACGTAGAGATGTAGACATAGAAAAGCTTGACGTCATTTTGCCAGACTATGTCGTATTAATAGATGGAATTTCTGCAGTAATATTAGATATTTTATCTATTGTTTTTTTAGCTCCTGTCGAACAATTTTAGAGAAAAAACTCCCGTTTGTGACAATTGTGTCCCACAACTAAGTGTAACCTTTTTTTTGAAAGAGTTTAAAACAATCAGAATAAATCATTGACCAAACTTATTAACTTTAACATTAAGGGGAAGCCTGGGGTACTACTCCACTTGAATTTTGACAATGATTCTGCATTAACAAAAAGCTAACAATAAGTAATTTTTAAATAACCGGTATAAAGAAGACCACGTTTTTTTTTTTTTTTTTAAATATTAAAGTTAATAGTTCGGTGAGTGATTGTATTTTGGTCATTCTAAGTTCATTTAATGAAACAAAAAAAAAAAACGTTTTCGTTGTGGGACATCCTATTGCTACCTGAACACTTAACATTCAAAAATTACCCCCTAAACTATCCGCCGGAATATACGGTATATTACAAAAACATGTTAAATGAATATGATGGTGGTTATGGTACGTTAAGGCTCTCATTCGATTTGTATGATGTACAGCAGTGGTTCCCAACCTTTTTTGGCCCCCAAATTTATCATGGCATTTCAGTGCAAAATGTTGCCCATCAGTTTTTTCCCCAGCGTGGTAGCTTAAAAAATCTCACAACTATTGAACCGTTTATAAAATAAAGTAATATATATATATATATATATATATAGTGTGTCAAAGAATTTTTAAGACTAGGTTAAAAAAAAAATAAAAACTAGCAATTATATTTTTTAAATTCAATATAAGCTCCTTCGCCTTTAATACATTTGTTACAGCGGTTTAACAACGATTCGAATGCCTGCTCCAGCTCACATTGTGGGACTGCCTCCAAAGCTCGCGTCGAAGCTGTTTGTACCAGGCTTGGAGTAATCGCGATTACGTAATCGTAATCGGCTGTAATCGATTACATTTTGACAAAATCGTAATCGTAATCGTAATCTGACGATGGCATATTCTCATAATCATAATCGAAATTGTGTAATCCCGTAATCCTTTTTCTCCTGTACTTTTAATCGTAATCTTAAGGAAAAAATCCGTAATCTGCTGGTCCTGTAATCGTGTAATCTTGACCTGCTGAAAGCTGAAATTTTTAGCACTACCATTGAATAGAAGAGATCAGTTTACAAGAAAAAGGATTCAAGCTGTGTACTGATTACTGAAGTCCTATCCTAAGCGGTTTGTAACCTACGGGCGATCATAATATAAAAGGTTCTGTGTGGCGGTCGCAGAGCCTTGATGGCAGGACCATATAGTCTGCTAGAGAGACGCTTGTTGTCCTGCTTGTAGCGGTCTCTCAGAATTCTTAATTGCGGCTCCACTCTCCACGGGGAATGGCTGGAGAGCCCGAGAAGAAAGAGAGTCGTCACTCGCATCACCTTGGGGCTCTCAGGGGGGTCTCCAGTCTCCTGGCGTCCTCCAGTTTCGGTAAAAGAGCGGTAATCTGTCCGCAAGTCAAAAAGATTTCGGGGTAGATATGAAAGCGGAAGGCGTCTGTCTATAGAAGGACCAAATGCATCGGTCATTTTGCTTCCTTAATTACCCCTTCAAAACATATTCAAACGGTTGGGCAATAGGCGAGAGTCTGGAGCTAAGAATGGACGCCCCATTTTCCCTTTCAATAATCGAAGCAGACTGCCCCCCGAAAATCTAGTGGAAAGAGTACTATCACCAACACACATAAAGAGACACGAAATGCCTTTTTCGTTTTCTCCTTTCTTTAACGGCAGAAGTGAAAAATTTTTCTAAAGAATAGCACATTTACATTTCAGCAATTTAGGAGCAGGCGTTATATGATGCTCTATGCTTAGATGCATGAAATCTTAACCCTGGTACGTGTCATTATTATTATTTTTTAAAATATGTTCTTCGAATATTTAAAAAAGTACGTACATTTAAATCTTAAATTTATTTATATTTTAATGCTAATATTCTTTTTAATTAATAGGTATGTAAAAGAAAAAGTGATTTATGTTCAGACATTCTCCCAATTGTTTTTTACATGCATAAATTAATATTCAGGAATTATTTTAAACAGTTAATTATCTTTTTCTTCTTAGAATTACCTCAACAGAATTTTGCATTTCAGTTTAATCTTGTACGTTAAATTTGTGTTGTAAAATTACTTGCACTTTATTTTTTTTATTAAAATAGTTACATGGAAAAAAATTATATGCTCGTGCATGTTAAAAAAAAAAAAAAAGACACACAAAAATCATATTAAAATATTATAGTCATTCGTATTATAATTATTCTTCATATTACTTTTTAACGATTACTAATTTTGCTAAGAGTTATTTGAATGTTCATGTTCAAATTTTTTGAACTTATTCTAAAATGCCGCATTTATTTTCGAAAGATTATTTATCTCTTACACTATCTGAATATTTTGTTATCCCGTACAATTCATACACATCTTATAAGTGATTTCATAAAGAATCATACAAAATTATTATTTTCAGTAAACTAATTGGTGTTATGTGAAATATTTGCACAATTTAAACTAGAAAATAAATACAATGGAGAAGTATACTACATTTTCAAAAATTGCGGCCAACTAAAATTTTGATTAAATACAATAATAACACAAAATGCACACAAAATAACTATGAACCAGGTAAATCACTTATGCATTATATACTATACACATTTAGTGCATCGTCTTTGCTTATATACTAAATACGATCAATGTAGTTATCCCTCACATGAGTTTTAAATATTCGAAAAATTCTGAATGTGCCTTTCCTGATTTATATATATATATATATATTATATATAATATATATATATTACAAATTTCTCATTTCTGCAACGACGTCATAATTCAAGAACTGTGATGTTGAAATTATTTCATTATTAATTGCATTCATCATCATTTCAGTTATTTCTTATTAAATCAAAAATGTAATAAAAAATCATAACCTTTTGATTTATGACGCTATTGTAAAAATGAGAGTTGTATGCATAATATATGATAATTTTATGCTAATCTAATCGTAATCAAAATCGTAATCGGATGTCATAATCGTAATCGATTACATTTTTCAACGACTGTAATCGTTGCCGTAATCGTAATTACTTTTTGGCAAAGGATTACAATCGTAATCGTAATCATAATCTCTCAATTTCTCCTTTTGTAATCGTAATCGTAATCGATTACGTTTCTTTGTAATCGACTCCAAGCCTGGTTTGTACACAGTGTGTCAAAGAATTTTTAAGACTACAGCACTAACAGGGCCGGCGCTAGAACGAATGGCGCCCTGAGGCAAAAACTTTTTTCCGCCCCTACTATATATTATGAAGGAGTAGAGATTAAAAATAATCAATACAAACTTTAATACTACATATTTTAACTTTCAAAAAGCTGAAGGAAAACAATCGCTGATCAGAATTAAATGAATAAAGAAAATAAAAAAAGAGCAAAAGTAATAAATTGCGTTTGGGCTCGTCATAAAATAGAGAAGACCCATTCTGGGAACTGCAAACACTTATAAAGCGCCTTCTCCAGATACATTAAAGCCGCCTGTCACTGAGGAGAAGAAAAGGATAGTGCAAAACAAGAAATAACCCAGTAAAAAAATATGTCCTTTCAACAAAAGAAAGAAGGAAACGGAAATGTTCCTGATGGTGTTTCTGTGTTTGATTTTATCAAAATTAAACGTGTATTATATATTAATGCAAAACTGAAATTCGATGAAGTTTTGATGCATCATTTGCAAAACTAAATAGTTTAAATACTATTTAATTCTTTTGAAATAAAAGCTATTGTTTGTTACTTAAAAAGATGCAGTCAATATTTATGCCCAATGCGCTCCTAAGAGGCGGGCACCTCACCGCCTCAGCCTAGCGCCGGCTCTGAGCAGGAACTAAGCTTGCAGTGGCGCTATGTGTGTTATCGAGTAATCGTGAAGCTCCTTAACTATAAGCTGATCCACTGCCAAAACCTCAGTTCATTTGTTTACTTTTTTTTTGCTTTGATGACACTGACACTGTACAAACATCTTCGACGCGAGCTTTGGGGCAGTCCCACCATGTGAGCTGGAACAGGCATTCGAATAATTGTTAAACCGCTGCAACAAATGTATTGAACCGATGGAGCTTATTTTGAATAAAAAAAATATAATCACTAGTTTTTATTTTATTTTATAAATCTAGTCTTAAAAATTCCTTGACACACTGTGTATTACAGTGTTTAAGTTGTCTTTTAATTCCAGAGGGCATTCTAATTATACTTATTCATTAAAGCGACTTTGGAAATAAGTAATATGATTTTATACAACTTTCGTTACTCACAAATTGCAAATGATTTCAATGATAGTGTTGGTGAGCATCACCATTCTTCAAAATAGCTTGAAATTGATTTACGAAATAAAAGCCAAAACAGAACTAATGAGGTTTGCAGAACGAGAATTGCCCCAATCAACGATTCAACTGAGTCAATTCATTTCTAATTTCCTTTCAATATTATTAGTGTCCCCAGAATAGAACTCTTTGATTCGTTAAAAATTCATGACATCAAAGATAGGAATAATATTTGTGGTTATTCCTGGAAAGTTTTTCTTTTCAGAGTGCTAAATATTGACTTCCAAACTTAGAAAGCGGCTCTCCAGATAAATCCAAAAATAGAAGAAAATAAACTGGAAGTACGCAAGAAAGTTCTTTTATGGGTTATGCTGTTTGAGAAATCGTTATGTGCTAAATGATCCGTGATCTTTTAAAATTATAACAGGTAGAATTTGATCTGTACGCAATGATAGACGAAAGCTAGAAAATAAGAATATATATATATTGTATATATATATATATGTGTGTGTGTGTGCAAGGGGGATTTAGTTGGTAGTGTGTGTGTGGTAGCGTTTGTATGTTCGCCACACAAAGTCAAAATTCGTTTTTTTTTTTTTTTGAATTCCAATGTTAAGATTTGTTTCGACAAAAAAAAAAAAAAGAAAAAATATTCTCATTATCTAAAATTTTGTCGTTATGAAGCTGATAAAACACGTCACTAAGCTCGGAATCTCTAGAATAAATAGAACGTAAGTTATTGCTCAGAATCTAATTTCTTCGACACAGGCTTAATCTAACCCTTTTTATTGTCAGATGAAGGTTTTGGAGAGAATGATATCGAATAATTTATTGTATTAAAAACAATCCCCTGAGTTTTATAAATTAGTTGGGGAGCTACATGAGTGAAAACTGCACATTGGGATAAGGATATGCCACTTGGTGGGAATATTCTTTATGGTTATGCGGAGATACCCCCGAAAATCATTTTAACACAAGATGGTGGCGTTTTTTCAAAATGGCTACCCGTGCTCCAGCTTTGCTTCAACAACTTTCATACAAAAGTGTTTTTTTTTTATGTCGTTTTAATGTTTTTCAGGTCATGGATTTCGTTTTTCATGTTAAAAACAGGGCCAGAATCAGTATAAGAGTGTAATCGGTTTTTATTATGAGTCGTAAGCCGGTTTTGTGATCGGTTTTTAAAACTAATAAAATACAAAGTTTTTAAATTTATTAAAATTTCACTATGAAATTACATTTCCTGTTTAGATTTCTGATAATATACACTGCTGATTTTTAAAAGTTTTTCCTCGTTGGAAATCACACATTTGGCCGGTCATCTCCCACCACATCGCAGTTGATTTGTTTTAACGTGCAGTCTCTTGTCAAGTGGCAATACTGCTCTGAAATTTGTCATTTCAAAACCCAGCTATGAAGTTTACATGGGTTTTCAATGTTTGGAAAAACTATCAGAAAGAAAATCGCGGAAAAGAGCTTGATTGAACGATGCCTGGAAAAGATGAAAGATTTGGACGCGATGCACTTGTACGCGAGAGTGATATGAGATCAAACAGCGATACGTGAAGTTACGGTGTGAAGTCTAAGCGGTAAGTTTCAAAAAGAAAAGATTTTAGGTTCATTAAAATTACGTGAAGGAATTTTTGCAATTGGGGCTTACGATATCGTAGATCAGAATCGTGAAATATAATCCAACATCGGAAGGTTCCTTCTATGGAATAAGTATATCTAAGTTTCCAAACCTTGCATCTGATTATTGAGGCAAGGTAAAATTAATACCCATACAATTTATTATAATGCCTACACAAAATATGCAGTATGACATAAATGTTACTTTAGTAAAATGAAGTGTGTCTAGTCTTCTAGAAGCGGCAGTGAAACCAACATTTCTTCCTTTAAATGAGCCCAACATAGCAATCTGTTCAATGCTTCATCAAAACTCGTGTTGTCAAAACCTACCGCAGATACAAAGAACGATGACATGACTGAAATACTTTATCAGCAGAGTTGGCTTCATGGACTGCCTACCATGCGAGTAGAAAGGCAACTCCAACTGGAATGAAGATTCATCTTCAATAGCTATGATTCAGCATAAAATGAACATAATTAAGAAATTTACACAATTTCTTTGATGAAAATCAAATTCCAACCGTTGCTTGCTCAAGCGAAACTAATTTAGTGGAATAATCCAGACACATACAATAAAAAGTTTTTTCGTGACGCTTGGTGCATTTCATATTGAACAACATGGTATTTTTTTTTTTTTTTAGAGTATTGGGTTTGAATCAATGGCTGTCAGGAAGTGAAGTGGTGTTAGAACTGATAGTCCTGAAACACCTAAAAGTGCACTTTTTTGTTTTAATTACAATACTAAAATTACTACTACAGAGTTATTAAAATTTGTGTACTCATTTGCATGTAATATTTGTTCTTACTGGTACTTTTAAAAAGCATTATTATACATTTTGCATCTAGCTTTTTATGTAAATACAAATAAAAAAGTGACAACCAGCAATAGGCTATGGGCCTAGCTAAACTGGTCCTAGTCAATTTAGCAAACCGCAATGGCCATTTTGGTTAAAATGATTTTAGGGAGTGTCTTAATTTCATTGCATGGCCGTAAAGAACATTCCTACCAAGTGACATGCTCTTATCAGTTTTGCAGTTTTTCGTTGATTTTTGTCGACTGGTACTAGAATGGCGATCGGAATTAGTGTATCTCTGGTTTTATGACAATGATTCCTCTTGGTGAATCTCAGAACCATTTTTGTTTGAAAAGATATTTGTAGGACATAAACATGGAGTTAACCTATTTATTCCAATTCTGAATAACAAAATAAGACCGGAGTTTCGCAAGTTTTCTCGAGAAAAAGCTCTCGTATTCACCTGAATATACAAACATCAGAAGGAGAACCATCATAATGCATTTCCGTGTCCTGTGTTGATATTTCCGCCATGATCTTCGCTTCCAAAATCAACTCATTTGCGAATGCTTCATCAGATTCGCGGGAAAGCAACGCTGCCAACCGCCTTTGATAAATGGGTTGTCAAGGAGTTGAAGAGGAAACCGGAGTGGCATCTGACGTATGAGAAGGAGCCGCGGAAAGCAAAAATGAAGCAGTCATCAGATCACGATATTTCTTTTAAGCACCGATGGGTGCTATGGGGTGCATTAACCTTCGCTCTGGGACCAAGCAGTAAACATCAGAAAAAATATCGTCGCACACTTTTTAATTCGTTTCCAGCTTCAAATTAGAATTGCCCATTAAGTTGTTTGTTGATATTTGATACTGGAATGATGTATACGTTTTTTTATTAGTTGGTTCTGTTGGTAAATTTTCTATTGTTGGGCGAAAATCCAAAATATTGCATTGTGGTAAAGACGTGTGAGTGCCGGGTATATTTTTATTTTCAGAATTTAGGCAGAAGCAGGGCCGTCATTTGGAAAATCATGATGAGACAATTGTTTCCAGCTGCCTTTTAGAAAAATAATGAAATAGAATATGTGTGTGTGTGTGTGTATTGTGTTGTTTTTCTTATAATATATATTGAGTATATCCCCTCCCCCCTTTATTGAAAAACTTTGAAATGACGGGCCAAAGCCGAAGCAAACGTCTCTTAAATTCTCTCCAGGGGGAAAAACACATCGGTATAAATATATTTTTTCCTTTGCAAACCATTTCCAAAATCTGAAAGAACTAAATAATCGTTAGCAACGGGTAACAAAACTATTAAACTTGCTAGCACATTTATTTTCCATGTTGCGCACAACACACTCATAACAAGAAATGAAAACACAATTGTAAAAGGTCAAAGTCCAAATGATAACTATAGGAAAATGAATATATGTAATAATAACAGTTGCGAGCACTTCCTTATTTTAGTCGAATGTCCGTTTTTGATGCAATCATGGTTGTAATTCAATGAACATCTGTTTATTTGAAGCTTCACATGAGAAATACACATTTCTAATCAAAGCAAGAAGACAATCCAAAACAGCTAAGTCTATTTTTCAATTTTTACATCGTGAATCCCCAGAAATTTCCGCGAAATTGTCTTTTTATAATCTTTCGGAGTCTCGGTCACGTAACGGATTTACTGATCAACGATTGGCTTGCCCCCAGAATTTGCTCATCTTAATCTTTCCCGGATTAGTTTCCCAGGACCAAGGGAACGTATACAAAGCTTTTATGTTTTAAAATCGAAACTGAATTTAAAAAGAGGTTTGAAAGAGTTATTTATTTTTAAATGTATATTTATATATATTTTCATTAGGTATTACTTCTTTGTTATTTGTTCTTTTTGAATTATTATTAAGGTAGTAAACATATGTAGTATTTGCAAAAACTATTAAAGATAATAATTATCTTACCGATAGGGCGAAAAATATACGTACAGGATTTTGAATCTATCAATAAATATCTTCCGGATTCACTTTCGGATTTAAATAAACAAAATTCACAAAAGTAATAGACCTTTTTAGAAATATTAAATTTGCATATTTTCACATTTCTCATTGCGATACTGCAGTAAAGTTGGGAAAAAATTTGAAAAATGTGAGAACAAAATTTGAAATGAATAACTATTTTCTGGTTCTAAAAGTGAGGATTGAACCGAAAATAATGCAAAAATTTTATATTTTGATTTGTTTTTAATTTCCGATTCTTTCTGCGCGCAAGCGTGGAAAAAATTGGAAATGGTTGGGAAAACAACAGTTCAAAATTTAAAATAAATCAATGAATATCTTCTGGTACCACGACATGATGCACATCTTCGAAGCAGGCAAAAGTAGAAATAAGTGTTTTGTTATGCCATTCCACAACTTTTCCGCATTATCGGAAAAACAATTTATAAAAAACTCCTTTTTGCGTTTTTTCCGAATATGCTTATGTTAAGTTATTATTTTGTTAAAAAAATCCCGCCATTGTGATATTATTTTCGCGAACCCCCTTCAAACACTACACGAACCCCTGGGGGTTCGCGAACTACCGGTTGGCGAAAACGCTGGCATAAAGAAATGATTCGGATTCGATAGAGAAATACTGATTAGGATGACTTTTGTTTCAAACTCTCTATCCTTTAGTGCAAAGCATTGCCGCCTGGCATGAGAAAAGCGGCAAGTAAATGCCGTGTATCGAGCTCGAACCGAATGTAATCCGCAGATTTTTTAATTGCTAACGTGAAAGAAAAGATAAATAATCAATTTTCATACGTAAATTAGAACGGAGTATAAAGATGTTTTTTTTATAAATAAATTGTTTTCCCGACAATGCGTAAAATTTGTGGACTCGTATACAGTGGAACCCCGCCATTCCTCCGCCTCTCTACTCATACAACTCGTTATTCGTCCAACTTGTTCAGGTAAAATTCACCTTATTATTCGCACGCTTACCCCGCGATTAGGACAACTCTAAGGGCCAGAGTTGCCAGTTTGGCTTTTTTTTAAGAAAAAAAAATCCATAAATTTTTGCTAATTTTGAACTCGTCTAGAAATAAGTTGCTTGGCGTTTTAGATTTTTAAAATTTTAAAATATTTTTTTAGCTTTCTAAGGGGAGCAGCAAGAGAAAGTGGTTGAAGAACTTTCTTCAGAGGAGGAAGTAGTAAGGAAAGCATTTCCTTTGCAGAAATTCAAGAACCGTGTCACCACTGGGAGAAAACACAGATAGTGGTGGAAAAATGGCATCTTACACAGCTGCGGTCAACAAAAGCATCAACTTGTACCAGTAGTGTAGTCCTGGAAAAAAAGGTGGGGGGACGCTTTCAAATGCGAACATATATCTTTGTCACCCGAAGCAATTTGCTTTCAAAATGTTTCCAGAGAGGTGGGGGGGGGGGCACCCCCCCCCCCCCCTCTTCCGAAATCCCGAAAATTTTCGCAATGTAGCATATATTCCTCCTTGAAACTTTCCCTTAACGCTAGTGTTTCAAAGTCAACCCCTCCCCCCCCCCCCCCCAAAAGAAATTTCTGGCTGCGGCCTTGGGGGTAAGATACATAGTTTTTTTTTTGTCTTGCGTTGTCCAATGGATGCTAATAAGCGCAAATCAAGACTAACAACCAGAAGTTGTAAAATCAAGCCAGCTGGGCCCCTCCCTCACTATTTCAGATGAATTTAATTCAATACTTTTTTCCCTTCGTATCATTACTATATCATTAAAATATGTCTGAAAACAAAGAATAAGTCAGAAAAAAATTTATTATTAATGCATAAAATAAGTCAATTCGTTCATTTTTAAATAATTATTGAATTATTTGTAAACAATATTTTAAAATAGGGAGCTATGATATGAAAAAAATGTATATGTATTTATTGCCTCCCTCCCCCCAAATAAATTTTGAACTTGTTAATTTCATGCACAGACATGTCCATGCTTGTTCACGCATACATAGATGTGTTTAGCAGACTAACTAAATCATCGCCTTTAAGGAACCATAGTCTTAAAATAGCTTGAATCACAAAAATGTTCATTTTTTGGTAAATCAAATTACATTTAAAAGGTTGAAAAATATGATCCCATTGAGATCCCAAATTGAAATTTTGCATAATCGATGATAAAATAGACAGAAATATGTGAGAATATTTTGAAAATTTTCCATTATACGTTTCTCGAGAAATTTAAAATTTAAATTTTAAGGTCATTTTTTTAAAATTAAAATTTTTATAAAATTATCCAGGATGCATATCATATGAAATGGCATTCATTATACTTTTTGCTAGAACTTTTTATTTCTATATGTTGATAAGCCTGTTTTGTGTTGAAGCATACCATGTAAAAATGTGAGTTTTTTTAGAAAATCAAAGCCTGATAACTAAGAAACAAAACAGGATAAAAATCTGAAAATTTGGATTTTTAATTTTCTTGAGAGGTACAGATGATAAGCCAAATTTGGAGAAAATAAAAAAAGGTGAGTTAAATTTTTTCTGAGATTTTGGATCACTTGCATGGAATGACCCCTAAGTCACTTCCATTTTTTCCCTGTTATTTTTCAAATGCCGGTATTGCATTGGGGAAATAACGGAAAAAATTGAAGCTAATTATATGAGTTTTGGGAAGGGAAAAGTTAAAAAAAAAAAAAAAAACTAGCGTCGTTTCCCTCCATTCAACAGGCGCGACATTTGATCAATCAGGAGTGGGTTTCAATCACCCCCCTCCCCCCCATTGACTTTTAGAAACGCATTGTATTTATACCTGTGATTATGTATTTTGTTGTTTTCTTCCTATAATATGCATTGAATATATACCCCCGGAAAATTTTGGAATGTCTGGCCATTCAGTCTAGGTTTGTCTTTTGGTGGCAAAAAGGGCGACAGTTCTTAGTAAAAACAACAATCCAGGCAGTGCTCTTCACTGAAGAATGAATTTTACATGTATCTTGTAAAAATAAAATACTTATATTTACAAAATTTCAGTTTTTTTAGTTATTGAAGTGCTTAAAAACAATGTATTAAAACACCATATGTTATGATATTTCTACCTTGATTAATTGAAATAATAATTTTTAAATAATAACAATAATAACTTAAAAACAACTTCACATTTCTTTTGTTTCACATATTCATAAATATGTAACTTTTTTTAACCCTTTAATAGGGCGGTGGTTAAAGTATACTTCACACAAAATTCACCAACTTAAAAATTTATAGTAAACTATTTTAGCGGGTGGGGAGGTAAAAAGCATTGTAATTTTTAATGACCAATATGAGTTTTATTTTTTGATCTATATTTTAAAAAATATATTGATCTACTATTACTAAAAGGAATACAGAAATTTTGGACCAGCCTTATAAAGAGTTAAGACATGATTTTTAGGAGTTACACATTACAACCCTAATAGTTATTAAGTGACTCATAATAAACTATTTTCTAAGTGTAATTATTTCTATTCTTTTCATTATACAGGGTGGTAAAAATCATTGAGCCCAAATCATGTTAGGAAAAAAAAAAAAAAAAAAGGAGAGAGAGAGAGAGAGACAACACAATGGGAGGTATCATGGTATCGAATGATTATGTTTCATTCGATTAACTTCCGCAACACAATTCAAACATGAAAACTTTTCCTCATATTCTTTATTTTGTTCCTTTTTTTACAAACATGTAATGTGCCCAATAATTTTGGACCACCCTTCACCCTGTACGTAAAAATACCGAAGCGCAAAATTACAAATATATATATATATGTAGGATGCGACTGCGAAGAGACATTGACAGCAGCGCCATCTGGCGATAGGGAGCGTAAGCGGTCAGTTTTGAGTAAGACTCCGTTCTGTGTGGACGTAAGCGCTGCGGTGCTCGGATGATGTTGTTGTTCGTAATTGAAGCTGTTCTGTATATAGTTTTGTAAATAGGAAAGTGTAAATATAGTCAGTTTTTTTTATATCTTTATGGTGAGTGATGATTTTTAGAAACCCCTAGACACCCAAATCAAGAGCCTATATATATATATATATATGTATTTGTAATATATATATATATATATATATATATATATAATACGGTGCGAAAAAAAAAGCATATAATATATATTTTGTTTTGAAAACAATAATTTAGCTTTAATCAAATGCTCAATTTCAGAGGTTAAAACTGTTAAACTGAAAAAAAAAAAAAACGTCAAAAACTTTTATTGCTCAAATTTGAAGAGCTATACAGTTCGTCAACAAACAATGTTAATAATTATATTAAAAACATAAAAGAAATCTTATACAAATTATTCTCAGTGGTTTTTACTATTTTCGGGTAACATAAGGATACCTGATGCATTGGGGAGAAAAAAATAATTTTTGTTTGGAATTAAAATCAGAGATCAATTTGTGTATTTTATTTGCATAACATCATAGACATCAATAGGCGCCGAACAAACGAGGGCAACCAAATGTAGTGTCGTTGGATCTGTTCATTCCTTAGAAATTTGCTAGGAGGCCAATAGGAGCTATAACTTTTACCAAGGCCGTAGCCAGAATTTTTTTTCGGGGGGGGGGGGGGGGAGGAGGGGACCCTGACTTTGAAACACTTATGTTGAGGAAAGTTTCAGGGATATGCTACATTGCGAAAAATTTCGGGATTTCGGGAGGGGGGCGTGGGCCGTGCCCCCCCCCTCCTCCCTCTGGATACGGCCTTGACTTCCACCATATTTCTATGTGTGTGTATTTATTTCATGCCGAGGAAAAGGAGTTTGAGAAATTTTTAAAACTTCATTTAATTAAAATAAAATATTTCAATGCAAACACTTTAAAAAAAGTAAATTTATTTTTATTTTAACAAACTTCAAATTTATCTTTTCAGCTTTTCATGTTTCATTTATTTAAAGACTTAGCCAAGAAGAAGGAAAGAAACTTCAAATTGAAAAAACACAAACCAAAATTCAAACTACTCAATCTTATTAAAATTCGGAGCGAGAAGAAAATAAATTATATTTCAATTTAATTTTATAATCGAAAACTATTAAACATGAGTGCATAAATCATAAAAAAAGTACTTACAAGTCACTTTGATTGGATGTTTCATCTCTTATTTCAGTTGATAACTCCGTACTAGTATTTCTGCGTTTAGAAGGTGTTAAAAATGTTTCCAACAGATTTTGTTGCCTAAATCTTTTCATTCTTTCTTTTCCGCCCTGCTTTTTGAGAAATTGCTTGTTCGATCTATAACGAGTGATTAATGCATCAATGGATAGAGTAGCGTACCACTACTAAGACAGACAGATTATATTTTTGTGCGTTATGTCAGTCACTTTTAGAATTTAGTTTGCATGTGATGTCGCTCAGCAGGTGTATAAAGTATTGGTTTCCGAGAGCAATTTAAACCAGACCCATATCTCCAGACTTTTTCTACGAATCTGTTTTCTTTTTTTGGCTTGGGGGAGGAGGGGGTTCGGTCGAAACCGACGATCACGAAGAACGAAAACAATTATCTTGAAGGGACCGTAGGACAGCATGGTTTATTTGTCTCAAAGGGGTTTCTGGTCGGGTGATTGAAGCCTTGTAGCCCTGGGCAAGCAGCAATTTGGAAACATCATAAAATACTCAACTGGGTATCGGCTACCTGATGAACTGTGGCAACATGTGGAGTCATGACAGAGAAAAGCTATTCGGCCGGTTCCCACTCCCCATGTAGATGGTTTTAATTAGCTGGAAATAGCAAAGTTTGTTAACAATAGGAAATAAATGGAAAAGCGTGGGACTGAGAAAAAACAGTTTGCTTTTGCTTCATTCCAGTCTTACTGAATTTTTTTCTGAAAATATAAGCCTTTTTTATGGTTATAATTTTTTTTAGTTTTATATAAAACTGTCTTTGAAAAAAATCAAAATTAAAAAAAAAACCCTGAAGTACTTTTTGGATTTTCGGGCCTGATAATCACCGAAAAAGAAGAAAAAAAGCTGAATAAATTGAAAATGATAAAGGCATTTTAAAATGAATTTACACCGCAATTTTGTGCCGTGCCATAACAGGGTTTTGCACAGATAATCATTTGTAATCCAAACATTTTTTTACATTGATTTTGTTTTGAAATTGTTTAACAAAAAGCGTAATGCATAAAGTTTGAATATGCAATAGGCTTGAAGCGATGACGAGAAAACAAATGATTGTGAAAGAAAATGTTTAAT
The DNA here is from genome assembly GCA_038502835.1 of Octonoba sinensis. Lineage (NCBI taxonomy): Eukaryota > Metazoa > Arthropoda > Arachnida > Araneae > Uloboridae > Octonoba > Octonoba sinensis. Next base: position 9,661,523 of record CM076606.1, on the reverse strand, counting down.
ATGCTTGTAGGTTTTTCGATATTGCAATCCAAAAGGAAAGCTACTTTTTTTATGGTGAGGTCTAGGGGGGACGAAAGAGGACGTTCATTGTCCCCCAACTTTTTTACTCTAATAATATCAAAGTCTCACTGTTTTGTTAAAAAAAAAAAAAAATAGTACAAGCAGTGTAAATATTTTGATTTCAAAATTTATGATGATATTTGAAACCTCCCCCCCCCCCCTCCCCGCACACCTATTTCCTAGGCAGGCCAGCACAGCTGAAACTAATTCTCTGAATTTATGTAGTTCCCGTTTACTCATATTTTAACGCGCTTATTTTGACGAATAATATTAACCAGCGATTGTTAATTGTTGTTTGAGAGAATCAGGGAATCCCTTTTTTTTTTTCACGAATTTAAAGTAGAATTAGCAAGCAGCCTTTATGTATAGTTTTAAAAGCTTCTGTCTTATTTCATAAAGCTGCTAATTTACTAATGAGTGCCTATTTTGAATATTAAATAAGTTAGGAAGCTCAGCGTCCCTTCGCGTTCTTAGCGTCCTCCCTGGAAATTAAAGGTGAGGGGACGCTTGAGTGAAAATAAAGAGACGGGGGGACGCCGTTCCCCCGCGTCCTCCCTCGACTACACCACTGACTTGTACAAACGACAATGTTACTGACCATTTAAAAAAATCGTCAAAGGCAGACAACATTGTACAGGTTTTTAGAGAAAGAAGCTCAAGATTCTTCCAGTGCAAAAAGACAGAAAAAAGAAGGAACAGCAGAAAGGGACAAAACATCAGAAGGGATGTTACTTGATGCTTTTACGGAAGGGGACTCCTCTTCCAAACGGTAACATCAACATTTCTCTTCCTCCTCTCAACATTTCACTTATGCAATTAGCTCATCTCAGTACCAATAAAATGCAGTTAACATTTTATTTATGTATAATTTCAGGTACAGTACTATGCATTTGTTTTTCATAGGTTTATTATATAAGCAACCATCTGTGGGTCTGGAACGGATTAATCCAATTTACATTGTACCTTATGTGAAAAAATAATTCGCCACACGTACAAATTGCCATTCGAAATGCCTCCTGGAACGAATTGTGTAAGAATATCGAGGTTATCCTGTATTTTTCATGCCATTCATAACATTTTCGCACTATCAGAAAAATAATTTTTAAAAATATATTTTGCGAATGTTTACTGCCCTATTAAATACAAAGTACTTGGGAGAGACCGAGCTTATATCGGCGGTTTTTTCCCCCTTCATTTTTAAAATATTTTTTTTTATCTTTTGAAGAAGAAGATACGCATTTTTTGTGTAAAATCGCTTTTTTGCGGGAAATACTCCTATATAGGTAAACTTAATAAACAAAACCTGACCTAAATACAAAATTTGTATTTAGGTCAACGATCCAAAACAGCTAGAAAACGGCTCTAAGGATTTGGATCGTTAGAGGCGTTTTCTAGAACTCAATATATATATATATATATATATATATATTAGTGTTCGTCAACTATTCGTCAAAAAGTAGTTAACTACCAACTACTAACTACTCTAAACAAAACTAGTTGCAACTAGTAGTTAACTACTTTTTTCTGAGACAAGTTGTAACTAGTAGTTAACTGTTCTCCAAAAGTAGTTAACTACTAGTTAACTACTTTTAAGTATAATTCATTTGAATTTCCATTTTTAAGCTTATTGTCAAATATTTAACCCTAATAATTCAATTCAATATTATTTTTAATCATTAAAACAATTTTAAGGAAATTCCTGTAAAACATTCAAAGAATGAATATTTCCAAATAACACTGAACATATAATATATGAAGAGAATATGAATAAAGACGAAACCTTTTTCTCTAAATTTAAACTTTTATTTTAATATGTATTTGTTTAATAAAGTTAATAATTTATGTTTTTAAGAAATAGCAATTTTCACCAGTTGTTGTAAAGTGAAGGGGTTTATCCTTAATATCAATTTAAAATTCTCCCTCTGCCCAACCCCCATTCATTAACAAAATATCTTTGTAACGCGCATGCTTTAGAATTTAGATTATATTCTTTCAAATTGTGTTGAACGCAGGGTTGGTGAATTTTTTTTTTAATTTAAAAAAACAAATAGGATTTTTTAAATTTAAATCAGATTTTTTGGATTTTTTTAAAGCAAAATATGTATGCGCACACAAATACAGTAACAAATTCAGTTAATTATTTATGTCTTCAAAGAATTTTAAGATATTTCAGTTGAAATAATTATTTATTACTAGTTCAAAATTAATTATTAATTAATTATAATGTATAAAAATGTACGCTTAATAAATAGAGAACAACAAGAAACAGAAGAGAAAGCTTATATTTCTGTACTAAATGTATAATCTTTCCTTGAATATATACAAATAAGTTGACTGGACTATTATAATTTTTTGAGTATGTACAAATTTCTTGAATATATAAACAGAGATGGAAAATATCACCTAAGATGTTTACTGCAGCTTAATCATTTTTACTATTTAGATGTTTCATCAAGAATACGAGATGATGCTTTATCAACTTCCAATATGTTTCTTAATTTTGAGTGCACTATTCCAAAAAGTAGAAGAAATCCTTTCCAAAGGTGTAATGCTTTTGCTGTAGTCAGCATGTCCAAAAACTTAATGTTCTCTGATAAAATGTCATTCTTTGACACCTTAACGAAGATGTTCCACCGTTCCCTAGAGAACCAGATGCATTAAGGCTACCATATAGTGAGTTAAAACTCTAATGAATTACTTAAACCGAGAATATATTAAAATTTATAATAAAAAAATATTTATATTTTAATAATTTAGAAGAAGCTGATATTTTTTTTAAATCATAAAAATCAATATTTTGTCCAACAAAGAATCCTAAAAATCAGTATTTTTTTCTTTCTTTTTGTGTTTTATGGTATCCCAAACGCATGCATGGTACTGGAGTAGAGGTAAACTTCCCCACAATGAAGATTTAGTCTTTAAATGAAGCTTCATTGTGCATGTCCTGGTGCGGCGCTATTTATTGACTATTATTAGAAAGCTTTTTCTAATTTGCGTAAATACTGCAATAAATATTATGCTTTTTTGTGAGTACTTTTTCATTATATAACATAATATAAAAAATACATTTGTGTGAGTAATATTCATAAGCTAAAAATTTAAACAATTTAATGTTTAAAAAAATTATTTTTTTTCAAAAAATAGATTTAAAAATTCTTTTTTCGAAAGTAGTTGGCTTTTGAAAGTAGTTGTAACTAGTAGTTGGGAAAAAAGTAGTTTAACTAGTAGTTAACTAGTTCAAAACAAAAGTAGTTACAACTAGTACTTAACTACTAGTTAACTAATAGTTGCCACTAGCAGTTAACTACTGCCGAACAGTAATATATATATATATATATATATATATATATATATAAGCCGCCTAAGTGTCTGTTTGTCGCCGATAGCTTACTCCGAATTTTTTACTCCGAGAAAACTGCATCGTGTTGCCATCTACACAATTGTTTCTTTTATGAAAACGACTAATAGTCAAAACATTTCTCTAGCATTTTAAGTGATGCATCGCTAGATTTGCAATCTCCCTTAAAATTAATGTAAACGCGAATTTTATTTAATCCTTCTTTCTTTGTTTTAATTTATTTATCGTCTGTGCTTTTTATATATATTAAAGTGGCAGCGCTCTTTTTTTCCAGTTTTGTTAAAACTATCGTTTTGACGATGATTATATTGGATATAAATAAATATTTTTAGCAAACAATTTGATTAAAAAGTAAATAATATTTTTATTTTACAGATTATTATAACGTAGATGTTTTTTTTTCGGTAAGAATTTTTCTTCCGAAATTATTATATGTTTATTATTTATTCATTAAACTTTAATTGACCTGATAAATATCTCTTTGATTTGATGTGCATTTCCGGTTACTGGGAGAATTGTATATTTATAATATCTAGAACAGCGATTATTTCGTATAACCGCTTACTAGTAATATATATATATATATACTCACAAAAATTGCTTGTTTAAATATACAAGATAGTAAAAAAGAGCAAATAATAATAAAGTAATTTTAGTTTTTAAATAAATTTTGAGGCTTATTTTAAAATTATATTTTCAATTCTTGTTATGAACTAATGTGCAACACAGAAAATAAATGTGCTTGAAATTTTATAATTTTTTTACCCGTTATTAACTACTACTAGAGGCACGCTAACGGCTACAGAAGGGAGTTCGCCTTTTTTTTTTTTTTTTTTTCGGATCTGAAAAGGGATTCGCAAACAAAAAAAGGTTGGGAACCACTGCTCTAGACCAGAGGTTCTCAAAGTCAAGGCCACCACAGTCCCGCACCCAAAAACGTGCCATCTTTCTGGACCCCCCCCCCCCCCCCACACACACACACACAAAAAAACATGATACATTAAATCTTTTTTCATTACATTATGCGTACATACATATTTACGCATTGTTCTACATATTTATTCATTTTTCTATGCACTTTTTAGAACTACTCCCTAGTTTTCATCGCTTAACAAGATTATTTTGAGCAGTGATAATAAAAATTAAATTAAAAACCAATACCTAGGAATAAATGTTATTAAATTATTTCTATTAAAGGTGAACTAGTAATAACGAACTTATTAGAGTTTGTGAACAAAACAATGTTGGCCTTGTTTGAGTGAGACTATTCTTCATATGAGTTGTATAATCATGACGCATTAGGAGTTTTACGGAAGTGTACAAAATGTGCGTAATTATAGAAAAGGAAAAAAGAAAAACAGTTATTATGAACATATTCATAATATTTTTGAATAATAGTTAGAAGGTCTCCTTTCCCAAATCGTTATATCAGTGATGTACTTGCATCTTCAATCTTCATAGATGAATCAATGAGATGCTGAAGTTGTTTCTTGGATTTAATTACATCCTAGGGTTTGGGGAGAACTGTTGAAATAAACTGGAGATACATAACTAATTCTAGTTATGCATCGACTGCGATTTTTTAAAACTTATTTTCCACTTTTTAGCTGTCTGTCACCGCGGACCTCCTAGCATAAGCTTGCGGACCCTTGATAGAAAATTAATTTTGATGAAATTTTTCTTGGAAAACAATATAAGATCGCCATATTTGGTGAACGGTGATCCAGGTCATACAGACGTTAGATGACAGGAGAAGTAGCATAAGTTATGTAGTTATGTACTCATTTAGAATTGCGTCGTGGAATCATGCGAAAAAGTACCATGTTTTACATTTAAACTGACAGTTTTATTTCATCTAAAACAAGAACTTGACAGAGGTGTAAAACTGTTCAAAATGTAGCGACAAAACCCAATTCTTGACATATACATTTTTTGTTCTAAAAGCAATCCGTCACTCAACGGATTTCAATTTAGAACGTTTTGCAATCGTTTATAAAAAACGTGGAGAGTACTTTGCAAGTATGGGAACTAGCACCCACACATTTATACGATGCGTTTCTTTATATTCTATTTACTTATTTTCCCCGCGAACAGAAGTGAAGAGGCGAACGTGTCGAGTATTGCGTTGGCAAGACCTGCTGGCTTGACAGCAACCGTTTTGAATTGATTCCTCTTTAAAAAAAAAACACTGAAAAATAAACAAGAGTTACGCTGAAGTATGTTTCCTTGCCAACTTTTCAGATTTTTTGACAGTTCTTAGGAAAATCTATCCAATTTCTAAAAAGGTTTTCGTGAATAGAGAAAGTTTTTTTAAAATCAAAACATATCTTTATGAAGAGTAATTTTTTGTTTGTTTTCCTTTGGAGTAAGTTAGCAGAATTGAACTCAGTGAACTCATTTATGATTGTACTATTGAAATATAATTTCTGAAAACTGTAGATTTACTTATCTGTTACACAGAACATAAAGCCAAGCTCGCCAAGTACGAACAGCCCGCTAATTCTGATTTACCCTGGGTACTGACACAGCAAATGCGTAATGCTTGTTTTCAAATGTCGCCAATCTGTTAATAGCGGTTTCTTCAAATCGAGACCTCCTATATAATACGGAGTAATGAAAAATTCTGATTTTCATTGGGTACTAACTGAACAAACACGTGGTGCTTGCAAGGGCGGATCTAGAAAATCTTCAAAGGGGGTGGGCGATTTTGGAAATCTCGGGGTTCAATGTAAGGATGGATGGAGGAGATTCTTCATTCCTTTTCAACAGTCCCTCCGCCCCCCCCCCCCTTTTTTTTTCAAACAGCAGGAACAACAAAAAAAAATGCTAGTGTAGTGATATTTAAAATTTTACTAGCACATTTTTTTCAATGCATATACGTTTATTCAAAGCCCTTATAAAAGGAACACATGCTGACTTTTTTTGCTTTCGCAAATCTGTCTATAATTTTTTCAACGTCCAATGTAATAATATCTTTATGGATATGCAATAACGCTAATTCAGTGAGTCTATCATCACTCATTCTGCTTCTTAGCCAAGTTTTAACCGAGTTAGGATTTCCTTCAATCTTTCTCAAGAAAAATGTAGGCTTGTAAAGACATTTTCTAAATTTGAGTTGATATGTCTAAATTACAAAATAATAGCAATTATTAGTAATATATTTTCTAAAATTTTCAAAATGTAATACTAAATATGTACTAAAAAAATCATCAACGAGTATGTGCAATTTATATAAACTTCTGTAATTATGAATGTTCAATGAAATGTTTCAGACTCCAGGTTTTAGCGTAAATGCTGCAGGAATTTACACCACGTGCTAAGGGTTGGCTAGCTGTCACCAGTTTAATGGGTAGAAGAAAAGAGCAGGGAATCTCTTTCCCATTACTCCGAGGATTAGCAACTCAGCAATTCTAAAGGACAAAGGGACAGGGGGAAAGCATAGAACTTGAAGGGCGTTTAGGCTGGAATTCCAAGAACATAAAAAAATGGCTGGTCCCGGGGCACAAAGAGTAAAAACTCACTTAGGAGTGTCGTTGTAGTATCCATTTGAATCAGCCCAAGGGGGGGGGGGGCGATGGCCCCATCGCCCCCCCCCCCCTAGATCCGCCGTTGGGTGCTTGTTTTCAAATATCACCAATATGGTAATAGTAGTTTGTTCAAATCAGAAACTAACGGATGTCTCAGTTCATATTTCGTAGCATTCATCACAATGTAGGCAATTCATACAGCGTCATAGGTCACGCGATAACGATGTAAGCGATGTAAATAAAGGATGCTGTAGTATCGCTATACTTCGAGTTCGCTTATTTAACATTACGTTTTTGTTTGAATATTTTGAGTTTTAAAAGATGTCATACTGTGTTGCATATGGGTCATCTATTTCAAATGAACGTTACGAATGTTAAGAACTCGAGCTTTATAAGGATTGAAATCTATGAAACAAAAATAATTTTTATAAAAAAATAGAACCGACTTCAAATTATAGATTGCGCTAAAAAGTGAAAAATAAATTTATTTTTTAAACAACATCGATGTGACTTTTAAACATAGTTTTAGAAGTCGGTGCAAAATTAGGATAGATACAATCTTTTGTAATCATGAATAAATTGCAAATATATATATTTTCCCCGAATAAGCAATAGTTCCAATATGAAGTAGCAAATGATAATGGTAATTAATTAGACGCATAATTTTGCACCGACTTCTAAAACTATGTTTAAAAGTCACATCGATGTTGTTTAAAAAATAAATTTATTTTTCACTTTTTAGCGCAATCTATAATTTGAAGTCGGTTCTATTTTTTATAAAAATTATTTTATTTTATTCTTTTTAGTGTAAATACATTTTCTATATAAATACTCTATTTTTTAAAAAACCCATATCAAAGGGCAAACCCTCTTTGAATGAATGGCACTAAAAACTAATCATTTGTATGAAAACCTCCGTTTTGAAGTCTATTTTAGCAAACAAACTGATTGGATTTAATTTTTGCCTCAGAGAAGCCTTCAGTCAAACTTTTGCTGTAATTGCTTTTAATATTATAGCACAATGGCAACAAACATTTTTTAAACAATGACTTTTATATTTACTAATAGTTTTCCCGACAAAGAAAAATCAAGCAAAGCCTTTCCAATTAAAATAAAAAAAAATACTTATTTTTCCTCCGCAACGTTTATTTTAAAAAACAAGGGTAGCCAGATTGATGTACGATATTTGAGTTAGACGACCCTCTATCGATTAAAGAAAAAATCGTCAAAATCGGTTTATTTAGTCAAAAGGTATGGATGAAAAAGCAAAAAACATACTACATTTCTGCCCATTACTTTTGTTCTATTTATCGAATATGGTCAAACGAAGGTACGGGACCTATGGGAAACCACCCTTGATCGATTGAAAAAAAATCATGAAAATCAGTTCATCCAGTGCGAAGTTATGAGTGGACAAACAAACAAACAAACAAACAAACAAAAAAACGACATACATACAATATGAAGGTATAACCTCCTTCCTTTGTGAAGTCGGTTAAAAAGAACGTCAAAATAAATTACGATAAATAAACAATAACAAAAACTTACCTTGCATTCGGTTTAAATCCTAACTTTTGCTGTGTAAGCTTCTTTCTTTTTCATTTCAGCTTTGACAGTAGCCGATATGTTAACAAATGCATTGTTTTCTGACGGTTCGAGGAAACAGATTTTGGAAACGAATTTTTCATTAAATAATAATGATCCTTTCTTTACTTTAGTAATCACGCTATTATTTCCAGTTAGTGCTGGAAACTGCTCGGTATATTCCATTATAAAAAAAAATTGGTAAAATCCGATAAATACAACGGCTTATCAACAATAGAATTAGCCGTGGAGGCTATAAAGCATAAATTATTACTAATTAAAACTTCTTTTATAAATTTAAGCTAATCTAATTAAAAACTAGGACTAAATAAAGTTCTACGTTATATAAAATTAACACTAAATAAAACACTATAACTCTTGTAACAATTAATACATTTCTTTTATATTGATTAAATTAAAGGTAAATAACTTGGTTTATAAACGGAAAAAGCTATGAAACTAGTCTAATTTTAAGATAGCTAATTTTGCTTCGTGAACTGCACGTAGAACTCAATTAAAAATTTGGTAAACAAATCAGCGAGCATCATTATCACGTGACGCGATGAATTGCCTCCATTACGCCCGATATCGCCAATATTCGGGAATGCCGTGGTCATCACGTGGTTTCTATAACTGATAAATGCTTCAGAAACATGTGTGCAGTAATTTTTGCAATAACATAACTTTTATCATGGACTTTCATGTATTTTCATTCCAAATGAACACGAGACTTGCAATTCATCATGTATACATGTGTGTATCTAAATATATTACGCATCTTGGACATTTTTCGATGTCTTTTTAGTTTTTACAATGGACCAGAGTACGTTTCAAAATTTTTGCTCTTTTTAACCGACTTCACAAAGGAAGGAGGTTTTTTTTTTTTTTTTTTTTTTTTTTTTTTTTTTTTTTTTTTTTTTTTTTTTTTTTTTTTTTTTTTTTTTTTTTTTTTTTTTTTTTTTTTTTTTTTTTTTTTTTTTTTTTTTTTTTTTTTTTTTTTTTTTTTTTTTTTTTTTTTTTTTTTTTTTTTTTTTTTTTTTTTTTTTTTTTTTTTTTTTTTTTTTTTTTTTTTTTTTTTTTTTTTTTTTTTTTTTTTTTTTTTTTTTTTTTTTTTTTTTTTTTTTTTTTTTTTTTTTTTTTTTTTTTTTTTTTTTTTTTTTTTTTTTTTTTTTTTTTTTTTTTTTTTTTTTTTTTTTTTTTTTTTTTTTTTTTTTTTTTTTTTTTTTTTTTTTTTTTTTTTTTTTTTTTTTTTTTTTTTTTTTTTTTTTTTTTTTTTTTAAATTAGTGCAAATGTTTGCGGGATCGTGGGAAGCCATGCACCAGGTACGAAAAAAATATTTATCAGATCTTTGAATATTTCGGATACAGCAGGCAATTTAAGCTGATCAATTTCGATTTACAACTTGACGCCTAACAAGAGTCTGAGAAGGGTTTGTCAGAGGTTATTTATGTAGGAAAATTTGTTTTAAAGAAGCAGAAAGTAGCAATACATTACTTGACATTTATTTCCATTTGAAAGTTTCCCACTCAAATTTATAATCCGAATATAGATAGACCCAGTAAAATGAATTTTATCCCTCGCATTCAGAAGGAAACACAAGATTTGTTGTCGCATCCCGTCCCAGGCATAAGAGCATTTCCCGATGAAGCTAACATCAGATATTTTCATGTTTTGATTTCCGGACCTCAAGGATCTCCGTATGAAGGCGGCATTTTTAAAGTGGAACTGTTTTTACCTGAAGATTATCCTATGACTCCTCCCAAAGTACGATTCATCACCAAAATCTATCATCCTAATATTGACAAGCTTGGCCGCATCTGCCTGGATATCTTACAGTACAAGTGGAGTCCCGTTCTGCAAATCAGTACTGTGCTTCTTTCGGTTAGATCCCTTCTTAGTGCTGCTAATCCTGACGATCCTTTGGCGTACGACGTTGCAGAACATTGGAAATCTAACAAACGGGATGCTATGCAAACTGCTAGGCAATGGACCATGAATTATGCAAAGAAATAACTTTTTTCAGTTATGGATAATTAAATAGATCAATAGCCCATTTATTACTTTTTATACTTTGCATTAATTGACTGATGAGCCTAAATTAAACTAATATATCCTATAGTTAATGTAATAATGTTGTTTACATCGAAGTATTGATTGTTGTAAATTAAACTGATAAATCTCGCATTCGTTGCTTTTCGTTGTTTATATCAGATGATGGAACAACTTTGGCATATGATCCCATTGGCGATTTTTTTTACCGCCAGAATAACTGAAGGAGATTTTTTTTTACCGCCAGAATAACTGAATTTGTGGCGAAACCTGAAACTTTAAAATCCCTTTCAAACTTGTAAAAAGTCACCAATGTAAAATTTCCCGGTGGTGTCTTCTAATGAAGTTGTACCCGACCCTCTATCCAATCATATTTATTGGGTAAACATAGACTGCACCTTCCATTATACGCAAAGTAAAAATCGTCTGTCAGGATGAATAATTAAATTGTGGTCAAAAAACGAAGGGTGTGAACTCGGCGCCTATAACGCTATCACAGTGAAATTAAATGACTTCGGTTTAATTAAGTTTGCCAGAAACGCCGTTGTTGAAAACCTTTTGGTTGAAATAAGGCTCCTAGAAACACGAGAACCGGGATTTCTGACGCCATCCGTATTTTTTTCGCATCATTGACTGTTAGTTGATTTTTTGCATGTCATTTATTGAGGAAAGTTCCAATGGCAAAGAGAATGAAGCAACGCAAAGAAGCGAAGCATGCCGGACAGGACATGCACACTGATCCAGCTTGCGTATGTGCCAAGTTAGTTCCGAAAGGAACTCGAATAGATTTGTTTAACACAAATGTAAAAGTATAGGCAAAGAACACTACCGCACCCTTTTCCTACTAGTAGGCCTTCATACGTTTTCTGGCATCAAAATGGCGGTTTATGAGTCGGTCTATGATTTATAGGGATACTAGACAGAAAGGCATAATCTAAGCTCACTAAGTGGTCGCTTAATTGTAGACTAAGCGTTTTAACGTCGGTAGCCGAATTTTTAAGTGATATTAAAATAAGTCACTTATTTAAATTTAAGAAATGAGTTTGTTAACAGTTAATTTGGTGATGTAAGTCTCTGATGACCAGCTTACACGGCAGGCCCATTAACCGATAAGTACCGTGGTTTCTTCGAATTTAATGGGATTTGTCTTCCAAAATCACCAGCATTCGTGTTGGCGACACCTCGGAAAGCAGTCGCCAATACGATACGAAACGGATAAACTACCAATAATGAGTTTACTTACGAAAATGAGTATGGAAATTTTTTGCAGTAGAAACGACCAATACTTCGCAACACATTGCAACTTTTCATTTTGGATTATCGGTTTTAATACAGGCGTGGATACAGGAGGGGGGGGGGGGCAATGGTGGTAGTTGCCCCTCCCTGAGAGTGAAGTATTATTAAAAATTTCATGATTAACGAACTAAAACATTATATTATTTTGCCCCTTTGGAATAAATTTTCCGAGAGACAGGTAAGATCACACAAAAAAGAAGTCCTTTTTTTCAGCAAAATTCTGTATCCGCGCCTAGTTTTGAAAGAGGGATTATGATGTAGGTAATCCTTTTCCAATAAAATAACGTTCTTGAAGCTCAGGGCTTGCTTCATGAAATACTAAAGCAGGCCGCACACTGAGGCAACACAAACGTACCTTCCACATTCGCCTTTCTTCGAATTCTCGCACATGTTGAAAATGTATGCAGACTGCAGCAACACAAAGCGATGAAGCAGTGCCCTGCAATTTCTTGTCTGGCCCTAGCATATCTAAGCCATTCCGGGACTTTCACATTCTCCACAATTAGAAATAACAAGAAGTTCCGTCTAGAACTATACGAGCCTACTTTCCCGTATACACCGAATTCAAATTTATAATACAGCTATCTCTCTCTGCCTTTCTCGTTTAGTTTTAGTTCTTAATTGCTTCAAATATACCTTTTTCAACGGTTAATAGCTATTCATTCAATCATTCATTTATTAAGTCATTCATGTATTTAGTCACTCATTTATTCATTCATTCTTTGCTTATTCATTTAATCATTCATTGATTCAAATATATTCTTGAAAATCCCGATCAAAAAATTTTTGTAGGAAAATAGGGTCCTTAGTTCTGGATGTACTTTCTATTTGTACATGTTCTACGTCATAAGAGCTTTCCGATAAAGTTTGTTACAAGCAAATCGGTCCGTTAGATCAGGAATAATATAGGATTGAAATTTCCCCGTAGGCGTATGTTAATTTTTTTTTTGAACTGTTCAAAAATGAACAAAAATTGTTCAAATCAATATTTCACGCCAAGAACTTCTTCCAGTGAGCTTGTTCATGGGAACTTGGATCTTGTACCCAAAGTTTACATAATTTGCTTCATTTTCACCCATAGGCGATAATGTTAAAATTTTTTGAACTGTTCAAAATTGAACAAAAAATTGTTCAAATCAAAAAGTAAAATATGGAAATGAGATATCCTCGCCGAGATCTTTCGAATGCAAAAAGAATTTTTCGAATCGGACAATTCGTTCAAAAGTTATTAGGGGGGGACAGACCGACAGACCGACAGACAGACAGACAGACAGACAGACAGACAGACCGACAGACCGACAGACAGACAGACCGACAGACACACTTTTTCCCCATCTCAAAACCCTACTTTCAAATCTTTTATTTTTCAATCTTTATTTAATTACTTCACTTATTTTTGACTTTTCTTGATTTTTAACGATATTTTCACGATACATTAAGCCTTCTTTCATGCTTTATTATTATTTTTTTTACTTTTACGGGAAAGTAGGCTAAAAAAAGTGAAGCTTAATGTATTTAACCACACATTATCTGATCAATAAACTCGCGAATTCTCTTCGAAAATTTTTATGCTTTCTCTATGGCTTTCACGAATGTTGAGAAGAGAAAATTTCGTGGTATCCTTGAGTAATCTCTACGAAACCCGAAGATTCCGCAGAACACGATTTAATAATCACTGTTTTACACTTAAATCATCCGAAACTGTTTGTTTTTGACAATAAGTTCGGTGAGTCGTCTTGGGAGGTCTGTTCAATTTTTTCCCATGCATTCTTTAATACGTCTTTCTTAGTGACTTGAAAACGTGATCATACTTTAACCATTAGCACAGCAGTGATTTAATCCCACTTCCCCCGCCTCCTCCCTGATGCCTCTTCAAGCAGCATAAGTTATGATCACACGACTGCTACGCATTACATCCATTCATCTTCGTAGAAACACCACCTGCACTGTCCATCGTAGTCAAAGACATCACCACCCAGACAGCGTGGCCACCAAAATCGGTAAACAAATCATCCGTTTCCAGTCTGCGCAAAAAAGCACGAAAAACAAACCTCCTACTGGATTGGATTAAGGTCGTTGCTTACGCAAAATCTTGTTTTGGACGTCTTCAGGAGATGCTCGGCAACCATGTCCACAGGATCCTTTTTTTTCTCTCTCTCTCTCTCTACTCGAGGGATTTAACTTCACGCGCTTCTTGGGCTATCATTTCGTGTGTACAAGGTCAACATAAAGTCATCACTTTGCGGTGAGTGATGATAAGTGGGTAAATGCGTCAGAAGCTGAAAGAGTTAAGATTTGACAGTTTTAAGTTAGGAGAGATAAACTTATCTCTAGTTCAATCGAGCCGAAATATTTTCACGAAAAGAGATTTAATTTTTTAAAATTAAACTTGAATGCACATGCTTAAAGTTTTAAGTTACTCAAAAAAGTTAGAACCAGAATAATTTGACCTGTTTATTTAAACAGGCCAAATAATTTTGATTCATCTTTATGACGTGCATTGGATTTGGTTTTTGCATGTTCTGTTGAAAATCAAATGAATTTATTCGAAAACGACATCATTTTTTGTAACATTTTTATGAACGTGATTGAAATTCCAATGAATGTAATAATCACTGAATGCAAAATGTTCTAAACTGATTCAAAATGTCACTCGTTCTTTCATCTCTGAATATAAGCTTTTATATTTTTGTAAGGTTTATCTTGGAATAATTATCTTAAATTATGTCAATTTTTTTAAAAATATAAAAGAAAGAGAAATATAATGTTCTTCTTTCTCTGTTTTTTTTCATTTTTGGCGTAATTTTACCATTCAGTTTAAGAATTCAGTAAATACCTTTACAACTCGCGAATAAAATATTGCAATAGTAGCGATGGAAAACTTAAGTTTCCGCGCAAATCAATTTCCTTATCAGCATGATAAAATAGAAATAAAGACTTTTCCCTTAAAATTGAAAAACAAATGATGGGAATCGTTCATATTGTTACGGGTTCGTCGTACTTTAATCAGATGACAAACTCCTTGAACATACAGAGCAATTTATTTACAAGTTATTTACACCATATGCAGACTTTAAAGCACACAAAAATATCTCACTAAGTTAACACACCACTGTAAAACCAACGGTAATCTCGTATTCACTTCCCAATTCTTATATATAAGCCGCTTACGTGTCTGTTTGTCGCCGATAGCTTATTCCGTTTTCGTACTCCTAGAAAACTGCATCGTGCTGCCATCTACACAATTGTTTCTATAATGAAAACCACTAATAATCAAAACATTTTTCTAGCATTTTGCGTGACTCATCGCTAGATTTGCAGTCCCCGTTAAAAATTAATGTAAAAGCGAATTTAATTTAATCCTTCTTTCTTTGTTTTAATTTATTTATCGTCTGCGCTTTTTATATATATTAAAGTTGCAGCGCTGTTTTTTACAGTTTCGTTAAAACTATTGTTTTGGCGATGATTATGTTGGATATAAATAAATATTTTTCACAAACAATTTGATTTTATAGTAAATAATATTTTTATTTTACAGATTACTATAACTTAGATGTTTTTTTTTCGGTAAGAGTATTTTTTCCGAAACTATTTTATGTTTATTATTTATTCATTAAAGTTTACTGTTCTGCCTGATAAATATCTCTTTGATTTGATGTGCATTTCCGGTTACTGGGAGAATTGTATATTTATAATATCAAGAACAGCGGTCATTTCGTATGACCGCTGGGCTTACTAGTAAGAATAGAATCAAGTACGAAGCTTACAGCACAACGGCTCAGAGTGACATGTACTCGTCAAAAGACTAAAACTGAACTGAACTTTTTTACTTCTCGCCAGAGCTCCTTATATAACATCTCGGATCACGTGACATGAATATTCCAGAAAATTCTGGCAAAAACTGGAATTATCTAACATGATCCGAAAGTCGCCAAGCTTGGCGAGAAACAACATCGGTACTCAAAATTTTATAACAGTACATAATAAACAATTACAGCTACACTTCGATTAAATTAAATGATAATCTTCCATTTGCATCAGAAAGACCAATGTCCAAGAATTACTCCCGAAGTGTCCAAGAATTGTCCCATTTCCGGGCCAATTCCTGAACGCTAATTAATTGTAATTACTTAAATTACAAGTGAATGTTTGTTCACAAAATAATTTTTGTTTTAGTAAATCAGTGCAATGTGTTTATTCTATGCCAAAATTTGTAATTCTGATTTTATTAGATTTTATAAATTTGGATGTGTTTGTTTTTTGTCTAGCGATTGCCCCAGGTGACTACTAATTAATTTCATTCTTTTATCTAACGAGATACGATTAAAGTTTTATGTTACTAAACAGTCATTTATAATCCCAATCAAATGCGATGAACCTTATGCCATCATTTTTTTCACATTACAAAATAGTGTCTTAAGATTTAGAAGAGGAGTGTCATCATTCCTATCTGCTCCTTGTATCCGCCCGTGGGTGTATCTTACCCCTTTCCCCTATCTCTGGTACACAATTGTAAATTGTCGGATACTAACAGCATTACATACCATTTATTTATTTTGTTCGTGTGCATCTGTACTAATATCTGATTTTCTTAGCCGAGAACTGCCTCGAATTTGCGCATGCATCAGGTTTTCTTCCATTTCATCGAAATAGAGGTGAGAGGATGAATTAACATGAGAAAACGTTTTGTATTTAGTTTCTCTTGCGTTTTTTTAATTTTCTCTTTTGCGTTAAAGAGTCAGATTTGAAAGAGAATATTATATCATCATCCGACAAAAATAAAAAAAAAAAAAAAAAAAAAAAAAGGAGAAAGTGTAAAACGTAACTTCAAAAAGTGTCTATCTCAGAGTATCACCCCCTTTGCCAAATAGAATCTTCCCAACGAATAGTTGCGGCTTTCGTAATCGAATAGTAAGTTAGAAATATCCCACTTAAAGAAAATGTGGGGTCGTATGGCTGTGTTATGGACACGGCCGTGTGTTGTACGTGAATACGTTTATGTGACGGGTTATATATTTTAAATAAAATATGTTTATGTATTTAGAATAAAGGCAAGGAAACAAATAATTATTGTGTTACAATATAACTTTATTAATTTATAACTTTATAGTTTTTGATTTTCGACACGTATAAGCCGACATTATCTATATATTTTATACATTTTTTTTATTCTAACACCTTATTATATTCACTGTCACTACTTTAAATTAATGTTTTATATACAATTTATAGATTTTGGCGAGAGCTGATGATTGAAACTTAAACGAACATCGCAGCTTCTACGAGTCAAAAGCTATGCTAATTGCAAATTTCGATACGCAGCAAAATAACCTCAAAATGGCGGCGCTTCCCTCTTTACTCCCTGCGATGCACCACTGTTATCGCTTATCGTAATGAATTATTTGATCCTTTAGCTATCCAGTGGTATTATTTAATTTTGGATGTATGGGATAGATTCGAAACTATAACGCCAAACTGTAACCCCCGATTTTGTTATCAGTAGACTTTTTGGATTGCTCCCGTATGGTAGCAAATTTAAAGACGTATTCACGTCTTTATTCGAATAACTCTTGGTTACCTGAGCTATAAACGGATTACCAAAGTGGAAAGTGATCAAAAATTTATCTTCGTTTTGAGTGGAAAGTTACCTGTAATATGAGACCAAGACTCATGTGCAAAGTAAGCACATCGTATTTGGCCTCATGTAGTTTCAGAAGCATTTTAGCGGCAACAGACATGCTGGGATATCTCTTTCATGGATCAGTTGAAGAAGGAAGCTTCACCCAACCCCCGCTAGGGATGTTTATCTTTCTCAGAGGTTCCAAAACGTCTGCTCACGTCAGCAAGCACGTGGCGGAAAGGTGCGTCTTCATCTATCAGACATCATATTTTTAGGGTCTGCAAAGCAAAAGGCATGGCGAGCTTTACATATATCAAAACGATTTATGTTTTAAGCACACTTCTCGTCAGTTAAGGTGATATAGAAGATCACCAAAACTCCAATGTAGAGAGCGCCGTAACAAGACTCATTTTTATTCTAAAGATCGCAAGCGCCTCAGGCCTCAACTTCATCGTCATCGTCATGGACCCACTACTCCGAAAATCCACCTATTTCATAAAAAATAGATCTAAAAACAGGCCTGAAACCAAATTGGAATGAAAGCTAGTTACTTTCCACACTTAATTTATGCCTTAACAGGTCAGTACGTTGATATTATTCATGAAATCCGCCTATTTCAATTTCCGCGAAAACAAACAGTGTTCGGTCCCAATTAGTACGTAATAGCGGGATTCTACTGTATATTTATTGCTTTTTCTTCCAATATTGGACGATTCTTATCAATATGATTTGGAAAGCTTTATTCGAAGTGTTGGAATTTATGTGTTTTTCCTCGTCTATGTGTAATTAAATAATGTTAATTACACATAGACTTTGATGTAATTAATTAAAGATCATCATTCAAATTCGAACCCCACAATTTTTTAAAATGTATTTTTCAAATTTACACTAGAAAACACCAGAAAGATTAACGTATTACACAGCATCAAACGTTGAAAGAATTGTTCGTGAAGTAACCGTGGTTTCTGATAGTCTTTTGGATGCTTCTTGTGGAAAAACAATCGAAAAATTGTATCACCTACCGTTTTGTCAGTTCTCAGTTTACATATAATATGAAAGTAAATACATTTATTATTTATAATTTTATTTATGTGGTAAAACATAGAGGAAAATATTTAAAAAAAGCATTGTACTAACATTATTTATATCAAAGGCACATGCTTACTACTAATTACAAAAATTACGATAGTGAAAAGCACGTAACTTAATTTCTAGCAAAAGAAATGCCCCAAAGCCCTATTTTCTTTGGAACCTTTCTTTATGCGCAAATTGTCGGAATTCCGCCTAACGTCTAAAAATTCACGTAATTATTGGGCTGAGCTCTCTTGCAAATTAAGCCCTGATTATAAGTCAAGAGAAATACTGTATGGAAGTGTTCTGTCCGTTCCTCAAGTTTTATGTTCAATATTGAAAAAAAAAAAAAAAGAGAAAGAAAAGAAAAACTACTGGTATTTCATTTTTTTGGTTTTCAAGCATAGAAAAAGAGCTCATGAAGGTTTCATTTTTGTTCACATTAAAAAAAAAAAAAAGTTTATTTTTCACCGCATTCTAACCGGGAGAACGGTTTTCAATTCATACCGTATACTGCATGTTTTTTGTTTGTTTATTTGTTCATCGAAAACTTCTTACTGAATGAACCGATTTTTATGAGTCTTTTTTTTTTTTTTTAATCGTGGCCTCCCATACGTCTCGTATCTTCGTTTCACCATATTCGAATATTCGATAATTACGAAAAATTTATGGCCAGAAATATAGTATTTTTTTTTGCTTTTACGTCCATAACTTCTTACTTTAAATGAACCGATTTCAATATTCTTTTATAATCGATAGATAGTCGTCTAATTGAAACATTGTACATCGATTTGACTACAATTGTTCTTTAGAAAGAAGGTTATGGGTGAAATCTAAGTATTTTTCTTTTAATTGGAAAGGCATAGCTTTATTTCTTTGCTGAGTAAATTATTAATCACTATAAAACTCATTGTTAAAAAGAGTTTATTGCCATTAAGCAGTAATATTAAAACAATTATACTTAGAGTTTGAGTGAAGGCTTCTCTGAAACAAAATTGCATTCGTTCAATTAATAAGTTGAACTAGACTTTTTGAAATCAACTTTAAAACGGAGTTTATCGTACAAATGATTAGAATTTATCGCCATCCATTCAAAGTTGGTGTGCGCTTTGATGTGTGTGTGTTCTTTTTTTTTAAAATAGAGTATTCACATGAAAAATTTATTTACATTAAAAAGAATAAAATAAAATAATTTTGGGCGCAAAAATAGATCCGACTGCAAATTAAAAATTGACTTCAAAAAGTAAAAAATAACTTCATTCTTTAAACAACATCGATACTGCTACTTTTAAACATCAGTTTTGAAGTGGGTGCAAAATTATGATGGGTAAAATCTTTTATAATCGGGAATCAGTTACAAATATAAAAGGCCTGGAGTATGCAACCGTTTCATTATAGAGAAACACATGGTGTCATGATAATTAGATTGTCTTAATTTTACGCCGATTTCAAAAATTATGTTTAAAAGTTGTTGTAGTTGTTTAAAGAATGAATTTATTTTTTAGCTCAATTTTTAATTTGAAGTTGACTATTTTTTCCCCAAAAATTACTTTGGTAATTTTTTAAATCTTCACGAATCTCTTCACTCGAATAAAAAATAATGATAATTTTCGATGTACTCAAATGCGTTACCACAGGCTTGACGATTCGCCAAAAGTGTCTCTTCTGACGAAGTAATTACGCAGTCCTTCCTGGAAAGCAGCGGGGATTTTTTGGAGAGTTCCTTGAATTTTAAAAAGAATCTCTCTTCAACTCCTTTCGAGTCCCCCCCCCCCCCCTTCCCTGGAAATCGACGTCATGCTCACTTGATTTAGTGCATTATTTCTCTGTTTGCTTTGAAATTAAGATCTTTTGGCAGAAAGCTATCTATCGCGAGCCATACAAATAATATCAAGTGTGCGAGAACTAAAATATAGATGTTGTACGAGATAGAGCTTCTAACTTTTCCATCTTCTTTCTGCAAATTCAAAAATAAATAAATAAATAATTAAAGAAAAAAGATAATAAAGTCAGTATTACTTTAAACATTTTGTGGAAAATTAAGGAAAAAACAATGTAAAGAAGTTTTTACTTTTTTGTTATGAATGTATTCGATAAACTCAATAAAAATTATGTTTGTTTTCGCATTTATTGATTTTTTTAAAGTTGGAGTTAATTCGTAGGAAAAAAAATCCAGAAAGCAGCACTTGCGCTTTATTTGGTCATAATATTTTCATTTGCTCTTCCAATGATATTTGTAAACAAAAATAGCTAACTAGGTGCATTATTTGATTCAACTTTTGAATATTTTAATCAGCAATCTCGTAATGTTGCTTTAATTGGAGTCGGTTTTTTAACTGACTTCCAAAAGGAGGAGGTTACTAATTCATACCGCATGCATGTAGTTTTTTTTTTTTGCTTCTGTTTTTGTTTTGTTTTGTTGTCTTCCCATAACTTCTCACCAGATGAACCGATTTTCGTGATTCCTTTTTAAACCGATCGAGAGTGGTTACCCACAGGTCCCGTACCTTATTCTGACCTTTTTCGATAGTTATTAAAAAAAGTTATGAACGGAAATATAGTAATTCTTTTATTTTTTTCATCTATAACTTTTAATTAAAGGAACCGATTTTAATTATTTTTTTAAATCGATAGAGGGTCGTGTAACTTAAATATCGTACGAGGATTCGACTACAATTGTACTTCAGAAGAACATTATGGATAATTCTGTTCTGTCGGTTTTAAGTCAGGTCTGTTCTGGACTTTTTAAAATCAATTTAAGTGCAATTCAGCATGCAAATGATTATTTTTCAGTGACAGTCACACAAAGTCCATTTGGTATGCATTTTTATTATTTTTAAATAGAGTATTCATATAGAAAATGTATTTGCACAAAAAACACTAAAATAAAAAAATAAAAAATTGGAAAAAAATAGAACCGACTTCAAATAAAAATTACATTTAAAAGGGACCGTTCATAAATGATGTCACGCTTTTTTCCGATATATTTGCCCCCCCCCCCCGCTTTATCACAAAATATCACACTTCAACGGAACCCCCCCCCCTTGTCACACTTTGTCACAATTTCATGAAACCCCTCCCCCCCCCCTCGAAGCGTGACATCATTTATGAATGATCCCAAAGGGAAAAATTAAACATACTTTTAGAATCCGGTGTAAAATTATGACAGATAAAATCTTTAGTAATCATGAATCAATTGGAGATGGCAACAGTTTCAATGTTAAGTAACACATGGTGTAATGATAATTAGGCTGTCATAATTTTGTTCCAACTTTAAAAATTATGTTTTAGAGTCGTAGCGATGTTGTTTAAAAAAGGAATTTATTTTTCACTTTTACTTTATAGGAATAAGTCTGATTACATTTTAAAGCCATTCGCTCCAAGGGGCTGCCACAATAGAACTTTTTATAAGCTTTTTGTGGGCGCCGAAACTCAAGATAACTCAACTGCAATTCATAGAATTAAACATAGAATAACACGCATACATCCTGATAGGAAGTGGTGTTATGTGAGTTTTGGTGCTATTCGCTTCAAGGCGGGTAGCAATCAACCGTTTCTCTCGTCAATTGCGCAAGGGAGAGACTTTGTTTTGTATTGTTGCCATTTCACCTACCCATAAGAAATAAAATTCTTAACAATATTTTTAGCATTTTGAATCTTCGCTGGTAGCCCAAACTTTTTAATTAGTTTATCTTAGCGTGCCTCAAGTAGTAAGAGTGATGACACAGAGCCTCCTATACTAGCCTATTGGTATAGGGGGCTCTGGATGACAACGGCTACTGCGAATGCTCCCCTCCGCCATATTTTTACCACAGCGCCTGCGCATCGCCAAGAGGCGCTGTAAAAGCGGCGATGCGCAGGCGCGTTGATAAAAAGTTAAAACTGGTAAAATCCGTTGTCGTCACTCTTATTACTAGAGGCACGCTAGTTTATCTTGGTTTAAAATCATTCCTTTTATGCAATTTTTTTCAATGAAGATTTATATTCATAATACGAAATATGGCGAGTAGTAATATTTATATGAAGGATATGGAAGAAAGTTCCGTGATGGCCACAACAGACTAGTTATAAATGTAGCAATTTTTAGAAACAAGGAAAAAGATAGCCTTTGAATACGTAGGTCAATTTGAATAAATGAACAACAAATTGACATCCCTTTTTTTAACTCCAAACTTGTGTTTTTTTAATTTTATTTTTTATTCATTTATCTTATTATTTTTTTTTAGTTTGGTGGTTTTCAATAATATTTTGTTTTTAATTTGGAAACAGCTTCCGGTGTCGAAGTTCTTTTTCGTTTTATTTTTCTTTTTCTTTCCCATTTTTTACACCTGGAGAATGCGTTCAGACGTCGGATGATGATTTCTTTTTGCAGATATTTTACTCCGTAATCACAATGTTTTTGAATTTTGTGCCATTCCAAAAATCGATCGCTATTTCAGTTTTAAAGCTGAGAAATAACTCTGTAAGATGAAATTCGTTCTATCTTTGGAAAAAGCGCTGGAGAAGACAATCTTGAGTTCTTGAAAGCATGACTTCAAGTCACATTCCTCCGTGCATATGAACCACTGTCGTCACAGCGCTTTGCAAAGCTTATTGAAATGGATTGAATTTAGTAATCTGCGTGGATTTTGCTTTAGAAATACTGTGGGTGTGTTTTTAAACTGAAATCATTGAAATGAACAAACTCCTTTGCGTTAGTCTAGCACTTTTATGCAACAGGTATTTGCCAGGCTTCCCAACTAGCTTAGCTAGATTGAAATTTATGTTCTAATCTAAACTTCAGAGCAGCTGGAGTACCTTTCGTTTACCGAACTGTAAAATTTTTCAATGTGGTGCGCAAATGAATATTTAAAGTATTATTGCATATGCATTAGAAGTTATATCCAAGCAGCTGCTAGAAGCAAAGAAGCAAACTAACAACCAGAAAAACTTACAATAATAGGGGCGTAAAAAAATATTTTCCTTTTCTTTTTTCTATTGCTTCCTTTTTTGGAATAAAATTCGTAACGGAATTTATTTTTCATCTAGATTTTTGTAGCTATTTTAAACAAATTCCAGTTATTCAATAAAGCAAGAGTTCTTCAAATATTTAAAAACATTGTGTTATTTATAAGTTCACTTACGTTTAGAAAGTCGATTCCAAGATTTTGGAATGAATTGCAAAAGGGCAGCACACCGAAGAAGACATAAATAATCGATGAACATGTGTTTACTTTTATTCTCGCTTCACTTTCCTGAAATCTGTAAATCGGAGCAAAACTTTTCCCCGACGTGACGTCGAGGGATGCAAACGTCACCGTTGACGTCATGCTTTACGTATAGTTACCATAGCAACGGGAGTTTGTAGAGTTACGATGGAACGAACTGGAGTGAATTGATTACGAGGTTGTAAAATGGAAGAAAGGAATGCTTCGGGGATAGTTTGAATGCAGCAATGGATTCATCAAAAATGTGAAATTCTTCTTTTTTTTTCTTCTTATTATTTATTTATTCATTTTTTTTTACTGATATCACGTATTTTGTAGGATATATAGCAGATGTTTTTGCATTTGTTGATCGTACCGCACGTTTATAGCAATTTCAATGCTTAAAGGAGCACCCCCCCCCCCTTTTTGCTGTTGTACAAGTTGTTAATGAACAAATGAAAATAAAAATAAATAATAATAGCAAAACGACAGTGGAAAAAAATATATTTGAAGCTGGAAAAAATAAGAGAACATTTCATATGTCTTTATGAACTGTTTGCATAACGATAAGTATTTTTTTCGTACTTTTTCTCTAGCAAATCTCATCTTATGGCTAAAACATAGAATCAAGCTTGCTTTTGTCATAACTTTTCCTAAATTTCTGCTTTTCATGCTGCAGTCAAACTTCAATGTCTATCTGGTGTATTTGCACCAGAACAACGTAAAGAATTCGCACACCAACATCATCTACTGAAGCACTGAAGGAACAAGCAGATTTGTATCATATTTATTGTTCCTCCTTTTTTTTTTTTTTTTTCAATATTTTACTAATGCAACTAAATCTGCTGGTTTGTGCTCCTTACTGCAGCGTACGGTGTCTTGCTTCGGAAATTATATAAAGATTTGTTATTCATACAAATGAAACGAAAACAGTTTGCGAGAAGGAGTTTTGCTTTGGGAGGATGATTCTATGAAAACATTCTAATTACTAAAAATTAAATATGGTTTAAAAATATGCATAGTAAAAACACATTAACTTGACTTTTGGTTTATATTGCATGTAAGAAAAATGTGCCTAGTTGCTTTCATTGAGAAAGAAGTCTAACATGAAAAGGCATGATGGTATGTCGATGCGTCAAAGTACCCATGTAAAAAAAAAAAAAAAAAAAACATCGTAACGTAGATTTTACGATTTTAAAATAAGCGGATGTATAGTTCTACCATCAACCAAAGCAATCTGTCTGGCAGAGTGCCAAGAAGAATTCATTCATGTCCAAAGGAGGAACTGCTGGTATAAGTAATGCGCAGTTTTTTCCCTCGTTCTAGTTCGTTTAGAATACTTGATTTCTTCCGAACTGATGCTATATGCCAGTTTGTAAATTTAGTTGCTTTCAACAAACAGAGAAGCAAACATTCCGATTTGCAAAATCGGAAAAATTCCGATCCAAAAAAATTAGTTTGCAACGAGCCCTACAATTCTTGTGCATGGCCCCTATCCCATGATATACTTAAACATAAATTGCTCAAATAACTCAACTAAACTCAAGTATAGAAGCCAATTAAGTGGCTATTACCACGGACATGATAAACATCCTATGTTAGGTATAAAAATACAAGGATTTGGAGCAGACACTTTTTTGAGTTGGTCCACCCCGACTTCTAAGCACTTGTTTCGGCTCCGCTCTGTGCTGCGAATGTTTTTAATAGGAACCATATTATTTTTGGCTTGTATTTTGTTAATTCAATGATAGGTATGCGTGTGATTTCTTAAAAAATTATTTTTAGACTTTATTTGGGTTATTTTCAAGATATGTGTACATATACTGTCCCAGAGCGAAAAAAGTTATATTCAGCATATGTTAATTTTAAAAAACTATAAATATTACATTTCTTTAGGGATAATACATTTATTTAGGATAATATTACATTTCCTTAGGAATTATAAATATTACATTTCTTACACTACACAACATATTTATAATGCAAAAAATGCCGTTTACATATTTTTACCGCAAAGGTGCAGACTTTTGTTTCTACCAGTTACATGGTGATGAACTTGACATTAGCAGCGAAATATCTTCCAAAATCTATATGATAATTTAATTAACATCACAAAGAAACAAAAAAAAAAAATCCTTAAAAATTTAACTAGCAAATAATATACTAATAAACACTTAAATATAGCTTCAGGTATCAACATTACTTTAAAATAGTACTTAGCTGTTTTATTTAACAATTACCTAAAGTATCATTAGAGAAATTTAACCTGAATGTATCCCACAAATTTAAAATTAATTAAATAAGATAAATATCTTATTAATTAATAAAGAATTAATGATAAAAATTACTCGTTAAATGAAAAAATTCCTAAAAACACATAATAATAATTCAAAATGGCTACTTCAGATAGAAAAACAAAAGAAGAATCTTATTTGAAGAACCATGGCTGCCTGCGATCATATAGCGGCTGTCCAGACGCGGAGCCAGAACAAAGGAAAAAACGTTCAAACGATAGTTATTTTTTTCCTCACTGGTGCGCTGCAAACATGTACTAGTTTTGTATGGAAATACATTACGAAAGCGTTGTTTTTGCCGGGTTTGCATCATGAAGATTTCTTTTTGGTAAACTTTTAGATCATGCATTACTGATGGGAAATATGTCTCCCGATGTTTAATTGTGTCTAACGTATACATATTTATTTTAAAGAAATTTTTCATCGTAAATGTAATAAAACGATAGAAAGCAGGAGAGTGTTTTTTCTAAGCATTAAATTAGTGAATGCATACATTTTATAATTTTAGGGATTTACTAAATTCACGTTTGATTTATATGCATATATTTGATTTGTTTTTTCACTCCATGTCACCTGTACAATTATTCTGCAACTAGAAATCGTGAGTTTGATGCTTTAGATGATATTTTTAACCAATGAGGGCTGACATTTGCATTTTCCCCTTATGTCTCGAACTTTACTGGTTTTATTTATTTGTACTTCATGTTATTAATAAGAAAACAAACGTCATTATAGCCCAAATTTCAGAAAACATATTTCGGGACAAGAGGAATCCTTTTATCAATGAATAGAGTTGTACGCATCTGAATGCAAGTAATTCAAGTGATTTACACTCACTTGGATTACTTACATTTTTTAGGTCAAATCTTTACGCATTGATAAAGGGGTTCCTTTTAATTCCAAAACATGTGTATGGAGTAATTTTTGCAACTTGCGCTATAAGAACGTTGGTCCGCTCATTCATTTTTTACCACTCAAAAGTAAACTTTGAACTTCATATTATGTCTAGATTATGCTTTAAAATATTTTTTTTTTTGTTCTGAGAAGTTTAAATTTCTTATGCTTGTATAGAATGATAAAGTTAAAAGTGGAATGAGTGAAAGAGAATCTATATTATAAATCTAGTATTATACCTTTTTAAAATTAAACTCGCGCGACATAAACAAGGGTTACAATTGAAATACCTAAAAGGAAGGGAGACTTCCCTCTAAGATTTCTTGTTGATTCTCCACGCGTTCATGAGTACACCCATTTTGTACACCATAGAGTCTTAAAACATAGAAAAGTAAATAAACTATCTAAGGGACCGTTCATTTATGATGTCAAGCTCTTTTCCGATACACTTGACCCCCTCCCCCCTTGGTCACAAAATGTCACAATTCAACGAACCCCCTTCCCCCCTTTGTCACACGTCACGCTATGTTGTATAAGCCTGATGTCACACTTCTTGTTACCCCCTCCCCTCCCCTTATCACACTTTGTCACAATTTTACGAACCCCCCTCCCCCCTCGAAGTGAGACATCATTTATAAATGCCCCCTAAAACGTATTTCCGATTTCTAATTTAAAAGTGGGGAAACATTAATTTACGAAAGGATTTAAGGAAAATCAGGTTACAGAAAATCAGAGAATCCGAAAGCTTTTGGTAGATTTCATCGAAGAAATGCCGGTTGCAAAGTCTTGGTATTAAAAATTGAGAATATTCAGTGTAGTCTAGAAAAAAGAAAAAAAGAGGTGAGAGGGGGTAGGCTTACAGATAAGAGCATAAGTTATTGTAATGAAATAGTGGTGGGGGAGGGGGCTTTTGAAAAGTGGAGGGACGATCGTGTAAAATAAAAAAGGTTTCGGTCGGTCCTGCCCCCCTCCCCCCGACTGAGAATACTCATTGCTTTTTGTTGTCAAGGAGTAAGTCATCTAAATAAAAATGTTTAAAGGGATATTTAAAGAAAAATTGCTCTTATCCAGAGGTGTCCACGAGGGAAGTTCATGGCGTAGACTGCGCCATTAAATTTTTTGATGAAATTTTTGACACCCCCTGGACAGGGGGGCATGCTTTCAACGAGTTTCAGCCCTTTTGGGTGGTTGTCTTTTTTGGGGGACTTCGTACCTATTAGTATGCACCATCTTGCTTAAAGGGTTAGCACCCATGTATTGTCAGTTACAAGTTTTAAAAATAATCTTGATAACTCTTTACTGCATATAAATTTAACAAGAAGTTCCGTCTAGAACTATACGAGCCTACTTTCCCGTATACACCAAATTCAAATTTATAGTCTAGCTATCTCTTTCTCTCTCTTTCTCATTTATCTTTAGTTCTTAATTTTTTCAAATATACCTTTTTCAACGGACAATACATATTCGTTCACGCATTCATTTTTTCCTTTATTAAGCCATTCATTTATGCATTCGTTCGTTTACTGATTCAAATGTTTATTCATTCATTTACTCATTCATGTATTTATTCAATCATTTATTCACTGAGAAATATCCTTAAAAATTCCGATAAAAAAATTTCATAGGAAATTAGGCTCGTTAGTTCTGGAAGAACTTTCTATTTGTACATGTTCTACGTTATAAGAGCTTTCCGATAAAGTTTGTTCCAAACAAATTGGTCCGTTAGATCAGGATTTATATAGGATTGGAATTTCCCCGTAAGCGATATGTTAATTTTTTGAACTGTTCAAAAATGAAAAAAAACTGTTCAAATTGATATTTCACGCCAAGCGCTTCTTCCAGTAAGCTTGTGCATTGAATATGGATCTTGTACCCAGAGTTTAGATAATTTGCTTCATTTTCGCCCATAGGCGCTAATGTTAAATTTTTTTGAACTGTTCAAAATTGAACGAAAAGTTGTTCAAATCAAAAAGTAAAATATAGAAATGGGATGTCCTCGCCGAGATCTTTCGAATGCAAAAAGAATTTTTCCAATCGGACAATTCGTTCAAAAGTTATTAGGGGGGGACAGACCGACAGACAGACAGACCGACAGACCGACCGACACACTTTTTCCCCATCTCAAAACCCTACTTTCAAATTTTTTATTTTTAATCTTTATTTAATTACTTAACTTATTTTTGACTTTTCTTGATTTCTAACGATATTTTCACGATACATTAAGATTTCTTTCATGCTTTATTATTATTTTTTTTTACTTTTACGTGAAAGTAGGCTAAAAAGGGGTTGGAAAAGGTTGTTTGTTTTTAATGTTATAGTCATATTATATATATATATATATATATATATATATATATATATATATATATATATATTATGACCAGGGCCCAATTTAGGGGAAAGTCGGATAAAATCGGGTAGGTGGATAAAACCGGGACCCAGCAGTTTTAGCTTGATTAGTATTGCTATTTGTCGGAAAACGCTTGAAACTTGTTGCAAACAACCACCGTGTTATTTGAAGTTAAATGAAAGGCAGTGTCGTTTATTTGTTTGTCAATGCCGATGTTTCGAAAAATTCGAGTGGAAAAGTTTTGATTTTTACACCACCGATTTCACTTTGTAGTTTCTAATTGCTTAGAGATTTATTTTAGGTAAGTACAACATTTGATAACACCTTTTTCAGCAGTTTTTTAAAATTATTAAACCAGGTTTTGCATCATGTTTGAAATGTGCTAAGCCGTCTTTTCTGATTAATGGCGTTGTCGAATAAAACCGGGACCTTTGCAGTCGGACAAGAACGGGTAGTACCCGGTTTTGGACGATCTATTTTTTTACTGTGTGAAATATAAATAGTTTAATTTGTAAAATATAAATCTTAAAGAATGATCTCATAAATGGTATAAAATTAAATCTTTATTACTTTTTAGGATAGACTTCGTATGAATATAGGCTACTATATTATAGTATCCCACTTAGTACAAATATAAAATTAAAATTATTAACATTTAAAATAAAAATTATTTTTTAAAAATTAAACTGTGTTTGTCAGTTTATTCCAAAAAATGTTCTTTTTTTTAAGTAGGGTAGAATGAAAAACTTAATGCTTTTACAAATTTATAATGTTGTTAGAATAAAAATTGCACCCACAAAAACTAAGGCTGCTCGTCAGTCAATTACCGAATTCAGCTAACTTACGTCTATAGGCGTGTAATGCATTCGTATTTTTTAAAGTATCTCCTCGGGAAATTAATTAAAAAGAAGACATCTTTTAAGAAGTCTACACAGAAAAAAGAATTCAAAAATACAATTTCCCGAAGAGATATTTTTAACCCACCTATGTTTCTCAGTATAGGACAGCTATTGTACCAATTTATTGTTATAAATAAATATTTCAGTAGTGAGACAACAGAACTTTTTAAGTGTTCCTAAACATACCCGGTTTTATCCAACTTGGTTGGATAAAACCGGGTACTTTTATACTTCCAAAAAAATCTATTTACCCTCCAAAATACTGTTCTTCCGCATTGAAGAATATTTATTTCTGTAACTAAAGAACTAATTTATCATCCAAATAGAAATTTAAGCAATTTTATTCACTTAACTGCTTAGGAAAAAGAAAAAACACTTTGGGACCCGGTTTTGTCTAACTTTCCCCTACATTTTGAATCACTATAGGCACAAATCATGTTTGGGGCCCCTCACACAACACAAATTTTTTAAACATAAAATTTTGGGGGCCCCAAAGCGCAAAAACTAATCTGTTTTCCAAATTTCTAAGAGTCAGACTAACATTTGGGAGCCCTCAGCGTTCAAAATGATTTTGTTTTTAAATTACAAAATGTTTGAATAAAATATGGGGGCGTCCAAAGTGCAAAATCGATTTTGATTTTCAAATTTCAAATTGTCAGACCAAAATTTGGGGCCCCCCAAAGTGAAAATTGCTTGTGGTTTTAAAATAATTTAATAATGCAAATTTTCTGTGAAGCAACAGAACACTAACAGTTTGTTTTTGAAAGATGCTATTTTTAAATATTTCTCAAAAAAATTTTAAATTACAAAAAGAAATAATAATAACCAAAATTAGGGGGCCCCTCAAAGGGAAAAATCTTACCTAGGGCCCCTGAGGCCCTAGGACAAAGCCACCTATTTAGGTGGCATAGGTGGCATTGGCCTCACGGGCCTAATGGTAAATAAGGCCGGGATTATAACTAGAAAGAAGGAAAAAGAAAACTTTATTTAATTATTTTTAAGTTTTAAATGTTATTTTTTTAAAAATGGGGAAGTGGAACAAAACAAATTTTTTTTTGCTCCGGCACCACTTTAGATTCCACTAAAATTTCGTTGCTCCAACGTTCCTGCTCTTCATTGGAGCATCTCTGCGCTCCTGCTCCACACTCCGCTCCTGATCCCTGTAAAAATGTATGAAAATCATTCAGAAGGTTACCCTGTGCGATATATTTTAATTATCTTTTCCCTATTAGTTTTCCCTTGCTATAGAATACAACCAAAAAAAAAAAGAAAAAGAATGGCAAACTCATTCCTCGCTGATTACGATGTAATGACCCAATTTAGTTATGACTTTAGCTCCCTGGGTATCCCGTTGAAATGATATCTAGGTGAAACTCGTGGTATTTAACGCTTTTCCGGATTTTCCGGTGAAGCATGACGTCACGGATGGAACCGAAAATGTCAAAGATCGTCCGGAACTCTCCTCATTCACCCCGCAGGGTACCAATCGATTCCTCTATCGAACACTAAGCAGAACTGCTCCTCAGGCATTTTCATTGAGATTCGTTTTCCTTACACAAAAAACTTTATTTTACGATACTTCGAACAATTTTAATAACAGGAGCAGAAAATTGCGTTCACAATAACTAGCAACTATTTTTAAATGTCAAAATCGCATCTAATTTTATTGCTTGTTTTTCAATAAATATTATTTTTGTGTCAATTCGTAACTGTATAAATTTTGAATATTTTTTGGAAGAGCTTTTTTACGTTCACAAATTGCAATGCTTCTTTTTAAATAAATGCAGAAGTTCTATCGTGGAGTTGCATTTTTTAGCGTATTTCAAATTATTTTTTTGAATAATTGCAAATCATAAAAATAGCATTAACTATTGTAACTATTAGAAAAATATGAAGCCATAAATTTAAAAAGAGGGGGAGGGGGGGAGAAAGAAAAATTTACACAAGCAAAACAGCAATTTCAAACTGGATCCCCCCCATCGCCAGGGAAACTACTTTTGCTATTATTGGAAGAAGGTTTTTGAAGCAGGTTTTGAGTTTAACGCATAGTTATTATACTTAATATTGAAAAATATCTCGATAAATGACATGATTTGCACTATTTCTATAAAATATATCAGGAAACATTTACTAGAAAGTTAAATTCCATAATTCATACACATTTAAAAATTCCTTCACAAAAAATTCATTGTTTTGTTAAAAATATCCTTTTACCTCATCGATGCAATTAATTTTTCACAGTTGTACCACACGAAACTGGAAGTGATTTTTAATGAAATGATTTCCGTTCGATAATTTGTGAAACATAAATACATTTTTGCACAACAATATTTATCAGTGGCAATAAATTTGACATTTTGTTAAAAAATATTTGATGTTTAATTGTATTAAAAGAAGTAACTTCATCAAAGAGGTTACTAATATTTATTTTCATTAACTAGCTGAATATAGCGGAAATTAACAGCTTGGATATAGGATTTTTCTGAGGAAGGGGCAATTTCTCTGCGAGTTTTACTAATTTTCCAGAAAATGCGTTCCAAAATGAAAAAAATATATAGATACCATTCGTAATTCACATAATCTTTACTAATATCTGACTTTCAGGGAGGGACAATGGCCTTATTGTCTTCCCCCTGGATCCGAGCCTGGGAATTAATATATAATCCGTTATGTCCTATAAGGGGAGTAATTGGCAATAATTTGTAAAAGATCCTCTTTGTTCACAGAAAAATAAATTTTTGAGGACGTTCTAAACTTGTGGTACTGAGCTTTGAAACCTTGTATACGCCACATTACCAATCTTAATAACTGGCTTAATAACTACGCACACATTCACGCAATCTGACCTGACAAGAATAACATTGAACTGCGTTTTTAGGTCTTCGATTTCTAAAAATGTGTGGGAAGAATCCTGACCTTTCAGTTGCGCTTTCACATTGCACTGATGACCATGTCATAGTGCTAATTATTTTTGTTATAACGCAAGTCTTCGAAAAGAAGAAGAGGAATGGGGGAGGGGGGACATGACCTACTCCAAGACCATTATTAAATCAATACATCGTCAACTCATTTAAAACACCAAATTAATTAACCCTATCACCTGTATCCTATAGAAACATACCATGGTATTTCCTGGGGTCTACATGAATCCCATGCAAAATTTGCAATATTAATGTGGTTTAATTATTTTAAAAGTTAATTCTGCATTCTCTTAACACGTTTACTGTCGACCAAGGGCTAGCGCGTGATGTCAATCTCTTGCCCCAGTGCCAACCACGTGCGAGAGTTTACAGCGTTGTGTTAAGTGATGCTCAGTTAGCCAGCCTCAAGCTCGTGCGTAAAAAAGCTGCGCATCTTCAATTGTTCTCCGCTGCAGTGAGCATTTCAGGTGTGTTTACTGCGTAAAGATTCATCCCTAAGTGACCGTCAGCGAGCGTAAGAACCTTAAGCGCAGTGTGAGTGATGTCTCAGTAACCAGCCACCCGTTCGCGGGAGGGAAGGCTTCGCCTTTGTTTCAATCTGCTTCAATCCGCATTCTATGTTATATGTGTCTACTGATACTACGTAATGTAAAGGTTCATCCTTAAAGTGACCGGCAGCGAACGTGTTAACTAATTTGAAAGTAATCAATGCTTTTTCTGAAGTTTTCTTGATCAATTGCATTTTATTATGGCAGCGCCGTGCTGTTTTCCGACGTACTCTTCTACAGGGGTCGCACCCCCCCCCCCCCCAAAAAAAAAAAAAACTACGGCCTCCTTCCCAAATGATGCTCCCACCAGATCGGCCAAACAGTCGACCAAGCCGCCCCAAAAGCCCCTGAAAACACTAAATATTATCCCCTGTAAAATTCCAACCTGCTGGACTTCTGCTTCTGACGACTACTTGAAAGTTTTGTTCTATGGTCGGCATGCACCCCAGGAACCGTGATAGGATTAAATTACATTCGTGCTTTTTTATGCTAATAGAATTTTCTATCATATAATAAAAGTTGATAGTGTATACGTTTTCAACTGCACTTATATTGCTTCAGTCTTCAATCTGATAAGAGTTTCTTTGTCCAGTCCAATCATGGCAAATTAAATTAAAATTCTAGAACTGATTTTTAAATAAATACACTTATTTAGAAAAATCATTAACTTTTTGTTTTCTATTTTTAAAAAAGCCAGGGCCGGCGCTAGGCTGAGGCGGTGAGGCGCCCGCCACAGGGCGCGTAGTTCTTAGGGGCGCATTGGCCATAACTATTGACTGCATCTTTTTACGTAACAAATGAAAAAAAAAAAAAAAAAAATAGCATTTAAACTGTTTTACAAATGATACATTAAAACTTCATCTAATTTTATTTTTGCATTGATATATATTACATGCTTAATTTTGATAAAAATCAAACACAGAAACACATCAGGAAGATCTTGAAACGTTTCCATTCCTTTTTTTCCTTTGTTGAACGGATATATTTTTTACTGGGTTATTTCTTGTTTTGCACATTATCCTTTTCTTCTCCACAGCGACAGGCAGCTTCAGTGGATTCGGAGGGGGCGCTTTATAAGTGTTTGCAGTATTGCAGTTCCAAAAAGTCTCTTCTTTATTTTATGACGAGCAAAACGCAATATCTTCTCTTTTTCTGTTTTTTATTTTTCCTTATTCAGTCCATTCTGATCAGCGATTGTTATTCGTACACAATTCGTTCCGGGAGACAGTTCGAATGGCGAATTATTTTTTCACATAAGATATAATGTAAATTGGATAATCCATTTCAGACCCACATATGGTTGCTTATTTAAACCTATGAAAAGCAAATGTACAGTACTGTACATGAAATTATACATAAATGAAAATTTAACTGCACTTTACTGGTGCAGAGGTGTGATGGCATAAGTGGAATGTTGAGAGGAGGAAGAGAAATGTTGGTTTACTGTTTGAAAGAGGAGTTACTTTTCCTAAAAACATCAGGTAACATCCCTTTCAGGTGTTTGCTAATTTTTTGCTGTTCCTTCTTTTTTCTGTATTTTTGCACTAAAAGAATTTTGGGTTTCTTTCTCTAAAAACCTGTCCAATGTTGTATGCCTTTGACGATCTTTCAGAATTTTTCTAAAATGGTCAACAACATTGCCGATGAACAAGTTGACCACAGCAGATTTAAATTTCTGTAAAGGAAATGCTTTGCTTATACTTCTTTCCGCCTCTGGAGAAGAAAATTCTCCCACCTCCTCTTGCTGCTCCCCTTAGAAAGTTAAAATTGCCAGTAAAATCTCAAAAAGTAATAAAAATTTAAAAAATACAAGGAGCCAAATTATTTCCAGACGAGTTCAAAAGAGCATAATTTCTCGATTTTTTTCTTGAAAAAAGCCAATCTGGCAAACCCTTGCCCCTGGTATCGTCCGAATCGAGGGGAAAGCGTACGAATGACGAGTTGAATTTTACTTGAACAAGTTGTACGAATAGAGAGGCGGACGAATGGCGGGCTTCCAGTGTAGTTAAAGTTTGTACCGATCATTTTTAATCTCTATTCCTTCATAAGTAAGGGCGGGAAAATTTTTTTGCCTCAAGGCGCCATTCGTGCTAGCGCCGGCCCTGAAAAAAGCTATGATTTTTGTTCTTCCATACATATCCTGCCTGAAGCTCTTTCGTTTAATGAGTTATTAATAGTAGATTTTATATCGCCGTTTTTTCATACGAACCTAACTAAAACCTCAGGAGAAAGGAGAAAATTATGATTCGACCACGCGAAGGCGTTTTTTGTTTCTACAATTTATTTATATCTATCGAATGCTATTTGAAAATAGCGGAGTTTTACGTTTTACCCTCTTCTTTGAAGCAATGTTAGGTGAAATTTTGATTTAGCGCCATCTGCTGTTCAATCTGAAAAGCATCTTGAAATTTTGATTGAATATTCAAATATTCTTCAAGGAAATTTTTTTTTTAATGAATTCCTTATGATTTTCCCAGAATAATGACCATGTAAGTCAGCTTTTCAAAATCCAAAAAAACAAACATTTTAACGACATTCTTTAAAGTACTTTTTTCCCCCACAATATTTCACAAAAATTTTGAGTAATATAATTTTTAAATTTTCATGTAAAATTTATTATAAAGATATTTCTATATTAACTACAATTTCTTCTGTAACGGAGGGCCTTTTTTTGCAAATTGTTTTTCCAAGTGATTACAAAGAAAAGGTGTTTGACACTTCTAAGATGACAAAAACATTTTAAATATTGAAATTTTAAAAGAAAAAATATCCGGATTTTTAGATTTGTGTTTATTGTGTCCGAATGACATTTCTGAGAAACTGAGTCACAAACCTAAAAAAAAGGTGCAAAAAAAATTTTTAAATTAATATACTCTTAAAAATCTTTTTTTTTTCATCTTTAAATTGGAGATACAAAAGTATCAAATGTATCATGCATTTGATACTTTTGCAGAAAGTAATCATTAGTACAGTAAAATTACCTTTGCATAAAGTAATTATTTGCGAAGCTTACGTAAATTGTTGATATCGTTTTTTAAAATTCAGTTTACTTGAAATTCTATTTCATTTTAAAATTCTTATTGTATAATTTATATTTTACAATGCATTCAATAACAGCGCTTTCAAATTGTAACATTAAATCATCATTACTTCAAAAGTAACTTTTGGCAACTTTTGAAAATGGATCAAGTAGCTGTGATATCGATTTATAACGAAGAAGTGTCCAAAAATTCATATTGTTAACAGTATGTGATAAAATAAAATAATTTTTGGGAAAAAATAGAACCAACTTCAAATTATAAATTGCTCTAAAATGTGAAAAATAAACATCAATACGACTTTTAAACATAATTTTTGAAGCCGGTGCAAAATCATTACCATTACGCTACGTTTACTTTGCATTAAAACTGTTGCAAACTCTGGGCCATTTACATTTGTCATTGATATGATTTGTAATTGTTCATGATTACAAAAGTAATCATGAATCAAAATCATTAACTTTTTGCTTCATTTACATTCTATTTCTAAAAAAGCTATGATTTTCCTTTCTTCCTTGATTTCATTCAAGAGGTAGGGAAGGATAAGAAGTTAAAACATTGAAAAAGCTTAAAAATTGCACGCGATTAAAGCACAAATGAGCATTAAAATGCAGACATATGTTTCGGGAATGCTTGGAATTCCTTTTTCAATGCAATAGCAATAGTGGAGTTTCTAGATGTAAAAACATACAAATGAAGCATATGTCTGCATTTTAATGCTCATTTGTGATATAAATAACGTGCAATTTTTAAGTTCACTTGTGCACAAAGTTCTCTTATTATTATATTGAAAAGCGTTTACAATTACACAAACTGACCCTACATAAGTTTGGTAAGATATCACTTTGGAGTATGCTGTTCAGTTTTGGTTGGTCTCCGTATCTAAAGAAGGATGTTAACTTATTGTAAAGGGTTCAAAGGAGGGCTACTAGGTTGGTAAGTGGTCTCTCAGACTTAGATTATGAGGTCTGGCTTAAAAGGCTCCATATTATCAAACGGAGAATTAAGGGGACATGATTTAGTTATTTAAATTCATTAAAATGGAAAATGTTGACGGGCTACATTATTTATGCACAGAGGTTATTGTTTTAAGCTTTTCAAATCTCTTGCTAATCTTGAAATTCGGAAAAATTACTGCTTCAATAAGGTTATATACAGTTGGGATAGTTTACCGGCAGCGACTTTTACTTGCAGTGGGGTAAAGAGGGCTCTTGATGATCATTAGGGATTGGTTAATTGACTAGGACCAGCCTTGCGGGTCTCAGAGCCTGATGCTGGTTACACCATTTGTATTTGTATTTTTGAAATGTGAAGAAGATTTCGATAACTGAGAGGAAATTGTGATTTCTTTTGTCTTTTTAAGGGGGGGGGGGGGATGGCGGCAAAGATTAGGCGCGAATGATTTTCAGCAGAATGAAATAATTATCGCCCAAAATTTGACGACCAGCGCCAATTTCTCAATTATCTATATAGCCCCCTCCGAGGAAAAGCTGCTGCCAGGGAATGGAATCGTCTTGCAAAAATTGCGCCAAGAGAGTTGTGATAATATAAAAAATCGCCAAAGTTAGGCCATTGTATGTGACAATTAGATTCCTTGCTAAAATGAATCATTAATTTAGTGTATTGATATTTCGAATCTTGCGCGACATTCGGCTATGAAGATTTTAAAGGACATTCATATACTCAATGCACAATTTTTTGGTGGTCAACATATACACACATGTGGTATCCTAGCAAAACCAGCAGTTCGATCCTTATAAATGAGAGAAATTACGAATGGCTGCCCAAAACCGTCACAACCGAAAGTCTCCCGAAATCTTTTATTACTAGTGTCGACGATACTGAACATTTTTCTAACATAACGCCACACGAAAATCAGTCGTACCTAAATCACATTTATAGAAAAATTGATAGAAAGTAAGTCTTAAATGAAATATCTTTTTCAAACCCAAGATAAGATATTAGTACCATTCTTCCTAAAACATCATTCTGAATTACCAGTCTTGCTCGGTTCCACAAGGTCTGCTGTTTCTTTTGACATACTTTCACATTCCAATTTTCTCAATTTAGAATCTTTTAGTTGCGAATATGTTTCTTTGTGTTCGATGAGATAATTCAATACAAATTTCAGTGGTTCTTTTGGTCTTTCAATAGATAGTGCAAAACAAGCTTCAGTTAAGATAGGTCCAACAGTTTTTTCAAGATATACATGATCTGGAGTTCCATGTCTTTTCTTGGATGATCCTTTGTTTGGTTCGTCGTCCTGTTCCGTTTCATTTTCTTTAGGCCCCGGATCTTCTGAAGAATCAAAGCGTGTTTCTGATTCATTCACTTTATCCATTGGACACTAAAATGCTAATTTTAAAATTGCTTCTGTAGTTCTTTCTAGAAATATCTGTGTAAAAATCGCCGTTCAACTGCTTCTAAGTGGAAATATTTTCAGTCTTTTCAATCGCTGATTTAAATTGTTAATTGTATGTTGCCAATCGTCTTTAAGTAAAATTGTGTATGTTTTAGTACCTAACTAGGAAATTTATGTACCTAATCATAATACAGAGTTGCATATTTGACAACATTGTCGGTGCGCCTCTAACCTCTAGGAGTCGCTACGAACAGTGTCTCAAAGCGTGCTTTTTTGACTAAACGCATGTTCAATCGCTGAATTTATGTAATGTTTTTTCAAAATCATAAAATAAGTAAAACGTTGAAGCGTGAGGGGAAAAATGTATCTTAAACAATAAATAGGAATAAACGACGGAATTGTTTTGCAGCGAGCCTAAGAACCGCGGACAAATCGACATTAAACCTGAACTTGAACTGGATCAAGTTCAGCCTTGCCTACATTAACGCATTGTTGACGCAAAGCGCCGGACATTTAAACAGGTAGATTTTCCGTAGCCCATCAATGTGCTAGAATTTTAAAATAAAATTTACCTTTTTGAGGAATCCTTTTTATTATACATTTATGGGAGATAGTTGTTATTACAACTTTTGGAAAGTCGAATAATCCACATTATTGAATTGAAAACTCTTTCAAATAGGTTACAGGCATCTTGAAATCGCATTATATTGGCTCCTTACACGTAACGATTTTTCCAAACGAATTCTTATCACAGAATCTGATGAGTAAAAGTAATCTTTTAAAAAGCGTATTATCTAATAGGTTTAGGATTTAGTTAACATATAAAAATAATAAACAAAGAATGCAAACTACCAGAGTCGAGAATCAATCGGCTATCGATAAACTGTAGGGCTACTTAAGCAGACGGGAGAGCAAATTCAAGAGAGAGTGAGCGTAAAGCGTGCTAAGCTATTTATTTGTTCCCTCGCTCTTAGCCACGTGTCTTCACTAAAATTCTTGTTTTCGCAAATCAGCAGAAACACACCACAATAAAGCGGAGGAAAACAGACCGCGTTTCATTTCCGTCAATATATTTTTTACTGTACATAATTTTGGACTTAAAAATAATATCTAATTAAAAAAGCTAATTTCCATGAAACTTGCATTTTTGAATGTGTATTTGCTATAAGAAATGATGCCCCCCCCCCCCGTTTTATTTTAATCTGTACGCATTCAAGAGTTCGTTCATTTGTATGTTTGTATGTTCACTATCACTATACAAAATCACACCAATTGATGGACTGAAATGAAATTTTTCAGAGTACAATCATCCCGTGAGAAATAAAACGCACGAAGTTTCATCCGAAAATTCGAAATAATTGATTATTATTATATTTATTTAATTATTATTATTTTTTTTTAATCTCAATTTCAAGATTTGTTCGACAATAAATAGTTTTAAAAAAATCTCATTTTATAAAATATATCATTCTGAAAAGCTGTTAAAAAAATTCTTCAGCTGGAATTTGCTAGAAAACTCTAGAAGAAACAGAACGTGAGTAATTTATTTCTCCCCAGAAATTTATTTCTTCTAACTAAAATTAAGCTGAGCCTTATTCTTATTGTGAACTGAATATTTTGAAGAGAAGGGATTCCAATAATTCCTTGCTGTAAGAAGAGAAATGTGTTTTAATGTAAGCTTAAGGTGTCTCCGTCGTAACAGACTTGCTATGGTTATCAAACTAACAGCGATTAAGTATGCTTCTAAAACGCAAAGAGCCAATCACTGTCAGCTGGGGGAAAATCCTTCTGAATGACACAATAAATAATGCCAATCAGTCAACGCGAGGGCGTGGTTACGAAAAACCAATGACATGCTCTGAAAAATTTTGAGGTTTAACATGTATGGAGCTAATTTATTTTCTCAATACTCACATTGTAGAGGTGTTTGCCGCGCAGGGTAAATTTGCTAGCGCATTGTAAGCGGTCGTCAATAAAGCCTTCTTGGCGAGATTTACGCCGGCGAAATGAAAAAGTACCTAAAAATCAAATGTTTCATAAATCCATTTTCAAGCTCTCCTACACATATGCCAGTTGAATGTTCTGGTGGACGAACATAGTGTGGAAGGGAAATCTTCCACACTATGTTCGTCCTTTTTACAGAGTTCATGAAGTTTTCTTGAGACTCAATTTGGGTGGCGATAAAAGCTTGATATATTTGGCGACAAAACGAAGATTGATAAGAAAAGATGTCTCTAGACAATTTTTGAAACAAAAACATGAACTCTATGCTATCTTGAAATTTTTAAGTTGTTTATTGTAATGTTCAGAGCAATTGTAGTAGGTCCCAAAAATGATTCTTTTGTTCTTAAAAACGAATATTTGGCTAAGAACTTATACATTTTCTTTCAATGTAATGAAAGAACACGAACAGACAGACACACATTTTCCCTATCTCAAAGCCCTACTTTCAATTTTTTTATTTTTCATTCTTAGTATTATTACTTTTCTTATTTTTGACTTTTCTTTATTTTTAACGCTATTTTTACGATACATTAAGCCTTCTTTCATACTTTTGACTGACTTCCCAAAGGAGGAGGTAATCAATTCATACGGTATGAATGTTTTGTTGTTGTCTGCCAATTTTGATGACTCTTTTAAAAATCGATCAAGCTTGGTCCTTCATAGGTCCCTTAGCCAGTGGCGGATGGAGACTTGATTTGGGAGGGGCGATTCCAGGCCCGTCATTTAGGGGAGTGAGGATGGGAAATACCCCCGACTTGAGTAATTTTATATATTTATAACTACATGTATATATATATATATTTAATGCAATATGCATGAATTTTATGATGCTCTTTGCCCCCCCCCCCCTCGGAAAAATGGGTAATGACAGGCGTGGGGGATTCTATTCGTGCCTATTTTACACACATGACACACATGCTCGAACGTGTTTAAACATTGAAGTTATTTAATTTTAAAATACATTTTTCATCAGTTTAATTGTGTTTTACAAATAATGTAAAGAAATTTCATTATTGTCCCTTTTAATTTAATATTTATTTCTCGTTCTGCTCATAGAATAGAAAATAAATAATATTCTTAAATGATATTCTATTTCCATGTCGTATCAGAGCAAATTTTTGATAAAGTAAGCAATGCAGATGCAATTCATAAAATAAAAGTTTAATGGAAATACTCATAGTAATATGAGAAGCAAACCAAGATAAAGAAATTAGGAAACAGAAACTTAATTATTAAAAATGAAAGAACCAGAGGTCATGGATCTAAGAGCAAAATTTTTTTAATCTAAGAATATGATATGTTATGATAGTCTGTTGATTTCTTTTTTTCACATCAAGATGGAACTCCGTAAACAATTCTTGATATTGCAGAACAAAATGTTTTTTTCTAATGGTCTGCTGTTAGCTTCTGCCAATTGCAGACCTAGTGCGTTCCCGAGAGATTGGTACGATCTCTTTCAGCGGCCCCACAATGAGTGTGGTATCATCGCCGCATGATATTTTGGACTTCCGGTTTCTCCACCTGAAAATACGAGCACCCGGACTCCGTTGATGCGAAATTGCACTAGGAATTTAATTTAGCCGAGAGCCAAATGCCTACTTCAGGGATCTTTTACATGCCGCATAATCAAACGTCATGGGCGCAGACGATTTTCTGCATCTTGAAAATCCACCAACACTGCCAGGCTCAATCCTCAGACCTGGGGCGTACGAGCTGCGCGCCTTACTACGACGCCATCATGCCGGCGCAGAACAAAAGGTAGAATCAATCATCACTGCATTCCCGCTTACCGATATTTCAATCACACTAGTTAAAATATTTCCATCTCCCTTTCGTGGAACGATAAAATTTGTAAATTTCAGGTAAGGATTTTGTTAGGAGGAGCGATCGCCCTAACCGCCCCCCCCCCCCCCCCCCCCGTGGATCCGCCACTGCCCGTACTTGAGTTTGACCATATTCGGTAATTAGGAAAAAAGTTATGTGCGCAAATAAAATTATATTTTTATTTTTTGTTCATAACTTTAGACTAAATGAACCGATTTTAATGATTTTTTTAATGGATAGAGGGTCGTCTGAGTTGAATATCGTGCATCGATTTGACTACAATTGTTCTTCAGAAAGAATGTTGTGAGTGAAAATTAAGTATTTTTCTTTTAATTAGAAAGGCTTGGCTTGATATTTCCTTGTTAAGTCAATATCTATATATATAATCTATCTATATATATAAAATGAAAGTTTGATGAACTTTCGAGTTGGCAACGCCCTTGTGGCTATACGCTCTACAGCAAAATCTACGCAACGTACGATTACGAAAACTGGCACAAAATTCTATCATATCTTGGTGGTTTGCACTTCGAAGCTGTTTTTTTTTTAAATTCGTTCAATATTCTTTAAATTCAACAATTGAAATATTAATCCTCCAGCATTTTTTTTACTTCACACGAGTTCTTGAAAGTGAATTAAAGTGAAGTGAGTTTCAGAAATTCCGCGGATGAATGTAAACAGCAATGGCGCCGGCCTTGCATGTAACGAAAATCAGTGTGTTTTAGAAAGTCTTTTCAGATTTGATTGATTATTTCAATGAAATTTATCTTTTAAAAGATGCAAGCCATTAAAAATTGCAGTTACAATTATATCAGTAGCAAATAATGTTTACTGCGTGTGTGATTCTGATCCGACATTTCCGAAAATCTTCGAGCACCTGTTCCGAAAGTTTTAAAATTAAAAAAAAAAAAAAAAAAAATCCGAAATTTTTAAAATTTACTTATTTTAAGATTTTTTTGACAATTAATATCCGTGTTTTTCTTTCTACCTATTTTGTACTACTTTAAAATATTTTCAATACAATAATTCTTTCCAGAAAAAAAAAAGACTTCTGGTATATAAGACCTTTTATTTAATTTCTTGAAGAATTATTTTTGAGCTCATATATATATATATATTTGCGTATGTACTGTGTGTTGAGGAGGGGGGAGGGGGCGGGTTGTTAACCTATATAGTTTTTTATTTTAAATTGATGGTGCATACTTTTTCTGCAAATTTTCTGTGAAGTTCGGAAATTTTTTTCCCGCTTTGAATCACTCATGGTTGGAGAGGTGGAAAATTTGATTTTCTTTTTTAGAATGTTGTTGGGCCTGCTTAAACAATATATATCGATTTCAAGCATTATTATTCAATTAAGCGGCTCGCCAAACCAGTTTAATTCAACTGGGATGAAAAATTTTAATATGTTAATAGATTATTAAACTTATTAGTAACATAGTATCTACTCATAAAAATAATATTCATTATTTCCAAAAACAAGTAGCGAAAAACTTTCACTGGAGCGGTGAAGAATTCAATTTTTCTTTTGAAATTGTTGACAGGGCACTGCTGCAGTGCCGGATTAATGGAGGGGGGTTGCAACCTCCCGTGATACACACATTCAAAATAGAATAAGTACGTGGTTTTTAAATAAAGAATTTAAAAAATAGTTGAGGTATTTATGCATTTTAATGAATGCAAACATGGTTTTGAACTGATTCGAACTCGCCGATTTAATTTATTCATCCTAGGCATTTGCCTTTTTTCGAATATGCTTTTAATATTTCAATTTGTAAGCAATACAGAAAGAGAGCTGGGGCCGTCCACCTTCCGCTAAAAGCGTCGAACGACAGCCTATGCAA
This sequence comes from Octonoba sinensis, assembly GCA_038502835.1. Classification (NCBI taxonomy): domain Eukaryota; kingdom Metazoa; phylum Arthropoda; class Arachnida; order Araneae; family Uloboridae; genus Octonoba; species Octonoba sinensis. The sequence goes on along the minus strand of CM076606.1, from coordinate 9,616,796 downwards.
GTAATTTTAGAACCTCGATTTCGACTAATTTCGAGGAAAATCCCCTTTTCCCCTCCCCTAATCTTACCAAAAATAGTGTAAAATTGAGTTTTTCGAATTTCAATTTCGAAAAACTTTTATGAAGAGCTGTTGCCGTCTTTCTTCCTATTACATAACTGAAGATAACCCAAAGTTGTTTTCAGCTACTTCAATATTGAAAACCATTTCATTTGGAGGAGCGAGATGCAGAATTTTCAACCACCGCCCCCTTGACGACTGTAAATCCACTCTGCCCTCATACAAATATCAATGGTTACAATCCGTATTATGCAGTTAAGTGTTGTATTTGATTGTGGAGGGAAATTTAATACTTTAGTATATTGGTTAACCGAATTAATAACACAATAGTAAATACTAATCTGTAGTTACTGTTATTTGTTAAGGGGAAAAAATCTTGAAATAATTCAGTCAACAGTTTTTCTCTTTCTTCATTTTTAAAAATCTAATGAGAATTTTTAATGCATAACATCCACTTGCTTGAAAAATAATGGAAGAAAGTAGGTTGCCAGCATAAAACAAGAAATAACTTGATGGCGCTGCTATGGTACACATGTTGAGAAATTTGTTCATCTTCAAAAAGTCGTTTCAAGGTATCTTAGATAAAAAGATCTTTTTTGCATTATATGAGGCTATTCTATTATCAAGCAGGGAGTGAACAGTGTCTGTGGGAAAATTTTTAGTTTTAATCTTATGCACAGGATATTCCATTATCCGCTACCAAAGAAATGTCTCTTTGACTTCAGGGGTGATACGCAGTCAGAACGGAGAAAAAAAAAAGAACCTTTAAAAGCTCCATAGAATAAAACAAATACTTTAAATTGGATTTTTTTTTTCTCTCTTTTGAACTGAGCAAAGTGTTTCCTTAAAAAAATATATTCGCAATGTTTTTTAACCGCTAATCATAACCGTAACGTCAACAAATACTTTAAATATTATGGGGCTCATGATACAAACGGTGTTTTTATTTTTCAATCTGCGATTAAAAAATAACATATTTGCTATATTGCATTTAAACTCATACTTCATGCTTACATGATTTTTTTTCTTGGAGGGGATAATCTCTTCCACGGGTGACACCTATCACTACCCGCCCCGGGTATCACCCATGCTAGCTACAACACTGAATTCCATACAATTTTCACTATCAACATACTTCACATCAAGCCTCCACTGATGTTTTTTTATTTCATCAAACTGCCTACATATACATAGTCCAGCATCTCTTCGCCACAGCTTTTGCTCTTCTTGAATAGGCTAAGGGTATCAGTAACTGTTAGATTTTTCAGATATTTACTAAATGGCTTTCTCTGATCAATGTATCAATTCTCCATTTAGCCTACTTTAATTTGTAGCAGTTAAAATTTCATATTTGAAATTATATCAATTCATTTCTCTGATTTGATTTCAAAATGTATGTTTATGTGTAAAACTACTAATACACTTAATTTTTTAATTTTTGTATCACAATTTACCCTTTTTATTGGTTGAAATAAACATTTATGAAATAACATTTATATTTTTGAATTCAGACTCAGAAAGCATGTACGGCTATCTATCAGAGTCTGAGTAAAAAAAAAGCTATGTAAAAGTTTTGATGTAATAAAGATAAATATGCCACATGATACAAATATAGATCTATAAATATAGGTTATTAGTGGTAGATTGAAATAATTTTATACCTAAATCAAAGTAGATATACATTTGTGGAAAAAGACTGGCTGAAATAAGTTTTTTATCGGCTCAGAAGTGACTTAAGAAGTCGCCTTCGGTGTCTTGCTTGGGGAAAAAAAACAAGTTGCGCCGTAGTCGCCGCTATTTTAACTTTGCACGGGCAACGCCGTTGCGGGTACTGCTAGTTATTAATAAATATAAAACTCATTGTTAAAAATAATTTGTTGGCATTAAGCAGTAATGTTAAAAGCAATTATAATAAGAATTTGAGTCTAAGCTTCTCTGAAACAAAAATTAAACTGCTTCAGTAATAAATTTAATTGAACATTTTATAACCTGTCATTCAAAGTGGATGTGCCCTTTCATATGTTTCTCTATTTTTAAAATCGAGTATTTACATGAAAAATGTATTTACACTAAAAAGAGTAACTTGAAATAATTTAATAATTTTTGGGGGAAAAAATACTAGAGCCGACTTCAAATTAAAAATTTCCAAAAAAAAAATCATTTTTTCAACAACATCGATACGACTTTTAAACATAGTTGTAAAATTCGGTTCAAAATTATGATAACCTTTTATGTTCATGAATCAATTACAAACATAAATGGCCAAGAGTTTGCAACAGTTCCAATATGAAGTAACACATGGTAATTAGATTGTCATACTTTTGCGCCGACTTCTAAAACTATGTTTAAAAGTCATATTGATGTTGTTGAAAGAATGATTTCTTTTCTTAAAAACTTTTTAGCGCAATTTTAAATTTGAAGTCGGTTCTATTTTTTTGTTACTTTTGCGGGGAGTGGGCTAAAAACAAGAAACATGCACGTACTGCGAAAACTACACCGGAAATTGATATTCAAAATTCAACTTCAGTGCCAATGAATACCATTATTTTTTCCCCTCTCCATATCTACTGCCAGATAGGTTCGTTCTATGAATACTATGAGGGTGCGAAGGGGGGGGGGGGAGCAGAAAAGTCTTTGCATCTTGAATCCGAATTCCCCAAGAACTAGGTAATCAAAAATTCGCTAGATGGTTTAAAATTGCAGATTTTCCCAAATGAAGTTACGCTAATAATAACAGCCTCTGTCATGTCCTTCAGTTGAGCTTATCGAACCACTCTGGTTGTTCAGTATCATAAATAATTGAAGCATTTTCTTCTCATCATAAGAGAAAAAAGAAATTCTTTAGCGTTGAAAATCTCTCGCAGTTCATGGCTATTCACCCAAACATATGACCTTCTTAATAAATAACTGCGAGGAAACACTTTTATCTTTGCATATGGTTACGATGTTACCATTAGGCGAAGTGATAACAAGTCTTCTAATCACTGTCATAATGGTTTTGACTCGAGTTCGAAAGTGGAATTCGATGAACTTTGACTTAGCCATTTTTTCCTTTTGCTACAAGCAGATGCCTGTTAGATTAATTGTTTCTTGTACAGCGTGGGTGAAAGTGTGGAAGTGTAACAGACACGCTTTGCTAGACGACTATCATTTCGAGAATGATAAAACTTGGAAGTGTTTTATATTCTGCATGAGGTCATCCAACTTGACAGTTGATTTGAATTCTTTTTCTCAAAAAAGCAACTTTATCCGTTGGACATATTGTATTTAAAATGATGTCGCGTTTTCGAGGCCAACATTTGCTTTTCTTCATTACCAAATCAAGACGAAATTATTTTATAATTTCTCACATAATGAGCTGATTCTGAATGTAGATCATAAGCAATCGTTGTAAAGTTGAAATTCACACAAATCTTCATATTAATATCGAATTTTATGTTTTAGAAGTATCCGATTTAAAACTTTTAGAATCAGTGCGTCATCTGTAAAGGGAAATTAATTTTTGTGTCTTCGTTTTGTAAGAATGTTTGTGAAAATGAATAGTCAAAATCTTTACCTGTGTCTATTATTCGTGTTTTTAAGTAATTTTTGTGAAACACTTGAATTAAGGGGCAACAAAACAGAGGTAAGTAGTAGTTATTTCTTTTTTTTTTTCTATTTGACTTAAATATATTTCATAGTAGTGACTTAATATATTTCATAGTAGTCATATATTTCATGTGTACATTACTTTAATGTCGTGGCAACAACACGACGCAACACTTTAATGACGTCAGAGACTGAGCAGACTTCACATATAGTTTATTAATATCTTAAACCCTACACTGCGCAATTTTTTTTTCTTTGTGAAATATTCTTTTTTCGTGTTTGTTTGTGCTAGTTATAAGTGGGAAAAATACTAAAAAAAATTCGGAAAAGTAGAATTCGAGAAAAATTGACATGTTGTTTAAAAACAACACTGCGCATTTAGGGGTAACAATAATATTTTTTTGAAAAATCATTTAACAAATGAAACCAAATCAATAATAAATAGGCATGCATTATAATCATAAAATAGCACTAAAATATGAAAATTTATTAAAATAATTTACTTTATTATTATTTATAAATTTATAAAATTTATTAAAGTGAAACTTTGCAGATGTAACTAATAATTATTAGTTACATGTGCAAATTTTTACTTTTATTACCAATAAAGTTTAATAATAAGTTCACTAAAAGATTTTAAACAAGAAACCTAACATCTGTAGGGGGTCTATGCGATAATGTTCGTATCTTCTTTGGTTGAGCGTGAGTTGATTTTAAACAACATTCCTAAATAATAATTTAATCGACCACTTTAAGCTAATTTGTGAAATATTTAACAATAATCTTCTAAAAGATACTAAATAAAGTGAAATAGAACAACCTGTGACACCTGTTCATGTTTATACTGCGAATAATGCAAGAGCATAAAAATTGCCCCCGAATGCGCGGTGTTGTTTTAAAACAAGTGAAAAAAGGCGCCTTAATATATATTTTTCTCGAAAATTTTCGTGCAACTTATATTTATTTTATTTTTAAACTACTATGTAAGCAATTAGAGACTATTTTCTAAAATAAAATTGTTGCTTAAAATTTGTAGAAAAAAAATGAAGAAGTTACTGTTTTTTACGAAATCAACAAGTCTTACGATTTTGTGAAAAAAGATGAACCTTGAGTTCAGTTTACAAGATCTAGGGGAAACTATATTAACTAATATGATCATACATAGAAAATGAAACGAAAGAATGCGCCACATGTTAAAAATATTACAAAATAAAAGCAATAGCGAACAAAAAATGGAGGTGTGGTTTAAAAACTACTAGGCGCAATGTAGGGTTAAAGATAATAAAACTATAAATTTAGCATTGGTAAGAATTTTATTGAATTTGTCACGTAGAACAGCTTTGTGTTGCCCACCATTACAAACAAACCCATTATATGTGTTCGTTTGCTCATCTTCAAATATAAATTTAACAAAAAATAAAAACAAATGGAGCAATGAAATAAATTAGAATTAATTCATTTTAAATCAAAAAACTTCAGAAATGGACTGATCAAACAGACTGATCTGTTTGGAACAAACTTTACCGGAAAGATCTTATGACGTAGAACATGTACCGATACGAAGTTTATCCAGAACTAAACGAGCCTATTTTCCCATGAAATTTGTTGATCAGGATTTTAAAGGATATTTCTGAATGAATGATAGAATAAATGAATGAGTGAATGAATGAATAAATACATGAATGAGGGAATAAATCAACGAGTGAATGAATATGTATTAACCAGGGCTCATGATTTTCTTTCAATATAACAAATCGGATTTTTCAAAATTTAAATTAGATTTTAAAAATCTAAACCGTATTTTTTAAACAGACTTTAGGTGTTTGGATGTTTATTATGCTACATTTATAAAAATAATATGACATGTTATACAACATATTTCAAGCTATTTTCATGGCAAAGCTATTTTTTAATAATAATATAGATAAAACACTTGCATTTGTAGTGTGTTAATATAGATAAAACACACTACAAATGCGTGATTCAAATCAAATTTAATCTTCCCTAGACTACCTTATGTACACTTTAACTACAGAAAAAATGAACAAATTTATCATAAATTTTATTTTTTAACTTTTAAAAGATGAAATATATCGGACAATTTTGTGTCATGTTATATGAGCACTTTATTTTTTCTGAGTGCACTTTAATAATTTTCCTATTTTACAAGTAAAAATATTTATGATATTTTTAAACTCACTTATTTAGTAAAATCAGATGTTCATTTTATCACTGAAAGCTTGTTTTTTCAATAAAATATCTTCATGGACAATTTTGATAAAAAAATATTTCATTAAAAAAAAGTTGTTATGGAGTATAGATAAAATATTTCTTCACGGATGTTCTTTTCAACACTAAGATACTGAAATGTATACAATATTCTGGATTACATATTGTGCGATATTAATTTAATAAATTTAAAACACTATTATTAAAAACACAAAGTGGATCATGATTATTAATTATTGCATTAAAAAAGATTGAATTAAGTACGCTTTTTTGTTAAGATGCCTGAAGTAAGATTGTGAAATTAAAAAAAATAGTTAGTTCTAAGGTGCTGAAATATGTTACACACACATTTAGACATATTTGGGGGGGGGGGGGTCTTTTGAAGCTTTCTTAATGAAAACAGAGCGTGTCAATGAAACATATTTTATGTTTAGAACGACTTTTAAAAAATGCAAATCGAATTTGAAAAAAGAAAAAGAAAAAAAAATCAAAATTATTTTAATTAACTATTTTTTTGAAAAAAAAAAAATCACTTGATTTAAATTATTGATTTTTAAAAAAGGATCGTTTGATTTAAATCGTGGTTTAAATGATGGCATAAATCAAGCTGATTTAAATCAACGAACCCTGGTATTAACCTTTGAAAAGGTAATATTTGAAGTAATTAAGAACTAAAGCTAAATGTGAAAAAGAGAAGGATAGCTAGATTATAAATTTGACGTTGATGTATACGGGAATGTAGGCTGGTATTGCTCCAGACGGAGCTACTTGTTCTAATTGTTTTATAAAATTAATCCTTGCCGTATTTCTAAAGGAGTAAAGAGAAATGTTAAATATTAATCGTGTAAATTTTAAGTTTAGAATTTATGAGGATATTTGTACTGCGTATAATGTATAGGATTTATCCCCACAACATAAACATCTTCTGCTAAATGAGTCATTTTCTACATTCACTAAAAATGATTCTCACGTTAGAAATCGAAATTGTGAGCTATCTTAGTACATCTTTTTGAACCGGGCGATGACATTGATGAGATATCATCAGAAGCTTCAAGGATATCTCTTGAAGTATCCATTTTGATCATTCGCCTCAGACTCACTTCTCGTACAAAACAGTCGAAAAACCTTCCTTCGTAATGTAATACTTAGCTTCGAAACCTTGTATTTAAAAGGAATTCTGCGAAGAAAATACATGATTTTTGCATAAATCATAGCAATTTTTAAACAAAAAACATTCCATATTTCAGACGACGAAGGGGTCAATTCAGAATGCAGCAGGCTAGGGACTGTTCATAAATGATGTCACACTTTTTTTCAATATGTTAGACCCCCTCTTCCCCTTTGTCACAAAATGTCACACTTCATCAGACTCTATTAAGGAGAATGAGCCACCGCAACGTGTGGCAGGGTACAGCTTTTTTCATTTTGATTTAATAATTTTGTGTTTTTTCTGTTTGTATTGAAGTATTTTTACACTCGAAGATTCAGGGGAACTTTAAAACAAAGATTATTTATTTTGAATGGCAACAGTTTAATTTAGCAATTTGCATTTTTATTTAAAAATTTTGTGTTTTTTGCGTGTGTATTTGTTAGTATTTTTGAACTCGAAAATTAAATGGAACTTTAAAACAAAGATTACTTATTTTAAATGGCAGCAGTTTAGTTTAGCTATTTTCATTTTTATTTTAAAATTTTGTGTTTTTTCTGTTTGTATTGAAGTATTTTCTTAGTTATTTTCACTTAATGAACAAGGGGAACTTTAAAACAAAGATTGTTAATTTTGAATGGCAATTTTTTAGTTTAGAATTTTTGTTTGTGTTTCTTCTGTTTGGATAACGCTTATGTTGGAACTTTTCAATGTGCCGAGCCAGACAATATCGAAATCTTCACAATAGAACGTCAAAAAAAAAAAAAAAAAAAAATCCCGCAAGCATTGTGAAAAAGCACAAAACTCAAGACCAAACAATCAAATTGAGCAGTTTAGATCTAGACACGGATTGCTTCTCACGTGGACAATTATATATTGCGTGTTCTAGAATGGGTAAACCAGAAAACCAGACAATCTAGATTTTCAGACAATGAAACAACAAGCATTGTCAAATGAAACATATATGTGCTTTTTCTTGCTTTTGCATACAACCATACTGAGCCACAGCAACGCGTCGACGGGTACAGCTAGTTAATAATAATAAATATGTAAAAGCTACTCTTTAATAGGTAAAAATTAATACAAAAGAAGACATCTATAAAGTAAGCCCTGGCTGGGACCACCATGTAACTATCAACAGCGCAAGTACTTAAGGGTTAAAATTTTTCTTTCGGAATTTTCTTTGAAAAGTGCCGATGACGAACTAAGGTTTATTAAATATAATGCTTAAGAAATGTTTATTTTTCATTCTAATAGAGCTGCGTATGGTCGCTAACCTTTTCAGGCCTAGTGCATTCCCCGGAAATCGCAATCATTCTTTTAAGTAGCACCACTATCAGCGGAAGCCATTACCACTTTGAAAATTTTAACACTCAGTTTCCCCCTAGATGGTGACACCTGAGCTCTAAATGATGCGAAACTGAACTAGGAATTTAATCTAGCCGAGAGTTTCCAAACCAAACAGATACTCAAGGGATCTATAACATGCCACACAATAATACGACATGGGCGCTGACGATTTTCTGCATCTTGAAAATACACTGATTTGAGCCAGGTTTAATCCTGTGAACTTGGGCGTATGAGTCCAGTGCCTTACCACACTACGCCACCCTGCCAGCTGTTTAAGAAATGTAATAACCAACAAAATATTCCTGTGTTGAAGTTTAGCTCCGTTGCAAATTGCCTAATTTAAAAGTGGTCCATGACGAAATATAAGATTTGCGAAAATCAATTCGATGACGAAATTTTTTCGACGGAAGATAAATATATTAAATGGTCCCAAATGGAAACATATTTGTCTCTGAAGAAGATAGTTAGCAAAATTTTGTTAATGTGCTTTTAAAACAGTAGATAAAGGTGTGATATCCAGGAAATGTTAAATCTCAAGCATTAAAAATTTCTGCAAAAATTGCTTAATTTAAGTAAGTTTTTTTTTCTTTTGTCATTTTCAGTTTAGAAGAAAAGAAAGATTATTTCAGTGATATAAATATTAAATTGCATTTTTAGAATGATAATTATCAGGGATCTGGAGCAGTCACTTTTTTGAATCGCTCTCATTGATGGAAGGATCCGCTCCGACTTTTAACTTTTCTTGCTCCATCTGCGCTCCGTGCTCCGAATAATATTAATAGAAATCATATTATTTATCTCTCTTTAGCCTACTTTCCCGTAAAAGTAAAGAAACAAAGTTAAAGTATAAAAGAAGGTTTGATGTATCGTTAAAAATAAAGAAAGTTCAAAATAAGTGAAGTTATTAAAGAAAGATTGAAAAATAAAAAAATTGAAAGTAGGGTTTTGAGATGGGAGAAAATGTGTGTCTGTCGGTCTGTCTGTCCCCCCTACTAACTTTTGTGGGAAGCCCGACTCAAAAGATTTTTTTGCATTCGAAAGATCTTGGCGAGGACATCTCCTTTCCATATTTTACCTTTTGGTTTTTACAATTTTTTCGTTCAATTCTGAACAGTTCAAAGAATCTTAACATTAGTGTCTATGGGCTAAAATGAAGCAAATTATGTAAACTCTGGGCATAAGATCCAAGTTCCTATGAACTAGCTTATTGCAAAAATCTCTAGGCATGACATATTTTTATTTGAACAATTTTTGTTCATTTTTGAACAGTTCAAAATGAATTGAAATAGCGTCTACGGGGAAATGTCAATCTTATATAAATCATGATCTAACAGACATGACTTACTTGGAACACACTTTAGCGGAGAGATGTTATGACGTAGAACACGTGCAGATACGAAGTTCAACCAGAACTAAACGAGCCTACCTTCCTATGAAATTTTTTGATTAATTTTTTGAAGGATATTTCTGAATGAATGAATGATTATGTGAAAGAATGGATGAATAAATGAGTGAAAGAATGAATAAATTAATGAGTGAAAGAATGAATGAATAAATGAGTGAATGAATGATTATGTGAAAGAATGGATGAATAAATGAGTGAAAGAATGAATAAATAAATGAGTGAAAGAATGAATGAATAAATGAGTGAATAAATGAATGAGTGAAAGAATGAATGAATAAATGAGTGAAAGAATGAATGAATAAATGAGTGAATAAATGAATGAGTGAAAGAATGAATAAATAAATGAATGAATGAATAAATGAGTGAATGAATGAGTGAATAACTGCATAAATGAGTGAATGAATGAGTGAATAAATGCATAAATGAGTGAATGAATGAACCAGTATTAACTGTTGAAAAGGATATATTTGAAATAATTAAGAGCTAAAGCTAAATGAGAAAGAGTGAGAGGGATAGCTAGATTATAAATTTGAAATTGGCTGTATACGGAAAAGTAGGCTCGTATAGTCTTGTACTTTGGAGGGAATTGTCCGATTCAAAAAAAGAAAAAAATCATTCGAAGGATCTCGGCGAGAACATCTCATTTTCAGATTTTATTTTTTTATTTGGACAATTTTTTGTTCATTTTTGAACCGTTCAAAAATTTTTAACATTAGCGTTATTGGGGAAATGCAAAACAATTTACATAAATTCTCTGCATAAGAGCCAATTTCCTTCAGACAAGCTTATTAAAAAATCTCTTGCTTGAAATAATTTTTGATTTGAACAATTTTTGTTCAATTTTGAACAGTTCAAAAAAATTTAACATTACGCCTACGGGGATTTTTCAATCCCTCATAAATCCAGATCTAACTGGCGGATTTGCTTGAAATAAACTTTATCGGAAAGCTCTTATGACGTAAACATCTGTAGATAAAAGTTCAACCAGAGCTAAATGAGCCTATTTTCCTATGAAACTTTTTGATCTGGATTTTTAAGTATATTTCCGAATAAATGAGTAAAATAATGGATGAATAAATGATGGAATAAATGAAAAAATAAATAAATGAGTGAATAAATACATGAATGAGTAAATGAATGAATGAGTAAATGAACGAATGACAAAATAATTGAATGAAATAATGAATGAATGAATGAACGAGTGAGTGAGTGAATGTAAAGCTAAACGAGAAAGAGAGAGATAGCTAGGTTATAAATTTGAAGTTGGGTGTATACGGGAAAGTAGACTCGTATAGTTCTAGACGGAACTTCTTGTTTCAGTTGCTATACTGATGCGATTATGTGTGATAAAAAATTGAATAAATTAGTTACAGATTATTTGTTTATCAATAAATATGGTAATGTTTCATATGCAAAGTGGTGTTGCACCAAATAATATAAAAAATACCTTTAGATTTATGTTTTCGTTTATGAATGTAATTCAAAGATATATCTCGGACCTGTTGAGCACAACAAATTTTTTTGCTCCGTTTCGATCCAAATTTCATTGTTCTACTGCTCTAGATCTCTCATTATTGTGATGATGTTTTTGAAAAAGTGCGAACAAGAAATCCTTGCAATATTACCACAGTATACAGAAATGATCAATATGCGTTTTTCTTAATTTCTCATTAATAAATTGCATATAGGTAGTAAGGTGAGCATTTTATGCTTTTAATGGCAAAGTTAAAAGATTGAAGCATGCTACTTTTAGACTGAACAGCGTAACCCTTTATAATGCAGCGAGAAATGACATCCCACCAAAGGCAACAAATTAAAGTTTCCCACTGGTAAACTATTTTGCCATCTCTAATTGATTTATGCTTCTTAAACCTGAGGGAAGTACTACATTTATCATTTAATAATAGCACATCGTTTTCAAATGTGCCCCTCCACTAAGAGAAAGAGGGGCTGAAAACAATTAAATACATACATACATACATATATATTTATATAGCCCAAATGAATTTATTTTCTTTAAACCAATCCTAAAATGCAAATTGTTTTAATAAAGAAGTACCAGATGAAAACGGCCTCATAAAGGCTTAATGGCTTGTTCAAAAATAAATTCTAGCTTACAGTATGACGCAATAAGTATTTATGGCTTGAATATTCATATTTTATATGGATACTTTCACAACTGTTGTTACGCAATTTATGCAATAAAACTGAAGCTTCCTAAAGTAATGCTATAAAAGTTTTTCGCATTTTTTTTTTATTGTTTTACACTTAGTGACACCTATTTAAAAGTAACTTACTACTTTATTCAAATTTATCATATGCATATAATTTATTTTAAACATTATATATTTGCAAAGAACTTGTAAACAATGGCTTTAAACACTTTTTGCAGGTCTACGTCATTAGATACTTGGAGGGAGGGCGCATCACACCTGTCACGGTGTTTCTTAACTTCAACCAGCAAGTAAGTGTAACAATTTGTATTATTTAAAAATCTCCAGCATCGCTCGTTACATTAGGGCTGCAAAGTTAATTCTTTTTTTTTGCATGGGATATTTATTCAAGTTATTAATTTAACTAGTGATTTTTATTGTCGAGTTTATGAGAGTAAGGTCAGGTGATGCTCTTTTGGGAAATCTTGCAGTTTTTTTTCATTGTTTGAGACAGTAATTCCCAACCTTTTTCCCGTCATGACCCTATTTTGAACAAATAAGCAACTCGCGAACCCATATATGTACACACACTTTCAGACAAGTACTTTGCCACAAGAATGATACGTTAGATTGCTAACGGGCCATTTCACTGTATTTTGTCCAAACGTAGAGTCCGCAACATGACACTCTTTTTGTTATAACTACGTAATTTACAGTTTAATTATCACCAAATTTTATGTTCAAATAATGTGTTGAGCACATTATTTGAAAATAAAATTTAGTGATAATTACACTAAGTTACGTAGTTATAACAAAAAAAAGTGTCATGTTGCGGACTCTACATTTTTAGAAAATACCGTTAAATGGCCCTAACTGTTTCTGAACCCAATCCCACTGAAAATATGTTTATTGTATAATGTCCAAGGACTTTAAAATAAAGGAATTTACAGTGGAATTAGACTGAAAGATCGCATTTTTACTTTAACACTTTTTTGTGCCCACTCAAACTGAAAATATAATGCTTGAAATGGAACTGAATTAGATATGCACATGGATCATAATGGGAAGTAATGCTCACTAGGATTTTGGCAGAAATTCCGTCTAGAGAGATGACTAAATTGAACAGTTTTCTCGTTGCGCGTGATTGCTACATCACAAGAAATAATGGAACGATTCAAACAAAAATTGGGTGTCGCCATATAATGAAAGAGACACCGCATTTACTTAGATATTTCTGTAAATTATTTGAATTTATTCAAATTCTGTACATCGCTTGAATATTTTTCGCATATTATTTGAATATTTCTCCATACTATTTGACTATGTTTTGTACGTTTATTTCTTGAAATATTTTTGATTCATTTTATTTTGGTCGGATATGTCGAATATTGTCATGTCACTAGACATTTTCTTTGTAATTTATGCTCTTAAGTTTAGCACAAAATAAATCAAAATCATAGTTAGTATAAGAAGGAGTCATTTGTTCTATGTGGTAAAGTCTTCTTTTAAATTAGGAGCTCCATTAGCGACCCCCCATCCGGATTAAAATCCGTAATTACCAACGACTCAAACGTTGGTAATCCCTGTTTTAGAATATCACATCGTAGCATTCGCTTTAAATGCGTACAACATATTAAGCTCAAAAACCTAATAAGGATTGCAAAAACTACTTGAATATAAAAAAAAACCCATATTATAACGGTTTTGCTTTTGTTGAAGTCTTTTACTACGTTGTAGTTCCTGTATTGATCAACTCTGGCTTTCGTAATTTAAAACATTGTATATGGAGTGAATGAAATTAAAAAAAAAAAGCATTTTAGGTAGGATTCAGATAACACGAGTCAAATTACACCTATTTCGAAAGAAATTTAGATATTCAATATGCCGAAAAGAACAGCGAAAAGAACAGGGTCTTGAATTCGGTATCTACTATGTCGATTTAATATTGATCCCTTTAATTCCTTCAAGATAAATGTAAAAATTGCAAAATGCTCAAGTTGCAGGTGCAAATTTTCGTACTTTTTGTGACATAATATTTAAAAAGCAAAGATATAATTTATATTTTTAATGGATGATATTTTATAGCACTTAAATTTTGTTTTGGTAAATTATACATGCTACTGCTAGCTATCAAAAACCTATTGAAGCTTAATTTCCTTTGTTTAACAGTGTGTGATTACTAAAAATTTCATTTTTTATTATCTTTGTAAGTTTTCCTTTTGGAAGCACGAAAATTGTTTCCTTTATCTTCTTAACCTAATTTCTTATGTATGTCTTCACTTTGCAGACAGAACTGGTTATTACCTCCAAAAGGGGAAGAAAATCAGAGACATTTTACGACTTCGTTCAAGTAAGTTTTCTAGAGATACTTTCACACTTCACGCGACTCATAATATTAGTTAAAACTCGTGCAATATGCTAAATAAAACAAAAAGTTTGCTGAACGCATCCCTGGCGTCACATATACCATTCATAATGTATTGTTTTTCGAAAAATAACAATTATCCTGAAGTTTTCCTCTTATTTTATTGTTTTGACAAATTTCATAAATAGCATATTATTAGTTTGGAATTTAAATATCATTTATGGTTTGAACAGTAGGGGAGAGGGGGCACAGTGGGGCAATTCTCACACATATTTAATAATAATTTCTCCGATCTTAACTTTTTGAAAAAAAAAAAAAAAATCAAAATATCTCCGCGATTTTTAGCTTGCATTGCAATTTTTTTAAAAGTCTTTTTTTTTTTTAAACTTATTCTTTAAAATAAAATTCATTTTCGAAATGTACTGAAGTTAGCTCATTGAGCTGCGCAAGGGAACACAGGTGATACAAGGTGTATGTGGTATAAGGATTGGGGTACAAGGTAAAGTGGTACAAAGAATGGGGTACAGAGAAACTAAACGAAGCATGGAAAGTATATACAAAATCAGGATTATGAAGCTTTTGCAATCTTTCTCGGCACCCTGGTAGCATGAATAGGGGCTACGCAACGCAGACACACAAGTTTTTATTTTTCTTCATTTGTTACGTACGATGTCATACTTTTACTTACGGAAAGGCGCTGTGGAAAATTCATAGCTGCAAAAAGGCGCCTTGACTCGGAAACAAAAGTTCAGTGCACTATCGGATAACAAAACTGTTTTAAAAGTTCATTTTATCCTAGGATAACTTTATATATATGTATTGACATGTCTCGCGAAAACTACTGAAATATTACAATAGTACAGCGCATACAAAAAACTACTTGAATTAGGGAGAGTAGCTATCTGAACTCCCATTTTAAATGCTTTCAAATCAGGGGGTTCTTTTTTTTTTTTTTTTTTTTGGTCGGTGATCAATCCTTCCGCAGCCATGTCAAAAATGCCAAGAAAATTATTTACGTACTTTGCGTAGTGAGAAATATCTGCATGATTTGATGGACATTTCCGGTAGTGATTATGAACAATGCAGTTCGGTATGAAAATCGAACTACCTCGGAGATCTCAGAGCTTATGCTAATTTAGTTCTGGGAATACACTAAATTTATCTCTCTTTAAAAAACATTGCTAATGCTAATTATTTCTTTTCTCAGGGATACGTAGCGTATAAAGATGATAATTCTAGTCACTGCTTTATTGAGAAGTTGCAGAGAGAATCTTTAGAAGCAGACAGTGAACGGCTTAAAAACTTACAGGTCAGTATTTTTAAATTATGCTGTGTAAGGTAAATGCACCAGTAGTGACTCACTTAAGGGCATTTATTAGTTATCATCTAAACTTTAAAGAACTTTTTCTAACTTGTATTTTTTTGTGGTTGTTCAAACTCTAATTTCAATCAAAAAAATCACCTCAAATGTCAAATCTTCAAAATAGTCTCTAACGACAACTATAAAAATTCTTCTATATTTATTTAATTTTGTTTTTTGCGCAGAATGGAGTCGTGAGAGAGTTCTATCTTCCTACTTTCACCGTTGGAGAAGACCTCTCTGACACATCAGAGATTCTTCAGAAATTTGGCCACCGTATAGCACATTTCTGCAACAGCAGCGTCGTCTCCATCGTAAGAAAAGAGGCACAGATAAGTAAGTAGCGTCAGTTGGGGTAATTGTAAACATGGGGTAATTAGTGCTAACTACGTCCTACTGTATATAGCATCTCTGGTCTTCACAGATTACCCCGAAGGGCACGGAAATCAGCGCTCCTCCCATGGGTGATTCTGAGCAAAAAAAAAAATTCTGAACTTAACAAGAAATTTTTGGTGAAAAAATATGTAATTAGGTGTCTTTTCTAGGTAGCATGTGTTACACGGTAAAATATGCAATGAACCGTTGCAAGGCGATAATATTGGTTGCAAAGAAATTTGCTCGTAAATCAAAACGTTCAGCTTCATTTTAAAACATTCGGAAATTATTAAGAACAATTTTTAAAAATCGGGGGAAATAATCTAAAAAACGAAAGATCGGGAAATTAGCTGACAAGCGGTAGTCTCCTTCTAATTGGGAGAGTTGGCAACTCTGTATCGTCAAACAAATCTTAAGATTAATTGAAAAATTAATTCGGAAAATCGAATTAATTTTCAATTTTCGAAGCGGATTCCTAAAAATTCTGAAAAAACCCTTGGCTCTTCCTTCAAACCTTCCAAAAACGCTCAACCCGCCATAGGGACCGGACTGGCAAGCTTACCTGCTTTACTGTCCCGGTGCCGTAGTCTCTCTACAAAGAGAGCCTAAAATCCGCCGAAAGCAAATTGGTGGATATTTAACGTTACCCAGTCCGCACCACGAAGAGGCCCCCACCACTACGGATTTGAACTAACTTCATAACTACAATTGTGTAGTGGTTTTGAAAACTAAACTGTTAATGAGTGATGACTTGGCAACATAGGAAAGACGGAAAACATTGAAAGAATTTTGTATGTTTCCTAAAAACCGTGGATACGTCAGTGGCGGATTTAGAGAAAGAGGGCGGTGGGGGATGGTCGCCCCTCTCCTGATGCAGACTTTAAGAAATTATAAGAACACGGTTTTTTAAAATAAATAATAATAATTAAAAAATACTTAAGGTACCGATACATTTTAATTACATAACTTCCAATGTTTGCTCAATATTTTGTGATTACTTGCATATTCATTATTAGTTTTAGTTATTTTTGACATTTGAATGGATTTAGGACATTTGAGGTAGAAGACAGCCATCCCCGGGCATTATGAACAGTGCTGGATATATGGTGCCCTTGCGCTGGGAGGCAACTTCTGACAGCATCAAACTCCAGTGCCTAAAAACGAAATTATGACCCCTTTTAAAGTGACCAAAAGCTGATGCCTTTCTAAAATGAATCTCTTATGAAATGTGCCTTTCTAAAACATAATATGGCGTAACAATAGAATTGGGAATGTTCTCTGGCTTATTTTAGGCTCATTGTTAGGTTGCTTGCATTGCTAATTAACTGTAAATGCGAGTGATGCATTGAAGATGAAAAAATAGATTTTAATTAAAAAATGTTCTTCGAAAAAAAAACTAATCGATTCTAATGTTGATAATAAAGATATCTGAAATGATCAAATAAATCAAACTCCTAACTGTTGCATGTAAGGCCATTGTTAGCAATTTCAGATCGCAGGAAGAGGGATGTATCAGCAACTTCTGGGGATGGACAGAAAGGGCAATTCACCCACCATTCTTATGGCCATTACGGACATCAGACTAACAATTACGCTCATTATGGACACGAGACCCATGTCACTGGAACTGTGGACAAAGATGGAAATATAAGAGATCAAAGAATTCAGCAGCATCAGGTACGTTTTTTTTTTTTTTTTGTGTGTGCAACAGTTATGCAAACTTTAATCTTTTAGTAGAATAATTGAAGCAGCAAGTTAAAAATATGCTAAATGCTAATGTAGTGTAATAGGACGCTGTATCATTTATTTTAGAAAAATCATTTTTCCAAATTTTACACCCCAAATGAAAAACTTTATTATAGCAGGCCTTTCCTAAGAAGAAAAAACGTTGTTTTAACCCCTATAGCGCTGAATGGGGTCTAGTAGAAGTGTCAATGAATAGTGTCTAGTTAAAATGTGCCTTTTTAAAACATAATATGGCATAACAATAGAATATAAAGCTTGAGTTTATAAACCGATTACTCGATTTTATTTTACTACCATTTTATTAAAAAAAATTGCCCGTTTGAAGCAGTTCGTTTGGGTACGCGGTAAAGAGAATTTCCTGCCAAAAAGAATTAATTATTTCAAAGATTTAATCCTTAGTTATTAGTTATTTCTTAGAATTAAAATTATTGAGAAATAATTTTACTAAGTTATTAAAATTTTTTCTCGGATTAAGCAACTAAGATTTTTAAGCCAGGATTATTTAATGATCCTCAAATTAAATAAAAATTTCCAAAACTTGTGATTGTTATTGATCAGTCTTATTCTGTTTCTGTCGTCTTTTTAATTTATCCTTCAGCGTTCTTCCTCCCTTTCTTATTGAATACTTCATATTTCATCCCAGTGGAGTCACTACGGATGACACTCAAAATGGAATTGAAGTTTATAAGATATAAATGTGCACCAATTGCACATTTTTTTTCATTATATTTCATGTGTAATCTATTAGTATGTTCATTTTATTTTGATAAAAAAATCAGTTTCGCATTGTATTTTTATTTGTTTTATCTTTTAAAACAGCAGTTCTCAATCTTTTTCTTTGGCGGACTACCATTTTTTCTTGCAAACCGTTTGCGTACCACTGTTAATGTAACTTTATTATATAGAATATAATACTAATAGATTATAGAAAAATACTACGACGACTAGGTTATTTCAATCACATCATTTTTATAGTTAATGCAGAGAAAAGCGTTTATTAAAATAAAGCTGTATGTATAAAGTAAAATATATGAAATATATAAAATACATTTTTAATACGTACTTCCAAAACAGCATTAGGAATACGTCTTTAACTTGAACAAAATACTTATCATTTTAAAAAAATGAAAAAACAAAATGAATCAGAAGGTTACTGCTGCATGGCAGGTACACGCAAGGTGATATCTGGTTCTGTAGAAGTTAGTTTTAACCTAAAACATTTGAGTCGTTTTTTTTTATTTGCTTCTAAATACTTATTTTTAATAAATATCATATTGGAAAAAGCAGTTTCACAAAGGTGAGTGGTTGCGAACTGAATTAAAAACAGTAATGCTTTTTTCTGACAGTAACAGGAATCTAGTGGTCCAGTTTGGGAACCGCTGGTTTGGAATAAAACGCATGCTTTTCGATGGTCTCAGAACAGTGGTGTAAATAGCGAACTGCAGATCTCGCGACCGCGGGCCGGGGGGGGGGGGGGGAGCTAACTGACGCACGGTTTTTAAGTTTCATGCATACCATTCTATGGGTGTCGTGCCCGAAGCTCACAGTAGGAGAAACGTGGCTCTAGCTCACATAGACCAGCATCTCGTGTCCCAAACTCACAAATACTTCTCGTACCCAACTCTCTTGTCCCAAGCCCCTCCCCCCCCCCCCCCACCCGAAGGGGGTGGAAACGAGGAAGATGGATTATTCTGCTTATTTTGAACTTAATTATAGATAAATGGGGATTTTTTAAATAAAATAAATAATAATTTTGCTGAGATTTATGATCATTTTCCCCTCACGCTTTTACCCCATGCTTATTGGGACTGGGCAGTGTCAGTTAAGACACAGGCAGTTTCCCCTTTGTCGGTCTCTCTTTTTTTATGCTGCAGGCTGTAAACTTGCCATTGTCGTGTTTACCATTATTTAAATTGTTCCATTTTTGTCACGTAACTTAGGGAGGCCAAACACTTGTGTAGGTTATTAGACCGTCTGTAGTCTTACATAATGTTTTCAATTTTTTCATCCAATTGTGCATAAACTTTTATTTTCTTTACTCCTGCGGTGCAATTTCTTTTGTTCTTAACTGGTTGGATATTTTTACCGATTAATCTTTCAAAGACTTTAGAAATTGTATATTGTTTTTTTTTATGCCAATTGTGAGTTTCACGATTTCATTGGATTTTTGGTCATTACATAATTGAAAGGGAACACTGGGAGTGTCCATCGATTGTTCTACAAATTAATCTATAAAACGTTTCAGTTTGTCGTTATTTGGAGTATTTTCCATGAGTTGGAAAAAGACTTCAGACTACTACTGTGAGCTTCAGACACGTGAGCCGGTCTAGGCTCCTCCCGACTGTCAAGTTGATACGTCGGGGAAAGGGGTGATATATTTGTGAGCTTGGGACACGATATATTGATCTATGTGAGCTAGAGCCACGATTCCCCTACTGTAAGCTTCAAGCACTAGAGCTTCGGCCACGGACCCGTACTATGCGGAGAACGTGAATACAATTTACGACTGAGGGACGTTTTTATGCTGCGGGTAGAGGGCGTAAATAAGTCAAATTACACAGTTACGCCATTGAGGCGGAATGTCTGAAAATGGGACTTCATAGTGGCATGATTCGTTTTTTTTATTTTCTGGAGCTTTTTGTGGCGAACTTCTCTTTTTTCTTTCGTTTGAGACGGGAAAAGGGATATCAAATGTCCAGCGTAATGTCATTTATTATAAATTTAAGACATAGTTTTGAGTTCAGTCCCAACTACCAGCTGTACTGCAATATTAGTTTGAAATGATTAGTTAGATTGTAATTCTCTCCAAGTCATGTATGAACACTGGTAAACGTATAAAAACTTCTTTATGCGTTTAGTAAACAACTTCATGTGTTTGATCTCGCTAAATAAATAAAATGAAGTTTAGAAAGGTTTTTTGCTGAATTCAAAATTGTATGAACTTCATTTTTATGTACAACATTTAGAATAATTTATTTATCTTTGGGGGGGGGGGGCGAAGTGAGAGCACAAATTTTCAAATTATGACACTGTTAGATAGGCTATTGTTCAAGCATTTCTCTTTTGAAGCAATTAGCCCTCGTCATGGGAATGTGCGAATATTCAAACGACCTAGGCTGCTATTGTGAGATATTGACTTTTTATTTTCAAGTGGGGAATTAATAGTAATTAATCTGCCTTTTATTACAGATGAGATCAGAGGGTTCGCAGTCCATGCCTGTTCAAGAAGCTCCAAACGATTTCCAATCAAGATCTGATGATCAAAGATTTCATCAGACGAGCCCGATGCATGGACGGCCTCTCACAGCAGCTCAAAATAATTTTAATACAATGGGAAATGAATTTGGACGTAATAGCGGCGGCCAATTTTCTCTCCAAACTGACCAAGAAAGTGGTTACCAACTAAATTTGCCCCTTGGATTAAGAGCAGGAAATGCGTACAGAGGCGGTATTCGCAGCCAAGGTCAATATGGAGTGGGCAGAACGCAACCACAGATATCATCTGAATTTCAAAGATACCCAAGTGGGCCTAAAGTAACAACAGGAGTATTAGATGGCACAAAAGTTGGTGGTTTGCCAATGGCACCTGACCACAGAGTTATACGTCCGCCCACGCATCCTAAACCTATTTCGCCCGAAATTCAGTACACCAATGGTAGGGTTCAAGTACCGAGCACGCCAGGGCTACGTTACGATGAACATGGAAGGCCTATAACAACGGATGTAGTTTCAGAGCGACGCTACGATGAACATGGAAGACCAATAACTCCAGGTGTTGTTCCAGGACAGGGCAACGATGAATATGGAAGACCCATAACTGCAGATGTAGACCTAGGTCGTCGCTACGATGCGCGTGGGAGGCCCATAGATGCAGGTGCATTTCCAGGTCGTCGCTATAATGAATATGGAAGACCCATATCTGCAGGTGCATTTCCAGGTCATCGCTATGATGAATATGGAAGACCCATATTTGCAGGTGCAATACCAGGTCGCCACTACGATGAGCAAGGAAGAACTATAGCTACAGATGTTCCAGGTCGCCACTTTGATGAACATGGAACACCTATAACAAAAGATGTAAGTCCAGGACTCAGAGATGGGGATCAGATTAGTCCGGCTGCACAAAGACCTATGCTTCCAGTCGGCACTGTTCCCGGCATACGCAAAGTTTCAGGCCATCCAACATCAACATATTCAGGAGGACATGACGGCCTCCCCTTAGGGATTTCCACTATGTCTGGCGAATCCAGCGGTTTTGTACCAGGATCTGAAATTCCTAGACAACATCCTGGTTTAGCTGCACCTGGTTATCCTCTTTTAGCGGAAGGTACTTCAGCCAGTCAAGATAGTTTACATGAAAGATACCGTCCTGGTCAATTTGTCGATGGAAGAACAAATATACCTGGTTACATGCCAGGAACGCTCCCGACAGGACCTCCTGGATCTCCATTATCAACTCCACAAGGTATTTATACGCATCCTTTCAGACCATCAAGTACTCCAGTTGAAGTACCCGGACAACAAATAAGAAGTGACGTAATCTCCCCCGAAAGCGTACGACTAACGGATTCACAAGGGAAATTAAGCCGCGGAGTTCTACCAGATGCACGGATTACAACTTCTCCTGAAGCAGCTCAGCTAATTACAAGACATCAAACTTCTCAATACCCTGATATTCCTGGCAGAATACAGGAACGTCCGTATGTTGCAAGAGATTTTAGGTCCCCAACAAATATTAGAACACCTCATTTACAAGCAGCAAACGGATTAGGTGATTCTTCAAGAATTTCTGCAACCAGAATTCCTGGAAGTACTTTTGATTCTCATGGTACTCCATTAGATTCGGTTTATTCAAGAGGGATTCCGTCAAGATTTGATGATTCGAGAGGAAGAGAAACCATTCAACATGGCTCACGTAGTACAGATGCATTAGGTGCTTCATGGCCTCGGAGAGCTGATGTACCTAGCAGCATAGATATTCGTCAAACATCAGAAGGAAGAAATGGAGACAGTAGAGATAGTCAATTTGGAATCGGATCAAGAGATTCGGCTTCTTCTCAAACACAAATCCAAAGTGGATTCGAAGGAACAGCTGCAGAAGCATCAGCAGCTGGCAATTATAGAGGTCTAGGATCTAAAACTCAGGTTCAAGGAGGATATACAGGAAATGGCTCGTTTTCAGCTCAAGCTCAATCAGGTTTTACAGGTGGTCTGACACAGAGTCAAGTACAAGGCGGCAAACAGGGTGGGTTATCAGGATCAAGTGCTCAAGTTGAGCGTGTTGGTGCTGCTCAAAGTCAAGTACAAATAGGACAGCCTAGTGGAGCTGCAAGCAGCAGTGCTCAAGGCAGGTTTTCTACTGGTACCACACAAGTTCAAGCTCAGTCCAGTAAAACTGGGGGAAGTGCAGGAGCACAAGCACAATCTCGTGGTTTGAGTAATAGCCAAGCGCAAGTTAATATTGGAGGAGGAGACTCTAGACAGCAAAACGGTTTTCAGGGCACAGTCTCTGCGTCCGTCCAGGGTGGACTTTCATCAGCTCAGTCACAAACGCAGTTACAAGGAGGTTATGAATCTGGTCGAACCTATAGTGCCACAGCGCAAGGAGGTTTTGGTTCAATGTCAGCATTTCAGAGTTCTATACCAGCAGATGCATCATTGGCTTCTCAAACTAGGCAGCCTAGCATTTTACCTCCACTCCAACGGATAGATTTTCCAAGTATTGGAAGTACTGATAGGCATCATGCTACCGGCGTAAATGGTCAAGGGATTCACTCGGTTCGTTCTGATTCTGTTCCACAAATTACAGATGGAATTAGACTTCCTGGAATCAATGAACTGATTACACCCAACGTAACTCGCCCTAAAGAAGAACGTCTCAGACGTCCTCTCCCACCAGGTTATGAATCCTTTCAACCTGGCTTTCCTTCACATTTAATTCCACCAGATGGACTACCAGATATTTCAAGCGGTCGAAAAGTATCTGGTACTGCAGGAACGTTTCCTATCAGTCCAGACATGCCTAGCATTCCAAGAATATCAGGAGCACTTCCAGGAGTTTCTCCCCCACTGTCCAGTATTCCAGGTATTCAGGGAGGGATAAGACCATCAACAATTCCAAGCAGGACTAGTGTTACAGGCATTCAGGGAGTGCCAGGATCAACAAACATTCCAGGCATGATCAGTATTCCAGGAATATCAGGAGCCCTTCCAGGGATACCAGCAGAACATTCCAATATTCCAGGTATTCAAGGAGCGCCAGGGTTATTGTCAAGAATTCCGGGGGGCCTTTCGAGCATTCCCGGAGGATTGTCAAGCATTCCAGGAATAATGGCAATGCCAGGAACACTACCTGATCGTGTGTCTGGAATTCCAGGAACGTTGACAGGCCCTTCCAGAATGTCAAGTACCTTTCCCGGAATTCCAGGATTGTTTCCAGATAGTGCAGCAAGACCAGAAACATTAACAGGCACAATTCCAGGAATGCCTGGGTCTGTACCAAACATTCTTTCGCAACAATTTCCTAATTATCACCTTCCCAGTCAATTACCAATTCATGCTACGTATCCTGGATCTGAACAATTTCAGACAGGTCCAGTTGCTGGTGGGCAACCTGGACTTCAATTAACCCCATCAGATCACTTACCATCGCAGGCATACCCTGTTCATTCTAGGCCTCATGTTGGTCTGCCTTCTGCAATTTTACAGCCTCCTGCAGCCAGTAGGACCAACTTAAGACCTGCTGATATTCCGAATATTTTTCAAACAAGTCTTTCGGGACAACAAGGATCTCTTCCTGGTACTGTACTCCAACCGGCGATGCCTGGACAAGTACAAATATCACCGCCAGGGCCCATATTCCCTGACGGGTCGCAACAAGGACATGCAACACTGCCATCTTCTACTACTTCAGGATCGGTTCAAAGACCTGGCTCTCGCGAGCCTGATGGGAAAAATTGTTGTGATGCTTTCAAAAACTTGAAACAAAGGTGCTGTGGAAGTTCGCGCTCATCTTGTTGTTCCAACGGCGCAGGCGATAATGACTTTGAATTAGACGATGATTTAGATGAAAACAATGGAGAAAATTCTTGTAAAATTGTTAAAGCCATTTGTTATATAGTTTACAAACCGATTGGAAAAGCGAGAATATGCAAACCTACGAAAACAAATGGCTGCCGTTGAAATGGTTTGAAGATTAAGTGAAAAATCATACATAGAATTTTCATTCATGAACTTTCAAGGATAAAATTTCTATACATCCGTAGTACATCAACCTACCATTCACACGAACAATCGTAAATGAACTTTTGGTGTACCTGAATTAAAATTAACATGAAAAACAAATATCTTCTCCCTAAATGCATAAAAGAAAATAAATAAATGAATATGCTCCTAGAATGAAAACGTCAAGTAACTAACAGAATTAGTTTATTAGTTTTTTATTCTCTGCTGGCATAAACAAATGTATACAATTCATATATTCTGTACAACACAAGTAGCTTACAATCTCATTATAATACAGATATGTACAACAAACATTTTTAACAAAGGTACTAAGTAGCAACTGCAATAATATGTACAAGAAACTCACTCAACATCCATTGAATTGAAAATTTTCTTTAGTCATATATTAAAATAAATGTCTACTCCGACATCTGCTCGCATTTGTTAATGAGCTGATTATATAGTAGGATCGTGTTATAACAACTTCTAAGAATATATTAGTATGCATATTGAGAAGGCTAAATTTTTAAAAGCTTAATTTATGCCTAGAATTTTTGTAGCATAGAATCTTATTTAAAAAGTATTATTTAAATATCTAATCTGTCTCAAATGTTATTCACAATTTTGAATGCTTATTATGAAATAGTAAATTCATGAAATCACAGGCCACATTTTGCCATGCATAAAAAATGCTTTTAGGACTTCCATAAAGAAAATCATTTGTAGGATATGAACGTACTTGGTCGTTACTAGAGTTTTTACAGATGTAAGAATTTAAAATGACGAAAATACCTCTAACTCATTAACACACATAAACAAATACATGTTTAATTTCTAGCCTAAATAAGCAGTATATATGATTAAAATTATATTAATCTTGTATAAAATAATTATACAAAAATATACCTTGAATTTTGGTGCAGATATAGCTTTTGTGTAGTTTTCTAATTTTTAAATTTCTCTTCATTAAAAAAAAAAAAAAAAAAAAAAAAAAACATTTACTATTTCTAACATATGTATGAGTGTGAGATAAGTTATAAGTTCAAAAAGTCACTACTTTTAAAAAGAAAATGTAAGTTAAAAATTCATAAAATTGTTTGCCTAGTCACATTAATATTATATCCTATATCTTCTCGAAAAAGATTAATGGATATGTAAAGTGAACCATTTATACTATATTGCTATAACACGATGCTACACTGTCTCCTTTAAATATGCAACAAATTGATATTTTCCAGTAAAAATAATAAATATATTTACAAGAATAAAAAATACTGCATTTTATGCACTTAAAATCTTTCTACACTGAAATATTTACACAAGCATAACATATAAAACATTACACATGCATACAATGCTTAAAATATGACATTACTAGATTTCTTATATTCATTAAAAAAAACCGAGTATAATGGAATGCATTACTATCACAGCAGCCATAAAATGGGAATATTTCGGAACTTAAAAGTTTGATTAACTATGTACAACACATTTCAAAAAGTTAAATATTTGTATTAAAACTCAGCAGAAAAAAATTTCTGTACAAATAAGCACTTCACAGAAAAATAGGAGGAAATTTTACAATCCCCCCCCCCCTGCTTTTTGAATGTATAGTTTGTGAAAGTGAAAAGTATTGGAAAATAAGTTAAAATCCTTATTAATATATTTTGGGAACACCATTATTCAATTTAATATTTATGTCAAATATTTCAATTTTTTTTTTGCAAAAGCAAGGCTGTATCCAGATACTTTTTTCAGGGGGAGGGGGGGGGGGGGAATGACTTCGATACACTTTTGTAAAAGGAAGGTTTTAAGGAGGAATATATACTACATTGCCAAAAATTTCGGGGGAGGGGGAGGCACCAATCAACAAAATAAATATTGCAAAGCCATTCGTTGTTATTTACAAATTATAATGGAAACACATTTAGTTAGACAGTATATATTTATCAGTTGGTAAAAAATTACAAAAACAATCAATATTTTGAGCTATCAAATTTAGTACACATAAAATACTGAAATTGTGTGATGGTTTAATGCTTTGAAATCAATATAACTTTTTAGGTAAATTTAAAAATTATCCCTCCCTCTTTTTCAAGTTGCCATAGCATTTATGCCCGTATTATATAATTAAAGGAACTAACAGAGTGAAATTAGAGTATTGAAATATGTGTTGAAATAAGAAATAATCATCTAATGCTTTCTTTTTGTAGCAAAAACGACAAAATTTAGAAACGTTAACATAATCTATTTACCAGTAGATTAAATGGCACAATTGTTTTCTTTTTTTCCTTCAAAGAAGAATTTTATATTTGTAATTTATTTCTAAAAGAGAAAGAGCTTAAACATATGAGATGAAACTAAAACAATATTGTTAAAAGCCGATTTACACGCTACAATCAATGCTAGCAATTTATCAATTATCAAATTTTTTTGATTGATCGTTGGGTGTAAACAGGACCTGGAAGCCGATGAGTTGGAATTGGATTGGAGGTTAACACTGGGCGGCATCAATTTCTGCAAATTGAAATAACACGTTGAAACATGTAAACAACTGGAAGCCATTTCTTGCAACGATTTGACTCAGTTTGCAATTGCATCTGGTTGCTTACGGTTTATAAGCAAGAACTGTCAAAAGTTAACAATTTGGCAAAATCAAAGACAGAATCGCTACAATTTCTTGTAACATGTAAACAATACTCACTTTTTTGATTTATTGGAACAATAAATTTATTAATCACATAGGTCATAATTTTTCGTAGCATGTAAACCTGCCTTAACACATCAGAAATTTACCCAGGAATAACTTTTCTTAATTTTTTATAAGAAAAATTAACATATCAAACAAATTAACATATTAGCTCAAGTAATTTAAAGCATATCTAAGATAATGTCAAGTCAATGGCAAAAATTAAAAAAAAAGAAAAAGAAAGTAACAATACCCAACAGGACACAAGAGAAATATTTGAACTATTCAATTAGAACAATTATATTTGAATTCAAAAAATGAAAAAAGCTTCACGCAGAAGTAGCATAAAGTGGCGCGTATAAAAAAAATAGTACAGAGCAAAATAAGTTAGTTTTAAAGCAAAAAAAAGTTTAAAAAGCAACAAACTGAAAAAACTAAGACTTGTTGCTGAAAAATAATTCAAAAGAAAAAATGAATATTTAAAGTTTGAATTTATGCAAGTATCATGTCTGCAATAAATAGGATTTCACACCCTGGTGTCCTGGAAAGAAAGGTGAGTGGCTGCTTACAGACAAGAACATAAATTATTTAAATCAACAAATTAGGGAAGCTTGTGTTAAAATTTTAAAAAGTGTGGGGAAGGTTGTGTTAAATTTTAAAAATGGAGGAACGTCATCCCTCGGTGTGCTTCAACTACACCACTGATCTCTCAGCATCAGTTTTGATGTAAAAACAATATTACTTTAAAAGTAGCACTATTCTTAATTCTTTAATTGAGAATGAATACTTATATTACCAACTAGAATAAGATAATTGAAAAAAAAAATATATTGCAATAATTTTGTCATCATCTGTATTCTTGGAAGTTTTGAACAATAATTCAATGCAAAGAATTTAACACAAGCCAATTTTGGTTCAGGGAAAAAAGTACACTAAAAATTGTAACTTTAATAATGCTTCCAGAACATCAGCAAATAATATGTGTGATTAATTTTTAACAAGTTGTTAAATTACATTTTAAAATTTAAAAGATAAAATCCATCAGTAATTTGTTTATCCAACTTTTAAAGTCGAATTCAATTTAAACAAAAAAGCGATTGATAATTGACTGAATTACAATTCAGTATATACAAGTAAAATATTTTGATAGAGAATATGAAACAAGTCATTTGGCTAGAATTATATTCATAAAATAAAATCTTACAGATTGACTCTCAAAATTAAAAGCAGGTTTGTATTACAAGAAAATTTTCACACAGCCTAAGCCATCATTCTCCATAATGTCACATTAACATAAATTACATACAATGCAATCTCACATGAAGCAGTTTACGGCGTGGCAACACTGTTATGACTCGATGGACCAGTTCAAAAGGATAAAAACTCAAAAACTAGCTTTCAAAACTTAGTATTGCAATTTTAAGTTGCACTGTTAAAACTTCCTCGCATTGAGAGAGACAGAAAAAACAGCTCATTCACAAGTTAATTACCCAAACACAATGATAAAATGTAATTGTTTTAATCGAACATCTACATAACTGAAGGTTTCTGAACAGACAAATAGAATATTGGCTGATTTAGGACTTGCAAATAGTGTCCCAGTGTAACAAGTCCTTCAGAGTATTTTTGCTTCATAAGTTCATTTTAATAATCCAAATTTTATTCTTATATTACACAGTACTATATTTCCACTTGTAAGAAAATTTAATTCTGTAGAATGTTTTCATTTTTCTCCAGGATAAAGTTGACACCCCACAATATACAAAAAGCTTCCATTATACACAAAGTGAAAAAAAAAAAAAAAAAACTAAGATCATAATTTAAAAAAATTGGACAAATGAATAGCAAGAGGAAAAGCATTATTGAAACTGTATATAATTATTTTACCTATTTAGGCTGCAAAACATTCTACCCATTGAGATTTATTTTTTCATTAAAAATGCTCACTTTTTGAAAATGAGTTTTTTCATCTGCTTTTCGAGAATTTTCTCATTTGTAACATCTTTGAAATGATTTATAAGAACTCATTTTTAGTGGTTACCACTGTTATATGCATTTTGCTCTTTCAACTCATTACACCGAGCAACACATTATGCAAGCAACACAAATCCTCACATTTATACACAGTATTCATAAATAA
This sequence comes from Octonoba sinensis, assembly GCA_038502835.1. NCBI lineage: Eukaryota > Metazoa > Arthropoda > Arachnida > Araneae > Uloboridae > Octonoba > Octonoba sinensis. Next base: position 9,586,968 of record CM076606.1, on the reverse strand, counting down.
CTATCACTTTCATTTAATGTTAACAAAGTTGTAATGATTTTTTATACAAAACTTTCGTTGATATTGTGATGCAATAGATGAAAGCATTCATAAGATTATTGACATAAATGAACTTGATGCATTACCAGTGATTTCATTTCTCACTATTCAAAATTCAAATTACCAAAAAAAAAAAAAAAAACAATAATAACTTTGATCACCATCAAAAAGACAACTTTTCACTTACTATACACATCTGAAAGAAGTGTAGATGCATTTTTTGCTGTTTTACCCTCAATAGAATGAAAACTTTAAAACCATCTATGCCTGTAAAAGCTCTTTAAAAATATGCATAGATCCCTTTCTGCAGCAAAATGTTTTCATTATATAATTAACGCTTTCAATGGACTTTATCCACACTCCAAAAAGCTTTCAAGAGTTTATAGCTTGGCTGTACCTCATTCTGAAAACAGTTCAATGATATTTACAATTTCTTAAAGATCTCGCTCCAAAAAGTTTTTGGATAAGTCTACAAATTGTTCAAACTTTGTATAAGCTCCATCATACTTTTACGGAGATATTTTTCAGCAACTGGTCTCACAGATGCTAGGATGAGTCATTATAGTGTTCGATTACTCTTCAAGGACTATACCGTCTTTTGCCGATATCTTTGCTACTAAAAGTCTCTTCTGGTGATGAGGGGGGTGTTTCAGCTAAGGATGCCATGCAAGCACTCCTCTTCTGGGGCCATGTTAGAGCATTTTTTTTCTTTCTGTTTGATTCAAAGCTAACTTTGTCTTGACTGGCTAGGATGATGTTAGAGACCATGACCTTACATCCACGACACACAGACTCAAGAGGACCCTTCAGCTTGTCCTTCTTGGAGGACTTGCCATTCTTAGGATCCAGAGTCTCTGAATGGGCCAGTGTCCTAGAGCGTTGAATAGGCACTTTCTTTTTGGGTGGTAGAGCCACTGTTTGGCTTTTGTTCTCGGGAAAAACATACACAGATTCAGAGTGTCGGAAATTAATCCGCCTCCTGGCATGACTATTTTCGCAAACGGTTTTCTGTTTGGGAAGTTTTGGAGTATCATCAGCAGTTGCTGTGGCAGTGGAACTAAGGCAAAATAATTTATGAAAGACAATGAGAGAATTTCCTTTGTGAAATAAATAAAAGTTAAAAGCATAAAACAAATTTGTTATCAGTCATATTAAGACAGAGTAGTAATTTCATTTTCATTGAAAGAAAAAAATGCTGAAGACCAATCAGTAATTTCAAGCTCCTTTATACTTCAAACAACTAACAAATCCAATCAACATAAATAAACAAATCAATCAAGATACTTGCATTTTTCCAAAATTAGTTTTAATTAATAGGAATATATTTTCCATCATTTATTTATATTTGGAATAGGAAATTTTTCAAAATGCATGCAACAGTATTGAGCTTTAAAAGTAAAAAGTTGTATACCTGCCAAAGACATCTGAAAATCTCCAGAAGCTGTGACTAGATTCCTCTTCAGGTGGTGGACTGGGAGTGGGACTGAGCATATAAACAGGTATCCTTGCAAAGTGCTCGGTGGGAATGCGCATCTGTAGAACAATTCCATAACATGAAAAAAAATCAAAAACAAAATTTACATACATATTTCAATTTAATAATAGCATAGATTTTTAATGTAGGCAGTTTCATGCGAACTTGATACTTGGATGTGGATAATCTGATACAATCCAGTGCCAAAAATCCATTTCGACCAACACTCGAAATGAGCTTCGATTTTGGCCCAAACTAATTTTGCAGTAAAGTTGAATTTGCACAAAAAACTGGCACAAATACAGTGTTATATAAAAAATAACTTAATACTTTTGCTTAATACACTTTGGATTTTGCACTAATGAGATAATAATAAGATATATAGTAAAGCGCAAACGGGTGCAAAAAGGTTTTTGCACAATTACAGCAAAACGCTAATATTGCGCATTAAGGAAAGATAAAAATAAGTTTGAAATACAATGTTTCCAACATATAATAGGAAAAATTAAAATTATTTTTAACATTTAAAATATACAAGAAATGCTTTCAGCCATAAATTTTAAGGAATATCTATATTTGGCTTGCCAACTCAGCTGAACAGAGAGATAATATTGACTAACTTATAGAGAATTTGTTTAGAGTGTGATACAATAAGAGAAGAAGAGGAAGGTGAGCAAGAACTGATAATGTTATAATTTACAGAAAACACTCAAGCTCGAGTAAATAAAATGTTTGAAACATTCAATGATTGTAGAAATGTTTTTGAAATGTAAATAGTAGTGGTAATTGCAAATATGGATATAAATAACTGTAAATAACTAAGTACTAATGCTTTGCACAGCACCCCAAACGCCTATATATGATTAGGAAAATCAACAATCTCTCAAAGCTTCCTTGAGAGTTCCAAAGATGAACGGGCAAGATCAGGGATAAAGGCAGTGTGTTTCAGGGTCTCAAAGCCCAACCTTTTCATTTTTCTATGGTGTTACGATCAGTGTTTTCTGTGGTAAGCAGTTGTGAGACCCATACAAACTTATCAAAGAGATTATTAGCAGAAAAAAAACTTTAAAAGTTGCCAGGAATTTAATTGGAGAACTCCCTCTCCATTTTTAAGGACACTTTTACTATGCAGATTATTTTTCATTTTTCAATTTCTATAAACTTGGGATTAAATTTCATAAGTGTATTTCAACAATCATAAAGTTCAAGAACTTGTGATATCTGGACAGCTTTTGCCTACAATTGTGCCATTTTTTAAAGCTTAAATTTAATTAATGACAGATTGCATTCAAGGTATAATGACCCTAAGTTATTGCAATGATTCACTAACACTATTAATACATGCATACAACAATTAAGAAATGTGAAATAATCTTCAAAAATACACTAATGAAATACGAGAAAAGTGCTCGTTAAAACGCAACTTAACTTATCATTTCAATTGCCAAATAGTTTCTCAATTTTCACAGGATAACAAGTCACTGTACACGTTATCTCAAAAATTATAGCATTATTGCTGATCAAATTTCCATAGTTATAAAATCAATCCTAATATCATAAATAACAAAACAGTTTCTTAATTCAAACACATAGTTATTCAGTCTGGAATTATCTGGTCTATAATCAGAAGCAAGTCTTTTTGTCCCCAAAAGATAAAAATATTTAAAAAACAGCATAACAGATGTACATTCAGTACAATACATATATATTGTTATAGCAAAAAGAAAATCTCACCTTGCTGCTGCATTTATCACATACTGTCCTTTCACACATTTTGCATTTGATACCCCAAGGGCCAAAAAAGGAAAACCTCACTTTCTTGCATGTGAAGCATACCTGATAAAAATAAATACCATTTTACACCGAACATAAAACATTTTGAAATTGAAAGTGCATGCAAAATGATGTCTCAGTTCATGTTCATCTTTTTATAAATAGATAAAAACAAAACAGTTAAGAACCATTTTCTCTGTTTTCCAAACAATTTTCATACTTTTCTTTTTGTTTAGTAGCTATTGACGAGTTTTAGCCACATCAATAAAAATTTTTTTTGGAAACATTTTATTATTAGTATATTTTTCCACCTTTTCTTTTTATAGACAATCCTCATTTATAATTGTAATGTTATATTGTTATAAAGATAGCAGATGGCAACATGTCTTGGTTGAGTAAAGTAAATTATCAGGAAATAAATATAAAACTCATTGTGAAGAGTTTGTTGCCATTAAGCAGTAATATTAAAAGCAATTATGATAAAGGTTTGAGTGAAGGCTGCTTTGAAACAATGAAATGAAAAGGAGAACAGTGTATGGAAGCAAACATTTAAGCTTTATTCAACAGCGTCTCAACTTAGCATGAAATTGGCAGAAGTATGAGCGCACTACATTTATGAGCACACTTGGCCCAGCGGTGACAATTGTTTACAAAATGTTTGCTTTAAGTGACAATGATCAAAGTAAACTTGACGTTATAATCGTCAAATTTGATGAATAACACTTATATAAATGTTTAAATCGCATAATGCTGCCAATGCTAAATTTATTTATTACAGCCGAATTTCGGCTGTTGGGCGAACTCTAGTTCAATTAAAAAGGAAATTGCATTTAGTGTAATAAAATTGAAAACACAGCAAAATTTGCACTAAAGGTAGGCTTGCCATACGTCCCGGTTTGACCGGGACAGTCCCGGTATTTGGCTCTTGTACCGGTGTCCCGCCCAGTTTTATCAATGTCCCAGAAACAGTTGTAGGATGTAAAAAGTAATGAATTTATGTTTTTAGGAATCTTTCATGAAGACATAAAGAATATTTAAGATGACAGAGCATTAATGAGGGAGTCCACTGCAAGAGCATTGATTGTATGTAAAATAAACTTTGGCGTTTTCTTTACTTCGACTTTTATGAAAAAGCCAAACTTAACAATGACAGCTTGAAAAAAGTACATTCAAGTCAGAAATATGAGTGGGTTGAAAACAAAGAATAACATTGTTAACTTATTAATTGCTTTTTTTAGTTTAACAAAAATGTTTTTCTGAAATGATTTTTGTAGTTGGACAAAAAGTTGTAATTAAAAAAAATAAGAATTAGTAATTAATTTTTCATTGAAACAATTTTATGAAGTATTTTAAACTTTATTTTATTAACACTTCTTTCTAGATGGTAGACCAGAAAAAATTCTCATTAAAAAGGAAAAAAAAAATTTTTTTTAAGTAAATTAAGTAGCAAAAATTCCTTTTTCATTTTTAAAAGGTGGGTAGACTAACAATTTAGGGTTCCAGATTCCCCATTCCTGTTACTTGAAAAGCAAAAAAAGGCTTAAAACTCACCATATGCTTTTAATTTTTTAAAAATTTACCCAGACCCAGCGCTACTGGGGGGTTTTCCATACCCCCAGACCCATAGCCCATCCCATAGCAATGTGTCCTGGTTTCACTAACCAAAAATATGGCAAGCCTAACTAAAGGTCAGTTTTGCTTACCTTTATTTATTTATTTTTTTAATACAGTGAGCACTACCTGGACAAAATTGTTTGCCGATTATGAACTTAAGCACCTCAATTAATTATTAGCAGAGCAAATTGAACAAGGTACAAACACAAATGGAAATTCATTGTTCCAACTAATTAATAGGTAATGAAAGTAAAGCAAATCAATTTTGCTATAAAAAGCAATTCATTTTTTATGTAAAATTCTTTGCATAATTAATTGAAGAACAATTTTTTAAAAAATACACTGAACACATTGTATAGCTAATGTCTAGAAACATTGGCACATTTAAATTGTGTAATAGCTTTACAACTCACCTACTAAAGTCCTAAATGCAATTAAAATGGACAATTTTATCACTTATTATTCCACAGTAACAAGGTTTTCTGCACTTAATAAGAAAAGAATGATTTAAATATGCAATAAAGGACACTTTTGAGGAAAAGATAATAAAAAACAAAACTTACATAAGATTTATTTACTTTGTTTAAATCAATTTTCTACTCTCATTTTGTGCAGAAACATAACTAGAAATTGTTTACAGTTTGCTTTATGAGATAGTTGTTAGTGCTTTGAAATGCCTAAAACAGTGTCTTGAAAGTTTGAGAATTGCATCAAAAAAACTTCGAGATACAAAAGTATTCAAGAAGTTTGTCCAGAAATAAATGAGCATACTTTCCCACATAACACTTTTGATTTTAGAACATGGGCTGAATTTATTAAAGTTAGCTTAGGAAGAAAATTGTTTTAACCATATCTCTAACGTTTACAACAGAAAATAATCTCTAAAAATAACTCTTTTATGAAAAAAGAGAACTTTGTTTTTCCAAAAGTGATTACAAATCCATTCTTCCAAAATGCTAGGCTATTATATTTTGATGAATTCCAACCAATGGCGCACACGGAATTTTTCAAACGGGGGGGGGGGGGGGGGGGGGGCGAAAGTCCCCATTCTCGTATCGTGTCCCAATACGCCAACAAACATTCTTTTTATTTTATCAATTCTCAGGAACCAAAACAGGAAATAAATTGAATAAATAATTACCATTAGTTAATAAAGTAAACTATTAATTTTGAATATTTAATTAAATTATCATAAAGCAGAAGAATTTATGTCAATCGAAAAAAAAAATCAAGGGCGATGTGCATGTGTGAGGGGGCTTCTGATTCCAACCATTAATGAAGTTTTTACTGGAGATAGCAACTTTTGTTAAGGAATGTTTTTGCTCTTATAGTTTTTGTAAAAGATTGGTTTTTGCTACTGCAAATAAGGTTTTTATGTAAAACTTTCTAACATAAGCATAACATTTTTATGATGCACCTAGAATTAATATTTTAAAACCATTTTGTTTCCACGATAAACTTGATTTATAAACTAGTCAAATAAGTACAGGGAAAAAATTTTGTGATTGCCTAGCAGTTTAACAAAATCAGCCATGTTAGAACTGCAGGTATTTTAGAATATTTTACAGGATGCATTGTTCTTCCAAAAAAATAGATTTAGAAGATAAATTTTCCTTAATTTCTTATTTTAATGAAATATGTGATTTTTCTTTTTATTTGCACTCATTCATGAAGAAATACGTTGCACTTTTCCTATCAAAATGCAAAGTTCATTATAAGCTAGCACAAAAATTCCAAACATGCTTAATTAGAGCATAAAATGAACACAGATGCAGAAAATATTTTTGAAAACATTAAGAAAAGAAAAACATTAAGTCTCATTTTGTTTCCTCAAACATAACAATTGAGACACATACTAAGTCAATGCCAATAATGATAGCACATAATATAATCAATTTGCATCTTTAAAAAATTTTTACCTTTCCTTTCCGGAGATCCTCATACAAGGCTTGGTCTACGATAACCGACTCGAGGTCAGCCTTCGTGAGAACACTCCTTATGTGCACCACTTCTTCTAATGTTAGGGATAGGCATTCCAAGGACTGCCACTGAGACTTTGTAAAGAAAAAGTGACGAAGATTACATACAGAATTTAATACAAAAATTCCAAAATAAAACAAAATTTAGATACACTGTTGCATAACAAGTACATTTGCACACATATGCAATGTTTGAAGGATAAAAGCATGAGATTTGTTTTAACCACATACAAATACAGTAAAACACGTCTACTAAGAAAACCAGCCTATTTCAAAATTTCCACCTTTTTCAATTGTTTGAAGTTAAACTCTTTGGCATTAATTTTATCTGAATATCCTAAAGCAATCAAATCCACAATTTGCATATCTTAACTTAAGTGTTTAACTTTCTTTCACTCATTCAAAATACTTGAGTCTCAATTCAAGAAATAAATAAAAAGAAAACCATTCCTTGCTTAACAATATCATGGCTGAACCTCATGAGCTCAATCAAAATATCAGCTAAATTTTAGGCTTATTAAACTTTTACTGATTTGTGAAGCCGAGTCTGAAAGTTATAGAGAACGTGGTGTAGATAATTGCAATAAATTCCTTGAGGGCCGCACCATGCAATTACTTCCTTCTGCTGTGGCATTGATAGTCACCAGGATTAAAAAAGGTATTTGAATCAAGGATACGGGGGCATAAAACTTTTATCTTTAATTTTTCATTCTATGCTCAACTGCAGATACCTTTTTTATGATTAGCACAACAGTATACGTAAATAACTTTTTAGATCTAAACCCCTTAAGGACTTTCCACTTTTATAGTTTGTATCTCAAAATAAGGATCTGAACCATTTCATTATACTTCCAAGTGTTTCTATTTCAAATACAGATTTTTCAAATTCACCTGCAATGACTCCTACATCTAATTAGGTTGTTGCCTGTTAGAACTTAACTCCATCAAAGAAAATCAAGAATCAGTTTGAAAGCTCAAATTTTAAAATTACTAAAGTTTTCTAGCAGCTACTCATAATTCACAACTCAACTGCACTTGTAAAGCTTCCTACTTTTTTGTATAATTTCAGAGATGGGAGAAGTTAGTAGCTTTACGAGTTAACAACATTCTATTCCATTCTGATATTAGCATTTTAAATATAAACTAATTTAACAAGAGCTGTTAAAAAGCAGAATTTCTTCAAATTATGATTCTATATTCAAAAAGCTACATGCATTTAGCAACACAAGAGTAGCCAAGAGCATATTTTTCAACAGTTTGAATTTTATTACACCAATAAAGTTTAAATGTTTAAGCATTAGTGTAGTATAAAATAATAAAGGAACTTTGTGCACAAGTAAACAGTAAAAACTAAAGTGAAGCAACATTGATTGAGGTCAGCGGTATGGAAGGGTGACAACCTCTTGCGGCTGTTTGCTTGGGATCATGTACACTAAAAGGAGCTGGTGCACGTCAAATACGTTGTGGCTCCAACGTCCTCCAAGTGAAACAATAACTTTGGGGGTGCCAACCCCAGATGGTCTCTCATCTGGGAGCTGGTTCAAAACTAAGAGACCTTTCAAAATGTTGATAACAGTAGGGGAGGAAGTCAGACTCCTGCCTATGAGTTCCTCGGTAGATTAAGGAGCAGCGCACCCATTCTTCCTCGCTTTGCGTAAGGACTCGACAACAGCATAATATGCATAAAAGGTAAAGCAGCAACTAAGCTTGTCTATAATGTTTGATTGCATTCTCATATTATTAATATATAAAATGCAACATAAATAGTCAATGGACAATCTATAGTTGTAATGGGTTTAGCGATAAAGGAATCTCTATTTATAGTGTTTAGAATACTGTAAATAAATGGAAATGGGAGGAGTGTGCAACTTACAGATTTCCAATAGTCGGACCTTGCTTGACTAGAAGATTCATGGAATGGTAACCTTCTTCCTCCAGGCACCATACCATCTTGTGGTGTTTGGTCACATGATTTAGGAGGAGACTCGCACACACTGATGCTGTGCCTTCTCTCAGAACCTAATGACTCTAAAGAAGAATAGACAAAGAATTTAATAAGTCAAAGATAGTTACATACAAAACAACATATGCAAAAATGCTGCTGACAAGATTCAAATTTTTATGCATGTATTTCAAAAGCGATGACAATTTTAACCATATTTCATGGTTAAAGAAGATTTAACCCCTGGCCTTAAAACAACGTCTGGGAGATGTCGTCCTACATTTGTGTCTAAAATGAGAACCTCGCCTCAGATATGAGATGAATTTTTCAGGTCAAAAGTGAAAAGGTTGTATCCAACACGTGATGTCTTTCCTGTTCTGGCCAAAAATCAGAAGCTCACATCAAACATGACTGCTTTTACATGATAATGGTTTTGCATTATAGTTATTGCTTGTTACGATTAATTGTAATATAAGAGCTGTGCATTTAGTGTTGGGTGTAGTCGCAACAGAGTTGCCAAAGAATTTAATTACTTTTTTTTTGACTAGTATACCTTATTTACTTATCCATTATTCATGCAATAAAATCTACAGAGCAAATATTTAAACTGCTGAAACTTCTTACTCTTCCTGTTATGCAACTATAAAAATATTATATGAAATGGTGAATTGTTAAACTTTGTGGTTTTAATAAATAGTAAATACAGTAAAATAATTGCGCACTGGTTTGCTCACAATCTGGACTGTGATGAAGCTGCTTCTAGTCACGATGCAAGAGAAAAGCTCTCATCGGAAGTACAGCTTGATCAAAATTATTGCTCAATTCATGAGTCAAGGTGTTAAGAAATGTGTTCCATATACATAAACTTGGGAATCAAAGTTGTAAAATATTTTAACTTACTCATAACACAAGCATGCAAATAAAAGGTATTAAAAGAGAAATTATACATGTTTGTAGTAAGAAGTACTATCCGCAGGGGTTTTATACAAAACCATTCTATTTTTATATAATTAATATCATTTCATTTATCCAATTGGGTTTAAGATAAGGTTTCTTTTTTTAATACAAAATTTATGGAATGCATTTTGTTAATGAATCCGTCAGAAATCTTTTTTTTTTTCTTCTTAAGTCTGTATAGTTTTGTAATTCTTTTCTAAGACAGTACACCAAAATCCCACACTTTTATAGATAAAATATACATCTTTTGATTAAAACTTCTATGCATGATCACTTTAAATCAATAATATGGAACCTTAAGAATTAACTGAACATTAAATTAAGTGATGTAGAAAAATGTGGGGCAAAGTGAAATCATAAAATATTTACTCTGTTTGTGCCCAGCAAAACTATTTAATACCTATTTAATAACATTTTAACTATGTTACATAACATGTGATTGACTCCAGTCAAAAAATAGTGAATTCTAAAGATCAAGCTATACGATAATACAAGCCATTTTCAAAATTTGATGCTCGTGTTGGAATATTTTGTGTTAATTCAAAAAAAAAAAAATTCTGGTTATTATATATTGATAAAATTTCTATTATTAACATCTTAAATACTAATTAAGATCTAATAATGTCCAGTGCAGTGTTAGTTTATTTTATGTTGGGATTGTTTTGATTTCAAATGTTTAGTACAATTTGTCCATTTGCATAGAGCACAACCTAAAATACATAATTCATGTCACTTTGTTCTACAATGGTCATCAGATAACTAAATTTGTCGTTCATCTATGCATTCATTCAATTATTAATTCATTCACTATGCATTTATTCAATTATTTGCTTATTTATTAAGTAGATTTTTTAATTAATTTTTTATTTTTTTACATTCATTATTTCCTTTACTCATTCGCTCATTATATCAGTCATTCCTTTATTTAGTTATTCATGTTTAATAAAAAGTATTTATAACCTTCTGTTGTCATAAATATGAATCATTGCATGTTATTTGGACTAACGGACTAACATAAGGCAACATATGAATTCAATATGTTAATTACCCCATAGAAAACTATTTCATTAGGAAAATATCTCAATTTTTTACTTTGCCCCATGCAAAGTACAAAGTGATAGTTTTCCACTTTAACATACAAATTTACTGCTTAAAATGAAAAGGTTTCAATACAAGTTATATAATAAAATTCATAGTACTCTCTCCATGTACTGTTATTTTCAAAATAAATTAGTAATTTGCTCCAATTGAAAATTGTAATTTAGCTTAAGTATTTCACTTTGCCGCATATTCCCCTACATAGAGTAGATATCTTTTCCCACATAGCTCTAGTTCTACACATTAAAAACAAATTCCGTGTAATTATCAGGTATGCATGCTGAACAGTCAGTGCAAATTTGTACCTTAATATGGTATTCTATCTGAACCCACAATTGCAATTAAAATTAAACCCTAAGTTTCTAATATTATGCAAGAACACATTTAGAAAATAAAAATTTTACAAGACAATAAAAATGAAAAAAATAATTGCCCTGACATATTAAGTACACTATTAAAAGAAACAAACTACATAGCTTACGAATTTACGTACCTGTATGACTACTGCTTCTGACAAGGTTTGTGTTAGCACCTTTGCCATTTTGAAGAGGAAAGGAACAAAGTGATTCATCAATTGGAGTCTGAGGTAAGTCATCTAAATCCTACAACACCAAGAATTATCATATTAAAGTAATTAAATACCCAGCAGCAATTTTTGAAACAACAGATCATTTACAAAAAAATGAAAGATGTATAAAAGCAATTTTTTTTTTCAGTTAAAAGCTGTTATATATTCCCAATACTAGAAATATGTCTATATATATATATATATATATATATATTGTATTTTCACCCTTTCATTTGATTGGTTTGTCAACAAAGATTAAAAAAAAGGCTGCAAGAAATAAATAAAGCTGATTGCCTCATGATAACATGAGTGAAATTTAAGAAAATAATAACACGACTAATCTGCGGATCAGTTTAAAATATTGAAGATTTCCAGATATTAAACTTTAAAATACCAGTATTTTTTTCTTCAAAATCAGAAAAATAATACACAAATAAAGATTTCAATAGAAAACTGGAATGTACTTGTTCTATTCATTGATGAGTTGGAATCTCTTGGAATGAGTTGGAAAAATATATCTTTAATGCTAAAATTAAAAACATTAAACACGATATTTGAAATTTAAAATTTTCAGATGAAACATAAAGTGCTTTTAAAATGTACAACATGAAAAATTAAGTTTTCTGTTGGTGCAAATGCTAAAAGGATTTTTCCCCAGAGGAAAAAAAAAGATTTAAGAGAAAAATTTACATTAGAATAGCTATTGCAGTGAAATTTATTTTATACTTTGCTATTAAATTATAAAAAAACTATTTTGATTTCATAATTTCATTATACAAAGGACTTTTACCATTCTAGCATATTCAATGCTAGTGGTTAAGAGTGCAGCGCAATTGACAGGTCACGGCCTATTCTAACAAGAGAAAGGCTGAAATAGGATTGTTGCTGTTATATCTTTTCTTTCTTAGTGTTTATTTAATGACACACTCTAAAAAGCACTTTTCTCCTATTTGCAAGAAAATGTAATTCAGTTTAACTCTGAAAGGTCCCTTTGTTAGACAAGATTAGAAACTTTATGAAAGAAACACAAAAACGTTTCGTGAATTTTTATGTTGCAGCCTCTGGAAAATAATCATCATGTGTATGTGGCCAGAGAGAAAAAAAAACGTTGAGCACCGTAAGTTCAAGAGCCTTTTTTTCAAAACAAAAAGCCCTCAAGCAATATAGTTTCAATTATAGTATTAACTATGTTTATCAAAAGTACCAATACAAATTGAAGTTAGAAGCACAGATTGTTTTTTACAACATTTTATAAATATTGAAATATATTTGATTCCATTCTTTTTGAATTTTAAACAGAAAAAGTTTTAAAATACTGTGTCAGACTATAAATTTGTTGCCCAAATTTGTGATGTTGGTGACAATTAATTGATGACTTGCCAACAATTGTCGCACTGCCACCATTGTAACATGAACTCTCTTGATTTGTGACCCTTACAGTAACTGTCTACTTGAAAATGATTCTAATAAAAATCTATTTTATCATGCAGATGATATGATTAACAGCAGGGATTGCACATTCAAATAAATGTAAGGCATAAGCATTTTGCTTATGTGTTGCACATTATTTTTATGCTAAGTATAGAATAAGATTTCATTTTTGTAGTTGAATGATCTTTTATTATTGAGCTAGTACAAAATTGGATTAAACAGTTGTTTTGAAAACAAAACTAAAGCATCACCTCAAAGCTAGAGGAAAACCCAAAACTAATATCTGGTTTGATAAGTCTCCTTTGAGGTTGAGGAGTTTCATCAGAATCTTCCAGTTTTGTTCGTGATGTTTCAACTGAAAGAAAACAAAATTGGAATAGAAGATCACTTTTTCAATAAACAAAAAAATGAGCAATTTACAATAATAGTAAGCATTTAAAAGTAATTTCAAGGTTACATCAAAACTAATTGAAAAGAGATGTGTGTGTGGTTTCATCTAGCTTTAATCAAGTCAAACAATTCCTTTACATACAAAATAAATGCGGGGGGGGGGGGGGGGGGGTTTGTTAGATCAATCCACACACCAAAAACTATTTCTATCAAAATCTATAAAATTAGTTCAAAATGAAATTTTTTATGTGATGATAGCAGTGCCATAGACAAATAATTGAAATTCACAAGAGATTTCCTTTTTGATAATAAAATTCTAAAAAAAATCAAGTTAAATAATGTTAAATTGAACTGTACAGGATTATTGACTGCATATTAAAAGGCATTTAGCAAGTGAGGCCAATCATAAATCAGCTTTCTGGAACTCAGAAAAATGATTTCTCTTATTGAATTCTATTACTTAAAATTTGGAGAAAAGAAAACTTCTGCTACATTAAGACAAGTTCCACAATTAGCATTAAAAAAGAAGAAAAAAAGAAAGAAGAGACAAGCCACTGTTGATTATTAAAAAAAAAACATGAATAGGTTTTAAACAACAAGGGAATACAAAAGATTGTATTTCTGAGTCCTAACTAGGCTTTATGCGCCTCTGATTATAGATACATGATAAACAATCAACACACTCTGGTATTAACACTTGGCATGCAGGCAACGTATTTTTACGTTTCTTGCAGTCTGTCACTAGAGTGCGGGTCACATAAAAATACGTATCGTATTTAGTAGATTTGTGGTGGATACCCACTAACCACCACAAATCTATGAAATCTTGTAATTCTTAATTGCATTTCATTTACACCGAATTGTATGTTTATCTCTCATATCTAAATTATTTCGAAATTTTGATGTCTTAAGCCAATTGCTTTATGTAAAGTCAGATCACTGAGGTCAGTGATTCCAGGATGGCCGAACTTGTAGGAAGTAAATTTTATTTGTGAGAGGTGGTGACCCCGATCTAAACGAATTTCATTCCATACGGTTTAAAAGCGTTCAATAGTAGAGTTCGGTCCGGACGTGATGTCACCTTTTCAGAGAGAACAGTTTTGGCTAGGAGACTCCCGCGTACAATGGCCGAGTGAGGTAACGTTATTTTTTCTTCGCCCCTCTTCGCGTTTTATCGAATTGATAAACAAACTAGGATGGTCGGAGTCCCCATCTCATAGTTCACAGGTGAACCATGCTCTGTAATCAAACTTTATTTTACCTTCCTGTAAATAGCGTGATGTGTATTTTTTTATGTGTTTAGTAGTAAATAAAATGTTTAGTTTAAAACAATATTTCATTATTTCCATAAAATTAATTACCCCTAGACGCCGTCCTACAAATTGGGGCCTCGGTCCCGGATTAAAACCTGTTTCCGTACATTGGGCATTTGCCTCGGAATAACATTACTTTTATTTCCGTTTTCAGTTTTAAAATTTTTATTTTTAACGAAGAGCATTTTTTCCGTTGCGGTTCACCTCTTTTCGGTTTTAATTTACAGAACAACGTATTTTTTAAGTTCACAGTTCATAGAAATTTGTCAAGAACGGGTCCGGCAGCAATCAGCACAGCGAAAGTTTCAGCCAACGAAAGTATATATATAAAAAAGAGAAGTCTACAGCTGCGCCATTTCACGTTCCAGCATAATTATCGTCAGTCTAGCATTTTTTCAGCCGGTCCACTTCGTGTAGCTTCAATGAATCACCATCGCCAGGAGGTTAGTTTTGTTTCGTTATTACTTGGTCCAAGGACGTCAACGCCAAAGAACAGTTCTCCGATAATTTATGTTGTACGAAATATATGTGTCAGAATTTTATCTAAATACCTATCTTTTCGTGTTTATAAATTAAGAATTGTCTATATTTAAATATTTAACGTTTTTCTGATCAATTAACAGGTTTTTACGGTAGACAGCCTTGTACGAGAAAAAGATTGAAAAAAAAAAAATTTAAAAGTTTCTTTTTGCTTCTTCTCAGAATATTTTTTGCAGCTGTCGCTACAGTGCAGTAGAAAGAATTTAACGAATGTGTTTTTTTTCTTTCCCCCCTTTTTGTTTATTTTATTCTTCGCTTTTATCGAAAATAGAGTTTGGATACTGATAAGAGAAGATTTTTTGCATTTTGTGTGAAAACATGAGTTTAAATATTTTTTTTTCGCAACTAAAAAAGAAGATATATGTTTTGTTCTGGTTTTAAAGGTATTTGCTTATAAATATTTTTGGTATCATTTTCGAATTTCAGAAGTTCTTAACATTTGCTTATTTTATTCAAATGCAATTTTTTACATTTTTATTGTTCACGTTTTATCCTTCTTCTTGTCTGAGTAAGCGGACTTTTTAGGTGTAAAAAGAAATTAAATTTTTGAGTTTTAAATTAAATTTGTTCTCCGAGTTACCGCTAATTAATTTTTTTCTACGAAATGGCATTTCTACTCTTGAAGAAAAAGGAAGATCTAATAGAACTCGCCGCAGAGTTAGATTTAAGTATCGAAGAGGGTTCAACTAAAATTCAGATAAAAGAGCTGATTGTGAAAAGCCCAAATTATGTAAAGGAAGATGTCAAAATACTGTTCGATAGCATAGTTGAGGAACGCGTACGCCGAGAAGCAGAAGAAAAAGAAGAAAAAGTTACGCCGAGAAGCAGAAAATAGAGATATTGAACAGAAACGAGAAGAACGGGCACACGAACTCGAGAAATTACGAATACAGGCTCAACAGAGTGTCAATACGATGAATAACGCCGAAAACGTCCAAGCGCCGAATAAATTGATCCACGAAACTTTCCATAAGTTTAATATGAAGGATGACATCAGCTTGAACCTCATCTCATTTGAACGACACGCAGAATTGACATTTTTGCCAAAGAAAGACAGGGTACAAAAACCGATAGGGTTGATACCTATTGACGTTGCTCATCTGATCGCAAGAGAACCAGCGGATAAATGTAATGATTACGACCACGTCAAGAATTTACTATTGAAAAGATTTAAATTATCTCCGGAAAAACTTCGTCAATTATTTGTATCTCACCAAAAATCGGATGAGCGGACATGGCAAGATTTTCACCACGAACTGCAGACGTATTTCGACGGATGGATTTCCGATTTGAAAATAGCAACCTTCAATCAACTGCGAGAGTTAATTATTGCCGACCAAATTAAGAAGAAAGCGCCTTACGAGTTTCAGCAACATTTTCTAGACGAATGGTCTACTATTAACTTACCTGCCGAACTGGCTAAAAAATTTGAAGAATATGAAGATGTCCGAAGAACATTAAAACCGAAGTCATCCAACTCATTCGCGAAAGTAAAATATGAAGCCAGAGGATCTAACGATACTTATTCTCGAAAACCTGAAAATTTCCAAATTGGGAACAATTTCAATGATAAAAGATACTTTCAATCGAACGCAACTCCTTACGTCAGAAGAAATAAGCAACTAATATGTAGCTACTGCAAAGGACCAGGTCATTATGCCGTAGATTGTAGAAAGCGACCTAAAAACCCAAACATTAACAAATCCTCAAGCGCTCCGGTTCAAATCTGCTCACAAATTTCTCAAAAAAGAGTTAAAACAAAGAAAATAACCATGGGTAATAAGAATTTTGAAGCTCTCATCGATACTGGCAGTTCAGCGACGCTCATTCGTGAAGATATGTGCGATGGAATAATCAAACCCTCAGAACTCTCGAAAGACATAGTAGTATTGTCTGGGTTAGGGAAGTACGAAGTCAAAACGAAAGGATCATTCCAACGGAAAATTGAATTGGATGGAGAAGAATATTCTCTCACGTGGCACGTCGTACCTACGCCGTGTTTAGAATTTCAGGCAGTAATCGGATCAGATATTTTGGAACAAGCCTCCGTTTTTTTCGACAAAGAAAGTGTTCAGTTCCGCAAACATGAAGATAAAATTTGGTGCATGCACACACAAGTATACGAAGCGAAAAGAAGAAGAAATAGAAGTCAAACATGTTAGCGATCCACGAATTAGAAAAGAACTGTTTGAATTGATCTCCAACTATGAGCCAAATAAGACAGAAACGACAAGCGTGTCCATGAGGATTATTTTGAAAGACGACACTCCAGTTTACCAGCCTGCACGACGCTTATCATTTACTGAAAACCAAGCAGTCAACAAACAAATCGACGAATGGCTTGAGCAGGGAATCATAAGACTAAGCTCATCCGAAAATGCGAGTCCAATTGTACTAGTCAAGAAAAAAGATGGCACCACTAGATTGTGTGTAGACTACAGAAAATTAAATCGGAAACTAGTCAAGGATCGTTTTCCATTGCCGTTGATAGAAGACGTGATAGATAAACTCCAAGAAGCCAAGGTGTATACTACGTTAGATTTGAGAAATGGATTTTTCCATGTCGATGTCAATGAAGATTGCAAACATCTCACCTCCTTCGTTGTTCAAGATGGACAATTCGAATTTAATAAAGTACCTTTCGGCCTAAGCACTAGCCCCAGCGTATTTCAAAGATATGTGTACAGTATTTTTCGAGAACTAATGCGAAAAGGTATTGTAGTCATTTATATGGACGATTTGATAATTCCGGCAAAAGATGAAGAAAGAGGTTTGGAAAAACTCAAGAAAGTGTTTGAAGTTGCCTCGAAGTATGGCTTAGAAATGAAGTTTGAGAAATGTCGATTCCTAAGGAGGAAAGTAGAATTTTTGGGCCACATCATTGAAAATGGAACAATACGCGCGTCAGTTGCGAAGACGATAGCCGTCAAGAAGTTCCCAGTGCCAACAACAGTCAAGCAGGTCCAGAGTTTTTTAGTACTAACCGGTTACTTTCGTAAATTTATTCCAGCGTACTCTAAAATAGCAAAACCTCTGAGCGATCTAACAAGGAAGGACAATCCATTTGTATTCGAACAAGCCCAAATTGAAGCATTTGAAAAGCTCAAGAAACTATTAACTGAAAGTCCCGTTTTAAGTATTTTTCAGCAAGGGAGAAGGACCGAACTACACACTGACGCAAGCCAACTAGGATATGGCGCTGTTTTGCTCCAGGAAGCGGATGACGGAAAATTACACCCTATTCAATACATCTCGCAGAAAACTACTCCAGCCGAGGAGAAATATAGTAGTTATGAACTGGAAGTTCTTGCTGTAGTCACCGCTTTAAAGAAATTTCGAATCTACCTTCTGGGGCAGCATTTTAAAATCATAACGGACTGTTCAGCTTTTCAAAAAACTATGGACAAAAAAGATTTAGTTACTCGTATAGCGAGATGGGCATTGCTGTTGGAAAATTATGATTACGAAATTGAGCATCGATCCGGCCAGAGAATGCAAAATGTGGACGCTTTAAGCAGATACCCCGTCGCCATAATTACGAGCGATACTCTCACCGCAAGGTTGAAAAGAGCACAGCAAGGAGACGAAAACACTCAAAATTTTAAATCACTGATTGGAACTAACACTACTTCGGACTTTTTCATTAAAAACGAAATATTATACAAATACGTAGATGACCGCAAATTGATAGTAGCACCAAGAGATATGCAAACTGAGCTAATCAAACTTGCTCATGAGAAAGGACACTTTTCAGCTGCAAAAACAGAAGAAATCGTTAAGCGAGAATTTTTCATACCTAACTTAAGCAGACAAGTGCAAAACGTGATCGTTAACTGTGTGCCGTGTATTTTAACCAACAGAAAGAGCGGGAAAAAAGAAGGTTTCCTAAACCCTATTCCGAAAGAGGATGTGCCGTTAAGCACCTATCACGTAGATTTTCTTGGTCCAATGCCCTCTACCAACAAAAGATACCAACATATCCTCTTAATAGTTGATTCTTTCACTAAGTTCACGTGGCTGTATCCTGTAAGATCTACAGCCGCAGAAGATGTTCTAGATAAATTAAAATTGCAACAAAAGACTTTCGGCAATCCCCAAAGAATAATAACAGATCGAGGCTCTGCTTTTACCTCCAAAGCGTTTAGTGACTATTGTACTGAGGAGAAGATCCAACATCTGCAGATCACCACTGGCGTACCGCGAGGAAACGGTCAAGTGGAGAGAATCCACCAAACTCTCATCCCTGTTTTGTCCAAGATGTCAATCGCCGATCCTGCCAAGTGGTACAAGTTTGTAGACCCACTTCAAAGAATTCTCAACAGCACCTCCAACCGAAGTACTAAATGGTCTCCATTTGAACTATTAACTGGCGTTACCATGAGAAATAAGGAGGACCTTCACCTAAAAAATTTGTTGATGGAAGAGATGGTGGAAGAATTGCACGAGCAAAGAAACCAATTACGACAAGATGCTAAAAGAAACATTCAGAAGATCCAGGCAGAGAATAAAAGAACCTACGATAAGAAACGCAAGAAAGCTCCTGAGTATCAGCAGGGAGATTTAGTAGTTATCCAGAGAACACAATTTGGAACAGGCTTGAAGCTGAGACCTAAATTTTTAGGACCGTATAGAGTTATCGAAGTAAAGCCTAGAGATAGATACGAGTTAGAGAAAGTAGGTAACCACGAGGGTCCTAGATTGACCTCCTCGTCCGCAGATTTAATGAAAGCTTACTCACCAGGATGAAGGATTAAACGTTTTTCTTCAATTATATTTTTATTTCATAATTGTTTACTGTGTTTTTATTTTATTGTAATTCTTAATTGCATTTCATTTACACCGAATTGTATGTTTATCTCTCATATCTAAATTATTTCGAAATTTTGATGTCTTAAGCCAATTGTTTTATGTAAAGTCAGATCACTGAGGTCAGTGATTCCAGGATGGCCGAACTTGTAGGAAGTAAATTTTATTTGTGAGAGGTGGTGACCCCGATCTAAACGAATTTCATTCCATACGGTTTAAAAGCGTCCAATAGTAGAGTTCGGTCCAGACGTGATGTCACCTTTTCAGAGAGAACAGTTTTGGCTAGGAGACTCCCGCGTACAATGGCCGAGTGAGGTAACGTTATTTTTTCTTCGCCCCTCTTCGTGTTTTATCGAATTGATAAACAAACTAGGATGGTCGGAGTCCCCATCTCATAGTTCACAGGTGAACCATGCTCTGTAATCAAACTTTATTTTACCTTCCTGTAAATAGCGTGATGTGTATTTTTTTATGTGTTTAGTAGTAAATAAAATGTTTAGTTTAAAACAATCTTTCATTATTTCCATAAAATTAATTACCCCTAGACGCCGTCCTACATACATTACTAGTGAAAGAACATGTTTCTATTCACTGGTTTTCCCCATTTCTCAGACCATTGACGGAACACGCACTTAATTCCAAATCTAAACATGCTACAATGATTGAAACAATTCGAATCATTTCCTACAAATGTATATTTCATTTTCCTGCAATAGAATTAGAAAATAATATTAATAAAAACATTTAATAGTAATAAAAAGTAGTTATCTCTGCCAAATTAATCTTATTATTTTAAAAGAGAGACCGATAATTTCACAGTCACAACTATTTCATAATTTTTGCAGGAGAAATTCACGTGATCAAAATAATCATTTAGGTGTCAGACAGCTTGAAATTGATTGGGAGAATGATCCTGTGGTCAATTTATATGAAAAAAATCTGAATCCTTATTTTAAAAAAAAGAAAACTGTTAAGTATTTATTCACCCCTACCGTACATTAATTTGCTTCAGCAAAATACAAGAAATCACTGAATGGCTTGATGCAACATGACTTCTGCAATTATTAGCAATAGTGAAGTGTAAATGTACATGATGATATGGAATATTTCATTCAAACAAAGTTAAAAATCAATAACTAAAAATAACAGAAATAAAAGATTAATAATCTTCATGCACAAAATACTTACTTTTTCTTTTGTTATTCCCTTCTCCATTCTGTTGAACAGTTGGTTTCAACTTGTGCTGCTGTTTGATGGATGCCATCAACTTTTCATACAGTGTAAGTGTTCTTGGTGGAGTAGGAGGCAATTTTCTCTTAGACACCTATTAGAAATAAGAGTAAATTGCATTTGAAACGCTTGGATGTGCTTCTCCTTCAATAAAATAATATTAGGCATAAAAATTACTGCATTATAAACCAGCAAGATAATATTTCTGACAATTTTATTTTAATTTTTAGTTCACAAAGAGTTATCTTGTGTTGGGTCGTTGAATAAGTTCTCGCCGTTTTCCAACAAATTGCGTTACCGGAAGTGATTGTGTCAGTTTATAATAATGACACATCTGTTTACAAGTACTATAAGCATGCTTGAAATTCAGTGTATGTCATTTAGCGGAAGTGCAAACAACTTTATTTTTCATAAAGTTAAATATGTCACCTGTCGTGCCAAAAAAAGAGTATTTGCGGGGAATTTTGCTGCACTATTTTATTTTTAAAAATCTGCAGTAGAAGCACACAGAATTCGTGTTGAGACTTACAGCGATCACACTGTGTCTAAAACAATTTATTGATATTGGTTCAGACACCTTAAAAATAATGATTTCGATCTTGAAGAAGATAAAGAGTGCTCTGGCGCACCGAAAAAAGTTTGAAGACGAACAATGGAAAGCACTACTTTATGAAGACTCATCTCAAATGGTAGCTGAACTTGTAGAATCATTAGGAGTTCAGAATCAAAATGGCCGCTATGCGAGCAGAGCCAGGACAAGCTCATTTTGCAGCATGAGAATGCTCGGCCACATGTGGCAAAACCTGTAAAATCCTACTTGCTTAAGTGGGTAGTCGTAACCCACCTGCTGTATTCACTAGACATTGCTCCTTCCAACTACCACTTGTTCCAATCGATGACACATGGCCTGGCTGAACAGCACTTCCGTGCTTATACCAAAATTTGGGTCGACTCTTGTTGTTTTTCCGACATGGAATTCAAATGCTGCAGAAAGATGGGGTAAAGTAGTGGCTAGCGAAGGACAATACTCTCAGTAACATGTTTTTAAATAATTCTTTTAAATAAAGCATTAATTTTCAAAATAAAAACAGTGAGAACTTATTCAACATCCCAAAAATTAATTGTAAAAGTTTTCAAAATGAAGTCAGTTTATTAGCTACTGAAATATTTGGCAAGTTAAAACACTTATAAAGCTTGGAATGAGTCATGCTTCTTTATATCTTTTAAAACTGTTATTGATATGTTAAGATAAATACATGAATTTTACAATGCAAACCATTCCCCCCCCCCCAAAATAAAGGTTACTAAATTAACTACATGTTATGTCACAAGTAAAAAAAAAATAATATTTTGAAGATTATTTTTTATACAGATTAACAAAGAATGTTTCAACTTTTAAAACATATTTAAAAACGTATTAGTTTAAAAAGAGATGAAAAAAAAAGTATTATCATTCTCACAAGATCACACAAGCATCCACGAAATATGCAATTTTCATTAACTATTTATAGTTAGGAGACTTCAAAAGTTGAAAGAACTTAATTGGTAGATAACCAGTTTAAACCATGGTTCTACTTACTATGTCACAAAATATTTATGTATGAGAGGAAGTTTGATTAAAATTAAAAATACATCAACTATGAAAAAAAAGGAAAATATTTAAAAAATTTATATTTAGAATAACTTTGAAAAAACAATGTTACATACATAACTAAATGTATTTGGAAATATTGTTCAGAAAAATATTATCTCATGTTGCTAAATATCTACACATTCAGCAGCCAAAACAATACATTTTCCTTTTCTTGCTTTTGAGGGAGTAATTTTTTTGATTTATGAAACTCACTGAGGAAGTAAATAGGCCTACAAACAGTTTTCAATATAAGTTGAGAAGAAAGCAGAAACATAAATGATTGATAAATAACAATCACTGCAGTTATAAAAATATTTTTCAATTTGAATTTAATTAGTGGCTAATAACATATACAATGAAACTTTTTCAATGGGAACTAATTACATAATTTTATTCATAAGAATAGGCATTTAGTTTCTGTAATGAAAAATTTGTATATTTGTAAGTGTTTCACTAACAGAAAGAAAAATTTGAAATTTATTAAAAATTATCATACAAAGCCAGCAGTGTTATTCTTCTTTGAGCGATAGCACATCCACCTGAAACCCTACAAAGCCCCCTCCAAAGAAAAATATCCCCCTAAAAATCAGACCCTAACACCCTAAAAAAACACCCCTTAAAAATTTTAATGGTACAGTCTAAGTCACAAACCACACCTCATAGGCATCCCTGATAAAGCAGATAGTTTTATGGACCAATACATGAAGAATTTCAAACTGGGAACTTTGAATGCGTGAATCAAAATATCTAGAACAGATATTGCATCAAACGTAAAATGTTTCGGCAAACGCATAAAAAATTTTTTTTTTTTGTAAAGGGATTCTTGAAAGAGCTCTCAAAAATCCGAATTTTAGAAAATAAATGTGTGGTCTATAAACACAGAGCCGTAGCTAGGTGGGGGCAAGGAGGGACAGCTGTACCCGGGCGCAGAGTCAAGGGGCGCCAAATTAATGTTAATTTATTTCATTTTTAAATGAAAAAAGATAATTTTTTGAACTGAAGAGGTGTGAATATGTTCGACAAAAAAGTGGGAGCACCGCAAATCATATCGGGAATGACCAATGTAGCAAAAGAGTGCTGGGAAATCAGACAAATAATTTTGTGAAGCCAAAGTGTCCCATTTTTCCCTTAGAAGTGAATGGTCGCTAATAAAAATGAAAGTTAAAAGGGCTACTTTTTAGAGCTTTATCATTTAGGAAGCATAAAATTTTTTTTTTAATTCCCTTTAGGGGCGCCCTTAGGCCCCCAGGGGCACAGGGGGGGGGGGGGCGCAAAATCTTCAGTTGTCCCCGGGCGCTGAAAACCCTATCTACGCCTCTGTATAAACATGTCAATTTTGACAAGGAAAGCAAGCAAAGATCAAACTAAGATATTTTAAAGAGCTTATTGGCACATAATCTTAATGATCTAATGCGACAAAAGTCAGTATTTTCTAAAAGTGTAAGAGAGTTAGTTACATGATATCCAAGTATCAAATACCTCAAATGCATACCACAGAAAAAAATAAAATTGCATATAGTAGCAATGTACATATAAAAAAACTAACAGCAGTAACATATTCACATTGTTATTATACTTGTATTTCGGTTTATATTTTCTTGGACAGGAAAAAAAATGTAAATTTAAGTTTTGAAATGTTAACTATACATTTATATGTTTCAAACACAACACAATTCAACATTTCAAACTAAGATGGAATACTTGGAAAGCATATTACTGGTATTAATAACACATATGCATTTTCAAGCAAATTTCAGAAAATTTGTGAATCAATTTATATCATTATAAATAGCAATAGAATAAAAACATGTTTAATTCTTACTGGAACTAGAGGAGGTCTGGAACGAATGAATTCTAAAATGAGAGCATGTGCGTCCTTCTTCACCCGTGGAGGAATGTCACCATTGACCTACAAGAAAAATGCACAGTCAAAATTTAAAACCAGTACACAACAAATTTGCAAATCCTGATGTCTGAATCTCAGAACTCTCTAAAATCCAAACATTTTGCTACCAGCATTCAACATTTTTTTAATACAAATGTCAGAAAAGCATATACTTTCTATGTTAGTTATGAACTATTTTTCACCCCATGAACCAGCTATTTTTGTTTTATTAAGTGCGTATTTTATGCCACAGTTGAGCCTGTCATCAACCAATTCGTCACAAAAAAGTATTTGTATAAGCGGGATCTTCCATTATATGGGAGCAGAGAAACAATATAGGATAGTTTGGTATATTGAAAATTTATTACTTTAAGCGGGAGATTCTTTTAACCAATATTCCATTAAGCGGGTTCGACTCCATATGCCCATAGGCATTTCCATATTGTTCCAACATTTTACTTTTTTTTTTTGAAAATTTACCATTAGAAAATCTTTTTAGTGCATTGCATGATTCAAAAGACTCAAACAGTGGAACTTTCATGCAGGACAAGAAATTATAGTGGTTTACAAAATAAAGGGAAAATGTCATTGCCAAAAAAACCAAACTGATGAACAACGCAAAATAACAGGCATGTTTGATGTAACTACCTCAAATGATCTGCAAATAAATACCTTAAAGCCATAGGTACAGTGCCAGAGGAAATTTGGGTCCGCTTTCGGAACCCTTCACAAAATTTCAGTTAATCATAACAGAGCCTTTAAATCAATCAAAACGGAGCCTTCACAAAATACAACTGAAGCAAAATGGACCCCTCACAAAATGCCGAGCTTATAAACAGTACTTTTTACAACATTATTTATTTAAAAAGAGACAAATAGTAATGAAATTTTTCTTCACTGTGTGTTATTTCAATTTTCACAAAATTGTTAGATTTTCCACAAAAATCTCTTTAAAATTTACAAAGAACAGACCCTGTTAAAAAGTACTGGATCGACTCCTGCTTAAAGATTAGCAAATAAATGTTTTTGCATTGTGAGAAATTTCGTTTTTATAAATTTTAAAAAAATAATTCCTATGAAGTATCTGCATTTTTAGTATATAGTAAATGAGCTCATGGTGCAACAAATAGCATGTTAATAAATTTGAGAACTTATTAACAAATTTATTAACATTAAATATGTTGAAAGTAGATTAATTTCGTAAAAAGTAGATTAATTTTTTTACAAGCAAAATGCTATTGATCTAAAATTCAAAATTGCGAAAGTCTGGATTACGAATTTGAGACTTTGTATCCAAAGTGAAAACAAAAATCTTTACAGAAAACAACTCACCATAACTTGGCGGAGTTTATATCGTCTTGATCTTATGTCATCAAGAAGCATCTCATATGGGGTGAGTTCAAACTCATAAGGATGGTGGAAGTGGGTTGGATCCACCTTCTTGAGCTTAACACCTTGCCTCAACTGGTGAATGACTTGCATCCATAGTCTTGCCTAAAAAACCAATGAATTATAAATTATTAGAAAAACATAATTGAAGTGGTAGTCCATACTTTTGAAAGAGAAACTATCTTATAATCTTAAGAAATATATACTTTTTTAATTACACAAGTAGCAAATCTTTATGTTTAAATGATATAGACATACCCAATCCTGAATGCCCAGTTTTGCAAGAGTTTTGTGCTCCGTCTCATCGTCAGATGAACGTAGAACCTAAAAATTTTTTAAAAGATTTATAGTAGCAAAATAATTGATCTCCCATGCTAATCTCACAAGACAGATAAATTTCTTTACTTTATTTATTGCAAACATAAGGTACCTGTAATCGATACACTTATGTTGGTGATAATTTTGAAAATTTGTGCTTAATGTAGCCCCTTTAAGTACCTAACAGTAATGGCCCAAATAAAACAAGATTTCTTCTTATTCATTTTCTCCATTACACACTAGTCAAAATTATTGAAGTTAGTGTTCCTGTTCTGCATTTTTCAAAGGGCATGGCACCCTGCCCCTTTTTGGAAAACTGTGGGTGCGCCCCACCCTTTTTAGGGAAATTAGGAAAATACCTATTCTCTTAATGAAAAATGCCCTTTTTCAACAGAAAATGCCCTTTTTAAAAATTGCACCCAGCCCCTTTTAAAAAAAAAATGTGAACACTAATTGAAGTAATTTGGTTGGTAAACAGAGTTTGTATGCAAATAGCATCATAAATATTTGCAAAAATAGCTCATTCGGTAATTTTTAAAAAATTACCAAAATAATGAGCAAAAAATGCTTAAATTGCCCCAACAGTTGTGGGGGTAAATGACTGAAAAGAGCCAAAATTCATTTCAAAGTATGTATTATGCTATATATTTCTAATGCAGAAATTTAAACATTTGCTTTTTAAAGTGTAATAATGAAAAAAGTTCATGTAACTAAATACAAATGTTAACATGATAAAATAAATGACCTGCTTAGCATGAGATCAACAAAATGAGAGCCGAATATTTAGTTTTAGAAGAATCAATAAATGCATGTTACAGCTTATAACATTAACCAAGTCACTTACTCTTCATTAAAAACGAGCTTCCGAACAAACGAAATTCCGAAAAGAATTTATCAAATTACCTCAGGGATCATTAATAAATGACGTCACGCTTTGAGAGGAGAATGGGAGGGGGGGGGGGGGTTCGTGAAATTGTGACAAGGGGAGGGGGTAACAAGAAGTGTGACATCATGCATTATGCAACATAGCGTGATGCGTGACAAAGGGGGGGAGGAGGGGGGTCAAATATATGGGAAAAAAGCGTGACGTCATTTATGAACGGCCCCTCATGATTTATAGTGAGAAACCATGGACGCTGATGCTTATCAGCAAATGTATGTTTTGGAGATCCAGCTGAACATCTTGGCAGCCTTTTGGCCAAAAAAAATCTTTTTCATCAAATTGTGTTTCGTGTAATACTTAAATGTTGCGGCAAATGTCAAATGTTGCACGCTTTAAAAAATTCAAAAAACGATAAATAAGTACCATATGTATTAAAAACACACCATTTAGTTATCATAGTTTCATTTCTATTCATTCTGTAGGTATTAGTCTTGAAATTCAACTGTTCGATATGCTCGTCCGCGATGTCGATATTATGTGCATTGCATGGGTGCATTGTTTACATTTTCAGCCGCCATGCTTGTTTGCTCTTTGCTGTTCTTTTAAACTACCGTTGCCAGATTTGATGTTAAGCTTCACTATTTATTTTCCTGACATGGAGGGCTAAAACATTGAAATTATTAAAAGGTATTTAAATTATTTACAATCTGCATCATATTAGATATTAAATTATTTTTTTTTAAATATTGAAAAACATAATTGAAAAAGTGAATGAAGAAACTTATTAGATGAGTTCCACATTGGGAATAGATTGAACAAAAGAAACATTACCTTGATATTACAATAGGCGAAAGTATACAAAGCAGCGACATGATTGCGTCGAATGTAACGCATTAAGAGTGACCGAGATGTAATAACAATAATAAACTTAAAGCAAAATTTTCCCCTCGTTTTACACTGTAATTAAGAAACACCGTTGGAACGCCAGAATTTACGAATTTCCCTGATTGAGTTTTATCCCTCCTTCTTTCTTGATTGTTTGTATTTTTACTTTGTTATGTTTCATATGCGTGTTCTATTTGTGATATTTGGTCCCATTTCATAATGAAAATGTAACGAAGTATTAAATGAAACCCTAATTAAAAATATAGTAATCCAATAGATAATTCCTCATTTCATTCAGAATATTATAGAATGAAACGACACGTACCTGTGTTCTAGTAGTGATATTTTCAAGAAATGTGGTAAGCTCCAGAACTTCGGCCACGAGGGCTCGACAGACAGCCTTATAATGGGAGTCGGCTTGCTCGGGACACACTAAATTTCTCGCACATACCTAGAAGAAAAGAAGATAATGCCTATTATTTATATTATGCATTAATGTATTTATAGTAACTCAAACACTTCATAATCGAAAAAAGGTAGTTTAAATCTAAAACCAATGTACCAAGTTCCAGTAAATTAATAATTAAACTTTAAACATTTGCAACCATTTTTATTTATTCATTAATCTATTCATGGGTTGTATTACATATTTGGCAGATTTTTTTGGACAAATCCCGACATGTATTTTAAAATAAATAATTTTGACTATTTATTAATAAAGTGGACATTCATTTTTTATTTAATTGATCACTAATTCATTCGATAATTGATAAATATTTATATAAATATTTTTCAGATCCTTTTATGTACTTCACGACCTTGCTATCCTACAAGCAAGAGAATTATAAACTTTAAGGGAGTAAACATTAAATTCCGTTTTTAAAATCAGGGGAGTGAAAAGAAAACTCAAAATTACAACTATGTAATATTCCAAAATTTAATAACTGAGAAAATTTTAAGTGGCTTAAAATGAATTACATCGCCATGTTCCATAAAAAGAAACCTAATTAAAATCTTTATTTTTGGACACTTGATTAACTGCCCTGAATTTTGAACTCTAAAATGGCGTACGTACAAAGTATTCAAAAACGCTATGCTGAAGAATTGCAGTAAAAAAACAAGTTTTTGCGATAGAAAGTGGAGTCCATAACGTAAAAGTGATCGTTGGAGTTCTTTACCAATGAAGTAATCCAGTAATTAAATGAAAAGGATATAGCGAGTAAACATACGTTTAAGGTTACATTACACCAAAGGCAATGGGGACATTTGCCTCCGTCGTAATAAAGTGTTGCAAAGGTTATTGAACTAGCAACGTCTTCGATAGCGCAAACCAACAAATCACGGTAAAGTCACCTGTAATGACGCAATAAAAAACGCCAATCATCAACACGAGGGATTGGTTATTAAGTTATGTAAAATCAATGAAACGTCGTGAAAGGTTTCGTGATTGACTTCGATGCTCTTGGTGTGAATACACCCTAACAGAATAAAAAAAAATTAAGAAACAAACTAGCTGCTGTGAATTTCGATGTTCCGATTGTACTGAGGGCAAACGCCTAAAACACTAATGATGGAGCAAACACTAATTTCGATAGCGTTGTTAGTACAAATCCTGGACCTCACGGACAGTTCGTTTTGCATTTCTAAATAATGAAATGCACCCCCCCCCCCCTGATAAGCTGAGTAAAAACCACCTATCTAAAACTAGAAAAGCAAAATTATTTCAGACAACCGAAACTAAGAAAACGATAATTGCACACTAAATGGACCGTCAAAAGTTCAATTTAATTTAGGGAACGAATACAATAGTGAGGCAAAATAATCTGTTTCACGGAAAGTAGCAGTAACCTTTGGATTTAGTTAAATTATAGTATGACTTCCATTCCTTTTCGCATTATGTAGGGGAATGTAGGGCAAAGTGAAATGGTAAAATATTTACTCTGTTTGCAGGGCCACCTATTTAATAACATTTTAACTATGTTAGATAACACGTAGTTGATTCCTGTCAAAAAAATAGTAAACTCTAAACATCAAGCTACATGATTCCACAAACCATTTTTTAAATTGGATGTTCATGTTGCAATATTTTGTGTTTAGGTAAAATTTTTTTTTTTTTTGCTTTTAGATAACGATAAAATTCCTATTATTAATATTTCAAATATTAACTAACACTTACTAATGTCCAGTGTAGTGTTAATTTATTTTATGTCAGGCTTTTTATGATTTCAAGTGTTTAGTACAATTTGACATGTTCATACTGGGCGAAGGGAAATGTTATTTTATTTCAATTTTGTCCCTACATTGATAAGATAACTAACTAACCTCCAGATAACTAAATTTGTCGATCACTTATTCATTCATTCAATTATTAACTCATTTATTTGTTCATTTTTAAGTAGATTTTTCATTTGTTCAATTAGTACTTAATCATTATTTTTACATTCATTAATTCCTTTATTCATTCGCTGCTTGTATCAATCACTAATTCATTTAGCTATTCATGTTTAAGTATTTATAACCCTCTGTACTCATAAATATGACTCATTACATGTTATTTGGACTAACAGAAAGCGACATACGAATTCAATAAGTTAATTATCCCATAGAAATCTCTTTCATTAGGAAAATATTTTAATTTTTCCCTTTCCCCATGCAAGGTGCAAAGTGATAGTTTTACACGTTAACATACAAATTTACTGCCTAAAATGAAAAATGTTTCGACGCAATATTATAAAATTCATCTTTCTCTGTAAATATACTGCTATTTTTAAAATAAATTTCTAATTTTTTAATTTAGAAAAGTGTAATTTATCTTAACTATTTCACTTTGCCCCACATTCCTCTACATTTAAAAGGAAAAGGAAAAAGATGACACGCTTTCAAAGGAAAAAAGCCATAATTAATGATAAAGATTTATTATTCCTCGAAATCAACAGAGTTATTCTTAATAAGAATAGAAATATTCAACTACGTTATTCTTATTAAGAGTCTTATAACCACACCCACGAAATAAGTAGGGAAACACTGAAGAGAATAAATGGAAACAATATAAAATAGAAGATTCTTTTTGAAGTTTCAATTTTTCGTTCAAACGTCTACAAAATAACACAGATAAAGGCTTAGATCCAAACAATATATATGTTCATTTATTTCAAAGAAACATTTAGCACACCCATACACTAGCGTGCCTCAAGTAGTAAGAGTGACGACAACGGCTACTGCGCATGCTCCCCGCCGCCATATTTTTACCACAGCTCCTGCGCATCGCCAAGAGGAGCTGTAAAAGCGGCGATGCGCAGGCACGTTGGTAAAAAGTTAAAGCTGGTAAAAGCTGGTAAAATCCGTTGTCGTCACTTATTACGAGAGGCACGGTACCATACATTGAAGATAAAATTAGACTGAGCGTTCGGGTTGCATTTAGGCAGTCCATGAAAAGCGTTTCTCTCTACAAATTTTATTTACCATTTTAATCCTTTCATGATAGATAGTCGAAGTACAAGAGTATTCTGTACAGATTAGTAACAAAACACATTAAGGCATCCTTTCACAATATAAATATGAAATCAAGTGTGAAATTTGGCGACTTTTTCTTCTAAATAGTATTTTCTAGAGCAAATTGCAGTAAATTAAATGGCTCTCAATAAAACATTAATAAGGGTCTATAAAGGAATATCGAAGTAAATAAAAATATTGATAGATTATTTTGAAGACTTGATCCGCCCCCCTCCCTAATTTGGTACTACCTGAGCCCTATATATATATAATGTAAAGAATTTGCTATTTATTTCAATTTGGATGAAGCGAAACTGCGGTAATTGAACTATATGATTCTGTACTTTTCCTCTGCGTACCTTACAACTTTAATTTAAGCTTTTTATTTTACGAGGTCTATTTACATCTTGAGTAAATGATATGAACGAAAATAAGCCCTTAATCAAAGGCGGCGAAACAAAATAAATGGAAAATGATCCGTGAATTTCACAGGAGAAAATTATTATCATTTGGATGTTCGTCGAACTGAAGCGAAGTAAATGAGCACTATCTTTATCGGCCGGATTTTAGAAGCACTTAAAGCAATTAGTTTTTTTTTTTTTGAGTAAACATCTATCATAGATTCTTGTAAAGGGAGCAGTAGGATGAAAAACTAAAATACCACACACTCGACTTTTTCCTTTCCATAACAGTTACAGTTACGATTGGGATGAAATATTTTAGAAGAATTTGTGTTGCTGTTCCCAAGCTTAATAACGGCATAAAAAATAGTCTTCGTTTTTTAGTTGAATTTTATAAATTACATTCGTATTTTTGAAAGGAAAAATAAACGATTTTTAGAGTTCTTAAAAATGTTTTCTAAATATGGTACATTGTGAAAAGTTAATTGCTTTTAGTGGTAGGAAAATTGAGGCAAAGAGATCTAAGTGACAAAATTGAAAATTTGGAGATACCTAGTGCAAATGATACAGAAAGAACCATTCTATATTGTTGCAATAGCTGTTAGTGATAGCTCTAACAGGAGCTCCGCCCCAACGCGATTTAGGAAAAAAATAACATTAAGGTCCCTATAAGATCCAAACTTTGAACGCATTTTTCTTAGAATCGTTTTTCTGGTCACTTACATCTCTTTGCTTCTCACTGCCTCAATTTATCCTGTGAAATAAAACAACGTAGAACCGCGTAGAATTGAAGGATAAAAGAATGAATCATTCAACAAAAATCGGAGGATAAGAGGGGATGGGGACTTTCGGTTATGAAGGGCTTGTCTACATTCGGAATCTAGCCAAATTACAAGGGTTGACAGACAAAACCGACTAACATACGGACACAAAACTGTCAAGGATACCATAGTTATATGCTTATCTCCAAAAAGTTTGACAAGATTCCAAAACTCTTGCATAACCGAAGGGCGCATGCAATCAGCACTTACTTCCATGACGTGGTGGAGAGAGAATCCTTTCCGTAGTTTGCCATCCGGTTCATCATCGTCCGAATGCATGATGATCCGTTCATCATCCTCCCCAGAATCTTGCTCGATGCCCTCATCCGCATTCTGGGAGGCGGCGTCCTCCTCCTCACCGCCGTCCTCCTCGCCCCTGGGGTAGGAGGACGTCATCCGTTCGATCAGCTGCTCCAGGGGGCGGCTCAACTTCCGCTCCTCATCCATGGGAAGCCGAAAGTCCAGGACGTTGAAGATGATCATGCCTAAGGTGGCCACCAACTGCATCAAATATTCACAGGAATTATTAGTTTTTTCAAAAAGAAAATAAAAAGCTATTCATAAGAAAAATTTTGAGATAAGAACAAAAGCATACATAGAGCCTCAGCAACGTTCTTCACATGAGGCGCAAGAGCTTCATATGGAGCTATTGAGCAATAAGGGCAAAAAGTTGCAATTAGGTAATATTTATACGCCATCAAATATCAACTAAAATCAAGACGAGGAGGTATCGTGTTATTAGAGATGTGTCTAGTAAGGGTTCAGTAATCATAATGAGGGATTTCAATTTCCCGGGTTTGATTGGAATAGTTTTTACCCTGGTAATGGTATAAAGAAGAGGAGTTTCTGAAAGTGAACTGTTTCTTAGTTTAAGTTATAACGCAAGGAACGCGGCATGATGCTGTTTTGGCTCTAGTTTTTTGTGATGTAGGAAATTATGTTCCTGACGTGTATAAAGGAACCTTAATAGAAATAATGACCTCAATATTATTAGACTTTTGACTAACTTTGAGGTTTACAAAAGGGAAAAACGGTTGTAGAAATGATTTCTCTAAAAGCCATTGCAATTTGTGTTATTTTCACTAAAGGAAGAAATGGCTGCTACATTTATAACTTTAAGTCCGTATAGAAAATATTTCAAGCATGAGAAGAAGTTTTGAAATTGATGACTTTAAAATAAATTTGCGCAACTGGTTCTCCCCATTACAATATTTACTGTTCATTACTTTTCGCTTGA
This sequence comes from Octonoba sinensis, assembly GCA_038502835.1. NCBI lineage: Eukaryota > Metazoa > Arthropoda > Arachnida > Araneae > Uloboridae > Octonoba > Octonoba sinensis. The sequence goes on along the minus strand of CM076606.1, from coordinate 9,552,870 downwards.
TGGTTGCGTTTTGTCTTTTTAATGTCAAATGACACGAACAATATCAAGAGAAAGACAAAACTACTTTTGATTGATAAATTTTGTTGATGCCTCTAAAACTAAATGTTAAGGTGATTTTTAAGTGGTATGTGGAGTCAAGGATGCAAGATTTTTGCCGAATAGGGGGATTTTTTTTTTTTTTTTTTGTGTGATTTGGCAGTAACGCTCAAAATGTTTTCCTAAAGGGAAAATTGCGAAATTCCCTTTGCTATTCATAAAAATTTTAATAATACTTGACTCTCAAGGTCGACCAAATACTTCCCCCCGTATCGGCGCCTGATGATAATACACTACACATCTCAAATTAACATCGAGAAGCCAGTTTTAGATCTTCTACCCTTCATCACAAATTCTGAGTTAAAATAGGCACCCCAATTTACAAACCTATTTTTCGGGAGGGAAAAAGGGTGCGGAAGTATTCGTGATTATATGTGGTACTAGTACTAGTCCGTCGTACCAGTAAGTATGACTGGTTAGAAGACGATGTGACTGTTTTACAAAGTTTAATATGTAAACTTAAAAGCATGTTTGCTCACAAGTTATTTATTAATCAAAACATTATAAAATGTAACTAGTTAGCTTTGGGAAAATATTTAAAACATTAAAATTATCTTTCAAAATATAAAAACAATATTATAAAAATGTAAGTGCAGTTCTACCGGCAAAAAAAAAAGACCTCTGCCTGGCAGAGTTCTAAGAAGAATCCATTCATGTTTAAGGGCTAGATAAACTTGGAGGAGTTTGCATGTAAATTGAATTTGTATCTGTTTTGATTTTTTATTTCTTTTATTAAGATTTACCAGTTAGTGACACCACTTTAAAAGAAAGGTGTCAATTACTGGAACAGCTATACCAAATACTGGCAAAAGAAGTAATTCTTTTTCCCGCTGCAGTTTAACATTTTTAAACACAAATTTTAACTTACTTCTTAAGATATATTTGATGCATTTTAACAATAACCAAGCAAAACCTATGGGAAAACTACGAAAAAAATTATTCTTACGTTGAAATTAGTTCCAGCGTTCTCAGTGTGTGGCCGACCTAAAAGCGAAAATTACAGAGTATAAAATTAAATCGTGGTTTCAGAGGTCAGAGATTACTTACGGCTGTGAAAATGTTTTAGACGATCCAAATTGAGTATTCAATTGTGATGAAACTTTGTTTGTTATGTCCAAAGAAATGGACAAATTCTGGAGGCAAAAGGGGAAAAAATGCTTCAAATAGTGCAGGAATCAGAAAAAAGATCTTTAACTGTTTTGGTTAATGTTTGTGCAAAGGTTTCTTTACTTCCACGATTTATTATTTATTCCATATGTTATTGTAAAACATATACCTAACGGTTGGGCTATTGGTAAAAGTACTAGTGGTTGGATGACTGAAGAAACATTTTATGAGTGTGTTTCTAATGTTTTCTATCCGTGGCTTCTAAAGCAAAAAGTAACATTTAACGCTAATCTCTTTTTGGATGGTCTCAGATCTCATTTAACACTCCGTCTTAGCAAGTTTTGCTCAAAGCGTGACAAAATACTAGTGGCTCTACTGTCCAATGCAGCCTATTTTGCAATCTTGTGACGCTAGTGTATTTAAGCCACTGAAACAAAAATGTAAAAACATCGTTCATAAATGGAAAATAGAAAATTTTCATTCAGCAGTTTGAAAGTACGATTTTGCAGTATTATTCCGAAATCTAATAAACACTGGACATACAAATTTATTTTGTTATTACTACTATTTTGTAACATGAGAATGTATGATAAAGCAGTTGTTGGAAATTAATTATTTTAGGTTTATAAGTTATAGAAGAATCACTTTGTATGAAGTATAAAGTTTATGTTAAGCAAATACTTTACACATTGGATTTTTAATAGGGTGTCAAACACTGGAGCATAGGGTATCAATTACTAGTAACATGAAAAAATGTCAGTGGCCATTACTACAGCATTGAGTGGGTATAAAATAAAAATTCATTAAGAAAAAATTAATTACCGAATGCAGAGACTTGAACATATTTTTGGCGCAAAATGTCTACTAAAACATACATTAATTTAAAGACTATGCAAAAGTATTTTTGATGATTAATTTATTAAAAATGTACGCTCTAAAAGTGTCAATAGCTGGTGAAATCACCCTATTCTGCTCTCGTTTTAGTAAGTTTAGCACTTTTTATTTCTTCCGAGTTGATGTTATATGACAGTTTATAAATTTGGTTGCGTTCAACAAAAAGTGAAGCAAACTTTCTGATTCGCGCGCTAATTAACGCACCTGCAAAACGAACTTCCCGAAAACTCGAATGGATACGTCCTTTTCTGCCATGCGCAGAAGCGCCCAAGTGTCAAAACTTCGTGGTCGGACTGTAGCTCGATTGCAGGTGTGTAACAAAAAATTGTTATATTTCTTTAATACACGCAAAATACAATGACAAGTGAGTGCTGTCGAGTTTTCTACTGTGGTGGTCCGAATCGATTTGAAGTCATCTCGGATCAGCGGACCCCTAATGAGTACGAGCTGATTGAACGGGCCCCTATATCCTTTATACTCCTCGCCATCGATTTCCATCCGCATTAGAATGTTTTCTCTAGTCATCTTTGCAGGAATTGAGGCCAAATCTAGAACGTAGGCGTCATCATGTGAATAAAATTAAGACCCATTCCAATATCATTCATCACGGGGCCATCGAGCGAAACCTGAAACGGGCACACAGCAAACGATAGTAGGTAGGAGCGCGTGGGGAATCACACGGGCCACCCTACCACACAGACCTTCGAATGCCACCTACGAGATACATTGGAACAAGTGGGCAGACTGGAAGGTTGAGACAGTCGTTTATTAGTGATCAGCTTAACGAGGAAGATCTCAGGACGGAAGTCTGTCAAGACAGTCGACACCTCAAAGAATTCCGGTTATTTAAAAATTAATGTTTACGTATAGAGAGGAAATTCTAAAAATTCTTTCGCTGAAAAAGAAGCAAAAACTTCTAATCAGCATAATGTTTCAACTTAATAAATTACTGGACTCGTAATACGGTTAAATGGCTACCGCTAATTTTAACTAAATGAAAACCATTAAGATTATTTTTAGTAATATTTTTTTAGGCGCTTAAAGAGAAAGTATGGCGAATGTGTTAGCAAACCAAAATTGCGCATGGAACATTTTTAAATATGGCAATTATGCGGTACTTTAAAATTTAATTAACTCGTGAACTGTTCAAAATCCTTTAAAAAAATGGAAAAAATAATGTCAGTTTGCAATATTAAGAAATACTGCAGTGTTCAGAATAATTCACTGATAATTAAAAAAGTCAGTTTTGAGTGTCCACTGTACCCTTAAATATTCCCGCACTGAAAACATTTATCTCAATCGGAAAATTACTTCAAATGATGAAATGCAAATCTGATCTTCAGATGGAATGGTTCTGAAACTTTTTAAACTTGGGTCTTGAAATTAAATTTTCAAGCAGGATTAATAACATTTATATGGTTTTCCTTTTTTTTTTTTTTGTTTAGAAAACTGTTGGATACTGTGGCGCCTTCAAAATTTGGTTTGGGGAGAGGGGGGGGGGGAGGAGTTTAGGACTAGGGATAAACCAGATATTGATTTTACCGGATAATGGTAATCCGGTGTATTGTGAGATTGTCCGTACCGGATATCCTGCTCTAATGGTTGAAATCTGAAAATTCTATACATATCATTAAACATTCCACTGCTTCCAAACACGTAGTAATGTTTTAATTCACCTATATTTTCAAAACATGCTAATTAACTAAATTAATACAAATAAAATTAACATTCCAGATAACTGGATCTTTAGTGTCAGTCAACGTGTCACAAAACCCACTTTATTTCCATATTTCTCAAAGCAATAACTTTAAAGTTTAGATTTCATCCTGCAACATTCTGTGAGAGAACCAGAAGGCGTTAACCTTACCCCCCCTTTCAGAATTTTTATTCTAATAGGAGAACTTGTTAAAGGGAGTATAACAATAAATATATATATATATCATAAATTATGTAAATTAATAGCTCTCCAAAGGGTTGAAAATATTTTAATATTAAAAAAATTAAAAGGAATTTGTACAAGTACACTTCCATTTTACTAATAATTCAATGAAGTTTGAAATACAATAAGTGTTCGAATAGCTGTGACGTTCGGCCTTGGAAACTAGTGGTTTTGAATATCAAGAAAAATACAAGAAGTTTTGTCATATTTTACGTACTCGCAGCATATCAGGTGAATTTTTGACAAATATGAACTTTCAGGGAAAATGAGAAAATGATTTGTTTTATGGACACTTGATGAACCCGAAATAACGAAATCAAAATCACTTTTGGGGAAAGTAAGATTTCAGTGTCGTTTCGAAGTTTGACAGAACCAATTATTTTTGAAGGTTTCTTGAAGTCACGATTACGAAAGTATGTCTGAACATCTAGCCCAATTGTAGTATCACTATCCTCCAAAAAATGACTTGGTAGCGTGTATGTAGTAAATCTTTTAGAAGTCCACGTTGTTTGTTCAATTTTTTTAAATTATAAAACACACCATCTGAAAGTACAGTGTTGTGTATGTTGGCTGAACGTGTCTCACCGATGCCCAGTTGCCCGTTTCCATTTTATACTGTTGTTGTTGTAATGCGGATTTGTTACATTGTGATCAGCCACTTTGTATCTACATTACATTATACCAGTCGTATTCTGCACAATGTTCTGCTATATCATAAGTATATTGGGACACTGTAGCATTAGTACAACGTAATTAGTACCCACAAATTGGTACCTTGTGTAACGGCACTTTTTATGTTAGTTTTGAACATCGATGAACTGTACTTTATCACACTGCATTTTCCACTGGTATATTTTGCACTGGAACATTGGTCATGCAACACCAATGTCAGAAAACATGATTTAACCCATTTTAAGTAACAAAGCTTTTTTTTTTCTTGAAACGTGCGCTTTGTGATCCAACTTCTTTTTTGTGAAAAATTGTTTCATATTCTGAAAGATGTTACCGTAATGTAACAAATTGATTTTTTTTTTTTTTTTGTACAGTTTGGGTAAATACAAATGGGAACAGGATAAGCTTAAATTAAGTTAATTTTTACAAAGGGACAAAATATCCAAAACAATGAACTTTATCCCAATGATATTTGTTTACGAGCTCTTACGGCACAGAAACCATAATAAAAAAAAAATCTCTACTTCGAAATTGAACAACTGTTTTACAAGTTCGGCCATGTAAACAGTGTAACGAACATTTCTCAAAGACAATGCCTTAAACGTCCACGCCGCATGTGCTGGTCGAAAAACTCTGGGCAACGGTCAAGGCGAGACCGTTCCCAGTGATAAGTTCACACTGAGGCTTCGCGAACAATGAGTTTCAAAACACGGCAATCGCCAAAAGTGTGGAATTGGGGTAATTTGATGCAACGCCTCCTGCGAAGCCAAATGAGGATAATTTCATTTGTAACACAACACCGGGGTTATAATTTACGATTAGAGAGCAATTCATTTGCACCGCATTTTTCAGCAGTGTGTTATAAAGACAAATTGTTTCATAAGCCTGACAGTTGTTGATCATGGGATAGGCGAGTGCTAATATTCAAACAGTCTAAACAACTAACGTCGCTCGATATTGAAGAAAGCAGTTGTTTATTTTCTGGTACAAGGGTAAAAGTAAAGTATAATGCCTATTTCAAAACATTTTGTACAAATAACTTTGCAACTAAAATGTTAAAGTTCTAAATGTTACATGCCAGAAGTTTATTAGTTTTTAGAATGAACGAAATACTTTCCGTATTTTGTTTGACACCTGTATGACGTATAAGCATCGGATATCTAGCTCTGATATTTGAAACTTGTAAATTCTATATTTTTAAACATCCCTCAGCTTCCAAACACGTTGTAAGTTTGTAATTCGCACATATTTTCAAAACATGTTAATTAATTTTAAAAATAAAATTTGACATGCGGACAACCGGATATTTCGTGCAGTGACCGAATGGGATTCTGGTTGGATCTTCAGAATGTTTCACAAACTTCTAACAATTAACTCTGTTTGACAAGCCTCTAACAATTAATTATGTTTTACATGCATACATAAATTAAAAAAAGAAGCAAAAAGAAACAGGATATTCGGATCCTAATTTAAAAGCTCATGATATTTAGTAATAAATTTAGAAATAGATAAAATAAATTACGATGATTAGGGTGAAGAAAAGTAAAAAAAAAAAGAAACGAAAAATCACGATTCTTAGAAACTAAAACAATTTAGTAGTGCTATGAAAACTAAAGAAGAAAACGAAAACAAAAAGCATAATAATAAAATAAATAACCATAGTAGAATAAAATACACAAATCAATTAATTAAATTAATTACAATAATAACAATATACATATATGTGTATGTACTTTCTAAAAAGAAAACTTTATTTTTCCTAGCACGAAAAAACCGAAATCACCAACAGCATTTCCGTTGTAGATTGTTTAAAATAATCCTGTAAAAGAGGCTGCTCAACTTAACTTTTCCGTTCGAGCCGTGAGTGTTCCAGTGCCCCGTACACTCACCGGAGCGTTTCCGAAATTCCTGGGAATCACAGGCACACGCCCCACTCACAAAAGGGGCGCAACTGAGCAGAAAGAGCACGCCAAGGTCGTTCCGCGGCGATGGCACACTCAGCTCATCGCTTTTGCGGTATCAGCTCGGGATGATGCAGGATTATGTCGCTGCTGATTCGTTCTAGAAAAACGCTACGAGCGTTTAAAAAGCAGAAAAAGCATGAAACCTATGATTTGGCGACTTATTTGGGGAAAATTGTTGAGATAAGTTAAAACAGAAGTCAATTTATCTCAGATATTAATTAAAGCCGGCGGAAAAGGCAAACAATCGTAATCACTGTGATTACAATTAACCACAATTAATTACTAAAAAAAATTTTAAAAAAGCCATCGCAATATCTTTTTTTCTTTTCTTTACTCCTTGCCTTTTATTGAGGCAATAATCATAAATGAAATTAGAAATGAGGCAGCGAGAAGCAAAGGGATGCAAGTGACCGAAAAACGATTATGAGAAAACCGCGTTCAAAGTTTGGATCTTACGGAACTCTTACTGTTAATTTTTTTCTAAATAACGTGAGCGCGGAGCACCACCGGTTTTAACCATGGTTAAAACCGGCTTGTCAAAAACCTCCCTGTCAAAAAGTGTCAAAAACCTAATTTGTAAAAGAAATTATCAAAGAAATAATTTAGCAGAATTGGATAGACTTTAATCAATATATTTTAAATAAAACGGCATAATGCATTAAAACTCCCGAGTATAAACAACAAAAATATATTCTTGCTGCAGCACAGCCAGAATCTTTGCCTGAGAGTGATTTTATTGATAAGAATTGTTTTTAAAATTCAATCGTTTTTTAAGTGCACAAGCACAAACACAGGTTCCTGTTTTCTGATGCTGTAGGAGGGGTTTTAAGTCGTAAAACACATCATTTGCTGTGCCATGCCAGTGCATTCTTGAGATACATTCTATTTGTAGAATATTTCGTGAACGTGAACCGATAATAGACTATAATGAGACAATTCTTTTAATAGAAATTGTCGAACACTTATTTAATGAATCATTTTATTGTGAATGCATACTTTTAATTATTTTTAGCAATGATGTACAGTTAATAAATCTAATATTTTGCAGAAATAAATTTAGATTTTTAAAAATTTTTTATGGATGGAAGCCGAAAGTAATTCATCACATTTGAAATCTAATGAAGGTATGTACTTTCTCCAGGATAGTGCATATTCAAAGATGCTTTCCTACCAGTACAAAGAAATATCGACTCTAAAACAGCTTTTCTTAATTTCCCCCCAGTATTCTTGTCAAATATGCGAAAAATAAACGCCAGAAATAAATGCGTGTAAAAAACTAAATCATTAACAAAGAAAAGTATATAAATTAATATTTAATTATAATTCAATGTATACTAAAACTAAGGAACATTATAATGCTGTATCTTGCTATTATTAAAGCCTTCTTTTTTTTAATTTTTAGCGTATTTAAATTGTATCGGGGTTTTTGACGGCTAAAACCCAACCCTGCTGAAAAGTAACCAAGTCAAATATATTTTTAGAATCAATATATTTAAATAAAAATGCCTATTGAATTTACAAGTTAATTTTCTCAATTGTATTAGTTTGTTATAAAATGTTATGTTTGACGCTAGAATAGAAATAATATAATGTTAATGTTACATGTTCTGTAACAATATTTGAACACTGAAAACATTTTTATTGTGAGCAAATAATTTATGATTATTTGAAGAAAGCTTAAGTTCGTTTTTTCCTCTTAAAATTCCCCAGTTTCTTCCCAAAAATTTCCGGGTTTTTACCCTCATTTCAAAATTCTCGGGTTTTTCGCATTTCTAGGCACAGGGTATATTATAGAATATTGAATGCATGCTTCTTAACAAAGCTCAAATTAATAAACTAACGCCAGGAACTACCCGTACGTTCAATAAAAAAATTTTGCATCCTGAAGCTCACAATTTTATGAGTTGATAAATAAGTTTTCTTTTGACCCAGCATATCATATGTGCAATGATTTGTGATTTCTTAATGCTGGTTTTTGAACAAATGGTTTTTTACTAGGTCAAACATTTTATTTCTTATTTATTGTGGAGTCGATTAGTATTATTTGTATTTTCAATGTATGATCGACGCAACAAAAATATTAAAATGTTAAGACTTGTTAAATATTTGCTTTTATTATCACATATTGATGATTTCATTGTGTTTTCGTTAAAATGATAAATTGCGTGCGGTAATTCAAAATAATAATAACAAATAAAAATGAAGTTTAACAAATTTGAACATTGAACGGGAAAAAAATCAACTGGTTTATAGATTTATAAAAAACGTATCACAACAAAGAAAAATAACAAAAAATTTTTGGAAGTTCATTTATTTCATCAATTTTGAAATAGCTGTTTTCATATTTATTCTTCTATTAATTTTCACCTTTTAACTAAAAAAATAGTTATGCAGGTATAAATAGATTTAATTCTTTGGGTACAAATAAAAAAAAAAATGTTGCATGAAAATTAAACGACTCCAAACTGTCTTAGTTCTCATGGCATACAGTCAGATTTTATACACATTTTGCACAGTATAAGAAAGTATCTATGATGATTTATGCTTTTTATGTATTTTTTGAAACAATATTTAATAAAAATAAGTCATTCAAGTAGTGAAAACAACATCATAATAATAAAATACATATCGCAATGTATTTGTTGCCATGATGTTGTTGTGATAATAGTTAAATACATTGCAATAATGTATGTGTGAATTATTGCAACCTTGCAATAGTAATTCAAAGATTTAAGCAGACGTACGAAGGCGAAACTACAATGGCGGCGATATTCGCCGGGTTGCTGTGTTCTTCTCTGTCTAATGTTGACATTCGGGGGTGGCCACATTGTGAACTGAATCTTCGCCAGTTTGGTGAAAATCGGCAAAGGCTCTGCACGCACCGCAATACGGAATGTCGCGGTCCTGTTAGACTCAGGAGCAGCGTACCCATTCTTCCTCGCCATGCGCGAGGACTCGACAACAACAACATAGCAACTTTTTTCCAAACATGTTAAAAATTCGGCGCTTCCTAAGTCTGGCATTTTGCACATCTGGCATCACAATAATGCAAAGCATACGATTTTTTTCTGTCCTTCACCCCAAGAAAACGTCATAACGTCTTAAAGTTGACATACGGAAAGGCAGAAATCACATCTGACGTCACGGTTATGAGCATTCATAAAATAATATTGATGAACATGCTTGCCGCGCCTTACCAAATACATCACAATCACATGCACCATACTTAAGACCATTAGTAGAGCACTGGAATTTTCTCTTTAAGGGAGGGAAGGCGCTGTTTGTGCCCCTAAAGGCCATATAAATTTACTTTGGAAGATTTCTATAATATAGACAAGGAGCACATACACACTCGTGAAAAACATACCTTCATGGTTATTTCAAGTTAGTTGATTTCGAATTAATGTTAACTTTAGAATTTGTTAGATTGTATGGTTGCTCTAACAAACGTCACGCTTCTGAATCTTTATAAAATTAATGTTAGAGTACGTGGAGTCTTATGAATTGTTTAAGTCACGACCGTTTAACGGATAGTTCACGACCGTACACAGTCACGACAGTTTAAAGTGGATTTTGCAGGGCACTCGATTGCATGGCTTCCGAAGCATTTTTACGTTTAGTGCCATTTAAATTTTATTTTGTTGAACGAGGTTCACGTGGATGTCGTAGTCGAACAGTCCAGAACATGGAAATTGACAAAGCTTTAGCTCAAGTCCACTATAGGCAATTTTAGAATAGATTTTTAAGTAAAATTTTTTCTTGAAATTTTGACACAAGTACTTTAACGGGCTATACAGAGAAGAAGAACTGAAGGCCTTCTTGAATTTTTTGAGTGGCCTTTTTCAGTCAAGTACTATTTGTGCAAATGTGCTCAATTACATAAATATACTTAATTGGAATAATTGTAATTTTTGTAGTTATTGTGCATTACTCTCCCGCAGTGGACCAGTCGGTAGAAGCTCGGTTCCCGCAGAACACCGAAAGTGAAGCAACATCGACCGAGGTTAACCTTTGTGAGAGGGATAACCTCTCGCGGCTGGTTGGTGTGGACAGTGTACGGTAAAGGGAGCTGGTGCACGTTAAATCCATTGCAGCTCCAATGTCCTCCAATTGAAACGATACCTCTGGGGTGCCAACCCCAGATGACGGTCTCTCCTCTGGGAGCTGGCACAAAAATTAAGAGACCTCTCAAAGGGGCGGAAATCAAACTCTTGCCTATATGGACTCCGTTAAACTCAAGAGCAGCGAACCCCCTCTTCCTCGCTTCGGGCGAGGACTCGACAACAACAACAACAACATTGTGCATTACTGTTACTGTTAGATTAATGTAATATTTACAGCATTTTTTCAGCGTGCTTATTGAAAAATAGCAAGGCCTAATATAATTTCTACAAATAAAAAAAAAAGGAAGAAGAAGTGAAGGTGTCCTAAAGGTTTCAGAACTTATTTTCACGCGTTAGCCTAAATTTCATGTAATGCGTAAAAATTCACAAAAAATTGAAAAGAAGTATAGCAGCTGAGCCCCGTGAGCTCCCACGAGAATTAAGCTTTACAAAACAGTATGAAAAGTACAAAACAATAACGCTTAGCCTTTGCCCGATTTCTAAATTCAATATGGCTTTCAGTGAAAAAAAGCAGGAGCACCCATCCTTCCCGAACAATGACGACGCCAACCCCCTTTTCCCCAGAACGAACACCACCTCAAAAGAACTATTACCCCGTCAAAAACGACCAGCAAAAAAAAAAAAAAAAAAAAATGTCGCGCAATCTCCCCATCTTTGGCAGACAGTTTTTAATTTCCCTGCTGCAAATCATAGGGACTAAAAAAAAAGAACTCTTTTGCAGACACCTGTCTGTGACGGACAAATATTTTGTTCCTTTGGTTTTTCCTGTATGGTAAAATGGTAAAAAGATTGTAAAAATTTTGAATCTTTGTAAATTCAGTGAAATAAAAGTTTTTTTTGTAAGTTTAATAAAGTTGAAGAAAAAATACAAGGTCATCGAATGAAAACTTTTACAATATGGGAGTACACAAAAGGTTGAGACAGTAAAATGGATCCTCTCCTCTTATAAAACTTCCAGGTCTCCCTCCGCTAAAACATTTTAAGTTTGGCTCCAGTGCATGAATAAATACAAAGGTTTTTCTCTTTAAATTGATTTTTGAAAAGCCATTAAATCTCTACAACAATCTGACTAGTCGCTTTCCAAGTTGATTGGCTGCAAAAGTAAAACCAAATAACACTTAATTTTACTCTTCACAAAACATCAATTGCAAAGTCGTGTTTTTTTTTTTTTTTTCACGTCGCCTCAAAAAACTTAGCTGTTTTCTTTCCTTAAATCATGACATCAAACAGATCGAGTTGACTGCTTCTTTGCGGCTGTGTTCAGTTCAACATTAGTGGCTGCTAAGTGAAAAAGAAAACAAAAGAAGAGGCTTCCGCTCAAGGTCAGCGGAAGAAACGGGGAAAGTGTGCAGCGCTCAAGCGAATAACCGGTGCTGGCAGAGGAACAGTGCGATGACATTCTGTTTCAGCGTGGGATGTGTCAGGGGTTGCACAAGATGGACACACTCGTTGAAAAAGTCGTTTCCTTAATCATCATATGCAAAAATATGATTTCCGTACGAGGTAAGATTTATTGCGTTGCCACTTTATCCATATTCAGTTGATAATGTGTGGGATAATACATTAAAACTCGCAGTGAGGTAAGCTTTAAAGAAAAACAAGAGAAAGTGTGTTGCAAACTATGTTTGAGCACCGACATCCACGTAGTTCTTCACGTCAACCGTGTTCCATAAGATTTATTTTAAGTGGGATACCTTAAAATAGAATAAATGTCATAGTGGAAGTGCAATTCAATGCTCTCAAAAATTATATAGTATAAAACATGACCTGGAGAATATTTTGAGCACTTGCACTCTAATACGATGAGGAGTCCGAGAATAATAGCACTGATAAAGATTGGGAAGTTAATAATTTAACAGTAAAAAAAAAAAAAAAACCAGGAGGCGGCAGCCTTGCTAGAAGTCAGTTTTCTTAAACAAAGACTCTTCCGCTGAAAGAAACCGAAAGTTTCAGAAGATTTTTGCAAAAAAATCTGAGTTCATTCCATGGAATCTGCGATGACTGTAGAGCAGTTAAAAAACTGCAATTACAATTTTTCTTTCGTGAGGATAGAACATGCTAAAAATCCAAAAGAAAAAGGTCTACACAAAGTGAAGGTGATGTTGCTTAACCAAAAATCGTTCGCAATTTGTTGTAATGAGCAGAGACGAAGAAGGAATTCAGTAAATTAAGGTAACATTAAAATGAAAAAAAAATCGCTTTGTTTGTCAAGTATTTTAAAGAAAAAATAAATAAAACTGCTTATTTTTTTGTACATTCATTTCACAGAATTTTCACCCTTTTTTTACCTAGCATATAAAGACACTGTCATTTTCACTCTTTACTGAAAATAGTTGAAAATTGCTCTTACCTCATATTCAGAAGCAGCCAGCTGTCTCGCTCCGGCTTCTGAAAGAAAAAGGAATAACTTAATGAACTATAATCATGAAAGTAAAACACGGTATCTACATATTTTATTAATTAGCACACTAAGACGTCACGTGCGAGGATGGAAATTTTGTACTTAGTCCTCGAACTGAAGGATGAATACCTCAAAAACAAACAAATTACTTTATTTAACTAAAAACGTAATCGTGTACATAATTTGAGGCATAATGTTCTTTCAGAACTATTTTGATACAGGCGAAACATCTCGATGTCGAGAAACTCCCCTAGTTAGTAACAGAGAATGCAATCCCGCACTGTTTTTGGCTCTACGGGACTTCGGTATTGAGATCTACAGTTCAACCACGGACTTTTGATAGTTGGACGCTTCTGTGCATGCCGGAAAAGAACGAATCCATCCGAGTTTTAGGGAAGTTCGTTTTGTCGCGTTTACTTAGTACGCGAATCAGAATGTTTGCTTCACTGTTTGTTGTTATTGTTGCACAAATTATTACTGTTAAAAGTTTACCTTCGTTAGAATATCATTGTAGATATGGCAATATAAAAGACGATTAAATTTTCAAAATCTATGTAGTTCTCGACATGATTTAAAAAATTTTATTTTAGAAAATGAGGCTGAGCTTCCGATGAATTTTGAGAACATACAGAGTGGTTTTAATTAATGTTACACTGTTTAGAACTACGCAGAGCTCGTTTTAACGGACTTTTGTTAATGAATCTGGTTCATGCGTTATGAAGATCACGGGAAAAATGAATATGCAGTAAGAAAACATAATGGTTCGAAATTTTGTCACCAAGTGAACAGGGAGAGCATGAAGAACATAAAATAAATTTGAGAAAAAAAGATTTTGGTAACATATAACACTACATTGAAATCTTCTGTAAATGCACAGAAAAGATTCATATCGGGAGTTAAATCACAAACTTATTTGGACTACGAAACGAAACGTTAGCTAAATGTCCATCCACTTTAGATAAAGTTCTAAACCAAACTTTCTGTAACGGAACACCGGTCACGAATTCATCACACGATCAACAAGATAGCAAACGATTCAAATGTCGAACATTCTTATTGTCGCTTTTCAAAAACGGAAGCAAAGCCTATTATTTCAATATAAATGTTCCATTTTAGAGCGTCATATTCAAATAACGTTCTTTAGAATGATGCAAGACGCCCATTAGAGTTCGAAAAGAGTCTTTCTCGCCGTTTGCACTGTAAAAAAATGGGCATAAAACCCACAAAGAAAGCAATTTCGACTAAATTGTCTTTCGTGAACAATAGAACGGTCCATCATTTGGACATTACTTCTTCGCAGATGGACGTTTAACGTAAGGATGTGGTCACGAGGCGAAAGTGCTATTTTCTGCTAATGGGTATTTATGATCTGTCGTCGTTCAACAGGGCAGCAGGATTCTAATAGACGTGCCTGAAGCAGGAACAAGACAGACAGAAGTTTAGGATCTTTCAACAATGACATGAACGTTTTCTTTACGGCCCGAAGTATTTAAGAGAATTGATTTTACGTGACAGGCAAAATGGACTACTCTTGCTGTTTGCCATTGCATCCGTAAAAAGTTTGTTGGGAAAGGATGACCAAATTCGAGCAGTTTTACAGATGTCATTTTCAATAGTTGCATAATTATGTTAGAGAACAAGTTATAAAAATGATGAAAACCAGTTGAATATAGTTATTATGTTATTCTTAATGGGTTTTTGATACGGAGTTCAGCGCAGTTGATTTTTTCAGCATCGAGCCTACGATATTCTTACTATACTTAAAACCAAGGTTAATCTGACATAGAAGAATAAATTAACTACACGAAAGTTTAAATTAAGCTGCAAAACAGAAGAATGTTTTATAATATTTAGACATTAAAATTTCTCTCCAAAACACTAACAAAAATGATGAGACACAAATTTTTGCTAGAAAATTTTTAATAGGATAACTATTTAAAAAGTCGTCCACTGCAATCAAAACTGTTACTTTTCTATGTGCTCCACAAAGCGCGAACAAGCAAGTCCCGCGTATTGGAAATTTGCAACGTTGAAGCCCATGGGAAGGGCATTAATTTATAAACTTTGCTGTCTTATTTACACCCCGACAGCACATTACGTATGCGGCTTTCCTTCATAAACCGAATCTATAAAATCTTCTATCCCAAGGAAGAACATAAGAGTTTTCGCAGCTTTGCAAACGTCATTACAACCGGAAATGCAAACCACCGAAACACCAATAAAGAATGCGCCTATTAGTTGAACAAAGAATTAGATTTGATGGGATGGAGATTGCCACCAGTGCGTCGCAAATGATGCACGAATCCCCCTTGTTTGCGACGGTGTCAGTGGCCAAAGTTTGACCTCTCTAAGGATGACGTTCTTCAAGTCAAGGTGGGAGTCACTTCAAGTCATTTTTATCTCTGTCAAGATTAAGTTCAAGTCTCATAAAAAGACTTTCCTTTTACATCTACACGCACTTCTATCTTTCATCTGCATCGATTCATCTGCATCGATTCATCATGCTATCTTTCATCTGCATCTTTCATTTACCATCGACATCAATTAATGATCACTCTGAATTATTTTTTACTTCAATTTTTTTCTTTTTACTTTAAATTATTTGACAATACCCCCACGTTTTGGATAACAGCCTAAATTGTATGAGGATTAAAAATTTTGGAGCTCTTCATTTGTAGGGAAAGTGAAAAATAATTTTAGTTAAAATCACAAGCGTACACAAATCAATATTGGTAACTTTTGCTTCACTTAATTGACAACAATAATTTTTTTAAGTTACAAAGTCAATTCGAAATAGTATTTCTGTACTAAAGGTTTCTCTTATTTTACTGCTTGCAATTCAAAAGGATATTAGTTGTGAAACTTATACTAAATGGGTTAACCGGTTTTAACGAAAGCATTTAGGAAAGGACATGTGAAGACAGTTCTGGATTTTTAACCCTCCAATGCCCAAGTTTTGTTGTCGTCGTCCACCTTAAGGCGGAGTTGGGAATTAGAGGGTTAAAAATGCCGCTAATAAGATTAAAAAGAATGGGAGAAAAAATACAGAGTTTGAAGTTGGGACAGAAAATTTCAAAAGGAAAGAACTAAGTGTGAAAATTGAACATGGAAGAACTAAATTTAAGTACTTACTGAAGAAAAACACACGTATTAAATACTTTAAATGGAGTATTAAATATAAAACAAAGAATGTTTTTCAATATAAATTTCCAGATGAAATCCAGAGTGAAGACCACCAAAGATTTCTCCAAAAAAAAAAAAAGCATGATTTTCGAGAACACATAACAAGAACAATGTACGGAAGCTTTCGAGAAGCATAGTTCACCACGCATTAGAGCGTTGTAACGGTACAAGCATCACTCACGTGCATGGAACGGTCACCTGTCCCAAATTGCAATCAAATAACAAATCTGCTGGAAAACAAATCAAAGGTGTAAAACAAGAGCAATATTAGATGGGGGGAAAGGTCGAGAACCTCAAAAAGACCTTAAATAAAGATTCACTCAAGAAGACTTCCTTTAAACCATGAAATCCCTGAAGCATGAAAAAAACTGTCATCTTTTACGATTCCAATGTTCGATTTTATTTTGTCTAGCAAGACACGGTAGAGTAGCGCTTCCCAAACATTTCATGTAACGGATTTAAAGGTTAAACAGTATGGTTACCACTGATTCGTGAATTGAATGGTTAGTGGAATAACTCGTTTACTGTCATCAAACACTCGTGAATCAGACCAAATCATTGAAATTTACACTAACCATAACAAGCGCCAGGGTCTGAATTCGAATTCAAAGCAATGCATCTTTATGTTAGTCACAACCGTACTTTTTCGGTAAACTAAATGCAACGTGAAGCTTGTTTTCCTATGAATTCGAAAATGTTTAAGATTTAGATATAGTGTGTATATTTAGATTTAGTAATCTCTTGTTCAAGCTCTCTGTTCGAAACAAAGGAGTCGTTGCTGCAAATGGTTGGTCAAAGGGAAGGAGAAAATACTATGTAGTACAAATGTGTCAAAGCGAAAGTGATACGGTTCTTTTAAAAATATCTTTAAGTTTTGCCAATAGTTTTGGTTTTTGCTTTACAGAGAGCTTATACATTCAAGACTCTTGATTTCTTGGGAAACCATTAAGGTTCCGGAGAACTCTAGTTGGGAAACGCTGAATTACTTTAACCCCTTCGGCCCTGACGTCTTAGTATTAGAACATATCTTAATATTACTCTATGTTCCTCATTTTCAAGAATATTAATCTCAAAATTTGGTATTTTATTAATAATTACATGAAAGAATGTCAACACGTCATCATTTTTGTTCAGTAGATCATAGTTTGTCCTCAGCAAAGCAAATAATAGAAGCGTTTAGCCGTTTGCAGCTAAGAAATATTTGCATCTTTTATTAATTCTCAAAATATTATTGTACGAAATTACCTGGATTTTTTTAAAGAAATTCTTCAGCACAGATATGGCTCTTTAAGCCTAATTCAATACTTTTAAATAAAAAAAATAATTAGAAATTGCATTGAAAATGGACATTTAATATATGTTCTACTAATAGGACATCAAGCCTTAGAGTGAAAATGTGTAATTTCTATTCTTGTTCTATAAATCACCAGATGGCTATTAGTAAAAACACTTCTGTGTTAATTTTAAATTAAAACTATTTTCTCTAAAAATATTGTTTTACGTATAATTTAGATATTTTAAGCTTTTTATTGACTAAGGCTTCTAAGAAATTAAATCGATAATGGACCTAGTTAAAAGAGGGATCAAAAGAGATACCACCTTTATTGATGCAGATAGACCTGAAATTGTGAAGTTCTATAATAAAAGCACGGGAGGAATGAACAAAACAAACATGACTTTTTAATGCCATTATACCAAACTGCTATAAAAACCAGAAAATGATCATTATAATTCATTACTTCAATACGGCTATTATAAGCTCTTGGTTCATGCACAAAAAAGGTGCAACTATTTCAGGAATCCCTCTGAAACCTCATATGCATTTAGTGGACTTTAGGTTTGATATTTCAGAAACTTCATCATTCTCAAAGCTGCTCGTACGAAATGCGGACTCCATCAGGCAATTGCTTCAAATATACTTTTTTCAAATATACTTGTTAATTAAGCTTCAAAACATTTGAAGACATTTTGCAGGTAAACGCCGCATTATACTGATTAAGTTTAAACACCTTTGAACAAATTTTGTAAATAAATATCTAAAAGAATTCGGAAGAATAAAACATCATTTTACCACAAGAAAAACTCTTTTTGAAGTAAAATGTTTAAAAGGAACAATTTTTAATTTCATTTAGATCTAGTTCAAATAATATTTTGAGCTCGATCTTTCTAGACACCAAGAAAAATATTGACCTCTACAGAGCAAAATCAGCCATTTTTGGAAGCATCTGAAGATCTAAAATCTTTTTTCTCAACAACTAAAAGTTTTTAAAGGTCACATGAACTGTGTTCCTACATTTTAAACGAATAGTGTAATTAACATTTTAAGTAATTTGGTTACTTCATCACGTATGCATGTTAAGACTTTTAAAGGTTAATTTTGCGTTTGACCTCCGCAAGAAACTTACAAAAATAATTCTAAGTTTTCAAAGTGAGACAAAAAAAGAATGCTAAGAAGATTCGTCAGTTAGTTAATTTTAGCGCGTAATTCAGGTAAACTGAAGTGGTTGAGTTAAAATTCTAGATAGTTGATGGCAAAAAGGTCAAGTGAAATCGATCACAAATGACATTTGAATGCTTTCAGATTTGGCCATTTCTTTGACGGGTTTCATAGTATTTCAAAATTTTAAAACTTTATGAGTGATTCAAATAACCCTACTTAGGGTTAATAGCCGAAGGCATATGCTAACTTAGTACTTGGGCTGTCTTGAATGCATGATTTGATTCAACTGATAACGCTGAAGATTTTTGTGTGGGTAAGATAGCGAACTCGAAAAAGGAAGATTTAAAACTCTTAATTTGCTCTTTGTTCTCTATTTGATAGAATTATTACACTATTATAATGGTTCAATTTAGTACCAAATGTTGGTTGCAGCTAAATTTCAGCATTTTTTTGGTAAAAAGTTGAACTAGAATTTTTTACAGCGTACTTTTCAAACGAGATGATGTTTCGTTAATGAAAGATTGACTAAATTTCGAATTTCAGTTTCTTTTTCTTTTTTCTCCGCTTGTGTCGAAGGTCTCTTTTAACACAGCTTTTTGTACTTAAATTCATTGTGGGCAGTTTTAAATTTGATTCATTCAGTAAAAATGAGTCGAGTAATTTTAATTACAGTAGAGCTCGGTTACAGCGACATCAGCGGTACTTTGTGCTAATAACACTGTGCAACACGAAAAATGTCCTTTGGATGAAAATGTCTGTTTCTTATGCATTTTTGACTGAAAATTACGAATCTGCAGTTATATTTTGCCTATCACGCACCATTTTCCCAAAACTCCACATTTTAGCTTTTTACGTATTTTCTGGATAAATGTGCATATTTTTGTAATTTATCGACTTAATTTATTATAAATTATATCTTTCTCATTGATAGTGAGATAGTTGCCATTCTAGAGACCTTTTTAATGAAGTCGGGTTACTTTAGCGACATTTTTGGCAACAAAAGCTTTATCTACTTCTCACGAAGTTTTGAGTCTTTTACAAGACGACAAAGGCATTTTGTAGACTATTTTACGGAGCAAGAAAAATGGTATGCTGCTGTGATGTGAATGTACTATTTCAAGCATTAGGACATGAGCACAATTCAGGAGAGTGGCGCTTGTTTATCAGTGCTCCTCCAACAAAGTATTTTTCCCACTTTTCATTCCTGTAGCATATTCTGCAAACACAAAGGAAATTTCAAAATTACAAAATTACAAGTTGCAAAAGCATATCAAATGAGCCTATGATGATCTACAATGTGCCTTTTTTCCACAATTGCACATTAAACTTGGTTTATCGAAATATTTTTAAAAGCTCTGGACAGAGAAGGAGTGGTTTTCTTGCATTTCAGGAACAAATTCAAAAATTTAAGTGAGGCAAAAGTAAAAGAAAGGATTTTTATTGGCCCACAACTTAAGGAAGTCCTTTCATGATGAAGAGTATGAAAAGAAACAGTCAGAAGCCAAAAAAACAGCCTGACTGGCCTTTAAACCAGTGCGCTCACGTTTCCTTAGAAATGGAGAGCTAAAAACTACAAAAATCTTGCTGGTAACATGATAAAATGCTTTTGTATTATTAGGTTGCTATATTTCATTAAAACTACACTTTTTGGGCTCCCATATGGACTTTATTTCTCAAAACCTTGGTGCAGTTAATGATGAGCACGGGGAAAGGTTTCATCAGGACATCTCTGTTTGAAAAGCATTTCAGCGCTCGATAGAATGGAAGTATACGAATTGAATATTGCTAAAGTGTTATCAGGGCAGACCAATAGATGCCCACAAAAAGAATTGGCCAAAAAAATCATTTTAGCATTTGTGTTTTCAATAAGTAAGCCTGAGTTACATTCTTCTATAACCAAATTATATAAATATGAGGAGTGGGTCTCCAGTAAAAACGCTACGTGATGGACCATTTTGGTTTGGATATTTGAATCAAGCACCTTTTGTTTATATAGAATCACATAGTTTCATCTAAAGGACAAAAAAAAAAAAAGTTCAAATTTGTTGCACAGTGTAACTAGTGTGTAAGATAACTTTGTGCTAAGTAAACTGTAATAAAAAAATAATTCATGTTAAGAGCACAAATAAGTATTCAAATGCAAACTTATGTTTCGGGATTGCTTGGAATCCCTTTTTCAATGCGACAGGGAGCTTCTAGACGCAAAACAACCAAATGAAGCAAACAAAACCAGGGCTTATATAGCCTAAGATTACTACCTGCAAACCAATGAGAATAAAGGCAGCGTGAAGCGGAAGTAGAAGTTTTAGTAAGTGGTAGTTTTAGTAAGTCAATCAGCAGTCCTCAATTTCAATAATTTTTACTTTACGTTCAAAGTTTACTTGTATATTGTATATGCTTATTTATTTAAATGCTCTTTTAATAAGAAATTTAACTTTCTACACGTTTATATGAAGGTTTCTTTAATTACTTTTTCAAATCAAAACGCACAGACAACAGTCTACAATAATTATGCCCAAGGCACGGGTGATTCTGAGCAAAAAAAAAAAAAATTCTGAACTTAACATGAAATTTTTGGAAAAAGTGTGCATTACGATGTTAAAATAAAAATTATGTAATTAGGTAACTATTTAAGGTAACATATACTAAAATACCTTATAACTTTAGAAATAATTAAATTATTTATAGGATGCAAAGGATTGTAACGCACGGCACGTTCATTTTCAGCGAAGCACGTGCTCGATGTTTGCATGCTTCCAAAATATAAGTTTTCTCACACCTTGTAGAAATTAAGAAAAATCAATTAAAGTATTAGAGATCTTTAAAAGTTCGTGAAAATTTGTCGCCGATTTCACGGTTCAATGGAAAGAAAATCTCGCAGTAACGCATTTTGATTAATACGTGATTGATGGGGAAGGTGGGAGGGGTGCAGCTAAAAATCTCATTTTCTTACACAGTAAAATATGCAATGAACGATTGTGAAGCGGTAATATTAGTTGCCAAGAGTTTTGCTCATAAATCAAATCGTTAAACTTTATTGTAAAACATTGAGTAGTTATTAAGAACCATTTTTTAAAAAACGGGGGTAATGAATTAAAAACCTGAAAATCGAGAGATTGGCTGAAAAGAGGTAGTCTAATTCAATAATAATTGAGAGAGTTGGCAACTCTGTATCGTCAAAGTAATCTTAAGATTAATTAATTGAAAAATTAATTCGGAACTGAAAATTAATTCGGACAACCGAATTAATTTTCAATTTTCGGATGAGTTACTCAAAAAATTTTCGGACATTTCGGAGAATTTCGGATCAGAATAACCCTTGGACAAAGGAGGGTTCTCAACGTGTTGAACGTGATCTTTTAATAAGAAATTCAACTTTCTACACTTTTATCTGAAAGTTTCTTCAATTTCTCTTTCAAATGAAAACGCACAGACAACAGCCTACAATAATTATGAGACCAAGGGTACACTACTTTCTCTCTCTTTTAGGAAAAAAGAGAATGTTCTAAAAATAAACCTTCCTTTAGACTTGAAAGTTTCAGCAAGTTGCACGGATGGCCGCGGAACTAAAACCGAATCCAATAATTCAGTGGCCGAACAATGGACAAGAAAGGGACTTTGAACTTCAACTCTCGACTCGGATCGACAAGCCATCAAAAGGAATCGAGAGTGTCTTCGAAACAGCGGCAGTGAACGAAATACTCGAGACCCCGTGTGACTCGAGTATTTTCAGGTTCACGGTGCATGTCAAAAGGTGCTTCTAAATTGGGAAACCAGCATCATTTCGTTTCTGACGTGAAAAGGAATAACGTTCAAAAACAAGTAGAATCACAACTCATTATGTGAACCGTTGATAGAAATTCAAGTTTTTTTCACGACCCGAACGAATTGTTTATCAAGACATGAATAATGAGTACAACTTTGATCAGGTCAAAACTTGTTGCTGTTAAAGAAGTTTAATAGTTAATTCACAGGAATAATTTTCCACTCCATTTATTTATGAAATTGCAAACAAGGCAATTGCAAAACAAATGCGAAAAATTAATCTTTTAACACAGAGGTCAGCAAAGCGTGGCTCGCGAGTCATTGGCTACTTGAACGCGAATCTTCACAATTATACAGAAATCGCGAATTAGAAAAGAGAAAAACGCGCTTTGCTTTGAAAAAATGCATTTTAAATATGAACAAGTATTTACAAAATAAAGACAAAATTATCTCCAGTACCAAATCTAACTGATTAGAACTTGGATTCAAGTTTGAAATTAACAACAAGTGACTCATTTAATATTACAAAACTTTGTGAGTAGCTTCAAATCCATGCTCTCATTAGTTAGCATGTTTACTACTTGCAAACGAGTTGTTGATGTTTTACATAAATGTATTCATGATAGTGTATTCATTACTGAAAGATTTATATTAAAATATTTATTAAAATGTAGTTGTGGCTAAGTCAAAACTTTTCTCTGACTCCTTAAACGGTGAAATTCGCTCTTTAGCTTCTAAAGGTTTCTGACTACTGCCTTAACATATACTCGTAGTCAACGTTTCCAAGTTACGGATAGGAGCATGTTCCAGATTATGTTATCAAATATAATTCTTCTTCTTTTCTTTTGCAATTATTTACATTTATTCAATTTTTACTTTGAGTGCGAAGGAAATGTTGTAATTGTCCCAATACATGTTTTTTGCTTGCAATTTATACATAGAGAATTTAGGGATGTAATTAGTCCTATGTCTTGTTAACTTACGGCGTTGTGCTAAATTGAATTTTCATTAGAAAAATGTCAGATGCTTTGCTTCCTGCTTTTGGAAAATACATTTTTGGCTTGGTGACTCTAACGCAGACGGAATCCAATAAATAAAATGTAGGTTTCTTTTCTTCCAGGAAATTTGGACAAATAAAGTAGAAAGAAAAACTGGATTAGAAAATTTAGTAATCATGCAAAAATAGACTTACATGCAATCACTGAATAGATCATTTAGTAAATAATTTGCACATGATTTTACACAATAAAACGCACGAGCAACTTGTTCTTTGGAATGATTTTCTTCCTCTAAATTTAAGGAAGATTTTTTTCTAACACCTTATTGCGGATACAATTTATTGCCATATTTTCATCACGGAAGAAGACTTTATAGATTTCCTTTCCCCTTCCCAATAAGGCGTTCTATTTCTCGTATACAGGGGAGTTTTTTTTCTTTTCCTTTCTTTTCTTCTCGTTTCTTCTTTTTAGATTGCAGTAAATCAGCAGCGAAAAAAAATAACACCAACGGTAAGGGGTTATTCGTGAACGTTGTCGCGCTTCGAGGAGAGGAGAGAGGTTACAGAAATCTTGACAGTTTGAGACAAGGGGGGGGGGGGGTTGAAGTGTGACATCCCACATTTTAGTTTCGATAAAAACATTTAAAATCAGCAAATTAAACTTATTTTCTGATTTTCATAATTCGATTTTAAAGTTTTATTGATCATTTTGTATCGTAAACACTGATGCTGATTAAGGTCTAAATTTAATTTTTGTTAAAGAAAAATTTCTTCGACATTTACACATTTAAGATGAAATTGCGTGGGTCATTTTTTCAGAATTCGAACAACTAATATATTTTACTGTTCTGTACTGATTATCTTTTGTGTTGAAAACCTTAACCTCATGTTATACAAATTGGGTACACATGTGATCATTATTAGGCTCACAAGTGTCATTTCAAGTTCAAAAATAAAATTGGAAGCGGTATCTATAACGCAGTGCTTTGTTTCTGAACTGCAAGTACATAAGCTTATGTAATATAGCGGACTTGTAACAAAGAGCGGTAGGGGGTATGATGAATTGTGACATTTTATAAAAATACAAAAGTGAGGACCAGTAAAAGGCACAGGGCCCAGCTAGGCTGGTCCTAGTCAATTTAAGAGACCCCAATGAACATCAAGACCTTTCTTAAATTTTTTCATCCCACTGCAAGTAACAGTCGCTTCCGGTAAACTATTCCTAATGCCTGCAATCCTATTGAAGTAGTAATTTTTCCTAATTTCAAGATTAGCCTGAGGTTTGAAAAGCTTAAAACAATGTCCTCTGGTTCTACTTTCAGCACATAACTGTAGCCCAACAACATTTCCCTCTTTAATGAATTTGAAGAACTGAATCATGTACCCTCTAACTCTCCCTTGTGATAAAGGGGAGGGACGTAGGCCAAAGATATTGGGGAAAAGTGTGACATCATTTATGAACGGTCCCTAACAATGCTACACAAAACTTTAAAACATGTACCAACCCTCTCCCCTTCCAAAAATAAATAAATAAATAGAATCGTCCCCTTATTCATTTCTCTTTTCTAAAAAAATGCTTTTTAACATGCTTATATATATTATAAATCAAGCGACGAGCACAAGAAAACGCGACATCCCAAAATAAATCTTCTTTCCACAATCGGTCGCTGGCGTCATTCATAACCGTGAAAAAGCGGGGATCTCTCAGGCCTTGAACTTGGCCGCGAGCCAGGAGCACCAGCACCAGGAGTTCGATTTTTGCTCCCAGATTCCAGAAGCAGACGAAAGTATGCAGAGAGACAGCGAGGCGACAGAAAATGATCGTCAGACATTAAAAGGTGGTTAGAAATTTGTATTCCCTAAGGAAATGAGATTTTCGGTGCAATTAAGGAAACTAATTTTGAAAGTATAGTCGCTATGCATATTTCAGGAGAATCTCGACGTGTATGATACAATGCTCCTGTTCAATTATGTGAAGTTTAGGGACCGTTCAAAAATGATGTCACACTTCATCATACCCCCCCCCCCCCCTTTGTCACATGTCACGCTATATATTATATAAGCATATGTACTTGCCGTTCAGAAACAGAGCACTGTGTTATAGATCACGTTTCTAATTTTATTTTTGTACTTTTAATGACATTTATGAGAATAATAATGATTACATGTGCGCTTAATTTGTATAACATGAGGTTAACGCTTACAAAACAAAAGATAATTAGTATATACTAATAGCAAAAAAAAAGAAATTGATCGAATTATGAAAAAATGACGAGCACTATTTTATATTAAAAGTGTATTAATAAGAAAATGTACTTTCAAACTTTTAACAAGAAGTAAATTTAAACCTTAATTAGCATCGCTGTTTACGATACAAAATGAGCAATAAAACTTTAAAATCAAATTGTTTAAATCCAAAAACTTTAAAATAAATTTAATTTGAGGATTTTAAATGTTTTTATAGAAACCAAAATGTGTAATGTCACACTTCTTGTTAACCCCTCCCCTTGTCACAAACTGTCACGATTTCTCGAAGCCCCTTCCCCCTCGAAGCGTGACATAATTTATGAACAGCCCCTTACATATCTCAAAGAAAATATCTAACAGGCATTGAATCCATGGCATAAACTTTTGAACAACAAAATTGAGTAAGGAAAACAAGAAAAAATATTCAAAAGTCTTTAAGATTGCTGCATACCGTAGCGAGAAAATTCGTGAACATCCGAAAAGAAAAAGACAATATTTTAGTGTTCAGTTGAATCTCCGCTATAATCCGAACCTCATGCGAACGATATCACTTCAAAATGCATCGAATAAAAACTAAATCTGAAATTTATTTTTACTATTTTTAATCTTGAAAAGTGCGTTTCTCGCGCAGAAGAAAAGAGAAACATCAAGCGGTTTTCTCCCCACTAACTCAATCCGCACTAAGAAGACGCCTTTACAGAGAGAAAAGGGAACCTTTTTCCGATTCCGTTTATTTTACGGGTGGGAGGGAAGGTCTGAAACAGGTTCCTCAAAAGAGAATCAGATTTTTCGAAACACTTGGATTAAATATAGGTCTTCACATCATATGTCATAACGAATTAGTAGATAATCAATGTACTAAACAGACTCGATTGCTCTGTTTTTGATCAGAAACTACAAGTTTATTTACTGATACAGCACTGAGAAGGAGGGTGTAGAAACAAACATTAATCACGTTTGAAATAACTAATAGTTGAAAATATTCCTCAGAAATTCATTTGTCGGAAAAACTATATATAGCCGCTTGTGGTAAAAATCATGCATTGCGGTACATTGGGGATCGTCAAGTAAGAGCTGCAGAAGGTAATTCAAAACTTGTCAAAATTATCTTACACAGAAGGTCTTTTCGAATCAGGGGCATTTCCCGCTATTTGGAACATAATGCAGAGTCCGTAAGATGCATTATTTTCTATACTTGTGAAAAAAATGCCATTTTTTAGATTAAAAATTAATATAAAATATCCTCGTATTTTCTATAAATTTCAAACGAAAACTTTGCAGTTAAGACATCTACATGTCTTAACACTAAAGATTTTTTAACAACAGGCACAGTGACGACCAGCAACAGGCACAGGGTCCAGCTAGGCTGGTGCTAGTCAATTTACCATTCCCCAATGAACATGAAGAGAACTCTTAAAACTTTTTAGCCCACTGCAAGTAACAGTCGCTTCCGGTAAATTACTCCAACTGCCTACAACCCAGGGTTGGAAAGTTTTTGCCATAGGCAAAAAATAAAACATGGGAAAAAAAACCTTGTAAGATGCAAAGATAGCATCATTTTTTTTTTCTTTTTTGCCAGCTACAACATCAGCTAAAAGAAATTTCAATTGTCAAATCAATGTTATTCGTACTTAATTTAGACACTAAAATGAGCATAATATATGCACTATACTAATATTATAAGTATGTATTTTTAGGAAAAAATATTCAGTTTTATAACAAAATTATGGAACACAAAAATTTGGAACTATTTACAGTAACTAAATAAATGGAAAATTACATGCACTGTTCTTTTCTGTTTTTATCCAGTTTCAACTAAATAATTTCAAAGGTGCGGTTGGGAGGAGATGGGATCATTGTACTTCTATAATTGATGTTATGATGTAAGCATTTGACAATGTCATTGCTGCCTTTCAGGATTTTAATAGTAAAGACACAAAAAAATGAAATTACTGAAAGTGATGAAAGTAACTATCTGGTCTTTTTTCCAAAAACAAAGGTAAGAAAACGAATTAAGTTGCCTTAATATGACTGTAAGGGATGTATGCAAATTAATCTGGCAACAGCCATTGTACATACGCATGTGTTGAGAGAGTGAGTGAGGCAGTGTAGTCGGGTTTCCGACCGTAGATTGTTTGATGGTAATAAAAATGTGTTTTTAGTTAAACTAGTGTTGTTCTCTTGAGACACAGAACACCATATAACATTAACGAAATTTTTATTGTATAACTTTGAGTTTATCTTAACTAGTTTCTTTTTCTCAATTTCTAATTTAGACCTTCATTTAGTTGTTTTAATTATGATTTATTAATTAACAAAATAAATGTATTTATTACTACTCAAAAACTAATTTGATTATTAAGGCCCTTAATGAATTATAGACCTTACTACATATTAGTTTAAAGACGATAAGTATTTTTACCGATTTTTTTTCCATTTTTGCCTTGCTTTATTCCAGTTTTTGCCACCGGCCTGGCAAAAATACCAACACTGCGACAACCCAATTGAAGTTGTAAATTTTCTTAATTTCAAGATTAGCCTAAGATTTGGAAACCTTACAACAATGACCTCCGGTTTTACCTTATGTGCATAAATGTAGTCCATCGACAATTTTTATTTTAATGAGTTTAAAAAACTCAATCATGTTCCCTCTAACTCTCCATTGTTCGAGGTTCATAAAGCCTTTTAAGACTGACATCATAATCTAAGCCTGATAAACCATTTTCCAGCTTTCTAGAAGATGCAAAGATATATTATTTTATGCCTTCTTTGTAGCTAGGCAAATATGACGGATAAGATTTTAGCAGCCCTGTACTAACGATAAATTTAATTAGGTTGTCGCTCTCCAACGAAATCACATTAGTATGTACGACTGGTAAAATACGCGTGCAAAGAATACACCTGGAATGGGTGAAAAATCTAAGTCAAATGCGTAGGACGTGTGTAAGGAAAGATATTTAAAATTTTAATGAGTCTGACAACAAGTAAAGGGACGAATTTACATATTCCAACAAAAATAGGTTATCAAAAGCAAATAAAAATTAGTAACCGACAGATTTATGATGCTCAATCACTTTTAGCATGTACTCCAGATTTAATTGTTATTAGGATATCGAAACAAACAATTTAGCATATGATGAATTAATTTCACGAGAATAAGAACTCCTTTTATCTCCAATTCGCCAGATTTTAATTCTTGACAACCAATAAAAATCTGGAGAATACTTTTTAATTTTTGAAATATCGCAATAAAAAAAAAACTTTTTTAAGAAGTAAAAACCTAATAGCCAATAAAAGCTTTTTTTATGTTCAGAAAAAGTCACCCGTCAAAATGATGACGTATGGAAATCCGCCTACCTTGGAAAATTATGAAATGACGTTCTGAAGCAAATATTACGCCAAGGATTTCATTCTTATTTGAAAAAAAAAAAAAACACCAAACATACTCCGACAACTTTGTCAGTCCTGTTTACTGTCCATAATGCTAAAGTAGAGCCATGAAAGAATTTGCGCATACGTCAGGTCTGCTGCGATTTTATCGAAATAGGGGTGACAGGTTGATATGAGACATTACGATGAGTGTTTTGTTTTTCCTTTTCTTTTTTTCTCCTATATTAAATACGCCTAACGGGCGTGGGTTTGTGCGGATGTTTTTTTTCATTGAAAAAAAAAAAAAAAAAGGAAATTAAAGTAACATCGAGGAAGAGAAAGAAAAAAAAACTATGAGATAATAAGTGCACGCTTGTGCCCATCCACGAACCTATCACCGCTTTCTGAAGTGGAACCGCGCGACCTTGATAGGTCTGCTAAACGAAAATGAACAGTATGTCCATTAATAAATACAAATGATTTGATTTTTTCTTCTTCTTTTGAATGTATAAATCAGGGGTCCCAACCTTTTGTACCCAAGAACACATACCAGACTATCGGTCGAATGGCGGGCACCATTTATTTTTTCAAGATAAATTTACAGTTGGTGGACATATTTAATAATACACACTACATATAATGCACAAAAAATTTAATTTCAAGAATTAATTTAACGTATGAATAAAATTAGTATTAATATTCTTGCGTAAAATAAATGATTACTAAATTTCTTGCAAAACATACCTAAAAAAAATATTTATAAAATATATAAAATAGTCAATGTGATCTTTGGCATTGCATTTCACTAGCCAGCGCTTGATAATTGGGAGAAAATGATGAAATTCCTGATCGTAAGCAATCGTCAAGATGTTCATCTGTAAGTCGTAATCTATAATCTATATTTTGACTTTATGATATTCATAGTCATTTATCATTATAGGGTTATTCATAGTTATATGGCCCTTCATTCATATACTCTAGATTCTAAATGTTCCCTAGTTTAAAATGGAAAACTAAAATATTTCATCGCCGGGGCGTTATGGTGCCCGGGGGGAAAAGAGTTGGGGACCCCTGGTATAAACTATTATATTTAAAAAAAAAAAAAAATAGATGACCCGTTTTGAGAACGAAAGAAATGGTCGTGTTAATTATGCACTGTCCTCTTACTGCAATTTTTTGACACAATTATGGAAATTATTTACACCACTAACACTTCTCAAATTTCTTGATTAACCAATGCAGTGCGTAATCAACTGTACTAATTACTCTTACAGTTTTAGAATAAATGAATATCCTCATGAGAATGGGAACGGAATTAAGACATCGCCGTTAAGGAAAAATATCAAGGTCAAGTCAAAGGTCAGGCCTTTTTGTTTACCTCAATTTTATGATACGTCTTTTTAACGTCGGCAGCAAAGAGTTTGGGAAAAAGCCCCCATTCTTCAACGGCATTTGGAAAAGGTAAAAAAATCGATTATTCGGCAGTAAATGAGAAAATGGAAATTATTTCCTCGTAAGGGAATTAAAATTAGAAAATAAAACAGCTTTTCCTCATTTTGGGTGTTTTTTCTTTCCGTAGCACTTAACCGGCCAAAGAGCGAAAAAAATTTTTTAACGAAAAGACAAGTTGTTCAGTTGCGGTAAAACAAGTTTTTCACCCCTTTTGGTTGACCTCTCGCAGTTACCCAATATGCTCGATTTAGAAAAAGCAAAACAAGAACATAAGTCAATTGTATGAAAAGTATGAAAAGCTTTTAAACTATTTTGAGCAACGGGACCACCTAAAATTCCAATTCCTTTGCAAATTTCGGTTTTATAATCCAAAAGGTTATCCGCTTATAGAATTTACAGCTCAGTTTAAATTTAGTTCTATCTGAAACCACCGAATATAGAAAATAAGCAATGAACATTAACTAATCAAAAGTATGATTTAATGTTTGTAAATATTTTAATAAATGAGTCACTAAATCATTAAATAAGTAGGTAAGCCGAAAATCCGTTAAATTCAAAACTCAAAACTCATAGAAAATCGAAAAAAAATTCTTTGATCTTCTTCATTGCACGAGAACAAAGGAAACATGAAGCATTCTCAAAAAAAAAAAAGTTATAAGTAAATAATACTTCCATTGCTTATTTAAGAGGTATCACTTCAATGCCCTTTTCTTCTGACAAAATTGAAACTGTAATGAACATGTAATGAAATAAATCCGTCAAAATTCGAAAATCTTAACGAATTCAATATTTGTTTCCATATATTTTGGACATAAAAGAAAGTAAAAAGGCAGGAAGCTTTCACTGGCAAAAATGGCAACTGTGGTCCAAATAGGCACTTTATTGCGTGGCTTTATTTTGCCAAAAGAACTATATATATAATGCATAATATTTGCAATTTAAAGAATGAAATGTTTAAAACGCTAAATTAAAAAAAAATTACCGACTAGATACGTACAAAATAAATGTAAGCAATATATTATTAGTTATTATGGCAGTATTTTGTTAATTTCTTAATTTCTTGCACCTTCTCCGTAGCCTTCTTGGCTATTTATCTCCTGTTGCACTTAAGGTATTTTTATTTGAAGCAGCAGGACAAAGCCTTTTTTTTTTTTTTTTTTTGCGGTTTCAATGAAGAGGAGGCAAAATTTGTAAAGGAAAAACAAGAAGCGGAACAGCAGAACCGTTCTTTGAAAAACGCATAACATTGCAAAATTTAAAAAAAAATGCGCCTTAAATATATTGTTGATTAAACAAGAAGTTCCGTCTAGAACTATACGAGCCTACTTTCCCGTATACACCGAATTCAAATTTATAATCTAGCTATCTCTCTCTCTCTCTCTGTCTTTCTAGTTTAGTTTTAGTTCTTAATTGCTTCAAATATACCTTTTTCAACGGTTAATAGATATTCATTCAATCATTCATTTATTAAGTCATTCATGTATTTAGTCACTCATTTATTCATTCATTCTTTTGCTTATTCATTTAATATTATTTGCTTATTCATTTAATATTATTCATTCATTCATTGATTCAAAAATATTCTTGAAAATCACGAGCAAAAAATTTCATAGGAAAATAGGCTCCTTAGTTCTTGATGTACTTTCTATTTGTACATGTTCTACGTTATAAGAGCTTTCCGATAAAGTTTGTTCCAACCAAATCGGTCCGTTAGATCAGGATTTATATAGGGTTGTAATTTCCCCGTAAGCTCTGTGTTAATTTTTTGAACTGTTCAAAAATGAACAAAAACTGTTCAAATCAATATTTCACGCCGAGAACTCCTTTCAATAAGCTTTCAATAGGAACTTGGCTCTTGTGCCCAGAGTTTACAGAATTTGCTTCAATTTTGTCCATAGGCGCTAATGTTAAAATTTTTTGAACTGTTCAAAATTGAACAAAAAATTGTTCAAATCAAAAAGTAAAATATAGAAATGAGATGTCCTCGCCGAGATCTTTCGAATGCAAAAAGAATTTTTCCAATCGGACAATTCGTTCAAAAGTTATTAGGGGGGGACAGACCGACAGACCGACAGACAGGCCGACAGACAGACCGACAGACAGACCGACAGACCGACAGACACACTTTTTCCCCATCTCAAAACCCTACTTTCAAATTTTTTATTTTTCAATCTTTATTTAATTACTTTACTTATTTTTGACTTTTCTTGATTTTTAACGATATTTTCACGATACATTAAGCCTTCTTTCATGCTTTATTATTATTTTTTTTACTTTTACGGGAAAGTAGGCTAAAAAACTGATCTACATCTTCACTTGTACTGAATTAAGTACATTTGTTAGGAACAGAGTGTAATTCAGAACTTTGAATAATGATTCTAACAAAGGGGAGCATAAAACGAACCAACTTCTATAAAACTCCTCTTTTTGGCACTTAGCGCACATGAAATATTGACTTTGGCAGAATTGCGGAGAAAGTAGGGGAATACGTGACGTCAGAGGCGATGAATCAATACTAATATAGGCAGACATCCAAACGATTTCGATAACTTTTAAGGTCATCTCAGCTCATCGTACTTTAGAGTTTTGTTTTCAAAATCCAATGATATTTTTTAATCAATTGTAATGGATAGTAAAAAAGGTCTTAAAACGCAATATTATTTTCAAAAAAAATCCCAATTTATTCACAAGAACAAAATTTTGTTTAGATAAATTTGGCCACATAAACTACGAAAAGAGCGGCACCACCTTTTACAGAAATCATTATTCTCTGTTGTATGGCAACGTTAAAGAAAAGAAGAACGATTTTTTTCGTTCGTTTTTTATCATTTAAAAATTTAATGCACCATTATGTCAAACATAACTAAAATGCAACCACTTAGCTTTTTGCCATGGAATTTAAAAACCTATGCAAGTTAATATTTTAAATGATCTTAATACTGTCAACCCATTTGCATAATTCGAGACCAGCGTGTAGTTAGAATACGCAACTTACTGAACTACAATAAAAGATTCTACTAGGAAGAGTACTACTTTTCTTGACATATTCGCCATGAAAATGCAAAAGTTTTATCCCCACCCCCAAATTTGATTAATGCACTTTTATAAACTGTTTTTACGCTATGTCTATAATCAGCAGTTAAAAAAAACATTGGCAGTTCATACAAAAAACAGAAAATAAGATACCTTCAAGCAAAACATAGACGGTAAATGTTCCACCTTGCCACCTATCACAACTACAATTCGAGTAAAGACACATTATGAAAATTTTAAGAAGCAAGTAACAGGTTTTTAAATGGCCCTATTTTGCTTTACTTATGCTAATGATAGATTAAATAACTTAATTATATAATTAATAAAAATAGATTAGCAACGCTGATAGACAGCGTCATCGTAAACTTTACGTCTGTGCTTTGCGAATGTACTATATCTTTACCTGAAGGCCATAGTATCTTAAGTCCATTTCTCGAATTTTTGCGATGAAGTTCAAAAATAAACATTTCTAGTACTATAAGCCTAGACTTTTCCTTGTAGAATAAAGATGTCGGATGGGAGCTTTAAAAGTTCGGAGCCCTCATTGTAGCTAGTGCCTTTGGTGTCGGTACTCTGTATGTCCATTTAGTGTAAACTCGCAAAAAATCGAAAAATGGACTTAGACACTGTGGCTCTCAGGTACAGATATTATTTCACAAAAATTGCTTGCTTCCGATATACACCGAAAGGAAATTTTAGAATATTTTATGCAATAAATAATGTCTCTGCGAATTTATCGACAGCAAATATAAAACGGCAACTGAAATTATCATGGCAATTATCTTTGTCACCATGGCAACTGCGAGAAAGATAACAGAGCACGACTTTTTTTTGCACTGCAGTTAACGCAATTGCATTACTACACCTCCGATTCAAAATATTAGAATAATTGAGAAAAAGCAATAAGAAAGAATTTATTTTCCATTATTTATTTTTGATACTAAGTAAATGCAATTAGATTTTTCATAAATTAAATCTGGAATGTTTAGATAAGATTTTAAAAGTTACAAAATATAAAATACAATAAATTAGCTATACAATAGCTTTTTGAAACACATCAAAATATTAGAATACGATTTAGATTGGTTCAAAATATTAGAATGCTTTATCTGACGCAATCTATTTTGCCATTGAGAAATAAATCTGACTTGAATCCGTCCCTTATTATTATAAGTAAAACAACAAACTTACTTATCATTTCGCCAAAACAACGTGGGGGTAAAGTTTCTAGCACAGAAACCATGGCGACCAGAAGGGGAAAAGGTAGAGTTGTGTGACCTTGACACGCCGATTCTAATTACACAGATTATAGTTAATTTATCATTTTTTTATATGATAAAAGATTTGAAAAGCAAAATAAAGTCGGAGCAGTGGAGCACAACAAATTTCTTTGCACAAGCTCTGCTCCAGTTTCGAGCTCTACTCTTGATCCCAGATTGTTATTGCGGGTTCTCAATTAACTAATATAGTTACAGAACTATAGGGTCATTCCACGGTGACTGACGTTACAATTTAACTAAGTTTTTTAACTTTTAAAATCCACACTGTCTTGAAATTTAATTTTATTTTCTGAAATTGATCTAAAATACCACGATAGAGTACAATAATGCTACCCATACTTGTTTTTAGACATAAAAAGCTTTTTTGTGCGGAATTAAGGTAAATCAAAAATTGTGACTGATGTTACACAGAAGAGACATTAGGAAAAACAACTTTTATATTAATTGAAATTCTCCTCAAACTAAGAACATGAAGATTAAAATTATTTTTTTCCAGTCAAGTAGAGATTTCAAACTTTATGAATACACTTTGTTTCACTTTAAAAACTTTAAAATTTACAGTGGAGGAACTTTTTAATTACCGTGACTGATGTTACAAACATTTTGTGACTGATGTTACACCAACATTAATTGGTTCAAATTATAATTTATTTCTCCTTAAAAGTAAAATTAGCAATTATTTTTTACAAAATTACACAAATCTACTCAAATGATAAAAAAATAAACAATAGTAAATGAATATAATTATACAAGGGGTGTTTTTAGTGCAATTCAGGAAAGGAAAAGTGTCCTCGTGCCTTTACTATTTGTAGTGTACTAAGTTTTCTTATTATTTTTTCTTGTGAATTTTATCTACATTGTCAGACCATTTCCAATGTTTCGCTGTTGGAATCCTTTTGACCAAGTATTCATAGTTTTCAATGGCTCTAACTTCACCTGGATAGAGCTGTCCATCGTATTCCACAAGAACCCACTCTCCAATTGTGGCCACCAATTCTGGAACTTGTTCTCTTGGTTTTGAACAGGAAAAATGATGTTTTAGATAATTTGGAGCTTTTGGTGATTTTGTCAACCATCTCCAAAAAGTGTTGTGGTTGATACCAGCTATAGCTTCTGGATCAGAAAATATTTTATTTAAATTTAACTCTTTATACGCAATTGTAAATAGCATGATGAGATCTCAAAGATTTTCACACTGAAGCTACGGCATTTACAAAATCTTTTGCACTGTATACGACATGCTTTCTTTTTTTACTGCTTCCTATACCTGCCTCTTTACAGAGCCGCCAATGCCGTCCACTGGGCCTTTTCCATGTGAAGTAGCAAAATAATTCGATGTAATTAACAATTTATATTTTTTCTGTAAAAGGGTATTGTGGCTGCAATGAACTTGTTTTTGAACTGGGCCATCTGACCAAATATGTAAGACTTCAATTTCTTTAGGAATCTTTTCCAGCGTTCTTGTTATGAGAGGAATCACAATCTCTTTAGAATGAGACAGTTCATCTGAGGCTATCACATACGGATGCATTCTACCTGAGTGGTACAGTGCTGCTGTAAAAATGCTTACTTGGGCTTAATAGAAGCACCTGTTTCACCAATTTTATTGTCAAACCATTTTTTTATGACAGCCTTCTGTTTTCGTAGAGATGTAGGCAGAGCGCGCTTTGCACCAGTTACGGCTTTTCCTAAAGCTTTATTATTTTGGAAAAGGGGTTATGTCACTGCTACTTGAAATTTTGCACTTTAATGCTCTGCATTTTTCTACTATTTTTCTAACATTTTCTTTGATTTCTCTTTTAACTCTATTTTGAACTGACTTAGGTAACTTGGCTAGGTCATTTCTTTTTTTATCTTTACTGCTTTTAGCTTCTGCATTGTTTTTCTTTTTGTAATCTTCATAATATTCTTCCTTCTTTAATTTATCTTACCTGCTTTTTTGCCTTTCTGCAGCAGTCAATGCCATTTGTGCAGTGTTTAAGTATCTAACTGGAAAAGAGAAAAGTGACTGACGTTACAATGTGACTGATGTTACATATTTTAAAGAAGATTTTAACTCATAAATCGAACTATTATTAACTATTTAAGTAATTGATATTTAAGATATTATCATGAATGAGTAGAATATGACTTTTTATATTCTTAACACTAATTTTCTTTAAGTAATAAAAACTTTTATAAATTTTTGTGACTGATGTTGCATTACTATGAGGCTTAATTTATAAATATTAATTTTCAATACAATAATCACAGTTTAAAGATTCTTTACTAGCCTAACCTCACATATAGACTAAATTTCAATAAAAAAATAAGATTTTAAACATACCTGTTAATTTCTTTACGAAAACAAGAGGAACTTTCCGAAACTCTCTAAAGACAACAACACATGTGACAAAAGCAACATTGCCAAACATTGCCTATAAAACTTAAAAAAAGTTACTGCTAACTTTTTAAACATAATTTTATAAAAAGTCACATATTTTTACCTTAGAGGAAAAAAAACTGTATATGTGCAAGATTTTTTTTTTTTTTATGTTGGTGTCCCTGTTTTCATGGAATTGCCCTATATAGTATACAAGCGGACTATTACTTATATGTACGGTGTGACGCGGCTGTGCAGAAGTAGATTCATTTGATTCGGACGGTGTGAGACAACGAGCATGCTGAAAAACGACGCGAGTCACCTGGACTTTAAAAATAATATAAGACGATGGTGATACATTTGTGATGTTTATAGTAAATGATGTGAATGAATTAATTTTTGTATATAAGTTTTTTTGAAATATATAATACTATAAACAAATGAAGTCCTGACTTGTTAATGAAACTGAGTACTGGCCCTCCCCCCAATTCTCCATTAATATTATTTATTTATTTTACGAAATAAGCTCTTTTACCCTATAAATCACTTCTTATCAACGTAATTTCGAAATTTCATCGGCTGTCGTAGATGCGACGATATTGCCATTGCTAAAGAACTGAACATAGAACAAGGGTCATTCTATTGTGTTTGAGAAGTCAGAAGGATAACAAGAACACAGTTTCAGAAGACGCGGGAAAGACTGTCATCTAATGCCGTGAAACAGAAAAAAAAAAAGAAAATCTCGACAACGCCATCCATCTATTGAAAAAGAAATAGAAGAATACCCCCCACATCTGAGAACGAGCTTCGCTTCTGTGTTCTTCGCTCTTTGTGTCACTTTCTAACTCATTTGAAGACAATGGAATGCCATTTGCACCTTCATGCTCTCTGCACAGAACAATTGGTTAGTGATTTTGTCATTCACGAGGAAGCTAAAGTAAAGAAAAAGATCCCTCTCTTTCTTTTTCAGATTACGGAAACCCTCACGCGTATGAGTGTTCTAGCGAGCGAAACAGCAAAATTAAAACGATTCTATTGAGATTGATTTGATGTCTATTATTGAGACTTGTTACAGTAGATAGTTTTCTCCGGTAGAAATATAATCTTCTTACACTGTTAAAAAATTTTGAATTTTCAGATTGTTTTTGACTGATTTTAACGGAAAATTTCCGTAGTGCTTCAAAACATGGTTTTTCCTTCCAAAAACGGAAATATCACGTTTCTGAAAGTTCGAGAACGGAACTTTCCCATTTTACGGTAAACGTTTCACCTGTTTTTAAAAGGATCAACGGAGAAAAAAGAAATGGAACTTCTGTCAAGTCACGGAAAAATATTATCAGAAACGGAATGTTTCCGGCAACTCTGCTGCCGTACTTTTTTCGTTATTTTCAGGAGATTTTTTTCATAGTGTACAATAAAACAAACGTTTGGATAAGACATTCGAAAATTTTTGTAACAAATTGAGGGGTTAAGTGTTTGGACTCTATACAGAACAACGATTTTCTTCTAAATATTTGCCCTCATTGGATTATTATCAAGATTATGGAAATGTTATGCGTATTGTTTTTTTATTCAGCCTTAAAGCTGAGATATGTACCATTTGAAAATTCTTAACATGTTTTTTATACATTTTTCATTGAAAATTTTTAAGAAAAATGCGTTTAGTTCTTTTTAAAAAATTGATTAATCATCGATGGGAGGTGTCTAGCAAGCGCCTCCCGCTTGTAAATAAATAAATAAAAAAAAGCAGTTTCTCTATTTATGGAACACAAAAATCAAAATAGTTTTCAATAATAAATAATCACCCCTGAGCACTAATCAAAAGGCTAAGATACGTAACTTCCAAATACTAAATACAATAACAAACGAAAACATTACTTCAGTTCATAATTGGAAAATTTCGGCTACTAACACAAGTTTCACTTTTAAATAGATTCCCAACCTATCGTAGCAACGAATTTGGTAAAAGTAAACACCTACGGCTATTAACATTCGATAACCCCACCCGGAAAAGACCTTATTCTGACGTAAAAGAGCACTTTTCAACCAGGATAACATAACTTTTTATGGAGCTTAATGAACACGATTTGGTCATAAACGCATAACCGAGATCGGTTCATTTTCCTCCGTTGTTATGTGGAACACGTCTAACAGCAGAACGCTACTATGTTTTAGTGCTTTATCCGCGTCGGCCATTAAAAGCATTATCTGTCATCGACTGGCCGGGCCAATGCATGCAGATAGTCGTTATAGAGCAGTATGAAGTATTTATGGTTCTTAAATGGGGAAAAGCGCCCCCTGGGGGTTGAAAGTTGAACGTGATTTTTGTGTGAAGGGAAGAGAAAGGATATAATCTAGGTATCACTTCGAAAAAATACACATAGACTAGCTGCGACCCCCGGCGTTGCACGGTCTATCTTAAATTATATTTTGCAAATACGGTGATGCCTCATCAAAATGCTAGAAACGTTGATTATTATTATATTTGATGTGTTTAACAATGGCAACTGCATTGATTTGTTTGTTCACACGGCAACTGAAACAATTGTTGAAACGATGCAATAATGCAAATAAAATAAAACGGTCATCATCTGGGTCAAATAAAATTAATTACCGTGAAAAAATAATTTCAAACTACAGAGAAAAACGCTTATAACTTCTTTTCTAGTTAATTTAGAGGCTTCGAATTTTAGCACGTAGTGAAAAACTCTCCCTGAAGTAGTTTTTTACGCGCATTTCAATGATATCAAGCTCGAAAGGATGCGACAATTTCTTTCGGTAGAAAGGACTATTTTATACAATTTTCGGCACTTTGCTCCTATTGGTCTTAGCGTGATGATATATAGCCTATAGCCATCCTCGATAAATGGGCTATCTAACACTGAAAGAATTTTTCAAATCGGACCAGTAGTTCCTGAAGTTAGCGCGTTCAAGCAAACAAACTCTACAGATTTATGATATTAGTAAAGATTCAGTAAAAGCTGGGGTTAAGAGCTCTTTGCACTCGTAAATATGAAGTATTCATTCCATTTTGATACAAGGCGATATACAAGTGCAAAGGGTTGAAACTCGGCTTTTAGTATTTTAGAGAGCATTTATCAAATTTAGTTAATTGTCACCATCGAGTTTACTCTCATTGCAAGTTTAGCTTTTTAAATGTAGAACTTTGAAACCCAAAGTGAAGTATATATGAAGTATAAGGAGTCATTTCTATAGAGTATGTCCTACTCAAAGTTTTTGGTTGGAATGATATTTTCAAGTCACTTTTATAGCGTCGCTATTCAAAAGACCTCTGTTAAGCGACCATCATAACCGGTCTTTAATGAAACAAGAAGTATGGAGAGGTTTCGCTGTTGCAACAACTAATGTCAGGTAATTTTGCCCCCATTCCAGGTCTATCCTCTAGGACCTGGCATGGTCCTAGTGCAGGAGTGGAGTTTCCCCTATGCAAATAAGCTCCGATTTAAAAGTATAATGCTCCGATAGCATTATTTGGTACGAAAAAGCATTAATTGATCTTTTAGAGAAAAAGTTTGTTTTGAATGTTTTCTCAGTTTAGGGCCCCATATTACTGTTTCAAAGTAAAAGTTTTCTATGCTGCTATTGGGCATAATGGTACACCAAATACATCAAAGGTTTGAGAGCATGTCCTCAATTAACAATATGTTCAATTTTTTAACTCCCAAAGCATTAACAGATCTATTAACGCTTTCGAGTGCACAGATAAAGAACTTGTGGAATCAGTGACTAAATTTTGCGAGAAGAACCAAAACGCGGAATAAGTAGAATGATGGTTTTTATTTCTATGCAATTTGTAATTTAAAATAGCTTGTGACAGAGCAAAAAGTACAACATTGAAATATAAGGAAGGAAGCAAAAACAGCAGTTTTGAATAGATTTTATTCTACAGTTCGCACATTCATCACAATAGCAAATCTAAACATGCAACAAAAGGCGCTTCTAAATTAAAAAATGTCAAGGCAATGATATTTTAAGAGCTTAATCACAGTTGGAAATAAAGCAAGCAAGATATGTGGGGGTATATCATGAGGGTATAATTACAATGGTGCGCACTGAAAATGTACACAATGAAAAAAGGTTGAATTATACATCTATTTACAAAACATAATGCAATTACACAAAAAACAGTTCAGTCTCATCTCTCTCCCAATAGTAAAAAATGGCAGACAAATCTTTTTGATAAAACAAGCATTGATATAGGGGAAACAAAAAAAAAACCACATTTATAATACAGTACAGAGCCAGATACTGGAAACATTTAAAATTTTGTCTTTCAATGATGTTAAAGTCGCACCATAATCTTCAAGAATAAATTATGACATTTTAAGTAAATCCATATTTATAAATGCTAGGGTTATATAAAATCTTCATCAAATATAAAAAAAAGAGCGCAAAGAGAAAGAAAAAAAAAGGATAAATCCTGAATATGAAGTATATGCAATTCTCAAGCAACCTAGCAAACAAACTCTTCAGCTTTATAATATGAGTCTAGATTTACAACAATAAAAAAAGGAAATTTTTGATCATAAGCAACTACATGAATGAATCTCAAAATTACTCGGGGCAAGCTACAATAATAATATTGAGAAATATATAAATCACATGTTAAACAGAAGGAAAACAAGCCCTAATAAAATAATTTTTGGAAAAAAATAGAACTGACTTCAGATTATAAATTGCTCTGAAAAGTGAAAAGTAAATTAATTCTTTAAACAACATCGATGTGACTTTTAAACATACTTTTAGAAGTCGGTGCAAAATTAGGATAGATAAAATCTTTTGTAATAATGAATCAATTACAAATATAAATGGCCCAGAATTAGCAACAGTTCCAATATGAAATAGCACATGGTGTAATGGTGATTAGACTCATGACTTTGCACCGACTTCTAAAACTATGGTTAAAAGTCCCATCGATGTTGTTTAAAGAATTAATTTATTTTTCACTTTTCAGAGCAATTTATAATCTGAAGTCGGTTCTATTTTTTTCCAAAAATTATTTTATTTTATTCTTTTTAGTGTAAATACATTTTTTATATAAATACTCTATTTTTTTAAGAAATCCATATCATAGGGCAAACCCTCTTTGAATGAATGGCACTAAAAACTGATCATTTGTATGAAAAATTCCGTTTTGAAGTCAATTTTAGCAAACAAACTGATTGGATTTAATTTTTCCCTCAGATAAGCCTTCAGTCAAACTTTTGCTGTAATTGCTTTTATTATTGTATCAAAAAGGCAACAAAAATTTTTTCAACAATGAGTTTTATATTTATTAATAGTTTTCCCAACAAAGAAAAATCAAGTAAAGCCTTTCCAATTAAAATAAAAAATACTTATTTTTCACCCGTAACGTTTTTTCTAAAAAACAAAAGTAGTCAGATTGATGTACGATATTTGAGTTAGACGATCCTCTATCTATTAAAGAAAAAATCGTCAAAATCGGTTCATTTAGTCAAAAGTGATGGATGAAAAACTAAAAAAAAGACCCGATTTCTGCCCATTACTTTTGTTCTATTTATCGAATATGGTCAAACGAAGGTACGGGACCCATGGGAAACCACCCTTGATCGATTGAAAAAAAAAATCATGAAAATCGGTTCATCCGGTGAGAAGTTATGAGTGGACAAAAAAAAAAAAAAAAAAAAACGACATACATACAATATGAATGTATAACCTCCTTCCTTTGTGAAGTCGGTTAAAAAGTAACAACTAAGTTTAAATTAAGACTCATTGAGCTTATTTTCGCAGAACACTAAGAATTGTTTTACGAAGCACTAGGTGCTCCGTGGTGGACAGTTCAAGAAGCTCTGTTTTACAGACTTTATCGCCTATCAAATTAAAGTTTTGCCGCCAAACATCATAAAAGCTTCCAATTTTGCTGTGAATTTTATTGCCAAGCTCCACACAAGAAAAATGAATTAACTCTGTAAAAGTAGTTTCTTTGAACGAGAAATGATAATGCAGGAAAAACAGCTTTTCCCCACCACACTGAGTTTTTCCACAAGAATATGTAACGGCCGTGTAGCATGAATATTAATTTATTATGAACCAGCAATATAACCCGGCGTTGTCCGATAGAATATTTTATCAATGTATTTACGATAAAATATTTCAGCTCCGTAAAATAGCATGAAATTTAAAAAGTAACAATTACGTTCAAATTAAAACTTACATTCTTATTTTTACAACAATGAATTATTAGAATTCATTAAATTAAAACCTATTCTTATTTTTACAACAATGAATTACTGGAATTCATTTAGTTAAAACTTGCGCTCTTATTTTTACAACAATTAATTACTGGAATTCCTTAAGTTAAAACTTACGTTCTTATTTTTACAACAATGAATTATTGGAATTCATTAAATTAAAACTTACATTATTATTTTCACAAGAATGAATTATAGGAATTTATTAAATTAAAACTTACATTATTATTTTTACAACAATGAATTATTGGGATGCATTAAATAAAAACTTACGTTCTTATTTTTACAACACTAAATTACTGAAGTTCATTAAGTTAAAACTTACATTCCTATTTTACAACAATGAATCATTGGAATTCATTTTCTCCAAAATTTTCATTTAACAATAAGGTTCAGAAAATTCTAAATAATAAATCCGTTCAATTTATTCCACAGTTTTCAACCAAATTTTATCTGAAGCAGAGGTTATCTTTTTTTCCTTTTTATTCTACTTCGAAATGATATCAAATTGTAAAAAATATGAAGATTTTTTTTTTCTATTTTTTATTGTCGTAAAAAATCCTAAAATTGGAATTTGAAAAAAAAAAAAAAAAAAACACTATCATTCAGATTTCCGAATGCGACTTCG
The DNA here is from genome assembly GCA_038502835.1 of Octonoba sinensis. NCBI lineage: Eukaryota > Metazoa > Arthropoda > Arachnida > Araneae > Uloboridae > Octonoba > Octonoba sinensis. Next base: position 9,508,684 of record CM076606.1, on the reverse strand, counting down.
TGCGTTGCCTTTCTCGGGGGATGACTGAATTTTGTGGAAAATTTCATTTCAATCCAGCAGAAACTGACGGATTCAGTTTGATATAGAAAGTCTCACAATGAGGCTTTGTGTAGAAAACATATAAATAAAAAAACACACGAACTGTTTAATCTGCATAGATAATCAAATTTTAAAAAAAGGAATAAAATGTATGCATTAACATAATTACAGCACAAATCGTCGAAAATCATTAGCAAACAGAGTGAAAATTTTCAAAATATTAACCGTTCCGATAGAAAAATTCTAACTAAAGATTTCCAAGATCGAAAATTAGATCTACGTCATTAGAAAAAGATAAATTAGAATTATAAGTTCAAAAATAAGAGCAATATTTATAAGAAAATTATAAAGAAAATTCTCCTGATTCTCATAAAAAGAATTAGACGCGAGTTTAATTGCATTTTAAGTGCAGGCACAGAAGTGACAAAGAGTTGAAAATTCCATTTTGCAAGACCTGAAATTACACAAGAACGATTCCCGCGCAAAGAATATTAGGGCAAAAAGGTGACAAATAGTTGAAAACGTTAACTAGTCGAAGACATGAAATTATGTGGGAGGTTCAAGTTTAAGGCGCATTTAAATGAAAATAAGTAAAGAAAATAACAATAAAATACTGGTAAACTTGAAATGCATGAATGTTGCAAGTGCATTTACTAGAAAAAAAATTAGCAAATAGATGAAAAATAAACCTAGTGGAAGAATTAATATATTATGTATGGATAACTCAAGCTAAAAGTACATGTGATAATAAAAAAGGTACCAAATTACAGTCCCCTCCGGTTATAACGTACTATCAAGGGACTGGAAAAGATGGTGCGTTATAACCGAAGTACGTTATAAAAAATAATCAACAAAATTCAGTGCATAACGTACACATGCAAAGCGGTGATTTTAAGCAGAAATTTAATGAGATTCTCAAGATAAAACACGAAAAAATATGAAAAAGAAAAAATATTACTGTACTTACATGGCATTTATTTAGAAGAATAAAAAATTTTGCAGTTTTCTTTGATTAGATGACACAGAAAAAATTACATTTTTAATATAATCGTATATAATGAAACTTTGCTGAGCCTGAAAAGTCAGTATGAAATTCAACGAATCGCGATAAAGTATTTATAGCACTCGATGTCTCGCACACATTCAGAACGCCCTCTTCAGTTCCATGTTCATGATCATCACTTTCACTAGTGTCTTTATTAATTGAACCGGAGTCTCTTAATTGACTAAAACAATCACACTATCTGATGGGGTTTCGGATGTCGCAAGATATCGGATTCACGGAAATGTATGAATAAAGCGTTTACAAACTGTTTTGAACGCTTTATTAAAGCGTCCAAAACAGTTTGTAAACCGGTAATATAAGGCTGACAGCCAAACTTGGCGTATTCCTTCGGGTCTGGAAAGTTCAGAATAAAAGTCTTATTCTGGCCGAAGTTGTAAATCATTATACTGTATCTAACAAGCATCTGAGCATATCATGAGCGAGACTACATTACATCCCAGGAACACTGTAATAATTTGCGTTTAGTTTACTGAACACGATTTTTATTGTAAAGTTGAAAATTATTCTTTTTTGATATATTTAAAACATTTTTTAACGTGTCTGTCTAAAAAAATATAGACAGTATAACGTTTCTTACCACTGTGAACTCTGTTACGTATCTAAATTTCATTGCGATTGCTCATTGCTATGAAAATAGGATCAATGAGCAATCGCGATTAATTTTTGATGCTTAGATGAGTTAGAGAAGATCTTATGCTAAAAAAAACATTCTGCTGTCTGTAGTTTTTAGACATACACCTTAAAAGAATTTTTAAAATATTAAAAAATGAGAAATTTTCAACTTTACACGAAATGAACACCAGAAATGATGCTCAGTAGCACCAAAACATTTTACAGTGTGCTTTATAAGCAGAGTCGACACAGGTATGTGGAATCAAGGACTAAATTAGACAGTAATAATTCAAGCTTAAAGTGCATATAATAATTAAGAAAATAATCGATACATGACACAATTGTTTGACCTTTGAGTCCTTTGGCGTTTAAAAACTGAAGTATGAAATGCAATTATTCTTACAATCGGCGAGAAACAGTCACATAAAACGCGGTTCTGTTTCTCCATAAAATTTCGTAACTTTTATAAAAAAAATTACGACTTCTCCTTTTTTCATTGAAAAGAATTATGCACTGTTTTTTTTTTTTTTTTTTTTGAAATACGATAAAATGTCTTTTATGAATGAAAACTGGCAAAAGTTTCTGAGTACGTAATGAGATTCAAAAGAAAAAATGGCTGACAATGCATCGTAAAACAGCCATAACTCGATATCACTACAATAACAATTTTAATCCGGAAATAACGCGATTTGTTCACGAAAAAACTTACTTTCTATTCTTTGGGGCAAAAAAAGAGTAAGCTGAAAAGAAAAGGCTTCGATCTCCTTTATAGGCTTTTCACTCAAATTCGTCAATAATCTCGCCGCCATATCTTATCACTGCTCCCAATCCTTTAATGATCTTGATCATGGAAAGATTTATTTATATGACATGATTCGACAAGCCCCATAAAGAAGCGGTGAATTCAGTCTGTTTTGCGGCATCGTTACTCTTTTCTATTTCCAGTTGTCTCAGCCAGTTTTCTTTATTCTAACGAATTTTCAACTGGGTGCCTATGTAGGACGTTCATAATCCGATGAAAAAATAGCTTTAAATGTCTTTCAATCGTTATTGTTTTCTTGCTGGGACTATTGATGCTTTGATTGGAGAGAAGTTATCGGGTTTTCAAGTATTGAGGAAAAGTTCATGATCTCTATGTAAGACAACTGCAAGTATTGACCCTTTGAGAAAAAGTTCCGCAGCCTCTTCATGTCCATCAGTGATGAGGAGGGGTATGGGGATGAAGACATGCTTCCCGAACAAAAATCACTTCTGCACGCCAGGTAACAAGTTTCGTCAAAATAGTACTTGCACCATTTCGATTCTAGCCTTGTCGATTAAAACTGGTTAAGGGAGGATATTTCACCGATTAGATGGGCAGGGGTCGCGCCAGAGGAAATTCAGGTCTGTTTGCGGACCCTTCACAAAATTTCAATCAATCAAAACGGACCCTTCAAAAAATTCCTGTCTACGAAACCGTACTTTTACAGAATTATTTATTATATAAGCGACAAAAAATAATAAACATTTTGTATCACTATGTTTAAATTTTGAATTTTCACAAAAATATTTGATATTTCACTAAAATGTTTTTAAAACTCGCTCAAAACGGACCCATGTTGAAAATGCTGGATCGACCCCTAGCGAGGAGAAAGACAGTAGGGGAGGATGGAGTAAAATGGGCCACTTGATAAAAAACCCAAAATAACGGAACTTGAAATTGAAATTTTTAAACCAATATTTTTATTGTTTGTTATATTTCAATGTGTTGGCAACATTTTTCATTCTCAAAAAAGTTAGTTTCTGAAATATGGAACCACAAGAAAATTGTTTTGTAAACTTTGGATGATAGCGTACTCAACACATGGTTTACCAACTTTTGAAAAGATCTATGTTTTATCAAATAACAGCCCAAAGTTGAAGGATTTCCTCACTAAGAAACTTTGGAGAACAATTCCAGCAAAGCATATAAAAAAATCAAATATTTTCTTTTTTACATCAGTTTTTCTTGGATGGGCTAAAATGGGTCATGGTTAGGCCTAAGTAGTTCTATTCTATTCTTTTTTTTTAAATTTACTCTGTTGTACCTCATTGCCAGCAAGTTTCTAAATTTAAACAATGTATGTTGTTTATTTTATTGAAATTAAATTAAATTTTTTTTTAATGATTTCCCGCCAAAAAAAGATCATGTTGATGGGGTAGAGAGAAGTGATGTTGTTGAAGTGTTATGTGAACCAATATGTTACAATCTAGAACAATATTATTTTAACATTTCAATGTAATTATAGTTTAAAATCTTGCTAAATATGTTACTTACATTTTTTTTTTCAATTTGAAAGTAATAGATGTTTTCAGCATTACTTTGCAATATTTGCAAAGTAATGCAAATGCTATTGCTATTTTACCCCACAATGGGGTAAAATAGCTCAGTTAAACTATTTAAAAATTAAAAAATAAATATTAAAATTACATAAAATTTATCTAAAGGAATTCAATCTTAAGCTGCAATTCAAAATAAGAGGGAAATGTTTCTGGTTGTGTTGCTATGAAACTTTAGATATGAAAATAGCTAAAAAGTGACTCATTTTTTCCCACCTGACCCTACTAGTCCAAAAAACTTTGAGATATTTGCAAAAACAACTTTTATTCTCACATTTGTTTTTTTTTTGTTTTTGTGTTTTTTTGTCTGTTAAAGGCATGGCTAGCTATTATAACGTGAGAGGCTTTGACAATAAATTGTCTTATCTATTACAACGTGTAGTTTTACCTTTTTAATGTTACTTTTGAGAGTTATCTAAAAATGGCCGATTCTAGACGAACTATTTTTCCACTCACCGATTTAATTGGTTTCCAAAAGATGTACAAAGACTTAAAACTCGGAAATAATGGGGCTAAAAACATACATTGAAAATATTTATCTTATAATGAAGAGTAGAGGTGTCAAAGACAAGCTTTTTTCTTTCTTCCTTTTTAGCCTACTTTCCCGCAAAAGTAAAATAATAATAATAATAAAGCATGAAACGGCTTAATGTATCGTAAAAATAACGTTAAAAATAAAGAAAAGGAAAAAAAAGTGAAGAATTAAATAAAGATTGAAAAATAAAAAAATTGAAAGTAGGGTTTTGAAATGGAGAAAAGGTGCGTCTGGTCGGTCTGTCTGCCCCCCCCCCCCCCCCCCCCCCCAATAACTTTTGAACGAATTGTTCGATAAGAAAAACTCTTTTTGCCTTCGAAAAATCTCAGCGAGGACATCTCATTTTCATATTTTACTTTCTGATTTGAACAATTTTTTGTTCAATTTTGAACAGTTTGAAAAAATTTAACATTAGCGCTTAGGAAAAAAAGAAAGCAAATGATGTAAACTCTGTGCGTAAGATCCAAGTTCCTATGAACAAGCATATTGAAGAAGCTCTCGGCATGAAATATTTTTTGATTTGAACAATTTTTGTTCATTTTTGAACAGTTCAAAAAATTAACATAGGAAAAGTTATAGGATTGAAGTTTCCCTACAGGGAAACTTCAATCCTATATATATCGTGATCTAACGGATCGATTTGCTTGAAACAGACTTTGTGGAAAAGATATTATGACGTAGAACATGTATAGATACGAAGTTCAACCAGAACTAAACGAGCCTATTTTCCTATGAAATTTTTTGAGCGGGATTTTTAGGGATATTTTTGAATGAATGAATGAATGATTAAATGAATGAGTGAAGGAAGGAATGAATGAGTGAATAAATAATAAAATAAATAAATAAGTGAATAAATGGTAAAATAAATAAATAAATAAGTGAATAAATAATAAAATAAATAAATAAGTGAATAAATGGTAAAATAAATAAATAAATAAGTGAATAAATGAAAAAATAAATAAATGAGTGAATAAATCCATGAATGAGTAAATGAATGAATGAATAAAGGAATGACTGATTAAAAATTAAATGAATGACTGAATAAATGAGTGAGTGAATGAATATGTATTAACCGTTGAAAAAGGTATATTTGAAGTAATTAAGAACTAAAGCTAAATGAGAAAGAGAGAGAGAGCTAGATTAAAAATTTGGAGTTGGGTGTATAAGGGGAAATTAGGCTCGTATAGTTCTAGCTTTTTAATGCGGTTCCTATTTACCGCACAAAAACAGGTTTGACTGTATGTGCGAAAGTTAAGGATTATCTGTACGTACCAATTATTTATTTTTTCTAATGAAATAATGGTTCATAAAACTAAACATTGGGCACTACTACTTTGCCACTTATTCAAAATATATAAGAAAAATGATCAACAGTGCTCTGCACTAAAATAGGAGTGCAAGGAAATACATCGCAAATAAAGCACAAATTGCCCAAACTATAATGCAATGTGTTTCGACAATTTGTGCTTTAATTACGTTGTTTTTCCCTCGCACTCATACTACAAAATAGTCCTTTGGATAAAACAAAATGATGTTCCCATATTTTATCAATAATTGCAACGATATCAAGTCTTTATTCAATCGTCCATGCAATTAATAGCCGTGCAATCTAGTTTTACAGGGCAATGTGCTTCTAATTGCCTTTCACACGGACAATTTACCTTTTCACACAGCTGAGAAGCAGTTTTATCAATTACAAAATATAATTCAATAACACTCCAAATTTTTAACTATGCTGTAGCTTCGAAATCAGATCTTTCCGTCTAATTTATTATAGAATACAATGTTAAGAGACGATTTTCTAACGATATCATAAGACTGCTACGCTCCAACCCCACTCAAAAAAAAAAAAAAAGAAAAAAAATCCACATAGTATACACCACCAAAGGCAAATTAGTTGTATACAATTTTAATTAATTACGAAAAAGTAATTAATGTATTCGAATCTTTTAGACATGTCATAATTATAATAAAAAATAATTTCACGTTATTTTAAAACACAAATGAGCATTAAAATGCAGACATATGTTTCGGGATTGCGTGGAATCCCTTTTTCACTGCGACATGGAGCTTCTAGATGCAAAACATCCAAATGAAGCTATATTTTATATTTTTTATTATATTTTATATTATTTATTATTTTTTATTACAGTTTATTTGCACAAAGTTAAATTATTTTTATGTCATAATTATTTTCAAAGCCTAATTCATCTTGGTATTTCCCTCCACTGCTCCTATAATCCTCTTTAAAAATCCAAAAGTAAATTCTCGGCCTATCACTAAAAACTTACTGAAATTTCATAAAATACAAAAGAAATCAATTTCATTTAATGAATTACAAATAAATAATCGAGGTAGATTTTATGCTGTAAGTGTTGTTGGAAAAAAATTTGCTGTGAACTAGGACATCTTTTCAAAAAGCAGATAAAAAAGGCATATGTATTGCAAAAAACAAATAAATAAATTCACTTTGTAAAATTGCCAATATCAGATTTTAAAAAATTCCTTGAAATTTTCAAAATATTATCACCTATTCGTATAGGATCACTTTTATTAATAGTGTTTTTATAAATTATATCCAAATTATATCAAACATTTTCCTAATTTGAACGTAATAATATTTTCCAAATATAATGCACTCATAATTGTCATATTTCAATAGAATTCATCCGTACAATCATTGTTTATATCCTATTTCTTGATTACCGCCCGTAAACAATGACCTAATCAAAAGTTTATTATTTCTTCCAACAGATTCCTCATTTTCCCCCTATCACGTTTCCTTTTTTACTCTTAATTAAAATATTTCACATTTGCTAAAGTTTAGTATGTTTTATAACTTAAATTCCATTCAATTTTCTTACGTGCTATCAGTTGATTTTTTTTATACAATAGAAATGTACTGTTTCAAAATTTGCAAAATTCTTGTAAATGGTTTAATTGCAATTATTTTTATTTCTAAATTTAGTGTTAACTGCATGTTTCTCTATTCATCTATGTGATTTCAAGTATCGTGCACTTATCAATTTTGTGAAGAAAAAAAAAGGCATTTGTTTATGCAAGATGGTAAACAATCAAAAACATCACTACAGTCATTCAGGGTAACTTTGAACTGTAGGGGTTAACTTTAACCCACTTCAGTATATTTGACTCAATTTAAAAATTAAGATATAGAAAATTGATTTTATAACCTATTTAGCTGAGTTGCAGCACTGGACCTTCTAGTTTCATTTTTTAAAGTCAAATATACTAAAAGATATAACGTAGATCAAAGTTGCCCTGAATGACTGTAATTTACTATTTTTCATATAAGGGTTAGGTCTCGCAAACCGACCCCAAAAGGGTCATTCAAATGTTTTCGAGTTTTGCGCATCTATTTTCTATGTGGATTGGATTTCAAGTGATTCAGGTGCACAATGACACACTTCGAACACTCTCGGTTCCAGGTCAGCTTTGAACCTGGAACGAAAGGAATGTGGGCCGAACATCTTGGCGACAACCACGTGACGTCATAGATCGCCCCGAGTAATTCGATCATAAACATTTATCCCATGAATAGGCCCCATACACCATTTTTCATTCAGGCTAAGGTTATTGATGAGTTATCCTCAATTAAATGAGAAATGATGGAACAATAAAATGACAACAAACAAACTTTTTTCAAATAGTCTTGGCACAGCAAGTTTGAGTTTTCAGAAACCCTCTATTCATGGTTATTTAAGCTAAACTGTAATCTTCAGTTAATTAGGCATTCGCGAGCTAAAACAAATTGTTCGTGTATTGTTTTTTTTCCTAATATTTAAAATACAGTCATCCGGGGTAACTTTGAATCATGGGGGGGGGGGGGGGGACTTTGAACCGCGTTATATCTTTTAGTATGTTTGACTAAAACAAAGAAAGTAGAAGATCTAGTGCTGCACTCAGCTAAATAGGTTATAAAATCAGCTTTCTATTCTTAATTTTTAAATTGAGTCAAATATACTAAAAATATGAATAGTTCAATGTTAACCAGAATGACTGTATGTAGAACAAAGTGAAAATTTCACGGAAATTTTCAATTTCCAAATTTTGCTGGATTTACATGTTTTAAGGGCGGGGGGGGGGGGGCTTAACTTATTGAACCAAAATAACTTTTGGCTCATAATAGTGTCCAGCATAAGACAAAACTTGGAGAAATTGCAAAGAAAATAAAAGTAATTTTTAGATCAAATTTAAAGTTGCAATTTTTCGATTTCTTATAAATTTTGAAATTTGCAATTTCTAAAAAATCCTTGCGTCGTAGGCAAAATCAGGGTCATTTTCTGAATCAGAGCTAAAAGTAAATAGGACTATATTATCAAAAGTTAGCCAGTTGAAAAAAGTCAAAGTTCGCAGGCTTGTGCTATGTTTTAGCCCCAGTTTCTCCAACGGAGCGGCACCTTTTGATATTTTTAAAACCATACTTTTCTCCACCATTCAGGCCTACCTATTAGCAGAGGCCTTAGGATTGCTTACGCACGGGGAGAGGTAGTGGGGTCTACGGATTTTACATGCACATATCCCCAAGTATACAAGGTGGTCTTCAGTGGGTATCGAACGCGCGACCTTCCAGGTGGAAGTCCGACGTGCTAACCACTAGGCTACCATACTAGTTTTCACTTCTGGCAGCGGCATACCTGAAAAACCTTAAAAGTTAATACAACGCAAATAAAAACATGCCTTTAGTGGACAAGGAAGAGCTCCAAACATTTACTGCCATTTTCCTTTTTCATCGCCTTATTGCACTAAAAGTGCAATATTCTTTATTTCTCTCCCCCCCCCCCCCCTTTTTTTAGTGCAGCCTTCAAACGTTTGCTCGTGATAACAACTGAACATCATTAAATTTTATAGAATCATCATACTCCTTCTATTTTGTTTGCCGCTAAAGCTTCATCTGGGGCTAAACAAATGCTATCAAAAATAACAGAACTTTAGAATGGCTACTGAAAGGTTTAACATTGTTCTTCCTTTCAATATAAATAAACATAGAATGAATAAAAATAACTAAAAACTTGTTAACCACTTAACGCATTTGCCCGTGTCTGACACGGGTGAACGTTACCGGCAAATTTGAACATGCCCGTGTCTCACACGGGCATCTTGTATCTCGCGTTATTTTATTTCTAATGCCTTTCTGAGATCCGTTTGCACTTTGTTTGTATGATAATTTTTTCATATAACTTTTACGCCACCCCCCGCTCTCTAGTCACCCCTTACATCTGAAATTGACAAATACAATCTACACTATACCAATATATTCATTTTCTGCCAAAAAAAACTCGATCATTTTTTACCAGTTTTTCTGAAAAAAACTCGGCTTCAAGGGGTTAATGAAGAAAATGCACCTTTCTACATCTTTTATGAAAATGTATTCCTTTCGAAATAAACTTCCTTAAACTTTAGTTGATTCTAACACCGACAGCCCGACACAATATGCAATATACTCATGCAAAAGATGATGTTAATGTTTTATTCAAAATTTTATTCTGACACCCATGTGGTGTTAAGCTTACGGCCAGTGTTTGGAAAGACTGTTTCAGGATTTATAAATGTGGTATTATTTTTAGTCGGAGAAGTATCATTCAAAATCACTTTGCATTGAGAGGTAAATCATGTTTCGCTGCCATGCTTGCGTGAGCTCTTATCTGATCAGAAACGCAAAGAAAGTGTTGGTCTGCAAATGACGATAAATTACTTCCGGTGATCGGGGGTGGACAAGAGCACAGGTTCAACGGTCGAACGAGATCAACACATAATCGAAATTCTGTTTGCGAACAATGACCATTGGCATTGGAAGATTTTTCGAAGGATGAGATTCAGATAAGATGGGCCTTGATCTCAACCCAACGTGCACGCATAGAGTTTCAAGTGGTCAATGCCATGACGGGGTATGAGGGGTCGACATCCGACAATAAGAAGGTCCTTACTTCCTTTTCAGGAAAAACTAAACTTCCCTTTTGGAGGTGATAATCGCTTGTGAGGGTGGGAAACAAATGCATTGTATATTGGAAAATGATCACCTTTTAGAGTGGTCCCTGACCAAAATGACCACTTCTGCAATATTTCTTTGTGTGGCTTTAAGCGTAGTAATTGGGGAAAACGTCCCATATAGAGACCACTGCTTAAGCGGACCCGTTTTTCCGGTCCCTGGGGTAGTGAACCTCAACCCTCCAAACGATACCTTTCTAGCATAGGGGTATCAAGGAGTTCCAGGTTCACACAGCAAAAGGTAGTTTAGCTGGGCTGGTGCCCAGCAAACCTATCTCAGAGCGGTTATGAGCGCGTTCGACGGACTTCACTTTCCCGCGCCCGGGCGAGGTCACCCCTAAGGCCACTTGCTAACAGGGGAGGGGGATGGAGTAGAAATGTCCCGAGGGTGGTTCTATCAAACAAGTTCCCAATGCAATACTTTATATGCAGTATTTTACATATAATTTTTAGAAATGATTTTAATTAATGTTCTTCTTTTACATCTGAACTGAAGTAACCACATGAGTCGGATAAATCCCGCGGTTCTACAACCTATCTTTTTTAATACTCTGACGGTCACATTCTTAGGAACATATATAATGCTTCACTAAAAGCGAAAGACATGCAAAGACAAGGACATTAAAATTAAATGCAAATCGTTAGCAATCATTGAATTAACACTATATTTACGGATGATCAGGGTGTCAAATAAGCGGCAAAGGGCCAAATAAGAGGAATTTTTTTTACAATATTTAGTTCCCTACTTTATATTTTGATGCCTAACATTTTCACTAACATTGTAGCGAAATTTTTTTGGCTTTTCTTCAAGGATGTTACAGATAGCTAATTAACAAATATGTATTAAGCAATATGAAAAGTAAAATATTAATTGTTCTACAAATTTAAAAGATATCGAACAGAGCTAACACTATGCAGCTAATAAAATTCCAGTTTTGCACGAAGCAAACATATTCACTAGTAACAAAATGATTTTAAAAAATCCTGTTCTATCCTTCCTTTCCAAAATAAAGAAAGAAAGAAATACTACATGAAATGCATATCCTGTATAAAAACGACATTTTATGCAAAATATGACACGTGATCGCATGTAGTTTAATAAAGAAGGCTCCTGAATTGCGTCAATCTACATGCGAAACAAAATGGTTGTTACATTTTTTGCCAGAACACCAAAATAAATTTCGAAATCACCATCAACCAAATTCTCCGCTATAAGGATGTAGCTAATGAAGAAATCGTTGTTATGCCAATCACTGGAACGAATTCTGCGACAACACAAGTAGTTAGGAAACCGGACAATCGAACACAGCAGCGGTCCTTTTTCAAATGGACAAAGCATTCAAGCCATCCGATGAGAACAAATGTATTCCAAGGACTAGAGGAGAAACAGACCGAAAATCGAACAGAACAACTATAAATCGCGGCGAGTTATTTGCAGAAAGCAACAAGTGTTCTCCACGCGGGAACAACACCAGAAAACAATAGACAGGGGTGATTTCGAACTTGGAAGAAAGTCGCCAACAATTTATATCTGCATACTTCTATTTCGAGCAAATGTCACTGAGAAATAAAAGCGTTGCTATCGTAATGGTGAGCGGGCACGCGAGAGGCTGTTGAAACAGTTTTAATTGCCCCAAAGATAGAAATTCTTTATTGGCAGTTATCGAGATTTTAAGGTGGAACTGACCCCAATCAACTCTCTGTAAGATTGGTAATTTATGTTACATGCACAGAGATAAAATTTTGCTAGATAAGAGGTTATAAATTTTGTAGTGATTTGTTTTCCCCTTTTGTTATTTACTGGACTATATAAACTGGCCTGAAAATCTGATAACAAATTAGGCGAAATAAAGACTAAAATAATGTTTCAGGTTCATTTTCATAAATATACAACAATAGATAAATGTATTTTTTAAACGGAGAATGAGGGGCTGGGGATGAATACCCAGCCGATATATAGATAACTGCAGCGGTGCACATACAAGCCGACAGACAAAGGTAAATAGTAAACAGATATAAGGGGGGGGGGGGAGGAAGCGTATTTTAAGTGCATTTCTATATAATATTCTGCAAGGTTTTACTGCAGAAGATAATATAAATGAACAAAAGAGGTTTTTAAACTGGGAAGGACATGCAATAATTTAGTTATACAGATGTGCAAAAATACATTTTAAGTGAAGTTAATAGAATCAGGGCTTTGGAGCCAAAAGTTGTCTTGGTGATAGTTAACGAGTAAAATTTTTGCAAACTATCGGTTAACAGGTTGAGAAGACGCTGCCGTCCTAAAATTTTATTACATTTTTTCACCTAAATTTTATGGTTATATTACGAAAAACCATTCTTTTAACTAATTTAAACTCCAATCTTGGATGGCGAAAACATCTAATTTGAAAACTTTTTATTTATTCATTTTATTTTATAATTTTAAATTTATTCCTATTGAAAGTTCAACGTAGAGTAATATATTTCTCCTACTCAAAGTAGAAGGTTGTAACAATAAGTTAGGTTGCAAACACACTGTTGGTCTTTTAATATTATCATTCCTCTATTTTATTCTCTCCCCCCCCCCCTCTTGAACTAACTTGCAAGTACCCTCTACGCATACTTTATATCAAAACAGATACAAGGATATTTCGTATCCTTCAAGTTAAGTAACAATGTTAATTAATATAATGTTTTCCCGGCTCTGACACTGCGCCGGCAGTGAAACAAATTTTACAGAGTTCTGAACTTATTAGAAAGAATAAGGGTGCATTCGTACTCCTTAAGGGCATTTATAAAAGCTCTATTTGTAGGCTCGAAATAGTTGTATGAAACAGGTATAATTTTGTGATAAAATGTTTATTAAAAGTTAAACTCAGACCGACGAACCGACAGACAGACACACATTTATCCATCTCAAAACCCACTTTCAATTTTTTATATTTTTCTATATTTAATTATTCCATTTATTTTTGATTTTTAATGATATTTTTAACCTATCATTGCAGCTTAAAAATAAATGCTTTCATGCATTTTTTCTTTTTAGTCTACTTTCCCGTAAAAGTTAAAAGAAAAAAGTGTATGAAAGAAAGATTAATGTATCGCAAAAACGTAGAAATAAGGAAAAGCCAAAGAAAAGTGTAGTAATTAAAGATTAAAACATGGGAAACTTGAATGTAGGGTTTTGAGATGGGGAAAATGTCTGTCGGTCGGTCGGTCTATCTGTCCGCCCCTATAATAACTTTTGAAGGGATCGTCCGATTCGAAAGATTTTTTTTTGGCATTCGAAAGGTTTCGGCGAAAACCTCTTATTTCTATATTTTATTTTTTGATTTGAACAGTTTTTCGTTTAATTTTGTACAGTTCAAATAACCTGATCATTGCTGCCTATGAAGAAATATGAAGCAAATTATATAATATCCGGACAAAAGATCCAAGTTCCTCAAGCGCTTTGGCAGAAGCGCTCAACGTGAAATATTTTTTGATTTGAACAATTTTTGTTCATTTTGAATAGTTCAAAAAAAATTACCTTAGTGCCTACGAGGAAATTTTAACTCCATATAAATTCTAATCTAACAGACGGATTTGCTTAGAATGAACTTTAATCGGAAGAATGTCATGACGTAGAACAGATACGAAGTTCATCCAGAACTAAACGAGCATATTTCCCCAAAAACTTTTTGATCTGGATTTTTAAGGGTATTTCTGAGTGAATAAATAAAGTTCAAGGCGGAACTCTTCTTGTTTTTTAAACTTTTACGAGGAAGAGGACCAAAAAGCATCATTTGGTAGTGTTGGGAAAAGGAAAAGTATAGAAGTACAAATAGCCAACTTCATTTACCTGATGAAAGAACGAAGTATAGAAAAAGTAGAAAATGTTTTAAATTGTTACAAAATATCCGATGTGGGGGAAAATGAAACTTTGTACAAAAAATAAACGAAACGTTTATCTTCTAATAACCGGAAGCTCGGCGAAAATGTTTCAGGCTTCATCACGTTCACTTAACCTGATCTTTGACTTCTCATTTGAATTTCATGGTGACTTGGAGTTTCAAAAGCTTTAATCGACGAAAGGCAAACTTTTATCGTTACATCGAACAAAAACAGAATCATTAAGTGATGTTTTGGAGATGTAATCCAAGATACCAAATGATGGAATCACGCTACTCCCCAATTAATGTGGAAGACGAAAAAAGAAATCAAACGCATGGCTGGATCTGTGATGGAACACCGGCATTCCATCAGCAATACAGGAACGGCTACTACAAAGAAAATGGCGAAACTTGGGCAAGTCTTTGTCGAGCCGCAGTTCCATTGTGCGTACTGTACTGGTTACGCTCCTAATGAGACAATTAATCGGTGTTATGCTCAAGAAAGAAAGTCGGTCATCGACACTTAGTTTTCAGGCTGATCTGTTTGTTGATTGTCGAATGGGAAACTCGAAAACTAGCAATAGTTCTGAGAATTCGTGCCTCATATAGATACCTTTAATGCTGCAATGAATCTTAAAGATAATTAATTTCTAAAAGAGTAAAGTTTTTCATAATAAATTTGTCTTTCGTATCGCGAACGCTCCACGTTTTAAACATTTTTGGGGCTAAAAATCTAAAGAAACAAACAAAAAAAAAAAACAAAAAAAAAACCTTATTATTTTTGAAAAATTGTTAGAAAAAAGGGTACCTAAAAGCAGGCCCGCCAATCATGGACGTACACGCCGGGGTCCCCAGGAGTAACGTGGCACCCCCATTAGTTCATATAAACGAACGCTAGTATAATACTAGCCAAATTTTTCCGTTTCATATTCACTAATTCCATTCCTCAGAGGCTTCTTTACGTTTAGTTTCTTAAAATTTTCCGTAAGGGAGCACAGAAAGTACACATCTTCTGAGCATAATTGAATCCCCGAGATACCCCGGTGCAATGGTACCTCTAAATCTAAATCTTTGCCCACATCTAGGCCGGTTATTTAAATTTTTTTTTTCGGGGGTGGGGAGTAAAAGTTATACTCGGTAGATATTATGTAAAAAATCACATACATATATAAAAACACTCAGAGAATAACTTTCTCAGAGCTAGACCGGCAATTGCCCGGCCCTGACTTCCTTAAATGACAAGCCTGCCTTAAGGTGGTTTTTGATTGAAAGAAATCCTACAAAAGCAGAAAGTAATTATATTGAAAAGGTAAAAAGAAATAAATATCGTACTTTGAATAACCTCTCGCTGATCAAAGATGATTTTTATTAGGAGCATTCATTTTTTGCGTAGTACGTGAAAAGTTTATATATAGTATATATACATATAAACATAACTACATATAATTATATATATATGTATACATATATTATATACATCATATTTGGCATTTCGCATTCGTGTGTATCATTTTTCAAAGTCGTGGTTTAAGAATTTAGTAAGTTCTCATTTGTGAAAGAAGCTAAAAACATTTTTAAAAAAGTAAAAAGGTTTTGGTTGCTAAAATTGTTAGTTGTACGACATAAATTAATGAAAAGCAAAATTAACTACTAGATTGCCTGCACACATTCGTGAAATCATAAAGGAACCCACAGTAAATATTCAATTTAGATTTTTTATCTATTTTAATTTTTATTTATCTATTTATTAAAACTCTGAGTGAAATATTTAAATTTCAAGCAAAGACACACAATCAACACCTCAAAATATAGAAAATAAGTTTTACACATATAACAGTAAAAACAGTTACCTGCTAATTTTCGCTAATTCACATCACAACATTATAGAGGAACAGCGAATGAACTTACCTAAAAAAAGAAGAAACACATTTTTTTGAGAATCGATATTACACAAATACAAGTAAAAGTACTTTGCGCAAGTTGAGCAAAAAAATTCTCCGCTCTACATTTCCTTATCCAATGTAAGTAAATTTGACGCTCTTTTTTATTAATTAAAGGACATATATTCAGAACATTAATTGGTTTTTAAAATTTAAACACCTAACATTTAAACACATCAAACTCTATTAAAATCAAGACAGAGGTATTTTAACAATCTCACTGCGTAATTTTTGTTATCAAATTGCGTATTTGTTTTTTACATACTTCAAATCTACACACGTTTTAATGTTGAAATGCTCAAAAACTTTTTGCGAAAGAGTTTTTCTTTTTTTCTTTTTCTTTCAATAAAAAAAATAAATCATAAAAAATGTTGTCAGAAAATTGATATTGAAAAATAACCATATACGTAAAAGAAAATTCATACAATAACATAAAAATAAATTCATCACAGACAAAGCGAAGTAAAACTATGAACGAGTTGCAAAGTTAAATAGACAGAAAAAATGCATCATCGCGGGTTGAGCATATTTTGCTTCCTCTATGTTGCCAGTGCAAATCGCGGGAAGCGCAGCAAGAGGATTAATGCGACTGGTACAAAATCATAGAATTTTGTTTACACTGTAAACAAAATTCTACTAAAAACTACCACTGTGTCCTATCGAAACATACCCTGTTATGAGCGGGGATCCACGAGGACCTCATGCTATAATTTGTACTATTATTGTGGTTTAATTATTTTAAAAGTTAATTTTACAATATTTTATTTATATTGCAAATAAGTAAACAATACTTAATCTGAAGCTTTCTTGATTAATTTTATGTTTTACTTTTTTTTTTTCTGCAACAGGGCCCTGTTGTTTTCCGTCAAACAGTTCTGCTGTTGACTACCAGCGAGTTGAAAGTGATGACCTAATATCCATACGAAACGCAGGTCATCGTGATAGGGTTAAACTTTACAGTATAAAAGCTACTTTCTACTCAAGGATACTTCTGGAGGACTTTAGGGCAAACTGCAATGGAGAAGTTTTTTCTTGTACTTAATAACAGCATCATCTCTTGGAAATTTCTTCCAACAGAATCGCACCTCCATTGCAACTGGACCATAACACAAAAGAAGGTGAAAATGAAAGTAATTTCCGAATTATGTATATCTTATTAAGTTCTTCTTCGTGACATGCCTTTATGCATTACTTTTCATACTATTCAAGAAAATTCACATAACAGCTAGAACTGAATTATGAGACGATTCCGTAATTTTTGCTCAAAAGATGCACACATAACAATCTAAAACATTGCTTAACCTCAGATAAATGTGAATTGGTAAAAAACAAGATTTTAAGATTACGGTTAAAATTTTCAAACGTCTCCTGGGGAAGTGATCGATTTTGAGTTTTTGCCCTTTTACACAAATATATTCGTAATACATACATGAGTCACGGACATACCTTGTCAAGACAGTAAATTGTATACAATATTGAGAAAATATATTAATTCAAAATTTCAATAAATAATAAATCGCTTCCTGGAGCATTAGAAACCGTTGTTTTAGAAACTGAATGTTTTCACCATCAATTGAACAAATTATTTCCGGTTGTTACTCAAATACAAGAATCAATAAAAAGAACAAAAAACATAATAGTAAACAGAATAAAAATGACAATTTTTTGTAAGAGAAAAATCGAATACAAAGCATTAAAAAATATCTAATTCCAAATGTCATCGAGCAGTTGACACGTAGTATTCAAATGAGCGTCTCATCGTGGGATTCTAAAAAACAAACAACTTCCGAATTCGAGATAGTAAGAGAACACGCCATTCATTATATTCAGAGTTCATTATCGTAGGCTTCTAGTCGTGTTCGTTGAACCCTAAAATCAAGCCCACACTGGAAAGGAACATCTTCAAGTCACAAATTTTAAGAGGTTCTTTACAATGCCTGGAAAGCGTTTCTCAATTCCGTATATTACTACAAACGACACAGAAAATTTACAAAACAGTAGGGTCAGTTGGGGTAATTGTAAACGCTTTTTCAATGTTTTAACGTTTGATCCTTCCCTACCTCTTGAATGAATTTCAGAGATAAAATTGTGAGCATTGTAGCCACTACTGTACTTCTTGTGAGTAAATGTGTACAAAAATTTTGACTTTATGACTATTTGTTAGCGAACGAGCTCGTGTTTACAATTACCCCAGATATCTGGGGTAATTGTAAGCAGTGATTTATTTTCGAATAAGGTTGATGCAAATTGGTAGATTGTTTCATACAGTCTGATTGAAGGCTTAAGAAGTTCCGGAACAATGACTCTCAATATGCGGCCAGCAGGCCGCCTGTGATCCGCTGAGTTATGCTATGAGTCGGCTGAGATCATTTAACGAGAAATATCTTGCGAAAAATCAAGTAATGCGACAAATTTATGTAAAATTTGTCCCGAAGTGGATCAGTTGGTTAAGCTTAGATCCCACAGAACACCGAAACTGAAGCACAACTGGCCGTGGTCAACGCTTGGGAGGGTGACCACCAACCGCGGCTGATTATTCTGAGACAAAGTGCACTAAAGGAAGCTGTGCACGTAAAATACATCGTCGCTTCAAATGTAAACCAAGTTAGAAATAATTTCCGCTGAGGTACCAACCTAGGTGACGATATCTCATCTGAGAGCTGGTTCAAAATCATTAAGCTCCTCTGAGCCAAGTGTGTCTCATTCTAGCGGAGCTCATTAATAATCAGTAGGAGTTTTCTTAATTCATGGTCTCCTTGCAAGGGGGGGCCTGGATTTCCAAGTGGCATCAGCAACAACAACAGTTATGTAAAATAGACACAAAAGTGTAATCTACATCAAAATATAATACTTATTGTCCCCCCAGAATATTGGAAATAAGATAAATTTAAGTGTTTACAATTACCCCAGAGTACGAAATATATGGTGTAATTGTAAACGCCTGACTTGCACATGAAAAATAACAGGGTGGGTGAAATTCATAACTAAATGCTTTTAGCAACATTCCATATGACAAATAAAAATGGTTGAAACCACTTACATCGCTTTTGCAGATGAGCTGGAGACGAAAATGTAAGGTCACTAAATTTTGTTAAACAACTTTTTTCACTGTGTCATTTTCAAACAATGGTGAAGCCTCCACAAATGCTTCGAAACTTACAAAACTCTTTCAGTGTCTTCACTATGTTGCCAATTCATCACACACCAGCAGTTAAGTTTTAAAAACCACCACAAGTGTAGTTATGAAACTTGTTTACAATTACCCCATGTTTACAATTACCCCAACTGACCCTATTGCTCGGTTTAGTTTAGGAACTTGAATTTCACGACTTTGGTATTGTGTGTTTTGCACTGATGAAGGTTCTCCGCTGTGGCCTTGAAATCAATAGCTGTTAGCTGTAATATTTCGAAAAGTGTTGTTTCACTAACATTGATTATAACTTCATACAAATTCAATTAAGTGTAATAAAGTACATCAAAACCGCATTTCTTCAAGATTATTCAATTAAAAAACCCGTTCGTGTAGCTACGACTATACTGCGTTAGCATTAAATACTAAATACCACTTACAACCCAGTACTTCATGTTCCTAAACTTTTAAACATTGTTACACCACTACCATTCCTGTAGCACTAAATCTTGATTTTTTTGGGTGTAATTATGACTAAACTTAAAACAAAATTAGATTTGAAAATTTCGAGGTTTTTTTTGTTTTGTTTCCTTTTATTTTCATTATTTATTTATTTATTTTTAAACTTTCATTTAGGATAGTTAAGCTTGGCGCTATAAACTCTAGAAGACGTTAAGAGGCATTAAAAATACAGTTAAAGCAAAATGAAAATAAAAAAGAGTTACTCAGACAAAAAAACTCGTCATTTAAGAAAATTCGTTTTACCGGCTGTCATTTAAATGATGCTGTACTTCGTTTAGCATGATACAAAAAAGCAATGAAAAATATCAGTTGAAGAAGGTTTTTTTTCCCTTTCCTTTCCTTTCTCTTTTCCCCTAGCTGTCATAGTTTTGCACACAAACCGAAATCTTCTGCAATTGTTTGGAACTTCACTTTTTTTCATTATTTACCTTTTGAAAAATATAGTTAAAAGTTATCGTTAGTTGCAAAAAATCTTGTGATCGAAAAAATAACGAAATCACTAGAGTGTCGTCGTGACCTATCAAAAATTGACCCATCCACCAGTGGGTAGTGACTTCTATATTGCAACTGAAGTGTTAATTTAACTTTTATTTGTTGTTGACCAAAATGTTCGTGTACATTGTAAAACGTACATTCATACTTTTTTTTTTTTTTTTTAATGAATTTGCGTCATCAGATTCGAACTCAGTCGTGCGTTTTACTACAACTTTTTCCTTCTACAAACTATAAACCAAGAACAGAAAATTTCTACAGAGCACAATAACTACCTAAGGAAAATAGATTCGTTTAACCGGAAAATTTGAATCATAAAATCCAAACATTTGAATGTAAAAAATCATTTCTTTTCGATTTTGATTTTGATGTTACAGTAATGAGCTTGATCCGGTAAAACGGAGAACAACGAAACTGACCTAAGTGAGCAGTCGGAAGTTTTGCCTAGAGCAAAGTCGTGGTTGAGGACCAGACAGACATTAATATATTTCTCAAGGTCAAAGGACTCCAGGGATATCTAACATAAAGAAATCGTGCTACGATGCGTCGATTAAAAATGGACAACGGTCTTTTTATTGCCTATATTCTTCGAGACAAAGGCTTCATCCGAGGTTTGTTTGCTTCCAAATGATTTACTAATTAGGTAGATATGAATCAAAGATTTAGATACAGAGGAAACATTGGGCATTTAATTCGATGTACCTCAATAAAATCGCATTAGAATGCAAGGCTTGTAACCGCCAATCAGAAGTAGATCCCGCATTCATGGAACAGGGAAGAAATTCGTCTCGACGACAAATTACTTCGGCGTCTGTTGGGTCACTTTGCTCATTTGTTCATTTCGTCAATAGATCACCCGTCAACCAATGGCGAGGATAAAGCGCCCTATGATCTCCACAATAAGGGGTGAGGCATAAAATTTTGGGGTGGCAACGGATTAATCTGAACTTCTTATCCGTGTTCAGCAGTGAACTCAGAATTTTGCTCCGAGGTGAGGATTAGGGGTGTATCGCGTATTGATTTTACCGAACGTTGGGTATCCGGTGCTCCTTTTCTGACGGATCTGTAATGGACATCCGAATCTTGATGTTTGGAACTTTTTAATTCTACAACTTATAAACTTTACGCCACCCAAAGCTTCCAAATGTGTTGTAAGCTTTAAATTTATATTAATTTTCAAAACATGTAATTAATTGATAGTTAAAAATCAAATTTGACGAATAATCGGATTTTTAATGCAGTGATCGGCACACACTCCGTTTATCTAAAAATAGGTCAGATACCGGATATCCCATGCCTTCTGGAAGGGGGGCAGTCTCGTTCATGCCTCCCGTCTGTGCGTCCGTCTATGATACTGAAATCAAAATGTTTAAATTTAAAGTTCAAGTGGAGAGCCCAAAATGCTTGTTTCTATCTTAGAAACAACTTTCTCTAAAACATTTCATGCATCCCCCCACTCCCCAATTAATTACTAATAATCCTTTTCATTCAACTATTAAGAGCTAACCCCTAGTTTTACAGCAATGAAAAATCCGATCAAATTGTCTGATACTGCAAGAAAGCTTTTTTTTCCAATACGAAAATGTTTTGAGCTTCAGGACGCTAAACACCAATCCCAATGAGCGCTGACCTCGAATAAGCGTACGCTCCCCCCCCCCCCTCTTATCTTTCTTAATTTGTGATCTCTGCAACTTTCTTTGCTCACAATTCGTTTCCGTGCAAAAGTAAACTAAAAAGTAAATTTAAAAAGTTATTCTGCCGTTGCGTAAGACTGAATCTATAATCAGATCTGTCATTTCGCCGCTTCGACCGGAAACGCCTACTTTCATCCTTGCCGGGGCTGTACTTAGAGGGGCGTGGGCGAACACGTTGACAGTCACTTCGATCTCCGAGGAGCATTGTTTTCGGAAATGATTGTCAAAAGGAGGCATTCTTAACTGCTACTTCGTAATTGTTTTTTAATGACATAATGTTGGTTATCTTCTTTGCAGCCCGCATACATTATTGCCCGCAAATAACTTTTACTATCGTTTATGTAACCTTATTATGCAAATGAAAGTGAATATCAATCAGTCTATCCGTGTTTTCTGCTGTTACTAGGGTCTTCTCTTTCGCTTTTCCTACTTAATTTCAGTGTTGTATTTTATACGTATTTTTTTAAGCATGTGGAAGTCTGCGGATATTTTTTTTAAATTCTACATGAGGCTCTTTCAAATAAAAATCTCAAAAACAAAATTTTTAATTTATGAGGAGGAAAATTGCAAAAAATAAAGATAAGAATTGTCTAATATTTTGGAGCATATTTTCAACAACAACAACAAAAAAACCTACTAGAAGTTGTTTCAGACTAAGGCATAATTCAGTGACATTGAAAATTATTGAAAAAAAATTCTTCCATGGAGTTAGAAGTGTAAATTATAAATTTTTGGAATCCATATGATAGAAGGCCTCTTGTTTCCTCATGCTGTATGGTTTTCAAATGAAACTTAGCCGGATGTGAAGGAAAATGGCTGTAATGTGACGTCACTAACAACTTCGATTCATGTCGAGGGTGTCCGTATTTTGCATCTTTTAGGTAGAATAAACAGCATTTTAACTTACTCTTTACAATTAGCATGTAGCGAGTCCACCAATAGCCTTAATGAGTGTGAAAATTCGTTGTAGCATTGAAGTGTTACGTTTTCTCTTGAACAGTACCTGGCCAAATGAGTAATGGTAAGTGTGTCTAATAAATTCATCTGATGAGAGGAAATAGTACTTTAATCCCACTACCTTAATTATACAGTTGCTCTTTAGTTTGGAAAATAGGACGAGGTGCATAAGAGAAACTGAACTTAAATCATCGTTAATTTTTTAAGGCCAATTTAAGATGCTTGGATTTTCGTAAGTTTATTTAATTATTTATGTGTTTATTTTTTCATAAGCATGAGTGAATACATTTCATGAAATCAGTTTTGAGAAAGGCGATTATCTTTTAGGAAAGTGATTTTACCCATAAAACTTACATCAGTTCAGTAGATAACAAACACGGCTTGTGCCCCAGGCTCCAGATTTTAGGGGCGCTAAATTGACTAAAAGTGTGTGCGCTTTTTTTTCTTTTCTTTTGTGTATGTCGGGAGAGGGGGAGTGCTCAAACCTGGTCCTGCTCCTGTGAGTAACAAACAAGGTTTGAAATTTTCCATCGGAAGCAATTAGGAAAAGGTTTTTTACTTATTTCAATTTTCTTATAATAAGCGACTTAAAAAAATTAATTAATGAAAAATGTTGTTTGAAATTCGGACACCCACGCAAGCATGCCATCAAAAATTAATTGACTAGGACCAGCCTAGCTGGGTCTAGAGGCCTGCTGCTTGATGTCATTTTTGTATTTGTAATGTTTGGAACAACTGATAGCTTCAAAACCGATTACATCTGTTGTGTCTTAAACGAAGAAAACAATTCTAAAATGTATGTTTTCAAAAATATTTTTTTAAAGATTGTTAGATGATAGTGTTTAATATGCCAGAATACTTTAAAAGTATGATTGGAATGCGATCTCGTTGTTGGTCAGAAAAAACTAAAAAATAAAACCCGGCGTCAGAGTCCAGACGCTTTCAAGCGACCTCCGACTCCTTTATTTCAAAACTAGCCCGATTCCAAATCCACAACCCTGGGTATTATATATACCTCATGTAACTTCGTTTTTCAGTATTACCTTGCCGCGCACTTTTACCTGCATACATCCAGGAAGACATTTTCAATAAGCTTAAAGTGTGTCGCAGAACCTTGCAAAATATTCTGTTGTTGGGGCAAAACCAAGTTGGTAAAAAAAAATAGAAAAATGCATCTACAGAGTGACAAAATAGGAATTGAATAACAGCAAACTCCATGGGAACTTCAAAAACCTTCATAAGCATGAAAGTTTTTAAAGATAGCACTTTCATTCTACTATATAATTTTTCGATGTTTTCCCTCTAAAGTAGATCTTAAATTAGTAGATATCTATTAAATACCGAGCAAGACAAAGCAAAAAATTATACGAATCGAGCATGACAAAAATGGGAACAGACTACCCAACCTTGAATAGCATCATCATTGTTCTGCAACGCCCCGAGAAAGTTTGAAACTGGACGCTAAGGTTCGGATTTTCTCTGGAGGCGTCGACCTTCTTCCCGATAAGGAAATCCTTCCTTTTGTGGTTTTCTCCTTGCCCTAAATCGCAGTGAAAGCGTTCTTAATCCGCCAAGTGGTCCGCTTATTGAGGGAAAATCGCTCATCTCCAGCTGCGGACATTCATCTAGTTCGACAGATCGCAACAGTAGCGAAAGTGGTGTTAAGGCTAAATTGATAAGCGAACCACAATCTTCTGAAAGTAATCTAGATCAACAGATCGCTGAAAGTAGCGAGTGTGATATTTATGCTAAATTGATAAGCGACCACAATCTTTTGAAAATATTCTATATCGACAGATCGCTGAAAGTAGCGAAAGTGGTGTTTATGCTAAATTGCTACATGAACCACAAACTTCTAAAAATAATCTAGATCACCGAAAGTAGCGAAAATGTAACTTGGGCTAAACTGATACGCAAACCACAATCTTATGAAAGAAATCTAGTTCGAGTGATCGCTAAAAGTAGCGAAAAATAGCTAAATTGATAAACGAACCACAATGTTTTGAAAACAAATTTCGGTGTGTCATCAAGTCTTTAAATGCCTCTAAATCTTATCTTTATGCCAAGCGTCATCAGTTAAGTTTAGTGGAGGTCCGTTCCAAAAAAATTTCGAAATTGTGGTTGAAAGATTACAACTATGAAAACAAATACCGTATTAATTCATACATAGTTGTTTTCTTCCGCCCAAAAGCATGCCCATTCAAATTTATAATATAACCCTTAAATGAAAAAAAATAAATATGCACCTTAAATTCAATTTATAATTTGTGTTTAGTAAGATTTCAATTTCATTGCATGATTAGCATCCGACCTACCGATTAAGCAAATCCAGGGGTCGACCCAGCACTTTTAACAAGATTCAGTTCTTGTTAATTTTAAAATGATTTTTGTGAAAAGTCAAATAATTTCATGAAAATTCAAAACCTAAACATATAGTGATAAAGGGCGTAAATGTCACCAATTTAAAACAAAACGCGAGCCAAGTCGCCAAGCGAATCAAATGAAAAAACTGAAATTTGGCGGAGTTCTACATTATTTGGCGCTAATGAAATAAATAATTCTATAAAAAGTACAATTTGGTAGCTTGGAATTTCGTGAAGGGTCCGTTTTGATTGATTGGAATTTTGTGAAGGGTCCGTTTTGACTTATTGGATTTTGTGAAGTGTCCGAAACGGACCTGAATTTTCTCTGGCGCAACCCCTGATGACTCTTTCTTGCTCAGCGCACTGATGTAATCACAATCTGAGTCAACTTCGCATTAATATCGTTCATGTCATTTTTACTACAATAGACCAAAAAATAGGAATTTTACTGCGAAAAACAAATTGTTGATATTGGAAATTTTGCAATCGATCGACGTGAATATGGAACTTAATGTTTCCTGTCGCCATTTTTGGTATCGAAAAAGGTGAGCAGGAAATAGAGGGATTCAAATGCAAACAAGGTATCGACCAAATGAAGGAAAACTAAGAGAGTTCCGCCCCACAGCGCATATTACTCACCGTTTCCAGAAAGAGTTACATATAAAGGGAGTGTTTAATTAAAGCATGACGACGATAAACAGAAATTGCATAATTATTTGTCAGATTGATAAAAATTTAGTACAGATAGTAGTTTAAAGATTTACAAATCATTTGCAAAGCACATAAATTTAGTATATTGGTATTTTAGATAATTTTTATATACATATAAAATGACCAGTAAGCAAAGCGATCATACGAAATGACCGCTGTTCTAGATATTATAAATTGTAATTAAAATGATTTGTGCAAAGGTGTCTGCTAGCAACACGAAACGAAAAATGTACGAAAATAATAATCAAAATTCAACCAAAACGATACCTATTACTTATATTCACAGCAGATGTAAGTAACATTTATGAAAGATTCGGAAATGAATAATATAGTAAACAAAATTTCAATAGCAACCGTATGTTGCCAATTTGTAAATATCAAGTTTGTGAAAAATACATGAACGAATCAAAAGACATCGCCAAAGTTGAGGAAACAGCTAATTGTTATTTTTGGATCTAGGTAAGCCTTAAATCGAACTAAAAAGCTTATAACTTGCTTTCTTACTGAATTAGAAACTGAGAACAAATATCATCTTGTGCAGAAAAATCATCGTTTTCGATCGATAGATTACATTAATTAGTGTAAATTTTTGTTCACCCCATATTGGGGAATTTATGTGGAAAATTGCGTAAAATTGGAATAAAAAAAGAACTACCAGTAGGATTTTTTTCTAACGGGTCTATCAAGCTTCCTCTTGAACCACTCTGTCTATTGATGAAAACCGCATTAAAATCCGTTGCGTAGTTCAAAAGATCTAAGCGTGCATAGTTTAAAAGATCTAAGCGTAAAAAAAATCATTGAAAAATTTAAAAAATAATTTAAAAAAACTAATTGAGTCACAACTTTCATTTTTTGCAGCAATGAGTTTCTCGGGTCGTAAACATTAACCGTGCCGAATGTGGTCCCGATCGGTAAAACGGCCAGGGATTCTATAGCGAACAGACAGTCAGAATAAGCAGCTTATATATAAGAAGATGTCGCCAAAAATGGAGGTTAATTTGTTTTCCCGCCAGATGGCAACGATCTGTTTGTTTTCAAAACAACTGCTAAACGTCTGTTGGGCACAACTATTTGGCAAGTTTAAATTTCGTATTTCAATCGAAATGCGTAGCAATAATATTAATATATAGAATTCCTCCTAATAACATTTCCTCCTTTGATCGTAAAGTCTTACGATTAAAAAATTATATGTCCCTCGAAGCTAACAATTCTTTTAACTGCTGACGAGTTTTAACACGCAGCTTTAAGACTATTCATGAAGCGAAGTTACGTCTTTTTATAAATACTCCTTAATTTTTAAAAAAGCTAAGGAAAAAAAGACGTACTGTTGCTACGTATTTTTCATTGCATTCCATTTCAAACGATGTGAAAATATGTTTTTTTTTTGACTTACAAATACCGCCAATCACTCATTGGGTGGTCAGTAATTAGGAGAGACAGATGGGGAGGGGGGGGGGGGGAATGTCACTGTCAATCTTTTCCTTGAACATCTCGAAAAGCCATCGAAACATCTCGAGCGATTCATCCTACAGGTTGTAAAGGAGAGCATGAAGAGGAAGTGTTCCGGCAAGGAGATAACAAAATTACCCTTTGGATGTTTATCTACTACCGACAAACTCTACTTGTAAAACAGAAGAATCAATAATATATAACATGTACCCATAATTAATATACAATTCGCTACAAGTCCTAGCTCAGAAAGTATGTGCAAAACATATAGTGACAATTATTCGGATTTCACATCAGAAGCAGCAACAAAAATGTTAAGGTTTTGCGCCTTTTACAATGTATGAAAAGGTAGCATATTGAAGGCAATTCGCAACCGGCAACCATCATAACCTCAGAGAAAGAATTTTTGTTGTTGTTGTTCCCAGTTACAAGTTATGTTTAATGATAAGTTGCGCATGCATTTATGCTACGCTGAACACAACAGAAATTTTTTTATCAATTTAAGTTTATTAATTATTCTTGTTTTATTTTATTTGTTTATTATTATTTTCAAATACTCAGAGTTTGTTTTCGTATGACACAGATCAGTGATTGGCTAACTGGTTGTTATAGCGAATTATGCTACAGCAAGAGATGCTGTTAGGGGGAGGGTTATGAAAACAAGTCTATGGCTGCAAAGCAAACAAAAATTGTGGTGGCTACAATAACATTCGTAATGTTTAAATATGAGTTCTTTTCCAAAATCATACAAATATAAATGTACAATTTTATATCATTTTATTGTTCCAAAATTTATTCTTATGAGTAATAACCAAAAGAAATTAAACTTGAAATTATAACAAATTAGTAAAAAGATATTTTTTTCAATGACCTGGCAGTGATTATTTTTTATTGCAAAGTATTTTTACGTCTGGAATAATTGCCGAAATCTGCAACTTCATGTCATCTTCAGCATCCAATCTGTTTCTGTATTTTGCTTTTGTCACAGCACACAAAGAGAGAGATTTTTCTCGTACATAGGTTGAAAGAAGCGACTTTAGATGTCTCACAGCTCCTTTGGTAATTTCGAGACATTCTTTCGTAAATTCAATCCAAAAAAACCTACTATCAACATGACTAAAGTTCACTTTCAATTCAGTCTCTGTAGATAGATACATCTACTTCTTTTATTGGGAATTCGGAGGTGTCAATCTTGAAAAGGAATTTGGATCCAAGGTAATTTTTTTTTTTTTTTGAACAGGAAACTATTAAAGAAATCGTTTAGAAAAAGTAAAATTTTACTAAAACTTTGGTGTTTTGATTAAGCAACTAGTAACCACTTGCGGAACCCCTGTCACAGTTACAGGGAGCCCACGTTGAAAATCTCCGTGTTAGAGGATAATAACATCAACTCAATGAGGATAAGTAATGTTTATGAAGAAGTAAACTTTTGACTTTTGTCGTATGTCTTTTCATCTATAAGCGTCTTTGCATTGAAAAAGTAGTGCGTTTAATTGCTATTTTGTACGTTCTCCTTTATTTATTCACTTTTTATGTTTACGACATTACGGTATGATTTTAACTACGGGTTGAGCATTGATTTCCACAATGGCTCTCCCGTCCCACCACGTTTCATACAGAATTTTGGGCAAGCAAATAGATCCGGTCTTCCTATGTCTATTTAATCTTATATTATATATTAATATAGATAAACAACATCCACCCTCATGATATTTAAAGTTACATTGAAGCTTCTGATAGGTTTCTTATGTCAAATTGATTCTTTAAAAAGAAGTTATGATGATTTCAATAAAGTTTGGGTGAACATGAAATTTTTGAATATAAAACTTGCAGTCCCGAAGGCGTTACAAGATTCTGTTTCTATCCTGCTACTTCACGTAGTTACCGAATAATCTCTCACACTCACAAAATGAAGCATCTCAAGCGCGCACCTCGGCATTCAACAGGTTGTAAACACTCACATCAAGGCTGGACGCTTTCCCGCGAGAGGGTCATCATCGAAAGCGAACGGACCTACCGAAGAACGATGCATTAATCAGATGTATATTGAGGATAGCGGCGGGAAATCGACGACCTCGCCGATCAACAAATCTGCAAACTCAACAGGTCGGGAGCATGCGGGGGTTAACTGGCTTCGAGGCCGGAGTCCCACGTTCTGAGCAGTGTGGGGGGACTTTGACGCCGACTGGTTATCCCCTATTCTCTAAGAGACCATCAACCCCGATGCGGGTAGATGGAATACAATTTGGATGTTGAAGAGCGGAAAACGACGCGATATAGTACCTATGATGTTATTACAATAAAAATGCTTCGCTGAAGCGAAAGCCTAAAGCAATGGTTGTTGTTTTGTACCATAACAATAAACACATAAATAAATAAACAAACAAATAAATAAAACAATTTCTGTAATAAAAAGTTCAGACAGTTTACTATCTACCGCAAAGTTCCCCTATACTTTGGGGTGGGAATGCACCGATTAATCGGCAGTAATCGGTAATCGGCCATAATCTGCCCCTTTGCGGATTATTTATAATCGGGCAATTTTTGCCGATTAATCGGAGAGGAATTTTTTTTTAACATTAAGATTACTTTTAAAGTGCCAAAGGTAAGAAATCATGCTGAATGAACTTATTAACAACAGCAGAGGTGCCTTCCTCCTAGACCGAAAGTGAACTTTCCCCTCCCCTCTAAAAAATAACTAAGAAAAGCATCAGAGTAACATTAATCAAAGTATACTTTCATTTTTAAAAAATAGAAGAGAGAAGATATGGCAAAGGAAACAGAAATTTGCAACAGCGCTATCTAAATTGATATTATAGCACCCCCCCCCCCCCCTTTCCGAAAATTACAAATGATTCAATCAAACTTTTCAGCAAATACTCCAATTCAAACAATTTTCTCTTTTTTTTCACCGTTTTTACATAAATTTCAATATGCATTTTATAATTTCCCCTTAAAATTGCTACTTTTTCATTACAAAAAACTTATTATTATCAAACATGTTGGGATTGTTTAAAAGTTATAAGTACAGGCTTTCAATTTCTTTGACAAGAATTAATGTTTGATGCCTTTTAATTTTCCTATTTTGGCATATAAAAATGCATAATATATTGCAACATTTCTAGAGTATCAATACTTCAGTCTAGCTTTAGCATAGTGCTTTAACAATACTTTAGTTACTATAAAAAATAAAAATCCTGGATAAAGTGGCTTCTAATGATAAAAATAGTGCTACGAACTTAAAAGTTCGTTGTACTTAGTATGTACTAATATCTAATTGTTCAAAACCTTCAAGTCTAGTCAAAAGAATGTGATTTTTGTTACAATAAAAAGAGAAAATTTGTTCACAGACTTTGAATAAACTCTGAAAATATTACTTTTAAAATATAAAAAGGGGGGGGGGGGAATAAACCTTTAATCACAAAAATTAACTGTTACCTAATTCTGAAAAGTTGAAAATTGTAAACAAAAAGAATTGTGATGGAGTAATTGGTAGTATTAAAAATAAGTATCATTATAATTAATCTGCTGCTGATTACTCGGTATCAGCCGATTATCTTCTGCCGATTAATCGGTAATCGGCCAATTTGATTATCAGTGCATCCTTACTTGGGGTAGATAGTAAATTTTCTGAATTTTTTAGTACAAAATTTACGAAATCTACTGATTTTACGAAAGTTACTGCAGTGCCAATATCAGTTTTCGATTTCTGCAATTGCTCAGTAGACTGTAATTTTAATTTTTAGCTATAGCTTATTGCGAAGCTTTACACAAACTACGCAACGACACCGTGACACGGTTACCGTCATTTGAATGAAAGAAAGTAATAATAATAATAAAGTGGGTGTCATGTGTTTTTTAATAGCGAGAGAAACGACAGTGATATTTGAAATGGCAGACCACCCTACTGCTCTTAACTGTACCCGCATATTAAACATATTTACTAAGGGGTTTTTTTCGTTAAACACCACATTACCAACACAAAATGAAAAATTATTTTCATTTCTGTTTTTAATTTAATTAATTTTTTTAATCTTAACAGCGCTCTTTTTTAGAAAAGCAGATCTATTACCCAACTCACATCTCTTGAAAAATAAATAAAATAGACGCTGGAAGTAATGCACAAAAAACAAAAACGCACGGAAATTCAAAATCATTCAGTGGAGGTGGGTTCCTCTATACGGAACAATAATTATACTTCGTTACTCAATCCAAAATTAAAAGTTCTCCAGTTTACTCCCTAAATGCTGAGTAAGGCTGATTCTAAACATTTTTTTTAACCCAAACCAGCAATATTTGACAACAGCCTCATTAATAGACTACCTTAACTACTAGGTACCTTAAACCAGTCATTCCCCACCTTTATTTTTTTGCCGAATGCGAACCCCTTCTAAGATCCGAAAGAAAATGGCGAA
This sequence comes from Octonoba sinensis, assembly GCA_038502835.1. Classification (NCBI taxonomy): domain Eukaryota; kingdom Metazoa; phylum Arthropoda; class Arachnida; order Araneae; family Uloboridae; genus Octonoba; species Octonoba sinensis. The sequence goes on along the minus strand of CM076606.1, from coordinate 9,476,541 downwards.
TCCCCTTCTGCAGTCGTTAGTAACAGGTAACAAAACTATAAAGTTTGCTAGCACATTTGGTTTCCATGTTGCATAACAGTGCATAACAAGAGATGAAAATATAATTGCAAATCATTTAAGTTTAAATAAAAAATAAAATAGTGGTACAATTTTTTACACATTTATTTATTTCAGGAAAAATATGTTTATGATTCGTACTAATATTCTTCGTTAGCACCTTAATTGAGATTGCACATGAGAGATACACACAATCCTATTATAGGAAGCATTCCTATTACACTTCTCATCTCACTAATGTTCCACATCATGCATAAAAAGAGGAAAGTTATCTTTATTTAAAACATGCAACAACGGAATGATAAACCATCTCTCAGAAAAGTAATACAATCACAAAGTGGTGAACATCTTGCCAAAAGACCCTGCCGTCCAATCACAACTTTCAAATTAATGTTTGGAGAGATATTTAGATGCAAAGAAGAATTTTCCCATCAGCGCGTAGTGAAGGTTAATATATTTCGTCACGTTTTGTCATTTCGTGTTTATTATCTTCACACAAAATAACCGGGTTACTGGAAGAATAGAAAGGGCGATAGACATCAGTATTTTCGTGAATCTTATGAATGGAAATTAACCCTTTTAGGTAATTTGTAGAGTAATGACAACAAGTAACAATATCGTTAAGTCACACTCCATTACTATGCTAGGTTGATAAAGACCATGTTACACGCCACAAATAAAGGTTGAATTTCCTATATTTAGTAAGTATCCAATGAATGCTGGAATAACGAGATATTTACTCGACGATAGCTATACCGATGTGTATCATACATGGTGAAAATCATTCGGCACTTTACGTTCTGCTGCACATTTAGACTGGGTTGCGCATTCGTGGGGGGAGGGGACTACTGACCGCTATCTGGGATCAGGTATGATAGACTAGTACAGGTTTGATTAACCTATTACCTTGGAAAGACAATTCCTTCGGAAGAAGGCATGTTTCTAGAAAACAATGGATCTCTTTTGACGTGAATACGTCTTTAAATTTGCTACCATACGGGAGCAATCCAAAAATTCTAATGATAACAAAATCGGGGGATACAGTTTGGCGTCGTAGTTTCGAATCTATGATCTACATCAGAAATTAAATAATACCATTGGATAGTTAAAGGATCAAAGAATTCATTACGATAAGCGAGAACAGTGACGCATCGAGGGGGGGGCAGGGGGTAAAGAGGGAAGCGCCGCCATTTTGAGGTTATTTTGCTGCGTATCGAAATTTGCAATTAGTATAGCTTTTGACTCGTAGAAGCTACAATGTTCGTTTGAGTTTTAATTATCAGCTGTCGTCAAAATCTATCGATTGTATAAAAAACATTAGTTTAAAGTAGTGACAGTGAATATAATAAGGTGTTAGAACTAAAAAAATATCAAAAATATATAGATCATTTCGGCTTATACGCGTCGAAAAGCCAAAACTCTCAAGTTATTAGTTAATAAAGTTGTACTGTAACACAATAATAAATTATTTGTTTCCTTGCTTTTATTCTAAATACATAAATAAAAATATTTTATTTATAAGTATATAAGCCGTTAATGAAAACGTATTCACGTACAACACACGGCCGTGTCCATTACACAGCCATACCCCACATTTTTTTTACTATTTGGAGAACTTATTTTTTTCACTTGTATATAGTATGTCTATTTACATTCTCATTTCCTAACAAATACTTCTTCACATAATATATCTCACACTATTTCTTCTTATTCTATTTGATAAAATCATGGCAGCATAGCTTAGCAATAACATTTTTGAGTTGCTTCACTCCGGTTCGACCTCGACTTCTAAATACTTGCTCTAACTCTGTTACAGCTCAACAATTAAAGCTTAAAATATATGAATAAAAAAAGAAATCGCAATCGGCTATTCTACCTTCGGGATTATTGAAATTTCAGACAAGCAAACGTCGAATGTATGAATGTGTGTGAGAAACTTAATAATACCTTTTCACATTTTATCTAGGGGTAGGGATACCAGCTAAAACACCATCGCACACAATGGAGGCAATTCAAGCAACGTTATTGGTCACGTGGCACCGATTAAACCAATGTAAACAAAGGAAGCCGTAGCTTTACTTCGTGTAGCTTTATATCGTTTTACTTCGAGTTCGACAAATCTGAAAAAAACTACACCTAAATAAAGTTCTTCTACATTACATAAAATTAACACTAAATAAAACACTATAACTATTGTAATAATTAATAAATTTCTTGAATAATGATTAAATTAAATGTAAATGCTGGGTTATAATTAAAAAAAAGCCGTGAAAATAGTCTAATTAATTTTAAGATAACTAATTTTGCCTAGTGTACTCCACGTAGAACTCCATTCTAAATCTTAGTACACAAAGAGCGGATATCTCGTGACAACGGTGATCGCTCATGAGTCCCTCTAACGGTGAGTCGTTTTTTAATTCTTTTTTTTTTTTTTTCATTTATAACTATTTTTTGTCAAATGTTTACAACGATTATCTAGAAAGCAAAACAAAACTAAATAAATAAAAATTAATTTTTAAGAAAATAAAATAATTGGAGTTTTGCACGAAATTTCCTGTAGTACTTTCAGGCATAATTTGTTAGAGTTACCCAACGAGGAAAATGGTGTTCTAACAAGAAATTTTCAACCCAAATCTCAAACAATGACAGAGCAGTTTGAATTGCATCCCAGAAATTGGCGTAAAAAAAAAAAAAACATACAATGGCATGCATGCACAGTCATTACGTGTAGACTTGTCTACGGGAGGTCGTGGAGTGGTAAAAAAGTCACGCACATAAATTCAACCGGAACTACAAAAGGCAAGAAACGAACCGTCATTACAGGTTTCCGCCAGGTGGGGTATCGTATAAATTTGTGTGGGTGCAACAGGAACACCTTGAAAGAACCCCATGCGCAATAATTCCGCAAACTTTTACTTTCCAAAAATCAACAGGTGGCGAGGGGCCATCAAGTGAGTCATGGTCATGGGTGTTTTACGCCAAGCAAAAAACAGAAATCCATCAGAATGCGCGGACCGTGAAATGCATGGGTGGGCATGAAAGTAAAAGCCGCAGTGCTGAAGAGCTGTTCGAAAGTGGTCAGAATATTTTTGCCCTACAAATTCTGCTTGCAAAGATGTTTTTTTTTTTTTTGTTTTGTTTTTCAAGAATTATTCTTCTTAAGAAATCAAGGATTATTTTTTTCTTTGCACATAGTGTTCTAGGAATAACTCTAAATGAAAACAACTTAGAGTTGAAAAACTGAGCTCTTATTTTTTAAGAAACCTTTTTCCCAAAAATGATCCAGTACGATCTTTTTTTGAGACCTCCCCCCCCCCCCCAAAAAAAAAACAGTAGCTTTCTTACTGGGGTTAGAACGCGGGCTATCCTGATTGTTTCCGAACGCTCTACCATTATAACAGGAGGGTATAGAACGGAGAGAGAAAAGTTAGATTATATAGATTCTAAATGTCCCAGCTGCGGGTGCTAATGTCCTTTCATGCCAAATTTCTTCATATCCCAATCCAGAAGAGCGTTATTTATCCACTCGTCTATTTGGTTTCTCTCTTTGTTGCGTCCGATCCGAATCCGGCGAATTAATCATCGTGTATTCCTGCTTCGAACAGACTACTCAAAGTTCCTTAATTTTGATATAAATACTATAATACCTATAAATAGTTGAACGTTTTAGTGTATTAACTATGAAGTAAATGTGAAGTCTCATCACCGAATTTCTCTTCTCCATTCCCATAAAAAATGTTTTCAGGTGTGCTTCGCGGTGTTGTAAAGTTTGGGAACCGCTCACTTCCAATCGCTGGAAAGATGACGATGGTTGACCTAATTGTATCAAAATTTGGCAACTGAACATCTTTTTGCATAAAACACTTAAACTAAATCGGGGAATATAGAACTTGGCAGAAAACTAATATATGTTAGCACGCAGACAACTCGTAACTCAAAGTACGAACATGGATTGAAACGGGAAATTATTTTTGGCAAAAGACCACAGACGAAAACGCAGGCGTGATGAGAATACATAATCCAACAAGAAAAGTCTGCTTAGGTTACAGCAAAGCCTTTCCTTTAAATCTCCCAAAACAAAAAACTTCTTTTGCTTTCAAATGCCGCATTGAAAGCTACCGTATGACCTGAATTTTAAGCAAGTCGGAAAGTTTGAATTAAAAAAACCGTTTTGGATACTACACAATCGGCATTAGATGCCGGTGTCATGTTATGACGTCGTATAAAGTAAATGTTCCGATCGGGTTGTTCATAAATGATGATTCCCGTTTTTTCAATACATTTGACCCCCCTCCCCCCCCCCCCCCTTTGTCACGAAATGTCAGTTTATCATACTCAACTACCCCTTCGTCAGATGTCCCGCCATAAAAAATAAGTATTTGTACAAAGAGTGAAAGCAACTTTAAGGGGGACTAATAAAAGGTTAAAAATGGTAGACCGGTTTCAAGGGCGATCAGCCCCCTTCGTCAGTACCAACAGTAAAAAAGACTGACGAAGGGGGCTGATTGTCCTTGAAACCGGTCTACCACTTTTAAACTTTTATTTGCGCCCTTTAACATTGCTTCTACTCATTTTGAATACACGCAAAAAGTAAACGTCTCTCTTTTAATATAAGAATATATACAGTGAAACCTGTGTAAGTTGACCACTTACAGTGCGGCACTTCAGTGGTGAACTTAGACAGGTGGTCAACTTATAGAGGAATAACGTACTTATAAAGGGCTAATTCCGTTCCTGACAAAAGTGGTCAACTTACAAAGGTGGTCAACTTTTACAGGTCTTACTGTACTTGCATTTCAGAAACAAAGCACTAAGTTTTGTATCACATTGCCAATTTTATTCTTGAACTTTTAGTGACCCAGTAGAACATTTTGGGAGCACAACAATAATAATTATTATATGTGTACTTAATTTGTATGAAATAAAATTAAGGTTTACAATAAAAAGCATGATCAGAATATAATAGTAAAAAATTTTATTGTTCGAATTCTGTAAAAACGACCCGCGCTATTTTGTCTTCAAAGTGTAAAAGCCCAAGAAGGTTTCTTTTTAAATTTAGACTACTAGAAGTTTATTTAAACTTTAATCAGCATCGATGTTTTCGATACAAAATGAAACCAATGAGAATGCAGAACAATTTTTTTAAATAAACAACATAAAAACATTATAGTATTTTTTGATTTTAACTGCTTTTATTTTCACCAAAATGTGTGATGTCGCATTTCTTGCTATCCCCTCCCCTCCCCTTGTCACAAAATGTCACAATTTCTCCCCACGAAGCGTGACATCATCTGTGAATGACCCCTATCTAGTAAATATACAGACTTTCGCCTGTTTTGATTCCACACATCGACGTTTCTTTGAGTTAAATGTAATATCCAAAGTCTTGAAAAGACATCTAATTCTTCCCATTACATTAAATTCAACTCATGTACTATAAATATACTGGACACTTCTAAAATAAGGAAATATAAGAAATTATATAAAAAGAGATTCATTCTACCTGTAATTTTTGCGTACGTCTAATTCTAGTGTGCGTAGGTATTCAAGACATTTGCGTACCCTAAAAGTTTTGCATATTTGTAATGTGTGAAACTCAGCGAAAACAATTCTTAATTCTTAACTAAAAGATATTTAATAACAACTAAACACTGAAACACATATTGTACTAAATAGATATTGTACATTTTAGGATATTGAAAACTTAACTCATTAAAATTAGCACCGATTAGAACTTACTGAAGATTTTGTGGAACAAAGCGGAAATTGGAATTTTGATGAAACTTAAAAATTAATGTGGCATATTAAAGATAGAACTGATTAACATTTACTACATACTTGGTGGAACTAAGTACAAATTACCAATTTTAGTGAAACTAATAGTACAGATGACTCATTAAAAGCAACACAGATTAAAACTTACTGCTTACTTAGTTATAGATTAAACTAAGTACAGATTGAAAATTTTAGTGAAACATATAAGTATACACCACTCGTTAAATCTTTCACAGGTTCTTAATGCATACTTGGTAAAACCAAGTGAAAAGTGTAAATTTTAGTGAAACTTAAAGTACACAACACTCAGTAACAGTAGTTGAAAAAGAAATCCTTTTAGAAATAAAAATCTGCTGAAGAAAGAGCTATTTATTCTCTAAAGGAAATTCCCTTGTTTTATGAACTAATTTCAAATAAGTGCCAAGAATAGTCGTCATTTAAGAGCAGTTACAAGACCACTTTATAATTAGAATTTCGAATAAAAACAATCCATATATTACAAAATTTTAAAATTATACGTTCTATTTTGAATTCAGCATTCCTTAACCATGAATTCTTGAGAAAGCTCCACAATTTTATGCCTATTCTTAGAACAACTTTCGAAAACAATTCTAGAAGTTTGTCCTAAATATACTGCACCCAAATTTTAAGCGATAATAAATCATTTCACGAAAAGTAATTTCTATACTAATAAGATATTTTAATAGAGAAAGAAATCCGGCCAAAATCAAAAAGGTCGCATGAACTTGAACTAGTACGTCTGCAATTTTCAGGGATAATACTAGTTGCAAGAAACAGAAAATGACCGAACTGATTTACGGCGGCACTTGAAATGCAAAAGGACTATTTGAATTTCTTGCATTCGACAAGAAAAGCACAAATTAATCCCTAATTTAAGAAGGTAATTGTGTTCCAAAAATAGACAATCCATTCAGCTGTCAAAAGGGAAGACGAACGGGATGACCTGGGAGAACAGCGCTCAGAGGAAGAAGAAGAAGTCATGAATTCCAGAATCCGTCAACACCCACAACATATTACGGAAACCAGAAAAATGACCAAACACCCATTTCGGAAGGAACAATGGTCCGAAAATAGGAAGGTAACTTTTTGTTCGGAAGAAAAGCAATTCTGGAGGGCGGAGGACAGAAGATGCTGAGAAAGGGGCACTGGAAACAGGTCTTCCCCGGTGGAAGAATGTGTGCCTTGAAGAGTCGATTCACGTATAACCGTGACCGCCGAGTTGTTTACATCGGTCAGTGATCGCGAACTTGAGCAGTAGGGGAAGTGGTCAAGTGGAGGAGATGAACAATAACCACTTTCTTACTCAAACCCATTCAATTACAGTAAATGTAATTTTTAACCCAGTACCTAAGTACTTGAGGTATTCAGAACAATAATGGATTAACTCAAAACATTAGTGTTAAGACCGTATAGGTAAATAAACCGTCATCTTTAACCCTTTATCTACTACGTTATGATGTGCAGCAATTTTTTCACGTATTTTATTTTTTTATTATCATTATCATTGTTATTATTTTATTTATATATTCATCTATTCTTATTTATTATAACTTTTAACTATTTATTTATTTTGAGTAACCACATTGAAAATTAAGGAACTTACATAAATAATAAACATGGACTCACATACATTGTTCCAATAATAAAACAACACAGAGAATTAATTTTTGAATGTTACTATTGCCGCGTAACAAAACTGAGAAAAGTGGAGCAATCTGAACAAAATGTCGGTTCAAAAACACAGCATTGGTTTTAAAGCTACCCTCTTTCCTTCCTAAAATACTTCGCACAGCCTCCTGCTGGGATATATCCTAGAAAAGTGGAATTCAGATAGTGTTCTTGCTAAGCACCGTCAGAACTTTTGTAAATATGGTTACTGGACGGAATTCTTAAAAGAGAGGTACTCGCATCTCAGTAGGCAGGGGTAGCGACAGGAAATTCTGGTCCGTTTTCGGGCCCTTCACAAAATTCCAAACAATCAAAACGGGCCCTTCACAAAATTCCAAACAATCAAAACGGGCCCTTCACAAAATTCCAAACAATCAAAACGGGCCCTTCACAAAAAACTTTCCCAAACAATCAAAACGGGCCCTTCACAAAATTCCAAACAATCAAAACGGGCCCTTCACAAAATTCCAAACAATCAAAACGGGCCCTTCACAAAATTCCAAACAATCAAAACGGGCCCTTCACAAGATTCCAAACAATCAAAACTGACCTTGCACAAAACTCCAAACAATCAAAACGGACCCTTCACAAGATTCCAAACAATCAAAACAGACCCTTCACAAAATTCTAGTCAATCAAATCGTACTTTTTATAGAATTATTTACTAAATAAGCGGCAAAAAATGCTTTTTTTTATCACTGTACGTTTAAATTTTTAATTTGCACAAAAGTAATTGATTTTTCACAAAAAATTTTTTTTTAAATTCACAAAAAAATGGAACCTGTTAAAAAATGTTGAATCGACTCTTGGTAGGTAAAGGGTTAAAACGCTTAAATTTTTAAAATCCAATACCGTTTTAAGTTCTGCTATATAATGAATCTAAATTACAGGTTGTTTGCAATTTTTTTTCAAATTTAACTAGTGTTGTCATCTTTATCTGAAACGAACTTTCATCCAGCGAATAATCACCCCCCCCCCCCCCACCATTTGTGAAAAACGTTATTACTTTTTAATATGGAAGTAATCAGCATTCGTTCTATTCTGCTTTATTTAGCCGCTATAGAATTTACTGTCGACATTTTGTTTTGTATTAAGCTCGTAAATTGTGTTTACATTTGTTACGTCTAACTAAAAGTGCTATCCATAAGGATATGCGCTTCAATTAAATTTTAATGCATGTTGTTATCATAAAAAATAGTAATGACGAATTTTCCTGTGAATGTAAAAACAACCTTTGAAAATTACATCAAGTCGCAGAAGCAATTTTAATTACAAATCATATTAGCTCAGTGGTGTATAATTGATACTGAAAAAATGTTTCCACAAACATTTTAAAACAGGTATAAATATCTGTGAAGACATAAACTTTTTCCAAACCTGTTCTTAGTGGGATAATTACATGAAATTAATTGAGCTTGACTTTAGTATAACATTCTTTTCCGAACAAGATAGTTCTTAAAATAACAGTTGCTGTTCTACTATCTTTAAACAGTAGGGTATAATCAGATATAGTAATAAAAGGAACCACTATAACCTATCCCAAATCAGATACAGCTCTCGGATATAGTAATAAAAAAGAGTCACTATATATACAATCCTTAATCGGGTATGTAGACCTCCGGTATAATGATGAAAAGGAACAACTCCACTACGACCATTTTCCCATTAAAAGAAATCAACTCATAACTGCTGCTGATGGGATTTTTAGTTCATAATCAGCATTAATTACTAAGAAAAAGAAAGACAAAAAAAAAGAAATGTTAGGGTTAATTATGTTAGGGTTAATGCCACGAAGTATAACAGCAAGCAGAACTGAAACTATTAGCTCTTAGAGAAAAAAAACTGTTATTGTTATTTTCTAGCAAAATAATCACATTATGTACAGAAGAATAAACATTTCTCCAAAATAAAAGTCAAAAGGTACGTATACTAAAGATTATTAAAATGGTACATAAGAAAAGTTGGTTGTAACTCTTAACCTATAATCTTCTAAAATTTTCTTCGAAAATCGATTTAAGGAAGGGTAAATAGTTAAGCACAGCAGCACTATACAATAATTCCCTTATTAAATACTTATTCAATAGCAGTCGTGGTGATTTACAAAGCGTAATAATTATTATTCTTGTGCAAAAAAAAAGTGCTTTAAACTTGAAACGCGAAATAGTCATTGAGATTCAAAAACAACACACACGACTAAAAAAATAAGAGCTAATAACAAAACTTTTTAAACATAACGTTGTCTTTAAGACAAAGTAAATTATATAAATTATTTTAAAACATAATACTGTCTTGAACTTTAGAGAGAAAAGAAAAACTTTTAAAGCCTTCTTTTCTTAAATAAACAATGCATTCAATGAGCTTGGAAACTGATTTTTACCTTTTGATTGAAGTACTGCAACAATAACAAGCTACATAAAACTGGAACTTACCTAAAACAAAGGAAGACATTGATAAGTAAATGAAAATGTATAATATTTTAAAAGAGAAGAATATGTTTTATAGCGATACTTAGAAAAAAGTTAATAATTTACAAATTAGTTTAACTATCATTACCTAAAAAATTAATAGAAAATGGTGCACAACTTCAATCCAACTTCTTTTCAACCTTAATAAGAAATACAAAATTTAAGGAAAACGTTTTCTCCTGCACTCTGTTTGATTTCTATGATCTTATCAGTTAGATCTTATCAGCAGCAGTAAATTGCCTTTGATCACCAAAATTGAAAAAAAAAAAAAATAATAATAATAACATTTTTGCAAAAGATGATTTTTTTTTGTTTTTTGACAATTTTTTTTTTTAATCATAAGTTAAAGATTTGAGATTGCAAATTTTAGTAAAACACAGGACAGCGTGGGAGGGAATTCTGAGCAATACTAAGGTTCGTACAGGGCCGTCGGGGCAATGAAGAACTAGATCCAATGCCAACTTTTATATCCCGCGTAAGACAATTTGATTCCTCAAAATAAATTACTAAATTTTTTCTTAACTTGAACGACATTTAATAAGCTATGATGTAACTCTTGCCTCCCGCATTTCCAAGAAACATTTGTACTGCATTCAATACAGCGAAAGATTAAAAATTAAGTAAAAATATATATGTTGAAAAAGTGCCAATTTTAAAAATATATCAGCAGGACAAGGAGCAAATAATCCTTTGAAAATTAGCGAGGCCACACTTCAAAACCGACTATTTTTTCAGGCGAGAAGAATTAGAAAATTTTAACCATTATTTTCAAACCTAGTTTCTTGTTTTTGTTTTAAGGGGACTTGGCACCTTTTGTCATTTTCTTTTTATTTAGAACTTTTACCTATTTCATTTGTATATTACGAAGTGCTATTGTTCAACAAAGTGATTCTCACGTGAAAAATCAAAATTAAACTAACAGAAATTTTTAAAATTTAATTTTTATAAAGTAATTTAACAATTTTAGATTCCCTTCTTCTTCTTCATTTCTTGACTTTTCTTTACCAAATTTTTTAAAAGTACTTACTATAGTATTGTTTACAATTTTAGGGATGGGTTTTGCAATTAATTAATTAGTTTTTGAGAAAAAAGTTTTTAAAGTTACATCGATGGTAAACACAGAAAAAAAAGCGGCTTTTGTTACACTTTCATTTTTAAAAATATTTTCTGAAAATATATAGCAAAAATTCATCCCTAATTTTATCAAGTACATCATATTGAACACACACAAAAAGTTTCAAGTTGCTACATGAATTTATGTAGAAGTTTTAGCATTTTAAGTACTACAATATTGCGGAAAAACACAAACCGAGAAAACGCAGTTTAAAGAATACAAAATCCTACTAAAACATCAGAAATATTTGAATTCTCTTACTTCTTAACTACATTTATAATGGTTGCATCGCTTCAAAATTTCTCTCAGATATACTTGGAGAGTCAAACCATATTTTAAGCAAAAAATTGAAAAATCGGTATTTTCATCCATTTTCTACATTTGAGAGGTGCCAAGTCCCCTTAAATTCGCCTTTATCTGAAGTTAAAAAATATGGGCATTATTTTAAAATATGTGTAAAATTTCGCGGAACAGTTACAGAATCATCTCATAATTCAGTTGCAGAATTATTTGAATTATCTCGAATAACTTAAAACGTGAGGTACATAAAGAAAGACATGGCCAGTGGCGGATTAAATGGTTGGCGGACTTGGCGGCTTCCCCCGAGCTTATAAGGGACCCCTTCTTTATTTCAAATTTCCTTTTTTTTTTGTTCCTTCCTAGTGTTTCATTGTAGACTGTAGAGAGTTCTGCAGGAGAGCCTCGCTACAGATTACTAAATTCCATGCAAATTTTATAACAATTTAACAAAGGGCGGAAGTGCCATTTTTCAATCCAATGATTTTAGCTTCGAAAATTCCTGGAAGTTTTCTAATATTTTTAAGGATGATTTGTTTTAACTGATTCAATTTTATTCTTCTTAACTAGCTTCAAAAGGACAATAAGATGGCGAAGAACCTCGGTTATTTTACGGACAGAGGCCCGCAAGATTCTTAATCCACTGCTGGACATAACTAGGGATGTAACGAATATTCGGCCACTATTCGGTATTCGGCCTATTCGGCCCTTTGACCGAATATTCGGCCTGGCCGAATAGTTATTTTATCACCCAGCCGAATATTCGGCCTGGCCGAATACTGGGTAAGGTAAAATTCGGCCTGGCCAAATATTGATGGACTATTCGGCTGAATAGTTCTGCTGCAGTAAAAAAGTAAAAAAATATAAAGAAATTAGCAGATTTTAAACAATTAAAATTGTATTATAATTAATGCAGAAGAATACATTAGTCCACTATAGTTTTAATAAATAAAAATAATTTAGAATAAACTACTTTTTTTAAATCTTGTTAAAGGCTTGATTGAGCAAAAACACATTTTAAAGTTGTAATATTGTATTTTATATTTAGCATTTGCTCCCAAAAGCTGCCAATAGTTAATTATAATGGAGAATATGATGAATTCATTTTGTTATTATTAAGAAAGTGGAAGCTAGACTTTGTTTCGGTAAAGTGATTTATTGTGAATATTGGGTTAGAGAGAAATGTGAAAAGCCCAGAGTATATCGTGAATATTTAGATAGCATAAGTTCTTGGGGTTTTTGAAAATAAAAACATATCCCAGTTAAGTGCATTAAGTTTTAATAGATCTTTTAAAAATAGGTATGTAAAAAACCCCATAAAATAAAAATATTAACTTTTATAACTTTTAAAATGTCTTCATAAAACAGTTTTGAGCAAGGTAAAAGTCCACTAAGCACTAGCATTTCTTTCATTGCAATTAAATAATTAGTAAAATAATGCTAATGCTTACTACCGTAAAACCTGTCATTTATATTTTGCTTGTGGGTGAAATCCTTAGTTTCATTACATTCAAAACAATAGTGAAAATAGATTAATTTTAAATAGTTCTAAATTCTTAACAAACAGAATTAAATCATACATCACAGATTGTGTGTAATTGGTGTTTGACTTTGTTAATAATTTTAAATTTGGCAAATACTTTCTATTACAACGATTTTCTAGAAATTTTTTAAAAATTCGGCTTCGGCCTTTAAGAAATGACCGAATATTCGGTATTCGGCTATTCGGCCAAATCACTATTCGTTACATCCCTAGACATAACATTAGCTACACGAAGAACAACTCAATAAAACATATTTAGTTATGAATTTTATTGGCATTTTCTTGAGTTATGGCTTAGTTGAACTGGAGAAGCGATATATATCAAAGTCGTAAAATCAAAACATTAATGCATATTTCATCTTTACCTACGCGGTATCCAAAATTTATAGAATTTTCTATGTGTGTTGCATGGGTGATCCTAAACGGAAAATTTTTTTCAGAACGTCACACAAAATTTTCGGAAAAAGTATGCGCCATCAATTTAAAATAAACAATTATATACTTAGGTTAACACGCCTCCCCTCCCCCCTACACACACAATACATACGTGTATATATACATATAAATGCTCAAAAATCGAGTAATTCAATGAAAGGTCTAATATTAATACCAGAAGTTTTTTTTTTTTTTTTTTCTGGAAAAAGTTATTGCATTGGAAGTTTTGTAAAGTATTACAATATATTTTGCTTGTCTGGAGGTAGAAAGAAAAGCGCAGATATTAATTGTCACAGAAACTTTAAGATTAATAAATTAAACATTTTTCGGAAAACGGTTTTTTTTTTTTTTTTCGAAACAGGTGCTCGACAATTTTCGCAAATGTCGGAGAATTTCGGAACAGAATCACCCATGGTGTGTTGTGTAATTTTGTGTGTTCGTTAATTACTATGTGTGCATTGATTGCTCCGATGTGTCCCAACATCAACTTTGAATGGTATATGCATGTCCATCCTGTCGATTGAAGACAGTTTGGAAAAAGAAAAAAAATCAAACATCAAATTTAACTCATTTTTCAACTATAATTAATTTTAATACTAGTTCATCCACAGAGTAAACGGTGCCCCTTTTCTTTCTTTCTTTTTAATCCTCAGAAAAAGGGCTTTGAAAATAAAATTTTTAAAATGTTCGACTATTTTCACAACTGCGAGGGAGAGGAGGACTACAACTGCTTACTACGAGAACGTACGTTTCACACACACAGCGGGTAACCGTGACCTAGCAGTGAGAAAAGCAAGCGACCAGCAAGAAACACGCAAGTTCAAAGGTGATAGCGGTCAACAGCTGGAGAAAAAAACTCAATTTCCGAACTATTCCATTCGGAGGCAACGGTGTAAAAATCCATCTGCGGCGTTTGAGACACTAAAAGGAAAGCTTCCAGTTCCTGCTCAACCAGGTAGAAGGTCAGTCCAGTCCAAAGACTACGTCTTATAAAGGAACTCTAGTCCACTCCTTTGTAAAAATGAGTGCCGACTTTCGACCAGTTTCGAAAGGGGGGAAACCTGTTTTGACGTCACTGGGTTGACAAAACGGGAGCTCGGTGCATTCTGATCCTCTGCGTTGCTGTAATTATTATCGAGAAACAAAGGATAGCGATATTGTTTACCACGTATTTTCAAAGGATTTGGATTTAAAGAAGATATGGTTGCAAAAATGTAAATGGAAAGATCCAGTGAATGAAAAGAACGCTAGAATTTGTAGCGAATATTTTACAGTCTACGATTCCGAGGATGATAAGAAAAAAAGATTGCTTGAAGATTCTGATTGCAATAAAATTCTGAAAGATGGGGCAGTGCCGACTTTGAAACTTTCACTTGGCAATAAAAATCCCAAAGGAACAACTGAGGCTGAGAGAACTGCAAGAAAAATAAAAAGAACTACTCTGGAAGAGGCAAAACATAGGTTAAAAATGACCAGTCCTAAAAAGCGTGCTGAAGATATCTGTAGCATGCATTTAGTAGATGATAATGCAGCTAATGCTCTGTTAGATAATCTGCCTAAAGAGACTCTGCTCTAAGAGACGAAATGCAAGAAAAAAAAAAAAAAAAAAAACACATAAAAATTAAAAAATGGTTCTTCTTAGAACAGGAAAAAAGGACAAACAAAAGGTTCTTTTTCAGAGCCTAAAAGAAAAGAAACCCTTTTCAGAACTTAATTTAAAAAATAGGAGATAATTATTATTATTATTATTTTTTTTTTTGCAAACACATATTTTTTTTAAACTGATCGTTTCAGAGCCAACATTAAAAAAAAAAAAGCTTTTGGAATCAAAAATTAGAAAGATAGGATAATTATTATTAGCAAAAGAAAACTCTCTAAAATTCAGATTTCTCTGCGTAATATGTTAAAACGGTTGGCTATATTTATTTATTTATTTATTTTCTTCATTACATTATATATCTATATTATATATTAATAAGAGCGTGTAGATTCCACCCATAAACGTCAATTTTTTTCAATATATTTGACTCAATGTCGACCCCTTTGTTACAAAATGTCAAATTTCAATGTACCCCCCTTCCTTGTCACTTGACACGCTATAATACATAAGCGTATGTACTTGCATTTTAGAAACAAGGCACTATTCTATAGATCATTTTTTAATTTTATTTTTGAATGACATTTTTGAGCGTAATAATATTAATAATTATATTTACTTAATTTGTACAAAATGAAATTTTGGCTTACAACAAAAACCATAATTAATATATAAGACAGTAACCATAATTAGTAGATAATATTAATTTTCTAATCCTGTAAAAATAACCGCTCTATTTTGTCTTAAAATTGTAAATGTCCAAGAAAATTTCTTTTTAAATGTGAACTTTCTAATAAAAGTTCATTGAAACTTAATCAGCGTTGATGTTTACGATTCAAAATAAAACCAAAATGTAAATACAAATAAATAAATGAAATAAATTATATAAAAATTTTTATCTTCTGATTCCTCCCCTCCCCTTGTCATCAACTTACAATTTCTATAATCTCCCACCTCCCTCGAAGTGCGAGATCATTGTGAATCACCCCATAATTATTCCAAGATTTAAACTGCGATAATTAATTTAAAAAATATGATTCCTAACAAAAAATAATAATAAATATTCATTTTTGTGTTTGTGCCCCTCCCCCTTTATTTTTTCATTTACAACGTTAAAATCAAGAAAAAAACTTCCGTTTTACTGGCTTCGGAGTTCGTTTTGCAGTAGTGGGAACAAGCGCTTTGTCAACTTGGTGACGTCACGATAGCTTTGCACCGTGGACGGGAGAAAACGTCCTACGGACCAGCCCTTGTCAAGCTATTATATGGTCCTGGTCCAGTCTACCTAAAGATGGAGGGTTCTTAACCTGACTTTTACTTGGGGAAGCATTAACTTGGGGGCACTTTTCATCACTCTTTCGGTCTCACAACCTTATCAGTCAAAACTGTGAGTAAAAATCACGAATAGATTCATTTCTGCTTTTATGTTTAAAAAACGAAACTGTTCGGTTTTTAAGCGAACTGTTGGAATCCATTTTGATTCCAAAATATTCATGCAGTCTTGAAAGAGATTTATCCAAAGCCGTGAAGAAATTAAGTGTAAAATGTTCTTTATAAAGTAGCTTTATAAACCTAAGAAGTCAAAAAGCCTGAGTTGTTTTCGACAACACATCATTATAAACAACAAATATGAAATTGGAGACATAAGTGAGAATACATGAGCAAATTCTCTATTTGAATTTTCCTATTGTCTATAATCCTAGGTGTATTGTTGAAAAAATCTTAGCTTTTTAATTTCCTAAGTTGAGGTCCGTAAGTAATTAACACGTTGACGGTCGCTGACGTAAAAATACGTCATTTGGAAAACGAGAACTTGGAGTCGGTTACATCAAAATTTCAAGAAAATACTAAGATTTTTTAACTGGGCATTTATGCATTACTCCTATTGCAGTTTTTAGCGCTGAAATATATAATATAAAGTGGTTCCTGACAACTACCCAGGAAAATATTGAGCTGCCATCAAAGTGTTTAGTATCTCATATCTTTTCGCGATTACTTATAGTTGAACCGTTTATTTCGAAAAGGTAGCATCTCCATTTTGAAAAAGAAAGAACTCTCAGCATTAATTTACTAATTTTTATTGCATAATTAATAAAAAATCGTTTTAATTTACCAATATTGCATGGCTATTACCTACTAAAATAAAATAATAAAAAATCAGACCCGTAAAGTTTTTCAACTTTTCATAAGCCATTTTGTTCTATCTCCTGAAAAGAATTTTGTTTTTCAGAGTTGTTACCTTTTTGAAATAAATGATTCAATTAATATCCCGATGTTTTACTAAGAGTATAGAGATATTTAAATAATATGTTATTTCTCGTGATTTAAATTTCAAATTTATTCTGAAACAAACCATTGCATTTTTTTTTTTCTTGAATTGAGTGTACTTTGCGCTGTAACCCAACGACCGATTTTTTGCTTTTATATTTTTACTTTACAAGAAGGGACTCCAAAGATTGTTCGAGAGCCAACAACTGATGGAATTCGAATCACTATGATATGATCGGATGAAGTTCTATTCCAATTAGTAACATTCGTGACCTAACCCGAATTCGAAGCCCGAACACATGACACGCGAGCCACCAGCTATTTATAGTTTTAAAATTGACACAATAATACCATGTAAAACGTCCGTTATTTCGAAAATGAATTTCATTTCCAGGAAAAAAACTAAAAAACAAAAATTTCCATTAGTTTTACAGGACCCTGGAGATTAAAAAAAAAAAAAAAAGAGATTTCAGGAGTTTTCAAGGATTTCCAGGAGGCGTACGAACCTTGAAAAAAGTAAAACATTCTCACATTCTTGCTCGAATAATTACAATAAATATCACGATGTTTTCTATCTTGAAAGTGAAATTGAACTTATTCCCTAAAATTTAAATTCCACATTTATTTCGAAATCAAGAAACAGGGTACTTAGTACTGTATCTTTTTGGTGATAGTCGGAGTAAATTATCAAAAATAAAATTTCGTTTCCCAAGTGGTAAAATTTAAAATTCAGTGTATGTAATAGTGTCATGACCTCACTCCACCCCGCTAAATTTGCATTGGGTAAAATCAGATTCATGGGGTCAAGCTATTATTATGTTTTCCAAACATCGTTAGGTGGAGTTGCTTGTAGAGCTTTTAGCACAGTTTGTTGATTGTTATGGCTAATTATGAATACTGGTATTAAGGTACTGACAACAACTCTTCGAAAATATCAACAGAATAAAAATCACAATCTTTATTTAAAAGAAGAAAACAGCATTTTTATCAGAATAAAATATATCACTTCTGAGAGGGAACTGTTTGAAAATTGCCGCCTAATGGAAGAGTTGTTTACATTTAATTCTATGGGATAAGGTGAAGTGGTCATAAAATCAATGTTTTTCAAGTTAAATGGATAGTAAATATAAAACATTGCTCAGAAACTTCAGGTTATTTGGCTGATATGTTACGTTACGTTATTAAAGAAAACATTGCATTACATTTTGGAAAGAAAAATATTGAGTAAAACAGTTTTATGGCGCCTTTTTCCCAAGGCCTTCATTACAACTAATTTACCCCACGGGGGGGGGGGGGGTATAAAGTGAATAGTTCATGGGGTAAAGTGATAATACTTGAAAAAAGGATATATAAAGGTATTATGAATAACCATGATGTTTAAAAATACGAAGCAAGGGTTCATCTCCGAAAGAAAAGAGCTTTACTTAATAAAATTTAATTTATTAATGTCTTCTATAGTGAGTTCTGAGATAATTGCAGTTTATTAAAACTCAAAATAGGAGGAAAATAAATATTTTAACAAAGCTATTTTTGATTGTCTCTATTTTATATCGCAAAAGTAAAATTAATAAATTTAAACGTTTAAAGCCATGAAATACGTGTATTTTATATTTTTTGTTATTATCTCGAATCCAAAAAAGTCAAATAATTTATTAGTGACATTGAGTTAAAATATGTCAAACACATAATTATCCAAACCTCATTTAATTTTTTCAAATTCATTTCCCGTTCTAAATTGTTTCTGATTCTTTAAAAATACAAGATCATTGCACCTACTAGTTTCAGTTAAAAACACCGTTAACACAAATTTTCTTATCGCATTAGGGCAGAAGAAATTCACGCACTAATGATTAGTGCATCATCTTCGTAATCGATGCTTTTTGGAACAAGCAGATTTTACGTGGATGAAAAGTCTCAAATGATCTACGCAAAGAGGAAACTGAGAAAGAAATGTATTTAAACTAGCCAAGTTATTAAATATCGGTATCAGATAACCGATAGTAATCAGAAGCACATGCGTAAGGACGCTTCTAGAATATTTCTGAGGATTTCTTTTATTTTTATTAAGGGAAACTAAGCTACTGAAACCAACAAAATGGTTCATAATCTTGTTTTAAAAATACTTTCACAATTATCAAGCATGAAAGAATATTAATCGAGCGAAACGGTATTCGATAAGATACCAGATGGCGAACACTTCAAGGAATATACACAGTTTAAATTTTAGAAGCTTCACTGAGCCTGATAGTACTTGATAGCTCAAAGAAGCTGTAAAAGACACCATTCGGGGATTCACAAAGAAAAAATCGGGTTCTATACATTACCACAAAAAAGATGATGCGTTAAATATGGTCCCGACTAACCACTCAAGCAGGGTTGCCTAACTTAAAACTGCAAGTACGGGACACCAGGGGCGAACACAAGGAGGGATTTGTCCCAGGAGGTATCGAATATCCGGTAACCGACCAATTTTTAAAAATCCGGGATACGATCCAAACAGTGCATAAAAGATGCGGTTATCCAGTGTGTCAGTTCTGATTATAAATTTAATTAACTAGCATAATTTGAAAATATATGTAAATCAAAAACATATTATGTACTTGGAAGCTGTGGGATGATGGTTAAAAAATGTATAGAATTTACAGCTTTCAAACATCAGAACCGGATACCCGGTACGAACCCGCCACACAAGGAATATCCGATATCCGTCATAATCAATATCCTGGCAAGAATACGGGTCTTTTACCGGTAGTATTGAAGTGCCCCGGGACAGTTTCCGACAAAATCTGAACATTCTATCGCAATTCTAAAAACTATCCTGACAATACGGAACTGTCCCGTAAAATTCGGGACGTTTGGCAACCCTTCTCTCAAGTGGCTGAAAAATCTAATCGTAAGGCAATAAACTACACTGTTGGAGAAAACACTTAAGTTTTAGAACGCTATAGTAAAGGCAGTTTGCCAGAGGAACACTGAGCAAATACTTCTGCTAACTTTGTACAAAAAACTACAAAATTATAAATAGTTTGTTGCATTCTCAATAAGTTCCCGTTTATAAATCTGCTAGCAGTACATGCCTGACATTTTGGAGAATAAGGAAGGCAGCATACATGTGCGTATGTGTTTTGTTTTTCTTACAATATGTGAGAGAGTATGTACCCATTATCTCCTCTCATTAGAAAACTGAAATGATGAGTGTGTTCAAATCTATAACAATTAAATGTTTCCCGAAAATCCGGTTTATAATTTATATAATTAGCTTCAAATTCTGGTTCTGTAGAGAACAGTTGAGTGTGGAAGAAAATCAATCGAAAGAAAAACGGTTGGAGGAGACCGGGTGGTAAAAATTCAAATTATAAATTTCTTACTGCAGATTTCTTTTCCCCTTGATCTATATGAAATATATATAAAGGTTTCATCGACATACGTCTGTTAGACTTAACTCCACGTAGATTTAGACATAGTAATTTTAAATATTACACATGTAATGGGTACGCGTGCAGCACTGTATCATGTTAAAAATGCACAAAATCTAAAGCAAAGTTTCGAATATTTCACACTGATAGAAATAAAACATTTATCTCAAAAATGTCTGCGTACACGGCTAGTTTATCATTTGAACTCAATTAAGCTAATTTAACCTTCTGATGCTATAAAATTAGAACTCACATCTAAGCTGATTAATTACATTCCAAACGAAGGCAGAGATAAATCAAAAAATACAAAGCGCCAACATGTTACGCTGTTGGAAATATGATCTAATGATATCATTTGATTTTCGTTTGTAATATTCATTATTTCGTGGTTAATTAATGAATAATTAAGGATCACCTAATTAATGCAGACGACTCACATCGAATTCATTCGTTCCAAAGCTAAACGAAATACATTCAAAACATGTTCGAAATCAGGAAAATAATTAGTAATTGTATTCCTTTCATCCATACGGATTGGTGTCGATGCATTAGAGATCGACTCTTGACGTGATGCTATCTTTACATTCGACGCTAACCCTAATGAAAGTCAATCAGTCATAAGTAGTTATTACTACGAGATTTTATTATTTGGAGTTTTTTAAAAGAATCGGCAACGACCCAGATTCTTCCGAAGAAGAAATCAGTTGGCGCCGAGAGTTCGAAAACTCGGGAAACCCCAATTACGGGTTCCCTAAATACTATGATCAGAACTTTTCTCTCTTACTTAACCCAATTGGCAACAAGAAGAGCCTGGAGGACTTGTTTACAAACATGATCCCCGAAAATAAGCCTCATCGGAAGAGAAAAGATTGACCGGGTTGGTGATCAAGGTCAGATATGGGTGATGCGGTTAAAGCATTTCACCTCTGAAAGATATTAAATGTTGATATTTTTAATGGAGATTAAAATTAAATACTTCTAATGTCAGCTGTTGCACCGATTCGGAAGAAAGTCGTGAAAATAACAAGAAAACAGAAGAGGACAGTTAATAAAAAATTTCTTGGGGAAAATTATTTTGATGGCGATGAGGAGAGGACGACATTATTGACGTAAACATTCAGGATGAAAGGAAAATTAGGTGCTGAAAACATTTGGGCAAGTCTATGCGTTAAAAATGACATTTTCGATCAAAAAATCAAAGTTTAAGTTATAACAGGGAAGCTATATTCATTAGAATATAAAAACGTTTTCTTCGCCTCTCATTGTTAACAATTCAAAGATAACAAAATGCCGAAAGAAAAAGCTCTTTTTTTTTTTTTTTTGCTAATTTTTAGATTTGCGACGGAATGACAGTTCTTCATTCTATCACAAATCTATTTTTTCTGCGGACATCTCTCTATTACGGACAACTATTTTTGTCCCGCTGGTGTCCCCTATAGAGGAATTTTACTATTGCCTTAATATTTGTTCCTTATTGAAGAAGAAATTACTCACAATGTTTATCGCATGGCAATTTGATGGTAAGTGCTTAGTGAAAATAATAAATAAATAAATACAAAGTTTCGAAAAACCCTTCTTCTAAAATGGGTTGATGATTAAAATATGCTGCCATTCACTAAGTTTCTCAGTTCTAAATGAATAAAACGTGAAAGAAAAAGTTCGAAGACTAAAAAACCGCCTACTTGTTTTTTCCATAAATTATTCATTTTGCACAGAAAATCTACTTCACGGTTTCTAAAATTTGGTTTATCATTGAAATATGCTGCCATCCACTCGGCGTATCAGTTCTAAATGAACAAAACGTGAAAGAACAAGATCGAAGATTCAAACCCCCTGCTTGCTTTTATCATAAACTATTCATTTTGCGCAGAAAATCTACTTCATGGCTTGTCTAATTTCTGATTCTGTAATAGAATTTATAGGGCAATGATACCGTCACGCGTTCCATCAAATTTCGGAAAGTTCGTTCCCATCAAAAAACAGTTTCTATTTCTTAGCACGTTTATGAGCCATTTTATTAAAGTTCAATGCACGTCCAGATGAAATGACTCATCCATCACCGATTACCGCACACTTCGCTCAATCAGCAAACCAGATGCGCGGACAAGACTCATGAATATAGATACATCTAAATGATTCACAACAAAAGTCGGTCAGAGCTGGTGAGCCTCAGAGGATTAGCTAGATCCATAGCACAGTAATACCAACAGCAATGAGCGTAGATAGAACGGGATTTGTTGACATCATCAGTTGTGCAAATATCATTGAATTAAGTCCGCGGACCGAAACGGCTTTCTGGACTCCCATTGAAAAGTTTCCTGAAGGATTACGGTTACATGATAGTCAAAAAATAGTGCTTGTGTTTGCCTCCTACCCTGATGACCCAGAGCTCTGCTGTAGTTTTGAGACTATGCTTGGTGCTTTATGTGTCAAACATGATTTAAATATTCCATTGGAGTTACATGCCTGCATAAGGACAACAGTAATCCAAGGGCAAAATCCTCATTGTGCTGATTTTTAATTTATTTTCATATCTTGCATTGCATCCTCTGTAGAAGACAATCTAAACCAGCCGTACTCGACCTTTATGCACATGTATTCACACGGACAGGGCACCTTTTTCGTACAAGTCGCAACTTAAAAAAATTAGTAAAAATTATTTACCTTGGGCATTATAAACAAATTGTTCTCCGATAATGTCGGTGCGTGATGAGTGAATTTATTTAACAAACCTCTTTCCCCCGCGACAAATCAATCTTAAATTGTTTGCAAAAAGGAAAGAATTCTATTTTAGAACGTAGGGTAAACCAACCAGTGAATGAATACACCCTGGTGAATGCACAGTTTGTAATTTTTTTTTTCAGAAATAAGGTTCCGTTCATTTAACGATCGTTTACCACTTTTGTTGCACCACTTTTTATTTGCACACCTAAAAACATCTCAAGCAGTGCCATTTATAACCCTCCCCAAAGTTTTTTAACAATATTTACACACATCAGTAAAAAAAAAAAAAAAAAATTACTGCCACACATCAAATGCTACGTATTTTTAAAAAAATATTATTTCTTTCTAAAGAAATTGTGCTTAAGTTTTCATGTCAGATCTTAAGGATATAAGAAAATATCAATATCACTTCTTGCCAAATTGTTTCATACTGCATTTAACGGCTGCGACTGGCTTCGGCGACTCGCCGGTTCAGTATGGCTGATTTAAATTGTAATTTCCCATGTCATCTCCTTAATGAAAAATACATGAGATGAAATTTTACAGAATTTTCAAGTAACCCAAAACAACTCAACTATGAAAAATTAAACCAGACTTGAAGCACCGCTAGTCTTACAAAACTGTGTGCTTTGATGATGAGAAAGGGTTGTCTGCATTATTTCGGACGCATAAAATCACTTTGTCTAAGAGGGTTTCTTTCGTTATTTTTTGCCGTGTTCCAGACTGAGATGCCAACAAACTTTCGTTATGACAAAAATTAAAAAAATGTGTACTGTTTCATCCCAAAAATTCTTTTGCAAATGGAATCCGCAGAGTAACATAAATTGTGTTCCACCGTACAGCACTTAGCATTAGGAAGAAACGACATTTAAAGCAAAATTGTAAGGAGCACTGCCAAAAGTGGCAACGTGGAATAAGTTTACACCAGTGGCCACAGCATAGCTTTTGAGCTTGGCGTGTGAAGAGGCGGTATCGGGAGAGTTCGAAATAAAAACTATGCCAACTCGGGTGTTGCGTAACATATAGAAATATAAGTAATTTTTTCATACTTTCATCATTCGTAAAACAAAAAGTAGGTATATGATTACTTTACTTTTTGATACTTATTTTTTTTAAATTATTTTAAGACAAAATAAATAAAAATTAAAAATTAACGCGAAACTTCTTTTTTTTTACAACTAAAGTGTGATAAACATAACATTGAAAATGAGACAAGTGTTTCTCAATAAACTTAACTAAAAAGTTTATAGAAAAATTAGTGAAAATAATATTAATACGTGAGCTTTTTTTTTTTTTGTTACTATTAATTGTTTTTCTTCCCGATGACATCTGCAGATGTATGATGTGTGTCACACAAGATGGGTCTACGTATCACTTGTGACACGCGTGTCATAGGTTCGCCAACTCCAAATTAGGTGAATTTAAGACCATATGTCAAGAATGTATTTATATCTCAGATATATATAAACATATTTTTGCCTTTCCCTATTTTGAAGAGTTTGAAAAACTAAAGTATGTTTACACTAAATTAGCACAAACTATAAAAGATACATTCGGAACTTAATATAAATGTAAATTATATTAAAACTTATTAATAAAAATAACTAACATTTTATACCTAACATAAGAAAAATAATTTCTTTGGATTATTTATATGCAGTTTATTTTCTATTGCAACTCTAACGCAATGCTAATTTCGTTGGTTTGATGTTTACGCAGAATACAGTAAGAAATATTCATTAAGTGCTTGTTTGTGATCAAAGTGCATTAAAAGTGCCTTTAATCCTTTTAAAAATGGTTACAACTAATGCAACTATTCCGTACGCTGTAAAATGTGCTATTTTTTTCTATTTTTCAATACTTCTTTACACATTAACATTGATTTAATAAGCAAACTGTTTGAAATTTCCAACATTTTTCATTTTAAAAAAATACAAACAATCATTCGTAGAAGTACTTATAGTTAAATTCCTCAATCTACACTTATCTCAAGACATATGATTGATTATATTTAAAGAAATCTAATTTTAAAACTCGGTATTAATTTTTCATAACGGATCATGACTTGTGAAACTCCTTTGATTAATTAATTCTTTTAAACATCGAAATGTGCTTTTTTTCCACTCAAAACGAAAATATTTTCAAAATTTTATAAATATGATTATTTAATACGATTATTTAAATATTATTGAACAAAAAAGTGTAAGAAGTAATAAATGCAAAACTAAAACTTTAATACGAAGAGCAAAAATTAACAAAGTAAAAGATAAACATTTTTTAATTTAGTAATTTAGTATCAATAAAATGCATATTTGTCTGTGTGCGCGCTCAACTAACTTTACATATAAAATGTCACTACAGCCAATTATAAACATTTGCAGCCTTTGCAACAATAAGTTAAAAGGTGTAAACAATAAGTACTACAAACGACAGTACATATTTAATGATATAACCTTGAAATTTTCGCCTAGTCTACTTTTTAAGAATTTAAAACTATTTTTGCAGAAATGCCATTTAAAAGAAAAGCAATTTATAGTTAACAAGAAAAATTACCCGGCGTTGTCCGTTACAATGATAATATTGAGAAAATACGTCAACCCACATATATGTTATAACCCCCCCCCCCCCCGCCCCATTGAAAAAAAAAGAGCCTACACAGAGACGCTAGCAACTTTATTCTAACTCATGGACGATTCTAAGCGGAAAAAAAAAATCGGAACTTCACACAAAATTTTCGGGAAAAGTATGCGCCATCAATTTAAAATAAAAAAATATATACTTAGGTTAACAAACCTCCACTACCCCACTCAACACACAATATATACGCATATATCCTTCAAGTAATAAAATGAAAGGTCTAATATATTAATACCAAAAGTTTTTTTTTTTTTTTTTTTCGGTAAACGTTATTGTATTGAGAGTTTTTTTAAAGTAGTACAAAATATTTTGCTTGTCTGAAGGTAGAAAGAAAAGCACAGATAATTAATTATCAAAGAATTTTAAAAGATTAAATTTTAAAAAAATCGGACAACCTATTTATTTATTTATTTTTAATTTTCGGAACAGGTGCTCGAAAATTTTCGGAAATGTCGGAGAATTTCGGATCAGAATCACTGCTGCTCTAATTATAACAAAATTGCATTCAACCTGCCTGTGTAAAGTCGCTAAGATACGATTTCACTTCGCCCCACTCTCTTCCATTAACAGGGTAAACACCTAGGCTAATGATTCCGTAAACTAGTTTCAAAGTGAAGAATCCGACGACCATTCATAAAACCGTCAACAAAGGAAAAGAGAGATAACTGTTCAATAGTATCATTCCGGCAAGCTACAAACAATGCCAGTTTTTCCCACCGGCTTAACCATGCTTACACTTTCTCAAGCAGCTTTTACGTGATTAAAAGCTCCTAATTCCCATGCCGTATGCCTTTGTTTCGCAGAATCACGTTCCAGCCTACTTTCCTTTCATCTTTTCTTATGCGGGGTGTAAAGGAAATGTTACAACTCTGTTAAGCGGAGGCACACATTCACTTTTTTTTTCTTGCTTCGGCCTTCAGAGGCGCTTTCGGCACAGTTTGGAAATGCATCGAAAATTATGCCTTGATATTTAGATAATATTAAAATTCCTAGAGCAGTTTGCATCAATTAGAGTTCAGGTGCTGAAATTTAGGTGTAAACTGATTGTCATAAATTGCGGCAATGGTACCACAATTATTGTGGTGTCACTGAAAGAGTTGGTACCAATCTCTGGAAACGCTCTAGGGCTGCGATGGCTCCTTACAACCAATACTACCAGCCCATTATAAATTTAAAAAAAAAAAAAAGATGAACTCGTTCATACCGACAGCTCGCTTACAACGTTAATAAACCCCTGGTCTCACTGAAAATAATGAAATTAGATAGGCCGACTTCATCCTCGTGAAAATAAGAGTCGTGTTTCCATGGCGACCACTATGAGAAAACGCAATGAATGATAAATTTTTGTTTAATACTAACAGATTATATATAATCAAAATTACATAATAATAACACAAGAAACAAAAGCCTTCGAAGAAGCGTGCATTTTTTAGTAATAGGTAAGATTAGAAAATAACATCTAGCAAATTTCTATAAGAGAAGTGATAAGACAAACAAAAGAAAATTATTTCAAAAAAAATCATTTGCTAAAATTAAGAAAAATACTGAAAGAAATTGCAGAAAAACGCACAGAAATCATGATGTAAGAAATGTAAAACTTGCAAGGATTTTGAAGATATACAAATACTCGAACACTGTTTTTTCACTCAGCACTCATATAGTTTATTTATATCTCTCTGATATAAAATGCTCTGAGAAATACTGACATTTTTTTTAAAGCAACAACGCAGAAAATGTGGGAATTAACGTGTCCCTGTCGTATTATCATTGAATTTAGAGAGTACATTACTTTCAAAATGTGAAACCTTGAGAAAACAATTTTTACAAAATTATATCAAGAACTATATAAGAATAATATAAACAATACTGAACTAAAACAGTGGCATTCCCAGCATGGGTATCACCCGGGGAGGTAATTTGTAGTGTCGCCCCCCCCCCCCCCCAAAGTGTTGCATAAACTTGTGGTTTTGTAGTTTGAGTTACTTTCAGTTGCGAAAAAAATAATATTTGGTGTAATTTTCAGCAAACTACGTTTATTTTCAGCTACAATACGGCTGAAATAGCACCAGTAAAATAGTATAATTCAAGTATATATGAATTTTTCAAAAACTCTATTAACTCATTTTGGGTATCACCCTCCGACCCCCCAAAAAGAGTCACCCAGAACAGAACGCCCCCTTTTCCCCCTGGAGCGACGCTACTGACTAAAATATACACAAATTACATGGCTAAATCACAAAATTTAGGTGTAAATGTATAAATGTGTGAGCAACATCGAAAAACATAGGTATTGCAGAGTTTTGGCGATATAGTTCTGCCGCAAAAATTAAATGGCAACCCAAATTTGAAAGCTTCCTCACGAGCATATATTTTCCGAAATAATTTCACTGTCAATGTTCTTTTACTCCTCTGAAACCTATTTTATTAGTAAACTAGCTGACATGGCCGGCGTAGCGCGGGATAATATTGCATCATTCGCAGGTCAAGTGACACTTGTCCAAAATTCTGTTGTAAATACATAAGGAAAATTTTCTTAAAAAATCCAAGTAGAACATGGGCAACAATCCTAAAAAATACCGTTTAAACAGTAAAACTCATTAAAAATCACAATTGCACTTAAAACAAAAGTCTCGAAAAATTAATTTTAGATAAAAAAATAACAGTCCATAACATACACATTAAAATGCCATCAACAGTTCGTAAAAATTGCCGTTAGAGTAAACAATATAACAATAACTAAAATGCACATATTAATCAGGATAATTGTTCCAAAATGATATCAAGAATCTGTAAAAAAAAGCAACTACAATATATATCACCACATTTAAAAATTCTCATCAGAATAAGAGCAGAATTCTCTTTAAAAATGCTCATCATATGACGGACAACGGTCCCTGAATATTTCTGCTACAATAAAGAAAACATTCCTTAAAGCCCCCATTTGAATAAAGACAACTATTCTTAAACATCCCTAATAGAATAAAAACAATAGTCACAAAACATCTTCATTAGATTAAAGACGTCAGTGATTAAAATGCCCATTAGAATACTGACCTTCAAGAGCTACGATTCCTAAAATTACCAACAGTCCATCCCGAATTCTCCATTAAATTAAGGACACTCGTTCCGAAAAATCCCGCTTGCAAAATCGTCAAAACGTTTTCTGAAAATCCAATTAAAAAGCACTTTTATAAAATTCGGATAAAAACGGAAGAAAGAAAAGCATTATTTCCAAAGGCAAATGCACATTCAAGTTAAAAAATGTCCAGTACTTAACCAATTCTGACGTGTGAAATTTAAGTTGATAGAAAGAAATAACTAAATTCAGTCCAAATGACGCCAAACAGTCAGCACAAAAATTGAATAAATGTTAGAAAATAATTCACTTGAGTAAAATATGGAATCAATCAAAATCGCTACTTCAAAAAGTTAAAATAAAGAAGAAGATCGCAAAATTGCACTATAGTAATGGAAGCGTAATGCAAATGCGCCATGATCCTATAATGTAAATCACGTATTGAATTAAATGATAACAATATATTACTGATAGCAATTATTGGCGCGGTTTGGAAAAATTACGAAGCGCAAAAATAACAGCAATTAACTGGACAGGGGGCGAAAAAAAAGTTATCACCACTTAGCGAAATTTTAAATTTCATCAAAAATAAGCCATATCGAAAACCTTCCAACCTAGTTTTTAGCGAACGAATAAATACTAGATTGCCAAAAAAAAGAAAGAAAAATCAACCTCAAGATTAAGTAATTGAAAATCATCTGCAGTTAATGATCCACAAAGTATGCATAAAAATGAAATGAATTTTTAGAATTTGTTTCGTTGATAAAGCGGACACCCTACCATAGGAAATGTTTCATGAAATTGTGGAACTGCTACCATACTATTAAATTGCCAAGAAAGGAAGGAAAATCAACCTCAAGGTAAAGTAATTAAAATTCGTCCGCAGTTCCACAAAATATGTATGAAAATTAAATGAATTTTCAGAATTTGTTTCGCTCATAAACGGCATGAATAAAGATAAAATAGCATTTTTTCAATCTTACGTTAACAGAAATCATCTAGTTGGCGACAAAAGTACTATTTATTTTGGCGAAAACACGGAATTTGAGCAGATAAATTCAGAGGTACGCCTCGCTTTAAAGTTCGAAAACTACTTTAAATGAATATTGCGCGTGTTCTATTCGTTCTACGAACTTCTGAAAGAGATCATCTTGTGTCGTTTTTTACGGGCATCAGTATGCTGAAAAAATCGAAAAGGTGTGAAGATTCTTCGATGAGATATTCCTAAAATTAACAGTTTTGCTTAAATTGGAATAAAAAAAGAACAAATTCGAATTTTAGGAAAAACGCTTCGAGGTGCACGAGGACCCGACCCAAGGTACCTGTAACCAAAATTTCGTACTTCTGGCCCGTTCCATCTCGCCAGGAGGCGATCGACAGACAGACAGACACACACACACACACACAAACTTTTGGTTTTATTTATACAGATTAAATTATGTGCTGCAATTAGCAGAAGGAACGTAATACGGTGTGACCTTTTCATATGCGTCATGACCTTTGTGATGTAACATAAAAAAGCAGCTGAAGTAGTTTTAACTGCTTCCACTTGCCCTGCTCATAGGTTTGACCGATTGGACACTGACCACCCCAGAAGAACGGAAAAAGCGTGGGAACGAACTCATGCCCTGTAAAATAGAACAAGGTCTCGGGAAATGTTCCATGGTGCTCTGAAGGGACGGGGTGAACAGAAGACTCGGAAATACAGATCGTTTACTTTCCGTTTGGGCAAGAGACATTCTGCATTTAATTCGGAGGATTATGTCAACTGTTAACGCTTTTTTGGTGCGAGTATTTTTGGTTTTATTGCAGTGCGGTCGTTGTGAGGCAATGATAATTGTGAATTAAGCAAATCAAGTTTAGCTTGCGGAAAGTGGAAATTACGTAAATTGTAATTGTTGGACACTGTGGCATACCAGGCTCATTATAACGAGGCAGAATATTACGAACTTCACCAAAAACAATTAAAAATTACTCAACATTTATCCATGCAATTTGAAAGAGAACATCGACTGCTTAAAATTCCACAGAAATACGTTCATGTGTATTACGAACTTATTTTAATCAAGGATCTGAAGCGGACTAGTGGGACGAAATTTTGATAGAAACGGGAGCCAAGCAGAAGCAAGGAAATTTATTGTGCTTCATCATTTCCTACTTCTATTGCTATTATTTTTTCTTAAATTTGTTGTCCTTTCTATTTCTTATTAAATATTTCACAATTGTGATGAGATCACATTGAGTTAATTACTTCGTTTCTTAAAATATTTCTGATATCAAATATATAAAATTCACACACTCATTAACAAATTAAATAAATAAAAATTACAAACAATATTAGCTCTATTAAAGATATTTTGAGCAAGGAGTAGAACCGCAGCAAGTACTTAAAAATTAGAGCGGAACACAGCAACTAAAAAATAAGGCTGTTCCCTGATTTTTAAAAAGTACAGTAGAGTATTGTTCATACGACACCGAAGAGACCACTAAAAAACGTTGTAAAAACGAGTGCCAAAGAATTTTTAAGACTGCATTTATAAAATAAATATTAGTAATCATATTTTTCAAGATTTTCAAGTACAGTAAAACCTGACTGTAAAGTTGACCACCTTTGTAAGCTGACCACCTGTCTAAGTTGACCACTTTTGTCAGGAGCGACCACAGCCCTATATTATATGATGTAGGGAAACCTTTGCAACTTGACCACTTAAGTTGACCACCCGTCTATATTGACCACTATGTACGCCAAATTTGGGTGGGAGTATTATAAAAAACTCTTTGTAAGTTGACCGCCTAATTATTTCAATATTTATTTGTTAGTCGAACCCCCATTTTGTACTCTAACCATCCTCGAAAATCGTCATGTTTGGAACTTCATCTTGGAAAAATTTCAACTTTCTTATAACGTCACCAGATATAGCCTAGTGTCACTTTATAACTTGAACTTCACAAAAAATGAGGATCCTCCCTCCTCTCCCTTTCTCTAACATTATCAACATACTCCAAAAATTACGAATTTCGAACTTCAATTTCAAAAAACTTCCACGGGAGAGCTGTTCACCTGTCTTTCGTCGTCACCAAAGATACTCTAATATGAGTAAAGACTTCAATTTCAAAAAAATTCCTGGGGATTCCCTCACATCCTCGAAAATCATGAAAGTTGTATTTTTAGAAGTTCATCTTTGGAAAATTTTGGCTGTCTTTTACTGTCATCAATGATAGCTTAATATGCGTTTTATAACTTGAATGTTAAAAAAAAAAAAAAAATCAGAAAAAGTCTCGAAACTCCCCCTATTTCAAACCTCATCAATGGACGTCCAAAACTGCTAAGTTAGAACTATAGAAAAGTATTGAAATCACTGCATAGTCATTGTATTATTTGAAATATTGACTTTCAATGAATAAAAAATTTCATCAAGTCGACAGGGTGGCGTAGTGGTAAGAAGCAGGTCTCATATGCCCAAGATCGCACGTTCAAAAATGGCCCCAGTCGGTGGATTTTCAAGATGCAGAAAATCGTCTGCGTCCATGTCGTATGATTATGCGGCATGTTAAAGATCCCTTGAGTATCCGTTTGGCTTGGATACTCTCGTTTAAATGAAATTCCTAGTGCATATTGCATCAATGAGAGATCAGGTACCGCCATCTAATGGTAACTGAACGTCAAAAATTCTCATGCGGCGATGGTACCACACTCATTGTGGTGCCGCTGAAAGAGATGGTACCAATTTACAGGGAACGCACTAGGTCTGCAATGGCTGAGGACCCATGCCGCAGCCCCATTGGAGAAAAAAAAAATTTCATCAATATGCGAGTATGTAAGATAAAATATTTTCTAATCTTTCATTGTTATTTATATACTTATTTATATTCTCAAACAAAGCCCGAGTTACAGTAATTTTGATAGTTTTTATTGGCTTTGAAAGAATACAAAATATCAAATTTACCGGGCGGAAAAGTTTGGCAAATAAAGTCATCCTTTTTTTCCCATTGTCTTTAAATTACCTGGCAAAAATATAAACTAAAACTGATAGTGGTCGTTTTACGAACATGAATATTGATGCTCAAATTCCTAAATAATACTATTCTTTGCAACTCCAAACAATCGCATTTAATTGCAGCTTCTTTATACCCTTTTCATGTGCAAAAAGAATAGAACATTTTGAATCTTCTGCAAAAACCTTACGTTATTACGTACGTTCTCAAACAAAGAATCACATGACCCCTCAGGCAAATCTCGCCTTACATAATGGGAAAGGATATTCCAGGGTCTGATTATGGCGATGAAATTCCAACTTCTAATATTTTCATTTTTTAACACGTGATTTTGGCAGCGTTCCAATAATCGGAGACCATGTTCATTCACGGACGCTTAAACCTGTTCTGATAAACGCTCCAAAAATAATGCAAATGTTGGCGAAGATCGAGTTCCCGACAAGTTTGCAGTGAGACGATACATTCAACGTTTATGTTCCATTCCTGAGATTGAATGAAAAATTGAACGTGAATCAAGGTTATTCGAACTTTAATAAAAGGAAATGTTTGCACATTAGGGTCGTACTTTACTTTTTTTTTTCAAACAAAATGAATGAAAAAGTCAACATGAAGCAAGGTGTTTCGAATTTTAATAAAAGTAAATGTTTACATATTAGGGTCGTACTTAACTTTTTTTTCAAACAAAAAGAGTTTATGAACACTTTGTATCTCTTTTCTCATCCTAATAAAATTAACCCATGTGAGAGAGCGCCCTCAAGAGAGGGAATAATCGAGTGGCATTTGTCACTAGAAACTAAAAACTTTGATAAAAAAATATTTGTACACGAGAAATAATTTTTAAAAATTTTATCATATGAATGTTATATATTAACTTCGATGATAACATTATATAAATTAATAGTCATTATTTGAAGACTAATTAGCTTGAGGCTAATCTTAAAAGAATGATTAAAACAGTTTAAAAGCAAAAGTATTCCAAAAATAAAAAAACTGAAGGTATTTGGTGAAAATGAGAGGAGAAAGACCAATCTGTTCCGTGGTAAGAGAGGTTAGTGATAACGTTAGCAGGTGCTGCTATTCAGCATGATTATAAAGACTTATACTAATTTAAACTTTTATATGAATCGAACTTTGCACTCGTTTCCTTCGAAATCTTTCGTTTCTCACTTACATCCCTTTGCTAGTTGCTGCGTCAATTTTTTTGCAACTTTGCTGTGCTATGGGGGAGAAAAATCTGAGAGCGTTAATGGCCTTGCACGCTACTGACAATTTATACAAAATAATGAAAAACACTTACGATAAATGCTCCTTAAACTATATATATTAATTTATCTTATATAATCGCAATATTACTTTCACACTTTAAGTAGATGATCGGAGAAACAGCAAATAACAAAAGTAAACAAAGCACTTATTTATATTTAAAAAACCAAGATTATAAACTAAAATAAAACGCTAAACATCGTATCAAAAATATAAAATTCAAATAATAAACAAAGTTGAATTTTCGTTCAATTATGGGTTTACCTGTCAGACCTTTTCATTCTAAAACACAAAAAGTCTTATCATAAGTTCCACATAATTCATTTTTTTGAAATTTGAAATAACATTTATCTAAATAATAAGCGACTGATTTATATAATTTTAAAGCAAAATAAGCAAGCAAGAAAGCACAAGTTGTGTGATGCAATTTCTTATGAATCCAAAGCAATGATCTGATCTGACTATAATTTTGAGTTTGACCAGTTATACCAAGAAGCGACGCATTTGACCAGTTGTACCAAGGAGCGACGCAAACGAAACCCATGGGTTCACACTAAAAGGTAGGAAATCAGGGATTAAGAAACCCCACGTTTTGTATTAAGAATTAACTACTTACTATATCAGGGAGTCTACAGATTTTCAAAAGTAAAATTTCGTGACTTTTTCGTGACCGTTCCGATGCATCGGATATTGATTCTGCCGGATGTCAGAAATCTGGTGTCACCTGTATGAGGTATCAGTACAGGATATTCAGCTCTGATGTTTTACTTTTAAATTCTATAGATATTTTTAAATATCCTGCAGTGGACCAGTCGGTAGAAGCAGAGGCCGTGGTAGCCTAGTAGTCAGAGCGTCGGACTTCCACCTGGAAGGTCGCTCGTTCGATACCCGCTGAAGACCCCACCATGTACACTTGGGAACACGTGCATGTAAAATCCGTGGACCTCACTACCTCGCCCCGTGCGCAAGCAATCCTAAGGCCTGCTCTAACAGGTAGGGGTCTGGTGGAGAAAAGTCGGTAGAAGCTCGGTTCCCGCAGAACACCGAAAGTGAAGCAACATCGAGTTAGATCAGTGTTTTAGAGGGTGGCAACCTCTCTTGACTGGTTCCTGTGGGCCGTGTACGCTAAAGGCAGCTAGTGTACGTTAAATAAGTCGTGGTTCCAAAGTCCTCCAAGTGGCTCCAAATACCTCTGGGGGTGCCAATCCCAATTGACGGACTCTCATCTCGGATCTGGTTCAAAATTAAGGGATCACAAAATTTGAGATCAAGTCAGTCTTCAGCCCTCGTGGTTCCTCACTCTAAAATGAAGCTACATATCACCCTAAGCGAGTAGATTATTGAGCTTCTGGAGCTGGTAGTAGGCTTTCCTATGCCAGAGAGATTAGTAACAACAACATCACACAGCTTTCAAAACCGTAGTAAGTTTATAATTAAGTTTGTAATTTTCAAAATATGTTAATTACTTTTAAAAGTAAAATTTGACAAATGGCATAACCGAATATTTTGTGAAGTGGCCGGATCAGATTCCGGATATTTAAAAACTTCTTGGATGTCGGATATCCAGTGCCTTCTGGAAGGAACACGTCTCGTTGGATGGAAAATTTCCGTGACCTATCCGTAATTTTCGTAACCGATTTCCAAATTTGACTTTCCCGGACTTTCGTGACTTCTAGACACCCTGTATATACCACAAAAATTGTGTTATATACTGCAAAAGCTCATCTTCGAATTACCCTCATCCTTTTTAATCAGCAGATGTTGCATTGCTAAACTGTCCAAGGGCACCCACTAAAGGGAAAAAAAATAACAAAATTCCCCAAAGTAGCGAAAGAAGAAAGTCAACCAGACGACACGACATGATTTGAATACTGAATTATTATCGGAGTCAGACATCTAGCGCGCATGATCAACAAAAGAATCACGCGCCTGTGACGACATTTGTACCCAGCTCCGTTTTCCCAAATCTTATCAAGATAATGAAACGGAATCCCGCCGTTTAAGAAGTTAAATTGACTGTTCTTCTTTCAGACGCTGTTGGTTAGGTGCTGTTTGTTGGGTGCAATGCATATTAAATCCTTCCTGCCTGTTTCACATTGTAAATTAAACTCCGCTAACTAAGTTTAGGTGACAAACTGCAATCCAGGATTTGACGAATTTCTCTCATTCGCGTGTTTATGAGAGAAAGAAGAAGTTAAATTTATTTAAGGAGTTAAATTGACTGTTCTTCTTTCAGACGCTGTTTGTTAGGTGCTATTTGTTGGGTGCTATAAATATTAAATCCTTCCTCCCCTGTTTCCCATTGTAAATTAAATTCCTCTAACTATGCTTAGGTGACAAACTGCAATCCAGGACTTGATGAGTGTCTCTCATTCGGGTGTTTATGAGAGAAAGAAGAAGTGAAATTTATTTAAGAAGTTAAATTGATTGTTCTTTCAGGCACTGTTTGTTAGATGCTATTTGTTAGGCGCTGTTTGTTGGATGCTATGAATATTAAGTCTTTCCTTCCGTTTCGCATTATAATTAAATTCTGCAAACTAAGTTTAGGTGACGAACTGCAATCCAGAACTTGAAGAGTGTCTCCCATTTGTGTGTTTATTATTTGGAGAAACCTCGGACAATTCAGAGTTAATTATTATATAATAACAGAGTTTCATTCTAGTCTGTCATGGCAACGTTAGGAATCGAACCCGCCATCTCATCTTGGTCTCGAACTGTACACGATATAGTATAAATCAGACGTAAATATTTACGATATTGCGATCAGGTTCATTTAACGTTTTTTTTATTCATCCTAGTGTTATATAGCTATTTCAAGTAATACTGGAATTAATTAATCAAAACTTCTACATTATCTATTGATATTTTGTCTTGGGGGCTCGGGGAGGACGCAACCGTGCAATGCTCCCTTTAGATAATCATTAAAGTTCCTGCTTCTTCAGTTTCTCAGGGTAAATTGCGTTGCAATCTAAATTTCTCTTAAGACATGAATTTTTCTACTAAAACTTAGAGATATAATTTTTGGCAACACGAGTACGCGTACACATTTTCTGCTTTTCAATTATATTTTCATTTCGAGGATTAAATTTCCACGTTTTGAAATTTTCAAGTCCCAGTTATCATTTCAAAACAGTGTATCAGATATGGATACTGCAAAAAACTCAGTATCTCACTTATAAGTACTAGTTCCATCACAAACAGAACTTGAAAAAAGGCTCAGCGTTGTGGAATTAAAACCCACAATTAAAAGAGTCTCAAACACGAAGTTTATATAATTTACACGAAAGTAATACTTTAATT
Source organism: Octonoba sinensis (assembly GCA_038502835.1). Lineage (NCBI taxonomy): Eukaryota > Metazoa > Arthropoda > Arachnida > Araneae > Uloboridae > Octonoba > Octonoba sinensis. The sequence continues at coordinate 9,438,889 of CM076606.1, read as the reverse complement.
ATAAGATGACATTTTGAACACTAAATTCATTTTACTACTCCTTATAAGAAATTTACTTAACTAGAAAGATTTTCCAATGTGTGACGATGAAATACATCACAACGGAGTGGATTTTTTTTTAATCATAAGCATGAATTTTTAAATCTAAGTTCATCTTTCATCTTTTAAATTTTAGTTACAATTCCAAATTTACAATTAAAATTTATGGAATTCCAAATTTTAGTTTTAATTCCAAGATTACAATTCTATTTCATGCAAACGTTTCAACCCCAAATGAATGCATTCAACCCTCTATGCACAACCTAACGTCAACTTCAGATTTTAATAGCAAGTTTACACGTTATCTTCAAATTTATATTCTAACACGAAATTTATACTTTCATTTGAGAAAGATTTTTCGTAAATCTCGAAGGATAAACCAAGACTTTATAGTCATTAAGTTTGTTATAGATAGTAGTTTTCGATTTACAATCAAAAACAAATGCACGTTTGTCTAAAAATAAATACGTCATAAAAATTCCAAAAAAAAAAAGAATCATTTCCAACCCAAGATTTAGTTCAAAAAGAGTAAACATCCTTCATCGATGAACGAGTATTCGGAGAATTTGGGGTAAGTAAAGAAGATTAAATGTTGAATTTATCAACCCTGATGGAAGGATTGCCCTCCGTAGTACATATTATCTAAAAATAAATAAAACAATCAAGAATTACAACACTACAGATAACAACCAAAGTCACCGAGTGTTTTTTAGAACACGCATGCAATAACCACGTGTTCCTTGAAGAGCACAGGCAACACTTAAGAATGCATTGGATGTACCGCCAGACCCCAATGTAAATTCCAAGTCATAAATACAGGTATCTAATATTCAAAGCAATGCAGCAACTCTAAAAACCGCCGTTCACACAAAAGATGTTCGATGCATATTTAAATTTAACCCCTTGAAGCACGAGTTTCTTCAGAAAAACTGGCAAAAAAATATTCTTTTTTTTTTTTTACAGAAAATGAATAAATATTTATAATATACATCGTTTCTGGAAATTCCAGTTGTAGGGGTGACTAGAGTGCGGGAGGTGGGGTAAAAGTTATATAAAAATAATTATACAAACAAGGTGAAAACGGATCTCGGAGAGGCATTAGAAATAAAATAACGCGAGATACAAGATCGTCCGTGTGAGACACAGTCATGCGCAAATTTTCCGGCCACTTTCGCCCGTGACAGACACGGGGCAAATGCGTGAATGGGTTAAACTAAACCTAAAGAAAACCTATTAGTTATTTTGACTGCTGGAAACATTCAAAAAATTAACGAATGAGAAATATTTTCATTTGATCTAAAGCATTTCACACACTTCGTATTGTATGTTTACTATTTGAAAGCAATGTTTCAATCAAACTTTAAGAAGGAAGGAGTTCTTAGAATATTATTATCGATTCGCTTAATACAGCGACCATTTAATACAGCGAGCCAAATAGTCGAGTCCGATTGGGGTCATTATAAGTGAGGTGGTTGTATAATGTTTGTTACCCATGAAACTGTTGAAAGGGGGAAATATTCGTTGAATTAAATTTGAATGCCAAAACAGGCAATAAGTATTTACATGCTCAAAATATAAGCTTTAAGAAATGCTCGAAAACTCAACAATGAAACAAGCCGGATTTAGGAGGAAAATATTTCATCGCTAGTGAATGATTCATTAATTGAAGTGAAAAATTAGAAGTGTGAATTAAAGTCTCAAATGGGATCCAGAGTTCTTCTCCATTCAGGGTTTATTATTAAGTAACCGTCAAATGATAACATTCAAGTTCCAGACAAAGAACGTAATTTTGTACAACCCTACATATTTAAATAGAAAATTTTCATTTTATATACGTGCACCAGAAAGGAAGAAAGTAATTAACGTAAAAATGTTAGTTTTAAATAAAACTTTTCATTTTAGGCGTGCAATATTTGATTGTAAACTTTTTTGTGTGGGTCACATGAGTTTTATCAGCTTTTTTATTTTAATATTTATTTGAATAAAAATTGATGCAGAATTAGTCTTCAAATTCTAAAATTTAAAAATACAAAATTCTAAAATGTTAGTCTTGTAAGTTTTAGAGGAATAAATAATTGTGGCATTACGTTTAAGGACTTTGCAAAAATATTAACTTGCCTTATTTTGGAAAAATTAATTAAATATACGTTCAAAATGTCTTCAAGATATATTTTATTACTTCTGGGGACCTAATACAATATTATTAAAGGGACAAAAACTCTTCTTGTAAACATTGTAGAAGGCAACTCTTCTTGTAAACATTGTAAAAATATTTGGCCTTTGTTGCTCTAAATGTTATGTTGGTCACGAAGGAAAGGTACTGTATTTAAATAAATTAATTAAAAATATGATTGCTTTTTTATTTATTTCAGTAATTATACTGGAATTATATCATTTATTTATCCAATTTTACATTGCGTTGCATAGAAACCTTAGGATGTAGGGTTTGCGATGCATCACAGATGCAATAATTTCAACATCACCTGCACCTAGCGGCACAGTACTGAAAAAATACCATGAGAATAAGGGATAGAGATTAAATAATGGATACTGATAAATCCTAATGAATATAAAATCTTAAAAATCCGATTTACAAATTGTTCATACATTGGTTGGGGGTCATTTATTCAACTGAAAATTATTTTTCATATGGAAGCTTTTATTAGTATAGTGGTCCAACTCCACTTTTTATAAAAAATGGAGTTTTCCTCATTTTCATGGTCTGACAAATCATGTATTAAAACTGACACTCCTCCAGCTCATTCCTGCTGCCTGCAGCTTCTCAAATATCTCGAAAATAGACTTCTACGTACGCGTCTGACTGTAATTCTTTGTATCTTAGAATGAACAAACATGGAGTTGGGAGCACTATTCAACTAAAAACCTCCATATAGTTGAAAGTAACATTTGCGGCAATATCGGTCATTAACATTTCGCCAGTGTTTTCCCGACTTAGCTGTTACGCAAATTGTTCTTTTAGTCGTAATTTGTTAATAGCTGCAACTGGTCATAAGACCAGAATTTATTTCTCAAAAAAATTTCAACTTTACTTTTTTTCCATAAATACTTGTTAGTTGTTGTACTGTATCAATTCTTCGTTCATTCATGCCTTTTTTGCTTTCGTCTGACCGAACTACTTACCCAGACTCACGAATTGGCGGAAGCATATGTCCAAAATACGGGGTGCGAAAAGGAACAACTGTTCTATCGATCCGAACGCCCTCTGCTGCGCAAAAGCGGCCGACATGACGTCACCGGATGACGTCTGAGCAGGGGCGTAAGTGATAAATCGTTCTCTTATGGTTGGTTTTGTCCGCAGACATTACGAGCAAGATATAGAAACAATTTTCGTTTACCGTAATTGAAGTTTCGTCAATGCTTGAAAGAGGACTATTTAAAGATGCTCCTGCTTACGGGCTCGTGATTCCGAGGCTCTTATTGCGATAAAATAAAGTCTCGGTTGGTGGTAAACAAATTACAGGAGGGCTTTTAATGTAAAACCTTCAGAAACCTTATAATAAAAAGTCTGCAGGAAAGACGTGTTAATTTACAACTAGGCTGAATGGATAAAGGTAATTTGCTCGCTTAATCCCAATGTTAGTAATAACCGAGTTTCTATAAAAGCAAGACCTATGGCATAAAAAAGAATTCAACAAAAATGATAACTAAAAAAAACTTATTTAATTTACATCATTTATTGTACAAAAAAAGAAAAATGGTCAGTGTTATTTGAAAAGTTTTTTTTTTTATGTTATTCGGCAATTGTTAGCCTTGAAACTGAAGGAGGACAAGCCCTGCTCATTTCAATTTTCTGCGTTGTTATCCAATTCACGTAAAATTTCAATTTGTTTCATAAAAATTTCAATGGAATTTGCCGAAATTTGTTTCCGAAGAGAAAAATTTGAAGGTGCTATTATGAAAAATATCCTCGCTAAATCCGAGTCAAGCTTGAAATAACTGGGTTGTATAAAGAGCATTTACCATTCAACCAACAAATTTTCGTAATTTTCCTTATATATATATGTAACATCACCGTTACAAGCAGCCGTTATTTTACTGCAATGTCCGTTAGTAAGTCAATCGTGGCCGGAAGTCTTGAATACTTGATTTATTAGTAGCTTCACATATTAAATACACATATTCCAAAATATAAGACGACAAAAAAACATCACACTCTTCTATCTACAATATTTACATCGTGAATTCCGGCGAAAAGCTTGCGAGATCGCCTTTTATAATCTATCGAGCTACATGTCACGTGATGAAGCACCGATTTCGCTATTCGTTCTTCTACAAAACTATTTTTAGTTCACATTACATAATCTTTCCCGCGTTAGTTTCCTGGGCTGTGGGACATATAAAAGAATATCAATGTTTCAAAAACGAAACAGAATTCAAAAAGGGGTCTAAAAAAGTTATTTAGTTTTCAATGTTATATAGATAATATACTATATATATATTTATATATAGGCACATTTTGGAGTTGCCCCACTGCGACTTCTAAGTAGTTTCTTCGGCTACGCTCCGCGCTCCGAATAATTTTGATATTTTACCAATTATTACTTCTTTAATTGTTTTTATATGATAAACAATTAAAAGAGTAAAAGAAAATCGAAGCATTGGGGTACAACAAAATTTTTTTGCTATTTTCCCGCTCCAGTTTCGAGCAAAAAGATGTTGCTGCATTGCTCATCGCTCCTCCTCCGCTGTCCGCTCCAGATTCCTGATATATATATAGAGAGAGAGAGCGAAAGGAAGGGGGGAGAGTAAGCTTGCAGAACTGCCTTTAATGCTGGTTAAACCAACAGGATTTGAATCTGTATCCTTACCAAACAAAGAAACAGGTAGTTTTCCACAATTCCGCTGAGAGTAAAAAATTAAACGAATTCACGAGTCCACGGCAATCATTGAGAAACAGGCACTTTTAAATCGACTAAATTGCCAGTTCCGTAAATGCATCACGGAAAAGAAAAGGCCAGTGTTTGCAAATACCATCCTTTGCTCCAGAATGCCTACCTCTTTCCTCGTTATCTCGACAAGTTATCACTTTTACGCGAGGATTCCTCGGGGACCTGTGACCATCCCTTTGCCAAAAAGGCAATCCATAAACGTCTTCCCCTTATCTGATAAAACACGGCAGCTGATTGTATTGGTACTCATAGCTCTTGGTAATTGGCGTGCTGCTCATTACGCGACTTGACTCTTTCCTTCAAGTGGTACATTGTTGTTCAGAGGATTTATTTGAAAGTTATTGATGTCCTTTGTGCCGGAGTACGACTTTTTACAATACAGTTTCTTTATTAGTCGAGTTCACTGTTTTGCAACATGACGTAAAGAAGTACTTTTATTTAGTTCCGTCTTGTAGTGAACACTGTTTGAAGAATGCGGTAAAATGCTATCCATGTCTTCCTATTCTGCTTTTTAATGTGCCTGAGGCCGGAGTCGGATTAACTGATTTTGTTCACTGAAGCTATTTGCGGTTTTGACTTGAACGCCAGCCTAAAGATTTATTATTTTACAGCAGCGTTACTATCACTGTTGCTAAGCAGCGATGTTAACTAGGAAAAGTTAACGAAGAAAATTTTGCCCTGAAACTCATCTTTTTCGTATTGGCGTTCTTAATAAAGTTATCTGCCTTTTGTGTGACAAAATGGAACCTATGGACAAACTGTGGTTACTGATCCATGGGTTGCTGATGCTTCTAGATATTGGAAGGCTAGAAGGCTGTAGGGGGTTAAAACCCCTTTGGTTATTATTTGAATTCTTCAAAGTCGATCTATGTTGCTCTTCCTTTCTGTGTCTATCCTCTCCTCCTTGCTCCAGTTTTTGGAAAAAGGAAAAAATAAATAAACACGTTAAGGTTTAACCCTTTATCTACTGACGGTACTTATAAGTACCATTCTCTATAAATTCCATCCCAGCAACCATTTTTACCAATATTCTGATGGTACTTTGTCGGGACAGTCTTTAAATTCCCCCTTTTCAGGATACATATCAGCAAGGGTTCTATAAAAAGCAATTTAGCGAGTAAAAGAACACAGATAAGTTTGAAACCGATGCTGTGTTTTGAACTTCAATTTTGTTCAGATTGCTCCCTTAGAGTTTCGCTCCAGAAAAGTAGTGAAATTCAAGAATCAAGTCACTGAGTTTTTTAATGTGTTAGTTAAGAACTTAGAAAACTATTTGACGAAATATTTTGATTAAAAAGGGTATGTAATTAATTATACAGGGCAAATACTGCGTGGCACGTATTAGCTGTAAAGAAATAAATACTTATATATTGATCATTTTATTTATGTAAATCTCTTAACTTTCAGGGTAAATTCCTATACAAACTATTTCTGTAAAAAAAAAAAATTACTGTAGATCATAATGCAGTAGATAAATGGTTAAGGACGGTTGATTCAACAATCCTTACATACAGATTAACATTTTACGATCAGCAATATCTCTAAAAAAAATCTGGGAGGCTCACCCCTCCCTCTTTTATTGTGTCTCTTAATATCCGACATTACATTCAACATGGGAAGCATTAAGACTTCAATGGGAATATAGTGGGGTGCGGCTGGAGAGTGAATATAGAAAAAGAACTAGTGCAAACGTCAAGAAATTTCCCTTAGTTTGCAAAACCTACTTTTAAGTAACTCCGATAGAAACATCGCACGTGAGAGAATGTCTTAATCACGCGTTGGTTTTTCTTTTACCAGATAACGTGGTTCAAAAAACTGACTCACAAACTGCTTTTAAACAAAAAACTCGAGCTAATCTTCGGCTTTTTTATCCGGTATCCTAAAGTTCAGCAATCTAATTCATACTATGACGTATTTCTATCCTTTGACGTTGAGCATTTGTTAGTCAGAAACAAGTCATAAAACTAAGTAATAAAAAATCATACCGTAATATTTGACTTAGGTATACGCCGCCTCCTTTATACGCCTCTCAGTTGTACGTCGATTGTAAAAGGTACGAGTATATACAAGACAAAAAATATTAAACTAACAAGATTTAATCGCATAAAATTTAATCTTTTCTAAGTTTCATTTATATATCTCTGATTCAGAAGTAAACATTTGTTAGTCAGAAACAATTCATAAAACTAAATAATAAAAAATCATACAATAATATTCGACTTATACGCTTCCTCTTTTATGGGCCTCTCAGTTTTACGTCGATTTTTAAAAGTACGAGTAAATGCAATCCAAAAAAGATTAAATTGTAAAATTGTAATAAGCTTAAATTGTATAAAATTTAATCTTATTTAAGTTTTATTTATATGTCACTGGTTCAGAAGTATCTCTCGTATGCTTCGGTAAACAAGAAGCACGTTGAAAAATGCAGGGAAAATACATTATTATCAACTTTTGAGGCCTGCTTCTTACCGCCGTGAGACCGTTCGTCTTTTAAAAGCTGAGAATGCCATATAAGTCACCCGTTATGAGGACGAACTTTCAAAATGCAGCAAACAATCAAAATTGAGTTTATGATATTAACTTAATGATGTAATCCCTCAAACAAACATACACCCATTCCGCTGTTAACAACGAAGTAAAGAGTCAAACCAGAGAAAAAGAGAAGTTCAGAAAGGGGGCCCTTTAATAAGTGCAGTTTTGGAAATATCTCCCGCCCTGCGGCACTTTTATTTTAGAGTCAGTACTAGATTAGTACATAGTAAATTTGATGAAATTTGTAAATTTGATGAAATTTGAATCATTAACATAAATTCGTTCGACTTAATTTGCAACCCAATCAGTTACAAAATAATTATCAATAGTGTCTTAAATAATTATTTACGGTTTTTCAATAAATTAACCTAATTTTGCTTATGGAGAAAACATGCCAATCTTTTACAGAGGCGTATATACGTCTCAACACCTCCTTTGTAGGAGCACATGATTTAGTGTCATTTTCAATATCATATCAATTAATTAGAGCGAGATAATATTATTTTGTAATAGAAAATATTTTGTTCCAAACGAGAGATATCTCCATGAAGTACCTGTTAGCAGCTAAACAAAGGCAAAGAGGCAGGTGGTTCGCCTCCGAATGAAATTAAGTCCTTCAGCTGTTGGCTACTGTGTATTATGTTACTAAAACTGTTAATACTAGAATTGGATTTAATGCCGATAATGATCATTACTGTGTTAAAACAATTGAGGAGAGATTTATTTTTGTGATAGAGCAGGACCATCATTTAGACATCTAGAGAGCAATAACTCCCCACAGCAGCGCACCCATTTTTTTACTTTGGAGAGGCGGCCAAGGTTAAAATTAAGGATAAACCGGATACCGGATATCCGTTGTTTGTCATGTAATTTATCCATACTGGATAACCGACTTTGATGTTTGAAACCTGTCAATTCTGTATACAAAAATCAAATAACTCGATTTTTCGTGCAACGAGCGGATCAGGATCCGGATATTTAAAAATATCGGTTGGATACCGGACATCCGATGCCTTCTGCGGGGGACCGGACCCGTTTATCCCTCCCCCACCCTGGCGGTGCATCCCGGCTCCCCATGTGTCATTGTTTCAGAAAAATGTGTGGAATTGTAAAATTTTGGAGCTAATATAGGGTCAGTGGGGGTGATTGGAAACATGGGGTAAATGGAAAAAAAACTTTATTACCACACTCGTTTGAAAACTAAAATGTTGGTGACTGACAGCTTGGCAACATAGGGAAACTACTGAAAAACTTCCGCTTGTTTCCCAACGTTTGTGGAAGCATCACCATTGTTTGAAATGACCCTGTGAAAAAAGTATACCAAAATTTAGTAACTTACATTTTCCTCTCCAGATGTACAAATGCGAAGTAAATGGTTCTTATTTGTCCCGTGGAATGTCACGAAAAATATGAATTTCATCTCCTCCCCTTTGGTTATTTTTTATGTGCAAGTTGAGTATTTCCTATTACGTACACAGTTAAACGCACGGAGTATAGTATTAAGTATAATGCACAGAATTTTATCTCTCAGTTCATCCAAGAGGTAGGGAAGGATAAAAAGTTGAAACACTGAAATTAAGTTTCTAACTATCCTATCTGACTATGCATATAAAATTCACTCATTGCACACATAAAGATTAAAACAACGTCAATCAAACTAGAGCCCGTAGGTACAGGGAACCTTAAGTCAAGCCACAACATTTGGTTTTTGAAGGAAATAATCCATTTTCTTTTTAATCAGTCTATTATTAATAGAAGCGATTCTCAAGAAAAATTTCACCAAAATCGGATTCCAGCTGAGTCTACTATTCGGTGACCTAGTCCTGTAGGTCTCATACTTTGGCAGCAAATCGATTTTGCTGCTTCCGCAAATGCAATTTAACAGAGTTGCGAATGAGATTGCTAACAAATTGAAGGTTGGTTCAAACGAACAGCATTTCCGGCTAAATGTCAGTTACCAAGGGAACGAAAGCTTGCTTGTTCGCTGGATGTTCATGCGCTTATTTAGGTAGTGGGGGGGGGGGGGGGGAACAAGCTACTGTTGGAATATCTCTTTAAAGCAAGTACTACTCGTTCCGATGAAAAGTTTTTATGGAGGGAGGTGTTGAAAGTCATAGAGAGGACCCTTGATAAATTAAACTTCATACATGAATAAAAAATAACAACTAAATGTACACATATATTAGATTTTGAGGAAACTACTTTAAATTTAAGAAAGAAAGATATAATGCGGCATAAATTAGCATCGAGAATGAACTAAAAAATAAGCAGTAAAATAATTTTAAAAGCAGAAACTAGATTTTCAAGAAATGTTTAAAATAAAAGTGATGTAACACAGAGACAAGGACGCACTAGGAGGGGGGACGTATTACACCGAAGCTCCGCTCCCCAAAAAGGCATCGGATATCCGGTATTCAACCGATTTTTAACAATGCGGTAATCCGATCCGGTCATTTCACCAAAGATCCGGATATCCGGCATGTCAGAATTTATTTTTTTAATTTAATTAATTAACATGTTTTGAAGATATATAGAAATTGCAAATTTGAAACATATTTAAACCGTCCCCCCCCCCCCCAAAGCAAAATCACGGGAGCGCTACTGGACAGGGACGTACAGAGATTTATTATTACGAAAAACTTCCGTTGAAGTAAGTCGCAGTTACTTAAAAAAAATAGTTACACGGAAATTTCCGTATAGATAAAAACGAAACTCGCACTAAAAACTTAAAAGAAAAAGGAAAAAATGAAACCAAATAATGGCAATGGAAAGAATTTTCCTTCCGAAGTTCACAAAGAAGACTCTTTCCCAGGTGAAACCCGCATCGTTTCGCCCAGGGGCGACCCGAGCGAGAAATCACGACAAAAATAAAAACGAAATAAAGACCGATTCAAAGCCGAGAAACTGGTTCCGCTGTAACCGTAATGGAGTTCCGATAGAATCACAGTTGTGTGCCTCTGCAGCCATCAATGATTATTTTTTAAAGGTCACACGGGAACGGTGAAAAGAAAAAGAAAAAAAAGAAAAGAAAATGTGGTTCGCGAAAAGCTCACGCAACAATCTGATGCTAATTAATTTATACAGTTTTTTAAAAATGCGTAGTTTCAGAGAACTAAAAGCATTCCATGGTCAAAGTCTTCAAGAGCTAAAATCTCTATATGCAATATATGGAACAGTGTTCACCGTTTATTATACTCATAAGATAGTCATTTCACTTTTTATAAATCCCACGTGGCGTAGAAAACAACGTAAACGCAAAATATTGATTTGATAAAAATCATAAAACTAACATAAGTGAAAACCCATAACAATTTAAAGAAAAGTCAAATGAGTGAATTTATACTCAGAAAAACCATTGCAAGACGCTAAAACGCTTTTTGCACTTCAAATTTGTCTAGTAGAAAATGTGACTAAAAACATAGAAAGTAAACTTCTTTTTTTTCTTCTTCATAGAGAATATTTTTTATCACGGTCACGTTTTTTCAACAATAGATTAAATTATCAGTATAAAAAAGTAAGCCACATTTATTGATAAATGTTTTGGCGGAACTTTTCCTTACGAAGTTCACCCCTCCTATCCCCCCCCCCCCCCCGTGTCTCTCTCTCTCTCTTAAACATCCCTATAAATACATTTTAGAATCCTACTAAACAAAATACCTAACTATCTCAGGGGAATATTTACATTTTCTACTCGTAACTCATATTATTCATTGTTAATAATTTGTACGAAAAAATTCGTTTTGTTAAGGGTGATTTGTAGATTTAAATATTCTTTTTTTTTTTTGAGCTCATATAGTCAAAAATTATCATTTAAGCCACAGTACAATACTTTCTCGCTTCATTTATTAAAAACTAAGTTTTTTTTCTTTTCTACAATACTTTTTTTTTTTATTTAATTCACAATAAAAAACAATAGCTCTTATTTATTACATAAAACCAGTTATTTATGTCTTATTTTAAAATAGACGGTATTTCAATCATTTCTTGAAAGTCAAATAAAAGTATAAAAAATATATAATTATAGCTCAAAATCTCCCCCTCAGAGACATTTAAGAAAAATGTTAGTTTTTCTTACATGTGTTTCAGGCAGAAGGCTACATTTTTTACAGAAGGGTTATTTTTCCCCCTAAACACATGTATTTGCGCATATAACTCGTTGGTACTTTGGTTGTAACCTAAATGACCGACTCCCTGGTGTACTTACGTTTGGCTAAACAGGCCAAGCGCAAAGTATCCCTAGGAATTGTTTTTAAAGAACACTAATCATTGCTTGAGTCATCACTTTTAGGGACATTATAACAGGAAGGGCTATATTGATCAATAACATCCTTTTATAAGAAAAACTTCCATTTTTTAGATTAAAGGATAGGATTTTGACTTTACAGAACACTAATAATTGCTTGAGTCATCCACTTTTAGTGACATTATAAGTGCTTTATTGATCAATAACATCCATACCTATCAGAGATCTGGAGCTGCCATTTTGTTGACCGATATCTAAGTATTTGCTCCGACTCCGTTCCATGCTCCGAATAATTTCAATATACTATATCATTTATCTCTTTTTTTAGTTAATATTTTATGTGATAAAAAATTTCAAAAATTAAAAGAATCCCAGCAGTGGAGCACAACAAATTTCTTTGCTCCGGCTCCGATCCAGTTTCGAGTAAACTCTCGTTGCGTCATTACTCCACGCCCCGCTCCAGCACTGATACTTATGACGGGACTCTAACCAGGACACATGAGACGTCTGCTCTATGGGCTAGACCAGTGATTCTCAACCTTTCTTACCTCGTGAACGAAACTTCTAAGTTCCGAAAGAAAGTGGCGAACCCCTTCTTTAATTGTAAGTAACGGGTAACACACAAAACTGTAAAAATTGCAAGCACATTTATTTTTCAAACTGCACAGTAGTTCATAACATGAAATGAAAATATAATTGCAAAATATCCAAGTGAAAATAAAAACTAAAATTACTTTTTCTATGATTTTTTTTTTTTTTTTTAAATTCTTTCAATAAGGCAGTAAACATACGTATTCGTTCAAAAAAAAAAATCTTTAAAAATCATTTTCCTGAAAGTACGAAGAAAAGTACAAAGGATGAAGTTGTGGAATAGCATGAGAAATATACGAGCTACAAAATTTTGACTCAATCAATAAATATCGTTCGATTACACTTTCGGATTGAAATGAACAAAATTCGCAAAAAATGGAGTAAAGTGCTATAAATGTGAGAAATTAGCCGAAAATTATGTAAAAATTTAGATTTCAGTAAATCCCCCCCCCCCTTTTTTTTTTACTCTTTCTTCGTGTTAGTGGGGGAAAAGCGGGTAAAGATAGGAGAAACATACTTTTAAAATTCAAAATAAATCATTGAATATCGTTCGATACTACTTGGAGATACAAATTTCGAAATAAAGTAACAGTAGAAACGAGTGCATTTCAAATTTTGTACGTTTGCTTCCCATGCCAGTCCACAACTTCTACGCATTATCAGGAAAACAATTTATTTAAAAAAATAATTTTACACTCCGTCGTAATACGTATGTAAAGTATTATTTTGTTTTTCTTTTGCGTTAGCAATTACAAATTCCGCCATTGCAATATAATTTTCACGAACCCCCTTTCGACACCACGCGAACCACCGGTTGGGAAACGCTGGGCTAGACCATCAGCTTTGATTTTTCACCTATCATTTCAGCATCAATGCCTATTTTACTATTTCTCCCTACACACAGAGATCTGGATTAACTTAGCAATATACAGATCGCTTCCATTCCACGGGATGGGACGCTGTGTAACATATTCTCTTCCTTCCACGACGCGATCATTCCAGAACAGTCGATCCAGCGAAGCGCAACGCCCCCGACAAAGGGACCGGCGCGTCGCAATTTAGCGCAGGAAATCATCAAAAAGAGATCGTTCTCTTATTAACAACGACCACCATTTGGCGGTCACTCCGCGAGATTTAACGAAGTCTGCTTTTCTTTCTGGATATAACTCTATGCATGGTTTGGCGGAGGAGCCATTCATCAAGCGGATCCCGGAAGTATTCGAACCCCCCTCCCGTCTGGGAATCTATGATCAGCGGGTTATTCAACTGAAGGAACCGAAAGATTAAATTAATTTTTGAACCAATTTCGTAATACACGCTTCTCACACTTACCGTCAAGCACATTACGACCAGAAAAGAGTCGCTGAAATGAGAGCCCTTTGCGATATCGAGAAACTTTACTCCAAAAATCGAAGAGATTTCATGAATGTTCGTTGCCTAATCTACGTCTTCCGCTCTGAGATACTTTAAGGCTGCTTCCCACCATAGGCGGCTGAGACAAAAAAACTTGTCTTTTCTCATCTGCGAACCGCAAGGCATATTTTTGAAGGAGAAAATTGCATTGCGCTTGCGTGGGTGAGAAAAGACTAGTTTTTTGTCTTTGTCGCCTTTGGTGTGAAAGCTCCCTAAAACCGGGGACCAGGAACTGCCACGTTTTTAAGTTGCTCCGCTCCTGCGACTTCTAATTACGTGCTCCGTACTCCGCATGGTTTTAATAAGATTATTTTATTTATAGCTGTTATTTTGTTAATTTATTAGGTATGCATGTGGTTTTTAAAAAAGTTATTTTTAGACTGTTTATGTATCGTTAAAATGTATATATTTTTTATATTCATTGTGTTGTGAAAAAAATATGAATAAAAATAGCAAATTTGAAAAAGAGAAGAAAAAGTAAAAAGAAAAAAACACTCATTCACACTCTTAAATTAATGTAAAGAAATAAATAAATAACGTGCAGTAGAGCAGAGCAAATTTCTCAAAACTCATTCACATTCTTAAATTAATGAAAAAAAAAAAGAAATAAATAAATAACGGTGTAGTACAGTAAAGCAAATTTCTCAAAACTCATTCACATTCTTAAATTAATGTAAAAAAAATAAAGAAATAAATAAATAACGGTGCAGTAGAGCAGAGTTTCGAGCAAAATTTCGTTGCTCCTCTGCTCCGCTCCACTCTAGATCTGTTTATAACGAAATTGAAACATTTTATTTCTTGTAACGCCAATAAAAACAGCTCGAAAAATCACAGCCGATTTTTTGCCGCACAAAGAATGCTTTAATTTTCAAATGTATGTCCTCAAACATAAGCGCTAGCAGAACTTATTCCTGGTAAAATTTCTTATAAAAAGCTTCAAAAAAAAGTATAAAACAAATAACACTAACGGATGCACTAATGCACTTTCGCTAGCTATACATTAAAAAGATTCGCGTCTTTTAAGTGCTTTCAGCCTCTCTATGATGAACAACCAGAATCTCTATGAATTAGAACCTCTGCATGAATCCATGTATCCATGTTACATTAAACCAAAACACAGTGAAAATATAGCTTCCATTGGCTTTCAGGAAGTCATCTACTCAACTTGGAAATCATCATCATTTATTCATCTTGAATAAGCCATAGTATCAACAGTTGGTTATTATTCCTCTGGGATAGGAGCCGGCAAACTGCAACTCTTCGCAGTGCTATAGTTGAGGGCGGGAAGCCAGGACCCGGCGTCTTTCTACTTTTTAATTTTTCACAAGCTTCAGACCTTACTTTTTCAAATTTTAACACAAGCGCCCCTGCTTTTTTTTTGTTTTGTTTCAATAATTTTGGTAATGACTTATGCTTGTATCTGTAAGCATCTTCACACTTTCTCTTCCTAAACTAAACTCAGTGGCGCGCCAGCCTTTTGGGGACTATGGCCTAATTTGACCATCCCAGTTTTCGAGACCGAGGGCCCTGGGGTGCAGAAGCAGATGTTCCGGTCAAGTGCTCAGCCTGAAGCGGAATCCCCAGTGTTTAGTTCCCAAGCAAGCTTGATCCTCATTTTATCGAACCCACTGAAGGGATGAACACTTTCTTTTCCAGTATTATACTAATGTTCTTTGGCTACTTGAATACGACTCTACAGAACATATGAAATAGCTTATTTACATTCAAGCAAATGTGGCGTTGACTGTTCAATAAATTGTATTTAAAATATACATTAAAGTTTGACTATGGCTCTTACGAAAAAATTATCAACGTCTTTAACTGTTAAACTGGCTCTTCAACTTCTAAAGTTGGCCACCACTGCTCTCAGAAAAATAAATTAGCCGTATTGCTAAGTACCCAGGCACCATTTTCCAAGCAAAGCAAAGCCAAATGACACACTAATTTACATCAGTCGAAAAAATCTCTCACAGGGCACTTGCACACACCCAAGGCCACTGGAAGGCGATTCTTTCGATTCGGCTGGAATAAATCGGAAGGGGGAGCAGAAATAAGCAGAGCAATGACCCCTGAGCCCCGGGGGCCACTTCTGTTCGATGCAATACGGGTCAGATCGAACACAGAAAAAAGGCCCTCGGGGCCTTACCGAATTCCCCAAACGAGACGCCACTTTCGTTGAAACGAAGGTCAATCCGAAAGCGATTGGAACCGAAATAGATGGAGTAATTATGACGTCAATGGGTGAGTAATATCGATAATACTCAATGCAGAAACCATCGCACGTAATGATAGTATTCAAGGAGATTGAAGATCTTGTCTTGATGAAGCTACAATGGACAACAGTTATTGTGAACCAGATAACCTCGAGAGTTCGGGAAGTGGAGCCTCACCTATGCTTTTACACAAGTGGTTACCTTAAGGAGACAATAATGTCTAGTGGTATGTTGCACCAAAAACTGGTGGCAATTTGCTGGCTACAAAAGATGATGCTCAAATTTACTATATATTGGAGCTCATATGCATACTATGTTGCACCAAGAAGTATTGCCAATTTACTGATTACAAAGGATGGTGCTCAATTTTACTATATTATGGGTGCTTACTTGCGTACTATGTTGCGTGGTAAAACTAAGCTAAATATCTATCTATTTAAGGATTAGTGTATTCAGCAGGACACTAAAAAAATGACATTCTTATCCCTTAATTAAATACTAGCCTTCTATTTAAGGATTAGTGTGTTAGAAATAACTGAGAGTATGATGCTCCCATCGATCACACTAATCCTTAAATAAAAGGATAATTTTTAATTTTAGAGGATAAGAATGGCACTTTTTACTGTGTCCCCACATGAAGATGCTGGGCGCCCCCCCCCCCCCAAAGGGGTTAACATAATCATCAACATAACCATCATAAGCAGTGTCCCCTTTTGCTGTGTATCTAGGGATAACTGTACACTTTTTTGACAAAGCACAGCACACTTGTCTTTCTGAAACGCGCTTATGCCAGTTTAATAGCAACTTGCCGTTACAAGTAACATTTGCGCTACTCATATAATACGTGAAATCACGTCATTGCAACCACGAATGTTCCTTTTTTTCAATAACTTCTATTTTGTAGATTTAAGTATATTGCTTTTACTTTAAAGAACACTAATGGCTTGAGTCATCCACTTTTGTAATGGAGTGTTCGGAAAGGCCTGTTTCAAACGTGAATTTTTGAATAAGTCCCATTCTGGGAAGAAATGCCCTTTTTGCAGAGAAATTTATTTTTTTTAACTGTCTGAACTTGTGACTTTCTTGTTCTAAAATCAAAAATTATACCGCGATCTCTTGGACATAGATTGGAAGACAAAAACTGATTAAACCCAATACTGTATTAAAACATTAATTAGTGTTATCAGCAAGATTTGGGATGAAGAACGGATTCTTGACCAATGCTTTAAACAAGTGGCAGTCAAAGTTAATTATTCCACAACTTTCTTACTTTCTAAAAAAAAAAGTCATCAATATCAACGACAGCTAATGATGAGACAAGGTCTACTTCAAAAGCTTCTTCCACTTTGCTTTCTTGGTGGTACCCTCCCCTTCCCATTCCTGACATTAGTTTTACTATCATTTTTAAAATCATCCCAGCCATCTTTGTTTAAGTCATCCACTAATTTTATCTCCTCATTTCCTGTTGGTTTATGATTAAAAATTTTTACTTAATAATCGATTTACTTGTATTCATATTTTTCCCCTGTGTACGGCCTTTTGAAAGAATAATGTTAACTTCTTTAATTCTACACTTAAGAGTCAAGAGAAAGCTAACTGCTTTACAATAAATAATACTTTTAAATTTAACTTAAATAACTTATACTGCTGTTTTATTATTATTCATACTTCAGCAAACTTTCCTACTTGGAAAAGTTTTTTTCCCCTTTGAAAAAACGCGCATTTTTTCCAAAGTGAAAAAAAACACGAAAGAATTTTTAGAGAAGAATTACTTCTTCTTGCCCCTCCCACCCGTAAAAATGCATGTAACGGACTCCTTTAAAAAAATAATAAAATAAAATGAAATCAATGCATCAAAAGAATTAACTTTTGAAATGTGTTGCACTCACATTTAGAAACCGGATGCACCGAGCAAGTGGTTGTTCCAGGGAGGCAGCCGAGCAAGGCCGGACCCCCGGACCATGACTCCGAGTTCGGACAAGGATCACGTGACTGCTTGATCAAAGGACATTGTAGGCAAAAGACTTGCATGGCCGACGGAATGGAATCGATTTACATCTGATGACGAGGTAATAAGATTTGTTCCACAAGGACAGTAGCGTTCAGAATGAATGCTTCAAGTGAAAGGCAAAGATACAGGAGAGAATTAATGAGTGCTAAGATTAACATTTATCCATCATTAGTTGTTGTACTTTAGCATATGAATGCTACAGCTCGCTTACTGCGACATTTCAGTAAGCATTGAAATCTTAACCCATAAGCTCCCAGCAGGACACTAAAAAATATTCTTATCAATAAATTAAAAATTATCCTTCTATTTAAGGATTAGGGTATTAAGCAGAAAACTAAAAAAACGTCATTCTTATCCCTAAATTAAAAATTAGCATTCTATTTAAGGATTAGTGTATTCAGCAGGACACTAAAAAAACGACATTCGTATCACTAAATTAACAAGAAGTTCCGTCTAGAACTATACGAGCCTACTTTCCCGTATATACCAAATTCAAATTTATAATCTAGCTATCTCTTTCTCTCTCTTTCTTATTTATCTTTAGTTCTAATTATTGGAAATATACCTTTTTCAACGGATAATACATATTCATTCACTCACTCATTCATTCTTTCATTTATTCAGGCATGCATTTATTCATTCATTCGTTACCTCATTCAAGTGTTTATTCATTCATTTACGCATTCATGTATTTATTCACTCATTTATTTATATTTTCATTTATTCAATAATTTATTCATTCATTCTTTTCCTCATGCATTTATTCATTGATTTATTCTTTCACTCCTTCATTTATTCATTCATTCATTATTTTACTCATTGAGTCACTGAGAAATATCCTTGAAAATCCCGATCAAAAAATTTCATAGCAAAATAGGTTCGTAAGTTCTGGATAAACTTTCTATTTCTACATGTTCTACGTTATAAGAGCTTTCCGATAAAGTTTGTTCCAAGCAAATCGGTCCGTTAGATCAGGATTTATATAGGGTTGAAATTTCCCCGTAAGCTCTGTGTTAATTTTTTGAACTGTTCAAAAATGAACAAAAACTGTTCAAATCAATATTTCACGCCGAGAACTCCTTTCAATAAGCTTGCAATAGGAACTTGGCTCTTGTGCCCAGAGTTTACAGAATTTGCTTCAATTTTGTCCATAGGCGCTAATGTTAAAATTTTTTGAACTGTTCAAAATTAAACAAAAAATTGTTCAAATCAAAAAGTAAAATATAGAAATGAGATGTCCTCGCCGAGATCTTTCGAATGCAAAAAGAATTTTTCCAATCGGACAATTCGTTCAAAAGTTATTAGGGGGGGCCAGACCGACAGACCGACAGACAGACAGACACACTTTTTCCCCATCTCAATACCCTACTTTCAAATTTTTTATTTTTCAATCTTTATTTAATTACTTCACTTATTTTTGACTTTTCTTGATTTTTAACGATATTTTCACGATACATTAAGCCTTCTTTCATGCTTTATTATTATTATTTTTTACTTTTACGGGAAAGTAGGCTAAAAACTAGCCTTCTAACTTGGCGCCATTTTAAAGCTCAATCATGGAGATTTGAAATGGCATCAAGTTTAAAATTCCTAAGTCACCGCCAAACGCTCATTTTGTTAAATTTAAGTTACAAGTGCCAATAATAGATACCTTTACCCTATGTGGAGAGTCAGAGAACTGCCAAAAGTTTATCAGAATTTTTAATAGTTATACCACACTAAACCCTTCATTGTAAACATTTAGTTTAATTTTTAAAGCAAATGAACATTGGCTTACGTAACTAAGAACTGCCAGTTGGAGAAGTAGCGAGAGGAAGAGATCTCCAAAAACCTAGAGATAACGATTGATCTTTAGAACTTTTAGAGTAATATTGACGATTATTTTTTCTTATCGGGGTTAAACAGCTGATGTTGACGTGATTCAGGAAGAAAAATATCAACATTCCATGCGGCAGTGTACGTGTACTAAAAATTGAAATAAATAAAGCAAGGAATAATCGTTAGAACTGTAGCGATTAATCATTCTCTGCGAACTTCCCTATTTCGTATACATGCAGCAAGGTTCTTCGAGAGATCGCAAAAGATAGATTGTATGGTGGTGTTATTAAAACTGAAGGCTAGTTGCTTACAGAGAACGAATTTCAATGCGTTATCAATCTCTTTACGTAGAGTAATTTATCGACTCTTAATTCCATTTTCATTGATCAAAATTTTCCGCCGATTTCATTCTGTTCAGAGAAGGTGTTCTCCCCTTGTGGGACGCGACCCCAAATGGGGTAGCGAAGCACTTTTCATGGGGTCGGAACATAATTTCAAATAAAAAAAACTTTTTCCACATAGATAGAATGCCAGTTATGGCCTTTCTTGGCATATTAGAAACAACCCAACTTGGCGCGCACGGACTTTCTAGTTTTGGCAACGTTTTTTAGCCTACTTTCCCGTAAAAGTAAAAAAAAATAATAATAAAGCATGAAAGAAGGCTTAATGTATCGTGAAAATATCGTTAAAAATCAAGAAAAGTCAAAAATAAGTGAAGTAATTAAATAAAGATTGAAAAATAAAAAATTTGAAAGTAGGGTATTGAGATGGGGAAAAAGTGTGTCTGTCGGTCTGTCTGTCTGTCCCCCCCCTAATAACTTTTGAACGAATTGTCCGATTGGAAAAATTCTTTTTGCATTCGGAAGATCTCGGCAAGGACATCTCATTTCTATATTTTACTTTTTGATTTGAACAATTTTTTGTTCAATTTTGAACAGTTCAAAAAATTTTAACATTAGCGCCTATGGACAAAATTGAAGCAAATTCTGTAAACTCTGGGCACAAGAGCCAAGTTCCTATTGCAAGCTTATTGAAAGGAGTTCTCGGCGTGAAATATTGATTTGAACAGTTTTTGTTCATTTTTGAACAGTTCAAAAAATTAACACAGAGCTTACGGGGAAATTTCAACCCTATATAAATCCTGATCTAACGGACCGATTTGCTTGGAACAAACTTTATCGGAAAGCTCTTATAACGTAGAACATGTAGAAATAGAAAGTTTATCCAGAACTTACGAGAGTATTTTGCTATGAAATTTTTTGATCGGGATTTTCAAGGATATTTCTCAGTGACTCAATGAGTGAAATAATGAATGAATGAATAAATGAAGGAGTGAAAGAATAAATCAATGAATAAATGAATGAGGAAAAGAATGAATGAATAAATTATTGAATAAATGAAAATATAAATAAATGAGTGAATAAATACATGAATGCGTAAATGAATGAATAAACACTTGAATGAGGTAACGAATGAATGAATAAATGCATGGCTGAATAAATGAAAGAATGAATGAGTGAGTGAATGCATATGTATTATCCGTTGAAAAAGGTATATTTTCAATAATTAGCACTAAAGATAAATAAGAAAGAGAGAGAAAGAAATAGCTAGATTATAAATTTGAATTTGGTGTATACGGGAAAGTAGGCTCGTATAGATCTAGACGGAACTTCTTGTTGTTCTTGTGCTAAGTCAGTCGCTTTAGTACGTGCTCTGGTAAGGCACACTTTGTTTTTGTGTGGTTTTCAATCATTAAATAGTCTGGCTATATGGTTATCCCCTGAAGCATTTATCAATGTATATAGAAATATAGTAGTATTAGAATGAAACTTCGTATATTATTATCGCAATTATACACCCATTCGATACAGTCCACTTAGAAGATATTTTTTACCGACGTGCGAACAATGGCTTCCTTATACTAAACATTGCAAAGAAATTTTCTAGTTACCTTACAACTTCCGTCATATCCTACCAGAGCAAAATCGAACAAAAGTATTTAAAAGAAGGAAACTTACAAAAAATGTTCAAATAATATACAGAATTTTAATGAATTCAAACAATTCTCAGAAATATTCAAATAAAAGCAGTGTATTTTCCATTATATAGCGTCAAAAAATTTTTGTTTGAATCCTTCCACTACTTCTTCAGAATAATTACGCGTAGCGAGAAAAACGCTCATTTGGGCCATCTTTTTTGACGGGACTACCGCCAAAAACTAATCAGCACTTCTTCCCATCAGGGACCATTCCAAGCTTTTTTTTTCTTTTTGTAATTTTTTTTCTACCTCAGTGTGATGAAAAATATGAGTTGAAAACTGTATAAGAAAATATCACGAAAAAAATACATAAAAGAAGTTAGTGCAGCAGGGCATGTTTAAAATATATTAAAATAAAATTCCACTTATCAAAAATAGTAGAGCAATTTACTGCTCGTGAATTAGAATCGGCTTCTTTAAAACGCTGCTTGCTGATTCTCAGTGCTGGTAATTTAACCTTCGTGGATTAAATAGGGTCATATATGACCCCAACGTGATTTCCGTTTGATACACAGTGTAAAGTTGAACTACTAAAACCTTTCAATTAAAAAACATGTGTAAAGTTGACTACTGGCGGTGCAGCACTTTTAGTGGTCAACAGAACGAAACAGGTGGTCAACTTATAAAGGATGGGGATTATTATTGTTTTGTCATTTCTTACATTATGCATTCTTGTAAATAATTAAAATGCTCTTAAGTATGGCTTCAAGTATCTACATTATTTTAAAATAGTAATTAACTGTTTTGTTTAAGTTATCTAAAGTAATATTAGAGAAATTTAACCTGATTAGTTCATAATGTATCACACAAATTAAAAATTAATTAATAAAAAATAAATCTCTTATTAATTAATGAAGATAAGTTGATGTAAAGATTTCCTAAACATACATAATCATTCATAGAGGCTAATTCGTATAGAGAAAGAAAAGAAGAAACTGATTTGAAGAATAAAAGCTCCCTCATAGTAGTTTTATTATATGGTTAAGAGAAACTTTATATTGCTGCTTCAACCATCCAAAGAAATACTGATGGAACATTGCTTCACTAAAAATAAGCAATTAGATGGTCAACTTGCAGAAGGTTTGTATAATATACTTCTAGCCGAGTTTGCTGAATCTAAGAAGTCAATATATACAGGTGTTCAAGATAGATGCTCAAGTCACAAAGGTTTTCGTACATTATGTAATATAAGGCTAATTCCGTACCTTACAAAAGCGCTCAAGTTGCATAGGTACATTACAGAACAAGTTTTACTGTATCTTGTTAACCAACCATTTGTGTTTACTGGCAATATGCGACTTTATTTTTTGGTTTTTTTATATATATAAAATAATGCTATGAATTTGTTTTAATTTTATTTTTCTTAATTTTGCGTTTTTTTACATACGAGACCTTTAAAGTCAGAGAGAGAAAAAAGACATTACAATTTTTGTTTAAGAGAACTGTACAGAAAATGTAATGAAAAATGTTATAAGCGTTTGCAAAATCATTCGTTTCATGTCTGTAATAGTTGCAAATAAAGCTCCAGTTATTTTAAGTTTCCCCTTCATAATTAAAATTTGTTAATACATAAACCAAATTTTACTTATTGTGTCATTTTTTTATGAATAAATATTGTGTAAATTTAAAAAATACATGCATCATAATAAAGTAATTATTGAAGGAACACTAAAAAAGGACCCCCAAAGGTCTTTAGTGTAACCAAAATGGGAGGAACTGACGAGGATAAGTGATCAAATCATATCATCAGCTAGTTTTGTAGCTCTGGCTCTTCTTTTTTTTTTCTTCGCGGCACAATTTGTATGAAATATTAAACATTAATATCAAATCAATAACTTTTTCTTATTTTTATCACATACCTACGTTAGAAATAAATTAAAGCCAAAAACATTATTCCTATTAAAGTTATTCATAACACGGAGCGGAGCCGGAGCAATCGAGTTGGAGAGGGAAAATTAAAAAAAAAAAACTGTCTGTTCCTGTCCCTAGCAAAAGTGCGTCTATAATCCGCAAAATAAGGTATAACTTGCAAAAAAAAACTTGTGCTTCGTTTTCAAACATTATTCTTGTAATTGCATGTTAAAATACTGTAGGCTGCAATAGTTAAGATACTGTGGGCGTTCTTTAAATAATACTTCCGATGTAGTCCTGACAAACACATAAGGCCCATTCCATAGTGACGTGTGTGACATTCAGAGTCACTTTTCAATGTTTTACAATGAAAATACACTCTCCTAAAATTGATAGGGAAAATTTGATTATATAGTTATGTTTGCCATTAGTGGAGAGAACATTTTAGTGTAAACAGTTTTTATTTTTAGTTTTTGCTTTAAGTAGAAAATAACTTCAAACTCATGTGGCGTGTGTGACCATTTTGTAACGAAAAGTTTCAGGTTGGAATAGCAAATTTCATTTTTCTGCGATTTATATTGACATACAAAATTTTATTAAACGGAAATGGGTAATAGATATCTCAAATAATTTCTCCCAATTGCTGCTATGTTATTTCAAGTCTTACATGTTTAATTAAACAATAAACATGCTCGTGACGTGTGTGACGTGTTCAAATAGAAACGGCTATTTATTATATAATTTGAACAATAGACAAAGTTTACAATGTTAATTGTTAAAAATATGCAAAAGAACTTTAACAACGAATTTTTAGATAAATATACTGTAAATTATGAGCTTTCAAAGTAAAATTGTCCACGTGAAGTTGCTGGTCTCTTAGGGTCAATTTTCCAATTACATTATGAAAAATATAGTGCACTATGTCGGGGGTTTTTGGCCATTCTCAGTACTTTCCTAATTTAATCATACAAGAGACTTAAATTTCTTTTGTTCTTACATTGATTATTTCTCCCGGATACTTTTCTCCATCAAAAGTCACAAAAACCTAATTTCCCCGACTGCAAGTTTTACATTTACTATCTTGTTGCTGTTGTTGCTTCTAATGCCACTTGGGAGTCCAAGCTTCCCTTCGCTAAGTGACCAGGAATTAAGGCAGTAAAGAGCGCATTCTGTTGATAGATAAGCACCACAACGGTGGAAGTACAACTTAGCTCATTATGACACCAGATGGTGCCACCACAAAAAAGCCACTTTCCTTTTTTGACCTAAGAGGGAAGGGAATGGAAATGCTCCACCCTCCGGTACCCTCGGTTCTTCCTTCGTACTTCAGGGTCGACGGATTTTACATGCACGTATCCCCAAGTGTACATGAAGGGTCTTCAGTGGGTCGGTTATCAAAGTAGAAATTTAGCAGAGCCATCCACTATTTCTTTTGCATGTGAAGTAGCAAAATAACTTTCAATGAAAAAGTCTAGTATTGAGCAGAGAGCAGCTTTAGTAATTTCACCATATAGCGATTTTTAAATTCGCTTGATGGTCCATCGCTCCATATAATATCTAATTCAGTTTGAAAAAACTCTTTTGTTTCCTCTAACTTCTCATACAAAAGGAGCAGGAAGCATAATATGGTATGTTTGTCATTATTCGGTGCATCCGAACATATTAAATAGGTTCGACACTTCTCAACATGGATAACTGCTGCTGTGAACTTTGCAAATTAAAATGTCCCACACGTCACAATGTGACGTGTGTGACATTTTAAAATTTGATTTTAAACTATACAATATCTAACAAAGTTTAAAGTAGTGATGGATTTGGTCATCTTGATGTATATTAATTTATAAACTAAATTTTTGAGTTAATACTAACATGCATTAATGTTTTACATAAACTTTTTAAAGTGAATGTGACGTGTGTGACCATCAAAAAGTGGTTTTTCTTTTCCCACAACTAAACGTATTTAAGTCACTTTTATTAATTATACACCATGTGTTTTATCTTTAAAGCATTCAATAATATTATTTTTCAACTCCAGTTTTTCCCATTTTCATAGATTTATCATCAGAATATGAAGAAAATAACGGCTGTACAAATCGCAACGAAAATCATTCAAAAAATTGTGTAATAAAACAGTAAATTTTAGGGTATTAGATAAATATTTTGCTCCAAATCATTAGCAAATTTGAAAAATTCAACTTTTTTTACATTGGAATAAAGCTATATTTCTATGAATTTGTGACTTTGAAATTTTTACCACTTGGTATAGCAAATCATGGAATGGGCCATAACCACATTTCCTATTTACAAAATACATTAATATACACATTTTACACACATATATGCACGCAGCGTAACTACTGCATTCGTACTTCGAAGGAGAATCGAAGAAAAACGAAAGACAAACGATAAGTAAAGCAGTAGTATTAAAAGTATTGGAAGTTAAAGTAGTTGTTTTAAATTTTAAGAACTGCAGACGACAATTAATGAACAGAAAATTAAATAAATATTAAATACAAACGATATTTAATAAATAGAAAATCTTAAATAAAAATAATATAAATGAAATATATAGCAATTATATCCCCTTTTTTTTTGCAGTGTATCCTCTACGTTTTATCGACGACTTTAATCTTATACCGAGTCATTTTAATGCCCATCCCCATTTTTTCACTGAGTGCCTCCTTGTCAAACTTCTTTTACCACACGCAGCATCCGTTTGAAGAGCTAATGAAGAACGCTGTTTGTAGTTCTTCATCCTAATCATTTCCGACCGTTTTATTTCCACACGAACTTTCAAACGTCTAACTTGAGACATCATCACTCAAGCGTTGCCGAAGATTTAATCTAAGTAATTACCAGGCATAGATTCCTCCACACTCGGTTGAGCACTTCTATAAGCAGTTTATCGCGAACTTCAACAAATCGCTATTACAGTTATATGGGAGCAAATGTTACTTTGTTCGATGATAAGTAAACGCTACACTGTAGATAAATATTTTTATTCACTTTTCTGTATTTGTTTATCTTCCTGGCGATACTTCGTACTTTTAACATAATGCCCGAGTTAACGCCTCAAGTTTTTGTATTACAGCCTTCATTTTACAGTCTAGTTTTATAGTTAAAATAGGGAAAGGGGTATTTTAAAGTGCTGAGAGAAATTATAACGAATGAGGTAAATTTCGTTAAAACCTTTCATTTTGAAATCTATTCTTGTTAAAAAGTTGAATAGGTATATTAAAGTGCTGAAAGAAATTACAACGTATAAGGTAAATTTTTGTTTAAGTTCTTTATTCTACAGTTTAGTTTTATAGTGAAATAGGTGAAAAGTTATTTTAAAGCGCTGAAGGAAATGACAACGAATAAATTAAAGTGTTGTTAAAGCCCTTCATTTTACATACTAGTTTTACAGTTAAACAGGTAAAAGGTTACTTTAAGTGCTGAAAAAAATTACAGCGATGAGGTAAACTTTTGTTAGAGTTCTTTATTTTACAATCTAGTTATAAAGTTAAAAGGACATATTAAATTGTTGAAAGAAATTATAATGAATAAAGTAAATTTCCGCTAAAATTCTTCAGTCTACATGCTAGTTTTATAAGTAAATATAGGTGAAAGGTTATTATGGGGCTGAAGGAAGTTAGTTATCAACGAATGTGGTAAACTTTTGTTAAAGCTCTTCATTTTACTATCTAGTTTTATAGTTAAAAGGGTAAAGGGGTTTTTTAGTGCTGAAGCAAATTATTAACAGTTTGTTGATGAACATTTTATCAAATAGTAAGGAATCGAAATTTTACATAAGAATAAGTTCTATTACATAGGCATTGTTAAGTTGGTAGTTAAGGGACAGCAACACCTGATTCAAAGTTCCTTTTCAGATCACGTGATATTAATCAGTTAAAAGCAAATAACGGACAGATACAGGTCACATTTTGTAAAGAATAAAGACCTAGGTTTTCAATAGTTTTTCGGAATAAAAGGGTACTGTTTTTTCAATGAATAAATAGTTTATATTTCGACTTATTTTCCCCATAGCCTTCCTTTAGAATGGAAATGTCTACTTATGCACAAGGACTACGTTTATATTCCATTAGTCGAAACGATTTTTAGAAAAAAAAAAGATTATTTATGAAATCGGAATTGTTATTTAAAATATTATAATATTGAATAAAAGTATAAAATTTTGGAAAAACTTGATTTTTTTATACTTATAAAAACTAAACTTTTGTATAAGAGGATTTCTTCCGCAAAGACTCAGATTTTATGAGGACTCGACGTTTAATTTCAACGAGATTTGAAAACGCCCTACCTTTCTAATCAATTTATTTATTTCGATCAAGTGCGACAGACTTATGCACTACTGATTGGTAATCTAGAGTGTAAAATATGTTCGGCAAAGAATAACATAAATAATGGAGCTGAAGAACATAAATGAAAGAATTGCTCGGTGTGACTCCTTATTTTTGATCTTGCCTACAAACATTAATTTAATGTCAAGAATCATACAATCAAAACTTCTTGCAACTTTCAGCACTGGAATTGCTTATCTTGAAGTCCCCTTAGGGTGCCATTTATTTACTGAACCAAAGCAACCCCCCTAAGACCACACACGGAAAGCTACACAGGAAAACAACATTTATTCCATTCATAAAATAAAAGATGGATTTTCGGAGTGCGTGAAAGCCGCACTCCGGCGTTATGTGGCGCCCATTACACCTGTCGAGATTCCCAACCGATTTGAATTGGAAATTCGAAGAAGTTGATTACTTGGGTGGGTTGTTAACGGCGAGAATCCCTTCACTTCACCTGTAGAATGATATCACGTGATGGAATTGTAAATGGAAAATATACAAGAGAAATACGTGAGTCATGCAAACTTTGTGAAATAGAAGTTTTTAGCACTGAAGTCAAGAATGAAGCCTGTGTTAAGGGTACATCTTGCATCCACACTTAGCCGTTCAAAATATTTACGTATGTTCCGCACACTATAATGGTTCATTTTCACCTTTATTTTTTGTTCATAACAAAATAAACTATTATTATACTGCTCTTATTGATCCTTTATTTTATACTTGTTCATAACAAAATAGTTTACCTTATTTTAGTTTATAGATTTTTTTTGTATGAAACTACAAAATATCTAATGAAGCAAATATATTTTTGTTCCTGTTCTAAAAAGTTGTAATACCAATATAATATTACGTTTGAAAAAATACCGAATATCGGTATTGTAATTTTGGTCCGGCATTGCGAACACTAGCCCTAACAAAAAAAAAAAAAAAATATTTCGTATGAGGTAAGTAGGAGCAGTTATTAGGTACGGTACTGTCTCAATAATTATCACCGGCACTCGCAGTAATGACTAGGAATCACGCTAACTACGAAAGGTTTGAAATCACAATTAATAAACTTGAGATTCAAAGAAACTTTTTTTTCCACTCCATTAGCATAGGCGCCTATTGCAGAACTAAAGCAGGATAAATGCGCCCCAAATTCGAAATTTTCTGCTAAAAGATTCATAGAAAAATGAATGGGTTTAAGGGAAAAGATGGTTTAGGACATAACTTTACTACTCTTTTAATAAAAAACCCGGTTTTATTTCTATTTAAATACAGAAGAAAATATTTATATAGTCTTCATTAAGAAACGCCGTTTATTATATGCTGCCAAATGTTAATTTTTAAATAATTACTTTCTAGTACAAAGAAGAAAATCTTTTCACTGTCAAAAATACCTTCGCGGATGGTGGAAGGAACAATGTTTTCTTGATGCTCCTCCCCGTAGAATGCTTTCCTAAAAGAATGAAAAATATTTAAAACTATTTTTTACGCTTAGTATTGCAGGTATTGGACGGGATACCGCCTTTTATTTCCATCGCCCGAAAAAACCCCCAGTAACAACTGTAACAACTACTTCCACTCGAATCTCTTAGCGATTCTGGCTCGTTCCGCTCGCTCTCTAGATACTACATCACTGTTGTCTAGCAGGCGTACGTGTACTTGACTCAATTAAATATTCCTTCCGCTGCAAACAGACAGGGAGAAATTCAGCCCGTTCTCTGAACAACATACGAGAATTATGCACACAGCTAATACCAAAATAAATCATGCAATGCTTACGTAGTATGTTTAGTCCGTAACTCAAGTAAATATTTTTTTCTGTTACCTATAGATAATGAGAACTTCACCCTTTTCCTTCCTCATACGCATTTGCTATATGTACACCTACTTGCATTATCAAAGCTATAACGTAATAACAATTCTATTCTCAAATTGCTTTTTCAGAGAAATAATTTTTGAATAAGAAATATCATTTTACTTGATAAGATAATTTACTTAAATTTTCAATATTATACATCATTATAACAACTTTTTTTCGTTTCGAGAATGTGACAAGAGATGCGTGGTTCTCTTTCATTGCGAAGACAATGTTTAGTCTGTATATGTAATTATGTTTCAAAGGAAACTGTTTTGTAATAAGCATTTTATGCTCCTATGTTTAATTTAGGAAGGAGAAATAAAAAACCATATCAAAGTTTAGTTCGCCTTTCTTATCGTTTTCACCATCATGATGTAGTCTTATCTTGCCTCAGCGTGATGCAGCAGTGGCACAGACGTACAACTCATCATTCCCGATAACCTGAAGAACATTTTTGGTTTTGTGGGGAAAGTCAGAATTATCGGATGAAAGCAGTTTGAATAGTTAGAAAGTTATTAAAGCTTTCCGAAAGACGATTATATTAATGCTTAAAAACAATCGATATTCAAAGTAAATAAGCAGAATTAACTGAAATTAATTACAGAAATTAATCGATATTTATAATCGATATCTGGAGATCGATGATGATGATGATGACGTTCGGTTCCGTAATTGCTTAATGATCAAGAAAAACAAACACATGAGGAATTTAATTCCAAAAACTTAAAAGGAAGACAACATCGGTTGGACGCAAATCAAATTTAGGGATGGAATGTAGCTGATTCAAGGCCTCAATTTTTTTTTCAAGTGCATTAGTACTAGTTCTACCGCATAATAATACGACATAATAAATAAAAAACAAGAACCTCTGACTGGCAGAGTGCCAAGAAAAATCAATTCATGTTCAAGGGAGAAACTGTATAAGGAATGTGCTGTATTCTGTTCTCGTTTCAGTTCGTTAAGCATACTTTATTTCTTACGAGCTGATGCTAAACATAAGATTTTTTACTTTTTTTTTAAAAATAATTTACATGAATCAAAATTTTAAGTCATACTGCACATTCATTTCAAAATACACAAAAAATCAACTAATACCTACTTTAACACGGATAAAAGTCAGGAAAACTATAAAATATTTTCAATACCAAAAACGAAGACTTTCTTCTTCCCTTCCATTTTTCCCCGGCTAGTTTACGGTTTCATTCGAGATTTAAAAAATCTCCAAGCAGAAAACATTTGGTGAAATATATACATTTTTAATACATGCGGAATCGTATAATTATTTATTAAGTGCAGTATATTTGCTTTTGTCAGTAACTGTCAAGCTCAGCATGAATATACACTAGCAGATATCCCGCAGAACATCTGCGGGTTATAAGTTCAACAATCAAACTTGAGAATGATCGCTCGATATAAACAAACAAAGGTGCTGCCACTCCAAATAATCGGAAATTTAAAAAATGAGGTTATGAATGGAAATACTTTTTAAGAAATAGAAAAAAAATTGTTAACGGCCGTTAAGTTACGATTATATATACAAATAGTATGTCACTTTCCTATGCTAATCATTAAAAAAATTTTTAAATATCGTTTTATTATAGTCTGTTTTTTGCATGACATCGTAGGTACCGCAAACTTGAATCGTAACTGATCCACGTTAAATGAAATTTTAAAATCGTAAAAAACGCTATAAAATTCGAAAGGCTTAAGAAAAGATCGCTTGGTATAAATAAATTATGATGTTGCCACTCAAAAGAATCGGAAATTAAAAATTGAGTTATGAATGTAAATGTATCGTATCGTATCGCAAAATTTAATCATAACTGGTCCACGTTAAGTGAAATAGAAAAAAATAGATGTTAAATTGCGGCAAAGTCATTCGTAATTCCTCGATAACAAGCAAGTAAATCATCCACATTCAGAACCCTAAAGCAAGACCATAAAAAGTGACGTGACTGTTTAAATATTGCAATAATTTGTGGCCCTATTATTGTAAATGAATAAGCTAAACTTTTTTAAATAAATGAATTTCACTTAAAAAAAAAAAAAAAAAAGAAAAATTAACGCATCAACAAATATTTAAAGAGAAAATCAAAAGCAAATTTTCTAACACTCAAAAACTAGCAATTACAAAATTAAAAAAAAAAAAAAAAAAATGCGAGTCACAAAGCTAATAAATTAAAAATTGAGAATCATACATATTCAATCCTCAAAAATGCAAATGACGAAACGCAATAAAACGAAAAGTTAATTATAAGTAGACGTTATAGATAGCAATTTTCAGCAAAGGCTGGCTTGTATAATCTGACTCAGGGCGAGCCTGAGATTATACAAAACCCAGGCCTTTGAATATATAGGAGGCAGGAATGAGATTATACAACCCTCCCCCCCCCCCCGAACCCGTCACAATTTGTAACCCCTTTCCGGGGAGAATTTTCGAACAATTGTTTGGAAAATCGTCACAATGCACATCACGAGGATCCGACTTTCTCTCTCTGTGGTGTATTTTGTTCTAATCGAAAAAAAAGTTGCACAAAATTTTTAGCGCAGGCACAAGCCCCATTGATGTTGGGATACATTTTATGCTATTTTGTTTTATTACTTATCTGTTTTAATATATTCTACCAGAAAATAACCCTTTACAGAATATAAGAATCACAAGAAAATTAAATTTCTTTAACGTTTGTACTTCCAAATATGTAAGCAAAAAACGTCCTTGAAGATTTTTCCCCTAAAAATATTTTCATATTTACAAACATTATTCAAACTAGTCAGAAGAAAAATATAAAAAATTCCAAAAATTAACAATGTGTACATAACATAGTTTAGCATAAAGCAACTAATTTACTCATCTTCACTTATAATCAAGTAAAATTAGCAGAATCATAAATTTAATGACCAAAAAAAAAAAAAAATGTTTAGTTTCAAAAACATATTACAATATTCCTATATTAAAACGAAAATAACCACAAAAATACAGTTCCAACATTAGTTTTAATAAAAAGCTCAATTGGCTGCCTTTTTTTTATATCTTTAAAGAAAGTTTAGACAAAAAGCATTTTCTTAATAAAGTGGGATCTTTCAAGAACAAAGTTAACATAAAGTAATTATTTTTAATTAAAATTTACCCCATAATGCAGGGGTTCGCTACAGCGTTTGGGGGGGGGAGGGTTGTATCAGGGGTCTTGATCTACTGTTTGGCCGATTTGGGGGGATGTTTTTGGGGTAGTTCCGTAGTTTTTTAGGGGTGCGCCATCGCTCTGAGGAGGGTGAGGATACCTACATTAATGTTTTCCTTTTTAGTAAACAAATATCACCAAACTTCAAGAAGCGCAACAGAAGTTCATGGTTAGATTCATGGAGGGGGGCCTCCAGTTATTTGGTGATTGTTTTTAATCTTACTTTCTAAAAATGGTACAATTTACAATTACAGTAAATTTATAAATGCTTGTCCCCACCCCCATCCCCTCGGGTCTGAGTCCTGAATCTGCCTATGCAGAAGTTTGTGGACAAATCAAATAATGCCTTAAGCCCGCTAGAAATTGTACAACAACTCAATTTTAATGTAAACAAATACAAATTTTAAAACACTCACAAGTAAAATAAATTTCAAAAATTGTACTATTGGTACAAAAACTTTAAGATAAAACTTTGAATTAAAAACTTTCAAAAGTAAAAAAAAAAAAAAAAAAAAGATCAAATGAAGCTCTATTAAAAACTAGTCATTAACTAAAGTGACAATTAGAATCTGATGAAAAAATGCAAAATTTTCTAGTTGAAAATTAATTTTCAAACAGCAAGTAAGTATATAAGTTCAATGAAAACAAATTTTCTACTGTTTAAAATAGTCTTAAACAAATCATTGTAATAACATGGCAAAAATTTTCAGAACTAGAAATGGATGGAGTTAAAAATT
Source organism: Octonoba sinensis (assembly GCA_038502835.1). NCBI lineage: Eukaryota > Metazoa > Arthropoda > Arachnida > Araneae > Uloboridae > Octonoba > Octonoba sinensis. The sequence continues at coordinate 9,405,122 of CM076606.1, read as the reverse complement.
AACATTGCTACATAAATCTCTTTATGTTTGCAAGCTTTCTTTCTATGAAGAATTATTTGTATAAAAATGCTAAATCACAGCAGTAAAGGAAGGGAGGGGGTTTTGGCCTGACCCATGAATAAATGAAATGATACACAAACATACACATGCTATATGTGTAAGCATGTATGTTTATATTATGATTGCCCCCCCCCCCCCACACTATTGAATGAAACCTTATCCAATAGTGAATAAGGATGATAAGTAGGATAAGGAGAAATCCTTATCCTACTAATTGCAACTGAAGAACAAGATCAATCAAAATAAAAAATTCAAGAAATACAAAAAAACAACCAACTAAAGTTTCAACAAATAAATGCTTTTTAAATCATTTGAAGCATTAAGTATCACACATACAAATGACTTATGCATCAGGTACAGTTTCCGTTCAGTAAATTAATCCAAACAAGGAGCAGGTCTTGGGTGAGCATTAAATATGTAAAGGCAACATGAAATATAAATAACTGAAATAGCATGATAGGTGTTGCCTTTTGAAATTTTAACCAATAACAGGTATGAGTTCCTGTAATTTGTCTATGTTTACAATTTTTATTTCCAAGTAAGGGAATAGTAAACTAGGAATTAGTAACAAGTGGCACATCCAACAAAAATTTTGAAAATCAACAGAAACACATTATTGATCACCGGTCAAAATTACAAATGAATGGTTATCGATTGATTTGGATTATTTGATACGAACAAGCACTCGTAAAAGCAATATAGTCCGAAATCAACAACAATAATATCTTAGGTGGCGGTCCCCATTTAAGCCAGTAGGGTGACAGATTGTAAACAAGAGGGAATTTGTTACCTTTGCTTGTCAGTTTGACGGTATTCCTGTGCATGTATCCATCTTTGTGTATAAGCATATCTGCGGTATCGTGAAGGCAATAACACGAAGAACTGTCCGAATTCCACTCGTTGAGCATGCACTTGGCGCCCTGGTAACACAGGGCCCAGGCTTGTTCTTCACTGAGGGCCGCATTAAAGGCTTGCAGAATGGCCGAGAGCCGTAGGCAGCCCCGGCTGTCTAGCGAGCAGCGCGGAAACAGGTGGCAGTCGCCAGCCATATTGCGGCTGCTCTGCTTTGCTCTGCAGAGTGCGCGCATACATGGAAAGGCGCGCGGAGCGACAGCAACGTAGGCGCGAGTTCCTGTCGCCACAGAGGCGAGAAAGTCGCCAACGCGTAGCTGCCGATGTTCAAGCAATAAAAGGAAGCTACTGAAACTTTCACTTCTTATGAAAAAATAAAATTCTAAAACAAAAACAGAATCGAACTTTCAGTTTTATACATTTTTTTTTTTTTGCTATTATTGTAAACACATTATCAGAAATTTTCCCATCTTTTCCTTTTCATTAAATAATATTTATTTTAATCCAGCTCATGAAAATGTTCCGAAATCAATCACTTTATACCCTACTCTGAACAAGAATGCAAGTATCTTCAGGCAGAGGGAGCAACGGGGCAATTGGCTAGCCACCCCTCGGGGGTCAAGTATTATTTAAAATTATCTAAAATAAGAAACTAGAGCTTAATAATTTTTCAAAGTAAATACAAATTATCCGCGAAATAGATAAAATTTCAAGGAACCCCCCGCCCCTCCTTAGCAAGATCATGTGTCTTCGCCTGTGTATTTCCTCCTATAAAAAGTCGGCATTTCTTGCATAATGCCTGATTTTTTTCAAAGATGAGAGCACTCCTTGCAGATGTTTTGGTTGGGTTTTCAAGCTCAAGTTTCGTTTCTTTTTTTTTCTTTTCAAAGAGAAGGCAGAATAAGCTCTTTCTGCGACTTTTGAAAGTGCCTTCAAAGTCATTCACTGCATTCCGAGAGAAAAGAGGTGATTAATGCATAAGCGAGAGATTACTGCCTGTGTAACTCTTCATTCTAGTATTAAGATGAAAATATTTATAACTAACACCACCTGCTGACTTTTTCCTTAAAAAAAAGTCTGCAGGTGAAAAAAAAGCAAGAAAAAAATTTCAGCTGGAAAAAAAGCCACCATTTCGAAGTGCTGCCTTTTTTGTTCGAAAGTGCCTTCGAAGTCATCCATTGAAGATTATACTTTGATTTTTGGAAGTATTCTCTCTCATTGTATTAAGTAATATTATCGAGAAAAGTAAATGAAAGAATCAAATAAGGGTAGTACAGCTATAAGTATTTTCATCTAAATGCCAGAATGAAAATTTTCAAGGGCAATAATCTCTCGCTTTTGCATTAATCACTTCTTTTTCTCAGTTATGCGACGATAAAATTTCAACATCGTGTTTTTTTTTTTTCTCTTCTATTCTTTTAACAATATTCTATGTTTCAAAGATAATCTCATACAAAATACTGCTGTTCTTGATTTAATGCAAAACCTTTTTATTGAAAAAGTTATTCGAAATAATATGAAAAAACAAAAACAGTGTTCACTTTTCAATTGCTCCCAAAGCATGTAAGTTAGGTAAATTCTATTCTAACTCTTTTCCCGTGTTACCAGTTTTACACGGGCAATTCATTAATTGAAATTAACCCTTTGACTGATCATCCCGCGATTTCCACGTGCAACGTAAAATGTAGCGAAAATTGCTCATTCCACTATTTCCACGGGCAACGTAAAAATATAACGAAAATTGTTCATCCCGTGATTTCCACGGGCATGAGTTTTTTAAGTGAATTTAAACTATTAACCCTCTGTTTCATCGTAAAAACGTCAGTAATGCAATTTCTCAAGTATTTGGACATTAATTAAGGTTTTATTCCAGAGATGGCTTTAGTTGCATAAAATAGACCAATTTTTAGCGAATCCAATTCGCTAAGAGAAAAAGGGAGTCGTCAGAGGGTTAAACTAAAATTCTTTTCAAAGTTTGCTGCTGTTTATTTACTTTTAAATTTAAGTTGGTCTAAAATAAAGTTGGATTTCATTAATGTTTCTTCTTTTATCGATCTCCTGCGCTGACATGACGTAGGAGAAGGTGGAGCAAAGTGGTCATGTTTGCCTAAAGACAGCTGGGGTTGCCATAGAAATGTCAAGATTGTAACATGAAAGTATTAAGAATATGTGGCTTTACTCTTTTCCCTAGCAATTAGCCATGTTTTTAAAAAATAATTCATTTATTATTTTCTATGATTTTTTGAAAAAAAGAGTGCACGTTTAGTCCAAACTGCCTCACGGTCGGGGTACTCTGGACATGGATAGGAAGAACAAAGAATTAATTATTTCCAAAACAGCTTTTTATTCATAAAGCTAAAGCTCATTAATAACTACAAAATACAAAAAAAAGCAAGAAAATCGATTGACAAACAGCCTAGTTCAGTTGATAAACCAATCGTTGATGAAAATGATTAAATCTTAAAAATGTTAAACGAATTTAATTTTGATAGGAAGAGGTCTATTAGTTGCTGGGGCGCTTTGGGTAGGTTTTGGGGCAGATTGGAGGTTGTCCAAAGTGCCCCAAGGTTTACTGCCCAGACTTCCCTATAGGCATGAGCTAGAGTAAAACGTTAAATATCTTTGTATTAAGCAAACTTGAATAAATAAAAGCACTGTGACTCTGCATCTCAAGATAGTACACATTGGGGAACATTCATAAATGATGTCACGCTTCGAGGGGGGAGGGGGGTTCTTGAAATTGTTACAAGGGGAGGGGAGGGGGTAAGAAGAAGTGTGACATCATGCATTATACAACATAGCGTGACATGTGACAAAGGGGGGGAGGGGGTCCGCTGAAGTGTGACATATTGTGACAAAGGGGGGGGTCAAATATATGTGAAAAAAGCGTGATATCATTTATGAACGGCCCCTTGGGACCAAACTCCTATATATTAGGTCGAGAACATGTAATAAAACGAGAAAATAGGGTATTAGTAAAACTTACCGTATCAGGCTGTTTACAGTTATAGACTGATCTAAAGTACATAACCAGATGAAAGTTGCTTATTATGGCGCCAAAACTTCGTTATCAGCTCATTTACTTTTCCCGCCAACAAAACCGGGGAGTTTTAAATAATACTGGTTTACAAAGGAGGGTGTGCCCCGATGTCCAGTGCACCCCACCAGTAGCGGATTTAGGTTTGAGGGGGCCTTAGGCCCAAGACGATATGGTGCTCTTTTTCTTTCTTAACAGCATATATATAAAAAAATATAAACACATATATCTGTGTACACACATATATGTGTGTGTATAAAATAATGAAAATAATAACAATAATAATAAGAAATATAATTCAGGGGCAAAATTCAGGAAAAAGATGAAAAAAAAATCTAATTTCGTAAATAAATACTAATATGCTAGCATTAAAAAAAAGTTTTTAAAAATCTTTTTGTTAGATATTTCAGATTTTAGTACTAGCCTGATTAATTATTTTAACAAAGAAATTCTGCCCTCAAAATGGTACTATGCTTAGATAGTAAGAGCGCGCGCGCGCAATAAAATAAACTTTAAAATTTGGTCTTACAGTTTACAGAAAACCCAATCGATTTTTAACTTTGTCCTCTTAAAAATTTTGGCGCCCCTCAAAATTTGCCGCCCTAGGCCCGGGCTTCACGCGCCTAAGCCTAAATCCGCTGCTGCACCCCACCTTCCCCTACAAGTGAAGTTTATTATTCTTTTTTACACTTGTCTGCTGTTTATTTGCCTTTAAACTCAATTGATCTATGCAAAGTTGAATTTCATTTTTGCTTCTTTTTCATTTCTGCTTCTTTGGTCGATCCCTCGCGCCGACGCAACGCATAAGTGAGAGAATTATAAATATTTCTATCGAAGGTATTGGGAAGTGCTCAAAGTGGCGTCTTTCTCAACTCACGCTATCGAAGGAATGACTAGAGCGTCTTATCGTAGGCTTCTGATGTTGTATTCATCCTGTTGGCGGCAACAATCATTCTCGCAACAGGATCTTCCAGAGTCTTTGCATAGCAATGATTGCATGTGCCCCTTGAAAATGAAATACAGGTGTTGCTCATCCGGATAGAAATAAATTTGTTTCTGAAATGACAAATTTCTTCTTGTCGGACATATAGTAAAACCTGTAAAGTTGACCACCTTCGCAAGTTGGCCATCTGTCTAAGTTGATCACGTTTGTCAGGAACGGAATTAGCCCTATATTATATATACTACAGGGAAAGTTTTGTAACTTAACCATCTAATTTACCACCTGTCTATATTGACCACTTAAGTACGCCAAATGTGGGTTGGAGTATATAAAGCCCTTTCTAAAAAAGCCTTTTCTAAATTGACCGCCTAATTATTACTATATTTATTTTTTTTATCTATTTTTGCAAAGATAAAAAAACTTAAATAACTTCTCCATGATATCTTTTATGCTATAATGTTAGACTAGTATTTGTCTTTATGGTTGAAGCATCAATGTAAAGTTTTCCTAAACCTCTTTGTTTAGTTAACCCCATGGGAAATCTACTATGAGCACTCTTTTATTTTTCAAGTAAGTTTCTTCTTTTTTCTTCTAACTGATCTAGCCTTTTTAAAATTAATTAAATTTATGCATTTTTAGGAAATCTTTACCATTAAATAAGTAAGTTACATATATAATAAGATATTATCTTTATTTTTGCTCAGTGCTTTAATTTAAAGTTTTATAGGATACATAGTGAGTCATTCAGATTAATGATATTTTAGATAATTGTGAAAAAATAGCTAAGTACTAATTTTAAAGTAACGTTAATACATGAAGTTATATTTTAATTAATTACAAATGAATAATCGCATAGTGTAAGAAATGACAGAAAAAAATCTCCACCCTCTATTTTAAGTTCACCACCTGTCTAAGGGACCCGTTCATAAATGATGTCACACTTTTTTCAATATATTTGACCCCTCCCCATGGGAGGGGTCAAATATTGTGACTAAGTGTCCCAGTTCAACATCCCTACCCCCCTTTGTCACATGTCACGCTAAATCACATTATCATAAAATAAGTCTAATTTGCTGATTTTAAATGTTTTTATAGAAATCAAAATGGGCGATGTCACACTTCTTGTTACCCTTCCCCTCCCCTTGTCACCAACCCCCCTGTCACACTGTCTTAACCTCTTCAGACACCAAAACTAAGCACAAACAATTTTGACGCAATTTTTTGGTTCTCTGATTCTCTAAATTTTTTTCTCTGATTTAATTTGGTTGTGATTTAAAAAATGATTACAAAGCAAAATAACTAAAAAAATTTTTTTTTTTAATTTTAATTAATAATTAGTTTAAATAATAATTAATGCTCAATTTCCATGTCTTCCATGTTTAAAGCGAAGTAAACTTTCTGTTGATTAATTTCAAAAACAATTGTGTGTTTTAGCTTTCAAATTGCACAAACAGTAGTTAATAAACATTATTTTAAAATATACCCAATTGGGTACACTTGGAATGAAGAGGTTAAACCCTCATCCCCACCTCGAAGCGTAACATCATTTATAAATGAACCTTAAGTTGACCACTAAAGTGCTGCACCGCAAATGGTCAACTTACACAGGTTTCACTATACTTGTAATGATACAAGTATGAGATTTAACTACCTGGACTCAACTACCAAGTCGGAACCCCACTACCTGGTTCCGATTGAGCCAAGCTACCAAAACTACTTACGTAAAAGGTTTTTTGAACTTTCCGCTCTTGTAAGAATGCTTTGCAACAGTTTTTATGCGCTACATTTTAAAACTCCGCAACTTTTTTTTATTATTGTTTTTTAAGAACTAGGGGCCAATTTCGACTCGTGATGTTCAGATTCTGGAAATTCTTTGGCATTTTAAAAAGATGTTCAAAAACTGCTTTCATAAATTAACAAAGGGTATAGTATCCATTAAGATGAACAATATGTACTCTGATATAAAGCATTTTATTCTGAAGTTTTCCATACTTCATACCGAACATCAGCTTGCGCAGAACTTAAGCAACGAGCAAATGTACCCGTACCGGAAGTTTAGCGGTCATCATAAAAGTTAGGAATTAATAAATGTAGTGGGTCGTGGATGGTTAAATCTTAAGTTTGTCAACTGTGCAAAGAGTATAACTTAAAATATAATTATAAAGATGCTTTTTTCCACTCTTTTATTTTTATTTTTATTTGTTTATTTATTTATTTATTTTTAAGTGGGTAGGCTAGTGGGGTGGGGTAGTGGTGATCGCTGGCCTCTTACGTTCAAGTTTAGAGGTTCAAAACTGGCCTAAGTCAGTATACATTTTTGAGATACAAAAAAGAGACAGCGCCCATGTCGTATAAAAATACAGCACATTTAAGATCATTTGATAATCTGTTTAGTTTTGATACTCTCGGCTAAATTAATTCCCTAGTACAGTTTCGCATTGTCTGAGTCAGGTGCTTCACTCTTATTAAGAAACTAGGCTTTAAAATTCGCAAGTTTTATTGGCATTCTCCGATATTGGTGCCAAATGAAGGGGTAGGTTCCAGTATTTAGGGAGCGCATTAGATTTGCAAAGGATGAGAGCCAATACGCGGCCACATTAAATACAACTTCCCGAGTCTATAACTTTTAATATTATATGCACAAGTCATAATCAGTTATTTTTCTGGAAGGCTGATAGGGCTATTGTCGTATACTTTTTCAAACATATTAACAAATGCATCAAGAATGAGAAAAATGCAACTTTTTTTATTTCTATGCAGCACTACATTGTACTCCTCCGTGACGCTGTAAAAAGGCGGTGTGCTGTTGTATAATATACCACGGTTAAGCCAGAATTTTGCTTTCGGGCGAGGGTGGGACCGAGGTCAAAATTAAGGATGCCTCACATATTGATTTTGCCGGATATCGGATAACTGGTGTCATTCTCTGACGAATCCGTACCGTATAACCGGCTCTGTTGTTGGAAAAGCCAAAATTTATTATTTTATTTTAAAGAGGATATATATATATATATATGTATATACATATTTAAGGAAGGTACTGAGAGAGAGAAAAGTATAAATAACTTGGCCTTTTTTTTTAGAGTTCAGGATATTTTAAACCTCAATGACATTGTTAAATATAATTATTGTTAATGCAAGAAATATAATAAGACGGAGTTTATCCAGTATATTTATTTCTTTACTTCTATATAAATTTAATCAATGTTAAACGATGAAAATATTTTACTTCGTTTTCTTTTAATTCATATGAATTTTCTTGCAACTTCTGCTCAAACTCGAGTTTGAGGGCCCCAAAACTTTTACAGCTGCCTCATCTTGAGGGGCCGTTCATAAATGACGTTACGCTTTTTTCTCATATATTTGACCCCCTCCCCCCTTTGTCACAATATATCACACTTCAGCGGACCCCCTTCCCCCCCTTTGTCACGCGTCACGCTATGTTGCATAATGCATGATGTCACACTTCTTGTTACCACCTCCCCTCCCCTTGTCACTCTTTGTCACAATCTCACGAAACCCCCCTCCCCCCCTCGAAGCGTGACATCATTTATGAATGATCCCTGACTTGATCCATCACTGGTTTGGTGACCTCTGTGGTATTACACGATTAAGCACAGGCGGCAGTATATCTTTAAACGCTGTCTTTTTTCATTTCCTCTTTTTGGGAAAGGTGTATATCTAGAGCTATGCATTAACCAGAGGCCGAGCATTTTCAATGAAAGGGAATCTTAAGAGAAAAGCATCTTACAGTCTTGAAATGTTTATTTTTACTTATCACGCCTTCAACCGAAAAGTGTTAAGACATTTATTCTATTCCCTCAAGGTTCCATCTTCCTTGAAAAGAAGTTATGTGTGAGCACTCTCACATAAAGCGAAATCAAGGCTAGACAGAGAAATATTTTCATTGAGAAATGACATAAAGCTCCGTTCTTACGAAAATAATAGAACTTATGGATAAAAAACATGAAGCTCTTTTTTAGTATGAAGAATAAGGAAGTCTGAAAAAATAACATTCAATCCTCTGGCGGCGTATCCCGCAATTTCCACTGGAGCGCAGATGTAGCGAAATTTGTGAAACCCGTGGTTTTCGCAAGGATGGATTTTTTCAGTCTATTTGACTATGCAAACCGATCTATTCCCGTTCGTGAAGGGGAATCGCAAAAAAAAGCTAATTTAGAGTAAAGTTTCGAGTTTTCTTTTATTTGCGCAGTCCGTGGAAATTGCGGGATACGCAGCCAGGGTGTTAAGACACTGATAACTTTTGATGGAAAATATAAAGACTGATAACTAGTCGACCCACCCGGAATTCCGCTCTGCGCATGTCTGTAGAGGATTATTCATAAATGATGTCACGCTTCGAGGGGGAGGGGGTCAAATATATGGGGAAAAAAGCGTGATTTATGGGCGGTCCCTAGGTTATGCTCGTGATACAAAATATCAACAGTAATTTCAAAAGTACTTACTTATAAGAAAAGTCTGACGTGCTAGAAGTTTTGGTTAAGTGGTTTTTTGATGGAATTTTTCGGTTAAGTTGAAGGATTCTCTAAGATTTCTTTATCATAAGTTCTATTCATTATGTCGGAATTGCAATTAAAAGAAGAAACATGTAAACGCTGATGTTTCAAGTCTATATCCGATTGGATATCTATCGGAAAATCGACGCATCCATTAAGGGGGTATTCTAGTGTAGAATTTTGAAAAAAAATCGAAAAAATGTTTTTTCATATTTCCAAAGTTTAGACATTCAAGAATATGCCATTAAAAGGATTTTTCAAAATTCTTATTATTTCATGAGTTACAGCCGTTTTAGTGACGTGGCATCGGTTCCTGTCCGACCGCTACAAGTCAGCAAAACACGGTAGGCGTTCCCGAGTCCCTACGATTGAATATCCCTTATAAAATCTTTATTGTATAGTATCCCTTTTAAATCTATATTTAATTGAAGGACATAGGAACTGGTTTTGCTGGAATATTCTCCTTTTAGTAAGTTTTGACTTTTAGTAAGTTCCTTAAGTCAGTTTTGAGCCAACCTTCGTACCAACCTTCGCAGTTAGCATTTTTAATGAAGGTTTTATACCCATATTAAAAATCCTAGATTTTATGGGAATCACGATTGGACCAGGAGCTAATGCTTTTGCAGCGAGACGGGACGAAGCGCGTATCGAGCGCTCGGAACTCCGGACTTCAGAGGCGTCAAAGGAGGGTAGAACTGCTCGTCTTCCCCAGAGAACATCGGAGAATGAGCATTTTGAAGTAGAGGAAGGTTTCTTATATGGAGCAGGAATCGCCGATTAAAAATATGTAGTATTCTGTACCATTCTAGAAGTAAAATTGAGAAAACTTGTATCAAAACTTGAACGCGTTTTTCTCGGAACAACTTTTTTCGAGCTGGCGGTAAGAATATCTCGAGTTCTAACGGACCGATTTACTTCAAATTTAGAAAGGATGTTCTTTATACATCATAGGCGTAACTAGGCTTGGTGTAAGGGGGGTCACCCTAAAAATGTACAGACTAAACACCAATAAGAACTGTAAAAGAGTTGAAAATGTACTAGTCATAAATACTTGTCTCTAAAGATATACTCCGTGTTTATATTTCAGGCATCTCCCGTGGGGGGGGGGGGGGGGGTTACCCCCTCGGAGCAAGTCAACTCTCCCCCCCCCCCTTGGCAAAAAAATTGAGATCACAAGCTTTACAAAAGGAAAGAAAAGAGAAATTACGTGTTTTTTTGAAGACACTTGACTTTCAGAAGCACTTTCAGGGAAAGGACATTGAACACTATCACGAGCGACACCAAAAGTAACTTAATAGGTATGACTTAATTTTGAAAAAAATTGCGGGGGGAGAGTAACCAAATTCCTTTCTGTTTCCTCTAACATCACCAAAGCATCCCGAAATTGCATTGCTAGGAAGATTTCAAAAAGTTCCCTGGGGAGAGCCCTCGATTCCTTGCCTCCAGAGTTAGCCTAAGCATTTTAGATGTAAGACCAGATACAAAAATTTAAGTTGCAGAAGCCCCAAATACCCACTCCTCTAACTTCACCAAAGATCTAAACATACATCTACAATAATATATATACATCAAAAAGCTATCATATATGTAAAAAAATTCATATCAACATCCTTTCTAGTCATATATTATCTAGATATATGTATATATAAAGGGTATGGTTTTGAAGCATACACTGCCCTTCCTAATTCTTAACATGCTCCCCCTGCTCCGGAGCCAAGGCAGTATCCAGAATTTTTTTTCAGGGGAGCCCAGACTTTGACACACTTATGGTAAGCAAAGTTTCAGGGAGGAATATATGATACATTGCAAAAGATTTCTGGGGGGGGGGGGGCATGGGTCCCTCCTTCCCCTCTGGATACGGCCTTGATTTACAAAAACATTAAACATTCATTACTAGATCTTAATTCAAACGCAATAGAAAATTCAATATTTAGCGCTTAGCAATCTCCTATGTCCAGGCATTCATAATATTAAAACTGGGAAATAGTGGAATTTTAGAGAAAAAATCCAAATTCCCCTACAAAAATGCTCATCCCCACAATAAATTTCTAAAAATTTTGTTAAATTTGTAACAAAACATGCCTCAGAAGTGGGAGCGCCTGAATCAAACTTTCTTTTCTTTTTGGATGACGAACGTGTCCATCGCTGGAGTGCAAACATTATTATGTATCGAAAATATTTAAAAATTTAGCTAAAATATAAATAATCCTTGATTGTAAATTAAAATGCAGCATTAAACCGTAGCAGTGAGATTGGAAACGTTGAACGGATGATTGGACGCTGGAGTGCAAACATTATTATGTATCGAAAATATTTAAAAATTTAGCTAAAATATAAATAATCCTTGATTGTAAATTAAAATGCAGCATTAAACAGTAGCAGTGAGATTGGAAATGTTGAACGGATGATTTCCAGAGTCGTAATGCAATCAGTGATGGACCATAATAAGAAAAAAAAAACATTTAAAATATAAGAGATGAGAGAACATCTGTAAATGAGAATGCAATGCAAATACAGTTCATCAGTTTTCTAATCGGTTCATCTACAAAAATTTTTTTACCAAAATGGGTTTTTGGACAGGAAGTCATAAATAAATAAACTGCTCTTTAAGTTTCTTGATGAGCATCCCTTCCTGGCTTGAGGGTTTAACCCATTAGGACAATTGTTGGCTAGGGGTCCTTCATTTTCAGACCCGAGCGCCTACAACACCGGTTTATCAGAAAAAAAAACTCCATCACAGTAAAGAGGCTATATCACAGTAGAGAATATTTTCCACGGAACTTATTACTTGTGCGATTGTATTCCCAAATTGCTGCCTTTGGGTAAAAAAGACCCTCTGGAACGATTGAAAGGATCTCTGTTTGTCTGTGTGTGGTATGGTGGTTGAAGCCACCTTTCGCGCTGTAAACCCCCAAGGTGATAAGGGGGTTGATTATAACTAGATGAAAAGTCCTCTTTATTATGAGCTGCATACTTTGGTCATGATCACAACCCTTCAGAGAAAGAGGAAATAAAATCATATGCATATGTGTTTAATTTTCTTAGGGGAAAAAAAATGTGCTTTGCAGGGTCATAGCCAGAAATTTTTTAGTGTGCCTAAATGTGCCTAAATAAGTAAATACCCAATGGGGGGATTGAACCCCCAACCCCCTCCCCTGGTTACGCCTGTGTTATACATCCCTTTATCGTGTGAACCTTGCTCAAAACTATAACTTTTCATTTAGTATGTTTAAAAATTCGGAATATGCAAAAAAAAAAAAAAAATCAAACAGCCGCCATTTGTAAGATTTCATTTTTTAAAACTTGTCCAAGGTTCATACGATAGCCGCATCAATAATAATTAAGAATCCGTCTGTTTTTTATTTTTCAGATCACCAGGAGGGTTGGAATAATGCACGCCATGACACCCTCTTTTTTTTTTTTTTTTTTTTTGATCCCCCACTTTGACTGCTCATAACTCCGTCAATTTTAAATTTTTTTTTTGTTATTTTTTGTATGTAATAATAAAACACCAATAAACAAATGATGGTAAAATGGATGATAAAAATATTTTTGGTTTCCTTTGTACAACGCTTCAAAAACCGGGCGAAATTCATGCCTCTACACTAGAATACCCCCTTAAAAGACCTCTTCTTAGATGATTGATTTTAAATCTGAAATTTAAGAGAAGCGGTACCTGATTAGACCGTGGGTCCATTTTTCGTCATTAGCCGGCACGATAAGCTTTAAAATGAGGGTTAAATCATAGAATTTGATAAAGGAATAAGAACAGTAGACTTTACAATTAGAAATGAAAGTACAAATTCATAAGTAAAATGACCTGAGAAACCGAAACTAAAAAAATCACGAGGAAAAACGAATGCGGTTAACATAATATTTGTAGTGCTGCCATCTTTTGATTTATTTTGATAAAATAACATAAATTGCGTGCTTAAAATTTAGTTAATAATTATTCAGTGATTGAATTACTTAATAAGAAGTATTTTTTAGTATTATTAAATGATAAACCTTTATTAAATTATCTGAACCCATATACTTCCACTTTTAAATTATATTCCAATAATCTTCCACTTTTAAATTACTTGCAAGTATGCTTATTTGTTTTAATTTCATTGAAAAACGTGCTCCAGAAACATCTCACTCTTAACATTTAACAAAGCATGAGTCAAATTATTAGCGGGAATGCTTTTTAAATAAAAGGCATTCCCACTAATAATTTGACATTTTAAAAATGAGAAGTTTAAAAGTGGTAGCCTAGTGGTTAGAGCGTCGGACTTCTACCTGGGACGTAGCGGTTCGATTACCGCTGAAGACCACCATGTACAGTTAGGAACACGTGCATGTAAAATCCGTGGACCCCACTACCTCTCCCCGTGCGCAAGCAATCCTAAGGCCTTGGCTGACATGTCGGGATCTGGTGGAGAAAAGTACATGCAATTATCCGTTAATAATTGACGTTGTCAGAAAAAATGGTGGTGTAAGTCACGCGATCAATATTTTGAGAAAACCAATATTTTGCATTACGATTTTAGAGTGACGGTATCTAATTTAAAAATGTATAAAAAACTAACGTGCCATACGTTGATTAATTTTTGAAGTATTCTTTAGTTGACTTTAAATAAAGGTCTTCCCATACTAGGAAAAGTGAATATACTACATTTTCAAACATAACTTGACATCATCAGCATGTTTCTCACCACCCCAATTATTATTTAAAGGTGGTGGTGTGTACTCATTTATCGTCTTTAACGCTTGTTGATGGCAATTTTTTGAATTACACGATTGCTGTTATTATATCATTTTCGAAGACATAATCTACCATGAAAGTTGGGCTTGTGATCCAATAGCTCAGTTGTTCTCAGACGTAAAGTAGCCCCAGATCCTAGAATGCTTTCGTAGTTGTTATACATCAGAAACAAACGGCTTAGTTTTTACCAGCAACGATACATATCAATGAAGGGGCCTTCGGTGGCCGAACGGTCTTAGTTACCAGTCTCCGCCCGCTGCTTGCGCGCAGTAACGAGGTCGTGGGTTCGATTCCCACCTTGCCCTGGGTGCATTCTTGTAATTTCCTTCCTTGTATTGTAATAAATTATCGTACTGTCCTGTTCTATCTGTAATATTGGACGAGAGTTTGAGGCATATCCATTGAGAAAAGCAAATAAACTCGAAAATATATGTGACCCGAAATGGTCGTAAACAAACATACATATCAATGAAGGGATGATGACAGTAATATACCATGTGACTATATTCCAAAATTTTCATTTAAAATTAACACCTTAAAATTTGTGCAATTCTTCATTTGCAGTGGTCATTAATTTCTTGCTGGAACCAATACAAAATATAATTCTTTAAAATTAAATATAAATTTTACTTAACATCGAAAAATAATAATTACAACTTCTATTTTGGCAACGGAGGACAGCTCTTGGATTTTGAGGCGGTCAATCAAACAGTGTGTGGTGCGTGTTATTTAATGGTGGTTCGTGAGATTCCGGTGTTTTTACAAAATGAAGAAGTTTTATCTTAAGAAAGAAGAGTCGCAAGAGGTAAGATGCGCTAATTTTTATGTGTTATTTAAATGATTTTTATATCTTTAATATTAAGTGTGACTTACTAAAGTGCAGCTTCGCAAAATCGAATTAAGGATAGAAGCAGGGGGAAGGAAATCTTATGAGCAAGATTTACTTTTGAAATAAGATATAAAAGCCTGACACAGTTGTTTGTTAATCTCTAGTTCAGCAGCAGGCTTTACTTTCTTTTATCAAATCATTTTCTTAATGCATGAGTGTTCATTCATATATTTACACTTTATTGGTCCAAATTTACGTAAGCGTAAATCTTTTATATATGTCTGTTTTTTTGAGTGTTGGACACTATTGATGGATATTAATTAATATTATTTCATGAAGGTGAGTATTTTTAGTTTTGTAGCGCGTATGCAATATACAATAATTTTAATGTACAATTTTTCACGACAAAGGTTACACTGAAGTTAATGAAGGTTTAGGTCAGAGGTGGACGGCAGGATTTTATCCAAATGTCAAAAATAAAATAAATTGAAAGGTAATTAACTTCCACGTGCCCACCTTATGTTTTCTTACATTGTTTGCATTTTTTTTTTTTTGCTTGAGTAAACATTTGGGAAAAAAGAGGTCGAGTACAATGTTAATTGAGTACAGAAAATCATGAAACGTTAATTATAATTGAATAGAGTATTCTTAAGATTTGTTGAAGTTTTTTGCTGTATGTGACTTTGAAGAGTTTTACTATGAGGATGGTATGCTGTCAATTGTTGGGTTAAATCTTCCCTGCCAATCTGTTTCTGGAATTTGAAAGCACCTTAAATCGCATTAACATCATTTTATGACCATATTTAAATGAGAAAATATACTCCCAATTAAATTACTAATAGTAACGTTAATAATTAAAACTTTTTTTCTTTCAATGCTTACTTTTAATGGTTGGTATTTTATCATTTTTCTAAAGTAGGAACATTTTCTGACTTGTCAAGTTTGACACGCACGTCGCGTAATTGACATCCATGGTAATAATAAGGTTCTTATACTCTTGCACGGGCAGGCTCTATGTGTGTGTGTGCAAAAACAGCGCAGGTACGAACTAGATGAATCAGATGTACATTGAAACTACATTCTTCCAGATCTTCATTAAAATTCTCCCTAATCAATTGTTTCCTAAAGGGTATCCCTCTGAAAATCTGAATTGGACAATTTATCCTGATTCTGCGTTCGTTTTCAGCCTTTCTGAATTTTCCAAATAGTACGTATCTTCCATATTTTGTGAAGATAAAGCTTTCGCAAACATAAGACACATTGCAGTTTCGCAACAAAACGCACAATTTGATTTCAACCACAAATGTGCTACTTTTATCTTTCTCAATCTTCAAAACTAAATTACAAATATAATTAATTAACCCTTTCAGGCGCTCTGGTAATACAATTGTGTATACTTTTACCGTCTTAGCTACGATGTAAATTTTATTATTATTGCTTTAAGTGAAATTGAAGATTTTCGCATTAATCCTAAGATAATTGTAAATTAATATAAATTATGAAGTTTTCGATTAAAACATCGCTACGAGCGAGATATTATTCCGTATCATTATCGAATGACTAAGGTAGTGAGTCCCAACCTTTTTCACGTCGCGACCCCGTTTTTAACAGTACGCAACCCACGACCCCATATATGTACACACACATACGAGATGTAATTGGAAAGTTGTAAGAATGAGCTTGTAATTTCCCAATGGCGGTACCTACATGCTACTGTGATGCATCTCCTTCAAAATAGGCAACTTCTGACTGAACACACCGACCCAACGGTGTTTCCACCTTTGGAAACATTCCTGGAAATTTTTTTTTTTTGGAGTGTGTTAAACGACGCTCGCCGGATTCGCCTGGATGTCTTCAATCGAGTCAAATCGCTTCCCTTTCAGTGAAAGTTTCAGTTTAGGAAACGGAAGAATTTTTGACCAAATTTAACATTCCTGTGCTTCCACAACCGCCCTATTCCCCTGATATAGCCTCTGAGGACTCCTACCTGTTTCCTAAACTGAAAATTTTACTGAAAGGGAAGCGATTTGATTCGGCAGTGAAAATTTCAGTTTAGGAAATAGGTAGGAGTCCACAGGGGAATAGGGCGGTTGTGGAAGCATAGGAATGTTAAATTTGGTCAAAAGTTCTACCTGTTTCCTAAACT
Source organism: Octonoba sinensis (assembly GCA_038502835.1). NCBI lineage: Eukaryota > Metazoa > Arthropoda > Arachnida > Araneae > Uloboridae > Octonoba > Octonoba sinensis. Next base: position 9,387,991 of record CM076606.1, on the reverse strand, counting down.
GAAATTTTCACTGAAAGGGAAGGAATTTGACTCTATTGAAGACATCCAGGCGAATCCGGCGAGCGTCCTTAACACACTTGAGGAAAAAAATTTCCAGGTGTGTCTCCAATAGTGGAAACACCGTTGGAGTCTGTGTGTTCAGTCAGAAGGGGACTATTTTGAAGGAGATGCATCCTAGTAGCATGTATGTACCGCCATTGTGAAATTACAAGCTAATTCTTAACTTTCCAATCCACACCTCGTATACTTCCACACAATTAGAGGAATGTGAGGCAAAGTGAAATAGTTAAGATAAATTATACTTTTCATAATTAACAAATTGGAAATTTATTTTGAAAATAATAGTACGTGACGAAAGAACTATGAATTTTATAATAGAAATTGCATTGAAATATTATTTCAGGCAGTAAAGTAAGTAAAAGTGGTTAGTAAGCGTTAAGTGTTAAGCGTTAAAGTAAAAGTGGAAAATTATCACTTTTGCGCCATGCATGGGGCAAAGTGAAAAACTGAAATATTTTCCTATTGAAATAGTATTCTATGGGATAATTAACCCCTTTGCACTAGTAGGTCAACTCATGGTAGCCCAAATAACAGGGAATGGTTCATATTTACGAGTACAAAAGGTTAAAAATACTTTTATTAAACATGAATAACCAAGTGAGTGAATGATTGGGGTCATTATTGAATGATGTCACTCTTCGACCGAAGAGTTCGAGAAATTGTGGTAGTTTTTGACAAGGGGAAGGGGTAACAAGAAGTGACATCAGATTTTGGTTTCTATAAAAACATTAAAATCAGCATAAATTAAATTTTTTGTGAAGTTTTTTTATTTTTGTAATTTTATTTTAAAGTTTGACTGATTTCCCTTTGTATCGAAAATACAGATTCTAATTAAGACTTAAATTTTACTTCCAGTTGAAACTTTTAAAATAAATCTTAGCCATTTACACTTTTAAGATAAAATAGCACGGGTCATTTTCTAGAATTCGAAAAATTAATATTTTTACTATTACAGTCGACGCTCGTTATAACGACCACGCATTATAAAGACCATTCCATTATAACGACCAGTGATAAAAGACCCAACTTTCTTCCTATGAACTCTATGTTAATTTGCTTTCGGTATAACGACCGTTCTGTATCGCCCAATCCAATACAGCGACCGCATTCAACGGACACTATTTCCGGTATTTTTCCAAAAAGAACATGTTTCTAAATTTATAACTTGAAATGACCTTGATTATAGTTTACTGACAAGCTGCATGCAGCCTTCAGTGTTCAGTCAGTCCAACTTTGACAGGGGGAGGGGATTACCACTCACCATAGTATGGAAAGAATAGAGAGGGGGAGAGAGCACGTGGACTTTACGGATTTTAGGAAAAGGGGTTGACAGATGTATTGGTAGTTTTTGTCATTTGAATCACGTGTTTTCCCAAGGGTCGATTCTCCGAAATACGAGGAGTCTTGCTGTCCGTGACTGGTGGTGTCATGTCAGCTCAGAAATTCTGCTTCCAGAAATGTGAATGAGAGGGTTCGAGAAAAATTAACCTGCTCTTCAACCTGAATGTTGACAGGTTCCAGGTCACGTGCCTTGGATTAGTTATCCTCTGGGGGAAGGAGCGAAAAAAGAATAAGGTTCTTCAGTGAAATGCATACTGCAAAGAGGAGTTGCATTTTCGCTATTGAACGAGATGGCAGGTTCAAACAAGCGCAGTGCGATATGTCTAGATACTAAAATTAAAATCTTAAATGAAGTTGATAAAAAAGTTTTAAAAAAATGCGAAATTGCTAGAGTTTTCAAAATTCCCAAAAGCACCTTATTTGGCATCATTAACAACCGGGACTCAATTTTAAGAAAAGAAGAAATTAAAGTCAAATCTTCTAGAAATCGGTCCCGTGAAGGGAAATTTCAGAAGATCGAAGAAGGTTTATATGAATGGTTGAAAATAATGCGATCAAAAAATGTCCCAATAGATGGAAATTTGCTGAACTCAAAAGCTCTAACTTTTGCTCAAAAAATGGACATTGACGAAACTGTGTTCAAAGCTTCAGACGGATGGTTGCAAAAATTTAAAACCAGACATGGTCTTTCATTCCGGAAGTTTTGTGGCGAAAGTGGTTCTGTGAATGAAGAAGCAGTGGACACATGGAAAAAAGAAAAGCTGGAAGAAATTATCAAAAATTATACTCCAGAGGATATTTTTAACGCAGACGAGACTGGACTGTTTTTCATGATGAAACCTGATAAATCTTTCGTTTTAAAAAACGAAACTGCGAGTGGAGGGAAAGAAGCCAAGCAAAGACTAACAGTTCTCTTATACTCAAATATGTCTGGTACTGAAAAACTTCCACTCTTAGTGATCGGAAAATCAAAAAAGCCGAGATGTTTTAAAGGACTCAAAACCTTACCTGTCACGTACAAAAACAACTCCAAATCGTGGATGACATCTGCCATTTTTGAGGAATGGCTACGTTGCTTGGATAAGCAAATGACAATTCAAGGTAGAAAAATTATTCTTGTAATTGATAACTGCACGGCTCATCCCAAACTAAATGGGTTGAAATCAATCACCGTGGAATATTTTCCACCTAATGTCACATCTGTTCTTCAGTCACTAGACCAAGGGGTCATTATGAGTTTTAAACGCAATTATAGGAAGTTACTACTGCGAAGAGTTGTTTCTGCACTCGACGAAGATCAAGATTACAAAGTTGATGTCCTAACAGCTTTGCATCTCTCTAAAGCAGCATGGAATGACGTCTCAGAAAAAACCATCAAGAATTGCTTCCATCATGCTGGTTTTAAAAAGCAAGAGGAAAGGGAATCTACTGCTGAAATAATTAGTCCGGCAATCGAAGATGAAAATTTCGTTGAAGAAGAGGAAATACTGCAAGAAATTTCTCAGAAAATGAACATGGATGCAACGTTGAACTTTGACGATTACGCTAAAATCGATAATGACTTGGAATGTGTCGAGCATCTGTCAGAAGATGAACTAATTTCCCGTTATTGTGGACAGGAAGAAATTGATGCATCATCATCAGATGAAGAAGAGGAAGAAATTGTAACAAAAACTCCTAGCATAAAAAATGTGTCTAATGCTATCGAGACTTTAAAATGTTTTTTTGAAAGGCAAGAAAATACAGAACACTATTTGTCATCAATAACTGAAATGGAAAATTATGTTTCGCAAAAATCACATGTGCTAAAAAGGCAAACAACCATTTCTGATTTTTTCTTCCGAAAATGAATGATTTGCAAGTATGTAATTTTTTCCTTATATTTTCTACTTTAAAATCTGTTTAACATTTTATTATAACATATTGTTATAATAAAATTATATTATAAAGATAATTTTTTTTAAATTCCAATGATAAAATATAATTTGAGCATTTTGTTGGAATCTTTGAAAAATTGGCAATTTTAATGGAATTACTATACTGCATGATGCATGCATATACATTTTTAAATTCTACCTCTTATAGCGACCACCCGTTATAAGGACCTTTTTTTGTGGAACGGAGATGGTCGTTATATCGAGCGTCGACTGTATATACTAATTCAGTATCGTCAGTACGGGTGCGGGGAGGGGGTGGGCAATGGTCCGCCCCTGGGTTGCACCCAAAATGGATTTGAGAGTTTATGAGAGATATTTGTGCTGCAACTGGCATTTCCCCCCTTTACATTTTAAATAGAGTAACCCCTCGTTATATCGCTCATTTGGATATATCGCGCTTTTTCTTTGTCTCCCAAAGTTTTAACTTTCAGCTCTCGGAAGTCAAAATATTGATTCTTCAGTGTAGCCCTTTTTCCTTCATTGAACAAAGCAATCGAACAGGAATGTTTTCCTTTCTTCTAAATTTGCTGCAGTTAAAAGCTGCAACAATTCTCCTCCCCCTCCTCAACTTACATGCCTGCAGAATGATTATATTCAAATCAGTTGACTTTTACAGGACATTTCTTTTTGTATTGATCCTAACGCACATTGAATGAAAGAGACAGATTCTTAATAATAATAACAAATAAAACAGTTTAGTTTTATTTGCTATATTAAGAAGGTTGTCATTATGTAAGCTTAAATTAAATTTTTTGCGTTGACACTCAATTTACTTGTCTTTTTTGAGTTATTTTTAACGGCACCTGTTATATCACGCATTCGGATACATCGCGCTTTTTTTGCTGTCCCCCGACAACCGCGATATAAGGAGGGGCCACTGTATATTCAATCTATTAGTAAGTACATCGTATTTTGGGCTAAATATCTCTACCACCATGTATTTTTTTTTTTTTTTTAGCTTTTTAATGTTTATTCATTCAGAATAAAACTTTTTTTTTTGAGGGGGGGGGGGTGGACCCGTTCTATGAACGCCACTGACTAATCATCTTTTTTGTTGCAAACCTTCACCTCATTTTATACAAATTAAGTACACATGTAATAATTATTATTGTTATGCTCACAAATGTTATTAAAATCTCAAAAATCAAATTAGAAGGTGATCTATAATGTACCGCTTAGTTTCTGAACTACAACCCTGCAATTACTTATGCTTATTTCATATAGCTTGACAAGGGGAGAGGGTCAAATATATTGAGAAAAAGTGACATCATTTATGAACGGTCCCATTAATAAAACGATCGAGTAAATGAATCAATGAATGAAAAAAAAACAAAAAACAAATGACTAATTAAATGAAAGAACAAAAAATCCACTCAATTGAGCAAATAAATGAATTAATAATTGAATAAATGAGCGAGAAATTTAATTATATGCTTACTGATGTAGAGATTATTAAATAAAATATTTCTCTTTAAACTATATGTACATGACAAATTGTACTAACCATTTGAAATCAAAACAAGCCTAACCATGAAAAAAAATTAACATTGCACTGGACATCAGTAGGCCTTAGAATATTAATAACAGGAATTTTATCATTACATAAAAGATAAATATCTTTTTGACTTAACGCAAAATATTACAACATAAGCATCAAATTTTGAAACTGACTTATATTAGCATATAGCTTGATCTTCGGTTAACTATTTTTTGCCTGGAGTCAACTACATGTTATGTACCATAGTTAAAATGTTATTAAGTAGGTCGCCGAGCAAATAGAGTAAATATTTTACTATTTCACTTTGCCGCGCTCCCGTTATAATTAATCTTGTAATAATGTACACAAATATGCATAAGTAATTCTTTACTCATGAAACTTAATACTTGCATTTTGAATGAATCAATTTCTTTTTGTCCCAGCAACGCCCTAGAATGTCAAGTTAATCCAGCGTACCTTCGCAAATATAAGAAACATCAATTCATTGGTTTATAGGGATCCTCAAAGGGGCGACCCGATGAGAGGTTATCTGAGGTCACAGAGAACCCCAATAAATTTTCCTTCTTCAGCAAATTTTATTTCATCACTCGGTGAATTTGAAAAGATTTCTTTCCTTTTCTTTTCATGTACATATGTATAAATTTTAAATGTGTATGTATGTTTTACATGTGTCCATATGCATAGATAGACAAATATATAGATTTGTCAATAATATTATTCAAGGAATCGTATTTTATTTGCATACATAACAAATTATTAACTCTGAATCAATATTTTTGTTTATTGAATTAAGTTTAAACTGCACTCACATTTCATGATTTGAAAAAATTTCGAGTCTCACTCTGTAAATTGAGAATTTTCTCCTTCCAAAAATTAAGTTTTTGGCGACCCTGCCAAGAGTAAGCTTATGCAGTACTACAAATGCAGTACAGTAAAGCCTGTAAAGTCTACCACTAAAGAGCTGCACCGCAAGTGGTTAGCTTACACAGGTTTCACTGTAATACAAATGCAGCACTCTCAGAAGTCCAAAGCTCCATTTAATTTTTGACATTTTAACAAGATGTCAAAACGCCCTCCCCCCTTTCTCTCTCTCTCACGCAAACGCAGTTTGCTTCATTTTTGTCTAGAACATCTTTGTATTTACTAGAAAAAAAGCAGTAATTTCCAAAAAAGGATTGCAACATTGGTGACAAGAAATGTTACTATAGTTTGACTTTGAAAATTAAGTGACCATTCATAAATGATTTCAGTTTTCTGCGGTATATTTGACACCTTATTCCCTTGTCATTACATAATGGCACGCTTCAAACCCCCCACCCCCATGCCGTACGTCACGCTATATTAAATACTACTATGTACTTGCAGTCCAGAAGCTAAGCACTATGTTATAGATCACATTTTCATCTTGCAGTTCGGAAACTAAGCACTACGTTATAGATCATATTTCCAATTTCATTATTTCATTTTGGAACGTTGAAGGACATTTGTAAGCATAAAAATAATAATGATTATATGTGTACTTGTATAAAATGAAATTAAGGTCTACAACCAAAAATATAACTGGTATATAATAGTAAAAAATATTAATTGTTCAATTTCAGTAAATTCCTGTACTATTTTGCCTTAAAAATGTGAATGCCCAAGAAGATTTCCTTTTAAATTTGAACTTTTAACTTGAAGTAATTTAAACTTTAATCAGCGTTGGGCTGTTTTCGATCCAAAATAAACTTGAATGTGAACACAGAATAAATAAAAATAAATATAAAAATAGTTAATCTTTTGATTTTAAATTTTTATTCTTTTAACGAAAGTGTGTGATGTCCCCCTATTTGGCACCCCTCCCCTTGTCACAATTTCTAGAACACCCCCCCTCCCCCTCAAAGCGTAACATCATTTGTGAATGACCCCTACGATGGTCTTTTGGAAAACCATAAAGTTTTGTTACCCCAAAACTCGGAAGAGCTGCAAATCTGTTCGTACATTGCAACTTTCTTGCTATTGCAAAGTATTAAAAAGCAATTATTCCATATATTACTTTCAAAATATGAGTGAATCGATTTATCAATGAAATCACACTTGCTACGGATTTCGATTTGTCAGTATTTTGCAGCTTGTGCATAGAAATCGAAAAAAAAATTGTCCATGAATAGCAAAACTAAGATTCAAAACAACTTTCAAGAAAGGTATGAAAGATAAACTAAAATTCGTCAATTAATGTAGCATAGATGCTTAATTTAAACCTCAAGCAAAAATATAAGAAAATTATTTTTCTTGTTTAATTTTTAAAAGCACCTCGAAACTTTCAACAACCAATGTTATTTTCAAACACGGTCGTACTCTGTTGAAACGTGGATAAAGGAACTGAGATTTTGCTCGTTCGATCCGAGTGCTCGTAATAAACGAATTTACAATAAATTAAATATTATTGCATAAAAAGGATAACTTAAATACTTTATATTTTTCGTTTATTATACAAGTAAGAAAAAAACTAGTCGGTGTTTATATTTTTTTCTCCTGTTGTACAGCAATTGTCGGCTTTGAAATCTTAAATGAAGATAATCCATTACTTTCTTCAGATCTCGACATTTTTGCGCGGTTATCCATTCTCGCAAAATTTCATTTTTCTCTGACAAAATTTCAATAGAATTTTGCAGTACTTGTTTTCGAAGAAAAATGTTTGAAGTCGTTTTTTCTTGGTGATCTTGAAAGAGTAGTGCAATTGGGGGGGGGGGGGGGGCGGGTATTCTCTTGAGAAGCGCAGTTAGTGGAGGATGTTATTGGTACAGAACTGAGTGCGGGATTTATCGCAGTCTGCACACAAAGGACGTTTACCCCACCTCCACTAAACTCCCAAAGAGCAAATGAATTCTCTCAAGGTAACACCTCGTCTTACCGGAGACGAACTCTATCCAGCCGGCTCAACCACAGGCAGTAAAATACTAAAAAGGTGATCACGGAATTTTATCCGTTTAGCGGGTATTAAACCTGACTGTGCTGTTTTCTCCGCATTATATTAATTCACTCGGTTACGTTTAAGACTTGACAAATCAGTTCTTCGGCTCGTTAATTTAGTTGGCAGTGGCTAAATGAATTAATAAATAACCGACCTTGTGTCATATTTTACTTTTCAGAAAGCGCCCGTCGTATTTCCCTTAAACCGCCGCCATACCCTCATGGATCTGGGCCAGGAATCAACAACTCAAGCGGATATGGGCGAGCCCCGAGAACCCCGTAAATCTGCTTCCCGAGCTCGTAGTATCGACAGTCTGGATCAACTGAAGGGCTCTCCAGACTCCATTACCTCGTCCACTGCCTCCACTGTGGTCATCACTGAAAGTGAACTTTGCTCCTCGTGGCTCTACAAAAACAGAAAAGGTAATCCCTCGTTCCATTCTTCCCACCTACTTTACTTCAGGAACTACAGAAATTTCACTTATACTTGGCGCAAAATAAACCGTCGCATAAGTAAAAGAAATTAATAGGTAAATTAATTTCAACTTTATTTTAGACGACATTAAGTTTAAAGGTACGTTGTAAAATATTTTTTGTGCTATGTTGCAGCAAAAAATGATGCTGATTTCTTACCTACATAGGATGGTGCATAAACGTACTTTATTTCGGTGCTTACCTGAGTATCCTGCTCCAAAATAAGGTAAAATTTATCACCATCCTTCTTAGCCAGCAAATTAGCAACATTTTTTGCTGCCAATCTCAATTGGCCCCAAAACTTTTACTATAGTTCGGTTCAATGTACGCAAGTGAGCACTAAAGTATGTTTGCATTATGTTATTCAATAAATATACAACTAAACAATATATATTACAGAAATTTTATTCCATTGTTTCCTCTTTCTACCAAACAAAATAATTCCAAAAGGTAGATTGCGACACATTGTTTCATAAAGTCAATCGTAACGATAAATTGTCCATCCCTGGTGGTGTAAAGCATGTCGGACAATAAAAATATGTGAATAACAATGCGAACTGTACACAAAAAAAAGACATCGATGATGCGAGTAAAGAGAAAAAATGAGATGCATTTTCCGCAATGGGGGGGGGGGGGGGGCAGAAAAGCACCTGCTAGCCGCTTATGTTATCGGTAGGGGGCCGTTCATAAATGGATGTCCCGCTTTTTTCCCATATATTTTACCCCCCCCCCTCCCTTTGTCACGACATGTCACACTTCAGCGGACCCCCCTCCCCCCTTTGTCACATGGCCCGCTATGTTGCATATTGCACGACGTCACACTTCTTGTTACCCCCTTCCCCTTGTCACAATTTCACGAAACCCTCCCCTCTCGAAGCGTTACATCATTTATGAATGATCCCTAGGTGGATCTATAAAACCAGCTCCGTGCGAAAGCAATCCTAAGGCCTCGGCTAGCAGGTAGGAGTCTGGTGGAGAAAAGGTAGGTGGATATTCCCGCGTTTATATTAGTATCATTTGGGTGGAGAAGAACGGAATTTGCTGAAGAGAGAAATTTGGTTTTTGAATAGTCCGTTATGAACCTCAACTTTTATCATTTGTAACTACAGTGAAACCTGTATAAGTTCACCACTTGCGGTGCAGCACTTTAGTGGCCACCTTAGACAGGTGGTCAATTTACAGAGAGTAAGGTAGAGGGTGAAGGGCTAATTGCGTTCTTGATGAAAGTGGTCAACTTACAAAGGTGGTCAACTTTACAGGTTTTACTGTATTTAAAAATTCAATGCATAAAATGGACAGCTTTGAAAATTCATAGTCTGGCAGCTGGGAATTAGGGGATATAAGCAAACGGAATGAAGATAATTAATGAACAAACAATGCAAAAAATATTGCATTTACATGTTTTGGGATTGCCATGTGCCTTATCTTTATTTGCTTCAGTCGGATTACTTATATATCATGACTCAAAAACTTTTTGCATTCTAAAGGGATTTCTTTGCAAACATGAACATTGTGTTTTGCGATTTGTGCAATAATAACGTTGGTTTGCCCCTTATTTCGGCGCAGAGATCAGTTTTGCTTCATAATAGCTCATTCAGTTAATAGTGAAGTGGGCGCATAATAAAGATTCAAGTGCTCATCGGTTCACCTCTTTGTTTAGTACTTAAATTGAAAAATAGTTATTCATTTTGAATACTCAAATGACTGAAAAATTTATTCTCTTTTTTTCTACAGCTGCCATTGCTACGCCAGTAAAAGCCGGAGAAAAACCTACTGGCACGACTCCTACATCCCCAAAGGTAGATCAACCAACCATTCTTGATGATCCAAAGATGATACCGGTACCAGTTCCGACGAAACCTCGTCCAGAAAAGTGCTCTTCCCGATGCTGTTATGTAACTGTGTTGATAATCATTACGTTGTGTACCCTCGGTATACTGTCTATCATCGGTAGCGTAATCTACTTGGAAATATTTGCAGCTTATAAAACCATGGTTGATACCCCCGTTGAGGATAAACCTCTAATGAAAGGTGCTGGTATACTAAGGCAATCTAATACTGATTCGCAAATCTTGAAAAAGTCTTCAGAAGTATCGTTTGGTAACAGGCCTTTCGGCGAAAAGCCCGAAAATGATGGCAGAAGTTTTTCTGAAAATGGCATCGATGATAAGCAAAATAAATCAGCCGTTCAAACGTTCCTAGATGATATTTCATCCAGAATAACAACCACCTTGAAGTCCCAAGGTATAATTGATCAATCATCGGCTCAGCTAACTGAAGACTTGAGTCAGTTGAAAGATAAACTGCTTTTGTCTGCTGAAGAAACGTGGAATGCTTCACAGAATTTGATGGCTGATATTGCTTCTTTATTTAGACAGAAAAATTCGGATGAAAGTACAAGCTCTGTATCACCAGTTGAGCAAGATCTTCGAGAACTTAGCGAATTGCCTGGGAAAATGTTGGATGGATTTATCGGTCGACCGCTAGGGCCTTTTCCGAGTTTCAATTTCATTCCATTTGATTTAAGATCAGATAGAGTGGAACGTACTGGGCTTGTAGGAACAACTTCAGAAATTCGTAATGACAATAAGAAATTGTTAAGCACATCCTATTTCCCTACTACACCGCAGTTAGAGCCTTCCCAAGCTGTGCCTACTGAAGCAACCCCTGTGCAAGTTGCAGATAATACAAATCAGGTGAAAGCGGACTTTCAAATTATGACGATCACACCTAGTGCAGAAATGTACAGCGAAGTTCCTTTCACAGAAAAACTTGATACGGGTATAGATGCAACAGAAATAACACCACATCTTCCCCCTGAAAAAGTTGGAAGCGAGTCAGCTGGACTGCTTGAGAATTCACCGAAATCGAATGAAGTTATATCCATTGATCAAATTACCGAAATTGATCCTGCTGAACAAAGTGTAGGGACTTTTGAAGTACCAAACCAGGTACCGATTTCCCTAACGCCTGCATCACTGATAAATACAGATTTTGCTATCGAATTTCAATCGAATGGATTCGAATCGGTTACCAGCACCGTTGGAAGCACACCGGAGCTTAGTAATTTTAAAATGAGTCAACCAGTTCTCCAAGCAAGCTTAGCACCAACAGAAACCCAGAAAAGTATTCAACTGGAGCCAAATACTGCCACCACACATCAACCAAATACCTCACTAAAAACACCTGTAGATATTAAATCTTCGCTGGCCGAAGCCATGAAGCATTTGTTGGCTCTAGATATCAACAAAAATGTCCCCTCCTCAAGATCCAAATCATCTGGAGCAGCTAAACCTAAAGCAACCCCTCTTGGAAATAAGATCATTGGGCCAGTTATGAATCCTCATCTGGAAGTCAAAAACACGACTGATACTGAAGAGAAATCGGAACGTATGAGGTACCTGCAAAAATTGCGTTCCATTATGTTTGGAAAGAATTAAATTTAAGCAAATCTATACTGAATTTGATTTTAACTAGATTTTAAATTTTTATTTTAATACTGATTGCATTTCATTACTTTATTAAAGTTTTATTCAGTTTTAAGTCTTGTTGTATGAGTTTCTTGAGTACTTGAATAATTTTACTCAATTGTGAGTCCAGTAGTTCCCAATTTGCCCAAGCTATGGTACACGGTACGCGTATCCTTAAGGATACCAAACGCATAATATAAAAGTGTACGAGGAAAGTCGCACTCATTGGCCCTACAATAATTCCCATTTACAGAAAAAAGAACGCACGAATTTCAGCAACAGCTAATTCTTTCTGTGCTAATTACTAATATAATTTCTTGTTCGTCTTTTACCTTAACTGGAAACGTCCAATTTTTAACCTCTCAGATTCACTGTATTGATATGAAAAGTGTAACACATCAGGTTGTAGAAATGTCTCACTGTAGCGTATAAATAAGGAAGTATTTTCGATATGGATTTATACGGGGAAGGAGAAAACATCTGGATATATTCTCACCCGAAATTCCGATATCTAATAGAAGCAATTTCAAAAACAGACATTAAAAATCTACCTCTATCCTCCGAGAACAATCCTGGATAATCGACTAATTCTGGGGGTTAAAGAGCAATCAAAAGGATATATGCGAGTCAGGACAGAGAGCTTTAGGCGATATGTAATAGTGAATGCATAGGACGAGCAGTTACCCGCCCACACAAAGGTATCGAATATCACCCGGTATCCGATCACTGCACAAAAGACCCGCAGTTTATCCGGCATGTCAACATGGACATCGAGTAGGATATCTGAAAAGATTTTCAAACCAAAAAAAAAAAAATTCCCTCTCAAACAAAAATGTGATTTTTTAAAATTAGTATATTTTGAAAGTATATGTAAAATAAAAACACACAACGGATTAGAAAGCTTTGGATGTTTCCAAATGTGTGTAGGTTTCATGCTCCAGAGCCCGATATTAGACGGATCCGTCAGGTTAAGGACATCGGATGTGCGATATCAGGGAAAATCAATATCCAGCGCATCCCTAATACTGACTGATGGCCTTGTTAATCCCCCCCCCCCCCGAAAAAAAAACGTCCTGGGTGCGTTATTGCTCACTGGTGTGATGTGTTCCAGGTATAGGCATCCTGCGGATCACCAAGTGACCCATTTCATAATTTATAACTAAACACTTGAAGTTGAATTCTGTGCATAATATTTAAAAATAAATCATAAGGCATAAATATGAAACGAATACTGAAAGCAGAGAAAAAGAAATTGCTGTTTGGACACGTGAAAAATACCAACATGAGGTTAATGAAAATACTGTCGACTTAAAGAAAGATTAATTACTTTGTTTTAATTTGATTTCTATGTCAATCGCAGCGCCGTCGATAGGGGGTTTCAGGCATGCCTGGGCCTGGCTTTTGGAAGGGCTCTGTTCGGCAACGGGGCCGTTCATAAATGACGTCACTCTTTTCCCCCATATATTTGACCCCCTCCCCCCCTTGTCACAATATGTCGCACTCCAGCGAACCCCCCTCCCCCCTTTGTCACGCGTCACGCTATGTTGCATAATGCGTGATGTCACACTTGTTACCCCCTCCCCTTGTCACACTTTGTCACAATTTCACGCCCTCGAAGCGTGACATCATTTAGGAATGATCCCAACGGAGTAGTGCAGAGGGTAAAATGTTTCTATGGCCAAGATGCAAGTGTAATAGAAGGGGACTGGCTCTACTTGACTCTCAACGGCACTGTTTAATTGCACGTAATTACTCTTCATTTGGGTTACCTTTAAAAATTGCTGAAATCAAATATGAATATCGTAAAGTTCCGAATAAGCGCCCCCCTTTTTCTGCGAAATACTTTTAGGACAAAATACCGGTTATCCGCCCCCCAACTTGGATAGTCATTGAAATTAGGAAGAAAGAATAGAAGAAAAATTAGCAAAAACGAACCTTCTTACAAAAATCGGAAATCGCGGTCGCAAAAGTGGACCATTCTCGAATATGAGTAAATTGCTCAATTACGATCTTAAATTCATTCACTAAATTTTATTTTCATTATTTTCAAAATATTAATCCCAACTTTCATGCTGTGTTTAAAAGAACGCACTTTCAAAATGGCGCGAACCATCATCGTTTGGGTGCGTATAGTCGCGCAAGAATCTTCAGTTTTGCAAGTTTTAGCATAACAATATCCGATCTAAAATGAAGATGGCATAAAAAAAAAAGTTTGAAAAAATTCTTTGTGCAAATTCAGGTAAATAAAAATTCAAGGATGCGTCAGGCAAGGGGAATGAATCATCGGACCGAATGTTTTGCACCTGCCTCAGTCGCTTCAGCTGAGGTTACCTTTTCTTGTTATTGTTTATAATTATAATCTATTTTTTTATTTATTTTTATTGAGGAAAACATGTGAAAGGAGGTTAAATGCAGAGCTGTGGATTGAGCGCGATCAAAATCTGTTTACCACTTTTTTCTTTCTTTTTATTTATTTATTTATTTTTTTTTTTTTTTTGGGGGGGGGGGAAGCAGAGGGTCGATCTGAACGAATTTCGGCTGTATGAACAAGTGATAGATGAGCCTTTACTGTGGTACTGCTTTCAATGAATCATAGATGGGTGCGGCGTATAATCGGTACGTTTTTTTTCGCTTGTACCCTTTAAGCGGAAAAGTCCTGTATTTTCGCAAATTTCAGCAAAAATTTAGGGGGCGCTTATTCGGTGTATTTTACGGTAGTGTAACTTTATTTATTTAGAAGTAAAGTACGTGTTTTATTTTCCCTTAATAATGCTCTCTGTTTTAAAAGGAGCAAAATTGCCTTCTTAGCCGGGGAGCTTCAACCTGACTTAAATCCTCCGCTTAAATATAATATCCTATATAGTTTTATCAGACTAACGTTTTCTTTTTTTTTTTTTTTGCCAACATTGCAAAATTTACTGTCCAAGGAGACAGAGCCTCTGCTATCCATTCTCTTCTATCAATGCTTCATAATAATTGTCACACACTTCACCGTAGGCGTAACCAGGGGGGGGGGGTTTGGGGGTTCAACCCCCCCCCCCCATTGGGTATTTACTTATTTAGGCACACAAAAAAAATTTCTGGCTACGGCCTTGCAAAGCACATATTTTTTTCCCCCTAACAAAATTAAACACTTATGCGTATGATTTTATTTCCTCTTTCTCTTAAGGGTTGTGATCATGACCAAAGTGTGCAGCTCATAACAAAGAGGACTTTTCATCTGGTTATAATCAAACCCCTTAACACCTTGGGGGGGGGGGGGATTTACAGCGAAAGGTGTCTTCAAATCACTGTACCACACACAGACAAACAGAGATCCTTTCAATCAGTCCAGAGGGTTTTCTTTCCTTCTTGATGTCTTTTCTACCCAAAGGCAGCAATTTGGGAATACAATCGCACAAGTAATGAGTTTCGTGGAAAATATTCTCTACTGTGATGGAGTTTTGTTATCTGATAAAACGGTGTTGTGCGCTGGGGTCTGAAAATGAAGGACCCCTCGCCAAAAATTGTCCTAATGGGTTAAACCCTCAAGCCAGGAAGGGATGCTCATCAAGAAACTTAAAGAGCAGTTAGTATTTATTTACGACTTCCTGTCCAAAAACCCATTTTGGTAAAATCTGTTTTGTAGATGCGCCGATTAGAAACTGATGAACTGTATTGGCATTGCATTCTCATTTTACAGATGTTCTCTCATCTCTTATATTTTAAATGTTTTTTTTTTTCTTATTATGGTCCATCACTGATGGCATTACGACTCTGGAAATCATCCGTTCAACGTTTCCAATCTCACTGGTACGGTTTAATGCTGCGTTTTAATTTACAATCAAGTATTATTTATATTTTAGCTAAATTTTTAATTATTTTCGATACATAATAATTTTTACACTCCAGCGATGGACACGTTCGTCATCCAAAAAGAAACGAAAATTCGATTCAGACGCTTCCACTTCTGAGGTATGTTTTGTTACAAATTTCACAAAATTTTTAGAAATTTACTGTGGGGATGAGCATTTTTGTAGGGGAATTTGGATTTTTTCTCTAAAATTCCACTATTTCCCAGTTTTAATATTATGAATGCCTGGACATAGGAGATTGCTAAGCGCTAAATATTGAATTTTCTATTGCGTTTGAATTAAGATCTAGTAATGAATGTTTAATGTTTTTGTGAATCAAGGCCGTATCCAGAGGGGAAGGGGGACCCACGGGCCGCCTCCCCCAGAAATCTTTTGCAATGTATCATATATTCCTCTCTGAAACTTTGCTTAACATAAGTGTGTCGAAGTCTGGGCCCCCTCGAAAAAAAATTCTGTATACAGCCTTGGCTCCGGAGCAGGGGGAGCATGTTAAGAATTAGGAAGGGCAGTGTATGCTTCAAAACCATACCCTTTATATACACATATATATAGATATATATGACTAGAAATGATGCTAATATGAATTTCATTACATATATGATAGCTTTTTGATGTATATATAGTAGATGTATGTGTAGATCTTTGGTGAAGTTAGAAGAGTGGGTATTTGAGGCTTCTGCAACTTAAATTTTTGTAACTTGTCTTACATCTATAACGCTTAGACTAACTCCGAGGGCTCTTCCCAGGAAACTTTTTGAAATCTTCCTAGCAATGCAATTTCGGGATACATTGGTGATGTTAGAGGGGAAACAGAAAGGAGTTTGGTTGCTCTCCCCCCACAATTTCTTTCAAAATAAAGTCTTACGTCTTTTAAGTTACTTTTGGTGTGGCTCGTGATAGGGTTCAATGTCCTTTCCCTGAAAGTGTTTCTGAAAGTAAAGTGTCTTAAAAACGTTATTTCTCTTTTCTTTCTTTTTTAAAAGTTTGTGATATCAATTTTTTTGCCGGGGGGGAGGGGTTGAGTTGACTTGCTCCGAGAGGGAAACCCCCCCCCCCCCCCCGGGAGATGCCTGAAATAAACACGGAGTATATCTCTAGAGACAAGTATTTATGACTAGTAAATTTTCAACTCTTTTGCACTTCTTATTGGTGTTTAGTCTGTACATTTTTAGGGTGACCCCCCCCCCCCTTTCACCAACCCTAGTTACGCCTATGCACTTCACAATGCTTTACAATTTTTTAAGGCATTTTTCAAAGTAATCTTCGTTGCATAATTCAGCTATAACGGTTTAAGACAGTATTTCACAATCACTGAAGAAATCGATTGGATGTTAATGCCACACAGTAATTATTCTTGTAGATGCGAATCTCTATCCTTGTATCAAATTTATCAGCAGCAATGAATAAAATACCTACTTGTAGATTGCTTTTTGTTTTTCAATTATGCTGGTGCCGGGCCTTTTTCCCCCTCTAGTTTCGTCGGTCCAAAGATGTAAAAGGCTGGGAAACACCATCGAGTAGTCTATTTCTCCTCGATGGGAAACACCACTGAATGAAAATGGGATTAATCATAACACGTCTATGGAGGTCAAATAGCTCATTTTTGCTACCATTCTGCAGACGAATGCCGACAACTCAACTCGAAGCAGATCTGTTTTGTGTATTTTGATTTTTTTTCAATTTCGTCGTAGAACTACCGAGTTTCTGCCTCAGGATTTAGAAATGAGTGAATGTCAGTCTCCGTCAAAAAATGAATCATCGAATGATCGTCAAAATGTTAGTTTCAAGTTCACAAAAAAAACTACTAAGGCTTTTTCGGGTAACAAACTAGATGACTGTGACAAGTCAACTGAGAAAGATTTTGTTATATCTGTTACGAAAAATGAAATTAAAAGGTAAGCCTCAAACTTGCTCATTTTTCTTTTTGTCTCCATTATTATTATAGTTATTTGTGTTAGCTTACTATTAGGAAACATTTCGTTTTTAGCACCATCCAGAGGGAAAAAGAAAAAGAGTTGATAATTCCACTAATTCGGAAAAACAATTGGAGGGTTGAAAGCTCTGACGTTAAGGAACCCGACGATCCAGAGAAGAAAATAAGAGAAATGGCAGTCAAGGAATTACTTCAAGGTGGGTTTTCTTCTTTCAATACTTTTTTTAACAACTTCATTGGTTGTTTTGTTTACTGCAACTTTTACTGCAGCGCATTTTACTTAAGTCCTCTGTGACCTTCTTTTTTTCGTAATTCGTAAGAGCCAATTTTACTAAATAATGGCAAGTGTATTTGTTTAATGAATAAATGTGACCTTTTTTTTTGTAATTTAAATTTCTTTGAAGAGCTCTCTAGTGATTTATCCATTCATTTTGGTATATAATGAGTGTTTTGTTAAATTATTCACATCACAAATCATTCTGTAGAATGCAATAATTTTTGATGAATTATTTACCTTGGCTTATTGCTTCCTCAAAAATTATTCCAAATGTCAACTATTCTACTGAAGCAGTAATTTTTCCTAATTTCAAGATTAGCATTGGAGTAAGTATGAAGCAATGACCTTTGGTTCTGCATTCTGTGCAGACATTTAACCCATGAAACATGTTCCACTTAAATTAAAATTAAAATAACTTAAGTTATCTCCCTTCTGACCCTTTTTTTGCTCGAGACGGTATGTATTAAACCTTTAAGTCTGGAATCATCATCTAAATTCGAAAGACCATCATATATTAACGTAGTCCAAGGGGTGTATTGCATAGATAATATATGTGTATTATAGACTCCCAGCTTTCTCACAGAAAATCTTTCAAAAATGACTGACCGGTGTACAAAGACTAACCTTTACTTTGAAAATTGACGCACTTATTAAATAATTGAGTCTTCTTAAGAAGATGTCTACAATGACGAAGTCAAGACAATTTGAAAAGTTTTTCGGAGTTCTGACAGAGAATACTATCAGAGTATGAATAATGTTTGTATTTTTTTGTAATTGTTTGTCTTTTAAATACAAACTCTCCTAACATGTTAGATCTTTATTTTGTTATCATATGTGAAAACTTTATTCGGATAGTCAAATTTTGAATGTATTAATCCACCCCCCCCCCCCCCATCCCCCACCCCTCCACTTTCGAGACAAATTTTTCATCCAAAACTGGGCTTCCCTGGAGCAGAAAGTGCTTAAAAGTGCTAGGTATGTCGCAGAACAAACGTGGTCTCTGCAAAACATTTCATCCTTAAAAAAATGGGGGGGGGGGGGGGGGACGATATATTCTGCAATTCTGAATGTTTGCCTTGGTTTTAACTGAATACTTTAATATGTTTTGTCATAAATGAGTAATAAATATTTAGTTAATTAATATTCTTATATCTATTTTGTGTTATACTGTGGTCCATCAAATTTGGACGACATACCTGCTGCAGAACATTTGGAACTGTTTGAGGTCATGTTGCAGAATGCAACATGACCTGTTGAGGTCATGTTGCCTGTTGACCAAACATGGAACTGTTGGGGAACTGTTTGGAACATGGAACATGACCCAACATGGAACTGTTGAGGTCATGTTGCCAGGAGCAGAATATAATTCTGCTCCTGGGCTGGGCTTTATGCACAAGTATATATGGTTATCCTAGTGACAATGTTTTTATGACTGATTGTTATAACATTTAGTAAATTTTTTTTATTACAATTGCCTGTAGGGTTGATTACTTAATTGGATTGAGATATTTTTTAAAGTATTGTAATATTTTCACTTGAAGTAAATTAGCAGGGTCATACAGGGTAATATGTTCTCTTTCTATTTTTCTTTTTCTGTTAAAATTAGTGTTGTAAGGATATTTTGAAACTTTTTGTTATTTTTTCAACCCACTTTTTATGTGGATCATGCACACGCTAGTTAATAAAAAATTATGTTACACGAATTATTACACTTAGCAGTTTAAATACAAAATTAAAAGACTTGATTCAAACTTTCCCTCTTAAAGAAGAAGATCCCAAATTATTTACTGCTGTTTTTCAAAATATATAATGCTTGTGGAAGAGAAAGGAATCAAAAGAAAGAAAAACAGCACATAAGTTAATGACATCTGTAATGGTTTCTACATACAATACAGTTCCAGACCAAAAGAAAGCATGTTCTGAGAAAAGGCAAATGCTTCTCCTTGTCTGGTTTTACGTAAGAGCAGTGAATATGCCAATTACAAATCATAAAAGGGTTTCCTGCCCGCAGTTTTGTTTTTATATATCATTGTTAAAATTACGATGGTTATATATAGTCAACTCTCCGAAATCCGCAGTGCTTGGGCCCAAGAGTTATGCGAATTTTAGAATTTTGCGAATTTCGGGTCATTGATCTGTGTACGCATGTTGCAAGGTTATAATGTTGTATTCACCTTTTTACTTATTACCTAAAAAAATATTTTGATAAACCACTAATTATACAGGCATGAATATGTAAAAGACATTGATAGTAGAGAAAGAAAATTTATAAAAATTAAATACAATATATATGTATATATGTGTGAACTTTAAATGAAATTTTATCTATGCAACTACTTTATAAAGATGCAGATTGGAGGTCGCAACTCGCAACCAAAATTTTTTTAATAGTGACCAAAAATTTCATTGCCTACTGCCACGTTGGCAACCAAAATTGTCTCCATTTACTAGATCAAGGAGGAATAACATTTGCACCATAAAACTGATGCAAATGCAAAATTTATACTAAAAAAATAGCTTTTTTTTTTTTTTTTTGCCGAATACGATTTGAATTGTGTACTAATGAAAAAATAATAAGAAATATTGCAAACCGAAAACATGCAAAAAGATTGATGTTCAATTACAGCAAAACGTTAATATTGCATATGACATGTGGCTATCAAAAAAACATAAAAATAAGCTAAAAATACATTGTTTTCAAGATATAAAAGGCAGATGTAAGTTATTGTGAACATTTCAAGTTGTAAAAAAAATGCTTTTAGCTTTGAAATTTGCTGTTTACATCGGAAATCTTGCGCAGATTTTGGGTCTGCGGATTTGTGAGAGTTGACTGTACCTATATTAAATAGGCTTACACGATGTAAATTGGTACTTTCCCCCCTTTAGAGTCGGCCCAGAAAAATGAGCTGTGGGAAAATCGAGAATCTCAAAATGACTTGGCAGCCATTCCACTTATTATGCAGAACAAGATTCCAGAAGGGTATGAGACTGAAGACAGAATGGATGTATCTTTAAGGCCGGATGCCTCCACCGTAGAAGACTACGATAGGGTGCCTGTGGAAAAATTCGGCCTTGCTATCCTAAGGGGAATGGGATGGAAAGAAGGTGACCCTATTGGAGCCAACAGTAAAAGGTATAAATGCCTCTCTATTCAAAATAAAACTTATATGAAATTAGGTTTCATTGATTGAAATCAGCTTGATTTAAAACATGATTTAAATCATTTTTAAAAACAAATCTAAAAATTTATTTTAATGTTAGAAAATGTCATTTTAAGCCTAAAAAGTGTTGCATTTACGACCTAGATTTCAAGCAAAACTTCATAGATCCCTCTGTCTGTGTGTATGTATTATATATTTCATAACTTTACTTAACTAATTTTGTTTATTTATTTTTTATTTTGCAATATCATTCTTACTCTTCAGAGGTCTTATCATCAAAGCATAATTCATGGAACAATACATAGTAATCATGATCCACTTAATGTGTTTTAGTTTTAATAAGAGTATTTTTGTGTTTAATGAATCCTATCCACACAATAACTAATTTAGGATGATAAAATTTATAACAAAGTTGCTTAGAATTCAAAATATGTATGCGTAAAGATGTTCCATAATAGCATACGTTTTTTTTTTCCTTGTGAAGTATTTTTTCATCTTAGGAAAGTTTCAATAAAGGTATCTGATTAAAACAACACAATTGTTTGATTTTTTTCCCGCTTACAACAGCAAAAGAATTGAGATTAAATTTGTTCATTTTTTACTATTGTACCTGAGTGTAGTATTATTCCTTCTTAAATTTCATTTGAATCATGCATTCAGATTAAAAAGTTGTTCATTTTTATTATCATTAAAAAATATCTACTGTAGCGAAAACAGCTTAAAATGTGTTTTAACATGTTTAACATGTCATAATATTTTTATAAGTGTAACAGAATAAATATCCAAATTCGTTAAAGTGTGTTTAAAGATAAAGATTAAAAAAAAAAATTTAAAAATCACAAAGCCTGTATGAAATATATGCATTTTAGGTATAGCTTTAAAGATGGAATTCCATCTGAAACTTGTACTTTTATTATGAAACATCTTTATGCATGTGTATTTTGATGTAAACTTTTCTTTTATGTAGCATAAGTAAATTTCTGCAATGTGCGGTACACATTGTTTCCTGATTTCAATTTATTTCTTTATATATTGTTGATATCATATCTGTTTAAAAATCTACATTATTTGCTTAAAATATCGATTCATATCTATTTTGTCTCTAACCAACTCTAGAGGATGCTACAATAATTGCACTTTTCATAATAGAATGATTTTGTTTAAACTGAGGAAATTCTTTTCTTGATATTATATAGCTATCCATGTAGGAAATTGATCATGAGTCAATTCCACTTTTTGCTTCATATGAATTTTTCAGTTCACTATAAACAACGCAAATCAAGCTCCACTGACAAATGTTCTGAAAGTTATGGTTAAAAAGTGTAAATTTTTAATTAGAATCATCTGTGATCACTTAGCAACACATAAGTGTTGCCAAGGCCAGAAATATAAGTAGCAACCTTCATATTAGTTGAAGTTTAGCTTTCGTCAGATGTCTTTTGCATTCTTAAGATTACATCTTTTAGCATTAAAAAAAAAATTGCTTGTGATTCCAAAAAAAAAAAATGTGTGTAGCAATTTTCATTGTAATTTTTGCTTAAAATATTTTTGTTGTTTTCTTTATTTTAGATTTTTCACACAAAAGGTTAATTTCTTATTATTTATTGAGTGAATGTTTGTCTTTTTTGACAGCTGCATCGAACCTATCCAAGTACAGCTGCGACCCAAAGGCCTGGGTCTTGGAGCTGATGCATCTGCCCTCAACAAAGCCCACTCAAAGAAAAAGGAAGGCGAGGAAATGCCACTTGTTAGAGGCGCTTATGTGCATATTATCCAAGGCTCTGAAAAAGGAAATTACGGACAGGTATAAGTCAATGCCTCTTGTATAAGGGATGAAAGTAGTGAGGGGTGGCAGCAGGGCTGCCGTATTTTAGCCGAGCCAAAAAAAGGCCGGCCGGCCTTTTTTAATAAAAGCCGGCTTTTATTAAAAAATATGTTTAAAATTTTTTTTCCAAAAAAGTATTAAATAAAAAATTACATTTATATCATTTACAAAATTAAATTATTACTGCAAAATACTTGAAATAAGAATGAAAATTATTTAATAGAATGATACATTACAGAAACAGCAAAGCGAAAGTGCTGCTTATTAGCAATTTATTTAGATTCAATGCAATAATTTATTTTCAAAGATTTTTACTAAGAATTCAAAAGTTCACTTAACACTACTATATGAACTAAAGATTACCAATCATTTGCTTTTGTCTTTAACTCATAATCTTTTGTATATTTTTAAGCACCTTTATTTTTTTAAACTTTCTTCAGAACGTTAACTAGTTCTCTGATCCAAATAAAAATAAAAGCTATTTGTCAAATTAATTGCATAAAATAAAAGATTCCTATCTTGAAGCAGACCAGCTGGTCAACGTTAAATTGTACTAGAATGATATTCATCTCTAAAAATTTTAATGTTATGTATATAAAAAAAAATCCTTATATAAAAGCGAGCCAAGTACCCACCACAGATGACTTCTTTTAAATTTTTGACATGAGTAGTGCTGCAGGTAAACACTAGTTTAGCTAACTAGGATTATGTAAGTAGTATTTTGTTAAAGGAAAGGAGATACTTCAAATTAGTTTTCAGTTTTCCTACTCTTCTCGCCTTGAGCAAAAGACTTTTTTGTTTTTAGTGTAAAATATATGATAGAAAAAAAAAATGAATATAGTTGCAAGTTTCAGTATTCTGAAATATTTTAAAGTAACTGAATTCTTAACATTAAAATATCAATTTTAAGTGAGAAGTATGTACTTGAATCTGTAGTAGGATAGCTTTGTTCATATATATTAAGATAAGGTATTGTGCTCGACTATAGAAAAAAACAAATTTGATTCCTCTCTCAACCTGGATTTATTTTCCTTCTCCTTTTGTGTTGAAAAAAATAGATTCTGTATAGCTATAATAATAGGCAAGAGTTTAATGAGAGAGTCTTACGAAATTAAGCACACAAACACGAAAATGGTAATCAGTATTGTAAAATGCATTCAGGTTGTGTAACAAAAAAGATCTGAATCTAATTTTAAATTAACTTCATTAAAAGAAAGATTTGAGCTTCATTTTACACAAATGAACAGTAGCAACATAAATGGACATGGTATAGGTGCAATTAGTAAATAGTATTGTGTCTAATTGAAAAAGGCCAATAAAGACCGGCCTTTTTTTTTTAAAAAGACCGGTCTTTTTTAATAAAAGCCGGCCGGTCTGGCCTTTTTAAAAAAAAGCCGGCTTTTTTGCAGCCCTAGGTGGCGGTGGGTATTCCATAGCTGCCAACCCTTCATCATTTTGCAGAAGCTTTCCTCATTTGGTCTCCATTTTCCACTTTTCTGCATTGATGCTCAGACCTTCCTAATTTTTGCTAAGAATGATAAAGTAAGACACGCAACTCTTTAGGCGCATCCAGATTAGGATTAGGATGCATTGGAAATCTTATATTTCTAGACTGAATTTGTTATAATTTCTTGAATATATACAAATAAGTTGACTGGATATATTTACTATTATAATTTTTTGAGTATATAAAGAGATGGCAAATATCACATAAAATGTTTACTACAGCTTAATCATTTTTACTATTCAGATGTTTCATCAAGAATACCAGTTTTCACGCCTTATCAACCCCCAATTTGTTTCTTAATATTGAGTGCACTATTCCAAAAGTAGAACAAACCCTTTCCAAAGGTGCTGTGGATGCTTTTGCTGTAGTCAGCATGTCCAAAATCTTAATGTTCTCTGATAAAATGCCATTGTTTGACACCTTAACGAAGCTATTCCACCCTTCATATCTCTTCAGTTGTCATATCTATTTCTTCATTAACAATTATCACCATATAGTGAGTTAAAAGTCTAATGAATTACTTGAACCCATAATATATTAAAATGTATAATCAGAAAAATATCTGTATTTAATAATTTGGGAGAAGCTGATATACATAGTTTTTTTTTAAATCATTAATTAGTATTTTTTCTAAAAAATCGTAAAAATCAGTATTTTCTTTAAAGAAAATCGTAAAAATCAGTATTTTTTCTGAATAGAAAATAATTAAAAAAATCAGTATTTTCTTCTTTAAAAAATTCTAAAAATCAGTATTTTTTCTAAAAAAATCAAAACCTGATTTAAATCACGACAACCCTGACTAAGTCTGAACTGAGCTTCGATCAACAGGCTCAGAACTTGAACTTTCCTTGGTGCAGCATATAGTTTACAGTTTAATGATCTTTTCCCCCTCATGGCAATACATTTAAAGATGAACATTTTTTGCACAAGAAATAAGAAATAAATTCATTTCTTTACAAGTATTTACTTTTTTAATTTTTTGCATTTTGTTTCATAATTCAAAGGTTTTGAATTGTCTTATTAATAATCATGGCAAAAGATGTTTTTATTATATAATTAGACTAAATCCCTCACTTTATAAACATGTGTTTTGTTGAAAGTGTCAACATAAAATAATTGCAAACTAGTCGACCCGTGAGGAATTCCGCATTTTATGCAATGAATATTTAATTTAATAAATAATTTTAATAGTATATTTTCTACTGTTTTTAATTTACTGCATGTAAATAAAAACACCAAATGAAATATAAAAGAGTCCTGTTTAAATTTAGATTATCAAAAATCAACGATCTAGCAAAATAATTAATTGGAGAAAACGTAAACGAAACGCGAGACTCGAACCATGGGTGTTGGGTATACCAGCCTTGTACTCCTAACCACTCGGCCTCTAACCAGCAAAACTTCAAATTTAAGAAAATCGGTACATTTTTAGACCGCGTGTCTATTTTTCCGGTGTAGCGGTTAAGGAAAGCTTTAAAGTGGTGCCCATGGGTGCAAGACTTCCGTCCACGGGACGGATTTCCGTCTTTTGAAAATACTCGAGGACGGGGAAAAAAGGAAAGGGGGAAAAAAATTTTTTTTCCCATCCGCAAACGAATTTTCCCCTTGCGTTGTCCGAGGACAAGGAGTGTGGATGGGACAACGCGTCCCGCCTCAGGATGCTCACCACCTCGTCAAATCTTGCCAATAACGCTTTTCAAAGCATTCGTAGTGGCGTGGTGTTGGGAGAATGATCGCCATTTTGTTTTGACCATTAATAATGGCCATCAATTAAAAGTCACAAACGCAACAACGAGCCCTTTGCACAAATCGCGATCGCAATCTCAATGGACTATTCGCAAGTACAAGTACAAAAATTGCAAATTTGCACTATTAAATTCCATCATTAGCTTTTGTTTTCATTCTTTTCAAAATCTTTGTTTGAATTCCTAACTTTCGAACTATTTTTAAAACAACTCGTTTTCCAAATGGCGCGCATCGTTTTACTTTACATGACGACTTTGTGGGTTTATCGTCATCGCTCCTCATTTTGACTAGCTGATATGGAAAATATCCTATTTGAAATGAATGAGTTGTACCATACTAAACGTTTCTTTCAACAAATTAGAGATGACTCAATAAGTATAACTATGAATCATCAGAAGGATAATTTACATTTTAGATCGCGTAAGGGAAGTTTCTTCGTGGCGACTGTTGATGTTATTTTTGTTTTAACTTGCACTTATTATTTTTACTTCATTTTGTAGAGAAAAGCGAATGAAAAATCAGCAGAACTGTTTTTAGCTCGATAAAAAAAGGTTGGAAAAATAAATAATTTTTTACCGCATTAAATATTTCAACTAGTCATAAAGAGAACGTTTAATATGTACTTTTTCTCCCTTTTACTTTTTAAGCCTTCCAAAATTTTCCGATTTCTGCAAGAAAAAGGGGTTTGTTTAGATCGGTATTTTTCAGATATTCTTCGCTACTTACTACAGAAAAATGCTTTTCTTCAGTAGATATTTTGGACAAATACCCCTTTTTTAATGAAGGAAGCTTAATGTTTTCCCCGAAAATGGCGTAAAATGCCGGGGAAAATAGGCGAGCGAAAATTTTCCCGGTTTTCTGGATCGGCCATTAAATTTTGGTGGAAAAATACACATCAGGCAAAGACATTTCATTTCATTTCTTAATCAACCATAATAATATGGTCACAACTGATCTTTCCCCCTTCAAGTTCCCCTTTTTATTTGTTAAATATCAAGTCCTTTTTTTATAATCAAAACTCAGTTTCTTCTTTACTTTCGTTTAAAAAGGACTTTTCATTATTATTTTTTATTTTACTTTCTCTTGATTGATTCATAGTCATGTGTTTTTTATTAATTATAATAATTGTTATTTTTAGTACATAAAAATGATAAATGTACAGTATGGGACCCCAAATTCGGAATCCCGAAATCCTGAACTTTTTCAAAAAAATCGGCAGCTGAACAAAAAAAAAAGCTTTTGTTCTTTGAATAAAATTCGGGAAAGATTTTGCACCGTTTTTTGGAAATGGGCATTTTAAACAGGGGGGGGGGGGGGATAAAATGTAATGAACATGTTTAAGATCGGAAATGAGCATAGTTTTCAAAAAGTTATTTCGCGATTTTTTGAAAATGGTTCGCTTTTGCGATTAGGAGTTTTTATTAATTGTTGCTTTGATTCTAAGTTAATATAATTAAATTTTGCCTTTTTTTTCATTTCTTGTAGTTTTATTATATTTATTTTTTAAAATGAGCTCTAATTTTCGCGCGATACAGAATACTATTCGCGAAATTGAAAATCGGCGTTTCTCGCATTTTCCCGATACTCGCATTTTCCCGATTCTGGTCTTTTACTGTAATTTAGTGGCTAGAGAATTAGAATATAAAATCATATCGGAATTTGGCGGAGTTCTTTTCTTTTATTGGTTAGTTAAAGAGGTTAAAATAATATTGGGAAAAGTCCAGATGGGGTGTTTCGATGCTTTGTCTCCGAATGTAAGTCGACTCCAACTTCGTTTATCGTGCCAAACTTCGCGAATTATAGACGAGTATATACGATAATAAAAAATGCTATAAATGAGCAAAATGCTAATAAAATCTTCCAGAGTAAATTATATGGACTCTGATGTTACTTACAAAAATTTTTGAATGAGGATCCAAAATCCGGAAAGATCGCGGCCCCGAGCGTTCCGAATTTGAGGTCCCATACTGTGTATTTCAAATTTTAACTAACTCATAAAGTATATTTGAAAGGAAAAGAACTATAAGAATTTTGTAGTATCAGCCCCCCCCCCCCCAAAAAAAAGTAGTAAAACTTACCATATGTAAATATGTATATAATCTTATTGCTTATATCAGGTCGATTCAGCATTTTTAACAGGGTCTTTTATTGTGAACTTTAAAGAGATTTTGTGAAAAATCAATAAATTTTTGAAAATTTAAACATATAGTGATGAAATTTTGTATTATTTGCCACTTTTATAATAAATAATGGTGTAAAAAGTAAAATTTGGCTGCTTGGAATTTTGTGAAGAGTCTGTTTTGATTGATTTGAATCTTGATAAGGGTCCTAAAGCGGACCCGAATTTGCTCTGGCGTGAAAACTGCCTATATATAATAAATACCCATAAACCCCCCCCCCCCCCCCCCCATGAAAAGTTTCTCGTGAATCAGCGTAAAAATTGTTCAGTCCTGGCAACTTCCAAGACTTGCACCCATGGTGGTGCCTCATTCATGAAATTTGGTGAAGTATTAAGGAAGTTGTGGCGTACCGACCAAAAAAAGGCTTTGAGAAATAATATATATGATGATAACAAAAATCGCTATAAAGGCTAACATTAAAAAAAAAAAAAAAACCCTGTGCAGTATTTTAATTCATTTGAAAACAAATAATAATAAAAAAATAAATTAATTAAAAATCGGCTGCTCCTCAAAATGATAAAAACCGCAAGAAATAAATTTTAATTCATTAAAAAAGAAGAGGATCATAAGCCAGTCCACATGGTAACAATTCAAATAAAATTAAAGTTGATTTTCGTGAAAAAATAATTTCGAACTACAGAGAAAAACGCTCATAACTTCTTTTCTAATTAATTTATAGACTTCGAATTTTAGCATGTAGTAGGAAACTCTTTCTGAAGTAGTTTTTTACGTGCTTTTTAATGGTATCAAGCTCGAAAGGATGCGACAATTTCTCCCCATAAAAAGGATTACTTTATGTAATTTTTGGCATTTGGTATATTTTTATGTATATTTCCGTATAATTGTATATTGTATATTTTTCTGGTGTAGCGGTTAAGGAAAGCTTCAAAATGATGCCTCATTCATGAAATTTGATAAAGTATTAAAAAAGTTATGGCCTACCAACCAAAAAAAGGCTTTGAAAAATAATATATGTGATATTCAGTAATGATAATTTAACTTAGATTTTAGTTACTTTAATCATCCATGGTGTAATTTGGCATTGCGTTAAATCTTCTGCATTTTAAGTAATTTCTTCTGCATTTTTCAAAACTGAGGTGGGCAGGTATGGTATTCTCCCCAAAGTTTTCTCAGATCCCTTCCTTGGAAATAGATCAGGTGGGAGACTTCCGCCCACTGAAGATTCAAAAAATTTTTGTGGAAATGTGAAATCTTACTTTTGCGTAAAGTTACCAAAGAAAAAAAATTTAAAGTGTAGTTTGGATGTAAATATTGTTAACTATGACCAATTATATGTATCTTTATAGAAAACTTGTTTTTGTAAGAACAGGACTTTCCTCGCATCAAATTTTTATATTTCTTATACAGCTCCTATGAAGTGAATTGAGAAATCTTTTTGCATCCTTAACAGGAATTAGAATTTTTTCTTTCAAATAATTTACCACTAGTTGAGGTGCCTGGCGTTGCACAGGCTACCTGAAATACTGCATTATCCCAGAGGCGTAGCTAGGTGGGGGCAAGGAGGGGCAGCTGTTCCCGGGCGCAGCGTCAAGGGGCGCCAAATTAAGGTAAATTTATTTTATTTTTAAATGCAAAAAGAAAATTATTTGAACTGAAGAGGTGTGAATATCTTCGACAAAAAAGTGGGAGCACCGCTAATCATATCGAGAATGACCAATGTAGCACGATGGGAAATCAGACAAATAATTTTCCAAAGACAAAGTGTCCCATTTTTAACTTAGAAGTGAATGGTCGCTAATATAAATGAAAATTAAAAGGGCTGCTTTTTAGAGTTTTATCATTTAGGAAGCATAAAAGTTTTCTTTAATTCCCTTTAGGGGCACAGGGGGGCGCAAAATCTTCAGTTGTCCCCGGGCGCGGAATACCCTAGCTACGCCTCTGCATTATTCCCTGCGGAGAAGAGAAGCGAGGCCGTACGACACACCTCCAATATTCTGTTGTAAATAAAAAGGGATAAACTTATTTAAAAGTTCTCATTGGAATGTGGGCAACAGACCTTAAAAATTTTCATTCAAGGAAAAATAGCAGTCCCTAAAAGTCTATCAAAATAATAAAAACGGTCATTAAAATAGTCCACACAAAAGACAGTCCTTCTAAAAACTCCCAAAGAGTTCTACCAACAGTTATTACAACAGTTCCTAAGAAACAGAAAGATCTCTTGGAAATCTTTATTAAAATGAAAATAACAGCTCCTAAATCCTCATCTGAAACAGGATCTACTAAATCAATTCTACTAAAAATAGAGTTTGTGTTTCATTAGGATTTAAAAACTTTTGCAATGTGGGGATACACAAACTGCTGAAACAGTAAAATAATATTGCTATTATTCTCCCTTTCAATAAATTGAAATCTCCTTCACACCTGTGACAGATATATATACAGTAAAACCTCGTTAAAACACGGCTGTTGGGGGACATGCTTGGCACCTGCGGTATAAACTAACTGTTTTCCGAGAAAAAAGAAGCCTAATAGGTTCTAAAAAAAAAATAAGATTTTGAAGAGGAGGCACGCTCTTCTCAAAGAAACAATGTTTCAAGCCTGTGCAGACCTTCCCCTAGGATTGAAAAAGGGCAGGGTGCTTCTGTAAAAAAAAAGGGCACTTTTCCAAATTTAGGGCATCTTACCGAAATAAAGGGCACATGTAATTTGAAGTAGGGACCGCCCTCCCCTATTGTCACATATTACGCTATGTTGCACAAGCAGAATGTCACACTTCCTGTTGCCCCTCCCCTTGTCACACTTTGTCATAATTTCAGGAACCCCCCCCCCCCCTAGAAGCGTGACATCATTTATGAATCCTCCCCTAGTAATACTTTATTATTGCCATAATTTAACATTTTAGTCAAACATCAACATCATCACAGTGAAACTGAACATTGAAAAATATCTATATACTAATTTGACAATATTCATTTTTAAGATCGTTTTCAATATTTGAAGTAAAGCATGAAAAAATTCTGCTTGTATATTCAAGGCAACATCAACCAATAATGATTTTAAATTCAATAAAATATCTAGCAAGGATTTTCTGAGTTATACATTTTTACTAATTTATGAGAGTGTTTCTGTTCATTCCAGTACCTCTGAAGATCTGATCACCTCTGAGGAATAATAAAAAAATTAAAATATATCTTTTCTTAATACAATAAAGCTTCAGTAATAATAATTAGAGCCCAGATTTTGATGACCTAAATGATCACTGAAAACGCCCTTTAAAATTTTTAACCTGTCCTAAAAACAGCAAAATTGCAAAAAATGCCATTATAATTAATCAAGAATACCAATGGAAAGCAATGGTTTAGTTTAAAATGACAATAGTATTTTTTTTTTAATTTAAAAGAAGCAAAATTAATACATTACATTTTCATTAAAGATTGAAATAAATGTTAATGAGGAGAGAAAAAGAAAATGTCTAATATATGGATTCCTCATACGTTGCCATCTTTTTTCCCACAAGTTTTATTACATTTTAAAACTTTTCTTTCTTGAAATAACTAGAAAGCACCATTAGATTGGGATTATTAAATGCTTTTACATATTTTGAATAGTAAATAGTTTCTTGTTTCAAAGAGCATTCTTATATTTTGGTTAGTTTTCTCAGCGTCTACAGATGTAATAAATGCATATTTGACCCAAATGGGTCCCTTATAAAGATGAAAAAAAGAATTTTCTTATTAGTCTTTGGAAACCTACTGTTCGAAATTTTATGAGATAGGGTGTTTTTAAGAGTTGCAATATAATCAAGCACAGAATCATTGGAAGAGTTTCAGGCTACACACAGAAAATTACCCAAAGCCAAAAAAGAGACATAAAATGATGCGAAAAAAAAAGAATTCCCAAAATCTCAAAAAGTGCCCGAAAAATCGCGCAACTGTCGGCCCTAAAAGAGATCATTATTAATTTTGTAAAATGTTTAAACTATCAAAAAATCCTTATTTATTTTATGATTTGTGATAATACTACTTCTTTTCAATAATGGTTTATTGTTTTTTAAAGAAGTTGGATCCAGGTAAATTAACAATTTTCTAAAAATTTCTTACTTATCCACAATTTAGTATTTTCTAAAAAGTAAATAGCTGTCAATACTAAATTCAAATTTGAAGTAAATAAATAAATGAAACAATAATAGTGATTTAATAATCGTGAATAATTAGTGATAAACGCAATTTTCGACAAACACGTGTTCAATATCGGCACAGTTCAAAAAAAAAAAAAAAAAGCCAGAAACTATTAAAATAAAATGCAAAATAAATAGATTTAGGGTAGCATGTGTGAAAAATATCTTCTAATTTAGAAAATAATTGAAATTTGTACCCGATGCAAAAGGATTAAAATCTCTAACGTATAGAATCCAATTTTCGGCGAAGCTCGTGCACGGTTTTGGCCAGTGGTGTAGTCGAGGGGGTACGCAGGGGGACGGCGTCCCCCTACCTTTCTATTTTAATACAAGCGTCCCCCCAAATTTGTTAAATTTTATCATAAGCGTCCCCCCACTTTTTATTTCAATTACTTATCTTTGGATGTATAAGCGTCCCCCCAAGTGTTTTTTCAGGACTACACCACTGGTTTTGGCTGTTTCTATATTTATACTTTTTTTTTCTTTTTTAATTGTTAAAATGAAACGACAAATAAGCAGATTTAAGGTAGTGCATGCAAAAAATATCTTACAACTTTCAAGATAATTGAAATAATTCCAGGATGGAAAAAGATTGAAATTTCAATCATGGTAAGCAATTTCCGGTAAAAATCGGTGGAAAAACTAGTTTCCGTATGTCCCAAAACTTAACTCCTATTTCTTTCTTCTTTATTTAATTTGAAGTAGGCAAGAGAATTTGGGGTCCAAGATTCCCTTGGGGGGGGGGGGCAAGAGAATTTGGAACACGTGTCAATAAAAGTTGGGGAAAGGCATTTAGCATTTGCAAATGGTAGCCACATTGGCGACTTCAATGAAAACAATGGTCGCCAAAACGTGAAAATTGTTCGCCTTTGGCGACTGGCGATCGTGAGTTTTGAGCACTACAAGAAGGGCGCAATTTCACTAACAAAACTGCAAGATGGGCGCATTTCCCGAATTCAAGGGCGGGCAGGGCGCAGCGCCCTCCCGCCCAAGCCTGGGGGAAGCACTGCCTGTGCATACACTGGAAACTATGTTTATTTTTCAAGAAATGTTAAAGAATCTTTAATACAAAGGTTGATAACACTATAAAAGAAGTTGCACACGAATAACTAGACTTCTGAAAATGTAAGATAGTTAAGCATTGAACGGAACAGTTCCTGACAGATTGAGCTCCTCCCATGTCAACAGAAGCAAGTCGGAGCTAGTCAGGGCAATTGCACCCAATTTTGAAGTCAAGCTATATAGTGTCCTAGGTTGAAAGATAGAAAAAACGTGAAACAGGTGTACATCAGACCTATCACAATAGGGCTTTATCTGTTATGCGTGATGGGGAGGGACCTCTTTGGCTAGAATATTTGTTTGCTCAGAAAAGACTGCTGGCTGGCTTTATTTACAATGGTAATTGTGGGTCACCTTTAAATAAAAGACCTTTACTCTTGTCATTTAAATTAAATGGCAAGAGTAAAGGGTGGTTTAAACATTGGGGGACATGATAGTCACAGCTGTATACTGAGGCGCGGTATAACAGGGTTTTACTGTATAATCATGGTTAATAATTCAGTACATATCTTGATAATTATAAACTAATATAAACCCAACCCCTACATTTGCATTATTTAAAGCTTAAACACTTTAAATTCAACTTGGATTAGCCCATGTACTCGCTCTTAAGCTTGTGAAATAAAGACAAATATATTACGAGAAATAGCAAAATGAATTTGTACTAAGGATGATGAGCAGGTGAATAATGAGACTGAGAATAACAAAGTACATTAATAGCAGTGATTCTCCCTTTAAGTTGACTTCAATTCACTCCTGAGACAAGTAACACATTAAACTGATAGTGCAATCTTTTTTTCTAAATTAATGTACTAAAAGTGACAGCAATCAAAGTCGAGAGACATTTACTGTTATATTTCTATATTTACATTGCTACATCAAATCACTACTGCACAATTAATGCAATCATTATTGCATAATTCTTTTTTTCTTACAGTCCTGAACAAATTTATAGTTATTACATACAATGTAATTGATCAATTATAACTTACTATAGACAATAGGAGGGAGGGGGACAAATTTATATGAACATATTTGTTTGTTCTAGAAAAACGTTGTGATGATTGTTATGTTAGAAGTTTATTTTTTTGTTGATACAAGCAGATTTGTGCTGAGAGACTAAATAAGGATTAACTAATAATTATCTCATTTAATAATATTCTAGTTTGTAATATATATCACATATTCATATTAGTGTTTGACCAGTTTGACTGAAAACATTTGTGATATATGTCACCTTGATATATATCTTACAGTGTTCGGCAGTAGTTAACTAGAAGAAGTTAACTACTAGTGGCAACTACTAGTTGTAACTACTTTTGTTTTGAACTAGTTAACTACTAGTTAAACTACTTTTTCCCAACTACTAGTTACAACTACTTTCAAAATCCCAACTACTTTCGAAAAAAAAATTTTTAATCTATTTTTTGAAAAGAAAAAAAAAACTATTTTTTAAACATTAAACCATTTAAATTTTTAGCTTATGAATATTACTCACACAAATGTATTTTTTACATTATGTTATATAATGAAAAAGTTCTCATAAAAAATCATAATATTTATTGCGGTATTTACGCAAATTTGAAAAAGTTCTAATATAATCAATAATTAGCGCCCGCACCTGCACATACACAATCAAGTCCCCCCCCCCCTTTAAAGACCAAATCTTCATTATAGGGAAGCGTTACCTCTACGCCAGTACCATGCATGTGTTTAGAATACCATAAAACACAAAAAGAAAGAAAACATACTGATTTTTAGTATTTTTTTAGAAGAAAATACTGATTTTTATGATTTTTTTTTAAGGAAAAACTGATTTTTATTGATTTTTTTTAGACAAAATATTGATATTTATGATTTAAAAAAATATATTTGTATCAGCTTCTTACAAATTATTAAAATATAGATTTTCTTATTATAAATTTCAATACATTCTGGGTTCAAGTAATTCATTAGAATTTTAACTCATTATATGGTAGCCTTAATGCATCTGGTCCTCTAGGGAAAGGTGGAATAGCTTCGTTAAGGTGTCAAAGAAGGACATTTTTTCAGAGAACATTTAAGTTTTTGGACATGCTGACTACAGCAAAAGCATCAACAGTACCTTTGTTTCTACATTTGGAATAGTGCACTCAAAATTAAGAGACAGACTAGGGGTTGATAAATCATCAAAACTGGTATTCTTGATGAAACATCTAAATAGCAGAAATGATTAAGCTGTAGTAAACCTTTTAAGTGATATTTGCCATTTCTGTTTATATATGTATTCAAGAAATTTATATATACACAAAAAATTATAATAGTTTAGTCAACTTATTTGTATATATTCAAGAAATTATAATACATTTAGTTCAGAAATATAAGCTTTCTTTTCTGTTTCTTGTTGTTCTCTGTTTATTGAGCATACATTTTTTATATAAAATAATTAATTAACAATTATTTTTGAGCTAGTGATAAATAATTATTTCAGCTGAAATATCTTAAAATTCTTTGAAGACATAAAAAATTAACTGAATTTGTTTCTGTATTTGTGGGCGCATACATATTTTTCTTTAAAAAATCCAAAAAATCTGATTTAAATAAAAAAATCATATTACTTTTTTTAAAAATAAAAATATCACCAATCCCAGCCTTCAACATAATTTGAAAGAATATAATCTAAATTCTAAATCATGTGTGTTATAAAGATATTTTGTTAATGAATAGGGGTTGGGCAGAGGGAGAATTTTAAATTCATATTAAGGGTAAACCCCTTCATTTTACAACAACTGCTGAAAAATTGTTATTTCTTAAGAACATAAATTATTAACATTATTAAACAAATACATATTAAAATAAAAGTTTAAATTTAGAGTAAAAGGTTTTGTCTTTATTCATATTCTCTTTATATATTCATTGTTCAGTGTTATTTGGAAATATTCAACCCTTGATGGTTTTACATTAATTTCTTTAAAATTGTTTTACTGATTAAAAATAATATTGAGTTGAATTATTAGGATTAAATATTTAAGAGCAAGCTTGAAAATGGACATTCAAATGAATTATACTTAAAAGTAGTTAACTAGTAGTTAACTACTTTTGGAGAACAGTTAACTACTAGTTACAACTAGTCTCAAAAAAGAACAGTTAACTACTAGTTGCAACTAGTTTTGTTTAGAGTAGTTAGCAGTTGGTAGTTAACTACTTTTTGAAGAGTAGTTGCCGAACACTAATATCATATATATATTATATGAATATCATCTTAAAACGTTTTTGTTTACCGAGTTGGAAATTGCTTTTTACTACCTAAAAAACAGCTGTTTTTTTTTAAACGCTTAGAAATTTGTTGTATTTTTGTCAAATAAAGCCAGAAGTGTTTAAAGCTTCCTCAATATGCGGTTCTTCAAATTTTACCAAGTCTCAGTGCTCAATAACTGCATTTTTTAATTCCATACTTTTTGTTTTAATGCACTGTTGATTCATTGTTTTTAAATGATACACTTTTTGCCACAGGTGCTTGGTTTGGATGAAGAAAATGCTCGAGCAATCATCAGATTAACAACAGATAAAACAGTCACATTTCCAGAGTTTTATGTTGATGTTATTCCCAAAACTCTGTATGACAAAGAAAAAAAGATCATTAGTAAGAATCTTTGCACATTCAATTTATTTTTAATGTTCTTTTGAAGCAATTATGTATTTTAGCCTATACTATATTTCTGTGCAAATAGCTTAAGAGTGCATCTACACTATTGAAGCATGAGGTTTTAAAACAAACCAAAGCAGAGTATTTTTTTTTTTCCTCAGTATGAAGTTGATGAGGCAAAAAGCATTGATTTAAAATCGAGTTGATGCAAAATTTCTTTTATCTTTTTCATGCAAATTAAAAATATAGAGATCTAATGTATTTCCAATTGCTAAAATTGAAAATGAAAGTGCTACTTATCAAGCCTAGTTTTGTATTTTACAGACGCCTTATTAACATGTTGTAAACAATACCAAAAACAATCAACCTTGTTTCAAATGCCTATCTACAAATTTGCTCTACTTAAATGTTAGGGGTGCGGCAAAAAAACTTGGACAAAGTTTGACGCGTCCTGAAACAAACATGTTGTACCGTATCCAGCTAATTGTGCTTTTAAATAAGATTCTCCATGTCTTTCTGTATTGATATGAGCAGTTTCGAGTTTGTACTCATTATTTTTGTTTTGTTTACAAACATGTTACAATTTTGGAGCTTTTTGTGCTGGAAAACAATTTGATCGAAATGAGCGCCATTTGAATCAGTGCACTTTTGCCGAGGTAACACAAGTCAATTAGTTCTGTCGGCATAAAAATTGGGTGCTCGGGATTTTATGAAGTCGACAAAGGCCATTTTTGCTAGGTCCTGATTGGCAAAGTTCTACCGGTTAGAAAGTTATTGAAGTGCTTGAAAAGATGGTAGTTGGTTGACGAGAGGTCTGGGGAGTATGGTGGGTGGGGCAGAACTTCGACGCTCAATTAGTTTAATTTTCGGATGGTGATTTGTATGTCAGGTGATTTGTATCATCCCACGCACCGTTTCAGATGGGTTAGTCTCCACCAGAGTCCTCAAATCCTCGTCCTGGATTACTCTAGATCGATCACTTCGTTGCTCACCTTCGAGGCTAAAAGTTCGCAAACCAATGTCGAACAGTGCATTCATTAACACTATCATTGCCAAATGCCTGGTTAATTTTTTGCGCTATTTCGGCAGTGCTTTGGTTCAATTTGAATGCTTAGAGGAAAATTGACCGAAAATCGCTTAATGATATATAGTAATAAACTGAAAAGAATCAAAAAAATTTAAATTAGAAATGAATGAACAGCATCAATGTATAGAGTACAAAATTCTCCACCGATCAATATATACCGCGACACAGTAGAATAAATATTTATTGAGATTTGGAGCTACAAAAACACATGACATTAAAACGGACCTAATAGTTTCAATCCTGTTTCAATCTCGATCATTTTTTCTGCATTCTAAAATTTTGTTCAATTCTTATGTCATTAATATTCAGTTTTATTGAATAGTTTTAATAAGCAATTTTTAAAAAATCTTATCAAGCTACACAATTTTTACTGATTTTGCAAAATTATTGCTCAAAGAAATTATTTTATTCACTTTCTTAGTATTTTTAAATGATGATACAAGGAGATGATAAAGGTGACTCTTATAGTTGTTTTACACTTGTTAAAAACTAACTTAGTATGTATTCTGTCTTATTTTGCATTTCATGGACGAATTGTTACAACTTTTGGAGTGCAAAGTTGTTTTATTTGAGAATTTATGAAAATAAGCTCTTTAATACCTTGTTTATAACATTAAGAAATGAAAAAATAACTAGCTAAAATTAATCTGACTTTTCAGACAGAGATGCCTATCGGGATTTTAAAATAGAGGAAGAAAAAAAACTATGTCGAACGCAGGAAGAAGATGAAGTACAAAAGCTGGAATCAAAATATGAGGGCAATAAAAGAGAGGAAAAGAGAAAGTCACATGAACGTTCTGACAGGAATAAAGATTCAAGTTCTGGAAGACATCCCAAAAAAAGTCGACAGAGCAGCGAAAGAAGGTGACATTGAAATATTTGCATTTTACATATTTATGCGTCACTCATTCCGATTTCATCCAAAAATTAATTTTTAAAGTGATTTTTTTTTGGTTTCATATAAGTATTCTCTTCAAACAATACCTTAAAACATAACACAATATATGTTCTACAAAGAAATCTGCTCCAATCAATTTTACAGTTTTAATTTTAATAAACATGCTGCTTAGATAGGCAATTTTAAAAATATGTTGGTTACTTTAAAGGAGGTGAAAATGAATTTTACTCACATGAAAGGCCATTTATCTTTCTTAATGCTGTAACTATCTGAAATCAGTTTTTATTTTAGTGATTTTAAAGAAAAGATGAAAAAAGTTTTCAGACGATTATAAATGAAAACTTTTCCTGTTAAATACCTATATAAACTAAAGTGACATTTCCCCTTGCCTTTTTTCACACTGAAGAATTGAAAGAAAAAAAGGGTTTAGTATTACTGTATGTGTTTTTTTTTTTTTCTTTTTTTTAAAAGCTTTTTCCATTCTTACCATTTCCAATTTCCATGTTGATTATTTTACAGTAATATTTATTTTAAGTACTTTAAAGATTCTTATTGTGTAACGTTTTCTTAAAAGGAAGAATTGAAAATGATGTTTCATTGACATCTGAATATACATTGGGTTTTTTAGCTGAAGTTGATGCAAAGTGTTTAAGAGATGAGCCTTTTCTCGGGAGTACCAAGAATATTCCTAAAATCTCAATTTGCATGGCTTGCAGATTTGCTGCCTACTAGCTGAGAAAAGCAAGTCGTGATGTTGGTTTGAAAGCTGCTCTAAATTTGGTTTAAAAGGTAAATGGTGGAACATTACATAACATGATGCAAGATTTTGTTTTCATTGGTTTTGACTGTGCAATCATATTTCTTTTGTTTATTAATCAGTGATTTCATGAGAGCAGATCATCAACTCTTCTTTACTTATTTACTAGTGGGCATTATTTTTAAAGGCTTCGCCTCATTTTGCAGATGCCTCTTTCACGGAGCTTATACTTATTGGACAGATTGATCACTTTTCCTTCTTCATGCAGAAGCAAGTACCTTGAGTTTTCTATGGAGATGATTGAAATTTTTCTAAGAAACCCATAATATGATTTTAGTCCTTTATAGATGAACTCTACAATGTACATTAACATAATGGCAACCCTTGTACTTTTTATTAGTTAGCATCAATGCCGATTTGAAGTTACTCTATTTCACAAACTCATATCTCGACAAAATATGATCATTTCTTGTTGTCCCCTCTTGATTTTGTGGGCATTAATCTATATATATATGTAGAAATCCCTTTTTTTTTCTTCCTATCACTATGTTGCAATGCTAGTTTATATAAATAAGAGAATATATAAAATTTAGAAGGCAGAAAGCAGTTGGAATATATACCTGAAATATGTTTTTTTTTTACATAGGTGTAAGTCATAATTTCTAAACAATAGAAGAACTGGAGCCCTATAATTTTCAGATCTATATTCTATGTAATTAGTAAAAATTTACATAAAATTGAAAGAAAAAAAGAGGCAGGGGCTGATCTCCCATACAAATAAAGCCCTGCGTACTTTCCTACAAGAGCTTATATTTCAACTAATTAACAGAAAATAAACTCAGTAATCCGTGTATGAAAACACAGCATGATATGTTTTCTTCTCCCTTTTATTAACCATTTGCTATCAGGAATCTTCAAAAGAATAATATTTATAACCTTTTATTTTATATATTTTAATTAATTTCAACATGTTTTTTATTCGAAATGTATAAAATACCTGGTGTTTCTAAATGAATATCAGGGTTTTAACGCTTTGTAGGATTTATTACGTAAAACTTAAAATCATATTAGTGCATGAAATGAAAGAGCAACTCAAACAGTTCTGTTTATTCTGTACAATTGCAATGAGATTCCCCTAAATTGAATGATTTTTGTGCCATACCTCGTCGGAAAGTTTATAGACCTTTTTTTTCTTTAGAGAAGCAACTGTAGCTGGTACTTCCTATTTTGATTCTCTACAACTAGGTATTTCTCCAATTAGTAGATGACAAACCAAATAACTGCATTTGGCCGCAAGATGGTGTACTGTCTCACTGGCATAACGACGTACAGAATTGGTTGAACGTAACGTCACGGTACCCGAAAGTTGGATTGGCCGTAAAGGACCCAATGACAGATCTTGTTTTGCATGGCGTCCACGCTCACCCGATCTTGTGCCAATTTCTACCTGTGGGGATTCGTAAAGGGTCATCTGTATGTGCTTCCACAACCAGCTGACCTACCGGACCTAAGAAACAGTATTGGAGCAGCTGTTGAATGTGGCTTTTTGAAAATAATTTTCCCCTCTTTTTGGTCTTGATACGGTGATGACCTTACAAAAAAGCAATAAAACCACAACTACGTACAGCTTATATGCAATTCTGCCTGGCTAATATATATATCAATCTATCAAATATGGAAAAAACTGCAAAAGAGTTCTGCAAAACATTGGTCTTGGTTAAACTGTTGAATGATGATCTTCAGTGAATTTATTTAATGATATTTTGATCTAATGTAGAAAAAAAAACATTCCCCCCCCCCCCCCATTGATAAAGCAAAACAGTTGTTGTGTTTTATAAAGTATAAAGTTGTTTAGATGGCATAATCAATAATCACTTTGCTTTAATATTAATGAAAATATATGTGCAAAATATTGAAGTACATTGGTTTTATATGTCAAAGTCTTTTCCTTTAAAAAAAAAAACTTTATAATGAAAATTACTGAATAAGAATCTTAGAAAAGTGCATTTATAAGACAGTGGGAAAATTTTTGCAAATCAAAACAAACAGGTTGCATGCTGCAATTATAAACTTGTATCTTTTTCTGTCACAACTAACATATAGAATATAAAGGAAGGGCTCACTTAACTGAGACAAATTGTTCACGTGTAAGACTTCAGTATTTTTAGCACAATATGTATATAAAGTTAATAAATAAATATTTTAAAATAAATACATAAATAAAAAAAGCTAATATGCTGAATTTTCTAGGATCTACATTTGCTTAATTTTAACTGTTCAATATTTATTTTCTTGTAGCATAGAAAAATCTTATACAGACAGTAAAATGAGGCCCTGGATCAGGCCACAATTAAGGGTTCGTCTCATTGATGACAAGTACAAAAAGGGAAGATATTTCAACACTAAGGTTTGATTTATATCTTATTTAATTTTTCAATTATTAATATATGCTTTATGTTTTAATTTACTTAAGTAAAGATGCAGCAAGTTGTAATAATTAAAGTAAAACACACTTATTTCAGTTTTAGTTAATTAATTTTTTGTAAGACAATTACCATGGCATCTATTGAATTTTAGATGAACATGTCTGATTTGTTGTTGCTTTTATGTATTTTTATGTAACCATAAAAATATTTTCTCAGTCAACAATACTAATTTTACTATTACTAATTTATTTGTGATTAAACTATGCAGGATATTTCAAAAATATATTCACCCCTATTTTAAAGATTGATTGTTATTGACAAGTTTTTTATTTTGTCCAGTTCTACAGTGTGGTCGAGCTCTTATAACAAGGGTGAAAGAACTGTTACAATTTGCTTGACTGGGGTTACTATAAAATCTAATATTGCATAAAAATTTATTTAATAAAAATGATCATTTTGAAGAGTCTTTTTATTTTTCATCATTTTTCGCACAGAGGGGAAAACTAATTGGTGTTGTTTGGAAAATTTTTGTTTTCTGTTTTTTTGATAATTATTGGCAATAAAACTGTAGTGGAAAATAAACCATATTTTTGGAAATTTCAACATTTTCTATGATGCTATCCAATTTTTCTTAAAACTCCTTTTTTTCATCAAGATTTCAATGGAATTTCAGGAAACTTACTTTAAAATAAAAAAAAAATGAAGATGTTATCATTAAAAAATGCTCACTAAATTCGGATCATACTGGTAATAACTACATTTTATAAAGGATTACAAAAAATAAACTAATTTATTTATTTCAGCTCATTGATACAGGGTTCTTGTTAAATCCAGGCTCGCAATAAGAGTATGATAATAAAATATCCCCAAAAATGCAAGGAATAATGATTTTTGTCAAAATCAACAGTAATGTTGATTTTAATTGAAATTTTATTGAGGAAAAAAAGAGAGAGAGAGATGAAGCTGAGGAAATTGGTATCTTTATTAATATTGTTCTCTCCCCCCCCCCCCCCCAAAAAAAAAAAGTTTTGAATAATTTACTGAAAGGTTTCAAAGTAGTATCTGTTTTTAACTTTTTGAGCTTTATCAATATTCCTTTGATGCTATAGTCCATGTAATTAGAATAGGTGCTTCAAAGACGCGTTTCCTGCTTCTTCACCATGGAAACTGCGAGAAAGATGACACTGCCAGACTTTTTTTTTTTTTTTGCACTGCAGTTAAGGCAATTCCATTATTACACCCCCGATTCAAAATATTTGAATAATTGAGGAAAAGTAATAATAAAGTTTTTTTTCCCATTTATTGATTTTTGATACTAAGTAAATGCAATTCAATTTCTTAAAAATTAAATCTGCCTGTTTAGATAAGATTTTAACATTTACAAAATATAACATACAATAAATTAGGTATACAATAGCTTTCTGAAACACATCAAAATATTAGAATAAGATTTAGATTGGTTCAAAATATTGGAATACTTTATCTTACGCAATCTATTTTTGCCATTGAGAAATAAATCTGATTTGAATCCATCTGTTATTATTATAACTAAAACAACAAACTTACTTATCATGTTCGCCACACCAATGTGGGGAAAAAGTTTATAGCACGGAAACCATGACGACCAGAAGGGGAAAAGTTAGAGTTGTATGATCTTGACACGCTGATTCTAATTACATACACTATAGCAACAGTTCCTTTCAAATGCTATTAATGTATCTTTTCTTTTTTTCTTAAAGTAGAACATCTTACAAAAGTAAAGTATTTTATTTGATACAGAGCTCTAATTACAAGATTAAGAGTTTTAGTAATAAATTTTGAATAGTTCTTTAAAATGTTAAATTTTTTAGGAAAGAGAGCTGATGAAAGATTTTGAGGTTCATATGTTATATCAATTTTTTTCTTCTTTCGTAGGTTGTTATTATAGATGTTCTTTCTCCACATAAGTGCACTTGTAAAACAGAAGATAACAAGTATTTAGATGGTAAGTTATAATTCCTTTAGTTCTTACTCATCATTTATTTTACTTATTACAAATTGATATATATTTGTAATAAACCATTCTTTACTGTTTATGGTTTGCGATTA
Organism: Octonoba sinensis; assembly: GCA_038502835.1. Taxonomy (NCBI): domain Eukaryota; kingdom Metazoa; phylum Arthropoda; class Arachnida; order Araneae; family Uloboridae; genus Octonoba; species Octonoba sinensis. The sequence continues at coordinate 9,343,698 of CM076606.1, read as the reverse complement.
ATTTCTAGTTGTGAGATGCATGATAAAATATGCTATGGTAAGCAAAGTTTAATTTTTAAGTAAATAAAAGCAGTTGATTTAAATATTCTCTTCATGTCCAATTGTAATGTCATATTTTAAAATGAATTAATGTGATTATTTGATTTATACATTTAGCTATTAGTAGTGATGTTTGTAGAATGATGTTTTGTGGTTTTTATTATTCAAAATTTTCAAAGATAACAATATGCTGCAACGCTTGACGTGAAGTTTCTTCTGTAGTTCCTTGTTTTCCCTATCCTTTCATTAAACATAAGTCAGACATCCTAGCAAAAAGGCCATTTCTGACATTTGGGAACAGTTTGAGTCTCAAGTTCCAGTATGTGCTAGATTTTCTTGATCTTGAATGCCTATTTTCCTGTATTATATAATTTTCTTATTTTAGCTTCAAGTTAGCAATATTTCTTCTGTATTTCTATTTATAAATCAAAATTTTCATGCACATAATAAATATTCTAAAGTAAATTGTGTATCACAAAGTAAAAACATCCTCTTAGAACGTCCGATTGCAAAGGTGCACAAATAACCCTGTACAGATCCTACAGGCAAAATTTATGTCTAATTGTTTTTGAGTTAGGCAAGATGCGCATACACAGATGTACAGACATTGTGCCAAAACTCATCAAAATGAATCCAGGGATGATTAAAATAGTTATTTCAGTAGCCCATATATATGTATGTGTATGTACATATGGATCTCTTGAAAAACTAAAATTGAAATTTAGGTTGAAATTTGAGTGGGAAATTTTATCGCTACTTCCTTTACTTTGTACAAGTAATTTGTAAAAATTTTATTTAATTTCAAAAAATGTTCAAATACCGTACAAAAAATATTCAGAAATGATATACAGGGACTGAATAAATTCAAATAATTCACAGAAATACTCAAATAAATGCATAATGCAGTCTTTTTTATTGTATGGCAACAACCAGATTTTGTTTGAAAACTTTCATTGCTGCTTGAGAGCAGTTACGCTTGACGAGAAAAACGTTCAATTGAGCCATCTCTCTTGACAGGGTTATGGACAAAAACTAATCGGCACTACTTCCCATAGGTACCAAATTTAATTCCATACCTAATCAATTATATTCCCCATATTTTAAGTTAGAGTAAACACAAAAACTTGGTAAAGTCTAAGTGCAATCTTTCAGTCTTACTCTGCTGTAAATTTGTTTATTTTGTAGTGTCATGTGCATCAGCTTAGAATGTAAATTATCATTTTTGTGTCAAAATACTTGTCAGAAGTGTGTGTGTGTACGTATACAGGTTGCTTATTTGTTAAAAATGAGAGCACAACTGTGAAAAGATGATTGGGAACCACTGCCCTAACGAATGTGCAGTTGGAACATTAGGTACAGTAGCAGAACATTCTCTCAATTAAGCCCCTTATCCTAATTTACAAACAACTTTTTGGAGGAAAAACTGGTATTCAGCGGAAAAGATTAATTGTAAATTCAAACATGTGAAAATTAGCCTTAGAATTCGATGGTAACAGTGATGTATAGTTAATTTTTGTACAAAAGTAATTCTTGAAAATTGTTTGTGAGTGCTTGATTAATCACACAATATCTAAATTTTCCTTATTCTTTTTAGATATCTCCCCTTCAATGTTGGAAACTGTGATACCACGAACAGAGCCTAGCTATGTAATGATTGTTCAAGGAAAATATAGTGGTGAAGTAAGAATTTCTTTAATCTTTTAAATGATTTGTTGGGGAAAAATTTCAAAGAGGTGTAGACCTTCACCTAGTGTGTCAAAGATTGAAAACAGGCGGAAGCAAATTTGAAATGAAATAACATTTATTAAATTAAAATGAAATAACATTTATTTTTGATGATGTTAGGGAAGAAGGGAGGGAGACTCGGGGACTAACCCCCACTGATTTTTCAAAATTAAAGCCTAAAAACTTATATTATGCTATCTGAAGAAGTCAATAGACGAGTTTTCAGTGACTCTTCTTCAGAAAATTTTCAAAATTAAAATCTTAAAAGCCTATTTTAGATCAATTTTGTTGACTTCGAAGACAGGGGTAAGGGGGAATTGTAGGGTTCTCTCCTGGAAACTTTTTTGTATTGAAATCCTAAAAGTAAAAAGGAGGAGGTTGGGGAGGGAGAGAGGGTTTCTCCCAAAATTCTTCTCTAAATTATTGTCAAATTTGGGCTATCTTTAGTGTTATTAGAGGAAAGAGAAGTTCATGGTGCTTGTCTTCTAAAAGCTTTTTAGGACGTAAGTTTAGAGTGTCTTTGGTGACCTTTGAAAAAGAGTGGGGGGAGGGGGGGGGTCATTGTTCCTACTCCGTAAAATTTGCAAAATCCTAAAAAGGGCATGTAAAAGGCCATCTTTGGTATTATTCTGGAGAAGGTGTTCTGGGATTCTATCCGGGAACTTTTTGACATAATTGAAATCCATAAAACGCAATTTGAGGATATCTTTTTTTTTATGTTAGTTGCAGTGGTTCTCCATTGGAAAATTTTCGAAGACATTCTAAAACTGCAATTTTGGCTCTCTTTGTTCACCAAGATAAAATAATGAAATGCATTATAAAGTTTTAAAAGTAAACATAAATTTGAATGCTTCAATATGGATTTTTCTTCACCATTTGTCATTCTTAAGATGATATTTTTTTGAATTGCGACTTCAGCTTGGGTGATTTTCCTTCTCAAAAAATCATTTTTAAATTATACTAAGATGCAAAATAATCCTCTAGTTAAATAAATATTTAAATCATTTATAAAATTGCTTTAAAAATGAGGAATTAAAATATTGAATGACTTACCGAATTTTGCACTTAAAGCCGAGTTTTGCAAAGTCATTCGGTAAGACACTTTGAATGTCTTACCGAATGACTTACCGAATTGTGCTTTGTGAGCTGTGCAAAGCACAGCTCACAAAGGTTGAAATAACTCATTTCTAACTGTTGTTAAAGTAGACTTCTTGTTATTTAGTTTAATGTTAACCTTAGTTCTTTTTTTAAAGCATTACTCTTGTACTGCATTTCACTTGCTATTTTTTAATCCTTTTTCCCACTCTAAACGAAAAATAAAAGGTTCGCCACACATACTCACATGTCGCCTCATAAATGGCGCCAGGGAAAGCAGCTATTAAACATGTCTTCAGACATTCTGACCCCATCTAAAAAAATGTTTCATTTTGAACTGATAATCAATGTATCATGTCATATTAATAAATTAAGTACATTCAAAATATATTGTGAAAAAAGTTCACTTGATGCACATATATTTTTTATAAACTTTCAAATCCACTTTGGGTATAACCCGGGGTGGACCATCCCCCTTTGCCCCTCCCCCTGTACTGATGCTACTGTGTGCATATGTGTATATATAAAGAGAGAGGGAATGATTGAAATATATATATATGGTTTAAAATAGAGCGTTTGCAAAATGAGGTACAATTTTTTGCTTAAAGTTTTTGCATCCCAAATGAATTGAAAAAATAAAAAATGCCATTCTAGTTGAATTTGCGAACAGGGTGAAATTAATCTTTGAGTCGGCAAAATGAGCTGCTGTTGAAGTGAGCTTCAGGCGTCAAAGAAGTCTGTGTGAGCGGTATGAACATTGAACCGTCATGAAAATATAAACAAATCAATGTCACACACGACGTGCCAAAGCACAAATTCATTGTTTCTTTTTTTTTCAATGTTTTACACACACACAAACAAACACATTAAGTAAAAAATATCTGTACTATGCACTTTTTACTTAATGATTTTATGAATCTGAAACCAGTTCTAAAAGTCAAAAATGCCAATTTTATCTGAATTTGCCGAGTGAACGAAATCACCGATTGTGACTGCAAAATATTGGAGCCCCTAAATTTCGCTAAAAATTAAGAAGAAATGTAAATTTATGTAAGTCTATTGACCCATTTTATTATTTTATTTACAAACTTTAAAATTTTGAAGCACTAAACGTGCCAACATCAGTTGATTGCTGACTGGGCGAAGTCGCTGAAAGGGTGAAGCACCCCACTCATCCCCCCATTAGCTACGGCCCTGAGAACAAGAGGGGTGTCTGACTTTTGAATTTTAATACTGCCACCTCAAATCCTTTAAGTTCTCCCTTAAGTCCTCTCACATTAAATGATAGGCCTATTTTGCCAACATTATTAATACAGAGTTCATACTCCACCTGTAAATCACGGAAAACCTAGGAAAGTCATGGAATTTGATATCCTTTGCTAAAGTCGTGGAAAAGTCTGGGGAAAACATAAATTTTTGACAAAAACCTGGAAAAGTCAGGATTTTTTTCCCTACCATAGATCCCTTGGAGGGAACCTATGCTCGTTGCGTTGTCAGATTACCAAAAAAATAAAATATTGTTTGGCGCAACACCCCCGTTCAGATTTTTATACTTTTTCGTTAGTGCTGTCCTAGACAAAAATGAGCGCAAACTTAGGACGTTAACCTGGAATTCTGCTTTGATCTACCTGGAAAAGTCATGTAAAATTTTTTGGCTATTTGAGTATGAACCCTGTTAATAACAAATACACCTTTTGTGAGCCTTTTTTTTTTTTTTTTTTCACTTTATGTGCCTCCACTTTAAATAAGTCAAATGTGATGGTTATTTGTATTGTAGTTAATTATTATCTGGAAGTAAATATCAATGTGCTAGTCATTAATACCCATCCCATATGGGGTATCAGCACAACTGGAACATCATGGAAAGTCATAATTTTCATTGAAAAATGCTCAAAAATCAAGTTTATCATGAATTTTACGCTATAATATCTGTAACATAAATTTTCAAAAACACTTATTTTAAAATTTTTTTTAATATTGACCATATTTAAAGCTTCAAATTGCTCCACGGGACATTTCTTATGCAAGAAAGACTATTTTCCCCAAATTAGAAAATTTGGGGAAAATATTTGGGGATAATTTGTGATTTCAACCATCTTTTTCCCTAGTATCAAGAAAAATATTATATTATATATTGCTGCAAAAAATTACTTTTTTTTTTGTCTGATAAGGAATTGTTTAAAAAATGCAAATAGCGTATGTTTTTGTGATTTGTTCTGACCTTAATAATTTCTTAAAAACTTTGCTTAGATAAATACTATTTCATTTACACAAAAAGCTGGCTTTGGCTTAGAAACTCTTTTTAAAGCTATAGGTTTTTGTCGAAGAAAAGGTTCCTGTAAGTCATGGAATATTACACTGCACAACACGAAACCTTTGGATGAAAATGTCTGTTTCTTATGTATTTTTGGCTGAAAATTACAAATCTGCAGTTATTTTTTGCCTATCACGTACCATTTGTCCCGAAATTCCAAATTTTAGCTTTTACTTATTTTCTGGATAAATGTGCATATTTTTGTAATTTATTGACTTAAATTATTATAAATTATATCTTTCTCATTGACAGTGAGATCATTGCCATTCTAGAGACCTTTTTAACGAACTTGGGTTACTTTAGCAACATTTTTAGCAACAAAAGCTGTATCTGCTTCTCAAAGTTTCAAGTCTTTTACAAGATGACAAAGGCATTTTGTAGACTATTTTGTGGAGAAAGAAAAAATAGTATGCTGCTGTGATGTGAATTTCAAGCTGAGCACAATTCAGCAGGAGCGGCGCTTGTTTATCAGTGTTGCTCCATCTAAGTATTTTTTCCTATTCATTCCTGTAACATATTCTGCAAACACAAAGGAAATTTCAAAATTTTGAGTGCCAAAAACATGTCAAATAAGCCACTTGTAAATATACAATGTGCCTTCTTTCTACAATTGCTCATAGAACTTGGTTTATCGAAATATTTGTAAAAGCTCTGGACGGAGAAGGAGTGGCTTTCTTGCATCTCAGGAACACATTCAAAAATTTAAGTGAGGCAAAAGTAGAAGAAAGGATTTTTATTGGTCCACAACTTAAGGAAGTCCTTTAATGATGAAGAGTATGATAACAAAGTCAGAAACCGAAAAATCCGTCTGGCTGGCCTTTAAATCGGTGTGCTCACGTTTCCTTGGAAATGACAAAGCTGACAACTATGAAAATCCCATATGGACTTCTTTTCCCAAAACCTTGGCACAATTAATGATGAGCATGGGGAAAGGTTTCATCAGGACATCTCTGTGTTTGAAATGCGTTTCAGCGGTCAATAGAATAGAAGTATACAAATTGAATGTTGCTGATCTGTTATCAGGGCACACCAACAGATGCTCACAAGAGGAAACGGACAAAAAAATATATTTTAGTGTTTGTGTTTTCAATCAGAAAGCCGCAGTTACATTCTTCTATAACCAAATTGTATAAATATGAGAAGTGGGTCTACAGCAAAAATGGTACATGATGGACCATTTTGGTTTGGATATTTGAATCAAACACCTTTTGTTTATATAGAATCACATAGTTTCATCTAAAGGACAAAAAAAAAAGTTCAAATTTGTTGCATAGTGTATTATAGGCAGGAGAGTCATGGATTTGAAAAATAGAAGTGTAGCAGATATTTGTCTTAAGTCTAGTATGTTTTGCTGCTAACTAAGTTCTAAAACCCAGATGAGCACTGTGATCTGATCCATGGAGCAGAAAAAAAACTATTGAACTGCTTTCTTTATTCTTTTGTTTGCTTTTTTCTGTGAGTTTATGGCAAGTTTTCAAACAGAACTTATCACATGATTTATCAGTCCTCTAGCCTGTCAGTCTAGTTGACCATGATTTTGCAAAGTCTTTCCTATAAATATTGTTTCTCAACCTTTATTTGTTTTTCAACTTGCTTAAAAAGGCTGAATATGTATAAGCTTTGATACAATGCATTATTTGTATGGTATTGAATTTTATAACATTTAACGATAATTTATTTAAGCTACTAATAAAATGTTTCTTGCATTTTCAGTCAGATTGTGACCTTTTTTATACCCGAGCATGACCCCCAGGCTGAGAAATAATGATCCAAGTGATTTAGAAAGGATCCCCCACCCCTTCTTCTTTCTTTTTATTTAAATCATTTTTTTTTGCTTAATCGCCTTTTTGAAAAATGTATAGACATCCCCCCTTTTTTTTTGCATGTAAAGAATGAGCTTAGATTTTTTCTTAAGCCAATTGACTCAAAATATTTTAAATTGGTATTTTTCAATTAAACGTCACATCACTCAAGATATTTTTAGGCTAACCAGTTCATAAACCTGTCTTTCTTGTGATGCTTCTTTAAAATGACCACTGCTTCAAAACTCTGAAAGTAGATGAAAAGTCATACTGCAATTAGAAAACAAAAGAAATTACTAAAACCAAGGAAGCCCCCCCCCCCCCCCCCCCCCCGCTGCATTTGAAATTTTAATTCCCTGTTTGCAGTTTTTGTAAGTTTTCATTAATTTCAAATTAAAATCTTTGCTTCATATTAATATGATTAGAATATTTTTAATTTTCTTTTTTTAGTTGTGCACTATTTTGAAGAAGGACAAGTCAAAGTGCACTGCAACAGTACAGTTCTTGTCAGACCGAGAGAAAGCTATAAAGATTGAATATGATTCAATATGTGAATATGTTGGAGATGTTTCAGACTTTGATTGATTCCATGCTGACAATGTATGCTGAATTAAAGCAAGATATGTCTCATGTATTTAAATTATGGTGCTACTTGCATAATCAGAGAATATTTTCTATTATCTAGTTAATAAAATTCAAATTGGGATCATCCTCATTTTTTAGAATTTTAATAACCTTTACAAGTATGGTTATGTAAATATTATTTAACAATTAAGGTTCAAAAAATATATTCGAATATTTTGTCTTTGAGCATTTAATCTCTAAATGTATTTAATGCAAAGACAGTGTGTAAAAAATATAAACTTTTCAAATCTTCTCTGGGGGAAGATTATTTAAAACATTCTACAATGACAGAATCAAATTCAGCTATTGAAAAAGGGATAAAGTGACAATTATAAAGCAAGATGATACAGAGTTTTAATTTCTTGTTTACAAAATGTATAAATCTTTTACAAATTGCAAATTATAATTTTCAAAAATGTTTACAAAAATAAAATTATAAAAAATGTTTGTTTAAATTATTCTTTATGCATGCCTAAATATATCAGTCATGTTTGAATTTTACCTTTCATGTGTTGACATTGATATGGACTGTTGTTTCATTTAAAGTATTGCACCACTTTTAACTTCTATGAAGCCCTTTTTATAGTCCAAAGGCTATGTACCCATTACATATTGTATGAAAAGTTACAAAATACATTATATTTTTCAATTCAAGGAATAGCAGTTGTCCCCTCTTCACTCCGCTAAATGTGGGCCTGTTTTCAACCGAATTTTTTTTAACTTTGGAAATGATAGTTTTTACCATAGTGTAATTATCACAGTATTGTTGTTTTTCTAATGTTATCAAAGTTATTTTTTCTTAATTACAGAATTTTATACAATCCGCTGTCTAAAAGAGTTCAGGCAATCGTAAATAAATGACCAGGGTGTCTACAGGCCATGAAAGTTCTGAAAACGTCACACGTTTTGGAAATCTGTCACAAAAGTAACGAAAAAGTTGGGAAAATTATGCATAGGTCATGAAAATTTTTGACCTAAGGGGAACAATCCCTTCCGGAAGGCACCGGATATCCAGTATCCAACAGGCTTTTAAGCATTGTAAATCGGATCTGGCCAGTGGGATTAAATATTCTGTTATCCGGAATGTCAAGTTTTATATAAAAAAATAATTAGTTAACATGTTTTGAAATTATGTGTGAATTCTAAACTTACTACATGTTTGGAAGTTGAAAATTATGTATAGAATTTATGAGTTTCAAATAGCAATTTACATGTCAGAGTCGGATATCCCGTTCTTATGTCATACAAACGACACCGGGTATCTGATATCCAGCAGAATCAGTATCCAATGTATCATCGAATGGTCACGAAATTTCATTTTTTAAATCTGTACGCACCCTAATGACTTGACTCATTAATTTGATCTTATACTCACATGCTTTGATCTTTTCTTCAGTTCAGTTTTTGTTTTTTTTTTGTTTTTCTCCCTAAGCAAACTAATAAAGTAAATGAATTCTATCATAGATAGTTTTAGTAACAGTATTTGTCATATTTTGTTACCATAAAAATTCAATCTTTCAAAGGATTACATAAAGGGTCTGGTTGAAGACTATTTTTTATTAAAAAAAGAGCTTTTTGACAAAACAATTCTTATCCCATTGGACAACAAAAATTAAGTATAGTTGTTTTTAAAATACTTACATGAAATGAATTTTTATCATTGCAATTCATTATGCCAGTTTTCATTAAGCAAACATACCTCAATCTTGCTCTGGATTTTTGTTCAGCATACATTTTTTTCTCATGGAAGTCTATTTATTGTACAATTTTGTAAAATAAAAGTTTGTTTACTTATATGTTTTATATGTGTAGTATCTTTTGCAAATAAATATCTTTTATTAAAAAAGCTTAATATTGTTTATTTAAGAAACTCTTTCATTGTTAAAGTTTGCCATTTTTGTTTCAGAATTTCTGAATGTGAATGAAGTTTTCAGGTTGAATTTTAGTAAATATGGGATCTGAAGGGTTTCAATCCCTTCACATTTATTTTCCAACCCTCTTAATCACTCTTGCTGTTTTCATTTGGGGGGGGGGGGGGGGTATGATTAAAACCTGAATATGTAATTGTAAAATGGGTTGTGGATGGTAAAATCCTAACGGTATTTTTCTCATTTGAAAGCATTCCACATAAATTTTGTCCTTTTCTTGGAATTTTCTGTACATTTCATTCAAGTTGTGGGTTGAATTTTCTTGTGTTTTTGTATATATTGAAAATGGTGCCCAGTGATAATCCCTACTATTAGAGACCAGCCAATAGCTTGCGTTGATAAAACACAATTTAGTAATTTCTTACGTATATTCTAAACAGCTCTGGTGTGAAGACTGAGAAAGGTTCATTTTTGTTTCTTTTGTTGTTGTACCAAGCAAACAAAGTCGACAGTTTTCGAGAAAAACTGAAATTACAAAAAAAGAGAAATTTGAAAAAATGAGTAAAAAATAAGAGCTCAGGTACAAGTGATTGAATTTGACAGTTGTCACTGTGACTTTTCTATTGAAATTCAATCAGTAAAGAGAAGAAAGACCTTGTTTCCTTTATTTTACGCTGCAGTAAATCTACGACGTAAAAATGTCAGTGAAAGGTATGGGAGAGTGAAGATCAAGACGGTGTCAACTTTCTACACACGCCACATTATTAAACACCATTAATTTTTTATTACTTTTATTATGCTATGCATGAAATATCACTGAAGAAAAGCTTGGCGTTCGACTGTAATAATGTATAATGTTGCGAGTTAATTTTAAAATCGAGGAACATTAGGAAATGCCTTTCTTACACTATTAAATGATGGTGTTCACAACAGAATGATTGTTCGGGAAGTGCGCCTTAGCTACGATCTCTCTGTGTCTACATAACCCCCCTTCGGAAGGGGGGGGGCATGAATACATCCGCTTTGTACATTACATGAAAAAACAAATCGCACACATTCACAAAAAGACGTTATTTTCTCAAAGTCAGGAGGAGAAGTCATAATGTAAACAAAAGGTAGCCAAATAACTTTAATAATTCTAGAAAAGGTTTTACAAAGTTTTTACACGTCTTTTTAAAAATATAACATTTATTTATTTACTTTTTTAAAGGTGAAAGTAAGTTATGGAGGACGTAATATAAATCCTTCTTCCATATCGGTCGTCACTATTTGTTTGAAGATCAGTGGCAACAGTCCTCAGTGACTTGTTGCTGTGTGGTGATTTGGGTTGTGGTTGAATTCTATTACAAGTTAAGTTTTCTTAGCAAAAGGAGTGAGTAATTTGATTTCCTTTCCGTGATGACTTTAAAGAAGTCATGTGGAAATGAATTGAGTGATTTTATATGCCCGATCTCTACGTGGATTAACGTGTAACCCATCTCGGATACGTGTGTCTTGGTATTGTTTACAGCGGAAAGGAACGTCAAAGTTAAGCTGGACTGGGCGGAAAGCCTAATTACTCGGGAGTGCTATGATCGTTCTACAGATGCTCATGGTAAGTTTCCGATTTTATTCTCTTTGAGAATTTTTGATCCGTGGTCTGGTTTATTTCACGAATATAGAACTGGATTTAGCAGTCGGATTTAACGTAAAATGTTTCCATATTTTTTTTATTATTGCATTTGGGCTTACATTTATGATTTACCTGTATGGTGTTTAATATTTAATATTCTTTGCTTCGTTGATTATCTTGTGTGAAATTCTTAAATATTTGGTGGAATGTTTATGTTTATATGTTTAATAAGTAATTTTACTCAGTGTAACACGTTTGGTGAATGATTCCACCTTCTTTTCTCTGTGTAGTAGCGCGAATCTATATCAGCCACGATTAGATATATATATATATATATATAATGTATAAGGTACTGGTTCTATACTGTCAATAGTGTTTAATGCATGCATATTTTTACTAAGTTTCCGAATCATAAATTACAAGTGATGGTATAAACACTAAAATGTCATCTAAAAAGAGAAAACCCAAGTTAAATATATCTATACGGAGAAATCGATGCAATTTGATAATAAGCGTTTGGTAAGTTGAATATAAAGTAATATTTAGAAGAAATTCTTCTAAGGCAGTGCTGTAGTCCTGAAAAACTGACTAAGAGACTCTTACTGATACAAGTATGTGTTACTGAAATTAAAAGGAGAGGGGGAACTCATGGTGATTAAGTTTTTAAAATAGTGAGGGGAGCACTTAAATTTAAACAAATAAGTAGGGGAAGGCCGTCTCCTGCCAACTACACCACAGTTCCATGGATAAAGGAATTCCAAGTAAAATTTGAATATTCTTAGTGAATTTCTACTATACAAGTTCTTGAATTTCATGGAAAGTTTAGCGGTTTTGATGTGCAGTTCCAAATATTACCAAAAGGGGAACTGACTAAGCTGAGAAGAAGTGTTCAGAATGATCTCTTTGTTTGAGAGACAAAACATAACATCGGGCATTTGCCCACTTGCAGTAAATTTTTCACATTTAAAGCATGGGAGATAATAAAATTATTATTTTCCAGAATTACTACTTCTTTAACTTTGAGTGCACTCAGCTAAATAGGTTATAAAATCAGTTTTCTACTCTTAATTTCTAAATTGACTCAAATATAGTAAAAAAAAAAAAATGATGTTTTTCAAAGTTACCCGGAATGATTGTATCCATCTTGCAGCAGTCGACACCAAAAATGTATCACTACCTATTCCCATTGAAATAGGCCAGGATTACAGTGGCTTAGCTAGACCCTGGTCTCAGGAGGAGGGTTAATTTCTTTGTTTTACAAAAACAATTGGTCGAATTCATGATTAAAACTTTTTTAATAATCAGGGTTTCTAGCTTGACACCTTTTGATGTGAAAATTGGAAAGAAAAAACATATTTAAACAACTGCTAAAAACAATCTGATTTACCTATTTATAAAATTTTTGCTTTATACTGAATTTAACAAAAACTTTAGCTGTTTCAGGGAAAAATACATTTCCTACTATATTCTGTTAAAGATTAAACACTGATCAATTTACGTATCTTGGGAAGGAAGGTGATTTAAGGAACAAGACGATTTCTGACTCTCCAATCGGAGTGAATACAATGGAACGAATAAAACTGTTTAGTCAATCAAGTTTGTAAAAATTGCTATTACAGAAAGTGAAATATGTAATAAAACAACCTTAACAACCTTAAAATATAAGGGGATTAAAAAGGACTTTCAAGTTATAGAATTAATGACTTTATTATATCTTAACCCTCAAGTAATTATATTATTAGAAAAAATATTAAATTGCTTAAGAATTAGTTGGTGTTATCTCATTTTAATATCTCTATATGTAAAATGCAAGTTTGTGAAATAATTCCTCTTTTGACTTGTAATCCTTTTTACTCGTTTCTTTATCTTACACGTCTATTGATAAAAATGCTCTAGCACTTTTCCCTAAATAATTTGGGTTGGATATTCAGAAAAAAATATGCAGTAAAGTGTTAATACCTAAGCCTTTTTTAAAACCTGATCAGTACAGGATGACCCACTGATGCATAAGGGGTGAAGGTGGATAGAGGTTTCATGAGAAGAAAGTGAAATCACTCGACAGCTCTGACCTATCGATGTGTAATGGGGTTAGTGGAGGAGTATTCATTGAAAAAACCACTAGGAAAGGGGTACGACCTAGGACGTGCCAACCTTTACTTCCTACAAGTCACACTCAGGGGTGGGGTGGGTGTAACACCTCTCTTTCGAAAACGATTAAGTTTGTATTTTCTAAAAAAAACTCTTAAAAAGTAAAATTTCTACACCTTGCATTTAAGTTATCATTTTTATAGAACATAAAAAACGGTTTTTCCTACTTCTCCCATACATTTTCTTAAAAAAATATGCTTATTAGGGGCAAAAGGATGCACTTGAAAAGGTAATAGGATGCATCAAAAGAGCCACTGGCCGTTGCACCCTGTCAAAAAGTGCCTAGAGTCACCAGCACTTTAAGCTTTTAAAAACGGGTAGGGAGATAGGCTTTTCCGTAGAGAAGCTTTTAAGGAAAGCTTTTCCGTACGGGAAACAATCACTGAGTATTACCCCATGAAAGAACACTGTTAATGTTCCCAATAGACTCCCCACAATGTCTGAAAGGTTCCTATCACCTTTATTTTTTAAATTTTTTTTCAGAACCTTAACTAGTTCTCTGATCCAAATAAAAATAAAAGCTATTTGTCAAATAAATTGCATAAAATAAAAGATGTCCATCTTGAAGCAGACCAGCTGGTCAACGTTAAATTGTACTAGAATGATCTTCATCTTAAAAAATTTTAATGTTATGTATATTAAAAAAAATCCTTATGTAAAAGCGAGCCAATTACTCACCACAGACAACTTCTTTTAACTTTTTGACATGAGTAGTGCTGTACGTAAACACTAGTTTAGCTAATTAGGATTATGTAAGTAGTATTTTGTTAAAGGAAATGAGATACCTCAAATCACTGTTTTTCTTACTCTTCTCGCCTAGAGCAAGACTTTTTTGTTTGCAGTGTAAAATATATGATAGAAAAAAAATTAATGACTATAGTTCTTTATTGCAAGTTTCCATATTCTGAAATACTTTAAAGTAACTAAATTCTTAACATTAAAATATCAATTTTAAGTGAGAAGTATGTACTTGAATCTGTAATAGGATAGCTTTTCAATGTATTAAGATAAGGTATTGTGCTTAACTATAAAAGAAACCAAATTTGATTCCTCTCCCAACCTGGATTTAATTTCCTTCTCCTTTTGTGTTAAAAAAAAAAGATTCTGTATAGCTATAATATTAGGCAAGAGCTTAATGAGAGAGGCTCACAAAATTAAGCACACAAACACGAAAATGGTAATCAGTATTGTAAAATGCATTCAAGTTGTGTAACGAAATAATTCCGAATCAAATTTTAAATTAACTTTATTAAAAGAAAGATTTGAGCTTCATTTTACACAAATTAACAGTAGCAATATAAATGGACATGGTATAGGTGCAATTAGTAAATAGTATTGTGTCTAATTGAAAAAGGCCAATAAAGACCGGTTTTTTTTAATAAAAGCCGGCCGGTCTGGCCTTTTTAAAAAAAAGCCGGCTTTTTTGCAGCTCTGGTCTAAAGAGAGTTACAGTGTCGAAGTTTTGGACACCAACATTTCGGTCGAGACTCTCTAAGCCCTCCCTTATCCGAGTCCCAACCTTGAGGGGGGGGGGGGGGGGGACTCCTCCCTATCAATGCAAGAGCCAGGATACAAATTTTTGTTTAAATTTCCTTCCTTTTGTGAAATACATTTATAGTGGGAAAACCGTCAAATTGTATGATTGTGTGGTCCCTTAAAGCGAAAGGGGCCAAAAGCAAATTAGATCCTGTTTCTCATTGAAATATACCTGCAAGATGTATTTAAAACTGTTCAACATGGGCTCTACCTTAAACAGTCCCATCATTTGGGTGATCAGGGAGGTCAGTTGCCACACACCCTTGACTTTTTGAAATACAATGAATTTATACATGTTTTTATGTATTTTGTTCTTTTTTACCTGTAATATGCATTGAATATATGCCCTTTGCATCGCCCCCCCCCCCCCTCCCTGTTATATTTTGAAATGACGGGCCTGACCGTAAAACATGTAAATCAGTCCAAATTCAAATGTTATAAGTTTGCAGTCATCTGATATTTTCTTCTATATATTTGGATACAGAAGAAAGTAAAAGTGAGTACTAAGAGCGCATACCTCCTATAGGTTACTTTTCCAGATAATCACCAAATAATCTATTTAGGCATTTATCTGAATGCAAGACCAACTCCTTTAGTCCCTGCCGAACCATTCAGCGCATTCCTGCTGTAGTTTTCACATTGCTGACTAATGACAACCATGCTCTACATATGTGACCTTTTAATTTTGAAGAAAGGAACATATTGTTTGGGTTCCAAATCTGGGATAGATGGGGGTTGTTTAGAACTTAGTTAAAAAACCTTCTCAGTCGGCTGAGATGTATTTTTTTTCCATTTGGAATGAAACAAATTGGTTTTGCCTTCAGAAAAATACCCACAAAGATTTGGTGATGATGTGAAAAGTTTGTTGACAAATATGTCTCTTAATTGTTCATTCATCTTTGTATTTTCTGTCTACTGTTAATAAAATATTTCAAGTTAGTAAAGTGAAACCTCTCTATGGCAGACACCAATGAGGGGGGGGGGGGGGGGCAAAAATATTTGTATGCAAAAGAAGGTTTTTTTTTAATGCTGAAAGCTTTGCTCATGGGAAATTAAAAACTGCCCATCTAAGAGGGTTGTCCATTAGCAGGGGTTTTAGTGTTATCATCGTCATTATTATTATTATTTTGTTACTTTTTTTTATTTATTCATCCTTTTATATAAGCCTCAGGAATGCATCAAAGCACTCAAAGCAGAATTTGGTGAACAAAGTCAAGACTTCCACATTCATGGATGCTTATTTTCATACCTCGTTAAGCCTGCCTTACTCGCTTTGACAACTATGTAATTGAATTAATTTTGTCTTGGTTATATTTAGGTATGGAAAATTATGTACAATGTTGTTTTTCGTAATACTTTTATGTTCAATGCATGTTGCCATGAAGAACAAAAGGAAATTTTTTTGCATTATGATAGGATCCATCTGCTGAATGACATCCGTAGATTGAATTTATGCCCTAAAGACATAAATTATTCTGTTGGAAAAAATCTTACTATTACTGATAATATTTAAAACAGAAAAGGCAAGGACATTTTCTGATAAGAGATGAAACTGGTCGCTAACAGAAGTCAGTCTGGTCTCTCCTGGAGCACTTTTTAGATTGAGGAGGTATGTGGGAAAATCTGTCGTTAACAGAAGCGGTCGCTTAATAGAGGTGGCAACTCGGAGATGTGTTGCTGTATCATATTATATAATATATTATTAATAAGTAGTAATAATAAGAGCAGGATTGATATATATATCTATGTATATATATATATATATATATATAATATATATATATATATATATATAACATCAGATTTTGCTTGGTTGCAATAAAGCATAAAAATGGCAATTTTTTTTTTTTTTTGCAAGTACAGTAGTCTCAATAATTTGAGGTGGACAGGAACGGAATTACCCCAAAATATAGAAAACTCAAATTATGGAAATCATAACATTTTTTGAATAAGTAAAAGAGACTAAAGCAAAAAAGCACACTATCTCCTCTCCCTATCACATGTATAGGAAGATGGAGCTGTTTCTTTTTGTGGGGGAGGTTCCAGGTCTGCATTAGATGCATGAACTGTCGAATAACAATAAAAACCAGATGTGGTATTCCTTTCACGAGTTACGCTGATCATTATTTGGCAGCTAACTCGATTATTTTTTTCACTAGCTTGGATTTATGAGCGACTCGAACTATCGAAACTCTACCGTATCTATTATATAAATTTTAAATATCTCATTAGCGTAAATTTAGTGTTAAGCCTGGAGTGGCTTTGTGATTTGCGAATGAGATTAAAATTTTAAAGAGAAAAGTAGTTTTCTAGATGAAATAATTGCATGTTTCTGTCGTTATGAAATTACTATAATTTTTTGAATCTAAATCTATTAATTTGGTGTGCCCTAAATGTTTGGGCCCTGGGCCAGTTTCCTATTTGCCCATGCCTTAATTTTATTGAAAAATTAGATGGTTTTTATGGAAAAAAGCTTTCTAGTTTTGTGCCAAATTTTGAACCTTGTACCAGCAATTAGTTGGTTATTAATTAAGAATTTTATATAATGATCACATCCTGGCAAGTATGCGGGAAAAGGACTGACTAATACTGCTTGAAATTTCAACAAGTAAAGTGGCAAAACAAAGTCCGTCATATTAGAGTATGCTTACAGATTCTTTGGATTCCTTACACACTCCTTGGAAAAAAAATCCATTTCAAAGGGTCCCTACTAGCTACGAAAAGATGGGGGTGGAGTCCTGGTGCAGATTGTAGCATTGAAATTTTAGGCGGTTTTAGCTGAATTTTAGCAGATTATCTTTCTTGCTGGAGGGGGGGGGGGGGGGTGAGGGCCCCCTGCCATTTCGAAGAGACTTAGAACCTTAAATTAACAAAATAATCTAAGAAACTCCTAAATAGCCTTGAATCAAAATTCAAACTTCCTCCTTCAAGTAGGGGTGCAACCACAGTGCCATGCAGTGCTAGAAATTGCAGTTTTTAGCCTACTTGCCCGTAAAAGTAAAAAAAAATAATAATAAAGAATGAAAGAAGGCTTAATGTATCGTGAAAATATCGTTAGAAATCAAGAAAAGTCAAAAATAAGTGAAGTAATTAAATAAAGATTGAAAAATAAAAAATTTGAAAGTAGGGTATTGAGATGGGGAAAAAGTGTGTCTGTCGGTCTGTCCCCCCCTAATAACTTTTGAACGAATTGTCCGATTGGAAAAATTCTTTTTGCATTCGAAAGATCCCGGCGAGGACATCTCATTTCTATATTTTACTTTTTGATTTGAACAATTTTTTGTTTAATTTTGAACAGTTCAAAAAATTTTAACATTAGCGCCTATGGACAAAATTGAAGCAAATTCTGTAAACTCTGGGCACAAGAGCCAAGTTCCTATTGCAAGCTTATTGAAAGGAGTTCTCGGCGTGAAATATTGATTTGAACAGTTTTTGTTCATTTTTGAACAGTTCAAAAAATTAACACAGAGCTTACGGGGAAATTTCAACCCTATATAAATCCTGATCTAACGGACCGATTTGCTTGGAACAAACTTTATCGGAAAGCTCTTATAACGTAGAACATGTAGAAATAGAAAGTTTATCCAGAACTTACGAACCTATTTTGCTATGCAATTTTTTGATCGGGATTTTCAAGGATATTTCTCAGTCACTTCAATGAGTGAAATAATGAATGAATGAATAAATGAAAGAATGAAAGAATAAATCAATGAATGAATGAATGAGGAAAAGAATGAATGAATAAATTATTGAATAAATGAAAATATAAATAAATGAGTGAATAAATACATGAATGCGTAAATGAATGAATAAACACTTGAATGAGGTAACGAATGAATGAATAAATGCATGGCTGAATAAATGAAAGAATGAATGAGTGAGTGAATGAATATGTATTATCCGTTGAAAAAGGTATATTTTCAATAATTAGAACTAAAGATAAATAAGAAAGAGAGAGAAAGAGATAGCTAGATTATAAATTTGAATTTGGTGCATACGGGAAAGTAGGCTCGTATAGTTCTAGACGGAACTTCTTGTTGTTCTATGTTACGCAAAGGGGAAGCGGGCGGGCTATCCATAAATGATGTCACTTTTAATAATTTTTTAGATTCCTACACTTGTCACACAAAGTGTTACCATTCACCATGCCCACAACCTCTTATGCCACATGTGTGTTAAATAAACATATATATATAATGCACTAAATTATCGTTCATATGTCAAATTTTATTTTTAATTTTTAACAATTTTATTTTGGACTAAAGAATTTAAAATAACAATATTTAATCTGCTGATTTTAAACGTTTTCATTTTAACCAAAATGTGCTGATGACTCTTGTTACCATATTCTCGCCCTCGTCTCACAATCTCCCTCACACCTTGAAAGCATGGCGTTATTTGTGGAAGGCTCCAAAGGCAATTTGGGCATCTGCTCCAACTTTCGATTATGGTAAATGTTCTGCCGCAATCTGGCTTCGAAACAGCCTTAACTACTCTGAGCCCAAAAGTTCACACCTCGGCCCACTGTTGCTTCAAATTTCATTGTAAAATCAGTGATAATTCAGCAGATTGAAGAAACCAAGAAAGAAAAAAAAAAAAACATTAATTTAATAGTACAAAAACTTGTACGCCTCTTAGTTTTTCCTTTCCCCATTCTTAGTTATTTTTTTTTTAATAACAAGATTAAAGAAATGAATTATTAATGAATTAAACACGTGTTTTTTTTTTTATATAGGAAGTTACTTTTACTAACGTTTCAGGGTTTTTCATTTTACAAAATAAATATTAATTTAAGATTGGAATAAATGCATGAACGTTTGAATATCTCTAGTAATTTAATTGTATTTTCAATTTTTCGAACTATCTAATTAAAACCCTGTTTTTTGAAGTATGCCAGCACTGAGTACGTACTTCGCCAAAAATTGAATATGAGGTTAAATTCGTACTCTAATTATCGTGACGTGTGTCAAAACATGAGAAAATACCTTTTTTGTATGTATTGTAAGACCGAGTAGGTGGTAGTCCTGGAGGAAAATGTGGGGCCACGCTTACAAATGCGAGCCTAAGTAGTTGGAATCAAAAAGTAGGGGGACGATTGTGTTAAAATTTTGACGAAAAGTGGGGGGGGGGGGGGGGCGGAGGCTTTTGTTAAAATAAAAACTGGGTGTATAACCCTAGGAGAAATGCCTTCGAGAACCATATAATCGTGCATAGGTATTGCAAAAGATCCGATTACGATTGCGCAAGATAAGAAATCTTTTGTGATTATCCAATCATGTGATTAATCTAGAGCTAGCATTTTTAACCATATTAATCCACGATTTGTGGTCCTGCCTGTGTTTGCACGCGGGACTCGGCGTGTTTTCCGTGTTTCCCGTTGCGCTCTTTACACTACTGCTGGGAACGTATGGCGAGATGGTGATTAAGAGGTTAATTGGGGGGGGGGGGGGCAGCCACGACAAATGCAGTGCAAGGAGATTTGCTTTCTCTTTTTTATTTTTTGTACTTTTCATACTTAATCACGGTTCTAAGATGAACTTTTTTTCTTTTCTGTGTCTTCTTCGGTTCTTTATTATAGCTGTTTCAATTTTTAACTATACTTTTTACATTTCCTTATGCATCCATACAGCGTTTTCCTGTCATATGTTGAAAACCTGCTGAAATTCTTTGTTTTTAAAGCTCTGGAACCTTGTTAATATTTAGGGTTTTTATTTTTAAAAAAATTAAACTTCCGCATTTGTAATGGAACATTTTTATGTCAGAATTCTATTGATTAGCTGTAAAGGGATCATTCACAAATGATGTCACGTTTTAAGGGAGAGAGGGGGGTTTGAGAAGTTTTGGAGGTTTGTGTCAACAGGAGGGGAGGGAGTAGCAAGAAATGGGACATTACACATTTTGATTGAAATAAAAGCATTAAAAACCAGAAGATTAACTATTTTTGTGTAATATATTTTTATTTATTTATTTTCTGTATTCTCATTAATTTTATTTTGTTTCGAAAGCATCGATACTAATTAAGGTTTGAATTAACTTCTAGTTAAAAGTTTAAATTTAAAAGGAAATCTTGGGAATTTACAATTTTGAGATAAAATAGAATGAGTAATTTTTACAGAATTGGAACCGTTAATATTTTTTACTATTAAATAGTAACTATATATATATATATATATATATAAAACCTTAATTTTGTTTTATACAAATTAAGTACACATATAATCATTATTGTTGTGCTCGCACAAATGTCATTCAAAGTTCAAACATAAAATTGGAAATGTATTTGTAACGACATGTATTGCCTTTTGTTTCTGAACTGCAAGTGCATATGCTTGTGTAAAATAGCGTGCCTTTTTTCACCCCCCCCCCTCCCCTGAAAAAAGGTACGCAATGCAACATACGTCTTACTGGCCATGACATCTAAGACCTTCACAGATAACCCTGAAGGCCACGGACCGCAGCGCTCCTCGAACCTTCCACAAACTCTCAGAACACTTGACAACTAGTTTTGTCCTAAGGGACCGGACTGGCGAGCGTTGCCTACCTGCTATACTGTCCCGGTGCCGCAGACTCACTACAAAGTAAGTCTCACATCAGCCGGAAAATATCGTGGTGGGGATTTAAGCTTACACTTGCCGCGCTATGAGGAGGCCCCCACCATTACGGCCCCGGGGGAGGGGGGGGGTTACGTTGACGTGTGACATTTTGTGACAAAGGATGGGATTGGGGTCTCACAGATTGAAAAAAAAGGCGTAACTTCATTTCGAATGACCCCAAAGAATATCTAAGTACTAGAGTTCGCCCAGCGGTCGAAAGTCGACTGTAATTCATTTAATATTTCAAGTTTATCCTCGAACGTTTAAACAACTTTTAGATATTTTAGTTTTTCTGTTTGCCAATTGTTTGTTTTAATTAAGTATTTCAATTAGCGATAATCTCTGCTCAGTGCGATTGATGGATCACTGAATCAGTTATTTAATTTAATGCATTTGTAACACATGTTATACATACCAGCCTTCTCCCGTAAGAAAATAGAAGCAAAAGTTTTCATACTTACTACCTTATTATTATTGAATAAATTAGAAACACAAACACTCACTTTCAATTTTATCAGGAGTTCCAAACGCTAATGCAAATCAACAAACTTACTAACTGTTGATTCGAAACAAAATAACGCGTCACCGCTCTTATTATCTCAGTTTATGTTATATTAGACATTCTTGGCTTCAAATTGTATTTTATTTTGTTTGACATTGTACTCGTACTACAATCTTCCTGACTTATTATTTATATATTCGAAATAGATTAACTGACACCTTAATATTAGTATTATTTTGTTTTGAAATTCATTTAATAGATTACATTTTCTTTATTTAGTTCTTGATATTTCTTCTTTGAATTAGAAATATTAAAAAGTATATTGAGTATTGTACAAATATTGTAGAAAATAGCATGAAAGTGAGACGAATAAAAACTTCTAAGAAAAAGCTTCGAATCTACGTCGAAAGTAGAAGAAGACAAAAAATAACTATTTCCATTTTTTTTTATTAATAACACAAACTTATTAATAACTACTGAAAAAGGAAAAAAAAAAAATGAAAATTGCTTGACAAACTTATTGGTTAACACTTAACTGTTTTGTCTTTGCCTATTTGTATATAGATTTCATTGTAACCGTAGACCAGTGGTCGGCAACCTGTCGATCGCAAGCCCATTTTCGGTCGATCACGACAGCATTTTGGACAGTTTATAGTTTAAAAAAATAAATAAAATAACTTGAATTGGATGGCGAGTTGATTATTATTTTTTCCTTCAAAAAATGTTTATTAGTTTGTCAGACCATTCACCGGACCTAAAAAAACTTCCAATAATATGAATTGTCAGTCGTCACTTTAACTATGCTCTTGGTGAGAGTTAATTCAATAATGTCTACATTTCACATGTGTGTTTTAGTTAAAAAACAAAACAAAAGCTAAGTTTTGTTTAATCAAATTCGAAAGAAATAATATATTTGTAATGTTTTGATGCGAGTTAACGGTGTTAGCAAACCATTACTTCAGAAATTTTAGAGTAGGTATTTTATAAGCATCAGAACTTGTTCTGACAAGAATTAATCTCCAACTTGCCCTATTAATAATGTATAACCCCCCCCCCCCCCCCGGTCCTCCGAGTCGATCTTGGTGTTCGCCGAACTTGGAAAGTAGATCTTCAGTCAGTTTAGGTTGCCGACCGCTGCCGTAGACGATCGCGCTATCTTTTTCCCGGAACGGCGGGAGAGGGAGTAAGATGTTAAAAAATAATAAAGACTCAGCTTTAGTTAAGTGAAGTTCAACAAAAAGCTTATTTAATAATAAAGTAATCGTTCGGTTTGAATAAATATTCCTTTCATTTGATGTTTTTTTCCTTTCAATTTCCAATAGGCTGCTGCCAATTGCATACCTAGTGCGTTCCCCAGAGATTGGTATCATCTCTTTCAGCAACACCGCAAAGAATGTGGTATAGCCGCACGAGAATTTTGACGTCCAGTTTCTCCACCTGAAAAGGCACGCACCCAGACTCTGTTGATGCGAAATTGCACTAAGAATTTAATTTAGCCGAGAGCATCCGAGCCATATGTCTACTCAAGGGTTCTTTTACTTACTGCATACTCATACGACGTAGGCGCAGACGATTTTCTGCATCTAGAAATTTTGCCGACACTGTCAGGCTCGATCTTTTAACCTGGGGCGTACGAGTCCCTCTCCTTGCCAGAATTCCACCGTGCCTTTCATTTGATGTTTTATTAGCTATTTACACACATTCCCACGAATGTTCTATTAGGGAACTAGAAAATGTAAGGAAGCATGTGCCTCTTTAATCTCTTTCTTACTTACGGTTGTTTATGAGTAATTTATTTAAACGTATGCCTCACGTTTTCGAGTTGTTTTACGAGAATTTAGCATTATGGTGTTAGGCAGTAATAATTCGCCCCCTCCCCCGAATATTTATTATGTAACTCAGACCCGGACTGGCCCCCTCTGGGGCCCTCGGGCAGGTACTGAAAAGGGGCCCCCTAGATGGGGGTTCTTCACAGGAAATTTTTTGAAAATTATGTGTTAGGAAACCGTTTTTTTTGCCCTTTTTAGTGTCTTATACAGTAGTTAAACTAAAGCGATATTTTTATATTAAGTGAGAAAAAAAATCAAAACAGTGTTTTAAAGTTATGCTTGACTAACTGTTTAGTACAACGAAATTGCATGCTATTTTTATTATGTCTCGATTACGTAGAAACTGCAGAAATTATAGTATTAAACTATAAAATACAATGAGAAAGGAAAAAGTCATTAAGTAAGCCAAGATCACTTACTAAATAATAAACCTCTATTTATTAAATGAACACTTTTGCCGTATGCTTCAGTACTGTATGAAATCATTTGAAAATAATTTTCATTATATTATAAAACTAAAAATCGGCCCTTCTGAATGATTTTCTAGCTAAATGAAAAGTCAAAATTATGTTTGTTAAGAATTACTTTTTTGAAAATATATACATTATCTTAAAAATCACAAATAGATTGGATCCAAGTTAAAATTTAAAAATTATTATTAGCTTGTACCAAGAAAATAATAATAAATTAAACATTTATTTCATTTAAATCTCAAGCATCATATTAGTCATCCCAAAGTGTCCTAAACTTATTCAAGTTCAAGCACCAGTAACGGATCTTGTAGTTTTGCATGATGGGGTAAAACTTAAAAATGACACCCCTCCCCCTCCAGATAATTATTGCTCATATTTCGTAAATTTTTATGCTCTGGTCATTTTTTTAGGGAGTTTTCACCTTGTGAGGCCGGGGCACACTGATAAACCCATAAAATTTTTCAGGCCCAGAGAAACTACCAGGTTCTTTAACATGAACATTAGGGGGATAGCGCCATATGAAGGGGCTCCCCTTATCTGGAGATATGATTCTCCCCCGGGAAAGTTGTGAAAACTATACGTAAACTGGTGCATTTTGAGGCCTTAGGAAACGCATTTGGGACTGCAAAAATATTAGGGGAAAAAAGAAGCAAATTAAAACTTTTGAAAGTTTAAACTCTTTTACTCATAAAAATGCAGAATAAAATGAGCATTTTTTTAATAATCCGCCCCCTCTCCGCCTTCTTGCTTACGTTCATATCGAAGAGACACGTGTCTGTCTTGCAAGGATCCCCCTCCCGCCTTTTCCCGAACGGATGCCTGGAAAATTTGTAAAAGGAAAATTATTACATTGTTTGAGCATAGCATGATTTATATTTCACTATTACAAGGGGAGAAAACCTTGACTTTTTTAAATATAAATTTTTAAATTTTGGCATTGCGAAACTTGCCTTCCCTTGTCTGCCATAGGAGCCGGCCGACTCATCAACGACGCAACATATTCGGAGCGCTGAACTAGGATTTTAATTCTCTCTTTGCAAAAGTTAAATTTTCAAAAATAAATACATTTTTTTTATTATTGTATTGTCTTTGGAGCCATTCCATTTCAGATCAGGCAGAGGGTGCCCCATGACCCTCACAGATTTTTTTGAAAAAATTACAGTAGTTACAACTAAGGGGCATATAAAATATCCCAAAAGGATTTTGCAAAAAAAAAAAAAAAAATTAATTCTCTAGTTACAGACTTTTAAAATTTGGGACAAAGTTGGCCGTTTTCAGCAAAACACTCACTTTTAAAACGGCCACTGTTTCAAAAGTTTTTAACCGATTAAAATAATTTTTTTTTCTATAATTAATGAAAGGATGTTATTTTATTTACAGTAATTTTAAAAATCTAGTTGGCTTCATTGATAAAGAAAAAAAATGTGCTTTTGAAGTGAAAAAATCGCATTTTTAACGACTTCATGATTTTTTTTCTTATGAAAAAAATTTATTTTTGACAAAACAGAGGTGGCAATCTAAAGTGCTGTTATGGAAGATTTGTACCAAATTTTATTGTAAGCCTGAGATGTATATCTCCTCAGAATTTAAAGTTTAAAATTTGAAAATGTTCAAAAATTACGATTTTTGAGGTGTGATTACTCAAAAAAGCCATTTTTTAAAAATCTGAAAATCTGATCATTTGTTGCCCTTAAAGTGCTCAATGAGCTGCTATCAATTATATTGTATATTTTTGCCCCAGATATTTTATATTATTTTTCAAAAATGGTTCTTTGTGCGTTTCTCAAAAAAGCCAGAAATTCAAACTCGTTCTTATTTAATCACTTTAATATAAGATTTAATCAATATTTATTAAGAAATATACTATATTGTTACACAATTGCTACAGATAAATTGTACTTAACCTTCTTAGAACTTAAATAGCTCCTTGCCCAAAGCTAGCTACTGTGATTTAATGTTATTCTGTTCAATCCAATTACTAATTTCAAACTCACACACTTTGCATCAAATGTGTTACAGCACTGATATACATAGTTTTAGACACATATGAAGTTATGTAGTTAAAGCAAAATAAGCAGAATCAAGTTCTTGAATCATCTTCTACTCTTCTACTCGTTATTACCAAAACAATGCAAAGACTAGGAGGGTTCAGATGGTGTTATATTTCTTACTTTCAGCATTACTTTATATTGGTATAGTCCCCCCCCCCCCCCGGAGTCTTCTGGCTATTGAAATATTTGTTCTAGATTATCTGTGTACAAATTATTCGATAGTGTCCCTAAACCATCGGTGATACATTCGTAATTTGCCCCATTCAATAATTCTCATTTACACGTTCAATAAATTTTCCTATTTAGAAATCATGCATTGAGTTATATTTGTTTAAGAGGCTGTTAGTTTTCTAACTGCTTCTCACTTCTTGTTTGCTCGTGCGTCCCATGTAAGCCTTACTATTTTATGGATTTTTACTATTTAGCAGTATTTTAGGATAGCCCATAATGTTTTGATTGTATTTCTACAATAAATTTTACATTTGCTGTTGCATAGTATTTGATGTAAAGCGTGTGAGTTTGAAACTAGTAACTGGATTGAACAGAATAACATGCATTAAATCTCAGTAGCTACGCTTTGGGCAAGGAGCTATTTAGTATTTAAGTTCTAAAAAGGTTAAGTACAATTTATCTGTAGTAATTGTGTAACAATATAGTATATTTCTTAATAAATATTGATTAAATCTTATATTAAAGTGATTAAATAAGAACGAGTTTGAATTTCTGGCTTTTTTGAGAAACGCACAAAAGGCCATTTTTGAAAAATAATATAAAATATCTGGGGCAAAAATACATAATATAATTGATAGCAGCTCATTAAGCACTTTAAGGGCAACAAATGAGCAGATTTTCAGATTTTTAAAAAATGGCTTTCTTGGGTAATCACACTTCAAAAATCGTAATTTTTGAACATTTTCAAATTTTAAACTTTACATTCTGAGGGGATATACATCTCAGGCTTACAATAAAATGTGATACAAATCTTCCATAACAGCACTTTAGATTGCTACCTCTGTTTTGTCAAAAATAAATTTTTTTCATAAGAAAAAAAAAAATCATGAAGTCGGTAAAAATGCGATTTTTTCACTTCAAAAACACTTTTTTTTCTTTATCAATGAAGCCAACTAGATTTTAAAATTACTGTCTAAATAAAATACCATCCTTTCATTATTTATAGGGAAAAAAATTATTCAAATCGGTTAAAAACTTTAGAAACAGTGGCCATTTTAAAAGTGAGTGTTTTGCTGATTTTCTGAAAACGGCCAACTTTGTCCCAAATTTTAAAAGTCCGTAACTAGAGAAATAAATTTTTTTTGAAAAATGCTTTTGGGATATTTTATATGTCTCTTAGTTGTAACTACTGTAATTTTTTCAAAAAAAATTTCTGTGAGGGTCATGTGACAAGTTTTAGACCTGCCTTCCTGATTTGAAATGGAATGACTCTTTCTTCTTCCTTTTTTTTTTTTTTTGTGCATCACAGTTGAATATGAATATATATGCATATGAATATATATGCTGAATATCCCTGCAGATCCGGCACTGCCTGGCATCCTTAAAAAATTACTTTAATAATGTACCTTAGTCAACTTGTTGTATAACCTGCATCTTAAAATCTAAAAATACGATAAGCCAGATAATGGCAGGCGCGGGGAGTCTTCGGGTGCGCATGTAGTATAGCCTGTCCATGATATTGTCTATCTATTCATACATAAATACCGTATTTTACAAAGTACTATAAAAATAAGATTCACTTTTTATTTTTAAGCAATTTTAAAGAAAAATGAAATTTTTATACTTTTGCTTATTAATATAGTATATTGCAAAAGGCAAAAACTAAAAAAAGAATTTTTTATTACTTTATAAAACCAAATTGGCCTTCAAAATAGAAGTCATGCAATGAGTTTATGAGTAGAAGTAAAATCTTCGTCAAGAACGCAATGAGAAGTTTGGGGACCCCTGGCAAGGCCGTATACAGGGGGGGGGGGGGCAACGGGTCCCTCCCCGAAATCCCGAAAATTTTCGCAATGTAGCATATATTCCTCCCTGAAACTTTCCTGAACACTAGTGTTTCAAAGTTAGGGCCCCCCATGAAAAAAAAATTCTGGCTACGGTCTTGACCCCTGGCGGTAAAATAAATATGGGGCCCCCTTAAAATATCATTGGAAACAATAATGTGAGTGCCCAGTATTTGAATTGCTCATTTTTTTCATCCCATTCCTATTCTGTACAATTTGCATGAAACATCATCTATTGTGAGGCCCTACCTGTATCCATATGGTCTACAGTAGGGGGGAAGGACATTTGAAATAATGAAGGGGCCCCTTTTCAATTCGGGGCCCCCTTGGTTGGCGGCCGCCATGTCCGCCCACTGGCTTTTGTTTCTCTTCTTGAAGTTGACTTATAGGCTGTTATCAAATCCGTTCACATTAGCAGCTACGACAAATGAGCAAGCAATAATATTTTATGTTGAAGTGCCCAAGCTAGCTAGTTTTGATTTTACAAGCTCATACAAAGCAAAAGCAAGTCCAATTGGGCCATCGACCACTGTTATGTGTAAAAGTCTTTAAACTTTGTCAGATTGCGATAGCGAAGCATCCTGGTAAAAAGCGTAATGAAGCAGAGGCAAATAGTTTTCAAGAAATTAAAGATCTGTAAAAAGAAGTTCGGATAGAAAACTATTTTGTTCCCCTCCCGTTTGGGGGCCCCCTAGTACGGGGGCCCTCGGCGATCGCCGACCAACCGACCTGGCCAGTCCGGGCCTGATGTAACTCGAATGTTCCTGTAATTTATTTTACCGTAAGACAAATCTCTCTTTTGGCACGGATATTTAAGAATTCCTGAAAAGAGAAGAAACGGACAGTAGGTGCGATCAGAAAAAAAAAGGATTTCATGAAAGAGTTATTGCTTCCCAAGTTTACGATTGCCAAGTTACGATTACTGTGTACGGTTTTCTAAGCAACTATGCAAGCTAATTTTACATTTTCAATGTCCCCACTCCCCTTTTTCTGTTTTTAGTTTTAATAGAAATTGTTTCAATATGAAAGGTAGATAACACATTTTAAATAATCTTAACCCATTTGCATCACACGAAAAAGTTGAAAATTCGTTCTTATCACCAAAATGCGACCGGTATTGTGAGCCTAAGTAAAATGTGCGCACATATGCGCTGTGGTGGTAATAATGGCCAGGTTAAGTGCGCGCATATATGCGTTTATGATGCAAATGGGTTAAGTAGGAAACTTTCCTCTAACGATTTCCTAAGCTCCTATACTCCTTCCCCCAATGTGAATGTTTACGTTTTAATTTTTTTAAGATAAGAGTTCATTAATTGTTTCAAAAGTAAAGAATGTAGTTTAAAAAAATCTTTCTTTTCTTTTCTTTTTTTAAAATAATTTTGTTATTTTTTTTAACGAATAAAATGGTACATTTGGATTCACTGTAATTGCATTGCTGCTTGTTCCCCCAAACTTATTCTTTTTGGTCTTGAAGAAATAGTTTGAAACCCCTAAACACGTGAATGCAGTTTGTGCGCCACGACGTTCTCTCACATTTACAAAGGCATGTGCTGTCCTTGCACGGTACTACGATGTACATGCTGCTAAATCGGCTGTGCAAATAATTCACGAAGTAACATATTCATCAATTCATCACTTTCCTTGACTTACTTTTGAAGTGTCAATCCCACACTGTGTTTTCGAAGTTGGCAACAATCAAAATCCCTCTGCAATCTCTGAAGCTCGTAAACAATGAAAAGCAGCAACTGTTTCTTCTGTGACGTGCAATGCAAGTTGAAAGAACCCAAGCGAATATGAGTACCCTCCTACGACATGCAGTTGGCAGACACTAGGTGGGAGTACCATAGAATTTGAATAAGTGAAAAAGTTTCATAACTTTCCCATCTTGACATGTTATTTTTTTTTTTTTTTTAAATACCTTAACAACAGCCAAAATTCTGTTCTCATAAGCCCTACCCCCTCAAATGTATGCAAAATAAATAATCTATGTTTTGATGGGTAATCGAATGGTCATGTATCACTTCACGGTAATATCTTTTTCTTCAATTTTAAGTGTATCGCAACTATGTTTAAGAAAAGTTTGTTCTCAGAATTAGGTGGATTTCCATCTGTTCATTGTAAAAAATGACTTTTGTTATGATGAACCCGATGAATTGATTATCCTGTGTGTGCGCTGGGGGACGGGGGGGGGGGGGGGTAAAAAGAAGCATTAAAATTTACACTATTCACTAGGGCGTTGGGATGGTACTTAACACTTAGTATAGAATTCATTTGGAAGCACAATCCAAATTAAAACAAAATTGATTAAGAAATTGTATTAAAAAGTAATTTATGTTCTTTCATTGTATCAATTTGCAAATAGTTTTGAAAGAATAAGCTAAGTATTCACGAATCACCGGCCTTACTAGATGGTGTTTCTTAATGATCCCCAATCTTTCCCAACGTCAGTTACACATGGTCCAAATTCCAATTACTCAGGAAGAGGCTGATCCTGATATTAAGGTGTTTTAATTTAAATTTAAGGGTGTTAAATTTTTGTGATATTTTGATACTGATACGATGAAAGTATTGGGGGGAAAAAGGGAAAAGGGCTGAGTTTTTAAGTGGAACCTTTAAATAAGTATAATTTTTTTTGCTTTGCTGATAGCACTAAGGATTTTATGAGTAGAATATTTTCGCTACGTTACGGCATTCGCGTATTTCCATCTGATATCAGTTACTTCTCTGGGAGTTGGTTTCATTTCAGGCAAAGAATATGTTTATGTCGTGATGAAAACTAATAGACATACTTTGCTTGCAGCTGGAAAACAGATGCTTTCGTCACGAGCCCTCAGTTGGTGAATCGCATTTGCATACTCAAGGTCGTGACCACAATGTATTGTGATCTTGCATATTGAGAGGCAATATGAGCTTGAGCGTTAAGTGAGAGCGAGATGCTTATGCAGCTGTATGAAAAATAGTTCTCGGAAGATTCATTTCGCACGAAAAGCTTGTGTAGGATGATTTTTGATTCTATAAAGAGAATCTGTTCGATTCTATAGTATAATCCAGTGGTGCTCAACCGTTTTTTACCTCGTCATAAAAATTTATGCAAGTTGAATATGCTTTTATTGGGTGATGTTTCTGAATTCCTCAAAAAAAAAAAAAAAAAAAGGGGGCTTTTTCAGATTCAATTGTTTGAGAAGCAAATAAATGGGATTTTTGAGGTTGTACTTGCACTAAAATGAGTTAAAATTACCACTTGTTATTATTATTATTTAAAAAAAATTATAACTGAGCTAGTCGGAAATGTTTGATGGACCAATGGAGCATCTCTTGTATAATCCGGGTTTTTTAAACGTGCTCATATCGTCGCCCACTATGATGAGTTAAAGATTATCCTTAATCCCGTTATTTTAATACATGATAATATGAATTTATTTAATTTCTAGTTTTAGAATTTAGGAACTGAGTAATTCGTTGCCTGTTTTAAGACTGAAAATTCATTGACGCTGCTAAAATTATTTAAAATTTACCCAGCACAGCCATAGGGAAGAGAAAGAAGAAGAAAGAAAAAAAAAATCATTTTATAGATAGATATTTTCCTGTCAACTTCTTTCATAAATTTCAAATATTTATAGGTTGGGAGAAAATCAAGCTGGAATATTAAAAACTTATTGAAAACAGAAATTACTTTTTGGTCTTGATTTCAGCGAATAAAACTTTTTACTGCTATGTTAACTCTTTATTCTTGTAACTTGCTACCGATTACTCCCCTTTTTTTTCCTTTTGAGAAACACTGCTTCGAAGCGTTTCATTTTGCATTTAAAGTAAAATAATATTGATAAAAAACCAAACGTAAGTTATTTTGCTGCATGTATTTCTGGAATTATTGAAACATGTTTTAATAAATAGATTGTTCCGCTGTGTATCATTTGTGTATATCCCTGCCATTGATTATCTGAATCTGAAAAGTTTTGAGTGTTTCGCAAAAGACCTTTACACCCAGTACGTTTAAAGCAAATGGACTGCCTATAGAAGTTATTAACATTTTAATTAAGATTAAGTATGGAGAATATAATGAAAAGAAACCATATGTGTATAACGTTTAATGAATCACCAAAAGCTTTAAGATCGTTCTTAAAGGAGGGAAAAAGGGGGGGGGGGGCGTATTTTTGCGTGTGTTAAATCCGTACATTCATTCAGGGTAACTTTGAACCACGTCATATTGTTTAGGATATTCGACTTAATTTAAAATTTAAGAGTAGAAAACTGATTTTATAACCTATTTAGCTGAGTGCAGCACTGGACCTTCTACTTTCCTTTTTTTTCTAGTCAAATATACTAAAAGATATACATGATTCAAAGTTACCCTGAATGGCTGTAATATTTAAAACGGTGAAATCAAAGGGAAGTCTTAAACGAGATTGATTTTAGTGGTTACAAATCAAATTGCACACAGCAAAACAATAAAAATACTTTACGTTGTGAGGTAAGAACTTTATAGTAGTATAACCAAATTACTTCGCATGAGCTTCATGAATAATTATGATAGTGGTAAAAAGTTTTTTAGGTATCAAATATTTTCTGATTTTGTAATTTGGGATACTATTTTCGAAAGATTCTGAATTTCTGCGGAGTTCCAGTATGCTGTCAGGGTCTTCATACTGATGATTTAGTGACAATGTTCTAATTCATGATTGACCCTAGAGTTCGTTATTTCTTCAATAGTTTTCCAAATGTCGTCTACAGTTTCACACTCACCCATATCTTGCTGAAACATTACATTTCCAGGCCTATATTTGTTGAAATATTATAAAGGGACAGTAGACAGTACAGATTTAAGGTTGATTTCAATTATTCTGGATTCCAGAACTGCACGAGGGTGTAACTACTTCCTTTTAACTTAAATTCTTAGAATTTTACTTAACCTTCCGTTAGTCGCTCTCTGACTTTCGACATGATTAGTGGCGTTGCACCTGTGAGGTGTTTCTGGTTTTTTGAAAGCCAAATGAAATTTACTCTAATTTAAATAATTGATTGTTACCGATTTAAGATTCTTTGGGGATATTGAGTGATTAAAATCTATTTAATTTGTAAAATTATTTCAAAAATCGAAATATGAAAAGAAAAATGAATTTATTCACGTTTTACCCACTGGGTGATTACAATAAATATTGCATTTATTATTGAGTTTTAATCTACTGAAAGTATCCCACTAGATGCAGAACATAAGATTTAAAAAAAAAAAAAGAAAAATTCCTAAAAATATCACATCCACAATAATTATTCCAATGGTCGCGTTACACCTGTGAGGTGAACGGGACTGAACGACATGTTCGAGGTTCGAGAGTATAACACTGATCACTGAGTCATCAGAAGTTAGGAAGATAACATGAAACTCCTCTCCAGCAATGACGGCAGAAAAGAGGAAAGAGTGTAGTAGGAATGCACCTGTCAGGTGCACGCGACTAACGAAGGGTTAAAAAGTTATAAAGTCAAGGGTGAAACTGCAGAAAAGTGATGTTATGTCCGAGGTCTCCACTTAAAGTTTGTTATCTTTTCAGTGCATAAGAAAAAGATATGAATTTTTTTAAAAAATTTTTATGTGTTTTCATTCTCGTAGTGAATAAGCACGTAACTCCAAAATACGTGGCGCTGTTTTTTTCATGTCGGGCACAATTTCATTTTTCTACCCGAAATCAACTGTTGCAGGAATCGCTCACTTTCTTCGTTCTACCGCGCTTGAAGTTTGTTAATTAAATATTTATTGCTTTCTTCTAATTAATTAGGAAATTTTTCTCTTTCATTTTCTTATTTTAATCGGGATCAGAATGTAGTTCATATAGTTTATTATTTTAGTAGTGTTAAATAGTTAAAATTTGTACTAGATGCTGTACTCTAATGATCTTCGAGGTGTTACGTATTCATTTCAAATATCAGTCTGCAGTTTGTTGTTTTAGTTTGATAATAAATGTTGTAGTTGAGCTTTCCTCGTGAATGAAATCACAATTTTTTTCCAGAACTACAAATAGGCTAATTTTATTTGAACACGAAATGCATATGCGAGAGTTTTTTTCCGTTGTCTTTCCCCGAGT
Organism: Octonoba sinensis; assembly: GCA_038502835.1. Classification (NCBI taxonomy): domain Eukaryota; kingdom Metazoa; phylum Arthropoda; class Arachnida; order Araneae; family Uloboridae; genus Octonoba; species Octonoba sinensis. The sequence goes on along the minus strand of CM076606.1, from coordinate 9,309,395 downwards.
TAATTCATAATGCCGACGGCATAACTAGAAAATCTGAAACGCCAACATATCTGAAAAATATTTTTTTCTTCTCTTGCGTATTAGAGCTGACAATGTCGCATATCTAATTAGTCCAGAGGCATTGAGCATTTAGCGTTCCGCTCAATTGCCTCTAGAGGTGAGAAGATGATTTGCATAATGTGCGCTCGCACGTAAGAGGTCAATAGTCTATTGATCGAGGAAAGCCTCGATTTCTCTGTCTGCCTTTCGATGAGATTAGGCTGACACGGTTCCGATTTAACTTTTCGCGACTAAAAGAAAGTATTTGAATATCAACTGCGTCAAATATTTTGATTGAATATTCAGATCACTGCGGGGGGGGGGGGGGGGGGGGAGTGACATTTTTTGTTCGTGAGATTTCTCTCTCTCTCTCTCTCGAAATGATGTTTCCGTTTGTAGCACTGAGTATTATTGTCCGATACTCAGTTGCCTACATTAAAAAATTTGTTTCTATGTTGCACCAAAAAAATATTGCCAATTTGATGGTTGCAAAGAATGGCGCTCAATTTTACTACGTTTTGGCGCAGCATACGCGTATCAAGATTTGGTGGATGAAGATATAAGTTCGGTTTTTTTTTCAGTACATTTAAAGAAAATATTAATGTTAATTCAGATATTGAATAAAGAAAATTTCAGACATTTTTACCATTACCAGAAATCATGAAATATCATTGAAAACTATTCAACGGCAACGGTATATAACCGAGCGAAAGAAACATAATATCATGTGATTGCCTCTTTCGTGGCATCATCGATCAGGAATATATAATGAGTGTCCATCAGGTCATTAACAAGGTGTTGCATGTCTGACAATCTCATTAGTCACAGCATACAGGACATCACTAAAAAAGTGGTTATACTATACCCCCAGAGAATACATGGCGTCAGAATTCTCGCTACTTAAAGTTACATGCGAGATTGGGAGGTCAAATTTTGCATGGAAAGTGTCATCAAACGAGATTAGCTGATAAAATCTTTTTCCAATGTAGGAAAAGATGCATGCTTCTGATCAACGCACTTTATAATTAAACATCATATTTATGACCAATTAATTTTACCGATCTCTTCCTGATAATCGTTCTATGTCGGAAATTGGAATAACGTAGAACAGCGGCTCTATAAAATGTATGAATATATTATTTATATCAAAGTATTTATTTGAATAAATTATATTAATTTTTTAAAATTAAGTTATGACTCTTACAAAAAAAAAGTTCCGGACACTTTCCTTGGGGAAAAAAGTAAGTCTGGAATGTGGAAATTGGCTAGTTTGCCGACAACTGACGTAAAACATTGTTTCTCAACCTGAGGGTCGCTTTCAAGTACAATAAATGCCACAGTGCCAAAACAAACAAACAAAAACAAAAAAAAAAAAAGGTATACAAAACGTATTTTTGCCGAAGAAATCGTTCTAAAATTGTAAGAAAATGTTACAAAGCTCAAAATCATTACCACGTAGTAACTGTATGATTTTAAAAATATACTGATAGCTAGTATAAAAAAAGTAATCACACAACTTAATGCGACAGTTAGCTTTGTTTTTCACTTAAAAGTTTCTTTTCTTTTTTTGATGTAAGGATGCAAGTGGATCACAAATCTGCTTTATTTGTCTTTTATGGAAGTTGAAATACTAAAATACGGTATGAATGTATAACCTCCTCCTTTGTGAAGTCGGTGAAAAAAAATTGAGAAACAGTGATGTGGAAGTTATAAGTAAATGAACTTTTTCTCCTACTTTCTCGACAAAAAAAAAGTGGTGCGTATAGATAGTTGATTTTAATGATTCGTTTCAGTGATAAGTTCGATTTTTGAAATGTTCTTCAGTTTCTTTCTTTCTTTTTTATTCTTTTTGGTATCATCAGGCAGTTCCCTATGCAATGCACATAATAATCCTAAAACTTCACGCAATAAAAGGTAGGGGTTGGTAAAGTATTTAACTTGGAAGCTCTTGCCCTGGTGTGTTGCAGACAGTAAAGTCATTCTTCAGTTTAGTTTGCGTTCTGGATGTAACTTGTTAGTTTAATTAATTATTTTTTCGGTGTAACTCATTGAGTTGAAATGTGCATTAAATTTAATTCTTATAATCCTGTGGTTATCCTTCACCACAAATCTATTGATCATCCTGAAATATTTGCTTAATTCATAATCCTCAATCTTTAAAAACTCCTTAATTTTCATTTTAATAATTAAGGGCTCTTAAAAGCGTATAATTTTAGTTTTAAGTCCTTTATTTTCAGTCTCCAGCCTATTCTAACAGCCAGTAGCCTCTCGCTTTCATTAAACACCTCAGGAATGTAACTAATTCTTCAATTTTCTGAAACGTATTTTTAGAAGCATGTTAGGCCGAACATGCTTGTTCTCCGAATTGCGCCGTAACTGCACCAATTTTCGATTCTGTCGATCTCCCAACATCACGCTTCAAGATGTTCCTAACGTTTTGCTGTGTATTTGTAGTATTTTCTTCACACTTGCAGCATCTGATTTAAAATGCTGCTAACTTGTAGCTTTTGATTAAAATTGCTATATGGATGAAGTTCTAAGGCCTTCTGGCGTTAGGTGTGCGTTAAGATCTCCTACTGTATTTTACAGTTCCTTAATTCTTTTAAAATTAGTCCTTAAAAGCTCTTAAAAAGTCTTAATTTTTGTTTTGAATAAAGAGTGCAGTGGCGTAGATAAGGGGGGGGGGGGTTTGGGGACAACCCCCCCCCCCCCCCGAAATGATGGTGTCCGAAAACTTTTTTTGAGACCTTAACTCTCTTTACGCTTTATAGTATTCTAAAAATATTTAATTTTTAAAATAACAATTGATTAGAACACAGCTAAAAAAAAAAAGACAATTATCGAACCTTTGTGTTGTAGGGTCGTACCTAGGGTTGCAAATTTGTCGCAGAAAAAAGCCCAAAATTCGCGGCAAATTTCGTGAAATGCTCGCGAGAACACAAATATAATGTAATAAAATCTAGGATATCTGCAATGAAATTTATTTTTTAAGTAAGAAAGTACATAAGTGAACAATTTTATTTCTTTCAACTTTATGCAATATTTAGGTATTTATTTAAATGTACAGAATTTCGGTACTCGCTATGACTTAATACGCTTTTATATGTCGAGAAGGACCGTTTAGCATTTGCGCTACTGACGGAACTGACAAACATCGAATTGCTACTTTGGACAGGTCGGGAAAACTTTTTCTCTTGAATTTCCAAAATTGAATTGCCCTCCTTCAACGTGTATCTCATTTGGGGGAGGGGGGGGGGGGTTGAATCATAGGGTTATTGTTAAAAATGGAAGAACTATCAACTTCGTTAAAAAGATTTAAATATTTGTATTGATTAGGATCAAAAACTTCTTCTAAACATGGATGTGATTATCTATAACTGCTTTTATAGTTTTTTTTTTTTCTATTGATGAATTTTTCTAAATTTTGGGGAAATCTGTTATACATTTTAAAACTTCAGAACAGTATAAATTGCCATTAAAATGTAAGTAAAAAACAAAAAAAAAGTCTTATATTTTAAACAATTTTCGCACAAATCGTGGAATTTTTTAAAAATCACGGATTTTAGGAAACAGCTTCAAAAATCGAGGGAATTCGCGGAGCGACAAACTTGCAGCCGTAGTCGTACCACTTTCCTAGGGGTTTCTCCCCTAAATACCTCCACCACAAACCCCTATTATACACTAGAGATGAGTTTGGGCTCACTTTTGTAAGTCCGAGCCCGAGTGATAATGTTCGGCGTCAAAGACCGAGCCCTCCAGACCCCGAAATTATTTTATAAAGTGTTGTTAATAGATGTGGTGCTACATCGATTAAATGTAGGTTTTTGTTGCTATCGCAATTGGTTCTAATGATTTTTCTTTTAATTTCAAATAAAGAATACAATATATTTTTTAACTATCATCAAATGTTCCAGATGAGAATAAATTCTGGTGAGCTAAAATGAATGAAAAATGATATTGGAAAATCTTCGGTTTGGCAGCATTTTCGGGAAGATTTTGATTCGCAGTCGAACAAAACTGGAATATGTTCAGTGCAATTCTTGCAGTTAGAAGACCTATTAATAAGAAGACCTATTAAATAAGATGTGTCTCTATAGTCTGGAGCAAAATGAAAGTGGACACAGGACTAGCAAAAAACCATTATTAGAATACAAAAAGGAGGCTGGAAATAGCTTTCAAATGCTACCAGGCCGTACTTTTAACGATAAATTTATCTAAACTAGAATCTTTCCCATGACTGTTCACAATTCTCCTTTCAAAGCTTCTGTTTAACAATTTTATCAGCAGTCCCTCACTACGTTTCATGCCCAGAGCGGAAGAAAGTCCGTTTTATGACTTCTTCCTTTTAGAAGGTGCTTTCAAGCACCACGGGGGTTTGCGTTAATTGCTCTCCACTTTCAACTTAACCCCATTATCTACTGACCATTCAATAATAACGCCTCAACCGAACAGATATCGTTTACTTTACAGATATACAGAAACAGATGCACTGAACACGAAGATAGGAGATAGTGAGAGTAAAGTGATGAATGTCATTCTCAATTTCTCCTCTCCCCTAGCAAATAACACTGCAGCCATAAAAAAATTCTCACGTTCTTTAAGCATCAACTATTCTTATTTAAATGGGTTTATCCGCCAATGGTTGTTTACTTTGCCTATAGGTTAATGTATGAATATTTTACCATGAGCAGAGACCTCCCACTTTCCTCTCGTGCGTGCACCCCTTATGCATTGGTGGGTCAGTCTGTACTGATCAGGTTTTGCGCATTTTTTTCAAACCCAATTTATTTAGGGAAGCGCATTGAATGAGAGGCAATAATGAGGTGAGCAAAACCTATCACAAGCTTTTTTAAGCCGAAAGAGAAAATTGATGATAATTGTAATAAAAAGAGAAAGCTGATGCCCTCTGAGGAGTAGGAAGTACAATCTCCAGAATCAGCATTAGTTTCACTAGACACTTCTGAAGGTAATATTTTATTGCTGCCGCTTTTACTACTAATGCATTATCTAACAAGAAGTTCCGTCTAGAACTATACGAGCCTACTTTCTCGTATACACCAACTTCAAACTTCCAGCTATCTCTCTTTCTCATTTAGCTTTAGTTCTTAATTACTTCAAATACCTTTTTCAGCGGTTAATACATATTCCTTCACTCACTCATTCATTCTTTCATTTATTCAGTCATTCATTTACTCATTGTATTTATTCACTCATTTAGTTGTTTTTCAATTCATTCCCTTGTTTATTTATTTTATCATTTATTCATTCAAAAATATCCTTAAAAATCCCGACGAATAAATTTCATATGAAAATAGGCTCCCTTAGTTCTGATTGAACTTCGTAACTGTACATACTCTACGTCATAACATCTTTCCGATGAAGCTTGTTCCAAGAAAATCCGTCTGTTATATCATCATTTATATAAGATTGAAAATTCCCCGTAGGCGTTATCTTAATTTTTTTTTTTTTTTTTTTGAGCTGTTAAAAAATGAATAAAAATAATTTTCACGCTGAGAGCTTCTTCCAATAAACTTGTTCATCGGAACTTGGATCGGATAGAGTTTACTTAATTTGCCCATAGGTGCTATTGTTAAGATTTTTTGAACTATTCAAAAGTAAGCGAAAAATTGTTCAAATCAAAAAGTCAAATATAGAAATGAAATGTCCATGCCGAGATCTTTTGATGCAAAAAAAAAAAAATTTCGGATCGGACAATTCCTTCAAAAGTTAACAGCAGACAGACCGATAGACACAAGTTTTTCCCACCTCAAAAGACTACTTTCAAATTTTTTATTTTTCAATCTTTATTTAATTACTTCACTTATTTTAAACTTTTCTTTATTTTTAACGATATTTTCACGACACATTTAGCCTTCTTTCATGCTTTATTATTATTTTTTTTAAACTTTGACGGGAAAGTAGTCTAAAAATGATAATGGAAAAAAAGTTATCAGTTGAAAGTTCTATGTTCTCTGTGACAAAAAAATATTCCTGTAAATTCGTCAAGTTAGGTCCGTTTTTTTTTTTTTTTTATCATTATTTGAATGCAGTTAGGGGAACGGAAATGTATATAGTCTATACAACGCAACATTGTCATATTAAATACTTTCCCTACAATAAGAAACGAGTGCAAACAAAAAACAAAATCACGTAAAAATTAAAACTTTTAAAAGGGAAAAGTGTAGATTTTTCCTTTTAGAAAGCAATTTGTCTTTATTATTAACCGACTTTCCAAAAGGAGGATGGTTATTAGTTGATATCTATGCATGTTTTTTGTTTGTTTGTTTGTTTGTAAATCAATAACTTCTCATTTCATAAACCGACTCTAATTTTTCTTTTTTTTTTAAATCTATCGAGGATGGTCTTCCATAGATCCCTTACTTTCGTTTTGCAAGAAACCGTATACGATAATTAAAAGAAAAAAAGGTTTTGGGAGGAAATTTAATAATTTTTGTGCTTTTTCAACCATAAAGTTGGACTAAATGAACCGATTTTAATAATTTTTTGAATTTATAGGGAGGGGGGGGGGGGGGTTCGCTTGACTTAGATCTCGTACATCGGTTTGACTACAATTGTTCTTTAGAGGAACCAAACTTCCTCCAGAAGAAACCCCCCCCGAAATTGGGGTCTAGCTACGCCACTGAAAGAGTGTGAACCCTGTGGGTGCTTAAGGGCGATCGCATTGCAAAAGTTCTTCCCCCTTTGAAAATCGGAAAAGTGGGTTGTTTTCAACAGAGTTGACGTATGTTGATTTCAACTCCTGGTACGTCTCTGTGACAGGGGGTGATATCACAAACACTCTCCATCCGGTAGTGCCAAGTACTTTGCTGCTAGAATTTTTTTTTTTAAATGTGGTAAAGAGAGGTGGAAAAGTGAGTTTCCAGTTCTGAAGAGTATTTAGTTGAAAAAAGTTTATTATGATTTTGTGTAGCTTTATATTGCTTCGATTATTGATACAATTTGAAACTAGGCAATTCTTTTACCATTTGTGCAAAAGAATTTAGCTTTGTGACTTTAAATCGTTTTACTTTTCGATTATCTTTTTATAAACGATACGTACTATATGTTCTTTGAATGGGAGCTAGCAGAATGTTGCATTCTAGAATAATTTAATGAATCGATTCTAAAACCTTTTTAATGAATATGTTATTTAATTTTAAAAATAAATTCGAGACGCTTTAACTATCTCACACACACCTACAAAATGAAATGAAATAAAATAATATAATTACTATTATAATAATAAAAGTTATTAATTGAAACAAAAATGAGAAAATAAATAAATTAATTTGAAAAAATTAAGAATTCACTTGAGGAATGAGTTAAACTTTTGCTGCTACTTGCATAATTTACTCCTAAGGTTTCCTGGAATTTTCAATTTTTTTGGAAACTACTCAACTTTCCCACTCTTGATACATTCCATTAGTTCCTTTCTTTGTTTTCATTTCTACATCATACCACATTGGTCTGAACTTTTGAAGCAATGAATGGCATTGTTTCAAATCATAGTTCCTTCAGGCATCTTGTTGTTAAATTTATAAGAACAAGAATTTTAAAAATAATACAAAAAGCAACGGGAAATTCGTAAAATTTCTGTAGACTCGACTTTTGGACCCAAAGAGGTGAAGAATCGATTCTTTTTCTCAGACGAAGATTTAAAGTTTGTTAAACCTTGCCTTGATGACGGCCTTCAATCCATTAATTTTCCCGAGCGAGTCGCAATGAAAGAAGTGTTGCGGCACGCGACGGAATGCCGATGAACGTGGATCGGAACTGGGAACGTTCTGCTCCATTGCTCCACAAGAATCCTGTTAGTTGCCCCTGCGTCATTCTTTTTCTCCCTGGGCTTATTTGTTTGATCTGTGCGGGGGTTATCGCCTGTATTGTCTCCTCTAATGTGCTCTTTAATCGTTCGGGAGCACGTGATTTAGTGCTGTCATTCGAGGGGAATGTCTTGCTGGTTGAGTCGGTGAGTGAAAATTTGAGGTGGAGTTGTACATGTGACTGCTTTTAATCTTGGTGTTGGCTGGAATGCATTTAACATGATGAAGAAAGCCGGACAGATGGGGACAAGAAAATAGATTTCCAAATGGTGCAAAAATTAAGAAACTGTAAAAGACCATTCATAAATGATGTCACGTTTGACCCCCCCCCCCCCCCTTTTTCATAACATGTCACACCTCAACGGAATCCCTATCCCCCTTTGGGGTCATTCATAAATGATGTCACGTTTCGAGGGGGGAGGAGTTCGTGAAATTGTGACAAGCGGAGGGGGGGGGGGGGGTTTCAAGAAGTGTGACATGCTTATGCAACATAGCATGGCATGTGACGAAGAGGGCGGGGGTCAAATATATGGGGATAAAGCGTCACATCCATTTATAGATGGTTCCTTTGTCTCATATTATGCTATATTGCACTGTGTTGCAGTTCAGAAAAAAAGCACTACTTTGTAGATCACATTTCTAATTCTATTTTTGAACTTTTAATGACATTTGAGAGCAGAACAATAACAACGATTATATGCTGTGTACTTAATTTGTATAAAATAATATTCAGGTTTACAGCAAAAAGCTTGTTGGTATATAATATTAAAAAATATTTATTGGTTCGAATTCTGAAAAAAATAACCGCGCTATTTTATCTTAAAAGTGTAAATACGTACGAAGATTTCCTTTTAGACTTTTAAGTAGAAGTAAATTTAGCCTTTAATCAATATCGGCGATTTCGATGCAAAATGAAATCAGATACTTTAAAATCAAATTGTGAAAAATCAAAAAAACTTTTTAAATAAATTTGACCCGAAATAACAATAGGACGCTAAGAGTCTCTATCTACGTTCGTGGTATATAGATAATCGTTTCCCTATATGGAGGACTGTTCTATTTTTAAGGGATCATTCATAAATGATGTCACGCTTCTAGGGGGGGGAGGGGGGTTCATGAAATTGTGACACAGTGTGACAAAGGGGAGGGGAGGGGTTACAAGAAGTGTGACATCATGCATTATGCAACATAGCGTGACTCGTGACAAAGGGGGGGGGGGAGGGGGTCCACTGAAGTGTGACATATTGTGACAAAGGGGGGTTGGGGGTCAAATATATGGGAAAAAAGTGTGACGTCATTTATGAACGGCCCCTAATACATTTTTCTCGACTCTCCGACTCGAAAAATGAGTTCTTTGTGTAACGATCTACGGACTTAATGTCATAATAGTATTACGTAGTTGTTTGCATTCTCCGAAAGTCTCCATCGCCGTCCTTGGTGACATTACTCTCTACTTAATGATTTGTTCGATGGTGCCCCATTGTCACATCGGAATTAAAGTCGAACGATTTATGGGTCAAGATCTAATTGATGTTGTCAGCTCGAGATGCCTGGGGAAATATAACGAGTTTCCTTACTATCTAAGTTGAATAAGAATTTTATTCGATTCTTTTAATTGGTCTAATAGGTTCTCGTGTCGTTCATTCGAACCATTATTTAATGGAGGAACGTATTTGAAGTTTTTCTAGTGGAATTGATTGTTCGCCATTTAGTGTATAGAGCGAAATTTCTATGTAAGGGCCACCTGCCGTTCGATTGAAAATTGGCCCTTATGAGGGATGACAAAAAAAAAAAAAAAAAAACTAAAACAAGGAAATCAACGCCTATATATTGGTTAAAAAAACTGTTTAATAACATTTTCAAACTTTAGCCCCATGTTTGAAAATCATTTCTATTGATGGTTGTTTACTTTTCATAATTTTTTTCGCACACAATTTTGGTTTCTAATGGTTTTTTTTTACTTTAGGAACAATTTACTTAAATTTGCATCATTTTTTTAAGTTTCAGAATGAAATATTAGTTTATTTATTTCTATTAGGCGTTTCGTGACAGGATATATTTGCTGCTGCAGTCTCGTCAGACTCATTGCCTTTATCTGAATCAGATTGAAGTCCGGAAATATTATTTTTTTTTAGTACATAAATGGGTTTAAAAAAATATAAATTTAAAAAATTTAAAACAATAAATATTTTCAAGTTTTCCCTTCAACCCAACCCACTGCAGGTTGAAAGGTCAAACAAAGTGTGAGGAACATCTGTTTTCCTTCTCTCTCTCTACCTGCCTTCTTTCTTTCAAGTGCAATTGTTTGGAATTCCTGAACTCTTTTTTTTTTCGTTTGGTTCAGGAAATCAAAACACCTGTTTAGGATTTAAGGCACATATTAAAAAATGGCCTTTATGTGGGGTAGTCAGTGAATACCCGGCCTTCCAATAGGAGTAAAATTAACATTATGTCTAGGAGAAACATTTTCGTTCCTAAAAATATTGGCCCTTAATAGGGGTGGCCCTGGAGTGGGGGTGGCCTTTAAGAGAAGTTTCACCGTAGTTGTGAAGTTTTTGAGTCGAAAACGCAATTTTTTTTTCCTCTTTTGATTGAATCGACACTTTACTTACAATATATCTCGCTGCATGTAATAATGGAGCAAAATGTTGATAAACCACAAGATTTACTTTCAAAAAGAAAGTAATTCACGGGAATTATTAAGAACTTGATAATTATTTTTACTTTTAAATTGTAAAATTTTCAATAGCAAACCAAGTCTTCCTTTCAATTTTCCCTCGGGGAAAGAACATTTAAAGAGCCGAACGGGGAGAGGCAAGGTTGATCTCTTATGTGGCGCGATGAATGATGCCATTTACCTCTTTTTCTTCTTGTACGTGATTTGGAAATGTTTTATATCTCGTTGTGTGTCTTGAAAAACGCACAGTGTGCGAGAGAGAGTTACATATTCGGTGTTGAGGTCTGTCGCAAAGAAGAGTCGTTCAGATCTGGACGAACTTCTTTTCTAACTTATGAAAAGCTTAAATGCATAAGGGGAAAAAATTGAAATGCTTAATAGAGATACATGTTTGATCTCCTATGTGCCGTGTAAACTGACACTATCATTTATCTCTTTATCTTTTTGTTTGTCTTCTGATTTGTAGGTCTCAGCTTTGTCTCTTGAACAATTTATAGAGATCGAATTGCAAAATATCGATGTTGATATGCGGCAAAGAAGCTTCGTTTAGTTGTGGACGAAGTTCTTTTTATCTAAACTTATAAAAGGCTTAGGGGCATAAGCGAATAAAAAAAAAGAAAAAGGAAAAGGCTCACATTCACATTAGTAACAAAGAAATGCTTATTGTGTGCAACGCATAAAGGCTCCTCTACAAATTGCACATCGCATGTTATGTTGTGGAATCTTCAGTGAATGTTGTGACTGTCCAATGTTCCTCATTTGGCACTATCTTAGGAAAATATTGTTTGTCGTTACAGTCTCTCTGTTAAGAATATGGATAAAATATTTTTGATAAAGCGAATAAAATCGAGTTATACGATTTTTCTCCAGCCTTTCCTTTTCCAGAGGTGGAAAAGAGCAGGCTAGTTATTCAGGGTAACTTTGAACCATGGAGGCGTAACTTTGAACCATATTATATCTTTTTGTATATTTAACTAAAAAAAGAAAATAAAAAGGTCTATTGCTGCACTCAGCTAAATTGGTTATAAAATCAGTTTTCTGCTCTTAATTTTAAAATTAAGTCAAATGCACTGAAAAATTTGACGTGGTTCAAATTCAAAGTTACCCTGATTGACTGTACAACAATAATATTATATTCAGAGGGCCGGACTTCGCTAGCGCCTTATTATTAATAAAAATGATATTCAACAAGGAATGGTTAATAGCACTTACTACTTGATCTACCAGCATCGAGTATCGTAACAAAGCATTTTGTGTGCTACGTTTTTTCCAGGTAGTTTCATTTTGTATCTATAAAATTGGTGTTACATTTCATATCGTTTCTGTTTACGATGGCACCTCGATTCTCCCCTCCCCCTTTTTTTGTTTCCATTTGAAAAAGTATGTTTTGTTCTGTGTTTGAAAAATAAATATCCACATGAATATAAGAGGAAGCATTTTTTTTTTTTTTTTTGTAATTGTAAATCGATTTTCCCGTTCTACTGTGTAGTCTTTACTATGATGTGGACCTAAACAATTAGATCTTTCGCAATAGATACTTACTTCGAATATCATAACTACTCTTTGTGCCGTTTTTTATCTGATTTCGAGGCCCATTCTTTTGATTTCCGTCCCTAATGGCCACTTTCAGTCTTTTAACAAACGCCATTGTGTTTACTGTTGGGAACATTCGCTTCCTTGGGAATAACGATACACAACACACGCTGTTGACATCTGCAGTTTTCATAATTGTTGTGCCTTTCGACTTTTTCTTTTTCTTTTTTTTTTTTTTGTTTCCCTTTTCTGGTATCATTTTGAAAAATTGAAGGCCTCTTTGGTTGTTGTTGAACTTTTATTATACATATACCATAGCAGTCCTATACCAAAACTTTAAAATGGATGTTTCGACCCAATATTTTTTTGAGCGACCCTGAATTATGTACTGTAAAAGCACTTATTTTCGCGAGGCTTAATTTTTTTAAATCCTTCGTAATCGCTAAAATTGAAGCCTCACGAAATACTTTTTTTCTTTCCGCCTCAAATAATAATAAAAAAAATTTCACTTATCAAAATTTAATAATTTATTGAAATGTTACAATCTCTTTCGTGACAACTTTTTTTTGAAATGTAAAACCTTAATCAAATTAATAGAATGCAGCTCATTCACTGACAATATTTATACCAGAGACTATTCGTAACTATCTCCTGTTTGGCTTGAACACCGTTAAATATGTGCACAAGCCAAGAAGGGTAATCTATTTTAGTTGTGATATTCGCTAGTTTATATAAAATTCGCGAATTGTCAGCTCGCGAAATCACCAATATCTTTATTTTCGCAAAAATAAGTGCCTTCATAGTATGTATATCTCTAGGGAAGGTTAAGTGGGTATGCGCGATTGAGAGAGAATTTTTTGACTTATCAGATAATGTTTTAGGTCCTCGTGCTTTTTCGTTTCTTTTTTTTTTTTTGCCACTTTTATATACTAACTACAATAATGTATATTATATGGCGAACCAATTAGTCGCGCTTAGCGGCTAATGTGTTATTTATAGTTGAACAGTTATTTGCTGTTTGCTTTTACATAAAAAACAAAAGAAAACGAATATTCTATTTTCTATAATAAAACAATTTCCTCGAAATGGTTTCTTTTGCAGGATATTGGAACTACAAAGCGTGTTTTCTGGGTTAATTCCTCATAAGCATTGTCGTGGGAAAGTCATGTTACAGTATACACGCATCTTATCTCTATTATCCCCTGGGATAGATAGCCGAACTCTGCCTCGAGAATGAGTAATTGTTGGAATCATTATATTGTCGTGTTCATTAATTCAGGGGAACGCTTGATATTGTATTTTCGAGTGTTCCAATTTTGAGGTGACTGTTCGGATAGAATTCTGGTTACTACTTCTACAAATTTCAGCATTCAAAACTAAATATGGCATAAAATTTCATTTTTTAGGCAAATTAAAGTGCTTACTTTTATGAAAGGATAAGTTATATCTGCTTTACACCTGTAGGTATCTAGTAAACTCCTATCTTTTTCTAAATTTAAAATTCAAAGCATTGGTTCAGAGGTCCTAAGTAACGACATATGTCTATTAAAAAATATTTATAATTGCGCATAAACTTTTAACACGAAACGCATTTTGATTAAATGTAATTATGGGTAAATAGGACTTTCAAAAATTTCTTACCCCAAAGTTCGCGATTCCAACTTGATATAAATGAGAAAATTCAGCATTATTAACCATATCTCGATTTCCTGCACTTTCAATTGGTTGTCAAAAGCAGAAGTGTTTGACGGAAAACAACTGGGCACTGGCAAAATAAATAAAATTGATCATGAAAACTTCATAATAAGCATTGATTACTTTCAATATTGTTAGGATTTCTTATTTAACTTAAAGATTACACATTACTTTTTAAATATCGTGCATTTATTGAACTATATTTTATATTTGCAAGTATCCTCACCTCACATAACTAATTTACCAACAACATAACTATTGAATATCACGAACATCTGTTGTTCTATATTTATTCTTTATTTATATACTGTTGCCATTCTTAACACAATTTGTAACAATATAATTAACACAATGTAGAATTAACCTTGAAAATAATTTAACCACATTAATGTTGCAAATTTTAGCATGGGGTCCATGTGGGCCCCAGGTCATAACAAGATATGTTTTGATAGGACATAGTGATAGGGCCAAAAAATTGCAGACACATGTTTCGGGGTTATAGCATTAGGAAGAAAGAGATCTACATAAAGCAAATATTGACTTCAGAGTTTTTCTCAGTTTTGTGTATCTTTTCTCAGATTTTTGATGACAGCAGACGGCTAGTTTACTTACTAAGGTTAACTGAGCGTCGGCCATTGTACTTACTTCTATCGGACGTTTAGTATGGATTGAGAAGTGCAAACACTTTTCCTGGAAATGAAATGCTTTTCCACGGTGCTGGACGATCCATAAAGCTTTGTAAGAGAAGTATTAACGGTGCTTATCGGCTGGCTTATGTGAACGCCACGGCCGATTGAGCTCGCGTTGCTAATTCTGTCCCGCTAAGTAGCCTCGAAAATCGCTCATCCAGTGGCTTAGCGAAAAAGGGAAAAGGAATGTTTAATAGTGCAAAAATGATTTCTTCCTCACTCAGTTGGATCAGAAAGTATCGCCACTGGTCACTGAGTCATGGCTAGCGCTCAACTTTGATTCCCAGAGGAAAAAGGCACATTCGCTTCTTTACGTTGAGGAAAATCGGGTCTCTTTCGGTGACGTCATAAGGAATTACTGGGCTTCGAAATTAGGAAGTTGCTCGTATCCATCACACCATTCTGTGGTCCAACGGCACTTATTAAGGTGAATTTAGACCTGCAGCATAAGTCGTTGCTGTGTCGTTTAATAAATGGCAGGTGTGACTCAACCACTGCGATGAAGACTTTAACCCGTTTTGAACTCATTGTGTTGGAGTTCAAGTTAATGCTATTTTACATTCGTCTTATGTTAAAAATTTTAATGAAAATTCAATTCTTTCCTGTAACTGTCTTTGTGTAATATTCCAATATTATATTGATCTACAACTGGGTATTATTTTCAGGCATCGTTTCTCAACCTGAGGTCGCTCTCTGGCATATGAAAGGTCCCAATTTCACCAAAATAACTACGAAATATTTTACTAACTGAAGTAATCTTTAAAAAGAATATAATGTTACAAAATTCAATACATAGTACAATTAAAATAGTACAGGGTTTCTATGAATATTTTCGGTTTTAGGTTGGTAGCAACGCCGAGCAGCTTGTGTCGAGGAGGAGTAGAGAGCGAAATTGAAGATTATTGGATATCGCTGAGGCGGTCAGGAACAATTTAGAACTGAACCATCATTTTTTATATTTTCTTAAATTGCTGGCATTAGTGATGCATGTGTTATGGTAGTCCATTCATCCTAATTTCCATACATAAAATGGGATTAATTTCTCCTAAAACCCTTATAATTTAAACTTTCAAGGTCTGACTGAATTTGCTCCATGTATGTTTCATGAGAATTCAAATCGATTTCTCCTGTGCTGAAATGTTTAGAAATTATCCGCAGTATCTTTCGTTTTATTTATTTTCGACACAATGAACAAATTTCTGTTGGTGCTTCCATTTCATGCTGAAAGAGATGTAGAAAAACATATTAAAATATGGCGTCCCTCTCCCCTAGTATTTAAATGGAATTTTCCTAAATTTTTCTTCCAGAGTTTGATTGAATCTTGTGCCAAGTCTTTCTGGAATCTACAGAAGGTGTTAAAATTGTGCAGCTTTCAAACAAACTTTTGTTTTATAGATACAACCTTTATTTCTTGTTGTTTTCTTCACGCTTTGAATGTTTAAATTTCCTTTTTCGAAAAAAATTGGGTTTGTAAAAACATTTTCAGCAATCATAGGAATGATATTATTTTTACAGGGTAGTGGTGGTATGTGTTTCTTTATTCAATTCAAGAAGCTCAACGAAATGGAACAATTTCTTTTCAGTATCTGGTTTTTGAAATCTTCCCTTACCTCTATTAGAAAACTTTATATATGAGGTCGTCTCCAACAAATGTCGCAACTCCTTTCATTAAA
Source organism: Octonoba sinensis (assembly GCA_038502835.1). NCBI lineage: Eukaryota > Metazoa > Arthropoda > Arachnida > Araneae > Uloboridae > Octonoba > Octonoba sinensis. The sequence continues at coordinate 9,293,266 of CM076606.1, read as the reverse complement.
GTCGTCGTCGCGCTTTTTTCCATTGTCCCCATCTTACGTCCATCAAAAATCAATGTTAGGCGGACGGTTGTTGCCAGTCTCCACATTGAAACCGGTCCTTCCGTGCACGGTCAAGGTAGGCTGGCCACCATTTCTTTCGGCGCCACATTACCCCAAAAAAAAAACCGGGCTATTAGTCACAATCTATCGTTTGGGCGCACGCGATAGGGCGGCAATCGGCCCCGAAAATCCATCCCGCTTGGATCAATCGTTATATTAATTTTCTTTTTGATATTCATGTCCTAGTGTGACGTGTGAGCAACAGTGGGGGATTTTAGGGGAGGTAGCGGCAGGGGCACGTATCGCTCCCGACGGAATAAAATACGTTTGTAGTTATCCCATTGAATAATTTTTACTTATTTTTCTGTACTTCAAAGTAGAAAAATCGGTTTTAAACAAATGAAAAAACTTTTACAAAATATGTTGACACAAAAACGAAGCATTTAGGATTCCGAGTTGTTTCTGTTGCCCCACTGTAAATTTGTTTATTTTACAATATGCATCGCAATGTAAAATAAACAAATTTACAGTGGTGTTACACCGATTGCACGAGACTGCATTTTTATGAAATTGTGCGACAAGTAAAAACTTGCCGTTTCATCTTAATGATCTCCGGACATGACAGGCTACGTACTTTACTCTTGGTAACTTAAACTTTATTTTGATCGTCGTGGAAATGATATTTATGGTTCTGTGGAAGTCTTACGGCAATCGTAGTTAACAACATTATAAAGGAAACTAAAAATGATGTTAATTTTTTTTTTTTTGATCCAGTAGTTTTGAAGTTAAAAAATATATTGTGCATTTTAAAATTAGAATTAATGTCGTAACAACAAAGAGAATGCCTCGCAATTTTGAAATGACGGGACTTCTTCGCAACCCTATCTGGGGGTTGCGAAGCCCTTAGGTCCCATAGATTGGGAAACCGTGATCTATAACTTTATGTTGGATCAAAAATGGCGGTCATTCGGGCTCTCGGTTTCCTTCTCATCATGTTACAAGCCGAGTTGTTGGCGGGAAGATGTGTATTGAACCTCACAGGTGTCATGACGTTGTCCTATAATAGGTGTTGTTTTTCTACGTTGATCTGATAGTTCATTTCATTTTCGTTTTCTCTTCTGCTTTTTCCTTTTTTCATTTACCACAGCAACGTGCGTAACTTCCGCTGTGGTTGCTGTTTAAACTTCTGTCATCGGAGGCCATTCACATGGAACTGATATTGCTTGCTAGTCAGTCGCGTGGAATTATCGCAGGGATTATAGCAGATGGAATTGCAAGGCAATTCTCGCACATAGTTTTCAATTTTTTGTACTCTCGTTCAATGATAGCGCGAAATGCTTCATTGTTTCAGTAAAGATTTTTTTTTTTTTTTTTGTAAATTGATTGACAAGGTCGAAATTTAGTTTTTGGTATTTTCAATATATTGTGGATTTATCTCTAACGAAGACTGTAAAAAATGGATATAACAAACCTGCAACCACTAATGTTATTTGTTCAAAAAACAACTTTCAGAACAGGCTTTATGGCTTTTAACCTTTTTTTTTTATGACATTGCCGCCGTGACTTTCAAATTGTGGGAAGTATAACTTGTTTTAACTGATTAATGGCGCAGAATCGCATTTCATTAATAAAGTATTTATGTTTTCCCTTTTAGCTGCGATTTAGTCTGAGTCAAGACTCAGGACTAAGAAATAACTTTTCCAAGTCCTAATCGAGTCGGAAGTCATTATCAATAAGTCAAGAAGTAGACACGAGAATTCATTCAAAAACCGTGCATCATTCATTCACCTTACTACTTGTTTTCTTGTGTAATACTCAAACAAATATACCAATAATGTGTAAAGAGCTGAACTGAACGCATAAGCTTTTTTAGCCTACTTTCCCGTAAAAGTAAAAAAAAAAAATAATAAAGCATGAAAGAAGGCTTAATGTATCGTGAAAATATCGTTAAAAATCAAGAAAAGTCAAAAATAAGTGAAGTAATTAAATAAAGATTGAAAAATAAAAAATTTGAAAGTAGGGTATTGAGATGGGGAAAAAGTGTGTCTGTCGGTCTGTCTGTATGTCGGTCTGTCGGTATGTCCCCCCCTAATAACTTTTGAACGAATAGTCCGATTGGAAAAATTCTTTTTGCATTCGAAAGATCTCGGCGAGGACATCTCATTTCTATATTTTACTTTTTGATTTGAACAATTTTTTGTTCAATTTTGAACAGTTCAAAAAATTTTAACATTAGCGCCTATGGACAAAATTGAAGCAAATTCTGTAAACTCTGGGCACAAGAGCCAAGTTCCTATTGAAAGCTTATTGAAAGGAGTTCTCGGCGTGAAATATTGATTTGAACAGTTTTTGTTCATTTTTGAACAGTTCAAAAAATTAACACAGAGCTTACGGGGAAATTTCAACCCTATATAAATCCTGATCTAACGGACCGATTTGCTTGGAACAAACTTTATCGGAAAGCTCTTATAACGTAGAACATGTAGAAATAGAAAGTTTATCCAGAACTTACGAGCCTATTTTGCTATGAAATTTTTTGATCGGGATTTTCAAGGATATTTCTCAGTGACTCAATGAGTGAAATAATGAATGAATGAATAAATGAAAGAGTGAAAGAATAAATCAACGAATAAATGAATGAGGAAAAGAATGAATGAATAAATTATTGAATAAATGAAAATGTAAATAAATGAGTGAATAAATGCATGAATGCGTAAATGAATGAATAAACACTTGAATGAGGTAACGAATGAATGAATAAATGCATGGCTGAATAAATGAACGAATGAATGAGTGAGTGAATGAATATGTATTATCCGTTGAAAAAGGTATATTTTCAATAATTAGAACTAAAGATAAATAAGAAAGAGAGAGAAAGAGATAGCTAGATTATAAATTTGAATTTGGTGTATACGGGAAAGTAGGCTCGTATAGTTCTAGACGGAACTTCTTGTTTCTTATTGAAGCTATGCTTATTTTTAAAAAGTTATCAAATTTGTTTTTTAATTTGCTTAGTGAGTTTGGGAAATTCTTCGCCTTCTGCAATAGCTGTTAGTCTGTTATAAGGAGAGCAGTATTATGAATTATAACTAAAATGTAAATATTTTATAAGTTCATTACTTATATGCCAAAAAGGACAGAAATAATATTTATGAAACACTTAAGTGCGATTCTGAAGTGTTTTGCAGAGGTTATCAATCAAGGGTTTTGCAGAGATATCAAAAAGTTTGAGACAGCACTATAAAATGACAGAATCAGAAAAAATATAAGAGGTTTTGTTTTATATAAAATTGAACCATGTGCAACTGTTTAACAGTTACTTTAAATAGCATGTGGTATTAAAAATAAGACAACCACATTGGTAACCATAATCAAAGTTACCAATAGATTTAATTTTTACTTCAGAGAGAATTAGTGCATTCAAGTGTCTTGGTTGTTGCAGAACTTTGAAATAATGTTTCTCAGATTCCTAACGGGGAACCCCGGTTAAGACGCTTTTTCGCTCGCTTAATATTTTTATGACGCTTTTTTCGCTCACGTTGTTTTATTTTGTAGCTCTAGAACTTTCAGTATGGTTCAGTTTCAGTCGTTTGGTTCGATTATGAGGAGAATCGGAGAGCGCGCATTTATGTATACGTCTTGGAAAACTTCTTTTATAAGTGACCCGAATCCCCTTCCCCTCCCCAAACCCGTTTCTTCTCCATTATCTTCGACTTCCAGGCCAAATGGTCGCTTGATTGAATTAGACTGAATGCGTGTAGATGCGTATGCATGGATAATGACCGAACAAAAAGAACTCGTTTTTTCTTCTTTGTTACGAATCAAGCGAAGGAAAGAAATATCTTCGTGAACTTGTAAATGTCGCTCGTGCGGTGGCATGTACTGGCAGATTCATTCCAAGTTTGAAAGCTAGTAGTAGTAGGTATGCCGCCCTGAATTTCCAGAAATTCCTGAAAATATCAAATAGTCTGAAATGTTCTAAAATATCATCATTTGTCCTGAAATTCGGTATGGGGAATTTTTTGGGATTTTGTCTGATGTTCATCTGTGTTTCTCGCGTACTGTTGCTCCAAAATGTTTAATTGCTATTAATATTTACTATTTGCGCACCGAAAAAGACGTTTGGACGTAATTTTGCATTTTAGTAGTTCAGTCTGGCCGAAACGGTGTTCAGGAGTTCGAATGCAAGTTTGATTAACTTTTATTGTATTTTAGAAATCTCAAGCATGCCGAAAAAATTAAAGCTCCTCTGAAGTGTTCTGGCACTAATCGATAAGAGGACCACCGAATCTGAAAACCGAGAATAGTCGAGGAATTTCATTCAGCCAGAAATTGAATCTGGGAAAATCTCGAAATCTTCGGTCAGAAATGCGTCATTAACCGATACCTCCGAGACTGGGAGGTATCCTCGGAGGTATCGCATTAACGCACTATTTTTTCACTTGCTGAAATTTTTAAGCTGTCTCCTTCAACTGATCTTGGAAAAAGCGTATTTTCCCCCCTCACATAAATTCCTAAACCTATACGTGGACCAGTATATATGTATTATTTTTTTCCAAATCGGCATCTTTTAGCATTCGATTTTCTCAGAACATTGAGCATCAGCCAAAGCTATTATTGTGATTACAACAAACATGTCCTTAAGTAATTAAATTGAATTCATTTGTAAGTTGAAAACTGATCTCTCTTCAGTGCAGCCTGGGTATAGGCTAACTTTGTCACGAAAAGCGAAAAAGCGCCATGTTTGAGACCTCCTGTACCCATGCACTATTGGTCAGCTCTACTTTCGGGTGCAAGTTGTGTAACACTCCTTAATGAACTGAAGTAAGTCATTTGTTGCATGGCTCACCCTTAGTGTTTACGAAGAATAGTTATTGTATCTAACGAAACGAAAAAGTGCACTTTTTGCAGCCCTGTATGTAGTACATTGAGGTTCAATATAGAACTTAATAAAATTGGATTTCATGGTATGAGACCTATGTTTTAGCAGATAATTGGCAGAACTTTGGCTGATGTGTATGCAAGAACATAGACCTTGCTTCAAGACGCGGAAAACAGCTGTTTTTTTATCTAATAATTCGAAAAGTACACTTTGATGGTCCTGTATCTAATGCGCTGACTGTCAACTTGGAACTTGATAATAGAGTATTCAATAGAACAAGACCTATCTTTTAGCACTTAATTGACAGAAGTTTGGCTAATGGCCATACAAGAACATAGAGTTTATTTCAAGCAGAGGAAATGGAATAGATGGTAACGAAGCATACAATTTGCTCTACAGTCGACTTCAGCAGTATGTGTGATAGATTTGACAATATACATGTAACTTAGTTGCTTAACTAAATTTCTTGTTATACGCGTGACCAGTCATGTGACTTTATTTTCCCTCCATGCCTCCCCCCTCCCGAACTGAAAGAAATTTGTCATGAATTTTTCGCTATCCGACGTTTTCCAAAGGCGGCGAATCAAGATTTTTTGAGAATAGTAATTCGATAATTTGAAACAAAATCGTAAACTCACAGATTAAGGTCAATAACTACAATATCTATAAATATATATATTTAGCAAATGAAGTTTTATCTGTTTCTTTTTTCGCTCTGTTTTCGAACGTTTGTTCCGCTTGGTTCGATTGCATGCTTCGGAATATATTTGTAAACAGTTCCGCCCTGTTGCTTTCGAATGCCTTTCCTTAAGCGTGCTGGAAAGAGAACAAAATTTTGCTCATTCTTCTGTGATTAATTGAAAATTCACGCATGTGCATTGAACGCTTTGTTTTACCGTTTCGGCCCTATTTCATTTTCATTGTTGGCAACACCTCTGAATCTGTTCTAAAACGTTTGCTTTGTTTTGAATGGATCGTTTACCATTCTTCTGTTTTAATCTTCAAAAAAAATTTTTCCAGACATGTATTTTTTTTTATTATTCTAGATTTGAATCAGTTTTATTTTACTTGTCTTATTAGGATTCTAGTTCAGCTGTTGTTAAATTGTTGTCAATAAACAGACAACAAATGTTGAAACATTGTCTGTTTTTCTTGAAAATCGCGGAAATTACAGCTGTATTTTCTCGATTTGAAAATGTTTTTAATTTCAGTTGCTAACAATTTTAAAGTCCTCGAAAAAATGGAAAGACAAAAAAAAAAAAAAAAAAAGAAGAAGAAAAGAAAAATAAAAACACTCCTAATTATTCAGCCATCATGATGATGATGGGGGAGGGGGCGAACGAACCGTTACAATATCCTTAAAGGTCTATATTTACGCGCATAAGAATAAAATTCGGAAAAGGCTGACCATCGGTGTGTAGAAACAATATTTTAAGCCTAACTGGGCAATTGTGTGCGTTTGAGTCTGTTAATGAATATCTGTGCAGAAGATGACTCATGGCAAAACTTTTTTGTAAAAGTTAATGATCCCACCTGGTGACAGTTTTTCGCAAAGACATCTCAGGATTTCGTCAGTGTTGAAGTTTTTTAAGTATTTCCACTGTTTACACACGGAAGGATCTCGAAATTACCACTCATCACGTGACTGGTGGGCAGGATCAAAATATGTTTCTTGGTCACATGGTATCATTGCCGCTTTACGAAAATAGGATTACACTTCTTGTAGTAATTCCTGTTCTATTGTTAAGAGTTAGATGATATTTTGAATTGTTTGTTTCAGGAGATGGTCTATCGGTGAGAGTCACCGTATTTACATGGATTATATTTTCTGACTATTTCTTATAAAGTGTACTGGAGCGTAAGTAAACGTATATGATAATTCCTGGATTGTATTTCAAAGTAATCTCACGTTTTACCTCCCAGAATGATCGAGTCATCATCTAAAAAGCCTTGCCATTTTTCTCATAATCGATCATTATAATCATCTGTAGTTCACTCCATTATTTATGGGTAATTGAATAAACTTTACTTGAATTCAAGATGTGAATGCACTTTAAAAACAATAAAAGAATGCCATGGACACGCGTGGATAAAAATATGTACATTATAATATGCATATGTGTTTTAGCAATGCGTATTCTTCAATATGTTTTTCTACATAGATTTTATTTATCATTCTCTGCAACGCTTGTCTTCCTTCTTCTATAACAGTTCGTGTCTTGTGTGTGGTTGAACCACTTGTTTTTCTAAATCCTCTGGCGCTCTGTTGGAGTCTTTCAATTGTCGTTTCATAAACGAAATGGGAATGAACGTATTCTGGATTACTGGATATCGAAGTGAAATCGATGCCCAATTGCTGAATAATCACCGTATTTATTTTTTGGAGGGAGGGGGATAAAATGACAGGACCCAATCCCATAGATTTCACCTTGCCGATAATTTATAGAGATTCACCTCGTTGGGAAAATAGGAATGATAATCTAATGCAACTAATGAAAAGAAGGCGGTGAAAACATGCATTTATCATAGTATTTTAATGAGATCTTTGCATGCGACCCCCTCCCCTCCTAACATCTCTTGTTTTTTTCCTCAGAAAGACGTGCAATGAATGTTTGACTTCTCTTGGCGAAAGAAAGCTTCAAAGTTAGACCGATTTCTGTTGTCCTTGAATGCCTTGACCGTCGGGAGCGATGTCTCCGACATTTTGGGTTGAAGGCTATAAAAATTGCTTCCCAATGTTAAAAGTAATTTTGCATTGTAAAAGATGTATACAAACCATGTGGCCAACCACAAGAGAGGGAGACATTTTTTAATTGTGCAAAGATTATAATTACTGTTATGTCTTACAAGTTACAAATATAGCAGTTGTAACATAGAATTAGTAATTTTAAACTTAAATTTGTGGCACAAATTTTTGACTATAAATTGTGATCATTACTCAACTGAAATGACGTATACAAAAGATGCCTAATTGATTGTTGTTCATTTAAACATTCAACAACCGTTTAAATTTTTTGAGAAATTATTTATTTATGCACTTAATTTATTAATGAAAATGTAATTTTAAAATTTATTTAATGCCAGAGATTAAATCTATTGATATTTTTCTTTTAGGTAAGTTTCTAATTCCTGTGTTGTCCATTTAAATTTATCAATGCTCTCGGTAAGTGAAGGCTCTCGCCATGTTTTATACTTAAATTAGTCTCCAATAGCTTTAAATTTGGTAACTAAATTTTTCTGCAACAGAATTTTAGTTGCGTTCGTAAAATATCATATAGAGATACATAACGTTATGATCTCACGCCGCATATAGTTTGAATATTTATGTCTGTTAGAAACTAACAGTCAGTACCAGGGTTGTTTGGTTTAAACCAAGGTTTAAACCAAATGGTTTTTTTAAAAAAAGCACTTGGTTTAAACCAAATCTTTTTTCATTTATTTTGCACATCATTAAAAATTGCAAAATCCAGTTTATGAAGAAATTGCAAGCACAACAATGGATAATTAATGAATAAGTAAATTAACAAACTTTTTTTTAACCAGTGCAAATTTTTCTCATCTCCTATCTACAAGTCAGACTATTTGGGTTTTTCTAAACTTAGCTCTGAAAAAGCTAATTTGAGAAAAGCTCTTCTCAGTCATTATAAAAATTAAATGATATTGCAATTGTAATTCCTGGAGTTAAAAAATATATATTAGAAATAATAAAATATCTTCATAATAACCTATTTGCAAATGTATGTTACAGATAACACTTAAAAAAAAAAAAAAAAAAAAACTTTTTCATTTATTTTACACATTACAAAAAATTTCAAAATCCAATTTATGCAGAAATTACAAGCACAGCATTAGATAAATAATGAATTACTGAATTTGTAAATTAACAACCTTTTTTTTTAATCAGTGCATTTTTCTTTCAAAATTATTCTCTTATTTTTGAAAAAATATATTTAATCTTCAATCTGGAAAAATAAAGTTTGTCCATTGTATTACTTTTATAAAATTGCTTTTGTTTTTTAAATATATTTAACCAAGAAAAATAAAGTTTGTATTTAAAAAAAAATAAAAATAATGCTGTTAATTTCTAAGCCAATGTTGCTGATTTATATAAGTGTTATCATTGCTAAATCCGGTAAGTGTAAAACATATCTATAGTAAAAGATTTGTAATCATTTGTTGATATTAATGATACTGTAAATCAACACACATTATTTTTAATATATCTTTCATTTTGGCTTATTTTTTATTGATTTAGTAAAATATGCTTTTGTTAAAACTCAACCCGCAAAATAATAATTTGTTTAATAATTTGCTGAAAGGTCTATAAATAGAGTATTGTAATATGTTAATGCGGTAAAACCTGTAAAGTTGACCACCTAAATTGACCACTTTTGGTCAGTAACGAAATTAGCCCTATATTATTTAATGTAGAGAAACCTTTGTAACTTGCCCACTTATGTACGCCAAATTTGGGTGGGAGTATTATAAAAAAAAACCTTTGTAAGTTGGCTGTCCTAATTATTACTCTATTTGTTTATCTATTTTTGCAAAGATGAAAAAAAACTTAAATAAATGCTCCAGGGCAATATTTTTTATGCTATAATGTTAGACCAGTATTTGTCTGGATGGATGAAACATCAATATAAAGTTTGCCTAAACCTCTGTGTAAGTTAAGCATCCGATAAAACTACTATGAGCACTCTTTTGCTTTCTAAATAAGTTTCTTATTTTTCTTTTAATTGATCTAGCCATTTCGAAAAATTATGTATTTTTAGGGAATATTTTCCATTAAATAAGTAACTCACATAATTAATAAGATATTTATCATTGTTAACTAAATGCTTTCATTTTAAAGTTGTATAGGATACATTGTAAGTCATTCAGATTAAATTTATCTAATGATATTTTAGGTAATTTCGAAAAAAAAGCCAATTACTAATTTTAAAGAAAAGTTTTTACATGAAGTTATATTTTAATTAGTCTCAAGTGAATAAACGCATTGTATGAAATTGTAAGAAATGACAAAAAAAAAAAATCTCCACTCTATAGGTTGACCACTAAAGTGCTGCACCGTAAATACACATTTCACTGTAGGTAACTTTCTGAAAAAGTAAAAGCTACATTTAGAAGGTAATTAAAATTCAAGGTTTTAACTTAGTTATTTAATTAATTATCAACAAATTTATTACTAATAACATTTATTCACCATTAATGATCTAAAATCTCAATGATTTTCCAAAAGTCAAATTGTTTTGCCTACAAATACTATTTAAACCGAAAAAAACCGGTTTAAACCAAAAAAACCTGGTTTAACCCCTGGAAAATCAGATTTACGATGTTTTCTGTAGTACTTGCTGCCTTTCGAGGAAAAGGAAGCTTATGTCCCCATGCCTAACTCTGTTAGTACTCAAGGAATAAATGTGAAGCGCCAAATCTAAAATCCATAATTCTTTTTTTTTTTTTTTTTTTTTGCGTTTTAAATTTCTAAATGAGCTTTATTTGTAGTAGTGAAATACTACAAATTTGTAGTATTGTAGTGGTAAATTGTAGTAGTTCTTATCCTTTTATTCATATAATTTGCAGTAGAGTAGTGTGTATATGTAACAAAAAGTTAATTATGCTCCAAGATTCTTTATTCATGGTTCAATATTTAATTTCTCTTTTTGTTGTCTAAGTCATCAAGTCTCACGTGTATGCTATATTTTCGTAAATTTAGTTCTTTAATCGTCCAGCAGGCAATCTCTCTGTACCAACGTGAAATATCGCGTGTATTTCTCATATACACTGTTACTGTGTAATGTTAGTCTTGAAGCTTAATTACTAAAATTATGTTGTAATTCGTTGAGAAGTAATAAAACCATTTAAACAAATTTAGTTTGAAGCTATGAAATGGAGTTTAATTCGAATGTATTTTCCAGATATTCGCGCCTGCTGGAAGGTTAATAACATTATTTTTATCATTTATTTTTCCGCACAATGGGAAGCATTTTTTAAGATAGTAAAACTAGTTTTTCGTGATGATAACCGTTTCGGAAACATTTCTCTGCTTCAGTGGTGATTTTTTAAGCTGTGTTTCACAGAATCCTTGGCTGTGTGGAAAACCTATGTAGACTCTCCGATTTGTAGACTCTGAATGTTTTTGAAGTTTTTGCAGTAATTTCGAATGACTTTGATTGTAAGAATTAGAATGAAGGTCGAAATTTTCCTTCTTTCCCCCCCTTACTCTTTGCTGTGTTTGTATATGGGGGCATTGAGAATGAGTTAAAGATGTGTATTTAGAAATATAAGTTAACGGGCTCGCCGGCAGGGTAGCGTAGCGGTAAGGCTCAGGCCCCGTGAGCCCATGTTCACATTTTCAAACCTTCAAGATGCAGAAAATCGTCAGTGTCCATGTCGTATGATTATGACGCATGTTAAATGTCCCTTGAGTATTTATTTGACTTGGATACTCCCGGCTGAAGTAAATTCTTAGTGCAGTTTTGCATCGTTAGAGCCCAGAGGCCGCCATCTAGGGGGAACTGGTCGACAAAATTCTGAAGTGGCAATGGCATCCGCCGATAGTAATGCTGCATGAAAGAATGGTTACCAGTCCCTGCAAATGGTAAAAAAAAACAATATATGCAGCCCCATTACAAACCAGTTAATGGACTGATAACGGATTATTCGCAAGCTTATATAGTACGCTCGAACATGTTGACTAAAAGAAGAACAGTTGTCTTACTTTCGTCGATTCTTTTTTTACCTACAAATCAAATATTCAACGAAAATTGCGAGGGTGGGCGGGAGTGTACTCGACCCGGCGATCACGCCGGGGCACCTACGTGCCAGTCGAACACCTGCTTATCCAGCAAAGCGTGCCGCCTCAGACGATGCGTTCTGGATCACTTGGTCCCAGCTTTCGACGCGCAGCAGCTGGGTACTGAGTTGCTTTTTAAATAATAAATTCGCCGGTGTGTTATTTCGAATTCGTCTTTTTTTTCGCATGCACTGGCCGTGCGTGCCCGAGAGTTGCACAACATTTACATCATGCAGTGAATGGGGTTGAGGGAATAATTTGTTTCTATTTTTTAATTCGTGCCCAGTCGCCTTTCTCCTATTTCTCAACCTAGCTGTAAAATGTGTTGATACTATGAATTGAATTAAGTGTAAATTAGTTCTTTGATTCATTTCCTTTCATGTGTTTGTCCCTGTTTTTCCTCTTTCTATTCATAAGATTCCTTTCACGCTCTTGTTATTTTATTTCTATCAGCTATCTGATTTTACCGTGTATTTCTTCCATTTCTTAAGCATTAGAGAGTGGACGACGGAAGGCGTGTTATTAAGTGTAGAAGTATTTCCCAGACAATTCAAACATGCTTTCGATTCGCGAAAAGTTTAAGAATTTTGAAACGGTTTTGTTTTAAGTGTGTGCTGAAGATGGAAATTTGTCAATTTTTATAAAATCTAACTAAGAAAATGTGGAACTGCAAACATTTTGTGTTAAAATAAATAAATAACAGTTTTTAAAAAGGTACGAAATTTTTTTTTTATGTAATACTCCCGGATGCACACAAACTTGTCACCGTGGGAGCTTTTACTCAGATGATTTGTGGTCTTTTTTAATTGAAATGGATTCACCGCTTTTAAACTTCTTGACAATAGGACTGCTGAATTCTCGAAAACCAAATGTTCGAATATTGGTTGAAAAATGAACTTAAATTTTTCAATAATTGGAAGTAAGCGTCGCTCTGGTCGAAACCTTGAAAATTGTAGTTTAAAGTAAATTTTAAATTTGCGCCTAAAATGGAAGAGGGGGGGGGAGGGGACAACTCTAACATGACTCTAATGGACTTATCCGTAAACAAGCTAGATACACTTTTCTTTATTAGCAATCGAAACAAAGAGTCTAACTAGAGAAAAACGAAAATTCAGAAACTGTGCCCCTTTAGTTGACTTTGGTCTCCCTTTTAAGAGGAGAGCTCTTTTGAAAATATCTTTTCAATGCTCTAAAGTTGCGTTGTGATTAAAAAATATTAAATCCACGGAGTTTTCTCGGAAACACATTTTTCTTTTAAATCTGCCCCTTTACTGAAAGTTAGAGAAGTCGGTGGCCATGCGTGAAATCGGACGAAATAAAGAGAGAGTTCTAAAGTTTGCTAGTTTATGAAAATATAGGTCAAATCCATTTGTTGTTCTGAGCAAATCCAAAACTATTTGAAGTCAAAACTATCAACCATTATTTACTACCAATTTAAGCAATTCGAACTTGTTAAGTTTTTGTTCTTCTGAAAAATTGGTTTTCTCCCCTTATATATTGTATAGCAATGTCATACAAATGCCATTTGGGCAGTCGTAAATGTTTAAACCCGTAAAAAAAAAAAACCATGCCAGTCTTGATGCTGATGGTACCTGTTTTATAGCGGGTCACAAAGAATTTAAATTCTCAATCTTAGTGTAAAAAACTTAACTATAGTTACCTATGTCACCATCAATATCTACGTCAGCGGCATGATTATAAGTTCGGTCATAAGTCGGACAAGATTCTGCAGTTTCTCTAACAGAACAATGCACTTCACGATCGTTTGGGATGTTGTGTTCCATTTTAAGACTAGATCGTAAAACTTTGAAGTGGTTTGTTCTGAAATGGCCGTCTTGTTGCCGCGAGGCTATTCTTTATGATCTTGAACTTGTCCTTGAAACTTAAGAATTATAATGGGAACCTTTGGCAGTGGTTTTTGTAGATTTTGTAAAGGTTCATTGGAAACGAAACGGAATAAGAGGTGTGCTGAAGGAAAACGACATTTTTGTTTTAGTATTTTTCAAATTTTAACACTGGATAAGTATATTTCTTATTCACGCAAACTTAAACTGGAACATGCGCAACTATACTCACAAACTTCCCAAACAGTCATTCTAATTATTATCAAATAGTTTTCCATAACTACATGCTGCATATTGGATTTGTCAATTTTGTCATATTGTAGAAACCTGATGCGTTCAAAAGTTTTTCATTTTATTTTAGATAGGTTGTAAAATTATTTTGTGTGTAGAAAACTTTGAATCTATTAAATAATTAACTAGTTGGCCAACTAAATTGATAATGTAAAATAAGTAAACTTAAAAATGTGCAGTTTTTTCCTTTCTTTCTTTTTTTTAACGAAAAAAAGTCTATGCAAATGAATTAATGTTTATCAAAAAAAAAATCATCGATTTCTGAACGGTTTTTGTTTAAAAGCAAAATATTTACATAGAAGGAGATACAGACACTTATCACATTACAGTGTCTGTATCTCATCAATGAGCGCAACATGATACATGCTGCAGATGGTTTCCGCGGGAACCCTTTTGACTACATAGCTCACGTCCAAAAAAAATTTTTATTGTAATACCGTAGAGAAATTTCATCGCAATCCCGGGTATCTAGATTTTCCGGGCTTCTAGATCGCTTAAAAAATATTTTTTGATAGTTAATTAAATCCAAATTACAACAATAAATTTAAAAATAAGGAAAGAAATTGTAATATTATAAATTTAGCATGATTAAAAAGACAAAAACATATAAGAACTGCATATTTAAATGTACTTATGTAGTGAAAGATAACGATGCATTTTTTTTATGTACTACGATATATTTTTATACATAATTTATGACGGAAAAAATATGCTTTTTTTAGTATTCACGAAAAATGCGCATTTTATCAAAAATGGCAGAAAAATCGAACTTTCCCCGAAAATGACGAAAAATCGCAACTGAGCAAAAGTTTCCCATTTTTTTCTGGAATCCCGGTTTTCTGGATACCCAGGGGTGCCCACAGGGGGATCATGGCTCATGTTGCGCTATCAGAATTTTTAGGGGAGATTTTTTTTCCAGAAGGTTTTTTTTTTTGTATGCATCGGATATCCGATATGCGACTCATTTTTAAATTGTCCGAAATCTGATTCGGTCATCGCACGAAATATCCGGATATCCGGAATGCCAAATTAGATTATTAAAATTTAATTCGCTATCATGTTTCGAAAGTATATGTAAACCGTAAACCTACGACGTACTATTTGTAAACTTGGGCTGTTTATTAATGTGTATGGAATTTACAGACTTCAAGCATCAGATCCGGATATCCATTACATATTCTTCAGGCAAGTGCTACCGGATATCCGGTACCCAGAACAGTCGAACGTAGGAGGGAGATCGGGCACCCCTGTGGATACCGGATAAAATATTCTGTGCTTCAGTAAACTTTTGAAATTTCCTTGCTGAAGAACTTTTGCTATAAGCAGAGAAAGCAGCTTTCAAAAATTAATGTTTTAGGATGAGGTAGAGTGGTAAAGATTACCAACATTGGCCTTAAGTAGAAGAATGTTATGTTCAACAAGTATACGCAATTTGTAAACTACAAAAGAAACTAGAAGTTTCTTTATTTCATTTATAAACAACATTGTGGTATAAACTGTGTTTGAAAAGCTGCATGTCACATGGTATTTATTGATTCAGTTGTTTGCATCGGCGATTGCCTAAAAGTTTCCGTTTGTTGTTTTTCAGTCTTGTAAAATGTTTTTTTTTGTTTTTTGTTTGTTGGAAGACGATTGTAGTAATTGCGTATGACGAAAAGATAATTCCCTGGCGCAATTAGTATTTCGTGGATTTTTTTTAAAGTTAGCTTTTGAAGTAACTTAAGTGAAGTGGTAGAGGCAGCAAGTGCCCGTCCCAGCAGATATCTTTCTGTAGTCTGTTTCTTGTGATTTTCAATTAATCTCGGGAAAGTGAGATTTGATTTTGTTTAGTTTAAATTTGTTATAAAGAAAAAATGATACTTGAAATAATGCAGGTTCACTGTATCAGAAACAGAGAGGAAATTAATTATCCATTATAAAATTGATTAATGAAAATTATGTAACGCAGTTAAGACTTTCAATTAAATTTGTTTTATGCTAAAAAATGCCAATTTTTTGAACTGCCTGTTTCTCTGTTTTGTGATCGCGAATCTTTTGAAGGGATTTTTACGATAAATACTTTTTGGAAAAATGTTTTGGCACCCCAAAGAGGACTAAATAGACTCTTGAATAAAACATCATCGTGGTTCTACTGCTCCCCACCCACTTTTTAAAAAATTACGCACATTCTGAAACCTAAAAGTAAGGATTGTGGGTTTACCCCCAAAATATGTAATTCTTAGGTGCATTTTCTTTCCTTTTCAGTACAATGTATAAATATTATAAATATTGAAATAAATAAATAAATAATCTTATACTAAATAATTCTAGTAAAATAGATACTTATTTTTAAATTAACTAGATTAAAGCGATAAACAATATGACTCTTTTACTTTTACTGTTGTTTTTAACTTTTCGAAGCTTGGAGCGAAGTCGGAGCTAGTACTAAAAGTCCGGGAGGGACAACTCGAAAAGAAGTGGTTGCCCCAGATCCCTGATTTTTATTACAAGTAAAGGCTTTTTTTTCTCATGTACAGGTCCTTTAATTATAAAAAAGGTGAAATTTGAAGAGAAAGAAAAGAATTTAGGCTGTGCAAGTTATTTCATTACTACCACCTCGCTCCCATACGAAAGCGAGGGTGTTACGACATGAGTCAATAGCATAGTTATTATTATTTCCACAATTCTCTTTTTTTCCCTCCCTATATAGGTGATATTGTCCAATTACCATTCTTAGGGGAAATTTTAGGGCGTGGTATGACTTTCTCACCAAGAGCACAACGAAAGGAAAGTGTGCGTAGGTCTGATTTAGATACCCGGTTTTGATGAGATCTCGCAATTTACGACTACCTCCTCTGGAAGAAGTTCCGATCATTTTATTTTTCAAGCATGACTCATACTTGTGTGTCCGAGGGCGTTGGACGAATGGACAGTAATTGGGTTTTTTCGCGTATAATTTTTAGAATTTGCGTATTGTTGAGTAGTATAACTTTGTTTGTTTTAAGCGCAGTGAATTAGGTCCATCTAATCAACATTTTAAGTGGGTTGCGTGTTGGTCTTGATAATATTTGCATGCGTGGTGTTTTGAAACCGAACCGGCAAGATTATTGAAACTGAATTTAAGTTATGTGCGATAAGACTCAGAACATGGACTCAGTATTGTTAAAATGTCTCGGTATGAACATGGGCTCTGTGTTATTTCACAACCTTTCTGTTTAATTTTATGTATGACAGACTTTTATTTCATTTCATATTAAATATTAAAATAATAAATTTTGGTGTGCTTACACGTTTTCATCTCTACTTTAAGGGTAGGAAGAATTTTAGTTCATTTTTTGTCATTCCTGTCACGACATATTTTTACACTATAGCTCAAAATATTTATTTCTTAAATTAAAATTATTCTACTACAGTCAACGCTCTTTATAACGACCACAAAGACCATTCCATCATAACGACCGGTGATAAAAGTCTAAACTTTATCCCTTTTCCCTGTGTTAATTTGCTTTCGGTATAACGACCATTTTGAATCGTCTTTTACAACGACCGCATTCAGTGGACACTATTTCTGGTATTTTTTCAAACAGAGCATATGTTTCTAAATTTGTAACCTGAAATAACCTTGATTATAGTTTACGGAGTCTTCAGTGTTCAGTATAATTTTCACGGGAGGGGGGGGGGGGGGGGGTTGAGTTACGTGGAATTTCCGGGCTTCTTAGGAAAAGGGGTTGACAGATGTATTGGTAGTTTGCCGTTTGAATCACGTAGTTTTCCAAGAGTCGATTCTACGAAATAAGAGAAGTCATGCTGTACGTACCCGGTGTCATGTCAGCTCAGAAGTTCTGCTTCCAGAAACGTTTTACTTTAAAATCTGTTTAATATTTTGCACCGAATATAATTATATTGGACCTATGGGAGCCTTGGCCACCTTCGTTTGGCCATATTCGAGGACCTTGACCACCTTCGTTTGGCCATATTCGGTAACAAGAAAAAAAAAAAAAAAGTTGTGGGAGAAATTTATTATTTTTTTCTATATTGTCCCCTTATAGCGACCACTCGTTATAAAGACATTTTTCTGTGGGACGCAGATGGTCGTTATATCGAGCGTCGACTGTATTTCTAAATTAGGTATGGAGATGTGTCGTCACCCCCCCCCCCCTCCTTGTTACTCTTTTCTCTCTCCGCCATGAGTAATAGTAGTAATATCCAAGGCATAAAACTTCCTATTATTGAACATAAAATACCTTCAGAATTCAATCTTATTTACAAACTATTTCTAGAGTATTTTGTCAACTTAAGTGTGATTAAAAAAAATTTTTTTTATAGTTATTATTACTTTAAAAAATTATACATATATTTTTAAAAATAATTATTATTTTAATTTAAAAATATATTATATTATTATTCCATTGCTCTTTAGAGTTTTCTGTTTGGTTCTTAATTTTTTCCTGCTCATCTTCAGGTTTAATTAGTACCGTATTTTTTAAGTATATTTTATTTTTACTGGATTGTGTTTTTAATCGTCATATAATGAACGTTTTTTTTTCTTTTCAAAAATTGCTTATTTTATGGCTGAAATATTATGACTAACTCTTTCATAGTGCTTCTTTTAAAATCTAGCCGCTGTAGATTTCTCATTGCACTTATGTGATGAGAATATATTTAGAGAGGGGGTATTTATCACAGCCAGAGCGTAAAAAAAAAACTATTAACCTGCATTTCGGAACATATGTTTATAACAAATTCCCCGTTGCTAGCTTATTAGCCTTGTTCTTGGAGCAATCAGTCTTGCATTTTGCTGGGTTAAGGGCTTTCTGCCTTACGCGCCCAGCAGATCGCCTTCTATTATTCCTTCCAACCAACTGGAACAGAGGTGGTAAACGCTTGCGGAATTGCAACATTCGAAAAATCCAGTTTTTGAAAATGGCGAGAGCAAAATATGGACGGTAAAATACCGCTTTGCCAGGCTGCCGTTTCTTGCGTGTACGAATGAACTAGTTTTCAAACTCTGAATTTAAATGTTTTTAATTATTTTTAATGAACAAACCCATTTGTGCGTGGATGAAACGGAACGTCCAAAAATATCCACATTTTTGACTCTAAATGAGGTTGAACATTTTTATTCTTAGCAATATACAGTAATCTCTCAATTATACCTTGGCACAAAGGGACCGACCAAACAAGACTCATAAACATAATGAAATGAGAGAATAATGAAGTGAGTGAAATGAAATAATGAGTAATGAAGCGCAAAAAAGATATAAATGAAATTCTACGTTTATTTACAAAACAGGGGGACGGTTATCAATTCATACCATATGTATGTTTTTTTGTTTTGTTTGTTCGAGAACTTCTCACTGGATGAACCGATTTTGATAATTCTTTTTTATTCGACCAAGAGTGGTCTCCCATAGGTCCTGCACCTTCGTTTGGCCATATTCGATAACAAAAAATAAAAAGTTGTGGGAGAAATTTATTATTTTTTTCTTTTGTTTTGTTTTGTTATCCATTACTTTTGACTAAATGAACAGATTTAAATTTTTATTTTAATCGATAGAGGGTCGTTTAATGTAAATATTCAACATCGATTTGACTACAAATGTTCTTTAGAAAGAATTTTGCGTGAAAATAAGTATTTTTCCTTTAATTGGAAAGGCTTGGCTTGATATTTCTTTGTTAAATATATTATTAATAAATATAAAACTCATTGTTAAAAAGAGTTTATTTCAATTAAGCAGGAATATTAAAAGCAATTATTATAGAAGCTTGAGTGAAACAAAAATTAAATTCTTTCACTCACAATTATTAAGTTGAATTAGACTTTCTTGAAATCAACTTCAAAACGGAATTTATCATATAAATGATTAGTTTTTAGTGCCAGCAGGCCCGGACTGGCCAGGTCGGCTGGTCGGCGATCGCCGAGGGCCCCCGTACTAGGGGGCCCCCAAACGGGAGGGGAACAAAATAGTTTTCTATCCGAACTTCTTTTTACAGATCTTTAATTTCTTGAAAACTATTTGCCTCTGCTTCATTACGCTTTTTACCAGGATGCTTCGCTATCGCAATCTGACAAAGTTTAAAGACTTTTACACATAACAGTGGTCGATGGCCCAATTGGACTTGCTTTTGCTTTGTATGAGCTTGTAAAATCAAAACTAGCTAGACTGGGCACTTCAACATAAAATATTATTGCTTGCTCATTTGTAGTAGCTGCTAATGTGAACGGATTTGATAACAGCCTATAAGTCAACTTCAAGAAGAGAAACAAAAGCCAGTGGGCGGACCTGGCGGCCGCCAACCAAGGGGGCCCGAATTGAAAAGGGGCCCCTTCATTATTTCAAATTTCCTTCCAACCTACTGTAGACCATATGGATACAGGTAGGGCCTCACAATAGATGATGTTTCATGCAAATTGTACAGAATAGGAATGGGATGAAAAAAATGAGCAATTCAAATACTGGGCACTCACATTATTGTTTCCAATGATACTTTAAGGGGGCCCCATATTTATTTTACCGCCAGGGGTCAAGGCCGTAGCCAGAATTTTTTTTCCGTGGGGGGCCCTAACTTTGAAACACTAGTGTTCAGGAAAGTTTCAGGGAGGAATATATGCTACATTGCGAAAATTTTCGGGATTTCGGGGGGGGGGGGACCCGTTGCCCCCCCCCCCCCGGATACGGACTTGCCAGGGGTCCCTAAACTTCTCATTGCGTTCTTGACGAATATTTTACTTCTACTCATAAACGCATTGCATGACTTCTATTTTGAAGGCCAATTTTATAAAGTAATAAAAAATTCTTTTTTTAGTTTTTGCCTTTTGCAATATACTATATTAATAAGCAAAAGTATAAAAATTACATTTTTCTTCAAAATTGCTTAAAAATAAAAAGTGAATCTTATTTTTATAGTACTTTGTAAAATACGATATTTATGTATGAATAGATAGACAATATCATGGACAGGCTATACTACATGCGCACCCGAAGACTCCCCGCGCCTGCCATTATCTGGCTTATCGTATTTTTAGATTTTAAGATGCAGGTTATACAACAAGTTGACTAAGGTACATTATTAAAGTAATTTTTTAAGGATGCCAGGCAGTGCCGGATCTGCAGGGAGGGGGCATATTCAACTGTGATGCACAAAAAAAAAAAAAAAAGGAAGAAGAAGAAAGAGTCAATCCATTTCAAATCAGGCAGGCAGGTTTAAAACTTGTCACATGACCCTCACAGATTTTTTTTGAAAAAATTACTGTAGTTACAACTAAGGGACATATAAAATATCCCAAAAGGATTTTTCAAAAAAAAAAAAAAAAATATTTCTCTAGTTACGGACTTTTAAAATTTGGGAGAAAGTTGGCCGTTTTCAGAAAATCAGCAAAACACTCACTTTTAAAATGGCCACTGTTTCAAAAGTTTTTAATCGATTTGAATAATTTTTTTCCCTATAAATAATGAAAGGATGGTATTTTATTTAGACAGTAATTTTAAAATCTAGTTTCTTCATTGATAAAGAAAAAAAAAGTTTTTGAAGTGAAAATATCGCATTTTTACCGACTTCATGATTTTTTTTTCTTATGAAAAAAATTTATTTTTGACAAAACAGAGATAGCAATCTAAAGTGCTGTTATGGAAGATTTGTATCAAATTTTATTGTAAGCCTGAGATGCATATCCCCTCAGAATTTAAAGTTTAAAATTTGAAAATGTTCAAAAATTACGATTTTTGAAGTGTGATTACTCAAAAAAGCCATTTTTCAAAAATCTGAAAATCTGCTCATTTGTTGCCCTTAAAGTGCTTAATGAGCTGCTATCAATTATATTGTGTATTTTTGCCCCAGATATTTTATATTATTTTTCAAAAATGGCCTTTTGTGCGTTTCTCAAAAAAGCCAGAAATTCAAACTCGTTCTTATTTAATCACTTTAATATAAGATTTAATCAATATTTATTAAGAAATATACTATATTGTTACACAATTACTACAGATAAATTGTACTTAACCTTTTTAGAACTTAAATACTAAATAGCTCCTTGCCCAAAGCGTAGCTACTGAGATTTAATGCATGTTATTCTGTTCAATCCAGTTACTAGTTTCAAACTCACACGCTTTACATCAAATACTATGCAACAGCAAATGTAAAATTTATTGTAGGAATACAATCAAAACATTATGGGCTATCCTAAAATACTGCTAAATAGTAAAAATCCATAAAATAGTAAGGCTTACATGGGACGCACGAGCAAACAAGAAGTGAGAAGCAGTTAGAAAACTAACAGCCTCTTAAACAAATATAACTCAATGCGTGATTTCTAAATAGGAAAATTTATTGAACGTGTGAATGAGAATTATTGAATGGGGCAAATTACGAATGTATCACCGATGGTTTAGGGACATTATCGAATAATTTGTACACAGATAATCTAGAACAAATATTTCAATAGCCAGAAGACTCCAGGGGGGGGGGGGGGGGTTGGAACTATACCAATATAAAGTAATGCTGAAAGTAAGAAATATAACACCATCTAAACCCTCCTAGTGTTTGCATTGTTTTGGTAATAACGAGTAGAAGATGATTCAAGAACTTGATTCTACTTATTTTGCTTTAACTACATAGCTTCATATGTGTCTAAAACTATGTATATCAGTGCTGTAACACATATTTGATGTAAAGTGTGTGAGTTTGAAATTATGTAATTGGATTGAACAGAATAACATTAAATCACAGTAGCTACGCTTTGGGCAAGGAGCTATTTAGGTTCTAAGAAGGTTAAGTACAACTTATCTGTAGCAATTGTGTAACAATATAGTATATTTCTTAATAAATATTGATTAAATCTTATATTAAAGTGATTAAATAAGAACGAGTTTGAATTTCTGGCTTTTTTGAGAAACGCACAAAAGGCCATTTTTGAAAAATAATATAAAATATCTGGGGCAAAAATACACAATATAATTGATAGCAGCTCATTAAGCACTTTAAGGGCAACAAATGAGCAGATTTTCAGATTTTTAAAAAATGGCTTTTTTGAGTAATCACACTTAAAAATCGTAATTTTTGAACATTTTCAAATTTTAAACTTTAAATTCTGAGGGGATATGCATCTCAGGCTTACAATAAAATTTGATACAAATCTTCCATAACAGCACTTTAGATTGCTATCTCTGTTTTGTCAAAAATAAATTTTTTTCATAAGAAAAAAAAATCATGAAGTCGGTAAAAATGCGATATTTTCACTTCAAAAACACTTTTTTTTCTTTATCAATGAAGCCAACTAGATTTTAAAATTACTGTCTAAATAAAATACCATCCTTTCATTATTTATAGCGAAAAAAATTATTCAAATCGGTTAAAAACTTTTGAAACAGTGGCCATTTTAAAAGTGAGTGTTTTACTGAAAACGGCCAGCTTTGTCCCAAATTTTAAAAGTCTGTAACTAGAGAAATAATTTTTTTTTTTTTTGCAAAATCCTTTTGGGATATTTTATATGCCCCTTAGTTGTAACTACTGTAATTTTTTCAAAAAAATCTGTGAGGGTCATGGGGCACCCTCTGCCTGATCTGAAATGGAATGGCTCCAAAGACAATACAATAATAAAAAAAATGTATTTATTTTTGAAAATTTAACTTTTGCAAAGAGAGAATTAAAATCCTAGTTCAGCGCTCCGAATATGTTGCGTCGTTGATGAGTCGGCCGGCTCCTATGGCAGACAAGGGAAGGCAAGTTTCGCAATGCCAAAATTTAAAAATTTATATTTAAAAAAGTCAAGGTTTTCTTTCCTTGTAATAGTGAAATATAAATCATGCTATGCTCAAACAATGTAATAATTTTCCTTTTACAAATTTTCCAGGCATCCGTTCGGGAAAAGGCGGGAGGGGGATCCTTGCAAGAATCGTTTGAGAAGGCAGACACGTGTCTCTTCGATATGAACGTAAGCAAGAAGGAGAGGGGCGGATTATTAGAAAAATGCTCATTTTATTCTGCATTTTTATAAAAGAGTTTAAACTTTCAAAAGTTTTTATTCTGCATTTTTATGAGTAAAAGAGTTTAAACTGTCAAAAGTTTTAATTTGCTTCTTTTTTCCCCTAATATTTTTGCAGTCCCAAATGCGTTTCCTAAGGCCTCAAAATGCACCAGTTTACATATAGTTTTCACAATTTTCCCGGGTTAGAATCCCCCTGGACCCTCTTCAACTGTCTGAATTTCATATCTCCAGATAAGGGGAGCCCCTTCATATGGTGCTACACCCCTAATGTTCATGTGAAAGAACCTGGTAGTTTCTCTGGGCCTGAAAAATTTTATGGGTTTATCAGTGTGCCCCGCCCTCACAAGGTTGAAACTCCCTAAAAAAATGACCAGAGCATAAAAATTTACGAAATATGAGCAATAATTAGCTGGAGGGGGAAGGGTGGCATTTTTAAGTTTTGCCCCATCATGCAAAACTACAAGATCCGTTACTGGTGCTTGAACTTGAATAAGTTTAGGACACTTTGGGATAACTAATACGATGCTTGTGATTTAAATAAAATAAATGTTTATTTTATTATTATTTTCTTAGTACAAGCTAATAATAGTTTATAATTTTAACTTGGAGCCAATCCATTTGTGATTTTTAAGATAATGTATATATTTTCAGAAAAGTAATTCTTAACAAACATAATTTTGACTTTTCATTTAGCTAGAAAATCATTCAGAAGGGCCGATTTTTAGTTTTATAATATAATGAAAATTATTTTCAAATGATTTCATACAGTACTGAAGCATACGGCAAAAGTGTTCATTTAATAAATAGAGGTTTATTATTTAGTAAGTGATCTTTGCTTACTTAATGTCTTTTTCCTTTCTCATAGTATTTTATAGTTTAATACTATAATTTCTGCAGTTTCTACGTAATCGAGACATAATAAAAATAGCATGAAATTTCGTTGTACTAAACAGTTAGTCAAGCATAACTTTGAAACACTGTTTTGATTTTTTTTCTCACTTAATATAAAAGTATCGCTTTAGTTTAACTACTGTATAAGACACTAAAAAGGGCAAAAAAAAAAAAAAAAAAACGGTTTCCTAACACATAATTTTCAAAAAATTTCCTGTGAAGAACCCCCCTCTAGGGGCCCCCTTTTCAGTACCTGCCCGAGGGCCCCAGAGGGAGCCAGTCCGGGTCTGAGTGCCAGTCATTCAAAGTGTGTGTGCCCTTGGTATAATACAATATTTATAGAACTGTAACAATAAGAGTTTCTACTGATGTTGATTGGTGTCATATTTAATATTATAATAGAGAAAATGACTTTACTATGAATTCAGCTTGTTAGTTGCCTGATGAGTGAGTCAAAGTCAACTTAAGAAAAGAATCAATATCATTGTAAATATTATGATTCTCAGTTTCATCATTATCCTGCTCATCACTATAAAATCTAGTTCCATCATGCTTCATCTTACATATTATATTTTTTCATTACTTAATTGATTTTAAAAGGAATTAATGAGGTAATCTAAGATGAATTTAAAGTGTTTAACTTTAAATAATCTAAATTTGTGGTTGGATATATATCATGATATATATCACGATATTTATCATGACATATATCAAGTGATATATATCCGCCAACGCTGATTATAACTAAAAATTTATTCTATGAATTCTTTCTTATATTTCATCTTTGTTCTAAACACTACTCATAAAAATATTTCAACCATAAATAAATTTGAAATGTTACTGTTACATCTGTTATAAACTTCTAATTTAAATATTTAAGGCAACGCGTTTGAGACTGAGACGCAAAATTTCTATAAATATTGTTTACAAGTCATGTTTTCTCAAAACTCCTCCTTCTATATTTTTGAGTCAAAGCTGTTTAGGAAATGTCAGGTAAGTAGCTTTCACTGGTTTAGAAATGCCAAAATTATATTACGGAATCATAACAGGTTGTTTTTCCTGCGTTGACACTGTACAGGCAAAGAAGCAACTATTACAGAAGTCAGTCATAATTATTTAGAACTTATATACAAGGATCTTGGCGACTAGGGGACAAACTCAAAATGTCTGCTGACAAAATGGGAAAGTTTAAGAGCTCTGGAATTTCCTGGGCTGCTTGGCACTAAGAGAGCTACATGTTTCTGGAGATCAGATAAGGTAGCGAGAAGTAAAGGGATGTAAGTGACCAAAAAACGATTCCGAGAAAAACGCGTTCAAAGTTTGGATCATATTATACCTTTAATGCTATTTTTTTTTTTCAAAATCATGTTGGGGGGAAGGGGGGGGGGAGGCCACAATTTGGAATAGTGCTTTCCCTACCATTTGCATTAGAGTTATCTCCAAATTTTCAATTTTGTCACTTACACCCTTTTGCTTCTGTGTCTTAGATGAGATTGAGATACGAGAGTAGCTTGCATTTGACTATTTGCTATTGTAATAGTCTTTGATAGAGTAGTGCTGTATGGTTTTACTCGTTATTGTTAATGTTAGTAGTAGAAAGTACTGTTTGGTCTTCTTTGCCAAGACCTTCCTTGAAGTTGTGCATGTTTCAGGTCTCTGCTTCGATTTCATCAAAATAGCGGTGAGAGAAGAAGTAAGGGATGAGGACGTATGTTCCAGCTGCGTTCTTTTTCTCTTCTTTTTTCAAATCGAAAATAGAATAAATTAACATCAAGGGGAGGAGGAACGTGCACAAAAGATAAATTCGGAAAATTCATCTCAGCGTGTCACCCCTTTGCGAATAGAATCGTTCACGACGAGTAGTCGCGATTTTTGTAAATAAACAGTATTGTGCAGTTGTATAAATTTTGTGAATAATGTGATGAAAGTATTAGTTTTTTAATTGAAATAGTTTTTCAAGTGTTGACAGAAATAGTTTTGAGTTTAATTTTGACTTATTTAAAGTGTTTTCATTATTCAAGTTCAGATTCTCTAATGTATTAGAAAAAATATAAACTGAATTGATTTAAGCTGGGCTTTCTTTAAATGATTGAGATCTGAACCGAAGTTTACACAATCAATTAAAATTGACTCAGGAAGTGCCGTGTCATTTCCGTGTGTAATGTAATGCTAAAAATTCAATTTTTATTCAGTATGGATAATGCTATTTATAGTTTCAATAAATGCGCGGTCAGTTTGTATTTGAATGGTTTCTTCACACTTATAGTATAGTATTTTTTTAAAATGAGGTTGTCCACAATTTTCGGTTTTTAGTGTGTTTCGTTTTTAAGCTGACGGTTTACTTTTTATTTATTACAGTATATATCTTTTATTGTGGCGTACCTGTCAAAGTAGATGTTGGTATTAGGTCTAACATTCTTGATCAAATATATGCCATCCATTTGTTTGGTTGTGGAATATTTTCCAGAACAACTTTTTATGTTCGAAACCGACAGTTTTCGACCGCTATGCTGCAAATGACGTCTATTTCTTCCGAAGCTTCCATCTCGTATTCAAATGTCTTTCAATAAATGTTTGGAATCGATTGTTCGGTAAAGACAACGTTTTGTCTCTTCCCCATAAAATAAACATCTTTTTTATGTACATATATTATTCGAAAATCGCAAAGTGCTTCACTTAGAATTCGCGTGTTCGCAGTTACGGTCGTTGGTAGTAAATTTATTACAGCGCTGGGCGTGATAGGATGTTTCTTAAATTCGTTTGTGCGAGACATAAATTTATTTTCTGCAGAAAGATGTTTTGTCTTTTAGCCTTACCCTAGAATATCATAATTCGAAAAACTTATCCATTATGTAATATTGTGTTGAATAATTTGGTTCACTTATAATGCTCTAGGATAGAGTTAAAGGACTGTCAAACCTTCTGAATCTGGTGTATGTGTGCGTGGGGGGGGGGGGGCGGAGGAGAGGCGTGAGTGACTTTTTTTAAAATTTTTATCGCCTGGAACAAGAATGGTGAACCTTCTTCGATTGGCGTGCCAGTTAAATTACAGCTTATTAGTTTCAAGTGTCCAGTGTGCCACGTGTTAACCCCTGCTTTGACTTAAAACTCTCGAATTATATTTTCTAAATATATTGGTTGTTTATTTCTTAACATGCATGAAATGTGAATCTAAACAGTACTTCAAAAATACATCAGTTTAATATTTAGATAATTCAAGAGTCTTCGTAGCTTTTTAGGGAGTGAGCCATCGCTCTGGGAGCACCCCTGCAAAATGGGAAGCAGCCCTCAAAGTTTTTCAGGAAGGCGTACTAAGGTTCTCTGCCGTGGAAAAGTTACGGAATTAAAGGGAAAAGTTTAACTTTTTTCTTATCTTTGTGTTTGTTTTCAATCCAGTTGAGATTCTTGAGTCATTACACACAAAGACAAACAAAATGTTGACTTATTTTTGCTCCAATAAAACTCTTCGTTTTGAACATATTGTCAAATTTTGTGTGTCAAAATAAAAACTCGTATGCATTTTTTTACGGATAAGTTTTTTATTTAGTGTTACTCGTTCTTATGAATGACACTTGTCTTCATTAAAACATGCGACTTATTTTATAGAGGAGTGTTTCCAACATCCCGTTTCCTGTGCGAAACGACTCCGAGGGTGTTAAAAAATATATATAAGCGTCCTTAGATAAAAATAAAATAGCCGCGGACTGTATTGCGCAATAATGTCTGTCCAAATTGTCTGCGATTACCACGCTGGCAAACAAAGAAAAGTGGAAACGACTTCGGTCATGTAACTTCATTTGTGACGCCACATTAGCACCGTGGTCTTTAAAATTTTTTCGTCATGCGTGTGAGACCTTGTTAATCGCATGATATTATGTCTTTCTCCGCTGATGTACGAAATAATTTGCTGTATTCTTTTAAGGCTCTCTCTTCTTTTTTTTTCCATAGAGTACTCTTCTTAAAATAAGCTATTTTTCCTCATTTTCCCTTAATAATAAAAATAATAATAATAAATAATAATAATAATAATAAATTAATAATAATAATAAAAAAATTAATAATAAAAATAAAATAATAATGATGATAAAATAATAATAATAAAATAATAATATTAATTAAAAATAAGTAAATTAATAAATGCATGATGGAAGGCTTTTTTTTTCGAAAACATATTGCTGTGCCAAAAATTAATTTATTCTGTAAATATTTGAATTTTTTTTAAAAGTAGTCTTTTGAGTTCGGAAACATACGTTTTTGTGTGTGGGATTATGTATCTTTTATTTTTCATTAACTAAACTTCATCATTCTTTTATGCGATGTTTATTTCCAGTAAATGTCCTGTACACTTAATGAAATCCATTTCAGATTTTATCTGCAAATTATGAGGCATAAAAATATTCAAAATCTTTTTGAAATGAAACTGTATTGCTTAGAATATCCTCTCTAATTTGATCCTTTCCGCTGGTAAATATAAAGTACATTAGAGTACTATTTGTATGACGATCGTTTATACGACGTTTTAGTGTGGTCTCAATTCTTGGATTTTTGCCAGAAGGGTAAATTGATTATACGACGCTTTTCGATAGTCCCATCGGCGTCGTATAAACGATATTAGGGATCATTCATAAATAATGTCACGCTCCGAGGGGGGAGGGTGGTTCGTGAAATTGTGACAAAGTGTGACAAGGGGAGGGGGTAACAAGAAGTGTGACATAATGCATATTGCAACATAGCGTGACGCGTGACAAAGGGGGGAGGGGGCTCCGCTGAAGTGTGACATATTGTGACAAAGGAGGAAGGGTGTCAAATATATGGGAAAAAAGCGTGACGTCATTTATGAACGGCCCCTTACATGTTATTTGGGCGTCTATGAGGTGACATACGAGAGCAAAGGGGGTCAAATATATGTGAAAAAAGCGTGACGTCATTTATGAACGGCCCCTTACATGTTATTTGGGCGTCTATGAGGCGACGTACGAGAGCAAAGGGTTAAGTTAACAGTATAATGGTTCATTCGTGTTTTTAAATAGACGAGTTGTAGAGAAAACCAGAAACAGCCCTTCAATATAAGGTACAATCACTCAATCCTATAGCAGTCTCTTCGCTTTATCTCACTGAAAAGTACTACGAAATAATGTTGATTAAAAAAATATCCGTTTGTTAAATTATTATCTTTGTACTTCTTATGGTAGGTTAGTCATGCTTCGTTTTTTAGATGTGCTGATTTAAAAAGGTAATTAAATATTAGTTAATAGATTTGTAGTTTAGTAGCGTTTCGGTGTAGAATCGGGTACCCCTTAGTTTGGCGTTATTTTGGCGGTAAAATTTTATTTCTTAGGCAGCGGACATCTTTGCTTGTCGCATCTTGGCGTCAAAAAAAAAAAAAAAAAAATCACCAAAAAATCAAGGGGTGCCCGATTGTAAACTTACCTGCACTATTTTAAAGCGGCAATGATTAGTTGATTTCACCCAGTCTATTTACAAAAAAAAAAAAAAAAAGACAACATTCTCAACTCTCTGAATAATATGTATAATCAACTAAGAAAAACATTTTTAAACGTAACGATGAAAACAAGAAGACAAAATTCTGTGGTAAAATTTGAAGCATAATTATACCAAAATCAAAAGTCAAAATGAACGATCTATATAAAGATGAATAAGGCCGAGCAGGCAACAGGCATGTGTTCCAAAGTTACATGAAACCGCTTTTTCAATGCAAAAGCATAAGTTAACGGCGACTTTGCACAACGGTAAACTGTTCACGTTTTATTTTTTAATTAATACCATTTCGTGTTTGATTTTTAGATCCATACTATTTATCTAAATGAACATTAAGAATAAAAAGTAATTGGTTACGAATGACCTTTGAAGGAGTTGGAAAGGATCGTTATTGACAGATACAAATTACTTGTATTAAAAGTAGGTTATGGACTTTTCACGTACCATAATTGCTTATTTCGATTTCTAGTTTCGCGTTCTAAATTGCAGAAAACAGTTCTCTCAAGGAAGATCACGAATTTATATTTCAAGGCTCTATATCGATGTGTTGCATTTAATTTAGAGACACTGAATATCAATTATAATAATAGTAGTAATAATAATAATAACAACTACAACAATAATGGATTCAAACGTCTTTCTAGACGCCAGTAAAATACATTAAACAAGAATTTGAAAATAATAAAATCTGTTAAATTTTAGAATTTTTGAAATTACCGCTATAACTTCAACTTGCAAGTCTGTACTGCTGGAAATCGCGATGCTCTAGAATTTTTTTTTATAGATTTTTGATTTGGGGGGGGGGGGGCACATAAATAAATACATAACCAGAAATTTAAATTTTCAAGGAGAGGTGGCTCCTCTCCAAGCTTTCTATACGGAGAGGGGGATTGCAATTTTTTTGGAAGACATATTTTTTCCTTTCTTCTAATTATATTGGTAACTAGCTGAAATGCCCGACGTTGCGAGGGATAATATTGCGTCATTCGCAGGCCAAGTGACGCATGTCCAAAATTCTGTTAAAAATATATTAGGAAAAACTTTCGTGAAAAATCCAAGTAAGAGATTTGCAAGTCCTAAAAAATCCTATTTAGACAGTAACAATCATTAAAAACCTCGATTGCATTAAAAAGAACAGCCTAGAAAAATTTATTTCAGACCAAAAGTAACAGTCCATAAAAGTCCACATTAAAATGCCAACAACAGTTTATAGGAATTGCCATTAGAGTAAGGGCAACATTAACTAAAATGCACATATGCAGCGGGATAATTGTTCCAAAATGATATCAAGCGTCCGTAAAAATCGCAATTACAATATCGACCACAATACATCTAAAAATTCCCATCAGAATAAGAGCAGTATTATCTTTTAAATTTTCATCAAATGAAGAACAACGGTCCCTGGCTATTTCTATTGCAATAAAGAAAACATTCCTTAAAACCCCATTTGAATAAAGACAACTATTCCTAAACATCCTTAATAGAATAAGGACATTAGTCTCAAAAAATCTCCATTAGAATAAAGACGTCAGTGACTAAAAATACACATTAGACTACAGATCTTTAAGAGCTGCTATTCCTGAAATTACCCGACAATACATCTTAAATTTCCCATCAAAATAAAGGGGGATGGGTCAGTTGCACTCAAGATAACGCAAAAGGGTCGAGTTGCCCTCACTACCCAAATTCTAAGCGACCGAGTTGCCCTCAATCCCCCTCTGGGACCGCTATCTAGGAATATGGGATACCTACATAATGAATGACAGGTTATTGCTGGATTTAATATGAGAATGCTTTAAAGTACATTTAAGAATGTCACATGAAAAAGTAACCGAAGTATTCAGTGAGTAACTTGATTAATTGATGATTTTTTTTCTCCTCTTTGTATATAATAATAATAAAACTCCCATGTTTAGTTGTTTATTTAATCCATTGGAATAGTATAATATATAGTACACCAATATGTTACATCTGAAGAACTAGAGATGCTAGGATAAACGTAATGCCATATTTGAATTCAATGCATTAAGTTCATACAAAATCAGCTCCAAAATTCTTGGCACCAAAATCAATTTTGACCAGTATTATTTTTCTTCCGTTTATTAGAGTACTTTAAAATAATAATTATTATTACTAGTAAAACGGGTACTTAAAGGCATTATAAAGAGGTTTAACAA
This sequence comes from Octonoba sinensis, assembly GCA_038502835.1. NCBI lineage: Eukaryota > Metazoa > Arthropoda > Arachnida > Araneae > Uloboridae > Octonoba > Octonoba sinensis. The sequence continues at coordinate 9,260,883 of CM076606.1, read as the reverse complement.
CCCCATTTGTTGGTCAGAGAAAGCGCCCCTCTTATAAGGTATGATAAAGAAATTAGCTTCCCTCCACCCCACCCCCTCCTCACGTGAGAGGTGGAGTGCGAGTGCAACTGACCCTCGCCAGTTTACTGATAAGAAATACTTTGAGGGCAACTGACCCTTTTGCTTTGATTGACAGGTGAGTGGGAAGTGCAACTGACCCTCGCCCAAATAAAGACGCCAGTTCCTAAAAATCCCGCTTGCAAAATCGTCAAAACATTTCTCCTGAAAATTCAATTAAATAGCACTTTTATAAAATTCAGATAAAAACACAAAAAAGATCATTAGTTACAAAAGCCAATGCACATTTAAGTTAGAAAATGTTCAGTACTAAAGCAATTCTGTTGTGTGAAATTTAAGTCGATGGAAATAAATAACTAAATTCTTTTGAAATGGCGCCAAACACACTGTAAAAAAAATAAATTACACAGTTAGAAAATAAATTACTTGAGTAAATATGGAATCAATCAAAACTGCTACGTAAAGTCAAAATGAAGCCGAAGATCGCGAAGTTGCACTGTAGTAATGGAAGCATAACGCAAATGCGGCATTATCCAATAGTATTAAAAATATGCATAAAAATGAAATGAATTTTTAGAATTGGTTTCGCTGATTAAACGGACATTCTACCATAAGAAATACGATATTTCATGAAATTGTTGAACTGGCACCATAATATTAAATCGCCAAAAATGAATCAACGTCAAAATAAAGAAATTAAAAATCGTGTGCATTTTATAATCCACAAAATATGCATAAAAATGAAATGGATTTTTAGAGTTTGTTTCCCCCATAAAACTGCATGAATAAAGATATAATAGAATTTTGTCAATCTAACGTTAACAGAAATCATCTAAGTTGGCGACAAATGTACTATTTATTTTGGCGAAATCACGCAAATTGAGCCGATAAATTTAGAGGTAAGCCTCGTTTTAAAATTCGAAGAATACTTTAAATAAATGAATATTCTGCGTGTTCTATTTGTCCTACGAACTGCAAAAAAAAAAAAAGCATCTTGCGCAGTTTTTACGGACATTCATATGCTGCAAAAATCTAAAACGTGGGATGCTTCTTGATGAGATAAACCCAAAATCATCAGTTTTCCTTAAAATTGAAATAAAAAAAAGAACAAATTCGAATTTTAGGAAAAACGCTTCGAGGTGCACGAGGACCTCACCCAAGGTACCTATAACCAAAATTTCGTACTTCTGGAACGTTCCATCTTGCCAGGAGGCGATCGACAAACACACACACACACGCACAAATTTTTGGTTTTATTTATATAGATTATTATATAGTATATACAAGTGAAAAAATGCGAATCATCACGTTTTCACTGAAATTTTTCGAATCTTCCAGTCAAAAAATCTTGTGGTGCCAATTTTCAGGTTCACCTAAAGCAGGGATGACAGGAGTTGACTCCTTACTTACCTTATTTATTTATTTGCCTTAAAAATTTAATAAACGCATAGAAAAAAATTATTCAGTTCCAGGGTAAAAAATGAAAAAATATTGTATTTTGATCGGAATTCGCTCACCGAAAATACAACTATTTCTTTAATATTATACATCATGCGTCAGTACTTAAAATATAAAAATATATTTTTCTTAGATGTTCTACCATTTAGCTTTTTAAGTATGTCCAAAGATTCATTTGAAATTATCAGTTCATTAACTGCAGCCATTTAACCCTTAAATTGAATATAGGAAACATAACGTGTGTGGTATGCCACAAGGGAAGAGGGGAGAGGAAGTCATTGCGTGATTAAAAAATTTAAACAGGCTTTTTTAAGGGGTAATATCGTTTCTGGGTGTGCACGCTCTTTAGGCGGGAGGTGTGTAATGGTCATATTGTAGTATCTTTTCCCAAAAACTTATATTAATCTGTGATTGCATGAAGAATATTAAATAAACTTCAAAAAAGAAAAAAATAACAACAATGACTTATCTTTTTTTTCTTTTTTGCAGATGAGATGTTTTCTGTTAGTCTGTAAATAATGCTGTCTTTAAAATCCATTTACTTCCTATTCTCAGAAGTATTTAAATTTAGAAGGGAGGAAATATCCTTAATGCAAATTTGCAAACCGCTGTGGTACCGTTTTCAATTTCAACATAAACATGCTTTAGTTGCAAATTTCCCTCGTGTGTGGTTTTTTTTTTTTTTTTTTTAAGAATTATTCTTTTGCCTTTGTTGCACGCTTGAGCGAACCAATGATGACGAGTCGAGCGGATATCATTTTCAGGAAACAAGCTTACTCGCTTCGCTTCACTTCAGTTTGCACGCTTGTCATTAGCAGGATACACGATATGTTTTGTTCTATCTTGCTTTACGTTTTTGACTTCGTTTATGTATTTAGGATGATATTGTAATAATTACGAATTCGAATATCTTTTTTCTTAAGTATATTTAGAACATTGTAATTGCTACTGGTTTGGAGCGGAAATGTACTAGAACAGCTTGATTTGCTGAACTTTAAAGCAAATATTGAGTAAAATTTCGGGTTTATAGTGAAGGTTTTTTTTGTTACTTTTTGAAACGTTTTGAAATTTACCATGTTATGAGTAATGGTTGCCTTACGTTTCCGAATAATTGCCATTTTTATTGCAATGATGAAACGCTCATGTAATATAAAAATGAAGTCTATCGTCTTCAAGTATAGCGAGGGATAGTACTGGAAGATTGAAAGGAAATCCCTTATATGTTATATAAAAAGGAGATAGGGAGGAATGGTTGACATTGCCGATGACAAGTCAATACGTAACTAGTTGCAACATTTGCTGCAGAATTTGAAAGAATAAGAATTTTTTTTTTTTTGCTTGGATTAATCAAGAGAGAGTAAAAAATATGTCTCAACTGCTGAAAATGTATTGTTTGGTTTAAAGAAGAAAAAAGTAAACCAAAATTGTCAATATTTTATGTAAATAAATGGATTTGATTATCTTTCTTTTGCTTCGTAAACGTTTTGCGGTAAACATGCCTTTAGCTTTCAAATTTTCTATGTTTTAATAGCGAATTTATCATTGTCATATTTTTAGACAATGATATTTTTTGTTGATCCGGCATTAATCGTTTTATTGTTCAACGTGGTTGAAATAGTCCTGTAGCAAACGATCAATTGATCCAGCTGCACACGGGGCACATATTACAACACAAAGTTTCCTTGGAAAACGTGCCCGAGCTTAAATAAACTAAACTTATTGCGTCAAAAATTTTAAAAGGTCTGTACAATTCACGATATGCCGTCTATTCTGGCTAGAGCGCTTAACACCAATCTATAATGTATTAGATTTTAAAGTTTCGAGAATGTTTCCACATAATCCTAAAACATTTACAGCTCGAATTTTTCATTCTTTATTTATGATAGGCCGGCTCCTGCCCTAAGAAATCTTTAATGCACTAAAAATTCAAAACAAGATGTCAAATTTGCGAGAACAGGTCAACTGTTCATGGGTTTAATTAAAAACCCAAGAAAGAATCGAATCCTACTACAGCAACGCAGTTTAGCATTTCCAAACAAGCTTTTGAACCAAACACCTATAGGCAAAAACCCTAATTTTAACAAAAAGATTTCAAAACAAAATTTGGGAGTAAAATTATGTGTATGATATAGAAACCCATCAATAGACTGCGTTCGTCATGCTTTCTGTGAACGTAACACGATCCTGTATCTGAGTAGTCGGCAAACTTCAGAAGCGAAGTAGCTACTAGTTTCGCTGTTAAGGAGTAGGGAAATGTTTGTATCTGGACCATAATTACAATTTAATAAATATTTTAATTTAATTTATGAATAATCCATGTATGCAATCATACTTTCATTTATGCAAAAATGCTATTCGTAAACAGTTCGCTTGTGGGTAGTAAAAATTCGAATTAAATTGAGCAATCATTTGAAGCTAAGAAAGTGTTATAAATATTACATGCATAATTTTTTCTTTAACATGAAACATGAATCCTAGTTGTCATCGATTAAATGTGGTACTGAAGCTAGTTTCATCTTGATTTTGAAAATTTTTGGTAATAGCTTGAATGAACTTTGAAAGCAAAGTGCATTTTTCTTTTTTTCTTTTTCTTAATTCTGAATTTCAATATAATTTTGACAAGTAGCCAAAGAGCCACATTCAGCTCTTGAGCCGTGGTTTGCCGAACCCTGATCAATGAGAAAAGAACAGAACCACCTGCATGTCTGCTCCAAGGAGATCGTACATTTTTTTGTCATTTGTTTGTTTAAACTGAAATGTCTGGATTTTCGAGAGAAAAAAGTTGAAGTCTGCGAATTCTTAATGTTGGAGAAATTCCTGTAAATCTATTTGTCTTGAATAATCGTATAGGATATTTCACAAGCCAATTGGTCTTTCGGTCTTGGTAACGTTAGATTGAGGCGATTTTTTCTTGCTTTCTTTCTTCTTAAAGTACTTAGCTGTAGGGAAAAAAAGGACTGGCTTTCAACACTCACAGTCGGGTGTATGTATAAATAAATAAATAAAACAAAAAAAAAAAAAAACTTGAGTTTTGGTGTCGCTGCCCGCGCGTAGGCTTCTTGCAGACGGCCTTTTCAAGGTCACACCTTATTTGTCACTTTCGTTGAGGAGAGATGGCTTTGAACACGACAAGATTGTAGTCGGAAGCGTTTTCGGAATTGTTAATTCGGTATCGAGCCTGGTGCTAGTAAAGCTGTTAATAATGATTGTTATTTGATGAGTAAATTTTTACTTTTCTAAAACGCTTGTACTGTTAAATGTGAAAAGGTTATATAAAAATTAATGTGGGCCATTTTGAGCAACTGACAAATGTCCGACTAGTTCGGACATTTGCTCAATGCTATTGAACCACATTTTTTTTTTTTTTGACCTAGCTTTAAGTAGATTGGTGATTAGGTCAATTTTCTTATTAAATTTTAATAGATGGAAATCCATATATTTCTCTCACTCCACGTCACCATATTTTTTGTTATAAATGGTCAATTTTTCAAATAATCAAAAGTGAAAAGTGCATGCATTTTATTGTACAACGTTATAGAACTAACGTGCTCAATGTATTAGAAGCTCAGCGGTATTTTTTTTTTTTGACCTAGCAGTAAGGGATCATTCATAAATGATGTCACGCTTCGAGGGGGGTAGGGGGGTTCGTGGAATTGTGACAAAGTGTGACAAGGGGAGGCGAGGGGGTAACAAGAAGTGCGAAATCATGCATTACGCAACATAGCGTGACGCGTGACAAAGAGGGGGAGGGGGGTCCTCTGAAGTGTGACATTGTGACAAAGGGGGGGAGGGGGGTCAATATATGGAGAAAAAGCTTGACGTCATTTATGAACGGCCCCTAAGTAGATTGGTGATTAGGTCAATTTTCCTATTAGCAACTTTAATTAAATAAACATATATATCTCTCACGTTACCACGTCACCATATTTTTGTTATAAATGGTCAAATTTTTAAATGATCAAAAGTGAAAAGTGGATACATTTTATTTTCAGTATAAGCTTTTGAGAAAGAATAGGTTAATACGTACATCTTTTTTTTCTCTTCCTCCAATGGCATTTTATTTTTATTACGTCAGGACTTTGAATAAGCCATGGATCAAACTACATTATTCCTTTTTAAGAACTCTTGCTCGCGTTGTTGGGATCGTAATTGCACTCCTTCGTTAATTGATGCTTTGTTCCAAACTTTACTTGCTGTCACTTTAATGGAAGTTATGATGGACTTGGAAAGCGTTCTAATGTCTTTAACGAAACCGTGGGTGTTCTCTTCTCAGGGTCGTAGATTTTTTGCTTGCGCCCACTTCGTCTAATCGTTTTGCATGTTTAAAAGAATAAATGGCTAATGACTGGGAAGAACACATGAACTGTATGTAACTAAATGAATTCTTTTGGGGAAAATGTCTTGTTTTTATTTATTTTGCTTTTTGGCTTGTCAAATATCCGTTTGAATTTTTAACTAATTCAAAACTAATTTTGAACTGCAAAATTAGTCTTTGACAATTTATTTAAAAGTTGACATTTATAATTTGCTGTGTACTATATTTGTAAATTTGCTGTGATTTATCTATATGTTATATTTTTATTAGGATCATTTGACATTATATTTAATTCGCGCATTTTATCATTTATGCTTGTGGTTTTAAGAAAAACGTTTTTTTTTTATTTATTGTTTTCATAAAACTGGATAGTCATTGAAAGTTTTCTGTAAATAATAATAATGAATGTTTTATGCGAATCACGAGGATGAAAACTCGGTAATAAAGAAAAACTAGACAGTAAGTATGACTTACCTTTCAAATTCACGCCTTACCTTTCAAATTAAAATCAAGTAAATTTGGCGACGTTTAAAATCCGTAAGGTAATCGTCAAGAAAGCGATTACTGGGCTAATAGTATTAACTGTAGACAAATATTAAGAGGAAAACACTTCGCTCTGAGGTCCAGTCCAGATGAAATAAGATTGTTATTAAATCAGACGGAAAAATCGGGAAAGAAATCTTGCTAAAATCTGGACGAAGGATGACAATTTTTATTCTTTGAAAAACTTGGTATTGAGAAACTTTGGGATATACAAATATACAAAAGTGACGACCAGCAGCAGGTTCAGTGCCCAGCTAGGCGGTCCTAGTCAATTTAGCAGCCCCCAATGAACATCAAGAGTTTTCTTAAAAGTTTTTACCCCACTGCAATTAACAGTTACCTCCGGTAAACTATTACAACTGCCTACAACCATATTGAAGTAGTAAATGTTTCCTAATTTCAAGAGTAGCTTGAGGTTTGAAAAGCTTAAAAAATGACCTCTGGCTCTACTTTCAGCAAATAACTGTAGCCCATCAAAATTTCCCATTTTAATGAATTTAAACAACGGAATCATGTCCCCTTTAACTCTTTGCTGAAGACTATACATATTGAGCCTTTTAAGCCTGCCCTCATAATCTAAGTCTGAAAGACCAGTTACCAACCTAGTACCGCTCCTTTGAACCCTTTCGAATAAGGTAATATCCTTCTTTAGATAAGGAGACCAAAACTGAACAGCATACTCCAAATGAGGTCTTGCCAAACTTTTGTATAATGGCAATACAACTTCCTTAGACATGTTTGATGTAGCCTAATTGATAAACCCAAGCGTCCTGTTAGCTTTGTTAACAGGTAGCTTGGTTAACAGGTTATGTTGTGAACATCTCTGTATGATTACATGAAACGTTGAAAAAAATGCACTTTGCATAAAATATATTCTGCTGCTTCAATCTAGGCTGTGAGAAATGTCTGATCTATTTTCCCAAACAATAGCTATAACTACTTCCTTTATCATCATCAAAGTGAATCTGTTATTTTTTTTAATTGACAACTGTAGTTAACTGTTTAAAATAGGTTTTCAATTCAATTTCTTTTCTTTTCAGCTCTTAAGAAGTGCCAAAGCTGGACCATAGGTTGGTGAAAGAACCTTCCGATGGCTCCACCAAATGTTAAGATCAAGCATATTACCAGGTAATCAGTGCTAAATTTTTCTAGATTAGAGTACTTATTTTGAAGTACGATTTTGACAATCGTATAAAATCTCAATTCCGTATAAGGTTTTCTTCTGAACTATTGGACCATCTTGATTGAATACATATGAAGGGTCCACTGGAAAAATGACCTAAGTCACATACTTCTTTATGAACTTTGCTTTATGTCTTATTCATTCATTTTATGACATAAATGTTAATTTTAACTATACTATAAATTATATTATAAATTTGAATTTGGGTGTTACGGGAAAGTAGACTCGTATAGTTAAAGTTAACATTTATGTTTTAAAATGAATGAATAAAACATAAAGCAAAGTTGATCAAGTACGAGTAGTATGGGACTTAGGTCGTTTTTCCAGTGGACCCTTCATACATATATCTATGAGGCTCGGCTTGATAAAAAGCATTCAAAGAACTTGACAACCTCTGGTACAAACTTATGTTTGTTTTGCTTATGAGAGTTATGATTAAAGTGACCATGCCTCTCCTTTTGTAGCAACTACGCATCTGTCTCGTTTTGTACGGCACAATCTCATTTTTAGATTTCGTTCTTCGGGATCCGAAATTTACCGTCTTCTGAAAGAGAACCAATAGGAGGAGAGTCGTCTGCTGTAATGATAAATTTAAAAAAAGGTAGATAGGCCTATTTGCTGATAACCTGAGTCATGTGAACTTTTATATTACTATTATTGACTATATTTTCTATTTATCTGTCTTCCTTTTAGAATGAGTTGTGTACAATGGTGTAGTCCTGGAAAAAAAGGTGGCGGGGGGGGGGGGGGCGTTTACATATACGAATATCCAAAAGTAGGGGTACTCTTACGTTAAAATTTAAAACAAGTGGGGTGACGCTTGTGTTAAAATAAAAAGGTAGAGGGACGTCGTACTCCCTCGACTACACCACTAGTTGTGTATTGGCGAAAATTCGAAGTTCTTGAGTTAATGTAATACTGTTATCTAAGTTATTACAGAAGAAATTCTTAAAAGAATTTCATTCTTATTTAAAATTACATTCTTCAGAAAAATACAAGACTGTAAATTCATTTTTTCCTGTGTTTTCTTTTCATTAATAAATGCTACCAAAAAAGTTTTTTCTTCTGTTCATGAATAAATGCAAACAAAAAAGTTTTTTCTTTTTTTAAACACTTAATACTACAAAAACAAAAAATATTGTATGTCCCGTTCCCGTTTGTTTCCGAAGAAAGAAAGTCACGTTTTCTTTCTTTTATCTAAGGTGCTGCCATCTATGTTTTTGTCTTAAAAATAAACTCGTTAAAAATGTCTCTTTAAAAACGAGCTTCTTTAACATTATTTTAAATCTAAAAATGTTTGTTTTGGACCTTTAAAAAAGTAATCTTATGTTTGTATGCATAGTGGCTCACAAATGTTTTAAGATATTTCATTCTGATTATTAGTTTACACATATCAGAATATGATTAGAGATTTAAGTGCCAATGTGATTGCAATTATTGGACTGTGTTTATTAGTTTTATGTGCTGAATAAAGGACTGTTTTTTAATAAGTATGCCCTAAACTATTTATCAAGTTTAACCTTTTGTATTAGTTTTTTTTTTTTTTTTTTTGTGCTTGTTTTATTAAAAGAAAAGGGAAAGCTTGTCATTATTAGTTTTTATTACTAGTGGCGGGCATGATTTAAAAAAAAAGGAAAAAGAAGTTTAAGTCTTCTGCCAGCTGGAAATTTTTTACTGTTAGAAGAAGAAGAAAAAATAGCAATCCGTTTCTCTAATTGGAAAAAAAAATCTTTGTTTAAGCTGTTAAAGCTCACATCATTGAATATGATTTTAGATATCTTTAAAAAACATTACCCAAAAAGTTTGGGAGGTAAACAATTGTCTTTCAGGTAAATGAAGAAATGATCCCAACTTAATGCTTAAGTCCCTTGACTTAAACCTTATTGAACATATTGATTTGAAGTCCAAAAGTTGTGTTCGGATTCCAGAGATTGAGTGACCGCTATGCAGTATGAGTGGTGTCACATACCCTTGTTAATAAACACTGTGTAATTATTTTACAACGCGTACAGTATGTATACTGAAATTGTAAAGTGTAAAGTAGTCTGGATCCTTAGATAGTCTCACTGGAATATATATAGAATCTGTACATAAATCTATCCACATATACACAGGAAGAAAACTGCTTGTTGTTATGGATAGGTAAATGTTGATAGGCTTTTCTATTCTTAGAGAAGCAAGTCTCAAACTGGATCGCGACCCACTGATGAGTCACAAGTCGATTTTTGATGGGTTGCCGCATTCTAATAGTCCATTTAATTTCAACGTTAATGGTTTATTTCTCAAGTTATTTTGTTTACTAAAATTATGTTTGAAATGGGGAGGTAGGATGAAACTAAGGAAAGTACTACATTAACATTTTGTTTTTTATTGGCAAAAAATTTCGGTTTGCTTATAAAATAAAGACAATTTGGAAAATAGTAAGGCTTTCAAATGTTGAAAGTCAGTTTTTGTTTATAACATTTTTTCCACAAAGAATTTTTAATATTGTAAATAAAACCTCCTTTGGCTGCAACATGTTAGAACAGTGAAATTAAAATAAATAAGAAGTAAAAAATTATTAACTTTTTTATTTCAAAATTAAAATTAAGACAAAAAGCAAAAGAACAATTTCCAGTACTTTTATCTGATGCATATTGGGAGTCAAATGAAGCAAGAATGTTTCTAAAAAAAAGACAAAAAAAAAAAAAAGCTGAATTTTTAAAATTAAAATTAACTCTCTGGCTACTAATGCGTATATAAGAAAACTACAATTCTTCAACACTTCATCTAAATTATAACAGGTAGTATAATTCCAGTTTACTAAATGGAGTTAAATGTGAAGTAAAGAAGTTACAACGTTTTTTTATAGCTGCTCATGTATAAGTGAAAATATTTAATGAGCAGGGGGTAAAATTGGATGTATGCTTCGATCATAAAGTGCCTGGCAATGCTAATATATGACATAGAGTACTTTTGTAATGCTGTATTTATATTTATGTACTATGTAATTTAAAATACTGAACTCGTGTTGAATTGTGAATCTCAGTTCAACCATAATAATATTTTAATGTTAAAGAAAAACCTTTCTTTCATCAGGAGTCCATCTAGTTCTGGAGACACTCGATTTCCTAAGCTGGATGAGTGTGCACATTTCCATTATGAAAATGTTGAACTTGGACCCATTAAGGTAAATATTATTCATCAATAAATAATCTTCTAATAGTAAAAATGTCATAATTTAAAAAGGGCAAATTAAAATATAAACACTTTATTTATTTATTTTGTGAATGTATGTTTGGTTATTTAATAATTACCAGGAAAGTTTCTTTTTTATGAAATTTTTAACATCAACTGACACTAAGGATCAAAATGTAATGGTCATCATATGATTGTCAATTCTTGTGTCTAAAAGTTTATTCATGTGAATGGAAAAGGGGGATGCTTCAGAATAAGTTTCATTACCTGACAAAAAAGTATCAAATTCTGTTGGATTGTCTTTAGAGCTCTGCATTTTTATTCTCTTTCATTGTCTTCCATTTTTCTCCATAAATCTTTCATTTTTTTAAGATAAAATTATTACTTTAGTAATTCTACTTGGGTTATTTCTTGAATTGACTTTTTATGAAAAAGGAAAAGTTTCACGCAAGGTCCTTATGATAAACATTACTTTCGGTGCCTTATCCTCCACTTGATATTTTTCGCTCTTACAAGCATTTTTTTAAATTTAAATGTTTGTATGAAACTTATTACTTTTTAAAAATCATTATCTTGTAATTAATGACCGATATTGTCGATGCAGGGACCTTGTGACAGGCGCCCCCCTCTACTGACAATAACTAGCAGTGCTTTGGGGTTATATTTATGAAAATTCCTTGTTTTGGAAAAATTAGAACTAACAATAGCTATAAAATTGAATGAATATAGGTATAAAAAATATAAGTTGCAAAATCGCTATGTATTAATTAATTATACATTCCTTCGATGAAATAAGTAATTCTTCCAGGGAGGGGGGGATAAAGGTACTCAACAGGAAGCATTTGACCCCTTTGCCCCCTTGCTGGCAACACCCATTGAGTGCTGTTTTAAAAACCAAATTGTCTCAGTCCTTTTATTTTTGTTATAATCAGTTCGATCGCATTTGAGATCATTACAGACGTCTTTTAAAAGCATCTGAAAATACATGATATTTTAACTTTATGCTATACAGCTCTGGAACTTCAAAGGAAGTGTTTAAACTTAGGGACCAACTGTTTCTGTACCTCACTATCATACTATTGTAGTGAATATTTATGTGTAAAATGCTTTCTAATAATCTGTGTTTTTCCCATGCAGGTACTGGTTTGTGATCGTCTCACCGATTCCGGAAAATTGGCCGCCGTTTGCAGCTCCTCGGCTAACAAGGAAAATGAGCTCGACCGCCTCTGCTTCTTGGTCACTGTCATCAGCAACGGCCGCAAATGGATGGTGCGGAGGAGCTATAAGAATTTCATGTTCCTAGATACCCAGTTGCACAGGTGTGTGTATGACAGGAAATACAGTCTGCTAAAAGAGCTTCCAAACTTCACCCCTGAAGAGACAGACTCTGAAGAAGCTGAGGTATGTGATCCATCTTTTCTGTGTAAGCGACATATTTTCATTCAGGAAAAGGGCATTTTTAGTCTATAAATTCACTACATACAGCCGTTTCCTACCAGTTCGTATGGAATTATTACACCTTATGTCTGCTGCTTGATGGAGGGATTAGAAAGGGAAGCATTTGGTATTTTATTTAGTAAGCAAAATTTTTTAATTCTCCCAGTGGTTTCAAGACTGGGAAAAGTTTAACAACCTATGGTTTTAACAATCATAGTAATTTGACAAAGTTGTTTTTTGTGAATAAAAATGTTTTTGTTGATGTTTTTTGCGATCATAATTTTTGTAAAGAGTATTTTTGTTGAGCATCAAGCAAATATTTAAACTGGCTTTTGACACAGGTATCATTTTACTTCATTTAATTGTTAATGAATATAAGCCCAAATGCTTTATAAACTGTAATTTAAAAAGTGGAAATCCTGTTCATCTTCTGTCACAAGTTAAAAAAAACTTTTATCTTTAATATACAGTAAAACTCCTAGTAAAGGACAAGGGTTTTTTTTTTTTTTTTTGAAGACAAAACATTGACTTCTAAAAACCCCTCTTTTATGGACACACATTTTTGTCCCACTTTTGTCTGCTATATAGGAGTTTTACTGTATTAAGGATAAACTCAACCCAAAAACTCATTTTGTAAATATTATTTTATCGGGTGAATTACTTTGAATTACCAAGTTATCAACATAAGCAGGATTGATTTCATTTAACAAGAGTTTCTTAAGGAACTGATCAATTGCTTCAAATGATCAAAAGTATACTATACTTAGTTAAAGTACATAATTTCTTTTTTTTTTTTTTTTTTTAAAAAGAAAATGTTAGCTAAACAGAAATCCCACTTGTATGTTTGCCTCAGTTGTATGTCAATTTTTAAATGCCAAAAAAAAAAAAAAAAAAAAGGAAGAAAGAAAGAAACTCTTAAAAAGTTAATACTTTCTTCATTCACCTTCAGAGATGTCTCTCAGTTATACATTGGTGAAGTCTTTGCATTGTACTTTTTCCCTCTTAAAATTATCATTATTATTTTTTTTTAACGCTTTACTTTTTAAAAGAAATTTGTACAAAATACTAAAGTTTCTATTTTAATGTACGAACATTTGAATGATTGGTAAGGTTTTTTTTTTAAAGTAATGTGAAGGCACAAACACAATCTTCACTTTTGAAATACTTCTGTAAAGGATAGAAGTTTTGTAGACTTAATATTTAACTGTATTTCTGTCAATATTGTTTTGGACTACCAAATTAGTTCATTAAACTACTTTTCCTTCAACATTTTTCTGTTACTTATTTACTTTAAAATTTCTTTTGTCATAAGATAAAGTTGCATTCCAATTTTATAAGTCTCCCCCTCCCCAGGGGCCTTTTTGTTCAATTCCTTGTGCCGGCACATGGGTGAGAGATTACTACATTTTTACCTAAGTAATACATCTAATTTTTTTGTATAATTTGCATTTTTATATTCATTACATGGTGAAAAAATTTTATATTTTTTCTTCCACTTTAAAATTTGTAATTTCAATAACTTTATTGTAATTTTCTCCTTTATAAGATATTATTTTCCTTTTTTTAGGACCCTCTGCTCTTATTTTTCCTGCTATATTTGGTAAAAATTTACATTGAATGCTAGATAATGTAGAATACAAAGAACAATGACAATATTTTGCAAATAACATTTTTAATTGCAAGAATAGAATTCTTGGACATTTTGAAAGGAAGTTACAGCATGTGATGTTGCTCATTTTTAACAGTTAATATAAAAGCAGGATTAGTAATAATTAAGATAATAGTAATTTTGGACAAATGGGCAAACTCAAGTTGCACACTAACACAATCAGGTGGGGGAGACAGTTTTCGATTTTGATGTAATGTCTAGGGAAAAACACTTCCTGCATAAAACAGCATATAGTTAAAATGTGCTGGATGATTTGTATGCAATGTTGTTCACGAAAAATGTTAGTTTAAATTATCTGTTTTATTTTTTACAGGAGAAAATTCGTAATTTGTTATCTGAATACCTTGAACGATTTTCGCAACTAGCTGGAAGCTTAATCAATTGTGGACCTGTTCTAAATTGGTTTGAGGTATGTCTTTTTATGTTTGCAAAGTTTTTGACTTTTTTGGTGCAAGTTGTATCTATTGTGCATGTCCATCATTTCAAAATTTTCTGTCAAAATCTCTCATTTCCATCCACTTATATAAAAAATATCTTAGAAAATCATTGTTTTTTGTAATCAAACTTTTGTTTATTGTTATCAATTTACAGAAATATTTTTCCTTAAATCAGCAAAAACTAAAGAAAAGAAAATTTGTTCTGTTAGTAAATTTTTTCATGAAATGCAGTCAGAAAGGGATTTATTTACCCCTGCTCAGGTGAGGAACAAGAATCGAACCTTGTACCAATGTGTACAGAAAAAAAAGCTGTTGGTAAACAACTTTGTAAAAACAGTACGCAATCAGCAATTGTTGATTTCTTTTTTTAAGTCAATAATTTATTTATTCTTATTTTATTTTTGTAGTTACTATTATTTTTTTTTTTGCTAATTACGTTCATTTAATTTTAAAAAGGCATAAATTAGTGTTGTTTGTGGAAATCAACAGAGTATCCATTTGTGCAAAAGTATCCACTTTTAGCCTACTTTCCTGTAAAAGTTTTTAAAAAAGCATAAAAGAAGGATTAATGTATTGTAAAAATAATGTTAAAAATAAAGAAAAGTTAAAAATAAGTGTGAAGTAATTCAAAAAAGATTGGTAAATAAAAAAATTGGACATCTTATTTCCATATTTTATTTTTTGATTTTAACAATTTTTCATTCAGTTTTGAATTGTTCAAAATTTTTTAACATTAGCGCCTACAGGGAAATTTCAATCCTATATAAATCATGATCTAAATGACTGATTTGCTAAGAAGAAACTTTACCAGAAGGCTCTTATGACGTGGAACATGTACAGATACCTAGTTCCTCCAGAAGCTTATGCCTATTTTCCCATGAAATCATGAGCCTTATATTCCCTTGAAGATTGACAATTGTCTGTCAAATGCCAAATCACTAGGAAGAGAGTTAAAATTAAGCCAACCCCCTAAAAATTCTGTCTGAAATTTTCTCCACGGTGAACAGACACTTCTTCCAAAAGCTCGTACAAACAAGATGTTATATCTCCCCGCCCAATTTTATAACCAAGATGTGGCTGTAAGTGCCGGGTCTCTTCAATATAATTGCTGATTGTTGACGCTTGTCAATAGATTAATTTGTTGTAATATGTCTGCTTCCTGTGTACAGCACGGTCTACTCGTCTGCATAAATGTCCCAATGTAAACAGCTGGATTAATTATTCTGAAGAATCATCTTCGTAATTATTTATCACAGATATATTTATATTTATAAAAAAGTTACTAACAGAACAATGTTTCTTTTCTTTAGTTTTCGCTGATTTAAGGAAAAATATTTCCGTAAATTCATAATGATAACCTCCTGAGATCCGAGCAAAATAAAATACACATATTCTCTCAACTATTAGTTTTTCTGAACAATTGGGCATTAAGAGTGATGTTTTTCAAAAAATTAATAAACTTGAATTTTTAAATTTTTCGGGAGGACATATCCATTTGAATGTATGTGAGGTCATAACTACAGTAGAACTATGCGATACTTACTCAAAAATAGCTAAACAAAGAAATTTTATTCATTACTTATAACATAAGAAAAGAGATCAAACTTGTATAAAAATCCTAGAAAAATATTAAAGAAGAGAAAAATAATGTGAAAATCAAAACAACCGTGAGAGAGCCGAATTCCAACTTGACTCGTGTTCTTTGCCATATTGTAAACAAATAAACTACCGCTTCCGAATTCTCAAACTTAAAATGTGATTTCCTATTCCTCCTTTATAATTCCAGTCCAGGTCTTGCTTGCTAAAATAAAATCTCACAACAGGGAGAAAAAGCAAAACATACATTTTTATTGGATGCCATGTCTCGGGAGGATAAACAAAGGTTTGATTACAGAAAACAGTGGTTTTCTAAAGTTTTTTTCTATAAGTGGACGGAACTCGGCGATTTTGATGACATTAAACAACTAATAATATTAACTGTGATCACATAAGACAGTGTTCACTGTTTAGATAAATACTAAAAGAAGAAATTTGTTAAAAAATCTAAATATTCATTCAAAATGAAACTTTTATGTATTTGAATTATCCTTTCAATATTGCTTCATCTTTGTTTAAATGAACCTACTTTAATAACAGTACAGTATTAAAAGTGTATGTTTTCCTATTTTTCGTGTTGTCTTACTTGTCTCACTCACTCACTCTCTCATTTAGCTGGATAACAGAGGCAATCGTTTGATTGTGACGGATGAAGTAGCCATCAACACTCCAGCAGTTGCAGCTGCTTATGTAGTCGTTCCTTATTCTGCTCTTGCTACTGATGAAATTTCTTTTGATGTGAGTTCATGTTTCATTTCTCGTTCTGCCCCACAAAATTGAACATAAAAAAAAATCCAGAGAATTGCAGTGGGTTTAATTAAACATTGAGGGGAAAATGAAATCAGGGAACTTCATGGTAGAATTCTTTTTTTAAATTAATGAAGATTAGATAAAATCATAACTCTTGTGTACAAGCATCAGGGGCGTAGCCAGGATTTTTTTTTCGGGGAGGGCTGAGAGGTATAAAAGTTACATTCGAAAACTATAACTATCCTTCCAATAATTGGCCAAGAAAATTAATAAATCTAAAGAAAAAAAAAAGGAATCTTAACGTTTTTTGCATAAACTGCATTCAGGAGAAATACCTTGATTGATTGTAACAAATGGTTTTTGAAATAAAGAAATGAGAACTTATATTTCAATTAAAGTTTAATAGTACGTATAAAAATAGTATTTGAGCAAAAAACAAAGTTGCCATTACTTTTCTAACAGTTCCATGGTTGGCAAATTTGTTTATTACCATGTCATCTGAAACTGAACAGTGTCTATGTATATTGAGTAAAGCCAATCCAGTTAAACGATTTTCGCTAGTCTTGCTTTTGAAGTAAGTTTTTAATCTCTTTAAAGTTGAGAAACTTCACTCAGCTGAAGCTGCTGATACTAGTAGAATGGAAAGTATTTGAAGCAAAATGTAGGTGTAAATGGAGCCAACTGCCGAGTTCGGCAACAATTCGGCAGACTTCCACTTCATCTTCCACATCCCCCCATTCACCTTCAATCACATCTTTATATGAAGGATGATCATCTTCATAGAATGAATGAGATGCACGGTTCTATATCTTGAAAACTCTTTTCAACAGCGTGTTGGGCTCAAGGCGTGAGCTCAGGGAAGAAATTGTGTCTTTATGAGGCAAAAAGCGTCATTAAGTGATGATATTTGATCATCTAGGTAGGAAATAAAAATCGTGATTCTATAATATTCTTTAGTTGTTTTGTTGGCTATATTTGGGCAGTTCTTTTGAAATTTACGCTCTAGTTGTTTTTACCTCTATGTTAAATCTGGCAGCTAGGGTTTCAGCTTCATTAGCTAAAACTATAACGATTTCTCAAAACAGTAAAGTATTTAACTTTTTATTAAGAGTTTATGGGGTAATCCAAACATATGAGGTCAATAAGCTACTTTACATTAGGTACTATAAGGTTTATAAAAAAAATACTCTTATTTTTTTTATAAACCTTATAGTACCAATAGTACCAATAAACAATTGAAATATAATATAAAAGAGTAAGTGTAAACTTGCTCTTTTCTGTTCTGGAATTCAAAAAAGAATTTAATATATTTTGCTTTAAATAATTGTCTTTACTAAACAAGCATCGAATACTCCTTAAAAAATTGAATCAAATAATAATAATAATCCTCATCACATTAGTTTTACTTAATGAATTGGCCATACATTTTCCCTGGTCACATTAATTTATTCTAGTATGTTTAAAAATGTGTATCCAATCATAAAATAGAAATTGCTCGGAATGGTTTACTATTATGTTTCATCTTTCCACGGAGACCAGATGCGTTCGTTTATCGTATACATGGGCATTTTGACATCGAAAAGAAAGAAAAATATAAGTGGGGGAAAAATCACATGACTTTTTAGCCTCAATTTAAACAAAAAGCCGTATAATTAGCGTAATTAAAAAGTAACTTCAGAATTTCATTTGGTAATATTAAATGTTTTAATCTTAACTGAGATGTATTATATCCCATTTCTTGTTACTTCCTCCCTCCTCTCCAAGCGCGACATCATTCTTCATTCTGACACCCTTAAATGGCAACTCTGCTTTTCAGCATGCTTAATGCATTGTGTTTTATCATGTGTATGTCATACTTTTTCTTTTAGTTTTTTTATATTTTTATACTAATCTATTACTGTAACTAAAAAGTGTGAGAATGTTTTTATGGTACAAAAGTTTGTTTCAATAAAATTTGCTACATACTAAATGATCTATTACTGTCGTTTACAAAACAAAAATAATAACAATAGAGGAGGGAGGGTATTTTCGCTTTTTATGGTAAATTTATTTTATTGCAATAATATTAGAGAATAACTAATAAAAAAATGCCCTTAATTTAATCATAACAAATCATTCTCACTTATAGTATTCCTTCAGTGACATCTGCATTAGTGTGGTGAATTTGTGTGCTTCCATAGAACAGCTTCACTTCAATCTAAAGCATTGCAAATGTTGAATCTTTTTAAAAGCATTTTAAAATGATATCACTAGTTATTAAGTACTTTAATAATTAGTGATATAATTTCAGAATTGCACATTAGTTACTGGGTTGGTAGCTTTACTTTGTTCCTTTTTTTATTTATATTTCCCATCTAATCTGCTTATATCCGTCTTATCTTTAAATAGCTCATTAACAGATATGTCTAATATAACATAAGTAAGGCGCATCCTTTATCAATCTCTGTTTAAACTTGCAGAATTTTATTTCTTCACAGCTTCAACAAAATGTCTTTGAAGCTATCAAGCACCAGCATATTTTTTTTTTTAATCACAAGCCCAGATTAACCCTGCTAACCCAGTCTTTCTTACTTTCTTCATCCATTCACTCCTTTTTCCAGAGTTAATTTGTGTGATCAATGTCGGATATAAATCTGTTGCTTGATTCTAAAAGGGCCAGAGTCAAAATTGTCAGTTGGGAGAAAACTCATTCAAAAATATTCAACATTTTAAAAATGTACATTAAAGTTTTTAATACAGTGAAACCCCGATTTTACGTCCACCGAATCTATGTTTTTCCCGCATTTTACGTTTTTTTCATCAGGTCCCAGTTTTTTCGTATACTAATAATGTTAATTTAACCCGGATTGTAAGTTAGTTATATATGAAATTTCCCGCATTTTACGTTTTCTCTGGAAAATGAAAAAAAAAAAAAATTGTTCGAAAATAAGCAATATTTTTCCGTCTGTACTATTCGTCAGTCGATGAAGATCACCAAAAAGAACCGGAAGCACAGCCCGTCCCTTCTTTCACTATTGCAATGAAAAGCTTACAAATAGTGAAAGACTATTTTCTTTCTTATAAAGACCAGGAAAAAAACTTGCAATGTATTTCAATCTTAGAAAATGCTGCATTCACTTTGAACTCAATGACTAAAAAACAATCCACTATTACGGATTATTTTAAGCCTAAACGCCAGGAATCGCATCTAAATGTGTTAAAATTATCTTAAAATGGTATGTATAATAATGTTCTTTTCGTAAAATATAGATATTATACCTTTTGAAAGAGTCATCTTTACTACCTTTAGTTTTTTTCTATTTAATTTTTGCATTCTATGCATTTCCTGTATTTTACGTTTTGCCCGTATTTTACGTTTTTTTGCCCAGTCCCTTGAGAAACGTAAAATCAGGGTTTCACTGTAAATCGATTTCTGGTTATTGTTTGACATAGGCCATTTTAGAACTAAAGGAACAGATCAAATTTAATATTTTGCTATTAATACATAATATTTTGTTATTAATAACTCAAAACATCAAAAAATTG
Organism: Octonoba sinensis; assembly: GCA_038502835.1. Classification (NCBI taxonomy): domain Eukaryota; kingdom Metazoa; phylum Arthropoda; class Arachnida; order Araneae; family Uloboridae; genus Octonoba; species Octonoba sinensis. The sequence continues at coordinate 9,240,736 of CM076606.1, read as the reverse complement.
ACATAGGCCCTTTTAAAACAAAGCCACAAAAATAATATTGTACATATCCCTAGATAAATCTGCAACTTTAATGCTGAGAATAATGTATTTTGTGAATATTTCTGCCTTGAAAGTAGGAATGAAATGAATATCTGGCAACTATCTGGCAGGGTTCATTGATTTAAATCAGCTTGATTTAAATCAAGTGATTTTTTTTTTTCAGAAAAATCATTGATTTTACAATGTTAGAGAGTGTTGTAAAAATGAAATATGTTGCAATTACAACCACTGTTTTAAACAAAACTTCCTATGTCCATCCGTTTGTGTGCATAACATATTTCATAAGTTTCGAACCAATTCCTATTTTTTAAGTTTTACAATATTACTCTTATTCCTCAAGCATCGTAACAGTAAAGCATAATTCATTCAGTCATTCAAATTAGAATTCATAATAATCATGAACCATTCTGTGTTTTTTTATCTTAAAAATAGTATTTTAGATCAATTTAATAAATGCCACACAATAAATAACTCAGAATCATAGTGTTTATAACAACAATTGTTAGAATTCAGAATATGTATCCTTAAAGTTTCATCCATGTCCCCTGATAGCTTATGGTTTTTTTCTTTCTAAAATATTTTTTATTATAGAAGTTTTCAATAAAGATATTTGATTAAAACAAAAGTTTCAGTTTTTAGTAATGGTGTGAGCATATGATTTTGCTAAATAGGTAAAAATATTTCAGGCTTTTTCATTTATAAAATAGAAAAATGATTAAAGTACACTCGATGTAAAAATTAAGTACACACAATTGTTACTTTTTTTCAGCTTTCAACAGCAAAATAATTCAGATTCAATTTGTTCATTTTCTCTGTACTTATGAGTGTACTATTATTCCTGGCAGGTTTAAGTTTCATTTCAGTCTTGCATTTGTATTAAAATTTGTTTATCATTATTATTACTAAAGAATATTTATTGCTGTGAAAGTAGCTTAAAGTGTGCTTTTGCAATTGATTAGCATGCCATATTGTTTTCTATAAATAACATAATCAATATCCAAAATATTTAAGGTCTTTTTTAAAAAAATATAAAAAATCATGAACTCTGCTATTCAGTATTCGGCTAATTTTTAACTATCCGATTCAACCGGAAATCCGATCTGGCCCTGCCAAAAATATGCGAGTAGCCAGCATGTTAAGAGGTGTATCTGGCGGGGTGTCCGGCAGAAATTTGGGGAGGAAAATTTTCCATTATATCCTTCCAGGAAATTTTCAGTGCCAAATAAAGCTAATTTTATGGAAAATTTTGCATGACATAAAACTTTTGATATTTCCTTTAATTGATGCATTATTACAATGCAACACATAAAATAAGACATTCAAACCTTGTTTTTATTTGTACAGAATTTGAAAGAAACAAACTTTAAACATAAAATGTTTTGTGATATACCTATGGCTAACTTAAAAGAATTTTCCTAATAGGTTTAATGCACTGTCATACATCAACATCAAATTAAAATATAGCCATCTCTCTCTCTCGCCTTCTTATGTAACTTAGTTCTTAATTGCTTCAAATATACTTTTTTCAATGGTTAATAAAGGTCGACAGGGTGGCGTAGTTTTAAAGCGCAGGCCTCATACGCCCAAGATAGCAGGTTCAAACCTGATCCAAGTCTGTGAATTTGCAACATGAAGAAAATTGTCTGCATCCATGTCGTATGATTATGCGGTATGTTAAAGATCCCTTGAGTATCCGTTTTGCATGGATACTCTTGGCTAAATTAAATTCCTAGTGCCATTTGCATCAATGAGAGCTCAGGTGCCACCATCTAGGGGAAACAGAGTGTCAAAAAAATTGCAGCAACGGTACCACACTCATTGTGGTGCCGCTGAAAAAGTTGGTACCAATCTCTGGGATGCACTAGGTCTGCAATAGTTGAGGATCAATACTGGAGCTCCATTAGTAAGGAAAAAAAAACATTATTAAAATGCACATAGATTTAAGCAAACAGATGGTTTGGAAAAATGCTTTTTGATATATTAAAAATGTTTTTTAAAAAATGATGAGTGAAACACATTTTATTTTTTGTTTTGAGGTTGTAGTACGTACAAAAATAAGTAAATACATAACATAACTGAATGCAAATATCTGCCAGATATCCGGCTGAACTACGAATATCCGGTGGAGCATGTATCTGGTTGAACTCTGATATCCGGCAGAAAAAATTTGCAGGATACCCTGTATCTGGTATCCGGCAAAATCACTACCCGGTTCAACCCTACTTGAAAGTAATATATGATTTCTATGTATGAGTGAGTTATGCACGAGTAAACACATTACATTCAATTTCATTTCTATATGAGAAGGAGGGGGAAAAGCAAAGGGTACTTTGTGCTGTTAAATTTAGTGATGATTCAGGATAATTTTCAACAAACCAGGGATTGAATATTGTTAAAGTGTTATTTCTTTTTCTAAAATTGCACTGTAGGGAAGAAATCAAAGGTAGACCACCTCTGTTACATTTGTATGATATGAGAATATTGAAGTTTCCTTTTCTTTTATCTTTTCCTACTTAAATATTAGAAATGTACAAAACTAGTGTGAGTGATGTTAGTTAAACTGAACCATTTTACCTCATTGTGCGAAAATTTGTGCAAAAAATTTACTATCCGAATGTTTTCTGTGCTAATTTGTGCCGTAGATGTAAGAAATGTCTAACAAATACTAAATTTAAATATTTCAATTTTTCATTGCTTCTTTAAACTTACAGTATGAGATATTTCTATTTTGTTCTCTTTATTTGTGTACTATTCAGTGTAAAAATTCAGAGTTTTGAGCATATCTTTAACTGTACACTTCCTCCAATTTTTGTGCCATATGTTGAAATTTTCTGGAAAAGGTAGGTGTGATTTGTAGAATAATCAAGTGTAATTTACTATTCTATTAAGAAGGACTAAGATTCAAATTTCCAATTGGAGGGAAATGATTTTTTAAGGAAGAGTCTATTTTTAAGAAGGGGTTGTTAGAAATTTGGGCGGGAATCCTGCCCTGAAGGCTAGATAACATATTCTTTTAATTTTGATGTCTATCTTAAAAATTTCACTTTTCTTAGAATACAATCATTTTGTACTCTATCTGTATTACAATTGTCGACAAATACAATTTCTAGGCCTGTCGCTTCTTCATATTATTTTTGAGATCAAAGTTTGAATCTGAAAGGGGTCATTTTATCAGTGGCATTTGGGGGGGGGGGGGGGGCTTTGTCAACTGCTGGGCCAATTTGGAGGGTCTATACTTTTTAGGGGCACTCCTGTCTATTGTCATGTCTATGACAAATTTTTTGTTTCATTTCAGGTACTAAATATTAAAATAACTTGGTGCTTACATAAATTTATGCATATTTTTTCCCACTGTATCCTATAGTGTAGAATATGCAACATAAAGTTCAAATGTTGTTTTAGTAATTTTCTTTATAAATAATTGAAAAATTTCCTGAAATACATGTATTTTATTATTTGTTCTTATCTCAAATCCAAAAAGCCAAATAAGTCCAAGTTTATGAATAATAGAAAGTTAAGATATTTTTAAAATTATTCAAAAAGAAAAAAATCCAAACTTCTGAAATGTGCTTTCACCCCCCCCCCCCCTCAAATCCAAAAAATTAAATAAATTTGAGTTGTTGAGTGATAGAGGGTTAAAAATAGTGGATGAATTTTAGTCTAAGATATAAATGTTTTGAATTAACAAAACATATGATGTGACAGACATGACAAAAATGGGACATTTCTGTCTTGGCATCTGTTTACATAATAATACAAAATTGTATTGCTTTGACTAAAATCTTTCCATTAATTTAAAAAAGGCCTGAAAATGAGTGAGCGCACCAAAATGTATTAATGTTTTTATCTATTTAGCGGAAACTGAAAGAAAAAAAAGTTTTATATTGTCACGTTTGGGAAATAGAATAGTTTGGAGAATAACTCTTCTTTGGGTAACTATGTGCAAGCTACATTTCACAAATCTGATTGCAGCATTCAAATAAGGATTGGAACTGATAGTAGTGTTTCATGGCCACGTGTTAAAATTTAAATATTTATCAATAATTTGTGTAATAGAGGCAACTTTACAAATATTAATAAGTAAAAAAAAATCTTAAAAGTTAAAATATAATTTAATGAAATTACAAATTAGTTATTAGTATGAATTAAAAGAAGAAGAGTGTTATACTTTCACATTCGATCCATAACATCGTTCTCATTAGATAAGCGTAAATGGAGACGAAAAGAAGAAACCCTATTTTATCGTCATTTTCCAGCTTATTTCTTCCGCGTCCGACATGGGTTAACTTTAGAGTAAACGGTGTTTCTTTAACGAAAGTCATTCACTTGATTACAAAAATTGCGTAAAGCTGCTTGAATTGGACGAAATAAAGAAAAAGAAAACGCCTGTAGGAAATTTATGAGTCACTTGTAGTTCTATCATCAAAGAAACAACCCGGCTACAGTGCAACCCGGCCCGCTCTTAGTATTCTTTTTTGTTTTAGTTTCTGACTTTTTATTCTCGGAAGCTGCAGCGCTCTCCGCAAGTCTTCATTCCGCTCCTCCCCCAGTATCCCTTCTCTCCCCCTTGCCACGGAAGTAGGTCTCACCCGGTTGTGATGTGAACTGTGTTACCGGTTTGCTAAGTGAAAATGTTTTGCGCCTATTTTGGCGTTGTTTTGGCGTAGTTCATTTTGTTTGGAAAAACGATTCATTTCAGTGAATTATGTTAGGTCAGTGGTGCTCTGTAATGAGTGTGAACTGAGCGTGTGTTCTTAAAAAGGGGCAGCTTTTTTCTGGAGTGAGATGCAAAAATATTAAAACGTCCAAAGAATCAGACGCGGTTGCTGAGGGGGAGGCAATTGGAGCAAGGTGCAATTTGATACAAACAATGAGGCCCATCATTTGGGGAATCAGGAGAGGGCAAAATATTAATTAATAAAAATTAATATTTCCATTCCCCCTGACTTTTAGGAATACAATGTATTTGTACTCCCCTTTTGAAATGGCCGGCCTGACAAGAATTTCTGCGGAACCGTTTATTATTATATGTTTTTTTTAAATCGCTTCTCTTAAGATATTTAGAACTTTGAGGAAGGGAAGGATATATCCCAATATGCCCTCTCCCCCGGTTACGCTCATGGCGGCTTATGATTCGTCAAAAAAAAAAAAAAATCGTGTAGAGCCGAAACCGCCGAGACTAGGCGGTATCGGTTGAGCATCTGATAGATTAATTACTTCCAGATTCTGTTTGCTCCAAATTCTAGTATTGAAAACGAATGAATCAAGAAAACTGTTATTAAGCATCTCGATTTGGGTTAGATAACACAGTAGAGCAACCAGAATTTTATCTTTGGGGGGGGGGGGGGGGGGAAGGATACAAACCCTGACTATCGCACGGGTACCCGGGGCCCGTGCCCTGGGCAGGAACTTTCTAAGGTGGGCAAACAAATGTTCCATAATATCATTAAACATTTTTTTTTTTAAATTGTAATGTGAAATAACGGAGTTAATTAAGAAACACCTCTTGTAATCTTACATATAAGCCGCTTAAGTGTCTGTTTATCGCCGATAGCTTATTGGTTGCTTGCGTAACTGTAATGCAGTTGCCATTGTTGTAACACCGGTCAAATATACTAATAATCAAAACATTTCCCTAGCATTTTGAACGAGGCATCGCTAGATCTCCGTTAAAAATTAATGCAAACGCGAATTTAGTTTAATCCTTCTTTCTTTGTTTTAATTTATTTATCGTCTGCGCTTTTTATATACATTAAAGTGGTAGCGCTCTTTTTTCCAGGGGGGTTTCGTTAAAACTATTGTTTTGACGGTGATTATGTTGGGTATAAATATTTTTCACAAACAATTTGATTACTATATAGTAAATAATATTTTCATTTTACAGATTATTATAACTTAGATGGTATTTTTTTTTCGAAATTATTATATGTTTATTATTTATTCATTAAACTATACTGTTCTATGATAAATATCTCTTTGATTGATGTGCATTTCTGGTTACTGGGAGCATTGTATATTTATAATATCTAGAACAGCGGTCATTTCGTATGACCGCCGGGATTACCAGTTTTTCATAACAAGTTATTCTAAACAATTTTACGTTGACCATATCACACACACACGCATGCATATATATAACTAGCGGTACCCGCACGGCTATGCCCGTGTTAAAAAAGGGAAAGACCAGTCGGTTTGCCATTGTGTATATAGTGATAACTTTTTTAGGTGTAAATTATGTTATTTTATTAAAATGTATAGCATTCCACATAATTAAAAATTAGCTGCCCACGGCAATCAGCCAGAGATCCTACACATTTAAGCATTTTTTTTACAAAACACGCGCAATTAAAAAGAAAAGAAAGAAACGAAACGAAACAAAAAAGAAAATATTTGAAAGAAAACGCATTTTGTTTGTTTAGTTCAAGTACCCACACAAAAAGGACGATTATAATAAATTATATTTTTAATTAATAAATTTTTAGTATAATTAATTTTTATCTATTATTTATTGACATTAAAACCGAGTGCAGAAGCTACGTTTTGTACAACCTTTTGTCTACGCAGTCTTAATACTGAATGAAAACGTTGCAGTTTTTTTATGCGTCTACATGGTGCAAAGACATCTGTATATTTCACTCAGTTTTGTGCGGTATCGTCATGAAGGAGGTACTACTCTGGTCAATTTTGGTATGGTGTCATGTTAAAAAAAAAGACTGGAACGTCTCAGAAGTACCCGGCGTTTAAAGTGGTCAAATGATTACATAAAATAAATATTTTTTGTTGCCTGTTCTGATGGTTCGACAACTGCAATCTCTTTATTTTCATCGATGATATTCCTAGACTGCCTTGGTGTCTCCTGATCATTTAGCAAATGTAACAAATCAAAATACCAGAGAGCTAGCTTGTAGATTTCGTCTCCAGCCCCAGATCGAATCGATTTATTAACTTTTGCCAATTCTTTACGGTAAACACTTCTCAAAGAATTAATTATTTATAACTGTTTCTCTGTTTGCGGTTGCATCAATTTCTTTGAATTTTTCCACTAAACTCTCATAAGCGTCCCCCTTTTTATCCCTGTCACTATACTCCTTGGATTTGACACGCCAAATGCATGGGAAACTTTCGCATAATGCAATAAATTTTGTGAGAAACTCCTGAGAACATTGCCGAAAGTCGGTCATTGTCACCTGAGGAATTGAAACTGAGAAACAAAATGAATCGGAAAAGGGTGCTACCGTCTACATGTGCCGATTTGTCTGCACAGTTCAAAGACATCTATGCTTTCTAGCTCAGTTATCGCTGCAACTGTACAGTCTTCGCACCGGACTCAAAACTGCGCACTTTTCTAATCTATACGCAACGTTTTATCTGCAGCGTGTTGAACTGCGGAGACAAAAAGTTGTGCAAAACGTAGCGTCGGGTTCACAGGCGAAAAATAAATAAATAAATAAATAAATGAAAGTATAAATAATAATAAGCTGGAGTAACAAAATCGCTATAAAGAATAACATTTCTTTTAAAAACCCCTGTGCAGTATGGAAAATGGTCCCGTAAAATACATGTCAAAATAAGGAAATCAAAATAAAACTATCAATCGCCTGTGAGCCGCAGGAAATAAATTTCAATTCGCTTTAAAAAAATAATAATCAAAATCTAAAAAAGAAATAAATAAATTAAAAATCGGCTGCTCCTCAAAATACTAAAAACCGCAAACAATAAATTTTAATTCGTTGAAAGAAAAAGGAATTAATAGTCAGTCGGCATGGTAACAATTAAAATTAAAGTTAATTACCGTGAAAAAATAATTTCGAACTGCAGAGAAAAATGCTTATAACTTCTTTTCTAGTTAATTTAGAGGCTTCGAATTTTCGCACGCAGAGCGAAACTCATTCCGGGGTAGTTTTTCACGCGCTTTTCAACGGTATCAAGCTCGAAACGATGCGATAATTTCTTCCCATAGAAAATGACTATTGTATGAAACTTTCGGCTATAAATTGGAATAAAAGAAGAACAAATTCGAATTTCAGAAAAAACTCTCCGAGGTGCACACCCCCATGTTCCAAACTAATTTCGTGCCAAATTTCATGAAAATCCGCTGGACGGTCTGGGCCCTACGCCGTACACAGACACACACACATACTTACTGCTTTATTATTAGTAGAGAAGTAAGCGAACCATTCAAAGGAGTCAGGAAAAATTGAAAGTGCCCGGGCCATGAATGGATATGCATATCTGTTACCGTACTAGGATGGGTAATTTTGCTCGAAACGGAAGCGAAAATCAACGGTTATGGGAATTGGGGTCTTGACCCCACATGAGGGTAGACATTTAATCCGTAGATCGTTTTTGGTAGTCATTATTACATTGTATAACGCGTAAATAATAATAAAAACAGCAATTGCGGATTCATCGATTAATCGGCAGTAATCCGTAATCGGCAACCTTGCCGATTTGCCTGTTTATAATCGGCGATTTTTACCGATTCATCGTCAATATATATATATTTTTTTAAAATTAAGATTATTTGCCAAAAGTGTTCGATAACTCTGTGAATTGAAATATTAAAAAATAATGTCCACGTCTTGCGTTAACGTGGCACTATTATGAACAATTAAATCCCAGTACTTATAAATTGCAATGCGAAAACATAAGCATTTCAATAGTACCAGGATATGATCTCTTTTTATCGAGTTCATATTATATTCCTTTCTAACCTAAGTAATCTTTCACTTTCTACAAATAATGCTGTTGCACTTAATATTTCAATTCTAACTAACTCAGATTAGAGTTCGCTCAGCGGTTGAAATTCGACCGTAATTCATTAAATTTTGAAATTTAGCCTCGGACGTTTAAACAAGAATTACATGAAAGCAGATTACATAAAAACCCACCCTCGAAAAGAATTTTATTTTGAATTAATGGAGAGATTTTGGCGTTATAGATTTAGTAGTAATTTCGTCTTTTAATTCTGACTTGAATTTTCGGAAAAATACAAGTAAATTAGAAACTTGCTCAATTCGACATTATCTTCGTCTTTCCCTACTGTACTTAGATCTGTCATGTATCATCGTGTTTCTGCGTTCGCCACTAAATTTTATATTTCGAAATTCAATTCCGAAAAAAAAAGAAGAGAAATTTTGTTATAATTTACTGCTATGGAAGAATTTCATATCGGAATTAGCGTCGATGCCGAGTCTATTTCGAATCAGATTAAGTTACATTTTTATTTTGACAACTGTTTCCAGGGCCTTGGAATTTTTTTTTATCCCATCCCTGAGACAACCGGTCGCTTCGCTAGAAAGCGGAGAAGGCAATTAGAAATGTAAACTTGTTTTTTTACATCCTTGTCTGGCGTGAAATTCGGTGTTTATGTGTCACGCCGAGATGGATTAGAATTGCATGAGACAATTTTGCTTGACCTTCATTAAAAAAAGGGGGGATAGGCAGCAGTTCACTTTTCCTTTTACAGACTGGAATTTGTCTTTGTTTTAAACCTTGACTTATGATAGCAGTGCTTAGGTTTGTGATGATTCGTCCGCTAATAATAGCAATAATTTAATATCACTGAATTTGATTACTGTTTTTTTAACTTCGTGTTTCCAATCATTGCTCAAATTACTTTCTTGGATTGGGCAAAGTAAATGATACCGTGACAAATTTATTTCGACGCCATAGGCACGAGACAGAATTTTTTATTGATTGCAATTATTTTTTTTCTTCCAAATAAGGTCTTCAAAAGATTCTTTATGCGCTCTTTCACAGTTTCAGGTAAAGAAAAATATTTGACTGTATAAAGTATAATTTTGTAATGCATTCATTATAAAAGGAAAAAATTAAAATATGTTAGGCAAGGGATGCAGGTGAAGCAAATAGTTCACTGCACGTTCTCTACTACTTTGGAAAGTTATTTTTTGTTGCAGTTGTCTTTGTACATGAATATTTATTTTCCAGAAAGTAACTTTTGTCATGTTTCATAATGTTATGGTTGAACTTCGAATCATACTATTGGCGAAATCATTCTCCGCAACTCCGCCGGAAATATAGCGAAAGCATAGTTCCGTCTGCGACGATAATAACTACCTTATTATAAAATTTTCTAAACACTGCCTCTTCCTATTATTCTGATGTATTCTTTACTTATTCCTACAACCGCATATCTCAATCTTCGCGCTCCCTTGAAAAGAAGCGTATATTTTTAGTAAGATGATTTACAAGTATAAGAAGTGGAAAAATCGGTCAATCAAATTATTAATGCACTGGCGATAAATAATAACCATATATTCAAAGCTTTACTTGTATGAAACCAAACAATTTATACGCATTTGAAAATGAGTAACTAAGTAAAGAATTGCACATACCAGTCAGAAAATTAGAGACTACACTAATGAATAGTTCTTTGTGCTTTCTTAATATGAAAATTTTTGTTACAGTATTGACATATTCAACCCCTTGTCCCATTCAATACCACTTTGCCCGTTTTATTGAACATTTATTTGACATTGGAACATTAGTATTTGCATTTATTGCTCTTTACTCTTTTTTCCTCAATTTGTGCATTGAAGACGAGTGAAAATACTTTAATTATTGTTTAATTATTAATATTATACATTTGTTTTCATCAACCACTTGGTCTTTTAAATGCGTTTCGCCATCGTTTCTTTTGGTCTGGATTTAAGAATAAATTTTTCGAACTCTTCATCAAGCCCTGGAGGACGTAAAACACGACCCTTTTTTTTCAGTTAAAGCAAACCTATAATGTGTTCTTTCCCAATCCTTTGAGAGAAAAAAGGGGCTGGGCAGGCAGTTTCTTTACATACCGATTGCTATGACCACAGAACGAAAACTGGTTACAAACGGTGTCCCTTCCCCTACCTTCCCCTCCCTGGCTTAAGATCTTTCACAACAAATACAAACGCATGCGCAGTGGACACGAAACCACGTGCGTGGGCAAGGCCATCAAAATATTTCGTTGTTTTTTTTTTTTCGTTCTTTTCCCCCCTTTCTGTCCAAAAGAAAGGGCAGCATGATGTGCACCTGTTGGAAATGTGTTCAATCGGAAGGGGTGAGTGTGCTTTTAGAACATCAGAAAGTTATATTTTGCATGTGTTCTCCGAATTTTTGGTTGCAAAAAGTGACTTTTATTTTACAATTCTTCTTGACATTGAATCTGGAATTTCTCGTTGGCGTGGTAAATTGGATCTTTCTTGGCATCGGTTCAAATACGGATGCGTTAGTAGTATATTTCAAAGAAATAATGGAATAAGATAGCGAAATTGTAATCCTTTACAATGACTTACTCATATACTCTACACTGGTTATCAGTGTATCATCTGCATTAAGAAAGTTCATAACTATGATAAAATTCTTAGCTTTGAAAAAAAAAAAAAAGTTTATAAAAATAAGTATATAAGATGTTTGTTAAAGTATCGGTGTCTGCAGTTCTTGATGGCACTATCTAAAATACGTTGAAGATAATATAGGAAAATCAAGAACACATTGTGAATATTTAAAATCGAAAATTATCAGGTATTCTTTGAGATTTTGACAATACTATTTTATAAAGCCTAACAAGTGTGATGGGATTTAATGTAGCACTTTCTCAACTTATGCATTGAGCTTCGAATAGACTTTGATTTATAAACAAAGTGCTCTAAAACTGGGTGTTCCGTATCATGTTTTAAAACTCCATTTGCTTCTTTTGATCAAATTAAGAATCTTTGAACAATTTTATAAAGGTTAGGCAGAATAGTTAGTTTGTTGTAACAGTTGCACAAAATATTTTAAATTCACTTTCAGCTTTTATGTTCATTTCCTTTGTGAAAGTAACCATTTGATTAAAATGAAAAATAAATAAAATTTATAAAACGTTTTGATATAATTTGTCCGCACATATGTACGTCTTAAAAGTGAAAACCCTCCTCTTGAAAATTGAACCCCCTCTCCCTCGTGAATTTTTTTTTCGCCTGTTTCAAAACAAGTTAGAAATTGCTTTTCATTCTCCAATAATTATTCGTATGACTTAATTTACATTAGAAGATTGTCTACAGGCCACGAAAGTCACGAATTTGGAAATTAGTCACGAAAGTAACAAAAAATTCACGAAAATTACGAATAGGTCACGAAAATTTTATACGAAATAGGTCATTCAAAGGAACCAGTCTCTTCCTAAAGGCACCTTAAACCCGTCCAAAAGATTTTTTAAATATCCGAAATCCGACCCCATCATTGCACGAAATATCCGGTTAACCGTCATGTCAAATTTTATTCTTAAAATTGATGAATCAACATGTTTTGAAAATATGCAAATTACAAACTTACTACGTGTTTGGAAGCTGTGGGATGTTTAAAAATATGCATACAATTTACATGTTTCAAACATCACAACCGGATATCTGATGCTTAACATCATATAGGTACCGGATATCCGGTATCCGACAGGATCAATATTTATATTCATCACCGATGTATCACCGAACGGTCATTTAAAAATCACGAAATGGTCACGAAATTTCAGGTTGAAAATCTTTTGTGTTACGGGAGCTCAAATTCTGTACTTATTGTGAATTTTACGTTAGCTTTTACATAGACGGGATTCATACTATTTACGCATTAAGTTCTGAAGTGAGTTGGTAAATCTTCCAGAAATATTTTTGACTTCACTATATCCAAATTTCTTTATCTTCAAAATAAACTGAATAAAATGCGTTGGTAGACAGGCAATTCAATCGGGATTATTGGACAACTTCATTATAAACGGGTGTTCCCTGTATCACATGCAGTGGCGTACGCAAGGGGGGGGGGGATTTAGGGGTTTAAACCCCCGCTTGAGCCCTAAATAATAGTGCTTTATTACATACTCCAATTTCTTTTAGTAGTTTCAGAACTTTATGAACCCCTCCCCCCCTCTTGAAAAAATTTTGCGTACGCTACTGATCACATGTGTAGCAAAACGAGTTTATTTTATTGCAATTTATATTATCATAAAATTCGGCTTAGTTTGTATGTTGCATGGGAGTTCACTGGAGCCGAGCTCTTTTTTTTTTAACGGATTTCAAATTTTGCGTAATAAAGCTCCCGCACATCTTTTTTTTTTTTTTTTTTTTAAGAACTTAAAACTATTTGATTAGAACGCCAATATTGAATTTTAAAAATTGTAATTCCCCAAAATTGCTGCGAGACATGAACTAATGTTCTCTGCTGACAGGAATAATATGAAATTTTGTAAAAGAAAATTTCTTTTTCCTTTTTTTTTTCATTTTATTTATTTATTCATTTATTCCAAATGCAACTTTAAAGTTTACACTTTCAAAATTTGCTTCCATTGAAAATAAATAAACAAAAATATTCTGCTTAATATGTCTGCTGTGAGAGCTTACAGCAGATGGGGCGGGGAAGCTCTAGAGCTCCTTAATGTATTCAAACCAAAAAAGCGTCATCTGTTGTAATTAATCTTTTAAGAAGAACGCAAACACGCAGCAAATCTCCAAACAAATTCTGCACTTGTTCCCCCTCCTTCGCATGCCCGATTAGCGCATCAACCGAACATATCGTGCCTATTATCATGGCTTTGGATTACAGTTTATAGCCTTATCTTGCTTTTTTTTTTCTCGCTCTTCCATTTTTCTTTCTTACTTTTTTACCCTCTTCCCGTTAGCAATACTGGAGCATTCGACGCATTTATCGTAAACTTCCGGTTTAGAAGAGAACTTGAGAAGCAGAGCCAGGGCAGAATAGTAAGGAGGTGACCTTGCCTTTTGGGTTTTTCCTCTTTTTTTGCTACGATATTTCCATTTATTGGAATGAAATTTTATTCTTTTTCTGAAAAGATTTCTAAGGGGAAAATGATTAGTGCATTTTAGGCCCTAAATATGTTGCAGTTAAGATATGAAATAATAGTTTTCATCCTTCAACAGGCGAAAACTACAAAATTGTATGAAGAGTTAACAGTTTAACTTTCGTAGGGGAAAGGAAGGAGGCCAAAAAACAGAAAAATAACAGTAAAAGTTGCAGCTCTGGGCATTCAATAAAATTCACCTAACTTTTCAAAATGTTTGTGTACACCTAATTTGTGTGTACCTTATTTGTATTACAAGTGTTGTGTACACCAGTGAAAGCGGGGGGGGGGGGGGATTGTTCGAATAACTCAACGTGGGGTTAATTCGGGGCCCACTTCAATAATTGCAATGCATTGGGAGGGGGGGGGGGTGCACATTTTAAGCGACTGCTGTCTATCTTCTAATGGAAATTTTTAACTAAATTTCTCCTCATTTATTTATGGCTAAATGTTGGATATGTGATACATGACTTCATTTCTTTTCACAGCCATTGAATCATAAAATGTTCGAAATAGTCCGTGCAACGCCGGGCATATCAGCTAGTTAAATAATAAATAGGTAACAGCATTTAATAAATAAAAGCATTTGAGTAATAAATGAGCAATTCACTGCACAAATCGATTGACTCCACTTTTTAGAAACGTCCTAAACATCTTTAATAGTGTTCGATCGACGTATAGAGAGAGAGAGTGAATTTATAATGTACTTAATTAAAATTTTATTATAAATTCATTCTTTCTACTCGCATTGAACAGCTCAAAATGCTGTTACATATTAAGATAATTTTAAGTAACAAATGCTATTAAATTTAAAATGATGTTTAATAAATGCATCCGCATAATTGCTCAATGTCATTCCAAAGGGGGGGGGGGGGGTGCATACAATGGCCGCTACCCCGTAGACTCATGCTGTAACTACTCCCCGTGAATACTTATTTATTATTTATTTATGCTTGCTTTGAAAATTGAGAACAAATAATTAAATTTTTGTAATGTCAAAAGATTATGCAATGGTTAAAAGCATTTTACAGTTCTCCGTTATCGATTTCTATTCAAAAAAAAAATCATTTCTTCTTGTAAAAAAGAATGCTTTTACATCGATATTTACAAATGATCCAACAGTGTTTTCTTCCACTGCACCCTATTTATCTATCACCAACTTCATGTCTCGTATTTGTCAGTGATGCATCTTCTGTTATTCCTCGCGTCATAATTCAGAGCTTCTTAACTGTTAACCTCCGTGAACCCGTTATGAGACTTGGCGATCTTGGCGACTTTCGAATTTCCTGACCATGAAAGTAGCCTGGCAACCTTGTTGAGTGAATTTCTATTTTTTTTTTTCTTCTCTTCACGTTCCATAGTAATGTCTCTCGTGTGCTCGATTAGGTTTTGGGCGATTCGGATTCGATTTTCGGAAAAAGATCAGAATCGCGAAAGATCTGTAAAGAACTGTTTCGCCGAAGCTTATCGCTTCGTATTTTTCTTCATCTGAAAATGTCCGCCCAGCAGTCACACTACACTGGATTTCCCGATGCGAACATCGTGCCACGTTTTGCGGCCTTTTAAATAAGGCCAAGTGGATATTGGGTGTTCCAACAGACCCCTCATTGTGTTCGACATGTGTACTTGATGTTTCGTTTGTGATATGGCATTTAGAATATCCTTCATCCAAAGCTGTCTATCCATTTTCCTGTATTGTGCAATACGAGCATTTCACACTACTAAGTGAGTTTTCTAAAGAGAGTACCTAATTTTTTTCCCTTTTCTCGGGAATATTTGAATCTTCTTTAGATGCTATAAATTTGAAGTGACCATTTATGTTTTGATGATCTAATTTTGTAATTAATGTTATGCCAAAGTATTTTAGGTATCATAAAAGTATAGTTTATGTGTGTAAATGTTAGTAAACAATAAAGTGTAAAATGAAGTTAACACATAAAACTGATAAGGGAAATGAACTTTTTTGAAAATGCAGGATGGGTTTATAAAAGCATAAAAAAAGGCATTTATAAAGGGTTTCCAAGCCACACTGTCCAGCAAAAAAAAAAAGGATATGCTACAGCATACACATAAGCAAATGTACAATTCTTTTTTTTTTTTTTTTTTTGACCTTCCTCCTTTTATGGCAAAATTTATTGATGTAAAAACTTTTATACAAGCTAGTTAATAATATATTATGAAAATTTCAGATATTAAAACGTATAAAAAACATGTTTTGCACAAGAGAGAGGCTCCTGTTGATCCCCCCCCCCCCTTCCTCTGATACTTTAGGTATCATTGAGACTTTTTATACTTTCTTAAATAACAATAAACTGAAAAAATAACTTGTATCAACATTTAGTTATGATTAATATAAGGATTATATAGGAATTAAACCTCCCAAAGGAAATAAATTATGTTTGTGTGCATGTAAATATCTACCAAGAACTAGGTAAATTTATGAAAAGTTATTAACTTTTCATAAAATTCAGTGAAGGAAGTTTCAATATTTTAAGTATTATTAAATTGATGTGTGCCTACTTTTCAAATATTAATTGCATGAATTTATTTTCTTCAAATCCATAACATTTAATCATGTAAATAAATGCTATGCTATTTTTTGATATAATCCCTTTTTTTCTAAGGCTAATGAATTGTTTTTAACCTTAAATATTTGCTGGGTTATCAATAAAATGATTAATGGTGTCTAGTTTTAAAAAAATGTAAAAGAAGGGATGCAATGTATGTGTGTTGGGGTAGGGGACCATAATGTTAAATCTTGCATAACAATTATGTTAAGAGAATGGTTTTTCATCTGTATTGTTGCATAAACAAACTGAAACATTAAAAATGTTATGTGTACTACAGTGTTGGGCATTTATAAGCGCTTAATCTGTTATAATTTACAGGGGTTCAAGAAAAATGTAGTATGATAATGACTTATAATTGTTACTATCTGGATAAACTACCTTTATTCTGAAAATGTGTAAATCCATTTAAAAACCAACATATCACACAACCTTGGCTTTCCTACTTAATTCTTGAAATGTACACACAAGTAAAGGAGCCTAAAAAAAGATTTCTTTAAATGCTTTTTTATGAAATATATTATGCTATACAAACTCTTTCGCCTCTATTGATAAGTCCCCAAAAATTGTGGATAAATTTTCAATTTCTTCACTGTTTATCTACATAACACAACTTGTTTATGTGTATGCTGTAGCATATCCTTTTTTTTTTTTTTTGCTGGACAGTGTGGCTTGGAAACCCTTTATGAATGCCTTTTCTTAAGTATCATGTCCAAGTGTGTATGTTTATTTGTTTGTATGTTCACTATGCAAAACTACACTAATTGAATGACTGGAATGCAATTTGGCCCAAAATTCAAGCATTGCATGAGAAAAGTAATACACGAGGCCTCATTTGAGAATTAGAATTATACTATGTCACATAGAAATACTTCAAAAACTACAATTAAATAGAACATGAAATATTGCACTGAATTTTATTTCTACTAATGAGGATTAGAGGCATTGCACAGTATTTTAGACATATCTGGTGTCTGCACCACACATTCTACATCCTTGTTTTTGTATTTTCTATAAATTTAGAACAAATCTAAAAAAAAAATTTTTGTTAATACATCTGCATGTTTTGTAACCTTTTGTTTTCATTTTTTGGTTATTTTTGTGAAACTATTACTGAAAATATTTTGGTTTTCATTTATTTTTAAAAAATAATTAGAATTGAAATGGTAACTTTTCTCTGGAAAAATAGCATAATTTACTTTATGATTAATAGCTCTTAGCTTTTGCTATTGTGTGGTGTAAAAATTCTATTTCTCACTTTGCAGGTGGGTGACATGATATCTGTGATTGATATGCCTCCTCCAGAGGAGAGTTCATGGTGGAGGGGCAAAAAGGGATTTGAAGTAAGTCCATCAAATTTGAAAACTAGCTATGTCTATTTTATTCAATTGTATGTATTTTAAAAGTTAAAGGGTGATCCCACAGAAAGTAGTCCTATGCGACTAAAAATTCAAAATTAAAAGTGAAACAAATTCGGCATCTACAAACTCTTTTTTAAAAATAGTGATACATGTTTTTTTTTTTGCAATATTAAACATTTATTAAAATTTTGACAATAAGTGGAACATACCAATATTTTTCATTTATTGCATTTCATTTGCTAATGTGTATTTTCATGGGTATGTAAGAATATAAAATGTCCTTAAAATAATTACAAATGCAATATATCACTGTTTAAACATTTTATCTTTCATGAAAAATTTTGGAATTTTGCCTAACTAAATTTTTTATTCATTAAAAGCTGCTTCAGGGGGTTTCGTCCTAATTTTAGGAGGGGCTCTGTAGCTTTTCAGGGGGTGTGCTATAGCTCTGAGTAGGAGGGGGGACCCCTGCAAGATAAAATAAATTACTTTTTTGTGTTATTTTTTTGAAAAATGTGTCTTTTGGTGAAACATTGGCAATGTTTTTTTTTTTTTTTGAAAAATTCACAGGTCGTAACACCCATAACGTTCTGGTAACACATGTAACGCTTCTATTTCACTAATTTATAATTTTTATTAAAAGAATCAAATTCAAAAAATACTAAAAACAAATTTGACAAGGTATTATACCATGAAAAAAATCCTATTTGTGCATAGATCACAGAAATAAATGTATATATTCGATGTGAATGTTTTGCATTATAAAGGGTAGCACATGTAATGAAATTTCAGAGTTTTTTTTTTTGCACACTTAGAACACATGTACATTTATTAACTGAAAAGAAAAACCTGAAAAATAACCCAACAAGTTTGTTAGTAAGAGCATTGAAGTTGAAAAATATTGTGTAAATGTAACACATAACAAAAGAATTGCCCTAAAAGATTCAATCACTTTACATTTTGCAAGTGAGTACAGCCCTTTCCAATTCTAAATGTTATTCAAAAACTTAAATTTTGATCAAAATTTCTTTTTTGCTCAATCTTAACTTTAAAATTAGAATGAGTTTTATTTTGCTAGCAAACTCTCTTAATAACTGCAGTAGCTAGGAGACTATGAAGAAATGAATGAAAAATTTTTTGTTGACTGTTGAAAAAGTGAATAATATTTTGACATTTGAAAAGTTGATGGAAATGACAAATTCCTAGGTGCGTAGGAAAGGGGGAGGCTTGGGGCTTAAGCCCAGTGGTGTAGTCTTGAAAAAAAAGTTGGGGGGACGCTTGTATTAAAATAAAAAGGTAGGGAGACGCTGTCCCCCTACGTCCCCCCTCGACTACACCACTGCTTAAGCCCCTCCTATTAGAAATCATACTGCATAAAGATTTCAGTTATTTTGTGAAAACTGAATTTATTTTAATGATCTATAAAAATATTCATTTATTAGTGATTTTTTGTGATTAATATTAATAACAATGAGTGAATACTAATTACCTTTGAATTTTTAATTGGTTTTTCTTGGAAATAATTTTGAGCATTTGGAAATAAAATTGTTTGAGTCCCCCCCCCCCCCTCCCATGATTTTTAAATTGCTATGTTCCTGCAGGTTTCTTTAGTTTGTTGAGGATAACATGCAAGATCATGTAGGGAGGGAAAAGTTGTGCCAATTATGTTATGGCGCACCAAAGTCAATTCCTTGCTAGATCCTGCTAGAAAAACATTTCAATGAACATTTTCAAAAATCTACATTTCTGTTTGCACTTGGTTCCACATAAGATATTTATGTGCAGGGTTCATACTCCACCTGGTAATCATGGAAAACCTGGAAAAGTCATGGAAATTGATATCCTTTGCAAAAGTCATGGAAAAGTCGGGGGAAAACGTAAATTTTTAACAAAACCTGGAAAAGTCGGGGGGGGGGGGGGGGGTGTTATAGGCCGATATAGGTTTTTTCTTTATATAATGGTGTTTATTTGGTGTTATATTGTCATGGCATAAAAGTGCCTACATCAGCATTTTTTAAAATACTTGTTTTCATGCGTTATTATAGAGTTAAAAAGCTGATTAGTCCCCACTGGTATCATCCTAATTTTTAATTTTATTTATTATATTTTATGTTTTATAGTTTTAAATTAGCTTTTTAAAATTTAAATAAAAAAAGATGGATGCAAATATAAGAGCTAATACCTTTTGGCAGTATTGTGTCATAAAATTTACTTTTGAAATTCTATAGACTAGAAATTCTATAGTATAAGTGGAATTTTTTAATAGGAGGTTAATATTATTGTATGTTTAAAATGTTATGGTGGCGTATTTAATGTGCAAGTAGTGCATTTGATAATAAATATTTTTACATGTAACGTTAACCTGGAATTTTGTCTACCTGGAAAAGTCATGGAAAGCTTTTCGGCTATTTGGGTATGAACCCTGTATGTGGTACATTTTGTATAACATAACTATCTTATGTGGAACCAATGGAAATTTGTTCATTATAATAAGAAAAACTTCTAATTTTGGTATGATACCATACTTAAATAAATATGACTATAAAAGCTTCTATTGATGTTGATCAGTGCCATGTTTACTATTAGGAAATTAGCATAGAGAGAAAATAACCTTACAACTATGAATTTAGTGTGTTACTTCTCTGATGAGTGAGTCGAAGTCAACTTAAAACAGAATCATTATCCTGCTTATCATTATATGTTTAATTCCTTTGTGCTTTCTCTATAATTGTTTTCTCATTATTTCATTCACCTAGAAATGAATAGGGTAGTCTAAGATAAGTTTATCCGCCAACACTGAACCTGTTACAGTTATCGCTAAGATCTCTTGCCATATTATAAAATAATCCTTTTCCTATCATTTGCACTAGTTATCTCCAAATTTTCAATTCTGTCACTTACATCCCGTTGCTTCTGGTTGCCTCATATAATCTTATGTATTGCGATAACTCGGTGTTGAAAAAAATAATGACTGCTTATTGTATTTATTTATTATTTTTTATGTTTGCAATTATATCTTATCTTTTGTCCTAGGTTGGGTTCTTCCCCTCAGAATGTGTAGAAGTAATTGGTGATAAAGTTCCACATTCTTTTAAATTATCCAGTGCATCTACAAAACCAGGTGAGACTGATTTTAGCTGTGCTTTATGATCTTTCCCCTTGCTTATAAAGGCTTGTTCATCATCACTTCTTGTAGCATAAACATGCGAACTGCACATTCAAAGAGTAGCATATGAGTATTAGTGTTGTTTTTCTTATTTTGACATGCATGCATGGTCTCTTAAATCATTTTCTTTCAAGTAGAGCTCCTCCTTTCAGTAATCCTTGTATTTTCTCATTATATCCACCAGCGTGCTTGTTTTGGTTATCTTGTTTCTAGATTATTAGTAATAAATTGTTTATTTTAACTGCAGTTTTTGAAAAAATCTGCAATTTTAACTTTGAAAGCTGCCAATATCAATTTATTAAATTTAAGGTTTAACTGGTCGTATAATTTTATGTTTCTTTTTCAGTGTTCAGGAGACATGGAAAACTGATAGCTTTTTTTCGATCGTTTCTCCTTTCACGGCCTTCAAGGAGAAAACTAAAGCAAAGTGGTATTTTGAAAGAGAGGGTCTTTGGTTGTGATCTGGGTGAACATCTTCTCAATACAGGGAGAGAAAGTAAGCATGTTTTTGGCATTTTTCAACTGTGCTTGAAATCAGGCTAAACCATATTTATGATTTTTTTAGCCTTATATTTTGAACATAAATTATATAGAAGAATTGCAATAAATCTGAAATTAAATGTGCTTAAAAGTACCTTTTCATTTTTGTATTAAAAACTTAATGCATACCTGCCAAGTTATATGCATTAGGTGTAAGATTACATAGCTATTATTATGCTTTTATGCACTAGTGCAATTTTTTAAGAGTTTCAAAATCTGTCTGCATCTGTTTCTGTTAATCTTGCTCATTTTTGTCTACAATTTGTTTCTTCTGCTTTGCTGCAGCCATTTAAAAATTCCGATCAAGCATCTGAGTTGATTCAAGCACACACTATTCACAAGAATTATCAGTAATTTTTGTTAGGCTTTATCTTTGGTATGAGTGTAAGGCAATTAAATTGATCTAATAAGTACAAAGGACATTAAGATGCTGGCAGATCCTGAACATTGGAGAGTTCTAATATTCTTGGAAAAATTAGACGAAAATTCTGCTCACAAGTATGTGTTATGCAGTTAGTAGAATTTATGAAACTGATTTACATGCATTCATTATTGAAACATTAAATTATTTGACACATTGAAAGTGTCCCAACTTGGTAAGGGTAGTTTGATGAGTGGAATGAAAGTTTAAGCAGAATTTCATTTTAAAAAAAACTTAATAGTTTTTAATATGTTGCATTTAATACACAACAGTAAAAACATTTTTACTGATACCTAATTACTTCGATTTAACAATACATTTGATTTAAGGATTTCTTTAAACTAGAAAAATTATTTTAAAAATTCTGAAATGGATTTAACACTAGAAACACTGGATCATTTTCTACAATTTGGAAACTTAGCAACTTTGTAAATAGCACTGCTTCAGGTGTTTTTGGGTCTGTAAAGTAGTTCAACCAAAGATGTAAATGATCAGAGAAAGAACATATAACTTTCCAGTCGATAAATATGTAAAGTTTTGCTTGTAATAATCATCCCAGTGGCAGTTAGCTTGGAATTGCATGGAAGGAAACTACCATTGTCAATAAATCTAGAAGAAATCATCTGAAACCTTATTTAAAAACAAACTACAATCTGTTCATTCACAGGGATTCAAGGGGTGTGTTTGTTCACCCACAGGTTGGTTTACCCTATTATGAATACTTCATTAATCTTGTAGTAAATGGAATCAATTTTAAACATAGCCATCACTAATTTCAGTGCTCTTTTCCACATAAGGGAAGCAGTATAAAATTATAAATGTTTTTGTATTATTTGACATTTTTCTTGTTAAGGAGAAATCACTTTCATTTCTGTGTTGTTAAAAACTTGGATTTTGTCTGCATAATTTTGAAATGGTAATTCTAACAAAAGATTGAAAGTTCATTGCTTTGCAAATTTTTCCTTCTATTTGGTATGGTTCTGGAACATGAATGAAAGCCCCTATAGTAATTTCACTTATCTTTTCAATGAGCTGTAAAAAATGAGCATGTTCATGATGAAGTCAGTAATAAATCAATAAACTTGATGTTTTTGTACACCAGGCAATATTGCCTGGTGTGCAAAAAGCCTTATAGTACTGAGTGACAAGGCCTTTTTTGACGTATCAATGTCTAGGGATTTTTTCAAAATCAAATTGATTTCATGAAAGAGGCTAAGTAAACTCGTTAGATTTCAAGTTTTCTAACGTAAGTAACATGTTCACTCAAATGCTTTTAAAACAAATTTTTTATTATTCTAATTTGTTTTATATTTATTAATTTATTTTTAATTCTCTCTCTATTAAAAACTTTTTGTTTAGTACCCATGGTTTTAAAGTGTTGTGCAGAATTCATTGAAGACTTTGGAGTTGTGGATGGTATCTACAGACTTTCTGGAGTCAGTTCAAATATTCAAAGACTAAGGCAAGTTCAAAATGTACTTTAGTAGGAGAATGTGTGGCAAAGTGAAATGGTAAAATGTTTATTCTGTTTGCTGGGCCGCCTATTTAATAACATTTTAACTGTTACATAACATGTAGTTGATCCCAGTCAAAAAGTAGTTAACTCTGAAGATCAAGCTATATGATACAGTCCATTTTCAAAATTTAGTGTTCATGTGTCAAATATTTTTTTTTCTTTTTTTACGTATTATATAATGTTAGAATTCCTATTATCAGTATTTTAAGTAATAATTGAGACCTAATGTACAATGCAGTGTTAAATTATTTTATGTTAGGCTTGTTTTGATTTCAATTATTTAGTACAATTTGTCATGTGCCATAAGAGGCAAAATGAAATACATAATATTTAATTTTGCTTTGTCCCTACATCAGTCATCAGTTAACTAAATTTGTGACTCATTTCTTCATCCATTCAATTATTAATTTTTTTTTTTATTAAGTTGATTTTTCATTTGTTCATTTAATTAATCACTTATTATTTTCATTAACCCCCCACCTGACCCTATTATTTAGTCTGCCCTATATTCATAAAATGCCAAAAAGTAATATTAGCCATTTTTATAAATATTTTTTCTAATTTAGGTTAGCTTTTGATGAAGATCGACCAATCAATTTAGGAGATCCTGCTACTGTTCATGATATACATTCTGTGGCATCGTTGCTAAAAATGTACTTTCGGGAGCTGCCTAATCCATTATTGACATATCAACTTTATGATCAGTTTGTTGTAAGTACTTTAAAGCATATGTACTAATTGAAAAAAATTCTTAGAACTAGAAATTTGTCAAAATTCTGTTCATTATATGTACATTATTCATGTTAGAAGTTGAGATTTTATATTCATTTTTAATATTGTTTCATGTTGCAGTAATTTTAACAAAAAAAAAAACTAAAATTTTTTTGAGTACTGTTTACGATTTTATTCCAATGGCCAGGAAGGCAACAAAACTTGAAATAAAAAATTGTCAAGAAATTTTAGTCTGAAAAAATTGAATTTTCTCACCATTTTTAATTTGTTGAATTTCTGTGATCATTTTAGTCAAACTTATTACTGAACATCTTATCCATAGTGAATATGTGTTCCTAAAATTGTTTCTTAAAAATTTTCTTCATCATTTCTCGTATTTAGGGATTTTTTTACTAAATATTTATTATGCTATGTTTCAAAATGAATCGGTAAAAGCTGAATATAAAAGTAGGAAAATTATTCTACAATCCTCTATTGTAGGGGTCTTCAACCTTTTACGTCCGAGGGCCACATCCATTAGCTCGAGAAGATCAGAGGGCCGCACCATAGGCGATTCTTAGTTAAAAATAATTCTGAACTTCACACAAAATTTCCCAAAAAACTATACACCACGAATTGAAAAAAAAAAAAACAACTATTAGGCGTCTCTACCCCAATACTGGATCTTGTGGTTTTGCATAGGCAAAACATAAAAATGCCTCCCCCAACCCCTCCATCCAATTATTGTTCATATTTCATTAACTTTTATAGGCTGGGCATTTTTGATCTTTTTTTTCACTTGTAGGTCATTGATAAACCCATAAAACTATTGTTATAATGCTTCCAAGGCTCTTTCAGCTCCACAGTAGGGGAGTAAAGCCATATCAAGAGGTCCCTCCTAAACTGGAGATATGAAGTTCTGACAGTTAAAGGGGATCCGGAGGAGGTCCTCAAAATTCTCCCCCGGGAAAATTTTGAAAACTATATGCAAACGGGTGCATTATGAAGCCTTCAAGACGCATTTGGGATTGCCAAAATATTAGGAAAAAAGCAAACAAAATTTAAATGCTTTTACTCATAAAAATACTTATAGAAATTCAGAACAAAATAAGCATTTTTTTTTTATCCAGAGGGCAGCCTCCCCTCCCCTTCTTACTACTGCCCATATCAAAGAGCCACGTGTCTGTCTTCTCAAATGACACTTACAAGCTCCTCCCCCGCCTCTATACAAAAGGATGCTTTGAAAATTTGTAAAAGAAAAACTATTATATTGTTTGAGCATGGCATGAATTAGATTTCACTATCACAAGCTCCACCCTCCCCAAAAGAATGCTTTGAAAATTTGTATAAGAAAAACTTGTATTGATTGAGCATATCATGATTCATATTTCACTATTACAAGGGGAAATGACCTTGACTTTTTAAAAATTTAAATTTTTAAATTTTGACATTGCAAAATTTACCGCCTTTTGAAACTGCATTCCCAAGAGCTTTGTGCCTACCATATTAGCCGGCCGACTGATCAACGACGCAACATATTCAGTATGCCTCAATTTGAGGGCCTCATATGAAGAGGCCCTCCTAAACTGGAGAGGGGGGTGGGTAAAGGGTATATTCTTCTTATACATTGCATTAACTTTTTCCAAATGGCTGATGAATTACCTACAATATCTCAAAGGTTTTTATTGGGGAGGAGGGGACATATGGTGGTATCCCAGCCCCAAAGAACCAACAAAATACATTCGCAGCTATGAGTTAATGTTATTTTCTCAAAGACCCTCCTATATATATATATATATATATATATATAAATGACAAGTCGATTTTTGAACAAGAAATATATGTAAAGTTTTCTCTCCGCACTGTTTTCCCCCTAGCTTATGTGTAAAGTGTCTTCTTTTTTTAAAGCTTTTTTGCAGCAAATGTCCGTTTTCTTTTTCTTTTACTTATTTATTCTTTTTTTTAGCATTTTGTTTTTAACTTATGAGAAATACTTGGCGGGCCACTAAAAAAACCTTTGGATGGCCACTAATGACCCGCGAGTTGAAGACCTCTACTCTATTGTATAGGGCTGGCTTTCAAATGTCATAAAATTAAACATTCTATCAGGTTTATTTTCTCCACCTTATTTTAATCAAAGTAATTCTTCCAATTGATTAAAATACATTAAATATAAAATGTATTAATTAGTTAACCTCTTCCCTATGGCTGGGACAAATTTGCCCCAGCAATTTTTTCCTCTTTCTCATGGTCTGAACTAATGTGAAACTTGTTAAGAGGTGATCAATTCCCCCGTTTCGACTTGGGCCTTAAACTACACGACAAAAGGGTCATCAATACCCCCCCCCCCCTTCCCCACCTTTAGCAACAGTTAACAAGTGCATCGTTTATTGCATCACAATGAATAGGAAAGTTTCGGACATTGTGGAAAGCCTATCAGGAACCTTCACAGCGTTCTTTCATGGAGGATAGCTCTCAGTGATTTTTTCCGTATGGAAATGCTTCTTCAGTATCTACTTACCCGTTTGAAAAATGTTTTAAAAATAATAATAAAGTAGTAAATACGACTCAAATACAAATTATCAAAACGAAAATGAAAGGTGTTGCGTTAGAACATACCTGTAAGTTAAAACAAAGTAATAAGCACAATGTGAACTTTAATTTTATATGATCTCTTTAAAATTCACGAACTGTTTGTTACAGGTTGTATATGATTTAAATTAAAAAATCAGTTTAAATCAGATGATTTTTTAAAAACATTGATTTAAATCAAATGTTTAGTTAAAAAAATCAAAGAAAACGAGTTTGTTGAAAAATTTATTACTTAGTTAAATTAGCATGTGGATTGTGAAAAATGGAGATAAACACCCGTTTAATTAAAAACCAAATTTTATATAGTTATAAAGTTTTATAACACTAATAGAAAGAAATTCAGCTTATTATCAAAAGTATTGTGGAAGTTAATGATTCCCGAAAAAGTTACATAAGAAATTGTCAAGCTTTTATAGAAATGTTTGAAGAAGAAAATAGAAATTCAATGGGTAAATAGAGATAAAAAAAATTTCATTGTGACACTGAAACAGAATGTAGAGAATGTACTTGTTCATTTAAAACTAATCTCTATTGCTTTAGATAATTTGTAAGCAGATAATTATAATATAGTAAAAACTGTTACAATTAATTATTCCAAAACAAAAAATCTAGAAAATAACCTAATAGCAAGATAAAGTAACTACAATATTTTTTTAAGAAAGTATGAACACGATCATTTTTTTACGTACATGCTCATTTTTTAGCCATCTCTTACTCTCAAAATATAATGCAGGAGATTCAACAGTGAATTGGATTTTGTTAGGGCAGCTTTTCTTGATTTTTTTTTTTTAATCAATGGAGATTGGAATTTTTTTAATCAATTTTAAGCTTGACTTTTACTGTGGAACCTACGTTCTCTTCAATAGTATGGTTTTAATACAACTATCTGCAAATAGATTATTTGAATAAAAATGACACTTGTTTCAAACAATTGTATCCCTCTTCAAAATTGTATTGTTTTTTCAATGATTTTCTCGAGTGTTGTGAAAGATAAGAATGTTAAGTTTTATGGAACCCTTGACGGATCTTCTCTGAACCCTAAGGTTCCGCAGAACACAATTTAAGAAACCCTGTGTTAAAGAGCTATTGAGCATTGTGTTGAAGTTCATAATTCATGCACTTTCATTTTGTGGAATTTTATTTGGAAAAGAAAGTTCAGAATCTATGTTAACATTTGAATGATGGAAAACTGTAGCTGCTATAAAAGGATGCATGGGTGATGAATAGCCATAATTAATTTAAACATTCACATCATTAACTTTCCCAATGATTATCTTGTTTAACAATGTACAGGGTTCACACTGGGGAAAAATACAAGGTGGGATTTCCCACCTTGACCAAAATTTTAAGTGGGATTTTTAAAATTTAAGTGGGAACTTTTCTTTTTTTTTGTCTTTAGAGATATTACTAAATTGTCCAATCATGAGCCAATACAAACTATGTAATAAAAGATGATTATCTAAGCTATGCTCAGCAAAGAAAGAATTAACGTCAACAAGGTTCACACAAAACGGATCCTTCACAAAATTCGCGGTCGCAAAAATGGGTGCTTTGTGCTTTATAAAATGTTAAGCGTGAAAAAGATCCTCTGGTAATTTGGTTATTTAACCAAAATTCTTTGATGTGTGACTTTTACAAAAAAATCCTAAAAATTAGTTTAATATTTCCTCCATTTTTTCTGATCATATGTCATTTTATCTATTGATATTTTTCAATGAAAGCAGTATATTTTAGAAACCAGCATTCTTTTGTAACCTTGTGGCCAAGGAAGATTCCCTTTTTCCACTCCTTTTTTTTTTTTGATTTTGTACTTTGTGAATAGAATGAATGAAGATAAGTCTGCATTGACAAAGGGCTTAAATTGTTCAATAATCCCAAGAAATGAAGAAGTTGTCAATCTTTCCTCCATATTATTATATATGATAAATAGGGTTCCTAGATTCTTCTTTTTATTAATGAGGATAAGATGGCAGTTGAAAATTAACGACCTCCATTTAGTTTGTATTCAATTGTCAGTTTAGAATAGTAGTTTCATTTCGCGAAGTTTTGAACGCGTGTCCGCTAGTTGCGGGAACAGCGCGCAAACGAACTTTTTTTGAGTGGGATTTCAAAAAATACTGCGGGAATCGCGCGGCCTAGCGCGAACCCTGATGTATTCGTAGTATATTTAATATCATATATATTTATTTTCAGTATAAATATACATATTTTTTTTACTGTAAAACTATTATTTTGATTTTAAAATATTATTTCTAGTATTTTTCTCACTGTCAGTTTCAAGTTATCTTTATTGGTTTGAAAAACAATTAATTCTGATTAAAATTAAAAAAATCACATACATCCGTTTTTTTTCTTAATTTTAAAATAATCATGATTTTTTCACACCTTGGTTTGTCATCAGTGATTTCATTTTCTTTTTGTTTTTTAAACTCAGATTAGTTTTTTTGCTGCATATTCCTTTTGGAAAAATGTTGAGAAAATATTTTATTTGATGGTTTTTGCCAAAATTTAAAGATTAGTACAATTCTAAATTTTGTATTTGATGTCTTCTATACAGGAATATAGTATTACTTCTGTTGAACAGAATGCAAAAATTAGAAATGATGCTTTAGTTTTGATTCTTTTTTGAGATGGACAATTTTTTTCATAGACCATTATTTGAATTTTTAATAGTTCTGCTTAATAGCTTTGTGTGTGTCCATATCAATATCATCATTATGCAGTTGGTGTCTTAAGTTATTAAATATATATACACATATTTATTTAATGAGGGTGATGGTTTCTGTTATGCATTAGCTATTTCAACCTATTGTGCATAACTAAAATGATCTTATGTTAAACTAAAGTGAAATTGGCTGAGATTGGGAACTGTTAATAAATTTATAAAAATTTTCCTTTTCTGACAGAACTACTAAATTATTTGATGGTGTAAAAAATTCAAACTAATCCCTATTAATATTTCAGAAAGCTGTGCAATCTCCAGAAGAAGTGCGTCTGTTGAGGGTTCGTGATGTGGTTCAACAGTTGCCTCCTCCTCATTTTAGGACCCTTCAGTATCTTCTAAGCCATTTGGCTCGAGTGGCTTCATTTGGGGAGCAAACAGGAATGACCCCAAAGAATATTGCTATTGTTTGGGCCCCCAATCTCCTCAGGTTTGTAATAATAATGATCATTATTGAAAGTAGGTTCCGTAATGCTATTAACAATCATGGGTTCTAACCTTTAATATTCATTATAAAAATTACTTCTTGTAAAATTGATTTGAATTTTTGTGGTAGCAACAAAATGGCAGTTTTTTAAAAAATGTATATATGTGTTAAAATATTAAACACACAGAAGTTCAAGCTGGCGTGAAAGAATAAAGTTTTCTTTCTATGAAAGAAAACTTTATTCTTTCACACCATTCTTTCACATCAAGTCTTTATGATCTAGACTCATAAAACCAACTGATGCATTTTATTCAGTGGTATTAGATTGCTTATACAATTTGCCTTTTGGGGCATTTTGCTGTATTTGGGACGTAACATGCGTAAGGTCCTTGTATTTTCTATACATTTTAAACAAATGTAAAAAAGTTTAGTTGAGTTAGAATGCCAAAAGTGCATGTAGAAGTCTTAAAACGAAATTCTTTTTCTGATGTGTTTAAAAGGTATAGAAATTATAAGAATATTCATGCATGTGTAGCGGTGCGAGTCAGTGCTTCAAATAGCCCTTTTTGCTCCTGCCCGGGGGGGGGGGGGGATGCGCCTTTTGGGAAAGCAGTAAAGAATGAGGCTACCACCAAAACGATCTCGGTTCGACTCCCGGCACTTTACAGCCACACTCACACCGTTACACATGCATAATGTATATTTTGCATTATGTCCCAAATCCAGGCGAAAGGCCTACTATATACACTTTTTTTCATGACATAAGTCATGATACTTTTCTTTTTCGTCTATTGATACATTTAAAATTTTGCACTTTATAATATTAAACAGTAATACGTAAACATCTTTGGCAATAAATTTTTTAATCAGGAGATTAGGTGATAAAATCCCCCTAATGTTTCTTAAACTTTTCTTAAAAACTGCAAAAATCTTTTTTTTATTATTGTGAGTAAAGTTAACAATATTGTGAAAGAAAATAAGGGAGGAAGATAATTTAAACAAAAAAAAAAAGTTCAGTCTTTTGCATTTTCAGAAAGAAATATTCATATTTTAAAGGAATTTCTAAATTTTCCGTAATTTTATTTTCTGTAATTTTAAGGAATTAATGTGTTTCGTACTTTTTGCTCTACAATATTTATATTTTGTCTTTTATAGAGATTCTTCATGAAATAAAAAGTAAACTTTTGTGCTACAAAGCATAAAGAAAAATTAATGTAAAATTCTTTTAACTAAATATTTAAGAGGTCCCCCCCCCCCCCCCCCATTTTGATATGATTGCTAAAATTCATACGGTAGTAAGTGTAGATGCTTAAAGAAAAAAGAAAGGGAAAAGTAAATTTGAGAAGTTTAGAAAGTTTCATGAAATAAAAAGATAATGCTTTGTAACTAACTTGATTGTTAAGAAAGTTATTTATTTATTTATTATTATTGATGCATCATTGAATAGAGAATATTTACAGAAATGAGCTTTTGTGATTGATGCAATTAAAATTTAGAAATTGAAACTGTGGAGCAAAAGGGGCTATTCATGTAGCTTTTTTTTTTTTTTTTTTCAAAGTATTAATGTATTTGTTTATGTTTCATTGATGCAAAAAATAATTTCAGAAAGCCTAATCATAAATTTATTTATTGGACTAAGAATGGGATTCATTATGAAACTATGTATTTTAGATTGTAAAATATTGCAGGGTTTATAGTTTTAAAAAGTTATGCAGGAGCCATATTTTGTCAGTTGGCCAAAAATAAAGCATAAGCCTAAATTATTCAATCTACTACCATCAGTGTACTTTTAGATTAGGAATAAATAACTAATTGCAACACATTCAAGTATAACTTAAAACAAATTTTCTGTATGAACATATCACATTTCTGGTTTTAGCTTTTTTTGGTTTTTACCACTCATTGCTGAATAACGTACCACATAGTTTCTAGAGAAATTGTTGCAAAGCTTAATGAGTTTTGTGCAAAATTATTTTTTCTTTTTGGAAAATATGCATAAAATTATTTCAAGGGAAAAAAAAAGCAGCTAAATGTGCCATTTAAGGGAGGTAGGTTTTGCGCTGTAAGATATGGTAGAATAAAGTGACGTTGAATTTGTCTATAAATATTTCTTCAATAAAAGCCTGCATGAAAACTTTGTTTTAAACATCCTTAATTGTGATTTCATTAGTATTTAGTTTTATTAGTTTACAATTTTTCTCAAGAAAAGCATTTTATGATAGTTTAAGAAGACACACTTGCTTTGAATAATAAAGTGATATATATATTTATTTTCTGCTTCGAGAATAAAAGATTTTTTTATGTACTATATTTTTAGGTCGAGAGATGTTGAAAATGGTGGTGTTGGAGCACTTCATGTTGTAGGAGTACAAGCTGTTTTGACAGAGTACTTGATTCGGTTTTCAGATTTAATTTTTGATGAGAAAGAACCCATGCTTACTGGCAATGAGTTGGGAGAAGGTGAAATAACCATTTTTTTATATTTTTAAAAATTCCTTTTATTTACAATGGATTATTAATGCCTCAACTTTATTTACCTTGATTTTGGTCCTTTCGGTTCTAAGCCTTTCTAAAATTCTATAAAGCTTAATGATGTTCATTTGTACCAGGTTTAGCTTTAGGGCCAGTTCACAGTATTTTGTCCAAACGTGTAGAGTCCGCAACATGACAATTTTTTTGTTATAACTACATAATTACAGTTTAATTATCACTAAATTTTATTTTCAAAATTTGTGTTGAACACATTATTTGAAAATAAAATTAAGTGATAATTAAACTGTGAGTTAGTTATAACCAAAAAAGTGTCATATTGCGGACTCTACGTTTTCAAGAAATATTGTGAAATGGCCCTTTAGATGTTAAAAAACAAAGAACAGTGGTGTACGCAAAGGGGTTTAACCCCGCCCCCCCCCCCTTGCTCAGACAAAACGGCAAAAATAAAATAATATTGAGCAGCAGCCTTTGAGCTCAGACAAAATGGCAAAAATAAAATAGTGCTTTATTGCATACTCGAATTTCTTTTAGTAGTTTCAGAAAACTATGAACCACTTGAAAAAATTCTGCATACGCCATTGACAAAGAATATGATGATTCTAGTTAGTTTTATGATGTCATGGTATCAGATTTGGTTTTAGAGACAGAACATGAAGAAGAATCCAATGGAGATTTTAAAACTTGAATTTAGTATTCTTATTTTGAATTAAATATTTAACAACTGAAAGATGCTTCATTTTCCAGAGTTCTCGGAAATTTTTTCCACTTGTGCTTTTACAAATAATATCCTGTAGATATTGAATAATATGTCATAACATTGTTTTTCCTTTAAAGGGCTCATGGTACGGGCAAGACCAAAATCTCTGGCAATTTCTACCCCCACAAAATTGTTGTCATTAGAAGAGGCGCGGGCAAGAGCGTTATCCACTCACCTTCCTCTAACACAGCAAAAGTACATTGAAGTTGGTGGGGGACCAGACAAGTTACCTCCTAAATATCATACAGTCATTGAATATCCACCAGGGTGTGTATTTTAACTTGCCTTATTGTCCTCATACTAATTGCAATGTGTATATAGCAGTTGCAGCAATGCTTTAAAATTATGTGAGCCTAATTTCCATGTTTAAGATGGGGGAGATACCCATGCGTTCATTGCTTTGCTCAATCTTTCTATATCTTTTTCAAGAATCGTAATTTTGCCATTTCAACTATATATTAGGTTCAGTTGTGAAGTAAACAAATAAAATTCTACTGCATATACGTGTGTTTAAGCCGAACTCCTACCTTTCGGAAAAGTAATCAAAGACCGCGGCTGATAGATCAGAACAATTTTGTTGCTGTTTTTTACGAGTTGTAAATGTTTCAAAAAGAAGGAAAGTGAAGTGCAATTACAAAAGGAAATTTGTGGTTTCATTTTTGTTATGGATTTGTTTTTGCAATTGGGATTTTTGTTAATTGCTGCTTTTATTCTGAATTAATGTCAATAAAATTTTGCTTTTTAATTTCTTTGAGACGTATTTTTTTTTTTTTTTTAAAGGAGTTCTTATTTCCACGTGGTCAATTATGTGCAAAATTTGATAATCGGAAATTCGGTTTTTCTGTTCTTTTTGGATAATAATTGATTGCAAGCAGGATTAAAACAAAGAAGTGCAAGATATTGTTGCAGCATATACTAAACGTAAATATGCAAAAGGGAGTAAATTAAACACATGTAAATAATTTTAATAATGTTTCTTTATCCTGCTGATGATTATTTAGATGTAACTAATATTTCTTGTACTACTCTGTACATTTTATACCTATTAATAAAATTTAATACATTTTATTAAAATGCTCTTTTTATGCCATTTTCTTGTCTTATATTTTGTGCAAAAAATCCCTGTATATTTTTATTTTGCCACAGCAACCCCTATGTAAAGGAAAAAAATGAAAATTAAATGCATCCATTTAACTCTTTGACTACAGGAGACCAATACGGAATTTAAGGCAGCATTAACACAGCCTTTTGAAATTAGATATTAGTTAATACTAACTTCATTAAAGATAATAATTATTTATGTTACATTTTCCCTCTAAAACAAAATTTATATTAATTTAGATACCATATTATGGGGAAATTTTCTTTTCCATATTTATACTAATAATATTGAAGCAAAAAGGTCATTTTCTCCAGAACTACTGTTGTCCCAGCCCTATAGTGAAAAGGTTAACAACTTTAAATTGTTTTAAATGCTATTGCTTGTATAGCACAAAAGGTGAGTGAAATAATAATAATAAGCATTAATAATTGAAGCCTAAAAAATTATAAATCTTCAGCTGATTGTTGAAAGCATTTAGTTATTAATATTTTTACTTGAAACAAGTTATGCCTGTAGGTGTGAAACAATATTTATTCATGTAATTTTCATTCAGTTTCTTATAGTTTATATAATAGAGATGCTAATTTTTATTCAAAATTTTTTGCTGCAATAGAATGGTTTACTATTGTTGTTGTTCCATTGAACATCTTTTGTTTTTGTGGCATTTAATAGGTTTAGTTTTATTGACTCTTTCATTTCTTTGATCATAAATTTGATTGAAATCATTGCAAAGGGATGGTATACACAATTAAATCTAACATTTGATTATCGTATTAAAGGAAAATTTATGATGAAATTTCATAAAATAAATATTATATTAGAAATGTTTCAAAAAGTTAAAGATGTTGACATTATTATGTCATATCATGAATGAGGAGGGGGGGGGTTATTTTATAAAAGTTTTCCATAAAGAGATAAGAAAGCAATGTTAAAATGTAATGCATTAATAAAAAGTGACTTCATTTGAATTTTTATTAGTTTTATAGGAATAACTGTGTAAGAAACCTCACAAATAGAAACAAGATGCAACAGGGTTTTTTTTTTTTTTTGAGTTGCTGTTTTTTTAGACCTAAAATTAATTTAAGAAATGTTTTTGCTAAGAACCAATTATTTTACCTTATTTCTGTGGCAGCTCCTAAATCTAGGACTGTTATGATGTTACTTTCAACATTTTAATATTCAAATTTTGAAAATAATAATTTGTGTATTTAGCAAACAAAGCTTACCAAAGTTAAAGAAATCCCCATCCGGTTGGAAGTCATTTTTCTCTCGGGGATGGTATTCTGGGAGTGCTCGAGATAAGAGCCGGCCAGCCTTTCGTGCATCGAGAAAAGCCAGCACTGGGTCTCTGCCACACACCTCTGTGTACTTGCAGGTATTTACTATACACATGTATAATTTAATTATTTGCTTTTAATGGTTTTATACTTAAAGTTGGCTTGCAGAAGGTACTCAAGATCATTTTTTGTTACAAGAGAATTTTTTAATTAAAATTGGATGTGGGCAAACTGCACATTTGGAGAACAGTTCATGAGCTAATTTTTTCTGAAGGAAAAATGGGATGAGCGTAGATATTCTGCATATTTACTAGGGCTCGACTGATGGCATTTTTTTTACCAATGCCAAAAATATTCTTTAAACCATTGAGACATTTATAATGATCATGGGTTTAAGAAATGCAGTAGAGTCTTGCAAACTCGGTCTAATGTGAACAAAAGATTGGCCGAGTTTGTAAAAATGCTGTGTTATCAAGAATGGGGTATTGATTAAGACATAAACAACATCTAGTTGTGCACCTCTGTTTTTAATTGATATCAAATGATTCAGAAGAGTATCTTTTTTAATCGAGCCAGTGTTAATTTCAAGATGTTTTATGTATCAAGATATTTTTTTAAGGCATCACTCCATCCATCTTTACTTATCAAGTGAATATTTTGCTCCACTTTGCAATTGTTGAAAACCTTAATCACTTTTTCATTAAATTATTGTAGGAAGTTAAAGTAGTTTAGTAAGCACTAAAAAATTTCTCCGCTATAAATGGGTGATTTTGATTCAAAATTTTCTAAAATAATTTCAATTTATAATTGTTTTACGATTTTTTTGATGAATAAAATCTTCTATTCTCTGTACCTTGAGACGGGCAAAATATTTGATGCTTTAAAAAAACATAGTGTTTTTGGGAAAAATTGAGTTCTCGCACAATGACAGAATTTTCATTTAATCACTTGACCTTTTTTTATTGGAACCTATGTACATATATATGTATATATGTGTGTATTATCTGTGGGGGGGAGCCCCTTATCATATAATTCTTTACCTTTAATTCGTGGGCCATACTATCAAAGATGGTAGAAAGAAGAAGATGGGACACTTCGGTTTCGGTATTGCCGAGAAAACAACCGTGGCAGGTCTGAGTTGTACAACAAAAAAACAAACATTTAGGGCAGCTCGCATGCATTTGCCGCCAAACTTCAACTGATCTTTCTTGGAAATTGGCGAAAGGTTTGCCATAGCTTTTCGCTCGGAATTCCTAGAAATTAGAAGGTTCAGAGGGGAGAGGGGTGTTGTCGTTATCGTATCATCTTCCGCGGGGGAGATAAGTCTTTTTGTTGGATGTGTTGCTCTCAGGCAAACCGCAAAATGAAAACAGATGTTAGGTCTTTCTTTCTTAGCTGTGTAAAGAGCTAAAGCATTGTGTTATTATACATGTCGGGTCGTTTGAGTACGAATCCATCCTTGTGAGTTTAAAAAAGAAACATGAATAAAGATTCAAGTTTGGAGATAAAATTAATTTAGCTTAATAAGTAAAAATATTAATCAGTATTATTGCCTATTTTTCAACTGTTTATTTTATTAGATACAATGTGAAGTATATCTTATTTAAATTTACACTAGAAGCAAATGTATGAAAAAGTTCAGTACGGGATCTTGGAGTTTCCCGAGGCGGGGAAGAACTGCCTCCCCCCCCCCCCCCCCCCTCCATTCAATTATTGTTCACACTTCATAAACTTTTATGCGCTGTGCTTTTTTTTTTTTTTTTTTGAGGCTTACTTGGTGGCCACTGATCAGGGACGTAACTAGAGGGGGGCAGACAGGGCCTATGCCCCGGGCGCCAGATTATTTTAGGGGCGCTAAATTTTCTAAATGTATGCTTGCCTAAATACAAATCGTGGTCTTGCCCCAGTTAGAAAAGGACTTTTAGTTACGTCCCTGTCACTGATAAACCCAGAAAATTTTCTTAATGTTCCCACGACATGGGCCTTTCATCGCAACATTAGGGCGCCCCTCCCCTAAATTCATATATGAAATTCTGACAGTTGAAGGGGTGGATTCTCCCCCGGAGAAATTTTAAAAACTAAATGCAAACTAGTGAAATTTGAAGCCTTAGGAGATGCATTCGAGACTGCAAAAATATTAGGGAAAAAAACAAACGAAACCTTTAAAATTTAAACGATTTTACTCATAAAAATACTCATAGAAATTCAGAACAAAGTAAGCATTTTTTTTTAACCCGGGGGACAGCCGGAATCCTTTCTTACTAGCGTCCATATCGAAGAGCCACACGTATGCCTTCTCCCCCCCCCCCCCCAACGACACTTACAAACTCCCCTCCCCCCCTCCGACCTCCCGCCTCTTCCCAAAAAGGATGCTTTGAAAATTTGTAAAAGAAAACTATTGCATTGTTTGAGAGTGGCATGATTTATATTTCACTATCACAAGTCCCTATCTTAAGTGCTAGATAGGGACTTGTTCAATTCCCTTCAATTCCCTTCCCAAATGGATGCTTTGAAAATTTGGAAAAGAAAAACATAGCATGATTTATATTTTGCTATTACAAGGGGGAAAAACCTTGACTTTTTTTAATTGAAATTTTTTAATTTTGATATTGCGAAATTTGGCATCCCTCCGAGGAGAAGGCCGACTGGTCAACAACGCAACATTTTGAGCATACTTAAATTTTAGAGCTTCCGACAGTTTATACAAATAAATAATTGTATTACTAATCGGCTTTAATCGTTAGCAAAATAGCCAGTCAAGGGTCAAATCGGAGCGCTGAACTAGGATTTTAATTCTCTTTCCAAAACTCAAATTTTCTTAATTAAATATTTTTTCTTTTTTTATTTTATTTTCTTTTCTTCTTCTTTTCCTTTTTCTTTTTATTTTTTGCATCACAGTTGAATTTGCCGCCTCCCAGAAATGCCGCCCGGGGGATCTTGCACCCTTTAATTCGGCACTGAAAATGTTCATGGATTGATAATATTTTTAAGATTAAGTTCCCATCAACATCCCCGAGGAGTACGTTGATTTTCATGACCATGTCTATATTTTCACCGCACCCACCATAAATAACTGCTCATTGATCAAAATCGGAAATGTGCTATATTCCATATTACAGGAAAATTTATCTATAGTGATCTATTCTAGATCGAATATTACAACGAAAATCTTTAAAATGCCAGTTTTTCCTTCCGTGTTTGAAAAAGCATATACCGTAAACGATGATTTTGACACTGAATTATTGATTTTGTACGAAGTGTTGTTTCCGCAACACAAAAAGAAGTTATTACAGTTCATTTCAATAAAAATTAAGAGTACAGTTTCTAGTACAATAGAAGAGCTTGTCGCTGTAAAATTTGCAATTTTAGGCCTCGAATATAAGGGATCATTCATAAAGGATGTCACGCTTCAAGGGGGGAGGGGGTTTGGTGAAATTGTGACAAAGGGGGGAGGGGGTATGTTGAAGTGTGACAGTATGTGGCGAAGGCGGGAGTGAATCAACTATAGGGGAAAAAGCGTGACACCATTTATTAAGGGTCCCTAAGTTGTTATATGATTTTTATGGCTGCAGGGGTGGATAAACGTCCCCTTTATCCCTTGAATGACTTCTTAACATATCGGGTTCCACTCAACTCTTATTTCTGTCATTTTCTGACGATGTTTGATATCTATGAAAATGTGTGGAAAAAAAGAGCAAAGATTCGCACTGGTATTATAATTAGCATTCTTAAAAATGTACCTCTTTTACCCAATAACACTTCATAACCAGAAAATGTACTGAACACAAATTAATTATATTTGTCGCCGAATATACGATCTATGTTCCTATATGTTATGACCTCAAGAAACACTTGTTAGTGATTTACAGTAAAATGAAGGGAAATAATAAACTAAACTGATCGACCATTTTCATTTCTGTTTCTGTTTTTCTTTACGAAACTCTACACTACATTTAGCACCCACTAAGTATCAATACAAAATATACCAATTCTTTAAAAACCCTCTTCTTTTTACACACAAATTTAAAATGTACTTCTACAAAGTCACATGAAGAGTTGTAGTTCATTCATAACGAACCTTTCTGATTTTGAACATGGTCCTGGATTTTGAAGAGTTCACGATAATAAATTCGTCCAAAGGACCTAATTAACGGCCGCCTGAAGCAGTCCGAAGCAGCTGGGGGAGCTTTTTCCCAGGATGGATCCTCTTTTGTCCGCACTGGGGACAACGATTTTGCGCTAATTTACTCCTTTGAGACATAACCAACTGGACATAACCATGGACATAACAAACTTCTCGTGGTGGATATTCTCCACAATATCTGACTCCATATACATTCTATTATACTCAAATATTTCACCCATATTAGCAATTTTTCTTAATTTGAATTATCAAATGCTAACATTTCTTCTCTGAACTGGACATATTTAAAGCACAAATGTGATTGTATATAATCGCATTATAAAATTGAGTAAGTGTGATAGATTTAGCTGATGTAAAAAAAGAATACTTCAATAATGAGTAATCATTTTATCAGTTTATTACTTTTCTAATCAATAAACTATATTACAACAATATTATAAATATGCTCGATCAGCCAAAAAATAGCTCCTTTTTCATGTTTATAGTGATTATTTGGTTGCACATTTGTTAGTTAATATCGTGTATATTTATAAATACTTTTCAGATGAGCTCAGTTGTTTTAATATTATTATACTTTACTGGTCCAAATATATCCCATATTGAAATGCATATTGTACAAATAAAGATATATTTTTTATCATTTGGATATTTTATAACCTATATATACAACATACAAAAAAAAAAAGACTCAAGGAATCATGAAAACATTAAAAAATCAGTAAATGTACACGCAAATATGCAAATGGAATGGGATGTGTGTCATTAAAAAATATTTGCTGTTGAATTATCCCATCCAGAACGAGATGATTATAAAATGAAGGATGAATTACTGATAATTAATTTATCGGTAACCACCAGTGGCGTTGGAAGGGGGCAGAGTGTTCCTTGTTCGGAGCCTCTCTCTCAGCAGAAGGTTAAGGGGCGTTCTGTCAAATTTCAAGAATACTACATTATTCTGGAAGCGTGAACGCCAGAGTGGCCTCGGAATCTTTGTATATTATATGCTATATATATATACACAAAGGATAAAAAGCAGACCTATGCAAAACATCAATGAATGCTACATTAAATTATTAGATATAACAAAATTTAAAGCAGGTAAAAATTTCCAAAATTTAGTTTTGTCATTTTGATGAAGAAGAAACGAGCATTTTTACAGCCAAAAGATTTTGTTGCACAAAAAAATTTTGCAGTGAAGTATCAACCTTGTTTTATAATAGTTCTAGGGAATGACAAGATGCAATTTTTAATTATTTGTTACTTGTTAACAACTTAATGTTAAAAAAACAAAGCATTTCTCCTAATTTTACTTTTATTTAATTGAATTTTACACTATGCACAAAATAATTAATGAATATTTGACGGGTGTAGAGCAATTGCTTGAAAGAAAATTGTAAACATTCATAACTTTCAAACTTTTTTGAAAATTTTATTAAGAAAATTATGCATTTTTTAAAGATTAAAAAAGCAATTAATTACATTGGGAAATACCAAGCTCCAGAAAAGACTTTTGATAATAAAATTAAACATTTTAGGATTAATGCTAGCGCGTCAAAAAATTCAATTCATGAAATAGGTAAATCTCTCAATCTACAGCAGGGGAATTTATTCAAACATTTCACATACGTACTGAATAAGAAATTAAATAAGTGATTTTTAAATTAGTTTTTCATTTGATTATTTATTTAGTTATTTATTTATTTGCGATTAACTGCAAATATTTAACATGTCCCTCCTGCGTAGAAGCAATTTATATGATGACTGAATGTGTGTAAGAGAAAAAACATTATCATCATAAGTGCATAGTTAATGACTATTATTTTCTGAATCATTCAAATTTAAAAAGATTATTTAACAATTTCCACCTTTGTTTCAAGTATTTTAAACAATGTTAAGAATTACGCATACATAAAGAAATTTAAATAAAAATAAAACTAGAAGTATTACCTTTTGACGTTTGAAAGTTCGTCCTTACGATCACGATTCACGAAATTTTGATTAAAAATTTCAAATTAAAGTTTTGGTGAAAAAAATTGTTTACCTTTTAACAAAGCATAAGAAACATCGAAAGCTTACAAAGTCCAGTTCCCATTGCGGATGCAAAAAGATCACTTTTTTTTTTTTTATATGTGGGCAAAAATTTATGAAAAACGGCAATTAAAATTAACTTTTTTGAGTAAAATAATTTCAGAATTAACTTTTAATAAGGGAACATTGAATCATTTTAATGATTACAGATAAGTTCGTTGGAACTCTGGAATAAATCAAAAACAAAGAAAAAATTTCCAGATTTCCCTGATATCCCTGATTTAAAGGGTTCTGTCGGGCGCTTTCATGCTGCTAGGAACGAGGGGGGGGGGGGGGGCAAATAAGTCAAGTTAAGCGAATGTTGTACACAGGAAAGGGCTTTCCGAAATTTCCAGGTTCTCCACTGGTAACAACTAATAAAATTTGAACTATAAAAAACAGTAGGTGTAGGTCTTGAAAACCATTAAGACAAATGAATAGGAATTTTGAGAGATACTAAATCTATTCCTAATAAACTTAAGACTTAATGTTACTTAGTAGCATTATTTTTTATTAAAATAAACAAAATTGTTCAATCAAAATATTCAGTAAAAATAAAAACACTACGTAATATAACAGCAGCAGTATACAATATGATATAAATAATGATCTGATAAATGGGAATACAGCTGAAAACGTTTTCAAGCTTTGACAGCTTTTCTCCAAAAACAAATACTAAGGGAACAGGAATGTGAATTGAACAGACTGGAATTCAAAGCGTTTTTTAAATAGCTATTCAGGCAACATCCCGTTAGCCGGCATGATTATAATAAATGTTTGCTTCACTAGGCTAATTTTTCGGCTTGGCTTAATGTTTTATTTTTGAAGATACTCCTCTATTACTTGATAAAATAACGATTCCCTTCGCTTCTGCCGCTAATGTCTGAGACAATTTTTGCGTGCACTTTCGAACTCTTACGGGGGAAAACCTTTCTATGAAAACTTGGAAATAGTGAGTTACAGAGAACTTTCTGGTGGAAAAGCTGATATAAAAAACACTTATAGATGCGAATTGTAGTTTTATAATTGTTCAATTTGAAATTCGGCGTACTTTTTCCTTCTGTTTTGCATACGCAAATCTTAATTTTTAATGAATGAAGAGCGCTGGAGATAAACCTGTGCATTTACTCTTAATGAAGCCTTTTTTTTTCTTTATATGATGATTGTATTTAAGTTAAAAAAATTAATTTTAAAATTAGGAACTGCAACTTAAAACTACATCCATAAGAGAAAATTTTGAGAAAAAAAAAAATGTAATCGTTAGAGGAGGTTTCAATTATTTGACCAAAACAGAATTTAAACATATTAATAAGCAAAGCCCAACAATTTTAAGAGCCGTAAAGGAATAAACACAGAAGAAATTTGTTATTAGAATTTTCTCTATTTATTTTTTACTATATTTGTATGTTGAAACAATACTTTAAAATATTTAAATCATTTTCCGGGAATCCGTGTTTCAAATTGCTCCAGCATTGGACGTCCATCAGACAGAATTGGGGCGCGGCCCCCGATGTAAACTAAAAGTACTTTTTGAAGAAAAAAAGTTTGTCTAAACTTCCGATTTTGAAGGAAGCTAAAGATCCCCCACTCCTTTCGCTAATCGACTGCCGTCATCTAAAGTATTTTCAATTTTTTTAATCTGATAAAATTACCCTCCCTGTTTTGTGACTTTCTAACGGCAGCGCTTTGTACTATAATTTACATGCAGCAGCAACAAAATTTCTTCTGTAATTGAATTTTTTCCAAAAAGGAAAGCAACTTATCGAATCTTCCTTAACAGGAGCAAATAGGTTTCATCCTGACAGTTGGGAACACTTCGCGTTTGCTTTTATTTTCCCTTATATATTTTAACTATGTGAAGCTCGTTAAGAAGTGACTGACACTCGCCTAATAATAGCAGAAGGGTCGACCATGAACAACGTACCTCAGGCTATTTCAGCGCTTTCTAGCCCCTTTCGTTTTCTTACCTCTCTGATACACGATCCGATCCCCGGGGTTTCGGCCGATCTCGCCGTGCGTGCCTCAAAGGATCAGTGCATCCACTTTGGCGACTTACTGCCGCAATGACATCCTCAGTATGATTTTCGCCAAGATTCTCTCGCCAATCTCATCCTAAATGTTGCTTTTTTACTTATACTTCTCAGACCCCTCTGCTCCGAAGCATTTAACATAGGTTTCTACCGGAGTGTCCAATCTTCTCGAGTAGAAGATCGTTGATACTATTTCCAAAATTTTTAAGTTGCGAAAAATGTTTTTCACCGAGAATCACCCACGGTGCTGTTATTATTTATTACATTGGGTACCATTTGCTGTAACTGACTCCATTTTAATTATAAAAATGTATACATAATTGTATAATTATAAAAATTGTACAATGTTCGCATCAGATTTTTTATTTTTATTGGAAAGGACACTTAATTGTCGCTATGCATTTCAAAAAGCTTCTTACAAAAGTTTAATTATTTTAAAATGTTTTGACATTTTTCTAGGATAAACCTATTTCTGAAACTGATGCTTCCTGTAGTCATAGGAAAAAACTGAGAACAGTAAAAAGTGCAGAATCTCTAGTTCATTGTGTCAAAGAATCTATTCAAAGTACAAATAAAGAAGATATTTGTGGTGAGTGGACTACAACTTTTCTAAAATGATCTGATGAAATGAAATGTAAAAGATTACAATGCTGCAACCTGTACACACTGTCAAAAGCCCTTTACTGTAATCTTCATCCCAAACTCCAGCTCTTGATATAGGTTATATCATATCCTAAAATTTTATTCCTTTGAGTGACATCTTTATTATGTGCAGAGCCAAAATTAGTGGGTTCATAACCAGAGTCAAAATTTGAAAGTACAGATTTTTACGAATAATTGCACATGTATTGGCTCTCTCATTTAGAATGATTATGGAAAATTTTTTAAAGTTGTTCAATAGGAAATAAGATGTCAAATGCTAATAAATATTTACCAGGTTTGTACCTTTTTTGTACAAAAGTTTAAAGTAAGTAAGCAAATTCTATTTCCATTCTTAAAGGGCACATAAGAGACATTTTAAGGATAAAACTATGAACATTTT
This sequence comes from Octonoba sinensis, assembly GCA_038502835.1. Taxonomy (NCBI): domain Eukaryota; kingdom Metazoa; phylum Arthropoda; class Arachnida; order Araneae; family Uloboridae; genus Octonoba; species Octonoba sinensis. Next base: position 9,195,928 of record CM076606.1, on the reverse strand, counting down.
TTATAAATTAACCTAATAAATGTTTTACTGTAATGAAGAATTAGACAAAAGAGTTAGTTTTTCTTTTTATAACTTTACAGAAAGTATATTTTACAATATTAAAATTGCCTGTAATTTATAAGTTTAAAGTCTGTATGTACAAATTGAAAAATTAAAATGTTGACATGACAACAGAGAGATATTTAAAAAGCATATTAGATAGTTTTATTGATTATTTTCTAGAATAGTTACTAAACTAGAAAGGAAAATTTTAGCTACAGATGATTGAAACTAAATTCTTCATGGATTGATATCAAATTCATCTCCTGATCCCAAATTATTTCCCTTCTGTAAAAGATCCTGAAAGCACTAGTAGTATTAAAATATCTGGTTCGTAATTACAATACCATTTATGGAAATTTACTATTAACATTTGACTTTTAGTTTATCCTTAAATATAATAGCCATGTTTTGTAATAGAATGAACACAAAACTAAGGGGACACATACAGTATTGCCCTGATTTCTAATCCAAACTGAGACTTGTTTCCTTCATACCACATATTTTCGGCCATGTACCGCTTCTGATGGTCCCTAATGTTTAAAATTTGTACCCCTACTTGTCCCAATTTCAACAACTTCCGGTACATTTTCTGGATTTGTATAACGACTAATTGGAGTTTCTTTATGAAATTTGTACCACATTTTTTAGGTCATGTACCTCTTATAAAGCTCTCTAATGCTCTCTCGAAATTTGTGATCTTAATAAAGAAAACTCTTACCTCACGATGGGCCCAAGTTCTTTTGTTGCTCCAGATTTTCATTCATTGATGATTACACTCAATCATAACTCTTGTTTCAATGTTAAATATGTTCCAAGATTACGGTTCATTTTTTAAAATTAGACTTTACATTTCAAACACAAATTGCTCTTGCAATAACTTTTGAGCAAAAATATTAAAATTGAATAATTAGCGCTTGAAAAGCATTATTGTATTCTTCATGATGAAGTAAAATTTATCCATGACATATTTTTTGGACCACTTCTCCGTGTTAATAAATATGTGCAACTTTTGTGTGTTTGTTTTGTAAAATGAGCCTGAATACTGAATTGCATATCAGTTTATATCTTTCAATTTTAGGTGGTGGTAGTCGTAAGTCTTCGCCTCAAGTGTCTATTGATTCTTCAAATTCTATAGAAGTAACTTCTCCTTTGTCAAAATCTCCTGGTCTACAAAAGCACACAAGGTCTAGCTCTCATGAATCCTATTTTGAAAGTAACAGCATGGATATTATTTCTGATCCATCTTTTGAGGAAGATGATCATGACTTGTTTTATTATGTCAGTGAGCAGATAAGAATGTTGCAAGACTCAAATTCTCTGCCCTCAAAAACGGATTGTTTTAGTTCTAATCAACAACAAGCAGGGGCAAGCAGTCGGGAAAAATCAGAAACTCTCCAAATTGAATCGGAAAAATTTACCCGCAAGCAAAAACTTGACAGCTCTGAGGATTTTGCTCAAGCAAAAATGCAAAAACTTAATGGTTGTAGAAGTGTAACAGAAGATTTGAAAGATACTATCTTAGTGAAAGATGATGAAATACCTGTTCCTGCAGATGATGTTGAAAAATCAGGTGAAGGAGCAATCTCAATGTCACAGACGGAAACTCTTCCCTTAGAAGAAGAACTGTCCATTGATCCCATGCTATTGTATGATGCCATCATCAACAAACGAACATCAATTATTTCATCTTCTGATAACGAAAATGATACTGACAACAAAACTATTGTAGAGCGTTATGGCAATGCAGAAACTATTCTTGTGGAAGTTCATGCTACCCAGGACAGCTCTTCTGAGGAAGAGCAGTTTATTGTAGATCCTCTGGCTCCATGCCATGTGGAAGTTCTTGGATCTTTGAGTGATGTAAAAGCTGCTGAACTTGCCGAGTCCTTATGCAGCTCAACAGTGCAAAACTTGGGTCTTGAATATGATGACACTGACAGTGTGTTCGAATCTCAATCAGGCTTTGAGAATTTTGACAAAGATTTATCCCAGAATAATTCTAGCATTGGAAATTCAACCGGTTTTAGTTCTGTGGAAATACCAGTTACTTCTTTTGAGATTAAAGATGAATCGGACGTAGAACTTCCGCCATCAACAATTGATGCAATGAGCTATTATTGTCTAAATCTCCAAATTGAAGAAGTGAATGATGTTGAGAGTGAAAGGGAAGCTGTTTCTCTTGTCACTCCTATTGAATCCAAAAATGTCCTAGATGATGCAGAAATTCTGCCTGATGTTGATATCGGAAAAAGATCTAATTTAGGAACTGCGAGACTGCAAAAAAATAAATTGAATTTAAAATTTGATATTGAACCTAACGATTCCTCAAATAAAACTGATGACGCAGCATTTAGTATTAATGCTCCCCCGTCTCCTGTATATCCATCAAAAAGCTTCCCAACTGTAGATTTCCAATCGCTGAAAACAAAAATTGAAACCATTCCTTTGCATAAAAAGAAACAAATTTATAATATTCCTTCCCCCTCTTCTCCTGTAGAGGAAGTTCGAAAGAAATTTGAGATGCAGGCCTCCAACTCTAAAAAAGTGACCGAATCTCCTCATTCAGATCCAAAAGTCAGAAGTAATAGGAATTTTGCTGTAAAGCTGAAACCACAAGATGTTTTTCCAACTGCAAATGTATGTACTGAAGTGGAAAGGAGAAGATCTGAAAACTTATTTTCACAAAAATGTGATACACAGATATATAATAAAAGGTACTCTGAGCCTGCCGAAAAGACGACAGAAACCAAAACTACCACCAGACAAGTGTGTTCGAAACCAGAAAATGAAAGTTCTCCTATAAAAAGTTCCTGTGAAAAACAAAGCAAATGCAAAGTTCAGCAGCCAAGTTTATTTGCTCAGCTTAAGATAAGAAAAATTCAGTTATTGCAATCGGAAGTAAAAACAACCCCAGTTGATCCATGGTCTGATCCCATCCTCGATATGCAGGAGGATTATCATCCCTTAGTTACATATTCTCCCATCGAATGTGCAGAATGTGATTCTGTGTCAAGTGAACGAACTGAATCAAAAGATGTTGAAAATCGTGAAGATATTCCTCATGTAGAAGACGGTGTAATGGAGGATAAGGAACTCCTTTCCGAGCATAAACTGGTGATCGCAGGCTCGTCCTGCGATATTCCGAAAACGGAACAGAATGCTGACAAATCTGTAGCTGAAACTCAGAAAGAAAGTGATACTGCTGTAAATATTGTAGATAGCCCGCACACTTCTGTAAAGCCTTGTGATACTGATACAGAAAGTGAAGCCGTGAAAAGGGAAAGGATCAATCGAATCAAAGAGGAACGTAGAGCACAACTCCGAGAAAAGTTAAAACCAGAAAGTTTTCGAATGGAAGCGGAAGAGAAAGAGAAAGTTCAAACTAAGTTTAGGTTACGGAAAGACTTCTCCAAATCTAGTGGCTCTGTTGAAGCTCAAGATGATGTCAGAAAAAGCGACAAAGCTGTTGAAACAGACAATGCCGACATTAAAGAAACGGGCACTAACTGTGATTTAAGCTCTTCTGCTGAACTGTTGCCTTGTCGATCTCCAGATAAAAAACTTGAGCTAGATAAACCAAATGAAGGAAAGTTGCATAGAGGAATATCAAAGCAGAAATCTTCTGATGACTTCATCCTCCAACAAAATAAATCAATCGTTGGAAAGAAATCTGCACGTGCTTATGAGGACAGCCGCAAGTGGCTATCTATGCCTCCGACGGACATTAGGGACAGGGTTGCAATGTTTGAACGTTCCAAAGATGCAAAGGAACTCTGTCGACTGGGACCAAATGGTAAGTTTCCACAAAAACAGAGCCCATCTGCTTTAACATCATCATTTGTGAGATGACTTTTTTAAGTTTGTAATTATAGTCGACTTCCTTTTAATGAACCAGTAGCTGAAGGCGTGACAGCTTCGTTAAAGATGTCACTGTGCTGCAATCATTTGTCATTTATTAGATTGAAAGGAAAATATTGTAAATACTCTTTTATTGTTTTAAAATTACAGTGTTGACTGCAATAAATGTGCTTATTTTTTATTTATTGCTAATGCTATTGTTATTTTAGAAAATAGAAATTTCTTTGCTCATAGAGGGTGTTAATTATAATTTTTTTGTGGAAATTTTTGAAAAGTGCTTTTTTTCTTCTATCTTCATAAAAAATATTCATTAAACGAAAAACATGTCATTTATGAATTGGTAAAGAAGAAAGCATTTTTATTTATGTAAGAGAGAAATGTAATGTTTGAAATAGTAAATAAATGTCAAAATAGGTTTAGAATCTGGGACACTTAAGTTTAAACAGTGTTTTGATATTATGCCTTTTTTTTTTGACTTAGTTCAGAAAATGAAAAGTGAAGGGGGGGGGGGGAGCTGATGGAAGTTTTATTCGTTTGAAGTTATGAAAAAAAATTTGTTAGCATTCTCAATGAATTTCATTTGTTTCAAATGTTATCAAATGGAAATTGCATTCTTTTTAAGCATAATACCAACATGAAAACATTTGGTGATAATAATTACACAAGGTTTATTATTATTTATTTCTCGGTTAGCAATTTTACACTTATGTATGCAGTTCTAGATGTGCTCTTCTTCGTCTTATGAGAAATCAAGTTGAACTATACTCTCATTTTAAAAACGGGTTTCGAAAAAATAAATGATAAAAGATTTCAGCTCCGTTAATATCAAACGAAGTTGTCTTGAATTAGCTACCTCATTTTTGTAGTTGTTTGTACATATAACTTTTTGATACGTTTGAGATATCATTTACATATATAAAAGACCACTTTCATACCCAGGGCCCAAGAGTAAAAGAATTCCCTTGGGTGTGATGTGTGGTTTTGAATGTTACTGTGATACCATTGCAAAATGTCTTGAATATAAATGCCATGTGTCTCTTTCTCACGTTGTGCCTGCATGTATGTGTACTATGCCTATCCAAATATACAGTATTGCCTAGCTGTTACCTGCATTTTTTAATGGTATTGGAATGTAGCTCCTTTTTTCATTGTGAGTTGCCAGTTGTATTCTCAATTGCACAGATTTCGTTATTGAAAACGTGAGCTTATAAACTATTATATAAAAGTTCTGAGTTTCCTTATTTTAAGACAAATTGCTTGGTTTCGCTACATGCATTATTATAATTGCAATAGATAAAGTAAAATGTACATTCAGGAGTTGCAAAGAACATGAATTGCCTGAACATTCAATGTTTCTGATTTTAACATTACTGATGTTGCTCTAGAATTAACTTTTATTTTGTTTTATTTATTTTTAAGAGTTTCATTCATTTTAAATTTAGATCATTTTAATTTTAATCCTTTTGCACTCACTGTCACTCCATATCAATCGTAAATACACATTTAATGATATGTAATAGTTTAAGTTGTGGTGGGACATAGAATGGAAAGGTTTAAAAATGTCAGTGATTGACCCTAAAATAAAAATTCACCTTCTCTACCGGAAAACAGAAAAAATGTTGCAATTTAAGATGTGTTTCTTTTTTTAAAGAAAGTGTGTGTGTTTGAAATACATTTTGTAAGCTCAAAAAGTTCTATTTTAATAAATTCTGTAAAGGTCTGATTTTTAACTTTTTTTTTCCCTTTCAATTTAAATATCTTTTGTTGAGTGAATGTTTTCACATTATTAAATTTTATGGACTCATTAAGGTAGCCAATTTCTATTTTCAAAATCATAACCTGTTTTATCATGCTATTAACAATGTGTAAAAATAAATTTTTATTTAGAAGTACTTATTGTGGGAGGGGACAAAAAAAGAGAAAATAAAAGAAAATCTGCATTTTATTTCATAAACTTTGTAATTTTACAAGATTTATTTTACTGCATTAAATGTATTTACTTCCTGTGTGTTAAAGGAAAAAAAAAGAAAGGAAAAAAATTATTGTGCAGCTTTAAATTACATTATTATTATTTTGTACTTTTGTGATAAGCAATATTTCCGAAAAAAAAAAAAGCCAATTTCTTTCACATAACTTGCTTTAATGCTGTTAACATTTTACCTAAATAACTTAAAACCTGATGCTTTACATATATTGTTGGTGCTCACATGGGACATAAAAATAGTTTCTTAAATGTTTTATTTTTATTGAGAAATCTAATATTTATAAACAACTTTCTGTGTTTTGTGGAGATGCAACTTTTTTTTTTTTAGGTTTTAAACCTCTAATTCCATGCAACCATTTGTTAGTACATTTCCTAATAAAAATTATTCACATGCACGTAACAGTTTCAACAGTTTCACCAATACATATCACTGTACTTTTCAAAATCCATAAACACGGGTTTTTAATTTTTGCTGTAATTTTTATTATGTATTCAAAAGTCTTTGTAGCTCAAAATTAAGCATATCTCCTTTTTTCTAAGAAAATATAGCATCTGTGGCTACTATACTGTACATTTGGATAACATTCTTTATATTGTCCCCATTTGCAAGTCAGCTTTTAAAAATGAACAAATTATGTACATATGTATGATCTTATATAATGCAATAAATTAAGTTGTAGTGTGTGAGTTTTAAGGGATATATGTCTAACATGTTTTGGTTTTTAAATTCATTGCCTTGTTATATTTACACATTTTTCATGATAATGGATGGTATTCCATAAAATATGATGTTGAGTGTTAGAGTGTGAAAATAAAAGAAAAACTTTGATTAGGTTATAAATTTAGGCCCTTTACTCATTAAATAAATAATTAGTTAAACTGTCATAGTGAGGCATATTTGTTACATCTTATGTTGATATTTTGTCTTAATTGCCTGTGGGAAAAATACCAAAAACTGCTAGGCTATGAATTTGATTGTTTCTTTTTTTTTTTTTTCATTTGTTTTTTTTCTTTTTTTTCATTTAAATAGAAGTCCCAAACATTTAATTTATAGCGATCCTTCCTAAGCAAGAAGAGAATATCTGCAAAAGTTGTTATTTGACTTTGAGTTTTTTATAAATATTTGGTTTGCACCCCTGTCTAATTATTTTTTAGTTATGGCAATTGATATTTCCAATACTTACTCCCAATATAGAAAATGCCAATCCTAATGCATAACATAAATTAAAATATAAAAAAAAAAAAATCCCGTTTTTGATATTTTAGGTACTTTTAAAATTGAGTTGTAAGGTAAATAAAGAGCCCTCTTATTAAGCCTCAATGTTTTATTATACTTTTAGAACGAAATGCATTCTCTTAATGAAAACCAACCTAAAAGGGAAAAAAAAAACATTTTTTTTTAAAATAAAAATTCAGTGCCATGCCTGTTGAATTTAAATGCAGTGCAATTTACAATCTAATTGTAACCAAAATGCAATATTTAGGTGAAATAATTATAAAAGCATTTTGTGGTGTGTTGTATGTGAGATGTATTTTTGCTTGCCTTAGGTAAATATGGATGTTTGTATGGAACTGTGTTAAGCTAATTTGAAATCATAAAATGAGCATGTTACACTAAGTTTTTATCTATTATCAATATTAGAAATTGACCTATTGTATGTATATATGTGAATTAGTATACCAGATATTAGAGGACCTGTATGTAAATTGAAATTGTGATAGAATTTATAGCTCAAAAAATACAAGCATTTATACCATCAAATGTGTAAGAGGTTTTCTGTTGCATGAATGTTATATTGTATTCTATTTTACGCATTTCTTGTATGCATATTTTCAGTCGAAATATTTTTATGTCTCTAATTTAATAGATTTTCACCCAATGAAAGTTTCAAAAAGGAAGTTATTTTAAATTTTCTGTGAATTTGCCCTACTAGCCATTGGTCCTACGTCAAAACCTATTTAATCTTAATTGTTTGCACTTGTAATATCTAGCCTAAACATATTACTTGACACATTCATGGCGACATGAGCGTGCAAAGAGTTCAGCTGGCTTTTGTGACAGAAAACTATAATGCTTTGTTGGCAAACATTCTCTTACCTTGTGCTCTAAAATCCCGTAGCATGTTGCATTTTATTTTAATTGCGAGTTTGACAAAAGTTTTCTATATGTAAATAGTTGTGAATAAAGATGTGTTAAAGTTAAAACCAAGATGCTTGAGCGATCCAGTAAAATGAAACTTCAGTAGCTGTATTTGATTAAACTTAAAGTAAATTGTTGGTAAATTAATCTCTTCAGTTTTCTATGTCTGTAGAATGTTTAAAAGACTTGATTAATGCTTGTTTGTGTCCAAGGGATTAAATGTGTAATCCTTCATGGGCAGCTTCTGTTCTTCAGACACTCGTGTATTTCTCATCTTGTATAAAAGCATATAATCAATACTTTTCTGCTACTTTTAACTAACGCTTATACTAAAAACTTTTACACTAATTAAGTTGGAGGATATCTCCTCATTTTCATAGGCTATAAAAATAGGCTTTGTAAATGAGGATAGTCTGAAAAAAAGAACAATTAATTCAATTTCGTTTTTCTTTTTTTAACTTCTGAACATTGTGATTCTGTTATGAATGAAATGATTTAAATGGAAAGATACAGTTATGAGAATATTCATTAATATGCTCCCACCTGAATGTTTTTGAAACAGAAGTACCAGCTTGGTAGGTATTTTTTGATTGGATTTTGTAAAATTCCATTAAATGAGATAGATTGTATAAATTATCTGAAAAGTATCAATGCTTGTCTTATTTTACATAAAAATTAATTTGATATTGCAACTACGACTTGCAATTCCACATATGTGCCACAAGTTTTTTAATATATTCCTGTTCAACTGTAGGCTGTAATTTATACTTTGTATATTCAGATACAAAAATATGCATAGGAAATAACTCTTCCTACTTACCAGATTTTTAAAAGAAATAATCTTTATAATGAAATGTAGTAAGGTAAACTTTTGAATTCCTCACTTGTTTCGGCAAAGTACCAGATGTGCAATTGTTTTTCAGAGTAAACATTCTCTCCCACAACAAAACTTTAGTGGATCATCTGTATTATTCTGTGCATTTGATGCAAAAATACTGTTAGAAATTTTGATTTACAATTTCTGGGAAATGTTTCAGATTAAATTCCTTCAGAATGCCAAACATATAAGAGCACATTAATAAACTTAAGCCAATATTGTAATGAAACAAATGACCATTTGAAACAATTTTTATTCATTAACAAAGAAAATTCTTCCAAAAATGGCTCGGCACATAAATTATGCATTTGAATTTAGATAGCTGTAAACTTCACATAATATAACTATACAAAACTGTTTTTTAAGTTTGCTTTTGATATTATTTCTAATTTCTTCAATTTAAAATATTTTTCTTTGAATGTCTTCTTTCTGCTTTCAGGAAAACGCATTATCTGCCAAGTATCCATGTCACAATAAAAAGGAGAATTCAATCTTTTTTCAGATTCTGAATAATATTTTTGAACAATAATAAGAGAGAGGGGTGGAGGGGGGGAAATAAATGGTTCCCTACGCATATTTAAACAAATCTTTTAATACATATCGAAAATGTGTGCCTACTTTTGTACTTAAACACTAATTTAACTAAATTTGTATATCAATGTTTTTCAACTTCTGAAAATGTACAAATATATTACTTTTTTTCTTACTGTTCGCTTTTGTATACTCTTTTTGAGGCTTTACCTTATTGAAGTATTTATAATGTATTTAATACATTTAGTGTACTGACTTATACTATTTTAAATGAACAGAATTAATAGTATTGTTTACCAGAGTGACATCTGAAAAAGAAATGCTTCAAGTTATTAACTTATTAATAAGGGTCTGTTTATGAAAGCATTAAGGCTGTTAAATTGCCTCAATACTTTCAGTTCGGGCCAGCATTTGATTAAATAATATTTAAGAGGACATTTCATACAAAATGGTGCAGCTGCTTCATATATAGAATTCTTGGGGATAGAACTACTGTTTTATACTTTTTTCACTGAATAAGTACAACTGGTTTTTAGTATGAATGCAATTTTGACTTTTTATAAGTAAATCCTACATTGGTCTTGTATAAAATATCACGTTTTGTAATATTGTTCCTTATTTTGTAAAATATTTTTAACGCGATTTTTATATTTCTGCCATCGCATTTGTTTTGGAAGCGTTTGGGTCTTGAAATCCTCTTTGAACCTGACACTGAAATAGAGATGCTTTACTAATTTGCAAATTTGTATTAAAGAAACGTCTGTTCTATACATGTTCATAGCAGAGTTCATTAGGATTTCACATTGCAAACGCCTCGTATTATATTTCTTTCTCTTCATTTTCGTCTGACATGCTCAAATTGTTCATTGTTGTGCCTTAAACGCATTTTGTTTGAAATGTAGCAAAATTTTTATAAAGTATTGAAGCGCTGAAAATGTTTATAACTGTTTTTTCGTGTGTCGTGAGAGAGGAAGGAATGCTATTCTTTGTTTTCACTGCATGTCTGATTTTGTTAATGATTTTGTAGAATATGCTCTTATATTTATGTAAATGCACAAATTGTACAGTTTTATGTTTTTATAAGTTGCTTGAAAAATTAAAAAAAAACAAACCTGTGGACATTAATTTGTATTTTTTTCTCTCTTTTTCTTTACATTGACATTTTTCTCGCCAAGTTTTAACTTGAACTGTGCAAACCGTTCTAGAATAACATTCCTTTTGAATTGAAGAAATATTAAAACATATCTGTCCAACTTCGGAAAGGTGCGGGGAGGATAGAATACATTTTTATAGGAGGAAGGAAAGGAAAATATTAACCCTTTACGTACTGCGTTATGATCTGCAGTATTTTTTTTTTTTCTTTTTTTACAGAAATAGTTTGGCTAGGTATTTTCACTGAAAATTAAGGGATTTACATAAATAAAATGCTCAGTCTATAAGTATTTATTTCTGTACAGCTAATAAGTGTCAGAGTATTTACCCTGTGAAATTAATTACATACACTTTTTAATCAAAATATTTCATCAAAGTTTTCTAAGTTCTTAACTAACACATAAAAAAAATCAGTGATTTGATTCTTGAATTTTACTGCTTTTCTAGAGCGAAACTCTAAAGGAACAATCTGAACAAAATGGAAGTTCAAAACACAGCATCGGTTTCAAAACTATCTATGTTCCTTTCCTTGCTAAAAAAATACTCTTTATATATATATAGAACCCTTGCTGATATGTATCCTGAAAAGGGGGACTATAAAGACTGTCCGGGCAAAGTACCATCAGGATATTGGCAAAAATGGTTGCTGGGATGGAATTTACAGAGAATGGTACTTATAAGTAACGTCGGTAGATAAAGGGTTAATAAAATAAATTGATGAATGATATTGTACCAACTGTGCCTTTTTATGATTAAGATATTTTTCTACAAAAAATAAATACTGCCTGTGTGTCGTGCAGACTTATGACCATCCAACCGTATTTCATAAATTTGAAACTAAATTATTTCATAAGATTTCACAATGCCACTTCCTCCAGTTGCAAATCCACGAAAAGGTTGGGAATCAGCTCTTAGTTTTCAAAACTTTGACATCACGTTGTAATTTCTGCATGGCACATGGTGTAAATTAACAAATAAAATCTAAATTTTATTCCAAATTTCCGTATCTATTTTATTTATATATACTATATATAATTTTGCAAATAAATTGAATTTGTTCATACAATAACTAAGTCATAATATATATTAACAGTACAACTGTTGAAGGAGATGGGGCAAATAAAAGTTACAGTGCGCTTAGTTTCAACTAATAATGAAAATTAAAGGTTGCAAAAATGATAATAGTTCTATAATTGACCAAGTCGTAAATTGCGGTGCTCTCTGACAGTGTAATACAAAAGTCGAGATTGTTCTTGAATAACTTCGCCTGTTAAATGCACTACTTATATTTGAAGGTGGACTATAATTAAGATACAACTTTTTCTCTGTAGACAAAATGCCTCTCAAAAAAAAACTAAGCAAGTTGTTTGGGTTTTGTGAATTGCATCAATTCAACAACTGAACGCGCACCAACCACAACAGTGCAAGTTCTACTTAGCTAAAGCAATACACGATAGATGGAAGCACAAACTATCAACAATTTAGCTCAAACAATGCACGGCAGATGGAAGCACAAACTATCCCAACGCACAACCGAGGCCGTGGTAGCCTTGTGGTTAGGATGTCGGACTTCAACCGGAAGAATGGGTGTTAGGTACCCGACCCGCTAAAGACACACCATGTGCACTTGGGGATACGCGCATGTAAAATCCGTGGACCCTGAAGTTCCGAGAATACCGGAGAGTGGAGACTTTCCTTTCCCTTCACTCTTAGGTCGGAAAAGGAAAGTGGCGCCATCTGGTGTCATCCAAATACATAATGAACCAAGTCGTACTTCCCCCATTGTGGTGCTCATCTGTAAACCGAAGGCGCTCCCTTACTGCCTTAATTTCTGGTCGCTCTGCGAAGGGGAGTTTGGATACTCAAGCGGCATTAGAAACAACAACAAACCACCCATATTTTAGCTCAAACAATGAACGATAGATGGAAGCACAAAGTATCAACATTTCGATTTTTTAAATTCTACGAAGGTCTGAATCCTCAAATTTCCCCAGTCTATGCGCATGCGCCTTGGCGCAGATTCAGAAACCAAATAGCGATAAATGATTGCCAATGGCTGCACTTGGTTTGGTACTTTAATAACACTGTAGATCGCAATGCTGCGCAATTATTTACCGTTACGATTGTGTTGCAGAATATTGAAAAGACATATTATTATTTGGAGAAAACTGTTTAGATATATTTATTTTTGAACGTGATTAATAAAAGCAAAACACAATTAGAATTTTCAAACAAGTTGATTAGGCAAACTGATTTTTGTAAAGAACTGAAAAATAACGTTAAGCGCTTTAAACGATAAGAATTGTAGACACGTGTTTCAGAGCTTAAGGGGACTTCTTTTTTTTTCCATTGCAGCAATAATAATAACTGTAATAAAAAAAATTAACGTATAGATAAAACGATGAAAAAAATTAGATTTGAGGTAACTGCATGTTATTAATTTGACCAAGATTAGCCTAGCTGGGCCCAGAGCCTGCTTTTCTGTTTGCTGATTCTCGTTTTTGTATTTGTATAAGCTGCTTTTTAAAAATCTTCATTTTCATCACTTAAAAAAAATTCCATTTAAAAACATCAAATTAATGAGGAATAGGAACCACTCTTTCTAGCTTCTCAAAAGAGCCACACACATACATGAAAATGAAAGAACCAAAAGACCCATAGTCAAAGAACACACAACGTCCTAAATTTTTCTTCTATTTTGCCCCCAATTACCTCTTTATTTTAATGAGTATTAAAAGTTGATTGCTACCCTAAAAAATATGGTTGCGGGAGTGTGCAATCGGGGTGAGAAAAAAAAGGCAAAGGATTAAGTTAAAATAAAGAGCAACAGAAGGCATTCTGCCAAAAAATCAAGTCTGATATGTACAGTTTTTCAATAGAGGTTGCAACTATATGAGCAAATATAGTCATGCGCTCCCATATGGGGGGGGGGGGGGGGGCGGACTCTTGCCGGACACAATGGCAGCTTTTTGGCTCAATATATAGCTCAAATGTTAAACGCAAGAAAAGTGACACAATTCAAAAATGAAACAACTTGGCAAAACGAAATTTATTGTTTTCCCCAATACCATACATTCTTCATTCAAAAGAGTGAGATATTGAACTGTAATTCAAATAGTTTGCACTTATATACAGAGAAACCTGTGTATCATGTCGAGTTGCAGTGCAGCACTTTAGTTGTCAACTTAGTTAGGGGGTCAACTTTATAAAGTGTTTTTATTTTTTTTATTTTTTTGTCATTTATGCATTTATTCATTTGTAACTACTTAAAATAATTAAAATATAGCTCCATGTATTAACGTTACTTTAAAATAGTAATTAGCTATTACTTTCAATTATCTAAAAAATGCTTAGAAAAATTTTACCTGAATGACTTACAAACATATGTATCCTATACAACTTTAAAAGTAAGTACTTAGAAAATAAAGATATATATCTCATTAAATATGTAAGTTACTTATACGATGGTAAAGATTTCCTAAAAATATATAATTTTTCAAAATGGCTATATCAGATAGAAGAGGAAGAAACTTATTTAAGTAGTTTTCCCATATGGGTGTCTTACAAAGAGCTTTAGGTAAACTTTATATTGATGTTTCCTCCATCCAGATAAATACTGGTCAGTGGTCAATGGCATAAAAAATATTCTGGAGAAGTTATTTTAGTTTTATTAAAAATCTTTTGCAAAAATAGATAAAAATATATATGTATAGTTATAACTAGGCGGTCAACTTACAAAAGGTTTTTCATAATACTCCCACCCAAATTTGGCTTACATAAGTGATCAATATAGACAGGTGGTCAAGTTACAAAGGTTTCCCTACATTATATAATATAGATCTAATTCCATTCCTGAGAAAATTGGTCAATTTAGACAGGTGGTCAGCTTACAAAAGTGGCCAATTTTACATGTTTTACTCTATAAATTTAATACATATATGAATTTATGAAGCACATATATTTAATACCTTTGCACCATGAGCTACTGCATATTGAAAAATATCTTAGGGGGAACTAATGTTAGTACATGTATGTTGATTCTGGCCAGTGGCGTACGCAAGGGGGGGGGGGGGGGGTTAGGGGTTTAAACCTCTCCCCTTGAGCCCTAAATAATAGTGCTTTATTACATACTCGAATTTCTTTTAGTAGATTCAGAACATTATGAGCCCCCCCCCCCCCTTGAAGAAATTCTGCGTACGCCATTGATTCTGGCTATTTGCAGATGGGGGATTTAAACCTGCAAGCTTTCCCTTAAATATGCTCATTTTCTGCACAATGTACAAACGTGCAGAAAAAAATTGATGGCAAAATATGTAAATTTATAAAATGTACAAATCTGACACTGTTGCACTACAGGGGAGACCAGGGCAGTGGAGCCCTTGCCCTTATTTTTTTAAAAACAGGAAAAAGCTATGTGCTTGAAAAAATTACAGATATTTTTCAAACTTTTGTTGTAATGACCTTATTTTTTTTGCAACAATATCTGGAATGCATTATGAGTAAAAATATAAGTTGTGTGGATTCAACAAAATAGTCCACTGTGCCCCCATTCCTGAGAAACAGTGGACCATAGATCCTAGATTAACTTGATTTTTTCCTGATTACATTTTCTCCTGAGATTACATTCTAATGTGTTTTGGTCTAAGAAACATAATGCAAACAATATCATGAAATAAAATTACCAAATTTTAAAGGAAATCAAAATAAAAGAGAAACCATTGAAACTGAGAAATTTTATTAAGTGATTATTGTAAGTTTTAAAATTTAATGATGAAATACTGTAAGCCACATTTGAAAGCACATCCATGAATTTCCTGAGGACACATATAGGTCAGGAAGAAGCATAACAATGTCCTCCAATGAATGTGATGTCCTTTATATTAAAAATTTTCGCAACAACATAACGAATGACTTTAGTGTTTCTATATTATTCAAATATTTATTTTATTATTGAGAAATTTACTATTTTCATTACCATTATTTTCATATAAACACTTTGGAAGTTATGTGTACATGTGAATTTAAGTAAACTAATTAAGCTGCATTTTTAAACAGATTGATGTTCCACTATGCCTCATGTTGAAATGAAACAAATAAAGGCACTAAAATTATATATGAACTATAAATGTGTAAATCATTTCTAGAAACTTAAATACAGCATGATTTCACCCTTCTGGAAGGACTTTTTAATACTCATAGACATTTCAGGCATGATAAAATTAAAAAAAACTTTAAGATGGAGAAATTATTTTTAGCAGCTCTAAATATAAAATTTTCTCATAACGGGTACCCAAGTATTTCCCATATATTTTTGGCATTTTAGTTGCAAACAACCATAACTACGCTACTGTCTATGAGACTTCATATGAATGGATAGTAACATATTTAAAGAGAAAATCCATTATGTACCGGACCCCCCATATATAGGAAATAATATAAATACACTTCAGTTTTAATGGTAGATATATCTGGCATGTTGAGCAGTAATTCAAGCAGTTTGTACTCCGTAAATCTGAAAGCTTGCATTTAGTGCATCACAAAATTTGAGAATGTTTGCATTTTAAATTATATTATCATGACTTAATATTAATATTTTAAAACTAAATAGCATTTTAAATTTCATTTTCATTGATAAACATAGTATTTGATGAGAAGATGTTTACTTTCATATAATCAATGAAACCTAAAATAACAGCTTTTACTGTCAAATGCAGTCATATCTGTTAATTAAAATTCAAGTACATGTAACTTCTGACATTGCATGATAACTTTCCCAATGCACTTCAATATGATTAATGAAAAATATTACTTTAAGAAACACAACATAAACCTTAAAAATCAGGAATTGAATTTAATTAGATCACTACAAAACCTGTAAAAGGATTGCCCAAGTCCTGAAAAAAAAAAAAAGCAAAGAATATTAATATAATAACAAAACAATCACTGAATCCAAACTAATAAGTGCAATATATGTGTAAATATATACACACATATATACGAATATAAATTCTATATATATATATACAGAAGAATTATACTTGGAAATATATGTATAGTGCTTGTGTACCAACACATGAATTCGTTTTCTTTATTAGAATAAATTAGGGACAGGAATAATCATTTGCAATTTATTAACTGATGTAAATAATATGCATTAGAGGGTACGATAAGCTATAAAATAGTTCTACTAGATAAAATATTCTAATGCATTTTTTCTGCCCACACACAGAAATGACATATTACCAAACACATAAAAACACTTAATTTCTACCAACACTTTTTAAAAATATTCACCAGTGAAATTAAACCCTTGTTGCAGTTTGGAATATCTTTTACTGTCTATAGGGCTAAAATTCTCCTAGTAGTAAGGATATTTTTTCAGTTGCATTCTCTAAAAGCATAAAGAGATTAAGAGCAAATAAAGTATAAAAACAGAAGAGTGCAAGCTGAACTGCAGGGGAATAACAATGAAATTTACTGGATAAAATTTTAACTTCAATGACTTTTTTTTTCATGTATGCACACATTAGTACATTATCAAGAGAAAATTCCTAATTTCTTTGTCAGCTTCAGATTACCAGTAAAATTAAAACCATGATGCAGAATTTTAAAACATCTGCACCAGGGCTAAAATTCAACTAGAACTTCACATTTCTTAGTTCGCAATGACTCTCTAAAAAAAAATAATAATAAAATCCATGAGAAGCGAATAAAGTATAAACATTTGATTCAAACTATTGGACAAATTTAGAGCTCTAAAACATCAATTTTGTTAAAAATTCAACATATACCTATTGCCTAGGAATTAAAGAATAAATGAAAAATATTGTTCACTACGAACGTTATATTGAGCTGAAATTAGAATGATACATTTTGAAATTACCTTGGTTCTAAGTATTAAGACATCGTTGCAAAAAGATACCTATCTAATTTTAAGCTTTAGTCATTCTCTGATTAAAGTTTACACCACATAATAGGGTGCAAAGTATTCAAATCGCTGCTAATGTGCTTTATTCAGCAGGATATTTGAAATTGCATTACACTTAAAACACTACGGAAGAAACTGCACTTATATTCAAGAGAACATTCTATATGTACAGGATTTAGCAGAAAAGTTACATTTCTATGATATTTACGATTTGAATACAATTCCTGGTTATACAAACAAAAAAATCCTGAAATATATACCAGAACAAGAAACAAACTTGAACAATAAAATGGAAAAGAAAAGAATCATGTTTAAAACTGGATCGCCTGATTGATTAAATACACATTAATTGAAGAAAAGATTTTAACAACAAAACCTACTTCAGGTATCTTAATTACACAAAAGAACACGTGCAGAGGAATAAATCCTTTCTCCATGATTGAAGCAATAAAAAGGTTAATATAAGATAGCAGTAAGTTTGGCGATAATTGTTTTGGCGAGTTTTTTCCTAGCGCATGCGCATAGCATAGGGGAAATTTAAGAATTCAGACGCTCGTGTGGTTAGGATGTCGGACTTCAACCGGAAGAATGGGTGTTAGGTACCCGACCCGCTAAAGACACACCATGTGCACTTGGGGATACGCGCATGTAAAATCCGTGGACCCTGAAGTTCCGAGAATACCGGAGAGTGGAGAATTTCCTTTCCATTCACTCTTAGGTCGGAAAAGGAAAGTGGCGCCATCTGGTGTCATCCAAATACATAATGAACCAAGTCGTACTTCCCCCATTGTGGTGCTCATCTGTAAACCGAAGGCGCTCCCTTACTGCCTTAATTTCTGGTCGCTCTACGAAGGGGAGTTTGGATACTCAAGCGGCATTAGAAACAACAACAAACCACCCATATTTTAGCTCAAACAATGAACGATAGATGGAAGCACAAAGTATCAACATTTCGATTTTTTAAATTCTCGATAGGGCACGAACAACTCCTGTTTCAATGTCCCCAGAAGTACCGATTTTTAAGGGAAACTCGGCGGAAATTTTAATCACTACAGGTCTGAGGTGCACCAGCTCCGTGCGAAAGCAATCCTCGGCTAACAGGTAAGAGTCTGGTGGAGATAAGTGTCAAACCAGCGATTCTTTGACCAAGAGCTAGGTGCCTGACCGATCTGGCTACCTCAAACTCCTTTCCTCTTTTAAGTATAAGAAACCAACTGCGTATCCGCATATGATGCATTAACTAGTAAGCCAGGCGGTCATACGAAATGACCGCTGTTTTAGATATTATAAATTGTAATTAAAATGATTTGTGCAAAGGTGTCTGCTCATTCAAACTGAATTCCCCAAGCCAGGCGGCTAGGACGCCTCTTTGCTTACTGCCCCACACTACTATATATTTATTTACTATATAATCAAATTGTTTGTGAAAAATATATATTTATCATCGAAATAACTTATTGAAAATTTTATTATGTTTTTCAAGATAAAAGTTTTAACGAAACTGGGCAAAAAGAGCGCTGCCACTCTAATAAGAAAAATAAAAAAAGCGCAGACGATAAAGAAATTAATTAAAAAGAAAGAAAGGATTACATTAAATTCGCTTATACATTAATTTTTAACGGAGATTGGAAATACAGCGAAACCTCACTCAATGTGCTAGAGAAACGTTTTAATTATTATTAGTATATTTGTTACAACAATGGCAACTGCACTGATTTGTTTGTTCATACGGCAACAATGTAAAAATAAAATACAACGGGTCAAAAAAATCATTGAAAAATTAAAAAAAAAAACTTATTTAGTCACAACTTTCATTTTTGCAGCAATGAGTTTCTCGTGTCGTAAACGTTAACTGTGCTGAATGTGGTCCCGATCGGTAAAACGGCCTGGGATTCTATAGCGAACAGGCAGACAGAATAAGCCGCTTATATATAAGATTTTACTGCTTTACATACCAAATCGCATGTTTTGTATTTCACAAATTAAAATTATTTACGTCAGTATTATTCCTTTACATAATGTACAGAAAAAATAGTAGAAGGTGTTTCTAAATAACTACTTTTATACAACCGTGTTGAAAAAAATTCCCTTGTGTAAATAGACCGAAGAACAAAAACAAAAGAACGGAAACCGACATCAGTAGATGGTGAAGTGACTATTGCGGAGTTTCAAACAGCTCATCCGCAAGCAAACTATTAATGACGGAGATTTAAAAATTTCAAAATGACTCCGCTTTTGTCAATCGCGTCACAACTAAAACGGAACAGCTCAAAAAAGGGAGTTTGATCCATAAGCATTGTGACAGTTCCGAACGCGAAGAGACTAATGCGTCCCGTGTTGCCCGTTATCTCACCCAAATTGTGTGACTAATGATTCCGACTTTCTGTCATTTGTGAAGAACAAAGCACGGTCGACCATTGCGCTTCCTCCTCCATCCGGTGATCTAGCTTCTCTCTCTCTCCCTTTACGAAGAACGTCGGCTGCGCCTCCAGGTGAAATGGTCTCGCGCTTCCGGATCTGGCAGTACATGCAGAGATGGATGGCTCTTTGTTCCGCATTAGGCTTATCGGAGTGTCCCACAATGCTGTTGGGTAATTAGTTCGACGACAGGAGCCAGGCAGAATCGAGGGTCATGGCTGGGGGTTGTTAACGACATCATCCGGTGGAATCATACCCTGTATCACAATCCGGATCATGCGTTCAATCCTGCGGGGAAACACTAGACCCCCAATCAACATTTATAAACTTCTTCAGAAAACATTTTGTTACATGCGCAACCAGAACGAACATAATTCTTCAGAAAGAAGGATCTAGTTTTTTTTTTAAGCCTTTTCTCAAAAATTTATTTTTGTTACTAGCTTTCACCCGCGGCTTCGGTCGCGTTAACGTAGATTTTGCCAATCAATTCAGGTTGTTGGTCGAAGCAGGTAGCATTAACATAAAAATGATTAACTTATTTAATGCAGGCTAATATAAATTACGCTGAGATATAATGTCTATCAGTTAGAGAGAATGATCTTGTTAGTATATTCTTAATATCTAAGAGTTTTCTTTTTACGTAAACGAAGCACATTTTCTTTTCAGAAAAGTTTTAGATCATTAAAAATATGTACTATATTTAAAATAATTAGGTTCCTACGTCAATTTTAAGAGAGATGTACGTGGTGCTAGCAAATCGATGTTTTGGCTACAAGAAAATAGGTTTGTTCAAGTCTGGACAAACTTCTTGTTCAACGTGAATTAAGAGCATCGTACAGCTAAGAACAACTTCGCTGAAATTTTTCTGTGGGTGCAGGATCATTGTTTTGTCAAGGTTAGAATATGTTTTCCTGCACGAAGACTACTTTCGAGGATAATCAGCATTAACACTGCCCGCGTTAGTCAGGAGCACGTACAGTCAAGATTTAACAACTTCAATGAAATGTAACTGCTTAAAAATTATTTTAAAAATATTTACAATGTAAACTTTTCTATGGGAGTATCATCACAGTTCAGTGATGCTTTAGGAACTTTTCCGTGAAAGAATACATTTGGGGAAAAATTACATTTATAGGGCTTTTCTAGCCTACTTTCCCGTAAAAGTGCAAAAAAATAAACAAATAAATAAAAAAATAAGGCTTCATGTATCGTAAAAATATCAAAAGGGGGGGGGGGGGGCTTTTTTTCCATTTGAAAGATCTCGGCGAGCACATTTTCATGCGAGTTCGATTAAAAATCAGAACTCTTTTCTTCTTCTTTTTTTTTTTTTTTTTTGAATAAAATGATTGCAGACTTTACACTCGACTTAACATTAAAAGTTTTTGAATAACGTTTAAAAATTTTTTTTATCTTTTTATTCTTTTATTTTGTCTATTCAGTAATGTGTTTTTAATGCTGGAAATTATTGTTGAAATATTGAAAATCTTCATTTGTTTTTAAAAATTTTCCGATTAAAAATATTGATAGTTTGATATTAAATTACCGTAATGCAATACCCGAGAGTGTGACAGAATAAATTCGATAATATTTACTAACAATTAAAAGTTTTGTTTTTCATTAAAAGAAATTTGCTATAATTAGATATGAAGTGCATTAATGGTTGATAAAAAAAATATTTCAAATAATTTAGAAAGAAAAAATAATAAAAAATATTTTTTTTTTTTCTTAAAGAAAAAGGGAGATAAAAAATAGCTAGATTTAAATTAGATGTTGGTACACGGAAACGGTAAGCTCGTGTAGTCCAAGACGGAACTTTTTTCTGTGTGAGTTAGAAACACCATGCTACAAAGAACATCTTCACTGAAATAAAACTAAGTTAAAAATTTAAAAAGAAAAAGCAAAAATAATAATAGCAGTGTAAATGGTTCTGCTACAACAGAATAATCGTCTTGTCAAGTTCAGAAGCTTTTCCCTGCAAGAGGACTACGTTCGTGGAAAAAC
The DNA here is from genome assembly GCA_038502835.1 of Octonoba sinensis. NCBI lineage: Eukaryota > Metazoa > Arthropoda > Arachnida > Araneae > Uloboridae > Octonoba > Octonoba sinensis. The sequence continues at coordinate 9,173,997 of CM076606.1, read as the reverse complement.
AACATTTACAGTACGCGCTTCAGTCGGGAGCAAGTGCGGGCAAGATAACAACCTCAGTGAAATATAACTGCGTAAACCTTTATAAACAAATATTTGCAACGTAAATTTTTGTACGGAATGGGATCACAGTCCAGTCAATTTTGAGAAACTTTTCCGACATTAACAATTTCCTTTTAACATAACGTTCGCCTTTTAAACATAACTTTTGAAGTCGGCGTAAAATTATGATTAAAATATTTTGCAATCATAAATGAATTACAAATATAAGTAATTGAATTACCTTTTCCTAGGTAAAGTAAGTAATACATAGTGTACTTAATGGTAATTAGACTCTCATAATATTGGGCCGACTTCTAAAATTATGTTTAAAAACAGTATCTATGTTGTTTAAAGAATTAATTTATTTTTTACTTTTTAGCGCAATTTATAGATGCGTTGCTTTGAAGTCGGTTCTATTTTTTCCCTAAAAATTATTTTATTCTATTTATACATTTTTCATATGAATACTCTTTAAAAAAATACACACATAATAAAGCAGCAAGTATATCTGTCTGTGTCCGGCGTAGCACCAAGACCATTCGGCGAATTTTCATGTAATTTGGCACGAAATTAGTTTGGAACATGTGGTTCTGCACCTCGGAGAGTTTTTCTGAAATTCGAATTTGTCCTTTTTCTATTGCATAAAAGGGTTCTTTTCTATAGGAAGAAATTGTCGCATCGTTTCGAACGATACCGTTGAAAAGCCCGTAAAAAACTACCCCAGGAAGAATTTTGCTACATGCTAAAATTCGAAGCCACTATATTAACTAGAAAAGATGTTATAAACGTTTTTCTGTGCAGCTCGAAATTATTTTTTCACGGTTATTACTAACTTTAATATTTTTGTTTCCAGACGATTGATAAAGCGGTTGCTTTTTATTTTATTTGAATGGAGGCAATTCATACAGCGTCATAGGTCATGTGTCAAAGCGTATAAGCGATGTAAACAAAGGAAGCTGCAGTATCGTTTTACTTCGAGTTCGCTTGTTTAACATTATGTTTTGGTTTGAATATTTTATCGAGTTTTAAAGGATGTCATACTGCGTTGCATATGGGTCATCTGTTTCAAATGAATGTTACGAATGTTAAGAACTTGAGCTTCATAAGCATTGAAATCTATGAAACAAAAAAATGTCGAAATAAATTACGATAAATAAACAATAACAAAAACTTACCTTGCATTCGGTTGAAATCCTAACTTTTGCTGTGTAAGCTTCTTTCTTTTTCATTTCAGCTTTGACAGTAGCCGATATGTCAAAAAAAAAATGCATTGTTTTCTGACGGTTCGAGGAAACAGCTTTTAGAAACGAATTTTTCATTAAACAATAATGATCCTTTCTTTACTTTAGTAATCACGCTATTATTTCCAGTTACTGCCGGAAACTGCTCGGCATATTCCATTATGAAAAAATTGGTAAAATCTGATAAATACAACGGCTTATCAACAATAGAATTAGCCGTGGAGGCTATAAAGCATAAATTATTACTAATTAAAACTTCTTTTATGAAATTAAACTAATCTAATTAAAAACTAGGACTAAATAAAGTTCTAATAAGTTATTAAAATCTAGGCCTAAATAAAGTTCTACGTTATATAAAATTAACACTAAATAAAACACTATAACTATTGTAATACTTAATAACTTTCTTTTATAATGATTAAATGAAAGGTAAATTACTTGGTTTATAATCAGAAAAAGCTATGAAACTAGTCTAATTTTAAGATAGCTAATTTTGCTTCGTGAACTCTACGTACAACTCAATTAAAAATTTGGTAAACAAATCGGCGATCCGCGTTAACACGTGACGCGATGAATTGCCTCCATTGTTACCATGCCGACTCCTTATACATCTACATTTTTAACGAATTAGAGTTTATTTCTTTGCGGATTTTAGCATTTTGAGGAGCAACCGATTTCGAATTTATTTATCTTTTTTTTTTTTTTTTGATTATTTTGTTTTTTTAAACGAATTAAAATTTATTTCCTGCGGCTCACAGGCGATCGATAGCTCTATTTTGATTTCCTTATTTTGACATGTATTTTACGGGACCATTTTCCATATTGCGCAGGTGTTTTTTAAAGAAATATCATTTATAGTGATTTTGGTTATTCCAACTTTTTATTACTATTTATATATATATTTTTTTAGTCCAGTAAATTAGCACATATATGTTATTTTCCTGTTTGAGCTCGGATGAAAGTTTTTTCCGCTTTCAAAGCTTTGCTTGCTGCTGTTTGTTTCTGCAAGCTACAAAATTTCGTCTTTCTGTTTTACTGTCAGTGAATAATAGATAAAAATTAATTATACTAAAAATGTATTAATTAAAGCTATTCTAATGGATTATAATCGTCCTTTTTGTGTGGGTACTTGAACTAAAGAAACAAAATGCGTTTTCTTTTAAATATTTTCTTTTCCGTTTTGTTTCGTTTCTTCCTTTCTTTTTCCTTTTTTATCGTGTGTGTTTTGTAAAAAAAAGAAAGAAATGCTTAAAAGTGTAGGATCGCTGGTTGATTGTCGTGGGCGGCTAATTTTTAATTAGGTGGAATGCCATACATTTAAATAAAAAAAAACATAATTTACACGTAAAAAAGTTATCACTATATACACAATGGCAAACCGACTAGTCTTTTCATTTTTTAACACGGGCATAGCCGTACGGGTACCGCTAGTATATATTAAAAGGAACACCCACTTTCAGTGACTGTCACTAAACTAATCATTTGTATGATCAATTCCGTTTTGAAGTTGCTTTTAAAAAATCACCAGAGTTAGTAAAAATATTGAATAGAATTCAATTTTTGTTTCAGAGAAGCCTTCACTTAAAACTCGTCTTATTATTGCCTTTAATATTATTGCTTAATGGCAACAAATTCTTTTCAACAATGAATTTTATTATTAATAATTTACTCAACAAATAAAAGTCAAGCTTCGCTTTTCCAAATTAAAATAAAATACTGATTTTTCAGATAACGTCTTTTCTAAAGGACAAATGCAGTCAAATGAATGCACGATATTTATGGCAGACGATCGTCTATCGATTAAAAAAAAAGTCATTAAAATTGGTTCCAAAAGTTATGGATGAAAAAATTGCTAAATTTCCACAAATAACTTTTTTCAAAGTATCGAATATGGTCAAACGAAGCTACGGGACGTATGTGATACCACTCTCTATCGATTGAAAAAATAATCATCAAAATCGGTTCATCCAGTGAGAAGTTAGCTATCGATGGACAAACAAACCAACAAAAAAGTGACATAAATATGGTTTGAGAACTGATAACATGTTCTTTTTGTGGGGAAAGCCGGTCAAAAATTTTCTCACTCAAACTGAGATAATATGATCTTCCAAAGTTAAAATCTTTCCCGATTTTTTCTTCGCTCTCTCTCTCCCTTTTTCATTAGCAGATTTAAAGTTTTTGCATAGTAGCGAAGACGGCAATGAAAACTTAATTTAAAACCATTATTGCCGCTCCTGGTCATGGCTACTGTAAAAAAGTTATAAAACCAAGTGTATTAAGAATCCTATTTAAAAAAAAAGAGAATTTGCTTTTAAAAATAATTTTTAATGTAATGTTTTCTTATTTGTACTCAGTATATTTTATTTCATTTTTAGTTGTTAAATCTCTCGCGCTCTCTCTCTTTTTCTGTGCTATCAAATAATCAGAATAATCAAAATCGGTTTTTCCGATGAGAAGTTGTCGATGAACAAAACAAAAAAAAAAAAGATACATATGGTACGAATTGATAACCTTCATCCTGTAGGAAGTCTGTTAAAAAATATAACTACCTAAATAAAAAAAGTAAACTATGATTTATGAAAAAATTCTAAATAGCCTGATGTCGTTTGTTTACTGCGCTCAAACTTTAGAACACTTTAAATTTTCAAAAAACCTACTGAAATACTTATTAGTAGTTTTTAATATCTTAAAAGCAATGTAATGTTTAATAATGGCACTTTCTGCTTTTAATTTTTATGATTCAACGATTTATTTATCCACCATAATGTACGAATATTTCTTCTCAAAAATCATTTTCATACGAAAATAATATTTTCTTCTTTCAGAACCCAAAACAATGAAAGCAATTTCACTGACGCTTAATTTTAAAAAATTCCTGAAGTTTTAACAGAAGTGATCGAGTACTTTTTGCTATCTCGCATTTTCATTCATAACAACAGGACATAAAACAATACAGAAATCATTATTCTATTGAATGGGTAGAATTTATTATCCGATCTTTCTCACTTTATTTTATTCGGGCGAAAATGTCTATTTAAACGACATTTAATATTTTTTGTCTGTTTCTTCTGGCTGCATGCTTTTTACATTTCGATATCGATATTCGTTTGTCATCTGACTCTTGATTTTGATAACAATAAATGCATCATTATCGCTCGCTATTCGAATCTCTGTTTTCTCATAAAAAGTTCCCCCGCATAATAAAACAGCTAAAATGATGAGCCGCGAATTTCCATTCCACGAAAATAATTCTAACACGATGAATGGAGAGATAAAATTCGCCATTATTTTAGACAGATCGTTTGCTGAAAGCGGCACGGAATCGTTTCAATAACAATAAAGGATTCGTATCTGGCAACACCTAGCTTTTTCGAGGTGCGTAATGCCACCGATTGATCAACACTCGCAACGAAGTTCATTACCGTCTTTCTTTTTGTGATGTGTTTCGGCGAATTTATCCCTACTTGGCGAAAGTGTTTTAAACTTATATTTGAAATTGCTTTAAAAATCTTATTTATACCATGCAATTTGCAGCGAATAACAGCATATAACTGCATAATATTGCAAAATACAAAATTGCAATGACATTTTCAGTTCCCATTGATATGAAATTTTCAAATATCACTGCAATTTTGAACTCTACACTATTTTTCCTCCATTTGCAATTGAGAAATTAACGCAACGATAATCATTAATAACTTATTATTAGAAGAATTAAAGAAAAAAATAAAGCAAAAGTTTAATGTCATTTAAATATGTTATACATATATATGAACCGCAAATCATGTGAAATTCACATCCCGTTACATCCTGAGCAGTTGTGTAATCCTGGGAAAAAAAGGTGGAGGACGCTTACATATATACGCGGGGGTTAGCTTATGTTAAAATTCAAAGTAAGTGGGAGGACGTTTGTGTTAAAATAAAAAGGTAGGGGGACGCCGTCCCCCTGCGTCCCCTCTCGACTACACCACTGAAAGGAGAAACAAGAAATTCCGTCTAGAGCCATACGAGCCTGCTTTCCCGAACACACCAACATAAAATTGATAGCACTCACTCTCTCTCTCTCTCTCTCTTTCTCATTTAGCTTTAGCTCTTAATTCCTTCAAATATTCCTTTTTCAACGGTTTATACATATTCATTCATTCATTCATTCATTCATTCACTTATTCATTCAGTCACTTACTCATTCATTCATCCGGATATATCTTAAAAATCCATAACAAAAAATTTCCTTGGAAAATAGGCTCGTTTAGCTCTGAATGAAGTTGGGATATGTACATGCTCGACGTCATACGTAAAGTCCGCCCGATAAAGTTTGCTCCAACCTAATCCATTGTTTTATCAAGATTTATAAAGGTTTCAAATTTACATGTAGGCAATGATGTTACATTTTTTGAGCAGTTAAACTAAAAATGCTCAAATCAAAAAATATTTCTCCCCAAGAGCTTCTTCTAATAAGCGCGTTCATAGGAACGTGGATCTTATGCCCACAGTTTAGATAATTTTCTTCATTTTTGACCATCAGCGCTAATGTACAAAAAATTGGAGATGCTCCAAAATGGACGAAAAATTGTTCAAATCAAATGGTAATGAGATATTCTCGCCGAGATCTTTCGAATGCAAAAAACAAAATCTTTTGAATCGGACAATTCCCTTCAAAAGTTATTAGGGGAGACAAACAGACCGACAGACACACTCTTTCCCCATTTCAAAAACTTACTTTCAAATTTTTTATTTTTCAATATTTATTTAATAACATATTTTTGGCTTTTTCTTATTTTTAACGACATTTTTGCGATACATTAAGCCTCCTTTCATTCTTTTTTTTCTTTTTACTTTTACGGGAAAGTAGGCTAAAAGTATTGAAAATAATTTTTAATGCCCATCCGTATAAAATGAAAGGAATGAAAATTGCTGAATGCATTCCACATCTAAACATAAATCAAGAACAATTTCAAAGTGAAAAAATTGTCAAGAAACTGTATTAGTCAAAAGGCAATCTTTGTCATTTCTAATGTGACATAATATTATATTTGAACATATCAATGCATTGTCACCTTTGTTTAAAGGAGTATTTAAAATTTGTTTGTTTTTATTGAGTTTAATTTTGATGAGAACAAAATTCCTTGAATGTAATTTAAACTAATTGTGAGTAAATTTGTCTTTTTCTTTTTTTAAAAAATTTATCAACACTTTATCCATCATGTTTAACAATAGAAGTGCCGCGGTAGTTTCTTTCAATGTTTATGTTTACAAAGTGAGACAATTCTATAAATTCTTAAATTTAACAAGCTATTTCTGATTTGACTTTTCCTATTTCATGTTGTTCTTGTGAGGTTTCAATATTGGGTTTTTCTGAGCACATTACATTTTTATGCCGTTTCACCTAGAAGTGACAGCACCTAGAACCAGCCATTTTGACAAGTGAACATTTGAGTATTACTAATGTTTTGTTTATGCTACATGGAAACTGTTACTGATTAGAAATAAATAGGAGGACCTAAAAGAAGAGGTACTGTGTTCATTTACGAAAGCCGAGACTATCCGTCGGGAAAATACTATTCGGCAAAGAGGGTGATACGCTTAAACGGGCAGTTTTCGAAATTATATTTTCCGCTGTCAATTTTTGCTTTTCCCAGAGGATGATAAATTCTATTTCCAATTGGAATCTTTAACACAAAAAAGAAAAGAAAAATTAACTCAGAAAGTAAATTACTCTTCATAAAAACTAAACCTTTCCTAACCTTTATGCATTCTCTCACCCCTATTTCGGAGAAATAGAAGCAGACCCGACACATGCGCAATTTCAAGGAAAGTCTCGGCTAAGAAAATAGACAGTACAAGACTTTTTTCGTCGCTTGTCACTGAGAATGAGGGTGTCCACCAATGGTAAAGTCTCCCCAATTTCGGTACTCAATGATCTTTAACTAGCTTCACTTTCTTGAAAGGACAAAGATATCAGTTGAAGTGTAATTGATAATGGCGTGAATATTGCGGGTAGAATAGCAAATCGGAAATTTTGAAGGAGCTTCCAGATCTATTTCTCTATGTTGAATGTAAGATTACATAGGGCAACGTTACTGGAACATGGCATCTCCTCGCTGATCACCCGATGCTCTGGTATATTGACAACCTCTGGTACATTACAGAGGTTGAGGCAGAGAGAATCTGAAGAGAACTGAACTGTTTCGGTAGGAGAAATTGAAGCCTTCGTTTAAATTCTGCACATCCACTATGTTTATCAATTGACTGTGATCCACCCAGGTTCATAATAATGGGAACCAGTCTTTTTTTCCCCAAACATAGAAAACAAAATTGAAAGAAACCACATCACTAAAATAGGATGACCTAATCTTCACTGTGTATCAAGGGGAAAAAGAGAAAACGTTCTGTTTCCCAGTTCCATACACTGTTAGAAATTTCATCATGAAATTACGGTGAAATGACCGGCAGCAGTCTTTCCATCAAATTCACCTTTAAATTTACGGTTTGGAACATTCTTCTATCTTTACGGGACCTAACCATTTCCAATCAGCTTGGTTAAAAAGCCGTAAATACAAAAGTTTACGGTTTTATAACCATTTAAAAATGGTTTCAAAATAAAAGTTTTACCGTTTATGAACCACTTCGAGGCGTAGAATTTTCGAGGCGCAGAAACCGTAAACGAAGCTTGCGGGGATCGAACCCGGTGTGTATGGTATAACAGCCTTGCTCTCTAACCATTCGGCCATCTGCACCACACAAAGCGGTCTCTTATTTATCAATAAATCGTCCTTTTCAACAGGAAAATTGCATTAAAAATGAGATTTCAGTTTTTGATTGGATCCAAAGCCATCATTGGTCTAAATTTACTGTATATTGACGAAAATCATTTTATTTGCTGGAAAAATTAAAATACAAACAAGTTTCAGCAGCTCAAATTATGGGTTCGCTCATTCGCAAACAGTTCGGGAATCCGATGTCTCCAATTTTTGATTTGCGTGTGTATGTCTTTCTATTTCGTAACCACTGCTTAAGCCACTTATTTTTCTTCTTTTTAGCCTACTTTCCCGTAAAAGTAAAAAAAAAAAAAAAATAAAGCATGAAAAAAGGCTTAATGTATCGCGAAAATATCGTTAGAAATCAAGAAAAGTCAAAAATAAATTAAGTAATTAAATAAAGATTGAAAAATAAAAAATTTGAAAGTAGGGTTTTGAGATGGGGAAAAAGTGTGTCTGTCGGTCCGTCGGTCTGTCTGTCGGTCTGCCCCCCCCCCCTAATAACTTTTGAACGAATTGTCCGATTCGAAAAACTCTTTTTGCATTCGAAAGATCTCGGTGAGGACATCTAATTTCCATATTTTATTTTTTGATTTGAACAATTTTTCGTTCAATTTTGAACAGTTCAAAAAATTTTAACATTAGCGCCTATGGGCGAAAATGAAGCAAATTATGTAAACTCTGGGTACAAGATCCAAGTTCCAATGAACAAGCTCACTGGAAGAAGTTCTTGGCGTGAAATATTGATTTGAACAATTTTTGTTCATTTTTGAACAGTTCAACAAAAAAAAAAATTAACATAGTGCCTACGGGAAAATTTCAATCCTATATAAATCCTGATCTAACGGGCCGATTTGCTTGGAACAAACTTTATCGGAAAGCTCTTATGACGTAGAACATGTACAGATAAAAAGTTCATCCAGAACTAACGAGCCTATTTTCTTATGAAATTTTTTGATCGGGATTTTCAGGAATATTTTTGAATTAATGAAAGATTAAATGAATAAGCAAAATAATGAATGAATAAATGAGTGAATAAATACATGAATGACTGAATAAATGAATGATTGAATGAATATGTATTAACCGTTGAAAAAGGTATATTTGAAGCAATTAAGAACTAAAGCTAAACGAGAAAGAGAGAGAGATAGCTAGATTATAAATTTGAAGCTGGTGTATAGGGGAAAGTAGGCTCGTATAGTTCTAGACGGAACTTCTTGTTTTATATACACATGCAGATTTGAACTGATAAATCTTTATTCATATTTTAACAACAACGTACGACCGGTAAGGTTTCGCAACCAAGATGGCCGCCCGATTCTTATTGAGCGCTTGAAAATTACGGTTAGTTAAACGTTCTTTAGGATAAACAGAGAATAAACGATTTTTTTTTTTTTTTTTTGCAATCAGCGGTTTGAGTACCATCTTTTTAATGGTTATTCAACTGTTGTAATTAAATATGGTAAAACAACAATCAAATAAATGGTTATTTTACTATTTTCTTATGGAAATTTTTAACAGTGTACATCCAGTGGTGGTATTGGTTATACAAACTAGACAAGTAATACAATTCCACAATAATTCAGAGGAAATATAACAGATTAGGTAGCAGGAAGCTACACAATAACGGTGGAATGATGACGATAGGCAGTGCATTTTTTTTTCTTAGACTCTGCCTGAGTGCCTGGGAGGGGGGGAGGATGTTTGCGTGATATTCAATGAGACAATTAATTCTTTTAAAAGACCACACTAAGTCATTTTACTATTGGCTGAAGAAGTACGAGAGTTCCCGTTTAGGTCAAAATTTTCGAATACGTAAACTTGAAGGTTCCGCTGAAACTCACAGGGTACAATAGTACAATGACCCCTAAACAGTGAGGACAATATCAAGACACAAGATGCACAAATAAAATGTCACCAAAAAGCATGCAACAGATGCCACAAATCCGTGTGCCAGGCAACTGCTATCCAAACATTAACCTACATGTTGTTGTAATTTATGCAGCATGGATTCAATTCTCCCCCCCCCCCCTCGAGGTGCTAATGTAATGGTTTTCTTTTCTTTCCTTTTTTTGAACATTCACGGAAAAGTATACTAGAAGTCTGAAGCAGAGGACAGCAAAGCATGGCTCTTTGTCAGGGTCTGACTTGCAAGTTTTCATGCCCAGGGCACTTTCAATGTTTCCTGCCCCCTTTGAATAGTTAACTTTATATATATATAAATATATGTATGAATGTATGTTTGCATGTGTGTGTGTGTGTGTGCTAGGGTCGAATGGAAAATTGGTTATTATGAAAATATGTCATTAAAAATGAGTTATATTTACCGTAATTATCGGTAAATAGCCCGCATCGTTGTATAGTCCGCAGGAAGAAAAATTCATTCTAAAAAAATCAAGTTCGGTGTATATAACCCGCATCGTTGTATAACCCGCACCCAGAAAAAAAAAACATGGGATACACCCCTAGAAAACAATACATTCGCCTGTAGCGCCCGAACCCCAATCTGCTTTGGACCGTCGTTTCGAAAGCTGCGACTTATTTCTCTACATTTTGTTTTGCAGGAATAGATATTTCGATATTTTTGAACGGTTGTTGTCTTTTTAATAATATATATATTTTTAATTTCATGTATTGCCCGCATCGTTATATTGCCCACAGATAGTGAAAAAAGAAGTTTTTTCGTGGATAACCCGCGGGCTATACACAGATAATTACTTATGAATTTATTTTTAATTAAACCGGTTATTTCATGCTACAACTTTTTAAAAAGAAATTAAAATTATATTATGGAAAAAATTCCTGCCCCTTAGAAAGTTCCTGCCCAGGGCATGGGCCCTGGGTGCCCGTGCGGTAGTCAGGGCCTGCTCTTTGGCTACTTGAACGCGACTCTTCACGGTTATACAACTGAAATTCAGAATTTGGAAAGGGAAAATTCCACTTTGCTTTCAAAAAACTCATTCTAAATAGTATTATCAAATATTTATAAAATAAAGATGAAATTATCTTCAATAGTGAATCAAACTGATTAGAACTTGTATTTATGCTTGTAACTAACAATACTAATTAGTTATTTGTGAAATATTATAAAACTTTGTACGTAGCTTCAAATCTATGCTCTCACTAATTTACATGTTTACTACTTGTAGTAGAGTTTTCTTTTTTTTTTTTTGTTTTTATGAATATATTTTTTACGTATGCATGATAGTGCATTCATTATTCCATTAATTAAATTAGAACATTTAATTGTAATCAATTCGAAAATTTTCAGACCCTCCAAACAGTGAAAGTGGCTCTTTAGTTTCTAAAGTTCGCCGGCTACTGCCCTAAAGAATAAAAATTTGCTTTGAATTTGTCCTAGGCGATTGACAAATTATGCACTGAATATTCATTCAGAGTGATTGACGTCAAATCATATGACGTCAGAGTTTCAGTCGCCAACCTTTAGAGTAACCCCGTGAGATGTCGCCAAAGGAGAGACCATTTGTGAGAATAAGACAGCGATTAGTGAAAGGGTTTTCTCTCTCCTCCGCTAATAGGTGTCCGTTTGGCGAGAAAAACCGTTTAAGATAAACCGCTCGTTAACGTGACTACTTTTATCGCTTTTTTGTGCGCACCGCTAATGGGAGGTATACAGGAAACGTGGTGCACTATCACACTTGTGAAGGAGACACAATGGGAGAACGATCCTTTGTCGAACAGGGGTGCCCGATTCGAGGTTCCAATGTTTAATTCGTGGGCAAGGGGCATCCGGTTAGTCGGAATCAGTTTAGTTTGTTGGATTCGAAATTTGAAGGAGCTTATAGAAGATATGCAATCTTTAGAACTTTATTTATTCATGGCTATTTTTTTGCTAAAGTATACCACAGGGTCAAATTTCAAAAACTTCAAAACTTTTGTCGAATGTTTTTGCACTTATAACCGCACATATTTTTATACAAAAAGGGGGTCTTAAAATCCCAAAACATGTGTAGTTTGGGCTTTAAACTTGTTTTAATTTAGTGCATTGTTATGAGTTAAAAAACTTACATAGTCATATTTCTTATACTTTGTATATCTAATGAAAACCTCATCTTAAAAATACTGCCTTACTTTTCAAAAACAGAAAAAAAATAGCTCACATAAGCACAAAATGATGTTATGTGTTTCTTCCCACGCCCCGTTAGAGTTACAATAAATAAATCTCCAGTTCATATTCCTTCTAAACGTGCTTGTATTAAGGTTCCTAACCAGGGGGGGATCCAAATATAATTTTAGGAGGGGGCACCCAGGAAGTGAAAAGTAGTTCTCCCTCGTAAATATTTTAATAATAAAGTTCCCATCGGAGCTTTTATGCTTTTTTAGTATCCCTTAAACCCAGTTGGTCTATAAAATTCAGAAAAATGAGTAAATATTACTTATTAATTACAAATTTATCTTATTCCGTTTGGGGGGCGGTACGGGGCCCCTGTGCCCCCTCCCCTAAAATCCGCCGTTGTTTCTAACTTAAAATACATAGCATGCTGGTTCACATAGCTCCTTATTTCGAAATTCTTTTGATAGGATATGAACGTCTATTGTTGAGCTATATTAAGCTTTTCGGGAAGTTAGCTTCCTCTAACAATAAGATTTCAGAAAAAGTTCACGTTATTTAAAGTAGCTCTAGTATCGCACCACAATATGCTTAACAAATAAAAGGCACTAAATAAAGTTTTTTCTTTTTAAGTTGCTCTATATTTACAGGTGAAATACTCAGAAACTGCCGGCAGGGTAGCGTAGTGGTAAGGCACTGGCCTCGTGCGACCAAGTTCGCAGGATCAAACCTGGCCCAAGTCGGTGGATTTTCAAGATGTAGAAAATCATCAGCGCCCATGCCGTATGATAATACGGCATGTTAAAGATGATTTGAGTATCCGTTTGGCTTGGGTTCTCACGGCTAAATTAACTTCCTAGTGCAATTTCGCATCACTTAGAGCTCAGGTGCCGCCATCTGTAATGATGTAAAAATTATCAAGTGGTAATGGCATCCGCCGATGGTGGTGCTACTTGAAAGAATGGATGCCGGTTTCCGGGGCATTAGGTCTGCAAAGATTAGTGACCGTACGCAGCCCCATTAGAAAAAAAAAAAGTACATAGAAACTTCTAAAAATAAAACTGCTATTAGAGAACTTCATTCATTACGAAATTTTAAGTTTTTAAGTAAAGCGAGGTACTGTCTATTTCGTGTCTCTCTGATGTCCACTTGCAATAAGTGTTAAGCATATATACATACATTTTTTACATGATTTATTAAATACTATACATCCTAATTTCATAAAAATTTAAGTCTGCAGTATGTGTGGGCTGAGTAAAGCTTAGGATCAAATAGTTCAGAACAATATATGAGCATATTTTTGAATGCACATCTCCTGGATTTTAATGATGTAGTACACTAAAAAAATCTGAGTAAACCAATATATGGCCGCACATTTTGTAGTTGCCTCAAAGTTTAGATGATTGAAAGTTGAACTTCATTTACCATAATTGGTGTGTAATTGGAAAATGCTATATTAAAAATATATTACAATATAAAAATACATTATTTTATAAAAAATATTAAAATATTTTCTAAGCTATTCAAAATGCTATAAATATTTGCTCGTTTAAACGATTGCTAAGCTGACCTGTATCTGTCCATCGGTATAGATGAGGCGGTAGAGCAGATTGCACAAATAAAATGTCACCGGCCCAGCAGCATTGCAAAAAGCATTGATATCATGTTACACCCAAAGGTTTGAAAAAAATACAAATTTGCTAGATACAAAGGAGAGTGTTTATTTGCATATGTGGCACATTAGATGGTAAAATTAAGTACCGTCATTTGCTGCCAACAAACTTTATTTTTGGTACAACATACCAGCAAATTTTTTACAGTCTTATAGGTTGTGTTCACTTATATTCACTGTAAAAAAAAAATATTGTATGCGGCATAAAAAAATGATGCAAATTTGCTCGCTGCAAAGGATGGGGCTAAATTTTACTACACTTTGGTGCCACCTACGCAAGTGAGAACTCTCATTTGTAGCTAGCAAATTTAGGTCTTATATACATCTATTGGGGGGGGGGGGGGTTGAGGGGGTAGGGCTAAACATACTACCGAATTCACTGATGTGTTGCCAGATTCGACCACGAGAGCTGCGGAACGGAATTAGCCTGCTCTGCCCCTTATGCCACCGGGCGGGTAACCAGGGCGTGATTTACATACGGTTCCACAGGTCCATGGACCTGGGTACTATTCACCTTATTTTGGTGCAGCTAAAAGTTGCACCAAAATAGTGTGAATTTGCTATTCAAATCTCACTTTTCGTTAAAATAAATGTGCATAAATGAAAATTTTCTTGTTTGTTGAAAAGTAAGAGGTAACTAATGGCGGTGGGAGCAAAATTTAGGCCAGGACTAATGTACAACATATAAGCATGAATGTTTGATTGGTTTTCTAATACACAACTACTTTAAACACATAGAGTTTCTATGGGGGGGGGGGGGGACCAATGTTTATCAGGACCTGAACATCACTTCAACTTGATCGGGCCCTGCGGGTACCGGTCAGTTAACGATGGCACCATTTAAACAAGTTTAGGGGTTGTAATACTATTAGAAATTAAAAACTTTTTTTAACAGCATTATTCAAAAATGCTATCTATTTTTATAAGGCAGTATTCTTTTTTAATAATAAAGACATTTTGAACAACATTTTCGAATTGCGCATTTCTCAGTGCACGGAAGCGGTACAAATGGAACTATATACATTTCCGGAAGTTGGCGAGAGATAGCAAGGATGAGAATATATCCTCCTAAGATGTTACTTGTCTGCTGTTCATTCCCTCCAAAATGTTTCGCGACTTGTTTTGCGCACTTTTTCAATCAAATCATTCTTTTTAACTGAAATTTGTGCAGCTAACGTAGAATGATATACCTATAAATAATAATTTTTCAACAAGTGCAACAAAATTGCTTCCAATTTTAATGAGGTAACTGAATTAAAAATGTGTAATTTCCAGATTATTGAAAATAAAAGCAAAGTACTTGTGCAAATCAAATTATTCAAAACGCTATTTTTTTTTGCTGCTCCAATTATAATTTTTATTGAACAATTGTTCATTCTTTTACTTTTTAAAGCAAGATTTCAACTCTATTAATTAAATAAAACCGGGAAAAAGGATTTATAGTTCTCTTGTTTCGAATAAGGCTTTATTGTCAAACTGTGAGTATTTTTGTGTATGAATTAATTATTACTCGCTCATTTACAGATCGTCTGCTTAAGGACTGTTCCTCCTTAAAACTGACTTTTATTTACTACCTGGATCCCAGAAGACAGTTTGTTGATTACACTATGACGTTAAATGGAGCAGATACGTTTCCAGAAGATTTTGACGGAAACGTCTACGTTTTAATGAGCTTAATGTGCCACTTTTTCATACTTTTCTAAATTAGGTTTAGCAGCAGTTTTAAAAAGAGGTTATCTGATTGATACATGAATGTGGATAATGACATTTGTTCATATAAATCTCGGTTATGTTAATTTTGTTGGGTAAATCCGAATTCACGATCTGAAGTTTTCCACGTTCCATGCAGTTCCAAAACACATGTGCTGAATTTTGTTCGATGAATGTGTGTTTTAATACGCTGTTTCTTTACAGCTCACAAAACGAAAGTAATTACATAGAATATATTTGCTTTTTATTATAAGCTGATCGTCGATATCAGGAAAATTCCCATCTTGCGGAAGAAGATAACAATTTTTAAACCGCCCCCGATGCCAACTTTTACAAAGCCAATAGAATAAGTCGGAGTGTCGCAGACAATAACGTCTGCCGGATTTTATTTTCACAACCGCTTTCAAAAGAACACAAATCCATTTAGAGAACATATCGGAGAAATGATTTAGAACAGGGCTGCCTGTTTCCACCTGAGCGGAATGAGAAAAACGAACGAGCGGTTTTCTAGAATTCGAACAAAGCTTAATGAGTTCATTTATTCCAAAAACAAAGGCTTTGAATTAGCAAATGCATTGCTTGTGAATTTTTGATGACCCGTACTAAACAGTCCTATTGTTTTAGGATGCCATTTTGTGATGACTATTTCGGCTAACTAGAAGTAGAGTTTCCTCTTTTTATGCAATTAAACAGAGAGAAAATTTAAACTGCTTTGTTTTTGGGAAACAGTTTAAAGTGGAGTTGTGACGTTTGCTAATGATAAACATGGAGAGTTTTTTTGCATTTAATTTCCTCAATTAGAGGTTTTTTTCTGCTTGTGTTCTTGGGATTTATATACGAGTATATAAAAAAGGCAACAATACAGGGGATTTATTTTGAAATTACAGTAAAAAAATACAAATATAAAGAACTTTTTTATTAATATTTTTTTAGCCCACTTTTCCGTATAAGTAAAAAAAAGCGTAAAAGAGGGCTTAACAATCCTTTAAAATGCGATAAAAAATAAATAACTAAATATACATTGAAAAAAAAAAAAAAAAAGCTTGGGAGCATGGTTTTCAGAGAGAAAAGGAAATGTGTCTATTAGTCTGTCCCTAATTATAACTTTTTAATGAATAATCCAATTCCAGACAACAATCTTCCTCCGAAAAATCTCGACAAGGACACCTTATTCCCATATTTTTTAAAAAATTTTTATTTGAACAATTCTTTTGTTAATTTCGATCCGTTAAAAGAAGCATTAGTGGGTACGGTGAATTTGAATCGTATAGAAATCCTGATCCAACAGATGAATGAGGGAAGAAAAACCTTTATCGGAAGGAACTCTGAAGCAAAGCATGTACAAATAAGTAGTTCATTCACAATGTAACGAGCTTACTTTCCCTTGAACCTTTTTATCTGAAATTTTCAAGGAAAATAATTAACGAATGAATGATGAATAGGTGAATGAATGAATGAAGGAATTAATGGAAAAATGAATGAATGAATTACTGAATGACTGAAAGCATGAATAAATTAATGAATGAAATAATGAATGAGTGAATGAATAGATGAGTCAGTGACAGGAATAGAAACAAATATTAATAGAAAACGAAATTAGATTTTCCGCATGCTTAACAATGGCGAAATTATAGGCTGGTTGAGTGAATCAAAACGCTTTGTATTTCACCCAAAATAGAGATCCGCAGTCGATGTTTTATAAAAACTGTTTAGAGATGCAAAAAAAGTTTTTTGGTTGTTAATTTTTAATGCATTCCTTGCGTTTACGTTCTAACACTTACAGTTTAAGTATCCCGCAACGTGTACTTATTTTTTAAACAATTCTTCTGCCACTAAATATGGAACGTTACTCTTGACGAAATGGTAACATTTTAAATGATCGAGTTTCTAGGGAATGAAAAGTCAGAACGTAGAATTTTTTCAAAGCCAAAACCAAGGATTCAGAGGGTCAGAGAGAGGAGTAACGAGGGCCTGCTGACCATGTGGACGTCCGAGACTATGGACATGGGCCAAAATGAACAGTTGGGGGTTCAAGAAGGGTTGTGTGGCAAGGGCCACAAAATGAACAAAACTTTTTTTCCCGCCCCAGATTGAAGTGATTTTCAGCAGCTTACCATACAGTGAAAGTATTCTTGCAAAATATCATCGATGATTTATTACTTTATTGGCATTATTATTAAATGCAATTACTATTTATTATTCAATTGCAATTTTTTGTTGAATTAAACTCCTTGTATATTACGTACTTTGACGTTCTTATACTGCATTTGTAAGGAGGTGTTAACGAGATAGTTCTCGGCCTTAGGTCCCCACATTGGGTTAACTGGGTCCTGGGCACAGTGTGAACAGAATTTAGACCGAAATTTGTTTTCGAGGTGGCTTACATTGAATTGAACACTTTCCTTGAAATGAGTCAAAGTTGACACTAATGTCTCGGTTGTAGTTGTCCTCCAAGTTTCACATCAGAACTATCGACGTTACAGATCGCGGATACTCTCAAGAGCTCCCATTTCAAACGTATGATCTGATGGGTCGTCAGATTTGGAAGTGCTCAGAAAAAAGGGTCAGCGAACACCACTCTCGGCTAATATTCAATTCTTCCCATTTTCAGCCGATTAGTTAAAATTTTATCGCTGTTGGAATGTTTTGGTTTCTCAAACGCGCCCTCCCCCGTTTAATGTACTTTATCTAAATCGCTTTAATTTTGACATCGTTTGTAATGTGGTGACAACTTTCACAGGTGTTCGCCTTAATGTTCCTTCAAGGCAATAGGTAGTTAGATAGCAGTGGGGCAATTCATCGTCTGCTGAAAGTCTGAAGTTTAGAAAAAAAATCTTCCAGAGAGAGAACATTAAGATAGCAATGGGGAGGAGCTGCTATCTGCGCAAGTGATAAAACCTGTTATTTTGCTCTGTAAAAACCAAAACAGCCATTCCCGGCACGGGGAGTTTGATTGAACAGCTTCCGCAGCGTCACTTCCGGTCTTATCGGGACGCTTTTTGACAAGAGGTGGCGCTGCTAATGACTGATGGGCCGAGCCATTGCCAGAACCGACAATTAAAAATGCAGCAGATTGAAAAATCATTGCTGGGGGAGTCGGCCCATTGTCTGCCTTTCCACGGAGTCCGGGTTATTTTTCTTAATGGATCCCGCTGCCCCCAAATTACCACAATTACCAGAAAGAGCCCCTTCCTCCGCGGAACGATAGAAAACGATATCCCATAATCGAACATTTTTGGTCGTTCGGCGACTGCTTTTAGTTCTAAAAAGTTTCGGAGAGGTGGCCATTATGCTGGCGTTTAACGAGCCGCGGAATGGTGTTGCCACTCCCGCTTTTAAAACTTGGTGGGGAAAAGTGTAAATTTAAAAGGGGGGATTGTTTATCGCAAACAGAGTGAGTGAATGGTCGTTGAAATTCGAAACAGGAAATCGTTTCTCGCTGTGGGTGTTTTTAATTGCTTATAGTCGATGAAGAAAACGGCCCCTTTATATCCTTTCTTGCTCGAATGATGTTTCTGTGATTGACACGTTGTTCGCGAAGGAAAAGAGGAAACGCATAAAGATTGCAGATCCCTTTCTCCCGAAAGCACAGAGCAACTGTTACATCTGAGCTCGTGTTGCTTTGTACAACAAACCCCGAGATTCATTCACTGTGTAGGTCTTGACATTTTGCATAAATCAATTTAGGTGCTGCATGAAATATTTTTACTAAAATCTACCTTACAACACAAAGTTATATATTAAACGGGTATGGCTGAGATAAAATTACAAAGAGCTTCTAGATGCTTCAATTATTTGCCGTTATTCAAATTTCAATTGAACGAGCCGCATTTCATTTTCTGTTGAAAACGTTATGGTTCAAAGGATAACCGGAATCACTCCGGATTGGTTGTGTGTTTTTTTTTTTTTTTGTAGGAAATAGAAATATTTGAGACATGTTGTAAAAGGAGATATCAGTAAAAATACGAGAAAAGACAATTACACTGTACAGCTAATTGTTTTTAAATGTAGGGATAGGAAAAGCATTGAAATCGGGCCAGTACGAAATGATAAATAACAGATGAATAAATGACTGAATGTTTTGTTATGACATGGGTAGCCGGAATGGTATTTCCGACGCAGAGAGAAACATGAATCAAATTCATTTTAAAAGGAGATCTTCGTTATTTCGGTGTATCTTTTTTTTTGGGGGGGGGGGGGGATAAATTTTGATGTAAGACCCATACTTCCCTATTGCTTATGATTAATATTTAAGGAAGTATATAGTTCTTTTTACCGTATTATTGCCATGGTTTGGTGATCCAAGTCTAACAGATAGTTATATTCGTAAAATTTATTTTTCAGAAGAAGGGGAGGCGGAGGAACAGCATATTTCCATGAACAAGAAAGGAGTCACTAGGCTAAATCAAGTTATAAAATTATGATAGCAATATATAATGCCACTTCTGTGATAGTGAGGTTGCAAAAAGTTTTTTTTTTTTTTCATTTTAAGCGTTAAGTTCTGTGAATTCTAAACCTAGGTTATACTGTAGGGAGAGCATTTTTTTTCCGTACATTGACGCTATGCTGAGAAGGATTACATGCAATTGGAGATTTTAAATGCAAGGGGAAAATTTACATCGAAGGGAGTTGTCTTGTAAACCCGTTACAAGACAAGACCCGTTAGAAGAGGCTGAATGAGCTAAACTGACAATAGAGTGCTTAAAAATATTGGGATAGGTATCATAGATGAGCAAAAGTACTACGAAAAGAAAATACATGAATAAATAAAATAAGGCAAAATAATATAAAACTAAATTAAAAAAAATAAATTAATTAAAATAAAAACTTATTCAAGAGAACATCAATATAAAGATTAAATGTCACTCAACCCGTTTAGCTAATCAAAGCTGTTAAGTCATTTCGGAAAATACCGTCAAGCAGGCAGCTTTTTAAAAAGATTGGTTAAAGAAAATTGCGAAAAGGATCATAGTTTTTAAACAGCAGTCTAAAGTGAATGATCCGTTACACTAAAATGTGTCTATTTTTCATAAATACTATCAATCCAATTGCATCAAAGAAATTCGGAATGATCATACTAAAAAAGATTTATATGAGAACAGTTATCCAGAACTATGCATTAATTAAGCCAAGCATTTTTTAAGCACAGAAGGAAATTGCTTATCTCTTTCGGTACAAGGTGTCCAATGATTTTTCAAAATGATATCATAAATTAGAGACCATATATAGACAACTTGGATAAATCTTGCTAATTTGACGCCAAATTTGGTGTCAGAAATGAGATGTCAAATAAGATGAGTGCTAGCGACTCTTTATTTTCGATATTTATCAAAATTCCCAGAGAGCACAAGCTAAACCGCAACTCAAAATCGACTTCTCAGGAGAAATGTTTGAAAATGTTGACCAAAATCTCAAGCACCGTTTTCTTTTTGATTTACATTTACTGAGGTTAAATAATGACCACGATGGATGAAGATGTTGAAACTTCGCGGCAAGGTTCGCGTTAAGGGAGCTTATGAAAGAAAAGAAATCACACAAAAGTTTTTACTTATCGAATTTTTCTCTTTCAGAGTTTTTAAGTTTTTTGACTTTTTCTGTGGTGCACGTTTTCGTGGAATTAGTCTAAAAGCGTTTTTAGAAGCATTAATCGAAAGAGTAAAAAACATGTAAAAATGCTATCGTTACAGTATCAAACCAAAGACATTATTTCGATAAAATCGTCAGTGTACTTTTGACACAATGACTACTTATATCAAGTACAATTTTGAAGATAAATACCCTATAAACCGTTGAAAATTACACTAATATACTATTCCCTTTTTTATACCTAGTACCCTTATTATTTATAAATGCATTTTTTCAGCGATATTCTTACCTTCAAATTTTACGAAAATGGCAAAAATCATTTCAATTTTCCTCACCTTCGATTTGAGTCGAAAAGAAGATACTGATATAAAAAAATAACAAATTGAATTGTAATGGAATATTATATTACCTATTGAAGTTCGGCTATTCTTAATCCAACATGTTTTCTATCAGAAAATCAGCTTTTCCATTGGGTGCCAAAGGCAGGCTTACAGTGACGTCACAGCATTAAAAACAGCCGCCTTCTTTGAATGGCCGCACTTTTGCTAAAGTGAAAATGGAGAGTTTTCGCATATAAAACCACCATTTACAAAAAGGAACCTCTCGAAAATGGATAATTTTTACCCTCTTTGTGAGGTGTCAGAACCACATAAAAAAGCTCATTTTTTATTCCATCTTGCCTCCATTGAACTTCACATTTCGTAGGCAGACGACTGTCGCTCACTGTCCCTGTAACCGCGACTGGAAACAGTATTTTTTTGAGAGGGAATTGATGCAGACATCTCGGTTTCGAATGCGTATGCGGCTTTTTGTGTGTAGAGACATTGTCATATCGGCTGGGCCCTCACCCCCTGGGAATGTTCTAACAGAAAAGGCAGAATTTTGGACTTTCTCGGGATGCAAAAAAATCGTCTGTGGGGGAAGCGAGAAAATCCGTTAGCCAAACAAACGTGCGTTTTGTGCTTTAAAATAGGTCTCTTAGAATTCCGGACTTGAAAGAGATGGTATTTTGTGCTGAAATTTTTTATGCATACAAGAAGGGTTGTCCGGCTCAAAAGATAGAGGAGTGGGAATCGGGGAGCAGACGACTCTTTCGTTCCGATCTCGCGTGGGGTTGACACAATTCGGAGATATGGAAAGAGGGTGATTAATTCCCCAGCGGGTAAACCATCATTTCTCCTACCCGTTCAAAGGCGAAGATTGTAAAAAAATGATACCTGTTTAATGTTTTTTTTCCTTTTATTTTTTATTAAGAAATACATGAAAGGTTGTCTGTGGACATTTAAACATAAATTTAAAAAAAATCGTCATAGAGAGAGGTCGGATTCAAAAGCATTTTCATAAGGGATAAATACAAAAGAGTTTGTTTACTTGCAAAGTTAATGTATATTTTTATATAACAATTTATGTTGCAAAATGTTACTTTAGTTTGAAGCTCATAATTCTTATAAATACTCTAATAATTAATAGTCCTCTAGCATTAGAATTAACTTTAAGTTTTATTGAAATATAGAAAAAAATAAAGGAGATTAAAAAAATGGTTTTAAAAATTTCATAATTCAAAAACATTTCTTAACTGGAACAAGATTAAAATTTTCAAGAATGAATGAACGCGCAAAATGTTTTTGTGATGGTACCCAATTGGACGCACGAAATTCTTAAAATACTTGTGCGGAAAACTTTCGAGGAATATAAAAGTTTTTTTAAAAAGTAGTTTAGATTGAAGTTATTTCAATTAAAAATTTTTCTCTGATGTCAAAATTTTACATTATACGCTTCATATCAAGGGATTTCTATTATTCTTTTACAACATTATATCAGGCAGTGAGAAGCAGAGGGATAAAAGTGACCAAGAAACGATTCTGAGAAAAACGCGTTCAAAGTTTGGACATTATGGGAGATTTAATGTTAAGTTTTTTCTAAATCACGTTGGAGCGTAGCAGCTATTAGGGCTACCACTAAAATCTCTTACCACTATATAAAATTTTGATTTCCCTATCATTTGCACCAGTTATCTCCAAATTTTCAATTTTGTCACTTGCACCCCTTTGCTTCTGCGTGCCTCTATTTCAATAGAACTGAGCACTTAAATGCTTCTTTGACACTTACTAACAAATATTTTTATGGTTTGAAATGCTTTAGATCACATTAATTTTTCCTATTTCTGTCTTCTTAAAACTAGTTTTCTGTCTTATAATTTCGTTTTTAGAAAAAAGTTTGTTTCAGGATACGTTTTAGTCTACTGAAAATAGTGAATTTGTCGATAAATTATTTATTATTTACTTTCCTAGAAATCCAATATGAACGAACAGCATTAACGAAATATGCAAATTTAAATTTGTTTCTTTTAAAAACCTGAATTCAACTGGCATGTAAAATTTTAATAACAAAAATCAATTCAACTTTTACTTGCATAAAGTTTCTAACTCCTTACTAAACTGTTCTTTTTTTCTCTTAAATAAAAGCCTTAACGTATAGTTTGGATGAAGGTGGGGGCGGGGGGAGATTTTTCCTCTTTCCTCCTAATACAATATCCTCTCTGTGAACAATTCCCCTGCCGGTACAAACCGCGGTTTCCCTGTGCAAGGAATTTCTCATTACATTACTGCCCTACCACTTATAGAACAATTCATACTTTCACCACCACACATCCAGGTATTCTCGTAAACACTCAATTACTGCGGATCCTAATCGGAAACGTAGGACCTGGCCTCTCCACGCATTTTTCCTCTCTGAAGCGGAGAATTATGATGCCTCAAGTGGCAACATCTCATGCGAGAGACGATTCTTTTTCTTGTTACTCCGTTAATAATGGGAAGTCGGCAGGTTTTTGTGTTTACTATTGTAGCCGCAGATTTAATTTTGAGGCTTCTTTTCCGGAGTTTCGTAACTAAAATACGGATGTAATGACTTTCTCATAATAAAAATTCCTTGTGTTTAGAAAACAATAACTTGTAAAGAAGTTTGACATTTTGTTGTAAATCAGAATGTTTTAAAAATTAAAAATTTAAGTTAAAAAATGTATCTAACCAACTTGGCAATAGTGAAGACTCATTACATAATATTCAGTTTAAAACAAGATTAAAAACGCTTAAAGTAATAAGTTAGTACTGTTACATTTCATGTTTGTGTCATTGAAAATCCAAATATCCAAATTAAATAAGGAGTATTAATAAAATTATAAACATTCGTTCTTTTGGAAATTACTTTATTTTTTTCTCGTATAATTACAACTTCATTTCAGTCAAAAGTTTAATTAATTTTCTCTATCGGATGAGGATGATGAACTACTATATTTAATACATACGACGCAAACATCACGAGATCTTATGGTATGTATAATAATATACTTATTTAGTAATTACAATAATATATTTAGATATGGTTTTTATTTTTATTTACTGATTTATATATTTTAATTGCTACTTTTTTCCTACGCTGAATTTAGTAATTTCTCTTGTCTTTTTTATTTATTTTGACTTGAATACGTCTTTAAATTTGCTACCATACGGGAGAAATCCAAAAAATCTAATGATAACAAAATCGGGGGATACAGTTTGGCGTTGTAGTTCCGAATCTATCCTCTACATCCAAAATTAAATAATACCACTGGATAGCTAAAGGATCAAAGAATTCATTACGATAAGCGAGAACAGTGACGCATCGCGCAGGGTAAAGAAGGAAGCGACGCCATTTTGAGGTTATTTTGCTGCGTATTGAAATTTGCAATTAGTATAGTTTTTGACTCGTAGAAGCTGCGATGTTCGTTTAAGTTTTAATCATCAGTTGTCGTCAAAATCTATCAGTTGCATATAAAACATTAATTTAAAGTAGTGGCAGTGAATATAATAAGGTGTTGGAATTAAAAAAATATCGAAAACATATAGATAATGTCGGCTTATACGCGTCGAAAAGACAAAATTATAAAGTTATTAATTAATAAAGTTATATTGTAACACAATAGTTATTTGTTTCCTTGCTTTTATTCTAAATACATAAATAAAAATATTTTATTTAAAATATATAACCCGTTACAAAAACGAATTCACGTACAACACACGGCCGTGTCCATGACACAGCCATACCCCACATTTTTTTGTTCCTTATTTTATTATTGCTTCTGTGATAATATATTTATTATAGTTTTTGTGTACTTAAAAACTTACTTTTGTTCAGAAACACACACACACACAAACATGAATTTATTTTATCATATTATTTAACCTATTTCATACTTATTGAAGAATATTTAGAATGAATACTGTGACGTTACAATGAACTTAAGAAATTCGCTTTGGCACTACACTTCTCGTGTGTGAACTCTGTAAAACATTTTTCTCTGTCAGCGTAGTTTCAATGCAAAGAAAACAACATCTCCTCATCACATAACTAAGTTGTGCTTTCGCCCAACTGAGAGATCTCGATAAAGCGCGTTTTTGCTTTAAAAATTGATTTCCGGAAATTAGTTTTAGTACTAGTGCATAAATTACATCGTATAAAACATAATTTCATCTATAGTTCTCGAATTCATCATAAATCTTTATGTTACCCAAGATTGGCCTATGGGTGATTTCATGATTATATGGTGATTTCATGACATATAGTTTCAAATGATGTGAAAATAATTTGTAACTAGAAGTTCCGCCTAGAACTATACGAGCCTACTTTCCCGTATACATCCAACATAGAATTTATAATCTACCTGTTTCTCTCTTTTTCTCAATTAGTATTATATTAAAATACCTTTTCAACGGTTTTTACATATTCATGCATTCTTTCACTCATTCATTCATTCTTTCACTCATTTATTCTTTTATTGATTCATTTATTCATACATCTATTCCGAAACATACTTAAAAATCCAGATCAAAATGTTTCAAGGGAAAATAGCCTCGTTTAGTTCTGGATGAGCTTGGTATCTGTACATGTTCTACGTCATATGCTCCTACCGATGAAGTTTTTCCCAAGCGAATCCGTCTGTTAGATCAGGATTTATATAGGATTTAAAATTCTTCGTATGTGCTAATGATAAATTTTGTTAAACTGTTCAAAAATGAACAAAAATTGTTTAAATTTTAAAAATATTTCTTTTTTTTTTTTACTTTTTAAAAGTTTTTTTTTTTTTTTTTTTTTTACTGTTTAAAGTTCTTTTTTTAACTTTTAAAAGTTTTTAAATTTTTGCGGAAAAAAAACGAAATGAAGAAAACAAAGTAAAAATTTAACTAACTAATAAAATTATAAGTGAATAAAACAAAATTAAAATAAAAAATGAGATTGCTTCTACGTGATGCGAGCTATTGTATCATACACATTAAAAATTACTGGTCACTTAAGTAGATGTGTGTTTCAAATTTCCATAAAAGGTGTCTGAAATTTTAATGGTATATAAAGAAGAAGAAGAAAAAAGATAAACTTGCTAATTAATAAAAACAATTTTAAATTTAAAATTTATTTTTACTAAGCCAACGCAAAAAAACTCTTAAACCACAGATTTTTTTAAAAATTTACTTTATTTCTTTAATTCATTAATTGAATAATAATAATTAATATTGTATTTTGCCTTATTTTATTAGTTTATTTATTTATTATTTTGTTCCGTACTTAAAAATTTGTTAAAATACAACATATTTACTAGAGCATTACTTTTTTAACATGAAAGTAATACATGCGTAAATATGATACATAGTGCTGGCTAATACTAAATCTTCATGCATGCTGAGCATTTACTAATTATGCATATAATGGAAAAGATAATACAAGAAATACATGTGCAAAAACAATAACAAATATGTAAATTATGAAAAATTGCTTAAAATTTGGGAAGTAATACTTTTTCATAAATTTTTGAACTTACCTAATTTCGAAAACGTTTTCAGACATTCGAGACGTCCTTTTCAGATTTTTTTTCTGAATTATTTGTGGCAAGATAACGTTTTCTAGAATGGAATGCTAGGTAACGATGTAGGTTGTACCAATAGTTCGTCGTTCGTGAATTTTAAGGGTGTAAAGGAATGTAACTTCTAAATTTTATCGTCTTTAAAGAACTCTTCACCTCCAATGATCTACTTTCAAAATGTGTGACTTTATAGGGTATGTGTTGCCTTTATCGTAATTATCTATTGTGGTGAGGCATCATAATACGCCTCAAAATGGTGACGGATTAAAAATGAGAAAATTCCATTTCAC
Organism: Octonoba sinensis; assembly: GCA_038502835.1. Taxonomy (NCBI): domain Eukaryota; kingdom Metazoa; phylum Arthropoda; class Arachnida; order Araneae; family Uloboridae; genus Octonoba; species Octonoba sinensis. The sequence continues at coordinate 9,146,733 of CM076606.1, read as the reverse complement.
CCCGTCTTCCCCCGCCTTCCCCTACTTGTTCATGACCCAATTTCTGACCTCTTACTTCGTGTTTTGATTTAAATTTTGTGTCCCATTTTTGCACCATATTATGGTATCAGTAAACATATAAAAATCTCAAGAATTACCTAAACTATGAATCGAAACAAATGATTCTAAAATATTATTTTATCGTATATACTCTCCAAAATTGAAATAAAAGTTTAAAAGCTGAAAATTTATTTCTCAATTTATTCTATGTTTTGAATTAATTTAATATTTATTTAAATGAAAGTTAATAATTAATTTGAATGAAATTCATTTTTCATAGCTACACGATATTTCAAAAGAAATATAATATTTTTCAAAACGAAATCACTCTTTTTAAAAATATTTCCATGAGGTAAAACGATGTATTTCACCAAATTTATCTTGTTCAAATTGTAGTATGCTACTGAATTTGTATTCTGCGGTTCAACTAGTTCCGATAAGAACAACTTTAGAACTGATGTAATTCTTTATTTAAAACTAGAAAGACATGCATCTTATTCTGTTTTAAAAGTATATATGTTACACTAGCATATGCTATGTATTATCTATTTAGCATTTTGCTTTCTCCAATAAATCCACATTTCCTTATTCGAACGAATAACATCGACCCAGAATACGTTTTTTTGATCATTCTGAAAAATATTGCCTCTCTATGAAAAGAACGACAACATGCATGTGTTTATGTTCTTTTCATGCCTCTCCGAGCGTAGAATAATGCAAGTCAGTTCGAAATCCCCCACCCCCCTTCTGGGCCATGCAAACCTTTCTATGTATAGAACGGGGGTTGGGAGAGAATGAAGCACCCAAAAGTCCGATGGCACAAGAAGAATCCATTGACCACACTTTTGTCGCTGCCAACACTTCACAAAAGATCTTTTGAGAAGACAGAAAAGGAGGAGAAGAAAAAAACGTTCTATTGTCCGACGTTCTATACCTCCCCCCCCCCCTCTCTGGTGTGCACGAGTCGCGAATAGCGTCCAGATACAGACTTAAGAATAAGTGGCAAGTGAATAGGTAACGGAGAATAAACATTCGGACCTTGTAAATGCAAGCGGGGGAAATAACTTTCGGAAGGAGATTTTGTTGACTTTTTTATTCCTGGACCCGATCCAAGGACTGACCTTTCGGAGGTCGAATGTTGAGGGATTCGGAGGGATGCTCAGGAGGCAGGAAGAATTCTAGCAGAGAGGCGTGTAGATCTTTATCGCTAAATTGAGTTGTGGGATTTGGATCCTCTACCACCCCGCTGTACAGAATGCTAACAATTAGACTATCATTAATACTGAATGGAAACATAGAAACTACAATAAATTCAGTAGAAATGGTAAAAATATTCCAAGTCTAAATATGTCAGGAAATGTTCTCGCAGTTTGTGTTTAACTTAAAATTTTGTGAGTTAGCCTGAATTGCGAGTTAGGAAAATAATGTAAGACTTATGACAAAAATTATAAAGCAGTTTTTAAAAAACGTTATTACAAAAACAAGAATGTGAGTACTAAAAAGTAAAAGATCACCATAAATAAAACACAAGTTAGCAAAACGTTACTACAAATAGCAATTTCGAGGCTACGATGGAGACCATTCAGCAGTGCAAAAAAGGTGCTCAACAAAGTTGTACGTGAACACCGGAGTGAACGCAAAGCTGTTCACTTACAGCTTTCTTGTGTGTTGAGCATCTTTTTTGCACCGATGAATGGATTCCATTGTAGCCTCAAAATAACATTGTTTTGACAATTGCTGCTCTATTTACGTTGTTTTTTTTTTCTTTAGCACAAAGTATTTTCGTTGTAAAGCAAACAGATGATTATTATTAAATTTCTCAGAAATTTTACTAGCCGAAGATCGAAGTCAATTGGTAAAGAAAAAAAAAAGTTTTTGATAGTGCTGAGTCGTCTGAATAACAATTATCGCAGTCCAAATGTGAATAAAAAGATATCACTTTTATAATATGAAAACTAGATACAATTTAACTTGAATTATTAAGAAATAAGTGAAATATAGAAATATAGAAATGAGTTCTCACCGAAACCTTTCGAATGCAAGAAAAAAATCTTTCGAATCGGACAAGTCATTGCAGGGGGGCGGGGGAGGCAAACAGACACACATGTTCCCCACCTCAAAACCCTACTATCAACTTTTTTTTATTTTTCAATCGTTGTTTAATTACTTCACTTATTTTTGACTTTCCTTTATTTTTAACGATATTTTCCTAGTACATTGAGTCTTCCTTCATACTTTTTTTTTTTACTTTTACGGGAAAGTAGGCTAAAAAATTGCTAATTTGAAATCTTTTCAGTGCTTACGAATTTAATATTTATTAAATTGTGCATTTTTGCTTAGATTTTTTAAAATTATTTTTCAAAAAGGATGTTATCAGTATAAGTGCTTGTTAAATGATAAATTTTTCAAATAATTTCATTAATTGAAAATGCAATTTATTAATTCCATCCAATTACAATTATAACGTATTGCATCAGAAAGACTTGAAATTTTTTTTCTCTTTTTACTTAATTTTTTTCTTCTAAAAATATGCACGTACCGTTGCTTAAATAGCGCATAGAAAGAAAAACGTATGATTCTTAGAATTCAATGTCTTGCAGTTGGGTATGAATATATTGAATTTTCAATTACTGGAATTATTAGGAAAAATTCAGTATTTTGCATGCGATACGATTAATTACAAAAAATCTAAGTAAAAACACGATTTTATGGGTATCCACTTGTTCAGCATTAAAAAGGTTTTAAATTAACCTATATATTTAGATTTTTTTAAATTTGAGTTTTTGAGTAAATTTATTCAAAAATTGCAATTTTTGAAAATGTTTAAATTTTCCAAATTTTTAATTAATTCCTGAAGCTGAATGCATTTTGGGCTTATATTACATACCTGCCTCATCTGATGGCCTGGGTGCATATTTGTAATTTCCTTTTCTGTATTGTAATATTCCAACTTGTTTTGTTACGTACTATCTGTTAGATTGGACGAGAGTCCATGAGATAGCAAATAAGCTTAAAAATGCATGTGACCTGAAATGGTCTGTATTATAGTAGTAAGAAGCTTGGAGCAAACAACAATCGGCGAGTCAAAACGCATTTTAATTAGTAATTACACAGTTAAAGGGTTTTTATTCTTTTTGCAAGCGACGTTATATTTACTGGTTGAAGATCGGTGAAGTCGATAAAGGTATTACTTTAATTTTGTTTTTGGAGACCGTTGTCTGCATTCTAATAATTAATTGAGGGGACTCTTAGACATTATTTCTTAACGGTTGTTCTTATCGTAATGGGAATTTTAAGATATCATGATATTGTTTTGGTGACCATATTTAGAACCTGTTATCCTTACTCTAACAGATATTTTAACTTAATTTTTCTTTATTTTTTGGGAGAAAAAGATGAACGAGCATCAAATTTCTTTTTTCTTTTTATCCATTAGCAACTGACACCTAATGGATATATATATCAGTAAAGTTACTACGCAGGGCGGTCCAACCCGGGTGATACCCAAAATGTAATAAAGAGCTATTGAACAATACACTTACTTCAATTATACAATTTTATACTGATGCTATTATTTCAACGCATAACAAAAAATAAATCAAGTTTACTGAAAGTAACACCAAATAAATAAAACAGAATTTCTTTAAGGGTTGGTCACACCACAAATTACCACCCGCGTGACACTCATGCTAGAAGCGCTACTGTATGCATACAATTATATATATCCTTTTGTTTTTCTTTTTTGATTGTAACTGAATTTTTTTTTACCGAATTTGGAACTTATTATTATTATTATTGTTGTAAGGTTTTTTTTTTGAGGGAACCGACACATCGAAATATATTAAAATTTTACAATTTTAAATTATGCAATTATTTTTGAAATCGATGATTAGTTTCCCTCTACATTTGGCCATCTTTACAGGTTTATTTCGTCAATTTATATCTACACTTCTCAAGAAATATTATCTAACTTGTTTTATGTAACCAAGGAGTTTTACAAGATTGCTTATTGTTTTTTCAAAAATTTGATTGTTATCAATGCTCAAAATTTTGAAACTTTCTTGTTACATTTTTTTTATACATAAATTTTATTGCAAATGTGCCCTTGTTATGGTCGCTCGAAAAGCTATTGCGCCATCATGGAAAGCACCCCTGTCGTCTACAAAAGCGGCGCTCTATCGGGGCAATTGAAAGGAAAGAAAAAGAGACGGCATGGGGCGACGCATATTTCACGCCCCATGATGGGGCGGAACAAAGGCGGACAAAGTGGCAGACGACAGGGGTCCAAATATTGGCCCCGCACCAGTCAAAAGGCTCTTTTCTTCGAACGACCCATTCACTGAGTGTCCGGCAATGGCGGCGAGCGTTTTTTGTTTCCTTTCCCTTTTTCCCCCTTTCCCTCGACTGACGCGTGGGCGATTTTTTTTTTCATATGGAAGCGCCGCATATGTCTCCTACCTTCTGTGAGATGTCCCGTTCGATCAAAGATTTTTCATTTTGTGTTTGCTGTTTTTCAAAGACGAGGGACAGTCTAGAAACTTAACAAAATGATGACCACCTAAATTGACTTTTTTGAGTAATGAGTCCTTTTTAAGAGAATGATTTGCAAGCAAGATGTCACATTTAGTTTATTATGTTCAGAGAAAACTTAATTCTATAGTGCTGGAAACGTATCTGATGTGAGTTTTTTGAAAATACAAAGCAAACCCTCTCCAAAGCCCTTGGACTCAAGCTGTGCTGCCAATCCTAATAATACGTATCAATTTCAGGATTGTTACTTCCCCCTCATCAGAAAATTCTGGTTACGCCACTTCAGCGTCCGAATTACTTGTGTAAGTTGCTGTATATACCAAGAGCAATTATATAGCCATCGTTTTTTAGCTTAAATGCGCAAATGAAAGTTGGATGTACGTGCTTCTATCTCCTGTGTTACATTTAAAAATATTTAACACAAAACCTAGAAGAAAGTACTTGTAGTTTTTAGTTTCTCTTTTAAAAAGCAGCAGTTTAATGCTTTTACAAATGAATGAAAAAATCAACTTTATGAAACAGAGTAAAAATACAATTTAATAAATACATGTGTTCCGGGATAAACCAAAAAACATTTTATCAAAGGAAAAATGTCGCAAGATTCAGATTGTAAGAAATTCGCAAACTTACACAGATATTACCATTTAATATTTTATGCAAAATAGTGAGCTTATTTCTTAAAATTTTATCAATATTGATATTTTTAATGAATTTACAGATTAAAAAATATTTTTGACCAACAATGGTTTTTTCTAATAGCAGAAGGAAAAAAATGAGGTCTTATGAAATGCTGTCGCTATATATTAATTCATTTTATTGACTGCATGTTTTATTTATTTATTTATTTATTCATTTATTTACTAGCTGCATTGATCGGCTTTGCACTGGATACCTCGAATATTCCACCATTCCTTTGCGGAACAAGACAGATGTCATGTGACACATGTTCAACACTTTGTTCTATACAAATAAGAAAAAAGTTACTGAAAAACCTCCCATTACAATAGGTACAACAGCTTTCGAAATTGCCTTTTAAAAAGAGCAGCAGTCCATAAAAATCCCTTTTACATCCACGACATTAGTCACAAATAATTCCCATTAGACTTAAGACAAAAGTCCCTAAATGACGTTAGCAGCTCCCAAAAAATAATCATCAGAATAAAGAAAACCATCTCCAATACAGAAAGGGTATCAATCAACAGACAGCGTCAACAGTACTTATATAAGTCCTTGTTAGGATGCAGACAACTGTCCTTTACGGAATCCTTTTTGGAATACGGATGTAAGTTGTTAAATAGTAAAAACGACCGTCTTCATAAAAATTGCCATCAGGAATATCCCAGTTAAAAATAAAAAGAATAATAGTCCAGAAAATTTCCCATTAGAATAATAAGGAAAACAAATGGTTTTTGTTTTTTTATTTTTAAAGTGCGGGAGAGTACGGACAACTGTCTTGTAAAAGTACTTTTCAAAATGAGGAATTCAAAATAAATCTATAGATTTCCCATGTCCCCCGTACTGCAGAAAATAAATTTTAAATCGTTTAAAAAGAAAAACATAAGAGAAAGAAATTAAAGATTGTCTTCTCCGCAAAATGCTGAAAACGTTCGGATAGAATAAATTTTAAATCGTTTAAAAAGAAATAATTAAAAGCAAAACAAAAAGAAAAAATATATCAAAAATCGGCTGTGCCTAAAAATACTAGAGTAATTGTGAATTGAATTTTATTTTGGCAATAATTATATAGGAAAAATGGCAACGTACAAAAAAAATTTAAAAATAAAGCGCTTTAACAATCGTCTGAGGAAAATAAATAAAGATTAATTACCACAAAAAATAATTTCGAACTACAGAGAAGAACGCTTATAACTTCATTTCTAGTTAAATTAATGGCACCAAAATCAAAACGATGGAATAAGTTCTTTATACAGAAAAAGCCTTTTTTTTTTTTTTTTTGTAATTTTAGGGTCCTAAAATTAAAATTCGAATGGATTGGACTTTTTTTTAACACGCTTACGGCCACCTCCTGGGGACCAAAGTACCTCTGCGACGTAAACTGGATTTGTATAAGGAAAACACATACACGCGCAACCAAACACGCATCTTTTTTTAAAATATAGATTATGATTATTATTAATTGAAGGGCAGCATTAATAAATTATTGTTAGTTGAAGTAATGTTAATGTTTGCATGGAATGCTAATTTTATTTCTCGCCTGTTTTTGAAGTTTTTTATATATTTTTAAATTTGTGTAGTTGGAATGTTTTGGGAAGTCTAATGTCTTTCTAATAAAATTGAAGATTTCTTTTACAAAGCTTGAAGATTTCATTCACAAAAGAAAATTAACTTTTATATTGAAATTCCAAAGAAATGTAAGAAATTATTATTATTATTATTATTATTTTTTTTTTTTGAAATCAAAACATGAAACGAAGGCGAAAGAATGGTACAGTGGGAAAAATCATCATAATAAAATGCACTTGAACTCAGAGCACAGATATGGCAACTGATTAAATCTCACCAATAGCCTTTAGAATAATACTGTTAAAACTATAAATTTGTTACTTATTCACAAAAATGTGGACTTATTTATTTACTTTTTTCATGATGTTTTCAAAACTAATTGTCCTCTGCTTAAAAAAAAAGAGCTCGTGGATTTTAAAAACTTAACAATAAACTCCAGAATGTTTTTATCCTATGTGATGTACATGATAGCGGAACATATTTATCGTGCATACATTTAACTTATAGTATTTTATACTAAGTGCATTTTTATCAATGTAAATTTTAAAAAAATAGTTTCTTTGCTGTTTTTTGTTAATTTCCAAACGATACCATTTTTTTTACATTGGCTTTAATAAGTATGCTGGTTGCTCAAAATAATAGTTTCAATAAGCTGAATTTTAAATTAAAAACAAGAAGTTCCGTCTAGAACTATACTAGCCTACTTTCCCGTATACACCGAATTCAAATTTATAATCTAGCTGCTATCTCTCTCTCTGTCTTTCTCGTTTAGCTTTAGTTCTTAATTGCTTCAAATATACCTTTTTCAACGGTTAATACATATTCATTCAATCATTACTTATTAAGTCATTCATGTATTTATTCACTCATTTATTCATTCATTCTTTTGCTTATTCATTTAATTATTCATTAATTAAAAAATATTCTTGAAAATCCAGATTAAAATTTTTATAGGAAAATAGGCTCGTTAGTTCTGGATGAACTTTCTATTTGTTCATGTTCTACTTCATAAGAGCTTTCCGATAAAGTTTGTTCCAAGCAAATCGGTCCGTTAGATCAGGAATTATATAGGATTGAAATTTCCCCGTAGGCGGTATGTTAATTTTTTTTGAACTGTTCAAAAATGAACAAAAATTGTTCAAATCAATATTTCACGCCAAGAACTTCTTCCAGTGAGCTTGTTCATGTAAACTTATATCTTGTACCCAGAGTTTACATGATTTGCTTCATTTTCACCCATAGGAGTTAATGTTAAACTTTTTTGAACTGTTCAAAACTGAACAAAAAAATGTTCAAATCAAAAAGTAAAATATGGAAATGAGATGTCCTCACCGAGATCTTTCGAATGCAAAAAGAATTTTTCCAATCGGACAATTCATTCAAAAGTTATTAGGGGGAGACAGACCGACAGACAGACAGACAGACAGACCGACAGACAGACAGACCGACCGACACACTTTTTCCCCATCTCAAAACCCTACTTTCAATTTTTTTATTTTTCAATCTTTATTTAATTACTTAACTTATTTTTGACTTTTCTTGATTTCTAACGATATTTTCACGATACATTAAGCCTTCTTTCATGCTTTATTATTATTTTTTTTTTACTTTTACGGGAAAGTAGGCTAAAAAAAGAGAGAGAAATGAAATTATTTTATGTTTATTATTTAATTTCGCCCAAAATTCAGACAGTTGAATCAAATTTTCTAATTCTAAAAATGTTCGGTATTAATTTATATCATTCAAGTGTCTAATTTATATTTTCTAATAATAATTAATAAAAGGAATTCATTTTTTTCTCTCAAGGAATTTTAAAAAAGCTGCGATCAATACAGGACGATAGAATCCCCACGATATTTTTTCAATTTAAAAATAAGAATCAAGAAGTCAACTGCAGCCAGAGGATCCAGGTTCAGCATTCATAACGCCCCAACATAAACGAGCACCCGTTTCTCTTATCAGAATATAATCCTCATCTTCCGCCTGACATGATCTCAAGAGGAAAAGAGGGGACGAGTCATCCCTTCCGGAGGGATGCTAAGATCGAAAACTTTCACACCATTCCCTTCTAAACATTATCCCCCGCCCTATTGAAAGCCGTTGATGCGTGCAAACGATTTAAAGGTGGCTAACCTCTCGGAGTTGACAACTTCAGAGGGAAAAAGCTAGCGATTGGCCAAAGCGGCGTCGACTCCGAACTTAAAACAAAAGCCCATTACCTCTGGTCTCCCCTCTCATTGGCCCACTGAAGCTCACCGACGTCCCCCTTTCCCGAAGTTCTCCGGCGGACGACACAAGAAAGTGATTTCTTTCTGATCGCACCCCATTCAAGGAACACAACTCAAATTGAGATAACAGCCCCAGATTAAGGTTTCGATTAAAGCGGACAACAAAGGATGAATCTGCAATTCACACGCAGTCGCCTGTTAAGAAAACCACGAAGCAGATGGCCGGGGTTCCACCAATAGACTGTGGGCGTGACGACACTCCTCATCCGCCAATCAGAGCCGCGAAAGATATCGAACAAGGTGTAATTCCCCCTCTCCTCCTCATCCCTCTTCCCGGAGAAACATCGCGCGGAAAATCGGGAAAGTCAAAAGCGGCCGGATCTTCGTCGCGAGTGCACGTGGAAGGTTCTAACTCTTCTGATAGCGATCTCTTGACTCTGAAGACTGTTGCCTTTTAAACATAAATTCGTACTCTTGTGTCTTAAAATCCTCTGCAGGAGTTGGTGCGCTCTTTCAAGAGTGATCTTTAAGTTACTTGCTGAACTGAATTAAGTAATGACGTTTAGACGATCTAAGCAAATAATTGGATTTAAATGCGCTCATCAGTTTTGAAAAAAAAGTTGTGATTTAAAAATTTTGAAAGTGAAAATTTTTCCAGTAATTGTTATAAAAACCCGACTGTTAATATTTAATAATAGTTAACGAGAGTTAAGTTAGATTTTCAATCAAGGATTTCAATTCAGTCGAACTTTTTACGCGTTTGTCGGTTTTTTCTTTTCGCCTGAATTTCCTTCTGCAGATACTTGCTCTAATCATATTGCATAAGCGAAAATTAGAAACGGTTTTGTTATAAATGTTTATAAAGGATTCTGAATATGACCATAAATAAACTTTGAATTCCGACAAAAAAAATTTTCACATGTCATCATGAGAACTTGGTGAAAAAAAGACATTTTGTAATTTCTGTATTTACAAAAAAATCAGGACACATCCATATATGCAACCTCAACAAAAGGCATCTCAACACCAGATCAGTGCAGACATGAGCGTGATTGTTTATTAGACCTTCCCCTATAAAGAACTTAAATCAACTGGATTATTTATAAGCAGAAAATCGAAACTTATGGACCCCTGATATAAATCCATTATTTGAGAAAATTTCTAGCAAAACTAAGTCTTCGCAAAGTGAAACTAAAAAATCATTCTTTTAAATATAAGGTTTTATTTGAGATAGATACTGTATCATTAGTTACGACAGCTCATCTCGTGAAAACAACTGAAACGTAAAACTATAAAGTGCTGAATTTTCAAAACAAACTATTTTTAATAGCAATGTCAGGCACTTGCAGTTGAATCATTTTCTATTTATCTGCTGAGATGTCGTGTAAAGCCACCGGAGATCATGTGAAGCGCCCCATGAACGCTTTTATGGTGTGGTCGAGGGGGCAGCGCCGGAAATTAGCGCAAGAAAATCCAAAGATGCACAATTCGGAAATATCGAAGAGACTGGGTGCAGAATGGAAGCTTCTTTCGGAAGCCGAAAAGAGACCCTTCATCGACGAGGCCAAGCGGTTACGTGCTCTTCACATGAAGGAACACCCAGACTACAAATACAGGCCGAGACGGAAGCCCAAGCCCCTGGTCAAGAAAGAAACGCCCTACTCGCTGGGGCATCCTTTCGCAGCCCCGCCGCCCCTTGAGCCCTTGCAGCGTTATCTTCCTTCTCTGGAGAGCGAGAAAGCCGTCACAGCGAGGACATTCCCGTTGACACCCCTACCGTATGTTTATGACACAGGACTGTCTAAGTTGCGCCCCGACATGGGCCTGGTGAAGGGCCACGATGGACCGCCCCTGTACAGCACAGCCAGCTCGTTGCTGACTTCTCTCTCGCAATCACACGCGGCAGCTTTCGGGCCCCCGTACGCTTTGTGCGGCTGTGCCCCTCCCACCTACTTCCCTCCGGCCCCGGGGCCCCTGCCTCAGCCGCACGATCTCCGATCTCCGTTCGCCTACCTGTTCGTCAAGCCCGAAGAAAGGTTCCATCGGCACTCGAGTCCGCCGACGCTACCGCCCAGCCCGATGGTGTAGCGGTAACTATGGAAACGTATTCCTACATTCATTTGATTTTTAAAAATCTGTGTAAATTGTACATGTTACTTGGTTAGATTCTTGTTAAACAGTATATTTAAACTATTTGAAATAGGACGCCATGAACAATGTCTAAAGCCTATTTCTACTGCAAAACATGCTGAAAGAACAGAGATTTTGTACGTAAAAATGCGACTCATTCCACTACTCGTTCGAACACTAGTCTGATTATCTGTCTAATGAAGTTCGTTAAAGACGATCAACTGAGAAATGTGACAAACACATGTCTATAACTCCCAACTACTTCAGATAAACTGGAAGACTTTAAAAATCTGCAATATTTTAACCATTGCAATTGTTACGAATGTTTGCTTTCCTGTTAATCATAGGAAAGACGGATTGTTCCTTTACAAATGATAACCCAAGACGAATGAAAGACAAAACGCTCCTATTGTTGTGGTGATAATCGAGCATGCATGGGAAATCTGACCACCTGCTGTCACGTGGGGTTGCTCACATTATTTGTTAGATATGCTTCTTCATTGTTATTTTAATTTGATTTTCCCAGATTGCTATAAGTTGATACTTTTCTTGCTCGATAAAATTTTTACTCTTGCTAATTTTTAATTAAATATTTATCTCATTAATATATCTAAGAAATATATAAGTAGTAATAACCATTTTTAATCAATATTCTTGTGTGTCAGGCATGAAAAAAGAAAATTTTAGTTGTAGATGAATTATTACAAAATAAAACATATGGGTAGGGCTAAAATTGTAATAAGTATAAGAAAAGCTTAGTATGAATTTCCGTTTTATATCTCAGTTTGCCAAAGTGGTTATAGCTAATCAACTTAAAATCAACATCATTTCAAGCAGTTTTAAAAATAATGGTTAATATTAAGCAAAGTTGAATAAAAACCTATTCAGGGAATTCTGTGGTATGGTAATTAATATTCATTAACTGCAAAAATTAATATGTTTACTTATGCGAAAAGAGTCAATAAAGTTGATATAATCAAGTTAAATTGTTCAGTTTCTAGATTTATAATTCATATTTAAAAAACATTTCTAAATTCAATAAAAGTGTATTATTTTTCTTGCAAGTAGAAAGCGTAGTAAAACTTCTGATGCTCATATTTATCATTTTATATGTGAGATTTTAAGTTATTGAAAACAGTACTTCTAAAAAGTGGTGAATATCATCCAAAATGCTTTTATATGTAACTTTATTTTCATTTAAACAAAAATTTTATGCTTATTCTTAAAATTATTTTTTATAAAATACATTCCCTTTTAGAATTTTTTTTTTACTTTAGTTCAAAAGTGTTATTCGTATTTTTGTTTTTATTCAGAAAATTGCTGCTGAAAATATGTGATTCTATTTGAGATATTCTTTGATTTTTTTTGCATGCATGGAAAAAACGGTAGAAAATACAAGACTATGTTAGGATAACCTAAATAAATTGCTCTGTGGTTAATGATGCATTGGAGTTCCGGTCATCCGATATTCGTTTAACCGACTGGCATATGTAACAGACACAGTCTTGAAATTAATAAATCTATTTTTGTCACAGTACATACCTTTTAAATACCTCGCTCATTTTAACTGCAATTTTTAGGTGAACAGGCATTTTAACACGGTCTCTGCTTTTATCTTTTCGGTAAATTAGGGTATATTACTGACTTAAATCTATGTTTGAGCATTCAAAATTATCCTTCACCAGTTGGCATTTTTCGTTCTTCTGTGTCTAACAAAGGGAAAAGAATCGTAATTTCAAAACTAAGGCTAAATTAAATGCAGCAAAAATATTGTATGTTGGACAGCAAAGGCAAAGGGAGGCTCAGTATTATAGTATGAGTCGTATAGCGATTAAACATAATCATAATTAGCTTGGATATACATAATAAAGTAAATATTAAAAAATATTGAATTTTCATTTTTTACAAGCGGACGTAGCCCTCGACAAATCAGGCTGATTGCATTTAAAATTTCACGTTTTTTGTGACTCGTATTTTATTAGTTTTCAGAAATTCAATTAAGTTAGCTTACCATTTGTTAAGAACAATTGAATCGGAAATTCAACACTTTACTCACTTTCACTCACTTTACAATGTCCATAGATGTTGTGAGAATGTGAAAAATCGAAAATATTTGAAAGTTAAAATTTCTGGTGAATTTTTTCTGAATATTCCTTCTTTTCAATCCGTAGAATGCAGCAAAACTTTTACTGGTCGCTATTGGCTGGAATTAGCGTTTCTTTATAAAGGATCCAAAGAACATTAAAATAATAATTCCGGTAACTGCAAGTGAACGAAAGCGTTTGATTTTTCTCTATGAAAAATCAGATTCCTAATACAAATTTCTACTTTTTTAATTAACAGTTATTTAACAATTATTTTCCGAAAATGTCAACAATGATTTTATTGCAAGATTTTAAAAATGTAAGGTCTGTTTTGTTTCTTCGAAATGTTTCGCCAGTCAATCGGACAATCGGTACTCTACTGTGCTCAATTTTAAACTCTTATCTCTTAAACATTTCATATGGAGCGCATAATTATGATAAATGCATTACTTTATCTTATTCTTATTCAGATTTACGAAAATATTGACATCTTTATTATTTTATTGTTATTATTATTATAATTATTAGTATTTTGAAAGAAAAGATTTATTTGCTCTGAACTGATATTTTCAAGGTTTGAATATTTAAAACTTTTCTTGCTATTGTTTGAAATTTGAAAAAAGTCTAAAGAACTCTTTAATATATTTGAAATATTTATGTAACTACTTCTTTTATGCTCGTTTTCATGTTCACTCATATTTTAAAACTTTCTGAAGCATAAAAAAGAGTGCTTTTTAATAAAAAAAGCTTTTAACAAAGAATTAATAACAGCACGATAATACTGCATACTTGCGAATTTGAAAAAAAAGATAACTTTTATGTACCATAATTCATGTTTTCAAAGCTCAATACCTTAAAATCTATTTATTTTTTATTGCTTAAATTAATATTTTTCACTTTAAATTTTGCTTTCAATACCTTCATTGATTAAATTAATACCTTCATCAGTCTGATTAAAAATACTTTAAGGAAATGAATTATTCTCTCCTCTTGCATTTTTTTTCAGTCAAACAATCTTTGAACGCTCTACTGATGTATTTTCATGAATATTTCATTGCCTGAAAATGCATAAATTTTATATGAATAATTTAAAACTGAATATCCGAATTAAAAAAAATGTAGTTAATAATTTTTGAGTTTCATACATTGCATTCATATTTCTGGTGTTGTGTTTTAAGCAATAGGAAAAATGTCCTCAACAGCGTCATTTTTATGCATATGGTAAAACGTTTTTGTAAATTTTAGAAACAAGAAGTTAGACCCAAAATGTGATTGAACCCAACTTTAAAAAAATCTACTGCTATCATTTTCGAAAAACATTCAATTTATGGAACAGATTACTCAATTTAAAAAAAGAAAGAAAAGTATGGATTTTATTCCCATTTTTTAGTCATTTAATACTTCGATGCATTTTAAATGGAAACCGAACACTTTCAAGTGACATTTTTCACACATAACTTAAATTTGGTGAAACCATTTATGCATGGTCAAACTTATTTTCTATAATAGTCAAATCCATTCTTCATGGTCATACTCATTCTTCTTCTAATATTTCTATTTTAAACTAACTTCTCCTTTATTCTTTACATATACAATCTCTTAATGAAATATGGCTGTTAAATTGATTTTAAATGTCATCGACATAAATCGTATATGTTTGTGTCAAATGCTTTGGAACAGTAAACGTTCTGTACCAGTTTGTGCAGTTTCATTGAGCTTAATTGGAATTTTTCCCTCTGTGATGTCAAGTTTTATTGGAAAATAGTGTTTATTTATATTGTTGTGAATGTTCAGTACATTATATTGTTGATTTTAAAGTATTCTGTTAATGAATATTATAACGTTGTCGTCTTGCGATATGGTTTTGAAAAAATATTATTTTAATGCCTTTTATGACGTCATAAAAATTGCTGAGTGATATTTGGTACTATATTCACCCTATTTGAAAACATATTTTGATTTCCTTTTGTTATATACATATTATCTTATTAAAATGAGATTGGTGTTAAATCTGATTGGATAATTACGGAGGCATACAGGATTGGTTTGAGCCGTAACTCAGTGGGGCAATGATCAATAATGAACTAAATGCCTGACAAAGGCATATTTAAATGTTATATGGAGATTTCCTTTATATCCCAAGAAAGATGATTCAACGCAGAAGTTGATTTGATATTCAATCGAGCCTTTTAGAATCGAAAACGCAATTAAAAACGCCAACGTGATTCCAAATTTAAAGAATATTTCTACAAACCACAATGCTTTAAATAGTTGCCCTGCTAAAATTCAATTGCAAGTATGATTATAATGAAGTGCTAATGCTTTGAATTTTGATCATTTAATCATTTTAAACTGAAGTAATTTAAATGACTGAAATTCAAATTGAAATGTTTAAATAATAATATTTTTTCTAAAATATAATTCTTTCTGCTAAAGACGAAAAGTAGAGAGTAGGACCATCACTAAAACAAACTATACTGTCAAAGATATGGCATAAAGTTAAAAAAGTAATGAAACATGATTTGCAATGAAAAGAGCGAATCGCATGTAAGTGTTTGAGTTACAATAGAAGGTAAAGCCGGTAGAGATGGCGCTCAATTGGAAAATGTGATAAAAATGAAAACGTTATTTTTTTCCAAACGTTTTGGGGATATTATTGACTACATTCCTTCTATATGCTTTTTCATCACTACTTTGTTGTTATGCTGCAATTTAAAACGACAACAGTTGGAATAAAGCCAAGATAGCTATATTTCGCATGAAATTGCGCACATGGGTTGTTTACACGCATGGGAGAGGGCTTTCGGTAATAATTAGATTATATTAATAATAATTGCAATTAAATTGTCAAAATAGCTGAAAAAGCGTTTGCTTAAAAAGAGTACTCTCATCACAATAAAAATCAGAGGAAATAAAAATCCAAGCCCTTACATTTGGAAAGCAAGTAATAAAAACAACGTTGTATCATACACTTTCAGCGAAAAAAACTTATAAATTCAAGGAGACACTCTGCTGTTGTGGCTGCACAACTACTTGGAATCGCGGTGCACTCTCAATTCCCCTTCCCTCTAAAAACTCAAGTGCGCCATCTCACCAGCTTTTACCTGACATACAAAACCCTAATTGCGGTTTTTTGGAGCTCTGTTTCTTAGGCGGGCTCCAATGTTTTGATAAATGGCTACGTATCTGTCTAAATTATCAATCGGAGCCTCTCTTGCAGTGCTTTTTTATGCACTGCAAAAGGAGGCCTTGTATTTCAGAAACACACGTTTGCCTTATTCTTTAAAATTTATGCTTTATCCACTTCGTGAATAACTGGTGCAGTAGTGATCATTTTAAAATTCAGTAAAGGACTTTCGATTGGTTGTTTAAAATGTGTAGGAAATTGCGAAGATATTATCTTTTAAAATCGTAAATACTCCTCATCAAGATCAGAAATTTTCAATAATTTTGTGATAAAATAACTACTATTTTATTTGGTAAAATGTGAGTCCTTTGTATCCACCTTGATTTCAGTTTCATATCACATGAAAAGTGAAAGTTGTTCTTTAAAAATTCCAAATATTTCTTCACCATAAAATGGACGATAATTCTCCATAGAATTTTTAGCTACAGCTTTTTTTAAATCATGATTTTCTATGGGATTTCCTACAAAAGAACATTTTATTTTAACCCGGTGTTGTTATTCTTTTTATAATTTTTGCAAAGCTGAAGTATTGCTCACAGGTTGTGCAAATTTCACGTATCGCCAACTGGACATGTATGTATGTATGTGCCATATGTTCCTATCAACAATCTTATGTGTGAGTTATTTTAGTTTTTAATGTACATAGACTCTATATATACAAATATGTATTATCGATGTGTATAAATATAGTCCGTCATATTTAATATATTTGTTGCTAGAATGTGTCCCGATGTTAAAAGTGTTGTGTAATGGCCGTTGGATGATTTAGAATTGACGTATTAAAATAAATTATTTATAAGTACTGTGACCATGATTATTTTGTTTTTATTGATTTAGAGTAATTCATATTACGTTTCTATTTTCTAAGTTTTTAAAATTATTTCGTTTGTTTATTTATTTTTTGAGAGTGAGAGATTTGAAACCTCTCGAGTCTTTCTGTTTCTGATGATATTATATTATTACGCTCTAAAGACGGAATTTCTTAAGCTGTTGAAGCAGTTCACGCAATAATCTTCACTTTTATCTTAAGTGCTCTTCAAATGATCTTGATCATGTTTATAATGATTTTCGCAATTAAAACTTCATTAAAATATTCTTAAGAGGAATTTTAACACTTCACTACACGCTTTTAAAGGTGAAGAATAATAATTATTTTCACATGCAGGACTGGTCAAGGAGTATGAGAAAAATACATGTCAGACTGACGGTCACTTCTTTTTCCTTTTACTAAGTCCAGTACCTTTGGAGATGAGCAAAGCAGTTTTAATGTTAAATTATAGAGGACGGCAGTAAAAATGCAATTCTAAATTTATAGATACTGGTATGGAGTTCAAAGGGAAGTTTTGAGAAGAACTTGGTTTCTTGTCAGAAAATCGCAATGCGATTTCTAACAAATATTTAAATGTACTAAATAAATAAGAATAAGATCACTAAAGTTCTCACAATAAAAATAAATTTTTTAAAATAAACAATAAAATGCTTTTTTTTTTGCAGTAACATATCTATAGCTGTATGCACATGGCAGATGTGTGTTTGTGAATTTCTTAAAATTCCTTACTTAAAAGCTGTTTTTAAGAATCGAAAACACACATTGCTTTCGTGAATTTATGAAAAGATAATTTTACTCCTAAGCTAACAATAAAAAAGTAAAAAGGAGGTAAATGCGTCATTTTGTAAATTCTTATTTGCATACTACAATAATAACAATAATGCATAAAAATATACGTATTTTTTATAATTATTTTGAATTTTAACAATCGTTAATTCCATGTGCCTTTTGTCATTTTTGTCGCAACTTTTTCGTGTCCTTTCATGCTCTAAATATTAAAGTAAATTTATAAATTTCAGTGTGAATACTCGTCCTCCTACTTCAAAAATAATGGAGTAATTTTGGTCAAATAAAAAAATATTTTGAGTTATTATTAAAAACATATCATGACAGATACGAAGAAAAATGGACATGGTTCTCAATGCATGTTTTTGCACAATAAAATGTTATTTCCAAGACTGAAGTGCTTCCTCTATCTTTAAAGTAATTGTGAAAATGTGTAGACCCACTAAAACTTATTAACTCATTTTAATATTCATTAGATCAAATGAAGCAAAAACGATGTGCTTACACATTCGGAATTAACCTTATGAATATTTATTTTAAACTTTAACAAAAAATTTTAGAATTAAAAGTTTTAATTCTAAACTATAACTTGACGGTTTTAGAGGTTTATGTACTTTTTTTCAGTCACAGAAAAGTTAGAAACAATGAAACGATTTTTTTATTAATTTTTATTTTATTTATTTGTTTATTGAAATGTATGCGTCAAATCTCAAATATGATGATTTCAAACAAAGTTCAAAACTCTTTTTCCCCCCACCAGGAATGGGTTTAAAAATAGGATAATCTTAGTATCACTTCCTCCTTAACTGTGGGAAGCCTCAACAGGTACCTATGCGGCGGCAAGTAATATTCAGAACAACGGATTTTGTAAAAAAAAAATATGAACCGCCGTGTTCCTGAATGTCTGATCTTAATAGCCAGTCACTTGGAAACCGCCAAAAACCAAAGCGCTTAACATTTGTTATATCAGTTACAATGTCAATCTTACACTTGAAGCTTTGTAAACTACGTAGAGCTCTCCTGATAGATTTTTAATATTCTTACTTTTTAGCCTACTTTCCCGTAAAAGTAAAAAAAAAAAAAAAAACAAATAAATAAAGTGTGAAAGAAGGCTTAATGTATCGTAAAAATATCGTTAAAAGAAAAAAATAAAAAACAAGTGGAAGTGATTAAACGAAGATTGAAAAATAAAAAAAAATTGAAAGTAGGGTTTTGAGCTGGGGGAAAATGTGTCTGTCAGTCTGTCTTTCCAGCCCGATAACTTTTGAGGGCATAGTCCGATGAGAAAGATTTTGTTTTTTCATGCGAAAGATTTCGGCGAGGACATCTCATTTCCTCATTTTACTTTTTGATTTGAAGAATTTTTTGTTCAATTTTGAACAGTTAAAAAATCTTAATATTAGCACCTATGGACAAAAATGAAGCAAATTATGTAAACTCTCGACATAAGATCCAAGTTCCTATGAAGACAGTTATTGGAAAGCTCTCGGGGTAAAATATTTTTTGATTTGAACAATTTGTGTTCATTTTTGAACAGTTCAAGAAAAAATTAACATTAGCGCCTACGGGGAAATTTCAATCATATATAAATCCTGATCTAGCAGACGGATTTGCATGGAACAAACTTTATCGGAAGAATGTTAGGCCGTAGAAGATGCACAGATGCATAGTTCAACCAGAACTAAACGAGCCTATTTGCTTATGAAATTTTTTGATTGGGATTTTTCAGAATACTTCTGAATGAATGAATGAATAAATGAACAAGTGAATGAATGAATGAGAGAATGAATGAAGGAATGAATGAGTGAATGAATGAGTGAAAGAATAAATGAATAAATGAAAACATAACTAAATGAGTATATAAATACATGAATGAGTGAATGAATATGTATTAACCGTTGAAAAGAGTATATTTGAAGCAATTAAGAACTAAAGCTAAATGAGAAAAAGAGAGAAATAGCTAAATTATAAATTTGAAGGTGGAGCGTACGGGAAAGTAGGCTTGTATACTTCTAGAATCTAGACGGATCTTCTTTCTAATATTTCTGAGCCTGAGAGCCATAGTATCATAAGTCCATTTTTCGAGTTGGTTGAACATTTCATTATAGCCAAGTTAGAGAGTGGGTTACTTTATTAGATATATGCGTGCATATTTTAATTCATTTTACCCCCTATCATTTGTACAAAAAAAATAACGCTTCAGTTTAATCATTTCTTTCCTGAAATAGATAAGGTACAATTTTCATAACATATTTGAGAACAGGCTCCACAGGAAGTCAAATGTCTTGAATTTGTAGTAATTCTCTGTAAGGGAAGAAATGGCTACGTTAGTTGGAGTAAACTTTAATTGGCAGTTTCAAACGATAAAACTCCGATTGCAGATACTATTTTGGAAGCAAAAATTTAAAATTCGACAGTTAAATGATTAAATGTTGGAAAGTCAAAGTTTGAAGCAAGTTATACGAGTAATTTAAACATTACATAACAATTTTGTCTTGAATCATCCTATACAAAAATTTTTAGGCTTTGCAAAACAATAAAATTCTTGCTATTGCCATTTTTGGTTCCGGACCACTCAAAAATTATGTATCTTTGAAGCACCCTTTGAAATATTTCTACTAGTGTAACTGTGTAAAAGTACGATTTCACAGCAAAAGCAGTTAGAATTCTTAGAATGACTGTTAATACTAGGCTTCTGCATCAGAGTCTTCAGCCAATTTTTAATTATCTGTTTTTTATTTGTTTTTTAAATAACTATTTTTTGGGTGAAAAAAAGTATAAGTACACGGGACATTAAGGATAAATTTGAATAAACAGATTAATTGCATTTCAAAACAAAAAAGTATTTTTCAGATGATAGCACGGTCAGCAAATAGACACGAAGAAAGAAAAAAAAAACGAAAATTAATGAACTGGCAGCTGAATTGGAAGTCAGCCTTGAAGTTCAGAAATAAAAAATGGCTGATATTCGAATAAAACAGCGTGGACGACATCTATCATCATGTTTGATTAGTTTATAACTTTGGATAAGGAGCTCTTGAAGTAAATAATTTTTCATATGTTTTTCAAAAAATTAATTTACACATTAGGCAGAGACAAAAATGTGTAACGTAAATAATTACATACATTATTATACATATTTTTTTTTTATTTCGGATTGTAAATAGTTCCACCTCTTATAAAAATGATTAATATATTTTCTCTAACATTTATACCACAATACTTTTTACAGTCAATATCTATACTGTCAATATCTATATGAACGTTAAATCAGAAGTCAAAACCTCATATTTTAAGAGAGAATTAGATTCTCGAAAATTTTAATATCAATTCCAATTTTAAACGTACTATCTCAAAAATGCAGTCCTTAAATTTATTTAAGTAATGAAAGTCATGAATCATATAATTTTTACCTAATATATAAATTAAAGAGGAATTATTGAGCACTTTTGAGAAAAAGATTCCTTGAGATATTAATTAATCAATGATATTTCTTACTATTTTCTTCGCACCATGACTGATGTTCCACTGATTTTTTAAAATAAAAAGGAGAAATACGTATATTATATAGACACGAAAATAATGAATAGGTACACTATGAATCGGAATAACGTCATGAACTAGCAATAATTTGGTGTCAGCTTAGAGATGTATCGCTAAGTTGGCGACAAATTTGGCGTCAAATACGAGGTCCAAACTCGGCGAGTTTCGCAATATTGGCGATATTTCGGAAAATTCCCGTTAGAGCACAGTATTAAACATTATCAATAGTTCTATCGTCAATCATTGTAAAGCTATCTTTTCTGCCTCGATAGCAATAAACTAGGAAGTTTATGTGCTGAAAATGCTCTTCTCACAATAAGGGACTTTAATTATATATTTCTGCTTATTTTATACTTTCCATTTAGTTACGTTCTTAAAATTTCTGATTTCAGACGCAGACGAAAAGCATTTTATTACATTAAATTTGAAAGTAGCATCATTCCCAATATTTACTACTAGTACGCCCGGCAGTCATACGATATGACCGCTGTTCTAGATATTATAAATTGTAATTAAAGTGATTTGTGCAAAGGTGTCTTCTAATTCAAACTAAATTGCCCAGTTTAGGCGGCGAGGACGCCCCTTTGCTTACAGCCCCACACTACTATTATACATTTATTTACTATATAATCAAATTGTTTATGAAAAATATATGTTTACCATCCAAAGAACTTATTGAAAATTTTATTATGCTTTTCAAAACAAAAGTTTTAACGAAACTGGGCAAAAAGAGCGCTGCCACTCTAATAAGAAAAATAAAAAAAGCGCAGACGATAAAGAAATAAATTAAAAAGAAAGAAAGGATTAAATTAAATTCGCGTATGCATTAATTTTTAACGGAAATTGAAAATACAGCGAAGCCTCACTCAATATGCTAGATGAACATTTTTGTTGTTATTAGTATATTTGTTACATTTGTTAAATGGCAACTGCATTGATTTGTTTGTTCACACGGCAACTGTAATTAAAAAAAATTAATTAAAAAAAAACTATTTGAGTCGCAACTTCCATTTTTGCGGCGATGCGTTTCTCGGGTCGTAAACATTAACCGTGCCGAATGTGGTCCCGATCGGTAAAGCGGCCTGGGATCCTATAGCGGACAGACAGACAGAATAAGCGGCTTATATATAAGACTAGTAAGCCCGGCGGTCATACGAAACGACCGCTGTTCTAGATATTATAAATTGTAATTGAAATGATTTGTGCAAAGGTGTCTGCTCATTCAAACTGCATTACCCAGGTCAGGCGGCGAAGACGCCCCTTTGCTTACTGCTCCCTACTACTATAGATTTATGGTTGGATCTTATGAGGAGAGCCCACCCCGTTGGCGTGGTTGGCGATGAGTACACCATTGGTAATCCTGATTTGATCGTAACTCTGTTTTATCGTTCTGCGAGGTGGACGCCAAATTGGCGGTTTTGAAACGGGATGGGCTCTCCTAGTATTTTACCAAAGCGCAGACGATAAATAAATAAATTAAAAAGAAAGAAAAGATTAAATTAAATTCGGGAATACATTAATTTTTAAATTTCAAATGCGAAGCCTCACTCAATATGCTAGAGAGACGTTTCAATTATTATTAGTATATTTATTCCAATAACAATGGCAACTGCATTGATTTGTTTGTTCACACGGCAACTGTAATTATACTGTTGGAAACGACGGCAACAATACAAAAATAAAATAAAACGGGTCAAGAAAATCATTGAAATATTTTTAAAAATTAATTTAAAAAAAAACTAATTGAGTGACAACTTTCATTTTTGCGGAGACGAGTTTCCCGGGTCGTAAACATTAACCGTGCCGAATGTGGTCCCGATCGGTAAAACGGCCTGGGAATCTATAGCGGACAGACAGACAGAAAAAGCCGCTTATATATAAGATATACAATATGATCAGACATATGTGCAGGTAAAAGTTAGTCTATTCAATAAAAGTGTCGCTATCTTTGATGGCGAAGAATTTAATATGACAGAAACAAATTTGCCTTTTTATTATTAATATTTCGAAAGCAGTAAGCTTTTTCAAATCTTTTCCAATTTTCCTCCTACTAATATTTACGAGAAATGTGCCTATTATGCATATTTTTCCAAAAGCTGTATTGGATGAGTTCATAAATACATTTTTAAATTTCTGCAAAATATATTTTGGGGTTTCAAGTTTTTAGGTAAGCAATATTTTTCTTAAAGTAAGTAACATTCAGTTCACATTCAAATCTATAAAATTTAATGACAGTGACAGATAGTAAGAGTAAGAAAGAAAAAGAAAAGAAAGAAAAAAAAAACAGGAATTTTTGCGTGATGTAACTTAAATGGAGGCAATTCACAGCTAGAGGGTCTCATGAGTGATCATCGTTGTCACGTGATATCCGCTCTTTGTTTACTAAGATTTACAATTGAGCTTTACGTGGAGTTCCCTACGCAAAATTAATTATTTTAAAATTAATTAGACTATTTTCCCAGCTTTTTCTAATTATAACCCAGTATTTACCTTTAATTTAATCATTATAAGAGAAATTTATTAATTATTTCAATAGTTATAGTGTTTTATTTAGTGTTAATTTTATGTAATGTAGAAAACCTTTATTTAGCCCTAGTTTTTCATTAGATTTGTCGAACTCGTTTCCTTTGCTTCCTTTGTTTACATTGCTTTAATCCCTGCCACGTGACCAATGACGTTGCTTGAATTGCCTCCATTGTATTATAATATTGAGCAATATACAAAAATTCTTTTAGAACCATTTTTTCTCTCATCATCTAAAAATCATTTTTGGAATACAATATATTCTTTGTATGTTATATCACGCTTTTTTTAATTTTGTTTAATGCACACAATAAAATATGAACGATTTTAGACAAACAAAAGCAAAAATCAATTTACGTGAAAAAAAAAAAAAAAAAAAAAAGAAAAACATCTTAGATGAAAATCAACCATAAAACTATTCATATCCTTGAATATTTTAGTTTCTATCATTTTCTTCTTTGAATACTTTGATGAATGTAAATACGATCTATTTTAAACTCATGCAACTATTTTCCAGAAAAGAACAATTATTTTTCAGTGAAGCACAAAATTCTAAATTACAAATCGTTAATCCTGCGTTCCTGCGCGTTGTTCTGTTGTGGGAAATAAATTATCTGCTAGTTCTCTGTTGCAGTTACAGGTAACTATACTATAACGTTATAATCGTCTGCAATTTCTAAAATAGCTAAGCAAATTTAATTGGTTTCCCTGAGTTTATAGTTCAAGAGGTATAGGCTACTTTTACCCAAAAATTTCTTTAGTTATGTTTTAACTGAAAGAAACATATTCATTTGAGTTTTCATTTATTTTTCGACTTTAATATTAGTCGGTATATGATACCTGAGAAGAGGGTCGGGAAGGCAATCAGGTGGTAACTTCCTTACCACCCAAAAGTTGCTTTTGTTTGTTATCAATTAAAAATATGTTTTTTTTTTTAAACTGTGGTTCTATGAAGCTTAATGTGAAAAAACTAATAAGTTTAAACACTAGAAATATTTTTTACAGTATAAACTAGCATAAAATTAAAAGATTATGCTTATAGTTTTTAAATTCACATACGGTGACTATATGTTACCTATTTTCCCAAAAAATATGAAGGAGCACATATATAATATTATGTTCTAATTTCGGCTCGATGACGTTAATTTTTAGACTAAAAAATGGTAACACGTGGCTAATTTTACAACATATTCAGTGTTCGTCAAGTGAAATTCAGTCAAGAAGAGGATATCATGAATTCGTTCTAGGTGTATTAAAAAAATATGAATTCAATGTGATAATAGTGCAAAAATGAAATAAAGCTAATTGCCAAAACTTTCTGCCGAAAATACCTGTTTATGAAATCAAAGCTACTAATCTTTGCAGGTTTTTTTAATTTTTATTTTTTATTTATTTTTTAAGGTTTCTCTTATAGTTTTTGCTTTATTTAACGAGCAAAAAGGAGGCAAAATTTCAAAAGTATTACTATTTTACCTCTTTCTCTTCTTCTTTTTTTTTTTTTTTTGTCACAACTTACCAACTAATTCAAAACTTCTAAACACTATGGCAGTTCGGAAAGGAAAGAAAGAAAGAAAATTACTCTCTGTCGCAAAAACTTGTAATTTCGCCCAAATGGAAAATTTTAGGAACCATGAGGAATCGAAAGATTTTACTTCATTTCTTTAAAAAAATGTTTGACATTGTTTGCTTACCCAAATAACTTTTCGACACAACGGCATATCAAAAAAATTTAAAAATAAATGAATAAATAAAAGAAAGAGAGGAAAAATCACTCAACCTCGAAAATTTGAAATTTCAGGGCCCATAAGGACCCGAATGATAGCATTTGATGATAGGACATTTTGAATAATAATAATAACACCCTTAATTAACCTATTAAGGGTTTTATTGCCAAAATACATAAGAGGGTGTCTGATTACACTTATTTATCGATCTCTTTACACATCTAGTTGAACTTGCTTATTTTCACATTGTTTATCGTGACAGCTCTGTTATAGTGTCAAGAAATTCCAGTCCCTTCATTTAATGGTGAATAGCAATGATTATCGCTTATAGCGTCACTTAGCTTCCTGTTACAACGCCATAAATATTCCGGTCCCTTGAATGACGCTATAACAGAGTTTCTATATGTTCTTTTTTGAATAAAATACACACACTGTATGTACCAGTTTTGAAATCATCTGATCATTCGCAACTTTCAGAGCTTCCATACATCTAAAAAAAACCTAACTGATGCGATGGGTAAGTTAGTAAATAAATGTGGAATTAGTTTTTTAGGAGCACTGAGTAACTGAGGTGGCAATGCATCTATTCTTTAAATTAGGAGTTGAGTTGTCCCTTATATTTCCTTCTTCAAGTTCCAAATTATCCTTTTGTGTACCTGAAACACAAAGAAAGGAGGAATTATGCTCATTTTTCACTTATTACGATGCATAAAATCAATGTTTGATTATCCGCATTTTCGATTTTTCGTGTTATTGTGCATTTTAATTAGCACGGATAATTTTCTGCACGTATGCACATGCACACATACAGACAATGTTGTTTAAAAATTTGAAACAATCAAAAATTGCGAAATAGGAAAATCATATGAACAAGCGGAGTGGTTGTTGATGGTCTCCGCTTTTGAAAGTGGAGTGTCAGTCACTCGTCTGAGGCACTCCAGTAGCGGCAAATCACCTATGAAGTCAAGTCAAAGCATCCAGGAAAAAGACCGCGGCATTGTTTCTCGGCAACTGCCTCTGCTTCCAAAGGTCAAGACGGTATTCGATAAGGCCACCTGCCCCCACCCCGATGTGGAGGCACGCTCTATCTCCACCTGGAAGGCTGATAAAAGATTTGCAAAGAAAGGCCTCTTCCGACAACTATAGGCCGATTGTCAGAGTGTAGCGGAAGGCACAAAAGGTGTTTGATCGGTGCATTGTTATCGGAGACACGAGGACTTGTGTAACAGATAGTGGGATCCCATTTTTAAATGCGTTGCAAATAGAAACGGGAAGGCATCTCAAGGACTGCTCCGATAACCTCTTGAGAAGACATCTATGCTGCATTTGAAAAGTCCCTCACCAGCAGCAGGAGCAGACTTTCGCACAGGCTGCCCTGGGCAGGAGCTTTCTAAGGGGAAGGAATTTTTTTCCATAATACCATTTAAATTCCTCTTTTGAAAAATGTAGCATAAAATAACGTTTAATTAATAATAACCACTAGTAATTTTTCGTAACAACCACGTTATTATTAATAATAACCAATTTCACATTGACTGTAGCACACACACAACTCATGCATATATATATATGTATTTATATATATATGCATAGTCGACAGGGTATCGTAGTGGTAAGACGCAGGTCTCGTATGCCCAAGATCGCAGGTTTAAACCTGGATTTTAAGGATTCAGAAAATCGTCTGCGTCCATGTCGTATGATTATGCGGCATGTTAAAGATCCCTTGAGTATCCGTTTGGCATGGATACTCTCGGCTAAATTGAATTCCTAGTGCAGATTGCATCAACGAGAGCTCAGATGCCCCATCTATTGGAAACTAAGGGTCAAAAAAATTGCGGCCATGGTACCCACACTCATTGTTCTGCCGCTAAAAGCGTTAGTACCAATCTCTGGGGACGCACTAGGTCTGCAATGGTTGATGACCAATACTGCAGCCCCATTAGAAAGAATATATATATATATATATATATATATATATATATATGTATATATATATAAACTCATGTTTGTGAAAATTGCAACACCATGAAGGAATCGTCATAATTGAATGAAATTTAATACACAGTTGAGTGGAAGTAGTACAAATAAATGATTAAATTTTCAAAGCAAACAAACGATAACAAGAGATCGGAATCAGTATTTTGTGTAGCCACCACGCGCCGCAATAAGTGCTGCTACACGACGTGGCATGGAGTCAAACAAATTTTGAATGTCTGCCCGAGGAAGAGCATTCCATATTGTTTGTATGCGTACCCAAAGTTCGTCTACAGAAGCAACAGGACGAGGATCACGAGCGAGACGCCGACTAACGAAATCCCACTCATGTTCAATTGGCGACATATCCGGGGAATACGCAGGTCGAGGAAGAAGCTGTACCTGCTGCGTTGCAAAGAAGGATTGAACAGTCCTAGCAATATGAGGGCGGGCATTGTCCTGTTGAAATACAGCGCCTGGCAAGCTTTGAAGGAAGGGCACAGTTGGGGCTGTAGAACTTCACTGATGTACCGGTTGCTGTTCAGATTGCCCACAATTCGTACCAATTGAGATCGTCCATGATAGGCTATGGCACCCCAGACCATAACTCCGGGTGTTCATCCACTGTGGCGTTCGATAATGCACTCCGGAAGGTGGCGTTCACCGGCATAGCGTCTGACACGAATGCGGCCATCATGGTACCACAAATTAAAGCGGGATTCGTCGAAAACACGACATGCTGCCAATCAGCAAGCCAGTCTCTATGCTGATTGGCCCATTGTAGTCGCAGGCGGCGATGGTTTAGCGTCAGGGGATCCTGTATAAAGGAGTCCTTGCGCGCAGTCCACACTGCATCAGACGTCTGCGAATTGATGAAGCACACAATGAAACACCTGTAGCTATTGACCACTTTGCTGCAATTGTCTAGAGGAAGCTGTACGGTCCGTCCGGGCCATGCGGACCAGGTGTCTATCATCGCGAGTTGACGTCACATTTCGGGGTCCACTCCCGGATTTCTGAGTTGTCCGACCCTCGTCCGTCCACTGCTTCCAAACACGCATCACTGTGCTGCTGTTACGCTGCACACGAGCGGCTACTGCACGATACGACAATCCAGCTTCACGAATGCCGATGATTCTCCCCCGTTCAAACTCTGTAAGTGTAAGTTGTTCAAATCTCGCTCTCTTTCGTCGAAGAGGCATAAGTAAAGATTGAGCTAACGTTTACCACTAGCAGATAACCACCGATAACCATACACGCCTCGCTACAGCCGTCTATTTATTCGGATCCATCCGCTGTTCAGAGGGCGTTGCTCAGCATACGCATGCGATACGGATTTGAAATTCTGATCATTTACATATCATGCGCTACTTTGCATTTCCTGAAAATTTCAGCTCACTCGCGTAAGTCCTTCATGGTGTTGCAATTTTCACAAACATGAGTTTATATACATAAAGTAAATCAACCATTTAAATGCGCAAGAAAAATTGAAAATTCCCTGGGCATGAAAACTTGCAAGTCTGCCCTGCTCACCACAATGGTGTAACACATCCATATAACGGCAAGAGAGTAATATAATTTCTGTAACGTTCTGCTTCGACTACAGGAAATTTTTCACACAAACAGTACATTCCTTGCAGATTTGAAATAGAGTAAAACTCCTCCTACGGACACCCCTTAAGCGGATAGTTTTTAACTCCCTTCCAGCAGTTTATCATTAAAAAAAAAACCCTTTTTTTGCCGACACCTCTCTATTACGGACAAATATTTTTGTTCCTCTGGTGTCCGCTATGGAGGAGCTTTGCTGTATTAATAATAGAATAATTATTTTTTGCACAATTCATGGTTGCGGCTGTGACATTTGTACGTAAATATTCGCACCATAATTCACTATAAGTAAAGAATGTTACAATTTAGAATTTAATTTTTATATATTTGAATAGGGGTAAGTAACCTTCATGTATCTTAATATGTGGTATCAACTTTCTTATATATATATATATATATATATATATATAAGTAATTTGTACACGTTGCGGGTTTGACATAAAAATTCGGATCAACGACGATTCACCAAATTAAAAATTAAAAAAAAAAAAAAAAAAAGATCTCCGGAGAAATGTAATTCGACTTATATCTGAAAACATAGTTTCCTCCAAAATTCTCTTAAGAAGTTAAGGGATTGATTTATACGCGAGTACATACGATTGCCAAAGTTGCACTAAAGAGCAGTTATTATTATTGTTGTTTGGAAGTTCTCCACATAGTAACGCATAAATCATAATTCTAAGGCAACTAAAACTTTGCTAACGGGTAAACATAAAATGCTTAGAAAATTTTCAGGTAGTGCTATCGAATATACAGTTCTACCATCAACCAGAGCAATCTACCTGGCAGAGTGCCAAAGAAGAATCCATTCGTGTTCAAGGGAGGAACCCCTGGTATAAGACATGTGACCGTTTTTGTTCGTTTAGCATACTACATTTTCTGCGAACTGATGCTATGTGCCAGTTTATAAACTTAGTTGCTTTCAACAAAGAGAGAAGCAAACATTCTGATTCGCGTACTAAATAAACGCACCTGCAAAACGAGCTTCCCTAAAACTCGAATGGAGTCGTTCTTTTCTGCCATGCGCAGAAGCGTCCAAATATCAAAATTCCATGGTCGAACTGTAGACAGACATATCCTTATTCTTCTTAAGCTGTAGTGGTTAAGAAGAAGAAGAAGCTATCGAATGTTTTCAGCCAGCAGACACATGTAATAAGAGGAGCAGCTCATCGAAGTAATGAATTTTGCATTGAAAAAATATCATGTATACAGAGAACATTTTTTGAGTCTTAAAGATAGCTGTTGAAATCAGAAATATAGGATAAGGGTATGTACGCAAAAGCATAGGATAACTGCAAAACTTTAAAGCACATAGTCTGCATCTATTTTTACTATGCAGGTTAAAAAAAATTTCAAAAATTCAGCATTCTAGCAAATAGACAAAATAAAAACCATTACAGTAGTCTCAGTCTATAATTCTTAAACAAGAAATTACAAGAGAGAGAAACAAAAACTAACTTTTGAATTAGCGAAATAATGAGGTTATTTTCCTCATTTTTTTCTCTTAATGAGATATTTTTAGCAGGCTCAACAGGACATCGTTATAGTTTCCAAATTAAGATGGTATATTAATTTTTCAGCTAAACAGCAGTGTTAATAATTGTCTCACACACATACGATTATTTATCTACTAGGCTACCAAGGCCTTAAACATTAGTCTAACAGTAGGAATTTGTATCCGATGTTAATAAGAGCCTTAACCAATAGAAACTTTTTATTTTAGAATGACTAAACTTATTATAGTATGCTCTTCTCTTTCGTATATAAGGAATGCATTGAGAGAGACGTTCAAGTGAAAGTTTTATAACAATTCAGAGCAAAAACTCAACGTATTACAAGTAATATTCGATCCATTAATATTGCAGCTAGTTACCTTTGATATAGATTTCTTTTCAACATTTGGCTCTATCTGACCAATCAAAGCACCCGTTTCTTTTATGAAATGCTTACCAAAGGGGTGCCGCAATGGCAGACATGATTCTATGCGCCTTATATGGGTCTGATTGCCAAATGAGATGTACTAATATTATTTGCGATTCGGAGGAAAAGCCTATCCGACTCCTTTTTTAGCATTATTTCGATTCGCATGATGGCAGCTGGGCCCATCCGATTGCGGGTGAAACGGAATTGGTCTGATGAAGGGAGTCGTTTGTTTGGGAAAGAGTATAGCATATAAGGAATTGAACAAGAGATAGGAATACAGAATTCGATTATGGGATTTCGGGAAAAAATATAGCTCGTATCATTTTCCCCCTTATGTACTGAACCGAATACCCAACATACAGTCCAACTTTTGCAACAAATCATCAGAATGGGGAAAAGAGGGGGTTGTTTTTTTTTTAATATTAAGCAAAAGGTTCATAAATCAATCAGCGCATTTTTGTACTTAATTGTATGATTCCTTTCGTCTTCCATTGAAAAATGAATCAGTACGGTTTTAAAATCCATGCTCCCAAAAGTACATTTTAACATGTACATTATACATGTAGTAGATGTACTAGACACATAGTTTAACATGTATCTGTCTAATAATGTCTCTGCGTGTGCCTGAATGCATATGGTTCCTTTTAATAACATTTTTTACTTCAGGCAATGTGCTACTGATGCATCTGCATCCCTTACCTATAAATATTTTTAAAATTTCCAATGTGGTTGCGTATGGTTATAACCTTTGCAGACCTAGTGCATTCCCCGGAAACCGGCATCCATTCTCTCAAGCAGCACCGCTATTGGCGGATGTCATTACCGCTTGCGAATTTTAACGCTCACCGGCTTGGGCCAGGTTTGGTCCTGCGAACTTGGGCGTACGAGGACAGTGCCTAACAACTACGCCCCTTATCTATAACTAGATTTCACAAAAAAAAAACCCTTTATCTTACTTAGCTGCTTGACAAACACTTAAAAGTTTTTAAAAATTTTCATAATGCTGTTGCTAATTTCTTTATAAACTATATATTTACCACTTTACCTGATTTACACAGATAAGTTCCACATAGATTTTTTTTTTTTCGCTTTTTTAATTATTTCGATAGAGATCATTATAGATCAGAGGTCCTCAAAGTTTTTTTAGTCAGAAAGCATCATCTTGTAAATTCAACGTGGAGTACTAAATTGTATCTCGCGACTATATAGGGTCAGTTGGGGTAATTGTAAACGCTTTTCAATGTTTTAACTTTTGATCCTTCCCTACTTCTTGAATGAATTCAGAGATAAAATTGTGAGCATTGTAGCCAGTACTGTACTTCTTGTGAGTAAATGTGTGCAAAAATTTTGACTTTATGACTATTTGTTAGCGAATGAGCTCGTGTTTACAATTACCCCAGTGTGTTTACAATTACCCCAGAGATCTGGGTAATTGTAAACAGTGATTTATTTTCGAATAAGGTTGAGGCAAATGGAAAATTGTTCCATACACAAACTGCTTGAAGGCTTAAGAAGTTCTGGAGCAATGGTTCTCAATCTGCGGCCAACAGGCCGCATGTGGTCGGCTGAGATCCTTAAACGAGAAATATCTTGCAAAAAATCAAGTAATGCGACAAATTTGTGTAAAATTTGTCCCGCAGTGGATCAGTCGGTTAAGCTTGGATCCCACAAAACACCGAAAATATAGCACAACTGGCCGTGGTCAACGCTTGGGAGGGTGACCACCTCCCGCGACTTATTACTCTGAGACCGAGTGCGCTAAATGGAGCTGTGCACGCAAAATACATCGTCGCTTCAAATGTCCACCAAGTTAGAAATAATTTCCGCTGAGGGACCATCCTAGGTAACGATCTCTCATCTGGGAGCTGGTTCAAAATCATTTAGCCCCTCTGAGACAAGTGTACTTCATTCTAGCGGAGCTCATTAATAATCAGTAGGAGCTTTCTTAATTCATGGGTGCCCTGTAAGGGGGGCTTGGATTTCCAAGTGGCGTTAGCAACAACAACAACAGTTATGAAAAATAGACACAAAAGTGTAATTTACATCAAAATATAATACTTATTGTCCCCCCAAAATATTGGAAATATGATAAATTTAAGTGTTTACAATCACCCCAGGGTACGAAATATATGGGGTAATTGTAAACACTTAACTTGCACATGAAAAATAACAGGGAGAATTAAATTCATAACTAAATGTTTTTAGCAGCATTCCACATGACAAATAAAAATGGTTGAAACCGCTTCCATTGCTTTTGTAGATGAGCTGGAGAGGAAAACATAATATCACTAAATTTTCTTAAACAACTTTTTTCACTGTGCCATTTTCAAACAACAGTGACGCCTGCACAGTTGTTTCGAAACTTACGAAACTGTTTCAAAGTCTTCCCTATGCTACCAGTTTATCACTCACAAGCAGTTAAGGTTTCAAAACCACCACAAGTGTAGTTATGAAGCTTGTTTACAATTACCCCAACTGACCCTACTTTATTTAGAAAATGTATTAATGTATAATTATAGTTTAAAAAACTAGGAAAAATAAGCTTTTGCAGCAAAATGAACTAAATTCAAAAAATGAGCTTTGCATATAAATTTATGTTCAGTAGCGATAGGATGTCCAAGAACTACGTATAACTTAATGTTTTGAGCAAACTTTAAAGGATCAGAATAAAATTATTGACCGAACTATTAATTTTCATAGTTAAAAAGGGGGAGGGCGACTTCATAACAGTTGTTTTAAAGTTTCTTATTGATTGCTACTCGCTTAAGTAGAATCAGTATTAAAATGTGAAAGAGAAGCATACCGCGCTTTTTTTTTTAACCGACTTCACAAAGGAAGGAGGTTCATATTGCATGTATGTCGTTTTTTTTTGTTTTGTTTGTTTGTTTGTCTACTCATAACTTCTCACCGGATGAACCGATTTTCATGATTTTTTTTTTAATCGATCGGAGGTGGTTTTCCATAGGTTCCGTACCTTCGTTTGACCACATTCGATAATTAGAAAAAAAGTTATGGACATAAATAGGGTCATTTTTTTAGTTTTTCATCCATATCTTTTGACTAAATGAACCGATTTTGATGACTTTTTCTTTAATAGATAAAGGGCCGTCTAACTCAAATATCGCACATCAATTTGACTACATTTGTTTTTAGAAAAAACGTTACGGGTGAAAATTAAGTATTTTTTTTATTTTAATTGGAAAGGCTTGGCTTGATTTTTCTTTGTTGGGGGAAAACTATTAATAAATATAAAAGTCATTGTTAAATAAAAAGAGTTTGTTGCCATTGAGCTGTATTATTAAAAGCAATTGTAGCAGCAGTTTGACTAAAGGCTTCTCTAAAGCAAAAATTACATCCAATCAGTTTGCTTGCTAAAATCGACTTCTAAACGGGAATTATCATACAAGTGATTAGTTTTTAGAGCCATTCATTCAAAGAAGGTTTGCTCTTTAATATGGATTTTTGGAAAAATAAAGTATTTATTGAAAAAATATTTGCATTAAAAAGAATAAAATAAAATAATTTTTGAGAAAAAAATAGAACCGACTTCAAAGCAGAACAACTATAAATTGCGCTAAAAAGTAAAAAATAAATTAATTCTTTAAAAAACATCGATGTGACTTTTAAACATAGTTTTAGAAGTCGGTGCAAAATTATGGGTCTAATTACCATTGCACCATGTGTCACTGTTGCTAATTCCCTGATGCAAATTTATATTTGTAATTGATTAATCATTACAAAAGATTTTATCTATCATAATTTTGCACCGACTTCTAAAATTATGTTTAAAAGTCACATCGATGTTTTTTAAAGAATTAATTTATTTTTTACTTTTTTGCGCAATTTATAGTTGTTCTGCTTTGAAGTCGGTTCTATTTTTTTTCTCAAAAATTATTTTATAATCTTAAAGTTAAGTTTCGTCAGCTGTTTAATTTTGACTTATTCATTTTTACTTTTATTCACATAGTAAAACAAATCAATAATATATATATATATATATTCTGAAAGGAATACTTTTGAGGAAAGACGACAGTGGAAATATTTAAAGGTGTTGTTTTTTCTTTTTAGTCTTTAATAACACAGATAGCGCCACTGTGAGCTTAGTCTTAAACATTATTTAACACACTGTACAAACAGCTTCGACGCGAGCTTTGGAGGCAGTCCCACAATGTGAGCTGAAACAGGTGTTCGAATCGTTGTTAAACCGCTGTCACGAATGTAAAATAAGCCGAAGGAGTTTATTTTGAATAAAAATACTTAAAATATATCATTACTAGCTTTTATTTTATTATGTAAACCTAGTCTTAAAAATTCTTTGACACGCTGAGTATATTATACATATTTATTTATTTTTTTTTAATGCGTTCTTTATTGGAAAAAACGGAGAGACCGAAACGGCAACGAGACCGAAATGTATCCTGCCTCGTAAAAAAGCACGGCTCGGCCCTGTGGTCAGCTCTAGATCAAGCACTTGCAACAACAAGAGAGGAATTCCCATCTAGCTTAAAATAGGATTCTCATCTCCTGTATAAACATCCATAACTATCATAGCATTTTGAGCGTCAAAAGGAAAATTCATAAAGTATACGTTTTCAAAGACGTTAATACTCTCGTGAAAACATTATGTAGTACAAGACTACGGCATACAATCGCACTGTTATTTCAAGCATATCCCTTTCCCCGTTCAGCTTTTTCGTCGTGTTTGCTCGCCAGATCCGATTGCAAACAGTGCTCACCGCTTACTGAGAGGTGAGATATTGTTTTACTGTGGGAACTTCCTGTGCTGCCCCCGTAAATCTTTGTCGTCTGTTTGCGGAGGCTTCCAACAAACACCTCGCACAGGATGTTGGTTTGTGAGTTCAAAGATTAACTTATCAGCCTCGCCGTTACTAATGACCAACGATATTGCTCTTCTGATTCTTATCATTTTTACGGGATTGCGGAATGAACTGAAATGGATTACGATCGATTTTGAATTGTGGAATTATTCTGGTAATTTTGTCAGTTCTCTGCATAAAATAAGGCTACGTAGTTGAAACATAATTGAAAATTTTGGAAAAAGAAAATTTGCTCGAACTTTTTTTATTTTTCTTTTTTTTTTTTTTTATAGGAATGCTCTGCTCTTTTTTTTTTAGTTATCTGAACACTCGAAAATTTTGTTGCCAAACTCTGCCAAAAGGTGCCAATTAACTCTGATGCAACTCAGAAAGCCATCAATACAAAGAAACTCGAAAATCATATTTTTTTCTTTCTTTTTGCTCTATACCAATTTGCATAGCCCACCTGAGTTCAATTCCTGTACTTATTTGCAGTTTTATATGAATTTTTTCATCTTCGGCAAAATCCAAACTATTTATGCATGAAAAATATGTTTAAAGACGACTATAGCACCTCTCCACATCCCCCCACCTTTCATTTCCTTAGAAATTAGCCGTGCTATGCACCAATGACTGTTATTTACAAAGCATTGAAACAGCCTAACCCAGTAGTAATAGTCTAATACACATAACTGTCTTCCAAATTTAGCAGCATATTTAAAAATTTAACATAGAAATACAATTTCTCCTTTTTGAGAAACAAATTAAATTTTTTAAACAGCCTAAAATTGAACTAGAAGTAGAATTTAGATAAATTTCCCCCAACATAGTATTCAAATTACATATTGTCAAGCTTTTAAGTATTATGAGTCTTTAACGCTCAACTGAATAGAGTTATTGCAGAGTTTCTTGTTACAAAAAATTCAGAAATGTTATTGGGGGTTACCGTCATAAAAGTTTATTGCCAAAAATCGTCAAAGATCAGTATGTAAATGAACTAAATTGTATTTGAGTAGTTAACAGATTTGAATTTAAAAAAAAGTTGACGAACAAATTAACTTTTATTTCAGTTCAATGCTTTTAGTATGATACAATCATTGAAGAGAACATACGTCCAATGGATACCAATGCCCTCTTCGACAGAATTATCACCATGTATTCAATGTTTTATCGATTAAATTTTTGGCCTTTATTTGCAGTACGTTCATGTTCTATTGTTGTTGCATTTTCAGAGAGCTGAAGTTTTTTTCTCTGGCCAATTCGGCACAGAACTGACTATATACACAGGTTTTCCTAAAATGATGAACTTTCTTATAAAAAGGAATTAAAAACAGTTTTTTAGTGATCATAGTTTGTGGTGACATTAGTCATCACAAACGCCTTAAATCCCCCTTAACTCCCTTAAATCAACCACTTTTGTATACAGTGATCAAATTAGCCTCGTTTGAAAACAGTATAACTAAAATCATTTCAGACAGGCTGAATCACAAGCTGCAAACCATGTCTGGTAGTTGTACCTCTGCTATGAAAAGAAAGATTTTTCTTATTTTTTAGTTGAAATGCGGTATAGGTCCCTGCTGTTTGGAGATTTTTTTGACGATCATTTAAAACTTGATATTGTTCCGTTCCTCTTCCTTGATAACGTAACAGTTGGCGACTTTACCACGCAATATTGGCGATTTTAACAAAAATTTCCAAGCAGGGACTTAAACAGCATTCATTCCCCCCCCCTCTCCAATAATTCCTCCCCCCCCCTTTTCAATATTTTCAAATCGTTTTGCATATTACCTTGTCTATCCAGTTTGTTCGAGGCTGAAAACGCACGTTTGAACTTAAAAATATTCCAACCACAAGTAGAGACTACGTTTCAACATTCCAGTTTTCTCGCCCGTTTTGGGACACCACGAACATTTAAAAAAGATAGAAGTTGATAAAGAACGCGGCGCTTCAGTTTATCTCTTGCTTATTGAGACAATTTCAAATTCCGCTCTTGTCATAAAGCAATGACTTGGAGTAGGGAGGGGAGGAAATGCTGTCAGAAATTTTCATGTAAACATATGGGCCTATGTTCGTCAGAATACCAAATACTTCCTAAGTGATTGCGTTACATTTCACAGAAAAGGAAGACTTCTAAAATTGCTATTGCTGTGAGGCTGTAACTGAATCAAGTTCGAGGTTCAGGCACTTAACATTGTCCCCACTGGTATTTGGAAGTATAGTAATATGGGTCGCCGTGTGTGCTTTTGTTTGGCATCGGAATTATGCTCACGGATTATTGAAGGTGTTACTCGACAAATAAAAATGCGTGTATGTGTGTGTGTGTGAAAGTGGTTTGTTTTCTTTACTTTCTTTTTTTTTTTTTTTTTTGGATGAGAAAACTTTAACTAGTAACGTATTGTCTAAAGTTACACCTTGCAATTTTATTTACTTATCGGTTATACGCCCTACATTGGCAACGGTTTTAGATATGTTGCCAACATGGTATTTAAATCTAATCACATTGCTTTGTTGCCAAACATTTGGCGATATTTGGCAAGCAAAAAATGTAGGGTGTTAACCGATAAGAACACAATGTTACTTTTTTATAGAAAGTTTTACTGTATTTTTGTTTCTGATAGTTTTACGACATAAAAGCTTTCATGGGTTATATTGCAACAAAAAAGTCAAAAACATTCCTTCATAGATTAATTTGCAACCAACTATTGTTAAAGGTGGAAATATGACAAGAAATCCTTCATTGCAACAAAAAAAGCCAAAAGCTTTCACTGGTTATATTGCAACGAAAAAGCCAAAAGCCTTCACAGGTTATTTGCAACAAAAAAGCCAAAAGCCTTCACAGGTTATACTGCAACTGAAAAGCCAAAAGCATTCATAAATTATACTGCAACAAATTGTTGCTAAACATGGAAACATGACAAAAAAAGAGAGCAGAAATGTAGAAATGGCTCACCAATAAATGACGGAAAACTTCTAGATTTTTCAACAAACGTGAACATGTTCACGAAACTCTGAATTTTTAATTGAAAATTCCTTACGAAAGAATAAACTGGAAAACATTTTCGTGGAGCATGAATACTTAAAAAATGAACAAAGACGAAACAAAATAATTCGGAGGATAATCACTAAATAATAAGAAAGATAAGCACTAAATAATAAGAATTATAACCGCTAAATCAACGACAGAATTCCTTCAGAATTCATGTGCTTTTGACGACAAACTTTGAAAATTAGTAGACATAAGTCTTCTGCGTTTAAAACTAAAATGAATTTCGCTTTCTAAAGGAAGGATGGAAATTATAAAATAAAACACTCATTGTTTCCTGAAGAGATATGACGCTCAGATCATCTGACAATTATTTCTTCTCAATGTTATAACTTCTTATATTATTGTTCGAAGTTTCATGTATTTCAACCTTTAAGAGACAATGCGATTAATTCTTAAATTATTTATTGATAGGAATTTATTTCAGAAAAATGTTGACTGATGTTAATGGTAAATACTTAAGAATCATATAATTAATGTATAGAAGTTGAAGGCATATTATTTTAAGTATTATTAAGACCTACTATGCAATATTGAAATTAGTAATGTTTGCTTTCTTGCTATGTTAGTACCATTGCAGGTAAACCACTTTTACGTGTAAGCAAAGAACGAATAAATGAACTTATTGAAATACTTAAATGGCTCGCAACAAGCAAATTCATTTTATTAAATTTCTTATTGATAGCAACACTTATATAAAGTTTAAATACAATGCAACTATTGAACAAGTTGCCATCTTTTGATGCGTTCGTGCAAAATTTAAACCTTTTGTGCAGTAAGATGAAGGTATTTTACTTCTTTCTAGTAACTCTTATTTCAGAAAATTATTTAATGACACTTCAAATGCTGCAAGGAATTTGTAATTAACGCAGAGAAGCCTTATATAAGTTAGAGTTTTATTAGGAAGTACTATCCGCTATTTGGCATAAATAATGTTTGCGTTCCTGTTATGTTAGTATCATAACGAGCAAAGTAATACTTTTGCTAGTAAAGTGCAATTAACTAATATCGTTAAATTACTTACATAAATTTAGCTCATGAAATTATTTAATTTATAGCCACTTTTTTTTTCAGAAAAACATTCAGAAGCAAAAGTTATGTTTCATTATTATTTTTTATTTACTTATTTTAACACTTATATTTTTTCTGTCCCAAACATTCTTTTCATTTGGTAGTCTTCTGCGGATCTTTTACATCAACTACTAATTTTCTATATCAAAAAAAATCTTACATATTTTAAGTTTCTTCCTCTGTTTTCTAAATAATTCATACGTCAAAAACACGCGTCCGCAAGAATTTATTGAATATTGTAAAATTTAAAAATCATATAAGGCAATTCTTTGGTTATCCTCGATTTAAACTAGTTCTCTCATCGCACCAGAAAAGATTGATAAAAATAGAATTCCAAATTCACGCTAAGAATTTTTAAGAACAACTACAATGCGCCTTTTTGACTTCTTGTAAACCCTGCGAAGTAACGCATCGAAAACGAACTTTTAGGAGCGTGCAGGGGAGGTGAGAGAGGTAGTAGAAGAAATCGAACGGGACTGTTTTGCAGTGCCTAATAATGCTATACGAATGTCAATAACTTCAAACGTAAATAGCTACAAATCTGTTCCAGAAAAGAACCCTTTCTCATGAAAAAGAGAAGAAAAACGTTCCACTCGTCACTTTTCATTCCTTCCGGTTTTCCCGCCTAATTTTATTCCGGAGTGCCAAGAAGAAAGTTCCTTTTTTCTATCTCAGGAGCATAAAAGACACCTCCGTCCTGAAGAACAAAGTAAAAAACACACACTTTAGAATCGGAGACTGAATCGGAACATACGTCCACAAGAAAGGGCGGGAAACGTATGCAGATGATTTGTCTTTTGTTCTGGCTGCAAGGGGGGTCCCTTCACAAAGGGGGTGTTCACTTCTCCGCTTGACTGGCTCACAAAAGCAGCCATTGTTGGCGATTCCCGCCCCGTTGCCACTTTGTAGGAAGAAAAAGAACGCGGATTTTTGAAGTTGGCGAGGCGCTGTTGCTCCTTTTGTGACGGACTCTTTGTTGCGGACCTCCTCTCTCTCTCTTTCTCTCTTTCTGATTTCGAACTTCCAGAGAACTTCATTTTCGAACCTCACAAAAGCGAATGCACCCCGCGAGAAGTCGGAATTAATAAGATTCTCGCATCTAAGAGAGTGGACTGCTGTAACCTACAGTGTCACTGTGATTGAACTCCAGAAACAGAATGGCTCCGACAAATAAATCTTTCAAGTAATTAACATGCAAAACACGATCTATTTATCTTAAGCAAAATTCATGTTTTGAAACTGCTAAATCTAGCTAAAATGGTCAAATGTTTCAAATATTCTGGAAACAAAACCTTTCAATTCCTTTAAAGCAAACAGGCTATAGTTGAAGTCACTATTATTACCCATTTTTGAAAAATGTTACTGGATTATCAAACAATAATAAAATCTGTAAAGTAAGGTGATAAATCAAGCCTGATTTATACATAACAAAACGGAACTTAGTAATAAATAATTACCAATTATAATTCTGATTTGATTTTGTTTCTCACAGCAGCAGTTGTGGAAGGGGCGAACTTTCTCATCTGACGTTTTAGTCAAACAACAACTGAAGTTCTAGCGACGCACATTCACTGATAAGAAAATGTAATTAAAAAACGAAGATGAGCTTTTTTGTATTTATTTATTTATTCATTTATTTATCTATTTTTTAAGTAAATAAAAGCCAGCAATATTCTTTTACAATTGCGTTATCGTCTTACCCACGAGTAAATGATCTACAACGACTTACATTCCATATTCGTATTCGAAAATTTATGGTTCAAATATCTCATTTACTGTGCACAGCTAAAAAGTTTATCGCTTAAAATTTATTCCGTCCATTCTGAGAAACATTGCATGCATGAAATTAAAATTATAGAATTATCTGTCTACGAACTGAAACGATGGCGAACTGAAAAGATAATACAATGAAACAAACTAAAGATCTTTGACAAATAATGAAGCATGTCATTTTCAAATGCAGCGTCTGAGATAAAAATAGGTGAGCATTGGTTGTACTTGATTTAAATCGTTTTAACCTGTGCGTGGAGTTTTGAACTCGGAAAACAATGACAAAGACTACTTCGTTCGGTGCGCAAAATCATGTCTTAAAATTTGTTCCAAAACTTTTGAGACATACTGTTTAGATAAAATAGAGTGCGAACACAAATAATATATACACGTGTTGCTTTTATCTTTAAAAAAAACAACATATCATCGACCTGCTGGTAAAAGTCACTAAGGCTAAAATTACTGTTTTGAGATATGGCCAAAAACATTACTTGGATCCGTTTAAAAAATAGCAAAAATCATTTTACAATTTTTTGTTACGGTAGATTTACAGCTAACATGAATTTTTTATGATCCGAAAAATAATTTATAGGAATGTCTAATTAATGACTATAGTCCATTGAAAGGCTTATTTGTGGACTTGGCGAGCTTTAACCTGCTTCCGCGTTCAGGTAAAAGTCACTAAGTCCACTCACTGAAAACTATGCTAATAGGATTTAGTGAAAAGTGGACGTCTCTGTTTCTTGGAAACAGAAATTCTATGGGCGTAGTGCGTTTGTCTGACTATTAAGTTTTATTTCTAGCCAACAAAATAATATTTACCTTAAAGTCGACAGTTGTTTACTTAGCGACCATTTCTAGAAGGTCGACGATGAGTCTTCGAAGGAAAACAACACTAACAAAAGATGAAACTTGTTAATTAACCTTTCTGAGGCTAATTTTTTTACAATGGAAGTTTTTTTTTTTTTTGAAGCCCATTGTTTTTTTACCATTGATAATATTACAAAGAAGTTTTTTCTTAATCTGGACTTAATTTTTTCAGGTAGGTCCTGGGACATTGATGTGATATTAGCCTTTTTGAGTTTAACATATCCCAACAACCTACTTGGAATGTCTTACGGGACATATACGTCCCTCGTGGTTCGAAAGAGTTAATAATGAACTATAAAAATGAACAAGTAGGTGATCTTTAATTTAAAAATAAACCGTATTAACCCATACTAAATATTTATCAACTGTGTAGTTCATCTCTGATTTCTAATTTTTTTAAAGAGGCAGTTTTTCCTTTTGCAGCACATTGTTCCTTTACCATTGTTAATACCTATTTCAAATAAAGGTTTTTTTAAAATTTGGGACTTTCTGCCGTTAGATCCTGTGACATTGATGTCCCATTAGTCTTTTTGAGTGGCACATAGATAAACAGTCTACTTGAAACGTGTGATGAAACATATCTCCAGTAAGATTCGAAAGGGTTAAGAAAGAGCAATAAAAATGCCCAAGTAGATGATCTTTGATTCAAAAATAGGTCGCATTAACCCATTCTACAAATTTATCAGCAGTGCAGTTCATCTCTGAGTTCTATTTTTTTTTTATAAAGGAAATTTTGACTCAATTCTTGCCGTTAAACCCTGTGACATTGATGTCCCCTTATTCTTTTTGAGTGGCACACATCCCAACAATCTACTCGAAAGATCTGATAGGACAATATCCCTCGTAATGTTCGAAAGGGTTAAGAAAGAGCAATAAAAATCCACAAGTAGATGATCTTTCATTCAAAAATAGGTCGTATTAACCCATGCTGGTCGTATTATTCAACAGTGTAGTTCCTCTCTGATTTCTAATATTTTTATAGAGGAGGTTTTGATTTACTTCTTGCCTTTAGACCCTATAACATGGATGACTCATTACTCTTTCTTAGTGGCACATATCCCAACAGTCTACTTGAAGCGTCTGATAAAACCTATATCTCCAGTAGGAGTCGAAAGGGTTAAGAGAGAGCAATAAAAATGCACAAGTAGATGATCTTTGATTCAAAAAAATGTATGTTGTAAATGTATCAACAAGGTAGTTCAACATCGTAATCAAAATCGTTTTATTCTCAATTTATAATCATGATACAATGGACCTAAATGGACGACTCTTTAATGCATCGCAACCTCTACGTCCATCTGAGAAGCAACACTTTATTTTTATCTCCGCCATTGATAAACAGAAGCAGGCAAATATGAGTCGTCTCATCCATTAAGCGATTCTATGGCTTCTCTTATTAGCCGGTCCTTTGTCGTCAGGGATGCAATCGGGGTCTAATC
This sequence comes from Octonoba sinensis, assembly GCA_038502835.1. Taxonomy (NCBI): domain Eukaryota; kingdom Metazoa; phylum Arthropoda; class Arachnida; order Araneae; family Uloboridae; genus Octonoba; species Octonoba sinensis. The sequence goes on along the minus strand of CM076606.1, from coordinate 9,102,371 downwards.
GAAGCATACAATAATGAGGAATGATTGCAAAGCTTTTGTTCCCGCCAAGTGATTTCGTGAATCACAATTGGAACGTTATATGATTCAATGCGCTTTTATATTTCCTGAATAGAGTTTTGCAGAATTTGTAAAATAAAGAAAGTTTGAAGTTAGTTGAATGCGTATGCTGGTTCTAACATATGCGACAGACGGCTGCGGATTTGATTCGGTTTTTAAAAAAATGCTGACGTTTTAAAAACTGATTAATTACGATAAGCGTAAAATGCATCATACTTATTTTGTAAGTGAGTCATTCCCCGCCAATTCAACAACAGGTTAAAATGTTAGCGACTCAGATTTTTTTGGAATTTGGCATGGATGTACTACTGTACAGATGAGGGAAAATACGAAATTTTGACAAAATATGCATTGGACTTTTGATTTTTTACATACAGAGCTGTAAAGTTTGACTGAAAGCAATAGATGGCAAAATTTGAATGGTTTTAGAAGCTTTCCTAATTGAGCTAGAGACCTTTGTAACGACTTTTACAGCATTTCTTGTTCTTTATAGTAATATACAACATTATTTAGGTTAAGATTTTAAAAAAATTCTCATCGTGTAGTTTAAATTATTTTTTGTCAGATTACATAATTAAAAATGTTTAAACAAATTCTATAGATGCTTAGTAGTGTTGTAAAGCACAGGTGATGCAATATCAAGATGAGATAATAATGGATTTATTACTTAAAAAACTCAAATTTAAAAGATCTGAAATTAAAAAGATTATATTATAGTTTTTGAAATAAAAAGATTTGATATCTTTTTAATTTCTCTATTGAAAAGATTTCAATGGAATTTGAAATAGTACAAAACACTATGCATATATAAATAGAAACTAAAAAAGTTTTTTCTAAATTTATGTAGTTATTTATTTTTATTTAGTTAGTTATTTACTGTTGGGTTTTGGCAACAAAGAGCAAACATGTAACGACTTATTTTGTTGAAACTAGCGCGTCCCGAGAAAAATGGGAAAAGTGCACAAAATAGTTTTTTCGTTTGCTTGTTGAGTTATGCTACCAAAAAAAAAAAAAAAAAAAAATCATTATTTTTGTAAAAAGTTCCTTACAGGGAAATTCAACCTCTTAGATATTATTTATATAATCTCCTACTTTACATTCATCCATTTTCTGAAAGTATTAGGAAACTTAAGATAAGAGAATTAAAATATTTGGTTGAATGCTAAACTGTAAACGATAATCTCGCACCGGGGAGTGGAGGGTTGAACAAAAGAAAGAAAGCGAAAAAACAGGAAAAGCATGAAAGGAAGGAGCGATCTTTGTTCTGAAGAGTGGGGGAATTTTTAATATAGCCTCAAGAGATGCTAAAAAAAGAATCTATCCTTTTCAAGACAAGTGTCGGAAGAAATACATTCACTTAGTGTTGTGATCATAGAACTATTATTTAGATGCGATGAATTGTGTTTGGAGCGTTCTCATCTCTTTAATCAGGGATTGTTCGGGCAATTTGTGTGTTCTTTAGTGAAAGGATTTTTTTTTATTCATCTGTTCAAGGTTTTATGCTGAATTCAATGACCTATGATGTTTATATCAATACTCGTCCATAAACTGTAAAAGAATTCTAGTTCAACCTTTCACCAGAAAAAGGGGAAAAAATAGGGATTTTTAGCTGCAAGTAACATTTTGTACTAAGTTGAACCGACGCAGTACCAGATGTTGTTTGCAACTAAATTTCACCATTTTTTCTCTTTTTTTGGTGAAGGGTTCAGCTTAAAATTTTTAGTGTATTAATGCTGAAGTACTCAAGTGTGTCAACATTTCTTAAACGAAATATTTTGCTTGAGCATTGCATTTCCAGATGTTTGAAATGAAAACAGTTTCGCAGTAAATTGCTCCTCGTTAATCTTCTTCGTGTGCACAAGAATATTCTCTGGATTGCTACTGATTTGGAGTCCGCAATCGCTTCACGCATGGAGGAAATAAAATCCCTTATTTAATTTCAATTTTCGCATGTAATCCCCTAAAAACTGATCAAGATATTCTTTCTCATAGAAACATTATTTTACCGAAAGAAGACATTTTCACATGTACGGAAAGTTTTGTCTCTGAATTCGATTTCTAGCGATCTTTTCCGAGAAGTACCACGAACTAAAGGAAATTCATAAAATGATGTGACACGTAATTATTGGAAAATAACTTTTAATTTCCAATCTCATATTAGGAAATATTTCAAACTTTTTACCAATATTAAGTTTAATCAATAATAATATCAAAACTGTTTTCAAGCGCGAAAGACTAAGAAAAATAGTTATTGATCTAAGTTTAATGCCATACAATCGCTAAGAAAATGCTGACTTGAAGTACTACAGTATTATATAAATGAAAAAAATACATGATCCTTCAAAAGCTATTTTTTAGTTGGCACATAATTCATCGCAATTATACACTCTTTACTTCGGTCTTGAAAAAATGCATTATTTGTCCCTGTTACAGAGCCCCTAATTCTGCTATTAATTTCTCACACTTTGCATGGATATGACTAGCCCGACATTTTGTACTAGATGACTTTGATTGTACGTAGTTAAAAAGGAGAAACTTATTTATATTTAAAACATGTGCAGGTTAGCCGTTTTTTTTTCGGTTTTCTAACTCTGTCTGTAGTGGAACTTTCTTAATGCGCACGATCGCTAATTCAAACTTCAGTAAAGTACAGTAACGCGATTTTGAAGAGGATTAGGGGCGTAATGCAAGTGATTAGACTAAAATGCTTTCAGTGCTCACTGAACATGTCTAAAAAATTTTTAAACGTTCTAAAATATATTAAGTTATTGAGAAACTTAAGAAAGTTGAAAGATTAACATCAGTGTGGCAAAAAAGGCAATTATTTCTTAGTTTACTACACATATTACAGTGTTAAAAGACTGTAGAAACTCTTGAAATAATAGCTTGATGAAATCCTGACTTACACATAGCTACTTTATTTACAATACATTCATATACACAATACATACAACATATACATGCATTGGAACTTCTGCATTCGTACTTCAAAGGAAGAAGGGAAGGAAAAGTAAAGACAAAGGATAAGTAAAATTAATAGTATTTAAAATCTTGGAAGTTAAAGTAATTATTTTAAATATTAAGAACTGCCAGACGATAATTAATGAACAAAATATTAAATAAATATGGAATATACTAAAGATAAATGGAATACATAACAATTAATACGATCTCAGAGCATCTAGATCATCTGAAGAATTTTTTAACCTTTGACTGGCTGTAGATATTTTTTCATTCGTATTGTGAATAGTCTCATACACCACTTGGGAAAAAAGCATTGAAAAGAATATTTCAATAAATTTTTAAAACAAATAATTTTGTTTTATGCTATTTTAATCAAACAAAAGACGAGATTTTCTATTTTTGAGGGTAAAAGCAGCAATTTGGAAACGTTTCTGGGTCTCTCAGATAGCGCTCAACAATTGAGGGTTTCCTGGAATCATCATCGGTGTCTATTAGGTCGTTTAAAGATGTTCGACTAGATTAACTTTCCTCCCACTTACGTACGTTTGAATCAGGGCCCCAAGCGGAGCCTTTTCTCTGTAAAACGGCTTTTACAGTCGCAAGACCACTGTTGTAAAGAAGCTAAAATACAGGGGAAACTGGAGTCCTTTTAATTCCTCACTCTTTTTAAAAGTTTTTTTTTCTAAATTACACAAATTTTACAATTCTTTAAGGTTCATTGCTATCTTTAAGACAAAATTAGTGATTTCACTTAATTTTCTTCCGATGATTTTGAAAGTTCAGTTGTCAGCGTCGTTTTATTTGAAACACAAGGCTTGATAGCTTTTTTGGCAGCAATTTTAACCCTCAGTGTTTTTCTCAAGTGCAAGATGTACTAAACTTTTATGGACAAGATCTACTATCTATTTTGCCGATAATCTGGATAGCTTCGATTCGTTTCCCTTTGAAATAAGTTTCAACTAATCTTCATCTCGTAATCTTGACCGCTCTAGCACGCCGAGCTTCAAAAAAGAAGCTCTGACTTTCAAAAATCCTTGTAATTTAAAACGTTGCTTTCCCCCCCCCCCCCCCCACCTTCCTTCTAAAATTTTCGCTGGTCCTAAATTTTGTAATTTCTGAAGTGCAATTTTACTTTTGATTTACTTCCGTGTGTTTCAAAATGTTTACAGAAATATTGAGATTTTATTTTAGTATTCTGTCATGTATTTTTTTGTAAATTTCTAAAACAAAAATTTTTTAAATATTTGTTCTGTGAGTTTATTACGCGATTATTCAAGTTCAACGATTTTTCAATTTCACAATTTTTTTTTAACTGTAAATTCTTTCCTTTACGTTGTATTTAAATTATTTTGAAGATTTTTATTCTTATTTTATAATTTGGGGAGAGCGGGGATGGTTGCATACTTTTGACGCTTGAATTATTTTCAAAAAATGCCGAAAATTTTGCAATTGATATCAAAATAGCAGGATTCGATATCTTAGGAACTGCTGTATATTTTATTACTTGCTTGATGAGTAGCACCTATTATTACAATTTTAAAGTGTTGGGGAAAATGGGTCCACTTGCCCAAATAGTGGAGTAAGTAATCTGAGATAGGTTAGCGCAGGTAATATTTTGGGGTACATAAACAATTTTATTACAGTAATTATCTTAAACACAACGAAAGAAAACATTTAAGTACAATTTTTAGTTTGTCAAAGAATTTATTTTATAAATCTTATGTGTGAAATGCGTAATCAGAATTTTCTGGTTTTTCTGATCTGTGCTATGTCTAGTTGATGGATCGTTTAATGGAGCGATTGATATTTTTTGCTTGAGAAAAAAGATACAAAATATTAGTACACTATTCTAAGTTTGGTGGTTGAATCGCAACATAACAGTGTTCAAGGAAAGATAATTTTCAAGGTAATAATGTATTTCCTGATTCTAAGTGTAGATAATTTTTTTTTCAAACCCTATCAGTTGAAATCCATTGCATTCGGCGCACGTTAATGTTAGAGAAATTCTTTAAGTTTCCAGTTTCTGCCCAAAGCACATAAATAGAATTTAAAGAAGTGCCGAAACTAAAAAATGAATCAGTTTGAATGGAACAGAAAAGAAATGATGAAAAGGTGTCGACACATACTTCAGCTGAAAACTTTCGTCGCTGTACAATTCGACAGATATGCTTACACTGGAACCGTCGCTGCGTAACATAATAGTTCGATTGTACGATAGCCCAGTCGAACACACAACTGCCGCAAAGACCCCTTCCAAACACATGAAGAGTATCATTTATCAAGGTCTGGGGTCTTCTCTTTTCTTCACTTCGCCTCACAGAAAATGAAATGAACCGATATTTTACATTCCGATAAAGCGGGCGTGAGACGGGCTGAAAAGATGGTGGCGATATTCTCGAAAGCATAAAGTGCTTCAAAAAGAACAAAGGCATAGGTACGACGGCGGCAAATATTTTACAGTGTGTTTTCCCGCGCTTTTGTGATGGCGAGCATCATGTATCATTTCGCCTGTCACTGGGAGAAAAAAGTTAAAGTTACTTTTCCAAATCAAAAGAATGGGCCAGAAATCGAATGGAGTTGAGTCGAATACAGATTGAGGATCTTTGGTATTTAGATTTTTTTTCTACTTGCATCATACCTATTTTGATCTCCGCCCCCGCCCCCATTTCAAAGCTGATAAACAATAAATGGTATTGAAATTTAAAATCAATTTCTTAGCAATGTCTGTGTGATATGCGATTCCAAATGTAAAAATAGTTGCAATTTCAAAGGGGTAAGAAAAATGACTTAAAGAGACCCAAATACGTTTTGTATGGTTCAGCGAATTATAGAAATGTTGTGTCGCGTTATTATCGAATATTTCGGTAACAATTAAATTAAAATAAAAAAAGTATAGCAATTTTACGTCATCCAAATTTTTACAGTGGAAAATTTCATTACGCTGACATTTTGCTGAGTCTAAATTTCATCACTTTCAAATTATTACTTGCTAATGAAGACCGGAATTAAGGTTTTCAAGATAATGAAACAAACTGAGGCTAGACCATTCCAACAAAAATTACAAAAAGTTCTAAGGTAGGGAACGTTGCTACATCGAATTGTGCGAGAGACTGCTTAATAACGTTATTTTTGTAAAAACGAGAACGATACTTATATTTTTTAATTTATGTAATATAATTTATTTCAACAGTCAAATAATTTTTCAAGACTTATTTTTTAACCCCAAATGAGCAGAGTCGGAAAAAATTTTTGCTTAGCACTATAAGTAGTGCTGACAGGTCAGATTTTTGAGTTATGATGATAAAAATTTCGTCAGTATTGAAAACGATCGCTACTTGCTGCAGATTCCATTATTGCTCTCGGCGCCAACTTATGACTCCCACGTAATGATCTTGTCTTACAAATTTGAGCAGAGTACGAATTTTAAAGATACATATCTGGAATGTATATTTATTACAAACATATAATTGGTCTCGATAAAAGTGTTTTGTCCTTTCAACATAGTGACATCAAAGATGCATTAAGCTTCTATTTATTGCCACTCCTTAAAGACAATCCTATTTCTTATCATCGAAGACTCTGCACATAATGTTTCTTGTATCGGAGAAGTCAAGGTCCTCGAGACTGAAGTGTGACCAGAGTTCTCAATATTCGAGCTTCTCAGAAAATACAACTCGGAATGTAAGATTGTATTTACCTAAAGTTTTACTCAACCTTTCCCGAGTTTGGAGCTTGCAAATCGTTGTTCAGTTGTAGTACGACTTATTTTTTAACTTTCAGTAGTGCCATTGATATTTTTATTTGAACATGTCAGATACAAAATAATCTTATATATCAGCCGCTTAAGTGTCTGCTTGTCGCCGATAGCTTATTCCGAATTTCTTACTCCGAGGAAACTGCATTGTGCTAACAATTGTTTCTATAATGAAAACGACTAATAATCAAAACATTTCTCTGCCACAGCGGTTCCCAAACTGTGGTACGCGAAGCCCCGCCAGGTGGTACTCGTGCAGGCAAAAAAAAAAAAAGAGGTTGGGACAAAAAATCTCAGGATTGAAGATCTAATATGTGCCCGATTGAAGTTGGGAGAATGTTGGCTCAAAGTGAAAAATGAATTCCCGTTGATGTGAAAAAAAAACATTGTTGTTTTTAATTCCGTTTACAATCACTCATCTTTGTGAAACTGCTTTTGCCAATATGAAATTTATAGAAAATAAATATAGAAGCAATTAAACGTCCACCCAAATTTGAGGTTAAAACTAACTTCTACAGCATGAGATATCACCTTGCTTGTACCTGCCATGCAGCAGCAACCTTCTCATTAGTTTGTTGTTTCATGATAAGTATTTTGCACCTAAAGACGTATTTCTAAAGCAATTTTGGCAGTGCGTATTAAAAATATATTTTGTATATTTCATATATTTTATTTTATACATACAGCTTTATTTTAATGATCGCTTTTCTCTGCATTAACTATAAAAAATGGTGCGATTGAAATAACCCAGTCGTTGTAGTATTTTGCTATAATATATTATTGTTCCATATAATAAATTTACATTAGCAGTGGTACGCAAATGGTTTGCAAGAAAAATGGTGGTCCGCGAAAAAAATAGATTGGGAACCTCTGCTCTAACATTTTGAATGAGGCATCGCTAGATTTGCAATCTCCGTTAAAAATTAATGTAAGCGCGAATTTAATTTAATCCTTCTTTCTTTGTTTTAATTTATTTATCGTCTGCGCTTTTTATATATACAGGGTGGTCCCGAATTCATGGTACAAATTTTAAGGGTAGGTACAGGACATTGTAACAATAAATTATTGTATAGGAATGTATGGCCGTAAGTGACGCGCAAACAAGGGAAACACTGATGTGCGGACCTACCTAAATGCCACGTTTGGGGCTCGATAGATTGGCCATGGTGGACCAGTACCTTATCCACTCCGATCTCCCGATTTATCGAGCTTCGATTACTTTTTAAGGGGGACGTCTAAAGTATCTTGTTTATGAGACTCCACTTGACTCCGATGAGGATCTGGTTGCTCGCTTATCAGAAGCTGCTGCACGTGTGCGTGAAATACCAGGCATTTTTGAACGTGTTCGCCAATCGCTCCACCGACGCTGTAAGGCAAGTATCGCTGCTGGTGGACGCAATTTTGAACAGTTATTGTAGACATTACACTTGCCAACGAGGCTTTCAATAAAAACTTTGTTTTTCCTTTCAGCTGTTATTTCCCCTGTATACGCCACACCGCGTCACTTGCGACCATACATTCCTGTACAGTAAGTTATTGTTACAATGTCCTGAACCTACCCTTAAAGTTTGTACCATGAATTCGGGACCACCCAGTGTATATTAAAGTGGCAGAGCTCTTTTTTCCAGTTTTGTTAAAACTATTGTTTTAACGATGATTATGTTGGACATAAATAATTTTTCACAAACAATTTGATTATACAGTAAATAATATTTTTATTATACAGATTATTATAACTTAAATGTTCTTTTTTTTCGGTAAGAATTTTTTTCCCGAAATTATTATTTATTCATTAAACTTTACTGTTCTACCTGATAAATATCTCTTTGATTTGATGTGCATTTCCGGTTACTGGGATAATTGTATATTTATAATATCTAGAACAGCTGTCATTTCGTATGACCGCAGGGCTTACTAGTAATAGTATAAATAAAATTAAAATGAACTAAAAATAAGTAAATAAATAAAATTAAAGCAGCAGCAACAACAATAATTAATAAATAAATAAAAACTGATATCAGTTGGATTTCTTTCACCTAGAAGCTCACTTCTTCTGCAATGAAAAGGAGGTTCCTTGCGGCCTCGAAACACATGTCTGCAATCATTGCAAAATTTGTACGTACTATACGTTGAGTTTTACTTTTTAAAAACTTCTTTTTTTTTTCTTTTTTTTAACTGTAGGAAAGTTAAGAATGCAATTTCGTTAATTTGATAAACCAATTTAATAGAAATAAGATTTTCTATATTTAGCCTTTATCAACTTCGGAGAAACGTCATTGGTTTAGCCCTTTCATTAAGGTTTTGATATTACCGGTTCTATTGCATTTTACTTTATTTTAAAAATCATTCGGAACAATAAAATTACATAAAGATAAAAATATATGAGTAATTATCAATTTAAAAATCCAAGAAACATTCTTTGAAAAACTTATAGCTATCTGAATTATGAAGTGAAAAATCACTTTATAAAATACAAGCTATATTTATGCAATACCTGTAACCTGTCACATAAAGAGCTACGCGAATTGTCTGCACGGCATTCATACCGAAAAAGCTACTTCTTATCGGATGAAAAGAAAGGTCGGTAAGAGGGCAAAGAAAAAAAATAAAACTCATCATTCCTCGACATTCCCACATCACGGAATCCATATTTTGCAAACAGAGAACGAGGGGAGGGGGACCACTCAGAACCGCCTTCTCTATAATAGGAAGGAAACGAATGCAAGCTGTGTGAGAGAGCGTGTTCCAGACGATGCGGAAGACAACACTATCGTGGTGTCGCATCTGGGTCCCATGAATATGAGGAGGGCAGCCTTTTCTTTAGCCCTAAGTGAATTAGGGCCACTACAAAAGGGCAGCTGTGACGGGGCACAAGTGCCTCGAAGTGCAGGTGCCGGATTGAGAAAGCAAGGGTTGCAAGGATTGGCGAAACAGCTTTCGCACAAAAACTGGAAATCAATCATCTTCATGTGAATAATGACAGATGTCCGTGGTTATCACTTAACTGGCATATTGTTAAAGATTCTCTAAGGAAACTGTCTATTAGAAGTGCTTGTAATAAATCATAAGTACTTTTGTACCGTTTACAGAATTCTTCAAGAACAACTTATAAGGTCGACAATGCTTTATTTGAGATCCCTACTAATATGAAAATTCTTTATGAAAAAATTAATGACTGGAGCGGGGTGGGGGCTCATTTTCACAAACTCCACGTCATTCGGACTTACTTTCACTCCACGCTATTTGTATTAAGTACCGAATAGTTCGAGTACCACTCGCATTTTCTCTCTTTGAAGAAATAGGTTTGTAAATTGAAGTGCTGTTCTAAATCGGGTATTTCTATTGCACGCACATATTATTGTTCCGACTGTATATCGTGCAACCCAGCAGCTTTTCACTAGACTATAATTCGCCCAGCAGTCAAAATTTGACCGTAAATCATTAACAAGTTCTGATTCGAAAGTCTAAACTACATTTAGGCATTTTAGTGTTTCTGTTTGACAACAATTTGTTTTGTTTAAATATTTCCGTTAGCTATAACCTCTCCTCAGTGTGATTGAGGGAATTGGGAAAATCTCCATATATGTATGTTCAAAAATGTAACCCATCAAAAAAAGGAATGGAGCGGGTTTTATTTGGGGCCGATTGGGATTTTATGGCCGCGTATTTATCTTCAGATCTCTGAGTTACCTATGTGGACTTTTCCTTCTATCGGTTACAGTTTGTAAACTTTTTATTGGCTTGTGAAAAGTGAGCCTTCTCTACTGAATTCATTGGTGCGCTGAAGAAATCTGAGACGGGCATATCAGGCGAAAAATTAGTCAGAAACATCCTGGAACAGCCGGGCAAGGGACAAACACTCATATTATCCATCTTATCATTTTTATACAATATTGTAATTAAGTTTATTAATAATTTACTCGACGCATATTTTTACTAATATAAAACGATTTTTCTTAAAAATTGTACATGATGACGCAATTTCATTATGTGGATGTCATATTTTGATTTAAGAATCTAAAATTATATAGTTCTCCTAATTTCTCTGCAGGAAGGGATATTTTTTTTCTTCTTTGCATACCACAGTATTACCATTCATTTAAACTCGCGTTTTCTTTTATGTTTGACACAACTATATGCTTATGGAGTTAACAAGAAAGAAACTTTCGATCGAATTCCCGAAAACGTGTGACACTTTTCGCATTTTCGTTATCTCAAAAACAAAGGCCATTTTAATCGGTGTTACAAGATAAGTTTAAATTGAGAAAAAGAAACAGAGCCTCACAGAACCACTACCACTGAAACGAAACAACTTCCTAATATTGACACTACGGCATTGCGCAGAAAAAAAACGATGATGGTATGTAGTTAGTTCATTGTGTGATTCGATGATTTGTGATCCACTGCAAGCTTTTGATGCAATCATCCCTCTTTTTTTCCCTTTCTCATTTGTTCCCTCTGCGAAAGACAAAGAGGTAGACAAAAGAAAAGATGACAAGACTGTCTCGATTCAGCAGTCAGATCCATAAAAGTCAGAAATTGGAGATCCATGGCTGAAAAGCGAGTGGTGTGGGAATAACTTCTGAAGAGGGCCAAGGCCCACAGACAAGAATGATGATGATGACGATGAAGAAAAGTTCAAGATAAATAAGTAAATAAATATATAAAATAAATGCAACAAAAATAATTCTGGCTAAATTTCCTAATAAGTAACTGAAAGGGATAAATTGCAAAAGAAAATAAATGATTAAATAGTGCAAAAAACGAAGCTATTGAGATGAAGAAATTTTCCTTTGAAATGTGCATGTCATATATAGGACCTTATAAGTTCTCTGTGTTTTTCGACTTTACGAACTCTCGAATTTATCGATTTTTTTTCAAATTTTTATCTCAAAGATCAACTGCATTATACATCTCTACTAATAATAAAGCAGCAAGTATGTCTGTGTATGTGTCTTTCTGTCTGTGTCCGGCGTAGGGCCAAGACCGAGAAATTTGGCACGAAATTAGTTTGGAACATGGGGGTGTGCATCTCGGAGAGTTTTTTCTGAAAATTCGAATTTGTTCTCTTTTTATTTCAATTTATAGCCGAAAATTTCATAAAATGGTCGTTTTCTATCGAAAAGAATTATCCAATTCTTTCGAGCTTGATACTGTTGGAAAGCGCGTGAAAAACTATCCCAGAAAGAGTTTTGCTCTACGTGCTAAAATTTGAAGCCTCTAAATTAACTGGAAAAGAAGTTATAGGCGTTTTTCCCTGTAATTCGAAATTATTTTTTCACGGTAATTAACTTAAGTTTTATTTGAATTGTTACCATGCCGACTGGCTTATGATCCTTTTCTTTTTTAATGAATTAATATTTATTTCTTGGAGGTTTTTATCATTTTGTGGAGCAGACGATTTTTAATTAATTAATTTATTTTTTGAATCTTGATTATTCTTTTTTTAAAACGAATTAAAAAACTGCACTAGGGTTTTTTAAAGAAATGTTATCCTTTATAGCGATTTTTGTTACTCCAACTTATTATTACTATTTATATTTTTATTTATTCAATTTTTTTCTCCAGTGAATTAGCAAACATGTTATTTGTCTATTTGGGCTCAGATGAAAGGTTTTTGCGCTTTCAAAGCTTTTCTTGCTGCTGTTAGTTTCTGCAAGCAAGAAAATTTCGTCTTTCTGTTTTGCTGTCAATGAATAATAGAAAAAAACTAATTATATTAAAAATGTATTAATTAAAACTATTCTAATGGATTATAATCGTCCTTTTTGTGTGGGTACTTGAACTAAACAAACAAAATGCGTTTTCTCTTAAATATTTTCTTTTTAGTTTTGTTTCGTTTCTTTCTTTCTTTTATCCTCTTTTATTGTGTGTGTTTTGTAAAAAAAAAAAATTCTTAAATGTGTAGGATCGCTGGTTGACTGCCGTGGGCAGATAATTTTGAATTTTGTGGAATGCTCTACATTTTAATAAAATAACATAATTTACACATAACTAAGTTACCGCTATGTACACAATGGCGAACCGACTCGTCTTTTCATTTTTTAACACGGGCATAGCCGTGCGGGGACCGCTGGTACATAAATATGCAAAGACAAAGCAGATAAGTATCATATTATCCTCTGTTTCTCAAATGATTTTCTCACTTTTTTTATAGCTGCGCATGGTTAATAATTCTTATCTAGAATAATATTAACCATGACCAACTGTTTCTTTCCAAATTTTATTGTAAAAAAAAAAAAAAAAACCTTAAATATCATGACTGCAGCTAAACAGAAAACCAATTTAGAAAGTTTTTGACAACGTGAGATTGTAAGGAAACACTAAATCATCCAAATAATCCCATATTCTTTTCACCTTAGTTTCTCGTAAAAGTCTTTTAGAAAAGAAAAGTATTATTTAATGTATCGCTAAAATGCACTAAAAAAATATTGGAAAATAATGATTTGAAAACAGAGCTATGAGATGAAGAAATGTGTGACTGCCCACCCCCTTCCACTCTAATAATTTTAATAGCGTTACATAGAATTATTATATTCGAACAAAAATCAAAGATCAGCAACACTAAAAAGTATTTTCTGCTACAGAAAAATTGAGAAAGCTGCAGAAAACCTCAACAATTTTTTAAAAACATTCACATGTTAATTTGCGATCTCATGAATGGAAACTCACAACGTACTTTTCAACTCGCTACCTTCAGAAAATTCAATCATTATTTAGTAAGTAACGACACGGACCGTTGAAAGAGGTGCATTTGAAGTAATGAAGAGCTAATGCTAAAATGAGAAATAGAGAGATAGCTAGATTTAAAATTTGATGTTAGTAAAATAGTTTTTAATTTATCTCCTTTTATAAGCTTCGGGATTAGTTTTAGGAGTTAAGTTGAGCGTCTCTTGCCAAAATATTTTTTGAATTTTAAAAAATTTGCTTTCCAAGTTGATAATGAGAACTGAGAACTGCAAGTTTTAAACTTCTCCAAGAGGTTCTGAGACTTATTATTATAAATTTCAGGTTTAATACTTTTATCAAGCGAAACACTTTTAACGAGTATTTAGACACCACAATCTGGCGATCTATCTTCCTTTTGCCAAACAGGCAACCCTAAACTGGCGAACTCGAGTGCATTCAAGGAAGCTTCCTTAAATATTTTCGGAGCATTTTAACAACGCTTTACAAAAATTTTTCAAAAGGCTCAAATTCTGTTATTTAGAAGGCCGCATTGTTCCGTGAATAGCGAAAATAAGACTGGGGTTATAAATTTATAATGCACCAGAAGAAGCGAGGACGCCGGCTGGAATATTAAACTCCAAGAACGATTGCACCGACGATGTGTCTAAACGTTTGCAGAGAAAAACTTATTTCAATTTTATTTTCTTACTTGTTTGTTAATCCTATTGTCAGGCACAGAAAGGGTTTCGCAGAGTTCTGCTTCCAACAAGGAAGATTCTTCGGCTTGACTTTCAAGTATTTTTCTTATTTTCATTAACCGCCCAACATGCTCTCTATTGACGCTCACAACAATTGTGATGCACGAATTTTCTGTTGCAAAATATCGATTCCAAATCTAAAGTATTCTATCAAGTTAGAGAAACTTTAACCGAAATATTTTATTGCGCATGCCTAAAATTTTAAGCTTCCTGAAATATTATACCCTATATTTAAGCTAGTATCCCTAAAACGTCTTCACGATTTAAAAACATTTTAATACTACAATGTTAAGTACATCTTTTCTTAAGACAAAATAAATCATCAAAATAACTTAAATCAATGTACTGCCAAAGACTAATAACACGTTTCCTAAAATGTGCTTCAAACCGTTTTGTTCTGATTGGCATCAAACTCATTAAAATTTAAATCCGCAATTTCAACTTTTCTAAAGTTATAACTACCTCCTACCTATGGGATAAAAACATTTATGTAGTACCTAATAATTATTCGCCTATGGGGCAATGCATGGTAATCTTAAAGCTTCATGTTAAATAGAAGAGAGTTGGTGAGATAAGTAATGTTCAACTAGGTGAAATAAGGTGTTTATGTAGGGTTTTTTTCCAGGAAACATGTTTTGTTAAAAAAAGTGCTGCCCATGAGAACCTAACAAGAAGTTCCGTCATAAACTATACGAGCCTGCTTTCCCGTAAACATCAATATGAAATTAATAATCTAGCTATTTCTTTCTCTCTCTCATTTAGCTTTACTTCTTAATTACTTCAAATATACCTTTTTCAACGGTTTATACACATACATTTACTCACGCACTCATCCATTCATTCATTCGGAAACATTTTTTAAAATCCAGTTCAAAACTTTGGTGTGAAAATAGGCTCGTTTAGTTCTGAATGAACTTCGTATCTATACATGTTCTATGTCATAACCAGAGTCCGACAAAAATCCGAAAATCTTAGGAGCCAGGGAAAATTTTTAGGAGCCAGCTATAATATTTTCATTTGTCGCCACCTGAAAAACTAGTCGCCAAGGCATATTTTTTAGTCGGCCGGGCGACCTGGCGCCCGGGATTTGTCGGACCCTGGTCTTAACGCCTTTTATATAAAATTTGTTCTAAGCACTAGACGATGTCAGGCTTCGAGGGGGATGGGGGTCGTGAAATTGTGACAAAGTGTGACAAGGGGATGGGAGAGGGTAAGAGGAAGTGTGACATCCTGCTTATACAACATAGTGTGACATGTGGCAAAGGGGGTAGGGGGTCTGTTGAAGTGTGAAATTTTGTGACAAACGGGGAAGGGTTATCAGATATATGGGAGAAAAGCGTGACATCATTTATGAACGGTCCCTTAGCATAACTTCTGATAATGGTTTAAAAAAGAATTTGTGCACCATTAGCAGGAAAAAAAACAATCGATACTAAAATTATAATGCTTATTGTGAACATCAAACGTAATCACCTAATTTTAAAAATTTCATGTATATAAAAAAGAAGTTCCGTCTAGAACTAAACGAGCCTACTTCCCCTGTATACACCTTACTTCAAGTTTATAATCTAGCTATCTCTCTCTTTCTCGTCCAGCTTTAGTACTTAATTATTTCAAATATACATTTTTTTAACGGTTAATACATATGCATTCGCTCAATCATTCATTTACTCATTCATGTATTAATTCTTTCATTTATTCACTCATTTATTCAGTAATTCTTTCATTCATTCAGAAATATCCTTAAAAATCCATATCAAAAAATTTCATAGGAAAGTAGGCCCCTTTAGTTCTGGTTGTACTTTGTATCTGTACATGTTCTACGCCATAAGATCTTTCCGATAAAGTTTCTCTTTTGCAAATCCGACAGTTAGATCAGGAATCATACAGGATTGAAATTTCCCTGTAAGCGCTAATGTTTTTTTTTTTTTTTTTTTTTTTTTTTTAACTGTTAAAAATTGAACAAAAATGTTTCACATCAAAAAATATTTTACGTCGAGAGGTCCTTCTAACAAGCTGGCTCAAATAAACTTGGATTTTATGTCCAGGGTTATGTACTTCATATTTCCCCAATACCACTAATGTTAAGATTTATCAACTGTTCAAAATTGAATGAAAAATTTTTCAAAAAAAATATGGAAATGAGATGTGCTCGTCGAGATCTTTCGGATGCGAAAAAAAAGAAGAAATCTTTCGAATCGGATTAATTTCTACAAAAGTTATTGGGGGAGACAGGCAGTCATTTTCCCTACCTCAATACCCTACTTTCATTTTTTTTTAGCCTGCTTTCCCGTAAAAGTAAAAAATAAATAAATAAAGCATGAAAGAAGGCTTAATGTATCTTAAAAATATCGTTAAAAATAAAGAAAAGTCAAAAAAAGTGAAGTAATTAAATAAAGATTGAAAAATAAAAAATTTTAAAGTAGGGTTTTGAGATGGGGAAAATGTGTGTCTGTCGGTCTGTCGGTCTGCCCCCCCCCCCCCTAATAACTTTTGAACGAATTGTCCGATTGGAAAAATTCTTTTTGCATTCGAAAGATCTTGGCGAGGACATCTCATTTCCATATTTTACTTTTTGATTTGAACAATTTTTTGTTCAATTTTGAACAGTTCAAAAAAATTTAGCATTAGCGCCTATGGACAATATTGAAAAAATAAATAAACGAGTGATAACTACATGAATGAGTAAATGAATGACTGAATGAATGACTGAGTGAATGAATATGTATTATCCGTTGAAAAAAAGTATATTTGAAGTAAGAACTAAAGCTAAATGTGAAAGAGAGAGAAAGTGATAGCTATATTATAAATTTGATGTTGGGTGTATACGGGAAAGTAGGCTCGTATAGTTCCAGACGGAACTTCTTGTTTATTTTTCAATCTTTATTAATTACTACATTATTTTTAACTTTTCTTTATTTTTTACCAATATTTTTACGACACATTAAGCCTTCTTTCATATTTTAATTTATTATTATTATTTTTTAACTTAAAGCGGAAAGTAGGCTAAAAAAGAGAGAGAAACCCTAATTAGAGAAATGGATGCAATGTGAGCACTTCCCCTCTCGATATTTATTATCAGTATTCATATTTCAGATATGACGGTTCGTCAGCTTCAGTTAAAAGATGAAACATAAGAGAAAAAGAATTATCCCACTAACAGGTGTATCCAGAGAAGGAAGAGCGGTATTCTACTTCTTCTCAACTATCTGCAGCTCAATAGCTTTCAGTCAACAACAGTTATTATTGTCGGTCGATCCCATACACATACTAAGAAACCTTTCACAGGGCAGGGCGGCATGGGGGTTCAAGAGCATGGGTTATCGAATGTTGGGAAATCGTGTTCTATCTCTTCCAAAGGGGTGCGGCTGTTTTTTATATGTGCCGAATACCCCTGATAATATGCATTGAAGAGCAGAAAGGACAGAGATAAGTAAAGGACTCTTTAGGAGAAACAAAATCTGAGAGATAAAATTGAAGGATCATTTTGAATATCCATTATCTTTTGTGGGGTTGACTAAATGAGTCATGGATGGTATTTTTCTTCCTTATTTGTGAATGTTAAATTTAAAAAATACTTTAGCCCGTTCAAATAAGCCTTATGTCTCGGAAGTATTTGCATCATAAGTATTGAAGAATCAATTGGTGAAAGGATTTTAATCTCTCTCTCTCCTATTTTATCATATCTGAATTTAGAACAAACAAACAAACAAAAATTTAAGCTGTATTTATTTTTTAAAACATGTTTTTTTGGACGTGTAGTTTGTGGAAACAAGTTCTGGTACTGTGGTTGCAAATTCTGTGTTATATTACCTGGAACTTTTATTCGAAATGGAAGAGATTCTTTTTAGAAGAAAGGGGAGAATATTTTATTATTATTATTATTTATTTATTTATATCATCTAGATCTCGCAATTAAAATTAATTTTTTACTTCACAATTTACAAGAATTATAAAAAAAATTAATCTTTTGTATTTCTTCTAGAAAGGTTATATCCAAACGTACCTTCTAGTTTATTATTGGTAAATATAAGTTCTAGTCGCAATTGGTTCTCAATGATAGTATCGTTACGTTGACAAACAGAGAGGCTGAAGTTTATAGGATCATACGTTGCGCCAATACATTTATCACTGGGATCAGAGTTTGCTATAAAAAATATAGAATAACTGTTAGGAAAATGTTCTTCCTTTGTTTTATTTAGCAATACACATATTTTCTTCGGAACACCGTTTGTTTTTAAATGACTATCACATTTCAATTTAAGAACTATTTGTTGTTCGGAGATTATCCCTGTGTGTGTATTCTTGATTTTCCCCTCAAACATTTACGGAGCCATAGTAGCTGTTTCTACGATTTCGAAGCTCATGCTACGAAGGTTTCCAACTTTAGAGGAATCGTGAAATATAACGCACTCACACACACACTCACAAAAACAGATAGTGTGACTCCGAAAATGCTTACGAGTGTCTAAAGAGAAATCGAGAACACACAGGCTGGAAGTAACAAACGGTGTCATGTTGAAATATTCAATGGACATTTCCTATTGCAAATGATATTTCAAAACAAAAGCTCTGAATTGATAAATTAAGTTCGTAGTAAAATAATAGTAATAAAGTAAAATAATTTTCTTTTCTCTTTCGGTTGCTCTTTCATTTATTTATTTATTTGTTTGCTTGTCGCAGTAAATCTTTATTTAGTGATTGTTTCAGTGACAGCCTGCACATTACGTCACGCATCACGATAGTGTATTCACACGCTCTTCGAAACGCAAGCTCAAATCTGACGAAACTTTCGCCGTAGTTGACGATATGGCTTCGTGATAAATGCTCCGAGTAAACCTTTCGTCAAATTGACGAAATTTGTGTAGTATTTTTCTTAAGTCACGTGATGAAAAAAATGACGAAATTTATTTGACAATTGAAGAATCCTCGAAAGTGAGAGTTCTATTTCTGAGATTGCAGCTGTTTAGTCAAGCATAGAAAACGGTGCATAAATACGGGCTTACGCAGACATCGGTGGCATCGCAAGAAGCCACCGATTTAGATCAAGATGGATGAGATTAAACGTCAGAATATGTAAGATGGTAGGGAGAAAAAAAGTTTGAAGGAACATTGTGTCAGCCATTTAATTCAAAGAGCGCAGGTGGATCTCTAGTAATTAGGATACTAATTAGAAAGCCGGCATTACATGTCATAGGAGGCGTCGTCAATCAAGACGACCTGATACAAAAAAGAATTTCTCTGAAGTAGAAATAAAAAACAAAAGAACGTAACATTTGGAAAAGACTAGAGAAAACCTTCGTGTAAGTATATTGGCATCATAGACACGACATCAGTGGTTCTATGGGGCTTCAGCCTCTCGCAGAGCTAAATCTTTATTTATTTATTTATTTTTAGATACGGAAAGAAAAAGAGAAGAAAAAGTGTTAACATTGCTCTCTGGGGGAAGGGGGGGGGCATGACATTTCCCGTTTTATATACATGCTACCATAGGCGTACGCACAGGGGTCGCCAGGGGTATGGAGGTACCCCCATTAGCTCGTAAATGCGAACGCGAAAACGAAGTTGGCAAAATTTTTGCATTTTAAATTCACTAGTTCCATACGTGTCATACTATTTTTGTGTCTATATCATGATTATCGAGTCGTTTAAATAGTATTTGGATTTCTTTAAGTTACTACTTAAGGTGTCCTAAGTCGTAATGTATTATTTAATCATTTGCTAAATGACATTTGATAATACATTTCGAAAATATCTTCCTTTACTCCAGTAAAATTTAAAGACGTCACAACGATACGAAATTCTTATATGGGGGGGGGGGGGATAATATATTAATAAAATCACTCTGTCGCGAAAATTTGACATTTTTTTTTTTAAATGTAAAATTTTGGGTTCATTGAGGAAGAAGATATTTTATTTCTTTGAAGTTTTACTAGCATGGTTTACCTACCAACAACTTTTCAATAGAACGGCACATCAAAAAATTGAAAAAAAAAATTAGTTGTGAAAATTTTAAATTCATAAGGAACCGGAAAATAATTTTAACTCTCAATTTTTTGTACATGATTTTCTCTTAACTATACACAACTGTTCCATGCTAGGGCATTTTGAAAATCGAAAAAAAAAAAATGGTTTACCTTATTATCTACACTGTTAAAAATTTCCGTAAAGAAATAGTAAAATAACCATTTATTTGATTGTTATTTTACCATATTTACTTACAACAGTTGAATAACCATGAAAAAGAAGGAACTCAAACAGCTGATTGTGAAAAAAATCGTTTATTCTCTATTTATCTTAAAGAACGTTTAACTAACCGTAATTTTCAAGCGCTCAATAAGAATCGGGCCTCCATCTTGGTTGCGAAATCTTACCGGTCGTACGTTGTTGGGAAAATATGAATAAAGATTTATCAATTCAAATCTGCATCTGTATATAAAAAAGGAAGGAAAAAAAGTGGCTTAAGCAGTCGTTACTAAATAGAAACGCATACACCTGTAAAAAAATGACTTTGGATCCAATCAAAAACTGAAATCTCAAATTTAAGGCAGTTTTCCTGTTGGAAAAGAAGATTTATTGATAAATAAACGGTCGCTGTACGTAGTGTAGATGGCCGAGTGACTAGAGCGCAAGGCTGGTATACCATACACCCGGGTTCGATTCCCGCACGCTTCGTTTACGATTTCGACGCCTCGAAGAATCTACGCCTCGAAAGAGTTCAAAAACGGTAAAAATTTTGTGTTGAAACCATTTTTAAACGGTTATAAAACCGTAAACTTTTGTATTTACGGCTTTTTAACCAAGCTGATTAGAAATGGTTAGGTCCCGTAAAGATAGAAAAATGTTCCAAACCGTAAATTTAACGGTGAATTAGATGGACAGACTGCTGCCGGTTATTTAACCGTAATTTCACGATGAAATTTCTAACATTGTATATTATATCTATATACTATATTTATCATTAGTGTCATTATGCTGAATATTCACGTTGTATATAAGAATATTTTAAAATTTCTTTTTTCCCCCAATTCCAATTCTATTTTTTTATTTCTTCAACCTCAGATGTTGAAGAAATTTTCAACAACCAGCCGCATTAGTATTGAATATTATTTCTTTATTTACACCCCCGCATGAATAGAATACACAGAACTCTCTTTTAAAAGGAGTTTTTCTTTTTCTTTTTTTCAGAAAAATGTTTGCGGCATTCATTGAAAGCATTCAGATTTTACTTCAATTACATGTCATCCAATTGGTACACATTCCAAGCAAAAGTAGATCGCTACTTTGCCAGGGATTATAGAACATTTATTTTCAACAAGATCCACTGCTCTCTCGTTTCACCTGTCAGAGATCTATTAAACAAGGAATCCACTGAATGGCCTCAGATTTGAACAGAAATCGCGGTGCACAATCATCCGATATTACTATTTTATGCAAAACTTCAAACTCAATTTAGTAAAATTTAATTCCATACACACTTTCGTATACTTCGGCAAAGGATATTTCATAATTTATTGATAGCATTCACTCACGTTGAAGGCTCAAACTCAGATGATGAATATTCGAATGAAATGAAATCTTTTTAAAAATGTTTATTCAAAACTTCGGATAAATTTGACAACTCGTTTTCTGCCCAAAATGTCTAGATTTACAGATTTGTGATATCTTCTTCATCTTCGAATTCATTATTAGCTTATCCAGGCAACTGCCACTCCAAGATTATTTTGAAAGGGAATTTTTGTGCGGATCGGTGGAAAAAACCTCACGGATTTAATCAAAAAATGAAAGCGTTAAAAAGAAGGAATGAACTGGGTTCCAAATTTTCCTTTTGTGGCACTCGACGAAGCTTCTCTTTCTCCGCTCTTGTAATCTTCTTTCAATGAAGCAGACAACTCTTTAGAAATATTGAAATTCCTTTTGAAAATTTATAAAAATTACATCGACGCATATACTTTTGTAGAGAGTAAGCTGTGTCCGTTAGTACACTTCCTAGTTCTTTCGTTCGGCTTATTTGCACTCTTAGTCACAATCACGAGTTTCTCGTGGGTGAGTATTAATCTTCTGGCCAGAAACAACTCCCCGTTTATAGTGAAAACTATAAACGGTAAAGAAAACTATAAACTAAGTATTCTTATATTCAAAATGACAAATTAGAACATAAAATCTTGGACTTACATGTAACATCGAATCGTTTTATACAGATTCAAGAATTGCTCTAGTAACACCCTCGAGTTACTCACGAGTAGAGATGTGCATCCAGAGTAATTTCCTGAGGTTGAAATTAGGAAAATGATAAAGAGTATTCCTTTTTAATAAAACTAAACCTGGAATTTTATAAAGAGATTAATATTACAAAATAATGTTCAATTGAAAAATGTCAAAGTATGTAAATAACACATTTTTGGACGTATGTACCCTTTATAATCATTTCATTTAAAAGAATTGTCTGAACAATTTAAGATTTTGGTCAGTTGGGAAAATTCTTTGTCACATAGTTGAATAAATGCTTATCAATTACAGGTACATTAAAATGATATTTTTTAAATGTATGTTACAGCGAATATTTAAAATAAAAATTTGAAGAGGTTGCTAAAGAAAAAAAACAGGCTTTCTGCTATTCAGACTATAGTGAAAAATGAATTGTATGATCCAAAATAGTGTTTTCAAGAATAATCTTCTAAAAACTTCATTTTCACCTGAATAATTCAAAACACTACCAGAGTTGTTTCTAAGAACAACTTATATTATTCTTGAGAACAGTTTCGGACATTTGTTTGTGAATAATGACATTGAAGAAATAATGTAATTTTTATATTTAATTCTAGAATGACTACTTTTTGCTTTCAGCAAAATCTTTAAATTATTTTCTTATTTAATTACGCACTTGAGTTATTTCGTATTTTGTAAATTTATTAAGTATTTTTTATTCCAAAGTTTTTTACTTGCATCTAGATGGGGTTATGTGATGATATTATTGTAACCAAATTACAGGAGAATATTCTCGTATATTCTCCTTTATGAGAATTTTTGAGAATATTATTCAAAAGATTATTGTTCAAAAATTTTAATCTTTGTTCTTGGGTAAACTCACGATTGTTAATAACACTGTTTATTATGTAGCACATTAACCGCGATGTACATTACAGTCGTACATGCATGTTTTGACCGGAATACCAAGCTTTGATCTAAATCATTTTTACGCTCAAAATATCAAATGGTTTATGAAACTTACAAGCAGTTCCCCGCAGAACATCTACGGATTATGCGTCCACAGGCCACTCCAAAGAATCTAAAATTAACCATTTTAAAATTGCTTAAAACGCTTTAAAATTCAGAAGGCTTAAGAAAAGATCGTTTGATATAAGGATGAGAATGTTCATGAGATATAAACTAACTAAGGTGTTGCCGCTCCAAAGAATCGTAAATTAAAAATTGAATTATGAATGGAAATACTTTTTAAGAAATAGAAATAAATGTGTTAAAGCCCGTAAGTTACGATAATAAATACAAATATTGTGTTACTTTTCTATGCTGATCATTCAACAAATTTTTAAATATCGTTTTACCATTGTTTGTTTTTTGCATGATGCCAGTATCGTATCGTACCGCAAAATTTAATCGTAACTGGTCCACGTTAAGTGAATATGTGGATGACTGGGTTAGAAATTAGGAACGCACCGATAAGCAAATTGGCCAATTACCGATGGCTGATACCGATTAATCGGCAGCTGATTAATAAAATGATACTTATTTTTAATACTACCATTTCTCCATCACTATTCTCCTTTTTTACAATTTTCAACTTTTCAGAATTAACTAACAGTTAATTTCTGCGAGTAATGGTTTATTTTCTCCCATTTCGTTAATTTTCATTTCCATTATTCTTTTTAAAACTAATAATTTCCGATTTTATTCAAATTCTGTGAAACAATTTTTTACAGTTTCATATTCGACACATCTGGTATCAAGGCAAAGTTTATTATTGTTCATGTCCTTGAACGTGATTCTGATACCACTAATTCACTCATCGAGGAAGAGATCATTTCTTACAACAGCTTCTATCTCCGCACTGCCTTTATTCTCATTGGTTTGCAGGTAAATCTTAGGCTATATAAGCCGTGTTTTGTTTGCTTCATGTGGATGTTTTTGAATCTAGAAGCTCCACTACTGCATTGAAAAAAAGATTCCAAGCAATCCTGAAAAATATGTTTGCATTTTAATGCTCATTTGTGCTTTCTTAACGGGAAAATTTTTTCAGTTTTATTCATATAGTAGCCAATGGCAAGTACGCACTTTTAATTTAGTAGCACTATTTTTATTATTAGAAGTCACTTTATCCAATATACTTGTATTCTTCATAATATCTGTAAAGTATTTTCTTTCTAAAAAATAAGATATGTTCCCACCTTTACGATACTTTGCAAATTTTGAATATTGGGAGTGCGAATTGAATGGAATGGATGCAAAGAGAGCTACAATTCAAAACTATAACTTTCCCCAACGAATTTCTATTTACAAAGTAGGACTTTTTATCTTCATGTGTGCCATCCAGACCTGTTATTTAGGGAGGTGAGGGAGAAGCAAATGCCTTCCCCCAGATCAAGGCCATAGCCAGAATTTTTTTTCGGGGAGGGGGCCCTGACTTTGAAACACTAGTGTAGAGGAAAGTTTCAGAGATGAATATATGCTACATTGCGAAAATTTTCGGAATTTCGGGGGGGGGGGGGGGCTTGGCCCGTCAGCCCCCCCCCCCCCCCCCTGGATACGGCCCGGCCCCAGATTGAGAAATATGATGTATATGTGTATATTTACGTGACATTTTATGTTGCCGCAAATTACATCGACTTACTGCAGTGGTACCCACAAAGGGGAGGGGTCACGGCGCAGGAAATTTTAGGAAGGGGGATGTAAAATTAATTTAAACAGTGTTGCCGTAATTTCTGTTTTCTTTATTATATCTTCTATATATGTTTTATGAAGTCATATTTCGATAAATGTTACTCTGATACTTTTCTTAGTCATTTTTGAAGGGAGGAGGGGAAGTGAGGTGCACCATCACTTCCAGGAGAGACGGCACCTCTGATATTGTTAACTAATTCATTCAACAATGTTACTTTTTTTTTTTTTGGCATACAGTTTGACCACGGAATTTTGACATTTGACTGCTTCTGCGCATGGAAGAAAAGAACAAACCCATTCGAGTTTTAAGGAAGTTCGTTTTGCAGGTGCGTTTGTTTAGTACGAGAATCAGAATGTTTGTTTTCTCTGTTTGTCGAAAGCAACTAAAGTTATAAACTGGTATATATCATCAGTTTGGAAGAAATCAAATATGCTAAATGAACTTGAACGAGAACAAAGACGGCACATTCTTTATACCAGCAGTTCTTTCCTTGACAATGACTTTTCTCCTCCAAGTCCTTCCCTGTTAGCAGTAGGACTCAGGGCTGCCCTGCATTCGGGGATGAGGTAATGGGGGGAGGGAGTCAGCGAATTTTACATGCACGTATCCCCAAGTGGACATGGTGAGTTTTCAGCGGGTATCGAACACGCAACCTTCCAGGATTCTTCTTGGCACTCTCCCAGGCAGATCGCTTTGGTTGGTGGTAGAGCTATACTAAAAGTTTTTTAATGTAAATAAAAGTGCTTCGCCGATCAATCGGAAAAAACTGGGAGATTATAAATAATCGGCTAAGTGGCTGGTTACCGCCTACCTATTAATCGGTCCATCCCTATTAGAAATCCTAAAAAAAAAAAAAAAAAACTGGTATTTCGGATCAGTACGTATGTAGGTACTAGTTCGTAAGACAATACGACTGTGTCATGCAAAGTTTTAAATACTGTATCTTTTTACTTGAACTTAGAATCCTTTTTGCTCAAATGTTATTTAGTATTTCTCATAATTTTCGTGTAACAAATTAAGGTTAATATTTAAAACATTAAACTAATCATGAACCCGAGAAAACCTTACCAAAATGTAAATGCACAAAAATGCAGTAAACATAGCCCCAAATCATTGAAAATGTAATTCATATACGAAAAAGATCCACTGACGGCAAGCGACCACTAGTCTCTCAGATTACAGTTTCGTGGAGGTCCAAATTGGTTGTTTGTGGCTTCGGATTTGCGGGCCACTCTAATGAGTTCGAATCCTGTTTACTCATCTAAAAAGCAGGAAGTTGTGACCGGAAACATATCGAATGTTTACATTTCAGTACGTAGGGTCCGTCCATAAATGATGTTACGCTTTTTTCCCATATATTTGAACCCCTTCACATTTGTCACAAACTGTCACACTTCAACAAACCCCCGTCCCCCGTTTGTCACATGCCACGCTATGTCGCATAAGCATGATGTCACACTTTATGTTACCCCCCCCCCCCCCTCGAAGCGGGACACCTTTTATGAATGATCCCGTACTTGGCGTCCAGAAAAAAGGGGCAGAGACCAGCGGATTTTACTGCTGACGTATAAATGACGTCACGGGCAGGTTTTGCTTCCGGATTTTTTTTACGCACTTAGGCAAAGACTAAGCCTCCAGGTTGAAAAAAATTGCAAAAATGACGGTTCATCATTTTTTAATACGGCAGCTTGAACATTCGTAAAAAATCTTTTTCTTAAGTTTGGACAAATCTGTGTAATTTACGGAAACATGTTGCTTGCCTCTGACAAATTAAGAAAGGGAATTCGATATCATTTTCACAATGACCTATAGCCTTCTTTTTTCATACAAAAATACTTTTTGGTTTTGAAGCAATTATCTTAATCTGTGAAAGAAGATGAGATTATGAGAGAACGAACACTTGTAATTGGTAATGTTAAAAATATTTTCTTATCTCTGAACTTTTTTTTCTCTTGGGGGAGGGGTGTCTATCCCTTTTTTTTCATGACACATAAATCTGAAAAATACTTGAAACAGTGAAGCAAACAAATCTTTGCTTTCTTTTCGAAAAATTTGAAACTTCAACAAAAAGAACATGAATGAAGATTGCTTCAAGATTACCAAGTAGTAGTTACTTTTTGTTTTGGATGCCTCGGAAGTCGCTGTTTTCGACTGAGAGTTTTTTTATTATGTTTAATTGGGGGCTGCTCGACGACTGATGACAAATGTCGGTGACAAGCGTCGAATATTAGAAAAGATAATGGTAAACAAATAACCAATGAAACTATCTTACGCGAAGCATTCGATGAGAGAAAAATTAATTATTCGTATTGTTCGAAAAATGGAACCTTTTGATGTGCGCCGATTAGTGACTTCGCAGGAATAATGTTTTTTAAACATAAATTTGCCTCGATGTCTTTAACCCTTTGGGTATATCTGACGAGTGAGACTCGTCATCTGCGTACTTGGGCGAAGTTACGGTGAAGGAGTCTCACTCGTCATCTGAATTTAAGAAGCAGGCGTTGATGTTTGCGGCACCCCCTCCTGCTAACAGGAAAGGGATGGAGGAGAACAGTGGGGATTCATATACAACAAATTAAATCCGTCCCATGGGCATAAAAATCTTCAAACAATTCAGTACTCAAATTATTTAGACTGCAGTAAAGCCTTTCCTCTGTTAGTAGAAATTTAATTATGAGGGAAAATCTCGTAAATACCTAGTCATTCTACGCTCGAAAGCAGGGCCCGATTAAGACAGTTGGGGGCCCAAGGCACAACATTATTTTGGGGCCTCCTATGGTACGAAAAATTTAAAAAAAAATCTTTTAAGCGATATTTTCAGAAATCTTTCTTACAATTAGGGGGCCCCTAAAACGTGGGGGCCCAAGGCCGCTGCGTAGTTGGTCTTTGCGGTCATCAGGCACTGTCGAAAGATGGACATTCTCTGATATCGAAACACATTTTTGTAAAATTGTGGCTTGATGCGTCACATAACCTTCAGCAGAACCTTTAGCATGAGCAAAATTAATCCTTGATGATCAACATGGAAGAAAAGAGAAAAACTCTAAATGGGAGTAGTATTGAAAAAATTGTTGTAAATAAAGTAAAACCTAAAAAAAAAGAAAGGTATAAATAAAGAGTAATTCGATGATAATCTTTTTTTATAATGAAGCTTTTTTTATTACTATTACTTTATTATTTATTTATTAGTTTATTTCCTCAATTATTTTTGAAAGTTTCGTGCTTGATTATTGTTTTTATTAACACTCATGAGAAACGGATCGTCTTAACCAATCCACGGAAATGTGTACATTTTTAGCACCAATTATGTATAAGTTAATGAATGTTGCAGATTTTCATAAATCACCGCAAGATAAGTTAAAGTAAGAAGTATTACTTTAGAAGTTGATGCATGAATTGGAATGAATTTTATGGATATTGTTTAGGATCTACTGTTGAATTAGATACGTCTTGGTTGGAAAATTCCAAGGAATTTATTAGTTTTGGTTTTGAACGCAGTTTGCTGGTAAGTTTTCAAATACCTTTAACTAAAAATGCGTTTCAGTCTACCCAAGAGTTTGAAAACGCAGTTAAGTTCCAGATGTTATTTTTTACTTGGATCCTATTTTTCAACAATGTATGTTTCATAATAGGAATTAAGTAAAAACCGGGCTATTTGCATCCGATATTATATCATCCATAACGGAACTTATGAATAGGAGCACAAAAGGAAACCTGGAAATTTAATCAAAAGCAGAGAGCGTTAAAAAGCGTTCTCCATATGCGTTCCTGAATTGTGACAAGGTTTTTCGATTACCATTCCTGAATGGGACAGCTGCTTGGCACCTCAACTCAGCTCCGGATCCTGTGGGAACCACGTCAAGGCTGTGCCAGGTGCCATCCCTTCTTTCTCTGACCACGTGATGTGGCAGACCGGTCACATCGGCCTTTGTTCGACTAGGATCTCCATGACAAATCCGTTGTAAACGTCACAAAGGGAGTCCTTTGTGTCGGTCCTCACAAAAGCCCCCCCAATCACAGAGTTCGGTAATAGGTGATGTAAACAAATGTCGAGTGCGGAGGGTGATACTTCTATTCAGAACATTCGATCCCCCCCCCCCCCCCTTTTGCACCTTTCGCAAACGATTCAAAAGATGAATGCGATTTTCGCGGCAAAGCGGAGAAGATATCTCCGCAGATAAAATGGTTAGGTAGAATAGGCGCTTTGTAACGAAGTCATTTGGGGGTTGATTATGTGTATTGTAGCGCGTTTGTTGGTTTCACAAAAGGACTGTTGCTTCATTTGTCAGTTTTGGGAGTCCATAAAAGAGCGATTCAAAGGGAATAGATTGCAATAACAAATCGCTTCTTTATCAGTAAACAAACATACATGAATTGTACAAGCGGACAAATTAGATATCGTAATCAAATCGATAATAAAGGCCCCTATTAAATCGTATCAATTGTTCCCTCAAGGAACACAATGAAGGGCGCTCTGGAAAGAATCAATAGTAATGCAAATTGCAGTCGAATTTTTAGTTAACAATATCCATTGAATCTGAAGAATGGCCTTCATTCTCTGAAGAATATTTAATTGGAACACAACTTTATCACAGCATTATTACTCTTCCTTGGAACAGGGTAAACCCTTCTTAAGTATTTATAAATTAAAGTGTAAATGTGACTGCACGCGTCTCAAAAATAGTAATTGCAATTTAATCAGCTACAAAAGCCTCTAAAAAAACGTACTGTCATACTTACATAATAAAGTCATGTGTTTTGATGATTATTTATATTTTTGTTTTTAAAAGTATTATATCTAACAAAAGGCTTTTAAAATCATTAAAATATCTATAAAATAAGTAGAACGCAACGTAACATTTGATTCGTCTTTTTAAACTTTTAAGAGCTTTTTTAAGACTATGTATTGCTTTCTGTAGGAATGTATTTTTACAATTCGGAGGCTGGTGTTAATTTAATTTAGGGCTTTGAATGTTTCTATCTTCTGTATTTTTTGAGGGGCATTCTTAAATTTCAAGTCCTTCACTATTACATGGGGAGCCTGAACCATTCATAAACGTCACAGGTTTTTTTCATTCTAAACTCCAATTCCCTCCTCCTTTTGTCACAAAGTGTCACACTTCAACATACACCCTCCTTTCACATGTCACGCTATATTAGACAAGCATGTGTAGTTACGATTCAGAAACAAAGCACTACGTTATAGATCACATTTCCAATTTTGATTTTGAATGGCGTTTGGGAGCATAAAAATAATATTGATTATGTGTGTACTTAATTTCTATAAGGAGATACAGGTTTAGAACAAAGTATAATTAGTATAATGGATAGTAAAAAATATTAATTGCTCGAGTTCATCAAAAATTAACCACACTATTTTGACTAAAAAGTGTAAATGCCCAAGATTTCCTTTTGAATTTAAACTTTTAATTAGAAGTTAAATTAAACCTTAATCAGCATCGATGCCTTCGATACAGAATAAAATCAATGAGAACACAAAGGAACAACTAATAAAAAAATTTAAATAAATAATATAAAAATATTCAATCTGTTGGCTTTTAAATGATTTTATTTTAATCAAAATGTGTGATGGCACAATTCTTGCTACCTCCTCCCCTCCCTGACACGAACTGTCACAATTTCTCGAAACCCTCTTCCCAATCGAAGCGTGACATCATTTATGAATGATCCTATATCTTACATTCTTATATATCATATATACTGAAATCTTGTTAAAGCAAATATCGATACAATGATATACTTATTATAACGAAACAAATGTTATGTTCCGTTTCAAAGACTATCAGGACAACGTATGTTCAATGAGAACAAACATTGCGTTGAAAACTTATGTGAAAATTTCGCTTAAAATTTAAATGAACGAAGTATAAGTGGTTAATTAATGAATATGATGATTGAATATTGAATTGTTCTCAAATATGAGATCGCGTACCAAATTTCAAACAAATACTAGAGCAGGAAGTGTAAAATATCGATTACAAAATTTGTCGTAAACTTTCGCATAAAAAGAGTGAATTAATTATAAATGTGGTAATAAAAAGAAAAGAAAAATAAGCTGCAAAAATTCTATCTTTACATTCATTTTGCGGAACATTAAAAAATAATGCATTTAACCCTTCAATATATGAATTATTTTTTTTTTTTTTCCCTTTTAGCGGCCAATTTTCAAAAACCTATAATTCAGCTGATATGCAATCCAAATTAATGTGAAAGTTGAACTGGTAAGACTTTCAGTACGCGCTCTGAAAAGACATCGTGGTATAGTATAGAAGTATTTAGTGTTGAGGATTAGTAAATATCGTCAAGGAAAAAAAAGTTAATTATAAATGTGGTAGTAAAAAGAAAAGAAAAAAACAACAAAAATTCTATTTTTACATTCATTTTGCGGAACATTCAAAAATAATGCACTTAACCCTTCAATATATGAATCAAAAATTTCCCATGCATAATAAGTATTCTGCCGACAGGGTGGCGTAGTGGTAAGGCAGCAGGCCTCGTACGCCCAAGTTCGCGGGTTCAAACCTGGCCCGAGTCGGTGGATTTTCAAGATGCAGAAAATCGTCTGCGCCCATGTCGTATGATTATGCGGCATGTAAAAGATCCCTTGAGTAGATATTTGGCTTCGATGCTCTCGGCTAAACTAAATTCCTAGTGCATATTGCATCAATGAGAGCTCAGGTATCGCCATCTAGTGGTAACTGAACGTCAAAATTCTCATGCGGCGATGGTACCACACTCATTGTGGTGCCGCTGAAAGAGATGGTACCATTACTGGGGAACGCACTAGGTCTGCAATGGTTGTAGGACCCAACACCGCAGCCCCATTGGAAAGAAAGAAAAAATAAGTATTCTGTGTATAGACGCCTGACAATCAAAAATATTGTGAGAATATTAAATCATCTTGAAATACAAACAATTTGTGCATCAGAGCTTTACTTAACATGTTTAAAATCGAATTTCTTTATTTCGCTATTCCTATATTTTTGGTCTTAATAGAAAAACAATAATTACACGAAAATATCATGAAATATCTATGTTTAGTTTCGAACAGAATTAAAATTCAAGAAATCCCATTCTCTGTTTCATATTGAATCTTTCATACGTCCGCCTTTACTTACAAGCAAAGATGTGTTTTGTATTTACGCTTGCAGAACAAAATAATAACAGAGAAATATGCATATCATGCAATTGTGCCCTCATATTTACGTGCTACCTTATATATAAGCCGTATCGTCGTATCTTAAGACCTCATTTTTAAAGTTCAAACTCTATCTGAAGTCTGTGAAAAGTACGTAATGTTCAGTATCAAGTAATAACTGATAAAGTAGAAGCAAAGAAAAAAGAGAAAAAACAAAGAGATGATCAAACTAAATACTAATTATAATGAAAAAAATTGATAATCTACTTAATACGAATTATTAGGAAAAACTAATTATTATTTTCCTGAAATTCACTTTAAAAGGAATTTTTTTCGATTCATTAACCACTTAACGCATTTGCCCGTGTCTGTCACGGGCGAAAGTGACCGGCAAATTTGCACATGCCCGTGTCTGACACGGCCGATCTTGTATCTCGCGTTTTTTTATTTCTAATTCCTCTCTGAGATCCGTTTGATTTTTTTTTTTTTTTTTTTTTTTTTGTATAATAATTTTTTATATAACTTTTACCCCACTCCCCGCTCTCTAGTCACCCCCTTCAACTGAAATTGAAAAAATATATATATACTATATCTGTATATGGGTCCATTCCACGGCAACGGACGTTACATTTATACAGCATTTTTCAACTTCAACGAGCTTTCTAACAAACTTCTTGGGTATATTTAGGTTTTTTAATTTTGGCTAGTAAAAGTACATGTGTTCTAAGTATGCAAAAAAAAAAAAGAAAAAAAAAATTGAAGATATATATGTATTTGCTGTATGATAAAATTTTTTTTTGAAATTTCGTTACGTGTGTTACCCGATGAGTAACACACGTAACGAAATTTCAGCATTTTTTTTAACAGACAGTAAATACATATATATCTTCAAAAAAATTTTTTCCATACTTAGAACACATGGACTTTTACTAGCCAAAATTAAAAAACCTAAATATACCCAAGAAGTTTGTTAGAAAGCTCGTTGAAGTTGAAAAATGCTGTATAAATGTAACGTCCGTTGCCGTAGAATGACCCATATTCATTTTCTGTCAAAAAAATACTCTATCATTTTTTACCACTTCTTCTGAAAAAAACTTGTACTTCAAGGCGTTAAATGAATGTTGTGTCATACTCCTCTCCAAACTTTAAATCTAGTTATATTCTTGAAAAGCGTAAGCACATACAATTGAAAGGTCCACTGGAAAAACGACCTAAGTCACATACTACTTTTTGAAATTTGCTTTATGTTTCATTCAATTATTTTATGACATAAAATAAATAATTATTTTATGACAAATGTTAATTTTAACTATACGAGCCTACTTTTCCGTAACACCCAAATTCATATTTATAATACATATATTTATAATACATAATTTATAATAAAACATAAAGCAAAGTTCAAAAACTAGTATGTGCCTTTGGTCGTTTTTCCAGTGGACCCTTTATTTAATTTATACTTTGATTTCATAGTAAAAAAAAATGTATAATAAGCACTTGAGAGCAAGAAAGAACAAACGGACCATGTTCATTTTAAACCAAGAAGTAATTGATTCATTTGTTTTAAGACTCGAAGGCAAAGGGTCGGCGGGGATTCTCATCTTTTGAAACACTCAAACTTATAATGTCTTTGGCATAAAATGAATGCCACCTAATTGTTTGTGCACTTTGTGTTGTTTCTCCTACGTTAGATAAACAATAAATTTTAGTTTATCTTGTAAACTAACTAAAAGTGATAAAAATAATTTAACTTTGTGCAAGTAAACAGTAATAGAAGTTGGAATTCCAAACACTCTTTTGATTTCAATTCTGGGAAAATTATTCAAAAATGTTCTTCCCCATTAGAGCTTGACTTTGGGAAGCTTATCATATTAACGTGAATAGTTCTAATTTGGTTAATGATTCTGCCTCAACTCCTTATTTTTCACAGGTCTGGCATAAGTTCCTTTAATTTGTTGTTCTTTCTTGGTTTTCTTGTTAGTTTTCCTTTTTTGTGTCAATTTTTTCTCTCCCCCCTCCCCCTCTTTTACATGTGTACTTTGTTTTGCCTTTTGTTTTGGTATTTTCTGTGCTTATTTTATTTCCATTTTATTCTTTGTATTTTATTTTATTATTTTGCAATTTTCATGTATTTTCACATTTTTATGCATTCTGTTGTCTTTTTTGCTTTGTTTTTATTGATATTCCTTTTTACTTCCTGTACTTTCAACTGCTTTCATTTGTTGCGCTCTTATTGGTGTCTTCCCTTCTACTTCTACTTCCACTTCACACTGCCTTTATTCTCATTGGTTTACAGTTAATTCTTAGGCTATATAAGCTTTGTTTTTGTTGTTTTGTCTGCTTCATTTGGATGTTTTGCATCTAGAAGCTCCCTGTCGCATTAAAAAAGGGA
Organism: Octonoba sinensis; assembly: GCA_038502835.1. NCBI lineage: Eukaryota > Metazoa > Arthropoda > Arachnida > Araneae > Uloboridae > Octonoba > Octonoba sinensis. The sequence continues at coordinate 9,067,718 of CM076606.1, read as the reverse complement.
TTCCAAGCAATCCCGAAACATATGTCTGCGTTTTAATGCTCATTTGTGCTTTAATTTAACGTGAAATTATATTTCTGTTACTGCCAACTAAAAGTGCTTTAATGAATTGAATAGGGTGCTAGCAGTATATGTCTTGTTTCTGTACGTCTATTAAAAGCAATACAATCATGACCAGAAAAAAAAAGACTGCGGAAGAAAAGCTACCTTTTTAATACATGTAAAAATAATGTTGCTGGAAATTCTGTATAGATATCTATATTTACATGACGTAAAACAGTGCCATAGTCTGAAAGTCTTTTCCGAGATATGTCGAATTCTTCGCTCTCTAATAAAAATTTCTACCAACTACATATTTATGCCATAAATTCCAACTTTCTGAGATCTCGACTCGAGGAACTTCCATATTAAATTAAAACAAATTCATCAAGTAAAAACTTTGTGGAGGAAGGGGGCTCAACACCGAAAGCCTTCGTCTGTAGAAAACACCGTATATTCAAATGCAATAAAACTTTTATAATTACTACTTGTCATCCGAAGTGATGAATAAGTTGATAAATATGAGCTTAAAGCTGGAGAAATATTAATAAGAAATATTGGTTCAAAACAACACAAAAGTTGTTAAATATTTTTCACGAAAGAAGTAGGAACAATATTTCTTTTTTGTGAAATCTAAACAACTGAACTCGGTATTTCATAATACTGTGCATTAGGACGGTATTTTGCACTTAACGGGTTTTGCATTCTTTGATTACAATAGAGAAGCTACTAGAGGCCAAACTAGTAATTTGCTTCTTTCCGAATTCTTTCGAAGACAATTTATTCACTTACAGTAAAAATAAATAAGCAAGTTAGTAAAAGAGAAAAATAAAACAACTTTACCATTATTGTATGAATTAACTATTGAAAGTAGAAAAGCGCGCCAGGGATCAAAGTCCATGATAATTCTCAAAGTTTTGCTGACATTTAGCTTGCGGAAATAATGTTGTTACCACGCATCGTTAATAACGCATGCGTAACAATGGCGAATGGCTGTGAGAAAGCGTCTGCAACTTGCAGTTAACGAAGAGAGATTCGTCTAGATAAAGGAGGAAACATTACTGTATAAAAAAATAGTTAAAGATTCTTGGAATAACCCAGAAATTTATTAGTGGTAAACCAAAGAGTTCATAGAGGCAGGTTCCGTGTCGATTCGAATCTATTTTATATTCTTCTAGCATCATATTATGAGGTCTGCATGCGATGCACCTTTCCTCTGTTGTATCTCCTAATTTTGAACCAGCTCCCGGATGAGAGACCATTACCTAGGTTGGCACACCAAGAGGTATCGTTTCACTTTTAAGGACATCGAGCCACGACGGATTTTACATACACCAGCCCCCATTAACGTACACGATCCCGGATCGAGAGGTGGTCACCCTCCCAAACACTGACCTCGGTCGATGTTGCTTTTACTTTCTGCGTTCTTTGGGAGCCGAGCTTCTATCAACTGGTCTGCTGATGGACAAGTTCTCTGTGTAAGCGGAAGAATATCGAGCGGGCACGTGTGTCAAAGAGGGATGTTATACATTACATTTGGAACAAGCTCTGGCTTTGAGGAGGACTACATTACACGCTTTTATTACATACATAGAAGACAAATGCAGACAGCACAGGAAGAAATATACAGTACAGAGGGAAATTACATTTGGGGCGAGAGCGGGATTCGAACCCACTGATTCTTTGCTGCGCGTAGGCAGAACGCTAGGTGCTTAGACTTCTCAGTCACTGAGGTGTGAGATCTCACCCTGTGTATTGAGTATTTTTGAAGTAAACCATGGGAATTATGATTTTTTTTTTTTGCTAATTTGCATACGATTTCAATCGTAATAGTTACTCCATTGCGAATTAATGGTAATTTCCTCACGCTTGAAATTTTAAATGTTTATTCATTATAGAGGGACAGTCGTTTTGCTCATTTTGACCCATTCTGTACTTTCCATGTCAAAACCAAAGGCATTATTTCAGCCATGTTGCTACGAAAAGGTTTTTCCAGCATTGGAGTCTATTGGCAAACACGAACACTGGCGTAAATAAGGGGGGTATCCCCCTTGAAATGGTGCAGATTGTCTAGAATTCGACCAAGTTTTCTTGCAAAACAATGAAATTATCTCTTTTCTCTGAAAGAAACGCCCCCCCCAAAGTCCGGGTCTAGCTATGCCACTACACACAAAATTTGCTATTTCTAAAACTCGCTTTTAACCGCAATCATCCTCCAATATGGGCTCTAAAAAGGCGCCGTCTTTGAAATTACATGAAATCTGACATTTTGTACCATATATGAAAAAAACCCCTAAAACTCATAACTTTCTGGCGTCGGAACAATGCATCAACTATTTGGAGGGGAAAAAAATTACCACATTGCCTGATAATCAGTATAAATTCCACTCATAAGCGCATATCATACCTGTATATTGAGCAGTGTTTTCATTATCTTGATAACTACTTGTTTGTAGGAAGTGTTTTGCATTTAGAAAAAAGTGGTAAAAAAGCAGCTTTTAAATTGCTTTACCCACCAAATACTTTTATAAAGAGAGTGATATACTATTTTTCTTTTTTTTCTTAGCGGCCAATTTTCAAGAACCTATAATTCAGCTGACATTCAATTCAAAAATTTAAATTAATGTGACAGTTGGACTGGTAAGACTTCCAGTACGCGCTCTGAAAAGACATCTTGGTAATGGGCATAATATTGCAGTGTTTAGTGTTGAGGATTAGTAAATATCGTCAAGGATTTTGCACGCAAAAGCAGTAAAGTTTATATTGTTGCTTAGGGACAATTTTAGGAGTGTTTACATGTGTTTGAAAAGCATTTGACTAAAGATGTGTCTGAATTCGAATCAAATAAACGTATAGGATCTGCTAGAGAAAATAGGCATGTGATTGTAAGTACGTAATCTAGTTTTCCTTAGGTAAAACTTTTCTCGAATTTGCGCATGCGTCAGATTTGTTCTGATTTTATCAAAATAGGGGTGATAGGCTATTAGGAGACAACGATGACGAGATTTTTTTTCCTTTTCCTTTTTTGCAGGACAAATTTAAGCGTACGGGTGTGTGTGCTTTTTTTTTTTCCACTTTCTTTTTTTGTTTTATTCCCCTTTCTTAGCGGATCTTGGAAAATTACATCGAACTTTTCAGCAGTCATGCATTTTCTTAAAACATAGTTTCAACTTAAACTTCAAATATTTATACAAACTTCTCGGCGAATCTTTTTAATGGTGCTAACAAAAAACGGCAATTTTAATAGCCCGTTTTGTAGGGTGAGTTATCAAAGCAGGTATCACAGTGGGGCAACCAAAGGCGGGGGCGCATGAGCCTCCCCCCTCCCCTCCAACCTGAATGATGATTTGAAACTTTTTCAAAAATATCCTATTTTTATTGAAGAGCAGGGATGTGGAGTGGCGGAGGAGCTCGGAGCAAACTGGAGTGGAACCGGAGAAAAGAAGCTTGTGCTCCACTGCTAAAATATTAAAAGCGTTTTTAATTTTTTATCAATTAAAAAAGTAAAGTAAGCAAAAAATAGAGAAATAATATAATCCAGTAAAATTATTCGGAGTACGAAGCAGTGATAAAGTGGAGCCGGAGCAAGAACGTATTTAGAAGTCGGAGGGGATCCACTATGGCTTCTCCAGATCTCTGCTAAACAAAAGAAATGTACGCGTTATGGGAAAAACATAGTTATTTTAATCAAGAAAGCATTAAATAATGTAGGCGTGCAGGGGGAGGGGGAAATATCTTAATTCCGTAAAAAAATCCGAATTTTCATGGGTTGCAAATTATTTCTCTGAAAATTACGTTATACTCCTTTTTTCTTTTGTTCCCCCTCCCATACAAGAGGAATTTCCCCACGAGGGGAAAAAAAAAATACACAGCGCTGCTCCTAAAAACAGGTGTTTGGAGCGGAACGTGCAACAGGAGCGCGCAGCAGTGGATCAACGAGATTCTGCTCGAAACTGTAACGGAGCAGGAGCAAATAAATTTGCTGTTCTAGACTGTTCCGATTTTTTTTCCTTTTTAATTTCTTATCATATAAAAAACAAATTAACAAACATATATATATGTATATATAAGTAAGAAAATCTATTAAAATTATTCGAAGCACAGAACGGGGGAGGAGCAAGTGTTTAGAAGTCGGAGCGCGCAACTCGAAAAAGTGGCTGCTCCAAACTTTTTTTTTTCCCTAATCTGCGAAAAACGTTTTTTGGCTGTGTCAATGACAGTTATTTCCCCGTTTATTGCAGCTTAATCACAAAATTTTATAACAATGTATAAAATTGCTTCGCACAACCCATAAAAGCTTTATTTTTACTTAAACAAGTCGAGAATAAAAAGAGACGTTTTGAACCGTATTCAATAACATAGAAGAACGCAAATTAAGAAATGAAAAGTAACAAGAAATAATATCGAAAGAAAAAAAAATTACGTTGCAGCAAGAATGCACGCTTAATAATGAAAAGTTCGGAAAATGCCAGTCCTGAACCTACACCCCTTTTCAAAGTGGAACCGCTCACGAGTATAGGCCGCACCAGTAAAGGCTCTCTCGGCCACCAGCACCTTGCGAAAGTAATCCTAAGGCCTCGGCCAAGGCCGTAGCCAGAAATTTTTTTCGGGGGGGGGGGGGAGCCTGACTTTGAAACATTTATGTTGAGGAAAGTTTCAAGGAGGAATATATATGCTAAATTGCGAAAAATTTTGGGATTTCGCGGAGGTGACCCGGGCCCGCCCAATCTGGATACGGCCTTGGCCTCGGCTAACAGGAAGGGGGTCTGGTGAAGAAAAGTAAATGCTCTCTTCAAAAACAAAGCCTACGTACGCAACTACTGATGTTTATGCTTACGAGTTACCTCGTCGACTGTTTTCGTGAAATTCAAAAACCATGACTATAGTCTCTAGAAGAGCTCTAGTGTGTCAAGTGAGGCGAAAAACCGCAGGACAAAAAACGATGATTAAGATAGTTGGCGCTCATGTTCTCCCCGCTGCATCGTAATGTGGGGAAAAGTTGTACGAGGGGTGATCAGAAAAGACGGTTACAAGTCGAATCAAGAAATATTTATTAACAATAGACAGAAAAACAAAAGGGATTTAAGATGCATACGTGCCTATCACTTTTCGACATTATCACCAAGTCTATTTAGGCATTTATCAGAGCGCAGAACCAACTTATTTAACCTCTTCAGAAACCAGAGCTAAGCACAAACAATTTTGACGCAATTTTTTGGTTCTCTGATTTGAAAAATGATTACAAAATGAAATAACTAAAAAAAAATCTTTTTTTAAATTTTAATTAATAATTAGTTTAAATAATAATTAATGCCCAATTTACATGTTTTCCATGCTTAAAACGAAGTAAACTATCTGTTGTTTAATTTCAAAAACAATTGGGTGTTTTAGCTGTTAAATTGCACAAACAGTAGTCAATAAACGGTATTTTAAAATGTACCCAATTGGGTACAATTGGAATGAAGAGGTTAACCTGACTTGGTAGAAATCAGGTCGCTGTCCATTGAGCAAGGTCTCGGCGGATGTTTTCACATCACTGTCTAAAGAAAACAGAGGGTTGGATAAGTGCTCCTTCAACCTCGGAGACAGGAAATAGTCACTGAGTGCCAAATCCGGGCTGTATGGGGGGTGCCTCCAAATTTCCCACCTGAATCGTCGCAACAATTCCTGCGTTTCTTCAGCAGTATGAGGTCTGGCATTGTCATGCATGATGATGACATCTTCACGCGACATGTCGGACTGTCACTCTGTCAGATGCGGACACATTCTTTGCCCATAAAAATCGAATCACGGCTCACACTTCTACACGACACCAATTTTCAAAGCGTTTTGTCATTCAAATCACCCTGAACCGTCTGAGTACTTCCACAACCTACCCGCACACTAGCTGTATGACAAGTGGCGCCATCTGTCTCCACTGCGGGGACACAACATTTCTCCACAATATGTAGTTTTCAAATGCTGCAGCTTGTAACCCATTTTTTCTGATCGTCACTCGCATAAAAGGACGTTTCCTTCGCAATATTCCGGTGTTTTAACTGATATATTTTTATTACAATAGTTTAAACTCGCTTTTAAAAGCAGACAAAATAGCTAATGATTAAAAACTATTTCATTTTACCTCATGAATTCAGAAAATAAAGTTACATATTTTCGTTTTCAGTCTTTTTTATTAACTGAATGATGCTTAAACTCGGCTATTTGCTTCGTATAAAAAAATTAATTTTGTAATGTACAACGTACATGCGCACTTTTGAATATAGGTATTTCCGTGTGCATTCGTACACACTTCTACATGCGCGCATATATATGTACATGTGTATGACGTATGTACTACTCTGTACTTTTGTATGTAGGCACACACATGTGTATTTGTGAACAGTTGTACATGTGTGTACTATGTATCTATGTGTACAGAAACATGTGTGTCTGCAAATGCACACGTGCATATGTATAAATGCATACAAGATTTGTATATCCCTTGATGTGCACTCGAGTGTTCTTATGTACCACAGTGTACATGCATACACTATTGAGTATATGTGTACTCCTGTATCAAAGCTTATGTGTAGTGTATGTGCATGCACATGTACACTGCACTGAACATGAATAATATGCACATTTTATGTGTGTGTACATATATGTGTACATGTGCATTTGGCCAGTGGTATTTTGCATACACATGTATTTGTACATCTGTATATATGTGTACTCTGTGTGCATGTGTGCGTACATGGTGTCTACAAATTGAAAAAAAAAATGTACAAATAAGAGGGCCGAATTAATAATTAATTGCAATTTTAAAAGACCCAACATCTATGAGCCGCTGGCAAAAATATCTTTAAATTTAAAGAATATTTTTTTTTTTTCAAATTTCAAAAACATACGTTTTAATAATTAAAAATCTTAGGAAAAATAAAACACTTCAGAAACCAAGAATTGGTTGTCAAAAGGCTAATTAATAGAGAATCACAAGCTTATCAATGCAACGAGCAGAATCTTAACGCCCTCAGCTTGTTCATCGTTTCTTGCTTAATTTTTCGCCATTGAAACAGCGGCCGGTCGACACGCTATCTCTTCTGGGCACTATATACCCTGAAACTAGCATAAGTTTGGCGGGATTCTGGACTTTTAAAATTGACCAAATAGATTCGTTACCAATGCACAAGCTCAAGGTTGGCGATTATTAAAATTGCCAAATTTGGCGACATTCATGCTTCACTGGGTATGTATCTAACCGAGTTATGAAGCAACTTTTGGCGGCTTCGGTTGGGTTTATCGCTAAGCTTAGAGGGCAGTTGGAAGTGGAGAATTTATGAATACTATAATCGAGGTCGAAGCTCCAAGCGAAGCGACTCATAGCGGTTGAATTTGTCGCTAAGTTAAAAGCTATAGGGTTTGGAGATTGTGTACTGACTGGCTAGAGGGGGAGTGGATAATTAACGGATACTGAAAGAAGCGAGTCCATCATAAGCGAAAGCGGTGTATCTAAGTCACTCGGCGGCTTGGATTTTTCGCTAAGATAGAGGGCCTGGACGGCCAGGATACTCTACTGACTGGCTGGCTATAGGTCGTGCAGAATTTTCGGACGCTGTAAAAGAGGTCCCGTTATAAGCGAGAGCGATATATACGGGTTACGAACTCACTCTTGGTGGTTTCGATTTGTCGCCAAGCTCGAGGGCTCGGAGAGTGGTTCAATTTGTGGTCGCGCCCCGGAGAGGGGTTTTTCGCGCCTCTCTCTCTTCAGAGTGGGTCCATTTATAATTCAGCGCGAAAAGTTGCTGCTCCGAAGATTGCAAGAAAGGCGCGCTTTGTGTCTCGGGGGAGCATTGAAAAGCCGGGCGTAATACGCGCACTTTGAGCACACATATGCAACAACAAAACGGAGAGGCAGGTTTTCCCCATGAATAGGGAAACGGGAGCCCCTTTTGTGGCGGCGCATAATGAAAGACACGGGACAAATAGGTTCCCCATTCACCGGGAATCGCCGGTTATTATTGCTCCGTGTAACGAGATCAATAGGCAGCCCCATTCAACCTGATTTGGCCATTGTCTGATCCGAAATTGAAAAGCATTGAGACGCGGACGCTGTAAGGCCTGTCATTCAAAGCCGCCTCAATGCAAGGTAAATAAGCGGGCGACACTCCGCCTCGCTGGCAGCCCCACGGCGGATAATTTCGTTTTTTAAACAACTCTCTTTCTTGGGAGAGGGGCTCGCTTTTTCTCGGGGAGGGATTTATTTCGCGCTGAGAGGATGTTTGATTTTGTTTGCGCGATAAAAAGCTTATGCGGTTTGTTAAACTTCCAGAAAAGGGGGGATGAGAATTAAATGTGTTGAAAAACTTTTACACTCCGCCGGACGGTGAATGGGAGAGAGAGAGAGAAGGGTCTACTCTTGGCAGATCGATGACGTCATCGCCGACAATCCCAGATCATTAATACTTTATTAACGCAACTTTGTTGCACATTTTGAATACATTATGTTAAAAGGTAGAAGGATGCGAAAGGGGAAAACATCCTTGTTTTCGGTTGTGTTACATGTGGCAAAGGTGATTAAATTAAGTTACCGTGCAAAGATGAAACAATTATGAGGAATTTAATAGCACAGAAACACCGATGAGACGAATAAAGCTATCAGAATAATAAACATGTTTAGTTAGAAAAAGTTCATCAAAATGCGTGCATGAATCATATCAAAAGATGAACGGATTAGTCAGAAGAGTATACCAGAAATGAATTAATTATTTCAAAAAAAAAAAAAAAAAAGACAAAATGCGAAGCCAATTTGAAACAGTAGGAGGAAAAAAATATATTAGACGACTAAATGAATCGCCACTACAAAAATGTTTAAACGTACTTATCGGTTATACGCCGTACATTGGCGACGCTTTTAGAAATGTCGCCAATATGCTATTTAAATTCAATAAAATTGCTTTGTTTTTATTTCATTTGGTGATGTTTGGCGAGCAGAAAAGGTAAGTCGCATAACCGATAAGTATCGCTTCAACTACAAACCAAAACACAAAGATAGAGAGAGAAATAAAAGGAACAGAAAAAATGATCAGTCTATATAATAATAAATAATTTGAACAATAAATTCATTATAGGTGTTTTATTTGTGCTTTTCAAAAAAAAATTTGGATTAGTAGTTTTTGCTCTGATAATTCCAAATGTATTCGTGTATTCTACCGACCATACTCACCGGTCACTGCTAATTGTCTGACTTTCTGTGGGAAGGTGGGGGGGGGGGGGGAATTGAATTAACCAAGTGCTGGCAGAAAGTATAATCTTTCTCTCTATATATATTTTTCTCTGGTAAGTCTTGAATAAAATACTCTTGTATAGGTTTTAAATAATCAATTGGAATGTTAAGCCATCACCTATATCGATAGAAGCCTTCTGCATATCCATCGAAACAAAATAATCATTAACGTCAGAACTAAATACTTACATTTTTTAATTAAAACTTGTTCATAATTTAAACCATTATGTTATTTCAGCATTATTTTGAAGCAAGCGAAACATTTCATCTTCGAGAAAATTTCCTAGTTAGAAACATTGCTCAGTGTTGGCAGCTGGATTGATTGAATTGAAAACAAACTTATACAACTGAGAGAGGAGTATAAATTAAGCGACAGTAAGCAACTTTTACAATATTTTTATTTATTTCATTAATTTTATTTATTCATTTATATTTTTTATATTTATTTTATTTTACATGTACAAGTTACATACAGCAGTTTGTATGTTACTTAACTTAAAAAAAAGCATATTTTATTAAATTCTGTATCAAATTAAATATTCTAAGAAATTTCGTGAATGCCACAAAACATTGAGTGCTGATTAGAAAAGTAAAAATACTAGAGAAAACTGGCCGTTTCCCTGGATGAAAAAAAAAATGGCAGAAAAAAAAAAACTTTAACAGAATTTATTAATTTTCATTGGTAACAACGATTAGAGTAGATTAAAACTTCAACTCTGATATTTCTTGCAAAAGACTGCAAGTTATATAGTGCTCAATTTATGCATTTTTTATGCATCAACTTTCTTATAATTTAACGAATGCCACGAAGTACTCACTGCTGATTCGAAGTGCCAAAATATTGTAGAGAGCGGATCGAGATGTTGTTCCCCCTGCATTAACATACGACTGGCAGAAAAACAACCTTTACAGAACTTATTGATTGTTTATTGGTAACAACGATCAGAAAGGATTAAAATTTCAACTGTGATATTTCTTGCAAAAGACAACAAGTTGTATAGTTCTCAATTTATGCATTTTTTATGCATCAATTTAATTATTATTTAACGAATGCCACAAAGCACTCACTACTGATCAGAAGTTCAAAAAACTAACGGGGATCGAGAGGTTGTTCTCCCTGCATTAACACTCTACTGGCAGAAAAACAACTTTTACAGAATTTATTGATTCTTTTTGCTAACAACGATCAGCGTACATTAAAATTTCAACTCTGATATTTCTTACAAAGACTGGAAGTTGTATAATTCTTAATTTATGCATCAATTTCCTTATTATTTACCGAATACCACAAAGCCCTCACTGCTGATTCGAAGCGACAAAAAACTGCAGAGGGGGATCGAGAGGTTGTCTTCCCTGCATCAACACTCTACCGGCAGAAAAACAACTTTTACAGAATTTATTGATTCTTATTGGTAACAACGATCAGAGTAGATTAAAATTTCAACTCTGATATTTTTTACAAGACGGAAAGTTATGCACTTAATTTATAAATATTTCATGCATCAATTTCCTTATTATTTGCAGTGATCAGCCATAATTTTCACTTTTACTTCTCTCTGAAATGAAATTAACGCTTATTGATTATTATTTTTTTTTTTTGAAATAAAAAGATGCTGACTGTACCATCTAACTTTAAATTTTGTAAAATAATTTAGTGTTCCACAAGTTTGGGAATCAAAACATAGCTAAAATTTATTACCATCCCGCGATCGTTAGTCTCGACATTTACTTAACATGATCAAATTTCTTCCATTTTTCGATTGATGACAATGGTAATTTATTGAATTTTTACATTGAAAAACATTTTTAAGGTTTTGATACGCAAAATATGTTTGTGGATAAGTGCATAATTTTAAAATAAATTTAATATATTGAGTGTAATAAAAGTTCAATATCAGTGTAGCAAGATTGTGACAATTTTGTACTTTATTTATATGTAAATAAAATCCTTTTAACATTGATCGTTGCTAACCTTTTTTTTTTTAATTTTTACACCTAAAACAGTTTGTTTACAAGCACAATAATGTTGTTTAGTGAGATTTATTCAGAAAGAAGCTTCTTTTAACGAATGCCATGAAGCACTGACTGCTGATTAGAAGTGCCAAAAAATTGTAGAGAGATGCTGGATGTTCTCCCTACATCGACTCTGCTGGCAAAGAGTTAACTTTTACAGAATTTATTAAATTTTATTGGTAACGATGATAAAAGAAGATTAAAAGATTAACTCAAATGTTTTTTTACAAGAAGGAAAGTTGTATAATTCTTAACTTATGCTAAATTTTGCGTATGTTCCCTTATTATTTAACGAATCCCACAAAGCATTGGCTGCTTATTAGAAATACCAAAAAACTGTAGCGTCGATATAAAGCTTGTTCTCCCTGCATTAACACTCTGCTGGCAGGAAAACAACTTTTACAGAATTTATTGGTTTTTATTGGTAACAACAATCAGAGTACATTAAAATTTTAACTCTGATATTTCTTGCAGAAGGCTGCAAGTTTTATAATTCTTCTGCCCAAAATACTGTGCAGAAGGAGTGGCTGTTCTCCCTGCATTGACACAGTGCTGGCGGGGAAACAACTTTTACAGAGTTCATTAAATTTTAATGCTAACAATGGTTATAGAGTTGATTAAACTTTCAACTTCTGCATTTTCACGAGATAGAAATTTGTAGGTTATTAAATTTATACGAGGTGTGGCAATTAAATTCCGAGAATTCAGTTGCGGGGTGCGAACCGGCAACACTGCATGACTGGGGCGCATGCACCTGGTTAGATAGGTCTTTTCTCTCAGTCGTAGTGAAGATTTCATAGTAATCGGACGTCTTGTTCATATTTTATGGTTGGTCTTCGGATACAAGTTTTTAACTCTGTCGCAGAAATGTCTGACTCAGTTTTAAGCAAAGTGCTATGATCCAATTTTTGGTCATAACTGGTTAAAAACCGGCATAAATCCTTCGAAAATTACGGCAGGTTTATGGAGATGAGTGTCTGTCAGAATCATGCGTGTTTGATTGGGCAAAACGGTTCAAAAATGGTCGGGAATCGTTGGATGACCCAATTTCCACACAGAGACGCAAATGTTAACCGTTTTCGACAGCTAGTTCTCTATGATCGTCGCCTAACCCTTTGTGCGTTATCATACGAGTTAAATATTAATAAGGAAGTAATTCGGAAGATGTTACGAAAATTAGAAAATGCAAAAGCTCTGCGCGAAGATGGCGCCCAAAATGTTTCCAATTGAACAAAAACAACTGCAAAAACCCACCCTACAGCCCCGACTTGGCCCCTTGTGACTTCTTCTTGTTCCCTAAAATGAAGATTCACCTCAAGGGTAGCCACCATGGTAGCGCAGAGACCACCAAGGAGGCTGCGGTATTCGTCTTGAAAAGCCTAACTTTAGATCACTATCAAAGCTGCTTCCACTCATGGGAGAAACGATGTTTTGAGTAGGGAGGGGACTACTGTGAAGGCCTTAATAAAGTTAGTAGATAACTTGATTCGCGTATGTATTATTGAAAAATTCTCGGAATTTAATTGCCACACCTCATAGATATCTTATGAATACAGGAATCATTGACACTGCTTCTGGAGAAACAACTTTGACAGAATTCTTTAGTTTTTATTGATCACAATGATCAGAGTACACTAAAAGTTCAACCCTGGTACTTTTCACGAGACAGCAAAACGTGTACTAGTTAACTTATATATATTTTATACACAAATTTTCTTATTATTTAGTAAATGTCACAAAGAATTGACTATGGTATAGTTCTATCAAAATATTGAAAGTGGTAACAGGTTGTTCTCCCTGCATTAAAGCTCTGCTAGGGGAAAAGCAACTTTTACATAATTCACTAATTTTTATTGAGAATTAACATACAAGGAAGCTGACGACAAAAACAAGCGACTGAATAGTAATGTCCTTAGTAAAGAAGCAAACTTTTTCTTATTATTTAGTGAAAGAAAAACTGCCATTCATTGTTTTTCGCTCCCCTTTTATGGAAGAACTATTTCCTAAATACATTGCTTTTCAGGCACAGGCGTAACATTTTACGTTACAGAGAATTTAATCTGAAAGCTATCATAATCCTATTATTGTTTCCGAACTTTTATCGCTACATTCAAAGACATTTAAGAAATCAATTCCCAGTACTGAACCTATTTATTATTGAAATAAATTAATTATACTATTTTTGAATGTGTTTAAAAATACTGTATATTTAATAAAAAGCGATCTTAATTTTGCCAAAAACAAAAGTCAACAAATATTAAATAATTTCAACGGGGGAAAACTTTTCTAAGATTTGTAATCACTTCAATTTAAAGACAAGCCATGCAATTTCCTTAATATATTTCATTCATGGACATTTTTTCTCCTCTCCTGCAGCGGGGGTAAAAAAGTGGCGACAGTTTTTTTCCCTTTGTGTCGAAATAATTTTCCAAAAGCAGTTTAATTTTCAAAGGCGCCTTTTGTGAGAGGTCTTATTCATTAATGAAGTAAATAGATATCGCACATAAAGGATTTCGCAAAAAAACGGAGAAAAATAAAAATGAAAACGAGGAAAATGTAAAATCACTGTTATAACATAAGTTTCTTTTCACAAAATCACATCTTCCCCGAACAAAATTACAAATTGCTCTGTATCTTCAGAAATACGGATTGCTTCTTCTTGCTTTTTTGGAGGGAAAAAAATTCTTTCGGCGCGATCTCATTAAAAAATAATCACTTTAACGACAGGTCTTTAACGCGGTGTGAACGACTCGCGCGTATGAAAAGATTCGCGATTCAGGAGGCCTTTGTGTGCCAGCGGGGCAACCCATTGAGCGCGTCACGTTCGCGCCAAGTGTTTACTCCCGGCTCGTGTGAAGAGGGCCGCATTAAAGAATCATTATCCGTTCATTAAAAGCGAAACCTCCCACCTACGGCTTAATTAGTCGGGCCGGAACGCTTAAATTCGAACTTAATTGTGGTCGCGCCACGCTCGTAAGGTCGTGAAAGGTGCTGCTGGTGTTGTGTTCGCATCGGTGCATAAAGGAGAGGGTTGGGGGCAGCGTATAAATGACTTCCCTCAAAGCCCTGATTTACTATTTTTTCAAATCCTCAAAAACTCTCATTTAGAAAAATAATAGTTTTTATATTTTTGGTGCATAAAATACAAAATGATATCAATTAAACAATAGTAGTTAATGAAATAACATTTTTACTCGTCAGAAATACAACTTTTACAGAAGAAGTCCGGCCAACGCGTCGAGATCTCTGACTGACGGAGTGCCAAGGAGAATCCCTTCGTGTTTGAAGGACGAAACTGACACAAGGAACGTGCTGCATTCTGTTCTCGTTTTGATTCTTTTATAGTAGGGTAATTTATTTCTTCTAAGTAAAAGTTTAAGTGCTTGCGCATGCATGGAGTTATAACTAATTACATGTATGTTCATTTTTATTTAGTTTTCTTTACCTTTATTAATTTCTCTTTTCTTTTTTAAAGGAGATCTAAATAAAATTGAAAGTCATATTCTTTACCGATCATATGCTACCGAAAAAAGCTTAATAAAGCAAGAAGAAAGGTTCTACGTTTATGTATAAAGTGGATTTGATTTCAATGTGCTTCTGCGAAGATATAGTTTAATGTACCTGAGTATGTGAAATACATAAAAACCTGTATGGTGGTAAATTACTTCATGCTGCCTTTGTAAATTTTTTTATCTGAACTACATCTGGGGTCTAAATCATCATTATCAAGAATCTGAATTTGCCATTGGTAGACGTCACGGGCCGTTCGCAGCAGAAAAGCAAACGTTCTCATTCGTGTGGTAATTAATAATCGCATTTGCAAAACGGAGTTCCCTAGAAATAAAATGGATTCACCCTTCTCTGCCACGCGCAGCAGCATCCAAGTGCCTCAACTCCGTGGTCCGACTCTAATTATATTTTCACAAGCAAAATTGCTTATTCGAAGCTTCTTTACACACGCCGTTAACATTTGACACAGATTTCAAGGACAATGAGAATAGTAATGATTTAACTTTGTGCAAAGTAATAGAAATAAAATTTCACGTTAAATTACAGCACAAATGAGCATTAAAACGCAGACATATGTTTCGGGATTGCTTGGAATCCCTTTTTCAATGCGACAGGGAGCTTCTAGATGAAGAAAGCTGTTACTTACACCCCTGTGAAAAATTGAATGCATAAAAAATACTTCAACCAAAATCCAGTGCCATTTGTAAGCTTCAGTTGTTGTGTTGTTGTTGTCGTGGCTTGGCTCGTAGCGAGGAAGAATGGGTGCGTTGCTCCTGAGTCTAACGGGGCCCTTATAGGCAGGAGTCCGATTTCCGCCCCTTTCAAAGGTATGTTAATTTTTTGAACCAGCTCCCAGATGAGAGACCGCCACCTGGGATTGGCACCCCCAGAGGTATCGTTTCACTTGAGGACATTGGAGCCACGACCTATTTAACGTGCACCAGCTCCCTTCAGCTAACGCGGCCCTACAGGAACCAGCCGCGAGAGGTTGTCACCCTCCCAAACACTGACCTAAGTTGATGTTGCTTCACTTTCGGTGTTCTGCGAGAACCAAGCTTCTACCGACTGGTCCACTGCAGGACGTAAGCTTCATTAAAATAACTTATTAAACTACAGTTTTCTTACGCTTGTTAATAGCCATCAATGTGAAACTTACACCATCAATTTAATGTTCAAACTCTCTAAGGCACCATATTTACTTAGATTTAAAAAAGTTTATGAATGCCATCATGGTGGCGTCGTGATAAGGCGTGGGCCTATTACGCCCCAGTTTATAAGATCGATCCTGGCAGTGTCGATCTATTTTCAGGAAGAAAAAGTCATCTACGCTCATGTGATATGATTATGCGGCATTTAAAAGACTCCTTGAGTAGACCTTTGGCTTGTATACGCTGGGCTAAATTGAATTCCCAGAACAACTCCGCATCAACAGAGTCCGGGTGCTCCCCCTTTAAGGTGAAGAAACTGGACGTCAAAATTCTCATGCGGCGATGGTACCACACTCATTGTGGTGCCGTTGAAGGAGATAGTACCAACGATCTTCTTTGATAGTACCAATATCATGGGAACACACAAATAAGTCTGCAGTTGGCAGAAGTCACCAGCAGCCCATTAGAAATTTAAAAAAAAAAAGTTTATGAGTTATTTCTGCGGCGATTATAAGTTTTTCAAAAAGCGTCAGTCTAGCTCGTGCTGGTAGTCGAAGATGAACAAAGAATTTTTTTCTGTCTATATTTAATAACCTGGGGGAAAGTCTTCTCTAGTCTTTTCCGTATGCTGTGTTAAGTAGCTTTTTATTTCCAATTAATTTCAACAACATTTCTCATTTCGTCCTATCAACTCGACAACGAATACTTTTAAAACCACCGAGGTACAAAAATAATGTAATGGAGCTGACTCTGTTGTTATTCAAATTAAATGGAGATTCCCAATGCAATTTCAAACGTTCTATTTTCTTCTTCAACATAAGTAAATTGTATTGGGATGCCATGACCATCATGAACTCCTTGTGATATAGCCTCATATTCGCTTGTTTTAATTGTTCCTTTGTTTGTTCTATTCCTTTTTGCTCCTTTGTGGTGATGTAGACTGACACATTTGTTTGAATTGATTTCCGAAATAAAGCTATATGTAATGCACGTTTTCTTCTTCATCCCATAGTTTGATTTCACCTTCATGTTATTCTTTTAGATTTTTTTTTCTTCCATAATTAAGAATTACTGCAACGTTAAGGTTTCGTAAGCACAATTTTTAATTTTTTATTAGCCTTTTTTAAAAGAAGAAAAAAAAGCACATAATGAAAGAAAAAAGGCATAAAGCAAGTTTTGAGAATTGGTATTCAAATACATCTGGAACTAGATTCCTCAAATAAGACATTATTTTAAGGTTTTTCATATTTAGGTAACTAACCAGCGTTCCTTCTCAGATATATTACACAAATAAAAATATTTTTGAAAAAAAAAAAAAAGAGCCGTCTTCAAATTACAAATTGCGCTAAAAAGGGAAAAATAATTTTTTTTTTTAAACAACTTCGATACGACTTCTAAACATAATTTTTGAAGTCGGTGCAAAATTATGACAGATTAAATCTTTTGTAATTGTAATCATGACTCACTTACAATTAATTATAAATGGCCCAGAGTTTGCAACAGTTTCAATGTAAAGTAACACATGTCGTAATGATAATTAGATAATTTTGCGCCGACTTCAAAAATTATGTTTAAAAGTCGTATCGATGTTGTTTAAAGAATTAATTTATTTTTAACTTTTTAGAATAATTTTAAGTTTGAATACGGTTCTATTGTCGAAAGACTGCTACGAGAAAAAGTTCGACAGAAGATCAATAGTACTAACCTTTATCAAAAGCCACTGCAGATCCGATGCTTATAAACGGTTTACGGGATGTACTTAAAATGAAAAATAGTTGCAAATAGTACCTCTGATTAAGCTCTATAGCTATATTCTATTTATTTCGGTAAATCATACAATTTTCGTAGTAGCACGGAAAAAAAACAACAAACTCCTCCACAACCTTGGAAAATTCTCTAATTTATTCCTTAGAATTTCTTTTCAATTTAATTTGTTTTAATTCAGTGGCAAACGATTGTTAAAACATGACTTTTAATTTTGTTATCGTCTGCAAACAAAGCAAAAATCAACTAAAGTAAAATCTTAAATAAAAATATAAATTTAAATTGTAACAAGGCTGTTTTGCCTGGACTGACACTATGATGGCAGAACTACAACTTTTATAGAATTTATATATTTATTTAATTATTCATTTCTTTTTCTTGAGAGAAAGAGAGAGAGAGTTTTTATAAAAGGGCCTTGGCAACAAAAGGTTATAATGTCTCCAGAAAAAATGAATTCATGAATTACGCTGCAGTGATTTATGATCGATTCATGTTTTGTGTTTGTAAATAAATATATGTTCGTTAGGAGTGCATACTAATGATTATTATAGCAACTTCAAAAGTACATGGATCGCAAACCTACCCCATTTTTTGCGAAAGCAAACTATTCTATATTCGTATACTTCATTTAGCTTGTTCTACGATCACATGTTGTAAAAGAAGTTAGTGACAAAAGGTCTGCATTACTTGCTCATTCATTTCATGTATCATTACAGTAACAATCCTGCCGAATAAAGGCGTAGACTTATTATATGGACAGATGCAGAATTCGCACGGAAACAACAGAAGACATGGTGTGAATAGTTAGCGTGCATTCACTCACAAACTTTTCGGTAGCTCGTTGTTACGAGCTGGGGACAAAGCGACAGTCCGGACTGCACCGGCTCTCTTCGCAAACAGCAGCTATTGTGCAAGTGACCAGAACTCAAGCAGTTGTAGAAATTCACGCAGTTTTAACGACGTTATGACCAGTGTCCGGGGAAATAGAAGAGGCTGAAACACGTCCAACAATGCCCGCGAAAGAGGATTGTTGGACGTTACCTCTCGCCTCCGGACAAACCAGGCCGGCTATTCTGGCCGGACAATAGGTCAGGAAGGGACGAACATTCATGGAGGTTTGAAATCGCTGCAGGGATTCTTCATGGAGCTGAATATGGGATATTGTTTTCAGCAGTATCTGTGATACAAATGGTTTTCAGAGACAGTTCGTTGTGCTCCCATGTCGTTGCAAACAATTAATTTGCTGTTACAATACTACTTGAGCACTACAGAAAAAGTTACTTTGCCGCGCAGTCAAAACACAATAGTTTTAAATGTACGAGACTATTTCCCATTGGAGAAATAAAATCTTTGTGCACAAAAAAATAATGATAAAAACAACGTTATTAAATCCCTTTTTTGAAGTTATGCTCTTCTTTTGGGGAAATTTCAACATAAATCGGAAGTAGTGTTCAAACGGGGAAAGACGTCTTAACTGCCAGCCATTCGGCAACAACTTGCCGACATCTCGTTAACCTTGTTTAAGATGCCAAATCCAATGTCATGTTGGTCATATTTGACGATCGTCCCTTAGAACCTCGTGTTGAACCTTTGGTGAGATTTCTATCGACTATCTTAGTAAAACTGACCTACCTGCATTAGTTTGAAACAAACTAGGTAGCGTGAGTATTTAAAATGCTCTTTTCTACACTCTATAGGCACTTTCACATTGTGTTCTGATCTTTTTAAACATTTCGATTAGTTACTGTTATTGCAATTTCAGATTTCAAATGCCAAGTAAAGCATTAAATTTCCAAGTTTGAAAGTGCCATTTTCTATATTTACTAATCTTTACAGGCATAGGGAAGTGTCTACAAATTCATAAAAAAAATATGAATTTACAGAGTATTAATTTCAAATACGCGAATTTGAGTACACGCACTATTCCCTCCCCCCTTTTCCCCTTCAATTTTGTGTTTTAATAACCTTGATTTCATGAGTTATTATCGATTTCTGGAAAAAAAGGAAAGAAAAAGTAAACTTAAAAGAATTGCTAGAATCATCCTCCTCATCACACATTTTTTCATGTAGCTTGCTAAATTTCCGCCCATAACTTATTTTTCTAACTATCGAAACTGGTGAACCCGAAATACAGGACCTATGGACGACCAACCTCGATCGATTTAAAAAATAATCATCAAAATCTGTTCATCGAGTGAGAAGTTATCAATAGACAAACAAACAAACAAAAAAAAAAGCGATATACATGCCGTTGGAACTGATAACCTATTCCTTTGTGGGGAATCGGTAAGAAAATTTCACTAAAACCGAGATAATATGATCCAAAGTTAAAATCTTTTCGTTTTTTTCTACTCTCTCTCTCTCTCTCTCTTTTGCATTAGTAGTTTAGCGAAGACGGAATTAAAAACTTAATTTAAAACCATTATGGCACTTATGTATTTTGCCTGTGAAACTTGCAGCTCCTGGTCATGGCTACTATAAAACAGTTTTAAAATCAAGTGCATTAAGAATCTTATTTTTTCAAATAAGTTGCTTTTAAAAATTATTTTTAATACCAATGTAGTTAAACGTTTTCTTATTCGTATTCAGTACATTTTATTTTATTTGTTAAATGAAATCTCTTTCGCTCTCTCTCTCTCTCTCTCTCTCTCTCTCTGTGCTAACAACAGCATTATTTTTTAAAGTGAAATATTAAAAATAATTGAAATTAAAAGAAACATTTTTTCAACTCCCAAAAACAAAATGCAAAATTTTCGAGATTGCAAATTTGAGTTTTATTCTGCTCAGTCACGTTCAGAAAATATTACATTTTGATGTTTTTTTTTTGGGGGGGGGGGGGGAATATAAACTTATATCAATTGAAAGCGGGTTAGGGAAGTAACATCGATATATCTATCAGTGAGAAAGTTGTACATTTTATCAAGTAAAATTGGATGAAAAAAATTTCTTTAAAATATCATTAAATACATTTATTTTAAATGTCATTAATACCCGTTAAAGACAAAGTACAATGCGAGTACAAGTTGCAAAGAACTACGTTTCAGTTCGAAAAAAAAAAGAAAACTTCTCATTTTTCTAGCTGTTAAAATTATTGCTAAGTACTCACAAAATCAATACATTTTTCTCTTCTTCACTGTAAAAAATTTGATGGTACGTTATGCAAAAAAAAAAAAAAATACTGTAAATTTGCGAGATGGAGCTTAATTTTACCATAACTTTCTGCTGCATACGCTAATAAGCACTATCCTTTGTATCTAACAACTTTGCATATTTTTTTTATTTGGGTGTAACATATACTGCCAAATTGTTTACATTGTTGCCGGGTTTGAGCGCGGAACCCAAAACACGGGATCTATCTGTTCTACCGCCTATGCATTGAACGTATACAGGTCAGCCAGCGAAGACATCATTTGAACAAGTTGGCGTCATCGCACTCCAAATGTTGTAACAATTGTTCCACCATGGCTAGAAATTTATCGCATTTTTAATGCATTATTAAAAAAGGCTATACATTTTTTTAAATAATATAATAGCGTTTTAAACAGCATTTTTGAGTTTGAGCACCAATTATGGTGAAAATAGCACGAACTTGAATTTTCAATTATCTAGTCTTTGGTGCAGGTAGAAAATGTGCACCATATATTGGGATTAACTCAGATTTTTTAAAAGTGTTTCTCTCATAAACGGTAATTATTTCCGACTTTTAAACTCCACAATGAAATTTTGCGTTTCAGTATTTTCATGCATACATTATGAATCAAAGCCGTTTCATGACACGAAATAAAATACAAATTTATAGTCTGGAAAAGACCGAAACTTACTAGAAAATGCAAGTTCTGACAGATCGATTTAAAACGATCTCCCGAATATGACAATAAAGAGCAAACCCTTCCCGAAAATGGTTCTCTTCATCATTAGCCCTTTTCATCGCCACCACCCATTCATCATCGGGCAATTCTTTCCCCGACCAAAGGATTATTGCATACGTATGCAATGATCCTAGTGATAATCACGATCTGTTTGCTGTAGCTCTCGTTAGATGCATTTCCTCTTGAATAACAGGAGCTATCATTCTAAACTGTGGCTACGTAAAGCACCGGTGCCGAGTTTTAAGACCATCTTTGCAGCGTTATAAATATGGGGTAGTTCACATGGAATTAATGACGAAGACGAAAAACTTTTTTGTACTTCATTTCAGGTTTAAAATGCTGGAGTAACTTAAAAAATGTTGGTGTGTTTAACGTATTTTCATACACAATTTAAAAGTACCGGACGAATTTTAGTAAAAGAACTAAAGTTTTGAAGCCTTGTGTAAAAACATGCTGTGATATTACTGACGTTTCTGCTCTTTTTCTCAGTTTAGCGGCAGTATAGAATCCATGCCTAACAGACAATTTTGTAATTGGGATTTGGACATATTTTATCTATTTAATGGTTGAAGTTTAAAAAACTGGAGAAATTTCTAAGTTCTCATTGAGACATCATTATTGCCACTTCAGTGATATTGTAGTGTTTTTCTGTGGTTTCACAAGTGACTAACACTACAAAAGCTAACCTATGACAACAGTTGTTGACTTGATTTACTAAAATTTAATGTTTGGTAATATGAAATTCTTATAATTTTATTAGGTCCTGCTCTTCTTTAATTCATGTTAGTGTGAACCTTACATGTATCTTCAATGGTTTCTCTAAAAAATAACAGCATAGAATAGATTCAAACTTCGGTTCTATTTCATCTTCGCAGTTTAAAAAAAAAGAACTTTTTTTTTCCTTTATCGTACTTAAACAGGAGAAGGACAATGACCTGATAAACCACAACAGAATAAAATTCTTATTTTAAAGAAAGGTGCATCTCGGAGGGACTTGATTTATGATTAGCGTTTTATAAGGCAAAAATTATAATTGATTTTCCATTTGGCTACCCAAGATGCATTCAACGTTACTCATTGTTTTCCCGCTTTGTTGACGGAAAGATTTGCCAATCAAATCCAGCTACCATATACGAAACACCCAATTTCGAAAGAGGGGTTACGCGAATAAAAGAGAACGAATTGAATCCGCTCGACCCCGAACGTGAGAGGGGGAAGTAGGGGACATTCTCTCAAGTGGTCTCGAGAGACCCATTCTCGCGCCACAATGCATAACCGAATAAATTACATCACCGAGCCCCCCCCCCCCCCCCCCCCTTTTTTTCGCGAGCGATTTTTCAAATCGTGGTTTACGAATCCCATCACTTTTGGAAATCGAGTTTTATGAATGAAAAATTGGGGAGGGGTGAGCGATGCTTTTACGGGTTGGGCCTTTGTCCTGGGTGAATTGAGTTAGTGCGGGTAGTTAGCAGGTCGCAGTTAATGATGACTTTGGGATGATATTCTATAGAAAAGGTTCACTTAAAAAGATGTCCCAATTTTATCCCTTGCAAAGAGAAAAAAATAAAAGAGAACGAATGAATCGAAACGAAGTCAAATAAATGAGCTGTGCATTTAGAAGAATTCTTATACTATATGAAAACGTTTAATTAACTTGTGTTCTAATGACTAAAAAGTGAGGAAAAGTTCATTCTGCGATGAGGATCGTAAGCAGTTTGTAATACGATAAATAAAGTTTGAGGAAAATTAAAAGCATTGAACGTTAATAGGGCACAAAAAATGAGTAAAGATATAAATTTGTTTCAAGACTAATAGGATATTTCAACTTTAAATACAAACTTTAAGTATGCGTTATATTTCTTCAAAGTAACAACTTTTTTCCCCCTTTCTAATGGAGCTGAGTATGGTCCCTAACCTTTGCAGACCTAGTTCATTCCCCGGAAATCGGAATCCGTTCTTTCAAATAACCCCTATATCGGCGGTACTATTTGAAAGAACAATTGAATTTTGAGTGAAGTCTTGCTGACCGTGTCCAGAAGATTGCCTGTTCCTTATATTTCAAAATAAGCTGAATATGCAAGTAACAGTGGAGTAGCTAAGTGGGGGCTGTAGGGGTGGCCCACCGGGTATCACCCGTTTAGGGATGACACCCAGCCATCACAGGAAAAAAATAAACCTTTAAAAGCTCCATAAAATCCAAAAATACCTAAAATTGTATATTTTTTTCTTTCATTTGCATTTCTATTTTTAACTGAGCAAGAGTTTCCTTTACAAAATATATTCGAAGTGTTTTTAACGCTAAACACACCATTGCCGTCAACAAATACCTCAAACATTGAGACGCCCATGACACGATTTTTTTTTCAATGGTGTTTTTAAATGAACATATTGCATTTAATTGCATACTTCACGCTTACATGATGTTTTTATTTTTTGGTAGAATTTTTTGCATGGGGTGACATCATCAATACCCGCTCCGGGTGTCATTCATGCTAGCTACGCCACTGCAAGTAAATCATTGTGTTTTAATTGCAAAAGCTATATTTTTAACTGTGCAGATTTGCGTTAGAAACAGTACTCGTAAAAAGTACCCCCCTCCCCCACCGGTTGCGTCCCTGGCTTCGTAGGCAGGAAAAAGTTGGGAAACGCTGGTTTAAAAGATATATGTTTAAAGGTGCGTTTTAAAAGTTTGAAAACTGCCGTTTCGGAAAATAAAATATCCGAACACAATGATTTGTCACTAGTTTAAAAGCCCAGTATTCCTACAGCTGTTAAGTCCATCAGCGACACAAACAAAGCCATCTATCGGGAAAGAGAAATATCGCATCTATCCTCCAGACACTCCGGAAGGAAAAGCAGACGATGGTCTCTCTAAGCGTTCGGACAATGGGGCGGACCCTCCCCGGAGGAAGAAACAGTACTTCCATTTCCAGTGCCAAACAGGCGACTTCCGTAGCATTCCCCTTCATTGTGCGCCCCTTCTTTCACTTGCAAATGAGCCCCGGCCTAGAGAAAGAAGAACGGCAACAATGCAAGAAAAGCGGACGTTCGACGTTTTCGGGGACATTGAATTAGAATGGAGGGGGTGGTGCTCTGTCTCTTCCGAGGGAATTTTCAAATGATTCGGAAAGGAGAAGAGTGGGCGAGTTGGAGAGATTTTTCTCGCTACGGATGGGTAACGATGACATTGCCGAATTTGGAAAATGGTAACTCTAAAATCAGTATTTTTGATCAAACTCATGCGGTCCTGGTGAGATGAAAATCCAATGATTAAGTTATTTTTAATAAAAATTCATATATTTAATCACTATTTCACCAGGATGTATTTTATTACGCAGAGAAAATAAGTACGTGCTGTTATCTTTCTACAACGTAATGAATCTGCCTTTTCCTTACTGTTAACGAACAAATATAAATTACCACAAGGCAAAGAATGCATATGCATGCACCTTTTTTCCTCCAACCTCCTTCCCTGTTAGCACTAGGCCTTAGGGATCCACGGATTTTACATGCATGTATCCCCACGTGTATATGATGGGTGCAAAGAAAGCAAATTTAAGAAAAATAAAATAAGTACAAAACATAATCATTGCATTATTTTATATATCCTCCTGAGACCCGAGCAAAATAAAATACACATATTCTCTCAACTATTAGTCTTTCTGAACAATTGGGCATTAAAAGTGCTGTTTTTCAAAAAGTTAATAAACTTGAATATTTAAATTTTTCTGGGGGGCACATCCATTTGAATGTATGTTGAGGTCATAACTACAGTAGAACTATGCGATACTTACACAAAAATAGACAAACAAAAAATTTTACTCATTACTTATAACATAAGAAAAGAGATCAAACTTGTATAAAAATCCTAGAACAATATTAAAAAAGAAAAAAATAATGGGAAAATCAAAACAACCGCGAGAGCGCGGTATTCCAACTTGACTCGTGTTCTTTGCCATATTATAAACAAATAAACTACCGTTTCCAAATTCTCAAAGTTAAAACGTGATTTCCTATTCCATGGCCCTTCTTGATACCCCTATGCTAGAAGAGTATCATTTGGAGGGTTGTGGGTTGTGGTTCCCATTTTCGTTGAATTAGTTCTTAAGATTTAGCAATCAGGCTTAACCCTTTCACGCCTAACGGGACACATACGTCCCAAGCAAATTTCAAAAAAAGTTTTTCGGACATCAAAAACATCACGAAGCTTACTCAATGTTGGTGACCATCTGTCAGTAACAACAAAAACACGACAGCGGTGCTGTAAATGTGCACAACAAAAGAAGGAATCACGCACTAAAATAATGTGCACGATGTGTAATGTCCCTTTGTGCATTGATTGTTTCAAACCATACCATTCATAATTAAATTTTTATGACTAGAAAATCATGGGTTTTCTTTACAAAATTACTCATTGAAGACTAATGGGACACATATGTTCCAGTTGTCAGAACTGATGGGACATATATGTCCCGGTCCTAAATCAGTGTTTAAAATCTTCCTAAAAATATCTTAGGGCATTCTAGTGTGCCCTACTCATAGTTTATGCTACCAAAATTGTTCTGTTGTAAAAAAAAAAAAAAACTCGTCGCGAAAGGGTTAAGGCGGAAAAACGTACGATTACTCCAACCCCCTTGGAGTGAATGGCCACTTGGAGCCAAAAATTAATCAGCAGCTGTTCCCATTAAGTGCCTCTCCAATATTTGTTGCCTTGCATTGCTTCTTGAGATGTAGCACTCCTGCGTAGCAAATAAAAGCGCTGGATTGCTCCTCCCCCTTTGAAAAGATTCGTGTAGAAAACTAATTAGCACCTCTTTCCTTCAGGTCTATGCATGTGTGTGCCAAATTTCGTTAGATTCCATGCATTACTTCTTGAGTTAAAATGACTACATGAAAAAAAAAAAAAAAAAAGAGCAGAGGGGGGAGGGGGATCTACCACGTACAGATACAAGCAGAAAATTTCTAAAAATGGTCAAAATGGGTTCAGCCCCTTAAAGCGAGTAAATCCGTCAACTTTCGAAAATTTTCATGAATCCAGTATTTTTTTTTTTTTTTTCTGTATATTTTGGTTACAGAAAAAGGTAAGAAATAATAAACATTTTGAAAAGTTATAAGCAAGAATACAAAGAAGAAGAAGGAAAAGAAATGTACTTTGAAGAGAACGAAATCTTCACAGCATATGTCTAAAAAAGGCAAATTCAGGAAATTATGTTAACCAACTCATGAGATGAATTTGGGGGTCATTCATAAATGATGTCACGCTTCGGGAGGGGGAGGGGGTTTGAGAAATTGTGACAGTTTGGGACAAGAGGAGGGAAGGGATTATTAAATCTATACAAAACATTTAAAATCAGCAAATTAAATTGATTTTAAAGTTTCATTGATCATTTTGTATCGTACACAACGATGCTGATTAAGGATTAAGTTAACTTCTTGTTAAAAGTTCGAAAAGGAAATTATTTTAGGGTTTTGTACTTTTAAGATTTTTTTTTCGGGGGGGGGGGGGGCATTTCTTTCAGAAATCCAATAATTAATATATTTTACTGTTCTGTTTTATATAACTTAAGTACATATGTAATCATCATTATTATCATGCTCACAAATGTCATTAAAAGTTCAAAAATAAAATTAGAAACGTGATCTAAATCGCAGTGCGTTGTTTCTGAACTGCAAGTACATATGCTTACGCAATATAGCATGACATGTGACAAAGGGCAGAGGGGGGGGGGGGAATGTATTGAAAACAAAAGTGTGACATCCTTTATGAACGGTCCCTTGGGAGTTTTGTGTGTGTGAGGGGGGGGGGGGAGCGAGAGTGAATTCGCAAAAAAAAAAAGTTTTAACTCAAACTTCAGATGTTTTACAGAAATGAACGGTTGAATTCAGATATTTTAACGGACGGAGGAGGGGGCGGACATTGCATATGTGAAAGAGCAAATGTTATTAACCGACTTCACAAAGGAGGAGGTTATACATTCATACTGTAATCTCTTTTTTGTTTTCCACCCAAACATCACCTTCTAACCAGATGAACTGATTTTCATGATTTTTTTTTAATCGATCGAGAGTGGTCTTCCATAGGTCCCGTACCTTCGTTTGACCATATTCGGTAATTAGAAAAAAAGTTATTGGCGGAAATATAGTCGTTTTTTTTTCATCCATAACTTTTGACTAAATTAACAAATTTTCAGGATTTTTGCTTTCATTAGATAGAGGGTCGTCTAGCTTAAATATTGCACATCAATTTGACCACATTTGTTTCCCTTTTTTTTTTAGAAAAAACGTTATGGGTGAAAAATAAGTATTTTTCTTTTAATTGATAAGACTTGGGTTGCTCTTTCTTTGTTGGGAAAATTATTAAGAAATATAAAACTCATTGCTAAAAAAGAGTTTTTTGCCAGCCATTAAGCAGTAATATCAAAAGCAATTAAAATAAGAGTTTGACTGAAGGTTTCTCTGAAACAAAGATTAAACGTAATCAGTTTGTTTGCTCCAGTGTCCTTTTAGACCTAAAAACTATCATACTAATGATTAGTTTTTAGTGCCCTTCAATCAAAGTATTTAGATAAAAAATGTAGTTACACTAAAAAGAATAAAATAAAATAATGTTAGGAAAATAAAATAGAACCGACTTCAAATCATAAATTGCGCTAAAAAGTGAAAAAAGAATTAATTCTTTAAACAATATCGATGTGACTTTTAAACATAGTTTTAGAAGTCGGTGCAAAATTAAGATAGATAAAATCTTTTGTAGGTAATAATGAATCAATTACAAATAGTAGAGGCCCAGAATTAGCAACAGTGGTGTAGTAATTAGCTCATGGTGTAATGGTAATTGGACTCATAATTTTGCACCGACTTCTAAAACTATGCTTAAAAGTCACATCGATGTTGTTTAAAGAATTAATTTATTTTTCACTTTTAAGAGCAATTTTAAGTCGGTTCTATTTTTTTCTAAAAATTATTTTATTGTAATCATAAATCAATTACAAATATAAATGGCCTAGAGTTTGCAACAGTTTCAATGTAAAGCAACACATAGTGTAATAATTAGACTGACATAATTTTGCACCGGTTTCAAAAGTTGTATTTAAAAGTCGTATCGATGTTGTTTAAAGAATGAATTTATTTTTCACTTTTTAGCGCAATTTATAATTTGAAGTCGGTTCTATTTTTTTTTCCAAAAAATCTTTTATATATTATATTATGTTTATGTTATGGGATCGTTGTAATGGAAAGGTCGCTCTAATGAGAGGTTGTTTTAACTTTTAAAGAGCATAAACTATGCTATCGAAATTAAAACGTGAATACATGGGAAACGTGCATGGGATTATTTTTGGGGGGGATCATCGATCATGTGCTATTTCGTTACTAAAAAATAGGTTTAAAAAATCTGGAAACACGGCCATATGCTCATCAAAAAAGAAAAAAGACTCAATTTTAGTTTATTCTCATAGCATTTTTTTTTTTTTTTTTTGACCATGAAATGTCAAAATTAGTCTGTTCTACATTACACTATTACTTCCCAGAACGAATCTTGTGAAAAAAAATGTTTTTTCTCTTTTCATTAACTTTGAGCAAAAATCTTAGCTGTTTCATATATTTTATACAATTTAAAATACGAAGTCTTTCCTTTATTAGTCATTTATTTATTTACTTACTTTTCTAATGGCCCAAGTCAGGAAGTGCAAGTCAAAACAAAACTGCTTTGTACGAAAATTAAAAATTATCTTACACTAAATTTCATTTGCAATATCCTGTTGTTGTTGTTTTTTTTTTTTTTTTTTTCAAATTTAGAACAAGGTTATAAACTGGAACCATTAAATTTTTCAATGAAAAGAAATTGGACTTGTAGTGCTGCCATCTATGCACTGATTTGTTCATAATTATCATAATATGATGATCCAAATAGTTCTTTAGAATGTAATTATTATTTTCCAACGCCTTCTCTTTATTATTCTCCCGTAACGTCATGGAAACGAGGGAGAGAAAAAAGGCAGTATAAATAGAAATTAAGCCGAATGACATTTCTTAAAGATTCAAATAAGCTCTGAAATTATCCATTTACAAATAGAAATACAAAAGTGTCTCCCACCCAGACATCCACCTATCTCCACACTACAGCCTGTAGATAGCCAACGGATTACGAGTTGGATATGAAGCTTATCCTGTGGACATCTGTGGCATGTCCAACTGATCCAGGAATATCCTGCAACGTTTGGACGTCCACGGACGTCTGGATGTCCAGACGTGCATAGAACAGGCTATAGATAAGCAGGGGAGGTTTTGGATGGCTCACAGATATGCTGTGGAAAACTCTTTCCTGTCCATAAGATATCATATCCAGATATCTTCTAGATATCCTGTAACTGTTAAATAGATGTGTATTTTAAATCTTCTAGATGTGTTTGAGATATCCAATAGGATATGATCTGGGTATAATGTTTGTTTTATATTTTTAAGCTGTAAAGAGGTTTAAAAATTGCAACTTTTCGACTTAATGAAATAAGTTATTTATGAATATCCAATTTTACAGACTGAATGCAGATATATAGGACGTTTTTACATACATAATTATGAGTGAAATTTGTTTACTCATAATTATGAATAAAATAACTACAATAAACCAGTAAAAATATTGATATTTATAAATAATTTATTTTTTTATACAAAAATTTCAATTTTTAAACTATTAATTTTACAGTTTTAAAATAAAAAATAATAATAATGCTTCATTAATATTAGTAAAGTTAATTATTATTTTTAAATATTAAAAATTATTATTTAACAGAAGTTTCTTTTCAAACATATATATTTTCTAACTTATAAGGTTCTTTCTCAAAGCTGCAATAACACTTTTTTTTCACATAGTTCTCTCTACAATTCACAAACCTGTAAACTGAAAAACTTAAGGCATCTAAAAGAAAGAAACCATCACAGTTTGGTCCAGAGTGAATTTGATATGTATACAATTGCTAAGAGTATTGAAAGATTTACACATAATTAAGTAAAATCATGTACACATTTATATCGTTAAATAGATTAAGAACTATATTTTTTTTTTCAATTTTCATGCAATAAATGTGTCAGTTATATCATAAATAAAATTACCTTTTTTTAAAATTAATATAAACTTTTGCAAGCAAACTTGTTCAAGTTTAATATAAACATTTACATTTACTAATGCTACAGAAGTACATTTATCTGTACTCTTTTTTAATTAAAAATAACAAAATGGAATGGAATTAAAATGTAATTTGTGTAACTTCTAACAATAATGCATTTTTTAAAATTTTTTTTTGGGGAGAAATGAATGCAAAAAGTTCCTATACACAACTTTATTTACATTTTGAAAACATACATGATTTTTACATAAAAACATACATTTTACATGATTTTGAACTTTTGTAGACCGTTTAATCACTAATAATCTCAGTGTGGTTTCTGCAGCAGAACTCCCAGAAAGTCTCGCCTAAAAAAAACTCTTGAGGAAAAAAGATTGAAATTTACAAGTGCACACGATACAAAGGATATAAAAATGAGCTTAAAAAGATATGAACATAAAATTTAGATATTTACATGTAACTAATTACTGTTTATGGAAAAGAATAGACGTGCTTTATGAAATTAAACAGTATTCATTATTGGATAACCGTTTGAGTACTGAAGAACTTGTTATATATAAGCTAAGTGTTGAATAAAGGTGTAGTTATTTCATTTAAATATACAGTGAAATTCCATTACAATACTCCAAGGGACCGAAAAAATGCTTTGTTGAAACAAAAATTTTATTATAACGTAATATACATTATCATATTGGCATTTAAAATGGAGCTGAAAATTTGTTTCGTTTTAACGGAAATTTTGTTGTAACAGTATTCACTGTAACGAGATTTTATTCTATATATATTGGAAAACAAGAGAAATGGTTATACATCGACTCTAATTATTATTTAAAAATAATGTTTACCAACAAAAGTAAAAATAATAATTAAAAAGAACTGCAAACGATATGAATATAACTGGTCTCAATTAATGCCCAAATATAAAACTTAGATATTACATGTAACTAACTACTGTTCATGTTTATGAAAAAGAAAATACATGCTTTACGAAATTAAACAATTTTCATTTATTGGTTGACTGAATACTGAAGCAACTTTTGTTTATATAAGCTAAATCAGTGGTGTAGTCGAGGGGCGACGCAGGGGGACGGCGTCCCCCACCTTTTTATTTAAATACAAGCGACCCCCCAAATTTTTTACATTTTAACTTAAACGTCCCCCCACTTTTGATCCCAATTGCTTATCTTCAAATGTATAAGCGTCCCCCCAACTTTTTTTTTCAGGACTACACCACTGAGCTAAGTACAAAATAAATGTGTAGTTATTTCACTTATATACAGTAAAACTCGCTTACGAAGTTTTCCAGGGGACAAAGAGCAAACAATTTCTTATGCAGGAAAACTTTTGAAACGGGTAGGCTCTATGTTTGACAATGAGTATACTTTATGATATTTAGGGATGATATTATTTTATTATTATACAATGCTGAAATTAGACAGAAAATAGACAACCCCATAACAGACTCTACAAACATTCCCTTCTCCTTTGATCAGTCATCGTTGTTCTTGTAATAACTGACTAATCCTCTCTGCCACCTGTTTTCCTGGAACTTTGGTGTTGAGAAAAGGGTACCCTTGAGAAAAGGCTGACTAAAACAGCTTTTCTAATTCTTATCCTAATATTTTTTCCATAAGAAAGAAAAATAGCTACGTAGATTGATTAAAAGAAACGTGAAAAAAATAGAAACTTTAAAGTGTCATTTGAAAGATAAAATTGACCGATATGAAAACTTATTAAGCGGGAAAAAACAAAATCAGAACTTTTGAAAGGGGTATTTTTAACATTAGGAAGAGGGGAATGAAACTGGCACTGAAATTAAAAACTTCTTAAACGGGAAAACTTCTTAAGCGGGAACTTCTTAAACGGGTTTTCCTGTATACAGTGAAATCCCATTACAACACACTCCAAGAGACCAGGAAAATGCTTTGTTGAAACAGAGATTATGTTATAGGGGAATATAAATTATTCTATCCGACTTTAAAATTTCCGTATTCACAGTAACTAGATTTTACTGTATATAAATTGGAAAACAAGAGAAATTGTTATAAATTAACTCTAATTATAATTTAAAAGTAATGTTTAGGTACTAAGAAAACAAAACGCTGCAATTGATATGAATATAACTGTTCTCAATTAATACGAAAAAGTAAGAAACAGCAGTGCAAATTGTGCTTCCATACGTTTTTACGCAACACAAGAGAAATGTGACAGCCCTTTGTCACACTCAATAATAATATGAAAAAAGCTTTGTCATAATCATCTTCTGTTACATGTCTTAAAGCACATAATCGAATTCACCAACACTGCTACTGTGATCCATGAATAAACTATCACCTACTGTTCCATCTAGATAAAGATTTTAACATATACTAGTACTTTTTAAAACATGGCAGACCTTTCGTAAAGCTGCGGGAGAGAGTTACAGCAAACGTACTAAAAATTAAAAGAATGCAGTTAAGTTATATTTGCATGTTATACGGAAGGAAAGCGTTTATGCACCTGAATAGTTGTTATATCTGCATCTGGAAGTGTCAGCCACCTCTTTTCTCAGGATGACTCCCAGTGCATAATGACAAAGCTCGATCAATAACACATAATTGTTCTTGAAAGTCAAACAGTACCACAATTTGGTACAATAATTCCTTTTGCCATTTTCAACATCAATATACCAGCCATTTC
Organism: Octonoba sinensis; assembly: GCA_038502835.1. Classification (NCBI taxonomy): domain Eukaryota; kingdom Metazoa; phylum Arthropoda; class Arachnida; order Araneae; family Uloboridae; genus Octonoba; species Octonoba sinensis. Next base: position 9,034,312 of record CM076606.1, on the reverse strand, counting down.
ATTTTGAATTGCGATCAAACTAAAAGGTTTGTAACAACCTTGCCTCATTGACGGTTTTCAGTATTTTTTAAAAATATTAATTACAGAACGCTGCATTGTTATTTTATTTTTAGTTGACCAGTGGGTTAAATCTTCCTACAAGCTAAGAGTTTCCTCCTACAGTGTTTGAGGATTTGATACTGAACATATTTTACTATCAAAACGTAAAATTAATCTAAAGGAATGGAAATCTGACTCCTTATTAGAAATAACAATCAGTAAGCACTTGCGTTAGACAAGAGTATTGCTAACATTATTAAAGCAATCGTTATTTTTCAAATACAGTGCCCGCCGCTATTAAAATCACCGGTTAATAAAATCAGCCGCTTATTGGACACATCACCTGGGGTAACGGACTTTGGTATCGTGCAAGAAATTCAGAGAACAAAGAGCTCTGAAAATGACTCGTCAGAAGAAGACGAAGCGATCGTTTACGAACCACTGAAGCTCGACAAGCATTAGATGTTTTGCGCCGAACTTTAGTACAAGAAGGCGGGGGTATAAAGAACAGTATGGAAAGTTTTATGCATTTTCAAACATTGTAGAAAAGTTGATAAATGAATCAGCAAAACAAAGCACAATCACTAAGTACTTCAAAAACTTGAAAAGTAAAATTTATTCATCTCTTATTATTTTTAAATTTAATTTAAGATAACTGATTTTTTATTTTAATCAGTTCTATTTAATTACTGATTTCAAAACATTCGTGAAGAATAATACATAATACTGAGCAATCAGTACATCCATAGTAATTTTTAAAAAATCATATTATTTTTTGGAATCGTCGGTTATTGAATCAGCCGCTTAATAAAATCAAAATGTGCAGAACGAATGTGATTTTATTAAGAGGCGGGCACTGTATTCAATTGAATTGGAACATTAAATTCCTTTTATCTGATCATTGAAAACTAGTCAACAAAAAAAACAGCAAGTCACTGAAATTAAAGCAATGGTGGCAAAGAAGATAAAACAAAGAACTTTTCTCCACCAGAGCCCTACCTGTTAGCCGAGGCCTTAGGATTGTTTACGCACGGGGAGGGGTAGTGGGGTCTACGGATTTTACATGCACATATCCCCAAGTATACATGGTGGTCTTCAGTGGGTATCGAACGCGCGACCTTCCATATGGAAGTCCGACGTGCTAACCACCAAAAAACATGAAACAAATTTTTTTTAAATGTATACAAACTGAAAATGATATCCCAATTCAACTTCATCAACGTGTCGACGACGCCGCAATTCGCGATTTTGATAAACGAAGTTCAAGCAAAGATCATTAAAGTTGCAGTCAATTCTTGAATCCACACAGTTTAATACAAAATGGAAAAAAAAAATGCATTAGATATATTAATAATGTAATAGCTACACAATATTTAAGTAAAGAATTTTTGCTGCTGAAGCCTAAATATAGACAAATACATCAATATCCACAAGTCAAACATTTTAGCGATGCCTGGACATCTCAGGGATAAGGCATTCTGGACCTCACAGGTATATGATTTGGATATCCATGTATATCCATAGGCTGTCCTAAGGTCTGCCAAAAGATATCCAAAACCTGTTACTATCTGGATGTCCCAGGGATATGAAGAAATCCAAATCAATGACTTGGATATTCCTGGGATATCCAGAGGTTGTTCAAAGATCTATATCCAAAACATGTTACTATCTGGATAGCTCAGGGATATCCAGAAATCCAAATCCAGGATTTGGATATGTGTCAGTGGTGTAGTCGAGGGGGGACGCGGGGGGACGGCGTTCCACCACCTCTTTATTTTCACTCAAGCGTCCCCTCACCTTTAATTTCCAGGGGGGACGCTGAGGACGCTGAGCTTCCTAACTTATTTAATATTCAGAATAGGCACTCATTAGTAAATTAACAGCTTTATGAAATAAGACACAAGCTTTTAAAACTATACATAAAGGCTGCTTGCTACTTCTACTTTAAATTCATGAAAAAAAAGGGATTCCCTGATTCTCTCAAACAACAATTAACAATCGCAGGTTAATATTACTCTGCAAAATAAGCGCGTTAAAATATGAATAAACGGGAACTACACAAATTCAGAGAATTAGTTTCAGCTGTGCTGGCCTGCCTAGAAAACAGGTGTGCGGGGGGGGGGGGGAGGTTTCAAATATCGTCATAAGTTTTGAAATCGAAATATTTACACTGCTTGTACTGATTTTTTTTTTTTTTACAAAACAGTAAGACGCTGATATTATTAGAGTAAAAAGATTGGGGGACAATGAACGTCCTATTTCGTCCCCCCTAGACCTCACCTTAAAAAAAGTAGCTTTCCTTTTGGTATGCAACATCGAAAAACCTACAAGCATATTAAACATTTTCTTTCACAATTAATTGTTTTCTATTCATCGCTTCAAGCCTTTTGCATATTCAAACTTTATGCATTACGCTTTTTGTTAAACAATTTCAAAACCAAATTAATGTAAAAAAATGTTTGGATTACAAATGATTATCTGTCCAAAAACCTGTTATGGCACGGCAAAAAATTGCGTAGTAATTTTAAAATGCCTTTATCACTTTCAATTTATTCAGCTTTTTTTTTCTTTTTCGGTGATTATCAGGCAATTTTATATAAAACTAAAAAAAAATTATAACCACATAAAAGGCCTATATTTTCACAGTCGGAAAAAAATTCAATAAGACTGGAATGAAGCAAAAGCAAACTGATTTTTCTCAGTCCCACGCTTTTCCATTTATTTCCTATTGTTAACAAACTTTGCTATTGCCAGCTAATTGAAACCATCTACATGGGGAGTGGGAACCGGCCGAATAGCTTTTCTCTGTCGTGACCCCACATGTTGCCACAGTTCATCAGGTAGCCGGTACCCAGTTGAGTATTTTATGCTGTTTCCAAATTGCTGCTTGCCCAGGGCTACAAGGCTTCAATCACCCGACCAGAAACCCCTTTGAGACAAATAAACCATGCTGTCCTACGGTCCCTTCAAGATAATTGTTTTCGTTTTTCGTGATCGTCGGTTTCGACCGAACCCCCTCCCCCCAAGCCAAAAAAAGAAAACAGATTCATAGAAAAAGTCTGGAGATATGGGTCTGTTTAAATTGCTCTCGAAAACCAATACTGTCTACACCTGCTGAACGACATCACATGCAAACTAAATTCTAAAAGTGACTGACATAACGCACAAAAATATAATCTGTCTGTCCTGCTGGGAGTGGTACGCTTCTATCCATTGATGCATTCATCACTCTTTATAGATCGAACAAGCCATTTCTAAAAAAGCAGGGGGAAAAAGAAAGAATGAAAAGATTTAGGCAACAAAATCTGTTGGAAACATTTTTAACCCCTTCCAAACGCAGAAATACTAGTACGGAGTTATCAACTGAAATAGGAGATGAAACATCCAATCAAAGTGAATTGTAAGTACTTTTTTATGATTTAATGCACTCATGTTTAATAGTTTTCGATTATAAAATTAAGCTGAAATATCGTCTCGCTCGTTTTCTTCTCGCTCCGAATTTTAATAATATTGAGTAGTTAGAATTTTGGTTTGTGTTTTTTCAATTTGAAGTTTCTTTCCTTCTTCTTGGCTAAGTCTTTAAATAAGTGAAACATGAAAAGCTGAAAAAATAAATTTGAAGTTAGTTAACATAAAAATAAATTTACTTTTTTTAAAGTTTTTGTATTTTATAAATATTGTATTTTAATTAAATATATATAATATATAAATATTGTATTTTAATTAAATGAAGTTTTTAAAATTTCTCAAACACTTTCTCCTCGGCATGAAATAAATACACACATATAGAAATATGGTGAATGTCAAGGCCGTATCCTGAGAGGGGGGGGGGGCACGCCCCCCCCCGAAATCCCGAAAAATGTAGCATATCCCTGAAACTTTCCTCGACATAAGTGTCTCAAAGTCAGGGTGCCCCCCCCCCCCCCTCGAAAAAAATTTCTGGCTACGGCCTTGGTAAAAGTCAGCTCCTATTGGCCTCCTAGCAAATTTCCAAAGAAAGAAAAGATCCAACGACACTACATTTGGTTGCCCTCGTTTGTTCGGCGCCTATTGATGTCTATGATGTTATGCAAATAAAATACACACATTGATCTCTGGTTTTAATTCAAAACAAAAATAATTTCTTTCTCCCCAATGCATCAGGTATCCTTATGTTACCCGAAAATAGTAAAAACCACTGAGAATAATTTGTATAAGATTTCTTTTATGTTTTTAATGTAATTATTAATCATTTGTTTGTTGACGAACTGTATAGTTCTTCAAATTTGAACAATAAAAGTTTTTCACGTTTTTTTTTCAGTTTAACAGTTTTAACCTCTGAAATTGAGCATTTGATTAAAGCTAAATTATTGTTTTCAAAACAAAATATATATTATATGCTTTTTTTTTCGCACCGTATTATATATATATATATATATATATATATATATATATTACAAATACATATATATATATATATATATTTGTAATTTTGCGCTTCGGTATTTTTACGTACAGGGTGAAGGGTGGTCCAAAATTATTGGGCACATTACATGTTTGTAAAAAAAGGAACAAAATAAAGAATATGAGTAAAAGTTTTCATGTTTGAATTGTGTTGCGGAAGTTAATCGAATGAAACATAATCATTTGATACCATGATACCTCCCATTGTGTTGTCTCTCTCTCTCTCCTTTTTTTTTTTTTTTTCAAACATGATTTGTGCTCAGTAATTTTTACCACCCTGTATAATGAAAAGAATAGAAATAATTACACTTAGAAAATAGTTTATTATGAGTCACTTAATAACTATTAGCTAATGTGTAACTTGCTATCTTCCTAAAAATCACGTCTTAACTCTTTATAAGGCTGGTCCAAAATTTCTGGTTTCCTTTTAGTAATGGTAGATCAATATATTTTTTAAAATATAGATCAAAAAATAAAATTCCTATTGGTCATTAAAAGTTACAATGCGTTTTACCTCCCTACCCGCTAAAATAGTTTACTATAAATTTTTAAGTTGGTGAATTTTGTGTGAAGTATACTTTAACCACCGCCCTATTAAAGGGTTAAAAAAAGTTACATATTTATGAATATGTGATACAAAAGAAATGTGAAGTTGTTTTTAAGTTATTATTGTTATTATTTAAAAATTATTATTTCAATTAATCAAGGTTAAAATATCATAACATATGGTGTTTTAATACATTGTTTTTAAGCACTTCAATAGCTAAAAAAATTGAAATTTTGTAAATATAAATACTTTATTTTTACAAGATACATGTAAAATTCATTCTTCAGTGGGGGGGGGGGGGGGCACTGCCTGGGTAGTTGTTTTTACTAAGAACTGTCGCCCTTTTTGCCACCAAAAGACAAACCTAGACTGAATGGCCAGTCGTTCCAAAATTTTCCGGGGGTATATATTCAATGCATATTATAGGGAAAAAACAACAAAATACATAATCACATGTATAAATACAATGCGTTTCTAAAAGTCAAGGGGGGGGGGGCGATTGACCTGACCCCCCCTCCTAATTGATCAAATGCCGAGCCTGCTGAATAGAGGGAAACGACGCTAATTTTTTTTTTATCTTTTCCCTTCCCAAAACTCATATAAGTAGCTTCCATTTTTTCCCGTTATTTCTCCAATGCAATACCGGCATAGGAGAAAAACAGGGAAAAATTGGAAGTGACTTAGGGGTCATTCAATGCAAGTGATCCAAAATCTGAGAAAAAATTTAACTCACCCTCAAGAAAATTAAAAATCCAAATTTTTAGATTTTTATCCTGTTTTGTTTCTTAGTTATCAGACTTAGATTTTGTAAAAAACTCACATTTTTACATGGTATGCTTCAACACAAAACAGGCAACAAATAGAAATAAAAAGTTCTAGTAAAAAGCATAATGAATGCCGTTTCATATGATATGCATCATGACTAATTTTATAAAAATTTTAAATTAAAAAAAATGACCTTAAAATTTAAATTTTTAATTTCTCGAAAAACGTATAATGGAAAATTTTCAAAATATTCTCACATATTTTTGTCTATTTCATCATCGATTATGCAAAATTTCAACTTGGGATCTCAATGTGATCATATTTTTTCAACCTTTTAAATGTAATTTGATTTACCAAAAAATGAACATTTTTGTGATTCAAGCTATTTTAAGACTATGGTTTCTTAAAGGCGATGATTTAGTTAGTCTGCTAAACACATCTATGTATGCGTGAACAAGCATGGATATGTCTGTGCATGAAATTAACAAGTTCAAAATTTATTTGGGGGAAGGGGGGCAACAAATACATACACATTTTTGTCATATCATAGCTCCCTATTTTAAAAATATGGTTTACAAATAATTCAATAATTATTTTAAAATGAACAAATTGACTTATTTTATGCATTAATAATAATTTTTTTCTGACTTATTCTTTGTTTTCAGACATATTTTAATGATATGTTAATGAAGGGAAAAAAAGTATTGAATTAAATTCATCTGAAATAGTGAGAGAGGGCTTGCTTGATTTTACAACTTTTGGTTGTTAGTCTTGATTTGTGCTTATTAGCATCCATTAGACAAAGCAATACAAAAAAAAAACTATGTAGCTTACCCTCAAGGCCGCCGCCAGAACTTTTTTTTCGGGGGTGGGGGGCCTGACTTTGAAACATTGGCATTGAGGAAAGTTTCAGTGAGGAATATATGCTACATTGTGAAAATTTTCGGGATCTCGGGGGGGGGGGGGGTGAGCCCGTCGCCCCCCATCTCTGGAAACATTTTGAAAGCAAATTGCTTCGGGTGACAAAGATATATGTTCGCATTTGAAAGCGTCCCCCCACCGCTTTTTCCAGGACTACACCACTGATATATGTGGATATCCGTGAGCTATCCAGCAAATCCAGAAGATATCAGGATGTATTATGGATCTATTTGGATGTCTGAGATATATCTGCGGTTGTCTGGGCAGCAACAGGCTCTGGGTCCAGCTAGGCTGATCCTAGTCGCTTTAAAATTCTCCAATTAACATTAAGAGTAATCTGAAAACTTTTTAACCCACTGCAAGTACTAGTCGCTTCCGGTAAACTAGTTGATATTAATTTAATCTGTATCGTCTAATTAGGCTTTAAATAATAATTTCGATACTATTATTGAAGCAAAGGAATTTCATGCTTGGGTTGACGACCGATTGCGCGATAATTTGCCAAAGTTGTAACATCAAAACATCAAATTTCGAAAAATTTGACAAAATATGCTTAGATTTTGGTACTACAGTCAACTCTCGATAACTCGAAATTCAAGGGAAGAAATAAAATTTTCGAGTTATTAGATTTTCGATAACTCGAATTTTTGATAAATTTCATATTTTATTCCAAATATAAAAATTTGAATGCAGAATAATATTAGAAAAACACATACATATCAAGCTTAACCGAGTTTCTTCTTTATTTAAAATATTTTTCCAGTACAGTCCCTCCCTCCAACTCCGAAAGAAAAAACACGGGTGCCAGTACAGCGGACTGGCAATTTCCTAGCAAAAGAATGCGTCATAGGTGGAATTCTGATCTCAATTTCTATGACAAAAGAAAAATGTAAAAATAGCAATAGTTAGAGGTTTTCGAAAGCTAAAATTTTGAGAGAAAAAAATTACCTGAGTGAATAAAGAAATTCGAGTTATCGTAAAAAAGGAATAAAAAATTCGAGTTAAACAGATAAAATTATATTATAAAATACTGAAGGTAAGGGGAAACATTTTTTTTTCGAGCTATTGAGAAATTCGTGTTATCAAGAGTTGACTGTATATACGTAGGGAAATGTGGGGCAAAGTGAGACGGTAAAATATTTACTCTGCAGTGCCACCTCCTTAGTAACATTTCACACAGCATAACGTTGGGTTGATTCCATCAGTCAAAACACAGGTGCCTCTAAAGATCAAGGTATATTATAATGCAAGCCATTTTCAAAATGGACAGTCATTAATATTTTGTGTAAGGTCAAAAATATATTTTGTTATCATATAATCGTAAAAGAAATATAATTAATATTTGTTGGAAACAGCCTTTAGTGGTATGCTAATTTAAACTAACACAACACTTATTCTTTTACTGGACGTTTCCGACGTAACTTTTATTTAGTCTTTATTCATATTGCGATCAAATCTAGATCTTCACAGTTCATATTCATCGCTAGTGCGCTAAAGACAGTCTTAAAACGTATCAATGACACAATTGTGTAGTGGTTGAAAATGTCTGTAAATGCAAGGAGTAAATTCATTACTCAAAATTTAACTTTAGGATATGGTAAAATTAAGCGTCAACTGCTGAGGCACTTAAGCTGATATAAGACATTACACAGTTTAAAACTCAACAAATTTAATAAATAAAAAAGACATAATTAAACAAAGCAAAATAAAAACAAACTTTTAAACATGCGCAGCGGGCAACAACCCATACGGGCACACGACTGCTGCACAGCAAAAAGAAAGAGAGAGCGAGTGAAAAAACATTTCACTTGGCATTTATAGTTCTTCTCGCGTCCAAACACTGATGCCACAAAACTTTAAAAAGTTCGCTAACGATGCATACTAATGAGCAGGTTGCATAATAACGATGCATAACAACAGGTTGCGAAGTCAGTCTCCGGACTGATAAGGGACGATAAAACGCACTTGACGACCTGATCTTGTGACTACACACTTACGAAGGGAAGATTGCAATTGTTGTGTAGCATCATGTACCTGCTCCGTTGTGCACTTGGGAGGCTTCGATGTAGCTGCATCAGAGGGCTCTTGTTGCGGAACGTCAGGGGCGACGAAGAAAAAAGCAGGCTTCAGACGATCAACTGATACGCTGACTTTCTTACCCTTGATAAGCAAGACATAGAACTTAGGTTTACGCTCAACTACCGAGTAAGGACCGCTATATGGCTGATGAAGTGGTCTTCTTATGGCGTCTACCCGCACAAACACATGAGATGCTCGAGCTAAATCTTCACTCATAAACACAGCTGACTTGGTAGAGTGATGCTTTGCAGGGAAAGGTCTCAGCTTATTCATCTTTCGCCATAGATCCCCCCAGAGATCTGCACGAGACGATACAGCAGAAGGCGATGTGACTTGCAGGAATTCACCAGGAAGACGGAGAGAGCAGCCGTAGACGAGATCCGCAGTCGTAGCGCCCATGTCCTCTTTCAAACTCGTCCGGATACCAAGCAGTACTGTAGGCAGGACTTGAACCCATCGCTCCGTCGCATGGCTCATGATGGAACTCTTTAGGTGCCGGTGAAAGCGCTCCACCGTACCATTGCACTTCGGATTGTAGGCTGTGGTTCGTGTCTTGACAATACCAAGGAATTTTGCTAGGGAGGTGAAGAGGTCACTCTCGAACTGTCGTCCCTGGTCAGTAGTGATGATCTCAGGAACGCCAAACCTTGAAACCCAGCCGGAGTAGAAGGCGTCAGCCACTGTAGCTGCGGTCTGATCTTGCATTGGGAAGACTTCCGGCCACCTTGTGAAACGATCAACGGCAGTCAAAGCATAGATGAAACCTTTCGAGGGCGGCAGAGGTCCGACGATGTCCAGGTGCACATGAGCGAACCGAGCTGAAGGAGGGTCGAAATAACCAGCGGGAGAAATAGTGTGTCGTTGGACCTTAGAGTTTTGACAATTGATGCACTGTGTGCACCAGGTCTTGATCTCTTGACATTGATGGCCAGACGAACCGTTTACTCACCATGTCCAACGTTGCACGTGCTCCGGGATGCGAAAGTCCATGCAAAAGTCTGAAAAATACTCTTACGAAAAGAATTAGGCACATATGGGCGAATGTGACCAGTGGACACATCGCACAGCGCTTTTGACGAGGCGAGTGTTAATGACCTCCACTCAAGACCAGAATCTGACTTTCGCAGAGATCGCAACTCCTCATCATTACATTGAGCCTTTGCCAAAATTTCGTAATCAATTTCGCCAGAACATGACAAGTTAATCTCAGAAATGCGCGAGAAACTGTCAGCCACTGAATTTTGGGCTCCAGGTACAAACCTGATGTCAGTAGAAAATTGACTAATAAACACTAAATGTTGAATTTGCCTAGGTGATTGTTTATCAACTTTTTGCTGAAAAGCAAATGTTAACGGCTTATGATCACTGAAAATAACACATTCGCGTCCCTCAATCATGTGTCTAAAATACTTGACTGAAGAATACACAGCTAATAGTTCACGATCTTAGCAACTGTTGTGTAACTCGGCATTATTGAGTTTACGTGAAAAAAATGCCAGTGGTTGAACCTGCCCATGGACTACTTGCTGCAAAACCCCACCAGTTGCAAAATCTGATGCATCTACGACCAAATGTAAAGGAGCATCAGGCACGGGATGTGCTAGAAGCGTAGCATTAGAAATCGCATCTTTACATGCTTGAAATGTCAATTTGGCTTCCTCTGACCAAGAAAGGACAGTTTTGTCTTTCTTTCTGCGCTTACCATCACCCTTTGCAAGAGTACGCAAACTAGCTTGAACTTTAGCTGCATTTCTTAAAAAACGATGGTAAAAGTTTGTCATTGCTAGGAAACGACGCAATTCTTCTACAGTGTGGGGTAGGGGAAATTCTAGCAAGGCTTTGACCTTTTCGGGTAGGGGTTCAATACCTTCCTTAGACACTAGGAAACCCAAGAAATTGATTTTTTCCTTACCGAATTCACATTTATCAAGGTTAATAGTCCACTAACCGCTGGAAGACTTGTTTCAAGTCGGCCCTGTGTTTTTCCTCACTTTCAGAGGCCACAATGATATCGTCAATATAAGGTACACAGCAATTAAGACCACGTAAAACATTATCGATAAAGCGCTGAAAGCTTTGGGCCGCACATCGTAATCCGAAACACATGGAAGTGTATTCGTAAAGTCCAATAGGAGTTATTACAGCAGTTTTTGGAATGTCACCTGGTTCAATAGGGATTTGATGGTATGCTTTCACGAGATCAATCTTGGAAAACAACCTTTTACCACTCAAAGTATGCGTAAAATCCTGGATATGGGGTACGGGATAACGATCAGGAATCGTAACAGCGTAAAGCCTCCTGTAATCTCCGCAAATACGCCACTCAGAAGGTTTTTTAGGTACAAGGTGTATGGGGCTGGCCCATTGACTTTTAGAAGGACGAATTATACCTTGTTTGAGAAGTTCGTCAAATTCCTTCTTAACAGCCAACAGTTTTTCAGGAGACAACCGTCGTGCAGTAGAAAACACTGCAGGACCTTTAGTTTCGATCCAATGAGTCACAGGATGGGGCTTAGGATTTTTAACCATATTTGGGTTTGTAAGTTGTGGATACAAGGATATAACATCTGAAAAAGGGATTCGCTCTGAAACTAAGGTTAAACCAAATGTTGGTCCGGGACAAGCTAAACCCTTTGCTACTAGTTTCGAGGCAGAACCTAGAAGACGATTATTTCGCATATCCACCAACAAACCATAATGTTTCAAAAAATCCGCTCCTATAATAGGATGAGAAACCTCTGCAACTAAAAATCTCCATTCAAAACTTTGACCAACACCAAAATTAAACCTAAACTTTTTAGAACCAAAGGTTTTGATTTGAGAACCATTTGCAGCATACAAACTTAAGGTATCCAGAAAACTTTGAGGCGAAAGCCTCTTCGGAAAGCAGCTGACCACAGCTCCACTATCTACAAGGTAACGAAACCCTGAAATTGTGTCGTATACAAAAAGTCGGCTGTTCTGGTGGCTGTCATTTGCCGCCGATAGAACAAACGAGCCACTCAGTTTTCCGAAAATTGGCATGGCTGAATACATTTATGTGCCTTTTCTGCAAAACGCCTGTGATACCAACATAACTTTCTTTTCTCCAGACGTTCCGTAGAACCGTCCCGACTTTTGGGAGTACAACTCCTAAATTGTTTATTGCTTCCAGAATAGTTCCGTCGTCTCTGAAATCCCCGCGATAGCCGTTTAAGCTCAACACCCAATGAATCCACTTCATCCTTGAGGGACTGCAAAGTTACATTCTCAGCTGCAGCAACTGAAACTCTCGCCGCAGAGTTCGAAAATTCGGAAACTTCACGAACTTTATCCGCAATTACTGCTAAACTGTCCGGTGAACTATCTGCACTAACTGAACGAATTTCCTGAACATGCACTGGTAACCTTTGCATCCAAAGTGCACGCAAAACGTCATCTGTAAGTTTGCCAGATGACAAATTTTTCATTTCATGCAGTAAAATAGAAGGTCGTGTATCGCCTAAATGCAAGTCCTGAAGCAACAGCTTTAAACGAGATGTCTCAGACTGAGAAAAATGCTTAACAATAGCTTCCTTAATCGTAATATACGGTTTCTCTGGGGGTTTGCGCACAAGATCCCGAATTATTGAAAGCACATTTTAATCAACTGCCGAAACAACACAATGAAACTTAGTGATTGGATCGGTAATACCAGCGAGAAAAAACTGGCTTTCTAACTGTAAAAACCAAGTTTCAGGATCTGAATCCCAGAACGGAGGTGCTCTAAAGGCAACACGAGACACTTCAGGAATGGCAGAAGCATTTTTATCACTAGAAAGTGTACCGGGAATAGGTTCCTGGCCGGCATTTTAAATTCAAATTCACAACTAAAGGCAACCGAAATATGTACCACACAACTGTTATCACCAAAAAATTCCACACAAAACCTTCTTAAAAAGAATCCACTACTGTAAAATGTTAGTGTTTAAAAGGAGCCAAAAATATTTGTGGGCTTAAAATTACGCTATGAGTTTTTAAAATACAATATAAATTGTACAATAACCCAAAAAGTCAAACTGTACCAAAGTTAAGAACTCAATTCGTGAATATCAGAAAAAACTATCCAGAACATGATTTGGAACCACAAAAAAGCGCGAGCGAAACTGGTCAAGAATGAAAATCAGAAAACACTCACCCAACTTTTCGGTGTAAACACCTTTCCGCTGGCTGTGGAAATAACACGCAGCAAACTCATTCAGCACAGTTGAGATTTCAGAAGGCTTTAAAGTTCGTTGACTTAGTCACCACTTTAACGTCCGCTTTAACGTCCGAGGTATACCACTTTAGCGAAATGCTAATTTAAACTAACACAACACTAATTCTTTTACTGGACGTTTCCGACGTAACTTTTATTTTGTCTTCATTCATATTGCGATCAAATCTAGATCTTCACAGTTCACATTCATCGCTAGTGCGCTAAAGACAGTCTTGAAACGTATCAATGACACAATTGTGTAGTGGTTGAAAATGTCTGTAAATGCAAGGCGTAAATTCATTACTCAAAATTTAACTTTAGGATTTAAAACTCAACAAATTTAATAAATAACAAAGACATAATTAAACAAAGCAAAATCAAAACAAACTTTTAAACATGCGCAGCGGGCAACAGCCCATGCGGGCACACGACTGCTGCACAGCAACAAGAAAGAGAGATCGAGTGAAAAAACATTTCACTTGGCATTAATAGTTCTCGCGTCCAAGCACTGATGCCACAAAACTTTAAAAAAGCTCGCTAACGATGCATACTAATGAGCAGGTTGAGCAGGTTGCATAATAACGATGCATAACAACAGGTTGCCACCAGCCCGACTTCAACGTTGCCTAGTGACGTCTCGTTCTAAAGAATTCGGGAAGTTGATTAGCAGTTAGTATTTTGTCTTGAAATCTGTATAAATGAACCAACGTTTCGTAATAACTTGTTGCATTCGTGTAAAATATCAGCCACCCACTCGTAACCTCACAGGCACGTCAAAATACAACAATATTTTAAGTATTAATTAAGACCTACTGATGTTCACTGCAGTGTTAATTTATTTAAAGTTATCCCTATTTTGGTTTCGAAAATTTAGTACTATTTGTATAGTGCATGTAAGGCAAAGTGAAATACTTCATTTCAATTTGCTGTTTCACCAACGTTGTGCATCAAATAAGGAAACTAATTAGTTGACTGAATTAATCAGACTCAATTTGGCTCAGTTTAATTTCCATCAGATTAAATTCAATTGCAGCCACTGCCACTGAGCGCCACGAAAAGAAAAAAAAAGATTACTTTAGTTTAGGGTTCATTTAGAGGGAACTCATAAATCTTTTGGATTTTAAAAATTTCAATCAGACTAAATTTAATGAAATGCGATTTAATTTAAGTTGTTTTCAAGCTGTGTAAGCCATCCAGTGCAATAGCCGAATACTCTGCAGAACCGAAAGCTTCCGCGCCAAAGATTCAGGTTCGAATCGAAGTAGGGTAAGGATACTGTAAAAAATAATTGCACGTAATTAAAGCACAAATGTTACGTGCAATTATTTTTCTTTACAGTTTACTTGTGAACAAAGTTCCTTATTATTTAGGGTAAAGATGTTTTTCATTGGTCTAGCATTTTCTCCGATTATGTCCTAGTGGTTAGGATTTCCCTTATAGTTGTAGATCCCCTGGTCGTCCATTGCTGTCTGTTTATTATTTGTTATATGTTTAGCCTGTTTAGAGTAATATAAGTGCATAAAATGGTCGGCCGTTTTAGTTACCACTAAGGCTTATTTTATGTATGAATAATCTAAATTACGTATAGTGGTGAAGTCCTGAAAAAAAAAGCTCTAGGGGGACGCTTACATATACCAACATTAAAATGCTGGGGTACGCTAAAAGGTAAAAATTTACATAAAATTCATTAATTAGTATAGGGGGCTCTGGTCCCACATTCCCCTACATATATCCTGAAATTGTCGAGAGTATTTCGATAATTGATATTTTGGCGTAGTTGCCTAGTTTTGTGCACTAATCAGTTCGTTCTGACAACATCATTAAAGCAGAAAAACATTAGCCCCTTGGTTTTGACGACAGAAATTTTGGCGACGATTGAAAACATTGCCAAGAATCTCAGTTATCGAAATCTTTCCAAGTTGGCAGCAGCTCAAACATAAAAGTGCATGAAATTAAACACTTTTAATTTTCAATATTTTTATTTTGAATCATAGTTCTTGACTGAAATGGATGTAATGCTCACTTGAAACTGACAAGATTCTTTAATGGGAGAAAAAAAAGTTTCTTTCAAATGATTTTGATTTTTTTTTTTTCCAGATTTAAATGCATTATTAATGTTCAAAAAGTTTTGAATTTTTACAGATTTAAGTGATTTGTGAGAGATTTCGAGGGGTGGAGATTTTTTCATCTTTTCAAATTAGCGGAAGCACTCCCTAAGTTCGTCTGTACAATTACAATTAACTGGAAACCTAATGTGAAGCAAATTTTGATGGCATAAGCAAGTCCTTTTGAAAGAAATTGATCACTCTTCTTTAGCAGGAGCGGTTTGCCTCCTGCGACGACCGGATCGTCGTCTTCCCGATGACCTTTTCCCCCGACCACTGGCATAGATCTTATAATGTTTTAAAGATCTATGACCACTGGATCTTCTGCGACCCCCAGATCGCTGCTTAGATCGTCTACGCCCGCCAGATCTCCTAGGCAAGGTCTTTCGGGAAGTTCTACGTCTCTTTCTGGCTCTTTCGCCTACTTTGTATTGGCCTCCCTCTCGAAGCAGAAGTCCGCGTTCCATTGCATTTTTCACGAACACCTTCAGCTCTGTGCTTATCACTTCATCATCCAGTTTCTTGTTTGTGCGGAGATACTTCTTGATCTCAGGAAGAGTCGTTCCATTTTTTCCTTGCAGTTTACGGACAGCGTTCATCACAAGACGTCCGATACTTCTTGGGGAAGTTGCCTGTTTTTTCACATTAGGCCTGGCACCTATTTTCTTTTCCATTTCGGTGCCTTTTGCTGAATCCATAATGAAAGTTATCAAATGACTATCGGAAATTTTAATCACTGATTTAAACAAATTTTGCTGGAACGATGGTAGTACGATGCAATTCAAATGATGAGACTAACGTTCTCAAAGTGAGAAAGAAAGAGAAATGTCTTCTTCTTTAAAAATAATAAAGACTTATCTTTCTTTAGTGTAGCAGTTAATTTTCCTCTTCCTATAATTTTCATCATGTCTCGATAAATTTCCTTTAAGAAGTAGCCAATAAAAAGAAGGTTAAAATATAAGTTCTGGTTTGATTCAAAGCTAATGACGCACTTCATGTTGGCAACAGCGTCTGAAATTAAACTTTATTGGCTATGTGTATGGCTACATCGTCTGCACTTATAATTTCAAACAATGGCTGTGGTTCGATTAATTGGCTTTTCAAATTTTACTTATTCAACATTAGTTTAAAGCCAAATTTCAGAGTTTGTTATAAGTTTTGATCGTAGCAGTACAGATAATATTAAGTAACATATACAGGTAGTCCTCCTACAGCACTGCACCTTCTAACCTAGTGCTTCCCGAAGTGTGGTACACGTAACCCTGGGGTTCGGGAAGAGTTTGAAAATGGTACATGCTGCACTGGCCCGGGATCTCGTTCCTCAAAGCTTCAGTTTGCCACATATACACCTCGCATCAAAAGCTTTAAACCTTTAAAGTGTCAACGTTTAATTCCCTCCTGAAGTAAGGAACATGGGGGTTTTCACCATTTAAGGATTCTGAAAGAGTAAAATTTTTAATACGATCTGATTACCTTTTTTTTTTTTTTTTTTTCGAATGGTACTCAGCATTACGAAAATCATGGAATGGGTACAAAGAAGCCGAAATTTTGGGAAACAATCTTATCTGTTACAAATTTTTTCCTATCACGGAAATGCTCTTTGATCAGCTGTACTTATGCGGCAAAACGGCAAAACGCTCCCGCCGAGGGCCCAAGGCGGGCCCCCATGTCAGTTTTGACATGGGGGATTGGATTAAAAAGACACCCTCCCATTACGCTTGCATCTTAGTCATAAAAACATTTATTCTACCCTTTGCACAACTCTGATGCCGAACCGGGTCTCTCCAAAAGATGGGCCCCAGGAGTCAACCATGCCTGACATATTTTGATGGCCCTGTTCTTTACAGAAATTGTTTTTTCGGCCAGATACCTGATAGCCTGATCCATCGACTCCGCCCAGTTGTGGTGCATGCACTATTAGAAATTTCATCATGAAATTACGGTTAAATAACCGGCAGCAGTCTGTCCATCTAATTCACCGTTAAATTTACTGTTTGGAACATTTTTCTATCTTTACGGGACGTAAACCATATCCAATCAGCTTGGTTAAAAGGCCGTAAATACAAAATTTTACGTTTTTATGACCATTTAAAAATGGTTCCAAAACCAAATTTTTACCGTTTTTGAACCATTTCGAGGCGTAGAATCTTCGAGGCGTAGAAACCGCAAACTAAGCGTGCGGTAATCGAACCGGGGTGTACAGTACACCAACTTTGCGCTCTAGTCATTCGGCCATCTACACCACGTAAAGCGGCCTTTTATTCATCAATAAATCTTCTTTTCCAACACGCAAACTGCCTTAAAATTGAGATTTCAGTTTTTGATTGGATCCAAATTTATTTTTGGTGTAAATTTACTGTATATTGACGAAAACCATTTTATTTGCTTCAAAAATTAAAATACAAACAAGCTTCAGCAGCTCAAATGATGGGTTCGCTCATTCGCAAACAGTTCGGGAATCCGATGTCTCCTCCAATTTTTGATTTACGTGTGTATGTGTTTTTATTTAGTAACCACTGCTTAAACCACTTTTTTTTTCATCTTTTTTTATATACACATGCATATTTGAACTGATAAATCTTTATTCATATTTTAACAACAACGTACGATCGGTAAGGTTTCACAACCAAGATGGACTCCCGATTCTTATTGAGCGCTTGAAAATTACGGTTTGCTAAACGTCCTTTAGGATAAACAGAGAATGTAAACGATTTTTTTCACTATCAGCTGTTTGAGTACCATCTTTTTAATGGTTATTCAACTGCTGTAATTGAATATGGTAAAATAGCAATCAAATAAAAAATAAATGGTTATTTTACTTACGGAAATTTTTAACAGTGTAGTTCTTTATCATTTATGGTTCTACTCAAGTGATGTTATCTTATATATTATGTTATCAAGTGGTGTACAAAATATATTCTATTCATTTCATTCGCCTGTATGCCCATATAACCAGTGGTAACTAAACTATAAAGGCAATTCATTTAAAAATTGAACCGCTAGCTGATTTTTTACCGGTGATAGCAGTTGAACAGTTATCGCTTTTAAATTAAACTAAGCTTGAAAATTTAAGCACTTTATTTTGGCAACAACTTATATTTCACGTAATTCAGTCGTATCAATCATTACTCATGTTTACAAAGCACTTCAATTCAAATCTTACCATCATTTATTTACGTCCTAAAGTAGCACATCTTTTGCCTGTCTTATTTTCTGATTCTCAAACACGGCACCTAATTTTAAGTCAGATTTCTTAAGCTATATTCAAGTCAAAGAAATGGGTTTTTTTATTTTCGTAATAGTGCTTGTGGTAGTGCTTTTGTATTTAGGTCGAAAATTGGATGTCATGTTGCGGAAAACGAATGAATCTGTTACACCTGGTGCATCGTTCGCTGTAACAATAGAAGGAGGTTCCAAAAAAAATAAGAATCCTGTTGATGTCCATAGAGACAATGTGCCAGTGATGGATTACCAGATGCTGAAAAAGCAATGGGACGAATGTGGAAATAATTAGCAGCATTGTGTGCAAAAAATCGTTTGAAAACTTGAATTTTTAATACTATCTGATTTCTCATGTGTTTAAGTGTCACACGCTAAAGCGCACCTAAAAATATGTGTAAACTGTTCAATAAAACCGTTGAACTTCTTTGAAAATAGCTCTTACTTCTATTCGATGTCAATTCAAAAATAATAAACAATGGCTTCACACCGACCATTCAACGTAGATTTACATGTTCGATTTATTCCAGAATTTG
Organism: Octonoba sinensis; assembly: GCA_038502835.1. Taxonomy (NCBI): domain Eukaryota; kingdom Metazoa; phylum Arthropoda; class Arachnida; order Araneae; family Uloboridae; genus Octonoba; species Octonoba sinensis. The sequence goes on along the minus strand of CM076606.1, from coordinate 9,015,442 downwards.
CTAGTCAGTATGACATGATACGGGTAGTAAATAGCAAGCACCTGTCTTAAAAAGCTTACTATCTCAGAAAACTCCAGAAATAATCGACAAAAAATATTTTGGGGATGTTTCGCTGTCTATCATTGAGATTTTGGCAAAGCTGCCAAGTTTTTGGCTACATAGCGAAGGCCGGAAAGCCAAGTTTAGTGTCCAAAAATAGAAAAATTGCTAAGAGTTTCAGTTATCGAAGGTACTTATCGGTTATGTTATGCGCCCTACCTTGGCGACGTGTTCAGAAATGTCGTCAACATGAATTTAAGAGTTACGAATACATTATGTTGCTGATGCTGAACGAAAACATATTGCTATGTAAAGCGGTTATCACACGACAGGAATTACAGGCAAACTCAACCGTAATAGGAATCGTCAACTCTATCGGAAACTGGTTTTTCTACCAATTTCCCCCGTAGTTTCTTCAAAATGCTCGTGTGCTATATCAACACACGGTTGCTCGAATTAGAAGCAATTCGTTATCTGTGCAAGAAAAAAATTGCTTCTAGAACGTTTAATTTAAGGCAAATCAAGAAAGGACCAATTATGGAGCTGGGATTTCATGACGTCAAATCAACTTTCCAGTAAACATGGCGGTGAAGGATTTGAGGAGTGGCGATCGAAGGATAAATGTTAAAACGAGAGTGAGACATCGAAATTAGATTTTTTTTTGGTTTAAATTTGCGAAATCATGATGAAAAAACATTTGTAGGATGTAGCGTCGCTACTTTACTAGTGCAGGACATTGCAAAGACTGTCTTATGATGAAATCGCTACCAAAATGCAAGTGCGTTTCAGGTCATAAATTTAGAGACAGTATGACTACCGTTTTTTTTTCTCTTTTGTTTTTTTCTCATTTATATATCATGGACAACCATTCAATAGAGCGTTCAGCAAAATTAGTCCAGGCATCATATGTTCTTTTCCATTTTTGATGATTTTTTAACTAATATCTCTTATTTTATTTTAATTAAATTTAAGCTGCAGTCCTATTTTATGATTCGTTAGAATTCGAAGTTTCATATTCAGTAAGTTGTGCACAACTCCCAAAAATTTCCGTCCGTGGCGCTCCTGCTTATGTACACAACAGTTTTATACAACTTTAAATGAACAGTTAGAGTCACAATTAGAAAAAAAAACTATTAATTAGATTGATATTAAAGGAGACACAGAATACCAAATAATAATATTTTACCAAATTTTATTTCATAATCAATAGGGTCACTACGGGGGACGGTGGAGGGGCCGAGCCACCCCGGGTGTCACCCAAAATGAGATATAGAGTTTTAGTAAAATACATGAACTTGAACTATACAATTTTAAGGGTGCTATTTCAAGGTATCATAACTGAAAATAAATGTACATTAGTGAAAGTTATCCCAAATAAATAAAATTAAATTCCTAAAGTGGTTTTTTTATGCTCCTCTGAAAATAATATAAACTACAAGTTCATACAACACAACAACGTTTCTTTCTTTTTCTTCTTCTTTTTTTTTTTTTGAGGGGGGGGGGGGCACCAAAAATTATCGGCCCCGGGTGACACTTATGCTAGGAACGCTATTGCTTTAATACAATTCCATTAAAATTAAAGATCTTGTGATGAATAAACTCATAGCATATAATGTGATACTAAAACTCGCAAAATATGTACAACGTTTTAACAAAACTTTTTCAGATTTCATGTGAATGTATTGCATTATAATGTAACAACAAGTTGTGATCACAATTTTTCTGAAATATTTAAGCAGGCAGAGCCGCCTCAAGCTTATATTTTTGGGACGGGAGGGTGATTTTTAATTTCCCACTGAAACTTCGTATTTCACCGAATCGCGAAGATCAAACTTAATTAAACATGATCCTATTGATAATAAGTGATCATTATATACATAAAAAAAATTGATGCCTTGCAATTGCAACTGCTATTGACAACTATATAGTTGTCAGTCAAAAATGAAGAACTATTGTTATACCAAATGGTCAAATTTACCACGGTCTGTCAGAATTTGTGGAATAAGAACAATTTTTGGGAGGTCACAGTGACTTTCCGTAACTTTGCATGGGGGGGCAGCCACTGAATGCAGAAACCAACTTGTTTGAACGAAATATCAAGTATAAAAACGGTAAACAAATGCCCAACACGAGGATATAGATTAGAAAATGGTAGCTAGTTATGAGCAACCGTCCGAGAAACCGGGTGCAAACCTGTAGGAAACTCCGGATCGAAAATTTCCTCCCGAGGTTGCCGATAGAACGAGGTGGAAGTAACGTTTGCTTAAAAATTCCTGTCGTGTGATATCCGCTTTAGGCTTACCTTGGCAACGGTTTTAGAAGTGTCGAGTACATGAATGCTGTTGAATAAAAACGCATTGCTTTCTTTATATTTCATTTGGCGATATTTGGCACAAAAAAAAATGTAGGGTGTATATCCGTCAGTTGACTTTTTCGTTCGCCAATTTTCACATTGAATAGCGCGTGGATGAAGGGCATAAATTATAAAATAATTTTCATAAAAATAGAACCGACTTCAACTTATAAATTGCGCTAAAAAGTAAGAAATAAATCGATTCTTTAAACAACATCGATGTGACTTTTAAACATAGTTTTAGAAGTCGGTGCAAAATCAGGATAGATAAATTTTTTTGTAATCATGAATCAATTACAAATATATGTATTTTCGCAGAATAGGCAACAGTTAAAATATGAAGTAGCAAATGATGTAGTGGTAATTATACTCATAATTTTGCACCGACTTCTAAAACTATGTTTAAAAGTCACATCGATGTTGTTTAAAGAATCAATTTATTTTTTTACTTTTTAGCACAATTTATAAGTTGAAGTCGGTTCTATTTTTTTATAAAAATTATTTTATTTTATTCTTTTTAGTGTAAATACATTTTTTATATAAATACTCTATTTTTAAAAAAATAATGTCAAAGGGCCAACCTTCTTTTAATTGAACAGCACTGAAAACTAATCATTTGTATGATAAATTCGGCTTTGAAGTCGATTTTAGCAAACAAACTGATTGGATTTAATTTTTGCCTCAGAAGCCTTCAGTCAAACTCTTGCTGTAATTGCTTTTAATATTGTAGCACAGTGGCAACAAACACTTTTTCAACAATGACTTTTATATTTATTAATAGTTTTCCCAACAAAGAAAAATCAAGCCAAGCCTTTCTAATTAAAATAAAAAATACTTATTTTTTACCCGTAACGTTTTTTCTAAAAAACAATGTGCGATATTTGAGTTAGACGACCCTCTGTCGATTAAAGAAAAAATCATCAAAATCGATTCATTTAGTCAAAAGTTATGGATAAGAAAACATAGAAATGACTATCTTTCTGCCCATAACTTTTTTTCTAATTATCGAACAGCGTCAAACGAAGGTACGGGACCTATGGGAAACCACCCCCGATCGATTAAAAAAAGAATCATGAAAATCGGTTCATCCGGTGAGAAGTTCTGAGAGGACAAACAAACAAAAAAAACAAAAACCGACATACATAAAATACGAATGTATAACCTCCTTCCATTGTGAAGTCGGTTAAAAAAGTACATGAAAATGTAATAACCTGGCTTTCAGCAACCCGATCGTGTTTTCTGGTAGTTTGAAAAGTGCAATGATAAATAGAACTGTAATCTAAAAGTAATTCTAATGTGGGAAAGAGGGGAGGCTCTTCTCCTTTGAAGAATTTTCCACGTTGACTTCTTATTGACCTTTGATCTTACTAATTTTAATAAACTTTAACTGCAGTACTTTTTCCTAATCCAGTTCGTTCTATATTTCATACATAAACTGTTTTTAATTTTCTCGTTTGATTAGTAAAATTTTCCATAGATACACCATACACATGCAAATGGTAGGAGTATATTTGAAACGCAATATGACACCCCATCATATCCCAGGGTCCCACCCACCCCCCTCCGAAGGAAAAAGAAGAAGAAAAACGAATTTATTTAAATTTAAAAAAAAAAAGTTTATCATTGTCTAAGTACACTTAATACATTTATCCAGTTTGGGGCAATAGTTTTGGAAAGATTTTTTAACCCCCTCATATGAAAGCCTCATATGAGGGGACATACATTTTTGCTTCAAATTTTTATGCAGATTCGCTTTTGTGCTGCAATTTCATGTCGTCCTCATCTAGACACTCCAAGCAGTTCTTGGAAACTACAAAATGTTTCATAGGGTATTTAAGATTATTAAAAGATTAAGATAACTTTGCGAGTCCATGGAGGATTCAAGAAAGAAGAGAAAATCTTAGCTTCGAATCAAATTCTGTTTAGTTATTTTGTAGCGTGTTTTACATTACTGGGAAGTTTGTTATTATTTTACAGCTTTTCATTCCTTATAAATGAAGTTTGAATATTCAACTTTTATGTTTCGCTAGCTGATAACTCCTGTTTTTTCGCCTTGGGACACGCATAGAAATGAAATAATACTACGTACTATATCATCTCTATGGGGACACCTACGTCAAGAAATCGCAGTTATTTCATGTTCGTTTTTAGCCTACTTTCCCGTAAAAGTAAAAAAAAATAATAATAAAGCATGAAAGAAGGCTTAATGTATCGTGAAAATATCGTTAAAAATCAAGAAAAGTCAAAAATAAGTGAAGTAATTAAATAAAGATTGAAAAATAAAAAATTTGAAAGTAGGGTATTGAGATGTGGAAAAAGTGTGTCTGTCGGTCTGTCTGTCTGTCGGTCTGCCCCCCCCCCCCCCTAATAACTTTTGAACGAATTGTCCGATTGGAAAAATTCTTTTTGCATTTGAAAGATCTCGGCGAGGACATTTCATTTCTATATTTTACTTTTTGATTTGAACAATTTTTTGTTCAATTTTGAACAGTTCAAAAAATTTTAACATTAGCGCCTATGGACAAAATTGAAGCAAATTCTGTAAACTCTGGGCACAAGAGCCAAGTTCCTATTGCAAGCTTATTGAAAGGAGTTCTCGGCGTGAAATATTGATTTGAACAGTTTTTGTTCATTTTTGAACAGTTCAAAAAATTAACACAGGGCTTACGGGGAAATTTCAACCCTATATAAATCCTGATCTAACGGACCGATTTGCTTGGAACAAACTTTATCGGAAAGCTCTTATAACGTAGAAGATGTAGAAATAGAAAGTTTATCCAGAACGTACGAGCCTATTTTGCTATGAAATTTTTTGATCGGGATTTTCAAGGATATTTCTCAGTGACTCAATGAGTGAAATAATGAATGAATGAATAAATGAAAGAGTGAAAGAATAAATCAATGAATAAATGAATGAGGAAAAGAATGAATGAATAAATTATTGAATAAATGAAAATATAAATAAATGAGTGAATAAATACATGAATGCGTAAATGAATGAATAAACACTTGAATGAGGTAACGAATGAATGAATAAATGCATGGCTGAATAAATGAAAGAATGAATGAGTGAGTGAATGAATATGTATTATCCGTTGAAAAAGGTATATTTTCAATAATTAGAACTAAAGATAAATAAGAAAGAGAGAGAAAGAGATAGCTAGATTATAAAGTTGAATTTGGTGTATACGGGAAAGTAGGCTCGTATAGTTCTAGACGGAACTTCTTGTTTATTTAAGGTAACAAAAAGAAGTCGCAAGAAGTGAGTAAAGCGCGCGGTGCACGGGAATCACACTATTTTTTCAACAACTGGTGCATTGAGAAGGTATGAAGTATAAATTCCGAAACTAAACTTCTCATTCACAATTTTTCTGTTAAAATTCGCTAAAACTGAGCTTACCCAACACTTCAATATTCCGTCAAAGATCTTGTTGCGCAAATGCGCGATTTGTTCCCCGGCATTTTCGGCCGTTCGGAGAAGTTGACGGAACTCTCTGTAAGCAGTTCTTCAACATCTCAAGAGTTTATTCTGTATTTTTCAAAAAAAAAAAAACACTTTGAAACTCTGTTTACTTAAAATAGTTGATCACAAAAAAGGAAAAGCACATAAAACTGCTTTTACGCAAAAAGGGGGGGGGGGGCGGAGAAAAACCCTTTTACACAGGAAACCATTGGGTGTCATTAGCTCAAAGAGTGTATTTTGCTAGACTTCTAAAATTTTTAAACCAGGAATACGTACGACACTGAGTATAACATATTTCTTTATTAAAAACGTGTAATTCTTGTTTCACCTGTTGACATTTTCCGAACTTGCAATCTACACTCCCAAAGTTCCACCCGATTTTTTTCTTTTTGCTATTGTTCTTTTTCATCTCAAGTTTGTCTACACAATGAATTTCTTTTAGCGATTTAAATAAAGCACATTCAAAGTCCCAAGTCAAAAAATACCTAGACACACGGCAGTGTGTCAGCCAAGTTCAGAAACGGCGACACCGCCCAATGTGCATGTTTACCCCAACCATTTCGAGCTATTTTCGACCCCATCATTACTCAAAAACTATTAGAAATACATACTTGAAATTTTGTGCATTTTATAGGGATCCCCTAAACCCCTACAATATCAAATTTCATTGATGTACTTTTTATAGTTATGGAATTATTAAGGTCTGAAAAGTGTCATTTTTATCACTGACTGGCCCACTCACTCATCAAAAACTTAACCTACTTCTAAGTGACTTAGAAACTTTCGAAGTTACTAGCATACTCATAAGTAGCATTATACCCAACGACTTCAAACGGCAGTCATATTTTTCTGCCCCGTTAACATAAACAATACTCTCTCGCACTTGAAGAAAAATAATTCATGCATTGAAATTCACTTTCCGCTTTAATGTTTCGCTTAAAGCTGAACTCAAGCTGAGTACAATGAATCCAGTGTAGTTATTATACAGAACTTTTCAACGTTTTACATAAAAGATTAATTAAGAAGAAATAGACTTACGGACCTATTACGGAGAAATGTAAACAAACGAAAAAATAAATAATTAATAGCGACAATTTAGCTTAGTTTAATTTAGTATAACTTATCGTCAATATAAAAACTTGGCAAATTTTAATTAAGATAAATTACGTTTAAGAAGACAATAAGAAAACAATTAGAAAATAACTATAATTGATTACCACAAGATTTTACTAACAATTAGAAACTTCTAATTGGATGAGTTAAATTTTTTGAATGTAATTTACCTTAATTAAAACTTCACAAGTTAGAAATACGATAAAGAAAAATGTTTTTAAATAAATTGGAGAACATTGTACATTCTTACAGCTACGATATAAGGCTCTGCTATGGAAGTTGGCACCCGTTAAATACCAATTCTTTTATCGCTTACACCGACTACTCCGAAGGGCGTTTGTTCTATCGAACTTGGCCCTTTCTTCACATTTATGTTTTGTTGGGATAGATTTAAGCAGATGAGCCACTCTTCTCTGTGATGTTGTGGACATGGTCTATCAGGATAGCTGTGTATCTATTTTGATTAAAAGTGTGATCCAAATCAAAAAACGATAAGTGCAATCAGCAAACAATGCAAAAACATTCCCCAGATCTTAATTCTGCATCCCTAGTTTAGACATGTCCAGCAAATAATGCAGGCTGCAAGTTTGACGTTGTATAAACCAAGCTCAATTTGTTCTATGGAGCAAAAAAAAAAAAAATGTGATCGATAGGAGAAAGCCTTCTGTCATTAATCAGTGAATATTCCCGGTACAGCAATGAAAATTACAGCCTCTGATGCCAGTGTCGCGGAAACTAGCCGTCCGTTACAACTCATGCTGGGGTTAACAGAAGCAGACCCCATGTGGGAACATTCTCTGAACAGTTGTATTAGGACACACAAGTTTTAGTCCTTTGGTTTATGTGGAAAATAAGCTGCTTCATGTTTGCATATTGATTTGACAGAAAACATAGCCAGCTATCTTTCACCTCTGTCACCTTTGGCCTCTGGTGCAACATCTTTAACAGGCGACTGATTTTTCATAGTGCCATTTTGCCATGTATGATACATACTCTTTCATCATGGTGGGACACATACGCTTCTCAAACTGCATATTTCGTAAACGCTGCCTCCTTTAGTTTTAGAAGCCAATGGAAGTCTTCTTTTGACATTCAATAAATCACTGCATTTCTGCATGACTTCAATGATTGGAATGTGTGTGTTTTCCACTTCTCTCAGACACCCTTTTTATATACCATCCAACATCTGCTGCTGAAACAGGCTTTCTGCAATTGGTTAATTTCGCTGTAAAAATCATACAAAAATAGTGGAGTGTGCCAGTTTCTGACACTCCTGTGTAAAAATGGCAGGTATAGAGCCTTTTTTAGACGCCGATATTTAAATAACATTTGGAAGCAATATCAAGAATAATATCTTGGTCATCGTTACCAACGACTTAGACCAATAAAAGAACAAAGGTTTTCATGGTCAGCATCAATAATATAATTATTTTCTGGGCTTGTAGGCCATGGTCCCTCCAGAACACATGACCTCATGTTTACACCTATGATACACTGCTTGACAAGTGCTAAGGAACAACTGCTTTATGCAAAGTAGCGTTCCCGACAGCCGACCAATAACAGTAACATGAAGTTCAGAGGGCATGGCAAAGTAGAACCCAGTATCTGTCTAAAAGGCAGTGCACACAAGCTCTTCATTCATGTGAAAATTCATGTTGTTACCTGTTTGACCAAAGGAGCACAGAATGTTTTTGAAATGTCTGTGAAATTCAGTATGGTGTTGCAATAATCAAGTGCAAAATGTCTGCAAGACATCATTTAAGTGCTTACGATCGGGGACGAGCAGTTGGACGGCTGAAAATAGGTCAAAGTGTCACCAGTGTAGCCACACTGGGAGTGTCAAAAAGTGCCATCTCGCTATTAAAAAAGGCCACTGAGGGTGGAAATGCTATGCGAAAGCATGACGGTGGTCGTGGTAGGAATACCACACCTCAAGAGAATCGATTTGTATCCCTAGTGGCGAAAGAAACAGAGATGCCACTCCAAGCCAGAGAGCTGCAGACCTTGAAGCTGCTACCGGTACACATGTTTCTGCCAGAACCATTTCGCGACGATTAAATGCAGTTGATCTCTATGCACGGACGCCTGTTCGATACATCACGCTTCAGGCTTCAACGACGTCATCGTCGAGAAAGATTACGTTGGTGTAAGGAACATATTGGTTGGAGTCACCAACAGTGGTCCAGAGTGATGTTCTCCGACGAATCCCGTTTCACTGCGATGAGTGATTCTGGCCACCAGTTAGTGTGGAGAGAGAGGGGAACACGTAATGCACAACAGTAGGTTCATGAACGTGATCGTTATGGCCCAGGTGTGCTAGTGTCGGCAGGCATCATGCACAATGGCAGAACACCGCTTCACATCTTTGAGCAAGGCAGCATAACATCGCAGCGGTACCGCACAGAGATTATTCTAAACTATGTTCATCTTTTTAGGGGTGCGGTAGGTCCAGACTTCCTGTTTATGGACAACAAGGCCAGACCACACAGAAGTGCTGAAGTATCGGACACACTAGAGAGTGAAGATATTGTCAGTATGCAATGGCTTGCTAACTCCCCGGAACTAAATCCTATAGAGCATGCTTGGGATGCCCTTGGCAGGCGTGTTTCGCAAAAAACACCCCCTTCCCGAAACGTGCAAGAACTGAAAACCGCCTTGAGAGAAGAGTGGGACAATATCCCCCAAGTACTCCTCGATAGTTTAATGGAAATAATGCATAACAGATGCAAAATGTGTATTAGTGTCCAAGGTAATCACACATCGTACTGAAGTACACTTATCTGTTACATTTTGGCAAGAAGACCCATTTTTCGTGGCTGTTTGGAAAACATCCAAGAGCCATCTTTTTTTTGTTTTTAATTTTCTTATTTTTCGACGTGGCGATATCCATACCATTTTACATAATAATAAGTGCACACTGTCTCTACTAAATATGTACTCAGTTTCATTTCTTCAATCAATGTATATTATCAATTATTCCAAAAAATGTTAACTGTTCCTCAGCAATTGTCAAGCAGTGTATTTAAGTACTAAGTTAACTTTTTGAGAATTAATGCTTGAAAAATCATCCAACAGACAATTGCTGAATCTGAAATGCTTGGCAAAAATTGAAGTAAATTTTAATACAACAATTAACCCTCTCATGCATGAAAGCCTCATATGAGGTGACATACATTTTTGCTTCAAATTTTATGCAGATTCGTTTTTGTGCTGCAATTTGCATGTCGTCCTCATCTAGACACTCCAAACATTTCCTGGAAACCACAAAAAGTTTCATAGGGTATTCAAGATAGCTAAAAGACGAAGATCACTTTAGAAGTCCATGGAGGATTCGAGAATGAAGAGAAAATCTTAGTTTCGAATCAAATTCTGTTTAGTAATTTTGAAGCATGTTTTACATTCCTGGTTTCTTATTCCTTACAAATGAAGTGTCAATATTCAATTTTGACATGTGTATTATTATATTGAATAAATATGGCAAAAAAGCATAAAACGTCTTCATACAAGAACATGAATTTTTTACTATACAGGACAAAATTTCTAAAAATAAATTATTAAACAACAGTCCTGAGATGCTAAATTAGTTTGCGGAATATGAAGTTTTTGTTTATAACACAAATTAATAAATGCATGCATGAGAGGGTTAATATTTATAATTACTGACATAATCACCAAAATTTCAACAAAACTTAAAAATAATGAGAAATATTCCCGAGTTCGAGAAGTAACATTTCCTGATCTTTCCATAATTTTAACAGAGCATTTGAATTTTCCTATTTTCGTATTCTATCGCCCTCCTATATGTCCTTAAATAAACTTTTAAAATGCATTTTCTTTTTACAAACATTTAGAAATCTGAACTCAAGCTGGGTAAATATTAATACTAATTTTTACGAGTGGAATTGGTTTGAATCAACTTGGATGCAACAGGGGTTGAAATTTCCGAGTGGGAGTGCTTAAAAAAACAAGCGTGAATCCCCGTAAAGTAAAGTAAACTCCAAGAAAGGTAGAAAATAATAGCAGATACAAAATTACTGGTGTCCAGGAAATAGAATCACATCATAAAGGGAAATGAGTGAGCTTTATAAAAGCGGATGCAATCGGATTTTGGAATGCGTAAAAAATCACGGCTAACGAGTAAAAGAAAGCATAAAAAAAGCTAAAATGTGTTATTTTTTATGCTTAATTCGTAAAAGTTGGCAAAAGAGGTGCATTAATTCAGAGATAAAACAAAATTACAGGAAACTATAAAATCGCATTTTGTTCAACATAGTCGCTTCATCAGAAAAATAATTCTATTTGGCAAAAACAGTAATTTTTAAAGACATTAAAAAAATAGTCTCATTAGTCTACCAATGTTAATTTTAGTAGCAAATAGTCAGTTGCCAGTAGGAACCCTGCTGAAAATATTTTAAACAATATTCACAGGTTTATACAAAACCTTCGTTTATAAATTACTAGTTGTTTGGCAGTTGAATAAGTTTAAAGTTATGAAGAGGTTAAATAGTAAAAAAAGAAAAGAAAAAAAAAGAATTATGAAAAGTTAACAGGCATCATTTTATGAATGTACTACCTTGTCAAGTTTGTCACTGGATTTTTACAAAATTATTATGTATTGTGAAAGAGTACAAGATTAATAAACTAAAAGAAAATTTGATACACAGATACGCTTGACGTAAATTTGGTTTTACATTTAAAATCACTCAAGCGGTTGCTAGACAAAAAACTCACAACACCAGATTTGATTAATCTGAGCAGAGCATACCAGATTACCCGTGATAGTATATACGAACATTTATAGATATATATCAGGGGTTGATCCAGCATTTTTTAACAGGGTTTGGTTTTTGTGAATTTTAAAAAGATTTCTGTGAAAAATCGTAATTTTTTGAAAATTCAAAATTTTAAACATACAATAATAAAAAAGTTTGTTATTTTTTGCCACTTATTTAATAACTAATTCTGAAAAAAGTAAGATTTGGTAACTCAGAATTTTGTGAAGGGTCTGTTTTGATTGCACGGAACTCTATAAAGGGTCTGTTTTGATTGACTGGAATTTTGTGAAAGGTCCGTTTTGATTAATTGGAATTTTTAGTTCTGAAGGGTGCGAAAACGGACCTGAATTTACTCTGGCACACGACCCGTGTATATACTCATCGTGATGAACTATATCACAACTAAAATACTAAAGTTTACAATTAAATTCAACATTGTTCCATAAAAAATGTACTTTTTTAAACATTAAATATTTTTTGGAAAAGATCTAAATATTTTCACATGAAATATAATTCCCTAGACAGTCAAAGAAAACAAAGCAAGCAATTCATTTGTGGGGCAAAAAAAGAAGTGAAAGAAAGAGAATCATACCTGGGGAAAGGATTGCAAACAAATTTGTCTCTGTGTTTTGTTCAGTTACCAAACCAAGTACAAAGTAATGCACTTAAAGGAAGAATAAAACTGTCATAGTAATGATTATTCAAGCTAATTGATTTTAGTGTCTTCATCCAACAGATTAAGAACAACATGTGTGATGGTATAATAACAAAAGCAAAATTTAATTTATGGTACAAAAACAATACAAAATACATTTGATATAATATATAAAATTTACATCACAGATTTTGGTTTTCTGAAAGCATCACAGGCACTTGGGATGAAATTCAGCTCTTTTATCTTTTTAGAAAACACTATGCTAAGGTAACACGTTTTATATTTTCAGTAATAGATGAGACTGCGCCCCCGCTTAAAATTGTCTGAAACTTTTGAAATCTGAAAACAAAATTAAAGAGAAAGAAAATTTAATGCAGCTAAAGTATCAGCAGTATCAGAGATAAATAGCCCAAAAATTATAAAATACTATGATTAAGCACTTTTGCACACCCACGTGGATGGTGAAAAACACTTTTTAAGGCCTTTAAAAAGTTTCAGACATCAAGCTTTTTCAATGATGCCAAGATCCCTTTTGACACAGTTCCATATTTATGCATAGCATAGATAAGTTATGCAGACGGTCAATATAAGATTGGACCAACTACAGTTCTACATAAATTTTAAAACAAAATATTTTATTTCGTATGCAAGGAAATATATATACAGTAATGCCTCAAAGTTATACTTTGATTGAAAACAAGAAAAGAGCATGTAATTTGAAACTGCGTAGGTTGGGACACTCCGTCTTGAGAAGTAGTTCTTGTTAATTTTGACAATGGATATAAACTGATAAAATAACATGTAAAACCAAATAATATGTGCAATTGAGACATATTTAATGTTATTGTTAATTAAATTAATGTAATTAACTTAGTAGACACCATTTATACAACATTCACATTTATATGACATTTTAGTGTGGTCTCAATTCTTGAATCAAGCCAGCAGGATGTATTGATTATTCAACGTTTTACGGTAGTCCCTTTGGTTTGGCATTGTATAAATGATGCATTACTGCAATATTTGTGTATTAAAGTCACCAATACGAAGCCACATAACTCCGAGTTTGCTCGATTCACGGTAGCGCAAGGCTGGGTATTAGTGTACATGCAAAGCAGAAGAAAAAGAAATATTACCACATTTAAAATATTTCAAATACTACTTAATTCATGCCAGTTCTCAACTAGGTGAGAACAATCACAATTAATAAAAAGATATCAACCCCTACCATGAAATTTAACAGTTAAAATTTTTGCAAGAAAGAACTATATTTTTTATGCAAAATGCCTTTTATTTTACAATTCACAAACCGTATTAATTAAACATATTATTGATGTGTATCTGTGGCAAATTGTATAAGGCTGTAGCCTCCCTTACAGCTAAACAAGAATCTTTTACTTTTTTACCACCTATTTGAATTTATCATTTTTTTTTTACAATATTTTTTTCCTCCCTTACATGGCATTATTGAAGCTTGAAAAATTTCCTGCTATTGTAATTATTCCACTTACAGTATTGACATGGTCGAAAACATTTTATTTCCAGCTATTTCCTTATGAATTAAATTATTTTTTAAATTGTCAAAACTATTGTTTTTCCATGACAAGTTTTAAAAAAAATAAGTGCAGCCTAATTTTCATACCTTTTTGTTATATACATTCATAGTATATATGAATTTATGATAACAGATTAAGAAAACATCTTTGTTCACTCCAGTAAAATTTGGAGATGGCATGATTGATACAATAGAAAATTTTTGTGACCTGACCCCCTACCTGACCAAAATTAATGGATTTGCCAGATTTAAATAGAACTGTAATTCCTTGCGGAATATCAAAAATTAAAAACGTTCAAAGTAAATCAAATAAGATACAGCCCATAATCCTCAAATGTTTTTCATACTGCTAGGGAATTTAAACACATTATTAGTCTCCTTAAGATATCTTTATCATAAACAATAGTAACTTTACTTTAGTCACATGATGAGTTAGCTCTTCATTGTATCAAATGGCACATAAACAAAACCTTCATGAGCTTGATTCTTCATTTTACTGCAAGAAGTTAAAAGGAAATACTTACACTACTTCATAGCGCAGCCTTTCCTGAGGAGAAACAGATGGCTTCATCTCTTCTGCTACCTGCTCCAGATGGTGCTGTGTTATTGACACATGGAGACTGTTGCTCCGACTGGAACGCTGTTCGGTCATCACACCAAATTTCTCTTTAATGACATTCACCTGAAAAATAGAACCACTAGAAATTACCATAGTATAAAGAGCATATTAAATTTTCATGTGTATTTTAATGAGTTAACAGAATTTTATAACTTAAAATACTTTGATTTCATTCTACCAATATTTCACATCAAATTCATGACGCATTTTTGGAAAAAGGATCAGCCTTTTATGAAACAACTCAAAAACCCTTTTGTCATTTTTATAAAAAGAATATTGTCTGGACATGTTTCCTCTATACAGTTAGCTATTTGTGTATCTTAACATTTATTTTACATTCTGATCCATTGTTGGCCCCCTTGAGCTAATCCATCAGAAACAAACTTCAGTTGAATTTATGCAAAATTTACATGGTGGAATATTCAATTTTCTCAAAATTATATTTGAATATTCCGTTTAGATGTCAAACCTAAGCTCTTTTAAAATACTACATGCATGTTTGTATCAATTTTTCAATTTTACTTATTTGAAAAATTTTGCATGCATTTTTTTAAAGTGGTCTTACAACCCTCTGCCTTTTAAAATCAATATTTAGCATTAAACATTTTTACATAACTAGCTCAGGATAGCTAAAACCTACTAGATGAAAGAGCTATTTATTAGTACACCACATTTTTAAAACAATGTTCATTTTCATGTTTTCTTTCCCTGAAAAGGCAAATGCAAACAATGCAACTTTGAAGAGAAAGTTCGGTTGTGGCATACTGCATGCTCACCTATCATGTGTACTTGCATAATTAGTCATCCTGCACATAATAATTGCATCTTAGTTGTATGAAGCAGCAAAAATTATCAAAATAACTTTCCACACAAAACACTTAGAACAATTACTATATTATTCATCACCGGACAACATTCTTACAAATTGAACATAACCATACAACATCATACATCTAACCATATTTGGAAAATCCAGCTATTTTTGTAATTATGATGGAAAAGGATTTTCTCATACACAAAACATGATCTGGAACCAATTGATACTTTATGAAACACCAGATTTTATGTACCATAATCTTCTTAGCATAATCATGCATGATAATGTGAATAGCTGAAAATAGATCTTCAAATTCAAAAAAGAAAAGTAGTAAAAAAAAAAAAAGTATTACAAAGTATAACAGTTCACTGACAAAGTGCATTCTGCTTCGTTTTTGGGTGAAAAATAGCATGGCATTGGGGAGAAAGTTTAAACAATTTGAGTAGCAGGACTTTCAAATACACCAGAATTCTTGTTTCAATGTGTCTTTAGTAAAGCAAACATCACAAAATATGTAGTTAGCTTTGGAAATCATAGCCCTTCAAAGAGGCAATGATTCCTCCTGCCCCCAGATTTAGGAGACAATAAAAGCATAATGTAGATATTTCTTCAAGAATAGATATAGCCAGCTAGTTCATCAAGGAATCCATAGTCTGCACCATTTTGTATAATTTATTCCTATGATTACATTTACAGAGTTCAAACTCAACTCTCAAAATAAAAATTAAGCACTTTCTTAGGTCTTTTAAAGCACTTTTTTCAAAAAAATTAAGCACCTCAATAGAAAAATCATAAAAATCGAACAACTGGTAATGAAACGATTTTTTGATAACCTGAATTTGTTCCAACCACTGCATTAAAGATCCAGTTATCTGGCATGTTAAAATTGATTTTTAAAATAATTCATTAGCATACTTTGAAAATATATGCAAATTAAAAACTTACCGGGCCATTTCACAGTATTTTCTAAAAATGGAGAGAATAATGTGCTGAACACATTATTTGAAAATAAAATTTGGTGATAATTAAACTAAATTAAGTAGTTATAACAAAAGTAGTGTCATGTTGCGGACTCTACGTTTGGACCTACCACATATTTGGAAGCTTTGGGATGTTTAAAAATATGAACAGAATTTATAGGTTTCAAATATCAGAGCTGGATGGGTACGGATCCAGCAGACATGGGACACCGAATATCCAATATCTGGCAAAACTACACACTTTAAAGCACCTTTAAGTAAAATTAAGCGCTTTTAAGGGCCTTTACAAAACAAAAACCGAAATTAAGAACTTTTAAGCACTGTACAAACCCTGATTCACTGCTAAGATGCAAACAAATTCTTATTCCACTAATTTTTAAGCATTAGTTTCATTTTTTCAAAATTCTATTTCCACATTATTATTAAACTCTACCTCTTGTATAATTTTCTTGCCATCTTCATAAGAGGGTTTTGTGAGTCCATCTTCTAGAGATGCCATGTAAAGTAGCTTATCACTCTCATCAGAATAAGTCAGATCATCAGAACAAGTTGAATATCTTCCTGATAAAAAGAAAAAAAGAAAAAGTTTTACAAACACCAGCATGCACATTTCAAATGTTATTTTGTATATCATCAATAATTAGTGGTGTAACTAACTGTATTGCTCCTGAAAGTGATTTTGAATGGGTTGATTTTATGCAAAAAGACTTGCTTTCAGAGGGAAAGAAAAACTGTTACCTTAAAAAGGGCAAAATAGTATATCCCAGCTTAAAATGTGGGAAAATTGAGTAGTTAACCTAAATAAGTATACACTAAGTAACTATTTTTATAAGGATTGGACTTTAACACATCATCAAGTGAAACAGCCATCCAAATTTGCATAAAATAAACTTTTTTTTTTTAATTTCTGGGACACCCGTTTAGAGGTATTTGCAGTATTTTTTCACCTTGATGAAATACATTTTTTTATTTTCATTAAATGTCAGCTATACAAGCATCTGCTACATGTTTACATGGTGTAACATGTGAATCAGAAAATTTTTTTCATATTTATAACATTTCTTTACATTTTCATCAAAAAAGTCCATTTTCAGAAATTTTGGGATGGGCTGGTAGAAACAGAAGTAATTAAACTTACTTGAAGAAGTTTTGAGGGAAGCATTCAAGGCTTTTATATGAGCTGTATACAACAGAGCTTGCAAATCAGCTCCACTAAAATACTCAGTAGAAGATGCAATTGTTTGAAAGTCAATTTCTTCACACAGTGGCAACTTAGAAGACAAGCAGCTGAGAATTTCCATTCTCTCTTTCTGTAGGAATAGTAAAACAAATGCTCTGATAAGAAAACACTGCTTTTAAGGAGGGGACACAATACAGAGTCACAAAGAAGAAAATGTTCCAAAATTTACAAGTACTGATTATTATTTATCATAACTATCAATAAAGGTGTAACTTTTCAATTTGATACAAATATACTGACTTAAATTCCAACAATGATATTTTTTGCACATTCCTGGAGAAAGAAAATGAAATACTCCTCATTGAAGTGAGTAAAAAGCAACAAATTTTAGCACAAAATTAAATTGCAAAAAGCATTACAAATTTACAAGCAGGTGCAATTTTAAAATAAAAATAATACAAATTTGAAGCACCCCATTGATTGTCATTGCAACTGGGACATTTATAGTATTTCTTGGAAATGTGATTTTTCTTACATAGGTCAGAACACATGCCCTCAAACACTGTCTGAAAGAAAATGAAAATTATGTTAAACGTAAAGAATTTGCGTGCTCTTCGATTGCTCAGCATTGTTGGATCAGTTTTCAATTTTCTTCTGCTAAAATTATAAGTACATGTTCTTTGATCTATGACCTTGATTTTTGGGAAGCTTATTCTTTTTGGAAAAATTATCATTCTTTAGAAAATGTTTTTTCCAGTGCTCAATTTTTTCTTGATATTTGGAAAAGAAAATTTATATATTTTTCCCTGTACGTGTTTCCCTCTATTTTTTTTTTTTTTTTTTCAGGTTCCTGGCCACTGATTGGTTTTCTTCATTTCTTGTCTTTGTTGCTATTGGTTAATCTCTAATCCTACTCATTCGGTATATATACCACTACTTGTACATTAAATACACCCGTCATAACATTTTATAAATGCAATTATATTAACCTCATATTAAAAAATTACGCACAGTGCTCATTAAGATAACAAACTGAAACAATTAATTTCTAGTCTATAGAATTTCAAAAGCAAAATTTTGCGACACACCACTGCCAAAAGATATTGGGTTTATATTTGCATCCATCTTTTTTATTTATTTTTTTATTTAAATTTTAGAAAGCTAATTTAAAACTATAAAAAACAAAATATAAAGAATAAATAAAATAAAATAAAAATTAAGATGATCCCAGCGGGGATAAATCAGCTTTTTAACTCTATAATGTCACATGAAAACAAATATTTAAAGAAATGCTGATGTAGGCACTTTTATGCCATGACAATATAATAAACACTATTATATAAACAAAAATTGTATATAAGAAAAGGAAGGCGAATTCATTGAGGACTTATTCTTTTTTTAAAACAAATAGAATACTTAAAAATGATCTGATAATAAAATCCATTGAATGGCAACTGCTCAATGGCAATGAAGAAATAAATTCGAAACTCAAATTAAAATAACAGTTAATAAAAGAAAACTTAATTTTTATTTTTAAAAACCATTTAATAAAATATTATATGCATACATACAATATGTAAATTAAAATGTTATGAAAAAAGGGAATCAATCTCCATGTTAAACAGAATCAAAGTCAGTAGACCGTGGCTGTTGATATTAAGGTTTTCAGTTATCTGCACAGAAAGTTTATAATTTTCTCTTCTTTTCATTTTTTTTATTTTTTCCAATGCTTTGCATTTCTGAGTTTCATTTTTGTTCAGTTCATAATGTTGCGCCGGGTGCGTTTTTTGAACGATTTTTTATTTTCTTGGTAATCTGACATCACGATGAGCATACGTCCCTCCAAGAGGGGAAAAAAATCCCTGACTTTTCCAGGTTTTGTCAAAAATTTACGTTTTCCCCCTTTACTTTTGCAAAGGATATCAATTTCCATGACTTTTCCAGGTTTTCCATGATTTTTAGGTGGAGTATGAACCCTGTGTTAAGTTCATGAAATGTTTAAGATTATTACATGATTTGATATATTTTGCCTATTTTTTAAAATACATTTTCATTTTTCTTGCATGCACACACTTAAGACGTCACCCCAAGCCGATGCAATGCAATATGTAATGCTAGAAAATCACAAATGGTTTCTAAACCATCTTTTGTTGCAGCTACAGTTTGAGAAAAAGTTGCACTTGTGACACAAGTATATTTAGAAAGATTATTTATGTTGATAAAAAAAGAATTAGCACTGCACTCACTTGATTGGGAAGAGGACAAAGAAGACACTTGTCCAGACGACCAGGCCTCAAAAGCGCAGGATCAATCAACTCTGGACGACTCGTGGCAGCCAACACATGAACACCTATTAAAAAAATGAAATATCTGTATAACCAGTTGTGTTTTTATCACGGATTTGTAACTTTTTTGTCTAGTGTTTTGTATACATACTCAGCAGCAGAATATTTTCTACTATTGCTACATCAGTCACTGATGGTTGACACTGAATTTCCTGTTCAGGCTTGATCAATTACTGGTGACTGACACTTAAAGCACGGCCTGACTGGAATTTCTTTATAAATTTGTGTGGCACTCAATCTGTTAATTATGTATTTTTTCTGAACTAAATTCCTTTCATATTTTTGGAACATCAAATCAATTGAATATGCAAGATTTTCCAGCTACATATTACTTTTAATTCTTGAAAAATGGATCAAATATTCCCCCCTGCATTATTTTCACTTTTTTTTTTTTTGGTATGAAAATGAAAGTTTAATTGTAAGCATGAATAAAATTTATATAGTCGAACTTGCTTCTTAAAAGCATGAAGATATTGAGATAATTTGCTCATTAAACCAGGGACTAGTTTACTATAAATTCAAATACTATTGCATAAAAATGAACTTAATAAACATATTACTTTAATAAGGACTTTTTCGGTTTTATGGTAAATGTCGATATTGAAATTACAGATGAAAATGAGCAATACTTTCAGCAATTTTTAACATTTTTTTTACCACCATCCAATTCGTGCAATTTTTCATTTTTTCTTTAAAATTTCGATGGAATTTCACAACACTTGTTTTTGAGGATGTTTTCAGGAAACAAATGCTTGCTAAATCTGAATTGTATACTCAGATTTTATGTAGGGCTTTAAGATTTAAAAAAATTAGATTAATTTTCTTCTTTAAATCGCGGCTTGTTATAACCAAGTTGATGGTATTTTGTTATACAAAACAAAAACGGAGAAGCTTTATATAATGTATTTACAAGACTACAACAAAAAAACCTATTTCTTATATTATTACCTTCTAAGCTTTCTACGCCATCCAGCTGGGTTAAAAGTTGATTTACAACACGGTCTGTAACGCCAGTGCTATCATGCCCTCGTCTAAAATATAACCATTAAAATAATCATAATATTACTCAGAATAAATTCTTGAAGATAAATAAATAAATGACAAATTAAGCAAAGTAGACAATTCCTTATTGAGAAACTTCCAAAAACAATAAGAAAATGCTTAAAAACCATTAAATATATAGAATGTAAAATGCAATTAATTGTAATAGTATATATATATATATATATATATATATATATTATTAATTGCACATTCATCCTATTATCATAATTCATTGGTGTGCAAATTTATTTTTTATTTTCTTTTACATTTATATTAATATTCATTTATATAATTTATAATAAATTTATATTACTTTTCAGTTATATTATTTTACAATTACTACTACTACTACTACTATTGTTATTATTATTATTAATATTATTGTGTAACTCAAGAAATATCTTTGGATACAGAAATTAAATTCAGAATACAGATATTTTGAGCTTAAAGGATAAACAAAGTATACTATAATATGAATTTAATGCATACAATATGAAAGTAAAAGAGAGGGGGTAAAAAGAGTATTTATCATCTTGTGCATTTATATTTGGATAAACAGGCCAAGCATAGCATGCTCCGATGGATCGCTGGGTTACTTACAGCTTAAAATGAGATTCCAAAAACCAGAACGTGATAAAAATAAAGTAGCTACATATTTGAGAGAAAATACTTTACCTTGGAGCGATAGAATCAAATTCATCGAAAAAGAGTATGCAGGGTCGTGCAGCAGAAGCTCTAAAAGGATCAAATAAATAAATAAAATCAGTCAGTTGAATGTTTAATTGTTTAAATAAAAGAAGTTATTTCAGTTGGTTTTCTTTTTTCTTCCCCCCTTTTTTTCTGTGCACGTAAATTTACAACAATAAATTTTAAAGAATAAGAAACAATTTGTTTTTAGTTTGAACAAATATTGTTTGCAGGAATATGTGGAATATTAAAGGTCACAATAGTTGAAAGAAATGTTTTCATTCAATATTTTGTTAATATATATTTTTTAAGGAAATACAATTCATAATACATACTTATGTAAAAAATATAATTTAAATTATATTTAGATAAAATAAAATACTGCCTTTATAGAAAAGACATAACACTTATATTTATACATGCTCTATGTAGAATTAAGACAAAATGCATTGCCAGCAATTAAACTTTAATACTTGGGGGGGGGGGGGGGAAACCTTTTGGGTATTATCAATACTATTTAGATGAAATTCAAAATTTCTATTAAATATATTCATAGCCAGAAGGAAAATACCTTTTAAAGAGATCTCGAACAGCTTGCTCACTAGCCCCAATATATTTTGATAATAATTCAGGACCCTGAAATGGAAATACTTCCAGTTAATTACGCTTTAAAGAAGCTTCTTAACATCTTTATATATATATATATATATATATATATGTATAGTATATATATCAGCATTAGAAATCAGCGGTTGTTAGCTTAGAGGGTGTTACAAGTAAAGGGGGGAAGGAGAGGTGGTGTTAGAAGTAAGGTAGAGTGTTAGAAATTAGTAATAAGCTGGTGTTAGAAATATGCGGTTGACTAAAGCTAAAATAATAGCATATATAAAAAGTGGACTTAATCCACTTGTGCATTGAACCACTCATATATGGGCAAATAAATTGTGAGCATTATTGGTAGGAGGGGGGCACATGTCCCCCTAAATATTTTGTGAATAGTGAAAAGTCTCTTGCACCTAATGTTTTAGTTATATATGTTGCAACACCCAATGCAGATGCTGAGTGCAATACAGAAATCTTTCAACATAAAAAGAAATTACAGGAAAATTTGAATCATAACTAGAAACTTGAACCTGCCCCTAAATGGGGTGCAGCTAATGGCAATGGGACAGCTTGATATACAAAATATAAATTTTTTTTGTACCCTTGTGCTTTTAAGCACAAAATTACAAAAACTAAAGTTCCCGAAAAATGCTTCGGAATTGCAAGGAACTTCGTTTTCAATGCAAAAGTGGATTGTTACTGCTTAGTAAAAAATGCTTCAAAAATCTGATTTTTGAAATAAGAAGACACTTTCTTCTTAAGTACAAAATACAATTATTTTTTAGCTGTTATCGTAAAACATATGGAAATCCGTATTTTATACTACACTTAGATTTAACATCTTGTAACACATAACTTTGTTATTCAACATATTTCACAAGCATTAATTTGTGATAAATCAAAAGAAATACATTCTAAAGCAAAGATAATAGCTAGATAAATAAGATACAAATACAGACATACTGTTGACAAAAATTTGCTTCCAAGTTATAGAAGATCAAAAGGTTACACGTAACTCAAAGTAAAAATATTATGTTTTCAGAAATATTTCAAACCATACCAGTTGTCTTTGAAAAATGGGACTATATTTATGGGAACTGTATTTATTTTATTCATGCTTTAGCTCTAATAAATTGCCTCCCTTACCCCTCATTTTCTTTTATAAACCAAAAAACTGGTTGCATGATAATAAATGACAATACTTTTGTGAAAGATTTGCTTTATTGGAGCAATTTTTGTGAACAGTTTGCTTTGGAGCCAAAGAAGTAAAGGCTCTTAACAGCCTTATACAGCCTACCAAGCATTCGTAATATACATATTAGCAAATAATCAATGGTACTTAGATGCAGTTACTTTTGCAAAGTAAACTGATGGATTATAATACATATGATTGAAACTAACTCGCAATAAAGACTCGCTGCTTCCTTCAGCAATAACGGCATTTTTCACTTTTTCTACAAACTTTTTTAATTTTGATTTACGGCTCATTTAGTACATTTACATTGTCATTGACATGACTTACAATACACATAGTAAATTCAGGTAAATAAAAGTACACAACAGCAATAAGAATTTTTAAATCAAAAAGGTGCAGTTATCAAAGGGTATGTGTGACAAATTTATATGTTTGAAATATATTATTTTATTAATAATAGTTACTCATACCCAAAGCTAACATTTTACAACATGCTACTCTTATTAAGTACAGAGTTAAGTAACTTGTTTTGTTTAAAGATACATCACCTTAATACTGATGAAATTGAGGCCACATTCATTTGCTACAACTCCTGCTAGCAAAGTTTTTCCAGTTCCAGGAGCTCCATACAAAAGAATATTTGTCTGAGGTTTAAGGGAATAATTCTTGAAAATATGTTTGTACTAGAAAAAATACAACATTTGGTTTGTGAGATATACATAGAGAAAAGCTCAAAGTGTTTAATTGATTAATAACAATAATTACGCATGTATTTTATCCCAATAATTGAAAAAAAAGTTCAATTTATAAAAATAATTCTTAATTTTAGCACCCCCGTTTCTGTGTAAAGCTAACATTTTAAGCAACATGCCTATCACAGTAACAAATGTAATCATGAGTATGTAAAATATCAAAACAAACTTTATCCCAGAAATTGCTGCACATAGATCAAATCATCACAGGACTAACTACAAAAGAATAAGTAATTAAGTAAATAACTTCTAAAAAAAAAAAAAAACTTATTTACTGGAATTTCAAGCACTATAACTGACATCAGTGCAGATATCATGATAATGTGGAAGACAATTACACTTTATTCATTGTCCATTACATTCATGCATACCTTAATAGGCCACATAATAATTTGTTGGATAACTTTTTTGACTTGTCCTAGTCCTCCTACATCCTTCCATGTTTTCTGATCCCGAATCTGCAGAGGAATCCCTCGGAGAGAGGATGGAACATAACCTTCTAGGGCAATCTCAAAATCCTCCATAATCAGAAATATTTCTCCTTGATTTGTTGAAGACACTGTGTGATAAGGAAATTGCTATATTAACGAAATTTGAACTAATATCATTAATAAAAAAAGCATACATCATATAAAATGTGTCACACCTACTGTGCTAAAACTCAAAATCTACTATTGTCCCAGGAGAAACATTTGAAAATTTTAACCATAATCTTAAATTTTTTTCTTTTTAATTCATATTATCCGAAGTTAAACAACTTTATGGCTTATTATAATCTTATTTGGGCATTATTATCTTTATATGTATGTACAATTTTATGGAATGATCAAAGAATTCTCATAATTCTTTAATTATTCCGCAATCTGCAAGGAACTTAAAATTCAATAGTAAAATTCTAAATTTATTGCTATTTCTACTTTTTTTTTTTGAATTATGATACTTTTGCATATGTATTAATAACAACAAGCAGATCATTCTTATGCATTTTTTTTTTCTTTTGAGTACATAGAAAAAAGCAGGTAAAGAAGGATTTTTAAAAGAAAGATGAAAGAACACACATAACAAACAAAAAATACATAAACTATTTTAATGCTGACATTTTATTGATAAATTTCTGCAGTGGAAGTGAGACGACAATAAAAATTTTGAACACTACAAGTTATGCATTGCAGTTTAAAAATTTCAGTGTAGTAAGACACAAATTTTCTATTTTAATTGCTGTGTCTTACCACAGTGGCCTGATCTTACAATAATATGATGATACTGAAGTAGTATGAATAGTGGCTTTTGTTGCACTAAACAAGTTTCCTCCCTGTAATTCTAAAATACAAGTTCATAATTATCACAGCAAACTTGTCTGACTGATTTAGTTTTTATTAATTGTAAAGTTTACATAAAAATCATTTACAATTTACATAGTCATGTTACGAATAAATAAATTACCTGTAAATTAATTTTATATT
Source organism: Octonoba sinensis (assembly GCA_038502835.1). NCBI lineage: Eukaryota > Metazoa > Arthropoda > Arachnida > Araneae > Uloboridae > Octonoba > Octonoba sinensis. The sequence continues at coordinate 8,989,804 of CM076606.1, read as the reverse complement.
GTCTGAATGAAATTAAGGTCTAAATAAAAATTTTTTAGTTGAGAAGACGTTTTATCACAATTATCATGACATGTTTTGCACCAATTCCAAAACAATAGCCGGTGACATGAGATGAACTTTTAGGTTAAACTGCTGGTCAACAATGTGCCATTATAAAAATATTTACATTTGATTGGTTACAAGATTTAAAATATGTCCCAATTTTGAAAAGCTATGATTCTGTAAAACCTCAAGCACTCTGAATTATATTTAGAGGAAATCTACTATAGAAACTAAAACAAAAGTGCTGAACATTTAGACCTACGTTTAAATGATTGCATTCATTTTAAAAATAGAGTTTACAAGGCAAAAAAGAAATCATAATACTAAAAATTAGGGTTTGTGCAATAGGCACCATAAAAGGGTGGTGACAACCACCTCCTTCCAGAGGCACTGGCATAAATAAGGGGGTGGTTTTGGGGATACCCCCCCCCCCTGAAATGGTAAAGATTGTCAAGAATATGACCAATTTTTCTTTTAAAAGAATGAAATTAGCCGACTTCTCCCGAAGAACCCCTTCTCCCTAAAATCCGGGTCTATCTACGCCACTGCCCAGAAGTTCTGCAATGTGTTTCTCCAAAAAAAAAGTACATAAATATATGAAAAAATATTAAATGAAAAAGAAAAGTATATAATTACTTAACTCTAGCATTTGATAACATTAGCATTAAAATGAACTGCAGTACAAGTTTTTAATATGTACAAGATAATTGAGAAAATTATTGATCCTCTTTGGGAAGCCCTTTTGTCTGTACAATACTCATAGCTGAGAATAAAGAAAGAACTTTAAAGACTCAGTTGGAAAAGCAATCATTTTATTTATTTTCTTTTTATTTGCAATAAAATAAAGCATAGCACTGATAAACGTTATTTAGCTGCTCCACCATTCCATGGAAAGTCTTTTATTTTTCAGTAGAACCATTATCAAAAGTTGGATGATACTTCTCAATTTTGAAGTGACTTGGATGTCTAAGAGGGGAAAGCATTTGCTCCTGGATTCTGGCTATATGTCTGCGCAGCAAAGGTCAGAAAATATTTTAATGCTTGAGAAGAAAAGAGTTAAAGAATAATACACTAATATTTTAGCACTTTCAGTATTTTCTCACCTCAGATACTCTTCCACAATTATTGTCTTTAGCTATTTTTAGTCATAATTATATATACATTCATACAAACACACACACACACACATATATATATATATAAGTAGATAGAGTTTAATGTAATCATGGCATATGCTCACCTAGTCGTACCCAAGCAGCATGAGTAGCTCTGTCTACCAGAGAATCTAAGTCCTGAGCTACATACCCTTCTGTTTTTGCTGCTATATCTGTCCAAGGCAACTGGTTTATAGAATTGCGAGAAATGTGAGGCTTGCTGTAAATAAGAGATGTTAGGACTTGGATTCTTTGCTCCTGAAATGATAAATGTAACTTTGTGTGTAGTTAAGAACACAGTTAAATTGTAAAATAAGTTGAAAACCATTAATGTACAAAATAAATAGTAAAAAACATATATAATGCACAAACTTTGCAAAAGACTGCACACACATGTTTTGAGGCCTCAAGGAATCCCTTTTTCACTGCAGAAAAAGTGAGCTTCTTGGTGAGAAACATACAACAGAAGAAAACATGAAATCTGTCCCATGTTTTCAGCCAGAATAGAGATGGCTAACCTACAACATGCTCATGCATGCCAGTAGGTGGCACACAACAGGTATTTCAGTGTCATGCCCACAGGTGCACAATGAATTACTTTTATTCACTCATATTTACTGAAAGCATTTCAAAAAGAAAGAAAAATAAGAAGAAAGACAGAAAAGAAAAAAAACTGGAAGCCACCTTGAAAAATGGATGATCTTAAAAGAGAAAGGAAACATGTGGCACACTGGACACTTGAAAATAATAAACTATGATTAACCTGCACACCAATCGAAAAAGGTTTGAAATCTGGTGATGTTTTATTTACATTTATATTAACTAAATTCTAAGTTTTCTTTTGGGTTTTAATCAATTTAACACTTTGTTTACCTTTTTCATTCCTGTATCATGTGCCTTTTCCCCTCTACAATTCTCGACAATGGCAATGTTTTCAACGGGAGGTGCCACTGTATTGAACTGTTCAGTAAAGCTCCCTCCCTGTTCCTTCTTGTTTAGTATTTTAGTTTTTTGCAATGGCTATGTGAGTGTTGTTAGTTTTTTGTAGAGTGTGTATGTGTTCATTCGGGACCCTGGGTTCTGTTTTAAAATGTGGATTATATTTTTCTTGTAAAATATTATCAGTTAAGAATTAGAAGTATGTCGTTTATTGCATAAGAGATTATGAATGTACCAGTGAAGTGATTACAAATGTGGAGCTAAAAACATCTCTCCCTGATTTTGTTTCAAAGATGAATTCGGAACATCATTTTGGGTGCTCGGGAGGCTGCATGCCTTGTTTGCTAGCAATATCATGTTCTAAAATATATATGTTTCATTTTTGTTCCAATGTCGATAATTTTAATGTATCAAGTGCATAGGTAAAGAAAACTCAATTAAGTTTAGTTATTGCTAAAAATTCCTTATTGAGCCTAACAAAGAGAAAGAAAATTCCACTTGCAAAATGAACTAAAATGTGAAATTTAGAAAAAGGCAAAGAGAAAATGAATGATATCCTATATTCTTTCATGTAAAGAACTATTTAGTTTGTTTTTGCTTTTGCATTAGGTAATGATCATCTTATTAAATTGAAGAGCGAATAGTTATAAATTCAATGAAATGTTTTGCTAGGAATTACATTAATAAAAATTCTTCTATATGGATTTCTGGAACCACTTTGTTTTCTCTCTCACACATACAATAATTTGCTGGTTTTATTGTGATATTGTCCAAGTCATTTGGGCAATGTAACTGTTTGTGTTTATTATTTTTAATCTAGATTCTGTATTGGATGTTTTCTTCTTTAGCAAGTCTAAGGGTAAAATGGAAATGGTTCTTTAGTGAAGTTTTTACTATTTTTCTGCACGTAACAATCTTAAGCTTTTAGGCTGTTCACACATGGTTGCAGGAGGCCCCTTTACTGCTTATTCTTTCTTATTTCTAAATTCTGCATTAAAAAATTTATGGGGACATATATTCCGAGCATTAAAAATATAACTATGCACCATGTTTTTGGTTTATTATTAGAAAGAGTGTACTTCACCACTGGAAGCTCACTTTTGCACTGAAAACGGAGTTCAGAGGAAATGTTCTTGCACAAAACTGATTGATTTGTGCCATCTTTAATCCTTTTAATAAGTTGCGCCTTTTCTTCGATTTTAAATGCTTTCCTTTTTAAAGTAGTCATTTTCGCTGAAGTTGGAAAAAAGGCGTCTGCTCACCTCAAATCAAATTGAACATAATGAGGAGAGGCACTTGAAAACGAGGGAAATTCTTGGATTGATCCAGTTACCAGTTTCAAGGGGTGATTTGTAGTGAATAGAGCTGTTGTAGAAATAAGTGGATTCCTAGAATTTGGTGAGAAGAGCAAGGTGGAAAGGAGCAAACAATTGGGAATGTTACCGGATGGGGGGGGGGGGGGGATGCGCTAGTTTAAGACAATAAGCATGAAAGAGTGAAATTTGGCACAATAGAAAGAAATGCTGGCTTTTCAATCACAACACCTGCAAGTTAACAGTTGGAAAACTGAAAAAAAAAATCCAAGGGAATGAAATTTGAGTTCACTATAAACAAACTACCAATTTCTCACTTGTCCACTATAAGCGCATAAAATAACATTAGTTAAATGGGAGTTTGAAAAAAGTTCACTACAACCAAGTGTTCACTATATCCCAGGTTCATTATAGCGGGGTTCGACTGTATAATTACAGCAAATAAACATCAACAAATTTGATAAACCAACTTCAAATATTAATGCAGGTCCAATATGAATGCTCTACCATTTACACCTTATCTGAATGAAATATTAAAAGACAATTTTTTTAAATAGGTAACAATTTTCCTACAGCTGTTTTTTTTTTTTTTTTTTCCCCAACATGAATCAGACTTTTTTGCAGCTGGATTTTCTATTGATAATACAAAATGCATGTTCAATGTAGAGAATGAACAAGTAGCACCCAATCCTTGATAATTGTTATAGGGAGACAGAAAGGAGCCTCCAAAGGATGGGGAAGCAGCTCAATAGCAATTTATCAATGGATGTCAAAACCTATCATTTAAGTTAATTTACTTTTGCCAATTCGGAGGGAAAGGGAATATTTCTGGCTAGTTTCGGCTACTATAGGAAGCAGAGGTCTGGGTTATTTTGGCTACAATGGGAAGGAAAGAGTTCAAGAATTCATATTTGTAATTGTGAATAATAAATCTAAAACCATAGAAAAAAGTTTATAAAACTTTGAATTTACACATACCAAGTCAGGAGGATGAATTTCAAATACACTTTGAAAGATATGCCTTCCTTTAGTGTGCACTAAAGTTGGATGGAGAGAATGAGTAGACTGTGCAGTGACAATGACAGCAACCCTGCTTTCAGAAGCTATTACGCGATTCATAAGATGGGTGAAAGCTAAACAAAGAAAGGCAATAATAAAAGATTATACAAAAGTTGAATATATGACACCATACCAGTTCGTTAAGTTTTAAATATATGTAGCTCATTTCCTGTTTATTAATAATCCTAACTTCTTCAATTTTTATTTTCGATAAAAATTAATACAAACAAACTTTTATTTCTGAGTTATGTACATATAATGGGAAGAAAGGGCACTTATAGTAATTTCATGGTTAAGAAAGACATGGGAAATTTATTCCTAAGACAATTAAAATCCTAAATACAAACTTACAAAGTTGGGATTGAATTTGAACAATAATCTTTGAAAAATATCTTGAAGAACAATTACTAGACAGTGAAAAATGAGCAGAACCTCATTATACCACACTTCACCTAGATACTTCTTCAGATACTACTAAGATATTTAGGAAAAATTAATAATTAAGAGTCATAAGAATAAATAGATTCAGCAGTCAGGCCTGTCACTTCACATTTTTCCAGGGGAGGGAAAGGGTGTAAACTGAATGCACATTGCATTAAAAAAAACAACAAAATACATACACTTACCTGTAAATACATTGTTTTGTCAAGCCAAGGGGGAAGGTAATTACTCCCTCCTGACTCTCCTAAGCAATGGCCCTCTTAGTAATTAGTCTTAAGTAGGGTGTCTATGGCCTTTCAAAAGGGAAATTTCGTCACTTCTTTGGGACCGTTCAGTGATACATCAGATATTGATTCTGCTCAATATTGGTTATCCGGTGTATTCTGTATGACGTACGTATATGTGCTGGATATCCGGCCCTGCTGTTTCAAACTTATACATTCTACACTTATTTTTAAACATCCCACAGCTTCCAAATATGTAGTAAGTTTAATACGTATATTTTCAAAACATTTTTATTATTAAAATTTTTAAAAAACAAATTTGACAAGCCAGTTAACTGGGTATTTCGGGCAGTGGCCACATCAGATTCTGAATATTCAAAAACCAATCAGATACAGCATATCCAATGTCTTCTGGGGGACTGGTCTCATTGGATGTAACATTTTAACGATCTATTCATAGTTTCATGACTTTTTTGTTACTTTAGTGACCAATTTACAAATTTGCGACTTTTGTGCCCTGTAGACATCCTGTTAAGTCTGAAGTGTTAATGGCCACTATAAAAATTCACATAATTCTAAAGGAGCAAATACAATAAAATGTGTTTTACAACACATTTTAGCAATCTGAACAAAGTAGAAAAAAGTACTGAAATAATTTCATATTTTCTAACAGCTCATACCTTGAACAATGCTAGAGAAGTAGATACCATCAGGACCAACTTCTTGTTCATGAGAGATTGGACAACTAGCTATGTAATCCAAATCTTCAAAAAGAATCACAGAGGGTTGAGAGTGAATGGCTTGTGACACAATATCATCCCATTTCTTAGCAATAGTGTCAACACGTTTCCCTAAGACCAAAGAATCATTGAGTTTTGGTATTTTATTTGTTAACATATATTAAGTTAATACCAAGCTCAATTTTTTTACAAACATATATGTTGAGAAGTTTTAGAATGTACTCTTTGATAAATTTGTATTAGCAGGAGATTTAAATCCAAAGGAGGCTTGAATAATATAGTTCTAATGATAAATTCTTTTACATTTCTTGTAAAGAAAAACATTTATTCAACTGCAAATAAAAATTGTTGTCATGTAATATCTCAAGCCTGATTACTGACAAAAGTTATGCCAAACATAATAAACAAGTTTAACAACTGCATGCAAACTACATGTAAAACACAGAAAACATCTATCAGGTTATGGAAGGGAGTGAGGAGTCTACTGCACATCAAGCTACATTTAGGTATGATCAATCAATTTAAACAACAGGTTTCAAAGAGATATTCTATACACATATGCACAAATAATAATTCACTTAAGTGCAAAATAATTATAAACAATTAAAAGAATAAGCATATATTTGGAGGATTTCAAGAATTTGCATGATCATAAGAAAATTTGATTCAAATCAATATTAGAATGTATGCACGCGAGTTTCAAACTTAAAATATAAAATTAAAAACAGTCAAGACCAAAGATATGTACGTTTTAAAAAGAAAATCAATCACCAATAGACAATTAAATATGTAACTTCAAAACCAAGGAAAAACTTTTGAAAATTCTGACAATTTTTAAAAAATAGTACAGCAAATAATACAGCACAAATAAGGTACTATTAACTATAATTAGAGGTGGGAAGGAGGGTTAAATGAAGCCAAAAACAATTTAGACTGTTGTTATTACTATTTCTTAGTCTACTTACTTAAAGTAGTATTACTCTTAGTCTATGGAAAAAGTTTTAAAAAATTAAAATAATGAAAGTGAAAGCATGAAAGTAGGCTGAACTGCCCCAAAAACTTAAAACATGCATCACTATATAAATAAATTAAAAAAAAAAAAAAAACACCAGTCTACTAGTTACAATAAAATAATAAAATGTAAAAAATCTAAAATTAGATTTTCAAGCTGGGAAAGTGCATGTTAGTCGGTCGGCATGTTAGTTTTTTTTTTTTTTTCATTTACACATTTTAAGCTATCTCTTGCATTGTTTACAAAAATTTCAATAGCACTGTTTATTTAGAGAGAATTCAAATCATTTTATGTGTTTAAAAATCAATAGAAATGCTAAGGGGTATTGTTCATTCCAGTATTGGAAGTAAAATGATAAAAATATAAAATAAATTAAAGAAATAAAAACAGCATAAGAAGACACTGATTGTCACAAACAAAATCTTACCTTTCAAAGGCAAACAGTGAATTGTTTGAACAAAAACATGATAAGGATATTTCATTAATTTCTTGCAAATGGCATTTGTCAAGGCACTTTTTCCCACTCCTTTAGGACCACACACCAGCATACAACCACAGAATGTGAAGGAATGGTTGGATATATAAGCGATGGGCCGTAATTTTAGCCAAAAATCAATATTGTCCATTATTTTGGCAGCAAGCTTAGAAACACCCCTTATAAAAAAGAAGCATAAAAATGTTTTTATTAGTTACAAATGAGGTCAAAAATTAATTATAAAATGCAGCAGAAATTCTTAATATTGCTGATCTATAAAGTGCAATTCTTCATAAGAGAGTATACATAGAAATGAACATTAAATTGTGCATATTTGCATAATTTGCAAATTGCACAGCTTGTGCTTTAAAGATACAGTGGAGCACCATTTATATGTTTCTCCTCAATGCGTTTTTATCATTTATACATTTATTTGTGAGGTAACAGCAGAATTCAATGGATAGTAATAGTGGCCACATAGGAATTTGCTTTGGGAGGGGAGGGGAACAAAGTCAAAATTAGGGATAAATTGGATATTGATTTACCAGATATCCCAGATATTCAGCATTCCTAGTATGACTTATCCGTACCAGACATCCTGCTCTGGTGTTTGAAACTTGTAAACTTTATACCCCCATAAAAATCAAGTTTGACAATGTCGGATAATCATATTTTTGTGCAGTGACCGGCTCAGGTTCCTGATATTTTCTTAAAAATCAGTCAAATACCGGATATCCGATGCCTTCTGGGACCGGATTCTTATAAAAGTTTGAAAACTATCAATTTGATGGGTACTTTTCTCCTCCAGACACCCATACACCTCTTAGCCGAGGCCTTAGGTGCGCCGAAGCTGGGAGCTGGTGGCCAATTTGATGGGTTCTGGTAGGTTTAGTGTTAATTTCACCATAATGGTGACAAAGTTGTCAAATACCCCTCTCAGCTCTCAACCACAAAATTTGCTTTCATCCAGACAACTCTTTTTTCCCTAGTTAACAATGAAATATGATTATCATTGCTGTCAGCAATACAAGAAGAAAAACATGAAATATTCATTAAATTTACTTTACCCGAGAGCTTCCAATCTCAAGGCTAAAATTTGTTGATACAATCCCTTTGGTTTCTGCAGATATGGACGATCTACAAAAATGGAGGGATCCATCAGGTCACCCATTTTCAAAATCCTTCTTTTGAGAACTTCTCTAGTTAAGAATGCATAATCATGTACTTTTTTCAGTTTTGATGATTTTTTAGTCTCAGGGTGATGATAATTATGCACAGCACTGGGACTAGTAGGCAGAGCTTTTTGAATACTCATAAAAAAATCATATGCTTTACCTGAAAGAAACAAAAATGCAAATAAAAGAAATATTTCTTAAACAATGTCATTTATACATAACATACAACTATAGTTGAGAATTTTCTAAATTTTCTGCAAACAAAATGAAAATTCAACATCATTCACTCTTTCTTCCTTTATTTGCACTGTACAATTTCATTTCCAAAAAACTCAATAATATATAAACAGGGACTAAAATTCTGGGTGGGATGGCAGTACTCTTGCAAACCACTCCTCTCAGTCCAGGTGAGATTCTTTCATCCATAGAAGATTGGGAAAAAATCAATGAAAAAGCAGAAACCAACTTTTTTCTGCAAAGTTATTGATATTACTTTAAAAAGAAATGAGCAGTTATGATTTATGTGTAGTATTTGTAAAAGTTTATATTTTTATGCCTTTGATAATCGAATATATTTATCTCTAATAAGAAAAAACTCGTTTCTCAAAAAGGAAACCCTTTCATCTTTCTTTTATTTTATTTACAGTACCAATGAAATGAAATGTGCAATATCTTTGGATTCTTAACAGGAATCAGAATATTTTTCCCATGTCTTTAACAAAGTCTTTTAAAAGTTTCTAAAGCAATTGAACATTTTTTATATTAACATAATATTTTGAGTACTTTAAAACTTGAACACGTGTGAATTGCTAAAAATGTTACAAAAAATACTGGTCACCTCCTTCCCAATTCTCCTAAAAATAGAATTGATGCTCTGTTAGGCAAAAAGTTTAAGTGCGGTGAAATAAACCTCATGTTATTAACCTGAAGAGTAACTTTTGAAGTTACAGTTAAGAAGTCTAAAATTTGATTTGCTAAAAGAAAAATGAATAAATAAAACTAAAAATTTTCATACCTAAAACATTTCAAAAACTTCCCGAAATCTTAAAGATTAAATTAATTGTATCGAAAAATTGCATTTCTGACAATAGTTATCCTACATTATAAAATTTGTATGGAATATAATCAATTGTGAGGCCCTTCTATAGTACTCTACAATGAAACAATGGAAAAAAAAGGAAATTTGAATTAAATGAAATGACTATTTATAAGCTTGGGGAATCAGCAATTGCCAAATCTGACAAACGCTTAATCTACCCCTGATGTTAGGATTTAAAACATTTGTTACAATGTGGAATAATTTTGCACATTTGGTAATCAATTCTAAAAGTAATAAACTTTCTCCCTCCGAAATGATTATGATACCCCCCTTAATGCATAAAACCTGAAAGGGAGTCTCACTCAACTATTTGAATTTTAAACCCTGTTTAACCCTCCATTAGGCATGCGAATCTGTCAGATGCATAAATAAAATAGCGATGAGCGTTTTATACCTAATATATTGAGATAAGCTGCAGTATTTGTTAATGAAACTAGCATATTACCTGCCTATCAAAAATAATGGATTGTTACTGAAGTAATACGAAAATTAGCACCTATCTACCAGTATCCCTATTTTATGTATACATCCGACAGATTTGCATGCCTAACGGAGGGTTAAATGAAAGAAATAAGTTTAAAAAATGATTTTTAGCTTAAATAAAACAATATCTTTAACATGCTTGCTATTGATTTCGCTCGATCTAATGCTCTCACTGAAACAATTAATACTAAACCTAAAATACAATTGGCAGAAACTCTCACCATGAATGTGTAGACTAGCAAGTGTGCCATTTGATATAGTAAACGTTGATTGCTTCAGATTGCCGCTGTAAACCCAGCTTGAAAAACATTCACTCAAAACTTCCTCTGTTATTGATGGAGGCTAAAAAATAATTTTCTCCTTATTTTTTTGCTTGATAAGAATGAACTTTAATAGAAATATGACATTTGACATAGCACATTTGAACATAATTGTACCACTTCTAGTTTTCTTTAATTAAAAATATAAACTGTGACTTATTATTAACTTAAAACCAACAATAAATTGTGAGACCATTTTGGAACCTTTAACTCACTCATCACAAGTTAAATATAAACTTAACAAAAGGCATTACCTGCAGTAGGAACAGTTTTTAAATAGATCATATTGACAAAGACATACTATGATGGGGTGATTATTGAGAGAAACCACACTATGGGAGGCATTCCAGTATATCGTTTAACGAAAACATACTTTTTCTATGCAACAATTCTATTTGTATAGTACAGTCATTTGGTATAGCCCAAATATTGCTTTTTATGCTGTTTATTTCCTAATTTAACTATTTGTGATTTTAAATATTTCTTAAAATATGGACAAAAATTGAATTAGGATTTCTTTTTTAAATATATTTCCTGTAATACTTATGTTACACTTGTTGGAGTCCCATAATTTTTTCTCACGAGAAAATAAAAAATCATGAATTACAGGATTAATGATATATCACCTAAATTATGTACAATGAGACTTGGAAAATGTATTTTAAGTTGTGAAACTCATTTTTAAAAAAATAAGGGGAAAAAATAATAATAACAATAATGACATTTCACCTAAATTAGCTATAATGAGACAAGTAAAAAATTCTTTCAAGCTGTAAAACAATTCTTTCAACCAATAAAACATTAAAGCTGTTTTTTGACAGATTAACTGTTTTGCAATCATGACTTTCGTCTGGCAAATAATGCCAGAAGGAAAAAATCATCTTTTAACAGCAGTAACAGATGAAAAAATTTAACTGTGCAAGCCTTTAAAATTTTGTGTCACAACTAAAAAAAATATTTTTCTAATCTTACCGCAGATATTTTATGCAAAATGTCCTTAAAAAAAATTTGTTTGTAAAATTTAAATATGTTAAACTTATCTAGTTATGAAAAGTATCAATAACATGCTATATAGACAAGTTTGAAAATGTAATGCTGAAACATGAAGAAATTGTCCGGTTATCTATCTATAACATTAACACATGTAAAACAGTACTTTCTTTGAAAGAGAACAAGTAGTGTAGTCCTGGAGAAAAAGGTGGGGAGACGTTTACCAATGCAAACATCAAAAGTGGGGAGACACTTATGTTAAATTCCAAAACAAATGGGGGAACGCTTGTGCTAAAATAAAAAAGTAAGGGAATTCCATTCCCACGCATTCGTCCTCGACTACAACACTGAAAGGAACTCTACAATTATTTCCATTTGTAGACAGGGCTTACCGTAACAGTATGATTTTTAACATTAATGTCCATACAAATATTGTAAAACTAGCAAGTGAAAAATGACCTGGAACACCAACCACAGAAAAAAGAAGAAAAAAAGTTATTAAAATAATCTTGTAGGAAGAAAATTGTCTGCGAGCAACGCACACAAACACTTAATTTTTTAAGGGTTACAACATGTATTTTTGAAAACCAACAAGGCTCGTAAATTAATTTTGTTCGAAGGAATGAGAAATGTGCAAAGCATTTTCATTCAAGAGATACAAGAAATGAATAAGTTCATTCAAGGGATAACAGTACCTCTTGTATATTGTGGCAAAGCAAAAATTTTGCCACAATGTCTTGGCAAGTAATCTTGACCTGTGTTACTTAGACAAAAACCATAAATTTCATCTTATTGCAGCTCATTTCATTTTAATGCAACACATTCAGTACATTTTGTGCACAAAATAGAAGCTTCCCACAAACAATGCAATGCTTAACATTTTATGATTGTTTATTGTGAAAAGTCTTTTGGCTTTTCCTGTATAAGAAAGTTACTAATAAATCAAAGGATTTCTGATTGCAAAAGAATAAGTAACTTCTTCAGCTTTTCTTTTTAAATGGAAAACTCATTTTTACTATTATAGTTGTAATGATTAACAGACAGTTTAACTTTTCTTAAATGTTTCAAATGGAAGCCAGTCATTATGACTATACATACACTTTAAAATGATATATATATATATATATATATACATTAAACATAATGTATTAAACACAATTTACTATTTTAATGAAATGCATGCTTCCTTCAGGGAAAATAAAAAATGTTATATGAACTACCTACATAAAAATGCAAAATGAAAGATCGAAAAGCTTTCTTTTGTGCAACACAAATACAGGATTATTTTTACATAAGTTACTTGATATAAGGAAAACTCACTAGTGCAGATACTGGATGTAATACAAGCATATTCAAATGAACTGGCTTGACTTCAACACTTTTCAGGTGAACAAGACAAGCAACTTCTAGATTGAGACATCGTTTCAGTTCTTTGGGAACTACAATAAAATTTTTTGAGTAAAACAAGGACAATGGGAGATTGAATTCATCTTCTTCTGGAGAATGCACCACCATTACAGAAACAACAACAGAATCAAATACTTCATGTGTTTTGTCAGTTTCATTCTTAGTCCTACTTGGATCTTTAGAATTATCCTCATTTTGATCTTTTCCATTTCTTAGAGAACTTCCATGTGTCTTTCGAAGCCTCCTATCTCCAGATAATGGAACTTTTTCCAGCACAGCAACAAAGCAGGGTGGAATGTCTTTGGCACCATATAAAAGTACATAAGTATCCACACTTATAAATACTGTTGTTGCCTGTACTACTAAAGGTAAAGTCTTGTTACTGGGGTTAGAATAAGGAATAACTCTCAGAACTGCATCAAACACTATTGGCACAAACTCTTTTGTATCATCTGCTTCTTCTCGACTCGAGAACTTTTCTTCAGCAGATGTGGAAAACCAGGATGAAATGAGAGAAAGGGCACGAAGAGTGGCACTTCTATTCTCACTGTCAAAAAAGTCATCATCATCATCCTTTTCAGGCGATAATTCCTTCTCTGGATTTGAGCCACTTAGAAACCGCAGAAATTGAAATTGAGAATGATTCTTGGGGGCTTTTTCTATTTTAGAATTTTGAGCATTTTTCTGCTCCCGAATCTTAGGTACAATATGAATTTCTGTAAATTCTCCTAATAGCACTGGAACATGATTAGGAGTAGTTTTATCTGCAAAAGAATAATACAATAACATTTAAAATCATTAAACAAGAAAAAACAACAAAACATGTTTAAATTAGATAAGCTACACACAGGGTATCTGCTGCACTTCAAGTTTTCAATTCCATGACTTACATGGCAGTTTTCTCAACAAAAACATCATGGACGATTATTAGCAGAAAATGTTTTTTGGAACTTCGCACAAAATTTTTCTGAAAAAGTATTCACCATGAAGTTAAAATAAAAAGTATATAATTAGGTGAACACACCCCCTACCCCACCCCAAAGCATATTACATTTGTGTATATATATAGTAAAACCTCTCTAAAGAGTCTACCCACCAGACTGTAGCAAATCGGTCTTATGGAGAGGTGGTCTCTGAATAGAGGTAATGGCTAAAACAAAGCTTCATGCAATAATACAACAAAACACTATCCTAAAACTTATTTTTATTACTATTTTATGACTGTACAGCTCTAAAAAAAATTAATTGAAGTTTGCTTTGATTTTAGTAATTTATCATTAACAATCTTTATCTATAAACTTCGAGTTTAGGCTTCATTAAAATGTAGTGCAAAGAACAAAAGAAGAAGAAAAAACTAGAGGGAAGTGCCCTGTGAAAGCTACAAACGTCTTCAGCTCTTCAAGAAAGGTAACAGATGGAATGCGGACCAATCATCCCCATAAATGAACCCCTGCCCTGGTGCTTAGACCATATAAATCCTGGTGCTGACCCCCCCTCCCCCCCGATTCCAGGAACCGGGAGCAATAGCTTCCTCCACCTACTAGTTGTGTCCTGTTTTTTTTTCAGAGATAAGGGTATTTCAAAAATCCCCCAGGAAAAAAATCCTACCTGTTCTTCTGAAAAAATGGTCTTACTGGGAGGGAGACAGAAAATAAATGGTCTTTTAATGGAGGGAATTAATATTAAGCCTATAGATGGAAGTTTTAAACCTTAAAAAATTGGTCTTAATGAGAGGTGGTCTATTTGTAGAGGTGGTCTTTACGAGAGGTTTAACTGTATATGTATATAAGCTCAAAAATAATCCTTCAAGTAATTAAATGAAAGTCTAATATTAAAACCAGAATGTTACGGCATTGAAAGTTATTTAAAAATAGTACAAAATATTTTGCTTGCCTGGAAATAGAAAGAAAAGCACAGATGTTATTTGTCAAAGAAGGTCTTAAAATAAATAAATTTTTAAAAATTTGGGAAACAGATTTTTTTTCCTTTAATTTTGGGAACAGGTTCACAAAAATTTCCGGAAATGTCGGAGAGTTTTGGATTACGATCAGCCATGAAAAACATGTGCTTTTATACCCAGTTACCTAAACCAGTCTTTTGAAAAAAATCAAATTGAATTTATTTGAGCTAAACTAGTCCAGTTTATTTTGAATAGTTTTGAGTCACAAACATGTGTACTGTTTTGCATTTTTAAAAAAATTCATTATGACAAAAAACAATAGCAATTTAATACACCAATATACGAGAAATTTATAAACAGTTATTATTTTATTTCTTACCATAAATTAGTAGTGTACTGTATTCGGGAGAAGTTTTTTTTACATAAGAAATGGATTGCCGCACAATTTACAGCCACGATTATAGAAAAACGGAAAAAACAGCTTTACTAATTTTATATTATACGTTCCAGAGCCTAAAATCCATGACAAACATACAATTTCTATGATTTTGGAGAAAATTATGACTTTCCATGATTCATTTTAATCATAATCGATATACATGACTTTCCAGGTGTGCGGATAATGAAGTATTAACATCTTTCAATATTCAGTAATCCAGTGCCACTATTTTGAGCTTCTTAATTTAAAAAAACGAAAGAAAAAACACAGCATTTAAAAAATAAAAGAATTTTTTAAAATGTTTTTATGTTAGGTGCAAAGGTGTGAAAACGGAATACCAATTTGGAAATTTTGCCAAATTTCATGTGAATCCATTTCAACCCTTTAAGCTGCAAAAGTGCAAATTTTTGAATTTTTTTGAAATTTAAACTGTTATAATTGAGAATTAAATATAAATAATAGCCAATTTTTTTTGTCAATAGCATGATTGTAAGTATATAGTAATCACACATACAAAAAATCTATATTGTTATCATTTTCCATTCATGTATTTATTTTCAAATACTTACATTTTGAGCAACATTTACCTTTTTTTCTTGAAGTAATATAATTTAGTAAGTAAGAAAATAATGTTTTTTCTAGTCTGAAAACTGATTGCCATAATTCGTAGACAATGATTCATTACACAAACGCACAAATTAAAATAAATACACATCCTTTAGGGTTACAAGGAACCTTTTCTCGATAGAAATCCATAACAAAACTTTATTTTCTCACACTGTTGGTCTTAGAACTTCCTAAAGATACAGATAAAACCACAAATTTTGCAAGTCAAAAAACTTCACTTATTGCAGATCTCTTTTTGACTTGCTTTTATTACTAATAATTCAGAAAATAAATTATATATTCACAAAACTCATAGTAATGATCAAAGTAGCAGTTTTTCACATTTCCTACTTAAAAAAATAATTAAGAAGGAATTATAATTTTTTTAGTGTAGTAGAATCCCCCATTATACTGCATCTCCCCATACCAAGGAATCAGTTCTATTCAAGGAACAATATATCCTGCTATTAAAAAAAAATCTTTCATTCAAATTCTTAATGTATTTTTGGGTGTCCAATATCTACTTCTGCATGCCAAACTTTTTTTGTTGCAAGAAAATATACACTACCTGTACCTTAGCCTTAGAAGCTATTGCATTTAGAAATAATTACTGTTCTTTTGTGTATGTTTTTATTAACATACAGTTTAAAAATATTCTACATTCAGCAATATGTGATGTAATTAACGAGAAATTTTGTAATAACATTTAATTTTTATATTTATTAGCACTATTCTGCATTGCACTACTGGTGTTGGAGTTACTTACAGCAAAAAACAAGTTTCAATTTACCTTGGTTATCAGGAAACATGGATGCAAAACATGTCCCCTAAGCCTGGTGAAAAAATGTGATTGTTCTGTATATGTTTTTAATGTACAAAATGAGAAGCTAAAAATAGTCCAGCAATCAATCTTCAGAATGGCCTTGAAGCAAAAGCACAGGTACTCATTATGGTGTTGTTTGTATTTGGGTTTAGTACTATGATACATTGCGTTGTGTAAAAAATCAAAATATGTTAGAGCATTCAAAAATGAAAATGATTGAGCAAAAAAATATGTATATTAATATATTCAAAAATACATACTAGAAATAATTACGAAATCATTAATTATTGACTGTAAAGATTTATTGCATTATACACCAGACTGCATATAAAGAAAATGTAAAGAGCTCTTTAAGAAAAATTAAAAAGATCAAAACGTGAAACACAACATTACAACCGACTCTGTACGAGAAGTATTTGAAATTTGTGTATTTGATACAGATGAAATTTACTTGTCTTATGCTGTTATGACAAAGTAGTGTTAGATATTGATGGAATAGATTATATCACCTGATACTTGAAGATGACTACCTGATCATTGAAGAGTGCAGAAGTTGATTGATCAATAAAATGATAATAAAACGTACTTTTGCTCCTTCATTTGGTGGCTGGTTTTCAGTTCGCATAAATATTAATTTTGGAGCACTAGTTGTTTCGAGGACGGATTTCTCAAAGCCGGTTAACTTGATCATTGCCGAAGCTCAACGGTCATTTTCTGCAACCATATTTTGACATGAAATTTTCAGTCTCGTTGATCAGTTAGCATCTCTAAGCATAAGCAGTGCGGTCAGAATGTCAATAAAACAGTAAAGTGTTACAGTTCAACAATTCTTGACTAAGTATTCAATGATAGAATTACAAACGCATCACCTGGAAGCTTGCTCTCCACTCCGATCGCTTCCAGCAAATAAACATGTTAAAAAAAGTATAAAATCGAAGATCAAAAGCTATGTAATTAACGAATTATGTTCTTAGAAGAACACATAAGGTTAAAACCAATATGGTTGGAATTTAAAACGTAGTAGTCGGCATTTAACAAAACATTGCTTGCCTGAGGAATAGGCAAGATTGCCCAGACGCCGGGCGCGTCTTTACCGATTTAGACTTTCAGTAGCAATGAGGGGAAAACACACAGATTCAGTCCCGGAACAATTGGCAAAGGCGCGAAAAAGGGGAGTATTACTCCGAGAGAGGACACAGTTCCCGTCGCATATTTAAAATAATTCAAATTTGTGACGTTGAAATGCGACGGAACTAAGTTAAAAATAAAAAGTGGTTGAAAGGTAAATACCAAGTGAAAAAGCTAATTGAAAAAATAATTTGCAATGTTGTTTCAAAAAAATAAAATGGTATAAAAATATTGCCCGCGTAGGCAATTAAAAAAGGGGTGACAAGTCGTGGTTACGCCTAGCGGTTCACCGGAAAGAACCGTGCGTAAAAATGCAAAGGCTTGTCACCAAGGTCTAAGTAAATAACCAAAGTATTTGGTTAAAGTTATTATATTCGCGAGATGTAACAAGCATCTTGTTACACTCATAAAGGCAGTAGATAAAGGAAAGAAACACATTAATTGTATATTGCTTTAAACTTCTATTAATAATGTCCGTCTTAACAGCATTAAGAGAAAATAGTTACCCACAACTGACAATAGAGGAAAAACTGTACCATCATTAATAGTAAAATACAAAGCTATCTTACGCAACATTTAAGGGGGGAAAGGTAAGAAACAAAAGGTTCAAAGAAAAACGAAAAGAAAAATCCCTCGCGCTATTGTGAGAAAACAAATGTTGCACCGCAGCACCAATCATAAAAGATACTGCATACACATATTTTGTAATAAAACTAAATGCAGTAGAACAATCTGATGATGCACAAAATTGCAAAAATTATTCCACACACATTTCTACATTAAAAGGAGCCCCTTTATCAATGTGAAACATTGTGAGCCTCAGGATATAAGACAATCCAAATGAAGTTCTTCATTTTAAAGTTCCCTATTAAATTACATTTGCAATTTTTGGCAAATTTCTTTTTCTTTATTAATGAAATTTTTCATATTTTCAATTTGAAGAAAGGCATAGGTGGCATACAACTTACTTATCTTAACATAAAACGAACACTGATTGGCCCAAATTGGAAATATTTGATCCTTCCAAACAATACGAATTTGGTTCATCAAATCACTTTCAATTAAGCTTGCATTCAGTTCCTGCATTATAGAAAACCAAATAAAGACATAATTTAACTATATAATGAAATCGTAAATATTAGAATAAATTCAATCATAAATGAATGCAGTAGTGACTGCAACAATAGTTGCTTAAACTTAAAAAAAATTACAACACAAAATATATTTTAAATGTTTTGAGAAACTCAGATTGTAAGCAATTCAACCAAACATATTAAATAATAAAGTAAAAACAAAAATAAAATACTACATATAGGAAATTCTAATATATATATTGCTTTTTACACATCGTATGAAATTAATTATCCTATTTACAAATTTCTATTAATAAAGAATTTCAAAATTTAACACTCCAATTTTTACATTTAAAATAAAAAATGTATACACGTTGTTGACAGAAACTAGGTTTTACTGCATGGAAATGCAGCCATGTTATAAAAACATTTATTAAAAAGAATTTAAATCAAAGTTACATAGCTCTGTTTCTGCACAAGAACGGCTCCCCATAACTTTGAAACAAGGGCAGATTATGGGATGGATTAGCCCGGTCGACTAGTCGGTCGACTGAGCCGAAAATGAGATCATATCGGGTCATTTTGTAGAAAAGGGATAAGGGATTTGGAAAAGGGTTTACTTAAAGAATAAGAACTCAGATTTTAGATCTAATTCATTTTGACTCGGAGCTATTCAGAGAAAATGCTGCTCTTGAAAATAAGCCATTTTATCCAAATAACAAGAATGCTGATTGAACAATGTATTAAGCAGGTTATGTTAAATAAGATTTTGTACTCTCATTCAGAGTACAAAAGTTTCTTTCCTTTTTTTCTTCTTAAATTGCATATTTTTTCAACTTTTTATTGTTTTTGAGAGAATGGGATAAATTTTTCATAAATGTAATCAATTTTGCATAAATGCAATAAATTTCATAAAACTAATATGTTCTGGAAATAGTGCTAAATGAATAAACAAAAACATCAGAAATACAGTGAAATCCCGTTGCAGTGAACTACAAGAGACCAGGAAAATATTTCATCATAACAGAATACAGTCAAACCTTGGTCGTTCATCCCCGCTTACTTCGTACTTCCTGCATATTTCGAATTTCAACCTTGGTCCCATCAAGTTCCCTATTACTACAATGTTAAAATATCCCACATATTTCTCACCATCAATTTCTTTTTTTCCCGCATAGTTCGTTATGAAACCAAACCAATACTTCCCATTTTTTGCATTTGTTATCTTAAAACCTTGCAGAATAAGGAGAAAAAAATAAGAAAACTTGAGAAAACAGATTATTTTCCCTCTATTACCGGTTGAATTCAAGCATTGAATAGCATTGAATTCAAGGTCAAAGGAGAAAAAGGGGCTAAGCATTCCTGCTGAGCGGTGGGTTTATTCTGGTTTATTCCGGTTTTGCACTGGAAAAACAAGTGGGCGTCCGTGCTGGTGTCACGTGACCATTACTTCGAGTTTGGCTCACAAAGGCTTGGCTTATCACTGAATTGAGTTTTCAAATTTGCGGTGCGATGGCTTCAACCAGCGGTACAAAACGCAAGTTTTTGACTCTCAGCGAAAAATTGACGATTTTAAAGGAATTTGATAGTTTTCATGGAAGCAAAATAGAATTATCAAAGAAATTTCAAATTCCGGTGACTACGCTTCAGTACATCTTAAAAAAAAAGAGACTCAATTGAAAAATCATGTGACGATCTTGGAAAATCTTGCAAAAAACGAAAAACATTGAAGACATCGCCTTTTCAAGACATAGAAAATGTGCTCTTACAATGGTATAACAATACGAGAACAGCCAAAATTCCCGTTAATGGAGTGCTGTTGAAAGAAAAGGCAAAGGAAATCGACAAAAAAATGAAGAATTTTCAGCATCTAACGGTTGGATCGATAGGTTCAAAAAGAGAAACAACCTAGTTTACCAAACTTTCCATGGAGAGTCTGATGCAGTGAATCTTGATACTGTCGAAGAATGGATGACGAGGAAACTTCCCGAAATCATCAAAGAATATTCTTTGAAGGACATTTTTAATGCTGATGAGACAGGGTTATTCTTCAACCTTATGCCAAACAGCGGATATGTAGTGAAAGGGGAAAAATGCCATGGCGGAAAGCTCTCAAAATGTCGATTGACTGTTCTTTTATGCGCTAACGCAGACGGTAGTGAGAAGTTAGAGCCTATCGTAATTGGTAAATCAAAAAAGCCTTGTTGCTTTAAGAACATAAAAAGCTTTCCCACTAAATATGCGCATAACAGAAAATCCTGGATGACAGGTAGACTATCGAAAACTATCTTTATGACCTTGACAAAGCCATGGGACGTCAAAGACGAAAAATTATTCTGTTTCTGGATCAGTGCCCGGCCCATACTTCTCCAAAGCCAAACTTAAAGAATATTCGTATTGAGTTTTTCCCTCCACAATGCACAAGCATGTTGCAGCTGCTGAACCTCGGTGTGATACATTCTTTCAAGTTTGCCTACAGAACTCAGCTCGTACGGAAGGCGCTAAATATGCTTGGAAGCGATAAGTTTGAGGATGCATCGAATTACAAAATCAATGTTCTTGAAGCTATGGAAATCATTCTGTCCTCTTGGAATAGTGTCACCAATGTGTGCTTAAAAAATGCTTTTCGTAAAGCTGGATTTCAAATCGAACAATCTGCAACTGAGCCTATACATAATGTGGTAGACAAAATTGCTACACTGAATATCAAATTTCCTGAATATGTTGATTGTGATGTGAATGTGCTTACGACAGAACCGGAAACAATACCAGACATCTCCAACTATTTGCAGGATGACGAAAGTGAAGATAGCGATGACGATGAGGATAAATCAGGCAAGAATGAAGATGAAGTATCGGTGACATCCTTTTAAGAAGCATTAAATGGATTAGAAACAGTAAAGAAATACTTTTTATGTAACGAATCACCGGAAGATTCGCTTAAAAAAAATTTTGCCATCGAAAATGCCATGTACATGATCCGTAAGAAACATTCAAAGCAATCGTGTATTACAGATTTCTTCAAATAAATTACCGGTAAGGCTGTTATTTATTTTTACTAAATTTATCAAAGCACAATTTCAATGCTTAATTTTTATGACTTACAATTTTTTTTCACTACTCATACTGAACACGACTTATATGCTTTTATTGTTCATACGATATTGATTGTTTCTACAGTTAAGTCATTCCGTTTTTACAGCCCCTGTATCTCTAAAAATATCCCTAAGTTTAGGCTTATTGACGTTATACACAGCTGTTTATCATGCTGTATCAGAACGTCACAAATTTTTCGTCACGTGTCAGCGATGAAGCTCTACTTTATCTATGATAAAAAAATGTTTAATAATTTTTCAGAAAAAATACTCATCCCGTTTACTTCGTTTTTCCCACGTTGTTCGTTTTTTTTGTCGAGTCCCGTGAAAAACGAACTACCGAGGTTTTACTGTATACATTATCCTATTGGGGTTTAAAATGGAACTACCAATTTGCTTCACTGTAATGGAATTTTTGTTGTATCGGTATTCGCTGCAACGAGATTTTTCTGCACAGGCAAAATATTACCCCAATGTGAAATTAATATCATAAAAATAATGTATTGTAATGAAAGAAATTAGACATTTGAGAATATATTTTTACGCTAAAATATTAACAACTGTAGGGGCCTTTTCGAGAAAAAGTTTTTATTTTTTT
This sequence comes from Octonoba sinensis, assembly GCA_038502835.1. Lineage (NCBI taxonomy): Eukaryota > Metazoa > Arthropoda > Arachnida > Araneae > Uloboridae > Octonoba > Octonoba sinensis. The sequence continues at coordinate 8,967,269 of CM076606.1, read as the reverse complement.
GAAGGTATCGAGTTTGAAGAGATTCTGTGAAACACGTATTTTGGGACTTCAAAATAATAATAATAGGAGTAGTAGTAGTAGTAGTAATAAAAAAAGTAAAACTATATATATATATATAAGAAAGAATTAAAATAAAATTTGAAAAAAATCCTAAATAAACCTCTAGTACGTTAACATTTTCTTTCATTTTTAACCGAGTCAAACATTATGTATTGTTTTGCCAAAACTTACAAGCATTTCCCAATCATCTTCAGTCACTGGTTCAAGAACCACTCTTTGTGCTTTAGGTAAGAAGCTAGAATATAATTGCAGGAACACCTGTAAAGCAAAAGAACTACATAGAATTTAGAAAGGAGACATAATTTAATTTTAAAACACATATATTATTAAATATATAGTTGCTAAAACGAAACTGTAAATAAAAATACTGGAAAATAATGGTTTGGTAAAATCTGTTTAATACTCTAAGAACAAGTTTTGAAGAAACCTTACTCCCAAAATAGTAGTTGAGTTCATGGTTTTCCATTGGATAAACTCGTAACTCACAATACGATGATAACAAATACATACAGATGTTCTAAATGCTGAGACAAAAAAAAGTGCATTTAAATATAAACAAAAAAAAAAAAAAGGTCTTAAATTAAATGTGTTTATATCATATTTTTGGACATTTTTATCAGAATTTTAAATCCTAATTTTACACTGGAAAATGCCCAGGAGGGACACCCTATGAAACGGAAACCTGCCTTCAACAAAAAAATAAAATAGTAGTTGCAATTATCAATATTTTTTTTACGTAAAATATCCTGCATGAAACGGAAACTGCTGAACACGAAAACGGACTCCCTATTTGTCTATTTTTCAGACAAAAAACCTGTCCAGACAAACTGCAGCATCCAGTTTTTCCCTATGTGAATTCCCACTCGAGGGATTTAGCTCTCTCTTATTCATTTGTTAGAAATTATTTTCAGTTACTTGATCTTGCATTATCATAACTTGCTGTGTCTGCGCTGTGTGGAGAAAGGGAATGTTTCCTTTATGGTATTACCATTTTGACTAAACTATTGTTCCGGGAAATGGAATGGGTGAGAATGCAAAAGAAAATTATTATGACCTTAAAGCCACATGCACATTTGTCAATGATTCCCCCTCCCCGACAGCCGCCATTAGGTTTTGCGACATTAAATGATAAACTAGCGACTGAAACACCATATAGTGAGATTGAAAAAGTCGTTTTAAGTCCCTAAGCTTGCGATATTAATGTAAGTAGTGATAAAGAAGAGGAAATTTGCAACACTGAAAATTTATAGTGATTAAGTCTTATCCGGAGGCAATGCAGAGTCTTCAAAATTTGTACGAATTTGCTGCTTTCAAAGGCTATGCAAAACTTTTAAATTGTACAACTAGTACAAAAATAAGTGTTGAATGCCAGATTGCACTCACACCGTTACTGCAGAAAACAATGCATGACTATTGTAAAAAAATAATTTTTCGTTATAGTTAAAAATAAAATCTTTTCATTTGTTCGAATAAGTGCTACTTTCGTTCTAGGAGTAAACACGTTTCCCATAGGGAAGCAAAATAATATTTACATTTACTTTCTTGAAAAGTATACCCCTCTTTGAGACGGAAACCTGTCTAATACGGAATATTTTGTCGGTCTCTTAGCTTTTTGTTTCAAACAAGTTTCACTGTATTTATATCTTTCAATGCATATTTTTAAACTGAAGCCCTCTGCTTCTTTTCCTCACATATAAAAAGCACAGTTTATGCTGTCAAAATTTCATTATTAAATTCATGGAAGCAAGATTGAAGAACAATGGCTACCTTCTTGGTGATCATATAATATTCAACTGATTGGTACCAAATTAGCTATGCTAGTATTGACTTTTTTCTTGACCACTGCACTAAATTGAAGTATACAAGTCAAAAAGCATTAAGAGTCAAATAAACAAACACAGCAAACTTCTGGATGAAAGCTAGAACACTTTCTAATTTTAATATTTTTCTTTTTTCTTAATATTAATTTCAATAATTCTTATGTTCACATTGGTATTATTGAAATTAATATTAAGAAAAAAGAAATCCCCCTGCCTTTTTCTCCAAAGCTGCACCACTGACCTCAACTGAAGAAATAATAATGAATAAGAAAATTTTGAAGTAGGAACACCTGATCTTAATTCATCAAGAGCTAAAAGAGGACAGTACAATATTGTAGCCTTGAAATTAATTAGCAACATTGTTAGACAGAACAAAAGTATCCGATTGAAAAACAATGTTTGTTATTGAAGAAACAGCAGAGGGTTTGGGCAGTGTCAAAATGAAACAGAAGTCAGTTTGTGAACAAGGAATAATAGATAGGAGTGAAAGATTAAATAGACTAAAACTAAACTTGCAACCCTTCATTGTTTATCAGAATGGAAAACATTTGTCGCAGTTAACAAGAAAAAAGAAAACATCCACTTCTACTTTTAGGAAAATGAAATTTCAGTTAATATTAATACTAGTTTCATAACTGGTGAGATACAAGTACATGCAATTTATGAAGCTTCTAAGGAATGTCATTAAACAGAGTATTTCGAAAGAACACTGGGATGCAACATCTGCAAATAGTGCAAAAGGATGAAAATACCTGTACTGCTTTTCTTTTAATGGAACAGGCTTGAAAGAAAAGTATTATTATTTATTTATTTTTTTTGCATGTTGGCATCAATCTATGGAGGTTGTTAATGAAAAGTATTTAATACTTCTCAATAAAAAAAAAATGCTATCCATTGATGGGGATCGGAGATGATTGTTGAATAGGGTACCATCTAATGTTATTTGAATCCAAAAATTTAATCAGCACAATGTTTTATCCAGAGGGGAGCTCAAAGACCCCTCCCCCAAAATCTCAAGATTTTTCCTAATTTAGCATAAATTCTTCCCTGAAACTGTTCTTAATGTAGTGCGTTGAAGTCAGTCATACAAAAAAATTCTGGATACGGCCTGGAATCAGCATATTGAAAGTTATGGATGTTTTGAGCATAGGTGCACTGCCCCAGAAGGCATTGAATGTCAAGTATATGACATATATTTAAATATCCAGAACCTGATCCAGTTACTGCACGAAAGGTCCAGGTATCGGGCCTATCAAATTTGTTTTTAAAAATTCAGATAATTACTATATTTTGAAAGCCTGTATAAATTGCAAACTTAATATGTATTTAGAAGGTGATATGCTTAAAAGTATGCATAGAAAAAGTTTCAAACATTAAAGGCGGAAAACTGATATAGACTAATCAGACAAGGGGATATCTGATATAGAGCAAAATAAATATCTTATGTATTTTTACCCCTGATACTGCCCCCCCCCCCCCCAAAAAAAAAAAAATCCTAGGTGCAGCAAACTCATTTTGAGGAATAGCAAATGGGATGGCTATGACTGAGAAGAAGGGTGGAATTTTTCCTTTATAATACCTTTTCTTTCTCTTTGATTCCCAACTTTTCAGCATATTTTGCATTAATTTGAACTTCACATTCTTCATTTCCATCAAGAGACCTTAGCTTTTGGCATGATAGAAAAGCAGTTTTGTTGTCTCCATACGATACTTTAAACACCAATACTTCCTTTAAATTAAAAAAATTAATTACTATTATATCAATGACATATACAAATATTTAACATATATTATATATATATATAGGCGTATGCATGGGCAGGGGCGGACTGGGAAGAAAATTCGGCCCGGGCATATTTCAAACCCTTGGAAGGGCAGGTATTTTGCAGATTGCAGGAACTAAAAATATTGTCAGTAAATATGTCGATATGTATTAAAATATTAAATGTTCACGCGACAGTTATTTTTCTTATTCAGCATGGCAGGGTGTAATGATACGTAATACTGTATAGGACCCCAAATTCGGAATCCCAAAAGACCCAAAATATGGAACTTCAAAAAAAAAAAAAATCAGGATATAATTTGCGCCGTGTTTTTTTTTTTTTTAATATGTCATATTAAAAAGAAGAAAAATAAAATGCAATGAACATGTTTAAGATCGGAAATGTGCAGTTTCCAAAAAAGTTTTTTCTCGATTTTCTGAAAAGGGTTCGTTTTTGCGATTAGAATTAGAGTGTTATTAATTGTTGCTTTAATTGTGAGTTAATATCTTAAAATTTTGCTTTTTTTGTTTCTTGTTGTTTTATTACATTTATTTTTTTTAAATGAGCTCTAATTTTCTCGCGATGCAGAACATTCGCGAAATTGAAATTCGGCGCTTCTCGCATTTTCCCGATCGTCTGATCTTTTACTGCAATTAAGTAACTAGAGAATATAAAATCATATCAGAAATTACTGGAATTATTTTCTTTTATTGTTAAGAGATTAAAATACTATCGGGAAAAGTCTAGGTATTTGGATGTTTTGCTTTCGAATGTAAGCCAACTCCAACTTCGTTTTTTGTGATAATTTCATGACTTATAGGCGAGTGTATACGATAACCAAAAGCAGTGGCGTAGCCAGACCCGAATTTCGGGGGGGGGGGGGGTGTTCTGGAGGAAGGTCGATTTCTCGCAGTTAATTTTACGAAAACAATTGGTCAAATTGATGATTAAAAAAATTATTATAAATGGAGTTTCTAACTTGACTCATTTTAATGTGAAAATTGAAAGGAAAAAAACATATTTATGGACTTATAAAAACAATCTGATTTACGATTTTATATAATTTTCGCTTCAGACAGAATTTAACTAGAACTGAAGCTGTTTCAGGGGAAAATACAAGAGAAAAATACAATATTATGTTAAAAATTAAACACTGATCAAGTTTACGTGTCTTGGGAAGGAAGGTGATTTAACGAACAAGACAATTTCTGAATCTCCAGTCTGAGTGAATACAATGGAAAGAATAAAACTGTTAAGTTAATCCAAATGTTTAAAAAAATTGCTAATACAGAAAGTTAAATATGCAATAAAACAATAGTACCTTTAACAAAAAAAAAAAATAATAAAAATAAAAATAGAACTTAACGAATTTACAGGAATAAAATTTTTGGTCCATAGAACATAGAACTATTTTTAAGCTCAACTGATAACTTTTTCCCATTATCATTTTTAGCTTACTTTCCCGTCAAAGTTTTAAACAAAATTAATAAAGCAGTTGGTAAAGCAGTAGTTAAAATAAGTGAAGTAATTAAATAAAGACTGAGAATGAAAAATTGGAAAGTAGGCTTTTGAGAAGGAGAAAATGTGTGTCTGTCGGTCTGTCTGCCCCCCCCCCCCCCCCCAATAACTTTTGAGGGATTTGTCCGATTCGATTATTTTTCAATCGAAAGATATCGGCGTGGGCATCTCATTTCTACATTTGACTTTTTGATTTGCCCATTTTTTCGCTTAATTTTGAATAGTTCAAAAAATCTTAACATTAGCGCCTATGGGCAAATTATGTGAACTCTGGGCGTAGGATCCAAGGAGCTCCTATGAAGAAGCTATCAGCGTGAAAGATTTTTTGATTTGAACAACCTTTATTCATTTTCGAACAGTTCAAAAAAAATATATATTAACATAACCCCTACGGGGAATTTTCAATCTTATATAAATCATGATCTAACAGACGGATTTGCTTGGAACAAACTTCATCGGAAAAATTTTATGACGTAGAACATGTAAATACGAAGTTCAATCGGAACTAAGGGAGCCTATTTTCATATGAAATTTTTTTTCATCAGGATTTCTAAGGATATTTTTGAATGAATAAATGAGTGAATAAATTCTAAAATAAATAAATGAGCGAACGAATGGAAAAATAAATAAATGAGGGAATAAATACATGAATGGAGTGAATGAATGACTGAATAAATGAAAGAATGAATGATGAGTGAATGAATATGCATTAACTGTTGAAAAAGGTATTTGAAGTAATTAGAACTAAAGCTAAATGAGAAAGAGAGATAGCTGGATTATAAGTTCGAAGTTGGTTTTTAACGGAAAGGCCCGTATAGTTCTGGGCGGAATTTCTTGTTAAATAATGCATTCGTACTAAAAGCGGCAAAAATAAAATTACCTTCAGGAAGTGTGTAGTGAAACTAATTCTGATTCAGCAGATTGTACTTCTTCAGAGGACATCAACTTTCTCTTTTTATAACAATCATCATCAACTTTCTCTTTCGAATTAAAAAAGCTTGTAATAGGTTTATGCTCGCTTCAATATTGCCTCTCATTCAATGCACTTCCCTAAATATATTGGGTTGGAATTCTGGGGGGGAAAATGCGCAGGATGGACAGACCCACCGATGCATAAGGGGTGGAGGTGGTGGATACAGCTTTCACAAGAGGAAAGTGGGTGGGCTCGAGCTCATGGTAAAATATTCATACATGAAACTACAGGCAAAGTAAACGAATATTGGGTTAAAAACCCATTTAAATTAGAATAGTTGATGCTTAAAGAGCGTGAGAAAATAGCCTTTTTATGCCTACAGTACCATTTGTTAGGGGAGAGGAGAGATTGAGAAAAGAAACTCGATCATTTTATCTTCCACTATCTCCCATCTTCGTGTTCTGCACATCTGTTTCTGTATATGCAGCTGAGGCGTTATTATTGAATGGTCAGTAGTGATTGAGGTTAAGTTGAAAGTGGAGAGCAATTAACGCAATCCCCTGTGGTGCTTGAAAGCAACTTTTTAAAAGAAGAAGTCATAAAAGGGTCTTTCTTCCGCTCTGGGCATGAAACGTAGTAAGGGACTGCTGATAAATTGTTAAATGGAGGAGCATTGTGAACCGTCATGTGAAAGATTCTAGTTTCGATAAATTTACTGTTAAAAGTTCGAATTGCTGGCATTTGAAAGCTATTTCCAGCTTCCCTTTTTTTATTCTAATAATGTTTTTTTCCTAGTCTTGTGTGTGTCTACTTTCATTTTCAATTTTCTCTAGACTAGAGACAAATATCTAATATTTGTAGGTCTTATAACTGCAAGAGTTGCACTGAATATATTTTAGTTTTAAATTCGACTGCGAATCAAAACCTTCCCGAAAATGCTGCCAAACCAAAGATTTTCCAACATTTTTCATGCATTTTAGCTCACCAGAATTTAATCTCAACTGGAGCATTTCATGATAGTTCAAAAATATATGCATTCTTTACTTAAAATTAAAAGAAAATCATTAGAACCAATTGCGAACAAAAAGCCTACATTTAATCGATGTACTATATAAAATTATTTCGGGTTCTTGCGGGCTCCGGCTTGCGAGGTATTTAGGAGAGAAACCGCTAGGAAAGTGGTACGATTAGGGGTGCAAGTTTGTCACTCAGTGAATTCCCTTAATTTTTAAAGCTGTTTCCAGCTTTAAAAATTGAGGGAAAAATCTGCAATTTTTTTAAAAAATACCACGATTTGTGCGCAAATTTTTTAAAATTTGAGACTTATTTTGTTTTTTCCTTACACTTTAACGGCAATTTATACTATTCTGAAGTTTTAAAATGTATAACAGATGTACCAAACTTTTAGAAGAATTCCTCAATAGAAAAATAACTATAAAACTATTTATAGATAATTTCACTCATGTTTAGAGGAAGTTTTTGATCCAAATCAATACAAATATTTAAATGTTTTTAACGAAGTTGATAGTTGTTCCATTGTTAACAATAACTCTATGATACTCCCCTCCCCCAATGAGTTACAAGTGGAAGGTGGGCAATTCAATTCTGGAAATTCAAGAGAGAAAGTTTTCAAAACCTGTCGAAAGTGGCAATACGATGTTTGTCAGTTCCGACGAATAGCGCAGATGCTGAGCGGTCCTTTTCTACATATAAAAACGTGTTAAGTGATAACGGCCTTAAAGAAGATAATTTACTTATGTACAATATTTTGTACCAAAATTCTGTACATTTAATGAAAAACCTAAATATTGCATAAAATTGAAAGAAATAAAATTATTCCTTTTTTATTTAAGAAAATTAATTTAATTGCAGATATTCTAGTTTTTATTACATTATATGTGTGTTCTCGCGAACATTTCACGCAATTTGCCGCGAATTTCCGGCTCTTTTTTTCTGCGACAAACTTGAAACACTAGGTGCGACCTAGTACGACCCTATAACCCAAAGGCCCCAAAATTGCCTTTTTTTCGCATTTTATCGTGCTTTTTTTTTTGGCAGTGTTCACTCTATTCAATTGTTATTAAAAAACATATTTTTAGAATAGTATAAAGCGTAAAGAGAGTTAAGGTCTCAAAAGAAGTTTTCGGATATCAACATTTCGGTGGGGTCCCTCTAAGTCTCTAAGTTAAAATTTCGGGGGCGGGGGGGTTGTCCCCCTTTATCTACGCCAGTGACCGAAAGTGGCAATACGATGTTTGTCAGTTCCGACGAACTGACAAACGGCTGCGGGGGGGTTGTCCCCCTTTATCTACGCCAGTGACCAAAAATACTATAAATGAGCAAAATGCTAATAAAAACTTCCAGAGCAAATTATATGAGCTCTGATGCTACTTACTACTTCTTTTTGAATGAGAACCCAAAATCCAGAAAATTCCGAAATCTGGAAAGATGGCGGCCCCGAGAGTTCCGATTTTGCGGTCCCATACTGTATATAAATTTGCTATTAACAGCCGCCGCACTTTAGAGCGTTGCGCAGTGAGACAATCGGCTGAGAAAATTCCGGAGAGAAATTCTCTGGGGCCGCCCCTGAGAATTTGCATCACCTGGATTGAGATATTCTCTGGGCCGTATTTTGTTACTTGTAGGGATTAAAAGTATTGTCAGTAAGTATGCAGATATGTATTTGAATAATATTATATGTCTACAAGATTGATTAATTTTTCTTATTCACCATAGAAGAGCAATAATACGTAATATGTTAATAGCTGCCGTTCTTTAGGGCGTTGCGCCATGAAGCAATCGCCTCACCGCCTTAGCTTTTTCCTCCTGCACTGCTCAAAATTAAAAACATCCATTTTGCGGCTCTCAAAAAATTGCATAATAGACGGCCGCCTAGATTTTCTATATGGACGAGTCGGCCCTGAGAATTTCTCAAGCCAGCCCCGAGAGCTCGTCCATATAGACGACTTAGGCGGTAGCCTAAAACTCAAAACTGATGTTTTTTATTTATTTATTTTCAAAATTTAAGAATAAAACATAATCATTTTTGCTCCTCAGGCAGCCGCTTAGGTTTTCTATAAGGGACTAGCCGGCCCTGAAAAATTCTGCTCCCCCACCCCTTGTGGCCCAACGGCCAGACCCTAGAGATTTTGCCCCATTGCACTCTCTGAAGCCCAGGTTACGGCATAGTTTTGGTCCCCATTTTTTTATGAATATTGTAAAAGCTGTATACTTTATAAAAAAAAGATAGATATTTTGCGACCGGCCCAGGTTGGACCGGCCCACCGGGCATTTGCCCGAATGCCCGCATAGCCAGTCCGCCGCTGTGCATGGGAGTACACAGTGAAACTCAGCATAAAACCAGCACTGATGAGTCTAATCTCATTTTATTTATTTTTTTATTCATGTTTTTAAAATAATTTTAAAATTGAAGATTTTTTTTAAATTTCTTCAATAAATTTATATATATATATATATATATATAATGTATGTGCATATTTATACAGTGGAACCCTACCATTCGTCCAACTTGTTCACGTGAAATTCAACTCACCACTGCATTCGTCTTTGCCCTGCAATTCGGACAGCGCAGCGGGCCAGGGTTGCTAGTTTGGCTATTTTTAAGAAAAAAAACTTGAGAAATAATGCTCATTTTGAACATGTCTGGAAATAATTTGCTTAGCGTTTTGAATTTTTTAAAATTTTTAATACTTTTTGAGATTTTCCTGACAATTTTAACTTTCTAAGGGGGTAGCAAGAGGAAGTGGTTGAAGAAGTGGTTCAGAGGAGGAAAGTAGTAAGAAAAACATTTCCTTCGCATAAATAAAAGAGCAGTGTTACCCCTACAAGAAAACATAGCGAGTGGTGGAAAAATGGCATTGTAGCACTGCTGTGATCAACAGCCTTAACTTGTTCAATGACAATGTTATTGACCATTTTAGAAAAATTCTGAACAATCGTCAAAGGCAGACAACATTGGACAGGTTTTTAGAGAAAGAAACCCAAGATTCTTCTAGTGCAAAAAGACAGAAAAAAGAAAGAACAGCAGAAAGGAAGAAAACATCTGAAGGGATGTTACCTGATGCTTTTATGGAAGGGGAACCCTCTTCCAAACAGTAACATCAACATTCCTCTTCCTCCTCTCAACATTCCACTTATGCCATCAGCTCACCTCAGTACAAGCAAAGTGCAGTTAAATTTTTATTTACCTATAATTTCATGTACAGTACTGTACATTTGTTTTTCATAGGTATAAGCAATCATCTGCAGGACCTTATGTGAAAAAAATAATTTGCCATTCAAACTGCCTCTTGGAACAAATTGTGTACAAATAGCAAGGTTCTACTGTATATATATTCATATGATCATATGCATACATTTCAAATGAATATAAACTATTTGAAAAAAGAGTTTTAAACATTCAATTTGTTTTCAAATAAAATTACTGAAAATAAATGTAGTCAGAGGGGTTCTATTAATTTAGCATATGGTTTAAGCTTTAACATGCAGTCCGGCAATTGCTTTATAAAATATTTTACTTACTAGGTACTACAAAAAAATCTTGAAAAAAGATCATCTCAAGAAATCATACTTTTTCAAGATCCATGCCAGTGTTATATTTAAAAGGAAAAATTCTTGTTTATACTGCTTTATACTACAAATAGTCTAAACTTTTGACTCCAGTGCATATATTGTCCATTTTTCAATACACTGGTAACATAGATATACCCATTTATACCCCCGTCTGTTGGGGTAATTTTTGGTCACCAGGGGAATTATTGGCCACTGAAATCCTGTAGAAATTCAGAAGTTTCTCATATTCATTTCAGCCTAAACATTACTAGATCTTAGTTGTTAGGCCTACAATAGCTGTTAATATACAATTGATCTACTTTTTTTTTCAAAGATAATTTATTTTTTGAAGAATTATGTACTTATTCCTGATAACAGAAGAAGGTGATTATGGATTATGTACATTAGGGTGGGCCGAAAAAACTTTTTTTTTTATTTCGTAGTTGTAATAGCGCGGAAAACTTGCGAATTATATAGAAAAGAAGAAAGAAAAAAAATTATCAAAATCGGTTGACATCTTACGGTCGCGCATAGCCCTAAAGTTTGACAGAATATGAAAAACCTCATTTTTGCGATTTTTTTAAAAATTTTTGAATAATATGTTTTTGTAATGTAACGTCTTTAAATAAAGCTTAAAAATGTTATGTTTTAATCTGGTTTAGACCAGTTGATATCTTCTGGTCGTGCAAAAGCCCCAAAATTTGCCAAAATATTGAACATTTTACATTTTTACACATTTTTGGTACTTGATAGATAATTATTATTTAAATGCAATAGCAGTAGCATTTTTTCACACGAACTGATAATGAGGTATAACATAAAGCTTCCAGATGTTTGTTTACTGTTCTTTAAATGTACTCGAATTTTTAACTTCGAAAACAAATTTTTGTTGCTCTTATTTTTTTCGCAAAATTTGAGATTTCTTTGACTGCTTTTGCAACATTAAATGCCCTGTATTTCCAATTATCTTAATTTTTTAAACACTTTTCACTTGACGTTTAACACTGATATTTACCATACAAAAATTTAAATGCATAAAAAGCATTTAATTGAACTGTAAAAAGTAATTGCACGTAATTAAAGCACAAATGAGCATTAAAATGCATTAATTACGTACGATTACTTTTTACAATTTCATTGTGCACAATGTTCCTTTATTATTTTAAACATTTAATTGTTGAATGTTGAAATAGATAAATCATTTTTATAATTGATTTTGGTATCAACAGGATACCCTCCTAAAAGCGATTGCATACTCTCCCCATCCTGCATACACAAAGAAAGCTATGGAGCCCCACGAACAATGATCGCTTAAAAGCTAAGAGAACACCTGAAAACAATATCCTAAAAATTTCAATATCCCAGTGCAAATGTTGAGACAGGGGTAAATAGGTAGTATATTAGTTAAAATAATTTATTAAAAAATCCTGAATTAGAAACTAAAAGCAAAATAGAAAACTGGATTTAATGGTTGATCTCATCAACGCTCTAAACTCATGGTGGCAGGTATCAATTAAAAATTTGTAGCTCAAGGTTGAAAACTAAATCTGAATGTCATATTTTTGTTAAATGTTATTCAAATTTTTCATTTAAAAACAAATTCTTTGTTCTACTGAATTGCTTTTTTGACCAAATTTGATTTTCTTTGCACTGTGATGTTGAACAGCCTTCATTTCTAACAATATTAACTAATAAATAATTCTTGTTTGAAATTTAAGATATTTTTGACATTACTGTGATACTCTATGTAATGATTGGTTCTGCATGTCAGTTGTGTAACTAGCGACTTGCAGATCCCGTAACTGGGGGGCGAGGGCGCAGGAATTTAGGAGACACTTTTGCCAAGTTTCAAGTGCATTATTTACTACTGGGAGGGGGGGGGGGGTGCAATATTTCATGTCTAAGAGGGAGGGGTTGTGTAATTGTAAAATATTTAAGCTTTTTAAATATAGAGCAAGTCGAAAAGAACCATGCCCGTTTTTAGTTATCACCATCCGATCATTATCTTTTTTTGGTTACTGTTCTGGTATGGCATTGGGGTCATTGCGCGACTGGAAGTTCTTAATTTATTTACACCATAATGAAATACAATTTTGTTATGTTTAAAGCTAAAAATTCTGTAACTAGTACGTTAAAATTAAGTATATTAAAGATAGTAAAAAAAACTCGTAAAAATGTGAAATTTTCAATATTTTGGCTAATTTCGAGGGTTGTGCCCGACCGGAAGATATCAACCTATCTAAACCAAATTAAAACACAATGTTTTTAAACTCTATGTGATGACGTTACAAACTATTACATTACGAAAACATCTAATTCAAAAATTTTTAAAAATATAGTGAAAATGAAATTTTTTTCATATTTTGTCAAATTTTAGGGCCTATGCGCGACCGGAAGATGTCAACCGATTTTGATAATTTTTTTCTTTTCTATATAATTCACAAGTTTTCCGCGCTATTACAACTTCGAAGTAAAAAAAAAAGGTTTTTTTCGGTCCACCCTAATGTACATGTGCATAAAAAAGGGTAAAAATATTTAGCTGTTTTCTACTATAACTATAAACAAAATTACATTTATTTTTACTTTGACCAGAGTTTTATTTCCTTTAAATCTGACCACAACATTCAAGATAAAGCTTCTGCAAGAAGGAAGAAATTGCAGCTAAAATTTTTAAAAAATGAGTGTCGAGAAAAATTCTAATGGCAAAAGAATTAAAGCCATGTCTGATACTAATACAGCTGCTTTACCGTCAGAAAAAAGGCTGTGTTTTAAAGCATCAGATGAGGAGCTAGAAATATCTGAGGTTGAGGATAATAACAATGTCAATATGTTTGGAATTGAACAATTACAAGAGAGTAGAAAATGGGAAAAAAAGTAGTCAGAGATGTCTACCATGTACTTTAAAAACAAGAATATTTTGCTGTCTATTAATACAAAGACCCTTTTCACGTTGGGGAAAATTACAAAAATAGTAGATGAGAAGAATGTTGTAATGAAATTTCTCGGGAGAAAAAAACAGGTAATTTCCAATGGTCCAAGTAAGCACCTTAGAAATTGTTAATATATTTTACGGCCAGTAATTTTAAAGGGAAGTAACACTTTTGTGTGGACACTAGTGTCATTAATAATGATTACAAATGTTATAAGAAATTCTGCCAAGAATTGTAGAGTTGAAGCACTTTTAGTTTAAATAAAAGTGCATTGGGATGTGGCACATAGTGTTCTTTTCTTCCTTATTAATTTTTTAGTAATTATTAAGAGAGGAGAAAATAATTATTGCAGTATTTCTAGTCAAAATGCACTAAATAAGGATAATACATCACATAATTTACTTCAGACATTTATTGCTATAAAAGCAATGTGTGACCAATATTTACCTCATACGTGACCAACATTTACCCCAAAGCTGGGGTAATTATCGGTCACTAAATGAGTTAAATTAAACAAAGTGTACATTAATTATTGGTTAAATGAATATAACAATAGGTCACATGTTATGTCAGCTTGTTCCATGCCAAATTTAGTAATGTTATCTACTAAACTTCTGAAGCTATTCAGATCTTGTTTTTTGCATATAGAAATACAGGGAGTGTGATGTAAATATTTGAGGAGAGGTACAATTCAAGGAACACTGCAATTATCACAGATGTTGACTATTTTGGTCAATTTCAAGTACTTTTTGCAAGCAAAGTTCTTTTTTAGCAATCTTGCACCAAACTGCTATTAAAAAAAAGATCGCCTGTTACAGGTAATCAAAGATTATTTTCTGCAACATTGCTAAAAAAAGAAAAGAAAGGAAGAAAAAAAGAAAATCTTTGGAGTTTATTGAAATAATTAATCTTTGCTTTGATCTCATATATTTTTAAATCTAATAGAGAAATTTGTGCACACTTTCAGTTTTTGATATGGTTACACACAACATATTTTTTTAAAGAAAGAGATAAAGAAATTTCTTTCAAAATCTCAAAGAATATTTAATGCTCATCCACAAAACATCTTTAAGAAATACTTATATAAAAGAGCAAAATTATTCAGAAAAGGCAACGGCAATTTCAAGTTTTGATAGTGAGAAAAATTGTTAATAAACACTATATTCTGTTTCTGAAGTAAATCTTTTAACTGCGCAGTGAATTCTAAAAAAAACCCACTTTACCTACATAGTGGGTTTTTTCAAGTGGGCCCGCCCAAAAAAACATGGGCATGTTCTTTTTTTTTGGGCTGGGCCCACTTTGCAGAACCCTGCTAAAAAATGAATAGATCAATAGAATTGTTTTTTATTTTAAACTACATGCTACAAAAGGACATTATTAAAAGTAATTACAAATAAAAAGCTTACTAATGATACTTCTTGTTTTAGCCACTTATCTGGTACAAATAAAAAGCATGCTTTGTTGGAAGAAAAATGGACTGATGCAACATAAGATGAATTCCGACAATCCATTAGAAAATATTTTCTTTTGCTGAAAAAAATACAATAAGAATAGCAACAACATTAAATAATAATAAATAAAATATGAGCATAGAAATACAAGGACAAAAACACTGAGTGTTTTTATACAAAACAAAAACAATTAAAATAATTTTTGCAATGAAAGAAGAGCATGTCGAATCTAAACATAAGCAAATCTCGTTCGGAAAACTTTGACTGATAACGAATAAGACCTATAAAGATATATTATATGATATCAAAATCTAAATCAAATATAGGAAGGAAAAATGAATACTAATCACTTAAAGATGCACAAGGCAACAAACATTTAAGCAAAGTAAATTAAAAAAATGTATAAAAATGTTTATTGAAATGAAAATGCAAAAAATTAAAAATGAGACAGGACTCAGTGCTGGTTCATCTCAAAAAAAACGAGAAAGTTCAAAAGGTCTCAAAAAAGGAGAAGAAGCAGAACACCTTACAAAATTTAATAACCAAATGGGACCGTTCATAAATGATGTCTCACTTTTCCCCCATATATTTGACCCCCCCCCCCTCTTTGTCACATGTCACGCTATGTTGAATAAACCGGATGTCATACTTCTTGTTACCCCTCCCATCATCACAATTTCAGGGAGCCCCCTCCGCCCTCAAAGCATGACATCATTTATGAATGATCCCAATAAAGCGTTTTGCAAAAGCAAAAACTAATAAAAAGCTACTAGTCCGAACTTTAAGGGGAAAACGTACTACCAGCATTAAAAAAGAAAAAATTTAAATGAAAGAGTTATTTTAAAAAATTATTATTAAGGTTTCCTTCCTGCCGCTGTCAAAGGACTAAAAGTGACACACCAGCAGCCCCTTACAAAAATAAAATAAAATAATCACAAAATATTTAGACAATGACTGGGATTGAATTGACCCCAGATGGATACGAAAATCATTTTATTGCTAGGATCTTTAGGTAACAGAGAATTATTTTATTTTATTCCGGGTACACTTACCAGTGTGTCCCTTTCAGTCCTTGGACTGTATCATGGATGAAACCCTAATAATAATTTTTTTAATCATTTTTTCTTTCGTAATACCGGTAGTTCTCTTTTCCATTACAGTTCAGACTCGTAACTACTTATCAGTTGGTGCATTTGCCCAACGCTTCATTTGGTTATATAGTGCTAAGATAAATTACCCCTGTTCATTTATCTCCCTCATTGTACGAATCAAACTTCTAGCAAAATTCCTACAGAATTTATTACCTGTGTTTTTTCTAAG
Source organism: Octonoba sinensis (assembly GCA_038502835.1). Classification (NCBI taxonomy): domain Eukaryota; kingdom Metazoa; phylum Arthropoda; class Arachnida; order Araneae; family Uloboridae; genus Octonoba; species Octonoba sinensis. The sequence continues at coordinate 8,950,922 of CM076606.1, read as the reverse complement.
GTCCCTCTGAGCTGAAGGACAATGACTAGCTATGAAAGAATGTTTTTAGACTGTTGATGGATATTGATAGGCTTCAACTCCCAAAAGTGAGTTTTTTTTTTACCAGAATTTAAGATATGTAGGGTTTTTATTTTTCTTTCTCAGCTAAAAATATATTGAAATTAGGCTATAGGTACAAGGAAAATTTAAGAGAGCAAAGACAAAAATGGTTAATAAAAGAGAAAGAGACACAAATACTAAAGACTTTATAATTAATTTTATTATTATCCAAGAATTTACGTGAATATTAGCAGTTATTATTACCAAAAAATAAATTTTAAAGAACAAACATTTAAATGAAAACCAACAAAGAATTAAATGCTGAAAACTGCACAGTTCAGTGCAAAAAACACCTAAAATGACCAAGGGTCGCGCCAGTCCATTTTCGGACCCTTCACAAAATTCTAAGCTTCCAAATCGTCCTTTTCACGCCATTATTTCTTATAAAAGCGGAAAATAAGAATAAAATTTTTCAGTACTATATGTTTAAATTTTCCATTTCCACAAAATTATTTGATTTTTCAAAAATTTCTTTAAAATTCACAAAAAGCAGACCCTGTTAAAAAAGGCTGGATCAACCTCTTATGACAGGAATAATTTGAAAGATGACAGAGCACTAAAATGGAAAATTGATATCAACAAGTAAACAACAATAGCGAAACAGGTGATGAGTCCCGACAAGTTTCGCTCGGGTACTTTAGGATTGATCAGAGTAGAGGACCAGCCAAAAGTAGATGAGATGGGTTTTACTGTATGTAAATGTGTATAATATACATAGATAATTAAGATTTCTGTCAGTATTATGTCCTCAAGAATAGCCTTCTAAACATACAGGATTTTAAAACTATAATAATAGTAATAAAATCTATACTTTTTCTATTTGTGCCTGGAAATTTTATCAAGACTTTATTTTCTAAGAAAAAAAGAGAATCACAGATCTTTTACTGGTGTTACTTAAGAATAAAAAAAGTATGATTAATATTTGTATATTCAAAATAACAATTATGTAAAATTTCTTGGGGTCACCCTAAAGTGCAGTAAAGCCCGGGTGTTACCCCTGATACAAAAATGGTACAACCGACTTTTTGACACCGGGGTTCTAGGTTGACAGTTTAAACCAAAGCTGAAACACAAAAACTGCCATGTGTCAAAAACCTTTCAATCCCACTTATGCCTATAGCAATGATCAATTATAATTAAATGTCATCTGGGATTACATTATATTTTGATCAGTTAAAAATGCTGAATCAGTTTACCCATCATGCTAAATCATCATTACAAAAGAAATGTGAGATCAATGTAAAAAGATTAAAAGGAAAATTGAAAGGGGATCAACAATTTTTGAAAAAATACATAAAATATGGGAATTTACTATCAGAGATTGAAATGAGAAGAAAAGCTTAATTTGAGTACCTTGAATATAGTAGATAAAGCTAGTAATCAATAATGAAACCTATACGAAAACGAAAACCATCATATCAGTGTTTATCATGTTTATAAACATTTCGTTGAATGCGAAGCAGTAGTCGTAGTTTGCAAGTTGCACGCAGAGTGTGTCTGTCATGGAGTAACACTCTATCTACATTTATATCTCCATTTACGGTTTTCTTCTTTTTTGTTTAACAAAAAATTATCTATCCTCAAAAAATAAAAGAAATTGCTCCTATATTTGCAATTTGGAACTTTTAAGATAGTATTTCGTAAATGGGATACCCTTTGAAATGTATTAATGAGTTTATTTTTTCATAATAGAGGTGTTTACGTCCTCAGATTTATAAGAAGTTAGCGGAAATTTCAACCGGAGTAGTCGTCACTTTTTTAAAATTATGTAGTCCTTCGTGCTGAGAAATAAACTTTTAATTCGAAGAACAAAATCTGGTCGATCTGTGACATCAGGAACAGGTGAAAACATTAAAAAAAACTACGGCACGGACGTAAAAAAACTGACGGAAAAAACGTTGGCATTTGTTCTTCGGATGATGTCAAGTATTATGAGCATTGACAGAGAGACGAACATTGACAGATAATAAGCAACATTTAGATGGAGGATTTGCAAATGACGAAAATTTGCTCAAAAATGGTACCAAAAAAATTTGAGACGCAGGAAAAAATTCTAATAGACAATCGAGCACCCACCGAACTCACTATTTCGCACCGTGAAACTTCTATCTGTGAGAAAGTATTAACTTCTATCTGTATCAGGGCTCGAAAATTATATTGCCCGACATGCCCGGGGCATGTAAAATTCAGTTCGGGCATGAATCTTTCCTTCCTTACATTCCCAGTAGGGCATGTTTTAATCAAATATTTCTTTCTAAAACTTTAATATTTCGTATTTTATTGAAAAGTCACGACCGCATCCTTACAGACATGCATGTTAAAGAATAAAATTGGTAACGCAATTTAAATTCTGCAAATTTTGACTTGTAACGACTTATGCAATATTTATTTGGAAGGTAATTTTTAAATAATGTAGATTAACGTAAAAATTAATTCTTGATTCAGATATAAAGCGGTTAATTTAATTTTTTGTCTGATTAATGCTGTACGACAAATTCCAGTGTTTTGATTAACATTCAATAAAACAATTTCTGGGAATGTAAATTTTTAGATAAATCTGCTCGGAAAGGCAAGTAAAATTTTAAAGATTTTTTGAGCCCTGACCTGTATCTATAAAACTGCATTGAAAGGAACATTTTTTTAGTCTGTAGATCTGAACCGCAGACTTACAAACATAACCTGAAGCACAGCTTTGAACAGTGAAAAACTATAGTATGCAGCGGTATATAGATAGGGATTTGATGTAGGAGACTAAAAGCTTAATATAAATTTTCAATAAAGCTACTTTTTGAGAATCTGGTTAATTAATAATTGTTACACACGGAATCTATTTTAATAATCAAATTTGACATTCCCGATATTTCGTGAAATGCCCGAATCTTATACCGGATATCCGGTGCCCTTCCGGAACCCCCCCCCCCCCCTACCTATCTCACTACTATAATTTTTTTGTTCAACTAAAAATTTTGCACACACACAGACACACACAAAAAAAACCCCATGCATAATATATTTTTTTCATAAATCCTTGAATCTATTTGGGGGAGAATATGAATTTAGAAACACTACTTGTTTCACAAAGCTTTCAGATGGTGCCATGATCTGACTAGCGATTACCATGAGTTTGTTTTCTGTTAATTTATTTATTTATGCTTTTGTGGAATCAAGATTTTATGCAATAAAATTCAAAATGACCTCTTTCATATTCCACAAGAAATTCTGGAACATTTTCTAATTGATGAAGATGAAACGAATAAAAATGTAGTTGTTTGTCATTCGGCATACATTCAATTATATATACGGACGGGCATTCATTCAGAACTTGGAAAAGGCAGTCCTAATCCTCATCGAAGGCAATCGAGTCTTAAAAATGTTTAACAAATTCCTTTTGGAGTTTTTTCTTTTGTTTATAATTATTTTTATTATTAATTTTCTATCTTTGCTCAAAATTTATTATCAAACTAGGCTAGCTCTAACTTTAAGAAATTTGAGCTTAAATTAATTCTTATACACATTTATTCAATTTTACAAGAGACAAAGTAAACAGCTAACAAAACCATGTATAAACTTTATTAAAATATTAAAAACATTGCAAGACAAAATTTCCAATGACACATAAAAGAGATTTTAAAAGCATACATTAGAAGAAATAACAAACTTTTCTAATATTTCTAAAAATTGTGAAGGAAAAACTTGAATAACAAAAAATATGTTGTTATTTACACATTGAAAGTTGTTTTTAGCTAACATTGCAGCACAAATTTATGTAAACATATGATTTAACACTAATCAACAAATATAATACACTGTGTATAAATTAAATCTCCTGTGAAGGTGTTGTTTCTTCGGCAGAAAGATCAATAAATATTCAATTTAATCTCGATGAATAAATAGTATCAACATGTCACAGGAAAAAATCCATTTTAATTGGCAATGGCTAACTATATATCAGGAACATTAATTACTTTGATTACTTAATGGCATAATTACAAATTTTTTTCATTTCACTTGGAAGGGGCATGTCCTCTCTGGGTCTCTCATAAAATTCGCCACTGAAACGCTCAGCTGAAAAGAATTTATGATATTTTTATGATCCATTTATTATGGAATACTTAATTGTACTTGACCAATATATTATAATTTTGCCATTGTTTTATTTTTTCAATGAATATAAACTAATAATATTTTGTAATCATTTAGCATTAAGTACAAAGTGATAAAAGTTGAATTGTCATTCTTCACTAAATAAAACAATTAAGTAAGAATGCATTCTTTTTTTGTTGCAAATGATGCATTTGCTACCCAAAAACAATGAAAAATCCAAATTAGTTACTCATTAAAAAACATAATAAAATTTTGTGAAAACTTTCTGCGTTTCCAGCAATTTAACTTTCTAGCTTGCTAAATGCTGTTAAAATAAACATTCAGATTTGTTAATACAGTGAAATCTCAATTGAGACAACAAAATATTTGTCATAACGAGCATTCCGTTATGACAAAATATTCTTTTAGGGCACTTGCAGTAATGGGATTTCACTGCGTATTTAAATTACTAATAAATAGCTTATACATTTCAATATTTTATTTGTTTTGAAAAAATTGTTATCAAAGTGGTTTAATGAATAAGTAAGAGTTTGGAAGTTGGTGGCCATAAAATCTAACATTCAAAAGAAATTTAAATTTGGTATTAAAAAAAATTAGCTACAGATTCATATATGAATGTCTTATCTAGGCAAGACCTTAAATTAACAAATCTACTTCCCCCTCACCCTCCGGTGAAGATAAGCTTTAATATAGGAGCTTAGTATGACATAAAAAAATCGAAGGACAACCAGAACAGCTTTACATTTCAAGAACATTTTACCAGATTATATCACAGTTGAACTTTTATGAAAATGACAAATATACAGACATGACTTAATAATTTTTCAGAACAATTTTAATTGATGACAAATAATACACTTGAATGTTATACTTCTTAAATGAGAATCTCAAAACCACTTTAAAAGTTTTATATTTTAATATTCTCAGAAAGGCTCTCATTTACCCAAAGAGGGGATAGTGAATACAAAGTTTATGATTGAAAGATGAAAAAAAGTATTTATTACCTTCCCTTAAAAAAAAAAAACAATGCAAGAAAGACAATAGTTAAAAATAAAACAGTAAAAATCTTTACAACACAAAACGGGAAAGAATATGAGTTATGACTTCAAGCTTCCATCTTTATTTTAATTCAGATCAAGAATAGTGTCCTGAAAAGAAAAAATAAAGAACTATTTAATAAAACATCAGTCATGTTTCGTGTCATAATAATTTTAAGCAGTAACCTTTCCAGCCAAGTTTTTGAAGCAGTAAATATTTCCCAGTAAAAAACTATATTTAAGGCAAGTAAATTACAAGACATTTTACCTAGTTATTTAATTAATTATTAAGCATTTAAGTACAAATGAGAATATTTAACATTCATTAACTATTCCATTATATTATCTTTTTCATTCCAAATACTGTTTAAACCAATAAAACCTGTTTAACCAGAAAAAAAAAGGAAGGATTTTTTTTAGCAACTCTGCTTTTATGAACTATGTATGCAGACATACTGAAATGTACCCCACATATACAAAATAGTTGGGTAAATGACTCAGAAAGTCAAAAGCACCTTTCCTATTTTCAGAAGGAACACAGAAATACAGATTATTAAAAAATAATCGTGAGTAGCAGGGCCCGATTAACATTTTGAATCACTATAGGCACAACTCATGTTTGGGGGCCCCTCACGCAACAAAAATTTTTTAGACATAAAATTTTAGGGGCCCCAAAGTACAAAAACTAATTTGTATTTTAAATTTTAAAGAGTCACACCAAAATTTGGGGGCCCCCAAAGCGCAAAAACTAATTTGTTTTTAAAATGTCCAAGAGTCAGACTAACATTTGGAAGCCCCAATGTGCAAAATGATTTTGTTTTAAATTACAAAATATTTGAATAAAATTTGGGGCCCCCCAAAGTGCAAAATCGATTTTATTTTCAAATTTCAAATTGTCAGACCAAAATTTGGGGGCCCCCAAAGTGAAAATTCTTTGCGGTTTTAAAATAATTTAATAACACCAACTTTCTCTGAAGCAACAGACCACAACAGTTTGTTTTTGGAAAATGCTATTTTTAAATATTTTTCTAAACAAATTTTAAATTACAAAAAAAAATAATTAGGGGCTCCCCCCTCAAAGCGGGGGCCCCAGGCGCGGCCTCATGGGCCTAATGGTAAATTAGGCCCTGGTGAGTAGGATGATTATGTTCTAGAGGTAAGCCGGTTTCTGGATTTTTTAGATTACTTCTTCAAGCCTTGCCTTGAGTTGCAGCCTGTAAATTTTACTGTTTCACAATCTTAAATGTTATTACAAAGTTGACCAGTCATGAAACCATGAATGATACTGTAGAAATAGTCAAATTACAAGAACACTAATTTGCTTGGAAGCAATGGTGCACCCAGGATTTTGATTTGGGGGGGGGGGGGGGATAACAAAATCAAAGTTAGGGATAAATCGGATATTGATTTCTCGGCTACCCAGCAGACCCGGACTGGCTCCCTCTGGGGCCCTTGGGCAGGTATTGAAACGGGGCCCCTTAGAGGAAAATTTTCCCCGTAAATTTTTTAACGATTATGTGTCTGGAAAGTCTCTTGCTTTGTTAGGGTCATATATAGTATTTAAACTGGTGTGATTTTTATATTAAAGAAGAAAAAAATCAAAACAGTGTTTTAAAGTTTTGCTTGACAACTGTACATTGAAATTTCAGTACCCGATCTTGGACATTTCCAAGACGGGGCAAAACTTAAAAATGCCGCCCCCTCCAACCAATTATTGTTGATATTTCATATAACTTTTTATGCAATGGCCATTTTTTCCTTTGAGGATATTTCCCTTTGGGGGGGCCACTTTCGGCAATGTTCCCACTCATTAGCTCAACATTAGGGGACCAGAGCCATATGAAGGGTCCCTCTTAACTGGAGATATGAAATTCTGATAGTTGAAGGGGGTCCAGGGGTTTCTCCCCCGGGAAAATTTTTGAAAACTATATACAAACTGGTGCAATTTGAGGCCTTGGGAGACGCTTTGGGACTAAACTTACTTTTGGAAGAAAAAAAAGCAAGCAAAAGCTTTTTGAAATTTAAACGCTTTTACTCACAAAAATGATAATAAAAATTCAGAAAAAAATTGGCATATTTGTTTTAAATTCAGAGGGCAGGACCTTCCCCTCCCCCTCCTTCTTACTAACGCCCATATTGAAGAGCCAAGTGTTTGCCGTCTCAAACGACATTTACAAGCTCCCACCTCTTCCCAAAAGGCGGCTTTGAAAGTTTCTAAAAGAAAAACCATTAGGTATTGTCTTCGCAGATCACGATTTATACGCATTTCACTACCACAAGGTGGGGAAACCTTGACTTTTTAAAATTGAATTTTTTAATTTTGACATTTCAAAATTTGCCGCCCTCTAACCTCAGTTTTAGAATTTCCAACAGTTTATACAAAAAAATAATTCTATTAATCGGTTTTAATCGTTAAAAAAATAGCAAATGAATGATAAAATCAGAGCGCCGAACTAGGATTTTATTTCTCTTCCAAAAGTTAAATTTTCTTAGTTAAATATTTTTTTTTTCTTTCTCTCTTTTTTTTTTTTGTGCATCACAGTTGAATTTGCCGTTTCCAGAAGTGCCGCCCGGGGCATGGGCTCCGGCTTGCCCCACCCTAGTTCCGGCACTGCGAAATTTCATACTATTTTCACCATTCTCACTCATTTATTATATCTAAGACAAGAGCACTGACTAAAAAATAAACTACTATTTATTAAATTAACGAATTTTTTAAAGGAGTTTTCACTTGGGGGCCACTGATAAACCCGTAAAATTTTCAAAACTGTTTCCATGGCCAGGCCCGTTCAGCTGAGCATTAGGGGGGATAGAGCCACATGAAGGGTACCCCTTAATAGGGATGCACCGATCAATCGGCAATAATCGGTAATCGGCCAGTATCAGCATGTTTGCCGATTAATCGGTATCGGCTTTTTTTAGCCGATTGATCGGCCAATCGGCAAATATTTATTATTTTTTTCTTTTAAGCATTTTTATTATTAACTCTCTGGTTTATATAACTGAATGTATGCTTTAAATATTTTAGATTTATTAAATTATTTCAAAATAGTTTCAATTCAATCAGGAATAGGCGGACAATTTTAGGAAGTAAAAAAATTACATTCGTTAGTGCATTAAATTATGTATTTTTTCATGAAACAACAACAGTGGAAATGGAAATCATTACTATTGAAATGTAAACTATGATGAATTTAAAAAAAAATTTCTATATGATTAAATTTAATTTTTAACAGTACACAAAAGAGTATGTAAGCATTTGAATGAAATTGTTCAAACAATTTTTTAAATATTAAATTAATAATAAAAAATATAAAGTCAAAATAATGTTGACAACATTAAGAATACTTGAAATTTAATATTCTTAAATTAGAATGTAAATGCATAAACATTTCAGCATTTTCTGGGCATAACCTGTTTCTATTAGGTTCGTAGATATTTCCACCTGTACTAAAAACTCTTTCACTTTCTACAGATGATGGTGGTGCACTTAAATACTGCAAGGCTAAATTACTGAGATTTAGAAGTTTTTCTTTCAATAATTTCCACCGCAGGGAAGAATCTTCATTTTTTGGTAGAAGTGATACTATTTTGATCAGGCTCACTATTTTGTGTTGATTTTAAAGCTTCTAAAATCCAGTTTTCTATTTTGTTTTAAAAATGGGTTGTTAAACTCAAAGCATGTCAGAATAGATTATGACAAAAAAATAATAATAATAATAAAAAGCTCAAGATTGTCAGTTAGCTAAAATTAATTAATCGGCTGATAAATTTCAGCCGATTGATCGGTTATCGGTAATCGGCCAATTTGCTGATCGGTGCATCCCTACCCCTTAATTGGAAATATGAAATTCTGCCAGGTGAAGGGAGTCCGGAAATTCTTCCCCGGGAAAATTTTGAAAACTATATGCAAACTTTTGCATTTTGAGGCCTTAGGAGACGCATTTGGGACAGCAAAAATATTAGGGAAAAAAAAGAAGCAAATAAAAACTTCTTAAAGTTTAAAAGGTTTTATTCGTTAAAGACTCATAAAAATGCAGAATAAAATTAGCATTTTTTTATGCAGGGTCCGAAAATCCCGGGCGCCTGGTCGCCCGGCGACTAAAAAATATGCTTTGGCGACTAATTCGCAAATGAAAATATTATAGCTGGCTCCTAAAAATTTTCCCTGGCTCCTAAGATTTTCGCACTTTTGTCGGACTCTGCTCATATGGAAGAGACACGTCTCTGCCTTCTCAAACGACACTTGCAAACTAACCCCCACCCCGCCTTTTCCAGAAAGGATGCTTTGAAAGTTTGTAAAAGAAAAGTTATTACATTGTTTGAGCATAGCATGATTTATATCTCACTATTACGAGGGCGAAAAAACCTTGGCTTTTTTTAAAATTTCAATTTTTAAATTTTGACAATGCAAAATTTGCCGCCCCATTAAAACTGCCTTCCTAAGAGCCCTTGCCTGCCACAGGAACCAGCCGACTCATCGACGACGCAACATTATTCCGTATAACTCATTTTTAAAGCTTCCTACAGTTTATACAAATAAATACTTCTGTTAATCGGTTTTAATCGTTAGCAAAATAGCCGATCAATGATCAAATCGGAGCGCTGAACTAGGATTATAATTCTCTTTCCAAAAGTTAAATTTTCAAAAATAAATATATATTTCCTTTTTTATTGTATTTTCTTTCTTCTTCGCTTTTTTGTGCATCACAGTTGAATATGCCTAACCTCAGAAGTGCCGCCTGCCGCCCAGGGCGTGGGCCCGGGCGTCCCCCCCCCCCAGATCCGGCACTGCATAGTAATAATACTTTCATATAATTACTTTCTCACGGTTCCTTAGTCAACTTGTTGTGGTATAACCTGTCCTGTTCATGATGTTGTCTATCTATTCATACATAAATACTGAGCTTGATAAGGTATAAGAAATAAGATTTACCTTTTATTTTTTAGCAATTTTTACGAAAATGCAATTTTTAACACATTATTATATATTGCAAAAGGCAAAAATTAAAGAATTTTTTACTACTTTATGAAACCAAACTGCCCTTTAAAATACCAGAAAATCGTCATTTATTAAAAATTTGAAATTGATTATGAGTGTAAAACGCGATTTTGGATCGGTTTGAGGCAATTACCACAGAAAGAAAAGTACGTCTAATGCTCTGAAAAATACGAAATGTATATGTAAATGTATATTGTATGATTTTGAAGAAAAACAATCACAGAAGTAAAGTAGGAATGCAAGACCGTAGCCAGGACTTCCTTTTCAGGAAGAGGAGGCACCAAACATCAGGGCCGTTGCGATGTCAAACAAATGGGGGGAGGGGAGGGTTAAAAATGGGAAAGTATATGTATATAGTAGAAATATATATATAATTATAGAATATTACCTATAAATGTGTGTGTGTCACTCATTTCCCTGCACTAACGTCATAAGTCAAAAATTTACGATGCTTGAATTCGCAACTGTAGCGAACACTAGAGCTGCAAAGTACATATAATCGTCGGTTTTCTCCCAGGGAATTTAAATGAAAGTCGGGCATTTTGAAAATTACCATTTTCAGTAAAAGAAAAAGTTATTTCACTGATTTTTTTAAATTTGTTTTGAACAGATGAGAAGTTTGAGGACCCCTGGCGGTAAAATAAATATGGGGGCCACCTTAAAATATTCTTGAAAACATTAATGTTGCCCAGTATATTTGAATTGCTCATTTTTTTCATCCAATTCCTGTTATGTACAATTTGCATGAAACATCATTTATTGCGAGGGTCTACCTGTATCCATGTGGTCTACAGTATGGGTAGAGGGTGGGCCGTGGTAGCCTAGTGGGACTTCCGGAACGTCGGACTTCCACCTGGAAGGTCGCACATTCGATACCCACTGAAAACCACCATGTATACTTGGGGATATGTGCATGTAAAATCCGTAGACCCCACTACCTCTCCCCGTGCGCAAGCAATCCTAAGGCCTCAGCTAACAAGTAGGGGTCTGGTGGAGAAAAGTATGGGGAGAGGAAATTTGAAATAATGAAGGGGCCTTTTCAATTCGGGGCCCCCTTGGTCGGCGCCGCCACGTCCGCCCACTGATCTTTGTTTCTCTTTTTGAAGTTGGCTTTTGAGCCGTTATCAAATCCGTTCACGTTAGCAGCTCCGACAAGTGAGCAAGCAATAATATTTCATGTGAAGTGCCTCATTTAGCTAGTTTTGATTTTACAGGTTCATACAAAGCAAGTCCAATTGAGCCATCGACCACTGTTATGTTAAAGTTTTAAAAGTCTTAAAACTTTTGTAAGATTGCGATAGTGAAGCATCCTGGGAAAAAGTGTAATGAAGCAGATGCAAATAGTTACGAAAAAATGAAAAATCTGTATAAAAAAAAATTCAGATAGAAAATTATGTTCCCCCTCCTCGTTTGGGGGCCCCCTAACCCGGGGGCCCTCGGCGATTGCCGACCAGCCGACCTGGCCAGTCCGGGCCTGATACCCAGTATCGCTCCTGTGACTTAACTGTACCGGATATCCGGCTCTGGTGTTTAACATCTTTAAATTCTATGCATAAAAATCAAATTTTACATGCTGGATAACCTGATTTTTTATGCAGGGACTAAATCGGGTTCCAGGTGTTTAAAAAAAACAAAATCAGTCAGATACCAGATACAGTGCTCCCACCGGCCTCACAGAGTTTGTATCAGATTTTGGAGCAGATAAAAATGGGCTTTTGTATCAGTTTAGAGCAGAAAAAAATGGGCTTTTGTATCAGTTTGGAGCAGAAGAAATCGACTTTTGTCTCAGTCTAGGAGCCAAATATATCAACTTTTTACCATTTTTGGAGGATTTTTTTTCTTTATTTTTTAAATATTAAGTGGCTGTTTTAAAGCAATATTATTTTCATACATCAAGGGTAAGGAGCAAGTCTTCAAAATGATAGGAAATGTAAACGTCAGCTATCTTTCGGAACTGGATTATTTTGATATTTTTAAAGAAATTATTCATAACCTATTCAAAAAGTAAGACTAGTATAACCATTATAAAGGTGTTTTTCAATACTTTTTTCAAAAAACAGATTATATTTTTAAAAAGTTTTCTTGTTTTTTTCCTCTGTTAATAGTTAAGAATAGCTGGAAGAAAGCTTAAAATTTTCTTCTTTTTAAAAATTATTGCATTCCTTCTTTTCTTGTTTAATAGCTAAAACACTATTCTTTCAAGAAAATAAGCAAAAACAAACTAATAAGAAAGGTTCAGTTTAACTATTTTAAATTATTTATCAATGATAATTTGTTTTTTAAATGGTACTTATTAATGATTTGGAAGTAAATGGCACCAAAAGTAAATTGCCGAGTTTCATAATTTTGCAGCAAGAAAATTCAAAAACCAAATTCTATTTTTCAGTTCTATAATAGAAAGGCAAAATGTATTTTTTACTATATGTTGATAATTTAATGCCTAACAATTTATTTATTTTTTTCCAACAATTTATTTTTACATCTTTTAAAAATTGTGTAATAGTTACAATTAAATTTTAAGAGCCCTAGGGCTACAATTATTGAATTCTGAAAGCAACTAAACTGAATTAAAAGAAAAAGGAAATTCAGGATAATTTCATAACTTTCAAATCCAATTAAAAAATTGAAACTTTAAGCAAGAGTACTTTTGTGAGGTCGTTCATCCACGCCAAAATTTCCATTTCTTCTTATAATATTGCTTAACATGTAGTTTGCTAAAGATCATCAATTCATTAAGATATACCTGCTTTTTTTTAACTTAATCGTAATTTTTTTATTCATTTTGTTCTTTATAATTATGTTTTATGTTTTTTAATTGCTTGTGGTTATATGATATTGATGACAGAGCTTAAAGAGTAATGAGAAAAGAAACAAAAGCTGCAACTCAATGTTGAATTTTACAGCGTTTGAAAGCCTACCTCAAAACACTTTCGGGAACAAAAATATATTTTAAAACAATGTTTTTATTTAAAATAAAAATTAATTTTATTAATTTACTTGAGAAGAAACATTATAAATGCTTAAAATGAAGATAACCCGATTTTTGTGGCCGATGCAAAAAGATTGCAGAACGTATGCGCTCCTTTGCTTGCACGTGGAACGTAGGCTTAAGGAATTTTAAAGAATTATTATAATGGAGCAGCACTCTTTTAAATATCTGTTCTGTTATTGATTTTTCAGATTGATTAGTATTTCCTAAACATTAGAAAACACAAAGTGCACTGAGGAAAAATGCTAAGTTTTTTCCCCCACGTTCCACGAAATTGTAAACTTTTAAAACTATTTCAAGAAAAACTTACTAAATAAAATGCTTAACATAAATAGTGATAAGATGAACGATTTTTCTCTCTATAATACTACAAAATATTAGAAATAGTCTCACTGTTTCTTCTACAAGCGTGGAATACTGATAGGAAATGTTATTTCTTTAAATTCTCACCACTTAATTCAAAAGTAAAATTAATTTTGTTAACTTACTTTTGGTTTAAGCCTTTAACATTGTAAACAGTAAAAGTCAGCTAAGTTGCGACGTACCTCCCGACACTCAAATTTATTTCCAAATAACTGATTAGTTGGTTAAATCCGCCACTTGGGGGCGTTGCCGGTTTTCCCGATCGAGAATTTTCTCGAATGCACATCACGTGTCATCGATGCATGTGCGTACACGTGCTCAGCGGTATACGCAAATCACCCTCCGGTATTTAAGCGTAGTGCTCGCTTGCTTCTCTCTCTTAATCCTTTTAGAACTTCCTTTGCGACGTTCGCTCAGAGGGCGAGCGGGAAGTTGACGTTTTTACCCGGTGTGATGGATTATATGACTTAGGATACTTTATTAGGGATAGCTGTTTCTTGAGCTGCATCGACTCTGTGTGAAATGCCCGATAGTTAAATTTTTTTTCGTAAAATATAAAAATCTAGTCAACTTTATTTTTTTACGAATGGCTTTAGGTGATATTTTTAATGTTGTATTGTGAAGTTATTGTGATATTTACATAAATAAATCTCTGCTGTTTTTTTTTTTTAGAATTGTATTAGCTTCGAATCATTTCTTAGCAAAATAATGGGTCCTTTAGAAGGGATAATGGCCCATCAAGGGTTATGGGCCCAGGTGCCCTTCCCTGTGCATTGTTGACTAGTGCATGTATGAAAGTAAAAAAAAAAAAAAAAAAGTAAAAACTCGGTGCTTCGAGTCGGGGAGGCCAGCAAAGAAATTTTTTGGAATAAGTAAAAGGAGGATCTGTCTTTGGGTAAAGAGTCAATACGTTGTGTGTTTATAATTGTGTATTTTTTTTATGTCAAATTTTAAAATTCTTCTCGAGCAACTTCGTCATGGCAAGTCCGTCATTTACAATCGAAAAGTTGAACAGCGCAAATTATATAGAATGGAGCACAAATATGAAATTTCTTCTAATGGAGAAGGACTGCTGGGAAATCGTCGAAGGCACGGAAAAACTTCCGGTAGTGAGCAAAGAAGCCGAAATTACCAAAAGGGACGTGAAGGAATTTATTTCCCGAAAGCAAATGGCTTTATCCTTAATTTTTCTAAATATCGAGCAGGACTTAAGAAAAATAGTTGAAAATATAGAAAACCCTTCAGAATCCTGGAGAAAGTTAAAAGAGCATTTTTATCCCGACAATCGGTGCATTCGTATGCAACTTTACGCAGAGTTAAATAATTGTTAATTGGAATCTGGCGAGAAGTTAAACCTATATGCAGCCCGCCTCAGGCGTATTTTTGAAAAAATAAAAATCGCTCATGAGGATTTTCCCGAGGATTTTATTATATACCAGCTCTTGCGTAGCCTTCCTGAACAATTCGATCATGTCATACAAGGAATATTGTTGCGACTAGATGAAACTTTTAGATTCGATAAAATCGTCGTTGACTTGATAGTCGAAGAAAGACATCTAGAATTACGTGATAGTAATCGGTGTAAAATCGAAGTCTCGCATACTGAAAGGAAAAGAAGTACCAAGTGCTACAAATGCCATAAAAGTGGCCATATCAAAAGGAACTGTCCACTCTGGAAGGATGCTTCCCATCAACGGACAACGAGGAGCCCGGAGTCTACTGACGATAGATACAGAGGCCGACGTGGGAGTCCACAGCGGAATGCAAGTTCCTCCAAGGAGCGAGCCCGTTCCCCATCCAGTACACGATGTGAGTACCATGACTTTTTTATCTCAGAATCCAACATTAGTGAGGTAAATGAAAAACCCTCAAAATGGATCCTTGATACTGCAGCTTCACACCATTTTTGTGCTAATCGAGATTGTTCCGAACTTTTACCCCTGTTAAAAATGTAAAAATTGCGGTCGCAATTAAAGACCAATGTTTCCCAATTGAGGGAAAGGGGGAGATAAAAGTTAGATTTGGCAATCGATCTGTTGTTTTACAAGATGTCCTGTACTCTCCACGCTTGAGAAGAAATATATTATCAGGTGCAAAATTTGACCAGGGTGGTGCAAAATTTTGGGGTGAAGGAGGTTTCGTGAGAGTTTCCGACAAAAATGATGAGTTGATTTTAAAAGCTATTTTAAAAGACGGTGTTTATATTACAGATTCTATTAAGTCTAGTCAGCTCCCTTTAAATTGTAGTCAAGTTGTTATAAATTCTAGTCATATAAATAATGAAACTCCAGTGAAAAATAATCAAATGGATGATTTGAAACTTTGGCACTAACGCCTGGCTCACGTTAACGTTAAAAGTATTAAGAAAACTAGTGATCTAGAAAGCGTTAACGGTTTGCCTAAATTTAAAAATTCTAATATATTTTGTGACGACTGTAAAATATTAAAATTTAAAAGAGTCAGTTTCAAATCATTACACGGTATAAGATCAAAGTACCCGCTCCAACTTCTTCATGCAGACGTTTGGGGTCCTTGCAACATTGAAGGAAGGAACGGGGAAAAATATTATTTATCTATAATAGATGATTTTTCACGGAGATGTTCATTATACCCATTTAAAAATAAAAGCCAAGTCTCTGAGATCTTTAAGCAACATATTTTACGATCGGAGAGGTTTCTTGGCAGAAAAGTAAAATGTATTAGAACTGACAACGGGACAGAATTTGTAAATAGAGATTTTTATAATTTTTGTAATAATCATGGGATACGCATTTAAGACAAAAGGCTATCGTATCTGGATACCAGAAACGGGGAAAATTTTGGAAACCATCAATGTTTCATTTAAAGAAAATTATTTTTATAAGGATGATTTCAATAGTATACCCGATAGTAATGTTATAAATTGGTCTCTAACAACCCCTAATAATTCTGAGCAGGAAAGTGATTCGGATTACGAAGAAGCGAGGGAGAATCAGAAACCTGAAACTTCGGACGATTCTTGTAAGGAATCGGCTTCTGAGATAGAATCAAATTCAGAGGGGGAATCTTCTGATGAAGATAATAGTTTTAAGACTAAAAGGGATACTATATGGTTTAGAAAGGTGGTTCCAAGACCGGATGGATCACGTAACGATATCTATTATTTTGAAAAAGGTCACACCATCCGTTTAAGAAGCCTAAATGATGTAGAACGTTACTGTAAAAATAAGAATATATCCTACGATCCTCAAATTTTTTCTTTTAGTGGACGGGATACTTTTCAAGGGGAAATTCCAAGTAATTCTGTTAGTTCAAGTGTTAGTGAGTCCTGACTAGACCGCGAAATTAAAGTGCCTAATTCTTATAAACAATTCTTAAAATCTACAGAACGGGAGGAATGGCGTAAAGCAATGGAATCAGAGATTGCAATTATGTAGGAAAGGAATGTTTGGACTTTAGCCAAATTACCGGCAAATGCTAATCCAGTAGGATGTCGGTGGGTTTATACATTAAAGAAAAACGAAAAAGGAGAAATTGTCAGATTTAAAGCTAGACTTTGTGCTCAAGGATTCTCTCAAGTAAAAGGATTAAATTTTGAGGAGACCTTCAGCCCTGTTGTAAATTTCAGTGTTATTCGTTTTTTCTTTTCATTATTAGTTGTGTGTCAAAAATGGTTAAATGTTCAATGTGATGTTAAAAATGCTTACCTGTATGCTCCTATAGATGATAAAATATTTATGTGCCAACCCCCAGGTTTTATAGAAAAAGGAAAAGAGAAATTATATTGTAAATTAAATAAGGCAATTTATGGCTTACATCAAAGTGGCCGCTTGTGGTTTTATGAAATTAACAGTATATTAATTAAGTTAGGTTTTAAAAAGTTTTCAAGTTGCAATTGTGTTTATTTTAATTCTAACGTAATTTTATTGTTATATGTTGATGACATTGTAATTTTTGGAAGAAAGGATTCGGACATTAGTAATGCTTTAAAATTATTGAATGAACAATTTGACTTAAAAGTATTGGGAAAGACGCAAAAATTACTTGGCGTAGAATTCGGAGAGGACGAAAAGGGCCTACACTTGCATCAGACTTCTTACATAGAAGAAGTATGTGAGATATATAAAAAATTTCGTATTCCCAATGCATCTTTACCTATTAGTAAGGGAATTGTTTATTCTAAATTAAATTGTCCGAAAAAGGATGAAGAAATTAAAGAAATGTCAAACATACCGTATAGAAATTTGTTAGGATGTTTAACTTTTATTGCGAATCGAACCAGACCTGACATATCATATGCAGTTAACATCTTTAGTCAATTCCAGAGCAATCCAGGACTTGTTCATTGGAATGGATTGTTAAAATTATTAGGCTATGTTTATCAAAGTAAAGATTTAAAACTTTTTCTAAATTGCAATAAAGTTCAAATTATCGCGTTCACTGATTCCGATTACGCGGCAAATCGTGATGACCGAACTTCAATCGGAGGTCAGCTAATTTTGCTTGATAATTCACCCATTGAGTGGCGAACTTTTAAAGAAAAGAGTGTAAGTTTGTCTACCATGGAAGCCGAATTTATCGCAATGACTGAAGCCGTGAAGGAGTTAATATGGTTCGACAGAATTTTGGACGAATGTTTTGAAAATAAAATGATAAATAGATCTGAAGCTAAATCTTTACTTTTTGCTGATAATCAAGCTTCGATTGAATTTATAAAGTCGCCATTAGAAAACCACCGAAGCAAGCATATTGATGTTAAACTTTTTTTTATTAGAGATCTAGTGTATAAAAATATTTTTAATATTAGACATGTTTCTAGTAAAGATAATTTGTCGGATATTTTCGCGAAACCGCCGACCCAAGCCGAATTAGAGAAATTTGTTGAAAATTTTTTTTAAATAAGTGCAATATAATAAATTTTTGTATGAATGTTCTAAGTACTTGTTTTAACATCAGTCAGTTTATTTTACTTTTATACAAGGTTTAATATAAATTGTTATGAGAAATTTTTATGATTGAATTTAAAAGTAAAATTGTCATTATAAACGTAAAAGTATATTAAGTGTAAATAACTGATGTATAATTTTTTTTTTTTAAATAGAATTGTGTATAATATGCTGATTTGAACTGTTACTTGTAGTATTTCTTATTGCATTGCAGATTAAGTGTGCTTATCTACATTCATACCCTGTGACTTTGTAAATTTGAAATTAGTGACTCTAATTCGATATTTGGACTTGGAAGTGCTACTGATGTGATCATGTTGCTGTTTGTGATTGTCAAGTGCTCATGTTTTTCAATATATTAGAAATGTTAATGGGTGTTTCTGTATTTTACCCATGAAAGAAAAATACTGGTGTTAATATTAACAAGTTTCATTTTTTGTAAAAGGAATTTAACATATATGTTAAAGCCTAAAGCCATGTGATATTTTTTATAGTAATAGTGTTTTTACTTTTCATTAAGATGATGAGAAGGGGAGGCATTGATAGGAAATGTTATTTCTTTAAATTCTCACCACTTAATTCAAAAGTAAAATTAATTTTGTTAACTTACTTCTTTATTTGGTTTAAGCCTTTAACATTGTAAACAGTAAAAGTCAGCTAAGTTGCGACGTACCTCCCGACACTCAAATTTCTTTCCAAATAACTGATTAGTTGGTTAAATCTGCGTTGGCGTAATGGCGTTGTCGGTTTTCCCGATCGAGAATTTTCTCGAATGCACATCACGTGTCATCAACGCATGTGCGTACACGTGCTCAGCGGTATACGCAAATCACCCTCCGGTATTTAAGCGTAGTGCTCGCTTGCTTCTCTCTCTTAATCCTTTTAGAACTTCCTTTGCGACGTTCGCTCAGAGGGCGAGCGGGAAGTTGACGTTTTTACCCGGTGTGATGGATCATATGCCTTAGGATACTTTATTAGGGATAGTTGTTTCTTGAGCTGCATTGACTCTGTGTGAAATGCCCGATAGTTAAATTTTTTTTCGTAAAATATAAAAATCTAGTCAACTTTATTTTTTTACGAATGGCTTTAGGTGATATTTTTAATGTTGCATTGTGAAGTTATTGTGATATTTACATCAGGGTTCGTACTCTTTTGGCAAAACAAAAAATAAGAACTTTCTAAGGACTATTTAAGGACCTACAAAAAATTGTAAGGACCTCACAAATTTTTCGAAATATACAAACCGTACAGTTTGTACAGCTCTTCGAAATATACAAATTGTACAGTTTGTAAGGAAGCATAATTGAAAGCGGAAATTGATTTAACATAATATTTTTATTAGGAACACAACACAAACACTTTTATGGAGCTCTCTTTGACTTGTCGCTTTTCTATTCTAGTGTCCAATACAGTCAGGGAGTTAAATAATCATTGAGCTAGTAATAAGAAGCACACAACACAAGCATATATAAGCAAATTATTATGATATGAAAAATAATCAAATATGGTTAGTGCTATAAAATACAAGTTAAATGAAAAAACAATTAAAAAAAAAAATCTGTTAAACAAAACGCTGCACTTTGTCTTGAGAATTTGTGTTTAATTTAGATTTTTTTTCATTTTACTTAAGTTACCAGCCTCTCAATTTAGGTTTACTTAAATTTTTATATCTGCCATAAATATTTTTTAAAAATTATTTAGAAGAGCTTACAAAAATTCAGAAAAAAACTTTTTCAACTTGAGAAAAATATTTCATTTTGAAAACAACATACAAATAAAAAATGGAGCTCATTTGCTTAAAACTTTGTACATTGCCCTCGAATAGTAACTACCAAAATTTAATTAAAATAAAGTTTTAAAAAATCGAACAAATTTTCTAAATAAAAATAAGACAAGCAGATTACACGCTGCAAATACTAAAACAACTGTCAACTTTTTAAATAATTGATATATTTACAGGATGCAAAAAGATAGAAATGCGTGCAATTTTCGGCGAAGCACGTGGTACATGTTAACAAGTTTCCAAAAAATAGGTTTTTACATTTTCGCGTTATACGTTTTGAAAATTCATGTAAATTAATACATGTCTTTTTAAAAAGTTTCTTAAAAATGTTTCTTGTTTTGTAGCACAATCCCTTTAGATAAAAATACTTGTACATCAGCTTGAAATATCAGATCGTTTTGCAAAAAAATGGAATTTTTTAAGTTCACAAATTAAATCCGAAAAACTAGGGGAAAACGGAGCATTTGCCAACTACAGTGTAGAGGTTTAAGAAGCGGTCAATTTCTTCAATTTACTGCAAATTAAGAAATTTCACGAGATACAAATTTTGATTAACGCAGCAAATATCATTATCTCCCACACAACAAAGCTCCACAGCAAACGATCGCGAAGCCAAATTGGTCGCTAAAAATTTACTAAATATTAAAACATTGTCTTTAAAAAATGAATAAATTAATTTTGTCGATACGGGAATTTATTTGATCTAAAAAATAAATAAATAAACCAATGGGAAAACAAACTGTTTAGCAAAAGATCAGCTGAAAAGCGATTCGGCACTTATTATAGTGTAGGATGTAAGAAAAGCGATAGTAAAAATAAATAATTCTTTTACATTTAACAGTATAAAATAAGCGATAATCATACATGCGCTTAATCAAACGCAAAATAACCTGAAAGTTCTTTTTGCCTACATATTAGTTAAATGTATCTCTGTTATTGAGCTAGATGTCAACGATATGCTTCTTTGAAGTATTTCCCTCCCTTAAAATAAAAAAAAAGTTTCAAAAGCAATATTTATTTACTAATTACTTGTTAAGAGCTGCTCCTACTTGCTTTATTCATATTTGTTTCGAATGTAGATGATTTAGTAACAATTTTCATGAAAAAAAAATTATTTATTTACTTTATAACTAAACTTAATAAATAGTATCGAATCCCAAATTTGAAATCCCAAAATTCGGCTCTTTTTCGAAAATTCCCGATTTTTTTTTTTTTTTGCAAAATCAGAAAAAATAAATTTAAGAAACTCTTAAATTAACAAATACCAGTAAGTTTTAATTCAAACAGAAGCAATCGTGTAGATATATTTCTTACATGAGCTAAACTCAGGAAACCAAGATAGAAATAAGAAAATCCAACCGTGTTAAAAAACGAAATCGGTTCCTTAAGCGCACCGCGCATCTTTCCCTAAATTTTTTTCCCCCTTGAGTCCTCAAAAGTCCGTTTTTCAAATTTTATTTCTTTTCTTTTCTTTTTTTTAAAGCAAAATGAGGGAACTTGTGTGATTGGATTTCTGGGGTCTTAAATAGCTCCATTTGCATTTTGAAATGGGGCCACAAATGCTTGGTGCTTTGATTTGACTTCTCTACTAATTTTTTTATAAAGATGTAGCTCGATTTTTTTTTCATACAATTGTAGGAGATAGCAAATTGGGAGCTGCTATGTGGGCGGGTACAAGTTTATTTTAACTGAATTGGGTACTGTAGTTTGAAGCATTTTATCAAAATCCATGAACATTTCTTTTTTGTAAAAATATATAACACATCAATTTTAGTTATACCCTTTCAATAAATAAAAAAACAAGAGTTACTTATTTATCAACCAGTTGAGAAAGCACTGCAATTTGAAGCAAAAATGCGTTGATGTTCATGTAAATTCCGCATTTTTGGTCCTGTCAATCCGCCGTTTTGGGTCTGTCCGAAAGCCGCGATAGTACCGGACTCGAGCAAACCAAATTTGAGGTTCGAGTTAAGTAGTTGAAATGTAAAACGTTTGATTCTTGTGAAGAATACAAAAGATTGCAAAACAAATAGAGCCATGGGTACCTTCTTATTTTAAGAAAAAAAAAAATTAAGCACCTAGAATAAAAATTAAGGACTATTTAAGGACTTTTAAAGGCCTTAAAAATGAAAATGTTCATTAAGGACTTTCTAAGGACCTTTAAGGACCGTACGAACCCTGTACATAAATAAATCTCTGCTGTTTTTTTTTAAGAATTGTATTAGCTTCGAATCATTTCTAAGCAAAATAATGGGTCCTTTAGAAGGGATAATGGCCCATCAGATACCATCACTCATTCGGCTCAATTTTCTCATCCATATTTGAGGTTCTTAAGAGAGGGTATAGCTAATATTCTTTAAAAAACTACTTCCAAGGTAAAAAATTAGTTGGCTAAAGGAAAAATGTAACAACTGATGTCAATTTTAAGGTTAAAAAAAATATATCTTCGACTTTTTTCCCAAAAATCGCGATTTGGCGCAAATTTTCCAAAAAAAACGCATTTTGTAGCAGAAAAATCGTTTTGGCGCAGTTTTGCACAATTGGAGCAGCCGTGGGAGCCCTGCAGCTATTCAATGCTTTTTTTTTTTTTGGGGGGGGGGGGGTGGCATAGACTTGGGAGTAATAGATTTATACTTTGAGACTATACCAAATACCAATAGAAGGTGGTTGAGCATAAGCATAAGTTCTCCCACTGAAATTTTTGGGTTTTTTTTGACACAAAAGGCATAGGTGAAAATTAGCGGTCGCCACTCGCCACAAGGCGATTAAATTAGTAAAAGTGGAGATTAAAAAAATGCATGATCGATTGCCACTCCTGCACGGTCACTTTTTAGCATATTTGAATATATTTTTCGTTATTCATCTTTGATTATCATGAATTTGGAATCATGATTTTTTAAAAAATTCAAATACGCTTACCGTTTCCATTTGAACTGTAACTGCCTGGGAAAGAGAGTCAACTTTTTCCCTTAGTATTGTTTCTGTATTCCGCAATGAATGAATTTTCAAGCGAGACTCACGTAATTTTTCATCCATGTTCGCATTTGCATCCTTAATAATGGCTGTTTAAATAATAATAATAAAAAAGAACATTGAAGTAATTAATTCATATAAAATTATTAGTTATTAATAATTTCTAAAATTAATGATTTTTTTTCCTACATGACAATCAAATGAGCAATAAAAACTAGAACACCATCACAATATAAAAGAAATGTAAAAAGAAGTTTCTATTCTTTATTACCAACTATGCTCAATTTCTAGCAAAAGAAGTGTGGGAGTCTCAAAGCCGTCAATTTGTTTTCATATATATAAATATTTTGAAGTTCTGTCATATTTTTAAAAATTCTCACAAAATTGAAAAGTACAGGAATTAAGCTCTGATTATCAATATTACATGTTATTCTTTCCTTAACATGGCCTCCTTCAGTTCTAGAAAATAATACATATATGTAATATATATATACAGTTGAATTTATCTATCTCGAATGCTGTGCGGACAGAAAAAATTTCGAGATAGGTTTCAAGATATGGAGGTTTTGATTAATATTTCGCAAAAATAATAATAACTTAATAAAATGGCTTGATGTAATATCTAAATGAAAAAATTCTGTTAACAGAGTTTGATGAGTGACAATTTTCGATTGTTCAACTTCTTTTCAACTTGGCAATAAAAGGACTGCTACGTCCTGTTTGCTCTGCTTACCTCTGCGGAATTCTTCACCTGTAAAAACAGCTGTTTCATTTGGCTATCATTGACAAAAATAGTCCTCTTTCATCAGGATTAAACATGTTCACAGGATCAAAATTTTGCAAGAGAGAAGAAAGCTTATAGGTCATCTTAGCATTTGTCAGAAATACTTTGTGGTACTGCTGCGCTTTCACCACACGTCTTCCTAAACAAAGTGCTGTTTCTACATTAAGAGCTTTGTAACCTGCCGTTGTTTGATTTGAAGTTGCAAAATCCAAGTTTTTTTGCAAACCCTGAAGCTTTATCTTTCAGAAGCAATCTGCTTACAGGAATTTATTTTTCATGAGACTGTTTGACTGTTTTGACACGCGTCTAAGTCGCTAACAGTACATTTACTAATTTTTTCATTTTTGTTGGCTGTCTTCACTGAAGCTTTCAGAAAAAAAGAAATTACAGTGAACAGATTTTTTTCTTGAACTCACGCAGCTATTTATGGGAAAATGGGTAGCAAAGCCAACTGGATTCCTTCTCCTTCGGCCCTGCCCCCCTTATTAATGAAACACCTGCTACACAAGAAATTATCCATTGTAGAATAGACCACCATGTGCTATTTTCTCAACCTGAAGTTGGCAAGTATGTTACTGGCATTTATTGACTTAACAACTTCTTGGATAATATTTTTCGGAATTAAAAGAAAATAAATATATGAAATTTAAGGATCTTTGGAATTTTGGGATACATAATAGTTGACATTCACAATTAAATTTGAGTGAAAATTTAGCTTAAAGGTAGAAAACAAATCTGTTATAGTAAGCAAAATTAAATTTGTATAAAAAAAATGAAGAAAAGTATGCACTATAATACATTATAATCAGGGTTGTAAAACACCCGGGGTTTTGGGGTAAAATGGGGAAAATGAAATTTCTTTTTCCAGCAAGTTATTAATGTATGGTATGTATGTATATATTTTTATATTAGAATATGCATAATTTAGCAAGCACTATAAAAAACAGTTTTGATCAAATTTTATTTACTTTTTATGAAAACAAAAGTAGTTTTTTTTCAACTACCTGGTGTGAATGTTGCAGTTAATTTCAATTGATCTTATTTCATGTGTATGTGTGCACACTTTTTAAATTCAGTGATCAGTATGGGTGACACAGTAAAAATTCAAATAATATTTACTCTAAATGTTTTTTTGATTGATCCATTCATTATCAGAGCATCCTAGGTAATTTATTTAATAGTTTAAAATTATTTATGAATAAAACTCGGGGAAAAATTGCTGTTTGAAAAAATAAAACATATGTGCATAAATTAATGTATATATATGTATACACACAGATAAATTATATTTTGTTGCTTGTACAGGTTTATTTCATGATTTTTCTTCTACATAGTTAATGCATACCACATATTTTTCATCTTCTAATTATCACAATTATAATCTATTCAGCAAACCTAAGCATAATTTTAATAAAGAAATATTTAAGAAAGATAGAGGGTATTAGCATTTTACAAATTGAAAATTTAGCTTCCAAAATATTTTTTACTTTTGAAAAATACTTAGAAAGAATGTAAATTTATATATTTTGTATAAAATATATGATGTCTTGAAATGCTTTTTTCATTTTTTTTTTTAAAATGTAACTAAAGCTTTAACTTCTTCAATTCTAAACGAAAACTGTTTTTCCACTAATAAACTTTGGTCTGATCAAAACAAAAACTATTCTTATATTAAAAAAGGAAGAAGAAAATTCTAAAACCAAAACTGCTTTTGTCTGAAAAGTACAGAAAATGTAAATTTATACATTTTCATATAGGATATATGATGCCTTGAAGTGTTTTTTTCATTAAAAATAAATCCTTTTTTAATGTAACTAAAGCTTAACTTTTCCAAACTTTTATGTTAATAATAAGTATAATTTTTTGCTTTCTAATTGTGCAAGTTATTTTCCTCAACAGTCTTGTAAATGTTATTTCTTTTTTATTATGACATAATTTTGAAAATTTTCTTTGTATATCTAATTTTGAGTTATGGAAATTAAAAACAATAAATTAAATATTGAATAGTATTGACATATGTAGCATTTTCTTCAAAAAGAAATATTTTACAAGGGATTATTTGTTTTTATATTAAAGAAAAAAACATTTTCCCTGAAAAACCCAGCCCAGCGGGGAAAATGGGTAGCTACCCGGGAAGCAAATCTGACAACCTGCTAAAAATAGTATCATATAAGTCCCTTATGTAGTTTAAAGGGCATTGTGGTTTTATAAGTCTTTCAAGAAGTAGCCACATAGTCCATGAGAAGCCAGCAATATTGTTTCATTCTGTGAAAAAAATTTCCAGCCATGAAAGAATAACTGAAATGTACGAGGAATTACATAATAGTCACAATACTAAATCTCGATTAAAAATCGGGGCATAAATGAAAATCTGCAATAAAATATCGATAAGAACGACATACCCCAGGGTTTGTCAACAAAAAAACGGGGATATCACTCTATCATCTCATCAAGGGGACAAGGCTTTGGCATCATGTGGCAGGGCTGTTTGTTTGCCCAGAAGGAGTTATTCAACACATATGTGTTGGGAAAGCTAACTTCCTTGAGTAATTTATGGAAAAAATGGCCAACACAATTGACATCTGAATTGGAGGGGTACATGTCCCTCCAACAAACATTCACAACTACACAAATATTCGAGTACCATTTTTACTGATTGTAGCAATTGAATGATTCATAAATAATAAAAGTGACAATAGTTTTTTTTTCTGGAGGAAAATGTGGTCGTTTCAAGAGCGACTGTTTAAGCGTGGTCGATTAATGGAAGTCAAGTTAGCATAAAATTAATGTCGGGAAACTCTGATCTCCAGCAAATTTTGGTCATTTAGAGAGGTGGTTGTTTAATAGAGGTGGTCGGCTAGAGAGGCTTCACTGTAATGATAATTATTTTGAATATTACCATTTCTCCTTCATTACTCTTTTCTTTCACAATTTTCAACCTTACAGACAATTTGTGTGAGAAATGGTTTATTTTTCCCCATTTTCACATTTTAAAAAGTAATATTTTTGAGATTTTATCCTAATTCTGTGCACCAATTTTCTTATTGATTTTTAAATAAAAGCACATTCTGTTAACTTAACTTGAAATTGCAAACATTTAGACAGTAGCCAATGGCCAGTAGACACTTTTAGTTAAGTAGCACTATGTAATAGAAATAAAATTACACGTTAATTTAAAGCACAAATGAGCATTAAAACGCAGACATATGTTTCGGGATTGCTTGGAATTCCTTTTTCAATGCGACAGGGAGCTTCTAGATGCAAAACATCCACATGAAGCAGACAAAACAACAAAAACGAAGCTTATATAGCCAAGGAATTAACTGTAAACCAATGAGAATAAAGGCAGTGTGAAGTGGAAGTAGCAGGGAAGGTACCAATAAGAGAGCAACAAACGAATCCATTGAAAGTACAAAGGAATACCAATAAAAACAAAGCAAAAAAGACGACAGCATGCATAAAAATGTGAAAATACATGAAAATTGCAAAAATAATAAGATAAAATACAAAGAAAAAATGGAAATAAAATAAGTACAGAAAATACCAAAACAAAAAGGAAAACAAATTACACATGTAAAGGAGGGGGAGGGGGGGGGAGAGGAAAAACAGATACAAAAAAAAAAGGAAAAACTAACAAGAAAACCAAGAAAGACCAACAAATTAAAGGAACTTGATTGAACAATATTTTTAAATAAAAAATAAAACAAGCAGACTACAGGCTGCAAATACTAAAACAACTGTCAACTTTTTAAATAATTGATATATTTACAGGATGCAAAAAGATAGAAGTCTCAAAAGCTGCGTGCAATTTTCGGCGAAGCACGTGCTAGATGTTAGCAAGTTTCCGAAAAATAGGCTTTTACATTTTCGCGTTACAAGTTATGAAAATTCATGTAAATTAATACACGTCTTTTTAAAAAGTTTCTTCAAAAATTTTCTTGTTTTGTAGTACAATCCCTTTAGATAAAAATACAAGTACATCAGCTTGAAAAATTGGATCTTTTTGCAAAAAATCGAATTTTCGAAGTCCACAAAGAAAAAAAGAAAAAACAAAACAAAAAAAACTAGGGGAAAACGGAGCATTTGGCAACTACGGTGTATAGGTTTAAGAAGAGGTCGATTCCTTCAATTTACTGCAAATTAAAAAAATTTCACGAGATACAAATTTTGATTAACACAGCAAATATCCATCATCTCCCACACAACAAAACCCCACAGCGAACGATCGCAAAGCCAAATTGATCGCTAAAACTTTACTAAACATTAAATATTGCTTTAAAAAAATAATAAATTAAGTTTTTGGGTACAGGAATTTATTTGCTTTAAAAAACAATGGGAGAACAAACTGTTTAGCAAAAGATCAACTAAAAAGCGATCGGGAGAGTTGGCAAGTCGGCGCTTATTATAGTGTAAGACGTATGAAAAATGATAATAAAAATAAATCATTCTTTTACCTTTAACAGTATAAATACGCAATAATCATACATGCGATTGGTCAAACGCAAAAAAAGCTGAAAGTTTTTTTTTTTTTTTGCCTACATATTAGTTAAATGAATCTCTTTTATTGAGTTAGATGTCAACAATATGCTTCTTTGAAGTATTTACCCCCCCCCCCCCTAAATTAAAATAAAGTTTCAAAAGCAATATTTCTTTACTGATTACTTGTTAAGAGCTGCTCCTACTTGCTTTATTGATAATTGTTTAGAATGTAGATGATTTAGTAACAATTTTCATGAAAAAAAATTATTTATTTACTTTGCAACTAAACTTAATAAATAGTAGTATCGAATCCCAAATTTGAAATCCCAAAACTCGGCCCTTTTTCGAAAATTCTCAATTTTTATTTTTGTGGTTGCAAAATCAGAAAAAATATTAATTTAAGAAACTTAATTCAATGAATACCAGTAAGTTTTGATTCAAATAGAAGCAATCTTGTAGATATATTTCTTACATGAGCTAAACTCAGGAAACCAAGATATAATAAGAAAACCCAACCATGTTAAAAAATGGAATCGGTTCCTTTAGTGCACAGCGCACCCTTCCCTAATTTTTTCCCCTTCGAGTCCTTAAAAGTCCGTTTTTCAAATTTTATTCATTTTTCTTTTCTTTTTTTTAAAGGAAAATGAAGGAATTGTGTAATTTGTTTTTCTTTGATCTTAAATGGTGCCCAGTTACCGGGCACCATTGCATTTGTACAAATGCTTGGTGTTTTGCTTCGTTTTGTCTACTAATATTTTTCTTTTTTTTAAAGATGTAGCTCGATTTTCTTTTTCATACAATTGCAGGAGACGCAAAATTGGGAGCTGCCGTGTGGGTGGATACAAGTTTATGTTAAAATGAATTGGGTGTTGTAATTTGAAGCATTTTATCAAAATCCATGAACATTTTTTTTTTTGCAAAAATATATAACACGTCAATTTAGTTACACCTTTCCACAAAAAAAAGTTACTTACTTATTTATGTACCAGTTGAGAAAGCACTGCAATTTGAAGTAAAAATGCGTTGATGTAATCCGCCATTTTTGGTCCTGTCAATCCCTCATTTGGGGTCTGTCCGAAAGCCGCGATAGTACCGGTTCCGAGCAAACCAAATTTGAGGTTCGATTAAGTAGTTGAAATGAAAGAAGTTTGATTCTTGTGAAGAATACAAAAGATTGCAAAACAAATAGAGCGCATGGGTACCCTCTTATTTTAACAAAAAAAAAAATAAGCACCTGAAATAAAAAATAAGGACTATTTAAGGACTTTTTAAGGCTTTAAAAATGAACATTAAGGACTTTCTAAGGACCTTTAAGGACCGTACGAACCCTGTAAGAGCTGCTCCCACTTGCTTTATTGATAATTGTTTAGAATGTAGATGATTTAGTAACAATTTTCATGCAAAGAAATATGTATTTACTTTGAAACTAAATTTAATAAATAGTATGGCATCCCAAATTTGAAATCCCGAAATTCGGCTCTTTTTCGAAAATTCCCGATTTTTTTTTATTCATAAAACTTTTTCCCCTCGAGTCCTTAAAAGTCCGTTCTTCAAATTTTATTCCTTTTTCTTTTCTCTTTTAAAAGCGAAATGAGGGAACTTGTGTGATTTATTTTTCTGTGGTCTTAAATGGTGCCCAGTTACTGGGCACCATTGCATTTTGTACAAATGCTTGTGTTTTGATTCGACTTCTCTTACTAATATTTTAATTTTTTTATAGATGTAGCTCGATTTCCTTTTTCATACAATTGCAGGAAATAGCAAATTGGGAGCTGCCATGTGGGTGGGTACAAGTTAATTTTAATTGAATTAGGTGTTGTCATTGAGAAGGTATAAAAGGTAGAGGGAAGGTAGAGGGAAGGTAGTCCAACATTCTTGAAGCGGGGATCTAAAGTCATGTGATGACTTTTATCCAGTGAAGTATTGGAAGGAAACTGGTTTCCTTGAAAAAGTTTGAAAGCATTGGCGCAAGTAGAGTCACATGATTTAAGATCTTGGCTTCAGCTTTTCTTAGCGTAAGCATTGAACTTGCTCCCTCCAGTACTAATCCATGCTCTAAGGGTGTTGTAGTTTGAAGCATTTTATCAAAATCCGTGAACCTTTTCTTTTTGTTAAAATATATAACACATCAATTTACTTATAACTTTTCAAAAAAATTAAAAAGACAAGAGTTAATTATTTATTTACCAGTTGAGAAAGCACTGAAATTTGTAGTAAAAATGCGATGATGTTTATGTAAGTCCGCCATTTTTGGTCCTGTCAATCCGCTCTTTTGGGTCTCCGAAAGCCGCGATAGTACCGAACCCGAGCAAACCAAATTTGAGGTTCGATTAAATATTTGAAATGAAAGAAGTTTGATTCTTGTGAAGAATACAAAACATGGCAAAACAAATAGAGCGCATGGGTACCTTCTTAGTTTAACAAAAAAAAAATAAGCAACTGGAATAAAAAATAAGGACTATTTAAGGACTTTTTAAGGCCTTAAAAATGAAAATGAACATTAAGGACTTTCTAAGGACCATTAAGGACCGTACGAACCCTGTACATATTTTATAATACATATTTACTCATACCTATCATTAAATATTCAAAAACATTTCAGTCACATTAAAACTCTTAAGCAGACAATCACCAACAATCTTAACCGGCAAAAGAATATTCTTTACAATTCAAAGCTTCAGAGTCTGCAGAAACATATCCCTTACAAAGGTTCTTTCAACTCCTAACATAGTTCTTTCTTTAATTCCAATTTTCGCATAAAAACCCCAGAATTGGACCAAAATATTTTTCTCTCATAATTACATAACATTTTATTTATTTCACTTATTAATGCATTTTTATGCGAGCGGAAAATTTTGCCACAGAACTTGATTTCTTCGAGCTGTACCACAGACTAATAGCAAATGCACCTAGCATACTATTTATCAAGAAACAGTCATTAATTCAAGTTGCTCAGTCCAAGGCCCAAATAATGTATGAAATAGAGATTTTCTAGTATACATTTTCAAGAGTGAGAGCATTTAATAGCAACAATAACAAGATACTTACATAATCTGATCAGTTGATTTGACTGGTGACAAAAAAAATGTCTAATTTTTCATTCTAGTGACAACTTTTTAAACATTAGGAACAAAGAAAGACTAACATGCATTATAAATTTATAACCATCAACATTTAATGTTGATTTAAGATATTATAAAAAAAAAAATTCTACAATTGATAAATCTTTCTTACCACTTTCAACCGACAGAACCTCATTTTCCTTGTGCAACTTAAAATTCTTCCTTTTTAAGTCTGTAACCTGATCTTCAAGTTCACTAACTTCCTCCTTTAAAGCCATGATTTTAGTACGAGTAAAAAGTCTTAAATGATTAGTTTCTTCCAAAGTGCTCCTGCATATTTCAAGCTCCCTCCCTGTTTTGTTCAGCTCTAGAAAAAAAACAAAAAAAAAAAACAATTATCAATACAAGTTTAAAATCTAATGCATGTTTTTTAGTACTTTCCATTATAAGTACTACAGTGGATACTGCTTTATATGAGCACGGTTAATGGTATAAATTGTTTAATATCATCAAAATCGCTAAGTCCTGGCCACTTGTATAAAATTACATTAAAACATAATTGTTTTTTGTAATCAAATCTTTGTTTATTGTTATCAATTAACAAAACCTATTTTCCTTAATTCGTCTAAAAAGGGGGAAAAGACTTCTTTCTCTTTTTGTAAACTGTTTTCTGAACTTCTATTAGAAAGGTGTTCCCAACTGCTCAGATGAGAGAGGCGCATCGAATCTCGTGAGATGTGCGCAAAAAAAAGACAACACTGAACAGTTTTAAAAGCTTGGTAAAATAGCAGATAATCAACATTTCAGTTATTGTTATGTATCGTTTAAATTAACAATTTAGTTATTAATAACATTTTTCTTGTTACTATTATTTCTTCACTAAATACATTCATTTTATTTCAACAACACATAAATGAACTTTGTCTGCGGAAATCAGCAGTGTATTTGTTTGTTAACGGCAAGAGCATGCTTTTTCGCAGCATTAAACTTTCATTGTTTATTATTATCCATCAGTTATTGTTATCAAATCATCTTTGTCCAGTTGTCATTACATTAAGTGGCATCCACTGTACAATTTTTTTTTTTCACAAATTTAGTGCATTTTCAATAGCCACCAAATTTCAAATCAAGCACTATTTAAAATCTGCCAAATTGGTGTAACAATGATTGCAGTAATTATAACGAAAAAGTAATACATGCTATACATGCCAACCTTAGAAAGTAAGTACAAAAACGGAAGCTCAAAAATAAGACTTTGCTATAAATAGGAAAGTTCTTGCACATAACAATATTTTTTTATAAATAACCAATTTCCCATTTAATGACGGCATTTTGAAGTTACTTTTAATGAGACTTTTTTTATTTCATTTATAAATATATTGACAATGATTTTGGACAAAATGATTTCGATAAAATGAGGTCCAAGCATGCTTGGGAACTAAACACTAGGGTTCCGCGTCAGGCTGACCACTGGATCGGAACTTCTGCTTCTGCACCCCAGGGCCTTCAGTCTCGAAAATTGGGATGGGCACAGTAGGCCATGGCCCTCAAATGGGCTGGCGTGCCACTGAGTCAGGGCTGGCAATACTAATAAGAATTTTAATTTGCAATGATTCATAATTCACACATGTATTTGATATGTAAACCATTAGGTTAAAAATTATAACTAAAAATAATGAATGTTATTCAAAGTTGCAAAAAGTTTCAAAATGATCATATAAATATACTTTGTTTTTTTATACTAATTTTCTTTCATTTGAAAAAAAAAATCATAATGGTAATCTGAGGCTGTACAAGTTTAACTATTAATATTATTGTTTAGAGTTGAATTTCTATTTAAAGGTAAAAAAATGCTATTATATTTTAACAAATCACTTTTCAGAGTATTTTTAAATAAATAATACAATGCAATGGCAATAACTTTTAGGTTATCTATTATATAGATATAGAAATGGTTCTTGAGAAAATATATAAGTAAATAATTGAAGCACAAAAAATATCAGAAATTTTTTAAAATGAAATATCTGTTACTATTATTTTACAAAATTACCACTCGAACTCAAAAATACTATCCCTTTTTATACGGAACATTCCATAGCATACAACTAATCTTGCTAACCTTTCTGAACCCAGACTGTTTCCTAATTTGTTCTGAATGAAATAAAAGCTTGAAAATATTCTTTCATGACCAGCATTTCTTGTTGGCAATGTCATTATTGTGGATGCAAAAGTTACAAAATTTGAAAAATCTTCATTTTTACCAGTTATTTGTTTTAAAAGACGACATTACTTATTTTTCTAATACAACTTTATTTTTTAATTAAAACTATCAACAATATTTTTTATTTGTTATTTATTCTGAGTAAAATGTACTTCAGGAAATTAATACTACTAAAAAATTTTCAGATAATGTCACAAAATGTGTTTATGCCAGTTATTGCCAGTTTCTGCCGGTAAAAACCGGTTATAACCACTTTCTGCCACTGGCACGGCAGAAACCACTTTCTGCCGGCAAAAACCCAGCCCTGCACTGAGTTAGTATTATATTAATCTTTTTAACACATATTTTTGAGCACTAGCACTTTATGATATGGATTTTTTTTTTAATGAAGGTAACTACTGCAGATAATACAAAACTTATTTTAAAATTTATTCGTATTTACTTCAACCTTCTATCACTCATAAACTCGAATTTATTTGATTTTTTGGATTCAAAATAACAAAAAATAAAATGCATGTATTTCAAAAAAAATTTCAATTATTTATGTATTCAAAGACAGCGATCAAAAGGTATGTTCGAAAGGTAAAAGCTTACAGTCTACACCAGTATTTCTCAAACTTTTGCCACAAATGTACCCATTTCTAAAATTTTTGAAATGCCTTTAGTACCCCTCCTCCATACTATACGTACACACGCACATTAGGGTGGGCTGAAAAGCTCTTTTTCCGAAATCACTATTCTAATGGTGTGGAAAGGGTTCTCTCTGGGTTCAATACACATTGTGTAAAATATTTTTTTCGTTGTAGAATATCTTCCGCCCTCACATCGCACTCGAATTTTTGAAATTTGGGCAAAATTTGGTCATTTTTCCTCTGAGTAGTAAGTATAATTATTTTTTAATGTTGCTATCCTAACAGGGTGGAAGAAGTATCCACTGAATGAAATAAAAGAGCTGTAAAATCCCCATCAAATAATATCATCTGTTCCTCACTGATGTTAAAATTTCGCAATTTTTAAAGAAAATTGACGTTTTTTGTCAATGCAGAAATAAATCAAACAGGAAAAATAGAAGATACTGACATTTTCTAATGTTGTATTAAGCTCAATTCAATAAAATGCCTGAAATTATCAAATAAGAGTTCCGTCACGGTTTATCAATGCAATATTAGCCACTAGTACAATGCACAATGAGCAGAGTCCAACAAAAAAGTGAAAATCTTAGGAGCCAGGGAAAATTTTTAGGAGCCAGCTATAATATTTTCATTTGCAAACTAGTCGCCACCTGAAAAACTAGTCGCAAGGCATTTTTTTTTAGTCGCCCGGAATTTGTCGGACCCTGACAATGAGATCACAATGAGATCTTTTCACGCATGCATACACCTCTCCCCCCCCCCAGATGAACTCTGTAAATCACTCAGTATTATCCAATGGTAGCTCAATGAAAGTATCACATGACATGACACTACTACGATTGAAATTCCCAGGGCAGCGATAACGTGCAGAAACTGTAAATGCAAAAAAACTCTCCGTAGAACTTTAAGAAAACTTGCATTTTCTTTTGTAAATTGCACAATTTCATTTGCGAGGCACAAACAGAAGATTTTATTTGATCAAAAAAATATTTTACTTTTCTTAATCACCCAGTGGACACCTTATCTACACTATTAGATCAGCAAAACCCGAGAAAAAATTAGATTTCCTAAGGCGAGTAAAATTTGAGAATTTTACCCAAATTTCAAAAACTAAAGTGCATGCAGGGGCAGAAGATATTATACAAGCAAAAAAATATTTTACACCGATTTTAGAGTCAGAGAGAACCCTTTCCACAATATTAGAATAGCGATTTCAAAAAAAGTATTTTTCGGCCCACCCTAACACACATACCATCGATTTGGTTAATCAGACCACCTCAGGACGCAAACATTTTGGTCCTATTAACCGGCTGATCCGATTACGTGACTGAATATGACATGTGTAACAAAACCAGACATACTGCAAGTTATGTGCTAAAGTGTTTTTATGATTATTGTGAGGCACAGAGTTACGGCAAACGAATAAGAAATAATATATTGCTTACAAAAAAATTTCCTGGAAAAATTCTTCGACTCCTGAATTTTTGCTTTCACGTTTCCATTTTTGAGAAATTCCTCGTTGTCCTTCACATTGTGTCCATTCATCTCACAAGTCTTTCTCTTCTTTTATCAAATGCACAATTGTAGTTTTTGCTAAGCTGGTAATTTCCACCAACAGACACGGACTAACGCTTGGTGGTTCATCTGATCAAATAAATCTTTTTTTTTTCTGCCAACATTAACTCCCTCTGTGGCATTTTGACAGGTCAAAGCCTTTTACACACATTTAACACTTTACCGCCCTGATCCGATTTAACAACATGTGCAGATCGACATGGTTTCGGTTACATTCCATTCAGTCAATATTGATTCACTTCAACATCCAGAAATAACCAAATATCATAGGAAAACAAGTTTAAAAGCACACAACAGAGCTATTAAAACTTCCCTTTAAATATAAATTACTTATTTTACAATCAAAGAAATCATAACTTAACATATTGTTCATGCTGACTGCTGAGCTGAATAAATTTGAAAATAGTACCACTATAGTGGAAATTTCATTGAACATCTTCTCTAAATATTGTTGGATTTTATTGAAAGTTACAGAAATTGTAATCAATGTTTAACAACTTTATTATTAAGTTTGTTCACCTACTTTAAATCAGTTCTATGCAGGCAACTTATCGCTCTTGCTTAATATTTGATTTCACTTCTCTGGTACAATTCAACAGATTTTTGTTCCCAATAAGAGAATAATATTAGGCTTATGTAATAAGAAATATTTTGATTCTTTAGAGTTATATCTGATATTCCAGTGGTCAAATTAAGTGGATTCTATTGTGTGTGTACCACAATAAATACGGCAATTTAAAAACAACTTTTTTTTTTCTTATCGACCCCTTTTTAGTGCATAAATGAAGCAATAATGAACAAAAAATAAATTCATACATAATGAAATATAAAATAGATAAAATTTATATCATGCATAACATTCATTACAATCAGTAAGACAGTCGGCATTGTGTACGTTGTGAGAGAATAGATCAATATAATTTGTCAGGACCTTCTTGTTAAAACTAAATACACATCTTTAATATTTTTCTTTTAAAAATTATGTTACACATATTATGTTTATGTTTTGAAATTCAGGCAGAAGCTAATTCCAACTCTTCTGCCACATGTTATAAATAAACCGTCTATAATGGAAGCTGTATTAATGTATAAATGGATATCTTGGCCATTCAATATTTTTGTTTGTATCAGGAAAATTATTTTTCTGGTCCACTTATAAATCCCTCTAAATTCATTCTCTTGGACCCAAATGCTTTGCTTTTGTTATGCATTTCAGAGAATTTGGATTAATTTTTCCAGCTGCATTTGTGATAAACCTGAAAAGGGAGGAAATGTAGCAACAACTCCATTACCAATAATCTTTTGCCAATTTTGTAAAAGGTAGCATTTACTATTATCTTGAGTATGGAATAATTAATTTATTTTCATAGCGACAATAAATTGAGACAATTTGAGGGAGAGGTTTACCCGAAGTTCTCAGCCCGATGTGACAAGCTCTTTCTGTACCTCCTGGGCCATGCGTGCCACACTTTTGCGAAATAATGGTCTACACTATGATACAGAAGGTTAATACTAATACATTACTAGTAAACTGCTAATCATTAAGCAATTTTTAAAATAAAACCTTTTTTATCTTAGAAGTTTTTAATGAGGATTTTATTTTAAAAACAAATGAAAAATCAACCAATTAAGTGCTTATTCCTTTCCAAGTTGGTACATTCCCAAAAAATATGTAACCTATTACTAATTTTTTAATAACCAAATCCAGGATCACAGAATACAAATAAATAAAGTGTTTAAGTTAAAAATAGAAAAGGCCATTTTAAGATAACAAATCAAAAAAATAACTTTGAACTTTTAAAACTGAAATATTTGCAGGATTTGAATCCTAAAGCAATTTTTGGCAAAATACATGTTCAATGTTGCATGTGACCAAAAAATTGGGTACATACAAGCACAAAAAATAATTTAAAGTACTCAAAATATTCTTGAATTTTCATGAATAATACTCCAATCTTCAAAATAAATCAAAATTTTTTAAACTAAACAATATTAAGAAAAGTTATTTTCTACAAAGTCAACAACTTTAATTCATTAAAAATTGGCTTCAAAAATTGAACTCTTCCTTTTTTGTTTTTGCATTCCTATCACTGGATGGTATAAAAATAAAAGGAAAATTTCAAAACCAAGAGTGGTGAAGGTTTTTAAAGGGTCAATTCCTTTAATTTATTGAATTTGTCACTAATTTTGTAAAGCAAGTTAACAGTAAAACCTA
This sequence comes from Octonoba sinensis, assembly GCA_038502835.1. Taxonomy (NCBI): domain Eukaryota; kingdom Metazoa; phylum Arthropoda; class Arachnida; order Araneae; family Uloboridae; genus Octonoba; species Octonoba sinensis. Next base: position 8,912,679 of record CM076606.1, on the reverse strand, counting down.
ATAAGAATACAAATTTGGGCAAAGATCAACGGTAAGAAACAAGGTTCGAAAAAGCATGTTTTTTTTATTATTTTAGAGCCCAACTTATCTGGTTTCTTTCCTGGAAAACCTGGGTTCATAAAGAAATCTTTAAATTTCAATTTCTATTTAAACACTGTACCAAAACATTCTTTGACTATTTCATATTTCCTTAAGATGTATATCATTCTTAAATCGTGCATCTATGTTTTATTCAAATATCACGTAAAAAATTCTTGAAATTAAAAGAAGAAAAATCAAATTTAAAATTAAAAACAATTATATGTTTATATGAAATATTATCAAAAATTCTATTTGCTAAACTATGATTACGTAATAAGTAAACATTTTTCGCTGCGCAAAAATAAATTACGCGAATAATACTGTTTTCCATTGAAAGAAATATCCATTGTAACTCAGAAACTCATACATGCAATAATTTTTTTTTGTGATTTGCTTCTCACAGTTATGTTTTCTCATTAAAAAAAATTTAATGACTCAAAGTTGGCCAAAAAAAAAAAAAAAAATTGGAACAGTATTAAACTTGAAATTATTTTTATTTATATGGGTATTAATTCATGTTTTCATGTTAATAAATCTTGTATATAGAAATACAAAGGATATGATGTAAATATTCGAGGATGGTTACAATTTTTAAAAAAATTCGCAATTTTGAAAAATATTTACTTCTTTACTTACTTTGACGCGAGGTTGAAATAATTCGATTCCACTGAACCTCCTCCTGCTGTCGTAAACCATTGATCCGCTCGTTTTCTGAAGTCAGAACCTGAACTATTTCTTCCATTTCACCAAGTCTTCCGGTGACACTATTTAGCTGCATAGTAAGTCCTGCTTCTTTCTCTTTGGAAGCAGCTGTAAATTTAAGAAAGAAAAATCAAATTGTTGAAAAATATCAAAGATAGAAATACAAACATAATGAAACATGTTTAATCACCAATCATTCTTCTCTGAACATCATGATGACAGGGTATCTGCTAGGCTTCAAGTTTTAAAAATCTTGGTTTTCCATCACTCTGCCTGTAACTTTCCATGACTTACATGAGACACTTTTTTTCACAAAAACATTTGACAAAAGAATGTAGAAAAACCTAAACCAGTCTTTGGTAAAAACCAATTGTATTTATCCAAGCTAACATAAGTGCAATCACTTCCAAATCGTTTTAATTATAACAAATTAAAAGTACAGTGAAACCTAGATAACTCGACACCCCAAGGGAACATGAAAACCTGTTGAGATAAGAGGGTGTCAAGCTAAGAGGTTCCTCATTTTCAATTGCTAATATTGGTCTGTATTGTTATTTACTTACTATTCAAGTTATAAAAGCCAACTCCAGTGAATGAAATTATCCCCATTTATTATTTATCTATTATTTTTAAACGCTTAGCACGTACATCACCATGCGAGTACTGCTAGCGAAGCTTCATTTTAGTATTTAAAATTATTTTTCTGTTAGCGAGACAACAGTTCAACATGACCGAAAAAAAAATTAATATGACATATTGCAATTTTATTTTTGCAGTCAATCTAAGATCATCGCCAAGACTTACTCCAGAAGAAAAATAACTCAACAAATGACGCCGTGCTACAATTTGGCAGTTTTAACTACCCTTTCGTGACGAATCTGACCCTACTGACAGAATTGTTCCCGAGTTTTCGTAAATGATCCTTTTATATGTTATATTACTTTTACAAGCGTTGACAATGTCTATTTTTTTTTTTTTTTTTTGGATAAATAGACAGAAGACATTTTTCAATGGCTACAGGCTTTATGCCACAGGTGATATGTTTTATACTCTTAGCAAGGACAGTGCAGCATATGCGATGTTTTTAAAATTCAGCAATATTAAAACGATAAATTATAAATAATAACTAGATATGCGATATCTACATGCATACACTCACATATCATATACATAATATGTACATTGTACATTGATCAGTTTAATAAACTTATACCTGCCAGCAAATGAACAGGAATAATACTAGCATTTTCAAGGTTTTTACTATTTGTAAGATTTTTACCTCTATTTTTATTGGTAAAAAATAAGTTTTTTCTATAGCCTGGTAAAAAAAAAATCCCAGTAAAAACCTTACCCTGAAGGTGAAACCTTACCCCTGAGGGAAAAACCTACCTAATTCTAACAGTGCAGTTTCAACTTTTCTTTCTAATTCCAGCTTTTCCTTCTCCAAATTCTCCACGTCTTTTGCAGAATGATTCTCCATTATATTGATCTAGCCTATTTTCAAGTTTTATACCTGAAATACAAATTGTGGCAGATTATTTGGAAACAAAACTATAAGGGGGAAGGGTAACATAAATTCCAGAGCCAAAAGCAGTTTTATGGTGGTTCAAAATTTGAAAGATGAAAATTTTTTGAGTCCTACTCTCTTATTTGGCTATAAGCGTACAATCATTAGAAAACAAATTGGATAAAATCTAAACATTTCAATAACATTGAATATGTGGGTCAATCGATATAAGAGTTGGTTTTCTGAAATCAGAAACTAAATCAAACCGTCACAAATGAAGAACTAGAATATGGAAACTAATTCTGTAGAATATTTTTGTTTTACATTAAACAAAATATATAATTAACATTAATTATTTTAAAAAATAGAAATTATGCTATAAAATGTATCATTAATCAATTGTGTTCATTAATAATTAGTTTAATACCAATCAAAGTTGCAATTTTCTAAATTAAATAAAATGTGCTCCGCAGTTTCTCAAAATTTTTAAACTAAAATGCAGCTGAACATTTCCTAAAGCTTTTCCTTTACAGGGCTTGTAGCAGGTTTTATGCTCTAAATTAGTGACAAAAGTGACTGATTTAAGAAAAAAAGTGAGAAAAAGTGACTATAATGTAAAATAAATAATAAGTTCTTCTAAAACTAAATTAGCCTACTCCCCAGCATGTGCCCACCTTGATTTTCTAATATCAACTAATACTATCGCAAATGGCTTAGGGTCAAAAATATTTTAAATATTGGTTTTTAACAATTAAAAAAGATTTATTTTTATACAAAAAGAAAACCATTAAATTATACAAAACTACCGTTATTAAACAAATTTTCTCTTAGTGTTGGGCAGGTTTCAGTAAAATTCAAATATTTAAAGTGTGTCTTTTATTTTTTATTTATTTATTTTTTATGCTAACAATTTAAATTCAAGAAGTTTTTAAACATGTATAAGTGTAAAAACATAGGAGAAACATTCTAGAAGTGAATTTCAGCAAAAATGCAAAATAAAATAAAATTTCGAATTTGAATAGTTTAAATAAATAATTAGTAAAGAGAAGTTTTTTACCTCACAATTATTTCTAGTTTTAAGTATAAAGTTGAAATTTGAAATTAAAATACTTTTTGCTACAAGAGAATGACTTCACTTTTTAATTTTTGACAAAGGAACATTATAAAAAAAATTAAATACATTTTAAATTTACATCATATTAACCAATAATATGAAAAATAAAATTGTTTGAAGTAATTTCTTGTGAAAAAATAAAGCACATGAAATTTAGACAGGAACGGACTGGCCAGGTCGGCTGGTCGGTAATCGCCGAGGACCCCCCGGACTAGGGGCCCCCAAACGGGGAGGGGAACAAAATAAATTTCTATCCAAACTTCTTTTTACAGATCTTTAATTTCATCATAACTAATTGCCTCTGCTTCATTACGCTTTTTCCCAGGTTGCTTCACTATCGCAATCTTACAAAGTTTTAAGACTTTTAGACATAACAGTGGCCGCGACGGCCCAATTGGACTTGCTTTGTATGAGCTTGAAAAATCAAAACTAGTTAGATGGGGCACTTCAACATAAAATATTATTGCTTGCTCATTTGTCGGAGCTGCTAACCAGTGTTTCTTTCAGGCATCTCTCCGGGGGGGGGGCACCTCCCCCTCGGAGCAAGCCAACTGCCCCCCCCCCCCCCCCCCGGGAGAAAGATTCAGATCACGTTTTCAAAAAAGAAAAGGAAGGAGAACGAAGGAAAAATTAAATTTTTTTTAAATATAGAGGAGATAAATTGGCCTCAGTTTTGGGTAGTCATTAAACTAATCTCTCACTGCCAACAAAATGCGATACGCCAAAGCTCAGCTCCTTCAGAGAAGACAAGTAGGGTTGTTGATGGTATGGCTGATACATGGGGCTTGGTTCGCCGTCAGAGTAGTGCAGTGGGTAAAATTTTTCTGCGGTTTAAGATGCAAGTGTAGTGGGAAGTGGGGACGGGGGTGACAAAACTGATATGGGGTCCACCTTGGCTCTCCGTGGCCCTGGTTCAGAATACAGGATAATCAATACAATCTCCATTTATTCCATTAAATTTCATGAATATAACGCCTTACTAAAAGAAGCTGCCTTTTATTATTTAGTACTGGTTCTTTTTTTTTACATATGGTAGGAACCTTTTGATCTATACTTCTGTTATCCAAATTTTTCCATATCCAGTTGCAACGAGAGACGGTTGGCAATAAAATGTTTCACTGTTACTTTGAAATTGAATTGTTTATTTTAGGTCAACATTAAGAGGACTTTTGGAAATTTTCTAGAAACAATGACAAATATCTTTTAAAAGCAATGCACATTTTTGTTTTAAAACATTTAAATCTAGATTATGGTGATCTTCTGCTTGACTGATCAATGATCATCGTTTTACAAGCCATTAAAAACATAAATATCTACATGTGCCCCATATTTTTTGCAATATTACATCTGTTTAATGTGAAGAAATATTCCAAAAATTGCAATTTAAGACTTCAATTTAAAACATTCCTGGAAGAACGTTAGATACCTCTCCTTTTCCCCTAATGGCACCAAAAAATAGCCGAAAGCTGCACTTTTTAAGACTTCACATTGGAAAATTTTTCAAAGCATGGCCCCGACTCACCCCTTTTTTTTCTTAACATGACCAAAAGACGGCCTAAAATTCCATTTTTAAAACATCAGTTTTGGAAATTTTTCGAGTTTTTAGATCCTCTGGTTCTCTCTACCTTCTACATCATCTAAGATACCATTAAATTGCACTTTTAAGACTTCAGTTTCAGAAACCAATTTGGTGTCGGAGAACGACATCGAAAACAATCAGTAACGTCACCAAAAGTAGCCTAAAATATAAGACTTTTGTTCCGAAAAATTTGCGGGAGGGAGAGTCCCCGAATTATTTTTCGCATCCTCTAACATTCCCGAACAACGTATCCGAAATTTCATTCTTAAGACTTAGAGCTCAAAAAGTGCAGGGGAGAGCCCTCGCACCTGTCTCTAGTAATGTTGACAAAAATAGAGTAAAATTGCATTTTTAAGACTACTTTTGAAAATTTTCTCGGTGAAGAATCCTTGAACCTCTAACGTCCTCCAAAAATTGCACTATCTGGACATAAAATGATTTATTATTAACCCCCCGAATTGTTTCTGGGGGGGACCCGACCCCCCCCCCCCCAAAGCAGCCTAAGAATTACATTTATAAGATTTCAATTAGAAAAATTTCAGACTCCCGTAACTTCACCAAACATAGTCTAACGTTGCATCTACTGTATATAATCAAGAATCTATTTTATGTATATTGAAAAAAATGCATATAATCATCATTTCTATTCATGCCCATAATATATAAAAAAAATATTTTGGATCATACACCGCCCCTCCTAGTTCTTCACTTGCCCTCCCGGAGCAAAAGGTCTGAAAGAAACACTGCTGCTAATGTGAACAGATTCGCTAACATCATATAAGTCAACTTCAAGAAGAGAAACAAAGACGAGTGGGCAGACCTGGCGGCCGCCAACCAAGGGGCCGCGAATTGAAAAGGGGCACCTTCATTATTTCAAATTTCCTTCCCTCCATACTGTAGACCACATGGATACAGGTAGGACTTCGCAATAAATGATGTTTCATGCAAATTGTACAGAATAGGAATTGGATGAAAAAAATGAGCAGTTCAAATACTGGGCACTCACATTAATGTTTTCAAGGATATATTAAGTGGGCTCCCAAACTTCTCATTGCACTCTTGACAAAAATTTTACTTCTACGCATTAACTCATTGCATGACCTCTATTTTAAAGGCCAATTTGGTTTTATAAAGTAGTAAAAAATTCCTTTTTTAGTTTTTGCCTTTTGCAATATACTATATTAATAAGTGTTTAAAATTACATTTTTCTTTAAAATTGCTTAAAAATAAAAGGTGAATCTTATTTTTTATAGTACTTTGTAAAGCACGGTATTTATGTATGAATAGATATACAATATCATGGACAAAACAGGTTACCCTGTGCAACACGAAAAATGTCCTTTGGATGAAAATGTCTGTTTCTTATGTATTTTTGGCTGAAAATTACGAATCTGCAATTATATTTTTCCTATCACGTACCATTTTTGCAAAATTCCACATTTTAGCTTTTTACGTATTTTCTGGATAAATGTGCATATTTTTGTAATGTATCAACTTAATATATTATAAATTATATCCTTCTCATTGATAGTGATATCGTTGCCATTCTATACACCTTTTTAATGAAGTTGGGTTACTTTAGTGACATTTTTATATATCTACTTCTTGAACTTTTGAGTCTTTTACAAGACGACAAAGGCATTTTGTAGACTATTTTACGGAGCTAGAAAAAACAGTATGGGCTAATTCCATGTAAATGTATCCCACAAGTGAATTACAAAATTTTTTTTTATTATAGTTATAACTTTTACACGTGTTTTAGAATAGTCTGAAGTGTAAAAATTTTACAGCAAAAACTATTTTTGTTTTCATCTGTGGCAACACTGCAGTTTAAAAATGGCTTCTTTGTTTTGAAAGCATGGTCTGTGTTTTTTCATCATTTTGATTTCTTGAACAGTGTTGCTAGATTTCGCGATAAATCGCCGATTGGGCGACTTTTTGAGCTCGCTAGCGACCGAAAATTTTATCAAGTCGCCTGGCTACTTTTTGAGCGACTTTCAAGATTTTTTTCGATGAAATTTGAAAAATTTTGAGATTTTATTTCCTTTTTCACTGACTTTGATCAAAGGTGATGTTTTGCGATTTTATAATAAAAGTCTTTAGCGTTTCCCCCGCACATGCACATGCACATCAACGCATGTATTTCTTCTTTGAGCTCTTCTTTTTCTGTGCAAAAAACGTTCCTCTAGTGCATTTTTAACATTGCAAATCACCAAACAAAAGGAGATTTTATATTTATTTTACCTTGAATATTTGTAAAATTGAGGAAGCCCAGATAAAATTTTTGCCTTGCAAATTTTATCTCCTTTAACGTCGTTAAAGAAAGCGTAATATTGCGTTTTAAGCATTCAAGCTCAAAAAATTATTTGTATTTCCAAAAAATTGCGAGCTCCCCCCCCCCCCCCCCCCCCGAATATGCCAAATCCGACCCTCATCTAGGAAAAGTATATAGTTTCAATTTACGTTTCCAGACTTTCACTTCAAAGACTTTTCCAGAATTACCCCGGATCCCTTACCCTCTTTAAGCAGGAAAAGGAAATTTAGTAAATATACAAACCAAAAAAGTTTATATGAAGCATGCACTTCTACCTATCAAAAAAAAAAAAACCCCGTAATTTTGAACGATTAATAGCATATTTTATTTAAGCTTTATAACAGTTAATGCGTGAAAAGATGAAACATTAAAACACCTTTTCTAATTTGATGTTCCGTTATAAGATGACCATTAAAGGGACTTTTTAAAAAAAAAAAAACCTTTTTCTGCGGCTACATTCCTGTATTTTTTTCTTTTTAATCGCATTTTCCAGATTATTGCATATCCAGCCGAAAATCGGTAAAAATGTGTGTACCTTTGTGACGTTGCACGGGTAATGTACATTTGCAAACTGAAGTGAAAATATTTTGGGCGACTTTCTGTTGTCTGTGGCTAATTTTTGAAAGATTTTGGGCGATTACATGACCGAAAGATCTGGCAACCCTGTTCTTGAATTTAAAGATAAATAATGTTTTTTCTCAGATTTTTGAGGATTAATTATTAAAATGTACTATGTATACTGTTTTGAAAACATATTTTAAACAGTAATTTATGAGTTGAAGGTGCTTTATAAGAAGCATAAAAATTACCTTGTTTTGGTTGTAGTGTAAGTCACAAAATAATATAAAAGTTTCTCTATCTATTTAAAATTAAGCTTTATTTTTAAAAAATTTAAGTTATTTCTTTCTATGTATGTCTCTCTGTAATACCACATGTTTACATCTTTAAATAACAGTATTTTTTTCTGTTTATTAAACATTTTAACTCTGTAGTGTAAGTCACAATGTAGTGTCAGTCACAACTTCTGTTTGATCTATCTGTTGTAGATAAGCCATGAGATTTGTACATTTCTTATATTTTGTTAATTTTGATTTTAGATGGCTAAATCAGCAGCTGAAAGCAAAAGAGAGCAAAGGGAAAGACTTAAAGCAAGCAATAAATTTCAATTCTTTAAAGAAAATGAAACCAAAAAACAGAAGAGTAGGCATACAGCAAAGAAAGAGTCAATGACCATTGAGGATAAAGAAGTTCTTCGAGTAAAGAAAAGAGAAGAAATGAGAAAGTACAGACTGAAAAAATCCATAAAAGATGCTTCAAAAATCCAAAGTACTTCTTTTGATGCCAATTCTAATTCACCAAAAAAAGCCTTTTAAAGTCCTATGTCATTTGGTAAAGCCATTGCAAAAGTCAAAAGGAACCTACCTAAAAATCCTAACAAGTGTCAAGCTCTAGTGGAAAAGTTAGTTCTACAACTAGTTCCTAACATCTTAAAATCACCTGCTCCCCAGCAATCAAGAGTAACCAAATTAAGTAATGAAGTAATTTCTCATGTAGTATCTTTTTTTGAAAATGATAGTATATCCTATTAGGCACCTGGTACTAGGGATTTTATAATAATGAAGGATAAAGAAGATAACAACAATAAAATTCAGAAAAGATATTTGACATTGACTCTAGGTGAAGCTTTTGAAATTTTCAAAGCTGAAAATCCAAGTGTTAAGATTGGTCGTTCTAAATTCTGTGAGTTGCGACCAGCTTACATGCGTCTTAGACATCAAACACCATCCCATTTATATTTGCATCTACCACGAAAATGTGCGATTAATTTTACAAGCAATAAAACAGTTACCAAATTATACTTCAGAATTCGTCAAGCTAATTGTTTGTGATGACTGTGGAAGATTGCTTTTACGAAAGATGTTCTCTATGTGGAAATTTACAGAAATTTCACAATACTATTGAAGAGTTAACTAATGATTTGATCTTAGAAGAGGAGATTAAATATTCACAATGGATGAAAGATGAAACAAAAACTCTTTTCAGGGGAAATGTTTCTTCTACCTTTAAAAGAAGCTTTAGAAAAATTGGAATCTAAACTTCCAGTTTTTAACACGTTTATATCAAGCGACGACAAGAAACTTTTTTTTTTTTTTAAATTGAAAGCAGGCATATCAACCAACACTTTGCTAATACATTTCGACTTTAGTGAAAACTAGTTTTTTCTATCAAGATGAGATTCAGTCGGCTCATTGGGTTTCTAAATCGTGCACAATAAACACGGCCATAGCATACTTCACCTATCAAAATAAAAAAAAAACTGTGCCAATAGTTGTAGTATCTGAATACATGCAACACGACAAATACGCGGTCGCTGTATTTAATGAAAAAATCATAGAGAAAATCCAATGTGACTATCCTGAATTGTTGATTTCAAGACTTTATATACCAGTCAGACGGAACTGAACAGCACTTCAAGCAAAAATATTCTATATGCATAGCCATGTTCCAAAACTTCCCCAATGTTGAATGGCATTTCTCGGCAACCTGTCGTGGTAAAGGACCTATTGATGGACTTGGTGGCATGATGAAGAGAAGGATCAAAGAAGCCACTCTCTCTAGGAAAATTGATCCACATTCCGCTGAAGAATTTTTTCTCCAACTGAAGAAATTTGCCCAAACGTCACATTGTTATACATTTCTGACAACAACATAATGGGAGAAATAGCTAGATTCAGCGGTATTTGCTCTCCAAAAGGAAGAGAAATATTTCCAATTCCTGATACTCAGAAATCTCACTGCTTTATCAAAATAAAGAAATACATACTTAAAATTGCCAATGTTTCCTTAAACCCAAAAAAATATTGCACAGTTAATTTAACCAATGGATGTGTAGATACAGAAGGTGTAGATGCAGAAGATGCAGATACAGAAGAAGACGCAGATGAAACAGAATTTGATGTTGGCGGCTGGGTTTTAGTACCATTTGTAGGAAAGAAAAGAGTCAAATATTTTGTCGGACAAATATTAAGCAAAGATTTATTTTCGATAAAAGTTAAATTCCTGCAATATAAGGGAAGTTACTTCACATGGCCTATCAATGAAGATTCTTCAGACACTGATATTGAAGAAGGCATTAAAAAATTACCGGAACCTAACTTTGATCGGCGATCGCATATCACTTTTCCAGATTATGATTTTACCATGTAGGCAATGGCTTAACTTTAATTTACAATATATACAATGACAACTTTGATTTACAATATTTAAAATGCCTTATATTTGTTCAGTATCCATTGCTTTTATAAAATTTACATCGTGTAGTGTAACTCACAAAATGAATGTAGTGTAGGTCACGCACAGAAATGCTAATAAATTTTTTTTTTTAATGGTTAAAAATTCGTTTGTATTCAATTCTTTAGCTTTAAACCTTGTATTAAAAGAATACATTGACAGAATGTTGAATCCCTGCACCAATGAAGAAAAATAATGAATTTAAAATGATGTGCAAAAGTTGACTTCCTTTCATGTAGTGTAAGTCACATCATGACAATTTTAAGATTTTTTGGTAAAATACAAAATGTAGACACGTTTTTTTACATTGCTAAAAATACTACGTGTTCAGAGGTAAACTGGCTTATAATTAGTTTTTCTGTTTAAATAAAAACTAATTATTAACTATGCAAACTAAACTTGTTAAATAATCAATTGTAGTGTAAGTCACGCATGGAAATGACCTATGCTGCTGTGATGTGAAAGTACTATTTCAAACATTAGGACACAAGCACAATTCAGCAGAGTGGTGCGTGTTTATCAGTGCTCATATATTTTTTTTAATTTTCATTCCTGTAGCATATTCTGCAAACACAAAGGAAATTTCAAAATTACAAAATAACAAGTGGCAAAAGCATACCAAATGAGCCTATGATGATCTACAATGTACCTTTTTTCCACAATTGCACATTAAACTTGGTTTATCGAAATATTTGTAAAAGCTCTGGACAGCAACAGAGTGGCTTTCTTGCATTTCAGGAACAAATTCAAAAATTTAAGTGAGGCAAATGCAAAAAAAACGATTTTTATTGGCCCACAACTTAAGGAAGTCCTTTCATGATGAAGAATATGAAAAGAAACAGTCAAAAGCCGAAAAATCATCCTGGCTGGTTTTTAAATCAGTGCGCTCACGTTTCCTTAGAAATGGAGAAAGCTGAAAACTACAAAAATCTTGCTGGTGACATGATAAAATGCTTTTGTAGTATTAGGTTGCTATATTTCATTAAAACTACACTTTTTGGGCTCCCATATGGACTTTATTTCTCGAAACCTTGGTGCAATTAACGATGAGCATGGGGAAAGGTTTCATCAGGACATCTCTGTTTGAAAAGCATTTCAGTGCTCGATAGAATGGAAGTATACGAATTGAATATTGCTAAACTGCTATCAGGGCAGACCAATGGATGCCCACAAGAAGAATCGGCCAAAAAAATCATTTTAGCGTTTGTGTTTTCAATAAGTAAGCCCGAGTTACATTCTTCTATAACCAAATTGTATAAAATATGAGAAGTGGGTCTCCAGCAAAAACGCTACGTGATGGACCATTTTGGTTTGGATATTTGAACCAACATAGGCGTAACTAGGGTTGGGGAAAGGGGGGGGTCACCCTAAAAATGTACAGACTAAACACCAATAAGCAGTACACAAGAGTTCAAAATTTACACTAGTCATCAATACTTGTCATTACAGATATACTCCGTGTTTATTTCAGGCATCTCTCGGGGGGGGGGGGCTACCCCCTCGGAGCAAGTCAACTCTCCCCCCCCCCCCCCCCATCGGCAAAAAAAATCAGATCACAATTTTTAAAAAAAGAAAGAAAAGAGAAATTACGCTTTTAAGACATCTTAAGGCCTAATATTGAATTATGAGTTGTGCTAGTATTGCTGCTGAAAAGAATGTGTATTTTCATATTTACAATCTGTTCTTAGTCCGAAACACGTGTTTTTTTGAGTTGTGCCACTATTGCAGCCCATGAGAACCAACCAATTCAGATCTTTTTTGTTCAATGTACATTTATGATTAGGCTAAGTAAAAGTGTAATTTTGTCACAGTATTTTTCACCTTCGCAATGTTATTATAAACGCTCTATGGGACCATTTATAAACAGTGTCACACTTTCTTTCAATATATTTGAGTCCCCTCCCCCCCTTTGTCGCAAAATCACTCTCCAACACACCCCTATCCCCTTTGCCACGTGTCACGCTATATTACATGGAGTGTGTGCAACGTATTTGCAGTGTTGCAGTTCAGAAATAAAGTACTTACGTTAAAGAATCACATTTTTAGTTTTATTTTTTAACTTTTAACGACATTTGTGGGCATAACAATAAATGATAATGATTACACGTGTACTTAAATAGCATAAAATTAGATTAAGGTTAAAACAGAAAAAAAAGATAATTAGTGCATAATAGTGAAAAATAATTAATTGACTTCTGAAAAATGACCCGCACTTATTTATTTTAAAAGTAAATACCTAAGAAGAGTTTCTTTTTTTTAACTAGAAGTGACTTCAAACCTTAATAAGCATCCGTATTTTCAATATAAAATGAAATCAATGAAACTTTAAAATCAAATTATGAAAATAAAAAATCATCAAAAATAAGTTTAATCTGCTGGTTTTTTACACGTTTTTATAGAAATCAAAATGTGTAATGTCACACTTCTTGTTATCCCCCTTGTCACAATTTCTTGACCCCCCCCCCCCCCCCGCCGCCTCACTTGAAGTAGTGTGACATCATCCCCTATGAAGTTAAAAAACGAAAAAAGGAGGATTAATAAGCAGTTTCTCAGCATGGGAGGAAGAAATAAAAAGTTGAAACTAAAATTGCAAAAAAAAAAAGAGGAGGGGGCAGCTAAAATATTATTTCGAAAAAATTACATAAAAATAACCATACCTTTCCTGCTTCAGGGTTTCTTCCCAAAATAGGACAAAATACTTTCACCTTTTCTTTTACTCATAATCAAAATTTGTACGCAGGCGAGCAAAGGAGACTTTTGCAAGACCACAAGAACCCACTAAATTCCCAACTGCCAAGGTCAATCAAGGTCTCTGTTTTATTGTGCAAAATGGTTGGGAAAAAAAGAGAATATGATTCGAGGAGAGGCATCCGCAAAGGGGCAAGAGCCCTCCCCCCGCCCCCCCCCCCCCCCTTGTCGGAAGCGTTTCTATGTTGATTCGATTTTACGAATTGCTAGTTTAAAAAAGAAAATAAAAGAACTAAGATTTGTTCCAGCAATAACAGCACAAACATCCATATCCTGCAATCGTAGAAGCAGGGATCCATTAGGCATTAGCTTACTTCCACAATATGGGTAGTTAGAGTGTCGCCATTTCCACGAATGTAACCTTCGGGCAAGAATGGACAAAGTACCAAACTGTTGTACGTATATTTATGGCAGATGTGGTTCCATGAGGCTCGCATTTTGCGAAAAAAGGATCACTATATTTCCTGTTTTTGTGTGGTCGGGTGTTTAGAACCATATGCAGTCCTTAGGCAAGGAATCAATCCGTTATCTGTTGATGACACGCGGGACCTATCGCCTGGAGAATTGAGAGAAAAAAGGGTCTTTTTATGAGTTCTGGTTTGTAGGCCCTAGATGTTTGAAGCGCCGTTTTGTCGTTTCCCCATTTGTAAAACAGAGGACCCCCCCTCCCGCTCCCAAACAGGTTGGTTCAAAGAACGAAATCTCATCATTTTTTTTTTTGTTTAAATTTTATTTTTCAGACAGGTTAAAAATTTCGAAAGTATTTCGGGGGGAGGGGGGCTCGGGTCCGTTGCCCCCCCCCCCCTTGCTTACGGCTTTGCCTACAACACCAGTTTATCAGAAAACAAACCTCCATCAAAGAGGAGAATATTGTCCAGGAAACTGGTGCGATTGTGTTCCCAAATTGCTGCCTTTGGGTAAAAAAGACATCAAGAAGGTAAGAAAACCATCTGGAGTGATTGAAAGGATCTCTGCTGTCTGTCTGTGTGGTACGGTGATTGAAGCCACCTTTCGCTGTAAAATTCCTAAAGGTGTTAAGGGGGTTGATTATAACCAGTTGAAAAGTCCTCTGTAATATGAGCTATGTACTTTGGTCATAATCACCCTTCAGAAAGAGGAAATAAAATCATATGCATATGTGTTTATTTTTCTTAGGGAAAAAATAGATATGTGCTTTGCAAGGCGTAGCCAGAATTTTTTTTTGTGTGCCTAAATAACTAAATACAAAATAGGGGGGGTGGGTTGAATCCCCAAAACCCTGCCCTGGTTACGCCTATGGCAAAAGTCACTCAAAATTATGTTTATAATCCTTTAATATTACTGTTATTAAACTGAAAAGGTAAGTTAGGGAAGGAAAATGCTACGCATTTTGATACTAAATGAGTGATGCATGAATCTGAATTTTTCAACTGCAGAAACTGAAGCACATGGCTCTCACAGCACATTGGTAAAAAAGAAAAGAAAGACATTGCACATCTGTAACTGTTTTGCGATTTTCTTTCAAGTTATAGACGATACAAAAGGCTATCCGGCTGCGTCTTAACCCCCCCCCCCCCCCTTTCCAGTTTTACATCCCTCGGTTTTCTCGGAATTTTAGAACCAAAAGAAATAGCAACCCCTCCACCAATTCCGAGAAACTCCAGTTCAACTTTGGCTACAAGTGCAGACTCGCCCCTAAATGACGATTGACAGATGCATCCCCCCTTATCACATGCATCCCCCCTTATCCCGTGACTCTCCGTTTCAGTTTCAGTTTCTCACGAATGTGAACTAGTGGTGGACCGTGCTCCAGGCCCCGAGAGTCTTGCCCGTTCTTCTCCTTCAACGTCCATCTCCACGATTTTGTCCGAAGAAAGAGATGAGGGGAATTCTACAGCTTGTCTCCTATGTTGTTCACACAAAGTAAAAAGAAAAAAGAAAAAAGAAAAAAATTTCCAAGTCCACAACCCGATTAACTTGACATAATTTCCACGAAGTCGAGGAACAAAAATAAATAAGTAACTAAATACCCAATGGGGGGGGGGGTTTGAACCCCCAAACCCCCCCCCCCCTGGTTACGCCCTTGTGAACCAAGCACCTTTTTTTTATATAGAATCACATAGTTTCATCTAAAGGACAAAAAAAAAGTTCAAATTTATTGCACAGTGTTATATATACTACAAGCTGACTAAGGTACAATGAGAAAGTAATTTTCCAAAGATGTCAGGCAGTGCCAGATCTGGAGGGAGGGGGCCATATTCAACTGTGATGCACAAAAAAAAAAAAATGAAGCGGAAGAAAGACAATACAATAAAAAAAAAGAAAAATATATTTATTTTTGAAAATTTAACTTTTGCAAAGAGATAATTAAAATCCTAGTTCAGTGCGGCTATTTTCTAATGATTAAAACCGATTAATATAGAGTTAGTTATTTGAATAAACTGTTGGAAGACTTTTTCCACTGTTGACATTTTCCATTCTCATTGTATTTTATAGTTTAATACTATAATTTCTCCAGTTTCTATGTAATTGAGACAAAATAAAAAAAAGCATGAAATTTCGTACGTTGTACTAAACAGTTAATCAAGCATAACTTTAAAATAGTTTTGATTTTTTTTCTCATTTTATATTAAAATGTTGCTTTAGTTTAATTTCCGTATAAGACCTTAAAAAGGGTTAAAAAAAAAACGATTTCCTGACACATAATTTACAAAAAACTTCCGGGGAAGACCCCTCCTCTAGGGGGCCCCTTTTCAGTACCTGCCCGAGGGCCCCAGAGGGAGCCAGTCCGGGTCTGAATTTAGAGACTTATACCACACAAACAGTCAACATCTTTTACATAAAAAAATAGTCAATGTTAAGTGTACGAAGAAGTTAATTTTGATTGGTAGTCGGACTTCTTTTTACAGTTCTTGGAGAGAGAGGAAAAAAACCTCTTATTTCAGTCTTTAATTTTTTATGGGTTTTGCATATGTGTGTGTTAAAGAACTATTTTTAGTGTCTGGTTTTTTTTAATAAAAAGATTTGAACTTTTCGGTGGGCACATGTTTTTTGGATTGCTCAAAAGCACCTTTAAAATACTCAAATTAAATAATTTATTTTTGTAGTACAACTTCAAAAGTTCTTGATAAATTACTTTGAAACAAATTTGTCTACTAGACCCTGATTTAAGATAGAACTTCCTGCTCAGTAGGCTCTATCTTATATAAATCTGGTAATGCTTTCCTCTCAAAAGTTACCGTATAACACTTTATTTATGTTCAGGTCAACCCCCCCCCCCCCCCCAGTTCTTAAAATGAAAATTGAAATAGATAAATAAATAAAAATAAATGTTTATTTGTAATTTAAATGATTTCTTCAAAAATGATCAGCATTGGCAGATGTGTAACTTGATAGATATCATGATATAAATTGTGATATATATATATGTATCATGATATTTATAAGCTGATGTATATCCTGATCTATATCTAATCACCAAATTTACATAATTTAAAGTTTAAACATTTGAAGTTTGTCATAGAATAGCCTATTGATTCACTTCTAAGTTGATGAAAATAATGAAAAAATATAATTTTGTAAGAGGAAGCATAAAGGTGCTGCATTTATAGTGATGAACAGAGTAATGATAAGACTGAGAATCAGAAAATCCTCAATGATAGTGATTCTCTCTTTTAAGTTGATGCTGATTCACTCATGAAACAAGCGAGACACTAAACTGATAGTGGAGAATTATTTTCTCAAAATTAATTTTCGAACATTAAATATGACACCAATCACTATCAATTGAAATGTTCAGTTATCTTTCTATAATATATTTCTTTTTAAATATTTATTATATAACTTATTTTATTTTTTTTCTTGCTTTCAGAAATTTTGCTGTTAAAATATTGTTTGCAAAATATTAAGTTTCTTTCACGCTTCAATTTTTTATTTTAAAGAACAGCAAAAAAAGTGATCCCTTAGGTAATTTTCATAAATTTTGAATAAAATGAATTAAATTAATAGCATTAACATTTATTTAATTAACTAGTAAAGCTATTTAAATAGCAAGCAAAAAGTTTAAATTTTCCTCCTTATGTTATAGCTTAAATAATAATTAGTATTTCTACAAAAAACATAAAATGCCCAGGCATTTATGGACTTGGCCATTTGCCCCAACTTATAAACACCTAGGTATTTTACAAAACTACATGGGAAACGTATTACAATAATTTCTCCTGTAAATGCAATTAGTATCACACTTCCCCAACTTTAATCATATATGGAAGGGCACCACCTGGAACCATTGAGACTGTAAATCCAAGTGCTTGGGCATCACCAAATATTTTATGCTTTATCTCAAGCACTTTATGAAATATATCAAAACAAATAAGGATAACAGTATTATTTTAATCATTTATAATCATAATTAAACAATTCTAAGTATATTCTAACTAAATTATTGAGCTTTTTACACTATTTTTTATGTGTCCCAAGGTGAATCATCAGGTAGTAAGTATACCTTGGGACAAAGTAAATGTTTACTCTATATATTTCTTTAATTTTTTTTTCATAATGGATATAAGCCTGAAAGCTATTTAATAATGCAGGCAAAGGTTACACAAATACTAGGTAGAATTTTTACAATAATTCATCAATATCAAAAAATTAGTAAAAGGAAAGAAAAAAGTCCTAAGGTGAGCCACACTACCCTACTTTATTACATGCATGGCAACAAATTGCCATGCATTTAAAACTTAAAAAAAAAAAAAAAAAACTATGAAATGTTTGTATAAGTGTAGTGAAATAAAAGTAAACAATTTTAAAGAATTTGCATAAAGTTGTAGAAAAAACAAAAATTACAAACACTAATTTTTACAATTGGGGCGAAAATAATGAAATAATATTGCAATTTTTTTTCCCTTCCAAAACATTGTGCGCTATAAGATTGGAAGGGCTTACTACTCTCCATTTAAAAATTTGAATTTTAGACCCTGAATTCTCACTACTGGAATAGGATTTTTCTTCAGTTTATTCCAATCTGTGTAACTAACAGTGTCATTGTTTGGAATAAGAGGAATCACACAAAAATTCCAGGGTTTGAATTTATCAACTTAAGGTTTTGAATTCCAAAACGTACAAAAATTGAAAATAAAAAGAAGATAAAGTTGCAAATGAACACTTCAGGTTTGAAGGGCTCTTAAAGTTGGTGGCCACAGACACCAAATCTAATCGAGTCCGTGACAATAAGTTCCCTTTCCTGAAACTGAAAGAATTCTAGAACAAAGTCATTTTTAAACAAAAACTCAATGTTGTATATTTTTCCTAGGCTGAGTTTCCAGCAACTTCAATTTTTTTTTCACAGATAGATGGGAAGAGTCAATGAAAAACAAAACTCTTTTAAGAAAGATCTTTTCTGGACCATGCTAATAGGCCTCTTTTCAATACTAAATACAGTTTTATTCTGAAGTGTTTAGTGGCACTTTTTGTTAGATTTGCTGTTGTGTTAACCAGATTACAACTAAAAACATTTTTATTTTAAAAAAAAGGTACTGACCATAGAAAGTTTAAAAAACAAAACTTAAATACAGAACTATTAGCAATTACAAGTTCAAGTTCTTATTGAATTCTTTCATTAAGACTATTATAAAACTGCATGGAATATTTTCATCTACTTTAAGGCTATGGGCGTAGATTAAAAAAACAAACAAAACAAGACGACAAAAACGCTCAGAGTTGGTTCTATACCGTCATTTCGGGAATCACGAGGAGGGAACGGCGCCCCTTCCACCCTAACTTTGAGAAATGTATAGTGGTGGAATTTTTTTTGTTTTTTTGTTTGTTTGTTTTTGTTTTCTAGTACAAGCATTGAATATTTGCACTCCGGAAAATTTTGAAATGACACGACATGGGCCTGTCTTTAGCCATCAATTTCTAAAACAAAATGAAATCTCAAAGGAATACACACCTAAATTAATATTCGTCACTGATTAAACTACAGCAAAACACACCTAAAAAAATTATTTCACTATTTGACAACTATCAAATAAAGTGGCCATACAATAAAATGTAAAACACGAACGGATAAACCGGCAACGATCTATTTTCTACGTCACGAGGTTTCTCTGATATCAGTGCAGTGGGTGGAGCTTCTGACATCACTTTAAAGTGACGTAAATTTAAATTAAAAAAACAATTATTCCAAAAATTGTTAAAAATTAATACATTTTGATTAAAATCAAAAAATTTAACTTTAATTTTGAAATTGAAATAATAAATAGGTGTTTTCTTATTTCTATCTTCAAAAAGAATGGAAAAATAATATTCATGATTTTTTTTTTTTCAATCTTTGCTCTTTCTAACAATTTACAAGATTTCTGAGTTTTGTTTAAAATCAATGGCGTAAAAATATGTTTCTAGTGTTATCCATTTCGAAAATCGAAGATAAATGGTACTTTTTTATTTGAACAATATCGTTATTGAAGTTTCTTTTCTTTTTTTAGAAATGGTGGCACATTGGAAAGGAAATTATTTTCACACATAAAAAAGGGCTGTTACTAAATAAATAAGAATACTTTTAATTAAAAAAAAGTACTTAGAATGTAACATTTTTAGGGATCTCTCCTGAAAGTTATTTTTGTTTCTGATTAAAGCAGTTTTTGAAGAAATTGCAAAATTCTTTTCTGTCCCCCTCCTACTAAATTTACTAAAAAAAAATCGAACATAATTGTTATTGCTCCACAGTGGTGTAGTCGAGGGAGGACGCAGGGGGACGGCGTCCCCCTACCTTTTTATTTTAATACAAGCGTCCCCCCATTTATTTTGAACTTTAACATTGGCGTAACCCCACTTTTTGATATTCGTATATGTAAGCGTCCCCCCTCCTTTTTCTCCAGGACTACACCACTGTTGCTCCAAAATGTCAGTTTGTGTGCATATCGTTAATGCAATATTTAAAATACATTCATAAATTATTTCATTGAAATCTAGAAACCGCTTGTTACTGTATTTAAAAAAAAAAAAACTGAAACCACTTGTTATTATGTGATAAGGTTAAAACACAACCTGAAACCGTTTCTTGCTTTCTTACTTACTTTATTAAAATAAAAATTGAAGAAAAAAAAAGAAAGTAAGATAAAAAAGAAAAGCAAAACCTTCAAACAGAGGCGACAATGTAACTCCACCCATTATTGTGATGTAAGAGGCAACGTAGCTCCACCTATTCTAGGACGTCAGAGGTAGGTAGTTGCAAAATTATCCGCTCGTACTGAACCGAAAAGAAATATCAGAATCCGAAGAAGAAAAAAAATGTTTATTATTGTTTACATTATACTTATTGCCAGGTTGTAAAAGTGGGTGAAGAATATAAGATTCACGGAGAAAATCTATTTGAAAATAAAGATATGAGGAAAATATTGTTTATGCAATATGAATATTCAAGGAAACACAAAAATATTCTCAAATTTCGCATCTGTAAAGGCAACTAAATAAAATATTTAAATAATAAAAATTCATAAAAAGTGACCAGAAGCTGTTACAATGCGAGGTACCGTGTTTCATGAATTTAGGAAATTTTGAAATATTTAAAGAAAAATCTTGCACATTACTGTTGTAACTTGCTTCCAATTTGCACTAATTACAGATACTTTTTCGTTGAAAAATTTGTGTAGTCTCATTAATTTTCTATTATCCCACTATTTTTCATCATAGTGTTGATACAAAAAAGCAGCAGAAGATTCAAAAAGTCATTTTCTTTTTAATAAAACTAGTATTTCAAAAAAATTGATGATTATATTATTCGGATGTCGATAATATAACGAAAAACAATATTGAAACAATTGGCAACAGAAATAATTCGTTTTAAATGTCAGGTGTGTATTGTTTTGCATTATTGTCAATGTTTGTTTTACTACTTAAATGCTCCTATAGAGTCCTTTACTCCTAAACGCTCTGTAAGGAAACTATTCTTTTCGCTTGTGCTCTGTAAAAAAATGTACGCTTTACTCAATATACACTTGTTCTATTTACAGATGCCTGCTGCAGCTGCTAAACCATAAATAGCATTGCAGCGACGTTCTTCCATCCCCCCAAAAGCTCTGAATTCAGGGTGTGCTGCGGTTGCACTATTTCCAAATTTGGGAGGAAATATGATTCGCCGGGAGAGTTCATCACTTTTAGAAACATGTCGAAAACAGAACTCTTCCCGAACTTTTCCATATGCTGGCGGATTTTTGGAAATGATTCCTCTGTCAACATGACATAGGTAAGCTAAAATTTCTTATTAAATTTTGCTATTGTTTTCAATCATTTTTGTAAATAATTTTAGATTGGTTGCTCAAGTTGAATGATTTTTTAAAATTCGAAGAATACGTTATAATGGTAGAGCAGAAATAAAATTTTAATGTTATTACCATGTTTTAAAGCTCTAATAGTTTCATTGTTCAATTTTTTCCCTTTCATTATAAAGAACAAAGGCACATAGTATATTTACAATAATGTAGATTGATTTTGTTTTTCTGTGTTATTGCTCTGTCCACAACTGTCTTTGTATAATCTCCCATTGGAAGAAAACACATCTGCCTTTTAAAAAAATAAATGGCAGTTATTGAATATTTGTTATGTCTTTAGTTTTTGCAAATTTGGTTCTACATCACTTGGAGCCACAGATAAATTTTGACTTCTGAAACTTGTGCTGCAGATTGATACAGAAAATTCTGCTACTGGGGCTACACGAGGGTTCCAAACTTTTAAAGCTCCCATCAAGCATCTTTAGTCTAAGGTTCGCACAGAAAAGTCTAGTTTATAGCACTAAAAATATTAACTTTTTAACTTCATCACAAAAACTCGAAAGGGACTTAGAGATATTATGGCTCTCAGGTACAGATTTTAAAAATAAAGTTAAATTTCAAAATGTTATTTCTCTTCCTTTGGCGATCGTTGATTTAAATCAAGGTTTAAATTACAATTTCAATCAAATCAACCGACTGTAAGTATTAAAGAAACAGAACACAGCATCACATCACAACTAGGTAAATATGGATCAGAGAAAGAATTCTGTTATTCACATGCAGGATAAACAATAACTGTGTGATAAACTCTCTATGAATTAAATTACTTGAAACCAGCTTAAACATCTAAATTTCAAAAAATGTATTTCCGGAAATTTTTTTGTATTTAATACTTTGTTGTAAATGATTGTTTTCATTGGTGCATATGAAAGTGGCATTTTTGCCATTTAGGGGGTCCAGGAGAGAGCAGTTGCTCCACTCCCCTTCCCTGTGGCTTCAAGAATATGTATTTTTATGAATATGTTATGTTAATATAAAAAAAAGCATAACCCTTCCCTGGAACATTTTAAAATGACCAACCTGAAAAAGGGTAATTCTTACTGTAGTTATCCCCAGTTAGTTTTAAAATTCTAAAATGTAACTGTATAGTAAATAATATTTGGATATAAGAACTGATTTTTGTTTTTTAGTGAGCAACAAATTAACTATTGCCAATGTAATGCAACACTTATTTGTGTGAAAAGTATATATAATTATGTGAAACTGAAAAGAAAAACACAGCTACTGAATTTTTAATTAAATTCATAAATACCCAGGTATTTATGAATTTTGGATATTTACCTCAAATTATAAATACCTGGGTATTTTACATCTATAATTCACCCTGATGCATTTTCAATTTGTATTTTAAGTTAGTTTTGACTTTAGTAATGTAAAAATCTTTAAAAATTTATGATTATATTTTTACAATTTAAATATAAATGTAATAGATATTCATTCCTTTTAATATTCTAGAGAACAGAATTACAGTTAAATCTGCTTTGGTTTGGTAATGTTTGCTGCTGATCAGTTTAGCTCAGTTTCCAATGGAAATGCAAAAAGCCATATCCAAGCACTTTTAAAGAATCGTGAGCAGCATCCACTTTCATTCCAAAGATATCCTCTCAGTTCAAAGGATCTATATTCTTCAAGCCTTCTAGGAAGTGCCTTGGCAGGAAATACGGGTCTTAGTACAAGAACACACAATTCAGAGCTTAGTACTGATCCTCAAGATTTTAGTGTGTACAGAAACTCAGAGTGCATCTCCCCTGACCATTTGTAAGACTTCTTTCATTTATCTATTAATTTCAGGGGGGCGACTAGAAATTTCTCCTGGGGTCCTTGCATGTGTATGATATATATTACCATGCTAGGATCGGCAATATTGTTTATAACAATGTGGAAACCAAGAGTCTGGGTGGTTAGACCCCCAAAATCCCCACCTCTGATTTAATTTCAGTTCTTTGAGCTGTAAACATGCTATTGATTTCTATCTTGATACTTATTTTACAGATTTCAAATTCGAGAAAATGGGACAAGTTTCTAGAAAACTATATTCAGTTCCTCATTTGATCAGTTGTCCTGTTTTCTTTGTATAATTTTAGTACTCATTCATACAATAAATTGTTTTACAATTTCATTTTTGCTATAATAACATATCTTCTGTCAATTGACAAAATTCTCGTCTTGGAAACTCCCTCTTACCATTTAAGCTGGAGTTGCACAATCTTTATAGCAGAAAAGCCAGTTCATTGTACCCAGTGTCATCATATCTAGTTCAATAAAAAATAACTATTTTTGTGTAGAGCAGTGGAGGCAAAACTTATGAAGCCTGTGAGCAATCATACCGTTTTCAAATTTTAAATGGTGTCATTGCTTTTGCCCTCTCCCCCTCCCCCCTAAAAGAGAAAGAAAAAAAGGACAAAGAAATAAGAAATTTTTCAAGTCGACTGTTATATGCCAACAGCTATGACCAGGGTACTATGAGTGTATTAGCAGTTATCACCTTTTCATATACTTTTAACTAACAAAACATTCTTCAGTTTCTCTCAGAGCTATGCCATATTCAATGTAAATATTTGGGGCAATATCGTTAATTTATTAGCAATCAAAAGTGTAATAATGGGCGGATTAATTTTTCTTAAATGCTATCTATGATGATGCCACCAAAATTTCACTAAATGGATGACATAGCTATACTTTGTGTATATAAACCTATGTCGTAGGTACTCCTTACTGCTACCATCCCTTTTTGAAAAATATCCAGATATCCACCCCCTGAATCCGTCCATGATTGGGGATAATTATAGAGAAAACTAGGGTTTTTAACGGGCTTCCTGAAGGAGAAGGTTATTCATACCATTTCAATGTCCCCCCCCCCCCCCCCCACACACAATAACTTCTCACCAGGTGAACCGATTTTCATGATTTCATTTTTTTTTTTAATTGATGGAGGGTAGTTTTCCATACGTCTTCCCATAGGCCCAACTTTGTTTGACTATATTTGATAATTAGAAAAGTTATGGGCAGAAAACAATCATTTTTTCCCTTTTTCATCCATAACTTTTGATTAAATGAACCGATTTTAATGATTTTTTTAATCAATAGAGGGTGGTCTAACTTAAATATCATACATCGTTTTGACTACAATTGTTCTTTAAAAACTACATTATGATGAAAAATAAGTATTTTTCTTTTAAATGGGAATGCTTGCCTTCAATATTTCTTTTGAGTAAATTATTTGGTAATACATATTAAACTTGTTGTTAAAAAAGAGTTTATTGCCATTAAGCAGTAATACTAAAAGAAATTATAATAAGAGTTTTAGTGAAGACTTCTCTAAAAAAAATTCATTCAGACTGTTTTCTGGGCTTTACTAAAATAAATTTCAAAATGCAATTTGTTATACAAATGATTATTTTTCAGTGAATGTCTCTCAAGGTGGGTGTGTCATTTGATATGTTTTTTGAAAATAGTTCTTTTTTTAAAAATAGAGTATTCATATGAATTTATTTACATTAAAAAGATTAAATAAAAAACATTTGAAAAGAAAAGCAGAACAAATTAAATATTGGGCTAAAAAGTGAAGTACAAATTTATTCTTTGAACAACATCAATACAACTTTTAAACATAATTTTTGAAGTTGGTGCAAAAATATGATGGATTAAATCTTTTGTAATCATCTATATAAATAAAAATGTAAGTGTTTGTTTGTGCGAGCTGCAAATCTCCGAAAGTACTTGACCGATTGGTTTGAAATTTTGCCAGTAGACAGAGTGATTCAAGTGGATGGTTTATAGACCCGTTAGAAAAAAATCCGACAGGTAGTTCCTTTTTTATTTCAATTTAAGGCAAAATTTCTACATTAATTTCCCATTATGGGGGTGAAAAAAACCTTTCACATATTAATATAATATATTGATCGAAAGCGCTGATTTTTCTGCATAAAATGGAATTTGTTCGAAGTTTCTAAGTCAAAAAAAATGCCAGTTATAAGCTTTTTAGTTCGATTTCTTAAGGCTTACCTTGATCCAAAAATAATAATTAGCAGTTTCCTCAACATCGGGTAATATAAGCTATATAAATAAAAATGTAAGAGTTTGTTTGTTCATACAAGGCTGAACGTGACCCAGTTTACGGTTACGATAAAGTTCAGCCTTGGTTCCTAACCTCAAATCTCCATAAATACTTTGATTGCTTTGAAATTTTATCAGAACATGTGTTTTAATATATCGCTTTTAATTTATTTCAACTTTGATTTAAATATTTCGGTTCTTAATGTTTTATTGCGGAGAATGAGCCTCTGCAACTATTGGCAGGGTACAGCTATTTTCATTTTGATTTAAAAAAATTTTAACCGACTTCACAAAGGAAGGAGGTTATACACTCATATTGTATGTATGTCGTTTTTTTTTTTTTTTTTGTCCACTCATAACTTCTTACCGGATGAACCGATTTTCAAGAATTTTTTTAAAATCGATCGAGGGTGGTTTCCCCGTAGGTCCCATACCTTGGTTTGACCATATTCGATAATTAGAAGAAAAAAAAGTAAGGGACTGAAATGTGGTAATTTTTTTGCTTTTTCATCCACAGCTTTTGACTAAATGAACCGATTTTGATTATTTTTTCTTTGATCGATAGAGCGTCGTCTAACTCAAATATCGCGCTAGTTTGACTACATCTTTTTTTAGAAAAAACGTTATGGGTGAAAAATATGTATTTTTTCATTGTAATTGGAAAGACTAGGCTCGATTTGTCTTTGTTGGGAAAGTTGTTAATAAAAATGAAACTCATTGTTACATTAGAAGCAATTATAACAAGAAATAGACTGAAGGCTTCTCTGAAGAAGAAATTAAATCCAATCAGTTTGCTTGCTCCAGTGACCCTTTAAAATCGGTTTTAAAACAAAATTTATCTTACAAACGGTTAGTTTTTAGTGTCATTCCCTCAAATGTTTCCCCTTTGATATTTATGTCTTAAAAATAGAGTCTTTATATAAAAATGTATTTACACTAAAAATAATAAAATAAAATAATTTTTGGAAAAAATAGAACCGACTTCAAACTATAAATTGCTCTGAAAAGTAAAAAATAACATTATTCTTTAAACAACTTCGACACGACTTTTAAATATAATTTTTGAAGTCTGGTAAAATTATAATGGATTTTGATGCATGATTCCTTTTGTAACTATGAACCAATTACAAATTAAATAGCATAGAGTTTGCAACAGTTTCAGTGTAAAATAACGCACGGTGTAATTATAATTAGACTGTTATAATTTTGTACAGACTTCAAAAATTATATTTAAAAGTCGTATCGAAGTTGTTTAAAGAATAATGTTATTTTTTACTTTTCAGCGCAATTTATAGTGTGAAGTCGGTTCTATTTTTTCCAAAAATTATTTAATTGTTTTTTCCGTTTCTATTGAAGTATTTGTTAGTATTTTTGCACTCAAAGATCAAATGGAACTTTAAAACAAAGATTACTTATTTTGAATGTTAACAGTTTCATTTAGCTATTTTCATTCTGATGTTAAAATTTTGAAGTATGTTTTAATTATTTTTGAACTTGACGATTAATGGAACTTTAAAACACAGATTATTTATTTTGAACGGCAATTTTTTAATTTAGAATTTTTGTGTTTGTGTTTCTTCTGTTTGGATAAGGCTTATGTTGGAATTTTTCAATGTGCCGAGCCAGACAATATCAAAATCTTCACCGACAATGGAACAAAAAAAAAAAAAAATTGCCCGCAAGCATTGTGAAAAAAATAAAACTCAAGACCAATCAATCAAATTGAGCAGTTTAGATTTTCTCATGTGTACAGTTATAAATTACGTGTTCTAGAATGGGTAAACCAGACAATCTATATTTTCAGACAATGAAGCAACAAGCATTGTCAAATGAAACATATATGTGCTTTTTCTTGCTTTTCCATAGAACCATACTGAGCCACAGCAACGCTTGGCCGGGTACAGCTAGTTACAAATATAAATGGCCCAGAGTTTGCAACAGTTTTCAATGTAAAGTTACACGTGGCATAATGATAATTGGGTAATTTTGCTCCAGCTTCAAAAATTATGCGTAGAAGTCCTATCAATGTTGTTTAAAGAATGAATTTATTTTTCACTTTATAGCACAATTTTGAATTTAAAGTCTGTTCTTTCTTCTTTTTTTCTCAAAATTTTTCAATTTTTTTTTTACTTATAAACTTGTCTTAAAATAATAGTTTCACATTGGGGGGGGGGGGGGGTGTAAACATTTTAAATTTTCGTTTGTGCTTTAATTTTAAATGATTCTACTTTGAAAGTTTTGAAAAATTAATCAAATCCCTTAATTTGATGTCAATTTCATTTGTTTAATGAAAGTGAAGTCATACCTTTATCCATTAAATAAACTATACCTTTTTCACTCAACTAGGAATGTTTATTCATAGTTTCAACTTCTAAATATTTTTAATGCACTTTGTGAGGAAATTTGAAATTTAAGCAAATAATGTTACTTTATTTTATGTGCTTATGAAATTTTATTTATAAATCCAAGGCAATGAAGTAACTAATTATTTTATTTCATTGTGTAGTTTATTTTACTCTTCAACATTTTTAACGATTAACAAAAATTTAAAAATCTGTTATCAACTTTATTTTTAGAGAAAATCAGAAGGATTTTAACTACTCCCAGAAGCTTTTTCACATTGCAGACGGCAATTTGTACAGTATCTTTTCACCCATTCAAGGCAGAAGCTACGGAATGAAGCCTTCCTTTTTAAGGAAACAGAAATATACAGTCCAGGAGTGTCATAGTCGAGGACGTAAGAATCTCCGAAAAGGACTCAAGTTTCACAATTTCTTACCTTCAGAAAGTATCACTTCTGAAAAAGATGGTGATTTCTTGAGAACAAAGTGGAAAGTTCATTCAGAATGTAGGTTAAAAGAAGAACACGGAACCAAGCAAATTACCATTTCAAATTGGTCGCAAAGTGTCCAAGATTCTCCAGAAGATAATAGTACCAAAACTGAGTCGCAATCAGCCTCAAAATTGAGTGATGACATAACAAAGCCTAGCACATCTTATAAAATTTTAGAAAATGAGTCCAAATTCTGTGACAATATTGATCCCTATGATTTTAACCTATGCTTGGACAGTTCCTCAGAATGTTCAGAAATTTCTACAGCTCAATCTGTTATCGAAGATCTCAAAACTAGAAATGTGTCGATTTCCGACAGTGCCAAGAAGGAAGCTCTAAATTTTGTGCTGAATGCTCTGATTGAAAAACCCACCAGTTTGGAAAATACAACTTTCCAACTAGAAAATAGTGAAATTGTAAAGAAACCCTTGCATTTTAACCAAAAACATCGCAGAAAGCCTTCTCAAACCAGGCGAATTGTGCCTTATGTTAAGTATTTATCTCTTATGGAAGAAAACAACTGTGTGCCATTAGATTTATCTTCCAAATGCACTTCATTAGACAAGTCATCAGATTACTCTAATGAGAATTCTATTGGAAACTTATCAGAAAATGTTACAAGTAAGGATATAGATTATAAATCATTAGGTGTTTTTTCAAACAAAACTGAAGTTGACTCCCCAAATAGACTAAATAATGATTTGAATTTAGCAAATATGTCAAATTATACTGTGATTACTAATAACCCTACAGTTAATAATACTTTACCCCATTCAACAGCAACCCCACCATTCACATTTTTATACCCTGTTCCTTTAAATAAAAATGTAACTCAGCAGGTATATCCAGGAATCAATGAAACAGATTTAAGTGCTAATTTCAGTTTGGGCCAGAATCATAATTCTGATTTTGACTCCTTTGGACGTACCTTCAAAGCTAACCAACCTGTTCTTAACAACTTGCAGTATTCTGTTCAAAAGTCTCAATCCAGATCCCGTCGCCGAAATCAAAGATCGCTCATTAAGCAGAAACTTGAAGATACATTCAGGCAAAATGGATTTTTAGTTAAAACAAAGCAAGTGAGTGATGGGGAAGCCACATTTTGTAAGTTTAGGCAGCTGAGAAAATACACACGATATTACCTAAAAAGTTGGCAGCAGCATTTACCAGATGAAGTTCATAAAATGTGGAAGGGATTTCTTCCACCTAAAACAGTATTACCATCTGTTACTAGCAATGGCGAACCTACTAATGAAGGAGCAACTTAAAACAGCCTAGTCTTTCTTTTTTCTGAAGCATTTTAGTTGAAATATTTTATTTTATTTATTTTTATTTCCTTCGGTGTTAAAAGCATTTAATACTGTTTACATTATATAGAATAGCATAATCAGTTTTTAATGTTGATTTTAGCATTTCACTGAAATACATATTCCTAAATGATTTACATCATATCGGTTTTGTATGCATGCATGATAAAAAAAAATATTTTTAATTTCTCTATTTGTTTATCAACTTTTTAAAAATATTGTCTTTTTAATTTCTTGTATGCAAAATACTTCATCAAACTTAACATTTGAATTGATATTCAAAGCCACAAAAGGTAGTTTTCCTACATGTTAAAATGAACAATATAAATATTGTAGTATAAATGTATTAAATTAGTCTAATTTTATATGCTTTGAAATCTGTAAAACGCATTAAATATTGCATATACGCCACTGTAGAAAAATATCATATTTTAATGCATGGAACATGATCTGTAGTTAAATATTTATATATTTTGACAATTTTTAATAATTTTATTGTTTATTTAAATGTACTTTATTTTTAAATTAATGTAGTCATACGTCTGGTTTGTTCAAAGTAGAGATTTGCATGGGCTGAAAATGAATTTAATCAAAAATAATACTTTGCTTGTAAACAAATTATTTGATCTAGGTCCACCCTAGATCTCTTTCGATTATGCCAAAATCTAATTGATTTCGTAATTGCGATTACTCCAAGCCTGATACACACAGAAACACATTTTTTAGTGTCTCTGAGTGGATCATTCAGGAGATATTATTCAAATGCTTAAAGCCCAAAAAAGAAAAACAAACTTATAAATGTTTAAAAAGTGGTCAGCAGGATTTTTTTGTGAAGAATTTGAGTATTAAAGGTTTTTTGGGACTGTTTTTTTTTTTTTTTTAAAGAAAAAGTTAGTAAAAATAAAAAGTGATCAAATTTCTCCAATTTTGAATTCAATACTTATAACACTAATGAATTCTTGAGCATTTATAAGTCAAAGGACAGAGCATAAGAGGAAGCAATACTTGATTTGTTTTTTTTTTTCTAAAAAAAAGAATAATTGAGCCAGACATGGTACATTGAATGACAATGAAATTGCTAAATGCAATATTAGAACTGTACATGATCAGTCTACAGCCTACTCTGCAAAATTATATGTTTTTCTTTTTGGGATTTCCTTTTCCTTCTAAATAACTGAGAAGTTATTTTTATCATATATTGCATTAAATTTTATGCATTTTTCATCCATTTATTACAAGCAATTTGCTGTTTACCAATGAATGTACAACAGTCCATGCAAGTTTCTGTAAATTGTAAATTTTGTCCTGTCTGTTGCTTATGTATATATATTTAAATACAGTCAATCTTAGTATATGGTTACATATTATAAATTTAGCCAATCAATACCTATTAATTTTTTTATAAATATATCATGTTTAAAGTTCCAATGTTGTTACTATTATAGTGTTAAAACTTACCACTTCTAATACTTTAAATTAACTTTTTTAGTTAATTTTTTGTTTTGTAGTCATTTGGCGGCCGTTCATAAATGACGTCACGCTTTTTCCCCATATATTTGACCCCACTTCCCCCTTTGTCACAATACGTCACACTTCAGCGGACCCCCTCCCCTCCCCTTTTCACACTTTGTCACAGTTTCCCAACCCCCCCCCCCCCCTCGAAGCGTGACGTCTTTTATGAATGATCCCTTTTGTAATATTTTTAGAACATATTTAGGGGTCGCACCAGACGAAATTCGGGTTTGTTTTGGAACCCTTTACAAAATTCCAATTAATCAAAGTAGACCTTTACAAAATTCCAATTAGTCAAAACTATCTCTTCACAAAATTCTATGCTACCAAATAGTAATTTTCACAGAATTATTTATTAAGTGAGCAGAAAAATAATATCTATATTTTAAAACTATGTGTTTAAATTTCAAATTTTTATAAAGTTATTTGCTTTTCACAAAACTCTTTTTAAAATTCACAAAAACAGGACTGTTAAAAATGCTGGATCGACCCCTAACAATGATATTCAATACAATTGATTTTGACTAAATTGCAAATTGTCTTGCTTCATTTCCTTGAACTGAAAAAGAGTTTCCTTGTAACTCTAAAATATGTACACAAATTTCATTGCAAATTTATGCCTTTTGTGGATTGGTTGTTCTCACTCGGGTATGCATATATTTAATTTCCTTTCTAAATTTGGTCTATTCAGTACTACCAATGCTTGCATTTGGTTAAATGGACTATTGGTCATGAAATTCCTTGAATTGCTCTTTAAATTTATGAGAAAAAAAAAAAAAGATTTTAAATGACCCAAAAGTATTGTGAAAATTTCTGTTTCATGGCATATGAATTGTTTTTGTCTTCTAGCATTTTTTTACTAAGTCTGACTGTATTTAACTTTTAATGTAAAAGAATTGTTCGCAAGGAAAGTTTTAAATTTATCCCCCTTTTGTCTTCGTTTTCTAATGCAATTTGAAAAGTAGTCAAAATGTCATGGGTCACTTCCTTATTTTCCTGAAAAACAAAAAATCCTGAAATATAGTCATTTGTCCTTACATTTCTGAAAGTTCATGATGTGTTACTTTTATAAATTTTGACATTTAAAGTCACCAAATTAACAATCCAATTCCTAATATCACTGTTACTTTTTTACTAAGGATGTAATTATTTTCATAGCTGTAGATAGAATATTTGTTAATATATTCTTTGACACATCTTTTTTTTTTTTCAATCACTAATACTAGTATAAAAGTTAGCACATTGAATGGGATTAAATCTCATTAAATTGAAATATTCTGAATTTATCATACATTATCATTTAAAATCAGAATTTTATGGTAAATTAATTTAAAAAAATTTTTTGATTATTTTTAATATTTGTATCAATTAGGTTTCGGGCAGCAATATTAAAACAATAGAGTATTAACACTTTATGCTTGTACTACCCCTGAGTTTAATATGTGTTTCATTAATATATTTCAAGCAATATGTAAGCCTTGCCTTTATTTACTTTGAAATAATAATTATCAGACAGAACATAATGCATCTTATCCTTCTATAATTATGAACTAGCATCCAGGGGCAGATTTAGAAGTGAGGTTTGACTGGGGGAATAATTTCAAAGTTCAAGATGTCTATGAGTGGCAACCACTGTTCTGGGATGAGCAAAAACTGGTATAATTTGTCCTTTTTAGGAAAACTTTAGATAGTTAGGTCCTCAGAAATAGTATATGCATATTTCCAATTTGACACTGTGTTAAGAAATAGGATTTTTTTACAAAACTATTTTGATAACTATTTGATCAAAACTAATGTTTAGAAAAGATATTTAAAATCATCTTGAAATCATTGAGGAACACACTGCTCTCCCACCACACATAAATCCGTCCATGCTAGTAAGTAACATGCTTTCATCTGTCACTATGTGTGCTTACACGTTTATCAGTATTATAATTGTTAATTTAACCAAGCCAGATTATGTTCAATTTTCTTTTTTTTATTTAAAGTATTTCAGAACACATTTGTAAATCAACAGTTAAACATTTACCTTTGTTTAAAGTAATGAAGAAATAAAGAGAATAATGCACAATTTACAACAACATTGCTTTATCAGTACAAACAATTATGAGCCTTGGAACTCTAGCAGCAGTCGCAGTGAAATAAGATAAAGTCAAAAGTTACTTACACAAATCCAGCATCTTAATAGGTGAGCCAATTGTAGAATAATTAGCTCAATGGATTGACCAGTCAGTAGTGTTGTTTTTACATTAATAATTATCAATTCTACCTAGGATAAACTGAACAATCTAAAATTTGCTTGAAGGAGTTGGTGCAAAAATGCTAATTGAACAAATCTAGTATTGTTCAGCGTTGTTGGAATTACTCGGTCAACCATATTATTCCAACCGCTCCTTTCTTTTTAATTCAGATAAAATGATCTAAAAATATTGTTGATTTTTTAGGAATCTTTTCATATTCTGAGGAATTGGCCTAGTTAAGTCAATCATCCAGTTTTCATTCTACATTTCTCACAAGTTTTGCATACATTTTTGTAATTTGCGTTTATTTCTTTTTGCTTTTCTTAAAATTGTTTGTTTTTTAACTGCTTAAATTTTCTTTCGTGTATCTTAAGAATTTTCTCACTCTTTTATAGATTGTGTGTATTCATGTGTATATTTTCTTTATTAATGTTTTACTTTGGATTTTTGTATGCTTTAAACGTTACTTTTGACTAGTATCTATGCACTTCTGGGAAAGTTTAAATTGCTTCATTTAAATCCTTTTTTTTAAAATTATCATTATAAATTTCTTGTTCATTTTCAATACATATGTTCGTATTTCAAAGTCGTATGGTTTTCCTTGTTCTTTAATCTGTTATACTGTATATTGAACAATTTCTTTGTTCCATTCTGTTTGTTGTTAGAAATTTGAAAATATTTACTTATTTCTTTGACCTATCTTTAGAATATTTTATAAGAATTTCCCATAATTTTATATCGTTGATCCATTCTGCTAATTCTTCTGCCAATGGCAGACCAACTAATTCCATCCACTATTATATTTATATAAATAGCTTTTGACTTCCACATTGTTTCATAGTACTGTGACTACTATTTTCATTCCAAAGAACATAACTTTATTACATTGGAAAAAGCACTCCTTGTAACCCCAAAACAATTGTTGACAAATTTCTTTGATTTTGTGCGTTATGACTTTGTTTTCTTTATTTCTTTGAGCAAGTACTCTTATATTAACATTATTTCATAATAAGCAGCTTAAGGCTTTTCATCCTCTAGGGGCATTTATATGTACTTTGTTGCTATTATATATATACAAGACTTTTTTATTATATTCTTCTATAAAACAAAACCTTTTCCAATATATCTATTATACTTGCGGGGGAAAAAAATCTTCGATATGCTCTTATACAATCGGTATTGCAACAAGGAATAATTTATTTATTTGTTTTTTGTTTTTTTTTAATGTTCATCAGTTATTTTCAGCATCCCAAGAAAGAGATTAAATGCTATTTTTCATAAATATTGTTTATTTGTACCGTTTTATAGAAAACAAAAACCTAAGAAAATGATCTTTCATTACATTTTCAGAATTATTCTTAAAACAGCTCTTAATAATTCATTCGAATCTTTCACCTAGTATTTCAGAATTCAAAATGCAGACAGAAGGGGAGGTTGTGAGAGAAATGCTTTCCTTTTTTCCCTTTTTTAAAACTTAGTGCAATTTCATAAAAAATATTTTTCTAAATCTTATAATCTTGATTTAAAAATTATAAATGGCCAAAAGGTTAAGATATTTCTAGTAAATACTTAATTTAATCTAATTTGGATTAAATATTAATGAAAGTCAAAAATACTAGCATATCATTAAAGTGATTTTTTTTCTGCATTCATATGATATTGTTCAGTATCATAAAAGTGCAATTATGGACTGTAATGCACACCTCAACTGTTAAGTGATTTTTCTAATAAAAAGTTTTTTTAGGATTTATCCCTAGATTTTAAAGTCAAACTGAAAGTATTTTCAATTAGTTTAAAATACTGAACAGAAAAAAAGACTTTAAACTTGCAGAAAGTCTTCATTTAAACTTTCTTTTTCTCTTCCCTAAAATTTTTTGGGACTCGAAGGAATTTTAAGTCTAACACTAGATGTTTTAATATGTTTTCGAGCATTAGACTCAACTCAATTTTTGAGGCAATTTCTCCACGAAAAAATAAGTTATAGGCTGTAAAATTATTGTATGTTC
The DNA here is from genome assembly GCA_038502835.1 of Octonoba sinensis. Lineage (NCBI taxonomy): Eukaryota > Metazoa > Arthropoda > Arachnida > Araneae > Uloboridae > Octonoba > Octonoba sinensis. Next base: position 8,877,080 of record CM076606.1, on the reverse strand, counting down.
TCTTTTAAAAAATGAAAATTAACTTGTATTATTAAAAATTATTCCCAAAAATAAATAAGTGCTTTCAAAATAAATTTGAATTGTGTCAAAATGTTTAATCTTTGTTTTAAGAAAAATATGTAAACAGTAGAACTTTGACAGAACACTAAGGACTTAGTTCCGTCAAAGTTAGTTGTCGAGTTCAATAATCAAGCCTGTTTGCTTTAAAATATAGTTGTAAGATTACTCCTTTTCATTCCTATGAAATGTGCAAAAAAGTTTTTGAAGTTTGAGTTTTTCCTATATGTTCTCATAAAATTGTTTGATCGATACTTTTTCATCATTACTAGAATTGTCAAAAAATGTTAATGTCTCGAGAAATACTAATAGAACAGTAATTGAACTTTCATGTTGTAACACTAGTACTTCACTCACAATGCGTTATTTAATTTAAAACTGTTTGTTCTTGTATCTTATGTAACTATTTAATTTTTTAATTAAATATGTGTGATTGCTAAATAAGTGCCAAATATTTATTTAATTTCAAATTTCATTATATATGTTGAATAGTTACTTTCTTGGAGAAATAAATTTATATTTAAGATTCTGTTTTCTTCTTTTTTGTTGTGTTTGAAACGTATTTATCTTTTGATCCCTTTGCCTTTTAAAAATTATTTCGATTATTTTCAGTCTTGGTCAGATATGGGCAACCTTTGGAAAGTGGTGGGCTTTATTAATTTTAATGAAGTTGCGGGCTGTAGATAATCGGTCGTTGTGAAAAAATATATTTTATTTTATACATTTATGAACAAACTGAAGTCTAATGATAAAGTTACAAGCACCATAATAATTTCGTACTGACTAGGGACTTGGATTCTCATTAATTTCAGTAGAAATTAATGAAGCTTGATTTTGAGAAACAAGAAAATCAAATTAAATTCATTAGTTAGGATCAACCCCACTTATACACAGGCTCAGAGTCGGAGTATTTTCAAAATTTTCACCTGTAAGCCTGATTCGGTATTTCAATTTATTAGTTTCTTTAATGCGAGCCCATTAGAAAATTTTGAAAATGTATTGCGATCCAAATACGGCCCATGGGTTGACCATATATGGTCTAGTTGGGGTTACCATTATGTTACAAAACAAGAAATAGTCATTTAAAGTTTGATTACTGCTGTTTTTTTTTTTTTTTTTTTAAATTATTCATTTCAAAATAATTCATTTTATTTTCACTAAGTACTGTGGAGATGGGAGTAATTCATTTCGTTTTAAACAGTTATATTTTGAGTGAATTTTTTTATAACTTCTTAAGCATGCAACATTTTTTCAAAGGTGCACACATAATATCTTTGAATAAACTTACCGCGTTTCATGTTACGAAATAACAAATTTGAAACGTATGGCAATTCACTCAAAATGCAGGAACTGAAGGCCTATGTTTGAATCCCAACTAGGCATGGATATTATTGATTCAGATAGTACTTAACTTCCTCTGATCGTGTTCTACTAGTGGTTTGGATCTCAATTAAAGTTTCGGTTCCGACCCGTTGAAGACCCCCCCACCCCCATGTACACTTGGGGTACATGCATGTAAACATGCGTTTTTCCTCTTAAGTGATATCTGCATGCATTCTGAACATGCGCCGGTTTTATACAACGCATAAAAGTTAATTTTCGGAGCAGTGAGAAAAGGGGTAACAGAAAAAAGGTGAATTTTCACCGATTTTCTGATACGGTGCTCAAGGCTTAAAATCTGGAAAATATGATTAAAAAAGAAGAATTTCGAACTAAATGTACGTATTGTTCTTTGGTTTTAAGACTTACGAGAGAAAAATTCTGAAATGACGACTTTTCTAAAGAAGAGCTTAAATATAGAATAATGTGTTGATGAACCGGAGTAAGTCCAAAAATGTGAACACAGTTCAAATGTAAATATGGTCTATATTTAGAATTATTGATCACTGTACACAAAAATAAAAACAAATAAATAATACATGATATCCTGACTTCTGACTAAAGTATAGTATAAATTTGTCTCTGTCATTACATAAGCTACATATAAAAAAAAGAAAGACTGCGATATCAAAATTCCGTACTAACCGAACGGTCTGGCAAGATTTGCCAAATAAGGAAAACTTTTGGAATTTATCGAACAGATTTTGTAACTATAATAATAGCAAGGTAAAGCAACAAGTAGAAAGGGCAATAAAATAATATTGGGCTACTGAAGTGGAGGAACGTATGACTTCAAAACTCTCATTACTTTTCTGCGCATAAGCGTGTAATATAATGTAAACTTTTGTCAACAAATTTTCGTCATTTTTCTAAATTGTCGGATTTATGCCGGTTATCATAATACATTTTTGATTTGGTAGTGTATTTGTATAAGAAACGCCTTCAGCACCAGTAAAAATGTCTCTTCACAGCGAGAATGTAATAAAATCGTTGAGCAAATCAGTTTCCAATGAGTCTCTAGGTCTTAATGAATTAGAAGAAAAATTCAAAGCAAGGATACGAACTTTTGTTGATGGTCAGGTAATGCTGTTTTATTTATTGTTAATAGTAAAAAAATAAGTGAAAAAAGAGTGAGTGAGAATCCTGGAATATATTTAATCTTGACAAAGTTTTATTACATTATAAAACTTTTGCTTAATTAATTCTGTGTGAAATGTACTCTGTTATTACGTTACACGTATTGAAAGTGCTGTACTTAAATTTCAGTTTCATTTACTAAGAGAAAATGCATACTGTAACATGAACGTTTTCCGAAAAAAAAAGAGCATCCTTCTTTAGAAAAAAAAAGTTAGAAAAATAACCATGTTGCAATTTCATGTGCTCTGTCTTGAAATTTTATTGATTCGAAGAATCTGAAAATTTTTTCCTCATTTATCATTTGAGTGCCACAAAATAAATAAATAAAGTAAAAAGTATATTGCATATTAATTTTTCTGCAAACAAATATTTTACTAAGCACCAAAATGTTATCCTATCTGTATTTTTTTTTAAATCAGTGGTTAAAATTTAAAATTTGAAGTGAAAAGGACATTCTCCACCAACTGCCAAGTTTTATGTATGAAGGGGATCATAACTTTTTGGAAGGACAAAAAAGTAGCAATGTAATTTATTTCTCAACCTTTTGTATATTCCTGCATTCTAAAAGTTTTCATACAAAGTTTAGCCTCTACCACCCTCCAGACTTTTAATTCAACAATCTTGTGTGTTAATTAGGCTAAAAGGCTAAAACTACAAAAAATCTACAGTTTAATAAATGTTTTAAATATGATTTACTGAGTACCAATTTGGCTTGAACTCCGACATATTACAAATCACGTTTTTTTAAAAAAGAGTCACATGTGCATGAAAAATTTAACATTTAGGAGAATAATAACATGGATCTTGAGTGTGAAATCATTTTTTTAAAAAATAAGTTTAATATAAAATTTAATTATACAAATTCAAAAGTGAATGTCAGCAACAGGCTCAAGCTCAGCTCGGCTGATTCTATTCATGAACCCATTAAAGACTGTAAAGTTAAAATTTTTCAAAAGTAGAATTATTTTTTTAATGTATGGAAGAAAAGTATAATTAATCAAGATGAAATTAAAAATAATTTCTTAATCTATTATAGTTCTTTTTGAAATTAGAAATATGGCAGTCATAAACAATTGTTCCTTTGTGGTAGAAATTTATTGAATAAAGTTTGAAACCTCACTAAGCGTTGAAGTTAGAAAGCTTTTCTAACTTCACTAGTTCCCCCCCCCCCCCTCCCCATACAGTTATAAAAATGGTTTAAGTGTTACTTCTACATATTGCTTACCACTTGGCCAAAAATTTGAATTTTCAAAATCATAGCTTTGAAAATTTGCAGGCAGAGCTTTGAATTGGTTTGGGGGGGGGGGGGGGACGAAAGAACGTTATTTAAATGTCATTTCTATTCGGTTTATGTGAAGGACTCACTTTGACTTAAACTGCCCTCTGGCAAGTTGTACATCACCAATTTATCTTGTCATGTGGAAAAGGTACTTAATCACAAATGGTCAAAAATACATTGCCTTTGGTATGGTAGAAACAGCATATCTAAATTTACATAGCTAAATTTTATTTTGCATTAATTTTACACTTGGAAATTTTCTTATATCTTTGTATCTCTCTCATTATATATGACAGTTATATTTTATGAATAAAGCAACATTGAATGATGGTATTTTATAAATTTAGATTTAAATATATTTTTAGGAATTAAAAATTCATTTGAGGTCTCGATACTTAAGAACATTTAATTCTTACAACTACTTGGCATTGGTCACCATGGTCAGACATGGGTACATGATCAAAATTTGGACGAAATCAAGACTTGGCAAATTGACTGAGTACTAAGTTATACCAAGGACTTAGGGCAGCACTACTTTAAATCATAATAAAATGCAAATTCTATTATTGGTAATGTAGTATTAAAGGAAAAAGTTACTTTCCATAATGTTTTTGACAACTCTTTTTCCATACGCTTTCAGATATGAGACTAAGTTATTGCAATAAAAGAAAGGGTAGGTGGATGCTTGTTCTAAAATTGAAAAATTGGGTGCATTCTTGTAATAAAATAAAAATTAAAAAAGTACGAGGGTGATGTTCAGTTGACTACCCTTGACACTTTTACAAGAATATACAATTGACCTTGTACTTAAAAAAAGTTATTGTATTTTTTGAATGATATTATGTATTGGTCTTTTTGGCACACTATTGGGTAGGTTGCATTCGGCAGCATAAAAAGGAGCAGAGGGAAGGAGAAAGCATTAACAGCACTCTGCAAATGACATCAGACGTTCAGTTTGTATGGGTTTTGATGAAGCCAATCTTCCTACGAGTAATTGATGAATACTAAATTAAAACTTTTGATATTATTTTTTATAATTAAGTTGTGTTTCATGCATTATGTCATTAAAATATTGTAATTTTAGACTTGATTTTCTTTATTAGAAATGGGTAAGAAGACCTCTTGTATTATCACCAGATATATGTTCCCGTTATGGATGGAAGTGTGTGAAATCAGATCTGCTTCAGTGTGTAACATGTTCAGCTAAACTCTGTACACATGAACCTAATATGGAAAATATTCAAGCATGTAAGATACTCTTGCATTTATAGTACATGAGATTTCAAAGCTAATTGTAGCATAGTAAAATCAATCTGTGAATGAGAGGGGTTGGATTTTTTTCCAGATGGTGCCTAGTTTATTACGCAAGCCATCTATATATTCTATGTTTTATTTTAAAAGCCAATCTTTCTAGCTTATTATATTTCATAAAGTATATCTTAAATCAACATAATAATTTTATCCCTTAATAATCATTCAAGAAGAGAACTTAAAATAAGATTGTACACTTTTACTACATTTTTCATCATGCATTTTATGCAAATACAAAAGTGACAACCAGCAACAGACACAGCTCCCAGCTAGCTCCTAGTCAATTCAACATTCTCCAATGAAAATCAAGAGATTTCTTAAAAGTTTTTTACCCCACTGCAAGTAACAGTTGCTCCCGGTAAACTATTCCAACTGCCTGCAACCTACAATGCTATTGAAGTAGTAATTTTTCCTAATTTGAAGATTCGCCTGAGATTTTAAAAGCGTTAAAAAATTACTTCTGGTTCTACTCTGGTTCCCTTTTCCAATTTGAAGAATTTAAATAACTGAATCATGTCCAACTCTCCTTTGCTCTAGACCAGCGGTTCCCAAACTGGTATGCAAAGCCTCCCCAGATGGTACGCGTGCAGGCAAAAAAAAAAAAAAGATTAAAACATTAAAAAAATTGAAATCAAAATAATTAAAATGCTGTTTGAATCAGTCAATCGAAAGTGGCATGAGTGGTACTAGGTATCACTCGCTGGGCGCTCAGACACCAAGGCAACGCGACTGCTAGACATTAGAGTCACCACATTTTCAGTTCTGCTCAGCTCGGGATGGTTAATCTATTTTTTGTTTTAGTTCATCATTTGTTTTGTTGTGTGTACATATTGCCACATTTTCAAACAACAGCGTGTGAAGCAGTGGCTCTGAGGCAGCGACGCTGCCTTCGGAGCTCTAGGTCCCTGGTTCTATTCCCACTGGTTGCAGGCTGCGTTTTCTTTCTTCAATTTAATTTAATTCTAGGAGTTTCTAGAATGTCCTAACTTATGTAAATTTAATTAATTTGATTTGTATAGTTCTAGAATGTTCTGTTAGTATTTATAAGTTGCTGCTCTCCGGTTGGAAAGTTAGTTCAGTTGTGTACGATCAAGTAGGTCCAACCCCATTGCTGTGTTGCCAATAAATTATCCTGAATAATTTACGTTTGGTCCTTTGAGTTTACGTGACAATATTTTATGTTGAAATGATATTGAATTTCTTCAATTACTTGTTATGGTTGTTTTGAAAGGTACTTACGTAACATGATTATGTGAAGTTATTTTCATATGATTTTATTTTGATTTCGTTTTATAAATCAAATTTAATATATTAAACATTAATAAACATGGAAAGGTAGCTTAAAAGAACAACAAACAATTCTGTGGGACTATTGGTTAAAAAATTCATATGTGTGGAAAACTACCTGCAACCCTATCAAATGAGGAACATGAGTCGGTAATAGAACTATCATGTAACTCAGGATTGAAGATCGAATTTGCCCGATTTTAGTTGGGATAATTTTGGCTCAAAGTTAAAAATGAATTCCTGTTATTGTCAAGAAAAGCATTGCCGTTTTTAATTCCATTGACAACCACTTATTTGTGTGTAACTGCTTTTTCCAATATGATATTTATTAAAAATAAATATAGAAGCAAAATAAATGACAACCCAAATTTGAGGCCAAAACTAACTTCTACTGAACCAGATATCCCCTTGCTTGTATCTGCCATGCAGCTGCAACTTTCTCATTAATTTTGTTTCTTTGTTTTTTTACATGATGGGTATTTTGTACTTAAAGACATATTTCTAATATTGTGTTGTAAGTACATATTAAAAATTTATTTTATACATTTCATATATATATATATATATGTATATATATTTGCAACTTTACTTTCATAAATGCTTTTCTATGCTATATAAAACTATATAAAATAATGTGTATATATAAAACTATAAAAAATAATGTGATTTATATTACCTAGTTGTCCTAGTATTTTTCTATAATCTATTAGGGTCATGGGTGAAAGTATTTCGTCCATAGACGGCCTTCCGTCTTTTTTTTTTTTTTTGTAAATCTTTAGATGGAAAAGGACAGAATACTCGGAACTAAGTATTTCAATATAGATTTAATTGTGCTTTTACTGTTTTTCCGATACTACTTAATATAATATGTGATGGTGTTGATAATGTTAATAAATTTAGTAATTTTTGTTCAAATACTTAAGAATTACTTTAAAAAGTTCCCACCTTAATTATTAAATATTGTTATTGCTAATATTAATCTGGTTATTATCGGTGGCAAAAGATAAATAATTAATACATGCAATACATTAACAAAATTTCTGGAAAATGCGTGTTTTTGGAGTTACAAAAATTTATTTTAACTTCTGCCCTTTGAAATCTTTTTACTTTCACCCATGATTAGTGTTCTAATCTAGATAATAAAGCTATATTAACAGTGGTATGGCAAATGATTTTCAAGAAAAATGGTGATAAGCGAAAAAAGGAAAAAATTGGGAATTGCTGCCCTAGACTGTACATATTAAACCTTTTAAGCCTAACCTCATAATCTAAGTCTGAGAGACCACTTAGCAACCTAGTAGCCCTCCTTTGAACCCTTCCCAATAAGGTAATTTCCTTCTTTAGATAAGGAGATTAAAACTGAACAGCATACTCCAAATGAGGTCTTACCAAACTTCTGTATAATGGCAATAAAACTTCCTTAGACATGTTCGAAATAGCATTATTCATAAACCCAAGCATCCTGTTAGCTTTGTTACTTACTATGCTGCACTGCTGACTAAACTTGAAGTCATGACTAATTAATACTCCTAGATCAACAACTGCTTCTGCTTCACTAATAATGGAACTTTGTAAATAATAGCTTGTACATTTATTCCCTGGACAAAAATGAAGCACTTAACATTTCCCAATCTTAAAAGACATAGCCCACTTAATTGCCCTAAAAACTTGATTTAAATCCTCTTAAAGCTGATTGACTTGTTCATCCGTGTCAACAATTCCTATGACTTTATCAGCAAAAATATTGATGTTCCTAGAAATACTCTGGCTGATATCATTAATAAAAATAATAACAGCCGTCAAACTGAACCTTGTGGAACACCACTTAAAACATAAATTCACTGAGAATAATTGCCCTTAACTACTACTATTTGTTTCCTCCCATTTAGTCAGTTTTTAACCCAAATTAAAGTTGTTCTCCCAGTACCAATATAAACAAGTTTGCCAAGAGGTTAATGTGATACTTTATCAAAGATTTTTTGGCAGTCGATATAAGCAATATCTATGCACTTTTTGTTATCTAAAGTCATGGTAACCTTGTAAATGCAACAACTTAGTTGTGCAGGATGTACCCTTTCTAACCCCCTCCCCCCATAGTGAAAACCAGTTAACACTCTCAATTAAATTCCTCATCTTGATTCTGATCAGAGTTTTTTGAAGAGCAGCATTATGTTTGCCAGCTTCCAATCCACTGGCACAGTCCCCAAGTTAATATGAAAATTATTAAGATAACATCCACTAATTTCTCCGCACATTCTACTAATATTTTTGAGTAAACATTATCAGGTCCTGGAGCAGTAGCCAGAAATCTGCTCTGAGGGGGGGAGACATGATCCTTGTTTTGCGGAGTAATACAATACTGAAATGTGAAATATGTTGGAGAAACAAACTTGCATTTGAAAGTTGATATGGTACGTACGTTGTGCTTTGAGGTGCTTGCGCATTGTTTTAAATTAACTTATTTACATATTTTAAAATATCACTTAATCATTGTGATTATGCATTTGTATTATTTTTCTAAGTCTTCAATTTTTTATTGTGTTTTGTCATGATGACGAAGAATGTTGATACATTTGAGATGCTAAGTGATGAACGATTTTTATACTGGGATATGACAAAATAATATTAGGTGTAAATGTCTTGCATGATAAGAATAAAGTACTTTTTGTTGTTGAATTTAAACAATAAACATTTAATATGCCAACATGAAAAATCTTACAACGCTTTATTGACAAGAAATATTTCATCAAATCTATAAAGAAGTAACCTCAATTCCTGGGATAACATGTCATAGCTATTCACAATTTTTTCATTAAACCGGTGAAATTATTGTACATAACTTAACTACTGTACACAATAAAATAGTGTTGAATTAAAATTAATTAAAAGGAATATCATTGTAAAATGCGAAGGTAATCTACAACAAATAAATCAGAAAATTCAGATAAAAGTGCAAGAAAAAAATTAGGGATACAGATATTTTTGTGTTTTTTCCAATATTTAAATGTGTAATTTTCGGAATCGTTTGGGTTTTAATCTAGAAATAACACATGAGAAAAAAAAGTTTTGTTTTAATCGTAAAATATTTTTAAAAAATTATCATCTTCTGGGGGGGGGGGGGGAATGTCCCCTTGGTCCCCCCTCGCTGCACCACTGCCCGGGAGCCTTATTTGCTTTAATCTTTTTCAAATGAAGCAACATATCATCCCTAGAAAATACAAAATCCTCAAGCTGTATGTTAGCTTGTGTTTCGCTTATGTCAACCATTAAAATACAGTTTCTGTTAAGTAATTAAAAAATAATTAAGAGTATCAGCAATATCCCCATCATTTTGAATTACCATAGTTTCTGGAAGAAATACTGCAGCACTTGCATGTTTAAAAGTTAAAATTTCTTCAGTGAGGCATTTTTGCCGATGTGGCCATATAAGACAAAAAAAATGCGGTTGACATTGTTTATAGGTTTATACGACATAGTTTCCTTTTAAAGACACCTAGCAGATCACTTTTGCCACATGTAAGTTATAGCTTCTAATAATGGGTATATATATTGTTTAAATTTGAATTCAATAAAAATTACGAATAATAATATTGCAGTTATTTAGGGATGTATATGGAAATTTCTTTCAGATAGAGCGTTTGGGTGGGTTCTCAAACTAAACATCTAGATAAATTTTTCGAAATTGAAGTTTTAAAGTATTAAAATGTTTCCTGCTGCATTGATGTGTATCATTTTCAAGTGTATATGAGATCTGGCCCTGGTATACACTTAGCCAGGGCCAGATTAAGACCCTAAGATGCCCTTAGCACTCAAATTATTTTGGTGCTCTCATACATTTGCATATTCAAAAAGCATTTAAAAACTAGTAAGAAAGTTTTATGGAAAATTGGAACAAAACTAATATTTATTTCTTCAAGCTTAATAGGAGCAGTGGAGTTAAATAACTCTTCTGCTAATTTTCCTGGTAAAGTCTCCAGTTAAATCCTCCTAATCAATTCTGGCTCAAGATGTTCAAAAAATTATGTACGTTTGTAACACTATTAAACAGAAAGGTTTTTCTCACTTGCGCTGTTTCAAACATGCAAATAAAAACGGATTATACATGCACTTTATTTTGTACAATAAACATGATGAGATAAGGCAAACTGTTATATAAGCAGAGGTTTTTCTTTTTGCCCTAAAATTTGGAAATGCTTACCCTAAAATTAAAAAAATTGATTAAATTTGCAGCAAATTTAATTAACATTGCTATTCAAATGGATAACAAAATGTTTCTGAGGTGCCCCTCATTTTCTTGGTGCTCTAAGCAGGTTCTTATTTGTTAATCCATCAGTGCACTTAGCCAAATGATATAAGTGTCCATTATTTAGTTTTTACGTATTTTGCAGATGAAGAATGTGTACAGAAAATTTTGACGGATTTGAAAGATTGTCATAGAAAATACTGTCCATGGCCTCTAACTCCATGCCCTGGTAATTACATTTCTAGCAAACTATAAAACTATTTCCATACTGTTATTAATAATTTTCTCAAATCTGTCATTCATTTTTTGGTTTATGTCATATTTTAGTAAATATTGTGCACTTTTTAGCTTTGTACACACATGCATACAAATAATAATTCACAAATACAAAATTTTGAAAGTGAAAATTTTTTCAGTCCTACCCCTCCATTTGGCTCCAATACATTAGAAAATAAAGTAGACAAAATTTGAAAACATTTCAGTAATATTTAGTGGTAGCTCAATGCAAAACAAGTTTGCATCATTGCAAAATAGAGAGTGTATTAACAAAGGACTAAATTAATCACAAATAATATTGCTATTTTTATTAACAGAAAGTAATTGCATTATAAAGATGCCATTTTATATGCACTATCTTAACAGTATCCATAAATATTTTCTGTAAATATAGACATAAAATTATTTCCTGTAAGTGTAGTGTGAAGCGGTTGAGCATAGCATGTAGTTATATGTTATTGCACGTAGTTGAGCATAGGGGTAAGTTGGGCAATCAACATGTCTTGAAAACTTCACGCTGTACACTAACTCATCAACTGGAAAAAAGAAGCGGTCACAAGGGAGGAATTTATAGCATGACTCCTAATGACGATTTGTCAATCAAGTGACATATACGCAGGCATTGTTTGTTTTGCCGTGAAGTTAGTTTCAATTCATATTTCTTCTGTTAACCCAAAATAACAAAAAATCATCCGTACTCGATCGCATAAGTTTTAAATTTTCTTAAATCTATTATATTTATTATATCTAGAAAGGATTTGTATGTTCAAATGGTCTATTCATACCTCACTTTTATCTCAAATACTTGTGTTGAGGCTAGTTCGGGTAGCTTTTTCCTCCTGAAGGTGTCCGAACGTGCGCAATGCAAGGTGCAAGAAAGATGACACAGTCGTCAGAACAAAGTGGAAAAATGTTACTCTGGCAGATAATCCAGAAAAAAAAATGTATTACAAGAGGAAATATATAAAAAAACTATTCAAGTTAAAAATCAAAAGCAAATGAAAACAAATATTTCTAAAAAGTTTATTCTTCAATAAAGTAAGGAAGGCAAAGAAGGCTGATGTGAAAAATGACTGAATTAAATTTGCTGATAAGTTACTGCATGGCTCCCACTCAAGATATGATTATCCAGTATTTCTTGAACTGAGTTTAATACGTTTCTGCAAAACCCCTGATTGTAGAATCAGATATGTAGCACTTGGAGTTATGCATCTTGCTTAATGGATGTGAAAATCTTGTACTGACTTAAAATATGGATGTTTTCTGCTAGTTCACCCTCGCTTCAATAGAAGAAAAGGGATTTCAAAAGATATGTATTTTTGCCATACGTGCATATTTAAAAGCTAGGATGACTACATCTTTACCTCAAAATGCCCCATATAATGGTTATAATTGAATGAAACCTTTAGTTCTGTAAAAAAGATTAATGACAAATTTAGCAAAATTGCACCAGACACCATGCCAGTCACTTTTAGTATTTATCAGAGGATCTTGCAACCTTGGCTCTTTTGGACAATCAAGTAGTTTAGCTACGAAAAAAGTAATACTGAAAATCATCATGAGATTATGCTCCAGAATTTTATAGATATGAAATTAATGGACTTAGTAGCAAAGTAATAGGCTTTATTATTTAAACAAATGAGTTGACTTGATAGATAAATCCACAAATCTGGGAGCTTCAGGAGGATTTTTACAAAGCACTAAAAATTATTGAAGGAATTCCAGTTGTTATATGATCATGCTGAAAGGGGTATAGCTCTTACAAAAGAACTTAACAGGAAAATACTACACTAAAAGTCAATTACAATTCTTGTTTCAGGTTGTCGAGCTTATCCAGATTGCAAAAAAAAAGAGTTTGGAAGGTACTGGCATAATCACATCTATAGTTGTTTAAATATTTGTTGCATTATTATTGGTTTCTACTCGGTGGTGTAGTCAAGGGAGGATGCAGGGGTCGGCGTCCCCTACTTTTTTGTTTTAAGAAAAGCACCCCCACCCATTTTTTAAAAATTTTAACACTAGTGTCCTCCCACCGTTTTGTACAGGACTACACCACTGTTTCTACTTACAAAATGCTGGAAATTTCAATGAAATAAAATTGTATCCTTTTCGTAGTTTGAGTTTTGTTTCTTTCCTTATTAAGGGTATAAAATCGAAAAATGCAGAACTTTGAGGCTGTTGAGCTACCTCTAAATATTATGAGCTTAAACTTCACAATAATTATTTTTTACATAAATCTAACCACTTAAGAGGGTAGGAACAGTAAAAATCAATTTTTTAAAAAAATTTCCATTTTTTGGACCACCCTACTGAATAGAAAAACCCTATAAGTTTTTCATTATAATTTTTTATAAAATTGCACGAAAAATTAGATTTAAGCTAAATTTTTTTTGCAGTTCTTTCTATAAAAGGTCAAGCTCCATGATTATTGTGGCCTTTTTTTTTTTTTTTTTTACATTATTGCGTTGAGTTGTTGAACAATATTTGATAAAATTTTCCAATATTTCAATTTTATTGCGATTTACTTTTTTAATTCCTTCTACTAAATCAATGTAGAAAACTTTTGTATTTCTTAAAAATTTGGATTTAAGATATAGTTTTTGGGTAGTGGACTTAAAATGTCTTAAATTTTTCGTGAAATCAGAAAAATGATAGCTATGAGTTTTTTTTTCTTTCTCTCATTCTGTTAAATTTCTTTATGTTCCAAGTAGCAGCAAAACAATTATTTTTAGTGATGTGCATATACTTTTCAAAATTAAAGAAAAAGAATCTTGAGGCATGCATTGTTATAATTTGAATTTTCTGATGACGTTTTGAGTTCTATTTAATGGTTATTTCATTTTAAATTAATTTTGAAATCACCAGTAACAAGTAATGAATAGCTTTATAATTCTATGTCTCAAAACCAAAAAAAATTGAATTCATGTGGCTTAGTGCATGTAGTAAGTATATTATGTTGTTCTGTTTTATATTTTAATGATGCGTACTACAAGAAATTCTTTAAAGATGCAGAAGTCCTGTTTGAACTGTTCTGTAATTGCGGATACTGTTAACACTTAGATGATCTACAAGTATGTGACATGAAAAACATTTCATGTTTTTTATCTCTTGTGGTAACAATCATAAGGTAATATTAAATATGCAACAAGCATAGTCACTTCACAATCGTTCATCCATCTCTCTAAGCGAAATCGAAAACCAGTCTGAAATAAACGCAATCTCTGCTGCTGTAGATAATGCATCATTAGCAGAAGTAATGAAGACAGCAATGAAGTCTTTCCTAAAACAGCATCTGTATCAGAAAAAAGTGAAAATTAAAATAAGAACAGAAAACAAGTGATTTTACACTTGTATTCCCACAAGTGCTTTTTTACACACAATTAATCTGGTGACAAAAAAATCTTCAAGCAATAAAGTAAAAAACAGTAATAAAAATATTTTTATTACTGTTTACTTGCACAAAGTTAAATTATTTTTATCTCCTATGTTATGTTCCAATTAAGCCACCAATGAAATCATGTGTTCCAACTACAGGCATATACAAGAGCTATTGGGATATATGACTATCTTTCACAATGCCAAACACTATTCCTGTGCTACTTTCTTGTTTCATATATCCTCATTCCTAAATGAAGAAAAGAGTGAGCTAATTCACTTTTGATTGATAATATTAAATTATTCATAAAAATGATAATTGCCAATTATCTATTTTCATTAAATAATTTCTTGCTCATTTAATTTCAGGAGAGCTACTTTCAAATGAAACCGCTTATGTAAATGATGTTAAAAATATAATTTTTAATTAATTAAATAAACTTTTAAATTTCCATAGCTTTTCATTCTGTTTTCAAAAATCTACTGAATCTTCTCAAATCATGTAATCCCATTTCTTTTTCAGTTACTGCATTTGATCATTAGAAGGGGTGATTGGAGAACTCTTATCAAATTAATAGTCAATTTTAGCATTTTGTTTCAGAAATATGCATGTTTTATAAAGTTTTTGCAGTGAAATGTGAAGCTAAAAAACACTTTGGCTATTACAGAAAAGGAAACGGATTACTAATTTTTTGTTTTATTTATTTTTCTATCATATTTCTTTCATATATTTTAACTTTTTTTGAAAAAATATTTTTCTCTCTAACAGAAGTCTTTGTTAGTATGACTACTATGTCCAGAGAGGATGCATTAAACCAATTTCTGCATAGAGTAAAGTCATGCTTAATTTTTAAAGATTTTCTACCAGAAATTGCAAAAACAGCTACATCTGATTTGGTATGTTTAGTTTATTTTATTATATATTTTTTTCATTTTCTATGTATCTTACATTATTTTTGTTCCGACTTCATTATATGTTGACCAAGTAAAAAAATATCAATTAATAAGCAAGAACTAGACTGATAATTTATGATGGGTCAATTGCCCCTCCTGACATTGAAAATGATAAGCTAAGTTGTCGTCCCCCCCCCCCCCCCCTTCCCTACATCTTCGACTTACGGACGTTTCACTGTGCATATAGTATATGTTTGTGAGTATGAAGATATTTTCTTTTCTGTCATATGATTTTAATAGAGATGAGGTAGACTTTAATTCTTATTTAGTAATTCATGTAAAAGATTTAGACATAATACTTAATGAAACTACAGTACAACCTCCATAAGTTGACCACCTAAGGGACTGTAATTAAGTGGTCAACATACAGAGGTGGTCAACTTAGGGAATTTTTAGAACAATATTAGAGAAAATTTAGTAAACTGTTTTAGTTCACTTTTTTAAGGAAAAATTTTGCACCATTTTAATTTTTACATTAAGGTAGAGCCTATTTTTACAATTTTTAAAGGAATGATTCAATTTTTGTTTGAGTTCTTTTGTTGTTCATTAGGTAACTGTAAAAAGCACTTTCACAGTCTACAAGTCCATTAAGCATGATTGGGCCTTTTTCTGCAGCAAAATCTTTGTTGCTCAAAAGAAAGAAAAAAGAACAGAATGTGCCTGTAATGCACATTGTTTTCCAATTCTGTGTAGTTCTATTCTAATCACTGCAACCATTCTCCTCAACAAAAGGGTGGGCAGAATCTCCATTTCTCTCTCATTGTATAATATTGGAAGTGAACAATGAATGAAGCACCACAAGTGGGGAGAGTTACCTACTTAACTAACCCAAAAGACAAATAAAGAAATTCCTGGAAACCAGATGGAGAACAAACCGGGGAAAAAAGCAAATTCAAAAAAATGTCAAGGGTCAAGTTACAGAGAGTAAATTATAGATATTTATTTCAAATAACCTACTAAAACGTGGTCAACACACAACTTATAGAGGTGGTCAACATAGAGAGGAAAATCTCAATTGAAAATGTGTTGTGACCATTCAAACTACAAAATTTTGGGCAACGTAGGGAGGTGGTCAATGTAGGGCGGTGGTCCACTTCGGAGGTTTTACCGTACCTCATTTTAAACTTATTTTGCCAATTATTTTCTGTAAAATATTTTATACATTTTTTTTTTTTTTTTGGGAGAGAAAATGAGAAAAGTCTACAAGTAAAAACTTAGGTATACATAGAAAATATAAATGATCTTATAGAATATATAAAAATTGTCATTAAAAATAGTTGTATTGTCGAAATTTTTATCTGTTTAAAAACATTTATTTTAAATAGGAAATTTCTGATGATCAGATTCATTCCTTGTGTAAAGTAGCTGAAATGAATTCAGAAGAAAAAAAAAATTATGGAAAAGCTGCTGTTCTTTTAGCTTCAACTGGATGGAGCATTAAGAAAAAAGAGTATGTTTGAATTTTTAATTTGAACATTACTATTGAGTTAATGCATGCTGTTTTGAAATGGAGTTATGGTTTTAGAGATGGACACAATCCACTTCCATGAGGTCACATATAATTACAATTACAATATGTAAAAGCAACTATTGAGGGACCCATGCCATTTTCTGTGATGCTCTTTTGTGAAGTTAAATTTCTTTTTTTTTTTTTCCTTTACTGTCATGTATGTAGCATTAATATTTGAAGGAAATGTTTTCTTCTTGTGTGTGTGCTGTTTTGTTCCTCCCCCCCCCCCCCAGATGTAAATATTTATTCATTCATTTTATTTTTGCAGATCTTCAAGCCTTAAAGCCTTTTTAACATGTGAAAGTTGTCAACGATCTGCATGGTGTGGTTCATTTGTTTCTTTGAAAAATTCTCTTGTAGAGTCTGATAAGGATAGTGAAAGTGACAAGATTTCCACTCTTAGTAAAGCCAGTTGTGACGATTCTCTGACTGAAAATTCTTCAGATGAACCTATCGTAAAAAGGAAGAGGCTCTCTAGCCCTTTTGTGAGTAATTTATGATACATATATACAATCGCACCTCTTTATGATAAAACTGAAGGAGCCTAATGAAAGTTTTGTTACTACCATAATTTTGTTGTAAAAATAACGAATTGTATGAGGTAAAGCAAAGGGGAATTGAAATTATTACTTTATCACCGTAAATTCGCTATATATGACTTTGCTGTAAACCAGCGTGACTGTATATATATTGTTATGGAGCTCTTCTTATTAGAAAGTGTCTGAGTCAATAGGGAAAAAAACACTATGCTATTATATTTATCATTCAACTCAAAATTTGCAAAAAAAAAAAAAAAAAGAAAAGTCTTCCTAGAAAGTAAGCATTTTATTTTGTTTCTTCCATGACCTGTAATATTTGGTGAACAAATATGTGATGTAAACTTTCAGAAGAATATCAACAGAATATTTGAATTAACAAATAATTTTTCTGTACTTCACTCAGTTGCAAGTACACTGGTGTTCAACCTTAACCATTGCATCAATAACTGGGTTACTAGGTATTGTTTGCTATTTTTATCATAATGTTATTCATTTTTAATTAAAATTTGGCAAAATCACTTTTAACCTTTGTCATTATTTTTAGTCCTCATTTGTCTCTGAGACATTTATTTTTTGAATTTGATGGGTGGGTACAGTGAAAACTGATAGTAATGATTAAACTTTGTGCAAAGTAATAGAAATAAAATTTCACGTTGCGTTTTAATGCTCATTTGTGCTTTAATTTAACGTGAAATTTTATTTCTACAGTGAAAACTGGTCATTGTGTGTGTGAACGTTAGGGGAACATTCAGCCATTGATGCTAGGGTTAAGAGAAATTTCATCTTTGGTCCATTATCTTCAGAACTACTTAACAGCAGATTTTAATGAGGTAATAAAGTAACCATTTAACAGTTATACTGCACATCTTCACTGGAGTTGGAAGTTATGACAGCCGCGAAGACGTGCGCACAAGGGGTATGAGATTCACCAAGGGTACCCCCATTAGCACATGAAAACGAGTGCTTATTCGAAGCTGGCAAACTTTCTCCATTTTAGAATCAATTATACTATACATCAAATGCATTAGAAACGCCGGATCTGGGGTAGAGCGAGTGAAGCGGCCGCTCTAGGCGCCAGATGGCAAGGGGCGCCAAAAAGCCAAATGCAAAAAACAATGTCCAGTGAAAAAAAAAAAAATTGATGGTGCCTTTTGAGGGGCGCTGGAACAGTGTTGCCAGATCAGATAAATACCTGGTTTTTTTTAAGCTAAATGTAACTATTTGGAGCGGCTAGTCCTAGGTATCTCTAGTAAGGAAACAAAAAACTATTATTTCAGCAAAAACATTAAAGATGAAATCATTTAATTACTTGGAAATGAAGTAAAAAATACTATTATCATGAAAATAAAGAAATTAAGTAATTTTTCAATCATTTTAGACTGACTCACATTACACCCGATATCAGCCGCACTGAGCAGATAAGTCACATTTAGATTTTTTGATATTGATGACAATTGCTTACGTGAATGTTTTGTTATATATACACAAATATCGTACTCCAGTGGCCAGGGCATCAGATTTATTTCTGGATCAGGTGATAATGAAACATGATTTAGGCATTCATGATTGTAGGGGCCAAGGCCATGACAATGGAGTCAATATGGTGGGGAAACAGAAAGGCGTCCAAAGCCTTATTATTAGAAAATTTCCGAAGACTTTTTTGAATCCTTGCGGCTGTCACAGCTTGAACTTACAGCCTAACTCTGTGTGACGCTGCTAAAAGTTCAGTTAAATCAGTGTCGTTGTTCGGGGTTATCCAACGGCTGTTTGTTTTTTTCTCCTCTTCTACAAAGAGATGGGAAGTAATCTCAAAACATACAGAAGCCCCGACATTAAAAAAAATCTGTGAGACACATTGGGAAAGCAGAGTCTCAAGCCTTCAAACTATTAAGTATCAATATAAGGAAGTGAAGCACACTACAAGAAGAATACGAGGATAGTACCGACCCCGTTGCTGCTTCAGAAGCCGAGTCTCTCGCCCACCACATGGATCAATATGAATTTTTGCTCGTTCTTGTGATTTGGTATGATTTACTGTACCAAATAAATGTTGTTAGCAAATCCATGCAATCAGAGTTGGCAGACTTGTTAAATGCAACGAATCTTTTACACAAATGTTTCCAATTTGTTAATCAGTATAGGGATACTGGTTATGCATCAGCTGTAATAATAGCAAAAGAAATTGCCGAAAAAGCTGAAATCCCACCTGTATTTCAAAAAACAAGAAACCGAAAAAGAAAAAAGAATGTTTGACTATGAATCTCAAGATTAAACGCTAATAGACTCGGAACAACATTTTAAAACCACTGTGCTCTATCCTTTGATAGATACAATTCTAAATTCGCTGGAAATACGTTTCGAACAGCTGTTAATTTTAATGCAAGTTGGAGTGTCTTATATGATATAAAGCGACCGGTCGACAAGCCTGAATTGGAGCAATCCTGTTTAAATTTGCAAAATATTTTGACACGTGATTCACACAGCGATATTTCTGGAGCAGATCTGGCTCAAGAAATACTAAGCCTGAAGCAATTCTTAGACACAGACCAAGGACAACCGAAAGATGTTCTTAATGTCTTGAACAAAAATAATTGATGCGATTTGTTTCCAAACACTTGGACTGCCCTTCGATACTACAAACTATTCCAGTAAGTGTCGCAAAAGGTGAGCAAAGTTTTAGTAAACTTAAACTGATAAAAAACTACCTAAGATCGACCCTAGCTCAGGAAAAATTGTCAAACCTGGCAATTTTACCAATTGGAAATAATATTGCTCAATAAGTACCTACAGATAATTTAATTGAAAAATTTGCCAGTGAAACGCTAGAAAGGTAAACTTTGTATAGATTGATGTAAATCTAGATCGACATAAGGAATGTTTTCTTTTAATTAGTTATTTCAATACCTACATAGATAACAGATTTATTTAGTGACTGATTGAAATTCACACCAAATACTAATTTAATTATATATAGCAGTAAAAGCTTTCTTAATATTAAAGTGTCAATAAGTGTTGATATTTGCAATAAAAGTTGATTTTCGAAAATTTGTGAACTATTATTTGTTTAACATAAAACCGAAGTAGAATTAACATGAAGTGAAAGCGTCGACCAAAGGGCGCCGAAAGACAATCTCGCTCTACCCTGATCAAGGGCTAGAGCCGGCGCTGGGAGCAACCACAATGGATGTGTTCTAAAATTGATCCTGTTCTTATGAATGCGTATAAATCTTAATAATTTATTTGTATTTATATATGGTCTTTAGTTGTGTCTAACTCTAATTCATTTAAGTACTTATATAAAATTTATAATTTTTGATAAATTTTGTGAAAAATGTAAGGTTACTCCTGGGCTCGCAGTCTCTCGGGCTGGGGGCCCGTGGCATTTTGCCAGCTCTGCCACCCTGTAGTTATGCCACTAGCCTTGGCTGGTTATGGGACGGTGGAGCAAATTGCGATTGCTCTCCTTACATCATGTTTGAGAATGTCAAAAATGCTCCAACAGGATTGATTTTTAGAGAGCTGGCTCTCTATTCTCTCTGGGTAATATCTCCACTTTTCACAAAATTTTCGACCAGACGATTGCGATGGGCCTCATGAGTGGTGTAGTCCTGGGGGAAGCTTACAGGTGCAATCATAAAAAAATGGGGGTTCGCTTATGTAAAAATTTTAAAAAGGTGGGGGGGGGGGATGCTTGAGTAAAAATCTGGGCCTTATGTTATCAACCATTAAATAAAATCAGGTCCAACTGCTTCCTGAAAAAGATAACATAGGACTCCAAGGTCACCCACGTACCTGACACTGGTCAGTGTTTATTTCTAAGAATTGGAGAGACATGTGGCCATCAACATGATTCCTGGCAGAACATCAAACCTGGTGTGGTCTACCAATGGTTGATTTCTTGGATCTTAGAAAGCAAGGTGCTGGTCCCTGGCTCTCTCCATGTGAAAATACATATCAATAATTAGGCTGAAACGGGACTCTTCTCCAAAAATTTTGTGTGCGGAATTTTCATTGAAAATTTGGAACAAACATTGCTAGATTTGCAATCATTAGGAAAGTTATAAAACTATTTTTCAGTCGGACTTTTTTTTATCATTGTGAACTGTTTTCTATTTTTAAATTGCTGTTTATTTGTCAAAATAGTTTTTTAAAATTTTAACTCTATTTTCTTCCAGAGAAGTGAGCCTTTCAATCCTTTTTATGAACACAGAATTTGGTGTCTGTGGATTTGTACAAATGTTGAAAAAAATATTTTGAATAAGAATTCGAAACTTGAAGAAGTATCATGTCTTCCTGGATTTAAGATTTTCCTAAAATCTTTACTTAGAAATTTAAATTCACCTGAAGAAGCAAAGGAGGTAATCATTAATTATTTAATTGTTGATCTTTACTTCATGTTTTAAGCAATGTTGGTCTTCTTCTGGTAAAAGCTTGGTAACTTTTGTTACTTTAAACTATTAGTCCTTGTCAACCATGATTTTCTTTTGCACAGGTTCTTGAGAAGCTAGTTGACCAAATGAGAATTGAGAAAGTGACAAGTGCGTAGATTTTCTGTTTGAAAAGTTTTAAGCAATGAAATTTAGCCCACTTCTACAAGGAATCTTAAGTTACTTTTTTGACTAAATTTAAATGTAGACAAACAAAATGATCAATCAATACAGAAATAGCTTCAGAATGATAAGAAGATATAAACACTTAGATTGGTAGGTTGAGGAATCATTACTTTAAAAAAAATGTGAGGATTTCTTCACATTTTGCCTGCATGACAAGCTTTTTGAATAAAAATTTATTTGTACATTCATTAAATTATTCAAGTATCATTCTATACATTATATCTGGACCTTGGAGATAAATTGCACTATTTCATTTTTCTGTAGAGCAGTTTGAATGTATTTTAAGTCTTATTATTATTAATGTTATTATTTAGTAGTAAATTATACCTCAGCCATTAGAGCATATGCTCATGTATAAGCCCACTATGTTTGACCAAAATTTGTCTTGAAAGTGGCCAAAAATTTCAAAATTTGATCTGCCGAATAAATATTTAACATATTTATTAGGTTTTTGTATGAAAAGGCAAAAAAATTACAAAGAGTATCTCTAACTGAGAGCCATAGTATCTTAAGTCCATTTTTTGAGTTTTTGTGATGGAGTTCAAAAAATAAGCATTTTTAGCTCTATAAGACTAGACTTCTCTGTACGAATCTTAGAAATGGGTTCGATGGGAGCTTTAAAAGTTTGGAACCCTCATGTAGCTAGTGGCTTCGTTGACGAAACAAAATCTGTCCATTATGTGTAAACTTGCAAAAACTTGAAAAATTGACCTAAGATACCATGGCTCTTAGGTACAGATGTTATATACAAAGATGCAAACATTATTCCCTTATTCTAATAATATTCATCAAATGTAGAATAAACTATAGTTTCAAAGTAAGGGGGTGGGTTGTTTATTAGGACCAGCCTAGCTGGACCCTGAGCCTGTTGCTGGGCGTCACTTTTGTATTTGTATATACATGTATCAATCATTTTTAAAAGATTTTTTATTGGAAAGTTGAGGGGGTCAGCTTATACACACACATATATATATGTATGTATGCGGGATATTTCTGGACTGGCATTACAACATTAAGACAGCTGCTGTAAAAGCACTTAAATATAATCATATTAGGAAAAGTTATAACTTACAATGTGATCAAATAATTATTATTGGAATTAGTGAGTAACAAATATCGAGGAGGGGGGCACATAGGAACCCTTCATTTTTCTAGTGTTAACAATTTCCTCAAATTAGTAACAGGTTTTACAAGTCCTGGATTAGGTTGGATGAATATTGTTTCCCTGATTTCATGATAGCATTTAATAGTCTAAGACAATCATTAAGTCTATTATACTGTATTACATGACACTGAAGACATATACGGTCCAAGTATCTATAATGTCGTTTTCAGAAAATTTGCATGCAAAATCACACTGGAATGTTTTTGTAAGATTTCAGTTCAATGAGAATGAAATGTTGTGATTTGGAGAAAACCATGATAATGTTCCTGCTTTATGTATTATGCTTATGATTAGAACTAGGAACCAATAATATCCCAGTAGGAAAATAAATATAAGCAGGTATGAATCTTACATTCATACTTTTTAATTGTTTACTTTTGAAATATATTGCATATGTATCAACTCTTTCAGTAACTAGTTTCGTAATTTAAGTAAATTCATTGAAAAACTTGATGGGGAAAGAAAAACTAACTTTTCAAATTGAAAATGAAAAAAAAAAAAAAAAAATTCTGAGCATGAAATGAAAATAATTTTCTTCAATCAAGTCTTTCAATGTTATTTGTTCATTCATTGCATTACTCAATTTTAAGGTTTCTCACTTAACGTTATACAGACTAAAGTAGCTATGACTTGTATATTATGAAGAACTATTTTACTATACATTTTATTTATTCTATTTAGGTATGTAGCCCTTCAAAGGAGCAAATAAGAAGCGTTAAAGATTTGTTGGAGACGTGGCCAGATGTCCAAAAAGATTGATAGTTTGTGATATATCATTTCATGAAAAAGTAATGATCAATTATAATTTTTTTCTTTTTCTTCTTTTCATTCTTTGTAAAGAAGATATTCATGTTGCCTTAAAATTATTCCTCATAGTGTATATAAAATGCATCATAAAATCTTTTCCACCTCTTGTGCGAATTCAATTGACTTTTTTTAAAAAGTGGTTTATACCATTATTATTCTAAGCATGAGAATTTTGTTTTCCAGTTTGATTTATAGTAAAATTTTCCACTTTATTTGAATGTTGCATAAAACAACTCTCCTGCTTCTTGAAAAGACCTTCAATTTATTTTTCCTTAGAAAAAAATCTTAGAAAGTTCAAAAACATAGTGTGACTTTTGAAAAGTAGTACTTAAAGTATAGAATCAACTAATAGACAATTAACTCTGACAATTCCATTTTCCACTTCTGTGGCCACTTTGAAAAGATTTTTCATAAATGTAGTCTGGAATTCTTTTTTCCAGAGAGTGAGAGATAAAAGTGTAGCGGAAGATACAGGAATTCTGGTACAGTGAAACCTGTGTAAGTTGATCACTTGCAGTGGAGCACTTTAGTGGTCAACTTATAGAGGGTAGAGATTTTTTTTGTTATTTTTTACACTGCTTTTTTACATTAGTAACTACATAAAAATTAAAATATAGCTTCATGTATTAACATTACTTTAAAATAATAATTAGCTATTTTTTTCACACTTGTCTAAAACAATGGCGTAGGAGGCTCATGCCTGGGGCCTCACCAAAGCAGGGGCCTCGAAATCATCGAGTGTCTCATTCTTAGAACCAAAATTGAATCTTAATTGTCAGTTAATATGAGGATAAAAAGGAATAATTGCAGGCAAATTTTAGACAATTTTCATAGTGGGTATTGGAAAATAACCATGCGATCGATCATTGGTAATACTATTTCCATAATTGCATGCACTAGAAAGAGCGAAAAACGGTAGAAAAGTATATCGGGAAGGGGGTTCTATTACAAGGATGCCCAACTTGAAACCAAAGAGCAGGAGTAACATAACCCATATGGGTGCAAAGACTCGAATCGAGAAGTTCTTATCTTATCCATTGTGCAGAGAAAAATTTATTACTCAGAGATTTTGGAAGTTTCTGGGGTCCCTCTCTCTTGAGTGGACTAAGGAGAAAAATCAGCCACTGTTGCCCTTCCTCCTAGAGGGATGGGGTAGTGGGTGTTAAAAACAACCAAAACAAAAAAAAAAAACCTTCCCAGAATTTTTGATTTTGGGGTTGGACATTGAGACATAGATCGAGCTGAAGTTCACTCATCAGTCGAAAAGCCTTGATTAGTAAGGAGTTGACGTCATTTATTACTATTTTGTTTCATCAGTTATCCAGAATAGTAAATACCAAAGTGATGTTATATTATGAAGTGCATCTGCATTACTGTCAAGCTGAAGCATAAAAAAAAGGCAAAGAAAAATGCTATTCAACTTTAGGATTTAAAAAAAAAAAAAGAGCATTCTGATTCCGAAGTTTCTGAGTTTAGTAATGTTCCAAAACAATCAACAGGAACTCAGAAAGAAAAAAAATCAAATGCTACTGTTAATAGTGCTAAAAAGACTAAGGGAGTTTCTGCAACTCAAGAGGCTCAAACTGTTCAGATTGTAGAGTCGTGTACAGTATATCGGAATTAAAAAACATTAATGCTAGGAAAAGGAGGCATATCAGATAAAGTCTGGCATCTGTAGTTTTTTTCGCATAACATTTTCCTTTTACAGAAGACTAACAGGAACGCCTTGTTTCTTGTAGTATGTCTGACCTGTCTGACTGAAAAACATCTGTCTGAATTTTTCATTCAAAATTAATGCCACATAATGCTTGTTGATTCAACCCGACTGTTTATCCATTTTTATAAGCTTTGTTGAGAAAATTCCTTTTTGCAACGTTTATTAAACTTAGAATTTTATAAAAAATATAGCTATAACCTCATTATCTGTTAGTTTTTACATGCTTTAATAACTAATGCTCACTCTAATCTTGATTGATTTATTTTGGATCTAATTTCACGTGTTATAAATTATGCTGTCCCATGGTTTTTACCATGGAGCAAATTGTTTATTGTTTTGTAATAAAAAAAATGCTCATTGATTCGAAATATGAAGACGTTATGTTTGCTCAACATTGTTCTTGTTAGTGAATCATCCTATTTTTAGTAGGGTCAATAGAGGGCTTCCACATCAGGTTGCGCCTGGGGCCCTACAAAATCATGATTCGTCACTGATCTAAAATATCATTAGAGGAATTTAACCTGAATTACTTACATTGTATCCTATACAACTTTAAAAGTAAAGTGCTTAGTTAAAATAAAGATAATCCCCCCCCCCCCTCGGTTTAAACCTGTAAGAGCATAGAAGCTATAGTTGTAAATTTGATATTTGATTGGTTTATTTGAGATTTACAAATAAAGAATATATATTTTTCTTAATTCATTCCTTTCTTTAAGTATTGTTTCTTCATTCAATCGTGGAATAGAGAAAAACATATTCTGATTCAACAGTAGTTTTCCATGTCACATCTGAGCAAATTATCAATAAAGTAAGCAACTAAGATTCAATTCACCAACGACAAATTGCTATACACTAATGTTATTTTGAGCTACAGTATTTAAATTTATCAATGCATATATATTAACATAAAAATGGTGCTAATTATTTAGAAAATATTAAACTTGCCTTAAAAAGAAATTTTACCTGGATGCAGCATAGCATCCTGACCAAAATGCGTTATTTGAAAAATGACACTCTGTTCTTTCTTGAGGAAGAAATTACAGGTGTTCAAAGCGAGGGATCTATCTTTTGCAGAGTAGCAGGAAATATTAAAAAGAAAAGGAAGGAAAAAAACTCGATTGGGAAAACCATTTCAGTCGTTTTACACACCAGACGGATGTCACCAGACAAATTCTACGATCAGATCTGCTTTGTTTGAAGTGACAAGAGTATTGTGTATCTGAATCTCTGTTATTGTAATTGGTTCCCCCCTCCCTTCAACGAATATTTAAAGAATAGGTAAAAGTAATTGTGGCGTTCGCCACAGAGACCTTACTACTCTTAAGTTTGATCTATATGGAGATGAATCAATTTACCTTCTACCTTACCAATATTTCAACGAAATTGAATAATTTTCTCCCCCTTTCGTGGAACAATAAAATTTGTGTTTTCTTTGGTAGATTTTAAGCTTGGATTTAGTTTTCATTCATTTTTGAAATTTTTTATTTGTCATTAGTTTTACATTCTTATTTGTTCAGAACAGTTCTATTATGTTACTATTGCCCCTCGCTTAGATCTCATTTGTTGGGGAGAGCAGCAATCACCCTCCCTGTGGATCCGCCACTGCATGGAGTTTATTTGAAATAGTTTGGTTGTATAAAAATTCCTACATCATACTGGTATGTTGGTTGACTGTAAATACTATACTGCTAGATTCTACAGAAACTTTATTTTTTAACTTTGGAAGTGCTCATTTTACAGACTTTAGTTGGATTTTCAAAGTCAATGTAGATTAGCTTTTTTTTCAAGAGATATGGGTTAGGGGATGGCAGATTTTATATATATAATATATATATATATAGACCCTGTGTATAATCAGAAAACAATAACTCTGGCAGGGGTGATTGTGACCAGAATTCCATTGTAAAATAACATGGTTGCATATATTGCTAATTTTCTTTCCTTTTTTTAGAGCGTAACAAAAAATAAAGTTTCTACCACTAGCTGATCTACATTTCTCTTGAAAACCATTTGAGTAGAACAAAAGTTGAACTATAATTCTATATTTATTGTAATTTTTTCTGAGGTAAAATATAAATTCCAAATATGAATGCTGAGGCCAATTTCAGAAAGGATCAAAAATATCCTTCTAGATCATAAGCCTCAAAAAAAAAAAAAAAAAAAAAGCCATATTTTTTCCGGAGTAGAATCACTCTTGCATATGATATCCTTAAATTAGCTAAATAACAAATTGATGTGTATTTAAAATGGCCATTTTAGTAATAAGTAAAGCAGCACGCTCAAAACATTGAACACAACTTTCTTTTGGCTTTATTAAACATATGGTTAACTATGTATGATTGCTGTTAATCCCTAAGGGCCCTTGTATCAAATGTTGGGAAATTCCATATCCATCATAATTGAGACCTATGCAATTCTGCTATAAATTAGCACTAAGGAAAAATCAACTAAATTTCATACATTTATTAAAAGTTTATGTACAATGTTAGTTTATCACAGTAGAAGTTATACACATTGAAACACACATTGTTGAATATTTTCAAAATTTACGGTAAATCTTACAAGCATTAATACTTACAGGATATATATGATAAAAAATATCTACATTCAAAATTATTTAAAGCTCTTTGCTAAAAATGAGGTCTAGTTTTATTTCTCTTAATTTAAAAAAATAGATTTGAGAACATATCTTCATTAGGAAAAGGGTAACTCATGTCCAAAAATGTTTCATATTCATGTAAATTTGAATGAAAAATTTAGTATTTTATCATGCTCATTTATTTACCCATCCCTTTTTTAGTTACATAGTTTTTATTTTTACTTAAGCAATTATTTAAGCATTCAATAATAAGGTACAATAAATTTAGGTGTTTTGTCAATCAGTTATTTTAAATACATTTGCTCACTCTCCTTTTTTCAAATAACAGCACTTAATATGTTACATTTATCGAACACTAAATATCTTCTTAAATTAAAGTGGCATCTTAGACTTAAAATAATTATTGCCCTTCACTACTACTCTCTGTTTCCTCCCAGTCAGCCAATTTTTAACCCAAATTAAAGTTTTTCCACCAATACCAATATAAGCAAGTTTGCCAAGAAGAGCTTCATGCGGTACTTTATCGAACGCTTTCTGAAAGTCAATGTAAACAACATCTACGCACTTTTTATTATCTAATGCCGTGGTAACGTTGTCATAGAAATGCAACAAATTAGTTGTACAGGACCTACCCTTCCTAAAACCATACTGAAAACCAGTTAACACTCCATTTGCCTCCAGAAAATTCACTATTTTGATTTGGATCAGCCTTTCAAAAATTTTACAAAGAACTGAAGTAAGACTCACTGGCCTATAATTTCCTGCCTTAGCTTTAGACCCTTTCTTGAAGAGTGGCGTTATGTTTGCCAGCTTCCAATCCGCTAGCACAGTCCACGAGTTATATGAAGATATGAAAATAGTCAAGATAACATCCACTAATTCCTTTGCACATTCTACTAAAATTTTTAGATAAACATTATCAGGTCCTGGAGCCCTACTTGCTTTAATCTTTTTCAAATGAAACAACACATCATCCCTAGAAAATACAAAATCCTCAAGCTGTGTATTAGCTTGCGTCTCGCTTATGTCAACTGTTGAGATACAGTTTCTGTTAAATACACTGGAAAAAAAAAAAGTAATAAAAAAAAGTAAGGAAGAATGAAAAAACAAGAAAATAAAAAAAGAGAGAAGGAGATGTTTTGCAGTAAAAATGAGAGAAAAGAAATTGCAATTTTAAAACATTATTTAGGATCATTGCCAAATCTATTATTATGATTACTTAATTAGAGTCGCTGAGATACGCGTTTCATTTAAAAACTTTTTTAACGAAAAGAAAAAAAGGTATTCAATACATTATAGAAGCACAATGCAAGCCTGAGTAAAAAAAAAAAATAAACAGATAAATGAACATAATAACTCCATAGTCAAAATTTTTATATTCCTATATAAATTTTTTAATCAAAATATCATTACGAAAACCACAGCAAAGTGTATAAAAATGCATGAGCCGCCGAAATACGATACAAACTGATGGAAAAAAAGAGATTCAAGATGCATGATATTTAAAATTAGAAAAAATGGAAAAAGTCATAGTATCACATTGGGGTTGCAAATTAAAATTAGAAGACCAAAGCAATAACATGTTTTTAGAAGAAACTTTTTAAAGAAGAAAAAGAGGAAGGGACTGTTACAACATTTTAATCTGAAATAAATAAAATGTAGGGATGGGGTAGCTATTATATTGAATTATTATATGATTATAATATTGTTATTATTATATGAAACTATGAAATAGTACTGGCTTCCACAGAAACTGAACTTAATTTAGTATTTCATATTCTTCAAACATAAATAATTCAGTTATTCTTATCACCTTTAAACAATGCTTTCCATTTGTCAATGTGTTTATATAATATCGTCCTGACTTCATCTTCAATTTAGAACAATTCATTTTGAATAGATTTATTGAGATCTTTTATTGCAATGATGTATTTTTTTCAATCAAGACAATGATTTTATGGTGATTTTAGAGAATCCCTCAATTACAGCTCATATTATAATTATTTAATACAACCCTATGCTAATCTCCTTTAAACAATGAATTCCACATTTAATCATTTATTTAATTGAAAGTACAGTAAAACCTGTGTTAACTGGCTTAATTGGAACCAATGGTAAGCCGGTTAAGTAAAAATACGGTTAAAGCAGGGTATGGCAAAAAATGAGATATATTATGCAATTTAAAAGAGAGAATGAAAGTCTGATGAATTGTTGCGTTTTAGTACAGTTACTTTGAAAGTTACATACCAGTTATCAAGCACTTGGCAGGGCTGACTGAACCACTGAACCTGAGATTAGCCAATAGACACACTTGATTTCATAGGACCCCGTATGTGGATTCCCAGATCCCCTTCCCCCTCTGACATCGGAGTGTCGCTTTTGTCCGGATAAGGATTCCACGGAAAAATTCACGAGTACTGCAGCACCTTTTCTGCCATATAACTAGCGCTCTAAAAGCTAGTTTTGTATTTTGAAAATATGGGCTGGATAAACAGAAAGCCGGTTAATCCTGAGCCTGTTAAGAAAGGTTCTACTGTAATTTAATCAAAAATATATCTATACTAGCATAGCAAAGTTATATGAGAATTACTGATTTTCCACCCAAATGGATTAATATGGTTAAACAAAGATAAAGAAGCTTCTTGAGATCACACTCTATTGATTAAAGAAAGAATCAGACAAATCAATTTTTCCAGTGATTAATTATAAATGAACCAAAAAAAACTTTCAAATATTCATAATGTTCACACAATTCATAATATTCATCTTTAGAAGATGGTTAAAAAAAAAAAAAAGAAAGGGAATAAAAATGTTATGGTGGTTGGCCCAATGACTAATAGGAATTTTTAATGAATAGACAAGCCTGGATGATGAGGGGGGGGGGGGTGAAGAAGGGAATAAATCGCTTTTTTTAAAAACTACTGCACTTAAATTTTAAAATATTTTTTAAAAGAAAAAAAAATAGTACTAAGGACTTCTTTTCGCATCTGTAACAACTATTACAGTAATGCTGTGCCCTGCAGAGGAGGAGGAGGGTGTGTACATACATGTGTCCAGTGCTAGAGCATAAAAAGGACCCCAACTTTAGAATATTGATTGATTAAAAGGTATATGGGTGGGGCTACAAAAAGTTCTCAGTGGCAAGCCCTAAATTTCTATGTACATTCTTGTGGTTGACATAAAAAGTAGAGATAAAATAAAATACAGGGTGTAGCATGAGGATCTGCCGTTTTTTAAGGAAACATAAAAATTTATTTAAACAAAAAAATGAATCTCTTTCTGAAACTATACATATATAGTTTTATTATATCTTTGTTATATTACATATGATTGAATATTAACATATTTGTTTCTTCGTTCGGCAAAATGAAGTAGTGAGTTAGTGGATGTTACATATATAAACTATTAATGGATTTTAAAAATTACATCAGTCAGATTGTGGTGGTCGTTGTCAAGATTTTTATGTGAATATAACTTTTATACAAAGCAATGAATAAAATGAATTTCAAAAAAAAATTTCTAAAAAATTTACATCTTCACTGGAAGTGTTTAGAAACTTAGACAATGAATAAAGAAAAGAGGGAAAGAAATTAAATAGAAAATCACACAACAAATGAATTTAAATGTTAAGTAAAAACTGAAGCAATTAAAAAACCAAAGGACAGCCACAAATTAATAAAAAAGGAGGTTTTTTTGGTGGGGATTATCTAATAGCCGGTGGGGGCCCAAAATTTATAGATCCGGGCCTGTCAACAGAATAATTATAAAACAACCATTCCTTAACCTTTTTTTGTTTACTTTTCAGCTGGATGATTTTTTTTAACTTGATCCATAATGTTTTGAAAAACATTCATTATGTTTATTTCGTGTTCTCTGGCATCAGCTGATCGTCGCTCTTCAAAATCCATCCACATTTTCTGAATTCTTTCGTCCGTGGCACTACGTTCATTTTCTAATTGTTCAATTTTGTTAAGCATTCTCTCATCAGATTCTGTTTGATATTTCATGAATTTTAAAGTCAAGGAATCCATCATGCATTTGAACATAGATATTCGGGAAGCCATTTTTCTTTTTTTCTTTGTAGGAAAATCACCTTGGAAAGAAAAAAAAAACTTAATTGTCATTTTTACTTTTGCCACAATTCAGATTGGAAAATATATCTGAAGATGAAACTCTTGAAGTAACAGGTTTTTCATCACCCTGGTTACTTGTATTCACTATAATATTTAGAAATAAAGAGGTTTTCGACCTTTAATATACTTGATTAGAAAATGCAACTATTTTATAATATTTATGTGTTCCCATTATCATCCAACTGGTGAGAAACATTTTTATTGCATATTTTGTTTCCAACATTTTATATTGACTAATTCATTAATGTTTAATAGATAAAGGACAAATTAATGTATTATTTCATGAGTACAAAAAATTTATTTGGAATTTGCATTTTAATCACGTTTTGATCATTATTAAAGCAGTAATTTCAGGGGCAGTTTCAGGTGTTGTCGGATGTGACGGCCACCAATGTCCCCCGAGTTCAAAAGGGGCCCTTTTGTTATTTAAACTTCCTCCTCTAGTAATGTAAGGGGCACCATATTTATTTCACTGACAGGAGCCCCCTAATTTCTTAATACACTCTTGGTAATTTTTCACCTTCATTTTCATATGGAGGAAAGTAATTTTATTTTCGGTATAAGAATAGCAAGAAATAAAAATTGAATTGTTATACTGGGTGATTCATAAAGAAGTATACAATTTCAATGCACTATTAATTAATAACAATGTAAGATATTACACATGTCACCTGAAACATAATTGTATGAGATTATTTTAAGTTTTGTTAGAGACAGTCACAGATGTTCTATGAGTGAACCCTTAGTTACCCGACACACATTGAACCAGTAAATAATTTCCACCCAAACGAATGTTTAAGTATCGGCACCATCAACCCAATTTCATTGCTGTGATACTGTTTTATCTCGGTTAAATCAATAGAAAGAGGAGGTATGAATACCCTCACAGGAAGAATTCACAAGGTCAGAACTTATGGGTGGCCATTGGTAATTAGTATGTTTATTATAGTCCGTTGTGTGACTAAAAGTTCACTTAAGAGTATTTGTGACTGTCTCTAACAAAACTTGAAACAATTCCATACAACCCTGTAGCAGGTAACCACGGGTGATTCTGATACAAAACTTCCGATAATGGATCACGGCCTGTTCCAAACATTTTAAATATTCCGCTTTCCGAAAAATTTTCAATTAATGATTCATTTAAAATTTCTTTGAATGAATAAACTCTATGCTTTTCTTTCTACCTTGAGACAAACAAAATATTTAATACTTTAAAAACACATCCAAATAAAGTTTCCGAAAAAAAAAAAAAACTTCTTACAGACATGTGACACATTGAAGGAAAAAAATACTGAAATATCACGGCATCAAGACAGAACGTTGTAAGATTAACAAAAAAACCTTATATTACAAACATACTCGTAAATTACTATGCAATAGAATTATCAAATACAAAGCAAAGTTAAGTCATTACTTTACACTTTAATATGAAGGAGTAATTGGGGCTTAATGTCCAACAAAAAAAGTGCAGAAATCCTACATTCTTGGAACTTATATTCATACGTAAAGATTCTGAATTCAGTGCAATCTATAAAAACTAATTCAAGAACAATTTTTTACAGAAATAAACAGGTTTCCAAGCATTAACTTTTTAAACTGAAGTAACTATTTCATACCTACCAACTATTAAAAATGTGAATGAATAAGGTGTGAAGTGAAAAAAAAAAGGGATTGCAAAGTACCTCAGGGTTCGTACGGTCCTTAAAGGTCCTTAGAAAGTCCTTAACGTTCATTTTCATTTTTAAGGCCTTAAAAAGTGTTTAAAAAGTCCTTATTTTTTATTCCAAGTGCTTATTATTTTTTTTTGTTAGCATAAGAAGGTAGCCGTACGCTCTATTTGTTTTAGTCTTTGCATCCCTCACAAGAATCATCATTTCAACTACAGTAATGCCCCCCAAATTTGGTTTGCTCGGAACCGGCGCTATGCTGGCTTTCGGAATCATCCGTATTTCGGAACCCGACCGAAAATGGCGAATTTACGTAAACATCAACGGCATTTTTACTTCAATTTGCAGTGCTTTCTTAACGGGTAGATACAGGCCCATCATTTCAAAAATTTGAAAAACGGACTTTTAAGGACTTAAGAAAAAAAAAATAGTGAAAGGTGCTTCTAGAAATCAATTTTCATTTTTTAACGTAGTAGGTTTTCCAGTTCTATCTTAGCTTCCTGAGTTTACCTCATGTAAATCAGAAATATATCTACAAGATTGCTTCTTTTTGACTAAAAATTTACTGCAATTTATTGATTTAACAGTTTCTTTAATTAATATTTTTCCTGATTTTACAAAAAGTGAAAAAAATCTGGCATTTTAAAAAAAAGGGCCGATTTGTGGGATTTCAAATTTGGGATTCAATGCTATTTATTAAGTTTTAACTACAAAGTAAAAAAGAATTTTTTTTCATGAAAATTGTATTTTGAAAATATAAACTTTAAAAAATACGGATAAAATTTAAAACTACTAAATAATCATTTCTCTTACAGTATATTAAGTGCTGAAATGCCAACTCTCTCGATCGCTTTTCAGCCGATCTTTTGCTATACAGTTTTCTCTCTCTCTTTTTTTCTTTGACTAAATGAATTTCCGTTTCCAAAAAAATAATTCATCAATTATTTTTTTAAAGCAATGCTTTAATATTTAGTAAATTGTTAAACCCAATTTGGCTTCGAGATCGTTCGTTCCGGCGTTTTTTTGTGTGGGAGATGATATATTTGCTGTGTTAATCAAAATTTGTATCTCACAAAATTTCTTAATTTGCAATTAATCTTAATTAATCAACAGCTTCTTGAAACCTTTACAAAATATCCGCCAAGTTCTCCATTTTCCTTTAGTTTTTTCCTCTTTTACTTTTAAACTCCGAAAATCCGATTTTTCAAGCTGATGTATTAGTATTTTTCATCTGAAGGGAATGTGCTACAAAACGTAGATTAATTTTAAAGACAAGAACAACTTTTAAGGAACTTCTTAAAAATATATGTGTAAACTTAGATGAATTTTCATAACGCTTTACATATGTAGGTAAAAAAAACCTATTTTTTGGAAACTTGCCAACATCAAGCACGTGCTTCACCGAAGATTGCGCCCGCAACATTTGAGATTTCGACCCTTTTGCATCCGGTAAATATATCAATCATTTTAAAAGTTCACCGTTATTTTAGCATCTGCAGCCTCTGTAATCTGCATGTTTAATTTTTTATTTTAAACATTGAATTTCAACTGAATTGAAAATTTTTCAATTGAAAATTGAAAATTTTTCAATTTTTTAAGCTTTATTTTAATTAAATAATAGGTAGTTACTTTTTCTGGGTAATGTACGATGTTTTAAGCGAATGAGCTCATAACTGTGCAATTTTTTCCTTTGGATTTTGGTTTCAAAATTGAAATATTTTTTCAAGTTGAAAACGTTGTTTTTTTTTTTTTAAACTTGACTTTGAAGTCTGCTAAAAGTCTTATTCGGGTACATTTAAGGCAATGAGAAGCATAGGGGTGTAAGTGACCAAAAATTGATTCCGAGAAAAACTCGTCTAAAGTTTGGGTCTTATGGGACCTTTACTGCTATTTTTTTCTAAATCATGTTGGGGGGGGGGGGGCAGCATCTGTTAGGGCTACCTCTAACATCTCTTGCCACAGTATAGAATAGTGCTTTCCCTATCATCTGCACTATTTATCTCTAAATTTTCAATTTTATCACTTACACCCCTTTGCTTCTAAGTGCCTCAGATATGTATTACTTGGGGGAAAATTGGAAAAGAAGTACCAGAAGAGTCACTAAGTAATAAAAATATTATTTTAAAACAGCAATTCATGTCTACCAGTTCGTATATTTTAGTCATATGATGTGTGGATTGTAGATTTTGTAAGATTTGCTTTCAAATGTAGATTTTGCTTTCAAATTTTAATTTTTTTTTCAAAGGAAAAGAGTAATTTTGCTAACAAATTTTGAAGTTTTTTAAAGACTGAAATTAAGTTAAACTAACGTTTAAATTTTAATCATAGATTTAAGTATGTTTATTTTCCTTTTATTCTTTTTTCATTTCCCCCTCTCCTTTTCTGCTTCTCTCTCTCTCTCTCTCTCTTTTTCTTTTTTTTTTTTTAGACTTTTGTTATCTTTAATGCAGTTAACGCTTTTATATGAACGTTTTTTTTTTAACTTCAATAGTTTTACTGGACCAAAATACAGATTATTTTTATGATTATAAAAACAAGTTTATGAAAGCTTTTTAAAAAATCTTTAGAGAAGAAAAAACTTCAAGACAGAAATAAATATTTTACCTTGTAGCACAAATTGCACCAGGGAATAAACGTTTGATAGAGAGTTAAGAGTAGTTCGTGTTATCAGGTGCACAAACAAGAGTAAAAAGCTGATACGTTTATGATTCTTAAAAAACTCAATTAACAAAGTTTAACTTTATTCATATCTGAATCGCTTTTGCTTTAGTATCTGTACTTTTATGCACTATTAAGTAAGCCTTAATTGAGATAATTGCAAATTCTCTAGAAAACGTGTAGCATTTTCTTTGACAATTTTTCATTTAATTTGATAGTTAGTCTGTTGCATTATGCTATGATAAGATCTGAAAAGATAAAAACATAGCAGTTTTTTTATTTTGAAAGAAATTTCAGGCCCTTAAAATTTTTTGTAGGTCCTTAAAAAGTCCTTATTTTTTGTTTTCCCAAAAGAGTACGAACCCTGTACCTGACCATTATTATATGAGAACAAATATACTTGTGTTTAAGCACACAGTACTTTTATTTAGATATATGTATAATATTGAACTACTTTATTAATGAACTGTTAAGATCAAAAAAAGGCACTATCAAAAACCTTAGGCCTATTTTTTCCTGAAACTTAACAATTGTTTTATAATATTGGAAAACTCACCCAACAGACAATTGCTGAATTTTTTTCATGCTTTTTAATTATATGTTGAATGAAAACAAAGAAAAATTGTTAATTTATTTTGTAAACATATATAATGAGTACTTGAAAAGAAAATGTGAAACACAACCAAAAATGTAACAAATTCATTTTAAATTACATACGGGGCGGATATTTTTAGCAAAAATATTTTAAAACTAGATTATTCATAAGTCTGTAATATTTAATAGTTATAATTAACTGATATGAACACTAAAACTTAAAATAACTTTCGGAAAATTCCTTATATTTTCTGCCGAATTTTCAAGTGGGAGTGGCAAAATTACGTCCGAGCAATTTCTGTACTACAGAAGCTGAAACTTAATAAAGATAGAAATAATGGAAAGCTCAAAGTTATTGATGTCCAAGATTCAGAATCGGACCATTAATGCGAACTAGGAAGTTTTACCGAAGCCGATGCAATCGGATTTCAAAATGCATAAAAAATTGGAACCGACCCTTGAAAGCGCAAAAAACGGACAAAATGCATAAATTTTACTCATAGTTTGGGGGTAAAAGTTGGTAAGTATGTATGTTGGCTGGCTACTTTCAAAAATTTTTCTAGAAAGAGAGGGAAAGCCTTCTAAAACTAAGGATTTTCACGAAAACGAAATCCTTAATTTCCAAAATGACCGAAAATACGGAATTCCGTCAAAATATGTAAAAATAATATGTCTGCTTCTAGTATAAAAATTAGAATTTCCATTTCATCCCTAGATGTTTATGTATGTATATACACACGTGCAATGTGTTTGGTTTGGAAGGTAATATTTCCCTAAAAATATGATTTTTTAAAAATTAATTTATGATGCATACTTTTCCAAACTTTTTTTTTTTTTTTACCGAGAATCACCCCTGAAGGTAAGATATAATACATTACATTGTTCTTGATTTATGGAGCCTTGAAACTGAATACTTATTCACTAATCACCCTGTATATAGTATAAGTATCTATGGAAACATGTTAAAAAACATAATAATAAAAGTTACTTTGTGGTTTTAAAATTATCAATTGCTCTAAGAATTCGGTTACATTCCAATTGCACCCTCAAGTTTTTTTTAAAGTCAGTCTAAAACTCCAGTTTTGTGATGTTGTCAATTTAAGTCACTATGAAAAATAGTAAAAAATAATTTTATTGCAGGTTTATTGTAAAAAAAAACTTTTGAATTGTATAATTTGTCTACATTATGAATTATAAATTCTAATTTACTCCAGTAGTCTGTCAAATGTCCTTAATAGACTTAGTGAATTTTAACCTGACCATCAACAATATGGTATCATAGCAATTGAATGTTGTCTGTTAAGATTAATGCAATATAAGATGATTTCTATTCACAAACATGGTACATTCCCCAAACCGAAAAGAAAATGTGCTTCATTACAGGAAATACTGATATTACCGTTAGTTAAACTTGTTGACACTGAATTTTGGCTTTCAAGTACCGTCTGTAATGGAGTTTCTTCCCCTTCAACCAGTACAACATCAGGACTCCAAGGATTTGCAGTTTCTTTTTGAAAATAAAAACACAGAAATTAAAAAACAGAACCCAGCAGGATTGAATTACAACATAAATCAACTAGAATCAATAGAGTAGTACAATGTATTCAGGGATTTAAAGCAATTAAAAGTTCATGGGGGGGGGGGGGGCTCAAAAAATTTCATTTCCAAATGCTCAAAATAATTTCCAAGAAGAACCAATTAACAATAAAAAGTAATTAATATTAACTCATTATTATTATTAATTACAAAAAATCACTAATAAATGAATATTTTTATAGATCATTAAAGTAAAATCAGTGTTCACAAAATAACCAAACTCCTTATGCAGTATTGTTGATTTAACTATACATTTATTAAATGTAAAACAAACAGTAGCACTTTTTTGTTTTAAATCTGCATCATTTGGCCATCTGCGTCATTAAAATGAAAATTTCCCGATTTCTAATGGAGGGGCGGGGGGGGGGGCTTAAGCCCCCCTTTCCTACGCGCCTGATTGTATTTGAAAGTGGATATTTTTATGCTCAGAATGCCATACCATTAATCTTTTACAATGATTTCGCTTTGAAATATTTAAATGCCTTGACAATTTTTTCTTGATTTTATATTCATAGTAAACTCACAGTATTTAGATAATTTTCATTTAAATTATGTGCATGTGGTACGCAAGTGAATTTATAAATTGATCTTAAATTATTTGCATTAATATCATTTAACGATTAAAATAAAAATGGGTTCCTTTTAAAGTTAATTTTTTTTCTAGTAGTACAAAATAATAATTCTTTTTTTAAGCTGGTTATGAATTTGTGAGAAACAAATGAAGCAAATAGTTTTGTTGATCAAAACAAAACTGCTTATTAATTTTTCTCGTCAAATTTGGAAGACGAGTATTTACCTTTCTTTTGTTTTTTAGAAATAAATTTTAATATAGTTAATTTTATCTTACGCTTAGAATTTCAACAAGATTAAGCTCTACTTTTAATATATCGATATGTAGCAAAATAAATAAAGAAATAAATGAAGTAAATAAATCGTTGTAAGTCTCCAAAACGTAGTTAAAATCGAATGATTATCAATAATGACGGAAAGCTCGAAATAAATAAATGATAATTCCGATAAAAGATTAGCAAATAAAAATTTAAAGTTGAAACTAAGATTCTTTAAGTAATTAAACGAATAAGAAAATTAAAGAATCTGATCACCTTTTTCAAATTCCCGCCGTTTCTTGCCAATCGCAATTGGCACTTTAGTTTTGATGAGCTTTGGCGGCGCATCACTTTTCTTGCATTCTATTTCATCTAGTTCTGACTCATTAGGGCATGATTTTAAAGTAGTACTTCTTTGGTTCTGACTTTGTTTTTCGAGCAAAATTTTCTCGAACTGTTCATAAAATCTCATACTCTTCTTAGGAGAATTTGATTTCTCGTTATTCTGTTTCGTTAAGGTATATTCGCGCTTCATTCTTTTAATTTTTTCTCGGCACTGCGATGCAGTTCGAATGAAACCCATAGCGTTCATGGTTTCTGATATTTTTTCATACACAACGAAATTCCTTTTACTCCCTGTGAGTTCTGTCTGTGCGTTTGTGTCACCCCAAAGTTGTAGCAAAAGCGTGGTTTCTTCGTCGGACCACGTGAATCCTCTATCAGCTGTTACAACACTCATATTTTTAAAGACCCCTCTGAGAGTTTTGAGAAATATTTCCGCAATAACACACGTATGCCAAAGATTCCAAAATCCTAGAGCTCGTTTTTCATTGAAGTAGTTCGGAGAAATTCATTTCTGTGTCAATTTGAATAGAATTATAATAGTTTTCAGAAAAAAAGAAACACAATTAAAATATTAATTCGCATTACATCTTCTCAAGACGAGTACAATTCGTGAAAATTAATTTTAAAACAACGATAAGAACGAAAATATATGGGAATCTTTATCAAGGGCACCTCGAAAAGGACCGAGTCCCGAGTTCGATCCGGTTTTGACTGCAGTGCGCCTTTTCCCATCCGGGTACTATATCGATCGTCGTCGAGGGCGAATCCGATTTCTGCTCTGTAGGGGCGACACTGGCGCCGAGTCCGAGTATGCGTGCGGGCTGGGAATTGACAGGGGAATAGTCGAGGAGGGAGCCCGCAACAGAGATGTTGCAGCTAGGAGTTGTACAAGGTCGGCCATCCGTTCGGACAGCTGTATTCGAAGCCTGTTTTTTTCCCTTGTAATTACAAATGAGACAGCTGCCCTACTTAAAAAAGATTACCAAAGTTGAGAACGGCAAATTTTGACTTTAAAATGCTCAGATATCAGGTCAGAATTACTAAAGTAGTATTCCTATATATGAGCTGAAAAATCCATTTTAAAAAGTTGACTTGCAAAAAAATTCTCAAGAGTTGATTTCCCAAAACCATGTCCAACAATAAATAAATATATATATATAGTTGAAAAAAGTCTAAATTAATATTTGTTTGTTTATAATAGAATTTAAAAAAAAGTACTTTTGCAAAAAGTTTAAAATAAGAAATGATTGATTGGCCAATGTCTAACCTCCCTCTGCACCTTTTTAGTTAACGATCTACAAATATTTATTGCATGAGTGTCACATACCTAATTCCTCACTTCATGAAATCTTTTGCTTAGACTGGAAAATTTAGATAATCACATTTAATCAGTTATAAATTAAAATTTAAAAAAGCCCTCACACTCATGGACTCATGCGCTCAAAAAATCAAGATCTGATGTTTTAAAGCTCTGAGGAAAAATTGAAACTTGCAATTCTTGCTACTTCTTTATGGGATCTTCTTTGATTTATGCCTGCAAAATTCTAAAACCAAAAAGGATTTGTTTATATCTGAATGTTGTTGTAAGGCTCCTATTAAAGTTCCCTAAATGTTATGTAATTATTCAAATTCACACTACCTACTCAATTAAAAGAGATTCGTATTTCATTCAATGGAACCTTTTTTATATAATACAATAAATAATGATTCAAGTGACCAATTTATGTTCAGTTTCTAACAATCTGATACATCACAAATTTTAAATCAAACCAAAATGAATGCCTTTCTAAAATAAGTGGTTTTGATTAAACTTTTAGCTTACAATTAAAAAAGCCATATTCAGGTTCTCACTATTTTTTCTTGATTTGAAATAGTTGGACACGAGCTTGAGTATGAGTTAATTGTCAGTCCTAATTATGGAAAAACAATTTTCTATTCAAAACCTACAATTCTGTGTATGACTATGCCTAATTCCAACAGTTTAAAATAAAACAATAACCCTAGCAAATTAAAGATTGATCTAAATCCTTGTTTAAAATAGATAACTTTAATTTTGAATAGATTGCATCCTTTAGTTAGCTGAAAATTATTTTCAATCAAAAGAGAAAAAGCATTCCCCCTCAAATATTGCAAAAAATTACAAATCAAAAACAGTCATCGTGTGTACATTTTTATTCATAATATGTACAAATTCAATAATAAACTTTGTTAAAAACATGTTTTGCACCACATTTATATAAAAAATGAACGATTTATCACTGAAAATCCAGTGATCTGGAGTGGAGAAATAAATAGACCTTTGAAAATAAAACAAGGATAAAACAGTAAAGAGAGCCCATAATTGTCAAACCATTGAAAACTTTTTATAATTTTTACCTTGTATTAATGTTGATTTATCCTTAATAATTCATCTCAAAAAACTT
Organism: Octonoba sinensis; assembly: GCA_038502835.1. Classification (NCBI taxonomy): domain Eukaryota; kingdom Metazoa; phylum Arthropoda; class Arachnida; order Araneae; family Uloboridae; genus Octonoba; species Octonoba sinensis. Next base: position 8,834,588 of record CM076606.1, on the reverse strand, counting down.
ATAATTTTAAAATTTAGCTTCTTTTCAGAAATACATAAATGCAGTTTATGAGTACTTAAAAATGCAAAACATATCTTTCATTAATTGCATATATACGAGTATTTCAATTATAATTTGGTTAAAATGGTTAAATTTTTGATTCACACCAAATCTTATTTATCACATGATATTAAGTAAATTGCATAAATATTTTGATTATAATTTTGTTTAAGGGTTTTTATTTTGAATTCATACAGCAGGGGGCGCACCCCTGCATACAGACTGCTTATCTTATGTGGCACAAGATATTAAATAAATGTGGTGAAGATCTTGAGAACTAAAGTACATTCCTTTAAATTGGCATCTTAAGTACACTTTTAGGCAATTTGTTAAATTTAGCTTTTTCTGAGGTCAGAATGCAAATATACTGTTGTAATAACTACAAACAGTAAGAAAAGTATAACTAGATAACATTATTGTTCTTCCAGTAGTACATGGATGTAATTAATTCAATATTAGAATACTATTATGAGGATTTATAGAGAGAGAGAGAGTCATTCATTTGGATTACTGAATTGAAATCATAGGGGGGAAAAAGCCTCTGAAAGACAGATTTTAAGGTCATTTTGCACTGTTGTTCTGCTTGTGAAAAGGCTAGTTGAATCAGTAATGCAATTGCACGGTTCAGTACCCGAAACTAATATTCTATTGCATTGTGATCTATAACATGTTACATGGCTAAAGTAAAAAAATATGTTGAAAAACTGAAGAAAGTCTCCTCCCATCCATAAAATCAGATTTCCTGTAATGCATAAAAAAAGCTTAACTTGCATTTAGCTTAAAAGTAGCGTTTAAAAATAAAATTCAAACATTTTAATAAACTTGATGATTTACAACAAATTTTTCTGATATTAACACAATTGTACTCTGAGAAGCAAAAAATGAAAGCAGCTTTCCTGCTTTTTTCTATAAAATCCTCTTAACATTTTCTTTTAAAAATAACTCTTGCTATATTCATACATTTTTTAATGTTCTGTTCACATTGTTTTAAAACTGAATTAAATTTAGACAAAAATCATTGCTGAAAAAAGGTTAGGTAAACATTTATTTATATATTGTTTAACACCATTAAAAGTTCAAAGCTCAAAAATGACTAGCAAATATGCAGATGAAAAAATTTATAAATGTTTAGAAACAATCATGATATGATTCATATAAACTTAAATTTTTAGTTATGATGACTATAAGCTCTGACTATACAATAAATAATTGTAATTTTCCTATACAATTAATAATGCATTTAAAAAATATATTTACAAATATGTGTAATGATTCAAAATACAATGCAAGTTATTATGTATATAGGAAAACATCACACTTCTGTATTTTTCAAACTTCTGGTTTCATTGGCTTATAATCAGTGCGACAGTAAATGCATTTTATCTGTTTCTCATACAGATACAGCAAAAAAGTTTAGGAAGCAATAAAAAATTTGTTTATTTTGTAACTGTAACATTTTTAATAGCCTTTAGCAGGGATGCACAAACTATGGCCCGCGGGCCAAAATTGGCCCGCCGAGCCTTTTGAATTGGCCCGCTAATATAGTTGATAAAAAAAGAATAATTATAATAAAATTTTTAAAAAAATACGAAAGAAAAAATAATTGTAAAAAAAGCTTACGAAAAATCATAGTAAAAAAATACGATCGCAACGCCGCTACTGAATTTTAGTCGCAATTTTCGGAACTAATAGCCATATATAATCTTATTTTATTGGGAAAACTTCAGAAACTAATCAAATCATGATAAAAGTGGTAGAATATTGCATTGTCATCTGGTTCTGCGCTATATGTTGAGTTTCAGAACAATAGCTTATCGGGAAATGGTCGAAAATTCGATTGCTGGATTTTTCGAACAACCATTATGTGCGTTATTTCGTCTATAAAAGAATTTTGTCTCATTCCTGCTATGATTTCTTTAGTTAATTCAAAGCAACGATCGTTAGACATGGCAGGCAAAATGTCATTAGTTTCGTCTTCATCGCTATCTTGCTCTTTGTTATCGTTCGGGTGTAGCACCTTGGATGTTTTCCGAATCGGACATCTTTTTTATCAAATTATTAATTTCGTAAAATCCGTTCATCAATCATTTTTACAGTAATAAATGATTTCAAAAAGGAGGAAAACGAAATGTAAGAAGCATGTTTACATGGCAGAAACGCGCAAATTTCATACTTGTGTAAAACGACTTCGCTTTTGCGAACTCTATTTTAATAAAGAATTCATTTTCACAGTTGCAATTTTTGTTGCATTAAAATCAATTTAAAATTATTATTACCTTATTTCAGCTCTTAAATAAATAAAAAATTATATAAAAGTAAATAAACGAGGTTTAATTTTCACACGATCAGCTATTGCGGAAAATTCGCGAATCTGCTGTATTAGAAATTTTCCGAACTTTCGTATAGTCCTACTTTTGTTGCAATTCGTCTTCGAATACTGACGAGACAATTAAATAAATGTATAAGAATCTAATTACTTATTTCTTTCATGTTTAATTATTGAAATAAAATAGAGAAAAGGTACGATTTTTCTCAAGTATCGTTGGAGATGTTTTTTTCTAATTTTCATCTACAAGTAAGTTGACAGCTTCCTCCCCTAAAAAAACATCGTTTGTAGACTAAATTGTTCGATTTATAAACACTGAATATGTTACTTGTAACGGAAAAAAGCGTATTTTTAAAGGCATTTTTTAAAAATCGTATTTTTACCAAATGGGCAAAAAAACGCGAACTTTTCAAAAATGGCGGGAAATTCACGAAACGATTCCCGGTTTTCTGGTTTCCGGATAAGAGGTTCTGTACTGTATTACTATGCCAATTTAAATAATAAGATTTTGTAAAGTGTTAGCTAAAGAAACAATTCTACTAGCCAAATTGACCAGTAGTAATGAATGCATAAAAATTTATTAATTAAACATTAATTTTCAGAATTAATAATATCAATATGAATAATTATTTTACTTTCTAAAGTGTAATTTATCATCAAAATTTAAAAATTTTATTGTTGATATGTATTTAGGAAATGAATAAATAAAGAACGATTTTTTACATTAATTCACAAAGATCAATTTCTAATCTTCAGGAAAACTAGTGATTAAAGGATTTAATGCAATTATATGCCATGGAATAAAATAATGATATGTTGATTTTTGATAAAAGAATCAGTTAAACTTTTTTTTTAAATTTTTCGTGTAGCAAAGCAATGTATAAATTTAATATTACTATGCCAATTTAACAAATAAGATTTTGTAAATAGTTAGTTAAAAAAAACAATTCTACCAGCCAAATTGACTAGTAGTAATTCTGAATTGTAAGGGTTTAACGTGATGTAGACTCATAGCATTTGGATTTTGCTATTTAATATATGTGTGTTTATTTCTTCTATATTTATATTCACTTTTAATTAATTTCTCATTTTAACTCTTAATATATATTTTTTAAATTTCACGTTATAAAATGTCTAAGAAAAACTATCTAAATTATAAAGAAAGTTATAATTTAGAGAATAATGCTGTGTTTTTCTAAGTTTAAATTACCTTTTTATTTTCCATTTGTTTCATTTTCATAATTTACACACAATTTTGTAAAAAATTTTATCATTCATCTTTTTTGCCATGTGACCAATCACTTTATTGATATATATATATATAAATGTTGTGCAATTAATTGTTTAGAAATCTTATACCTCATTTTGTTTGAATTCATTTACATTAATTTTTTAAAACTTTCATTTAATAATCTGTTCCCAAGTACAGTAATTATTAATACATGTAATTTATATTACCTCTAAATAAAAACTGAAATACACCCTGTATTTTTATGAATAAAACATTACGTTACTTTGGCCCCCAACCTGATACTTTCTAATTTTTTGGCCCTTCACCGAAAAAAGTTTGTGCATCCCTGGCCTTTAGTTTTGGGTTAAATTACTATTATTGTTACATCAAGTATTTATATTAAAAAAAATACTAATTTTGGAAGAATAGAAAATATTAAATAACATTTAAATATTTAAGATTAAAATAAAAACTGAAATTTTGGAGATAAAGAGAAAATTTTGTATCCACCTCTAAATTGTTGAGGGTTTTCAATTTTGGGGTAAAAAGGGGAAGAAGTATAATTTTAAAATATTCTTCTAACCAACAAATAAACAGAAAGTTTTTCTTGCTAGCAAGCAAATTTATTATTTACATATATTTAGTTTGTTTTAAGCTATGTTGGGAAATTTTTGACAACTTTTAATGAAAATTAATGCATACTAATTGAATAGAATTTTCACAGTAATTGGCATTGGTTTTAAAAAGTAACTTTGCAAGGTCAATAAGAAAAAGTTATTATAATGCATTATCATAAAAAGTATCAATTACAAATAATGATGATTTGAAAAGTGCTACTAAACAGAATTCTTTTCATGTTTGTCTTAAAGGATTTGATTTTTGAAAAATGCATAAAAAAAAAGAAAACGTTTTGATTTTTAGGGTAAACAATTTTTTTACCAGAGAAGTTAACATCACTTCATATCTTTTTCACACAACTTGAAGAAATACTGCAGTCTACTTGAGCAGCTTTTTTCTTACAAACACAGCTACAATCCTGCTATGTTCTTGCAATTTCTTTCTCATTCATTTGGCATAAAAATTGGCCAAAAAGAGACATCATCCTTAATTCATGTTGTTGCTCTTCTTTCCTCCGTCTTTCTTCAAACTCCATCCATAGCTTTTGCATGTTTTCATCTTTTCTCATTCTTTCTTGCTCAATCTGCGTGAACCTTTCTAAAAATCGAGATTCAGCATTTTCTTGGTATTTAAGAAAACTGTCAGTCACATTGTTTACAACTTTCTGCAGCAATTTGTGAGGAGATGCAATCCTTTTTCTTTTCACTGTAGGTGTTTCAGAATCTAATTAAAAAACAGAACCCCCAACAATGATAACACAGAACCATTATTACTTATTTAATAAATGAAACAATGCAAAATAAAATAAAATTGACACTTCACATTAAAGGCATATGATCATTTTTATAATTTTTCTTGCAACTGAAGAAAAAGAAAATAATTTATTATTTTGCTATATTAACTATTTTTATTCTAAAATACTTATGCAGATCTTTTAGTCATCTCACATCTGTGGGGGGAAGGGGGATAATAACGTTTTTAAGCAAAGTACAAATTAAAAAAATTTTCAGAAAAAATTTTAAAGAATCACCAGCAAAATTGTCACATTTATTATCATGTCATCTTGAGAACTAGGGATGTAACGAGTATTCGGTTACTATTCGGTATTCGGCCTGGCCGAATAGTTATTTCATCACCAAGCCCAATATTCATGGACTATTCGGCCGAATAGTTCTGCTACAGTAGAAATGTAAAAAATAAAGAAATAAGTAGATTTTAAACATTTAAAATTGTGTTATACTGATTGCAAAAGAATGCATTAATATATAGTTTTAATAAATAAAAATAATAGTTATAAAAAGATAATAGTGTATACAATACTGTTCGAATTAATTGGGACAAACATGTTTTTGTTGATATGTGATTACTAGTGATGTTTTCGGTTCTTTTCTCAACAAATGGCACTGGAAGCTTAGTTCCTCTTAAAGACATGCTGAATTCTGTCAAATACATAGAAATATTACACTGTAGGTTTGCTCCATTCATGGAAACGTTTGATAGAACATTTATACAACGTTTGATGGAATTGGCCCCTTGCCACACTTTGAAATCAGTACAGACTTTTGTGCGGGAAAATAAAACAAATGTAGTTGATTGTCCTGGTAATTAACCAGACCTAAGTCCCATTGAAAACTTATGTAATGTTCTCAAGAAGCTTAGATAAATTGCAAGACAACAGAACAAACGATAAAAAGGGCTATACAAATGTGGTTCAATGACGGTGAAGTCAAGAACATGTGCACTACACTAATGGAGTATATGTCAAGAAATGTTGAAGAGGTCATTTCTGTGAAAGGAGAACATCGCAAAATTTAGAGAGAGAGCAGTCAGAGATTTATCAGTATACTTTAAAAGCTAAAGTTTTAGAAAAAATCTTTTTCTCCATTTCTCCCAATTAAATCAAACAGTATAGAAGTAGTTATTTAAAAAAAACTATTTTTAACCCTTGGTTTTTGGTTTGACTGAACAAAAGCACTTTAAAATTATAATATTGTATTTTATACTTAACATTCACTCCTGGCAATAGTCGATTATGATAAAGAATATGATACTTTTATTTTGTTATTTTTAACAAAGTGGAAGTCAGACTTTGTTTGGGTATTTATTGTGAATATCGGGTAAGAGAGAAATGCGAAAAGCCTAGAATATATCATGAATATTAAGATAGTATAAGCTATTGGGGATTTTGAAAATAAAAATATATTCCAGTTAAATGAAATAAATTTTCATAAATCTTTTAAAAACAAGTCTGTAAAAAAACTCATAAAATAAAAATATTAACTTCAATAACTTTAAAAATATTTTCATAAAACTATTTTGAGCAAGGTAAAAGTTCACTAAGGAATTGTGTTTCTCTAATTTGAATTAAATAATTAGAACAGTAATCCGAATGCTTACATTAAAACCTGTCATTTCTATTCCACTTGTGGGTGAAATTCTGTTTTATTGCTTTCAAAACAATACAGAAAATACATTAATTTTAGATAGTTTTAAATTATTAACAAACATAATTAAATCTTACTTCATAGATTAAAGTGAGGAGTTGGTGTTTGACTTTGTGAATACTTTTAAGTTTGTCAAGTTCTTTCTATTACAACGATTTTCTTGAAATTTTCAAAATTCGGCTTCAGCCTGGAGGAAACGCCGAACATTAATGTTCATCAATCATTTTTGCTTTCATTTTATTATAAAAATATTGATGATGAATATATTTTCTTAACCAAGTAAGATATTTTTGTGATACTAAGCACAGTATGTTACCTCAAATCCGAATGCTTGGTGCCGCAATCTTTCCGGATTTCGGAATTTTCCGGAGTTTGAGTCCTCATTCAAAAATTTTTTTAAGTACTCGTAGCATCAGAACTCATATAAATTGCTTTGAAAGTTGTCATTTGCATTTTGCTCATTTATAGCATTTTTTATAATCGTATATACTTGCCTATAAGTCGCGAAATGCAGCACAAAAAACAAAGTTCGGTTCGGCATACATTCGAGGCTACACATTGAAAAAGCTAGACTTTTCCCGATATTATTTTAACTCCTATAACTAATTAAATAATAAAAGAAAAACTCTGAAAGGACGTTATATTATCTAACCACTTACTAAAGCCTTTTAATTGCAGTAAAAGATCAGACTATCAGGAAAATGTAAGAAATGCCGAATTTCAATTTCGCGAATTCCCTATCGTGCGAAAATTAGAGCTCATTTAAAAAGAAATATAATAAAACTACTAGAAATTAAAAATCAAATTTTAAGATATTAACTCAGAATTAAGGCAACAATTAATAAAAACTCTAACCGCAAAAGCGAACCCTTTTCAAAAATCGTAAAAAGAATTTTTTCAAAAACTGTATATTTCTGATCTTAAACATGTTCTTTATATTGCTTTAAATAAAATGAAAGTAATATCAATGAGAACTGACAAATTATGCTTAAAATGAGGAAGTGAGAAGCTTTTTAAAAATTTCATTTGTTGTTAAATTTTTTAGCATTAATGTGTGCTGGAAGTGCTTTAGATTTACCACAGAACCACAGAACCATAAAAAAAATTCCTTAAAAATACTATTGTACTTGCATAAAAAATTTCTCCTGACAAAGGAACATAAAAACATAGACTGTAATTCATTAGTTTGCAACTATAAATGTGTTTAGATTTTCAGAAATAAAATTTAACCCCAAAATTCTGAGGGATTTATTTTTTAAGGATTTGTTTTTGAACATGTTAAGAACTTACATAGATAGAAATAATTACTACTACTTCTTCTTCTTTTTTTAAAAATTATTATTAGTGTTGTTCTATTTTAGTTCAGCCATCAATTTCTCACAAAATAATTAAAAATCCTCAAAAAATGGTCCTGGTAAACATTTTTTGAACAGATCCTCCTGACTGGGAGAAAAAAAAAAAAGATTTCAAATTTAAAATTGCGCTAAAAAGTGAAAAATAAATTGATTCTTTAAACAACATTGATAGAGTAATACAAGGTAAATTTGAACCACATTACATCTTGTTGTCATACTTGACTAAAAAAAAAAAAAAAGAAACTAGAAGGTCCAGTTCTGCACTCAGCTAAACAGGTTATAACATCAGTTTTCTACTCTTAATTTTTAAATTAAGTTAAATATACTAAAAAATATGATGAGGTTTAAAGTTAACCCCATGGTTCAAAGCTACCCTGAATGATTGTTGATTGTACGACTTTTAAACACAATTTTTGGAGTCGACGCAAAATTAGCTAATCAGCATTTCGCTATGTGTTACTTTGCATTGAAACTGTTGCAAACTGGGCCATTATATTTGTAATTGATTCAAGATTACAAAAACAATTTATTGTATTATAATTTTGCACCAACTTCAAAAATTATGCTTAAAAGTCGTATCAAAGTTGTTTACAGAATTAATTTATTTTTCACTTTTTAGAAAAAATTTTAATTTAAAGGTTCATTTTCTTTTTCAAAAAATTTTTTTTTTGTTTTATTCTTTTTAGTGTAAATACATTTTTTATATGAATACTCTATTTTAAAAAGAAAAATTTGGAATGGCATGACCCACTTTGAGTGAGTCACTAAAAATATTCATTTGTAAGGTAAATTGCCTTTTGAAATTGATTTTAAAAAGTCCAGAACTGACTGAAAGAATTGAAATTTTTTTGTTTTAGAGAAGCCTTCACTCAAACTCTTATTATAAGTACTTTAATATTTTTGCTTAGTGGCAAGAAACTCTTTTAACAATGAGTTTTACATTACATTTATAACCTAATTAATGATTACTTAACAAAGAAATATCAAGGCAAGCCTTTCGAATAAAAAAAAATATTTACTTATTTTTCTATTACTAGTTGAAGCTATCTTGTGGCCATACAGCAACTGTCAATTCGTAGCCACTCTTTTGCTAGAGCAGTTATACTGTCAGATTCTAAAAGTGTGCTTCAAGCCTTTCTCAATGATCAAAGCAGTTCCCAGAGAATTTTGGAATTTAAAAATTTTACTTAGGGAGCTGGCAAACAGAATTTCATTTCAATGGATTCCTGTCCACTTCAGAATTTTGAGCAATGAAAAAGCTGGTACACTGGCTAAGAAAGGAGCTTCGGTAGAACCGCATGAACCGTCCACTTTCCTTCCATACTACTAAATTATGTTAACTTAACCTTCAGGAAACTTCTCAAACAAGATACGATACAACAAACCCTTAACAAGAGATGGAGGACTGGGAGAAAGCAGAAAGATTCCCAATTATCCAAGAAAGACAGCAGTGGCTCTCTTTAGAGGTCTCACTGGACATGACTTTTCTCCATCGGACACCCTTGCACCTTTTAGCCGAAGCCTTAGGTAGAGACACTGGACATGACTGTTTACGAAACCATCTCAATAGAATCAGAGTGGTGGATTCCCCAGACCAGGGTCTGCAACCTGCTGCTCGTTGGATGTGAAGCTGCGGCTCTTTAGTTCCATACGCAAATATTATTTATTTTATCAAAAAAAGACATTTAAAAATCGTTCTGAACTTGTTTCTACTTGAATAACCATGCAAAGCCATCACTCCCATTGAATTTGTTGGCTCAATTGTTTGTTCTTGAAGTACAAGTTAGTGTTGTAAGTAAATGTTTAATTGTTTTAATCTTTTACTTAAATAATAAGTAATTATCTAATAATGCCATACATATATTATCCAATTTATTGTGAAAAACACTACTTATATATGAATAAATAGATATTTTTTCTTATGAATAAGTAGATTAGTTTCTTTTTATCAAAAAACTTTATTTATGCAAGAACTATTTACATTGTTGGGAAGAAAAATTTTGTGGCTCTTTAAAAACTTTGAAATTTTGTAAATTGTAATTTTCGACTCTTCCAACTCAAAAGGTTGCCGACCCCTGCCCCAGACTATTCTTTGTGTGACTCGAATCAACTCATGACATTTGAACATTTAAACAGCTGTGTTGCACTTAACCATTTTGAGTACATTCGACATTGTTAAAAAGTACTGGAGAGCTCATGAACACATGGCATAAGCACTAATGTTCAGCATTTGAAATTATCACTTATTTTTCATTCATAACACAGTTTCTAATGAACAATTGTAGTCAAATCAATGTACAATATTTAAGTTAGACCACCTTCTATTGATTAAAAAATAATTATTAAAACTGGTTTCTTAATCAAAAGTTATGAAATAAAAAAATTTCTGCTCATAACTTTTTTCTAATTATTGAATGTGGTCAAACGAAGGTACGGGACCTATGGGAAACCGCCTCTCGATCAATTAAAAAAAATATGGAAATCAGTTCATCTGGTGAGAAATTATGGGTGGACAAAAAAAAAGACATACATACAATACGAATGTATAACCTTCTCCTTTGGAAAGTCAGTTAAAAATCAAAAGTGACAATTTACAATTTAACTAAAATTGAATAATAAAATATACCTGCAAAAACTGGTGATTTTTGATGATCTTGCAGGAAATCAGGAAGCCTCTCAGCTTCACTTAATTGACTTTCGAATGTGTCAGGATCTGTAGAGGGCTGTTCCAATGTTCCATTGTCCAAATCATTTTCCACTAAAACAACATTTGGTACCCATGGAGATTCACTTTCTCCCAAAGTAGAATCTAAATGAAATTTCATTATATTTAAATTCATAAGAGTAAGACAACAATGCACACGTGATTGATACAAGAATGCAATAAAAATGGTTTGGAATAATGAATGGAAGTTATTATTCCCAACTTTACAAAACAGTTCTGAATTTTTGGTCCTCATCTTATTATGACATATAAAACCAACCAATATGCGGGACAATACAAATGTTTCGTACAATAACTAATTTTAACTGTCTTATAACAAAAAACTATTGGCTTCATTGGAATTGTTTTTACTAATGTTGCTCAAAGTGTACAAAAAAAATTGGAAAAGTTTTCGTTAATATTTTTACAATTGAAAAAATATAAATACTCCAAAATTTTAGAGTGAAGTGCCTCATACATAACAGAAAAACACAATGGAATGACTCTTACATATACATGTATATATAGCAGGGGTAGTGCCAGAGAAAATTTGGGTCCTTTTTTGGAACCCTCACAAAATTCAAATTAATAAAAATGGACCCTTCACAAAATTCAAATCAATCAAAATGGACCATTCACAAAATGCTAAGCTTCCAAATCATACTTCTCACACCACTATTTAGTATAAAAGTGGCAAATAATAAAAATAAAATTTTTCATCACTATGTGTTTAAATTTTGACAACATTATTTGACTTTTTACAAAAATCTTTTTAAAATTCACAAAAAAAGGACCCTGTTAAAAATTGCTTGGATTGACCCAGCTGTATAGTATAATGATTGACAAGTCCTCAATGAATACATCTTTACACTAAAAAAGGCATTCTAAAACTTCTAATAAGATCATCTATTAATCATTATTTAGCTTTTATGCACCATGAGGTAATTTTTCGATTTGACATTCAAATAAACTTTAATTTTAACACAGCTAACTATTCTAAGTACAGAGGTAACTTTTCAAAACAAAATTGAAAGTTGTTTTCACCGCTACCTTTGTCGGAGCAATCGTAACTTTGCTCTCCATTCATCAGCAACGTGTCATTGCTATCTGTCTGCAAATTTGGTGGTGAACCTATTTCGTCAAGCAGTGGTGAACAAGATGGCCCAGGAAGAATAATTTGCTGAGGTATTGATTCGATGCCTGTGCAGCTGCTGGATGCATCAGATTCTTGGTCATGATTGAAGGAGAAATGAAACTCATCTTCATGATCAGAGTTTAGTAAACAGATATCACTGTTACAAGGTTCAGTTTTTCGATTTAACACTTTATCCACTAAATCGAAGTATTTCATAGGCTTTTTCGGCGGGACATTATTTTGAACGCAATATTTTGCTACTTGATATTCTTTTCTTAAGCGTTTAATTTTTTCCCGACACTGATAAGCAGTTCTTCTAAATCCCACTGTAGACAATTCTGTAGCGATTCTTTCATACACGGTTATATTACGTTTGGATGCCAGTAATTCTTGTTGAATATCAGCTTTTGAAAATATATCAATCAAAGCGACAGTTTCATCGTCCATCCACGTAAATCCACGATCTACGGACATATCGAAAACCTCAAAGCATACCGTTTTGCGTTTTCTGACTTCAGCTCCGAAGCAAATTAAAAAAAATTGTAAACAACATGAAGTTATCTTAGTGAGTTACAGTTTCAAATTTCTTTTGAATCTTGGATGCTTGAAATTGCCAAACGCATGGAGGTCAAAGTTATTTTCTTTTTGGCCGAGATTAGAATGACCATACGTCCTCGACTTTCCGGGACAGTATTGTATATTGTTATTTCTTTGTCCCCAAAAACACTTTAACTCCTTGGGGGAGCAGAAAGTCCCCAAGTTTAAAAAATTTTATTTTCTTTATCTCTAAATTGCTTCTAGATTTAAAATTTTGAACTTTTAGATGCTTGTAAAATTTTAGCAATTATCAAATTATTGCCTTAGTATTACAATTTCTTACAGGCAATGAACTGACAAAATATACTTAAATTGCGTAGAAAATATGTTTGGACACCCTTTGCAATATATTAGTGAGATTAATTTTTCACAATAAAGGTGTACATGTAATGGTTTGCTATGTCCCCAAAAATATTTTCTAGAGTCCCGAAATTGTCCTTATATTTGGGGACATGTCCCCAAATGGAAGCTTAGAAATATGGTCACCCTAGCCAAGATTGAATTTTTGAAGAATAATCAGCGATCAGCGGTGTAGTCGAGAGGGAGCAACCTTTATTTTATTTCTTCACTTATTTTTGACTTTTCTTCAATTTTAACGACATTTATGGGATACATTAAGCATTCTTTCACACATTTTCTTCTTTTACTTTTATAGAGAAGTGAGCTTAAAAAAATCAAAAACAAGTTAAGCAATTAAACTATAATAAGCATTGAAAAAAAAAAAAAATGATAGTAGGATTTTGAGACGGGGAAAATGTGTGTCTTTTTTGCATTCGAAAGATTTCAGCGGGGACAGCCTTTCTCAACTCTTTAGCCTTCAGGTCTCAAACTCTTTAGCGTTTTTTTTTTTTTTTTTTTTGTTTATTGCTACATATTGTTCTCTAGGTTACCTTCAGAACATTTCGCTGTTCCGAAGCTACGTTTAGGGACAGCAGGATAGACTGGCTACCCATAAAAACAGGATTGCCCTTTCAAAACGAGGATGCTAAACTTGCCAAGAGATGCTGCAGGAACATATCTAATTCAAATATAAACAATGCTATTTTCTTGAAGGAATTTAAAGAGATAATACTTATATTTCATGCATTGACAATTTAATAACAGCTCTCTATATTATTCAGTTTATTATTGGATCATACGAATTATGCGACATTTTGTCGTTCGTTGTTATACTCTGCTGAAGGTTACTGGGTTACTTTAACTACGGTGATTAAAAGTTTAGGACTGGCTGATGAAGGAAGTTACAAGTTATTATAATATGTAGCGCTCATAATAATTGTCGTGATACATGGAGGAAAGAACAGCATCCAAATGAAACGTGGGAAGAAATTATTAACGGATATCAGTTAGAAATGAAACAGATAAGCTTAGGAAAACAAAAATTCCTTCAAATCTACGTCATAATAGTCTAAACTAGTGAAATCGTGTTAATGCACAAAATGTTCAGAACAACATGGAATACTACTATTTAAGAAGTATGACTGAGGGGCGTGAGTTTTGCTGGAAATCTTTCACATATGAAAGTTTTTGCAGACATTCGGGATCTCACAAAGCTTCTGACAGTAAAATCTGTGTACATTATGTTAGAAAATATAAATTAATTTTTGATTTCAAAAAATTGTGTGCAACACAGAACGTTTATTTCTGACAGAGAACCGATCTTTTTCATGAAGCTACTCTAAAATAGTTTAGTTTGTAATGAGCGAGCGAAGCGAGCTCAAACTCGTGATGCGATCTGAAGGAGCTGCGTGAGCAGTTCCGGGGGATGAGCGACAGCGAGCAGGGAGCGGAAGCCCCAGTTTCTTAAAAATCAACATGCTGATGTACCCTTTTATATGTCTCATTTCGGTTGCATTCTTTCCAAAACTGTCCTATAAGTTCAGACTCATAGTCCCTGAGAAAAAGAGCCTAATATATCCGATCTGAAGCATCGGGTACTATATGAATTTTGAAGGTGTTGATGATTCTACTGTGAGGAGTTTCTCTTATTTTAAATCTTTTTGGAGGTTTATAGCCCGAAGATCCTGTCGTTTTTGTGTTACATTCTTTTGTGTATGTATTGTGCGAGTTTACGTGACTTTTTAAAAGTACCTGTTCCAGAAAATGTTTAAACGGATAAAGTATCTTTCTATGAATCGTAGGTAAGAGGCAACCCAGCTAGCAAAATATATTGTAGCAAGATTGCATAAAGATTTTCACGCTAATACAGAAGTATTGCATAAAGATTGCCAAAATCTTTACTTGTTACTCCCCGTCGATTGTCAGCGGATTGCCACAATATTTAGGTCAATGTGTATGCAAGAGAAAATCAATGTCCTGGCAAGATAGGTTGAAATGAAAACATTGCATAAATCTTGTCCTGACAAAGTACATTGACGCGTCAACCAGCCTGTAATATCCTTGCAAGGTAGTTTATGCTTGAAATATTGCATACACCTTGACATGACAAAATTTATTGACAAGGCAACCCTTTATAAATATTTAGGCAATGTATGTTTTTTTTTTGAAATATTGCTTCCAACTTGTTATATTTGTCATGACGATGTACATTGTCGAAACAATCCCTTATAAATATTTAGGCAATGTATGTGTTTTTTGCAGTATTGCATCCAACTTGTTATATTCTTGTCATGACAATGTACATTGTCAAAACAATCCCTGAAAAATATTTAGGCAAGGTATATTTAAGAGCTCCTTTTAAAATATAAATTAAATTATCCTCTGAATTTGAATTTTGAATGAAATGTAACTGGATATACATAATGATGTAAGAATGAAAAAAATTTTTAATTCAAAAGGTTTATTCACACATTAATTTACTCTCTGCAACACGTAGAAAGATTCTTAAATTGGTTAACTGAATTATATTGCATTTTTTCTTTCTTCGTGAAACAATACAACAATAATATTATAAACCATAAATTATAACCCATATTATAACCCATAATTCCATAAAACGATAGGTTGATCCCTATATAGTGTCCTAAGTGGGGGGGGGGGGATATAATTCAATAAATTACGTATAGAATGTGCATATAACAAAGGAAAATGCAGTTAATGCGTGAATTAACCTTTTAAATTTAAATTTGTTTTCATTCTCACGACTTTATGAACATATTCAAATTCAGATGATGCTTTGATTTATATTTCAAATGGAACTCTAAAAGTAACATACCTTGCTTGAGTATTTATAAAAAGCACTGGAAATTTTTCAAAATGGAACCACGCAGTTTTTTTCATTATTATATTCTGAAATAATCACGTCACTTTATAATTGCGGAAATACATTGTGATGCTTTCCTTACGTTTAACCCTAACGCAAAACACGAGGCAAGGCGATCTCTGTGTCGATACACTGCGCGCTGCGGCTAAAAGGAAGTGCACCGTATTCCAACGCATGCGCAGTTACGACGAACGTCCCCTCAATCATCTCTGATTGGTTCTCAGATGTCTTGTCGGTGACAACATTGCCTCAATATTATATAAACTGTGCTTTTTTAACATTTATTGTGACAACATTCAGGGAAGATGAATGAGGCAAGATTGCATCAATATTTACATTTTAAACAAAATAAAATTTTGTCTGCGTTTTGTCACGTAAATATTGCCATGAAAATATATATGCAATATTTTGACAATATTGCAATTATCAATATTGACGCCGTCAATGCATTTGCAAGGCTGACAAGGCGATAGCAAGATAGTGGCAATAAATTTTGCTAGCTGGGACTATGTCCGTAATTTTTACAATTAAAGTGCAAAATTTAAGAAAATATGCAAAGGGACCGTTCATAAATGATGTCACGATTTTTTCCCACATATTTGACCCCCCTCCCCCCCTTTGTCACAAAATGTCACAGTTCAACGGACCTATGTTGCATAAGCAGGGATGTCACACTTCTTGTTACCCACTCCCCTCCCCTTGTCACACTTTGTCACAATTTAACGAACACCCCCCCTCCCTCGCGAAGCGTGACATCATTTATGAATGATCCCAAATGAGTCTTTTCCCTTTGTGTAACGGATGGCAGTACATAAAGCTCTTTTCTCAGACATGATCTTTTTTCAGAACTAGCTGAATAATGTTTACATATTTCCTCAAATTTTGCACTTTGACTTGTTTTTCTCATGATGCTTTAAATGTCTCAGAGGCGTGAATTTGGAATTGCGTAATATTTAAAGTAGAGAAGAGTATTATTTATTTATAATGGAATACGGAAGTTTCTCTTCTGTTAAGTGCTGCTGTCTAGCCGTAACATTATAAAACTACTTTAAACCTCACCCATAATGCTCTATAGTCAATTTCATTCAGTTGCCTCTTGCCTGCTTCATACGCTTACTGTGAAATAATCTGTTTTTGACTTTTAAGAAATTTATGCAGGTAATTTTTCAAAAACCTGTAATAATCATTAGAAATGTGAATTTTAAAATGAGACTAAGCGTAATGTACGAAATAGTGGCAGTGTGCAACGTATTTCCAGTTTTTAATTGATATCTCATTCTGTATTGATGGGACGTAATTCATTTCATGATAACTTGTCAGGTTACATGGAATACTACGATGGAATACTGTATGTATCACCCCCGTCAGCGAAAAACACTTCCAATGAATTTAAAAAAGTGGAACACCTTATATTAACCTATTTTCCATAAAGACTATAAAAAGCTCTGCAAAAAAAACTTGATTTTAGCTATAAGGATGACTCAAAAAGTGATAATGGATCTTTCTATTCTGATCTATGTATTATCAAAATCAGACTTCATACCATCTACTTTATTGGACGATAATAATGCAGAACACCTTATTAAAACTTAATGCCCAATTAAGTTCATGACTATTGACCAAATGACTATTTTTTTTTTTTTTTTTTTAATATTTTGGAGTGGAAAAATAATTTCATAACGTTGCTTTTGATTAAACATAATTATTCACAACTAGTAAAAGTTGGCATCACCTTTGAGTTTGAAATGTTAAATCCAATATATACAGTAACCCCTCGTTATATCACTCATTCGGATATATCGCTCTTTTTCTGTCTCCGAAATTTTTAAGTTTGAGTTCTCGAAAGTAAAAGTATTGCATCTCTGAGTTGAGGCCTTTTCCCTCCACTAAACAAAACCATCGAACAGGAATGTTTTCCTTTCTTCTGAATTTGCTGGAGTTAAATTCTGCAGCAATTCTCCGACTCCTTACATGGCTGAAGAATGATTCTACTCAAAACAGTTGACGTTTTACGCGTTCTTTTTGTATTGATCCTAACGCCTATTAATAAATGAAACAGACAGATGTTTACTGCTCAAGGAGAAAAAATACACCCATTTCTGGATATCTTTTAGTACAGAAAGAATTCGCACTTGGCTGAACAAATCCAAATTATACAATCCCTTAACCAAGAGAAAGAGAGTGATAGGTAAAGGAATTTTTTGGGAAGAAAATGGTTACCTTCACTTTGACATCGTTTTCACACCATGTTCTGGTGGCATCCACAGGTTCACTCAATTTACTTGAGTATGTTTTGACTTATTTCTAACGGCATCGGTTATATCGCGCATTCGGATATATCGGGCTTTTCTGCTGTCTTCCGACAAGCGCGATATAACGAAGGGCTACTGTACTGAGCAAAATTCAAATAAAAATGATATTGCTCAACACTCTCCGCTCGGCTCCTTATAATTTTTCGCGATTAAGTTTTGCGTATTTGTGAGCTATACACTTTTTCAGAGAGTAATTGAAATACAACTCACAACATTTTATGCATCGTTCCGACTTTTCAAGATATTAAAATTCATTTCTTTTACAAGTTCCATGAGTACTTGGGTATAAAATTATGAATGTTAAAAATGGCTATCTATCGCGCATTCCTTCCAACGCTCATAATATAATTAAATATCCAGTATTTATATTTCACAGTTTAGTAAAATGTTTCTTATACTCGTATTCATTACTTGAATTTTTCATTCATAACACAATAGAAAAATCTTAAACAATTACGGCTGTTGTGAAAAATAACACAATTTTAAACTGGAACATTTTATATAACAAATTACATTTATTTACTTTACTTTAGAGGCATTTCGCAAGCACACCGATAAAAACCATCTTCTCTCCTAGCGTCCCCCATTTCACATAAATATAGTTTATCAATCACTTCACAACCAAAGTCATTATCCTCAAATTTCAAGTAAAGATACTGATCTAAATATTTGCTATTTCGCAAACGAGTCACTGGGCGATTTAACTTGGCAACAGTTACATGTGGAACAAAGGAAAATTTATCAGTAATATTAACTTTTCTTGATGTCAGTTCTTGGACTAATATGTTTCTTAACGTCATCAAATTCTTATTGTCTTCCACTCGAGAGTACAAAACCCTGTGGCGAAAATTATCCAAGCCCTCAAGGTGCAGCGTAACAATAGGTAAACCCCGATCAGCAACAGACTGCAGCGCTGAAACAGCACTGATCACATCGTCGGGTGAATCCAACTTCAGGATAGAAAGAGTCAAATGGTACATTTCGGGTTTGATGCAACACTGTTCTAAGACATCTTCTCTAGATATCATGTAATCGGAAACTTGCTTCAGTTTTTTGACAGAATCTTCATTTGATATTCTGGCAGCAATGAAGAAGTTTGCTCTATCAGAAACATCATATTCATCATCACATTCTATATTATCTTCAGATTCAGAGTCCTCTTTAGTCAACGGTTTGATACCCTCATCCTGAAAATTCAGTCTTTCTTGATCGACTAAGGCCATAAATTCATTGATACTGAAAGGTGACCCAGTCGATCCAAACACAAAATCCTTCCGGGTGCTTTTGTCCCACACTTTTCGATTTCTATATTTGAAATACATGATACGATGTTTTGGTAATGCCAGAGTATAGTTGTCTACAATGGCGGGATCTTGCCAGTCGAGTGATTCAAAGGGTTTTTCCATTATCCCTTCAAATCGATCTAAATAGCCAACAGTAAACTTCCCTGCAGGCAAAGAATCATCCCATAAAAGCCTTGAGATAACGTCAGTAGCAGTTTTCATTGACGGTTTTTTGGCGGCCTCTCCAACTGCTTCCTCAATATGTTCCACTCTGCCGGAGTGGGATTTATTCCTTCCTTTCTTTCCCTTTTCAGCCATCTGGAGGGGAATAAAAAAAACTATTACAAAAACTGTCATTATTTAGCATTTTTTTTACATTTTACCAATTTTCTAACTTTATTCTTCATGCAATATTTTTTTGTCCACCCCATTTTTGGGAAGCTAGACACAAATGGGTCAAGCAATGGATTATGCTTCACTTCTCCCCACTGTATCAATTCACCCGCTTTACGATACTGAGTAGGAGAAAACAAGGAAAATTTTATCACTCAATTCGATGACGGTTAAACAACCTGGCACAACAACTACCTACTCAATTCGATGACGGTTAAACAACCTGGCACAACAACTACCTCACCTCCTTGTTTCTCAAAGCAGTGACTGCCAACGGCTGGATTAGAGCCCGGATCCTTCTTATTTGTTTCCAAATGTTTACTACTGGGTAAAAACTGACCTTATCATTATTGAATGAATAAGAATTAAACATCAAAATTGTGCAAAACTTTGTTTAATAATCTCATAAACCTACACTAAATTCGGTTTATAAAAAGAAAAGACTAAATATTTTCAGACACAATTGCTTAATTCAAATTTTAAAGGAAGATTATTCAAATCGGTGTCAGTTCCTTTAGCGTTAACAGTCATTATTATCTTTCATCAGTGATAAAGAAAATTTTGGGTTTATTAAATTATTTATTTTGTGGTCATAAACAATAGTAACTTCTATCTTGTCCACCTTAAGAAAAGTCTCTAATGATTAATGGGAGAAGAAATTGCACATCGATTATAGCAAAATCGATTTACAATGACTTACATACAGACAGAATAGTATTTAAAAATTTTCATCTCCTAAAACAGTAAAATTGTAGCTTCTCCCTTTCATTTTTTTCTTTGCATTTTTAAATTCAAATTTCTGTTACTTCAAACATTCTTGATAGACAGCATGTTTTACACATCGTAAAAAGTGATGACTGTTTATTCAATTTTTTATATATTTACTAACGGTACACACAACGGCGTTGCCCGGGCAAATAGCGGCGCCCCCCTACGGCGCAACTTGTTTTTTGTCCCAAGCAAGTTGTTGAAAGCGACCTTTTAAGCTGCTTCTGCACCGATAAAAACTTTTCCCACAAATGTATATCTACCTTGACTTAGGTATAAAATTATTTCAATTTATCACTAATAACCCATATTTATTGATCTATTACTCGTGAATTATTTTAAGTATTTTAATTTACAACCATTGACATTATTTTGAAACTACTCCAATTGAAATAAATGTGCTTTAATTTAACGTGAAATTTTATTTCTATTACTTTGCACAAAGTTTAATCATTACTACTACTCCAATTATTTAATTATTTTAAATTAGTGGGACAACGGTGCAGTCTTAAAGAAAAAATGTTTTCAAAAAATAAAAAAATATACATTTTTAGGCAAGGAAAAATTGTTTTAAGTTATTATATCAGTAAAAAATAGTTTTAAGTATTTGAATTTGCAACCATTGACATTATTTTGAAACGACTCCATTGCGACAGCAGCTTTTCGCTTATAATTCGGAATAGTGTCGCCATCTCTCGGTCGAATTGCGAATAAAATATTGCCAAATTTTTAAAATTAATTTATATATATAGAACCTATTATCGTAGGATAGATGTACTATGCCAGAAACCTTCGCAGGAGTGTACTCAACAACTTCCCAAAGTTTCATGGCGATCGGATGAATGGTGTAGTAATGCATAAAGCACAAACAGACATATATTCATTTATATATATATAGAATTAATTTTTTCAACGATAGATACAAATTAACTTCTTCCAAAAATACAAACCAAAATCCCTATAAATTACATTTATCTTATCTAGACACACGGCAGTGTGTCAACCAAGTTCAGAAATGGCGACACTAAGGCTAAACTCAAGCTGAGTATAAAGATCCCAGTCCAGCTGTTGGACGTAAATTTTCAACTTTTTAAAAGATCGATTAATTAAAGATGGAATTACAGACTACTTATTGCTGAGAAATGTAAATAAACAAACAAAAAAAATCTGAAAAAATTAATAGTGACATTGAACTTAGTTTAATTTAGTATAAGTATAACTTATCCGTCAATATAAAAACAAATTTAGCTTTCCAAAAAATTATGATATCCCAACAAAAAACATAAATGTGAAAAGAAGAGCCAAGTTCGAGAAAACAAACGACCTTCGGAGTAGTCGGTGCAGCAGTGGCGTAGTTAAGGGGGAGGGGGCGGTAGAGGGGGGGGAATGCCACTCGTTCTGGGGTGACATCCTGCCACGACGAGGTGAATTAATAAACCTTTGAAAGCTCCATTATAATGAAACAAATACCTTAAACTGGATTTTTTTCGAACGTTTTGTTTTCTGTTTTTATCTAAGCAAAGTGTTCCCTCACAAAAATATATTTGAAGTGGTGTTTAACCGCTAAACACACCATTGCCATCAACAAATACTTTAATTATTATAACGCCCACGATACGAATGGTATTTTTTTACATTATATATTACATTAAACATTAAAATTATATATTACATTAAAATGCATGTTTCACGCTTACGTGATTTTTTTTTTGGGGGGGGGGGGTGCAGGAAGGGGGACACCGTCAATACCCGCAACGGGTGTCACCTATGCTAGCTACGCACTGGGCGCCATTAAAGAATAGATATCTAATGGATGCCAAGTTCCATATAGCAAGTCCTTTAATCATAGCTGTAAGAATGTGCAATGTTCTTTAATTTATTTAAAAACAATTTTATTTTTTTAATATCGGATTTCTGACTTGGTAACAATCCTTGCTCCTTCTTCGCTCCAGTTTCGGGCAAATTGTTATGCAATCCTACTCCACGCTCCGCTCCAGATCCCCATTACAGAATTAAAATCACAAGCTCTTTATGAAAAATTTAAGCTATTTCCTCCGATAAAATATCGTCTGTGTGAGTCGCACAATTGAAACTAATGTACTGCTGGTGTCGTTGTCCGATAGTTATCGTTCATCCGACACAGTGGTACTCTCCGACAGAAAAACTGTCGGCCCGATGTCGCACCGGCATTGTTGTTCGTGTGAATCGTGTCATTTAACCCAATGTACTACTGCGTCGGAACTGTCGTATCGGATCGTCCGTGGTCATAGAGCCTTACATCATTTGTGAATGACCATTTCCCTTACGCCAGAAAAAAAATATTGCACTTGTTTCAGACTAATTAGGGATACTTTCAAATTTTCATACGGACTGCAAAAATAAGTTTTGGGGCAATTTTAGTGCATTTTATTGAAGAGAAAAATTCGTTGAATACACGAAAATTCGGTATAATCGTTGATTAATGCATGAACCGAAGAGTTTTAAATTTTGAACTACTGTAAAATTTATCTACTGAAATTTTCTTAAATATTGATTGTTTTCGAAAATCCTTGTAAATTCAAATTACTTGACTTATTTACTTGATTTTGAGAATAAGTTATACCTTTATTAATTTGGTATTTTGTAAGGTCACATTAATGTGAAATTTGTACTTGTTGGAAATGACATTGTTCAATGGATTTTTCTCTTTTTCACAAAAAGGGCTTCTTTGAACTTTATTAAGCTTTGTTACTGACTGAATATGCGTGTTTTTCGATTGAAGCATTTATTTCTGTCGAATTTTTGAAACAGGCTTATTGTAGCGACCAAAATTTTGTATTTATCATTTTGTAGATGTTCCTTTGTGAGAAAAATGTCCGTTAATTTATTGTAAACTTTTATATTTTATGCTTCACTGCATTTTAATACGACTAACGTAATGTGAATATAACTGAAATTGTATTTTATGGTGGTAGTTTTGCATAAAGAGTGGATGTAATTTGATTTTTAATGTAAATTTGTGAGAAATTTATCCCTAATAAAACTTTATTGTGATGAAAAATGTATGTTTCCTTTTGTTCCTGTATTTGAATTAAATGGTTTC
The DNA here is from genome assembly GCA_038502835.1 of Octonoba sinensis. Classification (NCBI taxonomy): domain Eukaryota; kingdom Metazoa; phylum Arthropoda; class Arachnida; order Araneae; family Uloboridae; genus Octonoba; species Octonoba sinensis. The sequence goes on along the minus strand of CM076606.1, from coordinate 8,811,078 downwards.
ATTTAATTATTTCGGTTTAAGAAATTAAATATTCTACTCGTTGATATTAGTTTAAACATTTAGTAGATGCTGTTTCAGAGTTACTAAAATTGCAGAATTTTAAGTTTAAAAAATGACGCTTATCTAAAACTCAAGATCTAAAATTTTTGATAATCTTGTCCTAAAATTTAGTTACAATAATATCTCAACGTTACATTTTAGATGCGAGTAAGTAACTTAAAAAAAAAAAAGCATTATTTTACAAGAAAAGCAACTTACATGAGTTATTTTAAAAACAGCTTTTCAGAAAAAATTCTCGATGCGAAAGAGAAGCTGTTTATAAATAACTGTATACATAACACTTATCTTTGTTGAAGAACATTCATAATTGATAATTGAGCGTTAATTAAAATTGTTCTAAAATAATATAATTTGTTCATAGAAATAATTCTAGGAGTTTTAATGTACAGTGCAAATGAAGTTTTGGGGAAAAATATCGTTAAACTATCATTGAAATTAATTCTAATTATGTTTAATTATAGTTCATCTTTCACAGTACTTTGAATAGTATGATCATAAAGCTTTTTTTTTTTGGAATCTTTCAGCTTTTGAATTATTTTTTCTAATTTTCTTTTATTATTTTACTACGAAGCATTTTCTTAAATTACCAAGTTGATCAAAATCGTTTTTCTGAATTTCAGAGAAAATTCCCTTGAAATTATAACAAACTCAAACAAACAAACAAAAAAAAAAAAAAGTCAAAAGGAAACATTTTGGATTTGCTAAATGGACTTAATTTTCTTAGATTAATTTTTAGTAAGAGAGTTTTCTCTTTCTCTCCCCTCCATATCTGAACGATTTGTGATTAATTTTAAAAAAATCGCAGAACACACGAAAAGTTGATAGTTTTATCAATGCGTCAAAACCTTTTATCAATTTATCACATAATGAAGAGTTTTCAGTAATTTTGAACGACTAATAAATTTATCTTCTAAAATGTTCTCAAATATTCTGATTGTTTTCTAACCCTTGTAAATACACTCTCATCAGGAACGCATGCTCAAATTTCACGAAACTTTAGTCGTATTTCACAAAATGGCTTCATAAAAAATGCTCCGAGTAAACCTTTCGTCAAATTGCCGAAATTTCTATAGTAATATTTTAAAATCACATGATCCCGAGAGGAAAGTTTCGTTATAAATGATGAAATTTGTTTGACGATTGAAAAGTCCTCGAAAGTGACGATTCTATTTCTGAGAGTGTACAAATTAGCTCATAAAATATTTATTTTTGTAAATGAGTCGTACCTTTTATTGATTTGATATATTTTATTTGTAAGGTCACATTAATGTATTGTGAAATTTGTACTCGTTAGAAATGTCATTGGTAAATAGCTTTTCTTCTTCTCTTTTTGACAACAAAGCCTTTTACGAACTTTGTTAAGCTTTGTTACTAACTGAGTGAGTATCTTTGATTTCAAGCATTTAATTCTGTGGAGTTTTTGAAAGGAACTCATTGTAGCGACGAAATATTGTATATATCATTTTGTGGAAGTTAATTCATGGAAAAAAAATCAATCTATTGTAAACTTTTACAATTTTTATGCTTCACTGCATTTTAATACAAGTAACATAATGTGCAAAAACTGGAATTGCATTTTATGGTGATAAGCATAGTTTTGTAAAGAGAGTAATTTTAGATTTCGTATGTAAATTTGAGAAATTTAGCACTAAAGAAACTTTATTAATGTGATGAAAGGTATGTTTTTTTTTGGTACTTTATTTAAGTTAAAGGTTTTCCTTTATTTGTAAAATATTTAAATTCTCATCCATCGATATTATTATTCCAAAATTTAGTAAATGTTGATTTTACCATTAGCAGAGTCCGACAAAAATGCGAAAACCTTAGGAGCCAAGGAAAATTTTTAGGAGCCAGCTATAATCTTTTCATTTGCGAACTAGTCGCCACCTGAAAAACTAGTCGCCAAGGCATTTTTTTTTGTCGCCCGGGCGACCTGGCGTCCGAGATTTGTTGGGCCCTGGTTATTAGAATTTCAGAATCTTAAGTTAAAAAAATTATGCCTGCGCAAAACTAAAGATGTAAAATTCTTTGTGATTTTGTTCTAAATTTTAGTTACGCTCAATTTTAGTTGCGATACCTTTTAGATGTAAATGAGTAACTAATAGAAAAAACTTGATAAATTTTAGAAGAAAAGCATCTACATAAATGTGCTATCATAAAAACAGCTTTTTAAGAATTTATCAAAGCGAAAGTATAGTATCTATACATATCAGGCTTGGAGTCGATTACAAAGAAACGTAATCGATTACGATTACGATTACAAAAGGAGAAATTGAGAGATTATGATTACGATTACGATTGTAATCCTTTGCCAAAAAGTAATTACGATTACGGCAACGATTACAGTCGTTGAAAAATGTAATCGATTACGATTATGACATCCGATTACGATTTTGATTACGATTAGATTAGCATAAAATTATCATATATTATGCATACAACTCTCATTTTTACAATAGCGTCATAAATCAAAAGGTTATGATTTTTTATTACATTTTTGATTTAATAAGAAATAACTGAAATGATGATGAATGCAATTAATAATGAAATAATTTCAACATCACAGTTCTTGAATTATGACGTCGTTGCAGAAATGAGAAATTTGTAATATATATATATTATATATAATATATATATATATATATATAAATCAGGAAAGGCACATTCAGAATTTTTCGAATATTTAAAACTCATGTGAGGGATAACTACATTGATCGTATTTAGTATATAAGCAAAGACGATGCACTAAATGTGTATAGTATATAATGCATAAGTGATTTACCTGGTTCATAGTTATTTTGTGTGCATTTTGTGTTATTATTGTATTTAATCAAAATTTTAGTTGGCCGCAATTTTTGAAAATGTAGTATACTTCTCCATTGTATTTATTTTCTAGTTTAAATTGTGCAAATATTTCACATAACACCAATTAGTTTACTGAAAATAATAATTTTGTATGATTCTTTATGAAATCACTTATAAGATGTGTATGAATTGTACGGGATAACAAAATATTCAGATAGTGTAAGAGATAAATAATCTTTCGAAAATAAATGCGGCATTTTAGAATAAGTTCAAAAAATTTGAACATGAACATTCAAATAACTCTTAGCAAAATTAGTAATCGTTAAAAAGTAATATGAAGAATAATTATAATACGAATGACTATAATATTTTAATATGATTTTTATGTGTCTTTTTTTTTTTTTTTAACATGCACGAGCATATAATTTTTTTCCATGTAACTATTTTAATAAAAAAAATAAAGTGCAAGTAATTTTACAACACAAATTTAACGTACAAGATTAAACTGAAATACAAAATTCTGTTGAGGTAATTCTAAGAAGAAAAAGATAATTAACTGTTTAAAATAATTCCTGAATATTAATTTATGCATGTAAAAAACAATTGGGAGAATGTCTGAACATAAATCACTTTTTCTTTTACATACCTATTAATTAAAAAGAATATTAGCATTAAAATATAAATAAATTTAAGATTTAAATGTACGTACTTTTTTAAATATTCGAAGAACATATTTTAAAAAATAATAATAATGACACGTACCAGGGTTAAGATTTCATGCATCTAAGCATAGAGCATCATATAACGCCTGCTCCTAAATTGCTGAAATGTAAATGTGCTATTCTTTAGAAAAATTTTTCACTTCTGCCGTTAAAGAAAGGAGAAAACGCAAAAGGCATTTCGTGTCTCTTTATGTGTGTTGGTGATAGTACTCTTTCCACTAGATTTTCGGGGGGCAGTCTGCTTCGATTATTGAAAGGGAAAATGGGGCGTCCATTCTTAGCTCCAGACTCTCGCCTATTGCCCAACCGTTTGAATATGTTTTGAAGGGGTAATTAAGGAAGCAAAATGACCGATGCATTTGGTCCTTCTATAGACAGACGCCTTCCGCTTTCATATCTACCCCGAAATCTTTTTGACTTGCGGACAGATTACCGCTCTTTTACCGAAACTGGAGGACGCCAGGAGACTGGAGACCCCCCTGAGAGCCCCAAGGTGATGCGAGTGACGACTCTCTTTCTTCTCGGGCTCTCCAGCCATTCCCCGTGGAGAGTGGAGCCGCAATTAAGAATTCTGAGAGACCGCTACAAGCAGGACAACAAGCGTCTCTCTAGCAGACTATATGGTCCTGCCATCAAGGCTCTGCGACCGCCACACAGAACCTTTTATATTATGATCGCCCGTAGGTTACAAACCGCTTAGGATAGGACTTCAGTAATCAGTACACAGCTTGAATCCTTTTTCTTGTAAACTGATCTCTTCTATTCAATGGTAGTGCTAAAAATTTCAGCTTTCAGCAGGTCAAGATTACACGATTACAGGACCAGCAGATTACGGATTTTTTCCTTAAGATTACGATTAAAAGTACAGGAGAAAAAGGATTACGGGATTACACAATTTCGATTATGATTATGAGAATATGCCATCGTCAGATTACGATTACGATTACGATTTTGTCAAAATGTAATCGATTACAGCCGATTACGATTACGTAATCGCGATTACTCCAAGCCTGATACATATTTGTCTTTTCTATAAATTTTAACCAAATCTAAAATTTTTTTGTTTTACACGTAAAGTTTTAACACCAAAACTTTTTTAGTTTTGTTAAATATTTATAGAACAAACTAGGATTTATATGCATGTTACAGACACTACGTTATGTCCCAAACACGGTGAACTATCCCATATATCAATTAGAAAACATTCTGTCGTCAATTGTGTTGAAACAACAAATGTAATAGATGTTTCAAAAGTTTTAATAATTTATAAAATGCTTGTCCCCTACACAGTTATATTGAATATATCATACTGATTCTAAACCCAAGGGACGATCTAATATTTTTAACAGGGTCTGTTTTTTGTGAATTTTAAAAAGATTTTTGTAAAAAAAAAAAATAATTTTGTGAAAATTCAAAATTTAAGTTATTATTATTTGACAAAAATTTTTATTATTTTCCGCTTATCAAATAAAAAATGCTGCGAAAAGTACAATTTGGTAGCTTGGAATTTTGTGAGGGGTCTGTTTTGATTGTTTGGAATTTTATGGAGGGTCCGTTTTAATTGATAGGAATTTTGTGAAGGCTCCGAAAACGGACCTGAATCTCCTCTGGCACGACCAATGAAAACATTACTTTAACCCCTTCATGATTGGGTGCTGCATGCCATTTGACAAAGAGAATAATTTCTAGTGGAAATTTAATTCCTGGTTGCCTCTTTAAATTCCGTGATTATTTTTGTATTTTCTGAATATTGTCAAGAGGAGGCTAACTAGTGATATTTTCCTCATAATTATCAGTCTTGAATTCAAATCCAATATTTTCTACTATCGCGGACACCTCCCGCAAATTGGCCAAACAGTCCGCGGGGGCCCAAGAGCACCTGAAAACAATCCCCCTAATAATTTCAATGGCACAATCTGCGCCATTATCCCCAACCCCCACCTCTGACCAAAATTGCTCAAAATTGACTCTTAGATGATCAAAACGAAGTTTAGATTGAAATCAAGGAAATAAAAAATAATTTTTAACATTTCTAAAATTAGTAGGAAATCTTTAGATTGAAAATTGATATGTATGCATGATTTTTTTAGTTAGAGAGAGAGGTTTAAAGAGTTAGTCTCTTCGAAATATTTCTAAGTTGCCCAGGTGACTTGATGATCAGATTTTTCCAGACCTGCTCATAACCACAGTAGCACCTGGCCCAAATTTTGTATTTCCTTAAATGCGAATCAAACATTAAAAAATACTGTTGGCTACATGGCAGAAGAGAATACTTTTGTATCTACATGGCAGAAAAGAACGGAGATAATCGTCGACCAAGGCTGGACTGGCATCAGTCTTGGGCCCAAGGCAAAGAAAGTTTTTAGAGCCCCATACAGAATTCAGAGTAGCCGGTACATATTGAGTTGTTGAATAAATGATTCTTTGTTAAACATACATGGTCTTAAAAAACATATAAAAAAGACGCTAGAGAAATTTTAGCCTAGAGAGCAAATTACTTTAGAGTTTGTGATACTTGTATTGATGAAAAATTATTTGTCAGAATAATTCTTAAATAATTCGATAAATTTGGAAATGTTGGGGCCCACCAAATTTGGGGGCCCCGAGGCTGGGCTTCGTTGGCTTGTGTGGATATCAGAAGTTGCCACAGACAAAAAGAGAAAGAAATAAAAACTACAAAAATGGAAGATAATGCCATTCCCCTAAACTTTTTAAAATAAATATTTCCAAATCTTTGAGAAACAACACCATAGAGTTTTAAATGGTCTGCAGTTAATTTGAATATTTAATTCTACAAATACTTTTAGAATCTTAATGTTAATTATGCAGTGGTGTAATCCTGAAAAAAAAAGTTGGGGGGGGGGGGACGCCTGTGTACATAAGAAGATAAGCAATTAAAATCAAAAGTGGGGGACGCTTATACTATTAAAATGTAAAAAGTTTGGGAGGACGCTTGCATTAAAATAAAAAGGTAAGGAGACGCCGCCCCCTGCGTCCCCCCTCGACTACACCACTGTAATTATGTCACTCAGAAAACAGAAACAAAAGAAAACAAAATATACTCTGATTCAAGGGTAATTGAGCAACTTTCCTTAACATGAGTATCACAAGGGTGGAAGTAAGATTGAGACAACACACCACAGATGGAAGCATCACCTACCAACACTTCTAATTTCTGATACTAGAGGTTTAACAACTACTCGATTCAGTAGCCCCAGAGGTAGATTTGTAATGAGAACTTGGAGGACTTTGTGACAATGACGGATTAGCGAGTACCAGTTGTTATAAGTGTATATGGATGGCTCTTCAAATGGCCAGTAACAAACCAGCGACCGTTGGACCACGAGCTAGTAGTCTAACTGATCAGGCTACCTTTGTCTTTTAGAATCTAAAATACATAGAACTTATTTTAAATTAAAAAAAATAATACGTGATTAAAAATGATTTTGAAGCTTCTTGAAGCAATAACCCTGAAAATTTTAAGATATTACTGCTAGTTAAAATGATATACTATTATCATTTGATAGCTCTACTACCTAGCTTAGTAAGTTAATCCTGGAATTTCAGACAAGATTATGAGGTGAGGCTTACAAGGCTCAATATGCATAGTCTGTCTAGAGCAGTGGTTCCCAAAGTTGACGGGGCCCCGACCCATCTAACAAAACTTTCCAATCTTGGGACCCACTTCTTAGCTGTCCTACAGAAAAGAGGGCATAAATATTGGTAATGCTCAGATCCCTAGTGGCAAGTTGTAGAACTACTTAATGCTGTCGTATTTGTTCTAATTGAAATATTTTTTTTTTTTTAGGGTTACCAATATGAATGAAAGACTGTTGAAATAAGAAACACAACTTAAATAAATTGCTTTATTACTTGAATACCTACACCCGCAAGGTTTTTTTTAACAAAGTTATTTCAATAATTTGGAGTATGCTGTTCAGTTTTGGTCTCCTTATCTGGAGAAAGATATTACCGTATTGGAAAGAGTTCAAAGGCGGACTACTAGGTTGGTAAGTGGTCTCTCAGACTTAGATGATGAGGTGGAGAGTTAGAGAGGACATGATTGAGTTGTTTAAATTTATTAAAATGGGAAATATTGATGGGCTGAAGTTATGTCTTGAAGGTAGGATCAGAGGTCATTGATTTAAGCTTTTCAAATCTCAGGCTAATCTTGAAATTAGGAAAAATTAATACTTCAATAGGGTTGTAGGCATTTGGAATAGTTTACTGGAAGCAACTGTTACTTGCAGTGGGGTAAAAAACTTTTAAGAAAGCTCCTGATGTTCGTTGGGGACTGCTAAATTGACTAGGACCAGCCTAGCTGGGCCCTGAGCCTGTTGCTGGTCGCCACTTTTGTATTTGTATTTGTAATTTATCAGTCAAATTTGAGTGCTGAAAAGGAGAAAACCATTGATTTGAATAGTTGCTCATGCATTATCAAATTTAAGAGCAAAAGAACTATCCTGAAGTATTTGAATATCAAATCAAAGACAAGTAAACAAACGTAATAGATACAAAGGATTCATATATTTGTGCATAAATGAAAAATAAATAAATAAATACTACAGTATAGTGATATATGAGTGATTCTTGTATACGTGAATAATTTCACTAAGTGTGATTAGTCAATAAGTGAGAAATAAAATAAAGTTTTATTATTATTCTTTTTTTACAAACAAATACAGCATAGGGTGCAGAATACTTCAGTATGTATCTTAAACAACTTATTTTTAAACAATATTTCCCATGATTAAATTTATCGTAAAGGAGACGGAAGTAGCATGGGCAGTAGTGACAAAATTAAGAAAAATGTTTCTGTGAACGTAGTAAGTTAGATCTGTTAAAATTGTAATAGAATACTTTCAGCAATGTAAAAGTATGATACATCATTACAAATTCACAGGTAAATAATAATTTAAAAAATGTGTAAATTTAAGTAGGATACAGTAGTAACAAGTAATAAACATGTTATTATGGTTCTATACCCATTTCATTCCAAACTAAGTTTGCAGTCCAAAGAATGGAACCATTTGTATTTCTCAACCATCAAGAATCAAGAATGTTCTTAATGGTTTCATACAAGGCGGAAATAGTAGCAGAAGTAGGGAATAACATTTTATTTTTCCAGAACTAACTCTTTTTAATGCTAAAAAATTTAGAGCATTTTTTTCTCTTTAATTTTAGGTCATAAAATTTATAAAAATCGTTTGACATGTTTGAAACTGATCTAGAAGATAAGTGCACAAGGTGAGGGACAGCGGACAGAAGTGATAAATTGAATATACGTATTACATAAAATTCTATACAAATAAAATATCAAAGCGACATCTACTTTTTGGAAGTACTATTCATGGATAGACAATAAAAACTACATTTTCCGCTTAAAATAAATAATTAATTAAATAAATAAAAATAATACTATGCCTAAGATGTAAAAATATAACACTGGGTAATTTCAATTTATGTCCTTAAGACTCTAAATTACGCAATTATTAGACAGTCACTGAAACACCAGCTTAGAAAATTAAAACTAAATATTTTTCTACATTTTTTTATTAGCAACATACTTTTAGTCCCCTTCTATTTATTCATTGTGGATACTCGAAATATTGCCAACATGCTATTTAAATGTAATATATATATGTATATATATATATATAACATTACTTCTGGTATATTTCATTTGGCGATGCTGAAAAAAAATAAAAAAAAATCCCGGTAGTGACTTTTTAAATTATAAATAGAAAACATATTTACTTGAGTAAGCCTTTGCACTGTTCGGAATCGTGAGCACAATAGCAGATGCACAATAGCAGAATGTCCGCATAAGCAAATGGGTGTCTCAGGGCAAAACAACAGGTAATCATAACAGAATTATCAATATCACAATGTTGTGCAAGAAATATGACAACAGAAAACGTTGCGCAATCTCATACTTGTCATTGTTTCAGTTACAGAGACAGTTACATTATGACTGAAGTGTTTCAGATAGTGCGATGTTACAGTCTAATTTTACAGATTTTTTCGACAAATTGCAAAAGAGAAGAAACAAAGATCAAAATTTAAAATAAGCATTTATTGTTTAGTAAAGAGAAACATTATGACCTATTTCTTTACTACTAAAAAAAAATGTGTGTCGTATTTCTCATTTCGAAACTGGCAGGATTTGTTGTGCGTAAAAAACGGTGGACGCTAGTTCACATCCACTGCAAATGGGCAAATTGGTGACGTCACGCCAGGGGGCGTGGAGCTCTGACGTCACTCTGTTAAAGCCGCATGCGCGTGGACCGTTTTCGTTTTCTGCATTGAGTTGTGAGAGTATAGTTTTTGATTCTAACAGATCTAAGGAAATTAACGTTCCAGATAAGAGGAGTTTGCTCTCATTTATTATTGTTATTAAAGCAATATAATTTTTTTTTCAATAAAATTTTTTTTTTTTTTTTACTTTTTTTACTACTGTTAATTATTTTTTAAAAACTTTGTGTATTTTTTTCAGGGTTCGTACGCTTTTGGCAAAACCAAAAATAAGGACTTTCTAAGGACTTTTTAAGGACCTAAAAAATTTTTTTTTAAGGACCTTAAAAAATTTTCCCAATATACAAACTGTTATGTTTATTTCAAAAGGAAGCATTATTGAAAATGGAAACAACATACAAAAAAAAAAAAAAAAAAAATGGAGCTTATTAGCTTAAAAACTTAGTACATTACCCTCAAATAGTAACTACCAAAATTTAACTAAAATAAAGTTTCAAAAAATTGAACAATGTTTTTAAATAATAAATAAAACAAGCAGACTACAGGCTGCAAATATTAAAACAACTGTCAACTTTTTAAATAATTGATATATTTACAGGATGCAAAAAGATAGAAGTCTCAAAAGCTGTGTGCAATTTTCGGCGAAGCACGTGCTAGATGTTAGCAAGTTTCCGAAAAATAGGCTTTTACATTTTTGCGTTATAATTTATGAAAATTCACGTAAATTAATACATGTCTTTTTAAAAAGTTTCTTCAAAAATTTTCTTGTTTCGTAGTACAGTCCCTTTAGATAAATATACTTGTACATCAGCTTGAAAAATCGGATCTTTCTGCAAAAAATCAAATTTTCGAAGTTCACAAAAAAAAAAAAAAAAAAAAAGAAAAACTAGGGGAAAACGGAGCATTTGGCAACTACGGTGTATAGGTTTAAGAGGTCGATTCCTCCAATTTACTGCAAATTAAGAAATTTCACGAGATACGAATTTTGATTAACACAGCAAATATCCACTATCTCCCACACAACAAAACCCCACAGTGAACGATCGCGAAGCCAAATTGCTTGATAAAAATTTACTAAATATTAAAACATTTCTTTAAAACAAATTACTTTCTTAGATATATATATTTTATTTGATTTAAAAAAAACAATTGGAGAACAAACTGTTTAGCGAAAGATCAGCTAAAAAGAAAGATCAGCTATAAAGAAGCGATAATCATACATGCGATTGGTCAAACGCAAAAAAAGCTGAAAGTTTTTTTTTTTTGTCTACATATTAGTTAAATGTATTTCTTTTATTGAGCTAGATGTCAACAATATGCATCTTTGAAGTATTAACCCCCCCCCCCCGCCCCTTAAATTAAAAAAAAAAGTTTCAAAAGCAATATTCATTTACTGATTACTTGTTAAGAGCTGCTCCCACTTGCTTTATTGATAATTGTTCAGAATGTAGATGATTTAGTAACCATTTTCATGCAAAAAAATATTTATTTACTTTGAAACTAAATTTAATAAATAGTATCGAATCCCAAATTTGAAATCCCAAAATTCGGCTCTTTTTCGAAAATTCCCGATTTTTGTTTATTCATAAAAATTTTTCCCCTTGAGTCCTTAAAAGTCCGTTTTTCAAATTTTATTCCTTTTTCTTTTCTCTTTTAAAAGCAAAATGAGGAACTTGTGTGATTTATTTTTCTGTGGTCTTAAATGGTGCCCAGTTACTGGGCACCATTGCATTTTGTACGAATGCTTGTGTTTTGATTCGACTTCTCTTACTAATATTTAAATTTTTTTTGGATGTAGCTCGATTTTCTTTTCATACAATTGCAGGAAATAGCAAATTGGGAGCTGCCGTGTGTGTGGGTACAAGTTAATTTTAACTGAATGGGGTGTTGTAGTTTGAAGCATTTTATCAAAATCCATGAACCTTTTCTTTTTGTCAAAATATGTAACACATCAATTTACTTATAACTTTTCAAAAAAATTAAAACAAAAAGAGTTAATTATTTATTTACCAGTTGAGAAAGCACTGAAATTTGTAGTAAAAATGCGATGAAGTTTATGTAAGTCCGCCATTTTTGGTCCTGTCAATCCGCCGTTTTGGGTATATCCGAAAGCCGCGATAGTACTGGACCCGAGCAAACCAAATTTGAGGTTCAATTAAGTAGTTGAAATGAAAGAAGTTTGATTCTTGTGAAAAATACAAAACATAGCAAAACACATAGTGCGCATAAGTTCCTTCTTAGTTCAAAAAAAAATAAGCACCTGGAATAAGAAAATAAGGACTATTTAAGGCCTTAAAAATGAAAATGAACATTAAGGACTTTCTGCCCCCCCTTTTTTTATTCCCCTACCCCCTTCCCGTCTCTCTAAGTTTATTCATATATAGAGACTTATTTTCATTAATGCTCGCTGTTAGACTCTAGAATCAGGGGTGTCGTTGAGTACTCGGAGAACTGGGTCCCAAGGACCGACAATTTTAAAAAATGTGAGTCCTATCTTGAAAATTGTGGGTCCCCAAAGCATTTTTTCCTAGCATTTTCGTATGTTGCTATTGCTTCAGTTTGTAAAAATACAGTAACGATAATGCACAAAAAAATTTTTCTTAATATAGCCCTAAAAACAACCTCTCTTTTATAAAAGCAGGTACTGAAATTCTATATTACGTACTAACTATATATAACTACTTTTCTCCACCGGACCCCTACCTGTTAGCTGAGGCCTTAAGATTGCTTGCGCAGGGGGCGAGGTAGTGGGGTCCACTGATTTTAGATGCTCGTATCCCCAAGTGTACATGGTGGGTCTTCAACAGGTATTGAACACGCAACCTTCCAGGTGGAAGTTCAATGCTCTAACCACTAGGCTACCGTGGCCTAGTATGTATATAACTACCAGATGGAATAAACAAAATTCCTAATCTATAGAATGAAAAACGTACTCCAAGATTTCACATATTTAATAAAGACGTGTGCTAAATGAAACAATGTTTTGAAATGAATTTTAGATAATATATCCTGTAAATGCACTATCAACTCATGGTAATAAATAAATGACTTGATTTAAGGTGATTATCGCAGTAATAAAGGAGCGAGAACACAATTTTTTTAAACACCTTGTGATCAAATTTTAATGAAAATAATTATTAATTTCATTTATTTGCCTTCTAACAAAGTTTACTAAGCATAAAAAAATGAAAAACTTCCAACTTCCAGAGCGGATTGAAAAAGATTGCATTTTTCAAAATGTGTTCGAAATAAAAATCGGCAAATAAACAAATTTCTCTGAATAAAATAATTTTAGAATTGCCCTTAAAACATTTCTCCTCTGGTTATCTGAAGCAATAATTAACCAGGTCGTACCAAATTTGTAAAACGTTTAGAAAAATAACTGGAGCACAATCACTTCCAATACTGTTTTAAAACTATTAAAGAGCATGTGCACTCGCGGACGTTCGAGAGTCGGCGACTGACACGTGCTTGTCGTAATGAAAGGGGTGAGGGAGGGGCTTTGAAAAGAATAGAGGAGATATGACATGTTGTAAGGTAAGAAGCTACCAGAGTGAGATTTTACCCTGGGGACAAAGATTGAGCCCCCAGTGAGGAATACGTTCCATTGGGCCGATTGTGCATGGTGCGATTGCAAGGAGAATATTGATAAGGAAGGTTCTTAGGAACTTGTTCTCAGTGGATAATGGACTTCTTAGAAATCTTTTCAGGAAAAAATAACTTCCATTCTACTCTGGTTTACTTTTAAGAAACTTGACAGAAAGTAATGAAAGGAAAATAGCGCGTCCTTTAGGACGCGTGAGGTTTCAAATATCGGGTCCTTTTCGCGCATCACGCGTCTTTTACGCGCTATAGCGCGTCAGCGACACCCCTGAGAATCATTGCATGACGTAATTCTTTTAGATGATTTTATTAGAGGTAAAATAAACAGCTTATAGTACAGTACACTAACAAACAGTTTTGTTTCCTGCATTTCAAACTTGATCCAAATTCTTAACAGTAGATAACTTTTAATCAAATAAAACTACAGAAAAATTCTAGCTTGAAATTTACGTTCAAAATTGTAGATTCATTAGAATTATATTTTAATTTTAGTTTTCTCTCTCTCATTTTTTTTTTTGTAAAAGCATAATAAAGGAATACTTTATGCATAAGCGGTTTCCAAAGGGAACCATCGTCGGATTTATGCAATAAAAAAGAAATAAAGAATTATGAACAAATGTATATGATTTTTTTTTAAAATCAAATTCATACTTCAACTTAATGTTTGGTTGCATTTTGACAAAGTTTTAATGAACAATCTCATATTCTAAATCAAACAAGGGCAGATCTAGAAAATCTTCAAGGGGGGGGGGGGGCGATTTTGGAAATCTCAAGGGTTCAATGTAAGGATGGATGGAGGAGATTCTTCATTCCTTTTCAACAGTCCCTCCGCCCCCCCCCCTTTTTTTCAAACAGCAGGAACAACAAAAAAAAAAAAAATGCTAGTGTAGTGATATTTAAAATTTTCCTAGCACATTTTTTCAATGCATATACGTTTATTCAAAGCCCTTATAAAAGGAACACAAGCTGACGTTTTTTTGCTTTCGAAAATCTGTTTATAATTTTTTCAACGTCCAATCTTTATGGATATGCAATAACGCTAATTCAGTGAGTCTACCATCACTCATTCTGCTTCTTAGCCAAGTTTTAACCGAGTTAGGATTTCCTTCAAGCTTTCTCAAGAAAAATGTAGGCTTGTAAATACATTTTTTAAATTTGAATTGATATGTCTAAATTACAAAATAATAGCAATTATTAGTAATATATTTTCTAAAATTTTCAAAATGTAATACTAAATATGTACTAAAAAACCATCAACAACGAGTATGTGCAATTTATATAAACATCTGTAATTATGAATGTTCAATGAAATTTTTCAGGCTCCAGGTTTTAGCATAAATGCTGCAGGAATTTACACCACGTGCTAAGGGTTGGCTAGCTGTCACCAGTTTGATGGGTAGAAGAAAAGAGCAAGGAATCTCTTTCCCATTACTCCGAGGATTAGCAACTCAGCAATACTAAAGGACAAAGGGACAGGGGGAAAGCATAGAACTTGAAGGGCTATTAGGCTGGGATTCCAAGAACATAAAAAAATGGCTGGTCCCGGGGCACAAAGAGTAAAAACTCACTTAGGAGTGTCGTTGTAGTATCCACTTGAATCAGCCCAAGGGGGGGGGGGGGGCGATCGCCCCATCGCCCCCACCCCCTTAGATCCGCCGTTGAAATCAAAAGTATTTTCAAATTATTTCTGTCATCAATTCCTTTAAAATATGCTACACACAATAATTTTTTTAAACTAGTTGGAGGTGATTTAAATTTTCTCAGAAAAATGAACTGAAAAAAAAATCGTACATTTTCCAATATTCCTTATTTTCATTCAAAACAAAAATGTGTGTTTTATTGAAAAACACACATTTTTATTGAAAAAAAATACACAAAGTTTTTAAAAAAAAAATTAACAGTAGTAAAAAAAAAGTAAGAAAAAAAAAACAAAGTTTTTATTGAAAAAAAAAATTATATTGCTTTAATAACAATAATAAATGAGAGCAAACTCCTCTTATCTGAACGGTCCACGCGCATGCGGCTTTAACAGAGTGACGTCAGAGCTCCACGCCCCCAGGCGTGACGTCACCAATTTGCCCATTTGCAGTGGATGTGAACTAGCGTCCACCGTAAAAAACATGGTAAAAAATAAATAAAAATTTTAGTTATGGTGGCTGGTGGGTCAAGCGTTGAAAAGTTAGAAGTAAAATTTTAGAAAACAATTAAATTCTTTTGCAATATTTATAAAAATCTCCAGAAATCATAGTGATTGTGATTTCGTTGTAATCAGTTGCGATTTGCAATTATTTAACATAGAATCCGTTTACCGCGCAGACTGATAATTTGTCCTGTAATATCAAACGTGTCAAAATGTTCTGTTAGCAGTATTTTGTTTTCTGTACTAAAAAGAAAAATTGCAACTTCTTTGTGAAGTTTTGTAGTATTCATTTAATTAAATGCTGAATATTTTCATGCGAAATGCTAATAATATTTCTAAATCGGAGAGATCATGATTAACTATCGTTTGCGTAAACAGTGTAGTCATTATAATTCTGTTGGACATTGTTGCAGATATTTTCTTCATTTATAGAATGCAAATGCTTGCATAGAACAATTTGTTGTTATTTGAAAAGGTATGTGCAATATACTTTTTATTCGTACTTTATATTTTCTGAATGGATATTATGTTTTTGATTTAATGAAATCACCAGTAAGATTTTCCCTAGAAAGGATAAATTTATTAATGTGCCACTGACTGACTAAATGTATGTAATAAAAATAAATAATTATTATGAATCGAATCCCTCTCTTGAAATAAAAGTAAATATTTATTGATTTTTATTTCGTTTTTTAAAAGTGTTCTTACTTCCTTATTTTTTTATTTTTATGAGGCATATTTTAGGATTTACAAAAGAGGAAATGGCCCCTTGTTACTTATATAGATGCTCTTTATACTAACTAATTAGATTTCTATTTTTTGTCCAAAAAATTAGAAATAACTTTTTAACTTTTAAAAACAACACATAAATTTTAAAAGTTAAAAAAAAAGATTGTACATAAATTTCATTATTGCTAATATCATACTTTGTGCATGTTACAATTTGAATATTAAGTTCTAAGAGGTTTCATACAGTCAGTATCTACTCGTCAACCAGGTAGCAGAAATTACGCAGCATGGCAGTGAGCGCTGCAGATTTATCTTAAAGCTTGCAGATTAATTAGCCACCTTAAAAATTTTTTTTTTTTAATACTAGTAGTTAGTTTTTTACTGCTACGACCCTTAGTTAAGTATCAATGATTCAGATAAATGTTTACCCTGTTTACACTAACAAAAAAAATAATTTGCAACTATTACACTGTGTTGTATTGTCTTTATTTCACTTTCTCTTAGCTTGCATTAATTGCATGTCAATTTTAGATTTTATTAATTTATTTATAAATTGAATAATTTTTATATGTTGTCTGCATGCATTATTGTTATACGTCAACCATTTTAAAATGCATAGTTTGCTATTTTTTATGATTGTAAATTTGGTTCCACATCATTTTGGGCCACAGATAAATTTTGACTTCTGAAACTCGTGCTGCAGATTGATACATAAAATTCTGCTACTGGGCTTGTCAATATTGATAGTTATAAATTAATCCACATTTTTCCCAGCGAATTTCTTACTTTTGCTAACCCCTTAGACTTTTGGGAATTGGACCCGAGGTTAAATTTAAATCAAATTATTAAAAAAAGCAAACTTTTTTCCTGAAGCACTCGATGCTCTAGCCGTTGAGGCCATCCATTAGCATTTTCCTTCCCCTGATTGGCTTCATGTCTATACAGATAGTTCTCTATTGGATTTTTCACAAGAAACTGGTGCAGGAATTAACTGTGAACTTTTTTTGTTTTTACTTGGCTGTTGGAATGTTCTCAACTCATTTTGATGGAGAGCATGAACCAATATTTGATGCTCTCTATCTGCTCAGTATCCGTCAGAATTCTTTTAACCCCCCTGTCGTTGGTCAGTCCTAGACTTACATGTAGAATGGAGGAGGTATCTCGTCATGAACCATAGGGTGGTTTAAAGGGCAGTGATTTTCTCTGGGAAAAGCCATCATAATTTTTTTATGAGGGAACGAATTCTCTCTGATTCCACTTCCGCTTTGCAAGCTCAAGTATCTAGCAAAGAAAGTAAAAGCCCCCGGAAAAAGGCCTTGCTTACGCACGGGGAGAGGTAGGGGGGTCTACGGATTTTACATGCACATATCCCCAAGTATATACATTGTGGTCGTCAGTGGGTATCGAACGCGCGACCTTCCAGGTGGAAGTCCGACGTGCTAACCACTAGGCTACCCCCCCCCCCCCCGTATACACAAGTCTAAGTCTCTTTTGAGCAAATGCATTATAAAGTGTCTTTTCAATGGATGCCCTCTCACTGGGGTGTAGAGTAATGAAAAAGCAGACCTGTTGGCAAAGAGAAGGTGAAACATCACCCATTTTAACAGGGATTTGCCATTTCATTCTGCAAGACTTGAAATTAAGAGAGTAAGAGAGTTTTTAAGCATTCCTTCCATGTGGCAGCTGTTCAGGCTTCACACTCTAAACCTCCAGTGTCCTTGCTGATCCTGGCTCTCTGCATTCCAGTTTCTCCTTGCTCTGCCCTGACTGCAATTTTTAGTCTTTTGAGTGGGCAGGTTTGTCTTCATGCCCTCCTTCCACATTTTAACATTGTGGATTTGCAGGAGTGTGTTTTGTATTCCTGTGGACAGAGTATGACTGCTGAGCACTTTGGCAAATGCTCAGCATTATTGGTGTTTTACAATTGTACAAAAATAATGGAGAGCTTGTTGCCTAATGGCCTAAAGGTCAAATGGGTGGCATTTGCTAAATAAGTAATTTCAATATTAAAGAAAAATTGTTAAGTCACAAATAGTTTTATAATTGTTTGAAAATTGGATGTCACTGAAGCACACTGAAAAATAATATTTTACTGAATAAGTTATGAATGTTAAACAATTTCAGATGTTTTTGTATGTTCATTTTCATGTTAACATGTGCTGATTTTTAAAAACATTGCTGTGATCTTAATAAATCTTATAGGTCTGTAGTTGATTCCTCTTAGCATGTTTTGAGCTATGGCAACTGATGTCAGTGATATTGTAAAACAGGGTTACCTGAGAATTCGAAGTCGTAAACTGGGTGTAAGTATACTAGATATAAATTTTTTTCTTGCTCATTTTTAATGATCTGAAAAGTAGGAAGTCTTGGAACTGATGTCATATAATCCCCCCTTGATGACTTTTTTGTTCCCTCCAAAAATCTGTCGCCAACTAACGGGATTTTTATGTCGCCAACTTCAAACATAATACATCACTTTTTGGCAATGATTTTTATCTCCAACAATGTCACATCATACACATAACGACAATATCAAGAAAAATCACTGCAGTACCAAAAATTATTCGCCAAAATGACAAAATAGCACTTTTTTCACAAAAATGAAAATTTACTTACTTTTTTAATCTATCACCAGGGTTCACACTGGGGAAAAATACAAGGTGGGATTTTCCTCCTTCACCAAAATTTTAAGTGGGATTTCTAAAGTTTAAGCCCCTCCAAAATTTTTTTGAGTTGGATTTCAAAAAATATTGTGGGAATCGCACGGCCTAGCGTGAACCCTGATCACCGTATCTTTCCGCACAAAATAATTGAATACTAGCGAAATAACAAGAACATTTTAGTCCATTGCCGAATATTTCCGCACAAAATAAATGAATATTTAACAAAATGACAAGAACATTTTTAAAATCCACCACCAAACTTTTTTCGAAAAATTACAAAAAAAAAAAAAACTGCACTAGAGGGTAGGTGATGCTATATAGTGTTCTTACACAGAAAACTCCCCTTTTTTAAAAAATAATTTCATAATTCTCCCAATTTATTTTGTGCACAATTTCCAAAAAAGTAGTAAAGTTATCGATAGTTTTGAATTGACTTAAAGAGGTAATAAGCTAAATAAAATTTAAAATCCCCCCCCCACCCCCATTGTAAGTCGGTATTGAACTTTTTACGTGTCTCCAAGTGCTTTCTATTGAGTTCATGTGGCATCCAGTATCAGGATCAGGGAATTGTCAGGGTAATCCTAATGTTCTGGAGAAGTTGGGCAAATGTGCAAACATTTCTGAAAATCAGTGAATTTTTTCTTTGTTTTTTATTTATCCCGAAGTTCCAACGAGCTTATCTGCAATCATTAATATTAAATAAAGTTACCTTATTAAAATTCAATTCAAAAATTATTTTACTTAAAAAAGTTTCTTTTATTTGCCGTTTTTCATACATTTTTTGCCCACATATCAGAAAATGTGATCTTTTTGCATCTGCGATGGGAACCTTCCTTTTCAAATTTTCGATGTGTCTTATGCTTTGTTAAAAGGTAAACAAGTAAAATTTCTTTCTACTTTCATTAAAACTTTAATTAGAAATATTTAAACAAAATTTCTTGAATCGTGATCGTAAAGACAAACTTTCAAACGTCGAAGATATTATCTATAGTTTTGTTTTTCGTTTCCATTTTTTAATGTATGCGTAATTCTTCAGATCGTTTAAAATACTTGAAATAAAGAATGAAACTGTTAAATAGTATGTTTAATTTGAAAAAGTCAGAAAACAAAGATTTTAGTCTTTGTTTTCTGATAAGTTATTAAAATATCTATGCACAAATTTTATGAGTTATTAAAATAACTGTGCACAAATTTTGGCTTTATCATGGCAATAAAACTTTTTCCATTAAACACATTCATTCATCATATAAAGTGATTTTGCACAGGAAGGAGGAAGAACATGTTAAATATCAGCAATTAATTATTGTCTTACCCTTGAAATATTTATTAATTATTTTTGTTGAATTGCTTAAAATTAAATTAAAGAGGGGCAAAATTAAGAGAAATTCTTTTCTTGTTGAACATTAAATTGTTAACAAGTAACAAATGGTTAAAAAAATGCATTTTATCTTTCCCTGGAACTACCGTAAAACTAATTTGATACTTAATTTTTGTCCTGCAAATTTTTTTCACTACTGTAATAATGCCTCTTCCTTCTTCATCAAAATAACAAAATTAAATTTTAGAAAAATTTTACCTGCTGTAAATTTTTTAATTAATTTAAAATTTAATTTTTTAATTAATTTTAATAATAATTTTAAAATTATTTCTTAACTAGTTTTATACTATCTTTCTCTTAAAATTTAGCTGACAAACTTTGCAAAGATGTAAAGCATATCAATGTTAAAGTCTTTCATAATTACTTAATTTGAAAGTTGATTTATGATTGAGTACAAGATAAAAACAACGTACATAAAGCACAAATTGTCCAAATCAATAATGCAAATAGCTATTTCGAGGGTACAGTGGAGCCTCTTCATTAGTGCAGGAAAGAAAAGTGCTCAACTCACAACATGTATTTTTTCTTTCTATGCTTTTAAATGCTCTTTTTTTTTCTAGTTGTGGCAGAGAAGATGGATTGTGTTACGAAGGGCATCCAGCAAAGCTCCATGTCGTTTAGAAAAATTTGTGGATGAAAAGGCAGCTCGTTCAGTGACTGGTCACAAAATTGCCCTCCTCACCTCTGTAAATACAATATGTAGAGTCCCCAACAGTGTAAAGAAGCATGCTTTCACAATCTGTTTTTTGGATGGCTCAACAAAATGTTTTGCTTGTGATTCTGGTAGGTATCTCAGTGTAGAATAGCTATGTGATTCATCTGTTTTAAACTAAATTTTAAGAGGCATAACTTCACATTTCCTATCAGTGTTGCTGTCACGATTGTTGTACAAGGAAAATTTTGTGCTTTGCTACTGCACTGTTGGAAAATTAGATTAGCATGTACAAGAAAGATTTATTTCCTTAGTGTGATGGCTGGTATTGGTATAGATTATGTGTTATTCCACGCGGGTAAAAGTTTCTCATTTAATTTATAGTAGAAAAAATATGTTCAGCTTGAGCTTCAAATTCTTAAGTTCCCAATATAATAAAAATTTTGTGCACTTCAAAACAAACTTTTTGTTCACTTCGTATGTATGTGTGCACAGGGGGTGGGGGGAGGGGGGAGATGCATAATTATACAAGGATGGCTAAATTCATACTACTAAATACCTTCTAAATAAGGCAGTTTAATTGTCATAAATGTTTATGCTGATTCAGGGTAGAAGGCTGCCTTGTGAGTAAAATTTAAAAAGGTCACTTTTCCAAGAGAGTAAGTAACATGGTTAGACCATAGACTGAGCATTTGGGTTATATTTAGGCTGTCAACATGAAAAAGATTCCGACTTTAACCACATGACCATTTGGAAATCTTAACAGACTTCCTTTCAGCCAAGTGTCTCTTCAATATTGCTGTTTCTTACAAATTTTATTTGACAGAGGTGATTTAGTTTCAGCACAATGGCAATGAAGGAGCCAAATGCAGGCCCCTGCTCCCCACTTTTTTAACTGCAAAATTTTGCATTATACTGGCAACAGATTTCTACCTTGCATACAAAGGAATGTTCAGTCTGGCTTTATTTATTCTTTGGGTCAGACCCACTTATGTGCTCAGGCAAACGAAGCAATTATGCATCCTGATTACCATCCACATGAGAAACATAACACTAGAAAATGCAAATGACTTAATAGTTTTTTTCATAAGAATTTTTTTCAAACAATAGTTGGCTGAGAAATTGCTTGAATAAAAAGATATTTCTACAAATTTAAAATCATTCTAATATTTTTAGTTTTTGTATAACATAGTTCATGTTATCTGTCCTTAAAACTTTAATCATTTACCCTTAAAACTGAAAACGTACCATTCCCCAAATTTCAGCTATAAATATTTTAAAGCAGTATTGCTTTAAAATATTTTTTTCAATACTACATCAGAAAAAGAAAGAAAGAAGGAAAACAAAAAGCGTGTGAGCTATTTACAGGCTACAATGCCCCATACACATAAAACAATTGTTGCTTTTGTTAATGAAGTTTAAAGTAAACACATATATCAAAATTTTTGTTAGTTGAACTTGTAGTTTTACTTTAATTATTATTTTTTAAAATATTTGTTTTATTATTAGATATGGAGGCAGACACATGGGTTAAGCTTCTTGTCCAAGAATCTCTTGTTCCTCAGCCAGGTTTTGCAACAGGAGAACCAGACGTGTTGAGCCCGGGAATACAGAAAGAATTGCAAGGTTAGAATTAATTTAATTTAAACTTCTTTTAAGGCATAATGTAAAGTAACATTTCAAGAGAAAATGTAGAGTGAAATTCTTTCGTATTCTTTTTGTTAATTAGAGTATTAATATTAAGGAAGGTCATTGAAAGAAATCGGGTCTGTTATAGTTTATGAAATTATCTCCCCTGAAAACATACCTTCACAAAATTCCTCACAACTTAAAGAAACCTCCTACAAAACAGTAAACTATTGTAACAGACCTTTCACAAAATTCTAACTGTATTAAAAAGGTACTAGCTGATCCCCCATTTGCGGGCTATAAGTTCACAATCAAACTAAACATGAGATGAGAATGATCGCTTGATATAAACAAACTATAAGGTGTTGCCACTCCAAACAGCTGGAAATGAACCATTTTGAAATTGTAAAAAAAATCGCTTTAAAATTCGAAAAGCTTAAGATAGGGTCGCTAGATATAAACACGAGATTGATCGCTCAAGATTAGCTAAAGTGTTGCCACTCCATAGAATCGGAAATTAAAATGAGTTATGAATGGAAATACCTTTTAAAAAAATAGAAATCAATTTGTTAAAGTCCGTAAGTTAAGATAATAAATACAAATGTTATGCTATATTTCTATGCTAATCATTAAACAAATTTTTAAATATCGTTTTACCTTGAAGTTTGTTTTTTGTATGATATCAGTATCGTATCACATTTTTAATCTTAACTGGTCCACGTTAATTGAAATATATAAATGGATTATTAAAATAAGTTAAAAGACTTTCTTTGATAATGTTTTTGAGACTGCTTTGTTGCATATATTTCTATTTCAAACTTCCAGTTTTAAAACAATTCTTATATGTTTAAAATCATGCATGTTTAGTTTCAGATAAAATTATATGTTTTGCCAAAATAGGACTTTTTCACCATGTGTCATTTTCATCAAATTTCACATTGGTTTTTCAAAATTTTAAAGGCAATCTCTGAAGAAAACCTGGAGGGAGAACTCTAATATTTTACTTTCAAGAAAAGGTTTTGAGCCTTGATGTCATTCCATAACATTTTAACTATAATACATTTATTGCCACGAAAAAAAAAAAAAAAAGCGTAAGTCCTTAGAAGCAGAAATTTTTTACCTCCCAAAAATTAACAATAAATAATATTTAAAGATCAGTTACCATTTACTTAAAATAAATTTTCATAGACATTCTTTCATCCCGTTATTTTGTAAATTAGTACACTATTAAAAAACCTATTTAACAACATGCTATGTACTGTAATAAAAATAATTTCACATTAAGAAAGCACAAATAAGCATTAAAATGCAGACATATGTTTTGCATCTAGAAGCTCCCTATCACATGAAAAAGGGATTCCATGCAATCCCAAAACATATGTCTGCATTTTAATGCTTATTTGTGCTTTCTTAAGGTGAAATTATTTTTATTACAGTTTACTTGCATAAAGTTAAATTATTATTATAACATGCTTTGTAATTATGACATATTTGTTAATAATAATATTTATTTTAGTCTGATTATTTAGTTGAACTTTGCGTGATTGTTTTTGCTTTCATGTTTTTATTCTGTCTTTTTTTTTGAGTAGAGCAATTCCATGTATACTTGATACCAACCCCCAAATTGGATGTATTTGGAGAGTGTCTACTTCAGGTTACTCATGAGAATATTTATCTGTGGGACATCAATAACTCACGGGTAAAACTGGTAGCATGGCCATTGACTGCACTTCGTAGATATGGCAGTGATCCCTCCAAGTTCACTTTTGAAGCTGGCAGGTCAGTAGATTCTTAAGTATTTTGCTATTTTGTTTTTTTATTGTATGTTTGTTTCTATTATAGTAGTTAGCTATTGAGAACAAAACTTTTATACTTCAAAAATTTTGAAGCTTGAAGCTAAAGTAAAGTTTTTCTTGCTTAAATAATGTATTTATCTAGGGGGTTTGGGGTTGGAGCTGCTTAGGTTTCCCCCCTTTTTTTGGTCTGAAAATAGACCCTTCATGAAATGAAATTTGAATTGCAAAAATGAACTCATGTTAATTCCAATAAGAAAAATGAGTTTAATGCAATATTTTCAAGCAAAATAAATAAATAAAAAATACTTAAAAATAAAAAACTGCATAATTTTCTTTTTATTGTATCATGTTTTGTAAAGTTGATTGCTGTGATGATATTTCTTTCTTTTCTTTATAATCTCATATTTCATAATTATGTATCTTATTCAAAAAAAAAAAAGAATAAATCACAAATAAATAATTTAATTAACTACATAAATAAATAAAGGAAATAAATAGATGAATAAATAAAATAAAACTTAAAACATTAGAATAAACTGCAAAAAAGGCTTTTGAACAGAGTCCTGTAAATTTAATTCCCTCAATTTGAAAACAAGCAATTTTCTCTCTTTAAAAAACACTTAAAAAAAAAATATATATATATATATCTATCAAAAAAGCTCAGAATGCAACTTTTCACACTGGGATAAATCAGAAAAATTTGCAGACATTAGTCATTTCCCCCTTGTACATGCTTAATGTAAGCTGATTTTTTTAAACTAAAAATCAGGACATTTCACTGATGGGGAAATGTCATTTACCACTTAGAGTTTTAGTGTGTCACGGAATGGAAGAATTTTCGATTTCACATGTGAAATAAATTTGACATGGGATGCTACTCCCTCCCCCTTTCTCATGGGTGCAGATAATTTTCTAAGCCTTAAATTCTATTGCACATCAAATTTTTGCCTAAAACTTCACCAAACACCTTTTTCACAATACCTATCTATATATTATTGTTCAAAGATGTGTTCAATTGTAATCAATATGAGTTTCCAAATTTTGTGTATAAATGTTTAGTCGATAAAAATTAAAAGGTTTAATTAATAAAAAAAAGAACAAAAATAAATTTTCCAAACTCTTATAATAAAAAACACAATTTGGATTCTCTGCAGAGCATCAAGATATGGGGAAAACTTTTTTTTTTAAAGAGGTGAAAATTTCCCCATTAATGCAAAAATTTGCACCAAATCCAGTTCAAACATTTGGACATGTTCTACACCTCTGCTCCTTCTCCTGCAATATAAACCTTTAATGAAATCATTACAATTGTTTTTAAATTTTGAAATACTAATAAATGAGTAATAAGTCTGATGTAACAACAAAGAATTTAAGTTGAAACATAAATTAGTAGCTTTTTAAATAATGAACAATGGCACGTTTTTGGGGCATCATTGACCTTTTTTGACAATAACTACCCACAAAAGGATGAAAAAAATCAAGTTTTTCAAAAATATTTTTCTTGTTTGGCAGAATTTTAATGGATAATATAGGACTTTAGAAAAACATAAATAGAAAAGCTGCACATTTCACTAAGATAGAAAAACAAAAAACAGGGTTATCCTGTCAAAAGTGGGACGTCTCATCACTTTATGTATACGTCTTAGAACATTCTTTCAAACTCTAATTTTTTTTATTACTAAAGTTTATAAACTTTAATTTTTCCAGCTAATCCTTTAAAATTTTTCTGTAGCCCCTGTAGAGTTCTGTCAATTAAATAAATAACTATGTATATATCATAGTATGCATTTCTTTATCTATGAAGGTCCTATCTTGCTTGGCTTTAGGTTCCACTGAAATAGGTTGTTCAGTGTTAATTTTTCCTTGCAAAATTTCCTTTTACAAGTAGAACAGTTTATTTTATTAGAAGAAAAATTAAGTTAATTTTTTTCATGCCAAGTTATGTGAGACTTTTAAGTATATAAATGTATTTTATCGCTTCTATTTTTGGTTAAGTTAAGAACATTTTAATTTGTTTTTATGATCTGTTATACTCTGTTTTTTTTATCGGGTGGTCTGTTTTTAATTTTATTTTATCATTTTTCCTGATTTAAAAAAACTAGTGTTGTATTTATTTACTGATTTATTAAAGAGTTCTTTTTATCTTTGGCAAAATAGTGTGCTTTTCAGGATGACTTAATTCATACATATATATACGATCCGGGCAATGTACTGCGTACAGTTCATTTTGCCATGTATTGTTCCAAATCTAATTTTATTTTTGCTTAATTTAATTATTGTTCTCTTATTTTGTTATTTTAGATACACATTACAAACGTAGTTATCATTTATTGTTAATTTATTTTGCTCAAAATGTATCTGAAGACATTTTTCTTTTTCCAAAGGCTTTTTTTTTTTAAATTCCGTAAATTAAATCTTTTACAAGCAGTTGTATTATTTTAATCATGAATAGTAAATGCATTATTTTTGTTTATTTTCAATACAATCTCAAAGCATTAAGAATTGACACTCTGATACCATAAACACATACACTAAGATAGTAATGTCCCATATTGTATACATAGTGAATAATGCACTAATTTCCCACCTAATATGGTGCCAAAACTGATAAAAGCACCAACTCAATATGTCTATAGCAAGATCTATCGAATCTAATTGTGAAATTCACTCATGAAATGCTGAGATTTTTTTTTAAAAGTGCGAAGGATGAAAAAAAAAAAATCACTCCAACTTTAAGTTGGATTAGTCAATCAAAAATATTTGCTCTTTATGCTGTAATTTAAAATACACCAAAAGAAAAATGTGCTTTTCAATTTTGAAACCTGCGTAATGTGACCACCCCCAGGATTGACAAAACTGGTTGCCTTAAACAGGTGGTCACTTTGTAGGATATTTTCCTCAATCATTGTACTTAAAGGCACAGCAAAATTTTACAGAAGTGGTCTCTTTAGGCAGGTGGTTACTTCACAAAGGGGGTCACTTTTCCAGGCTCCACTCTATCTTCTGCCCACATCAAATTTTCTGTTGATTACAATCTAAAGAAATGAAACATATTCATTGCTGTGTTTTTCCCTGGACATAAGATTTGAATTTGACGTGCTATCAACTCTTTATAACCAAATTTTAGTGAAATTGATAGTGGCTTTTTAAAGATATATGGGCTTATAGGTATTTATCTTATATACATACATAAAAACTTCTGACATTTTTATTCATATTGTTTTATTCAGGCAATGTATTACTGGCGAAGGCATGTTTGTATTTCAAACTCTAGAAGGTGACAGAATTTATCGCAAAGTCCATCAGGCAACTTTAGCCATAGCTGAGGCACATCACCGCATGAAAGAACACAATGAGAAGGTATTTTCTAATCAGGTAATTTGAAATTTTCTTACATTAATTTTATTTTTAGGTATATGCAAAGTTTATTAAAGTTTGAAAATAGAGTAATTTTCTAAACTCAGCTAAGGATTAAAAATAATTTAACTTTGTGCAAGTAAACAATAATAATAAAATTACACGTTAATTTAAAGCACAAATGAGCAAAAAAATGCAGACATATGTTTCGGGATTGCTTGGAATCCCTTTTTCAATGCGACAGGGAGCTTCTAGATGCAAAACATCCAAATGAAGCAGACAGAACAAGAAAAACAAAGCTTATATAGCCTAAGAATTATCTGTAAACCAATGAGAATAAAGGCAGCGTGAAGTGGAAGTAGAAGTAGCAGGAAGACACCAATAAGAGAGCAACAAACGAATCCAGTTGAAAGTACAGGAAGTAAAAAGGAATAACAATAAAAATAAAGCAAAAAAGACGACAGCATGCATAAAAATTGCAAAAATAATAAAATAAAATACAAAGAATAAAATTGAAATAAAAATAAGTACAGAAACTACCAAAACAAAATGCAAAACAAAGTACACATGTAAAGGAGGGGGAGGGGAGGGAGGGGGGAAGGAGAAAAATAGACACAAAAAAGGAAAACAACAAGAAAACCTAGAAAGAACAACAAATTAAAGAAATTTATGCCAGACCTGTGAAAAATAAGGAGTTGAAGAAGAATCATTAACCAAATTAGAACTATTCCTGTTAATATGATAAGCTTCCCAAAAGTCAAGCTCTAAAGGGGAAGAACATTTTTGAATAATTTTACCAGAATTGAAGTCAAAAGAGTGGTTGGAATTCCAACAATGTTGAGCAATGCTAGACTTATTTAACTCTTGCTTTCGTACATAACCTTTATGCTCATTTAAGCGAATTTTCAGAGCACGTTTTGTCTGCCCAATGTAAGAAAGGCCGCAACGGCAACTAATTTGGTAAATACCCCAAGTGTTAAGTTGATCGACAGGATCCTTAAGAGAAGAGAAGGAAAGTTTGTTACTAGGAGCAAAAACGACTTGAAATTGAAACCTTTTTAGGATTTTAGCAATACGGAAACTGACAGAATGAAAGAATGGTAACACAACCAAATTCTTTCTAGAAACTACATTATTGGGACCAGAAGTTTTCTTAGAAAGTTTGTTATGAATAGAATCAATTAAAGAGTGAGAAAATCCTCTATCAACAGCTACAGCTTTCAGATAGTTGAGTTCAATCTTGAGAAGCTCAGGAGAAGAGCAAATATTAATAGCACGATGGACCAGAGCATTAAAAGCCGAATATTTTTGGTTGGGAGGATGAGACGACAGTCTGTGAGGAGGTAAAGAAACAGCGAAAGGTTTACGATAGACAGAAGTAGTGAAACCAGACTCACTCTTAGAAATAAAGACATCAAGAAACGCGAGGCTACTATTAAGTTCTTTCTCACAAGAAAACTGGATATTAGGATCAATGGAGTTCATAATAGAAAGAGCATCATCAATACCTAACAAGTTACTGTCCGTTAGGACAAAACAATCATCCACATAACGAACATAAAATTGAAATTGCAATTTCTGGAACAGTTTTTCCTCAAAATAATGCATATAGAAATCACTTAAAATAGGACTAAGAGGACTTCCCATAGCCAGGCCATCTACCATAGTAAATTTCCATTAAATCAAAGAGTGTGTTGCAAGCAGGAGCACGATAAGGAAACAACTATGGTAGATGGCCTGGCTATGGGAAGTCCTCTTAGTCCTATTTTAAGTGATTTCTATATGCATTATTTTGAGGAAAAACTGTTCCAGAAATTGCAATTTCAATTTTATGTTCGTTATGTGGATGATTGTTTTGTCCTAACGGACAGTAACTTGTTAGGTATTGATGATGCTCTTTCTATTATGAACTCCATTGATCCTAATATCCAGTTTTCTTGTGAGAAAGAACTTAATAGTAGCCTCGCGTTTCTTGATGTCTTTATTTCTAAGAGTGAGTCTGGTTTCACTACTTCTGTCTATCGTAAACCTTTCGCTGTTTCTTTACCTCCTCACAGACTGTCGTCTCATCCTCCCAACCAAAAATATTCGGCTTTTAATGCTCTGGTCCATCGTGCTATTAATATTTGCTCTTCTCCTGAGCTTCTCAAGATTGAACTCAACTATCTGAAAGCTGTAGCTGTTGATAGAGGATTTTCTCACTCTTTAATTGATTCTATTCATAACAAACTTTCTAAGAAAACTTCTGGTCCCAATAATGTAGTTTCTAGAAAGAATTTGGTTGTGTTACCATTCTTTCATTCTGTCAGTTTCCGTATTGCTAAAATCCTAAAAAGGTTTCAATTTCAAGTCGTTTTTGCTCCTAGTAACAAACTTTCCTTCTCTTCTCTTAAGGATCCTGTCGATCAACTTAACACTTGGGGTATTTACCAAATTAGTTGCCGTTGCGGCCTTTCTTACATTGGGCAGACAAAACGTGCTCTGAAAATTCGCTTAAATGAGCATAAAGGTTATGTACGAAAGCAAGAGTTAAATAAGTCTAGCATTGCTCAACATTGTTGGAATTCCAACCACTCTTTTGACTTCAATTCTGGTAAAATTATTCAAAAATGTTCTTCCCCTTTAGAGCTTGACTTTTGGGAAGCTTATCATATTAACAGGAATAGTTCTAATTTGGTTAATGATTCTTCATCAAAAATATTGCTCTTTATGTAATTTAAAATACACCAAAGGGAAAAAGTTTTCTTTAACTCGTATGTGCTCCCCCAGGATTGAAAAACTGGTTGCCTTAAAGGTGTCCTATGTAGGTATTTTCCTCTCTTGCTTAAGGCACAGCAAATTTTACAGGGGGTCTTTTTTTGCATTTTGTTTTGGGGTAGTTTTCGGGTACTTATTTTCCATTTAAAATTTTTCTTTGATTTTATTTTAAAAAATTTTGCAATTTTTTCTTTGCTGTGTTTTTCCGGGCTTTAGATTTAAATTTGGTTATCCTTTTTAAAACCTTCCTGTAAATTGAAGTGGCTTTTTGTTTGCTTCTTATTGGTGTTTTCCCTTATTCTACTTAAAAAACTTCACGCTCTTTTATTCTTTTGGGTTTTACAGGCAATTCTTAGGCTAAGGCAGTTTGTTTTTTTTGGGGGTTTGTCGCAACCCATTTGGATTTTACCCATCTAAAAGGCTCCCCGCATAAAGAAAAAGGGGATTTTCAATCAAATCCCGAAACATTTCTTACATTTTTTTTTTTCATTTGCTTTAAAATTTAAAATGGTAATTTTCTAAATTTCAGCTAAGGATTCTTTAAAATTTTACATGAACACAAGATTGTTAATACAAAATTTCTAAAATCAGTTGTCTAGCTAATGGGGTCACAGATCTTATTTTAAGATGGCAATATATTGAAAACATGACTCACCAATTTCTAAGAGTATCAAAGATCCTGAAATTATGTCCTTAATACCGTATAGGTAGGTAGAATGACAGATAGATAGCCATTCAAAAAGATCAGCAATTTTCCCAATTATTCAAATATTTGTATTTTTTCCTCCAAGAAAAATAAAAGCATGTACATATATAATAAGTTAATATGCCAAGTGATGTTTAAATTATTAACAGTAAACTATTTTTGTATAAATTGGTTTTTTATTGAAAGTGTTTGTACAAGGAACTGCATAATGTTTTATGCTGGCAAGTACCAAAGCAAATTATTTTGACTAGTTTTTATGTGAATACTTACTAAACCTTTGTATATGCAGTACAAGCATACCCACATATATGTACATCTTAATTTAGAAAGTTCCTACTGAATAATACTACTACTACTGTAATAGAAATAAAATTTCACGTTAATTTAAAGCACAAATGAGCTTTATTTCTATTACTGTTTACTTGCGCAATTATTAACTACTACTACTAATAATAATAAAGAAAATCCTATTCAACTTTAAAAATTCCTAAACAATTAAATTTTTTTTAGTGACATTTATTTTCCCAAAATCCTCCTAAATTTTTGTTTTCCCATATTGGCATCTATATTGGGAAATTTGGCTTGAATTGCTTCTTTGCTGGCTCATGGTTGTAGCATATTCACCTCTACTGTTAATAAGTCTTAATAGTTTTAATCATTTGTTTATCTAATTAAAACATATACTAATACTGTTTGACTATTAGCCTAGAACTACTATAAATTTATTTTTATGTTCTTGTTTTTGAGCTTGACCAAAGTAGAAGGAAGAGGTGCAAAAAATATGAGGACCGAGGTGTTGAGCCTATTTCAAGTATTTTTTATTTTTATGATGTAATTGTAGCTATGCTGATGCCTTTTTGCACTTTTTTGCTTCCTAGTGCCTCAGATGGATTCATATTTTTTCACTTGTGGAGTCTCCTGTAATTTTTTTGTTACTTTGACAACCATAGCAGCAATTCGTTAAAAGATATATGTATCATCACTGTCACCTCTCATTTAAATGCTCTCTAATTCTATACAGAATTGACGACCTTCAAACTGTCGATCTATGAAATGCAGTTCTCTATAAACTGAGTAAATAGCAGGTTGTGCAGTGAAGAAACCCCTGCATTCTACACAGCAAATATAACAGCATCTTCTAGAAAATTGTTTTGAAGTTTTCCCTCTTTTCTCCTTCTAACAAAAAGAGAAATTATTATAGTGTAACAGCGGTATCAAATTGCTTTTATAAATGCGATTCGCAAGCCAAGAAGCAAACAAAAACACAGGCAAAAGAATGACTTTTATTATGTAACATAATTATGTCTGAGTGATAATGAATATTAATAAGCTGAATAATTTCTGGTTTCTTTATTGTGTTTTAATATTGTTCTAATATGTAAAGTCTATATTCAGGGGTCGCGCCAGATTAAATTTGCTCTGTTTTTGGACTCTTCACAAAATTCCAGGTAATCAAAATGGACCTTCCATCAGGGCTTGAATATTATATTGCCTGACATGCCCGGGGTATGTAAAAATTCAAATCAGGCTAACTATTTAAATTTTGAAAATTTTGACTTGTAACGGCTTATTATGTAATATTTTGTTTGTAGGATAATCTTTTAAGGATTTAGATTAACGTAAAATAATTCTTGATTCGGATATAAAGCTGTTAATTTATTTTTTGTATGACTAATGCTATGCGACAAATTCAAATTTTTTTTTTGGTAAGCAATAAAACAACTGCTGGGCATGTAAAAATTTTGTCTGGGCATGTATTTTTTAGACAAACATGCTCAGCAGGGCTTGTAACATTTAAAAGATTTTTGAGCCCTGCCCTCCATAAAATTGCAAGCAATCAAGACAGACCTTTCACAGAATTATTTATTACATTAGAGGCAAGCAAATATGAATATAATGCATCACTATATGTTTAAATTTTAACTTTTCACAAAATTATCTGATTTTCTCAAAAATAAA
The DNA here is from genome assembly GCA_038502835.1 of Octonoba sinensis. Classification (NCBI taxonomy): domain Eukaryota; kingdom Metazoa; phylum Arthropoda; class Arachnida; order Araneae; family Uloboridae; genus Octonoba; species Octonoba sinensis. Next base: position 8,777,867 of record CM076606.1, on the reverse strand, counting down.
TTTTTTTTTTTTTAAATTTATTAATAGAGGTCCTGTGAAAAATGCTGGGTCGATTCCTGATATTGATATATTCTGAATGTTGTTTAATAAATCTGTAAAATGATATGTACAATGTCAAAAGTTACAAAATGCAAAAGTGATCCTTAGTACCTATGTGTGTGTTATAACGATCTTCTACAAAATTTACTTTTAGGACACTTCATCTCAGAAAGGGTCTTCTTCTCGAAGTGCTTCTTATCCTTCAGGTTTCCCTGAGTCCAGCCCCTTCCTCATCATGGAAGACAGCGATGATGATCGCCAGGAAGCTATCGTGTCCAACCTGCGAGTAGTGGCAGATCATCGTCGCATGGTCGCCAGCGAAGAGACACTCACACATCGCAGGCCACGCTCCAAGTGCAGCTTACGTTCTCATCTGTTACAGTACGGAAAGCAGTGATTTCTATAACGGGACATTTTTGCATTTGCAGAGAATATTTTTGTGTGCTATCATCACTCTGCTTTTTTGTATAAACGAAGGACATGCATCGAGGTGGATATAATATTTTTTATTAGTTTGCTACAGCAGTGTATTTGGCATGAGCTCTATGAAGCTTGGTTTTCTGTTTGAAGTAGATAGCAGTGCTTTTTCAAAAACTGATATGCAAACCTGTGTCTGAACTTCAGTAGTTTGCTGGATTATATTGGGAAAATATTTATGCATTCTTAAAGAATTTTTCATAAGATTTTCATGTTGAAAAAAATCGAGATTTATCCTAATCTCTATAATGCAATCTGCCCTTAACTTATAGTGATTGAGAGAACTCTTAGAAGTCTCAGTGTATTATTTTTAAAAATCTAGTTTTAGAATTTTTTGAGGACTTTTGTGAATAATTATTCACAGCTGTTATTAACTTCATGCAAAGTTCTATAGTTTTTTAGCTATCACGTAATATTTTGTAAAACTCCAAAATTTTTCTGCAAAGCAATTTTTATTTTCAGAGGGCTTTTAAAGTTAAGTAAATTAATAAGAATATATATTGGCTAAATGAAAGATATCTTATAAATGACTATTTGCTATTTAATTTACAATACCACACTGCCAGGGTTTAGATTGTCTAATATTCAGCTTTGCTCTGTTATGGATAAGTTGTTTGTTACAGTAAGTTGTAACATGGCGTAAGTAGTTTACTGTAAGAGTAAAAAGCTTTTAAATGCTGTTCTTTACTAAGAGCAAATGTGAGTGAGTTAGCAATATATCTTTTGAAGCACTAAATGAAGTACTGTAATAACGTCTGCTTTGAAAAGAATCTTGAAGTCTTTTGCAATAAAGTATACCAAAATTTCTATGTCATGTATAGCATTATTTGCTTGAAAACCATGAACGTGTACTTTTATGTATTTTGGCTGTTATTACTCTTTGATGTGCCAGTTCCGATTTTTCATGCATTTCAAAAATCTAATTGCATCTGCATCTGTTAAATTTACTCATTTTTGTGTACTAAATGGATATCAATAATTTTTATATCCATCTACATTTGGTTATCAATAATTTTGAGTTCATGATTATTTTCAACCCTTCCTATATTTTATGTTCTGTATAGGACTTTGCAATCTCATCTATTTGCCATGCCCATTCAAAAATTTCAATCCAATTGCAGCCAAGTTATTCAAGCGAACATTATTAAAAAATTAGCATTAATTTTTACAAAGCTTTTATCTTTGGTTTTTGTGCATTTTAAGTAAATTAAGTTGAAAAAAACCTTAGTCTCAAGTCTGCAATTTGTTGAGTTACTCAAATCCCCTATTTTATCCAAATATATAATACAAATTATTTTCAGGCTTTTGATTTTCAGACTTTGGCAATGGGTAATGTTTTTTCATTAGCTGTGAAAATAGTGACAATAATAAATAAATAAATAATATAATCAAATTATTATTTTTTAAAACCGAGTATACAAGTTACATAGAATTCATATTGAAAAAAATTTATGTGTTTATTATTTAAATTTTACACTATTTTTACACATTCAGCTTTTCCCAAGTTGGCAGTTTTAGAAAACCTGCTGGCTTTCTAATAGTGTGAAGGTAAGATTCTTTCAAAGAAATCATTCTATTTAATTGGCATTTAGTAGATAAATTTGATTTTGAATTTCATAAACTATATGCTAATTGTGGTTTAAAAGCTATGAATTAGAATATTTCTCCCGATCTGAATCGCCCCAGAAACAGGTTTGCATGAAAGAATTGTAAAAATACTGCTTATTGAAGTTTGCTATTTTCTGCTCTGCAGAAAGGTCATCATTTCATATTCACTAGCTGACAAGAAACAGTCTGCATTTTATACATCATGATGTACTTGTTAGCTAAATTAGATTAATCATTCATTTTATAAACTATTGAAGATGACAAAAAGATGCTGTGATTGTTCAGTGTATGTGGTCTTTCTTAAGCTTGGTCGTGAGTTTGTTTCAAAAATTTTTTGCACGTTGATTACTTCAAATATGTCCTCTCAATAATACAAGAATGCTAAGCTTAAAAAAAATTAGGAAAAATAAATTGAATTTAATTCTACCACCTATAAATAATCAGATACACTCTTAAATTTTCAGTATTGGAACACCAACGAGAAATAGTAGCCCCAGATGACCCCTTTTGTGGGTTGTTAAAGGGTGCGACCCAGAATGAGGGAAAGAGTTTTTGAAAAATACATGCAGTACTTGATTTATAATTTTAGTGATGTTATTTCATCGTAATCATAACTGAAAATAAATGTAGTTTACTGAAAGCTACACCAAATAAATTGAATAATATAAATAGAATGGAATTTCTGAAGATTTTTTTTTTTTTTTTTGGCACAACTGAAAATAATATAAACCAGGGCTCTGGACCGGAGTGTGTAGTTTAAGCGCGGAGCAGTGGAGTAATGGGATTTTGCTCGAAACTGGAGCCGAGTCACAGCAAAGAAATTTGTTGTGCTCCATGTCTCATTTTAAAAAAATATTTTTTATCGTATAGAAAAATACTGAAATAAAAAAACGGAGGTTTATAATTTAACGTATTAAAATTATTCAGAGGATGAAACGGAGCTGCAGTGGATCTAGAGCAAGTATTTAAAAGTCCGAGCGGAGCAGCTCGAAAAAGTTACTGCTTCAGATTCCTGGTATTAACTACAAGTTAATGCAACACAATGTTTTATTTATTTTTAACTGTATATATTTTTTATTAATTTTGTCATTGTTGTTGTTTTTGTTTTTCGTGTGTGGGGGAGGGGGTTACACCACAAATTACCTCCCCGGTTGAGACCCATGCTAGGAACTCCACTGCATTATGTGCAATGATTTTGCATGCACAGTTGAAGAGGATTGATGTATCCAAAATATAATTATACATCCAGCCTGATTTAGCAGTGGAAAGTTACAAAATTACACACATCAAAGCGGTACTTCTTGCATAACCATTTGTGACAAAAATATTTCAACTGAAGATGTCATGAAAATGAGTCATTCTAAATTCTGAAGCATTTGTTGCGCATTTTAAGATAGAAGGGGGAGACAAAAGGACCAATTATATTGAACTTTCATGGTGTCATATTTTTGTTTTAAACTCAACATGGAGCAAGGACCACAAGTTTAGATATTTTCTTGTGCAACCAATGATAGTCATGGTCTTTTTGTACATCAAAGTGTCATTTTATTTTTTAATAATCAATAATGCATCTGGTTATATCTTTATTGTTCATATAGTTGGGTAATTTTATTCATTTTCCCGCATCCCAGTGTTTAGGTTTTAAAAATGCACAGATATTTCCTTTAAAAAAAAGGGGGAAGAACCAGTATGTGTCTTGGTTAGTTACTTGGTACATAATATTCTTATTGTGTGTATCATGTGTTTATACCTAATTTTGTTTTTCTTAGGTTATACTTTTGATGTGTTTCAATTTTTATTGAAACATTCCTAATGTTAGCATGTTGCATACTGGTTGGCCCATGCAATAAATTCTGTCTATCTAGTCTACACACTTTAAGGTGAAAATTTCTCTGAAGTGAAAAAATTTTATGGCTCCAGTAAATGTAAATAACTCTTAAAATCCTGGGATTATTAAATACCATAGAAGGAAATGAATTTTCAATGGAGCCTTACTTGGGCAGAATTTACTGTATTGGCTGTTAAGAAGCCTTGCATGTATAATTTTTCTTAAAGTGTAAAACTCGTTACATTTGTAACCATTTGTCGTAGTTGCCATTTTTGGATGTATTTTGGTATATTGGTGTCATGATTTCTTTTAGTAATAAGTTTTGGAAATTACAAGCACATGACCCAATATTTGCAGTTATAAACTTTCAGTGAAATATTTGACAATGATGCTTACATAGTCGCTTCAAGTGAATGTCAGAAAAGTGAAACTGTATATGGAAGATGGATTAGTATTCTAAATGTTTTCTCCTGAACTACTTCTAAACAAATTAATCGCATCAAATTTCATGTTGGGAGTACCAGTTTATGGTAATTTCAACGGCAGAACTGTTATTCAAATGCTGGTGAAACAATTTCTCCTTTTGTGTCATTGTCGACAAAAGCAGTCTATCTAGTTGAAATTTTTTTCTTATGCTTCTTGTAGATATTTGATTGAAAATTTTTGATTAAAAAGTGTGAGAATGGTTGAAATTGAAATTAATTTATAGAGTTTTTGCATTGAAATGTTGAATGCACTTAATTTGTACGTTATATCAATATTTAGAGTTGTAATTGATATATATCATTAAAAAAGTTAGAAATTGGTAGAAAGTGATAGTGTTACAGATGTGTGAATTCAATAAACAAGTTATTTTAATTAATTGTATTATACTTCATTTATAAAGTGAAATTTGTTGGAAAATTGGCAGAAATGCGAAAGGAAATTTTGTTGTTGTAAAGTGTAATTAATTTTTTAGTTAGCACTTGCATAAATAATGCATTTATGTGAATGATTTGTCTCTGCAACCATTTTTTCTGCATGTTTATGATTGCAAAAGTATCAATCACATTTTACTCTCATTAGTTTTAAAGCACTTATTCACAATTTTAATTTCATTTGTAATTTTATGTAGTTAGGGCAACCTGCTCTACAAACGCTGTTTTTCAAAAATGAATTCTCTGGGAAGTGCAACATCTTCGAAAGATTATATTGTTTTTTATTTTGGACCTTTTATTTAGGTTTTTAAACATCCTTTGCATATAAAGGGTCTGTAACAAATTTACAGCTGTGCATGCAGAAGTTGCAGAAGGGGCAAAATCCGTTTCCCCCTCCTTTATAAGTTTCTCAGTGAACGCTCAAAGTGCGTTATGATGTTGGCCTTTTAAATGCATGTGGAGTACAAAGATAAATTTAAGCATCTCTTTTCCGTGGAACTTGAGTGCATTGTTATTTAAATAATAGTTGCTTGGAGGTAAATCTAAATAGCTGTATTCTTAAATATTGGAATGTGATGAAATAAAAGTGTTTAGTGAAATGAGTAAATAAAATTCATTATGGTAACCTTAAAGCATGGTTGTAATTTCAACTGATCAAAGCTACAATAGACCACGACTAGGGTTAAAAAGTATTTAAACAGTTCAAAAAGGCTCAAAACTGATTTTAACAATCCAAAAGTGGTTGAAAGTGTTTTCATTGAAATAATCATCGCATAAATACAATGAGCAATGAAATTTGATGTTTAACTGCCTCTATTAAGTTTTAAGATTATATTAATTCATAAATATCATTTTAGGAATCTTGGAAAAGTTCCTATCCAATTAATTTTTCCAGGAATTAGTTAGGTAATTCATAGCAATATTTGTACAATTATTAAAATTCATGTTTCTAATAAATTTTATTTTAAAATAATTTTAAAAAACAATTTTAACAATATAGTATAAGACTAATAAAATTCAGTTTTTTTTAAATTCAACATATATATCACTAATAAATAAACTTTTTAAAAACTTAAAGAAATTGATTTTAATTCTTTTGAAACATATGGCATGAAATATTAACATTGGCTATAATTGTAATTAGAATAGCTAAGTAGTTGGCCTTTACGTTTCTCTAACTGCTTCGATCATAATTGTGTCATAAATATACCTTGGGTTATCAATATAAACAGAGGATATTCAACAAAGTAGGTACTGTAAGGATCTGTTCTGGAGGTGTTATGAAGAAGTTATTGATATTTCATGGGAAAACTCCAAATCAAATATGTAAGCATTGCTAAATTAATAATAATAAATAATTAAATAATCATCTAGAAAAATACAATAGAAACTTACAATCAACTAAAGGACTTTATTATAGGTATACTTGTTATTCAAAAGTTGTTTAAAACATTGTATGTAACCACCTTTTAAGTTTTAATAGTTGTAAAAATTTGTTTAGAACTAGCTTTATGTTCAATGTTCTTTATTTTCTTCAAATCTTTATATACATAATCAGTTATGTAATCAAATTATTTAGTATAATAAACATTTAAGTTGAATTCCAGTCAGAGTCAGTTTTGACCATGTGGTCAAACCTATTTTGACTAGGGCGGTTAAAACCTGCTTTTTCCGTGGTTAGAACCAATACAGTCCTACCTTAAAGTGAGCCCTTTTGCTTTTGTCATAAATCAAATTGCAGTTGACAAAAACTTATTATTTGAGCCAATAAAAGAAATTAAATTAAAAAAGTAAATTTATAGTTGAAAATATCTGAGAACAATGAAAAAAATATTTAACTGAAATAACACACAACCACAAAAGAAATCACGGTAATATTTTACGACTGACATTAATGAAATGGCACTTAGCCAAAATTTCTTAATTTACCAGTATAAAAAGCCAAATTTGGCATCGATTCTCTACTTTTTCCAACACTCTGCCATCTTTTTTTGAACAATGCTGACTTAGTGAGACAACAATAGCCAAGATATGTGTGGGATTTTTTCTAAGGGTGAGAAAAAAAGTTTTTTTCTTTTTTGAATAAAATCCTAACACAATTAAGATAATTATTAATTTGCTTTCTAAGAAGCAGCCCTTGACTCTCTTTTGATAATGTATTGAGTTTCAATACGATTTTATTTCCCAGCTCATTTAGGTTTGTATTGCATTATGAAGGAGTGAGTCGTGTAAAAATAATAATTGGTTATCTTGTACCATAATTATGAATCTCATTTTAAATTTTCTTATACATAAATGATCGGACTGATTGAAGTTAAAGTATGAATGTTTATATTTCCTTATTTAATGCACCTTCCTAAATATCCAGTTGTATGTTGCTGTATCATCTGTTCATTATTTTATATTTTTATTTCTATGTCCCTTGTGGCGTTTTGTGTGATAATAAACATTTCATTGCTAAGTTGTATGTGCTGTTCTCTTGTGGTGCGTTTATAATGCAAAAATGCAGTCACAAAAGATCATGATACTTATTTATTGTTTAGTCTTTTTCTATTGGTCATAATTATGCATTTTTTTTTCAATCAATTCAAATACCATTTATTTTCAATTAGCTTTGGTGTAATAGAATAATGGTTAGCTGAATATAAATCATCCTAAAATGTTTCAGTTTAGCATATTCAAATTTACATGCTGCATAAAAGTTCCGCTAATGCTTCCCTCACCTGATGATGATGATAAAAATTCACAAATATTCATTATGAAGAAGAAAAAAAAATGCTCTTAATATATGATGCATTCTAATTACAGTTACATTTACATTGCATATTTCTTATTGTGATCTATAAAAAATTGCATTATCACTTGCATATTTTCGAAATCTCTCATCACCTTTGTATCGGTAAAATTGTTATGTACCCTACAAATACGTGAAACATTGATCAGCAAATTCATTGGACACATAACTTCACTGCACTTAAAACTGCTGAATTGATCTTTTCTTTTTCTTTTGCGATGAGTAACATCTGAGCGACTTTTAGCAGCGGTACCCACTTTCTCAGAGCGATGGCGCATCCCCCCAAAAGCTGCGGAGCCCCCCACCCAAAGTTGATGACCCCTCAAAACATCTTCCAAACCCCCTGAAAAAACTCCTCTAAAAATTGCAATAGCACAGTCTGCGTCATGACCCCCTTCCCTGGTGCACATCCCTGCTTTTAGTGCATTTCATGAGTGTTTGCGCAATGTACATTTCGGTCCACACACCAGATCACTTCTTGTCCTTTGTGCAGTTAAAAGTGATCTTTATATGCAGTTTTTTTTAGAGAACCGGAAGATACTGATTGATTAATTTAAACTTTGTTTTTTATGTTTCTCATACATTCTGCTAAATGTTCGTTATTATCACAAAAAAAAAAAAAAAATTAAAATTTTGAAAATTTTCAAAATTTTTGGATTTTAACTTAATTTTTATGTTTTTTTGACCCAAAACTGGAATTGGAAGATATTAATTGATTAAGTTAGAATTTTGTGTGTATATTCCATATGCTACCCCACAACTTTTCAGCCCTCACGCAAAAACAATTGCCAAAAAAAGTTTTTTGCTCTCCGCCCTAATTGCATACTTACTAAAACTTCTGATTTCGGCGGAAAACTCGCATTTCAGACCCATCTTCCAAATTTCCGATTAAAGCAAAATTTTTCCGCTTTCTAAATTTTTTTTCGAACAGCTCCTTACAAAGAAAATAATTCCGGAAAAGTGCAAATGAAAAACACTGATTAAAAAATATCGAAATCCGCTGATAAAACGAGAAATAAAGATAAACAAAGAATCATTCAGTTAAATTCAACAAAATTTAACTGAATGAGTTATTTAAAATTCTTATCTGTAACAACAGTATTATTAAAAATGCAATAATTAAATGTGCTTAATACAGTAAAAAGTATTTAATAATATATTTATGACATGCAAAATCTTCCTATTTTTGAACAGCAATCTTTCTATTTCTTACTTTGTAGAGCAGTTACGTATTTACATTTTTTAAAATTAATTTATCAAAACAAGAAGGGTGCTTAAAAATGCTTCATTTTCATGTGTCAAAATATCAAATTATGTTATGCAATTACCATATCCTTCGTGGGAGACCGATGAAACAACTGGAGCTTTACAGTGTAATCAGCGGTGTAGTCGGGGGGCGCGGGAGCAGGGGGCCGGCGTCCCCCTTGCTTTTTGTTTTAACACAGTTCTTTTGAATTTTAATGTAAGCATACCCTAATTTTTTGATGTTCGTATATGTAAGCGTCCCCCCACCTTTCCTTCCAGGACTACACCACTGAGTGTAATGTTATGTAGTAAGATAGTAGGGTTTGAGCAGTTAAGATGTAAATATAGTTATATAGGTATAATTTTTTTTCATCTTTTTGAACATGTTATTTTTAAAATCCGACGTATTAATTTCCAACATGAAAGTTCCTGCAATTTGATACCACACATGATTTTTATGATTCGTAAATTTTTTTATGTTTTCCAAAAAAAGAAAAAAAAAAGTTCCGCCACAGTACGTATATGTAATATGTTTAGTACGTTTGTTAGGAGCCGTTTTGTCTACCATTTTACACAAAGAATCATTTTTGTTCCAATTAGTTCCAGCTCTAACACTATTTCTATCGTACTTTAAATTTCGTTTCAATAAATTAACACCCCTTTTTCTGCTGTCGTTAAACTTATTTGTCAAAATATAAATTCATTAACAATATTCTCTGTTACAAAAATGAAAAATTCGTTTAGTTTCAAATGAACTTCGTATTTTTTTCTAATTTTAATTGGTAATTGAATGTTTTTGAACATAAAACTTCAATACAAGTTTAATTCTGACTCTTAAAACTCTAATTTAAATTGAAACGGACATTGAAAATATTACGCGAGCTTTTAAAACTCAATTAGACTCTTTCGGAATGACAGACTAGCTCAGGAAATGTTTGTGACACATTCATTATCTGGAATGGCTTAAATTCTAATGGAAGTCATTAGTCAGATAAAATCAATCCACGGTTAACTCGTTACGCTAGCTAGCAGTGGAGATATGTTGAGTAGGAGTTAAAAGCTGGCACCTGTTCGCTTTCGCTGTCATGTAGGAGCGGGTAGTGACTACGGGATGACGTCAGGGGAACATGATTTGTCACTCATTCAGTTTCGATATTCTGCTTAAGTGATATTTGTCGTGTATTTTGAAATTTAGCAGTCTTTCGAACTGTGCTGAGCATAACTGTTAAAGTCAAATTTCAATTCGGCAGTTATCAAACGGGATAAAACCTCCCTCAAGGATGTTAGGAGGTTGTGAAGCCTATAAGGAGTAGATTTCTGCTCATTCGGTCAGAATCAAATACAGTGAAACCTGTGTAATTTGACCACTTGCGGTGCAGCACTTTAGTGGTCCACTTACCGAAGGTGGTGATGAGAAATAATTTTTTTCGTCATTTCTTGCGTAAAATGCGTTTACTTTTTAACTAATTAAAAAACACTGAAGTTTACTTCATTTTTAAAAAATTACTTTAAAATAGTAATTACTTATTTGATTTAACAATTTTATAAAATAGCTTTAGAGGTTATTTACCAAAATGACTTATGATAATATCTTTTTTATTATGCAAATAAATAACTTACTGATTTGATACCAGTAATTCTTAAAAATTATTTTTTTCTTCTTTATAATTTCTAACTTATTTTTTCCTCATTTTTACTGCATTAGATATTGCAGTTTTAGAAATTCTATGTGTTTCAGCTAATTTTCTTTGATTTTAAACTGAATTCTTGTTAGGGTTACCATATTTGAACCATGCAGACAACTGTTTCTTTTGCACTCGATCAACTCAGTCATAACAAAAATATTTATCTCAGAGCTTCCATCAAAATGCGGAAATGTCTGCATAAATGCGGGCACATGGTAACTCTAGTTACTGTACGTTTTCAAGATAAAAAAAAAAAAAAAAAAAAACAAACAAACAAATGCCTAATTACAGAATGAAACTTAGATAATGCCAGTTAATTTATTTCAAAGTTTTACAGTTGTACTTAAAAAAATTTAAAATTAAAAATTAAAAACAAAAAGGGTTGAAAAAAATCCTTTGAATGATACACCGAAGCCTAATAAGAAATCGAGATCTTAACACTAGATTTACCAGGCCGTTTTCAACCATTACTAAACTTTCGTTTTACACAAAGTTGCTACTAATTATAATAAAACTTTCAGTCACGTTAAACTTGTCCTACTTACGTGCGGTGGACTGGGTAGAATAGCGCCGACGTAGTCATGCTAGTCGTAAGAGGCGACTAAAATAGCACTATCCGTTCCGGGTGACGTAAGGGTTGTAGTAGGACTGTGGCCCCGGGACGGTAAAGCAGGTCAGCAACGCTCTGCCAACCCAGCCCTTATGGCCGGTGCTGGTTGTCAAGTGTCAGAGAATTTGTGGGGGGAACAGGAGGATAGCTCTGCGGTCGCACCCCCTCGTAATGGGTGTACTCTGTGAAGGCCTAGATTCTACGTACAGTATGACCGTAGTTGCAGTAAATGCCGTGTATTAGCCAATGCAATTGAAAGTTGCACTTCAATCTATATAAATAAAACCAAAAGTTTGTGTGTGTGTGTGTGTGTCTGTCTGTCTGTCGATCGCCTCCTGGCGAGATGGAACGGTCCAGAAGTACGAAATTTTGGTTACAGGTACCTTGGACTAGGTCCTCGTGCACCTCGAAGCGTTTTTCCGAAAATTCGAATTTGTTCTTTTTTTTTTTTCCAATTTTAAACAAAACTGTTGATTTGGGTATTTCTCATCGAAGAAACGTCCCACGTTTTAGTTTTTTTCAGCATTTGAATGCCCGTAAAAAACTGCACAAGGTGATCTCTTTCTGCAGTTCGTAGAACAATTAGAACACGCGCAGTATTCGCTTGAAGTAGTTTTCAAACTTTAAAGCAAGGCTTACCTCTGACTTTATCTGCTAAATTTGACTGCTTTCGCCAAAATAAATAGTAATTTTGTCGCCAAATAGATGTTTTCTGTTAACGTAAAATTGAAAAAATGCTATTTTATCTTTATTCATGTCGTTTTATGAGCGAAACAAATTCTAAAAATTCATTTCATTTTTATACATATTTTGTGAAACTGCAGACGAATCTTAATTACTTTACTTTGAGGTTGATTCCCCTTTCTTTTTTGGCGATTTATAATTATGGTACCAATTCAACAATTTCCTGAAACATTATTATGGTAGAGTGTCCGTTTTATCAGCGAAACAAATTCTAAAAATTCACTTCATTTTTATGCATATTTTGTGGATTATTAACTGTTGACTAATTTCAATTACTTTTACCTTGAGGTTGATTCTTCTTTCTTTTTCAGTTATTTGATATTGTTTTCTTCGGTAAAAACTAGGTTGGAAGGTTTTTGATATCGCTTATTTTTGATGAAATTTAAAATTTCGCTAAGTGGTGATAACTTTTTTTTTTTCACCCCACCCCCTTCCAGTTACTTAATTGTTCTCAATATATTATTTTACGCTTCACTGCTTTTCCAAACCGAGCCATCAATCCTTATTAGTAATATTGTTCTTTAACTCAATACGTAATTTACACTATAGGATCATGGCGCATTTGCGTAATGCTTCCAAAACTATAGTGCAGTTTGGCGATCTTCTGCTTAACTTTAACATTTTTACGTATGGTTTTGATTTATTTTATAGTATTTATTTATTTTTTTGCTGTCTATTTGGTGCCATTTTGACATAAGTTAGGTTTTTTTTTTTTACTATCAACTTAAATTTTACAGGTCAGCATTGTTTCAGTACTTACCATTTTCTAACTTAAATGTGCATGTTTATTTGACATTTTAAATAATGCTGTTCTTTCTTCCGTTTTTATCCGAATTTTATTAAAGTGCTATTTAATTGAATTTTTAGGAAATGTTTTGACGATTTTGAAAGCGGGACTTTAAGGAGCTGGTTTCTTTATTTTAATAGGGACTTTAAGATAGACTGTTGGTAATTTTAGGAACAGCAGCTCTTAAGGTCTGTAGTCTAATGGGTACTTTAGTCACTGACGTCTTTATTCTGATGGAGATTTTTTGGGGCTATTGTCTATTAGGGATGTTTATTAATAGTTGTCTTTAATCAAATGGGGGGCTTTAAGTAATGTTTTCTTTATTATAGCAGAAATATTCAGGGACTGTTGTTCTTCATCTGATGGGTATTTTTAAAGAGTAATACTGCTCTTATTCTGATGGGAATTTTTAGATGTAGAGTTGTCTATATTGTAATTGCAATTTTTACGGATTCTTGATATCATTTCGGAACAATTATATTGATGCATATGTGTCTTTTAGTTACTGTTGCCTTTACTCTAATGGCCATTTTTTATGTACTGTTGTTGGTATTTTAATGTGAATTTTTATGGTCCAAAAGGAATTTTTTGAGGCTGTTGTTTTTAATGCAATCGTGATTTTTAAGGAGCTTTACTGTGAAATGGGATTTTTAAGGACTGTTGCACTGTTGCTCATCTTCTACTTGGATTTTTAAGAAAAGTTTTCCTTATATATTTACAACAGAATTTTGGACATGTGTCACTTGACCTGCGAATGCTGCAATATTATTGCGCGCAACGCCGGGCATGTCAGCTAGTCAATAATAAATTATGCAAAATGGAAGCTTCGAAACAGATAAAATGACTGGTCTGGTAAATCGAGTGATAAAGAATACTAGTGTAGAACTAGTAAATACTAGTTTTACACTGCTTACTTGAGTGTTGCACAGTTGGCACCTTGTTCCGTGCAACCAGGGCTGCGATGTGGATTGGGAGACCCGACTCCGACACTTTCTTAACTTAAAAATTCCGAATCCAACTCCTGAAATTTAAAAACTTCGCCTCCTGGAGTTTGAAAACTCTGACTCCTTTATAAATACATATTAGGGGTGCAATGAATATTCGGCACATTTTTAAGCGACCCCGACTCCTCTGCCCCAAAATTAGACCGTCTGCGACTGTGACTTTACAACACTGGGTGCAACATTTCATCAACCTTTTTACAGTGAACTGGCTAGTTACCTGTTTATAGTTTTCTATGCACATTTCTAAAATTCTTCCAAGATGATAAAAATCCTCACCTCGAATTTAAAAATGTCTTCACATGACTGTTAATGTTTCAGGCACTTCTCTTATCCACTTCCATCCCCATTTCTTCAATTTTCAAATTTTTCTTCAAATTCCATATTCAACTCCAAAATTTCCTCTTGCGTAATTTGAAGTTTCTCATATTTTTCCGGCTGAAAATCTTCAAGATTGTAAACACCACTTTCTGTTTGAAGGACAGTTTGGTTTTTCAAATTATGCGGGTTTTAGGAAATATATTTAAACCTAAATCAATTCTCATTGTATTATGCGGAAAAATAATTCTACTGGGAACTTTAACATTGTGTCTGCAAGGCCGTAGCCATAAATTGTTTTCGGGGAAGGGGGCGGTTGGGGGGCCCTGACTTTGAAACACTAGTGTAGGGGAAAGTTTCAGGGAAGAATATATGCTACATTACAAAAATTTTTGGAATTTCGGGGGGGGGGGGGGGTGTCGGACCCCCTCTGGATACGGCCTTGTAATGTGTCTATGCCGGAATTTTCAGTTCCTGAGGGTTTTCATTCTTATAAGAGGAGTATTTCACTGTTAAGAAACCCAACTAAGAGGGGCAACCAATAAAAATTTTTTTAAGAGACGAAAAATAAGATTTTTTCGAAGAGTAAACCTCATAGTAACTTTCCCTGACAAACTTTGTGAGTGTCTTTGCTAATTTATTTTCTCTTTCAAGAACTTCTCCTTGAAAAGTTTGTAAAGTGGTCAATAACAAGCTTGAATCATAAATTCAACAACCCCTGGTAATCTCAGGGATGTGATTAAAAATAGAGATGAATTTCCGTACATTCATTGATTTTATAAATACGAAAAACAAGTTCTATTTGAAGCTGGTGAATGTCAACTAGAAAGCCTTTTAAATAATCTGTACAAACAGAGAAACTCTATTTTCTTTGGCGGAAAAATTAAAAATCACCAAGATTTCTCTCTTTTTCTTTCACCCTTTCTGAATTGTTATCCAATTAAAACGAAGAATTTGTTCTCTAATTAAGATGAAACTCCGACATCATTCTCACTGGTGCCAATTAAGTCCAACCCTTCACAACAAATGCATCCAATAAGCTTCGTGAAGCAAGTGCGATTTACGCCCAAGACGGATCATTTGCGAAGTTTAATGAGCTGGCCGGAAGAGGATTTAGTATAACGGATGACCATTTATTCGAGGAGCTGTAAGTAGATTTGGAGAGCATGCTTTTACTTCTGCCTTCTGATCTTGCCAAAGTGTTCTTAATGAGCACTGAAAGTCTTTGATTTTTGGGGTCTTTTTTTTTTTTTTTTGCTTTTTAAAGTGCTTGGATGAATACGAGTGGAAATGCAGAGCAAAGAATTACTTCGAATGTTCAATATTCAGTAAGAATTGAAGAATGATCTTTCGCCCAAAGTCTTTATAAAGTCTAAAAAGTAAATGTAATTTAAAATCAATCGCATTTTGCTTTCCTTATCTTTCAATCAATCTGATAAAAAGGGTTTAAGGGTTTTATAATTTTCTCAAGATACTTTTGATTCAGGGCCGTAGCTAGCACAAAATATTAACTCCGACATTGTGTTTCAAAAAAAAAAAAAAAAAAAAAAAGAGAAAAGGTTCTTATATATTTCGGCCTTTTGGAAAAGTTTTCTCATGCTTTATAACTTCAACTCTCTTTCTCTTACAACCTTTGTCACAGTAAACCACTTTTCTCTCTATGGGAATGGGACAACAGTTGTTCCACTGAAAATTAAATTTTTTCTGTAATATTATGAGTTTAATTATGGTAAAAGAATTTTTTTCTCTTAGCATGATACCTATATTAATATAAATTTTGTTTTGAGTAAAAATATAGCACAAATATGTCAATTGTTGAAGAAATTGTTCCTGAATAAACACTAAACAGTTTCCACGAAATGTGTTTTTCATATGCTAAAATTCAAAAAGTATAAATACAGGAACCTGGCAAATACTTGCAAACATTTTTATAGTATGGGTTTCTTTGGTATGAGCACTGCCCGACCTGGAGTTCCTTCTGGCTGCGGCCCTGTTTTGATTACAAAAGACAATGTTCTGTATAATCTGTTTCAAAATGTAAAGTGTGTCTTTTGTATGCCGAAGAATATACATTTTATAGTAAAATGGTTACTGAAATGTTCAAGATTGCTTTTTGTGTAAAAAATAAAATTTTTCTTAAAACCGACGAAATATATGATGAAACAGATATCATTCTGATGCAATGTTTGGTCATAAAAATGATTCCAAAAACAATTATTTGTAGAAAAATATTTTCAGTGCATTTACATTCCCGGAATAATAACCCGAAAATGTGATTTGAAAACAAAAATGCTTTTATTTGTTGAAGTTAGTAGTGTTTAAACGAATTTCATCAGTAGTATACTTAACAGCATTGCAAGGTAATTTTATTTATGAGTTTCTTCGCCTATGAACGAATTTTAAATATATATAATAACTGTATATTAACCTAATTATTCTTTTCTTATTATTTATTGCAAATCAGTAAGTCAAAATCATTTGTCAAAGTAAAGTGCCACAGTTCGTCTTAAAATAAATTAAAAGTGAAAATAAAAGATTGTAATGTGGCTTCTTTCTGAGTAAAAATCCGTTTCCCTTTTCAATGAGCTATAACTTGACATTCCACTGCAGCAACTTTTCGAAAAGCATTTTGCTAAGGTAAGTGATGATTATAAAAGAACGACGTCATTATTCGTAATATTTCGAAGACAGGTCATAATGACACATCGTATTTCGTCTTGGGAAGCAAAACGAAATTAAGGCAAAAAGTTTTGTGCGAATCAATGGCAACATACGGTGAACAAAGAGTGATGTTGTTATTGATGGGGCAGTTGCTGAGACGTAAGTAATTATTGGGAATCGGTCAGTGGAAGAATTAGATAAATGGGAGAAAGGTATTTGTTTTAATGCTCAAAGGCAGACATTATAAGAAAACACGTCCGATTTGATGACATTACTGAAATTCTACTTGTATAAAAATAAAAAGTAACAAGAGATAATACGAAAAATGTGTTTCTTATGAAAATTCATTCGTAAGATTTTCTGTTTTAGAAATGTTTTTTGAGTCTTTAATAAGAATTGTATATGCACGCGGCAGTTTAATAATTAAAAAAAAAAATCAAGTGTAGGCATGGCTCAGATATTTTTCTCGCTCACAGAGTGGCGTAGTGGTACGGCACTGACCTCACGCCCAAGTTCGTAGGATCGAACCTGGTCCAAGTGCGTGGATTTTCAAGATATGGAGAATCGTCAGCGCCTATGTCACATGATTATGCGGCATGTTAAAGATCCCTTGAGTATCTTTGGCTTGGATACTTTCGGTTAAATTAAATCTGTAGTGCAGTTTCGCATCAATTAGAGCTCAGGTGCCGCTATCTAGGGGGAGACTGAGCGTCAAAATTCTCAAGTGGTAATGACCTCCGCCGATAGTGGAGCGACTTTAAAGAATGGATGCCAGTTTCCGGGGAATGCACTAGGTCTGCAAAGGTAAGTGACCGTACGCAGCCCCATTAGAAAGAGAGAAAAAATTTTCTCATTTAAATGAAATATATAGTGGCTTGTTTTAGATTTCAGATAAAAAAATACTAATGTTCAATCAGTTCATAACGTTACTATAAGTTTTAATGTGAAATAAATTATGTTTTTTTCAAGGCAGAATGTCAAAAATATTGCATGCAAGTAACTGTACCGACAACATTCTTCGCCACTTTGCGTGAGCCGTCTGTAATTTGAAAAGAACGCGTTTATTTGTGCGTGTGTACTTACACGCTAAAGCGGGATGCCCTATACAATTCCATAATAAGAAATAGTCACGAAATAAAGTCAGCAAAGACAAAACACACACACATTCACTGATCTGTTCAGCACTTAAAGTTTCCCCCTTTGTTTCTGAGGTAATTAACTCCCACAAAATCGCACATTTTATTCTCCATGACTTCTATCGTGACGGTGGAAACCTTAGAAGAATAATCTCCTATTTTAAAATCAACACACGAAAAGGATTTACAAATACGATTTTAAACTCTTCTGTTGTTTCAAGTAGGTGAAAACAAAGATTACTGCAGAAAAACGCGATTTTGTTTCTGGTTCGAATCTTAGTAAAAGAACTATCAGAAACTTTTAGATGCGACTTTTTATTTCTTTCAAGGAGGGAAATTGAAAGAGACGTCATTGACTCTAAAAGCAATGTTTACCAGTCCTTTTTTTTCCCTTGAGAAATTTGTTTTATTTTTCATTCATAAGAATAATATACAATTGTTTCTAGAAAACTGTTAGATTGATTTTTAGTACAGTCAGTTAGGGTAACTTTGGTCCACAATTTCTCTATTTTTAATTGCCCCATTCATATTTTAATAGCGTACGGAACAGTAGGTGTCAGAAAAAGCTTGGATAATAAATTGTATTGTAGTGACAAAATCAAGACACAAGAGTGAAGATAAAATAAATCAAGGTCTATCACAACCTGAAGCACACTTTTTACTCAAAAATCCAAAGGACACTTTTTTCTACTTTCAGCGCTTAATCAGTTAGTAAAAATCGTTCGTAGCCGAAAACCCATTGTAAATCAAAACGCCAGTCAACCCAAACTCCCGCCCGATTTAGAAATACCCTTATTCTCCATAGAACCAGTGAAAACGGTAAAATATGAAGTTCCCATGAAAATAATTCAAAATTGCAAATTCAAGAAAAACATTCTCAAGAGGAATTTGAAGAGGATATGCTTTAAAAATCACTAGTCTTGTGAAAGATGAATTGTAACTTTTCGTGGAGTTCTGTCACTAAGCTTTTCATGCTCATGTTCTTTGAATAAAAGTATGCTCTTTTCTGACACATGAAATATGAGTTATTCCCTCGTTTCTTAGCAACCAGTTTCAAAGAACATACAGATTTTTTTTTTTTGCGTTTGTTTCTTCTCATTGTTGAACTAAGTCTTTTTGAAGTGCGCTTGATTCTTGTGTTTTACTGTGAAAAATATCTATAATAAAAGATAAAATATGCAGTTTATCATTTTTTAATATTAGTTTTTTCTTTTTGAAACGAGAAATTTGGAAACACTTTGTATATATTTTACATATTGAGTGCTTAGGTTTTTTCGATATCTTGGATATTGCAGTGCTCAATAGCTCAACAAAAGCTATGTCATGCAAAAAACTTTTGGGGAATAAAATTATGCAAATTCAGTAAATTTCAGAGGATTTTTCCTGCTTACTGCTGCAAAAGCTGAACTTCTCAAAGAAGAGATGTGACTTTTTACTTACCTTGTTCATGCGCTCAGTTTCGTAAGAATATTCATTTTAAATCCTTTTACTCTTTCTTAATGTTGTGCTTATATTCTACAACTTACTGCTCATATCATTGAACTTTATCAGGTTCAAGAACTTGATGAAGCTATGAAAAAAATTGTGTGTAAATTGATACAGTTAAAAAGTGGAACAGAGAGCTTTTAGGAAAAAGTACCTGCAAAACTGCTTATTGTTGCAATGTGGTAAGTCAACGAATAGCACTACATTTTTAGTGAAAAAGCGCGAAATACACTGTGGTATAATTCTTTAAATTACTCTTAGCCTCATTTATTTGAGATAAATTGAAGAACTAATTTTTCTCAGATAAATTGATAGAGCAATTTACCTGAATCAATTAAGTTAGCTTAACAAAAACAACAGAATCTTGAGATTAGCCAAGTCGGCGAGATTTCAGCAAGACTCCAATTTCGCTATCATGAATAAAGGGGACGGGGTGGGTTAAGGGCTTTGCAAAGTCATTGCTGAAGAAGGCAAAAACAATTTAGCGACTTAACTTTATAAAAAACTGAAATATTATTTGCTGACATTTTTTAAAGTTATGTTTTGTGATTCCAAAGCTAATATTTTATCCAATCTCCCTTTCCGAATCCTTCATATTTAACATATGTACTAAGGCTCGACGGCGGCGCCGATTGTTCAACAAAGTCAAAGTTGCCATCGGCATCGGCGGCCGATGTTAACTTTAGAAAAACATCGGCCCATCGGCCTTGAAAAACATCTAAAAGCCGATGCAAGGCCGATGTTTTTCGCAGGGACAACTTTCTAGAAAACATTCTGTTTTCAACTTAACTAGATTTCTGTTTTCATACAATAACAGGCAGCACAGCAGTTAAATAAAGCACAAAAATAATGTCATTCTACAAAGTATTTGATAAAAAATTCTGAAATATAGTTTAAGCGATCGCTGCCCAACAACCTTCATTATTAAAATTATTACTCTTTGAACAGAATGCTCGCGAAATAGAATATGTCAAGTAAAAGTAATAGAAGCATCTTACGAGTGCTATTTGTTTTTCGCACTAGGTTAGTTGCCTCATTTTTGTCCGTTTTTCGTTTAAATAACGACTTAGTGCATTAGATGTCATTGTGCAATAATCTAATACCATATGCTTTTAGCTTGTCAAGTTTCTTATTATTCTGAAATTATAAACAATATAAAGTCAACTCAATCAAAGTACGATACTAATTTTAATTTTTACCCGCGTAAACTTTTTTCTCTTAGCGTGTGTTTTTTTTGTTTGTTATTTCTTCGATGCCACGTGCTAGTCTTTCTGCAATCGGGCAGCAATCTCGTTGCATCTGCTTTTATTTGCGGTTATTCTCATTATTTTATTTCTAGTTTACAACATAAAAAAGATTGATATAAAATAACAAGCAATTTTCCAGTGTAAATGTTTATTGATCGAATTGTTATGTGTCCAGGTTCGACTCGGAATTTTCAAAAATTTAATTCTCAAAATGCGAGTTCGCGTTTGCGCGACATGATTTAATAACATCTTAATTAAAATGCTAAAATTTCTTTATTTTCAAAGATTGATCAATGCATTTTTTTTTTCAAAATACATCTTAATTTTTTATACGATAATTATTTTAATTTTTCCCAGTGTAAACTTCGTTTTTTTAGCGTACTTTGTTTTTAGATTCTTCGATGCCACTTGTTAGACAGTTGACAGTTTTTCTGCTATTGTACAACAATCTCGATGCACCTGCTTTCAGTTTAGAATATTTCTTGTTATTTATTATTAGTTTACAATGTAGAACATACTGATAAAAGTATGAATAAAATTTTCAGTATAAATGTTTATTGATCGAAATTTTATGTGTCCAAGTTCGACTTGCAATTCTCAAAATATTAATTCTTAAAAAACGAGTTCGCGCGACAGAGTGGGATAATATCTCAATAAAAATGCTACAATTTCTTTATTTTCAAAAATTGGCAACGTATATATATTTTTTCTTTTCCAAATACATCTTAATTTTTATAAGCGATCAAGTCTTTTTCAGATTTGCTGGTGATGAAAATATTTTTCACGTAACAAAATATTGGTTTATTTCGATGACCTTACATTGTGCTCATAAAAATATAAAGAATATGTCAAGTATTTCAGCGTAATTTTCAACTCACAGGAAAAAAGCTAACAAGATTGATTCTTCATTCATTTGTAATGACAAAAAAAAAAAAAAAAAAAATCGCACGTCTATATTTTTAAAGCAATATTTAGTATATCTTGGTTATGAACAGGGAGGGGGGAGCGTTATTGCGAGCGAAACTTTTTAATATTTTATTTTTATTTTATAAAAAGAGCTATTTTTAGTTAAAGTAACTTTTATAATGAAAAATAAACATATAATATCGTTCCTGATCTTCTTTTAAAACGGAGGGAGGGGGGGGGGGGGGAATTATAAAAAAAATCCGAGGGGAGGGGATTGACAATTTCGTTAAGTTGTCAACCCCAATTGAGAAAACTGACAAAATTGTCAAGGAGTTGATAATTTTTTTAAAGATACAAACCCACAATATTTGTTAGTCTGTATTATAACATCTGCATTCCTCCCCATGAAAAAAATAAGAAAGTAAAGGCAGCTGTACTTGGAATTTGCAGTGCTGGTGTTATAAAGAGAAAATCTTGAAGGAAAGGAAAGGAGAGCCGATCCGATCCAATAGTTGTTGAGTTTTTTTGCAAAGATAAGAAAAAAGAATTAAAAATTATTTGATACAGCGATTTTTTTCCCTCCAAACAGTTTAATTACTTTACTAGAATCGCGAGTGATTCTTTTAGTTTTAATTAATATGTAAACTTCCCTAAAACAATTTTATGGTGCTTGAATAATGCATTTATGTTTTTATAAACATAAAAATAAATGAATGATTTTAATGACATCAATTATTCTACACGTTTTAATGGTTTGAAGCGATTTTTTTCCATCGGCCGATCTCGGAACAATCGGCCAAAAATCGGCATCGGCCCATCGGCCAAAAAATGCCATCTGTCGAGCCCTAATATGTACCTTCTAATCAGAGTTAATTTTTGTTGCTTTTTATTAACATTTTAACTAATGGCGAACATTTAGCACAGTAAAACATGAACAATTTCAGTGACATAACTAAATTGATCACACACCTTTTTTGCTAATCATATTCACAATTCCATTGGTTGCCCCTTATATATACAGTTCGAAATATTAACTGAAAATTGAAATTTTCTTTTATGGCCATATATGAACGAAATCTTGACGATATCTTTGAGAGGGAAAAAAATAAATTTTCTTGGAGAGTTGCGTTTAGAAACAATGTTGTCCATTACTTCAACTTCTTTTTTTCAGCTAAAAAAAGGTTCCTGCTTAATGATCCTTGAACCAGCGTTTAATGATGTGTACGTGTCCAAATCTATTTTTAAACACCATTCTAAAGAATATCAATAATAATGATTGAAAACAGGATTAAACTTCGCGTTGGCAAGCAATGTCTTTTTCTAGAGAATTTCTTTTCTTTTATGCATTATTTGTTGTAGAACAGAATTTACATGTAAGAGTAGAAGAGTACTTTTTAAATGAATTCTGATAGAAATTTATTATGTTCCCGTTTAATGAAAACAATTTTGTATGATTATTTAAAAGTTTAATTACATATAGTAGAAAACTTCTTTACTTTCGAAAATCAAAGAGAAACAAATGAAGAATCACTCTGTTTTTCAGTGATAAATCAGGGCATAATGTGCATTTATAATTTGCTTTTCCCATTTAAACTGAATGCTAAGAAATGGAGTAAGTTTTTTCGTTAATTCTCGAGAACGGGACTGACAAGGACTAAAATAAAGGGTAAACTCGGGGGTGCGATAGCCCATCGGAGCCAAGGTCTACTGTGCCCATCTCAGTTTACGACTCTGAGGGCCCTACAGTGCAGAAGCAGATGCTTCGATTAGGTGGTCAGTCTGACACCGAACCACCAGTGTTTATTTCCCAAGCATGCTTGGTCCTCATTTTATCGACCCATGGAAGTGATGAGGGACTGAGTCAACCCTGTCCAGCCCGGGGACCGATCCTCGGACCTGTGGTAGGCAGCAACACGACCTACTTTCTGTTACAAGGCCTATTTTCTGTTATTTCAGAAATTTTCGGTAGTGACCCCAAATATTTGATTTATTTATTTTTAATATTCTGAGAGGAAAAACGTATTTTAACGATATACGAAAGATTTTACGATAAGCAATAAACATCTTCAAGGTTTAATAACATCATGGCAGGGATGACGCTATGGAAATCGAACTACAGTTTGCGTTGTCTCTGAAGCATCAACTTCTTCAGCCGACGTGCAAGGATATGCAACTAAGGAAAAAGATTGGGGAAGGGGGAAAAATCGAGAGAAGATTTGAGACTCAGATCCTATTGCATGCAAATATGAGGGTTCAGTGCTCAGTTTAGTGTATTCAAATTTCATTTTCTTAAGAGTTGACGTTTGACGTAGCGTGGCACAATAGGGTATATATGACAAAAGAAGGATTTAGGGAAAAATTGGAATCATATACTACTAGTAGCTTTCAGTTAGTAGTCCTTCTAAAACACGCTGGATTGCAGCACCTGTCAGAGATGGCTAACCACTATTGTTTTTTTTTTTTTTTTGCCAGGAAACAGTTTTCTTGTAATTTGCACTTGTTGTCTCCAAATTTCAATTTTGGTCACATACACCCCTTCGCTTGCAGGTATGCATTTCATTTATTCTGAACTCACTTTTTCTTCTTACTTTAATGTCGTTTTGATATTGTTGCGTTTCAGTTCATAGTGATGTCAAATTATATAGAAATTGATAGTATTGATAATTTTGAAAAAACTGGTTATCTATGTGGATCGAATGATTAATCGAAATTTAAAAAGCAACATAAAATAACGTCGACATCTTTTTTTTCTCCAGGGAATATCTTATACTGCAGGTACAATTTATAATAATTAGGTCCTGATTGGTTATATTATACTGTGTTGGAAGCTTCAATTTTTTCTCTTTACTCAGATAATACCTTTTTATTTTTAAGAGTGAAGGTAAAAAAATTAAAAATAGTTGAATTTTCTGAAGTTGTATGAATCAGTGTTTGTACATTCTTCCTAATTGGGAAGGATTAATTCCTCGTGAAAAACAATACTTTGTTGATGAGGTAAATTTATTCTTTTAGTCTTTTATCTCATGAGATTTTGTTGCTCACACAATTTGTCCGAAAGAAAGACAAATAATAATGCTAATAATAATAATAAAAGTTAAACAGTAAGTAAAAATGACATCAGCGAATAATTAATTTGTCTTTTCTATAACAAGTTTCTTGTTTCAATGATTCTAAATAAATGTGACGAAAATAAAATCTGTTTGGGAAGTTATGAAGTTTTTTCATTCGGTGGGGTTGTGTATGTGAGTGTGTGTGATAGCAATTTCGTTTGAAACTAAAAGCTTGAAAGGATCGCCTGTGGCAGAATTACAGAAAAGGTGAAATTTCTTTGTTTCACTTTAAAAACCGAGCAAGGGTAAAACGCTTCCAATTGGCATGTGTCTGTTTTGCTTGTTGAAGTAAAAAAAAATCAGATGAAATAATTAACTTTTCTGGAGGGCTGCTTTTATTTCTTCGAATCTTGTTTTGTAAAGTCTTGTTCTTAATTGTCTATCTCTGTGCGGCAAGAGGACTTTGAAAGTTATTCTAAGTATTTTGCTTTTTAAGAAGAATAATTTTAATTCCATCACGCCACCATTTTTAGAGACAAAAAAGGTTGTCTTGAAAAGAATAAAGTGAGAACTGAATTGGGAATTGAAATTTCTGCTTTAAGACCTTACACATTATCATGTTTAATTCACAGCCCTGATTTCGACGATGAAAGACTAATTCTAGATGACAATCGGTGTTTAGAACCATTGCTAAAATTATTCTTTATTAAATGTCTTTTCGAAACTTCTATGCTGTATTTTTTTTCGCTTCTTCGGTTTCACCATTAGGCACCTTTACACTTTCCTTCTTTCTCGTTATAGAGTAAACTATAACGAAAAATGACCATTGTTTAGTTTGGTTTGAATTTAATGACTCAGAAGTCTCAACACAGTATGTACCATGTCAAAGTTTATTTTAATGATTCTTTTCGGTGATGAGCAATTTAGAAAAAACTGTTTTCCTGGAGGACTTCAAAAGGTGAATGTCTTGCATTTGTCTTAAGAATAGGAGAAAAACCATACGAAGCCCACTGGCAACTCGATAAGTGTTTTTTTCTTTCTAATGGGTTACATGGTGTATAGTCACTAACCTTTTCGGACTTAGTGCTTTCCCCAGAAATCGGCATCCATTTTTTCAAATAGCAACACTATCGGAGGATGCCATTACCACTTTCTGAGAATTTTGACTCTCAGTTTCCCCTAGATGGCGGCACCTGAGCGCTAATTGAGGGGAAACGACACTAGGTTAGCCGAGATTTAGCCTACTTTAGCCGAAAGTATCCAAGCCAAACGGATACTCAAGGGATCTTTAACATGCCGCAAAATCAAACGGCAAGGCCGCTGACGATTTTCTGCATCTTGAAAATCTGCGAATCTACCAACATGGACTGCCAACTTGGGCGTACGAGGCCAATGTCTCACCACTACGCCACCCTGCCCGCACTTGATATGTGTTGAGACTCGGTTTTTCTGCTGCCATCCAATTCCATCTCACCGTATCAGGCCGCCCGTGTTCCCATCCAAATGCGCCAGCGCTAAGGCACAAGGTGGAGAAGGATTGTTTAACAAGTGCCAGTATACCACACACAATTTTCGTAGCTGTTTTTGAATCAGTCGGTTTTTATTCCATAAGAATTTCACTGTAGAACAGCGATAAACATTATTATGATTTTGGACACTTAATGATAGTATATGATTCTTTTACATCCATTGTAAGATATGTCTTATAGTTAGGGTTATTATATTCTAAACAGGTCGACTCCTCCCTTCTTTTCATTCATGCATGTCGTTTAAGACATGAACATTGAACATACTAAGGAAAAAGTATTTCCAATGCAACTTTTTATTTTAAACACAGTGTTTAAAATACAAAGTTGAGCTGAATTTTGAAAAATATTGTGTGGGGTATTAAAATTTTATTGGAAAAATAAATTAAACAGTCTAAAAGAATTATACATTTAAGACTACAAAGTAGCTAAAAACGGGTAAGTTATAAAAGTTGAAAACATATTATCGATTCAAAAATTAAAACTAGTGAAATGACTGGCTTATGAATAACGAACTAAAATTTTATGATTTTTCTTCTAAAGAACAAATTTTTCGAGAAACAGGTAAAATCACAAAGAAATTTGCCCCCTCTCAGAAAAATCCTCTAGCTGTGGCTGTTCAAGTTTACTGGAATAAAAGAGTTTCTAAGCCTCCCAAACTGATGAAAGCTATAAGGAAAGCATAGTTAGACAGATTGCTGAGGGATTTGTGAAAGATTACCTGGTTCATTTGCCAAACGAGCGGAAATATACGGTGCTAATTCCACTCATACTGAGTAAATGATTCCTTTTGCGGATGTGCTCCTAACGAATGGTTGCCACAGCAACAGCTAATAAGAACCCGGGAGATAGCCAATAAGTGAGATTCTGTTTGGATTGGTCACAGATATTACTGCTGACGAAATTCTTAAATAGGGATTATTATAGTTTTTTTGTGTTATTAGCAATATTCCGAATACAAATACAGGTGCATGTTTGACATTTTCTCTCACGTTACTTGTTTATTATAATTGAGAGGCTTACTGAATTTTATGGTACTGCGTAGAAATACGGCACTCTTTTTGTTAAATTCTTTTTCTCTGAAATGCTTGATATTCAAAAATAGGAACAAATGAACTCTCATATTGCGGTATATTGATGAGACGTTGCCTGGGCATTGCACGCATTTTGTATGGTTCGGTGGGGAGATACGAGATCCCACTTGATCACTATGCGATTGAGCAGATTTCAACAAGAAACAGGTAGTACCTACGATAACTCTGTTGGATGAGCAATACCTACTTAATTGCCACGTAGAATTGTGTTCAAGAAACATAAAAAAAAGCAAAAATATTTTAAGGAAATGCATCCACTAAACACACCTATTTTGTTCCAAAAATCTTGTTACGGCTCTAAATATGGTATTATTTTACATAGACATGTTAACGGACATGTATGTCAACAATAAAATGGGTAATACAATTTAAATTTTGTAATTTTTGACTTGTAACGACTCATTATGTAACATATTTGTTTGTAAGGTAATTTTTTAATGATTTAGAGTAACGTTAAATTAGTTCTTGATTCAGATATAAAGCTGTTAATTTAATTTTGTGTCTCATTAATGCAATGCAACAAATCCATTTTTATTAATATGCAATCAAACAACTTCTGACCTTGTAAAAATTTTGTTCTGGCATGTATTTTTTAGACACACATGCCCGGCAGGGCATGTAAAATTTTAAAGATTTTTCAAGCCCTATTATAGAAATATATTTTCATGGATAGAAACAACAAACAGGAATACATAGCTTAAGGCGGTTTCACTCAGTAACATCCCGCCGTCAACCTTTTGTCAATATCTATCATTTAAAAGCTGATCTTGGAGTAGTGAAAGATTAAGGTTAACGTTTTTAATTTGCGAAATGTTATAGCAGAATAGTTATTTTTCTCAGAATAGTAGAGCGTTATGTAAAAATATCTTAATCGGTGGTGACATTTTTTATGGGAAAAAGTAAATGCTTTTATCTTACAAAAAATTAGATAAAAAAAATTCAAGGTAAAAAATGAGGAAGTAGTAAAATAGTCGTTGGAGTTACTCAAATTAAAAGGCGCCTTAAAATGCAATCGATAACTGCGTGGTAAGCGCAGAAATCCAATCACAGCAGAGAGTACATTCTAGAAAGAGGCGTAAGTTTCTCCCTAAATCTTAATTAACCTTTTAAAGGAAGATTAAAAACAAAATCAGAATAATAAAGTGTGGAATATAGAACTGGGCTGAAGAAAATGTAAAGGAAAAGAAGAGAAATTCTATTTAAAAAAAATACTTTTTCTTACTGTATCGATTTTGTATTAAAAATCTTGTTACGGTTCTAATTAAGATATTTAAAGACTGCTACTACAAAACAAAAAGAAAAAAAGACCCGTTAATTTATAATATAATTTTACTGCGATTCATTTAAACAAATCTAAATAATTTGATCTAAAACACAAGATTAACCCACTTCCAATTTACACTGATGGGTAAAATAAAAGTGAAAATGCGTGCGTCGCAGAACCTCTATCTCATAAGCGTGCGCAGGGATTGGGGGGGGGGGGGATCCACTGTAGTAGTGGGGGGTACCCGTCTAAGGTCCTGGGGAATTATGCTGCGCCCAATTGATGGGGGTCCGAGGGCTTCTCCATGGAAACTTTGGAAGAATCATCATAATAAGGCATCAAAGCGTGACTGCTATATTTCAAGAAAGAAATAATGGATAACAAATTAAAAAAGGTCCTCATGGAAAAGAATATGAAGTCCATATGAAATGCCCGCCCGTATATATTATCATCTCCATATAAAGTCGTATGGATGCCTTATGACTTACCCTTACTTTCCTTATGACTTGTCATATATGGTAGATTCAAAAAACCGGGAAATTCAGTTATCCGGGACAGCCGGTCCCGAGCATGTCGGATAAGAGGTTCTGTACTGTACTTTCAAAAGGGCAGAATCTTTTGAATACATCACAAAGAGAGGAAAGGAAAAGCCAACAAGCCTGCTTCCAATAAACCTGCTGCAAAGAAAATGAAACTAGAACCAAAAGTTGTTGATGATCATGATGACGACGACGATGACGAATAATTTTTAATTTGAATGACTTATCAGATATGGTAGGGAAGTTCGCCAAGTAAGCTTGGTAAACTTTCACCAGTATGAGGGAACCACAACCCTCTAAAGGTACTCTTTAAGCATAGGGGTATCAAGGAGGGCCAGGTCCACACAGCAAGAGTTAGTTAGGCTGGGCTGGCGCCCAGCAAACCTATCTGGGAACGCTAAAGAGCATTCGTCGGACTTCACTTACCCGTGCCCGGAAGAGGGCGACCCGAGGGCGTCGTGTTAACAGTGGGATGAAGTAGAGAACTATATCTGATGAGTCGAAAGGACGTAAAGAATATTGCTGACTTTTTGTTAAAATGCTGGTTTAAATGTAAAGTTTTCTATCTCGAAATGCTTGAATTCCTTTTGAAGTCTAAATAAGAAAAATACTTCTGTTGCTAACACATAAAGGGTGCAGGGTGAAATGATTTTAGTCTGTAGGAATAAATTTAGAGAAAAAATAAATGAAATGAAAGTTCTTGTAGATGCGGTAGAGACGAAATGAAGATGCTTCAACAAAGTCAACACCAGAACGTTCAACACTATAGTCACGTGATCAGGTAAAGTACTAAACAAAGATTCCTCACCGTATCAGAGGGATACAGGCTTCCGGGTAAATACTGGAGTGAATCAAATTCGTGAGAGTCTTCTTTAGTAATTTTTCGTCAGAATTCTTCAACTTGAGGCAAAGCGAATAAATTCCACAGCTTCGCATATGACTCCACGGAAAATTTTGTCAAACTAACAAATTATAGTTATTTAAGTCCTATTATTATTTATACTTAAACCCCGTATATTAATGCCATGTTAATAAAGAAATAAAAAAGTCTGACTTTTTTTTCTTTGAAAGCGTCTCAGCGCATTTCAAATGACGGCAACTCTTTTTTAGCCTACTTTCCTGTAAAAGTAAAAAAAAATAATAATGAATCATGAAAGAAGGCTTAATGTATCGTCAAAATATCGTTAAAAATCAAGAAAAGTCAAAAATAAGTGAAGTAATTAAATAAAGATTGTAAAATAAAAAATTTGAAAGTAGGGTATTGAGATGGGGAAAAAGTGTGTCTGTCGGTCTGTCGGTCTGTCTGTCTGTCGGTCTGTCTGTCGGTCTGTCTGTCTGTCTGTCGGTCTGTCGGTCTGTCGGTCTGTCCCCCCCTAATAACTTTTGAACGAATTGTCTGATTGGAAAAATTCTTTTTGCATTCGAAAGATCTCGGCGAGGACATCTCATTTCTATATTTTACTTTTTGATTTGAGCAATTTTTTGTTCAATTTTGAACAGTTCAAAAAATTTTAACATTAGCGCCTATGGGTGAAAATGAAGCACATGATGTAAACTCTGGGTACAAGATATAAGTTCCCATGAACAAGCTCACTGGAAGAAGTTCTTGGCGTAAAATATTGATTTGAACAATTTTTGTTCATTTTTGAACAGTTCAAAAAATTAACACAGAGCTTACGGGGAAATTTCAACCCTATATAAATCCTGATCTAACGGACCGATTTGCTTGGAACAAACTTTATCGGAAAGCTCTTATAACGTAGAACATGTAGAAATAGAAAGTTTATCCAGAACGTACGAGCCTATTTTGCTATGAAATTTTTTGATCAGGATTTTCAAGAATATTTCTCAGGGACTCAATGAGTGAAATAATGAATGAATGAATAAATGAAAGAGTGAAAGAATAAATCAATGAATAAATGAATGAGGAAAAGAATGAATGAATAAATTATTGAATAAATGAAAATATAAATAAATGAGTGAATAAATACATGAATGCGTAAATGAATGAATAAACACTTGAATGAGGTAACGAATGAATGAATACATGCATGGCTGAATAGATGGAAGAATGAATGAGTGAGTGAATGAATATGTATTATCCGTTGAAAAAGGTATATTTTCAATAATTAGAACTAAAGATAAATAAGAAAGAGAGAGAAAGAGATAGCTATATTATAAATTTGAATTTGGTGTATATGGGAAAGTAGGCTCGTATAGTTCTAGACGGAACTTCTTGTTAAAATAATGAGATATTTAAAGTGCGTTCTCTTAGGAATATATTGCGGCAGGTTTGCCGGTTTGTGCAGAAGCACGAATTGTGAGCATTTGGAAATCCTCAAATATATCAGTAGTTCTTTGGTTTTACCATTTTCAAACATGATTTATGTTATATTATTACTGAATCGTAAACGGATAGAAAAAGCAGTACCTTTAATCAAACAATATTTAATTATTTCAAAACAATTCTTATTATAAAATTACACGGTAAGAAGAGAGAGAGCGAGATAACTTAGGGGAAAAAACGATTTTCCTTAAATGCTTCAAACGACCGAAAACGCCTTTTGTTCAAAATTAGTTTAAAAAAATACTTGAATTATTCATACACATTCAGTAGCAAAATGCTTTTAAAATATACTAAATGAAATAATTGGTAAAGATGAAAAATTAGAAAAAAATACATAAATTTATGGCAAGGAATGTTTTTTTTTGCCTGTCTATTTAAGTGCAAAAATATTGAATTTAAAGACCCGTTTACGAATTCGCCCTTACACAAGTTTTATTGGCCAATTTTGTTTTCTGTTAAATTTTCCTTTTTAGATGGCAGTAAAGTGTCAGCGGGTAATTAACACATCAACTGATAGCCACCTGGGATCCTGGATTGATACGGGTAAACTCATAGCACATGTGATGCAGCGAAAAGGTAAAACGGAAAGGTAAAACATTTGTAAAATTTAATGGAGTGAATGGAGTTGTCAACAAAAATCAGTTGCTACAGAATCGTTTCAAAGCTTGCAACGAAACACTTTTACATGCAGGATACAAATGGAATCTAGTAAGAGGACCCAAATTCTTGATGAAAGAAAGAAAGTTACTTTGACAGATTGCTGAAGGGGCGGTAAGGGATTACGTGGCTCATTAGCCAAACGATGGCACATGTCCGGGGCTAATTCTTCTAGCCTGGATGATCCTCTCTGCGGACGCGTTCTTAATGATTGGTTGGCATGGAAACCAGCCAATAAGCTGTTACAGCCTTACACATTATGAGCAATCTTCTTGCTGGAAGTAGTTTTATTATTTTCTATACACAAACATACGAGTAACTTTGACATCGCCGTTGCAATTTGCTTTTTTGTTTTGGTAAGGATGTGTGCAACATTTTGCTTAATGGTAGCAAGTTTAGATACTCGACTTTCTTTTAAATGAGGAGAACTTATGCAGTTAAATTTTTAGATACTTCTTACATATCAGGGAAAATGGGTAATTTGATGAAATTCGAGCTTTTACAACGATGAGCTCAATGCTCATTGTATCTGACAAACGTTAACGAAAAAAAGGAAGAAAGTAGGGGGGAAGTCAGTGGCCATTTTTACATGAATCCAAACTGCTGCATTTTTTACCAATGCATATTTTTTTTAGAGGGGAAAGGTTTTACTTAGTAAGTTTTGAGTGAAAAAAATGTATATGTATACACCTTATATATAGTTGAAATTTACATATCGATACAAACTACTGCTGTAGTTTTTGCCAATGCATATTTTTTGAAGAGGAAAATTTTTGTTTGGGAAAAAATAAACATGCAATTTTCCATATGAATCCAAACTACTATTATTTTTACCAATACATATTTCTTGGAGGGGAAAGTTTTATTTTGTAAATCGCGTTATCTTTAAGCCATCTCTCAAAATAATTAGTTTGAAGACAATAAGGCTCAGAAAAAGAAGGGAAAAAATTGACTAGATAAATAACTTTTTGTTTAAGAAAATTTTAAAAGAAGACGGAATAAAATAATTTATTTTTCTTTCTTTCTTTTTAAGTAAAATCATTTCTTTTACACACTTTCTTCCTTTTTTTTTGTGTACAGCCAGATTTTTTCACTTTTTTTTTTTTTTTTTTAAATCGAGAAAGAGAGGGGAAAAAACTTCAATTCTGCTCTTAGACAGAAAAGGAAGGGGAAAAAAACTTTCCACAAAACACTCGTTAATTCTTCATCCGTACAAAAACACAGCATTAGGACAAAACTTTACAAAAACTTAATTCGAACAAACAAAAGTTTCCGGGAGAGAACCTAATTGTTCCATCTGGTCTTCTTTTCTTCGTCAAGTAAAAAAAAAAAAAAAAAAAAAAAAAAAAACCCGCCTGCCAATTATGTGTACTTTATTCGCTATTGATCTCGTCAAAGCTTTTGTAACAATACAAAGAGAGGTCTTAAGTTTTATGTATCTGCCATGACCAATCCCGTGAGCTTGTTAGTTTTAACCTTAACTGCTATTGATTCTTCGTCTCGTCTCGCGTCACGATAGACGATAATAGAGAAAGAAGGAAAAAAAACAGACTTACTTTTTTTTTATACTTTCTCAATCAGTTCATTGAGTCA
Organism: Octonoba sinensis; assembly: GCA_038502835.1. NCBI lineage: Eukaryota > Metazoa > Arthropoda > Arachnida > Araneae > Uloboridae > Octonoba > Octonoba sinensis. The sequence continues at coordinate 8,744,309 of CM076606.1, read as the reverse complement.
TATCACATACTGTAGGAGCTTACTGATTTGTTTTCAATAGTTAACAGTTTTAACTATTTTCGCAATTTCACAAATCTTTGTTGACTTTTTCACTTTTTGTTTACTGAACATTAATTTTGTAGGTCATTTTCATTTCTTTCTTTTTTGCCTCCTTTCCATTAAGTATTTTTTTATTTAACGTTAGCCGTATGTACTAAAAATAAAGGCGAAAAGTTTTGTTTTCCTAGTAAGGAAAAGATAATAATGAAATAAAAATAAAAACCATAATTTCAAGTTCGTCACTTGAGTGCCGACAATTAAGTAATATTATCTAAGAATAAATTATGTAAAAGGTAAATACGAAACTAACACTCGAGGAGTGCCTAAAAAATAAACCGAAAATAGATAATTACAATCACTTTTTTGTTTGATTACGAATAAATTTGTAATATTTCTCTTAAAAAAATAAATAAAAACTAGCAATTTCAAAGGGAATCAATAAGTTTTCATTCACTAGATTACCACTGATATGAAAATGCTGGTAATGACTGACCCTAAACGCCTTCTTAATCTACACATTTTGGTTGATTTTGACGGGAAACCCCCCCCCCCCCCCCCAAAAAAAAAAAAAAAGTGTTGTCGACGTCTGATTTAAATAAGAGTCCAACCACGAAGTTGAGCAAGACCTCCGCTTAGCAAAGTGCCAAAATAATTCCATTCATGTTTAAGAGTATTCAGTAGTTTTGAATATACTTTTAAACATGAGAAATTGGTGGATAGACTGGTTTAAGGAATGTGCCGACGTCTGTTCTCGTTTTATTCCGTTAAGAATAGCGCAATTTATTTCTATCGAGTTGATTTTTAAGTTATTGTGCTATATATAATATCACCATTCCATTTACGTATTTATTTTTATTTAGCTTTCTTACTTTTATTAATTTTTCTCCCCCTATTTTTAAACAGACGATATCTGAATAAACTTATTTTTCAAGTTACTTTATTTATCGATCGTCTGCTGCTAAATGAATGTTAAAAAATAAAAAGAAAATGTTCTACGTTTATGGATAATGTGAATTTTGTTTTGTTGTGCTTCTACGTAGACATTCAGATATTGTCATGGAGCAGTGGAGCAATGAGATTTGGCTCGAAACTGGAGCGGAACCAGAGCAAATAAAATTGTTGGGATCCACTGCCCCGTTTTTTTATTTTTAATTTTTTTTTATCATGTAAAAAATTAATTAACTGAAAAAGAGACATAAGTAATACAATCTATTAAAATCTTTAGAACGGAGCGGATCTGGACCAAGCCTTAGATGTTGGAGAGGAGAAACTCAAAGAAAAGGATGGTACGAACTATCGGAATATGTGGAAAAAATCCATGAAAACTTGTATAGAGGTAAATTACTTTAAGCTTCCGTTGTAAATATTTTTAATTAGAAGTACCTTCCGAGGGTTAAATACCGAATTTGCACTGGCGTCTGGTGGTCATGGGTTTCATGTAACTGAAAAGCAAACATTATTTGTGTGCTAATTAAAAAACGCACCTGCGGAATGTACTTCTCTAAATTTGAATGAATCCGTTCTTTTCTGCTATACACAGAAGCATTCAAGTGTCTCAACTTCGTCGTCGGACTCTACGGATCTGTTCGATCCAGACAAAGACAGACATAACGATACTAAAAAATATGATAAATAGGATTCAAAAGACTCAGCAATATTTAGTGAAAAAAAAGTCTACACGTCTTTACTTTAGGTTCACTAAATCAATACACAGCTCTTGGTCAAGTTATAGAGAATTTCATTTCCTTAAAAAAGTTCATGGCTTACAACCTTACAAATTTTATTGTCAAAACTTGCCAAATTGAGTTCTATGATAATGGACATTACTTATTTTTCCAATCATGCTGATTTAAAACAACAAAAAAACATATAAAACAATTAGTTTTACTATAAATAAATACAACTTTATTCCGCCGTCTATTGTATCTTTTAAAGGAAACTTATTTCAGCTGTTGCGCTACAGTAGATGGATAAATGTTTAAAAAAAGAGCTGACACGAGTCAAAATGCTAAACCCTGATGTTCACAAAAAAATATTCGTTTTAAACTTCTCTTGTGTAAATATTGTACAACATCGGCGGTCCAGCCATCGCAGATGGATAAATGCTCGCAAAGAGAGCAAACTCGAGTCAAGATCTTAAACATTGATGCTCGCAAAAAATTATTCAGTTGAAATTTATCTTGGTGTACATAGCTTTGGTATCTAGAAAATAAAAGGTAAAAATTAACAACTAGATTCGTCCATCATAAGTAATTAGAGCTGCTTCTGACATTCCAGTTTGGCTTTTATAAAAGGGAACGTTCTCATTTTATTCCACGGATAGGAAAGTCAACTCCTTTTTCTTCTCTTTGTAGATTTAACATCCATTTGTGTTTTCCCTTTACATCAAAGCAATATTCTATTTCTGTCGGAGTATTGCTACCGCGCGAAGGAAGTCTCTAGCCATTTACAGATGTGTTCTATGTCACTTTATTTTGCCATTTCTTATAAACTCATGTTTGTGAAAATTGCAACACCATGAAGGGAATCGTCATAATTGAATGAAATTTAATACACAGTTGAATGGTAGTAGTACAAATAAATGATTAAATTTTCAAAGCAAAAAAACAATAACAAGATATCGGAATCAGTATTTTGTGTAGCCACCACACGCCGCAATAAGTGCTGCCACACGACGTGGCATGGAGTCAAACAAATTTTGAATGTCTGCCTGAGGAAGAGCATTCCATATTGTTTGTATGCGTACCCAAAGTTCGTCCACAGAAGCAACAGGACAAGGATCATGAACGAGACGCCGACCAGCGAAATCCCACACATGTTCAATTGGTGACATATCCGGGGAATACGCAGGCCAAGGAAGAAGCTGTACCTACTGCGTTGCAAAGAAGGATTGGACGGTCCTAGCAATATGAGGGTGGGCATTGTCCTGTTGAAATACAGCGCCTGGCAAGCTTTGAAGGAAGGGAACAGCTTGGGGCTGTAGAACTTCATTGATGTACCGGTTGCTGTTCAGATTGCCCACAATTCGTACCAATTGAGATCGTCCATGATAGGTTATGGCGCCCCAGACCATACTCCGGGTTTTCGTCCACTGTGGCGTTCGATAATGCACTCCGTAAGGTGGCGTTCACCGGCATAGCGTCTGACACGAATGCAGCCATCATGGTACCACAAATTAAAGCGGGATTCGTCAGAAAACACGACATGCTGCCAGTCGGCAGGCCAGTCTCTATGCTGATTGGCCCATTGTAGCCGCAGGCGGCGATGGTTTAGCGTGAGGGGGATCCTGTATAAAGGAGTCCTTGCGCGCAGTCCACGCTGAAGCAGACGTCTACGAATTGATGAAGCACACAATAAAACACCTGTAGCTATTGACCACTGTGCTGCCAATTGCCTAGAGAAAGCTGTACGGTCCGTCCACGCCATGTGGACCAGGTGTCTATCATCGCTCGTTGAGGTCACATTTCGGGGTCCACTCCCGGATTTCCGAGTTGTCCGACCCTCATCCGTTCACTGCTTCCAAACACGCATCACTGTGCAGCTGTTAAGCTGCACACGAGCGGCTACTGCACGCTACGACAATCCAGCTTCACGAAGGCCGATGACTCTCCCCCGTTGAAACTCTGTAAGTTGTTAAAATCTCGCTTTCTTTCGTCGAAGAGGCATAAGTAAAGATTGAGCTAACATTTACCACTAGCAGATAACCACCGATAACCATACACGCCTCGCTACAGCCGTCTATTTATTCGGATCCATCCGCCGTTCAGAGGGTGCTGCTCAGCATACGCATGCGCTACGGATTTGAAATTCTAAGCATTTGCATATCATGCGCTACTTTGCATTTCCTGAAAATTTCAGCTCACTCGCATAAGTCCTTCATGGTGTTGCAATTTTCCCAAACATGAGTTTAATTATAAGCATTCTGTTAGTCGAAATAATCTTATATATAAGCGGTTTATTCTGTCTGTCTGTCTGTCCGCTATAGAATCCCAGGCCGTTCTACCGATCGGGACCACATTCGGCACGGTTAATGTTTACGACCTGAGAAACTCATCGTTGCAAAAATGAAAGTTGTGACTCAATTAGTTTTTTTAAAATAATTTTTTAAAAATATTTCAATGATTTTCTTGACCTGTTTTATTTTATTTTTGATTGTTGCCGTCGTTTCCAACAGTATAATTACAGTTGCCGTGTGAACAAACAAATCAATGCAGTTGCCATTGTTATTGTAACAAATGTACTAATAACAATCGAAACGTTTATCTAGCATATTGAGTGAGGCTTCGCTGTATATCAATCTTCGTTAAAAATTAATGTATACGTGAATTTAATTTAATCCTTTCTTTCTTTTTAATTTATTTCTTTATCGTCTGCGCTTTTTTAGCCTACTTTCCCGTAAGAGTAAAAAAAAATAATAATAAAGCATGAAAGAAGGCTTAATGGTATCGTGAAATTATCGTTAGAAATCAAGAAAAGTCAAAAATAAGTTAAGTAATTAAATAAAGATTGAAAAATAAAAAATTTGGAAGTAGGGTTTTGAGATGGGGAAAAAGTGTGTCGGTCGGTCTGTCGGTCTGTCTGTCTGTCGGTCTGTCCCCCCCTAATAACTTTTGAATGAATTGTCCGATTGGAAAAATTCTTTTTGCATTCGAAAGATCTCGGCGAGGACATCTCATTTCCATATTTTACTTTTTGACTTGAACAATTTTTTGTTCAATTTTGAACAGTTCAAAAATTTTTAACATTAGCGCCTATGAGTGAAAATGAAGCAAATTATGTAAAGTCTGGGTACAAGATATAAGTTCCCATGAACAAGCTCACTGGAAGAAGTTCTTGGCGTAAAATATTGATTTGAACAATTTTCGTTCATTTTTGAACAGTTCAAAAAAAATTAACATACCGCCTACGGGGAAATTTCAATCCTATATAATTTCTGATCTAACGGACCGATTTGCTTGCAACGAACTTTATCGGAAAGCTCTTATGACGTAGAGCATGTACAAATAGAAAGTTCATCCAGAATTAACGAGCCTATTTTCCTATGAAATTTTTTGATCGGGAATTTCAAGAATATTTTTAGCCTACTTTCCCGTAAAAGTAAAAAAAAAATTAATAAAGCATGAAAGAAGGCTTAATGTATCGTAAAAATATCATTAAAAATAAAGAAAAGTAAAAAAAAAGTGAAGTAATTAAATAAAGATTGAAAAATAAAAATTTGAAAGTAGGGTTTTGAGATGGGAAAAATGTGTGTCTGTCGGTCTGTCTGTCGGTCTGTCCCCCCCCCCCCTAATAACTTTTGAATGAATTGTCCGATTGGAAAAATTCTTTTTGCATTCAAAAGATCTCGGCGAGGACATCTCATTTCCATATTTTACTTTTTGATTTGAACAATTTTTTGTTCAATTTTGAACATTTCAAAAAATTTTAACATTAGCACCAATGGACAAAATTGAAGCCAATTATGTAAACTCTGGGCAAAAGACCCAAGTTCCTATTGCAAACTTGTTGGAAGGCATTCTCGGCGTGAAATATTGATTTGAACAGTTTTTGTTCATCTCTGAACAGTTCAAAAAAAAATTGCGGCATTTTTCCATTATTCCGGCGCAGGCGATAAAGTCGCCAATAATGATGCAACTAACGCCAAACGGAATATCGTCGTTGTTATCCTTTTGCGTGTTCCGTCGCCAAAAATTTTCCTCGGAGAGATTTGCGCCTTGATAATGAAAAGGTACCAAATTAACATTAGCGCATATGGGAAATTTCAATCCCATATAAATCCTGATCTAAACGACGTATTGGCTCGCAATAAACTTTATCAGAAAGATATTACGCTGTAGAACATGTACTGATACGAAGTTCAACAAGAATTTTCCTTTGAAATTTTTGATCGGGATTTTTAAGTGCATTTCTCAATAAATAAATAAATGAATGAATGAAAGAATGAAAGAATGAATGATTGAATCTGTGAAAGAGTGAAAGAATTAATGAATGAGTGAAAGAACGAATGAATGAATAAATGAGTGAATGAATGAAAAAATAAATAAATGAGTGATAACTGCATGAATGAATGAATGATTGACTGAATAAATGAAAGAATGAGTGGCTGAGTGAATGAATATGTATTATCCGTTGAAAAAGTATATTTGAAGTAATTAAGAACTAAAGCCAAATGTGAAAGAGAGAGAAAGTGATAGCTATATTATAAATTTGAAGTTGGGTGTATACGGGAAAGTAGGCTCGTATAGTTCTAGACGGAACTTCTTGTTAATTTTTCTTATTGGAGTGGCAGAGCTCTTTTTTCCCAGTTTCGTTAAAACTTTTGTTTTGAAAATCATAATAAAATTTTCAATAAGTTATTTCGATGATAAATATATATTTTTCACAAACAATTTGATTATATAGTAAATAAATATATAGTAGTGTGGGGCAGTAAGCAAAGGGGCGTCCTCTCCGCCTGAACTGGGTAAATCAGTTTGAATTTGCACAAATTATTTTAATTACAATTTATAATAGCTAGAACAGCGGTCATTTCGTATGACTGCCGGGCTTACTAGTAGTTTTATAATCAACAGTATTTTGCTAGAAATTTCATTCTGAAGCATAAGTAATGCTATCTTAATTCTTGCCTTAGTTTAACTTTTTATATCTTAAGCCTCTCAGTCCCAATAAATTATTATTCATCCTAAAACTTCGAAAATTCATGAGTTGTACTCATTTTTGGCCTAAGATTAAAATTAAAAAAAACAAAACATATTTTGATTATTTAAAACCAAATTGAGTGGGATTTTAATCGGAATCATTGGAAGTTAAGTGGCACAAAAATTAAATATGCTAAGATGACATTTGGAATCAGTGGCAGCTAATCCAACGCAATAGATGCTTAAGATATGATAAAAGAATATATTACACCTCATTAAAAATGTAGTATCTAAAATTCATTCATTAATAGTATTGAACATTTTCATTTCATAAATTATCCAAAACTTGTGCATATTTCAAGAAAATCTTGACGTTCTATATGTTTCGGTCCCTGACTGACTGACTGTATGTTAGATATTGCAGGGACAGACAGATGGACACATACTTTAATTATATAGGCCAATTATTATTCCAAATGGCATCACTGGGACTGAAAGGAGCATTGGTGCTCAACCTTGCTCCGCGGAACCCCATGGTCTCCATAACCTTGGGGTTCCGCGACACCTCTAGGGGTTTCGCAAGTGAAAATAAAATTCCGTAGGAAAAATAAAAGAGCACCCCCTTTAACTGACTAGTATTTAATATATATCTATCTATATATGTATATTCAGGGTGGGGCAAAAGTAATGACCCGGTTTTCAAGGGTTATATAAAAACACTAATACAGTTTGAGACTTAAAAAGTTTTTATATTTTGATCTGTATACAATCCCATTTTTAGCCTACTTTCCCGTAAAAGTAAAAAAAAAAAAATCATAAAGTATGAAAGAACGCTTAATGTATCGTACAAATATCGTTAAAAATAAAGAAAAGTCAAAAAAAAGTGAAGTAATTAAATAAAGATTGAAAAATGAAAAATTTGAAAGTAGGGTTTTGAGATCGGGAAAATGTGTGTCTGGTCGGTCTGTCGGTCTGTCCCCCCCTAATAACTTTTGAACTAATAGTCCGATTCGAAAAATTCTTTTTGCATTCGAAAGATCACGGCGATAACATCTCATTTCCATAATTTACTTTTTGATTTGAACAATTTTTTGTTCAATTTTGAACAGTTCAAAAAAATTTAGCATTAGCGCCTATAGGCGAAAATGAAGCAAATGATGTAAACTCTGGGTGCAAGATAAATGTTCCAATGAAAAAGCTTACTGGAAGAAGCGCTTGGCGTGAAATATCAATTTGAACAGTTTTTGTTCATTTTTGAACAGTTCAAAAAATTAACATAGCGCTTATGGGGAAATTTCAATCCTATCTAAATCCTGATCTAACGGACCGATTTACTTGGAACAAACTTTATCGGAAAGCTCTTATAACGTAGAACATGTACAAATAGAATGTTCTTAAAGACCTAACGATAATATTTTCCTATGAAATTTTTTATCGGAATTTTTAACGATATTTCTCAATGATTAAATGAATGAGTCAAAGAATGAATCAATGAACAAATGAATGAGGAAAAGAATGAATAAATGAGGGAATAAACACATGAATGAGTAAATGAATGAATAAACACTTGAATGAGTAAACGAATGAATGAATAAATGAATGGCTGAATAAAGGAAAGAATGAATGCGTGAATGAATATGTATTATCTGTTGAAAAAGGTATATTTGAAAAAATTAAGAACTAAAGCTAAAGGAGAAAGAGGGAGAAAGAGATAGCTAGATTATTAATTTGAATTTGGTGTATACGGGAAAGTAGGCTCGTATAGTTCTAAACGGAACTTCTTTTGTTTAACATTAAGTTTTGAATACCACTTCAGTAAGATGGTGGCTTTCTGCAGCAATACACTGATGCAGTATATTTTTTTACGCAGAGAGGATAGATTGCATCTTTGTGTGCATTTCATTATCTCGCGTAATGTTACGGTCCTTGAGTTTTTTTTGTGGGGTTAGTTGAAGGAGAAAGTTCCCCATAATTTAGAACAGCAGAAGGACCGAATTATCGAGGAAATATCTGCCATACCCCCCTTGAAATGTGCAGAAAAGTTTCCCAAAACTTCCGAAATGGACTGCATCTGTGTATTGGTGCTAAACGCCGCCATCTTGCTGAAGTGGTGTTCAAAACTTAATGTAAACAAGAAGTTCCGTCTAGAACTATACGAGCCTATAACTTTCCCGTATGCACCGAATTCAAATTTATAATCTAGCTATATCTCTCTCTGTCTTTCTCGTTTAGCTTTAGTTCTTAATTGCTTCAAACATACCTTTTTCAACGGTTAATACATATTCATTCAATCATTCATTTATTAAGACATTTATGTATTTATTCACTCATTTATTCATTCATTATCTTGCCTATTCATTTAATCATTCATTAATTCAAAAATATTCTTGAAAATCCCGAACAAAAAATATCATAGGAAAATAGGCTCGTTAGTTCTGGATGAACTTTCTATTTGTACATGTTCTGCGTCATAAGAGCTTTCCGATAAAGTTTGTTCCAAGCAAATCGGTCCGTTAGATCAGGATTTATATAGGATTGAAATTTCCCTGTAAGCACTATGATTTTTTGAACTGTTCAAAAATGAACAAAAATTGTTAAAATCAACATTTCACGCCAAGAACTTCTTCCAGTGAGCTTGTTCATGGGAACTTGGATCTTGTACCAAGAGTTCAGATAATTTGCTTCATTTTCACCCATAGGCGCTAATGTTAAAAAATTTTGAACTGTTCAAAATTGAACAAAAAATTGTTCAAATCAAAAAGTAAAATATTGAAATGAGATGTCCTCGCTGAGATCTTTCGAATGCAAAAAGAATTTTTCCAATCGGACAATTCGTACAAAAGTTATTAGGGGGGGGGGGGGGCAGACCGACCGACACACTTTTTCCCCCATCTCAAAACCCTACTTTCAAATTTTTTATTTTTCAATCTTTATTTAATTGCTTAACTTATTTTTGACTTTTCTTGATTTCTAACGATATTTTCACGATACATTAAGCCTTCTTTCATGCTTTATTATTATTATTTTTTTTTTACTTTTACGGGAAAGTAGGCTAAAACTGGGATTATATGCAGATCAAAATAAAAAAGTTTTAAGCCTCAAATTGCATTAGTTTTTTTATACCCCGTCAAAACCTGCTCCTAACTTCTTCTTTGTGTGCATTTCAATATCTCGTGTAATGTTAATCCCTAAGCTTTTTCTTTGTGCGTTTTTATTTGAAGGAGAAAGTTTGAAAACATCATCCGCATTTTACAAGAGCTGAACTTTACAAGAGCTGAAGGAGCGAACTATCAAGGAAATATTCGCCATACCCCTTGAAACGTGCAGAAAAGTTTACCAAAACTTTAGAAATGGACTGCATCAGCGTATTGGTGCTGAAGGCCGCCACCTTGCTGAAATGGTATTCAAAACTTAATGTAAAAAAATGGGATTACATACAGATAAAATAAAAAAAAGTTTTAAGTCTCAAACTGTATTAGTTTTTTTATAACCCTTCAAAACCGGGTCATTACTTTTGCCCCACCCTGTACAACGAACCCTAGCCCCCAAACATAATGCTATAGAAGGTGACACCGGCAGACAAGTTGATGCTGTTTTACATTAATTTTACTTTGAAATAAAAAAGAAGGAAAAAACTCCCCCAATAATTTTGTTTGTCTTTACATACATGTAAGACCAATAATGATTTTCTTAAATATATATATAATAATATAAAAATGTTTATTGGTGTGATAGGTTTCCTTAAAATTTCCTTACAGTTCTACAGAAAGCTCCCCGAATCCACAAAGTTTAACAACCACTGAATTAAAATAAGTGCTGGTTCTTTTACAGTTTTCTCCCCGTTTTGGATGACTAATAATAATTTCCTCTAATTAAAAAAAATAAAAAAGTTTCTTCCTCAAATTCAATACTATGCAGCTTTTCCAGAAATACATTCTATTTTTAGAAATGCACCTATCACTCCCACCTTTTTACTTCAATATTATCAATTCTTTCATTTTTTATCTCACCTGCGTGTTGTAGAAATGTAGAAGTACAAAAAAGCTGAAAATCTAAAACTCGTTAGGGGAAAAAAACGGATTGAGTAGTGAAAAAATAAAAGCAGTTTAAAAGAATACTATATATTAATTCTAGCCTTTGTTAAGATTTTGTTGCATTTGTTGACTTATGAACAAAAAATGAAATTGAAGCATTCTCGAAGATAGAACGGGAAAAATGGATGTTACATTTCAAGGAACATTCCATGAAAAAAGACATGCTTTTAAACATATTTACTATAAGCAAACATTTCCTGCCCTGGCATTTATTCGCAATTGGTATTCAAATAGGGAGTTGAAACGGAAAACATACAACAAAAGGGGACATATTTTCAAGAAATCAAAATAAAATTACGCTAAAAACAATGCATTTGCATTTCAAGAAGACACTGTCGTGTCGCAGGAAATACAAAGCTATAATTTACTTGAATGCGCCATTTTTACAATTCTATTCAAAGTTTCGTGAAAAAATTGAATTCCTTTCCTCCTTTCGATATCATGTTCCCGTAAGCGTTATTTTGTAGGATGTATTGTATGTTACACGAATACTGGGGGGAGGGGGGCAGGGTGATTCAGAAGTCATGATGCCTAAGGCTTTGGATCGTAAGGCTACGATTCTGGACTTGATTGGCGTCAACTGCAAGAGATGGTTCAACTGATCATGGCTGCCTGCGATCCTATAGCGGCTGTCCAAACGGACGAAAAAGTGCGTGCAAGCAGAACTTATATTTTCTGCCACTTCAGTCAATTGGCGCTGTTAGCATGTACTTAAAAGTAAGGATTTAAAGGTCTAACTATAGCAATATCATCGTGTTAAAGGCTTGAATTTCAAGACAGATAAACATTTAAGTGTCGAGGGCAAAAGTAGCTATCAAAATAAGTTGCAGGGTTATGTATTTGCCATTAAAACGTTTTTAATACAGAGGAAGAAAATAAAAAGATAGTGTTTTTGGTAGTAACACATGCAGAGTTTGAAGCTGCTTGTTAAGATTCAACTTTTCTTACATACGTATGCTTTTATATATAATGAACACAGAGCAAATTTTCTTCGCAATTGGCTGATCATATTATGTTTTCAGATTTATTTTTATTTTGAACAACAATAATTGCGCGTAATTTTATGAAATACATTTATCTTCTCATATTGTGCAGCGCAAATAAATTGGCTAGCATGTTTTTGAAAGCCGTATTGAATAGTCTTTAAATGGTTATTAGTGACTTTATTATTAAGCAATTTTCAATACATTCATGTTAATACTATTAAATAACAGCAGTTAAAAGAAAAATGACATAGGTTATGATTAATAAAGTTATTTTAAATATATGTGTTAATTGAATTATTTCAATTCCATTTATTGTAAATTTAATTATTTCAGGAAAGTGGAACAATTAGGTTGTGAAGTGACTTAGCAAATAGAGATTGGTTGAACAATTATGTAATTAAGTAAATGATTAATGCAACAATTTTTTAAATGATCAATGCTGACTTCAGTTAACTTCAACAGATGGATTATCATATAAGAGTGGCGGCTTTTTTTTGCTGGTCTCATCTAAAGCAATTGCACTAGTTAAATATTTAGAATAAAATCCTACAATATTAAGTAAGAAAGGTCAAAGATTAGGCTTTTTAAAAGAAAACGCTTCAATAAAATAAACAATCAAAGGGAAATATTTTCAAATATTGCAATTAAGTACAATAAAGGAAAAATTGAAAATAATTACTTAAAACGCTTAATTATATGCAGTTCAGAGTTATCAAGATTATTTTTAAAACTTGTAACTGACAATACATAGGTGCCAACTCCGTAAGCAAGATGGTGCATACTAATAGGTACGAAGACCCCCAAAAACGACAACCACTCAATAGGGCTAAAACTCGATGAAAGCATGCTCCCCTGTCCAGGGGGTGTCAAAAATTTCATCAAAAAATTTAATGGCGCACTCTACGACATTAACTTCACTCGTGGACGCCCCTGGATAAAATTTGGCAATTTTTATTTAAATATCCCTTTAAACATTTTTATTTAGATGACATACGCCTTGACAACAAAAAGCAATGAATATTCTCAGTCGGGGGGGGGGGGGGCAGAACCGTCCGAAAACTTTTTTATTTTACACGATCGTCCCTCCACTTTTCAAAAGCCCCCTCCCCCACTACTATTTCATTACAATAACTTATGCTCTTATCTGTAAGCCTTCCCCCTCTCACCTCTTTTTTCTCTTTTTCTGGACTACACTGAATATTCTCAATTTTTAATACCAAGACTTTGCAACCGGCATTTCTTCGATGAAATCTACCAAAAGCTTTCGGATTCTCTGATTTTCTGTAACCTGATTTTCCTTAAATCCTTTCGTAAATTAATGTTTCCCCACTTTTAAATTAGAAATCAGAAGTACGCTTTAGGGGTCATTCATAAATGATGTTACGCTTCGAGGGGAAGGGGGGGTTCGGGAAATTGTGACAAAGTGTGATAAGGGGAGGGGAGGGGGTAACAAGAAGTGTGACATCAGGCTTATACAACATAGCGTGACATGTGACAAAGGGGAGAAGGGGGTTCGTTGAATTGTGACATTTTGTGACAAAGGGGGGAGGGGGGAGGGGGTCAAATATATCGGAAAAGAGCTTGACATTATTTATGAACGGTCCCTTAGATAGTTTATGTAATTTTCTATGTTTTAAGACTGTATTGTGTACAAAATGGGTGTACTCATGAACGCGTAAAGAATCAACAACAAATCTTAGAGGGAAGTCTTCCTTCCTTTTAGGTATTTCAATTGTAACCCTTGTTCATGTGGCGCGAGTTTAATTTTAAAAAGGTACATTACTAGATTTATAATATAGATTCTCTCGCACTCATTCCACTTTTAACTTTATCATTATATACAAGCATAAGAAATTTAAACGTCTCAGAACAATATATATATATATATTTAAAAGCATAATCTAGACATAATATGAAGTTCAAAGTTTACTTTTGAGTGAAAAAAATTAATGAGCGGACCAACTTTCTTATAGCGTAAGTTGCAAAAATTACTCCGTACGCATGTTTTGGAATTAAAAGGAACCCCTTTATCAATGCGTAAAGATTTGACTAAAAAAATGTAAGCAATCCAAGTGAGTGTAAATCACTCGAATTACTTGCATCCAGATGCGTACAACTCTATTCATTGATAAAAGGATTCATCTCGTCCCGAAATATGTTTTCTGAAATTTGGGGCTATAATGACGTTTGTTTTCTTATTAATAACCTGAAGTACAAATAAATAAAACCAATGCATAAATTAATAAAACCAGTAAAGTTCGAGACATAAGGAGAAAATGCAAATGTCAGCCCTCACTGATTAAAAATATCATCTAAAGCATCAAACACACGATTTCTATTTGCAGAATAATTGAATAGGTGACATGGAGTGAAAAAAACAATTAAAATATATGCATATAAACAAAACGTGAATTTAGTAAATCCTTAAAATTATAAAATGTATGCATTCACTAATTTAATGCTTAGAAAAAACACTGAATTGCTTTCTGTCGTTTTAATTTCATTTTCGATGAAAAATTTCTTAAAAATATATATATATATGTTAGACACAATTAAACATCGGGAGACATATTTCCGATCAGTAATGCATAACCTAAAAATTTACCAAAAAGAAATCTTCATGATGCATGCTGCAAAATCGACAAAATCAATGCTTTCGTAATGTATTTCCATACAAAACTAGTACATGCTTGCAGCGCACCAGTGAGGAAAAAAATAACTATCGTTTGAACGCTTGTTCCTTTGTTCTGGCGCCGCGTTTGGACAGCCGCTATATGATCGCAGGCAGCCATGAACTGATTTAGCAACCCTATAGCAACATTTTTAAATAACTCGTTGAGATGGAAATGTAGGAAAAAGACATGAAAACGATGCTAAACTTTTTATTTATAGAATTTTTGACAAGCGCTTTCTTTTTTGCAATAGAGAAATTTTAACGTAAAAGTCTACAATCATAGAGGAGAAAATAACTGTGCTGCGAACGAGGTAGATTCAATTACTTTGAGCAAAACATTTAATGTAATTAAATAAGGAAATAACAGTGTTTCCGTAACAGACTAATGCAAGTTATGACGGTTTGACATACCTATCTGTTTATACCTATTTCATTTAAAAAATCAGACGACTTTTTATGAAACAAATATATTAAAAAAAAAGAGGTTTAGAAGTGTAATTCTCTCACAAAATTTCATTAGTGCCATGCACTTCATATAAAAGAATTTTGCGCGCATAGCAGATTAATATTCTACCCGTAACAGACTAACAGGCTAACAATAAAGGATTAAGCTTCGAAAACATCATTTTGACTTAATCATTTTAAGAGGGTTTTTTTTCCCTAGGAAAATGAGATTCGCTGATTCATAAACAAATTCCCTCTCTATGTTTTTGTTTTGCATTCAATAATAAAAAAAGTATCCATTCACAATAGGGAAGAAATTCTTTTCTTGATTGCTAAAAAAATAAATAAATAATTGATTAAATAAAATCAATAGATTTTTGGGAAGCAAACAGAAGAAGTCATTACTGCTTGACGCGCCACTGTAAACATAAAAAGAACATTTTTCTCCTAAAGTCCTATGCCACGAAAAAATATTTTTATATTAGATATATTCATCGTGTTTTACATAGTCCTGAATAAAGAGTTTTACGATGCTAAATGTATAAAACATGATTTTTATTAAAATTTTCAAATAAAATAAAAAACAAATCAGCTTTCATTTGAAAATATATAATAGAATGACCTTAAACAAAGCGATAATTTGTACTTCATCTTGATGAGACCTTCGAAATTTGAGTTAAGGGTTGTAAAAGTAAAATCATCGATTTTTTCGAGATCGATTTTCAAGATTATGTGCTATGATCACACATTTTTCTTTTGTTATAAATTTGTACGAGCAAAAAAACTGAAATTGTTTTTAATGCGGATTTGTTGTTAGATAATAAAACATTCTGAAGAAGTTTCTGATTTTCTTTTATATTTCCAAGAAGTTTTCATTTCAGTAAACAATTCCTTGATGAAACTATATATTGACTATTCCAGGTCCCGAGAAAAGCACTTTTTCTTCAAGATGGAACAATTTACTCAGGTTTTCAATCAAAGATTTCATCAGTTTTGATCCAATTTCGGAATGAAAGTTAAAAACAAAAGGAGTGCTTTAAGCTTTATCCTTTAAAACGGGGGGAGCGATCTAGGGCTTTGTGAATGATTTCAAACTTTTTGCTAGTACGTAAGTGTCAAAGATGTGGGAAAATGAACGTTTCTTGCTAGTAATAAGTAAAATAATAAATAACTAAATA
This sequence comes from Octonoba sinensis, assembly GCA_038502835.1. NCBI lineage: Eukaryota > Metazoa > Arthropoda > Arachnida > Araneae > Uloboridae > Octonoba > Octonoba sinensis. Next base: position 8,728,256 of record CM076606.1, on the reverse strand, counting down.
AATAAGCAACTTTAATACTGATGGGTATAATCGAATGATCAAATGATCACTAATCGAATCATTCAATTCTTCAAGATCATTTTAGAACTAGAATATATCATTTCGGTTGCGGGTGGTTTTCGAACGAATAAGTATCGATTTCAAATGATCGATTGTTGACGGACTGGTTCGAAGGATTTCGTAAACGAATGATAGGTAATCGAGTGACCCTTTCAAATGACTCTAATACCAAGTGATTCTTCGGAATGATTTTATGAACAAATGATTGGTTACAGCGAGTGATTCTTTTCTGAACACCAAGTCTTCATGGAATGACTCACTTGATCCCATGACTGTTACCAAGTGATTCTTAAATATTTTTGAAATTAAAGAAAAATCTTTGATCTGACACAGGGATAAATAATCGAGAGATGAATATTGAATAGTGATTATAAATACAAGAATAAATAATAAATAGTAATATGATTCTGTCAGCGCTCCAACGCAATCCCTAGATTATAAAGTCATTCTAAATAATCACTCAACATACATAATTGATAATTTACCTGTAAAATTGCTCGATAATTGTCCATTCGATTATTAGAATCAGTCGATATCCGATAATTCAATTACTCAGATCTGTCCATCTTATGAATATCACTGACAACGACATTGTTAGTGCAGAAATAGAGCTCTCATTTTATGCAACTTCTATAGAAGGAGATTCTATAAATAAATAAATAAACAAACTAAACAATCTAGAAAAAGATGGGGAAACTTCAGCAAGTAGTAGAACACACCAATCCAAGCAATTTCAGTCAAGACTCCACGGTCTACAGTTAAATGCAAACGCTGCTAACTGTTCCAAAACGGCTGCTCCGCAAATATTAAATCGACATTCCTGTTGCCTTTGTCATCTGAAATTGGGGGGGGGGGGGGGGGATCAATTGAGGGTAAAATTCAGAACGGACAAACGCAGTCAGTCAAATGAAAGTAAAGAAAAATAATACAAACATATTACAATCGGTAAATGCAAGATTACCCGAAAAATTAAATAAAATAGCCCAAAACAAGTAAAAATAATCTTAAAAAAATAATCGTAATAAATAATTGTCGTGGAGTCTTGCGATGTTGACTGAAAAGTCACTAAACGCTACTTTTTGCCAAAAAATGGTCGTCACCACTAAATTCTACCCCTTTAACTTATGCAGAAAACAAATTTTCATGTATTTTTGGATGTCCTCAACTGTAGTTTTGATGCAGATAGAGTTATCAAATAAATGAATAACTAAAAATAAATAAACCAATAATATGAAGAAAAAACTTTTTTGGGGAAAAGAAAACATGTATGGAAACTTTCCTTTACATAATCAATATAGCTCAGAAAAGGTTAAAATGTTTCCTCATGCGAACAATTGTTTTCAAATGTCCTCTTTCGCAGAACTGCTCAAACATTCATTCTAACAAGCAGCGAAAGTTCCATTTTTCTTGGTCACCATTTTCAGTACAAACAAATGAAATAAAAGACTTTTTTTCTCCATTTTATCCTCCTTTTAGCTGGATACAGACCAAGCCAAATAAAAAAAAAAAAACCCCTCGCAGCAGTCTGTTTTCCCAATCTTTTCTTCTTGTTGATTTAAAGGAAGCGCTGATTTATCTTGGCATACTATGGATAACATTTACACGCGATTTCTTATTTTCACTTTCATTGCCAGAGACTCTTTTAGTGAAGAATTTTTGTACAGAGGAGAAAATTATTTTTGAATGTAAACTTAGTCCGAATGATTGATTCACTGGGTGAAGAAACACTTTGAAAGTCACTAAACCATCTGTACGTCCTTTGGCTAGTGTTTATTCTACGCCAGGGTTTCTCAATCGTTTTGGACTTGTGGCCCCCTTAGAAGCGCCAAATACTTCCGTGGCTCCCCTTATATACATTTATAGTCAGTATGCACCTGGGGGGAAAGCCAGGATGAGGGATGCAATATATATCCAATATCCAGTGCCCCATGCCTGAAGGATCCGCACCGGATATCCGGATCTGATTTCTGAGACCCAGCAATTCCATATACATTTTTAAATATCAAAAAATTCAAAACACGCTGTAAGTTTTTTACTTGTATTTATACTTTTCAAGACATGCTAATTAACTTAAAATCAGATTTGGCATTCCGGATAACCGAATCTTTCGCACAGTGGTGGGATCGGGTTCCAGATATTTAAAAAACTGTCGGACACCTGATATCCGGTACCTTCTAGTGACTGGGGGGTCCGCTCTCCTCTTCAGTGTGCCCCTGTACATCAACATTATTTCATTTATGTGTGGTCATGCATAAAATAGGATACAAAAACACTAAAAAAAAAGTCATTTGCTGCTTTGAGAACAAGTAACATCAATCGAATATACTTGACTACGGAGAAAAATTTTAAATTAAGCAGATTTTTTCGATATGCAAACATACAACTGTAAGGGGGACATCTACATCTAAATTAGAAAATTTTTCCTCAATATGAAATTCCTAAACTGAACAGGTAAAATACAGAGCTTAAAGTAATTAAAAATCAAAGATTTATGTTTCTATAATCATTTGCATCAATAATAAAATCATTTGCTCTTTTGTCTTTTTCAAGATAAATAATAAATAATGTGCTTGAAAATAAATTGAACCAGACAGTCCATTTATCAATGTTAAGTCCAAAAAGATTTTTTTTCGTCTTTGCCTGATAATATTTTCTGGAAAAAAAAAAGAACAAACTATTTTTTAAAGAATACATTCGTAATCTCTGCAATTTTTTTCTTAATGTTTTGGCTCAAACATTATATTTTTAGCGGTATTGGTTTTAAAGTACAAATTTAATAAGTTGACTCAAAAAATATTATTTGCATATTTTTTCTGGATATTAGACCTTTTTTTATGTTCTTATTTTTTTCCCGTGTAAAGACAACTTTCGCAAGATCGTACGTCAAAGGTGAAACGCACCACACAATTTTGAAATTAAAAAAATGCATTTCAACAAAACAAAAGATACATTATGAAAAACAATAAGGAATGCATGAAACAAATTGAAACTTATTTTGCTCTTTTCCCACGTGAAAACCAAGCCATGTATGCGTTTTCATATTTTGCGCTGTGTCATACGTTGAGATTATTATTTTCTTTTAAATTAAGATATGCACTTTTGTGTTACACCTCTTCATTGATTCATTTCTTCATTTATTCTTTCCTTATGGTGAAAGATTTTAGAAGTTTGAAATAAGTCAGCCATTGCCCCTTCACAATGTCCATGGCTCCCCTATTTTCCTATTCATTCCTGTGGCCCTAAGGGGGCCATATGTCTCTCGTTGAGAAACCCTGTTCTACACAACAAACACAGTCGGGTCTTAGCCTATACAAATTTTAGACCCATAAATAATTATTATTAATAGCGCATAGAGTACGCATCAGTAGCGTATAGGGCACATATGTTGAAATGTCACTGAACGATCCTGCGCATTTTTTTCCCATATATATATATATATATATATATATATGGGAAAAAAATGTACATGTACAGTGAAACCTGTGTAAGTTGACCACTTGCGGTGCAGCACTTTAGTGGTCAATTTAGACAGGTGGTCAACTTATAGAGAGTGAGATAGCGGGGAAGGGCTAATTCCGTTCCTGACAAAAGTGGTCAACTTAGAAAGGTGGTCAACTTTACAGGTTTTACTGTATATATATATGGGCCAAACCACGATAACTGGAATTTTTGTCCCCTCCACAACCAATTTACTCTTCATTGTATTTTTTCATTTTATCGTTGGTTCAATTTTCATGTGGGAATGTTTTCAGTATGCCTTATGCACTCATAAAAAATTGAACTTGGAAATCATTAATAATGTGAAGCATTTTAGTGAGGAAAACAAAACGTTCGTTTCGGAGGGGACACTTTATTATCGTGGATAAAATCATATATTTATATAAATATAGTGAGTAAAATTCCCCCTCTCCATGAAAGTTTTACGGCAATATGGTTTTATCCCTGTGGACTAAAATATATATTGTCTTTTATAAAACTAAATTTAAAAATAAGTAAATAAATAAAATAAATAACTAAATACTCCAAAGAAGTAAAAGAAAAAAAAGAAATTTGTTTTGCAATGTATTCTGGTATTTGCTTTCTGCTTGTTAAAAAAAAAAGAAAGCTCATTTTCACTTTGATGTCACCCTTGACGTATAGTTACCCCCCTGAGAGTGTTGTCCTCAGTGACGCACCCAAATTATATTTCTGCAAGGAGTGGCCGGGGGGGGGGGGCTAGTCATAAAGACCCTTACACACATATATATACTTATACACAGATGTATATATATATATATATATATATATATATATATCAGCACTATTAAAGTTTTATAACTGTTTACAGCAATGCAAAATTAAATCTTAGATTGCTTCCTGTATCTTCACTACACTACATAAAGAGTAACACAAAGGCAAAACAACATTTACAAGGAGTTCTGGTTCGAGGGTTAACTGAGGCTTTGCCTCAGACACACATTTTTCAAGAAAAGTATACACACATACAGGGCAAAGTTCACATACCTCCCTTCTTCAGCACATAGCTTCCGGAATAGTCAAAATATATTATTTCGTACATAGCTCGAATCATTACTTGTTGTAGTTATGACTCTGCAAATGTGATGAGGTACAACAAACAACGAAAAACATACGTATCTGCATTTTCGTAACCTCGTAATCAGAAAGAATTTTATTCGTGATTATCTAGTTCTATTTTACTTAATAAAGTAAGCTAAAGCATTATTCTATTATTTGAATGTTATGACTCATAATTTCGAACATTGAACTTCAATATAAGAAACAGATGAGGGTCATTCCCAACATTTAATTTCACATCTTAAAAAAGAAATTTCTGACAAAAATCCAATTTTCGTATTATTTTGAAGGTTAGTGATTTAATTAATGTGTTTATTCTTCGTCACTACGTAGGCCTACAAATACTTCATTCTAAGCAATATTTCTATTGAAATTAACATCTTTTATGGACATTTTTACATTTAGTTCTTTTGCATCATCATTACGTAGGTTTAAATTAAGTAAAAATCTAAATTTCCAAATTATAATTGAATCAAGCTAAAATAATGTAAACTAAGTTTATTTCTGAGTAAAAAAACTCGATACATTCGGAGAAAAGTCCAATTGTACTTAGTACCGGAAATTTTTTTTGTGATGTCACTCACATAACTAAATTTTAATATATTTTTATTGAACATGTTTTGTCCCCATTAAATATATGTTTTGTACTAATACTACTAGAGGGATAAAAAAGGCAATAAAAATATTTCTTGAACTTTCAATTATTATTTTTACAGCTAAAAAGGCACAACTATTCCACAATTTTTGCTGTGAAATCTCCTGTATGCTATATGTAAATATTTTGAAAAGTCAAATAATTATTGTTAAAACTGCATGTAATCGGAATCTGCGTCTGAATAATTCCTTTACATAAAGTATCTAAAGTATAACTTTTTGAAGTTTTAACAGTAACACTTATAAAATTCATTTAGTTTTAATACTCTGCATATTTTCTCACTGCTTTTACGAATTAAATACATGAAAAAGAGAGAGAGAGAAAAAAAACTCTTAGATATATATATATATATACATATATTTTAGGGAAACGGGTTTTTTTTAACCGATGGTAATGAAAGTTAAAACCAAAAAAACCTGGTTTTTCTCAAAATTTTATTATCAACAACTTTTTCCCCATAAAAAAAAGGGAAAAAAAAAGATCAAAGGATGTGTCCCTTCCCTTAATAATGTTCTAAAATACTCTTCCACAAAACAGTTCATGCATTTACTCTACAAATAAAAAGAGTCCTGAGCCCTGTTTGTTCTTTAATAGAATTTTTTTCTCTCACAGCAATACGCACGAGATAAAAAGGTTTTTTCTCTCCCCATTCAATTCCCTTTTTTTTGTACAGCAAGAAAAAACAGACAAGTTCCCCGACTATCTCCTTTTCAAATCCTTTTAGTGTGTTGATTTAAAGGTGGGTGCGTATTTATCTTGGTATAGGTACCATTACATGCAATTTGAAAGGACCATTTCAAAAGCGGATCCATCGCGTTTGGAGGATTTTAGCGAGTAAATTGAACAGGTTGCTTTACAACTGTCGTTTTCATTCATGACTACAATATGAGACGTAGATTGGGTTTTCGTCGTCGAACGGCTTTATTTTCTCTCATATGCTGTTCTTTGGTTTAAAAAGAGGAAAGTGTTTTTTTCGTTCCTTTCATGAATGCAAATGCTCGTTAAACTTTTATTGTTTGAAATCGCTTCGTTAAATTCTATTGTGTAGAAGTTGAATTGATAAAAGCAATTAAAAATTACAATAATAATAGAAAATGAGACGCTCGAATTTGGAATATTTTTCTCTTGATTTGAAATTTAAATTATGATGTTTGTAATGATCTGATATACTGCAGCCGATTTTTAGTTTTAAATATAGTTTCTTTCAAGTGATTTGGTTATTTTCAGTATGGAAAAGGAAATAAAGTTGAAAATACAATAACAGAGCGATGGTAGTTAATTGAACCCTATTTTTTAGAGATAAACTAAAGCAAAATTCTTTTTCGTTTTTACCATGCAAAACAAGCAGCCATTAAAATTAATTATTCGTTCCTGGCTTACTCTAAATCTCTTGTTTAATATAAATAAAATGAAATAAAATATAAATAAAACCGTCATGTAATACAGAAAAGAAAATATTCTGTATTTTTTTCAATCATACTTATTATTTATAAAAATGGAAATATTTTAATCGCAAATTTCATAAACTGGAGACTATTTTTAGAACATTAACATTTCATAGTTGCATGAGGATACTTTTTCTTCCTTCTACTGTTTCGTTTGTTTTCCCTCCCCCTCCCCCGTCCGCTTCCGCAACTTCATAAAGTTAAAAATATCAAAATGTACTGGAGTTCACGAAAACAGTTGAAGAGACCACTGGAAAAAACTACTTAATGAACTTTGCTTTATGTTTTATTCATTCATTTTACAGGGTCAGGTGGGGTAAAGTGGTCATAAAATCAACGTTTTTCAACTTTCTTTGCCTATAAATATAAGAATTTGTTCAAAACCTTCAGATTTTTGCTTGTTATTTTACATTACATTATTAAAGAACAGATTGCATTAAATTTTGAGCAGAAAAAAATAAGCAAAATAATTTTATGACGCCTTCTTTCTGGGATGTATGTATGACCACTTTACCACATAGGGTGGGGTAAAGTGAGTAGTGCATGGCGTAAAGTGGTTATAATTGAAAAAAAAAAAAAACTATATAAAAGTATTAATAACCATAATACTTCAAAATGCTCAACAAAGGTTAATTTTAAAACGAAAACAACTTTATTTCCCTCAACTGAATTTATTTATGCCCTCTATTGTGGTCAAAAGTTAGCCTCATCTTTGTAAAGTCTCGTAAGGTACTTCAGTCTCTTCAGCTGTTGCATATATGGTCTTAAAACGAAGTTATGTATAAAAACCTGTTAGGATACATAATAGTAGGTATTCTTGGGTTTTAATCCGTAACTATTAGATTTTAAGTCTGTCCTTTAACTCAATACATATAATAAAACATAAATATGAAATTCAAAATTTTCCATGAAAAAATTTAAAATAGCTTTTACTTGATGACTAAATTACTTAAATAACATATTAAGAAAATAGTACTAATAAGAGAGTTCTGAATAATTATAGCTTATTAAAAATCAATGGGAGAAAAATACATATTTTAACCTAGCTATTTTTAATTCTCTCTCTCTTTTATGTATTGTTCTTGTTCGAAGAACTGATAGGTTCTAAACATTTACAGCTTAATAATACTTGTAATAAATCTGTTTATAAATGAATCACTGATACTTGAAAATTCTTGTAATAAAACGTGCTTCTAAAAATTTTTCAACACTAAACACACCATTGTAAGAAGACTTGTATTATAGTAGTTTCAATTTCTATTGCATTTGAACTCAGTTGTGTTAGTTCCGGTTTTCTAAAAAGTAAATTTAAATGGTATTTTTAAAAAATTATAATACAGTATTAGTGAAACAGTATAAGTGAAATTAGTTAAAGTGTAACTGACATCTGTCTCGTGGCTCTATTTCTAACAAAAGAAGTGCGAGCACTGTACTCTGGAAAATTTATTTTCTTGCGTAAATAGCTTGAATTCCCTCTAATAGTTAAAAATTGAAAATAAATATGGAAACTGGGCTCCTGTGAATTCCTATGAAAGTCAATCACTGGTCTACCACATAAATTAACCTAAAGTAAGTTTAGAACATCGGTGCATGTTACGTCTAATACTACACTTTACCCCATATTACTTAAACTACTGTAAAATAATATATAAAATAAATCTAGCTTCGCGATTAGTGAGGAAGTATTTTGAGATCAGTGTAAAACTACCTGCACAGTCCATTTGGTGCAAATTCTTTAAAACAAAATGTCAAAGAGAAGTTAAAAGAGCTGTTTCAATTTCAAAGTGCTGTATAAACAAACAAATCGAGTGCTTTCCCCTGCTAGAGTTGCTATTAATATAATTTTGTATGCAAAATTTAACTTTGAATTATTAAAATCTAAAATAAAAATTTTAAACCAATTCCTTTATTTATTTCAAAGCTATAGCTTTTTATTTGCCGTATGTCCACTTTACCCTATTGCCCACTTTACCCCATCTGACCCTAACATAAATGTTAATTCTAACTATACGAGCCTACTTTCCTTTAGCACCCAAATTCAAATTTATAATCTAATTTATAGTATAGTTAAAATTAGCATTTATCTTATAAAATGAATGAATAAAACATAAAGCAAAGTTCATCAAGTAGTATGTGGAGTAGGTCGTTTTTCCAGTGAACCCTTCAGTTGCGATTTACTTAAAAATGTCAGTTTATACGTTTCGTAAGCCAATTAAACATGATTTAATAATTTAAACTAGTGCTTTATGTTTGTAGCTTTGGCTAAACTTTTGTAATCCAAAACTGAAAAAAAGCTCAATGCTTGTAGTTTCTAGAACTTATTCAACGTCAGAGTAAAATCCCCTCACTACATATATACAGGGTGGGCCATCTAACGTTTGGAATTTGAACTTAAGCTATTTTGACTTTGGAAGGTTATAATGAAGGGTACAAGTTGAAAGAAATTTAGTTTAGTTTTCGACATTTACGAAATGATACGGTTTCGCTTGAACAAAGTTGGGAAATATTGAGAACTTACTTCCAAAGTGGTGAGTCTTCTAAACAAACGGTAAGAAATTTACGATGAAGCTCACTTCCATCTCGGAGGCTATGTCAATAAGCCAAATTGTCGCATTTGGGGTTCAGAGAATCCACACTTGACTATTGAGCAGCTAATGCATCCCCAACGAGTAACTGTTTGGTGTAAATTTTGGTCCGGTGGCATCATTGGGCCATTTTTCTTTGAAAATGAGCAAGGAGCCGCCGTTACCGTCAATAGCGAACGTTACTGTGCCATGCTAAACGAATTTTTGTTTCCAAAAATCGAAGAGGATGACATGACTGACATTTGGTTTCAACAGGACGGGGCCACTTGCCACACAGCCAACGTTACCATCGATCTTTTGCGCACTGTTTTTGGGAATCGAATAATCGGCCGAAATACTGATGTGAATTGGCCGCCTCGGAGCTGTGATTTGACCCCGTTGGATTTTTTTTGTGGGAACCCTTACAGATAAATGTTGCGCTTACCACCCAGAGACGATTGATTCCTTGAAACACGAAATCGATATTGCCATTCTTGCGATTGGAGCCCAAACAATCGTAAATGTACTAAAAAATTGGGTTGATCGGATGGGGTACTGTCAAGCCAGCCGTGGCAGTCATTTGAAGGATGTTGTGTTTCATTCATGAATGAAAATGTTCAATCTTTCTAATAAAGTCATAATTTTGAAAAAATGTTAATTAGTTGTTATTTTATAGCCGATTCAAATTCCAAAAGCTAAATGGCCCACCCTGTAGAAGAACGTGATTAGACTAGTGAATTCGTGAAAACAGAATTTTTTTTAAACGATGGATAATTCTAACTTTTCTATCATATTCTTATTGAAAATAAAGATAATAGGCGAATACAAGGATGTCATATTCTAAATGAGTGACGAAATAAAAGGGTCTTGTACTAACAATGTAAACTTGGAAAAATGATAGTTGTAAAAAGCATAACTCTGCTGTTAAAATTCTGTAACTGAGATAATTTCTGCACACGTGCAGGTTCAGTTGGGGTAATTGTAAACAAGGGGTAAATGCAAACAAGCTTTGTAACTGCACTTGCGGTGGTTTTGAAAACTTAACTGTAGGTGAGTGATGAATTGCTACATAGGAAAGTCATTGAAAGAGTTTCGTTTGTTTCGAAACAACTGCGGAGGAGTCACCATTGTTTGAAAATGATACGGTGAAAAAAATTATTTAACAAAGTTTTGTGATCTTACACGTTCCTCTCCAGCTCATCTACGAACGCGAAGTAAGCGGTTTCAATCATTTTTTTTTGCCATCTGGAATGTTGCTTAAAACATTTAGCTATGAATTTCCTCTTCTCTGTTACACTGTGCAACACGAAAAATGCCCTTTGGACGAAAATGTCTGTTTCTGATGTATTTTTGGCTGAAAATTACTTATCTGCGATTATATTTTGCCTATCACGTACCATTTTCCCAAAATTCCGCATTTTAGCTTTTTTCGTATTATCTGGATAAATTTGCATATTTTTGTAATTTATGGACTTAATTTATTATAAATTATATCTTTCTCATTAATAGTGAAATCGTTGCCATTCTGGAAACCTTTTTAATGAAGTTAGGTTACTTTAGCGGCATTTTTGGCAACAAAAGCTTTATCTACTTCTCGAAGTTTTGAGTCTTTTACAAGACGACAAAGGCATTTTGTAGACTATTTTACGGAGCAAGAAAAAATGGTACGCTGCTGTGATGTGAATGTACTATTTCACGCATTAGTCCATGAGCACAATTCAGAGTGGCGCTTGTTTATCAGTGCTCCTCCATCTAAGTATTTTTTCCAACTATTCATTCCTGTAGCATATCCTGCAAGCACAAAGGAAATTTCAAAATTACAAAACTACAAGTGGCAAAAGCTTATCAAATGAGCCAATGATGATCTACAATGTGCCTTTTTTTCACAAGTGCACATTAAACTTGGTTTATGGAAATATTTGTAAAAGCTCTGGGCAGAGAAGAAGTGGCTTTCTTGCATTTCAGGAACAAACTCAAAAATTTAAGTGAGGCAAAAGTAAAAGAAAGGATTTTTATTGGCCCACAACTTAAGGAAGTCCTTTCATGATGAAGAGTATGAAAAGAAACAGTCAGAAGCCGAAAAATCAACCTGGCTGGCCTTTAAATCAGTGCGCTCACCTTTCCTTTGAAATGGAGAATGCTGAAAACTACAAAAAATTTGTGGGTGACATGATAAAACGCTTTTGTATTATTAGGTTGCTATATTTCATTAAAACTACACTTTTTGGGCTCCCATATTTACTTTATTTCTCAAAACCTTGGTGCAATTAATGATGAGCATGGGGAAAGGTTTCATCAGGACATCTCTGTTTGAAAAGCATTTCAGCGCTCGATAGAATGAAAGTATACGAATTGAATATCTGTTTGAAAAGCATTTCAGCGCTCGATAGAATGGAAGTATACGAATTGAATATTGCTAAACTGTTATCAGGGCGGACCAATAGATGCCCACAAGAAGAATTGGCCAAGAAAAATCATTTTAGCATTTGTGTTTTCAATAAGTAAGCCTGAGTTACATTCTTCTATAACCAAACTGTATAAATACGAGAAGTGGGTCTCCAGCAAAAACGCTACGTGATGGTCCATTTTGGTTTGGATATATGAATCAAGCACCTTTTGTTTATATAGAATCACATAGTTTCATCTAAAGGACAAAAAAAAAAAAAAAGTTCAAATTTGTTGCACAGTGTTATTTTTCATGTGCAAGTTACGTGTTTACAATTGCACCATAACTACTTAAATCTATCGTATTTACAGTCAAAAAGTCAACATTTTTGCACACAAAATTACTCACAGGGATATAGTATTGGCTACAATTCTGACACTTTTTTATCTTTGAATTCATTCAAGAGGTAGGGAAAGGATCAAAAGTTAATTAACTGCAGTAACAAAACTCATCACTTTTATCATTATCTCCCAACAAGTACTGAAATGCAATCGATTTGTATTTTATTTTTTGCTTTATTATTATGCAGCTCACCTAATTTAAAACCGATGAGCTTAATGATGCGAAGTTGGATTAACGACATTTAAATGGTTTCGCATTTTTAGGGGAGGGTGGGACGTTGGTAAAACTTGCAAAAAATCACTTAGTTCTATTGCCTTTAAACTTAAATCCATTAAATTAATCGAACGGTACGTGTGAACTTGATGCTATGTTAGATTTGAGCCATGAAAATTTATGCAAACGTTTGTTGCATACTTCAACTGTCATTACAAATTTAACTATTAAACTAATTTAATGGTAACATTACTTTAACTCAAACAGAAACTTTTATAGATTTTCTGTTCCAATTTCTTTGCGTTCTAAAAGGATTAAAAGCATTGAAAACATCATTGTTGTATTTGTAAGACATCAATCAGAGTTATTGAAAGTCATCCAATTCCGTATCGGTATGATGTGTTTAGGAATACGGTATATCTAAAGCTTCTATAATAAATATAGACTGCGTGGTTGCTCTTTTTGGCATGTCTTGATTTTTTGCGATGTTTCATTCGCTCTCACATTTAAACGTTTCACAATTTGGCGAGATTTGGTAATGTTTGGTAATGTGACATAATTCCAGAAACTTCGCTCTGGTAACACTGGCTTTTCCACAGTGAAAAATCTCATCCAAAATTCTTGATGCTTCTGCTAGTATATATATATATATATATATATATATATATATATATATAGTGACCTCAGGCACAGCCAGTTACATCGCAACATAAACAAAGCTACATTGGTTGTTTGGTGTCGTGTCCATGGGGAGAACTCCATTTGACCATGAGTGTGCAGAACACAGCTGGATATCTCCTTGATGTTTTCGGAATATAGACTCTCTTCGTTGAAAGGGGAGAATTTCCCGAGCTGAGCCAGAGATCTTAAAATGGCAGGGCAGTCAAAAATGTGTTTTGGTGTTAGTGGAAAACTATCGCAATTATTGCAAAGACGGTAGATTCTATTGCCATCTCTTTGGATCTTCATATCTCGATAGTGACCGGTTCTAATGCGAGTAATATATTTAGTGAGGTCTCTCTTCTGTATTTTTTGTGTAGGATTGTACCATTGGAATACTATAGACATGCTTAAATAAACTTCAATATATTCTAGACAAACACTTCACGACATTCACAATACACTAACAAAAACTCATAACATAGCGGCACTGCCGCCCATTGTACTGCTTCGTAGAATGGAAAATGAAACGTACATATCAACGATAAGTAGAAGTAGTAGTCGCATAGAAAACATTGTAAGTTGAAGTAATTGTTTTAACTGCAAACAATAATTAATATGAATTAAGATAAGTATAAATATAAATGAAATATATAACAATCTCTATTTGAAGGGTCCACTGGAAAAACGACCTAAGTCACATACCACTTTTTGAAATTTGCTGTATGTTTTTTTATTCAATTATTTTATATCATAATTGTTAATTTTAACTATACGAGCCTACTTTTCCGTAACACCCAAATTCAAATTTATAATACATATATTTATAATACATAATTTATATTCATTTATTATACATAATTTATAATAAAACATAAAGCAAAGTTCAAAAAGTAGTATGTGAATTAGATCGTTTTTTTTAGTGGACCCTTTATTTGCGTTTATTTCACAAATCTGTGAGCCTTTTTTAATGGCGTTTTCTCTTAGACGGCATCTTGCAATCGCATTTAAATCGTCAACGGTTCATTTAAAATACAGCTTTAAAGCAAATTTCCTGAATTGTTTTATTTAGTACTTAGTTTTGAAAAAAGAATTAAGTTCAGGAAAAAAAAAATGAGGGGGACACATCATTTTACTGGGAAAGGTTTTTATTATGTGTTCTTATACAAAAGCAGAAAGAAAGGGGTTGGCGAGCTCGTGCGATAAATTATTCGCTTAAGGTTCAGCTTAAAAGCTCAGCCCTATTATTAACTTTTAAAAATGTTACCTTTGTAAAAATTTGGTACTTCAATCAACACGAATGTTACTTGGAGTAATGATGACATTACTGACACTCTGATTGGTTTAAGAGGTAGTAAATACGGTACAACTTTTCAAAAATATGTTGCGCAACTCTAAACAACTTTTAGAGAAATGCACGAAGGACAGGCAGCTTACATTGGTAGAGAATTTTGGTTCACAGAACGAAAGATAGCTCGAACAACTTTTGCATGTTAAAATAGAAGTTTAAAAATGATGTCGAGCTTTTTTGTTAGTTGTTCTCAATTTTAATAATGTTTTCTACCCTCTGCATTACCAAAATTAGAGAAAATACGTGTCACAGTAGGCCCAACGCTGTTTAGAGTGATCACAATGGTAGCAAAAAACGTATGAAAAGTAAAATTTTAACTGAATTTTTAAAAAATAATGTTTCTGTTCATTATGTGCTTTTAAAATTTGAAATGTTTGATTACTCAGTTATACCAGGGCTCTCATGATAATAGACCCTAAGCATTCACGGAAAATTTCACGGAATAGCAAATAAAAACTACTACTGTATTGAAATGAAGGTGTTCTATTGCAAGCCATTTTCATTTTAAATTTTGAAGTTGGTTTTCCTTCAATGCACAGTAAATAAAAATTATGAAACTAAATGACAGTAAGTACTGATGAACTATTAGGAACGATTCCTTAGCTTGCACAATGAATAAGAGCCTTCATGTAGTCTAAAAACAGCTGTAGGAGTTTTACGGATCAAACTATTTTCCAAATCATAACACAAATTTTTAAAGCATACCATTAAAAAATGCTTAATTGGACTTAATTACCGTAAACTTTAAACTAGTTTAATTGAAACTTTTAAGCTAAAAAATCTTTTAAAGAGAACTCAAAAGTTTTTTTAACATATTCACTACATATTTCTTTAAATTATTTTTTATTGCTGCAATTATTAATGAACCAATTTTTTAAGTCTCAAATTAACGTCATTAACAATCTTTTTCGCTTTGTAATTCATTAATGAAATTGGATATTCAGATGAGCTTAAGGAGAAAAAAATGGTAAAAATTCTGCTTACTTTAACAAATCTTAATTGATTACCGGCATTGAAATTAGGAAGACGAAATAAATATGGCTATTTGCATATCTCAGAAGCGGGCATTAAACTTTGTAAAATAATTAATAGAAGAAAAAAAATGTGGGGACATTTTTCATTAAGTAATTCAAATATGTAATTACTGCATCGTTTAATGTAAAATATAATTTTTTTTAATAAATAACTTTTTTGAGCATGAAAGCAAAGCTTCTGTCAATTTGTTTCATTAAATATTAACCACCACAGGATTACTTTATTATGTTTTTGTTGATGCAATACTCGATTTTAAGCAAACTGCAATTACAGAAACTTAAGAAAGTTTTCCTAGCTATTTTCCAGACCTTAAGAATCGCAGATACTTTTTGATAACCCAAGTTTGCCAAAAGTGACAATAAATTCACTTTACCAGCGACAGCAATTCCAATTTAAATATTTTGTGTACAAAGTTTTCTACAATCCGAAGATATCTTGTATTTAGCTTTAGCAGATGCAGGTTTCAATTTATGAAGGCCAAATATTGCTGTTTGGATATAAATTGAAAACCAGATAGTATCGTTCTTAAAAGTAAGTGAAGGGAATTGAAAGAAGTGTATAGGATAGTATCCCGTAAGGGCACCTTAATCGACTAGTTTTATACTGTGAAAGTGGGAGTTCCTAGAGTATTCTAAATTGCTATTCCAAAATTCATTTTCCAATTTGTTTGAATTTAAAGTTTGTAATGCAAAGGATTTATGATAAATTCTTAGAGCATTTAAATTTCATTCTAATTTAGTTTAACGCACATATGTGAAAAGTTTTTACCTTCATGCTAATTTTTTTAACGCGCATATTAGAGTATGCTTCTTTCATGCTAATTTATTTTAGCATATATATTTGAGTATTTTTATTCAGTTCGGATTCAAGTGAAATTGATCAGATTAATTAGTTTAACGCCACCTCTTTTCGTGTTCTGCCAATGAGAGTGTCTCTTGTACGTTGTGAGTACTTTAAGAGAAATCCTTAGGAATATGTGGGGGAAAAAGTGGGGGATTGAGTAAATACAGTACAGTCTACAGTGTTCTCTTGTAACTTACTGGAGATGCTGGAAGTGTCATGCGTGGATCGTTTGCTGACGAGACCGCAGGGTCTGGAAAGTGTCGGTGACGATATCCTGCGGGATAGCTTAGATAGCAGTCATAATGATGGTTAGGAGATCTTCGAAAGCGTAAGAGCTGTTTTTATACTTTTCCTTTGAAAGTTCCCTACACGAAGAAATCACAGGGTACTAAATCTGGAGGACCTGATGGTTCAGTTTAGTGCCATGGCATGGGACGCGTTTTGGAGGAAACACTCATTCAATGCGCGTGTTTTATGTTCTAAGGATCCTTTCCACTTCAACTAACTGTTTCTTTACTCATCCCTCGACAACAAATTCAGTCACTGTCACTCATTTTCCCACACAAGTTACACTTTTAAAAGATTCAATCTTATACATTGACTTTACAACGAACATATTTGTTTCGTGTAATATGAATCTTCCCTCATCTTTGCAAACAATTAAAAATAATTCTTAAATATTCATTATGATAGGAAGCTCAAATTTTCGTGCAAAATGGCATCAAACATAAGGAAGAAAAATAGACATACGAAATAATCTCTCACCCATCCCGACTATTCTTTTGTCTAGAATTCTTTAGAAATTTCTCGAATGGACAACCCTTTAGAAGATCTAAACGATATCATTATTTTTATTCCCGAATGTTTCTACTGCGAAATCATCCCTCCCGCACGAATTCTTCGAAGTCTCCCCACCCTCTTCTCTGCTCATCCCACCAAACTGTCAGTTTGGAATGTTATTGATCCCTTGTCTCCTCGCCATCGGTGTCACCCGACACTGCCATTGGAGGAAAAAAAAAAAAAAAAAGAGCCGATTTATTCCGGTATTGATTTCTTTCACCTCGTTGGGTCTTAAAAAACGGTTTTCCCAGATGGATCAATTTCGATTAAGTCCGTTTTCGACTCCCACGAGAAAAATCAGTTATACGAGGCTCAAGCGGCAACACATTTTTGTACTTGAAGAAAGTATTGCTCAGTGATTGAAAATATAATTATCGCTGTTTAACGTTGAAAGGAGACTTAGCCCATATGAATAATATTCAGTCACCCCCAAACAGTTGTACTTTTGTCTTAACGAGGGCTTCTCAACCGGTGGTCTTCACAAAAGTTTTCGTATTCCATGAACATCTATACGATCATTAAACAGCTTACGATTTTAAATGCATTATTGTTCATTTTTCAAAGGCCATTATGCCATACACACCTTAGAAACAGCTTTTTCTTATCGTACGAAACATTTAAATTCCAAACTTAAGGGCTCTATGTATACGAGCCGACGCCTCAGTCATTTTAGATCAGATTTTTTATTGTTAATACTCTTTTATTAGTTACACTTGTATGTAATCAAATCTTGCAGTTCAATTTGCATCCACTTCTAGAGGTCCAAATTCTTTGAAATTTTTAATACATATCAAAACCCTATGACAATGCAACCTGACAGAATGCATTTTTTTGGAATTCGACTAGGTGATTCTTTTATTTCAAAATTTTTACATAAATTATCTACTATGGAGGAGAAAAACTTCTTGCCTATATTGACATGGTAGATCAATCGAAAGCTCTGAATTTTTTTCGCACGGTGGAATCTGCTCAAACTTTGTAAATTAATTAAAACACCAAGCTATAAACTTTAAAATTAGATCATTTAAGAATTTCCTTAAGCTAAATCATTATTCAAACTTCTTCTCAACTCTTTGTGAATAGGATGGATAAAATTATGCTTGTTTCTCGTGAACTATTTGATTAAAGTTTCCCTCTTTCCAATGCACTAACTCCCGCTTTTTACTTTCTTGTATGAAGTAAAGGAAGTATTATTTCTGTTTAATCACTGGGATCATTCATAAATGATGTCACGCTTCGAGGGGGGAGGGGGGGTTCGTGAAATTGTGACAAAGTGTGACAAGGAGAGGGGTAACAAGAGGTGTAGCATCATGCATTAGGCAACATAGCGTGACGTGTGACAAAGGGGGAGGGGGGGTCCGCTGAAGTGTGACATATTGTGACAAAGGGGGGGGGGAGGGGGTCAAGTATATGGGAAAAAAGCGTGACATCGTTTATGAACGGCCTCACTCATTAATGAGTTTTGCTGAGTTTTTTTCCGTCGAGATCGTACGTACTCGTACGTATGGACAATGGACATCTGAAATAAGCAATTTTAACCACCGATGCATTTTAGCAAGTTTTGCAGCAGGTGCTAAAATTTTGTACGTATAATATCAGTTCTAGGTATAGTCGTGCATTTCCCTTTTTTGGTTGCAATCGGATGTTGCAAAGGGCTTTCTTGACGAGCTCTTCTTTCTTTTGCTTTCTTAACTAGGGTTATTTTTCTTCCCTGCCTAGGGACAATTTGTTTTGGAGTCGTTAAATGAAATGAAAATGCTATGGTGAGCGCCACTGTCATACACCAAGACTCGATTGTTCGCATTACTAATACATTCAAATTTGATCTAAAACTGAAAAAAATAAAATAAAATTATAGTTTGAACAACTAAAAACCACGCTTTTGCATCACTATGAATTGAAAAGTAATAAAATAATATTTTAATATAAAGATATGTAACAGTAGTGATAGATGTCTCACAGCTAAGAGCAACTTCATTATTTTTAAGAGCATAAAAAAATCAAAGCAAAATGATTTACCAAACTTTTAACTTGAATTGAAAAAAAAGCGTGTTGGATTTTTCTATTTACATTTTGACTTAAAACAACTGGTATCAAGTCCCCACCTTTTTTTAAGTATCAAAGTTAATAGTTCGATCTATCATTTTATTCTGATTATTTTAAGCTCATTCAAAAAACTAAATTAGTCTTAGCTGTGGAACATATATCGCTACTGTTACCTATCTTTATATCCAAGGATTATTTTATTACTTTTTTGTCCATAGTGATGTAAAAGCTTCCTTTTCTAGTGTTTTTAAACCATAATTTTATTGAAATGCTAGACTTACCAGAACGAACTTTTTGGAATTATGTAAAATTAACAAATCTCTTCAAACTGAGAAAAGTTTAAATGCCATAGAAAATGAAGCATTACCAAACGGTGTTTTAATATATGCTAGAAAAGACAACCACGTAGAACACCCGTTCTGATCCAAAATGGCGGATACATTGCCTGTCTATACAAGAGCTCTACCCAAACTATCTCCTAGTCTACGACGTCTTGAATCTAAGAGAAAATTTTATATAGGTTGGTACTTATCGGTTATATGGGAGTTTTGATGCCAAACTTGCCAAAACGAAGGAACAACGCCAAATCCCCCCCCCCTCAATGTATCTCTGCTATTTTCTTCAATGAATTTAAATAGATGACGCATTTTCCCCCCATAAAGATGCGATTTATTAACATCGGTTCGCTCGAATTGTGAACCATTTTGTTATTGTTACACTCTAATGAAAGTTATCTTGCTACTTCCCTACGATCTGGAACTTGCCAATGAAAAGAAAGAAAATGCTATAAATATTTTCAAGACAAGTTTGTTAATTTAAATTTATGAATCTCCTATTCAAACTTATCTGTTTATCATATGATACAACAATACATGGTCCCTATAAACAAAAAGTTCGTGCATAATTTGGAAAACTGTCTTTATCATGGACTCTATAAAAGACAAGTACGCAGAGATTTCTACATAAATCAGAACTTGGAAGAATTTTTTGGGGAAAATTCCTCTACTCTCCTTCGATCGAATCTTCTTCTGGGGGATTTTTACTGAAAAATATACCTTCAATTTCTTAGAACTTCATTACGAATTATTGAGGATACGTATACTAATATACTAAATGAAGAGAAATGAATCATTCCTCGAAAACTACCATCGATCTATGACAAGTTAGCTTTTGGAAAAGTTATCTCTGTTTTTCTCCATGGAGCACCTGCGATTATATAGAATGGACTAAATCTTTTTGCGAATTTAGTAGAAAAAAATGTGTCCTTTTTTCCATCAGTCTTTGAAAGTAGTGAAGCTGCTAGATGGGAGGGAAAGGGGAGGAGTATTAAGAAGTTGCTGGATGGTGGGATAGGAGGTTTATACAAAGCAAAAAATGTCATTAATCAATTTAATTGTATTGAAACAAAAGATCTATCAATGAATTTCTTTTCAAAGCATTCTCGGTTTTAATAGAATTGATTGAAATATTTTTTTTCCTTCTTTGATTAAAAAAAAGTTTTTATACATATTTTTTTTCATTTTTTTCTTTTAAATTCTTCAATTTAGTCTCCCATCAACGTATTTGTAATAATTTAAAAATAGGTTAATCTTAATTTTTCCGAAATTGATTGGTAATACTTGTGATTAATTAATTTTTCGGATACTTCCGTACGATTAATTTTCTGAAAATTATTTTCAAATAACCATATTCTTAAATTAATCTTACTGGTTCGTTTTCTACTACACTTAGTAGATGAAGAAAAGGTTAAAATGCCTCATTTTTTATACCGATTGATTACATTCTCGATAGCTGCCAAAACCAAGTAACAATGCAGAGCAGTTTTCTTTTTGCAGTTTATGTAAATTCATACGCTGAGTAACAAAGTTCTACTGTGCACTTTTCCTAAAACCAGTTCACATTCAGGGACAGACTGCACACAATCGACAGAATACTAATTTCTGATACCGAATGTCAGTTATTATATCATTAAAAAATGAGCATAACTAATTGAAATGGCCCTGCCACTTTTCGGTATAGTATTACTCAGAATCCATTAATCTCACCAGCGTAGTTCTGCTTCGCTGTCACTGAAATAGTGTTGCTTCCCTCCCTGAAACAGGCACCTCACTGCTACTTTAATATTTTTTTTAGAACTTGTCAATTATACTTATTTCAGAAACTTGTGACGGGCATATATGCCGCACTATATGTGACTTCGAAACTTTCGCCTTTTTCACCACTTCACGAGAAAAATAAGAGAAAAAAAAGCTCAGAAATTTTAAAAAGATAATTATATATGTATGTAAGTTTTTTATGAGTTAAAGTAGCAGTTAATTTAGACTCAAAGCAAAACCTGATACTTTACAGCGTTTTGGAAAAATGCTGTGCCTCAAATATACAGGAACCTATCCAGTCGAGGCAATTTTTCCGCCCCTTTTTCCAATAATTGCTTTTTTTTTTCGAGAAACTGCATCGATTGAATGCACGAAACACAGTCATCTATTCTTTTTTCCCCCATGCTCTTTTAAAAGTGTTTACTCTGAAAAACATGAAAAGCTTTGTTAAAAATTGGTAAGTGCTATTTTCGGCGAGAAAAATCAATGACTTATTTTAAAGATTCCCTTTTTAGTTACGCAAAATGAAGAGTCAAAAGAGTTGTGTTACCGCAGCTTTCTTTGTATCAAATAATAAAGAGAAAATAATCTTAAAACGAAGGAAAATGAAACACAAGACACAAGACGTTCAGTTATATTGTCTCAGCTATATATGGATAGTTCAGTTACCCAAATCGATTAAGTTCATGTCTAAAAATATTCTTTGTTCCAGATCTAAAAGGGTTCTATTGACGCCTAGTAAGTGAATTTATAATAAGATTTGATTGACCATATTTCTAACCATGTGACAGAAAAAATGTTACGCTAGTGCTTGCTTAGTTCTATAGAACACTTCATCAGGTTTCTCAAGTACTGTGATTGTGAAGGTTACCGATTTGGCAATCAGGCCATCATATAATAGTTAGTAGATCATAAGGATAATTTCATAAAATTAATTGATAGAAAAATAAAATAAGTATGACTAAAATTCTATTCTTGTCTGTGTTAAAAGTTCATAAAACAACTCAAAAACAATTTCTACGAAGCAGTTCAAATAATAAATTGATTTTAACACCTGATAAAACGAGTAAGTTTTTGGAAGACGGCTGCCATATACATCATATTTTAGCTTTTTTTTTGTTTTGCTTCGAAGGAGATTGTTTTTTCCCTTAGAAATTTTTCACCCAAATGCATTTTTGAGAATACTTGGACTTTTAATCCAATTTCTCTGAATTGTGGACATGGTAAAGTAAAAGCTTACGACAGGAATATTTTGTACGACTTTCATCCAAAAAACATAAATAATAAATAATTAATAATATATATATAAATAGACAAAGGCAAAACAGTTAAGAACCATTTTCTCTTCTGTTTTTCAACCAATTTTCTTACCTTTTTTTTTGTTTAGTAGCTATTGACGAGTTTTAGTGATATCAAGTAAAAAATTTTGGTAACAGTTTATTATTAGTTAATTATTTTCCCTTTTCTTTTGTCAGGCAAGCCTTATTTTTTATTGTAATGTAATGTTATAGATAGAAGATGGCAACATGTCTTGGTTGAGTAAATTATTAAGCAATAAATATAACGCTCATTCTTAAAAAGAGTTTGTTGTCATTAAGCAGTAATACTAAAAGCAATTATAATAAGAATTTGAGTGAAGGCTTCTCTGAAACGATGGAATGAAAAATAAGAATAGTGTATAGAAGCAAACATTTAATTTTCAATTGCCTCTCAACTTAGTACGAAATCGACAGAAGTACAAGCGACTACATTTATGAGAGCAATGGGCCCTGCGGCGATAAGAATTTACAATACGTTTGCGTTAAGTGAGGATGATCAAAATGAACTCGACGTTATAACCACCAAATTTGGCGAATAATACTTATATATCACTTACTTATAGAATAGATACTTATAACATTACTTAAAATAGCGTAATGTTTTAAATGCTAAATTTAATGATTACGGTCGAATTTCGACTGTTGAGAGAACTCTAGTAATGATAAAACTGTCTCGTGTGTGCACACTCTTACTGCACTTGTACTTTGATGATTGTTGAAACGATTTATTAAATATAATAGTTCAAGCTTTAATATTCCTATCGTTCAACTTCAAGAATGAAGCATCAACAATTCGACTGCAGTTGTAGTTGTTGAAAACGATTTATTAAACATATTATATCAAAATTGAATGTCACTATTTTCCCAAGTAGAACCTAAAGAAAAAAAAAAAAAAAGAAAAAAAAAAAGAACTGAAAGACCGACTGTTCGATCGCATTCATTTGATGAAAGTTTTGGAGAGGTCTATTTAAAAGGGTAAATCTAAAAGAAAAGAAATGTTAAAGGGTACATGGCTGGCTATGAAGGCTTTTTGAAGAAATAGCAATTGAGAAACGATATTAGCACATCGTAACACAGAAATAAGAGTTACATAACCTTAATTTTTTGAAATACTTCTGAAATTGACAGAAATGAAAGTAAAAACTTATATTTTTGATCAGGATTTTTGAAAGTTCGAGTACAACTGAGATAGAAAAAGTGATGAAAAAGCAAGCACACTGCATCAAAATCATTTTGAAATAATTGATTTAAATACCATTTCCATTTTTTACTAATGATTCACGAATTTCATTATTCTATCTACTCAGAATAATGAATGATTCGATCGACGTGATTTTTGTTCAGCGGGAATAAAATAAACTACTCAACAAATTTTCCGAAAATACGAAAAAGAAAAGCAGTCAGAAAGCATAAAAAAAAAGATTAAAAAATTTAATCAACATCCTGCAGATTATAATTTAGATTTCTTTTCGTGACTTTACGTTGTAAAGGAGAGTTATTCAAAGAGCCCATACTTATATTTTCTAATGGGATCATTTTGACGAGCAGACTGAGATTGATCGCAGCAAGGTTCATTAAAATAATGATTTTTTTTTTTTGCATATTTCTTTTTCTGAATATTTTCTCCAGTATTAGCACGAAAAATATTTCTCAATTTAAGGAAGATATCGCCTTACTTCAAATATTTTTTTTGTGTGTAATTAGTAAACAATATTAAACAAGCGAACACTTTTCTCAGAAAACCTTTGACATTTTATCGTGGCAACAGCTGTGAAGCTTAATAATGGACATTAACATGATTTTTTCAATTGGTAGGAAGAAAAAAGAAATTTTGAAGCAACTTTAGCTAATTTAAATTTTATTTCCTTAACAAACGCCTTAATTTTGTTTGATTCTTCCAACCTGAACTCTTATATATTTTTTTTAATAAATTTCCTTTTAAAAATTGTTTTCATTTAATTAACAGTAATTTATCAAGTTATCAAAAAAACATCACTTTATCATTCCTTTGTAGAAAATCGTGTAATTAATATAGCGAAGCATGTGAAAAATTGTCTCTGTTAAAAATGATGATGTTAGTGCCACCATTAGTATTGCTGAAAAGTCTCCACCTAAATTAAGTTTGTGAAATAAGGTTTGTTGATTGTTTCTATTGGGATTTGTTGCCTTAAAGTCTTGCTGGGCTATACTGCGGTCATATAGTTTGATAAATTAAGAAGAATGTGTTATAAAATAGAATGGACGCTTTTAATAATAGAAGCGGATAATTTTGGAAGTTTCAAAATAAGTGAAACTTCTACAAGGTATTTATTACAGTACCTACCAAACAAGATTTAGATTCGGCAGTACAAACGGTTACGACAAACTATATCTGCATACAAATTTATCATTACATGCATGGATTTATTCGAAATTGCGAGCCGCAATTTCACGAGTTTGTATGAAAGTATACGTAACATCGCACAGCACATAGAACATGAAAAAAAAAAAAAAAAAGAATGCTGCGCTTGACATAAAACCACAGAGTACAGAATAAAAATGATATACACACGAATTATGCTGGAAACAATGTTTTTAATCAGTTTTCTAAATTAAGTTGCACTGCTCTTGGCGTTCAAGCATAAAAATTTTGGGAGATTTAAATGTCAGTGAAATTTCTTTTCCATGATAATTGCTCAGGTTTTCTATCGAGTTAAGATTAGAAAATTTTGCCGCCCGTGGTTTTGCTGGATGGCATCATTTTCCAAGAATTTGTCCAGCAATTTTTAGCGAAGTGGGAAAGCTTTCCTTCAGAAATAAAGCATCAGATACATGTACATTGTACACCCCTGAAAAATCTTTTCTAAAGTTCTATAATACCGTATTGAAATATCAATAACCTTTCGCAGATCCTTTATTGAGAATGTGTAGGAGTGCTCTATTCGTAATTAATCTTCCCTATTCATACCATCTGCACTGCCAAAAATGTTGCCTTTCTGACCTCCTCCAAACATAAGAACGTTTAGAATCATATATTAAACTAAACCTCGATCCATCTGTTAGGAGAATATAGCTCTCCCCCATTGGTGTTCCCTAGTTTTCTGATGCTCTTACAACACTTTAAGCTATCTTACACCCATGTAGTTAAGACAATAAAACACATACTTTTGCCATATGGAATAAAGATATACTTATTAAGTCTTCCGTACATAGCTTGCCATGATACCGTAGTTCAAATGGTGGACCGCGGTAGACTAGTGGTTAGGATGTCGGACTTCCAATCGGAAGATCAACTGTTCGGTACCCGTCCCGCTGAAGACTCATCATCTACACTTGAGGATACATGCATGTAAAATCCGTGGACCCTACCTCTACCTCACGCCCGGGGGGCGGCCGTCCCTAGTGCAAACAGGGGAGGATGTTGGAGGAGAAAAGTAGTTCAAAAGGTGGCTGCAAGCTCTGTATTGAACTTCCGAACAGTAGATTTTGTGTAATAACGACAGTTTTTGCTACACAGCAATTTTGCGAAGCAATTATTACTCAATTTCGAAGTTTTAAATTGTGATAATCTGATATTGTACACTGTAGTGATAGTCTATTTAAAAAATATTAACAGGTATCGTTGCTTTCATTCATCATATGCCTTTCTTCTAAACAAGCCATAATTCGCCACTTCAGAGATCCTTTCATATGAAGCTTCGGAGCCAAAAGAATCGTTCAGGGCTTATGCAAATAATGTATAATAGAAAATGATTCGTATAACCATTTACTCAAAACACCTGATTCATTAATTTGAAAACGAAAACTTCTGGAACCGATATGCTTTTAAAAATCGCTAAAAAAATACTTTAAATTAAGGAATTTCAGTAAAACATTTAAAAACGTGTTTCACTGAAATTCTTCGTTACTGTATGGTTTTGGGGAAAGCTTTACTGATCTTTATAATTAAAGTTTTTACAATTTGCCAATGGTAATTTTTCTTTTTTTTTTTTTTCGAAAAAAAAAATGTCTGAAAAAGTTTTTTTTGTGAAATATTTTCTCAATTTTTGTTACCTAAGATTACACTTGCTTCTAAAAGGAGCAATCACATATATACATATACTGTCCTGAGGAGGTAAACGGTAGTATCTACAGTACAATTTTCCCATCTTTTGTGTTTTTTGAATTTATACCATCTTTCTTACTTGTTAAGTTTCAAAAATGCAAAAAAAAAAAAAAAAAAAAACCCTCTGTAAAATACTGCCTATCACAGCAAAGGGCAGCATAACAGTGGTTTAGTCATGAACAACGCTTTGTACTTAGCTTTTAAAAAATGTTAGAGAATAATTTGTACCAGCTGTTTTTTTTTGTTTTTGTTTTCGAATACATTTGTTTTTGCCCAAACGTTTCAAATAAATGAAAAAATATCCCGTTTTAGTTTGCATTGGCTTTTGTTTCAATGAACAAAATCGACATTCTTATCTATTCTGCTCTGCATTTAAAACCGATTGAAAAATTTGGACTGCAAGCTGTGCAAACCATGAAAACATTTGCTTATTATTGTCAAAACTCGTTTAATCGAACTGTGATTTTAGTATAAGCAAGCATTTATTATAATACGATTCAATATTTGTATGTGTTAGAACGAGTAATTAAGTTTATATTTCTCCTTAAGTTCGAATCACTGAGAAAACAAGGGAAGCTGTAACTATTTTACATTTCATGCAAGTCGCTGTTTATATTTTTTTCTACTTAATCCTAATCTTTCCAAAATATAGCATTCACACTAGATTTACCAGGCCAGTCATTTTGACTGTTTCGAAGCTTCCATTTTGCACAATTTCTTACTTCATTAGATTGCCTCTTTCAATTACATTGGCTTGTCCTAATACACGCTAAATAGGACAAGTGTAATGTGACTGAAAGTTTTATTATAATTAGTAGCAACTTGGTGTAAAATAAAAGTTTAGAAATGGTTAAAAATGGCCTGGTAAATCTAGCTTTAGTTAATTAAACATGTTTTACCAATATTTGATTTTCAAACAAAGACTAATACTTTCAAAAGAACGAAAGTCGTTTTTTCTCCCCTTCGGAGAATTCCAAACACATTGGTACATATGCAACGAATTATTGAACTCGCTTTCATTTGTTCTTTTTCAACGGACATTCCAGAAACAAAGAACCGTTTGCTGTTCTCGAGCTTTTGTTCTCCGCTTCACCAAACCGAACGCATGCTGAATTTTAGATAATAGTCAGGGAGCCGGAAAGAAATATGAAATACTTCTGGTGAGTGGATATTCTAAAATGGAGGAAAGTATGCATGTGAATATAATTCGGAAATACTTCTTTCAATATTCCTCCAATAAGCATAGATTTTGTATGAATGAGAAAATAAAAGGCCTGAACTCAACAAGGAATGGCGGTGATCTAGTTTGGGAGTTTTGGTGGTGAGAAAGTTTGGAATTTTCATCCTGACGTCGTACTGCGAAATGCAGCTATATCAACAAATGAATTTTGATTACAATTTGCTTTTACGTTGACAATAACTTTACAATAAATATCTTTGTAGCTAGGGTATTGTGTTTTGAAAAAATGATTGAATTAAAAAAAAAATCTTTACATTTGTTTCTCTTCCTTTTAGCAAATCATTTAACAAACAACTTAAAAAAAAAACGGGAAAAATCTTATGGGCTTTCTCCCCAAAATTCTCGAAAGAAAATATTAGTTTTTCAACTTTTGGAATGTTTTAGGATTATATATACTGCACAAATTTCAAAGGAAGGAAACTTTCCTTTCTTCTTACATCGTCAATAGGTTAATTTCACTTTTATATATCATTAGTATGTAAAAGTACACAAATCCGTATTATACTACTGTGCTAAGTTAGAAGAAATATCTAAAAATAAGTTTTCTAAAATAGGAACTTTGTTTATTATACCCAAGACATGCATTTTTGTCCCCAATAAAGGTACATTCTGACTTCTTTTTCTTTGTTCGTATCTTCGGCTCATTATTACATTATTTATTTTAAACGGATTTTTTTTCTACAAATAATGCTGTTTATTCAATTTTTCAAGAGCTCTAAGTTTTTTGTCAAGTTTCTATTTGTTCGTATTGTCTTTCCTAGCTTTTATGCAAAATCTACTGTCACTTTTTTTTTTTTTTTGCAATTCGAAGTCAAACACAATTGAGCTAGAAGACTGAAAGATAATTTTCTATCACATTTGCTTTCTAAACGGAAGCAAGCAAGAAAACGCTTCTATCAGGCAACTGGAGGAGGGTTAGAACAAATGTTTGGTTTTTAAGCACACGTCATACTCCACTTTTTCGGCTTACGAAATTTTAACCGTAGTCTGATTTATACACTGAGGCGTTATTGCATAAATTTTGAAGACTCTGATTGGTTCTCAGAAACAAGTGATTCTTGGATGGTTTGCTTTGCATAAAATACTTTGTTTTCCAACGTTTTATTAGTCTTTTCCCCTGACACTGAGATTATTAATTTCAGTGAAAATCTTATGACAATTGTTCATTCTGAATGACATTCCGCTTAATTAAAACTCTTTCTCTATGCAGACAATACGAGTGCGCAGAAGTCAGGTTATAGGAGTACCACTGTACTAGGAGTGTTGAAAATACGCCAGAAAGTGAGGGATTCAGTTGATCTCTTAAGGAAAATTTTAAAAATTTACAACCAAAAAGTGTTACGCCATATGAATAAAATATACTACATATAATATGCAAAAATATTGCCACATTTACATTAGCTATTGTTTTTTCTGTAGGGAGGGGGGGGGGGGTAAGCCCTAAGACGTTACTATAACTAACTACTTCATTTTCTTCTTAATATTTTGAGATTGCAGATAGTAGTTATTACTTATACTTTTGCTATGCAAATTTTTGATTTAAACATTTGATATGTTTATGGTAGAATATATTCCATAAAAATATTAACTTCTGATTTATTTAAACGCACCCACTGAGGTCACACATTCTACCTTTTTACCTCAATAGAAATGATTTTTTTTCATTATATCCTGCATTATTCATAATACATTTTTTACATATATTGAGATAATTTTCTATTTCAAACGAACGATTTTGTTTTCCTTTCATTACAGCAACGATTCGAGGTCTATTCTACGTACTCATATCTCACTACTTCATGAAACCGCGCAAAGGATCCGGTTAATTTATTCTCATAACAATAACTACGGTTTGTTTTTGATTGAAAATATTCTAATATGGAGTGAGAAACCTCAAGCTCAAAAGAGTTGAGATTCGTTGCTGTACTTCGTTAAATCCCAAAGATATAGGACTTGAAGGCAGATTCTAATGCAGAACACAATGAATGATTTCCCCATTAAAACTATCTTCAAAAGAGAAAGTTTTCGGATACTGCAAGAAATGAATATCTCATTAAGAAACAGGGGCACAACTATAAATCCCCGAAGAATTGATTTCGTAAAGATAATGAATGCTTCGTTGTAAATTGAGTTCATCGATTTTTAGGTCTGTCATTAAAATTTATCGATGAAAATGACTCTGGTGCATAAGCAATGGAAAATATTTTTCAGGAAGGAAATAGTTTTTGTAGAGCTGGGAAGGACATTTTTGTTAAAGAGCTCTTCGAAGCGCATTAGATATTTTAAAGCGAAAGAGTAAAATAAGCAGACATGCAAGAAAATAAGCATGTATCCATAAGACGAGAAACTGAAGTGTTTATACAATACAACCAGGGAATTTTAAACTTAACATGAACAACGCCAATCTATAACCTCAATCGAAATCTAAGAAAAAATTGGAATTGAACAATACATTTCCTGATTCAGTTATTGTTTGTATGTTATAAATGAACGAGTAGCTAAGAAACATTTAATAGAGTCTAAAAAGCCATAATGTCTGAACAATTGTTTCATTGTTTCATCTTTCGTGTGAAGAACGAGACAAATGTTCCAATAACCTCTACTAATGTTCTGTATATTCATTTTTCAAAGGTGGTTAGTGTAATAGCAACACCCTGAATACTACTGTTATTCTGTATGATTTCTATAAGACTATCCCATATAACTCGAAACGTTTTACTCAAACGTTTTCTCTTGCCCCTTACACCCGTTTTGCTTCTCGTTGAATCATTTTTGTACAATATATATATAGATATACATATATTCATTTTCATTTTCCTAATTCTTTTTCACATAGGTCTTGAATTATTATTCATTATTTTACTCCTAAAATGTCAGATATATTTTTTTCTTCGTTTGGCAGCAATGACGATGCAAAGATAGCTAGAAAAAATCGCTTTCAAATATTCCTTTCAGTACTCCCGAGTGAGTATCTGCAGGCCATATAACCTCTTCAGACTCCAGAACTAAGTACAAACAATTTTGATGCAATTTTTTGGTTCTCTGATTTAAAAAATGATTACAAAAAAAAAAGCTGAAAATTTTTTAAAAACTTTTAATTAATAATTAGTTTAAATAATAATTAATGACCAATTTCCATGCTTTCCATTATTTAAAACGAAGTAAACTATCTGTTGATTAATTTGACAAACAATTGGGTGTTTTGGCTTTCAAATTGCACAAACAGTAGTTAATAAACAGTATTTTAAAATGTACCCAATTGCGTACACGTGGAATGAAGAGGATAAGCAAAAACGCCTGGTAGGCCGGAGTTTCATGCACTCATTTCTTTGCCCGTTACCTCAGGCCACATCGAATTTGAACGCTACCGCGACCCGGTGAATCATAGAAACCGTTGCTGGTAACATGTCCAGTTGAAGGTTCTAACCGGTAGTTTATAGATATTTGTGTACTGCACTGCCCGTTTCAAGAATTTAAAGGAAAAAATGTAAGTTGAAGAATATAAGCTATTCACATTTTAACATATATTCTAGAATACCTAACTTAAACGAGGAAACAAGAACAAAGCATTAACGTAAATCGTAGGCCAAATTCTTAAGAAAATTGATCCACTGATAACTGATTACACAGATATAAAAAGGTAGCCCTAAGATAAAAAGTCAAAACTGACTGTTTTTAGATTAAAAAAAAAAAAAAAATCCACTATGCCTCTGCATTTCAGCTCTCTTCCACGATGCAATGTCCCGATAAAAGAAAACTAGGCCGGATAATAGAGATTCCAGATAGTTAAGAACCAGATGCTCGAGGGTCTACTATATTTTATAAAGCATACAAAACTTGAATCAATGCAGTATATTAATCAGGTTTCTATTGGTTTCATGCATAAAAAGAAGTTCCATTAGTGTTACACAGTGTTTTGTATTTCGCATCCTATAATGCTGTACAGACATCGGCGCAACGCATCATGGTATACCAACAACGATTCCATCAATGTAAACATTTCTTCTCCTTACCCAATGATCAGCTCAGTAATAAAAGACATGAAAATTGATCGCAAAAAAAAAAAAAAAAAAAATCAATTTAAAAAATGAGCAATAAAACAAAATTTCCGCTAAAACGTATTTTTATTTTATTCTTAAATTTGTCACTTAAACTGATTACTAAGATTAAATGTCCTTTATGCAACTACCTCAAAATGGTCTTTATACAATTTTAGGAATAAAGCCAAAACACCCCCTCATTTTATGCATAAAAAAAAGATAAACAGTATTGTTTTAAGTGTAAAGTAAAAACACTTAAAGGTAAATTCAAAGTTCGTGGTTACTAATTAAATGACCACATTGACATATCACATTTTAATAACATATGTAATGAGCTACGTGACTACAGTGCGTGAGAGATTAAAGACCGTCACAACAAAGTGGCTTTCAATCAATCAGAGGGTTAAATTATATCTCTTCGATTCATTTTATGAGCATGATTACAATACGTTTGGAATATTCTGAGTAGTTCATACGGTTTGGTTAATGCATTGTAGTTCAATATACAGTATAGTTCAATAATTCATTATATGCCGACATTTGTTAGAATTCTCAATGAATTGCCTTAAAACTCGTTACAATTGACCAGGTCCGTCATGTAGAGGGAAGGGGGGGAGGAGGAGGGGGATTTAGAAAGGGTATTTGCCTCCTGGCTTTGAGAATATGAATTTCGGAAAGGCCTGCAACTAATACTTGAATCACAGTCTGAATTAACAATGAGAAATCACTTAATTAGTTGAGAGCAAAGCTTGGCTCAGCATGAAAAATTGTTTGTTTGTTTGTAAACGACCATTTCAGGTCACATTTATTTTCGAGTTTATTTGCTATTCTCAAGGATATGCCTCAAACTTTCGTCCAATATGACAGATAGAACAAGATAGCTCAATAGAAAATTACAATACAAAGAGGGAAATACACCCAGGGGAAAGTGGGAATCGAATCTACGCCTCTTTCACTGCGCGCCGGCACGCAGCGGAAACTGGTTCCAAAACCGCTCGCCCACGGAGGCCTAAAGTATGAATTATTAATTTACTTTTTTTCGCTCTGGATGTATTTCTGTTATTTCCCTCACTATATTGTACAGCCCACTTTTCAAAACTCGTGAAATATATTGTAGTGCACAAGAATAATTGTGTCAATGAAAAAAATAAAAAGCGAAAAAACTTTTCTTTGCGCATAATAAATAATGCTAAAAAATCATCGGGGGATTCGGTGACTGAGCGGTCTAAGTGACTGTTTCCGGTGCCAGCCTGCATGCAGTGAAGAGGGGATGGGTTCGATTCCCGTCCTGCGCCCTGGGTGCATTATTGTAATATTTTTTCGTAGTCCTGTTCTATCTGCCCTATTGGAAGAGAGTTTTAGCATATCCATTGAGAAAAGCAAATAAACTCGAAAATGTATGTGACCTGAAATGATCGTAAATAAATAGTAGAGAAATAAAAGATAATTGTATCCGGGATGACGAAATCTTATTTTTCCTATATTAAAAATAATGATATCCTCATCATTAAAGATTCTTAAAGACACTGAAGAATATTTTTGCTGAAATCTTTAGAAATATTAAAGCGAAATAAAAGTAAACATCCGATATATATCAAGTGCGGCATGTTTTGAAGATTTGCTAGTTGGTCTTTCAATTGGTAAACTCTTACCCAAGGATTTGGCGGACATTGTTAGGCTTGGGGAACAAGTAGGCAGTATTTTTGCACGTGCGCTGTACGCGAGCTCTATATATTTTTTTTATGGAAGAAAAAATGCCGCACAGGATAACACCCGAATGAAAATATATTTTGTCCAAAAAGATATTTAAGATTTGGGATTCGGTTAAATGTCGTTGAAAGGATATAGAGGTCATCATGACACGAAATTATGCAAGATTCATAAATTTTGTCTACAACTACAAGTAAGTGAATTTGACTCGTATTTTACTGCTAGAATAGTTCAAACCAAATTAATACATAAACTACTATAAAATACATTAATTGCAGAGCGGCAATTTCAGTTGCAGTTCAGTGGTATTTTTGTTCAACAGGTGATTGTTAAACACATTTCAATGTCTTCTTTTAACTTGTTTACAGTTGTAAGGCCAATCATAGCATAATAGCAGCATTATGAAGTACTATTGCTGAGAAATCAATTACTTTAAATTACAATTCATATCAAAGGAAGAAATTCACGTTTTTGGCGATTTTTTTCGTTACTGAGATTTTTGAGAGGATATTTGAAGCATATTTCATCACTTGTTCAGATATTGCTAAATATTTATATATTTTTTTGGTTAATTGAGCACATGTTTTTTCTGTATTTACTTAAGGAGAGCTCAATATCTTATGAAGTAATAAAAGTAATCGCGCAAAATCAAAGTATTCTCTGACGTACGGAATGCCATTCTATTTGATGAGCGGGAGAAGCATACTTATTTTGAAGGCAGAAATTAATCTTTCTGACAAGGTGAAGTGCATGCATTGATATTATTTATTTAAAGAATGAAATTAAAAATAAAAAAATCATGAGCTTCAATATAATGAAACCCTATATACTGCATGCGTTTTGTGTGTGTGTGAGGGGATGGCCGAATATATGAGCCGTTCAAAGTTTTTTTTCCACTGCAGAATTGCGAAATTTTCATAATGTATACAGATAAGAGATATAATCAGAAAAAAAATTTTACAAGCCGCAACATGTGAAAACCACATATTGTGGAGAAATTTTGTTTCCCCAGAGTGGAGCAAGATGATGCTACTTGTCATACAGTTGGTGTGCGGGTAGGCAATGAAAGTTCCCAGACGGTACAGGACGATTGAAATAGCAAGACGCTTAGAAAATTGGTCTCGTGTGGAAGTGCGAGCCGTGATTCGAATTCTCTGGGCAAAGAATGTGTCCGCATCTGACAGAGTGACAGTCTGACATGTTGAGTGAAAATGTCATTACTCCTGCATGACAATGCAAGGCCGCATACTGCTAAGACAACGCAGGAATTGTTGAGATGTTCTCGCATTTATAACTTAGCCGCTGATCTCGAGTACGGCACAGCAGATTTAATGTTATTTTTAAGTTAATTAATTATTTTTTGTTTATTTAACGAAGTCTATGACTTGCTTGAAAAAGTTCACTTTTTAGTCCGTTCTATAAGCATAAAATTTTAGAAATATTAATAATAAATGTACGAAAAGAAATAAGAAAACTATTCTATTTTAAGAAAATATGTTAAACAGAGTTTTAGTAACACTGTCAAAAAATTGATGTAAATAAGAAACAGGCTTTCAATTACCCCAAATAAAACACCAATCTAATATAGATGTGTAACTATCCATTGTTCCTTCACATGTCTGTTAAAAAGTGATAAAACTTAGAAATACGCTCTCCTAATTTCGAAAGAACACACCTAATTTAATTTCGGTACCGAGCAGTTGAAAAAAGTCGAATTGTTTATTTCCATGTAGCTATCTTTTTTTCTGAACTTTTTTTTTGTCATACCTACACAGTTTACTCTTTTTCAATTTAAAATACATTTCTTTTCAATTTCGCAAATGTAATTTTTTTACTCTTGCCCCCGAAGAATGAATGAGAAAAAAATGAGTACAATGAAGTGGATTCTCTTCTTGAATGACTGAATAAATCTATTTCGCTGTCCTAATGCTCCGTAATGAATGAACCTTAAATAACTTTGGGTGTGCATTTCATTCCAGCGACGCATTTTTTTTTTTTTTTTTTCAAATTTTAAGCAGCGAAGATTTTTTATGAGAAATTCTTTTGTTTTCTCTCTTTTTACAAGGAATTTCGCGTTCATTTGTTTCGTTAAAGACGATTATTACTTTTCATTCTTTTTCTTCCTTTACAAATTTGAGAAACTTAAACAAAAAGTACCAGCCCAACTTGAAAGTGGGCTGGTTGTAGGAAAGCAAAACTGTAGTTAGCGAATTCTTGGACTTTTTCTACTCTTATATGTATATTTGGAGTAGTATAGTAAGGTTATTGTGACAGAATTTTAAAGGTTATGTGATGGACATGCACTTCAAAATTTAGTTGCCGAAATGTGTTTAAATAAAATGGATATTGACAGAAAACGTTTATTATTTCAATGAATAAATGACCATCTGCAAAAACAAGCTTAGTTATGAAACGGAATGTAAAGCTTCTTGTATTTGTTACCAGGCAAATTTCTTGTACTTCGTTCAAGGAGGTTCTTAAAAAAAAAAAGGAAACTACATCCTTTAAATAATAATAAAAAAAAAATAAACATGAAATTGCCGAATTAGAATGATTATTCGTGAGCAGCACATATAACTTTATTTATAGCTAGGAAAACGGTTTCCTACTTCTAGTTAAATTCTGGTTACTAAGCACATCAAGGGATCATTCATAAATGATGTCGCGCTTCGAGGGGGGGGGGGGAGGAGGGTTCGTGAAATTGTGACAAGGGGAGGGGATAACAAGAAGTGTGACATCATGCATTATGCAACATAGCGTGACGTGTGACAAAGGGGTGGAGGGGGATCTGCTGAAGTGTGACATATTGTGACAAAGGGGAGAGGGGGTTCAAATATATCTGAAAAAAGCATGAACGGCCCCCAATTAATAAGTGCATTGTCAGGCTATCTTTGCAGTATATATACATGTTTATATATATATATATATATTTAATGTTTAACATGTCAACTGCTAATAATACTTTTCCGTCTCCGAAGTCAGCCTAATTGAATAATAATAATTTTGCATAGCTAAAAGCGGCAACAAAGATGGAAGTATTAAATTAAATGACTAAAAAATAAAGAATTAAATGAAAATAAAAACACATAATTACTACTACTATGAGTATCAAATGTGTGTCGTTCTTTTTTGGTACATATTTTGCATATAAGTTTTTAATACAAGGTCCAAACTCAAAAGTAACGTAATTATTGACGAGTTTGCTCGATTTTTATAACATTAACAAGTTCGTTTTCAAATTGAAAACCATACTATTTATTGAAATATCGTATGAAATTATCATCTGAGAAAATGAAAACTAGAGATGAAATACATTTTTCTTAAAACTTTTTTTATCCATGTGAACATGAATTAAGTTGTAATAATTAAAACATTATCTGGCATTAAAATTTCATCTATTCTCAAAGAATGAACTTGAGTAAAGAATTAATTTTTCTGCTTATTACTTGAATATTCCCAGCTGTTCAAATATTACGTGAGCATGAATAATAAAAAAAGTTTCTTTCATTTTTACTTAAGTAACGGTACGTTATTCCTAATTTAATTAAGTCGTGTTTTTATGCTTCCATTTTTTGTTACATTTTATACGATGATCAACTCATAATTTTTTTAATCGAAAAAGTTCAATTTCTATAAAAAGATTTTAAGAAATTTTTCCTTTCATCTAGATGAGGCTTGCAGTAAATGAGTATTTTAAGTGATTGAATAATCAGGTTATTATAAAGCGATTGGTAGAAATACGGAAAGGAGAACTGTTAAAAAAACGATTAAAAAGTGCATACAGAAAAAGAGAAATTTATTAATATTAAATTGTATTTAAATACAGAGGGTAAACGAGTAAATATTTTGGAATTAATGACAAAAACAATAAAGGTACAGTTTTGTTTTAATTCAACGGGTATAATAACCCTCTTGGGGGCATTGCTTTTGGGTAAGAAAAGCGAGATAGGTTAGAAAGCTACTACGTTCTGCGTTCAAATTCTGTTTGAGGAAGGAATCATTCACCATTTTACTTACGGGAATGTTAAGTCTACCGGTAGATGTATAGTTCGATTTTCATCAAAACCATTTTTTTTTTTTTTTTCATTTCTTGTGAGAAATTGGCTAAAATTTCGTTCAGAATCTCTGAAAATTTCTAGATGTTTTAAAGCTAAAAAATGGTTTTGATGTTAGTGTGTTCAGGGGACATACCAACACACTCATTTACAAAGTGGAATCCATTTTAACAAACAAAAAAGACATTTATTTAAAATACTGATTTAGTGGTTACTAATACTGATTGAGACAGCAACAAAACACGTCTGCTGATATCTCAGCAACAGTGAGAAGATCTGTGGTATATTCCGATATAAGTGAATATTTGTGGTATGATAGCGTTATCAGTAAATCATTTTCTCTTCGGTGAAAGTAATTTTTAATAATAGAATAAATGACAGTTGAATCAGTAAGCGATTAACAGCACAAGGCCGTATTAACTAAATTATCCTGGACCAATGACTAAAAGTGATGTTAATGTTTTCGTAGGTGTTAAGCAGTTACAAATTATTTCAAAATTTAAAATTTATAAATTTTCTTTTTTGGCGTAGATAAAAGTTTGAGAAAGTTTTCTTTGTAATTCGATACTAAATCAAAAAATTTTTGAATTATTTCTAATGCTTTGACACATTGTTTTTAACCCAAACGACCGACCATCTTGTACACTTATATTTAGTCAAACAGACCTAGTGCGAAATGCACCTATGGATCGCTTGGGGCCCTACAGCGTAAAGCGAGGTCCAAACCCAGTAGGGCATAATTGGAACAAGTGCTGTACCAATAAATAACATCAGAGCCCTTGCCTGGACCCTTGGTGAGGTAAAAAGGCCTAAAAATCACATAAAGCATAACAGATTCTTTTTTTTTTAATTTATCAAAAATTTGGCTTCGAGGTGCACAACTTTGGAAAAAAAACTATACCTGTACGCCAAGTATCGTGTTTTTACGCCTTACCATATTTTTAGTATACCCGCCACAAACAAACAAATATATTGTGTTATTATTAGCAAGATCTATTAGGTTTCTTTTTGTACAAACATAAAATTTAAATGTGATTACCTGAAAGTTACGTTCTTTCATTTTAAGCCATATCGGAAATAAAGAGAAATATTGAAGGAGAAACAAACAATACAAAGCCGCAAATCTTTTCTTAATTAAATCTTCTTTCAAGACACATGTTAGAACCAGAGCCTTGAAAAGAATCGATTTGGAAATCAACGCTTTTGTACAAATTATAGAGATAGAGCTTTAAAAAAGAGAAAAAGGGAAAATGACTCCTTCAAACTTTGATGTCTTGCACAGGCGGAAATCGTGAAATATTAACTATTGTAAAAGTCAATAAGATTGTTTTAGTTTGAGTACTGTTTAGTTTACGTTGTCCTAGAATTTCTCCAGTTGTTCCGTTAATTAACAGCTGTGTATTGTGGAGAAAAGAAGTGTTTGTGGGAAAATGAAAGATTTTGGGGCGAAGAGGAAAGTTTGTTGAATAAAGACTTTGAGAAATATTTCAGGATATTTTGTCATGAAGAACATGTATTTATTAAATTGGGACATATTTTATGGAGATTTCTCAAGAATATTTGTACTCTGTTCTAAATAAAAATAAATTTGCTAAGATATTTAGGAGAAAAACGTAAATTGAAACTCCATCATTTATTAAATGTTTTAAGCTCCATGTTAAGCTAAATAAATTTCGTTATATAAAGAATGCAAACGATGCTCAATTTTTTAAATATAATTTCAGAAATAATTAATTTACTAAAGAATATAGTTTTTATATTCGAAGGGCGGGACATAAAAATGAGCTTCCAACTCAAGAATTCGAATTAAATTATAAATCCCGCTACATTTGTAGACAGCGTTAATTTGGTGTCATAGAGTATATACACAATACACACACACACATATATATACACACACATACGGATAAGACGGGACCATTCATTTGAACAAAGAATACGGAAAAACGGCGCATGCGCGTGAAGATAATACATAATCGGATAAACGGGACTATGAAATCAAGACGATACATTGACCATGCGAGAGAACGATAGATTCGGGAACGATGGAACAAGGTATGTTTATGTATTAAAGGGCTGTGAAACTTTTTGATTTCAAAATTAGATGTGTAGGTATTCAGTATTTAAAAACCGTATTTAATGCATCTTAAAATATAAATAAAAAATTAATAAATATAAAGAGAAATATATGACGCCTGAATCAAGGTCGCTCAAACAAGTTAAAAAAACCAGCCATACGATAATAACTTTTG
Source organism: Octonoba sinensis (assembly GCA_038502835.1). Classification (NCBI taxonomy): domain Eukaryota; kingdom Metazoa; phylum Arthropoda; class Arachnida; order Araneae; family Uloboridae; genus Octonoba; species Octonoba sinensis. The sequence goes on along the minus strand of CM076606.1, from coordinate 8,688,385 downwards.
CAGTTATTTGAAGAAATTGCTGTTTGGTAAGGAGGAACGTTTTTTATAATGCAACTCCTAGGCATTTAATCTAATAAGATGCAGCAGATTTAAGCAAACTGAGAAATTTTCCTTCTTTACCTGATTTTAATTTTTCTTTTATAAATACATTATTGTAACGGCTTTATAATTAAAGAATTAGTAGAAAAACTGTCGTATACTTTTTGATGTCATGTTTACACAAAAGCTTCCCTGTCTGGCATATTAGGTTTTCTCATTACCTCCGTCACTGGATCTTAAAGAAACTAAACTTTTCTGCCGTTAAAACTTGCGATTACGAAAAGTATTTAGTATGCTTTGAAAAAAGAAAAAATTGAACGAATAATCCTATAAAGATAGTAATGATTAAACTTTGTGCAAAGCAATAGAAATAAAATTTCACGTTAAATTAAAGCACAAATGAGCATTAAAACGCAGACATATGTTTCGGGATTGCTTGAAATCCCTTTTTCAATGCGACAGGAAGCTTCTAGATGCAAAACATCCAAATGAAGCAGACAGAACAACAAAAACAAAGCTTATATAGCCTAAGAATTAACTGTAAACCAATGAGAATAAAGGCAGTGTGAAGTGGAAGTAGAAGAAGTAGGAAAGGCACCAATAAGAGAGCAACAAACAATGCAGTCGGAAGTACAGAAAGTAGAAAGGAATATCAATAAAAACAAAGCAAAAAAGACAACAGCGTGCATAAAAATGTGAAAATACATGAGAATTGCAAAAAAATTAAATAAAATACAAAGAATAAAATGGAAATAAAATAAGTACAGAAAATACCAAAACAAAAAGCAAAACAAAGTACACATGTAAAAGAGGGGGAGGGGGGGGGGGAGAGAAAAAAAATTGACACAAAAAAGGAAAACTAACAAGAAAACCAAGAAAGAACAACAAATTAAAGGAACTTATGCCAGACCTGTGAAAAATAAGGAGTTGAGGAAGAATCATTAACCAAATTAGAACTATTCCTGTTAATATGATAAGCTTCCCAAAAGTCAAGTTCTAAAGGGGAAGAACATTTTTTAATAATTTTAACAGAATTGAAATCAAAAGAGTGGTTGGAATTCCAACAATGTTGAGCAATGCTAGACTTATTCAGCGCTTGCTTCCGTACATAACCTTTATGCTCATTTAACCGAATTTTCAGAGCACGTTTTGTCTGTCCAATGTAAGAAAGGCCGCAACGGCAACTAATTTGGTACATACCCCAAGTATTAAGTTGATCAACAGGATCTTTAAGAGAAGAGAAGGAAAGTTTGTTGCTAGGAGCAAAAACAACTTGAAATTGAAACCTTTTTAGGATTTTAGCAATACGAAAACTTACAGAATGAAAGAATGGTAACACAACCAAATTCTTCCTAGAAACCACATGATTGGGACCAGAAGTTTTTTTAGAAAGTTTGTTATGAATAGAATCAATTAAAGAGTGTGAAAATCCTCTATCAACAGCTACAGCTTTCAGATAGTTGAGTTCAATCTTGAGAAGCTCAGGAGAAGAGCAAATATTAATAGCACGATGGACAAGAGCATTAAAAGCCGAATATTTTTGGTTGGGAGGATGAGACGATAGTCTGTGAGGAGGTAAAGAAACAGCGAAAGGTTTACGATAGACAGAAGTTGTGAAACCAGACTCACTCCTAGAAATCAAAACATCAAGAAACGCGAGGCTACTATTAAGTTCTTTCTCACAAGAAAACTGGATATTAGAATCAATGGAGTTCATAATCGAAAGAGCATCATCAATACCTAACAAGTTACTGTCCGTTAGGACAAAACAATCATCCACATAACGAACATAAAATTGAAATTGCAATTTTTGGAATAGTTTTTCCTCAAAATAATGCATATAGAAATCACTTAAAATAGGACTAAGAGGACTTCCCATGGCCAGGCCATCTACCATAGCATAGAATTTACCATTAAATACAAAAGTGCTCTGTTGCAAGCACACACGAGTAAGAAAAACTAATTCCTCAATTTCCACAGAAGTAAAATGGAATTCAGAAAGCCTTTTCCTGAGGCAAGTCAAAGCGCCATCAACAGGAACATTAGTAAACAAAGAATTAACATCAAAAGAGGCCATAACCGAATTATTCGGAACGAAGTTATGAAGTTTCTTAACAAAATCGGTGGAATTTTTAACAGTGAAAACATTCCGACTCCTAAGTGGAGAAAACACAGAAACTAAATACTTGGAAAGTTTATATGAAGCAGTGCCAATATTGGAAACAATTGGTCTGAAAGGAATACCTGCCTTGTGCACCTTCGGTAAAGCATAGAAACGCGCACAATTAGCAACAGAAGGAATCACAGACCGTTTAGCAATCAAAGGAATAGAATGAACAGACTTAACAGCAGAAGAAATAGCTTTTAACTCCTTGTCGCTAGGATCTTTATAAATTTCAGAATAAGGACCAGAAGCAATTAAATCATCAGTTTTTTCAACATAAGATGATTTATTAAGAACAACAATCTGACCACCCTTGTCAGCTTTGGTAATGACCAAATCAGAATTTGAAACTAAATTATTGACACAGCGTTTCACAGAATGGGTAAAACCAATATTAGGAACATTTGAATTGAAATCAACATTGGAAGCAATAAGATGCCGAACTGACTCTTTTTGAGTGGAAGTTAAGGCACTAAATTTGAAAGCTTTTTCAACCGGAGCAATAAATTCAGAAAAAGAAGGCTTTTTAGCCAAAGCAAAATTGTTATTACATTTCAAAGCATTAATTTCATTACTATTCAAAGGAAATTTCGAAAGATTTACAACCGCATTCCTATTAACAAGAGGCAAATCAGCCGGAACAGGAACATTTGAATCGTTACACAACTTGGTAAATTTCTTATTTAAAGTAATTTTGTGACTGTCAGATGAATGAAGAGCTCTCGCCCATGACATTCTATCAATAGAATCAAAATCGAAATTAGAATTAGATACAGAAAGATGTAAATCATAAAGTTCACGTTCTATGAACGAAAGTTTTTTCCTAGTTTCCTGGATAGAAGCTCTAAGTAAAGCTAATTTAGAACGAAAAATTACCTTATCAACCCTAACAGAACGCGGTAAATTACACTTTAAAGTGATAAACTTAGGAATGACTTTCTTGCGCCTGCAAGCCTGGAGAAATTTTAAATGGTTCAAAAACCGAACCTTTTTAATTCGTAGATTACAAAATCTGTTAACTTGAGACATAACCAGAATCAAAACAAACAAAATATAAGGGGAAAAAACAATAGCTAAACCGTTCTTTAAACAAAAAGAAACAGAAAGAACAAATTGCAAAAACAAATGCAAAACATACACCACGTAACAATATGCGGAACAAATGTCAGAAAACAAAAAAGCAAAAATAAACACAGTCAAGAAAGGCAATGAGGAAAGAACAAAAATCAAAAACTCACCAAGCAGCGAATAGATGTTAGAACAAAACATTATTTAACACATACACATTATTTAACATTATTTAATTACATAAACATTTTTGTATTTAATGGTAAATTCTATGCTATGGTAGATGGCCTGGCCATGGGAAGTCCTCTTAGTCCTATTTTAAGTGATTTCTATATGCATTATTTTGAGGAAAAACTATTCCAAAAATTGCAATTTCAATTTTATGTTCGTTATGTGGATGATTGTTTTGTCCTAACGGACAGTAACTTGTTAGGTATTGATGATGCTCTTTCGATTATGAACTCCATTGATTCTAATATCCAGTTTTCTTGTGAGAAAGAACTTAATAGTAGCCTCGCGTTTCTTGATGTTTTGATTTCTAGGAGTGAGTCTGGTTTCACAACTTCTGTCTATCGTAAACCTTTCGCTGTTTCTTTACCTCCTCACAGACTATCGTCTCATCCTCCCAACCAAAAATATTCGGCTTTTAATGCTCTTGTCCATCGTGCTATTAATATTTGCTCTTCTCCTGAGCTTCTCAAGATTGAACTCAACTATCTGAAAGCTGTAGCTGTTGATAGAGGATTTTCACACTCTTTAATTGATTCTATTCATAACAAACTTTCTAAAAAAACTTCTGGTCCCAATCATGTGGTTTCTAGAAAGAATTTGGTTGTGTTACCATTCTTTCATTCTGTAAGTTTTCGTATTGCTAAAATCCTAAAAAGGTTTCAATTTCAAGTTGTTTTTGCTCCTAGCAACAAACTTTCCTTCTCTTCTCTTAAAGATCCTGTTGATCAACTTAATACTTGGGGTATTTACCAAATTAGTTGCCGTTGCGGCCTTTCTTACATTGGACAGACAAAACGTGCTCTGAAAATTCGGTTAAATGAGCATAAAGGTTATGTACGAAAGCAAGCGCTGAATAAGTCTAGCATTGCTCAACATTGTTGGAATTCCAACCACTCTTTTGATTTCAATTCTGGGAAAATTATTAAAAATGTTCTTCCCCTTTAGAACTTGACTTTTGGGAAGCTTATCATATTAACAGGAATAGTTCTAATTTGGTTAATGATTCTTCCTCAACTCCTTATTTTTCACAGGTCTGGCATAAGTTCCTTTAATTTGTTGTTCTTTCTTGGTTTTCTTGTTAGTTTTCCTTTTTTGTGTCAATTTTTTTTCTCCCCCCCCCTCCCCCTCTTTTACATGTGTACTTTGTTTTGCTTTTTGTTTTGGTATTTTCTGTACTTATTTTATTTCCATTTTATTCTTTGTATTTTATTTTATTTTTTTGCAATTCTCATGTATTTTCACATTTTTATGCACGCTGTTGTCTTTTTTGCTTTGTTTTTATTGATATTCCTTTCTACTTTCTGTACTTCCGACTGCATTGTTTGTTGCTCTCTTATTGGTGCCTTTCCTACTACTTCTACTTCCACTTCACACTGCCTTTATTCTCATTGGTTTACAGTTAATTCTTAGGCTATATAAGCTTTGTTTTTGTTGTTCTGTCTGCTTCATTTGGATGTTTTGCATCTAGAAGCTTCCTGTCGCATTGAAAAAGGGATTCCAAGCAATCCCGAAACATATGTCTGCGTTTTAATGCTCATTTGTGCTTTAATTTAACGTGAAATTTTATTTCTAATCCTATAAAGTTTCATAACGATGTGTTGGGACACATGTTTTTGAATTTGTTTATTGCTCCGGGTAACCTCATGTAAGGTCTTACATCTTCTTCTTTTTTTGGCGGGGAGGTGGATAAGGAGCAAAACGTTTCATCAGTCACGGCTCTGAAGTGAAAACTACTTGCTATGTGCAAATTAAGGGAAGCAATTTGCTGTATTTTTATATCCAACGTGGAGCTTAAGATGAAAATATGTATTGTGGTTTTCTTATTGCGGATAGACTTTAATTTTGTTAATAAAGCTAAAATATTAGAAAAATTAAATGATGAAAAATGGAAAAAATATGATTTCTTGTAGACAAATCAAGCGCTTCGATTCTAAGAGAAAATTTTCTTTGTTTTTCCAGTAGCATCGAACGAACTTTTCACTCTTTCAGATGTTAAGAAATCATATTTTCACCGACTGCCCTTTAATTCTTGCCTAAGACGAAAATTTTAGATCAAACTCAAAAAATTATGTTTTTAATTAATTCAACTATTAAAAGTTCTCTGAACTACAATAAAGTTACTCGTTCGTAGTTTGTTAATCAGCCAGTGCATCAAACAAGCCATCCCAAACGAATTAGGGTCTTTGATTGATCTAAGTGGTCCAAAATACCAAAGGAGAAGAAGTTAATTAGCTTACTCATATCGAACAAAATTTTAAACAACAGTAAAATTGTTAATGTGTTTCTCAATTTTTTAAAAGTATTTAATTTCTTTCATCATTTGTTGTAGAATTATGTTGAAATTATGATTTAAATGGAACTGGTCGAAATGCGCACCATTGGTGGAAAAAGATTTGATGTTGGTGAATCTCAAATGATTTGGAGTTTCAAAAACAATATCATTGAGAAAAAAATTGGGTATGATGGAATAAGTAAATTTGCCTGGAGTTTCAACTATTTTAAATATAAAACACAATTGATTTAACTCCAGATAATCAAAGTTCATATGCAAATCGCAAAATTCCATGGAACACGAAAGGCTAGGGGTGGATACGGCTCCATCGAACGATTAGGTTAAGGAAAGAGGACTTTCAGGGCCATTAGACAGACGACATGATCTTTCTGATCTAATGGGGTTCATTCTTCGGAGTCTTCATTGGAACGAGCCGCGTTGATGATGAGGGCACGTGACCTTTTCCAACGGAAAGAGCTGTTGACGCTCGGTCGTCATGGCGATCGTTCGATGTCGAAGAAAAGGTGCATTTTTTGGCGAGAAATCGCTTGTGATATTAAAAGCATTTGCCCTTCTAAAAAATGTGAACAATTAATAGCTGATTATGTCAGCGTTTTTAAAGCACAAAATTGCATATACGGATTTAAAAAGAACCTATTTTTTTCTTTTCTTTTTAAAGGCGCACGAACCCCTAATTTTTAAAAGGAAATCATTTTTGAAGTATTGAGAAATTTACATATCTTCAACATTTTTCTTTTTAAATCCTCAAAAATGTTTGGAGTTAATTAAAATATTAAAAAAACTACTATAAATTTAATGAAGTGTACAGGCTTTGTTTTGATACGGTCCTCTCGAAACCACATTTTCGAAGTTTTTATCCACGTTAACAGCTCTAGCAAAAGCGTTTTTACTCGACTCGTATGAAACTTTGAAAAAAAAAAAAAAAAACCGTTCATTTTTATATTACTGGGCAATGAACTTCTAAAATCTAATGTAATTACAATATATGTCGCTTTAATAATAATAAATCAATATCAAGTATAAAAAGCTACGTTTTTCAAAGAGAAATTTAAAAAGTGTTACTATAAGAAATGTACTTGTTTATTTCAATTTTGGAGCTTCATTTGCAGTCTCTGTTATTTAAGAAAGAATTATAGATGTAAAGTTTGAAAAACGAAAAAAAAGCAGACGTACTAGAAGTGCTGAGAAAAAAAAAAAGTTTTTTGCCGAAAAAAGGCTGTTGTTTAAAAGAAACTAAATGCAAATTGCCATTTTTAAAAAAACTTTGTTAAAAAATTATCATTTATGTTATTTCCTGAAAATATGTTCAAACTTGTAATGAATATTAAAGAAAAAAAAATATTTTAGGTGTTTGTTTGTCTTAAACGCAGAAAACGTTTTGAGCTACCGTCTCCATGCGCAGTCACTAAACTGCTTCTTCTTGGTATCTTCCCGAAGCTTCCTTTTCTCTAAAAAGAAATAACTATCACAAAATTCATTACAAATTCGAGATAATATATGTGTACTAGAAAATAAATTGGGTTCTTTTTTGGCATTGAGGAAATATTAATTACAGACAAAATTGAGCTATTTACTTTTTTCTATTATATTTACATTTTGTTCTATGATTATATTTTTATCCATTTCTCCCATGATGCACCCCTTCGGTTCCATACCACTTTTAATTTTCTCACCGGGTGATGTAATTCCATTTCAGAAGCTGCCTTTGAAACTATTCTTTATTTTCGAAATGAAATTGTTAGGTTAATAAATGCACAAAGAAAGTATTGTTTGCTAAGGCACCCTCGTGCGCCCAAGTTTGCAGGATCAAACCTGGCCCAAGTCATTGGATTTTCAAGATGTAGAAAATTGTCAGTGCCCATGTCCTATGATTTGAGCATGTTAAAGATCCTTTGAGTATCCGTTTGGCGTGGAAACTCTCGGATAAGTTGAATTCCTAGTGGAGTTTCGCATCAATTAGAGCTTAGGTGCAGCTGTCTTGAGGGAAACTGAGCGTCAAAAAAATCTCAAACTGGTAATGACATCCGCCGATAGTTGTAATACTTGAAAGAATGGATGCCGATTTCCGGGGAATGCACTAGGTCTGCAGAAGTTAGTGACCATACCCAGCCCCTTTAGAAAGAAATAAAAAAAAGTGTTGTATTCGAGTTCTGCACATTAGAGCTGTTTAACTTAATAGGTGTGTTGATTAATTAGTTTTAAATGATTTGATTATCGAGTATTTAAATTCATTACATTTAAAGTTGAAGATTTTCTTAATATTTATCATTAAATCATTAATAAACATTTGTTTAGAATATAGATGCGAGTCGAAAATATTCTCATGAGAATAAAGCTCGGAGTACGAGAATATTCTTCTGTATTTGAAATTAATATCATAATAGTAATAAACAAATCTTTTTTCAAAATTAAATGATAAGTATTGTAAATACAATGCATATTGTGAAAAAATATTTATTCATCATGTTCAAAGCATGCATTTGAAATTAGTTTTGAGTTTACTTACCTTATAATCGAAATTTTCATTTCTGAGAATTTTCTCTGAACGGTGTTTGTATGATATTTTTTCTTCGGCTGAATGGATGCTTTAAAGCAGAAATGTTGCAGAGTATCATTAAAAATTTAAGGAATCTTCTATTAAGATCATCTTGACTCTTAAGATACCTTTAAAACAAAAAAATTAAACATGTTTGAGTCAAAATATAAATTCAGAAGTAGTCGAGAAATTAATCCTTTTTCATCCTGTTTTTCCGTAAAAGTAGAAAAATAAAATAATAATAATAAAGAGAAGACTTAATGTATGGTAAAAGTATCGTTAAAAATAAGAAAAGTCAAAATTAAGTTAAAGTTTCAAAAAAATATTGAAAAAGATAAAAAATTTGAAAGTAGTTTTGAGATGAGAAAAATTTGTTTGTCTGTCCCAAGTAACTTTTGAAGGAACTGTCAGATGCGAAACTTTTTTTTTTTTTTTTGGATTCGAATAGGAGGACATCACATTTCCATGTTTGATAAATTTGGCGTTCAATTTTGAATAGTTCAAAAAATCTTAAGATTAGCGCCTGTGGGCAAAAATGAAGCAAATTATGTAAACTCCGGGCCTACAATCCAAGTTCCTTTGAAGAAGCTTATTCGAAGAAGCTCTCTACGGGAAACATTTTTTGGTTTGAACAATTTTTGCTCAATCTTGAACAGTTATATATTATATATAAAAAAACATTAGCGCTTACTGGGAAATTTCAATCCTATGTAAATCATGCTGTAACAGACAGATTTGCTTGGAACAAACTTTATCGAAAGGATGTTAAGGCGTAGAACATGTACAGACATGAAGATCATCAGAACTAAAAAAGCCTTTTTCCCAACGAAACTTGACGCTCTGCACTCTCAGAAACGCATGCTCAAATCTCACGGAACTTTCGTCGTATTTGACGAAATGGCTTCGTGAAAAATACTCTGAGTAACCTTTCGTCAAATTGGCGAAATTTGTGTAGTAACTTTTTAATTCTTTCTTCTCATACCTTTCTATTATTGCTTATTCTTTAAAATATAATAAAGTGTTTCTTATGTTTTCGAATTATCAATTTACAACTAAAATGTGCAATGTAGTGTTTTTACCGTAGCTAATCTTCTACGAAAATATTATCCAAAAGATTATTACGGAGAATTTTACATCTCTATTTAGAAGTTTCCACTATATATTCCATATGGGAACCACAACCCTCTAATGATCATCTTTAACCCTCTCATGCATTTCAGCCTCATATAAGGTGACATACATTTTGGCTTCAAATGTTTATGCAGATTCGTTTTTGTGCTGCAACTTTTATATGTCATCCTCATCTGAAAACTCCAAACAGTTCTCGGAAACAATAAGAAATTTCATAGGGTATTCAAGATAGTTAAAAGAATAAGATCTCTTTAGAAGTCCATGGAGGATTCAAGAAAGAAGAGAAAATCTCAGTTTGCAATTCTGTTTATTTATTTTGAAGCTTGTATTACTGGGAAGTTTGGTAATATTTTATAGCTTTTTATTCTTTATAAATTAAGTTTGAATATTCACTTTTGCCATGCTTATTATATTGAATAAATATGACAAAAAAACATAAAACGTTCTCATACAAGGACACACATTTTTGACTATGCAGGAAAAAAATTTCCAAAAATATATTATTACACTACAATAATGGGATACTAAATTGGTTTGTAGCATATGATTTTTATATATATAAAAAAAATAATAATAAATGCATGCACGAGAGGGTTAAGCATTGGGGTGTGGGGTGTCAAGGAGGGCCAAGTCCACACAGCAAGAGTTAGGTTTTCTGGACGCCAACCCAGCCTAACTATCTCGGAGCGGTAATGAGCAATCGTCGAACTTCACTTCCCCGTGCCCAGGGGAGGGCAACCCTAAGGCCTCGTGACAACAGGGGAGAGGACAGAGTAGAGAACTATATATTCCATACTGCAGGAGGAATATGATTCTGCGTGAAATATTATTGAAACTAAATTTTATTTTGCATTAAAAATGATTTATCTTCCTTTACCATTTTCGCAGAAATGCTTTGATTTCGCACAAAAGGAGACGGGAGCAGCGAAGAAATAAATCACGAGTATGAGACGTTCTACAACACATTTGAGCTGTAAACATTTTTCCTTGGTGAAAATTCGATTGCAATGAAGCAAAACTACATCATTTTGATTCTACAAATTTCGACGTGAATATTTTAAGAAACGACAAAATTTTGGTATTTTCTTATTATTTAATACATACATTTATTGAGGGGAGTGCTTAAGGGGTGAGTAAAGGATTAAGCTCACAAAACGTAAATCCATTTTCCTCTAAGAATAGAAATTTGTTTTTAACTAAAAAAAAACCTCTTTAAAAAAAAACTTCTATAAGAATTTTTTCCGTACTTCGGGAATTTTTTCCGTACTTCGCTATTTCGAGCATGCCTAAGGAAGTTATATGGCCACTATACAGAAGTTTGGTAAGGCCTCATTTGGAGTATGCTGTTCAGTTTTGGTCTCCTTATCTGGACAAAGGTATTACCGTACTGTGAAAGAGTTCAAAGGCGGACTACTGGGTGGGTAAGTGGTCTCTCAGACTTAGATTATGAGGTGGAGAGTTGGACGGGACATGATTTTGTTGTTTAAATTCATTAAAACGGAAAATGTTGATGGGATGCAGTTATGCACTGAAGGGAGAACCAGAGGTCATTGTTTTAAGCTTTCAAAATCTCAGGCTAATATTGAAATTAGGAAAAATCACTACTTCAATAGGATTATAGGCAGTTGGAATAGTTTATTGGAAACGACTGCTAATTGTAGTGGGGTAAAATCTTGTGGTTCTTGATGTTTATTGAGGATTGTTAAATTGACTAGGACTAATGATAAAAATATGATTTTTGAGGAACCAAAATCAAATTGACGTTGTAAATATTGAATTCAAAAACCCTTGTTCACATATTTCTATAAAATTAACATTCAGCTGACATATCTTTTCTGCTAAATTACTATGTTTTAATCAGTACAGGAAAAACTTTTAGTCAAGTTTTTTTTTTTTTTAATTTTTTAGGTTGAAAGTGGAAGCTGTGTTTTTGGAGCATAATACATAATCTGAGTTTAGGTTACGTTTAAAAACGAACTGTTGCAAAACATGCTTCCAAATTTTTTGCACTTCAACAAAAAACACCATTGAATATAGTGAAATAAAAATATTTTTTCTCTAAATGATCCCTAAAATTAAAAAAAATTAAAAAATAACTTCGTACTTGAAAAGAAGAAAAAAAAAATGTACGAACATCTACAATTTTTCAAAATTGCAAAGGTTTATAATTTTCTTGAGAGTACCGTACAGTAATATCTTTTTAAAAATTGGCTCACTCTTTCTTTTGAGTTGCTTTTCTTTCTGTTGGCTCACTCTTTGGCTCTCTCCTATACAGGTGTTCCGTCTAGAACACGAAAACTTGGAAGCATACATATAAGGGATCATTCATAAATGATGTCACGCTTCGAGGGGGAGGGGGGTTCGTGAAATTGTGACAAAGTGTCACAAGGGGAGGGGAGGTTTAGTAATGTAACAAGAGGTGTGACATCATGCATTATGCAACATAGCGTGAAGCGTGACAAAGGGGGAAGGGGGTCCGCTGAAGTGTGACATTGTGACAAAGGGAGGGGGGGAAGGGGATTAAATATATTGGAAAAAAGCGTGACGTCATTTATGAACTGCCCCTAATGAATAATTCTTTGTAAAATGTTACTTAACATCACATGCATTACACTCCTAAACCGTAAATATATTTTAATCGAGGAATTAAAAAAAAAACTTTTTGATTGAAAAAAAAAATCGTTTGCACGTATATTATGATTAAAATATCATTATCAGACACAAAAGATTTAAAACTCTACTGGTATTATTTAAAGATATACGGCGCTTATAACAAGGAGGCTTAAACTCGATATTTATTAAATGGATTTCGTCTTTAGGTTCTCTGAAGTCTAAAGTCTTTTCTTTTGAGTCCATTTTCTGATAATCAAAGTAGTAGTAAACCGATGCCAAAAAATGTTTACATAAAAATATCTCATTATTTATGTTGGAATCATTAAAAAAAGTTTGAAAAAGTTTATTATTATTACCAATACTACATTACTATACTACATCAATATCAGCAACACTTAACTAATACTCCTCCCTCTTCTTAATGCAAAAAATTACGTTGAACTGTGGTCCTGGTTTCTTAAAAAAAAAAGAACACCACTCAGTGAAACTCATAATGCAAAACCAATAGTGCTAATGGAATTTACTCGATCATATCTTGTTTTATAAATGCTGCGTTATTTTTTCCTCTTTTCTTTTAGATTAAAAAAAAATCTCATCAAGGTAAATACTGCAATCAATTCTAACTCTTGAAAACGGGATTTATAATGGACACGGTGTCTGAATTTATATAATTGCTTTGAAGTTACATCAATTTACGTAAGTGTTGCATTTATTTTACAACGTGATATCGAGAAACAGTAATATATTTGATTAAAAAAATTGCATTTAAATAGCATTGTCTTAAAATAAAATGTTAAACGTTGCATTTATTTAATGCATACTAAGATTTTAAATAAGTAATGAAGCAATCGCTTCCATTTATATTTTCTCATTCGAGTGATTTTTGAAATGACAGTTAATTTTAAATAACCAATCCCGTCACGTAATGGTAGAGCGGGGTATTTATTTTAGTCAGGAACACGCGTTTTACGAAAGCTCGACGGCGATTAGTTTTAACATTAATAAAAGTTTTGGTTTTTTTCCTTACTGTTATTATAATTTAAGAAGGCGTTCTGAATTGGAATGTTCTAAAACAGCCGAATTTTTTTGTGTGACTTTTTTTAGAAAGAAAAGAAAGAAGTGACGTTATTGGAATTTTGAGGTTTGGTTTTGATATACACAATGTGTCAAGGAATTTTTACGATTAGGTTTATAAAATAAAATACCAGTAATTATATATTTTTAAATATTTTTATTCAAATTAAGCTCCTTCGGTCTCAATCAGATCTCTTTCGGATTTGAAAGACCCCTTCGGTCAATCTTTCTCACTGAAAGAACTTTTTTGACTTATTCTCCTCATTTAGGTTAGTATAATGGTAACTCAAAATTGCAGGTGTGTTCCATAAACGGTTGTAAATTCGAGATAACGTTTTTAATGACACTTTTCTTTTCTATTAACAGCTTAATTTGCTTCATGAGTGTGAAATCTTCATGAAGTGATAGTCAAAAATGTCAATCGGCTATTTCAAAATTTGTTGAGATATTTCTAATTATCGTATTTTATTTTAAAAATAGCAGGTTTAATATTCCCGCTATAAAAAGAAAATCTCTTGGAAATTTAGGTTACTGTGGTAAAAAGTAGTTTTGGAAATGTTTGCTGTGATTTTCGCGAAATATTGCTGTGTCACCTTTAAAGAGAAAGCTTTGAATAAGAATAGGGATGGGGACCTTTGAAAGATTCCAAACGACATGTTTTGATTAACCTCGACAAGAAAAATTGTTAGGATAATTCTCACTGATTTGAATTTAGTAATGTCAAAAAGAAAATTCTGATAAAATGAAAGCAAAAGAGTTTTTTTTTTCTCAATGGATAGTGGGAAATGTTTTACTAATATCTAGGAAGACCCAATTATCTGATGGGGATTATTTGCACTTCTGCCAGTATGTAGTTGAGACCGCTAGAACGGGATCATGCTGATGGTAAAACTGAGTTGAACCACTCGTGGCTGGAAAAAAAAAACCACTGACACATGTACCAGAACGATCCAGTGTAACTCGCTGAGAGGTTCGATGCCGTAGAGAAATCAGAAAAAGATTTATATTTTCGAAACTAATTTATTATTGACCTAGGACTTTAAAAGAGAATATAGAGCGTTGAATGATTATAAAGTTGTACAAATACAAACATTACATTTATTTATTATTAATTTAGCAAAGTGCTGACGTGTCACGCACGTCCTTTTTCTTTGTGACAATCGCTTGACGACGTACATACCACGTCGTTGGCGATTCTGTGACAAAAGCATTACGACCTGCGTACCACGTCTTTCCAGGGCGATTGGTTAATAGAGAAGGCCTCCGTGCGTCATGGAATATAAAAAGTTTCTGCGTAGATTTTTCCAAGAAAAGATGGGTATAAATTATAAGTGAAAACTACAAATGTGACTAGTTTAGATTAAGTTGGTGCATTTTTAAGCAATTTAATGGTGAATAATTTTTTAACCAAAAATTTTTTTATCAGTAATTTCTGATAGTTTTCTCCCCTCTAATGGGGCTGCATATGGTCACTAACCTTTGCAAGCCTAGTGCATTCCCCGGAAATCGGCATCCATTCTTTCACGTAGCATTAATGTCGGCGGATGCCCTTATTTCTGAATTTGGACGCTCAGTTTCCCCTACATGGCCGCACCTAAGCTCTCATTTGATGCTTATTGCACTAGGTATTTAATTTAGCCGAGAGCAACCAACCCAAATGTCTACTCAAGGGATCTTTTACATGCCGACATGGGTGCAGACTATTAACTCCATCTTGAAAATCCTCCGACTTATGCCAGGTTTGACCTGCGCCTTACCAATACCCCACCCTGTCGACAATTTGTGATAGCTAGCGATCGTTAGTAAACTTAATATTCTTTTCACGGAAGTCAGCTTCTCTGTATTTGACGAAACACTTCTTTAGCTTTAAAAAATGCTCACAATTTCAAATACAAATGTCTACCTCATTACTTTGTTCTTTTTGAATTCAGTACGTTCCAGTGAAATTATGAAACTCCATTGCGTACATTCCGATATTTCAAAGCGTTATTATTTATCAAAATCACTCGTCGCCGACAGAAATGATTTTAACAGGGCAACTGCATTATTACGATTCATACAAGACAAATCCCAACACAGCCCTACAGTTTTATTAATGTCGAGAGATTAACCCCTACATATACACTGAGGACAAATCTTCCAAACGCATGTGTCACCACTATTCAATCACAACCCATTTATGTAACCGGCATTTGCGAGTAATTGAATGCTTATTCATAGATATTATGCTATGCGACGGAAGATAGAACACGGATCATTATGTCAACACTTGATTAAAGCGGGAAATCGAATGAACCACATGGCTCCTCTACGAACATGCTACAAGCTGATCGCTTTTCTGATTGGCCAGAATACGACATTTCCAATTTATGAGATTTACAAGCACGAACTGGATTAGATTTTACGATGCGTGTTATTTTAATTAACAGTTTGTATAAATTGATTTCACCTGTTATTGAGTGTGCTTGAAATTTACTTTAGTGCAGACAATGTATGTGTTTTTAATACAGATGTCAGTTGATAATATTCTTGGAGAACGAGAACATTCAGAGAATATTCTCTTGGAGTTGAAATTGAAAGAATATTAGGGATTTTTTTTCTTAAAAGTAAATACACAATCTTATAAACATCATTAATATTATAAAAAAAATTTCAAATTATCTTTGCCATTGTATGTAAACATTTTTTTCTGCAGTTTTTACTTCGTATATATATATATATATATTATTTAACGTGGACCAGGTACGATTAAATTTTGCTGTACGATACGATGCTGACATCATGCAAAAAACAAGCTATGGTAAAACGACATTTAAATTTTTTTTTAATGGTTAGCATAGAAAAGTGACAGAATATGCTTATTTATTATCGTAACTTACGGACTTTAACACATTTATTTCTAATTCTTAAAATTTATTTCCATTAAAAACTGAATTTTTAATTTCCGATTTATTGGAGTGGCAACACTTTAGTTTGTTTATAACGAGCGATCATGCCCAAGTTTAAAACTAGCTATCTTTTCTTAAGCCTTTCGAATTTTAAAACGCTTTTTACGATATTAAAATAGCTCATTTCCGATGCTTTATTGCTGAAATAAAGCATTAAGTAGGTAAATTCTTTGTAGGAAAGTAGTTCAAAGTTATTATTTCTCAATTAGACAAATTTAAAATGATCTTTTTGAAATGTATATTACAGAAGAAATAAGTTAAAAGTGGAAAGACATTGCCCTTATTTTTCCGGTTCTACTATTTAAACTATTGTCAAAATAATAACAAATATAATTGTATTAATAATCTATATATACATAGACAAAGAGAAAACAGCTCAGAAACATTTTCTAATCTGTTTTGCAACCAATTTTCTTCTTCTTCTTTTTTTTTTTTTTGTTTAGTAGCTATTGACAAGTTTTAGTGATATCAATTAAAAAAAAATCTCAAACAGTTTATTATTAGTTAATTATTTCCCCCCTTTTTTTTATCAGGCAAGCCTCATTTATAATTGTAACGCTATGTTATAGATAGCAGATGGCAACATGTCTTGCTTGAATTAATTATTAGGAAATAAATATAAAACTCATTGGTAAAACGAGTTTGTTGGCATTAGGCAGTAATATTAAAAGCAAATATAATAAGAGTTAGAGTAAAGGCTTCTCTGAAACAATGCAATAAAAATGAGAATAGTGTATGGAAGCAAGCATGTATGTTTCATTCAACTACCACTCATCTTAGTACGAAATCAGCAGAAGTACAAGCGGCTACATTTATGAACGCAATTGCCCTGCGGCGGCAGTGATTTACAATACGTTTGCTTTAAGTGAGGATGATAAAACTAAACTCGACGGTTATAATCACCAAATTGGAGGAATTATACATATATAACTGTAAATAGCACAATGTTTTCAATATTAAACTTATTTATTACGGTCGAATTTCGTTAGTTGAGCAAATTCTAGTAATAAGCATTAGGCATGGTTAAGGGCCCTTTACTCACCCGTTCTGAACCTCACCGCATCCAACCACGCCCAAGAACTCGAGTAAAACAGGGGCGTTCAGGAATGTGTTCTAATATTGCACCACATTCTTAACCGCACGCAAGAAAGAGTTCAGATGTGTATCGTTCATTGGAGTCCCCTACTGAGTGGCGTATAGAATTTCAGAGATAACAACGTTCCAAGCTCCAAAGCGAATATTCTAAACGAAATAAATGAAATACAGTAAAAAAAAATCATTAATAAATAAATTACAATAATAAACACATAATAATACACACATCTTTTTGAAATTTAAGACACAAAACCCGAACGAAAGGTTCTTTGCACGCTTTCATGAACGCGCATCTGAGTGTCATTCTTAACCGCATTCTTGAACGCGCTCTAAAATGGCATTTACACGTACATTATTGAACGCGCATCTGAGTCATTCTTAACCGCATTCTTGAACGCGCTCTAAAATGGCATTTACGCGTACACTCTTGAACGCGCATCTGAATAGATCGCCGTCTCAAACGCGGTTAATAACGTATGTTTAAAGGGCCCTTCAGTTTTAATTTGCCTATCATTACTTTTTTTAGAATATTGTTAGATTTGTACCAAAATTTTAGATATTTCCTAGAATTCTTTCTAATACTAATTTGTAATACTTTTGAGAACAGTTTTGGACACTTAATACTTGTTCAAGAATAATTTTGAACGTTCTTGAGCAAAAAGAATGTAATTTTTTAGTTTTAGTTCTTGCCCCTAGAAGATCTTAAAAACGGCTTTTGTAAAATAAATGTTTTCAAACTAATACATGTTCTGTATTAGTGTTTTTTTGTTGCAAAACTAATTATTCGTACTTAAAATGCATAAAGTTGTTCTATTGTTGCTAATTGAATTTTAGGAGAATCGGTTTTCTGACGCTCACAACTTTTTGCAGCGCTGAACTTTGTCAACCCAATAATTGTCTGCAATTTTATTGCATTTTATGATTTTGTGTTTTATTTTCTTATTCAGTACCTAAACAGTATTTCCGATATACAATTTAATGTCAAAAATTTCGGACTCGTTGCTTATCTGCAGTTAAGGGTTTCAAAAACAATATTTTCTTTTTGTGTCTTTATAAGCATTCTTTAGGTTATAAAACCATGATTTTCCAAAATCAGACGCTTTGTATTTCTAACTGCTTACATCAGTGTAAAAGAAAAGCAAAATGTTGTTTTTGAATTTCACTTCAGATTCCAAAATCAGTATTTTAAAAAATAAAACCCTTTGTATTTCTTTCTTTCCCCTGCCAGAAGAAATACAATGTTTTGTTTCTTAAATTTGAAACATCAAAACCTAATAAAAAGAAATATATTTCCACTATTCGGGTTTCTTTGTGTATCCTACGTCTTTGTTCGAAATTGATAACATAGTCCTTCATCCCCATTTCTTACTTCGAAACACAATTCGAGAACACGGGCTTATAAATTCGGCAAAAAGAAACAGATGAAATTGCTGACCAAACAAATACGCCTGAAATACGACGCAGTCACAAACTCAATAAACAGTGAGTAAGTACAAAGAAAAGAAACGGAGATTTTTCTTTTAAAAACTGTTATTTTCAACCTTTTCAGTTCCACGGTTGCGAAATTTCATACAACGAGGGGGACCGCCCCCTGTCGCTCTCCAACTGATTAGTGTATCATTTTGGATCGTTTTCGTATTTCATTTTGGATCGTTTTCGTATTTGGCGATAAAGAAATGTTTAAGAAAAACTTTCATATAATATCGAAAATATTATGTAATTGTAGTAACAATAGCTAATAATATATGTTTCTGAAACAAAAAAACGAAGTTAACATTTATAATGAGAGGATTTTTTAAAGTATACATCCCATAAAAATTGCTCATGCCTTCATTAATGAAAATTGGCGCTTTCAAGCACAAATAAATTAAATGTTTTCCTTGGCGAAAATAAATTAAAAATTACAATGTTTGAAAAAAAGTTATGGCTAAGAGTCCCAGTTATTAAAATATTCCCAAACGGGTTGCCACTCTAGATATTTAATTGTAATTTAAAGAAATCAATTAAAAGAAAAACTAGATAACTCCGAACTTAATTTAAACAAAGCAGACTGAAGGAAATCCTAACCATGCCATATCTTATAGCTAGATCAGGGTCAGTTTTGGGGGATTTTTAGGAGAAATTAATAAAGAGATATAACTGCTTTGCATTTCATTTGGCGATGTTTTGCAAGTAAAGAAAGGTAGCGCGTATAACCAACAACTAAAAAAAAAAAAAAAAAAAAAAAAAAAAAAAAAAAAAAAAAAAAACTAAGAACTTTTATCGTTTTGTGTAAGTAATGAGTGAAAAACTTTCTGCAGTAACATTAGCTATGCATAATTTTTTTTTTGCTATATTTACACATTGCTAAAAATATGCAACATGACCATTCCCTATTAGAATCGAAGCAAAGTCATATATAGTAAAAATGTATGAGAGTTAATGCCCAACGCCAAAAACAAAATCTAACCTATGATACTTACACAATTACCCAGTTTTTGTCCTTTTGAAAACGTGGAGCGCTAGAGAACATTTTTAATGTGATCATTCTAACTTGCAGGTTTTATATTTACACGTTCAAATAGTATGATGCATCATTCAACATAAGTAAAATGTAAGTTAAATACCGCGCTAACGCGAAACGCTCGGCACTGGGATTTTGGTAAACAAATAAGGTGTTGCCAAGAGGAAAAAATAAATAAAGGCTCCCTTTTTCGCTACGTATTAGCGTTTTGATTATTTTTTCTGATCTGATTTATTTTTTTTCTTGTCCAATATGACAGAATGCTCACAAAGATTTTAAAATTTTATTAAGTTTCTTTTCTGCTTCTTTTTTGGTTATGTTTCTTTGTACTTGACTTACTTTCACAGCACTGAAGAACAAATATAATGTGTCAAACATTTTTTTTCTCACATGAGCAGCTGTTGGCTTCTGCCCATTGTAGACCTAGTGCGTTCCCCAGAGATTGGTACCCTCTCTTTCATTGGCACCACAATGAGTGGTAATAGCATAATCATGTTGATTTTCCAGAGTTGTTTTCCAGTTGTTAGCAGAGTAGAGCATGCTGCAGCTGAAACTTTAAGAATTTATTAAAACGATAAGTTACAAGACGAAATGCACAGCACATACAAAAACAAACAAAAAGAACAACATATTAATTTTCCATCTTACTTCCACAAAGTCTGCGCATTTTTTACAATGTTCCAATAGGCGGCGCTGATTGCGTCACAAATTGGTGAACAGGTTGCGAGTGACATTGAATTTTTCTCTAACATGTGGTACCATTGCCGCATGAAAATTTTGACGTCGGGTTTCTTCACCGGAAAGGGTGAGCACCCGGATTCTGTTGATGCGAAATTGCACCAGGAATTTAATTTTGCCGAAAGTATCCAAGCGAAACTTTGCAACTTTTACATGATGCATAATCATACGACATGTGCGCAGGCGATTTTCTGCACCCTGAGAGTCCACCGACGCTGCCAGGTTCGATCCTATGAACTGGGGTGTACGAGGCCGGCTTATGTGTCAAACTTTATACGCATAGATGAAAGCAAGGCAGTAAAGAAATTTTACCTGGTTAAGATCATAGCCTGACAACGCTAGTATTATTATAAATTATATATTTTTTTATATTTCCTTCCTTTATGAATTTTTAAAATTATTCTTTGCTTGTCTAGACATTATAGGAAAAATAGGCCCTCTTTATTACATTTCATAAATGCTGTGCGATTTTAGAAGTAGTGTCTTTAAAATTGTTTACAATTCTCTCTCTGTCTGTATATATATATATAATCTTATATATAGCCGCTTAAGTGTCTGTTGGTTGCCGATAGCTTTTTTCGAATTTCTTATTCCGAGAAAACTGCATCGTGCTGCCATTTACACAATTGTTTCTATAGTGAAAACCACTAATAATCAAAACATTTCTCTAGCATTTTGAGAGAGGCATCGCTAGCTTTGCAATCTCCGTTAAAAATTAATGTAAACGCGAATTTAATTTAATCCTTCTTTCTTTGTTTAAATTTATTTATCGTCTGCGCTTTTTATATATATTAAAGTGGCAGCCCTCTTTTTTCCAGTTTCGTTAAAACTATTGTTTTGACGATGATTATGTTGGATATAAATAAATATTTTTCACAAACAATTTGATTATATGGTAAATAATATTTTTATTTTACAGATTATTATAACTTAGATGTTTTTTTCGGTAAGAATATTTTTTTCCGAAATTATTACATACTAGCTGATATGCCCGGCGTTGCGCGGGATAATATTGCATCATTCTCAGGCGAAGTGGCACATGTCTAGAATCTTGTTGTAAATATATAAGGAAAAATTTTCTTTAAAAACTCAAGTAAAAGATGGGCAACAGTCCTTAAAAATCCCATTTAAACAGTAAACTCATTAAAAATCACAATTGCATTGCAAACAACAGCCTCTAAAATTTTTTTTATACCAAAAATAACCGTTCATAAAAATCCACATTAAAAGGATAAAAGCAGTTCATAAATTTGCCATCAGAGTAAGGGCAACAGGAACTAAAATGCATATATGCATCAGGATAATTGTTCCAAAATGGTATCAGGTGTCCGTAAAAATCGAAATTACAATATAGACAACGCTACATCTAAAAATTTTTATCAGAATAAGGGCAGTATTCTCTTAAAAAATGCCCATCAGATGAAGAACAACATAACAACCCTCTGAATATCTCTGCTACAATAAAGAAAACATTCCTTAAAGTCATTCCTTGAATAAAGACAACTATTCCTAAACATCCCTAAAAAATAAGGACATTAGTCCAAAAAAATCTCCATTACAATAAAGACGTCAGTGACTAAAAATACCCATTAGGCTACAGCCCTTTAAGAGCTGATGTTCCTAAAATTACCAAGTCCAGCTTAAATTCCTCATCAAAATAAGGACACAATTTCCTAAAAATCCCGCTTGCAAAATCGTCATTTCCTGAACATTCAATTAAATATAACTTTTATAAAATTCGGATAAAAACGGAAGAAAGAAAAGCATTTACTTCCAAAGGCAAATAAGCATGCATATTTAAGTTAGAAAATATTCAGTACTAATCCAATAGTGACATGGGAAATTTTACTTGGTCGAAGGAATTATCTGAATTATGTCCAAATGTCGCCAAATAGCCCGTACAAACAATTAAATACCTAAATGTTAGAAAATAAATCATTTGAGTAAAATATGGAATCAATCAAAACCGCTACCTAAAGAAGTTAACATGAAGCAGATCGCCAAATTGCACTATAGTAATGGAAGCATAATGCAAATGCGCCATTTTCCTATAGTGTAAATCACATATTGAATTAAATGAGAATATTACTAATAAGGATTATTGGCTCGGTTTGGAGAAGTTACGAAGCGCAAAATAATATATTGAGAGCAATTAAATGGATGGGGGCGAAAAAAAGGGTTATCACCACTTGGCAAAATTTTAAATTTCATAAAAAGTAGGCGATATCGAAAACCTTCCTACCCAGTTTTTATCGAAGGAATAAATATTAATTCGCCAAAAAAAAAAAAAAAAAAAACAACCTCAAAATAAAGTAATTGAAAATCGTCTGTAGTTAATAATCCACAAAATTTTCATAAAAAAGAAATGAATTTTTAGAATTTGTTGCTTTTATAAAACGGACACTCTACCACACGAAATAATATCTTTCATGAAACTGTTAAACTGGTACTAAAATAATAAATATCTAAAAAAGAAAGAAGAATCAACCTCAATTAAAATTCGTCTGCATTTCCGCAAAATATGTATGAAAATGAAATGAATTTACAGAATTTGTTTTGTTCATAAAACGGCATGAATAAAGATAAAATAGCCTTTTCTCAATCTTACATTAACCCTCCGCGTACGGCTCAGTTTTTATACTTTCCGGTCCTGAAATACGGGGCGATTTTTTTTATATTTTCTTTATCTACATATATTACAATTCACATCTTTATCAGCTGTTTTAAAATATTACAAGAATTTTAATAGCTTTTCCGTTTCCAAAAAATATATAATACTGCACTCGGACCGCACACGGGGAAATGGCGGGATCCGTATTGAAATCAGGGGAAAAAATTCTTCGCTCGCGATTTTCACGTGACCCGTAGTGGGAGACGAAACAGATACCCCGCTCAAATCGCGGGAGCCGTACGCGGAGGGTTAACAGAAATCATCTAGCTGGCGACGAAAGTACTATTTATTTTGGCGAAAACACGCAATTTGAGCAGATAAATTCAGAGGTAAGCCTTGCTTTAAAGTTCGAAAACTACTTTAAATGAATATTGCGCCTGTTCTATTCGTTCTACGAACTTCTGAAAGAGATCATCTTGTGCTGTTTTTTACGGGCATCAGTATGCTGCAAAAATCGAAAAGGTGTGACGTTGCTTCGATGAGATATTCCTAAAATTAACAGTTTTGCTTAAATTGGAATAAAAAAAGAACAAATTCGAATTTTAGGAAAAACGCTTCGAGGTGCACGAGGACCTGACCCAAGGTACCTGTAACCAAAATTTCGTACTTCTGGACCGTTTCATCTCGCCAGGAGGCGATAGACAGACAGATACACACACACACACACAAACTTTCGGTTTTATTTATATAGATTTATTATTTATTCATTAAACTTTGCTGTTCTGCCTGATGAATAGCTCTTTGATTTGATGTGCATTTCCGGTTACTGGGAGAGTTGTATATTTTTAATATCTAGAACAGCAGTCATTTCGTATGACCGTCGGGCTTACTAGTAGGTATATATATATATATATATATATATATATATGAGTGTGTGTGTTACAGATGCGTCGAGGTTATTTTATTAATTCAAAATAATAAGCCTTATTTATAATTGTAATGTTGTCTAGCAGAAAGCAACATGTCTTGAGTGAGTAAAGTATTAGGTAATAAGTAAAAATTGTTAAAAATAGTTTGTTGCCATTAAGCAATAATATTAATAAGCGTTTGAGTGAAGGTTTCTCTGAAACAATGGAATGAAAACTGAGAAGTGAATCAAAGCAAATATAAGTTTTACTTAACTGCCAGTGTGAAATCGGCAGAAATACAAGCGGCCACATTTTTGAGCGCTATTGGCCTTGCGGCGACAAGGATTTACAATACGTTTGCTTCAAGTGAGGATGATCAAAACAAATTCGACGTTATAATCGCCAAATTTGATAAGTAGTACTTATATAATTATATAAATAACATAATGTTTTCAATGCTAAATTTAATTATTACGCTAAAATTTCGACTGTTGGGCGATTTCTAGTAATAAGTAAAACTCCCTAATTTTATCATTGTTACACAATTTATAAGCAATTTGACTTTAGGAGCACAAATTTGAAAATTGCACTCTTAGAAATATAAAAAAGAACAATTTCTTCCTTGAACATAGTCTGTCACATATAATTGCATTCACACGCAATCGTTGCGCATTCAAACATTAACGCCTTTTTAGCCTACTTTCCCGTAAAAGTAAAAAAAAAAAAAATACTAATAAAGCATGAAAAAAGGCTTAATGTATCGTAAAAATATCGTTAAAAATAAAGAAAAGTAAAAAAAAAAGTGAAGTAATTAAATAAAGATTGAAAAATAAAAAATTTGAAAGTAGGGTTTTGAGACGAGGGGTGGGGGGGGGGGGAACGTGTGTCTGTGTGTCCGTCTGTCGGTCTGTCCCCCCCTAATAACTTTTGAACAAATAGTCCGATTCGAAAAATTCTTTTTGCATTCGAAAGATCTTGGCGAAGACATTTCATTTCCATATTTTACATTTTGATTTGAAGAATTTTTCGTTCAATTTTGAACAGTTCAAAAAAATTTAACATTAGCGCCTATGGGCGAAAATGAAGCAAATTATGTAAACTCTGGGTACAAGATCCATGTTCCAATGAACAAGCTTACTGAAAGAATCTCTTGGCGTTAGATATCAATTTGAACAGTTTTTGTTAATTTTTGAACAGTTCAAAAAATTAACATAGCGCTTACGGGGAAATTTCAATCCTATATAAATCCTGACCTAACGGACCGATTTGCTTGGAACAAACTTTATCGGAAAGCTCTTATAACGTAGAACATGTGCAAATAGAAAGTTCACCCAGAACTAACGACCCTATTTTCCTATAAAATTTTTTTATCGGGATTTTTAAGGATATTTCTCAATGAATAAATGAATGAGTGAAAGAATGAATAAGTGAATGAATATGTATTATCTGTTGAAAAAGGTATATTTGAAATAATTAAGAACTAAAGCTAAAGGAGAAAGAGATAGTTAGATTATAAATTTGAATTTGGTGTATACGGGAAAGTAGGCTCGTATAGTTCTAGACGGAACTTCTTGTTTGGCCTACTTTCCCGTAAAAGTAAAAAAAAATAATAATAAAGCATGAAAGAAGGCTTAATGTATCGTGAAAATATCGTTAAAAATCAAGAAAAGTCAAAAATAAGTTAAGTAACTAAATAAAGATTGAAAAATAAAAAATTTGAAAGTAGGATTTTCAGATGGGGGGAAAAAGTGTTTCTGTCGGTC
Organism: Octonoba sinensis; assembly: GCA_038502835.1. Lineage (NCBI taxonomy): Eukaryota > Metazoa > Arthropoda > Arachnida > Araneae > Uloboridae > Octonoba > Octonoba sinensis. The sequence continues at coordinate 8,662,670 of CM076606.1, read as the reverse complement.
TGTCTGTCTCGGTCTGTCTGTCGGTCTGTCCCCCCCCTAATAACTTTTGAACGAATTGTCCGATTCGAAAAATTCTTTTTGCATTCGAAAGATCTCGGTGAGGACATCTCATTTCCATATTTTACTTTTTGATTTGAACAATTTTTTGTTCAATTTTGAACAGTTAAAAAAATTTTAGCATTATCGCCTATAGGTGAAAATGAAGCAAATTATGTAAACTCTGGGAACAAGAAAAAGATCCCATGAACAAGCTCACTGGAAAAAGTTCTTGGCGTGAAATATTGATTTGAAGAATTTTTGCTCATTTTTGAACAGTTAAAAAAAAATTAACATACCGCCTAGGGGGAAATTTCAATCCTATATAATTCCTGATCTAACGGACCGATTTGCTTGGAACAAACTTTATCGGAAAGCTCTTATGACGTAAAACATGTACAAAGAGAAAGTACATCCAGAACTAAGGAGCCTATTTTCCTATGAAATTTTTTGATCGGGATTTTCAAGAATATTTTTGAATCAATGAATGATTAAATGAATAAGCAAAAGAATGAATGAATAAATGAGTGACTAAATACATGAATGACTTAATAAATGAATGATTGAATGAATATCTTTTTACCGTTGAAAAAGGTATATTTGAAGCAATTAAGAACTAAAACTAAACGAGAAAGACAGAGAGAGAGAGAGAGATAGCTAGATTATAAGTTTGAATTCGGTGTATACGGGAAAGTAGGCTCGTATAGTTCTAGACGGAACTTCTTGTTATATATTTAGGATAGTAGCACGCGTATGATTAGAACTTGAAAGTAAATATTTCTTCAGGATGGAGTTTTATTTTTAAATCTGGTTTTAGAAATATTCCATTTTACTTAAAGTTAAATGAAGTTGGAAAACAAAAAATATGTAACTTTTCACTTCCTTTTCTCGCTTTGAAAGTATTCGGAATAAAAAATAAATCTGGTTCATTTCTACACTCGTGATAAATTTACAGTTTATACACCAAAAATATTATGCTTCTAAATCTGCGCTAAAATGCCTGGTCTTGATCATATTTGTCATAATGGCTGTGTCATTAAACCTTGATGATGATGCGTCTGTGGCAGATCGAAGGCATTTACTTCTAAATTTTAAATTTATATTGTTACGGATTCTTTGTACTTTAAATAGATGAATAACTCCTTGATCAGGCAATTTATTTACAAGTTATTTACACTATGTACAGATTTGAGCATACAAAAATATTTCACGAAGTACACACATCACCGTAAAACCAACATTAATCTCGTATTTTCTTCACAAATACGAAAGGAGTCGAGCACGAAGCTTACAGCGCAACGTCTCAGACTGACAGGTACTCTCCAAAGTCTAAAACTGAACTGTACTTCTTAACTTCTCGCCAGAGCTCCTTATGAAGCATTTCGGATCACGTGACATGAATATTCTAGAAAATTCTAAAAACTAGGATTTTCTCACATGATCCGAAAGTCGCCAAGCTTGGCGAGAAACAACATTGATACCCCTAATTTCGTCCCCCGTATGGTGGCCGGGGAAGATAGAATAGCCCCAGCGTAGTTATGCGTGTCGTAAGAGGCGACTAAAATAGCAACATCCGATCCGGGTGACGTAAGGCTTGCTTTGTAGCATGACTATGGCCCCGGGTCGGTAAAGCAGGTAGGCAAAGCTCTGCCAGCCCAGCCCCTATGGCTGGTGCTGGTTGTCAGTTTGTCAGAGAGTTTGTGGGAGGTTCGAAGGAGGACAGCGCCACGGTCGCACCCCCTCATACTGGGGGGGTAGTCTGAGATAACCGAAAAGGTTCAGTCAGTATGGCCGTGGTTAGCATTGAGCACCCCTAATTTCGTAACAGTATGTACTCGGGGATACCAATTTGTATTATTTAAGGTAATTGACCCGTCGTAGACGCTGCTCTAGTAGTGGACACTTAGATTTATATACCTAAAATATTATGCACCTAAATCTGCGCTAGAATGTATGGTCTTGCGCATATTTTTCATAATGCGCAATTTAATATTCTTTAAGCTCCTAAAATAAGCGAATGTAACATTAAACTTGAATGAAATTATCAGATCCTATAGCGAACGATTCCTAGTGCTGGTTAATAGAACTAAAGTTGGCGTGGAGCATCTATGCAAGTACATGGATCATAATATTGAATAGCTGCCTCCACAACGGTCACATTTGCTCCTCTTTACTAAAGCCGATCAATAAGAAGGTTAGGGGAAGATATATGGGAAAAAAGAGTGACTTCATTTACGAATGGTCCTTTAGTCATTTTTAAAATTATTTCTCCCAGTTAACAGCATAAAATAGATGATATTAATTTCTGTCCACTACTAATGCAAATGCATGTCTTATAAATGTCCACTATAGATACAAATTAAGCGTTTAGTAAATTTGACGTAAAAATCCTAATTTTTCATCAAATGACATTTTATAGGTAATTAATTTTTACAGAAATAGTTTTCGATTACGCTAAATATGCAAATATTGATGTAAGTCCCTTGAAAATATTTTGCCATTTAAAAGAGTACGAAAATGTTCTTAACTGTGTCCACTACCAGGTCCTTACCTTACGTATATAAATACTACCTTATATAGTCTATACGGAAAATAGTATAACATTTCCGTTTACTGCGAACTACCGGAAATGTCAAACTTTCTGCCGGAAATTAAATGTTTTTCTACTCATCGCTTTTTCGAAAGTAATAATGCTTGATTTGATTACTGATCGAACAAATACATGGATAAGAGTTCCGTTAGTTTTTTAAATCAAAAAACAGCAATTAAAAATTTCATTATTATAAACATAAATTACTGCATGGTTTATTTTGAATTTAACATTTACTGGGGGTTTCTAGAGATTTAAATGACATTTTGTTGAGTAAAAAAAAATATTGACTTTCAATCTTCACTTGACAAGTAAAATTAAAAAATAAGGAAAAACTTTATCAGTCGTCTGTGAGAAAGAAACTAAAGTTGATTACCGTGACAAATTAATTTCTTAAAGAAACGTTTATAACTCTTGTTCTAATTGACTTAGAAACTTGGAAAATAACTTAATCTTTTGCGAGAAAAAGTGTTCCTTCTAATGATACACACGGTTAAGGTGTGCGAATATTTTTTCGCTCCTAGGAAATAAATTTAAGCTGCGAGTAAAAGTAAAGAATAATTTTTTTATAAAAGTTTAGAACTCATGTTTTTATTGACATAGTAATTTGGAATAAACTTCCTCTTGTTTAGAAAGTTCTTTTGAATGATTATTTTAAGGTGTAAAATTATCTTTATTTTTTAAGTTGGGAAAGAATTGTTTCGACTTTCTCTTAAGCAATTTATATAAAAATTTAGCTTAAACATTTAATTGCAAAAAAAAAAAAAACTTTGTAGTAATCATTTTAAAAAACCGCTTCAAGGTGCAAACCTCCAGGGTCCAAAGAACCAGATAAATTCTGAAGCAGAATTTTTGACAAAAGCAAAAAACTGACCTAGCTACCTGAATACCAAAAAGGGTAAAAAAATACGCAAAATTACCTTGCTTGCTGCTTAAAAGTTTAACCACGTTGGCTTCTCTTTCTCATCGTACATATTGCATTTAAGATTGCCTGAGGAGGATTTCCCTGCGTGTGTACTGTTTCTGTAAGAAAACAACATTCACCTGGTTGGTGGCTCAAAAAACACGAATTAGTCGACAAAATAGCAAGATGGCATACTGGCTATTAGAAATGCACCGATTAATTGGCAGTATTCGGGAATCGGTCATAATCAGACTCTTTCCCGATAATCAGCCGATTTTTTCTGATTTTTGAGTAAAATTCTACGAATATGAAACAAAAATAATAAAAAAAAATATTGCTCACCAGCTGACATTATGAATATTCAAATCCTTGTATTTTTAAGCAATATTGTGGAAAAACATAAGCGTTTCAGAATACGACGAATTTCTTGCCGGCTCCTTAAAGAAAGGAGGAGGGGAAGTGGCAATTGGGATTCGCTGTATAAACCTCATCGATTTGCTCGATGCAGGATTTTCCTTGTTTACTCCTATTCAATGCTCAGATGCAATGCAGATCGCTCGAAAAGTTTGGCAGGAAGGAGCATTACTGTGGCATTTGTAAACGAAGAATTATAACGGATTAATTTTAGTTTTGCACAACCATGAAGTTCGAGAAGTAAGAACTACTAGCTGTCAAAATGAGTTATTACATATAAGGGAACAGATCTCGTCACTGAGCAAGTTCGATTGTACTTTGACGTAATGCACGTGATAACTCATCCTTTCTGGCGTCAGGTTTTACTTCTCAATGGTAACGGTTCTGATATTGTTGCACCATTAAACCCAATAAAGAGAGAGAAAACAAACCTTCATTTCAGCAACTACAGTTATTATATAAACATGATAGTAAAACCATGATTTTTTTCTGGCTCATTAAATCAATTAGAGATTATAAAAAAAAATTCTAGGAAGTAACTTTTTACAGTTTTTTCAGTGAGGGTGAAAAAATCAAATCCAATTCGAGGACCTTTTCTTTGAACTACTGAATTCAGGGTGAGTTTTGAATCTCGAAGCTTCAGAGAAGCATGAAAACAAAATATACTAATTAATTAATTAAAAAGATGATAGGAGCACTTGTCATTTTTGCGCTCTTGGAATATGGGGATTAAACTATCAAAAAAAAAAAAAAAAAATTCCTAGGCCATTAAGTTGACGTCATAAGGGTCTGATCTAGCGGAGCTAGTCTCCAGGATCTACGCCAGGGAAAGAAAAGAATTGAGTGCTAGGGGCCACGTGACCTTTCCAAACCGTGGGCTGTTGACGCCCGGTTGTCATGGCAATCGTTCTATGTTGAGAACGGGTTGCAAGATTTGGCAGAGAATCATTTCTGACGGCATTATGTTTTACATTAGATAGAAAAAATATTTTTCATGTTTTATAATATTTTTTATGCCGGTTTCATAATAATATGAAACGTAAATGTATGTTTTAATTGACTTACAGAAGGTGCTTAATTTAAAGCAAAATGGCACTTTTATTTAGGGGAAGCTATTAAGCCCTGTTCGCAGCCCCTGTACATTTCTAAATTTGGTGATTTGCTAAATGAAGAGACTTTTACGTAACATGTTATTAAGTCAAGCTACGCTATTATCTACTAACAAGTTATTGTTCTTCTTTTGATAAGAAAATGTGTTGTTTGGGTCTGGTAACATGAGACCTGGACACTAGTGGTTATTTCTTCTTGGGAAAGTTCAAGTGAAAAGAAGAAGGGCTAGACTGAATGTGTGTGTGTGCACACGAGTTGTCCGGTTACTGTGGTTATACTACTACAAATTTTTATTTTTTTGAAAAAGAAATATAATACTTTCTATTTTATTTTTTTATTTTATTGCTTTTAATTTAATTGCTTCACTTATTTTTGACTTTTTCTTATTTTTAACCATATATTTACAGTGCATTTAGCCTTATTTCATACTTCATTTATTTATTTTACAGGAAAATAGGCTAAAAAAGAAAAATCAAACAAATTAAAAAAACATTTATTGCAGTTGAAAACACTAAATAACTATGAAGCGACATACCCAAAGTCTCACTATCACGCAAACCTAAGACAAAGTTACATAGTGCATCAATTTACAAAATAATCACAATTCTCGCTACATAATTATGCATCGTGTCTTCATTCACCTAAAAACTTTTCTCTCGCTCTCTTCCCGTTAAAGCAAACATACATAGTTTTCTCTATAATAACAAATGTACTGAAACAACTATTTTCTCCCTTTTTATGTCCTTTTATCCTAGCCCGTAATGGAAAACCAATAGTCCTAATGAATTTAAGCTAATGATTATAGTTCTGTTTTCATAAACGACACTGCACTCAGGAACCTTCTCCAGACATAATTTGTCTAATTAAGAGTTTTCGCAATCAATTCTCTAAACCATTATGAAAAGAACTCATAATTAGCACTCCATTTTTCGTTCGGATTACACTTCATTTATTTTCGGAGAGTAATCATAAGTGCAGTCGACTATGCAGAATGTTAATGCTGCAGTATTTCTAGATTTAAGATGCGGTTTTTACCCTTAAACCCTTGAAAATTATTTATATATTAATTATCGAATGTTTAATGTAACTATTTGTATTCATTTTCATTAAAGAAATCCTGCTCATTACTAAAAATGGATATATATATATATCCATACGTCAAGTGAACCAGTGTACATTGCTTCGTATATGTATGCAATGGAGGCAGTTCAATTAAATTGTCTAACTCTTGTCTGTCTCTTGGTAAATCTGAATCTCTCAGCTACTTCCTTTGAGGGCAGCAGTAACAATAAAAAAAAATTGATGAAGCTAAGAAAAAAAAAAAAACCTTTAATTCATTTGTGTGTTCGTTTTTAGTACTAATATTACCTGGTAATGGCATGCCGCCTAATATTTGCTGCTAGCCTGTGTATGTTACAAATAGGATATCAGCTAACCCCAAGCAGCAAATTTAATGTCTCTTTTCAGAGCCAAATGGTTCCCCACCCATGGTTAAAACCAGTAGTCATCAAACAGTTAAGTGCCAACTACAAGTAACTCGTAAGGAAATCTTTAGTAGATTGCAGTGGTACACATGTGGTTAATTTGCATATAATTACACCAACAACTGTTGATTTTCCATATTTTGTTAATATTCACTTTGATAGCTCATGACTCAGACAGAAAATAAAGAATATTTTGCTGGCAAAAATATACCACGAAAAATGGTAGCTGCCCTCTCGCATATATAAATAACTGAGAATTGAAAAGTTTCTAACTTTTTTTGTCCTGTCTTTTTCTTTCTTTCTATGGGAAGGGGGTAAGAATAACTCATAGTAAAATTTTGAAAAGGTATTATTGCGTCAACATTTTTATCTTGCTTAAAAATTCAAAAAATCACAAAATCTCGTTCAATTAGGAAACTTTACCCTCTTTGAGCTACCTCTAAATATTGTTTGCTGGTGATAAAATTTTATCAGGATCATTTTTTGGTATAATGGAACAAATTTAGAGGGTAAGAGGTGGAAAATTTAAAACTTCGAAAAATAAGCACCACCCTACTGTGTATATACGCTTCCGCCATATTAGAATTCATACCAATATTATATATTATATATTGAATATTATATGCATAAAGAAAAGCTAAAATTAATCAACAAGTCTAATGCTAGTTAATTAGAATAATTAGCTGTAAGTAGTTGAGGTTATGATTTTCTCCACGCAACATCGCAAATTTATCTGAGTGGAACTATTTTTGTATCGTTAGTTATTCATCCCTTAAATATGCGATACATCACATAATTTGCTGAGTTATTATTTCAGTGCAGAGTTCAAGAACGTAGGTATAAATCAAAGCTGAAAGCTTCATTACGGGCTTCAGTCTTAATTAAAGGAGAAGAAGCTCTTAGCACTGATTTGGTATAATGAAGATTAATGGACAATATTAATTTTCACTTTTAAAATAAATCTTATGGTTTATAATTATTTTAAACTGCACATTAACTGTTACTCTTTTAGAGCATCATTGTAGTTACCCCTCTGCTTTATGGAAGCACTACGTAAAACTAATTACCTGGGACATGGTAAGTAGCTGATGTTGTGCAATAAATTCTGAGGTAGGACAAAACAAGATGTTTTTAAGTTTAATTAAGTTTCTACAATAGTCGGATTTTTCCCAAGTAGTTATTAAGTTATTACTTTCTGTTATTGGGACAAAAATATGTTATACCTACGTTAATTTTGCTATTAAATATTTTCAATAATTTTATTTAGTCTTTTTTTTTGTGATGATTATCATAACCGTTACCAAAAGCACATTTTTCGTTTGAAAGGGGAAATTTTTTGTACTAAACACAGACTTAATACAGATTTAACCCTCTCGGCACTCTAACCCTCATATGACGCCCCTACTTCAAGTAGCTATATTTTCATTTAAAACACAGCAAATTGTATCTTTATTTTGCTCAGTGACGCCTCTTATTCACTTAGGGACCGTTCATTAGTGATGTCACTTTTTTCAATATATTTGACCCCCTCCCCCTTTTGTCACAAAATGTCACACTTCATCATACCCCTACCACCCTTTGTCACATGTCACCCTATGTTACATATACATATGTACTTGCAGTTGAAAAAACAATGCACTGTGCTACAGATCACGTTTCTAATGTTATTTTTGAACTCTTAATGACATTTGGGAGCATAATAGTAATGATTACCAACATGTGTACTTAATTGACATAGAAGGAGGTTAAGGTTTACAACACAGAAGATAATTAGTACAGAACAATAAAATACATAAGGGTCATTCCACGGCAACGGACGTTACATTTACTATATATAATTTTATCTTAAAAGTGTAAATGATTATGAAAATGTCCTTTTAAACTTTTCAGAATAAGTTAATTTAAATCTTAATTAGCTTTGGTGTGTGCGATACAAAATTATCTATGAAACTCTAAAATGAAAAACCCCCTTGCCTTATAAGAGCACTGACTGTCACATACTGTCACAATTTCTCGAACCCCGCCCCCTTCAAGGCGTGACATTGTTTATGAATGACCTCTTATGAACGTATACGAAACCTTAAAATGACTGCAAGTATCCTTAATTTGAGGAGCAAGCAGTCAAACCGTGTTTTCTCCAAAAAATAAATAAATAAATAAATAAATTAAAGTTACTGGTTTTTGTTTGAACTCCTCATTAATTAGTACAAAAGTATGTTGTTATTTGTAACCAAAACAGGTTTAAAGCTCGTTTTGGTTACGAATAACAATATACTTTTGTACCAGTTAATGAGAAGTTCAAAGAAAAACCAGGAACTTAATTTATTATTATTATTATTATTTTTTTTTTTGGAGAAAACACGGTTTTACTGTTTTCTCCTCATTTGTAATTACCTATCATTAGCAAATTAATGGTATGAATGTTGCAATTTACAGGTTTTACCCACATATTATCCTTTTTGATATATTTTGTTTGATATATTCAAGAATAAAACAAAATTTATAAATCGAAAATATTGTTATTGGCTTTTATTGATGTGGTGACCATGTATCCGTCTTCACATAACACTTAAGTATCATAATTCATAACTCTCCAATAAAGCTCGCAAAGAAGAAAAAAAACCCAGGAAGGATAACTTTTGAAAAAATAATTTTTTTACACGTGATTTGCGGTGGCAATTTATACAACATGAAATATTAGACAATGTTATTTTTCTCATTTTTAGCCTACTTTCCCGTAAAAGTAAAAAAAATTTATAATAAAGCATGAAAGAAGGCTTAATGTATCGTGAAAATATCATTAGAAATCAAGAAAAGTCAAAAACAAGTTAAGTAATTAAATAAAGATTGAAAAATAAAAAATTTGAAAGTAGGGTTTTGAGATGGGGAAAAAGTGTGTCGGTCGGTCTGTCGGTCTGTCTGTCGGTCTGTCTGTCTGTCTGTCGGTCTGTCCCCCCCCTAATAACTTTTGAACGAATTGTCCGATTGGAAAAATTCTTTTTGCATTCGAAAGATCTCGGCGAGGACATCTCATTTCTATATTTTCCTTTTTGATTTGAACAATTTTTTGTTCAATTTTGAAGAGTTCAAAAAATTTTAACATTAGCGCCTATGGGCGAAAATGAAGCAAATTATGTAAACTCTGGGTGCAAGATCCACGTTCCAATGAACAAGCTTACTGGAGGAAGCTTTTGGCGTGAAATATTAAGTTGAACAGTTTTTGTTCATGTTTGAACAGTTCAAAAAATTAACATACCGAATACGGGGAAATTTCAATCCTATATAATTTCTGATCTAACGGACCGATTTGCTTGGAACAAACTTTATTGGAAAGCTCTTATGACGTAGAACATGTACAAATAGAAAGTTCATCCAGAACTAACGAGCCTATTTTCCTATGAAATTTTTTGATCGGGATTTTCAAGAATATTTTTTAATTAATGAATGATTAAATGAATAAGCAAAAGAATGAATGAATAAATGAGTGAATAAATACATGAATGACTTAATAAATAATGATTGAATGAATATGTATTAACCGTTGAAAAAGGTATATTTGAAGCAATTAAGAACTAAAGCTAAACGAGAAAGACAGAGAGAGAGATAGCTAGATTATAAATTTGAATTCGGTGTATATACGGGAAAGTAGGCTCGTATAGTTCTAGACGGAACTTCTTGTTTTTTCATAATTCGGTGACGACTGGTTTAATGAAAATTTTCAAGATACTCTTAGAGAACAAAGTATCTTGGAGTGGGGGTATTAACAGTTGATCGCTTTTTCAGAGTCATGTCGGAAAAAAAATGTATGATTAGTAAAAGGATTTCTGACAGTAAGGAAATCTAAATATCTTATACAGCTCCAAAAGTCCAGCTCCAGGCGATGGTTTAGTTTTACTTCCAATGCATTTCACGTCACGGTTTTTGGAATATATATTTTCAAAGAATCCTGGATTACTTGAAACAGTTTAGAATTATTTTTATTTGAATTATATAGTTTCTCAACTCCTGTCAAGCTTTAAAAAAATAAAAAGGTTTTCTTTTTTACTTTAAATGATTTTTTGAAGAAATATACACAAAACCGTTTGAGATAAAGAATGTGACAAATATTTTCTCGATAAGGAGAGGATAAAACTAAGTTCCGTTATTCAGTGACATGAACGTATTGGAAATCACATCAGCAGTTCAAAGATTTGGAGGAGGTGGAGATGTGAATTTTCATTTTAAATGTTTTCTTGTGCAAATGTCAGTAAATTGCCGGTAGGGTGGCGTAGTGGTAAGGCGCAGGCCTCGTACGCCCAAGTTCGGAGGATCAAACCTACAAGTCGGTGGATTTTCAAGATGGAGAATATCGACAGCGCCCATGTCGTATGATTATGCGGCATCTTAATGATCCCTTGAGTATCCGTCTGGCGTGGCATCCACGCCAGACGGAATCTCGGCTACATTCCTAGTGCAGTTTGCGTCCATTAGATCTCAGGTGCGCCATCTAGGGGGAACTGAGCGTCAAACATTGCGGCCATTTTGCCACACTCATTGTAGTGCCGCTGAAAGAGTACCAATCTCTGGGAACGCACTAGGTGTGCAAAGGATAAGAACCTACTACACAGCCCATTAGAAATAATAATTAAAAAATGTCAGTAAATTACATTGCTCTCGATAAAATATTCATAAGGGTGTAGAAATAAATACTGAAACATAATATTAAAATATTTTGAAGAGTGAATTACCTCATTGAAAATTTCGTATTTCCAGAGAATCAGCCTCATATTAAGAAAGATCAAATCGCGTTTCGGCTTTAAAGCAACGTTACAGTTACGTCAGTAAGCTTTGTTTAAAGATGTAAGACTTTAATCCGAAAATTGTTCTGTATTATTATTTCGGAAAATGCGTTGAATCACCACCGTTGAATTGAAAAGAGTTTCCCCATATACCCATTTTAAAATCTGAAAATTTTGTTTCGCGAAGATTAATTTTCCGTTAACGTAATTGGGTTTTATTCCAATCTCGTATATGGGGGTAAAATGCTTAATGTTAAAATGCGGAAAAAAATCATTACAGATGCAATTTCGTCATTTTACTGATCTTTAAATAATGTAGTAATAACGGAAAGACCGACTGTTGCATGTTTTAGTGCCGCGAAGTTCTTCTCATTGTATTTAAGCATGAGGTAATAGGGTCAGGTGGGGTAAAGTGGACAATGCGGTAACGTGGTCATACGGCAAATAAAGAGCTATAGCTTTGAAATAACTAAAGGGATTGGTGTAATTTTTTTATTTTAGCTTTTAATAATTAGGAATTGAATTTTACATTCAAGTTTATTTTGATAGCAACTCTTTACGTGGAGAAAGCAGTCAATTTGTTTGTTTATTCAACACTTGGAAATTGAAGCAGTTCTTTTAACTTCTCTCTGACATTTTGTTTTGAAGCATTTGCAACAAATGGGCGGTGCAGGAAGCTTTACACAGACCTCAAAAATACTTCCTTACTAACCGTGAAGCTAAATTTATTTTATATATTATTTTACAGTAGTTTAAGTAAGATGGGGTAAAGTGGTCATAGTATTAGGCTTAACATGCACCGATGTTCTGAAATTACTTTAGGTTAATTTATGAGGTAGACCAGGACTTAACTTGCATAGGACCTCACGAGCACTCAGCTCCTATATTTACTTTCAATTTTAAGTGAATTTTTAACTATTAGAGGGATTTCAGGCTGTTTACGCATGAAAATAAATTTTGACGACAACAGGGCTCCGCATTTCTATTGTTAGAAATTAAGCCACGAAGCAGATGTAAGTTAAGCATTAATTTAACTAATGTTGTATAATTTTTTTAAAAATAAATTTTAAATTTACTTTTTAGTAAACAGGATTAAACACAACTGAGCTCGAATGCAATAGAGATTGAAATTACCATAAGACATTCTTACAATGTTGTGCTTAGTATTGAAAATTTTTAGAAGCACTTTTAATAAAAGAATTTTCAAGTTACCAATGATTCATTTCTAAACAGACCTATTATAAATGTTCTTTCTTTCTTTCTTAACCATTTCAGGTCACATAAATATTCGAGATTATTTGCTATTCTCAAGGATATGCCTCAAACTCTCGTCTAATACGACAGATAGAACAAGACAGCACAACAGATTTTTAATATACAAAGAAGGAAATACACCCAGGGCAAAGGTGGGAATCGAACCCACGCTTCTTTCTCTCCGCGCAGGGAGGCACCGGAGCCAGTCGATTTGACCGCTCAGCCACTGAGGCCCCTATTATAAATGTTATTACACTGTAAATATTTCGAACTAGCAGTACTGCGAACAAGAACAATACCTGAAAGACAGAGAGAATTAAAAACAGCTAAGTGAAAATAGGTATTTTCCTCCCAATTTAATTTTTAATAGGCAATAATTGTCTCACAACTCTCGTATTAGTAATGTTCTTTTAAATGTAGTTTAAGTAATTTAGCCATTCATTAAAAGCTATTTTAAATTTTTTCTCGGAAAATCTTTGAATTTCATATTTATGGTTTATTATATGCATTCAATTAAAGGACAGACTTACAATCTAATATTTAGGGATTAAAACCTAAGAATACCTGCTATTATGTATCCTAAAATATTTTGGTACATAACTTTGTTTTAAGACCCTCTATGCAATAGCTGAAGAGACTGAAATACCTTACCAGACATTACAAAGACGCGAGACCAACTTTCGACCATAATAGAGGGCCTTAATAAATTTAGTTGGGTGAAATGTATTGGTTTCCTTTCTAAAATGATCCTTTATTGAGTATTTTGTAATATTATAATTATTAATACTTTTATAGGTTCTTTTTTTCAATTATGACCACTTTACCCCATGCACTACTCACTTTACCCCACCCCATGGGGTAAAGTGGTCATACCTACATCGCAGAAAGAAGGCTTCATAAAATTATTTTACTTAACTTTTTTCTGTTCAAAATGTATTGCAATCTGTTCTTTAATAATGCAGTGTAAAATAACAGGAAAAAAATCTGACGGTTTTGGGCAAATTCTTATGTTTAGTGGCAAAGAAAGTTGAAAAACGTGGATTTTATGACCATTTCACCCCACCTGACCCTATTCAATTACAAAATTCGTGCACCGGTTTACAGAACAAGGCAAATTTGATTAAATTCTGATACTGAATTGACCACATGATGCACACACTGGAATTGTATTGTTGCAAATTACAATATCTGTATAACAGGGATGTTGTGCTCTTTGTATTGTTGCAATTTCAATGACGTAAATTAGATAAACAATATCACTTAACTGGTTGTTACATGGGGCAATTTCATTTTTGTTATCAATTCAATTTATCTTCGATTCAAAAATTATCGATGTCTGTTGTAATTATCACTAAAATAGCATACATAAAATATGAATTGCGGGTATTTCATTATTTCCATAATTAAAAGAAAGCAGGTTACAATTATAATGCACTGAGCCCATACTTTGATAACTCGAAATTTCGTAACGCATCGCTATTTTAAAATTTCATATACGCATTGTGATGACTATAATTAGACGAATAAACTTTGAAAGTTGTGAAAGAAGTTCCCTGGAAGTGGAACATTAGTTTAATAAAGATTGTTTTATATTATTTTTACCTAATGTTTCAAAGAATTTAATTTTTCACAGAATTTTATGTTCTTCAGCATTTTTATACTCTTCTAAAATGTGTCTTAAATATATCTCCTCTCCGAAGATACATTCCTTTGTACTTTTTTCTCCTACTTTGAGCAAGGTTTCAATATAATTTATTCTTTTTCCAATTTCTTTTTGATGGGATGCATTAAATACGAGAACAAGAATTCATAGGCCGTGGTAGCCTAGTGGTTAGGATGTCGGGGCCCCAACCCGCTGAAGACCCACCATGTACACTTGGGGATGCGTGCATGTAAAATCCGTGGATCCTGAAGTGCTGAGAGTACCCGGAGGGTGGAAAATTCCCCTTCCCTTCACTCTTACGTCAAAAAAGGGAGGTGGCGTATTTGTGGTGGAGCCATCTGGTGTCATCCAAATACATAATGAGCCAAGTCGTACTTCCGCCGTTGTGGAGCTCACCTATAAACGGAAGGCGCTCCTGACTGCCTTAATTCCTGGTTACTCTGTGAAAGAGAGCTTGAATACCCCAGTGACATTAGAAATAACAACAACAAGAATTCGTAACTTTCTTTTTTTATTTTCTGTGGAAAATTTTGGATGAGAAAAGTTGTTAAAAAATTTACAAATATCTAAGAGTAAAATAGCGAAACAAATCCTTTGCACTGTAAAATAGATTTGTTACAAATATTCTCTCTGCTTTTGCACGAAAAAAATGACATAATGCACATGGCAGGGCTGACTATCTTGCCTGTCATAAAATCGAATTTTTATGTTGACAACTGCGTCGTGGTCTACTTTCGAAGTTTTTCATTTGATGCTGAGATAACAAGTAAGAGTAAAATAACAAAAATTAATATTAAACAAATAAATATTGATTTTGCAGGGGAATTAGAGTTCGACCACGGAAGTTTTGATACTTGGACGCTTCTGCGCATGGCAGAAAAGAACGAACCCATTTGAGTTTCAGGGAAGTTCGTTTTGCAGGCACGTTTATTTAGTACGCGAATCAGAATGTTTGCTTCTCTGTTTGTTGAAAGCAACTAAATTTAAAAACTGGCATATATCACCAGTTTGGAATAAATAAAGTATTCTGCACGAACTGGAACGCGAACAGAAACGGCAGATTCCTTATACCAGCAGTTCTTCCCTTGAACATGAATGGATCCTTCTTGGCACTAGGCCACGCAGAGCGCTTTGCTTGATGGTAGAACTGTATTATGCTATGCATAAAATAAAGCTAAAACAAGTATCATTATGGGCACTAGACGCTCAATCAGTGAGAACTTTGCTCATTTTTTTAAATTGAAAAGTGCTACTGTGGAGTAGACGTTTAATTAGACAGTCTTAAAGAATTTTCATCTTAAATTTGTCAAATCAGACCGATCCTAAGAAAATTTGCCAAAGCTCATTCTGCAAAAAGACAGACCGATAACTTGCGTAAAACTACTGGTTATCGAAGTTCAAAGCGTAGCTTTATCGCCAAAATCAAGGAATAGCAACCTGTTAGACGCAAAAATACCAACATTCTTTGAAGAATTTTAGCCGGCAGGGTGGCGTAGTGGTAAGGCGCAGGCCTCGTACGCCCAAGCTCGCAGGATCAAACCTGGCCCAAGTCTGTGGGTTTTCAAGATGCAGTAAATCGGCAGCGCCCATGTCGTATGTTATGTGGCATGTTAAAGATCCCTTGTGTATCCGTTTGACGTGGATACTCTGGGCTAAATTAAATTCCTAGTGCAGTTTACATTAATTAGAGCTCAGATTGAGCTTCAAAAATTGCGGCAATGTTACCCCTCTCATTGTGGTGCCGCTGAAAGAGTTGCTCTCAATCTCTGGGAACGCACTAAGTCTGCAATGGTTAAGAACCAATATACGCATCCCATTTAAAATTATAATAATAATAATGAAGAATTTTGTTTGTTTCTAAATGAGATAAATTTAAAATAATGAGAAAAAACTGCAAATGGAATGATATATTTGAGGAAGATTTCTAAAATAATTTTAGTAGCATTTGAGTTAATCATAAGAGACATTATTCTGTGCAACAAAACAAATACTATTTTATAGAATTTAATATTTAATTTCAGTGGCACTGTTTTAAAAGCTTTCCCTGTGACTAAGTCAATTACTAACTTTAAGTTAGTTTCAACTAGTTGCAAGGCATTTATTTCGACAGCACGCAGTAAGTTTTGGAATACAGTCAAACCCCACTATAACGAACCCTCAACGGACCGACTTCGGAGTTCCCTATAACCGAGGGCTCGCTACATCCGATTTTTCAGAAAATTATTAACTGACTAAGACATTTCTATATGATAAACATATTTCTAACAATAATCAGGGTAGAGGATTAAAATATTAACTTTAAATATGGTTCTTAATAACAAACAAACAAATATAAAAATTTACCTTATTATTTATCCGTAGAATAAAAATACATAATATTATTGGCTGTAAACTTTTCGATTTTATATAGACCATCGTAAAAGTGTTTGACTAGATTATAACACAAATGGGAAGGAATGTTGCTAAGAAAAATCGTGTAAAAGACCTTAAATTTTGGATCGCTATAGCCGATTTTCTAACGTTTGGTGATCGTTATAAACGTTTGAAAATGCATTAATGGCATAGGGTTTAAGTTGGGACCGTTTGAAAGGTTCGTTACAACCGGGGTACCGTTATATCCCGGGTTCGCTTTAGCAAGGTTCCACTGTAATAGAAACCGTTTTGCTGTGGTTTCACCTGTTATATGATATCACTCCAAAACATTGAAATAATAATACGAATGATAAGGAATAGTATGTATTAAAAAATACACTACATAAGTGAATTATGAAAATATGAATTTACAATAACATATTCGAATTTGTTTTGGGAAATATGTAATAACGCTCATGTTTACATGCAGATAGCCTTTCCAACTCTGTTAGGTTAATGTTATTCCCACTGGTTATCTAATCTGATGTGTGCTTCAGTTCACCTTAATTATGAAATGTTGACGAATTGCGCATTTTCATGATTGCCAGATTGTAATGTAGCACTCATCTTGGTGAGGGAAATTATTCTAAATAATGGTAAAAAGCATTGGAATATTTTCATGTAAATGAATATTTTGCTCTAAAATAATAGAAAATTAATTTTCAACGGCTAAAAGTGACGAAGCAATTCTTTATGGTTAAAATTAAAGTTTGGTTGTTGCTTTAGTGATTCAAAAATATTTTTGACTTAAATTCATTAAATAATATCCTGGCATATTCATAGTTTATATTCATTAAGTCTATTTATAATTAATGTTAGATGAGACTAACATGCCTATACATACTTCTAGCTCAGATACGTTAAATTATATTAACAATGCATACATCTTAGATTGAATGCACGTCTATCCTTAATTCAAGCTTCGAATCATTAGATGATTTATTAGCTTTTACCATGTGTATGCATATTTCCTGTTCAAATTCATTTGATGATATTGACACACCTTTACATATTTCCAGCTCAGATTCATTAGATGAACATATCTGTGTATATCTGCAGCTGTAAATGTAATGTTAGTTTTCTTAAATAAGCTAAGTTTTTAAAAGTTTACATAAAAGCTAGTAAAATTTTGTGCTGTTTTCGTGCTGTGTTTGGCTTACCTCTAAATTTATTCGCTCAAATTACGAATTTTCGCCAAAATAAAGAGTACTTTTGTCACCAAATAGATGATTTCTGTTAACGTAAAACGAATGACAATTATTTTTGAATTAAGTCGCATACACATACTAGGTTGGAAGGTTTTCGTTATTGCTGATTTTTGATGAAATTTAAAATTTCGCGAAGTGGTAATATCTTTTTAGCCTACTTTCCCGTAAAAGTAAAAAAAAATAATAATAAAGCCTGAAAGAAGGTTTAATGTATCGTGAAAATATCGTTAAAAATCAAGAAAAGTCAAAAATAAGAGAAGTAATTAAATAAAGATTGAAGAATAAAAAATTTGAAAGTAGGGTATTGAGATGGGGAAAAAGTGTGTCTGTCGGTCTGTCGGTCTGTCTGTCTGTCTGTCGGTCTGTCCCCCCCTAATAACTTTTGAACGAATTGTCCGATTGGAAAAATTCTTTTTGCATTCGAAAGATCTCGGCGAGGACATCTCATTTCTATATTTTCCTTTTTGATTTGAACAATTTTTTGTTCAATTTTGAAGAGTTCAAAAAATTTTAACATTAGCGCCTATGGGCGAAAATGAAGCAAATTCTGTAAACTCTGGGCACAAGAGCCAAGTTCCTATTGAAAGCTTATTGAAAGGAGTTCTCGGCGTGAAATATTGATTTGAACAGTTTTTGTTCATTTTTGAACAGTTCAAAAAATTAACACAGAGCTTACGGGGAAATTTCAACCCTATATAAATCCTGATCTAACGGACCGATTTGCTTGGAACAAACTTTATCGGAAAGCTCTTATAACGTAGAACATGTAGAAATAGAAAGTTTATCCAGAGCTTACGAGCCTATTTTGCTATGAAATTTTTTGATCGGGATTTTCAAGGATATTTCTCAGTGACTCAATGAGTGAAATAATGAATGAATGAATAAATGAAAGAGTGAAAGAATAAATCAATGAATAAATGAATGAGGAAAAGAATGAATGAATAAATTATTGAATAAATGAAAATATAAATAAATGAGTGAATAAATACATGAATGCGTAAATGAATGAATAAACACTTGAATGAGGTAACGAATGAATGAATAAATGCATGGCTGAATAAATGAAAGAATGAATGAGTGAGTGAATGAATATGTATTATCCGTTGAAAAAGGTATATTTTCAATAATTAGAACTAAAGATAAATAAGAAAGAGAGAGAAAGAGATAGCTAGATTATAAATTTGAATTTGGTGTATACGGGAAAGTAGGCTCGTATAGTTCTAGACGGAACTTCTTGTTTTAATTAACCAACTATCAAATTAACTGTTCTCAATACATTATTTTGCGCTTCGAAACTTTTCGAACCGCTTTAATAATTTTTATTAGAAATATCATTAATAATATCATTATGATGAAGTTAATAAAATTAGAAATGAATTAGAAAAATTACCACTTCAATAGTGTTGAAATATCGAGCATTCAATCATTTGTATTACTTGTTTTATAGTGGCAGCATCAATATATGCTGTTTTGTGTTTGGCAACACTATTAGTTTAAGTTTTAAATTCGCTGTGCAAAATAGTAAGGCGTACTGTTTTCTTTTGCCTTGCATTTATTTTCTATATTAAATCTTGATTCTTTTGTTATCACCTTAGTTTCTGTTCATTTTACAACAGGTTATGGGTTTTTAGCGACGCTTAACTGTGCAATTAAGGTAAGATAACTTTGACGATGTTTGAATCGCAGATTTTTAAATAGTTTCTTTGACACGGAATTTGAGTTATTCGCATTTCTTAGTGATTATGGATGCTAAAAACTTTGTACAGTGCATGAAGTTGGACGGACCATCCAACTGATTGACTGGAAATTCGAAATTAATTCGTTATTTGTATTGAATGACTGTGTGGGCATTGTCGATGGTTCGCTTTTTGAGCCAAATCCAGCGGCAGAAAGCGCAAGTGAAAAAACAATACAAGATTACAAAGAAGCGACAAAAAGATATGCAAAGGCAAATGCGAAAGCTGCTGTAATTATTCGCATTAATGTATCAGCGAATGTGTTGAACTTGATACGAATGCATGGTAATTCTGCACTAGCGATATGGAATGAGCTGTTAAACAATTTTGAGAAAGTGTCAAGCGTAAAATTAGACACTCTTCTGCAACAGTTTTTCACCTTCCGGATCGAAAAAGACGAAGACGTAATGCAATCACTCGCACGTTTGAGTACACTATGGGTCGATCTCCAGCGCGAGCAAGAACTGAGTGGCGAAGGGAAGTTACCACAGAACTTGCTAGTACCACGAATCTTATCTATTCTTCCTGATGATGAATATCGTGAATTTAAATCACAGTGGGATTCGTCGCCAAAGACGGAAAAATCGCCTGAAAAACTGATCGAGCAGATTAGTATGCGGCTACAAAGACGAAATAAAGAGCTAAAAGACGGCACTACGACATTTATGGCAAATGTTAAGTATAATGCAAAGAAATGGAAGAAGGGTGGGAAAAAGCCCCAGATAGCGAGCCAACCCCAACCTTTGACAACGAATAATGCCAAGACGATGAATAAACTTAGTAAGATCAGTGATGGTGTGAAAGTTTTTCATGGCATCTGTTTTCGTTGTAATAAACCCGGGCACATTGGAAAATTTTGTCCAGATTTCCCTGAAAAGCAAGCTACGACGAGTGGCAAACAGGAAACATTCTTTGCTAATACTCAGTGCAGTGCATTTACTTGTCAAGAAGACGATTATGGTCGAAATGTGTGGCTTAAGGACGACGGAGCTACAGCACACATTACGAATTCTGCTGAATACTTCAAGACGTACCGTCATTTTTACAAACCAGCAGAAATCACAGTCGGTAACAAGCAGACGATACCAGCATATGATTGCGGCGACATTGAAATGTGCGCGATAGTTGGAGACGTACAAAAGTCTATTGAGCTTAGTGATGTACTATATGCACCAGATATCGGCAAAAATTTATTATCAGTTTCAAAGGCTATGAAGCGAGGAATCTCGAACCTTGGTGATTCAGACGATATGATTTGTCGGTTCTTTCGCAAGGAGACTCCAGATAATGTACTTCTAGAAGCTCCATGCTCATCAAATGGACTCTTTGAACTACGTGCAAAACCAGTAAAGCCCCAAGGAGGTTCTGCAGCTGGAGCATTCTTTGCAACTCCTTTTCCGGAAACGGTAATGACGACGACGACTAAGTTGCCACTGTCACTTTGGCATCGAAGGCTCGGGCATCAAGGAGTACAGTATGTAAAGCAGTACCTACGTCAAAATGGGTTAGATTTCATCGACGATGGAGTGTTTTGTGAGCCATGTGCATATGGTAAACAAAGTCGACGGACATTCAAACCAAAGCTGTTTAAAACGAAGAATCCTGGCGAGATTTTACATGCAGATTTGCTCGAATCTCCAATCTTGTCAAGAGGAGGAAAGAAGTACATGTTGGTGATCAAAGACGATTACTCCAAGTTTCGAAGTGTAGATTTTCTAAAGCATATAGACGAAGCAGTGGATAAAATCAAGCAGTTTCTTGTTCGTACTAACAAGGATGGTATAAATGTTAAAGAATTGGTCACAGACGGTGGTCGTGAATTTGACAATGCAAAATTAGTGAAACTGACTGATGATGCAGGAATCAAACTGCGAATTATTATGCCATATACTCCACAACAAAACGGCTTAGTTGAAAGAGAAAATCTCACAATAATGAATGCAGTTCGCACTATGATCAAGGACTCCGGCCTACCTCAGTTTCTATGGGCAGAAGCAGCATCTACGGCTGTCTACATTCTCAATCGAACCGGACCAAGCAAAACCACAGGAAAATCTCCATTTGAGGAATGGTTTGGACGCAAGCCATCAATCAACAATATTCGAGTTTTTGGATCAACCGCATTTGTACATGTACCAGTGTTTTTCACATTTATAGACGAGCTCAAGCAACATTTCAGAATTAAAGTGGCTGTGTTGAATTGTTTTCTTGGCCTGCAAGTTGAACGTTTGCAAGACGGCTCACTCTTCTTGCACCAAGAAGCATTTACAAGAACATTTCTAGAGCGATTTGGAGATTTTAAGACGTCACAGATCCCAGTAAAGAAATCAAGTCTCAAGGTCGACTATGGCCAGCCAAATGACGATGGCATGATTAAGATCAAAGAGGCGAAGCCACTTAGCAGTAAAATTCCTTACCGATCAGTAGTGGGCAGTTTGCTTTACTTAGCGATGGGCACTCGTCCAGATATAAGTTATGCGGTGAGTTTAGTGTCTCGCAAATTGGACAACCCGACAGAGACTGATTGGGAAAACGTACAGACAACACTAAGGTATCTTCACAATACCATTGGTCATGGCATTGTGTACACTAATGAAGACGACATAAGTTTGATGTTGTTCAGTGACGCAGATAACAACAGCTGTGCAGAGACACGCAGGTCTCGAACAGGTGTTATTTCTTTCTATGGTGGAAGTGCAATTACTTGGCGGAGCAAGCTACAGGAGGCCGTATCTAATTCTACGACAGAAGCAGAGTTTATGGCAGCAGCTGATGCCACAAAAGACCTGATATGGTTGAAGCGCTTATTTGATGAGATAGCTAACGATGTCTCATTGCCAATCCTACAGATTGATAATCAGAGCACCATCAAGTATATCAAAAATCCAATGTTCCACGCTCGAACGAAGCACATCGACCAGAGGTACAAATTTGTCCAAGATGAGTTCTCAAAGGGACATTTTCAGTTAGGCTATGTCAGAAGTGATGAACAACGAGCAGACATTCTGACAAAGGAGCTTCCAGCACCTCAATTCGATTCCCAAAAGAAGTTGATTGGTGTAAAAGCAGTCAATGTGTATAAGTAACAGTTTGACTCATATAAACAATGATTGTTTTGTTTTTTCATGCTCGAAGGAGGCTGTTGAAATATCGAGCATTCAATCATTTGTATTACTTGTTTTATAGTGGCAGCATCAATATATGCTGTTTTGGGGTTGGCAACACTATTAGTTAAAGTTTTAAATTCGCTGTGTAAAATAGTAAGACGTACTGTTTTCTTTTGCCTTGCATTATTTTCTATATTAAATCTTGATTCTTTTGTTATCACCTTAGTTTCTGTTCATTTTACAACAAATAGGATTGCACGCAGTTGGAATAGTTTACCGGAGGAAACCGTTATTTGCAGTGGGATAAAACTTTTAAGTAGGCTCTTGATGTTCATTGGGGATATAGTTAAATTCACTAGGACCTGCCTAGCTGGGCCCTGCGCCTGTTGCTGGTCGTCAAATCTGTATTTGTATTTGTAATTTACACTATAGGATCTTGGCGCATTTGCGTTATGCTTCAATTTCTATAGTGCAATTTGGCGATCTTCTGCTTCATTTTAACTATTTTACGTAGCGGTTTTGATTGATTCCATATTTTACTCAAGTGATTTACTAGGCGCGTTCATAAAGTAAGGGCCGTTTGGTCACAGAAAAAAATATACTTATAAGAAACAAATTTTATTGTCATATTTAGTTAGGTACAAACTTACTTTACTTCTCTACATAGTCGCCGTTCACTTTTAAGCATTTTTCGTACCGCTGCACCAGCTTCTTTAACCCCTCTGCATAGAAGCTTGCCGCCTGAGAGTTTAACCAGTTGACGACGGCGTTTTTGAGTACCTCTTTGGTTTCAGAACGTTGTCCACCGAGCCACTGTTTAAAATGCAAAAAAAGGAAGTACTCGTAGTAGCTAGTTGCAAGGTCGGGACTGTATGGTGGGTGGTCAAAATGTTCCCAACGAAGATCTTGAATTTTCTCCTTGGTTTTGGCAGCAGTGTGAGGACGTGCGTTATCGTGGCAGGATTATGCCAGATGACAGTTTCCCGAGGCGTTTGTTTTGGATCGCACGTCTCATTTTGTTGAACGCACTTCACAGTTGGCGGGATCAACGATTTTCGCGGCCATTGTTCTTTGCATTTACGGACAACAATACGACTTCAGATTCAAAACAAATGACTCTGTAGCTTCACAATGACTCAGTAGATGGCGCTGCAGTAGTAAAACTGTGCTCCGAAGCGCCATTATTTAAATATAAGGAAACGGCCCTTACTTTGTGAACGCGCGTATTTTATAACATTTACTTAATTTTTAACCGACTTCACAAAGGGAGGAGGTTATACATTCATACTGTATGTATGTCGTTTTTTTTTTGTTTGTTTGTCCACTCATAACTTCTCACCGGCTGAACCGATTTTCATGATTATTTTTTTAATCGATCGAGATTGGTTTCCCATAGGTCCCGTACCTTCGTTTGACCATATTCGATAATTAGGAAAAAAGTTATGGGCAGAAATGTAGTATTTTTTTTGTTTTTTCATCCATAACTTTTGACTAAATGAACCGATTTTGATGATTTTTTCTTTAATCAATAGAGGGTCGTCTAACTCAAATATTGCAAACTAATTTGACTACATTTGTTTTTTAGAAAAAACGTTACGGGTGAAAAATAAGTATTTTTTATTTTAATTGGAAAGGCTTGGCTTGATTTTTCTTTGTTGGGAAATCTATTAATGAATATAAAAGTCATTGTTGAAAACATGTTTGTTGTCATGGGCTATAATATTAAAAACAATTACAGCAAGAGTTTGACTGAAGGCTTCTCTGTGTCAAAAATTAATCCAATCAGTTTGTTTGCTAAATCGACTTCAAAAGGGAATTTATCATACAAATGATTAGTGTTTAGTGCCATTAATTCAAAGAAGTTTTTCCCTTTGATATGGATTTTTTTAAAAATAGAGTATTTGTATAAAAAAATGAATTTACACTAAAAAGAAAAAAATAAAATAATTTAAAAAAAAAAAAAAAACAGAACCGACTTCAAATTATAAATTGCGCTAAAAAGTGAAAAATTAAAATATTCTTTAAACAACATCGATGTGACTTTTAAACATAGTTTTAGAAGTCGGTGCAAAATTATGAGTCTAATTACCATTATACCATTTGCTACTTCATATTGGAACTGTTGCTAATTCTGCGAAAATATATATATTTGTAATTGATTCATAATTACAAAAGATTTTATCTATCCTAATTTTGCACCGACTTCTAAAACTATGTTTAAAAGTCACATCGATGTTGTTTAAAGAATTAATTTATTTTTCACTTTTTAGCGCAATTTATAATTTGAAGTCGGTTCCATTTTTATTCAGACAGTTATTTCTTTCTATCAATTTAAATTTCACACGTCAGTATTGGTTCAGTACTGAACATTTTCTACCTTAAATGTGAGTATTTATTTGCCTTTGGAAATAATGTATTTCTTTCTTCCCTTTTAAGCCGAATTTTAAAAAATTGCTATTTTAATGAATTTTCAGGAAATGTTTTGACGATTTTGCAAGCGGGATTTTCAGGAACTGGTGCCCTTATTGTGATGGGGATTTTAAGATGAACTGTCGGTTAGTTTAGGAACTGCAGCTCTGTAGTCTAATGAGTATTTTTAGTCACTGACGACTTTATTCTAACGGAGATGCTTTGAGACTGATGTCCTTATTCTATTAGGGATATTCAGGAGAGTTGTCTTTATTCATTTATATGAGCAGAAATATTCAGGGACCGTTGTTCTTCATCTGATGGGCAGTTTTAAAGAGAATACTGCTCTTATTCTGACAGAAATTTTTATATGTGGTGTTGTATATATTGTAATTGGGATTTTTACGGACTCTTGATATCGTTTTGGAACAATTATCCTAATGCCTATGGTTAATTATAGTTGTTGTTGTCCTTTGCTCTAATCTCAATTTTTATTATTTGTTGTTGACATTTCACGTGGGTGTTCTGGACTGTTATTTTTATTCTAAAAGGAATTTTTAGAGGCTGCTGTTTTTAATGCAATTGTGATTGCTAATGAATTTTACAGTTTAAATGTGATTTTTATCGACTGTTGCTTATCCTGTACTTGGAATTTTTAAGAAATTTTCCTTATATAGTTACAAAAGAATTTTAGACACCTGTGTCACTTGGCCTGCGAATGATGCAATGTTATCCCGCGCAACGCCGGGCATATCAGCTACTAGAATAATACTATTAAATATATAAATAAATTAATTAATAAATGAAGAATGAAACTCTTTCACATTGAGTTTCAAGTTAAATTAAATTTTTAAAAAAATCGTCGTAAGAGAGCAAATTTTCTTGCTCTGGCAACCGTTCCAGTTTCTAGGAAACTCTCGTTGCTCAATCTCTCTAATCTCATGCTCTGCTCCAGATCCTTAGAATAAATAAAGCAGTCTAAAGAATACGAATAACGTTGTGTAATTTAAAAATACTATGATAGTTAGTTCTAAAGTTATGAAAGAAGTTATACACTAACAGAGGGCAGAGGGATCTAAGAAATTTTGTTTGAAATAGAAATAGCTAATGTCAACACATTTTATGTTTAGAGCAACACTTTCTGGAACTAAAATCAATTTTTTAGATAAATTTTTTAAAAATTATTTAAATCTGATTTTAAAAAAATCATTTGATTAATCGCGATTTAAATCATGATTTAAATTAAGCTGATTTTAGTTAACGAGCCCCGTATTTGGCATCGCTGATGAAATAGAGTTAATACTTATTGTCGTGTGAGCTTTAAAAAACAGTATTAAGAGTTAATTACGTAGATGGTTACCTAGATGATTAAACCCTAGTCTTTGAGTTTTTCGATATGTATGTCGCCTTATGAAAATGCCATACGTTGCTTATATATAAATAATTGAAATAAAAATTGCAAATATCAACTACGATTAATTTAATTAATTTCTAATTACTACTCATGAGGAAATGCCGGCGTAATCCTTGTTTGTTTTGGGGTCCTTGAAGAAATTAATTACACGCCTCTTCGCGTTTGTTATTAGTTTTCGTTTGTCGAGGCATTCGTTTCTTAAGCAGAATTTTCTTTTCTTCGAAATAGTGAATAAATTCAAGCATAGTTTCCGAAAATTTCATGTATAGAAATTTTTGCAAAGCATTTATTTTCCCGCTGAAGATGAATACTCCTTACAAAGATTACAAAATCCTTGGAGGAGGAAATTAAAGGTACATTCCTTTATTCAGTTTCTTTCTGAAGAACGAATATGGTCAGTCGAGGGTACGGGACCTAAAGTAGACCGCCCTCTATCTGTTAATAAATTGCAAGGATCAGTTATTTTAATAAGTTATGATTGGACAAAAGCAATTAAAAAAAAGAAGAAAAACGCACCATAACGTTCGGTATGAATAGATAACAATCTTCTTTTGATGGAAAAGAAAGACAAAGAATAAATCAAAAATAAAATAATTCAGTAAAATTATTGAAAAAAAGAACATTTGACTTTTGAAATGGGGGATCATCTATTGATCTTTCTTCTCCCTTTGAAAGAGTCACCAGATTCAGAAAAGAAAAAAAAGCAGAAAAAATACCAAAAAAAAAAAGCATAAATCTTGCCTAATTTTAATGTTGCTAGAATTAAAATCCTTTCCAAGCAGTTATTCTGTTTTGGTTGGAAAGAATAACAGAAGCTTTCTGTTATCTTTTCCAAACGTTTATTCTGTTTACAGAACACATTTTCAAAAAACTATTAGTAATTATCAGAAAAAATCCCTTAAAATGCTCTAAAAATGCATCGAAAATGATTTTTAAAAAATGCTATTAAAATTTCAAAGAAAAAGAAAGTGCGTTTGAAATTTTGAAAAGTGCACTTCATATTTGAATTTAAATTCTATTCAAGCACTTAAACTATTCTTTTTGAAAAAATATAGCAACACCATCGCATAGCAACATTTCATACAACTAATACCTGGTAAATATGCTATTTAAGAACTTTATCTTAAATGCAAAATTCGAAATTAATCTATTTTTTTAACAACACATGTTAGTCGAAAATTAGTTTTTGTATCTTGAAAAACTTGTTTCAGTGCAGAAGTAATAGGAGCAAATTTGAAATAAATGGATTCACTCATGGAATTTTTTTTTTTTTTTTTGCCGATTCACACATGGTATCTTCTCCATTTATAGCACCAGCTATTGACGTTAAAAAATCCTTCATTTTCTTCCATTTTCCTTCATTTTTGTGACCTCGCAACACGTGTCTTCAACCATTTGTAAAAAAATTGAACATACGTTGAATTTTCTTTGCAATAGTGGAAAAATACTCTCCACATTAAGAAAAATATTTTTAAATGTAAAAAAAACCCCAGAAAACTGAAAATCTTTTTAAATTGCAGAAAACAAAGCGGGGGAAATGTCAAAAAATGCATCATAAAATTCCGGGTCCTGCGAATTATGGTTACCATGTATGATCAATATGTTATACTTTTTATTTAATTCTTAATACATCAGCATGTCTGAAACTTATAGGACGCATACCACTCTCTATAGAACGAATTTCATCTGAAGAAGATCTCCATTCATTTCATGATCCTTTCCATCTCTATATTCTGCTCCGACCAAAAATAGAATTATCTTTCCAAAAAGGGTGTTTTAGAACACCCACCGATCACTTCTCTTATATATTGATCTCATTTAAATTCTTCCGACGACTTCCTGTTTGGCAAAGAATAACATTTCCCTTTTATTCGTTCCTCGGAAAAATCGAACAAACACTGCCATTATTCTCAAATGCGCTCTGCTAGAATGCGGGTTTCTATTAAAATATTACATTTATTTTTTCAACTTTTCTTCTCCGTTTTTGTTCTGTGTGCAAAAACAGAATTGTAAAAAATCAACGTTTTTTTGTGCCTGTTATGTATTTATTAGTAGAAAAAGTTTTTGACTAAATGTTTCATCTATTACATAATAGTTTCAAACGAAAGCCTTCCGAATAAATTGTCATTTAATTATTACTAGAGTTCTCCCAGCGTGATGAATTCGACCGTTATTCATTAAATGTTTCATGTTCATCCTCGAATATTTAAACGTCTTTTAGGCATTAATTTTAGTTTTCCTGTTTGATAACAGTTTGCTTTAATTAAATATTTAAATCGGCGATAATCTCTCCTCAGTGCGGCTGATTGAACCTTAAGTCAGTTATTTAATTTAATGTACTTGTTAATGTAACACATATTACGCATACATTTTATCATACTGCCCTCTTTCTCCTGTAAAGAAAATATAGATAAACATTTTCCTGCCACTCTAATATCTTCTATATAAATAAAACCAAAAGTTTGTGTGTGTGTGTGTGTGTGTGTGTGTGTGTGTGTGTGTGTGTGTGTGTGTGTCTGTCTGTCGATCGCCTCCTGGCGAGATGGAACGGTCTAGGAGTACGGAATTTTGGTTACAGGTACCTTGGGTCAGGTCCTCGTGCACCTCGAAGCGTTTTTCCTAAAATTCGAATTTGTTCTTTTTTTATTCCAATTTTAAGCAAAACTGTTTATTTTAGGAATATCTCATCGAAGAAACGTCCCACGTTTTAGATTTTTGCAGCATATTGATGACCGTAAAAAACTGCACAAGATGATCTCTTTCAGAAGTTCGTAGAACGAATAGAACACGCGCAATATTCATTTAAAGTAGTTTTCGAACTTTAAAGCAAGGCTTACCTCTGAATTTATCTGCTCAATTTGCGTGTTTTCGCCAAAATAAATACTACTTTTGCCGCCAACTCAAGATTGAACAAGAAGTTCCGTCTAGAACTATACGAGCCTACTTTCCCGTATACACCAAATTCAAATTTATAATCTAGCTATCTCTTTCTCTCTCTTTCTTATTTATCTTTAGTTCTAATTATTGAAAATATACCTTTTTCAATACTATATTACTTTTATAATACATATTCATTCACTCACTCATTCATTCTTTCATTTATTCAGCCATGCATTTATTCATTCATTCGTTACCTCATTCAAGTGTTTATTCATTCATTTACGCATTCATGTATTTATTCACTCATTTATTTATATTTTCATTTATTCAATAATTTATTCATTCATTCTTTTCCTCATTCATTTATTCATTGATTTATTCTTTCACTCTTTCATTTATTCATTCATTCATTATTTCACTCATTGAGTCACTGAGAAATATCCTTGAAAATCCCGATCAAAAAATTTCATAGCAAAATAGGCTCGTAAGCTCTGGATAAACTTTCTATTTCTACA
Organism: Octonoba sinensis; assembly: GCA_038502835.1. Classification (NCBI taxonomy): domain Eukaryota; kingdom Metazoa; phylum Arthropoda; class Arachnida; order Araneae; family Uloboridae; genus Octonoba; species Octonoba sinensis. The sequence goes on along the minus strand of CM076606.1, from coordinate 8,632,756 downwards.
TGTTCTACGTTATAAGAGCTTTCCGATAAAGTTTGTTCCAAGCAAATCGGTCCGTTAGATCAGGATTTATATAGGGTTGAAATTTCCCCGTAAGCTCTGTGTTAATTTTTTGAACTGTTCAAAAATGAACAAAAACTGTTCAAATCAATATTTCACGCCGAGAACTTCTTTCAATAAGCTTGCAATAGGAACTTGGCTCTTGTGCCCAGAGTTTACAGAATTTGCTTCAATTTTGTCCATAGGCGCTAATGTTAAAATTTTTTGAACTGTTCAAAATTGAACAAAAAATTGTTCAAATCAAAAAGTAAAATATAGAAATGAGATGTCCTCGCCGAGATCTTTCGAATGCAAAAAGAATTTTTCCAATCGGACAATTCGTTCAAAAGTTATTAGGGGGGGACAGACCGACAGACAGACAGACAGACCGACAGACCGACAGACAGACAGACCGACAGACACACTTTTTCCCCATCTCAATACCCTACTTTCAAATTTTTTATTTTTCAATCTTTATTTAATTACTTCACTTATTTTTGACTTTTCTTGATTTTTAACGATATTTTCACGATACATTAAGCCTTCTTTCATGCTTTATTATTATTTTTTTTTACTTTTACGGGAAAGTAGGCTAAAAAATGCTGTTTTATCGTTATTCATGCCGTTTTATGAGCGAAACAAATTCTAAAAATTCATTGCATTTTTTAGCGTACTGCAGACGATCTGTAATTACTCCTTGAGGTTGATCCTTCTTTGTTTTTTGGCGATTTAGTATTATGGTACCAGTTCAAAAATTTCATGAAACATATTATTTCTCATGGTAGATTGTCCGCTTTATCAACGAAACAAATTCTAAGAATTCGTTTCATTTTTATGCATATTTTGTGGATTATAAAGTGCAGACGATTTTCAATTACTTTATCTTGAGGTTGATTTTTCTTGCCATATTTTACTCAAGTGATTTATTTTATAAAACATTTACTTAATTTTTTTTACGGTCTATTTGGCACTATTTGGACATAATTTAGTTATTTCTTTCTATCAACTTAAATTTTACGCGTCAGGATTGGTTCAGTACCAAACATTTTCTGACTTATATAAGCATTTGCCTTTGGAAAAATGCTTCCCTTTCTTTCGTTTTTATCCGAATTTTATGAAAGTGCTATTCAATTGAATTTTCAGGAAATCCTTTGACGATTTTGTAATCGGGATTTATAGGAACTGTCCTTATGTTGATGGTTAATTTAAGATGGACTGTTGGTAATTTTAGGAGCAGTAGCTCTTGAAGGTCAGTATTCTTATGGGTATTTTTAGTGACTGACGTCTTTATTCTAATGGAGATTTTTGAGACTAATGTCCTTATTCTATTAGGGATGTTTAGGAATAGTTGTCTTTATTCAAATGTGGGGATTTAAGGATTTTTTCTTTATTGTAGCAGACATATTCAGGGACAGTTGTGTTTCATCTGATGGACATTTTAAAACAGAATACAGATCTTATTTTGATGGGAATTTTTAAATGTATTGTGGTAGATATTGTAATTACGATTTTTATGGTCTCTCGATATCATTTTGGCACAATTATCTCGCTGCATGTGCGCATTTTAGTTACTGTTGTAATTACTTTAATGGCAATTTTTTTGAACTGTTGTTGGCATTTTAATGTAGATTTTTATGAACTGTTATTTTTGGTCTAAAAGGAATTTTTCTAGGCTGTTCGTTTAAATGTTTTTACTGTTTAAATAAGGTTTTTCAGGCCTGTTGCCCATCTCCTACATGATTTTTTAAAGAAAATTTTTCCTTACATATTTACAACAGAATTTTGGACATGCGTCACTTAGCCTGCGAATGATGCAATATTATTCCGCGCAAAGCCGGGCATGTCAGCTAGTTATTGAATAAGTTAGAAATACAAATACTCACTTTTAATTTACTCAAGAGTTCAAAACGCTAATGCAAATCAACAATCTAGCGAAACTTTGATTCAAAGCAAAATAACGCGTCATCGCACTTACTATCTCACTTTGTATTATAGTAGACATTATTAGCTTCAAACTGTGTTCCATCTTATAGGTTCATTGAAAGCCATTCATTTAATAGATTATATTTTCTCTTTTGGTTTGTTCTGGACATTTCTTCTTTTAATTATAAATAATAAAAAATGTATTGAGTACTGTGCAAATATTATAAATTGTAGAGTAAGGAGTAGTATGAAAGTATGGCGAAAAATGACTTTGAAAAGAAAAAAAAAGGCTTCGAATCTACGTCAAAAGTAAGGGGAAAAATTAACTATTTCCAAAAGTTTTTAATTGATGACAATAAAACTCATCAATAGCTGCTGAGTAGAAAACAGTAAGAAAATCGGTTGATAAACCGAGGAGAAAAAATTACTTAATAGTTTTGTGTTTGCCCCCCCCCCCCTTTATGTATAAATTTTCTTTTTATTTTAATGGGTTGAAACAGACATCTTCACAGCAAAGCGTAATTCATTCAACCATTCTTATTGCAATTCACAGTAATAATGATCCCCTTTATGTGGTTTATTTCTAATAATAGTATCTTAGATCTATTCTATGAACATCACACTAAACAACCCAGAGCGGAGAACGATGGTGTTTAAAACAACATCATTTAGCATTTAGAATACGTACCCTTAAAGATGTTTCATCCATGTTTCCATAATAACTAAAAGGTTTTTTCCTTGCAAAATCTTTTTTCCTCTTTGAAATTTTCTATAAAGATATTGGATTAAAGCTAAAAGATTCAGATTTTAGTAAGGGAGTGAACATATGATTTTACTAAATAGAGAATTTAAAAAGTATTTCCTAGTATTTCATTTATAAAATAAAATAATTAATTAAAGTGCACTCAATGTAAAATTAAGTGCACACAATTGTTTGCTTTTTTCAGCTTTCAACGGTATAAAAATGTCAGATTTCATTTGCTCATTTTTTCCGTGCTTAGTGTTGTATAGTTATATCGTTTGTGCAAGTGTATTAAATATAAATTTCTTATAGCAAAATACCCTTACAAACTGGACCGGTTTGCTTTAATACATTGACTTATTTCATGAGTTCTACGCTGCTGTATATCTCTACTAATAATAAAGCAGCAAGTATGTGTGTCTGTCTGTCTGTCTGTCTGTGTCCGGCGTAGGGCCAAGACCGTTCGGAGGATTTTCATGAAATTTGGCACGAAATTAGTTTGGAACATGGGAATGTGCACCTCGGAGAGCTTTTTCTGAAATTCGAATTTGTTCTTTTTTTATTCCAATTTAGAGCCGAAAGTTTTATAAAATAGTCGTTTTCTATGAGAAGGAATTATCGCATCCTTTCGAGCTTGATACCATTGAAAAGCCCATAAAAAACTACCCCGGAGAGAGTTTCGCTCTGCGTGCGAAAATTCGTAGTCTCTAAATTAACTAGAAAAGAAGTTATAAGCATTTTTCTCTGCAGTTCGAAATTATTTATTCACGGTAATTAACTTTAATTTTAATTGTTACCATGCCGACGGACTATTGATCATTTCTTCTTTTAACGAATTAAAATGTAGTGCTTGCGGTTTTTAGCATTTTGAGGAGCATCCGATTTTTAATTTATTTATTTCTTTTTTTGGATTTTGATTATTATTTTTTATAAACGAATTAGAATTTATTTCCTGCGGCTCACATGCGATTAATAGCTTTATTTTGATTTCCTTATTTTTACATGTATTTTACGGGACCATTTTCCATACAGCACAGGGGTTTTTAAAACACATGTTATCCTTTATAGCGATTTTTGTTATTCCATCTTATTCTTACTATTTATAGTTTCATTTATTTTATTTTTTGTTTCGCCAGTGAATTAGCACATATGTTATTTTCCTATTTGAGCTCGGATGAAAGGTTTATTCCGCTTTCAAAGCTTTGTTTGCTGCTGTTTGTTTCTGCAAGCTACAAAGTTTCGTCTTTCTGTTTTAATGTTAATGAATAATAGATAAAAATTAATTGTATTAAAAATTAATAAATTACAACTTTTCTAATTTATTATAATCTCCTTTTAGTGTGGGTTCTTGAACTAAAACAAAATGTTTTTTCTTTTAAATATTTCCTCTTACCCGCTTCGTTTCGTTTCTTTCTTTCTTTCTTTTTTCTTTTTTTATTGTGTGTGTTTTGTAAAAAAAAAAAAAAATGCTTAAATGTGTAGGATCGCTGGTTGATTGCCGTGGGCAGATAATTTTTTATTATGTGGAATGCTATACATTTTAATAAAATAACAATTTCCCCCTAAAAAGTTATCACTATATACACAATGGCAAACTGACTGGTCTATTCATTTTTTAACACAGGCATAGCGGTGCGGGTACCGCTAGCTAATAAAGCAGCAAGTATGCCTATGTGTCTGTGTCCGGTGTAGGGCCAAGACCGTTTGGCGGATTTTCATGAAATTTATCACGAAATTAGTTTGAAATAGGGGTGTGCACCTCGGAGAGTTTTTTTCTGAAATTCGAATTTGCTCTTTTTTTATTGCAATTTATAGCCGAAAATTACATAAAAGGGTTCTTTTCTATACGAAGAAATTATCGCATCGTTTTGACTTGATACCTTTGAAAAGCCCGTAAAAAACTACCACAAAAGGAGTTTTGCTCTACGTACTAAACTTCGAAGTATCTAAATTAACTAGAAAAGAAGTTATAAACGTTTTCCCTGCAGTTCGAAATTATTTGTTTTCGAAAATTTACTTTAATTTTATTTTCTCCAGAGGATTGATAAAGTACTTGCTTTTTATTTTATTTGAATTGTTACCATGCCGACTGGATTATGATCCTTTTTTTTTTTACGAGTTAAAATTTATTTCTTGCGGTTTTTAGTATTTCGAGGAGCAGCCTATTTTTAATTAATTAATTATTTTTTATTTTGTTTTTTTTTAAACGAGTTAAAAGTTATTTCCTGACAGGCGATTGATAGCTTTTTTTTATTTCCTTATTTTGACATGTATTTTACGGGACCATTTTCCATACTGCACAGAGGTTCTTTGAAAAAATGTGATCCTTTATAGCGATTTTTGTTATTCCAACTTAATGTTACTATTTATATTTTTATTTATTTTATTTTTTTCTTCAGTGAATTAGCACATATGTTATTTTCCTATTTGAGCTCGGATGAAAGTTTTTTTCTGCTTTCAAAGTTTTGCTTGCTCCTTTTTGTTTCTGCAAGCTGCAAAATTTTGTCCGTTCTGTTTTACTGTTTTTCTCTTTTACTGTCTGTTTAATAATAGATAAAAATAAATTATACTAAAAATGTATTAGTTAAACTTATTCTAAAGGATTATAATCGTCCTTTTTGTGTAGGTACTTGATTTAAACAAACAAAATGCGTTTTCTTTTAAATATTTTCTTTTTTTGTTTTGTTTCGTTTCTTTCTTTCTTTTTCCCTCTTTTTATTGTGTGTGTTTTGTAAAAAAAAACAGGCTTTAATGCGTAGGATCGCTGGTTTATTGCCGTGAGCTGCTAATTTTTAATTATGTGGAATGCTATACATTTAAATAAAATAACATAATTTACGCATTAAAAAGTTATCACTATATACACAATGGCGAATCGACTGGTCTTTTTATTTTATAACACGGGCATAGCCGTGCGGGTACCGCTAGTTATTTAATATTGTTAGTTAGCAGTCTGGAACTTTAATCGATAATTTATATTAATGGCGAAAAATGAACCCATTTACCTGACTACGAACTGGAGTTAAAAAGTAGGGAAAATTGCTTTGCTTGCTGCGGAAAACTTTTGCCAGGTTGGCAGCACTGTTGTACTCATACAAGCCTCACTACTTATACCACTACTGTAAAAAGGTATAATGGAAGCATTCTACACTTATTAGAAAAATAGAGTGGTCGATATACATTCAGTCTTTGTCTCGCGAAACGTTGAATGTATACGGCTGTCGACATCGTGGCGTCGTGGTAAGGCGCGGGACTCTTACGCCCCAGATCAGGCCTCATAGTTTCGGTGGATTTTCAAGATGCAGGAAATCGTCCGCTTCCGTGTCGTATGACTATGCATCATGTAAAAGATCCCTTGAGTAGACATTTGCCTTGGATACTCTCAGCTAAATTAAATTCCTAGTGCAGTTTCGCATCGTTTAGACCTTAAGTGCCGCCATCTAAGGGAAACTGAGCGTTACAATCCCAATGTGGTAAGGGGCCGTTCATAAATGATGTCACGCTTTTTTCCCACATATTTGACTCCCCCTCCCTCTTTGTTACAATATGTCACACTTCAGCGGACCCCCCTTCCCCCCTTTGCCACATGTCCCGCTATGTTGCATAATGCACGATGTTACACTTCTTGTTACCCCCTCCCCTCCCCTTGTTCACACTTTTCACAATTTCACGATCCCCCTCCTCTCTCGAAATGTGACATCATTTATGAATGATCCCTAATGGCATCCCTCGACAGCGGTGACATTTGAAAGAATTGGCTGCTGATTTCCGGGGAATGCACTAGGTCTGCAAAGGTAGCCAGACGCAGTCCCATTAGAAAAAATATATATAGGACATGACTACGTTATATGTGTCCATTGAATTTATGGAATGACTGGACAACGTGAGACAACAACTGGATATATATCAACCACTATCCTTTTCTAATAAAATTTCATTTTTCTGTTAACCAATAATTTTTATAAGTAGTGATGTCTGTATAGGTAACACCAACCTGAAAAACAAGCTTTTTGCAGCAAGCAAGCAAGGCAATTTTATTTTATTGTAACTAGTTCTTTTTTAAATAAATGATAAAATCAATCAAATTTTTGATTCCATCCTTAAAGTATTCAACCATAGGACTTTTACTTGGATTTGAAACGGACAAATTGTAGCTGTACTTCTTGATGTTATTTATTTCGTTAATTTGTTATTTAAATTTCGACTCTCAAAGTCGTACTATTTCTATTTGTTTCCTTTTTGAGTTTCTTAATACAACGAAACTTTTATCGAATCAAATACATTGCATTCATAAATGGCACTTATGTAAATTTGTCAGTTCGTTATGAGATGCTTTCTAACATATCATGCTTCTTCGGCATGATGTGAAAAACGTGAAAAAAAAAAAAAAAAAAAAAAACGAAACTCGTAAACGTAGTGTAAAATGAATGCATAATACTGAAGCTTCGAAACGAAGTAATCTATGCATAATACATTTTTTCATCAGTTTTTCCATGCAAAAAAGAACATAGTGTACCTGACGGAACAAACAAAAAATGTTGAAAGAAGAAATTGAAACGGAATATTTTATCAGAAACGTATACAATGAAAGTTTGACAGGTTCTTCAGTAGTAGAAGTTTCTTCGATTTTCATAAAAAAAGATTATATGGAAAAGAAATGTTTTTGTCTAGAATAGAAAATATTTGGGGGAAATGGAGCCAATAAAATTGGTTTCTGTCTAATATGTAACTGTTGAAGAAAAGCTACTGTATTTATGTAATGCTTGTTTTATTGATCATAGCTTGTACATAGATGAAATACTTTGTCATACGCATAACAGATGCTGAATGATTTTTTTTTATTGAAGCTTTACAAATCTATGGTAGGAGTGGTTGAATTTATTTACTGATGGCTTTCAAAATCACAGGGAATCCTTTTTCGGAATTTGTTTCCTGATTCGACCAACGGGGGGGGGGGGGGGGGTTCTTATATATGTGCTTTTTTGCTTTGCGTAAAATGTGAAAATAAAAGAGACCAAAACTTTTGTACCAATTATCGTGTTATCCACGGTAGTTATTTGGGATTACTCAGAAAATCAGAAACACGGATAACATAATATGGCTTTGTAACCGGGAAATAAGTGAAAAAATCTCCTTTAGCCACATTCTGTGGACTTAAAGTTGATTTTAGAACGTCCCTTTCCTGAGAGGAGGGAAAGATTAACCCTCAACATGCATCTTCCCTTTCAGAGATAATACTATCTCTAATTTTGATTAGATGTACTGTAAACCACGTTACTCAGTGTTCGCAAAAAAAAAAAAAAAAAATCACTTTCGGTACATATAGTCGATTTCTATTGCAACGACTTCAGAGAGTCAGTGTCACTTATGCGTTTAAACCATTTCATAAGTGATGTTAATTTTAGAGATTGCACGTCGAATTACAAGCTGTATGATGCAAGAACTTTAATAAAACAAATTTCCTTCACTGTTAAAAGAAACCTGAATTTTCAGAGTGTTTCTTGACTGATTTTAACGGAAGATTTCCGTAGTGCTTCAATATATGGTTCTTCCTTCTAAAAACGGAAATATCACGTCCTGAAAATACGAGAACGGAACTTTTCCGTTTCACGGTTGCTGTATTTTCACAACCTGAACGGAGGGGGTTAAACGAAGAGAAGAAATGGGGGAGGGGGTGGGGGGGGGGGGGTTAACGGAGAAAAAAGAAATAGAACTTCTGTCAAATCTCGGGAAAATAGTATCAGAAACGGAATATTTCCGGCAACTCTGCTGCCGTACTTTTTCCGTTATTTTCAGGAGATTTTTTTTAGTGTTCTATAAACTTATTAATATTATAATTACTATCATAATAGTAATGAGAAAGGTGTTTCTCTACTACTAACTGTAGCGCACCCAGGATTTTGCTTCGGGGCGGGGGGAAATAATATTCAGGATTTAAGGTACATCGTATATTGATTTTGCCGGATATCGGATATCTGGTGTTCTTTGTCTGCAAAATCCGTACAAGATACTCAGCTCTGATGTTTTAAAACTGTAAATTCTATGCACATTTTCAAACACCCCACAGCTTCCAAATGCAGAGTAAGTTTTAATTTACATATTTTCAAAACGTGCTAATTTATTACATTTCAAAAATCAAAACTTTGATTGCGGATAAGCGGATCCTTCGTGCAGCGGCTGAATCGGGTTCCGGATATTTGAAAAAATTGTCGGATACTGAATAAGATAGCCTCCTGGAGGGGAGGGGGACCGGTTCAGGTCGTCCTCCCTCCCCCCTCAGTGTGCCCTTGCGTAGAGCAATATGAGTACTTTTTCGAAATCCTTTAAGATGTCAGATTTTTTTAACCATTGATTTACTTTCTCTAATTTTGTAAAATTGCCAAGACTCAAAGTGTTCAAAGGTTCTTTTAGTCGTACGTAAATATCAGGCTATCAGGATCTCCCTCTTTATTGCTGATTTCGGGTTCGTTCAATTTATTTCACGAGTTATCATAGATTCGGTTATTTCTTCACTGCTTTGGCTAATGTCGTCTACAGTTTTACTTACTCCCATATTTTGTTGAACCATTAAACTTCCAGGAATGAATTTGTTGAGATTTGTGAAATGAACAATAAATAGTTCAAATTATGAGTTCAATAGTTGTAATTACTACTGTTGGTGGTTTAACCATTCTAGAACATTTTTATAGCTTTCTTTTAATTTAATTCCTTAGAGCTTTACTTGAATATAGAGCTTTACTTGAAAATCAATAAAACTGAAAACGAAGTAATGGAAAAAAAAAAATAGAAGTCGAACTTTTAACTAGGACACTAAAAGCGAGGTGTTTAACGTTATTTTGAAAGGGGATCAGCTTCGAATATTTATTGACGTTATAACCGATTTATTGACGTTATAACCATTTATTGCCGTTATAACTGATGTGTCGTAAAAAGTGGCGACGTTAAAACGTGTTTGATTAAACCAGTGGTTCCCAACGTGTGCACCGCGGCTCGCCGGGGCACTACGGATCGTTGTGAGGGACGCCGCGGCACTACGGATCGTTGTGAGGGACGCCGCGGCGAGTCACTAGCCTGGACATTAAAAAGGCACTTTAATGCCACAAAATAGTTTATGTACAGTTATGCATGATTGCTATATACTATCTACTTGTAGAGTATAATAAATGTAGGTTATTATATTAGTTACATGTACTGGTGTTAGTTAAAAAACAAATTTGTTAAATAGGTACTTAATTTGAATCTTGTTATAACCAAAAATAGCGATTTAGAACAGAGGCGCCGCCAAAATATATTTTTACTTCAAAGGCGTCATCCGTTCAAAAAGTTTAGGAGCCTCTGGGTGAAACTACGACATTAAAATGTTGTTGACGTTATAACCGATTTATTGCCATTATAAGGGATGTGTCGTAAAAAGCGGCGACGATCTAAACCAATTCGCCTACATACACTTGTTTACTTAAGAGTTATAATGTTTCACATGTTTATCTCCGCAATGCACGAATAATAGTTTAGTGATTGTTAAAAAAGAATTTTTAAGGCATGGTAAACCGGACAATCAGGACATAGAAACCGCATCATTGGGTGCTGCAGCATGGATAATCCATAAACCGTATAATCAGGAGATAAGCCTACGCACTTTGAACAAAACCTCCTGTACTTCCTGAATTATTTGAAATGAATCTAACCGAAAAAAAATATCGATTTAAATTAGATTAGAAGCATAAAATGTTATGATTTCAATGCTTAACATTTGCGGTTCGAAGAAACAGAAATAAATGCAAATCTCTAGAGTGATGGAATACTTAGAAAATGGCACCCCTCAAAATGCATGCGCTCCTTCTTTCGTCAACCGGAAAATTGCTTCCCGGACGTTTCCTTCAAAACAAATACATCCTTAGCGGAAGAATCAAAAACTGGAAAATATTTTTCGATACCGAACGAAATGAAAAGCGAATTCGACCGAAAGTTTTTTTCAAGCAAACAAGATCAGCGAATTTCAAACGACATTCTATTTCTTACAGGAAAAAATGTGTCGCCGTATTTTGTGTCCACTGAAAGGATATCCTATTTCAAAATTTATTGAAATAAAAGTATTCTTCTTTTTATTTGACTGCGTTGGAGATGTGTGATTTGATTATTTTTTTAAAACTAATTTTAACAGTATCTTTCAAAAGGTAATCAGAAAGTTAATTTTCTAATTAAAGTTGCAAGCTTGTGATCGTCATACGGAAAAATTAACTTTTATTCCTGGTGCAACATGAAAAGATGACACATATGTTCACGCGCATCTTTTCAATAATTATTGCTCAAAAAGGCGTGAAAGAAAAAAATTAAACAGACGATTTTATATTTTTTTACATATTTATGTACTGTTTTATAGAGCACAAAGCGTTTTTCCCAGATATTTTCGAATCTTTCTAATTATTACAAAAACTTTTACAGACAGGGTGGTTGTAATTAACGATACCCTGTTTAGGGATCATTCATAAATGATGTCACGCTTCGAGGGGGGAGGGGGGGGGGTTCGTGAAGTTGTGACAAAGTGTGACAAGGGGAGGCAACATAGCGTGACGCGTGACAAAGGGGGGAGGGGGTCCGCTGAAGTGTGACATATTGTGACAAAGAGGGGAGGGGGGTCAAATATATGGAAAAAAAAGCGTGACGTCATTTATGAACGGCCCCTTAGACTCACGTAGAGCTCGTTCTAATAGACGTAGGTCATGGAAACTTTGTGTGTAAGCGTTGTATGAACTATGCGGAAAAGCGATCTGCAGTAAGAAAATAGTATAATCAAATGTTTACTATTCTAAATTTAATGAACAATTTCGAGAAAGTTACAACAAAATCTACTCATTACATAAGTACAAAATTTTGGAATTGCCTGAGAGAAATTTTGGAATAATTTGTTGAAAAAAATAGTTGCAAAAATTATCAATACAGAACTTCTATGCAATGTTTTGAGTTCACAATGCGGCTATAAACATTTAGTATAAAATTAGAAGAAAAAATGTTTAGTAAGTCAAGATAAAAGTACAGTATTGTATATTATTTCTCTAGCCTGTTTTTTTTTTTTTTTTTTGTCAATCCGCGAGATCTTCCGTATTCCTTTATCAAATTCCACGATTTAACCCTCATTTTAAAGCTTATCGAGCCGGCTAATGACGAAACATGACCCACTGTCTAAAAATGTACCGCTTCTCTTAAATTTGGGATTTAAAATCGCCTCAGAAGAGGTCCTTTAATGGATGCGTTGATTTTTCGATAGATATCGAATCGGATATACACTTGAAATATCAGCGTTTACATATTTCTTTTTTAACCCTTTATCTACCGACGGTACTCATAAGTACCATTCTCTATAAATTACATCCCAGCAGCCATTTTTAACAATATTCTGATGGTACTTTGACGGGTCAATCTTTATATTCCCCCCTTTTCAGGATGCATATCAGCAAGGGTTCTATAAAGAGTATTTTAGCGAGGAAAGGAACATAGTTTTGAAACCGATGCTGTGTTTTAAACTTCCATTTTGTTCAGATTGCACCCTTAGAGTTTCGCTTCAGAAAAGCAGTAAAATTCAAGAATCAAGTCACTAATTTTTTTAATGTGCTAGTTAAGAACTCAAAAAACTATTTGACGAAATATTTTGATTGAAAAGTGTATGTAATTAATTTCACAGGGTAAATACTCTGTGGCACTTATTAGCTGTAAAGAAATAAATACTTACAGACTGAGCATTTTTTAAATGTAAATCCCTTAATTTTCAGTGTAAATACCTGGACAAACTATTTTTGTAACAAAAATTACTGTAGATCATAATGCAGTAGATAAAGGGCTGCACTTCCGTCATAATAAGCAGAACCTGTGATAAATAAATCTTAGAGGATCCTTCAATGGGAGGGGGGGGGGGGGGTGCAATGCGGAATTCCGCACGGGTCGGCTAGTAAATGATTAATTCTCCATCGCATGTTTTTAAAAAACATACGATGAACAATACAAATTTGAAAAATACAAATTTTAATTTGTATTTTTATTTCTAATGACAGAAAATATGGGAGACGTTTAACAACAAAACAGGGCTGTAAACGTGAAAAAAGTCGATATCTCTTCATTTGGGCTTCTAGTGTTCCAATACTTCTCCACCCTCAGAGGCTCCACGCAGCGCCGGGAATCCTCCGGTGTGGTTCTCGTCCATTTCCTCATTTAACCCATAATGTGGGCAGTTTGGGTTGGTGAAATCTAAATCAAGAATACCAATACATGAGGGAGGGTTCACTAAAGCCGCGATTACACGATGCCAGTTGAAGAGACAATTGTCGGGGCCAATTGTCTCTGGACAGTTCATTGTCCTCTGTCTACTTCTCGAGCCAGCTAAATTTCAGGGAAACTGTCGAGGTAGTTGGTTCACCAATTGGCCTGAATTGTTTACACGCAGCCAATTACTTTATGCCAATAAGCTGTCTCCAGACAATTGTCTCTTCAATTGGCATCGTGAAAACGCGGCATAAGCAAGCATGGCCTACAATTGGCCACTGCTTCATCTCGTGATTTGTCTGATATCTTTCTCTCCAAGATGTCCCTCCAGCTCTTATTTGAGACACGTGTAGTGACTTTTCTCCGTTTTTGTTTCCAGAATTTGCGTATATGCAGTTTTACAGAGTTAAAGGAATTATTCGTAGAAAGCTTTTGGATAATTTTTTTGCTTTTTTTATTTTTTGCTAATTTGTCGGCTTGCTCGTTCTTATGTAGATCACAATATCCGGTTATCCATTGTAAGTTAATTTGCGTATCCCTCATTCTCAATTTTTCCAAAAGGGGTTGGCATTCGAGGATCTCTTCAGAGGCTGGACACGCCCGAAGTCCCGTATCCTTTGAGTCCGAGAGATGAACCACTTTGCTGGAGCAGAAATTTGGAGTGATAATCTGTTATAAGGCCTTACAGATACCCATTACTTCGCCATTAATGGCAGTTTTCTGGATGGCGATGAGCATGTAGAGTTGTTGAGTACAACGTCATTATTAATTATTATCAGTATTAGTTGTAAATAAGTTAATTATTAGTGAATGAGTTTATACTTTATCATTGTAAAATTGTTTAGTGAAAATATGAAAAAAAAAAAAAAAAATCATCGGATTGGAATGTGCTTAGAAATAAAACTTGTTTGACAGTTTTAATCTTCATGCCCACATTAAATTTTGCGTCGAAAAGTGGAGCAAAATAAAATTTTAATATGAACGCCGCAAAGCATTTTTCTACACTTCATTTCACTTCGCAAAAAGTTCCGGACACTTTTCTTAGAATCTGATTCTAAACATGAGAAAAAAAACTGAAATTCCTGGAAGTATGTATTTCTCACATTTTTATTGTATGTATGTGCGTGTTTTTCCGATGAAGGGGGGGGGGGGATAAATTCCTGGATTTTATTTTTGCTTTCGTTTTGCCTCTTTCGCTGAGAATTTTTCCAGTGGATTACTTCGAAAATATCACTCTAACACCCACTTCTTTCAAAAATTCATCATTCAGAATTTCGTTGCAGATAACAAATATATGGATTGAATTGTGTCAGTATAAAAACAATAAAATAAAGCTGCATTAGATTAAAAAGGTGAATCAATATTTTTCATGCACTTTTTTTATGACCTTTTGAATAGTCATAATTAAACTGTCCAAAGGCAGGGTGGTTAAACCTCATCCTTAACTAATCTAAATAGTTTTTCCATTATTCTGTAAAAATCTTTCGTTTTTTACTTCTTTGTACGAAGTACAGGAAATATTGTATTTGCGAAAACTTTTCCGACTCAAATTTCAGCCTAAATTTTGATTTTAGATAATCAATTATTTAAAATCAAATTAATCAATTTTGTCAAGTTTTCCCACGATGTCCGTGTGTATGTACGTACGTGCTTACAATATGGGCCACCGAAATATCTACTTTAAACATCCCCGATTCCATTTTGACGACTGTCGTTATACCGTCTGTATGTGCGTATCTCGCATAACTCAAAAGAGGCGTGAAATTTTATTTCTATTACTGATTACGTGTAGTATTTAGCTACTTTAACGTAGAGCCTCATGGTAAAGCTTTTGCAAGAAAAATGTTAACTGTCTAGTTCTTGTTGTTAAAAAGCACATATCATTCAATAAGCGTAGTCAGATTTTTCCATTAACGTTTGAAACTGGTCTTTAGAAAAATCGCATTGGCTTCTGAGTGACTCAGTGTTTGCTAGCTAAAGATTTCTTCTACTTATTCTTTCCTTGTCATCCCTGCACCTTCAATAATTCCGTAGAAAAAACCATGTTCTGCAGACGATAGTACCGAAGATGATAGTACTGCTTCATGACTGTTTCTTACTTCATTAATGTCACAGAGATTTATTCTGAGAGCATTTTTTGATGCCAAAAAGAATAAAATAATTCAACATTAACAAAAGGCTTACATGTGGTTCCATAAGGGCCCTACACACCTTATAAGACCATGTCGTTTATTCACAGCAGAAGTTTTTATTTTTATCAGGCTCAACTAAGCAGTTCCATAAGCGTCAACAGGGAAACTTTGGTGCCCCTCTATTTCGAAAGAAAAAAAAGCACCAATACGAAACTAGAAAGCCTTTTGCATTTTATGGATATTTTCTGAACTCCTAGACTTCCGCAAGAGGGCACTCCCAATTCTGAAGCTCTACGCAGCTTATGGCCAATTCTTTCTTATAATAATGTAGTTATGTTTTTAAGCAAGGATTATTTAATATTGCAAAATGACAAATTTTCAGTATTGGGATTACGCCAAAAGTGAATTAACACTAGACTTACCAGGTTGTTTTCAACCTTTTCTAAACTTTCATTTTGCACCAAGTTGTTACTAATTATAATGAAACTTTCAGTTCCATTAACTTGTCCTACTTACCGCGTATTAGAAAAAGCCGATGCAATTGAAAGTTGCACTATAAATAGTAACAAATTATGCAAAATGGAAGCTTCGAAACAGTCAAAATGTCTGGTCTGGTAATTCTGGTGTTAAATAAATAAATAAAGAAAACGAAAAATGACAAATGAATAGCAGAAATGACTGAAAGACAGGGTCCAATATTTTAGAACCACACATGACAGCTTCTGCAGTAGATATTGAATGGAATGAAAATGTGTTAAAGAAAAAGCAGCAAGCAAAGTTTAAGATTTCTTAATGCGTTTCCTTTCTCGTGTACATCGATATATTCACAAGTCGCGCTGATTCCTAATGAAGTTTTTTCTTTAGTGTAAGAACATCTGTGCAAGGAATGCCGAGAATGCGGGAAAAAGGAGAGGGTTGGTCACCTGGGAAACGTTGATCCATTCAAATCAATGGCAATGCACGCAGGAAAACAAGAGAAAAGGTCCTTTATCGACGGCAAAAACTTTCTCCGATTTTGCCCCAAGTATCGGGAATCGGATGCTAAGGAAAAGGGATTCGGGCGTTGCAATGATTTTCTGTCAGAGAAACTAGATACAGGAGAAAAAATTGGAAAACTGCCTTCCTAACAAGACATGCTCATTGATTTAATGAAGGCAATAAAGTCGATTTTTCTTAGACGCTTTTGACTTTAAAATATTCTTTTATGATAATTCACCCAATATTAGGTTATCTTGAAGTTCTCTTCGCCGTTTCTGTCTGTCAGGACGCGATCAGTTAATTTATGGCCTAAGATAGAAAGGAATATGCAGCATTAGTTAAGGTTTTTAATAAAAACAAAAACCCTTCCTCAGACGAGTACAGTAGCCACAACCTTAGCGTCTGTTGAACTGTAGGAGTTTTGGAATACGTTCTTTCATTTTTTACGATATAACGGTCCACGATGACACTCTTCAGCTTTTCAAACCACATCCTCCACTTACCATCCGAATGTAATGATAAACAGTCGCTATTCATTTTCTCACATGGTAGTTCTTTCTACTGGAATACACAGTGTATCGAAGATTTTTTAAGACTACGTTTATGAAATAAAATAAGAACTAGTAATTATTCTTTTAAAGTATTTTTATGCAAAATCGGCTCCTTCGGCTTCAGTACATTTGTTATAGCGGTTTAACCCCCTCATGCATGAAAGCCTCATATGAGGGGACATACATTTTTGCTTCGAATTTTTATGCAGATTTGTTTTTGTGCTGCAATTGCATGTCGTCCTCATCTAGACACTCCAAACGATTCTTGGAAACCACAAAATGTTTCATAGAGTATTCAAAATTGTTAAAAGATTTAGATGTATTTGGGAGTCCATGGAGGATTCAAGAAAGAAGAGAAAATCTTAGTTTCGAATCAAATTCTGTTAAGTAATTTTGCAGCGTGTTTTACATTACTGGGAAGCTTATTATTATTTTACAGCTTCTTATTCCTTATAAATGAAATTTGAATACTCAATTTTTCCATGTTTATTATTATATTGAAAAAATATGGCAAAAGAGCATAAAACGTCTTCATACAAGAACACGAATTTTTTACTATACACGACAAAATTTCTAAAAATAAATTATTACACAACAATCCTGAGATGCTAAATTAGTTTGCTGCATATGAAGTTTTTGTTTATAACACAAACAAATAAATACATGCATGAGAGGGTTAACAACGATTCGAATGCCTGTTCCAGCTCACATTGTGGGACTGCCTCCAAAGTTCGCGTCGAAGCTGTTTGTACACAATGTGTCAAAGAATTTTTAAGACTACAGCTGGAACTAAGCTTACAATGGCGCTAACAGTGTTATCGAGCATTCGTGAAACTCCTTAACTATCAGCTGATCCACTGCCTTAACCTCAGTTAACTATTTTACTGTTTGTTTCTACTCACTGCCAAAACCGCAGTTTATTTGTTTACTATATATTTTTTACTTTGATGGTATTGACACTATACAAAGTTTCGACGCGAGCTTTGGATTCAGTGAGCTGTAACAGGCATTCAAATCGTTGTTAAACCGCTGTAACAAATGTGTTGAAGTCGAAGGAGTTTATTTTGAATATAAATACTTAAAAATATATAATTACTAGTTTTTATTTTATTTTATAAACGTAGCATTAAAACTTCTTTAACACACTGTGTAAAACAAAAAATCACCGCTAACTTCTTCACGCAGCAGCTCTTCGCAGTGCAGACTATAATAATAATCACCACAAACTTCCTCCCTTATAACTTTCAACATTCTGCAGATTGAAGAAACATTACAATCGCAATGGGCTGTACATAGTATATTGGTGTTAACACTATTTCTGGAAGGTAGAGTACAATGCAAACACGCAGCATACTTCCACGGCTCTTTTCATTGTTTTAAAATGATTGATCTACGTACATTTGATCTTACATGCATCCAAAATCACGATAAATACATCCTTAGAACAAACGAGCGGAAACAGTTCGCAATTAGCATTTAGAAGTGAATAATTGAGTGGATATTGTCCATTAGAATGATGACACCAATTCTTTTATGTCTTATTTTTGGCTTTAGAATAGAATAATTTTATCAATACAATATGCTATGCATATTACCGATTTTCACCCCATCCCCCTAAGCCAATGAAACAAAATCCTCATTTTATCGAACACGAATGAAACGCTATACTTTAATGAAATGCCGGAAATATGGATATTTGGTACTCACTTATAGGGGAATATAAAGCTGATCACACATTTCACCAATAGGATGAAATAATGCGTAGCTGCTGTGATGTTGAGGTATCTAATTTGCATTCAGTGTGTATCTGAATCCAGCAAGTACACGAACGCTTAAAGACTAATACTAATTTATTATTTTTAATATGCCAAAGACAAGCAACAATGTTGAATGAATTCATTAGGGATCATTCATAAATGATGTCACGCTTCGAACGGGGATGGGGGTTCGTGAAATTGTGACAAAGTGTGACAAGGGGAGGGGAAGGGGTAACAAGAAGTGTGACATTCCTGCTTATGCAACATAGTGTAACGCGTGACAAAGGGGGGGGGGGGTCAAATATGTGGGAAAAAAGCGTGACATCATTTATGAATGGTCCCTTAACTATAGCAGAGTGGCCCTCTCCTACAGCGATGGTGCCCTTTCTCCCAATCCAAAAAATAACTTAGAAAAGTGTCATTTATCAAAATCTATAGAAGACATAACAAAGGAAATGTAAGTCAAAACAACAGCACTGTTTACATTGGTTTTACAACAGCCCTCTTCCTAAACTTTCTAATGGTGCAATCTGCTCCATGACTACTCCGCCCTTGTGGGCACCACTGCAGTAAGTCGATGTAATTTTCTACAACATAAGATGTCACGTAAATAAACACATATATACATTATATTTCTCAAGCTGCGGGGAACCATTTCGTCCCCCTGACTCCCCAAAATAACAGGTCTGGATGACACACATGAAGATAAAAGTCGTAATTTTGTAAATAAAATTCGTGGTGCAAATCACGACTAACTACCAATTGTTTCTAATTGTATGTCTCCTTGCCTCCATTCTATTCAATGTTATTGCCCACTCTCAATGTTCAAAATTTAAAAAGTTTAATTCTAAAGGTGGGAATACACATTTTTTTTTGGAAAGAAAATTCTTAAAACCAGCAGGTGAGCCTATTTAAATTTGCCTACATTTCTAAAAAGGAGAAAATCTAAAAAAATCCATAAATTATATATAAAAACAAAAGTAAATCAAAATAAAGTACTAGTAATACATAATAATAAAACAAAAGTTTTTTTGAAAAATTCATGCATTTATTTGTTTATTTTTTTTAAATGTTTATTGCATCGCATTAAGGCAAAAAAGTTAGGTCTTATGGGATGAGGGATACCTGTCTGTCCCCTCTCCCCCCAAACTTTTGAAAGAATACTCCAATTGAACAATTTTTTTTCACTGTTTATACATAAATTTTAACATACCTTTTACAATTTATTTTTTAAATTTGCACTTTTTCATTCAGCAAAAAATTTATTATTATTAAGCATCCATAGATTGGTTAAAATTTAAATGTACACGCTTTTAATTTATTTCCCAAGAGTTGAGACATGATTTCATTTTTTTTTAAATTTCATTTTCAGTCCACTTTCCCGTAAAAGTAAAACACTAATAAATCATGAAAGGAGGCTTAATGTATCGTAAAAATATTGTTAAAAATAAAGAAAAGTCACAAATAGGCGAAGTAATTACTTAAATAAAGATTGAAAAAAAAAATGAAAGTTTGGGGGTGTGAAATGGGTTTTGAAATGAGGAAAATGTGCGCCTGTCGGTCTGTCTATCTCTCCCCCCCCCCACTTCTAATAATTTTTGAAATAATTGTTCGATTTGAAGAATTTTTTTTGCATTCGAAGGATCTCGGCGAGGACATATCATTTCCATATTTTACGTTTTCATTTGAGCAATTTTTCGTTCAATTTCGAACAGTACAACGAAAATCTTAACATTTCTGGCTATGGGAAAACTATGTAAACTCTGGGCGTAAGATCCAAGTTCCTATGAACCAGCCTTATTGGAAGAAGTTCTCGGAGTGAAATATTTTTTGTTTTGAACAATTTTCGTTCATTTTTGGACAGTTCAACAGGGTGCGCGTTGGGCCGCGCGATCGCGCGATTCCCGCAATATTTTTTGAAATCCCACTCAAAAAAAAATTTTTTTGGGCTTAAACTTTAAAAGTCCCACTTAAAATTTTGGTCAAGAAGGAAAATCCCACCTTGTATTTTTCCCCAGCGTGAACCCTGGTTCAAGAAAAAAAAATCAACATAGCACCTACGGGGAAATTTCAATCTTATATATATGCTGATTTAACAGACGGATTTGCTTGGAACAAACTTTATCGGAAAGATGTTACGACGTAGAACATGTACAGATACGAAATTCAACCACAGCTAAACGAGCCTCTTTTGCTGTGAAAGTTTTTGATCTGGATTTTTAAGGATATTTTTGAACGGAATGAATAAGTGAGTGAATAAATACCAGAATGAGCAAGTAAATGAATGACTGAATAAATGAATGACTGAATAAATGAATGACTGAATAAATGAATGACTGAATAAATGAATGAATGAGTGAATGAATATGTATTAAAGGTTGGAAAAAGTATATTCGAAATAATTAAGCTAAATGAGAAAGAGCAAGAGAGAGAGAGAGAGAGATTATAAATTTGAAGTTGGTGAATACGCGAAAATAGGCTCGTATAGTTCTAGAAGGAACTTCTTGTTTATAATTTATATAAAAATGTATACTGTATTACAACCTTTCTCATGCATCAAGATTTTCTTTCATTGTCTAGCTTTAGCATGGCGTGTAAGAATACTTTAGATATATTATAAAGAGTAAAAATCCTGATAAAGTGGCTTCTAACAGTAAAAATAGTGCACCTAAATTAAATTGTCTACTAGCCACTGGTTACTATTAAGTGTTATAACTTTCAGATCTAGCTAACGGAATGGGATTTCATTAACAATCAATAAGAAAATTGGTTCACAAAATTTAAATAAAATCTAAAAATATTTCTTTTTAAAACATGACGCAAATAGAAAATAAAAAATTACTTTCAGAAATTAACTATTAGTTAATTCCGTAAATTTGAGAATTGTAAACAAAAAGAATAGCAATGGAAAAATGGTAGTAGTAAGAATAAGTATCATTATGGTTAATCGGCTGCAGAATAAATCGTTATTTGGACGATTAATCGGTCATCGGCCAATTTCCTTATCGGTCCATCCCTACGTGCGGATCAATAAAGTTATTATTATTTTAAGTAAGCATCTGTAAAGCTACAGTCGGCGAACAACAAAATAGCCATTCTGTGTCTCGGAATTCAATTTAAGCGGAGAAAGACGGGGATAAACGCGGAAAAAGATATCTTTTAGAATTCGGGGAATTCCTCCATCGATCGCGGTCACGTGTCCACGCGCTTTATGAGAACATTTTGTCGGGTTTGCGATATCTCACAGAATCGGCTTTGGGAGTGCGGATCTGACAAGACCACTCATTTCCACGAAGGTGGCATCTCCTCGTAAAACCGATTTCCGAGACTGTTGAGTGGGCTGTAAATCAGATGCATGTATCGATTGACGGATAGATTTTTTTTTTTCCCCGAGTGAA
Source organism: Octonoba sinensis (assembly GCA_038502835.1). NCBI lineage: Eukaryota > Metazoa > Arthropoda > Arachnida > Araneae > Uloboridae > Octonoba > Octonoba sinensis. The sequence continues at coordinate 8,610,985 of CM076606.1, read as the reverse complement.
TGTCCCCGGAGGAAGTCGTAGTTTGTGTTGTTCTGCACGAGAAACGATTTTTTCGATGTTTCCTAGTCGTATTTATATATTTGGTTGTTATGAAATATTGAGCTTTGGAATACTATGCGAGTTTTGTTTTTATTCCTTCAAGGAATTTCTATGAAATGTACGGACTCGAAGCTGTGGAATTGATTCTTTATTTTACTTTTTATGGCATTTCCAAGAGCCAGTTTCAAATAACATGTAAAAGGAAGTAGTCTTTGCCTTTTTAAACTCCTGGCATTCATTGATTTTTTTTTTAGTTTTTCCACACTTCTTGTATAAAGGGACATATTTTATCACACCTTGAGGATAAAATAAAACCTATCTTTACTAATGTGGTACCTGTCTGTAAATTTGAACGTCTGTGTTTATTGCCTCGCATACTATATACAACTCCACATCCTTTCGATAGGTATGAAACAATGTTAATTTAATGCAAACTTAATTCAGACGAAGAAGGAAAATTGCAATGAAACTGAAGTCTCAAATAAGCCTAGGAATTTCGCTAACTAAGAAACTGTCATGACTCTTGTTCTAATTAGCTTGGTAACTTGAAAAAAACATCATCTTGTGCAATAATATGCGTATACATCTATAATGTTGAGTTAAAGTTATGTTACACCAAACTTCAGGACTTTTGGTGATATAGGGAATTCTGGTCATGCGTGCAAATAGACCAGCAAACAAGCACCGTCTGCTTAATATCCATTTGAATTCCTTTGTAATGAGGGTGAAAAAAACTGAGAGCTCAATAATCCGAGTGCTCGTAAAAACCGAGTTTAGTATGACTTAAAATTTTATTGCATAAAAATGAGTTTAATAAAAAATATAGCTTAAACATGTCTTCCTTTTTAATTTTCGTAGTTTCTTGTACTATAAACAAAAAAAAAAAAAAAAAAAAAAAAAAAAAAAAAAAAAATGGTACGTTATTCGGAAAATTTCGATTTTTTATTTTTTGCCAATTGTTGGCGTTGAAACGGTGTATTGAACTGAGCTGTACTTTTTGCAAATTTTATCATTTTATGTACCATCGTCCAATTGTTGTGAAGCTTTCTTTTTATCATCGAAAATTCATTGAAATGTTCCGAAATCGTTTCCTGTGAAATTTTCTTTAAACACGTTATCATGAAAAACGAGCACACTAAATCCAAATCATTCTTGTAATAACCGGGATTTACAATGAGTTTTTTTACGTTGAACGAACAATTTAATTTATCCTGCTAATTTGGGGTTCTTGTAAAATCCGGGTCTGAACTTCAATGAGATTCATATAAATTCCTACTAATTTGTATTACACAAAATAACTGTTATTTTTTCCAATGAGGAAAATACCTCATAGTCATAGCATTATCTCGTTTCTGATAACGAAAATAAATTAAAAAAATTGTTATGCATTCATCCCATTCAATTTATTTGAATGTATCGAAGATCATGTGTTAAATAATCGTTTAGTACAAATTGAATTTAAGAGCAATAATTTTTATATGGATGATTCGAAATTTTCGATAAGCCCCAAAACTTAATTTAAATGTTAAACTTAAGTCTGCAAGATATTAATATGCAATTAGATTCTTTCATATAAGCTACCTCTGAAATATATTTTGTCAGACATCGGTATTTATACGTGATATAATTAATCGCTTATAGCTTCCATGTTGTGTAGAGTTTTACTAATTAGAGGGAAATAAAATACATGCATTAATTAGTAATGAATGTTCTCTGCAATAACTTGGTTAAAAATAGCACCATTTCACATCCCACCATAATTCCATTCTAAAGCTACAAATGTATTATAGAGGCTAATAATCTCTATCGAAGTATTTTATTCCCCGGTGTGCTAAGTATGCGGAGCGCTTATTAGCGTGTAGAACGCATAAAAGAGGTTATTAGTAGAATGTTTAATTAGCGAAACTTCAGTTACTGAGTGGCAATATAGTAGCAATCTAATGTAAAATGGAAGTCATTCTTCAATTTTTAGTTAAATTTACTTTAATAAATTTTACTTTTCCTAACACATACAAAATAAAAAAAATTACCAAACAAAGTTTCTCGGAAAAATAAATACAAAATAAAAGTTAATCAAGTATAATCAACTTAACTAAATGGGAATAAAAGGGAAAAAAAACGCTACAAGTAAGCCCCTTACTTATTTATGTATTTATTTGATTTATTTATCTATATCGGGAGGAGGGTGTGTCGGTAGGAATTGTATGTCCGTTTTAAGAGAATTATCGAGACATAACTTTTTATGCTGTAGGATCGTTACAAGGGCACTTTTGTCTCATGCTTCCTGTTCCTGTTATGATTAAAGAATTCTTTTACTTTTAGCTTTAGAACTCAATCAGCAACGGAATTATCTGGTATTATTTTAAGTTTCGTTAGAGACAGTCACAAATGCGCTATGTGTGAGCGCATGCACACTCACGCGATGCACATTGCGCCGACAATTCATTTCCGCCCAAACGCGTGTTAAAGTATCGATACCATCAACTCAAGTCCATCGATAGTACTTGGGATACGCTGATTCAGAGACACGAATACCTTGTCTTTTATGCACCTCCACAGGACGTAAGCACAAGATATTTGGTCATGACAAGATATTTATGCTGTAGCATATCGCTTATAGAAATGAACAGTGTCATATCTGCAAAAGATCGTTTTTTTTTTGGTTTTTATATCAAAATGTTCAGATTTTAGCGCTCTTTATATTGGGAATACTGTTGTAAGTAAATGTTCAAAAATGAAGGCTAGAGAACACAAGTGTCACTATGCGTTTCGGCTGGAACCGCTAATTCTCACATGTCAACACCGCCTTATTGCAGAATAATTCGGTTGGTTATAGAATTTCAACGGGATAGCATCGCAATTTTTGCGAGTATACTGTTTTATCAGCTTTAATTTCAAAATCCATGTAGTTTATATACTCACAACAGAAGGAACTACTGACGTAACATTCGATACGACAGTATTCATTTCAATTTTTCATTTTTTGACGTCCTTCATTAAGATGAATACCGTCGGGTTGGTAGATACGTCAGTTTCCATTTCTGATTTATCTTACCTTTCAACAGTTTTGTCGAATAAACTTATGGTTGATTGGTGCATAAGGCAGTATTCATTTCAATGTTTTTATTTATTTGGTTGCTTTGTTAATGGAGCTGCAGCACAACTATCCCAGTAATGTGCATTTCATAAAAAATAATTAGAATTGCGTTCCTATTTTAAGTTCTAAATTGTAAGAATTGCGTTCCTATTTCCTAAGTAAATCAACTTTTATATTTTTATATTTTGTTTTACTTTTCTTTTTAAATACTCTTTAGCTTTTTTTCCCCAGATAACTTTTAGGTAGTATGAAGACCTAATTAAGGCTTATATTAATGAAATAATATAAACATGTTCCAAGGGGAAAAGTATAAATATAAAAATAATAAAAATATTAATTGGAAAAAGTAGTTTTTAATCAATTGAACACTGTTACCCCCCTTTAGCTACAGGAACGAACAATACTTAGTCACTGTACTAGTTTTTAATAACTTCCAAATTGTATTTTTTTGGTGTAATACTGTCATAACTGCATTTTTTTCAGTTATTTCTAACTTTTTGACATCTTTTAACATCCATCATGTGAGAGAAACAAGCAATAATTAATTTCCGAACAAAATCGATTGTAATAATCATTAAAACTAATAAGATAATTAAGTAAAACAAATTGTAAAAAGTTTAAACTCCTCTCCTCAAAAATGCGCATTTTGCAGATATGAAAACTGTTCATTTCTATAGGCGATATAAGTAGCCGTTGAAAAAGTAGTATGTTGATTATAGTAATCGGTTCGTCCAATCCGTCGTGCGACCAAGGGGTTATACATAAAATATTTGTGGCTGTCTCGAACAAAGCTTGAAACAATCCCATACACTTTTGTATGGGACAACATAGCATCTTAGGTTGTTCTTGATTTATGGAGCATTGGAACTGTATACTTCTTCATAAATCGCCCTGCATTTGTATTGTTATTTTGTAAACGTTGGTAAATTTTTTTGTAACATGTTTTAAAGGCTTCGTGACCAATTCCAAAAAAAAAAAAAAAAAAACATTTTTTTTAGTTTTTGAGAGGGATGGCTTTTATAAATCTGGATTGCCAATTAAGTCTACATAAACTTCAGCATCAAAATTAATTTCGTTGCTGCTTAAAGACCCGTAATTTATTTTGATTTTGTTTGACGAAGTTTCTCAACTTTCTGGTGTGTGATAACTTCAATATGTTTGCGTTGGTCAAACATCCGCAAAAGAATATGTTGCTGGGTGAGCCATGAAAGCATTTCTTTGCCGTGTGAATAAACCCACATCACAGTTATAATAGAGCCGCCCTACTTTACTTCGTACATACAAGCAGTAATTACTACTTATCCAGACAATAATTGCAGCTGAAAAAGTGACTGATGTTTCAAAACATGTCGCACTACATCAACAAACGTGACACGAATTAATAATTTGAGTTTGCGAGTTCCTATCATTAAAAACAATGTAATACCGTTCTGAAAAATAATAATGGATGAAACGGATCAAAGATATTAGGAACGATATGAATCGGTTATAGTATGAAACACAAATTCATGAGACTTTTACTTGTCGCTTTGTGGTACAACAGACTGTTTTAGTAATTTTTGAGTTGTGTGACTTATGCTGCTGGAGAGCGATGTCTGCTATCCCAAGGAAAGGGATGGGCAATTAAAAAGGGATGAAAAAGTAAAAAGTATTTGAAATATTTTCTGAAGCTTTTCTTTTAGATGTAAAGTCTGGTAAAGCTAAATTAATAAAAATTCGAAAAAAAAAGTGATATGCAGAAAGTATTCTTCCTTTTTTGTTCCATAAAATGGAAAAGAGTTGTAATAAATGCTTTTAAAATGGCATTTATTACGAATCATAAGATATTGAATATAATTTTTAATATTCATAAAATTACTCCTCCGTGAGTTTTTAAGAATATGATTGTTTAATTTCCTTAACTCTTTGCTTTACATTAATCAAAATAAATTTTGGATGTGGAAAAAGACCCGTCCTATTAATTTTAGTCTTGAAAGGATGTATTCCTCTACACTTAGAGAATGTCATTGAATGACACATAATCAAAGCCCAGAAACAAAACTTCAAAGTCAAATCATCAAGATATATTGCTTAAAATTACAAATTAAAGCACACACAAGTATCTAAACAGCCTGAAAAGCAGAGCTGGAATGTTTAATATTTAAACAATACAAAGGATTCTGTAGATTTAGTAGCTTTAACATCCCATTCCATCCGGATTCTGCTTGAGTTAATCTAGGGCTCTATCTGAAAGGAAGTTCAGAGTCGGGAATGCTTTTGTGGAGCGAAGGACAGAAATTTAATAGGAAAACCCTAAACCCCGTTTTATGACCTAGCAACATTTAAGCAAAATATATTAGGGTTAATTTAGAATAATATTTGTAGAAAAAATCGTCTAATGATGAATGCAAAAAAAAAAAAAAAAAAAAATCCATGAATTATTGTTAATATACTAAACTACTTATTATTATTATTATGTCATTTTAATGCTGTCTCACCTCTAATTTAGAAGAAAGTCACTAGATGTAGGCTGCAAGTAAGCTATACAATTTTTTTTCGAGCCTTAATTTAATAATACATGTGATTTTATTTCCTACTAAGCTGTGTCGCCCGGCATTGCACGGTCTATTTCAAATATTGTTGATTTCTCCAGGAAAACAATTTGCAAATATATATTACACAATATTGCATACAAAAAATTGCAGGCACAATCGTTTAAAACCGATTCAAAAAAATATCGTCTGCGCTAAAAACTATTTAAGATTGGTTGGCTCGTATAAATATTTTCCCCAATACATCACTCTATTCATCTATTATAGTAGAGTAAATATTTCGCGCCACTTAGCGGCTGTTGGCGGCGAAGAGCTTTCAGAATCTTTTGATTCCTTTATTCTTCTCAAGATATTCTATAAACATAAAATATTTCGAGTTTTAAGGTGCATTCAGACTAAGCGCAACAACGACAAGCAACAGCGATGAAACCTTTCAGTCCGTTCAAGTAATTCTTCATAATTTTCTAACCATGTCTCCGTAGGGACTGATTGGCATTTTTTATAGCGTCATTAAATGTGTCTTTCCCTCAGACAATTCTGATTTGTTAATTGCGCTATCAAAGAGCTACGTCATCGCGGTTAATTTGATAACCATAGCAACAATATCTTAAGACAAATACAAAATGTCCCCGTAGCCTTCGGCGAAAAGCCCTCTACCGATTCCAAGAAATTATTTTTTACTTAAAAAAATATATACATTCCATTGGCCTGCAAAGAAGTAACGGGGTGTTTATATCGTAATTTTTCCAATCATTTTAGCCTTAAAACTGTTTTGCCTTTGATTTAAAATCAGAAACAATTTTTCTGTGCGAAATAGTTTTCTTTCTACTTATTCTATCAAATGGGAAGCACTGGCGATACTTAAGACAGGCGAAATCTTTCCGGGCGCAGATTTTAGGCGAAGCCAAAAAAGGGATTTAAAGGCGTACAAACTTTCGTTTCTCGATGCATCACTGTCGATTCCTTGTCGTGTCACAATCCATCATTTGCTCTACGGCTCATCAGAGAAACTTTTGCGGAGGAAATAAAGGGATTAGCAAGTGTCTGTTCACTGTCCCAACGGTTTTCGTTCGATGATACTTTATAAGGCTGCCGTAAAATAACTTCTTAACACAGCTGGAATACTTTGAAGTACTTGAACATTTTTTTTTTTTGGACCAAAGGGTTTTTAAAAATGTATTTATTTATTTATTTTTTGCTCTTTTCATTATTTTCTAAGGTGCTTTTTCTAACAAAAGGATTTATCAGATTTTTTTGTCCCACGTTTTAATATTCTGGGTGATTTCTAATTAATAATTGTTTGTTTGTGTTTTGTGATGAATTAATCAAACCTGTAAGGTCAACCTAAATAATGAAATTTAGTTTCGAACCTTAGACATTTTTTCCTATTACTTAAAAATGTTTATCTTTCTTTTTTCTTTTTTCGTTTTTGAGACGATATTTTAAAACCTCAGACGAAGTTTCTAGTTCTAAGACGAAGATTTTAGTCTAAAACTGAAACCCATTATAATTAGACAAGAGTTTCGGTTTGTATTATGTATATTTCTTTTGTGTCTTAAGCAGCATTTTGAGGTATTAGAAGAATTTTCTGAAGTTAAAATGACTATTTTAGGCGAAAATTGGGATTGATAATAGTTGAAAAAAATTTCGAGTCTGAAATGACATTTTCTGTCTTGTACTTTAGGCATATGTTTTATATTTTCGCCAAATTTTCGGGGCCAAAGGTTGTAGAAGAAAGTTAAGGTAGTTTAGGATTAAGAATAAGGATTAAGGGTTAAGTTAAGGTAGGTAAGTTAGTAAGGAGAATATAATTTGTGATTGCGTCAATGTTCGCGTATAGTTGCATTTTAATAGTGAAAGAATTGCCGTTCCATACGTCATTTGTATGTTAACCACCCTCTCATCATCCCGTTCCTTAGGTGAGGCTCCTATTTCAGCTAGCGATATTTTGACTTTCAAAACTGAAAATTTATTTTGATCAATGCCACCTATTAATTATGTATAACACATGAATTTAAAATGACTACAAGAATTATTAATTTGTAATTATATTTTAATACAAAAGGGACGTTCATAAATGATGTTTTCAATATATTTGACCCCCCTTTGTCACAAAATGTCACACTTCATCATAACCCCTACCTCCCATTGTCACATGTTACACTATATTACATAAGCATATATACTTGGCATATAAGCATATATATTGGTGCCTTCCCTGCTACTTCTACTTCATACTGCCTTTATTCTCATTGGTTTACAGTCAATTCTTAGGCTATATAAGCTTTGTTTTTGTTGTTTTGTCTGCTTCATTTGGATGTTTTGCATCTAGAAGCTCCCTGTCGCATTGAAAAAGGGATTCCAAGCAATCCCGAAACATACGTCTGCGTTTTAATGCTCATTTGTGCTTTAAATTAACGTGAAATTTTATTTCTATTACAGTTTACTTGAGCAAAGTTAAATTATTATTATATATACTTGCAGTTCAGAAACAAAGCATTGCATTATAGATTACATTTCTAATTTTATTTTTGAACTTTTAATTGACATTTGTGAGTATAGCTTTAATAATGATTACATATGCACCTAATTTGTATAAATTGAGGTTAAGACAACACAAAAGATAATTAGCATAGAACAGTAAAATAAATTAATTGTTCGAATTCTTGAAAAATGACTCACTCAATTTTACCTTAGAAGTGTAAATGCCTGAGAAAGTTTCCTTTTAAACTTTTAACAAGAAGTAAATTTAAACTTTAATCAGCATCGGTGTTTAAGATACAAAATGATCAATGAAACTTTAAGATCAAATTATAAGAATAAAAAAAACCTTTAAAAATAAAAATAATTTGCTGATTTTAAATGTTTTTATAGAAACCAAAATGTGTAATGTCACACTTCTTGTTACTCCCTCCCCTCCCATTGGCTCAAACTGTCACAATTTCTCGAACCACCTTCCCCCTCGAAACGTGACAACTTTAATAAATGACCTCAAATCTATGATGCAGTTGTTTTGAATTTTCTATTTAACAGTGTTTATCCATATGCAATTTTAATAATTATTTTGTGCATGATTTGTGGTGGCATTTTGTACACATTAAATAGTAGAAAATTTTATTTTTATTATTTTTTCAGAACTCACTGACGTTGGTTAAACATGATCAACTTAACTGTAAAATTAGGTATGAGAGGAAAAAAAATCCGGTATTTCTATTATCCCGGCGCAGGCGATAAAGTCGATTTGACCACCTACCCCCTTGTCACAATATGTCACACTTCAGCGGACTCCCTCCCCCCTTTGTCACATGTCACGCTATGTTGAATAATGCATGATGTCACACTTCTTGTTACCCCCTCCCCTTGTCCCACTTTGTCACAGTTTCACGAACCCATCTCCCCCTCGAAGCGTGACATCATTTATGAATGATCCTAAACGGAATATCGCCGCTGGCAATCTTGTACTTAGCGAGATTTGCGCCGGGATAATGGAAAAATACTAAAAAAACTTTACAACCAAGGGTTACCCAACCATATATGAGGTTTTGGGTCATTGTTTTTACACTTGAAACCAAAACAATATCAGACAAAAGCTTTTCTTCTGTTGAATCATGCTCCGAAAGAATGAGAAGCACTAAAGCTGACAACCTCTCGCTCCATTTGTTAGGCAGATATTCTGGGAAAGTCACAGATATGGATTTGAGAGACAAGTACGCTTTGCCTCTGCGATGCATTACTCTGGATTTACTGTCTGGACGCCGTTGATCATTCAATTTCATTTCCCATTTTCCTCGGTTCTTGAGGCGAACGAAGAATGTCTAGACGATGCACTTTTCCCAGTTTGATTTGTCTTTCTCAAACTTTTAAAAAAAGTTATGTATTTTTAAACGGAAATTTAATTTCAATATCATATGCTGTTCGGAAGGAAAACCTTCATTCTTACTTAAAAATGTTTTCATTGTTTTTTGCTGTAAAGTGAAATTTTGTACTTGTCAATTTTAAGAGTACAAATTTCATTATCAACTACTTATAGAAGTAAATCCTAACCCTTTTAGGAATAACATTTTGAAAAATATATTATCATTTTTCAGGCAGGGCTTATTTCGTGTTGGAGCTGAGTTCCGGCACTTCTTTTTACTTTTGTCTGAATTTTTACATACTATGTAGAATTCAAGCTATTTACGTTTTAAAATAAGTTCTAAATGCTATAAGGTTCTCTCCCTTTCTTTCATTAGAAATTAAGAGTTATTTTCGTTAAAATTAATTAAGAGTTCAATGTGGACATCAACTCCTTTCAAAAGCATATCAAAAGCATACGTTTGATAGATTTACAGTCGCAGGTTGCGGCATTAAATTCCTTTATCATTTTCTTACATGAATAATTTTGAACTACTGTCCTCTTTTGGAAAGTAAAATTTATTTGTACTTATATTTAAAATTTTCAACGCTGTTATTGTCAACGTACTGTGATAAAACTTAATTAACGCTCACTTCTGGAAGATTTACTACTGTTATTCATATTTTAGATGATGAATGTCTTTATCGGCTCTTCGCTGGCGTTTGAGGTAGAAAGTTCTTTAGTAGAGTGAATCTACCCAAGAATTGGAAATTACAGCTTAGCAAACTTTTGAAACTACTTTTACTGCGAAAAATAAAAAGTTCTCTGAGGGCCACATGTAGCCCGTTGGTCGTAGGTTGAGTATCGCTAGTCTAGTGAACAAATATGAAGCAGAAAACGCCAAGTCTGGCATCTCATTTGCCTTACAGGAAATAATTCTGATTTTTTTTTTGGGGGGGGGGGGGGGTAATATAAGATAATAAATTACAGTTCGACCACGGAATTTTGACCTTTGGACGCTTCTGCGCATAGCAGAAAAGAACGAATCGATGCGAGTTTTAGGAAAGTTCGTTTTGCAGGTGCGTTTATTTAGAACGCGAACCAAAATGTTTGCTTGAAAGAAACTAAGTTTATAAACTGGGCTATAGCATGAGTTCGGAAGAAATTAAATATGCTAAACGAACTGGAACGAGAACAAAAACGGCGCATTCCTTATACCAGCAGCTCCTCCCTTGAATATGAATTCTTCTTGGCACTCTTGCGAGCAGGTCGCTTTGGTTGATTTTCGAGACATGGCGTTGATGCATTAAATAAGTGACATAAGTACAAATAAAGCAAAAAAGAAAATTCCTAACGTAATAAAATAACACACGTTCTACCACAGCAACTGTCAGATAAAAGAAGAATATCAATTACATCAATTATCAACTTCATTATTTAAGTTATGCAGAAATACGAATAATCCAGTTGATCCGCTATATGTTAATTAATTTGAAATTGTGGAAAAATTTGAAATAATTAATTTACGTGTCAGACTTAATTAAACATGTATGCTGTAATTAAATAATATTATAATCATCAGGAACTCCAAAATAGCGTAATGGAGGCAATTCATCGCGTCACGTTATAACGATGATTGCTGATTTGTTTACCAAATTTTTAATTTAGTTTACGTGGAGTTCACGAAGCAAAATTAGCTGTGTTAAAATTAGACTAGTTTTACAGCTTTTTCTGATTATAAACCGAGTAATTTACCTTAAATTCAATCACTGTAACAGAAATTTATTAATTATTACAGTATTTATAGTGTTTTATTTAGTGTTAATTTATGTTATGTAGAAGAACTTTATTTAGGCCTAATTTTTATTAGATTTGTCAAACTCGAAGAAAAGAGATACTACAGCTTCCTTTGCTTACATCGCTATCAAGTGACCTATGACGCTCCATTGGAATTGTGCCTCTGAGTTCATTTGCAGTCGTCATAGAAAATAGATTAATTTTTTTTGAAAGATGCATAAAATGTTCATGAATGCAGCAACGACTCGGCAACTCATTGTTATTTAAGAGCATACACATAAAAGGATTAGCTTTACCATTCTATTTTAAAATATTTATTAAAAAAAGCATTTTAAAGCAAATTGTTCAGTGATTTAATCTTTTCCGCACAAAATTCTTTAAATATTAAGCCTTCAATTTACAGCAACTCTTCCGCATTTTATAACCGAGACTTTCATTCAAATTTGTTCTAACTACAAAACAGAACTGCTGCTGCTGCCGCTTATGAAATTTTAATCCTAATGTCTAATTAGATTTTTAAATGCTGCTTGAGAGAAATTATTCTGCAACGGAATTGAAATTGCAGAGAAAGAGAATTGAATTGTGCATGAGGATTCTGTCTAAATTAAGCGACTTTGCAGTGAACATTTTGTTCGGAATAGAAGTTATTTTAAAGATTTCTGTGTCGGCATATTGAAACTAAAGGCTTGGTATGAAAGAGAAATGTTTTTCACGGTATTATTATTTTTTTATACATGGTTTTTATTTAGCAGCAATTAGAAATAAGTATACATCAATACTTTTGATGTTGTGGGATTTCTAAAAAAATGAGAGAAATTTAAAACTATAAAAAAGGGACAGGTAGGCCATAGTAGCCTAGCGGTTAGGATGTCGGATTCCAACCAGTACATTGGGTGTTCGATACCCTATCCACTGAAGACCCACCTGGAATAGTTGGGGATACGTGCATGTAAAATCCGTGGACCCTGAAGTACCGAGGCAGTTCCGAGGGTACCGCAGGGTGGTGAATTTTCCTTCCCTTCACTCTTAAGTCAAAAAAGCAAGGTCGCGTACCTGTGGTGGTGTCTTCCAAACATATAATGAGCCAAGTCGCACTTCCACCGTAGTAGTGCTCATCTATAAGCGGAAGTTGCCCTTTTGCTGCTTTAATTCCTGGTCGCTCTGCGAGGGGAGCTTGGATATCCAAGTGGCCTTAGCAACAACAACAAGAGGGCAGGTTAGGCAGTAAAACTCCTCTAAAGTGGACACCATTGTACAAAAATATTTGTCCGTGATAGAGAGTTGTCCGCCTAAGAGGGGTGGCCACATTTGAGGAGGTCCATTAGGAGAAGTTTGACTGAGTTATTATTACAGTAAAACTTCTCTATAACGGACCTCAGCGGAAAAAAAATATTTGTCCGTAATTGAGGTGTCCACAGAAGAGGGGTTTTTTTTTATGACCAATGTTTTTTTTTGGGGGGGAATTAAATGTTGCCCGCTTAATAGGGGTGTGCGTAAAGAGGAGTTTTGCTGTAGTATTATTATTACAGTAAAGCTCTTCCTAACGTAAACTTCTCAAATGCGGACACCCCAGTTAGTCGGACAGTTTTTGATAGTAGTTGAAGTAGATAATAATTCCTTTATTTCTATTTTAGCCTTGAAAGAAATGAGCCGCAGTCCGAGCTTGTATTCTCTCCATTTGCTAGCACGAGAATTTTCCGGAAAGTCAGAGGAAGAGATTGAATAAGCCAAAGATTTCTTCTTTTTTCATGCGTTACCGCCGCCCTTTGTTAAGCGCCAATCCATCATCGGGATTCAAAGATCAATGGAGTAGTCTTTTATTGAAGGCAAGGTGAGTGTTAAAAGAACATTTCTCTTTTTTTGCTCTATCGAAAGACGGAAAAATATTTCAGTTGTATTTTTTAAACTTAAAATTCTTCAAGCAGAAGTTTTTGTGTTATGTTTATGTTTGCCTCTCTCTATCATGTAAAACCTACAATTCACGTGATACAGGTATGCAAAAGGGTTTTTTTTTGCCAATGTCATAAACAAAAGGACTGCTTATGGGATTTCCACGGTCATGAGCTTTTTACGTGTACTTAAAATATTCACGTGCTGTTTCATCGTTTAAAATTCAGCAATGCAATTTATGAAGTATTTAGACTTTAATTACGGTTTCATTCCAGAGACGGCTTTAGTTGCCTAACGGGTGAGAACGTTATGATCCAATTGAGGCTTTAGAACATCTAACTGTTCTTATGATCAAAAATAATTAAAAAAATCTTTGTTTGAAAAATATATTACTGATTTAAACTTCAAAACATATGTAGATTTTAAATACGTAATTAAAAAATTATGAATATTTTGAAACGAATTCACTAAAAAAATTGAGTACTCAGAGGGTTAATGTAATTGGAGCATTTAGTGAGATTTCGAAAGTTGGCGAAGATTTATCGTTTTTGAATTCATTTATTTCATTTGGTGGTATTCTGCGACTTCAATCATCACAGTTTTTAATAATTATGAGCAGCAGAATTAATCTGTTTATCTTTATAGATCAGCAAGAGAGAAATTTTCGATCTATCTCAACAACGGTCAAATTAATTATTTTTCATTTTCTATTAGTTAGTTAATCTATTGATATTTGATCCATAAACTAATTTCTGAAGATTCACGAATTTTAGATTTCAGTCAAATTCACTCGAGGTGATTATACACCAAATAACGTTTTTTGAAACAATAAATCATTGCATTAGATATTTGTTCTTAAATCAGTAGGTACCTAACACACATCAAACCCTTAAATTGAAATGACGAGTCCAGCTCGTCATGAACTTTCTTGAGCAAACTGACCGTGACGAGCTGCGCTCGACAGAAATTATTGAGGGTTGATGCTTTTTATGAGAGAAGTATATGTGAGTCATGTCGAGTCAATTTCTTTGATACACTTGTGTGCATGCTTCTAGTAACCGTTAGAATGTAATTTGCATAAATCTATGCAGCCATTCATAAATCTGTGCGTAAGTTTCTATATCAATCCCTCCTCTTAAATTAAGAAAATTAAATCGTCTGTCTGTGCTGTGCTGGGTGAAAATAAATTGCAGTTCAAGGGGGTTAATAGTTGCGGTAAATCAAAATTAACAGATTTTTCCAATCGCAAAAAAAGCGAGTAATATCTTAGATAAAATTTGAAACACCTTAAAAACAACGTTCCATAGCTTTTGAACAACACTCCCCATTCAAATATCCGACAAATAAAACACCTGAATCTTAAGTACTTTTAAGACGAAGCCATTTATTTTATTCACTTCTCTACTCTGTTCCCTTCGAACACTGAAACAATAAGAAATGCTTAAAGCTCGCAACATTTTGCTCCATTAACTTCGCACAGATTTCTAGAAAGTGGATTTAAGGAGCAAGCAAACTTTCTCTTTGTGCTACGTTAATGTCCATTCTTTCCATGGAAGTAATTGATCATTCTGTTCCGTTGCTCGCTGAGTTCGTAACTAAAATAAGGGGAATTCATTTTCCGTCTAGACAATTTTTTTTTGTTCATAAAGTGGTGTAAAGAGCCCCCATTTATCAGTTGTAGGTAATAAGGTGTAAGTAATAAAATAATGCGCATAGCACGTACGAAAATAATGTGTAAAAAACTAGTATATATATATATATACTTTAAAAAAAAATCATTTATTTGAATGTGAGTTGTAAGTTTCAGAAATTACTTTTGAACAATCTCAATGAGAAGTGAAAAGTTTCTCCTTTTAATTATAAATAATGAAGAGGGAAATTAACACGACAAACACGTTGCAGATGCATATTACACTCCAAAGCTATGAGTTTTATCCATTAATAGAGTATAATTCAGGCGTCCCATGCAGCGAGGGCGAATCCGGAAAAACTGTATTTAAAGAAAAGAACCCTCAAAGAAAAAGGAACTAGTTTCAAAGCGACAAGGGCGAATTAATATTTCATGAAGACGAAACAAGGTGGAATTTTGCATTAATACTTTCATTAGAATGAAAATGAGAAACAAAATTCATTTCAAAATGATTTTAACTTGACAAGCAAAGATCAGTAATTAAGTATATCGAATTAAAAGTTTCAATGAATGAATCTTGGAAAATATCCAAAACATCATCCTGATTTTCCGTAGTTGGCAAATTCAAATTATTTTCTGATGTTTGTTGAGGAGCTATAGATGGCGAATTCGGGCGCTTGTTCCACACACCATTTATCGCAGTTTTGCTGTTTCTCACGACTTATGCGACATGCCAAAACTTCAGTCTGGAAAGGGCAAATAAACCATCTTGTTGTATTCCTTAGCTCTTCTATAACTAGGCTATTGAAAAAAAAAAAGAAGGTACTCGCGGATTCGCCCTTGCCGCATGGAGCACATCTATTCTGACCTTGAAAGTGTCAACTTCTTCTCGCAAAATTCACTGAAAGAGGAAAGTGAAATGGAGGCAATTCAAGCTACGTCATTGTTCACCTGGCAGCGATTAAAGCAATGTAAACAAAGGAAGCCGTAGCATCGCTTTACTTCGAGTTCGACAAATCTAATTAAAAACTAGGCCTAAATAAAGGTCTTCTACATTACACAAAATTAACACTAAATAAAACACTATAATTATTGTAATAATTAATAAATTTATTTTATAATGATTAAATTAAATGTAAATATTGGGTAATAATCAGAAAAAACTGTGAAAGTAGTCTAATTAATTTTAAGATAACTAATTTTGCTTAGTGAACTCCACGTAGAACTCAATTGAAACTTTAGTAAACAAAGAGCGGATATCGCGTGACAACGATGATCGCTCATGAGTCCCTCTTGCAGTGAATTGCCTCCATTGGTGCGAGTCGAATTGGGTCATCATTGTAATAACAGTACGAAAGTAGTATAGCCCTTCGAAAGTAACCAAATTCAACCATAGCGCCAATAACACCTTCCCCTTTTCTCTCAACTCTCCAAGAGGAAGCTAATGTTGTCAAGGCAATGCCTTAACTTATCAGATCAAATAACGCTGTCAAGGTAAGGCTTACCAGAGCCCAACAGTAGTACCTTTTCTAACCCCGAAACGTATGTCTTTGGTTTTAGCATTATTTGTTGCATTGAGTTTTACACTTAGATGCAAAATATGGTTGTCATTTACCTGGAAGCGATCGTTTAATTCGGTTCGAAGCTAGCTGAGTTTGAAGTTATTCTTACTGTATGGTGTAGATGTTATATGCAATGAGATTAGTAATGATTTAAAAAATGACTTATGTATCTCACCTTTTAACCTAGAGTAAAATTGTTAAAGAAATTATAATCGTCAAAGATTCAGTTTTCGCCATTTATTGCTATTTAAATTACATGATTTGGGAAATGTTATTTGATTTAAAAAAAACTTCTTTTGATATAAATCTGTTAGCAGTTTAAGCTCATCAAAAATATAAAAACGCTCGCAACATTTATGTTGTCATTTTGCGTCTTTCAAAGTTGCCTTTTTAAAAATACTTTTGAGATATATCTCTTCAAATCAGAATGGGTTCAAAAGAATCTTTTATAATATACTGCTTCATCTATTGTTGATATAAAAAAATATAATTTACGTAAAGCTGAACTTTATAGCAATCCAAACAAAAGGATTAAAACTGAAGCATTAGTATTATTATTTACAAAAATGCAACGCTCGGTCCATCATAAGCAAAATTGAAACTCGACAATTCAAATCAATTACTGTTTCCAAAACAGAGAGTAATTTTCTGACAGCATTCGGCATTTCGAATAAGCAATATCTTTATTTAAAAACAATAAGAATTTGAAATCTTTTCCCAGCATTAATACTTTAATGCAAACGTTTTAATCTCTTTAATGTAAATGTATTGTCTTTCTCCTTTTCCATATTTTCAAATGTCATAAAGAGCTTACGTCAAAGTGTAGAGAAACAAAAGTTCAAACAATGTACTCGCAGGCTAATTTGGAAACCTAATGGCTTCTGAGATAAAAAGAAAATATTCAAAATTAATATTTCGTTTCACAATGTAGCTGGATTAAATTATTGCACAGTACTTAAGGAAACATTGCATTTGTATCTTATTTGTGTATTATTTCAATAAGCTATAGAGAGTTTAGAATAGAATAGAAAGAAAAGCCAGAGATTGCGACGGTTGTTTGTATTTCTAATTTATTCAATAATAACACGGTAGTAATGATTAAACTTTGTGCAAAGTAATAGAAATAAAATTTCACGTTAAATTAAAGCACAAATGAGCATTAAAACGCAGACATATGTTTCGGGATCGCTTGGAATCCCTTTTTCAATGCGACAGGGAGCTTCTAGATGCAAAACATCCAAATGAAGCAGACAGAACAACAAAAACAAAGCTTATATAGCCTAAGAATTAACAGTAAACCAATGAGAATAAAGGCAGTGTGAAGTGGAAGTAGAAGTAGTATTAAAGGCACCAATAAGAGAGCAACAAACGAATGTAGTTGGAAGTACAGAAAGTAAAAAGGAATATCAATAAAAACAAAGAAAAAGACAACAGCGTGCATAAAAATGTGAAAATACATGAAAATTGCAAAAAAATAAAATAAAATACAAAGAATAAAATGGAAATAAAATAAGTACAGAAAATACCAAAACAAAAAGCAAAACAAAGTACACATGCAAAAGAGGGGGAGGGGGGGGGGGGAGAGAGGAAAAAAAAAAAAAAAAAAAAAAAAATCGAAAACTAACAAGAAAACCAAGAAAGAACAACAAATTAAAGGAACTTATGCCAGACCTGTGAAAAATAAGGAGTTGAGGAAGAATCATTAACCAAATTAGAACTATTCCTGTTAGGCTATATAAGCTTTGTTTTTGTTGTTCTGTCTGCTTCATTTGGATGTTTTGCATCTAGAAGCTCCCTGTCGCATTGAAAAAGGGATTCCAAGCGATCCCGAAACATATGTCTGCGTTTTAATGCTCATTTGTGCTTTAATTTAACGTGAAATTTTATTTCAATAACACGGTGTCACGAAATTTTTTATCTATGTTTTCTTTACAGGAGAAGGAGTCACAGATATAAGATTTATACATAATATGTGTTACAAATGCATTAAATTAAATAGCTAATTCAGAGTTCCAATCAGTGGCACTAAGGACAGATCACCGCTAATGGAAATCATTTAAACAAAACAAACTGTTGCCAAACAGAACACTGACATGTCTAAAAGTTGCTTACTCGTTCGAGGCTGAACGTTGAAAATTTATTGAATTAAAGTCGACCACTGGGGCTAATTCTAGTACAGTGAAAACTTTTACAGATCTCACGAACAATTATTTAAATAAAACTTACCTATATTATAAATTCATGCTTTTCAAACTTGTTTATAGATGACATTCGCTCGTGAGATCTGTAAAACAGTCTTCATTGTACATACACTTTGGTTGCGAAAAGCAAGCATTTAGGGCGTGATTTGTGTCCCAAACTTAAAATGCAATAGTTATATACAGTGAAACCTGTGTAAGTTGGCCACTTGCGTTGCAGCACTTTAGTGGTCAACTTATAGAGGGTGAGGTGCAGGTTGAAGTGCTAATTCCGTTCCTGACAAAAGTGGTCAACTTAGACAGGTGGTCAACTTACAAAGGTGGTCAACTTTGCAGATTTTACTGTATATATGTTACCCCCTGTGAATGTCCGAAATCGGAAAATGGTCGACAATCACCGGTGATTGTCGACATTCTATATTTGGGGTATATCGACATTCACCGGTGATTGTTGACATTCTATATTTGGGGTATATCGACATTCACCGGTGATTGTTGACATTCTATATTTGGGGTATATCGACATTCACCGGTGATTGTTGACATTCTATATTTGGGGTATATCGACATTCACCGGTGATTGTTGACACTCTATATTTGGGGTATATCGACATTCACCGGCGATTGTCGATATTTCGCCGATTTCGAACATTCACAGTAGCATATACACACACAAAGGGCAGTATTTAGGAATGTACCATTCTGTTCTAAAGCAAAGGGGGAAAAAAGTAGGGGGCAGCAAATTTCTAATTTTTGAAATTTTTAAAAAGATTTTACGGAAAATGGAGGAGGAGAGTATTTACAATACAATTTAACCATTACTTGAGATCCTTGGCTTCCGAAAACAAGTTAATATTTGCATTCGCCATAACAGTCAATATAGTGTGTATACACCGAGAAAAATGCGCAGGCGGTTGTTTACGTGGAAGATAGCGCGGAAGACTGATGGTTTCAATTGTAATCATGGAATCATACTCTAACTAAAGCGCATATTTGAATAAAACAATAGGCTTCGCTCTTGAGGAAAATTTTAAGGTGGATTTTTTGATAGTTTATCTTTAACCAGTCAGCTTGAGATATAGACGAAGTTACTGCGATTTAGCTTTGCAAGTGACCAGATCATATGCCAAGGTCTTTTTATTTTCAACCAATTCGCTGTGGAAGAAAAAAACAACCGGAACACTTACGTCTCCTTCCGATAACTCTTTGCGGAAAAATTCGGTCTTGAGTCCTTATTTACGAATACGAGGTAGTCACTTGAGAGATTTTAAACTTTCTTGAAACCTTCTGGCAACAATTAACTTTCTTGGGCATATAGGTGAAATCCTAGCAGACACAGTATTGATGATGAAATTGGATGACTGATTATAGGGGCATGTAGGTCGTTTTAAAGGCAAATATCTAGTTAAAAACTCTTTTAATCAGAGTGGTACAAGAAAATATCTGTAAAAATCTAGTCTAATGTTACTCAAGGTTAGGTCAAATCAATGTCATTCTCGTTGGAGTGTACGAGAAGACGCGTGCAAAAGTTTAAATTTAGATTGTATTGTTGCCTTCAAGGATCTCGTGTCATTTTTTGGAGATGCGACCCAACAATGATTGGACTGAAATAAAGCTAAGGTTTACTTAAGTAGTTAAATGAAATTGGTAGGGTATTTATATCTAAGCTTTGGGTTTTCATTTTTCTAAAGTCGGGGAAGATAATGGAAAAGCTGCAATCAAAAGATATGGCCTCGGCCACCAAAGGACTTTATGAATCAGGGATTGGTCATTTTGAAGAACATTAGTGTATCATGAAAAACAAATCTTAATATATAAAATTATGGGGGGGGGGGGGTGTAAACCTTAAGTATTAAAATGAACCGTGCTACGAGGGGGGTTAGGGAACAAGGAGAAACAATAAAGGGAATATGGCGAAATATGCACGTACTTAATATAACTCAATCTTTGGTTCTATGTTATAGTATTGTACTCGAGCTGATTTGTCCAAAAGATCAGGGATCGTTTCCTTGTTTTTGCTGATGGAAGCGTGGTGCGTGTGAGGGATGGGGAGGGGGGAATTTGCTTGGAGATCAGGGGTGCAAAGCACCTTCAATACAGTCCTTTATATGCTTATAAATGTCTTAATTTCTAATTTTTGAAAATTAAAAAAAAATCATTTTCCCTGTTATACCAAGTTTAAAAGAACCCCTTATGTAAAAACAATTCTTGTAAAGAATTGAACAGTTAAGAAATTAAGTTTAGCACCAAAATATCACAAAATCATCCATATTTTGGGATTAAATCTTTAGGCATTGTGAATGACGGTTGTAGATACTAAATTGTTTCCCTCATTTCGAATGGTAATTGAATTTCATTCGACTGGTTAACAAATGTCTGCGCCTTCTGCTGCGATGCGCCATAGCGAGAAGATTCCCTTTCTTTTTGGAAAAACAAAATGTGCAAATAAAGGGATAATTGATAAAACGTTAGATGACAAAGCTTACATCTGCATAACTTTTTAAGGGATTACAGTGGGAAATGTATTAATTCATAAATCAAGAGCTATTGTATTTTAATAATTAAAAAAGTAATAACTAAATATGTATACCTGTTGGATATTCTGAATTTATGTATGTTTTTTTCAATTTATGTGCACATGCAAGTAAAGTTACTTCATACCTGAAAAAAATTCCGATATTTCTACATAACGCAAAAGGATATTGTTACATATCGGCTTTTGAATTCAAAAATGTTAGATTATAGTATCTTGGGACCAATGGAGGCAATTCTCCGCTAGAGGGACTCATGAACGATCACCGTTGTCACGCAATATCCGCTCTTTGTTTATTTATTTTCAATGGAGTTCTACTTGGTGTACACTAGGCAAAATTAGTTATCTTAAAATTAATTAGACTGTTTTCACAGCTTTTCTGATTATAACCCAGTATTTACATTTAATTTCATCATTACTCAAGAAATTTATTAATTATTACAATAGTACAGTAAAACAATTACAAATGCTCATTTGTGCTTTCTTAACGTGAATAACTGTTTTTCAGTTTTACTAGTGCACAAAGTTCATTTATTTTAATAGTTATAGTGTTTTATTTAGTGTTAATTTTATGCAATGTAGAAGAACTTTATTTAGGCCTAGTTTTTATTAGATTTGTCGAACTCGAAGTAAAGCGATGCTATGGCTTCCTTTGTTTACATTGCTTTCATCGCTGCCACGTGACCAATGGCGCAGCTTGAATTGCCTCCATTGAAATGTTCACAAGAACTGTTTGTTTATCAGTTATTTATTTATTTAATTAATGTTTCACGTGCACTAAAATGAGATTCTGTTGAGATTTTATTCGCTCCATACATCTTATCATCCCTAGGCAAATGTGCCTCTCGCTCTTTCTTTCAAACTCTTGTGCAGAAAGCTTGCTTAATCTTGTGACTAAAAGTACATTTTGGACTACTCGTTTTAAACATTCAACGTATTAGGATTCTCTCACCCTACGAAACTGTTGCGCCTACAATTTCAGTAATATGAAGCAAATTTGACAGTTTTTGGAAGGAACTGGAATGAAAATCACAAAAATTCAAACTATGAAACATATACAGTTTCCATAACTCTATGGTTTTATGATAAATAGAATCTGAGGAAACTCCATTAGCAATTGGTTCGTATGTCCAATTACTGAAGGTTACAGGCCACGGGATCTATAATGTATGGTCATCAGGGCAATACAATCAACAGTTTCCAAAACAATGTTACATTTATAAGTCCCGAACAATACCGATAAGTGCCTGAGTTTGAAGCTTGATATTTATTCGGCAGACATCAATGTGAGGTGAATCTTTAATGTTGAATCAGATATTCTGCTTTCGTGCCATTTGCAGGGAAGGCAAACAAATTTAATTGTGCCCACTTATGAATATGAATTCGCTTGTGCGTCTTGTGACATTTCGATAAATCATCTCCGTGGAAGGAATCATTTCGAACGTGAGATTTCAGTTACAGTTGTGAATACAAATTAGAGATATTAGGAATGAATCATCACATTTAAAACTTGTAGTTGATGTAGAAAGTCGTCGTTGTTGGTGATAAATACAGAGCGAAGTTGTAACAGTTCAACTGTAAACTTCAGGATATGAAAGTTTTCCTCCAAAGCGAAAATTACGGGGAAATTCTGAAAATTTTACATAAATGCAGATTACGGTTAGGCGACGAAACATCACTTTGAGATATGCTTCTGAAACAAATTGAGTTGTGTATTTCACCACAAACGGCCTTCTATGAGTTACTTACTAGTTAATGTAGATATACGACACAAGATGAAGGAATTCTTGAAGAATATATCTGCTGCATTTCCTGTTCTTAACATACTTTAGAAGTATCTGTTTTAAAAATAATTTTACACTGGATTTATGCGCAATTATTAGCTACAGGTCGACCACGGAATTTCGATATTTGGACGCTTTTGCGCATGGCTATAAAGAACGTATCCATTCGAATTTTAGTAAGTTCGTTTTGCAGGTGCGCTTATTTAGTACGCGGATCAGAACGTTTGCTTCTCTGTTTGTTGAAAGCAACTAAATTTATAAACTGGCGCATTGCAAGAAAGTTCGCAAGAAATCAAGTATGCTAAACGAACTTGAACGAGAACAAAACAGCACATTTCTTATACCAGCAGTACCTCTCTTGAACACGAACGGATTCTTCTTGGCACTCTGCCAAGCAGGTCTCTTTGGTTGATGGTAGAACTGTAATCATATTTCAGCAATACTTTCCTGAAATCCTATAACAATGTTATATTTTAGCGGGTGACTAGCAACACACTTGAGGTTAAGTAACAAAACTTTAATGCAACAATAAACATGACTAGAAACAAGTTAAACATACCTAGAAATAACATAACGTATAAAACAAGTTAACTATCGGAAAACATTTGGTGCAGTCGCGTACGAGCGAGCGAGTGCAAACGCGTGCAAGTGGGCAAGTGCAACCGCGTGCAAGTGGGAAGGAATCGACATCAACAAACGTGACTTCACTTCACTCTTCCCGTTGGTCGAGTTGAGCAGCCTACCGCTGCAATATCTTTGCACCAGCACGCTACATGCAAAGTTTTAAACTTTATTTGGAAGTATCGCAAATTGCATCGAGAAAATTGTTAAGTGTCCAGTAAATTTCGTTAGATACACTTATAAGTTTCGTACGTTTTTCAGTCGCAAATATTTTCTTCTTAATTTGAAATGAACATCCGCATTTTCTTTTTTCGAACACATTTTTGTTTTATTTTTCCGGCACTTCACAGTCAATGACCTTGAAAAGTAACCAGTAAAGCAGAATTTTTGAACGGGTAGTTTTCTTTCAAGCTCAATTTTATTAGAATAACATTTTTCAAAGAATGATGCGGTTCTTGAATATTTTTATCCAACTTATCATCGCATTATTCATATGCTTTTCTCATACATGTAATGTGTAGAAAGAAATAAAATTTATAGGCCTTTAATTTCTTTCAATGCTACGACAAGAAAAGTTTTCTGTAGGAAGTAAATTCTGAACTTTTTTATAGTATTTGTCAGTTTATACATTAAAAATTTGGTGGTTTTAAGCAAAAAAAAATTTACTTTAACGTTATTATACTTATCTGCATAAGAAATGTTTAACATTGCTACAAAATTCTGCTTATAGACCTTGTTTTTGTAGAATAATTGGCGCATTTTGTTTTAATTTGGCTAAATTCGGCAATAATTATGTTAATTTCTATTCTTAGATTACTTCTGTTTTTGAATGTCTACTAGAAACGTGCTTTTCTCACTGAGACCGCTGAGATAACAGTTAGTATAGATTCCCCTGGGTTGGCCGAGAAATTGGTCAGATATTGCCACGTTGGTGTCCTATTTAGCGCCTTTTTTTTGATGCAACATTTGGCAATTTTTCGCGAAGCTCGGCGGTTTTTCAAGCTATATTTTTTACTAGTTTTTACTGGAACTTTCTGTTTGTGAACTCCAAAGGATATAAATATTGGGATGTTGAATAAGTTCTCGCTGTTTTTTTTTGTGAAAATTATTGCTTTATATTAAAAAACATGCTCCTGGAACTATTGTCCATCGTTAGCCACTACTTTTCCCCATCTTTCTGGCAGCATTTGAATTCCACGTAGGAAAAAAGACACGTTTTCTCAAACTATCCAAGAGTCGGCCCAATTGATGGCATCTTCATAATAACGGAATTGCTACTCAGCAAGGACAAGTGTGTCACCAACCGGAACAAGTGGTAGTCGGAAGGGGCAATGTCCGGTGAATACAGCGGGTGGAGTAGGATTTCCCACTTAAGAGTTCTTAAATAGATTTTTACCGGTTTTTCCCACATCTGGCCGAGCATTCTTATACTGTAAAATTACCTTGTCGTGTATCTGCTCGCATAGCGGTCGCTTTGATGATGAACTCCTAATGATTCTGCAAGTTCAGCTAGCGTTTGACATGAGTTTTCATAAAGTAGTGCTTCCAATTGTTCGTCTTCAAACTTTTTCGAAGCGGCAGAGCGTCCTCTATCTTCAAGATCAGGATCATTATTTTTAAAGCATCTAAACCAATCTCTACAAATTGTTTCAGGCAGAGCATGATCGCCTTAGTTTTAACAAAAATTATGTGAGCTTCAGCTGCACATTGAAAAAAAAATAGTGTATTAAAATTCCCCACAAATACTCTTTTTTTTTTGGGACGAAATTTAGTTGTTTGCAAATACGCAAAATGACATACACCGAATTTCAAGCTTACCTATAGCACTTGTAAATAAATGTGTCACTATCATAAACTGACGCAATCAGTTCCGAGAACTTATTCAACGACCCAATAAGAGAGTTGCAGGAGTTTTCAGTGTTTGTCAGTTTGAGTTTCAGAGTTCAGGAAGTTGTTTAGTTGCGAAGGTTTTGTGTTGTGAGCTGTAGGTTCGGTTTCACGTTTTGCTGAGCTGGGGATTTGATTTCGAAATAAATGTATCACTACCGCTGTTTTTATGATATTTTTGCTATTTTGGAGGATATAGCATTTGTTCAAGTGTAAATTTGTAAATGAAATTGATGTGTGTTTCACAAGGGGCTGAGTCGTCTTTCCAAGAACAAGTGGAGTCCGACGAACTTCTACTAATAAGTTCAACACCAATTTACTTTGTCGATTTTTCTATTCATATTTGCTAAAGAAGGACCAATGATTTCTTGCGGAACACTAAACAATAGTTTTCGCGGAACCCTGGTTGAGAAATGGTGCTTCTAGACCGGTGGTCGGCAACCCGTCGATCGCGATCGACCGGTCGATCTCGAGCCCATTTTCGGTCGACCGCGGGACAGTTTTGAAAAGAAAATGAAAAGATTTTGGATCAGAAGGAGAACCTTTTTTTTTTCTTTAGAAAATGCTTATTAATTTGTCAGACCATTCGTCGGACCTAAAAAACCTTGCCAACGATATGGAATGTTAGTCGTCACATTAGCTGTGCTCTCGGTGAGTTAATTAATATATGTAACGGCGTTTCACATCTGTGTTTTATTTAAAAAACAAAACAAAACAAAATACCAGTATTTTTTCAAATTTAAAAGATATAATACGTTAGTATCTGAGGTTTTTTTTTTTAAATGCGAGTTGACGGTTGTTAATACTGAAATATTTTAGAAATTTTAAAGTAGGTATTTTATAAGCATCAAAACCTGTTATGACAGGAATTAACCTGTAATATGAAGACAGGCGCCGCCCCAACTTGTCCTATTAATTATTAATAGTTCATGTATCCCCCCCCCCACCCCGTCTTCTGCGTCGATCTTGGTGTTTGCCGTACTTGGAAAGTCGATCTTCAGCTAATTTTGGTTGCCGACCGCTGTTCTAGGCAGTCACAAATGGCAATCTTTAATTAAAAAGCAACAGTAGTGACGATGTTATTGCAAGTAAATACTACCATATCTCAGGTTACCTTCAGACAAGGACCGGCTACAAGCGACGTACGACGGCAACAAAACTCTCTTAGGATGCTTTCACACGAAAGGCGACAAAGTCTTTTTTCATCTGCGCAACCGCAGATCATATTTTTGGATGCGAAAATATGCTCTGCGCTTGCGCAGATGTGGAAAAGACATTTTTTTTTTTTATTTGGCGCCTTTGGTGTGAAAGCACCCTAACGCGCATCACTGTTTCTTCTATTTAATAGCCACGCTCTCGTATCGCCTGATTGACCATTTTTTAATGCGCCATTAAAAAAGAACTTGTGCCCAGACGACCGTGATTTGTTGCTCGCTCTATGATGTCTCTTATTCCTCGCTGCTACTTTGATTGTCATAGCAACAATCTATTAGGACCGACGCAAAGTGTATCTATCGTCGTTGGTGGGGGGCATAATTACCACTAAAAGAAGAAACAACAGAATTAGATGACTAGATTACAAAATGAACAATGACTTTTTGCAGAACGCTAAACAATGTTTCGCGGAACCCTAGTTACAAAACGCAGCAGTTATAAATAGCAATCTGTCCTAACAAGTAACGCAAGCAACGATGTTATCGAAAGCAAATACGGCTGTAATTAAGAGGCGTAGTTGCCGCTAAAAGAAGAAACGACAGAACTAGGTAAAGACACAAACTACTTCACAGCTTTCGTTTCGAAGACCATTTATTCTTATTCTCTGAAGGCTACAAAATAAAAGAAAGTAAGCAGTTCGCCATTACCTTTGAAAGAACTTTCCTCTTCATAGTAGAACACGGTAAGGAGACCAAACGAATAAAAATTTCCCTTTGCGTGTCAGAACAGTCTATAATTGTTCCGTCTAGTTTCTTTTCTCATCAAACGAAAGAGGCCAGCGCGCTATTGGATAGTTTCTTTTAGAGTCAGATTTTCTTAAATCAGAAAACACTTTATTCTAGAGATAATCTCGTCAGACTGTTAGTTTTAGCCGTAAATGCTATTGATTTTATGTCCAATTCTGGCTCACAGGGGACAATCGATAAAAAATCCTTTCTCTTAAAGAGTTTCATTTTACTTCTTTATGCTTTTAATCTCCCTTTGTTAACGCAAAAGAAACTACACAATGAAATTTAGTTAACACAGTTTCATATTTCACTAGTGCTGATAAATGGTTTGAAATAACGACGGGATTCTTTTTCTATCGCCTTAGATTTGCAAAATTATCCTCACACATTCTCTCGTTTGTTATAAAAAGTTATTTTGAATTCACGACTATACTATGGATGTTGAATTCTACACTTTTTTTTCTTTCTAATGGTGCTGCGTTTTTTCACTAACCTTTGCAGACCTAGTGCATTTCCCTTAAATCGGCATCCATTCTTTCAAGTAGCACCACTATCGGAGGATACCATTACTACTTTGAGAATTTTGACGCTGAGTTTCCCCATAAATGGCGCACCTGAGCTCTAATTGATTTTCTGAATTTGGATTTAATTTCTAACAAGAGTATCAAAGCCAAATGTCTACTCAAGGGACCTTTTACCTGCCGCACAATCATACGACATGGACGCAGACGATATTCTGCCTCTTGAAAATCCACCGACTTGGGCTAGGTTTGATCCTGTGGACTTGGGCGTATGAAGCCAGTGCCTTACCGCTACGTCTCCCTTCCGGACGAATTATGGATGCTAAATATTTTCTTGAATGAAGGAAAATTATGTTAAGTGGTTTCATGGAATTGTGATTAAGCTGGCTTTAATAAATGGAAAAAGACTTAATACAACTCAAGTGGAATCAATGCCAAAATAAGACGTATTAAAACCAATTTTATGACATATAAATGATAAAATAAATGCTAGTAAACTCCAAAATTTCGAAATCATTCCATCCACTTTGTTTGAAGTTACAAAACTTCTTTAGTGACTGCTGTTCTGTTTGGCGTTGTAAACTCAAACGATTTCTGCATTGAAAAAGAGGTTCCATGTACGCTCCAAAACACGTGTAGTTTGTTGTAAACTTATAAGAGTAATAGAACACTTATACAAGAAAGTCGCACTTCAAGTGCAATGTTTTGTATAAGTGTTTATAGAAGCCACGTAAAAGTTTCAACATTGACAGGAAATACACATGAAAAAGAGGGATGAATTTCTTATTGAAACTTACACAAATTATAGCGGTGATTAAGTGTATTTTCAGGCAGTGTTTACAATGATTTTTCAACACTGTTTCCACCATGCATGTAAAATCCTAGCTTATGTGAATCCAGTCAACTCATTTGAGATTCCGGTCTCTTAAACGCACGTTGCTACTGCACATGTGCGAGAAGTAATAGCTTTCAAATTGAACAATAATTATGATTAATTCAACTTGCTAAGAATGAACTAATATTAATCAAAATTTAATCGTTTCAGTCATTATGATTACAACTCTGTGTATTCATTTTTTCTGGGTCTTAGCTGCTACATAACACAGAAATTTAATAATTGCATACAAATATTGCAAAAAATTATGTATGACAAAAATTACAGAAATTTGTATTTTTGCATAAATAGAATTGGTAGGACTGCTTCTTAAAATTAAACCATTAAAGAGTCACCTAGACCAGGGGTCTCCAAACTTTCCAGCCTTAGGGCCATATTGATTACTCCAGTAAATTCCAAGGGCCAAAACCATATTATCATTAATTGTTGTCGGTGGTAAAAAGTTGAATCAGTCCACTAGTGGTGTAAAATATGATTACTTTTTTGCCAGATGCCATTAGCGACGGGGAAGCTGATCTGTCCGCGGGCCGGATGTGGCCCGCGGGCCGTAGTTTGGAGACCCCTGACCTAGACCTAGAGCACTAAATATTTGTTTTCTACCTACAGAAAATATTCGGATCTGAATGAGTTAATATTGTATTTTTTATAATCGTCGACAATAAAAACAATGAAAGAAATAAAGAAGAAGAAAACACTTGTAAAGGATGCTATAAATAAAGATTTTGACATAATTTTCCTGTATTTTTCGTACGTTGCTGTCTTGACAAGTACTTTATACTTTCAAATTCCTACATTAAAAGATGACCGCTTCTACCAGGGTTGCCAAACGTAGCGTGTTTTGAGAAATTTTCCCGCGTCCCAGGGAGCTTCAGTACGGGACACCAAAAGTCCCGTACTCTTGCCAAGCTACGGATTTTGACGGATATCTGGGGACCTTTGTATGACGGGCCCGTACCCAAAAACCAGCTCCGATGTGTGAAACTTGAACATTCTATGGATTTTTTAAACATACCACAGCTTCCAAATACGTAATCAGCTGTTAATTTACATACCCTTCCAAAATATGTAATTAAGCAAGTTTTAAAAATCAAAATTGACATGCCGGTTAACCAGGTCTTTCGTGTGATGGTCGGATCGGATTCCGTATAGGTCAAAATCGGCGGGATACTGAATATCCTACCCCCACCCCCTCTCCGCTGTCCCGAATTTGCAACTTTTAAATTTAGCACCCGTGGTTGGCACCAATAAAGTCCTTGATCCGTACCCTGTGATTCAGAAACATGGCTTCTGAATCCCCCTGCATAATTTGGTACATACATACATTCTACGCAATATCATTTGCGAAAACATAATTTACAAAGGAGAAAAGAAATTCCATTGTATCCTGAAATTTTGAAGAGAATTTTGTAAAAAATGTCGCATTCAAATAAATTATAGTATCACATTTCCTGCGACATGACAGTGTCTTCTTGAAATGCAAATGTAAAGTTTTTCGTATATAACTTTATTTTGCCCTGAAAATATTTCCCATTTCGTTGTTTGTTTTCCATTCCAACTCCCTATTAGAATACCAGTTGCGAATAAATGCCAGAGAAGGGAAGGTTTGCTTTTCTTAAATAACAAAAAAAAAAAAACCATCTTTTTTTCACGGAATGTTCTTTTGAAATGAAATGCCCCTTTTTTTTCTCTATTTTTGTCTTCGGGAATGTTTCAATTTCATTTTTTGTTTACAACAAATGTAACAAAATCTTTTCAAAAGCGAGAATTAATATCTAGTATTCTTTTAAAGTGTTTTCATTTTTCACTACTACGTCGCTGTTTTTTTATGAGTTCTATATTTTCAGCTCTCTTGCACTTTTGCATTTCCACACGCAAGAGAGAGAAAAAGCGGGAAAAATGATAAGATTGAAGAAAAAAGAGGAAGTGATGCATTTTTGGAACATAAAATGCATTTTCGAGAAAGCTACATGGAAATTGAATTTAGAGAAAGTCTTTTTTTTCTCAGTCACCGTAATAAAAGTAAATTCTATAAAGTAACGCTATCCATGTGAAAGTGTTTCTATTTGTGTTTAAGTGATATGTAAAAATATATATAAAAGTAGAGTCGTGAGATGACCTTGCATTGGGAGATTTTTTTAAATATAAAGAAAATAATTTTAGAGTCAGCCAAATGAAATCGTAGAGGCACTATTAGCACGAGATTTTATAATGCAGTTCAATACGGTGTTTTTAAAACTTAGTCGAATTGGGGTTCCCATAATTTAGAACTGCAAGTTTTTCGAGGAACCCTATCCGACCATTAGCAAAACATTTCTTTAAAATGTTTTAAAAGCAGATCAGTACGTTTATGTGAAATGTGAAAACAAAGAAAAAACAAAATTAATATAAAATAGAATTAACTCGAGCTACAGCATTCACCTATCTTTGCATTATATTTGTCGACCAGATTTCTTTCTTTCTTTTCATTCTGTATAATAAATACTAGTGAGTGCTTTGCATATTTCCTTCTTCTACAAATTTAATTTTAACACTATGAATTCTTGGGTTAAGCCGAACACAAGTTGAAGATCGCTGGGCCTTTCAGTCTCAGTGACGCCAATTGGAATGATCATGTTTATTAATTTTTTGTTCGACATCTGAGCCAACCTGTTAAAAGAAACTGACATCATTAAACTATTCGCATTTTATTGAAAGATTGCTTTTTGAACTTAACCTCATTTACAAATACAACAAGATAAAAATCAATTTTAACGTAACTCAAACGACATTACATGTGCAATTTATCTTTTATTATTTTTAAGGATGTTAAAATATTTTATTTTGTCGTTTTCGATGCCTATTACTTTTGAAATATGTTCTTTTATTTCTCCCATGTGTCAGAGAGTCGTGCTGGCGTACACTCGTTTTGATTAACACAACTCAACTAGACCCGATGGTTGTGTTTACCATTTGTTTGCAATTTGTATTGATTATTTTCTTTTAAGTTTTGCAATTTTAAATTACGATCGATTATGCGTGGTAAAGGAGGTATGAACTTTTCTCATTCGATAAATCAGTCTGTTCGTTGATGAATGATTATTTATTGAATTAGAATATTTCAATACAGGCAATACTGAAAATATTGCAGATAAGTCACGAAAAAAATGACAGTCGAAATATTAGCAGGAATACAAGGTTGCAAAGCAAAAAACAGAATGGACGAGTGGGTAATGAACACTCTTTTGGATTGGGGGTAAGAAGTTTTAAAAATAAGAATTTCAAAAATAAGCACATTATGGCATACGTTTGCGAATTATGCAATGAATGTTCCCCAACGTTTAAACCACCCTTTATCATTGCCATTTAAAGGTGACTCCTTATTTACCATTGTAAATAAAGCCAGCCCGAGCACACAAATATTCAAGCCAAAGAGCACCCTTCCCCCCACCGGACACACTAACAGATAAAGCCCTACTGTAATAGGCGCGATGTACACCTTTTTCATGCTTTTCCTGTCTTTCAACCTAGAACATATAGCTTGATTTAGAAATCGGGTGCAATCGCCCTGACTTGTTTCTCTTGACATGGAATTAGCTCAATCTGTCAGGGACTGTGCAGTTTAATGCTGAACTATTCCATTTTCAGAGGTCTAGTTATGCGTGTGAAACTTCTTTTATAGTGCTATCAACCTATGTATTCCAGATTCTTTAGCATTCCTGAAAAGTAAACATATTCCCCAATGAGGTGCGTACCTCTTCTTCCAAATCTAATTTTTTCCTAAGACCTCTCCCCCTTCACAATCCCATGTTGATAAGATAAAGAGATTTTTAAGCACCTTTTTTCTCGGAACACAGTTTTGGTTTATAACCTATCGCTCGATAGGCTGATTGTGCAGCCGAGATGTGTGCTTCTTTCACAGCAATTACAGTGAATAAAATGGCAGCAAAGAAGAAAAAAAAAGATTATACTATAGGGGGAAGAAAGTTACGAGTAATTGATAAAGTAAAAAATGATGCAACAAAAGCGAGTATTATTTCGTGAATATGGTTCCGCGGTATAGTTTGTTATACCGCGGTTATGTTATAACGCGGGTGCCAACCATGTTCCCCGACACCCGCGTTTTAACGGGGTTATACTGTACTACGAAGGACTTAAGTAATGACCTCGAATAATGACAGTGAACTATCAATGACAACGTACGCTTACTTCACACATGCACGTTCTTGAGTAGAGTGTTATCTCCAAAATGAGAAAACATTTGATTATTTTGGAAAATAAGAGTCTCAAAAATGTACATGTTGTACCGTTTTTGAGTACATTGGTGTTTCAAAAATGATATCGTACAGAACCATTTTTAAGAAGAGGATTACTTCAAAAATAAGACATCAGTTTTTCGAATCTTAGCCATTTTGGCGTGGAGATATTCCGAGAACACGATGTGCTTGAAAATAAGCCATTTTATCGCACAAATACGAACCTGTATTTAACATTGCATAATTTTTAGAATCCATGTGATGAAAGTGACATAGTACACATCTGTAAGTGGCTGGAGCCTCCCTTTGCGCGAAAGCAATATTCCGTCAGAAATGGAATATTGCTTTGGTGTGAAGGGAAAACAAAAATGAAAGGTTGAAATCTGGGAGGAGAGAGAAAAAGCAGTTGACTTTCCGATTCGTGCAGTACATCAAAACATTCTCTTTTATCTTACTCTTTTATGGAGGCTGAAAGAAAATGCCAGAAACAGTTGTAACTAATTATGACGGATCAGTCCCTTTATCTTTTGTTGTGTAAAGAGTTACTGTGTGCACCGAGAACAAAAACTTAATCGCCGATCGACTTGAAATCATTCCGCGATCGACGTGTTGGTCACCCCGCACTTTAAAAAAATCCTGTAAAAGTACAGAAGGGGAAATGGGCGTTTCTTGAAATTTAAGAACTTGTTTTAAATCAAATAACTAAGTTTCTTGGTAAGTTTCTCAATAATATTCTTCTTTTTCCGCACTCTGTACGACTACAGAAATAGATCTGTTAAATTACGTACAGCTGAACACTTGAAATCTGTGACTACCAAGTTAAAAGTTGTAAAAAAATGCATAAATAGACTCTTGAGATCTGTGACTACCAGTTTTAAAATTGCCAAGAAATGCATTATGTATTGTTGACGTTCTGATTACTTTCAGCCTTAGTAAGCACCATAGCCCCCGACGGCCAACAAGTCCGGAGGCACATAGCCTGGGATTAATTAAACTCACTTTCGACTTAGTGATCTCCGAAATAGTATTCGCTGAAAGCGCCACTACTGAGATACATTATCTGTTGCTGTCAATTTACAGGGTCTCTGTTTTTTGTTCTCTGCAATTTCCTTTTTTGAAGACTGAATAGTTTCCTGTGTGTAATTTTACCAAAAATTCCTCATGTATTTTCGGACAAGACGTTTTCACAGTGTGGCATAGGCAAAACTCAGTAAATATAGAAAGGAATATTATGAGGAATCAAAGTTTCACATATACTAATCTAACATTAAATGGCTGAAATCATAGACGTATTCAGGTGGGAGGATTTTGAGATATATCCCCCTCCGAAATTACAATATCAAGAGGAAGCCATTTAAATATAACTATTAATAAACAGCTCTCAAGCAATATCAACCCCGAAACAAAATTCCTCGATAAGCTGCTGACTGAAATTATATGAATAGAAAATCTAAGTGTGCATTTCAGTGGCATCTACATAGCCTTGTGATACACACATTATTTTGTGTTATCCCGTCCGATAGTGCAGTAAACACTTGGATACACTTTTCTCCACCAGACCGCCTAGCTGTTAGCCGTGGCCTTAGGATTGCTTGCGCACGGGGCAAGGTAGTGTGGTCCACGGGTTTTACATGCTCGTATCCCCAAGTGTACATGGTGGGTCTTCAGCGGGTATCGAACAACGGGTATCGAACACGCGACCTTCCAGGTGGAAGTTCGATGCGCTAACCACTAGGCTACCACGGCCTCACTTGGATACACTTTTCTCCACCAGACACCCGTACACCTCTTAGACGAGTCCTTAGGTGCGCCGAAGCTGGGAGCTGGTGGCCGATCACTTGGATACACTGGTATATTTCTTCTGTTTGCGGCTGCTACATATATATTCACTGAGAAAAACTGATGCTTAACTGGCTTGTTCTTCTCTGCAATGACGCATGAATGCCGAGCTTTCATGAAATGTCAATAAACGTATTTCTCATGCAATTCTCTTTGCGTGGTTATGTCCATGTAATCAAGCAAAAGAATTTAATTCTAGATTTACTAGACCAGTCATGTTGACTGTTTCGACGCATAATTTGTTGCTAATTATAGTGAAACTTTCAATTGCATTGGCTCTTCCTAATACACGGTAAGTAGGACAAGTTAGAATTTAATTCTAGATTTACTAGACCAGTCATGTTGACTGTTTCGACGCATAATTTGTTGCTAATTATAGTGAAACTTTCAATTGCATTGGCTCTTCCTAATACACGGTAAGTAGGACAAGTTAAGGTGACTGAAAGTTTTATTATAATTAGTAGCGACTAGGTGTAAAACGAAAGTTTAGAAATGGTTCAAAACGGCCTGGTAAATCTAGTGTTAAAGACTCGAGTTGCGTCCTTGCCACATCACGGTAATACATTTCTGCAGGCAATAAATGACGTCAAGTTGAAAATAGTTGCAGAAAAAGCAATGCTATACCTTCACATTAGATACTCAGTGTTATTTTATACTCTAGGAATACACAAAGGAATATTTTATATTTACCTTATCGAGTAACAAAGATAATTGATGATGCTTAAATAAATGACTTACTTATCAGTAAGGGTGCTTTTTCCACCAAAGGCGACAAACAAAAGTTGTTTGCATTTGTCGTCTTTGGTAGGAAAGCACCCTAAATGTCTTACAGTAAAAAAAGCCACTCTAGTAAAAAAAAATATATATCAAAAAGCATTAGTCTTGTAGAAATTCTCTAAAATCTTCCTCTGGTCATTTCCTTTTAAATCGGTCATCCAGTTCCACAATTCCAAAACTCAACCTCATCCGCAGATTTTTTTACCGTTCTACGGATAAAATAAAATAAAAAAACTTTACTACTTCGCTTAATTCTCTCAAATGACGACATTTCTTCTTAAATGTCCTAGGATTTTCAAAGGCAGTTTTTGCTCTAAAACTGAAAAAAAAAAACTAAAAAAGAAAAAAAACCGCTAACTGCAGCAGTGGGGAAAATATCTGTTCCTACACTGTTGTGTGTTGTTCTGAGAAAAAGAAAATATAGTAAAACAAGCTTTGACAGCCTGTGAACCATTTCATAATTTCAAGTGACCCACTCGAATGTCAAAAATAAAGGATATTATAGAAAAAGAAGTTACAAAACATGAATACGAAAAGAACACTCAAGAAATACATAAACACGTAAACTAGAAATAAATATCAGCGATAAGTTTGGTTTTATTAATGAAGTTGTAGTGACGAAAATATGCTTTTTGGAACACAATTTCAAGAAAAATTTCATTAACTTAACACGAAAGTATCTGAAAAAGGCAATATATACCACTGGCTCGAAATATTATCTAAATGTATCATTAATTTTGTCCCGCAGTCAAAAAAGATGTTGACGCCTTAATAAAACACAATTCAATGATTAACATATTTCACAAAATAAGATTCTATTTTCATAGAATTGTTAATTTCGCATTGAAAGAAACAGGTGCGAAAATAGAATATTTTCGCCCATGGCACGATGTCAGAATACTTTTGTAATATGCATCAATCATTGCTCATTCTCAATTTCAAGGATACTTTTAGTAGTACTTAGATAGAAATGCTCTTTAATGTCTGTGCTAGTGAAGCTTCAAGAATACGTAAATGTACGGGTTTACATTGTTAAACTGTGTACCATTAAGAGGGAGGTTTCATGAGAATCGAGCAGAAATGAGATGTCATTGTGCACACCATTGCTGACTAATGATTTTTGATGTGTGTAAAGAAATTTTAATTTTTAGAATACGGGTATTCTAATGGTTTTGGAAGACACCCCTCCCCCCCCCCCCAAAAAAAAAAAATAAAGTAAATGTGATCCACATAAATTCCTAAAGCTGGATTCAATATTTTTTACCATTGACATCTTTTCACATTCGGTTTTCCAGGAACATCAGCCGAAGTAATTTTGCGTGTTCATCATGATCTTGAGAAGCAAATTTGAATTAATTTGTAAATTGGAAGGCTTAATTTATAGATTGAACTATTCCACCCAGCATTCATTTATTCCGTCATTTTCATTACTCCATTGCTCTTAAATAAATGTATTATTGTTTCCCGGCTAGTAAAGCTTGAAATTGGCCATAATTTTGCACAATCGCTCCAAATGGCCCTGCTTTACGTCCCAAAAGACCATATAATAATCATACTTTCAAGGACTGTTGCCACAGAAATGATATAAATTCTGAAGGGAAAACATATGGTGTATATTTTACATCAGCCGAATGTGTGTGTGTGTGTGTGTGTTTTTCACAGTTTGAAAATACTTTCCGCAAAATGCATCTTCTAAAAGAACAACCGACAATTCTAACCTATAAAATGTGTTCGAATGAAGTATTCAAATATTCCAGTTTTATTTACAGTATGTAAAAAACCATTGATCCCGTCAATCGTTTTCTTCATGTGGTTCCGAAAAGCGTCAAAGTGTCGCTATACTTTACATTTTAAATGAAAAGCAAAAAGGAAATGTCACCAAAGTTCAGAGGAAAAATGTTTTCGATCTAAAACTCCACAGCGTAGTTTTGTTTGAAATTGAATACATTTTTTTTTGTCCACTCTGGTCGAAGTTCTAAAAATATCTCAAAAATAAAAAATGAAATGTATTAAATTTTGAAGTAACTGGCTAGAGATACTCTAAAACTTCATTGGACATATAACGTCACATTTTAATGGGTCAATATTATGTTTCTGTTTAGAATAGGTAAATGTGATCCTTTCTATAAATTCTTTTTTTTTTAACGTAGAGCAATAACATCCATGTACACAGGGTGTTAAAAATTTTTTAAGACTAGGTTTTTAAAATAAAATAAAAATTAATATTAACTATATTCTTTTCAGTATTTTTATTTAAAAAAAAGCTCTTTCAGCTTCAATACATTTGTTACAGCGGTTTAACAACGATTCGAATGCCTGTTCCAGCTCACATTGTGGGAATGCCTCCAAAGTTCGCGTAGAAGCTGTTTGTACACACTGTGTCAAAGAATTTTTAAGACTACAGCTGGAACTAAGCTTGCAGTGGCGCTAGCTGTTTTATCGAGCATTCTTGAAACTGAATAACTATCAGCTGATCCACTGCCTTAACCTAAGTTAACTATTTTACTTTTGTTTTTACTTTGATGACATTGACACTATACAAACAGCTTCGACGCGAGCTTTGGAGGCATTCCCACAATGTGAGCTGGAACAGGCATTCGAATCGTTGTTAAACCGCTGCAACAAATATATTGAATCCGATGGAGCTTATTTTGAATAAAAATATTAAAAAAATATATAATCACTAGTTTTTATTTCATAAACCTAGTCTTAAAAATTCTTTGACACACTGTGAATAGCAAAAGAAATAGATGGTTAGAAGAGAACTGTTCCATTATTAGCAAATAATAGAGCGAGGTATCTCAAATTGTTTCGCTCTGCTCATTACTCGCAACTCATCGTGTGTTAATTAATGACAGCCTCAATTTATCACATACATGGAACAAATTTATCTTGTTCTTTTCAATTTGTCACTCTTAATAGGTGTTCCAATTTGTCCGTCTGTAAAGGACTATATTTCCAACTTTGATTAAGTAAGAATTACTCTTAACTACTGAATACATTTGGTCCTTAAGAATTAAAACGCACATTGTAGGCAATTTACAGTAACCATTCCTTTCTTATTAAGTTTTTGTCTAACAAAGAAAAATAAACCGTAATTAGTATATATTATGTTGATTTTTACTAGATGGTAATTATAGTACATTGTGTAAATAAAACTATTGTATATTTATTGATAAAAGAATTTTTAAGAAAAATTTTGTACTAGTTGCCCAGAAACGATATACGTAGAATTCCTCTGAAGGTATAAAATCCGTTAAATTAATCTTCATTGTCCTTAAATATGAAAGTTAATTTTTATTTCCTTTGAAGTTACACACTTTTATGCGCTTGATGATTCGAACTAGGTAGGTCGCTTTTCCCTTATGGTATTTAATAAGAAAACGCTAATGGTGTCATCTATTGATTTTTGAAGCATTGTCTAGTTTACTGTAAATAAAGGTAGATGCCATCCCATATTATGAAAAATTGAATTAACTACATTAAAAAAAGACTTACACCAGTATATTTCTCATCATCTCATATCTTTAAAATAAAAAGATATACTGGGTAAAGCTGAGCTGCATGTTATCACTCTGCAAATTACCTGTTAAAAATAAACTTTTACGTGCAAAACCACGTCTCCCTAATTGATGTACCGGTTTTATTACAAGAATGAAAGAAGAAAGCAAAATTAATCTGTATGATTTAAACATTTCCAAGAAACTCGCTTAGAAATCTCTTCGAAAATGGATAGTTCCTTTCCAGCGTTCTGTCTCGTCTTTATCTAGCCATTTATCCTGGCTGAGCTCTAAGAACAAGAGAAAGTGCTGGACGACTTCTTTTCTTTCACGGCTAATCCTGTCGGATGGTTAGTTTTAACCGTAACTGCCATCGATTTTCAGCGTCCGTCGTCGCATTCGCCGCACAACCGGGACTTATCTATTATGGACGAGGATTATGGACACTGCATTAAGATCGTGCCTGAGGAATTTTATCTAGTCTACAAATAATTCATTACCCGGTGAAGTTATATGTGTGTGTTATTAATTCGATCATGCGTTACTGACTAAAATTTTTGTCAAAGACTGAAGACAATTATATCACTGAAAAGTCATTTTCAATTTTTGTTTTAGTGAATGAACAAAACCGAGATGTTTTCTGTTTACTTGGATTTTTTACTGTATATAATGTAGTTTCGGACTCTTGTTTTACTAAACCCAAAAAAAAAAATAATAATTTTTTTTTCTGGAAACATTTATTGGTAAGCTAATTTTCTTTCATTAATTATATTAGGAAAGGTTTTCGAACATACAAAAAGCAAAATGTTTTGCAGTTGCACGGATGATTTACTTGTATTCTGGATGGAGTCGTGATTTTTAATGTATCGCGTTTTCCGATAGATGGCTCTTCTGTGCTGTCACCGAACAATGAAATATCGAAAGGCTACTACTTCATGAAGCTCTAGTATAAATAGTGTTCAAACAAGAAAAAATGTCTTTTTCTGTTCGCCCCCCCTCAAAAAAAAACCCCTGTAATTGACCAATCGGAAATTGCGACTACTAGTAAGCAGGGATCTTTAAAACCCTTATTCTCATGACCCTCGATCTAAAATTTTTTTTTTTAATTTTTAATTTTTTTTCTGTTTTTTACAGCTAAAATAAACATTATTTAGTATCATAACCTTTCTAACCTAATTAGTGCAGAAATTAATTAGAGTTTTATAAAAGGTAGCATATATGCTACTGCATGAGATTGGGGTCACTGGTTCATGGGGCTTGTTGTTGTATTTGTGTTACATGATAAAGGCAGTATAAGTCAAAAAATTATGCTACGTACAAATATTATTTTTATGAAATTTTTTTATAAAATATAAAAGTCAATAAAACAAAGAAAAAACAAAAACTATATGCATCTATATACAATACAATATTCTTATATTTAAGTATGAGCTTGCTCAAAGCAATTCCGGTTCATCTTTATCTTCTACATCGGTGTAAGCAGCGTATTTGACAAAAATATTATCCAGCTCTAAATTTAGTTCATGATCGGGAATTTCTTCATCAACATCTTCCTCTTCTTCAAAAATTGCCATAGATCAAGGAACGAGAGACAAGAATAATTGTCCTCTAGATGTGAAATCCTAAATCGAGTCAAAATCCACGCAATAAAGAAATTTAAAAAATCTTATTGTAAAATAACAATTAGGAAAAATTAAAAAAAAAAAAAATTATTCAAGTGTAAGTAACAACTGATCATGTCAACAACTACCCTAATTTCATGAAGTAGCATATATGCAACCTCCAGTTTTTAGATTGTATTTTTCCAAAAACAGTGATAATCAAACAACTTAAACCATTTGTTAAAACTACAGAACATAAGAAATGTGAAAAATATTTTTCAAAGTAAAAAAAATCAAAACTAATATGAAAAATAATTCGATGAACTTACCATTGTACAGACCACGAGACATGATGCACAAACACAACAACCCAACAAGTTACCTTCCTCTAAAACTTAAATAATTTTAACTTTGTTCAGTCTTTTTACTCTGAATTACGCTTCTATACTGTTTTTCTAGCAAATAACAATGAAACACACTCGCTGTCATCATTTCAAATAGAAAGTAGGGAAAAACCCCAGGTAGCATGTATGCTACTTTATGAGAATAAGGGTTAACGGACCGTGACCTACGGCCTCAAAAAGGATGATATTTCTCCACCGCCTCAATCGGGAAATCCAAAATGGGACATAACCGTTATGAAGCATCTCCCGCCCCCTACATCGGAAGACTTTGATTTTCTGAAAAGTTAAGTCTTAACTGCCATTAACTAATAACGAGTCTTTATAACTAACTTCAAAATTGAATAGAACCATAAGCTTGTCCAGAGCGTCAGCATTGCCGGTAGGGGGTGGGAGTGTCTACTCTCCTGTGGGGTGGGAGAGTCTAGAGACCGGCCATAGATGATGTCACGCTTTTTTTTCCCCTATATTTGACCTCCTCCCTCCTTTGTCACAAAATGCACACTTCAACATACCCCATCCCCTTTTGTCACATAAACGCTATGTTACATAAGCACGATGTCACACTTCTTATTATCCCCTTCCCTTGTCACAATTTTACGAGCCCCCTCCCCCATCGAAGCGGGACATCATTTATGAATGATCCCCAGTGATATTAGATCACATCTAAAAGATAGGATTTCAGACGCTCTCCCTTGAAATATTCTGAAGAATTAAGCGTAAAGCAGCCTTTTTAAGTCATCTGATGTAAGTAACTAGTAAATCTAATACGCAAAAATTGTGCTAGTTTTGTAATTAGCGTTCCTTTTATGAGCTAATAGCAGTATCACAGTATTATTTCTAGTGACCCCGTGTGCCAACCTGTGAATAGAAGCGATTGCAGTTCTGCCATTAAAGTGCGCTTTAAAAAAAAAAACATTTATTCTTCTAAAATAACTAAATGATAAA
Organism: Octonoba sinensis; assembly: GCA_038502835.1. Taxonomy (NCBI): domain Eukaryota; kingdom Metazoa; phylum Arthropoda; class Arachnida; order Araneae; family Uloboridae; genus Octonoba; species Octonoba sinensis. The sequence goes on along the minus strand of CM076606.1, from coordinate 8,568,924 downwards.
ACTCTGCACAAGGAGTTGTGAAGAGTTCTTGATCAATAAATCGTCTTTAAGATAAGTTTGGACTCTAAGACTCTTGAATCGGTATTTAAGACTTCACTCTTGAAAACAAGAAGATAATGGAAAATAAATGAATCCAGTTCCACTGTAGAGTTTTTCCGAAGTAACTAGTCGATATCGAAGATTTGAGAAGTAAAACGATATTACTTCTTTGACTTTTCTTTCTTAGCTTTCCTAGGTAGTGAACACGGTAGCAACTTTAAAGTAAGTTAATAATCAGAAATTGTGTCGCAGTAATAAATCTTTAAAAATGAACAACAAACTAGAATCTGTGCTATTGTTATTTTTGGGTGCGGTTACGGGGGTTGACTATAGGAGCAATCCCCCCGAGGATCTTTATTTAAGATTATATAAACAAAGAATTAAAAATTCATAATCCACCTTTAATACGGGTATAATGGAAGATGGGTAAAATCACAAGGAAATTACCTCTTCCTTAGCAACATTTTTTGGTTATTTTAAAGACCGATGGCTAGAAAATGCTCAGTATAGTTCATCTTTCGTCTGAGGTAATTCCTATTTATGCAGTAAGTAAAAATTATACCTTGCTCAATTAAAAAAACGCGAGTCCGTACGTTTTCGTCCGGCTCTTTTGCCTTTGTTCGCTTCGCACGATTCTCGCCCGCTGTCTGCAGATTTAATGCTGAAATGTAATAACGGATCTATATTTCATTCGCAAAATGTTCTTGTTTATTCCACTTAAAAAGCTCCAAACAGCGTGGCGAATCATCAATACATTCTAGTTTTTGTTCCATTGCAAAAACGTGAATCGAATTTGGAAAATTGTTCTTGTATCCCCGCAAATCTTCGTGCAAAATATCTTTGCGAAATATGTACACCTTTCTGATACTTTAAGCAGCTTTCACATCAAATACTACAAGCATTGCACTATGATATTATCATATCCCTTGCAGTTAGATTGATAACAATAGCAACAATCCATTACGACAGACGTAAAATGTTTCCTTCATCGTTAGTATAACTGAACCCTTATTAGAATGTCATTTACCTCTTTCAAATTTACTTTATAGTTGTCCGACACATTTTTTTTGACGTTTTCTGATGCAGCTGCCTAACTCGGATCTTCTGCATCACCAATGTCTATACATCTCTATGTAAACTCAGAAACCCTGAGACAAATGATTGTTTTCGATTTAGTAAATTCCTTAACACTTATCAAGATATTGCTGCGCTTGACAGGTATTTTTCTTTGAAAAAGGGTATTCAACCAACATACGAAATGCGTTTCCGCACTATATTGTTTTGAAAATGTGAAAAGTATCGCCACTATATCTTTAACATTTATATAATTAATGACTGAAAATTGATGAAGTTCTATCATGTATCATTTGAAGCTTAGTACTTTTTCACACACAAATGGAATTCGTCTTACTGTGTGTTAATCTCGGATTTTTTTGACTGATGTGTAAAAAGCGGAATTGTTTCGTTCAGCAGGCGAATAACTTTATTCTTAAAATTTTTTATTCAAAAATAATGAAAAAATATTTTCAAATCGACGAAAAGATGATGCATAAGCGGCGGTACGAACAATAAAACTAGTGTGCGTGATTCAATGTAAAAGTTCTTTTATTCTCTTAAATTTTTAATTAGTTTTTTAGGAACATATTCTGCTTTTAAACATTTCTCCGTATGTTCAAACGGCATCAATACGAACATCTCGTAACCTATAAAAATGCGCAAAACTAAATTATATGAGATAAATGTTTGTTTATCACCAAACCAATAAGGCAAACGATGTTATTTGAGGTCTCTGGACAATAACATTCGGGTATAAAAAGCTAGTAAAATGTATCTGGTCGATAACATTTGGCCATAAAAAAGACAAACGCATAACCTCTCTAGTCAGCAAACCTTCAAGTCTTAAACGACGTTCTGTGGTGCTTCATATTATATTGTTTGAGACGCTTAAAGTGACATTTCTGGTTTGCTACTCACGTTGATCGAAAACGTATGATATTTCAGACCAACAGAGTATATTGGTTAGAAAACTTTCATTTGCATGCTTGGAAAACCGTTTTATAATATTTTGTCGAAAAACTTGGTGATTCTTGTGTGGGATGTTTGATTGTTAATACATTTCAACTGATGACGCGCGTGTTTAACTTTTGCATTCAAAAAAAAAAAATGTCTTATGATTTTACTATCAAATACGCCCAGGCATCAAATAATCTATATTGATTGTTCAATGCAGGGTAGAGTGATCATAAAAAATATTGGAAAATTTTTAGCTGGGGATGGAACATGCCATCAGAGATTTCATCAAACAAGTGGGTGCGGGAGGATGTGGAATATAGATGGACCATAAGTGGGAACAAACAATTGAAGAAAATTATATGGTAGAGAATTTTTATCATTGGAACCTTATATCACCTGCTTAAGTGAGTAACCGCCAGCTGCAATACAGACTTCCTATCGGCTACGGAATCGATTAAACGCACGTTTGACTTCAGAGAAAGTGCCTTTAATAAATAAAATGAATTAATGTGTGTGATCTTTTACTGTGTCACCGAAGTGAAGCCTGTACTGCAGCTAGTACTCGTTCATTTGAGCATATGTTATAAAATCTTCAATTCTAAAGATCGCTTGACTTTGTTATTGGTTATTTTTGTGGTCTCCATTTTTTAATGGGTACCTTCTCATGGTGCAACGTTCAGACCCACACTATATGTATGAGGAGTTGTTCCTTTTGTCAAGTTGTATCACCTGTTGAAGTTTTTCTAATGCTTTAAAAACCATCCTGCATGTGTAGTGTATATATCCTGATTTCTTTTTCAATGGACATTCATTCAACTTTACCCAAAACTAGGGTTTCTTCTAACTAAAAAAATAAACTGAATAATTAAAGGCGCTCAAAAAAATAAACATAGACTAGTTTTGTGATAATTTTGTTTAAGAATTAGTTAGTCAACGCGCTTTCCGCCCTCTCCCGAAGATATAATAATGATTGGTAGGCAATTTCACGGCAATTGTGTAGAGTCCGTAACATATTTATATAGCCTTGCAATTTCTAAAACTTTTTAGCAAATCTTAAACCTTTTTGATGTTAAGACACTTACCATGTAATTATGCCTTAACACATTTTTTAAAAATTATGGTTAAAATATAGATACTGGGATATATATGCATGTTACAGACACCACATAATGTCTCAAATACAGTGAAATTCTCCTAGTATATGTCGACAAATGAAACAAGTATAAGGAAACCATTATTTTGAAACTGCAATTTTTGTTTTTGTTTATTTTCGTTATTATTGTTTAGTTTTGAAAAATCCTGTGGTGGTAGGGAAATAGGAAAGTCAATTTTGGATTTAGTGGTAAAGGATGCATTGGAATCAGGTATCACAATTTAAAACACAAGATCATTGCAGGCTTGTGTAATTACTTAAACGATTGCACTTTTATAATATTACTAGCGGATTCCCCGCAGAACATCTGAGGGCTATAACCATTTCAAAGAACACTTTAAAATTCGAAGGGCTCAAGAAAAATCGCTAGATATAAACAAAGGTGCTGCCACTCCAAAGAATTAGAAATTAACCATTTTAAAACCGTAAAAATTGCATTGAAATTCAAAAGGCTAAAGACCGCTAGATGTAAACAAACTAAGGTGTTGCCACTCCAAAGAATCGGAAATTAAAAATTTATTTATAAATAGGAAATACTTTTTAAGAAATAGAAATAATTTTGTTAAAGTCCGTAAGTTATGATAATAAATGCAAATATTGCATTACGTTTCTATGCTAATCATTAAACAAATTTTTAGACATTATTTTGCAATAGTTTGGTTTTTGCATGATGTCAGTATCGTATCGTACCGCAAAATTTAATCGTAATTGGTCCACGTTAACTGAAATATATGTATAGATTATTGGGCTTTCAGAGGTCGATTCAGCGTTTTATAACAGGGACCGTTTTTGGGAATTTAAAAAAAGATTTTTATGAAAAGTCAAATAATTTTGAGAAGTTCGAAACTTTAAACATATAATGATGAAAAACTTCATTATTGTTTGCCATTTTTATAATAAATAATGGTGTGAAAAGGACGATTTGGAAGCTTAGATTTCGTGAAGTGTCCGTTTAAACTAATTTGAATTTTGTGAAGGGTCCGAAAACGGACCAGAATTTACTTTGGTGCGAACCCTGGTTTTAGGAAAGGGCAGCAGAATAAAATTTTCATTCACGAAAAACGCAGCAACAACCAACTTTCATAAACATATTATTCTCATGCAAATTTCGTGGTGCCCGCCCGCCCTGTCTGCAAGTAATGTCGCAGCACATCTTTTTATTCGTGATCCATTAGAATAGAAACCGACAGTTTCGTCCAATGTTTGCATTATAATGTAAAAATAATCGCTAGTAGGAGAAGTAATAATAATGAATATGCAAAGTTTAATCGATAAGTATTTATTTTAAGACGCTGTTTGCACTTAACAAGATAAATGCTATGTGAAGTTCTGATAAGGGGCTTCAATTATATTCAGAACGAATAAATATGCAAGTGCAGTGAGTAGAACGTCAAGAATTTCACAAATTTTTATCTTATAGAAATTTTCTCTTATAGAAACGCTTGTTTATAAGAAATATATTCCTATTAAATACTTCTAAGTTAAGGAAACCTTGAAAACTACAAATTAGAAGAAGACATCCAATTGCATCAGCTTTTACTGTTTTAACTAAGAAAAAGAATTCTCTGGAATTTAATGTAAAGCATGTGCTTAGATGCGTAAGAGAGAATTTTTATTCGTTTCGTCTCCTTATCGGGTTGAACCGTGAAGGAAATATATTTGTAAGAGGCCTTCTATTGTCTTCTACGCTTTAAATTTCAGAGGAATTCGATTAAACAGCATTTGCGAGTAATGTAGCTAGAACTACAAAATTCAACTTTAAGAGAGAATGTCTCTTTAAAGTAAAGTTGTGAAGCGTTACGCTTTAACTTTCAGAGAGAATAAATGAAAATATATCGTTTCTTAGAAATCTTTCTCCAAGTAGACGCGCCATCAAAGAAACTGAGAAGGGTTAGAATATTCCCTGCTTTGAGTAATGCTCTTCAATTTTGAAAATTTTCAGTAGAATTGTGCATCCAATATTGAGTCACGCCAAAGTATTGCAAAAATTAAAGGAAATTCTGTCAGAGATCCCAGAATGAATGATGTATCGTGTTCTGCTTCTATAGTAGAATATAATGACAGCTCTTGCTGTGAAGATAAAAAAATATGATAACTAGTGAAAAAAAAAAAACTAATATAACTGGAACATAAGGTTCAGAAAAACAAAATGGAAAGAAATGCAAAACATTAAAAAAATATATTAAGTTGTTGTAAGCTTTACAGCTTTCAATTCAAGGAAACTTCTTACTTTCTTATGAGATATGCATTTTTATTATGAGTTATGCATATTGACTATACGAGAGACTAGTTATAAAAAAATAATTTTAAAGAAAGCAATGTGTATTAGGGTGGAGTGAAAAAAAGTCAAAATCATAAATCAATAACAAAATTAAAATGTTTTAAGCTACACGGTGTTATTTTTAAAAAATCCGCTGCGTCGCAATTTCCTTTTTAGCTTACTTTCCCGTAAAAGTAAAAAAAAATAATAATAAAGCATGAAAGAAGGCTTAATGTATCGTGAAAATATCGTTAGAAATAAAGAAAAGTCAAAAATAAGTTAAGTAATTAAATAAAGATTGATAAATAAAAAAATTGAAAGTAGGGTTTTGAGATGGGAAAAAGTGTGTCGGTCTATCTGTCTGTCGGTCTGTCCCCCCCTAATAACTTTTGAACGAATTGTCCGACTCAAAAAATTCTTTTTGCATTCGAAAGACCTCAGCGAGGACATCTCATTTCCATATTTTACTTTTTGATTTGAACATTTCTTTTGTTCAATTTTGAACAGTTCAAAAAATTTTAACAATAGCGCCTATGGGTGAAAACGAAGCAAATTATGTAAACTCTGGGTACAAGATCCAAGTTCCCCTGAACAAGCTCACTGGAAGAAGTTCTTTCCGTGAAATATTGATTTGAACAATTTTTGTTCATTTTTGAACAATTCAAAAAAAAATAACATACAGCCTACGGGGAAACTTCAATCCTATATAACTCCTGATCTAAAGGACCGATTTGCTTGGAACAAACTTTATCGGAAAGCTCTTATGACGTAGAACATGTACAAATAGAAAGTTCATCCAGAACGAACGAGCCTATTTTCCTATGAAATTTTTTGGTCTGGATTTTCAAGAATATTTTTTTTGAATTAATGACTGATTAAATGAATAAGCAAAAGAAAGAATGAATAAATCAGTGAATAAATACATGAATGACTTAATAAATGAATGATCGAATGATTGTATTGAAGCAATACGGAAATCTTCCGGTTAAAATCAGTCAGAAAACCCTCTGAAAATTCAGGTTTTTTAACAGTGTAGCAAGGCGAGAGGATAATGTATTAGCCGTTGAAAAAGGTATATTTGAAGCAATTAAGAACTAAAGCTAAACGAGAAAGACAGAGAGAGAGAGATAGCTAGATTATAAATTTGAATTCGGTGCATACGGGAAAGTAGGCTCGTATAGTTCTAGACGAAACTTCTTGTTCCGTCATGATTTGAGTATTTTAAAATTCAAAACATCGTTGCATTATCCAAACCACAGAGTAATCATAAACCAGAGGGTCAACTCTCAAGCCGTGTCGATTTCACTAGCGCACCACGGGGAAAAAAAAACATGAATTAAATTACAAGAGTTCGCATTGAAGTTTAATGTCTCCTCTACGACGATATTTTCTTTGTTTTGATAGGAAATTGCATGTATTTAGAATCGGTTCGCACATTTGCAGCTTTGCGTAGCTCTTTGCAGATTGAATTATTTTTACTTTTATTATTATAGTTCGTCATTTTCTGGAATATTTTTTAACGCTATAGTTTATTTCCGGTATTTAGAAAGGATTACTTTTTAAAATAATATCTAACTTAAGAATTTCTTGATACCAAATATATTTAACTGAACTTATTTAGAACATGTTCTACACTTTCATTTTTATCTGTTGAAAATTAATGCTTAATTTATTTATCGTTTTTAGCTTACTTTCCCGTAAAAGTAAAATAAAACAATAATAAAGCATGAAAGAAGGCTTAATGTATCGAGAAAATATCGTTAGAAATCAAGAAAAGTCAAAAATAAGTTAAGTAATTAAATAAAGATTGAAAAATAAAAAATTTTAAAGTTGGGTTTTGAGATGGGGGAAAAAGTGTGTCTGTCGGTCTGTCTGTCTGTCGGTCAGTCCCCCCCCTAATAACTTTTGAACGAATTGTCCGATCCGAAAAATTCTTTTTGCATTCGAAAGATCTCGGCGAGGACATCTCATTTCCATATTTCTGGTTTGAACAATTTTTTGTTCAATTTTGATCAGTTCAAAAAATTTTAACATTAGCGCCTATGGGCGAAAATGAAGCAAATTATGTAAACTTTGGGTACAAGATCCAAGTTCCAATGAACAAGATTACTGGAGGAAGCTCTTGGCGTGAAATATTGATTTGAACAATTTTTGTTCATTTTTGAACAGTTAAAAAAAAATTAACATACCGCCTACGGGGAAATTTCAATCCTATATAACTCCTGATCTAACGGACCGATTTGCTTGGAACAAACTTTATCGGAAAGCTCTTATGACGTAGAATATGTACGAGTAGGAAGTTCATCCAGAACTAACGAGCCTATTTTCCTATGAAATTTTTTGATCGGAATTTTCAAGAATATTTTTGAATTAATGAATGATTAAATGAATAAGCAAAAGAATGAATGAATAAATAAGTGAATGAATACATGAATGACTTAATAAATGAATGATTGAATGAATATGCATTAACCGTTGAAAAAGGTATATTTGAAGCAATTAAGAACTAAAGCTAAACGAGAAAGCTAGATTAAAAATTTGAATTCGGTGTATACGGGAAAGTAGGCTCGTATGGTTCTAGACGGAACTTCTTGTTATATTGGACTTTATTTAACAGGATATATTTTATTCATTTTTATAATTGTGCACCTTGCCTTACTGCATAGAGAGTTTAAATAAAGGTTTTTTTTATGTATATTGTTTTATGATTAAACTTTTACTCCAATTTTTGGTTTTTCCGATTCAGGGGGCTGCAGATCGTTTTTGTTTTTTGCTAAATCAATTTGTTTAGTGTGTGAAGTTTGTTTTTGCGAGAAATATTTAAAAATCGCCAACGGCAAGTCAAAAATGATATAGTAGATTGATTTGGCTAAAAAAATAATAATAATAACCACCGCCAGCCCCTCGAAACGGAAAGTACCCGATTTATTAGATCTTTCTGTATGATATTTAATGTCATTTTTAATTCAAAAAGAACAGTAAGTAAGTTGAATAAAACAAGATGGTAATCTTAAAAACTATTCTGAGATTCATGCAAAGTTGTAGGTTTCAGAAGTATAGAATAAAAGACTGTATCAACGAAATTAAAAGAGACCGAGTCAACAAATCTCATGCTAAGCGAAGTAAAAACGAGTAAAGGGCAAACAAATATTTAGAATTCTGAAATAGATTAATATGTTTTGAAAGTGTTATTTTAAGTATGACTGTGAAACGAAACATCAGTATGAAATACATCTTACTTGCAGTTTAATTCTATAAAAAGGGGTGGGAGAAAAGAAATCAATTTTTAAAAAAATGTCGGTTAGAAAATTAAAGTCGTTGGTAAAAATGGCATTTTATTTATACGAAGCAAAATTTCAAAGCAATGGCAGTTTTCCAAAACCGGTAAAAATTACTGACAATTATTCACAAAAAAAAAAAAAAAAGAGTAATGGTTATAGGGGTGTCGTCAATAACCATAATAGCCAAGAATGGGGAGTGACAACAATTGAAGTAACAGCAAAACCGTCAAAAGAAGTTCCTGTTTTTCTCCGTGGGGGCGCTGAACGCAGTTTTTGACTACATAGGAATTAACATTAAGATGTGTCTCTGGTTTATGATTACTCTGTGATCCAAACATTCCAAACAAAGCTATCGTTGCCATTCGACCAATAATAATTCTGATGATTTCCTTAGAGCCAAAATTATTATTTTTTTTCATAATAACGTTATAATAAATTATATAATGGATGGAATTTTGTATTGTCATCGGAGGGGCGGGGGAGATAAGCTTGTGTGCAAAGTTTGAAGATAACTTATGCAGTAATAGTGGTCGAAAGCTCCGTAACAAACTTCTTTGACAAACCATGTTAAATAAAACCGTGTAAAAAAACGCCAAGATCTGAGACAGTCACCTATTTGCAAAGTCTATTGATAATACAAAATCTCAGCTAAAGGGGAAGAATTCTTAGTCTGTCCCAATCACTTTGAATATTCAGCTTTTTCGTTTTATTTGTTTTAAAAAATAATGAAATTAGATTTAAAGAAAGCTGATAAATTACGAAAGCCTTATTTAAAACTGAGATGGGGGTTGATTGATTTTGCATTACTTGGTTCACACCTTTTGTTTTACGATATTTTTGTCTAGTGTATATCATTTATTCATCAGTTGGTGTAAGGTGGCATACATAAATGTCGGAAACGGTCAGACAAGTTATGTCTTTGTGGTGCAATCGAAGCTTCAAAAATAACTTGCTACTGCCATAGTCGGACGTCATAAGTTGATATTTATAATATCCGAGGAAAACTGTTACGTAAAAACAGACAAGAATCTGATTTGGGTGGTGTATATTCGTAATTAATAAAAAAATGTCAAACGTTCATATGTAAAATTCCTCTTGCAATACACCGACAAATGCTACATAAGACAAGACATTACTATTTAAATATTTCGTAAAAAAGTTACAACCATAACAATGTTATTTCTATCTATTCAAAGCTTTCTGTAGGTACCCGCCGACAAAACTTTGTTTCTTCGCAGTTCTCTACAATGTACTTTTTATCTGGAAGTTTTCGCTCAAAAAAGAGCTGTTTATGTAGAATTTACAAAAATATCCTGTTTCAAATTTCGTTTCTACAGCAACAAAAGTGAGGGTCTTTAACAAAATGTGCGAGTCGAGTGGGAAAAATCCAAATCATCACAATAAACAAATAGTAATACATATTAGAATCCCGTAAATCCAGTGCGGTGACGTAGTGACCTCTTATGTCCAAGACAGCGTGTTCAAACTCCGACCGATGTCGGTGGATTTTCAAGATGCGAAAAATTGACTGACTTCTTGTTGTACAACTTTGCGGCATGTTAAAGACCCCTTGGAGTATCGATTTGGCTTGAGTACTCTTCGCAAAATTAACCTTCTGGTGCAGTTTTGCATCGTCAGAGTACAGGTGCTTCACTTCCAGTGAAGAAACTAGGCGTCTAAATTTTCATGTGGCAATGGCATCCGACGAGAGTGGTGCTACTTGAAAGAATGGATGCCGGTTTCCGGGAAATGCACTAGCCAACTCCACTAGAAAGAAATCAAGAAGTTCCGTCTAGAACTATACGAGCCTACTTTCCCGTATACACCAAATTCAAATTTATAATCTAGCTATCTCTTTCTCTCTCTTTCTTATTTATCTTTAGTTCTAATTACTGAAAATATACCTTTTTCAACGGATAATACATATTCATTCACTCACTCATTCATTCTTTCATTTATTCAGCCATGCATTTATTCATTCATTCGTTACCTCATTCAAGTGTTTATTCATTCATTTACGCATTCATGTATTTATTCACTCATTTATTTATATTTTCATTTATTCAATAATTTATTCATTCATTCTTTTCCTCATTCATTTATTCATTGATTTATTCTTTCACTCTTTCATTTATTCATTCGTTCATTATTTCACTCATTGAGTCACTGAGAAATATCCTTGAAAATCCCGATCAAAAAATTTCATAGCAAAATAGGCTCGTAAGTTCTGGATAAAGTTTCTATTTCTACATGTTCTACGTTATAAGAGCTTTCCGATAAAGTTTGTTCCAAGCAAATCGGTCCGTTAGATCAGGATTTATATAGGGTTGAAATTTCCCCGTAAGCCCTGTGTTAATTTTTTGAACTGTTCAAAAATGAACAAAAACTGTTCAAATCAATATTTCACGCCGAGAACTCCTTTCAATAAGCTTGCAATAGGAACTTGGCTCTTGTGCCCAGAGTTTACAGAATTTGCTTCAATTTTGTCCATAGGCGCTAATGTTAAAATTTTTTAAACTGTTCAAAATTGAACAAAAAGTTGTTCAAATCAAAAAGTAAAATATAGAAATGAGATGTCCTCGCCGAGATCTTTCGAATGCAAAAAGACTTTTTCCAATCGGACAATTCGTTCAAAAGTTATTAGGGGGGGACAGACCGACAGACAGACAGACCGACAGACACACTTTTTCCCCATCTCAATACCCTACTTTCAAATTTTTTATTTTTCAATCTTTATTTAATTACTTCACTTATTTTTGACTTTTCTTGATTTTTAACGATATTTTCACGATACATTAAGCCTTCTTTCATGCTTTATTATTATTTTTTTTTACTTTTACGGGAAAGTAGGCTAAAAAGAAGAGAATCCCGTATCGGTAGATCAGACTGAGATTACTGTCAGAAATGAAAGCTAAAAAAAAAAAAAAAAAAAAAACGTGTTGGAACGCTCTACTTTTATGTTCTTATCTTTCAATTTTTATTAAAATTTTTCAATTTTAATAAAAATTGAATAAAAATTAAATGTCAAAAAATGTCTTTGCCAAAAACCTTTCTTTTTGGTGCTGATTTGTTTCTTTTTGTGAAGGAAGCTAGTTTCATTCGATTGGATTTTCGATTCACATTCGTTCTCAGAGGACCGTCTGCCAGGTTGCCTGATACCAGGAAACGTTATCATATGCGTAAGCAAATTCATTTAATATTCATCAGTGGGTACAATTAAATTTTGTCGATTCTGCAAATACCATTAGAAGGGAAAGTCTAAATCATGATTAAATATTCAGAGAATATTCGTGTAACGTAGCAACCGGACACGTAAATTATCATAAGTTTAACTCCAGATATGAAGCCCTAACTCTCGTGCTCGCCTTCCGTTGATGATAATAACCAGACTGTTAATTGTACTGTTTGTACGTAAGAATGGGTGCGTTGACTGTACTTACGTAGAATAATTTGGTGGTTGGAGCATCACTTCTTATTGCTGGATAGTTTTTGTTAACAATAACAATTTTCAACCGCTGTCAATTTTCTCTCTTTTGAGGAATGTATATGGGGACCTAATTATTGTCTAAATAAATTTGTACTTGCTAAAATTCGATAAATTATCGGCTATAGGGCATGACTTTCTCCAAATTGTCACCTTACTAGTTTAATAATTGCTACCCTGAAAGATTTAATATTTAACTCCTTTTTCTAAAAAAAAAATAAAAAATAATTTCACCCTGTGTGTAAAAACAACTAAGAAATATATTTCCTCTCTTCTGCTCGTTTTTAAAATGCAGACATCAACTACACAGCCGAGACTAATGCAGAACAATATTTTAATTCTGGTAAAATTGTTCAAAAGTGTTCATCCCATTTACACCTTGACTTTTTGGAAGTTTATCACATTTTCATGAATAGATTCAATTTGGTTGAAGATTCTTCTTCTATTCCAAATTTTTCACAAGTTTGGCATAAGTTTCTATAATTTATTTACTTATTTTCCCTTTTCTTTTAGCTTTTTATTTGTTGCTGTTTATGGAACTATGTTTGTTTCAATTGCTTTTTCTCATTTACTTTTTTTTTGTATTTTAATTCTTTTCATTGTTGTTCGACTCTTTGTTATCTTCCCTTGCTCTTGGTTCTTTTGTTTTATATACCTTATATAGACCTTATATTGCCTTCTTTATAAGTGTACCTTGTTTTGCATTTTATTTTTCGGAGTGTACTGCTTTCCTGTACTCTTTCTATTTTAATTTAATTATTTTTAATTTCGATTTTTATAATTGTAACGCTGCTTATTTTATTTGTAATGCTGCTTTTAATTACTTTCGAGTTTTTCCGTTTCCTTAGATCCCTCTTACTTTGTTGTATTATTTTTAGTTGAGCTGCATTTTCCTTCTGAGCTTTTCGTCCAATTTAGTTGGCTCGTTTTATATGTTTTCTTATTGGTTCCTTTCTTAGACTTTCTTTGTTCTCATTGGTCACTGGTCAGTCCTCTGCTTCTTCTATTTAAGTTGTGTATCCGTTGGTCTCGGCTTCGGTTCCCTCAACGACCAAAACTTTTAACGAAGAATATAATGTCATTTCTAAAAACAGTTTGGCTTTCGAGAAAACCACATAACCAAACACCAGAGTCTCCGCGTCATCAACCATATAACTGAAGGACTAAAATTTTTACAATGCGTCATTGGTGTATTTTTGGACGTTCAGAAGGTTTTTGAGGGTGGCACAAGGGTCTGATAAACAAAATGATTAGACAATAATTCCTTTACTGCATCATCAATTTGATTGAAAATTATCTGAAAAGAAGACCTTTGAAAGTGTGCAATGAAATTTCATCTAAGAAAATTATTTCTGTATGGGTCCCTCACAGGTCCAGCAGTTCTGCAACCTACCCTTTTCAATTTATGGCAGTGACTTTTCAATGAATGACAGCACACTCACAGTTTTATTTGCTGATGATGTTGCTGTCATTACAAAAAAAGAACATTGTGGAAGGTTTATACACAGGTATGTGTATTAGGCACAGCAACATGTTGATAAAATACAAAGAAGGTACATAAAATGGTAAATTGCTATTTAACGCTTCAAAGAAAAATACAGAAAAGAAGAATCCTGAAAAAAAAAATACAGGCATTTTTTAATTATAAATCATGTGCAAAGTATCTTGGAATTCATCTAGATTCTACAACAAAACATATACATGATGCTGTAGTAAACGCAAAACACAAAGCTAATGTTTTAAAACTACTTATGGTTTTTAAAGACAAACTTTCCGTAAAGAACAAGAGGTCCCTCTACCCGTAACACTTTAGGCTACTTTACTGTATGGCTCAATGGAGGCAATTCAAGAAACGTCATTAGTCAAATGGCACCGATGAAAGTAATGTAAACGAAGGAAGCCGTAGCATCGCTTTACATTGAGTTCGACAAATCTAATTAAAAACTAGACCTAAATGAAATTCTTCTACCTTACATAAAATTAACACCAAATACAAAACTATAATAACTATTGTAATAATTGCTAAATTTCTTTTAAAATGATTAAATTAAATGTAAATACTGGGTTATAATCAGAAAAAGCTGTGAAAATAGTCCAATTAATTTTAAGATAACTAATTTTGCCTAGTGAACTCCACGTAGAAATCAATTGAAAATCTTAGTAAACAAAGAGCGGATATCACGTGACAACGATGATCGCTCATGAGTCCCTCTAGCGGTGAATTGCCTCCCTTCCTTGGGGAGATACAGCAAGAACATCCGCAATTAAAACACTAAGAATTCCAAACACAATGCGTAGGCAAACTGCTGACGCGCATTGGTTTGCAAAAGAAATAATTATCCATGCAGAATTTAAACCAGACCCCATCACTAAATACATTATCAAAGAATCAAGAAAATTCTACAGAAATCGTGAATATAACAAACACCCTAATAAGATAACAAACTACTTTTAATCCACAGAGATAAAAAGTGCCCGTACCCAGCTGGCCTCGCAGTTCATCAACTATGACTCACTGAGTACAAAAAACAATTCATTTCGATACCTACAGCTTGATGTATATATATATGTAATTCCGTGTATAGAATGTTTTCCCAGATTGTCATTAATTTATATAGGTTATTATTATTATTATTTATGTTGTTTATTTATTTTTTCAATTCTTGTCCTTTTATTTTTCTTGGGTTCTGCCTTTAGCGGAGACGATGAGCACATTGATTTTCAATGTTTTTCGATGTTTCCGACATGATGTTTAATTATTCTCAGAGTTACAGGTAAAAGCCATTGTACTTTGATGGCCTGTGTAAAATTTATGATATGATATAAGGTCTCTGTTTCGGTTGGATGTTTTTCAATTGCATTGTAAAAAGTTGTTCCTTGCAATTTCGAAACAAGTGTCTGCAGTCTTTCACAAAATTAATGCGTATTTTATGTTGTTTCAATTTACTTTTTATAATGCAGAAAACATCGAGCAAAATGGATAGGAGTTTTATTTCAAAAGCGCATGAAATCATGCTTGCAGTTCAAACCACCGAACGAAATGCGCAACTGCTTCTTCTTAGCAGCATGTATCCTTTTGAATTATTCATGTATTCGTCAGCTTTATTTATATCTATGCAAAGGGCGGCTGATCATGACAATCGCTTTCTTTGGGAATTTCCTTAAAAGCGTCAAAATGTCGCCATACTTTACAATTTAAATCAAAAGAGAAGGGGAAATGTCAATGAAACTCAGAGAAAGAACGGTTTCGGTGCTCTAATTCCAAAACACAAGAATCATTTTAGTTGATTGTGCTACTTTATCAGGTCTCAGTTGAAATGGAAAATCCTCTAGAGGTAATAAACTTAAATGTACGGGATTTTTAAGTGAAGTGAGTTGAGTGCCACAATTTAAATAAAACAATGAGGGGGGAAAAGAGAAAATTAAAAATGTTTCAAACGAATGAATTGTAAAAGAACGCAAAAGAAAATTTTTACTAATGACGTTTTATAAAGAAATGATACTGTATAAAATGTATTTCTAGGCTAGGTTTTTCTGGTTGTTTTTGAAAAATAAGACTAGTGTACTACTTAAAATACAGGGTGCTGCGCTTCATGTACAATGTCATGCACTGAAAAGCCAGGGTGCTGTACTTCATGTACAATTTCATGCACTGAGAAACGAGGGGGCTACACTTTAAATACAATTTCATGCACTGAGAAACGAGGGTGTAAACTTGTTTCTCAGTTTTTATATTTTCGACCAAGAGAACCACGATTAATTCGAGAAAAAATGTTGATTACGAAAAATGGCGTGAAAACTATCAATAATACCGCATGAATAATAATGTACAGCATGATTCTGATTCCTTGATGAAGCTTTGAATAGAGATAAAGACAACTAAACAGTTATTTTCATCTTTCTATCATATGGGCGTAACCCAACGAATCAGTGAGATATTTTATATATATATATATATATATATATATATAATGTTTTTAATTTGGTTATCCTATTACCCAGTGATTTTGATTTGTATATACATATGTCATTTATGTGAATTTATTTCCTCGTCCTAAAATGTTTAACAGACTTTCTATATAATCCTTTTTACCATGAAGCACATAACAAAAAAAAAAAAAAAAAAAAAAGAAAGTTATGGCTATGCTTTTTCTCATCAAAATTCTCAGTTATAAAAGCTTTCATACCACTAGACCTTTGAAATTGTTCGACCGCACACCAGCTGCTTTTGATGCTTTTATATTCTCTGGGGGTGTTACCATAAAGTGCTGAAATTGAAATCCGTGCTTTCGAACGTCGCAGTTGTAAAGTTTTGCTTCGAGTTTTAGGTTGAGACTGCATTTTTGTACTCGAAATATCTGACACAAAATTAATAAAACGAACGACTGGTAGTTGTGCTGCTAGTTTACTTCTGCGTTTATTGGGATATTGCAATTTTCTTTTAAAATTATATATATATATATATATATATATATATTGCGTCACTTTATATTGTATTAGTTACATCTTCATATTGTCATTATGAAGTTATATTATCTGTTATATTGTCATATTTATATTAGTTAGTTACATTGTTAGCTTCAAATTGTATTTTATTTTGCTTTGACATTCTTTTAATAGATTACATTTTCTCTTTTATTTAGTTCATGACATTTCTTCTTTGAATTATAAAAAAACAGAAAAATGTATTGAGTGTTGTACAAATATTGAAGATTGTAGACGTAAAGAGTAGTATGAAAGTATGACGAATAAAACTTCTAAAAAAGCTTCGAACCTACGTCAAAAGTAGGAGAAAAAAATAACCATTTCCCCAAAACTTTTTTATTGATAACACTAAAAATAGCTATTAAATAAGAAAAAAGTAAAAAAATCGGTTGATAAACCGAGGAGAAAACGGTATTTAAGTGTTTAGTCTTTGCCTATTCATATATAAAATACGCACTACTAATATCACCAGCAACAACTGCAATCCACACGATAGCAACCACTATCATTATTAGCACTAGTAACAACGTAGTGCCATCATTATAATTACCAAACTCATTACCACAACTGCTACTTCTGTATCTACTAATATGAATAACAAATAGCTACTAACATTAAGTAACTGATGCTATTAGCAAGGCAATAGCTGTCGCTAGCCCCGCTTAAAATACGCGCTCAACCAGCAGGATATGTTAATCCCAGGATAAACATAATTGCTGTTACACTTTTCTTCTAAACCTCGAATGACATGATTACTATCACTACTTCTGTACTACTATTATCACTAAAACTATTATCATTTATGCATTTAATTGGGAGCAATATCATTTATCACTCCTACTTTCACCTACTTTTAATTTATAAAAATGAAATTAACCACATATTATTGCCCTTTTAACCCATTTCCGGCCGACCATAGAAATTTCACAAAATGTGGTATTATTTTTATTAAAATATGCTTAAATTACACCCATTAAGACGCAAAAAAAGTTTCATGCATGAAAAATAATATTTTATTTGCGAAATGAAATGGTGCGTATATGCACCATTGACCGAATCAATGAACAAAAAGTTGAAACTGGAAATGGAATTTTGAGCACCACGGTTAATTGTATTATAATGAAATATCAATTTTTTAATGAAAACTTTCAGTACATTTTGGATGCAAATGTACTCGGCATTTGAGGCACAGATAAATCATGTGGTTTTACACACCTTACATCGTCTACGGGCTTTTTCTTCATGTTCACTTATGGTATGGCCGACTATTAGTCCGTATTTCTTTCGGTAGAGTTGCGGAGGATGGACGCCCTTTATTAGGATGAGTCATTTGTAGTTTATTTTCATCAGATAGATTGTTCTTGCATTCAGATTTTAATAGGGCAATTGCTATATGAGATCTGCTCTATGAGTGCTCTTTTTGTGTTAGTAGAAATTCTATGCAGATTCCATGAATTGACTACAACGTTATCAATGATATTTGTAAATAATGGCCACCAACATTTTCTACATTGAATGTTTATACTGTGTCATTGTCATGAAGGTCAACTCCTCCCATATGTTCATAGTAATACGTAATAACGTTCGGTTGGGAAATCATAACATTCTTTCTTTGCGACTGTATCGTTTGGTATTTATAAGACGCAAAATAGTCGCATTATTAGTAACAATCGTTACCATAGCATTGTCGTTTTATTTGATTGCACATGTTTCTGCATCTTTGTTGAAGGCAAAATCGTAGGAACCACGATGGTTTTTTTTTTCTTCATATTTTTGGAGTCGCCCAATATACAACCAGATATGCGATTTTCGAGAGCTGTGCCAAAAAAAAGAAGAACTTTTTATTTTAAATTGTCGAATAAAGCGTAAGAAGAGAAAAAGTCATCAAAATATATTGTATCAGATTTCGGAACCACGCTAATTTCGAAACAACACTTGTTCCTAATGACATATTTTGTAAATCACTGTTAGTCTCAGCGTCTGTATAAGGTATGAATTTTTAAAGGTATCCGTCAGATGAGCACGAACACCAAAGTTTGAATCCAAACCTTACAGGCTTCCTCTTCATAGACATTTTTGATGATTGCCTGCCAAAATATGGCATAAAATGCCAAAATTTGCATAAAAACAACGGTTTTTCAATTTTTGCTTTTTGTTCATGCTTTCGGCCAATGGTGCGTTAACGCACCATTAAATTTAAATAAAAATTTTAAAGTTTTTTAATGATATTTATTTTATTTTTATTTTTTTACAGAACCTGCCACTTAAGGCTATTATAAAAACATATGATTAAACTCAAATAGATAAGTTATACATTTTCAAAAAGTAGAATTTGTCAATGAACGTATCGACTTGAAAAATTAGCGTTTTTTGAAAATTTCTCAACATAAAGAGCTTGCTCTAATTAAGTCACTAATATTTTTTATTTGTCTTCAGAAGCTTTAAAAATAGCAGAAAAATAAAATTACTGAAAAATATACGTCACAATGTCAATAAAAAAATATTTATTGAAATGGTGCGTATACGCACCATTGGCCGAAAATGGGTTAATACGTCTACCATATCTATTGTTTTAGAATTATTACTACGACTAGCTTTAGTTGTTTACATTCTACACTGAAGAAATTTTTCTGATACAAAAGAGAACAAGACTTCTGTTTTCCCAATTAAATCATTTTCTGTTGAAAACAGGACAATCAGTGAAGCAAAATAAATCAAATTTTCACAAAACAGAGAGAACAAAGAATGAAAGAAAGTTTTCCGTGTTTTTTCAGTTAGAATTTATACGATCAAAATGAGATAATAAGATCAATAATACCTGGGATTTTATCAATTACAGTTTCACTAATATTCGTTGTCGGGAATTTTCTCCAGAGATCGGACTGCCGCTTTTTTCATGATCATTTTTATCACTAAAATAATTTTTCTCACAAATAATTATCGAAACCAATCCCCAGTGTCGACATAATTATTTTTTCAAAATTTACTAAAAGAAATTAAACACATAAATAGAAAAAAAAAAAAAAACACATCGTATTTTATGTTTTATGAGCTGTAAGACTCTTTATGTATTAAGCAAGTTTTCAGAAAAATGAATTTTTTAACAGTAAAAATTATGTTGCGAAGCCAGACTAATTTTTTATTAGTTTATGAAACCGAACTATCCTTTAAAATCCCAGAAAATCATCTGAACTTACTTCCTAATTCTGACACTTTAATGGCATGTAGAGATTTTCAATCGAACATTGTACATTTTATATCGGTTTCAAGTATGCGACGCACCTGGAATTTGGATTTTTTGAAGACAGTTTCTCTAAGAAAATAAGTGCGTCTTACATCCGTAAAAGATAGAACTAAATGTGTTGCTGTATACTGCTCGGCCAATCTTAAGAAATAGGTCATGTGAAGGAGAAGAGGGAATTTCCTTTCCGAAAATAGGATGTATGTGATGGAAGATGAAATCAAAAGCTGAAATCGGTTAAAGAGACCCCTGAAATGTTCCCTTTATAATATAATGCTCTCTGCAACTTAACTCCCCCTTTTTTGGCATCTTTCTAAGCACATTTTTTGTTTTCTGGGCTAGCACCCTTTAGAAAATTTCTGAGTTTTATCCGTTACTGTCATTATTTCGGAGCAGACTACCTTGCAAATAATCTGTTCTCTTAGTCGACTTTTAAGGGCATTTTATTAAAATTAAATACAACATGATATTCATAAAATATCCGTTTGCACAACAATAATTAAACTGAACAACTGTACAAAACTTATAAGAAACTAATTGGTGCGAATTTCTTTAATTTTATAAACTAATACATACGGGACCGTTCATAAATGATGTCACGCTTTTTCCCGATATATTTGACCCCTCCCCCTTTTGTCACAAAATGTCACACTTCAACGGACCCCTCCTTTGTCACATGTCACGCTATATTGTAAAAGTCTCATGTCACACTTCTTGTTACCCCCTCCCTTTGTCACACTTTGTCATAATTTCACGAACCTCCCTCCCCCTCGAAGCATGACATCATTTATGAATGATGATCTCTACATACATACATTTTTGTTTATTTATTTTTTAAAAATTATATATATTGTTAGGATTTATCAACGGATGTTAGCGACCGTTCATAAATGATGTCACGCTTTTTTCCCATATAATGGACCCACCCCTTTGTCACAAAATGTCACACTTCAACATACCACCCTCCCCCCTTTGTCACGTGTCACGCTATGTTGCATAAGCATGATGCCACACCTCTTGTTACCCCATCCCCTCCCCTTGTCACACTTTGTCACAATTTCACGAATATCCCTCCCCCTCGAAGTGTGACATCATTTATGAATGATCCCTTAGAAATCAGTTACAAAACGCTACAATTTTAATTAATAAATACTGTACTGTTCTTTCAGTTGACTGCGTAAATTTAGAGACGCACTGTCTCATAGGGAATTTTTTAATACGAGTAAACCTCGTAAAACATGTTTCCATTTTTTATTTGTTTAATCCATGTAATTTCCTTAATTTATGCCTTCTTTATTTAAAGTAATTGAACTCCATAACAAATTAAAAATTTTAATTCACAGTATTACAAAATTTAATCACTATTTATTAAACGTTCTGCTTGTTTCAAGTGGAGTATTCTTTAAAACTAATGATATATTTAATTAAGAACAACTGCCTCATTAATTTTAATAGATCTCATAAGTTTTTTGGCAAATAATTGTAAAGATATTTCGATAACGCTCGAATTTTTTCTTTTTTTTTTTTCTGTAGTATACTGAAATGTTTTTAGTCATTATAAAATGGATAAACAATTCTGTTTTAATAAGAATAATTGATTTATTTTGTTGTCATTGTATGAAGAGTAAGGAGCAATAAATGATGTTTTCAATCAAGATAAATGAAAGTGGCTTTCTTGTTTAAGTGGCTTTGAGACTCAAAAACGCAATTCTCAAGTGGGGAAATATTCTGGATTGAAGAAAATTTATTAATTTGGTTATTAAAAATATCTTGCAGTAAATGCTTTCGTTTTTGTTCGTTTGGAGTAAAAAAATATTTATAAACGATCTGGTATTATTATTTTTTTCCAGTGTAAAATAGTAAACCAATTTAAATATATCATAGATAAAATTAATGAAAATCTATGGAACACACACTGTTAAAAATGATGTAATTTAAAATGAGAAATATACCTGCTTATTTTTTAACCCTTTAAAAGGCGATTTTTTTTGTAGTATCGGTATTTTAATATATTTTTCAGATTTTGTTTTGTTTCAAAAAGCAAATTCATATAGGACAGTAAATAAGATTAGCATGATTTTTTCCACCCCCCCTTTGAGGGGGGATTGTTATAATATTTGAATATTGATGCATGTGAGGGTAAATATAAATCCCGAGTCTTTGGAGCAAAATTCTGCCAATCAGAAAGGGTAAAATAGCTTACTATAAACATCTATAATTTGATGAATTTGGTGGAAAGCATACTTCCCACCGCCTTAGAAAGGGTTAAAGTAATTTTGACTTTGAACGGCGCTTTCTCATTTTTAAGTTTTAAGTACCGATGCTAATTTAGAAATTGTAGTTACAGAAAGGGCAAGTATTAAGTGCATTAAATTAAAAGCTTACGTAATACAGCAACTTTAAGTTCAGAATTAATACAGGGCCTTTTTTTAACGATTACTTCTTTAGCCCTCTCATGCATGTAAGCCTCATATGAGGTGACATTAGTTATTGCTTCTAATTTTTATGCAGATTCGTGTTTGTGCTGCAATTTTCATGTCCTCCTTATCTGGAGATTCCAAACAATTCTTGGAAACCACAAAAAGTTCCATAGGGTATTCAAGATAGTTAAAACATTAAGATCTCTTTAGAAGTCCATGGAGGATTCATGAAAGAAGAGAAAATCGCAGTTTTAAATCAAATTATGCTTATTTATTTTGAAGCGTGTATTACATTACCTTGAAGTTTGTTATTATTTTATAGTTTCTTATTCCTTATAAATGAAGTTTGAATATTCAGTTTTGTCACGTTTATTATTATATTGAATAAATATGACAAAAAAAACATAAAACGTCCTCATACAAGGACACAAATTTTTGACTGTACAGAACAAAAATTTCCAAATATAAATTATTACACTGCAATCCTGAGATACTAAATTGGTTTGCAGCATATGAATTTTTCTTTTTTAACACAAATAAAAAATGCATGCATGAAAGGGTTAGAATAATAGTATTTGTATCAAAATTAAGGAACTATTTACCGACGTCAGAACGATTCAAGCATGTGAGTAGTCTGTTCGTCTCTTCAAAGCAGGAATACAACATGAATAATTAGTCTGATTAAGATCGGATACAGTAGAAAAGAAAACAGAATGGACGACTGAATAATTTGTCGGATTAGGATTAGACGCAGTAAAAAAGAAAACATAATGGACGAATGGATAATTAACGTTCTTCTGGATTGGGACATGAGGGAATTTTGCACGGAATTACTTTAGCACCCCAGCTGGTACGTTTGGAAGCTATACGTATCAACGTTTCTCTCTCAGATCAATGTCCTTCTGGCGCAGTGGTAGAGAATAAGGAAACCGTCTAAACCAGGGGTCTCCAAACTACGGCCCGCGGGCCACATCCGGCCCGCGGACAGATCAGCTTCCCCGTCGCTAATGGCATCTGGCAAAAAAGTAATCATATTTTACACCACTAGTGGACTGATTCAACTTTTTACCACCGACAACAATTAATGATAATATGGTTTTGGCCCTTGGAATTTACTGGAGTAATCAATATGGCCCTAAGGCTGGAAAGTTTGGAGACCCCTGGTCTAAACAGTCCGCATTTAAAACCCCAGAAAGGAAAGGTTTTTTTAAATATTTTTAGTGGTCTCAAAAATCGGAGGATCGTATCGGATGATTTTTGAGAAAAAGCTCACTCAAAAAATAAGAATTCGGTTTTTCAAATCTAAGACATTTTGATTCGGCCCTATTCCAAGGACATGATGTTCTTGAAAATAAACCATTTTACCCCAATAACAAGAATTATGATTTAACAGTGAATGAAAGTAATAAGTTTTTGTTTGAAGACATTTCTATAATAACCAATTTGTTTTTAGTATATATATATATTGGAAAGCTGGAAAGAATTCAAACCATTTTTTCTTGTATTTATTACCTTTAAGCTATGAAACCCTTTTAATACTTAATAAAAACATTTATTTCTTTGTGCGAATAAAATAAATAAAAAGGACCGAGATTATTAAATGTCAGAAATTGTAAAAGTATTGCTTATAATTTTACAATAATTTTCTGCTGTAATAACTTTTCATATCTTAATACCGGTCTCGGGATTACAATGATTCCTTTTCATTATTGCATGAAGTAATGAGGTTTAAGCCGTTACATCCCAAAGCTCAAAATCTTATGCACTGGTAAAGGGGTTACTTACAACCCTTAAAAACATGTATGATATATATGTTTGTATATTGCGTTCTAATAACGCCATTTTTCGTACGCATAATTTTTGCGCTAAAGGTAACAGTTTGTTTCTCACCGTAATGTAGTTCTTTCGTTTCTATTGATCATTTTTTTTCTGATTTAATGTATTCATTAACAAATCAACACGGTGGCGTAGTGGTTTGGCTCTGCCTTCCTATGTCCAAGATTAAGGCTTCAAAAGCGGCCGAAGTCTGTGGATTTCTGAGAGGCAGCATGCTCATGCCGTATGATTCTGCGGCACGTTAAGATAGCTAGAGTATCTATCAGACTTGGATGCTTTCGGGCTAAATTAAATTCCTAGTGGGAAATTCGCACCTATTCCAGGCGTCTCCTGCTGGAGGGACAACAGAAATTCTCATGTAGCATTGTGCTGCTTCTGAAGGAATGTGTGCCCTGGGGAATGTACAAGATCTGCAATGACGGTAAGCCAATATGAAGCTCCATTAGGAAGGAAAAAAACAATCCTGATAATACTAGCAAACCATCGCAAATAGGGTATCCGTAACTCCTTGTGCTCTCAGAAATGTGTCTCTTTAAAAATTATCAATAAGGTTACATTTCTTTTGTGGGCCGTGGTAGCCTAGCGGTAAGGATGTCGAGGTTCGGATCGGAGGATCTCAGATTCGATACCCGAACAGCTGAAGACCCACTATGTAAACTTAAGGATACGTGCGTTTTAACATCCGTGGACCCTGAAGTCTCGAGGCAGTTCCGAGGGTATCGGAGGGTGGAGATTTTCCCATCTCTTCCCCCATAGGTCTGAAAAGGAAGGTAACGTATTTGTGGTGGCCCCATCTGGTGTCATCCAATTGGCGATTCCAACGAGGGAAAGTGGGCGTGGCACGAAACCTGTAATGGTGGATGTAAGCCTGTAACCTGTAGTTGTTGACTCTGGCCGCACTCGTACGCTTCGAGCTAGTTTGATATTCAGTGAGCTATAATACTAAGTTTAATTAATTTTCTTGCATTATATTGTTTAGTTTTGTATTTTTATATTATTTAGTCTCATTTTAGTTAGTATTTAGTATTCTTTAGTTTGTAGTTTAGTATAATAGGCTAGTCTAAATATAGCTAGCTCACTGTGATCTCTAGTGAGAACTTTCATGTGCTGGGAAATGGCTAATTCGAATCCTGGACCTGAGTTAAGAATTTCTATGATGGAAATTTTACATATGTTGGTGGGCAATCTGGCTCTCGCTGCATCATTGAAGCTGACCGGATTATTAATTCCAACCATCTACTTATGTGTGGCATAAAAGCAGATACGGCCAGGAATATAGAAATCTTCGCTTTGTGTTTGCAGTCGAGTGCATTAAATTCTGAGCTTCATTCCATTTCTGCAATTTTTCACAAAGAAAATGACACGGCAACTATTGATAAAGTTTCCTGCAGCTGTAAAGCTGGTTCTGATGGAAAGTGAAAACACAGCGTAGCTGTTCTATTACGGTGTAATCGGTACGTATAAAATATATTAGTCGAAAATAGAATTTTCGCTTAGTATGGAAATTTTTAAAATGTTTTCTTTTTAAATGTAAAGTTATTAAATCGTTTGTTTTTCATGATTTGATCTTTTTGAACATATTCTAGTGACAAACATTTATTGAAGTTTGCAAAGTATTTTGTAAATGAACTAATCCCCCAAAAATATTGTTTACTGTTGTTACCTATGCATTTTTCTCAGAATGCTCAAAGAAATAAATTTTAAATACTATAATTGTTTATGCGTAATTATGTGAACGACTTTTCTGGAAATTTATTTGAAATATTCGTCATTGTTTGTTATTTCGGCCATTTACATGAATAACCGGGCATTAAATTTAAAAAAATAAAAATGTTCTTTTCCTTAAAGTGTAGTACATCACTACATTCAGAAATAACTGAAATTTCACAATCTGTGGGTGATAATACTGTTGTTCTTAAGAGAAAATATGCTTTAAAACACAACAGAAAATACTGTTTCTGCACTGACAATTTAATGACATATGTAGCATAAGTTATTCTGTTACCAAAAAATATATACTTTTTTTGTTTACTCTTTCAGTTTTTGTTATTTAAGCTTAAGTTTGGTTTTAAAGCAAGTTCTGGGTCTAAAACATTACACAAACACACTTATAATACACATAAATGTTTGCTTCTTGAAGAAATGGAAAGGAATTGTTCGCTTGGCTCATCTAAATCACAGGCTCTCAAAATCTCCAAACAATTTTAAAAGCAGTTGATGGAGTCTGTAAATCTTTAATCTTAAAATCATGTAAATGCATCAAAGTTGTTCATTAAATAGTTAACAGATATGGTGTATGTGCCAGAATGGTGCTCATGGTTTGCCACACTTAATTTTCAGATTTTAATACTTAGTTACTGGATTCTACGATATATGGTAAATGGTTGACCAAATATTGTTCCGCACTCGTGGAATGCCCCATCTTACTTCTATTGCATCTGTTGTAAATGAAACTTAAATCGGTTATAAAATGCAGTTTTATTGGGTTTGCAGAACAGGAACTTTACAATTTCTAGAGTTCATGAGCCTTTTTTCGTTAAGAAAGCTGCTTAATGTCGACATTTAATTTGCTTTGAAAGCATCTGGAGGTTTAGCTAAAATCTCTTATTGGGGGGAAAAAAAACTCCTCTCAGGTTCAAATTGTTTCTCCTCTTAGGTTCAATATATTGACTTTTGAACAAGTGTCATCTACCGATGTCAAGTGTGAGTGGGCTTCGAGGAAGAAAGATGTTGCAGATCTATATGCTGTTGTACCATTGCAGGATTTTTGCCATGTGAAACAAACAAGTGATTTGGTACATTCTCTCTCTAATGAGCAAAGGAATCGGTTTCGGAACACATTATTAAAGGTTTGCCCCAATTCTGCTGCTGCCTTGCATGCTGCAGGTCGACAAACTTCTCAGGCTGAAAATAATGTTCCAATTACAAGGTATTCTTTATTGATATGTTCACTTATTTAAATCCCTCAGTTCTACACTGTATTTAGTAAATAGAATGAAAAAAAGTGATTTTGGCATTTAAGCTTGTAGAACATTAGATTTCATCATATTTGTTATCTTTATTAATGCATGAATATCCCTAGACAGAAAAATAAAAACTTTGAAATGTGTTTATAAATTTACGGTACCTATAGGTTATACACCCTACATTGGCAAAGGTCTTAGAAATGTCGCCAAAATGCTATTTAAATCTAATAAAATCTCTTGCTATTTAAACTAGGGATGTACCGAGTACTCAGTATATACTCGGTGTACCAAGTACTCTGCTAATTTGCCGAGTACTCGGCCATTACCGAGTAGTTGTAGAAATTTTGTCATTTTTTAAAAGTTTACTAATAGTAGATAAATAACTGATTAGTACAATAATATGCAAATATAAATATGTAATATGCAATAATTAAAAAATTATGAAGTATATAAAATATTTTTACACAGCTTATATATTGGTAAAGTTCATATGCTAATTCGACTATTTTTTCCACTTTTTATACTTTATTTGCCACTTTTTAAGCTGTACGAGTAGCGTCCAACATGTTTGATTTAACAAATCGGTGAAACATGTCAGAAACTCGTATGTTATGCCCTGGCAATCTTTTTGGATGCCTGATGAAGAAAAGGTTGTCTTTTCATCTAAATCTTTTAAATGGATTAATTTGTGGTAACTTATTTGCATTAAATATGATTTCTCTTTGGGTAACTGAATATATTACATATATACAATTCTAAATGAAAACCAAAATCTAGCTACATAAATGCTCCAATTGTAAAAGAGGAAAAAAAAACGACTTTAAAGTAAAGAAATTATCAGCAAGAAAAAGGAAATACACAAAATTCTATCAAATACAAATATTTTAATAATTAATATCAAATTCAATATGTCGTAAATTATGGTGTAAAAATACAAGTTTTTCTACATTTTCTGCCGACAGGCGATTTCTTTTTAGCCTACTTTCCCGTAAAAGTAAAAAAAAATAATAATAAAGCATGAAAGAAGGCTTAATGTATCGTGAAAATATCGTTAAAAATCAAGAAAAGTCAAAAATAAGTGAAGTAATTAAATAAAGATTGAAAAATAAAAAATTTGAAAGTAGGGTATTGAGATGGGGAAAAAGTGTGTCTGTCGGTCTGTCGGCCTGTCTGTCTGTCGGTCTGTCTGTCGGTCGGTCTGTCGGTCGTCTGTCGGTCTGTCTGTCGGTCTGTCTGTCTGTCGGTCTGTCCCCCCCTAATAACTTTTGAACGAATTGTCCGATTGGAAAAATTCTTTTTGCATTCGAAAGATCTCGGCGAGGACATCTCATTTCTATATTTCACTTTTTGATTTGAACAATTTTTTGTTCAATTTTGAACAGTTCAAAAAATTTTAACATTAGCGCCTATGGACAAAATTGAAGCAAATTCTGTAAACTCTGGGCACAAGAGCCAAGTTCCTATTGAAAGCTTATTGAAAGGAGTTCTCGGCGTGAAATATTGATTTGAACAGTTTTTGTTCATTTTTGAACAGTTCAAAAAATTAACACAGAGCTTACGGGGAAATTTCAACCCTATATAAATCCTGATCTAACGGACCGATTTGCTTGGAACAAACTTTATCGGAAAGCTCTTATAACGTAGAACATGTAGAAATAGAAAGTTTATCCAGAACGTACGAGCCTATTTTGCTATGAAATTTTTTGATCGGGATTTTCAAGGATATTTCTCAGTGACTCAATGAGTGAAATAATGAATGAATGAATAAATGAAAGAGTGAAAGAATAAATCAATGAATAAATGAATGAGGAAAAGAATGAATGAATAAATTATTGAATAAATGAAAATATAAATAAATGAGTGAATAAATACATGAATGCGTAAATGAATGAATAAACACTTGAATGAGGTAACGAATGAATGAATAAATGCATGGCTGAATAAATGAAAGAATGAATGAGTGAGTGAATGAATATGTATTATCCGTTGAAAAAGGTATATTTTCAATAATTAGAACTAAAGATAAATAAGAAAGAGAGAGAAAAAGATAGCTAGATTATAAATTTGAATTTGGTGTATACGGGAAAGTAGGCTCGTATAGTTCTAGACGGAACTTCTTGTTTCATTATAAATGTTTCCTGCCTCTGAAAAAACTTGCTCACTGTATGCACTGCTGGAAAGTGCAGATAGGAATTCTTTTTTTGCCAAAGAGTTATAATGGTTTAAGGAATTCTACTTTCGAATTCTTACATTCAATTTCTTTCATTAGTTTATTTGTTAGTTTATATATATTATGTAGTTAAAATGTATGTTTTCATTTCAATATATACAAAATTCTTCATGTGCACATCAATACTCTTTTTTTATTCACAACTACTCGGTACTCGGCCAAAGTGTTACTCGGTACATCCCTAATTTAAACCTGATAGCATTGCTTTGTTTATTTTTTGTTTGGCAAGCAAGAAAAGGTAGGGCGTATAGCCAATTAGAACCAAACTTACTTTTAATTATAATCTTATTGTGAATATTATTCTGGTAGACTGCAGGGGACCCCTCAAAACAATTCCCAGTTTCAGTTTGGTGTAGAACATGAGAAATTAAATAAAATTTAACTATTTGGTTTCTAACATTAATTATGTTGCATAATCGTGACATGCCCTAATTCTACTAGTACGGTGGGATGTCTACCTGTCAATAAAAAGTAGGAATTGTACTTTATCATTAAAAGTACAATTGATACTTTTGTCAATAAAAGTACGAAAGGCACGGCAGCGAACGCTGCAAATTTATCTTGAAGCTTGCAGATTAATTATCCGCCTTACAAAAATAAAAAATGTGACCAGGGCCAACCTTCAACATTTAAAGCATGTGTTCACAAAGTTTGCTTTAAAGCATGTTACTTGAAGTGTAGTTAGTAGGGTTATTAATGACTCTGATAAATGTTTACCCCGTTTTCATTAAGTTTATATAATAAATAATTTTCAAATATTAAATTTGTCTTTACTTCATTTTCTCTTTTCTTGCATTTTTAATTTTACATTTTACAAAATTAATGCATAAATTGAATAATTATATTTGTCTGCATGTATTATTGATACATGTCAACCATTTCAAAATGCTTAGTTTGTTGTTTTTTATCATTGTAAATTTGAGTCCACATCATTTGGCTTCGCAAATGAATTTCGACTTCTGAAACGAGTGCTGCACAATTCTGCTGCATCCCCCCTCCTGTTAGCCCTTGTGGTTTACAATTACAAGAACTTCATATATTCATGTATGTTATAAACATTACAAACTATATTTATAGGGGAAGTCTAAATATACCTTCACACGAAAAATTAAATGAATTGCAATGCAAAGCTTTTGTCGGATATTAGGTGCATCCATATGTTCGAATCATAGTTGCATTGCTAAAGTCGTCCCAAGGCAAGTGTCTGCAATATTTATTGCTATCTTGTGCTATATATGTTTTTAATTTTGTTCATGTTTATAGCATTGTTATCACTTAGTGCACTTAGTTTCCTTTTTTCTTCATTTATAGTTCTGAATCCCGAGATGATTGCTTGCATAAAATTATTATGAAGTAAATTGGGACCGAGATATAATACATACATTACCAGCAAATGAGAAATCATTTTATGAAGATAATGTTCAGGTCACAGTTTCAGCAGCACTGAATATTGCTAAGTGGACAGCTGATCAGAACTCTTCGAGGTGGTTGAGAGAACGATCAGGAAGAATTACTGGTAGCATTTGCTATGAATTATTCACATATAGCAAAAATAAGACTCCAAATTGGGAGCGAAAAATCCGCTCTATGTTAAGTCGGACTTTTCAAAATGAAGCATGGCTCACAAACTGAAGTATTGGCAAGGGAGCAATACTTCAAGAAAAATGCCTTGCCAATTCATACATATGGGTTGTTGGTAATACCAACAATCCCATGGCTGGCCCTGATGGCATAATTTCAGAAGGTGACAGCATTATCCTTCTGGAAATAAAGTGCCCTATTAAGGGAAAAAGCGGACCTGCCGAGAGGTTGGTTCATAGCCTCTCATATACATGTGTTGATGAAAACACATCACAAATATGCTTAAAAAAGAGGCACAAATACTTTGGCTAAATATAATTAGGCATGCACCTTACAAACGCTGAAAAGTGCCACTTCATCATTTTTTCGTCATATGACAATTCTTTTGTAAAAATAATTGTTCCTGTGTGTAAAAAATTTGTCAGTAGCATGGTGAAAGCATTACAAAATGTTTATTTTTCACACATGCTACGAATTATAAGTGAATGAACAGGGTGTCTACAGAACCGGGAAATCAGGGAAAAGTCAGAGAATTTTATCGATCGGGAAAAGTCGGGGAATTTTGAAAAAATAGCAAAAATTCAGGGAATAGTTATCAAATGTAATTTTCGCCAAAAAAGCAATATTTCGGCTAATAAGGAATAAGAAAAAAATCGGGCATTTGCCGCAGTCATTTTTTTAAACTGAAATTCAGCGAATTTTTTTTTCTGCTATTGTTTTTAATTTACTCCAAATTTCTGACGATAATGCCAGTAGTTATTAATGTTGATTATTATAGGCATATTAAAATGCAATCCAGAAGTTCTTCTACTTATACAAAATCTTTTATTTCCGTCTTTGCATTTGATGCTTTCATTACAAAAAAATGCAATCTTTTTGAATCTGCTGTTAGAATTGGATTTTTTCCACTATTGATGTTTATTAAGCTTCGTTAAAAGGCGAATAGAATAAGTTCCTTTTTATTTTTTGTAAAATTTTGATTTGAAATTTTTGAAATGAAATTTTGTGCTTGTTAGGAATGTGAGCTCTCACATGTCAAAAAGTTAAATGCTGAATTCAGGTTCATTATTCTGCTTTACTTGTATTTGAAATTTAAATTAGTTAAGTATATTAACAACAATTGCATTGAAAAGTGTAAAATCTTAATTTTTTTATTGCCCTCTTGAATTCTTGATCAGAAACCTCCTACATTTCAATTCTAGCATGTTGGCACGTCTGGAAGTGCCCCTACTAGTCAGGGCTATATAATTGCTAAATGTCTCACCAGTGACCCATTGTTACCGGAAAAATTAGCATTTTTTTATTCAGTGGCTCAGGAGTTTGTAAGTTTTTTAAGAGTATATCAAGATGACATGCCCCTTGTTCCATTTCTTCATGAAGATTTATCCAGTCTTGTATTAAGAATTTTAAGGCAATACATTGTCAAAGAAGTACTGGTGGAAGGGAATATTTTGAATGTGGACTTTCAAAATGCGAAAACTTTTCTTCCTTTCAAAAAAGTCGATGTTGGAATTTCGGCATTATGCCTCATAAAGAAAGCTAAAGCTTCTGAAAGGCAGGTGAGCATTTTTTAAAAAGATTATCGAAAGTTTTTGATAGTGCGTGTTAAGAAGCAGCAAGAGAGATCCCCATTGAAATATGCTCTAAGAAAAGCAGTTTCCTGTTTTAATCCTACTATTTCTATTAATGAAGCAGTGTTTGATATGAGACTCACAAAATTGTTACTAATTTTATGCAAAAAAAATTATAGAGCAAAAAACCAACTGAAAGAAATCTGTTCAAAACCTTCTAATGTGGCAAAACTTAAAATGTGTAACAAAGCAGAAAGACTTGATGCATTTTGGCATGATATGCTATCAAGCCAAACAAAACCTTGTAATGATGCAGTATCATTAAAAGGGCAGATTTATTTTTTCTTCATTTTTAATAACAGCTGAAAACATTTATAATGCTATATTCAATATAAACATACTATAGTTTTCTAGTGGGGGCAAAGGGGAAATTCTTATCATTAGTAACGTAAATCAGGGAAATTCGGTGAGCTTGATCAGGGAAAAGTCTGATTTTTTCCCCTCTACTCCTGTGGACACCCTGATGAAATTCCAATTTGAATTATAAGGGCATATGATTGAAATTATAATAAAGATTTTCATCACCAAAGAGTTTGTGTCGTTGTAAATAAGAATTTTTGTACAAATCTAGAAATGACTGAAACATGCAATTTATTTCAGATTACAGTAATTTACAATACAAAAGCCGGGGGGGGGGGAGATATCCAAGAAATAATCTAGCGTCTGGTAAAATTAAGCATTTCACTTAAGCACAATTTAGCTCCTTAAATAAAATAAAATTCAAAGTTAAGTACTTTTTAAGACTTCACAAAGGAGGAGGTTGTACATTTGTACCTTATGTATGTCTTTTTTTTTCACCCATAATGGTTTCCCATAGGTCCCGTACTAGCGTTCGACTGTATTCAATAATTAAAAATAAGTTATAGGCAGAAATGTAGTCTTTTTTTTTTTTTGTTTGTTTGTTTTTTCACAGTACTCTTGACTAAGTGAACCAATTTTTTCTTAAATCGATAGGGGGTAATCTAGCTCGAATATCTTGTCAATTTGACTACTCTTGTTTTTCAGAAAGATAGTTATGGGTGAAATATAAGTATTTTTTATTTTAATTGGAAAAGCTTGGCTTGCTTTTTCTTTGTTGAAAACGTTATTAATAAATATAAAACTTATTAATTCTTAAACACCATCGATAGTACTTTTAAACATTATTTTTTAAGACTGCAAAATTACGATGGGTTTTGATTTACAATTATTTTTGAAATCATGAATCGATAACAAATATAGATGGCCCAGGCTTTGCAGCAGTTTCAATGTGAAGTAACACATGGCGTAACGATAATTAAATAATTTTGCGCCGGCTTCAGAAATTACGTACAAAACTTTTATCAATTGTTCGAAGAATTTATTTTTCACTTTTTAGTGCAATTTATAGCTTTAAGTCCATTGCATTTTTTCCCAAAATTATTTTATTAATCACCAAGATTCAGTTGAAAATGGCACAATTATCCTTTTAAGTAACTCATTAGCTAAATATTTCAATTTAATATGACATATAATTTTATTTATGCTGTTTTCCATCTCTGCATCACGACAAGATAGTGAATGTTCATAAATAATCTGGTTTTATTTTATAAAAATAACTCTTTCAATCTCCACAAATAAGATTGTGATGAAATTATTGCACTCCCACTTCATATCCCAAGTATTTGTAACAATAATAAGCCTACTTATTTGGATGAAAGAAAAATTTGTTTTTTATTAATTTCATTTGCATTTGAATAACATACTATATGCACCAGTAAATCTTTTCATCCTCTTAAGTCTTATTGCTCACACCAGCAAAATTATTCTTCAGACAAAAAAACATTCTGCCTGCAGGAATAACCCAACTAGTTTTAAAATTAAATTTTTAACGTATTCATATGACTACAATTAAATAGGGTCTGCTCTAAATAGCTTGTGTCTTCTTTACTGCCACATCTTAGTATTTAAAATCTGTAAATATCTTTAATTGAATTCAAGAACCAACATTCAACCATAGAAATAAATCATTTTATTTTAGCATTATATATATGAGGAGCAAACCAAGCATTGGTTATTTGTAACCAAAACAAGCTTTAAACTTGTTTTGGTTACAAATAACAACATGCTTTTGTACCAGTTAATGAGGAGTTAAAAGAAAAACCAGTAAATTTAATTTTATTTTTTTAGAGAAAACACGGTTTGACTGTTTGCTCCTCATATATATATTAATATCTCACAAACAAAGCAACAAAAAATATGGTCGTCCATACTGCAAAAAGTCATAGGTCAAGTGACAGCTGGTTTTAAGAACAAAAATATTTTATTTTTGATTTGCAATTTTTTAAAAAAAATGTTCGACTACTGTAAGAAAGTATAAATGAAATAAGATCCCAAAACTGAAAATTTTTGACATGACTTACTACAGTATATCAACAAGGATATAGATAACTGTGTGGAAAAAGGTGAGTGGAGGGGAAAAAAAAAGTTTGTTTAGATCCCTTCAATGATACCAAAAAAATGAAAATCTTCTTTTTATTTATGAAATAAAGCAACATACCAATGTTTGTTAAATTAGTAATTGAAAATCATCAATTTCCACAGCATCTATTGTATGATGAATGGTGCATTACCCCTTTTTGCTGTAGAAGCATGGCGGGTTCCCCAGTAGATCTATTTCCATGAGAAATAAATTTGAACATTAATTGCTATTAAAGAAGGAAGCAAATTAATTATGGTAATTGGAAAATTTCTACAAGTTGTATCTTATGAAAAGGATGAAATAGATGTAGAAGCATTAGTGCTGTAGTGAAGCAAGTACAGATAGAAAGACAAAGAGTGCTTCAATTGATGAGAAATAACACTTATCGACTGTAGCAGTATGTCAAGATATCACCCAATTCCATAAATATATAAACCATTCCATTATTAATGGAGCATTACCCTAAAATTCAAAATATAGAAAAAAAAGGAAAGATTTGTCAAATTTTGAACAGTATAGTCTTACCATTATTCATACTCCATTACTAGCTCCAGTGTTTCAGTTGAAAATTAATGAAGCAGACCTGTTCCAGAAAAAGAAAAAAAATTAATCAAATAATAATAGATAGAAAAATAAAGATTGCTCATACTTGATGAAAAAATCCTCCAATGACAGCTGCAGCATTTCATATCCAAATTTCCATCATTTCTCATCAACGAATCCATGATATGCCCTGTACCTAAAATGTGAAACATAACTAGAAACGGTGAAAATGGAAGAAAGTCATCGAAATTCGAAGGAACACTATATTCTTACTTCATGGTCATTATTTATAGCTGCAATATTCCATGCGAGAAGTAATATGACAAAAGCAGACCTATACAAAAAAAAAAAATAATAATAATAGTAAAGGAGTAACAGATAGAAATATTTAGATTTTGCATAATATTTGACGAAGAATACCCTTTAATGACAGCATCAGCATTTGAAATTATCCATATTTCAACCATTGCTCACCAACGAGTCCATGATATGCCCTGTACCTGAAATGTGAATCATAACTAAAAATGGTGAAAATGCAAGAAAGTTACCGAAATTCAAAGGAACACTATATTCTTACATCATGGTCATTATTTATAGCTGCAATATTCCATGCGAGAAGTAACACGACAGAAGCAGACCTATACAAAAAATAATAATAATAATAAAGGAGTAACAGATAGAAATATTAAGATTATGCATAATATTTGATGAAGAATACCCTTTAATGACAGCATCAGCATTTGAAATTATCCATATTTCAACCACTTCTGACCAACTGATCTATGAAATGCCATTCACCTAAAATGTGAAATATATAATGAGAAATGATGAAAATTTAAGGATTCCAATAAATCTCTACTCAAAATTGTATCTTCTTACCTCATTAGTAACTTTCTTGCACTATAAAAACAGCAGGACATAAATGACCTAATTAAAAAAATGATAATCAAATTTTACCTGTAACCCAAGGTTAGGGGCCCTAGATGTGTGTACTATCAGTCGGAGCCAACTGAACACACGTTTTTTATAGAGGTCTGCTCCTCTCTCTCTCCCAGGCTTCTATACTGTTGGGTCGGTACCTTGAATGTAGTTCCCACTACTTAGTAATGGTCCGCTAAGAAAGACGATGCCTCCAACTAAAGTCATAACTTCGTCCATTAAAAATACCATATTCCACGGTATTTTCCCGACTTGAATCATTTTAAAAATGTTGATCCTTTGGATAGCACGTTCAACATGCACACGAGCACCAGCTATGTCTTTTGTTAAGTTTGCTTCTGCTTTGCTAAACTGTTTTTTTTCCCTTAAATATGGAGGTCTAATAACTTCAATAAAGTTTTCTTTACAAACGTTTTCAATCAAAAACCCTTTGTCGACCATAACATATCAACGTGGGGTTCGAGCATGTCACATATCCTGCTGTGTGAAAAAATTGCCAAATCAGATACACGACCACCATATCCTTTACTTATAAAAGTGATTAACCCATCTGGTGAGCCACAGACCATATATTTTAGGGTATGTTGTCCTTTATAATGGGAATAGGACATTATTCGGCACTTGAGACATTTTGGTGTTTCAACTTGCATCTCTGTACAGTCGATGACTACTCGTACATTCGGAAATTTTCGAAAACAATTTGGCATGTTCTCCATAATGGCATCTTTTGATGGCCATTCAATTACTGTTTGAAGAACTGCACACAAGGCATGCACAGTTTCTTCAAATAGTGTCCGGCATGTAGTTGGTGCACAACCAAACAAAATTGTCAGTACAGCAAAGCTTAAGTTTAATTTTATACGCATCATCGTAAGGATGATGCGTTCTGTAACCTTCAAATTTCTCTTTGGGCCATTTTTTAGTATTTCTGCCACGTACTCGGATAGTTGGTTTATTAATTCTACTGACCCTATTCCTGTCAAACTGTTTAACTGTTTCGAAGACAATTTCGAAACCTTTATCAAGATTTTCGACTCAAAATCACCACTGGTTACTTGAGTACCTTGTTCTCTGGTACTCTCGTTCAAGGCAAAAGTTCCCCCACCAGCATCTTGCAAAGAGAGAAGAGCTTCAGCAGCTGTAATCATCTCGCCATCACCTTCTGAAGGCAACCCTCTCTCAATACAAGCATGGTCATCATCCATTATAACTGTGATGGGAGGTTCATTGAGTTCTTTTTTCCTAAAATGTATACCAGTATTATTAACTAACATTAACAATGCTGGAAATTTAATTAGGGTTTCAGATTTAAATGAGGTAATATACAAAAATCTTTCAATTAAAATAGTTTAAGATTAAAACCATTATGGATAAAAAATATGTGGTAAACTTTTGTGCTACAAAAAAGAAAGTAAAAAAAATACTACATATAGTATATGTATGATTTCACAATTAGAGAAATATATACATAGTTAAAAAAATATTTTTAAAAGTATTTTTAAATGATTAATTGAATGTGAATTGTTTTCTCTTAAAAGAATTAAAAACTTTTTAGTCTACATTAGTGACTATTTTCACAATTGTCTTCAAAATTAATCAAAAAATATGAAATCAAAATTTATTAATTAGATACCTTATGTTGGTATTTTATGCATATGAATTAAAATACAGGAAATTTATCTGTCTTGGTGAACTTAGCATGGCAGGGACTTTAACCGATAACAAATTTCATAATCAAGATTAACTTCAACATAACTAATTTTTCAAAACATATGTATTGTACACATAATAAATAGTTCAAACAATGCAAAAAAAAAAAAAACAAACTTGAAAATGATTAACATGACTAGGATTTAAATGTAAAGTTCAATTACTTTCATGATTTTTAAATATGTTGCAAATATCAAATATACTAATACTTACACACATTTTACTATTACTTATCACACATGCATTTCACAGTAAATTTCCTGGAAGTAATGCAGTGTTTATGCACTATCCTCAATACTTTCGAGTCTATACTTGAAAGCGCCCTTGTTTCCGCAAAGATTAGTCTTTTTAGAATAATTTTTAAATGAAACTCTCTTACTTTATTATGGCATTGAATCTAGATGCACTAGCTTAAGCTTTTTTCTTTTTTTCTACACTTTTTTCAGTTGTATCTGTACAACACAGAGGTAAACATGCACTTGGAATCGTTGTTCGTTTTAGGACGGATCTCTGGCGTAGAGTACCTATTGGAATACATTTATATTACACACTGAAACGTTTTCATTCGTTTCAGTTACCTGAATCGGTTTAAAGAATTTAAGAACATTTCTAAATGAAAGTTGAGAGAATTTTTAAACCTTTATTTAACATTGTTTCAAAAAATACCTGGAAAGAAATAATCAGATGGCTGAAAATGCTTGGAGCAAACAACCATTCTATCGGAAATATCTTTTCCAATTTTCAGAACTCTCTTCCACTCAATACGGCGTGTTTTCTCTTTTGGAAATTGGTGAAAACTTAGTTCAGGATTCCTCCCTCCCTGGGAATTGCATTACAACAAAAGGATCTATCCTTTTTTACTTTTGGTCCATTCATAATTAACACCAAATACAATTTACTAAGTATGCGAAAAACAATGTACCACGCTAAAAACTCCGTACAAGTTAATGTTACAGTTGCAGTCTGTTACAGGCTTGGTCTAGTAGCGCAAAATTTCACGAGAGGGCGTATTGGACCGCTGGAATCGCCAATTACGTTATGAGCCAATCGTACTTCCACCATTGGTGCTCAGCTTGATACGGAAGGCGCAATTTACTTACTGCCTTCTTGGAGCTTTTATGTCCAAGTGGCATTAGAAACAACAGCAACCTTTACGTACTAAACTTCTTTATTGCACATCTATGTCTTTTGAAAGCATGTACATGTTTGCGTTATTTATGAAATCTTCCATCTATTTATTTTCACCCTAATTTATTTTCTTCCTTTCTACATCTTTCAGTTCCTTCCAATTCTTGAAGACAGCAGTAACATTTTAAAAACTTTCTCTGAACTTTTCGACCTTCCTTTTAAGCTGTTATTCAATATACTGGGCAATTCCATGAAAACAGGGACACCAACATAAAAAAAAAATTTTCTTTCATAGATACAGTTTTTTTTCCTCTAAGGCAAAAATATGTGAATTTTTATAAAATTATGCTTAAAAAGTTAGCAGTACCTTTTTGTAAGTTTTATAGGCAATGTTTGGCAAGTTTACTTTTGTCACAAGTGTTGTTGTCTTTAGAGAGGTTCGGAAGGTTAATCTTGTTTTCGTAAAGAAATTAACAGGTATGTATAAAATCCTATTATTTTATTGAAATTTAGTCTATATGTGAGGTTAGGCCAGTAAAGAATCTTTAAACTGTGATTATTGTATTGAAAATTAATTTTTATAAATTAGGCCTCATAGTAATGTAACATCAGTCACAAAAATTTATAAAAGTTTTTATTACTTAAAGAAAATTAGTGTTAAGAATACAAAAAGCCATATTCTCTTCATTCATGATAGTATCTTAAATATCAATTACTTAAATAGTTAATAATAGTTCAATTTATGAGTTAAAAACTTCTTTGAAATATGTAACATCAGTCACATTGTAACATCAGTCACTTTTCTCTTTTCCAGTTTGAAACTTAAACACTGCACAAATAGCATTGACTGCTGCAGAAAGGCAAAAAAAGAGGCAAGATAAATTAAAGAAGGAAGGAAATTATGAAGATTACAAAAAGAAAAACAATGCAGAAGCTGAAAGGACTAGAGATAAAAAGAGAAATGACCTAGCCAAGTTAACTAAGTCAGTTCAAAATAGAGTTAAAAGAGAAATCAAAGAAAACGTTTGAAAAATAATAGAAAAATGTAGAGCATTAAAAAACTTAAAATTTCAAGTAGCAGTGACATAACCCCTTTTCCAAAATAATAAAACTTTAGGAAAAGCTGTAGCTCGTGCAAAGCGTACCCTGCCTACATCTCCACGAAAGCAGAAGGCTGTCATAAAAAAATGATTTGACAATGAAAATGGTGAAACAGGTGCTCCTAGTAAGCATTTTTACAGCAGCACTGTACCACTCAGGTAGAATTCATCCATATGTGATAGCCTCAGATGAACTGTCTCATTCTAAAGAGATTGTGATTCCTCTCATAACAAGAATGCTGGAAAAGATTCCACAAGAAATTGAAGTCTTACATATTTGGTCAGATGGCCCAATTCAAAAACAAGTTCATTGTAGACACAATATCCATGTTACAGAAAAAATATAAATTGTTAATTACATCGAAATATTTTGCTACTTCACATGGGAAAGGCCCAGTGGACGGCATTGGCGGCTCTGTAAAGAGGCAGGTAGAGGAAGCTGTAAAAAAGAAAGCATACGCAAAAAATTTCGTAAATGCCGCAGCTTCAAGCAGTGTGAAAATCTTTGAGATCTCCTCGTACGGTTTACAGTTGCATTATAAAGAGTTAAATTTGAATAAAATATTTTCTGATTCAGAGCTATATCACGCAGAAACACTTTTTGGAAGTGGTACACAAAATCACCAAAAGCTCCAAATTATCTAAAACATCATTTGCGTGTTCAAAACCAAGAGAACAAGTTCCAGAATTGGTGGGCACAATTAGAGAGTGGGTTCTTGTGTAATACGATGGACAGCTCTATCCAGGTGAAGTCCTAGCCATTGAAAACTATGAATACTTGGTCAGTGTTATGATTCCAATAGGGAAGCATTGGAAATGGTCTGACAATGTTGATGAAATTAATTATTCACAAGAAGAAATGATAAGAAATCTTAGTACACCAGATGTAGTAAAGGCACGAGGACACTTTTCATTTCCTGAATAGCACTAAAAACATCACTTTTATAATTATATTCATTTACTATTGTTTATTTTTTCTCATTTAGGTAGATAAGTGTAATTTTGTAAAAAAAAATAGCTAATTTGACTTTTAAGGAGAAATAAATTATAATTTGAACCAATTAATGTTGGTGTAACATCAGGCACAAAATGTTTGTAACATCAGTCAAAAAATTTCCTCCACTGTAAATTTTAGAGTTTTTAAAATGAAACAAAGTGTATTCATAAAGTTTGAAATCTCTACTTGACTGGAAAAAAATAATTTTAATCTTCGTGTTCTTAGTTTGAGGAGAATTTCAATTGATATAAAAGTTGTTTTTCCTAATGTCTCTTCTGTGTAACATCAGTCACAATTTTTGATTTACCTTAATTCCACACAAAAAAGCTTTTTATGTCTAAAAACAGGTATGGGCTGCATTAATGTACTCTATCATAGTATTTT
The DNA here is from genome assembly GCA_038502835.1 of Octonoba sinensis. NCBI lineage: Eukaryota > Metazoa > Arthropoda > Arachnida > Araneae > Uloboridae > Octonoba > Octonoba sinensis. The sequence continues at coordinate 8,527,063 of CM076606.1, read as the reverse complement.
AGATCAATTTCAGAAAAATAAAATTAAATTTCAAGACAGTGTGGATTTTAAAAGTTAAAAAACTCAGTCAAATTGTAACGTCAGTCACCGTGGAATGACCCACTGTTATCTATGCCTTAAACTAATTAATATTTGACGTCCATAGTTACATCATTCGGTTCAAAGCCAGTATATAGTAGGGAAGAAGGGGAAGATTTTGTAAAATTCTAACGCCTCTTATTTTCCAGCTTTCCTAGATATTTTGACAAATAATTTGCAATTTTTATTAATATATTTCACTTAACGTGGATCAGTTACTATTAAATTTTGCGATACGATACGTTACTGCCATCATGCAAAAAAAAAAAAAAAAAAAAACCTTTGGTAAAACGATATTTATAAATTTGTCCAATGATTAGCCCAGAAACGTAACATAATATTCGTGTTTATTATCGTAATTGACAGATTTTAACAAATTCATTTCTATTTTCTTAAATGTATTTCCATTCATAACTCAATTTTCAATTACCGATTCTTTGGAGTGGCAACACCTAAGTTTGTTTATATCGAGCGATTATTCTCATGTTTACATCGATTGTTGAACTCATAGCCCGCAGATGTTCTGCGGGGAATCGGATAGTTTTTATTAATTTCGTTACTTGCAAATTACGTTGTATTAACTGAAATCGTTATTAATTTCCCTTGGTAATACCCAAAATAGGCCGTAATTTAGATGTAAGATTGGCAACCCATAACTTAGGCTTCCCTCCATCTTGTTTTGCTAAATTTAATTTAATAATCTTTTATCTCAGTGGCAACACGTTGGTTAGATATTTCTTTTCCTTCTGCCTTTTGCTTTTTTACAATTAATTTTGTAGTTAAATATCTTGACTAGCAACAGATTTTTTTTTTTTTTTTGAGGATTTCTGTACAGCATCGACACGTAATACTATTGTTATTATATATCAAAGCTGCCCTCCAGTCGATTCAAAAGGGCTACACCAAGCAAATAATCAACATATACAGAGTACTGGACAAACTCCAGGTATTATATATCAACGAGGAACTCTCGGCAATTTTTTTTTCTTGTAATGTTTAATTTCATCATAACCCATCTTTCTCTACCTGGCAAAAATCTCATTAATCTGACATGGGTTTTAGTCAATATGCTTATTTTTATAATTCGTCTATTAAAGTGAGCCAACCGACTAATATGCCCGTTTAACCTTTACACAGAAAAATCAATTCTACCATAATGTCTTTTTAAAATATTCCGAAACATTTTAAATACTTTGACCTTATCGGCAGAGAAATACTTTCACATTCTAGTTTGGGAATGTGCTGAATTCTTGAAATTGTTTCGAAGGCGAAATATTTATATTCATAGAATGAAAGGACGACAGGGCTTTTATTCGAAGATAATGAGGTTGGTTATTGCATAAATTAAACTTTGGGCTATCTGATTTAAATAGGGCGATATCGTAAAACGTTTTTGAAAGCATATTTGACTCGAAAATTTATTATCTATATACAACTAGGAAAAGCCAAAGCAGTTAAGAGCCATTTCCTTCTCTGTTTTCCCAAACGATTTTCTTATTTTTTTTCTGTTTAGCAGATATTGACGCGTTTTAGTGATATCAATTTAAAAATTTTGGAAACAATTTATTATTTGTTAATTATTTCCACCTTTCTACTGTCAGGCAAGCGTCGTTTATAAATGTTATGTGATATTGTTATAGATAGCACATGACATGTCTCTTTGAGTAAGTGTTTAAGGTATACATATACGTTGGAAATCGCAAAAATTGACCCAAATATGCATTTTTGTTTTTTCATTCTAAAATAGTCACCCATTAAATATCTTTAAAAGGATACCAATAAATTTCTTATTGGAAAAATAATTTTTTATTTACATTGTTTCGTAAAGGTAATTGATAATTAAATCTTAATTAATTAAATAAATATTTAATTTTTTTAAATATTTTTTATGCAAATATGTTATATTTTATGCATCTACAGTCCTCACAAAATTTAGTAAAACTCGCATAAAAATATTGTCTTTTATAATTACTTGTATATAAATTCGCTAACTTTAAATCCATTTTAAGCAGAATTGCTAATTTTAAGGTATGTTTGTTCGCCAACGGTGATATCTTAAGATGATATTCAACCGATTTTTAAACTTTTGACTCTATAATTCAGGTAATTTAGAGAATGGGCTTTACCAAAAAACAAAAATTTTGATCAAAAATGGATTTTTTTGGTTATTTTACAATATTTTTATTTTGTTAAAAATGCTGTTTTTATGATACTTTTCAGGTTAATTGTTATAACTCAAAAAATATTTTAGTTAGACATTATATTTTGGTAGAGCCCATGTATGAATACCTTCTCTCTCTTTGATTTCCAGTACGAAATTTGGTACAAAATTAATTATATTTGTGTTAATTACCTTTACGATGAAACCTTAATTAGTGAATTAAATTTGTATTAATTAAGTAATTATTAATTTTGAAAAAATCATGCAAAAATGTTACATTTTATACTCTTATAATCCTGTTGAAATTTAAAAAGACTGACATTAAAATTAAAAAAAAAACTTGTCCATTGTATATGTATACCTTAAGTAATAAATATAAAACTCATTGTTAAAAATAGTTAGTTTCCATCAAGCAGTAATATTAAAAGCATCTATAGTAAGAGTTTGAGTGAAGTATTACCTGAAACAACGGAGTAAAAAATACGAATACTGTATGGAAGCAAACGTTTAAGTTTTATTCAAATGCCAACAATTAGCAACAGAAGGAATCACAGACCGTTTAGCAGTCAAAGGAATAGAATGAACAGATTTAACAGCAGAATAAATAGTTTTTAACTCCTTGTCGCTAAGATCTTTATAAATTTCAGAATAAGGACCAGAAGCAGTTTTCTCAAAAGAATCTCACTCGTCTATGCTTGCAACAGAGCACTTTTATATTCAATGGTAAATTCTATGCAATGGTAGATGGCCTGGCCATGGGAAGTCCTCTTAGACCTATTTTAAGTGATTTTTATATACATTATTTTAAGGAAAAACTATTCCGGAAATTTAAATTTCAATTTTATGTTCGTTATACTGTTAAAAATTTCCGTAAGAAAACAATAATATAACCATTTATTTGATTGTTATTTTACCATATTTAATTGATGAGAACAATAAAAGAGCCATTGAGAAAAATTCTTGGTAAAGCACAACTTAATTTTAAAGAACTAATGACTGTGCTGGCCGAGGTTGGTTGAGAGTGTGGTAAATCACAGACATATCACTTATGTCTCTGATTGTGCATCTGAGCCAAAACCTCTTACTCCGGCTGATTGCATGCTTGCTGGACACAATCAAAACTTTCCATATGGTTTTGTAGAATTGCTACACTCCTCTTCATCAAGAGATATCCTGCTCAAGGGGCAACACTACCAAACAAAGTTGCTGGGGCAGACCTGGTGGGTACACTAGCATATCGACTGTCTTTTGACGCGGTTAATTAGAAAATTATTTAGCCAGGGAAGTACAGAAACAATACTATGAGAAAGAAATAGTATTGTTTCTGTACTTCCCTGATTAAATAATTTTCCGGTGCACGTCTGACAATAAACATTCTTTGAACAGAGAGGATTATTCGTTTGTGAAATATAATTTATTATGGAAGTTTTCGGATTTACACAATTCATTTTCTCCCGAAACAACACGCAATTCAGATGATCAGTTAAGATTATTCGCCTTACCTTCAACAGAGAATGAAAATCCTCTAACTTTATAAGTGGATCTCTAAAATCTAGTAAGCAAAGGGGTTCAGTACTGTTGCTGTTGATCTACCCTCAAAATTTTTCAGATTATCCCCTGGTTCTACGATTTCTTTCGGTCATTTAACAATACTTTCCTTCAGTCAGCCTGGTACAGAACACCACATGTCATCATTAGCAAGATTTTGAACAGAAAGTCCTCTAGTAAGGCGATCAGCAGAATTCAACCGTCCTGAGCAGGGGTGCCAGGAGTTTGGGTCAGTAACCGCCAGAATTTCTGTAACCCTAGTGTTAACAAAGGGCATCTATGGCTTGGAAGAATTTTTTATCCAATAAATAACAATGCTGGAATCAGACCAAATATAGAATCTTCTGCAGATATCATTAAACACTTCTGATAAATATTTACAAAGTCTTGCTGCAATTGTTGCTGCCACTAACTCTAGACGAGGTAACGTTAAAGTTTTGGGGGAGCAACCCTGCTCTTCAAAATTATAAAATTTGTCTTGACCTCATCACTTTTATCACAGTGCCGGAAATAGGCCACCGCGCCAAAGGCTTTCTCACTAGCATCTCCAAAAATGTGAATAGATACTTCTCTTTCGAAATCACAATCTCTGAAATATTTTCTAGGAACTGACACTATATTCAATTTGCTAATCTCCAATTTTATTTTTTCAAATTCATTTTCTAAGTCTAGAGAAATATTTTGAACCCAGTCGGAACCATTAACCCAGTTTTTGTAACATAATTTTAATTCTGACAACGAAGGGAGATATGTACCCGACTGGATCATATATTTTAGCTGCTAGTTGAAGAATTGATCGTTTGATTGCCGTTTTATATTCCAATACACTTTGCTGTAATAAATCAGATTCTATTCTGATCAAATCTTGTTCGGTATATGCTACTGGAACTGAAATAATGGCAAACAAATTCAGTAATTATTAACACATTTTAGATAATTGTAGTTATTTTACCTGTCTGAAGATGTAAAAGGATCATTTCGCCTAATATTAGGGCAGGTAAGAGAAATTACCCGTTGTTTAACTACTTCAAAAAATGCTTTAAAATTGAAAAAAATATATTTTATGTATGTGATACAATATCCTTTCATTCGTCAGTAAATACGGATGTTTTACTCGCTTTTCATTGAAACCCAATTCATTTGAGAATATAAATATAATCTTCAAATTATAATTGAATATCTCTTAAAGGAAAAGTATTGGAAGAATGTGAACAATTCCAATTTACTCTTATCTCAGTTTTCTCACATGGTTTAAATACCGCTGCATCTTCATTGGATATTCCAATGATATAAATCACTACAATGGTATAAGTCAATTGATCCCCCACCTTATTTAGTTAAATCAGATTCAATAGTATGTGTACAGCCCGCTCTTTACTATTGGAAGTTAGATTAAGTAATACCTTTTAATTGCTTAAGACGATTATAGCATTTGATGCGTATGTCTGCCTTAAACGATTTAACACCGAGATATTTTATCATAGAAAATCGAACATTTCATTGGCTTCATTATTATCATTCCATGTAAAACGGCTGCACCTAATTTAAAAGGCAATTTATTTCTTAAAACGGTAACTTCAGAATTATTTTAAAAGTAAATATCGAGGCATGTTTTAAGAATATTTTCAACAAGTATCCATTTATAAAAAAAATCGACGCACGTGTTCTATCTAACTTTTTTAATAAAATAAAAGAGAAAACAGATTTTTGGAAAAAAAATGAGAAAAAAAAAAGTTTAGTATCCTGTACAAAATTGCTAAAAATTTAAATGTCGAAAATTAAGTAATTCATTGACTATTTATAAATAAAATGAATTTGAAATTCTCTTATGCATTACGAGAACCAATCGTCGGTCTGCCTGTTCATCGGCCCTAATAACTTTAACAAATTATTCGGCTGAAACAAAACTTTATTTTTTCAACTTAAAAGTTTACTTTATGAAATCTCAGTGCCTCGCTTCATTTTTTGTTTAAAAAAAACTATTCTGTCTCTTTTGCGCACATTTGAACAAAAATATTTTTAATATTTCAGAATATTTAATATTATCTTCTACGGAAAAAACTCATGCCTTTTTTATCTAAAAACCACTAATGCTAAGAGTACCGAGACTATTTTTCTTCACGATTCTGTGCATCCGCAAATGATCTATGTCTCCACCAATTTGAGAAAAATGTTTCCACGCATTTTAATAGTTGTGTTACATGAAATAGAAAAAAAATTACAAGAAAAAACCAAAATTATTCATTACAGATTTAAACATTTAAACTTCAAATTAATGATTTAATTGAAAAGTTAAATTGAAAATTAGAGGTTGCTTTTTTATGGCGCAAAAGAATCTAACCATTTGATTCAAACCATAACATTTCAAATGATTTCTAAATCACGAATTTTCATTCACTTCTTAAATTTTGATATTTTTTCTTTTTTCTGACAATTTCGATTTCTTTTCTTTTTTTTACTTTGTAATTCACTTTAATATTTTATTTTTATTTTATACTTATACACATTGAAATACTGTGCTTGAATATTCCACGTTTCCTATTACTGAAAAGTATTGTGAAATAATTGAAAGAATCAAATTAATAGAGCTTTCACAGAAGCTAATGGTTTTTGTGTCACGCAAAAATGTCTAATTTTGTTTCTATTTTGATGTCATTTCATTTGCACAGAAATTCATAGTAATTGCGTAGTGTATCGAAAAATTATAATAACCATTGAAATTTCAGGTTCGTCTCAACACCACATAACTTGAGAGCCTTTATTTCAACTTTAAATCACGATGCAAAGTTTGATGCCTAGTGTACTAACTTCTTCCAAAAAAAAAAACTGCATTCTCTTGTTCAACATGTTATGTATTGAATAGATTATATAACTAGTATATTAAATAATTTATTTTCCCATGTGAAACAAAGTTTATTTTACAAATATTCCATTGTTGTAACAACTGTAGCAAATACCAACTAAAAAGTTTTTGAAACAAAATTGAGCTGAGATTTCCTTTATTGAAATCCTAGATTTCAGACCACCGGACTTTTTACTTTCTCACAAATATTGGTATGAATAAATTTTTTTTCTTTTTATGTAATCTCCAGGCAATACTGGCAACTACTGATTATATCCATCTTTTTCTTTCCTTACCTTTGATTCATTCTTGGAAAAATATTGAAAGAATAATGTTATTCTTTCTACATTATTTCTATGTTTGAAAAAATGTATTGTAAAACCAAAATATGATTTTTGACTTGGATAAAAATAGGATGTTCAGCTGTGTGGTTGTTTATTTCATAACTTTTTTCTTTCTATTGGTTTTAATTTTTCTTTTTTAATTTGGTATGCATTATTTATTTTTTATTCATGAATTTATCGTTCTTAGTTTTTAATTGTTTTGTTGTACGATTATTTTTCTTATTATTTTAATTTCTGAGTTTTATTTTTTAAATTTGACTTTCCTTTTGTATTGCTTTTTTTTATTTATTCGCTTATTTGAAAGACGTTGACTTCAATACGAATATTTATATGAAAATACTCCTTCTAGAGTAAAAAAATAAAAATTATTCCTTTTGCATAACGGCTGTAAAGAAAAACACTCTCAACGTTCTACCCTCAAGCTCATAATTAAGAATAGGTTTGTAATTGGATTTTTATGAGGTACGAGTTTCCCCCCTACCAGTATATTGGGTTACTTCTAAGGTAAGCAGCTTTTTTTTTTTCAAGAAGATTTGTTTGTTGAAGTTTGTTATTCAAGAGATTTATTTTTAAATAACAAACTTCCAAACAGTGCCATTTCCTCATCTTTTTGATGAATATTTCGTTGTGTGACTATTCCTCTAGGAGAAGTTATTTATTTTTTTGTTTTTTTAGTACATTATTTCCCAGGTTACTGTAATTCATTTTACTGTGAGCTGTTATTTAAATTAATTTTAGAAGGAGCACTTGTTTCTTTAATTATACTCTCCATCCTTTTAAAATAACATATTTTTTGTTGCAGCATAAATTGCTTTCTATCCAAAGAGAGCAAATTTATTGCACACTTTAGAGCGAACATTCAGTTTCCTTTAAAATGTATTACACATTATTTCGAGGAAAATTTTTATTTAATACGGTCTTCATCAGGTACTGTATTTTCTTCGAAATATTCCCTTTTCGATGCACCCTCACCATCAACTCTTGTATGGATAAATTTTATTTGTATTTTTATAAAACTTTATATTTACAGTTTAGACTGGAAACGCACTGGAAAGCATTGATATACTACATTAGCCTAAGGGGCCGTTCATAAATGATGTCACGCTTTTTTGTCATATATTTGACTCCCTCCCCCCTTTGTCACAATATGTCGCACTTCAGTGGACCCCTCCCCCCCCCCTTTGCCACACTTTGTCACAATTTCACGAACCCTCCTCCCCCCTAAAAGCGTGACATCATTTTTTGTGGTTTTGTAAAATAGAGATACATTTGTGTTTTTATATTTTTTTACAGGCTGAAGAAATGTATCCAACAGCTAGCTGTCAAAATACTTCGCGAGAAATCCGTTTGAAAATAATTCAATCTACGGCGGTATTGGCGATGAAAATATTCTCGCCAATCTTTCGAGCAACCCTGTCCGTCGCCTGCGAAACGCCACATGAAGCAGACGAGAGAGATAGCATCGGTCACTGTTCGGTCGAGTCGTTCCGAGCGACACGCCTCATTTAAGCCTCATTCTCAGCACTGTATTCAATTGGATGCTAATGCCGAAAGCTAAAATCCCGACATCGGGGGCATTCGGAAAACTCCGACGTCATGATGTCTGCGGTAAGTTAATTTGTTATCTTCTTGCTTCCTCGTTTTTGTGTGTGTGTGTGTGTGAGAGAATTCTTAGTCTTCTCCAAGTTTTCATATGCGCCTTTCCTTTTCTTTAGGTTATATATCTCCGAATAATGTTGTTTGCATTCCAAGGGTATTAAAGGAATAAATTATTACATAATTAAAACATTAATTTAATCTATAACATTATTCTAAGCACTTATATTACTCCTATATTGAAGATAGTTAGTAAAAAAACTGTTTGTAACACATTTTACGTTTCAAAATATTTAAATATGTGTGCTCCAAATATGATTTTAATTAATGCATTCCAAACTTCGTGAAGTTAATGATTCATACTGAAATGATATACTTAATTAGTTCTGAACTATGTCAAAATCTCTTAAACATTTTATCTGTTGTCATAAACATTAATTGTTATGGCTTCTAACAACAATTGTTCAAGTTTTTATTGTGTAAAATTTTCTCTTTGAACATAGTTCCTTAAATTCAGTATAGTACACTGTTTTCTTTTATTAAAATCTGCTTGAACAAAAGGAAAAAAAAGTGTTCTGGTTTCATGCTGCTGAATATTTAGTGCATCAAAAAAAAGTATACTTTTAAAAACTTATTCCTCTTTTTGTAACAGTATCTTCTTTTTGTATGCAACATTACCTATCCTTATTGTTATAGTTAGAATTAAATAATTGAGGCGTTGATATAAGAGAGGTAGTACGGCAGAAATCCTAAAGAGGTCCCTTTAGAATACCTAAACCCTGTCTGGAGTCACATCACATTTGTGAATATGATGACCTAATTCAACCTTATTTATGGATTTTAGTGGAGAAATGACTTCAGACAGGTTTTATGTCTTCTAAAAATTTTTAGGGTTTCTGACTTACTGCCTTTCCCATGTCAACGGCTTAATTATTTTAATCCATTTTATTTATTTTCAAATAGTTTAAATTAATGTTTAATGCGTTCCCTTGAAGTCGTGAATGATTTTTTTGCCATTATTCAACAAATCATTCAAGTCTCGCATTTGGATTGATAAAATTCTTTTTAAGATCAAGTGTTTTTTTTTTTCAGAAAAATATTTCAAGCTTTGTTTTCTCATTGTAACTAAACCACACAAGTTGGTAAATACCATGTAGAGGTCATATTTTTAAAATTAATTGATTTAATTAAAATAGTTATCAGACTCGAGCACCAGATTATTTATAAAGCAATTCGTGAAGGTTGTTTCAATTTACAATTAACACATAATGATATTATAATCTTTCGTAAAGAAAAATAAAAATTTTCTTATTGTCTCTTAAAAGTGCGATCGTGAAGGGAATAACATTTAAAAATTTTAAACTCTTGTCCGTTTTCTATTTCGTACATGCAAAGCCCGGTCAAGCAAGGCAGGCTCTACCAATATTGTATACAACTGATTTCTCCAATCCTTTCCTTCAATTTCGTTTGGAAAAAAAAATTTACTGAGAAGCCACGTTTTGAAAATAAAGATAATGATTATATCATTTTGTGACAACTTGTTTTGTCAAACATTTACCTATGCTTAAGAAATATTCTAAGCATTTTACTTTTAAAACGTACTTTGTTATGTTTGCCAGAATATAGCACAGTTTTTAGTGTTTTCATTCATTTTTGTGTTTTGGTTTCAGACTTCTTTTTTTTTTAAACCATTTATTTACCTTATTCTTTTATTTATTGTGCAAAAATAGTTTTACGCGTATCTTTGCTCACCACGCATTTTTATACCTCTTTAATACCAAATCTCCCTTTTTAGCCTACTTTCCCGTAAAAGTAAAAAAAAATAATAATAAAGCATGAAAGAAGGCTTAATGTATCGTGAAAATATCGTTAAAAATCAAGAAAAGTCAAAAATAAGTAAAGTAATTAAATAAAGATTGAAAAATAAAAAAATTGAAAGTAGGGTATTGAGATGGGGAAAAAGTGTGTCTGTCGGTCTGTCTGTCTGTCTGTCTGTCTGTCTGTCTGTCTGTCGGTCTGTCTGTCGGTCTGTCTGTCGGTCTGTCTGTCGGTCTGTCTGTCTGTCGGTCTGTCGGTCTGTCCCCCCCTAATAACTTTTGAACGAATTGTCCGATTGGAAAAATTCTTTTTGCATTCGAAAGATCTCGGCGAGGACATCTCATTTCTATATTTCACTTTTTGATTTGAACAATTTTTTGTTCAATTTTGAACAGTTCAAAAAATTTTAACATTAGCGCCTATGGACAAAATTGAAGCAAATTCTGTAAACTCTGGGCACAAGAGCCAAGTTCCTATTGAAAGCTTATTGAAAGGAGTTCTCGGCGTGAAATATTGATTTGAACAGTTTTTGTTCATTTTTGAACAGTTCAAAAAATTAACACAGAGCTTACGGGGAAATTTCAACCCTATATAAATCCTGATCTAACGGACCGATTTGCTTGGAACAAACTTTATCGGAAAGCTCTTATAACGTAGAACATGTAGAAATAGAAAGTTTATCCAGAACGTACGAGCCTATTTTGCTATGAAATTTTTTGATCGGGATTTTCAAGGATATTTCTCAGTGAATCAATGAGTGAAATAATGAATGAATGAATAAATGAAAGAGTGAAAGAATAAATCAATGAATAAATGAATGAGGAAAAGAATGAATGAATAAATTATTGAATAAATGAAAATATAAATAAATGAGTGAATAAATACATGAATGCGTAAATGAATGAATAAACACTTGAATGAGGTAACGAATGAATGAATAAATGCATGGCTGAATAAATGAAAGAATGAATGAGTGAGTGAATGAATATGTATTATCCGTTGAAAAAGGTATATTTTCAATAATTAGAACTAAAGATAAATAATAAAGAGAGAGAAAGAGATAGCTAGATTATAAATTTGAATTTGGTGTATACGGGAAAGTAGGCTCGTATAGTTCTAGACGGAACTTCTTGTTTTCTCTTTAATTCACCAGAAAAATTCTCTGTCATATATTTGGAGAAATGCGCAACAGCACATTTTGACGTAAAATTACATATTCACCCATTTGCTTTTTGACATTTAGTTTCCCCCTTTTCCCCATACGCCTAGTCACAAGGGGGGAGGTGACGTTTAAAGCACCTGCATAACTTCCCTCTTCAATCAATACGAATGAAATATTTTTGTGGTCAACTAAAAGTCAGCAATTCCTCGATTCCCACATTTTTTTTCTTCCTTCTTTATTATAATTTTTTAAAAATATTTTACATTTATGTTTTGACACATCGTGTTAGTGTTAATTTTCACACCAAAAGTACTTAACAGGAAAGCAAAGAACGAATATAAGGGTGTCAGAAACTTGCTAATTTTTAATGCAATTTAGTAATGTTTTCTGTAATAGTAATGAAATTTCAAAATATGTCATTAATATTAAGTTAATTTTTATCACCTGAGCCTATCAACGACAAAATCGGCGCGTCTCAAGAAAAACAAGAAGTTCCGTCTAGAACTATACGAGCCTTCTTTCGCCGATACACCAAATTCAAATTTATAATCTTGCTACCCCTTTCTTCATTTAGCTTTAGCTCTTAATTACTTCAAAGATACTTTTTTTCCACTGGTAATGCACATACATTCACTCGCTCATTCATTCTTTCATTTATTTAGTCATTCATTTACTCAGTCATTCATTATTCATTGATTCATTTAATCATTCATGTATTTATTCAGTCATTTACTTATTCATGTATTTATTTTCAAATTCATTCACTCATTTATTCATTCATTCATTTATTCATTGAAAAATATCGATAAAAATACCGATCAAAAAATTTCATAGGAAAATCGGCTCTTTCAGTTCTTGTTGAACTTCATATCTGTACACGTTCTGCGTCGTAACATCTGATAAAGTTTGTTGCACGAAAATCCGTCGGTTAGATGAGGATTTATATAGGATTGAAATTTCCCCGTAGGCGCTAATGTTATTTTTTTAATTTTTTTGAACTGTTCAAATCAATATTTCACACCGAAAGCTATTACCAATAAGATTTCTTATAGAAACTTGGATCTTGTGCCCAGAGTTTACATACTTTGCTTCATTTTTGCCCAAAGGCACTAATGTTAAAAATTATTGAACTGCTCAAAATTGAACGAAAAAATTAGGGAAATGAGATGTCCTCGCCAAAAACATTCGAATGCAAAAAAAAAAAAAATCCAATCGGACAATTTGTTCAAAAGTTATTAGGGGGCACAGACACACCGACCGACACACTTTTTCCCCACCTCAGAAATCTACTTTCATTTTTTTTTTATTTTTCGATATTTATTTAATTACTTCACTTTTTTTACTTTTCTTTATTTTTAACGATATTTTTACGATACATTAAGGCTTCTTTCATGCTTTATTTTTTTTTTTACTTGTACGGGAAAGTAGGCTAAAAGTTGAGGGGATCTTTTTAACACAGGCGATTTTTTAAATTTCATTAAATGAATTTATATTACATAAACATTAAAAGTAAAATTCAAGACTTAAAAAAATCTTTGGATGCTAAAAATTTTAATACATCCAACAACTTTAATATATTAAGCAGAGATGGAAAAATATCTGTCAATGACACCAGTAAAAGTTGTTTGCAATTTATATCCTAATTTTTAAGTAAAAATTTTCCGTAAAACGTTACTCTAAGTGGATTGAAGAATAAAAACAAATTCTTGTTAATATAAAATGGAAAAGTTTTCAAGCATAAGAAATGGATTGTTTTTTTTTTGCTTTTTTATGCGCTACGTTGGAGCAATACAGACCGGAAATGTCACAGGAAAGCGAAATAGACGGCGAAATCTTACCTCGTGATTTTGTCTGGAGCGAGAGGAAAGAAGTTAAACAAGTTTACACGGGTTAAAAATAAAATAAATTATTAATTAATTAGCTTAATGCCTTTATATTTGTTATAGCACGGTGTTCAGATTTATAAAGATATAAAAATATTAGCCTAACTAACAAATAAACAGTTAAAATAAATAAAAAAGAAAAAAGGACTGACTTGTGGCTTTGTCGTTTGTTTGCTTTTAATCCAGACTACGTGTTAAGATAAGGAAAAAACCCAGTGCAGTTTGTGAATTTAATTCTGTAGTTGACAATGTTTAGCATTTGTAAATTCTAATATATTTCCGATTTTCTAAATTTATTTGGTACTTCTTTACACATAAAATGTGAGGTTGTTCAAAATAAACGTAATCAAATGTAACAAGATCAGTAGTGCACCCAGGATATTCTTTATTGTTTTCACCGTCACTGGGTCCTTAACAATTGTCTATATTTAGTATACTACACACACGCATGGCACTAGATTATGAATGGGTGACATGGATACATAAGCAGCAAATGCAATACAATCAACGTATTCTTGCTTTCATTTTTTTTTTTAAATCGATATTTCATCAATTGCGATTGTGCATTCGGCTCGCATGCAATTCTAGTTCGGAGATAAGTCGTTAGAACGCTGAGCTCTGTAAACTACATTTTTGTACAAGGGTACTGCAATGGCAGCAAAGCGACAAACCAGTTACTCAGTTAATTTTTTCAAGAGAGGAGGTTGGCTTCTTTCATCCCTTCACATTGAATCGCGATTTCCACTAAAAATAGTTTCCATCGAAGCTACATACTAAAAAAGAAAAAAAAGTCAATATAAAAAAGGAACATATATTTATTACAAGTGATTTCTCTTCCTGATATTTACCGAGGCGCTACTCTAGATTTCCAGTGTCTGTAAAAGTATTAATGTATCGAGAAAAGTTAATTAAGAATTTATTCCTAGTAATCAAGCATTGGCTAAAGATTTTGGAGTAATCAAACTATGAAAAGAGCCTAGTTTTAAAATACAAACATTGAGTTAGTTTGATTTTCTTAACGAATAAAATATCAGATGACGTAAAAACGTATCGCTATGTAGCATACATGAAGACCGAGCTTTTCTTTTGATGATTAAAACCTTTTTTTTAACAAAGCATATTTAAATAATTTATCAACTCTATGCATTTTTTTTTGAGATACATAGAAAATGAATTTTCTTATGTATATATATATTTATATACATCATCACTGTCATTTAAACATCTTTACTATGCTTACATCCAAAAAAAAATTACTGTATATTTTATGTTTTTTCATTAAAGCGTTTTTTTAAAAATTCATCGTGTGTGAAAAATTCGTAAAAAAATTGCTTTAATTTTTTTTAAAAAAATTTCTGGATTGCTAAGAATATCTTCATTTCCTGTAGTCAAGCCCGACGATGCTTCCACACCTTAAAATTTTACTTCCGAGGTTATACATTTTTTGTTCAACTTCGTGCAAATTCTTTTTCTTCCCTTCTTATGTTTAAGCCACTAAAAGTAGTACAAATACTCCACGTCAGACTTCGTGAAATAAAAGTACTAACGAATGGGATATTTAACCCAATCACTCTGAAACTATTAATTCTAACAGCATCCCAAGCAATATTCCCAACAATCCCTCCTGAAACAATGATTGTAACCCTCCCATTAACGAGCATAACATCTCTAACTCGGATATCCAACGCATGTTCATGCAGTTAATGCAACATTGGTTAACTGCATTTGACTTTTGTCCCCCCCCCCCCTTCGTATGTTTTGTTGTTCGCATTTTCTCTTTTCTCCCGCCGATGTTTTCCATTGGCTCTCAGTTTTTGCTCATTCATGCTTCCTATTGTTCTATTCGATCTTATTGCTATCCCGGCTCTTTTTGTCCCGCCTCCTTTGTGTTTTCTACTATTCCTTCTAATTTACTTTTAATCTTTTGCAATTAATGTTTTTCTAATGTTTTTATTAAATGTTCAACTTACTTAGCCCTTTCGTGCTAGGCTTTTCATTCAAATTATCATTACTTTTCCTTCTAAAGCCCCTAAATATTCAGGACAGGTAAAGAGAGGATCTCTCGCACCTGATGAAAATGTTCACTTGCTTACTTTGTGAAATAGGCGATACAAAAATCAAAGCTTATAACAGAAGCCTAAAAATAGTATCACGATCTTTTGAATTAAATTTAGAGGGGTTATGGGAATAAAATACTTTATTAGAAACTTGGCTGTAATCATTCATTTATTTCGATGTCAAAATGTAACAACTCTTGAAAGAGGAAAAAAATAGCTCTTCCATATTGAAAGATAATCAGTTTTCTTTAACAATCTTTTTCTTTTATTAAAAGCGATAGACAAACAATAGAGAATAAATGTTGAGAGTTTAAATTTAAAATGACTTTTATAGATTAAGAAAGAAGAATTGTGATAAATTAAATTTTTGTTCTAAAATATCTATTGAGCTTCAATTTTAGAAAAAAACATGAATAAAAAAAAAATTAAAATGTGCTTTGAATGTCGTAAATATTTCTTTATCTAATAAACATTTTTCCCCTAAAGTTCACTTATTAAAAAAATATCCCTATTCAGGGACAAATAACCGTGATATATTTAGCTTAATGAAACGGCGCTCATAAAGACAAAACATGTTTAACTAACTCTTGGAAAAGGTCCAGGCGAAACTCACATTACACCTCCCTTGAGCTGCATGCGAATGGGGCTGGGGCTTCCTTTTACACAAGATTCCCTTGTTAATGCTCCGAGAAAGTCTGAAAAACATTAAAGCAGAGACTCGTGAAAAATGAGATTCACTTTTGTTTCTCAAACGACGAGACCTTCTTTGAGAAATATGATAAGGTTTTCTTTTCATTTTCGGAGGATTTAATGCGCGAGGCCTGTTCTTGTGGACGTATTTTCTCATTTCGTACAAAATATAAGAGTAACTAAAGTAGAGGAAAACATATTTTTCTTATAATGGTGTATGGTAGAATATTAATGTATCTTGATTTTCGAGGGTATGAAATATATTACTGCTGCAGTCGCCTTAAAAAATTGAAATGTTAATAAGAGGTCTTTGTTAAGTAAAAGATTTTAGAAGTTAGTAGAAAAATATTTGGGCATACTGTTTTTGTTTATGGAAACCACCTGCGTTCTTGCGCCGGCGCCAGGGCTTTGATTCCATTAAAATAGTTGAGACAAGACATAAAGATGAGATAATATTTATTTTTTATGAAGAATGAAACACTACTGTCTGATTTTCTAACTGAAAACCCTCCGCTGTTTTGCGCATGCGTCAGGTTGGCCTTGATTTCATCGAAATGGAGATGACAGTAGAGATTATGGATAAAAAACAGAAGAGATACTACATGGATGATGGATAGAAGAGATACTAGTGGTAAATGAATTAGCAATAATTGCAATGAAATTTTGATAAGATCTGAGTATAGATTGACATTTGTTACTCTACAAAAAGATTGACAAAGATCATTCAAAGTTCGAAAGTTTTTACAAAACAAGTAAACTTTTTTAAAGTTTTCCACTTCTTTAATATCTAGACATTCTACATTCACTTAATTATCAATTTTTATTTGCACGGGGAAAGGTTACAACGCTTTTTCAAAAAAATTTTTAAGCGTACGTAACATGAAAAAAGTAAAAAATGTTAAATATCTTCTTTTTAAAAATTTAAAAACAACTGAAAAATGTTGAAACGGCAATAAGAATTGCTGCTACTACGTGTTTAGGGTTACTAGATACCTTTTTTTCAGTACAAATAGAGTGAGCTTACGTATAAATACACACCGACAAGATAAGCTCACTTATTTTCCATAGAGAAAGGTATTTCTTGCAAACACGAAACTCATGTCCAGAATTCTTTTCTTATTGATAACTTCTTTTTTTTTTGTGTTTTAAACTTATCGCATATACATAAACATTTTATTTTTATCTTCGCTTTGACATTTCAGTAAATGTTGACTAGAATATTAAAGAACAAATGTATCATAAACGAAAACCATTCGTCGTGAAAACTCGGAATTAGAAACAATAAAAGTGGCTCTGTCTAGAGCTTTGTCTGCTAGAAAGTCACTAGCAACGTACTGGAATCCACCAACGCAATATGGAGTTGAATGAAATTTATTTCTGGCGCAAAAGCTTCATCTATTTTTGCGACCATTTTATAGTTTTTCGGTCCGAATTTCGAAATGGCTCTCAACATTGATGGATGGCTTGGGACGCGGATTAAATCGACAGTTCTCTTGGAAAGTTCTCGCGAAGAGCGCGGACTATTTTTCTGGAGGTCGTAAAATGTCTTTCATTCGTTTTTATGAGATCTCCTTAAAGCTTTTAACGCGGATTAAAATGACGATTGGTTAAACTGCGTGAGTTCTAAGTTATTCTAGCACACATGCTAAAGATGTCCGTTTCCCATGCATTTCATTTTAAGCAAAACATTTTTATTCGTTTTCGTGTAGCAGTTTTGCAATAGATTTTGGAACGCATGCATAATGGGCATACATAAAAAAAAAAATAAGTTGATAAGATAAAAAAGGAATAAAATTTTAATTTTTGGAAATTTACTTTGAGTACTTTATGTTTATTACGGATTTAACTTTAGAAGTATACCATAAAATACAGATAAATACATAAAAAATTGTGTAATCTGTTGACTTTTGGTCGCGATGAAACATATCCTTTGTTTGTTTTTTTCACACAATTCAATACTGTACTAGTTCAAGAACTTTTAAGTGCTTCTGGTTTGGCTTATTTATTATGTCAAAAAGCTGGCGTTTAACCTTTCAAATATATTAATAAATCAATGAAAATTTTGCATAGGTAATATAAGAATTAATAAGAATATCAAGGGGCCATTTGGAAGTAAAAATATTTTACTGCTTGTTTAGAAATGATCTATTGTGAAAGATATTTTATGAACAGAAACAAATAGTTCGCTTGTTAAACGAAATTAACTTTGGCTTAAGCATTAAAAAAAGAAAAACTTTGCTTAAAATGTTTTGGGAGGATTTCAGTTGAAATATGACATTAGTAAATACATTTTACAACAAAGAAAATAGAATTATTGTTAGAAAAAATAAAGCTTTAATATTTCATTACATTTGAACTAGAAGAATTTTACTTTTCTTTTAAGAATACTTTACTAATTTTATTTATTTATTTATTTTTAAACTTTGACGACTCATTAATTTGACATTACGATCTCCAAAACAGAATTTCAATCATTTTGACCCTGACCTTTTGCTTATTCCTTAAAATTATACAATTCTGCTTAATTCTCTATTCGCTGATTCTAAAATTCTCCTTTAAATGTGTCACGTTTCTTCTCAATAACACGTTGTTTCTGCTAAAAGGTGTTGCACTAATTAAAAAAAAAAATCCTTCTATTGATTTCATGCGTCATGATGTAATCCGTAGAAGCCTTTTAACCTAAATGCATATAACCACGAACTCCTTCAATTTACTTACATATAAAGACCTTGAATTCCGTTTTCAGCTGAGGGTATTGAGCATTAAAAGTTTTTTTTTTTTTTGCGTTTCAGACAGTCCATGTTTATTCTTGCTTAAGGACAGCCTGCGAGTGGTCATCTAGTATATTTTCCAGTTCCTTTGACTTTTTAAGAATGATAAGAATATCCTCTCAAAACTATAATAATTATTAGGACATTAAATTCTTTTAATTCCCTTCTAACTTGTGCAGAAAATTTCAAACATTTTTTCGACACCGATGCGAAAATACTAACTGTAACCAAATGATTAACACAATTATTTCCAAATCATTAAGAAATATCGCCAAATCACTTGTGTGCACAACACATTTGTTTCGTAAAATATTTGGGTTAATTATATCTTTTATAACCAATTTGTGTTTACACTATCTTAAAATTGAAGTATTTGTGGATTTGTATAAAAACACTGATAAGTACAGTTTATGTATCAATAAGTGTGGAATTATCCATGTTTAGTTCTTGTTTTGTTTACCATTTTATATATTTTTTATGTTTTTGGACCACTAAATAATAATTTAGATGATCTTCTGGGACTATTTTCATTACTTTTGGGGGAGCGGGGTGGGGGAGGCACTCACCTCGGGGGGACAAACTTTTGGGGGATAGTCTGGGGGAATTGGGATGTGGGATGACACCCAAATTAGTCACATTTTGTTGGAAAAATATACACTTAAATTATACAATTTTACTGATTCTATTTTAACGTATCCTAACTAAAAATAAAAGTGCAGTTTACTGAAACTTAAACCAAATGATAAAATGAAATTTTTTAAGATTTTTTTTTTTGTCTCATCTGAAAAAACAACAAGCACAAAACTACGAGTTTATGCAACACGACTTTTTTTGTTTTTAAGGGGGTGGGGGTGACGCTACACATTACTTTCTCGGTGACACCCATGCTAAGAACGCTACTGATATATATATATATATATATACATATATACATATTATATTTGCGGAATAAAACAATCTAACTTTAAAATTACGCCAAGCGGTTTGTGCTTTTGAATGACCTTCATACAAAAAAAGGAAATGGAACTTGAACCGAATCCAAATGCTATTTCTGAGGCTCTAAATGAAATTTTCGCAGCAAAAGGATTTCTCTCATTTATTAAATGTCGCAATAATAATAAAAAACGGACGTTCCATTTCGTAGAGAGGCTAGAATAAAATTGAAGAAGGGATCGATTTTCATTTCAAGTTGCTCCTGAGAATTTTATGCCATAAACTATTTATTGAAGCTTATATTACAACCAATATTCTTTAAAAAAGGAATCCATGATGATGCAAATTAGCTGTTTATTTTTCTTAAAAATTCGTTTGTTCCATAATTGCCTTATGTTTTGAATCTAACGAGTGGATTATTATTGCAAAAAAAGAGTAAAATTTGAACAAATGTTTTTTTTTTTAAATCTCTTTATATATACTATTTCTCTAGCCTATTTTTCTGTCGGTTCGCGAGATCTTCCTTATTCCTTTTTCAAATTCTATGATTTACACCTCATTTTAAAGCTTATCGTGCCGGTAAATGGCGAAAAATAGACCCACGGTCTAAAAATGTACCGTTTCTTCTAAATTTGAGATTTAAAATAATCTAAGAAGAGGTCCTTTAATGAATGCCAAATTGGTGTTGTATATGCTGGTGCCATCTATTATCAAGTTAACAAACAAGAAACTCTTCTGTTTTTATGCTGTAGCAAATTGGACGGTTTTAGCTGCTTCTATGTGTTACTTATTTAACCGTTAGGCTCTACCCATTCATTTATATTATGAATGTGTAGAGCCTAACTAACCAACAGTAACTGTATTTTAAGTAATGGAACTGTTTCTTTATTGTATTTTAATGCTATGCATACTAATAATAAAAATAATGATCATTATTATTGTGATTTTTTTTAAATATCTAAATAATAGTGGGGGAAAAAATTTACAGCAGCTATTTGTACTGATGTGTTCAATTACAAGTCTTCTTTCGTACTTACAGCCGTTCATTTTTTCCTATTCTGCTTCCTAATGTCCTTTCTTCCAAATTAGTGCGGAATTCCCCACGTATCGGCTTAGTTATCCATAATTGAGCGATACTTATTGTGCTACCCACGGGCAACATGTGGCCTGCGGTGAGTTTTTTAGCTGCTCAGTAAAGAAGTTATAGAATCTGTGATGTAAACTTATCCTTGTGCAGATACACCGAAATAAAGTGGATTTTTCTTTCCCTTTGCAAGCAATTAGAGATTGATTTGGCTGTAAAAAGACTACTCTTTGGAAAAATTTGGAAACATTGTTTTTTTTTTTTTTTAAATTCATTAATTTTTATCATGCGGCCAGCCAGTGAAATAATCATTACATGTGGTCCGAGCGTAAAAAAGCTTGAGTATCACTGTCCTTCTAGTATGTGTGTTGGTAATATGTCAACAGTGGAGGCAGAACTGTTAGGCATCAGCCATAGAGTGGAAAACATTTTAGGGGCAACAAAATTTTACTTTTATGCATCTTTTTACTACCGTTGAAAGCAAAGTATTAGTAATTTTTTATTTTCTCTTATGGCATCTTTTTCTTCATATTAAATAAAGAAATTCCGAAGGGAAGCGGAGCGGAAATTTTCAGGTCTGCTTGTGGAGCAAAAATTCGATCCTGAGTACGTGTGCAACGGCAATTGTTTTAAATGATCTAGAAGTAGGTAGAATAATTTACTCCTTTACGAGTACAACTCGTATTTATTAATCTCTAAATGAATTCACTTTTCAAATGTGTTCCTTGTAACCGACTTCCACTACTTCGCTTCTAAGATTATAAAACAACTATTACAGGAACACAGAATAATGACACAGATATGATTGCGCATTAAGAAAATGGACCATCATAATGAAATCTGCTTTTTGTTGACATGAACAATGCTCACTATTGCATGTCAGCATAAATCGACTGAGCGCGAATGATTGATGATGATGCTAGTTCACAAACAATCTCGTTTTGTTCGTTTCTTGCTTCTGATAATCTGGCACTGGAAGGGTGATTTTTTTTCATTCCGATGACAAAATCCATTAGGAGTTGAGCTTGCAAACATGATCCAGAAGAGATTTGAATACTTTGTGGTAAGATAATATACATTTTCTTTTGTGGAGTTATTTTTCAAAGTAAAGTTTGTTCGCATGTAAGTGTCTTTAAAAAAATTGCTTTTCGAAATAAATCTCAAACATGTTGGCTTCTGTTTTGCAATTGTTTGGGTCAATTGGGGTGTCATTTTGAAATGATGCCAAGGTTAATGCAAATAAAAGCAATGCATGATGCATAGATATAAATGTTTTGTGATAATGTCGTTAAAATATTCGCACTAAGCTCGGAAGTGCCTGCTTTGCAGTTATAACCACTCAATGAAATGTATAGATTTAAATAAATCATTCGTGTTCCAAAAGTATGTAATTTATTAATAAAAACACCGTATAATTAAGAAACAACTAGAGGGTGGAACTAACATGAAGAACATTTTTTAATCAATGTCAATTATACACACTTATACCTTAACCTTCAATAGCACAGAACAAGAAGTTCGAACTACTAAATTAAGCATAGAGGTGAAGTTAACGGGCATTTCAAGAACAAATTAAAAGAAAAAAAAAATAAAGAGCCCAATTAAGGGTATGTGACGTAGTGGAAAAAACGTTTGAACTTTATGATCTACGAGTAGTTTCATGTGTTACTTAGTGGTTGCTTACTAGTGAAATGCTGAGCATGTGCTATAGAACTTTAGAACAGGCACAAACAGTCAATGTATGAGTAAAAAGTTCATCGACTGTCTTCGCAGAACACAGGGTAGTCTGACAAATCAGAAAAACAATAAATACTCCAGTTGCTGTATACAGTTGTACAGCAACTGGAGTATTTATAGTATTTATTGTAAGTGTGGTCTTTCTTACAAAGGTTAAACTAAACGTGTCTTTAAATATCGTCCGAAAGAACATAAAAATTATGTTAAACGTAAGGAACTTGCGGGTTCTGCTATTGCTCAGCATTGTTGGCCTACAATTCATCATGCTGACCTTGATTGTTGTGAAGCTTATCACATTTGGAGAAATTCTCACCCTTCAGTAAATGATTTTTCCAGTACTCCATTTGTTTTGGCATTTGGAAGCGATTTTTATAATTTTATTTGTCTGTTCCGATGCATTTCCTTCCTGTTTCATGTTCCTGGCCTATAAATGGTCTTCTTCATTCCTTGTATTTTGTTCGTATTGGTTAACCCATTCGAGACCGATTACACACCGTGTGTGCAATAACAGTAATGTGCAATTATCAGTTATTCTGAGTAAACTAGTCGTCGAAATAAGATTTTTCTTGAACTACTGAAATCTGTAAAGTACAGGAAAATTGTACGGTGTGCAATGATCTTATTTATGTGAATTCTCTTATGAATTGGGTGATTTCCATAGCAAACATGTTTTTTTGTATTAAAGATGTTTCGCTCCTGGGGACCGTGTTCGAAAAACATCGTCGTCTCGAATGGGTCAATCCCTAATCCGACACATTTGGTATAAATACCGGCTGTCTTTCTAGTTCTTGCCTGTTCACTCGCAGCTTTCTAGTTTTGTGTTGAGCACGTCTTTTTTTCACTGAGGAAGATTTTCCATTGTAGTTTCAACATAGCTTTTTGTGATACTTTTTCTGGCAATTTGAGCTTTTTTACATTGTTTTTTCTTTGTACTCATATTTTAGCACAAAGCATTTTGATCATTTGTCTTATAAGGGAGTTAATACCTGATAGTGAATCTGCAAGGAAGATTGTCGGACTATTAAACATTCTCTGGCAACAATCGGAACAAGGTATGAAACCACACCACCGGAATATTTTAAATGTGGAAGTCTAGCGGCAGACGTCAAACGGTATGGAAGCTATAGGGGTTTTTAAGCAAAAATTTAGTCCATATTGCAGGAAAATGCATTTGCCACACATTAGCAATTTATATTCCGTTTTATCTTTTCAGGCAAGCTTACTTAAGTTACTAGATACCAAAAAAACATCATCGAAAGAGCTGAACATTTAAGAGTGTTCAAAATCAGAAAACAAAACGTTTTATTGCAGATCGATACCCGAGCTTGTTTTGAAGGAGCAACTGATGACCGAAAACCTACTGAGTAGCGAATTTCACTTTTTCCTCTATATAAGGCACTCTTCAAGTAGAACATTACTGGCAGTGATCTCAGAAGCCGGAGCAAATCCTGCATGAGCAATAAGATTTCAAGGTTCAATCATTCAACATACACCGATACACCGGCCCACGATTCAAAAACAAGACCAGATTTGCCTTTACAGCGGTGAATAATGAGGCCGGGACATGGATTTCGCCACATTACTTCCACTTCTACGTGTGACTAAATTCCGTCAAGGTATCCAGTTCCAGGTTGAAATAAATCTTTTTGTTGTTCGATTTTGACTGTTTTTACTTCAAACTCTTTAACTTATGCGCAATAATGTCTTCCGGTTCCTATTTACTTAAGTAACATTGTTTGAAAATGATTACATTAATATAAATTGTTCATGTATGGCAAATGCATTTTCCTTCATGATACATTGTATTTTTATCTAAAAACTCTCATAACTTCTATACCGTTTGACGTGTGCCGCTAGAATTCCACATTCATACTATTCCGGTGGGGTAGTTTCAGACCATTTATACCATGTTCAGTTAAGTGTCACAACAACAAGAAATCCGTCGTAGTCTTTCAGTCGCTTCTGTGATTCTACATACTTTAACATCCCCGCCCTAATGCTTATTCATTGGTATTTCTCACCCCGTCATTAAATTGTCTTTCGCCCAGAGGACCGTGATAAGTTGATTGCGCAATGACTCACTTGGAACAGACAAACCTTTTATTTTAGTTTGGTTATCATAGCAACAATCGTTTTTCGACAGGCGCAAAATCTCCACGTCGCCATCCCATCGGTACGAATACACTCAAATACTTATATGTTGGCTTTAGTTTTATAACTAGCTACATCATCCGTTTGACAAATAAAACAGCTGAGCGAGGCATATTTGCCACCCTGTTTGTACAACCTGTGTTTCTAATAAATACTGCCGTTCTATTTTTATAACGTTCATTATCAAGTTCGATAAAGAGTAGAAAATGGTTGAATATTAGACGTGGAACAAGCTAAGATACTTTTCCTCAGCTTCAAAACAAAAGTTTTTTCTTCAGATTTAAAAGACTCATATGATGTTGATATTCTTCGCTAATATCCTGTAATATTTCCAAAATAAAAAGTACAACTTAGAAGCTGTGATAAAATACATAACAGAAAGTTACAAAAAAGAACACTTCTCAAGAAACCATTTCTCTCTGGAACGCATTATCGAACAAAACTTCTAATAACGGCCGTTTGGAACACTCATTCTTCTTCGAACGCCTTCTGCACGTGACAGTAGAAGCCAGATATCGTTTCGATAACGATTCGAAGGGAGGAGGAAATGATGTTCGAAACATCCCGTCCGCCTGTCTCGAAGAAATGCAGATGGGTGTACCATTGGCCATTCCTCAAAGCATACATTTTTTCTTCTAAACACATCTTTCCTGTTTATAGAGGAGGAAGGAAGCTGCCAGCAGGGATAAGTAGAAACAAATGTATTCAACATTTAGAATGAATAAATAGAAGAGCTGTTGGTGCGCAACGACTGCCATAATCATTCTTTATTTCAAATTGTTATTGGTGCGGCTTTTATGATACGCCCACAGTCGGGATTGCTTATAACGAACGTGATGGCTAAGCAGCTTTTATAATTCTCCCACTGCCATATGTATTCAACATGTTCTTATTCCTCCTTCAAACACATAGATACGCCATTTTTTTTTTCAAAAAATGTTACTGCGTATAACACTCATATTAGATGTTTCAATCTTTTTCTTTTTTTAAAACTTAAACTTTCAAAAATTATTCAAACAGTCAATTGAGAATTGAGGCTCTAGCTTCTGGTTTTGGAGAGTCTCTCCCCATTCCTTTTCTCCTCGGAGATTTACGATGAATGACAAAAAAATAGTACTATAACCGTGATCATTAGGGCATCAACTTCAAGTAAAAAATTGTATTCATCTATTAGTTTTAGCTTGAGAAAAATAACGGATGAACCGCGGTAATTTTGCTTTTCTTTTTCTGAGATTAAACTTAATTCTTTGGGGTTTGAAGTTTTAATAAATGGATAATTGTTATTATATTTTTACATCTTTACTGTTTGATTCCAACTGTTTCTTATTTTTTTACTTATTTCTCTCTCTGTCTCTCTCTTTTTTTCTTTAGTTTTTGTTTTCCCCCGCTTTTTAACTTTTTTCTTGGCCATCTTCCTTTTCACAGTATTAATTTCAAAGACGTTCTTTGCGTCAGTTTAAAATTGCTTTTTTAGCCCCTTATTAAAAAAATCGTACAGTTAATTTTATTAGGCACACACTATCAGTGTTTTACTCTACGCATTTACTTCTTGAGAAGCGGTGGCATAGTGATATACACCCTACCTATTTGTAATTTTTTATAGGTCCTCTTAGTGAAAATGTTCTTCACAAACACTTTCATTATCACTAGAAGTCTTTCTTATCAACTGGAGATGCCTATACTCTATTGGTATACCATTAAAGTTATATACGGATTTTTTAAAAATGATGTTTAGGAAATCTGGAAATGAAGGATAATTTCATGTTTTTAGATCAGATACTTCTTATCAATGCCATAAATACCTATATATTTCGTATTCTCTAGTGTCTCTGTTATTTATTTTTGTTTTTAAAATCAGAAAAAGCCTTTTAAGAACACTTAGAACAATTTTAACATATGGGAGAAATACTTTATTCCACCGATTCTATGGAGTACTAGCAGCTAATAGCATTGTAATTCACTTTTGGAGGGAATTTTCTAACAGGTCAATGAACATTTTCTGTGGAAAAAGGGGCGCGTTTCTCTGTATGTTTCGGGTTTATGGTTAGTTTTAGAAGGATTGAGAGATAATAGTGACAGATGAGGGACAACGGATACTGTAAGAAGGAATTTAAAATAAGTTCCACTTAGCTGAGAAAACATTGCTAGATATACTGCCCCTGAGTAATGATGGAACTCCGAAAGTCAATTTCAAGCAAATATATACATCTAATTCATTCAGATATTTATGTAATACTATCCTGTAAGTGGTTTCTCATTACTTTTTATGAAGTCTCCTTTTACACTCCTGTTGGTGCACAACTCTCTATTTCGATGATAGGTTGAGACTATCTACATTGCTCTAGGGCAGGGGTCCCCAAACCTATGCCCGCGGGCACCATGGCGCCCGTCGATCGGTTTAGGTGCACCCGCTGCTTGTGCCCAACTATAAAACATTTCAGTTTTCCATTTTTAATTAGAGAACATTTAGAATCTAGAGTATATGAATAAAGAGCCATATAACTATCAATAACCCTATAATGATAAATGACAATGAATATCATAAAATCAAAATATAGAATACGACTTACAGATAGATTACGACCTTGACGATTGACGAGCAGAAATTTCATCATATTCTCCCAATCATGAAGCGCTGGCCAGTGAAATGCAATGCCAAAGACCATATTGACCATATTTTATAAATAATTTTTATATACTTCGTATGTTTTGCAAGCAATTTACTAATCATTTATTTTACACAAGAATATTAATACTAATTATATTTGTATGTTAATTAAGTTTTTGAAATTAATATTTTTCGTGCATTATATGTAGTGTGTATTATTAACTATGTCCGCCAACAATAAATTTAATTTGGAAAAATAAATGGTGCCCGCCATTCGACCGATATTCTGGTAGGTGCTCTTAGGTACAAAATGGTTGGGGACCCCTGCTCTACGGCAACTGCAGATTCGGAAAAAAGATTTTAATAGAGCTGTGATCTTCTCGGACTCTACGTCTGACCTCCAATCTTTATCAATTAATAAGGTTACAGATAACTCGCGCATCTACAGCTGCAGAAATAGTTTAAATGTTTAAATGTTCCACTACAATGTTGTGACATTGCAGTGGATTCCCTCTCAATTTGGAATTCCGGGGAATGAAACGGCTGATTTTTTGGCTGAAAAGGGAACGTCGGTCATCCCAGAACCCTCCCCATCACTGACTTTTCATTCTGCTATGCTTGCTAATGAAAAGATAAGTTGGGTCATCCAAAATGTCTGATTTCTCTCCTGCTGCAGAGGGTACACTGTTCGAAATTTCATCATGAAATAACGGTTAAATAACCGGCAGCAGTCTGTCCATCTAATTTACCGTTAAATTTATGGTTTGGAACATTTTTCTATCTTTACGGGACCTAACCCATTTCCAATCAGCTTGGTTAAAAAGCCGTAAATACTAAAGTTTACGGTTTTATAACCATTAAAAGATGGTTTCAAAACAAAATTTTTACCGTTTTTGAACCATTTCAAGGCATAGAATCTTCAAGGCGCAGAAACCGTAAACGAAGCGTGCAGGAATCGAGCCCGGGTGGATGGTACACCAACCTTGCGCCCTAGCCATTCGGCCATCTAGACCACGTAAAGCGGCCGTTTATTTATCAACTAGCGGTACCCGCACGGCTATGCCCGTGTTAAAAAAGGAAAAGATCAGTCGACTCGCCATTGTGTATATAGCTATAACTTTTTAAAGTGTAAATTATGTTATTTTATTAAAATGCATTCCACATCATAAAAAATTAGCCACCCATGGCAATAAAACCAGCGATCCTACACGTTTAAAGACTTTTTTTTTAACAAACCACACAATAAAAAATAGAAAGAAAGAAAGGAAACAAAACGAAAAAAAAAAAAACATTTAAAAGAAAACGCATTTTGTTTGTTAAGTTCAAGTACCCACACAAAAAGGACGATTATAAGCCATTAGCATAGTTTTAATTAATAAATTCTTAGTATAATTAGTTTTTATCTATTATCCATTGACAGAAAAACAGAAAGACAAAATTTTGTAGCTTGCAGAAACTAACAGCAGCAAGAAAAGTTTTGAAAGCGGAAAAACCATTCATCTGAGTTCAAATAGACAAATAACATGTTTGCTAATTCACTTAAAAAAAAATTAAGTAAATAAAAATATAGATAGCAATAATAAGTTGGAATAACAAAAATCGCTATAAAGGATAACATTTCTTTAAAAAACCCTTGTGCAGTATTTTAATTCGTTTTAAAAAAAGAATAATCAAAATTCAAAAAATAAATTAATTAATTAATTAAAAATCGGCTGCTCCACAAAATGATAAAAACCTCAAGAAATAAATATTAATTCGTTAAAAAAAGAAAAGGATCATGATCCAGTTGCCATGGTAACAATTCAAATAAAATTAAAGTTAATTACCGTGAAAAAATAATTTCGAACTGCAGAGAAAAATGCTTATAACTTCTTTTCTAATTAATTTAGAGGCTTCGAATTTTCGCACGTAGAGCGAAACTCTTTCCGGGGTAGTTTTTCACGCGCT
Source organism: Octonoba sinensis (assembly GCA_038502835.1). NCBI lineage: Eukaryota > Metazoa > Arthropoda > Arachnida > Araneae > Uloboridae > Octonoba > Octonoba sinensis. Next base: position 8,497,653 of record CM076606.1, on the reverse strand, counting down.
TTTCAACGGTATCAAGCTCGAAACGATGCGATAATTCCTTCCTATAGAAAATGACTATTTTATGAAACTTTCGGCTATAAATTGGAATAAAAGAAGAACAAATTCGAATTTCAGAAAAACCTCTCCGAGGTGCACACCCCCATGTTCCAAACTAATTTCATGCCAAATTTCATGAAAATCCGCTGGACGGTCTGGGCCCTACGCCATACACAGACAGACACACACACATACTTACTGCTTTATTATTAGTAGAGAGTAGAGAGGGGGCCGTGGTAGCCTAGTGGTTAGCACGTCGGACTTCCACCCGGAAGGTCGCGCGTTCGATACCCGCTGTAGACCACCATGTATACTTGGGGAAATGTGCATGTAAAATCCGTAGACCCCACTACCTCTCCCCGTGCGTAAGCAATCCTAAGGCCTCGGCTAACAGGTAGGGGTCTGGTGGAGAAAAGTAGAGAGTAGAGATAAATCTTCTTTTCCAACAGGCAAACTGCCTTAAAAATTGAGATTTCAGTTTTTGATTGGATCCAAAGTCCTTTTTGGTCTACATTTACTGTATATTGACCAAAATCCTTTTATTTGCTTAAAAAAAAAAAAAAAAAAAAAACAAGCTTCAGCAACTCAAATTATGGGTTCTCACATTCGCAAACAGTTCGGGAGTCCGATGTCTCCAACTTTTGATTTACGTGTGTATGTTTTTCTATTTAGTGACCACTGCTTAAAGCCACTTTTTTTTACATACACATGCATATTTGAACTGAAAAATCTTTATTCATATTTTAACAACAACGTACGCCCGGTAAGGTTTCGCAACCAAGATGGACGCCCGATTCTTAATGAGCGCTTGAAAAGGACAGTCAGTTAAACGTTCTTTAGGATAAACGGAGAATAAAACGGAGATGGTTATTTTACAATTTTCTTACGGAAATTTTTAACAGTATAAGAGATGGAGTGGTCTCCTTGCTGAGAGGGTCTGGTCCCAGACCTTCCTAGATTGGCAGCGGTTTTAAGACTACTGACTGGGCATTGACTGTTTACCTGTACTTGTTTCGTTTTAAGTTAACGAACTCTCCTCTGTCGGTGTTTTACGTGCCTCTGGACAAGTCTTTCATGCTGATCACTTGGACAAGTGCTGTGCACGCAGAAATTTTCAGAATTTATCTAACAAGTACTGGAGAGCTCGAGTACTAATGGCAAACATTCGGCATTTGTCAACAACTTTTTCTCAAGTTTTACAAAAGAAAAAGATTTTTGAAGCGAAAATTTAAAATAAATTAAAAGGCAAGAATTAAAAACCTAGTAATTAATTCCAGGCACACTACATTTTTAATGGAATTTTTAAACTAGTTTTCCCTTTATTTCGTTTCAGATCTTTTAGGGAAAAACTGTAAATCCTTTCCAAGTATGCCAATGCCACTCCCATGCAAAATCCGTGACGTAATAATAGAGTGTCAGTGAGAAATGACATTTTCCCCTTTCCTCCCTTTATGTGTCATTCATTTTTGGCACAGTTACCGACATCTTGGCGTTCGTTTAAAAGCTTCAGTTTCTTTATGGTAAATAAGAACGTTGACGTACATTTTTAATAAGGATTAGTTTTCTCCCTCCAATAATATATATATTGCAATTGTGTAGTAACAGACAATTTTTTCATGGGGTAAGAAATAGACGATTTCATGAAATATTTCTTCAAAAAATATCGTCTCCAGTAAGTAGATCATTACGCACTCTAAACTGCACCACTCACATATCCTACCCTTGTAAGTTTGCGTGCTTTTAGGTTGCGAATGTATTCCAAATTGTTCCTTCATCAATATTGCTTTAATAAGTAATTAGAACTGCTCATGAATTACAAAGAAGTTTTCAATCGCCAAAAAAGCACTGTTTCTAAACGGTACACTCATCTTCAGTTTGCCATTTGTTGGCTTACACTCTCTTAATATAGTCCACAGGGTGGCGTAGTGGTAAGGCACAGGTCTCGTACGCACAAGATCGCAGGTTCGAACCTGGCCCAAGTCGGTGGATTTTCAAGATGCAGAATCGTCTGCGCTCATGTCACATGATTGTGCGGCATATTAAAGATACCTTGAGTATCCCTTTGGCTTAGATACTCTCGGCTAAATTAAATGCCTAGTGCAATTCGCATCGAATGAGAGCTCAGGTGCCGCCATCTAGGGGAAACTGAGCGTCCAAATTCTCAGTGGCAATGGCATCCACCGACAGTGGTGCTACTTGAAAAAATGGATGCCGATTAACGGGGTACGCACTAGGTCTGCAAAGGTTAATGACCATACCCCATTAGAAAGAAAGAAAAAAAAAACTCTCTTAATATTCAAATGTTGGTAATATCTTAAGTCTCATGTTTATGTATTTTTAGCCTACTTTCCCGTAAAAGTAAAAAAAAATAATAATAAAGCATGAAAGAAGGCTTAATGTATCGTGAAAATATCGTTAAAAATCAAGAAAAGTCAAAAATAAGTGAAGTAATTAAATAAAGATTGAAAAATAAAAAATTTGAAAGTAGGGTATTGAGATGGGGAAAAAGTGTGTCTGTCGGTCTGTCGGTCTGTCTGTCGGTCTGTCTGTCTGTCGGTCTGTCTGTCGGTCTGTCTGTCTGTCGGTCTGTCGGTCTGTCCCCCCCTAATAACTTTTGAACGAATTGTCCGATTGGAAAAATTCTTTTTGCATTCGAAAGATCTCGGCGAGGACATCTCATTTCTGTATTTTACTTTTCTGTATTTTTAATTTGAACAATTTTTTGTTCAATTTTGAACAGTTCAAAAAAATTTAACATTAACGCCTATGGACAAAATTGAAGCAAATTCTGTAAACTCTGGGTAAAAGATGCAAGTTCCAATGAACAAGCTCACTGGAAGAAGTTCTTGGCGTGAAATATTGATTTGAACTATTTTTGTTCAGTTTTGAACAGTTCAAAAAATTAACACAGAGCTTACGGGGGAATTTAAACCCTATATAAATCCTGATCTAATGGACCGATTTGCTTGGAACAAACTTTATCGGAAAGCTCTTATAACGCAGAACATGTAGAAATAGAAAGTTTATCCAGAACTTACGAGCCTATTTTGCTATGAAATTTTTTGATCGGAATTTTCAAGGATATTTCTCAGTGACTCAATGAGTGAAATAATGAATAAATGAATAAATGAAAGAGTGAAAGAATAAATCAATGAATAAATGAACGAGGAAAAGAATGAATGAATAAATTATTGAATAAATGAAAATATAAATAAATGTGTGAATAAATACATGAATGCGTAAATGAATGAATAAACACTTGAATGAGGTAACGAATGAATGAATAAATGCATGGCTGAATAAATGAAAGAATGAATGAGTGAGTGAATGAATATGTATTATCCGTTGAAAAACTTATATTTTCAATAATTAGAACTAAAGATAAATAAGAAAGAGAGAGATAGAGATAGCTAGATTATAAATTTGAATTTGGTGTATACGGGAAAGTAGGCTCGTATAGTTCTAGACGGAACTTCTTGTTTATTTTGACATGCGTAAAGATCGTATAGCTATTGTGAAACATAGTAAACAGTTGGCTTTAAAGAACTCTGCAACTGGTTTCGACTGAATTCTAGTGACATCAATATATTTTTAGCGATGAGATTATACGCCAAGTTTTCTTTGAAAAAAAAATTGGCTCTCCAAACCAGCCCTTTTTAGCCTACTTTCCCGTAAAAGTAAAAAAAAAAATAATAATAAAGCATGAAAGAAGGCTTAATGTATCGTGAAAATATCGTTAAAAATCAAGAAAAGTCAAAAATAAGTGAAGTAATTAAATAAAGATTGAAAAATAAAAAATTTGAAAGTAGGGTATTGAGATGGGGAAAAAGTGTGTCTGTCGGTCTGTCTGTCTGTCGGTCTGTCGGTCTGTCCCCCCCTAATAACTTTTGAACGAATTGTCCGATTGGAAAAATTCTTTCTGCATTCGAAAGATCTCGGCGAGGACATCTCATTTCTATATGTTACTTTTTGATTTGAACAATTTTTTGTTCAATTTTGAACAATTCCTAAAAATTTTAACATTAGCGCCTATGGACAAAATTGAAGCAAATTCTGTAAACTCTGGGCAAAAGAGCCAAGTTCCTATTGCAAGCTTATTGAAAGGAGTTCTCGGCGTGAAATATTGATTTGAACAGTTTTTGTTCATTTTTGAACAGTTCAAAAAATTAACACACTTACGGGGAAATTTCAACCCTATATAAATCCTGATCTAACGGACTGATTTGCTTTTAACAACCTTTATCGGAAAGCTCTTATACGTAGAACATGTAGAAATAGAAAGTTTATCCAGAACTTACGAGCCTATTTTGCTATGAAATTTTTTGATCGGGATTTTCAAGGATATTTCTCAGTGACTCAATGAGTGAAATAATGAATGAATGAATAAATGAAAGAGTGAAAGAATAAATCAATGAATAAATGAACGAGGAAAAGAATGAATGAATGAATTATTGAATAAATGAAAATATAAATAAATGAGTGAATAAATACATGAATGCGTAAATGAATGCATAAACACTTGAATGAGGTAACGAATGAATGAATAAATGCATGGCTGAATAAATGAAAGAATGAATGAGTGAGTGAATGAATATGTATTATCCGTTGAAAAGGGTATATTTTCAATAATTAGAACTAAAGATAAATAAGAAAGAGAGAGAAAGAGATAGCTAGATTATAAATTTGAATTTGGTGTATACGGGAAAGTAGGCTCGTATAGACGGAACTTCTTGTTAATCTCTACCATTTTTTTTTGTGGAAAAACTGCTGTCACGAGACCATTTCTTTCATATGCTCATTTTACTTCAGGAAAAGGTTCGCTATGTGGTTCAAGCTAATCCTTTTTACTCCTGCCTTGTTTTGGGAAAGCAGTGTTATTTGGGCAGTTATATTTTACGCACGCCTAATTTTGGGGAAAAAAAAAATTCTGTGTTCAGCCAAACCTTTCATACATTTACCCCCGTAAGAAAACCTCTTAAGTTTAATTTGATTTCACCCAGAGAGGGCGCAGTATACTGCCGTGATCTCAAAAGTCGTGTCTCCACATTTTGGCGAAATCGAGTTATTGCCACCAGGTGGTTCTACGTCATTTATTTACTAAATACAATGTTTTGTCATCATATGAGAATGAGAAACATTTTTAAAAAATCAAAGAAAGTCTTCTCTGCATGAAATACATGGAGGTGCAAAACTTTAATATCATCAATATCTCAGTTTAAGCTCAAATGCAGGCATGACATTTGTGCTTAGAACGGCAATATACAAACTTTATTTTATGTTATGCTAATGAACCACTGCTAAAAGGTTCAGCATTCTACTAGTGTAGTTAGTCTGTGATACGTATTCTCCGAATGTAGTCTAATTCTATGTAGTGGCAGTTCATCTGAAGGCACCAGGCCTGAAAGTTCTGGAACGCAATAAATATTGTTTTTTAGTTTTTAACAGTGGTTTACTTATCTCCTTTTGAAAAAAACTCCTATTATCAAAATACTCCTCCTACTTTGTTTTTGAAATACACTACCATCATCAAGTCCACATTTTTTTATTCCTGGGAAATCTTATTAAATTCACATTTTCAAAAAAGAATCTAACGAAGTACAATTCATTTTCTTTCGTGAACACGAACTCATAAAGCCTCTGAACTCTTGCCTCCTCTGAATATTCAATTGAATGAACAGCATGTATAATTAAATATTTATATAAAGAGACGTTCCTGAAGGTCATTTAAGTTCAAAGAAATTATTCTTCTTAGAAGCACTAACTTTGCGTTATACATCATCGATTACACAATCACAACGCTAAAAAAGTTAAAATTTTACTTTCTTCAAGGTAATAAACAACAAGAATATAATCACATTCTCTCGTTTTGTCAAATTCTTATCACCAGCAGTTCTTGACAGTTAAGTTTTTTTTACGAGTAACCAAAAAGAAAAAAAAAGAAATACTCATTAATTTTTCTTGCGAAAGACTTGAGCGTAAAAAAAAAAAAAAAAAAACAAAAAAGATAAGCGCGACATCGTAATTTAATTTTTAAGCGGACAGCTTTGCTATAAAAATGTATTATCAGTGAAGGGGTTCGAAGTAGAATCATGAATCAATCATTTGTAACTGATCGTTGTTATGGGGAAAATAATCTCGAATATGTTTCATTTGTTTAGTTAGTTATGGGGTAATTAATTTTATCAACACTCATTTTAGTTCTCACGCCTCGGCGTTTGAAGGGGTGATGTATAGTAATCCCAAATATTATTTTTGGAATCTAAGGGGTCGTTCATAAAAGATGTCACTTTGTTTTCAATATATTTAATCCCTCCTTCCCCTTTGTCACAAAATGTCACACTTCGCATATGCTCGGAGCTCAACAACAAAGTACTGCTTTATAGATGACATTTCTAATTTTATTTTTGGTTTTTTAATGATATTGTGAGCATAATAATAATAATGATTATATGTGTACTTTAGTTGTATAAAATTAAATAAAGGTTTGCAACAAAATATATAATTACTATGTATTAGTAAAAATATTAAATTTTCGAATTCTGTGAAAATTCGTCTTAAAAGTGTAAATGCCCAAGATTTCCTTTTAAATTTAAAATTTTAACTGAAAATTCATTTAAACCTTAATCAACGTCGATATTTTCGATTCAAAATGAAATTAATATGAATACAAAGCAAAAAATTTAAAAATTAATTATATAAAGGCATTTGATCTTTTGACTTTCAATATTTTTATGTGAACCAAAATGTGTGATGCTACACTTCTTATACTCCCTTCCCTCCCCTCCCCTTGTCCCAAATTGTCACAACTTCTCTCCCCTTCCCCTCGCGAAACGTGACATAAACTGTGAATGACCCCATCGTAGAATTCTGTAGGTAATACTAATATGTATTAACATAATTACGTATGAATAAAGGTATGGGATTAAATATAACTTTAATGTGTATTAATTATATTAATATTTTGACCTTTGGATGATAGCAGCATTCTTTTAGTGCATATTTGTAAACGTCGTTATCAATGGCACCGCCAGAGTTCGTTTCTGGGGTAAGATTTTCAACTTGCATGTATATAATATTCACATGGAAGTTGAATAGGGAAGAATGGGGTAAAATGGGTATTGGAGTAAAATAGGTCACTTTACAAAAAAACTTAAAATAATAAAACTTGAAATTGAAATTTTTAAACCAATATTTTTAATGTTATTTTTCAATGTGTTGGTAACATTTTTCATCCTAAAACAAAAGTTAGGTTCTTAAATATAGGAACACAATATTTTTTTGTAAACTTTGGATGATAGTGTGCTAAACACGTGGTTTACCAACTTCTGTAAAGCTGTACATTTTACCAAATAACATCCAAAATTTAAAGGATTTCTTCACTAAGAAACTTTGGACACAATTCCAGCTTAGCAGCTAAAAAAAGTATTAAATATTTTCCTTTTTACACCAGTTTTTCTTGGATGGGGTAAAATGGGTCATGGTAAGGCATAGGTAGCTCTATTTTATTCTTTTTTTTTTTTTTTAATTTACTCTGTTGTTTTGAATTACTAACTGCAGCAAGTTCAGAAATTTAAACAATGTATTTTGTTTATTTTATTGAAATAAAAATTAAAAAAAAAATTTTTTTTTCCCTAAATAAAGATCATGTTGATGTGGTAGAGAGAAGTGATGTTGTTGTAGTGTTACGTGAACCAATATGTAACAATCCAGAACAATATCTAATCATAATTCAAAATCTTGCTAAATATGTTAACTTACACATTTTGTATTTCAATTTCAAAGTAATAAATACCTTTTCAGCATTATTTTGCACTATGACTCATTTTATCCCAGGGTGACCCAATTTACCCCATGATGGGGCAAAATAGGTCACAACTCTATAAGCTAAGTTACCATCTTATAATGAACAAATAACTATTAAAATTACATAAAATTAATCCAAAGGAATTCAACGTTAAGATGCAATTGAAAAGAAATGGTAAATGTTTCTAGTTTTGTTGCTGTCAAACTTTGAATACGAAAATAGCTAAAAAGTGACCCATTTTTCCCTACCTGACCCTATATATTATACATTAACATACTAAGATCGACATTATCACATTAAAATAAGGATTTTTGGGGGATTAACGTCACAGAACCTGCTTCCTGTCAGACGTGGATATAAGAATTTGTTCAAGAGGGGGCAATTTTTATTGTTTTACTTATCTCCCCGAAAAGTTGTTCTAAAGGGGGAAAATATTGAGTTTTAGTTCGATAAACATTCTTTAATAGTATTTTCCTCTCCCAGAGAGACACAAATGCCACATTGTTTCCCTGCATGCGCGCCTGTCCCTGGTAGCGACCTATAAGTCAGAATTGAAGCTTGTACCTTCATGAAAAAAAGACGTAATTTAATTCTTTGTTTGCTCTTTTGGTGATGAGTTTTGAATTTTTACATTTCCTTCATTTTGTATGACTTCAAATTAAAATTTTTATTTCATTACTTGCTAAATGTACTCACGAAGAATACTGCTTTCTTTACGGCTGCAAAGTGTGCATTTTCCTCAAATCAAACGTTTCGTTAAAAAAATAGAAGTATTCAATTTAACGCATAATTTTGAAAACATATCGAACATCTCTACAGACTTTTAACATACTTCCGTCAACCGCACAACTAGGTAGTTAATTATTCGGAAGAAAAAACATTTGGAAGAACTGTTTCTTAACACTCTTGGCATGCGGGCATACTTCGCCGCCGAATTACGCGTACAGCGCGCGTTTTTTCGTGAATCGCGCGGAAGTTTGGTTATTCAGAAGGATCGCAGTAAATCGAAAACTACTTGGTCTTTATGAACGAACCTTTTCTTATTTTGCAACTACAAGTAGAACTGATAACGTGTTAATAGTTTTTTACAGTATGGTACCGTTCGAAGCATTTTCCTCTAGGAACACAAGCAACACAAACAACACGCATATAATGTCAGATACATGTAATTGTACGTATTTCGTAGATTTGTGGTGGTTAGAGGGTATCCACTACAAATCTACGAAATACGTATTTTTACGTGACCCGCGCTCTAGTGACAGACTACAAAAAACGTAAAAATACGTTGCCCGCATGCCAAGTGTTTAGCATGAATCATTCTTAACATCACATTAGAGGCCCTCTTCAAAAGCAAAAAATAACTAAACTTTTTGTGTACATGCGTTTGTGACGGAATTATTCTCTGCTTACTTTGTGTCTTTTCTTGGAACGGAATTTTTCTCTAGTCTCTAGGTTCAACTTCGGCAAAAATGCTGCCATTCTGAAAATTGAAATTTTTAAAGCCGATTCTACGTGGAATTTATTTGAGAATTACATACAATATCTGCTTTTATGGTTTTCTTTGTCAAATACTCGAAACAATATTGAAAAATAAATTTAACTTAGCTCAAAAGAAATAAATGTCCGAAAGAAGTTCAACTGAAATTCGTCGTTTTGAGCTGTTAAGAAAATCCGGTATTGTTCAGCCGGTGGTATTTCTTTTTAAAACATGTCATTTAGAAATTTTTATTTCTTTTCTGTAAAAAAAAAGAAATTGGTAATAAAATGGAACTGAATAGCAATATAAAATCATGGCATTTCTTAAGACAACAACAACTTTTAAAAATTTAAGAATTCTTAGCGATTAAGAAATTGTTTTGAGAAACAAAAAACCGTAAAAATGTAGCTATAGATACTCTATAAATCGTGCTATTTTTTTACGAACATAGTAGAACTTGTCAAACTTGCTTTACACATACTAAGTTGTTCTACATCAAGTCTACAGTTTTGTAAAGACGTTCTTATTTATTTATTTATTTATTGAAACGTACTGAAAGTTGTATTCTAAATCTTTAAAAATAGTTTTTCTAAAATGCATTATTGAGAAGTTGCTCTATGCATTTATGTGTAGCTAGAGAATCAATACCTTTTTTGTTAGGTTTACTTTCTACCAGTTAACCGAAGTTGTTGATGTCTTGTAGTAAGCAATATGGAGTACTATTCCTCAAATAGTTTCAAAAAGCTATTTGTATCTACGCCGCGACATGTAGAAGCTCTTAGCGGTTACTACAACTAATACATACAGTTGAACTCGCTTAATACGAAATGCCAAAAAATCGCGAATTTGTTCGTATTAGCCGTTATTTGTAACAACCGTGAATAAGTAAAATTGCGTAAAAAAGTATTAGAAATTGCGCATGGGGGGTTTATGTTTTAAAAATAATTACTACTATTTATAATAATAAGTAAAATAAATAGTTAAAGCAAATTGTTAAATGTATTAATATTCACTTCTAAATCTTAACAGTACATTGAGAAAAGTGAACTTGCGTTTTAAAATTTAACACTTTTGGAAAAAACCTTAATGGTCAGTTGATTTCTAGGTACATTAAATTTTATCATACGCATATCTCTGCGCAAAATGCGTAGTGCCATTTGTATATTGTCGTTTTCTGGACTCTAAAACTGATTTACAAAGTGAAATAACGTTCCTTATAGATGTTCTAGAAAAGGGGCCTAAAATAGGGAGATGGGGGAAGTCATTTTTTTGTGCGAACCTGTTTCAATGACACCGGCTGAAGAACCCTTTCGAAGACAGATAGTTTGATCCCTGAGCAGAAAGCCAAGACGTGTATGAGCTTTAATCTCAACCCAGAAATATTCAACGTATGATTTGAAATACGTACTTTATGGTTTACAATGAGTCAAATTAATCAATAATTTCTTTAAAAATAATAACTATACGCAATCAAGAAAATGTTTCGTGAATAGGTCAGAAATTTTGTTCGTCTTAGCCGAAATTTGTATTTTAGCCCTCGTAATAGGCGTGAGATATTTAGTGCGAATAAATAGTAAACCAGACTTAATGAACAAAATGTTCGTTGTAGCCGTGATTTCGTATTCCGTGTTCGTATTAAGAAAGTTCAACTGTATTTTTTTTATTCAAAACAACTTCCACTAATATATTTCAAGCATTATCCTTTGTTTTCTTTCAAGGACATTCTCTTTTGTTGCATTCTATACCAAAGTTTTTTCTGTTGCTATTTGCAGTCGCATAAAGTTGTACAAAACAAAGACGATATAATTATAGCTGTGTAGGTTACAAACTCTTCTTACATAGCAAGGAGGCTTCCCCAAATGCTAGATTTCGCCCCTTGAAATGCTAGTATTCTGTTTAAATTTTGATCGTTTTTTTTACCATGTGCCATTTGTGTAGTGTTTCCCAAAGTGTAGTACGTGTACCCCCGAGGGTACGAGAAGCGCTTAATAAGGGTACGTCGCGTGCCGGGCAAAGGACACCGGTTAAAAGTTCCTGTTTTGTCTCAACTTATCGTTGTTACGCTAAGAAATTTCATTGTTTCACATTCCAGTAAAGACTACCATTGCAAAATTTCTCGTAAAAGATATTTGGTAATGAAGTTATTTATCATGCTTCTCCCTTCATGAATTTATAGCAAGTTAGATGCATACAATTGATGCTATGCACAGAAATGTATAACACAGCATTTATAATAGTTACAAGTAGACCTGAAAAATATTTTTCTTGATTTAAACAAAAATATTGAGCGGCTAGATATCTATTTTTGCATTAATACGATATCCGTGCATAAGGTTTATCACATGAGGGGGATAAAAAAGAATTAACTTCAGGTGAATTGTTGAAAAATAAACATAAGATCATCATTGCGGTTTCCAATTGAACATCTGTATATAGTTTTAACCAAGAAAGAACTGACAAATATATTACCAAAGTTTTTTCAAAATACATTGTTTCATCCATCTTATTGGATATAATGTATGTTCTACATCAGCGGTCGGCAACCTGAATTGCCTGAAGATCTACTTTCCAAGTTCGGCGAACACCAAGATCATATCGGAGGACGGGGGGGGGGGGGGTATATACACTGTTGATAAGGCATGTCGCAGGGTTCACACTGGGGAAAAATACAAGGTGGAATTTCACACCTTGACCAAAATTTTAAGTGAGATTTTTAAAATTTAAGCACAAACAAATTTTTTTTTGAGTGGGATTTCAAAAAATATTGCGGGAATCGCACAATCGCGCAGCCTAGCGCGAACCCTGTGTCGGTATTGCGCCTGTCTTCAAATTGGAAGTTAATTCTTGTCAGAACAAGTTTTGATGTTTATAAAATACCTACTTTAAAATTTCTAAAGTAATGATTTGTTAACACTGTTAACTCGCATCAAAATTATACTAATATATTATTTCTTTTAAATTTGATTTAAAAAAAAACCTGTTAGTTTTTTCAAAACTAAAACACACATGTGGAATGCAGTTGCATTCTTGAATTAACTCTCGCCGAGAGCATAGATATTGTGACGACTGACATTCCATATTATTGGAAGTTTTTTTAGGTCGGGGGAATGGCCTGACAAACTAATAAACATTTTCCGAAGGGAAAATAAATTCGCCATCCAATTCAAAATATTTTTTTATTTTTTTAAAACTATAAACTGATCGAAACGCTGCCGCGATCGCCGGGTTGCCGACCACTGTTCTACATGATATACCTTTTATTTATTTTACTGTTATTTTATTACGAATGAATTTTATTTCTCGTTCACTGTTATTTTGTTTGGAAGAAAATATATTTTGGGTGGTATTAATTTATTAATGTATATATATATATATATTTCGAAAATTATAGAAGGGGTACACTGTGTCGAAAGCTTGGGAAGCACTGAATTAATGATATAAATCTCTTCAGTTCTTCTTATTCCTTCATGTAGTTGCAATTTTGTGTGAATGTATGTATGCAACTAACTCTATTGAAATTTACGAGGTACGCGAAAAAATCGGCTAGAAAAAGCATCTTCATATGATTTCTGCTTTGTAATACGAAACGACGCCATTATCTGCTTTTAGGCTTTTAGGGACTTGGCTCTGCGTAATTGTAGGAATAAGTTTCATACTGTTTTCTTTAGCTGGATGGAAACTGCAACAAATAATCTGGCGAGCCTACCATTCCTTTGCCTTTTCTCAGTGATCAAAAATCCGCCTTCCGTTTCTAATTAAGGCGGAGGGAAAACAATGGCTCCTGCTGCTCCTTCATCATTTCTGCAGGCCTGCAAATGACGGAGCTTGCGATTTTTCTTCTTCTTTTGCACAGATGCTATCGTCGAATAGTTTTTTTTTTTTCCTTTGTATTGATGGAACGAGAAGAAATGTGATTGCTTCACAAAGCGTGTCGACGGCTTCTTAGCCTAGAAGGAATAAATATTACTTCTTCGTATGCGATAATGAAGAAAGCTAATTTAATATGAGGCGAAATGCAAACAAATTCAAATAATTACATTGAAGCTATGGTCTTGAAGTCACATTCCTTTTTTGATTTCACACCAAAGATGACGGTGACAACTAACAGCAATGAAGTATGCCTTCTATGACGCAATGAACCAATCACTGTCGGCTGGGGAAAAATACCTTTTATTGACGCAATAAAAAAGGTCAATCAGTCAGAGCGGGGGCGTGGTTATGAAATATTGCAGAACCAATGACATGCTCTGAAAAATTTAGTCTTTGTAGAACGTCGCTGTGGCGTTTGGTAGGAAAGCACCTTCAAAGTGAATTCAGACGAACCACAACAATGATAAGAAACAGCGGCGAAATGAAACAAGGCGTTTCATTAAATTAACCACGCCCTCGTATTGACTCATTGTCTTCTTTCATTGCGTCATTGAAAGTGATTTTCCCTCAGGCGATCGTGATTTGTTGATTGCAATATCAAAGAGATATGTCATCGCTGTTAGTTTGACAACCATAGCAACAATCTATTACGATGAAGACAAAACGTCTCCATCGCCGTAGTTATGAAAGCACCCGGATTAAGGGCGCTTTCACTCCAAAGGCGACAAGGACAATATTCCTGTCTTTTGTCATCTGCGCAAGCGCATATACTGTTTTTGAAGGAAAAAATTTTTCTGCGCTTACGTAGATGAGAAAAGACAGGAATATTGTCTTTGTCGTATTTGATGTGAAAGCGCCCTATTATACTGTTAACAATTCAAAGACGACAAAATACTGAAAAAAACGATTTCTAAATGCGAAAAAAAAATCTTTTAATGTTTTTAGATTAGTGATTGAATTACGTTTCTATGTCATTCCGTTGCAAATATAAAAATACAATAAATAAATTAACACGTAAATAAATAAAATAAAAATAACATTTAAAAATCGTTCTTGAAATGAATCGTTTGTGAAATACGGCAAGTAGCCGCTGTTTATTTAACTATGGAATTTTGAGATTCGGATATAGTTCCATGCCAGTTCTCCTCTAACGTTTTTTTCGACACAACATTCTTCAAGTAGTATACTATATCTGTGAAATCTGTCGAGTAAGATGCAAAGGAGTGTAAGTGACCAAATAGCGAAAGAAAAAGATTTTGGCAGAAACGCGAGCAAAGCTCGAAGCCACAAACAGCAACAATTCTGCAAAGTGCCACATTTCAATTTTATATACCTTGCGTTGAAAATCATCTGAGAGTTGCTATTAGGGCGGTTAGTAATAAATTTTATATGATAAATGATATTTGATTATTACTTTTCTTTTGTGAAAGTTACACGAATAAATAAAAGCTTAAATGATATTGCAATAGAAGAAATACTTTTCTCTTTAAATTTATCACCGCAGTTTAATTGAAAGAGGAAGAACTAGAAGGAGAGGTTAAGTGCTTTCTGAAAAAGTACAAAACACTTGAAAAATGAAATTTATAAAAAATGTAAATGAGACTTGAACAAATATGTCCGTAAAAATATCATGGACAAATAAATCTATATAAATAAAACCAAAAGTTGTGTGTGTCTGTCGATCGCCGCCTGGTGAGATGGAACGTTCCAGAAGTACGAAATTTTGTTTACGGGTACCTTGGGCCAGGTCCTCGTGCACCTCGAAGCGTTTTTCCTAAAAATCGAATTTGTTCTTCTTTTATTGCAATTTAAGCAAAACTGTTACTTTTGGGTTTATCTCATCGAAGAAACGTCCCACGTTTTAGATTTTTGCAGCATATGAATGTCCGTAAAAAACTGCACAAGATGATCTCTTTCTGAAGTGCGTAGAATAAATAGAACACGCGCAATATTCATTTAAAGTAGTTTTCGAACTTTAAAGCAAGGCTTACCTCTGAATTTATCTGCTCAATTTGCGTGGTTTCGCCAAAATAAATATTACTTTTGTTGCCAACTAGATGATTTCTGTTAACGTAAAATTGAAAAAATGCTATTTTATCTTTATTCATGTCGTTTTATGAGAGAAACAAATTCTAAAAATTCATTTCATTTTTATACATATTTAGTGGAATTGCAGACGCATTTTAATTACTTTACCTTGAGGTTGATTCTCCTTAATTTTTTGACGATTTAATAGTATAGTAACAGTTCAACAATGGCATGAAATCTTATGGTAGAGTGTCCGCTTTATCAGCGAAACAAATTCTGAAAATTTATTTTATTTTTATGTATATTTTGTGGATTATTAACAGCATGCGATTTTTAATGTTGATTTTTCTTACTTTTTTGACGATTTAATATTTATTTCTTCGATGAAAACTAGGTTGGAAGGTCTTCGATATCGCTTATCTTTGATGAAATTTAAAATTTCGCCAAGTGGTGATAACTTTTTACTCTCTTCCTTCCAGTCAATTGTTCTCAATATATTATTTTGCGCTTCATAACTTTTCCAAACCGCGCCCAATAATCCTTATCAGTAATATTGTTCTCATTTAATTCAAAACGTGATTTACACTGTAGGATCAGGGCGTATTTCGAAATGCTTCCATTACTACAATGCAATTTGGCGATCTTCTGCTTCATTTTAACTTTTTTATGTGGCGATTATTGATTCCATATTTTACACAAGTGATTTATTTTCTAACATTTATTTAATTTTTGTACTGTCTATTTGGCGTTATTTGGGAATAATTTAGTTATGTCTTTCTATCAACTTAAATTTCACACGTCAGAATTGGTTCAGTGCTAAGCATTTTGTAATTTAAATGAGCATTTGCTTTTTGAAATAATGCTTTAATTTCTTTCGTTTTCATCCGAATTTTATGAAAGTGCTATTCAATTGAATTTTCAGGAAATGTTTTGACGATTTTGCAAGTGGGATTTTTAGGAACGGGTGTCCTTATTTTGATGGGGAATTTAAGATGGACTGCTGAGTAATTTTAGGAACAGTAGCTTTTGGAGGTCAGTATTATACTTTTAGTCACTGACGTCTTTATTCTAATGGATATTTTTGGGGACTAATGTCATTATTCTATTAGGGATGTTTAGGAATAGTTGTCTTTATTGAAATGGGGGGCTTTAAATAATGTTTTCTTTATTGTAACAGAAATATTCAGTGAGAGTTGTTCTTGATCTGATGGACATTTTTACAGAGAATACTGCTCTTTTTCTGATGGGAAATTTTAGATGTATTGTAGTCGATATTTTAATTGCGATTTTTAGTGGCTCTTGATATCATTTTTGCACAATTATCTCTCTGCATATGTGCATTTGAGTTACTGTTTCCCTTACTCTAATGGCAATTTCTATGAACTTTTGTTGGCATTTTAATGTGGATTTTTATGGACTAATTTTTGGTCTAAAAGCAATTTTTTAACGCTGTTAGTTTAGTTGCAATCGGGGTTTTTAATGAATTTTACTGTCTAAATGGGATTTTTATGGACTGTTGCCTCTTTCCTACTTGGATTTTTTAAGAAATTTTTTCCCTATACATTTACAACAGAATTTCGGACAAGCGTCACTTTTCTTGCGAATGATGCAATTTTATCCTGCGCAACGCCGGGCATGTCAGCTAGTCTAAAATAAATGTACGGAAGTCTGGGACAAATAATGTCGTACGAAATGTTCAGAGGACATGGACATAAATATCCACAAAAATACCATAAATGAATCCCTACTAAATCTCTTATTTGCTTTTATTCAATGTAAACCAAAAGCAAATCTATTTCCTGGGAAATATTATAACTGATATTTTTTCTTTTTTCCTTGTAAGTGGCCTCATGTGTTTTATAGAACTGCTTTCTTTCCTTTTCTTATTATATTGTAAACATAAGAAAAAAAACAAATACGAGCAAAAAGAAATGTCGCTTTTTCTCTAGGCTTTATTGCTCCTGTTGAACTGGTAAACGTAGCGAAATGAAACAGAAGGGCAGTTACATAAATTACTCGAAAGTCTTTATATGTTACTTTACCGTAAAAGCGAAAAAAAAAATATGAAAGAAGGATTAATATGTCGTGAAAATATCGTTAGAAATTTTTTAAAAATGTCAAAAATGTTTTAAGTAATTAAATAAAAATTGAAAAATAAAAAATTTGAAACTAGCGTTTTAAAATGGGAAAATGTGTGTCTGTAGGCCAGTCTGCCCCCCCCCCCCCCCAAAAAAAAAGACTTATTGAGGGAATTGTCCGATTCGAAAGATTTTTATTTGCATTCGAAAGATCTCGGCGAGGGCATCTCATTTCCATACTTTATTTTTTGATTTGAACAATGTTTTGTTCAATTTTGAGCAGTTCAAAAACTCTTAACATTAACTTCTGGAGAAAAATGATCCAGATTATGTAAACTATTCATACGATCAAAGTTATTGTGAGCAAGCTTACTCGAAGAATTTTTGTTCAATTTTGAACAGTTAAAAAAAATAACATTAGCGCCTGTAGGGAAATTTGAATCTTATATAAATCTTGCTCATCCAAATGGATTTATTTGGAACAAACTATATCGGAAGGAGCACACGGCGTAGAACATGTACAGATAAGTTTATCCAGAACTAAACGAACCTGTTCTCCCATGAAATGTTTTGATGTGGATTTTTAAGCACGTTTCTGAATGAATCATGAGTGAAAGAATGAATGATCGAATAAATGAATATATATGTATTAACCTTTGAAAATGGTACATTTTAAGTATAATAAAAAAATTATGCTGAATGAGAAATAAAGAGAGAGAGATATCTAGATTATAAACTTGATGTTAGTATAACGGAAAAGTAGCCTCGTGCAGTTCTAGACATCTTAACTTCTTGTTCTTGATTTAAGTTATGAAACATTCAAAATTATTTAAACGAAGAAATTGTTCTTGTATTAAAACCGCCTTTTTCTTCTCTTTAATTGACTATGGAAATAGCTAAAGAATGGTGAGAACATAATTTTGCATACTGTTTAATTAGTACTTTATATATAGGTGTTTTAAGATTTAAGCAGAAAAACACGATATTTTTCAAACACAACCTTTCAAGCATACACACCTTTCGAAACGTAAACATCGTTCGAAGCATACACACCTTTCGAAACGTAAACATCGTTCGAAGCATACACACCTTTCGAAACGTAAACATCGTTCGAAGCATACACACCTTTCGAAACGTAAACATCGTTCGAAGAACCCTACACACCTTTCGAAGCGTAAACATCGTTCGAGACATACACACCGTTTTGAAACGTAAACATCGTTCGGGAAAACACAACTTTCGAAAGGTAAACATCGTCCGAAGCATACACACCTTTCGAAACGTAAACATCGTTCGAAGCATACACACCTTTCGAAACGTAAACATCGTTCGAAAAAACATACACACCTTTCGAAGCGTAAACATCGTTCGAGACATACACACCGTTTTGAAACGTAAACATCGCTTTGAACAGACACAACCCTTTTGAAACGTAAACATCGTTCGAAGCATACACACCTTTCGAAACGTAAACATCGTTCGAAAACATACACACCGTTTTGAAACGTAAACATCGTTCGAGACATACACACCGTTCGAAACGTAAACATCGTACGAAGCATACACACCTTTCGAAACGTAAACATCGTTCGAAGCATACACACCTTTCGAAACGTAAACATCGTTCGAAAAAACATACACACCGTTTCGAAGCGTAAACATCGTTCGAGACATACACACCTTTCGAAACGTAAACATCGTTCGAAGCATACACACCTTTCGAAACGTAAACATCGTTCGAAGCATACACACCTTTCGAAGCGTAAACATCGTTCGAGACATACACACCGTTCGAAGCGTAAACATCGTTCGAGACATACCCACCTTTCGAAACGTAAACATCGTTCGAAGCATACACACTTTCGAAACGTAAACATCGTTCGAAGCATACACACCTTTCGAAACGTAAACATCGTTCGAAGCATACACACCTTTCGAAACGTAAACATTGTTCGAAGCATACACACCTTTCGAAACGTAAACATCGTTCGAAGCATACACACCTTTCGAAGCGTAAACATCGTTCGAACATACACACCTTCGAAGCGTAAACATCGTTCGAACATACCACCTTTCGAAACGTAAACATCGTTCGAAGCATACACACCTTTCGAAACGTAAACATCGTTCGAAGCATACACACCTTTCGAAACGTAAACATCGTTCGAAGCATACACACCTTTCGAAACGTAAACATCGTTCGAAGCATACACACCTTTCGAAACGTAAACATCGTTCGAAGCATACACACCTTTCGAAGCGTAAACATCGTTCGAAGCATACACACCTTTCGAAACGTAAACATCGTTCGAAGCATACACACCTTTCGAACGTAAACATCGTTCGAACATACACACCTTTCGAACGTAAACATCGTTCGAAGCATACACACCTTTCGAAACGTAAACATCGTTCGAAGCATACACACCTTTCGAAACGTAAACATCGTTCGAAGCATACACACCTTTCGAAACGTAAACATCGTTCGAAGCATACACACCTTTCGAAACGTAAACATCGTTCGAAGCATACACACCTTTCGAAACGTAAACATCGTTCGAAGCATACACACCTTTCGAAACGTAAACATCGTTCGAAGCATACACACCTTCGAAACGTAAACATCGTTCGAAGCATACACACCTTTCGAAACGTAAACATCGTTCAAGCATACACACCTTTCGACGTAAACATCGTTCGAGCATACACACCTTTCGAACGTAAACATCGTTCGAGCATACACACCTTTCGAAACGTAAACATCGTTCGAACATACACACCTTCGAAGTAAACATGTTGACATACACACCTTTCGAAACGTAAACATCGTTCGAAGCATACACACCTTTCGAACGTAAACATCGTTCGAACATACACACCTTTCGACGTAAACATCGTTCGAGCATACACACCTTTCGAACGTAAACATCGTTCGAACATACACACCTTTCGAAACGTAAACATCGTTCGAGCATACACACCTTTCGAACGTAAACATCGTTCGAACATACACACCTTTCGAAACGTAAACATCGTTCGAGCATACACACCTTTCGAAACGTAAACATCGTTCGAAAAACAATACACACCTTTCGAAACGTAAACATCGTTCGAACATACACACCTTTCGAAACGTAAACTCGTTCGAAGCATACACACCTTTCGAAACGAAACATCGTTCGAAGCATACACACTTTCGAAACGTAAACATGTTCGAAGCATACACACCTTTCGAAACGTAAACATCGTTCGAAGCATACACACCTTTCGAAACGTAAACATCGTTCAACATAAACCTTTCGAAACGTAAACATCGTTCGAACATACACACCTTTCGAAACGTAAACATCGTTCGAACATACACACCTTTCGAACGTAAACATCGTTCGAACATACACACCTTTGAAACGTAAACATCGTTCGAGCATACACACCTTTCGAAACGTAAACATCGTTCGAAGCATACACACCTTTCGAAACGTAAACATCGTTCGAAGCATACACACCTTTCGAAACGTAAACATCGTTCGAAGCATACACACCTTTCGAAACGTAAACATCGTTCGAAGCATACACACCTTTCGAAACGTAAACATCGTTCGAAGCATACACACCTTTCGAAACGTAAACATCGTTCGAAGCATACACACCTTTCGAAACGTAAACATCGTTCGAAGCATACACACCTTTCGAACGTAAACATCGTTCGAACATACACACCTTTCGAAACGTAAACATCGTTCGAAGCATACACACCTTTCGAAACGTAAACATCGTTCGAAGCATACACACCTTTCGAAACGTAAACATCGTTCGAACATACACACCTTTCGAAACGTAAACATCGTTCGAACATACACACCTTTCGAAACGTAAACATCGTTCGAGCATACACACCTTTCGAAACGTAAACATCGTTCGAGCATACACACCTTTCGAAACGTAAACATCGTTCGAGCATACACACCTTTCGAAACGTAAACATCGTTCGAAGCATACACACCTTTCGAAACGTAAACATCGTTCGAGCATACACACCTTTCGAAACGTAAACATCGTTCGAAGCATACACACCTTTCGAAACGTAAACATCGTTCGAAGCATACACACCTTTCGAAACGTAAACATCGTTCGAAGCATACACACCTTTCGAAACGTAAACATCGTTCGAAGCATACACACCTTTCGAAACGTAAACATCGTTCGAAGCATACACACCTTTCGAAACGTAAACATCGTTCGAAGCATACACACCTTTCGAAGCGTAAACATCGTTCGACACATACACACCTTTCGAAACGTAAACATCGTTCGAAGCATACACACCTTTCGAAACGTAAACATCGTTCGAAGCATACACACCTTTCGAAACGTAAACATCGTTCGAAGCATACACAACCCTTTCGAACGTAAACATCGTTCGAACATACACACCTTTCAAAAGCGTAAACATCGTTCGAACATACACACCTTTCGAAACGTAAACATCGTTCGAAGCATACACACCTTTCGAAACGTAAACATCGTTCGAAGCATACACACCTTTCGAAACGTAAACATCGTTCGAAGCATACACACCTTTCGAAACGTAAACATCGTTCGAAGCATACACACCTTTCGAAACGTAAACATCGTTCGAAGCATACACACCTTTCGAAACGTAAACATCGTTCGAAGCATACACACCTTTCGAAACGTAAACATCGTTCGAAGCATACACACCTTTCGAAACGTAAACATCGTTCGAGCATACACACCTTTCGAACGTAAACATCGTCGAGCATACACACCTTTCGAAACGTAAACATCGTTCGAAGCATACACACCTTTCGAAACGTAAACATCGTTCGAAGCATACACACCTTTCGAAACGTAAACATCGTTCGAAGCATACACACCTTTCGAAACGTAAACATCGTTCGAAGCATACACACTTTCGAAACGTAAACATCGTTCGAAGCATACACACCTTTCGAAACGTAAACATCGTTCGAGCATACACACCTTTCGAAACGTAAACATCGTTCGAAGCATACACACCTTTCGAACGTAAACATCGTTCGAAGCATACACACCTTTCGAAACGTAAACATCGTTCGAGCATACACACCTTTCGAAACGTAAACATCGTTCGAACATACACACCTTTCGAAACGTAAACATCGTTCGAAGCATACACACCTTTCGAAACGTAAACATCGTTCGAAGCATACACACCTTTCGAAACGTAAACATCGTTCGAACATACACACCTTTCGAAACGTAAACATCGTTCGAAGCATACACACCTTTCGAAACGTAAACATCGTTCAAAGCATACACACCTTTCGAAACGTAAACATCGTTCGAAGCATACACACCTTTCGAAACGTAAACATCGTTCGAAGCATACACACCTTTCGAAACGTAAACATCGTTCGAAGCATACACACCTTTCGAAACGTAAACATCGTTCGAACATACACACCTTTCGAAACGTAAACATCGTTCGAAGCATACACACCTTTCGAAACGTAAACATCGTTCGAAGCATACACACCTTTCAAAAGCGTAAACATCGTTCGAACATACACACCTTTCGAAGCGTAAACATCGTTCGAGACATACACACCTTTCGAAACGTAAACATCGTTCGAAGCATACACACCTTTCGAAACGTAAACATCGTTCGAAGCATACACACCTTTCGAAACGTAAACATCGTTCGAAGCATACACACCTTTCGAAACGTAAACATCGTTCGAAGCATACACACCTTTCGAAACGTAAACATCGTTCGAAGCATACACACCTTTCGAAACGTAAACATCGTTCGAAGCATACACACCTTTCGAAACGTAAACATCGTTCGAAGCATACACACCTTTCGAAACGTAAACATCGTTCGAAGCATACACACCTTTCGAAACGTAAACATCGTTCGAAGCATACACACCTTTGAACGTAAACATCGTTCGAGCATACCACCTTTCGAAACGTAAACATCGTTCGAGCATACACACCTTTCGAAACGTAAACATCGTTCGAAGCATACACACCTTTCGAAACGTAAACATCGTTCGAAGCATACACACCTTTCGAACGTAAACATCGTTCGAAGCATACACACCTTTCGAACGTAAACATCGTTCAAGCATACACACTTCGAAACGTAAACATCGTTCGAAGCATACACACCTTTCGAAACGTAAACATCGTTCGAACATACACACCTTTCGAAACGTAAACATCGTTGAGCATACACACCTTTCGAACGTAAACATCGTTCGAAGCATACAACCTTTCGAAACGTAAACATCGTTCGAAGCATACACACCTTTCGAAACGTAAACATCGTTCGAAGCATACACACCTTTCGAAACGTAAACATCGTTCGAAGCATACACACCTTTCGAAACGTAAACATCGTTCGAACATACACACCTTTCGAACGTAAACATCGTTCGAAGCATACACACCTTCGAAACGTAAACATCGTTCGAAGCATACACACCTTTCGAAACGTAAACATCGTTCGAAGCATACACACCTTTCGAAACGTAAACATCGTTCGAACATACACACCTTTCGAAACGTAAACATCGTTCGAAGCATACACACCTTTCGAACGTAAACATCGTTCGAGCATACACACCTTTCGAAACGTAAACATCGTTCGAGCATACACACTTTCGAAACGTAAACATCTTCGAGCATACACACCTTTCGAAACGTAAACATCGTTCGAAGCATACACACCTTTCGAAACGTAAACATCGTTCGAAGCATACACACCTTTCGAAACGTAAACATCGTTCGAAGCATACACACCTTTCGAAACGTAAACATCGTTCGAACATACACACCTTTCGAAACGTAACATCGTTCAGCATACACACCTTTCGAAACGTAAACATCGTTCGAAGCATACACACCTTTCGAAAGTAAACATCGTTCGAAGCATACACACCTTTCGAAACGTAAACATCGTTCGAACATACACACCTTTCGAACGTAAACATCGTTCGACATACACACCTTTCGAAGAAACATCGTTCGAAGCATACACACCTTTCGAAACGAAACATCGTTCGAAGCATACACACCTTTCGAAACGTAAACATCGTTCGAAGCATACACACCTTCGAACGTAAACATCGTTCGAGACATACACACCTTCGAACGTAAACATCGTTCGAAGCATACACACTTTCGAAACGTAAACATCGTTCGAAGCATACACACCTTTCGAAACGTAAACATCGTTCGAACATACACACCTTTCGAACGTAAACATCGTTCGAGCATACACACCTTTCGAACGTAAACATCGTTCGAGCATACACACCTTTCGAACGTAAACATCGTTCGAGCATACACACCTTTCGAACGTAAACATCGTTCGAACATACACACCTTTCGAAACGTAAACATCGTTCGAAGCATACACACCTTTCGAAACGTAAACATCGTTCGAAGCATACACACCTTTCGAAACGTAAACATCGTTCGAAGCATACACACCTTTCGAAACGTAAACATCGTTCGAAGCATACACACCTTTCGAAACGTAAACATCGTTCGAAGCATACACACCTTTCGAACGTAAACATCGTTCGAGCATACACACCTTTCGAACGTAAACATCGTTCGAGCATACACACCTTTCGAAACGTAAACATCGTTCAAACATACACACCTTTCGAAACGTAAACATCGTTCGAAGCATACACACCTTTCGAAACGTAAACATTGTTCGAAGCATACACACCTTTCGAAACGTAAACATCGTTCGAAGCATACACATACACACCTTTCGAAGCGTAAACATCGTTCGAGACATACACACCGTTCGAAGCGTAAACATCGTTCGAGACAACACAACTTTCGAAAGGTAAACATCGTTCGAAGCATACACACCTTTCGATAAACATCGTTCGAGCATACACACCTTTCGAAACGTAAACATCGTTCGAGCATACACACCTTCGAAACGTAAACATCGTTCGAGCAACACACCTTTCGAAACGTAAACATCGTTCGAAGCATACACACCTTTCGAAACGTAAACATCGTTCGACATACACACCTTTCGAAACGTAAACATGTTCGAAGCATACACACCTTTCGAAACGTAAACATCGTCGAACATACACACTTTCGAAGCGTAAACATCGTTCGAGCATACACACCTTTCGAAACGTAACATCGTTCGAGCAACCACCTTTCGAAAGTAACATCGTTCGAAGCATACACACCTTCGAAACGTAAACATGTTCGAACATACACACCTTCGAACGTAAACATCGTTCGAGCATACACACCTTTCGAACGTAAACATCGTTCGAACATACACACCTTTCGAACGTAAACATCGTTCGAGCAACACACCTTTCGAACGTAAACATCGTTCGAAGCATACACACCTTTCGAAACGTAAACATCGTTCGAGCATACACACCTTCGAACGTAAACATCGTTCGAGCATACACACCTTTCGAACGAAACATGTTCGAAGCATACACACCTTTCGAAACGTAAACATCGTTCGAAGCATACACACCTTTCGAAACGTAAACATCGTTCGAACATACACACCTTCGAACGTAAACATCGTTAGCATACCACCTTTCGAAACGTAAACATCGTTCGAAGCATACACACCTTTCGAAACGTAAACATCGTTCGAGCATACACACCTTTCGAAACGTAAACATCGTTCGAAGCATACACACCTTTCGAAACGTAAACATCGTTCGAAGCATACACACCTTTCGAAACGTAAACATCGTTCGAAGCATACACACCTTTCGAAACGTAAACATCGTTCGAAGCATACACACCTTTCGAAACGTAAACATCGTTCGAGCATACACACCTTTCGAAACGTAAACATCGTTCGAAGCATACACACCTTTCGAAACGTAACATCGTTCGAGCATACACACCTTTCGAAACGTAAACATCGTTCGAGCATACACACTTTCGAAACGTAAACATCGTTCGAGCATACACACCTTTCGAAACGTAAACATCGTTCAAGCATACACACCTTTCGAAACGTAACATCGTTCGAACATACACACCTTTCGAACGTAAACATCGTTCGAGCATACACACCTTTCGAAACGTAAACATCGTTCGAGCATACACACCTTTCGAAACGTAAACATCGTTCGAGCATACACACCTTTCGAAACGTAAACATCGTTCGAAGCATACACACCTTTCGAAACGTAAACATGTTCGAAGCATACACACCTTTCGAAACGTAAACATCGTTCGAAGCATACACACCTTTCGAAACGTAAACATCGTTCGAAGCATACACACTTTCGAAACGTAAACATCGTTCGAAGCATACACACCTTTCGAAACGTAAACATCGTTCGAGCATACACACTTTCGAACGTAAACATCGTTCGAGCATACACACCTTTCGAAACGTAAACATCGTTCGAAGCATACACACCTTTCGAAACGTAAACATCGTTCGAACATACACACCTTTCGAAACGTAAACATCGTTCGAAGCATACACACCTTTCGAAACGTAAACATCGTTGAAGCATACACACCTTTCGAAACGTAAACATCGTTCGAAGCATACACACCTTTCGAACGTAAACATCGTTCGAACATACACACCTTCAACGTAAACATCGTTCGAGCATACACACCTTTCGAAACGTAAACATCGTTCGAAGCATACACACCTTTCGAAACGTAAACATCGTTCGAACATACACACCTTTCGAACGTAAACATCGTTCGAGCATACACACCTTTCGAAACGTAAACATCGTTCGAAGCATACACACCTTTCGAAACGTAAACATCGTTCGAAGCATACACACCTTTCGAAACGTAAACATCGTTCGAGCATACACACCTTTCGAAACGTAAACATCGTTCGAGCATACACACCTTTCGAAACGTAAACATCGTTCGAACATACACACCTTTCGAAACGTAAACATCGTTCGAAGCATACACACCTTTCGAAACGTAAACATCGTTCGAACATACACACCTTCGAAACGTAAACATCGTTCGAACATACACACCTTTCGAAACGTAAACATCGTTCGAAGCATACACACCTTTCGAAACGTAAACATCGTTCGAACATACACACCTTTCGAAACGTAAACATCGTTCGAAGCATACACACCTTTCGAAACGTAAACATCGTTCGAAGCATACACACCTTTCGAAACGTAAACATCGTTCGAACATACACACCTTTCGAAACGTAAACATCGTTCGAGCATACACACCTTTCGAAACGTAAACATCGTTCGAGCATACACACCTTTCGAAACGTAAACATCGTTCGAAGCATACACACCTTTCGAAACGTAAACATCGTTCGAAGCATACACACCTTTCGAAACGTAAACATCGTTCGAAGCATACACACCTTTCGAAACGTAAACATCGTTCGAACATACACACCTTTCGAAACGAAACATCGTTCGAAGCATACACACCTTTCGAAACGTAAACATCGTTCGAAGCATACACACCTTTCGAACGTAAACATCGTTCGAACATACACACCTTTCGAACGTAAACATCGTTCGAGCATACACACCTTTCGAACGTAAACATCGTTCGAGCAACACACCTTTGAAACGTAAACATCGTGAGCATACACACTTTCGAAACGTAACATCGTTCGAGCATACAACCTCGAAACGTAAACATCGTTCGAACATAAACCTTTCGAAACGTAAACATCGTTCGACATACACACCTTTCGAAACGTAAACATCGTTGAGCATACACACCTTTCGAAACGTAACATCGTTCGAACATACACACTTTCGACGTAAACATCGTTCGAACATACACACCTTTCAACGTAAACATCGTTCGAGATACACACCTTTCGAAACGTAAACATCGTTCGAAGCATACACACCTTTCGAACGTAAACATCGTTCGAGCATACACACCTTCGAACGTAAACATCGTTCGAGCATACACACCTTTCGAACGTAAACATCGTTCGAACATTAACGTAAACATCTTCGAAGCATACACACCTTTCGAAACGTAAACATCGTTCGAACATACACACCTCGAAACGTAAACATCGTTCGAAGCATACACACCTTTCGAAACGTAAACATCGTTCGAAGCATACACACCTTTCGAAACGTAAACATCGTTCGAACATACACACCTTTCGAACGTAAACATCGTTCGAACATAAACCTTTCGAAGGTAAACATCGTTCGAGACATACACACCTTTCGAAACGTAAACATCGTTCGAGCATACACACCTTTCGAAACGTAAACATCGTTCGAAGCATACACACCTTTCGAAACGTAAACATCGTTCGAGCATACACACCTTTCGAAACGTAAACATCGTTCGAACATACACACCTTTCGAAACGTAAACATCGTTCGAAGCATACACACCTTTCGAAACGTAAACATCGTTCGAAGCATAACACCTTCGAAACTAAACACTTCGAACTACACACTTTCGAAACGTAAAATCGTTCGAAGCAACACCTTTCGAAAGAAACATCGTTCGAAGCATACAACTTTCGAAGCAAACATCGTTCGAAATACACACCTTCGAAGAAACATCGTTCGAACATAACATTTCGAACGTAACATCGTTCGAACATAACACCTTTCGAAGATAACATCGTTCGACATACACACCGTTCGAACGTAAACATCGTTCGAACATACACACCTTTCGAAACGTAACATCGTTCGAACATACACATTTCGAAGCAAACACGTTCGAACATACACACCTTCGAAGCGTAAACCGTTCGAGCATACACCCTTCGAACATAAACATCGTTCAAAGCATACACACCTTTCGAAACGTAAACATCGCAAGCATAACAACTTTCGAACGAAACACGTTCGAACGTAACACACTTTCGAAGCGTAAACATCGTCGATACAACTTCGAAACGTAAACATCGTTCGAGCATACACACCTTTCGAAACGTAAACATCGTTCGAAGCATACACACCTTTCAAACGTAAACATCGTTCGAAGCATACACACCTTTCGAAACGTAAACATCGTTCGAACATACACACCTTCGAAGCGTAAACATCGTTCGAGCATACACACCTTTCGAAACGTAAACATCGTTCGAAGCATACACACCTTTCGAAACGTAAACATCGTTCGAAGCATACACACCTTTCGAAACGTAAACATCGTTCGAACATACACACCTTTCGAAACGTAAACATCGTTCGAAGCATACACACCTTTCGAAACGTAAACATCGTTCGAAGCATACACACCTTTCGAAACGTAAACATCGTTCGAAGCATACACACCTTTCGAAACGTAAACATCGTTCGAAGCATACACACCTTTCGAAACGTAAACATCGTTCGAAGCATACACACCTTTCGAAACGTAAACATCGTTCGAAGCATACACACCTTTCGAAACGTAAACATCGTTCGAAGCATACACACCTTTCGAAACGTAAACATCGTTCGAACATACACACCGTTTCGAAGCGTAAACATCGTTCGAGACATACACACCTTTCGAAACGTAAACATCGTTCGAAGCATACACACCTTTCGAAACGTAAACATCGTTCGAAGCATACACACCTTTCGAAACGTAAACATCGTTCGAAGCATACACACCTTTCGAAACGTAAACATCGTTCGAGCATCACACTTTCGAAACGTAAACATCGTTCGAAGCATACACACCTTTCGAAACGTAAACATCGTTCGAAGCATACACACCTTTCGAAACGTAAACATCGTTCGAAGCATACACACTTTCGAAATAAACATGTTCAGCATACACACCTTTGAACTAAACATCGTTGAGCAAACCTTCGAAGTAAACACCGAGCTAAACCTTTCGAAAGTAAAATCGTTCGAGAAACACTTTCGAAATAAACACGTTAACACAACTTCGAAACGTAAACATCGTTCGAAGCATACACACTTCGAAACGTAAACATCGTTCGAACATACACACCTTTCGAAACGTAAACATCGTTCGAACATACACACTTTCGAAACGTAAACATGTTCGAACATACACACCTTTCGAAACGTAAACATCGTTCAACATACACACCTTTCGAAACGTAAACATCGTTCGAACATACACACCTTTCGAAACGTAAACATCGTTCGAAGCATACACACCTTTCGAAACGTAAACACGTTCGAGCAACACACCTTTCGAAAGTAAACATCGTTCACATACACACCTTTCGAAACGTAAACATTTCGAACATACCACCTTTCAAACGTAAACATCGTTCGAAGCATACACACCTTTCGAACGTAAACATCGTTGAACATACACACCTTCGAACGTAAACATCGTTCGAACAACACACCTTTCAACTAAACATCTTCGAACATACACACCTTTCGAAACGTAAAATCGTTCGAAGCATACACACCTTTCGAAACGTAAACATCGTTCGAACATACACACCTTTCGAACGTAAACATCTTCGAGCATACAACCTTCGAAACGTAAACATCGTTCAGCATACACTTTGAAACGTAAACATGTTCGAAGCATACACACCTTTCGAAACGTAAACATCGTTCGAAGCATACACACCTTTGAACTAAACACTCGAAATAAACTTTCGAACGTAAACATCGTTGAGCATACACACCTTTCGAACGTAAACATCGTTCGAACATACACACCTTCGAACGTAAACATCGTTCGAACATACACACCTTTCGAAACGTAAACATGTTCGAAGCATACACACCTTTCGAAACGTAAACATCGTTCGAAGCATACACACCTTTCGAAACGTAAACATCGTTCGAAGCATACACACTTTCGAAACTAAACATCGTTCGAGCATAACACCTTTCGAAACGTAAACTCGTTCGAAGCATACACACCTTTCGAAGCGTAAACATCGTTCGAGACATACACACCTTCGAACGTAAACATCGTTCGAACATACACACCTTTCGAAACGTAAACATCGTTCGAAGCATACACACCTTTCGAAACGTAAACATCGTTCGAAGCATACACACCTTTCGAAACGTAAACATCGTTCGAACATACACACCTTTCGAAACGTAAACATCGTTCGAACATACACACCTTTCGAAACGTAAACATCGTTCGAAGCATACACACCTTTCGAAACGTAAACATCGTTCGAAGCATACACACCTTTCGAAACGTAAACATCGTTCGAGTAAACATTTCGAAGCATACACACCTTTCGAAACGTAAACATGTTCGAGACATACACACCTTTCGAAACGTAAACATCGTTCGAACATACACACCTTTCAAGTAAACATCGTTCGAAGCATACACACCTTTCGAAACGAAACATCGTTCGAAGCATACACACCTTTGAACGTAAACATCGTTCGAGACATACACACCTTTGAAACGTAAACATTTCAGCATACACACCTTTCAACGAACATCGTTCGAAGCATACCACCTTTCGAAACGTAAACATCGAACATACACACCTTAAACACCGTTCGAAGCTAAACCTTTCGAACTAAACATCTTCGAACTACACCTTCGAACTAAACACGTTCGAAGCTAACACCTTTCGAACTAAACACTTCGAACTAACATTTCGAAACTAAACACTTCGAACTAACACTTTCGAAACTAAACATCTTCGAAGCTAAACACTTTCGAACAAACACTTCGACAAACCTTTCGAACAAACATCGATAAACTCACAACCTTCGAACTAAACATCGTTCGAAGCATACAACCTTCGAAACGTAAACATCGTTCGAAGCATACACACCTTTCGAACGTAAACATCGTTCGAAATAACACCTTTCGAAGCTAAACACTTCGAAATAAACACTTCGAAGCTAAACACTTCGAACTAACACCTTCGAAACGTAAACATCGTCGAAGAACAACCTTTCGAAAGTAAACATCGTCGAACATACACACCTTCGAAACGTAAACATCGTTCGAAGCATACACACCTTTCGAAACGTAAACATCGTTCGAAGCATACACACCGTTCGAACGTAAACATCGTTCGAGCATACAACCTTTCGAAACGTAAACATCGTTAAGCATACACACCTTTCGAAACGTAAACATCGTTCGAAGCATACACACCTTTCGAAACGTAAACATCGTTCGAAGCATACACACCTTTCGAAACGTAAACATCGTTCGAAGCATACACACCTTTCGAAACGTAAACATCGTTCGAAGCATACACACCTTTCGAAACGTAAACATCGTTCGAAGCATACACACCTTTCGAAACGTAAACATCGTTCGAAGCATACACACCTTTCGAAACGTAAACATCGTTCGAAGCATACACACCTTTCGAAACGTAAACATCGTTCGAAGCATACACACCTTTCGAAACGTAAACATCGTTCGAAGCATACACACCTTTCGAAACGTAAACATCGTTCGAAGCATACACACCTTTCGAAACGTAAACATCGTTCGAAGCATACACACCTTTCGAAACGTAAACATCGTTCGAAGCATACACACCTTTCGAAACGTAAACATCGTTCGAAGCATACACACCTTTCGAAACGTAAACATCGTTCGAAGCATACACACCTTTCGAAACGTAAACATCGTTCGAAGCATACACACCTTTCGAAACGTAAACATCGTTCGAAGCATACACACCTTTCGAAACGTAAACATCGTTCGAAGCATACACACCTTTCGAAACGTAAACATCGTTCGAAGACATACACACCTTTCGAAACGTAAACATCGTTCGAAGCATACACACCTTTCGAAACGTAAACATCGTTCGAACATACACACCTTTCGAAGCGTAAACATCGTTCGAGACATACACACCTTTCGAAACGTAAACTCGTTCGAAGCATACACACCTTTCGAAACGTAAACATCGTTCGAACATACACACCTTTCGAAACGTAAACATCGTTCGAAGACATACACACCTTTCGAAACGTAAACATCGTTCGAGCATACACACCTTTCGAACGTAAACATCGTTCGAAATACACACCTTTCGAAACGTAAACATCGTTCGAAGCATACACACCTTTCGAAACGTAAACATCGTTCGAAGCATACACCTTTCGAAACGTAAACATCGTTCGAAGCATACACACCTTTCGAAGCGTAAACATCGTTCGAACATACACACCTTTCGAAACGTAAACATCGTTCGAAGCATACACACCTTTCGAAACGTAAACATCGTTCGAACATACACACCTTTCGAAACGTAAACATCGTTCGAAGCATACACACCTTTCGAAACGTAAACATCGTTCGAAGCATACACACCTTTCGAAACGTAAACATCGTTCGAAGCATACACACCTTTCGAAACGTAAACATCGTTCGAAGCATACACACCTTTCGAAACGTAAACATCGTTCGAAGCATACACACCCCTTTCGAAACGTAAACATCGTTCGAAGCATACACATCTTTCGAAACGTAAACATCGTTCGAGACATACACACCTTTCGAAGCGTAAACATCGTTCGAGACATACACACCTTTCGAAACGTAAACATCGTTCGAAGCATACACACCTTTCGAAACGTAAACATCGTTCGAAGCATACACACCTTTCGAAACGTAAACATCGTTCGAAGCATACACACCTTTCGAAACGTAAACATCGTTCGAAGCATACACACCTTTCGAAACGTAAACATCGTTCGAAGCATACACACCTTTCGAAACGTAAACATCGTTCGAAGCATACACACCTTTCGAAACGTAAACATCGTTCGAAGCATACACACCTTTCGAAACGTAAACATCGTTCGAAGCATACACACTTTCGAAACGTAAACATCGTTCGAGCATACACACCTTTCGAAACGTAAACATCGTTCGAGCATACACACCTTTCGAAACGTAAACATCGTTCGAAGCATACACACCTTTCGAAACGTAAACATCGTTCGAAACATACACACCTTTCGAAACGTAAACATCGTTCGAGACATACACACCTTTCGAAGCGTAAACATCGTTCGAGACATACACACCTTTCGAACGTAAACATCGTTCGAACATACACACCTTTCGAAACGTAAACATCGTTCGAAGCATACACACCTTTCGAAACGTAAACATCGTTCGAAGCATACACACCTTTCGAAACGTAAACATCGTTCGAGCATACACACCTTTCGAACGTAAACATCGTTCGAGACATACACACCTTTCGAAACGTAAACATCGTTCGAAGCATACACACCTTTCGAAACGTAAACATCGTTCGAAGCATACACACCTTTCGAAACGTAAACATCGTTCGAAGCATACACACCTTTCGAAACGTAAACATCGTTCGAACATACACACTTTCGAAACGTAAACATCGTTCGAGACATACACACCTTTCGAAACGTAAACATCGTTCGAACATACACACCTTTCAAACGTAAACATCGTTCGAACATACACACCTTTCGAAACGTAAACATCGTTCGAAGCATACACACCTTTCGAAACGTAAACATCGTTCGAAGCATACACACCTTTCGAAACGTAAACATCGTTCGAAGCATACACACCTTTCGAAACGTAAACATCGTTCGAAGCATACACACCTTTCGAAACGTAAACATCGTTCGAAGCATACACACCTTTCGAAACGTAAACATCGTTCAAAACATACACACCTTTCGAAACGTAAACATCGTTCGAACATACACACCTTTCGAACGTAAACATCGTTCGAGACATACACACCTTTCGAACGTAAACATCGTTCGAACATACACACCTTTCGAAACGTAAACATCGTTCGAGATACACACCTTTCGAAACGTAAACATCGTTCGACATACACACCTTTCAAACGTAAACATCGTTCGAAGCATACACACCTTTCGAACGTAAACATCGTTCGAGCATACACACCTTTCGAAACGTAAACATCGTTCGAAGCATACACACCTTTCGAAACGTAAACATCGTTCGAAGCATACACACCTTTCGAAACGTAAACATCGTTCGAAGCATACACACCTTTCGAAACGTAAACATCGTTCGAAGCATACACACTTTCGAAACGTAAACATCGTTCGAAGCATACACACTTTCGAAACGTAAACATCGTTCGAAGCATACACACCTTTCGAAACGTAAACATCGTTCGAAGCATACACACCTTTCGAAACGTAAACATCGTTCGAAGCATACACACCTTTCGAAACGTAAACATCGTTCGAACATACACACCTTTCGAAACGTAAACATCGTTCGAAGCATACACACCTTTCGAAACGTAAACATCGTTCGAAGCATACACACCTTTCGAAACGTAAACATCGTTCGAAGCATACACACCTTCGAAACGTAAACATCGTTCGAAGCATACACACCTTTCGAAACGTAAACATCGTTCGAAGCATACACACCTTTCGAAACGTAAACATCGTTCGAAGCATACACACCTTTCGAAACGTAAACATCGTTCGAAGCATACACACCTTTCGAAACGTAAACATCGTTCGAAGCATACACACCTTTCGAAACGTAAACATCGTTCGAAGCATACACACCTTTCGAAACGTAAACATCGTTCGAAGCATACACACCTTTCGAAACGTAAACATCGTTCGAAGCATACACACCTTTCGAAACGTAAACATCGTTCGAAGCATACACACCTTTCGAAACGTAAACATCGTTCGAAGCATACACACCTTTCGAAACGTAAACATCGTTCGAAGCATACACACCTTTCGAAACGTAAACATCGTTCGAAGCATACACACCTTTCAAAACGTAAACATCGTTCAAAGCATACACACCTTTCGAAACGTAAACATCGTTCAAAGACATACACACCTTTCAAAACGTAAACATCGTTCGAAGCATACACACCTTTCGAAACGTAAACATCGTTCGAAGCATACACACCTTTCGAAACGTAAACATCGTTCGAAGCATACACACCTTTCGAAACGTAAACATCGTTCGAAGCATACACACCTTTCGAAACGTAAACATCGTTCGAAGCATACACACCTTTCGAAACGTAAACATCGTTCAAGCATACACACCTTTCGAAACGTAAACATCGTTCGAAGCATACACACCTTTCGAAACGTAAACATCGTTCAAAGCATACACACCTTTCGAAACGTAAACATCGTTCGAAGCATACACACCTTTCGAAACGTAAACATCGTTCGAAGCATACACACCTTTCGAAACGTAAACATCGTTCGAAGCATACACACCTTTCGAAACGTAAACATCGTTCGAAGCATACACATACACACCTTTCGAAGCGTAAACATCGTTCGAGACATACACACCTTTCGAAACGTAAACATCGTTCGAAGCATACACACCTTTCGAAACGTAAACATCGTTCGAAGCATACACACCTTTCGAAACGTAAACATCGTTCGAAGAACATACACACCTTTCGAAGCGTAAACATCGTTCGAGACATACACACCGTTCGAAGCGTAAACATCGTTCGAAGCATACACACCTTTCGAAACGTAAACATCGTTCGAAGCATACACAACTTTCGAAGCGTAAACATCGTTCGAGCATACACACCGTTCGAAGCGTAAACATCGTTCGAAGCATACACACCTTTCGAAACGTAAACATCGTTCGAAGCATACACACCTTTCGAAACGTAAACATCGTTCGAAGCATACAAAACCTTTCGAAACGTAAACATCGTTCGAAGCATACACACCTTTCGAAACGTAAACATCGTTCGAAGCATACACATAAACAACTTTCGAAGCGAAACACATCTTTCGAAACGAAACACACGTTCGAAGCGAAAACATCTTTCAAAAGCGAAACACCCCTTTTCGAAGCGAAAACATCTTTCGAAACAAACACCGTTCGAAGCGTAAACATCGTTCAAAGCATACACATCTTTCAAAAGTAAACATCGTTTGAAGCGAAACACACGTTCGAAGCGAAAACATCTTTCGAAGCGTAAACATCGTTCAAAACGAAAACATCGTTGAAGCGAAACACATCGTTCAAAGCAAAACACATCTTTCGAAGCGAAACACATCTTTCAAAAGCGAAACACATCGTTCGAAACGTAAACACCTTTCGAAGCAAACCTTTCGAAAGTAACATCGTCATACACACCTTTCAAAAGCGTAAACATCGTTCGAAGCATACATACCTTTCGAAACGTAAACATCGTTCGAAGCATAAAAACCCACCTTTCGAAACGTAAACATCGTTCGAAAACATACACATCTTTCAAAAGCGTAAACATCGTTCGAAGCATACACACCTTTCGAAACGTAAACATCGTTCGAAGCATACACACCTTTCGAAACGTAAACATCGTTCAAAAGCATACACCCCTTTCAAAAGCGTAAACATCGTTCGAAGCATACACACCTTTCGAAACGTAAACATCGTTCGAAGCATACACACCTTTCAAAAGCGTAAACATCGTTCGAGACATACACACCTTTCAAAAGCGTAAACATCGTTCGAAGCATACACACCTTTCGAAACGTAAACATCGTTCGAAGCATACACACCTTTCAAAAGCGTAAACATCGTTCGAAGCATACACAACTTTCAAAAGCGTAAACATCGTTCGAAGCATACACACCTTTCGAAACGTAAACATCGTTCGAAGCATACAAAACCTTTCGAAACGTAAACATCGTTCGAAGCATACACACCTTTCGAAACGTAAACATCGTTCGAAGCATACACACCTTTCGAAACGTAAACATCGTTCGAAGCATACACACCTTTCGAAACGTAAACATCGTTCGAAGCATACACACCTTTCGAAACGTAAACATCGTTCGAAGCATACACACCTTTCAAAAGCGTAAACATCGTTCGAAGCATACACACCTTTCGAAACGTAAACATCGTTCGAAGCATACACACCTTTCAAAAGCGTAAACATCGTTCGAAGCATACACACCGTTCGAAGCGTAAACATCTTTTCGAGAATACAACCTTCGAACGAAAATCGTTCGAAGCATCAACCTTTCGAAACGTAAACATCGTTCGAAGCATACACACCTTTCGAAACGTAAACATCGTTCGAAGCATACACACCTTTCGAAACGTAAACATCGTTCGAAGCATACACACCTTTCGAAACGTAAACATCGTTCGAACATACACACCTTCGAAACGTAAACATCGTTCGAAGCATACACACCTTTCGAAACGTAAACATCGTTCGAAGCATACACACCTTTCGAAACGTAAACATCGTTCGAAGCATACACACCTTTCGAAACGTAAACATCGTTCAACATACACACCTTTCGAACGTAAACATCGTTCGAAGCATACACACCTTTCGAAACGTAAACATCGTTCGAAGCATACACACCTTTCGAACGTAAACATCGTTCGAACATACACACCTTTCGAACGTAAACATCGTTCGAACAACACACCTTTCGAAAGTAAACATCGTTCGAAGCATACACACCTTTCGAAACGTAAACATCGTTCGAGCATACACACCTTTCGAACGTAAACATCGTTCGAACATACACACCTTTCAAACGTAAACATCGTTCGAACATACACACCTTTCGAAACGTAAACATCGTTCGAAGCATACACACTTTCGAAACGTAAACATCGTTCGAAGCATACACACCTTTCGAAACGTAAACATCGTTCGAAGCATACACACCTTTCGAAACGTAAACATCGTTCGAGCATACACACCTTTCGAAACGTAAACATCGTTCGAAGCATACACACCTTTCGAAACGTAAACATCGTTCGAGCATACACACCTTTCGAAACGTAAACATCGTTCGAAGCATACACACCGTTCGAACGTAAACATCGTTCGAGACTACACACCTTTCGAAACGTAAACATCGTTCGAAGCATACACACCTTTCGAAACGTAAACATCGTTCGAAGCATACACACCTTTCGAAACGTAAACATCGTTCGAAGCATACACACCTTTCGAAGCGTAAACATCGTTCGAGAACATACACACCTTTCGAACGTAAACACCGTTCGAAGCATAACACTTCGAAGCAACACCTTCGAAACGTAAACACTTCGAAATACAAACACCCTTCGAACTAACACTTCGAAACAACATCTTCGAAGCTAAACTTTCGAACAAACACTTTCGAAACTAACACTTCGAAGATACACACCTTTCGAAACGTAAACATCGTTCGACATACACACCTTTCGAAGCGTAAACATCGTTCGAGACATACACACCTTTCGAAGCGTAAACATCGTTCGAGAACACACCTTTAAACAACTTCGTCAACAACCCTTTCGAAACGTAAACATCGTTCGAACATACACACCTTCGAACGTAAACATCGTTCGAAGCATACACACCTTTCGAAACGTAAACATCGTTCGAAGCATACACACAACTTAAACGTAACATCCAATACCACTTTCGAAGCGTAAACATCGTTCGAAGCATACACACCTTTCGAAACGTAAACATCGTTCGAAGCATACACACCTTTCGAAACGTAAACATCGTTCGAAGCATACACACCTTTCGAAACGTAAACATCGTTCGAAGCATACACACCTTTCGAAACGTAAACATCGTTCGAAGCATACACACCTTTCGAAGCGTAAACATCGTTCGAACATACACACCTTTCGAACGTAAACATCGTTCGAACATACACACCTTTCGAACGTAAACATCGTTCGAACATACACACCTTTCGAAACGTAAACATCGTTCAAGCATACACACCTTTCGAAACGTAAACATCGTTCGAAGCATACACACCTTTCGAAACGTAAACATTGTTCGAAGCATACACACCTTTCGAAACGTAAACATCGTTCGAAGCATACAAAAACCTTTCGAACGTAAACATCGTTCGAGCATACACACCTTCGAACGTAAACATCGTTCGAACAACACAACTTTCGAAAGGTAAACATCGTTCGAAGCATACACACCTTTCGAAACGTAAACATGTTCGAACATACCCCCACTTCGAAACAACACTTCGAATAAACACCCTTCGAACTAAACCGTTCGAACAACACGTTCGAAGCTAAACTTTCGAGAAACATCGTTCGAAATACAACACCTTTCGAAGCAAACATCGTTCGAACATAACACAACTTTCAACACTTAAACGTAAATCATAACATACACACCTTTCGAAACGTAAACATCGTTCGAAGCATAACACCTTTCGAAACGAAACATCGTTCGAAGCATAACTACAACCTTTCGAAACGTAAACATGTTCGAAACACACCTTTCGAACGTAAACATCGTTCGAAGCATACACACCTTTCGAAGCGTAAACATCGTTCGAGACATACACACCGTTCGAAGCGTAAACATCGTTCGAGACATACACACCTTTCGAAACGTAAACATCGTTCGAAGCATACACACCTTTCGAAGCGTAAACATCGTTCGAAGCATACACACCTTTCAAAAGCGTAAACATCGTTCGAGCATACACACCGTTCGAAGCGTAAACATCGTTCGAACATACACACCTTTCGAAACGTAAATCGTTCGAACATACACCCTTTCGAAACGTAAACATCGTTCGAAGCATACACCGTTCGAAGCATACACACCTTTCGAAACGTATACATCGTTCGAGACATACACACCGTTCGAAGCGTAAACATCGTTCGAAGCATACACACCTTTCGAAACGTAAACATCGTTCGAAGCATACACACCTTTCGAAACGTAAACTTCGTTCGAAGCATACACATCCATCGAGTTAAGAATGCTACATGGCTGCTGCGTACCCTTCATCTCAGCAGTGCGCTATATCGACCACATTGCTGAAGAGTTTAGCTGTAATAGCTAAAGTTGTTTATATGTTTAACATATTGGAACAGTTGGTCACGATGGTCAAAAATTTTGCAGTTAATTACTACTGGAAATGCAAATTCTTCCCAAAAGAGATGAAAAAAAAATCCTTTTCGAGATAAACGTACACACACATGTATATATATATATATATATGTGGAGGAGGGAAACGCCCCTCAACCCTTCTCTACAATCTGATTACGAGCGCCCTCACAAAGAGAACGCCGAAGAGAGGTTAGAGACGAGAAAGCGAGATAGATGCGCGTGCAGTTTGTGATTAATATTTCTTAGACGTAACCCAAAACTTGAGAAGTATTTTCTACGGCCTCGACGCGGCCAGCATGTTTATTTGTATTTATGTGTTCATGTGAATATTTCAACTGTCCTGTCTTCGTCAATAAACCTGTGTTCGTCTCAAAACACGGATTGATTTTTGGCTAACGGAAGGGGACTGCACCTTACATATATATATATATAGTACTGAAATAATTTTTATTTAGCGCTTTAACACCCCGTTTCAAAGTTAACAATAATGGCATTCATGTTATTTTTAACTCCCAAGAATATATGGTATGAAAAAAGCTGACATTTACCACAAATTATGTTTAATTTAATATCAACATGGATGCAACAAATAAAAATGCCTTTTGAGTTAGGTATTTCCTTTTTTCACGATTTAGTATTTCTTTTTTGGGTAACCCGTGTGAAGAGTCATCTTGTAATTAAAGAATTTGTGTTAAATGAAACAATAGTGTCTTTTCAATTTAGAAAAGAGTTGATTAACCCGAGACGTCAATTTTTAGAATTTTGAAGAAGTTACTTATTTTACAATCCAATTTAATTGCACACTTAAAAAAAGCAGTAGGATTGGACTCAGAGACAGCGTAGATCATATTTGTGACATAGAATTTGGAAAGGTTGAATGTTTGTTATCGACTACAGAAACAATTCATCAATGGAAAACATAGAGTAAGAATACAGCGCATTGCCTTTTCAGGTTTGAAAATCCCCCTGTTAGATGAAACAAGCACGTCCTGTTGCACTAGGCACACGAAGACCAAGGTTACCGGACTTTTGCGCATTATCTTATTATTTAACATAAAGCAATAAGATAAAAAATGTTTCGCGTTTCTTATATAAAGAAACTTCCAGAAGAAAGTTATGATATCATTAAACATTTATAGTTACGTACATTAGGAAATAAAATTATAAAATTTACAGAAATCTGCATTCACGCTAAGAAACATTTTAAGCACCACTGTATGCATTTTAGTCTTATGTACACGAAGTATGAAACAAAGATGACTTACTTGTGAAAGGTAATGCTCCTCCTTTGCAATAGAAGTCGCAATAGTATTTCGTCAGTCTTGAAGTTTTCTGAGCATTCCGCTCGTTACATACGATGGAACTTCCGAGCTTCCCACTTGACTGGAGGCATGATCAAATTACGAACCTA
This sequence comes from Octonoba sinensis, assembly GCA_038502835.1. Classification (NCBI taxonomy): domain Eukaryota; kingdom Metazoa; phylum Arthropoda; class Arachnida; order Araneae; family Uloboridae; genus Octonoba; species Octonoba sinensis. The sequence continues at coordinate 8,455,107 of CM076606.1, read as the reverse complement.
TACGCGTGATCTGTACTCTACTCTTAATCTATAGGTGGTAAGCTCTCACATAAAGGAGTACAAGGGCGACTGATTTTATAGGGGCATTGATTTTATGTTTTACAAAGCTGATAGATAATATTAACAAATATATAAAATTAAAAAAAAAAAAACTTTTTAAAATGCATTTTAGCGTAACGAAGTCGTTTCTCTTCTTTGAAGATTTTAAAACAATAATTTAGAGTGACAAAAAGAAAAAAAGGGTTTTGCATTATACTAAGTTGATAACAGTCACAGATCTAAAAAATTGAAAACAAGATGAATAAAGAATGAAGCATTAAAAATAGTATTTAAGTTGAACAGGCCTTTCTCTTCTTAAAAATCTTTTATATAATAATTCAAAGTGACAAATAAGAAAGGGAACCAAAGAAGCGCATCGTGGAAACAAAAATAGTTACGAAGTATTTAGCTCCGATCCTTTGACTTCGGAGTAGAAAACAATAACGGTTGTTTTGAAAATATTGAAATTCCGAGAAAAGTCGCAGTCATAGCTAGGGTAAAGCGACGAGTAATGGAACTAGAAAATTCCAAAGACTGGAATTTAAAAAATGAGGCATTATAATTTTCTTACATGTAATGTAAATGACCCGGTAGTGCACACTGCTCTAGTAGTGGACACTTAGATCTTTAAGCTCCTAAAATAAGCGAATGTAACATTAAACTCGAATGAAAGTATCAGAACCTATAGAGGACGATTCCTAGTGCTGGTTAATAGAACTAAAGTTGGCGTGGAGCATATTCGTATATGCAAGTACATGGATCATAATATTTAATAGCTGCCTCTGCAACGGTCACATTTGCTGCTCTTTACTAAAGCCGATCAATAAGAAGGTTAGGGATTTACTGATGAATGGTCCCTTAGTCATTTTCAAAATTATTTCTCCAAGTTAGCAGCATAAAATAGATGATATTCATTTCTGTCCACTACAAATGCAAATACTTGTCTTATAAATGTCCACTATCGATACAAATTAAGCGTTTAGTAAATTTGACGTAAAAATCCTAATTTTTCATAAAATGACATTTTATAGGTAATTAATTTTTAGAGAAATAGTTGGCGATTAAGCTAAATATGCAAATATTGATGTAAGTCCCTTGAAAAAAATTTGCCAGGTAAAAGAGCACGAAAATTTTCTTAAATGTATCCACTACCGGGTCATTTACCTTATCTAAAGTGTAAGATATAATTAGCACATACTGTCTTCCCTCACAATTTTTCCACATTACGCATAAGTATTCCTTCAATGAAATATAATTTTGATATGCTTTAACAACTTATTTCGTAACTGAAGATCATAAAAAATTAATGCCGCAGTAAAAAATATTCAAAGGTCTTTTGCCCAAGTTCCCTCAGTTTTAAACATGATGTTTAGAGAAGCATTTACAATTCTGGAGAAACAATAACACATATTCAAGCTTATTATGTACAATGGTTTTCATTACATAGTTCATAGCGTAGAGACACTGTGAGAAAATGCGGACAAAATTAATTACATCTAAAATCTTTACAAAACTTTTTTTATAAGAATCGAGAACTAAATGGAGCGATGAGCAATGTAAATCTCATCGGCAGCTTTTTAGTTGGAGCCAAAACACTTCTTCGAAATTAAACGCATCAGCACCAACTGTGACTTATCATGAGCATAATAAGAACATCAAATAAAGTCATAAAAATACTTTGCTACGCATAAAAAATCTAAGAAAGAAATAATGCGTGCAAAAATCAAAGCAAATGCTTGTTAACTGCCGCAAGTGAAATCAATACATAAAAAGGAGAAAAAAGTTTTCAGTTCAATACATAATTATCAGAGCAAATTACTCGTCACTTACCTGAAACAAACGCCGTATTTCCGAGTTTATCACCGATTGAAGATAAATATTCTAGACTTCCCCATTTATAAGAGCAAAATCTTCTTGATGGTAACAGCTTGAAAATCTTCATGAAACTGAACTATAAATCAATGTTTGGTAATAATGTAAAACAAGATGACGTCACACATTGTTGAAGTTCCAGATACTTAAATATCATTCTTGCATTTCAGGATTATATTAGCCATTGTTGTCGAGTTTTAAAATCGGACAACACTGAATGTCATATTTTAAGGCTTTCCAAAAGTAATCTCGGAATTTCTTATACTGTTAGAAAAAACCTGAATTTTCAGAGTGTTTTTTGACTGATTTTAATGGAAGATTACCGTAGTTCTTCAATACATGGCTTTCCTTCCAAAAACGGAAATATCCCGTCCTGAAAATACGAGAACGGAACTTTTCCGTTTTACGGTTGCTTTATTTTCACAACCTGATTTGAATTAACGGAGAAAAAAGAAATGGAACTTCTGTCAAATCTCGGGAAACTATTATCAGAAACGGAATATTTCTTGCAACTCTGCTGTCGTACTTTTCCCGTTATTTTTAGGAGATTTTTTTTTATAGTGTACTCTGTAATAATATTAAACACTAATATACTAATAATATTAAAGCTAAAAAAAAAAAAAAAAAAAAAAATTAACAAGCTGGTTTACGTTGGGAGTTACACACATTGAAAAAATATTTTCTTCCATTCTTCCATATCGATTTAGAATATTACGTAGCATGCAGATTTATGTATAAGTACTAATTTCATGACCAATCTGAGACTAGAAAAGCTTAAAACAATGGAGCAAACTTATGGAATGGAGCAATTTCAAAGTGTGCTACAACCACTGATAAATTCTACTCAGGTGATTTTTTTTCTCTACAATGAAATTATAAACATAGTAAAATATAAACTAAAATCAATATCTGCTTTTTGTGCAAAAACGAAGCCCATTAACATTTTCCATTTTAATGATTTTAAAGAACTGAATCATGTCCCCTCTAACTCTCCTTTGCTCTAGACCAGCGGTTCCCAATCTTTTTTTTCGCGTACCACCATTTTCCTTGCAAACCATTAGCGTACCACTGCGAATCTAACTTGATTATATTGAATAGAGTACTAATAGGTTATAGGAAAATAATAGGACGACTAGGTAATATAAATTACTCCATTTTTTATAGTTATTAATGCAGAGAAAATAATTTATCAAAATAAAGCTGTATATGAGAAATAAAATATATGAAACATATGACATATATTTTTAATACGTACTTCCAAAACTTATTAGAAATACGCCTTTAAGCACAAAATATATGTAAAAGGAAGAATGAAAAAGAAAAATTAATGAGAATTTTGATGCTGCATGGTAGATACAAGAGAGGGGATATTTCGTTCAGTAGAAGTTAGTTTTAATCTCAAGTTTGGGTCGACATTTAATTTGCTTCTATATTTATTCTTAATAAATATTATATTGAAAAAAGCAGCTTCACAAAGTTAAGTGGTTGTGGACGGAATTAGAAACAGCAATACTTTTCTTGATAATAACGAGAACTAATTTTTAGATTTGAGCCAAAATTCTCCCAACTCTAATGGGAAAATTCGATCCGCCTGCACGTGTACCACCTCGAGAGGCTGCGAGTACCACTAGTGGTACGAGTACCACATTTTGGGAACCGCTGCTCTGGACTATATTAATTAAGTCTCTTAAGCCAGCCTATCCCCATAATTAATCCTAAGAGACCCTTTTAAAACTTCGTAGCCCTCTTTTGAACCCTTTCTGATAAGGTTCCTTCTTTAGATAAAGAGAGCATAATAGAGGACAGTAGTAGTGTAGGAGGACATAATTAATCCTAAGAGACCCTTTTTCAACTTCGTATCCCTCTTTTGAACCCTTTCTTGTAATGTTTCTGGTAATGACAAATAAATCTGGTAATAAATGAGAGAGCATAATAGAGGACAGTAGTAGTGTAGGAGGACATAATTAATCCTAAAAGACCCTTTTCCAACTTCTTATCCCTCTTTTGAACCCTTTCTGATAAGGTTCCTTCTTTAGGTAAGGAGACCATAATAGAGGACAGTAGTACCAACGATCTTCTACTCGAAAAGATTGGACACTCTGGTAGAAACCTATGTTAAATGCTTCGGAGCAGAGGGGTCTGAGAAGTATAAGTAAAAAAGCAACATTTAGGATGAGATTGGCGAGAGAATCTTGGCGAAAATCATACTGAGGATGTCATTGCGGCAGTAAGTCGCCAAAGTGGATGCACTGATCCTTTGAGGCACGCAGTCCGAAACCCCGGGGGTCGGATCGTGTATCAGAGAGGTAACAAAACGGAAGGGGCCAGAAAGCGCTGAAATAGCCTGAGGTACGTTGTTCATGGTCGACCCTTCTGCTATTATTAGGCGAGTGTCAATCACTTCTTAACGAGCTTCACATAGTTAAAATATATAAGGGAAAATAAAAGCAAACGCGAAGTGTTCCCAACTGTCAGGATGAAACCTATTTGCTCCTGTTAAGGAAGATTCGATAAGTTGCTTTCCTTTTTGGAAAAAATTCAATTACAGAAGAAATTTTGTTGCTGCTGCATGTAAATTATAGTACAAAGCGCTGCCGTTAGAAAGTCACGAAACAGGGAGGGTAATTTTATCGGATTAAAAAAATTGAAAATACTTTAGATGACAGCAGTCGATTAGCGAAAGGAGTGGGGGATCTTTAGCTTCCTTCAAAATCGGAAGTTTAGACAAACTTTTTTTCTTCAAAAAGTACTTTTAGTTTACATCGGGGGCCGCGCCCCAATTCTGTCTGATGGACATCCAATGCTGGAGCAATTTGAAACACGGATTCCCGGAAAATGATTTAAATATTTTAAAGTATTGTTTCAACATACAAATATAGTAAAAAATAAATAGAGAAAATTCCAATAACAAATTTCTTCTGTGTTTATTCCTTTACGGCTCTTAAAATTGTTGGGCTTTGCTTATTAATATGTTTAAATTCTGTTTTGGTCAAATGATTGAAACCTCCTCTAACGATTACATTTTTTTTTTTTTCAAAATTTTCTCTTATGGATGTAGTTTTAAGTTGCAGTTCCTAATTTTAAAATTAATTTTTTTAACTTAAATACAATCATCATATAAAGAAAAAAAAAGGCTTCATTAAGAGTAAATGCACAGGTTTATCTCCAGCGCTCTTCATTCATTAAAAATTGAGATCTGCGTGGGCAAAACAGAAGAAAAAAGTACGCCGAATTTCAAATTGAACAATTATAAAACTACAATTCGCATCTATAAGTGTTTTTTATATAAGCTTTTCCACCAGAAAGTTCTCTGTAACTCATTATTTCCAAGTTTTCATTGAAAGGTTTTCCCCCGTAAGAGTTCGAACGTGCACGCAAAAATTGTCTCAGACATTAGCGGCAGAAGCGAAGGGAATCATTATTTTATCAAGTATTAGAGGAGTATCTTCAAAAATAAAACATTAAGCCAAGCCGAAAAATTAGCCTATTGAAGCAAACATTTATTATAATCATGCCGGCTAACGGGATGTTGCCTAAATAGCTATTTAAAAAACGCTTTGAATTCCAGTCTGTTCAATTCACATTCCTGTTCCCTTAGTATTTGTTTTTGGAGAAAAGCTGTCAAAGCTTGAAAACATTTTCAGCTGTATTCCCATTTATCAGATCATTATTTATATCATATTGTATACTGCTGCTGTTATATTACGTAGTGTTTTTATTTTTACTGAATATTTTGATTGAACAATTTTGTTTATTTTAATAAAAAATAATGCTACTAAGTAACATTAAGTCTTAAGTTTATTAGGATTAGATTTAGTATCTCTCAAAATTCCTATTCATTTGTCTTAATGGTTTTCAAGACCTATTGTTTTTTATAGTTCAAATTTTATTAGTTGTTACCAGTGGAGAACCTGGAAATTTCTGAAAGCCCTTTCCTGCGTACAACATTCGCTTAACTTGGCTTATTTGTCCCCCCCCCCCTCGTTCCTAGCAGCATGAAAGCGCCCGACAGAACCCTTTAAATCAGGGATATCAGGGAAGTCTGGAAATTTTTTCTTTGTTTTTGATTTATTCCAGGGTTCCAATGAACTTATCTGTAATCATTAAAATGATTCAACGTTCCCTTATTAAAAGTTAATTCTGAAATTATTTTACTCAAAAAAGTTAATTTTAATTGCCGTTTTTCATAAATTTTTGCCCACATATGAAAAAAATGTGATCTTTTTGCATCCGCAATGGGAACTGGACTTTGTAAGTTTTCGATGTTTCTTATGCTTTGTTAAAAGGTAAACAATTTTTTTCACCAAAACTTTAATTTGAAATTTTTAATAAAAATTTCGTGAATCGTGATCGTAAGGAAGAACTTTCAAACGTCAAAAGATAATACCTCTAGTTTTATTTTTATTTAAATTTCTTTATGCATGCGCAGTTCTTAACATCGTTTAAAATACTTGAAATAAAGGTGGAAACTGTTAAATACTATTTTTAAATTTGAAAAATTCAGAAAATAAAAGTAATTAACTATGCACTTATGACGATAATGTTTTTTAATCATATTTCATTTGATAATTTCATAATCAAATGAAAAACTAATTTAAAAATCACTTATTTAATTTCTTATTCAGCACGTATGTGAAATGTTTGAATAAATTCTCATGCTGTAGATTGAGAGATTTACCTATTTCATGAACTGAATTTTTTGACACGCTAGCATTAATCCTAAAATGTTTAATTTTATTGTCAAAAGTCTTTTCTGGAGCTTGGTATTTCCTAATATAATTAAATGCTTTTTTAATCTTTAAAAAATGCATACATTTCTTAATAAAATTTAACTATTTCAAAAAAGTTTGAAAGTTATGCATGTTCATTTTTCTTTCAAGCTATTACTCTCACCCGTCAAATATTTATTAATTATTTTGTTGCATAGTATAAAATTCAATTAAATAGAAGTAAAATTAAGAAAAATGCTTTGTTTTTAGAACATTAAATTGATAACAAGTGACAAATAATTAAAAAATGCATCTTGTCCTTCCATAGAACTATTATAAAACTAGGTCGATACTTGACTGCAGAACTTTTGTGCAACAACCTCTTTTGGCTGTAACTAAATGTAGTGTAGAGTTTCGTAAAGAAAACCAGAAACGGAAATGAAAATGGTCGATCAGTTTTGTTTGTTATTTCCCTTCATTTTACTCTCAATCACTTAGGTACACATTTCTGATTTTGATCCAGTGAAATTTTAAACATATGTTGCAAGATGATCGCACAATGAGCAGTGTTGCTTGGGGATGTTGATGTTAACTTTATCTTAAAAACATCATCAATCCATGAACATTTTCAGTGCCGGATATAGGGTGGGGGGGGGGGGGGCAATGTCACCCTGGAGGCACTTCTGGGAGGGGGCAAATTCAACTGTGATGCAAAAAATAAAAAGGCAAAGAAAAAGAAGAAGAAAAAAAAATAAAATAAAAAATGGGAAAATATTTAATTAAGAAAATTTAAGTTTTGGAAAGAGAATTAAAATCCTGGTTCAGAGCTCTGATTTGACCATTGACCGGCTACTTTGATAACGATTAAAACAGATTAATACAATTATTTATTTGTTTAAACTGTCGGAAACTAAAATTTAGGTATACTCAATATGTTGCGTTGTTGATTAGTCGGCCGCTCCTCTGGGGGCGCCCAAATTTTGCAAATGTCAAAATTTAAATTAAAAAAAGTCAAGGGTTTTTCCCCTTGTAACAGCGAAATATAATTCATGCTATGCTTAAACAATAAAATAGTTTTTCTTTTCCAAATTTTCAAAGCATCCTTTTCGGAAGAGGCGGGAGGTCGGAGGGGGAAGGGGATATTGTAAGTGTCGTTTGGGAAGGGGGGGGGGAGAAGGCAGACGTGTGTCTTTTCGATATGGACGTTAGTAAGAGAAGGGGGGGGGGGGGGGCCTGCTCCCTGGATTTAAAAAAAATGCTCATTTTGTTTTGAATTTCTATGAATATTTTTATGAGTAAAATCGTTTAAATTTTAAGCAGTTTTGTTTGCTTTTTTCCCTAATATTTTTGCAATCCCAAATGCATCTCCTAAGGCCTCAAAATTTTTTAAATGGGGGAGAATCCATCCCTTCAACTGTCAGAATTTCACATACGCAGTTAAGGGGGGGGGGGGTGCGCTCTAATGTTGAGATGAAAGGGCCATGTCGTGGAAACATTAAGAAAGTTTTCTGGGTTTATCAGTGGCCACCAAGTAAAAAATCCTCAAAAAAAAAAAAAAAAAAAAAAAAACCCAGTTCATAAAAGTTTATGAAATGTGAGTAATAATTGGATGGAGAGGGGGGGAGGGATAGTTTTGTCTCGCCTCGGAAAACTTCAAACCCGGTACTGACCTTTTTCACACATTTGCTTGAAGTGAAAATTTGAATAAGATATACTTCATATTGTATCTAATAAAATAAACAGTTGAAGAATACTCAATAATACTGATAGTATTTTTATTCGCTAAGCTAAATTAATTTTTATCTCCTAACTTGAATCTTTATTCATGTTTCCTTTTTAAACTCAAAAGGGTGAGTAGCGAAAACAAGCCTATTAGGTGTATTCGTACTCAAACGACCCCACATGTATAAAATACAAGTGTAATGCTTCAGCTCTTAACACAGCTAAGAAAGAAAGACCAAACATCTGTTTTCATTTTGCGGTTTGCCTGAGAGCAGCAAAGACCCCGGAAGATGGTACGATAATGATAACGACCTACCCCCCTGAACAACTTATTTCTAGGAATTCCGAGCGAAAAGCTATGGCAAACCTTTCGCCAATTTCCAAGAAAGATCAGTTGAAGTTTGGCGCAAATGCATGCGAGCTGCCCTAAATGTTTGTTTTTTTGTTGTACACCTCAGACCTGCCACGGTTGTTTTCTCGGCAATACCGAAACCGAAGTGTCCCATTTCTTTGGTAGTACTGTAGGATGACATAATTAATCCTAAGAGACCCTTTTCCAACTTCGTATCCCTCGTTTGAACCCTTTCTGGTAATGACAAATAAATATGGTAACAAATGAGAGAGCATAATAGAGGACAGTAGAAGTGTAGGAGGACATAATTAATCCTAAAAGACCCTTTTCCAACTTCGTATCCCTCTTTTGAACCCTTCCTGATAAGTTTCCTTCTTTAGGTAAGGAGACCATAATAGAGGACTGTAGTACTGTAGGAGGACATAATTAATCCTAAGAGACCCTTTTCCAACTTCGTATCAATCTTTTGAACCCTTTCCGATAAGGTTCCTTCTTTAGATAAGGAGACCAAAACTGAATAGTTTACCCCAAATGAGGTCTTACCAAACTTCTGTAATCTGCACTGCAACACACACGATGGATTATGACAAATTTGATTATTTTTCTTACTTCAGACCGTCTCTTCCGGCGTTTCTGTAATTTCAACTTCTTAGTTTTAGGTTATAGGGAGCCATCAATATTACAGATCTAAGAACAGAATAATGTTATAATTAAGTTTTTTTCTAATAATCGTTATTTTTATTGATTTAATGAAAAACTTCGCCATTTGGGTCCGCTGACCTTAATAAAGTGTATTTGTAATGCATCTGATACAAAAATATCATTTAATATCCTTGCAAATAGGATTCTAATACTCTCTCTATAAAATCTAAAAAGTCTTCATCAGGGTTAGCCGATAGAGGTCAATAATTTATGGCATAACAATCAAAGGCGGTATAATGAAACAGAGCAATTTCAAAGTGTGCTACGACCACTCATACATTCTACTTGGGTGATATTTTTTCCCTAAAATGAAATTATAGACATAGTAAAATATAAACTAAAATCAATTTTTATTAGAAAAACTAAAAAAAAGAAGTACCATCACCATCTACGAGCATATTTAAGTGACAATGTAGCTTATAAAAGGAAGTAATTGGTTTAATAATATGGCATTTATTTTTAACAAGCGGTACCCGCACGGCTATGCCCGTGCTAAAAAATGAAAAGATCAGTCGATTCGCCACTGTGTATAAACTTTTTTAATTGTAAATCAAGTTATTTTATAGTATTAAAATGCATTCCACATCATTCAAAATTAGCCGTCCATGGCAATCAACCAGCGATCCTACAAATTAAAGCAGTTCTTTCATACAAAACACACAATAAAACAAGAAGTTCCGTCTAGAACTATACGAGCCTACTTTCCCATATACACCAAATTCAAATTTATAATCTAGCTATCTCTTTCTCTCTCTTTCTTATTTATCTTTAGTTCTAATTATTGTAAATATACCTTTTTCAACGGATAATACATATTCATTCACTCACTCATTCATTCTTTCATTTATTCAGCCATGCATTTATTCATTCATTCGTTACCTCATTCAAGTGTTTATTCATTCATTTACGCATTCATGTATTTATTCACTCATTTATTTATATTTTCATTTATTCAATAATTTATTCATTCATTCTTTTCCTCATTCATTTATTCATTGATTTATTCTTTCACTCTTTCATTTATTCATTCATTCATTATTTCACTCATTGAGTCACTGAGAAATATCCTTGAAAATCCCGATCAAAAAATTTCATAGCAAAATAGGCTCGTAAGCTCTGGATAAACTTTCTATTTCTACATGTTCTACGTTATAAGAGCTTTCCGATAAAGTTTGTTCCAAGCAAATCGGTCCGTTAGATCAGGATTTATATAGGGTTGAAATTTCCCCGTAAGCTCTGTGTTAATTTTTTGAACTGTTCAAAAATGAACAAAAACTGTTCAAATCAATATTTCACGCCGAGAACTCCTTTCAATAAGCTTGCAATAGGAACTTGGCTCTTGTGCCCAGAGTTTACAGAATTTGCTTCAATTTTGTCCATAGGCGCTAATGTTAAAATTTTTTGAACTGTTCAAAATTGAACAAAAAATTGTTCAAATCAAAAAGTAAAATACAGAAATGAGATGTCCTCGCCGAGATCTTTCGAATGCAAAAAAAATTTTTCCAATCGGACAATTCGTTCAAAAGTTATTAGGGGGGGACAGACCGACAGACAGACAGACCGACAGACCGACAGACAGACAGATCGACAGACCGACAGACCGACAGACAGACAGACCGACAGACAGACAGACCGACAGACCGACAGACACACTTTTTCCCCATCTCAATACCCTACTTTCAAATTTTTTATTTTTCAATCTTTATTTAATTACTTCACTTATTTTTGACTTTTCTTGATTTTTAACGATATTTTCACGATACATTAAGCCTTCTTTCATGCTTTATTATTATTTTTTTTTACTTTTACGGGAAAGTAGGCTAAAAATAGAAAAACGAAAGAAGGAAACGAAACAAAACGAAAAAGAAAACGCATTTTGCTTGTTTAGTTCAAGTACCCACACAAAAAAACGCTTATAATCCATTAGAATAGTTTTAATTAATACATTTTTAGTATAATTAGTTTTTATCTATTATTCATTGACAGCAAAACAGAATTTTGCAGCTTGCAGAAACTAAAAGCAGCAAGAAAAGCTTTGAAAACGGAAAAACCTTTCATTTGAGCCTAAATAGGCAAATAATATATTTGCTAATTCACTGTAGAAAAAAAAATTAAACAAATAAAAATATAAATAGTAATAATAAGTTGGAATAACAAAAATCGCTATAAAATTTCTTTAAAAAACCCTAGTGCAGTATTTTAATTCGTTTAAAAAAAGAATAATCAAAATTCAAAAAAAAAAAAAAGAAAATAAATACATTAAAAAATCGGCTGCTCAACAAAATGATAAAAACCTCAAGAAATAAATATTAATTCGTTAAAAAAGAAAAGGATCATTAAGACAGTCGGCATGGTAACAATTCAAATAAAATTAAAGTTAATTACCGTGAAAAAATGATTTCGAACTACAGAGAAAAACGCTTATAACTTCTTTTCCAGTTAATTTAGAGGCTTCGAATTTTAACCCGAAGAACAAAACTCTTTCTGGAACAGTTTTTTACGCACTTTTCAGCGGTATCAAGCAGGAAAAGATGCGATAATTCCTTCCCACAGAAAACGACTATTTTACCAAACTTCCGTCTATAAATTGGAATAAAAAAAGAACAAATTTGAATTTCAGAAAAAACTCTCCGAGGTGCACACTCCCATGTTCCAAACTAATTCCGTGCCAAATTTCATGAAAATCCGCCTGACGGTCTGGTCCCTACGCCGGACACAGACAGACAGACAGACAGACACACATACTTGCTGCTTTATTATTAGTAGAGAAGATGCTAAATTCAAGTGAATGTCTAGGAATTGAAAACTAATTTCAAACGTCAAACTTCCGATGATTTTGTAAATAAAGTAAAATTTGGTATATATCCGGAAATTACAGTTGCAATATATTTTTTTGAAATACTCATTTTAGTACCCATATTAAGATATTCTTTCAACAGATAGGCAAATTGCTTGGCTTGAAGCGGTGGCGACGCTGACTAGGTTCATTAATTTCATTTTTCACGCGTGATCTGTTTATTATGATGCTCCAAGACCTGAAACGAAATCGAAATGTCCATGTGCTTTGAGAAAATTAACGTAGTAATAATTAAAAATACTTTATCTCATTGAACGATTGACTGAACAACATCCTCTCGCTCTAAACAATCGCTCTAAACAAATACAAATACAAAAGTGACGATCAGCAACAGGCTTAGGGCCCAGCTAGGCTGGTCCTAGTCAATTTAACAATCCCCAATGAACATCAAGAGCTTCCTTTAAAGTTTTTACCCCACTGCAATTTACAGTCGCTTCCGGTAAACTATTCCAACTGCCCTATAACCCTATTGAAGTGTAATGTTTCCTAATTTCAAGATTAGCCTGAGATTTTAAAAGCTTAAAACAAATGACCTCTGGTTCTACTTTCAGCACATAGCTGTAGTTCATCAACATTTTCCATTTTAAAAAATTTAAACAACTGAATCATGTCCCCTCTAACTCTTCTTTGCTCAAGACTATACATATTGAGCCTTTTAAGTCTGCCCTCATAATCTAAGTCTGAAAGACCACTTAACTTCGCTGTGATGATTAGTTTGTTAATTTTTTGCGATTTATTGTGTATATATTTCTGATATTTATGTGCGAAATCTTTCTATACCCGAAATTTTGCTTAAAAATAAACATCAAGAAAAGAAAACGAAACCTTAAGAAGTACTGTAAACTAAAAACTTACATTAAAGTCAAATTTTTAACTTTTTTGTTAATGTTACACATAAAGAGAGAGGAAGAATGACATAACTTACGGGATTTCTTTCATACTAAAACTATTTTCGTTTTTAGCCTACTTTCCCGTAAAAGTAAAAAAAAATAATAATAAAGCATGAAAGAAGGCTTAATGTATTGTGAAAATATCGTTAGAAATCAAGAAAAGTAAAAAATAAGTTAAGTAATTAAATAAAGATTGAAAATTAAAAAATTTGAAAGTAGGGTTTTGAGATGGGGAAAAAGTGTGTCGGTCGGTCTGTCTGTCTGTCGGTCTGTCTGTCGGTCTGTTTGTCTGTCGGTCTGTCCCCCCCTAATAACTTTTGAACAAATTGTCCGATTGGAAAAATTCTTTTTGCATTCGAAAGAGCAATAAATTTTAACATTAGCGCCTATGGGTGAAAATGAAGCAAATTATGTAAACTCTGGGTACAAAATCCAAGTTCCCATGAACAAGCTCACTGGTAGAAGTTCTTGGCGTGAAATATTGATTTGAACAATTTTTGTTCATTTTTGAACAGTTCAAACAAAATTAACATACCGCCTACGGGGAAATTTCAATCCTATATAATTCCTGATCTAACGGACCGATTTGCTTGGAACAAACTTTATCGGAAAGCTCTTATGACGTAGAACATGTACAAATAGAAAGTTCATACAGAACTAACGAGCCTATTTTTCTATGAAATTTTCTGATCGGGATTTCAAGAATATTTTTGAATTAATGAATGATTAAATGAATAAGCAAAAGAATGAACCAATAAATGAGTGAATAAATACGTGAATAACTTAATAAATGAATGATTGAATGAATATGTATTAACCGTTGAAAAAGGTATATTTGAAGCAATTGAGAACTAAAGCTAAACGAGAAAGACAGAGAGAGAGAGAGATAGCTAGATTATAAACTTGAATTCGGTGTATACGGGAACGTAGGCTCGTATAGTTCTAAACGGAACTTCTTGTTATTATTATGCCTTAAATATGAAATAAAAAACATTTATAAAAATAAATTTTACTTTATAAAAACATTCAAGTAAACTTTGATTTTAATGTTACAATTTACAAAACTTGTGGGAAAGAAAAGGGGTTTTATTTTATTCTCCTCCAAGCATGCTCATCAGGCATTTCGTCTTACGCAAAGGAACGTAAACAATGAATTTACACATCAGTACATCGAAATTAACATACATAAACACGTTGCATTATGTGGCAGCTTATAGTTCAAACTACAGTCGATTCCGGTTAATCGGACCACATCGGGACGGGATCATTTTGGTCCTATTAACCGCCTAGTCCAATTACGCGATTATGGAACAAGACCGGACGTACTATACGTCATAAATGAATTTATAAAAGCACACAAAAGCTATTAAAACTTCCATTAAAATATAAATTAGTTTTTTCACAAAAATGTTTTTCTAAAATTATAATTTAATTTTATTGTGCGTGCTAACTGCTTGACCTTGACCTTGCTTTAATAATACCTCCATCTAGTGGGAATTTTGTTAAATATCTCCCCTGTAAGCATGGAATTTATTGAAAGATACAGGAATTGTAATTAAGGTTTAGTAAATTAGTTTTTGTGTTCCTTTCACCCGCTTTAAATCCGTTCTACATGGGCAATTTATGGCTCCTGTTTTATATTCAATTTCAGTTCTTTGGTCCGATTAAATGAATTTTTTTTCTCAATAAACGAATAATATTAGGCATATGTAATGGGAAATGTTTAGGTTCTTTAGAGTTTGGTCCGAATAAGCGGCTGGTCCGATTATCCGTGGAGCAATTACGCGATTTCCACTGTTTTATTCACAAATTAAGTCCGAAAAGTATTATAAACCAAATATGTTGATAAATATCTTCTCATATTCTTGATAGCAACTCTTATAAAAATTCTTAACAAAAACCTCTGATAGATGCGAAAGAGAACTTATGTCCTTCAGCGCGGCTGCATCAAAGAAGAAAAATCGCACATGCTATTTAATACTCATTATCTTTTATTGTAGATTTTTCGATTTGAACCGAGCCTACTCTTTTTACCGCTTAATTCCTAAAAGCACTGAAAATTTGCCTTGCCCTTAATTCTAAGAAAATAATCCCCCAAATTTTTTTTTTCAGAAAATTTTTAATTCAAGTATTGAAAATATTTTTAAATATCGTAACTTTGAAAACTAAATTGAAATTTATGATAGCGTAGACCGAATATTTTTTAAATGCTACTTTAAATGGAAAATGATATTAAAAGGAAATGAGTTTCAGTATTTTATATTCTAAAGAGAAAAAAAAATGATTCACAGAAATAAATCTCTTAACTACGATTCGCTGAATACATGAATACTTTTCATTAGGTTTTCTCAGAAAACGTCTAGGAAGATTAGGGAGACAAAAAACTGTTGAGGTTCTGTATCAGTCTTTCACATACCGTAAGATTAAAAATGGCGCTGCATCTCTAATTAAAGTTAAGGAAGAAACAATGGCTACTTGGTCGTTTATCATCTTCGCTGAAATGCGGACGACAGAATTCAATTCATTTTCTTCTTTTTTTTGGAGAAGATATTTTCGCTTCACGTTTAGGAGAATGATTAATTCTCGAGTCAAATAAAGGAACATACAGAATACTGTTTTAAGTAAAATGAAAATGGCGCTCAAATAGAACCTGAAATAGTATGAAATTTGATTTCAATTTTTCAAATGTTATACATATTGAGTAATTATATGGAAACAAAGTGGCATAATGACATAGTCTGGTCCGGCAATTACAATATTTATACCAAACGGTTTTTTCTGGAGGTTTTGGTTAACAATTTTTATGTATATTTGGTGAAAGATTGGTTTAAAGGTAGTGCTTGTTTCTTCGAATCATTTTGAGTAAAAATATATAAAGTTTTACTTCTTCAAAATGTATGAGAGTGAAAAGTCTCAAACCGCAAGCATCAACTGTTGACGTCAGTTCTGCAGTTTAGAATATTCGTTAGAGTATGTGTACTTTTATTTTTCTATTGGAACTATAATGAAAGGCAATTCCATATGAAACAAAATGCTATTTTAAACCAAAAGAAAAGAAACATTCGAAGTTTTTACCTGCATCAAAAACTTATATTTTTGTCGTTTTTTCCCTTTTTTTTAACAATTCAAGTGCCGTAAAATACCGAGGGGTAATATCATAAGTAAATCAATAAATAAAAACTAACAATAAATAAGTAAATAAAAATTAATTAATTTTTGCATGTACTTAGACTTGGGACAGAAAAACAATTTTGTTAAAACAACCAATCAGTATTATCGCCTCCAAATTCATTAAATATTAACTTCATTATTATTACTTTCTTTTCCATTTCGTCCGTAGTAAAAGTCCTTCAGTCTCTTATATTTTAATGAGAAAGATTCCTGGTAGTCACAACAATGTGTCGCAGTTAGAGCTTGAAAGGCCTTCTTCTAAAAGCAAAAATGTGTCAGGCAGACAAGCAGAGCTTTTGAGTAAAATTCCTTGTAATCAAAATTAATATTCTTAAGAATTCATCGAATTAATTGAGAATAATCACTGAATAATACTTAAAGAACAATTTTATAGTAAGAAAACCATTTTCTGAGCTGCCACTACAAATAACTTATTTTTTTTCGCGCATAGCTTAAAGTTCAAACACATCTTAAACCTTTTCTGCAATCGGAAATCAAGACAGGATTTCCTTCCCTAGCGGAAGGAGATTTCAACTATCTCATGTTTATTCACATGAAACTATCTGGTCTAAAAATATTTCCCCCAGCCTGACGCCATTTTGCCGAATGCATTGATTTGAAATGCAAAATATAAACAAACGATTTTGGCAGAAAAATATCCCTTTTTGCTGAAAGAGAACTTAAGAAATGACTTCTAATAAAGTTCGTTCTGTCTTCCAATGGGAATAGCGTTTGCATGGAAAAGTGAAGAGCTAGAGCCATTATCCGGCACTTTCCAATAATGATTCTCAGAGAGGGGTCCGGATAGGGGTAAGTGACTTATGGAAGATGGAAATGAAGTTTAGAACATCCGTTAGGCTAGGTCATCCAATGATGATCATTTGTCGCCGCTTTTATTAGATGGCTGAGGAAAAATGTATTTTTGAGAGTTTAAAAAATGAGTGTGCTTATGGCTGAATGAGTTTCCTCTAGTTCCATAAATCTAATTTTTCTCATTTCGACGAGTTGAGATGAAAGTTGAGCCTTAAGCTCCTTGTCCTTATTGTAGTTTGCATTGAATATGTGTTGCCACATAAATTACACCAAGACAAAGTATCCCAAATGAAAAAAAAGGGGGCAATATATTCTAGTTTGTTGTTATTGGAAATAAAATATGTAAGCTAGATATAAATCACGTAACCCCTATTTCGCTTTTGTAGTTGGTTACCATATTTTATCTTCTAAAATGCTTGTAGTTGAACGTCTCTTTGAACGTAAAATTTCTTCTGAATGTTGCTTTTTTCATATCATAAATCGTCGATTCGCCTCCAAAATTCGCTATGTGCAGTAAACTCATTTTTCACTTTTTCATTGATTCATGAGCAGTTTTACATTGCGGATTGCTTCCGAAAACCTGCTATCTGTATATTGATCCTGCCTCCAAAAAGAAAAAAAAAAGCAAAATCCGCCGTCGTGTTTGCGAAGAAAATACCGAGCTAAAATCCACTGTTTGCAATAAAATGCGTAAAATACGATAATTTTATCGCAGAGTTTAACATAGTGAAAATAAATGTCAAAAGTAATTCATCACATTAAATACTGTAATAATGTATTGGAGACTAAGATTCAAATTAAGAAAATTCAAAGTGATAACGTTTTTTTTTCCTTCTTGGATAATTTCTACAAATGTATATAATGGGTTTTGTAAGCGCAATGACGAAATGCTTAATGCATTATAGTTGGAGTATATATATGTATTGTATATATATATATCTACGAACTGAAACGAGAAAAGAATACGGCATATTCCTTCTACCAGCAAGTTTTACCCTTGAACGTGAATGAATTCTTCTTGGCATTCTGCCAGAAAAAGGTCTTCATTTCCCAGAAGGACTGTATCTCATCGTATTAGGTTTAAATTAATAAAGTGTATGCACAAAAAAAGAGGGGGGGGGGAGAAGAAAAAAAAAGAAAAGAAAAGAGAGAGAAAGAAAACAAGAACAGAAATATTTATTATTAGATGCCCTTGGTTTTTATTATTAAAATCGCTTCTTTGATACTTTAAAATGTTAATTTGGATAATTAAAACTAAACAACAGTAACTGTATTTTACTGATAATATTTGTAAATAAAAAATTATTTCATTAATATACACTTAAGTTACTGATATGAATCTAAGTCTCAATAAATTTTTAACAAATATTTCCGTGTAGGAATTTTTTTCTCGTCATTGGTTCCACATAATTCACAAGCAACTGTACGCAGCATTTGCAGCACGCCATGTCAGCTCGATCGAATTCATATCATGGTTTCACTTTGAATTCCAGAGTAGACAATTCGAAACACGTCGCGCCTTCGTTACGACATGCATGGAAAACGAAACTTATTTCCCTATATCCTTGTTGAAGAATCGTCGTCTGCTATCGATGGGGTAGAGACAAGACCTTCCTCCTCAAATATCGAATAAAATGAGAGCTATATTTGTCATGCAACTCACGTGCAGCTAGCAGGCAGTTAGTTTAATCAAATATTCTTTGCTGTAGCGTTTTAATCAACGCATCTGCATCTTAAAAGAGAATACTAATTCCAAAAAAAAAAAAATCATCACCTTTCAGCAGCAGCCTTTCTGGTACATTAAAATTTCTATCGTAATTTGTAAGGAAATGTTCACGGGGTATTATAATTTAATAGAATTATGCATAATTGGATTTTTTGAAATTTCTATGGTGACTATTAGGGAATAGAATAATTAAAGTTTGGGAAAAAATCACTCTTAAAAAATGTGCAGTGCAGTTTTCATATTAGGCAAATTTTGTCCATTTACACGGATTCGTTTAAGGATACTTTTGATTTCCAAAAGCGCCCTTGTTCAACAATCGTTTTGAACAAAAGGTGTCTTTCACAAAAATCACAACATAAAACAGAATAAATCTTGACGGTAATAAAGGATTTGGCTCAGGGACGTAACCAGATAGGGTAGAGGAATAGAGTCAACTAGTCCGACTCCTCAGCTTCAAACTCTAGCATATTATAATATATTGAGTCAAGAAGTACCAACATTTTAAGAAAAAGAGTTTTGATATTTGGCGACTCAATTATTTAATATTTTTAAGAGGGTAAAAGAAAATTTTATTACTTTGTCGATAAAAAGGTGTAGTTGGTGTAACAATTCATTAATTAATCTGCTATGCTGCTAACTCATTTTAAGTATACATCCCGCTGTTAATTGTTCAGGTTCTTATTATGAAAACTGGCGCTCTCTAACAAAGAAATGGAATGTTTTAATTAGCAGAAAAAAATTAATATAACAATGCATGATAAAAACACGAAGTTCCATCTAGAACTATACAAGTCTACTTCTCCGTATACAGCCCTCCAACTTCAAATTGATGGTCTAGAAATCTCTCTTTCTCATTTAGATTTAGTTCTTAATTAGTAATGATTAAACTTTGTGCAAAGTAATAGAAATAAAATTTCACGTTAAATTAAAGCACAAATGAGCATTAAAACGCAGACATATGTTTCGGGATCGCTTGGAATCCCTTTTTCAATGCGACAGGGAGCTTCTAGATGCAAAACATCCAAATGAAGCAGACAGAACAACAAAAACAAAGCTTATATAGCCTAAGAATTAACTGTAAACCAATGAGAATAAAGGTAGTGTGAAGTGGAAGTAGAAGTAGTATTAAAGGCACCAATAAGAGAGCAACAAACGAATGTAGTTGGAAGTACAGAAAGTAAAAAGGAATATCAATAAAAACAAAGAAAAAGACAACAGCATAAAAATGTGAAAATACATGAAAATTGCAAAAAAATAAAATAAAATACAAAGAATAAAATGGAAATAAAATAAGTACAGAAAATACCGAAACAAAAAGCAAAACAAAGTACACATGCAAAAGAGGGGGAGGGGGGGAGAGAGAAAAAAATTGACACAAAAAAAGGAAAACTAACAAGAAAACCAAGAAAGAACAACAAATTAAAGGAACTTATGCCAGACCTGTGAAAAATAAGGAGTTGAGGAAGAATCATTAACCAAATTAGAACTATTCCTGTTAATATGATAAGCTTCCCAAAAGTCAAGTTCTAAAGGGGAAGAACATTTTTGAATAATTTTCCCAGAATTGAAATCAAAAGAGTGGTTGGAATTCCAACAATGTTGAGCAATGCTAGACTTATTCAGCTCTTGCTTTCGTACATAACCTTTATGCTCATTTAACCGAATTTTCAGAGCACGTTTTGTCTGTCCAATGTAAGAAAGGCCGCAACGGCAACTAATTTGGTAAATACCCCAAGTATTAAGTTGATCAACAGGATCTTTAAGAGAAGAGAAGGAAAGTTTGTTGCTAGGAGCAAAAACAACTTGAAATTGAAACCTTTTTAGGATTTTAGCAATACGAAAACTTACAGAATGAAAGAATGGTAACACAACCAAATCCTTTCTAGAAACCACATGATTGGGACCAGAAGTTTTTTTAGAAAGTTTGTTATGAATAGAATCAATTAAAGAGTGAGAAAATCCTCTATCAACAGCTACAGCTTTCAGATAGTTGAGTTCAATCTTGAGAAGCTCAGGAGAAGAGCAAATATTAATAGCACGATGGACAAGAGCATTAAAAGCCGAATATTTTTGGTTGGGAGGATGAGACGATAGTCTGTGAGGAGGTAAAGAAACAGCGAAAGGTTTACGATAGACAGAAGTTGTGAAACCAGACTCACTCCTAGAAATCAAAACATCAAGAAACGCGAGGCTACTATTAAGTTCTTTCTCACAAGAAAACTGGATATTAGAATCAATGGAGTTCATAATCGAAAGAGCATCATCAATACCTAACAAGTTACTGTCCGTTAGGACAAAACAATCATCCACATAACGAACATAAAATTGAAATTGCAATTTTTGGAATAGTTTTTCCTCAAAATAATGCATATAGAAATCACTTAAAATAGGACTAAGAGGACTTCCCATGGCTAGGCCATCTACCATAGCATAGAATTTACCATTAAATACAAAAGTGCTCTGTTGTTGTTTAATGCTCATTTGTGCTTTAATTTAACGTGAAATTTTATTTCTATTACTTTGCACAAAGTTTAATCATTACTATCTGTTAGGCTTAACGTGCCTGAATTTGTTCTTCTTTCTTTTGTTTTGTTCTCCCATCTGTTCGCTGCTTGGTGAGTTTTTGATTTTTGTTCTTTCCTCATTGCTTTTCTTGACTGTGTTTATTTTTGCTTTTTTGTTTTTCTGACATTTGTTCCGCATATTGTTACGTGGTGTATGTTTTGCAATTTGTTCTTTCTGTTTCTTTTTGTTTATTGAACGGTTTAGCTATTGTTTTTTCCCCTTATGTTTTGTTTGTTTTGATTCTGGTTATGTCTCAAGTTAACAGATTTTGTAATCTACGAATTAAAAAGGTTCGGTTTTTGAACCATTTAAAATTTCTCCAGGCTTGCAGGCGCAAGAAAGTCATTCCTAAGTTTATCACTTTAAAGTGTAATTTACCGCGTTCTGTTAGGGTTGATAAGGTAATTTTTCGTTCTAAATTAGCTTTACTTAGAGCTTCTATCCAGGAAACTAGGAAAAAACTTTCGTTCATAGAACGTGAACTTTATGATTTACATCTTTCTGTATCTAATTCTAATTTCGATTTTGATTCTATTGATAGAATGTCATGGGCGAGAGCTCTTCATTCATCTGACAGTCACAAAATTACTTTAAATAAGAAATTTACCAAGTTGTGTAACGATTCAAATGTTCCTGTTCCGGCTGATTTGCCTCTTGTTAATAGGAATGCGGTTGTAAATCTTTCGAAATTTTATTTGAATAGTAATGAAATTAATGCTTTGAAATGTAATAACAATTTTGCTTTGGCTAAAAAGCCTTCTTTTTCTGAACTTATTGCTCCGGTTGAAAAAGCTTTCAAATTTAGTGCCTTAACTTCCACTCAAAAAGAGTCAGTTCGGCATCTTATTGCTTCCAATGTTGATTTCAATTCAAAAGTTCCTAATATTGGTTTTACCCATTCTGTGAAACGCTGTGTCAATAATTTAGTTTCAAATTCTGATTTGGTCATTACCAAAGCTGACAAGGGTGGTCAGATTGTTGTTCTTAATAAATCATCTTATGTTGAAAAAACTGATGATTTAATTGCTTCTGGTCCTTATTCTGAAATTTATAAAGATCCTAGCGACAAGGAGTTAAAAGCTATTTCTTCTGCTGTTAAGTCTGTTCATTCTATTCCTTTGATTGCTAAACGGTCTGTGATTCCTTCTGTTGCTAATTGTGCGCGTTTCTATGCTTTACCGAAGGTACACAAGGCAGGTATTCCTTTCAGACCAATTGTTTCCAATATTGGCACTGCTTCATATAAACTTTCCAAGTATTTAGTTTCTGTGTTTTCTCCACTTAGGAGTCGGAATGTTTTCACTGTTAAAAATTCCACCGATTTTGTTAAGAAACTTCATAACTTCGTTCCGAATAATTCGGTTATGGCCTCTTTTGATGTTAATTCTTTGTTTACTAATGTTCCTGTTGATGGCGCTTTGACTTGCCTCAGGAAAAGGCTTTCTGAATTCCATTTTACTTCTGTGGAAATCGAGGAATTAGTTTTTCTTACTCGTGTGTGCTTGCAACAGAGCACTTTTGTATTTAATGGTAAATTCTATGCTATGGTAGATGGCCTAGCCATGGGAAGTCCTCTTAGTCCTATTTTAAGTGATTTCTATATGCATTATTTTGAGGAAAAACTATTCCAAAAATTGCAATTTCAATTTTATGTTCGTTATGTGGATGATTGTTTTGTCCTAACGGACAGTAACTTGTTAGGTATTGATGATGCTCTTTCGATTATGAACTCCATTGATTCTAATATCCAGTTTTCTTGTGAGAAAGAACTTAATAGTAGCCTCGCGTTTCTTGATGTTTTGATTTCTAGGAGTGAGTCTGGTTTCACAACTTCTGTCTATCGTAAACCTTTCGCTGTTTCTTTACCTCCTCACAGACTATCGTCTCATCCTCCCAACCAAAAATATTCGGCTTTTAATGCTCTTGTCCATCGTGCTATTAATATTTGCTCTTCTCCTGAGCTTCTCAAGATTGAACTCAACTATCTGAAAGCTGTAGCTGTTGATAGAGGATTTTCTCACTCTTTAATTGATTCTATTCATAACAAACTTTCTAAAAAAACTTCTGGTCCCAATCATGTGGTTTCTAGAAAGGATTTGGTTGTGTTACCATTCTTTCATTCTGTAAGTTTTCGTATTGCTAAAATCCTAAAAAGGTTTCAATTTCAAGTTGTTTTTGCTCCTAGCAACAAACTTTCCTTCTCTTCTCTTAAAGATCCTGTTGATCAACTTAATACTTGGGGTATTTACCAAATTAGTTGCCGTTGCGGCCTTTCTTACATTGGACAGACAAAACGTGCTCTGAAAATTCGGTTAAATGAGCATAAAGGTTATGTACGAAAGCAAGAGCTGAATAAGTCTAGCATTGCTCAACATTGTTGGAATTCCAACCACTCTTTTGATTTCAATTCTGGGAAAATTATTCAAAAATGTTCTTCCCCTTTAGAACTTGACTTTTGGGAAGCTTATCATATTAACAGGAATAGTTCTAATTTGGTTAATGATTCTTCCTCAACTCCTTATTTTTCACAGGTCTGGCATAAGTTCCTTTAATTTGTTGTTCTTTCTTGGTTTTCTTGTTAGTTTTCCTTTTTTTGTGTCAATTTTTTTCTCTCTCCCCCCCTCCCCCTCTTTTGCATGTGTACTTTGTTTTGCTTTTTGTTTCGGTATTTTCTGTACTTATTTTATTTCCATTTTATTCTTTGTATTTATTTTATTTTTTTGCAATTTTCATGTATTTTCACATTTTTATGCTGTTGTCTTTTTCTTTGTTTTTATTGATATTCTTTTTACTTTCTGTACTTCCAACTACATTCGTTTGTTGCTCTCTTATTGGTGCCTTTAATACTACTTCTACTTCCACTTCACACTACCTTTATTCTCATTGGTTTACAGTTAATTCTTAGGCTATATAAGCTTTGTTTTTGTTGTTCTGTCTGCTTCATTTGGATGTTTTGCATCTAGAAGCTCCCTGTCGCATTGAAAAAGGGATTCCAAGCGATCCCGAAACATATGTCTGCGTTTTAATGCTCATTTGTGCTTTAATTTAACGTGAAATTTTATTTCTATTAGTTCTTAATTACTTCAAATATACTTTTCAACGGTTAATAATTCATTCACTCACTCATTCATTCCTTCATTTATTCATTCATTCATTCATTTACTCATTCATGTATGTATTTTTCACTCATTTATTAATTTTTCCATTCGTTCACTCATTTATTTATTTTATCATTTATTTATTTCATTATTTATTCATTGCAAAAACGAGTTAAAACTTGGGTGTATATTTTAAGCTGCTGTAGTTTTAAATTTATAATAACAAAAAATGTGTTGATTTCATTACCTATATCTTAAAAGTAATGAATGCAAAATAAATAAATCGTAAAGGTAAAAATGTCAAGAATTTTTCCTTTCTTATCCGATATTTTACGGAAAAAAATTTCCACGGTGACCGGTCGGTAGAAGCTCGGTTCTCGCAGAACACCGAAAGTGAAGCGACATTGACTTAGGTCAGTGTTTGGGAGGGTGAACCTCTCGCTGCTGGTTTCTACGGTCCGTGTACGCTAAAGGAAGCTGGTGCACGTTAAATAGGTCGTGGCTCTAATGAAGTGACATAATACCTCTGGGGGTGCCAATCAGGTGACCCCTGCCTACAAGGGCCTCGTTAGACTCATGAGCAGCATACCCATTCTTCCTCGCCACGCGCGAGGACACGACAACAACAACAACAACGGAATAAATATCAAAATTTCGCAATATAAATTAGTTTAGAACCATCTACCCCAAATATATATACATTCAAAGTACGATATGCAAGAAAAGAACATTTTGAGTATGTAAAAATATTTCAGAAATCAACATTTGAGAAGGTTAAATTAATAAATTAAAAATAATAAATTGATCAAAATATTTAGTTAGGTCTCCAATGACTAACAAAAAGATCTATATAAATTAGACTTGCTATATTTCATCGACAAAGACGAATGCAACATAAGCATCTAAACATAGGCTTTGCCATACGTCCCGGTATTTTGCTCTTGTCACGGTGTCCCGCCCAGTTTTATCAATGTCCCGGAAACGGCTGTAAGATGTAAAAAGTAATGAATTCGTGTTTTTAAGAATCTTTAATGAAGACATTAAGAATCTTTAAGATGACAGAGGTGTCCACTGCAAGAGCATTGATTGTATGTAAAATAAACTTTTTCATAAAACTTAGATCAAAGAAAATGCCAAAGTCAAGCTTAACAAAAACATCTTGAAAAAAGTACATTCAAGTCAGAAATATGAGTGGTTTGAAAACAAAGAATAACATTGTTAACTTATTAACTGCTTTTTTAGTTAGACAAAAATGTTTTTTTTTAAATGGTTTTTGTAGTACAAAAAGTTGTAGTTTAAAAAATAAGACTTAATTATTAATTGTTCAATTAAACAATTTTATGAAGTATTTTAAACTTTATTTTATTAATAGATGCCTTAGATGGGTAGACCAGAAAAAATTCTCATTAAAAAGGAAAAAAAAATCTTTTTAAATAAATTAAGTAGCTAAAATTCCTTTTTTACTTTTAAAGGTGGGTAGACTTACAATTTAGGGTTCCAGATTCCCCACTCCCATTACTTGCGGAGCTTTAAAAGAGGCTCACCATTTTGCTTTTAATTTTTTAAAAATTTCCCCACACCCCCCTGCCACTGGGGGTATTCCACACCCCCAGACCCTCGGTATGCCCCTCCCATATTAATGTGTCCCGGTTTCACTAACCAAAAATATGGCAAGACTATCTAAACAGGGGCTGTATTGAGGAATTCAGAATTTGTATTCAGAAATAACTATTTAATGACATTTATAATTACAATTTCAGAAGTAAGTGCGAAGAGTAAAAATAGAATAGAAAAATAAATCAAGGAAAACAAATCAGTTCAAAAATGTTCTGTGCGGATTTTTTTTTTTTTCTTTCGGCTAACAGGTTCACCCCTGGTAAATCTCGAAAAATCCTTTGGGCACTTGTACGAAATATATTTAAATATACTTTATTCGCGTGTGTATTTACTCTGATCGCGTGACGTCATAAGTTCAACAAAGAAAAGAAAACATCAAAGCTCCGCAAAAAGCACTCGGAGTAAAATTCCTGACACAACACTATTTCCTTCCTATTTCTAGAACTCCTTCTCGAAGTCAAACGCCGAAATGTAAGCAAAATTGACCCGGAAAGAAAACTTTTTTTCCTTCACGGAATGAAGATAGGATGTTGCAGATGTGAAAATGTATTATTTTTTGCAGATCACATCGCCATCTATTTTAATTCTAGATTTTGCTTAAGAATAAGGGGAAACAATTATTTGAATAAACGCAATTATCGATGCGTTGGTATTAATATATACATGCGGTTTGAGTATATAACCTCTTCCTTCGGGAAGTCTGTTAAAAACTCTTGGAATTAAATGAAAGAAACTGGTAAATATAAAAAAAGTTCTTTTTCCACTAAAAATACATAACCATTCCGGCAATAATCTCTCTCTGATTTTATTTGTCAATTGAGGGGTTCTAAGGAGGGAAATCCCCCTCCAAAAGCCACCTGCTTGAGAAATATAATGTAATTTTCATGCAATGTCCGTTGTGTTCATAGTTTTTATTCAAAAACAAACTATTTCTGATGCATATTTAAATATTAAATAGTAGAAATTAAATAGGGGTAGTATAAAAATAATTTAACTTTGTGCAAGAAAACAATAATAATAAAACTACACGTTAATTTAAAGCACAAATGAGCAAAAAAATGCAAATTTGCAAAAGATGCATTTTTTTGCTCATTTGCTTTAAATTAACGTGTAATTTAATTATTATAGGGGTAGTATGTTTTAAATTTATTTATGTTGCTGTTAACCGTTAAAGGATCATTCACAAATGATGTCATCCTTCGAGGGGGAGGGGACGGGGTAACAAGAAGTGTGACATCCTGCTTATGCAACACAGCATGACATGTGACAAAGGGGGAGGGGGGTCTAAGTATGTGGGGAAAAGCGTGACATCATTTATGAACGGTCCCTAACCCAGTAATAATATTTCCACTCATACCAGCCCGAGATGTTGGATAGCTAGCGAAAGTACTTGTTGCGTCAAACTGTGTGGAGCTTTTGGCCCAGTCCCGATAATTCTTGTTAACAATTTTTTTCTGTGACACAAAATACTTTCGCGGTCTTTCCCCTCTTTTCAATGAAGCTTTTTCTTTCTTTCTATCATTATTTTTTTATGTACATCTATCAAAATTCTCTTTCTCTTTATTTGTGCGTGTAAATAAAGTAATTTATCAGCAGGTGTAAATTCTTTACATATCAGATGTGGAAAATATTCAAACTTCTTCTGGATTAAATTTAAATATCAATGTATTTTAACAAAAGTACTAAAAGGAACAACTTCTTTTAATTAATTTATTGCACATAGCTTAGGAAAAAGTCTAGAAACTGAAAATCTTTAGACAAACACGTAAAACTAAAATCACTAGGAGGCCGGCCTCTACTCGCGATCGCTCTTCAACTCCCGGAGCTGTAAGCCGTTGCATTCGGATCGCTTCGCCGCTCAAGCTCGTTGCGCTTGCTCACCCGATAGTACTACATTCTTGTAATCTAGCAGGCGTCCCTTCAACGCACTCGAAAATCTAAAGTATAGCAAATCTTTTCCTGAGGTTAAAAATCTCAATTTAACAGCATTTCATCAATTTAACATAATAATTTATTCATGACTCTTGGTGACGACAGAAAGAGTTTAAGCATTCAACATCCCATTGTATATTTTAACATTTTAAGCAAAGAGTTTTTATATTTGGCCACAAAGAGAACTTAAAAGAAAAATTTTTCCATTTGTCGATAAAAATATGTGATTGTAGTCACAATACTTCACAAATTAATATGTATTGTTAAAACATTTTAAGTATGCATCCCATTAATAAATTGCTTAGTCTCTTATTATGAAAACTGGCGCTTTCTAACAGAGAAACGTAATGTTTTTCTTGTCGGGGAAAAAATTAATATAACAATGCATGTAAAAAATAAACGGAATACAATGTGAGAAAAATCATCAAGAGCCTCATCAGTTATTGAAATATTTTCAAGAGTGTTGGCATTCTAGATATTTAACTGTAAATATAATTTAAAAAAGCAAAAAGAAAAATTCATATCCCATCGTGTTGTCAATCAAGATAACTCCAATATTAATTTCAACAAAAGTGGCTGAAGGAAAGCGTAACCCAGATAGTTTTCCTATCTTATATCCAAGTTAGGGTCGATTTTGGGGGGTTTTTAAGAGAAATTAAAAAGATTTAGCATAAGAGTTAATAATTTGCATATTTTCATAATCTGGTATGAACAATTATCATCCAAAGTGGAGCTTTATTATGTCAGGTGGCACAATCTGACAACTCACTGAGCAATATTCAAATTTTACAGAGAAAAACATAAAGCATGTTTGCATAACCGCATCGACAACAATTTTATTTTTCGGTATCACTGTTTGGAATTCATCTTCTTCACCGGTAGGAAAAGAGGTCAAAAATTGCTCTTCGACATTGAAGTAATTACTTTAGCTGCAACAGGAGTTAATCTCCACACTAATGATCAAACCATCAATGTTCTCGAAAATTTTAGCAGCCACTCCATTTTAATTACGAAGCACTTCTGCCGAGAAAATGGTGGCCGGCTGTCTAACTAGCAGATTGTCATTTCATTTCTCTGAAAGCTCCAAGTGTGTCTAGAGATTCTTTTTTTGGAGGAGAGAACTTCTCGGACGGAGTCGATAAATAAAGGGAAGGAAAGAAGAAAGTATTTTTGTTTGTTTTGGTGTTCCTTTGTAATAAATGAAAGAAAAACATAAAGCGTGTACTGAATTGATTGGATATTCTGACAGAATTGTGTGTCTAAAAATGGAAAATTTTTCATTATTTTCATGGAGAAACAAAACTTGGCTCCAAAATAAAAATGGCGAAACTTGCATTTCACAGGGTTTCTACAAGTCGCGAAAATCCCGAAAAAGTCACGAATTTGGAAATTGGTCACGAAAGTAACGAAAAAGTCACAAAATAACAAATTGGTAACGAAAATTTTCCATCCAACCATACCGGTCCCCTCAGAAGGTATCTAATATCAGTTATCCGACAGATTTTTAGGCATCCGAAATCCGATTCGGTCCCTGCACGAAACATCCGGTTATCTGGCAGTTCAAACTTGATTTTGAACCGTTAGACAAAGAATACCTGATTTTAATATCCGTAAAAATCAATAGACGATTTATCAATCAAATTTAAAGATTATCGGATAAATATGAAGGGAAATCAGAGTGGATGATTTGTAATTGCTTTAATCCCACCGCAATGGGGAAATCCACTGCACGAGGTTTATCTAAATTGTTTTTAAAAACATATTCGAAATAAAAATACAAAATGCGGATGATTTAAATCTGTCAATATCCTACACATATTAGTTTGTGGTCAAACATGTTGCGCCGGAACATGCTCAGTTGTGGTGGACTGTAATTTTCTTAACTAAGGAAATGTAGACTTACTACTAGTTGAAATAACAACTCATTTCAAACAATAACAATAAAGTTTAATTAGATGAGAATGTTGAGAAATGGCAGCGGTGGGTGCGCTGCGCCTTTAGTTGCCCGCACATGGGACGTACATCACACAACTCTCGGGATTCCCGTTACAGCTAAGTTACAGAGAGGGCGCTTGTTGCACCCCCTATCAGAATTAAAGTTTACATAAGGAGGAAACAAGTCACACAGAGTAAAGGTTTTAGAAAAAAAAAAACATCGTCTACACAAAACTTTTGAATCATTGAATTCGTTTTCAAACTATTTTAAGTTCAACGAAGAGTATGTAAATAATAGTGTAAAGATAATAATATATAAAAGAACATAATAATAATAATAATAATAATAATAATAATAGTAACAAAAAAATGTCAAAGAACGTGTGATTTTTTTTCCCTCCTTTTTAAAAATATGGCTTAGCCAAGTTATAACTCATTTTTCCTATGGTTCTTAATTTTCAAATAACGCGAAAATTAATGCATAATGTACACGCTCGCAATTGACGCAATACAAGAACATTCGAATAAATTATATGCGGTGATTATAAAGATATACTCTTTGACAAAAGAACCTCAAAAACGTAAAAATTTATAAAATTATGGTCCACTTTCGAACACAGGTTGACCACTAGTTTATTCAAATGCTTATCATCAGACATCACCCATTTTTGAATTTAACACAAAAAACTACTTTAACAAGAATATTTTCATCATTTTACTCGATTTAGCTCGAACAGCTTTTGCTGAAAACATGCAAGAATTTGAGAAATGGTACCACTTGAACAAAAATCATATACTTATGCATTACGCCTGATATGTGAGTTAAAAAAAAAAAGATGGCGCTTGTTTACTTTCAAAATTCCCCATGTTCCCACAAGTTCCGGGTTTATTCCCCAAAATTCCCGGGTTAATTTTCGTTTCTTAAAATCTGGGTTTTAAAGTCATATCGTAGGTTTCTTATAACTTCATGTCACACAACTGTATTTATGTAAATATGCACAATTAAGTAATGCACATACAAGTATAACACTGAACCAATTCGTAGAATTAAATCTTTCTTTCTGTCATATTTCCATGGCTATTGTTTTTAAGCTTCACACCGCAAACTCGAGCGGTTCACAGTTAATACACTACATAGATCTTCTCAAAGAATCCACTAAACAGCTTTCAAAATCACATCGAAAATGCCCAAAGCCAATAACCTTTTGACGTAATTTTCATTTAGAAACAACTTTAATTAGTTCCTTGAAAACATGCGTCCAACAGTCACAGGTTCTTTGTTCAAAAGCGTCCCAAGAGAGCAATTTTTTCTTTCTTCCCGCCTGATATAAAAGTCACATTTTCGCAACCCAACTTTGAAGCAACAAGAAACGCCGAAAATCAATGAGCAATGTCGGTCTAATTATTTTCTCCCCCGTAACAAGAGTTAATCTCCACGCTAATGATCACAACAACATATGTTTGACATTTTTAGAAGACACTCTATTTTAATTACAAAATCTTTCCGGAAAGCCAGCTGTCTTGTTTAGCTGATTGCCATTTGAGTTATCTGAAAGGCTCGCATGTCTTACGCTTGAGCAATTACGCTCAGGTAAATTTGGAAATATGAGACTAAGAAAAGGAGATAAACAGATTGGATGCCGCTTATTTTTAAATGGTTTCTTTTAGACTTCCAATAAGTACGAAGCTGTTTCATTAAAATTGACGTTACGTGAGAGATTGTGAGGATGAAGAGAATTGGGTATACACAACGTTGAGGATGACTGTATGTGGACGAATAATGAATGCTTTATTTTTACCTCTCTTATTTCTTTTTCACCCCAGTTTTATAAAATCATTCCTCTTATGGTACAAAAGATGCATCTAGTAAACGTTATTAAACAATTTAAAGTGGTTCAGTTGTTTAAAAAATTTCTTTTTCGCTTGTTTCATTTTACTCAAGGAAGAATGAATGTTAACGTTGCAATAAGAGTACTGTTAAAAAAAAACCTGAATTTCCAGAGTGTAGATTGATTCCGTAGTACTTTTTGACTGATTTTAACGGAAGATTTCCGTAGTGCTTCAATACATGGTTTTTCCTTCTAAAAACGGAAATATCACGTCCTGAAAATACGAGAACGGAACTTTTCCGTTTTACAGTTGCTGTATTTTCACAACCTGATTTGGATATACGGAGAAAAAAGAAATGGAACTTCTGTCAAATCTCGGTAAAATATTATCAGAAACAGAATATTTCTGGCAACGCTGCTGCCGTACTTTTTCCGTTATTTTCATATTTTCTTTACAGTGTAAGTAAGAATACACAAATTTCGACACATTTTGGAGTAACTTTTCTATAAGTTTCGCATTTCGATAGTTATAACACTCTGGCTTGATCAACACACGTTTTATAACTCTGTAATTCTAAATAACTTTCTACAGTTTGACCACAGAATTTTGACTTTTGGACACTTCAGCTCATGGCAGAAAATAACGAATCCGTTCGTTTTAGGGAAGTTCGTTTTGCAGGCGCGTTTATTTAGTGAGTGAAGCAACCAAAATGTTTGCTTCACTGTTTGTTGAAAGCAACTAAATTTATAACCTGGCATACAGCATCAGTTCGGAAGAAATCAAGTACGCCAAACGAACTAAAACGAGAACTGAATACGGCATATTCTTTCCACCAGCAATTCCTCCCTTGAACATGAATGGATTCTTCTTGGCACTATGCCAGGTAGATCACTTTGATTTATGGTAGAATTGAAATCATTTGCATGTATTATATGCTCATTATTTAGTAAATTTTGATTAACTTTCTTTAATGTTGCACATTTCATGAGCAAAAGTGTATTTTAAACATTGACCAGTGTGTATTAATTGGTTCTTTTTTTATGTAGGTATGGATGTGATATGTGCTTCTTCTGGATAAGTAAATGATCAGACTATATGGATCATCGGTTTATTCTGAAATAATGTTAAACTACTCATAAGAACTCTGTGTAGATAATGAATATTTTGCTGATTTTTGCAACCAACAATAACATTTTATATCGGTAAATAGATCTTACTCAAACAACCATGTCTTCAACGCATTCAAGTGGAAAATCTCATGAAAACCTCTTGAGCCCACGCCCAAAATATCGGACAGAAACGGTGCCGTCTGAGGTGGGCTTCCACTTCAACAGGGCCACTGCACAAACACGTATCAAACCACTGGAACCACAAAATAGGTTTCCAACTTATGGAACAGACAATGCGATGGGTGGTTCAGACACGCTCACGTCTGTACAGACGGAGAAGCAATTGCTCAAGAACATGATTGTTCTGGGCTTGGGCTTTGTCTTCACGTTCAGCGCTCTATCGGCGTTGCAGAGTTTGCAAAGTTCCCTGTTTCTGGAATCCGTCCTAGGACTGCACTCCATGACAGTTCTGTACAGTCTAGCTGCCTTTTCTTGCTTGTATGGTCCCATCTTTGTGCAGAAACTCACACCCAATTGGA
Source organism: Octonoba sinensis (assembly GCA_038502835.1). Lineage (NCBI taxonomy): Eukaryota > Metazoa > Arthropoda > Arachnida > Araneae > Uloboridae > Octonoba > Octonoba sinensis. The sequence continues at coordinate 8,421,629 of CM076606.1, read as the reverse complement.
CAGTTGTTTTGTCATTCGTCTTGATCGCCCTTTACATATCCACTTTTTTTTATCCCAAACCGTACACCTTATTCCCCAGTGCCATACTGCTTGGACTTACGTTCGGTCCATTATTTTGTGCCCAAACCACCTTCCTGATGCAACTGGTGTCCCGGATGGCTTATCTCACAGATGGTATCAGAGATAAAGTCCAGCAACGGTATCTTCGACTGTTTTACTTCTTCTATAACTCTAGCCGCATTTGGGGGCATCTGGCAACAGCCCTCTTGCTGAGATACGGTGGCGATGTATTTGTTTTCTCAACCAGGCCACAATATCCTCGGTTCCATTCCAATAATCCGCATTTTCCGATGCTTGATTTGCGAATGTCTCCATCTCTCTACGCCACGGTTGCAAGGCCGAGCTTATGCACCCTGGACCACTTAACAGATGATAACATTTTCCGGAACCCTGCATCATACACGTTTACGCTGCCCTCTAACTTATATCTGATGCTAATATCTGTATATTTGGGATTGGCATTTCTTGGATTGGCTACAGTAACGACGCTATTGGACAAGTTCGACCTGTACGTGTCCCAAGATCCTTTGGAACGACCTCCTATTCTTCAAAGCTTTAGGAAAGTGGTACTCTCGATGGTGGATCCTCAACTGCGTTTCATGATCCCAATGATCATGTTCATTGGATTTGAACAAGGATACTTGATAGCTGATTTTACCAGAGTAAGTCAACGTTCGTTACTATAAGCATAATCTTTCCATTTATTTCACAGTTTATATCAGCAACGGTGAAAAATGCTTTTTATTTTATCCTTTACATCGTAATTGTTAAAGTATACTTTAACATAATATACATACATAAGCACATAAAATATATAAAGATATACTTATATAAAATACCGTTCTTGAACACGCAAATGAAAGAGAGTTCACTTACAAAATAAAACTGCAGAGTCTAAAATGTTAGGGCAAAACATTTTAACCAGGAACACATTGAACGCATTAAAATATATGTTTATTCTGTTGTTTGATTTTAATCTTCGCCAATTTACCAAAGAGTATTTATTAGATTTTGAAAAAGTACTTTTTCAGACAATAATAATTATTCACAAAAGACCTGTGTTCAAATCTCTTACTCAGCAATCAAATAATGCAGTTAGTTTGTTTTGAATTTAGCGCGTCGTCAGACAGCAATTTGATAACAGAACAATCACAAGATTTTACCTTGGTTGACTTTCTTTGGAAAAGTAAATGATATTTAAATAGTTTAATTTATGCACGTACAAAAAAAATTACGTTGCATGGTAAACTTTTAGTGCGTATGTATGTCAAAGTTTTAGTTTTTACCATGTTTCAACTTTGCTTACATATAAATTGAAACTATCCCTTCCATGAGGCGTTATTTAACTCGCATTTAATGATGATATGAAGATGGTTTTCTATCTCATAGAGTGCTTGAAGCTGTCATATTGTATGTTTCTGCAGCATGCAAAACATTTTAAATGATGAAACTCTTTTTTACTTTCACATATTCCGTAAGCGAACTTAAGAGGCAAATATAATACAATGTGTCTATGATGAAGCTATTGCACCACATTTAGGAGATGCGTTGATAGACCATGTTAGAGAATCCTTTAGAGTAATTTTGGCAGAAGCGAAACACAACGAGTGACTGAAAGATATTACATGGTGAAAATGCACCCATTTTTCAGCCACCCTTAGAAATATTTCATGAAAAGACATTACTTCTTAAGGTATACCATGTTTGAAATTTACTAATGTACACATTTTATGTTAGGTAATAGTATTCATAGCACTGATCTTCATTTTCTGCTTCATAGTTTGTGACCTCATAAAGATAACATTTCTGGAATTTCAACTAAAAAAATAAGTAATACGATGCAAACATTTACTTAAAATAGGATTTCTAAAATCGCGTACTAGGATTACTTGATTATAAGCATTTCGCAATTATGCTTTTAGAGTGAAAATGCCAAAATTTTTGTGTAAAATTTAAAAATACTTATCAAGTTCATAAAATGAAAATTGTAATTCTGTCAGTCTTTCCAAAATTTATAAAAAACAAAATTAACAAGATATTCTTAACCGTACTTTACAAACATTTATTATTTTTAAAACAATTGTAATGAAATATTTTTATAAAATGCAGGTTCTTCAGCATGTTAAATAGCCTGACGAGGTATAAGTTGTTGAAATATTTTCCTCCTAATATATATATTTGCTTCATTAAAATAGCAATTTTTATTTTAACTCAACTGGATAATAAAAAAAAAACATACAAAACGCATATTCAACGGTTACGTAAGAGATAATCAAATGTTAAAAAAATAGTAAGCATTTAAATTTTCAAAGTTACGGTCAGAACGATTATTTACTTAATAAAAGAAAATATAACTCAAGATTCGTGTTTATTTTAATCTGAGAATGAAGTGCCATAGATAAATAAAACGAAACAAATGTCTTTTGTTTACACTATTTAAATACAGCTTATGAAAACTAAAATCGAAACAAATACAGCCTTCTCTATAAAATATACTTCCACTTAGTTTATCAAACTTCACTTTCGATTTAAATTGCCATTTTTAAGCGATATTTTCGGAAGTAATATCCGATGCAAATGGATAGCCATGCCGTCGTTTATTGCACCCGTTCTTTTTACTTGACGCGGAAGTGATACTATAAATTTTCTACAAATCGCCTGCGAGAATTTTCATAACAGCATTAACGTCGGCTGAGCCTCACTTAACGAAAATGATTATTGTCAGGCGTCGAGGTGATTTGTCTCCACGGCCGCTTCGAACGGATTACTCTCCGCTTCCATTTCGCAAACGCTTCCTGTGCCCTACTTCCCTGAATGAAAATTGAAATGAAATTTATTCATAATATTTTATATGTTATACATAGATTTATTTAATTTGTTGTTCATTAACATTTTTGTATAGTAATAATTTTTTAAATTTAACATCGAGTTAACGCAGTTTTCAAACTGTTCCAAAATAAATTTAATAAAATAGGGAAATCCTCTAATTAAGGTTTTCCTCATGATCTTAGCATGAAAAAATGAATTAATAAATTTAAACGTTATACATAGTTTCGTGCTTTGATATTTGTATCTTAAAAAATGAAGGAAATCAGAAAAGGACGAATTGCAACAATGAGTATGATGTTCTTGTTAAACATGGGGTATTTATTCGTTTGAAAACAAAACGCAGCTAACGGAATTTATTTGTTTTGTTTTTCAAGAAGCAGAGTTAACCCCTTAATTGGTTTGCTCGTACGGCGTACGGGCTACCCAAAGTTGGCCCCAACTGGTTTGCCCGTACAGCGTACGGGCATTGATATTTCCGCCTTTCTGGTTTTGATTTGCCCGTATTTTTAATATATTGAAGGAAAGTCATTCAGGGGCATTTGTGTTTCGAAGATATAAACTAAAAAAATGCTTAAATTCATTATTTAGGAAATTTTTTAAAAAATTCTGTCATTTTCCTTTTCAAGATAGGACTTTAATTACATGCAATAAAAAATATGCTTATATTTAGGAACATGTGTGGTAAAAGAATTGACCAGTTAAGGGGTTTTATGTCTTTATATTTTATAACTTTCTGCCGTAGTTTCTACTCTGGATTTTCTTTATTTATTCTTTTTTAGCCTACTTTCCCGTAAAAGAAAAAAAAAGGGGGAAAGAAGGCGTAATGTACTGTAAAAATATCGTTCAAAATAAAAAAAAAAAACAGTCAGAAATAAGTTAAGCAATTAAATAAGCATTGAAAAATTAAAATTTTGAAAGCGGGGTTTTTAGATATGTCTGCCTGTTTGCCCCCCCCCCCCCCCCTCCAATAACTTTTGAAGGAATTGTCCGATTCGAAAGATTTTTTTTTTTCTGCATTCAAAAGATTTCCCCGAGGACATCCCTTTTTTTAGTTGAACAATTTTTCGTGCAATTTTGAACAGTGCAAAAAATCTTTACATTAGCACCTATGGGGAAAAATGAAGTAAATTATTTAAACTATAGACAAAAATCCAAGTTGACTTTGAACAATCTTATTGGTCTCTACGTGAAATATTTTTTTATTTAAACAGTTCTTTTTTTTTTTCAAATTTGAGCAGTTCAACAGAATTTATAAACGAGGAATTTTGAATCTTATCATTATCCTGATCTAATAAAGTTACTTGCTTGTAACAAAAATTCCGGAAGGAGTTTATGACGAAGAACACCTACCGATACGATTTCATACAGAACTAAACGACCCTATTTTCCCATGAAACGTTTTGACTTGGATTTTTAAGAATATTTCTGACTGAATGGATGAATAAATGAATGAATGAGTTCATGAATAAATGAGAGAATGAATGAATTAATGAGTAAATGAGTGAATGAATATGTATTAGCAGTTGAAGGCATAGTTGAAGTAATTAAGAACTAATGCTACATGAAGAGAGAGGGAGATAGCTAATGTATAAATTTGATGTTGAATGTGTACGAGAAAGTAGGCTCGTATAGTTCTAGACGGAACTTCTTGTTCAAAATACATATTTTAAATGTTCCATTTTATAAACCAGTCTTTAAACACTATGCTGATAGAAGCTCCGATTTTTTACCCACAGAAGGTATTCGCTCATCAATGTTGTAAAGTTGTAAATTAGAAACTTTATCGTCAACTCTTCTTTTTTATATCTTTACCAAAATAACAAATACCTGTAAGTTAGCCCGACACTTGTCGATATATTTATCTAGACTATTAAAACCTGAGAGTAAACAAATTTATCTACCTATCTACCCTCTATTAGATTCGCCTATTTATCTATCTGTCCTTCTCTTCAAGAAAGGCTGAGTATGTCTTAGACCAATTTCAACATATTTTTAAAAACCAGGGGGGAAACATTTCGTTTGATCTGTTAAACGGAGATATTAATTACAAACCGCAAAAAATTGCCCTATGTTATTTATTTTAGAAGGTTTTTCTGAAGTGAAAGCTGGTGATAAATATACATCTCTTATCAGCCATAGAAAAGTATTGTCATTTGAAGGAGGGGATCTCAGAAATTTAGGTGGGAATCCCACCATCTACCCTGAATTTGAATTTTAGCCCCTAGCAGCAGCAATGCTCTAGCAGCTTTTGCCTTCAATGCTCATTCGTTTTAAATAGGTAAAAAGAACTATATTACAGAAAGCCATATCCAAATGTATGTTTTGAGCATTGAGTTCAAATTTTTATTCAAAGGAACAATATTTTAGTTTCAAAATCATAAACAAATCAGTTATGAATTACTGTATTAAAGCTCTAAATTTCACTTTCAGTGGAAATCGTTACGTGCAAGAAATATTCCTACGCAACTGCGTAGGAAAAATGCCTTTTTTTATTGCTTCGATCCTTTCTACTAAATGGAAGTAATACCATAAATTTGCAACAAATCGGTTGCGAGAATTTTCATAACTGCATTAACGTCGGCTTTGCCTCCACTACCGAAAATGATTGCTGTCACGCGCTCTGGACATTTTTATCTTTTACATTTGAGATGTCACGCGAATTTTATTCATTCACTGCCTGTTAGTTATTCATCGATATGCGATTTTTTTATCGTTATCGTAATGCTGTCGCTTTGTAATTTGCAGCCATTAACTTATAAGTGTGAGTACTGTGTATTCGCAAACTTGTTTCAAAATATTAAGAGTAATCGTCAAAAGAACAATATTTGCAGTGGATTACTGACCCATATTTGCATGCAAGCGTTGAGGGCAAGCGAGAAAACTTATCCTATGATGAGTGTGTATTTGTATCACAATCTCCTCTAACGAGTTTCTCCAAAAAATGTTCATAATGAAGAAAATTACAACCGCGATCTCCAAACTATGTGTGCTACCGAGCCTTTGTTAAATGTTGCTGAGATTCTATTGCTACTTAATTATACGGGTTTTTGTTAGTTGTTGTTGAGTTCCTATGTATCAAAGGAAAGTTATAGTCATATTAGATTTCCATTTTTGTATCGTTATTATCTGAAAAAAAAAATGCTAACATATAAAAAAAAGTTTTAAAAAATAAAATAAAATGATTTATGTAAAACACTTGCTTAAAAAATTAGTAAATAATCTAAAAATAAAAAATATAGAAACTTTAATTAAAGCTAATAGAGCACCAGGTTGAACTAGTTATTTTATTTTATTTACCAGAAAAGCGCTTTGCAACGCATGTGTAACATTTGACTGCAATTTTAGCGTATTTATAGATTTTAATGGTGACAAAATATCTATTAATAACTCAGGTGAAATTCAAAAGTCACACTGCTATAAGCGTTTAATAATTATTAAATATGTGAATGAGTGATTCTGTCGATTAACTGCGCTCCACTATATACCCCAATTTTACAAATTATTTTATTCATTCCAGAAGCTTTAAATTGCTTTTATTATGCTTATGCTTTTATTATGCTTATTAACCTCGTTGGAATTCTGTTCCCAAAAATTAGTAAATAAATAAATAAAAATAAAAACATAAGTTAGAACTACCGATTGGCGAAATATTTATACTAGCCCTATTACCATACCGGTAAGTGTTGTTTCAATAGCATTGATAACATACCAGGGGAAAACAAAGATGCATATTAAGTGATTTTGGGTAATAGGAGTCGTAAATAAGCAAGCATGATTTGCAGTAAAATAAGTTTCAAAAATGGGTTTTTCAGGCCTCGCATAAGAAAAATTAACTATGGAAAATAACTTTATCCATACGACGTGAGGACTAACTGATAAACATTTAATTTATGAGATACTAACTAAAAATTATTTTCTGATTTAGATGCCTGAAAATACCAGTTTAAAATAAATAAAAATCTCGAAGGGGACTACTTAAGTTGCAAAGCCTTAATTTTATATTCAAACGTGCCTTTTTGAGTCATTATTTTGAAGGATATGAGAGATGCAAATGGATTGCGTGTCTTCCTTTATTGCTTTTCTAGCCTCCGAAGTAAAGTCGTAAATTCCCAAAAATCACTTACGAGAGTTTCCCGAGCTACATTAAAGTCGGCTTAGCCTCTATTAATGAAAATGACCGTTTCCTATCGTCAGAACAATTTTTCTTTTGTTTTAAAGACATCATTCGCTGTTCTCCTTAACTGCTACATCGCCATTTGGTCAGAAGGATCTTAAATGTTTAGATATTTATTTTATAGCATAATCAATAGATAGTTTTAGAAATTCGAAACGAAGTTGGGCTATTAATGCAATAAATTATAATATTGCATATTGTTGATAAATAGATCCTTTGCAAAACGTTTATTGCTTATGAGCTCATATAATATTTCAAGAGGAATAGTTCATAAGCTTAAGCAATCATCATATGAGCCTTTTCCCCCTTACAAAGAGGTTTTTTTTAAATTTATTTATTTATTTATTTATATTTTTCGCGTTCTTTAATTTCCACCAGTAAAAGTTAATAAACTTACACCAACGCCAATCCACTAACGATTGATTGAGATACAAACCTAATTTGTGATAAAAATTGTGTTGTAAAAGCAAATTTGCAAAAGGTATTGTATCTAAATATTTTTGCACCGATACGTCGGGGCAAGCTCATCTGAGTAAACTTTATTCATAGTAATTCGAATCAGAAATGTTCACGTTCATAAGTTCATACTTTTGAGCTCAGCCATGAACAATTAAATGCTGAAGAACTCCGAGATCACCTGAAGTGCTCGGTAAAAGAAGTTTCGGTGGTTAGAAATCATTGCGAACAGCTTTGCTTTCCTAACTCGGATTGCAGTGTTTGCGCAAACCGTTGTACAAATTAAATCACGTGATCGAAAAGTTCGTCGGCCTGCTCTTTCAGTTGGTCGTGGCTCAGCTCAGTGTAATCTAACTACCAGCAACTAAGTCACTAGACCACAGTGAAAATATCGACCAACTAAAGGCGTTAAAATGGGAAGCACGCAAACTGCGTAATAAATAGGTGTCATCCAATCACACGTTGGTTGGCTACAAAATATGCAAATGTTTAAATTACAGTGTGCAATAAGTAAAACATTCATAATTTTTGTCCATTTCTATGCGTAGTTTTTTTTTTTTTTTTTTTTAATTTTGTGTAAAAGCTGAGAGGGGGTGTGGGTGTCGCAATTGTCTTTTACCTTCCTAAACTACGGTTTGTTGAGCATTTGAAGAAGTCAAACTACTGTGCAGAGACTTAATTACCTTCGAAAAACATTTTTGTCAGAAAAAACTGTTTCGATTTTTTAAGAAATAAGTAACACTAATGATCTCACTTATTGTTTTAGTCATATGTGAGTTGTGCACTGGGATTGGAAGCTGTTGGCTATACTCTTCTGTGTGCTGGAGCCACCACGACCCTGGGTGCAGTGGCTGCCCACCACTTCATGAAGCATATCCGCCGCCTGACGTTACTGTTAGCCGCCGCCCTTTGTCACGCCGGACTACTTATGGTGCTGTGGCTGTGGACACCTGTAAGAGACGATGTAGCCGTCTTTTACGTCATTGCCGCCGGATGGGGACTTTGCAACGCCGTCTACGAGACACTCACTACAAGTATGAATCAATTGTTTGTAAACGTACCTTTGTCATCCCCCTTTTATAGTTCGGCTGTGGTAACTTGAGGTCGGATCGTGTGCATTTCTTCTTGGAGAGTTCAATGAAAGGAGAGAGTTGAGTTCAGTTACATTCACAGTAATTCCCTAACAAAAAACAAACACTCTCACGTTTAGGTCAGTCTGCATTCAACTCACCAGAGCCGGACTATATTTTGGTCAGATCAGTCTATCTTCAACTTTCTCGCTCCGTAAATTTTGTCTGTGTTCTTATAACTCTCGTTAAATAGTTGCTTAAAATAGCAGATCTATAAAAAAAAGTTTGCTTATTGATAAATCACTTTTTTTTAAAAGTGCAATTATGATAAGCCGAGCCCTTAGTAGTTGAGTGGACTTGCTCAGTCACCTGTCATTCTCGCGCAGAGCTCGAGTCTCTACCTCCCCCCTCCCTTCCCAATTTCCTCGTTATCTATCTCGTCCTATCTGTTTCGGGTGATAATTTTGGGGCACGAGAATTGTGTGTGCTAAAGAACAAAAATAAGAGTAAATTTTGTTATTCCTTATTATTTCTGATAATACTATGTGACCTTAATGTTCGCTGGAGTACAGCGTTGAGTGGATTCCAAACCACTAGGACATAATCTCAAGAAGTGCTTGAAGAATCAGTTAAAATTCATGCTTTTTCCAAGATTCCCACCCAGGCACATGGCGCAGCAGCTTTGTACGCTACCGCCTATCCCGCTAGTGTTACTTAGTTCTTCTAACAGCGTACAACCTCTGTATAGTAACCGTTCCTAAAATAAAATTTAAAATCCAGAAAGGAAAATGTTTACAAAAAATTTAATCTTATTCAATTTCTAAATGTACTGCGTCCTTCCTAGTCTAGCGGAAGCTTATGAAACCGGCACATTTAGAAAATTTTGTGCCGGTCCCACTTTTTTGTTTCAGCAGAAAGCTTTACACTCAACGCCACACTAATCTTTAAAAAGATTTAAGAGCTTTAAAGCAAATTTCCATGGAGCAATTCTTTGTTTTTTAAAATTAAACGTGCTCGTTAAGAAATGAAAAATGAGGCTTATTGCAACAAAAGCTCAGATAAAATGAGAAATGAGGCTATGCATTTTAAAGAGCTTACTGTTTAAGTTTTCCACCGGTTCATGTTGAAAAATTGCTTAAAAATCCATTCAAAAGATTTAAAGATGGTGATTTTTGCTTACCATCTGATAAAGCACTTCTCCCCCCCCCCCCCCCCAGAAAGAAATGTATAAAACATATTGTGTTGTATCAATGATTTTAAAAAGATTTTCTTTTGGAAATATGACTCTTATTGCCATTATTCTTCAAGCTTTATTAATTTAATTAACTGGGAAAAGGTTATGCCTAATTTATAGTTTAAAACTTAAAATCGTTCTACAAAGTTCCTTCAATTCATTAATGGACGCTTCTTGATTTAAAAATTGTAGAAAGGTTCTGTGATGCAGGCTTTTACAACAAAATGCTTATATTTTCCCAAGTTTATTATAAGTTTTCCATATTTTTGATGGTTAACTTGAAGGAATCTATCTCACTTAATGTTTACAATTAAAATTCATTTCAAAATTATTAACTTTATTCCTTTATTGTATTTGCTATAACTGCCAGATTTACGAAAACAACGCCAACTGAATAGCATTTTTAGGACTTGCATTTTTTCCGCCATTTTGACTATTTAAATAATTTAAGACCACTTTAGAAATTGCTTCCAAATTAAACTACGCAAATTCTACGAAGAAGAATTCATTACAGTTCTCAACATTTTCATGCGACAAAAAAGGATTTTGAAATTCAGAACGCTCCTTTTGTTTTTCTTTCTTGGAATTTTGAACACAGCAAAAGAATCTAAAAAGATTAAACTGCCTTAAAACCTTTTCCTAGTTCTAATTCCTACTTTTATTCAATGCAAAATTATAAAACACATCAGGCATTTATTGAAGAAAGAAAAATGCCTTGTGTTTCTCTTTGGAACGCCGTTTAAACAAAATGAAAGAGTAAGATTAAATTTCATATACTTCAAACGTTTTACGAAGCTAAGTGCATTTCTTTGTGACTAGAATTATCAAGCAATTGTTCGTAAGGCAACTTAAAACTTGCTTTTTTGTTGTCATAATTTTTTAAATGACATTTGGAAATGAAACCTTAATTAGAGTACTGTGGTAATGCTTAATGTTTTATTTATCTGCATGGTTTGTAATTTCGTGCGCATGACTAAATTTCTAATTTTAATCTCTTGGTTTTAGGCATTCTTTCATTCAACTGCAGTTTAAGCAAAAACTTATTTTCCTTTTAAAAATATGCAACTTCATTAGAAATTGCCCCATGATCTACTTCCATCTGCGGTATTAAAGTTTTATCTTTGTTTCCACTTGTTTGTAACAACTGAAAGTAGCTTTTCTCAGAAGTATAGATTTAAAATAATTTGCTATAATATATAAACAACAATCATTTAATCGCAACTGTATCTTTTAGGAGTATTAATTTAAATAGTGTTTACAGCACCTGCATATGATAAATGAGCTGAGATATCCCTTTAAAATGGAATCATTATTGAAGTTGGAATTTTTTTTCCGTGAGTTAGTACTATTTTATATAAGAGAATTTGCGCCCTTGGCTAAAGTAAAACTTAATGCTTCGTGTAAAAATGTGCATGCAGGCTGCACAGGAATAAAAATTAGAAGCGTCACTCGGTTTACCATTTCATTTAGTACATTAACATAAAGCTAAATGTGATATTACATGTACACTGTAAACAAATTTAGTGGATTTAGGCTTAGGCCCGGGAAGCCCGAGCCTAGGGCGGCAAATTTTGAGGGGCTCCAAACTTTTTAAGACGAGTAAAATTAAAAATCGATTGGGTTTTCTGTAAACTATAAGACCAAATTTTAAAATTTATTTTATTGCGCGCGCGCGTTCTTACTATCTAAACATAGTACCATTTTGAGGGTAGAATTTCTCTGTTAAAACAATTAATCAGACTAGTAATAAAATCTGTAATATCTATCAAAAAAGTTTTTAAAAAACATTTTTTTAAAAGCTAGCATATTATTTATTTACGATATTAGACTTTTTTCATATTTTTCATTCGAAATTTGATTGTAACATTTGCTTGTTCTTTATTATAAAACAAAACATTAATTCACCATGATAAATTATACAAGTGTCAGTTGACTCATACCATAAATTTTTTATTTTTCAGTTTTTTGTCACAATTTTATAGTTTTAAAAGGTCGCAGAATGAATTTTAAAGATCATAAGGGGGACGCCATATCGTCTCGGGCCTAATGCGCCCTCAAACCTAAATCCACTACTGTCAACTTCAGTACCAAATGTTGGTTGCAGCTAAATTTCACCTCTTTTTCCATTTTTTTTTTTTGGTAAAAGGTTGAACTTTTCTCCACCAGTCCCCTACCTGTTAGCCGAGGCCTTAGGATTGCTTACGCACGGGGAGAGGTAGCGGGGTCTACGGATTTTACATGCACATCTCCCCAAGTATACATGATGGTCTTCAGTGGGTATCAAAACGCGCGACCTTCCAGGTGGAAGTCCGATGTGCTAACCACTAGGCTACCACGGCCCCTGGTAAAAGGTTGAACTGGAATTTTTTTACAATGTACTATAAGATGAAAACTTCCCATAGTATATGAAGATACCCACCCACCAAATATTTTCTCTGATATTCCGACCTTCTGTCCAAAAGACTAAATCTTCTACTGGAAAATGTTCTTTCAGTGCAAAAAAGCACTGGTAAAAATGTTATTTTACCTTAACCTTATGTGCCTTTTAACGTTAACCTTCCCTCTGACTTTGAAAAGTGAGAAATTATGTAGAAGTGCCAATTTGATACATTCTCACGTAAACTAATTATTCTCTTTCCTTTTTTTTCCCCAGCTCGCCTGGCATCTGCTTTCGCCTATGACTGGCAGGCCCCCTTTGCTGTTTACCACTTGGCTCAGTGCGTCGGATTAGCTGTGGCATTTGGAATCAGCCCAGTGTTTGTCACAAACGTCAAGGTATACCTGATGGCCATGATGCTGATCCTATCACTCGGACCCTATGTTGTCATGGAAATGAGACTTGAAATGCAGCAGAAGACTCAAGACCGTGCAACCGAGTTGTGATTGCCTGTGCAATGTCTAAATAAGGAAAAGCACTGACTCTGAATAAATGAAGATTCGATCGCCACAATTGAAGTTATTTCCATTCCATGCAAACGCTAAACGTCACGATGTACGCTTATCAGTCATGAAATTTTAAAGTGTATCTTTTTGAACTGTATCTTATAACCAAACTTAGGAAAAACACTAACAGTTTCAATTCAGACAAAGCTGTGGTGAATTATACAGTAAGAAATGAATTGAAAGGCAATTTTGCAACTCCTTTAATGCAATAAAAGTCGATCTTTGAAAGCGTGTGAAGGGATTTAGCATTCTTAACACTTATCAACTTACTGAAGTAGCACCTTAGCCAAAGTCGACGAAACGTGCAAAAGAAAAAACTTATACAAAAGTAAAACCTTTATTGTTAAAAAAAAGTCAGTGGTTTAAACTAAGTTCAAGTTAAGGTGAACAATGTAGCTATTTTAACTTAAAAGTCCTAAAAAGTAAAAAAAAAAAGTTAAGCTGAAATCTGAATTAATAATTCATTTAACGTTTATTTACAAGCATAAAATATTGACAAAACGATTCTATCTTAGCGTGTTCCTTTGCGATATTTTGTTTCATAATTATCATGCATTTGAGCAAATGAATCTTATCAAAACATAGAAAGAAATTTCAGTGTCTTCGTAAATATGAACTGCTAATATAGGGTTGCTTCTTTCTTTCCTACACCAAACACTTTGTTCTATCCCTTGAAAAAAACTAGCGGATCATAAAGAAAAAATACTTGTCGATTCCAAATTTAATCTTAGTTTGAAAAGTATAATAAAATAAAATAAAAGTTTTTTTTAAACCCAAAGTTAGTTAGCAGCTGTAGAATGCATCTAAACAAGTACTAAATAAATAAATAAATAAACTTATTTTTATTTCTTGTAGGACAATCGATTAAATATCTTAAGTGCATTTAAGAATGAAATTCTGAATTAATTAAAATATAAAATTAAATATTCCAACTCGTTTCATAAGACGCCCATATAATATTTTGAATAGATAATTTTAAAATGACAATAATATTTTAAGAAGTTCATCAGAGTTCCATAAAGTACGAATCTTATTATAATAATCATTATCAAACGAAGTACAATAATATTATGTACTTTGATCCAATGACAAAAATAGTTTAAAAAAAAATTAAAAAGTAAAATTTGGGGGAAAACTATTAAGACTTAAAATCATTTTACGAATAAAATAAAGAAAGGGATAAAACACGATTACTTGATGCTTTTAAACTATGAGCCTTGATATACCAGATAGAAATATGTCTATGTTATCAACTGTGTTATTCCTAAGTTTGTGTATATTGATGCGATTCTGTTACACTATAATTTGTCCTGTGTACAGTGCGATATACTCGTGTAAACGCAGCACATAAGAATAGTATTTCCATTAAGATAATTCCTGATTCTTACGTTACAAATATGTGCATAGATAACTTCTTATTTTGAACTTGCTACGCCTGATTTATTCTCAATTGATCTCCGCACTTGACAGGAAGAAAACTTAAGGTAACAAAGAGACTACAAAAAGTGGTACATCATTACTTTTTATGAAGTAAATAATAGAACAGAAAATAATGACCAGTGTTAAACAAAAACAACAATCTCTGGAAAACAGAATGACTGATTGTAAATATTTCATGATATTCAAAGCTTCAAAGCTGTGATTTAATCTTGCACATCTCATTGACATTGATGTTTCAAGTCATAGGCTATATATGCTGAACATGTCGACCAGCATTTGGACTTCACACGATGACCACACACTGTTTAAAACTGATATGTAACTTAGAAATATGCTCTTACATTCATGCAAATCTCGAGAGCAGTGATCAGAACCATCTTGAAAAACTGCTTCCCGGATAGATTTTGTCTATAGAAGTTCTAACTATTCTTTTCTACGGGAAATGCACCTTTTGTATGCCAAGTTGGAACAATTTCCCACGAACTTCCTTGGTACGGTGGTAATGAGAATTCATACATTTTATGAAGCTATGTCTGTTGCCTGCTTATTTGTCTATTATTTCGTGTGTTTTTTCCTCCTCTGCCGTTAGAAGTTTTAAAAATTTAACTTCTAATGACAAACCTTGATATTTCACATTCAATGCTTCTTCATTCCCGCTCAACTATTAAGTTTTAGTTTTGTTAAAAATCCTCAATAAAAGTCAGTACTCCCCGAGTTTCATATCTACTGTTGTCCATTCTTCAAGAGCACCTGTATACTTCAGAAACGCTGTTGCGGACTCTCTTCTAAAAGGAATACCCTACACATATTTTAATTTAAAGTGATTATCATGATGCATAAGCAGGTTGTACATAAACTATTGTAAGTTTTTAAACGTAAAATGTAAAAAATGAAGCTTTGCACTTCTTGAATGTGAAGGACGTTAATCTTGTGTGTAAGTACAATAAATATTTGATGTACGATATCTCAATCGAACAAAAATATCAAAATCTGGTGTAATCAAGCATGAGTCATTGTATTATGAAACTATTCACAGAATTTAATACCTTACGATTTGCAACGAGAGGATTTAAAAGAGTGCAAAATTGTTAATCTGAATCATCAAAATAACATCGCGATCAGACTGCAGTTGGCGAAGTTCTTCTTTTTACGGAATCTATTCCATTTTCAGCAGTTGTATTCCGTGTTAAACAAAACAGTTTTGTTCCAAATTGAATAGATTAGATAGTCTTATTTATTTCGAAAAAATAATTATGGAAGAAAGTATGTAAACAATGTAACAAGAAATGAAATGCCGTCTGAGAACCTAATTTCATGATTTACAATTCTCCTTAGTATTTTAATGCTCTGCTTTCCACTTTCTCGTTATAATTTTGTTTAAAATGTCTGCTTCATTAACTGTTTTTTATTAGTTAATGTACTTTGGCAACTATCAATTTAAAATTCCATCTAATGTTGCATTTGAATCTGCACATTTGTTTAGTTTAGTACCTTGAGCTTTCGAACGAACACCAGAATGCTGCCTTTTCACTATACTGAAATCAAACATCCAACGGCAAGGATGTATTCTGCCAAAAACTTCAAGTTTAGGACAGTAATCATCGGTTATTTTGGCCGGTTCCAACATTTTGATATTTCCATGTGTATTTTGTGCTAAAGTAAATTATTATGGTTTTTTTTTTCTTTTAAAACTTTGTTTACATAATTTGGTAATTTCAGTATAGAACTGTTGTTGCTCTTTAGATTTTTCTTACTTTTACTTTTCAAAAATATTAATCGTTTTACTTTTTTATGTTTGAAATATTTTGGAAAAGTATCGGAAAGAATTTTTAGTTCTTGTGACATCAAATAAACACTTATTCACCCATTAAATTAGCTCGGAAGCCAAATTTGCTAACCTTTCTGTCGGTATGCTCATCATGCGACCCGAGTGCTTCCATCAGTAATCTGAATTACTTCATTGAATCAGCAGCACTTTACTCTAATAACCCATCTCGTTGCAATACGTAAAAGGAAAATAAAAATAAAAGAAAACAATTTTATTACACTTTACTTTTTCAAGGTCCTTTGTGAATGAATGCCATACAATTTCTGCCATTAAGGAGATTTCTTTGGTTCTAATGAGAACTCTTAATATTTATGAGTTTTATGTATTCAAATCGTTTGATTTTTCTTGGAGCTGTGATAAAAGATTACACTTTTCAACTTGTATTTCGTGTAATATATCAACCAAATATCTTCAAAGACTTACATCTCTAAAGACTTAAATATCTTCTAAGTGTCCATTGTGTAAAAATGTGATTAAGTGGTATGGAATTAATGAATTTCAATAAAGTATGCATATTCAGTGGCGTGGAACTTGTTAATTTCAATAAATGATCTTTTACTAGTGGTACCAGTTACGTAGCAAAATTTATGAAGCAATATCTGCTCTTGGAATATAACTCTGCCTATATATATATATATTTTAACTTATTTATTATTTTTTAATGTATTAATGTAAAACTTTTTTCAATGATATTTGCATTAAAATGTTTGGTATTCAGTAATACCAAAGTGAAAAGTAAAGTTGAAAACTATTCATTTTTTTATGTATTTTGAATTCTTTGAAGTGTTGGTCTAAAAAAATAGACTGCATAACATTTTTTAGCATATGATGTTCGTTAACTCATCTACGCATCAAAAATTCGATTGCTCACTTATCTTATTTTCATAGAAATGAGCAATCGCAATGAAATTTAGATACGTAACGTATTTAACAAATTTCATGTGGTAAGAAACGTTATACTGTCTATATATTTTTTTTAAGACAGATACATTAAAAAATAGCCGAAATGGTGGCGTAGTGGTAAGACGCAGGTCTCATCCGCCCAAGAACGCAGGTTCAAACCTGTCCCCAGTCGGCAGATTTTCAAGATGCAGAAAATCGTCTGCGTCCATGCCGTATGATCAGGTCCGCTTCTAGCCATCTGAGCGCCGGCGTGCAAAACCTATCGTGCCGCCCCTTCGATACGAAGGGGGCGGGGGGATGCCTCCCATTATTACTATTTTATCCATCATTATTACTATTATTTCATATAGATAACAGTGTATTTTGTTGGAGACAAAAAAAAAAAAAAAAGAATTTAAATGTTATTTAAATGCTCTGCATTCATACCTTTCTCCAGCACCTGTTTTTTTTTTTTTTTGTTTTTTTTTTATTGGTGGCACTTACCTACTCTGCGTGAATCAAGCATTGAACGCATCGCACCTCCAATGCACACAAGAAAAACACAGCTCAAAATTGAGTATTTTGACGCTCTCATAAGAGAATTTAGAAAATTTTGACCTAAAGTTTTAAATATGGGCGAGATCGAGTGGGGGTCTCGGTGGTATCGGGGGAGTCGACCCTGACTTTAGAACGCTTTGTTTTCAGTTGTGTTATGAAAAAAGGTGGGATCCAATATTATTGAAAAAAGTGTTTCATTTATGAGCAGCCCTCGAAACGAAAGATTTGAAAAAGGGACAATAAAAATTTGACTGCAAGTTCAATCAGAAAACGTGATTTTAATACCTGTAATGGTAATTCTGATATATTTTACGGCTCAGTAAACTTATTAAGCATCATATTTCATAAAATTCTACCCACAAATCTGCTTTAATATTGAGTGCATGAGCTAATTTGGAAGCTTGTTTCAAAGTGTGATATTCTGAAAACTTTTTAATCACATGATTTATCTAATAATATATGCGCACTGGTACTTGACTAGTACGCATTGAAGTTTTGCATCTGAACGAACTAAATATTCGTTACGATGCAGACCCTGCATCTGTACGTTAAAACTATCGAACCAAATAATAAAGGAGCAAATAACTTTAATTTTGAGGTTACAAACCAGCTGCAATCTCAATCAAAAGAACTTTCTGATTCTTCCAGCTTCAGCAAAGCATGCAATATTAATTTGTCAGTACATTAAGGCTATGATTTGATTGTATCATTTCGGCTTGGTCATCGCGTTGCGCCTATTTTTAACCAACTTCACAAAGGAAGGAGGTTATACATTCAGATTGTATGTATGTCGTTTTTTTTTTTTTTTTTTGTTTGTTTGTTTGTTCGTCCACTCATAACTTCTTACCGGATGAACCGATTTTCATAATTTTTTTTTTAATCGGTCGAGGGTGGTTTCCCATAGGTCCCATACCTTGGTTGACCATATTCGAAAATTAGAAAAACAATTATGGGCTGAAATGTGGTCATTTTTTTGCTTTTTCATCCATAACGTTTGACTAAATGAACCGATTTTGATTATTTTTTCTTTGATCGATAGAGGGTCGTCTAACTCAAATTTTGCACATCAGTTTGACGATATCTGTTTTTTAGAAAAAACGTTATGGGTGAAAAATAAGTATTTTTCCCTTTTTATTGAAAAGGCTAGGCTCGATTTTCCATAGTTGGGAAAGTTGTTAATAAAAATGAAACTCATTGTTAAAAAAAGAATTTGTTGCCATTAAGATGTCATATTAAAAGCAATTATAACAAGAAATAGACTGAAGGCTTCTCTAAAGAAGAAATTAAATCCAATCCGTTTGCTTGCTTTAGTGACTCTTTAAAATCGATTTTAAAACGAAATTTATCTTACAAACGGTTAGTTTTTAGTGTCATTCCCTCAAAATCTTCCCTTTTGATATGTATGTTTTAAAAATAGAGGATTCATATAAAAATATATTTACACTAAAAAGAATGAAATAAAAAAATTTTTGGAAATAAAATAGAACCGACTTCAAACTATAAATTGCGCTAAGAAGTAAAAAATAATATTATTCTTTAAACAACTTCGATACAACTTTGAAACATAATTTTTGAAGTCGGTGCAAAATTATGATGGATTTTGATGCATGATTCCTTTTGTAACTATGAACCAATTACAAATATAAATAGCGTAGAATTTGCAACAGTTTCAGTGTAACATAACGCATGGTGTAACTATAATTAGACTGTCATAATTTTGCACCGACTTCAAAAATTATGTTTAAAAGTCGTATCGAAGTTGTTTCAAGAATAATATTATTTTTTACTTTTTAGCGCAATTTATAGTTTGAAGTCGGTTCTATTTCTTTTCCAAATTTTTTTCTAAAATCAAGTAAATGTTCAGATAATCGACTATTTTTAAAGACGACGAAGAAATGACGGATATTTCTCGTTTTACGTCAGTCGAGGAAAATGAGTTTCGTGTGAGATATTTGCTGTATCATTGATTACCTGGAGGACTCTCCCCCCCCCCCCCCTTGCGATGGCGTACTCCCTAAAAAGCTACGGACGGCCAAATCCCTATGAAAACAACCCCCCTAAAAACTTCAATGGTACATTCTGCGGCATGAACCTCCCCCCCCCCCCTCCTCTGGTGGGCACCTCTGGATTACCAAATTTAGATTATGAGCTGATATTGAAAAGGAAAATGCACATCTATTCATTGCCATTTTCTTTTTTTAATTTATTCTTAGTATTTTTTTAATCTGTTATGTTTTACAGGCATATATTGAAACCATTTTCATACTTTTTACGTTACCTACTTTATCACCCCCCCCCCCTCTTATACTAAACTGCTTCATTAATATATTTTGTATCAAATTGCTTCCTTTTTTTTTCGTATGAGTGAAAGAAAATAAAACAGTTTTGATGGTGAGTAAACAATGTCTCGAAATCATATGGGATTCCCTCCTTTGCCAGGAAAGCAGATTTAAAATGTTTCTTTATGTTTGTTATTTTAAATTAATAAATTAAAAACGTTTTATTTACTCTTTAAACAATATAACAAGAACAAAAACATTCTTTTAGAACATAATTTTTCAGTAAGTTCGCTAAAAGTTTAAAATAATTAATTTATAGAACTACATTTTTATTTCTCATATACAACATAAGACGAATTAAAAACCCGAATGAATAAAATAAAAAAATTAAAGAAAATTCGATCACTGTTATTATTGTAAATTAAAAAAGTGTTTTTGAAGCACATCCAAGTAAAATGTAGATTTATAGAATTTTCGCGCTGGTCTCTGAGAAAGAGAATAGATGACTAAGGCTGCCAAATTTGTTAATTCCAAAATGGGGCCTTGTCCAAATTTTCAAAATGAAAAGTACGTACTATACGCACTGCACACACTAATGAAAAATATGGAAAAAAATTTTACTAATTGAGAAACTCAACGTTATTAAAGCACATAATTACAAAAACATACGTACACGTGTTCCGAAACTACAAGGTATCTCTTGCTCTTTGCTAAAAACGGGATTCCTTGTAATTCTTGAAGCACATAAAATGCACCAATTGTGCAGATTTTGCGTTTGGTTTTATCGTTTACTTTAGTTTGCACAAAAATATTTAGTTTATTTCTCATTTCAAAGGGTACATACAATATTTTGGTTGATTTTTTTTAAATTGGGGAGAAATGAGCACAAACCTCGCAAAAGGTGGTCCCCACAAGCTATTTTTGAATGTGGTAAAATTTTTAATTGCGGACTATTCCCAAAAAGGGGGGGGGGGGACGTTTGATCACCATGGGGGTAAATGAAATTTATTTGTTTGTATAACTTTAACAGTTCTATAATGCTTTTAATTTTGACACCTATTCCTTTCAAAGAGAGACTCGATCTAGCATTAAACTAATAGTATTTTCTATATGGCTCCTAAGCTTTGAATCATAACCAAACTACATCGAAACGCTAGTGAATCGTGTGCTCATTTGAAGTGCAAAATTTTCCCTTTACATTTAAAAAATTCACAATCTAAGATTTATTTATTTTTTTAATTCTTTTCTTTTTCTGATCTTTATTAAACACCCAGCCGCCCTATCGAAAAAAAGAGGAATAAAATAATGATTATGCTCTTTAAATGAATGCAAATGGAGATCAATAAGACATCAACATTTTAAATTGAATCTTTAGTTACACTAGTGGCGAAGTTGCACTCCGCGCCGGAGAGTACGCTTTATTCATTTATTTATATTTTTAGAAAAGAAATGCTTAAAAATGCATTTTCCTGTATTTGGCATAAACTTATCGTCATGCAAAGAAGAAGACATCAGTTTTTCTGTAGGACAGCACACCTGTTTGGACTTGACTACCTTTGCCTGAATTCCCAAGAGAAGGGGCGGCAAATTGACAGACCACCCTGGCGAAGTTGACTGGTCTTGATAAAATTCTCAAGAACATTGGAGTCCCATATGCTCCTAATCCTAAAGTGGACATCCCGAGAGACAACATTAGAATGACCATGGACACCAAAAGAATCGCTCAGAGGTCAGTGAAGGATAATCTCCGAGTGTGTCCTCTTCTTTGAGCCCGAGGCGGGGTCGCCTTATGTTCACATTTCGGCAACAGTCCGCTGATAAGTTAAAAAGAGTTATCTTTCTTGTAGAGCAGGAAAAGGGGGGGGGGGCGTCGTTTTGAGAGAACAAAAGAAGCTTATCAAGTGTCACAGCTGGAGAAAATAGCGGAGAGGAAAATCTCATGTGAGGCAAAAAAGTTTTTTAATATTTGGAAAAAATCTGTGATGAAGTTTTGGATTGTGGGCCGAATTTGCCGCCCTCTCTAGCACGCCTTGCACGCCCGCTTACAGCGGCCCTGCGTACGATTATGCGGCATGTTAAAGATCCCTAGAGTATCCGTTTGGCATGGATACTCGCGGCTAAATTAAATTCCTAGTGCATATTGCATCAAGGAGAGCTCAGGTGCCGTTGTCTAGTGGTAACTAAACGTCAAAATTCTCATGCGGCGATGGTACCACACTCATTGCGGTGCCGCTAAAAGAGATGGCACCAATTACTGGGGAACGTACTAGGTCTGCAATGGTTAAAGATCCAATACCGCAGCCACATTGGAGGAAAAAAAAAAACATTAAAAAATAAAGTACATCAAAAATGAATAATTTTCAACTGAACACCAAAAATTTTGTTCATCAATAACGCCAAAAAGGGTGGCAACTAAACACAAAACGTTTACAGTGTGGCTCACCGACGACAACAGTGGCAAAAATCAAAAACGAAAAAAAGAAAAGAAAAATGAAGAAGAAAGGGGGAAAAAACGTACTGGACAAAATAAAACACTAAATTCATTGAATTTAGGTAATTACAATATACTAAATAAATATATGTTGGGATTACTGTTTGCTGTTTGTAGTCTTCATCAATAGTCTATAGTTAGTCTGATTTTTTTTCTTTTGACTAGTTAGAAAATGTGTCGACAGGGTGGCGTAGTGGCAAGGCGCACGCCTCGTACGTCCAAGATCGCAGGTTCGAACCTGGCCCAAGTCGGTGGATTTTCAAGATGCAGAAAATTGTTTGCGCCCATGTCGCATGATTGTGCGGCATGTTAACGATCCCTTGAGTATCCGTTTGGCTTGGATATTGTCGGCTAAATTAAATACCTAGTGCAAGTCGCATCAAATGAGAGCTCAGGTGCCGGAATCTAGGTTAGGGTAAATTAAGCGTCCAAATTTTCAGTGGCAGTGGCATCCACTGACAGTGGTGCTACTTGAAAAATGGATGCCGATTACCGGGGTACGCACTTGGTCTGCAAAGGTTAATGACCATACGCAGCAAAGAGAAAGAGAAAGAAAGTTGCAAAATGTTTAGATTTTAATATAGTTCGTTCCAATGAGGGAATTTTTACACGACTTTCTGATTAATAAATGGAATTTTTATTTCCATTCATTAATCAAGAAGACTTGGAAAATACAAATCTCTAAAATCCTTTAAAAAAGGTTGCATATTTCTATGTTGCGGATTTAGATTTTTGTATGCAAACCAAAATGGCTGTCTCGACTATCGCGCTGATATTCAATAATCTAATAGCCATTGCACAAGAACCCTCATAGATCAATATGAAAGTACATCTCTGCTTAGCAACCAATAGATCATGCTCAAATGATTCAGGCAAACAGTGAAGAGCGAGTACCACTCAAAATAACCTCATGACGTATGTGGCTCATAGGCCAATTGCATAATTTCGTAGTTGCACTTGCCGTTACCGTACTTATCATAAGTTTATCACTCGCTGTTGGATAATGTGGCGTGATATTAAAATTACGCGAATTTAAAATATACTTGTTTTTCAAGCAAACGAAGGGAGAAAAATCATTTGTGACGTGTGAGAAAAGTTTACTATCAACGGGAACATATCTGTACCGCAGAACCAGACTAACCTAAGTCCAAAGATATCGATTTTGAGACACTGTCTGACTGTATAAATATATATATATTAATGTTAACAATTATGTTTTGTAGCCTCATTCATATAACTGGAGCTCCTCCAACAGCCGAAATTCGACCGTAGTAATTAAAATTCAGCATAGAAAATATTCTGCTATTTATATGATTATTAATCTAATTTGGCGATTATAACATCGAGTATATTTTGATCATTCTCACTTAAAGCAAACGTATTTCAAATCATTGTCGCCGTAGGGTCAATGGCTCTCATAAATGTAGCCGCTTGTACTTCTGCCGATTTCGTACTAAGTTGAGTGGCTGTTGGAATAAAACTTAAAAGTTTGTTTCCATGCAGTATTCTCGTTTTTTACTCCATTATTTCAGGGAAGCTTTCACTCAAACTCTTATCATAATTGCCTTTAATATTACTGATTAATAGTAAAACACTTTTTAACAATGAATTATATATATTACCTAGCAATTTACTCAACGAAGACATATGTAGCTTTCTGCTACCTATAACAATATAACATTACGATTATAAATGAGGCTTGCCTGACAGAAGAAAGGATGAAATAATTAACTAATAATAAACTGTTTAAAAAATTATTTAATTGATATCACTAAAAGTCGTCAATATCTACTAAAAAAAAAAAAAAAAGTTTTGACCTTAAGGTACAGATAGGGTGACATGAATTATGAAATAATTAGGACATTTGTATTTTTCGCGTTTTAAAATTTTATGAGCAATATACCTTAAAATAATGTCTATGGTGAAAAAATAAATGTAAATATAACAGTATATTAATGTACTTTTAATAACATGAAGAAATGCTTAATGTTATTAAAGGCTAAAGAGAAAATACTATGTAAGTTATTCCAACCCCTCTCTACCCACATTAGTTTTTTCTTTAATTACACATCCCAATATTTTTCAATTGAAATTCTTGACGTAATGAAAGCAATAAAATTCTAGTTATGCTGCAGATATTTCGGGTTATTTGAATATACATCTTACTGAATTGCTTATGGTTTCAAGAAAATTATGGTATGGGTACTACTCGTAGAAATATTACGATTTCCTGCAATTTTACCCATAATAAATTATACTTTTGAAGCCCTTTCCACACATACTTTCTGTCATAATTTTTTGAGGTGATTATCATATTTCATTAATCTTCAGGATCACAAGATACAAAAAATGAAGAAAGTTGAAGCAAAAAATAATCGACACAGAAAATGGAATCTTGTTCACCATGAAGGTTAAATGGTTTTAGACCTCAGATAACTTCCCGCCTACATTTTTCGCTGTGTAATGTTTGCATTCCCCCCCCCCCCCCTCAAGAAGGATCGGAAAACTTGTTCAATGCATAAACATCTAAAACATTCTTAGTACAATCCGACGCAATGGAAATTAAAATTTCCTTGCATTCAAAAATTGTGTACGAGTCTTTCAGAGGTTAAGATTAGGATACTTGCGTATCTTTTTTTATCAGTAGGATGAATAAAACTGTAACCTAAAGATTAATGGTGAAGAATCAATAAATGTTAAATAGAAAATGAAGAGTGTTCTGAGTAAAACTTGGCATAATTTATCGTACAGAAGGTATTATGCGATATTACCAAGTTTTTACTAAAATCTTACGTTAAAAAAAAACTGTATTTCGATGTGCCAAATTTATATTCGTTTACTTTTAAGTTTTTGTACAATACATTTACTTATAACAGTTTGGTCTTCTTTCACTGGCGAGATTTATTGTCAGAGTTGACGCCAATGAAAACAGTTTTAATAACCATCGCCAGTAAATAAGGTGGAAGACTTATACAGTAGAACCTCTTTAATCCGAACGTCTACTAATCCTAACGCCGCGCGCGTGAACTAAATCAACAACCTCCTTTATTCTACACGCATTGACACTAACTTTTTTTCAAGCATTCTTATTTTTAAATTCTTCCCACGAAGTAAAACGAAACATTTCTTAAACTTGAAAGATATTTCTTTGACGCCAAATATGAAAACGTCTTTACACAAATCTTAAAATATGCAATAAAAGGTTAAGTACTAAACTTCTTCCTGTTGTCGCCAAGCGTCATAATAATAAATAGAACGTGTACGTAAAAGTATACGTATATTGCTGTTAGAATTCTTTTCCCCTTAGGATGCGATTTGCTTTACTTTAAATTTCCCGAGTGAGCATATTACTTCGTAAGTGTATATCATACACAAACTCAAATCTAGGATATTAACAGCGACGTATGAAATCTCGCCAATCTTTTACACTGTGTAAAATCTATGTACGTTATGTGTTACAATATATAGTTCTTTTTTATTTCAAAAAGTTGTATGCGATAAAGAACACCCTTTCTCACAGCGAACCGATTCTTTCCATAAAGCTACTCTAAAGTGATTTTGTTTGTAATGAGCGAGCGAAGAAAACTCGAACTCGCGAAGCGATCCGAAGGAGCTGTTTAAGGCAGGCCGCACACTGAGGAGGAAGAGAGGAATTTGAAGCAAGGGGGAATTTTTCGGGTGAAATGTCCTAGCTTCCCACATGCTATGCTCGCACACTGGAGCCGCGCGCTCCTGGAAACCGGTTTCTTGCCTCCGAGAGGCATGCCTCCCCAACTTGGACTAGAGCTTTCTTTTTCGGCTGGAGTCGCGTGCACGAAGGAGGCAAAAAACGGGCGCTGAGAAAAATGAGGCGCGATCCTCAGATTTTAACCTACGTTTCGCACAAATTAATGAAAACTATCTTGTTTTATACAATTACATATTATCATCGTATTCTAACAAGAATGAAATACAACTTTCAGCTGAAAATTAATGTACATTAGTTTATCAAAGGCCCTCTTTTTAGATTTCGGTAACTAAACTTTATTATCATTAAATGGTGCATTCACGTGCACCGTTTTCATTAGCTAAATTTTCTGAAACTACAATTTTTTTGCCTTCTAAAATATCTATGTGTCTCAATGATTTTATTTTTATAATAATATTTAATAAGAAAGTAAAATTGACTAGAATATACACTATAAAATGTAATGATCTCTGATGTAATGAAGAATATGCAGATTCAACGTCAGTGGCTATTTCTTTTGGACAAGATAGTTTATCAAGAATAAAACTTTTCAATATAACCGCAATAACTGTTCATAAAAAGTGGATTAAATTTTTCATCACTCGAAGTCAACATTTTTATTTCTTCTTTTAATATACATTCTTTTTAAAATGAATTTCTAAAAGGAAAATCAGTGAATTTGTAAAAGTACTTTCTGCTTTCAACAAGACATTTTAAATAATAACCTTTGACCATGAAGCTCTTGCAAAATAATAACAGTAATAATCTTAACATATGAGTCCAAAAATTTCATAAGTCAGCAAATCTTTTTTTTTTTTTTTTCACATTTTACGAAATTATGCTTCACTTCATTAAAAGAAAAAAGTTTGCATAGTTACTTTGAAAATGTTTTGAATTAAATATCTTACAATTCATAGTAAAAAGTTTATTCGGAGCAAAAAGAAAGACATGCAACACTTGCTATACCAAAATACAACCTGAACAAAGAAAATTAAATGACATTATAGTTGCAGCATCAAATTTTGCTTGAGTGAATTAAATTAGGAAGCTCAAAATGTTTTTGATTTAAATCCACCTTATAAGGTAAGTGCCAAAATACCAGATAAAATTATAAGCTCCTTTTTTACTAAAGGGATCCATTTCATTCTAATATGCATGCAATTTTATTTGTCAAAGTTTATTCAGAGATGTTTTAAGATAATTACATATCAAGATTATGAGCTCAGTATGGATTTTAAATGTTTAACTTCAAGGCATTATGAGAGGAATGCATTTAATTTCTCTTTGTTGTGTGCTTGGTGAAATTTCAAATCATTTTTAAAAAATACGCATGGAAGTAAAAAAATCACATTTTAAATTTCATTTTTAAATTTTTAATGACATTTGCAGCATAACAGACAGAATGCCAGCATGATGAATATCAAGGTTGGTATTTCTGCAGGGACGGTGGCAAAAACTGGTAAAAACCAGGACAAGAATGGTTAAAAAAAACGGCAAAAATAGTTATTGTACTCAAGTAATCTGCAGTAAGATCTAAAAATTGATAAGGAGCTAAATAAATTATCTTTTGGGAATTAATTAATGCCTTTATAAATTAATAAATGATATTAAAAGAACTATTTAGAAAAAATCAA
This sequence comes from Octonoba sinensis, assembly GCA_038502835.1. Taxonomy (NCBI): domain Eukaryota; kingdom Metazoa; phylum Arthropoda; class Arachnida; order Araneae; family Uloboridae; genus Octonoba; species Octonoba sinensis. The sequence goes on along the minus strand of CM076606.1, from coordinate 8,394,024 downwards.
AGTTACAAATTCAGAAAGTAGTTGAAATTAACTGAAAATTATACAAACTATTATAATGTCTTATGAGACAACTTGATATATTTTCCTACTTTCGCTTTTGGGAAAAAAACATAGTTACTTTCCTTTTCTGTGTGTTTACTATTCAAATCCTGAAATTCACCGATGGTATTATGAAATGCCTATATCATAACAGTTATGAAAGTAAAATGACCTACCCAACTCCAAAGAATTGGACACCCCATTTTGAAATTGTTCAGTAGAAAGTGGAAAAGTAACTCGACAAAAACAAAATGAGCAGTTCCTTTAATTTTCTATTTATTTACCATAAATTTTGTATATACAGTGTAACCTGTGTAAGTTGACCACTTGCGGTGCAGCACATTAGTGGTCAACTTATAGAGGGTGTAGATTTTTCTTTCTTTTATTTTTTCTTACACTATGCAAGTATTTTCTAAAACTATATTCATTTATAACTAATTGAAATATAGCTGCATGTATTAACGTTACTTTAGAATAGTAATGAGCTGTATTTTTTTTTTCACAATTATCTGAAATATCATTAGAGAAATTTAAAGAATAAAAGAGTGCTCATAATAGTTTTCCCATTGGGTTAACTTGCAAAGAGGTTTGGGCAAACTTTATATTGATGTTTCATCCATACAAACAAATACTGGTCTAACATTATCTCATACAAAATATCTTGGAAAAGTTATTTAAGTTTTTTTTTAATCTTTGAAAAATAAAGAAATAAATTTAGTACTAATTAGGCGGTCAACTTACAAAGGGTTTTTTATAATGTTCCCACCCAAAGTTGGCATACAGGTACATAAGTGGTCAATATAGACAGGTGGTCAAGTTACAAAGGTTTCCCTATATTATAAAACATAGGGCTAATTCCGTTCCTGACAAAGGTGGTCAACTTTACAGGTTTTACTGTAGTTTCATTTTTAATTTTGTAAATTTGTTTGAAACTATTTTTTTTTATCTGATGCTTCACTTCAATTTTAACCTGGAAAAAGAATTAAACGGAGATGTGAATCACAATTTTGCCTGGACGCTTTTTACCAGGTTTTGTCTGTCTACGGCAAAAACTTGCCAACTCTGATAAAAACTCTTTAACAGATTGAATTTAACCTTTTTAAATTCCCGCTTTTACCTAGTACTTCTTTGAAACATTAACAGTTAATCTCATAAAGAGTAGCATATATGCTATTTTATGAGAATAAGGGTTAATCAGCATCAATATTTTTCAATAGAAAATAAAACGCTTATAATGAAATAACAACTATCATTAAATAATATTAACCAGTACGGTATAACATAATACTTTGTTTCCAAATATGTATTTTTTTATTTGAGTGACAAATCAGCTTTGTAATCTGGTTCTGATAGACATTCGTTCGGTACTGCTCGTTTCACGCGCTTTCCGCCGCACTCAATGCGCATGCGCAGAGGGAGCTCGGGGAATGTTCAGAGTGCGGCGAAATTTCGCGATGCCTTCGACGGGCCGATGGAAGCAAGGAAGTGGGTGAACGCAGGGGTCTTTTTGCCTCCTCAGTGTGCGGCCGGCCTAAGACGTTCCAGCGAGGAGAAAACCTCTTCCCCCTAGTAAATGCAATTGTAATAACAAAAGAAAAAAAGGAAAAGCAGTAAACAGAAAACACCTCACTGCAATCCTTGCTTGCGCAAAAATTTAATTTGTTGTAAAACATTTCTTTTTTCTTAATTTAATTTTCTTCTGTTTTCGCATTTTAAGTAAATATACCACCTAATAAAACCACTGTTGTTTATACTAGAAACAAATTGACCCCCCCTCTCCGCCAGGTTTTCCAATTAAATACTTCAAAGCGTCAATCAAAGTTTAACTTCTTAAAACTCTTCTCTTTAATTCAAGAAAAATTTTTCACCGCGTAAAATGATTTAGGAAATTCTTCGGCTCCTTATTCAGCTTTTCATTTATATTTTTAGCAGAATTTAGGTTTTTTCTCCCGTTCTCCACTTACTTGATTTCTTAAAAGTTTCATGAAATTGAGTACTTTTTTTTCTTTCTCTTTTCTTTTTTTGTGTATGTGTGTTCAAATTCGAAATCTTATTGCTGCTTGGTGTATTAGGTTTACGAATTTGAGCAAAAAAAAAAAAAAAGTTATTAAATGCAACTTGTTATGTTGCATTAAATAACAGAAATTAAACAATGATTAAATTTGAAAATTTGCATCTACTGTTTGTTTTGCGCATATTTCCACTTCCTAATATTTTCTTTTACTTCAAAGAAAATTTTTGAATTCTTTAGAATACTCATTTAAAGACAGCAGAAGTTTTATAAGAACAAATCTTAATCTCTTCTAATTATTTTCTAAAAATAATAATTTTATTCCGTCAATTATTTAAACAGTAGATTTCAGTAATTCTAACGCTAAAAGTACCCCTTTTTTAAACAGAAAAAAAAATGTGTAGCTTCAGAAAAATAATTTGCAGTTTTTGTTTTTTTTTTTGTGATAAAGATAGCAATATATTAATATAAAACGCTGTGGTTGACTATTATTCTTAAAGCTGAAAAATATAAAGAGAATCCATTTTTACAAGAATTTGCATAATCCGCATGCACTAAAATAATAATCGTATGTAAATGTTGCTAAACGAAACATAAAAGTTAAACATTTTCGGAAAGTTTAAAAACAGTTTTTAAATATATGCCGTAGAAAACTCATAAAGCCCTTGAATAAATCATGTTACCGCTTTACAATAACTAATAAAGCTCTCTAGAGTTTTTATAATTTCTTGCAAAGGATCCTTTACAAGAAATTATTAAAACGCATGCGATTCTCATTGTATAATTTTATGTGCATATACGAGTAAGTATTTTAACTTGATCTCGTCTTGGAGAGTATTTTTCTATTTAAATTCTTTTGAATGACAAATTCTTTTTTTCTTTTCCCTAATGGGGCTGCTTATGGTCAATAATCTTTGCAGACCTAGCGCACTCCCCGGATACCGGCATCCGTTCTTAGAAGTAGTAGCACTATCGGCGGATGCTATTACCCTTTGAGAATTTTGACGCTCAGTTTCCTCGCATATGGCGGCACCTGAGCTCAAATTGATGTGAAACTGCACTAGGAATTTAATTTAGCTGTGAGTATCCAAGCCAAACGGATACTCGAGGGATCTTTAACATGTCGCATAATCATACGACATGGGCTCTGACGATTTTCTGCATCTTGAAAATTCATTGACTTTGGCCAGGTTTGATCCTGCGAATTTAGGGTACGCGGCCAGTGCCTTACCATCTTACGCCTCCCTGCTGGCGGAGAAAATGTTCAAGTTCCAAATTTTTTATGCCGCTATTTGGCTGCCGTTTCATTACTTGAGTTTTAACTAAAAAACCAACCACTTTTCTTTGGCCAACCAAGCGGAGCACTAAGGGCCCACATGAATCGCTGAGACAACTACAGCATAAAGTAGAATACGAGCCACTAGAACAGTGGTCGGCAACCCGTCGATCGCAAGTCCAATTTTCGGTCGATCGCGACAGCATTTTGGACAGTTTATAGTTTAAAAAAATAAATAAACTAACTTTTTAATTGGATGGCGAGTTTATTTTTTCCGTCAGAAAATGTTTATTAGTTTGTCAGACAATTCACCGGACCTAAAAAAACTTCTAATAATATAGATTGTCAGTCGTCACTTTAGCTATGGTTCTTGGTGAGAGCTAATTCAAGAATGTATACATTTCACATGTGTGGTTTAGTTAAAAAACAAAACAAAAACTAACAGTTTTTTTTAATCAAATTCGAAAGAAATAATATATTTGTATTGTTTTGATGCGAGTTAACAGTGTTAGCAAACCACTATTTTAGAAATTTCAAAGTAGGTGTTTTATAAGCATCAGAACTTGTTTTGACAAGAATTAACCTACAATTTGAAGACAGGCGCAATCCCAACATGCCCTATTAATAATGTACATATAACTCCCCCCCCCCCCTGTTCTCCGATTCGATCTTGGTGTTCGCCGAACTTGGAAAGTAGATCTTCAGTCAGTTTAGGTTGCCGACCGCTGCACTAGAACATGATCAGACGAAATGCTGTTATATTAATAACACCTGTTCCCTCTTCAAGCGAATCCCCAAATCTACCGATTGTTCTGCTGAGCGGCTCTGGTTTCTTTATATAGACTAGAGCTCGCGCAACAGTCGAAATTTGACCGTAATCATTAAATTTAGCATTGAAAAAATTGTTATTTATTGTTTTTTATAAGTATTATTTATCAAATCTGGTAACTATAACGTCGAGTATATTTTGATCATCATCACTTAAAGCAAACGTATTGTAAATCATTATCGCCACACTGCTAATTGTACTCATAAATGTAGCCGCTTGTCTTCTGCCGATTTCGTATTAAGTTGAGTGGTAGTTCAATAAAACTTAAATGTTTGCTTCCATTCCATACGCCCCTATTCTCATTTTTCATTAGATTAGATCACTTATCAAAGAAGCCTTCATTCGAACTCTTATTGTAATTGCCTTGAATATTATTGTTTAATGGCAACATTTTTAACGATGAGTGTTATATTTATTTCCTAACAAGTTACTCAACGAAGACATGTTGCCATCTGCAGTCTATAGTAGTACAACATTACAATTATAAACGAGACTTTCCTGACAATGGAGAAATAATTAATAGTAAACTGCTTCCAACATTTTTTAATTCATAACCCTAAAACTTGTCAATAGTTACTAAACAAAAAAAGTAAAGAATGAAAAAGTAAGAAAATTGGTTGAAAAACAGTAGAGAAAATGGTTCTTAACTGTTTCGTGTTTGCCTATTTATACATAGATTATCGGTTTCAGGGACCGTTTATAAATGATGTCACGATTTTTTCCCATATATTTGACCCCCTCCCCCCCCTTCGTGACAATATATCACACTTCGGCGGATCCCCCTCCCACTTTTGTCACATGTCACGCTATGTTGCATAATGCAGGATGTCAAACTTCTTGTGACCCCCTCCCCTCCCCTTCTCACACTTTGTCATAATTTCACGAACCCCCTCACCCCTCGAAGCGTGACATCATTTATGAATGATCCCTTAGGTTGTTTATGAAGTGTCCGTTATGAAACAATTGGTTGCGTTGCATCGGTGAATACTCATTTTGTAAAAGAATTGATGATTTTCTTTATTTTATATTGTGTTTTTAGTTTATGCCGCTCATATATTTCATGTATCATAGTAATGGTTAAGTAACGTTTATAATATTAAGGAGCCCTTATACCAAAAAAAGCAGCAATTTGATTTTTTACAGGAATTAATGCACGTATTTTCATCATAGAATCATGAAGCAGTCTAGGTTGTACCTATGAAATTCGATCTTAGGTGCTATAATACTAAATAATACGGATAACTTGAGATTAAACGAGAAGTTTTCTCTAGAACCTACTTTCCCGTACCAACATCAAATTAATTCTCCCCCTCTCTCTCTGTCAATGAACTTTAGTTCTTATTGAAATAAAAACTGTTTGAATACATTTTTTCTGGAATAAATATCATTATCCAGGAGTGATGACTATATGGGAAGGCATAGTACTTATGGTAGCAATCGTTGCGTCTTATGAAAACTCAAAAAAAACCGTCAGGGCATTTTAAATACGACTGCCTGGCACTTCAAGAAAAAAACCAACAGGGTGCACCCCGAAAGAGAAACAAGGCGCCTTCGCAGTGCAAAAAAAAAAAAAACTAGAGTCATTACTAGTACCTTGCAACTAGTTTAATACAATTCATGTTGAGTCTCAAATACGCAGAAGCATAAAAATATTCTAAATGTTTTCTTCTACCATAATTGCTGAGGTGATAAACATGCTAGCATCCACAATATTCATACATTATGTTTATTTATTTTTCACAGAAAAGGATGAAATAAATAATATTAGGAGTGCTGTAGTTTCTAATGCCACCTGGGCATCCGAGTTACCCTTTGCGAAACGACCGGCAATTAAGGCATTAAGGGAGCGCCTTCCTTTTATAAATGAGCACCACAACGGTGAAAGTACGACTTGGCTCATGATGTATTTGGATGACGCCAGATGGCGCCACCACGAATACTCCACCTTCCTTTTTTGACCTAAGACTGAAAGGAAGGGAAATTACCCACCTCCTGTACCCTCGGAACTTCCTCAGGACGTCAGGGTCCACGGATTTTACACCCAATCTACCGGTTGGAAATCCAACGTCCTAATCACTAGGTTACACGTCTAATATTAGGAGTATTGATTATGATAATCAAAAACATCTTATTCCTCATTGTCATAAAATAGGTGTTAAATTTCACATCTGAGAAATTTTTCACCAAAGACATTTTTATTAGCATATTCTAAACGGAAATAGATCATTTTCACTTTTTTGTTGCAATGATTTTTTTTAATAACACAAACCTCATAAATAAGGACTGCTCTGCAGTTCCCAAAGAGCAGAAATAAGATGCATCCCATTGAACATTATTTAGCAATTTCTTGAAAAACAAACTTTTTTTTTTAATTTTAAAAAAGCTAATATTATTATAACTTCGGTAAATTTCTCAGAATATGACATAACACAAGTAAAAAGAACTCTATGGAAAAAAAAACAAATAAAAGAGAAAGAAACAACTGTATTCTTCATTAAATTACAATCGTCGGTTTTAGAACCATCAGTCTCGTAAAGAATCTAATTACCGAATGCAAAATAAGCTCTTACTTTACACAAAAATACTTATCACAGCATTTTTTACGTGTTTGATATAAAAACAGAGACAAAAAGTTCAGCAAGGGGGGAAAATACTTTTTTTTCCTTTGTTCAAAAAAATTAATGAACTGTTTTAAAGGTTTCTGTTAATTAAACGATTTTTTCATTAGCATTTATCACTAGATTCTGTACATTTCAATGGTAGAGCATTTTATAATTAAATTCTTCTCCCCTTACTTGTTATTTTTTAGGGATTGAAATGAAAGAAAAACATTCTCAGTCACAAATGAATTTTTTCAGTAAAAAATCTAATTTTTTCGCTTTGTATTTATATAAGTTAAATCCCAATAGAACAATAGAACTTTATCTCTACTAATAATAAAGCAGCAAGTATGTGTGTCTGTCTGTCTGTCTGTCTGTCTGTGTCCGGCGTAGGGCCCAGACCGTCCGGCGGATTTTCATGAAATTTGGCACGAAATTAGTTTGGAACATGGGGGTGTGCACCTCGGAGAGTTTTTTCTGAAATTCGAATTTGTTCTTTTTTTATTCCAATTTATAGCCGAAAGTTTCATAAAATAGTCGTTTTCTATCTCTATCTCTATCTCTATGTCTATCTCTACTAATAATAAAGCAGCAAGTATGTGTGTATGTCTGTCTGTGTCCGGCGTAGGGCCCAGACCGTCCGGCCGATTTTCATGAAATTTGGCACGAAATTAGTTTGGAACATGGGGGTGTGCACCTCGGAGAGTTTTTTCTTTTTTAATTCCAATTTATAGCCGAAAGTTTCATAAAATAGTTTTCTATGGGAAGGAAATATCGCATCCTTTCGAGCTTAATACCGTTGAAAAGCGCGTAAAAATCTGTCCCAGAAAGAGTTTTGTTCTTCGTGCTAAAATTCGAAGCCACTAAATTAACCTGAAAAGGTTTTTCTCTGTAGTTCGAAATTATTTTTTCACGGTAATTAACTTTAATTTTAGTTGAATGGTTACCATGGCGACTGGTTTATGATCCTTTTCTTTTTTAACGAATTAATATTTATTTCTTGACGTTTTTATCATTTTTCGGAGCAGCCGATTTTTAATTAATTAATCAATTAATTTATTTTTTGAATTTTGATTATTCTTTTTTTAAAACGAATTAAAATACTGCACAAGGTTTTTTTTCTTTGAAATGTTATCCTTCATAGCGATTTTTGTTACTCCAACTTATTATTGCTATCTATATTTTTATTTATTTAATTTTTTTCTCCAGTGAATTAGCAAACATGTTATTTGTCTATTTGGGCTCAGATGAAAGGTTTTTACGCTTTTAAAGCTTTTCTTGCTGCTGTTAGTTTCTGCAAGCAACAAAATTTCGTCTTTCTGTTTTGCTGTCAAGGAATAATAGATAAAAACTAATTATAGTAAAAATGTATTAATTAAAACTATTGCAATGGATTATAATCGTCCTTTTTGTGTGGGTACTTGAACTAAACAAACAGAATGCCTTTTCTTTTAAATGTTTTCGTTTTCGTTTCTTTCTTTCGTTTTTCTATTTTTTATTGTTTGTTTTGTAAAAACCAATGCTTAAATGTGTAGGATCGCTGGTTGATTGTCATGGGCGGCTAGTTTTTATTGATGTGGAATTCATTTTAATAAAATAACATAATTTACACTTTAAAAAGTTATAGCTATATACACAATGGCGAATCGACTGATCTTTTCATTTTTTAACACGTGCATAGCCGTGCGGGTACCGCTAGTATATAAATATACATGTATGTAACATCATAGCTACTGGATGTCATTTAATTTACTTCTTCATTATGAGGTGATAAACGAAAAGTAAAAAAAAAAACTAAGAGCCATATTCCCACATGTCTTCACTTTACCACATCTCCCGCGAAGCGTGTGCGCAACACAAACTTTTTCTACATGTACATTTTCTTAATGCACATGACAGTTTTTCATTACCTTATACAGTAATGTTAGATGGATAAAGAACTGGAGTATTACGTAATCAACAGTTTTGGCCCGTGGTAAGGCTAATAGAATACGGAAATTAAAACGGAAACATTTAGTTAAATTATAGAACCGTAATTAATAATAATAATTTCAGTCAGATTAATTTTAAATTAATGAAATAATAATTTTCATTGTTACATATATATATATATGTTAAATTTATACTTTTTGATTGGTTTTTGAAAATTTTAAACTTAATTTGGCGCAAAACCTTATAGGGCATTATTTTCGGTAAATAAATGCCATAAAAAATTTCACTGATAAATTATTACCTGAGAGCCCTAGAATCAAGTCCATTTTTCGAGTTTTTGGGATGAAGTTGAAAAATAAACATTTCCAGTACTGCAAGACTACACTTCTCCGTGCGAATCTTAGAATAAAGATGTCCGTTGAGAGCTTTAAAATTTCGGAACAGTCCAATAATCGCACAATTAATTAACTGAAGGCGTTTTTGCGTTTGATTTAAACAGATGAATATAAATAAATGGTATGGTTTTCTCATTGACCTTTCAACTGTAATTGTGGTAACTACTATAATCTTTAATGGTAGCATATTCTTTGTCTTTGAATATAAAAAAAATCTATTTTTAATCAAGTTTTTTTCTTCTTTTTCAGCGTGGATTTCTATTTCAGGAACTGCAATAGGTCTGAGGATTTCCTTCGTAAATCGCTAAGTCGTCAAACATCCATTTCCGCCAATGTACAGCTCAATATGCACATTTGATGGACATGCCGGACCATGTCAGTCAATGATCCGATCGATGGATACCTCTATGTTTTTTACTTAAATCACTCCGCCACTTCGCGTTCTTTCTTATACCTAGATTGAACAACACGTTGCTGAGTGGTGCATCGCAGCGCATCTCGCGTGCAACGTGGAACAACGTGCATCGCAGCTCATCTCGATTCCAGCTGTCACCCCCCCCCCCCCCCCGCGATGCTCTTTTACTCCCTTTGCGGGCAACTCGAAAGAAACGGAAGCTAGGGATCTGTCAGTGTACAGGTGACAGATCCCTAGTCGAATTATCCCGGGCAAATGGAAAAAAAGTTTTGTCTAATAGTTTTTGAAACAAGGGACAGCGCAAAGCGATACCTGACATTCGGTAGATTGGTATCTGGTCTCTTTTCTTACTGGCTGACCTCTCGAATCTCTTTTACGGGAATCCGAATCACTTGAGCTATTGTTTTCAATAAGGCTAGCTGCAGAAGAATCACTTCCACTAATTACAAAGTCTACATCTTCATAATCACTATCTGAAAAATCATCGCTTTCGCTATCTTGCATCATCGCCATTACTTTATTTTTTTTCAACGCCCCCCCCCCCCCCAACTACCTTTCTGTATACATTACTAATCCACTAGCCGACGTATATTATGCAAGATGGAAAACACCCGTCCCGCCAAAAGAACCACAACAGCAAAACTTGGCAAACTGACAATCAAAGTTGGATACTTTCTTTCATTTCCTCCAAGCCGAGTGAACCCGTCATAAAACAAATCGTACTGACAAATTCTGTTTCGCCCGCGTTTTGTCGGGATAATAATTAACTGCAATTTGTACGAACCCGAGATAACTCGGGATAATCAGGCGAGCGGTTAATAACCTTTCCTACAAAATTTTCCCTTCCAAATTACACTTGTCACCCCTAAACTTGCCGAGAATGTAAATATTCGAACAGCAGAGATACGACGATGTTCGAACACAATAAGAGGCGCGTTTAATGTTCTACATTACATATCTTTAACCTCGTATGCCTTTTGAGAAAAAAAATTTAAATTAAATTCAAAATAAACATAAATATTTTGGTTTGTGTTATTTTAATGTTCATCATTAAAAATTGTAATACAGTAAAACCCCGTTAAAACGCGGGTGTCGCGGGAAATGTTTGGCATAACCGTTGACATAACCGCGGTATAGTGAAGCTATACCGCGGAACCATATTCACGAAATAATATTCGCTTTTGTTGATCCTATAGTAATATTTTTTTCTTCTATTCTTTGCTGCCATTTTATTCACTGTAATCGCCGTGCAAAAAGCACAAATCTCAGCTGCGCAATCAGTTTGTCGAGACATAGGTTATAAACCAAAGGTGCTTAAAAATATCTTTATGTTATCAGCATGGGATTGTGAAAGGGAGAGGTCTTAAGAAAAAATTACATTTGTAAGGGGCGGAACGCACTTCTCACTGGTTAATATGTTTACTTTTTGGGAATGCTAAAGAATCTGGAATACAAAGGTTGATAGCTCTATAAAAAAAGTTACACACGCAAAACTAGACTTCTGAAAATGGAATAGTTAAGCACTGAGCTGAACAGTCCCTGACAGATTGAGCTCCACCCATGTCGAGAGAAACAAGTCAGGGCGATTGCACCCGATTTTGAAATCGAGCTATATGTTTTAGGTTGAAAGACAGAAAAGCATGAAAAAGGTGTACATCACGCCTATCACACTAGGGTTATCTGTTAGTGTGTCTGGTGGGGGGATATGTGCTCTTTGGCAAGAATATTTGTGCGCGGGCTGGCTTTATTTACAATGGTAAATAAGGAACCACTTTTAAATAGCAATGATAAAGGGTGGTTTAAACGTCGGGGGACATGATATTCACCGCGGTATATCCGATTCTGCAGTATACAGAGGCGTGGTATAACGGGGTTTTACTGTATATTAACTGCGTAATACTTTGTTTCAATAGAATTAATTGTACAATATAAATTTTAAAGGCTGTTTTAAAAATTATTTTTATGAAGTAAATAATCCTTAAGATTCTTTCTTAAAATTAGTGATTTTCCCCAATTAAAAGCGAGAAATTTAAATGAAAATATATTTCAGTCAATTTTTAATGAAGAATACACGACTTTCTCCTGAAAGGTTTCCATTGTTCCAGGAATTCTTACTTAAAAAATAAAATAAAATAATAGCAAAAGTAAATATTCTGCTTTACGATTCTTTTAAAGGTATTCGTCTTAAGAAGAAAGCACTTTCAAAGAAAACAATTTCAATAAATTGTTGAATTTCTCTGGAAAAAATAACGGTTTTTGTTTACTTAAATCCAAGGATAACATTAGAATACTTTGAAAATTGCAACATAATTGCATTTAAAAGAGATTTTCAAAAGGGGAATTACTTAACGGAATATAGCATTAAATTAATGTCTTTTTTTAAAAAAAAACTCTTTCCTCTGCACTTTAAAACGAATTTGTGATTGAATTTTCTGAGTGCAAGAAAAAACAACTTAGAAAGTAAATATTGTTGTAAAGTGACTGCTTGAATTGCTTCAGCTAATAAAAAATTTTGTCATTAGAAGAAAAAAAAAACTTTGTTAACTTTTATTATGCTAAATATTTTAAAAGAGAAAAGGAGACATTTTATCCTCTACATGACTCTTAAAACTGCTGTATGGTAAAATGATTTCTAAAACAAGAAAAAAAAAAAGGAGATACAATCCACAATAAAAAAAATAATCTATCATTTTTAATGGTAATAGAATAAATAAGGAAAAGTAGTAGCTTTATAGTTTCAACTAGGGATGTAACAAATATTCGGCCAATATTCGGTATTCGGCCGAATATTCAGCCTGACCGAATACTCATTTCATCGCCTGGCCGAATACAGGGTAAGGTCAAATTCGGCCCGGCCGAATATTCATGAACTATTCTGCCAAATAGTTCTGCTGCAGTAGAAATGTAAAAAAAATAAAGAAATTAATAGATTTTAAATTGCATTATAATTATTGCAAAAGAATACATTTGTATATAGTTTTAATAAATAAGAATAATTTATAAAGAAACTACTTTTTTGAACGTTATTTTAGGCTGGACTAAGCAAAAACAGATTTTAAAGTTGTAACATTGTATTTTATACTTAGCATTTGCTCCGAAATGTAAGTCAGACTTTATTTGAGTAGACTGATTTATTGTGAATATTGTGTATGAAAGAAATGTGAAAAGCCTAGAATACATCATGAATATTTAGATAGCATAAGTTATTGGAGTTTTTGAAAACAAAAATATTCCAGTTAAGTGTATTAAATTTTAATACATCTTTTAAAAATAGGTTTGTAAAAAAAAAACCATAAAATAAAAATATTAACTTTTAAAATATCTTCCTAAAACAGTTTTGAGCAAGGTAAAAGTTTACTAAGCAATAGTTGTTCTTTCATTTGAATCAAATAATTAGTAAAATAATGCTTACGCTGACTACCATAAAACCTGTCATTTCTATTCCGCTTGTGGGTGAAATTCTAAGTTTTATTACTTTTAAAACAACAGAGATAATTGATTAATTTTAAATATTTTGAAATTCTTAACAAACAAAATTAAATCATACCTCATAGCTTGTGTGTAATTGGTGTTTGACATTGTGAATTTTAAATTCGACAAATACTTTATATTACGACGATTTCCTTGAAATTTTAATATTCGGTCTAAGAGATTGGCCGAATATTCGGCTTCGGCCTATTAGGCCTGGATGAAATGGCCGAATATTCGGTATTCGGCCAATTAACTATTCGTTACATCCCTAGTTTCAACCAAGGGCAGAAGCATTCTTTTCGATTAAATAAATCAGTTGTCAAGCGTTTAGTTCCAATTAGTTCAGTTCAATTACTTTACAGCAACGTAAAATCTGATGCGGTATGATTTCAAAAAAGATGTTTTGTTCTTTAACCCCTTCCCTCTCGTTCCCGTGAAAATGACGGGCCGAGGTTTCGCCTTCTATTTCTCGCTCCCGTGATATTTCCGGTCTCAAGTGTTTAAAATTTCAAAATAAAAACAAATACAGTTCTCACATATTTTTACATAATTTTCAGGGATAAAAAAATAGGCACTTTTATGGCCGTTTTCTTGAAAATTACCCCACCGTTAAGGAGTTGAAATCGCAACAAAATCAATTTATCAGATAGGAAGTTCCATTAAAATCTTTAAAAATTTCCCAAACTATTCCAAACAAACATTATATCCAGACGATTCCCAATTTCTGCGTGTTGCCATTGAATTGGAGGCCATTCCAGAACTTATCATTCGGAACAGATATCGCCCCCAAATGAGGAGAAAGAATCGCTATCGTTATCACACGCATCGTTGCCAATTGTGTCGCAATAGAAGTCTTGGAAATCTTCGCAATAAATTTCATCATCAAGACTTTTGGCAATGTCTTGGGATAGATTCCAACTCTTCGGCCATTATGAGAAAGCGAAACACATTGAAAGGAATTTTGATGAAATTCATTTATTTCTAAGAATTTTCGCTAAACGTCGCGCATTCGTCAAATAGTTATATCGGAAAACGTTTCAAGAAACATAAGCAGCCAGGTTTCTATGCAATGAAACAAGTTGCTTCCAGACGAATTATAGAGCAATAGATTGCACATAACAGCAATCTTTGGCTTTAATTTTACTGTAGCTTAATTTTTGATAATTTCATCTACCTTCCAACAGTAATATATTTCGTGCCGGTGACGTATTCCAAAAAGGGAAATTATAATTACAGATAATTAATTGATCTTTTTAGAAAAATATGTTTTTACTTTTGCTACTTTATTTTTAACTTATTAATAAAAATTCATTTTGATCTTCAAGTATATTTTTATTTTGTAACAACTTCAGTACATTTGTGTAAGAAATGACCTTTTCAAGGAAGCCATACTTAGAAACAATGCATGTCTATACTTTTTAAGAAAGCTAATTTTCATCATTTTGAACTTTAGAATGAAATTTCGGTGAATTCATAGCAAGGAGCTCAATTATTACGTTAAAGAAGTCAAGGTAAAATAAATACAATAATTACCTTCTTTTAACGCTGTTTAGACAATCGTAAAACTCGTTCTAACAGAAGATCTCATTTAAATTTAGCATGCACATTAAATGGATCATGAGAAAAGGAAATCTGAAATAAGAAACTTTCCAAATTATACTAGCATGCGAGGGCTTCATCCAATTCATGTTTCTATTTTTTCATTGTAAAGATGCTGATTGGAACTTGATTATAAATCCTATTTTGTTAGAGTAATTTTTCCTTTCTAGCCTACTTTCCCATAAAGAAAAAAAATAGGAATAAAACGTATGAAAGAAGGTTTAATGTATCCTAAAAATAATATAATTAAAAATAAGAAAAAAGCCAAAAAGCAGTTGAATAATTAAATGAAGATTGAAAAATTAAAAAAATAAAAGTAGAGATGGGGAAAATGTGCGTTGTCGTTCGGTCTCTTCCCCCCCCCCCCCTCCGTCACACACACACAGACAATAACTTTTTAGGGAATTGTGATCTGAAGATTTTTCTTTTTCTTTTTAAATTGTATTCTATAGATCTCGGCAAGCAGGTCTTATTTCCATGCATTATTTTTTCATTTGAATAATTTTTCGTTCAATTTTGAACATTTCAAAAAATTTTAACGTTAGCACCTATATAGGGAAAAATGAAGCAAACTTATAACACTGGACATAGGATCCAAGTTATTTCAGGCAAACCTGTTGGAAGGAGCTCTCGGTGTGAAATATTTTTTGACTTAAACAATTTTTGTTTAATTTTGAACAGTTAAAAAATACATATGTATAGGTTATTGCCTACGGGGAAATTTGAAAACTACATACACTTTAATCTAACAGACGTATTTACACGTAGCAAACTTCATCCGAAGGAGCTTTTCACGTAGAACATGTACAGATACGAACGTTCAAGCAGAATTAAATGAGCCAATTTTCCCACGAAACTTTTTTACCTGGATCTTGAAGGGTATTTGTGAATGAACGAATAAATAAATAAATAAGAGAATGAACGAATAAATGAATGAATGAATGAATAGGTGAATGAATAAATCAATGAATTAGTGAATGAATGAATGAAAGAGTTAAT
This sequence comes from Octonoba sinensis, assembly GCA_038502835.1. Taxonomy (NCBI): domain Eukaryota; kingdom Metazoa; phylum Arthropoda; class Arachnida; order Araneae; family Uloboridae; genus Octonoba; species Octonoba sinensis. The sequence goes on along the minus strand of CM076606.1, from coordinate 8,378,458 downwards.
GAATAAATAAATGAATGAGCGCATAAATATGTATTAACTTTTGAAAGAAGCATATTTGAAGTATTTTAGAACTAAAGCTAAATGAGAATGTGTGAGAGAAAGAGAGAGATAGCTAGATTATAAATTTGAAATTGGTACATACGGGTAAGGGAAAGTTGTTGTTGTTGTTTTCAAATGGGCTGCGAATATTGATTCTTAACCACTGCAGACCTAGTGCGTTCACAGAGATTGATACTCTTTCAGCGACACCACAGTGAGTGCGGATGAAATAGCCGAATTTTTTTACGCTCAGTTCCCCCTAGTTGGCGGCACCTGAGCTCTAATGGATGCAACCTGCACTAGGAATTTAATTTAGCAGAGAGTATCCACGAAAAACGGACACTCAAGGGATCTTTAATATGCCGCATAATCATACGACATGGGCGCTGTCGATTTTATGCATCTTAAAAATCCACCGACTTGGGCCAGGTTTGATCCGGCGAACTTGGGTGTACGAAGTCAGTGCCTTACCACTGCGCCACAGTGCAAGTAAGGGAAAATAGGCTCATATACTTCGAGACGGAATTTCTTGCTGATTATGTGTGCTCATCCTCATTGATAAGCGCATGCGCAAAGACAAGGAGAATTTTTGTTGAATGATAAAGAGGAAAATCCAACGAGGAACAATTAAAAACAGCTTAAATTTGTTTCATCAAGTCTTTGATTTTTTTGGACTGTAATTAAGTAAACTAAATCCGGGTTTTTTTTAAATGTTTTTTTTTTAATAATTAGTATTACGTCGGGAAAATGTCAAAGTAACTTTCTCCCCTAATTCCGGGTTATAATTCCTCAAAATCAATGAAAAATGTTGGGGATTTTTTGGGGTTAAAATCCCTCTCATATTTTAGAAACCTTAGTTCCGACCCTCTAAAGGACGAGCCTAGTGATTTGGAAACAAATTGGAATTATGATAAATATATTTCCAGCTCTTTTTTATTCCACACAAGAGAACTGAAAAGTACACTAAACATATTTTTGAAAAAAAAAAAAAACACATTTTAACCTCTAGAAAGCATTTGAAGAGAGTATCAAAAGATTTTAAAAGGTTTTGAAAGGTCTTAATTCATCTTAAAACATATCATATACACTCGTGCATAAGTCCGCTTGTTATTATGCAAAGAGGAACACATTAAATTTTCGAAAATAAATCGAATCATCTTTCTCCCAAAAGTATTTTTATTTATATATTTATTGTTTACTTTTTACGCTTATGTTTACTTGTTACGATTTATTACTTGTTTTCATATTTTTACTATTTACTGTGCATTTTTTACTTTTTATTTATTACTAAAATTCAGGTGAGTCATCTCTAAATATTCCGATTCTGAGCAGTAACCTATATTTTGATAATTTTCACTAATAAATTTTAATTTTAAAATGAAAGCAATCATGCTTGTAGAACTTGTGCAATCTGTGGATAATTATTAGTTGTTTTAAAGAATTTGAGCATTAGCGTTCTAGTAAATACATTTTTTTACCTACTAACTCGTGCATAAATCCTCCCCCCGCCCCCTCCTACTTTTTTTCTTTACTTTTAAATTTCGTTAAAAGGCTTAGTTTCGTTAAGAAGTTATACAAAAATTACTATTTCTAAAATAAATATCAATCTTTAAACAGATTACCAAAAAGATGTTTTTACCAAAGATATTTTTTAAATTCAAGATAGACTTTTGAAATAGAATTCAATTTAATTAAGAGTCATTTCTCACGTTCCCATTTCGTCCTGTAAAAGTACTCATACTATAGTGAGAACTACATTTGCTGGAAAGTTTCTTCATTAAAACAAAGCTTTCAAGGATTTTATATAAGTAATATTTAATGTAACTATTTCACTTAAATTTTCGAAAGATAATTTCATTTAAAATACCTGCGCTTTTAGATTAATTTCATTATATATTTCAACAGAAATGTCAAGAAGATTTGCAATGAAATAAAATTTTCTTCAATTTAATCTCGTTAATTTAGACACTTTCATTTTATAAAAATTATTTTCCAAGATGGCATACTTTGAAATCGTATTTTTTCCACAAATGAATATTCAGTTCAGAATTAATATTTTAAAATGAAGTTAGAAAGAAAATCGTGATAATTTTCGACATTTGAAAATATTTTTCTTCTTAGAATTCGGAAAATTTCGAAACATGTAGTTTGAACTATTACCAGATTTAGCTTTCATTCCTTTATAACATGTTTTCTTTTACTTTGAAAATAATTTTAAATGAAGTTTGTACATCGAATTTATGCTTCGTTTATATTTTAATGGTGCGTTTGAGAAATATGGATAGTGATAAGGAAATACGTTCAAAAATACGAATATTTTATTACAGTTTCTACCGCAGAACTAAATATTCTTAAAGCGGAGGAGTTTAAAATGAAAAATATCGATAAATTTATCGCGTTCTTTCTGAAAATTGAATCTATTACGTAGTCACAATATTTCTATTTAACAAATTTATTATTTTCACGGCTCATTTGGACAAAAGGATATAATGTCACACTTTTTTCTAATATTTTTAAACCCTCACTCCTTTTTTGTCACAAAGGGTCACACTTCCTCTACTCCTCCTTCCTTTGTCACATGTCACGCTGTATTATATAAACATATATTTTCAGTTCGGAAAGAAAGCAATACGTTACAGATCATATTTAAAAATTTGCTTTTAATTATAATTATGCATTTTAACGACATTTGTGAATGTAACAGTACGGACGATTGTATGTGTACTTAATCTTGTATGAAAGAAAAAACTGAGGTTGACAACAAAAACCAAAACTAATTTACAATAGTAACAACATCAGTATGTATAAAAGCTGATGTTGCATGAGATCGCTAATCTTGAAAGCTATCGGATTTCTCCAAAAATTTCGCAACTTCTCTATTAGCACAAGGCAGGTTTATACACCCATTAGAAAAAAATCCTACCGGTAGTTCTTTTTTTATTCCAATTTTACGCGAAATATTCACATTAATTTCCTCAATATGGGGTCGAAAAAACCTTGCACATATTATTATACTACACTGTTGAAAATTTCCCTAAGAATACTGTAAAATAACCATTTATTTGATTGTTATTTTACCATATTTAATTACAGCAGTTGAATAACCATTAAAACGATGGTACTCAAACCGCTGATTGTGAAAAAAATCGTTTATTCTTTGTTTCTCCTAAAAAGCGTTTAACTAACCCTAATTTACAAGCGCTCAATCATAATCGGGCATCCATCTTGGTTGCGAAAATTTACCGGTCGTACGTTTTTGTTAAAATTTGAATAAAGATTTATGAGTTCAAATCTGCATGTGTATACAAAAAAAGAAGAAACAAAAGTGGCTTAAGCAGTGGTTACTAAATAGAAACACATACACACGTAAATCAAAAATTGGAGACATCGGATTCCCGAATGAGCGAACCCATATTTTGAGCTGATGAAGCTTGTTTGTATTTTAATTTTTGCAGCAAATAGAATGATTTTCGTCAATATGCAGTAAATTTAGACCAAAAATGACTTTGGATCCAATCAAACACTCAAATCTCAATTTTAATGCAGTTTATCAAATGAAAGAAGATTTATTGATACATAAACAGCCGCTTTACGTGTTTTAGATGGACGAATGACTAGAGCGCTAGGTTGGTATACCATCCACCCGGGTTCGATTCCCGCACGCTTCGTTTACGGTCTCTACGCCTCGAAATGGTTCAAAAACGGTAAAAATTTTGTTTTTAAACCATTTGTAAATGGTTATAAAACCGTAAACTTTTGTATATACGGCTTTTTAACCAAGCTGATAGGAAATGGTTAAGGTCCCGTAAAGACAGAAAAATGCTCCAAACCGTAAATTTAACGGTGAATTAGATGAACAGACTGCTGCCGGTTATTTAACCGTAATTGCATGATGAAATTTCTAACAGTGTATATCAATTGATATCGCCGATTTTTCTGCACAAGATGGAATTTTTACTTTCTAAATCAATAAGAACACAAGTTATAAGCTTCTTAGTTCGACTTCCTTAAGGCTTTCCTCGACCCAAATTATTAATTAGCAGTTTTCTCAGCCGTGTTATCTTCATCTATACTAATATTATAAAGCTGTAGAGTTTGTTTGTTTGAACGCGCTAATCTCAGGAACTACTGGTCCGATTTGAAAAATTCTTTCAGTGTTAGATAGATCATTTATCGAGGAAGGCTATAGGCTATATGTCAATGAATACCCAGACATCATATTTTAATATTGTGGACATCTATTGTACAACAGTGACTTTGCAATCTGAAGTAGGCTGCACTACGCAATTTATGAACTTTAACATGGCTTACATTCTGTATACCTTGTTTCATCACGGAGTATAACTTAGTCTATGTATACCCAGACATCATATTGTGGTAATGTAGACGTTAGCTGTACTACGGTTACTTTGTAATCTCTTGTAGTAGGCTGCACTATGCAGTTGGGGAACTTCAGCATGGCTTAATTTTGTATACTTCGTTTCTCTACTGTATATTACTCTATGTATACTCAGACATCATAATATCAGATCGAGCTTTGTTTCATTTTTTTTTTTTTTTTACAACTTTGTATTCTTTAAAACAAGACGTCAAATTTTGTATACTGTTTCTCTACTGTGTTTTACTCTCTTAATGCGCATCCAGACATCAAATTGTAGTATTGTGGATATATGTAGCATGGCATAAACTTTGTGTACTTTATTTCTCATCTGTGTATTACCCTATCAATTTATATCCAGTTATATTGAGTTATATTGTTATAGTGTTATGCGGCTTTGGTTGTGCGCAATTGCTCAATGATACTAATGCTTGTAGTGTAACAATTTTTGTTATCTGATGTTTATTTACAGACACTATGCAATCTTTCGTATTTCGCACCACGCGCATTATTGTTTTGCAAGGACCTGTATTTTTTTTTGGTTTTCATAAATTTGCGGTTGGTCGAGCTCTCCCGGAACCCCATTTGCTCCCGAGGGCTTGCACTCGGGGGCATCTAAAAATACGATAGGCCAGAAAATGGCAGGTGCGGGGGGTTTCTGGGAGCACTTGTCATCACGCTAAGACCAATTGGAGCGGAGTTCCGAAAATTGCATAAAATAGTCCTTTTCTATCGGAAGAAATTATCGCATCCTTTCGAGCTTGATACCATTGAAAAGCACGTAATAAACTATCCTAGAAAGAGTCCTGTCCCTCGTGCTAAAATTGGAAGCCTCTAAATTAAATAGAAAAGAAGTTATGAGCGTTTTTCTCTGTAGTTTGAAAGTATTTTTTCACGGTAATCAACTTTAATTTTATTTGACTCTGATGATGACCGTTTTATTTTATTTGCATTGTTGCATCTTTTCAACAATTGTTACAGATGCCGTGTGAACAAACAAATCAATGCAGTTGCCATTGTTAAACAAATCAAATATATTAATAATCAATGTTTCTAGCATGTTGATGAGGCATCGCTGTATTTGCAAACTATATTTTAAGATAGACCGTGCAACGCCGGGCGTCGCAGCTAGTTTCAATATAAAACTTATTTTTCTGTTAGAGAGACAATAGTTCAACATGAGCTTGATAAAATTAAAATGATTGAAATCTTGCAACAATCCAAGATCACCGCCAAGACTCCTTAGGATGAAAAATAAAACAACAAATGATGCCGTGGTGCTACAATTTGGCAGTTTTAGTTACCCTTTAGCAGCAAATCTGACCCTACTATCGGAATTGAGAAGTTTTTACGTAAATACATGATTAATTTGCATACTTCTGCGACTTCAGAGGTACCTTCTTAAGTGATCCTTTTTCATGTTATATAAATTTTTAAAATGCAATATCGAATGTTTTATTTGATAAATAGGCAGACGACATTTTTCAAACAGTACAGGAAATGCCGCAGGCGACGTTTTTTATATTCTTAGCAAAGAGAGAGCTCCGCAGGGGACGTTTTTTATACTCTTGACGCGAACAACGCTGCAGGCGACTTTTTAAAAATTCAGCACGGGCAACGCCATGCGGGTACCACTAGTATAAATATAAAAAAGCAAATAAGAGTAGTACTTTGGGATTTGAAACGGAATTTTGCACATATTTTGCTTTAAATCCTATCTTTATGAACACGAAATACTCTTCAACATATTAAATTTGAACATTTTACCTATACTTATTTTAAACCTTTTAGAGGACCAAGTCCAAATCGACATAGCAAATAGGGAATCCGTAACTCCTTGCTCTCAGAAATTTGCTCTTAAAAAATGACCAGTACAGGTAAAATTTCTCTTGTGCTTACTAATGATAATTTAATCAGTCTACGGAAGTACGGAAGAATTTCTTCCGGTCTTAAAGTTTTCTTGAAATTCTTAGTTGAAAATGGATGTACGTTTTGGACGCATAATACATACATGCATATGGGAATTTAGATACCATTGATAAATAAACTGTTGCAAAGCGTGCTTTCAAATTTTTCTTCTTTTACAAAAATATCAGTGAATAAAAAGAACCAAAATATTTTTGCTTCTAAATGACCTCAAAAGTAAATATATATATATTAATTTTATGTGCGTGAAAAAGAAGAAAAAAATACGAAGATCTACAATTTTTCAAAATTTCGAAGCTGTGTAATATTTATTTATTTATTTACATTTTTATTCATTCCCAACATAATCCAACTCACAGCTTTCGATGGCGATATAACAAAAAAAATTCAGTAAAAAGTGAGTTCCATTATCAAAAGGCGAAAAGCATTTTCAAAAAAAAAAAAAAAACATTAAAAGTATTTATATTTAAGACGGAGAAAATTAAACGAAATTGCGGAACTTCTTTCCAGAAAAGTTTTTAAAACACAAGAAATAACTTGAAACAAAACTACTACAACTTTTACGTTATGCACTTTTTCTTCTGTTCAGCAGCAAAAAAGAAATTAAAAAAAAAAACACTTTTAAAATTGGTAATCAGCTGGGTAAATACGTTATTTTCAAGGCAGCAACAAAAACAGTGTTAAAAAAGAACGCCTAAAACCCAATTGATTCGCTGGTGGTTATTTCGGTCTCTAAAAGCTGCACATTTTCATATTTTATTTATTAAACACAGCTGCCTCGTTTCGAAATAAGAATCGCAAGAATCGGAAGCAGCTGATGTTGTTTGAAGCAGATTGATAAATTTTTTGCGAGATCAATAAATGCACATAAAAAGGAACTCGAGAAATTGGGTCGTACCCTTTGCGATTACCAATAAAGATGTTTTTCAAATTTAATAATTTATATCTTTGATAAATGAAAGTGGTAATAAAAAATGTTTTTAAAGTTTATTTATTGAGCAATCAATGAGATTGTTAATTGTTTTCTTTGCTGAGTCTGATGTTTCTCAGATATTTTGAGGGAAAGAAGAGGAAATATATATGAATAACAGAGCGGGGAAAATATGAAATTAAACTGATGTTCGAAATTCTACTTCTATCGGCAATATATAGCCAAGTTGGCGAGACATTTAGTAATAAAAGTGAAATTCCAAATTCAGGGACTGTTTGGCGATTTTTGACGAATGTTAAGCATTGTTGATGTTTCTATCGGTATAGTACTTGTAATTGCTATTTCAGATGCCTTCAAAAATATAAAATTTCTTTTAGATTGAGGTGGTAATTCATATTCTTCATGCTTATTGTATTCCACTTTTAAATTTAGTTATGTTCTGAGAAAATTATGAGGTGAGATTTTAATAAATGTTAGCTTTGTTTTAATACGGTCTTTTTAATAAGGCATTTACTTAAAAGTAATTTAGAGCAATAGCCGAACAAAATTTTATGTTTTATGCCATAGCATGGTTTCGCCAATCGTTTTACTGATGTGACCTTCAAAATGCCTCACTTAATTGAAAAAAATACCAAAAAACCATTCATTTAAAGGGGGCTAAATTTAATGTGCTTCTACCAAACAAATGCGTGAAATATGCATATGTATTTCATGCCATGCAGCAATTTTGTTTTTTATCAGTACAAGATTTTTGAAAACCAAAACGTAGCATAGGATTTCAAAACTTCCAAGATCTTTTGTAATATGACAGAGAAAATAGCTTAAAAATCTCAATATATTTCTTCAGCCAGAAGATTACTTTTGCTGGAAAATATCTGCTTTACAACAAGAAAAGCAACATAGGTTATAGAATGTTTTGAGTAATAAAGAAAAACCTCTAATAAGCAGTTTTTAAAAAGTAGTATTGGAAGACTTCAAATTGTAAGAATCAAATGCTTTTGAGGCAAACAATTCCTTTAAAAAAACCCGTATTTTTTAGCCTACTTTCCCGTAAAAGTAAAACAAAATAAATAAATAAAGTGTGAAAGAAGGCTTAATGTATCGTAAAGATAGAGTTAAAAATAAAGGAAAGTCAAAAATAAGTGAAGTAATTAAATAAAGATAGAAAAATAAAAAAATAGAAAGTAGGGTTTTAAGATGCGGGAAAAAGTGTCAGTCTGTCTGTCTGTCTGCGCCCTTCCCCCGCCCCTATAACTTTTGAGGGAATCGTCCCATTCGAAAGTTTTTTTTTTTTTTTTTTTGCATTCTAAAGATCTCGCCGAGGGCATCTCATTTCCATATTTTACTTTTTGATCTGAATAAATTTTCGTTTAGTTTGAACAATTCAAAAAAAAATTAACATTAGGGGCAAAACATAACATAAGGGCAAAAATGAAGCAAAAGTATGTAAACTCTGGGTACAAGATCCAAGTTCCTATGAGTAAGCTTATTGGAAGAAGCTCTCGGCGTGAAATATTGATTTGAACAATTTTTGTTCAATTTTGCACAGTTCAAATAATAATAATAATAACATAGCTCCTACGGGGAAATTTCAACCCCATATAAATCCTGATCTAACCGACGGATTTGCACGGTACAAACTTTATCGGAAAGATGTTATGACGTAGAATATGTACAGATACGAAGTTCAATCAGAACTAAACAAGAGTATTTTCCTATGAAATTGTTGCTTGGGATTTTTAGGAAAGTTCTCAATGAATGAAGGAATAAATGAATGAGTGAAAGAATAAATGAATGATTGAATAAACTAATGACTGAATAATTGAATGGGTGAATAAATGAATGAGTGAAAGGGAAAGAATGAAAAAATAAATGAATAAATGAATGAGTGAAAGAATGAATGAAAAAATAAATGAATAAATGACTGAATAAATGAAAAAAATAATTAAATGAGTGTATAAATACATGAATGAGTAAATAAATGAATGAATGAATCAGTGAATGAATATGTATTGACTGTTGAAAAGGGCATATTTGAAGCAATTAAGGACTAAAGCTAAATTAGAACGACAGAGAGAGATAGCTAGATTATAAATTTGAAGTTGGAGTATACGGGAAAGTAGGCTCGTATAGTTCTAGACGGAACTTCTTGTTTGAAGCCTATTTTAGATAGCTGAAAACTTTTAAGATGTCTAAAGACTTTAATCAAGGAAAATAAATCTTCTCGTAGAACCTATTTCATTGTGGTATGAAAGACTTTCCCTAACAGAGTTTATTTACAAAAACTTCGAATATTCTGAAAATCCTTAAGAAATCGTTTGTCTTTCAAACAGCTAAAGATGCATTAAAATATACAAGAACGTCATTTTGTAGGCAGTTTACCTCAGAACACCACCTACATAAAAATCGATAAATATCTCTAAAATATCTCGTTTTTCGAAGGAAAAAAATAAATAAATTTAAACGACATTAGAAACGCTCCAGCAGAAAATTTTCCCGAAGTTCCAGTAGATCAAGATGTGTTGAGCGTGGATGAACGCTTAAATTATTATTATTAATTTTTTAGAAATGTTTCCTGACAGGTAAAAGCATCAAGGGAAAAAAATATAAACATGAAAGGAGCCTCGATCACAGTTTTTTCATTTCAAAAAACTTGCCTTTCATCAAATGAGTTTTTATTTATTTTTTTAGTTAGAATTAAAAAAAAATTTTCCTCGAATGAGAAAGATTTTAGGTTGCTAAAAAGAATCAGTTTTTGCAACTGCAAAACTCGGCCAAATAATAAGCTTTTATGTGATGTGACTTTAATTGAGAAATGTTTTTATTAAAAACTACAGGCAGCTTTTAAAGGACCAAAAATAAACATTTTATTTCCAGAAAGAAAAATTAATAAAAATGAAATAATGTATTGATCTTTCAAAAGTAAAGAGATTTTTAAAAAAAATGGAAACTCCTTAAAGAACGCGCAGGTCTGAAGTGGTAAGGAAAAAAACAGAAATAATGCGTTCAACTTGTTCTTAAAAAAGAAAATTTAGACACAAAACAAGCAAAAAACAATTGTTTTGCGATTTGTCGCAACAAATCCATCGAAGTACGACGAAATTTGTCTATTTCCTTGAAAAGTAGGGGTTTTGTTTATTTATTGATTGATGATATATTGCTTGTGTGTTTGTCAGTCAAAAGAAAAAAGAAAGAAAAAAAAAATAAAAACAAAAACAAAAAGCTCCTATGGCTACTGTATTGTATATTTATCTGTTCGACATTGTCTCTAACCCTTAACTGGCGGATATTTAAAAAAGAATTTTTTTAATGATCTTTGACTTTTAAATCTTATGTTTAAACCGAGGAGGAAATGTTCAAAAAAGCATATTTTAAGCAAAATTTATGGTTAAAAACTGCGTAGCAAGATTGGGCTTCAGCTGGAAAGATAAATTCCTTACATTCAAAATCCTAAAACATTGGCAAATAGGTAAAAATGGCTTACTGTTCAACAGGCCCGTAGCCAGAAGGGAGCAAGGTCGAGCAATGCCCGACCTGGAAAATGTATTGCCCGTTCTAGCGTGTAGACCTTAATAATCTATGGTATTTTTGTTTTTAACTTTATGATTTGTTTAAACGTAAAGTCATACAGAAAAAATCCTCTTCCCATGCACCTTTATCTCTTAATTCAAATTTTAGAAAAATAAAAAACATGAACTTTTCCCTTTATTCAGCTCTTTTTTTCCTGTTTTCAATATATACCAGGCACTGATGAAAGGATCATGGGCAGTCCAGTTTTTTACTCTAACATACCAATACATGTTTTATGCTTCAATATCTTACTTTGAATGACCGTTCACTTTAAAATTAACTTTAAAAAATGTTCACTTTTTTATGTTATTTCTTATATTTTATTATTTTACAAAAGACATTCTTAGAAAAGCTTTAAAAATTCAATTCTGCCTTTTGTAAGTTTTAAGCAAGTATTTCTTTTAAGATCAAATAATTTCAGTATTGATATTTATCAATACTGAAATTATTAGTTTCAATAATTAAGTGTTTAATTAATCAATTAATAAATTAAATAATTGCATTAATTATTAAATAAATTATTAATTTAAATTTTAAGAAAACGGCCAAAATAGAGCATAAATTTTAAGATGTTAGAAAAAAATTGAAAAACTAGTCTGCCCTTCCTGTTCAAAAGTTTGCCCCCCCCCCCCCTGGAGTCAGGGTCTGGCTACAGGCCTGCTATTCAAGTAGTATGTTTTTATTCTTCGTAAGAGTAAGGTAATCTCAAGAGAACAAAAACCACTGATTAAGAATAAAGCTCAAATGATTAAAAAGTAAATCTCTGTGTTTATTTCCCCCTCAGCCGTAGTGATGCTTAATAGAACCCTGTTTTTGTTTTTCTTCAGAGTACCTTACTACAACAGGCCTTAAAGCTTTAATTTTATTTTCATAACATTTTGCTAGTAGGGTATGTGGGGATACATATTTTTTGGAAGTATCGAGTGTTTTTGAAGTATAGTAACGGGTATGTTACCTTTTGGATCCTTTGAAGAAAAAATGATCAACTGCTTCTCGTGGGATGCACTTCGGTTTTTTCAGTCTTACTTTTGACTTTCGTTATAACGTGTCAACGCAACTCTGATTCAAAAAAATAATAATTTTTAAAAAAGTAATTTTTCCTCAACTTTTCTTGAAATACAGTCATTCAAAAAAGAATATTTCACATTTTCTATTACTTGTCGCGCTTGGTCACATAAATGTTCGGAATAACCAAGCCAAGAAAGACAGTTATTGTTTCTACATTTACTATACACAGTTTTTGGTTTTAAAGTAATAAATCCATTTTGTTGGAAAATTCTCGCTAAATATGCTGCCAAAGCATTAATACATTCGGAGTTAAAGTAAGTGCATGCGCACGAGGCCACTACTCAGGCTCGTCATTTCAAAATTTTTGAGAAGGGGGGGGGGAGGTTCAAAGGGAAAATTTTCAATGCATAATTATGGGTAGAAAACAACATACAAAAAAAAAAAAAAAAATGAATAAATTCAATGCATTTCTAAAAGTCATGGGGGCAGTTGATCCCCCCCCCCCCACCCTCCACCCCGATCTCCCAAATTACGGGCCTGCCACTCAGGCGCGTAGCCAAGGGGTGGCTGAAGGGGCTGGAGCCACCCCCGAAATAATTCAACCTCGAAAGTTGGAAATAGATCTATGTATGCTTAGATAATTTTAGTTTAAAATAAAAGCTCTTGTTATTTTCTAAATTTGCGAACTGAGTTCGCAAATTGCGAAACTGTTCGCAGGTGAGCGCGCAGAGAGGGACTTTTTATCCCGGAGGACATGCAACTTGTGACAAAGCGTATTGGTCAAGTTTCTCACAGAAAGAAGGCTCTGTCGGCGACAAACCTCCCAGAGAAGAGATACGTATCCCTCTGGGGGCTGAGTGCGATGTGGTTGATCATGTGACAAATGACTAACTAGTTGGAAAAGGTTAGGGTTTAATTTGTTTCCTAGAAAGGACCAGGATTCTCTATTGTGTGGGGTAGTTGGCTCTGTATTTGACCCCTAACGGTTCGACCTTCCACTCATATTGAGATGGATAACACATAAACTCTAAATAAAAAGTTGAATAATTTACCGATTTTGAGAAATCCTTCTGGTTTTAGCTAATGAAGCCGAAACCCTAGCTGCCAAATTTAACACAGAGGTAAAAACACCTAGAGTGTGTAAATTTCAAAAGAACCACCCCAAATATAGCCAACAAAACAACTGAAGAATATTATAGAATCACGATTTTTAATTCCTACCTAGATGATCTGATATCGTCATGAGCGTTTTTTGCCTCATAAAGACACAAATTCTTCCTTGAGAAACCTTATTCAACACGCTGTTGAAAAGAGTTTTTAAGACATAGAAGCGTGCATCTCATTCATTCTATGAAGATGATCTTCCTTAATATAAAGATGTGATTGAAGGTGAATGGGGAAGTGTAAGATGAAGTGAAAGTCTGCGGAATTGCTGCCGAACTCGGCGATTGGGTCCCTCTACCACCTACATTTTGCTTCAAATACTTTCCATCCTATCAGTATCAGCAGTTTCAGCTGAGCGAAGTTTCTCAACTTTAAGGAGATTAAAAACTCACCTCAGAAGCACGAATAGCTAAAATCGTTTAACTGGATTGGCTTTACTCAATATACATAGACACTGTTCAGTATCAGATGACATGGTAATCAACAAATTTGCCAACAGTGTTTTGCTAGAAAAGTAATGGTAACGTTGTTTTTTGCTCGAATACTATTTTTACACGTACTATTAAACTTTAATTGAAACATAAGTTCTCATTTCTTTATTTAAAAAAAATGTTTTTCAATTAATCAAGGTATTTCTCCAGAATGCAGTTTATGCAAAAAGCGTTAAGATTCCAAAAAAAGTTTTTTTAGTTTGATTAATTTTGATTTGATAATTATTGGAAGGATATAGTTATCGTTTTCGAATGTAACATTTAAATTTCTCAGCCCTCCCCAAAAAGAAATCCTGACTACGCCCCTGCTGCCACTATATCATCATGAAAGCAAATGACGTTTTCAGAGTTCAGTATAATTAAAGGAAAACAAAGAACATATAATGCCACAGCTTTCCAGAAAACGAAACAGTACCTTCACTGCTGCTGCCATCTATTGTCGATGTAATACGACACAAGGGCCATAATTCATAAAATTTTCGTGTGATTACATTTCTATTCAAATTAATTTATGTAACTCAGCAAAAAAAAAAAAAAAAAACTTCAAACTAAATGTAATGTTCATAATTACGTACTTTTTTTCTTTTGAATCATTACATATTTCTAAGTTTATCCTTTTCTTTCTGCAAATAAATAATAAGAAATAAAGAAGAAGTAAAAATTAATTTAATTTAATAGTGAAAACTTATTTTTTAAAGTTATCAATTTTTCCAGTCAGTTCAACTTGACGTCGCAAACGGTTTCGAGTTAATTAACTTTAATAGCTTTTTTTCTGAAACTAAGTGTCAAACAATTCTTCTTTTAAATAGAATAAAATTATTCATGACTAATCATCAGTTACTTAATTAGGCGAATTTTTATTCTAAAATAGTCGCACAGTTTCTTTTTAAATATTTATCGAATGCATTTATGAAATGTTTTTTAACACCAAACTTATAAACAAAAATTTTTTTAATGTTCTTTTCGTAATATTCGGATTAAAAATAGCTAAATAATTCTAAAATACATTTATTAGGAAATGTTGCAAGGATAAAGTGCAATTGGTAACATGAATATCGAAGTAAAAATTTAGAATTTTTCCGAATTTTTACAAATTTTCTGGGACAAAGGTAAAATTACGAAGAAATTGCCTCCTCCTCCCCGGCTGGAACCTAAATCCACACCTAACCCTAAAACAGATTTTTTTTTTGTAATTCGTGGAATTATCAATATAATTTTGAAAAATCATTTAAATTCAAAAATACAAATTAACGAATCTAATACTATTTTCTATATTCTTTAGACGTTAAAAAAAAACGGAGAATTTATCTATCGCTTATTCCAAAACAAACGTTTAATTCATATGGTGTGATTAAAAAGCGAAGTATTTTGTTGCCAGAAATAAAATAATGAGATTAAATATTTATTTGGAATTAAAATGAGTTAATTTTTCTTCAATATTCGCATTCACGTTGAATTTAAATATTTACAGCACATTAATTCGCATACATCATCCAGATTTTTCCCTGCCTTCGCGGTGCAGGTCTGTTCAAAGCTGCACTTATAATATAATTTCTTCAAACTTGGATTGCGTAGTCCGTGTAATTTGGGTACAAGAAAATAGGATACCCCTCCCCTCCTGCCCTCTGCCCCAATAGATAACGGGCCTATCCTTTATGGTTTTAATTAATTGTACCATTATGAATTCATTGATTGCATTATTATGAATCATTTAATTATAAATTAATTGTTTTATCAATAGTTTTTATATTTTTATTAAGTTCTTAAGCTAGAAACAACTACAATATTATTATTTTCTTTGAAGAAAAAATTAATTTCATATGACATTTTTTTCACGAAATTGCTTTCTGCAAAAATTGGCGCTCATTTATTTTACACATTTGTAGTTTTTGCTCCCAATCCGAAAGCAATTTAAATATATATATTTAAAATACTACTACCAAACATATTTTATCAGAGAAGTGATTATCCAGTTCCCTCAGGCGTTTCTCTGACATTCAGGATGCACAAAGGCATATCATTGTCTCCATGGCAACGAAAGCGGAGATGAATTCTCGCTAAATGAGGAATTATACAGAGTGACACATGTCAGTAGCAACTTGAATTTGCGTCAAAATATTTACGATTTTTTTTCCCCCATCTTTTGAAAAGTCTGAATATGACGTGCATTACTTTGAAAAAAAAAAAGAATAAGAAGCTAAGTTAGGAGAAAAATTAAAATTTAATTGAAATAGTTTTTTATTTTAATGCATGTGTGAAGTACTTTCTCTCAATGTCGGGTTTGTTGCATTAATTTCACAGTATCAACATTTATCAAAATGTTAAACTTAAACTTCATGCTTACTATAGTGAATACAGTACGACCACAGAATTTTGGCATTCGGACGTTTCTGCGCATGGCAGAAAAGAACGAATCCATTCGAATTTTAGGAAAGTTCGTTTTGTAGGTGAGTTTGTTTAGTACACGAATCAGAATGTTTGCTTCTTTGTTTGTTAAAAGCAGCTAAATTTATAAAATGGCATATAGGATCAGTTCGGGAGAAATCAAGTATGCTAAACGAACTAAAACGAGAACAAACACGGCACATTTCTTGTACCAGCTGTTCTTCACTTCCACATGAGTGGATCTTTCTTGGCACTCTGCGAGGCAGATTGATTCGGTTGATAAAAGGAACTATACAATTATTTTTATTTACTTTTTTTTCCTTTTTTTCCTTTGAATGTTTCAAATCTTTAATCACGCGTCAAAACTCTCCTTACACTTTAATTTATGCCTTTTGACCATCTCTCAACTGCAATTGGTGCAACATTGAAGAATATGGATCTAAGCAGCTAACCATTTTACTTAGCGTTTTTCAGAAATTTTTCGACACATGAACTGATGCGCAGAAGATTCAAATTGTTTTTGCTGTGAAATAGTACAAACGAAACTTTTTCGAATTTCTTAAGAAGCCAGAAATAGAGCATATTCCAAATAAGTATTTGAGCCTTATTTAGAAAAAGTCAATTATACAAATTGTTAAAAATAATTTAACTTTGTGCAAGTAAACAATAATAATAAAATTACACGTTAATTTAAAGCACAAATATTGCTCATTTGTGCTTTAAATTAACGTGTAATTTTATTATTATTGTATACAAATTGTGTTTGTCAACTTTGAACACTAACGTGTGTTACATATTTTTAGGAAATGACTAAGTAACTGAATTTATCCAAATTGACAGTTTATGCAGTATGATACATTCAACTGCATAAACGTCAAAAAATACATATTTTGACTGCTTCAAAAAATCCAACTCGGCAATATCTTTCGGTTCTTAATATGACTATAAAATCGTATTTTTATTTCCTTCTTTACCGTCTATGGTAGTATGGATTTAAAAAAAAAAAAGGTCTTATATGCTTTCAAGACGATGTTGGCTATATTTAGACACTATTTTTATTCTTATAAACGTATTCTGAAAAATACAAATACAAAAGTGACGACCAGCAATAGGCTCAGGGCCCAGCTAAGCAGGCCCTAGTCAATTTAGCAGGCCCCAAAGAACATCAAGAACTTCCTTAAAAGTGTTTAATCCACAGCAATTAACAGTTGCCTCCGGTAAACTGTTCCAACTGCCTACAACCTTATTGAAATAGTAATGTTTCCTGATTTCAAGATTGGCCTGAGGTTTGAAAAGCTTAAAACGATGACCTCTTTTTCTACTTTCAGCAAATAACTGAAGCTCATCAATATTTCCCGTTTTAATGAATTTAAACAACTGAATCATGCCCCCTCTAATTCTCCTTTGCTCAAGACTATACATATTAAAGACATACATACATAACAAAGAGACAGTGAAAGGAAAAGAGAGTTTCAAAAACGAACTCAAGAAAAAAATCTAGTAAAACTTAACTACAATGGAACTGTGGAACTAGCTCGTTGATTATGTGAAAACAAAAAGACTGTCGGCGCTATTACAAGTAAGTATAAATTATCTTAGCAGTTTAAAAAATGACTGATCTATTCGAAGCGTTCTTTTTCTACGGTTAGAAAGGAAAAATATACGAAGAATCCTGTTTTTCTCTCAATGTTAGCTGCACTACGTTAACATTTCTAATTGTTAATTTAATTCTAAAATTATCTTAGCAGTTTAAAAAATGATTGATCTATTCGAAGCGTTCTTTTTCTACGATTAGAAAGGAAAAAGATACGAAGAATCCTGTTTTTCTCTCAGTGTTAGCTACACCACGTTAACATTTCTAATTACTCTCGAAAAAAGTATCTTTGGCAGATTTGTCCCGTTTACATTCGAATATTTGTAACGAATTTACTTCCTAAATTTCACAAAGTAGACTGAATTAGGCGTCTGTTTCAGAGAAAATACAAAGCCTGCGGAGATAATGAAAACAAACATCATAAAACCGCTTTTTCAAATTTCGAGCGAGTGCGGGAGTGGGGGGGGGGGGGGGATTATTTTTATGGGAGCAAAAAGAATGACACTATTGATGAGATAAATTAATGGGGATTGATAATGCACCAAATATGACATACATAACGCCTTTTAATATTTTCATTGGTGCCAAAAAGGAAATACTTGGAGAGATCAATTTATGATGCGCATTAATGCCCTAAAGCTGACGTCTATATGTTTTTATTTGGTAACTTATGAAATCCAAATTTTATAGTTTTAATGATGGAAAGTCAAAGACGATACGAGTATATTTCACTTACATTACAAGATAATATATTTTATTTACTCCATTCTATCCGTGACATCCCGATTTCGGTATAAAAATTGGCTTACAGCAAATAGTTTACCAGATATAGCGTTTCGTGGAACTAGGGTTACCATACGTCCAGATTTGTGGGGACATGTCCGCACTGATTAGCCCACATATACTTCCCGACTAGCCCACATATGTTATTAATAGACATAGATTATACATTTTCCAAATTTTCGATTTTTTTCCATTAATGTTAGAATGTTAACTGTCAGCTGTATTCTGATTTATACATTATTTAATTTCCAAAATTACAGAATTTTGGGCTTCATCACAGTTTTTTACTATTGCATTTGCTTTTTTTGATACAAATGTATGATTATTTTTCCACAATTTCAAATTGTATGAAAAACTCTTCGAGGTGCACACCCCCATGTTCCACACTAATTTCGTGCCAAATTTCATAAAAAACCGTCGAGCGGTCCCTACGTCAGACACAGACAGGCAGATATACTTGCTGCTTTATTATTAGTAGAGATGAGTAAGATTTAAAACTTTTTCTGCAGTGTATTAAACGTTCATGTCTTGAATAAGTTGGCTGATTCTAACATTTCCGAATCAGTGGTTCGCTAGCCCCTAGTGGTTCACGTGCTATGGAAAGGAGGTTTGCGAAAATAATTTTACAATGGCGGAATTCGTAATTGCTAACGTACAAGAAAAAACGAAATAATACATTCACAATAGGAAGGAATATAAAAATGATTTTTTTCAATAAATTGTTTTCCCGATATTGCGTAAAAGTTGTGGACTGGCATAGGAATCATACCTACAAAATTTGAAATGCATTCATTTCTTCTGCTGAGTGAGTTCAAAAATTTGAATCTCAAAGTGGTATCGAAAGGTATTCATTGATTAATTTTAAATTTCGACCTCACGTTTCTCTTACCATTTCCCAATTGTTTCCTCGTTAGCGCGAAGAAAGAGTCAGAAATATGAATATTTACCCAGTTTATAAAATTTCCTATTTCCGACTCTTTGCGGCAACATTTGCATTATTTTCGACTAACTTCTCATAATCAGACCACAAAGTTTAAGATGTTTATTCACTTATTTAAAATTTTGTTACATTTATTACATTTTATCCCAACTTTTCCGCATTAACACACTGAAAAATTTTAAAATGTGTAAATTTTAATATTTCTGTAAATTTCCACAACTGTGAATTTTGAACCGAAAGATCTTTAGGGGTTCGAGAAATTGTGACATTTTGTGACAAGTGGAGGGGATGGGGTAACAAGAAGTGTGACACCACACATTTTAGTTGCTATAAAAACAACTAAAATCAGGATATTAAATTTATTTGAATGTTTTTTTAACTTTCATAACTTGATTTTAAAGTTTCATTGATTTCACTTTTATCGGAAACACCAATGCTGACTAAGTTTTTAATTTAATTCTAGTTAAAAGTTTAAAAGGAAACCGTTTTAGGCACATACACTTTTAAGATAAAATAAAGCGGGTCATTTTTTAAAATTCGAACAATTCATGTATTTTACTATAAAATACTAATAATCTTTGTGGTGTAAACCTTAATTTTATACAATTAAGTCCAGAAGTAATCATTATTATTGATATGCTTACAAATGTCATTAAAAGTTAAAAAATAAAATTATAACGTAAGTGGTTTGTTTCTGACAGGCAACACTATAAATACATATGCTGATGTAATGTAGAGTGACATGTAACAATGGGGGTAGGGGGATCTATTGAAGTGACATTTTATGACAAAGGAGGAAGGGGGTCAAATATATTGAAAAAATTGTGACGTCATTTATGAACGGTCCCTTACTTGTAACTTTTCACGTTATTATTTCTATTTTTTCCGAATAATACAAATAACTTATCTCTCACACACTTCCCACTATGCAGCATATGGCAAAGTCACAATAAACCTTTTTCTATCAAAGAACGCCTTTGAAAAACCCTTACGAAAGGATGAAAATGGATGCTATATTTAGAACAGCATTTTTTCCCTCGGTTATTATTCCTTTTCTCTAAGGATCTCGTAAAAAACTACATTACCGCGAAACGGTGCTTTTGAAAGTCATCTTTTGAGGAGAAAAGGTATTCTTTTGAGATAATAGTATGGCTATTCAAGACATTTGAAACTGAAAATAGCTTGTTAGTAAATAAACAGGCAATGCGTTCAAAAGATAACGCTTTTTCTTTCATGGAATACTATAAGAAATGTGCTTAAAAAATTAAAGTCCATGTAATAAGAAACTAAATGCATATTACTAGACGTTATTGTCTAGTAACGTGACAATAAAGATGTTTGTGAGTAATCTATATAGTATATAAAGCGAAACATCACTCACTTTCATAAATAATCATGAAATTTCAGGAAGTACAAATACTACAAACCTGAAATTTGGTATGTAGATCTTCTGTATTTGTTGTGTAGGCTTGTACTATTGAAATACATAGATATTTTTAAAAATACTTCTATATATTCTAGACAAACACATTACTATATTTAGAATACACTAACAGAAGATCATAATATACAGTGGCACTGCCGCCCATTGTACTGCTTCGTAGAATGGAAAATGAAACGTATATATCAACGATAAAGTAGAAGTAGTAGTCGCATAGAAAACATTGTAAGTTGAAGTAATTGTTGTAACTGCAAACAATAATTAATATGAAAATATGAATTAAGATAAGTATAAATATACTAGTAAACCCGGCGGTCATACGAAATAACCGATGTTCTATACTAAACTGCAAAGTTTCTTGACTATGGAGAAATATGCTGGGAGCAAACGAAGAAAGTAGTTCTCCACGCGTTGTCCGATTTTCGAGTTAAACTAAGCTCTTCGCTATAGAAACATGATAAGGTATTTTAAACCTATACATATAAAGCGTTTATTTGCCGAAATGTTCATAAAATGTTATATGTTTTCAATTTTACTAGAAGTGCAACGCGTAGTAATATCTTCATTTAGAACCGAACGCTCAGCCAATAAGAGCTCACGAGTAGTTGGCGATCTTCCCATGAGCGGTTTGGCGAGATTTAGAATGATTTATGTTAATGTCTGACTCGCTGGCTCGTGACTTTGCGAAAAGCTAAATAGTAATTATTATTCCATTCGTTAACATCGCTAATAGTATTCGTTCATTAATATCGTAATTTTCCATTAAAAACAAACTTACACAGGAAAAAAATTACGCTCAGTGGGTAACAGGAAGGAAAAAAATTATTTATTGGAAAAACGAAAGTGTTCAAAAGTCCAACCGTTTTTATGAAATATTGAAGGAAGAAAAGGATTTTTAGAAGAATATAATTTTCATGATTACATTAAGAAGAAATATATTTGATCCAATAAAATAAAGTATGATTATGTAAAAAGAAATAAGTTTTTTTAATTTGTTATATCTGTTTATCTTTCTCTAATAAACTGAACAAATGAGTTTTCAAAGGCGCAACGTGCCAAATAGAATGCTTAATCGGATTATTTCGCCAAGTTGGTGTGGCGTCTTTTCGACCCTCGTCCTTGTAACCCCAACAGCCTCGCCGTTTACTCATTTCTTCTGCCGCGCGTTGTGACGTCATTGTCAAGAAACATTGCAGTCTAGTATAGATATTATAAATTGTAGTCAAAATAATTTATGCAAAGGTGTCTGCTAATTCAAACTGAATTCCCAGGTCAGGCGGCGAGGACGCTCGTTTGCTTACTGCCCCACACTACTATATATTTATTACTATATAATCAAATTGTTTGTGGAAAATCTAAATTTATCACCGAAATAACTTATTGAAAATTTTATTATTCTTTTCAAAACAACAGTAACGAAACTGGGAAAAAAGAGCGCTGCCACTCTAATAAGAAAAATATGAAAAGGGCAGACGATAAATAAATCAATTAAAAAGAAAGAAAGGATTAAATTAAATTCGCGTAGACATTCATTTTTAACGGAGATTGCAGCGAAGCCTCGCTAAATATGCTAGATTAATGTTTCGATTATTATTAATATATTTGTTGCATTTTTACAGCAATGGCAACTGTGTTGATTTGTTTGTTCACGCGGCAACGGTAATTATATGGTTGGAAACGACGGCAACAATGCAAAAATAAAATAAAACGGGTCAAGAAAATCATTGAAAAATTAAAAAAAATTAATTTAAAAAAAAAAACAAATAGAGTCACAACTTTCATAAGAGTAAACATTAACCATGCCGAATGTGGGCCCGATCGGTTAAACGGCCTGGGATCCTTTCGCGGACAATAAGGCGCTTATACAGTGTCTCACAAAAGTGATGGGACACCTGTGCTTTACAAAAGGAAACTGTAATAAAATAAATAAATAAACATGTACAAATTTTTTGTGGGTGTATTTCATACTTAAATTTTGTAACATTTATTACATAACATACATTTTGTCAAAATATTAAAATATTAATTTAATAAAAATATAGTTGTTTAGAACGGATCAAAAATTAGCTCACATAAGTGATGGGACACCATTAGATATGTAACAAAAATCGTCTGAAATGAGCAATAAAACTATTTTTTGTGGGTTTTATTTTTACTCAAAAGCAATTGGCAATAATTTATAAAATCGTCTGCAGTATTTCTCTCCAGATTGCTTTGGAATTTTTGTGTTTTTTAGCTCTGTGCAGCCATGAATGCTAAATGAAAAGAAACTTCGCTTGAAATTCGAAAATTAATTATTAATTTGCATATTGAACGTGGAGAATCTATTAGAGAAACTGCTGAAACAGTTAACTTGAGTCATTCAACAGTTTTCAACATAATTAAACGATATAAAAAGAATCATATGGTTCAGGATAAAAGAAGACCTGGCCGGCCATCAAAGCTATCTAATGGAATAAAGCGAGTTATCGTTCGAATTATTAAAAAAAATCCAAGAATGAGTGCTCCTAAAGTTGCTGCTGATTTACAAGCGTTATATGGAGTAATTGTTAATCCTGAAACTATAAGAAGAGTAATTCCATCTGCTGAATATCACGGTAGAGTAGCCAGGAAAACATTCTTCGTAAGTGAAAAGAATAGAAAACTCAGACTGGCATTCGCAAAATCCAACATAAATAAGAATTCTGATTTCTGGAATAAAGTTATATTTGCTGATGAGAGTAAATTTAATATATTTGGTTCTGACGGTAGAATGTTGGTGTGGAGAAAACCCAGGGAAGAATTTCGTAAAGAGAACTTGGTGCCAACAGTAAAACATGGTGGAGGAGGAGTTATGGTATGGGGGTGTATGTCGTCCGCTGGAGTCGGCAATCTTGTTTTTATTGACAGTATAATGGATCAGTACAAGTATATAGACATTTTAAAGCAAAATTTGAAATCTTCAGCACGAAAATTGAGCCTTCATAATGATTTTAAATTCTACCAGGATAATGACCCCAAGCACACTGCTTTGAACGTTAGACTCTGGCTGATGTATAACTGTCCTGAAATAATAAAAACACCACCACAATCTCCAGACTTAAATCCCATAGAGCATATTTGGCAAGAATTGGAATCAAGAATTCGCAAACACACCATTTCTTCGAAACAACAATTAAAATCGGTGCTTCAAGAAGAATGGGGTAAAATCACTCCAGAATTCACACGAAAATTAGCCAAATCCATCCCAAGAAGATTAAATCATGTTTTAAAAGTAAAAGGAAATCCAACAAAATATTAAAATCTTTTAAAAAGTAAAATTTTTGGATAAATATTTGATGGAAAAGTAAGTGTCCCATCACTTATGTGAGCCAATTTTTGCTCCTTTCTAAACAACTGTATATTTATTAATTTAATATTTTAATATTTTGACAAATTGTATGTTATGTAATTAATGTTACAAAATTTAAGTATGAAATACACCCACAAAATATTTGTACATATTTATTTATTTCTTTTATTACAGTTTCCTTTTGTAAAGCACAAGTGTCCCATTACTTTTGTGAGACACTGTATATAAGAAATGAAATATATAACAGTAGATTATTCATGCGGAGTAGGTATCCGCTATGAAAGAATTTGTGAAAATTTTAATTACTTTTTGGATATATTTTTAAAATTTTTTTTTTAATTTAGTACAAAAGCGGAGTGTCACTCACTGATTAATACGAAATCTCTAAAAGTATAAATGTTACAATTTTCAAATTTGGCATGTAGATTCTCCATGCATGCATCCGCTAAAATGGAATTTTTGAAAATTCCTTTTTTTTTTGTAATTTCTTTTTTAAGCATAATTCACATAAATTTTTAACTTGAAGGTGAAAAAAATGTTGCACACCTTAATATTACATGTCATTTGAAAGAGTTTTTTTCTTTTGTTCAGGAGGATTCTTGTTTCATGCTTGTAAATAAATTAGAGCACGAATTATAAGCGTTTTTAAAAATATTGTTTTATGGTAATTAGCTTTAATTTTTTTCTGAAGTACTAAATATATTTGTACATAAAAGTGAATAGAGAAAGTTCTTTAAACTCTTAGCGCGGGCATCGCCTCATTGGTGCTCTTAGTTACTTTTAAAATGCTCAATTTCAGTAATTAGGAAATATTGTTAACTATTTGTTTGGGTAAAGCAAGCAGTATAGAAGTAAAAGAGACATTTACGTTAGAAGAAAGGAAAGGAAGCATTTTGTTAAAAAGCCTTTTAAATTCTTAAGAATATGAAAAGAAGTTTTATAACATTAGGAAATGAATAATTTGAACCTCTTTGGCAAGATATTTGAGAATTTACAAAACAACGGCGTATCTGATGTACAATGTTGATCCCCCCACCTTCAGAAAGCTCCCCCCCCCCCAACAGACTAATTCATAATCTCCACTAGCAGATTAAAGGTTTTACTGTAACGATCAACATATTACATGATTTTTAACACATCATTCCCATCAGCAAGCAGGTATAACTACTCTCATTAACAAACTGATCTGTCACTTAAAATCGTTACTCTCATTGAAAAACTGTTGGGTTATTTTACTCCCCCTAGCAACAGTGATAAACTCATTACTCATATTGACAAACGCATACAAGTCAACTCATTACGAAAATTAAAAGCAGTTTAGAGCAATTTACCACAAGTTAATTAAGACATCAGTTCTTGTGTGACAACATAATATATTGGGATAAAACTCGGTGATCGATGGAAGCAGTCAAAGTAAACGGTAAAAAAATGGTATAGTTCGCAAAGTGGAACTATGGCACATTTTATGGCATAGACGCGACAAAATTAATTTTCACGCATAAACAATGCCATTAATTAAAATAATACATTTCAAAAAAAAGTTAAGCTAGTACACGAAAGGGTTACTTCGTAAGTGCCACAAAAAGAGTTTGGATGGCTTAACAGAAATACTAAGTACTTTTCAATTTTTCGTGAAAGTCTCCTCCACCCCTGTTCATTATTCAACCTATTCTTGAATAACATTTTGCTATAAAAGTTATGATCTATTATGCAGAGTTACGTCCGGCTATTAACTGGTTAAGGGGGGGGGGGATAAATTATATTAGGTCTTTTGGAGAAGTATAAATTTCATAATACAATGTGGTTATAATTAAACGTCCCCTATTCAGGGCATCCTACAGCCAAAACCAGGTCAACGGATTTACACCAAAATTGGCATGTGGATTATACACGAGATGCGCTCAAAGAATCATGAAAAAGAAAGTTCTAAAAATGGCTGTTAGGGGGGCTGTTTAGTCTTATATCAGGGTTTTAACATAGGAAATGACCAATAAAGAATAAAAATAATAATATCAACATTTACTGTGCACTTTTCCGTCCATATTTATCATCTTGTCATTTAAAATGAAAGCTATAACAGTTCATCTGTGTGGCAAAAAAAAAAAAAAAAAACATATTTAGGTTATATGAATTTTTCTTCTCTCATAAATATTGATATCCTTATTTTTATTGCCTACTGGTTATTTTCTACTTTAAAACCCTGCTATAAGACTAACCAGCGCCCCTAACGGCAATTTTTAGAACTTTTTTTCTCACGATTCCTTGAGCGCATCTGGTGTATAATCTACATACCAATTTTGGTGTCAATCCGGTTCACGGTTTTAGCTGTGGGATGGCCCTGAACACGGGAAGTGTAATTATAACCACCCTGTATATATTTTTAAGATAATGACTTTTTTTTTTCTTATGGGCTGCTGTTGGCTTCTGCCAATTGCAGACCTAGTGCGTTCCCCAAAGATTGGTACCATCTCTTTCAGCGGCACCACTTTAAGTGTGGTACCATCGCCGCATGAATATTTCGACGTCCGGTTTCTCCACCTGAAAAGGCACGCACCCGGACTCTGTTGATGTAAAATTGCACTTGGAATTTTATTTAGTCGAGAGCATCCAAGCCAAATGTCTACTAAAGGGATCTTCTACATGCCGTATAATCATACGACAAGGACAATAAGTCGACATTTTATTTTTCTGTTCTAAAATAAGTTTACATTAAAATGATCAGTTATTATTTTTTAATGCCAACACATTCTGATTACGCAGAAAATATTTACACACAGA
Source organism: Octonoba sinensis (assembly GCA_038502835.1). Taxonomy (NCBI): domain Eukaryota; kingdom Metazoa; phylum Arthropoda; class Arachnida; order Araneae; family Uloboridae; genus Octonoba; species Octonoba sinensis. Next base: position 8,351,699 of record CM076606.1, on the reverse strand, counting down.
AAAAAAATTATTGGACTATTTATTATTTTTCAACAGTATTAATTCATTAAATCAAAGCACTTAATATTTTTACTGTTATATACACTAATACGAAAAGTATTGCACTAATAAGAAAATTAGTATCACGAAGACGAAAACTTACTCAAATTTTCTTGATCTTGATTATTCGATTGAATATAATTTGATTCGATTAGGATTCGCCCTCAAAGCTGTCTTTGCATTTCTTATATGCCGTATGAATAGTAATTCTATTAATTTACTTTTACAAGGCCAAAAAATGCCGACTACATCCATAACAATGTACAGACTTTGGATGAAATGTGAAATAGGAAGAAATGACATTGATTGCTTGAGGAATATTCGACTAGGTTTTAGTTCAGAATGAAAACCCCTCAGAATAGAACCCTAACGAATATTTATGAAACTGCGTGTGAATATTACGAAGCTTTGTCAAATTATGCGTGAAATCTTGCAGAGTTACGTACGGCTATTAACTGCACATTGGGGTTGTAATATACTATTCCACAAAGTAACAAACATTATTGTTTAATGTTTAGTTCATGCTAAGTAGAAATTTACTCCGTTCTGGAAGAAAATATTTAATCGTCTCAGTAAAAATTAAGTGTACAAGTCTTTTACAGCTTTTTCTTGTTAGGCCGACGAGATTAGAACATAACGGTTTATTTCCAACAGATAAAAAACAGTTTTTTAATTAGTTCTTGTGTTCATGTTATTATATCCTTTATCTAACAATCCTTATAATAATGATATTAATTATACTATTACACACTCCATTCAAAGTCACTAATTAAGAAAAGTGTTACTCACTATTTAATGATAAACCCAACAGGAAAAAACTTTTCTTTCAAAGTAAAAAAAATCATCGTGAAAATCCCAATTTAAAGCATTCAAGTGACACTTTAGAAAGTTAGTAGCGTAAATGTTGGCTTTATTACAGTCGGCTTTGATGTTCTTCGACATCACATTCTCACTTTTTAAAGAATGTTAATAATTAAACTCTTTCGCGCGTTAATAGAATGAAAAAAGCTGACCACCTGCCTAAGTTGATCACTTTTGTCAGGAACAGAATCAGCCCTATATTATATAATGAAGAGAAACCTTTATAACTTGACCACCTGTCTATATTGACCACTTATATACGCCAAATTTGGGTGGGAGTAATCTAAAAAACCCTTTGTAAGTTCACCGCCTAATTATTACTATTTTAATTGGTTTCTCTATTTTTGCAAAGATAAAAAAAAAACTGAAATAACTTCTCCAGGATATTTTTTATGCCATAATGTTACACCAGTATTTTTCTGGATGGATGACACATCAATATAAAGTTTGCTTAAACCTCTTTGTAAATTAAGCAAACGGGAAAATTACTATGAGCCCTCTTTTATTCTTTAAATAAGTTTCTTCTGTTTTCTTCTTTCTGATATAGCCACTTTGAAAAGTTAGGTATTTTTAGGAAATCCTTACCATCGAAAAGTAACTTACACATTTTATAAGATAATTAACCGAGTACTTAATTTTAAAGTTGTATAGGACACGTTGAAAGCCACTCAGGTTAAATTTCTCTAATGATATTTTAGATAATTGTGAAAAGACATCTATTTTAAAGCAACGTTAATATATGAAGCTATATTATATAGTTACAAATGTATCAATGCATAGTGTAAGAAATGAAGAAATTACAAAAAAAAAACCCTCCACCTGTCTAAGTTGACCACCAAAGTGCTTCACCGCAAGTGGTCAACTTACACAGGTTTCACTGTATTAGGATATCGATAATGAAGGCTGGCCCATTATAAGATCAATGTTTTACTAAATGCTCTAGTAGTGGGCACAGGGGTACAAAACAAAAAGGACATTGCACTTGTCGGAAACAATTTGTTCCACATAACTGATCGAAATCTAATAGTTACATTGCTCCAATCAGAACTTAAAATAAAGGATTGACAATTAACAAAAAATGTTATCAGAAACTTACCTGTTAGACAAAAACATGTAAATCTCATGTGACAATATGACTAAAATCTATAAGTTGAAAATTAGATCCCTACAAAGTCCTTTTTATAAGGTTTTATATAGCGGATATTGTTGATATATTGCTATTCTTACTATACATGATCATTTTAGTCTTTCTTTTCAACACATTTGATAAATCTGGTGACCCACTTTTGGTATGCCATAACTGGTACATGCAAGCTTTGCTATATCTATTTCTGCTGCATAACAATGCTCACAGTTGGTTATTTTCAAAAAAAAAAAAAGTATTATGACATTTTTATATTTGAGGTGATTAAATTTTACATAATAGTTTGAACAACCATTAAACAATATAGATTAGCAAAAGTGGTTCACTAATGGTGCGTTTACCTTACTTCAAACAAAGCGATTTCGTGATTGCGACTCAACGCCACTGCTCAACTCCTGTCTTGGGAATACCTGAAGATTGTAATCTTTCGGGAAAAACCACAGACGAGATTGAAATAGTAAAGACGGCATTTGAATTGCGACTCCAACAATACCACCGGAAATGACTTGCTGAGTAAAGGGCAATGTGGAGCATCGCGTCGCGACTACAGAAATGCATCGCTCTTGAAGTTAAACATCTGGAAGATGTTGTCTTCAAACCCCGGTAAGTGTGTTTGTATAAATATGTGATAAACACAGCTCTGTAATTTTTTCACACGCAAAGCGGAACGCCATTGTTTAGAATGAATGGCTGTTTAAATGCAATTACATCTGCCAATCCAATTTGACAACTTAAAAAAGACAGCAAATTAAGTGACTCAATTTTGAAGTTGTTCTTTAAGCAGATTTTCAAAGAGAGAGATTTATAATTAACTATTCACATATTTATTGAAATTTGCAGTGATTCTTTTGGTAATGTAATGAATTGTCGACCCTTTCCAATATCACAAAAAATTAATAAAAGCTTTAAATTATATTCCTACCGTCTACTATTCTATTTTGCACCGGCAGGGTGGCGTAGAGGTAAGGATTAAATTCCTAGTGCAATTTCGCTTCATTCAGAGCTCAGGTGCCGCCATCTGGGGAGCAACTGAGCATCAAAATTCTCAGGTGGTAATGGCATCCGGCGATAGCGGTTTTACTTGAAAGAATGGATGTCGGTTTCCGGGAAATGTACTAGGTTTGCAAAGGTTAGTCAACATACGCAGCCTCATTAGATGTTGTTGTTGTCGAGTCCTCGCGCATGGCGAGGAAGAATGGGTACGCTGCTCCTGAGTCTAACAGGGCCCTTACAGGCAGGAGTCTGAGCCCCTTTGAAAGGTCTCTTAATTTTTGAACCAGCTCCCAGATGAGAGACGGTCACCTGGGATTGGCACCCCCAGAGGTATCGATTCACGATCGATGGAGGACGTTAGAGCCACGACCTATTTACGTGCACCAGATCCCTTTAGCGTATACGGCCCTACAGGAACCAGCCGCGAGAAGTTGTCACCCTCGCAAACACTGACCTAAGCCTATGGTGCTTCACTTTCGGTGTTCTGCGGGAACCGAGCTTCTACCGACTGGTCCACTGCGGGACAGCTCCATTCGATAGAAAGAAAAAACTATTCTTTTTTGTAAAAAAAAGCTAATACCTTTACGTATCCCTGGTGATCTGGCAATTCTTGATATCTGATTTTAATGAAATTTGTAGGAGAGACAAAAAACTGTTTGAATCCCTAACAGCGAGCAATTACAACAGGAGATTTCATCATGCTTATTCACGTGATATAATTTTTTTACGTTTATTGTAGCGTACGTCAAGTCAATTAAATAAAGTTAATAAAAAGGAAAATCGAAAAAATTGTACATAGGAGGTATTGCCAGATCGCCCGCGATATTATGTGCTGACTAATTTACACTTGCACATTAAAAAGATTATACATTGAACTCTTGAAAACAAATTCTTCCCTTTTCCTATAGAGCTGAGATTAAGGAAAAATAGTTATAAATCCTCTCCCGCTGAGAATATCAACGGCAGAAAAGTTTCCGTGGTTACAAGGAAAACGAAAAAAGTTAAGTAAAAGCACTTAGCACAAAAAGAAGACTTCTCTAAAGTGATCATTAATTCGCTTTTCCAAGAAAAAAAAAAAGAAACGACTTTTGCACGCATGTCTTTTTTATGCTTTTCAAAAAGTTTTTGCGAGGACTTTCAGTAGAGTGGTCAAATGACCGTCATTTTCAGCTCAGGATGAGACTAAAACATCAATCATAGCTGGAAAAGAGAAAACTTTGCTGTCGTAATAATTTCTTGTCTATAAAATGCCTTGGAGCACATATCAAGGAAATAGGAATGTTTTCAGTTCTCTGTTTCACAGGAGGCACTGAAAACATTTTATTCAAAGTCTTCGAGGGATAAGGGGGTTCGGGAAATTGTGACAGTTTATGACAAAAGGGAGGGGAGGGGGTAGCAAGAAGTTTGGTATTACACCATTTTGCTTTCTGTAAAAACATTTAAAATCAGCAAATTAAATTTATTTTTTAAGTTTCCTTTTTACTTTCATAATTTGATTTTAAAGTTTCATTGATCATTTTGTATCGTAAACACTAATGATGATTAAGGTTTAAATATACTTTTCGTCAAAAGTTTAAAAAGGAAATTTTCTGAAGCATTTACACTTTAAAGATAAAGGTGAGTGGATCATTTTTTCAGAATTCAAACAATTAAGGGGGGGAAATACGTGTAAAACAGGCGTATTAAGAGAAATTTTCATGAAATTTTTTATCATATAAAGAATAAATATATTTTAGTGGTATTTTGAGGTTGTTTTATAGATATATTGAAGAATATTTTCTAAAAGTTTCAAACATTTTTCTTGAAAAAACCCGGAGATATCGGCTGCAGCACACTGTATGTCGCTACCCGTGTCGGCAGTTTGCGTTCATGCTGAAGGTCACAATTCTTACATGAAATCATTTTCTTTTAATTTACTTTTTTTTTATAAGTGTCTCTTCTAGTTGAACTAAACTCCTCACAAAAAATTGAAAATTTCTATTTTTTTAACATGGGAAAATTAAGTGCGATTTTTAGCGTTTTTTTATTTTTTTTTTATTTTTTTTTACAATAAAAAGAAGTAAAAATAAAGATATGTTCATGATGCTAGTTCAACTAGAGCGTATATATATAAAGAAACTGTGTGGTAAATTTGATAAGGATTGATCAAAAACTCTGCGAGCTAAAGTGTACGCAAATTCGAAAAAAGTAGTTTCGAGAAAAACGCGTTTGAAAAAAAGAGTGGTATTGAAAGTAAATTTAAGGCAGTAATGAATCATTTTTTTAATACTTACAGATACTAATACTTATAGAAATTTCTATTCGAGGTCTCAATCGTTAAAAGAAATAAAAGGACATCTGCTAACGTACTCTAATACCCTTCAGGTCATTCATGAGGGACTACCTGCTCAACTGCTCCAAAAGGGGCGCTCGCTCAAATGCTTATAACTTTTAAACGACTTGGAATTTTGCTTTGAAATTTTCAGGGTATATTATTGAATATTGAATAGTTGTAGAATCGATTTATGAAGAAATTTTTTTAAGACCTTTACACGTATTTCCTCCATTAATATATTTGACTGTTCTATACTAATTATCCTTTACGCTGTAAACCTTAATTTACTTTTATAAAAATTAAGTACAGATGTAATCATCATTATTATTATGCTCACAAATCTCATTAAATGTTAAAAAATAAAATTAGAAACGTGGTCTATAACGCAGTGCCTTGTTTCTGAACTGCAAGTACTTACGCTTATGTAATACAGCGTGTGACATGTACTACTTATGTGTGACATTTTGTGGTAGAGGGAGAGGGAGTCAAATATAATGAACAAATTTGTGACATCAATAATGAATGGTCCCTAAATTTTAAATAAATAATAATTTACGCATTAAAAACGGAATCATATTTATGTATTGTAAGAAATTGAAGTAATGAATAAAATATTTACAAGTGTATGCAAAATAAATGTGGCATAAACAGCATTATAACGCACAAAATATTCTAATTTGAATTGTTTACACTTGCTTCATGGTGACAAGATACACTTTGTTTTAAAGTTTGCGACTTTTAGAGATGGAAAGTGAAGCTCACAAAGCTCAGAGCTTATAAAGGGGATTATTACTTTTCTGACCTTCAGAGATAGGAGTTAAAGCTCAAATATTTTTGAATAGATAAATGAGATTTTTGCAAACCCCAAATCCGTGTATACAATTTATGAGAAGTTCATGCGAATATATTAATGAAGCAGTATAACTCTGCTCCAAGATAAAAGTTGTAAGCCTTCGTGAACACAATAAAAAGTAAATTGAAAAAATGTAAAATATGCACAAATAGTGCAAAAAACTGCGGTGTTTCAAAGTTTCAGGGAACTGACCCCCCCCCCCCCCCGTTTCCCCTTTTTCAATGCAAAAGAAATGAGTTTCTAGATGAAAAAATCCAACTGAAGCCCATTTTACATTGTCTTAATTTACTTTTTAACGCAGCTTCATTTATTTTGAAGAAACAAGTCTTAAATTTTTCTTGAGCAATTCAAAACTAACTCAAACGAGTTCAAGAATAACTTCTAATAAACCTTTAGATTTAAAATAAAGGATTTAGATTTTTTTTTCAAAAAAAAAAAAAACTGGAGGTTAGTAAAATACTCTCAAAACATCATTAAAATTGAATTAAAAAAATTGTTAAAAGTAACGAAAAGAAAAGTCAATCGGAACCCCAAACAACGTACAATATTGATTTCTTTTAAAACAAAACGCCGTTCTCATTTCAATTCTAAAAGAAATTCAGTGGAAATTAATAACATTACGTGGTGTTTCTGGTGTGGAAATGCATTTCTTTGACAGACACATCTATGTCTCTCCTCCCCAAAGAGGAAAAAAAATCACTTTATCGGAGTGCTTTCGCGTTCGCAATTTTATTTGAAAGACAGAGTTAAAAAGCTTTCATCTGGTTAAAACGACATGTGTACATTTTTTATGAAGGTGCATGAAGCGAATGTTTCCATGGAAACAATCGAAATACAATTACTGAGTTAAATATTTAAAACCTGGATTTGTTGGTAACTGTATTAAATGCTTTTTAACAGAAAGTTTTTTTTTTTTTTTTTTTGTTATATATTTCAAAAATTGTGCTTTGCGCAGTTTAGCATTTTTCGTTAAGAAAGGCAATAGTAGTTCATGGCAACAAAATGTTGAGTTAATAAATTTTCTATAAACTGAAAATTTCGGTAAGTAAATTTTTGCATAATTATCGTCAATAATCTGTGATGCATAAATAGTTTTTTAATTATAATTTTAGCCTTAAGCATTGAATTTTTTCGGCTGTTTACATAAATAGACACCAATGGAACTCATATCTTCATACATGATCTGTCGTCTGCTAGAACCGGATAACACATCAGCAATGAGAAAAATAAATCCGCCAACTGTATAGAATCTCCACTCTTTATCTTCTTTTACGCATTATTTTGAGTAGCAAAACACTTTTGCCGTGCATTAAATAAAAATTGCGCACAAAATAGAAAAAGATAAAGGTGTTTTGCATTTGATGAGAAATATTTCAGGAAAATAAATTATTTTATTTATGTGTCAACAGGTCGTGCTGAAGTAAAAAAAATATTATTAAAAAAATAATAATAAAAAAAAAAATTGAGAAATTTCGGACTACTTAACTGAAAATAGTCTTTTGTGCCAAATAAAATCTTCGAGAAAGTTCGGTGATGGAAAATCAGCCTCACTTATGTTTGTCTGTCCTTCGATTTAATGGCAAAGTTCGGGCAGATAGGCAAGTTCCGCTGATGGCGTCGAGGCTCTTTTGCGTTAGAACTCAATACAGAAATCTGACAAAAATTCGTAACTGCAGCATACGAAGATTTGGAATCGACTTTTTAGCATGCAAAGTACCTGAACGAGCTTTTGGCAACTATTTCGGGGGAAAAACTTCGAATTTTAGAAGGTGAATTTCGAAATATACAAAAACTTTAACATTGACTTAAATACAAGGTTCAAGGGACTATGAGAAACCTAGGAATTGAAGAAAAATTCGAACGAAAGAGTTCTAACTGAATATCTTTTACTGTTTTTCAAGTTTTATTTTTATGTGACAAAATGAAATTAACGAACTAAGTTAATTTCTACAGCTTTCGCTATTTAATTATCATACTTAAAGGAAAGCTTGAGAGAGAAAACATTCGTAACTCTTTTTTTTTCTTTTTTTAATGGTGTCAGCTTACAACATTGTGGCTAAAGTTAATTATTTGTTCTGTCATTTTGTAAGAGAATTAGGAATTTTTAAGAATAAAATTTATGGATGCTGTTTTTTTTCTTTTTAATAGGAAATATACAAAAAAATTTAATACCTAAAAAAAAAGAAACACTGGATAACACTGCAAAATTAACAGGCTTAATCATTTTCCACTTTAATAACTGGAAATAAACAAGAAGTTCCGTCTAGAACTATACGAGCCTACTTTCCCGTATACACCAAATTCAAATTTATAATCTAGCTATCTCTTTCTCTCTCTTTCTTATTTATCTTTAGTTCTAATTATTGAAAATATACCTTTTTCAACGGATAATACATATTCATTCACTCACTCATTCATTCTTTCATTTATTCAGCCATGCATTTATTCATTTATTCGTTACCTCATTCAAGTGTTTATTCATTCATTTACGCATTCATGTATTTATTCACTCATTTATTTATATTTTCATTTATTCAATAATTTATTCATTCATTCTTTTCCTCATTCATTTATTCATTGATTTATTCTTTCACTCTTTCATTTATTCATTCATTCATTATTTCACTCATTGAGTCACTGAGAAATATCCTTGAAAATCCCGATCAAAAATTTCATAGCAAAATAGGCTCGTAAGTTCTGGATAAACTTTCTATTTCTACATGTTCTACGTTATAAGAGCTTTCCGATAAAGTTTGTTCCAAGCAAATCGGTCCGTTAGATCAGGATTTATATAGGGTTGAAATTTCCCCGTAAGCTCTGTGTTAATTTTTTGAACTGTTCAAAAATGAACAAAAACTGTTCAAATCAATATTTCACGCCGAGAACTCCTTTCAATAAGCTTTCAATAGGAACTTGGCTCTTGTGCCCAGAGTTTACAGAATTTGCTTCAATTTCGTTCAAAAGTTATTAGGGGGGGACAGACCGACAGACCGACAGACAGACAGACCGACAGACAGACTTTTTCCCCATCTCAATACCCTACTTTCAAATTTTTTATTTTTCAATCTTTATTTAATTAATTCACTTATTTTTGACTTTTCTTGATTTTTAACGATATTTTCACGATACATTAAGCCGTCTTTCATGCTTTATTATTATTTTTTTTTACTTTTACGGGAAAGTAGGCTAATAAAAATAGTTTCTCTAATCAATTGTTTTGAAAGAAAATATTAAAAGTAGCAAAATTATTCTGCATGCTATTTTGAGAAAAAAAAAAAAAAAGAAAACTACCTTCAAATTACAGACTTATATATAAAATATAGAGCAATTTATTGATTGGGCTTTACTTGTTTTATTTATTTATATATTTTTTAAAACATGGTTGAGAAATTTCATATTAGGTAGTTCTTTCTAGAAACGTGAAACTTTCAGTGCACGATTAATCGGCAAAATCGGGAAGAAATAGGTTCAAGCAATATTTTCTGCATTTAACTCTCATGGTCTATGATTTATCATAACTTCCAAATCGACTTCAATCAGATTAGTCTCAAAGCCAGTCATTAAAACACCAGTCCTATTTTGCTGTGATAGGCAGCATCTGTCACTTACGCTGCAATTTACAATCCAGTATTCGCGGTTCGCATAATCCCTCATCGAAAATGCTTCCTGTCTGGTTCAGGCAACTGACATCTGTTTAATCTTAGGTTTCGTTCGCGAATGCCTATCAACGGTTTATTCAACTACGGTCAACAACGGTTTGTTCGAACTCAAATTCAATAATTGAATCCTTCATTTTAGAAAGAGCATATAATTTTGAAAATTGGTGCTTTGATTTAAAAAAAAAAAATTACATTAGAATTACAGTGTGTTTTAAAAGTACACATTTATCACGTTGACTTAATTTATTGTTATGGACTACAGACCTATAATGATACAAATTGCGCCTACCATTATATGCAAGGTAGAAAAATCGCATTCTGGTTGGTTGTCGGCCAACCACGTGATGATGTTCACGTGATTGTGGTCAGAAACGCTTTCGTGTTGGCAGCGTAAAAGTAGCCTTATTATTAATGATCAGACTATTATATCTTTGTTTGAGGTCAAGTATATTTTGAAGAAGCAATTTTTCAGTTTCAATTTCTAAAAATTGCGATTTTCGAAATGTGATGATGGGAAATGAAGATCATTTTTTGGAATTAGCACTAAAATGCATGTAGAAATCTATTATCAAAAATTAAAGCACATAAAAGAATTCGAATTTCGTATTCTTGTATTATTTTTATATCCTGATATTAAAAAAACCTTGTGGACCTTTCTTGGGGGAAGGGGGAGGGGGCGCAAAAAGTTTTAAATGAAGATAAATTTATCTTTCTCCTAAGAGAGAACTTTATACTAACATTTATGATCGAATTTAACTCTTAATTGCACGAAATAACAAATTTAGAATAGTGCTGTTTAGGTATTTTTCCGAAATCGAATTTCTGTGAGAAAAATTTCTCTGTGATATTAGAATATCACGCTGATGAATTATTCACGCTGATGAAAACAAAAATTGTTAGTTTAATTTTATACGCTTCTAAGGAAGTTATCGATATTTTCTGTTTTATTTAATTATTCACGCTAAAAATATTTTTTCTAAATTGAAGGTTTTACTAAAAAAAAAAGGCTGTAGCGCCCTTTTAGGAAATCCTTTAGTCATAGTATGTATTGTCTTGAATTTAAAATAAAAAATAAGAAAAAAAGATTTTGTTTGATACAGAAAGATTTCGTTATTCTCAGCACAATTATACGAGGGATTTTATCCCAAAAAATGAAAAATAAGTAAATTAAGCAATGAACAAGAAGTTTCGTCTAAAACTATACGAGCCTACTTTCCCGTATACACCAAATTTAAATTTATAATCTAGCTATCTCTTTCTCTCTCTTTCTTATTTATCTTTAGTTCTAATTATTGAAAATATACCTTTTTCAACGGATAATACATATTCATTCACTCACTCATTCATTCTTTCATTTATTCAGCCATGCATTTATTCATTCATTCGTTACCTCATTCAAGTGTTTATTCATTCATTTACGCATTCATGTATTTATTCATTCATTTATTTATATTTTCATTTATTCAATAATTTATTCATTCATTCTTTTCCTCATTCATTTATTCATTGATTTACTCTTTCACTCTTTCATTTATTCATTCATTCATTATTTCACTCATTGAGTCACTGAGAAATATCCTTGAAAATCCCGATCAAAAAATTTCATAGCAAAATAGGCTCGTAAGTTCTGGATAAACTTTCTATTTCTACATGTTCTACGTTATAAGAGCTTTCCGATAAAGTTTGTTCCAAGCAAATCGGTCCGTTAGATCAGGATTTATATAGGGTTGAAATTTCCCCGTAAGCTCTGTGTTAATTTTTTGAACTGTTCAAAAATGAACAAAAACTGTTCAAATCAATATTTCACGCCGAGAACTCCTTTCAATAAGCTTGCAATAGGAGCTTGGCTCTTGTGCCCAGAGTTTGCATAATTTGCTGCATTTTCACCCATAGGTGCTAATGCTAAAATTTTTTGAACTGTTCAAAATTGAACAAAAAATTGTTCAAATCAAAGAGTAAAATATGGAAATGAGATGTCTTCGCCGAGATCTTTCGAATGCAAAAAGAATTTTTCCAATCGGACAATTCGTTCAAAAGTTATTAGGGGGGGACAGACCGACAGACCGACAGACAGACAGACCGACAGACCGACAGACACACGTTTTCCCCATCTCAATACCCTACTTTCAAATTTTTTATTTTTCAATCTTTATTTAATTACTTCACTTATTTTTGACTTTTCTTGATTTTTAACGATATTTTCACGATACATTAAGCCTTCTTTCATGCTTTATTATTATTTTTTTTTACTTTTACGGGAAAGTAGGCTAAAAAGGTTGACTTCTTATATGTGTAATTATCTTTTTCTTGAAAATTAGAGCTACCTCCAGTAATTTTCAGCTTCGGAGGGCTGGCGATGGTTAAATTTTTTCCCCCAAATCAAACTACTATACCATTTTGGGTTGTCGTTGGCGATATTTACATATTTTTCTCTAAAACAATTTTTATACTCATAACAAACAGATGTGACGTAATTGATTCGGCGAAAAAAAAATTTAAAAATCGCCCCCCCCCCCCCCCCCGAAACGGGAAAAGTACCCTACCTCTTTTTTGCAGCAGATCCTTCAATAGATGGTAAGCTTTTCTTTATTGTGCACCTATGAAATATAAAAACTTCTTCATTAAAAGCAATTCAAATCAGCCTTTTTCTTTTTGCTCTTTTTAAACATTTTACTTACCTTTTACATATATGTACGGCACTACCTGTTTGCATCTCAATAACAGTGGCGAGACCCACTCGAATATGACCGTTCCAGCTCTGGAATTACTCCGTTGTGAATGCAGACTGAGTTTGATAAATAGCGCTAATTGACAATCGCTAAGGGAGTCCCTAGTTGAACAGATGTGAATGGACAGAGAATTAATTTCAGTGAAGTACCCCTTCAAGCGTAAATTCTCGCTTTCAAAACAGGCAGTGCTAATATTCAAAAATTAAGTTTTAAAAATTTATTGGAAATAAACTATATCAGCTTTTGAATGATTGGCATTAGTAAAAAAGCGATTGATAGTAAACTTACTTATTGAAAATTAAAAGTTTATTTCAAAAAAATTCCTAGTTAGATCAAAATTAAACTGGTTCTTTTACGCTTTTGCTTTAGAGTTTCAGTATTAGGTTACCTCTTAGTCTTGAATGAATTCATAGTCTTAGAATGACTATGATTTTAATAGTATGCTTATAAAAAGTATGGTTTTTGTTGGTTTATGATTGTTTTTTAATAATCAAAGGGAATTTTACATTATAAATTTTCATTTTAAAAGAATAAATTCGTTACAATGGGACTACTGAAATAATATGCTAACAGATTAACTGTACTACGAAGAAAAATGGCGCATTACATCGTGAAATGCATTGCTTGTTCATTGCACTAAAAAAGCAATTGAAAATTCCAATATTCGAATAATCTATCCAAGCCTAAAATATAGAATTTGTTTCTTAAAAATAGAACAGAAACATGGAACGCTTCTAACAACACACAAATTATGCAATTTTCACCTTGTAACTAAGGTTTTCATTCTATTATATTTTAAATGCAAATTTTGCTCATTCATATTAAAATGAAATGTTTAGTTACAAATAATTACTTTATGATATAGATCTATTATACATTTAAAGGTCTCAGACATAAACCTAGTGCAGGATTCGGGCTGTTTTAAACTGATTTTTAACCGACTTCACAAAGAAAGGAGGTTATACATTCATATTGTATGTATGTCGTTTTTTTTTTTTTTTTTTTTTTTTTTTTTTTTTTTTTTTTTTTTGTTTTTTGTTTTTCCACTCATAACTTCTCACCAGATGTGCCGGTTTTCATGAGTTTTTTTTCAATCGATCGAGGGTGGTTTCCCACATAGGTCCTATACTTTCGTTTGACCATATTCGACAATTAGAATAAAAGTTATGGACGGAAATGTAGATTTTTTTTTGTTCTTTCATTCATAACTTTTGACTAAATGAACCGATTTTGATGATTTTTTCTTTAATCGATAGAGGGTCGTCTAACTCAAATTTGACTACATTTTTTTTTTAGAAAAAACGTTACGGGCGAAAAACAAGTATTTTTTATTTTAATTGGAAAGGCTTGGCTTGATTTTTCTTTGTAGGGAAAACTATTAATAAATATAAAAGTCATTGTAAAAAAAGTGTTTGTTGCCATTGGGCTATAATATTAAAAGTAGTTTGACTGAAGACTTCTCTGAGGCAAAAATTAATTCAATCAGTTTGTTTTGCTAAAATCGACTTCAAAACGGAATTGATCATACAAATGATTAGTTTTTAGTGCCATTCATTTAAAGAAGGTTTGTCCTTTGATATGGATTTTTTAGAAATAGAGTATTTATATAAAACATGTATTTACACAAAAAAGAATAAAATAAAATGATTTGTATAAAACATAGAACCGACTTCAAATTACAAAATGCTCTGAAAAGTGAAAAATAAATTAATTATTTTAACAACCTCGATGTGCCTTTTAAACATAGTTTTAGAAGTCGGTGCAAAATTATGAGTCTAGTTACTGTTACACCATTTTTTACTTCACATTAGAACTGTTGCTAATTCTGCAAAAATATATATATTTGTAACTGGATTCATGATTACAAAAGAATTTATCTATCCTCATTTTGCACCGACTTCTAAAACTATGTTTAAAAGTCACATCGATGTTGTTAAAAGAATTAATTTATTTTTCACTTTTTAGAGCAATTTATAATTTTAAGTCGGTTCCATTTTTTTTATATAAATCATTTTATTACAATTTTATTACGCTTTTATTGGTTTAAGTTGTATATAACCAAATCTTGTAGTTAAATTTTCAGCCACTTCCAGATGTCCAAATTTTTTGAAATTTTATACACGTATCAAGAACCGATGACAATGTAACCTAGTGGTCTGCCTTTCTTAGAATTCGATTTCGCTCTTTTTTATTCCAATTTTGAGCGAAATTTTCACACAAATTCCTTAATATGAGCGCGAAAAACCCCTTGCACATATTAACATTTTATATCAATCGAAAGCTTGTGTTTTTTTCACACGATGGAACTATTTTGAAGTTTGTAAGTTAATTAAAACACGAGCTATAATTTTTTTGGTTAAATTCTCTAAGGCTTTTCTAGGCGAAAAATAAAAAAGTCATTTTTATAAACGTGTTAGGCTGTTACTCTTTTCAATTTTTATATTTGATTCGAATCCAATCATTTACTTTCTATATTGTGTGACCACATGAGTTATTTCTACATTAAAACACGCAAGTTTTTAACGCAAATTAAAATCCTATATAAAGAAAATAAGTTGAATTATTTGAGTTGATGCAGAGGTTGTAGTGAGATGATACTATTTACTTTCTTTATGTTTAACTATTGTCTGATGCCAAACGTAATAAAAAAATTTCTTAATTGTAACTTACGCAGCAGGTTTAACTCATGATGTAGAGGTGGATTTCCAGCCGCGACAGTCTTATAACCGAGAAGCTACACTTACAGGGTTTTACTGCTTGTCGCACATTGTCTAGCAAAGCGCAAAACTGCTTCTTGTCAGAAGGATTTCAGTCATTGTTCTGTAAATATCCCTCCACTGTTGAAACACCACCGGAAGAGAAGGCCAAGTATCTCCGTAGACAACGTCGTCACAAATATGTGAACTATAACAATAGGTCTCATTAAGCGCTTCAAAACATTTCATCTTTTTCGGACTAATTTGTGTAAGGATATTAATTACTGATTGATTTTACACTTTAAATTCATGTTGGAATATAAATCATGAATACAAGAAAATGAATACAAAAGAAAAATATTTTATTCAAATCACAGAATACAACGTTGTTTTTTTTAACCAAACTTTTGTACAAGCAAGCATTTATGAATCGATTAATATTTGAAACTTTTTAATGAAAAAAAATATGAGAATAAAACACAAATTTATTTATTTATTTAATTTTCTGAAACATTTTCACGAGATAAACGTATCTTTAAAGTTATTGAAGCATAAATGTACTTCAAACCATTAAAAAAAATTAGAATTTCTTTTAAAATATGAATCAAACATAATAAACGAAGACATTGTAAACACTACTAGAAAATCAAAATACAGTGTAGTTCTGTAGTTAAAGCAAGAAATTAAAAGCGGAAATAAAAGTCCTGCATTTAGAAAACAGAGTTTGCACCAGTTTTAGAGTTTGATAATATCTAATTTAGAATCAAACATTTCAGAAATTCTGAGCACATAATTAGAAGAAAAATGCAATTCACACACATTTGAATAACTGTGCTATATTTTACTGTTGCTTTTATGTTACAAAAAGTCTAACTGAACGTTTTTTAGGTTAGATGGGTCACTCCCTCCCCCCCCCCCCACACACACAACAAAATATACAAAATACAGATTGAACTTATTCTACGTAAAAAGATACAATTTAAATTATTGAGAAATAAACTAAAATAAAATGAAATTATTCCTGGTTTGATATAATATACAATACGTCAACATAATTTTAAATTTGACATTTCGTATACTTCAATTATAGTGTTTTTTTAAAAAGCAGTCATTTTTTAAGTTTTTAAAAAGTGTTACATAATATGTGCCAACTTTGTTGCGTACTTCAAGGTGTAAACAATTTGTAAACTCCTTGAAACAACTACAAATTCTATCTTAGAGCTATTGGAGATATTTTAGGTAAGTTTGTGTTACTGTTTTTTTTAAATTTCTTTCTTTGTTTTTGCAATATTAGTGTAGTAGTCAATTTATATTATAAATTTTCATTGCTATTTTTGTAGCAAATTTAAGAAATCGATTTATTATATCGTTAAAGTTCTCGTTGGAGACAAACTGAAAAATAGTCGCCAAATCTTGATTACAATGCTATGTAGTGTATTTATGGTATTGCCAATGCTCGTGTTGGCGGCACGCAGAAATATCGACCACAGGTGAGACATAAAAAAAAATTCTATCAATAAAATGAAAGAGTTTTAAAATAAATTATACCTGAACTTACTCTAGAAGACTTTAATGGTTTGAAGTCTTATCTTGGAATCCATTTCGACGATTTATCCAACCGTGATGGCACTTGGAAACTTAAATACAGAGAATCTATGCTTTGATGCGTAATTGGAATTTAGTACAGATTGCACAACAACATGAAATAATGCTTCTGTATATTGAATCAGAAAGCAAATGCTCTATATGAATCTTTATAGAAACACATATGCTGTATGAAATAATTTCTTGGGTAGTGATAAAACGTTCAGCAAAATTATAACATTGATATAGAAGCTTCGTTATTATACAGCTTCAAATTATTAAGAACAAAGAATTGTTGCCATTTTTGTTATTTACAATAAATATTTAGCGGTAAAATAATTTTTTGGTCTGAGTACAGTAGTAAAACATTTCAAACAGTTGTTATTGTTTGTTAGCGTTCACCTACTTGTGGTGGCGTCTCTATGATATTCCACTTGAGACCTCAGGCCTTGTGTAATGTCGCTGGTGTCGACTGTTGTCGCCAAGAATAATAACAGTAAAATCATTCTTTTCAAAATGAGGTTCATTAACGAAATTAATGTTCAATGGTTTATGCAGCCAAGTGCAAGCAACTTGTGTGATTCCGTTACCTAATACCGTGTTAATTCTTTATTCAGACATTCATTTAGTTTATTTTTTTTAATTTACTGATGGATTTGTTAAGCTATTAAATGTCATATATTTTTTCGTTTATTTACCTATTGAGATGTGTATTTATTGATTCACACACTACCTCAATTTTTTATTCGTGCTCATTTTATTTACTTAGCTGCAAACCATATATTTCAGTAAAACATAATTCCATCAATAGAAATAATAGCAAAACTTTTATCACGAACTCTCGCGTTTCTCGATGCAAGAAAAGCATTAACATAAAAGAATAACTGCATCTCTTTTCAAATCGTCTGCCCGTAAGGTCTTCTGTTCGACATTCGTTCCTGCTCATTAATGGCCTCCATTCTTCCGCTGGATGCTTTTATCCTCGTTAACGAGTAAGCGCCATTAGTATGAGGGCGTAGTCAGATGATAGGAGGGCCGTATCACACGATATTCAGGTGGATAGAACTATATGATGACCCACAATTACATCGCCTAACAACACCGCAATTCTCCATTCAGGAAGAGTTTCAAACTTGGTTGACTCGACTACAGGGGAGGGTGATAACGTTTAGGAAACATTGCGGTTTTTTCCCCCACTTTCAAAATATTTCCCTTAAATGTTTTGCAACAAAACAAAAAAAAAATTATAAACAGAAGGGACAATAACTATCCCTAAGCGGTTGAAAGAGTGATAATGTTTAGAAAACATCATATCTTTGCAGATTATTTCCCTTACATGTTTTGCAATATAATAAAGAACATTTTTCAAGCAGGAGTGACGATAGCTTTCGATGCGCGCAAACAAAAACTTCAATAAAGGACTCTCTCTTATTTTATTTCTCTATTGAATGCGGGCCCAACAGTAGTCAAAAAGAACTTAAAAATGGATTCTTATTAAAGGTTGTAAAGCTAGCTAAAAAAAGTTATAAAAAGGTAGAAATAGTTACACCACGATTAGGTACCATCTAATTGTCTTGGGTAATGTAAACGTTCAATCAATTTTTAGTATAAACTAGGGGACTCCCGCCCTTGCTTGCTATCACTCGCCAACACTCAGAATTACTTACACAGATCCTTCGGATCGCTACACGATTTCGAGCAAGCTTCGCTCGCTCATTACAAACTAAATTGTTTTAGAATATCTCTATGGGAAAAACGGTTCTCTGTCAGAAATAACATTCTATATTGCAGACAACTCTTTGGAATCGAAAATATACATCTTGTAACATAATGTACATAGATTTTATACGGTGTCAGAAGCTTGGCGAGATTCAGAATGTCCTCAAGTGAAATCTCTACTAATAATAAAGCAGTAAGTATGTGTGTGTGTCTGTCTGTGTACGGCGTAGGGCCCAGACCGTCCAGCGGATTTTCATGAAATTTGGCACGAAATTAGTTTGGAACATGGGGGTGTGCACCTCGGAGAGTTTTTCCTGAAATTCGAATTTGTTCTTCTTTTATTCCAATTTATAGCCGAAAGTTTCATAAAATAGTCATTTTCTATGGGAAGGAATTATCGCATCGTTTCGAGCTTGATACCGTTGAAAAGCGCGTGAAAAACTACCTCGGACAGAGCTTCGCTCAACGTGCGAAAATTCGAAGCCCTCTAAATTAACTAGAAAAGAAGTTATAAGCATTTTTCTCTGCAGTTCGAAATTATTTTTTCACGGTAATTAACTTTAATTTTAATTGTTGCCATGCCGACTGACTATTGATCCTTTTTCCTTTTAACGAATTAAAATTTCTTGCTTGCGGTTTTTAGCATTTTGAGAAGCAGCCGATTTTTAATTTATTTATTTCTTTTTTTGGATTTTGATTATTATTTTTTCAAAACGAATTAAAATTTATTTCCTGCGTCTCACAGGCGATTGATAGCTTTGTTTTGATTTCCTTATTTTGACATGTATTTTACGGGACTATTTTCCATACTGCACAGGGGTTTTTAAAAGAAATGTTATCCTTTATAGCGATTTTTGTTTTTCCCAAAGCTTATTATTAATATTTATACTTTCATTTATTTACTTTTTTTTTTCTCCAGTGAATTAGCACATATGTTATTTTCCTATTTGAGCTCGGATGAAAGGTTTATTCCGCTTTCAAACCTTTGCTTGCAGCTGTTTGCTTCTGCAGGCTACGAAATTTCGTCTTTCTGTTTTAAGCCGGGTCCAGACGCTACGTTTTGCACAACCTTTTTTCTGCGCAGTTCAACACATTGCAGATAAAACGTTGCGTGTAGATTGGAAAAGTGCGCAGTTTTGAGTCCGGTGCGAAGACTGTACAGTTGCAGCGATAACTGAGCTAGAAAGCATATGTCTTTGAACTGTGCAGACAAATTGGCACATGTAGACGGTAGCACCCCTTCCCGATTCATTTTGTTTCTCAGTTTCAATTCGTCAGGCGACAATGGCCGACTTTCGGCAATGTTCTCGGGAGTTTCTCACAAAATTTATTGCATTATGCGAAAGTTTCCCACGCGTTTGGCGTGTAAAATCCAAGGAGTATAGTGACAAGGATAAAAAGGGGGAGGCTTATGAGAGTTTAGTGGAAAAAATCAAAGACATTGATGCAACCGCAAACAGAGAAACATTTGTAAATAATTAATTCTTTGAGAAGTGTTTACCGGAAATAATTGGCAAAAGTTAATAAATCGATTCGATCTGGGGTTGGAGACGAAATTTACAAGCCATCTCTCTGGTACTTTGATTTGTTACATTTCCTAAATGATCAGGAGACACCAAGGCAGTCTAGGAATACCATGGATGAAAATAAAGAGATTGCAGTTGTCGAACCACCAGAACAGGCAACAAAAAAATATTTATTTTATGTAATCATTTGACCACTTTGAACGCCGGGTTCTTCTGAGACGTTCCAGTCTTTTTTTTTTTAACATGACACCATGTCATAATTGACCAGAGTAGTACCTCCTTCATGACGATATCGCACAAAACTGAGTGAAATATACAGATATCTCTGCACTATGTAGACGCATAAAAAACTGCAACGTTTTCATTTAGTCTTAAGACTGCGCAGACAAAAGGTTGTACAAAACGTAGCGTCTGGACCCGGCTTTGTCAATAAATAATAGATAAAAATTAATTGTACTAAAAATTTATTAATTAAAACTATTCTAATTTATTATAATCTTCCTTTTTGTGAGGGTACTTGAGCAAAACAAACAAAATGCGTTTTTTTTTTTCAAATATTTTCTTTTTTGTTTTATTTCGTTTCTTTCTTTCCTTTTTCCTTTTTTATTGTGCGTTTTGTAAAAAAAAAAAAAAGCTTAAATGTGTAGGATCTCCGGCTGATTGCCGTGGGCAGCTAATCTTTAATTATATGGAATGCTATACATTTTAATAAAATAACATAATTTGCATCTAAAAAAGTTATCACTATATACACAATGGCAAACCGACTGGTCTTTTCATTTTTTAACACGGGCATAGCCGTGCGGGTACCGCTAGTTGTATATAAAATTACGAAGGTAATATGATTGCTCGGAAATTTAAAGTAAAGCGAATTGCATCCTAAGGACAAAATTCAAACAGCAATAGGCGTATATTTTTACGTACAAATTTTATTTATTATAGTGAATCTTGGTTTTATTAATTAGTGACTTAATTCGTCGGTTAAACTATTTGCCCCTTTCGAACCATACGACGATTCGAGCCAAGATGATAAGTGAACATGAAGAAGAAAAGCATTTACGCAAAACAAACTTTTAGAAACAGAAAAACTAAGATGTCTGAAAGTAATTTAAACGTTGAAGGCCTGAAGATCAATCTACATATAAGGTAAATGACCCGGTACACAGTTAAGAAAATTTTCTTACTTTTTTACGTGGCAAAATTTTTTCAAGGGACTTCCATCAATATTTGCATATTTAGCTTAATCGCCAACTATTTCTCTAAAACTTAATTACCTATAAAATGTCATTTGATGAAAAATTAGGATTTTTACGTCAAATTTACTAAACATTTAATTTGTATCTATAGTAGACATTTATAAGACACGTATTTGCATTAGTAGTGGACAGAAATTAATATTATCTGTTTTATGCTGTTAATTTGGAGAAAAAATTCTAAAAATAACTAAGGGACCATTCATAAGTGAGGTCACGCTATTTTCCCATATACTTTCCCCAAATCCCTAACCTTCTTATTGATCGGCTTTATTAAAGAGCAGCAAATGTGACCGTTGTGGAGGCAGCTATTGAATATTATGATTCATACACTTACATAGATGCTCCACGCCAACTTTAGTTCTATTAACCAGCACAGGGAATCGTTCGCTATAGGTTCTGATAATTTCATTCAAGTTTAATGTTACATTCGCTTATTTTAGGAGCTTAAAGATCTAAGTGTCCACCACTAGAGCAGTGTCCACTAAAGGGTCATTTACCTTACATTTAGTATATATGTAGGGTCATTCCACGGCAACGGGCGTTACATTTATACAGCATTTTTCAACTTCAACGAGCTTTCTAACAAATTTGTTGGGTATTTTTTAGGTTTTTTAATTTTGGCTAGTAAAAGTACATGTGTTCTAAGTATGCAAAAAATTTTTTGAAGATATATATGTATTTGCTGTCTGTTTAAAAAAATGCTGAAATTTCGTTACGGGTGTTACTCTTCGGGTAACACACGTAACGAAATTTCAAAAAAAATTTTAACATACAGTAAATACATATATATCTTCAATTTTTTTTTGCATACTTAGAACACATGTACTTTTACTAGCCAAAATTAAAAACCCTAAAAAATACCCAACAAGTTTGTTAGAATGCTCGTTGAAGTTGAAAAATGCTGTGTAAATGTAACGTCCGTTGCCGTGGAATGACCCTGTACATCTGTCTCGATGGTCAAACAGTCCTTATACTGAGAAGAGGATATTACTAACTGATCAAGTTCAAGCTAACAACTTTTGGAGATTTTAGTGTTGCTTCTTGATAACGGTTTGTGACGTTTAAATATTTCAATTAGTCATAATCTGTTCTCCTTATAACGGTATGACCACTTAATTAGTTATTTAATATAATGCATTTTTAACACAAATTAGAGATAAATTTTATCTTTATGCACTCCTTATCCATATGAACTTGTACTATGCCAAATCTCACACTCAATTTGCTCAAAAAGAGGTACAAAGATTTTGCTTCATGTATTAATAATTATATTATTAAGTCGCAGAATGTGAGTAAAACGGTGAGAATTTGAAGAGATTGTACTCTCTCATCGTAAAAAAGTCTGCCAGACAAAAATTAGAGGAATGTTTAGAAACTTGTTTTTACTCCTATGAAGATTTGTTATGAAGAAAATTTACCATGAGCAAAAATTTCTGCAAGGTATGATCACGTGGGTGCCGAAAGAATATTTCAAAGGTAATTATAAAAAAAAAAAGGCGTACCTCATTATGAATGCAAAATTAAAAGAAATAACAAAATTTTAACAGTGTGTGTGCCTGTTTCTAATTATTTTTTTTTTTTAAAACGGGGTAAGTTTTATTCGAAAATCAATTACATTAGGGGAAACATTTACAGAAAATAAACTCTCAAGGACTTATAAATCCTTCAAATGGATATTACACTTTGTCGAAAAGCGGAGCATTAAGTAAATATCCAACAGAAATGAATTAAGTACGAAATGCCTTAAGTACGTATCCACTCGACAACTCCTGAAAGAGATGTCGAGAGGGATTTTGAGAGCCTATTTAGAAGATAAAAGTCAGAAAGGAAGGTTTCAAGCGAAGAGGGTTGTTCAGAAGAAAAAGGAAGAGTAAATAAATGTTTATTTTAATAGTGATTTTAGCTTTTACATAACGTTCATGGCACCGAGATGCCAATTGTGATATAAAAGAAGTTTTTGATACAATTTTAGTCTGTCTTTCACAACATGAACTCAATTAAGCATTATTTGAATAATAAAACAAAGTTCCTGTTTTAAGAAATTCAGCATCTGTTCTGGCAAATGCGGCTTTAATAGAAAAAGGTATTTTCTGACAGCTTGATAAACGTGTCTAATTCCCTGTAAACATTATTGGTGTTACTGAACGCCATTGTTGGTGTTCAGTTGGCGTAAAGTTGAAAATTGCATTTTTGTTATGTATTTCAAATTCTTTTGAAAGTCTGTCTAAAAAAATACATTCAGCAGAATGTTTTTTTTTATCATATGATGTTCGTTAACTCATCTACGCATCAAAAATTCATTAAACTAAACTCATTTGCGCGCCAACCCTTTTGGGGGCCATGACCTACTGTGTCCATCCCAGTTTTCGAGACCGAGGGCCCTGGGGTGCTGAAGCAGAAGTTCCGGTCAAGTGGTCAGCCTGACGCGGAACCCTTAGTGCTTAGTTTCCAAGCATGCTTGCTCATTTTATCGACCCCATTGCAGGGATGAAAGGCTGAGTCGACCCTGCCCAGCCCAGGAATCGAACCCCTGACTTGTGGCATGGTAACACGGAAGGCTACCACTCACCCACTGGGCTTCCAAAAATTCATTACGACTGCTCATTTATACTACTTTCATAGAAATGAGAAATTGCACTGAAATTTAGATACGAAACGGAGTTGACAAATTTCATGTGCTAAGGGACTGTCTATATTTTTTTAGACAAGCACATTTACACTGTTAGAAATTTCATCATGCAATTACGGTTAAATAACCGGCAGCAGTCTGTCCACCTAATTCACTGTTAAATTTACGGTTTGGAAGATTTTTCTTTCTTTACGGGATCTAAACCATTTCCAATCAGCTTGGTTAAAAAGCCGTAAATACAAAAGTTTACGGTTTTTATAACCATTTAAAAATAGTTTTAAAACAAAATCTTGACCGTTTTTGAACCATTTCGGGGCGTAGAATCCGTAAACGAAGTGCTTGGGACTCGAACCCGGGGGTGTGGTGTACAAGCTTTCCTCTTTATCCACTTGGCCATCTTCACCACGTACAGCTGTCGTTCATGCATCAATAAATCTTCTTTTCCAACAAAAAAACTGCATTAAAATTGAGATTTAAAGTTTATGATTGGATCCAAATTCATTTTTGGTCTAAATTTACTGCATATTGACGAAAATCATTTTAGTTGCTGCAAAAAATTAAAATACAAACAAGCTTCAGCAGCTCAAATGAGGGATTCGCTGATTCACAAACAGTTCGGGAATCCGATGTCTCCAATTTTTGATTTACGTGTGTATGCGTTTCTATTTAGTAACCACCACTTAAGCCTCTTTTTTTATATACACATGCAGATTTGAAGTGATAAATTTTTATTCATATTTTAACGACAACGTATGACCGGTAAGGTTTCGCAACCAAAATGGACGCCCGATTCTTATTGAACGCTTGAAAATTACGGTTAGTTAAGCGTTCTTTAGGATAAACAGAGAATAAACGATTTTTTTTGCAATCAGCGGTTTGAGTACCATCGTTTTAATGGTTATTCAACTGCTGTAATTAAATATGGTAAAATAACAATCAAATAAATGGTTATTTTACTATTTTCTTACGGAAATTTTTAACAGTGTAACAAAAAGTTAAAGTATATCAAAAATGAATAATTTTCAATACACCAATTGAACACCAAAAATCGTCTTCAGTAACACCAAAAATGGTGGCAACTGAACGCAAAATTTTTCCAGTGTAGTTTTAAAAACCCAAACAAAGTGCTTTAAGATTCTCTGTCTACTTATAATTCTTGGGCTCAACCTAATGTCTTAGCGTCATTTCAGATGATTTAAACTACTTTTCCATAAACAAATAAATAAGCAAATAATAATAATACATAAATAAATTTAAAAAATGTATAAATTAATGCTAAATTTATTTTTAAAACGATCATATTCAGCTCACTGTAGTTACTGCTAGAGCCGCACTTTTCTGATAACTTGAAACCCTCTTCATCCTCCACATACAAGCCATTCAAATTGACTGTCGATATACAAAACAGTTTTGTTTCTGCTTGATATTGTTTTTTGAATGTCCAACCTACCCATACCCAAGGTCAAGATTAGGGTAATCGATTTTGCAAGATATCGGATATCCAGTATCCCTCGTCTAATGGATCCGTAGCGGCTATTCGGCTTTGATGTTTTGAAACCCATTAATTCTATACAAACTTTACTGGTAAACACGATTGTCTCACGCATGAAATTTATGTATTCTGAAATACTTTCATACCTTAAATTCATATCTGCTATCAAAACTTTCCATCGCGTATAGTTTTTTAGTCATACGACTATATGTGTTCTCTACTTTTGTGTTGTTTCCGGTTTGTTTTCGGTCATAAAACATAATTTATTCAAAAGAAAACAAGATTTTATCGGCAATGAACTGTAATCATATTTCATTAGCAATGAACACTCAAAGACAAGCTCATGACAGTTACGAATGGACATATATTTATTAATTTGACAAAAGTAAGCTTTTAATGTTGCACTTTTTGCCACATTTTTAAAAAAATAGAAAAACTTAAAGAGAAAATGCAGAACATCCTAGAAAATATCAGGAGAAGTCAAGGAAAGATTCAATGCAAAATATTATGCGAAAACTGAAATTGCTTGCTATGCTTCTTTATTTGCAGCCGGGATACACAACATTTTTATGCTTCTTCTGTGACTAAGAATGAGTAGGGGATAGTGACTATTTTTAAAAAGTAACTAACTTCATGTAAATCTGTTACACTATACATGGAAAAGCGTTTTATCCGAGATAATTTATACGGACTCAAACACAATCTTCCACCTAGACATAACAACTGAGTTTAAGGAAAACATTTCTGAAGGCTATGGATAGAAATAATAGCTCTTTTTGTACATAAAAGAGAAGTTTACTAAAATTTGTTATCGGTAGATTACAAGAGGAGTTTTTCGCACAGATAAAGAATTAATAACTTAGATAAAACTTTTGAAGAAAATGACTTAGAAAAACGCGCTTGGTTTCTTTTAAGAAATATAGTAAAAAGCTTCCTTTACCCGCTAGCTGCCGAGGAAAATTTACAAGGATTCGTTTCCCTGTGCCACCATTTTTATAATAGAGGCGCGTAGTTACGCGGTGTATTAAGGGAAAGAAGCCCGTTCTGCAACCCCCCCGCAGAAATCAGTACAGTAAAACCCCGTTAAAACGCGGGTGTCGGGGGACATGTTTGGCACCCGCGTTATAACATAACCGCGGTATAGTGAAATCACCGCGGAACCTTATTCACGAAATAATACTTTCTTTTGTTGCACTACTTTTAACTTTATCAATTACTCGTAACTTTTCTTCCCCCTCTAGTATATTTTTTTCTTTTCTTCTTTGCTGCCATTTTATTCACTGTAATTGCTGTGCAAAAACACACATCTCAGCTGCGCTCCCTCTATCGAGCGATAGGTTATAAACCAACTGTGTTCCCAGAAAAAAGGTGTTTAAAAATCTCTTTATGTTATGAACATGGGATTGTGAAGGGGGAGAAGTCTTAAGAAAAAACTAGATTTGGAAGGGGAGGAACGCACTTCTCACTGGGGAAAATGTTTACTTTTCAGGAATGCTAAAGAATCTGGATTACAAAGGTTGATAGCGCTATAAAAGAAGTTACACACGCGTAACAAGACTTCTGAAAATGAAATAGCTCCTGACAGATTGAGCTCCGTCCATGTCATGAGAAATAAGTCAGGGCGATTGCACCCGATTTTGAAATCAAACTATTTGTTCTAGATCGAAAGACAGAAAAAGCATGAAAAAGGTGTACAAATAGGTAACAATTGAGAGTTCAACCCCAGCAGGCGGATCTGCGGATCAGCCACGCCCCCCTGCTCCGCCTGCCACCCCCCCCCCCCTTGCGCCTGCTCCCCTCCGCCTCCTCCGCCTGCCGAGTAGGGTTGAGTAGTAGGGTTTCCTCGTAGAAGATTACGGGAGTTTCTGAGTGGAGTTGAGTTGTTACTCTACGTTTGAAGTTTCGTTTTTAGGAATGGCAACGGTGATATAGCGGTTGTCATGACAACAGTTAACATGACAACGAACTTGTAATCTTTTTGAATTGCTCATGGCGCCACCTAGTGAGAGAAATTATTTTTTGAACTTAGTCGTTTTCCGGTGTTATTTTTAATTTCTAACTTGGGTTTTTCACATTAATTTTTTTTATTTCAAGAGTTGAAGCACTCATGCTGCCGTCTAGTGAGAGAAAAATTATTTTTTTTGGACATAGAATATTTTACTTCATGAAAGTGAAATTAATTTAATTTTAAGTTGATGGTCCCACCACCACCCCTGATGTGACTTTTAATCACACCCCATCAACTATTTTGTACTCGTTCATTTAATTTGGTCGTTTTAAAACAATTGTAAATATTCAAGCAATTATACATAACGGAAAAAATTGACCCTAGAAGTGGAAAAAATATAAAAGTATCATGCAGTGAGACTTCACTTCTACAGTCAATTTGTTTTTTAGAATACATAACCACATAATTTAGACTGCATTAGATGAATAATCCATTAAAAAATATATTGTATCATTGAATTCAAAATAATCTGCAAAACAAGAGAACGTTTCATAGACTCTAGCTGTTGAATAAAATAAGTCTCAAACGGAGACTTAACTTCTACAGTCAGTGAAACACTATAATATCTCACATACGTGAAAATCATCAATTAGAATCTGAAATGAAACACGCAAATTTTTTCCTCATGATATTGAAATTCACACATCTCAGAACTTTTAAGTTGTAAAAACCATTCGAGAAAGCTGTGAATGCTATGTTTTTTTTTTTTTTCCCCCTTTCATTGTATTAAATTTAACTGTTATGTTCTAGCGAGAATTAATTATTTCCATCAGAATTAAATTTTACAATTTTTAATAAACCCTCATGGTATTAATTTAATCTTAATAATGTATTAATATCAACTATCTCTTAATTTTGAACATATTTTATTTTTACACTTGTAATTCTTCCCCTAAAATGCCAAAGACTGGATTAAATGAGAACTGATCAAATCTCTTCTTGAGAAAGTGTAGATTTAATGTGAACCAATCAAGTCAATTCCCGAAACTTACTAAATTTATGCCAAAGCTAATTATAGAAAAGTTTAAGACTTTGAAAATGTGCATCAGTAGGTTTATACAAACCTATTTAGTGATACTTTTACGAAAAGAGGTGATTTATTCTATACTTAAACATGGGTTTACATTCATTTTACAGTTTTCTATGAATACAAATCAATGAATTTATATCAACTAAGACTATATTTACATTATAGATAATCATCCTTTAATCCATATTACACCGCTAGATTTTTCACAAGTTTAAGAGTTTGCATAATATAATAGAAGTTAGAACATGTTCAGCAACTCGATTTTGTATAGAATGATAAGCAAATGTTTTATACATTCCAATATATTAATTTTATTTGTTTTTAATTTAGTTTTTTCATACAATTTAACGTTTCAAACGACTACAATCTCAGAGATTATTGTAGCAATATGAATCATGATTAAAGAAACTTTAAAAAAATAGTCAAGAACATATGACTAAATTTGTAACTGTAAAGCAGCTTAACAACACGATTGATATATAATACATTTAACGAACATTTCAACTATTCAAAACTTTGTCTTTAACATTTAACGAATTTTGCATTTATTCAAAGAGTTATTTATTTTCAAAACTCTGTCTTTAACACAGTTTTTATAATTTACACAGAATAATACAACCGAGAAAAAACATTTAAGAAACTATTTACAACGCGACTTTCATATATTGGAAATGTTTATTACTAAAGTACGAAGAAACTTTACGTTTTAAATTTCATGTTTTGAAAAAGTCTATTACTACTTACCTACATACAAACATGGAATCTCTACTTTAAGACTAAGCTCGTATGGATATAGACCCTAACTTAAATACAGAAATGTCTAAATCGTACCAAACATAAGGTACAGAATATGAAAAAGTTAGAAATGTTAAGATCGAAGACTTACATTACTAACTGAAATAAAGAAACTCAACTTTCAACTAGCTCTGCAAAACTAAGATTCTTCTAATAAAAATTGAAAAGTACCATCTATACAAGACGGTGAAACTTGGATTCGTCTAGTAAAACTTGTCATAAAAAGTATAAAAATACTTAAATTTACTAAAACAAAAGTTTTCTATAGCAAAATGTTTAAAATTAACACGAAAAATGTAGAAGTACTTAGCACAAACCGCTAAAACTGAGAAACTTCATAAATGTAGAAGATATAAGAAAAAACGTAGAGAAAATGAAGACAAAAGAAAAATTCACCAATACATATCAAAAATAAAGCTAACTGAGATATACAAACGTATGTGAAAGTAAGATCGGAGAAGGTCTAATCGCGATAAAACTTGTGATTAAACTCTGAAGGATATTTCATTTCGAAAAAAAAAAATTAGAAGAAACTTTGAAAATATTTTGAAAATAAAAGCAGGGAGCTCGAGAGAAAAAAATAGCCTCCGTCTTCATTCAAGTCTCAGAAAGAAGTGACTCAAATCATAATTAAAGTCTGAATTCGTCGCAAACTGTCACGTTTAATCCATGCTCATTCAAACTAACGGGAGAAAACATCTTGGAACTAATAAATTAAATTAACGCAAGAACGGAGTTATGAAACGAAGTCCCAATGAAACGGAGAAAAAATGCACTGCAAAGCGATACGCTCTAACCGCATTCGATGAAGTAGCAAGTTGAAATGACTCGATCGTGGGGACACGTCTTATCGCTGCCCCGAACCATAGAAGGGGTGCTGTGACCTCGATATGAAGTCATAGCTTCTCCAAGGTTAACATTATCTATGATTCAGGGTAATATCAGTTACTCACTGAGATTAAAGAGTGAAACATTTAACGAACGTTTCATCTATTCAAGAAGTTATTTATTTTCAAAAACTCAATCTTTAACATTTTTTTTTTTTTTTTTTACGATTCACACAGAACTTATGATTTACAAAGATTTTATGATATACAACCGAGAAAAATATTTAACAAATCTATTTCCAACACGAGTTTCATACATTGTAAAGGTTTATTACCAAAGTTCGAAGAAAACTTAAATGCTATTTACGCTGCAAATTTCATGCTTTGAAAAAGTCTATTACTAATATACAAACTTGGAATCTTTACGTTATTCACACCTTTAATATTATAATCAAGCATATAACACATTAAGCGGACATTTCATCTATTCAAAGACTTTCAAAACTTACTCTTAAACATTTAACGAACGTTTCATCTATTCAATGAGTTATTTATTTTCAAAACTCAGTGTTTAACACAATTTTTAAGATTTTCACAGAGTAATACAACCGATAAAAATATTTAACAAAACTATTTCCAATACAAGTTTCATACATTGAAAAGGTTTATTAGCAAAGTTCAAAGAAAACTTTCAAGCATTTTTCACTGCAAATTTCATGTTTTGAAAAAGTCTATTACTAACATACAAACTTGAAATCTTTACTTTATTCACACCTTTAATATTATAATCAAGCGCATAACACATTAAACGAACATTTCATCTATTCAAAGACTTTCAAAACTTACTCTTTAACACTTAACGAACATCTCATTTATTCAAGAAGTTATTTATTTTCAAAACTCAATCTTTAACACAATTTTTATAATTTACATATGGTTTATGATATACAACCGAGAAAAATATTTATCAAAACTATTTGCAACGCGTCTTTCCCACATTGAAAAGGTTTATTACTAAAGTACAAAGAAAACTTTCAAGCTATTTACAATACAAATTCCGTGTTTTGAAAAAGTCTATTACTTATATACAAAATTGAAATCTTTACTTTGAAACTAAGATTGCAAACAACTTTATACAGAGTTCAAGTTAAATATAGAATTGGTTAAAATCGTAGCAACATAAAGAACAGAATGTAAAAAAAAGTTAGAAATGTTATACTCAAAGACTTGCATTACTAACTGAAATAAAGAAAGATAGCTTCCAACTACTACTACCAATGCAAAACTTATTTTACCCTGCTAAAAACTCCATAAGAAAAGTCAAAGTACTGCGCGCAAAACATCAAAACTTAGAGTTATCTATTAAAACTTAGAACGAATAATGTAAAACTACGAAAATTTTCATTAAGAGATAGTTGATATTAATACATTATTAAGATTAAATTAATACCATGAGTTGATTAAAAATTGTAAAATTTAATTCTGATGGAAATAATTAATTCTCGCTAGAACATAACAGTTAAATTTAATACAATGAAAGGGGAAAAAAAAAAAAAAAAAAAAATAGCATTCACAGCTTTCTCGAATGGGTTTTACAACTTAAAAGTTCTGAGATGTGTGAATTTCAATATCATGAGGAAAAAATTTGCGTGTTTCATTTCAGATTCTAATTGATGATTTTCACGTATGTGAGATATTATAGTGTTTCACTGACTGTAGAAGTTAAGTCTCCGTTTGAGACTTATTTTATTCAACAGCTAGAGTCTATGAAACGTTCTCTTGTTTTGCAGATTATTTTGAATTCAATGATACAATATATTTTTTAATGGATTATTCATCTAATGCAGTCTAAATTATGTGGTTATGTATTCTAAAAAACAAATTGACTGTAGAAGTGAAGTCTCACTGCATGATACTTTTATATTTTTTCCACTTCTAGGGTCAATTTTTTCCATTATGTATAATTGCTTGAATATTTACAATTGTTTTAAAACGACCAAATTAAATGAACGAGTACAAAATAGTTGATGGGGTGTGATTAAAAGTCACATCGGGATGGTGGTGGGACCATCAACTTAAAATTAAATTAATTTCACTTTCATGAAGTAAAATATTCTATGTCCAAAAAAAATAATTTTTCTCTCACTAGACGGCAGCATGAGTGCTTCAACTCTTGAAATAAAAAAAATTAATGTGAAAAACCCAAGTTAGAAATTAAAAATAACACCGGAAAACGACTAAGTTCAAAAAATAATTTCTCTCACTAGGTGGCGCCATCAGCAATTTAAAAAGATTACAAGTTCGTTGTCATGGTAACTGTTGTCATGACAACCGCTATATCACCGTTGCCATTCCTAAAAACGAAACTTCAAACGTAGAGTAACAACTCAACTCCACTCAGAAACCCCCGTAATCTTCTACGAGGAAACCCTACTACTCAACCCTATTCGGCAGGCGGAGGAGGCGGAGGGGAGCAGGCGCAAGGGGGGGGGGGTGGCAGGCGGAGCAGGGGGGCGTGGCTGATCCGCCTGTACATTTATATTGGTTTTATCGCTTCAAAACTTTGCTGAGATATACTAGAAGAGTCAAACCACATTTTAAGCATAAAATGGAAAAATCGGTATTTTCATCGGTTTTCTACATTTGTAAGGTGCCAAGTCCCCTTAAACAGTTAAAAATTAAACATAGAAGAACGCTGAGTTCTAGTAAGCTAAAAAACTACTATTAAACTTTACAAAGGGTAAAATATACAGTTCGACCAAGGACTTTTGATATTTCGACGCTTCTGGGCATGGCAGAAAAGAACGAATCCGTTCGAGTTTTATGAAAGCTAGTTCTGTTGCATTTATTTAGTTCGCGAATCAGAATGTTTGCTTCATTGTTTGTTGAAAGTAACTAAATTTATAAACTGGCACATAGCATCAGTTCGAAAGAAATCAAATATTCTAAACGAACTAGAACAAGAACAAAAACTGCACATGAAATATAACAGCAGTTTCTCCCTTGAACATGAATGTATTCTTCTTGGCACTCTGCCAGGCAGCTTTGGTTGATGGTAGAACTGTACCAGGATATGCCAAATTAAACCTTTGTACGTATGTTGAACATTACTTGATTTCCATATTGCAAGTCACACAAATGCAAATTTCACAGTAATTGCGCACAAAATTCTTACGTGATGGAGGAAAATGATCCTCAACTTTGAATTCAGCTCGAAAAATACTATTGGGTTCAGTCCCAAATAAGTCCTAGGGACAGAAGAAAAATATTTTTGGAAGCCCAGGGTTTTTCAACATTTTAAAACTTCCAAATGCATTGCAAGTTTCGAATTTACATATATTTTCAAAATATGCCAACTAGTTAATTTTTAAATATCAAATTTGACACGCAGGCCAACCGGATCTTTTTCCGGATATCTAAAAATCTATCGTGTAATGGATGTCTGGTATCTTCTGGGAGGGGGTGGCATTCATCCCTCCCGGTCGGTACTGCCTTGCAGCAGATAATTAAAAAAGGGTGAACATTTCGTGTGGGTAAAATTCCGATTCTGAGCTAGGACAAACCTAATAGCCTCAACATTTTTTAAATAATTACAACTGACGACTTACATTACGTACACTAAAAATTTTGCTTTTAGTTGCCATCGTTTTTGGTGCTAATGAAGCCGATTTTGGGTTGAAAATTTATTCCTTTTTAATATATTTTAAGTTTTTTATGTGTCTGCCTAAAAAAAATGTAGACAGTGTAATGTTTTGTAGCACATGAAATTTGTTAACTTTTCGAAATTTCAATACGATTGCTCATTTCTATGAAATGCATAAATGAATAATCGTAATGAATTTTTGGTGAGTAGACGAGTTAACGAACATCACATGCTAATAAAAACATTCTGCTGCTGATTTTTTTTTTTTAGACAGACACTTAAAAGAATTTAAAATTCATCGAAAAATGAAAAATTTTCCACTTTACACCAATTGAACACTAAAAATGCTGTTCAGAAGCACTAAAAATGGTGGCAACTAAGCGCAAAGTTCTCACAGAGTATAAGCAGAAAATACATTTTTTACCAAAGACAATTATATTTAAAAATACATTCTAGTAATTTTGCTCTTACAATTCAATGTAACAAAAACGTCTCTATCAAATAAATGTAATGAGAGCACCCTCTTCCCCTTTTTTTTCATTAAAGAAAATTTTCTTTGAGTTGACAGGCCGTATATTTTATCGTAAAAGACCGTAATGACGTATGACAAAAACAATTGTCTTTAAAGCCAGTTTTATTTGAAGCTCCTATACCATATCATTACTCGGCTCCTACGGGAATCATTTATTTTCTGAAATTTCGCTTTATCTGAAGAAAAGATTCTAAGAAAAATAATAGCAGTTCCAGAAAAGAAACCTTTTTGTTTCAATTTCCCATGCCTTACGACGATTTGATTCCTTGCTCGCTTTTCCGATCTCAGATGCATCAACATCAATCAACGAAAGTGGGATGTGATTGGACGGCCGAGATCAATATTTGGTTTTTCTTCCATTCCGATTGTTTTCGTGGTAGCATAAAGCTATAAATAGAATTTCTAAACAGTAGTTGCAGTCTAAATTGCTTAAAGTTCCTGGAAATGTGTATACTTTATTTTATTTTAATGCATTGGTTGTTGCCTAGGCTCGAGTTAAACCTCCGACTGCTCCCCCCCCCCCCCCACGTGAAAATTGCTCATCCCGCGATTTCCACAGGCATGAGCTTTTTAAGTGTATTTAGAATATTATCCCGTTGCTTCATCGTTTGAACGCCAGTACTGTAATTTCTCAAGTATTTGGACATTAATTAAGGTTTTATTACAGAGATGGTTTTAGTTACATAAAGTAGACCAATTTTTAGCGAATCGAATTTGCTAAAAAAATATGAGCAGTCAGAGTTAAAAGGTAGACTAATACAAAGATCTGACTCCAAAGCCGTTCGGAAAATAAAACCTTATAATACGTACTTGCATTTAAAAACAGAACTACGAAAGGTAAGTTGCAAAATTTAATTCTCTGTAGTGAAAAAAAAAATCAACTTTTTGGAAAAAATAGGGTTTTTTTTTTTTTTTTTTTGTTATTCCTGACAAAAAAAAAAGGAAGGGTTTTATCGTTACAAGAAATATTTTTATGAATGCATAAAAGAATGAGATTACTTATTTATCGATTAAGATATAATGCTTTATATATGCAGTGTTACAAAAAGAAAGACAAATAATAAAAAAAAAAAGAAAATAGGGAACCGAAAAGAAAAAAAAAACCTCATCAATTTAATTACGTAATTAAAAAAAAGTAACAAAATTGGAGCAGTGGAGCGCTGCAAATTTCTTTGCTTTGGCTCCGCTTCAGTTTCGATCAAAATCTCGTTGATCTAGTGCTCCTGCTCCTCTACAGATCCTTGACAAAAATATTATAGAAATGTTTTCACAGAAGAAAATATAAACCAGACAAGAATGACCATGTTTAAAAAAATAACACACTATGACACATAAAAAGTTATCATTTGCGCCACTTAACAAAATATTTGCATAATTTTAATACCGTTAATGATTTTCTCCGAAATTGCTTTTACTACGTTTTAATAGGATTTCGCTGGCCGAAAACTTTCCTCGGAAACATCACCCCAACTTATTGAGATTTGCTTCTTTTCTTCTTAAATAATTGTCTCCCCCACAAAATCACATCAAACAACTTGCGCGGGGGTGGAAGAGAAGTGCGCAGCGCCTATTTCCGCATGGACGCGCCTCCGTCGCTCCGAGGCAGAAGGAAAACAAGGGTTCTGCGCAGGCGTGCCTCTGCCACGATGCAATAGTCAACGAACCCCTTCGTTTGAAGCTCCATTCGGCTGACGTAATGCAGCTCACGTGACATACCCCACGCTTGGAACGTCGGACAACGGAATTTGCGCCGCTTCGCCCACGAGAAACCGAAAGTAAGTTTTCGTTCCTTGCCCGAGTGCTTTTGAAGAATTTCAAATTTTCGAGTTTCTCAATCAATCTATACATTTATAATGTGATCTTTAGGAAGTTAAATATGCAATATAAAATAAATATTGCATTATTAGTTCAATGTTGATTAAATTATTCTACTGTTCTATTACAGATACTTCTATAATAATGATTAAATACTTTTCAGCAACAAAAATGATTTTTGAAGCTTGTTATCAAATTACATTCTTGAAAACTGAAGGGAAAAAAGCTCGAAACATTCTAAATTAATAGCATGACGAAGGGTGAATTCCAAACAATAAAATTAAGAGTTTGTTGTCTCAGAGGTTCTGAACCTGGTTTCTCTGAAATCTTAGGGTTCCCTAGAACTTAGACAAAAGTTCCGCAAATGATCACCATTTTTATCAAAACGCTGAAATTTTAGTAAAAAAAAATTTTTTTAATAAAAAATCGAATTCTTAAAGACAAATAGCTTGCAAAAATGAATATAAAAAATATTTTATGGATAAAATAAAATCTTAACTTTCACTGCTAAAAACTACGTCCTTAAAAATGAAAAAATACACCTTTTTAAAAAAAAATTTCGACTTAAAAATGAGTAGGCACTGTTCTCAGTGTTAAGTACCGATGCTTACTTAGAAAGTACAGTTACAAAAAAGGCTAACCTTATTCTATTTTTACTGCAATAAATTAAAAATTATAGAGCAATTTTACGTTCGTAATTAATGTAGGAGTTTCTTTAACGATCACTTTTTTAAGCAATAATATCTCAAAAATAAAATGTTAACCTTCGCGCTACAAATTAAAAATCAACGTAAAATTAAGCACAAAATGAAAAGAGTACTAGTTAATTGTATCGATTATTGAATCGTAATCTTTTATTTATTTATTCATTTATTTATTTTTTGGCAACGGAAAGAAACACCATTTTTTAACATTATTG
The DNA here is from genome assembly GCA_038502835.1 of Octonoba sinensis. NCBI lineage: Eukaryota > Metazoa > Arthropoda > Arachnida > Araneae > Uloboridae > Octonoba > Octonoba sinensis. Next base: position 8,314,636 of record CM076606.1, on the reverse strand, counting down.
TACACTGTTACACTATTGTACATTTTTATCTTATTTCCAATTTAAATCCATGCTTATAGCCAATATATAATGCCCGAAAATGTGAAAAAGAATTGTCTGGTTTTACCAAAAAGGCGCAATTTTACTGTTTATTTGGAACTCGTTATTTAGTCGTATCATTTTAAATCAGAATGTTTACATTAAAATGAATGACTTTTTTGCATAAATGCCGGATTTTTCCTTTTTCCAGTGAAATTTGTATTGATAAGCTTCTGTTATTTAAATCGAATTTGCTCAAAGTTCAAATAGAAATTTCCAACAAAATTCTTTGTGATTAAATTTCATAAAAATCGAATATATGGAATATAATAGTGTACTTTTAATTAAAGAGACATATATCTATAAAAAAACAATGAAATTTATATGTGCATGAAAATTCAATCGAATACATGACACCAACTTCTGCAGAATCGATGTGCACGCAATACAAATGCAAACCGAGAGAACAGAGAGTGATTTACTAACAGCTGCTAGCAAAAGCAGGTATCCAACAGCTGTTAGCAAATATCGAAGGCGGCTGATTCATTTATTGCACGATTTATATTACGCACGAAAACAGTTAATTTATTCTAACACGGTGCTATTCAAGTTCATACCCCCGGCATCGTTTATTTTGTGTTCTCCCCGTTTTTCGTTGCCTGACATACTCTTTGCATTAAAGTAAAAAAATAAAAAAAAAAATTTTTCATCCTCAAGGTGTCGTGCCGCGGAAAAGTAAACTAAAAAGGGATTTAAAAAGTGAAAGAAAAAAAATCAGTTTACATCTGCCAGTCACGCATGCGCTCTGTTCTTCTTTTGAAATGAAGAGGCTGAGGCACTTACTTGCCTTGTCAGCATTCGCCCCCGCATGCTCTAAAGTTTTCCGAAATTTAGAAAAAACTGATAAATATATATATATATTTATATATATTGCTAATGGCTTTAAAAATTATTTTTAAACATTTTACCCTCTCATGCACGTAAGCCTCATATGCGTTCACATACATTTGTGCTTAAAAATGCTATGCAGATTCGTCTTTGTGCTGCAATTTGCATGTAGTCCGGAAACTCTAAACAGTTCTTGTAAACTACACAAAGTTTCATAAGCTATTCTAGATATAGTTAAAAGAATATTATCTGTTTACGTTTATTGGAAGATTCAAGAAAGAAGTGCAAATCTCATTTTCAAATAAAATTTTGCTTATTTATTTTGAAGGGTATGTAATATTACTTGGAAGTTTGGCATTGTTTCATATCGTCCTTATAAATGAAATTTGGATATTTAGTTTTGCCATGTTTTTTATTATATTGGTTAAATATGCCAAACAAGCATAAAATGTCCTCATGCGAGGAAACCTATTTTTGACTATACAGAACAAAAATTACCAAAAATAAACTATTGCACAACACAATCCTGAGACACCATATCGGATAGTAGCATATCGAAATATTTATTATAATTCAAATAAATAAGGCATGAAAGGTTTAAACATATTCAAAAAACGAACAAAAGCAGGGAAGTTATAACTATTTTTCCCTCTTGAACTGCCCTTTGTTTTTTTTTTTTTTTTTCAAAGTATCATTAAAATAGGAGGCAATTATTACAAATAATAATTAACAATTTAGGAAATCCAATTTAGAATTTAATAATAGTTTTGTGCAGGATTTTTTTTAATCAGCATTTTTTATGACAAAATAAAACTTTGAATAAATTTTCAAAATTATTTTCATATTTAAAAAATGTTGGTATAGAAGGGCTAATTAATAAACAACCATTTTATTTTTCAAACGTTATATTAATAAATAGTTTCACATGGCCTCTTTCCTTTATTTTTCGTTTTAGCGAAAATCCAAATTTTTAAATTTAGGAAAATTTTGTACTCAGTTTTATGCCCCGAGTATAGCCAATGAGAAATAAAATATTCTTGAAAGGATTTTTTTTTATCATTCTTAAAGATTAAAGGGTTTTTTGTTTGGTTTCCATTTTCGTATCATGCTTTCACTTTTGGGATTTCAGTACTATGCATGAAGTCGTGTAGCATAAAAAAAGACGAGAAACACTTTCTATTATTTATGCCAGCATTTAGAATTTAAAACCACACATCCTTCAAAAATAGGGAATAGATTTCTACTACCATCGTGAAATTCAAGATATTGTTTCAGAACATGCACTGTTAAAATAAATTCTTCAAAGTTTCTAGAGAGTTCTCGCTTTTAACTTTAACCGGCAGGCAATATTTTCTTACACTTGGAATTCTCCAGTAAAAAATATTTGGACACAATTTTACTATAGTTAGTCTCTTTTTATTCAATTAAATAGATCCAATAAGACGATAAAATTTTGTTATTTATTAAACAATTTTTATGGCAACATTTTGTCGTATTTATCATACAGTAGAAAAGGTCCCATAATATCAAAAAAAAAATTGAAGTAGTTTGTAATTACAAATACTATACATTTTTAGCAATTTGAAATCGGCAACACTATTTTTCATCTCTTAAAAACATTTTTCTTTTTAAAAACCAAATTTTGTAACTTAACGTTCCATTATGGACTACATAACTAGTTATTTTTTTGTTAAACAAAGAAGAAAAAATATTAGAAACAAAACCAGCACAAATATTTTTCTAGTAATTTCCCTGTAAACATCAGAAAAATACATTAATATAATATATTTCTTCCTCAGAAAAGTTTCCAAAATGAATTATTTCCAAACGAAAGAGTAGAAAATTAATGTATCACATTCAACGCAGCCGGTTTGTAAGCTGTTTAGAACCTTATCTTCAGTGCATAATTTTCAAAAGAGATTTAATGCAAAAATTGAAATTACGGGAATTGTATATACTTAAAGAAAAGTTTCGTAAGCCCTAAGGAACAAAACAGAAGAAACCTCAAAAGAACTGCGTGAAATACTGCAAAGGCCCCCAAATTTTCACAAATCGTGGGTGACCTTGGAAAAAATATTAATTTCTCTCGGCACCCTAGCATTATTTAAAATATCTTCGTTTACATTATATCTTTATACATTTGTAAGATTTTAAAGAAAAGATCGCAGAATTAGTACGTAAAAACAAGAACGTAAAAACAAAAATTACAACTCATATTTAGAATTCTCAGAAAATACTCTAACTGTAACCATCACTGTTTCGTTCGTTGAAAAAAATAAGGTATCGTGGTACCCCTAACTTCTCACAATGGTGCCCACCTTGGGAATCACTGGCATACTCTGTTTTGTTTCAACTTCATTGACGTTATATAATCTGGCTTTGTTTCAATTTTCATGTATTTTTCAATTGATTTTTTATTTGATTTACTGGGAATTTTAATAAATTTATAGATTTTCAAAGAAAACTTGCTGCAAAAATTATTTTTCAACAGAACTGCATCCTTATTCGTTATCTACATCGAGCATAAAATAGAACTATTTTTCTTTTTATTCATTACAATAAGAAATGTAGGAAAAATACCTTCTCTAACTAGTTTCTCTTGGGGCGTAAATAACAAGTAAAACATCCCAGCAGGCGATCTACCTTTTTCTTTGATCTCCATGTACAAAAGGACATAATGAGGAAATTTCGTTCTTCAAATGTGAAATCTATTGGGAACAGCGGGATGGATACTTCAAATTAGGGAGGGGGGATAAATAACTTAAGCTTTGTCGCATTTCCAGTATTTATAAAAAAACATCAGCACCGATTATCTCGAAAGCATCTAATCAGTTTAACTTGTCTCGCATAATAATAAATCGTTCTTAGCCATTTGTTGGAACTGCATTCGAATTACGAAACAAATACCAATAATGAACCAAAAGGACAGTAATGAACCAGAAAAAAATATAACAGCATAAAACATGAAGTTCGTGCGAAACTAAAGGAGCTTATTTCTTACATAATAATCATCATCGATTGCTTAATATCAGCAATCACTACACTGCAAAAGCGTAAATCTTAAAACTAAAAATAACTTGAACTTAAAACATATTACGGTGAATTTTTTTAAGCTCACTTAGTAGTTCATCCAGAAGGCACTGTAAATAATTCGCTCGTATGTCGCTACCAACAAACAAAAAACAGAAAAAAAAGAAAGGCATGCGATTTTGTTGGCTACAAAAAGATGGTTCACGACTTCATTACATCTTAGTGCTTACTTGCACAAGTATAATAACACACCAAATGTGCCTAAATATAATAAAATTAAGCACCTTTCTTTGAAGGCAGTAAATGGCACCTCCTTTTAGTACAACAAGCCACCAAATTTTTATTGTGAAAGCTTCATCTTCAAATTATTTTAAATAATTCGTGATTCAATTAAAACGTGCATTTCGGAAAAATACATGTGTATTTTATCTAACAAATAAAGCTCATACACTTAATCATAATAATTTAAATTAATATTTTAAAATAATTTAAATTCAAAGTAGTTACATAAACGTAAAAAGGACTTTGCATCACGACAGCAAAAATGAAAGAATTAATTAGGACCTTTTGGAATAAATAAGCAATGCTTATTATACTACGTGAATGAAATTCCTTTAACATATGCAACTTGAAATAAATAAAGTAAAACAAAATTTTTAAAATTGTAAAACGGTATGGGAAGGGCCAATTAGTTGATATATTTCAGGGCCAGAGCGAATCAATTACAACTGGAGGCCCTATGTTTTTTCAGACCATGTAGTTTTGCCACTCTACAGTTAGTGTTTTATATTTTATTTTATTTGTTTATTTATTTATTTCAGATGGAATTGAAGCGTTTCCTATTCACTTTTCAGTGATAGTAGAATCTGGAATAGCACGAAAACTAATACTATGCTCTAATGCACAAAACCTGCCGAATTTTCAAAAAACTGTTTCATTCTTTTTCACTTAAAAATACAATTTATTCTTTTCTTAGTTTAATTAGTAATTAAATTACTGTTATCGTTTGGAATATTCTTGAAAATCCAGATCAAAAAATTTCATAGGAAAATAGGCTTTTTAGCTCTGGATAAACTTTCTATTCGTACCTGTTCTACGTTATATGAGCTTTCCGATAAAGTTTGTTCCAAGCAAACCGGCCCGTTAGATCAAGATTTATATAGGATTGAAATTTCCCCGTAGGCGGTATGTTAATTTTTTTTGAACTGTTCAAAAATGAACAAAAATTGATCATTTCGATATTTCACGCCAAGAACTTCTTCCAGTGAGCTTGTTCATTGGAACTTGGATCTTGTACCCAGAGTTTGCATAATTCGCTTCATTTTCGCCCATAGACGCTAATGTTAAAATTTTTTGAATTGTTCAAAATTGAACAAGAAATTGTACAAAGTTTTAAAATATGGAAATGAGATGTCCTCGCCGAGATCTTTCGAAAGCAAAAAGAATTTTTCGAATCGGACAATTCGTTCAAAAGTTATTAGGGGTGGGGGGCGTAGACCGACAGACCGACAGACCCACTCTTTCCCCCATCTCAAAACCCTACTTTCAAATTTTTTATTTTTCAATCTTTATTTAATTACTTAACTTATTTTTGACTTTTCTTGATTTCTAACGATATTTTCACGATAGCCTTCTTTCATGCTTTATTATTATATTTTTTACTTAAATTTACGGGAAAGTAGGCTAAAAATGACACGGGACGAAGAAAATCGGCAAAAATCGCCAAATTTCAGTTTTGTCATTCGCTTTGCTTGGCGACATAGTTCGCGTTTGGTTCGCAATTGGCGACATTGACGCCTGGCTCACGGAAAAGTACCTTTACTTTTTATTTTAAGTGGACAATAAATTATATCAATTACAGTATTTGTTTATTAACAAGAAGTTCCGTCTAGAACTATACGAGCCTACTTTCCCGTATACACCAAATTCAAATTTATTATCTAGCTATCTCTTTCTCTCTCTTTCTTATTTATCTTTAGTTCTAATTATTGAAAATATACCTTTTTCAACGGATAATACATATTCATTCACTCACTCATTCATTCTTTCATTTATTCAGCCATGCATTTATTCATTCATTCGTTACCTCATTCAAGTGTTTATTCATTCATTTACGCATTCATGTATTTATTCACTCATTTATTTATATTTTCATTTATTCAATAATTTACTCATTCATTCTTTTCCTCATTCATTTATTCATTGATTTATTCTTTCACTCTTTCATTTATTCATTCATTCATTCATTATTTCACTCATTGAGTCACTGAGAAATATCCTTGAAAATCCCGATCAAAAAATTTCATAGCAAAATAGGCTCGTAAGTTCTGGATAAACTTTCTATTTCTACATGTTCTACGTTATAAGAGCTTTCCGATAAAGTTTGTTCCAAGCAAATCGGTCCGTTAGATCACGATTTATATAGGGTTGAAATTTCCCCGTAAGCTCTGTGTTAATTTTTTGAACTGTTCAAAAATGAACAAAAACTGTTCAAATCAATATTTCACGCCGAGAACTCCTTTCAATAAGCTTGCAATAGGAACTTGGCTCTTGTGCCCAGAGTTTACAGAATTTGCTTCAATTTTGTCCATAGGCGCTAATGTTAAAATTTTTTGAACTGTTCAAAATTGAACAAAAAATTGTTCAAATGAAAAAGTAAAATATAGAAATAAGATGTCCTCGCCGAGATCTTTCGAATGCAAAAAGAATTTTTCTAATCGGACAATTCGTTCAAAAGTTATTAGGGGGGGACAGACCGACAGACAGACAGACAGACAGACAGACAGACAGACCGACAGACAGACAGACCGACAGACCGACAGACACACTTTTTCCCCATCTCAATACCCTACTTTCAAATTTTTTATTTTTCAATCTTTATTTAATTACTTCACTTATTTTTGACTTTTCTTGATTTTTAACGATATTTTCACGATACATTAAGCCTTCTTTCATGCTTTATTATTATTTTTTTTTACTTTTACGGGAAAGTAGGCTAAAAAATAATAAGTCCGTCTACTTTTCGAATTGATTTACTAATTTTTACCAGAGAATGGTCCCCAACCAATGACGTCAGGAGAAATTATAGCTCGTTAGGTATGGAGATGACGCAGGCATTGCAATCGTTCATAATTGGCAATTCTATACATAAAGCACCCATAACACCACCAATCAAGTAATGGAGACTTCTTAATGAGCTGATCGATAGCCCTTCATGGCGAAGTTTTTCTGGTTTAGATCTAATTACTTTTGATCTCTCTTCCCTGGAAAAAAATGTATCGGTAAAAAACATCTATGCATAAATGAGCATTTCAACAATGAGTGAATATAAACTGAGATTTCTTGAATTTTAAGAAACCATTAAGATATTGTACATTCGGATGCGGGTTTTCTTTGACACTAAAAAGCTTTCAAAAGAAAGTAAAAAGAACTACTTTAATTCAAAGTATGTTTTTTTCTTCTCCTCTTCTTCGGAATAATTAATTTTCATTAAATTAATTTTCCAAATTAAATCAATAGGAATGATAAGCATTACAGTTACGGTAAGAAAAATATTACAGGTTGCCTTTGAGAGATGTGAAGTATCTTAATTGGGCATTGTTTATATTTTATTTTATTTACAAATTACCTTTGAAAGTGGAAGAGATGTGTTTCTAGCTTTTGTTATCTTACTCAGAGAACATTTCTGTCGCGCTGCACCATTTTACTTAATAACATAACATGATCCCAACAATTTAAAGCTTTTTTTCTAATGCCACTTGGGTATCCAAGCTTTCCTTCGCAGAGCGACAAGGAATTAAGGCAGCGCCTTCCGTTTATGAGCGCCACAACGGTGGAAGTACGACTTGGTTCATTATTTTGGATGACACCAAATGGTGGCACCACAAATACGACACCTTCCTTTTTTTTACCTAAGAGTCAAGTGAAATTCCCCACCGGTACCCTCGGAACTGCCTCGGGACTTGAGGGTCCACCGATTTAACATGCACTTACCCCCAAAAAACATGGTGGGTCTACAGCGGGTCGGGTGTCGAACACCCGGTTAAAAGTCCGACATCCTAACAACTAGGCTACCACGGCCCATTTAAAACTTTTCTTATATGAAGTATACTTCAAACAAATGATTTTTCACATCACAAAACTTACACCAAAAATCTTTTTTTTAACATCACATTTTCTTTGTATACATACAAAATACTCGGATCCTAGCATCAATAAACATTTCCAACTGATTCGTTTCATTTTGAAAAAATAACTTTAAACTGCATAAAAAGCGAATAAAATATTTCTTCAATATAATGAAATATGGACCAAGTTTACTCATAAGACCCTGGAATTACCGTAGCAACACCACTGACAAAGTATTTCTTCGTAGTATTAATCCAGAAATAATGCAATTTACCACGGAAATCGGACAGAGCGTTATGGAACTGCAATATGTCTTTCTTACTCGGAAATTAAATTATTATGCAAATGCGATTTGGGTTCTGGAATATTATTCTTTGGCAAACAGATTGCAGCTGGCATCATTCATGTTGATCTTTTTAGAAGATAAATGTAAATAAACGTCAAAATGCGCTTTTTGACTACGAAATCTTCTAACATGAACAGCAGCGTAGACTGCACACTGAAATGACACAGATATGTTTTTTTTTTTTTTTTTTTTTTTACATTAAAAGAAACTAGAATTAAAGTTGTTTTAAACTCAGGTCTAATTGGTTTTTTAGATTCTATTTAATAATAATGATTTTAAAAAAAACACACATACACAATGTGTCAAAGACTTTTTTAAGACTTGGTTTATAAAATAAAATAAAAATTAGTAATTATATTTTTTTAAGTGTCTTTATGAAAAATAATCTTCTTCGGCTTCAATACATGTGTAAACAGCGCTTTAACAACGATTCGAATGCCTTTCCGGCTCACATTTTGAGACTGCCTCCAAAGCTCGCGCCGAAGCTGTTTGTATAGTGTCAATGTCATCAAAGTAAAGAAAAAGCAACCAAATGAACTGAGGTTTTTGCAGTGCATCAGCTGATAGTTAAGGAGCTTCACGAATGCACAATAACACAGATAGCGCCACCGTGATCTTAGTTCCAGCTGTAGTCTTAAAAATTCTTTGACACACCGAGTACAAACAAATTCGACGCGAGCTTTGGAGGCAGTCCCACAATGTGAGCTGGAACAGGCATTCGAATCGTTGTTAAACCGCTGTAACAAATGTATAGAAGCCGCAGGAGCTTATTTTGAATAAAAAATACTTTTAAAAAATATAATTATTAGTTTTATTTTATTCTATAAACCTAGTCTTATAAATTCTTTGACATTCGGTGTATTTCAGAATTTCAAAATTTTCCATTATTTATAAAGAAAATTACAAACATAGCGATTGAACGGCGTGTTGCCTGCAATATAATACAGAGAGTTAAGCAGCAGAGATTGCAAAAACGCAAAGAAAAGTATATAAGGTAAAGCCAAGTGAGATAACGCTGTTGGACAGATGTCACACTTGAATTTTTGGAAGGAAGGCAAAGTGGGAAAGGTAGTTCCAGGTAGTTGTACAGACACAGCAGCATAGTGTCTACTCGAGTTCTTGCTCGAGTTTTTTCTCTGAAAGTGTATGTGGATACAACTCAGGGAGCGTTCATTTGAATCAGGTTTACATCGCGATGTAAATCAAGGGTTTTTTTTTTTATATCATTGATTTAAATTAATTTTGAATTTTTTTTCCAAAAAATTGATTTTAGGATTAGAAAGTGTTGCTCTAAACATAAAATATGTTGCATTTAGAACTTCTATTTCAAGCAAAACTTCAGCGGTCCCTCTGTCTGTGTATGTGTATATATTTCTTAACTTTAAACTATTTTTTTGTATAATATTATTCTTATTCTAGAGACATCTTAATATCAAAGCACAATTCATTCAACCATTCATATTGTAATTCATAATAATCATGATCCACTTAATGTGTTTTTTAAACATAACAATATTAGATCTTGTATTAATTGAATACGACACAATAAATAATATAGAATGATATTAATTAAAACAACATGTTTAGAATTTAGAATGTCCTTAAAAATGTTTCATTTATGTTCTATATATAATAGCTTAAGGTTTTTTTCCCTTGTAGAATATTTTTGATTTAGAAAGTTTCAATTATATATTCGATAAAAGCAAAAAAATTCCGTTTTTAGTAATGGACTGAGCATATCTTTTTAGTAAATGGGTAAGTTGAAAAAATAGTTAGAAGTAATTTTATTTATAAAATAGAAAAATGATTAAAGTGCACTCAATGTAAAGTTGAGTAAGTGCACATAATTGTTTGATTTTTTTCGACTTTCTACAGCAAAAGAAGACATAAAATTTATGTAGTACTATATTTCAATTTCAAAAAAAAAAACAGAAAAGTGGTGAAAATTCTCGTTTGCACTCTTGGCAGAGATGTTGAAAGTGTCCTGTCCACTAATAGCCATGTTGCACTATTCGCATAGGTATTTCTCATTTCACATTTCTTAAATGAATAGAGAGTACAAATTCCGCGTTTTTTCGCCGCACTTTTATACTCGTGTCTTCTGTGGGATTTTCAATATTCAAAATGTCTTCAATATTTTAATAAATTAACACCGATATTAATTAATCAACGACATTACAGCAAATTCCAAAGAGTAACAAGCGTAGCGGAGCTTATCTCCTTCAGATAATTCATTTTACGAAGGTACTGTGAGTGAGATGGTGCCGCTGCAACAGGAATATCTCGAATTCACCAAACGGTCAGAGTTCGGTATAGTCTATAAGACAAATGTCTAGTTATCTAGCGTTAACCGTTAAACAAGCCAAACTGGCTACAATGCTGATAAAAGCGTTATGCATGATGTACACTAGCGTGCCTAATGTATACTAGAGTGTATACCACTCTTTCACCCAAGCTGGAAGAAGACAACTCATATAGAATTCGAGGGTAGTAACTCAAACTAGAGCGAGGTGTTTCCCGAGCATATCCATTTATGTACTTTAGGTTCTAAACAAGAGATCACAGTGACCAATTCGAGGCAGTGCTTACTAATTGTTCAGGAAGAAAAACCTGTTACTTCGAATCTTTTTAATTCGAAACTTTCGTTTTATAGTGTTGAATATGATAAATTAGCGTCAACATTTATTTTCCCAATATTAAAATTTGTAACCACAATCTTTCGTATTTTATGCATTATGCGGCACATAGAGGATTTTAGCTCGGGCTTTGTTAACACAAAGGGCGTTTTCAGTTTTTTGGTCACGGAATCAATATAAAATATGAGTTTACTACACATCGCGGTTTTAGAGGGGAAACGACGATTCAGTAGATACCTAGACAGAACAAAACGTATGTTTGGAATTTAATTATGTCTCAGAAACCCATAGCAATGTCTAACAAGTATGTAATAAAAAAGGCTCTGCCAAAGAACACAATTCAACTTTTTTGGTAAGAGAATTTTTCTTCTTCCATCAGACCTTCTGTTGCATCACAGAAAGCCATTAATTTAGCACATAAAAAAAAAACTCGCGGGTTCTCTTTCGTCATTATTTGATTTCATTATTATGGTCACACCCCATTTCACGTTATCTATATAAATAAAACCGAAAGTTTGTGTGTGTGTGTCTGTCTGTCTGTCTGTCGATCGCGTCCAGGCGAGATGGAACGGGCCAGAAGTACGAAATTTTGTTTACAAGTACATTGGATCAGGTGCTCGTGCACCTCGAAGATTCGAATTTGTTCTTTTTTTTATTCTAATTTTAAGCAAAACTGTTGATTTTGGGTTTATCTCATCGAAGAAACATCCCACACTTTTTATTTTTGCAGCGTATGAATGCCCGTAAAAACTGCACAAGATGATCTCTTTCTGATGTTCGTAGAATGAATAGAACACGCGCAATGTTAATTTAAAGTCGTTTTCGAATTTTAAAACGAGGCTTACCTCTGAATTTATCTGCTCAATTTGCGTGTTTTCGCCAAAATAAACATTATTTTTGTCGCCAACTAGATGATTTCTGAAAACGTAAGATTGAAAAAATGTTATTTTATCTTTATTTATGCCGTTTTATGAGCGAAACACATTCTAGAAATTCATTTTATTTTTATACATATTTTGTGGAACTGCAGACGAATTTTAATTACTTTACCTTGAGGTTTGTTTGTTTACGACCATTTCAGGTCACATAAATATTCGAGTTTATTTGCTATTCTCAAGGATATACCTCAAACTCTCGTCCGATATGACAGATAGAACAAGACAGCACAACAGATTTTAATATACAAAGAAGGAAATACACCCAGGGCAAAGGTGGGAATCGAACCCACGCCTCTTTCTCTCCGCGCAGGGAGGCACCGGAGCCAGTCGATTTGACCGCTCAGCCACTGAGGCCCCTACCTTGAGGTTGATTCTCCTTCCTTTTTTTGGCGATTTGATAGTATAGTAGCAGTTCAACAATTGCATGAAACATAATTTCTTATGGTAGAGTGTCCGTTTTATCAACGAAACAAATTCTAAAAATTCATTTCACTTTTATGGATATTTTGTGGATTATTAACTGCATGCGATTTTTAATGTTGATTCTTCTTTCTTTTTTGACGATTTAATATTCATTTCTTCGATAAGAAATAGGTTGGAAGGTCTTCGATATCGCTTATTTTTGATGAAATTTAAAATTTCGCCAGGTGGTGATAACTTTTTACCCTCCCATCTTCCAGTTAATTGTTCTCAATATATTATTTTGCGCTTCGTAACTTTTCCAAACCGCGCCCAATAATCCTTATCAGTACTATTGTTCTCATTTAATTCTATACATGATTTACACCATAGGATCATGGAGTATTTGCGAAATGCTACCTTTATTTTAGTGCAATTTGGCGATTACTGATTCCATATTTTACACAAGTGATTTATTTTCTAACATTTATTTAATTTTTGTACTGTCTATTTGGCGCCATTTGGGCAGAATTTAGTTATTTTTTCTATCAACTTAAGTTTCACACGTCAGAATTGGTTCAGCATTAAACATTTTCCAATTTAAATGTGCATTTGCCTTTGGAAATAATGCTTTCTTTTCTTTCGTTTTTATCCGAATTTTATGAAAGGGCTATTGAATTTATAAGACTTGGAATAAATCTGGAATCCTTTATGTTGAAAAAGTACTTTATTTAGAAGATTAAATAAGATGGAATTGCAGTATTAGATTAAGACATTCTGTACTGTTTACATTCTTACAAGCTTAAGAACAAAAAATCGAACAGAGTTGAGTTGTACAGTAGAATAATAAGTAGAGGCTTAAAATAGATAAACATGAAAATTAAATATTGAATTAAATATTCTAACACTCCCCCTCAATATTTCCATCCTACCAACCCCATTCCTTGAGAAAATTTTGCAGTCTTAACCGCCTCAAGAGGCTTTGTTAATAAGTCAGCTTTCATAACATCAGTTGGGCAATATAATACTGACAGAAAATTATTAGTTACAAGTTCACGAACAAAGTGATACTTAATGTCTATATGTTTTGTGCGCTGACTAAACCTTCCACACGTAAGCATCTTGATGCAGCTTTGATTGTCCTCGGGTTATAGGTAATGTAGTTACTTCATGAAAGTCACTTAATAGTCTGCTTAACCATATAGCTTCTTGTGCTGATTCTGCAAGAGCTACATATTCAGCTTCTGCACTCGATAAAGAAACTGATGGCTGTATCTTGCTTGACCAACATATTGTCCCTCCATATAGTTGGAACAAATATCCACTCTGTGATCTTCTTCCTTCAGATCCTGCCCAATTGGCATCCACGTAGCCTTCCAAAATGCTAGTTTTACTTTGTAGATCTGAGCCTAACTTTAGTCTTTTGTGCACTGTAGTTTTCAAGTATCGAAATACTCTTGTAAAGTCTATTCCATACTAACTTTAGTCAAGGTTTTGAAGTTAAAATTGCGTGTCACTCGTACAATGATAACTCTGTTATCTTATCAAATATTTATTACATAAAAAATAAACACAATCATGCAGTATTAAACAATTAAGAATGAGGCTTCCGAACAACAAGCGTCGACATACATCGCTACTCCAACAACCGCTAAATTAAACAATTTTAATTAGAGTTATTTTTTTTGGTGAAAGTGAAAGTTATTATTTTTTAGAAGTTGAAGTGCTTAATCGCCACAGTACTCCCCCCCAAGTGCCAAGGGCACTGATGTTACAAGTATTTTCTGTTGAAGCGAACTTGTCTTCCTGAGCGAGTGGTTATTGGGACAGGTTGTACTATGTCTGTGGTTTCATTTCTTGGAACGGGTTGCTGGATGTCGGTGGTTTCATTGCTCATTGGGAGAGCAACAGGGACGTCAGCTAGATTATGCGTTGAGGGCGCACAGTTGCTTGCAGTAGGCAGGTCGTCAGTAGCTAAGGAAAAGCTTGGCTTGAGACGGTCAACACTAATCGTGCTTGGTTTGTTGTTGATTATCAGGGTGAAGTGTTTAGGAGTGCGCTCTATGACTTTGTAGGGGCCATCGTAAGGTGTTTGTAGCGGCTTCTTAACTCCACCGTGCCGAACAAAAACATGGGTGCAGTTGAGTAAACTTGGGTTGATGAAAGGTGTTTGTTTATTATGGGCAGATCCTGGTGTCGGGGAGAGATTTTGCATAATTATCCGGAGTTGTTGTACAAATTCAGATGGTTCTTCACTGGATATCGTGGACGGAGAGAGAAATTCTCCTGGCAGTCGGAGTGTTGAGCCATATACCAGCTCTGCAGTAGTGCACTGGAGATCGTCCTTGAAGGTGGAACGCAATCCCAAAAGCACAAGAGGCAATGTTTCAGTCCATCGATGGTTATGGTAACATTTAAGAGCCTGTTTGAGGGTACGGTGAAGTCTCTCGACCATTCCATTGCTAGCAGGGTGGTATGGGGTTGTTCTTATATGCTTAACTCCCAATAGTCGGGAAAGAGAAGCAAAAAGTGTGGATTGAAACTGCCGACCTTGGTCTGTTGTAATGATGGATGGTACCCCAAAACGTGAAATCCAGTGATTCACAATTGCACGTGCCACTGTTTCTGCACATATATCAGTCACGGGTATAGCCTCGGGCCATCTGGTGTATCGGTCGACGCAAGTCATGAGGTAACAGAATCCATCAGAGGGTGGTAATGGACCGACCAAGTCAACATGCACATGGTCGAACCTTCGTGCTGGTTTTAAGAATGGTTGAATAGGGCTGTGAGTGTGCTTGCTTATTTTAGATTTCTGGCAGTCCACACAAGCACGTGACCAAGTAACAACATCCTTAGCCACAGACGGCCACACATAACGGTCCAGTATTAGTCGTTTAGTAGCACGGATACCTGGGTGAGATAAGTTATGGAGAGAATTAAAAATTGGCTTTCTGAAATTGCTTGGTACAAATGGTCTCACCTTATCGTCTGTGATGTCGTACCAAAGTCTCAACGTTGGAGAAATTGGCACGGATTTCAGTTTTAGGGAATGGTTGGTTGTGCCTAAGAGATTTTGTAATTCGGCGTCGGTTTCTTGAGCTTGTGATAAAGATTCAAACTGTATTGGAGTTGGACAAATCTCTTGAATGCGAGACAATGTGTCAGCTACGACATTATCTTCTCCGGCGATGTATTTGATATTGGTTGAAAATTGTGCAATGAAGTCGAGATGTCTGAGCTGGCGAGGGGAACAGGTGTCAGAATTTTTAGTAAATGCAAAAATTAAGGGACGGTGATCAGTAAAAATTGTGAAGCATTGGCCTTCAAGTGCGTGCCTAAAATGCTTTACAGCAGAGTACATAGCGAGAAGTTCTCGATCATATGTGCTGTACTTGGCTTCGGCAGTCGATAATTTACGAGAAAAGAATGCGAGCGGTTTTGGGCCATTAGGAGACTGGGAATTTAAAACTGCTCCAATAGAAGTGGTTGAGGCGTCGACCATGAGGGCCAGTGGATGCTCAGGTGACTGAAACGTCAATGTTGTGGCATTAATCAAATCGGATTTGCAATTTTCGAATGCAAGAGTCGATTTATCATCCCAAGGCACAGGACGTTTGTCGTTCTTTTTAGAATTTTTCAGAAATTCATTTAAAGACGCTTGCGTTTCTGCGGCTTTTGGCAAGAACCGCCGGTAGAAGTTTAGCATCGCTAAGAAACGTCTCAGCTCAGAAATAGTTTTCGGTTTCGGGAAGTTAATAATGGTCTCAACTTTATCAGGAAGCGGCTTAACGCCTGCAGCAGTTATGAGGCACCCGAGAAATTTTACGGCAGGTTTTCCCAATACACATTTGTCGGGGTTTAATTTTAACCCATGCTTTTTTAACCGGGATAACACCTCGTGCAAATGTTTAGCATGCTCAACATCTGAGCAAGAAGCTATTAATATGTCATCGAAATAGGGAATACAACAGTCAAGATTGGATAAAACTTGGTGTATATACCTTTGAAAACTTTGCCCTGCGTTCCGCAATCCGAATGGCATAGCAGTGTATTCGAACAAACCAAACGGTGTGGTTACAGCTGTCTTGGGTATATCAGCAGGGTTTATAGGGATCTGGTGGTACGCTCTTGCTAAGTCGAGAGTAGAAAAAATTATTTTTCCATGCAAGCTTTGGGTACAATCCTGGATGTGCGGAACGGGATAGCGGTCAGGCACGGTTGTAGAATTGAGACGACGGTAGTCACCGCAAGGACGATACTCACCGTTAGGTTTTCTGACAACGTGCAAAGGACTTGCCCAGGGGCTTTTAGATGGTCGGATGATCCCCTGAGCGGATAAATATTCAAATTCTTTTTTAACAGCTTTAAGAATGTCGGGAGCTAGTCGTCTAGGTTTTGAAAATACAGGCGGACCTTTTGTTTCGATATGATGGTAAATTTGATCTTGCTTACTACCTTTCATGGGTTGCGATGGGTTTAATAACTCAGGATACTCACTAAGGATTTTATCCAGTATGCCATCACCAACCAATATAGCGATGTTCGATTCAGGAGAGTTAAGTGAAGGTAGTTGTCCATTAGAGGAAAGTCGAGTATTCGCATCAATAACTCTATGGTTTTTAGCATCAACTAGCAGATTGTAGTGTTTTAAAAAATCTACGCCGATAATAGGTTGTTTAACGTCTGCTACTACAAAGGACCATATAAAATCACGGCGCAAATTCAAATTGATGGTCATGCGCTTTGTTCCATAAGTAGCAATTTTTGTGCCGTTGGCGGCATACAACGTTAAATATTGCGATTTAGAGTGCGGAGCGTACGTTTTAGGAATGACTGATACGTCCGCACCAGTGTCAATTAAAAAGGAAAGTTTAGACTTTGAATCGGCCATTAATATGCGATTAAGGTGGCGGTCAGCATTATGGCCGG
The DNA here is from genome assembly GCA_038502835.1 of Octonoba sinensis. Taxonomy (NCBI): domain Eukaryota; kingdom Metazoa; phylum Arthropoda; class Arachnida; order Araneae; family Uloboridae; genus Octonoba; species Octonoba sinensis. The sequence continues at coordinate 8,297,321 of CM076606.1, read as the reverse complement.
TAAGCGATCGCCTTACACGTTTCCCGAATGACGAAAAGAGGAAGGAGGGTTGCATTTTTTGGCATTCTCACCAAAATTAATATGATAGAAACATAAACCATTTTCTGGCTCTTTATAGCTTCGATTGCGAGAATTGCTACGGTAGCGAGAGTTATTTCGGTGTCTAGGATTTCTAATGTAATTGTCCCTCCGTGTACTTCGCTCCTGAACTATAGAAGTTAACTGTTTGACTTGCAGGGTTAATTGGTCAATTTGCGCCTGTAGCGCGATATTTTGTGGTGCAATAGAGACTTGTGCAGAATTAATGGACGATTGAGGCGTTAAATCGTGGATTTTATCTGCAATAGATGCGAGTTTCGTTAAATCTTCATTTAACGCTGCCAAAATCGATTGCGTGCTGTTGGGCAGTCGTCCAAGCCAGAGTGATTTAAGCAATGGCTCACCTACGGAATCGCCACCTAGAGCACGCATGCGTATAAGCAATTGTGACGGACGTTGGTCACCGAGCTCTAACCCTTGTAACAATGTCCTTATTTTAGACGACTCGCTTTCTGAGTGTAATTCAACCAAACGTGTTTTTAACTGCTCATATTTGTTGGTTTCGGGAGGTCGCATAATGATATCACTTACGGAGCTTAGTATGTCCGAATCAACAGCTGCCACAACATAATTGAACTTGGTTTCGTCAGTCGTCACATGTGCCAAGGAAAATTGTGCTTCTAAGCGGAGGAACCACAGGCTAGGATTATTCTTCCAAAACGGCGGTGGTTTCACCGCAACGTGAGAAATTTGTGGTTCGTTGAAAATTTGATCTTCAGATGTCGACATTATATATAACTTGAGTTACAAATTTAATTCCATTAGGGATTAACACGTAAAAAAACACACATTAAAGTAGCACTCAAAAAGAAAGTTATCATCAAGGCGACAATTATCATAAACGACATTACAATTTATCATAAGTAAGCAAAGAGAATCTATGTCACTCAACATCGAAAGGCAATGTACCCACTCGTGAATATAAAACCAAATTCATTTAGACAAATAAAATCGTGCGGTAACTTACGCAGCTTAGATATTTTTCGATTGCACTTATCATCGTAAAAGTTCACACGTCCTTTGGTCACCAATGTTGTAAAGTCTATTCCATACTAACTTTAGTCAAGGTTTTGAAGTTAAAATTGCGTGTCACTCGTACAATGATAACTCTGTTATCTTATCAAATATTTATTACATAAAAAATAAACACAATCATGCAGTATTAAACAATTAAGAATGAGGCTTCCGAACAACAAGCGTCGACATACATCGCTACTCCAACAACCGCTAAATTAAACAATTTTAATTAGAGTTCTTTTTTTTGGTGAAAGTGAAAGTTATTATTTTTTAGAAGTTGAAGTGCTTAATCGCCACACTCTTTTCACTTCTGTCCAGTCACTTTGAGTTGGTCTGCTAACTTTACTAGCTAATATTGATGTACTAACTGATATGTCTGGTCTTGTATTAGTAGAAATGTAAAGAAGTGATTCTATAGCTGCTCGATAGACTGTATTTGTTTCTAATGGATCTTCAACTTCATTTCTCTTTTGGTATCCTGGCTCCAAAGGTATTCTTGATGGTTTCGAATCCTCAAGCCCAAACTCCTTTATTTTCCGATTGATGTAGTTTGTTTGATGCACATAGAAAAGTCCTTCAGAATCTCGATCAATTTGCAAACCCAAATAAAAATTTAAATGTCCCAGGTTCTTCACTTTGAATTGGTTCATTAGGTCCACTTCAAATTCCCTTAGGTTTAAACTTTCTTTGCTGGCTGCAATAACATCATCAACATAGACAAGAATGTAGGTCCAGGCTCCATTGGAATGTTTAGAATATAAACAAGGGTCTGTATTACTCTGCTTGAAGTTCATTTTCATGAAACTGTCATGAAGTTTCTTATTCCATTCATTCGCACCCTGTTTCAAACCATATAAATTCTTCTGAAGTTTACAAACAAGATGTTGCTTTTCTGGTTCTTCATATCCTTTTGGCTGTTTCATATATACGTCATGATGAAGATCACCATTTAAGTATGCTGTCTGAATGTCATAATGATTAACTTGCATTTTCCTTTTTCCTGCAATAGCTAACAAAGTTCGAAATGTAGTCTGGCGTACAACAGGTGCGAACACTTCATCGTATTCTTCGCCAAATTTTTGAAAAAATCCCTGTGCAACCAATCTGGCCTTGAATCTGTCTACATCTCCATTTTGATCAATTTTTCTCTTGAAGACCCATTTTCTGCCTATTGCTACTTTATTTGGTGGAAGTTCTGCTAATTCCCAAGTTTTGCTTGCCTTTAATGAATTTATTTCCTCTTTCATTGCATTACTCCAAGATTCAGTATCTTTAGACTTGATCGCTGCTTCATATGTTTTTGGTTCTGCTTCTTGAGTTTCACCTTCCTTAGCTATTTGGATTGTTTCAATTAATCTTTCTGGTGCTTTTCTAGCTCTATTTGATCTTTTGAGCATATTGTTATCTTCATTACTTTCTTCATCTGTTGCATTTGCTTTTTCAGTTTCCTCAAAATCAAAATATGCTGAAGAATTGGTCTCCTCTTCAAGTTCAAATTGACATGTTTCTTCTGCAACAAAGTTTTCGGGTATGGTTTCCTGTTGACTTTCAGACTCGAAATCGTCTACAAACTTTACATGTTTACTGATAGTAATCTTGTTGGTCTTTCTGTCCAATAATCTGTAGGCTTTAGATCCTTCTTGATAACCCACAAATGTCATCAATTTTGCTTTGTCATCTAACTTTAATCTTTGTCCCTCTGGGATTAAGGTGTAAGCTTTGATGCCGAATGTCTTGATTACTTCCAGATTTGGTTTTTCTCCATGTCATAACTCGTAGGGTGTAACTTCATGATGTTTTGTTGGCAGTCTGTTCTGTAGGAAGTTGGCAGTCTGAATAGCTTCTCCCCAATACTTATTTTCAAGACCTGATTCTAGGAGTAAACATCTCGTCATTTCAATAAGATCTCTGTTTTTGCTCTCCGCTGTCCCATTCTGTTGAGGTGTATAGGGTGCCGAGGTTTGTCTCTGTATTCCCTCATCAATGAAGATTTTATCTACTTCAGCATTCATGTATTCTCCACCTATGTCTGATCTTATGCACTTTGGTGTTTTCCCGAACATAGTCTGAACCTGTTTCACGTAATGAACTATGTTTCTTGAAACTTCGGACTTATTCTTCATCAAATAAACTTTTGTATATCTACTAAAATCATCAATTAGTATAAGTATATACTTGTTTCCACTTGGTGTAGCTACATGAATCAGTCCGCACACATCTGAATGAACCATCTGAAACAGTTCTGTGGTTTTTGTTGATGATTTCTTTGGAAAAGATGTTTTCGTCATTTTCCCTTTAATGCAGATCTCGCATACATCAGTGTGTTTTCAAGGCTTTATCTTTAATCCTGTAGCTAAATATTTATTTTCTACTTTATTTATGGCTTGAATATCTCTATGGCCTAATCTTTTGTGCCATTCATGTATGCAGAGAGACTTGCAATCAGTTGCACTTAATGCCTTTTGTGAGTTTAGTACATACAATGTTTTTAGTACTTGCTATAGCAACAATGTTTTCTTTTAACTTTATAGTGCACTGTTTATTACTAAAGTCAACATTAAATCCTTTATCAACTAATTTCTTGACAGACAACAAGTTTCCATGCAATTGAGGCACGTAAAGAACATCTTGAACTTTTATTTTACTTACATGGTTCTTGTCATCTTCATAAAATATCCAGCCTTCACCCTTTCCACTGGTCACTATGATTTGACCATCTGCAAGGTAAACTTTATCTTGAATTTTTTCATCAGGTGCTGTGAAGAAATCAAAATTGCTGGTCATATGCGAAGTTGCGCCAGAGTCAATGTACCACGAAAGAGTTTCTGTTTCACCCAAGATAAAACAAATATGTTCTTCATTGCTGATTCTTATTTCTGAACTGTTATTATCTGCTAGAGTAACTTTCTTAGCTGTATGTTGATTTTCTTGCTGATTTGTTCCTTTCCGTAGTAGCCATGCTTTATACTTTCGACAATCCACCTTGTCATGTCCTGGCTTCTTACAGAAAAAACAGCTTCTTTTTGTATACTTCTGAACTGTAGAATTGACCTTTAATACTTTTTCTTGGCTCGGCTGGCTCCCATGGTTCTGTTCTCTTCTTCTTCTGTTTTCTTCTATCAACTTATTTTTAACGAGTTCTTGTGTTAAATCTGCTTCTGGTCTGGTTTCCAACGCTGTAATCAATGTTGCATAGCTGTCAGGAAGGCTGCTCAACAATAATGCCAGAGTTAGAGGTTCTGCCAAATTTTCCCCCAATGCAGTCAGTTGCTCAATGAGATCAGTCATAGTGTTGATGTGTTCTTCCATATCACTGTGTTCATCCAGTTTCAAACTACACAGGCGTTTTAGCAAGTTGACTTTGTTGGACAATGTTGACTTTTGATGATGTCCAAGAAGAGATTTCCACATACCATTCGCTGTATTGTGCTTCTTTACATGGCATAGTTGGTTATCTTCAACCAGAAGTCCAATGGTAGCACGAGCCTTTCCATCCTTCGTAATCCAGTCCTCATTTACATCCGCAGGTTTCTCTTTTTCAACAATATTCCAGAGTCCTACTTTAATCAAGAGAAGTTCTACTTTGTACTTCCAGATTTGATAATTTGAATTATTTAACTTTGCTATTGAAATGCTAGCACCTTCAGCCATTGTGACTTCAGCAGAACAGGATAAACAACTTTCGTTTTCGAAAAAAAAATCGCAAATTTCTTTAAAATATTTCAAAAATTGCAATCAGTCTCATAATCTATAAGACTTGGAATAAATCTGGAATCCTTTATGTTGAAAAAGTACTTTATTTAGAAGATTAAATAAGATGGAATTGCAGTATTAGATTAAGACATTCTGTACTGTTTACATTCTTACAAGCTTAAGAACAAAAAATCGAACAGAGTTGAGTTGTACAGTAGAATAATAAGTAGAGGCTTAAAATAGATAAACATGAAAATTAAATATTGAATTAAATATTCTAACAGAATTTTCATTAAATGTTTTGACGATTTTGCAAGCGGGATTTTTAGGAATTTTGATGGGGAATTTAAAATGGACTGCTGGGTAATTTTAGGAACAGTAGGTCTTGAAGGTCAGTATTCTATTTTTAGTCACTAACGTCTTCATTCTAATGGATATTTTTTAGGACTAATGTTATTAATCTTTTAGGGATGTTTAGGAATAGTTGTCTTTATTGAAATGGGGGGTTTTAAAGAATGTTTTCTTTATTGTAGCAGAAATATTCAGGGAGAGTTGTTCTTGATCTGATGAACATTTTGAAAGAGAGTACTGCTCTTTTTCTGATGTGAAATTTTAGATGTATTGTGGTCGATATTTTAATTGCGCTTTTTACGGGCTCTTGATATCATTTTGGCAAAATTATCCCGCTGCATAGTTACTATTTCTCTTACTCTAATTACAATTTCTATGAACTTTTGTTAGCATTTTAATGTGGATTTTTATGGACTTATTTTTGGTCTAAAAGGAATTTTTCTAGGCTGTTCGTTTTAATGCAATCGTGGTTTTTAGTGAATTTTACTGTATAAATAGGATTTTTATGGACTGTTGCCCATCTCCTACTTTGATTTTTTAAGAAAATTTTTCCCTATACATTTACTACAGAATTTTGGACATGCGTCACTTGGACTGCGAATGATGCAATTTTATCCCGCGCAACGCCGGGCATGTCAGCTAGTAAAAAATAAATTTTTCTAATACAAAAATCCGGTTTTTGACCAGAAAAGTTAAAACTAATATTAGTCATAGGTCAACGATATCCAGTGAACTCATGGCCAAGCCAAAGGGGGGGGCATAAATACAAGAAAGTGCTCGCATTACATCCCTTAACTCTCTGCCAGCACCCTTTAATGACTCTTCCATCGGCGTGATGTTTCCCAGCAGTTCGGTTGTCAACTTAATGAAAGTAAATGGTCCCTTGCGGAAGAAAAAGGGTTCATGTATGGTGTTAGAATACTGTATCGCCTTTTAGGGAAAATTGCGCCAAACCGAGCTCGGCAATGAATAATGAAGTATATATATGATATGGAAGAAATATATTTCTGGTACTTTTCCGATTCGGTGGGGCTGGCGGAGGTCAATGTCCCCCCCCCCCCCTAAATCAATTTGTTTTGTGTGTGGAGTTGTTTTTGCGAAAAATATTCAAACATCGCCAACGGCAACTCAAAATGCTATAGTAGTTTAATTTGGCGAAAAAATATTTAACCATCGCCATACTTTAACTCGTTGCATTAAAAACTTCCTTCCTGATCGGAATAAACCTTCGAAGGAGTTGGCTGAAATTAAAGCGACGAATGATCGATCTTTTGAAGCGCTCGTAAATCATAAAATTTGTGATTAAATCCGATTATCCCCTTTCGCGAAATCTTTCAGGTCTCCTGTTGCATAATTGTTCCACATTATCCCGTTTTCCGTGGACAACTTGGCCGTCACGACAGCTGCTCTTCCTGTCCCGAATGTCAAGGTTAAGAAAAGGCTAGCAATAATTTTAAGCTGATCTCAGATTTCTGGCAAAATCTGTCACATTTCCATATTTTGAGGAATTTCTGATGAATTCGCAAGTTAGTATCGCTTTTTTATCCTACTTTCCGTAAAAATGTAAACATTAGATTTACCAAACCAGTCATTTTGCCTGTTTCGAAGCTTCTATGTTGCATAATTTGTAACTAGTTATAATATAACTTTCAATTGCATTGGCTTTTTCTAATGCGCGGTAAGTAGGACAAGCTAGTGCGACTGAAAGTTTTCTTGTAATTAGTAGCAACTTGGCGTAAAACGAAACTTTAGAAGTGGTTGAAAACGGCCTGGTAAATGTAGTGTTGAAAAAAGTGGAAAGAAGGCTTAATGTATTGTGAAACTATGGTTAAAAAAAATCACAAATGAATTGAATAATAATTAAAATAAAGATTAAAGAACACAAAATTTAAAAGTAGGATTTTAAGAGGGGAAAAAATGTGTCGGTTCGACCCGATTATAAAAACTAGCTTTTAAACTTCATTCTTTCTATATTTAACTTATTTGTTCTATCTAAATGCATGATGACCAGCAATTAACTTGTTCGACAAAAGGAGGAGAATTAACACTTCTCCCTCAAAGTAAAATTGATAAATGTGTATGTGTTATCTGAAACTTTCCCTTTAACCAGATCCTTACAGAAACAGCCATGTCTCGGGTCTATGCAACCTTAAAGATTTCATATTAAAACTTTGAGTGCAAAGTAGTGATGAAGTTATTTCTTCAATGCATATTCAACACAACTGATGGTTAAATGCTACTGCAACATATATATTTTTAACTCTTTTGCAATTATTTTACTTTCTTAACTATCGGCTCCTTTTATCCTCTTCAGACCTAAACACAAACAATTTTGACGCCATTTTTTGATTCTCCGATTTAAAAAATGATTACAAAACAAAATAACTAAAAAAAAATGTTTTTTATTTTAATTAATAATTAGTTTAAATAATAATTAATGCCCAATTTCCATGTTTAAAACCAGCGGTAGGCAACCTGAATTGACTGAAGATGTACTTTCCAACCTCGACGAGCACCAAGATCTACTCCGAGAACGTGGGGGGGGGGGGGGGGTCATACACTATTAATAGGACATGTTGGAATTGTGTCTGTTTTCAAATTGTAGGTTAATTCTTGTCAGAACAAGTTTTGGCGCTTATAAAATTCCTACCTTAAAATTTCTAAAATAATGTTATGTTAAAATTGTTAACTCACATCAAAACAATATTTCAGAAACTAATATATTATTTCTTTTAAATTTGATAAAAAAAACTTTTAGTTTTTGTTTTGTTTAATAAAACATACATGTGAAATGTCGTTACGTTCTTCAATTAACTCTCACCGAGAGCACAGTTAATGTGACGGCTAACAATCCATATTATTGGCAAGTTTTTTTTAGGTCCGGTGAATGGCCGGCAAACTAATAAACATTTTTTGAAGGCGGAAAAATAAAATTCGCTTTTTAATTCAAAGGTCATGATTTTTTTAAAACTATAAACTGTCCAAAATGCTCTCGCGATCGACTGAAAATGGGCTCGCGATCGACCAGTTGATCGTGATCGACGGGTTGCCGACCACTGTTTAAAACGAAGTAAACTATCTGTTGATTATTTCAAAAACAATTGGGTGTTTTAGCTTTCAAATTGCACAAACAGTAGTTAATAAACACTATTTAAAAATGTACCCAATTGGGTACACGCGGAATGAATAATTTGTATTTTTATTAACTTGCTTGGGCCGAGGTAGCCTAGTGGTTAGGATATCGAGCTTCCAATCCGATCCGAAGATCGGGTGTTCGATTCAAAATCCGTGGACCCTGAAGTCCCGAGTGTACCGAAGGGTGGAGAATTTCCCTTCCCTTCACTCTTAGGTCAAAAAAGAAGGTGGCGCCATCTGGTGTCATCGAAATGAATAATGAGCCAAGTCCTACCTCCACCGTTGTGGTGATCATCTGTAAAACGGAAGGCGCTCCTTAATTTCGCTTGGCGAAGGGTAGCTTGGGTACCCAGGTGGCATTAGAAACAACAACAACATTAACTTGCCTGTTTTTAGCCTACTTTCCCGTAAAAGTAAAAAAAATAATTATAAAGCATGAAAGAAGGCCTAATGTGTCGTGAAAATATCGTTAAAAATCAAGAAAAGTCAAAAATAAATTAAGTAATTAAATAAAGATTGAAAAATAAAAAATATGAAAGTGGGGTTTTGAGATGGGGAAAAAGTGTGTCTGTCGGTCTGTCCGTCGGTCTGTCGGTCTGTCTGTCGGTCTGTCCCCCCGCTAATAACTTTTGAACGAATTGTTCGATTCGAAAAATTCTTTTTGCATTCGAAAAATCTCGGTGAGGACATCTAATTTCCATATTTTACTTTTTGATTTGAACAATTTTTTGTTCAGTTTTGAACAGTTCAAAAAATTTTAACATTAGCGCCTATGGGCGAAAATGAAGCAAATTATGTAAACTCTGGGTACAAGAGCCAAGTTCCAATGAACAAGCTCACTTCTTCATTGGAAGAAGTTCTTGGCGTGAAATATTGATTTGAACAATTTTTGTTCATTTTTGAACAATTCAAAAAAAAATTAACATAGTGCCTGCGGGGAAATTTCAATCCTATATAAATCCTGATCTAACGGGCCGATTTGCTTGGAACAAACTTTATCGGAAAGCTCTTATGACGTAGAATATGTACAGATAAAAAGTTTATCCAGAACTAACGAGCCTATTTTCTTATGAAATTTTTTGATCGGGATTTTCAAGAATATTTTTGAATTAATGAAAGATTAAATGAATAAGCAAAATAATGAATGAATAAATACATGAATGACTGAATAAATGAATGATTGAACGAATCTGTATTAACCGTTGAAAAAGACATATTTGAAGTAATTAAGAACTAAAGCTAAACGAGAAAGAGAGAGAGCTAGATTATAAATTTGAAGCTGGTGTATACGGGAAAGTAGGCTCGTATAGTTCTAGGTGGAACTTCTTGTTAAAAGTGTGATCTTATTTTTCTTTAGGAATTTTCTGTACTAGACTATTTTAACAATATTGAGTACAGTCAGACCTCAATGTAAGGCCCCCCCCCCCTCAAGGACTTCACGAAAATAACCAAACTTATAAGTGAGGTGAGCTTATAACCGATTTATACACATTTGATATTCAATGAGATGGGACTTAAGAAAAGGGACCTTATATGCAGGGTGACGTGATATGCGGGTGATCTTATATCGAGGTCTGACTGCATAAATTATTATTACTTTAAGAGAAACTTTTCTGTAGTTGACTAGTAAAATTTTTAATTTATTCTTCTAATGCTCTTTAATACATTGTGTTATAAATATAACCGGCGTAAAATCAACTTTTTACATTTCCCGAGACATAATGTCATTATTTTTCCTTCAGGGTTCTTAACAAAAAACAGTTACCCTTAAAAAATAAATGACGCACAAAATCGGGAATCGATAACAAGGATCGATCACGCGAATCATTAAATTTGCGATCGAATGCGACCCGTAGGAAGTCAATTAGATATCCTGTTGCATAATTGCCTGCAATTACAGTGTCTGAGTTGCGCTCACTTGTATCAACTGCCTGACAAACTTTTGCTGTGAGCCACTGAAATGAAGATGAGATGGGTTTCTCTTTCAGTTGCAATTAAGTTGTTTATTTTCTGACTCAATCGATGAATCCTGGACGAACAGTGAAATTTAATTTCGCCAAACTAAACTCGTATTTGTGATAAGGAAAATAAATAGTTAAAGAATAAAAACTGCTATGACGGGATGGAAGACGCTTGGAAGGAGAAATGCAATATTATTATTTACTTGGAAGCAAGAGTTTTTGCATATAGTTAAGATAATTTTCATTTGGAAAAATAGTTTTCAAATCCGTTATTGCTCAGATTTCTTGAAGTTATGAGATTTTCGTATAAAAACCTATTTTTGAAGAACTTATTCCTTAACTTGTGGGATGTTCATATTTTTTATAAAGTTTCTACTAAAAAACATATGAAACAGTCTACTTTCAAAAAAGAGGATCTGTTGTTGCATAAATAAAAAGATTTCGACCTAAATTTTCCCAGAAACTTGTCTTATATAAAGTTTATCCATGCCTTGTCAGAAAAGAAAAAAGAAAAAGAGAGTTTTTCTTTTTTTTAAAGGACTGCACATTGGTTTATTGGTTTCTTATCATTTTCAGACATAACGCATTCCCCAGGAACTGGCAACCATTCTTTCAAGTGGCACTACTATCGGTCATTACCACTTGAGAATTTTGACGCTCAGTTTCACCCTAGATTGCACCTGAGCTCTAATGATGCGGAACTGCACTAGGACTTTAATTTAGCCGAGAGTATCAAACCCAAATAGATATTCAAGGAATCTTTTACCTGCCGCATAATCATATGACATGGGCGCTGACGATTGTCTGCATCTTGAAAATCCACCGTCTTGGGCCGGGTTTGAGCCTGCAAACGTAGGCGTAAGAGGTTAGTGACTTACCACTACGATATCGTGCTGGTAGAGAGTACTAAGAAAGAATCGAATTCTTCAGAAACCCATTAGGAAAGCTAATACTGTGTTCGGAGGGGGTCAAACCTCCTCCTCACAAACCCATCAGATATCCGGTATCCAACTAATTTTTAAATATCCGGATCTGATTTGGTTATTGCACGAAATATCTGGCTATCCGGCATGTCAAATTTGATTATTAAAAATTACTTAAATAGCATGTTTTGAAAATATATATAAAATGCAAACTTGCTATATATTTGAAAGATGCGGGGTATTTAAAAAAATGTACAGTATTTACAGCTTTTAAACAACGGATATCCGGTACAGAACCATCGTACACGGGATACCGGATATCAGATATCCTAGAAACTAACCGTTGTCATTGAACTTGAAGGGGGTATTCATCCCCCTCCCCCGGTGGACACCCCTGACTCCACTCCACTCTAAGTCGACAAACTCTGCGCGCAGAATCAGATCATTTGCTCTACACTGGTTTTATGGTTGACCCACGAACGTTTAGCCATTTTGTTTTCTTATACAATGAAGTCCCGTCACAACGAACTCCAAGGGACCACGAAAATCATTCATAATAACGAAATGTTGGTTATAATGGAATATAGGATATCCTAATGGAGTGAAAAAGAAACTGTTCATTTAATTGTTATGATGGGCGTGAAAAAGAAACAGTTCATTTAATTGTTATGATGGACTTTTTATTGTATTGGTATTCGTTGTAACGAGATTTAACAGTAAAGCAAGGAACAAAAAATATCCAAGATATGCTGGCGTGCCGATGGACGTTGTCATTTCAATGTTTTCCACGGGAGAGATGGGGGGGGGGGGGAGCGGGGGTGGCAAGGGATATACTCTCTATACATATTATGTGTGAAAAGGCAACAAATTTACAAATTTCATATGTTTATATATAAATACATTGTGTTTATGAAAGACAGGGGACAATTGTTACCACCTGATCCTTCAACTATCGGAACTCGCCACAATTAAGGCAGTTTGCTCTTACGTTTAATCTAGCGTCTTTCTCCCTTGGATTAATTGATCCCAGTAGTAGTTAATTTGAGAGGTTTTACCCCTTTCTTCCTTTATCTTTTACTCTTTTTCTCTTTCTTTCTCTCTATATGGCACAGCATTTGATCAAACCGTGTCTAACGCAAAGAAACTTACTTAAACGATTTGTACATACCGGAAGTTTAAACCAGTATACGCGTATTTATTACATTGTAGTTATGTTTTAAGTCGTGTATTTTAACCATCACTTTCTCCCAAAGTAATTTTTATCCCATTTTTTTTTTGTAAAATTGAAATGTGTGGTTATTATAGGTGGCAAAGTTGAACAAAAGGAAAAATATGCTTGGAAAAAAGAGAGAGAGAGAAATTTAGTTGCTTTCTTAATTCAAAGGTATAACGTTTTGCCTCTAAAATTCTAGAATAGTGGCATTTCCCGTAGTTAAGTGAACGTTAATTTTTACTCTACTAAAAAATAAGGTTTATTATTATTATTATTGAGTTGGCGCCATTGTTCTTGCCGGAGTGCTACAGGAAAAGCCTTTTCTTTGTAATCTACTACTTTTTATGCTGTCGACAATTAATGTTTAATCAAGGCACAAAAACTAATGGTATTTACCAAAATAAACTAAATGTTTTCTTCCAATTCTGTAATACCTTCCTTTAACTAAAAGTTTTCCTTTTAAAATTAATTTCTCAGAAATTCGGGAATCAGCAGCAAGGATCCCAATCAAGCGAATCATTAAATTTGCAATCATGTCCAACCCGCAAGTAGCCAATTAGAGATCTCGTAGTACAGTTGCCTTCGAATATAATGCCTCAATTTCGTTGGTTTCAATTTATCTTCCCAACTTACTGCGCATAGTGTGGGACCGTTTCTTCTTTCATCGAAATGAAATTACTTGTCTCTTAATTTAGCGATTGCAGTTTGTTCTAGAAATAACTACGAAATTCAATTTTCTTTAACCTGAGCTGATTAAAAGGAACATAGACCATTTAAAATTAGTTCTCGTTTCAAATTTACACAGAAACTTTTAATAAGATTGACGTCTGACTCAGTCTAAAATATGTGTGAATAAATTTTTCAACCGTATATTTTTAATTGAGTGAGGATCGTTATTTTGCATTGAATTGCTGTTACTTTGCGCAGACCGCTTACGACGCACCATTTTGAACTTTCAAGGTATCTTATTATTTTTTTGTTTTTTTACAAACGGACCCTTCATAAATTATGTCACTTTTTTTCAATATATTTGAGATCCTGTAACACGAAGGTTACGTGCAGGAACAACCACTTCGACTGCGATGTCGGAGTAGTTAAAAGCCGTTGCTGCCGAGGATTAAAGGGAAGACGCCATATTGGGAAGTAGGCGAAAGGTAGTCTGCGGTCCGACCTGAGACAGGATGTGTATATAATTTTAAACATCGATGTCTAAAATATAGGACCTGGTGTGGTCGATGGATCCTCAACGTGCCTTGTCAAAGCAAGAAACAGAAAGAAATTAGTCTACAGTGGAAGAGTAGAAGAACATCCAAATATTTACGTAATAAAAGTGAGGACTGTGGAATGAATTTACGACAAGGAGGATATGGCGTTCAACTAATTCAACAAGCAGTGTGTGAATATTACCTTGCTTGTTTTTTATCTTGCTGTTTTAATCTGTGAATATTTTATGAACCTATTTCGGATTTTATCATTTATAAGGATGTTTTTAAATAAATGTTTATTTTAATAAGAAGATTGGTTTTTTGGGTACCGGTTCAACTGGTAGGCGTGGTACATACTATTCTATAAGTTTAATCTAAAGAAAATTATGTATGTATTTGGCCTTGCTTTTACAGCCCCCTCCCGCCCTTGTCACAAAATGTCACACTTCATCATAGCCCTACCCCTTTGTCACATGTCTCACCATATTTTTAAGCATATGTACTTGCAGTTGAGAAACAAAGCACTGCGTTATAGATTACGTTTCAAATTTTAGTTTTGATTTTTTAATTGACATTTGTGAACATAATAATAACAATGATTACATGGGTACTAAATTTGTATAAAATATAGTTGAGGTTTACATCGGAAAAGATAATTTGTAGGAGAACCGCACAATATAGTAATTGTTCGAATTCTGAAAAATGACCCACGCAATTTTATTTTAAAAGTGCAAATGCTTAAGGAAATTTTTCTTTAAACTTTTAACAAGTAAATTTAAACTTTAATCAGAATCGGTGTTTACGATACAGAATAATCAATGAAACTTTAAGATATAAAACTTTTAAAAGAAATTTAATTTGCTGAATCTAAATGTTTTTATAGAAACCTAAATGTGTAATGTTACACTTCATGTTGTCCCCTCTCCTCCCCTTGTCAGAAACTGTCAGATCTTATCGAATCCCCCTCCCCTCTCGAAGCGTGACATCATTTTTGAATAACACCAAAATGTGGTTCAAAACTTAAGTTCTTGTGCTTGAACCAATCAGATTCATTCGCAGGGCGGTAGAGTTCATGAAAAAAAAAAAAAAGAATAATAATACTTCATGGCATCATTTTGCAGTTATGATATAAAATCTCTTTAATTGCATTTTCTTACACGCTTAGGTCAGAAAAATTCGTATAGATGAAGAGCTGAAACGAACAGTTTTTCAAAATGCTCAAGAAGTAACTTGAAACGAGTACATAATGATTATATTAAACAACGGGTGATTTTGGTTTTATTTAACTTGATTTGTCACTGAAGTTTGTTCGCTGTTTACGACCAGTAGTACTGCATAAATTATCTTCAAACTTTGTAAACAAGCTTATCTTCGATGACAATACAATATTCCATCCATTTTACAATTTATTATAGCGTTTATTAGGAAAAATTAATCATTTTGGTTCTGATGAAATTATCAGAATTATTATTTGTCGAATGGCAACGATAGCTTTGTTCGAATAATCCAACGATGTTATTTAACTATTAATTTGGAGTCTGTGGCGCAGTGGTTAGTCTCCAGTCCATTGGCGTTGTATTGTGACACCGGAGGTCGTCGGTTCTAAACCAGTTCCCGGTCTCATCCATTCCATTGCATTCAACTTGATTTGTCACGGCAGTTTGTTACGCGGTTTTCGACCACTACTACTGAATTTTTTTTTAAAAAATAAAACCTGTGTAGCTTAAAACATTTATTGGAGATTTAGTATATTATTTTAAAATACTTCTGCTGCTTTTTGTGCTAAACTTTCGGAATGCCGTTGTATATCATACTTAAAAGTAAAAAATCAAGCATTTTTCATGCAAAAATTTCATTTTGAGGGAAAAATGAGATACTTTACTAATAAAGTAAAAAATAGTTTTCTCTGACCAACGGCAATGAGAGTAACAAAACTAATCGTTGACTTATGAAGCATATCTCCTTGTTGTCCGTTAGTAAGGTCAAAAGCATTCTTCACAATATTGTTTGTAATGTTAATTTTGAATATTATATGTTGGATTTATGCAGAGAAGCCGGCAGGGTGGCGTAGTGGTAAGGCACAGGCCCCGAACGCCCAAGTTCGCAGAATCAAACCTGCATTTTCAAGATGCAGAAAATCGTCGGTGCCCATGTCTTATAGTTATGCGGCATGCTAAATATCCATTGAGTATCTGTTTGGCTTGGTACTCTCGGCTAAATTAAATTTCCTAGTGCAGTTTCGCATCACTTAGAACTCAGGTGCCGCCATCTAGAGGGAAACTGAGGGTCAAAATTTTTTCACAAATTAGTAATGGCATCTAGACAGTAGTGCTACTTGAAAGAATGGATGCCGGTTTCCGGGATACGCAGTAGGTCTGCAGAGGTTTGTGAAAATAATCATCCCCGTTAGAAAGAAAGGTTTATACACAGAAAGGAAACATAAACGAAAATCATTTAAGTTATAACGAACAGAAGAAAGAATTTTAGGTACTCCCCATTACGCTTTTCAAAAATATTGTTGTTAGAACAAAATGAATTTATTTGAAAGCATAAGAAACTTGCATCTTTTATTCAAATATAGAGAGAAATATGAATCAACATGCCATTCACATCAAAAATAAATAGAAATGGAAATTCGAAAATATGTGTCACACTTATTAAAAATGCCTACTGTATTTACGATCGAAAGCTGATCCGTCGGTTGGTCTAGAAATGAAAAACTTCTGAATCAATATTCCCCAAAAATTTATCTCATAAGAACTTTCGTCATTTTTCTTAAATAAAAATAAAGAAGAAACTTCGCATTCAAAGGAATGCCTTGAATTCTTCAGAGCTTCATTCAGAATGCTAATGCTAGATAACTCAACTCCACTCTACGTCGGTACGCAGAGCGCTTAAAATTAGCATTTGAATGGAGGCTTTATGGAGGCCCAGCACACATTTGGCCATTTTGTTTTTATATAAATCAGAAAGAGTGCCCCGGATTTGTCGACGTGACCATTAAAGGAGTTCGTTCGTACGTTTCGCTAAGCTTCTATTTGGATTAAGTATTCCCAAGATAAAAGTTTGGAACTATCTCATATATGTGGAAAAGCACATGGGAAGAGTTTATTTGTTGAGATTCATTTTCTGAACTTCTTTTTGCGACAGTTTGAAAGTTTTACTTGTTTTTAATCCGAGTAATTGCGAAAAGTTTTTAAATTAGGCACCATATCTTTTCACCCAAAACAGCTTTTATAATACCATTCTTTTATTTTGAAACTGGATCAAATAGCACGAACAAGAAAACTCAGACATTGCTGTCTTACATTATCGCTCTCAAAAACAGCTATTGATTAATTTAGCTTTAACCACTTTGGTGACTATGGGTAATTATCTTAAAAAAACTTAAACTCTTTCCCTTGGGGAACGAGGGGAATAAATGGGACTTCAAATTTTCATCAAAACATTAATTTCTTTACAAAATTCATTTAATATGGGAAATTTGCATTCAGTTATATAATATTATTTAGCGACCATTTAGGAATTTTTTGGTTAAATTTAACATGTTTGGGACAAAAATATAAGTTAAAGAAAATAGTTGATTGTCCCATCCATGCCTACTTGACTAAAGAGGTTTTATTTTTCTAAATGCAATTGAATAGCCAAAGACGACCAATTTGTCTCGTCAGAAATTCATATTTTTTGACACAAATAAACATTTTGAAATGCACAAAAACTTTGTGGCTATTAAGTTATTTTAAAGTGAATAAAGAAGAATATTTAATGAATCCCAAATTATAATCACAACTTTTGGTACAAAAAGGACCTTACTAGAAATAAATCACTGCTAACTGTAATGGGAGGTGAATGGGATAACTCCACATGTTACACTACCATCAATCCGTGGGCTACAAATTTTCCTGCATAGTCCCATTTTGTAAAACATACATTCATAGGATCTTACTATAAATTATGCATTTTTAAAACGAAGAAACTGGATTTGTAAATAGCGAAATACTCATAATTGGAATTTAAAAAACCTTCGTACGTTAAAAACTGAAAGATAACGTAGAAAAGCACATATTCATTTCAGACATGTGTTTCTAGGTCACAAGTATCCCCCCACCCTTTTTTTTTTTAATTGCGAAGGAAGTGAGCTTACGCGCTGAAAAAAGGAGCTGTCTATAACCCCGAAATATGTGTTAGAATTCTTATTCTACGTTTGCCGTTTTTGAACGTTTTTGAATTTTATAATTAGTTTTATTTAATGAAATAGAAAAAATAGGAAGTATGCAAACATTAGAAGTTTGATGCTGATCTAAATTTTTTCATCTTTATTAGTGAACTTCAGCCGACATATGCATTCCTTTTTCTTGTGATTTAAGTAACATTAAAGCCATTTATTAATGAACAAATGTAACTTAGGGAAGCATTTAATAACTATTTCCCATCCGTCCCTGTAGCCTTTATACCACACCTCCCTATTTTGAAATTCAGTATTGCAAATAAAGAATAACCAATGCGTTGCAAGGTATTTCATTCTGAAGATCATATCGAATTTCTTGAGAAACTTTCCCATAAAACTATTGACAAATGAATTTGACAAATCTTTAGACAGACTTTTTGCCCTTAGAGACAGCAATATTCAACAAGAGCGAGAAGAAGTGCACATGAATGAATTTTTTTATTATTCTGTAAAATTTGTACTAAACGTAAAGTGGTCAAAATTTTTCTTGTTTGGCTATAAATCGCACCTTGGTCCAATTACGGCAACATGGGAGCAGACAACTGTAATAACCGCAGTCCAGAAATCGACAAGCAACTACATTCGCTATCGAATGGTATTGGATTTTAAAGTAAATAATTCGTCGTACGGACGGTTTCAAGTAAATACAAAAACCGAAAGGTTACTTCATCAGGGGTCACGCCGGAGGAGATTCAGATCCTTTTTCGGATCCTTCACAAAATTCCAATCATTCAAGACTGACCCTTAACAAAGTTCCAATCAATCAAAACGGACCCTTCACAAAATTCCGAGCTATCAAATCGTTAGCAGAATTATTTATTAAATAGGCTGCAAAAAATGATAAAAATATTTTATCACCTGTATGTTTAAATTTAGAATTTTCACTAATATATTTCATTTTTCGCAAAAATATTTTTCAAATTCGCAAAAGGCGGACCCCGTTAAAAATGCTGGATCGACCCCTGTTCATATATTTCACGTGTGAGAATTTCAACTAATTTATAAGACCAATACTATGTCTTAATAACATTAACTTGTTGCAATAACGCACCTTTTATAGTTCATGCTCAATTTTATAATTTATGTATGGAGTGTAACACATAATTTATATTATTGCTACTAACTACACACCTTTTCAAATAATTTATGATAAACCTGTTTTTATTCAACTGTAAAAATCCCCCCCCCCCTCCACACTGCCTTTTTTTATGCTCCCCAAAAGGAACTATAATGTTACAAAGTTTTAACTTGTATTTAAAAAATTAATCGGCATCATAAATCATAGAAATGAATATCGCAAAAATGTATACGGCTTCGCTAATAGCAATGGGTCATTAATTATTTTTTTCCTTTCTTGCGAAACAAGTTACCTTTTTAAAAATAGGGTTCAAAAAACCATTAAAAAGGTAGCCTTTTTTAATATTGGGAAAGTTTGTTCCGGCACATGATAATGACGTGATTTTTTTAGTTTTCTAGCCCGGGGAAAGAAAATAATATTGTTCATCACAATGGATCCTGTTAATAGCTACCATCGTTAATTTAGTTTTCTTTCATTGAATAAAATTTGAATGCTCTTAAAATGTTACTTATTAACAAAACTGAATTCATACTAAACATAGTTTAAGTACCATATTCACAATTTAAATAATAATTCAAATGCTATATGATACATTTTATAAATTAGTTTCTCTTTAAAATATTTGAATGCTTCAAAATGCTCATAGTAAACAGTTACGCAATGGAAGATTATCTCATTAGGACAATCCAGAAAATTTAGTACAAAAATAAGAGCTTAATTTTTTTTTCCAATGGGGCTGCGGTCGGTCCTCAACCATTGCAGACCTAGCGCGTTCCCCAGTAATTGGTACCATCTCTTTCAGCGGCACCACAATGAGTGTGGTACCATCGCCGCATGAGAATTTTGACGTTCAGTTACCACTAGAGGGCGGTACCTGAGCTCTCATTGATGCAATATGCACTAGGAATTTAATTTAGCCGAGAGTATCCATGCCAAACGGACACTCTAGGGATCTTTAACATGCCGCATAATCATATGACATGGACGCAGACGATTTTCTGCATCTTGAAAATCCACCGACTTGGGCCAGGTTTGAACCTGCGATCTTGGGCATATACGAAAGCTTAAAATTAAGTTATGAGTTTCTGCGAACTTCATCAACTCTCCATCTGAAGAACACATTGCCAGAACACGACGCAATAAATAAATTAAAACTATTATCATATGCATCCAAGATAAAGAATTAATAGGAACTGCTATAATGAAAACTGATGAGTAGATTTTGCCGTTTGATTAGTTAGAACACACTACGGAGAGAACCAGCAACAAATCCCATGTGTCTACTTTAATGGCGATTCTCCCTCGAACGAACTGTGTGCAAGAGTAGTTAATTGTTAGTTATCTCTTATCAAACAAAATGCTATAACAGAAAAGAAACAACTGAGACGCATTTATTTATTCAGACCATTGTACTTAATGTCCTTGATACCAATTACATGTTTCATTCGGAAACCAATTACGTAAGTAACAATGATAGTTATTAGAATTAATCATAGGCGCAACTGAGCCTGTAAAATAGAAGGGGTTGGGGCATTTATTTTGGTACTAGTCAATCATCAATATCTAATTGCCTATTCAATCATCAACAAAGTTGAATTCCTATTCCTACAAAAAGAAATTCACTTTTCCAAACCTATTACTTAAATAAACGTCCCCATTTTACATGCTGTTACGCCTATAAGTATAAACATTACAATAATAGTAGTAACAATATCATTATTATTAACTATTACTGTTATTTTCGTTAATGGCGACTCCCAATCGACAAAAAGCGCAATAAAAGGTGGAAAGGGATAAAAAGTGATGGATGGCTCCGTAATCAACAGCTTTAGGTCATTTTCTGAAATGACCCTTATTTTTAGATTTTTTTTAGCTTGTTGTTCGAAGAATAGTTGGAATTTCCAATCAAATAAAGTTTAAACGATGCTTAAAAGGGCGGTAACTTATCCTTGAAATGGCCGTCATCTGAAAGAAGCGATATGTGATTATAGCCCGAGTCAAAAATTGAGCAAATGTTGCCCGCAGAAAATTTTTCATAAATATGGCAAAAACAACTTCATAACTCACAAACACGCAAAATAAATTGCATTCACTTGTTTCGGGGTTGCAAACAACTATTTTTCCAATGCAAAATTTTGAGAGCTGCACTGAAAAATTCAGGAAGAAGTTTTAAAGTAAAAAATACTTCCATCCACGTTGCTAGTACTTTCTACCGTAAAAATTGCGGTAGAAGAAAGAAGTTTACCGTAAATTTTACTGCAGAAGATACGATAAACTTTTTTTTTCTACCACAAAAGAAATATTTTTAAGGTAAAAAGTATTGGTAACATGGATGCTAGTACTTTTTACCGAAAATTTTCAGGATTTTTTTTTTAGTGTACAGAAATGTAAGTCGTCCTAATTCCTCACTCCCATAAACAACCAAATTAACTAAATGTAGATAAATATCAATCATTATTATTTCTCAGTTCAATGGCATGCTCATGCTTCCAAAACACTTGTGGTAATACAGAATGTGTCCATGAATTTTTAAGAGTAGGTTTATAAAATAAAATAAAAACTAGTAATTATACTTTTAAAGTATTTTAATTCAAACTAAGCTTCTTTGGCTTCAATAGATTTGTTACAGCGGTTGAAGAACGCTTTGAATGCCTGATCCAGCTCACATTATGGGAGTGCCTCCAAAGCTGGCGTCGAAGCTGTTTGTATAGTGTCAATATCATCAAAGAAAAAAAAAGTAAATAAATGAACTGAGGTTTTGTCAATGGATCAGCTGTAAGTTAAGGAGTTTCACGAATGCTCGATTTCGCAGAAAGCGCCACTGTAAGCTTAGTTCCAGCTGTAGTCTTAAAAGTTCTTTGACATACTGTATACAAGCAGCTTCGACGCGAGCTTTGGATTCATTCGAATCGTTGTTAAACCGCTGTATCAAATGTATTGAAGCCGAAGGAGCTTATTTTGAATCAAAATACATAAAAAAATATGTAATTACTAGTTTTTATTTTATTTTATAAACCTAGTCTTAAAAATTCTTTGATACACTGTGTATGAATTATAATCCAGAGGATGATGACCTTCAAAATGGTTCGAACCTTGTCGAAAATTGAATAATAACTACTGTTAATGTAAAGTAGGTATAGAATGAAACTTTATTTGATACAATTTGTAGCTACCTGCCGCTTTTCAGTTCCAAAAAAATCCTTTTGAGTCTCGTAAGACGTTAACATCTGTAAATATTTTGCCAATAAGTGCGAAAAATCTTCAAACCTCAAATTACTTTAAACGCTTATTAAATTTGTAAACTCAATTAAGTACGATAAGAGTTACACTAGCGACACAGATCTATTTCACGGTGCACTAGTATAAAGCGTCAAACCAGTTGCCGGGCACGATTTTAGGCAGCTACTGAAATGAAAGCGTACGCATGTTGTTTTGATGAATGAGTGTTCTTAGTACTTTCAAAAATGCATCATTTTGTGCATTAAATATTGAACATAAATTAAAAGCAGGCTATTACGTATTGAAAATATTCTTTTCTTGTATAAAAAAATAAAAGTGTGGAAAGCATGATTTTAAGACTAGAATATTAGTTTAATTTCAAAATAATCGTAGAAAAATAATAATGAAAAGCGTATAATAATACTCCACGTCATGCTAGAGAGCAGAGTACTATTGGAATATTGGCTTGATTTTCAAGCAGTAATGATGCGCAATAAGTTACATAAACTTACACTACATTAACATTAACTTTCGAATGCTTAGCTTCCATAAAGGATTACATCATGCAATTCGTATGTATCTTACCTTTTTAATTCTTCATCTGCTCTTCTTATAAGAGTAATCACCACGTGAATGCGTCCATAAGACACTTTTAACGTTTTTACAACTATAAGTTACATATAAAAATATTAACATGCGCACATTCAGAATAAAGTAGAGCAAACGCAGACATCCTAAACAACGAAGCAACAACCCGCTAAGAAATATGAAGCACTTGTTTCTCACATAAGGCTTAGAGCCCATTTTGGCAACTTATCGCTTGCTTTTCAAATCACTGCAAAAATACAAATATTTTTCTGTGTACGTTAACGTTAGGCAGTGAGTCGTAATTGTGGTTACAATAACTGAAAAATTATTTTATTTCAATTCCAATTTGAATGTTTTTAATGATCAAATTTTGCTCTTAAAACCTATTATTTTGCTCCATAAATTTCGTTGAGAAAAATCAATATATATATATATACATATATTTTTTTTTTTTTCAGTTAAAATATTGTAAATCCTTCTACCATATAGTTCATTAACTGATAATATAAAAGAAAAGTAAACGTAAGCACTAACTTCAAAATGTTTGTTTGTAAACGACCATTTCAGGTACATTAATATTCGAGTTAATTTGCTATTTTCAAGGATATGCCCCTTAAACTCTCGTCTAATATAACAGATAGAACAAGACAGTACAACAGAATTACAATACAAAGAAGGAAATACACCCAGGATAAAGTGGGAATCGAACCCACGCCTCTTCATTTCGCGCAGGCAGGCACCGGAACCAGTCGTTTAGACCACTCAGCCACTGAAGCCCTTTTTCAAAATGAAAAACTACAATATGCAGATTTCTACTGCAATATTTGCTATGAAGCAAGTGGTAAGATTTTTAAAAATATTTTACACTGCTACAAATTTTATATAGTTTAAAAAAATATTTTATACTAGTAGCGAATTCGAGCGCACAAAAATTTCAGTTTAGAAGTTTTTACTATTTGTCGGCGCGGTGTTAAAAGTCGAAAGTGAAGCCGTAGAGAAGTGTGTCATTGTTTGAAATGTTTGCACATTTATATATTTTTTTAACTTGTGAATTCCTTTTTTCCAGAAAAGGCCATCTTGCGTTACAGTTTACCGTTCAAAATATATGCGTTTGTTCCATACATAGTAATGGTTTATTTTGGACTTTATTATTTATTTGCAATGTCATAAATTGTTATAATATTACTCCATTATAAATATTTGATTATAACATTTGGTCCTTTATTTTATATTTGTTCTTAACAAAATTGTTTATATTATTTTAGTTAATGCATTTTTTGTATGACGTTACGAAATATGAAATGAAACAAAATATGTTTCGGTTCCTTTTTTCAAAAATATCTAATACTGATAATCTGGTAATAATCTTAAAAAATATAACAAATACCGGTATTGTTAGTTTGGTCCGCAAACACTAGTTACAAACGAATCTAATACAAAGCAGCACTTTTGTTTTCCTAAAAACAGTTTAAAAAGTAATTAATTACTTTTTTTAAAATCAACTTATCAAAACTCGGCCTCCAAGGTGCACAACTACGGCAAAAGCTACTCCTGTATACCAAATTTCATCTTTCTAGTTTTCAGGATGCGCACCACACACACACACACAAACTTTTGTTTTATTATTGTGTAAGTAGATGGATTGAAGATCAGAATTTGGCGAAATAGCTTTTTAAAAAATTCCGAAAGACAACGGATTATAGCTGTTCTAATGTTCTATTAGAATTCATTAGTAAGATATTTGTAAGAAAATTTTAAAGTTTCATTTATGATTGGCTTGGAACTGCTTTTCACTTTTCAGGCACGGCAGGGCAGTATTGTTGTTCTTGTCTTTTTACTTTTGCGATGAAAGTTAAAGTTGCCTGACATTTATCTGACCACAAGAACTATCTATCATGATAATTTTGCCCTGTTGATAAATTTTTATCTATTGCACAAGATCTATTAATTAAAGTCATCCAGAATAGACACTTCATTACTCATTTTAAACATCATTTACTAAAAACAATTTCTTGAGTAACTGCTGGCATATTTTTAAAAACTTTATTACTCGCGACCTAAAACTACAACGGATGATTTACTTTTTACATCAAAACAACGTTTTATCCATGATGATGTCATGGACATAACGAACGATGTTATTGAGGGTGAAATGTTGTGGAAAATACGAAATCCTTCTGCTTTACAGAACACAAATAATGGTCTTTCAGTGAAGACGCAATTTAGAGAATAATGGGATTTTTTTATTGCACCGGAATATGAAGGGATATGTTTAGTATTACCTTTCTTTTGCTTTTGAGTGCATCCATAAAAGTTATTTTTGAAACTAAATAGGCCCTTTTCTGTTAATAAAGCATCAGTTCGCTATTCGCCGCCAGAAATATTAAGGAAAGATGAGAAAAATAACATTACACCCGCATCATGCATATATTTCATATATATATACATAACCCTAAATTTCAACTTATTTTTCATCTGTAATTTTCGTCCACACAAAAATAAGGTCAAAATACTTTTAAAAAATAATTGGCAGTCAAAAGGTTAAACATACTATGTCGTGCTTTGGAGCTGCTTTAGACACTGTCATGATAGAACCTTTCTATAATCAATGTATACAAATCTATCTCTTCTATAATCTTCTGCATATATCATTATCGGGAGAAGAACAATTGCCTTCCCCCTGACCTTAGAAGTACAATGAAGTATGTATGTATTTTGTTATTTTTTTTATCTATGACATGAGCTGAATATATATATATAAATATATATATATATATAGATATTCTTTGTCACCTCCCCTTGGAAATTTTCAAAATGTCGGGCCTAATCTCAAAGACTAATATGAATCAAATAACTAAGAATTTACGTGGGTCTCAAAAAAATTCATTATTGTGGGGGTTCAGCCGTCATTAAGCAATACAAATATTTATTAATAGATGAAGCTATTTACAAGAAAGGATAGTAATATCTGAATGTTATTCTCATCTCAAAACACATTCTTCGTATCGTCTGTCTCGCGCTCTGCCCTGCAGGTGGCGCTATTACTGTGACGTACGTGGACGGTGAAGAGATGCCACGTCATCAGCTACGTATGGTGTGTTGTGCATCTTCGCAACCCCACATTATTCATGGAAATGTATGCTTATTTCGAAAAGTATAAAAATTAAAAAGGACAAATACAATTTAATGCCCAAGTCCTAACACTGCCTCCACTTGGGGAATATTGCTCGCCGTTATTACTTTCAAAACTAATCCAGCGTCGTTAGTTCTGGATCTTACAAGAGATTTGTGTACTTTCATATAAATTGTAAACTACTGCCCGCACCTATAATGGGTTCTTGACCGCCTAACTTCTGTAAAATTCAATCACGCCAACTTGAAATAAAGTTTGCCCTTCATTCGAATCGCACTAATTCTCAATCACTTACTGTTTGCTTATAGTATTTCATGGTTGATATTTCCAAACCCTTATACGATTCAAATTTAACACTGCAAAGATATTAGTTCATTACAAACATACATGATTAAAATAAGGTAAATGTAAGCTAGTTCTTTAGGAATTAAAAAATGAAACTTCTTCTTCTAGAGTTTGCGCTCAATTTTCTAATGACGCGTGCGGATTAAGCACCTTACCTTCCTTACGTATGATCAATATTTTTTTCTCGGACGGGTCTCCTAATTTCTGAACCAGCACCTCCCAGATGAGGGGCCGTCACCTAGGTTGGCCCTCCCAGAGGAATCGTTTAACTTGGAAGGCATTGGATCCACGACAAATTTTACGTGCACCAGCTAACATTAGCAGCCACGGTCCCGGAAAAATCAGTCGGGAGAGGTTATCCCCTTACCAAACACTGACCCCGACCAATGTTGGTTCACTTTGGGTGTTCTGTGGGGAACCGAGCTTAAACCAGCTGGTCCTCTGCGGAACAAAATGAAAATCTGACGTACTTTCCGACGTGCAACATCAAAAAATCGAGTTCAGTTGAAATTTCCTTACATTAAAAAAAACTTTTAAAAAAATCTAAATCTTAGAAATCCTTTCCATGGAAAGTATTCCACATCTGACAGCTATAACTCATTCAAAAAATAATTAATAGAAAAGTAATGAATATGGTGTTTTCTCAAGAAACTATTGTATGTGTGGTGTCATCACTATGTTTATTAAATTGTATGTGTGACTTCCTAAGCAAAAATGTCTTACATCATTTTTTTAATTAATAGTACTTTTTTAAGGAAATATAACTGTTTCTCAAGAAACATTCTGCCTTTATAAAGTAGTTTCTCAAAATACTAATGTAAGTGATGTGATCCTTGTATGTGTGATTTCCTAAGCAAAAATTTTTTACATCGCTTTTTTTAATTATTAGTACTTTGTTATTGAAATATAACTGTCTGGAACACAAATATCCCTTTTGTATGGAATAGCCCAGGACTGAGTTTGAAAATTTTAAATCTTTGAAAGACAAATTTTCTCTCTCTCTCTCCTCTCTTTATTATTATTGTTATTTTTTTTATATAAGAACTCAATAAATGTAGCGTCAATACATATACAAAATGGATGAGAATGTAACGACACAACGAAATTTCTATAAGGAATACAAATCCTGTTTCGATTACTAAGTTCTTTTGGAAAGCAATTGCATATCGAAATATGCTTCTTTAATAACTGCTTGAGAAAAAAATCCTAGTATTTTTTTAGTCTTAAAAATGTTGTTCAATAAGTAAGATAGAAAAAAATAACAAGGGATGCATCCGAAAGAAATACAAAATTAATGTTTACGCTGACATGTTTGAACCCGTATCGATTTTTTCGACACTTCTAAGAAATGGATGCAACTTTGAAAGGAGGAAAAAATGCCTTAAAAGAAAATGAATATGTTTCTAGACATGAATCACTTTTCATGGAACTGACTGACGAAAAGTTTAGAAGTCCTATTCATCTTTCTCTTTAATGTGAACGAATCCGTATAACATTGTCTGGCTTAGAATTCTGTTAGTCAAAAATTGCATAAAACTTTTCGAAAGAAAACTCTGAAGGAAATCGATTTTTCGTCACAGATGTGGTGAAAACGTACTAAGTCGGACGGTGACGGAAGTAAATTGAATATCATTTTAAGAAGATGTAAATTATTTTGAAGCTTTTCTCCGTACTTTGAATCTATTTTAGACACTGATTGGCGCCAAATGACGAAGTCGTAGAATCAAGTCGTAGAATCCACAAAGTCAGAGAATACGGATTCGAATTCCGAATATTAATGCCACTGATATTGTGCTACTTATTGACAACATGAGAAAATTATTTGATATGTATTGGTCAATTATATGTTCAACTGGCTTGTAGTAATTATATTATAGGGAAAAATAAAATGATAATTTAAAAAATAAACTAGAAAAAAATAAGGTTCATCAAAATTAAATAAAAAGTTATAAATAATTTTTGAAATAAAGAAGTCTTCAGTACCAATAGGATGTCTCATAATTAAGTATAACTTTAAATGAGCTTAAAATAATCATAATACACTCATTGACCAAACTATTGGTTTTAATGTTTAACAAGCAGTTCCGTCTCAAATTTATAATCTAGCTATCTCTCTCTTTCTCCCTTTAGCTTTAGTTCTTAAATGCTTCAAATATACCTTTTTCAACGGTTAATACATATTCATTCGCTCATTCATTCATTAATTCATTTATTCAGCCATTCATGTGTCCATTCATTCACTCATTCATGTATTTATTCACTAATTTATTTATTTTTTTCATTCATTCGCTCATTCATGTATTTATTCACTAATTTACTTATTTTTTCATTCATTCGCTCCTTTATTTTTTATATTCATTCATTCATTCGTTCACTTATTCATTTAATCATTCATTAATTCAAAAATATTCTTGAAAATCAAGATCAAAAAAATTCATAGGAAAATAGGCTCGTTCTTTCTGGATAAACTTTCTATCTGTACTTGTTCTACGTTATAAGAGCTTTCCGATAAAGTTTGTTCCAAGCAAATCGGTCCGCTAGATCAGGATTTATATAGGATTGAAATTTCACCGTAGGCGCCATGTTATTTATTATTATTATTATTATTATTATTTGAACTGTTCAAAAATGAACAAAAATTGTTCAAATCAATATTTCACGCCAAGAGCTTCTTCCAGTGAGCTTGTTCATTGGAACTTGGATCTTGTACCCAGATTTTACCCAATTTGCATCATTTTTGCCTATAGACGCTAATGTTAAAATTCTGTGAACTGTTCAAAATTAAACTAAAAATTGTTCGAATCAAAAGTAAAATATAGAAATGAAATCTCCGCGCCGAGATCTTTCGAATGAAAAAAGAATTTTTCGAATCTGACAATTCGTTAAAAAGTTATTAGGGGAGATAGACAGACCGACCGACACACAAATTCCCCATCTCAAAACCCTACTTTCAAATTTTTTATTTTTCAATATTTATTTAATCACTTAACTTATTTCTGACTTTTGTTGATTTCTAACAATATTTTCACGATACATTAAGCCTTCTTTCATGCTTTATTATTATTTTTTAACTAGGTAAAGTAGGCTAAAAAACTCGATGAGGGTACGAGTTGTTTTAAAATACCTTATTTCTAGCTCTTCGTTAATGTAAAATCATTATTAAAATGTAAATTCGACCAGCACTGCGCGCTTCTTTTCTTTTAGCATTAAAATTAATAGTTTGGTTAAGGATTTTATTCTAACTATTTTAAGCTCATTCAAAGTTTTACTTAGTTGTGAGACACCTCCTTGCTACTGAACGCATCTTTATTTTCAAAGATTACTTTTAAATTTTTAATTTTAGTTCATTTTGCTACAACTTTATGAGTAGCTTTCACACCAAAGGCGACAAAGACAAAAGCCAGGTCTTTTCCTCATCTGCGCAAACGCAGAGCATATATTTGCCTTCAAAATATGCTCTGCGGTTGCGCAGATAACGGAAAGACATGATTTTGTGTTTGTCGCCTGTGGTGGGAAAACAGAGAGAACAACTACAGTAGAACCCCGCCATTCGTCCGCCTCGCTATTCGTACAACTCGTTATTCGTACAACTTATTCAAGTAGAATTCAACTTGCCATTCGCACACTTTCCTCGCGATTCGGACGGCACCAGGAGCCAGGGTTGCCAGTTTGGCTTTTTTAAAGAAAAATATCGAGAAATTATGCTCTTTTTGAACTCGTCTAGAAATAATTTGTTTGGCATTTTGGATTTTTTTTTTTTTTTTTTTTGAATTTCAATACTTTTTGAGATTTTACTGACAATTTTAACTTTCTAATGGGGGCAGCAAGAGGAAGAACTTTTTTTTCAGAGGAGGAAGGAAAGCATTTCCTTTGCAGAAATTGAAGAGCCGTGTTACCACTGGGAGATAACACAGAGAGTGGTAAAAAATTGGCATCCTAACACTGCTGTGGTCAACAGGAGCATCAATTTGTTCAACGACAAGATTTTTGACCATTTTTGCAAAACTCTGAAAAAATCGACAAATGCAGACAACATTGGACATGTTTTTAGGGAAAGAAACTCAAGATTCTTCTATTGTAAAACGACAGGAAAAAGAAAGAACAGCAGAAAGGGAGAAAACTACTGAAGAGATGTTAACTGATGCTTCTATGAAAGGTGACTCCTCTTCCAAACAGTAACATCAACATTTATCTTCCTCCTCTTAACATTCCCTTTAAGCCATCAGCTCACCTCAGTATAAGAAAAGTGCAGTTAAATTTTTATTTATGTATAATTTCATGTACAGTACTGTACATTCGTTTTTCATAGGTTGAAATAAGCAACCATCTTTTTGTCTGGAACGGATCAATCCAATTTAAATTGTATCTTATGTGAAAAAATAATTCGCCATTCGTACAAAATCGCCATTCGAACTGCCTCCTGGAACGAATTGTGTACGAATAGGGAGGTTCCACTGTATTTCACTTCTTTGCCTTTTAAAGCAGTGACTGCAATGCCAAGATCACCTCCCGAGACATTCTGGTTCCGAGCTAAATACATTACCGCTGGGCTATGTATTAAGTTAACCTTCAGGAGAGCTCTAATTTGACACCACTGAAGTAATAAATGGAAATAGCTTTGAGTTAATAGCATAAACGCTGCTAAAATTTAATATGAGAAGCTCTAATTTCTGCTACAGATGCAGTACGCTGCGGTGACGCGGTCAGTTGGCGAATGCGACTTCCTGCTATGAATAAGGGAACGAGTGCGGCATTACCGGTCTTCTTGAGACAGTACCTTCCCAAGAGCACAACTTGTGACAACAGCCATCCAGGAAAAAAAATGGCTCAGTCGCGAAGGGTTGGAACTTTTTGGGAACATGAGGAATCTGGAGATGCCATTTGATTTCCCTCAAACTGTTTGCAGGTGGCTTCCCTACCAATACACATTTTCCATTCTAGTGAATTTTGGAAATCAAAAGTGAAAGAAACAAGAAGTTCCGTCCAGAACTATGCAAGCCTACTTTCCCGTATACACCATCAAACTTATAATCTAGCTGCCTATATCCCCTTTCTCGTTTAGCCTTTAGTTCTTAATTACTTCAAATATACCCCTTTTTCCAAACGAATAATACAGATTCATTCACTCATTCATTTGTTCAATTATTCACTGATTCATTTCTTTATTTATTCATTCATTTATTTATTCAATCAGAAATATCCTTGAAAATCCGGATCAAAAGATTCATGGGAAAATAGGTTCGTTTAGTTCTGGGTGAACTTCATACCTGTACATGTTCTACCGTCGTAAGATCCTTCCGATAAGTTTTGTTCCAAGGGAATCCGTCCGCTAGATAAGGATTTATATAGAATAGAAATTTCCCCATAGGCGATAATGTTAAAATTTTTTGAACTTTTCAAAAATGAATAAAAATTTGTTCAAATAAAAAAATATTTCACATCGAGAGCTCTTTCCAATACGCTTGTTCATAGGAACTTGGATCTTATGTCTATGGTTATATAATTTACTTCATATTTCCCAAGTGATAAGATTTTTTTAACTGTTCAAAGTTGAGCGAAAAACTGTTCAAATAAAAAAAATAATAAATATATAAATTAGATGTTCTCGTCGAGCTCTTTCGATTCCAAAAATGAGTCTTTCGAATAGGACAATTCCTTCAAAAGAGACAGACTTCTCTTCTTTCATACTCTTTTTTTACTTGTATGGGACAGCAGGCTAAAAAACGCTCCACCTTATTAAATATAAATAGATAGTTATAAATAAATACAATAAATAGATAGATAAAAATGAAAATTATCTTAAACAGTTTTTGCACACAGCTTATCCTAATCATGTCCCGTTAAGAATTAGAATTAGGAATACATATAATTATTTTATTCAAACGTTTTGATTTAAACTGCTTCCACTGCTTTTATATCCCACTAAAAAAAATAATCAATAAAAACATGAACAACTTACGACTCTTGTAAGGTAAAAAACCAATTTGTACGAAATAACACTGGAGCTATATAAAATAAAACTAATTAGGAAAAACTAATCTATTTAGCAGTTATGTTAAAACAAAGTTGCTCTGAATTTTTTATCGAACCATTTCTCTTTCTCTCTCTCTCTCTTTCTCACTGGGCTTCAACTTAATTATCTTTTGCTATTTTTTACAATATCTATTTGCTTATTGGACGATTGGGGAGAGAAATTATCTTTGTGTGGTAATGCCAATTCAATTAAGATAAAAACTAGTTCTACTGAAACGATTTGAAAATATTCTGTATCGAAATAATGTTTTTAGATCTTGTGTGAAGTATAGAATTTATTAAAATATGTTACATTTAAAAAGTGCCGAAAGATTTGAATAATTGTGTAATTGTGAGAACCTTGCAAAAACTACTCAAGTCTTTTTACCGTGTAGTTCTAGTTATAGTTTAGAAATATTAGTTTTTTCAGTATTCTAAGCAATTTCATGACTTACTGTGCCTGTATTACTGCGAATTGTGTTCATATTAAACACACATTTAGTTTCAAAACATATTTCTTTTTTTAGTTTATTCTCAGAGTAAAAAACTGTTTCGAGCAATGTGTATCTACTATGCTGAAGTTTTATCTTCGGCTCAGTACTTATTTCATAAACTAATTTAAACCAAAATTTGGTTTTGACTCTTTTATTTTTCTTTTTGGATGTATAGTTTTCGAAGTGAAATTTAGGGAGACTTTTACCAATAAAAATGAGTGACGTCCAGTCTGTAAAGCCGAAGACTTCAGCGCCGAGGGTCTGGATTCGGGTCCGTCTTGTAATAATCGGTAGAGCATTTGCCCCAATCCTCTCCTAGCTGTTCGGATCCTATTGAAGTTGCACGTTCCTCCGCGATTTAGTAGGGCACCTTGTGCCCGGCCTGTTTATCCAAACATAAGTGCAAGATGGTCGGATATTCGGGTTACAACCAAGGTGCCAAGTACCAGCAGTGTCCAGAATATGGCCGACAAAATAAACCTCTTAAATCACACAAGTGGGAAGGGAGGATGTCGTGTTGGGTAATAACGACGGTGGCATCCGTTCACCACATATCGTACATTGGATAATATATATTCTATCTATATAAATAAAACGGAGAGCTTGTGGCTCAGTTTCTGTGTGTGTGTGTGTGTGTCGATCGCCTCCTACCGAAAAGAAAATGTCCAAAAGTACGAAAGTTTGTTTAGAGGTACCTTGGATCAAGTCCTAATGCACCTCGAAGAGTTTTTCCTAAAATTCGAAGTTGTTCTTTTTCATTGCAGTTTTTAGCAAATACATACATTTTCTGATTTTAAGGGGAAGAAATGCTTGCACGTTTACAAGATTTATGTCATTCGAAAGAGCAAAACTTTCTACATTTTATTAATTTTATTTCATGATTCTAAGTTTATTAGGGTAGAAGTTATTACTGTTTTAGAATAACGCAGACGATTAAAAAAAACTGCTATTTTATATGCATTTATGCCGTTTTATTAGCGAAACAAATTCTAAAAAGTCATTTCATTTTTATGCATATTTTGTGGATTATTAACTGGCAGACGGTTTTCTATTACTTTATCCAGAGTTTAAATCTTCCTTCTCTTTTGGCGATTTAATATTTATTTCATCGAAAAAATCAATATTTTCATTCAATTTTTTGAGCATTCATGTTATAATAATGGAGTTTTCTGGATCTGTTGTCTTTAATCGAAAGGGGATTTGTAGAGGGATTTCTGTCCTCATTTTTATTTATATTTTTAGGGACTGTTGTCATTATTCGAAGCTCATATTTTCTCCGCCAGTGGTTTATGTAGCAATCGGGATAGCCCGTGCAAGGCCGGGCCCGTCAATTAGTATACAATATTTGTAATGAATTTTTGGTTTATGCGTTAATATATTTCTTTTTAACAGTCACTTTTCCTTGATGAATTGAACTACGTCGTAATTTTTAACCCAGCAGCTTTCCTTTTCATGTCCTAACAAGAAGTTCCGCCTAGAACTATACGATCCTACTTTCCCGTAACACCCAACTTCAAATTTTCAATCTAGCTATATATAAATCTCTCTCTTTCTCGTTTAGCTTTAGTTATAAATTGTTTCAAATATACCTTTTTCAACGGTTAATACATATTTATTCACTCATTCATTCACTCAGTCATTCATTCACTCATCCATGTATTTATTCACTCATTTGCTTATTTTTTCATTCATTCGCTCATTTATTCGTTCATTTATTTATTTTTTTCATTTATTCACTCATTTGTTCATTCATTCTTTCACTTATTCATTTAATCATTCATTAATTGAAAAATATTCTTGAAAATCCCGATCAAAATATTTCATAGGAAAATAGGCTCGTTAGTTCTGGATGAACTTTCTATCTGTACAATGTTCTACGTTATAAGAGCTTTCTAATAAAGTTTGTTCCAACCAAATCGGTCTGTGAAGTCAGGATTTATATAGGATTGACATTATCCAGCAGGTGCTATGTTAATCTTTTTGAACTGTTCAAAAATGAACAAAAATTATTCAAATCAAAAAATATTTCACGTCGAGAGCTTCTTCCAATAAGCTTGTTAATAGTAACTTGGATCCTACTCCCAGAATTTACACAATTTGCCCATAGGCGGTATGTTAAGATTTTCTGAACCGTTCAGAATTTAACAAAAAATTGTTCAAATCAAAAAGTAAAATATGGAAATGAGATGTCCTCGCCGAGATCTTTCGAATGGGACAATTCCCTCAAAAGTGATTAGGGGGATATACCGACTTCACACATGTTTCCCATCTCAAAACTCTACTTTCAACTTTTATTTTTCAATCTTTATTTAATTACTTAACATATTTTTGACTTTTCTTGATTTCTAACGACCTTTTCACGATGCATTAAGCCTTCATTCATGCTTTATTATTATTTACTTTTAAGGGAAAGTAGACTAAAAACTGTCAAATACTCGCACCTATTTTTCAAAAGGAAGAGGCATAACCCGTCTATTTTGAATTTGCTAAGTTATGTTCACAGCAATTTGCATTCCAAGAACTAACTTTTTTATAACACAGTAAGAAGACAAATTTTCTCAAAAAGCGTATCTCATACGTTTAATCATAAACTTTTCCTGCCAACCGATATTTTGTAGTCTTTGCGACAAAAACACACACC
The DNA here is from genome assembly GCA_038502835.1 of Octonoba sinensis. NCBI lineage: Eukaryota > Metazoa > Arthropoda > Arachnida > Araneae > Uloboridae > Octonoba > Octonoba sinensis. The sequence continues at coordinate 8,261,986 of CM076606.1, read as the reverse complement.
CAAAAAAAAGTAAATAAATAAAAATATAATAAAATAGCTAATGTGCCACTTTAACTTACTCAAAAGTAACTCCATCATTAAGAAATCTTTAAGAGCCTCTTTAATATCTTCCACGGCGAAAGCTGATTCTCGAAGAGTAGCTAATCAACGAAGAAAAAAAATGGCCAATAAGCTATGAAAGGGATCGATCAATAAATCTAGAACATTGTCATAAAAGAAACTCTCTTCATATGCTAAACGGGATTGCTCTAGTTTTATGTTTCAAGAAATATCTTTATAAAGATGGATTTGTTTATGGAATGTTAAATGGTTCTGTGACGTGAACACCGAGGACAGCATTTGATGTCGCGAAATATTTTTCGTGATGGAAAGTCACTTGTTATACATATATATTCTCTGTGCATATCTCAAACATAAATTTTAGTTTTGTTAGAATTTTATGCATTTGTTTAACTTTTTCTAATGCAAACGAACTTTTTTCGTAATTAATCCAAAACGCGATCAAATTCATTTTTAAAATTTCATGTTTTAGTTTCGTTGAAAAATTGAAAAATTATTCATTCATTTCATTCGTATTTTTATAACCATAAAACAGACGATATTTTGTACAAGCTTGAATTAATACGACACCCTATCAAACTTAATTAAAATTTCAGGTTTAAGTTTCGGTTGATGAATCTAAATTTATTTATTCATTTCACTCCTTTTTTTCAGAATACAAACAAGATATTGTTTACAGATAATACATTTCACGAGCACAAGTTTACTCTTTCTTCCTTTAGATTTTGCAAACAATAGAAGAATTTGGCCGGCAGCAATTGGTCGATTGCATAAACGTCGTGAAGCATCAAAATTGATCGATGGAGATAGGAGTAGAACATCAAGTCAACTCATTGAGATTGGTCGATTCAATGAATTTTGTGAATCTTTGAGGATATTATCGTTAGCCATTAACTTTTATCAACTAAGAGCATAATTCGTTTCACTGACGATTTAGAAAAACTTGTGATTTCCGATCGGTAAGTGAACATTTACATATTTTTTTAAAAACCCAAGGTACTAAATTTATAAGTGATCAGATGAAAAATTAAACTGCCTTTTTCATGGATAGTGAAAGGCTGTTTCTCAACATTTATTCTAGCGGGACAATAAACTTTAAGTACTGCAATATAAGTGATTACCGAACCAAATCTCCTCAAGCTACAAAATTAGCTTTCTGTGACTTCCATACACTATAAACTGTTATGAAATCATTAAGGAAAATGAAGTAGGTAATTTTTAAATTGTTTAGTGCTCTAAGGTTTTAAAAGCTTTTAAACAGCATGGTTTTTGACATACGACAATAATCAGAATGTTGCTGTTAAAAGCAGTGTAGCAAGAAAGGTAGGAAGAGAAGGTATCTCTATTTTAGAACGAAGTTATTGATTCGTTAAATTAAAACATCCTGCCTGTATAAGTTCTCATAACAACCATTAGTTTTATAAGAAAGTTTTGCGCGCAAACTTAACAATCTTAACTGAATAATCCTTAAAACAGAATGTAATTGAAAATGGGGCTCGAGGTTAAACGCATTTTATCAAACTTAAGAATGAAAGCAGTCTAAATACCAACAAAGTATATAAGTCGGGTTTTGGTTCTGAAAAAAAGCCCAAGAGTGTCAATAAAAATATAATACATAACTACTGCAAATAAAGAAATTTTGTTGCGAAAACTAGCGTTTTGTTGTGACAAAATAATGTCAATAAATTTTCGCCAAATACCGAATGTTACGTACACGTATCCAATAGCTAAGCGTAAAGCGTTTTATGGTCTCAATTTAAAAGGAATATTTTGAGCATTTTCTTCCCCTAATTTCGCATTTTGTTGTTAAATTCAATATTTTTCTTTAAAGAAAAATTCCGTTTTTTTTCCTGGCGCAGCGGGAAAAAAAGGATCATATTTGAAAGTAGAAAGAGTAAAAAACAAACCTAAAAAAGCTGTAACCATTCTGCTTCTTTTGGGGAAGTTCCAAAAAGGAAAACTAATGTTTCGAACATGTATCCTTCGATACCGTTACTTCTATGCTCGAAAAACGCTGGCTCATAATTTTAATGTAAATTCAGAGCAAGGCGTCGTTTGCCCGTTTCCTATTCTTTTAAGTCGGTTTTGTTTTTTTACTGGATTAAGCACTCTTTCAGAAACATTATGGGGAGGTAAGGAGCAAACAATCCAAGAATCAATTGAATTTTCGTTGAAAAATAAATAAACAAAATTGACGAATGAAATGTTGTTTAAAGAAAAATCACCAAATGAAATGTCAAAAAAAAAAAAAAAATCGTATGCGTAAAGCGAACGCGAATAGCAGAGCGGCGTTGGTTGTGTTGAAGCATTACGGCCAATAAGTAACGTGTTGTTTTCTAAAGTATGTAGTGAAAAAAAATGGTTCTTAAAATGTTGTAAAATGTGAGAATTTCTTTCACATTAATCATCAACATAAAAATAGCCAATAATAAACAATTATAATCTGATAGATACTGAATGTTTTTCTTTTCAAATTTGAAATTACAATTGATAGTAGCTTACATTCAATTAGGTTGAACTCATAATTTGCTAAGTATTTTAATTTTTGTGCTTTTTGTACAAATTTCAATATTTTGGCGATCCCCTTTTTTCGAAACTCAAGCAACGTTGCAGACTAATATGTGTTCAAAGATATAAGGAATAGTGAAAGCAAAATTAATTAATGCATCGTCGGAGTTAAGGTAAATTCACTATATTTAGAACTCTAGTTTTGGAACGTTGTTAATTTAACCTTCCCCAAAAATAGCAAAAAAAAAAAAACAGAATTTAAATATTTCTTACTCCTACAAAAGGTTTAATGATACAACTTTTAAATTCAATAATTGATTTCTACCACAAGATATGTAATTCTAAATTCTAATTCACTGAAGTTCTTTTTTTTTTTTTTTGCAGTAGATTTAGTAGTTTTTACTAAAACGCAGACGATATGTAAAATGACTGTAACTCTGAAAAGGTGCTCATTCTTCTTTCGTGGGATCAAATGTGGTCACTTCAATTTTTTTACGAGGCTCTAAACTCTTCTAAGCGCGAAACTTTATTGCGTTTCTTACTATTTCAGTTAATAACCAATAAACGTCCAGCAATACTATAAATAAGCAGTTTTCCTTTCTCCATCAGTTTAATTTCTTCTTTCCGCAAAAGAATTCCAACATGGAATAAAAATAGCATCAAATAAAGTCATAAAAAGCTAATTCTGCTTTATATAAAATAATAAAGAAATTCCTTAAAAACGTTATTTAATTTCTTTAATCATGAGCTCATGAAAATCTGAATTCGGTACTTAATTATCCTCATCAGAAACTTCTTGGATGTAAAATCGAGGAACCGAGTAAATCCAGGAGTAAGGAAAAATGTTTTAATCACGGTTATTATAGAACAACTTTCGTTGTATAAAAACTTTCATACACTGGGGCTTCTCCCTCCCCCTCCCACACTGTTACTGATACTTGGGTAACTTTAACAGTGAAATTTATCAACAAATTTGTCGAACGTCGTTAACATATCAAAACAGAAATCACAATGTCGATTTCATTTCCTTCAGTAATCACAATTTTTGTCATACACTCGTTTACAAATGAAGGTTTTTTGAATGCTGCTTTCCGCACGGAAAGGAATGTGCTGAACGTGTGGAAACTGAAAACTTTCCACATTGGAAAATAATTTCTCGCAACTTCAAAACACGTGTATGCAATGTTTTTTACGAATTGAATTTTTTTTTGTCACTAATTGTGTAAGGTAAACGTTCTACTTCTCTTTTTCGATACATCTTCATACATTTGCTGACTCTTTGAGAAACTCTGAATGCACACAATCGAAATAAAAAATATTTTATTTCATGAAAAAAAAAATACTTATTGATTCAACAACTACTTCATTACTTTTACTCTAAGCAAATGAAGACAGAGTTTGACACAGAAGAAAATTTGATAACGTGGACCTTCAAAAATTACCTTTCAGATACAAATAAACGATGCGAAAGCAAATACTTCCTCAGTAACTAAAAATAAAAAGTGCATGGTTAAAACAAGGCTTGACACCATTTCAAGCGTTATTATTGTTTTGACACATTTTTTAAAAACTTTCTAATGGGCTGCGTATATATTGGTTCTTAACCACTGCAGACCTAGTGCGTTCCTAGAGATTGGTACCAACTCTTTCTGTGGTCCCACAATGAGTGTGGTACCATCGCCGCTGGAGAATTCTGACGTCTAGTTTCTTCACCTGAAAGGGAAAGCACCCTAACTCTGTTGATGCGAAATTGCACTTGGAAGTTTAATTTTGCCGCAAGCATCCAAGCCAAATGTCTACTCAAGAAATCTCTTACATGACACATAATCATACGACAAAGGCGCAAACGAGTTTCTGCACCTTGGAAATCCACCGACACTGCTAGACTAGATCCTCTGACCTGGGGCGGACGAGTCCCGCGCCTTACCACGACGGCACCGTGTCAGCTTTTCGACAGAAAAATTTCACCATACATATGAATTATTAAGACTTAACAATTCCCGATATGGAAACAAAATTCAAGGTGTCCAAATGATTTGAAAACAGTTCTCAATGGAACATGCAATTAGGAAAATGTTTCGTGCAATGTGCAAAATGTTAAATATATTGTCAAGTTGCTTTCATTGAAAAGTATTCTACGGTAAATGGGGGCAGTAAATGCACTCAATATGAAAAGCACCTAATTTTAGAATCAATTTTATTTACAGCTAAAAACTACACACAATGCTCGACAAAACTGAATAGTCTTTCTTTGGTGATTTAAAACCTTTTATTTAGCAGAGGTTTTCCATATTCTCTACGGTTTTTAGGTTTCATTCAGCTACCAGATGTAAACCGATGTTTTTTAGAGTCCAGTTAAAAAAATCTATCCAATCATAGTAGAAATCTAATTTCCAAATTTATCTAATGTAAGCTCATATCTCATTTCTGCAATGCAATTTAATCGCCAAATCCATTCGAAAGAGACGAATAATGTTCAATCTCGTTGCTTCATTTAATCCCCTCCGTAATATTAGATTTTGTAGAGAGATTTCTTTATCGAATGCTCTTTTTTTCTTTCTTCACGAAAAGTGGATGAAAGAATAACAGGAGAAGGCGTGACGGATAATGATATGGGTTCCGTTCTCGAGTTCACGTTTTCGAAAAAATCTAATTAACTTTCTCGAAGCTGAAAATTTGTTACATTTTATGACCAACAGGCGTTACTTTAAAAAAAAAATCATCCCGCCTCTCGAAGAAGAAAAAATAGACACTCATTCAGTCTTTTTTAAAGAAAAGTCATCTTTAGCTGATGTTTTTTTAAATTTTCTTCTTTTGGGAGTATCAAATATGACTTTGGATTTCGTCGTTTTTTCCCTTTAAAGAAAAAAGCTGTGACGTGAAAACCAAATTTTGTAAAATAATTTTAAGTCATTTTATTTATTTATTTATTTCATATTATTTTATTTATTTATTTTCTTTCTTTTCATCCAATTTTTTTTCTTTTAGCATATTTTTCTTCACTTTTTTAATTTTAAGTAAAATAAATAAATAAATAAATCCACTCAACCCATAAAATTCTTGACGCCACTTGTAAAAACAAAGAATTCACTTTTTTCGTACGTTAAAACAACCATACAAACTCTTGTCAATACATATATAAAGAGAACTAACAAAAATACAAATAACTTACTAAATTAAGGATAAAATTAAATGAATAAATAAACTAACAGCTTAGAGTAATACAAAAGTAGTAACCTATGAAACTAGAATACGTTTGAGCCAGTTTCAAGCAATTGAAAATAATTTAGATCTTAATTTCGTGGTAAACATCATCCTAACAGAGACCGCAAATGTAAGAATAAGGAGACAGTAATTAATTCAGAAATTTTTCTCATAAATCATTTTTCACAGTACGTGGTTTTTTTATTGGTAACTGCATTTTCTTTTTTTTTTATCCACTCTCTTCTCTCTTAACCCCTAGCCCTTACGTACTGCATTACTACATATCTTATTTCTGAAAAGCAAATACTAGAACGCAAAGATTCTGCGAAGGTTCAACTAGTATGTACTAACGCATATTTTCCTTATCTGTACGTTATTTGCTTATTTAAAATATATGATTTTGCCCTTTCAAAATTATTCAATTATTATGTTATGTATTTTTATTATTCTTTATTTATTTATTTATTTATGGAAATCAAAATAAAATAAACAAATATAAAAGAGAAACTCAAATCCTTTATTACAGTATGCACATGAACGAATAAATTGCGTCGGAGACCATATTCCATTAGTTTTCTTTTAAAAAAATAAAAATTCAAGTTCGTACAAAGCGTTCTTCCCGCGCTGCGCATAAATTAGTTTTTAAACCCTTGAGGTTACCTAAACTCCTTCTTGCAAACGGCAAAGCCATTAAAATGAAAAATGTGACAGGTCATTAGTCTTTCGACAAGAGTAGTTTTCTCCCTCTTTTTTTGTGCTTTGAGACGCTAATCAAGATTTTTTAAAGTCTTTCGGAGTGATCACATTTTTGAAAGAAATTGTGGGTTAAGTTTCAGATAATATGCTGTTTTTTAGTTTTAAATACGATGGCTTTATTATGAATTACAATATAAAAAATTCATGCTGTCTAACAATGAGTAAAAAAATATTGGGCTGTGCTTCATGTACTAATCAGCTGTAAACTTTTTTCTCTATAGAATACCTTCTAAAGTGCATTTTTAAAAAAGAAGAATAATTCTTTTCAATAATTTTAGGATCAACAAAGTTATACGTATTTTTTTAAGTAAAATATTTTTTGAATTGTATACCATTTTTGTGACCTGTTGTGGAAAAAAATTCTAACAGAAGGAATTCATATTTCTTCTATTTACTTCTTGAACAATTTTTATTGCCCAGCCATTTGGCAGTTAACTAATGCTTTGAGCTGTGGTAACAAAACTGGAGTGATTTCCTCTTCAAACGTTTAGTATCGATTTGAAATCTCGAAAAGCAAAAAAATGAGATATTTTGATAGTCATTAATATCTATTTTACCAACGTAGACTACAAAGCGATTTTATTCTTATTAATCGGCTCTACACACTCTGTTTACTGAGACACAATTCGTGATATTTTATCTCTGATTTTCTACTTCGATGAAATTTAAAATTCCGTATTCTCAGAAAGAATTATTTATACCACACGTATCCCGCATTCCACATACATCTATTTTGTGAAATATCACTTTTGTTATGGTAACCTCAAAGAAAGTTGTGTGTATGTGTATAATTAATTCTTCACATAATCAATGCCAAATTTTGGATAAACCAGGAAATTTTGTTGAACTCGGTTGGAAGCTTAACTCCCTCTGCCCTTTTAGTTGCTTCATACGATAAAATTTGTAATGTTCCTTATGTAATGTCAGCAAATAAATTTTGCTATTAATTAATAAATTTTTACTATTAATATATCAATCTACATTAACTTATTTATCTGTCATTCTAGTTATCTCTATTAATCTGTAATTCATTCTTATTATCTGTAATTAATCGTAATATTTTTAATATTCTCTTATTATCTTATTGAGATTTTTTTAATATTTCTAATGGACTGCGTATATATTGGTTTTAATCACTGCAGACCTTGTGCGTTCCCAAAGATTGGTACCAACTTTTTAGCGGCACTACAATGAGTGTGGTACCATTGCCGAAGGAGAGTTTTGACTTCCAGTTTCTTCACCTGAAAAGGCAAGCACCCGGACTCTGTTGTTGCGAAATATCACACTAGGAATTTAGTTTAGCCGAGATTATATAAGCCAAATGTCTACTCAAGTTATCTTTTACATGCCTCATAACCATACAAATGGGCGCAGACGATTTTCTAGAAAATATATCGAGAATGCCAGGCTTGATCCTGCGAACTTGGACGTACGATTCCCGCGCCTTACCACGACGTCACCGTTCCGCCTTATCTTATTGAGTAAAACGACATGTAAAAATATTTTCCAAAAAACAATTTTATCAAGGAGAATTGATTGGATATCTTTTGTGTACAAGACAAAGAGAGAGAAAGCAAAAATCCCACCTCCTCTTATGAGTGTAAATAAAATCATCTTTTCGAGACCGTGCTTTGTTTCGTAATCGGTGAATATCCTGCTTCAACACAATTTTAGATAAAATCTCTAAAAAAAAGATTGCTCCTATTACATCCTTACTCATATTTTGAGATGCTTCTAAAAGACAGTAATCCTTAAGTAAACGATTTTCTGCAGGATTAGTCCGCTCTTGGTGCATTTTTATGAATATTTTCCGTTAACTTTAATGTTCAAGTTTAATAATCTAATTTAGAAGGAATATTCCTAAAAGTATTTTGCTGGTTCAATCTATCAATTATGCAAACACATATCAATCCAGCTGATGCGATGAATAATGTATTTATCTAAAGAGCATAAATATTTTTATTACATTTATATTTAATGGAATTAAGTATCTAACAGAGTTTACGTTTTCTTTAGGACCTCCACAACAAAAGTAGGAGCCAAATATTTGTTAGAAAATTATCAAATTGCTTTGTGATAAAATGAGTACAAAGATAAGCAGCGTAAAAAAGCATAATTGTTGTTTGTTTTGATAATTTGTGCTTTATTACGTTGTTTTACCTTTGTACTCAAATATTTGTACTTTTGAGTAGTTCTAAAGAGTAAGGAATATTAAAATAAACAATTATACTTGCTGCATTTTTAAATGGTGAGTAAATTTTCATAGTAGTTCATTTCAGCCAAACGCAACAAGAAAGCAAAATAGATTTTAAACTTTGCAGACTGGAACTAAGTGTCTCTTAAATCCAATTTTACGTAAACGATATCCTAAATAAAATAATTTTTATAAAAAAATAGAACCGACTTCAAATTATAGATTGCGCTAAAAAGTGAAAAATAAATTAATTTTTAAAAAACATCGATGTGACTTTTAAACATAGTTTTAGAAGTCGGTGCAAAATTAGGATAGCTACAATCTTTTGTAATCATGAATAAATTACAAATATATATATTTTCCCAGAATTATCAACAGTTCCAATATGAAGTAGCAAATGGTAATGGTAATTAATTAGACTCATAATTTTGCACCGACTTCTAAAACTATGTTTAAAAGTCACATCGATGTTGTTTAAAAAATTAATTTATTTTTCACTTTTTAACGCAATCTATAATTTGAAGTCGGTTCAATTTTTTTATAAAAATTATTTTATTTTATTCTTTTTAGTGTAAATACATTTTCTATATAAATACTCTATTTTTTAAAAAATCCATATAAAAGGGAAACCGTCTTTGAATGAATGGCACTAAAAACTAATCATTTGTATGAAAACCTCCGTTTTGAAGTCGATTTTAGCAAATAAACTGATTGGATTTAATTTTTGCCTCAGAGAAGCCTTCAGTCAAACGTTTGCTGTAATTGCTTTTAATATTATAGCACAATGGCAACAAACATTTTTTAAACAATGACTTTTATATTTATTAATAGTTTTCCCAACAAAGAAAAATCAAGCAAACCATTTCCAATTAAAATAAAAAATACTGATTTTTCCCCTGCAACGTTTATTCTAAAAAACAAAAGTAGCCAGATTGACGTACGATATTTGAGCTAGACGACCCTCTATCGATTAAAGAAAAAATCGTCAAAATCGGTTTATTTAGTCAAAAGTTATGGATGAAAAAGCAAAAAACCATACTACATTTCTGCCCATTACTTTTGTTCTATTTATCGAATATGGTCAAACGAAGGTACGGGACCTATGGGAAACCCCCCCTTGATCGATTGAAAAAAAAATCATGAAAATCGGTTCATCCAGTGCGAAGTTATGAGTGGACAAAAAAACAAAAAAAACAAAAAAAACGACATACATACAATATGAATGTATAACCTCCTCTCCTTCCTTTGTGAAGTCGGTTAAAAATGGGAAAAATTACTATCTCTAAAATCGATTTTAGCCCCATTTAGGATTTCGTTCAACAGCAATTATATTGCGAACTTGTATTTACTTCGCTTGTAGTACATCAACGTCATATCAATATCAAAATTTGTTTCTGTGATTTTTAAGCCATACAAAAGTTTAGAGCTGGCACTAATACATGCATTGTATTAGTGCCCTATTGAGAGTAAGTTTGGTGGGACGCCTCTCCGATTTGTGACAATTTTGGCGCACCCCTCCCTCTCCCATTCTTAGCGAAATCTCATCAAGATCTAAAAAAAATTTTGTTGAATGCATACTTTTCACAGTAGAACGTGAAGAAATCAAAATGTGCCCTTAAAAAAGACATGCATTTTTTAATTAATTTTGTTAAATTCAAACGCATACTTTGAGGTACACATGCAAAAAAACTTGTAAACTTGCTAAACTTACATACTTTTTTTTAATGTTTAAATTTTTTTCGCTCGGAAAAATTTAAACAAAGACGACTTATGCGCGTCGCCCTATTGGGAGAAATCGATCCAATCTGCTTAAGACTGGCCCTGCAAAAGTTGCGTCATTTTGGAAGTAAGTGCGTACTAATCTACTAAATTCTGCAATATTTCTGAAAAAGCAAATGCAGAAAATTTTAACTCTGCTTTGCATCTAAGGTTTATATTTCCACCAATTTTTATTGTTAACTTCTCTACAAGAGAATATATAAATATATATATGTGGAAGAAATTAAGTCGAAACTAAAATTTTAAAAATGTGGACGAAATTATTGACGCATTTGATTTAACTTCTCATCAGACATCTACGAGTTTGAAGAGTTCCAAATATTATATTAGTTTTCGTCGTTAACCATAAAGAGTAATATTTAAATACGTTCAGAACTCAATTTTTTACAATTGAAGAATTTGCATATGTGTATATGCAAATACATGTACAGATACTTTTTATCCTATTCTATTTCCGCTTTTACTAAAATATTTATATCAACAGTTTGATGAAATTCGGATTAATTATTTTTAATTTAACCGTTATCGGATTCTTCAAAAAAGATTCTTAATTTACAAAAGTCGATGCCTTTGAAGACCACATATGCAAAAAGCTTGCAAATTACTCTTAACGGTACGTCTCCAGTCTGTCAACAGCACTCAGGAAGAAACAAAAGTTAACATCAGTTCGTTAAATAACGGTCCACAACTCTCGATATCTAAACAATTTAAGGGGACAATAGTTCGTTATGCCAGGTTTGCTGCATTATATCAACGGCCAACCGCAAGGCTATTGGAAGATTAATTTCGGCACAGCAGGAATTTGCCTTGCATTAGTCCATCACAAGCGGAAAGTTAATTGCTTCGGGTATCTAGTATTTCCGCTACCATCACGAATTGAATTATTCATTAAAGACCATTCATTCTGTACTGCGCTCAGTTACTGGGAGTCTTAGAAAAGCGACTCACACACATCACACGAAACAAAGAAGGGAAAATAATCATTTTACACTAATTGTATGTAATGTTCAGAGATACATTAATGCACAGGTTTTCTCCAAAATTTTTACTAATATCCATAATAACATTTATAAGTTGATATCACAAAGGCGTTTTGAGTTATAATGTTTCTCTAACAGATGAATTAGGCCCCAGATCCCCCTCCCCCCTGAAAAAAAATCAACATAAATAAAACAAAAAAATGTCAATTAAAGTCTTTAAACAGCTATTTCAAACCTACAGTGGAGCTATTCTATTCTATTCTAGAAGCTTCTAGCATCATATTAAGAGGTCTGCGTAATACGATGCACCTTGCCTCTGTTGGAATCCATAGTTTTTGAGTCAACTCCCAGATGACAGGCCATCCCCTAGGTCGGCACTCCCAAAGGTTTCACTTGGAGGACATTATTGGAGCCCCGACGGATTTCAAGTGCATCAGCTCCCATTAACGTACACGGCTAATCAGTCGCGAGAGGTGGTCATCCTCCCAAACAGACATCAGTCATTGTTGCTTTACTTTCGGTGCTCTTTGGGAACCAAGCTTCTACCAACTGGTCCACTTCGGGACCAGTGGAGCTTTTGTACCGACGAAAAAAAATAGAAAATACTATACAAGACACACATTGGAATGTTTCAACGTTGTTTCAGATGAAGGGATTACACTATACCTTGTAACCTCTATTCGTAATGATTTCCCGACAATTTTCACTTTATTGCATTGACCAGAATAATTTTATTCATACTTTGCTTAAAAGTAATCATTTTCAATAGATGCTCTTTTCGTTGAAACACTCTTATTGATCACTTTCAGGAATTTTCCTAATATATGTTGGGCTTAGCTTAAAGGCAATTCCATTCGTGACGAAATGACATTTTTTGATGAAAAACGAAAGTTTAAATGATTACACTGAAGCTATTTTCATTAAAACTGACATTTTTTATTTGCTTTTCAATGTTAACAATTAAATTAGGAAAACAAAACTGTAAAAAGCATTTTAATCACTTTGTTTAATTGTTATTTTTAGGCTGTTTTTAGATTTGTGACGGAATGACATTTTTGTCAACCAAGCTTTTGGATTCTTAGCACAAAAAGAAATATCTGTGAATTATGCATATCTTCACTCTTTAAACTGATGAATACTTTTACATTACATGAGTAATACTTAATAGGACGAGAAAATGTTAATTTTAACACTTTTTTCGCATCGGATTAAAATAATTAAAGTTTATGTGTCGGGACGAAATGTCAAGAATTTTCTATGTTCCTTTATTGCAACAGTACTTATAGTTAAATTTCATCAAAATTTGATTGTGGCTAGCTCATTTAACGTTACTCCATCAAATGTACTGAGTTGAAAATGAAAATTTCTTACAGCGACAGTTTTTCAGAAACATAGTAATTTTCAAAAAGTTGTCATTTTCATGGAATTGCTTTTAATTGAGTAATTGTTTATGGACTTTGGAATATGGTTAGAATATTTGAGATAAGAGGTAAATTATAAAAACATATAAATCAGCAAAAGCTCTTTAGCGTTTATATGATAACCGAGAAAATGCCGTTAAATTGCCCACTGCTTATGCATTTTGTCTATAAAAGGGCATTAAGGGGACTTGGCACTTTTTGACAATTTTTTTTATTTAAGAACTTTTACCTATTTTATTTGTATATTACGAAGTGCTGTTGTGCAACAAAATAAACTCACGTGAAAAATCAAAATTCAACTAACAGAAAATTTTAAAATTTAATTTTTTAAAAAATAATTTAACGATTTTAAATTTCCTTCTTCATTTCTTGACTTTTTTTTACCAAAATTTTTATAAGTACTTATTATAGTATGGTTTACAATTTTAAGGATGGGTTTTGCTATTAATTAGTTAGTTTTTGAGAAAAAAGTTTTTAAAGTTACGTCGATGGTAGAACACAGAAAAAAAGCGACTTTTGTTATTTTCATTTTTTAAATTTTGTTTTGCAATTATATAGCAAAATCCATCCCTGATTTTATCAAGCACATCGTATTGAACACACACAAAAAATTTCAAGTTGCTACATGAATATATGTAGAAGTTTTAGTATTTAACCGACTTCACAAAGGAAGGAGGTTATACATTCATATTGTATGTATGTCGTTTTTTTTTTGTTTGTTTGTCCACTCATAACGTCTCACCGGATGAACCGATTTTCATGATTCTTTTTTTAATCGATCGAGTGTGGTTTCCCATAGGTCCCATACTTTCGTTTAACCATACTCGATAATTAGAATAAAAGTTATGGGCAGAAATGTAGTATTTTTTTTGTTTTTTCATCCATAATTTTTGACTCAATGAACCGATTTTGATGTATTTTTCTTTAATCGATAGAGGGTCGTCTAACTCAAATATTTCAAATTAATTTGACTACATTTGTTTTAAAAAAAAAACGTTACGGGCGAAAAAATAAGTATTTTTTATTTTAATTGGAAAGGCTTAACTTAATTTTTCTTTGTTTGGAAAACTATTAATAAATATAAAACTCATTGTTGAAAAAGTTTTTGTTGCCATTGTGCTATAATAACAAATGCAATTACAGCAAGATTTTGACTGAAGGCTTCTCTGAGGCAAAAATTAAATCCAATCAGTTTGTTTGCTAAAATCGACTTCAAAATAGAATTTTTCATACAAATGATTACTTTTTAGTGTCATTCAATCAAAGAAGGTTTTCCCTTTGATATGGGTTTTTTAAAAATAGATTATTTATATACAAAATGTATTTACACTAAAAAGAAAAAAATAAAATAATTTTTGTAAAAAACCAGAACCGACTTCAAATTATAAATTGCGCTAAAAAGTGAAAAATAAATACACTCTTTACACAACATCGAAGTGACTGTTAAACATAGTTTTAGAAGTCGGGGCAAAATTATGAGTTTAATTACCATTACACCATTTGCTAATTCATATTGTAACTGCTGCTAATTCTGCGAAAATATATATATTTGTAATTAATTCATGATTACAAAAGATTTTGTCTATCCTAATTTTGCACCGACTTCTAAAACTATGTTTAAAAGTCACATCGATGTTGTTTAAAGAGTGAATTTATTTTCCCCTTTTTAGCGCAATTTATAATTTGAAGTCGATTCTGTTTTTTTACAAAAATTATTTTATTTAAGTACTACAATATTGCGAAAAAACACAAACCGAGAAAACGCAGTTTAAAGAATACAAAATTCTATTAAAACATCAGAAATATTTGAATTCTCTTACGTCTTAACTACATTTGTATTGGTTGCATCGCTTCAAAACCTCGCTGAGATATACTAGGAGAGTCAAACCACATTTTAAGTAAAAAATTGAACAATCGGTATTTTCATTGATTTCCACATTTGAAAGGTGCCAAGTCCCCTTAACAGACTGCCTCGAAAAAAAACATCTAATATTTTTTAAAAATTATTTGATTTATTTTCGTTGAAATGTCCTGCGCTAAATCAAGAGTTAAAATCTCTGCCCCGAGTAAATACCGAATCAGCCGCCTATTTCTCAAAAGAAATTTTCCAGAAGCATTAAAATGCACATTTTACAGGCGAGAGAGTTCCTCCACGAGGTGCCTAATGGAGTGAAAGAATCCTCGAATTTGCATATGTAATGACGGAACGGCTCATTTGTTCTACGTGAGCTCGGAATTAGAAGTGCCCCCGCCCTCCTCCTGCTGACTTCTTTTCTTCATTCCGAAAAATTAGCAGGGGCGCAGAAACAACAGGGATTAAAGCAGGGAGAGCTCTGTTTTAATTACATCTGAAGGGAAACTTCTCTGGAAGTGGAGTTGTTAGTAGCAGATTCTATTCACAAAGGAGCAACATTGCTCTGTATAGTTTTTATGCCCTTGTAATCCAGAATTGTTATTCTGATTGAAAGGTTTATGAGTTTTAACTTTTGCTTGATTGTCCATATTTTTGATTTGAGTTCGTGAAGTGAATTTTTACGACCACATTGGTAACGAAAGCTTTTTCCTTTAGCCCAAAGGAAAAGACAGAAAGAAAATCCTCCCTTCTTTTACTAATCTGCTCTCTTCCAATTTTTTTGGGCCGTATCATATTCCAATGTTCCCATTCGATTGACTTTTGCTTTTCTTTCTTTTTTTTGAATATTTATTTACATACAGCTTGACCACGGATTTTTGATAGTTGGACGCTTCTGTGCATGGCAGAAAAGAAAAGAACGAACCCATTCGAGTTTTAGGGAGGTCGGTTTTGCCGTGTTTATTTAGTACGTGAATCAGAATATTTGCTTCACTGTTTGTTGAAAGGAACTAAATTTATAAACTGGCATATCGCATCAGTTTGTAAAAAATCAAGTATTGTAAACGAACTAGAACGAAAACAAAAACGGCACATTTCATACACCAGGAGTTCCTCCCTTGAACATGAATGGATTATTCTTGGGACTCTGCCAGACAGATTGCTCTGGTTGATGGTACAACTGTGCGTATCGACACTTTCTTTTTGTCGTTAAATTCTTTGGACTTTTGTTTTTGACGATAATCACATTATTTTGTACATTTTGTGCATGATATTATTCAGATACCACTTTGATGAAATTGAAACAAATATCATTTTCTATTCCATTTACCTCCTCAGAATTTACGTGTGTCTGAGCAATAATGTTTCAAGTCCGCTTCCAACAATTTTGTATAATGGAGCGCTTGGCGTTTCATGTTTTATAGCATATTCGATAAAATTTCATTCTTTACGATAAAAGTAACATTACATCTAAACTACGCTTTGGGCCATCTCATACTCTATAAAACATAAAACTTCGCAAGTTAAAAATGAATAAAGCCTGCGTTAGGGCAGATATCTATCTGTCTTGGATCACTATTATTCTGACAAATAACTTGTTCAGTTTTAAAGCATCGTAATCTAGAAAACTTATCAGCAAATATAAATTTATGAAACTGTTTACACTATATTTGGTATGTGCAAAAGTAACGGCTAGGTAAATGAGGGCTATTTGAAAGGTAATCGTGAAAACCCAACGCGTAATATTTTGCAGCTTACTTTTGGTTTAGCCCATACGAAAAGTAACGAAACGCAAGTGGAATAAATAATATTAATAATATTAGTAAGCAAATGCGTAAAATATTTCATTCTACTTTTGGCTCATGGAAAGGATGGCACCTGTCATTTGTGCACTAAACGAAAATGTTGACCACAAAAAAGAGTGTTTAGTTGTAATGGAACATTTCCCTTCCATAAGAATCAATTTCTCCCATAAAAATATGGCAAAACCACTGCTAACACAATTTCGTTAAAAATGTGAATTATGCCCTATCTGTTTTAAGCAATTCGGTACCTTTTCGCCCAAATGTCGCCAATTGTGATCCAAACGCGAGGTAAGTCGCCAAGCAAGGTATTATATATATATTTTAATTATTAGTCTCATATTTTACGTGTTTTTTTTTTATTGGTAGTGGTAGTGATGTTATCATAATATTTTGCATGTGGTTGACAATTAACAATTTGCTGTCAACTTATTTGAATTTGCGTAAGTTATAACCCACCCAAAAATTTCTTTGTCTATTTACCAAAAAAAAATATTGCATGAAGCTTGTCTTTACATACCAACTCAAAATAGCTTTCCCATTAAAAACAAATGAGGTAGAAAATCGGAAATCAATATCTCAAGTATGGCTCACGCAAGTCATTAAATTTGCAGTCGAATCCGAACCGCAAGAAGTCAATTAGATATTCTGACGAATTTATTTTGATGTCTTTATTTTTATCTCTCTTATTTTTGTCAAACTCCTTGACTCAGCAAATACTGGGTCAGAACTCAATAGACAGGATTCTAAAATGAGATATTTATTTTTTTTAATGGCAAGTTGTTTATTTTCTAACTCTTTCAGTGAGAAAATTACCTTTTCAACCTTTCTTGTTCGATTATCCTTTCGGAAAGTAAATATTTGTACCACCTTTAATTTAGAAACTAAACATTATCATCAGGGATTTTTCCTGCTAACAAATCAAGAATTTATTTGTAGTTACAAATCCAATATTGATTGCTAGTTAGCAATCAATATTGGATAAATTAACAATGTCAATCGTGAAAAAGCTTGGATAGCATCTTCCATGTTGCCAAAACGGAGATGCCAAATCCAAGGCAGAATTAGCTATATTTGACGAGAATACCATAGAACACACAGAATGAACATCATCGATATTTCTATCGTAATAATTATTGTTACTGAAATTTCCCGTCTGACATGCCAAAAAAAATAATTTTTTGAAGTTTGATTTAGATCCGTTCAAATTCTTTAAACCTAAATTAAACTATACTTTTTAAATTTTGCGTTTGTAGGCAGTCAAATTGCTCCTATCAACATTCTGAAAGTATATTTTAATTAATTGTAGTTATTCTTTAATAAGACGTTTACTTATAAATGCTATAATTGGTCAATCTATATAAATAAAACCAAAAGTTTGTGTGTGTGTGTATGTGTGTGTGTGTCTGTCTGTCTGTCGATCGCCTCCTGGCGATATGGAACGGTCTAGGAGTACGACATTTTGGTTACAGGTACCTTGGACCAGGTCCTCGTGCACCTCGAAGCGTTTTTCTGAAAATTCGAATTTGTTCTTCTTTTATTCCGATTTTAAGCAAAACTGTTGATTTGGGTTTATCTCATCGAAGAAACGTCCCACGTATTAGTTTTTTTCAGAATTTGAATGCCCATAAAAAAACTGCACAAGATGATCTCTTTCTGCAGTTCGTAGAACAAATAGAACACGCGCAGTATTCGCTTGAAGTAGTTTTCGAACTTTAAAGCAAGGCTTACCTCTGAATTTATCTGCTCAATTTGCGTGTTTTCGCCAAAATAAATAGTACTTTTGTCGCCAACTAGATGATTTCTATTAACGTAAGATTGAAAAAATGTTATTTTATCCTTACTTATGCCGTTTTATGCGCAAAATAAATTCTAAAAATCCATTTCATTTTTATACATATTTTGTGGAACTGCAGACGATTTTTAATTACGTTACCTTGAGGTTGCTTTTCCTTCCTTTTTAGGCAATTTAATAGCATAGTTGCAGTTCAACAATTTCATGAAACATTTCTTATGGTAGGGTGTCCGCTTTATCAACGAAACAAATTCTAAAATTTCATTTTAGTTTTATGCATACTTTGTGGATCATTAACTGCAGACGATTATCAATTACTTTATCTTGAGGTTGATTTTTCTTTCTTTTTTGGCGATTTACTATTTATTTCTTCGATAAAAACTTGGTTGTAAGGTGTTTGATATCGCTTATTTTTGTTGAAATTTAAAGTTTCGTCAAGTGGTGGTAACTTTTTTTTCGCCCTCCATCCCGTGATTCTATGCTCTCAATATATTATTTGCATCGTAACTTTTCCAAACCGCACTAATAATTATTAGTAATGTTGTTCTTATTTGATTCAATACGGTGATTTACATTATAGCAGGGGTCTCCAAACTTTCCAGCCTTAGGGCCATATTGATTACTCCAGTAAATTCCAAGGGCCAAAACCATATTATCATTAATTGTTGCCGGTGGTAAAAAGTTGAATCAGTCCACTAGTGGTGTAAAATATGATTACTTTTTTGCCAGATGCCATTAGCTAGCTCTCCGCGGGCAGGACAAAATCTGTCCGCGGGCCGGATGTGGCCCGCGGGCCGTAGTTTGGAGACCCCTGCATTATAGGATCATGACGCATTTGCGTTGTGCTTCCATTACTATAGTGAAAATTGGCGATCTTCTGCTTCATGTTAACTCTTTTAAGTAGCGGTTTTGATTGATTCCATATTTTGCTCCAGTGAGTTATTTTTTAACATTTATTTATTTTTTGTACTGTCTATTAGGCGACATTTGAACATAATTTAGTTATTTCTTTCTACCAATTTAAACTTCACACGTCAGAATTGGTTCAGTACTGAACATTTTCGAATTTAAATTTGCCTTTGGAAATAATGCTTTCCTTTCTTTCGTTTTTATCCGAATTTTATTAAAGTGATATTTAATTGAATTTTTGGGAAATATTTTGACAATTTTTCAAGCGGTATTTTTAGGAACGGGTTTCCTTATTTTGATGGGGAATTAAGATGGAATTTTGGTAATTTAGGAACAGCCGCTTTTAAAAGTATGTATTCTAATGGGTATTTTTAGTCACCTACGACTTTATTCCAATGGAGATTCTTTTGGACTGATGTCCTTATTCTATTAGGGATGTTTAGGAATAGTTGCTTTTATTCAAATGGGGGTCTTCAAAGAATATTTTCTTTATTGTAGCAGAAATGTTCAGGGACAGTTGTTCTGTTCCTCATCTGTTGGGCATCTTTAAAGAGAATACTGCTCTTATTCTGATGGGATTTTTTAGATGTATTGTGGTCGATATTGTAGTTGAGAATTTTACGGACACTTGATATCATTTTGGCACAATTACTCCGCTGCATATGTGCCTTTTAGGTACTGTTGCCCTTACTCTAATGGCAATTTTTATGAACTGTTGTTCGCATTTTAATGTTGATTTTTATAGACTGTTATTTTTGGTCTAAAAGGAATTTTTCTAGGCTTTTATTTTTAATGCAATTGTGGTTTTTAATGATTTTTACTGTTCAAATAGGATTTTTAAGGGCTGTTGCACATCTCCTACTTAGATTTCCTACGAAAAGTTTTCCTTACATATTTTCAACAGAATTTTGAGCATGCGTCTCTTGGCCTGCGTATGATGCAATATTAACCCGCGCAATGCCGGGAATTTCAGCTAGTCACAAATAATGTCAAGCTTCGAGAGGGAGGGGAGAGGGAAGCAAGAAGCGTGACGTCACACATTTTGGTCAAAATAAAAACATTTAAAATCAGCTGATTAAATATTTTTATTTATATATTTCATCTTTTTCGTTTTTGTTTTGTATTCTCATTCATTTCATTTTGTATCGAAAAGATCACTGCTGGTTAAGGTTTAAACTGTCTGCTAGTTAAAAATTTGAAGTTAAAAGGAAATTTTCTTGGGTATTCACTTTTTAAAGACAAAATAGCGTTTATTATGAAATTTAATCTTTTTAAGATCGTTTTGTGTTCATAAAATAAACCAGGTATAAAGCAAACTATATAAAGTTCTGAAACACTATTGCTTTCAATTGCTCTTTTACATTAATGTTTTTTACTGTTAAATACTAATTATGTTTTTTTGTAAACCTTTATGTCATTTTATACAAAAATTACGTACACATGTAATCATTATTATTTTTATGTTCACAAAAGAATATCATTAAAGCACATAGCTAAAGTTCTAAAATAAAATTTCAATCTCTAACTTAATGTTTTGTTTTTAAACTTCAAGTACATATGCTTATGCAATATAGCATAACATGTGAAGAGGGGGATAGAGGGATGTGAGATTTCGTGACAAATGGGGAAGAGGCTGCCAAATACTTTAAACAAAAGTGTGACATCATTTATGAATGGTCCCATGGCTCTTTTTTTTTAATTGTCGCCAAGCAAAATTTTATGCTTGATTAATAAACGTAAAAGTGAAGAAAACAAAAAACTATCTGCTGCAATCCTTGATTACAAAAATTTTAATTTTTCAAAAAAAGATGACTTTTTTTAAAGCAAACTTTTTAACTTTTACTGCAAAATATTTTAAATATTGTAATACTATTGGACGAATTGTAGATACAATTGGAACTGATTTTATAACATTATTTGTTTTTATCCCCTGCATTATAAAGAAAAGTGAGAATGTCAGGAATGTTGACGAAAGAGTAAGAAATGCGAAGCCAACTCTTTCCCTAAAAGAATGCTCTTTCTCACGCATTCCATTTCTCAGCGACGAAAAAGACAGATTTACGTGAAATTCAAAGAATGGGGAATATGTCTTTTGTTCGATATTTATCAGTCTCTCCATTATAAATTAATTTTTCTTTTTCAACTTTCTTCACTTCTTTTGTCACACATGATGTCCGAAAAGAAGTGTTCATCAATCAATACGGTAAAACTGTAATTGCTATGTTATTGCATTACAACAAAATTCTTTGTTGTATTTTGAAAACACATCATTTAAGAAGCTGAATCGACACAAAACCTGAGTTAAAAGTAATATAAGAGTTTGATGATAAAATTAAATATATCTAAGATAACATTCTCTTTGAAGCAAGGTGATATACTGCTGCTAGACTGGCTCATATTCAGAATATAAAAGAATACATAAATCAGTTTTAAATGGGCGATATATGCTGTATAACCTGAGCATTGGGGTAAAGCAAAAAGTCGAAATGTGGGGGAAAAATTGGCGTGGGTTGCAAAAATTGTTTTTTGAACATAGTAGTGTGCATGCAAAAGTTTTGCGATTCCAACGTACTCCATGTGCGGACGAGTCAGCTGGTATGCCGTAATACTCTAATAAGTTTGAATATTTAAATTAATTTACGATTCTAACACACTTCCATAATCGTAAATTTTCCTCATGTTTTCAGATTTTTTTACTCGTTAACATTGTAACAAATAGAAAGACACTATAAAAAATAATACAAATAATAGATAGATAAAAAAATTTTCATAAATTTTACAGATTTTCAATTATTTTAAGGCTCCTGGAGCACCTGAAAATACGAGTGAGTTTCAATAAAGAAAAATTATGTAATTTTATATAACTAACTTTTCTACCCTGCATCAAAAGTAATGTCGAAAAAGTTTTGTTTTCCCAACACTTTTCGCTCCACCGTAATAAGTATGCCAGACAAAAAGTGGATCGTTTAAAAATTCACTGTCTGGGGCAATACATTTTACATTCTTATTTTCTCCTTTTTACCATAGATTTTTGTATGTTTTGACAATGCATAAATTTGTTTAATAACCCTTGAGGACAAAACTATTTGCAAATAATTGCATTCCTAGGTATATTTTTATGTTGCATTTCATTTTCTAAAAACTGATGCAAATTAAAACTGAAGGGAATCATTCATTACTAACAGCGCAAAACGAATATAAGTCGTTTTCAATGATAACGTACCATTAAAATTATCTTTTTCCAAAAGATAATTATATTATTCATCTGTAGCAAAATATAATTCTAAGCGAAAGATGTACTAAACCTGCTATTAGTAAGTGTCCATATATTAGTTACAAAAACGAATAAATAAATATAATCCTTAAAAATTATTGCGAAGAAACACTAAACGTAAAACTTGCAATAAAGCAGAGATCATTCATGAAATCATAATAAAAAAATATATTGGTTACTTAAAAAAAAATTGCTTTAAATAAGTATTGACGTTTCACTTTATTTTATGATTACGAAAACTTAATACAACTGACAGTTTAACAATAATTGAGCACAACAATCCTTGCTGAACAAGCCCCATCCGACACCAAATTCAAAACAAGAGCAAGAAGTTCTTTATTGCAAATGGTACCACCTATCGTTATAGTAGTAGTTGTTAGACGCTTGACCCTGGTGGGCATTGGTATGTTGGGGGTAAATCTCTGGTCTGTGATAAACGGGTGTCAAAACATTGGGCTGGCTATAGATGGTAGACGGTCTTTGTCTGTAGGTAGGACGCTGTCTATAAGTAGGACGTGGCTGGTATGTGGGCGTGTATCCACCTTGAGGTACGGTTCTGGCCGCAGCAGAATAGAAGACCACATCAGCAGGATTCTGTGCTTCTGTGCCTGGTTCGTTGGTGTTTACTGTGGCTCGAAAACCATCCTGAAAAACAATAAATTTTTACAAGTTAAAAAATCTGCAAGTCGATAAAAATTGGCACATAGTAATAGTCTACAAATTCTTGTTTAAAGCCAATGCGAAAAACTAACTTTCGGTTCCAATATAGAAACTGGTTGAACAGCAACGTTTTTCGTTCGTTCGTTTTTCTACTCAGAAAACTCAAAGCATGTGTGAGACATATCTACATTTTATTCCGTTAAAAATATACAAAAGGAATTTTTTATTTCTTTTTAAAGGAACTGTTTTTAAAAGAAGGTCAAATCTATATTTCAATTTCTATAAATTTGTCTCCCGTTTAAAAAACTACATGTATACATCTAAAATTCATTTTTCGAAAACAAAGTTCGTTCTTGAAATTTGCTGTTGAACGTTTTGAGATAAGTTCAACCACATTTTGACGCTGCGTTTCAGTCTCGAACAGACATGAAACCATTGTTTTGGGTAAAATCATTCGGATATCAACTTTTGAAGAAATGAAGTACCCTGCATATCTGAAGTCAGTAGAACATTCATAAAATTCAAGATTGCAAAATTGAATAATTGATAAAAGAAAACTTTGCCATGAGATTTATCAGATACTAAATCTCAGTCTTCCCCTATTCTTGAAAGAGATTAGTTTCTCTGGAAACATTTGGGGAATTACATGGTTTCTGCTCGAACTGCAATAATATAAAAACCTCGTTTAATTGTTTTTTCTCCTGAATGCAATTCTTACATCACAGGCATTCAAATTTAATTTCCCTATTTTTTCTGAAGTGTTGATAGGTAAACTAGGCTTGTAGAAATTAATTATCCTTCTTAGTACACAACTAAAAATCAAGCACTTTTGAAAAGTTGCTTATCTGTTGCAACAAATTAAAAAAGAAAAAGAAAAAGGGGCTCGTCAGTTTGAGTACATCAAGTTTATAAAGAAAATTTAATCGTTCTTTCGAAACCTACGCCATTTTGCGCCAAAAAAATTCCAAAATAGACAAATTATTAGTAAATACGCCTAATTGCAAATAGTTCTGTGTGTTAGAATGGCGTTGTACCATAAGAGATCATTCACCATTTTCTCAACTGATGCTAGTGGAATCAAAATTTGTAAGAATATCAAAAAAAAAAATACCGACGGAAAAAACTGAATTTCCGAAATGACCAGTACCTGATCGGCGACGTATTCAACTACTCTATGACGTCCATCTTCCACTTGAAGAGTGTAAGAGCCAACGACCCTTCCAGAAGCATCTGCTGTCTCCTGTCGAGAACTCGATCCGTCCTCACCGGTAGCTGTGTAATCGAAGGAGTAAGGCCTGTAGGTGTAGGTGTCTCGAGCAGAGATATATACAGGGTTGCGCTGCTGAGCTGCTGGACGATATTGCTGTGAAATGAAAAAGAAAAAGGAAGGTTAAGTTTAACATAAATTATGGTAATGCTCGTTACTTAGTTATCTGGACATTTTCAGTTTCACACAACTTAATTGATGTGCACTAATTAAGTTTTACGGATCAATATCATAAAGCTTGTATATCAATAACTGTAAAAGCTTCATGAATCAATGTCCACTAAATTTGAAAGCATCTTGGGTCAATGTCCAATAAGTGCAGAAACTTCACGAATAAGGATGCTTTCGCACCAAAGGCGACAAAGACAAAAAACAAGCCTTTTCCCATCTGCGCTTCCGCAAATGAGAAAAGACATATTTCTTGTCTTGGTTGCTTTTGATATAAAAACCCTCGAAATGTCCACTTAATTTGAAAACCTCATGTATGTGGCGAAAGTGAAAAGTTGAATCTTCATGAATTCTTACCCATTAATTTTAGTTATCTCATAAATCAGTGTTCAATAAATGCAATTTTTTATTGGTGAGCAGTATTTTTACACTAAATGTTCACTTCATGAAACAGTATTTCCTAAATTTGAAAGTTTCATGGATTATTCATTTTCCAATAAGCATAGAAGTTACACGAATCTGTGTCCACTAAATTTAAGAATCTCACGCATCTATGTAAACTAAATGTAGAGTGTTCGTGCAATAAAAGTAGTCTCAAATGTAGACTCTTTGCGGTCCATTAAATTTGGTAACCACATAAATCGGTGTCAATTTAATGTTGTCTTTCTTTTTTTCTGTAAACAATGTTATTAGAGTTACATAGGAACTTCACGAATTAATATCCGCCTGCTAAATTTGCAAGGCTCGTGAATTTTCATCTTTTCTTTTCTTTTTCATGTTATTTCTCGAAAAAGAAAGCCTGATCAAATTTTCAATAATTATGTTTATTCATGCCGCTCTAATCCGATAATGGAATATTTATCAATGGTGGACTGTGGGCATAATAGACAAAAAATTGTACAATAGTAAAAGTTAATATTTTTAATAAATAAAACATTCTTCAAGTACGAACAATTCTATTCACAATAAACAAGAAGATCTAACAAATGCGTCCATATTTACGAAAAAAGAATACAAAACTAAAAGCTCAAAACTTAATAAAATTTTAAGGTCCGAAGATATTTACTGTTTGAATTTGCTTAATACGTTACATTGCATAGATAAAAGCATCTCCCTTTTCATTTTATTCAAAATTGCATACGCAAAGTTTTGAGATATATAGTTCAACTTACATTATAATTCACTTGACTTTGCGGAGTGAGAACCCCTCTTCGGTTGCCATTTTCGTCTTCAGATTCAATCTGGGAAGCCCTGGTTCTGATGTACCGCTGACTGCTAACAGCATTTAAAATGCTCAGGCATAGGAGTAGAACAAGCTAGAAAGCAAAATTCAGATACTCTTCAAAGGTATTTATTTTGTCTGAAAATTGACAGTTCTGAAGCACTGGCCCAAATTTTATGCGTTTATTGTTTCACTTACGTACACTGTTAAAACTTTCCATAAGAAAAAAGTAAAATAACCATTTATTTGATTGTTATTTTACCATATTTAATTACAACAGTTGAATAACCATAAAAAGATGGTACTCAAACCGCTGATTGCGAAAAAAATCGTTTATTCTCTGTTTATCCTAAAGAACGTTTAACTAACCGTCATTTTCAAGCGCTCAATAAGAATCGGGCGTCCATCTTGGTTGCGAAACCTTACCGGTCGTACGTTGTTGTTAAAATAGGAATAAAGATTTATCAGTTCAAATCTGAATGTGTATATAAAACAAGAAGAAAAAAAGTGGCTTAAGCATTGGCTACTAAATAGAAAGACATACCCTTAATTTGAGTTGCTGAAGCTTGTTTGCGATTTAATTTTTGCAGCAAATAAAATGATTTTCGTCAATATACAGTAAATTTAGACCAAAAATAAATTCGGATCCAATCAAAAACTGAAATCTCAATTTTAAGGCTGTTTGCCTGTTGGAAAGGAAGATTTATTGATAAATAAACGACCGCTTTGTGTGGTGCAGATGGCCGAATGGTTAGAGAGCAAGGTTGGTATACCATACGCCCGGGTTCGATTCCCGCACGCTTCGTTTACGGTTTCTACGCCGCGAAGATTTCGAGGCACCGCCGCGGTGCCTCGAAATGGTTCAAAAACGGTAAAATTTTTGTTTTGGAACCATTTTTAAATGGTTATAAAACCGTAAACTTTTGTATTTACGTCTTTTTAACCAAGCTGATTGGAAATGGTTAGGTCCCGTAAAGATAGAAAAATGTTCCAAACCGTAAATTTAACGGTGAATTAGATGGACAGACTGCTGCCGGTCATTTAACTGTGATTGCATGATGAAATTTCTAACAGTGGAAAACCGCCTCACAGAACATTGGGCAGGCCATTGTAATAAGTGTAAAAATTCAAAATTTATTGCAAAAATTATGAAAATTACTTCCAGTGTATCATGAGTTAGTAATGATCTTTGTTCCCTGGAATTCATTCTTGTTAGTCGAAAGCTTTAATTTTCTTTTTTTGGTCTGATAATAATTTGAAAATTCAGTGCGTGACTTTTTAAGCGCAGTTGCTGTCCACTTAATTATCTTCCAGGACACTGAAAGTTTGCGAAAACGTTTTAATTTTACAAACTATGTAACATGCATTTCAAAATGATGAATAACGTAAGTAAAAAAATTAAATAATTTTCCATATGTTAGACCTAAGTTGTTGTTTTTTAATTACTGCCCCAATACTTCTTAAAAATTATGAGTACAGTCTATTTCTCTAAAAATTATAATCAGCTTTCAAAAAATGCTTTATTAGTATTAAGCGCATTTTCAAAATCGGGAACAAAAATTGTACTTTTCATGCATTTAAATGTAAAATTGGCTGTTTTTTCCCTCCATTCATCATTTATTTGTATATTAAAATGCATTGGTAATAAATATGTACATATTTTTTTCTTTGCGGCTACTTGAGACTTAAAATAGAAGTTTTTAATCTACTTCTGTAAAAAGACCCACATGATTTACTTAATCCAAAGTTCTAAAGCGTGAACACTATTGAAACAAGCTCCACTCAACAATAAACATCAGGCAGCAGTTTAAGGGACCCTATCATAAAAGAATGATCCTATGCTAATTGAAGTAAAAGTTTCTGAATAGTTAGCCCATGTCTACAGAAACTTCATAATATTTTTAACTATGCTAACTTAACTCTTATAGAGAGAAAGATTATTTAACATGTTCATGAAGCTGAAGAATGTTCATTTCAATTTATATATTATTGAAATTTAGAAGCCTTTTATCATGTAATCAAAATTTCTGAGCATCCCAACAAAATGAGACTCATATGAATTTGGGGTTGCAGTTATTTTATTCATAATCGTCTACATTTATATAATTTACTAAAGTTATCAGTATCTTTAAACACATTAAAAAAAACACAGAAAGTTCGCAAAAGAGCATGGAATTAAACTTGATTATATCTTGAGTCAACAAGGCTCGAGCCTCAAACTCTTTCATAACATACAAAGGTAAAAGTATTCCTATATTAACTAATGATTTTTAAAACTTCTGCTCTTTAAAAGGTATTTTTGAAATTTATAATTGAGAGGGAACGTATGGGCTCTGAGCCAATTTCTTTGATAGTGAGCTTTTGGGGCTAAGGATTTATATAAACAAAATTAGCAAGCCCGTTTTGGCGAAATGTTGAGAATTTTTTCCTCTCTGATTTCTAATAACTAATTAACCGCAGATTAATAATCAAGGGATTTAAAACACTATTTAAAAATATGAGTACTTTCTAATATATCCTTATTAAAATATGCGTAGTTCTATATACTATTTCATACATACTAGCTGAAAATATATCTAAAATACAAGCTATTGTATGATTTGCCTTTGAAACTGCAGGCTAACGTGCTATCAGTGGAAAATATTCAAAAATAATTATACATCCTGAGATGAGAAGAAAATAAGCAAAATAACTGAACTTTGAAATGGATTTCGTGAACAACGACGCGTTGAGATAGGAAAATTTTGAAGAAAAGTTAACGCCTGTTGTGGGAGTAAGGGTGAAAACAAACAGAAAACTAATAGAACTGTGAAAATGCTATTTTTAGGTAGCTCAATTTGGTCCTACTGTTAAAAGGGGCCATTTAACTGCGAAAGGCAAATGGGAAATTTCCATTTAAAAAATTTCTATGAGCCATCATTTAGCTCGTAATCTATAGCCGGAAAACATTTTTTGAGAGACCCCAGTTTTACTCAAATTTTCCTGACCTGAATTTTAAATTCTTTCAGAGGAAAAAATTCTGCTTGCGTATTTTAGAAAATATGTTCGTTGCAATATAAAAAACGAGCTATAAAATCGGGATCCTGTGATCAATCAATAATTTCAGAAATGGAATTTCATTTCAACCAAACTTACCGCCTTCGTAATCATTGCTCCAACGAAATCCAAGTCCCAGACAGACGGACGAAGTTCTTGGCACTTTATGGTACATGGATGAGCCAGTGAAAGCTTTTTAACACTTTGTTGGGTGTCGCCGGCAAATAAAGGGGTGTGTGAAAGAATGACAATTCTCTACTGACCCTGTGTCTGGACGAGGGAGGGCGGGAATCCCGTCAGAAGCAACCTTGGACTTCTTCAGCATCATTGAAGTGGGTGGACGAAGAACAGTTCTTGGTGAATTTATCAATTTTAAATTCTGGCTCAGTTACTACAGAAAGTGAAAGGATGGGCGTCTGATTCGAGAACGCATCAAAAAAGTTCCATAATTGCTTTTTATAATAAAAAACTGCGAAGGAATTCCCGTTTAACCACATTAACATGGTGATGTTAGTTCGTATTGTTTACCTGTCTTTAATCATACTGGAATCTCTTTGATACATTTTAAAGAGTGTTATAAGTTTTTAAAAGGATACAAGTAATTAAACTGTTGCAATGATTAATTGTTCCCACTCTTTAGTCAGAACGTAAATATGCTAATTTATTTCCTGTTCTGGAAAATGCTGAATTTGATTTTGTGAAATATAACGCATTAAAATATGCGAAGAATATAGCTAGCAGGTATGTCAGGGCTGTTCAAAAACCTCCTTTCAGTGATGCTACTGAAATGGCCATTGAATGAGGGGGGGGGGGTGATTAATTGCATTCGAAGCTAATTTTCACAATAAAAAGGGATTTCCAAATTGTGAGCCACGGTGCACCGGAAAGCTACGAAATCTTCACAGACAGATAGTGAAATGTTATAAGATCTTAATAAATAATTAGAGGTGTATTAATTGTGAATTTTTTTCAATATTTTGCGGCGCCGTTTAATAAAGTCTATGCAATGCTGGTACACTAGTTTTATTAAAATTTATCTGTTACTTATGAAAAGTCATACTTTTACTTCGGAAAGGGTGCCATGAGAAAATCTTATTTCCAAAAGGAAGCCTTGACTCTAAATAGTTTGGGAACATCTGCTATAACCAAAAAATTCCGCAGGCAAACCGTCTGGAACAGAATATCACATTCACATGAAATTCCTTAGTAGGTTAGAGGAGCAGAAACAACCTTCGATTTACATAATGATATAAAAAATCGACTCTGGTCACGATGTTTTTATTAATTGAATATGAGCAATGGCTAGAACTGTGCTCCCAAAAAACTTAAGCACGACCCACTGCTGAGTCACAAAACTCTAATGATTTATTCAGCTATCATTAGGGAATTGTTGCAACACATGCCTTAATTTCTAAAACTATTTTTGTAACAAGAAGTTCCGTCTAGAACTATACGATCCTACTTTCCCATATACACCGAATTCAAATTTATAATCTAGCTATCTCTCTCTCTGTCTTTCTCGTTTAACTTTAGTTCTTAATTGCTTCAAATATACCTTTTTCAACGGTTAATACATATTCATTCAATCATTATTTATTAAGTCATTCATGTATTTATTCACTCATTTATTCATTCATTCTTTTGCTTATTCATTTAATTATTCATTAATTAAATAATATTCTTGAAAATCCCAATCAAGAAATTTCATAGGAAAATAGGCTCGTTAGTTCTGCATGAACTTTCTATTTGTACATGTTCTACGTCATAAGAGCTTTCCGATAAAGTTTGTTCTAAGCAAATCGGTCCGTTAGATCAGAAATTATATAGGATTGAAATTTCCCCGTATGCGGTATGTTAATTTTTTTTGAACTGTTTAAAAATGAACAAAAGTTGTTCAAATCAATATTTCACGCCAAGAACTTCTTCCAGTGAGCTTGTTCGTGGGAACTTATATCTTGTACCCAGAGTTTACATAATTTGCTTCATTTTCACCCATAGGCGCTAATGTAAAATTTTTTGAACTGTTCAAAATTGAACAAAAAATCGTTCAAATCAAAAAATAAAATATGGAAATTAGATGTCCTCACCGAGATCTTTCGAATGCAAAAAGAATTTTTCGAATCGAACAATTCGTTCAAAAGTTATTAGGGGGGGACAGACCGACAGACAGACAGACAGACAGACCGACAGACAGATAGACCGACAGACCGACCGACAGATAGACCGACAGACCGACCGACACACTTTTTCCCCATCTCAAAACCCTACTTTCAAATTTTTTATTTTTCAATCTTTATTTAATTACTTAACTTATTTTTGACTTTTCTTGATTTCTAACGATATTTTCACGATACATTAAGCCTTCTTTCATGCTTTATTATTTATTTTTTTTACTTTTACTGGAAAGTAGGCTAAAAAATGGCAAAATTCTATGTTTTGTTTTCAAATTGCAAAAAATTTCTGCAAATAGAATGCGGACAATTTAGGGAACGTAAAAAAGTGATTAGCATGTAAGGGTGTTGCATGAGTGCATGGTAGTATCAACGGTGATACATGATTAGCATGCGTAAAATAAATAAATTGAATAGAATTAAAAAATATAAAAAATAAAATTTTCATCATTTTAGGGTCAAATAAAACGTGCATTATAAACAGTTTTTAATTTTCATATTTAGGTTTTATTAAACAAAAGTACATGATAATACATTGTACCTTTTATTTGACATTGAAAAGTAAAGCGCACAAATGATGCCTATTTTTATTGATGCTCATTTGTAGACTATCCCTAATTGTTCAAGAAATCACTCGAAGTAGTACCACTTATTTTTCAGTGTACACTGCTTTTTCTAATTCATTAAATGTTATTTAGACGATGTACGAAGTATTTCAATAAGTCCCCCCCCCCCCTCCAAAAGTCCCGACTTTAAGTCCCCACAGCTTCCATATAGCATTTTCAAGAGTTACCAGAGTTTTCAGAAACTACTACTTTGAGTTTGAATCATATGTTTCGTTTCGACCAATCAAGTTTTAAGCAATTTTTATCTTAGTGTGTCTTGTAGATACTTCCCAGAGTTTCTTAGGAATTCAATGTTTCGTTTTTCCCATTCAAAAGCAAACATTTTACAACTTATAAATGAGCTATCCCTAATGCTTTGTTAAAAAAAGATTTGAGCGCTGATTGAATTAAGCTTCTTTGTGTTTTCTTCCCCCTTGAAAAACATCTTTGATAAAAAATTAGGTTTATAAAGAAGAAAAAGAATACTTTGCTCATTTCTTAATATGCAGCGAAAATTATGAAAGATGAAGATCGCTTCAGGCTTGTGGCATGTCCTTGAAAAAAAGTTTCGTCTTGGATACGGATAACCTGAATTAAGAATGAAGTCAACAAATATTAAATCCTTTAAGAAAGAAGAACGTTTTATTTTATGTTTTGAACTGACATTTTTATTTAAAAAGTTCATGTCAAATTTTCCTTGAGATAAAATTTTTACAGTATAAAAAACCCTGAGTTAATTACAGTGGTCAACAAGTGTTTTGCCCCAAGAATGAATTTCACTTTTCCTGAAGTAGTTTTGCACGAGGAATCCATATCTGGCATTAAAATTTTCCCATCACGTGTAGTTCTTTAGTTATGAGGAAAGAAATGTTCAATTTTTACGTTTTTTCAGTGTTTTCCCGATCATGCAGCATCGTTTTTACTGGAATAAAGTACACAAAAGAGCTTGAATGTCAACCGTTAAATCAGTGGTCACTTTATTTTGCTGGGAAAAATTTAGTGGAGTGTCGCAAACAGCCCCTGCAGACCCCGAACGGTAGTGCGTATCAAATTACTGTACTGGGTGCGGGTCTCGGCAGGAATTTCGCGAGAATTGGGATGCAAAGGCAAATAGGCAAAAGATTAATACTGTACGATGCGTTAAATGAGCATGAGCCACTATTTTTTATCGTAGAAGTCTCCTGTTGTGAGTAAAAATACCCCTTGAAAACATGGGAGCTGAATAATCGATGAAGATTGAGAGGGGTTCCATCAAGACATTTCAGTTATCGAAAAAGGAAGTGGAGTGCAACTATGTTAGCAGATTACTGCTGGACGTTAAAAAGGGACATTCCTGAGCCAAGTATGCCAGAAAATGTCAAAATCAACATTTTTAAGGTAAATAGAAAATTACTTGGTTTTTTGGTGCAAATGCTTCGAATGTAAAAATTACAATGCCCTTAAAAAAAGGGGGGAGGGGATTCCTAAGGACTTTAATGACTGATCTTCGAAGTATTTTCCAAGTTGAATTCGAACATGAAAACCATTTTCCTTATCACTTAACAAATGAACTGAGAGTTTGGCAGTGGATCAGCTGATAGTTAAGGAATTTCACGAGTGCTCGATAACACAGATAGCGCCACTGTAAGCTTTTAGCTCCAGCTGTAGTCTTAACAATTCTTTGACACACTATATACAAACTACAAACAGCTTCAACGCGAGCTTTGGAGGCAGTCCCACAAAGTGAGCTGGAATAGGCATTCGGATCGTTGTTAAACCACTGAAACAAATGTATAGAAGCCGAAGGAGCTTATTTTTAATAAAAAATACTTTTTAAAATATAATTACTAGTTCTTATTTTATTTTATAAACCTAGTCTTAAAAATTATTTGACACACTATGTATAATTCGATTCAATTTCTGGCTGTATCTATTTACGTCGAATTTCTTAAAATATCTTAAATACATTTTTGGGCAAATATGTGTGTGAAATATCTAGTTTTATTATAGCAACACAACAATTTTGCGCACTAATTTTGCGTACACTGTTAAAAAAAACCTGAATTTTCAGAGTGTTTTATGACTGATTTTAACGGAAGATTTCCGTAGTGCTTCAGTACATGGATTTTCCTTTCAAAAACGGAAATACCACGTCCTGAAAATACGAGAACGGAACTTTTCCGTTTTACGGTTGCTGTATTTTCACAACCTGATTTGGATTAACGAGAAAAAAAATGGAACTTCTGTCAAATCTCGGAAAAATATTATCAGAAACGGAATATTTCCGGCACTTCTGCTGCCGTACTTTTTCCGTTATTTTCAGAGGATTCTTTTTATAGTGTCAATTGTGCATGTTTTCCTATGATAAGCCTCTTTTATTTTCGTACGTTCATTGTGCCATTATGTTTAAGATGTCATATCGCGTGCTCTCATTGATGATATACTCACCAGTTAGCAATGTCTTTCTTTTTGTTATTATCCTCACCCACAATGGTTGCTTGCTTTCACACCTTTCGCGTCCCATATTCCCTGCCAGGTTAACTCGGCGGGAGGACACGATGCATTCGATCATTTTTCATAAAACTGGGTTCAAGACGCCCGGGTTGGAATGCTTTTTCTAACTCGGGAAGTCCTTTGATGCACGTTCACTTTCATGACTAAAGTTTTGAATACATATACTACCGCGTTCTTTTCATGTTTTTATTCCAGAAATGTTTACTTATTTTGCATTCAGTAAGAAGCACTCTCATATGATAAAGGGTTTAGTAATGAACAGATTCTACACAAAGCATTTGTTCTTCTAGACCAGGCCTCGATAACCTCTCGTGGGTCTTAGAATAACCCATTTCAAAATTTCAAGTGACCCAACTGAGTTCCTAACGTTAAGTATAATTCGTAAAACTAAATTATGAATCATAAATATGTAACGAACACTTGAAGAATACATAAAAAATAAGTTCATAGAAATAGTAAAAATAACATGTTTGTTTGATTATAAAGTTTTAGTGAAAAACATGCATTATTATTATTTTTTTTTGAAATATATTTTTAAAATGAAAATACCGATGACCCGAAACTTCTGTGCAACGCACGCATTTTGGTTAAATTTGACCGCAACCAAAAATAGTTGCCGACTCCTGTTCTAGATCTTCATTTATTATTTTTGCTCAACAGAACCTATCCAGCGAATAAAGCAAAAAGTGAGTGCGACAAGCAGTCCTTTCAGGTTTAAAGCAATTTATATTTTTTTGAAATCATAATTATTAAAAGAATTAAGAAATATTTCTTGAAAATTGTCTAATAATTTATTCTTAAATGATAAAGGAGAATTCAACAGAAAATTAAATATTGTTCAATAATTTATTCTTAAATGATAAAGGAGAATTCAACACAAAATTAAATATTGTTCAATAGTTGGGTCGATAAATGTATTCAATATGAGTTTTTTTTTCAATTTAATTTTATTTATTTATTTATTCATTTATTTATTTATTTATTCATTTATTTATTTATTTATTAAAAACCAGTAAATTACACATTTAGTAAAGGAAAAAAATCTAAAGATCACATTTTAAAAAATGAGTTCAGTTGTGCATGATTTTACATTCACATATAATCTCATCTGCTCATGTCACGAGAAAAGGAAATTTTCCTTGAAAGAAAATACATCTCAACTTCCAAATTATACTTTCCCCTTGTATTATCTTATTATAACTTGAACTTATGCGCAATAAAAAATCTTCGAGGAGTGTTAATGCAAGCTTCAATCATTTATTCTAAATGTAGGAACATATATTGCATTACTTTTACTCCTAAACGTTTTGAATATGAAGAGATAGTTTCTAATAGTGAAATTATTTAGTACTAAGATATACTTTAAGGAAACTTATGACAGCATTATGTAGTCTTCTAAAGCTTACTGAAAAAAGTGGTTCCAAAACCAGCATCTGTTTCATACCTTTTGCTCTTTATAAATGTATGTTGATTTTTATACTGTTCTTTAAGTATTTCTCGAAAAACATTTTGATAAAATATGTTGATGTGAACGGGAAAATAAAATTATCTTTTCAACAATTTGCTCGATTCCCAATTTATTAACTGTTTTACAATACATATCATCAAATAATCATGAAGAATGGAAAAAGCAAGACCTGGCGTCAGATTCAAACAGTTGACATAATCTCAACCCCTTTTCATTTTAACTGGATTTGATTTTCACAAGTTTTTAACGACCTCAATTTATCATCTTGGCTTAAAAAAACCTAATTATATCAAGACACCGCGAAAAATACTGAAGTTCTGCCAAAGAAACAGAATTAAGAACCGGAGTTAGATCCAAAGTAATGTTTGTATTTTCGAAACAGATTGGAAATAACTCGACGGTTAGCAAAATTATTTTTAAATAATTCCTTTTTTTTTTTTGAAAATGATTTTTAACTGTAATTGATTATAAATTGATCAATTTGAGCTGTCCATTAAATGATTATAAAAAAGAGAGAGACGATTTTTTTTTGCCTCGGTTTTTATTGCTCTTTGTACGTCTTTTATTAACCATTTGCTTTAAACCATGTTACTCGAACCCTATTACCATATTCTTTCAATACCAGAACAAAGACGATAGTGAAAAGAAAAAAATATCTTCGAATGCTTCATCTTTTAATTCCATATCTCTCTTGTCGCCACCCCCTTGTAATCGTTCGGGCGTTTCCCGTTTTCGCGAAACGGTGTCAAAGGTCGGATTCTCTCAATGTGTTCCTTTCTATTCTCAGACCCACGCCGTGGTGCAGAAAGAGAAAGTAGAGAACTCGAACATAGCGAACAAATAAAAAGTTGTGTGTTTTCCCATTGTGTGCCACTTAATGTAGAAGGTCGAAACGGCCTTACGTACCGGAACTTTAAATTTCCACACGCAACTTTAATTACCATTTTAAGTGATCATTTCTGTAACCGTGACTAGCTATGTGTCGTTCCGATGTGTTGCCATTCCGAAGTGATTAATCAAGCTTACATGTTTAGTATAGCATTCTCTTTTTAATAGCTTTAATAGCTATTCCTTGACCTTTGTAAACCTCGGAGACATTTGTTTGTTTTCTGTGCATCTTATTTATTTGTAATTAGACAGTTGCAGACAGCATGTAAGCGAATGAAAAGCTTGTAATTTTGTTTTTAATGATTTTCCTTCCTAAAAATATATTACTATTATTATTTTACATATTTTGGTCAGTAGTCACATTATATGAGCACCCTGACATTGCACCATTGATTTTTTATTTACTTTCAGCTCTCAACGTAAGTTCATACCTGTTGCTCATTACGAGGCAACTCTGTTTTTCAAGCTGATTTTTCTCCTGCATTAAATGTGCACATAAAATGCTACAAATTTGTGACGAGATGCAAAAAAAATGTTAATAAAATAAATGGTGTGTATCTCGGTAACAAATTGTGACAATAATCTTCTTTTAAAAACTAAATAGGCGTCACTTAAAAAGCAAGTCGTTTTCAATTTCCAGAATTCTTACGTTTGATCAGGTCATTCAATCTATGGTACCGTGCGTAAATGATGTCACTTTTTTTCTATATATTTTAACCCCCCCCCCTTTGTCACAAAATGTCACTCCTCATCATACCCCCCCCCCCCCTACTCCCCTTTTTCATATGTCACGCTATGTTGCATAAGCATATGTACTCGCAGTTCAGAAACTAAGCACTGTGTTATAGGTCACATTTCTAATTTTCTTTTTTAACATTTAATCACATTTGTGTGCATAACAATAATAATGATTACATGTGTACTTAATTTGTACAAAATGAGGTTAATGTTTACAACGTAAAAGATGTAGAATTGGTATAGAATAGTAAAATATGTTAGTTGTTCCAATTCTGGAAAAATGACCCACGCCATTTTCTCTTCAAAGTGTAAATGCCTAAGAAAATGTCATTTTAAACGTTTAGCAAGAATAAAATTTAAAGCTTAACCAGCATCGATGTTTGCGATACAAAATGGACAATGAAACTTTAAAGTCAAATTAGGAAAATAAAAAAGAAAACTTTAAAAAAATGCTTAATTTGCTGATTTTAAATGTTTTTATAGAAACCAAAATG
Organism: Octonoba sinensis; assembly: GCA_038502835.1. Classification (NCBI taxonomy): domain Eukaryota; kingdom Metazoa; phylum Arthropoda; class Arachnida; order Araneae; family Uloboridae; genus Octonoba; species Octonoba sinensis. The sequence continues at coordinate 8,224,242 of CM076606.1, read as the reverse complement.
TGTAATGTCACAATTCTTGTTGCTCCCACCCCTCCCTTTGTCCCAAACTGTCACAATTTCTCTAACCCCCCCCCCCCCTCCCCTCTCGAAACGTGACATCGTTTATGAATGACTTCTATCAATCAATTACCAATATCAATGTTGTCTACTGTATCAGCGTTCTCTGTCTCTCTCGCACCTTTTTACTTAATGCCTAAAATGCCTTTTTTAGCCTACTTTCCCGTAAAAGTAAAAAAAATAATAATAAAGCATGAAAGAAGGCTTAATGTATCGTGAAAATATCGTTAAAAATCAAGAAAAGTCAAAAATAAGTGAAGTAATTAAATAAAGATTGAAAAATAAAAAATTTGAAAGTAGGGTATTGAGATGGGGAAAAAGTGTGTCTGTCGGTCTGTCGGTCTGTCTGTCGGTCTGTCTGTCGGTCTGTCGGTCTGTCGGTCTGTCCCCCCCTAATAACTTTTGAACGAATTGTCCGATTGGAAAAATTCTTTTTGCATTCGAAAGATCTCAGCGAGGACATCTCATTTCTATATTTTACTTTTGATTTGAACAATTTTTTGTTCAATTTTGAACAGTTCAAAAAATTTTAACATTAGCGCCTATGGACAAAATTGAAGCAAATTCTGTAAACTCTGGGCACAAGAGCCAAGTTCCTATTGCAAGCTTATTGAAAGGAGTTCTCGGCGTGAAATATTGATTTGAACAGTTTTTGTTCATTTTTGAACAGTTCAAAAAATTAACACAGAGCTTACGGGGAAATTTCAACCCTATATAAATCCTGATCTAACGGACCGATTTGCTTGGAACAAACTTTATCGGAAAGCTCTTATAACGTAGAACATGTAGAAATAGAAAGTTTATCCAGAACTTACGAGCCTATTTTGCTATGAAATTTTTTGATTGGGATTTTCAAGGATATTTCTCAGTGACTCAATGAGTGAAATAATGAATGAATGAATAAATGAAAGAGTGAAAGAATAAATCAATGAATAAATGAATGAGGAAAAGAATGAATGAATAAATTATTGAATAAATGAAAATATAAATAAATGAGTAAATAAATACATGAATGCGTAAATGAATGAATAAACACTTGAATGAGGTAACGAATGAATGAATAAATGCATGGCTGAATAAATGAAAGAATGAATGAGTGAGTGAATGAATATGTATAATCCGTTGAAAAAGGTATATTTTCAATAATTAGAACTAAAGATAAATAAGAAAGAGAGAGAAAGAGATAGCTAGATTATAAATTTGAATTTGGTGTATACGGGAAAGTAGGCTCGTATAGTTCTAGACGGAACTTCTTGTTTTATTGTTAATTTAATTATTCTTTTCTATCTGTAGTGTATGTGAATCAACCATTTTTGTCTCTTCTGTAAACGAGACAAAAATTCTGCAAAATGATGTTGATTTAGAAGAAAAATTAAAAAAAAGCAATTTCTGAGTCATCACAATGGAATTAGTACTATAAAAGTTAAGTGGAAGTACTTCGAAACAAGACTGTAAATTACAATTCTTTATTTTAACAACACATTCTTCGTTACGATGATGTGTCATAATGTATACTTCTGAGATCAGTTTGATAATATATTTTTTACAGTTTGATAATATATTTATATTTACACATTTTAAGAAAAAACAAACAAGTGCCTGAGATCTAAACAGCTGACACTTTTGATGTTAATAAAATATGCAAATGACAGATTTTCGCGAGTTTTGTAAACTTGATTGTCGAAAAGTAGTGAATTCGTAATTACACTGAGATATATTCTTGAAGTGAAAGAAATGATACATTTTCATCTTGTTCCACGTCTCTCGCATAAGCGAATAAAAAAAGTTTTTGATCGTCTGCAAAGAACTCACTTGAAATACATTTATTCAATTGCGAAGGAATATTGTTTAGCATTTTTACTACTTGGAAATGGACACGGTTGTGTTTTCACGCTTGTTATGCATGAAATGTGATTCCCGTGAGATTTCTTCTTAAGTTTGGCGCTCTTTATTCGAGAAAGTAGTCTCGAGGAAAAATATTTTGCTCCTCAATTTTTTGCTGTCGTAAATTATTATAGTAGAAAATTGCGTGATGTATTTTACATAAAGAGAAAAATTTTGTAAGAAAATGAAGTCACATTGATTTGCAGCTGAAGTTCTTTTTAAGATTTAATTTTTGGAAAGATTTGTGTAATTACTTACAATTTTGTTTCATTTTGGAGAACTATGAAAGTGCACTTTGCACGAAACATTAACAAATATCTTCTTTCTAATTTCAACCAAATGCACTCCCCTCCCCCCAAAAAAGAGAGCGGGTAAAGTTACGAATTCGAGATTTTGAAAAAAACTAAGAAGAGAAAAACACGAAAAGAGAAACGAAGTCAATTTGACATACTTAATCCGTACAGCAGTCATTAGGAAATTCAATGCTCCGTGAATTGTGCAAGAAATTGCAAAAGTGGGAGAGGAAGAAATTATCATTGGTTATAGCTGTTTTATGTATATAATGCAATAAAGCTACAATGTGGAATTAATTTATTATGTTTTCCCCCAATAAGCGATCTCTCTGTCTCTTAAAAAATCCCCTATATAATAACAGCCTCAGTCTTAAAAGGCCTCCGTCTGTCCTCGTCTTAAAAGAGTATAAAACGAAGTCCCTTCTACGCAACGGATTTTAATGCGGTTCTCATCGACAGAGTGGTTTAAGAGGAAGGTTTACAGACGCGTTAAAAAAATCCTACAGGTAGTTATTTTTTTATTCCAATTTTGCGCAAATTTCCACATAAATTCCCCAACATGGGAGTAAAAAAACCTTCCACATATTAATGTAATGTATCGATGGAAAGCGCTGATTTTTCTGCACAAGATGATAATTGTTCTAAATTTCTAAGTCAATGATGAAAAATACGCAGCATATGACGCCGTGCTACAATTTGGCAGTTTTAATTACCCTTTGGTGACAAATCTGACCCTACTGACGGAATCGTTCCCAAGTTTTCTTAACTGATCCTTTTACATGTTAGATTACTTTATCAATGTCTAATGTTTGTTTTTCTTCTTTTTTTTTTTTTTTTTGACAAATAACGTTTTTACGACTTTAAAAACGGTTACTTTTTCAGCGAAGCTTGGTTGCTGTACTTATAGCTCGCAGATGTTCCGCGGAGAATCAGCTAGTAAATAAATAAATACTTAAATAAATATAATAAATCAAAATCCTTAAACATAACTGTCTACTTTCTTGTTCTTCTTTCTCTGATCCTTTTATATATTTCTCCAAGTAGCATTTTGTGCATCAGTATCGCATTAATCCATTCATCTCCATATAGATTTTATTTTTCTTAAACACAAATAAATAAATCAGGTTCTGTGAAGTTGATTGATTTGGTTTTATCTCTCAAAACTTTCAGGATCGACGGTGAACCTTTTGCTGTAGGAAAACGAAAAAGAGGGGGGGGGGGACGGGTGGAGGGGCAGGGACAGAGATCAATGACTTCCAAAAGCTCCTTCTCCTTGAAATCCTATCATTTCATCTCCATCCCCTTTTTATTAAGAGGGAGTAAAGCAAAGAATAAAGGTGAGGAAGATAGCGCCAATCTCGCCATAAAAATGTCCTATCGCGAGCGCTCCACTTCAAGAAGTGTGATTCACGGATCACGTTCCGTATTCCCTGACGCGAGTTGGCAGGATATTCATCCGCTGCTATCCTGGATATCTGGTGGGATCTTTCACCACAAAAGACCCGCACCGTCGGCAGAAAAAGTTTTCGCTCGCTAGAAGAAACTGGAAATCTGGTTTTCTGCTTTTCTTTTCATGGCAATTTCGAATGGATTGAAGGATCAAATAGCTTTAAATGTGGAGTGGCCAACTTGTATGTAATTAAGATCGAGTTTATGACTCAATAATGCTTCAGAATTTTTTTGCTTGATAGTGAGCAACGGGATATATATAAAGGAACTAGCACAGTGCTTCCCAACCATTTTTCCCTTGCGAACCTTTGCTAAGATCCATAAGAAATTGGCAAACCCCCTTAGTCATTAGTAACGGGTAACAAAACTATAACATTTATTACTAGCTTATTTTCCATGATGCACAATAGTTCATAACAAGAAATGTAAATATAAATGCAAAACATATAAGTTTAAATGAAAACTAAAATTACTTTTTTATTATTTGTTCTTTTATAATTATTAATATGGAAGTAACATATGTATCCGCAAATAAATATCTTTTAAAATTATTTTCCTGATTGTGCGAAAACGTTGTGGAATGGAAGGCGCGAAATATACTTTCAAAATTTTGAATCAATCAGTAAGTATCGTTCGGTTCCATTTTCGGTTTGAAATATACAAAATTCGTAAAAACTGGAACACAGTGTGATAAATGTGAGTACAAAACTTAAAATTAATGAATAAATATGATTCGGTTCCACTTTGGGGTCTGCATATGATTAATTATCTGAAAATAATGCAAAATTTTATATTTTAGTAAATTTTTATATTTGCGACTCTTTCTTCGCGTCAGCGAGGAAAAAATGGGAAGTAGTACGAGAAACATACTTTCAAAATTTTAAATAAATTATTGAATATCTTTCGATACCACTTTGAGACTCATTTTTTTCCGAAATCAGGTAACAGTAAAAATAAGTGCATGCAAACTTTGTACGCATACTTCTTATGCTGGTCCACAACCTTTACGCATTATCGGGAAATTATTTTTAAAAAAAATATTTTTACACTCCGTCTTAATACGTGTGTAAATTTATTATTATTAGTTAGCAATTAAATATTCCGCCATTATAATATTTTTTGCGAAACCCCAGGTTCATTTTAGCCATTATTTACCTTACAGCGCGAAAGAGTATTAGTTTTGGCAAACGGCAGGAAACCATGGTTTATTTACGAAACACCCGATTTCTTTCAAATACAGTCAAACCCCGCTATAATGAACCCCCAATGGACCGACTTCGGAGAACGCTTTAACCACAGGTTCGCTACATCCGATTTTGCAAAAAAAGTGTTAACTGAATACTTCTATATAATAAACATATTTCCAACCATAATCAGGGTAGAGGAGTAAAGTATTAACTTTAAATACGGTTTTTAATCTATATAAATAAAACCGAAAGTTTGTGTATGTGTGTGTGTGTGTGTGTCTGTCTGTCGATCGCCTCCTGGCGATATGGAACGGTCTAGGAGTACGAAATTTTGGTTACAGGTACCTTGGACCAGGTCCTCGTGCACCTCGAAGCGTTTTTCTGAAAATTCGAATTTGCTCTTCTTTTATTCCGATTTTAAGCAAAACTGTTGATTTGGGTTTATCTCATCGAAGAAACGTCCCACGTATTAGTTTTTTTCAGCATTTGAATGCCCATAAAAAACTGCACAAGATGATCTCTTTCTGCGGTTCGTAGAACAAATAGAACACGCGCAGTATTCGCTTGAAGTAGTTTTCGAACTTTAAAGCAAGGCTTACCTCTGAATTTATCTGCTCAATTTGCGTGTTTTCGCCAAAATAAATAGTACTTTTGTCGCCAACTAGATGATTTCTATTAACGTAAGATTGAAAAAATGCTATTTTATCCTTACTTATGCCGTTTTATGCGCAAAATAAATTCTAAAAATCCATTTCATTTTTATACATATTTTGTGGAACTGCAGACGATTTTTAATTACGTTACCTTGAGGTTGCTTTTCCTTCCTTTTTAGGCAATTTAATAGCATAGTTGCAGTTCAACAATTTCATGAAACATTTCTTATGGTAGGGTGTCCGCTTTATCAACGAAACAAATTCTAAAATTTCATTTTAGTTTTATGCATACTTTGTGGATCATTAACTGCAGACGATTATCAATTACTTTATCTTGAGGTTGATTTTTCTTTCTTTTTTGGCGATTTACTATTTATTTCTTCGATAAAAACTTGGTTGTAAGGTGTTTGATATCGCTTATTTTTGTTGAAATTTAAAGTTTCGTCAAGTGGTGGTAACTTTTTTTTCGCCCTCCATCCCGTGATTCTATGCTCTCAATATATTATTTGCATCGTAACTTTTCCAAACCGCACTAATAATTATTAGTAATGTTGTTCTTATTTGATTCAATACGGTGATTTACATTATAGGATCATGACGCATTTGCGTTGTGCTTCCATTACTATAGTGAAAATTGGCGATCTTCTGCTTCATGTTAACTCTTTTAAGTAGCGGTTTTGATTGATTCCATATTTTGCTCCAGTGAGTTATTTATTTATTTTTTGTACTGTCTATTTGGCGACATTTGAACATAATTTAGTTATTTCTTTCTACCAATTTAAACTTCACACGTCAGAATTGGTTCAGTACTGAACATTTTCGAATTTAAATTTGCCTTTGGAAATAATGCTTTCCTTTCTTTCGTTTTTATCCGAATTTTATTAAAGTGATATTTAATTGAATTTTTGGGAAATATTTTGACAATTTTTCAAGCGGTATTTTTAGGAACGGGTGTCCTTATTTTGATGGGGAATTAAGATTGAATTTTGGTAATTTAGGAACAGCCGCTCTTAAAAGTATGTATTCTAATGGGTATTTTTAGTCACCTACGTCTTTATTCTAATGGAGATTCTTTTGGACTGATGTCCTTATTTTATTAGGGATGTTTAGGAATAGTTGCTTTTATTCAAGTGGGGGTCTTCAAAGAATATTTTCTTTATTGTAGCAGAAATATTCAGGGACAGTTGTTCTGTTCCTCATCTGTTGGACATTTTTAAAGAGAATACTGCTCTTATTCTGATGGGATTTTTTAGATGTATTGTGGTCGATATTGTAGTTGAGAATTTTACGGACACTTGATATCATTTTGGCACAATTACTCCGCTGCATATGTGCCTTTTAGGTACTGTTGCCCTTACTCTAATGGCAATTTTTATGAACTGTTGTTCGCATTTTAATGTTGATTTTTATGGACTGTTATTTTTGGTCTAAAAGGAATTTTTCTAGGCTTTTCTTTTTAATGCAATTGTGGTTTTTAATGATTTTTACTGTTCAAATAGAATTTTTAAGGGCTGTTGCACATCTCCTACTTAGATTTCCTACGAAAATTTTTCCTTACATATTTTCAACAGAATTTTGAGCATGCGTCTCTTGGCCTGCGTATGATGCAATATTAACCCGCGCAACGCCGGGAATTTCAGCTAGTAATAAATAAATTTTAAAATTTTACCTTATTATTTAATCCATAGTATGAAAAACAGATGTTATTATTGACTGTAACTTTTGGATTTTATATACACCATTGTAAAAGATAGCGTTTGGCTGAACTAAGAACACAAATGGCAAGGAATGTTTGCTGAGACAAATCGTATAAAAGATAAAATTTTGGATAGCTATAGCGGATTTTGTAACGTTATGTAATGGCTAAAAACGTTGGAAAATGAAGTAAAATTCGTATAATTTGAGAAGGAATGGAGATATTTTCTTCAAAAGTGGATGTAATGAAGATCAAAATTTTGCAATTTTTTGAGCTATTATATTTTATTGGATGGCTAAATAGGGGAAAGATATTATTTGTGAAAGTTTACCTTTGCTAGAATAGCGTTGTGCCACATTCGGCCACATTACGCTCTTACGCCACATTCGAATGGTGCGTAAACGGAAATTCATATAATTGCAGAGATGCTTAAATTTACAAAATCTTTGAAGTTCTTGACAGAACTTAAATTTTTTGTGTCAATAAAATAGGGCTATGTTTCCGATGAATTTTAAGATATGACTTGAGTTTGTTTCATAATTTTTGCAGAGGTTCTTCTAGTGAGATTATTGTTACCCCCTTCCCTTCCCTTGTCACACTTTGTCACAATTTCACGAACCCCCCTCCCCCCTCGAATCGTGGCATCATTTATGAATGATCCCATACACGTATGTATATGCTTACCAAAAGATCAATAAATGAAAAGTTTGAGCGTTTCCCTTAAAAATTCAGGTTGTGGAGTACATGTTGAGCAATTGGCTAAAATTGAAGAAAACAGTATTATAAAAAATGTAATTTCTTTCTATAACAAAATGCAGTTTCATTGTTTTAAGGTTTTCAGACACACTTAATTTAGATCATTTCATCTTCCGCATTAATTTTTATTTACCATCAAGAAACATAACTTGGGAATCAAGGATTCAGAATTTTCTTTCATTGTTACTTAATAATTCCAAGAAACCGTTATTATCGTTAAAAGTATTTTGCTTGTGACTACTCACCACTTTAAACATGTAGTAACTATTTTTTTTCTTGCTAATGGGCCTGCGTATGGCCACTAACCTTTGCGGGCGTAGTGCATTCCCCGGAAACCGGCATCCATTCTTTGAAGTAGCACCACTGTGGGTGGATTCCATTATCACTTTGAGAATTCTGACGCTCAGTTTTCCTCTAGATGGCGGCACCTGAGCTCTAAATGATGCGAAACTACATTAGGAATTTAATTAAGCTGAAAGTAACTAAGCCAAACGGATACTCAAGTGATCTTTAACATGCGGCATGGGCGCTGCCGATTTTCAGCATCTTGAAAATCCACCGACATGGGCCAGGTTTGATCCTGCGAACTTAGGCGTACGAGGCCAGTACGCCACCCTGCCGGCTTAGTAACTAATATTACAATGCATATTTTTATGTACGTTGATTTTAACTTTATACATTAAATCTAACATTAGAATCTGAATTTTACAAAAAAATTTTTAAAAATCGGCTGTAATAATTCAAAATTTGCAAAAGTTCCATTTTTTCCCCTTCATCTTTTAAAATGTCGCTTTTCCAACAAACAGTCATTACTAAACTTAAAACTACATAGTTTTTTCTGTCTTTGTTATTGAGTTTTCCCTCAGATCGATATTCAATTTTCTTCAAAAGAATGCCCTCGTATTTCAAACCATTCTTTTCATCGTTCTCGTGAGTGATTTGCAATTTGGAATGTTTATTTCATTTGCTTTTGCTGCCTCTGTCATTTGTTCTTTGTATCCTGACTTTTTTTAAATTGCATTTGATGAAACGCATTTTCATATCTTTCAAGATAAATATCTTTGTTAGCTTTATTAAAAAAACAGCTGTTCGATCACTAAGAAAGCAATTACAGCTTTAAAAGAAATAAATTAGCAATGTTGTGTAATTAACTTACTTATTTAAGTTTTGTCTCGATAATTTTCCTCCATTCTTTGTAAATAGAAAAAACGTAATATCAATTACAATTTTCTTTTGTTGATGATAGCAGTTTGTATAATCAGATTTTATAATTGGATGACATCGATTGCAGATTTCAATACAATTACAGTTATCATCATATTAGAGGAGCCAACTCATCCGCCATGTTGGTTCCCAGAACATCGTAGAACCACTAGTCTGTGTAACTTAGAAAACCTCGTAGAAAAACTATGTGTTCGCTTCATGTGCGTTGCTTTGGTGATGTTTGTCCATTTTACTCTATACAACAAATTTCATTCATTTAGGTCTCTAACAAGCGTGAAGAAGAAAAGCTTAAAATGGCTCTTTTCTCAACTTCTTAACGATTATGTTTACAATGTAAGAACAAGCAAGTATTATAACACCTTTTCACGTATTGTACCTTAAACAAGATTGGGTCCAACGCTTTCTTAAAACCAAAAATGTCGGTAGATGGAAATGTCCTCTATAGATGAACTAATTCCAATTAAATAAATTTCAAATACAGCATTCTCTTCCGCATTTTCTCGCATGAGATATTCTTTAAGCAACAGAATCGAAAAAATTCTTCAGTTACTTTTTAGTAATTATTTTCCTAACTAGTTTTTTCATCCGAATGTGCCGCGAAATTGGTACAAACATACAAGAGAAAGGGACCAACAGACACAAAAAAGTCTTTGTTTTGTTAGCTGCTTCAGAAATTCTTAGTTCAATTCAATTTTAGTATTGGTTAAATAATAAAGATAACCTAGACATTAAAGCTTTTTTTGTCTGTCAATATGAAATCGTTTCAGGCCACATCCCGTAACCATCTCAGGCGCTGAACTAAGCCCACTATGCTGGCCTGATTTCCGCACAAGCCAACGAAGCCCAGACTTGTAGCCATAAAATTTTCAAATTTAACGATTTATTTGTGAATTGTTCCAACAAGTATCTTTTCATTAACATTAAGTGTATCAAAAAATTCTAATCTAATTTGCTCTCTGTGCTAAATTTTCTGAAACTCCTCTTCGTATGTGTTTTTTAAGACTATGCGTGTTTAACGTTGTATGACTTTTTGTTCAGCAACTGTCAATATATACCGGGGCACCTCCTACACTGAATACTTTATGGGGCACCGAAAACTTTCTGTGCCTTGGGCCTAGTGATGCAAGTCGGGCCTTGGCCACTGTATACACTAGCCGACGCCTTAGAAATTTTAGATTAGATTTTTCATCGTTTAAAAGCTAGTTACCAGACAGAAGTTTTTGGCTGTATGCCAAATAACCAAATCTCGCCAACTGGGGAAAAGTCTTAAGAGTGTAGAGAACGTAACATTGCAAAGAAGCGATATATGTTACAAAAGGACAATCATGCAGAACCAGAGGTCTGATCCAAAATGGCGGATGAATAAATATAAGGTCTCTAAGCTGAACAGTCTAATTTTCAGCCAAGCAATCTTTCAACAATGATGTTTTTGTCAAATTTAACTTTTAACAAAACTAATTTAAATTTGCCGTGATAGCGATTATAAGGTTCAAGGGGCCGTTCATAAATGACGTCACACTTTTTTCCCATATATTTCACCCCCTCCCCCCCCTTTGTCACAATACGTCACCCTTCAGCGGACCCCCTCTCTCCCTTTGTCACGCGTCACGCTATGTTGCATAATACAGGATGTCACACTGCTTGTTACCCCCTCCCCTCCCTTTGTCACACTTTGTCACAATTTCACGAAACCCCCTCCCCCCCTCGAAGCGTGACATCATTTATGAATGATCCCCAAATTTAGAATTCATTTCTTGACGGTAATCTTCCCTTTCATTCTGACTGCCAGTTTTTACCTTCCTACAATGAAATGCACAATCTATGTTATTACTTATTTTTGGTATTAATGCATTCTAGTATCTACTGCATTCCAGTCTAATGTATTCTGGAAAAAGTTGCGATAAAGCGAGCTGTACATTAGGGTGGGCCGAAAAAACATTTTTTTTTTTATTTCGAAGTTGTAATAGCGCGGAAAACTTGCAAATTAAATAAAAAAGAAAAAATTTTAAAAAATTATCAAAATCGGTTGACATCTTCCGGTTGCGCATAGGCCCGAAAGTTTGACAAAATATGAAAAAAATCTCATTTTCACTATATTTTTTTTAATTTTTGAATAAGGTGTTTTCGTAATGTAATAGTTTGTAACGTCTTCAAATAGAGCTTAAAAACATTGTGTTTTAATTTGGTTTAGATAAGTTGATATCTTCCGGTCGCGCCCAAGCCCCAAATTAGCCAAAATATTGAAAATTTCACATTTTACGAGTTTTTTTTACTATCTTTAATATACTTAATTTTAACGTACTAGTTACAGCATTTTTAGTTTTGAACATAAGAAAATTGTATTTCATTATGGTGTGAATAAATTAAGAACTTCCGGTCGCGCAATGACCCCAATGCTATACGATACCCAAAAAAAGATAGAGTGATCGGATGGTGATAACTAAAAACGGGCATGGTTCTTTTCGACTTGCTTTATATCTTAATATATATAAATAATAATAAAATCTTAAATATTTTACAATTACACAACCCCTCCCTCTTGGACATGAAATATTGCACCCCCCCCCCCCCCCCAGTCGTAAATAATGTACTTGAAACTTGGCAAAAGTGTCTCTTAAATTCCTGCGCCCTCTCTCCCAGTTACTGGATCTGAAAGTCGCTAGTTACACGACTGACATGCAGAACCAATCATTACATAAAGCATCGCAGTAATGTCAAAAATATCTGTTAAATTTCAAACAAGAATTATTTATTAATTAATACTGTTAGAAATGAAGGCTGTTCAACATCACAGTACAAAGAAAATCAAATTTGGTCAAACGAAGAATTTGTTTTTAAATGAAAAATTTGAGTAATTTGAATAACATTTAACAAAAATATGACATTCAGATTTAGTTTTCAACCTTGAGCTACAAATTTTTAATTGATACCTGCCACCATGAGTTTATAGAGTTGATGAGATCAACCATTAAATCCAGTTTTCTATTTTGCTTTGAGTTTCTAATTCAAGATTTTTTTAAGAATTATTTTAACTAATATACTACATATTTACCCCTGTCTCAACTTTTGAACTGGGATATTGAAATTTTTAGGTAATTGTTTTCAGGTGTTCTCTTAGCTTTTAAGCGGTCATTGTTCTTGGGGCTCCATAGCTTTCTTTGTGTATGCGGGATGGGAAGAGTATGCAGTCGCTTTTAGGGGGGTATCCTGTTGATACCAAAATCAATTAGAAGAATAATTTATCTATTTCAACATTCAACAATTAAATGTTTAAAATAATAAAGGAACATTGTGCACAATAAAACTGTAAAAAGTAATCGCACTTAATTAATGCATTTGAATGCTCATTTGTGCTTTAATTACGTGCAATTACTTTTTACTGTTCAATTAAATGCTTATTATGCATTTAACTTTTTGTATGGTAAATACCAATGTTAAACTTCAAGTGAAAAGTATTTAAAATTAAGATTATTTTCAAATACAGGGCATTTAATGTTACAAAAGCAGTCAAAAAAATCTCAAATTTTGCGAAAAAAATAAGAGCAACAAGAATTTGTTTTCAAAGTTAAAAATTTGTGTACGTTTAAAGAACAGTAAACAAACATCTGGCAGCTTTTTTTTTTTATACCTCATTTTCAGTTCGTGTGAAAAAATGCTGCGGCTATTGCATTTAAACAATAATTATTTATCAAGGACCAAAAATGCGTAAAAATGTAAAATGTTCAATATTTTGGCAAATTGTGGGGCTTATGCGCGACCGAAAGATATCAACTGGTCTAAACCAAACTAAAACACAACGTCTTTAAGCTCTATTTAAAGACGTTACAAACTATTACATCACGAAAACATATAATTCAAAAATTAAAGAAATCGCAAAAATGAGGTTTTTTTCATATTTTGTCAAATTTTAGGGCCTATGCGCGACCGGAAGATGTCAACCGATTTTGATATATTTTTTTCTTTTTTCTTTTCTATATAATTCGCAAGTTTTCCGCGCTATTACAACTTCGAAATAAAAAAAAAAGTTTTTTCGGCCCACCCTACTGTATATACGCTGTATATACAGTAGGTATGTACTGTTTTAACTACGCTGTATGTACTGTTTTAACTTGATGGTGAACATCAAGTTAAAACATAGCTGGAGGTATTTTTAAGTTGGGGGTATAAACTTGAACTTTTCACGTTTAATTCCGTGTGTCACTTTTTATTCCATGCGTAATATATTTTTTAATGAAATCTCGTTGTAACGAAAACGGATGAAATGAATATCTAATATAAAAAAATAAATGCTTTATCCCGTTTTAAACGCCATCAGAATAACGTATATTTCGTTAAAACGAAATATTTTCCCAATCCTTTGGAATACCTTGTAACAGGATTACAGTATTTTAATACCTGGTGAATCATTTATCACTACCCTATTCATTTAAAAACGCATAACTAAAAAGAACAATAACCGTTCAAAAAAAAAAGGGTCAATGTGTTTTTCAAAGAAGTAGAAATTTTAGGCAAGGCTGCAAAGAGAGACTTCTTATCAACGAAAACTGAATATTGATTTATGAGAAAATTGACTCATTAAGTTAGCTGAAGATGATAAACAGAGAAAGACAAAGGACTGGAGGCTTCAGAGGAAGTTGTTTACCTAGGAAATGAGTTAAGCAAACGTAGCGACAGCCTTTCGGGAAATTTAATTTCGGCAACTCATTTAGAAAAATTGCGAACAGGAAGTGTTGGTACATTCCGTAATTACTGTAAAAATGTTTATGAGCGTTTCATATGAATTAAGTCCATGTTTTAAGGGTGGTTGGAAAAAAAGGTATTGGAAAGTAATGTCCTTTGTTCGTGGAATGAAGAAAAAGTATATAGTTTATGGAATTTCGTTATAATTTTTTTTGTATGAGCCATCGAACCTTCAGAGAAATTTCTCTGAAATAATTTAACACATAGTTGTAGCTGTCCCCCGCATTTAAAAATAGTGGTAGTTGTCTTCCTTTTTTCGCTTATCATGATCTTTATTTTCAGGTTAGATACGCCATACTGAAAAAAAAGAAGATGAAGAATCGATAGTATAAACTATAGATTACTCATATTTTATATTAAAAGATTAGTTGTCCTGGATACTTTTCACACTAATTAGTTGCTGTCTGCTATTGAAAATGGAATTTTTATCCTTATTTGATAGAAATTTCCTTTAATCATTAGAATTTTTATCATTAGAAATATTTCCTCAACTCTTAGTATTTGACAGCAAGTAGAATATTTTCCCTTTGTTCTTAGTATTTTTCTACAAAAATTAGACTGTTTTTCCCATTGGAATTTTTTTTTAGATTCATTGGAGTTTTTTCCTTTGTTCTTAGCCTTTTCAAAAAGAAATTGGAATTTTTCTTTAGTTCTTAGTATTTTACTACAAGTAGATTAAAATTTTGCTTACCTCGTGTATACCTATATTTATATTAACTACTTGATAAAGATGTAGTTGTGTGCCGAAACTGCAGTTTCTGTTGTAAATTTATATTTATTTCGTTACCCATAACAATATCTCAATAAGCACAAGTGTAATCGTTTACGATTCCAATAAATAATTTATTTTGCCCAAACTCAGATGTAAACAGGGTGCAAAATCGTACTGTATCACACTATGTTCTTTCTGGTTACAATAAGCAATAAAAAGAAATATTATAATATCAAAAGTGTGAGTTCAAAGGGGCAACGAAATTGATTTACGAGACAGTAAATTAATCGAGAAAAGCCACATTTTAAGAAATTTGATAGCTCTGGTTAACGGTGTCATAGTTTTTGAGTTATTTATTAATCTAATCATTTATCTAACATTTTCCTTCCTTTCTTCAAACACAGCAATAACCAAGTATGAGTAATGAGTGCTTAGTGCTTTCCATTATAAAATTATGTTTTCTTCTTCTTTTTACTTTTCTTTTCTTTCATTCCTGTATGAATCTTTCATTTCTAATTGCGAAAAAAGAATTAAGAAAAAATATATATACCTAACTTTATTTTAGCGATTAATAATTCATATAATTGATCCCTAACTTAATTAATCTCAGCATCTAGCGAAAGGTCAAAGGAAGTGTCCTCTCTCCCACCCCAGAATCTCCACCCTTACTATGCAGACGATTCAAGTCCGCTCGTTAAATCAAAACGATCGTTTAGGACAGGTCTCTTTCCTCCCTCCTAACGTAGATAACAAAGCCACGCAGTATGAAGTCTCTTTAATGGGAAAGCTCTGAAGTGTAAGTAGCCTGCATAAAGTCCTTAATAACTACTCATTTTCAAACAAGAACTGAGAAAATTTGCACTTTTATACATTATTTTTCATGTTTAATGTAACAGCTGGGAAGCTTTTGTTTCTTTTGTTATGGCTTGAATATGAAGGTTTTGAGATATCTTTATAGGATTTCTAACGGATTTAATGCTATAAAAAATAATAATAATAATGATCTTCGAGGAAATGACAATGATCACTAATTTTTTATAAACAACACCTTCGCCATTTTTTTTCTTTCTGGTGCCCTGAAAACGGTAAGACCGAGAACATTAAATTTGGCATAAAACACGGCTTGATTTCTAACAAAAAACAGTTGAGGAGCCTTATGTTATTTAGAACTTATATTAACGAGTAAGAAGCAACACGTCCTGTCGAATCTAAGCTGCCAGCTTTTACGATTTTTTCGAAATTTTTACGAAAAATGGTCAGGTTTTACGATTTTACGCTCGTTAGATTAAACATTGTCGTAAAATTAAACTTTGAGCCTTATACATCTAAACAAACATTTCAAAATATACTTTTGCTTCTACCGAAATGATCTAGTACTAATTAAGCGAAGCTTAAAATTAGCCGTACTAAAAATTAAAGTAATCATTAAAGTGGAAACGCGGGGGAGAAGAAATGTTATTACTATGCCGATCATATGTTACTAGAAAGCCCGGCGGTCATACGAAATGACCGCTGTTCTAGATATTATAAATTGTAATTAAAATGATTTGTGTAAAGGTGTCTGCTAATTCAAACTGAATTACCCAGGTCAGGCGGCGAGGACGCTCCTTTGCTTTCTGCCCCACACCACTATATATTCATTTGCTATATAATCAAACTGTTTGGGGAAAATATATATTTATCATCGAAATAACTTATTGAAAATTTTATCATGCTTTTTAAAACAAAAGTTTTAATGAAACTGGGCGAAAAGAGCGCTGCCACTCTAATAGGAAAAATAAGAGAAGCGCAGACGATAAAAAAATGAATTAAAAAGAAAGAAAGGATTAAATTAAATTCGTGTATACGTTAATTTTTAACGGAGATAGAAAATACAGCGAATCCTCACTCAATATGCTAGAGAAACGTTTTGATTATTATTAGTATTTGTTACAACAATGGCAACTGCATTGATTTGTTTGTTCACACGGCAAATGTAATTATATGGTTGGAAACGACAGCAACAATGCAAAAATAAAATAAAATGGGTCAAAAAATCATTGAAAAATGAAAAAAAATTAATTAAAAAAAACTCATTGAGTCACAACTTTCATTTTTGCAGCGATGAGTTTCTCGGGTCGTAAACATTAACCGTGGCAAATGGGGTCCCGATCGGTAAAACGGCCTGGGATTCTATAGCGGACAGACAGACGGAATAAGCCGCTTATATATAAGAAGAAGATATGTATATAACTATGCCGATCACGTAATTTCATGCGTCAAAATTCTAAAAACGGTTGAATTTTCAAAATCTTTGAAGTTTTTGACAGAACTTTAAAGCTTTTACATCGAAAAATAGGGTTAAATTTCCGGTGAATTTTAAGATGTAACTCGGGTTTGTATCATAATATTTGCAGAAGTTATTCAATTGAGATTAAGGAAAATGAAGAGGCTCAGATTGATTTACGGTTGATTGATTGATGGGAGCTGTCGACATATCATGATGAAAAATCTTTTTAGTTGGATAGATTCCTGCGATTTTTTATTAAACTAGATCGAATTTCACTAAATTTTAGCAAGTTTCGCCAATTTTTAACGATTAAAATAACTTTCATTTTTATTTTTAATGATTGGCTTACATTTTTTTTAACATTGTACTATAGGTAAGTAAATGTTATTTATCTATATGTAGGGTCAGTTGGGGTAATTGTAAACGCTTTTTCAATGTTTTAACTTTTGATCCTTCCCTACCTCCTGAATGAATTCAGAGATAAAATTGTGAGCATTGTAGCCACTAATGTACTTCTTGTGAGTAAATGTGTGCAAAAATTTTGACTTCATATCTATTTGTTAGCAAATGAGCTCGTGTTTACAATTACCCCAGTGTGTTTACAATTACCCCAGAGATCTGGGGTAATTGTAAACAGTAATTTATTTTCGAATAAGGTTGATGCAAATGGAAAATTGTTTCATACACAGGGTGCCTGAAGGCTTAAGAAGTTCCGGAGCAAAGGCTCTCAATTTGAGGCCAACAGGCCGTCTGTGGTCCGTTGAGTTATGTTATGAGTCGGCTGAGATCATTTAACGAGAAATATCTTGCACAAAATAAAGCAATGCGACAAATTTATGTAAAATTTGTCCCGCAGTGGATCATTCGGTTAAGCCTGGATCCCACAAAACACCGAAAGTGAAGCACAACTGGCCGGGGTCAACGCTTGGGAGGGTGGCCACCTCCCGCGACTGATTATTCTGAGACCGAGTGCGCTAAAGGGAGCTGTGCACGTAAAATACATCGTCGCTTCAAATGCAAACCAAGTTAGAAATAATTTCCCCTGAGGGACCAACCTAGGTGACGATATCTCATCTGGGAGCTGGTTCAAAATCATTAAGCCCTCTGAGCCAAGTGTACTTCATTCTAGCGGAGCTCATTAATAATCAGTAGCAGTTTTCTTAATTCATGGTCGCCTTGCAAGGGGGCCTGGATTTCCAGGTGGCATTAGCAACAACAACAACATTTATGTAAAATAGACACAAAAGTGTAATTTGCATCAAAATATAATACTTATTGTCCCCCCAGAATATTGGAAATAGGAAAAATTTAAGTGTTTACAATTACCCCAGAGTACGAAATATATGGGGTAATTGTAAACACCTGACTTGCACATGAAAAATAGCAGGGAGGATGAAATTCATGACTAAATACTTTTAGCAACCTTCCATATGACAAATAAAAATGGTTGAAACCACTTACATCGCTTTTGCAGATGAGCTGGAGACGAAAATGTAAGATCACTAAATTTTGTTAAACAACTTTTTTCACTGTGTCATTTTCAAACAATGGTGACGCCTCCACAAATGTTTCGAAACTTACAAAACTCTTTCAGTGTCTTCCCTATGTTGCCAATTCATCACACACCAGCAGTTAAGTTTTCAAAACCACCACAAGTGTAGTTATGAAGCTTGTTTACAATTACCCCATGTTTGCAATTACCCCAACTGACCCTACTTAATGAGTAGTGAAATTTTTCTAATCATAGAACAACATTCACCACTCTCCTATCCTTTTCTGAATTCCTCTGAATTTTTTTGAAAAATTTTATTAATTCTTACGTTTTTAAGTTAGAAGGTATAGTCTAATCTGTTAAAGTTTACTGAAGAAAAAATGAAGTGCAGGAGTAGAGCTCCCACGCAAATTAAGACTGAGTGAAAAGAGCTTTTCATATTAGACGGACAATAAATTCGTAGGGAGATGCACGTTTTTGAAACTGAACCTGTAAATATTAAAGAAATTGAGAAATGTTTTTTTAACCATAAAGACGTTTTTGCACAAAAAATTTAATTGATAAGAATATTTTTAAGAAATATTACTTACCATTGTTTCCGTTCCCGATAGTACTTTCGTACCAAATAATTGTGTTGTGTCCTATCTTCCCTCCAGAATCAAGACACCTGTAAATGTAAAGCTTGTGTATTTCAATAATTTATCGGCGTTGATCGTTCTAGTAAGGAAAACGACTACACTCGTAGGGGAAAAAAAGGATAATGTAAGCAAAATAAAATAAGCTCGTAAAAGAGAAAACAGACAATTTTCAGACAACTGTTTAGTAGTAATGCACAGAAAGCAAAAATATAAAAACCTAAATTAATTTAGAATTTAAACAGAAAGACTCGGCAGTTTCGGAGTCGACTGAATCTCCCCCGCAGAAGAGATCTGCAGCTTCTTCTATTCAGTTCCTCGACTCCTAGTCCTACCTAAAGGGACTCTATAGTCCCACCTATCTATCAGTTAACCAAATGAAGTTGGGAGAAACGCTGTTCTTGTTGTACTTACAAGAAAAAACTACTTTATGTCCAGCAAACAAATAAATTTACCTCATTTTTTTGTAAGACATTATACTACCTTCTATTTCCCCTTTTTGTTCCTTTGAAGTAAACCTGTAAAGGAAAAGGAAAATTAGAGCTGTTCTTTTAAAGGGAATGAAATTAATTTTTAAGAAATTAATATAAGAAAACTTAGAGAACAATACAAGTATTATTTACCGCTGTTTCAATTATCGTAGAACTTCAGAACCAAATGAGTTTGACGTGTCCTATCTTTCTTCCAGAAGTAAACCGCCTCTCTTTCTCAATGTTGAAAATTTTAATAAAGAAAACTACAGCATTCGCAGTAAAAACATTTTAAAAAAGCGCGCAACACATAAAAAAGGAGTAAAACAAAAAAAGAGAATATTCTCAGGCAAATGCTTAATAGTAATACACAGAAATTAAAAATATCTGAAAAACCACAATTAATTTAGATTTTAATCTGAATTACTCCGCAGTTTCGGAGACCACTGAATCTCCCCCGCTGAGGAGAGCTGCAGCTTCTACAACTCAGTTCCTCGACTTCTAGTGCAACCTGTCAATTAGCCATATGAAATTGTGAGAAAGGGTATTCCTGTTGTACTTACAAGAAAAAACTACTTTATGTCCAGAAGACAAATAAATTTTCCTCGAAACTTTACAGGACATTATACCACCTTCTATCTTACCCCTTTATTTTCTGTTGAAGTAAAGCAGTAAAGGAAAAGAAAAATTATAGGGGCTCTTTTTAACATAACAACATTATTTTTTAAGAAATGGAGATTAGTACTCTCTCAGAAACGCATGCTCAAATCTCACGAAACTTTCGTCGTATTTGACGAAATGACTTCGTGAAAAATGCTCCGAGTAAACCTTTCGTCAAATTGCCGAAATATGTATAGTAACTTTTTAAAGTCACGTGATCGCGCGAGGAAAGTATCGTTGTAAATGACGAAATTTTCTTGACGATTGAAAAGTCCTCAAAAGTGACGATTCTATTTCTGAGAGTGTAAACTTATAAAATAATACAAGTAATACCTACTACTGTTTCGATTACCGATAGCACTTTCTTACCAAACCATTATGCTGTATCCTTTCTTTTATTCTAAAATCAAACCACCTGAAAACGTACATTTTGAGCATGTCCACATTTTGTCCGTGTTTAATGCTTTAATAAGGAAAACAATAGCATTTGCTGTAAAGAAAAGAACCAAGCTCTCAACGTGGTATATAGCTAAAAATCAGAGCTGTTTTTTTCCTCAGAACAAAACTGTTTTTTTTTAAGTCGTTCTCACTGCAAAAATATTTTCTTTTTTTAGTATCTCATAAATATTTTCTTTTACTGACTTGCGTACCATTCATTTGGAAGAATGTAATTTAAGTTAAAGAACCCCTTAGTTACTGAACTTAATTGCTTACCTCATTACTCCAATGAATAGTCGGCCTTTTTAATTTATAGTAACTCATCATCTACAAAAAGCACCTTTTTAGGCAGTGAAAATACGTTGCTACTAATAGCTAAAGAAACTTTATCAAAAGGACTTGTAGAGCATTATTTTCTAATAATGAAAAACCACAATGACGTCTTGCATTGTTGAGCGTTATTTTTGAAATGCATTGTTACAGTTTATGTTCAAACTTCATCTATACTATTAAAACCTTTCCGCGTCTATGTGTGTGTGTGTGTGTCTGTCACATCATCTCCTCGAGAACGGCAGGTTGCCCGACGTCGGGACGGGTATCGTCGGATTCAGAATTTTCCGGGGAAGCCATATCGCCCGGTCTCATTCGTGTCCGGCTTTAACTAGCGAAGATATTAATTAAAAACGCAATTTTTTGCAAGTTTCATTTTATTTTTGCATTGTTGGCATCGTTCCAACAATATATAATACAGTTGCCGCGTGAATTAAAATCAATGCAGTTGTTGCCATTTTTGTAACAAATCAACAATACTAATAATCAATGTTTCTCTAGCATTTTGAGTGAGGCTTCGCTGCATTTGCAATAATAAATTCAATCCTTCTTTCTTTTTCATTTATTTATCATCTGCTATTAAATAAAAACTATTTTTCGTGAGGCTCGCTGTATTTGCAATCTGAACAATTAATGTACGCGATATTAATATTTCTTTCTTTTTAATTTATTTATTTATCGTACTCGCTCTTTGTATATTTCTTAGAGTGGCAGCGGTCTTTTTTCCAGTTTCGGTAAAATTATTGTTTTGAAATTTCGTTAGAACTTTTGCTTTGAAAAGCATTAAACTTTGAAAGTTCTTATCTTGGATATTAATATATATTTTGATGATATAGTAATTAATATTTCTATTTTACAGATTATTATAACTTTGTTTTACAGATTGGTAAGACTATATCCCGAAATTATACATGTGTTAGTTTTGAAATTTCGTTAAAACTTTTGCTTTGATAAGCATAAAATTTTGAAATTTCTTATCTTGGATATTGATACATATTTTGATGATATAGTACTTGGATATTAATATATATTTTGATGATATAGTAAATAATATTTTTATTTTACAGATTATAATAAGATTATTTTACAGATTATTTACAGTAAACTTTATTTTACTACCTTCTAAATATCTTTTTGACTTTATGTGCATTTAGTTTTTCGACATTTATTTACATCCTGAATCTGATAAATATCAATTTAGTATTTGATATATATAGTATACTGATTCAATTTAGTATTTGCACTAATAAGGGCCGTGGTAGCCTAGGTTAGCACGTCGGACTTCCACCTGGAAGGTCGCGCGTTCGATACTCACTGAAGACCACCATGTATACTTGGGGATATGTGCATGTAAACTCCGTAGACCCCACTACCTCTCCCCGTGCGTCCTAAGGCCTCGGCTAACAGGTAGGGGTCTGGTGGAGAAAAGTATTTGCAATAATAAATTTAATCCTTCTTTCTTTTTAATTTATTTATCAACTGCTATCTTACAAAAACTATTTTTCGTATTTTAACGGGGACTTTTAAATTAATTGTCCTTATTCTAATGCCTCTTTTGAATTTCTCTATTATTATTTCTCTATTATTAATATCCGCAGGGCTGGTACTTTTCCGGCCGTAGGCCGAAACTCCGGATATTTTAGGGCTTTTAAGTCCGGAATTCCGGATTTTCAAAAATTATTTCCAATTTCTTTTAGCGCTATCCTGAAATTTAACGCCATAGCCACTCACACTAAAATACGTAACTTTGCCGCCCAACGTGCAGTTGGATGACTACGGCTACACGCTTTTTAATTCTACCAGTACAATCCAGTTTCAACTCATGTGCAGTCACCTCTGTATAAGAGTGCGATTCTTCCGTTCGGTAACTGACGTCACGCGATTACGCTTGCGTCCCTATTGGAAAAAAAATCCCGGTTTGTACTGGTTTTGTACTGGTTCCAGTATTGTTTGTACTGGTTCCAGTATAGTTTGTACTGGTTCCAGTATCATTTTGATACCGGTTTTGTGATATTTTCCAATAGGGGTAGAATTAAACTGCGCACCGGTTGAAACTTACTGTCCATAATGCTAAAGTAGAGCCTTGAAAGAATATGCGCATGCGTCAGCTCTGCTTCGATTTAATCGAAATAGGGGTGATCGGT
Organism: Octonoba sinensis; assembly: GCA_038502835.1. Lineage (NCBI taxonomy): Eukaryota > Metazoa > Arthropoda > Arachnida > Araneae > Uloboridae > Octonoba > Octonoba sinensis. The sequence continues at coordinate 8,201,153 of CM076606.1, read as the reverse complement.
TGATACGGTTGATATGAGACATTACGATGATTGTTTTTTTTTCCTTTTCTTTTTTTCTCCCTATATTAAATCAGCTTAACGGGCTTGGGTTTGTGCGGATGCTTTTTTTTAATTGAAAAAAAATAAATGAAATTAAAGTAACATCGAGGAAGAAAAAGAAAAAAACTATGAGATAAGAAGTGCACGCTTGTGCCCATCCACGAACCTATCACCCCTTTCTGAAGTGGAACCGCACGACCTTGATAGGTCTGCTCAACGAAAATGAACAGTAATGCTATAGGTAATTTTTGTAAATACTTTTCATGGTGTTAAATTAATATGCATTTACATGTGGAGAAAGTAGTGTTCATAGGTTTTGTTTTTAAATATAGTCATTACTCATGAGAATTTTGCATATTTGTGTATGAAAAAAGGGCTAAACACACATTGTTTTTTGAAAATTTTGTGAAATATGTTAAGTTAATTTGCAAAATGTGATGAAGAATTTTTCATAGGTTTTATCTGTATTTTGTTTGGAACTGTAAGATGGAAGTTATGCAGTTAACAGTGCATTCAGAATGTTCATCAAAGATTAATAGATCTGTGAATACATAAAAATGTATTCAATTCTTACAAAAGATGTACCTGAATTTTTATGTGACAAATGACGATTCAGAATATAACTTTTCTTTACAAATAGTAATAATACCGCATATATACATATATAGCTTAAAACTTTGTTTCAAGCTTAAAGATTCTGCAAATTAGTTTCAGGATTTTTTGGGGAGGGCCAGTACCGCCCCTGATATCGGTCCGGGTCTGTATGGCTGTGTATGGATAGATAATAAAGTTTTTCAATGCCGTGTTGTATTTAAGCTCGCGCAGCGCCGGGCGTACAATGGTTTCTTAACAAAAATCAAACGCCAAAAGAAAACTACTTTTTTGGGAGCAATGTACTTAATTAATCTATGATTTTTAGGGACTGTTGCTCTTATTTAGGCTCGCGCGACGGCCATTGCTTATTAATATCGGTCCGGGTCTGTATGTCTGTGTATGGATAGATAATAAAGAATTTCAACGCCGTGTTGTATTTAATCACGCGCAGCGCCGGGCGGCACTCCTAGTAGTTATAATAATGCATGCTGATTTCATTGTCGGTATATTAGAAGAAGCTGTAATGATGAAAACTAAAATAGCGATCAAGATATAATTCTATCAAAGGAGTGTTTCTTGCTATCGTGGTTAAATTAAAATTGCTAGAAACACAATTTGTGGAAAATTACCAGGCTGAAATATGCACCTTTTAGATTAGTGGATCCCTTGGCTACGGTCGAAAACGCTTTCATGTTGACAACTGAAAGTAGCCCCAATGCCTGTTCTAGTTATCATTGCTCTGATACTTGAGCTGATAAATTATCTTTAATCATTCTATGACACGAATAAAGGTTGACTTGTTTTATACTATTAGTAATAATCGTGGGTTAGCCCGAGAAAACTCGTGGGCAGTTGTTAACTTCAAGACAACAATTGTTTTTTCATTTGCTCAAACTTCAAAATAACATTTTCTTACTGACATGCTAACTACTTTCTGCCAGCGGGCAACGGTGAATTTACACCCATCACAACTATCACGACATCGACATTAAGTTATGTCGTAGTTCAGCGCACGGCATTCGTTCTGCATGCATAAATTAACATTGCTTTGTGTTACCCACGGCTTGCTTATTGGGGTTTTTTTACTCAAGCATTAAAAATAATTGTCACTCAGAGGACCGTGAATTGTTGATTACACTATGACGTCATTTAGAACAGATAAATTCTCGCTGTTAGTTTGGAACATAGCAACAGTCTATTACGAAGGGAGAATTTGATCGCTGTGGTGTTAGGTGTGAATCCACCATTGCTCGAGATTGCTAATAAGAGCGGTAAAATGTCCGGAAGTTTAATTTGTGACAGCAACATCGGCAAGCAAAAAAATCCTTTGAGTAATTTATTTTCTTAGTTTTTTAAAAATTAATGCATTGGGGTGGGAAATATAGTTCATATAGCATAACAAAGTAACGGGATTCGTAAACAACACCAGCAAATATGATTTTAAAAACAATCTTTTAACACGATATATTTTATGCTGATATCATTCAACTTGTATGTTTTGGGTTAAAAAAAATTGAGTCAACTCCTAGGATAGCAAATATAATCTTAGGTACTATCTAGTAGTTTTCAGCATACAAGAATCATTAACTCAAAATTTTTACATGCGATATTTACTGCTGCTCCTAGAAAATTTTAATAATATCAATATCATGTCATTTTACGTTTTATTAAGTGCAACGATTTCTAAACATATCGCATTCCTTCTAAAATATCAGAAACGCTCATGATTATGAAAATATTTCAAAACAAGAATGTGTACTTCACTGCTTGATTGAAATAACGATGTTTCTATAAATACAGCAGTGGTTCTTAATCCCTTTGTAGTCACAGAACACTAAACTCTTGATATTTTCTGCCACAGAACAGTTACGACTCATCGTGAGCTTTGAAGAAAGAGGTGGAGTAGCCAATCAAATTCAAGAATGCAATTCTGGAAGCAGTGAGATTTTTAAAAAATATTAATTAATTGATAACATGTTATGAGATATACGTAAGTAGCTATACATAATTTAAAAAGATAATTTAAACATAATTTTCTGGAACAACGCTTCAAAGCGAATTTTTAAATTGAGAAACGAATCGTGATTTTAAACCAGGAAACAAAAGCCTTGGGAGACGAAAGGGGTTTTTAAAGTCATTTCCGGGAACTTGTCTATTATTGCAACGGCGGCCAAAAACAAGAGAAAAATTTCGCCAATTTGGCCTTTTTTCTTGGTGTTTTTTGTATGTGTATTCATACAGGGTGGAGCGCGGTAAGTTGCTGATTTGGGAATGAAATAAAAAAATAATGAACACTTAGAAACTAATATTTTTTTATTATCATACTGTACAATAATGGAAGTTTCTAATTACAGGGTTTTAAATAGTGTATCTGGCAAATGTCTACCTTCACAATCCACACTGCTGCAGATGTTTCTGAAATTATCATCTACTTTTACGCATTTCTTCTGGTATTCTTGCAATTTCATCCTCAATATTTTTCTGTAGGTGTTCCAAGGTGCTGGGACGGTTGCAACACACCTTCGACTTCAGGTAACCCCAAAGAAAATGCCCAGATTTAGCCCCAACTCGCATGGGGCTAAATCTGGTAAGCACGCTGCACTGCAATGATCAAGTCGGAATTCAAGTAATATACTTCAACACAAAATGAGTGCTCCTCACGTGTCCACTGCATTGAACAGCAGATGAATACAAACCTCCCGTCGGTTACTATAAACCACGCCCACTCTCCCCTCTCTTCGACGAACAGCGCCGCCACAGCGTGAATTCTAAAAAAGCAATTTTCCGCGCTCCACCCTGTATATGCACTTAAATAATTTTTTAGCACTTGGCGAAATTTCCCTTGGCCGTTTTTGGTCGTCGTTATAATAGACAAATACCAATTTCCAGACATTTGGTCAGAAAAATATCAACTGATATTGTTTAATATTTCCAGGTTTTAATGAAATGATTGTTCACTGAAAGGAGCATGGAGCTTCCATCTGCTCCAGGACGCCAGAAATCCCTGGACCAACTCTTGGAACAGGCGATTGCAGAACGATGTCGGGAGGAAGATCAAGTGGAGGTTACTTACGAAGTGGCTGGAGATTACTCGGCTGGCCAGCAACAGGTGATGCGACTCCAGCCCAGCGACCACAAGGATGGTGAAGAAGGGAACGAAGGTAAGAATAAGAATGACATTTTCAACTTAGAACTGGAGCAGCAGCATTTTTGAGTTGCTCCACCTACGACTCCTTAATACTTGCCTAATGAATGATATTCTTATTTGGGGAACTAACAATACATATGACGAAAAAAAGCTATTAAAAGTGTTGCAAAGAGCAAGAGAGAACAATTTGTGGTTCAAAAAAGAAAAAGGTTTCATTGTAGCAAAAGAAGTAAATTATATTGGGCATCTTTCCACAGAAAAAGGACTTATTTCTGATCTCTCAAAAATAAGAAAATAAGAAACTGCCTGAATCGACAGATATGCCTTCCTTGCAAAGATTTTTAGGCATGGTGTTGCCATTTGGAAATAGTCAACTGAAACAGCTCCTTTAAGATAGTTATTAGAAAAGAAAGTATGTTGGGAATGGGGCTGAAGAGCTAATAATTGAGAATTTTTGAAAACCAAAATTGGTTGAAAATGTTAAAGAAAATATAATGAAACGAAGACTCAAACAGAATTTTTACTTTGATTAAAATTGCAAGCAATTATCATTTCTACAACCTAAATAGTTTGTAAGAAGGAAAAATGATGACCATTGGACTTGCAATTGTTAAAAACTGTTATAAAACCACAAGATCTTACATTGTCCAGTTGGAAAATATATTACATAGAAGAAATCGACGTCACCTGAGAGAAAAAAGGGAAAATTTTAATGAAACTACTTCTGAAGTAAAATATGACAGTGCAGATTTTCAAGTCATACCTCATGAAAAGTGACCCATGTCTACTGCCACATCCTTGAACAGTCGCAAGGTCCCCGGGAAAAGCACTGGTATATTAGTTTAAAAAAAAAAAAAAAAAACAGATAGATTAGCAGCTTTTACATTTTCTCTTTCAAAAAAAGTCAAGATGTTACACATTTGTAGTTTGGCAATACATGACTTGTTTGTTGCACATTGGCAACCTATAAAATTAAATTTTTGGAACTGTTATCAAAGATTTTAAATAAGTAATGAACGTTTTGTATATGTTACCGGCATTCTATAGAATGCCGGACGTCTTTAGGCAATGTATGAAATATGAGAAGTATTACATCCTTTCCCTAGGCATTGTATATAATACCTAGGCATTCTATAGATGACAAATGCTATTTAGACAAAGTATGAAAAAAACGTCCTGATGAGGTTATTAAGTACATGATGTGCATTTCTCAAAAATGAAAATGTTATTCTGACAAAACAATGAGTGTACCATTTAAGAAATCATTTTTGTTTTCCACAATCATTACATCGTAGCGATTCAGCAATCAACAGTCCCTGGGTTCCTTCTTAGTAGTCATTTTGGCTTTTTGTACATCATTTATTAACTTCTGGTAAGTAGTTTCGGTTAAGAAAACATTATTTTTACACGGTTTATTTAATTTGCTTTGTCACGGAAGTTCGTTACGCTATTTTCGACCACTATTACTGCATAAATTCTCTTCAAACTTTGTACACAAGCTTATGTTCGATGACAATGCAATATTCCATCCATTTTATAATTTATTATAACGTTAATTAGGAAGAAAAATAAATAATTTTGGCTCTGAGGAAATTATCAGTATTATTATTTGTCGAGTGGCAACGATAGCTTTGTTTGGAATGTTTGGATAATCGTTACTTCCGTAATACTATTTCCAAGTAATACCTTAGTATTAAGGAGGTAGCGGGATAATGCAACGATTTGTTTTGAATTTTAAAATACTCAAATCATGGCGAAAAAAGAAACTGCGACGCAGCGGTTTCTACAACGCGATTTTTTTTTTTTTTAATAAAACCGTGTAACTTGAAACATTTTGCATACATTATATGGGTAAGATTTTGGTACTTAATGTTCATGTCTAAATGTTGATCGGCTGCAGTAGAGAAAGGCACTGGCTTTTCGACGTTTCGTAATATGGTAAGCCTATTTAAGGGGGGTTTGTTCATGGGTAAAGAGGGGAGTATTCATTTTGTCCGAAAGAATTGATCCGTATAGGACACAAAAGTACTTTAAATTATAATCAAATGTTATAAAATAAATACTGTACAAATAAAATATTGCAGCAAGGGGGTCGTAAGGATTTTTGCATATATTTTTTGAACTTTTAAGAGTTGTTTAACGCATTAAAAGAAGTTCAGAAACATTGTTTTAAACTATTGAGCATCAGCTTAAAGAGAAACTTGACGATAGATCCGCAAAATTCTTGTTAAACTTCATACCGAGCCTCAGCCCCTATGACAGGTGGGTCACCCAAGGACCCGTTTCATAATTTCTAGTGACCCATTTGATTTCCGAAAATAAAGTAAAATATACAGAAACGAATTATAAAACGAAAAGAAAATAGAAAACTATTAAAGAATGCGTTAAAAGAAAAAAAGAAAAGAAAAAAAAAACTAAAAGAAAAAAATAGTGATTTTTTTTATTACAAAGATATAGTAACATACATGCATTTTTATTTTACAAAATAACAATAATAAATATCAATAAATATAAAAAATAGAGCAAACCACCGTGATAAACTTGCTGTATACTGCAGTGCTTGCTTGTGAAAATAAATATAGAAATAAATATTTTATGGATAAAACACAATCACAGACAACGTGCAATGTTCACATTTAATGTTTTTTTCTTTTTAATAATCGCTTATAATTTAAAATGTTCGAATAAGTTTTAGAAAAAGAAAAGAAGAAAAAATAACCTTACAAGCTATCTTCCATTCTTTATTTGCAGCATTAACTCTCATTTTGCAATTACGGACGGAGTTCTAAACGAATCGGAGCAGTATTTTATACTTTGCCGGTTTCTCATCTGGTATTCTATTGAATGCCTAGGAAATGTGTGAAATATAAATCGTTTCATACATTGCCGGCTAGTTTTAGGCATTATATACAATGCCTAGGCATTCTATGGAATGCCGGATTTTAAACTTTGCCGGTAACATATATAACTCCTACATAACGAGTATTTTATACGAATGATCTTCTCGAGAGCATTTCAGCATCGAATAGACATCTCAAGTGATTTCTGGTCCAAATGAACTTTTCGAGAGCTTTTCAACATCGAATGAACATCTCGAGTGATTTCTGAATCGAATAAACCTTTCTTGAGCTTTTCAGCATCGAATGAACAAATCGAGTGATTTCTGAATCGAACAAACCTTTCTTGAGCTTTTCAGCATCGAATGCACATCTCGAGTGATTTCTGAATCGAATAAACCTTTCTTGAGCTTTTCAGCATGGGAGAAATTTCTGAGGTGATTTCATGTAGATCTCTCTATTAATCCTATCATTAGTGGGAAAGCATTCTCTATAACAAGAGTGAATTTTGTATGTGTTTAGAAATATTTTGTCTCTGTTGTATGGAATTATCACTTAGCTGTGTAACATATAGAAAATATTAGAAGTTCTTTGTGCGAAAATAGAAATATGATGAATAATCAATTAAGTACAGCACAACACGCCAAAACATAAGATTACCATAATTTACCTAGACCAAATATGGACACCCTCATCATAATAAGTGGGGCTTGAGATGTGCGGTATCGTCATAATGTTCTCTGAACGAATAGGGTACGTAGTTTTATATTTAATATCAGTACCCTGAGTGCGTTACATAATTGCATTATCAATGAACTCTCAGTCTAACTAGCTACTGTATTTTTATTAGAGTAACACAGGTTAACCTATTGTAGGTCTAATCTAATTGGGAAAAGAACAATGCAAAGAAGTAAACTAAGCTACTATTTATTGTTATTTTTGAATTATTACCTTCAAACATTTTTCAAATCTGCATCATAGACCTTGTAAATTCAGAGACCCCGCTTGAAAGTATTTCAGTGGCACAAGGGTGGGAATCGGTCTGGCGCACGTGTTGAAGAGGAAAACCCAATCTCTGTTTAGAAGGTGTTGCTCCTACTGATAAGCGAGCATTTCGAATTCCACTCGAATTGCGGTCCTCTCGTTCGGTGCAATTGAAAGTGCAACAGAATCTCATCTTGAAAACTTCGCACTGTGGGAAGAAAATAAGGCAAAAGAAGATAAGACGAAGCAAGACAAGACAAGAGACGCTAATTGGTCGAAACTGGATAGTCTACTTCACGTGACCTGTTCGCCCCTTGGTCACTCGCAAAGCGAAGAAAAAAGCGTTTCTTCGTCTATGCTAATGTGTCTATGATCTGGGTATCAGTCCAGAAGAGGATTTTTAACAGAGATGCCAAGTGACTCTGCTAAAACCGTACAGCAAATAGCTATTTCAAGACTACAGTGCAGCCCCTTCATTAGTCAAAAACTTTCAACGCACAGCAAACTTATGAGTAAACAACTTCACTCACGGCTTTGCCGTTGTATTCTGCGCATCTAAAAATAATTTTCTTTCAAGCTGGAAACTTTCAATTAATGCGTTTTACGAAAGCTAAGCTGTCAAATTTTGAAACACTATAATGGAACAATAGTTGCATTTATGTGTTTTTACCTGTCAATTTTTGGCATTCCCTGCGTGTGGGATACGGAAATCAGATTATCTTCTCTAACTTACATAATCAGTCCTACAAAATATCCTTTTTTGTTTCCTTCTTTTTCAAATTAAAATAAGCTTCATGCAAGTTAAACTATACTCATAGTCCTTCTACATTGCATCTTTCTTTTTCAGATGTCATGGGATCGGTACAAACCGAAAAAAAAGTGATGAGAAACACAATCACTTTAAGTGTGTCCATGATCTTCATCCTCAGTGGCTTTTCAACCCTCCAAAGTCTCCAAAGTACGCTATTTCCAGAGACTGGTCTGCAGTCTTTGAGCGTGGTGTACGCTTGTACATTTTCCTCATTTTTCTATGCACCAGTTCTAGTACAGAAGTTGGGTATAAAGGCCACCATCGCATCAATGTCCATAGCGGACATATTGTACGTAATCGCATTTTCTTTCCATCGTCCATACCTCTTGATTGCTAGCGCCGTGTTGTTGGGATTTAGTTCTGGACCTATAATTTACGGGCAGATGACGTATCTGTCTAACAATATCGCCAGAATATCATTCGTGACACATGCGATGAGAGACAAAATCCAACAACGCTACCTCAAGTTCTTCTTCGTGATCTCCAAATCGAACGTTTTCTGGTCGCATCTGGCGACTGCCATCATCACAAGTGCTACGAACAGCGAACTGGCAACACAAAGTGACTTTTTGAACTCCACCTTGGATAACGATGTTGCCAAATCGTGGAGGACTTCTGGAACATGTCCCGAGCTGTCGTGCAGCTCCAGACCAAATGAATTCGAGTTCCCAGTTTCGAGTAGTATCTCAGAAGCGAGCATTGTGCCAATGTATACCCTCAAAATTTTGATGTACGTTTTCGCGTGTAGTATTCTTATGGCTGTTTTGGTGCTTCTCTTCTTCGTTGAACAATTAGATGTTCTACAGCAACAAGATCCTTTGGAACGACCTTTAATTTACTTGACTCTCAGACAGATACGATTGGTTGTGGTGGATAAACACATACGATTGGCTCTTCCTCTGATCATATTCATAGGAATTGAGCAAGCTTATATTTTTGGAGATTTTACAAAAGTAAGTACTTTGTTCTTAAACTACTCTAAAAACGTACTGTATTTTTGAACTACTAACTAATTACACTAACATGTCTCTTGCACACGGTCGCCCAAAAGAAAATTGGGCTTCTTCTAATGAAACTAATTTACGGGGTATGGAATAAAGAACAAAATGTTAATTTTCAAAAAGAAGATAACGGACCAAATTCCGATAAATTTACTAGAACAATGAAAATAAATTACAATATTGTCCTCAAACTATTGTGAAGATTAAAAGTTGTTATTAATTAGCCAGAAAAATGTGAAGAGGTTATTTTAAAAATTCACAGGATTAATAGGAAAATAAAAATTCTAATAGGTTAACTTTTAATAATAATTTAACTTGGTGCAAGTAAACAGTAATAAAAAAAATTTCACGTTATTTTAAAGCACAAATTAGCATTAAAATGCAGACATATGTTTCGGGATTCCAAGCAATTCCGAAACATAGGTTAACTTTGTTTCTGCTTGTTCCTATTTCTTTAACGTATCAAAATTGTCATGGTATTTTAATAATGTTGTTTATACTGTATATCAGATAAAAACCAGAATTTGTGTAGTCATTGTACAGCACGTTTACTTTCGGTGCAAAATATTAATATCACATAAAAAAGGAAACACATAAATCTTTAAACCTTTGTTAAATGCTTACCACATTTTTCGAAATCGCATTCATGAAAACGCACTGTTGAACCTAAAATTTATAATATGGCGACAATAATACCTCTCGTTGTGAGCGATGGAAATAATTTGGTACTTTTTTCTTAAACATCGTGCTTAGTATAAAGTAAGTCGTATAAATGACTTTTTTTAGTCATGCATGGAGTATAATTCAAACAGGAGGAAGGAAGAAAAAAAAAAGGCATCGAACAATATGGAGGAGGGACCATTGATTATAATATCTGGCTCTTCAGAGAATGATATGTATATCAATCATAATATGACTTAAAGCTAGGCAGTACTTCATTTACAGGTAAACGTTAGTACTCGGTTTCCATGTTTATATTTCTGATTGAGAGCTTCTTTTATCCTCAGTCCTTCGTGAGTTGCTCGCTAGGCTTGCAGTCCGTGGTCTTGACAATGGTGTGCGAAGGAGCAGCCAGCACTCTAGGATGCGTGGGTGTTCACCTTTTCCAGCAGCACATTCAGCGCCCTCTAATTATGGCAGGGGGCATTGTCTGTCAAGCAGGATTGCTCACTGTACTTTGGTTGTGGACGCCCCTCAAAGATGATGCAGCAGTTTTCTACGTCATCGCCGGAGGATGGGGTCTCTGCCACGCCATCTGGGAGACACTGACTACAAGTGAGCATACTGCATTATATATAATTTCGTATATATTTTTTTTTAACGCAAATGGTCTTTTATGTCTAAATAATACATTCAAGACTGAACTACTATACCAACCTCTGCAAGGATTTCGAATGTGCTAGGAAGATATTGTATACTGCTTCTATGCAAAGGTCTAAATGGGCGAATTGATGCTTATTCCATCTATTGGAAATGTACGGAAGAAAATAACAAAAATTAAGAGCATGAAGTCAAAAAATAGCAATAAAAAAGGTAGAATAATAATAATAATAAGTGACAGAAAACATGAAAAGGTTAAAGTTCAAGTGATATAATGAAAACATGCTGTTGTTTTTCCATGATAGAGGAATAAACAATACAAATTTTAATGACAAAAAAAAGGAATTTACAAATAAAAAAAATATTCATAAATGTAGTCTCTTTTCAACAGCAAACATAGACTGCGGTATTATTGAACTGATTTATGTGTATGTATATGTTCCGAATAAATAAATATATCAAACTCGATATTAATCTATCACTCCCCCCCCCCCTCCCTTGTAAAATGGATTGACCCTGCCAACCCAAATCAACGCCACAATATCTAAGTATGAATGCTTTAGTCGCTTCGGTATTTATTTGCTACTAGCTCTTCCGAGGCACATTAAACTAAGCATTTATTGATCACTCACCGATAGAGGGCTGAATTTGCTTCTGCTGCTAAAGCTCCATTATTTCTATTATATTAAACATCGCATTTCTGGCTGTGTATCCTACGTTTATAACTAGGTAAAATTCTCGCATGGAAAAAGCTCTTGAAAAGCTTGCCGCACTATGTCGGTGAGGGACTATGTTTACTTCAGTAGAAAGATGAAATTCATTTTAAACGTTTCGCCATTAAGGATTATTTGTTAGAAAAATATATAGAGCCAGACCTCCATGTAAGGTCCCCCGCGTATAAGGTCACCCCACATGTAAGGTCACTTTTCTAGAGTGCCGGGTCGTAGGTTATCAGATGTGTATGAATCACACTGTTAGAAATTTCATCATGAAATTACAGTTAAATAACCGGCAGCAGTCTCTCCGTCTAATTTACCGTTAAATTTACGGTTTGGAACATTTTTCTATCTTTACGGAACCTAAACCATTTCCAATCAGCTTGGTTTAAAAGCCATAAATGCAAAAGTTTATGGTTTCTAATCAAAATTTTTACCGTTTTTGAACCATTTCGAGGCGTAGAAACCGTAAACGAAGCGTGCGGGGATCGAACCCGGGTGTATGGTGTACCAACCTTACGCTCTAGTCATTCGGCCATCTACACCACTTAAAGCGGCCGTTTCTTTATCAATAAATCTTCTTTTTCAACAGGAAAACTGCCTTAACCCTACACTGCGCAATTTGTTTTTCTTTTTGGATTTTTTTTTTGGCCACCAGAGGGCAAGTGTTGCATGGTGGTGTTTTTGCTCCTGTCCCAATTGAGTATCTTTTATATATTTTTGGTTATTTTCTGTTTAATTATTTGTATATTTGTTGCAATTTATTATTTAGTTAAGTATGTTTTGATGTTGTGAGACTGAAACTCATTTTATTTGCTTTTTTGGTGTGTTATTCATTTTTTTCAGTTAAGCCTAATCATGTGGTGATTGTTTGTATTTTGTAAGTCTTGGGGAACAGCCAATTTTGTTGTTTACTGTAGTGTGTTTAAATTCAAGTTATTTGCATTTTCCTATATGATTTGTGTTATTAATCAGTGTAGTAGCTTAAATCTGTCGAGTTGTGTATGATTTTGCCTGTTTGCTTTAAATTTAGTTAATATGGGAGTTATAAGTTTAATGAAGTAAATTAAAAATGGTAATGGGAATTGGTGGGTTTGCTGTGATAGGTGTTAGATGTTTAGTAGATTGGAGGGAAATACTAATAATACAGCTACAGAGCAGAATTATGTTGGCACAAAATGTGCTGAATTGTTAGAGTTAAGGGTGAAGGTGGTAGCATTGGAAGCCCAAACAGTTAGAAATAACTTGGGTGAAGCTTCCACAAAAGAGGAGGGAACTTCTTGTGAAGGGCTTGTTAGAGAGAGTGAGGTTGCAGGAGAAGGATCTAATATGGGAAAAGGTAGAACTGTAAACCTAAAAACAGAGGGGGTTATTTTAGGGGATTCTATGGTACACGATAGGTAATGTAGTCGGGAGAACGAGGCGCAAGGTGGCTAGGTGCTGTTTACCGGGGGCTAGGGTGAAGGATGTCAATAAGGTTATAGAAAAAGAGGGAATGTTTGAACAGGGAGATTCGGTTACTGTATGGGTGGGCACTAACGACGTTGGTAACAGTACAAATAAGGAGTTCGTTGAGGATTGGGAGAGCCTGTTGGATAAAGTAACCAACTTTTCGACAGATGTCCAGGTAGTTGGTTTACTTCCCAGGTATGGGGTGCATAGGGGCTGGTTAAATCAGCGGGCTAGGAGCATGAACCTGGTCCTTAAGAAACTTCGCGAAAAGCATTCTATCGGGTTCATTGATGTTTGGAGTTGTTGTCGACGTGATTGGGTTGCTAGGGATGGTCTGCATCTTAGTCCTAGGGGCGTCCTTAAGGTTAGTGATATGGTTTTGGAGGCTACGGATTCAAAAAACTAGTTTTGGATGGGGGGATGTCATGGTGTTGACTTATGTTCTGGAGGTTTTAAAAATGAGGGTAAAATATTAAGCAATAGTAACATTAATAATAGTGATTTGAGGCATCATAAAATGTTTAAGACAAGAAAAATGGGCATGCGCAGGTTTCTATATAACTAATGCTCGCAGTATCAGGAATAAGATGGACGAGTTAAAAGTGTTATTGCTGGTGAGGAGTTGGATATTATTGGAATTACGGAAACATGGATTACTGATGATGATGAGGATTTAGTGAGCATTGCTGGATACAATTTGTTTAGGCAAGACAGGCTTTGTAAGAAAGGTGGAGGGGTTTTATTCTATATTAAGTACACTTTTATTTGCAATGAATTGGTCATTAATAATAAGCCTAAGGATATTGAAATGATCTGGGTGGAGTTGCTGAGCAAAAAGGGTAAGAATTTACATTTATGGAATGTTTACAGACCACCTAATGTTAGTCAGGATCAAGACGAGGAGATGTATAGAGTTATTAGGGACAAGTCTGGTAAGGGCTCGGTCATCATAATGGGGGATTTCAACTTCCCGGGCATAAACTGGAATAGTTTTTACACTAGCAATGGTAGGGAAGAAGATTTTCTGAAAGTGATTGGTGACTGTTTTTTGGATCAAGTTGTTACCCAGGGAACAAGGCATGGCGCTATTTTGGATCTAGATTTTTGTGATATCGGAAGTTCTATTCAGGGGTTGAGTATAGGGGAACATCTTGGAGATAGTGACCACAATACTATTAGGTTTTGGACCAGCTTCGACGCTCACAAAGGTGAAAATTCCAGATTTGTACCTAACTTCAGGAATGTTGATTATGTTGCACTGAGGCAGGGTTTGAAAGAGGTTTTTTCTTCTGGGTTGGAGAATAGTGAAATTGATCTTCAGTGGGAAGAGTTTAAGGGGAAATTGGAGAAAACAGTGATGGATTATGTTCCCTTTAGAAAAAAAGGGGATTTCACGAAAATTTGGCCTATGTGGTTCTCTAAGGAGGTGAAAGAAGCTCTCGGTTATAAGCAGGCCACTTTTCGGCGTCTTAAAGAGACTGGATGCCATGCTGGCAGGAATCTCCATTGTGAAGCTAGACGTACTTTCAAGTATTTGGTACGGAATAAGAAAAGGGAATTGGAGCAAAAGCTTGAAGATAACATTGAAAGGAATCCTAAGAAATTTTTTGCTTGTGCTAATTCAGGGAAAGATCGTAATACTCAGGTAGGCCCTTTAGTGGATGAGAATGGGAACTTGATTCAAAATGAGGGGGATATTGCTGATCTTCTAAATAATTATTTTTCCAGTGTATTTAACGGATACTGTATCTCAACAGTTGACATAAGCGAGACGCAAACTAATACACAGCTTGAGGATTTTGTATTTTCTAGGGATGATGTGTTGTTTCATTTGAAAAAAATTAAAGCAAATAAGGCTCCAGGACCTGATAATGTTTATCCAAAAATTTTAGTAGAATGTGCAGAGGAATTATTGGATGTTGTCTTGACTATTTTCATATTTTCATATAACTCGGGGACTGTGCCAGCGAATTGGAAGCTGGAAAACATAACGCCGCTCTTCAAGAAAGGGTCTAAAGCAAAGGCAGGAAATTATAGGCCTGTGAGTCTTACTTCAGTTCTTTGTAAAATTTTTGAAACGCTGATCAAAATTAAAATAGTGAATTTCCTGGAGGCAAATGGAGTGTTAACTAGTTTTCAGTATGGTTTTAGGAAGGGTAGGTCCTGTACAACTAATTTGTTGCATTTCTATGACAAGGTTACCACAGCATTAGATAATAAAAAGTGCGTAGATGTTGTTTACATTGACTTTCAGAAAGCGTTCGAAAAGTACCGCATGAAGCTCTTCTTTGCAAACTTGCTTATATTGGTATTGGTGGAAAAACTTTAATTTGGGTTTAAAAATTGGCTGACTGGGAGGAAACAGAGAGTAGTAGTGAAGGGCAATTATTCTCAGTGGATTGATGCTTTGAGTGGTGTTCCACAAGGTTCAGTTTTAGGGCCTGTATTATTTATTATTTTTATTAATGATATCACTCAGAGTATTTCTGGGAACATCAATATTTTTGCTGATGATGTCAAAATCATGGGAATTGTGGACACGAAGGAACAAGTCAATCAGTTTCAAGAGGATTTAAATCAAATTTCTAGGTGGGCAATTAAGTGGGGTATGTCTTTTAATATTGGGAAATGTCAAGTGCTTCATTTTGGTCATGGGAATAAACATCCAACCTATTATTTACAAGGTTCCGTCATAAGGGAAGCAGAAACAGTTGTTGATATAGGAGTACTGATTAGTCACGACTTCAAGTCCAGTCAGCAGTGTAGCATAGTAAGTAACAAAGCTAACAGGATGCTCGGGTTTATCAATAAGACTATTTCGAACAGGTCTAAGGAAGTTGTATTGCCATTATACAGAAGTTTGGTAAGACCTCATTTGGAGTATGCTGTTCAATTTTGGTCTCCGTACCTAAAAAAGGATATTACCTTATTGGAAAGGATTCAAAGGAGGGCTACAAGATTGGTAAGTGGTCTTTCAGACTTAGATTATGAGGTTAGGCTTAAAAGGCTCAATATGTATAGTCTTGAGCAAAGGAGCGTCAGAGGGGACATGATTCAGTTGTTTAAATTCATTAAAATGGGAAATGTTGATGGACTACAGCTCTGTGCTGAAAGTAGAACCAGAGGTCATTGTTTTAAGCTTTTCAAATCTCAGGCTATTCTTGAAATTAGGAAAAATTACTACTTCAATAGGGTTGTAGGCAGTTGGAATAGTTTACCGGAAGCGACTGTTAATTGCAGTGGGGTAAAAACTTTTAAGAATGCTCTTGATGTGCATTGGGGACTGCTAAACTGACTAGGGACAGCCTAGCTGGGCCCTGAGCCTGTTACTGGTCGTCACTTTTGTATTTGTATTTGTATTTGTAAATATTTTTTTTGTGTGTTTGTTTGTTTGTGCTAGTTTTAAGTGCGAAAAATACTAAATAAATTCTTACTTAATTCGGAAAAGTATAATTCGAGAAAAATTTACGTGTTGTTTAAAAACAACACTGCGCATTAAGAGGTAAGAATAATAATTTTTTTATATAACCATTTTAACAAATCAAACCAAATCAATAATAAGTAGGCATGCATTATAATCATAAAATATGAAAATTTATTAAAATAATTTATTTTATTAGTATTTATAATTTTTTACTTTGATTACCAATAAAGTTTAATAATAATTTCACTAAAAGGTTTTAAACAAGAAACCTAACATATGTAGGGGGTTTATGCGATAATGTTTGTTTTTTCTTTTTGGCTGAGCGTGAATTGATTTTAAACAAAATTCCTAAATAATAATTTAATCGACCACTTTAAGCTAATTTGTGAAATATTTAACAATAACCTTCTAAAAGATACTAAACAAAGGGAAATAGAGCAGCTTGTGACACCTGTTCTTGTTTATACTGCGAATAATGTAGGAGCATAAAAATTGCCCCCGAATGCGCGGTGTTGTTTTAAAACAACAAGTAAAAAAGGCGCCTTAATAAATATTTTTCCCAAAACTTTTCGGTCAACTTATATTTATTTTATTTTAAAACTATGTAAGCAATTAGAGACTATTTTTTAAAATAAAATTGTTGCTTAAAATTTGTAGAAAAAAAATTAAGAAGTTACTGTTTTTTACGAAATCAACATGTCTTACGATTTTGTGAAAAAAGATGAACCTTGAGTTCAGTTTACAAGATCTAGGGTAAACTATATTAACTAATATGATCACACATACAAAATGAAACGAAAGAATGCGCCACATGTTAAAAATATTACAAAAAGCTTAGTGAGCGAAAAATGGGGGTGTACTGTATATTGACGAAAATCATGTTATTTATAAATTAAATTAAAATACAAACAAGCTTAAGCAGCTCAAATTATGGGTTCGCTCATTCGCAAACAGTTCGGAAATCCAATGTTTCCAATTTTTGATTTACTTGTGTATGTGTTTCTATTTAGTAACCACTGCTTAAACCACTTTTTTTTCTTCTTTTTTTATATACACATGCAGATTTGAATTGATAAATCTTTATTCATATTTAACAACAACGTTGGACCGGTAAGGTTTCGCAACCAAGATGGACGCCCGATTCTTATTGAACGCTTGAAAATTACGGTTAGTTAAACGTTCTTTAGGATAAACGGAGAATAAACGATGTTTTTTTCACAATCAGCGGTTTAAGTACGATCTTTTTAATGGTTATTCAACTGTTGTAATTCAATATGGTAAAATAGCAATCAAATAAATGACTATTTTACTATTTTCTTACCGAAATTTTTAACAGTGCAGTTATAAGGTCAGGGTCATTTTCGTGAAGGCCCGAAGGGTGACCGTATATCGAGGTTTGACATATACAGTAGACTCCCAAGTATCCGGCCCTATATGGCGGAAGGGCAAACCGGATAATAAAAAAGCCGAATAGGCCGGAGTTCTATGACCTCATTTCTTTGCCCCACCAATACCAGAAGACAAAGTTTTTATACACAAACCCTCCGTTATAATGGGTATTTTCTCACTTCTTGTTTAATACAAAGCCTCCATTTATCTCAACTCACGTAGAATGTGCACTAGGCCGGATAGTACGGAGGACGGATAGTCGCGAGCCGGATACTCGGGAGTCTACTGTATATAAATTTCTTTCTCCATTTTCTGAATTAACGCGAGTAAAACTGATCCCTGTTTTTAGAATTGTAATTAACTAAAATTGTCCAGCTCTCTCTTTCATTTCTAATGTTACTCATGCGGTACATTTTGTTTACAAAACGAGAGTTCCATAGTTCCATGTTGTGAGACAACAGGCTCATAGTTCATCGTTATGAAACTTTGTTATTAACATAATATATTGGTAAATATGGTTTTTACTCTTTTATTACATAGAAATTAATTAGCATGTTTCACTTTTCTATGTCTTAGAAATCGAAATAATGTGCGGGTTTTTTTTTTTTTCTTTGCTTTGGTTGGCCTGATATCTTGGCAAAAAAACATTTGAATTATGCTTTTGTGCACAAAATATTTTAGTATACGATTAAAAGATAACTAGTTTTAGTTACTGAGTTTTATTACACACATTCAATTATAATCACAACATACATAATAATACTATATTCATCATTATTATTAACAAGCATGTGTAAATGTTAATTCTTAAGAAAAAAAATAATTCCTTAAAGAAATATTTTACCTTACGATTTGATGTAACAGTTAGCCATACAATTCCATATATTTCACCTTTCAAACATAATTTTTAAAAAAATGCAATTCAAATTTTTGGCGTCTTTCACTCGTGCACAAACATTTTACACTGTAACACATTTTACGTTTAGTTGCCACCATTTTTGGTGTTACTGATGAACACGATTTTTGGTGTTCAGTTGGCGAAGTTGGCGTAAAGTTGAAAATTATTCATTCCTGATATACTTTTTTTTTTTTTTTTTTGTGTGTGTGTGTGTGTGCCTGTCTAAAAAAATATGGACAGTATAATGTTTCTTACCACATGAAATTTGTTAAATTTTTGATGCGTAGATGAGAGGGGACTTGGCACCTTTTAAATGTAGAAAATTGCTGAAAATACCGATTTTTCAATTTTTTGCTTAAAATGTAGTTTGACTCTCCAAGAATACATGAGCGAAGTTTTGAAGCGATACAACCAATAGAAATGTAGTTAAGAAGTAAGCGAATTCAAATATTTCTGATGTTTTAGTAGGGTTTTGAATTCTTTAAACTGCGTTTTCTCGGTTTGTGTTTTTTCGCAATATTGCGTACTTAAAATGCTAAAACTTCTACATATATTCATGTAGCAACTTGAAATTTTTTGTGTTTGTTCAATATGATGTGCTTGATAAAATCAGGGATGGATTTTGCTATGTATTTGTAAACAAAAATTTTAAAAATGAAAATGTAACAAAAGTCGCTTTTTTTCTGTGTTCTATCATCGATGTAACTTTAAAAACTTTTTTCTCAAAAGCTAATTAATTAATAAAAAACCCTTCCCTAAAATTGTAAACCACACTATAATAAGTACTTTAAAAAAAGTTGGTAAAAATAAATCAAGAAATGAGGAAGAAGAAGGAAATTTAAAATCGTTAAATTATTTTAAAAAATTAAATTTTAAAACTTTCTGTTAGTTGAATTTGGATTTTTCACGTGAAAATCATTTTGTTGAACAATAGCACTTCATAATATACAAATGAAATAGGTAAAAGTTATTAAATAAAAACAAATTGTCAAAAGGTGCCAAGTCCCCTTAAAGATCATTATAGGCTAAAAAACATTCTGCTGCTTGTATTATTTTAGACATACACTTAAAAGAATTTAAAATGCCTCAAAAAATGAATAATTTTTAACTTTACACCAAAAATGGTGTTCAGTAACACCAAAAATTTTTCGTGTACGAAAGCTAATCCTGATGTTTTCTAAGATATAACAAAAAGCCTTCAAAACTAATAGGAAAACTTCATAATTTATTCTCTACAATAAAATTTTCAGGGAGTCATTATTTCTGTGTGTGTGAGAAAGAGTGTGTATGTGTTTCCGAGAAGTATAATCTCTACCACATATATATATTTTTTTTTAAATCTAATTCCTTGTAACCTGTATATAAATGAAGTAATATTTTACGTTTTATTCAAAACCCAAATTTCTTGAACTTTATTCTTGGAGTTTTCATCAGTCCAGTCGATCCTCGTGCAAATACATCAAGCTTTTAATAACGGTTGACACGATGAATGTTTGCAGGGAACTCTTCAAGGGCAGATTAAACAACCGTTATTAACCACCTGAAAATGAAAAACGACTTTCGCTTGAAGTTCTTTTGCAGATAAGGCTATCCCATCTTTCATCTCCTCTTGCCTCCCGACAATGCAAAATGAGACTTTGTTTACACTCTAGTAATCTACGAACCTCTATTATCACTGTAGCATTTGATTTAGATCATGGTTTTGCGGAGAGCTTTAGAATTGGGCACTGCAATGGGGGTCAAGGGATTTAGATGACGTTCAGAACATTGGGGTTCCGAGGGCTCCCAATGTGCTGTTCAGTACTTTTAATGAAAGCAACCAAAGATTACTTTTTGATTAAGAATTTTTTTTTAACCTGGAATCATTAGCAGCTACGAAGAAATGTACTAGTGAGCATTCTCCTTCAGATATAATAGGTCAATTTCCATGTTTTACGTCGACAAATTTACGGAGGTTTTGCGCTGACAGCCCCTGTCATTTTGTAATCATTTTAAATAATATTATTAACTGATGTTGCTCTAAATAAAAAAAACTGTCCGAAGGTTCTCTGCTCATGATGTTTTAATCACACTCATGATTATTTCTTAAACTTATGTTGACTTTTTTTTCTCTTTGTGATGTTAAATTAAAACAATTATTTCTTTGTTATTTATTAGTTTATAGAAAACAAGCATTTAGTTACTTATTTGTTTATGGATAATAATATCAGTATATTTAACCAAAAATATTGCACATCAATAATGGTATTTGTTAACAGTTATCATTCCTAAACAAAAAAGTGATATTTTTATTCAAAATAAAATCAAGGAAATGATGTTATATATTGTCAGCGCAAACAAACTGATAGTTTCTATGAACCTCACACCTGGAGAATAAAATCTAAAACATCTTTTGAGCACAATTTCAATCCCAAGAAATGAATGCAACAACTACTTCTTTAACACTATTTTACTTTCAGTATTTTCTAAAAACTGGTTCGAAGAATTTGAAAAATTCAAACGAATGATTTTTTCTTTTTTACACTTTTAAACTGCGCAGGCTAGCTGCGTACTATCTCCATGACTATTTTTAGTTTGTGGTTTTGACCGATAAAAAATATAAGGTGAATATAACAGAAAAATAAATCAATGCAAGGTAGTTTGATGGAAATGACTTGAAGCTATTGTTAAATATAAGAATAAGATCAAAATATTGCATCCGACAACCACACAAAGACATTTTTTTGAGCATTTTCAATCGGGGTACACATGTCTGGCATCGATTCAGAGTTTTGTATTTTCAGCTTTTTCCGCGAGATGTTTTCATTTTCTTTTGAGAATGCACATAAGTTTGAATATAGATAAAGTTATTTAGAGATGCGACGCAGGGTGCATCCGTGTATGAGGT
Organism: Octonoba sinensis; assembly: GCA_038502835.1. NCBI lineage: Eukaryota > Metazoa > Arthropoda > Arachnida > Araneae > Uloboridae > Octonoba > Octonoba sinensis. Next base: position 8,179,653 of record CM076606.1, on the reverse strand, counting down.
AAAAGAGTTGAATATTTTTGCCGGAAGAAACGATATTTCTGAAAGAAAATATTGGAGGAAAACGATCGGCTTGGAAAATTTTTAAAAAGAAAATCTCTGAAAAAAAAGAGCTGTATGAAAAAGAAATATCCATCTATGGATGTAAAAGTTGTTGGAAAAAGCACGTACTGAATTGAATGTGGCCACAAAGATATATCTAATAAAATATACTATTAAATTTTATTGCTACCACAAAGGAATATCTGGTATAATAAGAGTCGTAAACGGAAGCTTACATCAAGCTTTCGTTTACGACTTATTTTCTTATAAATTTTCTTCTTCTTTCTCACTTATTTTCTTCTTTCTTCTGAATGTAAAATTCTCTAGAAATGAAAAAATAAATAAGAAAAAATGACTTCTTAGTAAAAAAAAATTCAATTTGTTCGATTTGAAACGTATTTGTTTTATAAAATATGTTTCCAGAATATTTTGAATGATAGAAACAAACTGCGAACGAGAAATCTCTCTAAATTGAGCATTAAATTCGTTGTCTTGGTGAATAACGGCTTTCGGTTTCTACGAAAGTAATTCATGAGAAAAAAAGTTTAAAAACTGAATCGAAACATACCCCCATGCATTTTTTTTACATTTACATGCCACTCATTGCAACCTCAGCAATATATCATTCGAACATATCAGGCCTGGAAGTAGGTCCGAATATGATTGGGCTGGTCCAATCATAATATAATATTGAAGGCTTAATATTGAAGGGGCGTTACCCTGCCGCTGGGAGAATAAACAGTAAGAAAATTATAAAACTACTAGTTTTTTTTTCCTCCGGTCTGGTATTTGGAATTATACCTAGGAGTAATTAGAATCTTGTCAAGCTGAACTTGTAATTTTTCTGAGAAAAGATTTTGAGTTATTTCGTTAGGAAAAGCTTTAACATTTGAGAAAGGAAAACATATGCAATCATTTTTATTAGGAAGCATTTATACTGGTTTGTTGCATTGTATTTAGTTTGCCCCATTGCACACCGCAATTTATTATTGTGCCATCATGGAGAAGATAGTTTAACTTATTAGTATATAAGTTTAACTTGTCAAGATTCTAATATCTTCTAGGAGAACAATAAGTTTTTCTAATCTGTGATGGCACACAATAATGTTTTTTGATGATCATTTGGTATATAGCCCATCAGTGCCTGCTACGCTGGTTTCACATCGGAGTGATGGCGACTATATCATTTACCGCCCATTTACGCAAGAGAACTACATTTTACTTTTGTCGTGGTTACCGTCGTCAAAAGTTTCAACGTCAAAAAAGAATCCAACTTCGTCCATTGTAAAAAATCCAATTAGCTGCTAGATTATTGCGAGTAGTACACCAATATAAATGGAAATTAATTTCAGCACAGACAAAATTTCTTTAGGTAATATCAACAAATACTGCAAACCACTGCCCTTAAAACAGTTTTGAGCATGATGCTGTACATTCTTGGTTACATTTAGCCACAGGGATTTTTAGAAACTTCACAAGATTTCTCAGATTTTGGGGGATTATAAACGACGTAGTGTGCAGTAAATAAGAAGCCACGATCATCTGCATGGTTACGTGTGTATCTCCCCCTTACGACATGAAATTCGAATGGCTTGGGAGGCAATCCCTGTAGCTACTTTAAAAGATATAACCAGAGCCATTCCATTTCAGATCAGACAGAGGGTCACATGACCCTCACAGATTTTTTTTTTTTAAATTACAGTAATTAAAACTAAGGGGCATATGAAATATCCCAAAAGGATTTTGCAAAAAAAAAAATTATTTTTCTAGTTACAGACTTTTTAAATTTGGAACAAAATTGGCCGTTTTCAGAAAATCAGCAAAACACTCACTTTTAAAATGGCCTCTGTTTCAAAAGTTTTTAACCGATTCAAATTTTTTTTCTATGAATAATTAAGGGAGGGTATTTTATTCAGACATTAATTTTAAAACTCTAGTTGGCTTCATTGACAAAGAAAAAAAGTGTTTTTGAAGTAAAAAAATCGCCTTTTTACCGATTTTATGATTTTTTTTCTTATGAAAGAAATTTATTTTTGACAGAACAGAGGTGGAAATCTAAAGTGCTGTTATGGAAGTTTTGTATCAAATTTTATTGTAAGCCTGAGATGCATATTCCCTCAGAGTTTAAAGTTTGAAATTTGAAAATGTCAAAAATTACGATTTTTAAAGTGTGATCACTCAAATAAGCCGTTTTTAGCCTACTTTCCCGTAAAAGTAAAAAAAATAATAATAAAGCATGAAAGAAGGCTTAATGTATTGTGAAAATATCGTTAGAAATCAAGAAAAGTCAAAAATAAATTAAGTAATTAAATAAAGATTGAAAAATAAAAAATTTGAAAGTAGGGTTTTGAGATGGGGAAAAAGTGTGTCTGTCGGTCTGTCGGTCTGCCCCCCCCCCCCCCAATAACTTTTGAACGAATTGTCCGATTCATAAAATTCTTTTTGCATTCAAAAGATCTCGGCGAGGACATCTCATTTCCATATTTTACTTTTTGATTTGAACATTTTTTTGTTCAATTTTGAACAGTTCAAAAAATTTAACATTAGCGCCTATGGGCGAAAATGAAGCAAACTCTGGGTACAAGATCCAAGTTCCAATGAACAAGCTCACTGGAAGAAGTTCTTGGCGTAAAATATTGATTTGAACAATTTTTGTTCATTTTTGAACAGTTCAAAAAAAAAATTTAACATAGTGCCTACGGGGAAATTTCAATCCTATATAAATCCTGATCTAACGGGCCGATTTGCTTGGAACAAACTTTATCGGAAAGCTCTTATGACGTAGAACATGTACAGATAAAAAGTTCATCCAGAACTAACGAGCCTATTTTCAAGAATATTTTTGAATTAATGAAAGATTAAATGAATAAGCAAAATAATGAATGAATAAATGAGTGAATAAATACATGAATGACTGAATAAATGAATGATTGAATGAATATGTATTAACCGTTGAAAAAGGTATATTTGAAGCAATTAAGAACTAAAGCTAAATGAGAAAGAGAGAGAGAGAGATAACTAGATTATAAATTTGAAGCTGGTGTATAGAGGAAAGTAGGCTCGTATAGTTCTAGACGGAACTTCTTGTTTAAAAATCTGAAAATCTGCTAATTTGTTGCCCTTGAAGTGTTTAATGAGCTTCTATCAATTATATTGTGTATTTTTGCCCCATATATTTTATATGAATTTTCAAAAATCGCCTTTTGTGCGTTTCTCAAAAAAGCCAGAAATTCAAACTTGTTCGTATTTAATAACGTTAATGTAATATTTAATCAATATTTATCAATAAATATACTATATTGTTGCACAATTACTACAGCTAAATTGTACTTAACCTTCTTAGAATTTAAATAGCACTGGCACAAAGTGTAGCCACCGTGATTTAATGCATGTTATTCTGTTCATTCGGTTACTAGTTTCAAGCTCACACGCTTTACATCAAATACCACGTAACAGCAAACGTAAAATTTATTGTAGAATTACAATCAAAACATTATGGGCTATCCTAAAATACTGCTAAATAGTAAAAATCCATAAAATAGTAAGGCTTACATGGGACGCACAAGCATACAAAAAGTGGGAAGCAGTTAGAAAACTACCAGCCTCTTAAACAAATATAACTCAATGCATGATTTCTAAATACGAAAATTTATTGAACGTGTGAATGACAATTATTGAATGGGACAAATTACGAATGTATCATCGATGTAGGGACACTATCGAATAATTTGTACACAGATAATCTAAAAAAATGTTTCAATAGCCAGAAGAATCTGGGGGAAGGGGGGGGGGGGAACTAGACCAATATAAAGTAATTCTGAAAGTAAGAAATATAACACCATCTGAACCCTCCTAGTCTTTGCATTTCTTTTTATAATAACGAATTGATTTAAGAACTTGAATCTACTAATTTTGCTGTAAGTACATAGCTACATATATGTTTAAAACTATGTATATCAGTGCTGTAACATATTTGATGTAAAGTGTGAGTTTAAAACTAGTAATTGGATTGAACAAAATAACATGCATTAAATCACAGTAGCTACACTTTGTGCAAGGGGCTACGTAAGTTCTAAGAAGGTTAAGTACAATTTATCTGTAGTAATTGTGTAACAATATAGTATATTTCTTTATAAATATTGATTAAATCTTTTTTTAAAGTGATTAAATAAGAAAAAGTTTAAATTTCTGGCTTTTTTGGGAAACACAAAAAAGACCATTCATACAAAATATCTGGAGCAAAAATACACAATATAATTGATAGCAGATCATTAAGCACGTCATGGGCAACAAGTTATCAGATTTTCAGATTTTTAAAAAATGGCTTTTTTGAGTAATCACACTTCAAAAATCGTAATTTTTGAACATTTTCAAATTTCAAACTCTAAATTCTGAGGTGATATGTATCTCAGGATTACAATAAAATTTGATACAAAACTTCCATAACAGTACTTTAGATTGCCACCTCTGTTTTGTCAAAAATAATTTCTTTCATAAGAAAAAAAATCATAAAATCGGTAAAATGTGATTTTTTCACTTCAAAAACAATTTTTTTTTCTTTATCAATGAAGCCAACTAGAGTTTTAAAATTAGTGTCTGAATAAAAAACCTTTTCTTAACTGTTTATAGAAAAAAAAATTATTTGAATCTGTTAAAAACTTTTGAAACAGAGGCCATTTTAAAAGTGAGTGTTTTGCTGATGTTCTGAAAACTGCCAATTTTGTTCCAAATTTTAAAAGTCTGTAACTACAAAAAAAATTTTTTTTTTTTTTTTTTGAAAAATCCTTTTGGGATATTTTATATGTCCCTTAGTTGTAACTACTGTTTTTTTTTTTTTTTTTAAATCCGTGAGGGTCATGTGACAAGTTTTAGACCTGCCTGCCTGATTTGAAATGGAATGGCTCACCAGGAATGTACAGTACCATGCTCAAAAGTGTTTGGCAGCCAATGGTTTGCAGTTTGATAATTTACGGCCTTTATTCCCAGCCGATTTGAACTTTCGAACTGTAGATCAAAAGCTTCCTCTACAGGACGCTCAAATTGGCTTTTCGACTATTTGACGAAGGTTCGCATTGGTTGGTGAATAAAGCTGTTATTGAAATGACATGAAGGTGTGTTTGAGACGTAACTATTAACTTTATATTGGTGTAATACTAAACAAGAAGTTCCGTCTAGAACTATACGAGCCTACTTTCCCGTATACACCAAATTCAAATTTATAATCTAGCTATCTCTTTCTCTCTCTTTCTCATTTAGCTTTAGTTCTTAATTTTTTCAAATATACCTTTTTCAACAGACAATACATATTCGTTCACGCATTCATTTTTTCCTTTATTCAGCCATCCATTTATGCATTCATTCGTTTACTGATTCAAATGTTTATTCATTCATTTACTCATTCATGTATTTATTCCCTCATTTATTCATTCTTTTCCTCATTCATTTATTCATTGATTCATTCTTTCACTCATTCATTTATTCACTGAGAAATATCCTTAAAAATTCCGATAAAAAATTTCATAGAAAAATAGGCTCCTTAGTTCTGGAAGAACTTTCTATTTGTACATGTTCTACGTTATAAGAGCTTTCCGATAAAGTTTGTTCCAAGCAAATCGATCCTTTAGATCAGGATTTATATAGGATTGAAATTTCCCCGTAAGCGCTAATTTTTTGAACTGTTCAAAAATGAACAAAATCTGTTCAAATTTATATTTCACGCCAAGCGCTTCTTCCAGTAAGCTTGTTCATTGGAATATGGATCTTGTACCCAGAGTGTACATAATTTGCTTCATTTTCGCCCATAGGCGCTAATGTTAAATTTTTTTGAACTGTTCAAAATTGAACGAACAATTGTTCAAATAAAAAAGTAAAATATAGAAATGAGATTTTCTCGCCGAGATCTTTCGAATGCAAAAAGAATTTTTCGAATCGGACTATTCGTTCAAAAGTTATTAGGGGGGGGGGGGACAGACTGACAGACCGACAGACCGACAGACACACATTTTCCCCATCTCAAAACCCTACTTTCAAATTTTTTATTTTTCAATCTTTATTTAATTACTTCACTTTTTTTTTGACTTTTCTTTATTTTTAACGATATTTTTACGATACATTAAGCCTTCTTTCATGCTTTATTATTATTTTTTTTACTTTTACGTGAAAGTAGGCTAAAAAGCAGACATTTTAGTTTATAGTGTATACATATATTTTTTGAACACTCCCGTATAATCCGTAAAATAGCAAAATAGTAATGTAACGTCCGGACCAATTTCCATAAAGAACTGGTAATGAAATCTAAGTAGCAAATACACATTACAATAAACATCCTACATTACAACATGTATAAAATATATATGTTGCTTTCTTCAATAATAACTATTACTTATATAATGTTTATTTGGAAATATTTCTGTATTATCATTAAAAATCTCTCTCTCTCTGTAGCTTACTTAGCATCTACCTATGCTGAAGACTGGCCAATTCCTTTCTGTGCATACTATCAGCTGCAGTGCATTGGATCGGCTTTCGTGTTTGCTATTTCTCCTTACTTGTGCTCAGAAATCAAGGTTTGCTTACTTGCTGCAGCCCTTGCTCTAGCCCTGGTCCCGTATACAGCTCTAGAATTCCGTATTCATCAAAGAAGCAGGGCACAAACCAATACCACAGCCCTTTAAATAAATGCACATCTGGGGAAAGTCCTGAAGTGTGTATCTGGAGTATTTGGGCAAAATAGCACAGAAGTACAAACAAAGAAAAGGAAAAGGTCAAGCTGATATAATTCACTAAAAAATGATCAAATAAAGGTTTCTTTTTTTTTATTTAATTAGTGTAAGTCACCAGTGGATAACGGATGAAACGTAGTAGTTAATTAAAAAGATTAATATTTATTCTGTAAAAACAATTTCCTCTGTGTGTGTGTGCTTTTTTTTTTTTTTTTTTTTTTCCTGTTTTGCTTTAATGTTCCAGTATCAGCATCTTTGCAACTTTCTATTTGCATTGAACATTTCAAATTACTTCATTCTAACATCGGTGAAAGAACATAATTTCGTCGCTAAAAGAGTAAATAAATAAAGTAAAATAAGAGAGAGAGAAAATATAATCATTTTATTGACAGTGCATCAGAACAAACATAGACAGGTTTACTTAAGTTTAGCTATTATAACACGTACAAGATCCTCGATTACATCTTTTCTTACAAAATATTTATTAAAGCACTGACAATTTTATCCAAATTTAGAGTTTGAATTCGACATTTGTATTCAGATTTATTGTTTTTAAGATTTTACGAAAAGTTGACCTCAGCTTTGGCGAGAGAGATTTGGCGTTAAATTAGTGTTCTATATTAAACTACAGTTTATCATTCAGAAAGATTTCACGTTATGAAAAAAATAACATTTACAAAATAACAAGAAGTTCCGTCTAGAACTATACGAGCCTACTTTCCCGTACACACCAGCTTCAAATTTATATTCTAGCTATCTCTCTCTCTCTTTCTCGTTTAGCTTAAGTTCTTAATTGCTTGAGATATGCCTTTTTCAACGGTTAATACGTATTCATTCAATCATTCATTTATTCAGTCATTCATGTATTTATTCACTCAGTTATTAATTCATTCTTTTGCTTATTGATTTAATCATTCATAATTCAAAAATATTCTTGAAATCTCGAACAAAATATTTCATAGGAAAATAGGCTCGTTAGTTCTAGATGAACTTTCTATCTGTACATGTTCTACGTTATAAGAGCTTTCCGATAAAGTTTGTTCCAAGTGAATCGGTCCGTTAGATCAGGATTTAGATAGGATTGAAATTTCCCCATAAGCGCTATGTTAATTTTTTGAACTGTTCAAAAATGAACAAAAACTGTTCAAATTGATATTTCACGCCAAGCGCTTCTTCCAGTAAGCTTTTCCATTGGAACATTTATCTTGCACCCAGAGTTTACATCATTTGCTTCATTCTCGCCTATAGGCGCTAATGCTAAATTTTTTTGAACTGTTCAAAATTAAACAAAAAATTGTTCAAATCAAAAAGTAAATTATGGAAATGAGTTGTCCTCGCCGAGATCTTTTGAATGCAAAAAGAATTTTTTGAATCGGACAATTCGTTCAAAAGTTATTAGGGGGGGGGGGACAGACCGACAGACAGATCGACAGACACACTTTTTCCCCATCTCAATACCCTACTTTCAAATTTTTTAATTTTCAATCTTTATTTAACTACTTAACTTATTTTTGACTTTTCTTGATTTGTAACGATATTTTCACATATATTAAGCCTTCTTTCATGCTTTATTATTGTTTTTTTTTACTTTTATATGAAAGTAGGCTAAAAAATAACAAAAATCATATTTACTAAATCCCTTAATTTGTTAATAATATAGAACGGATATGCTCTAACTGCAAGTATTCGTTGGATTTGAAGTAAGAACTTTGTAATCCATCAACACATATGTTTCATTTAGTACTGAAGATAGGATGGACTAGATTGAATTGGAATAGCCGTATTCGTATTCAATCAGCCACTCTAGATCACAAGTGGCTGAATAAAAATTTCATTACTGGTCGCCTTTCAAGCAAACTACTGTAATACCAATGATCTCAGGATTACAATAAAACTAGCTTTTGTTTATTCTAAATAATGATAGTTATTGTTTTGAAGATCTTAATTACTTTATGCGACTCTTGCAATGAATACTGGGGATCTGTTGGAGCGGAAAACGAGTACGGAGCAGTAAAGCAACGAAATTTTGCACGAAACTACAGCAGTGCAGGAGCAAAAAACACTTGCACACAATGTCACCAGCTGATCTCGAAGTAAGAACTATATTAATGAGGTTGTTCCTTGGAAGTTTGAAAATGTTGGATTCAGTGTAATTTGCTCAGGCCCGTCATTTAGGAAGGTTAGGGAGTAATTGCCCCTCCTATTTTTACAGCAAAATGCATTTATACATGCGTGTATTTTGTTGTTTTCCACATAATATTTATTTAAAATGTAACCAGCCCCCCCCCCCCCCCCTCCTGCTCTGAAAAAAATTTGAAATGATGAACCTGAGTTTACCACATCAGCAAATAAATGCTTAACTCAACTTGTCTGCATATAGAATATAATATTTTTCGCGTAGTTAGCTGTGAAAAGCTTTGACTGTTATATGTAAAAATAATTAAAGCGTTTCAATAGCGTTGTATTTTACAAGAATAGACTCAGTTTGCAAATGATAGATCAGAGGTCGCCAAACTGTTGATCGCGATTTACTAGTAGCTCGCGGGTACATTTTAGGGAGATCGCGATCGCACTCAGGTAGTTAACCTGCACATCACGCCATTGAGTGCTAGTTGATTTTTTTTTTTTTTTGTTTCTTTCACAAATATTCGAATTGAATAGCTGTGGCTCAGAAATAAATTCAAATATAATTTTTGTCGGCATAAATGTAAGAGGCTATCCCAGTCTCTCTCGAAAGTAACAAATGAATGAGAGGAGATTTCAAAACAAAAAAGCTTACTTTTGTCCTTTTCTTTTTTTTCCCCTCCTTTTTCTTTCTTTCTTTTCGTAGCTAACAGTAGCATTTAAAAAACGGTACGGTGCTCAGTGGCTTCAAAGTTTGGCGACCACTGTGATAGATTATATTTGGGAAGCGAAAAGGAATTATTTTTGCCAAAGTTAAATATTTTTCTGGAACAGCTGCAGAGAAGAGTACTTTTCTCGAATTGTACTAAATCGAAAAAATTAAACCTTATTCTTTTGTTTTTTTGTTTTTTTTTTTTGTAAAAAAGAAAGAAAGTAAAAAGTCAAAAAGTCCCTGTTGTTCTATCATACACAGATAACCTAACCACAATTATTTCGTTGCTTCTATCAAAAGTTACTGATAATTTATTGCCATTCTTCACTTCATAAAAAAGAATATGTATCGAAAATACAAATTAAACAATATGAATACGGAAGAAAATGAAATATTCATGAATATTTTTTTCAAATTCATGTAAGCAAAACAAGTTTAATGGAAGACATTTTGATTTCTAAACTGTTTCTGCTTTAAAAAAAAATATATCCCATGTTTATTTTCTAGAGTACATTAAATGCAGCCGTCGTCGTTAATGGTAAACAAAGACGGCATAGAAGTTGACTGCATGGTGATAAAATACTGGTTGCTATTCAAGATTAAAAATCAAGTATTTTATAGAAAAAAGTTTGTAAATTGTTAATAAAAAACGTATATTTTATTCGAAAAGTTTATCACCATGGAAAATACAGACATGACAAAATTGAAAGTATTTTGTCTCATTCATTTGATGTCACTGAATAAATAATTTTTAAAATATTGCTTATGTTCATTTCATCATAAATACAACATACATGTCGTACCATCTCCACACCTGGTTGACCAACACTCGGGTGATGAAGTCACTTTTAAAAGTATCTGAGTTTTATCTTTTATGAACATTGAATGTTTTTTGTTTTACAGTTTTTAAGTGTTTTATAGTAAAAAATTCTTGTTAATAGAAACACAAATATTATTCAAAACTTTTTTCAGCATGAATAATATAGACTAGAGAAAACTAAAGAAAATTTATCTCATTCATTTGTTTCAAATGGTAAATCTTACTGAATAAAAAATTTTCAATTATTGTCTCCTATTCTAATTTCATCTTAAATTCTACATGCAAATCTTGTTATCTAAACACTGGGTTGACAGAACACTCAGGTGATGAAGTCACTTTTTAAAAAGACATTGTTTTCTTGTCTATGGATACTCAACGCACTACAATTATCTCTTAGGGTGCTTTTACACCAGAGGCGACAAAGACAAAAGACTTGTCTTTTCTTATCTGCGCAAACGCAGAACATATTTTTCAAGGCAAAAATATGCCTTGCGCTTGCGCAGATGAGAAATGACAAGTTTTTTGTCTTTTTCGCCTTTGGTGTGAAAGCATCTTTTAGGGTCCTTTAGGGTACATTCACACTAAAGGCAACAAAGACATTTTGCCTCCGTCAAATTAGGGATGACCATTAGAGATGAGTTCGGACTCACTTTTGCAGGCCCGAGCCCGAAGATTTGAAGTCCAAGCCCGAGTGATTCTGTTCTGTGTCAAAGCCCGAGCCCGAAATGATTTTATAAAGTGTTGTTAATAGATGTGGTGATACGTCGATTAAATGTAGGCTTTTTGTCGCCATCGCAATTAGTTCTAATGACTTTTTTTTACATTTCAAATAAAGAATAAATATATTTTTAAACTATCATGAAAGGCTCCAGTTGAGATTAAATTCTGCTGAGCTAAAATGCATGAAAAATATTCGGTTTGGAAGCATTTTCGCGAAGTTCTTGATTTGCAGTCGAATTTAAAACTGGAATATATTCAGTGCAACTATTGCAGTTAGGAAACCTAATAAGAGGGGTCTCTAATCTGGAACAAATTGAAAATGAAAGTGGACACAAGACTAGCAAAAAACCATTAGTCCGGACTGTAGGTTGATGCATGAATATTTTACCATGAGCCCGAGCTCAAGAGTAACTGGAAAATGTAGAGGTCGGGCTCGGGCTAAGCCTCTAATGACCATACGTACCCAAATGAGCCATTGTGATTGCGAAAATGTAGCTGAATTCCGCTCTAACATCAGCAAGGCATGAATTTTTCGCAGCTAGAATCTTTTGTCAAATTTTTACTCAGTACTTTACTTAGATGTGCTATATACTTTAATGGTAGACATGAAACTGTTAGAAAATCAATAAAATGGACAGAATGATATTTTGTTTGACCACTGGAGGAGGGGGGAAGACTTTATAGCTATTTTAGCTTCTTGGCAATTTTCTTGTTGTATTATCTATGAGAGAGATGAGGGGGAAAATTTAAATACTTCCATAACGTTCGGCTCCTCATTACTGAAGTAGTGAAGCAGAAAGGGCCCCCATATAAGTTTTTGCCCCGGACCCCAATTAGGCTCAGTGGGGCCCTGCCCATAAATCAATTTTGCCTATTTTTTTTTTAACAACGTCCGTATGTGTATACATTAGGGTGGGCCGAAAAAACTTTTTTTATTATTTCGAAGTTGTAATAGCGCGGAAAATTTGCGAATTATATAGAAATGAAAACATTTTTAAAAATTATTAAAATCGGTTGACATCTTCCGGTCGTGCATAGGCCCTAAAGTTTGACAAAATATGAAAAAAATCTAATTTTCAATATATTTTTAAAAATTTTTGAATTAGATGTTTTCGTAATGTAATAGTTTGTAACGTCTTCAAATAGAGTTCAAAAATATTGTGTTTTAATTTGGTTTAGATAACTTGATGTCAACTGGTCTAAACCAAATTAAAACACAACGTTTTTAAGCTCTAATTAAAGACGTTACAAACTATTACATTACGAAAACATTTAATTCAAAAATTAAAAACAAAATTCGCAAAAATGAGGTTTTTTCATATTTTGTCAAACTTTAGGGCCTTATCGCGACCGGAAGATGTCAAACTATTTTGATAATTTTTCTTTCTTTTTTATTTTCTATATAATTCGCAAGTTTTCCGCGCTATTACAACTTCGAAATAAAAAAAAAAAGTCTTTTCGACCCACCCTATATAGTATACGTACGGATGTACATTGTTTTACTGCTCTTTTTGGACTTACCTCGCTAACATTTAATTAACTTATAATGAAATAAAGCTCACACTATTCTTATAGAGTTGAGAAAACTCTCTAATTAATTATATAGTTTGAGGAAAGCTTTAGAAAATTGAATTTAAAACCTTATAACTCAAATTCGAATTGACTTCGGAACAGCAAACAAATTCCACTTTGCATAGAAAAATGAGCACTTTCGATTGCTACATAATTGTATCATGTGCAAGGATTTTTTTGCTACCCTCCCCCCATATATGTGAGTTTATAAGAAAATTTTTACTCAAATATGGAACAAAAATGAATTTACGTATCAGATATATTCTTCGATTTTGTCTCTAAACATGTCCGATGCTAATGGAAACAAACTAAAGTTTTTAGCCAAATCCAAAAGTAATTTTCGAATCTATAAAAGATAAACAGACAGATGTTGATATACATGAGATTCTGACATTGGTAAAATGACTAGGACCAGTCTAGCTGGGCTCAGAGCCTGTTGCTGGTTGCCCTTTTGCTCTTGTATTTGTATATATTTAGATGAAATAAAACGCTAAATAAGGCTATGGCAGATGACGTGCTCCGTGTATTTACATTTCAAATTACCTTTTTAAATTTTAAATTAAATTTGAAGCTTCTTCTGTTGTAATTTTTTGTTGTTAGCGAAAATATTATGATGTGCCACGTTGCAGTTCGGCGTTTGGATGAGCGAATGGAGCAGGAACGTCCTGTTGTAAAAAGGAAATGTATAAGTCTTCATGCTTTTTTTTGAATTGGCCGTCGTCTAGACTCTAGAGGTATAAATGAAATCTAGAATAATACCTATACAAGGGATGATTTTTTAAAATTACTTTTTAATTAGTTGTTTTATTTGAGTTACTAATAGGGCAGCAAACATATGAATTCACGAGCACTATTTTTGAAATTGTTTTTTCAATAGCGCAAAAAAGTTTTGGATTGGTATGAGAAATATATGTACAAATTTTGAATTAATCAATAAATCTTTCAGTTCCGTTTGTTGATTGAAATGTACAAAATTCGCCAAAAAATATGGAAATTTATAGAAATATTAAAATTTACAGATTTTCCACTTTCTCATTACGATAGCCAGATAAATTGAAAGAAAGTACGATAAATGCAATTGCAAAATTCGAAATTTATCAATAAATACCTTCCAGTTCCAATTTGGAATTAACATACGAAAAATTAGCCAAAGATAAGTAATTTTTCATATTTTTTACTCTTTTTTTCGCGTTAACGCGAGAAAAGTGGAAAATGATAGCAGAAAAATGTGTCCAGTATCTTTAAAATAAATAAATGTATATCTTCTAATACCATATTGTAATTCGAGTCAGGAAGACTTTTGAAATCGGGCAAAAGCAGAAAATACATTTAAAATGCCGTATGCCTTCATTTGCCAGTCCACAACTTTCTTGCATTATCTGGAAAACAAGTTATGAAAAAATCATTTTTACTCTCGGTCCATTTGTATGTTAATTTATCATCTCCTTATTCCCATTACAATCATATTTCCGAGAACCATCTTACTACTTTACGCGAACCACCGGTTGGGAAGCACTGGTCTAGAGCAGGATTTCTCAACCTTTTTCGACTTGTGGCCCCCTTAGAAGCCACAAATTCTTCCGTGGCTCCCCTTCAGTAGCACAAAAGGAATTTTTCTTTGGGGGGGGGGGAGGGCAAACTAAAGATGAGGGATGAATCAGATATCCGATGTCCCACGTCCTGACGGATCCGCATTGGAGATCCGACTCTGATTTCTGCGACCCATAAATTCCAATCACATTTTTAAAAATCCAAACATTCCAAATACATTGTCAATTTTCTATTTATTTATATTTTTTCAATACATGCTAATTAAGTAATTTTTTAAAATCAAATTTGGCATGCAAAATAACAGAATCTTTCGTGCAGTCGTGGTGGGATCCCTGATATTTCGAAAGCAGTCGGACACTGGACATACCGAAAGGAGGGTATCCTTTCGGTGCGCCCTTGCACATTGTCATAATTTTATTTATGTGTGATCATGCATAAAATAGAGTACAAAAGCACTAAAAAAGTAAAAAAGAAGCACTACTTTAAGAACAAGTAACATAGCTAAGACTATTCAAGCACACCATGAGTTATGATCAATAAAGGACACGACAAAAACTAACCAGAACACGTAACATCAAAAGAAGACGCACCAAAGACAAATTTTAAATTAAACAGATATTTTTGATATGTAAACATACAACCCAACGGATAAAATGTAGAGCTGAACTAGAAAATTTCTCAGCGTAAAATTCCAAAACTGAATAGGTAAAATAAGGAGTGTAAAGTAAACTGAAAATAAAAGTTGAAGATTTATGTTTCTATAATCATTTACTGTCGACAGGGTGGCGTAGTGGTAAGATGCAGGTCTCGTATGCCCAAGATCGCAGGTTCAAACCTGGCCCTAGCCGGTGGATTTTCAAGATGCAGAAAATCGTCTGCGTCCATGTTGTATGATTATGCGGCATGTCAAAGATCCCTGCAGTATCCGTTTGGCATAGATACTCTCGGCTAAATTAAATTCCTAGTGTTGATTGCATCAACGAGAGCTCAGGTGCCCCATCTAAGGGAAACTAAGCGTCAAAAAAATTGCGGCAATGGTACCACACTCATTGTGGTGCCGCTGAAAGAGTTGTACCAATCTCTGGGGACGCACTAGGTCTGCAGTGGTTGATGACCAATACTGCAGCCCCATTATAAAGAAAAAATAATAATCATTTGCTGTATCAATTTGAAAATATTAGCAACTATGTCTTTTCAAAAGCAAATAATGTGTTTTTAATTTGTTGAATTCATCAATTGAATCAGACAGTCCAGTCATCAAGGTAAAATCTAAAAAAGATTTTCTTCGTTTTTACCGGAAGAAAAACGAATGAAAAGTGCATTCAGAAAACCTGCAATTTTTTCAGTTTTTTGACTTGAACATTTTATTTTTAGCGTTATCGGTTTTAAAGTAAACGCGGTAATATCCCCCCCCCCCCTCAGGTGTTAATTTTAAACACTTTTCACCTGTTCAAAAGTAGCCTTAAAATAATTACTAAAACAAAAAATCCTTTTATATACGCACTCAACATCAGAAGTTCTTTTTAATGAAACAACTCCAAAGCCGATCCTGCTATTAAATAAGGATTAATAAAGAATTCAATTTTCTCGTAAATCTCAATGCTGTTCAATGCTACAAAGCGAAAAGTGAAGTATGAGAATGATATGTGGATCTTTCCTGGCGCTTTTGCTTCGGATTATTCCTTGCGAAGTCATTAGGATAGTAGGTGACCGACACACACCTCCTCCAAATAATAAGCCTGCTCTCATGCTTTTTAAATATTTATTGACTTAATTAATTTTATCTGTTGAATACTTTACAGGACATTAGGGTTTCGTTCATGATTTTATTTATTTATATTTTTCTCCTGTAAAAACTACTTTTATAGTAAAGAACGCTAATGATGAAACACACCGAACAGTTTTGAAATTCAAAAAGTGTCTTACTGTAAAATTGAAGATACATGATTAGGAAAATTGAAATTCAGTTTGCTCTTTTCTTCGATGAAAACCAACTCACGTAAGAAATTTCATGCCTTTGCGCTGTTTTAAGCGCTGAATTTTGTGTCTTTTATATTGAAAGATTTGGTTAAAATTTATTGCGAATGTTTTACTTTTATGATGAAAGATTTAGAAGTTTGAAAAGAGTCAGCCATGGCCCTCTTCACAGAGTTAGTGACTCCCCTAGTTTCATATTTCTCCTGTGGCCCCTAGATTTTTTCTGCGCTCCCCCCCCCCCCCCCAAGGGGGCCATGGCTCCTGTTGAGAAACCCTGGTCTAGAACTATATGGCTTATAAAAATTAATCAGATGGATTTCGTGCGAAATGAGTATTCTGTGAGTTCCTCTGAATATTTTTGTATGGAAAACTTTTATTTATTAGTCCGTTGTTAACGACTGTGTTTTCCTAGAAGCCGGAAAGCAAACGTTTGCATAAACGCATAAGCTGTCAGTTTCAAGTGCTATTCCTACAAAAACCAGTTTATTGTTTATTTCTTATTTATGATAAATGTTCCTTTAAATCCCGTTTTTGTCCCTGATTTTATAAAAACCTGAAATTGCTGTGGATTGAAGCATTGAACTTATATGAATATGGAATATAAATTAATACGATTAAAAGTTCTTCTGCCGCCTTTTTTCTTTTGGTTATGATTGCGTTCCATTTTACCATTTTCCTTAGCTGCAAACTTATTTCATTATATTCAGTCCTTAATACTCGTTATTATTTATTAAATATTGCTATTAATTAATTTCTATCACTTTTTCAATTACATTTATATACTAAGTTATACATTTATATACTTACTTTTATATACTAAGATAAACTCTCGTTCACTGTTTTGGTCAAATATTACAGTTGTTAGGAATGATGAACTGAGTTCGTGGGCTGTAGACTCCACTTTGGGTTGATCGGGTCCTGAAAACATACTCAACATTGGTTTGTTTCATGCAAAGAATTGTGCAGACATTTATAGATATATTAGGTTACAATTCAGTAACTATGACTTGTAGTATGAAAAGAATTATGAATTAGACATTTCACTTACTTTATCATTTCCTTATAAACATCATGTACGTATGTGTTAACTGAAATACTGAAATATAGACGCCTAAAATTACTGTTTGTGCAATGTCCTCAACTACCATAAATAATCACCTTTTTTTTTTTTTTTTAATTTGAAAAATTAGCATCTAGACAAAAATGTAATACTTTAAGGATTCATAAAACCTTAAATTGAGAGAAAAGTGCTATCTGTCATCCGTCATTTCAAAATTTTCCTGGTGGAGGGAGAGGCGAAGGTATATTCAATGCATATCATAGATAGAAAGGAACAAAATACATAATGTATAAATATTGTATATCGGGTTGAAATTCACCCCCCCCCCCCCTTTTCCTCCTCATCGCGTAAAACAGACGAAAATTAAGTTAAACACTGGACATTGTAATTGTCAGTACAAGATTCACCTGAATTTTCGGGACAATTTCTCGAAGAAAAATTTTTTTCATATAACCCATAAAATATGACACCGAGCTAAAATTATGCGATGATTGGATGAATGAAAATGAGTGAATAGTGAATGAATGAGTGAACAGATGAGAGAAAGAGACAATGGTCGAATGATTGAATGAGTGTAAATGAATCTAAGGAAGAGGGAATGAGCGAATGATTGAATGAGTGCCTGAGTTAATGTTATTCACAACGTTCTCTCACAGCAGTCCGGATCTGGACTCACTCACTCACTCATTCATTCATTCACACAATTATTTATTCATCTCTTTAATTATTTATAAACAAATATAATAACAGACATTTTTATCCTTGCGAAGAGGAAAAACGATCCCATAATGGTTTTCGTAATGGCTTCATTTGTGATCGACAAGTCTTCTCTTTTTCACTCCATGGTTCTTTGCACTCCTTCTAAAGCTTCCATCCAAGCTGTGTTGTTAAATCCTCTCAGTTATGTGCTGGACTGGACGTTAGTTAGTTCCATGGTTAGTTCACATCCACTGCAAATGGGCAAATTGGTGACGTCACGCCAGGAGGCGTGGAGATCTGACGTCACTCTGTTAAAGCCGCATGCGCGTAGACTTCCCGTTTTCGTTTTCTGCGTTGAGTGTGTGAGAGCAGAGATCACGTTAACGCCTCTCTCTACAAGGCGTGTTTCACTCCTTAAAAATCGGTAATACGCATTCAAATTTTAAAAAGGCGTATTTTCACTCTACATTTTTAAACAACTTTTACCTTGTTAAGTATTGCAAAATAAATACAATATTCCTCCATTAAGTTAATTTTATTTTTCATTAGATAGTAGAGCTCAAAACTCGCGGTCGCCAGTCGGAAACTAGTTTTTCCTCCGATTTTTACTGGAAATTGCTTACCGTGTTTGAAATTTGAATCCTTTTCCATCCTGGAATTATTTCAATTATCTTGAAAGTTGTAAGATATTTTTTGCATGCACAACCTTAAATATGTTTATTTGTCGTTTCATTTTAACAATTAGAAACTAAAAAAAGTATAAAGATAGAAACAGCCAAAATCGTGCACGTGCTTCGCCGAAAATTGGATTCTAAGTTTAATTTTAATCCTTTTGCATCGGATACAAATTTCCATTATTTTCTAAATTAGAAGATATTTTGATATTTTTCACACATGCTACTCTAAATCTGCTTATTTTGCATTTTATTTTAATAGTTTCTGCTTTTTTTTTTTTTTTTGAACTTTGCCGGTATTAAACACGTGTTTGTCGAAAAATGCGTTTATCACTATTATTAAATCACTATTATCGTTTCATTAATTTTTTTACTTCAAATTTGATTTTATGACTGCTATTTACCTTTTAGAAAATACTAAATTTTGGATAAATAAGAAGAAATTATTAGAAAATTGTTAATTTAGCTATACGTACGCTACGCTCTGGGTCAAGGTCGCAGCAGAAGTGGTTTTCACTCTGAACTCAGATATGTGTAAAAAATGTTTATTATTATTATTTTTAAATTTTCACTCCTCCAAAAAATAAAATACTCCTCCAAGGAGTATTTTCACTCTTTGATGAAAATTTCTAGCGCGACCTCTGTGTGAGAGTATAGTTTTTGATTCTAACAGATCTAAGGAAATTAACGTTCCAGATAAGAGGAGTTTGCTCTCATTTATTATTGTTACTAGCTGACATGCCCGTCGTTGCGCGGGATAATATTGCATCATTCGCAGGCTAAGTGATGCATGTCCAAAATTCTGTTGTAAATATGTTAGGAAAAATTTTCTTTAAAAAATCCAAGAGTAGGAGATGGTCAACAGGCCTTAAAAACCTTATTTAAACAGTAAAAATCATTAAAAAACACGATTGCATTAAAACGAACAGCCTAGAGAAATTCCTTTTAGAGCAAGAATAATAGTCCATAAAAATCCACTTTAAAATGCCAACAACAGTTCATAAAATTGCCATTAAAGTAATTGCAACAGTAACTAAAATGCGCACATGCAGCGTGATAATTGTAAGAGTCCCATAGAAATCGTAATTAAAATATCTACCACAATACATCTAAAAATTCCCATCAAAATTAGAGCTGTATTCTGTTTTAAAATGCCCATCAGATGAAGAACAATTGTCCCTGAATATTTCTGCTACAATAAAAAAAAAATCCTTAAATCCCCCTATTTCAATAAAGACAACTATTCCTATTAGTCTCAAAAAATCTCCATTAGAATAAAGACGTCAGTGAGTAAAAATACCCATTACAATACTGACCTTCAAGAGCTACTGTTCCCAAAATTACCAACAGTCCATCTTAAATTCCCCATCAAAATACGAACAGCTCCTATAAATACCACTTGCAAAACCGTCAAAGGATTCCCTGAATTCAATTAAATCGCACTTTCATAAAATTCGAATAAAAACGAAAGAAAGGAAAGCATTATTTCCAAAGGCAAATGCACATTTAAGTTAGAAAATGTTTAGTACTGAACCAATCCTGACTCGTGAAATTTAAGTTGATAGAAAGAAGTAACTAAATTCTGTCCAAATAGTGCCAAATAGACAGTAAACAAAATTAAGTAAATGTTTTATAAAATAAATCACTTGAGTAAAATATGGAAGGAAAAATCAACCTCCAGATAAAGAAATTGAAAACCGTCTGCAGTTTATAATCCACAAAATATGCATAACAAGAAGTTCCGTCTAGAACTATACGAGCCTACTTTCCCGTATACACCGAATTCAAATTTACAATCTAGCTATCTATCTCTCTGTCTTTCTCGTCTAGCTTTAGTTCTTAATTGCTTCAAATATACCTTTTTCAACGGTTAATACATATTCATTCAATCATTCATTTATTAAGTCATTCATGTATTTATTCACTCATTTATTCATTCTTTCTTTTACTTATTCATTTAATCATTCATTAATTCAAAATATTCTTGAAAATCCCGAACAAAAAAATTCATAGGAAAATAGGCTCGTCAGTTCTGGATGAACTTTCTATTAGTACATGTTCTACTCCATAAGAGCTTTCCGATAAAGTTTGTTCCAAGCAAATCGGTCAGTTAGATCAGGAATTATATAGGATTGAAATTTCCCCGCAGGCGGTATGTTAATTTTTTTGAACTGTTCAAAAATGAACAAAAATTGTTCAAATCAATATTTCACGCCAAGAACTTCTTCCGGTGAGCTTTTTCATGAGAACTCAGATCTTGCACCCAGAGTTTACATAATTTGCTTCATTTTCACCCATAGCTGCTAATATTAAAATTTTTTGAACTGTTCATAATTGAACAAAAAATTGTTCAAATCAAAGTAAAATATAGAAATGAGATGTACTCGCCGAGACCTTTCGAATGCAAAAAGAATTTTTCCAATCGGACAATTCGTTCAAAAGTAATTAGGGGGGGACAGACCGACCGACACACTTTTTACCCATCTCAAAACCCTACTTTCAATTTTTTTTATTTTTCAATCTTTATTTAATTACTTAACTTATTTTTGACTTTTCTTGATTTCTAACGATATTTTCACGATACATTAAGCCTTCTTTCATGCTTTATTATTATTTTTTTTTTACTTTTACTGGAAAGTAGGCTAAAAATCGGCTGCTCGTCAAAATGCTAAAAATCGCAAGCAATAAATTTTAATTCGTTAAAAGAAACAAGAAGTTCCGTCTAGAACTACACGAGCCTACTTTCCCGTTATACACCGAATTCAAATTTATAATCTAGCTATCTCTTTCTTCTTTAGCTTTAGTTCTTAATTATTTCAAATATACCTTTTTCAACGGATAATACATATTCATTCACTCATTCATTCTTTCCTTTATTCAGCCATTCATTCATTTATTCATTCGTTTACTCATTCATGTCTTTATTCATTTATTTACTCATTCATATATTTATTCCCTCATTTATTCATTCTTTTCCTCATTCATTTATTCATTGATTCATTCTTTCACTCCTTCATTTATTCATTAATTCATGCTTTCACTCATTCATTTATTCATTGAGAAATATCCTTAAAAATCCCGATAAAAATTTTTTATAGGAAAATAGACTCGTTAGTTCTGGGTGAACTTTCTATTTGCACATGTTCTACGTTATAAGAGCTTTCCGATAAAGTTTGTTCCAAGCAAATCGGTCCGTTAGGTCAGGATTTATATAGGATTGAAATTTCCCCGTAAGCGCTATGTTAATTTTTTGAACTGTTCAAAAATGAACAAAAACTGTTCAAATTGATATTTCATGCCAAGAACTTCTTCCAGTGAGCTTGTTCATGGGAACTTGTATCTTGTACCCAGAGTTTACGTAATTTGCTTCATTTTCACCCATAGGCGCTAATGTTAAAATTTTTTGAACTGTTCAAAATTGAACAAAAAAATGTTCAAATCAAAAAGTAAAATATGGAAATGAGATGTCCTCGCCGAGCTCTTTCGAATGCAGAAAGAATTTTTCCAAATTGGACAATTCGTTCAAAAGTTATTAGGGGGGGACAGACCGACAGACACACATTTTCCCCATCTCAAAACCCTACTTTCAAATTTTTTATTTTTCAATCTTTATTTAATTACTTCCCTTTTTTTTGACTTTTCTTTATTTTTAACGATATTTTTACGATACATTAAGCCTTCTTTCATGCTTTATTATTATTATTTTTTACTTTTACGGGAAAGTAGGCTAAAAATGAAATGAATTTTTAGAGTTTGTTTCACTCATAAAACGGCATGAATAAAGATAAAACATAATTTTTTCAATATTACGTTAACAAAAATCATCTAGTTGACAAAAGACAAAAGTACTATTTATTTCGGCGAAAACACGCAATTTGAGCAGATAAATTCAGAGGTAAGCCTTGCTTTAAAGTTCGAAAATTACTTTAAATGAATATTACGCGTGTTCTATTCGTTCTACGAACTTCTGAAAGAGATCATATTGTGCCGTTTTTTACGGGCATCAGTATGCTGCAAAAATCGAAAAGGTGTGACGTTTCTTCGATGAGATATTCCTGAAATTAACAGTTTTGCTTAAATTGGAATAAAAAAAGAACAAATTCGAATTTTAGGAAAAACGCTTCGAGGTGCACGAGGAACTGACCCAAGGTACCTGTAACCGAAATTTCGTACTTCTGGACCGTTCCATCTCGCCAGGAGGCGATCGACAGACAGACAGACACACACACACACAAACTTTCGGTTTTATTTATATAGAAGACTAGCGGTACCCGCACGGCTATGCCCGTGTTAAAAAATGAAAAGACCAGTCGGTTTGCCATTGTGTATATAGTGATAACTTTTTTAGGTGCAAATTATGTTATTTTATTAAAATGTATAGCATTCCATATAATTAAAGATTAGCTGCCCATGGCAATCAGCCGGAGATCCTACACATTTAAGCATTTTTTTTACAAAACACACACAATAAAAAAGGGAAAAGGAAAGAAAGAAACGAAATAAAACAAAAAAGAAAATATTTGAAAAAAAAAAACGCATTTTGTTTGTTTTGCTCAAGTACCCACACAAAAAGGAAGATTATAATAAATTAGAATAATTTTAATTAATAAATTTTTAGTACAGTTAATTTTTATCTATTATTTATTGACAAAGCCGGGTCCAGACGCTACGTTTTGTACAACCTTTTGTCTGCGCAGTCTTAAGACTAAATGAAAACGTTGCAGTTTTTTATGCGTCTACATAGTGCAGAGATATCTGTATATTTCACTCAGTTTCGTGCGATATCGTCATGAAGGAGGTACTACTCTGGTCAATTATGACATGGTGTTATGTTAAAAAAAAAGACTGGAACGTCTCAGAAGAACCCGGCGTTCAAAGTGGTCAAATGATTACATAAAATAAATATTTTTTTGTTGCCTGTTCTGGTGGTTCGACAACTGCAATCTCTTTATTTTCATCCATGGTATTCCTAGACTGCCTTGGTGTCTCCTGATCATTTAGGAAATGTAACAAATCAAAGTACCAGAGAGATGGCTTGTAAATTTCGTCTCCAACCCCAAATCGAATCGATTTATTAACTTTTGCCAATTATTTCCGGTAAACACTTCTCAAAGAATTAATTACTTACAAATGTTTCTCTGTTTGCGGTTGCATCAATGTCTTTGATTTTTTCCACTAAACTCTCATAAGCCTCCCCCTTTTTATCCTTGTCACTATACTCCTTGGATTTTACACGCCAAACGCGTGGGAAACTTTCGCATAATGCAATAAATTTTGTGAGAAACTCCCGAGAACATTGCCGAAAGTCGGCCATTGTCGCCTGACGAATTGAAACTGAGAAACAAAATGAATCGGAAAGGGGTGCTACCGTCTACATGTGCCGATTTGTCTGCACAGTTCAAAGACATATGCTTTCTAGCTCAGTTATCGCTGCAACTGTACAGTCTTCGCACCGGACTCAAAACTGCGCACTTTTCCAATCTACACGCAACGTTTTATCTGCAATGTGTTGAACTGCGCAGAAAAAAGGTTGTGCAAAACGTAGCGTCTGGACCCGGCTTAAAACAGAAAGACGAAATTTTGTAGCCTGCGGAATAAACCTTTCATCCGAGCTCAAATAGGAAAATAACATATGTGCTAATTCACTGGAGAAAAAAAAAGTAAATAAATGAAAGTATAAATAGTAATAATAAGCTGGAATAACAAAAATCGCTATAAAGGATAACATTTCTTTTAAAAACCCCTGTGCAGTATGGAAAATAGTAACGTAAAATACATGTCAAAATAAGGAAATCAAAACGAAGCTATCAATCGCCTGTGAGACGCAGGAAATAAATTTTAATTCGTTTTAAAAAAATAATAATCAAAATCCAAAAAAAGAAATAAATAAATTAAAAATCGGCTGCTTCTCAAAATGCTAAAAACCGCAAGCAATAAATTTTAATTCATTAAAAGAAAAAAGGATCAATAGTCAGTCGGCATGGCAACAATTAAAATTAAAGTTAATTACCGTGAAAAAATAATTTCGAACTGCAGAGAAAAATGCTTATAACTTTTTTTCTAGTTAATTTAGAGGCTTCGAATTTTCGCACAAGGAGCGAAACTCCTTCCGTGGTAGTTTTTTACGCGCTTTTCATCGGTATCAAGCTCGAAGCGATGCGATAATTCCTTCCCATAGAAAATGACTATTTTATGAAACTTTTGGCTATAAATTGGAATAAAAGAAGAACAAATTCGAATTTCAGAAAAAACTCTCCGAGGTGCACACCCCCATGTTCCAAACTAATTTCGTGCCAAATTTCATGAAAATCCGCTGGACGGTCTGGGCCCTACGCTGGACACAGACAGACACACACACACACACACATACTTGCTGCTTTATTAGCCTACTTTCCTGTAAAAGTAAAAAAAAATAATAATAAAGCATGAAAGAAGGCTTAATGTATCGTGAAAATATCGTTAAAAATCAAGAAAAGTCAAAAATAAGTGAAGTAATTAAATAAAGATTGAAAAATAAAAAAATTGAAAGTAGGGTATTGAGATGGGGAAAAAGTGTGTCTGTCGGTCTGTCGGTCTGTCTGTCTGTCGGTCTGTCTGTCGGTCTGTCTGTCTGTCGGTCTGTCCCCCCCCCCCCCTAATAACTTTTGAACGAATTGTCCGATTGGAAAAATTCTTTTTGCATTCGAAAGATCTCGGCAAGGACATCTCATTTCTATATTTGAACAATTTTTTGTTCAATTTTGAACAGTTCAAAAAATTTTAACATAAGCGCCTATGGATAAAATTGAAGCAAATTCTGTAAACTCTGGGCACAAGAGCCAAGTTCCTATTGCAAGCTTATTGAAAGGAGTTCTCGGCGTGAAATATTGGTTTGAACAGTTCAAAAAATTAACACAGAGCTTACGGGGAAATTTCAATCCTATATAAATCCTGATCTAACGGACCGATTTGCTTGGAACAAACTTTATCGTAAAGCTCTTATAACGTAGAACATGTAGAAATAGAAAGTTTATCCAGAACTTACGAGCCTATTTTGCTATGAAATTTTTTGATCGGGATTTTCAAGGATATTTCTCAGTGACTCAATGAGTGAAATAATGAATGAATGAATAAATGAAAGAGTGAAAGAATAAATCAATGAATAAATAAATGAGGAAAAGAATGAATGAATAAATTATTGAATAAATGAAAATATAAAGAAATGAGTGAATAAATACATGAATGCGTAAATGAATGAATAAACACTTGAATGAGGTAACGAATGAATGAATAAATGCATGGCTGAATAAATGAAAGAATGAATGAGTGAGTGAATGAATATGTATTATTCGTTGAAAAAGGTATATTTTCAATAATTAGAACTAAAGATAAATAAGAAAGAGAGGGAAAGAGATAGCTAGATTATAAATTTGAATTTGGTGTATACGGGAAAGTAGGCTCGTATAGTTCTAGACGGAACTTCTTGTTATAATAACTGCATCAGGGCTAGAATTCAACTAGCACTTCAGATAACTATCTGAATTATCCAATTATCTGTAAGAAGAAATATAAAATATATTAAGAGCAAATAAAATAGAAAGCACGTTAAGATAAAAAGAATTTTTTTAAAATTCACTGCTTAAACAGTAACAATGTCAAAAATATAGCAGTAATTTTGGGAAGGTAACTTATAAAATATAAAATAGGAAATTATATATGAAGGCATTATAATTTTATACTTTGCACTTAGTGCATCAAACTTTTCAATTAAGGTCTCGCACAGGTAAAATTTATGAACATGTTTATTATAATAACGCCCCGATACATTATTATATTATAAGGAAACACAACATAAACCTCAAATTGTCCTACAATGTCCTACAATTGTCCTTCAATGGTAACAAACTGACATCTAATATCTAGGGAAAATATGCAATTAGATCACAGTAAAACCTCACAAACTCACTCCTTTCAAAATAAATGACTAGACAATTACATAGTACATTAAAAAATTTTATCTTTTAACATCATTCTGAACACAAAGCTTTAGCTACTCTTCCAAAGATGTTAATGAATCTAAAAGGCTCTTACTGCTGAGGGAGCTCTGAAGGAAATCTCTTGTTAGATAGCAAAAAGCAATGTTTAATTTTAACAATTTATTAACCCAATAATCCTTATTTTCATTCCAAACAAAAATGTGTGTTTTATTAAAAAACACACATTTTTATTGAAAAAAAATACACAAAGTTAAAAAAAAAAAATTAACAGTAGTAAAAAAAAAGTAAAAAAAAAAAAACAAAGATTTTATTGAAAAAAAAATTGTATTGCTTTAATAACAATAATAAATGAGAGCAAACTCCTCTTATCTGGAACGTTAATTTCCTTAGATCTGTTAGAATCAAAAACTATACTCTCACACACTCAACGCAGAAAACGAAAACGGGCAGAGTGACGTCAGAGCTCCACGCCCCCTGGCGTGACGTCACCAATTTGCCCATTTGCAGTGGATGTGAACTAGCGTCCACCCAGTTATGTAAACAAAGGAAAAATTTGTTTCTCCGCATGAAACATTTTTAAAAAGCATATGCGTAGCCCGTCTTTATAGAATTCTGTACAGAATACATTTTACTATCGAGTAAGCATTTTTTGAAATCAGCAATGAAAACATATTTTTGCTTTTATATTTGAGACTTTTTAGACGTGTCAATTTCAATGCTTCTAAATTAGTTTGTTTACAAGATTTGATTCTTTATTTTTGTGTACGCATCTCAATACTTTTATTAAAATGTATGTTTATTTTTTAATATCTGTGCGATTTTATTTGAGAATATGAAATATTACAAAGTATATTTTGGAATCTAAAAATGTTATTTCCGTTTTAAAAACTGGTTTACACTCTACAAAACATTTAGCCGTTATAGCTATTTAAATTTTGTAACTACCTCTGACCAAAAGTTTATGTGCACGTGAGAGAGGAACTCAATTCCTTAATACAGGTTATTTTTTTGTATACTTATACATATTTACAGGGGATAAAATTCAGCTGTAAATTTCTTAGATCCCCTGCATGTAAATAGGTCGTGGCATGTAAATTTTTGTTGGGCAACCAGTAGTTTTAGTAGGCCCGTCATTTCATATTTTTTTCAGGTGGGACAAACTAACTGAGGAATCATTCATAAATGATGTCACGCTTCGAGGGGGGAGGGGGAGTTCGTGAAATTGTGACAAGGGATGGGGAGGGGGTTCGTTGAAGTGCGACATTTAGTGACAATGGGGGGAGAGGGGGGTTAAATATGTGGGAAAAAAGCGTGACATCATTTATGAACTGTCCCTGAAATGAAAATGCTGTTTACATCCCTGTTTGGCAATTTTTACCAATGCTGAATGATAAAGTTGCCAACTGTTACCTTAACTATTGATCTGAATAATATCTAATTCTAAATGATTGCCTAACGCTGCAGGGACGTAAACCTCATTTCAATCACTTTGTTATATATTTCATTATAAAAACAAGAAAATACATATACATTCACACAAATACATTATATTTTCAAGCAATTGTCCCCTCCTGATCTCCCGAAATGACGTACCGTAGTTTTAAACGGGGCTAGCAACTATGTGTTTCAAGGGAAATAAGAATGTGTTTTGCTGTTCCCATTGAGTTTGCACCTAACTGAAATATTTTGACTTTAACCTTTTGCACTACGGCAAGCACGTGAGGAACGAAACGAACTGCTAGCACATATTCATGCTATTACACAGTAGTTACTGTAAGGATTTCAGCTCTGTAGTTTTGTGAAACAAAATCTATGCCAATAAAGCCCTCATACTAAGAGAAAACGTATCCTTGGATACTCTACTTTCTACTATGCAGTTGGAGTGGTGGCAAAAAAGGACTTCTTTTACTGGTACAACAGTTGTACCAGTGCCACAGCAAAAGGTTTAATAAGGGCATGCTAAATGTCATAATTTTTAAACATTATCTACTACTACTATTTTATTTAATAAAAGATTTATTTCTAAAAAAAAGCTATTTGTTTATTTCTTTACTTACAAATAATGTTCATTCGTTTAGGATCAATAGTTAATTTCAATCTGTCATGGATCCCAGTAACGGGTATATGTGGAAAAGGGAGAAACGATGCAAAGCTTTTCCATGGATGGAAAAGTTTCTGGAAGAAATTTCGAAATCCTTTCCGAATATTCATGAATCAAATGCTTTACAGTTGTTGCATGAGTAAGTTTTAACTGCAGTCAACTTTATAATATTAATTTTTGAAATATTGATAGGGATCTGTCTTTTTCATGATGAGTCTTGTTTTGGTAAAATTGAAAATTCTGCTCATTATTTTGTGAATCTGAAATCAGTATTATATAAGGTTTATCAGCCATTGTCTTTGTAGTTTTGTAAAAATAGGACTCTGTCAATTTTAATTTTTTTCGTTTTTAAGTTTGCGACAGAGTTCGTCTTTGCCATTTCAGATGTTATCAAAAATATTTCATTTCTTTGTGTTTAATGTAGTTAAATTCCATTCTTCATGCCTATGGCACAACATTTTAAAATTAGAAAATACACTGCAATAGGCACTCAGATTGTTATTATCAATGTTCTGAGGGGAGATTTTGATAAGTACAGTCAAGCGCCACAAATCCGCCGACCTGAAATCCGCCAACATCCGAAATCCGCGTTGATTTTGTCCCAAGCTGGTTTTGCAGAAAAGTCATTTTTGCAAACACAAAACTAATATATTTTTGGACCACAATCTGCCTATGACGAATTTAGGCATGTTAAATCAACTAAGGAATAAAAAGATACTCCCAACGTTATTACACTACCGAACCCCAAATTCAGAATCCCAAAATTCGGAAAATCGTAAAATTTGGCACTTTTCCCGAGAATTTCAGATTTTTCTTTTTTTTTTTTGCTAATTCAGAAAAATATTAATCTAAGAAGCTGTTAAATTAATAAACACCAGTAACTTTTGATTCAAAGTTCGTTTTTCAAGTTTTATTCCCTTAAAAAAGAGAGAAAGAAAGATAAGGGAACTTGCTCTATTTGTTTCTCTGTGGTCATAAATGGCGCCCAGTAACTTTGTAATTTGTACAAATGGCTGGCGTTTTGATTTGACTTCTCTGTTAATATTTTTTTAGATTTGATACAGCTCCTATTTTCTTTTTCATGCAATTGCAGGTGATAGTAAAATGGTGAACTTACCATGTGGGTATGTTTTATTTTTGCTGAATTGTGTGTTGTAATTTGGAGCGTTTTACTAAAATCCATGAATAAGTTTTTTTTTTGTTTGGTAAAATATATTAAGACATGGATTTACTTATATTTCCTTTTCAAGAAAAAAAGTAACTTATTTATCAACCCGTTGAGAAAGCGGTGCAATTTGAAGTAAAATGCGCATATCAACGTTGATGTTTGCGTACATCCGTCATTTTGGGTCCGATTCGAAAAATTCCGAAATAAGGTTGCTACCTTGTGGTTAAAAAATATAGTGTTCTTAAGCATGTTTAAGAGTGGGGGAAACAAAAAGATATCACATTATTCACGTATAATTCACACCTGGGACTCTTGTGAACTATTTTTAACATAGTTAACCAGGGGCGGATCTAGAAAATCTTCAAGGGGGGGGGGGGGGCGATTTTGGAAATCTCGGGGTTCAATGTAAGGATGGATGGAGGAGATTCTTCATTCCTTTTCAACAGTCCCTCCGCCCCCCCCCCCCTTTTTTTCAAACAGCAGGATCAACAAAAAAAAAAATGCTAGTGTAGTGATATTTAAAATTTTACTAGCACATTTTTTCAATGCATATACATTTATTCAAAGCCCTTATAAAAGGAACACAAGCTGACGTTTTTTTGCTTTCGCAAATCTGTCTATAATTTTTTCAACGTCCAATCTTTATGGATATGCAATAACGCTAATTCAGTGAGTCTACCATCACTCATTCTGCTTCTTAGCCAAGTTTTAACCGAGTTAGGATTTCCTTCAAGCTTTCTCAAGAAAAATGTAGGCTTGTAAATACATTTTCTAAATTGGAATTGATATGTCTAAATTACAAAATAATAGCAATTATTAGTAATATATTTTCTAAAATTTTCAAAATGTAATACTAAATATGTACTAAAAAAACCATCAACGAGTATGTGCAATTTATATAAACATCTGTAGTTATGAATGTTCAATGAAATGTTTCAGGCTCCAGGTTTTAGCGTAAATGCTGCAGGAATTTACACCACGTGCTAAGGGTTGGCTAGCTGTCACCAGTTTGATGGGTAGAAGAAAAGAGCAAGGAATCTCTTTCCCATTACTCCGAGGATTAGCAACTCAGCACTACTAAAGGACAAAGGGACAGGGGGAAAGCATAGAACTTGAAGGGCTATTAGGCTGGGATTCCAAGAACATAAAAAAATGGCTGGTCCTGGGGCACAAAGAGTAAAAACTCACTTAGGAGTGTCGTTGTAGTATCCACTTGAATCAGCCCAAGGGGGGGGGGGGCGATCGCCCCATCACTTCCCCCTTAGATCCGCCGTTGTAGTTAACTAAAGTGGCCTGAAATCCGCAAAATCCTGAAATCCGCACAACCACTTCTCCCAAGTTGTGCGGATTTTTGACCCTCGACTGTATTAGTTCAGTTTTAATCGGGTATTTACTTGTAGGAACTACAAGTTAATATTTTTGTCGCCAATCAAAATTTTATATTTAATCCATAAACATAAAATCAAAAAAGGAAAAATAACTAAACACATTCCGTGAATGAAAATTGTAATTTGTTTCACAGTCATTTATTTTATTCTATTTTGTTCTACTATTTTTTAGATGCGTAGAAAAGGAGCTTCAGATTATTTTTACAAATGAACAGAATCACCCAACAGACAGGTATTCTTTTTTCATGAACTAGGTTTTTAAAAATGGCATTCCTTGAATTTTGTCATTAGTATGAGTTTTTATGGATTAATTACTTTAATTATTGTTTTCTTTTTTTTTTTTTAGAGCTGGAAATCTTTTTGCACTCATAAGTACTTTCTTCATAAATTTTTGCTGGAAAATGAAGTGGAAAGAGGTAATTTTTTGTGGATCTTATTACAGTGGATTTACAATAAAATAAGGTCTATTATAAATGCCCTATTTTTACTATAATTTAAGCATTTGTTAATATTTATTTTGACTAATTCTCAGCAAGGTTGTTACAGTATTGGCAGATATGTATTACTTTAGAAATTGTTTGAATGATCTTGCATTGTACAGGGTGTCTATAGGTCACAAAAGTCCCCAAAAAATCACAAATTTGGAAATTGGTCATGAAAGTAATGAAAAAGTCCCAAAATTACAAATGTGTCACGGAAATTTTTCGCCTAACGAGACCAATCCCCACCAAAAAACATTGGGTATTTGGTATCCAATTGGTTTTTAAATACAGTGGAACCCCACCATTAGTCTGCCTCGCTGTTCATCCAACTTGTTCAAGTAACATTCAGCTTGCAATTTGTACGCTTGCCCCGCAATTCATACGCACCAGTGGCCAGGGTTGCCAGTTTGGCTTTTTTAAGAAAAAAATCGATAAATCATGCTCTTTTTGAACTTGTCTGGAAACAGTTTGCTTGGCGTTTTGGATTTTTTAAAATTTTAATACTTTTTCAGATTTTACTGACAATTTTAACCTTCTAAGGGGAGCAGCAAGAGGAAGTGGTTGAAGAACTTGATTTTTCAGAGGAGGAAAGTAGTAAGGAAAGCATTTCCTTTTGCAGAAGAGCTGTGCTATCACTGGGAGAAAACACAGAGTGGTGGAGAAATGGTACCCTAACACTGCTGTGGTCAACAGGAGCATCAACTTGTTCAACAGCAATGTTATTGACCATTTTAGAAGAATTCTGAAAAATCGTCAAAGGTAGACAACATTGGGCAGGTTTTAAAAGGAAAGAAACCTAAGATTCTAGTCCAGTGCGAAAGGACAGAAAAAAGGAAGAACACACCTGAAGGAATGTTACCTGATTTTTTTATAGAAAGTGACTCCTCTTCTAAACAGTAACATCAACATTTCTCCGAAATTTTTTCTTTTTTTTTTGGGGGGGGGGGGGGGGGAGGGGCTCTTGACTTCAACACTCTATAACAAAAAGTTTCAGGAAGCAATTTATGCTAAGTTAAGAAAAATGTCGGGGGGGGGGGGGGGGCACTCCACAGCCCTCTCCTTTGGTCACTGGATTTTATTTTCATTCTTATCAAAATGTTGCCAGTCTCACGCTATTTGGATGGCAATGGGCTTTCAAAATGGCGCTATACTTGTTTTGAAGTTTCTTTTTATCAAAATCAAGTGCTTAATTTCATCATTCACATGACATTCAACAAAGAAAACGAAGTCTGAGTCTGAGAAGGATGAACTATCGAAAGATTTTTTTTGCACCTGTATTTACAAGACCGCTTGAGCTTTTCTTGCGATTTCTTATTTATTTTTTATTTTCCTATTTATAACTTTTTTTTTTGGAAGAGAAATTCATGCAATTAAAAGCAGGAATCTGCTCTGTGCATTAGTGCGATCGGAGAAGAAATTCTTCCCCTATGCGATAAGGACCTTAGGATGAGCAACATTCTTTGGTGATTTCAATGCATACTATGCCTAGTGTTGCCTTAATAAAATGCGAGGCAAAGTATTTCCGAAGAGGAGAGCTGGTGGAAATTTAGGCTCCCTGTTGTACGCAATTCAAGAGTGAGTCATATTATGAGTAAACTTCTAAATACAAAATATGTCCATTAAAAAAAACTAATTACATGAATTTGTAAAGCGTTGACAAAATATTCTTTCTGTATTGGCTGCTAGTTGTCAAAATGAATTCGCCTCCCACCGCTCTATCAACATTAATTGCTCAGTTTCGTAATTATTTACAAAAGTGGATAATTAAAGGCTCTGAGAGGGAGGGAGATGTTCTCGAAAATGGGGTAAGAATGACACACCCCTGGGGTGTCTGTAAGAACTGAGGACGTTACTCTATCCCTGTCTCATCAAGGGGACAACGCGAAAGAGCTGCTTGTTTGGGCAGTTTGAGCTAATCTGTTTTTGCCCAGAAATAGTTATTCAATGGACATGTGTTGGGAAAGCTACCTGCCGAACTTCCTCGGGGAATTTCTGGAGAAACGGCCAATTCACATCTGTATTGTAGGGCTACTTATCAAACCAGGGGAGTAAACAACTATTCAAGCAATAAAGTATCATTTAACTGATTGTAGCAATTAAATGATTCAGTAATAAAAGTGACCACAATGTTTTTTTTTCTGGGAGAAAATGTAGTCCTTTTGCGAGGGGTGACTTTTAAATGTGGTCCTTATTAATAAAGGGCAAGCTAGCATTAAAATAATGCGGGGAAATTCTGTCCCATCAAGTTTTGGTCATTTAATAGAAGGGGTTCACTGTATGTTACGGTGGTGTTACATGTATACATAAAAGTATAAGGAAAAATGAGAAAAAAGCTAAATGCTTTAAACTGAAAAAGCAAAAAAAAAAACATGGATAATATGTTTAAAATTAAAAAACTATAGCAGGCATCCAAATGTGGCCAGAATCGCTAAACTTGTAAAATTTTTCATGATAAATGTAAATGCTCGAGAACAAACTGTCTAATCTGTTCTGCAAACTGTGATTGCTGTGCTGTGAAAGAAAACGTTATGCATCTCCAGTTAGATGTGAAAAACCATTTTTTAAAAATAGCGTAAAAAACATAGAAAACATAAAAGGAAAAAAAATGTAATTTACAAAATTTAGAAGAGAAAAAAAAAAACTTTTGTTATTTTTACTTTTAAAGTGGTATCATGTATAAATTTATAAAATACTTGGAAAGTCGATATTTAGTAACAATGCTGTAATAATGCTTTAATCAATTTATTAATAATGCTTTAATCATACTTGCCTGACATGTTTTTACTGTTTTTCAGAATGAAAAATATTTGAGAGACTTGGCTACCAAACTGTTGTGTTACTTAATTTATTTGGATATTAGTCTCTATAAAAATGATGAAAACAACTGTAATGTAGATAGATTACTCTTCTTATTTAAATTACTTCCTGGTGAGTTCATGATAAATTATTTGATGTGGAGCACTGAGTTATTTGCACTGAAAATGAAATTCTATAAAATTAACTTTGAAGGAATTGTTTTTTTTTTTTTTCTTCTTCTTGAGTTATGTAAATCATATCCTTTAAAAGGTCATGTAACATCTGATTTGGTTAACATAATGAATGCATTTTGAAAATTTGATTTCTGAAACAATGAAATGTAGAAAAACAATTGAAAAACATATATTTGAAAAAGGAAAAAAAAACATTTAAACAAAATTTCAATCCGTTATAATTTTTAACTTCTGCTTAGAAGCGCAGTATTGTTCTCCAAAAAAAAAATATGCAAGGAAACCCAAAGTGTTTGTTATAAAATATTACAATTATAATGCTAACCATAATAAACTTAACCTTGCATTTTACAATGGACCTCCCAAAACATGTAACTCTTGTGTGGGGAGAAAAGTAAAACCATTGTGCCACCCGTGTCAGAAAAAGTTTGTAGACAAAGGCACATGATCTTCAGCTGTCTCAGGGGTGGCCAACTTCTTTGTCATTTGGATAGACCTTATATGTTTATAAAATACCTCCGAAAAGATAAAAATATATATTTTTTAATATTGTTTTAGCAGTATATTTACTAAATACTGCATGCAACAATATCAATCAATAAGATATATTCCATTGAGTTAAAATTGTAGAAAATATGTCAATGAGCATAATATATAACCCAAGTAGCACAAAACGTTGGCAAAGTGTTCAGGCCCGGACTGGCCAGGTCGGCTGGTCGGCGATCACCGAGGGCCCCCGGACTAGGGGGCCCCCAAACGAGGAGGGAAAAAAATAATTTTCTATCTGAATTTTTTTTTACAGATTTTTCATTTTTTCATAACTATTTGCATCTGCTTTATTACACTTTTTCCCAAGATGCTTCACAATCGCAATCTTACAAAAGTTTTAAGACTTAAAACTTTAACATAACAGTGGTCGACGGCCCAATTGGACTTGCTTTGTATAAGCCCGTAACATCAAAACTAGCTAAATGAGGCACTTCAACATGAAATATTATTGCTTGCTCATTGTCAGAGCTGCTAACGTGAACGGATTTGATAACGGTTTAGAAGCCTATTTCAAAAAGAGAAACAAAGATCACTGGGCGGACATGGTGGGGCCAACCAAGAAGGCCCCAATTTTAAAAGACCCCTTCATTATTTCAAATTTCCTCTCCCCATACTGTAGAGCATATGGATACAGGTATGGCCTCGCAATAGATGATGTTTCATGAAAATTGTACATAACAGGAATTGGATGAAAAAATGAGCAATTCAAATACTGGGCAACATTAATGCTTTCAAGAATATTTTAAGGGGGGCCCAATATTTATTTTACCGCCAGTGGTCATCAAACTTCGCATTGTGCTCTAGACGAAGATTTTATTTTTACTCATTAACTCATTGCATGACCCATCAGGATAACATTTTTTTTTGTTCGCGAAGCAAGCAAAAATGTGTGTTCGTTACAATTAAAGACTTCCGTAAACAAAAAATACGAGTTATAATATTATATACCATAGGCAAGAAGGGGGGGGGGGGGTGAAATCATTTTGAAATTTTCAGCTTTGTCTACAATGTATTTCCTTTATTTTTTAATTTAATTTTTTATTATTATTATTATTATTATTTTTTTTTTTTTTTTTTGACAGTGTGATATTGTATTTCACTCCTCTAAATTGTGACATTGCACGGGAACTTAAACATTTGTTGACAACATAAAAGCCATTGAGAGCAACCAGAAAAGAGAAAAAAAAAGAACGTCCCTTTCTCGGGGGGGGGGGGGGGGGAGGGGTCTAACGACAAGAAGACGCTTCAAAAACATATTGGGAAAGGGGACATTTTAAACAAATTTATAAAATCAGCGAAAAACTTTTTTTTTTTTTGGACATGAAATCTTTTTGGAAGGTACTGAAAATGGTAATTTTCAAAATGCCTGACTTTCATTTAAATTCCCTGGGAGAAAACCGAGAATTATCATTACTTTGCAGCTCTACTAGTGTTCGCTACAGTTACGAAGTCAAGCATCGTAAATTCTCGACTAATGACGTTAGTGCAGGGAAATGAGTGATACACACACACATTTATAGATAATATTATATAATTATATATATATATACATATACTTACCCATTTTTAACCCTCCCCTCCCCCCATTTGTTTGACATCGCAACGGCCCTGATGTTCAATGCCCCCCTCTTGGAACTCGAGTTTTCAAGAACCAAGTTTTCATTTTTTAACCCCCCCCCCCCCTCTTGGAGTAGGAACTCAAGGCTACGGCATTGAGTTCCTACTTTATTTCTGTGATTGTTTTTCTTCAAAATCATACAATATATATTTACATATACATTCCTTATTTTTCGGAACATTAGACGCACTTCTTTCTGTGGGAAATTGCCTCAAACCGTCCCGAATTCACGTTTTACACTTATAATCATTTTCAAATAAAGAACATTAAAATCAATACTTTAAGCTCAAGTTTTCAATAATTGTCAGGTAACGATTTTCTGGTATTTTAAAGGGCAGTTTGGTTTTATAAAGTAGTAAAAAATTCTTTAGTTTTTGCCTTTTGCAATATATAATAATAAGTGTTAAAAATTATATTTGTCTTAAAAAATAAAAGATAAATATTATTTCTTATACTTTGTAAAGCACGGTATTTATATATGAATAGATAGCCAATATCATGAAGAGGACAGGTTATATCACAAGTTGACTAAGGAACCGTGAGAAAGTAGTTTTCCAAACGCGCTAGGCAGTGCCAGATCTATGGGGGGAGCAGGCCGGGGCCCATGCCCCGGGCGGCACTTCTGAGGTTAGGCATATTTAACTGTGATGCACAAAAAAAAAAAAAGAAAGAAAGAAAATACAATAAAAAAAGAAATACGTATTTATTTTTGAAAATTTAACTTTTGGAAAGAGAATTAAAAACCTAGTTCGGCGCTCCGATTTGATCATTGATCAGCTATTTTGCTAACGATTAAAACAGATTAATAGAAGTATTTATTTGTATAAACTGTAGGAAGCTCTAAAACTGAGTTATACTGAATAATGTTGCGTTGTTGATGTGTCGGCTGGCTCCTGTGGCAGGCAAGGGCTT
Source organism: Octonoba sinensis (assembly GCA_038502835.1). Taxonomy (NCBI): domain Eukaryota; kingdom Metazoa; phylum Arthropoda; class Arachnida; order Araneae; family Uloboridae; genus Octonoba; species Octonoba sinensis. Next base: position 8,141,802 of record CM076606.1, on the reverse strand, counting down.
CTGGGAAGGCAGTTTTAAGGAGGCAGTAAATTTTGCAATGTCAAAATTTAAAAATTGAAATTTAAAAAAAAGTCAAGGCTTGTTCGCCCTTGTAATAGTGAGATATAAATCATGCTATGCTCAAACAATGTTGTCTTTTACAAATTTTCAAAGCATCCTTTCACGAAAAGGCGGGAAGGGGGTTAGCTTGCAAGTGTCCTTTAAGAAGGCAGAGACGTGTCTCTTCGATATGAGCGTTAGTAAGAAGCGGGGGGGGGGGGGGGGGGGGGACCGGATTTTTTAAAAAAATCTAATTTTATTCTCCATTTTTATGAGTTTTTTATGAATAAAATCGTTTTTTCTTTGAAAAGGTTTTATTTGCTTACGTGACATTTTAATCTGATCAACTATTCTAAAAAAATTCTTTCAACTCACAAAAACTTTGATTTGGCTAAACACTTTTTTTCGAGAAACATAACGATAATTACCAAGTATTAAAAGAAAGATTTCTTACCTTTTTATGGTGATTGTGTAAACATCCTTTGAATATCAGGAAGCTGATTATTTTCTGTTAATCACACTAATAAGAAGTAACATCATCAAGCGTAATAACACAACAGACAACAACATGGCCGGACACGACACAATGTCGGAAATCCAGCGCTGGAAGGTCGCCGCTCATTGCGCATGCGTCGAATCAACACATGGTTAACCAGCGATGGTGGCCCAATAATATTTACTTTTTGTTGGCCCAATAGCGCTCAGAAGCAGTTGGGACTTCGTAACTTCAGCGATAGATGGCCAACTAACCATTTCCCAACAGTGGCCCAACGTAAATTTTTTTGGTTGGTCCAACGGCCCTCGCCGCCGTTGGACCAACGTAGGTTCATTGTTCGGTTGCCAACCGACCAATTCCCAACGCTCTCCACAATTTCCCAACGGTTGGCCAACCGTTTGTGCTACTTGGGAAGAACCTTCAGTGTGAGAAATAGTGGGAATTAAAAATGTAAAGAAGCCACAAATTATTTCTTTCCAAAATGCCAATTTTCGCTGCTTGTTTTTGGCCTATTACACGGAAAATTTTTCACAGCATCTCACCAAATTTACAGAAAGCTGACAACACACAAAAGAAATACCATAATGAAATTAGAAATAAAAATAAATGAATACCGTAAACCTGTAAAGTTGATCACCTGTCTAAGGTTACCGCTTTTGTCAGGAACGGAATTAGCCCTTCACCCTCTATAAGTTGATCACTAAAGTGCTGCACCGCAAGTGGTCAATTGACACAGGTTTCACTGTATTAGATAAATTAAGAGCATTTAAAGGGGATAATTTTCTACTGCACACGCACAAAAGATAGCAATTTTTAACATTCATAGCTTCATTCCCAATTATATAGGGCAACTCATAAAAAAATTGCAGTTGAATATCCAGAAAATTCTCAATTTAGTGAGTTATTTTTCAACGATTGTGAGAACAGGCACAAATAATAAGGTGCTGGTTTACAAATCAGCCGCATGAAGTTCCAGTTATTCCATGATTCTATGCTGTGATTTGTGATACAAATTGCGTTTCGTGAACAATTGCTTACCATCCATGTTATTGGTAAGAATTAGGGATGTTATTGGTAAAAATTAGGGAACGAATATTCGGTATTCGGCCCTTTGGCTGAATATTTGGCCTATCCGAATGGTCATTTCATCACCTAGCCGAACGTTCAGCCTGGCCAAGTATTGATGGACTATTTGGCTGAATAGTGCTACTGCAGTAGAAATGTAAAAAAAAAGAAATTAGTAGATTTCAAACACTTAAAATTGTATTATGGTTATCGCAAATAAATATATTTGTGCATGGATTTAATAAATTATAAAAATTTAGGAAAAAAAACTGCTTTTTTTAAACATTGTTTTTAGGTTTGACTGAACAAAAACAGATTTTAAAGTTGTAATATTGTATTTTATATTTCGCATTTGCTCCCAAAAGCTGGCAATAGTTAATTATGATAGAGAATATGAGAAATTTATTTTGTTGTTATTAATAAAGTGGAAGTTAGACTTTGTTTCAGTGGACTGATTTATTGTGAATATTGGGTAAGAGAGAAATGTGAAAAGCCTGGAATATATCATGAATATTTAGATAGCATAAGTTATTGGGGTTTTTGAAAATTGAAATATATTCCAGTTTAGTGTATTAAATTATAATAGAAATTTTTAAAATAGGTATATAAAAATCCCATAAAATAAAAATATTAACTTTTATAACTTTTAAAATATCTTCATAAAACAGTTTTGAGCAAGTTAAAAGTTCACTAAGCAATGGTAGTTCTTTCATTTAAATTAAATAATTAGTAAAATAATGCTAATGCTTACTACCATAAAACCTGTCATTTCTGTTCCACTTGTGAGTGAAATTCTTAGTTTTATTACATTCACAACAATAGAGAAAATAGACTCATTTCAAATAATTTTAAATTCTTAATAAACAGAATTAAATCATACATCATAGATTGTGTGTAATTTGTGTTTGACTTTGAATAATTTAAAATTTGACAAATACTTTCTATTACAACAATTTTCTAGAAATTTTAATATTCCGCCGCCGAATATTCTGTATTCGGCATAAGACATTGGCCGAATATTCAGCTTTGGCCTATTTGGCCTAGAAGAAATGGCCGAATATTTTGCTTTGGCCTGGAAGAAGTTGCCAAATATTCAGTATTTGGCCAAATCACTATTTGTTACATCCCTAGTAAGGATGGTAAGTGATTCTTCACAAATACTGAATTTTTGTCATAAATCACATCATAGATGCACCAAATGGTTGCGAATGCATGCGGCTGTTTTATAACAACCCCCGTTCGATTCGTCTCTTTCCAAGAATAAAGGAAAAATAAATCGCTAAATTGCCAATAGCATTGTGAATTTTCATGATATTTAACTGAACATTTTTTCTGAGTTGCCCTGTAAACTAGGGTATGACGCTATGAAAATTAAAATTTGCTATCTTTTGCGCATGTGCAGTAAAAAGTTCATACCTTTAAATTCTCATATTTTCCCTAATATATTTTTTTAATTTCTAATTTCAGTACAATGATTTGCTGGTACGTTCTCCACTTTCCTGTAAGTTTGGTAAAATTTCGTGCAAAACTGCATGTTACATGCCTAAAACATGCTGGGAAAATTTGCATTTAGGAAAGAAATGATTATAACGGGCGCAATATCAAAATTTCAGTTTCGTATAAGCTTTGTACTAGCAAAAATACCAGATTTTATTTTTAATCAGAATTATTGATTTTATATCAGGTCAACTACCAATTTTTCTATCAGAATTTTCAATTTTATTGATCATAATGATGATAGATTATCCTACTATTGATTTAAATAAAAGAAAAAAAAAGAATCATAATCAGTTTACATTAAATAAATAAAGTTACTTCTACAAAACCAATTACTGTAATTTAAAACTCAAAAGGAACATGTATTTATAAATATGTATACAAGTAGTAAATTTTGTTTTTCATTATTGTAAAGAGAAAATTATTCCGCATGATGTGAAAGGATTTTTTTTTCTTTTGTGAAAACAAATTTCATTAAGAGCATTTAACATTTTAAACTATACAAATAAAATTGTTGAACAACAAAGTAGGCTCGTTTAATAGGAGATGCATTTCTTATTTTTACCATTTATCGTATGTTATTATTATCATTACTTGATAGGTAGGAAAGGTCTTCTGAAAAGATCCATCCTGGGCGAGGAGGGGGGGGGGGGGGAATTACAACTTTGTCTTCAGTGTATGGTCCATGTGTTCTACTCTGGAAACTTTTCTAAACTAAAGTTCTAAATATACAGTTTTTGGCTATCTTTGATCAGTGTTAAAGGGAGGTATGAAAAAAGTTGTCAACTTTACAAAGTGAAAAATCTGGTGGTTTTAAAAGTTTGCAACTTTGTCTGCATGATGCAGGAAAGTTGCCTCTAAGTGCCCCAAAATGCTTAAATTCGTAATTTTATCATTAAAAAATGTAAAGATATACTTATTTGTACATATTTTTCATTTATTTACATTTTATGAGGAGGAGGGGGTTGTAAAATTTTCTAACAATAAGTTTTAAAGGCAACAAGGGAATCTCGTTTCAGGAACATTGATAGAAAGTAGCTTATAAAAACTAAATGACATTTAAATAGGGCTTGTCATACTACTTCATCAGTTTAAAGGCCTAAAACTGCGTAAAAGCATTAAGAATTTTTGTATAAACATAGGTAGCTTTTAGTGATTAATAGCAATTAACAGCTATTTGTTACATTTTAAAGAAGATTTTAGAGTTAAATCGAAATTTTGATGCAAAAATCGCGAATTTAAGCTTTTTTGGATAGCCATAAATGTATTATTTTATAAATTTCTTATTTAATTATGTATTAGTTTGAAGAAGGTTTTTTTTTACTTTTAAATAATAATTTGCATAATGTGCCGATACGGCACATGTGTAGGAGTTCTCTTTTGGCAGCATAAAAGCTGCATCCATGAACTCGCCAGTGTAGATCTTTTTTTACGTGACCCTTGTGAGCACTCGCTCATTTTACGATTGTTATTTATTATTTTAATATTTATTTTCATGTTGATCATTAACTTTTTATTAGCCATATCTCTGTTTAAAATGAATCTCAATTGTTGCATATGTTCAGTTCCCTTTTTTTATTAATGGCCAACATTTTTGTAGCAGATGTATCAGGAATTGAAAAATTGGCACAATTTGGCGAAGATTTTCTACCCCTGTTAAAACTTCGTGAATATGCATATTAATGTTATGAAAATCGGTAGAAATATTGTACATAGCAAGGTAAATTCTTCTATGAAATTTACAGCTTTTTATTTTAGGAAACAAGCTGATTGAAAAAAAAATTCTGTTTTCTGCAATTTGTTGTAGGTCCCCTAAATGCACGTGTGATGAAATTTTTCCTGGAAAAAGTGAAAGGAAATACACTGTTTATATGCCAAAGGTCCAGAGCATTTTGCCATGTATTAATATTCAAAGTCTTGAAAGTTGAACTAATTTTAAAACTTTTAATAATATTCAAAAGCCTTTTCTATTTTTATTATATTTTGTTGTAAGGCTCGACCGATGCATCGGCGCCGATTGTTCAACAAAGTTGCCATCGGCCATCGGCATCGGCGGCAGATGTTAACTTTAGAAAAACATCGGCCCATCGGCCTTAAAAAACATCTAAAAGCCGATGCAAGGCCGATGTTTTTCGCAGGGACAACTTTCCAGAAAACATTCTGTCTTTCACTTTATTTTTTTCTCCATAGCTCAATTTCCATTTCCATACAATAACAAGAAGCACATAAGTTAAGAAGAAAAAAACACAGAAATAATGTTATTCAATAAAGTATTTGATAAAAAATTTGGAAAACTAGTTTAAGCGATCGCTGCCCGAAAACCTTCATTATTAAAATAGTTCTCTTTGAGCAGAATGCTCGCGAAATAGAATATGTTAAAGTAAAAGTCATAGAAGCGTCTTATGAGTGCTATTTGTTTTTCGCACTAGGTTAGTTGCCTCATTTTTGTCCGTTTTCCTTTTAATAATGACTTAGTGCATTAGATGTCATTGTGCAATAATATTATACCGTCTGCTTTTAGTTTGTCATGTTTCTTATTATTCCGAAATTGTAAACAATAAAAAGTCAACTCAATCAAAGTACGATAATAATTTTAATTTTTACCAGCGTAAACTTTTTTCTCTTTGCGGTTTTTTTTTTTTTTTGCTTCTTTGATCCCACGTGTTACAGTTTTTCTACAATTGTATAGCAATCTTGTTTCATCTGCTTTTGGTGTGTGGTTGTTCTCATTATTTCATTTTTAGTTTCTATTATAGAAAAGATTGGTCAAAAATAAGAAAAAAATTTAAAGTATAAATATTTATTGATCGAAATTTCATGTGTCCAAGTTCGAGTTGAATTTTCAAAATGCGACTTCGCGTGACAACCTTAATAACATTAATAGCATCTTAATAAAAATTACTTTATTTTTAAAGATTGATCAAAGCATATTTTTTTTTCAAAATGCATCTTAACATTTTTTATGCGATAATAATTTTAATTTTCCCCGTTTATACTTCGTTTTTTTAGCTTCTTTGATGCTACGTGTTAGACAGTTGACAATTTTTCTGCTATTGTACAACAATCTCGTTCCCTCTGCGTTCAGTTTAGAATATTTCTTGTACAACATAGAACATATTGATAAAAATATGAATCAATTTTTCAGTATAAATGTTTATTGATCGAAATTTTATGTGTCCAAGTTCGACTTGCAATTTTCAAAATTTTAATTCTTTAAAAACGAGTTTGGGATACAGGGTGGAACAATACCTTAATAAAAATGCTACAATTTCATTAATTTCCAAAATTGTCAACGTATATAAAAATATATATATATATATGTATTTTTTTTTTCAAAATACATCTTAATTTTTATAAACGATCACGTGTTTTCAGAAGATTATTTGTCAACAGAAAACTGCTGGTGCTCAAAATATTGGTTTATTTCGGTGACCTTACATATTGTGCTCATGAAAATATAAAGAACATGTCAAGTATTTCAAAGTAATTTTCAACTCACAAGAAAAAAAAAAAATCTAATAAGATTAGTTCTTAAGACCCAGCCTTCATTTGTAATGACAAAAAAATCTCAAGTCTATGTTTTTAAAGCAATATTCAGCATTTCTTGGTTATATACAAGGGATAATACTGCGAGCGAAATTTTTTAATATTTTATTTTTATTTCAGAAAAAGAGCTTAAAATAACTTTTTTAATGAAAAATAAACATGTAATCGTTCCCGCTTTTCTTTTAAAAAACGGGGGGGGGGGGGGGGGGGATCATGAAAAACTGAGAGGAGGGGGTTGACAGTTTCGTTAAAAATACAAACATACATTATTTGTTAGTCTGTGTCATAACATCAGCATTCCTCTCCATGAAAAAAAATAAGAAAATAAAGGCAGCTGCACTTGGCATTTGCAGTGCAGGTGTGATAAAGAGAAAATGTTGCAGGAAAGGGAATTAGACCCGAGCCGATCCAATAGATGTTGACTATTTTTCTTTTGCAAAGATAAGAAAAAAGAATTAAAAATCCTCTGATATAACATTTTTTAATTTTTTTAACCTCCAAATAGTTGTATTACTTTACTAGAATCGCGAGTGATTCTTTCAGTTTTAATTACTATGTAAACTTACCCCAAACAGTTTTACGGTGCTTGAATAATGCATTTATGTTTTTATAAACATTAAAACAAATAATAAATGATTTAAATGACATTTGTGACAAGCATTTTACACGTTTTAATGGTTTAAGGCGACTTTTTTTTCCATCGGCCATGGGCCGATGGAAGAGGAGAATAATCGGCCATCGGCCGACCTCGGAACAATCGGCATCGGCCCATCGGCCAAAAAATGCCATCGGTCAAGCCCTATTTTGTTGCTTTCATGTTATAACGACAGACATGTGGAATGGTAAAATTAAAGATGTTTATGCTCGAAGTATGACTTACGTTTTATAAATGTTTTACTAATTAAAAAATAAATATTTTTATGCAGGAAGTGTTTTAAATGGTAATCAAAATACAAACACAGACTTATATAAGTGGTTTTAATTTTTTTTAAAAGAAGAAATTTATGCACCATATTAAACTGCTTTTCAAAATTCCAAAATGCTCCTTAAAATCATCACAGATAGCTCCTCAAGGTGGTTCTATAAGGTTGGCAACCCTGGCAGAATAATTTTAGGTCCAGTAATATGATATATTAGCATTCAAGCAATCACATACGTTCCTAATAATGATTGTTTCATCTTGTGAATTATTTGAAATTCAATATTCAATTGTTGATAACAAAGTGAAAATGTATTGTGGTAAAATATGATGATATGTTGTTTAAAGCTTATGTATTTGTAAGTGTTAAGTACAATCCTTTTTTTTAATTGATTTATTTATTTTAATGTTCTTTTTAGATCACTCAATTGTCTATGATGCTTTGCTTCTCATTAATAATTTAAACAATAAAGAAAGGATGCACTTTGCTTTGATTCTGCGGTAAGTACCGGCTGTAAATATTGTTCTTGAACAAAGTTTTAACTAGTTTTTATATTTAACACTTTACCGACCGATAGCCTATTAATCAGCTTTTTGTTGCTGATGCTTGTTGACCAATCGCCTTTTAACACTAGATTTACCAGGCTGTTTGCAACCATTTCTAAACTTTCATTTTACAACAAATTGCTACTAATTATAACAAAAATTTCAGTCGCATAAACTTGTCTTACTTACTGTATACTAGGAAAGAGCAATGTAATTTGAAGTTGCACTATAATTAGTAACAAATTATGCAAAATGGAAGCTTCCAAACAGTCGAAATGACTGGTCTGGTAAATCTAGTGTTAATGAGCTTTTTATTGCCAACTTCTATGGACCAATAGCCTTATAATCACTTTTTTCTCAGTGCTACCTAAAAATAGCCTATTAATCGGTAGCCATGGCAGTAAACAATTGCCATTTGCTATACCATCTGCATTTTATTATAAGTCATCGCTCACTTGCCTTAAGTGAGTTGCTTCGCCAGGGAAAATCTGCAGCTGAGTGGCTGGTCGACGTACGTGTGCTGTTAAACCGCTAGCGGTCGGCAAAATGTTAATATGACATCTAAAGAATTTGATCAGTTAGATTTATGCTGGGATCTGCACTTCTTTTCAGCTACTTTTTATGCAGAGACAGACTGCCTTCAATCTCCAATCCAGATGTATATATAAAAGTCCTTCTATTGTTCAGAAGATTAAAGCAAATGATTCAAAAGAATCGAAAAGAAGCTGTGGTTTTTATTGCTTCTACCGTCATCCAACCACCTGGCACTCTTTCACTGCTATTGTCTTTGAATTTAGAAGATATTAACAATTTAAAAGATACTAACATAGTTGAGCTTCTTTTCAACAGCCATTCCAGTAGAAAGAGTTTGCAGAAATTACGTAGAGTGAGTTGAATTTATATTTTTATGTTTGTTAATTAATTTTTGTCATCACAAATATATGCAGGATAAACTTTATGGCAAAATGAAATCTGTGTATTACAAACATCAAATTTAATTTCTTGTAAATGTTTTGAGAGCATAAAAAGTCTTCTTGTAGCAGAAGTGTCGACCATGACGCAGACTACGCTTTTGAGGGGGGGGGGCTTAGTTGACTGTTTGACCGACTTGGGGGGGGGGGGGGCGGGTCATAGTTTTTAAGCGGTGTGGCATTGCTCTGAGGGGGAAGGACTGCTTATGAAGTTATATACAAATTGTTACAAGTCTTTACAGTGGCGTAACTGTTTTGGTTGGGGATCCCTCGCAAATATTTTGTTAGGGCCGTTGTAAAAAAACGATAAAAGTATATGTACTTGCAATGAATTATGTATGTAAAGTTTTATAATGTAATATTTACTATGTATTTCTATCGAAGTATAGTATTCGATACACTACCTATATACGCATGCCTCTTTTTAAAAAAATCAATAATTATTGAAATTTGATTTTCTCATGTAATAATATAATCGGGTTTTGTATGCAATACCAGTTTTGATTGTTGAGTGAATAAGCTTAAATGAAGTTTTCACTTTAGATTTTCATCTTTTTTAATTAATAAGACATAAATTAAATTTAACACCCATAAAATGAATGAACCAGTCCAATGAATAAATAATGTCCAACTCCGACAAACAAATTTATTAACCTCATGAAGCACAAGTTTTTTTGGAAAAACTGGTAAAAAATGATCGGGGGTTTTTCTTGACAGAAAATGAATGTATAGGTATAGTGTAAATTAGTTTTGGCAATTTCATTTGTAGGAGTGACTAGAGAACAGGGGGTGGGGTAAAAGTTATATTAAAAATTCATTATACAAACAAAGTGCAAGAAGATCTCAGACGGGCATTAGAAATAAAATAACGCAAGGTACAAGATTGCCCGTATGAAACACGGGCATGTGCAAATTTGCTAATTTTTGCTGGTGTCAGACACAGGCAAATGCGTTAAGTGGTTGAAAACAAAGTTTACTTAAATTTGTCAGAGCGTCTGCTTTTGTTTCATATAAAAATCTCAATAACTTCTTGGGTGTCGGTTCTCTGAGCAGTTTTATTTTCCATGCATAATATAGTCCCCTAAGCCGCTCTTGGGACATGACACCCCTTAAGTAGTTCTTTATAATTTTTAACATCAAGAAAGATTGTTCACTGGTCACGACTGCCACAGGTAGAGTTAAACTGGAGTAAATAAGCGGTACACTCGCTCGGTGTGCTGCCCTCCAAAACCCATAGTTTTCAACTAGAAGGAGCTACGTTACATCATAAACAGTTTTACAGTTTTGAATTTCACTCTTCAAGGTTAAGCAGAAGCTCTGCAGTTCATTAGGGAACTCGATTTGTAGGTCTTTGTATTCCACTGCCAATTCATTTGCTCTTATGTGCAATGGAGAAGTTGCATGGGTTTCTAAAATGGCTTGAATTTATATTTTTCTGAAAGATATTATTATACAGAATGCGAATACAAACTTTAAAAAATGTTAAAATTTTTTAAACAGTCTTAAAATTCGCTTTAAAAGCAGAGAAAAACGTAAACAGTGACACGTGATCAAAAAACGCTCCCTCATTGGTTTGACGTCAATCGACACGCTTCCCTCCGCAAGGGAAAACTTTCCGATTTCTACCCGTCTATGTCTGGGGTTTCTACCGCATTCGCATGTAAATTTGTGCTTATGGTATTTCACCCTCACCTCTTCATACCTTTCTAAGCTTAAGAATAGTTATATTTTTACTTATTTTTAACAATGCATTACAAAAGTTGATTCCTTTTAAAACTGAATAATTTAGATTATAGTAATTTTCATGATAGAAATCAGCAGATTTTTTAAGGGGCAACTGACAATTTATCTCAAAGTTGTATTTTCTCCCTAATTTTTTATTTTTACGATAACATCACGATTTTTTACTGGCACTGTAATAAAGGGAATCAAGACAAAAAAAAAGTTAAACATTTTAACCACAAGCGCTATAATCCTAAATGTGTTAATAAAGGGGAAAGAAGGAAGGAAGTAAGAAAAAAATCAGATATACTTAAAAGCCTTTTGATTTTAAAAATCTGTTTAATTAATGTTTTAACTATAATTTAGCTTTGTCCACTTGGATCAATATGCAATGTTTATTACATTAATTTTCCATTATTCTGTCGATTTTTTAAAACTGACGATTTTTTTTACTAGCACTGTAATAAAAAGAATCAAGACAAAAGAAGTGAAAAACCATTTTAACCCCAAGTGCAATAAGCCCAAATGTGTTAAAAAATAAAAATAAATAAATAAAAGAAAGGAAGGAAGAAAAAAGTCAGCAAATACTTAAAAATCTTATCATTTAAAATATCTGTTTAATATTTTAACTAAAATTTAGTTTTGTCCACTTGGATTAATGTTCATGTTTTTCATCATTCTTGCAATTTTTTGAAATGGTTGAAAAGCGAATAAGGGACCGTCCATAAAGGATATCACGGTTTTTCCCATAGATTTGACCCCCTCCCACTTTGTCACAAAATGTCCCACTTCAGCATACCCCTCCCCTCCCCAAAAATAAGCAACATAGCTTGAATGCGTGACATCATTTAGGCGTGAATGCCCTCTTGAAGCATGACATCATTTAGGAATGTTCCCTAAGCAAGGGTAAATGGAATTAACTCCTAAAGAGTCCCCTTTGCAGCGTTCTTTATGCATTGAAAATAAATTTTTATTCAGTATCTGAGTTTTATTAATTCAATGTCAATAATTCATTAAACAAAAGATAAATTCAGTACTATTCATATTGCCCCAAAAGCAATGTTTTATTTTCTCCAAAAATTGTGTGTGCTATATTGTTTGTTAACACCAAACCTATTACTGACCTTACTTTTACTTAATTCTTCCCCTATCCCTTACCTACAATGTTTTCTCTTTTAGCCGGCTCTCCCATAAAAGTTCTTTTTAAAAAATCATGAAGGCTAATGTATCAAAAGTTCATTAAATAATTTAATAAATATTGAAAATCAATAATACTGAAAGTATTGTTATGAAATGGGGATATGTGTGCCCTGGCCTTCTTTCTACCCATTCATTTTTTTCTCTCTTTTTTATTTTGTGCTAGTGAGGGGCAGGGGCGAATGAAGAATCCGTTCGAAAGATCTCAGACCTAACACCTCATTTCCATGCTTCACTATTTTTTATTCAAACGTTTTTTTCATTCGATTTAGTGCATTTCGAAGAAAAAACTAACAGCAAAATGTGAACTATCAATAGAGGTTCGGGGCTCTCCACCGCAATTCTTTTCAAACTAAAGCCCAAAAAACGTTATTTAAAACTATCTTTGATGGGCAGATGGGAACTCACCATGGGAAAATTTTGGAACTTGAAGTGCTAAGCACAATTTTAGGCTATTTTTGGTAACGTTAAAGGTAATCATTAGTACCATGGCTTTACCCTGTGATTCACCATTTCGTCTGCTGTGACACAAAATCAGACTGGAATATATTCAAGTACACACCTGCTAAAAATTCTCGACAAACTCGAATACTTCCGAGCCCTTACAGAAGTAAATAAACTAGTGAAGTTTAAACAGAAGGATTTATTATAAGTATATCTATTTTATTGTCGAGGCACAGTTCAAGATATTTCCTATTATAAGTATATCTAACATTCACGTTGATGGAATAAGTACACTAATTAAGAGTTTTATTATTTTATAAACAGTGGCATTATTTTGCATTTTAAGTTAGTATTCTTTCGTAAACTGTTAAAAAAAACTTCTTTGCTTCAAAACTAAGGGCGCAATTTAAAGAACTCTGAATTCCATCTTTAAAAGAGTAGCAACTTAACCCCCCACCCCCCCTGAAATTATGACCCTATCCTCACAAAAATAAAGTTCTTTTAACCCTGTATATCATAGCGCAAACTGTAGGCAACATATCGTTCGACCTCTGTGTTTGTAATTTTCCTTAAAATTTTAAAACCCTGAAATGCGAGTATTTTATTTTTCCTTTATATTTATTTTTATTTGCACCTACTTATTTATTTTTGTTGTTGCTGTCTTCTCGAATCCAAAAAATAAAAAAGTTGAAAAGTGATGGATAATGAATAAAATGAAATCCCGCAAAAGAAAAGGAAAGAAACATAAAATACGTGTTTTATTTTAATTTTATTTATTCATTTTTGTTAGTACCTTGAATCCAAAATATCAAATTAAACCAAGATTATAAGTGATTGAAGATTAAAGAATACCTGAAATACGCATTTAATATTATTTTATTTATTTATTTTTGTTAGTACCTCGAATCAAAAAACTGAAATTACACCAAGATTATAAGTGATTGAGGATTAAGGAATACCTACTCTGCTCGTGGCTTTTAAAGAACCCAAAAGAGAGAACCCCCCTTTTATTACTCAAATATGAACAACATGGTTCTATGCAGCATCTGTATGCATATTTCTTGGATTCTGATACTTTAAATCATTTTAAAGGATATTTTAAAGCGGTTAACATGCATCCCAGCAAAATTTGCTCAGCGCATAGGACTTCCCACTTTCCCCTCGTGTCAATTGACGTCACATCCTTTCTACCGCGTTTTCGCTGGATGTGACGTCACAGCACTTTTAAAATTCATTTTAAAAGACTTCCACGTCGTTCTCCGGATTAAGAATGGTACCCATCGACATATTTTTTCAAGTTCTTTCAATTTCACGAAGATTTAGAAATCATGCAACTTCTCCATTACAATTACAAATGTGAGGACCAGCAACAGGTCAGGGCCCAGCTAGGCTGGTCCTAGTCAATTTAGTAGTCCCCAATGAACATCAAGAGCTTTCTTAAAAGTTTTTACCCCACTGCAATTAACAGTCGCTTCCTGTAAACTATTCCAACAGCCTACAACCCTATTGAAGTAGTAAGTTTTCCTAATTTCAAGATTAGCCTGAGATTTGAAAAGCTTAAAACAACGACCTCTGGTTCTGCGTTCAGCACATAGCTGTAGTCCATCAACATTTCCCATTTTAATGAATTTAAACAACCGAATCATGTCCCCTCTAACTCTCCTTTGCTCAAGACTACAGTATAGTCTCGATAATTCGATTCTCAATAGTTCGAGTTTCCCATAAATCCGAGCTAACGAAAAAATATCGGCTTAGCTCCCAAATAATGACCAACAACAGCGAAACTCTTGAAAGAAGTACCACATCTGGTTTTCATTGTTATCCGACGGTTGATGCGTAAAAATATCGAATTGGGCTACTTTTATCCATGGCAGGTGACCAAAAATTTCATCAATAAGTAGGCTACATTTAGAGCGATTTGAAAAGGTATCAAATTTAAAAGTATAATAAAGTTTCAATCATGTAACAGTATGTATAAGTACATTTTCCCTGTAAATATACAATACTGAAATTTAAAAATTGCGTTACTCATTTTTACTTATTTATAAAATGCTATGATTTCTATAATTCAAGTTTTCGATAGTTCGAGGTAGCTCCGGTCCCGTCGACCTCGAATTATCGAGGCTCTACTGTATACATATTGAGCCTTTTGCTCTACTGTATACATATTGAGCCTTTTAAGCCTAACCTCATAATCTGACCTCATAAGTCTGAAAGACAACTTACCAATCTTGTAGCCCTCCATTGAACCCTTTCCAATAAGGTAATATCCTTTTTTAGGTACGGAGAACAAAACTGAACAGCATACTCCAAATGAGGTCTTACCAAACTTCTGTATAATGGCAATACAACTTCCTTAGATCTGTTCAAAATAGCTTTATTGATCAACCCAAGCATACTGTTAGCTTTGTTACTTACTATGCTATACTGCTGACTGGACTTGAAGTCGTGACTAATCAATACTCCTAGATCAACAACTGCTTCTGCTTCCCTAATGACGGAACCTTGTAAATAATAGGTTGGATGTTTATTCCCATGACCAAAATGAAGCACTTGACACTTCCCAATATTAAAAGACATGCCCCACTTAATTGCCCACCTAGAAATTTGATTTAAATCCTCTTGAAACTGATTGACTTGTTCCTCCGTGTCCATACAATTCCCATGATTTTGACATCATCAGCAAAAATATTGATGTTCCCAGAAATACTCTGAGTAATATCATTAATGAAAATTATAAATAATATGGGCCCTAAAACTGAACCTTATAGAACACCACGTAAAATATCAATCCACTGAGAATAATTGCCCTTCACTACTTCCCTCTGTTTCTTCCCAGTCAGCCAATTTTTAACCCAAATTAAAGTTTTTCCACCAATACCAATATAAGCAAGTTTGCTAAGAAAAGCTTCATGCCGTACTTTATCGAACGCTTTCTGAAAGTCAATGTAAACAACATCTACGCACTTTTTATTATCTAATGCCATGGTAACCTTGTCATAGAAATGCAACAAATTAGTTGTACTGGACCTACCCTTCCTAAGACCATAATGAAAACCAGTCAACACTCCATTTGACTCCAGGAAATTCTTTATTATTTGCCGAGGAAAGGAAATCAGGCTTAAAAATTTCAAAAAGACTAGCAACTTTGCTGAGTCCCTCAAAACAACTCATGATTTGATTTATGGCAATGTCTAGCAGAGTTGTCAGATTTACTGCCCAGGTAGCTACCCATTTTCCCTACTGGGCTGTTTTTTTTTACCTTAAAAACCCTTGGGAGTTTTGGGAAAATGGGTTTTTTTATTTAAAAACAAATAGTCCCTTGTAAAATATTTCTTTTTGATGAAAATTCTACATATGTCATTACTATTCAGTGTTTAATTTATTGTTTTTAACTTCCATAACTTAAAATTAGATATACAAAGAAAAAAAAAATCAATTTTGTCATAATAAAAAAGGAATAACAATCACAATATAGTTAAAGAAAATAACTTGCACAATTAAAAAGCAAAAATTCATACAAATAAAATAGGGTTGACCTTTTTTCGACGAAGTTTTTTCTTTAATGTTAACATAAAAGTTTGGAAAAGTTAAGCTTTAGTTACATTAAAAAAGGATTTATTTTTAATGAAAAAAAAAAAACATTTCAACACATCATATATCTTATATGAAAGTGTATAAATATTTACATTTTCTACTTTTTTATGTTAAGAAGTTTTGTTTTGATCAGGCAAAAAATTTATTTAGTGGAAAAACAGTTTTGGTGTAGATTTGAAGAAGTTAAAGTTTTAGTTACATTTAAAAAAATGAAAAAAGCATTTCAAGACATCATATATTTTATGAAAAAATATATAAATTTACATTCTTTCTGCACTTTTCAAAAGTAAACATAATTTGGAAGCTAAATTTTCAGTTTGCAAAATGCTAACACCCTCTATCTTTTTTAAATATGTCTTTATTAAAATTATGCTTAGATTTGTTGAATAGATTGTAATTGTGATAATTAGAAGTTGAAAAATATGTGATATGTATTAACTATACGGAAGAAAAATCCTGAAATAAACCTATACAAGCAACAAAATGTAATTTATCTGTATCTCTGTGTGTATACACATAAATATATGCACATGTTTTATTTTTTTAAACAGTAATTTTTCCCCAACTTTTATTTATACATAATTTTAAACATTAAATAATTTACCTAGGATGCTCTAATGATGAATGGATCAATCAGAAAAATGTTTAGAGTAAATATTACTTTTTTACTGATCACTGAATTTAAAAAGTGTGCGACACGAAAACGTATACACGAAATAAGATCAAATGATATTAAATGCAATGTTCAAGTAAAGTAGTTGAAAAAAACCCTACTTTTGTTTATGCATATTCTAATATAAAATATATACAGGGTGTCCGAGAATTATCTATACAACTTTAGAACGTTATATTTAAAGCAGTTGATGTGATATTTACATGCGGTTTGCTGCATTCAATGTAGAAACACTTGAACGTTTTTCTCTTCAGTACACCTCTATGTGGGCACCATGTGTGATATGAAGCACATGCAGACGAAAATCAATTTCAGCCCATGTGTGCTGCAGCAAATCGTCAGTTACTGTCTCAAAAGCAGCAAGGATATGCTGCTTTAGCTCTGCAAGCAGTTCTTCTAACATCACTAAATAATCTCGAAATTACATTGTTACAGGGTTCGTACGGTTTTTAGATAGTCCTTAATGTTCATTTTCATTTTTAAGGCCTTAAAAAGTCCTTATTTTTTATTCCAGGTGCTTATTTTTTTTTTGTTAAACTAAGAAGGTACCCATGCGCTCTATTTGTTTTGCTATGTTTTGTATTCTTCACAAAAATCAAACTTCTTTCATTTCAACTACTTAATCAAATCTCAAATTTAGTTTGCTTTCGGACAGACCCAAAACGGCGGATTGACAGGACCAAAAATGGCGGACTTACATAAACATCATCGCATTTTTACTACAAATTTCAGTGCTTTCTCAACTGGTAAATAAATAAGTAACACTATTTTTTTGAAAAGTTATAAGTAAATTGATGTGTTATATATTTTGACAAAAAGAAAAGGTTCATGGATTTTGATAAAATGCTTCAAATTACAACACCCAATTCAGTTAAAATTAACTTGTACCCACCCACATGGCAGCTCCCAATTTGCTATTTCCTGCAATTGTATGAAAAAGAAAATCGAGCTACATCTTTAAAATATATTAGTAAAAGAAATCGAATCAAAACACAAGCATTTGTACAAACTGCAACGGTGCCCAGTAACTGGGTACCATTTAAGACCAAAGAAAAATAAATCACACAAGTTCCCTCATTTTGCTTTTAAAGAAGAAAAGAAAAAGGAATAAAATTTGAAAAACGGACTTTTAGGGACTAAAGGGGATAATAAACAAAAATCGGGAATTTTCGAAAAAGCCGAATTTCGGGATTTCAAATTTGGGATTCGATACTATTTATTAAATTTAGTTTCAAAGTAAATATATATTTTTTTGCATGAAAATTGTTACTACATCATCCACATTCTAAACAATTATCAATAAAGCAAGTGGGAGCAGCTCTTAACAAGTAATCAGTAAATAAATATTGCTTTTGAAACTTTTTTTTTAATTTAAGGGGCGGGGGGGTTAATACTTCAAAGATGCATATTGTTGACATCTAGCTCAATAAAAGAGATACATTCAATAAAAATGTAGGCAAAAAAAAAAAAAAAAACTTTCAGCTTTTTTTTCGTTTGGCCGATCGCATGAATGATATTATCGCTTCTTTATACTGTTGAAGGTAAAAGAATGATTTATTTTTATTACACCTTACACTATAATAAGCGGCGAGTTGCCAACTCTCCCGATCGCTTTTTAGCTGATCTTTCGCTAAACAGTTTTTTCTCCCATTTTTTTTAAAAATCAAATAAAATATATATATCTAAAAAATTAATTTGTTTTAAAATAATGTTTTAATATTTAGTAAATTTTTATCAAGCAATTTGGCTTCGCGATCGTTCGCTGTGGGGTTTTGTTGTGTGGGAGATGATGGATATTTGCTGTGTTAATCAAAATTTGTATCTCGTGAAATTTCTTAATTTGCAGTAAATTGAAGGAATCGGCCTCTTCTTAAACCTATACACCGTAGTTGCCAAATGCTCCGTTTTCCCCTAGTTTTTTTTTTGTAAACTTCGAAAATTTGATTTTTTGCAAAAAGATCCGATTTTTCAAGCTGATGTACAAGTATTTTTAACTAAAGGCATTGTACTACAAATCAAGAAAATTTTTGTAGAAACTTTTTAAAAAGACATGTATTAATTTACATGAATTTTCATAACTTATAACGCGAAAATGTAAAAGCCTATTTTTCGGAAACTTGCTAACATCTAGCATGTGCTTCTCCGAAAATTGCACGCAGCTTTTGAGACTTCTATCTTTTTGCATCCTGTAAATATATCAATTATTTAAAAAGTTGACAGTTGTTTTAGTATTTGCAGCCTGTAGTCTGCTTGTTTTATTTTTTATTTAAAAATATTGTTCAATTTTTTGAAACTTTATTTTAGTTAAATTTTGGTAGTTACTATTTGAGGATAATGTACAAAGTTTTAAGCGAATAAGCTCCATTTTTTATTTGTATGTTGTTTCCAGGATGAAATATTTTTCTCAAGTTGAAAAAGTTTTTTCAGAATTTTTCTAAGCTCTTCTAAATAATTAATAATTTTAAAAAATTATTTATGCCAGAGATAAAAATTTAAATAAGCCTAAATTGAGATGCTAGCAACATAAGTTAAGTAAAATGAAAAAAAAAAAAAAAAAAAATCTAAATTAAACACAAATTCTCAAGACAAAGTGCAGCCTTTACTTCAACAATTTAAATTGTTTTTCATTTGACTTGTATTTTATAGCATTAACCATTTTTGATAATTTTTCACTTGCTTATATATGATTAATACTTGTGCTGTGTGCTTCTTATTACTTTTCTCCCCCAAACCCCTACCTGTTAGCCGAGGCCTTAGGACTGCTTACGCACGGGGAGAGGTAGTGGGGTCTACGGATTTTACATGCACATATCCCCAAGTATACATGGTGGTCTTCAGTGGGTATCGAACACGCGACCTTCGAGGTGGAAGTCCGACGTGCTAACCACTAGGTTACCACGGCCCGTGCTTCTTATTACTAGCTTCAATAATTATTTAATTCCCTGACTGTATTGGGCATTAGAAGAGCAACAAGACAAAGAGAGCTCCATAAAAGTGTGTGTTGTGTTCCTAATAAAAATGCGATGTTAAATCAATTTCCTCTTTTAATAATGCTTCCTTTTGAAATAAACATAACAGTTTGTATATTGCGAAAAATTTGTGAGGTCCTTAATTTTTTTTGTAGATCCTTAAAAAGTCCTTATTTTTTTTTCGCCAAAAGCGTACGAACTCTGTGTTAGGAAGATTCAAAAAAGTTTCCTGGGGAGAGCCCTCGAACCCCTGCTTCTAGTAACCTTGCCAAAGATAGACTGAAACTCCATTTTTAAGACTGCAGTTTTGAAAGTTTTGTTAGGGGAGAACTTCTGAAACACCTTCTTTCTAACATTCCCAAAGAGCCTAAAACTGCTTTCTCAGGAGTTAAATTGCAAAAAAAATTCCAGGGAAGGACCCCCGAAACTTTTTCAGTCATTATATCATAGAGGTGTACTGAACAGAAAAAAAATTCAAATGTTTCTACATTGAATGCAACAAACCACATCTAAACATCTCATTAACGTCTTTAAATATAACGTTCTGAAGTTGTATAGATAATTCTCGGACACCCTATACATGCATTATTATTATTAACTTGCTGGGGAAAAAAAATTCCATTTTGCCCAAAAAAAAAAAAAAAAAAAAAAACGAGATTTTTAATAAAACCCACTTGGGGGCGGGTTTTTTACAACCCTGTTTTAATGGATTTGAGAGCCGTTCATCTATAGCCAACTCGTCTAAGTGTTTTTTAACTTTGGCAGTTCTGTTATTTTTGAACTTATAAGTTATGCCTCATTGCGGAGGAATGGCAGTAGCTGTCGCTAATGAAGTTTTAAAGTTTTTCCTGAGGTCTGTCAATGTTTTAATAGCATTTTCCATCAAGGTAGCTGCTTTGGATATCTCTGCATCTTTTCTTTGAAAGAGTTTGGAGGTTAGATTTCTTGTTTCTGAAATTAATATGTGAAGAACAGTTTGAAAAACAAACTCAAATTTTTCAAGATTAATTTTCAAAGGATTTAGTCTTAAGCAAATTTATTTTGGTAAAGCTTCCAAAATTTCTGGTAAGAGAGTCATCTAGCGAAAAGAAGAAGGAACTGCAGACGACACCGGGTGAGACTGGAGCTGCTCAACACCCCACTACATTGAAACGGGAGATATGTTTGTTCGTAATAAAGAAATTGTAAACTGCAATGAATTAACTATTTTGATTTTCAGAAAAATTAACGTTTACCCTTGTTATTGCATACAAAGTTTTTAAGACAGACAACACAAAAAACTATTTAAACTTATAATTGTCCAAGGGCCTCCCCCAAAGGCCTGCCCCTCTCCTACAGGGCAGGCACACATGTTACACCACTGGGTCTTTAACAAAACGCTGTTTCGCATAATTTCAGAAAGACTATTTTTTACTGTGATACTTTAAAAAACTTACAGCTTTTTTAACTCCTTCTCCCTTTTACGGGATTTGAGAATAACTACATACTTGTGTACAAATGTTAAGCAGGTTATTCAGTTGTTTGATTAGGTTACTAATTGACCACTTTATCTTAATATCATAAGCTGCTATTTGTTTCAAGTTCTTAACATCATTTTTTATAAGAAATAATTTTGACTTTGCAAGTGTTAGCTTAGCTAAAATGTTTTAAGTTACAAGTGTGTGTAATCTATTCAGTTAATATTTAAAATGTTAATAATTTCTTGTCACTAATCATAAAATGAAATAGAAATGAATTCCTGAAAAAGAAATGAATTCCGTGTCCAAAAGAAAATGTTTTTTATTCGATAACAGAACTCTAGAATACATGTATGTTTGGTCTTAGATTTATGTCTTATCTTATACTTTCTCCCTTTGCTTTTCAAGACTTGTTTTATTTTATCTCTATCATATCTTAGATAGTAAAGATTTTTTGACAAAAGTTTATTTACAAATGTTTTAAGTGTTTGAAATTTTATTAGTAGAAAAATAAAAATAATTAAACACAGCAGTTCTTGGGAAAATTAATTTAAACACTGGAACACTTGAAAAATTGCCAAAGTCTTGATTAAAAACAATTAATTATTTTAAAATGTTTCTTTACCAATTTTCTTCTTTATTTTATTAAATTATTTTTGTTATATTTTGAGACTGAATTGCTATTTTGTAACTGCATTTTTATTTTCTTAACAGGCTGTTTTAAATGAAGAACACTTAGCTTGGATTGAAAAATTACAGAAGATTAAAACAAAGCAGTTAAGTTCATTCACCTCTAATATTCAAAAGGAAAAATGCAAGAAAATTTCCAAGGATAGAAATAAAAATAAATGTAATGAACAAAAATGTAAGCAAACTGTAAAGAAAAAAGCTAAATCTTCAAAGAAAAAAAACAATGATTCAGATAATATTCAGAAAAAAATTCGAAGAAAATCTAAAAAGGATAAGAAATTTGGAAAACTAACCAATCATGACAAAAAATCAGGAAATATAGGTGAAGCAAGCAAACATAGTGTTAAAAAACTAAAGGTATTTGCAGCAAATGAAATCAAGGAGAACATTTCTGACCTTGAATCTAAAATGGAAACTGATTCTGATGAGCTTGATCACTGCATAGTTTGTGAAAAAAATAAAGAAAAACAGCAGGTAAGAAAATATAAAAAGCAGTTAAGGATTAATTAATTCACAAACTGTGTGCCAGCTGTACTGGCTGCAGTATACCTTTTTGAAATAATCAGATCAATATTTCAATATTGCAGCACGATATCAAGTCCTTGATTAAGACCAACACTGTAACTTATGAACCTTTTCTTTAGTGGGGGGGGGGGGGGGGTAGTAGTATGCATTGTATTGTGTTTAATGCACTTGTATAACTTGTATATATTCATCACAGTTGTCACTTATTACAGAAAAATTAACCTCAGTATTCCATTTATCTACCCTTATGTTACATTCACACATAGAAATAGACTTGCTTCGTTGTATACACAAATTATATTTCAGTGTGTCTGCACAGCTGGAAAGTCATTAAAAATCATAGAAAGTCGTGCTTTTCAGTGTAAAATGCTCAAAAGTCAAGTAAATTAAAAGTTTATCATGGATTTTGGGCTCTGGAACCTATAATATAGATTTTTTAAAATGCAGTTTTTCCCGATTCAATGCTGTAAACTGTGCAACAATGCATTTACTTATGCCACAAAAAAGTAATTTTCCACGTTTTTTTCCCCAGATACAGTACATTACCAAATTACAGTAAGAAATAAAATAATTGTATAAATTTAGTGCAGATTGTGTTCACAAAATATAAATCTTTTACCGATAGATCGCTTGATGCTGTTTTTGGACTTAACGGCTCGGTTTTAAATTTTGAAAATTTGTAAAAGGTCTGTTTCTCAGATGGGAAAATTCCACAAATGTGACTCCAGTTTTCTTCCAAATGGTCCCTTGAAATATTATTTAACTATATAATAACTTTGAAGGTAATTTTAATAAATTACCACACCCTTTATAGGAAATGACTTGTCTTGCTAACATTTTAACATTTTTTATTCAACAAAAATTTGATTCCTTTAAAAGATTATCTCATTTGTTTTAATTGTATTTTCACAATTTCTAACTTGTGTAGGTAAAATTCTCGGTCTCTCTCAGGTTTGGCAAAACAAAAACCCACTAATTTTTTATTTTGACCGGGGCACTGGTCAAAACTGGTTTTAACCGGTCAAAATGGTCAAAAAAAAAGAAATTTTGAACATTTTTTCATAGTTGTTTATTTCTTTAATGGTTAGATGCAACACCCCCCAATTTAATAGGCAGTAAGTAAAAATAACTTAAACTGAGAAATAATAACAGCAACCAAAGTTGAAATTGAAATATTGTTTAAAAAATAAGCTTAATGACTAAAATAAATGAAGCAACAAATATTCTAAATTAAGAGGGATTGCAGTTTCAATATGCAGTATCCAATTTCCAATATAATATGAAATAAGGATGCTATTTAATAATGTAATGAACTTTTTTCTTGCATCACCCATTTTCTCATTGGTTGATTACTGCTTCTGCCCTGCCCCTTTTTATTGATTGGCTGCTACCAAAGCTAGCATGATGCAGCCCTTCATCATACTCATATTAACTTAGTGACATGAAAACATTGTTTCTCTTTCATGCTGATTGAATTGTGAGTTTTATTTGGAGATTAGATGATCATGAATCAGATATTGATAAAAACATCACAAAAATAATAAATGATGTTTCTATATATAAAGAAGTGAAATCGTTATATAAGCAACTGAAAACTGTGGCTGCTGCATTGGATAATCTGCAATCTGAAGAGGCTAATATTTGTACTGCTTGTTGCGAGTGGTTAAAGCTTGTAATAAACAATGAACTACAACCTTATGCTGACATCCTCAAATTTCGGTTCGAACAGGCTATCACACCAGCTCTTATTCTCGCATATTTGTTGGATCCAAAATACATGGGAGAAGGACTGACAGCACCACAACAAGAATCAACACACATTTGGTTATCAGAACTGAATCCTGCCTACCTCCCGTTTGTCATTTCCTTCCAAGCTGAAGAAGACCCGTTTCCAAGATCATATTTCACTTCTGAAGTGCGAAACAATGTAAAAGCATCAATATGGTGGAAATCAATGAAAAAAAGCTATGATCAATGAAGAGTTTTTAAATTTTGTCATCCACCTTCACAACTGCCCATCAAGTTCTGCTGGCATTGAAAGATTGTTCTCAAATTATAGTTTTGTCTAAAACAAATTATGAAACAGATTAGGCTTAGAAAAAGCCTCCAAACTTATTGTTTGTTACAAAATGCTAAACAAAAAGGGGGCTGCAGCAAAATTAGATTGGTAATTGTTTTACCATTGTTTGTCACCTTCAGTCACTTCAGTGCATCAAGAACACAAAATGACTCCAAATAAAGAATTTGATTCATATTCATTTTGTTTGTTATATCTTGCAAATATGGACATATGACAATATGATACAATGCTGCACAGCATGGGTACTCTCAAGCTAAACTGGACAGGTAGTATTTTGCATAAACAGGGGATCATAATAACACAACACATAACAGTATTTTTGAGTTTTGACCATTTTGACCACTGCGGGTTAAAACCGGTCAAAACAGTGGTTAAAGCCACCTCTGGTAAAAACTGGCCAACCCTGGTCTCTCTTCTTTGGAACCATACCAACAACACTGAACAGATGTTTCACGGAAAAATGTTTGCTTTTTTTCATGATTTCAATCCCTTTGGGGCCATTCATAAATGATATCACACTTTTTTCTCATATATTTGACCCCCTCCCCCCCCCTTTGTCACACTTCATCGGACCCCCCTTCCCCTTTGTCATGCGTCACGCTATGTTGCATAATGCCCGATGTCACACTTCTTGTTACCCCCTCCCATCCCCTTGTCACAATTTCACGAATTCTCCTCCCCCCCCCCTCGAAGGGTGACATCATTTATGAATGATCCCTTTGCATCCTGCAAATATTTCAATTATTTTGTGATTTTCAAGCTGTTTGCACATATGCTAGTTTAGAATGGCGTTTCTTTTTCAATGATTTTTTTTTAAATTTATTTATTTGGGAATTTGATTTAGTTATTATAGAAGCTTAAATATTAGCTTCGTAATTGGCTTTACACCAGTATTTTTTTTCAATAATTTTTGAAAAGTTGAAATGATGCAACTCTGTATTTTGCAAAAGCAATATTAAGAATTTTTTCTTTATTTTATTTATTTATTTTTGTTATGTTTTGATCTTGAATTGCTATTTTGTAAGTTTTTTTTTTTTTCTTAACAGGTGGTTTTAAATGAAGAACACGTAGCTTCAATTGAAAAATTGCAGAAGATTAAAACAAATCAGTTAAGTTCATCCACCACTAACATTCAAAAGAAAAAATGCAAGAACATTTCTAAGGATAGAAATAAAAATGAATGTAATGAACAAACTTATAAGCAAAGTGTAAAGAAAAAAGTTAAAGCCAAAGCTAAATCTTCAAAGAATAAAAACAATGATTTAGATAATATTCAGAAAAAAATTCGAAGAAAATCTAAAAAGGACAAAAAATTTGGAAAACTAACCAATGATGACGAAAAATCAGAAAATATAGGTGAAGCAAGCAAACATAGTGTTAAAAAACTAAAGGTATTTTCAGCAAATGATATCAAGGAGAACATTTCTGACCTTGAATCTAAAATGGAAACTGATTCTGATGAGCTTGATCACTGCATAGTTTGTGAACAAAATAAAGACAAACAGCAGGTAAGAGAATATAAAAAGCGGTTAAGGGTTAATTAATTCACAAACTGTGCCAGCTGTGGTATACCTTTTTTAAATAATCAGATCAATATTTCAGCACAATATCAAGTCCTTCATTAAGACCCACACTGTAACTTATGAACCTTTTTTTTTTTTTTTTGCTGGGGGGTAGTAATATACATTATATTGTATGTTTAATGTACTTGTGTAACTTGTATATATTTATCATAGTTGTCATTTATTACAGAAAAATTACCCTCAGTGTCCATTCATCTACCCATATGTTGATATATTCGCACATAGAGATAGAAGTGCTTCATTTAATACACAAATTATAATTTCAGGGTATCTGCACACCTGGAAAGTCATGTGTTTCATATTTGTCATGGAAAGTCATGCTTTTCAGTGAAAAATGCTCAAAAGGCATATAAATTGAAAATTTATCTTAGATTTCTGGCTCTAAAACCTATAATATAAATTTTCTAAAACGCCGTTTTTCCTGATTCAACACTGTAAACTGTGCTACAATGCATTTCTTATGCCCCCCCCCCCCCCCAAAAAAAGTAATTTTGAGCCAAATACAGTACACTACCAACTTACAGTAAGAAATAAAATAATAACTGTATAAATTTAGCGAAAATTGTGTTCATGAAATAGAAATCTTTTACCGGTAGATCGCTAGATTCTGTTTTTGGACTTAAAAGCCTTTTAAAGGGCTTGGCTTTAAATTTTGGAGATTTTTGAAGGGTAAGTTTTTCGAATGGGAAAATTCCACAAATGGTGACTGCAGTTTCCTTCAAAATGGACCCTTGAGTTATTATTTAACTATCTAATAATTTAGAAGGTAATTTTAATAAAATACCACGCAATTTGTAGGAAATGGCTTGCTAACATTTTAAAGTTTTTTATTCAACAAAAATTTGATTCCTTTAAAAGATTATGTCCATTATTTTAATTGTATTTTCACAATTTCTAACTTGTGTAGGTAAAGTTCTTGGTCTTTCTTCTTTTTGGAACCATACCAACACTGAACAGATGTTTTGCAGAAAATTATTTGCTTTTTTTCATGAGTTCAATCCTTTTGCATCCTGCAAATATTTCAATTATTTTATGATTTTGAAGTTGTTTGCACATATTCTAGCTTAGAATGGCTTTTTATTTTCCAATAATTTATTTATTTATTTATTTTTGTTTTGTTTTGTTTTTTGAACTTGATTTAGTTAAAGAAGCTTAAATATTAACTTAGTACAGTAGAGCCCCGCTATTCGTACACAATTTGTTCCAGGAGGCAGTTCGAATGGTGAATTATTTTTTCACATAAGATACAATGTGAATTAGATTAATCCCCTCCAGACCCACAGATGGTTTCTTATTTAAACCTATGAAAAACAAATGTACAGTACTGTACATGAAATTGTACGTAAATAAAAATTTAACTGCGCTTTACTTGTACTGAGGTGAGCTGATGGCATAAGTGGAATGCTATGAGGAGGAGGAGAAATGTTGATGTTACTGTTTGGAAGAGGAGTCCCCTTCCATAAAAACATCAGGTAACATCCGTTCAAGTGTTTTCTCCCTTTCTGCTGTTCTTTCTTTTTTCTGTCTTTTTGCACTAGAACAGTGGTCGGCAACCCGTCGATCGCGATCGACCGCAACAGCATTTTGGGCAGTTTATAGTTTAAAAAAATAAATAAAATAACTTTTGAATTGGATTGCGAGTTTATTATTATTTTTTCCTTCAGAAAATGTTCATTAGTTTGTCAGACCATTCACCGGACCTTAAAAAAAATTCCAATAATATGGAATGTCAGTTGTCACTTTAACTATGCTCTTGGTGAGAGTTAATTCAAGAATGTAACCACATTTCACATGTGTGTTTTAGTTAAAAAACAAAACAAGAACTAACAGTTATTTTTATCAATTTCGTAAGAAATAATATATTAGTATTGTTTTGATGAGAGTTAACGTTTTAGCAAACCATTATTTTAGAAATTTTAAAGTAGGTTTAGAAATTTTAAAGTAGCATCAGAATGTTCTGACAAGAATTAACCTACAATTTGAAGACGGGCGCAATCCCAACATGCCCTATTAATAATGTATACCCCCCTCCAACGGTCCCTCAAGTCGATCTTGGCGTTCACCGAACTTGGAAAGTAGATCTTCAGTCAGTCTAGGTTGCCGACCACTGCACTAGAAGAATCTTGGGGTTTCTTTCTCTAAAAACCTGTCCAATGTTGTCTGCCTTTGACGATTGTTCAGAATTTTTCTAAAATGGTCAATAACATTGTCGTTGAACAAGTTAATGCTGTTGACCACAGCAGTGTTGGGATGCCATTTTCCACCACTCTTTGTGTTTTCTCGCAGGTGTAACAGAGCTGTCTTATTTCTGCAATGGAAATGCTTTCCTTGCTACTTTCCTCCTCTGAAGAAAGTTCTTTAACCACTTCCTCTTGCTGCCGCCTTAGAAAGAGAAAATTGTCAATAAAATCTCAACAAGTTTAAAATTAGAAAAAAAATCCCAAAGCCAAACAAATTATTTCCAGACAAGTTCAAAAAGAGCGTAATTTCTCGATTTTTTCTGTAAAAAAAGCCAAATTGGAAACCTGGCCCCTGGCTCCGTCCGAATTGCAGGGCAAGCACGAATGGCAAGTTGAATTTTACTTGAACAAGTTGAACGAATAGCGAGGCAGACGAATAGTGAGGTTCCACTGTAATTGGCTATACACCTGTATTTTTTTTTTAATTTAGGATTATATCCTTAGTGCTAGAAATTTAGCATTACTCTTTCACTTAAAGCTTATTGTATTAAAAATTACAATTTTTATTCAATTATTCTTTTTACTGATCAAAATTTTTTTTTTCTTACGAGATTCTTTTGGAGAGGAAATCAACCTGTTTGAATTTAATATTCTTAAATTTGAAAAGGTTGTAATGTATGATATATTGATGACTAAATTGCCATTGTTTTTTTATAATAATTAATTACAAGAAAAAAAGCAAAAAGAGTATGCTTGCTTGATTTGTTGTAACTCAAAGCTATCCAAAAACAACTGCACTTAGCTTAGCTCAGATAAATGCAATTTGATTTTTACGAAAGACTGGTTTAGGTAACTGCATAGCTCCCAACCCTTCCTCATTTTACAAAAGCTTTCCTCATTTAGTCTTTATTTTCTGCCTTTCTGCATTAATGATCAGATCTTCCGCATTTTTGCTAAGAGTAATAAAGTATGACACTCAACTCTTAAGGCACATCCAAATTAGGATGCGCAGCGCATGCACTTTTGTTGGAAAACCAAGTCTGAACTGAGCTTTGACCAATAGGCTCAGAACCCAAACTATCCTCTTATAAGCGTCTGGTTTACAGTTTAGCTATATTTCTCCCCTCATGGCAATATATTTAAATATGATCATTATTTGCACAAGAAATAAGAAAGAAATTCATTTGTTTACAAGTATTTACTTTTTAAAGTTGGAGCATTTTGTTTCCTAATAGCTAATCAAACGTGTTGAATCAAGGCAAAATATGTTTTTATAATATAATTAGACCAAATCCCTCATGTTATAAACATGTGTTTTGTTGAAAATGTCAACGTAAATAGTTGTAAATATTCAGTAATGATAATAAAGCTTAAATTTTAGTTACTTAAATCATCCATGGTATAATTTGGCATTGCATCAAATCTTCTGCATTTTACGTAATTTCTTTTGCAAATTTTTAGATTATCTTCTGCATTTTTAAAAATAGTTGTTGGCAGGTATGTAACTGGGTTGAAAAGTATATGTTTTGTTGAGAAAACCGTGTCATTTAAGTCATGTAAAGTCATGGAATTGAAAAGTTGAGGTGTATTAACTCTTTTTTGTGAAAGCATTATTAAGAATTTGATGTCACATTATACTTGGTGTCACCCAAATGCATATGCAAAGACAAACAAGACAGTAGTTTTATATGTAATTAATATCATCACTATAATTTCTTCAAAAATAACCCATCCAAAGAAAACTGATACTTAAAAAGGAAAAGAAGAAAAAAACAGTAATCTATTTCAAATGTGGCTCTAAGTATAAAGAATTTTTCTGGAAGGAAAGGGGGGAACGATTGAATTGAAAGTGCATCGTCGCCTCAGACCAACAGTAAGACTTCTAAATCATTTTCCTATGAAAGCAATTTTTTCAAAACACCACTGAAGATGTAATCAAAAGTTAAGGGAGGTTCCCAAAATTTCAGTAAAATCCCTGAACTACAGCCTTAGATATTTAGAATTGAAAAAACAGCAAATTTTAAAAATCAATTTTATAGGAAATTCGGGTTTTACTCACATCCTACTGTTGCTCTGAGGTGACGACATGCTTTTTTAATACTAATTGTATTGAAATTGTATCAGAGCTGAAGTTTCTATTTTTACATATCATCCATTTTAACTCTATTTCTTATTATTCTCGCTGTCTTCATTATAATAGTATATGCAGAGTGGCCACGCACCTGGAAAATATGGAAAACCTAGAATTGTCAGGAAAATTAAAATGGCCAAAAATGGTCAGGGAAGAGGTCAGGGAAACTCACAAATCTTTACAATTCCTGGAAAAGTCAGGGAATGACTTATTTTCCAGTTAGCACAGCTCCATTAATTACCAAGGATAAGTAAATCAGCAAACTTTTTGCAGTGTTATTGTTTTTCACTTTGTAGGGATCAATCCGACATTTCTAATAGGGTCCTGTTTTTGTGAATTTTAAAAAGATTGTTGCAAAAGATGAAATAATTTTGTGGAAATTTAAAATTTAAGCATAGTGATAAAAATGTATATTATTATTTGCCGCTTATTTATTAAATAGTACTGTGAAACAATTTTGTTGCTTGGAATTTCGTGAAGGGTCAGTTTTGGTTGATTGAAATTTGAAGGTCCAGAAAACGAACCTGAATTTCCTTTGCGCAACCCCTGCTATGCCAAAAACTTACAGCATAAGGCTTGAGATAAATATATCAAAATTACAACTTTTTATAAATATGAGAGAGATTGAACAAAAGGTATATTATGTGGACATTGTTCTTGCAGTCCGTAGATATTTAGAAAAAAATATCTTGCAATAATATTATGTAGATTGACCTCGATCAAGCTGGAATTTTTGCTGAAATCAGCTGGAAAAATCAGGGAATCTCATTCCCTAACTTTAATGGCAACCCTGAATATATGTAATAGATATAGATTTTTCTTTTGAATAGTGTGTGTTCTGTGCTGTAGTGTTTTATGATCAATTTGTATGGCTTAAAAGAAATAAATCATAATATTTCCCTTTAGTGTTAGCTCATATTACAAAATGCATTTCATTTTGCTGCAAAAATGCTGAAATTGATACAAAAATACCTTTTCTCCCTCCTGCTACAAATATGTTAAAGGTACAAAATTAGTATTCAGGGTTCGCGCTTGGGCCGCGCGATTCCTTAATATTTTTTGACATCCCACTCAAAAAAAAAAAATTGTTTGCGCTTAAATTTTTAAAATCCCACTTAAAATTTTGGTCAAGGTAAGAAATCCCACCTTGTATTTTTCCCCAGTGTGAACCCTGGGATTTCTGCTGCTGCAACTTTCTTCTCCTCCACCTTAAATTATGTAAACTTCCCTCTTCAGATAAGCAACTCTAACATGTTGTATTACTTTTGTCACATATTTTGCATTCTTTTTAATTTTATTACTGATTTTAGTCTGAAAATTATATTTTTATTTTGTTCAGTTTTTTTATCTAATAAATTATTTATTATTGTTATTTATTCATATTCCAACTTGTTTTCCGTATTTTGCAATAACTATTTTATTCATTTAACGTTTGTTTACTTTCCTCTTTTTCAAATAGATTACTGATTGTGGAACTGAAAACCAAAAATCTGACACTGACATGAATGAGTTAGAACCATCTCTTACAAAAAATTCTTGTCAACTCACCCAATTTCCTGTCATTGAAAGCAAGCCATCTTCTGTTGACAAAATACTTAGCTATGGTATGAATGAATCAGAACTATGCTCTTCAGAAGATACACATAAAATCAGCCTAGTTGCTTCTGATAACAGCAAGCCCTTTTCCACTCAGGATGTTGGATCTTTGAATTCTAACAATGATGTGAATGAATCAGGATTATCTTCTTCAAGAGATTCACACCAATTAAAACAATCACCTGTGGATAATTTTCGTCAATGTGATGATGATTCTTTAAATGTTGAGAGTGAAACAGAATTATTCTGTTCACAAAAATCAAGTTGTTTAACCCAATCTGTTACAGATAATAGAAGAAATGAATCCATGACTGAATCTTTTATAAATATGCCAGCTGTAATTTTAGAAGTGGATGATTTAAGCTGTTCACAAAAATCAAGTCATTTATACCAATCTGTTATGGATGATAGAAGAAATGAATCCTTGACTGAATCTTTTATAAATATGCCAACTGTAGTTTCAGAATTTGATGATGAAAGAATTGAATCTGGGACTGAACCTTTTATAAATGTGCCAACTGTAATTTCAGAATTAGATGATGGAATAATTGAGTCTGTGACTGAAATTTCAAGAGATATGCCGATTTTAATTCCGGAATCACTTGAGAATCATGTGAAATGTTCATGCTTTACTGATGTTGGCACGGTAATAGATACTGATTTAAAGCTGTCTGTAGAAAAAAGTTGCCAAACTGATGAACTAACAGTGGATTCGAATGACTATTTTATAACAGCTGGAAATTACCTTTCGGACAAAGTAAATCTAAGCAATGTTTCATGTTCTGCAAACAACACAAATGCATTGCTGTTTAATCAGGTAGGTTTTAAATCAACCGACTTGTACATTCTTGCTTGGGATTTAACAATGGTGTTAATATTTTGCATTTAAGCATATATACAGTCTGAGTTAATGATTAGTAATTCAAAATTTATTCTTCAAGTGAATTTGAAGAGTCAAAAGAAGACTCTAGCTGGTGTATTAATTCTTAATCTAAACCATATGCTTTTTTAGAAATATTTATTCTAAAACAGTCAACAACATTTTTTTAAAGTTATTCAAATCATTAGGGAATCTACTCCAGCATTTTTTCTTAGTTTTAGAATAAAAAAATTTTTGGCATCGAAACTTTAGGATTTGAAATTTTTAAAACTGATTTAACATACTAGCTTTTCCTTGCCCCTGAATTTTTTTAAAAAAAGCTAGATCTTGCATCTTAATCCAGTACACATGCAGGAACATGACATTTGGATAATGTTACGGTTTGGTTAATTGGAGTTTGGATAACCAGCTTTGTACTGTATTTATGTAATGTTCTGAATGTTTTCCTCTCCCCTTTTTCAAGTTTAAAATGTACAAAATTCATTCTTCATTCACATTTCAATGCATTTTACTCTGCAATATAATAGCCATCAATCCCCTCCTTTTTACTTTAAAAAAAAAGAGAGTTTGTTCCTG
This sequence comes from Octonoba sinensis, assembly GCA_038502835.1. Classification (NCBI taxonomy): domain Eukaryota; kingdom Metazoa; phylum Arthropoda; class Arachnida; order Araneae; family Uloboridae; genus Octonoba; species Octonoba sinensis. The sequence continues at coordinate 8,108,423 of CM076606.1, read as the reverse complement.
AATTCATAAAACTTTAACCAAATGTTCATAGTATCTATTTTTTTAATGAAGAGTTGTATCTGCCTTTGAGAACTGTAGGATGTATAAGCATTGTATTCAGCATGGCAGCATAATCTAGTACTGGTTCAGATAATAATATACTTTTCTCTATGGTTTTCTTTTATTGCTGTTATGTATATATCTATGGTTTATGATTACAATTGTTGCAAAATTAAGCGATTTTTTTATTCATTTACTGCAGGGGGGTTTCTATGGCGTTAAAACAATTTTTCTACTACAAAATGCATTTCTTCAGAAAATTTGGGCCAAATCAATTTTTGGAAGGAAAATCGAACATATTTTAGATTTATTTTTTTAATTTAAAAATCAACTTTGTTTATTACATTTCCCCCCTAATCAACTAGTTTTGTCCTTTGAAGTAATTTATCTATAAATCCTCTTACGGATGAGAAAAATAAGCAGAATGAATGGTGTAAGTTAGAAAAGTAATTTTTTTTAAAGGGAGGGATTTCTAAATTTGCACCAGCTTTTTCTTTATGACAGGGAAAATCACTTTGAAAGAAGAAAATAAACATATGTCTTAATGAATTGAAGGAGTTTAGTGAACATGTTAAGCAATATTATATGTAGAAATGGAAACGTTGGTGTGGATGAATGACCTATTAAAAATGTACCTGCTTCTTAGAGCTTCAACTTTTTAAAAAATTAGATTTGGAGGTACAGGAATTATCATGCATTTCACTTTTTCTTTTAATTCAATGTTGTTCCTTTCGGAAATCAGTTCCTGTAATCCTAGAGCAGAGATGGCGAACCTATGACACGCAATAGACATTTCACTGGCATGCCCGCATTGTATATTTACTTTTATTCACTCACACTCTCTGAAAATAACATTTGAAAGAAATAGGAAAGAAAGAATGAAAAGATAAGAAGAAAAAAAACTTTGAAGACTAGCAGCCATTTTGTGAAAATGGATGGATGACCTTTAAAGATAATTTTAAACTGGCGACAAGTAAACTTATAACCTTATAACTTTACTGGCAAACATAACGCCCCTCTTCAACAAAGGGTTTAAAGCTAAGGCAGGAAATTATAGGCCTGCTAGCCTTACTTCAGTAATTTGTAAAATTTTTGAAATTCTGATCAAAATCAAGATAGTGAATTTCCTGGAGGCAAATGGAGAGTTGACTAGTTTTCAATATGGTTTTAGGAAGGGTAGATCCTGTACAACGAATTTGTTGCATTTTATGACAAGGTTACCATGACATTAGATAGCAAAAATTGTGTAGATGTTGTTTACATTGATTTTCAGAAAGCGTTCGATAAAGTACCACATGAAGCACTTCTTTGCAAACTTGCTTATATTTGTATTGGTGGAGAAACTTTAATTTGAGTTAAAAATTGGATGACTGGGAGGAAACAAAGAGTAGTAGTGAAGGGCAATTATTCTCAGTGGATAGATGTTTTGAATGGTGTTCCACAAGGTTCAGTTTTAGGGCCAATATTATTTATTATTTTTATTAATGATATTAGTCAGAGTATTTCTGGGAACATCAATATTTTTGCTGATGATGTCAAAGTCATGGGAATTGTTAACACAGATGAACAAGTCAATCAGCTTCAAGAGGATTTGAATAAAATTATTAAGTGGGGTATGTCCTTTAATATTGGGAAATGTCAAGTGCTTCATTTTGGTCATGGAATAAACATGCAATCTATTATTTACAAGGTTCCGTCATTAGGGAAGCAGAAACAGTTGTTGATCCAGGAGTATTGATTAGTCACGACTTCAAGTCCAGTCAGCAGTATAGCATAGCAAGTAACAAAGCTAACAGGATGCTTGGGTTTATTAATAAGGCTATTTGTATTGCCATTTTACAGAAGTTTCCTAAGACCTCATTTGGAGTATGCTGTTCAGTTTTGGTCTCCTTACCTAAAGAAGTATATTACCTTATTGAAAAGGGTTCAAAGGAGGGCTACTAGGTTGGTAAGTGGTCTTTCAGACTTAGATTATGAGGGCCGGCTTAAAAGGCTCAATATGTATAGTCTTCAGCAAAGAAGAGTTAGAGGGGACATGATTCAGTTGTTTAAAATCATTAAAATGGGAAATATTGACGGGCTTCAGTTATTTGATGAAAGCAGAACCAGAGGTTATTGTTTTAAGCTTTTCAAACCTCAGGTTAATCTTGAAATTAGGAAACATTACTACTTCAATAGGGTTATAGGCAGTTGGAATAGTTTACTGTTAGTTGCAGTGGGGTAAAAACTTTTAAGAAAGCTCTTGATATTCATTGGGGACTACTAAATTGACTAGGACCAGCCTAGCTGGACCCTGAGCCTGTTACTGGTCGTCACTTTTGCATTTGCATTTAAAAAAGAAAGATAAGTGACACACTGTATACCTGAAGACAATAAACTGCAATTTAACTAACCCACTAATAAAAAATGGTTTGCCATACCTGTGCGAGAGCTTCTAAAACGCAATTTTTGAAAGATGTAAAAATAAATTGTTTAAAAAAAATTAAATAAATTATTAACATGAAATATGTTGCAATTACAATCACTGTTTTAAACAAAACGTCCTAGGTCCCTCTGTCTGTGTGCATAACATATTTCATAAGTTTAGAACTTATTACTGTTTTTTTTTTTAATTTTATAATATTACTCTTATTCTTCAAGCATCTTAACAGCAAAGCACAATTCATTCAATCATTCAAATTAGAATTCATAATAATCATGAACCATTCTGTGTTTTTTATCTTAAAAATAGTATTTCAGATCAATTTAATAAATACAACACAATAAATAATTCAGAATGATAGTGTTTAAAACAATTGTTAGCCTTAAGGGTTTTTCCTTCTAAAATATTTTTTTATCATGAAAGTTCAATAAAGATATTTAATTAAAACAAAAAGTTTCAGTTTTTAGCAATGGTGTGAGCATATGATTTTACTAAATAGGTAAAAATATTTCACGCTTTTTCATTTATAAAATAGAAAAATGATTAAAGTACACTCAATGTAAAAATTAAGTACACACAATTGTTACCTTTTTTCAGCTTTCAACAGCAAAATAATTCAGATTTAATTTGTTCATTTTCTCTGTACTTATGAGTGTACTATTATTCCTGGTAGGGTTAAGTTTCATTTGAGTCATGCATTTCTTTAAAATTTGTTTATCCTTATTATTATTTAAAAATATTTATTGCTGTGAAAATCGCTTAAAGTGTGTTTTTGCAAATTATTAAACATGCCATATTGTTTCTATAAATGTAATATACGTAATAAATATTTAAAATATTTAAGGTCTTTTTTTTTTTTTTGATAAAAAAAATCATGAACCCTGACTCTAAAACGTCGTATAAGTGTAAATGTCATATAAACGATGTTCCACTGTAATATTCAATCAAAATGCTACTGTTTCTATAGTCACAATGGTTGATCCTGAAATTATACTCTGGAAATAAGTGCTATTTTAAAAAACAAATTTTAATTAATGATGAATAGTTTAAAATAATTGAACCTTTCATATTAGTTTGTTTTTGCTTGTTTTCTTGAAAGAAAAGAGTTTTAGCTATTAAAAGAAAAGTAAAAACTTGTCTAGTGGCATGCATGATTTTAAAAAACAAAAAAAAGAGGAAGAATTTTTAAATCTTCCAGCTAGCAATTTTTAACTATTAGAAGAAGACAAAAATAATTTTAATAATTCATTTCTTGAGATCAGGGTTCCCACGGGAGATCAGAAGGCCCTATTTTTAAGATTGGTTTGTAGGGGCCCCTCTAAAGGCCATATTTAGTAGATAAAAGCCCTAAAAAGTAATCAAAGGCCCTATTTTTTAGCATTTGCTTGAACCATGTGAATAAAAATAACCATATTTTACTATGTTTGAATCTTAAAATTAGTCACAGCAATTGCTAAATTGATGGAAAAAAATCAACCACTCTGATTCCCAATTACACTAATCTTACCCCAAAATTCTAATTTTTTCCAAATCTTCTTAGTTGTACTCATTTTTTTGCAAGGGCTTGTTAGCCGTGGAGGTTTTTGAAGTTTTAAGTTTATTAATTAATTGTATATTTAGGGAAAAAACGTTCACAAAAGCTTTTTATATTTCGTGATCAGCTTTTCCATAATAAGGTGAATTAGCCTAAATGTGAAAATCCCTAAATGAGACAAAGTACGCTTACCTTAAGTATTACTGCAAGAAATGTTCATAAGTGTAATGCATTAAAACTTATAAATTTCGGGAACAAAAGGGGAAATCGTTCTTCGCATTTTAAGCGTTTTTTGTAAGGATACTTCTAACAGTAATAAATATCACTCATTTTGTATCGCTCTCAACATTTGCTAAATGCTACAAAAAAGTGAGAATTAGCAATCTGTATTTTTCACGTTATGTTTGAAGGTCAAATAATTCCATCCATGTTTCAACCTTGAACGTATGTCTACCCTCCCCCCAAGTTAAAAAGAGCAGACAATTTGTTTTTATTTATAATCATTTAATAAATATTGGTGGCATTTAAGCAGATGAATCACTCTTGGCGAACTAATTTGCGACAGTTGGAATTTCTAAATTCGATACTAGTGTCCAAGATGAGGAGAAGCTTTTGCTTCAACCAGAAGTTTTTCTTTTTTTCCTTTTTTATGCTTATTTTAATGAAATATTTAAAAGTAAATACTACTGTAAATAATTGAAGCTCTTTGAGCCATTCTAACCTCAATGCATTCTATTTTTTTAAAAATTGAGCTGAATTCAATAATAGTATGAATTTAAGCAAAAATAAGAACATGTATATTAATCAATGTTTTTTTCAAGCTGATACGTACCATGCACTGAAAATTCTTGGGGTGCATGGAAATAATTAGATTTTGCTTATTTTTATACAATTAAATAAGTGGATATTTTACAAATATAGAAATTTCGGTACATTAAATTCGTAAAATTATCATTCGAGTTTATAGGTGTATTTTGTTAAAAGGGGTTAATACCTTCCGTCATGTTTTAAAGTTCATTCAAATATTTTTACTTATTAACACGTGTATTAAAATTTATTATTAACATTCTTTTAGTAAAAAAAAAATAAAATTAATGAGGAATTTGAAAATTTGGGTTTTTTTAAAACTACGTAATTAAGAATTTTAAAATACCTTCTACTTTTTATTAACTAATGTTTCATTACCAATTTTTTTGTTGTGTTACCCCCCCCCCCCCCCCCCCCGCCGATTGATGGTGCAGCCTACTGAAAAACCACAGAGTCCTCTTTAAAACCATGACAACCCAAAAAATAGATCAAAACTGTTGCTAATTATCCTCATCATCAGGATTGCTAATTATTCTCAACATTTATCATTCAATTTTTTGGAGGGATGTTTTGGAAGATTTTGGCCGATTTTTATGGGTGTAGTTATTTTTTCGGGTGCGGGTGGCTCCAAACTTTTTTAGGGGATTAGATAATTAATAAATTGTTTGAGGGGTCTTTTTACAGGGTTTTTCCGATTCTTAAGGGTACCATTTCAGGGGGGGGGGCAAAGCTTTATAGTAGTTGGATAATTAATTTTTTGAGGATGGTTTTCAGGGGGGTTTGACTAATTTTTGTGGGTGTCATAATTTTTTTGCAGGGAGGGGGGATCCGTAGCTTTTTAGGGAATGGAAAATTTAAATGGGGGGACTTTTTATGGGATTTTGTCCGATTATTGTCGGTGTGGTCGGTTTTACTTTGAGGGGGGCTCCGGTAGCTACTTAAGGGGTGATAGTTTCAAAACTTGGGGGGTTAGAGAGAGTTAGGGCAGACTTTTGTGACTATGATCATTTCTTGGGGGGGGGGGGGAGGTTCCGTATCTTTTTAAGGGGTTGATACTTTATAAATGACGGAGGGGCTATTTTTAATGGCGTCATTTTTTTTGGGGGGAGGGAGCTTTAACTTTTTAGGGGGTGCACCATAATTCTGGGGAGCACCCCTGATTTAGTATCTTGTTTTACAAAAGAAAAGAGTAAAATAAAAAGAAAGCCGGAAATGCTCTTATTTCAGAAGAAAATAGGAATTGAAGTTTTCAGGGGTTATTATCAGGAAAGTTTTTTGGGGAGGGTGGTCTCCTTAGTTTTTTAGGTGGATGCATCATTGCTCTGAGGTGGAATGGGTACCCCTGATTAAAAACTTTTCTTTTCGAAAAATATCCTGAACATCATATAACACACAAACCGGAAACCACCTTGTTTCTTATATTTCGCTCAAAACAACCTCCTTTAGGCCTTAAAAAAAATCGCCTCTCGTTAAGTCACTATTCATACGCGCTTCTAGATTCTGTCAAAGCTAAACTTGTTATTCATGGCACCCTAGTCATATAATACCTATCCGTGGTATTTGTGATAACTGTATTTTTACAATTTTGGAGAAAATTGATGTCAAGGATACCTGGCAATACGCCTCATCTCTTGGTATGGCACCTCAGTGTACCGTGGCACTCAGTTTGGGAACCGCTGATTTATAAAAATAAGTGCACTCAAAATGTAATACTGTAAATTGATAAAAAGTAGTAACTGGGATGCATAAGTAACACTGTCGCATTAAGTTTTTAGCTGCTCTATTTGCGACAAAAGCGTCATAAATGTAGCTGTGATACAAATTTTTTCTATAGTTATAATTGAAGTTAAATTTCTTTCATAGAAACTTAGTTTAACATTAAAAGAATAAATGCATTCAATTCTTATTTTTTTACATGTCAATATGCCAATATAGTCACAAACTTCCTAAATGTGAGAAACTTAGAGGAAGTCGCGTCGCATTTAGGCGAATTGACCTTAAGGAAGATTTAACGATAGCATTTAAAATGAAACTATTTTTCTAATGCTTATAATTAATAACAATAGAACAAATTTAATCAAAATACAGTGAAACCTGCCCAGGTCGGACACCCTAGGAAACGGAAACCTGCCTTCAACGAAAAAATAAAATAGTCCCAGCAATTATTAATTATTTTTAATGTAAAATATCCTGCATGAAACGGAAACTGCTTAACGCGGAAACGAACTCCATATTTGTCCATGTTTCGGACAGAAAACCTGTCCAGACGAACTGCAACATTCAGTTTTTTCCTAGGTGAATTCCCACTCGTGGGATTTTAGCTCTTTTTTACTCTTTTGTTAGGAATTATTTTCAGTTACTTGACCTTGTATTATCAGAACTCGCTGTGTCTGTTCTGTGTGGGGAGAGGGTATGTTTCCTTTCTGTGTTACTCTTTTGACTAAACTATTGTTCCCGGAAATGGAATGGGGGAGAATGCGAAAGACAGTGTTATCAGGAGCCTAAAACCACAAGACGAATTCCACAATGATTCCCCCCCCCCCCCCCCGACCCTCCTGCTTACATTCCTATTGCTCTGTGTAGGGCTGTAGAGGCTTCCTTATTAGTCCTTTACAAGAGATACGAAGGCTGTGGACGGATCGCGTTCGTCTGTTTCTGTTCATAGACCATTTGGCAGTACTCGTGACAACGTTGGTGGAGAAATGGCGACCGTTCTTAAGAAGCATGTGCTAAGTTTAGATGAAAAAATGAAAGTTATAGAAGCAAAACAGAAAGAAAATTTAAGTGTAATCCAGATAACCGAAAAATTTAACATAGGAAAGACGCAAATTTATGAGATCATGAAAAAAAAAGATGAAATTAAAGAAGACTGGTTAAAGGGAAATGGAGAAAGGAAGAGAAAAATGCTTAAGACTGGAAATGAGGAAGTGAATAAATTGGTTTGGGGATGGTTTGTCGATGCCAGGTCGCGAAACTTACCAATTTCAGGTCCTATAATCCAAGCTCAAGCAAAACAAATTGCAAAAGGACTTGGGAAGGAAGAATTTTGTGCTTCAAACGGATGGTTGGAAAGTTTTAGGAAAAGGCATGCGATTAAGTTTAAAGAAATTTGTGGGGAAGCTGCTGACGTTGATCCAGAAACTGTAAGCAACTGGGAGGAAAAATTGCTTAAAATAATTGAAGGGTACGAACTGAAAGACATTGCAAATGGTGACGAAACGGAATTATTCTTCCGAGCTTTGCCTAGCAAAACTTTGTGCTTAAAAAACGAAAACTGCGGGGGTGGTAAAAAGTCCAAGGAACGCTTAACTGCATTTCTTTGTGCGTTTATGACGGGGGAAAAAGAAAGACCATTAGTCATAGGAAAGGCAGCCAAACCTCGCTGCTTCAAAAACTTGGAATTAAACAAATTGCCAGTTGAGTGGAGATCAAACAAAAAAGCTTGGATGACCGCGAAAATCATGGAGGAATGGCTAATTAGCTTCAATTCCAGAATGAAAAAAGATAAAAGAAACGTTTTGCTGTTTTTAGATAAGAAGAAGCAATGCAGAAGCTTATCCAGAAGCAATGCAGAGTTTACAAAATCTGTACGAATTTGCTGCCTTCAAAGGCGATGCAGAACTTTTAAATTGTATAGCTAATGCCAAAATAGGTGTTGAACACCATATTGCATGCACACCATTAGTGCAGAAAACAATGTATGACTATCTTAAAAAGTAATTTTTTGATATACTTCATAATAAAATCTTTTCATTTGTTCGGATAACTGCTACTTTCTTTCAAGGAGTATCCATGTTTCCTATAGGTAAGAAAAATATTTACTTTTACTTTTTTGAAAAGTATATCCCCTCTCTGAGACGGAAACCTGTCTAATACGGAATATTTTCGCAGTCCCTTAGCATTCCGTTTTAAACAGGTTTCACTGTAATTTAGTTAAAAGTGCAACCAGCAACCTGGCAAAAAGTAAGGTACTGTTATTTTTTCTTTCCTGTGTAATTTACAATCGATGCAAAAATATAAATATCAGAAATTTTGGTATTTTAAATGAAATTATTTAATATTTTCTGTGGTCATTAAATATGCGTGAAAGGGAAGGTACGAATTATATGTGGGTAACTTTTATCTAAGTATATACCCAATCTTTATTTTTACAAATGTATTACTATGCATTAGTACATAAAGTGGCCCTATATATAGTTAAATTGGCCTGAAAAAGGCCCTATTTTTTAATCTGCTGGGACAGTGGGAACCCTGCTTGAGATAATTTTTTCAAAAACACATTTATAATAGCTATATATAAGTTTAGTTAGTCTTATTTTTTAATAGGTTATGAATAATTTCTTAAGAAATATAAAAATAATCATCTAATCCAGTTGTTGAAGAATTGCTACTGCCTTTAAAGATATAATCACATTTCTCATAATTATGAAGACTCGAAACTGCTCCTAGCCTTTACCTCTGAAAAGGCAGTTTTAAAACAGCCATTCAATATTTAGGAAAAGGAAAAATCTCCAAAAATGGTACAAAGTTATTTTCTGCTCCTACACTGATGCAAAATTTAATTTCTTCCTCTCCAGTAAAAATGGGCTTTTGTATCACTTTGGATACAAAAGGCCATTTTTTTTTTTTCTGCTCCAAACTGATACAAAACGATATTTTTATCTGCTCCAAAATCTGATACAAACTCTGCGGCCCGTGGAAGCACTGTTTATTGTAACACTCCCGCCCCAAAAAAATGTTTTGATTTTTCTACTTTTCGTTTGCTTGACATTGTTCAGTTTATATCATTTAATTAAAATTTACTGAGCATGGAGTAAATTCCATTCATTTTATTATTATTATTTTTTAATTATTATTTGAATATTCATTTTCAGACATTATTCTAGCATGTTATATATGTTTTAATATTCTCATTTTTATTGTTTACAGAATGACTCTTATAGTTCTGAAGCTCTAGAAAACATCTTATCACAAATCAAATCGGATGCAGGCTTCCAGGCGTCTTTACTTGAAAAATCTTTACTTGAAATTGATGATTCTATTATTTTTCCTAGTCAAGGTTCATGCACTGTGGTAAATGGAAGAGGTGGTCTGCACTCAGATAATGCTATTCATGAAAATGGACTGCCTTCTGAAACTGATAAAAATTCAGACTCAAATGTAAATATCCAGTCCGACTCTTGTAGGATGGGTCTTGATGAAAGAAGTTTTTCCCCCACGAAAAATGAAAGGATACCCACTAGGATTCATAATGAAATCAACAGCGGCTCTCGATCCAGTGATACTGATGGTACTGAAATTCTTCCACTTCCAAATCTTGACAAAAAAATTCAGTCTAGTCATGAACTTTATTCAAATAAAAGAGTGATAAATACTAAATTGCATATTCATAATACTACTGCAGATGCTCATTTGCACGAAGCACTTTCTTTAAACGAAAATAGTCATTCTCTGCATGATTTTATCCCTGCTGAAGAAAGGGGAAATTCTAATGTTTCACAAGACCATTTTGAATATTTCAAACCTGTTCCCAGTATGCCTATTGAAAGCGCATCTCATATTAATCATGTACTTTGCAGTACAAATCACGCCCCAGCAGCTTGTCCCGGTTCTGACAAAAATTCCTTTAGCAATAAGAAAGAAATTCCCATTGGTGCTAAAAAACTATTTTGCAAGCCAAAAACGAAAATAAAAGGTAAGAATAGCACCAGTGTGAAGGATTCTAATAGCTCAAAAAAAAACCTCACTGGTATTGATGACATTATAGCTGAGATTAATGAGTATGAAAGTAAAATTCATGCAAATGAAAGTTGCCTTCAAAACAGTAAATATCACTTTCTAAATCAAAATAAAGTTTCCAATACAAAAAATTCTTACTCATCTGTGGAACAAGAAGTGGAGTATAATTTTAGTAAAGAAAATAATGTCTGTAATGAATGTACAAACATTTATCCCTCTGTTTCTAATAATTCTCTTCCTCATAACAAACTAATAAATGTGTATAATGTATTTTACATTGGTTCGGATAAGTGTAAAAATACTTCAGTTCCTTCAAATTCTCTAATTGAAAACACTATGAAAAGTGGTTTTGATATGGATTCCAGCAAAAGACAAAACTTATCGCACAGTTTAGTTGAAGACAATATAAATCTTGGTAATCCTACTTCAGAAGAAAATATTTTTTTGAGGAAGAGTAATGCTAAGATACCCAATATATCAGATGCTATGTCTTCTACACTTAATGTTGAAAATAATATTCCCTGCTTTGAAAAATTTATTTGTAATCAAAATATGCTTAGTAGTACCCTTAATAAAAGTAGTCAAGAAATTGTGTCATGTAGATCAAATGCTTTATCTCAAGATGTTAATAGGAAAACCAAAGACAGTCCTAAACCAAATAATGTTTCTTTGACCACTGTGCCCACAAAAAATCATGTGATTCAACAAAATTCTTTTGCTAGTAACTGTCGAGAAAATGATATAGTAAAAGACGCAAATGATTCATGTCAAAGTATTCAAAATTTCATTTTTTCACCAGAATTCCAAATAAAAATTCTAAATAGTTGTTCTAGACAAGGTTTTGTTTTACACCCTGCTTCAACGATTCGAGTGAATCTTGGTGAACGACTTGAAGAAAGTGAAATTTTGTCACTCCAAAAAGATGAAATAGCTTTCTCAAATCAGTGTGAAAATAGTACATATGTGGATACTTCAACACTGCCAAGACAATCTACAAATAAGTTTCTTGACGGTATTCCTATTACAGCAGATCACAAAACGTCGTATCTAAACCAAGCTGAAATAAATCATGGGACCGATAATGAATCTCCAGTAGAAACTCAAGTTAATCAAGAGACTATATTAGACCACCCCAAAATTGATGAGGGTACCATGTCCAATGCAGAAATAGCTGATGAAACTGGAGAAAATAATATTAAATGCGATTCAAACAGTTTATGCCAAATCAGTCGCCCGAGTACCGGTACAAATGGTTTTGCTACTGACAGCTCTACCTTTCATAGTCCAGACTCTGATTCATGCAGTTCATTAGAATCAACTCTCAGAAGAAATTCAAGGAAAAGCTCTCAACAAAATGTTACAGCAGATAAAAGACGTAGCAGTAAAGCTTCCATTTTAAAGCTTTCCAAGTTTCAAATTTATTCCAATGATGGGGAATCGGACTCAAGTAGTGCTGACTTTGTTTGTCCAAGAAAAAGGAAGGGACCAGAGAATGAAACTGGAAGAAACAAAAGGCCTGTTAAAAAGCAAAGAAAGAGGGCATTGTATAATGCAAACACAAGTACGTTTTTAAATATTCTTATTTGTATACATTCTGATGATTTGTTTTAAAAGATGCTTTGTCACAGTCTTCACTCATCTTATTCTATTAGTTTAAGAACAACCCCTCATTAACAATAATATTTATCCACAAAGTAGTTTATAATATCAGGATGCATAAAGTTCTCCCAGTCCTTAAAATAAAATAATAATATTAATACAGTGGAAACCCGCTATACGTTCACAATTTGTTCCAGGAGGCAGTTCGAATGGTGTGTTGTACGAATGGCGAATTATTTTTCCACATAAGATACAATGTAAATTGGATTAATCTGTTCCAGACAAATTGATGGTTGCTTATGTAAACCTATGAAACACAAATGTACAGTTCTGTACATGAAATTATAGATAAATAAAAATCTAACTGCGCTTTACTTGTACTGAGGTGAGCTGATGGCATAAGTGGAATGTTGAGAGGAGGAAGAGAAATGGTTGTAAGAGGAGTTCCCTTCCATAAAAACATCAGGTAACATCCCTTCAGGTGTTTTTTCCCTTTCTGCTGTTCTTTCTTTTTTCTGTCTTTTTGCACTAGAAGAATCTTGGGGTTTCTTTCTCTAAAAACATGTCCAATGTTGTCTGCCTTTGACGACTGTTCAGAATTTTTCTAAAATGGTCAATAACATTGTCGTAGAACAAGTTAATGCTATTGATCACAGCAGTGGTGGGATGCTATTTTCCCACCAATCTCTGTTTTATCGCAGGGGTAACAGCTCTTTTTCTGCAAAGGAAATGCTTTCCTTACTACTTTCCTCCCCTGAAGAAGAAAGTTCTTCAACCTCTTCCTCTTGCTGCCCCTTAAAAAGTTAAAATTGTGAGTAAAATCTCACAAAAGTATTTAAACTTTAAAAGTATTAAAACTTTTAAAAAAATACAAAACGTCAAACAAATTGTTTCCAGACGAGTTCAAAATGAGCATAATTTCTCAATTTTTTCTTAAAAAAGCCAAACTAGCAACCCAGCTGGCCCCTGGCGCCGTACGAATCGTGGGACAAATACGAATGACCATATTTGAGAATTTGAAAAAAAGTTATGGGCAGAAATAGGGTCATTTTTTTGATTTTTCATCCATAAATTTTGACTAAATGAACGAATCAATTTTGATGACTTTTTCTTTAATAGATGGAGGGCCATCTAACTCAAATATCACACATCAATTTGACTACACATTTGTTTTTTAGAAAAAACGTTACAGGTGAAAAATAAGTATTTTTTATTTTAATGGATTGACTTGATTTTTCTTTGTTGGGAAAACTATTAATAAATAAAAAACTCATTGTTAAAAAAGTTTTTGTTGCCATTGTGCTATAATATTAAAAGCAATTACAGCCAAAGTTTGACTGAAGGCTTCTCTGAGGCAAAAATTAAATCCAATCAGTTTGTTTGCTAAAATCGACTTCAAAACGGAATTTTTCATACGAATGATTACTTTTTAGTGTCATTCATTCAAAGAAGGTTTTCCCTTTGATATGGATTTTTTAAAAATAGAGTATTTATATAAAAAATGTATTTATATTAAAAAGAATAAAATAAAATAATTTTTGGAAAAAAAAAATAGAACCGACTTCAAATTATAAATTGTACTAAAAAGTGAAAAATAAATTAATTTTTTAAACAACATTGATGTGACATCGGTGCAAAATTATGAGCCTAATTACCATTACACCATGTGCTACTTCATATTGAAACTTGCTAATTCCGAGCCATTTATATTTGTAATTGATTCATGATTACAAAAGATTTTATCTATCCTAATTTTGCACCGACTTCTAAAACTATGTTTAAAAGTCACATTGATGTTGTTTAAAGAAATAATTTATTTTTCACTTTTTAGCACAATTTATAATTTGAAGTCAGTTCTATTTTTTTTTCCAAAAATTATTTCTTGACGATATTTTTATGATACATTAAGCTTTCTTTCGCACTTTATCTTTTTTTTTCACTTTTATGGAAAAGTAGACTAAAAATGGCCTGATGCATGGTTATTAGTAAGTAGGACAACATCTTACAGTGGAGTAAGAAGTCATCCTACAAGGTGTAGACTAGTGTATGCATAATGCAGGGGAGAACCCCCTCTCAGAGTGATGTTGCACCTCTAGAGTCTATATAAAACTTGTTATTCTATGGCTTCATACCAATGCAATGTTAATGTACATTTCAAAACCTTATGATTTTGTTAATTCTCATTGAATAATATTGACGTAGTATTTATTTATGTGTTTTAGACTATTACTTGCGATCAAGAGCATCATTATCTGCACCGAAAGAGAGGGAAACATTGGTTGTAGATGACTCCTCCTGAATGAAGAAATCTTACAAAAATACATTTATACTTTTGTAATAAGATTATAGTTGACAGTAAAGCTTTCTTATTTTGGTGCAGACTTATTTATAATTTAGTTTTATTATTGGATATATGCTTTTAAAAAATATATGAAGCATTCAGCTATGCATAGAATTCAACTGATTTTCTTCAAACAAAAATATTAGAGATGCGTAACTACTGCAACAGCTTGTATTACAAGCTAAGCAACCAAACTGAAGCAAGATGATCAGACTTTGGAATGGTCCTATCACAAAGAGTAGGTTATTCAGCGTCGTCGCCCCTTCCTTTGCATAATGTTTTAATGTATACTATGTCTTAATATAATGAAATATTACTTTATATTAAATCATAAGATGCCTTTTTATGAAGACTTTGTTTCTTTGAACAAAAAATTGAAACTGTATTCAGAATCTTGTTTTCTCAATTTGTTAGAGCTAAGAAATAATGTTAGGGATGTAACAAATAGTGAATTGGCCAAATATTTAGTATTCAGCCATTTCTCCCAGGCAAATACAGTGAAAACTCTCATAAAGAGACCATCTCTCATAAAGACCATTTTTTTTAAGGTCTAAAATTTCCAGCTATAAGCCCAATATTACCTTTCCCTCCATTAAAAGACCACTTATTTTCTGTCTCCCTCCCAGTAAGGCCATTTTTTCAAGAGAACAGGTAGGATTATTTGCCTGGGGGAATTTTAAAATACCCTCATCTCTAGAAAAACAAGACCCAGCTAGTAGGTGGGTCCTGTTCAGTGGTGTATGCAAGGGGGGTTTTAGGATTTTAAACTTCCCCAATGAGCTTGATTATTCATGTTTTTAAGACCCCCTGTGAAGTGTGAAGTACAGTCATTTATGGGGATGGGGGATTGGTCTACATCAGGGGTCGGAGTTGTCCTACATTTCCTACTTTTAAAAAACGTGTCCTATAATGCCCTACTTTTTCAACATTTGTCCTAAATTTCCTACAATTCAAGTATTTTCTTCAAAGTGTCTGAAAAAAAAACAAACAAAATAAACAGTTGCTGAGTCATAGTTTTCACTGAAAACATTTCGGGAAAAGCTTTAGCTCACTGAGCTAAAGCTGCAGACGGGCTAAATGCATGACGTCACTCCCAAACACAATAATAGAAGTTAAAATCTTTTCAGTCGCTGGTTGACTTGCATTTTGCATTCAGAAACCTACTGCACTCTACGTAAGCTTTCTTGCTTGCCTTACGTAGTGTGTGTATGTAGACTTCCACAATACCTGCCTCAAATATCTAAAATAAGCAACTTATACGACCGAGTAGGGGAAGAATGGCTCTTATACATGCATGATGTTAATATCATAATTTTAATAATTGACAATTATAAAATGGACAATGATATTTTTAAATATACCAAGGTCAAGGACTGTAGTGGGTTTTTAAAGTATGAAAATATTTCATTGGTGGCAAAAGCTTGTATAACTGTATTCCCAGCTAATGCCCACCCAGAAAGAGGTTTTTCTTTAAATAACAGAATTGTGACTAAAGAAAGGTCCTCTCTTTCAGAACTTAAGTGTAAAATCATTGAGAGCAATGATTTTATTCCTCACAATAATAATGATGTACCATCCATTAAACTGACTAAAAAGTTAGTGCATTCTGAGAAAATCTCACGCTGAATATCCTGCATACATGGAGCAACTGAAAGTACAAAAAGCAATTATGCAGCAAAAGCGAGAAGAAGCATCAAGCAGGGTTCGCGCTAGGCCGCGCGATTCCCGCAATATTTTTTGAAATCCCACTCAAAAAAAATTTTTTTGTGCTTAAACTTTAAAAATCCCACTTAAAATTTTGGCCAAGGAGGAAAATCCCACCTTGTATTTTTCCCCAGTGTGAACCCTGCATCAAGTGCAAAAAAAGAAATTGCAGATGGAAGACTCGACTTTGGCTTGAAGAAAAGAGACAAGTGATCAAAATAGTACACAGAAATTGCTCAATGATGCTACAGTAAAGTTAAACAAGGCAGTTAGTGACAATAATATGTCTGAAATCAAGATAGTCCAGATTATGTTAACTGCAGCAAACACAGAGATGCAGGCTATCAATGAAAAACTTGATAAATGTTGTGCTGAACAAGAAAAGTAAAAAACTTAAAATGCACGAAAAAGGAAGAAAAAAGGAACAGAAATTTTTTAATGAGATGTTACATTTTTTAAATTAATAGTTAACTTCTTTTCATGTCATTTTGTAAAATGTACAAAATATAAAAAAAGCTAAATGTTTTTCAGTTTTTTTTTTTTTTTTTTGTATTTATATGTGAATAATTTAGGAAAGGTAAGTTAAAAAAAATAAAACCCTGTCCTACAATTTTGTGAAAATGGTGTCTTACAGTTTTTAAAATCTCACTTCGACCCCTGCTACATTCCATCTGTTACCTTTCTTGGAGAGCTAAGAACATTTGTAAAGATCACAGGGCATTTTCCTCTTGTTCTTTGCACTACATTTTAATGATGTCTAAATGAGTTGTATTGACTTTGGGAGAAAAAGTGAAATTTTTACAAGCACATGACAGTGGAATCTCAGAGCGAAAACTGGCAGCCCAGTTTCAATGTAGCAAAACTCGAAGTTTCAATCAAAGCAAACTTCGATTAATTCTTTTTTTAAGCTAAACAGTCATAAAGTAGTAATAAAAACAAGTTTCAGGATAGTGTTTTGTTATGATTTTCCACAATAATATATGAGTAGAAGAAGTTATATTAATAAACTGAAAGCAATCAAGTGCTCAATAAAATAAAACTTTTATTTCTTGAATCTTTAAAAGTTTATTACTAAATCTAAAAAAACTGTAACAAGTTATGTTGCATATATTTGTAAGCAATTTTAAAACCAAACAAATTTTCTCTAACTTGCAACAATAAATAACAAAAAACTGCAAAAGAAAATTTATATAAATTTCATTTAATCAAAAATAAATTAATAAATAAAAGAAATTATTTGCTTTTCATTTTATTGACAAGTTTCCATTTTATTAATTTGTGCAATAAATATAAATATATTTAAACTAATTCATCAAAATTATGGTTACATATTTACATGCAGCTGTACATAAATCTACACAAAGTGTTTCTTTCAATTCACATTCAACCACTGAGGAAAATATAGAAAAAGATTCAAATAAAGATTTCTTCAAGACACACTTCACTGAAATTACACTCTTCCTGAACATGCTTTAAAACTTTACGCAGTATTGAAAAATATGACTGTTCTCTTCGATATATATATATATATTAGTTTTTAAATACAAGAGATACTTACAGTTATTTGCACCATATTATTAAAGGTTGCAGGGTATACAAAATGTATACATTCTGAACAATGAGGTTAGTATTATTTTAGGAATTTTTTTCATCTAAAAAATGAGCAATAGTAGATCAGCCACCTCAAGCCGCATCGTCTCGTCATTGGAAAAAAAAATCACTAAAAACAACTAACTTTAAGTCAACAATAAAATTACCAATTTTCAATATAGAATTTGAATGAAATAAAAAGATGACTAAATAAAATCAATAAATTAATACCAACAGAGACATTAGAATCTGTATCTTTGGATAAAAATTATGTTTGATGCATATGATGCCACAATATAAATGATATGCAGATGTTATACATTTTTAATGAAATGAGTATAATTTTTACCACAGAATTATAAAAATATTTCAATTAAAAACTCGGAAAAATATAATAATTTGAAGATTTTCTCTATTTAAAAATTTACATCACTAAATCTCGTAGAATTTTCTCAACTACCTACTGCATAATATTCAACTCTATACTTAAAACCAAAACAAGGCTCATGATGGAATGTTAAAAAATGTTTACAAAATAATAAACCAAGTCTCATGTCATTCAAATTAAAAGGGGGGGGGGGGGGGCTCTTAAAATTTCCGAAGATAACTTTTTGTATTGAAAGTAATTACTACTAATAGTTCATCCTTAATTACTACATTATTTTTTAACTTCATAGCCGATTGAATGATCGAAATCTTTTGTTAATTTAGCTGTGTATGAAGTTATAAGAAAAAACTACACATCAGTAGAAAGTCATAAAAACAAACTAACAACAAGCACAATGTTTCCTCCTTTCTGATAAATTACACACATCAATAAAAGAAGACTAAAATAATGCATAAAATGTTACATTTTATACATGGCTAACAATTCAGAAACAAAAATTCATCAAACCTTTTATGTCATTTTATATACCAATTACTCAAAAATATTTCTGTTGGAAAGAACCTAAATTTGAATATTAACTTTTCTATAAGTATAATATTTCATGAATAGTTCCCACAATGGGTTGACTTCACAATAATTTAATACTAAAATGAATGTATGTCAAATAAAAAAAATTTATCATTATATTAAATTATAGCAAATTTTCATTTTTCTTCCTCGGAATTCAATTGTTGTTCAACATTGTTCACTTATTAATGTTCAATTGAAAGCATATGTACACAGCTTTTCTTAAATAATTTTACTTTCCATCCCATTCATGAGGTTACAGTATGCTTTTTTCCTACATTTTCTTTCTCTCTTACTTAGTCTTCAATCATTCAACTATTTTGTTTTAAATATGAATAAAATTGACACATGATCAAGGGAATTAAAATTTAAAATTAGACCTTTTTTACGGGGGGAAAACAGCTGTAATCCTTAAGTTAAATTTATTTTTTTTTAAAGTGGAAACAATGTACCCGATACTAAATAACTTTGTCAATTTCTCTTTAATTTAAAGAATTACTACACGACTTAGCACTATATCTTTCTAATAAAGTATTTTACTAACATATCGGACAAAATTTTTTTGAGATAGTTGGCTTCAGACTGATTCAATTTTAAATATATAGGTTTTCTTTTTACACTTTTAATTTTCGAAGACCTCCATGTGAACGCGTTTTGAGCCCAAATTCCTGACGAGAATCAGTCTTACAGGAGGAATAATTACTGGTTCTATGTAAATGTGTTCTTTTCTTCACATCCAATGTCTTTTGAAACAAAGAGTCATTCCTCCGCCTAAGCGTACTCTTTCTGAAGTTTTTCATCTTTGGTTCAACAGTACTTTCATCTTTCTGTGGACTCTGCTTTACATTAGCTGAAGGGTCAAAGCAATATGTAGTCCTGTTAGTTAGTTTGAAAATATTGTCTACTTCACACAAGTGAACTCTGTCGTTTTCTTTGCTGTTTTCTGAACCTAGCAGCGAGTCCGAATCTCCCTTTTTGAGACAAATCGTAGACGCAGCAGGCTGAAAGTTACTTTTGTCATTGCAGTTTTCATTTAGAGTTGTTTTCGAAGTAGATGGTTCTTCCTCATCAGGTGAAGAGATACTAACTGGTGATTTGTTAGCAACACTGCTATCAGAATGCACAGAGTTGATCTCTTTAACACATGGATTTTTATCTGAATTAGTCTCTTCATGATGTGGCGGGTCATGCCCTTTTTTCTTGGCCTTAACATCTAGAACTGCTGCACTGGTCTGATTGACATCTGCAGATGTCAGCTTTGTGTATGTCTGGGGTTTCTCAGGAGCCTTAGGAACATTAGACTGAGGTGCTGGAGATGCCTGATCTGCATGATTAAACACAACCTTGTACTTCACTTCAACTCGTTTTGGTGATAGAACAACAGGTTTTGGTAAATTTCTTGGAATAGAATCATCTGAGTCTGTCGATAGTCTTCTTTCCTTGGCAGGAGGCTCTGTTTCTAAATCGGAAGACTTTTTTCTTTCTTTCAGAGGTGTTGGTTCACTTATGTCGTTTATCTTTCTTTTATCTCTGCTACTAGATGGACAGCTGGCATCAAACACATTTGTATCATTCGTATCACACTCTATAAAGAAAATGACCCATTTATAGTAGCATTCAATTTACAAACACAAATGCTTAAACTAGCATCGATAATATCACATTTATCATTTTGCATCATTGGAGGGGTACAAGTGACTTTATTTAGGACATGACAGACGCAATTAACATTACCCCCATTTAATATACGAAAATTATTATAGTAAATCAACTAGCAAAGCAATAAAAAAAAAAAAAGCTTATGTTAGAAGTTATATTTCATCAAATTTAAAGATTTCCCATCAATTTGAAAATTATTCTTTAGTATTTTAATTTTAAAATGAGGAACAATATTCACTTGTACTTAGATTTTGTATTACTTTGTAAGGAAGTATTTTTTTTTATTGTTTTATTAATAATTGAAATGTCAGTAGCAGTCTTCCGAAGAAGACCAAAAAACGATTTGAATTTTGATCTTGCATGAAAAATTGTTGCATGATGAAATCATTAGAAAATCAATTGCAATGAATGTAAAATTACGATGGCCTAATCTTTCCAACTTGTATCATAAGAAAAAGCGTTTTTATTTTTTCCATAACAAGTTTATTTGTTTAATAGTCCCCCCCCCCCTCCAAACAAAAAATTAACAGGCGTGATTGTACAATTGATTGATATTTTTCTTTTTGTGCTTCCTGGTTTCAGATTAATTATTATTATTATTTCAGGGTTTTTGAAATAAAAGGCTACATGATTTAAATTGAAAAACTGCCCTTAATAATTTATACTATCTTGAACTTTTGAAAGATGTTTTTATTTTTTCCACAGTCATAGTAAAAATCTACAGCATTATGCAGTACTGACAATACTGTACATATGTAATAGGGCCGTTCCACGATCATGTATCTGACATTTGTAAAAAAAAATTAAAATAAATTTTTTAAATGGATTGCAACTAAATATTATGAACTTTTTTTTATTTGCTAGAGTATCCTACACTACATTTATATACAAATTTTTTCATACACATTACATTAATTAATTAGATGCAAGATAATTAAATTGTATCTATCATGTATGTAACAATTTTTGGAAGTCCCTTTTCACTTTGAAACTTTCACAATGTTGATTTTTTGTTTATTTAACATCTAAGCTGAAGTTAAAAAAAACAGTTTTTTTACACTTCTTCAGGTCCAGGTACATTTAAAAAAAACAAAAAAAAAAACAGGTATCATGTTTGTGACCGAGTACAAAATTAATGCAATATTTTAAACATAGCTTTGCTTATATAAGTTCTTTATCAGTAAGAACTACAAAATTATTTTTGACATACATGATTTTAAGATAGAACATAATAAATTTAAGTTAATAAAGGTTAATTTTACAGTTTCGTGCCTAACCAAATTGTGCATCGACAGGTTCATTGAACATTACAAATCTATCGGAAATTGTAGGCATTGGCAAGACTTTCACAATATCACTGCTAGACACTTGATGTTGTTCAGCATTCTCTACATAAGAAAAGCTTGTCGCTGATACTTTCTTTAGATACCAGACAGTTAAGTCATGATTTTCATCTTCGGGAATCGAAACTTGACGTACAAAATTTTGCCATCTTTTTTTTCCCTGCAACTTTTACTAAAAGAAATGAACCTGTAACAATTACTTTTGACATTCGTCTGTTATCTACTTCTAAATATTTCAAAATCAATGCGGTTTCTTTACAGCCACAATTGCTGTAGAAATGCAATTCAGAATTTTCAAAAATAATTGCATGAATACTTTGTATTCCTTTCACCTCCTGCGCTTTTGACCAATCTATAGCTTCAGATTCTTCATCGATTTGATGTTGCATTATTGACATAACTGTGATATTAGGCATAACTTTAGCAGCTACTCTCGAAAAATCTAAAGCTGTTTGGACCGTTTCTCGTCTGGCCATAACCTCTGCACGCACTCGTGCTTTTGCTGACCCACGAATACCATCCACAACTCCTTTGCCATGAGAAGCGGCAGTATATTTCTAGCTTATGTAATGAAATTTTTCTTGGAATTTTAAATTTAGTTCATGTAGTAAATATGCCATGTACCGATTCTTAAATTCACTCGATGGACCATCGGTCCAAATTATTAATTTTGATCTATTATTAGCTGGAATTACATTTAGGAGGTTGGTTAAAACCACTGCAACAGTGTTTTTACTTTTATTATTGGTGTCTGATACAATAAGAAAACACAGGGTATTTTGTGCATCAAACAATGCTGCAGTAAACAAAGTAACAGAGCTCCGACTCCATAATGCTGACTGCACCTCTCCCTGACACTCACACCCATAATTCATCGCAAAATCCAATTGAAGAACTAAACCATGCTTTTGTCGTTTTCGAATGCCGATGCTTGAATTTGCTTAATGCGAACATGTTCTTGAAATTGTGGAAGATGAGCAGTTTTAATATCATTCAGTAACTCGGCAGCACAGCTTTCATGATGTTTTATTTCTAGCCGCTTTGTTTCAGGGTGTTTCTCACAAAGCTTCCATTGAACATGGGACTCAGGTGTAAACTTAGTAGTTTCCATTGTGAGTCTTCACAGTTATTTTGCCAACAATCAGATTGCAAGTTTTTGCATGTAATCTGTGAACATAACAGTCCCTCCCAAAATTGATGATTATATTGCAGTCCTAGACCACGCAACATCATAGGGAAATTCTCGTGCAAAAAGCACTTGCACTGGTCAGCTGGCGTGTTCGTAAGAAACAAAACGTTTTGTGGACGTAGGCTACTGAATTTGGAACATCCAATTGGATTGTCGGTATTTTCTTCGAAAAATAAGAAATGTGATTCCTTTACATGCAATGTTAAGTAATATTTCCGCACCCACTTTCTTTCCCCTTTTACCCGAATTGTCATTTTGTCCTGGTGCTGTGTACACAATATCAGGACGGAAAAAGAAATTGGTGACTAAAGTTTCAATCTCATTGCTTGGTTTTACTTTACCGTATATTTCCGTGTATAAGACGAGAATTTTTGGAACTATTTTGAAAGCAAAAGGGGGGGGGGGGGGGGGGGTCGGCTTATATACCCCTAATCTGAAAAAAAAAAAAAAAAGTCGGTCTATATATCGCGAAATATCGACTAATATAGAGCTATAATTATGTAATTTATGTCTCATACATAAAGGAAATAATTAGCTTAAAATAAGTAGTTTTGTTTAAAAGAATATACATATATTTTACAGCTGGATTTTGTGAAATCATCGCTGAAACAAAATGGCGAAATTTGCTCCCGACTAGCTGTGTGGGCCTTTCTATTCCCGCTCATCCTTCTAATAAAAATGTAGAAAATAACTGAATAAAAACAATAAAAAAAGTAAAACAAACTAAGCAAACACAAGGGCAAAAAGCAATGAATGAATAGGGGAACGGAACATGTGCTCGCTCCTCGCTGTTCGCAGACTCCGCAGTCGCCTCAGACAAGGTTACCAGAGATCAATCTATCGCCGTTGGCACTAAGCTTCTCACTTTCACACGTCTTGATTGGAGAATACTTGATCTGTGTTACCTGCTTGGCGAATATTTCGCTCCTTTTGGCGATTCTCTTTGAGTTGTAATTTTTTTTCCTTCAAACTTTTATCTCGGCTTATATACGAGTTTTGAATTTTTGGTATATTTTTGAAGGAATAATGCACTCTCGGCTTATACACGGATCGGCTTATATTTGGAAATATACGGTATATTCCATCTCCTGTGATAATTTTAGTCCAACATGTTTAGCCAATCCTTTTTACTTTCATTATATGTACAATGTCACATACATGATTAGCTTTGTCACAAACATGATAGCTTGTATCTCTGAAATTAATCTTCTGAAAAATTTGTTAAAATTTATTTGACATAATATGACCAATTGTGCTTTGCACAGAGTAATAAAAGAAATTTGCTTTACAAATGACATACTTATAAGAATAAGAACAAGTCTTTATCATGTATGTGACATATAAATTTGACGTCTTCCATGGACATTGATTTAGCCAAAATCAATTCAATGAATGTCAATCTTTAAAGTATTATGCAATATGTAACAACATGCTAATATTAGTTTACAGTATCAAAAAGATTAAAAATAATCATTATTAAGTTTAATTATTTTTTAAAGATGAAAGTTGAATACCTGAAATATGATCATTTTTAAGAAACTAAATTTGAAGCATTCACTTCAAGGCTTAAATATTTTTGTACATAAATAAAAACAACACCATTGGAAAGAGCATGTTTTTGACATACAAAAATGATTGTTACCCATTAAAAAAAAAAAAGAAAAATTTTTTCGCTCTGGTTTCATTTTTCGTGGAACGGCCCAATATATCTGACAACTTTAAAACAAAATTGTTTTATAAAATTAGCGTTATGTTATGGAATTGAAAGGAGTATTTACAATATTTTTTATAATGCTGAAATTAGTCAGTAGTTTCATAAACAGGCAGTTTTACCAATTTTTGTCAGTAAAGTCAGTATTTTAAACCTTTTAATCAGTTTTACCTCCTGAATTTGCACTTTTCATACACATAAAATTGAAATTTTCATTCAAAAATGCATGGGTTGGAATCTAATGATATTTTAATAATGACAGAATATGCTGGAACAGCCAATAAAAAACATTGTAAGAATTAAAAATGAATCACCTAGGACCGATTAATCCATCTTAGCAGCCCATATCATGAAAACCATGCGCCACAGTTTTATTTATCCTTTTGTATTTTTCACTACACTAGTGATTTGTTAAATACAGTACTTTAAACAGAACAAAAGCATAGTCAATGTTTGGAAAGTGAAATTAATTTATTTAAACAGCAAATACAATTATATTTAGAGGATTTCTATTGTATTTTCGTAAAAAGAGATGGGAGGAAATTAATTTACTCAAAGAATTGGAGAAATAAACTTGGAGATGAAAGAAAAATGTGGGGATGAAGCCATGACTGGAAATATTAGCATTTTTTTGTGATCATTTTTACACATGAGATAAGCAATAGTCTGCATGAGCATTCTATTAAGATTTTTTAAAATAAAAATTAATGTTATATGAAAAAGTAAAATGTAAATAAACAAAACAATGTTGGAAATAAATAAATACCTAATTTTATCAAAATTAATTAATACTAAAACATAACGGATATACGAATCATCGATTTTAATTTGAAGAACAAAAAAACTCAATAACAAAGCAATAGGTATACCTTCTTCAGTTTGGTCATCCCTCGGACGAAGTCGCTTCATGACTCTCTGTCTTAAGAGAACTTCACTTTTAGGTGGTCCTGGAGGATCCAGCATAACAGTAACCACACTCGTATTGTCAGCTCGCATTCCAAGCTCAAACCAGTGCTTGAGAGCCGCATCAACCAGTATTTTGGACGGATTATTCAACTGTCGTCCCTGTCAAATTTTTAAAAATAATCATAATGCCATATGCAACATTAATAATAATAACAAAATAAATAAAATTTAAGCAGCAAAAGTGGGCTATAAGATGTTCAGTTTGTGTGGACAGAGCATTATTCTCACATGAAGTCGTGAGTGGTTTTCAGCGACAAGAAATTTTCGGAACTTCCACACAAAGTTTTCGGAAACATTCTGTATCATTAATTTAAAATAAAAATTACATACATACTTAGGCGAACATGCACCCCCCTCCAACACACAATACATACACACTTGCATATATTTACATATTGTCTCAAAAAAAATCCTTTAAGTAATAATTAAATGAAAGATCTAATATTAATACCAAAAGTCCCCCCCCCCCCCGGAAATGTTATTATATTGTCTTGAAAGTTTTTAAAAGAGGTACAAAATATTTGCTTGTCTGAAGGAAGAAAAGTACAGATGTTCTTCGGCAAAGAAGTCTTAAAATTTATAAATTGAAAAAATTTTGGAAAACCAATTTAATTTTTTTTTACTTTTTAGAACAGGCCCTTGAAAATGTCGAAGAATTTCTGATCAGTATCACTCCTGCATGAAGTTCACTTTCTTTTTTTTTTAACTAGTGGACACTATACAATGAAGTTATTACTATTTTGTCATTTTACTTCCTACCTTGCACCCACACTGTCAGGTTAGGCCTAGGCCGGCAAACCTACGGGGCCTACGTGACAAGACGAAGGGGTCCACACGACAGGAAATGGTGCACGTGTGTCCCCTTGCCCTCAATGTCGGCCTAAGGTCAGGCACCCCCTATATAAGCTGCCCTCAAAAGCGGGGGCGAGGAGATCGACTTTCGCTTGCCTACGAGGTTGCAGTCGGATGAGCAGGAGATCTTCGAATGCTGGACAGGGAGGAGTTGCGCAGATCCAGACGGAACGTAACGGGAGAGCTGGTGCCCGTAAGAAATACCAAAGAACTGTAGTCGTAACGGGAGAGCTTGTGCCCGTAGCTTTGAAACATCTAAGAACTCAATGATGTGGAAGTTGAACCACTGTAAATAATATGTAAATAGGCAGCGAAGTGAATAAATGTAAATAAAGAAATATAGCCAAGAAACCTAACTCACACCACCTGCCTTGTACTTACCATTTTTTAGGAGTATGGGCCGCACCCAGCACAAGCGATAGTGAGCAAGATTTGCGTCAAAAATTTCGTAAGCGCCGCACCTGGTTTTAGCCAATTTAAAAGCACAACTAGTTAATAAAAGGGGAGTGCAATTTGAATAAATTAGCTGGCAGCACAATGCAGTTTTCTCTGACTATCGACGACAAACAGACTGAAGCGGCGTATATATAAGATGTTTAAAAGGATTTTTGAAAATAATATAATCATTTATATTTTATTATTATTATCAAAGGAGATGTATGTTGTTTTTGTAACATAACAAACCAAAGTGCTGGGTCCGGACCCTTCCCGTCATGCTTTTCAAAATAATTGGAAGTTTCAAAGCAGCAATATAACTTTAAAGTCGCTCAGAAGCAGCTTCCCAAAACTTTAAATAAAATTCAAAAGATTAAAATAAAAGATTTATTTTAAAAAAGCAAATTGTAACTCATGAGGTAAAAAAAAAGACATAGCAAACTATGCAATGCCAGTGGAAGTACAACACAAACGAAGCAAGACAAACACACACATGAATCGTGAATCTATGACACTTGTTACAATGCTTCATCAAAAGAAACATGCCGTGGCACCATCTATTAACAGCATTTGTAACTGTTTTGGAAAACATGTTTTTTTTCTTTAAAAAAATCGTACGTGGTGCACCTGTTGTATTCCAGGCATCAGAAATTTGTTTACTTTTTAACAAGTAAGTACCACGGGGCTTACTCCCGAAAATACACATATACTTTTTTTTTGAATAACACTTGACAAGCCTATTTCAAAATAATAATATCTACTTAATCAGCTTAAAAGCATAAACACACCCTTAAATATGTGTATGAATGTAGAGGTACCATGGTACACACTAGTTTAAATAAATAATACTTAACTTTTCAAAATAATGGAAGAAAGTGTGAAAAGTACACTAATATTTTGCATATAAATCTATGTTTGTAGTAGTGGTACAAAGTTTCAAATTATTTCTATGTTCATGTTATTGCAAGAGAAAGAAGTGAACGGACACATAGCAGTGTCTCGATAGCTGTCTATGCAGAATATTTTCTCCACTTTTTTTCCCATCTTCCACCTTTTGCATCTTGTTCAAAGTCAAAAAAAGAAAGGTGAAACCGAGTTAATTGACAAGAATTTGTCAAAATTTTACTAAAAACTGCAGTTTCACTTTTTGCTGAACATACAAACACAAGGAATGCTTGAAAGTTTAAAAAATTGCATTGCAAGGCATTTTCAGTTCTACTTTGGCAATAGGTTTTTTCATGTTCATTGACGGTGGCCCACACACACACACACAAAAATTTGCAATAGAAGATTCTTAAAATTAAAGGTTAAATTTTTCCGGCATTATCATAGAACCATTTTTTGTTTGGCATAATTTCTTAAAAGACACCTTATAGGGTCTCCCATCCATTTATGCAATTTGAAACAAAGAGCTAAAGAAAACAAACCAGATAAATTACTTACTGCACTATTTGTTTTCCCATTTTCCAAAATTATTTTTTCATTTTCTTCATCAGCAGTCTGGACTATTCTAACTGCACATTGCGTGGTCAGCATGTTCCACAATCCATCTGAGGCAAAAATTACACAACGATGCATACGAGGATTGATATTAATCACATCCACATCAGGATCCGGGCTCACAACAAACTCATGTCGCAGGTAGTTATAACTCCACAAATCTCCTACAAGAAAATGATGTAATTTTTTAAAAAGTTACTTATTGTATAGTAAGTAGTGTACAGCACAATAAATGAAGTGTAAAAACTTAACTATATCTTTGTTGCATAAGTCAGAAATTTGTTATAGCCGCCTCTGGTTTTTATTCGTCGGTCTGGAGTTAATTTAAGCTTCATTTTACCTGATCTGCATTTGTTTTACGAGAATTTTCTACATTCCATTATGAATTTCAAAATTATTTGCTTTTCCTTTTAGCTAACAATTTAGAGCAACAAAGAAGTAGAAAGAATATGTTTAAACAATAATCAAGTTAAAATATTCCAAAAAATAGTAGAATTATTAAAAGAGATGAAGCAGATTTTTCCTTTTTTTAACTGCAACAATTTAAAAAAAAAAAAAAAAAAAATCGCACCGAGACATTGTGCAGATACTAAAATATGAAACGATAAGACACATGAATAGCATGACTTTTGAGGACTTTTGACCAGGATCTTTTCAACGCAAATGCCCATTTGCCTACTTCATTTTCAAGCGCCCAAAATTTCGGCATTTATAAAAATATATTTTTTGTATTTCAACTTTTTAATGAGCATTACAGCTTATAAATAACATTGCAGCTATTTTACAATATACATTCTATTTATAAAAGTATAAAGGGCTGATAAATTGCTACATTTTTATCAGTATTGATCATAAAACTTAAGATCATATGAGGCGGTGAGAAGCAAAGGGATGTAAGTGACTAAAGTATCATTTTGAGTGAAACTCGTTTGAAGTTTAATTCTTATACTAAATTCTAGAGGTTCTCCATGTAAAATTTTTTTTTATTTTCGAGTGCTTTATGTATGTGTTAGTTTAAGTATGAAGTTTGAAGTGTTTCTGATGATTAGCTTTGGCGTAGGACTTTTTTTAAAAATAGCTTATTTTTACTTACACCCCTTTGTTTCCAACTAGTTAACTTACACCCCTTTGCCACTAAATGAAAAACGTGTTTTGTTCATTTTGTTAATTCACACAGTAATAAAGATAGTTTGTTAGTGATATAAATTTCATTAAAAACTGCATAATATAATTTTCGAATAATTATATTTATCAACAAACTAAAAATCATTGCCATTAGACAAATTGCCAATTGCCAAAAATAAAACATGAGAAAAATAAAATCTGCAGATGATTTAACCCTTGTGTTTATAATTATTATTCAACAATTAGGAATTCTTTTCCACAATTTTTTTTTCTACTTCTCTGCTTTAAGTTTCGTAAATAGATTGTCTGCATCGCGTTTTTAAACTAACTGAAAAAGTTAAATAATTTTATTTAGAGGCAAATGGATGTAAGTGCACTTGCATCCCTTTGCCACCAAAAGGAATGCAGCTTTTATTTAGTAATTTTTTTAAACCGCGCTTTTTGCAGTATCTGTTAAAGCTACCACTAAAATCTCTTTCCCCCAAAACAGAAGGGATATTATGTCAAAAAAAAGTACACCTAGGAGCTGGAGCAAAAGCCAAAACTGGACGTCACTCTATGGACACTGTAACGATTAAACTGCCGGTTAATGTTAATTTCAGAAAAAAAACTTTGTCTTTTTTGCAAAAACGAAAAAATTTCTTTTGAAAAACAAAATTGCATTTTGTTGGAATGGGCGTTCTGGACTTTTTGCTGCCCTTTGAATCAGTGCCGCCCGGGGCGGACCGCCCCCACCTAGTTGCGCCACTGCTCTAGAAACATCCCTAAATAAGAAGGAAGATACTTTTGATATTTGCAATGTAATTTTTACAATAACACAAAAATAAAGAATCTGTTGTAAATGAAAATTATATTCTAGAGTTTGATGAATTGGGCATGGACAGATCTAAATGTCAAAGCCACTTCCTTACAGCAGCAGTAATGACAAGAATGAAGCCAAGGAGAAAAATAGCCAATTTCAATTCATTTGCATGTGTGTTTTAATTTCATTATTATTAGGTGGTAGTAGTATGCAACCTAATATATGTTAGGGGTTAGTTGTTAGCCTACTTATAATAGACTATCAAAAACCAACTCAAATATTACTCAAACTAAAATCATTATGTTAACCAAAGCATTAAAAAAAAAGAACATTTTATGTCTGCAGGTGGCAATATTATTAACTTTAAACAAACAAATTACAAAAAATTACATTATATTTATCAGGCTTGAAGTATTTCCAATTATTAATAAGTTTTTGTGTGGGTCAATACATACCACTTCATCCAGGGTATGAAACATATGGTCTCAGATTTTTATGATTTTTTTTTTATTTGTTCATTTCACTATCACGATTACCCATGTAAATTTTTTTGTTGCTATCTTTAATACTTTTTTAAATATGAATTTTTAAAAATTCGTTGAAAGAGACATCTTTGATTTTCGGACAAGTTTTGTTCTAGCGACATAGTTCAAGCAAAAAATTCATAACTTTGCCAATTTACATGATATTACAAAATTTTTTTCATTAAAATGTTCAGAATAACTTACAGAATAAGAAAAAAAAATACATTTAAACAAATATCTATTAAATGATGCAGTTAGTATTGGCTAAAACTTGCATTTCATAAATATTTTGAAGAAAGAACAGGAAATTTTAAAACGGCAATTAAACTAAAAGGCACTGCAGTAACAAAAAGATTTTTTTTTTTTTAATAATCCTCTAAGTATAAACTAAAAGGTTCTGAAATAGAATTGGTGTCTTTTTTACTGCCAATACATTTAATTTCACAAACAATTAAAAAGTATATACAAAATATCTTTTACAACATTACAAGTTTTTTCTTCTTATTATAAATACTAATTGCTTTAAAATCATAAAATATAGACAATATAATGCAAAATAAAATTATTTTTACAAGAAATAAGTTCATAATTTAATGTTTATAAAGTTTTTTAAAAAATTGAGAAAGAAAAAGAAGTCGCTGAATCGCGATTTTTTAAAGTATCTAAACATAATGCAGGTTCATTTCCTATTTACAACCTGTGACATACCAAATGACCAAAAGTAACTTTTATTTTTAAGATAAAACTATTTTAAATAAAAATTTGTGTGTGACAATACCTTTTTTTTTTTTTTTTTTGTCCTTGTGTCTGTTTAAAAATGTTTTTGCACTGGAGATTGATTGAAGTAATCTCCTTCTGCGGATAATAATACATTCTACCCGATGCTTTTGCAATTGGAGGATTGACACAAAAAATCACATTGCTTATGGGAATACAGCAAACATCTTTTGTGGGCCAGTGAAAAGATGGAGCTGGTTCATGGGGAAGCATGAATGAAACTTTAACCTAACCTTCATCTTCCCATTAGTTGTCATAAATACAGGCAATGTAGTTGTGTACACCAATATCAAGCATTTTCATTTTCACCTATAAATTTTTCTGTGTAACCAAAGTATTATTATTTTTTTAGTAATCCTTAGAGTATAAATTAATGGGCAGAAAAATAAAATTTATACTTTATTGACTCATTTTATGTTTTAAAAGTAAAAAAATGGGAAGCAAAACTGCAAGTAAAGATTCCCTGCCACTGCAGAAAAAGAAATGAATGTCCATAATCTAACAGGTGGGCTGAAAAGTTCGTAGGCTGACACATAAATGGTGCGACTAGTATTAAATCCATATGATTTTTAGTTTGCCCTAGCCTTCGAAAGACACGTGTATAAGTTTGACAGCTGTCGGACTATTAGTTTGTGAGATACCGAATTTCGAGTGAAGCAACTTTTGTTAGTTTGAAAACAATGAATAAAAACGAATTTCTTGTGGTAATAAAGCATTTGCATTTTAACAAAAAAAAATACTGTTGAAACCATGACTTGGCTTGAGGAACATTATTCGGACTCTGCACCAGGAAAATCAACCATTGAGAAGTGGTTTGCTAAGTTTAAACGAGGCGAAATGAGCACGGAAGACGATGCATGCAGTGGACGCCCCAAAGAGGCTGTTACCAACGAAAACATCAAAAAAGGAAACAAGAATTCTCGATGACCGTAAAGTGAAGTATATCGAGATATTTGAGACTCTAAAGATATCAAAGGAACGTTTTGGACATATCGTGAATGAATATTTGGGCATGCGAAAGCTCTGTGCAAAGTGGGTGCCGCATGAGCTCACAATCGACCAAAAACAACAGCGAATTGATGATTCTGAGGTGTGTTTGAACCTGTTTAATCGTAATAATCCCGATTTTATGCATATATGTTACAATGGACGTAACATGGCTCCCTCATTTCACACCAGAGTCCAATCGACAGTCAGTCAAGTGGACTGCACGTGATGAACCAGCTCCAAAGCGTGGAAAGACGCAACAGTCAGCTGGCAAGGTTATGGCATCAGTATTTTGGGATGCCCATTTTGTAATATTCATCGACTACTTTGGAAAGGGAAAAAACATCAACAGCAACTATTACATAGCGTTATTGGAGCGTTTGAAGGACGAAATCGCAAAAAAACTGCCCCATTTGAAGAAGAAAGTCCTTTTTCCTCAGGGCATTGCACCGTGTCACAAGTCAATCAAAACGGTGGCAAAATTATATAAATTAAACTCCGAATTGCTTCTGCATCCCCCATGTTGTCCAGATCTGGCCTCCAGCGACTTTTACCTGTTCTCAGACCTCAAGAGAATGCTCGCTGGAAAGAAATTTAGCGCCGGTGAGGAAGTAATCGCCGAAACTGAGGCCTATTTTGAGGCTAAAGACAAATTGTACCATAAAAGTGGTATCGAAAAATTGTATGACCGCTATAATCGTTGTATCGCTCTTGAAGGTAACTATATTGAATAATCAAATCAAATTGTATCAAAAAAAAAAAATTTATATGTTAGCTTACGAACTTTTCAGCCCGACTGTTATGTAAAATAAACAAAAAAAATCATCATCTTTGCTTTTTTTTAATATTTTGAATTAAAAGCTCCCAGGAAAATGTGGTGTAAGGGGAGAGACAGCCATGAAAGGAATGAAAAAGAAAGTAGAGACATATGCAGGGCTCCCACTGCCTTAACACAATTTGTAGCAGCTTTCGGAGCAGGTAAAATGTCCTTTCTGTATCAGTTTGGAGCAGAAGAATTTAACTTTTGTATCAGTTTGGAGCAGAAGAAATCGACTTTTGTATCAGTCTAGGAGGCGAAAATATCAACTTTGTACCATTTTTGGAGGACTTTTCTTCATTTTTTAAATATTAAATGGCTGTTTTTAAATCAATCTTATTTTCATACATCAAGGGTAAGAGCAGTTTCAAGTCTTCAAAATGATAGGAAATGTAAACGTCAGACATCCTTCAAAAACTGGATTAGGTTATTTCAAAAGCTGGATTGTTTTTATATTTCTTAAGAATTTTTTCAAAACCTATTCAAAAAGTAAGTCTAATTAAAATTATAACCCTTACAAAGGTTTTTCAATACTTTTCTCAAGAAACAGATTATTTTTAAAAATGTTTTGTTGTTTTTTTCTTCTTCTAATAGTTAAGAGCAGCTAGAAGAAAGCTTAAAATTTTCTTCTTTTAAAAAATCATTGCATTCTCTTTTTTTTTTTTTTTTTTTTTTGTTTAACAGCTAAAACACTATTCTTTCAAGAAAATAAGCAAAACTAACTACTATGAAAGGTTCAACTATTTTAAACTATTTATCATTAATTAAAATTTTTTTTTTTAAATGGTACTTATTTAGGTATAACCATTGTGATTACAGTAACAGTAAAATTTTGAATGAATTAAATATAATTTCCTATTTTATCAAAAAAATATATTTGAAGTCGATCCTATTTTCTACCTTTTCTACCTGCAGTAATATCCATTATTTTTCCGATTAAGAAATATTTCTTTAAATTTCAATCCTACATACTCACTTAGATGCTCTGGAAGTAATTAATAAAACTAAAAGTAAATTGCTGAGTTTCATAATTTTGCAGCAAGAAAATTCAAGAATCAAATTATTTCTCAGTTCTATAATAGAAAGGCAAAATGTATTTTTTATTATATGTTGATAATTTAATATCTAATGATTTTTTCCCCAACAATTTATCTTTACATCTTTGAAAAATTGTGTAATAATTACAATTAAATTTTAAAGAATCCTAGGGTTACAGCAATTGGATGCCGAAAGCAACTAAATTGCATTAAAAGAAAAAGGGAATGCATGGTAATTTCATAACTTTCAAATCTAGTTTAAAAATTGAAACTTTAAAAAGAGTACTTTTATGAGGTCATTCATCCACAACAAAATTTCTATTTCTTCTAATAATATTGCTTAACATATTTGCCAAAGATCATCAATTCAAAGATATACGTACATGCTTTTTTTATAATTTCCTAACTAACTTAGCTGTAATTTGTTTACTTATTTTATTCTTTATATTTATGTTTTTTAATTGCTTGTGGTTATATGATATAAATTACAGAACTTAAAGAGTAATGAGAAAAGAAAAAAAACTGCAATTCCATGTTTAATTTTACAGCGTTTGAAAGTCTACCTCCAAACACTTTCGGGAACAAATATCTATCAGGGTTGCCACTCATGTTAGACAATAAAATTCCCCGACTTTTCCAGGTTTTCCAGGCAATTTTAGGAAAAATTCCAGGTTAATCGATGGCAACAAATATTATCAAATATTAACATAATATACTATGCTTTAGCTGTGAATAAAAACCTACCTTATTATTTCAAAAATGATCATGAAAATTACCAAATTTTAAATGGCTAAGTTGAAATAATCCAAAGTTTACTTACATTTGTTATCAGTAAAAGTTGAAATGCAGTAGAAAATTTTATTACACCTTGAAGCCCAAAGTTTTACATTTTATAGATTTTAGTATTGTCACAAATCGAATAACTTAACTTGTTCAATGAAATTTGGAACATAGCAAAATTTTGCACAGCATAAAAGAACTTCAGGATTCAAATAATTTCAAATCCCCAAATAATATTTATTATCATTCGGAAAGGCAGAAATGCTAATAATTGCTAAACGGAAGGTAACGTTGTAAAATGTATAGAATTAAATCTAATACATGGTGGAGAATGCATAAGTTTTATGCTTAGTGTCAATAAGTACAGGCAGTGCTTTAAAAAAATAATAATAAATAATTTTTAAAAAAAAAATCATCAAATATATGAGTGCGTATATATATATATATATATATATATATAGTTAAACTTACTTTTAATAATTAACTTTTAAATCGCACAAAGCAAGAAATAAAAAATTGAAAAAAGGAGGTGAATTATAGGTTATCAGACAAGTGACTCATTGAGGAAAAAAAAAATACTGAAACAACATGACAGAATGTAAGCTTGTTACATAAATAAGAAAATTTACTGGAAGCTGAAGCTGTTTTTCTTCTAAAAATGAACTTCTGAAAGTTGGGATGAGTCCTAGAAGCACGAACAAAGAAACAAGTGTACTTTAAAGTTCCCTTTACAAAACCTACTTGTAAAGGCTTTTCCCTCTTTTGTACTATGGAATACATCTGTGCTCAGCAAGGACAGACAGTACCCGGCTACCAACAATTTTTTATTGGAAAAAGTACACTAAACAATATTTACACTCTATTGCCCAAATCACGTATTTTGAAACAAACCCATCCAACAGATTACTTCAAATAAATTTCTCTAAGCTCCAAAACTCTGCCAATACAACGTTTATGAAGAAAAATGCAACTAACATTGCACAATAATATCGTAGCAACGGTGGTTCATAAAGTAACTAATGGGTCCCATTTAATAAAAGTAGGCAGTCATTTAAAAGAACAAAACTTTAATAATAAATGCGAAACGTAATAGCCAGTATTATCAGGGCTGGGAATTCCCCCTTCAACTATCTCGTTACACAATTTCAAACAGAATGAATCAAATATAAAAACATTAACAGTTCAATTAATAGGAGAGCGCCATCTGGTTGGCATTCCGCGACACTCCCCACCAAATTTAATTAATTTAAATTTACAAAAATAATAAACAGTTTACCAGACTTGACATCTACAGCTACTCTGGAAATGAATCTACTAAATATAAAATAAACATTAGTAACAAAATACAACAATAGAAAAATCAATAAGAAAGTTTCACACATTTTTTTTTTCAATCATTAATTTCCATATTATATAAGAGTTGAATAGGCCTTCTTATAATTGAAGTACGAGTTTTAATCGAACAAGAACGTACTTTGCCATCCCTTCCATGAAAAACCTCAATTATTCTACCCAATGACCACATGTTTCTAGGATGTAGATCTTCGTGAATTAAAACTATGTCATTGGGTTTAAACTCTTTTACATTAGAGACCTTCTGACTGAAATTAGCTGATCTGAGATTTAGCAAATACCCTTTACGCCAACATTTCCAAAATTGATTCAACAAATTCTGTTGATGTTTAAATTTTTTCACCACAGATTCTCTTGATCCAGATAAATCGACCCTAGAAATTCTGGTCGGAGGGAGGGATAGCAAGCGTTTGCCTACTAAAAAATGAGCTGGAGTGAGTGGAGACGGCTCTGAGGGGTCACTATATAAATACGTTATGGGCCTAGAATTGATCATGGCTTCTATCTCAACAAACACTGTTTCGAGTTCGCTGAGAGAAAGCGATGATCGACCAACAATTTTTCTAAGAGTAATTTTTATTGTTTTAATCATCCTCTCCCAGAACCCTCCCCACCATGCTCCGCGCTCAACAATAAATTTCCAATGAATGTTGTAAGCAGAAAATAAGTTTTTAACAGAAGGATCAGAAATACATTTCCACATTTTTTGAAGTTCAATGTCTGCTCGTTTCAGTGATTTACCATTGTCAGAGTATATTGTTGAGCATAAACCTCGGCGCGAAATGAATCGCCGAAAAGCGAGTAAGAACGACTCTGTATTTAGGGAATGTACAAGTTCCAGATGAACTGCGCGGGTGACGGCGCAAGTGAACAAAAGCAAGTAATGTTTATTGTTGTCTTCTTTGGAGTAAAAGGGGCCTGCATAGTCACATCCCGTTATAGCAAACGGTGGTGATTCCAAAATTCGATCTGGAGGAAGTGGAGCTACTTCTTGTTCTCCAGGACGAGCACTGTATCTCTTACAAATTATGCATTTACTTAGAAGAGATTTGATCCTTTGTCTCCCTTTTACAACCCAGAATTTTTCACGTACTTGATTTAGCGTAAAGTCCACTCCCGAATGCAAGACCTTTGAATGGGCATTGAGAATTACCAGTTCTGTATAACGACACTTGGACGGCAGTATCCAAGGGTGTTTAGTTAAATCTGAACAGTCTGCGAAATGTATTCTGCCTTTCAGTCGCAAGAGACCATCTTCATCGAGTTCTGGATTCAGTGAGCAAATGCTCGAAGTTTTGTCTACTACCTTTTGACTAGACAAGTCAGAAATTTCTTTACGAAAATAGTCCATTTGAGTACTTTTGACCCAATATTTTTCAGCAGTTAACATTTCAGAAGCAGTTAACGGTCCATGATGTTTTACCGACGAAGGGTTGGAGTTATGCACAAATCGGTATACCCATGCAGTTATACGATGGACGTTGCTCAATTCGCTAAATTTATTTAAATCAAATAATTGATCACAGTTTTGTTCATTATCTGTGGCAGTTTGAAACACGTGATGTTTTCTCCTTTCATTGGTTACTAATTGATCGTCAGTTGTATCAATTGGCTTGTTTGGCCACGAGGTTTCAGGTTCGAGAAGCCAACTTGGCCCATTTTGCCACAATGAGCTGTTAAGAAGTGTCTCTGCACGTTCTCCTCTCGATAAAAGGTCAGCAGGGTTGTCATTACCACTGCAATAATGCCACTGGAAGGGATCGCAAATTTTTTGGATCTCTGATACTCGGTTGGCGACAAACGGCTTCCAGACATTCGGAGATTTCTTTATCCAGCATAACGTAATCATGGAATCACACCAAAAATGTATATTGTCACATAGCTTGGGAAGAATAGATTTAAGATAGTTTGCAATTTTTGCAGCTACAAGAGCTCCCATTAACTCACATCTTGGCAGAGACAACGACTTTAGGGGGGTGACTCTACCTTTCGACATTATAAAGTTAGTTTTTATTTGTCCAGTTTCATCTTCATATCGGAAATAAGCAACCGCTCCGAACGCTCTGGGAGTGGCATCGCAAAATATGTGTGCTGTCAGTTGCGTATAATTGGTGCTGTGGAAGAATTTTCTCGGAAATTCTGGATTTTCCAAGTTTTTAATTTCAGAGCACCATTCCATCCACCTTTTCTTTAAGTCAGGAGGAAGTGTTGTATCCCAGTCTAAACCTAACAGCCATGAGTCCTGCAGTATTATTTTTACTCTTACTATGAAAGGTTGTAAGTAGCCAACAGGATCGAAAACTTTAGCGACAGATCGTAATACAGTTCTTTTTGTGTCGCTTTCACCACTTCCAATTGCTTCTTTAAGAGGCTCGAAATTTAATTTGATCACGTCATTTTTTGGATCCCATATCATACCCAAAAATTTTGTTTCCATACCAAAATCATCATCCCCCTTAATTTTCGCCCTTATCCATTTGTCATTTAATTCTTTAGAATTTGTTTTCAACTTCCTTAATTTCATACCCGCATCTTGGAAGATATGAACTGCATCTACCGACAGTTGGTATGCATCCTCAACAGTTTCTCCACCATGATAAAGATCATCCACATATAGAGATGTATTAAGCATTTCAAAACACTTGGGTTTTTCCCTTTTATATTTATTGATATGGTGTTTAATTGTAGCTGCTAAAATAAAGGGGCTGATTACGGTACCGAATGGGGCCCTGCACATGCGCAAAGTACTATAAGCTTCATTATTATCCCCAAACCAAAGAAATCTTAAAAAATCTCTGTCCTCCTCTGCAATCCCAATTTTGAGAAAAGCTTTTTCTAAATCTCCGCAGAAGCCTACATTTGGTTCACGAAATTTTAAAATTATATCAAGAACCTTAGGGCTCAAATTTGGGCCTGTTTCGAGACACTCATTCAAAGATTTATAATTTCCCTGTTTTGATGACGCATCGAAAACGATTCTAACTTGTGTAGTCTCACTCGAGCGCAAAATTTCTCTGTGCGGCATTATGTATTGCGAACCTTTAATTTCATTCGAGCATTTTTCGACTATATTTTCCCGCAACTGATCTTCAATGATTTCCCGATATTTTTTCAATATTTCTGGCTTTTTTTGTAATCTTTGTTTCAAGAATTCAAACCGTCTATTAGCAACGTTAAAATTATTTCCCAATTCCTCAGTATCAGATTTCCATAATAATTTACATTCGTATCGCCCATTAACAAACCGCAAATCTTTTTCAAAACGATTCATTAAATGAATTTCGCTTTGTTTACACTCATTATTCTCCTCAATTATACCCATAGAGTCAAGTTCCCAAAACACGTGAAGATCATTTAATGTCATCGTGAAGATCATTTAATGTCATCGTGAAGATCATTTAATGTCATCGTGTTTCCCACTATTACTGATAAATGTTTTGAATCGTTTTCATTTGTTTTATTTTTTTCTGAACCTATTAAGAGCCATCCGAATAACGAATTTAAATTTACTGCTTGAAGGTGTCTGCTTAGTCTCCGCCGTGAAGTTAAAACTATATCCCAAAACTTATCGGCGCCAATTAATATTCCTACACTCATCTCCTTTTTGTTTACATTTAATTCAGCTGGCGACATACCTAAGCTTTTCATCTTCTCAATTGCAGAGTGATTGGGGCCTTTTATGGGGCAAGCTGAGATCATGTTCGTTACTAAGCATTCGACTTTTATTTTATTTTTTTCATCTCTGTCTTTTAATTCTATTACTACTACAGGATAATTTTTTTTATTGGTCTTTCTGTTCCGAAAGCATACACTGACAATTTTTCATTTCTAATCGGTTTTAATTTTAAGGAATCAGCCAGGGTATCTAAAATAAAGCATTTTTCCGATCCTTGATCGAGAATCAACCTTGTTATTTTCGTTTTGTTTTCATTACAAGCCAAAACCGTACACGTTTGTAGCAAAGTACGAGTACTTTCCGAAACAGAAAAGTTACTCTGAGAAATTAGAGTGTTAGAATTTACATTTGATTCTGAATTCTCATTACTTGAATGGGAAACAATTGATACATTTTCAGATATTTTTTGTTCCGGATGATTTACAAAATCATTTTTTACTTCATTATTTTTTAAGCATATTGATTCATGATGATTTCTCAAACTGCATTTACCGCATGCACTTCTATCTTTACAATTACGGCTAACATGAAATTTTTTGAGACATTTAAAACAACGATTATTTTCTTTTAATATGGCAATTTTTTCAAATGGTTTCTTATAACATTTAATTGAATCATGAGGTTTGTTGCAGAAGATGCATACCTGTTTTATAGCTGCAGCAAATGCACTCGCCGTGGGTGTATTTCTATTACTTTTTTTATTTGCTATTTTTGGACAATTGTAATTAGAATTTATTCCATTATTTACTCCGTTTCCTCCACACGCAAAAAAGGTGCTTTCGCGACATTCAACTTCTTTTTTTAAGAAAAGGAGAAATTTAGAAATATCAATATCGTTTTCATCTCTTTGTCTATTAAATTCCAAAATCAAATCGTGGGGCAAAATTTTTTGCAAAATAGGCATTAACAAATGTCCGAAAGAAGTTGATGTTACATTTATCGCTTCTAAATTTCTAATTGAGATTTCAAGCTCATCATAGATTTTACGTAATGCTATTATATTTGAACTACTTTTAACTTCTTCTAACGTTAATATTTTATTCATGAATGAATTTATAATAAGATCTCTTCTTCCAAATCTATCTTTAAGAATTTTAACACAATTGTCATAATTAACACTTGATATTTCAAAACCGGAAACAACATTTGCGGCTTGTCCTGTTAAATAGGATTTAAGGTATGAGAATTTCTCTTCCTTAGAAATAGATTCATTCTGATCTATTGAGCAAGAGAAACTATTCCAAAAACTATTCCATTGTTTGGGATCGCCTGAAAATTGTTCTATTACAAGTTTTGGTAATTTAATTGAGCATTGAGTTTTTAAATTGGCACTTAACGAGGTGTCGGCACTTCGATCATGTGATTCATTTAATAGTGGATTTGTTTTACATTTAGCATCTAGATAACGCAATATCCTTTTTGTATATTTTAAACATTTTGTTTTATATTCCTCATTTGTTGTTACCTCTTTTTCAACTTGATCGAAGGTGAGAGAACTTTCGATTATTGAATCAAGTGCTTTTAATTCGTTAGATTTTTCAATTAAAT
The DNA here is from genome assembly GCA_038502835.1 of Octonoba sinensis. Taxonomy (NCBI): domain Eukaryota; kingdom Metazoa; phylum Arthropoda; class Arachnida; order Araneae; family Uloboridae; genus Octonoba; species Octonoba sinensis. Next base: position 8,066,612 of record CM076606.1, on the reverse strand, counting down.
TTTCATAATCGTCTCTAATATCCTGTTCATCAACTTCATCTGATTTTAATTTCGCATCAATTTGATTAATTAATTTAGTAGTGAGTTTTCTAATAGTTGTTCTTTTAGCTTGCGCTATTTCAGTGTCAGACATTTTCAATAACAGAAATACACCCAAAATATATGTATGCGTTTACAAATAGAAGTACGAATAATGAAACTATGATAAATGCCTACCTTTTAGTTCTTGGGCATGATATTAATCCAATTTTGCTTTTGCACCATGAAGAAAAATGCAACTAACATTTCACAATAATATCGTAGCAACGGTGGTTCATAAAGTAACTAATGGGTCCCATTTAATAAAAGTAGGCAGTCATTTAAAAGAACAAAACTTTAATAATAAATGCGAAACGTAATAGCCAGTATTATCAGGGCTGGGAATTCCCCCTTCAACTATCTCGTTACACAATTTCAAACAGAATGAATCAAATATAAAAACATTAACAGTTCAATTAATAGGAGAGCGCCATCTGGTTGGCATTCCGCGACAGTTTATGCTAAAATTTTAGTTTTTCAATGAAAACATTTTAAATTTCAATTATTTCAACTTATATTTTGTATGTATGAGACATTTTCACACATGTTTATTATTAAAAACTTAGTTAATACACTATATGTGTATGCATCAAACTCTGAGAAATGAACCTCTGAGGAAGGGACACCCCATTTAAGGGACAAAATTTCCAGTCCTAATTTAGTGTCCCTTATTGAGAGGTTTTACTGTATAACAAACATACATTACTATTCAACAGAATTGTCAAACACAAAGCAAAGTTAAGCCATTGCTTTAACACTTTAATATAATGGGGTAATTGGAGCTTAATGTCTAAAAAAAAAAAGTGCAGAAGTCCTACATTCTTCGAAACTTATATTCATAAAGAATCTGAACTTAGTGCAATCTATAAAAACTAATTCCATTTTTTTAAGGAAATAAACAGGTTTCCAAGCATTAACCTTTTAAACTGAAGTAACTACTTCGTATCTACCAACTATTAAAAATGTTATGACTAAGGCGTGAAGTGGGAAAAAAAAAGGTTGCAAAGTACCAAAGCATTATATGAGAAGAACAAGATTATTAATAGACAATATAAACATATTTGTGATTTAAACACAGTACTTTCATTCAGATACTAGCGGTACCCGCACGGCGCTGCTCGTGCTTAATTTTAACCGTACCTAAAAACGCAAGCACAATTTCATTAGTGTGTTCCGATATATCGCCAATGTCTAACACTGAATTGGATTAATGAACTTCTAAGATCAAAAAGAGGCACTATCAAAAACCATCGGCTTATTTTTTCTCAAACTTAACAATTGTTTTATAATATTGAAAAAATTATCCAACAGAAGATTGCTGAATTTTTTTCATGCATTTCAATTATGTATCGAATAAAAACAGAAAGAATTGATAATTTCTTTTGCAACAATATCATAATGAGTACTTGTAAGGAAAAAAACCCTAATGCTAAACACAGCTTAAAGTTTAAAAACTCATTTTAAATTACACACAAAGGGTGAGACATTTTAGGCCAAAATATTTTTTAAACTAAATTATCAATTAAGGCTGTAATATTTAATAATTATAATAAACTGATATGATCACTAAAACTTAAAATAACTTTCGAAAAATTCCTAAAATTTCCGGCCAAATTTTCAAGTGGGCGTAGTAAAATTACGGCCGTGCAAGTTCTTTACTATTATAGAAGCTGAAACTTAATAAAAATAAAAATAATGGTAAGTTCAAAGTTATTGATGTCCATGAGACAGAATCGAACAGTAAATGCGAACTAGGAAGTGTTACCGAAGCCGATGCAATCGGATTTCGAAATGCAGAAAAAATCGGGACCGACCTTTAAAAGTTCAAAACACGGATAAAATGCATACATTTTACTGATAGTTTGTAAAATGTTGGGAGGCTACTTTCAAAGATTTTCATACAAAAAAAAGATAGAGAGCTCTCCAAAGTTAAGGATTTTCGCGGAAACGAAATACTTAATTTCCAAAAGTACCAAAAATACGGAATTCCGTCAAAATACCGAAAAATCACATGTCTGCAGGTTTATTCATCTGTTGAGCCATCCTTAAATAATTAACCTTAAATATCACCTGCACTAACAGAAGATGAAATTCCCTGACTTTTCCAGAAATTTCAGTGAAATGTGATTTTCCCTGACCAATTTAGGTCATTTTCATTTTCCCTGACAATTCCAGGTTTTCCCGTTTTTCCCGGTGCGTGGCAACCCTGTCTATTTTCAAACAATGTTTTTATTTAAAATAAAAATACATTTTATTTATTTACTTTGACAGGAATCATTATAAACAGTTAAAATGAAAAAAATCCGATTTTTGTAGCGGATGCAAAAAGATTGTAGAACGTATGCGCTCCTTTGCTTACACGTGGAAAGTAAGCTTAATTAATTTTAAAGAATTGTTATAATGGAGCAGCAATCTTTTTAACATCTGTTCTGTTATTGATTTTTCACATTGATTAGTATTTCCTAAACATTAGAAAACACAAAGAGCACTGAGGAAAAACGCCAAGTTTTTTTTTCCCCCCACGTTTCATGAAATTGTAAACTTTTTTATCTATTTCAAGAAAAACTTACTAAATAAAATGTTCAACAGAAAAAGTGATAAGAGGAATGATTTTTCTCTATAATACTACAAAATATTAGAAATCGTCTCACTGTTTCTTCTACAAGCGTGGGATACCATAACTCATTCTGCTCAATTTTCTCATCCATATTTGATGTTCTTAAGAGAGAGTAGAGCTAATATTCATTAATAAACTGCTTCAAAGGTAAAAAATTAGTTGACTAAATAAAAAATGTAACAAATTCTGTCGATTTTAATGTTAAAAAAAATAATATCTAACATGTTTTCAATTTTTTCCCCGAAAATCGCGATTTGGCGCAAATTTGCCGAAAAAACGCATTTTGTAGCAGAATGTAGCAGAAAAATCGTTTTGGCGCAGTTTGGCGCAGCCGTGGGAGCCCTGCATATGGAACCAGAAACACCCGCTCTTTAAGAATTGTTTATATTAGTGTAGACAAAAGCACCATCTGGGATAATATAGTTTACAAAGGTTTCAAACCAATCGAAAAAGAATTCTGGAAAGTTCCAGGACAATCAGGAAGTATATGAGTAGTATTCAGTATCTAAAAGAGCCTCAAAAGATTCTTCAGTTATTTTTTACATTTCCTTTGACTAATTGTGATGCTTTACAATTGTGAAGCGTCATTTTTTAATCTTTACAGTGATAACTAAAAGATGTTTTATTATAGTATACTCTAAAGTCATGCCAGGTACCAAAGATAAAGTAAGTGTTTCAAAAAATGTATACATGCAAAAAAAGTGTTGCTGCTTGGAAATCTAAATGAGCTGTATTCTGCTTTCAAGTCAGATCACCCGGATATTAAAATTGGGTTATCCAAATTCTGCATGCTTAGATCTAAATGGTGTGTATTAGCAGGTACAGAAGGGACATATTTTGTTTGTGTTTGTACGATCCATGAAAATGTTGCTATTGTTGCATGCTTGTTAAATTGCAGAAAGCTACAATGAACTCACAGAGAAGTTAGTTTTCTCAAAAGAAAGAAGAGATTGTATGTTACGGCTATGTTCAATCTGCCCTTCATGTGATAATCTTAAATCTTTTATCATGAAAAGATTTGAACAGTGGGATCCTGATGATGAAGTAACTTACTCTGCTTGGATTTCCACTGACAGAACTCAACAGGTGCAGTTCACTGTTACCTTTGCAGAATATTTGGAAATTTTAATTGAAAGTCTAGAAAAACTAATGCCTCACTCCTTTATAGCTAAATCTCAAGCTAGATATTCAAAAAAAATCAAAGGTAATATCAAATTGGATGAAGCCATTGTTCTAATGGATTTTAGTGAAAATTACTTTTGTCTTGCAAAATGAAGCTCTAGGATGCCATTGGACAAATGATAGCTGCTCTTTTCATGCAGTAACAATATATGCACATAAAGAAAACAATAATGATGTAATAGTTTCTAGTTTATGTATAGTATCTGATGACTTGGAACATGATGTAGCATTTGTTCATGAAACACAAAAAATTGTCGGGGAACACTTAAAAAATAATTTTCCAGCTGTGAGAAGTGTAATGTACTATAGCAATGGGTGTGCTACAGGATACAAAAATTTTCTCAATGTGTGTCTTCATGAAAGTGATTTTAAACTAAACGCGCAATGGTGCTTTTTGCCACCAGCCATGGGAAGTCTCCTTGTGATGGTATTAGTGGTTTTCAATTTTTGCTCGACAAAAATTGAAAACATAAATTTCATACTGGTAAAAAACAAAACACTTATAGGAATCAGTAAAGAACTAGAGACTCATTTCTCCAAGGCCAAAACTGTTTCTGGAACACATAGTTTTCACCATTTTCAGCCTATATCTGAAGACTTAATTGCAACAAAACGTGTAAGTTTTGACCAACAGCTTTGCACTGTCTTTAATTTTTCAGGACAAAATTCATCAATGAAAATGTTTGATTATTGGTCTACACAATTACATTGTAGCATGTATGACAACCAATGGTTTTTGGATTAGTTATATTAAAACATGAAGATGAAGGTGAGGTTAAAATTTCATTCATGCTTCCCCATGAACCAGCTCCATCTTTTCACTGGCCTACAAAAGATGTTTGCTGTATTCCCATAAGCACTGGCCTACAAAAGATGTTTGCTGTATTCCCATAAGCAATGTGATTTCTTGTGTCAATCCTCCAATTACAAAAGCATCGGGTAGAATGTTTTATTATCCGCAGAAGGAGATTACTTCAATCAATCTCCAGTGCAAAAACATTTTAAAACAGACGCAAGGACAAAAAAAAAAAAAGTATTGTCACACACAAATTTTTATTTAAAATAGTTTTATCTTAAAAATAAAAGTTACTTTTTGTCATTTGGTATGTCACAGGTTGTAAATAGGAAATGAACCTGCATTATGTTTAGATACTTTAAAAAATCACGATTCAGTGACTTCTTTTTCTTCCTCAATTTTTTTAAAAACTTTGTAAACATTAAATTATGAACTTATTTCTTGTAAAAACAATCTTATTTTGCATTATATTGTCTATATTTTATGATTTTAAAGCAATTAGTATTTATAATAAGAAGCAAAAACTTGTAATGTTGTAAAAGCTATTTTGTACATACTTTTTAATTGTTTGAAATTAAATGTATTGGCAGTAAAAAAGACACCAATTTTATTTCAGAAATTTTTAGTTTATACTTAGAGGATTATTTTTTTAAAAAAATATTCTTTTGGTTACTGCAGTGCCTTTTAGTTTTGTTGCTGTTTTTAGAGGGGTAATCGTGATAGTAAAATGAACAAATAAAAAAAATCATAAAAATCTAAGACCATTGGTTTCATTTTCATTTGTGGCTGGATGATTTGGTATGGAATGACCCGTGTGGCTCTTGAACAATAATCAGTGTTTCTATAAAAAAAAATGCATAAATACCCGGGCATTTATGGATTTTTGACATTTGCCCCAATTTATAAATGCCTGGGCATTTTACAACGCTAAGTGGAACACATGTATTGCTACAAATGGGAAGTATTTTAAAGCAGGAAAGACTAGCCTATTCTAGAGTTTGTAACAAAGTTTTTGTGACACCAGTTTGCACCCTTATTGAAGACTATGTAAGATTAATGATATTACTCTTTTTCAAGGAATCAACATTAAGCAACCAGATCCCTCAATGACTAGATAGAATGAGATGATTCATTGCAATAAAATTCAATGATAAGCAAACAATTTTGTAGAAGAAAGTACTTACCTAGTGACCTTGCAACAGCTAAGAAAGGGATTTGATCAAATGGAGTACTTCTTCTGACTGGCCCTTTATGGCCAGGGCGAGGACGATTCCAAACCACACGTTCTACTCCTGCTTTGTTAAGAACTAGGCCACCAACTTTGTTGATCCTTTGCCTTTCTTCGGGACTTTCCGGTTTATGATCCTTTGTCAAAGCATAGGAACACCATTCACTTGAGCCTAAAATGTTACAAATAATCAATAATAATTTGACTTGTAAAAATTTTCTGGATTCTAATCAAATCATCATCTCAACTTTAAAATACCCACAAGCTTTTTTTTCAGTAGGACATTCATAAAAATTTATATCAGACTTGATTTTTTTAACAGCTTTAATATCAAGTTATGAAACTTTTTAAATGCTATTAAGCTCCAATATAGACTTGCTAACCAAGGAAGGCCTGTGGCTTTTTCGGACAACACAACAAAATCTCCCACACAACTAAAACATAAAATGTGTGAGTTGTGTGTGAGTGTATGTGAATGAAATGGATAGGCCAAAAAAAATCATATATTTTTGAATTTTTCATTGAAATTTCACCACAAGTGCCTCTGAATGTACATATATGACATGTATCTACTTCTTGTAATCATCCCTTTTAATGCATTTCTTTAAACATTTACTGGACCAAAAATTTTATTTCCTTTCCATTACATTTCTCCTCTTTATATATATAGGGAAATTTTCATTAGTATTGCGGAATGAATATTGAATAGTGTACGTGAGTGAATATGTGAGTTAATATTATAGGCAACATAAATAGTAAATTATGTTGCATTGCTGAAAAAAAAATCCAAACTTTTGTTACTTCCTAAGTTGGCAAGTCTGCTAGTGCTATTTACAGCAGTAAAACTAACATAAGCAATGATAAAAAAAATAATAATAATTAAGCTCTCACAGAAAGAAAAGTATTTTTGAATTTTTCATTGAAATTTCACCACACGTGTCTAAATGTACATGACATGTATCTACTTCTTGTAATCATCCCTTTTAATTTTAATGTATTTCTTTAAACATTTACTGGACTGAAACTTCCACGTCTTTTTCAATACATTTTTTTTTTCTTTATAGGGAAATTTTCATTGGTATTTCAGAATTCAGATTAGGCAGTATCCACATTTTTAAGTTTATGCAATTAAATCAATTCTATACATTTTTGGTTGTTTCATTTCATTGAGTTTTATGGCCGTAAGTCTTCAAAAAAGCACCCATGGCCAATCTATACAAAATTTTGATTTTGTATTTTCATACATTGAGTGTTCAAAAAATTTATTTCTTCAACTGATACATTGCCTATTTTCTGATTTTTATGTATGGATTGTTCACATAGTATTTGTAATTAGAAAATCAAATACATAATTAAAAATGTTTGCTTCATCTCTATTTCCATTTTTGAATGTAATCTTGTCTAGAATCATGAGGCTGCATTATCCATGTTTTTATCCCATTAATGTTTTATCGGAATGAATTTTACTACACATAGTGAATATAAAAAAAACAGACAAATCATGAGGTTTATACGAGATTAGAAGGATTAAGTTTTGAAGAAATTAATTCCATGAAAAGTAATATATTTTCCCATTTCAAGCAGTTAATATTTTTAATTCCTTCATATTTTAATCAGTTTGAAAACAATACCTATAGTCTCTATACTTAAAATAGGCACATCAAGGTTGCGTTTCCTGCTTCGTTACCATGGCAACTGCAAGAAAAATAACAGCACCAGATTTTTTTTTTCTTTTTTGCACTGCTGTTAAGGCAATTACATTACTATACCTCTGATTCAAAATATTAGAATAATTTGTAAAAAGTAACAAGAAAGAATTTATTTTCCATGTATGCATGATACTATGTAAATGCAATTAAATTTCTCATAAATTAAATCTGGAATGTTTGTATAAGATTTTAACACTTAAAAAATATAAAATACAATAAATTAGGTATACAATAGCTTTCTGAAACACATCAAAATATTAGAATAAGATTTAGATTGGTTCAAAATATTAGAATACTTTACCTGACACAATCTATTTTTGCCATTGAGAAATAAATCTGATTTGAATCCGTCTATTATTATTATAACTAAAACAACATACTCATCGTGTTCACTAAACCAACATGGGAGAAAAGTTTCTAGCACAAAAACCATGGCAACCAGAAGGGAAAAAGGTAGAGTTGTGTGACCTTGATATGCAGATTTTAATTACACAGACTGTAGTAAGGTATCTTTACCGTTCTTACCAGGTAGCTGAAATCCAAGTACAATTTTAGAGTCTCCAACATGACCAATGTAAAGCTTTCTACGACGTATGAAAGCAATACTGGAAGTTGTACCAGATGTACTGGGCAAACCACTCACAGTCTTCGGCCATTTACCTGCAAAAAATATTTTTAATATTAATAGCAAAATGCTTAAAGAATCATTTAATGAAGAGGAATACATGCATTAATAAACAACTAAGTAAATGAAATTCAAAAAAAGTAAAATTAAAAGACAAGTATAAAATTTAAATATAAAAAAAAGCTACTGAAATGTGAAACTAGATCATGCTAATTTTATTTTGATTTTAGAAAAAGTTAGATTTGTACAGTACAGAATTGCAACAAGTGCTTTATAATTACTAAAAGAACTTCTGCATCTTACAAATCTATAATTTGATAGATTATACTTTAAATAAAGATGCTACACAAATATTCAGTTGTTATTTGGCCTATCCAATGAATGCTAGGCCAAATATTCCATTTTGATCAAATATTGGCTGTAGTCATGCTTACTAAATTTCTAAAAATGATTGATAATGTTATTATTAATATCAGTATAAATATGAAGGAGGAAAAAAGTTTGTGGCTGCAAGGCAATTAATGTCACGAAAAAAACTTTCTTCATCACTTCAGAGAGTTAATGCAAAAAACTAAAAAAAAAAAGATTGATATTTGTATTAATGACCTTCCATTTTTGAATACTATTCATTCTAGTTTACTATACTAAATTTGAGGAAATTAATTAATTATTAATTTATTTATTCAAGATTCAAACTTTGGCTTGATATTTTTAGAAGAAGCCTTCTATAAAACATTCATTATTTATCATACCGTTTGTTTCGTATTTTTACAACTTCTTTCAAAAAATTTCTAAACGAGCACAGTTCTTCATGATTAGGTTTAATGACTTCAAAAATGAGGAATTCCTGAAGTTCTTCAGAAACAACATGAAAGGTTGGAAAAATAAAGCTTTTCTAATGCAAAAAAAAAGTATTTATTCACACCATTTCTTTTTGCAGAGGGATAAATGTTTACCAGGGTTGGTTTTGCCAGATGGTGACAAAAAAAGGATAAAATACTTACCTTTTCTTAAATAATGTGAAGTAAGGTCTATAATTTAAAAAGGGACTAAATAATTAACTTAATTTTGGAATGTTAAATGAATATTTTTATTTTGTAAATAATAAATATTATAATTAAAACAACTACAGTAGACGCCGCTTAATGTGATCATATTGGGACGAACGTGATTTGATAACAATAACCGATTGATTACAGTACACGAAAAAAAATTAAAGCCAAAAAATGATTTTTTTACATACGTATTAAAATAAAAATTATTTTAAATTAGGAGTTGTTGCTGTAAAACTCTATAGTATTTAATAGAAATTAATGTACACTAAAGAGAAAGAATTAGTTAGTATACTTACATATTTAATGATGAACTGCAGAAAACAATACAAAATGTACAAAAGGTTAATTATTAACTGAAAAAGAAATCATCAATTGTCGATTGTTTAGCATTCTTTCGAAGCAAGTCATTTACGAATCGCTCCTAATCATAATGTTTATGAAAGTGTTCCGCATCGGCTTTGTTTTGCACACCTAGACGTAAGATTCGAAGTGCCTCCCTCATCTGAGCAGGTGTCGGAATTTTGTCCTCGATGGCACTTTCGGGTTCATCATCAGCATCAGAATCTTGTGAGGAAGCTTGATCTTTGACACTTACGGCTTCGCAAATGTCCTTAACGAAGTAGAAGTCTCAACTTTCTCGTTGATCTCCATCCATGCTTCAAAATCCTCAGCATTCATATCGGGCGGGGGATTGAAAACGTCTTCCATTTCTTTCATCACAGCAGCATTGTTGTCCTCTGGTTGACAAATCCTCCATGACTCCAACAATTTAGAATTGTTTTTTCCGAGACATTATTCCATGACATTGTTAACAAATGTATGGCATCCAAAACATTTGTATTTTTGGCTAGAGCGTTCGCATTAAGATCTTGGTCTTCCATATTTTCTAAGATCCTTGAACGCATTTCCTTTCTGTAATATGCCTTCAAGGTGCGGATAATTCCCTGGTCACACGGTTGAATTAAAGAAGTGGTGTTTGGTGGTAAGAACACGATCTTTATCTTCTTTAATGAAACAGTTACATCATGCACAGTGCAGTTGTCTATGAGCAGGAGTATGTTCCGTTTTAGTAGCTTGTCCCATTTCAACAGCCATTCGTTAAAGATGGTGGTAGTCATCCAAGCCGTTTTGTTGGCAAAATAATCGACGGGCAGATTTTTCACACCTTTGAAACAGCGGGGCTTCTTATTTTTTCCAATCACTAAAAGTTTTTCTTTAGTGCCGGTCATACTAGCACAACATAGCACAGTTAGGCGTTCCTTGGAGGTTTTACACCCTTGCGTACTTTCCTTCTGAAACATGTAGGTGTGTTCAGGCAACGCATGAAAATATAGGCCAGTTTCATCAGCGTCATATACATCTTAGGGTGAATATGTGGCAATAAGTTTAGGCCATTCTTCTTTAATCCACTGATTCTGTGGCTACATTATCAGCATCTTTTTGTTCACCGTGTGTCATTTGGAAGAGTATGTTCTCCCTCTTTTTCCATCGGTGGAACCATCCTTCTGTGGCTACGAAGTTTCCTTTACCCAATTTTCCAGCTAAATCTTCAGCTTCTTGGCGCAAAATTGGACCATTAACATGAGCGTCCCTTTCACGAACGTTTGTGAACCAGAGTTTTAATGCAGATTCAACCTCTCTGTCTTTTCCATCTCGATTTCTTTTACAATTCAGATTTTAGTTCAAAGTGCACTTTTTTTCGATATCTTCACGATTTTTTAAAATTTTGCACAAAAGCGGCTGCGAAACATTCAATTGAACAGCAGCATTCCTTTGGCTCATTTTCGGCACTTTATCGTAACGATTTAAAATGTCAACCTTTTCTTTCACAGTAAGATCTCTCCGTTTCCTTTCCATTATAAGAAACAAACCAGGTTACGTACAAACCGTATGAACTATGGTAAAGTGAAAATTTATGCTGATCTTCTTCTGCATGCGTCTGCGCTTGGCAGTTCCATGATCACGTGGCAAGATCACCTGCCAAGATCACGTGGCATACCCAAAACAATGTGCTCTTTTGAAGGTCACTGGCAGGTCTTCTCTTCTCTTTATTTAAGGATTTCGGGGAATTTGAAATGTCACCGTTGGGACTTGGGGTACTACTGTGATATAATCCCCCCTTGGCGACATTCGAGCTAGCGCGCCAATTTGTAATGATTTTCGGTTGGCGATATCTTTTCATTTACCCAGCGTCATCGATGTTTTTAGTGTGATGGTTGGACTTTTAAAAAGTTCTCTTTAACTAATAGGTAGCTTTTTAGTAGTTAATTTCATTATTAAAGTTTGTGGAGATATTTCCTGTTGATAAAGGAAGAATGTAAAGTGTTAAAGTGAATTAATTTGATTCAATTGTTTTGTATTATGGCGAGATAAATGAATTCATATTAGTTTGTTAAGGCGCAATTTTTCGAATCTGACGGAAACGTGGTTTGTAGTTTGTGCTATCTGAAGTACGAAATTTTTTTGGTTGATAAGTGCATAAGTTTGGTTAATTGTGACTGAAAGCAAAGAAAAATAAAGTGGTAATTTTCGGACCATTTCGTCGTATTGGATTGTAAGTTTAATGCTATTTGGGATTAACATTGAAAAGCCAACTGGTTTAAAGTGAGTTCTTTATTTTTGTTAGTTTATTATCTGCTTATGTTATGTGTTTGTAAGGTTATAAAACAATGAATTTTCAATTGTTCTAAAATATTAGCTGTAGTAATTAGGGAAGTTGCTAGTTTTGATAAAGTGGGTTTCCGTTAGTTTAATGTAAAATGTATTTGAAGTTTTCTGTGGAATTGCGCGATATTTTTACTATGTTTTTCGTTGAATAATGCATGTCATTTTATGTAATGATAATTGCAATAGTCATTGTTGTGCATGAAATGCGTGTTCTTTCAACGAAGTGTTTTTATGGTATTTTTAATGTTGGTTTCCAATAGTTTAAGACAAAATGTACTTGAAGTGATGACCGTTATTAATTTTGTTGTCTAGTTTTTATGCTAGTTTTAGTGTAGGCTTCCAATAGATTGATGTAATATGTGCTTTAATTGATCAATGTTATATATTATATGTTTTTCATTAAAGAATGCATATCATTTTATTCAATAATGAATCATTGCAGTAGTTATTATTGGGCATAAATTGCGTGTTCTTTTAAGAAAGGGTTTTTATTCAACTTTGAGTGTTTGTAAAGTAAATAATTCTATTTTTCGAGTAATTATCGATCCGTTAATGTATTGAATTGCTGTTGAAAAATGCTGTACTTGCTTTACATAGTAGTGTTGATATTGTGTCTAAGATATAATTTGCTATTTTTGGTATTTTACTGTTTTTTAGTGATTTTTCTTGACATGTTTGCTATGTGTATGATGTAACATTGTTGGCGATATAATCATCGCCAAGAGTTTTTTTTTTTTTTTTTTTTTTTTTTTTTTTTTTTTTTTTTTTTTTTTTTTTTTTTTTTTTTTTTTTTTTTTTTTTTTTTTTTTTTTTTTTTTTTTTTTTTTTTTTTTTTTTTTTTTTTTTTTTTTTTTTTTTTTTTTTTTTTTTTTTTTTTTTTTTTTTTTTTTTTTTTTTTTTTTTTTTTTTTTTTTTTTTTTTTTTTTTTTTTTTTTTTTTTTTTTTTTTTTTTTTTTTTTTTTTTTTTTTTTTTTTTTTTTTTTTTTTTTTTTTTTTTTTTTTTTTTTTTTTTTTTTTTTTTTTTTTTTTTTTTTTTTTTTTTTTTTTTTTTTTTTTTTTTTTTTTTTTTTTTTTTTTTTTTTTTTTTTTTTTTTTTTTTTTTTTTTTTTTTTTTTTTTTTTTTTTTTTTTTTTTTTTTTTTTTTTTTTTTTTTTTTTTTTTTTTTTTTTTTTTTTTTAAGACAAAAGAAATATTTTCTCCGAAATTGTAAAATTTCACATAAACCATCCAATTTTTATCGTAAGTCTAAGGAAGTCCACATTTTCACATCCATAGACGCGTCAAGCATGACGTCCTTGTACCTAACATTTTGTTTAGCTTACGGATGTCCAAAAGTGATCCGCATTCTTTCAGATCGTACCACGGATTTTCTTTTCGGATGTCCCAGGGACTTCATTCAAAAGATATCCCGCCTTTGAACTAAATGATACGTTTTTAGGACATCTTTGTCAACGTGGAAGATTTTTTTTCCTTCTTTATTTAACGGCTTACTAAAGAAAACAAGAAGTTCCGTCTAGAACTATACGAGCCTACTTTCCCGTATACACCGAATTCAAATTTATAATCTAGCTATCTCTCTCTCTGTCTTTCTCGTTTAGCTTTAGTTCTTAATTGCTTCAAATATACCTTTTTCAACGGTTAATACTCATTCATTCATTTATTAAGTCATTCATGTATTTATTCACTCATTTATTCATTCATTCTTTTGCTTATTCATTTAATCATTCATTAATTCAAAAAATATTCTTGAAAATCCCGATCAAAAAATTTCATAGGAAAATAGGCTCGTTCGTTCTGGATAAACTTTCTATTTGTATATATTCTACGTCACAAGAGCTTTCCGATAAAGTTTGTTCCAAGCAAATCGGTCCGTTAGATCAGGAATTATATGGGATTGAAATTTCCCCGTAGGCGCTATGTTAATTTTTTTTGAACTGTTCAAAAATGAACAAACGTTGTTCAAATCATTATTTCACGCCAAGAACTTCTTGTATCTTGTACCCAGAGTTTACATAATTTGCTTCATTTTCACCCATAGGCGCTAATGTTAAATTTTTTTGAAATGTTCAAAATTGAACAAAACAATGTTCAAATGGAAAAGTAAAATATGGAAATGAGATGTCCTCGCCGAGATCTTTCGAATGCAAAAAGAATTTTTCGAATCGGACAATTCGTTCAAAAGTTATCAGGGGGGACAGACCGACCGACAGACAGACCGACAGACCGACAGACACACTTTTTCCCCATCTCAATACCCTACTTTCAAATTTTTTATTTTTCAATCTTTATTTAATTACTTAACTTATTTTTGACTTTTCTTGATTTCTAACGATATTTTCATATACATTAAGCCTTCTTTCATGCTTTATTATTATTTTTTTTACTTTTACTTGAAAGTAGGCTAAAAAAATAATAATAAAGCATGAAAAAAGACTTAATGTATCGTAAAAATATCGTTAAAAATAAAGAAAAGTAAAAAAAAAGTGAAGTAATTAAATAAAGATTGAAAAATAAAAACTTTGAAAGTAGGGTTTTGAGAGGGGGGGGGGGGGGATGTGTGTCTGTCTGTCGGTCTGTCCCCCCCTAATAACTTTTGAACAAATAGTCCGATTCGAAAAATTCTTTTTGCATTCGAAAGATCTTGGCGAAGACATTTCATTTCCATATTTTACTTTTTGATTTGAACAATTTTTTGTTCAATTTTGAACAGTTCAAAAAATTTTAACATTATCGCCTATAGGTGAAAATGAAGCAAATTATGTAAACTCTGGGTACAAGATATAAGTTCTCATGAACAAGCTCACTGGAAAAAGTTCTTGGCGTGAAATATTGATTTGAACAATTTTTGCTCATTTTTGAACAGTTCAAAAAAAATTAACATACCGCCTAGGGGGAAATTTCAATCCTATATAATTCCTGATCTAACGGACCGATTTGCTTGGAACAAACTTTATCGGAAAGCTTTTATGACGTAAAACATGTACAAAGAGAAAGTACATCCAGAACTAAGGAGCCTATTTTCCTAGGAAATTTTTTGATCGGGATTTTCAAGAATATTTTTGAATCAATGAATGGTTAAATGAATAAGCAAAAGAATGAATGAATAAATGAGTGACTAAGTACATGAATGACTTAATAAATGAATGATTGAATGAATATCTTTTTACCGTTGAAAAAGGTATATTTGAAGCAATTAAGAACTAAAACTAAACGAGAAAGACAAAGAGAGAGAGATAGCTAGATTATAAATTTGAATTCGGTGTATACGGGAAAGTAGGCTCGTATAGTTCTAGACCGAACTTCTTGTTATATATTTAGGATAGTAGCACGCGTATGATTAGAACTTGAAAGTAAATATGTCTTCAGGATGGAGTTTTATTTTTAAATCTGGTTTTAGAAATATTCCATTTTACTTAAAGTTAAATGAAGTTGGAAAACAAAAAATATGTAACTTTTCACTTCCTTTTCTCGCTTTGAAAGTATTCGGAATAAAAAATAAATCTGGTTCATTTCTACACTCGTGATAAAATTACAATTTATACACCAAAAATATTATGCTTCTAAATCTGCGCTAAAATGCATGGTCTTGATCATATTTGTCATAATGGCTGTGTCATTAAACCTTGATGATGATGCGTCTGTGGCAGATCGAAGGCATTTACTTCTAAATTTTAAATTTATATTGTTACGGATTCTTTGTACTTTAAATAGATGAATAACTCCTTGATCAGGCAATTTATTTACAAGGGTTTTACACTATGTACAGATTTGAGCATACAAAAATATTTCACGAAGTACACACATCACCGTAAAACCAACATTAATCTCGTATTTTCTTCACAAATACGAAAGGAGTCAAGCACGAAGCTTACAGCGCAACGGCTCAGACTGACAGGTACTCTCCAAAGTCTTAAACTGAACTGTACTTCTTAACTTCTCGCCAGAGCTCCTTATGAAGCATTTCGGATCACGTGACATGAATATTCTAGAAAATTCTAAAAACTAGGATTTTCTCACATGATCCGAAAGTCGCCAAGCTTGGCGAGAAACAACATTGATACCCCTAATTTCGTAACAGTATGTACTCGGGGATAACAATTTGTATTATGTAAGGTAAATGACCCGGTCGTAGACACTGCGCTAGTAGTGGACACTTAGATTTATATACCTAAAATATTATGCACCTAAATCTGCGCTAGAATGTATGGTCTTGCGCATATTTTTCATAATGCGCAATTTAATATTCTTTAGGCTCCTAAAATAAGCGAATATAACATTAAACTTGAATGAAATTATCAGATCCTATAGCGAACGATTCTTAGTGCTCGTTAATAGAACTAAAGTTGGCGTGGAGCATCTATGCAAGTACATGGATCAAATATTGAATAGCTGCCTCCACAACGGTCACATTTGCTCCTCTTTACTAAAGCCGATCAATAAGAAGGTTAGGGGGGAAGATATATGGGAAAAAAGAGTGACTTATTTACGAATGGTCCTTTAGTCTTTTTAAAATTATTTCTCCCAGTTAACAGCATAAAATAGATGATATTAATTTCTGTCCACTACTAATGCAAATGCATGTCTTATAAATGTCCACTATAGATACAAATTAAGCGTTTAGTAAATTTGACGTAAAAATCCTAATTTTTCATCAAATGACATTTTATAGGTAATTATTTTTTACAGAAATAGTTTTCGATTACGCTAATATGCAAATATTGATGTAAGTCCCTTGAAAATATTTTGTCATTTAAAAGAGAACGAAAATGTTCTTAACTGTGTCCACTACCAGGTCATTTACCTTATATAGTCTATACGGAAAATAGTATAACTTTTCCGTTTACTGCGAACTACCGGAAATATCAAACTTTCTGCCGGAAATTAAATGTTTTTCTACTCATTGCTTTTTCGAAAGTAATAATGCGTGATTTGATTACTGATCGAACAAATACATGGGTAAGAGTTCCGTTAGTTTTTTAAATAAAAAACAGCAATTAAAAATTTCATTATTATAAACATAAATTACTGCATGGTTTATTTTGAATTTAACATTTACTGGGGGTTTCTAGAGATTTAAATGACATTTTGTTGAGTAAAAAAAAATATTGACTTTCAATCTTCACTTGACAAGTAAAATTAAAAATTAAGGAAAAACTTTATCAGTAGTCTGTGAGAAAGAAACTAAAGTTGATTACCGTGACAAATTAATTTCTTAAAGAAACGTTTATAACTCTTGTTCTAATTGACTTAGAAACTTGGAAAATAACTTAATCTTTTGCGAGAAAAAGTGTTCCTTCTAATGATACACACGGTTAAGGTGTGCGAATATTTTTTCGCTCCTAAGAAATAAATTTAAGCTGCGAGTAAAAGTAAAGAATAATTTTTTTATAAAAGTTTAGAACTCATGTTTTTATTGACATAGTAATTTGGAATAAACTTCCTCTTGTTTAGAAAGTTCTTTTGAATGATTATTTTAAGGTGTAAAATTATCTTTATTTTTTAAGTTGGGAAAGAATTGTTTCGACTTTCTCTTAAGCAATTTATATAAAAATTTAGCTTAAACATTTAATTGCAAAAAAAAAAAAAACTTTGTAGTAATCATTTTAAAAAACCGCTTCAAGGTGCAAACCTCCAGGGTCCAAAGAACCAGATAAATTCTGAAGCAGAATTTTTGACAAAAGCAAAAACCTGACCTAGCTACCTAAATACCAAAAAGGGTAAAAAAATACGCAAAATTACCTTGCTTGCTGCTTAAAAGTTTAACCACGTTGGCTTCTCTTTCTCATCGTACATATTGCATTTAAGATTGCCTGAGGAGGATTTCTCTGCGTGTGTACTGTTTCTGTAAGAAAACAACATTCACCTGGTTGGTGGCTCAAAAAACACGAATTAGTCGACAAAATAGCAAGATGGCATACTGGCTATTAGAAATGCACCGATTAATTGGCAATATTCGGGAATCGGTCATAATCACTCTTTCCCGATAATCAGCCGATTTTTTCTGATTTTTGAGTAAAATTCTACGAATATGAAACAAAATAATAAAAAAAAATATTGCTCACCAGCTGACATTATGAGTATTCAAATCCTTGTATTTTTAAGCAATATTGTGCAAAAACATAAGCGTTTCAGAATACGACGAATTTCTTGCCGGTTCCTTAAAGAAAGGAGGAGGGGAAGTGGCTATTGGGATTCGCTGTATAAACCTCATCGATTTGCTCAATGCAGGATTTTCCTTGTTTACTCCTATTCAATGCTCAGATGCAATGCAGATCGCTCGAAAAGTTTGGCAGGAAGGAGCATTACTGTGGCATTTGTAAACGAAGAATTATAACGGATTAATTTTAGTTTTGCACAACCATGAAGTTGGAGAAGTAAGAACTGCTAGCTGTCAAAATGAGTTATTACATATAAGGGAACAGATCTCGTCACTGAGCAAGTTCGATTGTACTTTGACGTAATGCACGTGATAACTCATCCTTTCTGGCGTCAGGTTTTACTTCTCAATGGTAACGGTTCTGATATTGTTGCACCATTAAACCCAATAAAGAGAGAGAAAACAAACCTTCATTTCAGCAACTACAGTTATTATATAAACATGATAGTAAAACCATGATTTTTTTCTGGCTCTTAAATCAATTAGAGATTATAAAAAAAAATTCTAGGAAGTAACTTTTTACAGTTTTTTCAGTGAGGGTGAAAAAATCAAATCCAATTCGAGGACCTTTTCTTTGAACTACTGAATTCAGGGTGAGTTTTGAATCTCGAAGCTTCAGAGGAGCATGAAAACAAAATAAACTAATTAATTAATTAAAAAGATGATAGGAGCACTTGTCATTTTTGCGCTCTTGGAATATGGGGATTAAACTATCAAAAAAAAAAAAAAATTCCAGGCCATTAAGTTGACGTCATAAGGGTCTGATCTAGCGGAGCTAGTCTCCAGGATCTACGCCAGGGAAAGAAAAGAATTGAGTGCTAGGGGCCACGTGACCTTTCCAAACCATGGCTGTTGACGCCCGTTGTCATGGCAATCGTTCTATGTTGAGAACGGGTTGCAAGATTTGGCAGAGAATCATTTCTGACGGCATTATGTTTTACATTAGATAGAAAAAATATTTTTCATGTTTTATAATATTTTTTATGCCGGTTTCACAATAATATGAAACGTAAATGTATGTTTTAATTGACTTACAGAAGGTGCTTAATTTAAAGCAAAATGGCACTTTTATTTAGGGGAAGCTATTAAGCCCTGTTCGCAGCCCCTGTACATTTCTAAATTTGGTGATTTGCTAAATGAAGAGACTTTTACGTAACATGTTATTAAGTCAAGCTACGCTATTATCTACTAACAAGTTATTGTTCTTCTTTTGATAAGAAAATGTGTTGTTTGGGTCTGGTAACATGAGACCTGGACACTACAGTGGTTATTTCTTCTTGGGAAAGTTCAAGTGAAAAGAAGAAGGGCTAGACTGAATGTGTGTGTGTGCACACGAGTTGTCCGGTTACTGTGGTTATACTACTACAAATTTTTATTTTTTTGAAAAAGAAATATAATACTTTCTATTTTATTTTTTAATTTTATTGCTTTTAATTTAATTGCTTCACTTATTTTTGACTTTTTCTTATTTTTAACCATATATTTACAGTGCATTTAGCCTTATTTCATACTTCATTTATTTATTTTACAGGAAAATAGGCTAAACAAGAAGTTCCGTCTAGAACTATACGAGCCTACTTTCCCGTATACACCAAATTCAAATTTATAATCTAGCTATCTCTTTCTCTCTCTTTCTTATTTATCTTTAGTTCTAATTATTGAAAATATACCTTTTTCAACGGATAATACATATTCATTCACTCACTCATTCATTCTTTCTTTTATTCAGCCATGCATTTATTCATTCATTCCTTACCTCATTCAAGTGTTTATTCATTCATTTACGCATTCATGTATTTATTCACTCATTTATTTATATTTTCATTTATTCAATAATTTATTCATTCATTCTTTTCCTCATTCATTTATTCATTGATTTATTCTTTCACTCTTTCATTTATTCATTCATTCATTATTTCACTCATTGAGTCACTGAGAAATATCCTTAAAAATGCCGATCAAAAAATTTCATAGCAAAATAGGCTCGTAAGTTCTGGATAAACTTTCTATTTCTACATGTTCTACGTTATAAGAGCTTTCCGATAAAGTTTGTTCCAAGCAAATCGGTCCGTTAGATCAGGATTTATATAGGGTTGAAATTTCCCCGTAAGCTCTGTGTTAATTTTTTGAACTGTTCAAAAATAAAACAAAAACTGTTCAAATCAATATTTCACGCCGAGAACTCCTTTCAATAAGCTTGCAATAGGAACTTGGCTCTTGTTCCCAGAGTTTACAGAATTTGTTTCAATTTTGTCCATAGGCGCTAATGTTAAAATTTTTTGAACTGTTAAAAATTTGAACAAAAAATTGTTCAAATCAAAAAGTAAAATATAGAAATGAGATGTCCTCGCTGAGATCTTTCGAATGCAAAAAGAATTTTTCCAATCGGACAATTCGTTCAAAAGTTATTGGGGGGGGACAGACCGACAGACCGACAGACAGACCGACAGACAGACAGACCGACAGACCGACAGACACACTTTTTCCCCATCTCAATACCCTACTTTCAAATTTTTTATTTTTCAATCTTTATTTAATTACTTCACTTATTTTTGACTTTTCTTGATTTTTAACGATATTTTCACGATACATTAAGCCTTCTTTCATGCTTTATTATTATTTTTTTTAACTTTTACGGGAAAGTAGGCTAAAAACAGGTTTATTATTTTTTAAAAAAAATTGAAATCTTTGCTATTTCAAACCAAAATAGCAAAAACTTAATGAAAATTTATATCAATTTATGTTTTCTCAAGTTACTGCTGATATAAAGTTTATTAATTTTACTCCACATAAATATTTACGCATATTTTCTTATAAGCACCAGAAATATTTTCTCGAAAACCGCAAGAGATCTCTCAATACTTGGCCTTGAAGGCAATGAGCTGGCGTCAATTCTGTTCCCGACTCAGACGGTTAATCCACCAAAGTTTATAAATACTTTATGTTCTTTGTGTCGTCAGTTGTACTGTATCTGTTAAATGTATAGCTCAAGCTCTTATTTTGTCTATTATCAGCAGAACGTGGTTCTCGAATACAGTAATATGCAGTGTTTTCATAGCCTTAATCGATTCGTTTCGTTGTGGTTTTGTGAGAGAATTTTGCTTTTAATTTTTGTTTTTATCGGACAGGATGTGTTCTGAAAAGGAACTTTGTGGAAATATCGCTTTTTGATGGCGACAGAAAACGAATTTTTCTGTTTGGAAGCGGCGTATGCTTTCATGTTCTCACTACTAAGTGATAGCGTTCTAATATCACTTAAAGATGAAACCAGTGCATGTGAAATTTGGAAGAAATAATAAATAATTGTGGCAAATTTTTACATTTTAAACGTAACTGAAAGTTGTTAAACTTTCAAATGAAGAAAAGTGTGCTTTTTTCAGCAGTATGTTTCATTTCTGGAAATGTTATAAAGAATGAATTTATTGTGGATTCCGGAGCAACACGTCTTGTTTCGCGTAGCTTTAAGCGAAAAGGAGTGGATTACAATGAAACATTTTCCAATGTGATAAGTATGCCAGCTTTGCGTTTAATGCTTGTGATGGTTTTAAATGAAGATTTGCATGCATTTGCTTAAGATGTAAAAACAGCTTTCTAAAATGGTAAGTTAAATGAAGTTGTTTTTATGGGTCAGCCCCAAGATATGATGATAACAGTGGACGAAAATGTAAACTTTAAAATAGTTTATATGGATTAAAACAGTCACCTTGTCAATGGTTTCAGAGGTTTCTTGAATTTGTTTCAAAATTAAATTTTCAATCTCTTGATAATAGACCTTGTATTTTATTCGTAACAGTGATAATCATAAAATTATAATTGCTCTTTATGTAGATGATATGTTAGCAGCAGGCCCAAAGGTCAATGAAACTAAAGTACTTATTTCTTTACTATCTAAAGAGATTAACATGTCAAAATCATAAAGCGTTTCTGAATTCTTAAGTATATTAGATTGACATTCACGTCTGATAGTTTGATAATGGATTAAGAATCTTATGTAATTAAGTTGTTAAGTAGATTTAATATGATAAAATGTAGACCCAGTGATATTCATGTTTTCCCTAAGTCTACACCTTCCGATTGCAAAAATGAAAAACCCTTTAATGGTCAATTTGAGTAGAAATTTTTTTCTATCTTAAAAAAAAAAAAAAAAAAATTTTAAACTATTCTTTTTTATCTGTTTATATACTTTTATTAAGTTGGCTGCTTTTGGACTATAATTTTTCTACATTAAATGTCTGTGTTATTATTTTGAACTTCATATAAATTTCTTATGTATCATTACCTGTTTGTAGAGTGCTGTAATCACAATTTTGCTATTTGCCTAACGATCAGGAAAAACCCAGAAAAACTATCAGGCAAACTTAAACACTATACGTATGTGTACTACAGTCATTCAGGGTAACTTTGGAAAACGTTATTTCTTTTAGTATAGTTGACTAAATAAAATAGAAGGTCTAGTGCTACACTCAGCCAAATAGGTTATAACTCAGTTTTCTAGTCCTAATTTTTAAGTTCAGTCAAATATACTAAAAAATTTAAAAATATGATGTGGTTCAATGTTACCCCCCCAAGGTTCAAAATTTCCCTGAATTACTGTATGTAATAATTATTCTTATATCAGTTTGTCCGTACTAACATTTATTTTCTTTATTTATATTTTTAAAAGTTGTTTGTCATTTGTTGTATTTAAATAGTTGAATTCTAGGATTTCTTTGAACAATATTTTATGAATTGTAAGAAAATTTATTCTCATCATTAGGATGCTTATTAGTAATAAAAATGTAATTAAAAATAATATACATAAAAGCAAACCACTTTATTTATCATTGTCATGGATATCATTTTCAGTAGTCATAGAAATATATTACTTGTACTTTAAATCATGTAATGGTATTTAGGATTTTGACAAACAATATATTAAAATAAACTATTGCAAAACAAAAAGTAGTTCTCATAAAACCGAAAAATACTTGGAGGGGGGAGGGGGTAATTTTTGTTAGGAAACAAAGCTAGGTGAAAGGAATTTCAAAGAGTTAAATCATTATTTATTTTCCTCTTTGCACTTTTCATCCTGTTTTTACTTCAAAACATGTGAATAATTATTTGCTTTCATAATTTTTTCCTGTCCAGAGAAGGAGAAAGCGAAAGTGATGAAAAACTTTCCCATCTCCATGATTTTTATAACTATGTACTAATTTGTTTCAATAATAAAAAAAGGTTTTAACTTCTGAACCGTGTGTTTATTTTATTTTTTCAATTTTTATTCTATTATGATTTTTCTGATTCTGAAACTGAGAACTCTTTATCAACTAATTATTATATCATTTCTGATTTTAATTATAGTACTATCATTTAATAAAAAGAATCATAATTATATTTTATATAGAATATATATAATTATATTTATATATTAAGAGTTGTTTTCTAGTAAAATTTCTCGAGGCATTTTCAAAATAATATATATATATATACATATATGCACTTCATTGAAATTTTAAACTTTGTGTATTTTTAAACTTTGTGTGACGTATTCAAAATGAGAATAAATATGAATCCAATAGTACAACATGTTTTAAAAAAAAGTATGAATAATTATTTACTCTAAGCAGTGATTGTCATATCAGTTGTTATTAAATTCCAAGGTAACATGAAATTAGAAACAAAAGTTATCACAAGTTCGCTGAAAATATTTTCCTCGTGCATTAAATTATTTACTTGAAAAATTGGTATAACTTGTATTTCAAACGAGCAGAAGTTAAAAATATAAATATGGGTTGCTTAAGGGAAATTTCAAATAAAGATTTTAAAGACAAATTATATATTTAAATTGCTGATATATATAGTAGTCCCTATTTAATTGTATGCAAAAATTGTTTCAGAACGATTATACTATTTTCATTAAAGTACTCTTATTATCGTTTTCATAATGAACAAATGATAAATTGCAAGTTTCAGTATATGATTATATAGCTCAAAGTGTTAACATTAAAAAAAATATTCACAACTGGTTTTATTCAGTCCTGTAGCTGTTTTGTGGATACTTCTTTTTCAAAGTAGTATTTGGTTAAAAATTTAGTATTTCCTGCTGCAAGCTACAAATTTACATTTACAAGATAACTGTTTTAGAACATTTAATCAGAGGAATTATATACATGTAAAAAAAAGTCAAATTACTGTTGAATTGATGTATTAAAATTGCATCTTGCGAGTATAAACACCGAATAATATCTAAAAGAAGTCATGGGAATATTCTAAAATAGTCTCAAAGACATGGGAGGATAAACAAATAATTCATTGACATCCTTGGGATATCATTCTAACGAGGGAAGCGTCCTGTGGGCATTTAAATATGTTGTAGTTTTAATGTCCTGGGGAGCAATGATCTGTATGTCCAAAAGAGGGCCGGAACAGTCACATATGTCCTAGGGATCTCACTGGAATGTCTTTAGGCCGTTTAGAAGTATTGTCCTTTTAGCGTCTTGGGAACCTTACAGCGCGATTGTCCAAAATAAAGCCTAAATATGAACGATCGGACGTCCTTAGGACCATTTGAGAACAGACAATTCGCGGACATTAGTTCTACCCTGGGATATACTTTGTACTTCGCAGGATTAAAAAAACACGTCCCTCGGAAGTCTTGTTTTTACGAAGATGTCCTGAAATGACATCATTGGATATCCTAGGGACCTCATTGGAATGTCTTTAGGACGTTTTGATATGTTGTCCTCTTAACGTCCTGGGTACCGTATTGAGGGCTTGTCCAAAATATAGCCTAAACATGAACGATCGGACGTCCTTAGGACCAATTGAGGACAGACAATCCGCGGACATTAGTTCTTCCCTGGGATGTACTTTGTACTTCGCAGGATAAAAAAAAACACGTCCCTCAGAAGTCCTGTTTTTACGAAGAAGACACGTCCCTCGGATGTCCTGTTTTTTCGAAAAAGTCCTGAAATGACATCATTTGGACGTCCGAAGGACGAAGTTATGCTGTCTGGGTTGTTGCGGGTATGTCGATTAATTTCATTTGGGAAGTCGCTTTATTCTTGAAAAATGTTATGGATAAAAACTGGTGATCTTAAGTCCACTCCAACAAATTCGAAAGTTTGACCTTGAGATGTGTCTGCCATAGCAAAGAAACAGCTTTAAATAGGGACCTGTTGGGTTGGACATTTATTTAAGTTCGGCGGCGAAAAATATCGCCAAAAAACTGATATACCTAGAACTCACCAAATATATAACACACGTTCTACGCGTCAAACACAAAACAACTAATTGTAATTGTAACCAACAATTTTTTCTTCAACCAAATTAATCGCTATATATATATATATAAATATATACAAGAATTGCTCGTTTCAATATATAAGATTTGGGTTCTGTGGAGTAAAACGAATAACGGACGATTCTGTTAAGCATAAATAAACTTTAAAATTGATAAGAATTTAGAGAAAAGAGACAGGCACAACAAAAGCGCGACGTCGGCTTCCGATCTGCTCAAAATCCTGAACCCGTTGCCAATCATTGTTACCATTATTATTACATAACACCAGTACAAGTATATTACAGTTGTGAAGAGATTTAAATATATATATATATATATATATACTTTAGTCGGGATAAGTTTGTTTTGGGGAAAAATTAAGATTTCCAAATAAAATTGAGTGCTGCTCAAAATAACATTCCGGAGGCATAGCGATCCGAATGGAACTGCTTGCAGTTCCCGCCGGTGGCTGGCGTGCGACAGCGGGCAGAAGGCCGAGTTACGTTATAGATGTTGAGAACGATTAAATTTCATAAGACTTTTAATATTTTTTGCAACAAATGCAAACACATTATTTCAAAAATTTTGTCTTGATTATCAAAAATAAAATTAATTAATCTTTAACTCGATATAATCTTCTGCCAAAAGGGTAAGTTTTTAACTCTTTATTTACTGCATTATGATCTGCAGTATTTTTTTCACAGAAATAGTTTGTCTAGTATTTACACTGAAAATTAAGGGATTTACATAGCTAAAATGCTCAGTCTATAACTATTTATTTCCTTACAGGTAATAAGTGTCACAGAGTATTTACCCTGTGAAATTAATTACATACACTTTTTAATCAAAACATTTCGTCAAATAGTTTTCTAAGCTCTTAACTAACACATTAAAAAAATCAGTGACTTGATTCTTGAATTTTACTGCTTTTCTGGAGCGAAACTCTAAGGGAGCAATCTGAACAAAATGGTAAAATTTATTTTTTAAAAATAGTATGTTAATATATGTGGTACAGAAAAGAAAAATAGTTGTTGTGTTGTTGTAGCTGTGAAAATCTTTGCTCCAAAAAATTAATGGAAGTATCAAAAAGATTAAAGAAATACGATTCTGTAGTTTTCTTGTGCATCAACTATCGCCTCATCCTCATTTTCATAATCACAAATTGTCTTTTTCGTCGCCAAACTCTGTGTCTTGGCGCTGATTCAAAACCTGCATCGGCATCTATTTCGGATGCCATTTCTTTAGCGTCGTCAAGGATGGGGTCAAAATGATCTTCCGATCTCAAATCTCTAATAAACCGTTTGGAACTTTCTAAATTTTTTACAGCCAATGCAATATCGATGTTTTTTCCATTGCATATTTTTACTGATGGGACTGATGTGGTCTAATACTTTATACCATATCACGACAGAGCAAAGAAATTTGAATTGCTTTATTTGTGTCAATAACGAAGACGCTTCCTCTCTCATTGAGCTGTCTAAATTTTTATCCTCATAAATGCTAAACAATGCATCATATATTTGGCGAATTTTATATCTCAACGACTTTATGGCCTCAATGCGGCTTTCCGACCTAATGTCGCTGAGAGGTTTTAATGTAAGTTCTTCAACGGGCTTCAAAAGATGTGACCATCTAAAAGTCGACGAAGAAAAAAATAAATACAATTTTTGTGCATTATTAAAGAAGTTTGCTCCTTCTAATGTTGATCTGCCCATGTCATTTACCACCAGATTAAGGGAGTGGCTGCCACATGGTACAAAAAACGCACCAGGGTTAAAATTTCTTATTTTATATTTAGTATATAGGTCCAATAACAATCCGTGGTAATGTAAAGTAAAATACTTGCTTTACTACCTAACGGCACCTAACTTGGAGCTTCTTCTACTAATAATAAAGAACATGCAAAATTGACGGTACGAACTGATAACTGCCTCCTTTAAATATGGCATGAAAATAAGCACAAGAAAACTGCTGCTAACGGACACCCTTTTTAGACGGACAGTTTCTAAATCCCCGGGAGCACAGAATTGAGCCTAAATAAACGCTGTTTTCCTTGTCGCTGGTGTTCGCTACAAAAAATTCACTGTATTGTTACGCAACAATATAAATAATTTTAAAAAAACATTATTTTAAAGCACTACAGCTTGTAATAATAAAAATAAAAGGGAAAAGACACTCAATGGCAGATATTTCGTTGTTTTTAATAAATATTTAATTGTAATTTATAATGAAGAAAACGCGAGCTCATTTTAGAACTTTACTACTTACCATGATATTAAAAATGGAAATTGAAGTTTTGATCTTTCTGAAATGAATTATTTGATTAGCAATTATTAAAAATATTTCATAAAATTTGTTTCTTCGTATTGCAATTTTGAAGAGCTTTATAGTTTGCTTAGAGTGTAATTCGTAATTGATGATGCTCATTGAAGGTTGCTCAAGATGTATATCAAAAATTTACTAATAACAATTAAAAAGCAAAATAGGTGTGAACAAAAAACAACAATTTTTACGCCATAATAATTACTTTGTTTTTTACAATTCATTTATTTGTGTGGCAGACAGCTCGGTGTATATGAATGGCTCCCAACCAGCAGATGTCTATTCTTATTATATTATGTATTTACCAAACTTGTTGATGGCCAAACGAAATCATCATTTTTGAAATACTGACTTTTTTTTCTCATTAATTGATCCTTACAGATGGCCAAGAAAACCTGGAGGAAAAAAGTCAGAGCCTTCAAAAAGAACCGAAGGCGTCGAAGACCTAATGACGTCCTGTGTAGCATATGTTTGAGGTGGCAACGCCTCGTAACGGCGTGAAAACCATGTGTGGTCAGGTCTTTCACAAGCGTTGCCTGAGTCGATGGGCAAACACCAGTAATACCTGTCCTCTTTGCAGAGCCTCTCTGCTGCCTATGCGCTTTTTGCGCAACTGAAAATAGTACTTGCCTTCTCTCGATTATCGCGCTTAAATTTGTAACTATTGTGTAAAGCGCTCTAGTTGGCGATAAGTCGAGAGAAGGCAAGTAATATTTTCAGTTGTGCCCTTTCATCAATCCCTACAGACTTTACACGCAATAAATCCACACAGATCTTCACAAAAAATATCATTTCGCGACAAACATCAAAATTTCAAAAATTGAGGATGCATCCGTTAACATCGAAGCATTTCCCGCAATATTGCTCAAGCTCAAATGCATGAGAAAGACAGAAAATTACTGGTGACGCAGTTTTGGCGACAAAAGATGGAGGATTGTTTTATATGCTCACAGGACCGTTATGGCCTTGTGCAGTTGTTATTTTAGAACTATTTTCACAACAGCTCTGGGAGAAAAAATCTCCAGTGACGAAAAACGACAAGAAAGCAGGACTTTTATTATCATCCCAAATATTTCTTCTGATGTCTTGGAAATCATAATACGGTACGCATACAGTGGCAAAACAACTACTACAGCTGAGAATGTGAATGAGCCGTGGATCAATTCTGCAAGTGGAGAAAGTTGTCGTAAATAACCTCAGTCCCGAAAACTGCTTGGGTGTGTGGAGATTCGGCGAAGAATACTTAATGCCTGATTTAGAAGAATCTGCTAAGAGGTAAATATTTTAATCATGAATACCATTTAGAGGGGCACATGTGTTATAATTCCTTGTGGGCTGCTTTTTTTCATTGGCACCGAAAAGAGTTCGCCAAAAATGGGACATAAGCAATGGTTTCTTTTCACAACAATATACAGTATCGATAACAGTATTGACATACTTTGCGTTGTTTTTTATTTGTGGAGTGAACTGTACGTTTGTGTCTTATTAGAGAAGTATGAATTTTTTCAAGGACATAGTGTTTCTGGGTTCTGGGTTCTTTCATGCTATTCAAAGATCAGAGAAAAAGCGATGAATTTCATGCATTGAATGTTGGCTAATTTTAAAGGCAAAAACGCGATGATGAGCTTCTTAGCGCAATAATTAGTAATTTTTTAAGCAATTTAATGTATGAATATTATTCTAAGTTAACACTGTCGTTCATAAGCTCGATTTATTTTAACTTTTGGACTCGAGAAAATATCAAAAAGGATTTTGAAATTTTATCCAGCAAGAAAATTAGAAAAACGGCAATCAATCGACATATTGTCTACAGCCTACATTATGTTGCAAAGGGTTAACTAATACGTGTACACACGTTCTTACGCGTTTTGAAAAAAAAAAACCCTTGGAGAAAATTGATATGAGAGAGAAGTAGAGGGAAGTAAGCCACACAAAAAAAAAGAGCTAAACTTGACCAATCACATGGCAGCCTTAATATAATATATGGTTGTCTAAATCAGAAGCTGGATAGCAGCACCTGTTAGATCTACTACTAACAGGTAATAGAAAATTTAGAATTAATGGACGCCAATCATGCGACAGTCCTACGCCATTGCTACACATGTCTTTAGAAAGCGTCCGCATAAATCCTTTTGCTCGCCTTATACTAAGGACGATGGATCCTCGAATTACGAAAAAATTATCTGCAAATAAAAGATAAAATGATCTTCTTACGTTTTACTCCAAATTATGGATAAAAAATGTTTTCTTGAATCCAGAATGTAATAAGGTATTAGCAGAGTGGCAATACAAACAAAATGGGTTAAAAGTCAGTGGTTCCCAAAGTTGACTGGGCTCCGACCCCATCTAACAAAAATTTCCAATCTTGGGACTCACCTCTTAGCAGTCTTACGGCCTTATTCACCAGCCGATTTGAACCTTTGAATTACAGATCAGAGGCTTCCTCGACCAATCAGGGCGCTTAAATCGGTGGTTCGAGTGTTTGACAGAGGTTCGCATCAGTTGGTGAATAAGGCTGTTAGAGAAAACTGGGCATAAATATTGGTAATGCTCAGATTCCCTAGTGGCGAGTTGTGGAACTACTTAATGCTGTGTTATTTGTTCTAATTGAAATTATTTCTTTTTTGTGTGTGTGTTACCAATATAAATGAAAGACTGATGAAATAAAAAACACAATTAAAATAAATTTTTTTATTACTTAAATACCTACACCTGCAAGGTTTTTTTACAAATGTATTTCAAAGGGAAGGATGTATTTGTTTCCTATTTCTCTTCACTCAACTTTTAGCATCACCTTCAACTTTAGTTACTTTTATTCGCAGACTTCCTATTTTTTTTTAATTCATGTGTACGGTGGCGAGAGCCCACTCAATATTCCCTCGCGACCCACCAGTGGGTCGTGACCCTGTGCTAAGTAATTGTGAGTAAAAAAGTGGCTAAATAAAACTTCCTTTTTCTACCGAAAGACCTTAAAGATAGACCACTCAACACTAGGGCAGCAAGGAAATATGGAATTAAAACCTATTTCACGACCTTGACATTTAGCTCTGTTCGCGAATTTTAAAGTGTCTTCAACCATACTCTATCAATTATCGTTTAATAGTCAATCTTAACTGTTTTCATAGATTTGTGAAGAAAGTAGTTATTTGTTTCTTTAAACCTTTATACGTTTGACTGACTGCATTGTACGGGGACTGCATTGTGGGGGAGTGGGTAATCCAGTGAATTGGAGCACCAACTTTTTTAGCTGCTCCGCTCTGATTTCTAAATGTTTGCTCCAACTTCGCTCCCAGTCCGCTCCGTGCTGCCAGGAGCTTAAATAAGAAATTTTTATTTACTCAGTTATTTTATTAATGAGATTTACGTTATTTTTATTAAGCAGTAAAAATGTGGTTTTCATTTTCCGAAAAAAATTGCAGATGAAAAATCCTCTTCGTCGTTGTTCACATAAAAATTGGTTTAATGCGGGAAAAATTCCTGGGAAAATTTTAATGAAATTAATTTAGAAAGAAAAAAAATTTAGAGCGTGAAGCCCGAGACATTTTCGTGCTGCGGTTCCGCTCTTGCTCCAAGCAAAAACTCCGTTGCTCCATGGCTTCACACTCTTGTTACAGATGTTTATTTCATAGATTTTTCATTCTTACATAAGCAGTACATAATTCGCTTGATAGTCCATGATTAAGTCAGTTTCAATCTAAGTATAGGAAATTTCGAATATAGATTGAGCATTTTTATTTATTTATTTATTTATTTTATGCTTGTTAACCTGCACTCTGAGTTGCATAATGGGACTTTAAATTTTAAAGCTCTAAAAGCAGAGGAAAGAATATTTAATATCTTTTAAAAACATATTAATGAATCTGGTTTCAATTGGAAAACTAGCAGTTGGTCTTCAATGAAGCATTTCTACAGGAATTGCATTAATATACATTAATTGAGGAAAATATAGGAATAACACCATGGCCATGAAACAGTTCATAAATTTAAATTTCTCTTTAACAGCGACACACCTCTTCAATTGAAAACTCTCTTTTGATCTGGCGGGTTGAATAGCAAGTGTCATCAAATTTCATTACATTTTAATAATCTAAACGCTTTAAAACAAGCACGCTTTGTCAGAAATATTGTAACAGTCTTTCGCTGCTTCCAGGTGCTACGTGAGCGCTGTCTCGCTGTCGGATAAACTTGACGCTATTGGAGGTTACGACGAAAATAATCGTTTGCAAACAGTGGAATGCTTCGATACCAAGCAGAAACAAGTGAGTTCTTGATTAGATTGGACATAGTATCGAATTATTCCGTGGAATTCCAGATTCATTTCGGACGGAAATTGCATGTTTTCTTACCAATATTGCTGAAGCAGATAATCTGCGTGGTTTGATTAAGGGCTTGGATATTAAAGAGTGTAGCAATTTTAAATATCAGGCTCAGGATCTCTTTTTTTTTAATAATTATTTTTATTAAAATAAAAGCCAATGGTGGGGAATTATTCTCATGTATTGACAAAAAGAACTTTCTCTACTCATTGTTATTTTACGTATAATATATTATTTTTATTTTCATCTACTTACTTGCAGTGTCCTGTAAATACTAGCTGTCCTTAAAGCTTGTTCTATGCCATTTGTATTTGTTTTGTGGTACACCATTGTTGGTATATTTTTCATATTTCGCCAATAATCCTAATAAGTAGCGTGCGGCTCAGAAGGAAACTTAGTGAAGTCTTGTGGCCACAAATATTAAGTAATATGAAACGTCAATATACCATTTTCTTGATATTAACACTAGATTGCATTATCTTTTCCGAATGCACGGTAAGTAGGATCAGTTATTGTGACTGAGGCCGTGGTAGCCTAGCGGTTAGAGCGTCTTACTTTCACCTGGAAGGTCGCGCGTTCGATACCCGCTGAAGACCCACCATGTACACTTGGGGATACGTGCATGTAAAATCAGTGGACCCCACTACCTCGTACCGTGCGCAAGCAATCCTAAGGCCTCAGCTAACAGGTAGGGTCTGGTGGTGAAAAGTTATTGTGACTGAAAGTTTTATTATAATTATTAGCAACTTGGTGTAAAATAAAAGTTTAGAAATGATTGAAAACGGCCTGGTAAATCTAGTGTTAATAGATAGCGCTTCGATTTAACAAAACATCGTCCATCTCGAAAACTCTCGCATAGACACAGTTCAAATGCCAAATGCGTGGAATTCATAAGTTCGTATTGACCATTTTCCATGAAAATACTCTATTAGTTTTAAAAACCACTATTTAATTCATTGTGTTAGTCGACGGTGAACACTAATTTCTAGTTTGAAAAAAAAGGCGTTACGTTGCAACATATAAAAGAAAGTCAGATTTAGTATGAGTGTTGGGTGTGAGATAGCCCTCTTCGAAAGTGGAAAGAAATAACGACACTTTCAGAGAGCAAAAGGGTGTATTCATACCAATGACGACGGAGAGATTTTGCTTCTGCGTAACAGACTGTTGCACCGTTATCTAACTAACAGCGATGACGTATCTCCTCGATAGCTCACAATAAAAAAATCTGGATCGTCTGAGTGAAAGTCGAGTTTTATGAAGCAATAAAAAATGCCAATCAGGCATTATGAAGGCGTGACTATTAAGATATGTAGAACCAGGGCTCTGAATGGTGTCGTTACTGTTGCTTGCCCCTGCTGCGTTTGGTGTGGATGCACCCTAAAAGTTTAGCTCCTCCTCTTTACCTCCTTCAATACAGCAAAGTAGCCAACAGGTGTTTTGGCCAGATTTGACCACAATGGTGCTGGAAAGTTTAAACCAGTAGTACCGCACAATTTAGCAAAATATGAAAGCATCAAATGTAGAATTTAATTCAGCGCTTTGTATAATACTATTTTCTTCAGTACTGCAAAACAAATTAGAGCCGGCAGGGTGGCGTAGTGGTAAGGCGCAACACAAATTATAGAAATACTAAAAATCCCATTTTCTGTTACTTTTTCAGTTTCATCCATGCACCAAGTTAGAAGCAACGCCACGGCTTCAGGACTCAGAAATCGAATTTTTGTGATGGTGGAGTTCTTGAGCTCTGTTGAATTCGACCAGTGGTTCCAGCTTTCCAGCATGTTGAGCTGCAGATCCGGATTATGCAGCGTTGCTCACAACAATTGCATTTTCACTATTGGTGGCTACGATGGAATAAAACGGTTGGCAACTGCAGAGAAATACGATTTAAATTCCCAGTTGTGGTTTACGACTAAACAGATGCAACGGCCATGGAGTAATTTTGCTGAAAGATGTAAGATCTGTACAAAAATATCATTTCTTTTTATATTGCAAAAAATCGCCACCTGATAGTACGCATCTTAAAGTTTCCTCAATTTTTAGGCGGCTTTTAAGAAAAATTAAACATACCCAAACTATCTTCTACCTCCAACAAAAAGGAGATACAGTGAAACCCCTATTTTACGTTTCCCAAGGGACTGGGCAAGAAAAAAGTAAAATACGGGAAAAACGTAAAATACAGGAAATACATAGAATGCAAAAATCAAATAGAAAAAAAAAATAAAGGTAGTAAAGATGACTCTTTCAAAAGGTATAATATCTATATTTTACGAAAAGAACATTATTATACATACCATTTTAAGATAATTTTAACACATTTAGATGCGATTCCTGGAGTTTAGGCTGAAAATAATCCGTAATAGTGGATTGTTTTTTAGTCATTGAGTTCAAAGTGAATGCAGCATCTTCTAGGATTGAAATACGTTGCAAGTTTTTTTCCTGGTCTTTATAAGAAGGAAAATAGTCTTTCACTATTTGTAAGCTCTTCATTGCAATAGTGAAAGAAGGGACGGGCTGTGCTTCCGGTTCTTTTTGTTGATCTTCATCGGCTGACGAAAATTACAGACGGAAAAATATTGCTTATTTTAGAACATTTTTTTTTCACTTTAAAGGAAAAACGTAAAATGCGGGAAATTTCATATAAACCAAACTTCCAATACGGGTTAAATTAACATTATTAGTATATGGGAAAACTGGGACCTGATGAAAAAAACGTAAAATGCGGGAAAAACGTAGATTCGGGGGACGTAAAATCGGGGTTTCACTGTATATGCATCATGAATATCGTCGTTCACCTTTAAAGCCGTCTGATAGATATTTTTTTCTTCATGAAAAGGGCCTGAATGGTATTTTATAAGCAGAAAATGATGGACGGTTCATCTCCCGTGCTGATGCTGAAGATGATAAAAAGTCGGGTTGAAGGGCATTTTAAAAGCCTCTTAACTTGCAGTCTTATCCGTTAATGCAGTGGAAAGTGCATTATAATAAGAAATTCCACTGTAGAAAATGAAATCCTTCATAAGATTTTATTCAAAAAAAGTATTTTTAAATAGACTATTATGACTGGTGTATCAACATATCAGTGTTGTCGCACGAAGATTTTGAATCCGAAAAAATAATTGCCGCGTGCTACAGTAATAACTCAATTTGAGGTAAGATTTAGCACTTGATTCGGTTGCCTGGCAAAGTTTAATTTTAAAACACAGCGGAAAATTTAACAATAGTCCTTAATATAAAAGAGGATGGATTATTTTGTTAAAAGGAATCTTCTGTGCTTCAATTGTACAGTCTAATAAACAACCAGAATTTTTTGAACAGTTTTATAATACATCAATATTTTTACTAATGATGTTTAAAATCAGGGCTATAAATGAAATTTGTATGTATGTCACTTTAGAACAACAGTTCAGTAATCAATTCCGTTGCGTGCAAAAAAGACAGCTGTTCAAATATCTAAAAAAGTCTTAAAGTAGTTAACTCTTTCGTCAGTAAAATTTTGCGATGCAATGTAAATGTTAAAATAAGAAGATAAGGGTGGGAAGAAATGCTTCTCGAAAGGTCATTTAAATTTAATAAAATTTTATTTCGGTTAGAAAAGCGTATAATACATGGAGCCACAGCGCGATTAAGTTCGCTATTATTGCTTATATGCTTCCCTACTTCCTACAAGCGACAAAATTAAATCGTACTATTCTTCATTTTATTAAGAACATCTTAACAAATACGATTTTTCTAAGTTACTTGTGAAAATATATGTTTAATTGTCTGAGAGCTTCAGTCAGCAATTATAATAAAATTGCGACTAGTTTCAACTCAAAAAAAGAAAACAAAAAAATAGCAATGTTTTGCTTATTTCGATTTCAAACATAATTTCCATTCTTCCGACAAAAAAGTGATAGATGAAATTCTGTTACATTTTTCAAGTGCTGCCTCCTTTGGAAACTTACAAAAAACGGTTTAATAAGAGACACTATTTTTTAACACATTGTCTAGAAGACAGTGTTCCGTTTTCGAAAACCGATTTCGATGGTTCCGGTTAAGACTAAATTTCTAACTTGATTCATTGTTCCTTTTTACATCATTTCGCATAGTCGATGTATTTCCATGTGATATTTTTCATAAATAATAGTTTAATGGCTCTGCCTTCCTGGAGGACTTTAAAAGGAGTGATTTGTTCCGCATTTTGACCACTCAGGGTGTGTCTGAGGAGGGAGAGGATGACCCAGATTGCGACTTTGAGAGTTTTGGTGGATGTTTTATAACGGCATCTTCTTTCGGGGGTGTCTTTCCTGGTACACCCGTCATTTCCTATTTTTCTGGAAAAGGGTATATAGTTAAGGTATATTGCATTAAAAAATAAAATAAACGAAATGCATACACACACATATAAATACATATTTATTTATTTTTCTCAAGCAAGGTGTTGCAATATTGCTCCCTCTTGACTCCCCTGAATGGTGGTCCTAAATCTTAGGGGGGGGGGGGGGAGATGCGTCATTGCTGTCAAAGAATTTCCAGTTATCGATAATACAATGACATCGGTATAAATTCCTAAACTCTGGGACGAGATTAAATTACAGTTTTATTTATTTATTTATTCATTTATTTAGAAAAACTCTTCTGACTGACTATTTTTAGTTAACCTTTTTTTTTGTAATTGTTTAATCTTAATTATTTGAAACTTACAAGCGTGAATTATTAAGTACGCTATTCAAATTTTAAACTTGTTAGCGATTTTTTATTTTCACATTTAAAAATGTAAATCACATCGATTGTACTTTTTGTTAACTTTTTTCCCAGACGTTCGATATACTTCAGTAACTTTATAAAAGTGTAAATAACTACTTAATTACGTTTGATAACAAACTTAGAAAACAAATACGTAGCTTCTATAGTCCACATTTTAAAAATATTTAAGCTGAAATTTTTAAAATGCACGCATTGAATTTCCTAGAAACCATAATTTAAGTTTTAACTCGACTTTAACTCATATTTTTTATTGAAATGTTGATTTTATTTGAAATTTTTGAAGACAATTTAACAAGCTATATCTGTTTTCTTTTTCTTTTCTGAAGTTAATATTAGCGACTATATGGTTGTATTTCTGAATAGATCTTTGAGATAAAAAATTGTCAATACTGAAGCTTCTAACTAAATTATGTATTTCTTTGCCATGTCAAGTTCCTATCTTTCTATGCCAGTTAACTGAGTACTTTAGGGCCCAAAAGTATCACAAAAAACGATAACATTGAATTGCTTTAGTTTTTAGCCTACTTTCCCGTAAAAGTAAAAAAAAAATAATAATAAAGCATGAAAGAAGGCTTAATGTATCGTGAAAATATCGTTAAAAATCAAGAAAAGTCAAAAATAAGTGAAGTAATTAAATAAAGATTGAAAAATTTGAAAGTAGGGTATTGAGATGGGGAAAAAGTGTGTCTGTCGGTCTGTCGGTCTGTCTGTATGTCGGTCTGTCTGTCGGTCTGTCCCCCCCCCCCCCCCTAATAACTTTTGAACGAATTGTCCGATTGGAAAAATTCTTTTTGCATTCGAAAGATCTCGG
This sequence comes from Octonoba sinensis, assembly GCA_038502835.1. Lineage (NCBI taxonomy): Eukaryota > Metazoa > Arthropoda > Arachnida > Araneae > Uloboridae > Octonoba > Octonoba sinensis. The sequence goes on along the minus strand of CM076606.1, from coordinate 8,029,039 downwards.
CGAGGACATCTCATTTCTATATTTTACTTTTTGATTTGAACAATTTTTTGTTCAATTTTGAACAGTTCAAAAAATTTTAACATTAGCGCCTATGGACAAAATTGAAGCAAATACTGTAAACTCTGGGCACAAGAGCCAAGTTCCTATTGCAAGCTTATTGAAAGGAGTTCTCGGCGTGAAATATTGATTTGAACAGTTTTTGTTCATTTTTGAACAGTTCAAAAAATTAACACAGAGCTTACGGGGAAATTTCAACCCTATATAAATCCTGATCTAACGGACCGATTTGCTTGGAACAAACTTTATCGGAAAGCTCTTATAACGTAGAACATGTAGAAATAGAAAGTTTATCCAGAACTTACGAGCCTATTTTGCTATGAAATTTTTTGATCGGGATTTTCAAGGATATTTCTCAGTGACTCAATGAGTGAAATAATGAATGAATGAATAAATGAAAGAGTGAAAGAATAAATCAATGAATAAATGAATGAGGAAAAGAATGAATGAATAAATTATTGAATAAATGAAAATATAAATAAATGAGTGAATAAATACATGAATGCGTAAATGAATGAATAAACACTTGAATGAGGTAACGAATGAATGAATAAATGTATGGCTGAATAAATGAAAGAATGAATAGTGAGTGAATGAATATGTATTATCCGATGAAAAAGGTATATTTTCAATAATTATAACTAAAGATAAATAAGAAAGAGAGAGAAAGAGATAGCTAGATTATAAATTTGAATTTGGTGTTGTATACGGGAAAGTAGGCTCGTATAGTTCTAGACGGAACTTCTTGTTAATTCATTTATTTGCGGAAAGTGTTTTAATACAAGTATTTTTAATTTCAGAACATTTTTCTTCCTAGTTTGTATTGAACCATTTATGAATTGAAATGATGTATAAATGTTTGTCCTTTCGAAATTATATAGTTGTTTTTTTTTTTTTTTTTTTTAATGTATAAAAGTGCTGATCTGATTGCGAAAAACTTTATAACAGAACACGAAAATTAACGCTTTCATTTGCATTAAACTTTTACTGCAGATATTAGAAGATAAGATTTACGTTATCGGCGGCTACAACGAGGTGGAAGAAGCTATTACAGACGTCTGCGAATGTTATGATCTGCTGAGACCAAAATGGAAATTTGTTGTTCTTATTGGCTTGGCTCGCTCAAGTCTCAGCGTATGCAAGGTTACTAAGATTCAGAATCTCAAGGATTACATTAGATCCGACAAGTATCGATACTTGGTAGAGGATACGAGGTCTGACGAGGATGAAGGGGCAGAATGATTCCGTGATTGGACGATATGAGACGATGTAATTTATCGATGACGATGTGAAATAAAACTAAATTTGACAATCAAATATGAATATTGTTACAGGTCCTTCGTTTTGAACCAATGACTAACTCCTTGTACAAACAGAGCAATTTATTTGCAAGTTCTTTACTCTATGTACATATTTTTAAGCATACAAAAATATCTTACGAAGTTCACACATCACCGTAAAACCAACGGTAATCTCGTATTTACTTCACAAATACAAATAGAATCAAGCACAAAGCTTAAGGCACAACGGCTCAGACCGACAGACACTCGCCAAAAGACTAAAACAATTCTACTCTTTAACTTCTCGCCAGAGCTGCTTATATAAAATCTCGGATCACGTGACATGCAAATTCCAGAAAATTCTAGCAAAAACTAGAATTATCTTTTACGATCGGAAAGTCACCAACCTTGGCAAGAAACAACATCGATACCCTTAATTTCACAACAATATAATCGAAAGAATTTTAGTTTTATCGGAACATGAATCATTTTTATTCGTCCTTTATTTTATCAATTTTACTAGCAGGCGTGTCAAGCGCTGCGCGGGCCATCTTCCATATTTTGTACCATTCCCTGGTGGCGACAATAGGCGAGATCATGGGATACATCTACTCTCCTAAAAAATAGAAGTAAGTTTAGTTAAGAATACCCGTTAAAATACGTGTATAAATCCCTTAAATGAAACCTGAAAAACAAAGTGAGAAGTATGGGATAAAAGAATAATCCTCGCATATTTTGTATCATTCCCTGGCAGAGACAATAAGCGAGATCATCTGATAAATGTATTCTCTGAAAAAATTAAGTTTAGTTAAAAATACCCGTTAAAATACGCTTATAAATAAATCCCTCAAAATAAATCCCTCAGTCCGAGGTCGTCGCAATTGCGGTCAGGGAATATTGACAACTGATTGACAGAACGTCGCATTGGTTTGACAAGGTTCTAACTGACCAAAGAGCAGTTTCGAGTAAATTGACTTCAAAGATTGCTAGGTCCATAACTTTTTCATTTTTGTAAGTTCTTCATTCATATTATTCATCAACCAATATTTAGGTGATATCTACATGCTGAACTTCTTGTTATTGATAAAAATTGTTCAATAGCCACAAAAAAAAAAAAACTCAAAATGCAGTTAGAACCTTGTCACAGTGAAATAGGCAAGATTTCACTGTGATAAGGTTCTAACTGCTCTTAGAACCTTGTCAAACCGAAATACCATTCAAAGTTTGGTGAGAAGGTATATTTCATGATTAGTATGAGTAAGAAAAACCAAAATATTTCATAGAATACAATTTTATTCATTTTTATTTTCACACAAACCATTAATTCTACAATATTTTCACAATATAGGCTTGATTTGATATGGAAAAGTTTATAGATTAAGTACCACCCTATAATATTCATGTCAACTTGTCACGCTTATCTCACGCCCCCCTGTCTTAAAACAGGTGTATGGAACAACAATTGGTTGAAATATCACAAGAAATGCCAAGAGCATGGTCAAATGCTTTGGAAACTAAGCTAATTTGTGTATTTGATTGAATCGGACTATCAGATAATTTACTGGGTGGGCCATTTAACTTTTGGAATTCGAATCGGCTATCAAACAACAACTAATTAATACTTTTTCAAAATTATGACTTTATTAGAAAGATTGAACATTTTCATTTATGAATGAAAAACTACATGCCACGGCTGGCTTGACAGATCCGATCAACCGAATTTTTTTGTACATTTTCGATTTTTTGTTCTCCAACCGGGGGAGGGGGGGGGGGGGCACGAATGGCAATATCGATTTCGTGTTTCAAGGCATCAATCGTCTCTGGGTGGTTAGCGTAACATTTATCCTTAAGGGTTCCGGTTCCCCACAAAAAAAAAAAATCCAACGGGGTCAAATCATAGCTTATAGCGACCACTCGTTATAAAAACCTTTTCCTATGGAACGCAGATGGTCGTTATATCGAGCGTCGACTGTATATATATGTGGTGCGTGTGTATATATATATATATATATATAAGAAAATAGATATAAAATACCAAAAACTAAATAATTAAAAAGATAAAGCCACAGACAAAAAAAAAAAAAGACTCGGAACCAAATGTAAATCCCAGAAAAGCACTGTAAAGAGCAAATACATATTAAAATATTGATTTTATTAAAAGAAACTAATGATATAACAAGAAGTTCCGTCTAGAACTATACGAGCCTACTTTCCCGTATACACCAAATTCAAATTTATAATCTAGCTATCTCTTTCTCTCTCTTTCTTATTTATCTTTAGTTCTAATTATTGAAAATATACCTTTTTCAACGGATAATACATATTCATTCACTCACTCATTCATTCTTTCATTTATTCATTCATTCGTTACCTCATTCAAGTGTTTATTCATTCATTTACGCATTCGTGTATTTATTCACTCATTTATTTATATTTTCATTTATTCAATAATTTATTCATTCATTCTTTTCCTCATTCATTTATTCATTGATTTATTCTTTCACTCTTTCATTTATTCATTCATTCATTATTTCACTCATTGAGTCACTGAGAAATATCCTTGAAAATCCCGATCAAAAAATTTCATAGCAAAATAGGCTCGTAAGTTCTGGATAAACTTTCTATTTCTACATGTTCTACGTTATAAGAGCTTTCCGATAAAGTTTGTTCCAAGCAAATCGGTCCGTTAGATCAGGATTTATATAGGGTTGAAATTTCCCCGTAAGCTCTGTGTTAATTTTTTGAACTGTTCAAAAATGAACAAAAACTGTTCAAATCAATATTTCACGCCGAGAACTCCTTTCAATAAGCTTGCAATAGGAACTTGGCTCTTGTGCCCAGAGTTTACAGAATTTGCTTCAATTTTGTCCATAGGCGCTAATGTTAAAATTTTCTAAACTGTTTAAAATTGAAAAAAAAATTGTTCAAATCAAAAAGTAAAATATAGAAATGAGATGTCCTCGCCGAGATCTTTCGAATGCAAAAAGAATTTTTTGAATCGGACAATTCGTTCAAAAGTTATTAGGGGGGGACAGACCGACAGACAGACAGACAGACAGACAGACCGACAGACACACTTTTTCCCCATCTCAATACCCTACTTTCAAATTTTTTATTTTTCAATCTTTATTTAATTACTTCACTTATTTTTGACTTTTCTTGATTTTTAACGATATTTTCACGATACATTAAGCCTTCTTTCATGCTTTATTATTATTTTTTTTTTACTTTTACGGGAAAGTAGGCTAAAAAGTGGGGATGGCACTTCATTCATCAGAGTCTGGAGAGTTGCAATAATAGACGATATTTCTAAATAACTTGTCAGTTTTTAATCTAATTGCAGTTACTTAAGCGGTATTTTCCCCACTTAACAAAGTCTCGGAGTATACATATCATGGAGGTTAAAGGGGAGGAGCAAAATCTTCGCTATCTTGAGTTGGCATCATTTCGTTCACCCTTCCTAAAGGGCGCTCGTTCCAAATGCTCCATGTGTGGAGCCGAATCAATCAATGTTAATGATACTAAAAACGGTCACTCTTTTAGGAGCTGCTGTTTAAAGCAAAAACTTTCCAGACTTGAAATTGCTGTTAAACATCGACAAACATTATGAACTAAGTACGGTTTTTATCCCAATAAAATCGATGCATTACTTTTGTAGAAAATGCTCAATTTATTTGCTGTTTACAAACTCGCCGAATGACAGATGACAGGTGACAGTTGACAGAAGTTGCCACGCAATTTGCGCTCTGCGAAGTTTCGCGTACTAGGATTAGGATATTTTCTATTTCGCTCGATTATTAATAGATTAAGCTTGCAGTTTTTATTGAAAATTAAGATACTTATTTTTTAATTATTAATTAATTATTTTTTGGAAACCATAATTAAAATTGAATTAATTTTTCGCTTTAAATTACTTTTAACAGGTAATAAAAGATGCTTATAATTTTATTTACTTGATTGCCAATTATTTTTTAAATATTAGTTATCAAGTATTAATTAATTTTTATTTATGCTATCCGATTTGCGAAGTTTCGTGTACTAGGAATGAGAAATGTTCTGTTTCTCTTTTTTTTAAATAATTAACAGATCAAGCTTAATGTTTTTATTAAAAAGCAAGATATTTATTATTTTCTTTAAACCATCATTAAAATTAAAATATTTTTACGTGATTTTCAAAGTTTTGTGTGCTAGAAACAAGAAATGTTCTATTCCTTTTTCGGCTAATTAATAGATTAAGCTTGCAGTTTTTATTGAAAATTAAGATACTTACACATTTCTATTTTTAACTAATTTTTTGAAAACCACCATTAAAATTTAAATATATTTTTCTTAACAAGTAAAATATATATATATTTAATGCAATGACAATTTGCTGCCTTTTATGCCTCTTGACATGCAAAAGTATGTTCCCATTAACTTGCTCTTTTCTTAATTATTCTCCTCTCTTTAGCTACAACATAACATCCTTGAGGGAAGGATACAATTTTTTTCTAATTAGCTTATGGTACATAATTTTCACTAGCAAATACACATTGAAAATACGTTTTTGTTTCAGTGTTTTGTTGATGTTTTAAGACTTAATTCAAATATTTCTTCGTAACTCATTTATAAATCAGGAAAATTGTTGGGATGTATAAGAGGAGTAAAACTTTCCAGCAAACTATTCTTTATAAAAATTGGGAAGTCTTTCATAACAGAAAACAACTAATGAAACGCAATTCTAGGCAGGAACATTTAATGAGCAAAAACAAGTTCATAGGTAGCTATTCTTTCTAATACTTATTATTAATTCGAATTTTATACACTCTTCCTTATCAGTTTTTCAAAAGTAATCAATCTGAATCCAGTATTTGATTGCTGAAGATGCAGAAAAATAACAAAATAATACTTATCTTATAGCAGGGGAAAAAGCAAGATCTGGAATAATTATAGAAAAATAAAAATACCATTTTTCAAAAAACTTTTATTCAGGTTGAGTAAAAGAACTTATTCAGGAAATACAAAGCAAAGCTGTATAACATTTGTAACAAACTGAATATAAGCAAATTCAAAATTCTTGATTACTTTAATATGTAACAGTAGGGGAATAAGGCCGTTTCACCAACAAGAGGCGGATCACGGATCAGGGGGCGTGGCTAATCCGCCTCCCAATGCCCCCAGGCGTCCCCTCAGGCGTTAGTCGAGTGGAGTTGAGTTGTATGCCCCCAGGCGTTTTTCGAGTGGAGTTGAGTTGTTTTTGCCCCAAGGCAATTTACGAGTAGAGTTGAGTTGCATGCCCTCAGGCATTTTTTCGAGTGGAGTTGAGTTGTATGCCCTCAGGCATTTTTTTACGAGTAGAGTTGAGTTGTTTTTCAAAAGTTTATAGTTTTGGAATGGCAACACTTTTTAAATTTTGATTTTAACCCTATTATTCCGCCTCCTAGCGCCAAATAGTGGAACTACTATAGCACTGCTTCAATACTACGAAAACCGTTTTTTTAAGTTTATAGTTTTGGAATGGCAACACTTTTTAGTTTCAGTTTAGGACTTGATGTAAAACCGATTGTGACGCCATCTACGAGAAGAATTACTATTGAACTTAGACTAATTTTCACTGTTTTCTTTTAGAATCCAACCAGGATCTACTTTTTTTAAATTTTTTTTTAATTTATTTTCAGGTTAGAAAATTTTTCTTTTTTTTTTTTTTTTTTTTTTTTTTTTTTTTTTTTTTTTTTTTTTTTTTTTTTTTTTTTTTTTTTTTTTTTTTTTTTTTTTTTTTTTTTTTTTTTTTTTTTTTTTTTTTTTTTTTTTTTTTTTTTTTTTTTTTTTTTTTTTTTTTTTTTTTTTTTTTTTTTTTTTTTTTTTTTTTTTTTTTTTTTTTTTTTTTTTTTTTTTTTTTTTTTTTTTTTTTTTTTTTTTTTTTTTTTTTTTTTTTTTTTTTTTTTTTTTTTTTTTTTTTTTTTTTTTTTTTTTTTTTTTTTTTTTTTTTTTTTTTTTTTTTTTTTTTTTTTTTTTTTTTTTTTTTTTTTTTTTTTTTTTTTTTTTTTTTTTTTTTTTTTTTTTTTTTTTTTTTTTTTTTTTTTTTTTTTTTTTTTTTTTTTTTTTTTTTTTTTTTTTTTTTTTTTTTTTTTATGAGTAAGAAAAACCAAAATATTTCATAGAATACAATTTTATTCATTTTTATTTTCACACAAACCATTAATTCTACAATATTTTCACAATATAGGCTTGATTTGATATGGAAAAGTTTATAGATTAAGTACCACCCTATAATATTCATGTCAACTTGTCACGCTTATCTCACGCCCCCCTGTCTTAAAACAGGTGTATGGAACAACAATTGGTTGAAATATCACAAGAAATGCCAAGAGCATGGTCAAATGCTTTGGAAACTAAGCTAATTTGTGTATTTGATTGAATCGGACTATCAGATAATTTACTGGGTGGGCCATTTAACTTTTGGAATTCGAATCGGCTATCAAACAACAACTAATTAATACTTTTTCAAAATTATGACTTTATTAGAAAGATTGAACATTTTCATTTATGAATGAAAAACTACATGCCACGGCTGGCTTGACAGATCCGATCAACCGAATTTTTTTGTACATTTTCGATTTTTTGTTCTCCAACCGGGGGAGGGGGGGGGGGGGGCACGAATGGCAATATCGATTTCGTGTTTCAAGGCATCAATCGTCTCTGGGTGGTTAGCGTAACATTTATCCTTAAGGGTTCCGGTTCCCCACAAAAAAAAAAAATCCAACGGGGTCAAATCATAGCTTATAGCGACCACTCGTTATAAAAACCTTTTCCTATGGAACGCAGATGGTCGTTATATCGAGCGTCGACTGTATATATATGTGGTGCGTGTGTATATATATATATATATATATAAGAAAATAGATATAAAATACCAAAAACTAAATAATTAAAAAGATAAAGCCACAGACAAAAAAAAAAAAAGACTCGGAACCAAATGTAAATCCCAGAAAAGCACTGTAAAGAGCAAATACATATTAAAATATTGATTTTATTAAAAGAAACTAATGATATAACAAGAAGTTCCGTCTAGAACTATACGAGCCTACTTTCCCGTATACACCAAATTCAAATTTATAATCTAGCTATCTCTTTCTCTCTCTTTCTTATTTATCTTTAGTTCTAATTATTGAAAATATACCTTTTTCAACGGATAATACATATTCATTCACTCACTCATTCATTCTTTCATTTATTCATTCATTCGTTACCTCATTCAAGTGTTTATTCATTCATTTACGCATTCGTGTATTTATTCACTCATTTATTTATATTTTCATTTATTCAATAATTTATTCATTCATTCTTTTCCTCATTCATTTATTCATTGATTTATTCTTTCACTCTTTCATTTATTCATTCATTCATTATTTCACTCATTGAGTCACTGAGAAATATCCTTGAAAATCCCGATCAAAAAATTTCATAGCAAAATAGGCTCGTAAGTTCTGGATAAACTTTCTATTTCTACATGTTCTACGTTATAAGAGCTTTCCGATAAAGTTTGTTCCAAGCAAATCGGTCCGTTAGATCAGGATTTATATAGGGTTGAAATTTCCCCGTAAGCTCTGTGTTAATTTTTTGAACTGTTCAAAAATGAACAAAAACTGTTCAAATCAATATTTCACGCCGAGAACTCCTTTCAATAAGCTTGCAATAGGAACTTGGCTCTTGTGCCCAGAGTTTACAGAATTTGCTTCAATTTTGTCCATAGGCGCTAATGTTAAAATTTTCTAAACTGTTTAAAATTGAAAAAAAAATTGTTCAAATCAAAAAGTAAAATATAGAAATGAGATGTCCTCGCCGAGATCTTTCGAATGCAAAAAGAATTTTTTGAATCGGACAATTCGTTCAAAAGTTATTAGGGGGGGACAGACCGACAGACAGACAGACAGACAGACAGACCGACAGACACACTTTTTCCCCATCTCAATACCCTACTTTCAAATTTTTTATTTTTCAATCTTTATTTAATTACTTCACTTATTTTTGACTTTTCTTGATTTTTAACGATATTTTCACGATACATTAAGCCTTCTTTCATGCTTTATTATTATTTTTTTTTTACTTTTACGGGAAAGTAGGCTAAAAAGTGGGGATGGCACTTCATTCATCAGAGTCTGGAGAGTTGCAATAATAGACGATATTTCTAAATAACTTGTCAGTTTTTAATCTAATTGCAGTTACTTAAGCGGTATTTTCCCCACTTAACAAAGTCTCGGAGTATACATATCATGGAGGTTAAAGGGGAGGAGCAAAATCTTCGCTATCTTGAGTTGGCATCATTTCGTTCACCCTTCCTAAAGGGCGCTCGTTCCAAATGCTCCATGTGTGGAGCCGAATCAATCAATGTTAATGATACTAAAAACGGTCACTCTTTTAGGAGCTGCTGTTTAAAGCAAAAACTTTCCAGACTTGAAATTGCTGTTAAACATCGACAAACATTATGAACTAAGTACGGTTTTTATCCCAATAAAATCGATGCATTACTTTTGTAGAAAATGCTCAATTTATTTGCTGTTTACAAACTCGCCGAATGACAGATGACAGGTGACAGTTGACAGAAGTTGCCACGCAATTTGCGCTCTGCGAAGTTTCGCGTACTAGGATTAGGATATTTTCTATTTCGCTCGATTATTAATAGATTAAGCTTGCAGTTTTTATTGAAAATTAAGATACTTATTTTTTAATTATTAATTAATTATTTTTTGGAAACCATAATTAAAATTGAATTAATTTTTCGCTTTAAATTACTTTTAACAGGTAATAAAAGATGCTTATAATTTTATTTACTTGATTGCCAATTATTTTTTAAATATTAGTTATCAAGTATTAATTAATTTTTATTTATGCTATCCGATTTGCGAAGTTTCGTGTACTAGGAATGAGAAATGTTCTGTTTCTCTTTTTTTTAAATAATTAACAGATCAAGCTTAATGTTTTTATTAAAAAGCAAGATATTTATTATTTTCTTTAAACCATCATTAAAATTAAAATATTTTTACGTGATTTTCAAAGTTTTGTGTGCTAGAAACAAGAAATGTTCTATTCCTTTTTCGGCTAATTAATAGATTAAGCTTGCAGTTTTTATTGAAAATTAAGATACTTACACATTTCTATTTTTAACTAATTTTTTGAAAACCACCATTAAAATTTAAATATATTTTTCTTAACAAGTAAAATATATATATATTTAATGCAATGACAATTTGCTGCCTTTTATGCCTCTTGACATGCAAAAGTATGTTCCCATTAACTTGCTCTTTTCTTAATTATTCTCCTCTCTTTAGCTACAACATAACATCCTTGAGGGAAGGATACAATTTTTTTCTAATTAGCTTATGGTACATAATTTTCACTAGCAAATACACATTGAAAATACGTTTTTGTTTCAGTGTTTTGTTGATGTTTTAAGACTTAATTCAAATATTTCTTCGTAACTCATTTATAAATCAGGAAAATTGTTGGGATGTATAAGAGGAGTAAAACTTTCCAGCAAACTATTCTTTATAAAAATTGGGAAGTCTTTCATAACAGAAAACAACTAATGAAACGCAATTCTAGGCAGGAACATTTAATGAGCAAAAACAAGTTCATAGGTAGCTATTCTTTCTAATACTTATTATTAATTCGAATTTTATACACTCTTCCTTATCAGTTTTTCAAAAGTAATCAATCTGAATCCAGTATTTGATTGCTGAAGATGCAGAAAAATAACAAAATAATACTTATCTTATAGCAGGGGAAAAAGCAAGATCTGGAATAATTATAGAAAAATAAAAATACCATTTTTCAAAAAACTTTTATTCAGGTTGAGTAAAAGAACTTATTCAGGAAATACAAAGCAAAGCTGTATAACATTTGTAACAAACTGAATATAAGCAAATTCAAAATTCTTGATTACTTTAATATGTAACCAACCATATTAGCGGTTGTTCACAAATAATGTCTCACTTTGAGGAAGGGAGGAAAACATGAATTAAAATTTGTTTACACGATTGAATTGCCATCTCATTCCATTTTACACATTAATTTATATGAACACTTATAAAACTGGATATACCTTAGAAGTTAAATAAAAGAAAATTTTCGAATTGAATTTGAATGCTTGTGTTAATAAAAAAAATGACTGGCATAAAAAAAGAATTGAATATTACTTTAAGTTTGTATAAGTCAGAAAAGTTCGTCAAAAAAAAAAAAAAATAGGTACTGGCTTGGAACTGACATTTTGTCGTGTCGATTTCATCAAAATTGTAATTTTTAAAATATTATTTTGGTGAAATTGAGGCAACCACAATATATACAACACTTCTATGAGAGTACCCAATTGTTTTTATTGGACAAACTTTTTTTACTTATACAAAATTAAAATAATATTCAAATATTCAATACTTTTCTCAATGCTAGTCATTTTAAATAACATGAGCAATCAAATTCAATTTCAAACCATTTTTTTTAAATCAAGTTCTAAGATAATAGTTTTATAAATGTTCATATAAACTAATATGAAGAATGGAATGAGATAAAGATTCACTCATGTAAACTAGTTTTAATTCACGTTTATTCTATTTTATTAATTTTGAAAATCTATAAAGGTCAGGTCTATGAAGCAAAATATATCAAGTTTTAAAATACTATTGTTTCTTATTGCTCTTCTACCGTCTTATGTACCAATTATGTTTTTTCATTTTTTTTTTTCGCAGAAAAATCGAATTTCGCAGAATGCAAAACGCGTGGCATAAATAAATAAATGAAATTAATTAATTAATACTTGATAACTAATATTTATATATGTAAAAAACATTGGAAATCAAGTAAATAAAATTATAAGCATCTTTTTCTACCTGTTAAAAGTGATTTAAAGCGAAAAATTAGTTCATTTTTAATGATGGTTTTAAAAAAATAATAATTAATAAAAAAAATAAGTAGTATCTTAATTTTTAATGGAAACTGCAAGCTTAATCTATTATCTAGCGAAATAGAAAAACTCCCATTCCTTACACGAATCTTCGCAAAAGCGAATCGCGTGGCAACTGTCAACTGTCAGCTGTCATCTGTCAACTGTCTCTGTCGAACTCGGCGAGTTTATACCGGCAAATAAATTGAGCATTTGCAATAAAAGTAATCTACCAATTTTATTGAGACAAAAACCATATTTAGTTCATACTGTTTCTCGATGATTAACACCGATTTCAAGTCCGAAAAAAATCTTTGCTTTAAACAGCAGCTGCTAAAAGAATGACCGTTTCCAGTATCATTAACATGGATCTGGCTCCCAGACCCAGGAGCATAGAGAGCGAGCGCCCTCTAGGAAACATGAGTAAAACCGGTCCATTCTTCAACTCGCAATCTCGTAGAAGATTCGTCTCCTTCTTTCTACTCCCTGATACATATATATATCCACATGAGGATGTAAACTAAAAAAACGGAAAATGATAAATAAAATGAATGGAAACCGATGAAATACTAACTCATCAAACATCGGGAGTTTTTGAAGAGTTGGGTTAAAAGTTTTTTATAAGACTAGGAAAATCACAAAAAAATTTTTTTTTTTTTTTTTTTTTGGAAATTTTTCGAGTTAAGGGATGTATGCTTCACAGTCTGAGCAGTCGTCTTTCATTTCGTCCATCGTTTTCAATTTTTAATGTATATTTTAGTACATGAAGCCTGTGTAAATTGACCACTTGCGGTGCAGCAGTTTAGTGGTCAACATAGACAGGTGGTCAACTTATAGAGGGTAGAGTTGTTTTTTATTTTTTATTTTTTTTTTGTTTCGTACGTTATGCATTTAGTGATCTGTAACTTATTAAAATATAGCTTCCTGTATTAACGTTACTTTAAAATAGTATTTAGCTTTTGTTTTTCACAATTTTCTAAAATATAATAGAGAAATTTAACCTGAATGACTTACAGTGTATCCTATGCAACTTTAAAAGCACAGTACTTAGTTGAAATAAAGATAAATATATTATTAATTATGTAAATTACTTATATGATACTAAAAATTTCCTAAAAATACATATCAAAATGGCTACATCAAATAGAAGAAAGAAGAAGGAAGTTATTTGAAGAATAAAAGAATGTTCATAGTAGTTTTCCCGGGGATGGGTCAGTTGCCCTCAAGATAACGCAAAAGGGTCGAGCTGCCCTCTCCACCCAAATTCTAAGTGACCGAGTTGCTCTCAACCCCCCTCTGGGACCGCTATCTAGGAATATGGGATACCTGCATAATGAATGACAGGTTATTGCTGGTTTTAAAACGAGAATGCTTTAAAGTACATTCAAGAATGTCACATGAAAAAGTAACCAAAGTATTCAGTGAGTAACTTGATTAATTGCTGATTTTTTCTCTCCTTTTTGTATATAATAATATTTGTATAATAAAACTCCCATGTTTAGTTGTTCATTTACTCCATTGAAATAATATAATGTATAGTACACCAACATGTTATATCTGAAGAACTAGAGCTGCTAGGGTAAACGTAATGCCATATTTGAATCCAGGGCATTAAGTTCATACAAAATCAGCTCCAAAATTCTTGGCACCAAAATCAATTTTGACCAGTGTTATTTTTCTTCCGTTTATTAGAGTACTTTAAAATAATTATTATTATTACTAGTAAAACGGGTACTTAAAGGCATTATAAAGAGGTTTAACAACCCCTTTTGTTGGTCAGAGGAAGAGCCCCTCTTATAGGTATAATAAAGAAATTAGTTGCCCTCCCCACACACGATAGGTGGAGTGGCGAGTGCAACTGACCCTCGCCAGTTTACTAATAAGAAATACTTTGAGGGCAACTGACCCTGTTGCTTTGATTGACAGGTGAGTGGGGCGTGCATCCGACCCTCGCTCGTTTTCCCACATGATTAACTTACAAAGAAGTGAAGACAAACTTTATATTGTTCCATCTAGACCAGGGCTTCTCAATAGGAGCAATATAGCCCACTGGGGGCCACAGAAAAAATTCAGGGGGCCACAGGAGAAAATTTGAAAATAGAGCCATGAACCATGTGACAATTTTAAACTTCTAAAATTTTTCACTATAAAGAAAATATTCCATACTAGCGGTACCCGCACGGCTATGCACGTGTTAAAAAATGAAAATACCAGTCGATTCGCCATTGTGTATATAGCTATAACTTTTTAAAGTGTAAATTATGTTATTTTATTAAAATGAATTCCACATCAATAAAAATTAGCCGCCCATGACAATCAACCAGCGATCCTACACATTTAAGCATTGGTTTTTACAAAACAAACAATAAAAAAGTGAAAAACGAAAGAAAGAAACGAAAAAGAAAACATTTAAAAGAAAACGCATTCTGTTTGTTTAGTTCAAGTACCCACACAAAAAGGACGATTATAATCTATTGCAATAGTTTTAATTAATACATTTTTACTATGATTAGTTTTTATCTATTATTCATTGACAGCAAAACAGAAAGACGAAATTTTGTTGCTTGCAGAAACTAACAGCAGCAAGAAAAGCTTTAAAAGCGTGAAAACCTTTCATCCGAGCCCAAATAGACAAATAACATGTTTGCTAATTCACTGGAGAAAAAAATTGAATAAATAAAAATATAAATAGTAATAATAAGTTGGAGTAACAAAATCGCTATAAAGGATAACATTTCTTTAAAAAAAACCTTGTGCAGTATTTTAATTCGTTTTAAAAAAAGAATAATCAAAATTCAAAAAATAAATTAATTGATTAATTAATTAAAAATCGGCTGCTCCGCAAAATGATAACAAGAAGTTCCGTCTAGAACTATACGAGCCTACTTTCCCGTATACACCAAATTCAAATTTATAATCTAGCTATCTCTTTCTCTCTCTTTCTTATTTATCTTTAGTTCTAATTATTGAAAATATACCTTTTTCAACGGATAATACATATTCATTCACTCACTCATTCATTCTTTCATTTATTCAGCCATGCAATTATTCATTCATTCGTTACCTCATTCAAGTGTTTATGCATTCATTCATTTACGCATTCATGTATTCATTCACTCATTTATTTATATTTTCATTTATTCAATAATTTATTCATTCATTCTTTTCCTCATTCATTTATTCATTGATTTATTCTTTCATTCTTTCATTTATTCATTCATTCATTATTTCACTCATTGAGTCACTGAGAAATATCCTTGAAAATCCCGATCAAAAAATTTCATAGCAAAATAGGCTCGTAAGTTCTGGATAAACTTTCTATTTCTACATGTTCTACGTTATAAGAGCTTTCCGATAAAGTTTGTTCCAAGCAAATCGGTCCGTTAGATCAGGATTTATATAGGGTTGAAATTTCCCCGTAAGCTCTGTGTTAATTTTTTGAACTGTTCAAAAATGAACAAAAACTGTTCAAATCAATATTTCACGCCGAGAACTCCTTTCAATAAGCTTGCAATAGGAACTTGGCTCTTGTGCCCAGAGTTTACAGAATTTCCTTCAATTTTGTCCATAGGCGCTAATGTTAAAATTTTTTGAACTGTTCAAAATTGAACAAAAAATTGTTCAAATCAAAAAGTAAAATATAGAAATGAGATGTCCTCGCCGAGATCTTTCGAATGCAAAAAGAATTTTTCGAATCGGACAATTCGTTCAAAAGTTATTAAGGGGGGACAGACCGACAGACACACTTTTTCCCCATCTCAAAACCCTACTTTCAAATTTTTTATTTTTCAATCTTTATTTAATTACTTAACTTATTTTTGACTTTTCTTGATTTTTAACGATATTTTCACGATACATTAACCCTTCTTTCATGCTTTATTATTATTTTTTTTTACTTTTACGGGAAAGTAGGCTAAAACCTGGACTGCCCACGTTCCTTTTACTAGCGCCTTCTTTAGATTGAAAACAGGGGAAAAAATGAGCTGAATAAAAGAAAACGTTCACGTTTTTTATTTTTTCTAAAATTTGAGTTAAGGGATAAAAGTCATGGGAACAGGAGTTTTTCGATATGACTTTGCGTTTAAACAAATCAAAAAGTTAAACAAGAAGTTCCGTCTAGAACTATACGAGCCTACTTTCCCGTATACACCAGCTTCAAATTTATAATCTAACTATCTCCCTCTCTTTCTCGTTTAGCTTTAGTTCTTAATTGCTTCAAATATGCCTTTTTCAACGGTTAATACAGATTCGTTCAATCATTCATTTATTCAGTCATTCATGTATTTATTCACTCATTTATTCATTCATTGTTTTGTTTATTCATTTAATCTTTCATTAATTCAAAAATATTCTTGAAAATCTCGATCAAAAAATTTCGTAGGAAAATAGGTTAGTTAGTTCTGAATGAACTTTCTATTTGTACACGTTCTACGTCATAAGAGCTTTCCGATGAAGTTTGTTCTATGCAAATCGGTCCGTTAGATCAGAAATTATATAGGATTGAAATTTCCCCGTATGCGGTATGTTAATTTTTTTTTTTTTTTGAACTGTTCAAAAATTAACAAAAATTGTTCAAATCAATATTTCACGCCAAGAACTTCTTCCAGTGAGCTTGTTCATGGGAACTTATATCTTGTACCCAGAATTTACATAATTTGCTTCATTTTCACCCATAGGCGCTAATGTTAACATTTTTTGAACTGTTCAAAATTAAACAAAAAATCGTTCAAATCAAAAAGTAAAATATGGAAATGAGATGTCCTTGCCGAGATCTTTCGGATGCAAAAAGATTTTTTCGAATCGGACAATTCGTTCAAAAGTTATTGGGGGGGGGGACAGACCGACAGACAGACAGACCGACAGACACACTTTTTCCCCATCTCAATACCTTTCTTTCAAATTTTTTATTTTTCAATCTTTATTTAATTACTTAACTTATTTTTGACTTTTCTTGATTTTTAACGATATTTTCAGGATACATTAAGCCTTCTTTCATGCTTTATTATTATTTTTTTTACTTTTACGGGAAAGTAGGCTAAAAATTGACAATCGGAATTTTGGCAACTTTTTTTGGGGAGTTGGTATCCAATCCGTCAGGACATGGGCATCGGGTATCTGATGCATCTCTCATCTTGCCTTTGTCCCCCCCCCCCCCCTACCAAAAAAAAAAAATCCCAGGTGCACTACTGAAGGGGAGCCACGGAAGAATTTATGGCTTAAGGGGGCCAGTAATCGAAAAAGGTTGAGAAATCCTGATCTAGACAAATACTGGTCTAACTACTAGCATGAAAAATACCCTGAAAAAGTTATTTTAGTTTTTTTTTTTCCTTCAATCTTTACAAAACTAGATAAAAAAATAAATAAATATAAAAATAATTAGGCGGTCAACTTACCAAAATGTTTTTTATATTACTCCCACCCAAATTTGGCGTACGTAAGTGGTCAATATAGAGAGGTGGTCAAGTTTCAAAGGTTTCCGTACATTATATAACATAGGGCTTATTCCGTTAATGACAAAAGTGGTCAACTTAGGAAGGTGGTCAGCTTACACAAAGGTGGTCAGCTTTACAGGTTTTACTGTATATTTAATTTATTCATTATAAGATAAAACGAGCTACACTAGAAAAATAAATCTTATTTGGATACTTTTTTTGCTGTTCTGTTTTTTTTTTTTTTTTTTCATTGAAGAAGGAAATTCTCATAATAGTAGAATCTTCTTGCTGAAATTTATGTCTGATCGATGTTTAAATCAAGTATGTTTCCAGTTAACGTAAAGATAAATATAGATCGTTACACTTTCTATTATTCTCTGTTAAAAGAAGTTTTAATTGATAAAATGACTCAACTTAACTTCATGCTTATTTATCACTAGCGGTACCCGCACGGCTATGCCAGTGTTAAAAAAGTAAAAGACCAGTAGATTCGCCATTGTGTATATAGTGGTCAGTGGTCACTTATTTTTGTGTAAATTATGTTATTTTATTAAAATGTATAGCATTCCATATAATTAAAATTAGCCGCATAATAAACCAGCGATCCTACACATTTAAGCATTTTTTTTTACAAAACACACACACACAAAAAGAAAGAAACGAAACAAAATGAAAAAGAAAACATTTTAAAAATAACACATTTCGTTTGTTTAGTTAAAGTACTCACACAAAAGGGACGATTATAATCCTTTAGAATAGTTTTAATTAATAATTTTTTATCTATTATTCATTGACAGTAAAACAGAAAGACCAAACTTTTCTGGTAATTTAAATATTATGCCATCATAATTTCAGGTTGCAATGAACTTTCTAATGATTTCACTGAATTTCAGTCAAAAGTTCAAGTTTTTTTGGACTAATTTCGGAAGACTGCTATCCACGTTTAATTTCTTAATAAACAGAACATTCAAGCAGAGTTTTCTTTAATGAGTGGCTACCGATTACAAGTGCTTATGTACAAGACATATTAATTAAAATTCTAATGATTTATTTTGAAAATAATGGCAAAGCTATAATTTTGCCGAAATTCTTACTAACAATTTTTGAATTTTCTTTACCATTTTTTCCCAATTGATTCCTCATAATACAGGGTGATTCAAAAAGAAGTGTTACAGTTTCAATGCATATCATCTTTGAAATTGTTTTGAATTTTTGAATCACCCAGTATATATATAATAGTAAGTGGCGCTAATATTGCTCGCGTTTCCGATTGGTGCGAAATGAATGAATACTACAGCTACTCGGCCTAGAGACGTAAAAATTATGTCTTTATCTGTGTGACTGCTTGGGACTAGACTTACCACAGAAGCTTTTAAAACTTTTCCCTCTAACACAAGTTCTGTGCGTTTTTAAACATTTTAATGTTATTTGATTTTATCCTTGAATCCTTAAGGAAGATGTTTAATCCATTTCTTCCTTTTGAAAGAATCCTATTTCTTCTAGCCTGTCTTATTTAGAAGAAACCTGCAAACTCTGCTAATGATATCCTGCATCCACACTTGGAGGGATGCTCAACCTTATCCAAGCGACTCACCCGAATGGTTGCTTACATGCTCAGGTCATGTGCAGAAGTTGTTTTTCGCCTTCGTGACCTAGCATGCTCAGCACTTCGTTATAGTAAAACTTCTCAATAAGGGACATTAAGAGGACTGGAAATTTTGTCCCTTAAATAGAGGTGTCTCTTCTTCGGAGGTTCATAAATTGATGCACATATATAGTGTATTAACTTAGTTCAACTTTTTAATAATAAGCATATGTTACCACCTAAGCTTAAATACTGAAAATGTTTCATGCATACAAATATAATAAGTTGAAATTATTGAACTAAAGAATTTTTTCATTAAAAAACTAAAATTTTAGCATAATGTCGTGTTGGCAAAGTTTTGTAGCTTACAGAAATGTATTTGAAGTAATCTATGAGATGGGTTTGTTTTAAAGTACGAAATTCGGGCAATACAGCATAATTTAAGTTTCGTGAACTTTGGCCAATCCTTACATCAAAAACTTCTTGGTAGCCGGGTACTGTCTGTCAATGCTGAGCATACATGTATTCCAGAGTACAAGAGAGGGAGAAGCCTTTACAAGTAGGTTTTGGCTAGCACTTTAAAATTGACTTGTTTTTTTTTTTTTTTGGTCATGCTTCTAGGACTCAGACCAGTACTTTCAGAATTTAATTTTTAGACAAAATAACTTTAGTTTCCAGTAAATTTTTCTTATCTACTTAACTTGAATTTCAGAAATTTTTCTCTGTGAATGTCCCTTAAATAGAGTGTCCCTTATTCAGAGGTAAATACATTGCGGTCCCTACAAAGGGAGGGGGACCAGAAAAAGTGTCCCTTAATTGGAGGTGTCCCTTAAGGGAGGTTTCACTGTAATTTGGTTCCCTGCTTGTTAATTTTAATATGAGATGTGGTTCTTCATCCAAAAGACTCTTTCTTTTTCACTTGATGTTTACAAATGAGGGGAAGCGCTTTACGTATTAGAAATGAAGTTGGAAAAGGCAAGATGTATTTCAAGACTTTCTCTGTGAAAACAGGGGAAAATGTTGCAACCAGAACAGCAGAGCAACCATATATCAAAGTACACTCCTTGTTAGGAGTTTGGTCGTCGAATTAGTGGACTGTATATTTTTAAATTACTTTTTTATTTGACATAAAAACACAATAATCACACAACATAAATAATCAATGATAATTGCCACCGCTTGCAACGGGTGGATTTGGGTTGAGATAAGTGCTGAAGCATTGGTGTCCAGCAGCGTTCTGAGAGTCTTTTCAATAAAACTCGCTAGAGGGAGCTTTATGTCCTTCCGGAACGGAACATGCCGCCCGGGGATGAAATATGTAATATTATGTGAAATATTTCATCAATAATTATAAACAAAATAGTAGAAAATTATGACACTGGACAATACAATGCAAACTAATTAACATACAATAACAAAGTAAAAAATATGAATAAAATACAAATACAATACTGAATATATTACAGTTTCAATTTACTCCATTATCCTTAATTGGTAATAAACAAAGTTTTCTAATACTGCGTAAAAATATGCCTGAAGCAGTTTTTAGCTTGCATGCCCGGATGTTACCATCCTTACCAGGAATTATTTCCATGATCCGGTCAAGAGCCCATTTACAGGGTGGAAGATTGTCTTCCTTTACCAATACTAGAGCTCCTATCTTAACATTTTCCCCTTTAAACTGCCATTTGCCGCGCTGCTGCAAATGATTTAGATAGTCAATAGACCAGCGTTTCCAAATACATTGTACATATTTGGTAATACGTTGCCAATAGGATAATCTATTGTCAGAAATATTTGTAACATTAGGTTCGGGAATTCCGCTGATTGGGCGGCCAATTAAAAAGTGTCCCGGAGTTAAAACCTCAAATTCGTTTATATTATCCGATAGAGGAAATAAAGGACGGGAATTTAAGATTCCTTCGATTTGAATTACAATAGTTTCAAAATCCTCTAGGGTGATTTTATTGTTACCCAATGTTCTCTGCAAGTGATGTTTGAAGGATTTTACTCCTGCTTCCCATAGACCACCAAAATTAGGAGATCGAGGGGGAATAAATTTAAACGTTATGAATTCATGAGCCAAAAAGTTTGCTAACTCCTCAGTTGGAACCTTCAATAATTTTTTGAACTGATTTAATTCTGCAGCAGCACCCTTAAAATTTGTGGCATTGTCAGAAGTTAGAGTATTTATTTTGCCTCTCCTAGCGCAAAATCGTTTAAGTGTGGCGATAAATGCAGCAGCGGATAAGTCACTTACTATCTCTAGATGAATTGCCTTTGTAGACATGCATATAAATATGGCCACATAAATCTTCAAGTAAACTCCCTTTCTCTGATTTTTGTATTTTATGTGAAAAGGGCCACAAAAATCTACACCTGAATTCAGAAAGGTGTGATTAGGTGTCACACGTTCCGAGGGAAGGCTTCCCATTAGCTGGTTAATTTCTTTAGGTTTTTGCTTGAAGCATGTGATACAGGTATGCACTATTTTTCGGGCAATGCTCTTAGCTTTAACAGGCCAATAATGCATACGAACCTGATTAACCAACCCTTGAGCACCTACGTGTAAATACTTTTTATGAAAGTACTCAAAAATTAGTTCGGTAAGCTTGTGATCACTAGGTAAAATCAATGGGTGTTTGGCATCAAAAGGCAATTTGGAATTATCCAGCCTACCCCCTACACGCAGTAAAGAATGTCTATCCAAAAATGGATCTAAAGATTTTAACTTACTTGACGATGGAACATTTTGTCCCCTTTTGAGAGCAGATATTTCACAAGAAAACTTACTTTCTTGAACTTCTTTCACCAAAATTTCCTCACTAAATTTTAATTCTTTGGAAGTTAAAAATGTACTCTTTGTCCCTTTATTAAGGGTATTATTAATGAATCTGAAAATAAAACTACATATGCGAATTAATTTCATAAAATTGTTAGTATAATTAAATATTTTATCCCAAAAGTCACTGGCGTGAGAGATAATTAAACTGGTATCTGATTTCAGCTCTAGTTCATAATCACGGTCAGTGCATACAGGAAGTTCCCTAGGGAATGAAATTTCTTGCTTTAAAAAGTCTGGACCACACCACCATAAGTCATTGTTAACTAGATCCTTGACATAAGCACCTCTGGAAATAATATCGGACGGATTGTTCTTGGAGGATACATGGTTCCAATAGCAATTATCAGAGAAAGACTGTATCTCTGTCACCCTGTTAGCAACGCAAGTCTTTAGCTTATGAGGAGGCGTATTAATCCAAGAAAGCACAATGGAGGAGTCTGTCCATAAAAATATATTATCAAAGCGTAACTGCAGAGTTGGGAGAAGTCTTTTGACCAGTCTGGCTAACATTAAAGCGGCAGATAATTCCAATATAGGAATGGTGACTGGCTTTAGAGGGGCAACTCTAGACTTGCTGCACAGAAGTCTCGAATTAAACTGTCCAGTCTTTGAAATGCATCTTAAATATAATGCTGCTCCATATGCCTTGCCAGAAGCGTCTGAGAATCCATGCAGCTCTAACTTATGAATATTGTCAGCCAATACATATCTTGGAATAACAAGGTCGTTTACTTCCGTTAAATTAAACAAAAATTGTTGCCACTCTCGAAGAGAGTTTGGAGGTAACTGTTCATTCCAGTCAAGTTTTAAATGCCATAAAAATTGCATGAATAATTTTGCTTTCGTGAGAACAGGGCCAATTAGACCTAAAGGGTCATAAATTTTGGCAATTTCAGATAAGACCTCTCTTTTAGAATACGTGTCCTTGGGATTGATATTAATTTTGAAAACAAAGTTATCAGTCAGTGGTTTCCAGAGCATACCCAAAGCCTTTACAGCTACTTGTTGTAATTGTGAATGCTCATTAAAAGTGTATTCAGATATATATGTATCTTGCATTAATTCCGGATGATTTGATACCCATTTATGTAGCTCCATGCCCCCTGTTTGTAAAATTTGGATCAATTGAGATTGTAATTCTCGAGCCTTTTCTATGGTGGGCGCACCTGACAAACAATCATCCATGTACATATCTGTGCATATAACTTCTGCTGCTAAAGGGAAATGAATATTTTCTTCTTCAGCAAGAGCCTTCAGGCAACACGTTGCTAGAAACGGTGCACAGACTGTGCCGTATGTCACAGTACATAAATCAAATATTTTGATCGGAGCATCTTTACTCGGTTTCCAAACAATTTTTTGTAAATCTCTTTTGTAAATCAACAATTATTTGCCTATACATCTTCTTTATATCAGCACAAAAGGCATATTTGTGTTTTCGAAATCTAGCTACAATTGAAAATAGGTCTTGTTGAATTGTACCCCCGTTTAACAAAACAGAGTTAAGAGAATGGCCGGTTGATGTGCTTGCACTTGCGTTAAACACAACCCGTAGTGGAGTAGAAATCTTTTCTGGTTTGTACACCGCATGATGGGGAATAAAATAAGAAACATTTTCCGTGTTTTGAGTTTTAGCTTCGGTCATATGACCCAAATGTTCATATTCTTCCATAAATTCTCTGTATAAATTGGCCATAGTCTTATTTTTGTCTAACCTGGTCCACAAGCTATTTAGTCTCTTAACTGCATTCTCTTTAGAAGATCCTAATAACAATTCCGCCTTAGGTTTCATTGGTAGTTGCACTATAAACCTCCCAGTCTTATCGCGTTTATACGTGCTTCTAAAGTGTTCTTCACAAAATAATTCTTCCTCCCCCTTAATGAATTCTTCGTTATCCCCAGGTAATGATTCAATCTCAAAAAATCTTTTAAGAGTATTATCTAAAATTGTTTCATTCAATAAACAACAATAATTCTGTGTATTATTTTGGGGCAATAATCCCGTAACAATATATCCAAAGTCTGTATTTTGTAAAATACACTTTCCATTTGCAAGACGAATTTGTTCGCCCCTTAAAATATTAAAAAATAATTCGCTACCTATTAAAGCATCTACTTCTGAAGGGACATGAAAATTACTGTCTGCTAAGTCTATATAACTACGGATAGATAAATTAGAAATGTCTAATTTAGTAGCAGGGACATAACTAGTAATTCTTGGAAGAACAGAAAATTCTATAATTTGTGAAAATGTTCCAAATTTATTAAATATTTCTGCATTTAAAATGCGTTTTATTTGTTGAGCTGAGCCATTAATTCCTGAAATACTACCCTTGAAAGGCTTCGTCGGTAAATTCAGTTTATTACAAGCATTCTGACTAATCGCATTTATTGTTGATCCGTTATCTAAAATACATCGTATTTCAATTTTATTTCCGTTGGAATCTCTGATCAAGATAGAAGCTGTATTCAACAAAATGCAATCTTTTTTATTAATCAAAAGACTAGTACGATTCGTCGCAGACGGAGTTGGCGCCAGTACTTCCTTGTTTTGCAAATCAGAAGTAACAGGATGAGTTTCTTTTGATGAATCATCTTCATTATTTGGGTTTTTCTCGGAGCTGTTTATTTCGCAAAGCAATGAATTATGACCTGCTTGACGGCATATGCGGCAATTAAACTTTGAATTACAGGCTCCTGTGTGAAATCGAATACAATTTTTGCACAACTTATTTTTATTAACAAAATCTTTTCTGCTATTAATACTCATATTTTGAAAAGTAAAGCACCTAAACAAAGGATGATGGAGCTTACACAGAATACATGGCTTCGCGTTGTTATTTTTATTAGAGTTAACAACTAAAGCTTTAGATTTATTTATTGTGTAATTGGATGGGGAATTCTTTTGTTTAGTTTGAATTGGAGCATATGTTCGTGACATACTCTCTAACACAACACAGCGTTTTTCCAAGAACGATATTACGAAATCGAAAGTTGGAACATTTGTTGTTTGTATAGATAATTCAAATTGTTTTACAGTCTCTTTATCCAATTTCTGGAGAATGATATTTATGAACACAGCTTCTGATAAATTGTTTTGATTATATTCTAATATCTTTAAAGCACGAATATTTTTATTGATACAGTCAATAAAACTGCGTAATTCTTTAGGCGATTCATGCTGAAATTTCTCATAATTAAGAATTGCGGAAATATGAGAATAAACTAAGATCCTTTTATTTTCATATCTATGTATCAGTGCTTGAAATAAAGAATCAAATGTGTCATCAGATGACTCTAATTGCTTACAGTCTCCTTTTAAAGAAGCCTTCAAATAAAATAACTTTTGAGGCTCATCTAATTGGTCATTTTTAATAATTAAATTTGTAAATTGAGTTTTAAAGTTAGCAAAATCACAATAAGCTCCCGTAAATGAAGGAAGTGGAATTTCTGGTAAACGTACTTTCGCTTTCACTTCATATGGAGTTTCATTAATAACAGATGAACTTGATTCAGCTTTTAAAGAGGTTAATAAAAGCTTAAGGCTTACCTCTATTTCTTCGAGACGATCATTGGCACTATCTATATCGGTCTCAATTTCTTTAAGCTGTTCGGCCTTGACATCTGGAAGATCAAAATATTGATCTCGAATTTCCTCCAATTTATTTTGAAGGTTTTCCGTCTTCTTCAACTTTACTTCAAGTATGCTGACATTAGTAGCTTTATCCTCTGCCAGGAATTGTTCTAACCGAGTTATGGCGCCTTTCACGGTGCCCTTTGATCTGTTTAACTTTTCCATAAGAGCGCTCCGGCGCTGCTGACCATAAAATGTTAGGAGTTTGGTCGTCGAATTAGTGGACTGTATATTTTTAAATTACTTTTTTATTTGACATAAAAACACAATAATCACACAACATAAATAATCAATGATAATTGCCACCGCTTGCAACGGGTGGATTTGGGTTGAGATAAGTGCTGAAGCATTGGTGTCCAGCAGCGTTCTGAGAGTCTTTTCAATAAAACTCGCTAGAGGGAGCTTTATGTCCTTCCGGAACGGAACACTCCTTATGTTTATTTTTCATGAATCCGTCTGAACCTAACTTCAACAATTACTCTTCTTCTGCATCCGATAAACCTTCCAGGATGGATGTTGCATCACTGTTGAATGGACATGATATCCATTCAATATTTTATTTCAAACCCACGTGAACGTGCTATTTGAAGTCAATTTCCCCCTGTAAAAACACGTTTTCTCAAGAAACAAAAAATAAAATACCAAATAAAAGCAACATCAGCCCCGATGCAACCTATAATGCATTTACGATATTTGACGATCTTATTAAATGAATAATTAATTCCAAAATAACTCCTCGGGTCTCGTAGACATAGCGAGCGTGTTGGCGGTTAAATCAAGAAAACAACTTTACAGCGTTCTTATCCTGGTGCACCATGTACCCCCCATCAAAATCTTCCCATACCCCAGGGGTTGGCATACCATACTTCGGGAAACACTGCCCTAGTATATGTCCGTCAGTGGCGTAAGTAGAAATTTCTGAAGCAGGAGGGGGGTGGTCTGGTGTGCAACAGTGGCCTAATTCGACTTGTTTGTGCCCCCTCATTCCACCACAGCATGGAAGCACACCCTCCTCTTACAGTTCATCACGCCTTCATACTCCCAGAATGATATAGCCAACTTGAAATTTGACCAAGCATCCCTCAACCTCTTGCTGAAAGGGGATGGTCCGGACCCAGTAATCCCCTCCTTTCCTTAAACACTTCCCACATGCCTAAATGACCAGCGCCAACTACAAATTACAACAGAATTTTTTTTAAAAATTTCCTTTAAATTCTAATATTCTGTGTTTTTAAACTTTTCAAATGCCATTTGATTTTATCCTTTAGTTTTTATTTGCTTGACGAGCAGCCTGATTTGTAAGGATTAAATTCCAAATGACCATCTGAGACCATAACCTTGGTTGAATGATTGAAATTTATGAATACCTCTCATGATAAAGTAGACTATTTTGATTTGTGGTCTTCTTGCAATGGAGGATGATATGTTAACCATCATATTTAACGGCATTCAATTATGATACAATAAAAATAAGCTCTTTTAACAATTTAACATAAAAAAAAATTTCTTTCCCAAAAAAATCACTCGAGTTGGTTTTTTTTTTTTTTTTTTCAATAAATCTTATTTTGTATCACAGAGTAATAGACCAAATTTAAATATGACCCACTAAAACTAACTATAATTTTTTTCATGTGCAAACAATTTAAATTTAAAATACTAGCCTATTAGAGTTACACTTAAGTGAAAGAATTTTTCATTATTAAACATCCAAAAACACATTTGAAAAATACAATTAAAAATGACTATCACATTGAAAAAATACACTCACAAAACTTCGTAAGGTAACATTCGGGCAAAGGCTTAGTGAAGATATCCGACTTATTTTCTTTGCTATTTACATGTCTTATGTTAAATATTTCCTTCGAAATTAAATCACGTATAAAAAATAACTTTACATCTATATGTTTCGTTCGGTAGTTTTCAATCTGAGATTTCACAAAAGCAATGGTTGCCTGATTATCAACTAGTAACAAAGATTTTTCTTTTTCTTTAATAATTTTTCTTTCTATGCATTCCTCACAAATCACAGAAGTTCTTTACTGGCATCAGTCATAGCTATAAACTCAGCCTCCATAGTTGACAGGCTGACGCACTTGTGTTTGTACGTGCGCCAAACTATGGGCGAATTGTCTAAAAAAATTAACTGTCCTCCCAAAGAAGTTCTGTCATCACGATTCATTGCGAAATCTGCGTCCGAGAAAGCAATAATTTTAACACTGTTACAACTTAATTTTAATTTATAATCTTTGCTCTGATAAACGTATCCCAAAAGCTTAAGTAAACCCCCCCCCCCCCCCCCCCAATGTACAAAACCAGGATTATTCTGAAATTGACTGAAAATATTCACGGCATAACTGATATCTGGTCTCGTTCTGTTTCACAGAAAAGACAAACAACCCAACAAATTTCTATAAGGGATTTTCGACATTTCCTCTCTCTCTCTCTTGACTGGTACTTGGACATTTTACTTTCTAATATACCGTGCCTTTACTAATGGGTAACGAAGATAATGAAAAATTATATTTCTAAAATTTATCACATACCTCCTCAATATAAGATTTTTGGTGTAATAATAAACAATTGTCCCCCTCTTCAAATTCAACACCCAATAGTTTCCGCGTATTTCCTAAAAGTTTTAAATCGAAATGTTTAAAAAGTAAATCTAATACATCTTGTAAATACCTGTCCCTTTTCCAAAATATCACTAAGTCATCCACATATAAGTTTGCTGAATCTACCACGTCCAAAAATGAAAATAGTCAAATGTAACTTACATAATATTTTTTATTCTCTACATCGAGCACAAGAGCAATAGTCACATCTTATATACAGAGATTAATTCACTTCCATATGATACATTATTACATATAAGTTCGATTTGAAAGTAAAGTACTACGTTTTAACCAAAAATAGGATTTAAAATGTATTTTTTTCAACACCAAAACTGTGAACATCTAGTAAATAATAGTAATATCACCAATATTAGACATTAAATACATACTGCAATCTATTGATAAGTTTTGAACATGTTTTGAAATGTTATTGCCTATGGTAGAGTATAACTTAAAATTAAAATACAAAGAAAATATTACAACACTCAGAATGAAAATGGAATGTACTTCAATACAGGAATAATAAATTATGAAAAATTTTTATATATACAGAGAATACATTAGATGAAGGAACTGTAATCCACCTTGCTCTATCAATTCTTTAGATAACAATGTGTACTCTAGTTAAACACACAAAAAAGAAAGAAATGATGATATAACAACCAGAAGTTGCTTGAGTAAATTATGAATCATCACAAAATAAAAACATAAACTGAGCATTAAGAACAAAATCCAAAAAAAGACAGAGGAAGAAATTTACTTTCATATTTGTTCATTCTTGTAAATGAAAATTCAATATATCAAGAATTGATTAAACATTAACATAGTATAGATTAGCAATTTGTCTCTTTCAGAACAAGAATAAAGTGTTCACATAAGTAGAAGCTATATAAGTTCTGCCAAAGAAATAAAACAGCTAAGCATTACTGTTTTCTTGCTACACTTGCAATATATTTTACAAGTTTACTGCCTGTGTGATTATTTTACAACCAAAGGAAAGTTGTCAGTCCTAATTGAAAAATTTTAAACCTGTATATTTGAGAAATTTTCTGAAGGTTTTTGCAATTACTTTCTTTGAGAGACCTTTCATCTTTCACTGTAATCATTAATTCATTATTCTCCACCAAAAGGAAAACTCAACTGGAGAACAAGAATTTTGGCGTCATCCTCAAACATGATTAGTTACATTTTTCCTTGGTAATGTGGAGAGGAAAGTCTATTCCAGATATCTGGAGAAATTTCAATTCCATGTGTTCAATACAGTAAAACCCCAGTTATCCGAAAAGCACGGGACCATAACATTTTCGGTTAATCGAGGTACCATAGAAATTTTCGGATAAGCGAGAATTATAGGCAAAGGCCATGTTTATAACCAACATGTTCCCCCTGCGCTTAGAACTTCTTAAAACTGCAGAATACAATGGAGTGCCAAGCAGGTAAACTAGTTCTGAACTTGAATATAACATAGTTGTTGCAATTATACAAAATATTAATATTTTACGCTCGTTTATGTCATTTAGTATTATACATTTTTTCATGTACTGACAATATTTTTGATAGTTATGGAAAAAATGGGACATTTGCCCTTTATGAAAAAATAATCAAAAAAAAAAAAAACGGAGCATTTGCCCGTTATGGAAGAAAACAACCCATTTGAATTTTCAGTTAAGCCGATTTTCGGATAAACAGGATTTGGATAACTGGGGTTCTACCGTATTTCCTTTTAGTACTTTTCATTTGAATTATAAGTAATTTCAGTAAAGGAGCCAACTTTATATAAAAACAATATAATTAAATACAGAAAAACATTTTGTTTCTTATCATTTTGTTTAATGATAGTACACGCCTTTAAATACTTGAAATTGAAATACTGCTGCTTAAACAAAAAGAACTGGATATTTGAGAATCTAGGATTCACAAGCTTGCTAATGATTACAAAGCAAATATTTCTTTATGTACAGCTTATAATTTTATGAATCCAAAAGGGAAAAAAAAGAAATATAATAATTTATGAGCGACGAAGGAAAGATAATAAAGTAAATCTAATAGAGTAAGATATGCAACTAAAAAGAATGTGTCATACATATTGTTTCATACATTTGATGAATTAAAAGCTTTAAATATAACCTCACAGACCTGATTTGTGATTGCTGTGATTTTATTTCATATCAGTAATTCTTCTTCTAAGCTTGGATGCGTATCTAAATAAAACATACAATATATTCTACAGCAATATTCACTAGATTAGTTTAACACATTAAGCGCAATTGTTCCCATTTTGAGAACATTAACTTCTGATTTTTTTTCAAGACACCTACAACAAATAATATTAAACAACTCATTTTACTTTAATCCTCTGTGTGTGACATCCTTTGCATTTTTTTTTTTTTTAATTTGTTTAATAAAAATTTTTCTGTAAAAAGTTAAAACGCAAAAATTTGGCTTGTCAGGCACATTCAACACACAGGCATTTTTTTTCGTAATCACATTATAATGGAAAAAATTTTTGCACTTAAATTTTATTTATAATTGTCTATTTTATAAAATATTATCGATCAAAATGGAAAATTTACAAAACAAGGCTCGCAATTGAAGAAGGAATAGCTTGTCCTAATTTTGAGAACATTGACGCCTTGGTTAGTTTTCGAAGGCAATCAGATTTTCACACATGCCCTCTTACCAGGCAACACCAGCAAAACACAATGTCGTCTCAAACTTAGTTTGTTGTGTAAGAGATGCTACCCCATCAATTAGGTGGATCAAGGAGGGGCGATGGCTCTCCTCCCCAAAGGATTTGATACATACATGTATTTACATATAGGTGTTTTGTTTTTATGTGTAATATGCATAGAGTATATGCCTCTTTGCCCTCCTCCCCCTCCCCTGAAAAATTTTAAAATTACTGCCCTGAAGAGATGTGTAATTACAGCTTATCGATTTCTTTCAATATGTGCCTTTGTATTTAGAGTGCTTAATTTGTCTGTAGAGCAAACTATAACCTATGTCTAGATGTTTAGAGCAATTAAATTCGGATGAAGTTTCTGATGATCTTCAATTGTCAGTAGAAACCATACCTCTAGAAAAAAAGATGAAATACAACTGAAAGAAAAAAAAAAGACACCGTACAGCTACATGTTACTTTTTCACCTCAAATACATGAGAGCACTCGACCTATTTCCTACATATTTGAAACAGTATTCGCTGGTTCTAAAAACTAGGGACCAGAAGTGAAAGTGACTTCTTTTACCTACGCAATATGTGTAACAGTTGTAGCAGCTTGGTAAACAGTGAAACTTCTTTTCAAGTTTTCTATGTAAACTTATACATAGAAAACTTGAAAAGAAGCTGATGCAACTATGATTTTTTTGTGAGGTTTCTGCTGCACTGATAAAAAAAGCTGAGCAGAGCCATAAAGGCCATCTTTGTCCCAAACTTCTGGATCTGGATCTAGGAATTAGCAAGTTATTTTTTATCAATTCAAATCCTAAGAGTAGCCTCTTTTAGGCAACAAAATGCAGAAATTTAAATGTCTAATGGGAAATGCACATGAATTTTATGTCCCCCCCCCCATTAGGCGCCATTGTTCCCATTTCGGGAAAATAGAATAACTTTTAATTATTTTATTTATTTATTTATTTTTTACAAATTCAAATGAAATAGATGAAGATACCCTCCATACATTGCAAAAAAGCAAAAAGCAATTACTTTAATTAAAATAGGTTTGAGCACATAGCAGCGCTTAATGGGTTGAATCAAATTTTATTGTTTTCAATAAAAACATTTTTCATAAATGCAAAAGTTTTTGATAAAGTTTTTCAAAACAGAAAATTGTTTATTTCTATTGAACTGCGAAGAAATAAATATTGAAATAGTGTAAGTAAATTTACAAAGCAATTTTGCAAACTGAAATGTTTTAAACTAAAAATAGTTAGACATATGTAATTAATTTGTTTAAAATACCAAACTATTTATTTAAATACACAACTGATAAAATAATATTCACTATTAAACGGACGGTAAGATAAATGAAATGGTTCTGAGCACAATATGATAAATTATAAATAAATATATAGTTGGAACGGAGATCTGCTTATGCACAGACTAGCACACTGCAAACCTATAAGTACGAAACATAAATATTTACATAATAAAGACAAACAGTTATCGCAACCTATAGCATTAAATAATGAAATGAATATGAGATCCCTTCTCTGAAGTCCATTTTTCACGTTACTTAAAATGGAATAGTGGAAATAAAAGATTTAAAACAATTTTAACATGTGATTAGAAATATTTTCTTTTTTATATATTTGACAAATCAACTTTTACAACATATAATCAAATGCAATTCTTTGGCACTCCATTCACTTTAACAAAACAAATGTACATTAACAATAAGCTTTTAAGCAGTTTCATAAATCAACTTTTATTTAAGCCTAAAAAGTAATGTGCAGGGGTACGGGATTAAACACTTGAACAATTAGCTCCATGGATTAAGCATTTTTGATAAAATTTACAATATTAACAAAACAAATTTAATCTTAATTTTTATGAATTTAATTGAATCCAACGTAAAAAAAATAATCTCTTAATATATACATACACGTTTTAACCAAAATCATTTCCATACATATACAAAGAGATGAACAGTTGGTCAGAATTTGGATTACAGCTTTAAATAGATTTTAAAAACAGACAGCAACAAACACTGAAAACATTTAGAAGTGAAAGACAATCCATGATTGGAAATGAAAAGCAGATGAAATTATCTGGAAAAGATAACCTGATAGTCACTTTTAATGTTTGAAAAATATAGCTCTATTATGAAATACCAGAGTTATTATGAGAACCATATTATGCATAATATTTCTATATTTCAGCATCATTTAAATATGTAACATTTGAAATATATATTTTCAAGAAAAAAATCAACTTATAAAGTCAAATCACATTTTGTATAGCAATTTTACAATCTATAAGGTTCTCATAACAATCTTACTTTCTTGCACCATAAATAAGGCCACACGAGGTGTCTTTTAGTAGAACCAAACTCGAAACATATCTTACAACAATTCTACAACTTTATATTAGAACTATTTACAAACCAAAATTATTTTTACATGGAATTTCAGAATAGCTGGAAAGTACATGCACTGTGCACACAAATACTATTCTGCAAATTGGCAAACACCTCATTGCCAACTATTTCATCACAAAATCATTAAAGTGACTAGGCAAGATTGTTTTGTTTTTCAAATTCACTCCACGCATCATTCAGCTCCATAAAAATTAGTTTTGCTAAATTTTCATTTTCAGTTCCAACTTGCTGTAATGTAAAAAAAAATATTAGACAAATAATAATAATGTGTTTTAGCTAACATTAGGGTCACGTGGGGGGAAATGGGTCACTTTTAAGCTATTTTCATATTCAACGTTTCATAGCAACAAAATCAGAAACATTTCCCATTTCTTTTCATCTGCATCTTAACACTGAATTCCTATAGAACAATTTTATGCAATTTTAATATTCATTTTTTAATTATGAAATAGTTTAACTGAGCTTATAAAGTTGTGACCTATTTTACCCCATCATGGGGTAAAATGGGTCATAGTGCAAAATAATGCTGAAAATAGTTATTTCTTACTTTGAATTTGGAAAAAAACGTGCAAGTGTTACATATTTAGCAAGATTTTGAATTATGATTACATTGAAATGTAAAAATAATATTGTTCTTGATTGTTACATATTGGTTCACATAACACTTCAACAACATCACTTCTCTATACCACACCAACATGATCTTTTTTAGGGAAAACATTAAAAAAAAAATTTAATTTCAATAAAATAAACAACATACATTGTTTAAATTTAGGAACTTGTTGCAATTAGGTACAACAGAGTAAATAAAAAAATAATAGAATAAAAGGACCTAATCCGAACCATGACCCATTTTACCCCATCTAAGAAAAACTAAAAAAGAAAATATTTAATATTTTTCTGAACTGCTTATCTGGAATTGTTCGTCAAAGTTTCTTAGTGAGGAAATCCTTTAAATTTGGGCTGTTATTGGATAAAATATAGAGCTTTTCAGAAGTTGGTAAACCATGTGTTAAGCATACCATCATCCAAAGTTGACAAAAAAAAAAAACTGTTGCCATTAAGAACCGAACTTTGTTTAGATTGAAAAATATTGCCAACACATAGAGAAAAAACATTAAAAATATTGGTTTAGAAATTTCAATTTCAAGTTCTATTATTTTGAGTTTTTTATAAAGTGACTCCCATTTTACCCCATCCTCCCCTTTTCTTCAAAGAAAAATAACAAAATTAAACTTAAAAAATACACAGAAGTTATTATATAACTGTCTCTCTGCTAGTACTTTAGATGATGATGGAGAAATATACTATCATCAGAGTGGTTGAAAAATCAGCACATCAGGGGTTGATCCAGTATTTTTTAACAGGGTCTGTTTTTTGGGAATTTTAGAGAGATTATTGTGAAAAATAAAATAATTTTATGAAAATTGAAAATGTAAACATATAGTGATGAAAAATTTGCCACTTTTATAGAGTAAAAAACAGAGATTTGGAAGCTTGAAATTTTGTGAAGGGTCCGTTTTGATTGATTTGAATTTTGTGAATGGTCCGGTTTGATTGATTTGAATTTTGTGATGGGTCCGTTTTAATTAATTGGAATTTTGTAACAGGTCCCCAAAACGGACCCAAGTTTCCTCTCCCCAAGTTCCCTGCACATCCAAAAAATTATTTCTGAAGAAACCAATGGTTTATATGTCACCATGGATGATGATTAGACAACAACTGAAACACTACCCAACTTTACCTTTATCCATCAAAAATATAAAAAAATGCGTTTTTCATGTGCTACTTACTGGAAGAAATGAAACGACAAATTGCAAGTTATCTTTTAACCCTTTAAAAATGGGTAGGTAGATGCTGAAAAAGACATCACCGTACGAGAAAAAATCTTACAGTGCTATCTATCCCCCTTGAGAGAACACTGTTAATGTTCCTGATAGACTCCCCACTATGTCTGAAAGGTTCCTATTAGTGTTTGCAATACTGGACCAAAAATACAATACAGGTATTTATTTTCTTTTATGCTACCAGAATACTGGTATTTATGGCGGTATTAGATTTTTTTCAAAAAAGGAGCAGAATCATATTTGTTTCATTATATATTTTATAATTTCATGCAAAAAATATATCAACTAAAATAATATCGACAATTTTATTTTGAACAAATATAAAGGATCAAATGTTGCAATCAAATATTTATAATGACAGCAGTATTATAATAATTTGTGACATTAGCAGCAAAAAATAAAGTTAAAATTGAACTATTAAAGCATTTGGAACAAATTTACATATTTTGAAGGGTAAAGTATAATGCAAGATGTACTTATCTGGGAGAAAAGAACTCACCAATTAAAAAAATATCTAAATATTCAAATATTTAAAAGAAGAACGCAAAAAAAATCTTTACGGCTCCATTCTTGACAATCATCACTCACACTTTTAACAGTGTGCAGACAAAGAGAGAAAAGAGTTAATTAAATGCATGAATACACATCATAAAATCATGTTTATATCCCAAATATTTGCAACTGATGATGCTGACCATAATGGGTGCCACTATTTAGGAAAACCCCACTTGGAGGTAGACTTGAAGGAGAATCACTGTTGTAAACCAAAAGTACAAAGACAAAAGTTCCGAAAGAAACAAGATATTAATTGGCCAAATGTACAGCTAAATAGCGAGACAGGAGAACAAACCAATTCAGGTGAGAATTTACCATTTATTACAGTAATAGAAGAGTTTTTATCAAAACCCAATACACTTGGGTGAAACATATGGGTTTTTTAAGGACTGTTGCCTATCTTCTACTGGCATTTCTTAGCTAAATTTTTTCCTTATATATATTTACAACAGAATTTTGGACATGTGTCACTTGGCCATCGCATGAAGCAATATTATCCCGCGCAACGCCGGGCATGTCAGCTAGTATGCAATATGTTTTATTGCCTTATGATTTTTTGATTCCACTTTTTTTTTTTTTGGTCTCATAAGAATATATTATAACGTCACTTTTTATACAACTATATTTTATGCACTGAAGAGGATCCCTGAAACATTAAAATAGTTGCCTGCAATGCTTATTGTACATTTGTGCCGCAAATATGTTATTTTCCATGAAAGTACTAAGATTTTTTATCCGTAAATTTTGACAGAAATCACCTAAATTAAAATAAAAAACATTTATATCTGTATAAAAACTTATTTTAACTAACCTAGACACACAAAATATGTTTTAAAATTTGTCAATATACAAAATTGACAACCTGAAGCTAAATTTTAAGAAAAATTTGAGAAAACAAGATAAATTTAAGTACCTTGTCAGGATGCACAGCTAAGCACGCTTTTCTGTACATCTTCTTAACATCGGCAGGGGATACTAACTGATGCATACCACATTCTGACCATCTTGTGCCCTCCCATAACATTGTGTGCAAAGAACATAGAAGAGCTCTGATGTTTCGCTCTTTGTGACTTGTCCAATCCATGATCTAATAAAAATTAAAGTTATTACCAACAGATTTTTAAAACAGAGAACATGACAAACAATTTCATTATTTTTTAAATTCCAATCTTCTTGCTCAATTTATGATTTTTTTCTCCCCCCCCCCCCCCCCCATGCTTAGAATTATGAATTGATACTTCAAGCAATAAACCCAATCTTAAATATTAGTACTGGATTTAAACACTGAATTTTGTGTTTAAAAATAAAATCACAAGCATATCTACATTGAATATAACACATTGGCTGCACATACCAAACAATTTGGTTAGATTAATATTGCAGAGCTTTTAGCACTTAATGCTTAAGAAAGAAAAAATGACTTCCGAGAACCAAAAAAAGAAAAACGAGGAATTTTTAGAGACCAGCCCTTTTATGTAATTATGTCCTATTAAATAGCACAAAAAAGATGCATAAAAAATATTTTTTAAAGACGTCTACCATAATGTTAACTGAATAAGCTTTCTGAAGCTCTTTAAAGTAAATACCTTAAGTTTTCAAATAAATACAAATGAACATCTTTTATATGCTTTCTGCGTCTATGAAAGTGTGACTGAGAGAAAATATACAACGTTAAAAGGACAGTAGCAAAATAATGAAAAAATAGATGATAATGTGCACTGGGCACATTAATAGCAAGCATTGGGAATTCGGTTCTTATAAAATGCATACATACTAGACATTGTTTGCCAGTTCTTCTCTTTTCTAAAAGTCTGCAGAAGGACTCGACCATGTCAGTGTGCTAGACAATTACATAAAGCTTTTTTGTTTTTATATTTCATTTTTAGGATAAGATTTTTTAAAACTTGGTCACATTTTAAAAATAATGCACTGAATGACAACAAACTCCTGCAGCCGACTTGTGAACTATCTCCTTACTACTCATCCCTGTTCTTACAATCATTAAAAAGCAACTTATTAAACTGTTGATATCTTTCTGAATTTTCATGAAATTCAAATACAATTTTTTCTGAGTTGCCCTGCATTCTTGGGGGTGAAGCTATGAAAGTGCTCTACTTTTTTCTAGCATTCATTTTTTAAATTACTAACCTAAATATAATGATTCTCTTGTATATTTTCCACTTTTCTGTGAGTTTGGTGAACTTTTGAACACCAAAATATACGCCAAAACATGGTGAAATTCGAATTTTGAAAAGAAATGTTAATAGCTGTGTCAATATCTGTGTTAGTTTTAAAATATTATGTTGAGTTATTGCACACAGCAAATAAACTCTTTTGCGAAATTTGAAGCACTTTACAATATGGGATGACCGAAAACAACTTCTCTTTAATTTGCTGCTGATCCCCTAGATGCTCATATGATCAAATTTTTGCTTCAAAGTGTGAGGTGATCCATGCCTTTTATAGTTATAGAACTGTGACGGTGGAGACACCAATCTGTCATAGTGAGGCTAAATATGGCTAAAAATTTAGATTTTATTTCCCCATTAAAGTTTATGACAATACATTCCCCTCCCCTCCCCTTCCCCCATTACATTTACAAAAAATTTAGTTGGTCGTGACTCGAAAAGTGGAGCAAGTCTTACCGCACAAGACTCCAAGACATTTCAACATTTAGACGCACTGTAAAACTTTGAACAATATAAAAGAGCTTACCCCATCACAGCACAATCACTGTAAAAAAAATCGACATCCCCACCTCTTTTGGAAAATACAAAGGGAATTTTATTTGCTTGGCATTCTTGATTAATTTTTGGAGTACTCCGTACAAAAAGGTGATCACAGCATGTGAATAAAATTTAATTAAAATTGTAAGAAATTATGATAATCCCGAGACATCCAATACATTAAAATCTTCACTTTAAAATTAAACTGAAAATGTCCGGAGACAGGTTGGGTAACATTTCCTCTAAAATAACTTCCTATGCCTTGCTCAGAGGCCTCAGTTGAACGTTCTTGCATGGCTTCAGTATTAAAACTTATTCGGATGTTAAAATCAAGTCTGCTGGACTTAAAACAGATCGGGCTAGCGGCAGGATAGCGGAGATGACATTTGTGAACCTTTTGGGCAGAACGTGTTCACTGCTGACTGCTCGATAAAACTCCTCTGGATTCTCATCAAAAAAAAAAAACCTTTGCGTTCACAATATCGATTTCTGCATGGACATATTAGGTAGACCACGCGGATCACTGATATTTTCTTCAGGCATTTCCTCCTCGTTTGAGGATGTATGCGGATTGAGATCCGGCCCGGCTGCAATGTTATCCATCACTTTTTTCCAAGGTCTCTTCGTGGGCAGCTACCGAAAAATGCCTGCAACGTCAATCGACAATAAAGCACCACTCCACTCGAAAAATTCCATCCCACACGTACACAAGGTTGCTAACTTGGTGTATTGAAAATGCGATATCCATCCGTCGTGAATCCAATCAGCCAAACAGAGCAGAGCACAATGAAACAACATCATGACATCACGCTTCTAGCTCTCGCAAGGAAAGGAAAAAAATGGACGCCAAAGTCATGTGAACAAGCGGGAAGAATACAAAAGCTTGATGCATATAAATAACGAACGTTGAAAATAAACTCCCGTTGAAAATAAAAATACCCCCATTAAAAAACAATAAATCCCAATTTTTTTTAACATTAAATTCCTGTTAAATAAATAAAACCCCAAAATTAATATTTTCACAAAATTAATAAATGCTATACCGAATTTCTTGAAAAACAAATGGTACATTCCCCTCTTATAAAATAAACGAAATATGTGATATACTGTATCACAAGAACATTTTACCATGCATTTCTCTAGAAATTTCAAAAAAATGTCTTAGAGTGAATGTGGCACATGACTTTTGGCTATATACTGAATCAACAAACATATTTGTAATAGTAAAATGTAGCTAAAATTATCGTAAGAAATAAAGCAAAAAATTAAATAATTCAAAAAGGTAACTTGTTTTAAGGGTGAGAGGAGGGAGAGATAGATCATACCCTACGTCAAAACTAAAAAAAATTTTGCAGAAATGTGAACTAAAATTTCCAACGAAAAGTTGCATGCATAATAATATGTACATAGAAATAAAATAATTGATCAGATAAGGAGAGAATTAAACTTCCAGCAGTGTACTGCATCTTTCAGGGAAAAAAAACAGAAAGCAGGAACTCTTATAGAAGGAATTAAGAGAAAATTAAACAGAGTGTCAACAGCATTTCAACGCCAAGTATGTGCATGTCGTGAGAAATAGAATTACACATTATTTCAAATTATGTTATCAAAAACAGTCGGTGCTCACTGGAGTGGCTTTTCACGACAGCAACACTTCTGTTGTAGCGACTGATGTATAAAATTCTATTTAACATTTCGTAAGTGAAATTTTGCGACTTTGCCTGTGACTCTTTCGGGACTTTCTCGGGACCTTTAAAAAAAAAATTGGTGGGCATAAAAGATAGGACAACATGAGCTATCGACCTTTTCTGGATAGCAGATATCCGGCTCTGATGTTTGAAACCTGTAAATTCTACACATATTTTTAAACATCCCACAGCTTCCAAATACATAATAAGTTTTCAATTCACACATATTTTCAAAGCATGTAAATTAACTGAATTTTAAAAACCAACTTTGACTTGCCAAACAGGTTGGCGTGCGATCGCCGGTTCGGATTCTGAATATTAAAAAATCTGTTGGATAAAAGATATCTGATGTAGCCTGGAGGGGACTGGTCCAGTTGGATGGAAAATTTTTTTGATCTATTAGTAGTTTTTGTGACTTTTTCATTACTTTGTGACCGACTTCTAAATTTGAGACTTATCGAGACTTTCATGACCTGTACACACAGTTTTTTATAAAAAAGCAAATTATTAGGTAACAAGATTGAGTATCAGAAATTGAAAGTGCTTGAAGAGTTCGTCATAGCCAAGCGTGCACAAAATCTAATGTTTACTAAAACAAGCTTTATTCACAAATACTGAAAATTATAACCAGATATTTGATATCAATCATTGCCATTGATTCACTCAAAAATTTCAGATTGATGAAAAATAGTCAGTGTAGAATCAACAGCTTCTTGTATTTGCTTTGGAGAGGGGGAGTTACTAATCTAACTTTTTTGATCACATATAACAAAAATATTACAAACTTTTAAGCGTTCGGGATCCAACTCTTTAGCAAGTTCTTCTCTTCTCATTTCTGCAATTGTTCTAGGACCATCACTTTTTTTTGTAAAACCAGCGAAATTGCCGCCGATGAGATCTTGAAATTCGTCCTCACCAAGTTTTGGTTTGGGAGCTAAAATTTAAAAGTACATAAATAAATA
Source organism: Octonoba sinensis (assembly GCA_038502835.1). Lineage (NCBI taxonomy): Eukaryota > Metazoa > Arthropoda > Arachnida > Araneae > Uloboridae > Octonoba > Octonoba sinensis. The sequence continues at coordinate 7,987,803 of CM076606.1, read as the reverse complement.
ACAAAGCAAAATCTATGATAATTCAAAAGTTAATCATACTTTAATTGAAAGGGGAATAAGAAAACTAATTCAAGCATTTTGTAAAAGGTTATGCAATTTTTTTAGAAGCTTTTTTTCTCTATCCCCTTTACTTATGAGTCATATTTTATAAACTGGCGACTATGCAGTAAATTCTTTGTGTGAGGCCAATGGATGGTGTTCTTGGACAGGTTGAATCTATAGGTGATCGATTCTCAGTATAAAAAAAAATTTGGAGCAGCTTCTCACATAATTTTATTAAAAAGTATGCTCTATGAGTTGAAACGAAAATGATATAATTAGGTGAGCACGCTCCCCCCCCCCCCAACGCACAAAACATATGTGTATATATATTTATATACACAGTGTATCAAAGAATTTAAGACCAGATTTATAAAATATAATAAAAGCTAGTAATTATGTTTTAAGTGTTATTAAAAATAAGCTCCTGCGGCTTCAATACATTTGTTACAATGATTTAACAACGATCCGAATGACTGTTCCAGCTCACATTGTGGGACGGCCTCCAAAGCTCGCATCCAATCTGTTTGCACAGAGTAAATTTCATGAAAGTAAAAAAAAAAAAAAAGAATAGCAAACAAATGAATGTTTTGGCAGTTGACCAGCAGATAGTTAAAGAGTTTCATGAATGCTCGATAACACAGATAGCGCCACAGTAAGTTTAGTTCCACAGGGTTCACACTGGGGAAAAATACAAGGTGGGATTTCCCACCTTGACCAAAATTTTAAGTGGGATTTTTAAAATTTAAACGCAAACAAATTTTTTTTGAGTGGGATTTCAAAACATATTGCGGGAATCAAGCAATCGCGCGGCCTAGTATGAACCCTGGTTCCAGCTGTAGTGTTAAAAATTCTTTGACACACAGTGTACAAAGAGAACTTTGCTTTACTTAGCTTATTTACTTGGCTTTATTTATTGGTGCTTTGCACATTTTTAAGTGCATGTTTTAAATGTTTGTTTTTCACTTCTTTATATTGTAGTACATATATGTATATACTCCCTATTGCACATCTATACATATATTTATATATATATATATATATATATATATATATATATAGTATATATATATATGCAATAGGGAGAATGAAGGATCGAGGCTGAACTAATAATCAGGAAGATAGCAAAACCAAACTCCCAGCAATATTTATATAAATTAGGAACAAAACAAAGTTAAATCTTAATCTTCTATATACAGTAGGATATCAACTAAACTTTTTTCACATGATGTGTCATTTTGAATGATAATTAGAGAACAACATTGCATGCTGGTAAACATTACACTTATTCGGTGTGACGGGACCATTAAATCAAGATAACGCTTGCAGGCATGATAGATTAAGGTTCTACTGAAATGTCTTTATTTTTTGCAAAAAATAATATAAAATATTCTCCGAAAATAAAAATATACAATATTTGCAAGCCAAATTCCTTTTATTATTCAGTTACTCACCACCTCCCTTCTTTGCCCCTTCTCGTTCTCCAAACACACTGAAATGTGTCCGATTATAGTCAGGCTTTGAAAGTGGTGGAGCTGCAGGTGTTTGTGATGGGAATGTCGATTTTGCAGTTCCACCATATGATTGAGGCCGTGGAAATTGTTGAGAACTAGAATCCAAAAACTGACCATCTGAAGCATTTGAGCCTGGAGTTTCTGCTTGAGCTTGTAATTTTTCTCCTCCAAATTTCATTTTTCCTAATGAACCTAGAATAGAAAATATAAATAAATAAGATAGGTGTCAAAAGTTAAAGCATTCAGTTTAAAATTCATTTTAAAGCAAAATACAACAATTACATGAAACATAGACAATGAAACACAGTACCAGATCTTGGATTTTTCCTGTGGTGGGGCAAAACTGAAAAATGCCTCCACCCGCCCCAAATGATATGTTTAAATTTTGCTCTTTCATATTTTAGATTACTTTGTTGGATACTAACAAAATGCAAAACGAGCAAAACTTACCGATAAGGAAACACTTTGTAAAATGACTGTGACGCATCAAATTACTATCTTCACCTGTCCGCAAGGACACATGAGGAAGATAAATATAAAATGGTCCCCTTCGAAAGTCCGAGTTTAGACATTTTCAGGGCTCCCACCGCCTTTACACAATTTGTAGCACCTTTCGGAGCAGGTAAAATGTCCTTTCTGTATCAGTTTGGAGCAGAAGAATTTAACAGAAAAATTTAACTTTTGTATGAGTTTGGAGCAGAAGAAATCTACTTTTGTATCAGTTTGGAGCAGAAGAAATCTACTTTTGTATCAGTCTAGGAGCCGAAAATATCAACTTTGTACCATTTTTGGAGGACTTTTCTTTATTTTTCAAATATTAAATGGCGGTTTTAAAGCAATGTTATTTTCATACATCAAGGTTAAAAGCAGTTTCAAGTCTTCAAAATGATAGGAAATGTAAACGTCAGACATTCTTCAAAAACTGGATTATTTTTATATTCCTTAAGAAATTTTTTCAAAACCTATTCAAAAAGTAAGACTAATTAAAATTATAACACTTATTAAGGTTTTTCAATACTTTTCTCAAGAAACGGATTATTTAAAAAACGGATCTTTTGTTGTTTTTATCTTCTTCTAATAGTTAAGAGCAGCTGGAAGAAAGCTTAAAATTTTCTTCTTTTAAAAAATCATTGAATTCTTTCATTTTTGTTTAATAGCTAAAACACTATTCTTTCAAGAAAATAAGCAAAAACTGACTAATATGAAAGGTTCAACTATTTTAAACTATTTATCATTAATTAAAATTTGTTTTTTAAATGGTACTTATTTAGGTATAACCATTGTGATTATGGTAACAGTAAAATTTTGAATAAATTAAATATAATTTCATATTTTATCAAAAAAATATATTTGAAGTAGATCCTATTTTCTACCTGCAGTAATATTCATTATTTTTCTGATTAAGAAATATTCCTTTAAATTTCAATCCTAAATACTCACTTAGATGCTCTGGAAGTAATTAATAAAACTAAAAGTAAATTGCTGAGTTTCATAATTTTGCAGCAAGAAAATTCATGAATCAAATTATATTTCTCAGTTCTATAATAGAAAGGCAAAATGTATTTTTTATTATATGTTGATAATTTAATATCTAATGATTTTTTTCCAAAACAATTTATATTTACACCTTTGAAAAATTGTGTAATAATTACAATTAAATTTTAAGAGTCCTAGGGTTACAGCGATTGGATGCTGAAAGAAACTAAATTGAATTAAAAGAAAAAGAGAACGCATGGTAATTTCATAACTTTCAAATCTAGTTTAAAAATTGAAACTTTAAAAAGAGTACTTTTATGAGGTCCACAACAAAATTTCTATTTCTTCTAATAATTATTGCTTAACATATTTGCCAAAGATCATCCATTAAGATATACAATATACATACATGCTTTTTTAATGATTTTCTAACTTAGCTGTAATTTTTTTACTTATTTTGTTCTTTATATTTATGTTTTTTAATTGCTTGTGGCTATATGATATAGATTACAGAGCTTAAAGAGCAATGAGAAAAGACAAAAAGCTGCAATTCAATGTTTAATTTTAGTGTTTGAAAGTCTACCTCCAAACACTTTCGAGAACAAATATATATTTTCAAACAATGTTTTTATTTAAAATAAAAATACATTTTATTTATTTACTTTGAGAAGAATCATTATAAACAGTTAAAATGAAAAAAAATTCGATTTTTGTAGCGGATGCAAAAAGATTGTAAAACGTATGCGCTCCTTTGCTTACACGTGGAAAGTAAGCTTAAGGAATTTTAAAGAATTGTTATAATGGAGCATCAATCTCTTTAACATCTGTTCTGTTATTGATTTTTCACATTGATTAGTATTTCCTAAACATTAGAAAACACAAAGAGCACTGAGGAAAAACGCCAAGTCCCCCCCCCCCCCCCCCCCCCACGTTTCATGAAATCGTAAACTTTTTTATCTATTTCAAGAAAAACTTACTAAATAAAATGTTCAACAGAAATAGTGATAAGAGGAATGATTTTTCTCTATAATACTACAAAATATTAGAAATCGTCTCTCTGTTTCTTCTAGAAGCGTGGGATACCATCACTCATTCTGCTAAATTTTCTCATCCATATTTAATGTTCTTAAGAGAGAGTAAAGCTAATATTCATTAATAAACTGCTTCAAAGGTAAAAAATTAGTTGACTAAAGGAAAAATGTAACAAATGATGTCGATTTTAAGGTTAAAAAAAAAAATACCCAAAATTTTTTCGATTTTCTTTCTCGAAAATCACGATTTGGTGCAAATTTGCCGAAAAAACGCATTTTGTAGCAGAGAAATCGTTTTGGCGCAGTTTTGCGCAATTGTCGCAGCCGTGGGAGCCCTGCATTTTTCAGTGGCAGAAGGCGTGAATCTATATAATGATATGTATCTCTTTTTTAATTGGTCAGATTTCATTTTCTTGGCAACTCTGCAATTAGTTAGTTATATGAGACAGTTATCAGTGCGCATACCATCTGTCATTTCTATTTGCTAATTAATGAGATGCCATACAGTCTTCAGAACAGACCTTCCAGTTTTGCAGCATGCAGCATGTCTCACCCATAGACAAAAAAAACTCATACAAATTACTTTCTAAAGAGAGCAATCCCACAAAAGTCGAAATTTCACTAAGTTCCATGTTCCATTCATAAGCCAGACTTGTTGTCTGCTTCTATCAGTCATTCGTACATTTTCCTGAAATGTTCCAAATCTTGCGAGAATAGGTTACACTCTTTTTTAAAGGTGGGAGGCGGCTTCATATACTTGTGAAACGAACACTAGTATAGCAAATAGCTTCTGCATGCTCTATGTACCAAAGAACAGATTCTACTGGTTTCTCCAAGCTGATGTCTGGTCTGGTGTCCTTAAAGGGTCATCAGGCAACAGGTCCACAAAAAGTAAGTCCGACTGGCTATGAAAATCAATAGCCTCTGTGCCATGTGACAGCCCTCGAGGGAAAATGTTTGCGTGGTTCACCCCAACTGAACTTTTTTCTCTTGATAGATAAAAAAGGATCTTTGAGAAAAATCCATATACGCAGGCATGTGACCCCCAGGAACAGACTTTTTACCGCTGAACATTTCTTTTCAGAATAAATATTATTTTTATTCTGAAAAAAAAAATGTTTTCTCTTCCTAGTATTACATTTTTACAATTTTGCGGCAAACTTTCCAGTTTTCTATTGTAGTTAACCTCGGATCCAGTAAATAAGCGAAAGAGAAAAAAGCAAACTGTCTATTGCACACATTTAAAAACTTTTCTTAAAGAAGGCAAAACGAGAACAAAACATCCACTAATAGTTTCTCTGGGTTTTTACCTCCTACTGTGAAAATACTCAAAAAAATACAGAACCAAATTAGAATTTTTTTTTTTTTTTTTTCAAATTTACGGAGCAAGAACTCAACTTCCCCACTTCTTACTAAAGCTCATATTGAAGATCCCGCTCTCCTGTCTATCAGTAGTTACTGCTGATATACTATTTTTAAATTTTGGATACAGATTAAGAACCAAAATCAATTAGCAATTTTGCAATACAATCCTTTACAGCAAAACCTTTCCAGTAAATACACATAATTGCTCTCCATATTAAGCAATAACATTTTTACCTTTAAGAGTCCTTTCACACCAAAGACGACAAAGGCAATTTTCCTGTCTTTTCTCACCTACGAAAGCGCAGAGCATATTTTTGAAAGCAGAAATATGCTCCGCACTTGCGTAGCTGAAAAAGACAGGAATACTGTCTTTGTTGCCTTTCTTTGGTTTAAAAGCACTTTTAGACTGCAATTTCTAAGATTACAATACCTAAATCAGCAAATGGATCTGATTTGGTCAAAGCCTCTAAATTTGGCGTCGATGCATTTCTGGGAATTCCTCCAGGTGTAAGTCGTTGTCCTAAGAAGTTTTGGTTTCCCCCAACGTTAGATGTAGATGTTGGAACAGGATTTGCTGAAACTCCTGGTTGATAAACGGAATCCCAACTGCCTAGTAATGAAGAATCTTGGCCAGCTGCAGCACTCATGTTAAATGCAGAAGCACTTGATGACATTCCAGGTTTATGCTGAAAATTGCAAACAATGAGACATGAAACTAATGTTTCATACAATTAAAAACAGTAGGAAATGTCAATAAATTTAGAAAAGCATGGATTGTGAAGAAAATGTATCTACAGGAATAATGATGAATGAACACCATTAATAATGCAATGAAGTTAGTTGTATAAAGAACAGACTTTGACAACCTCTGCTATGGGTCAACTCATTTCATAATTTCAAGTCACCTACTTGAGTTTCAAAAAAAAAATTATAATGCATGATGCAGTGAGTAAAAGTAGTTTAAGTGACAAAAGAAGGATTTTTAATAAAAATTGTTCAAATTTCATATTGAAGGGTTTCAAAGTCATTCTGAATCATGTAAGACCACAGCACCTATCTACTAGTATGACAGGACCATTTTGGCACAAAACAGATTACTGTTTCGCTTATCATTTGAATTTCATCTAAAAACAAATATTAAACAAATACAAAATACCCATTTCAAGAATATTTAAAAAATAGATTAAAATAAACAATATTTTGCTTTGTTGTTGCCATAATGAGCATCATTTTATGCTTTAAAAATATAAGTTGTAACAATTTCAAGTAGAAACAATCAAATTTTGCAACTCTAACCCATAACTCCTTAACAGACATTGGTAACACTACTGTCGTATTTTCAGTTCACTCTCAACTGTAACACTTGCTCAGTAATGCAAGAACAGAAAGGAAATTATAATTATACAGGGGATTTTGCTTTAATATTTTACATATGAATTACTATGGATAAACTAAACAAGAAGTTCCGTCTAGAACTATACGAGCCTACTTTCCCGTATACACCAGCTTCAAATTTATAATCTAGCTATCTCTCTCTGTGTCTTTCTCGTTTAGCTTTAGTTTTTAACTGCTTCAAATATAATTTTTTCAGTGGTTAATACATATTCATTCAATCATTCATTTATTAAGTCATTCATGTATTTATTCACTCATTTGTTCATTCATTCTTTTGTTTATTCATTTAATCACTCATTAATTCTAATATATTCTTCAAAATCCCGATAAAAAAATTTCATAGGAAAATAGACTCTTGAGTTCTGGATGAACATTCTATTTGTACATGTTCTACGTCATAAGAGCTTTCCGATAAAGTTTGTTCCAAGCAAATCAGTCCGTTAGATCAGGAATTATATAGAATTGAAATTTCCCCGTAGGCGGTATGTTAATTTTTTTTGAACTGTTCAAAAATGAAGAAAAATTGTTCAAATCAATATTTCACGCCAAGAACTTCTTCCAGTGAGCTTGTTCATGGGAACTTGGATCTTGTACCCAGAGTTTGCATAATTTGCTGCATTTTCACCCATAGGCGCTAATGTTAAATTTTTTTGAACTGTTCAAAATTGAACAAAAAATTGTTCAAATCAAAATGTAAAATATGGAAATGAGATGTCCTCACCGAGATCTTTTGAATGCAAAAAGAATTTTTCGAATCGGACAATTCGTTCAAAAGTTATTAGGGGGGGGACAGACAGACAGACAGACACACTTTTTCCCCATCTCAAAACCCTACTTTCAATTTTTTTATTTTTCAATCTTTATTTAATTACTTAACTTATTTTTGACTTTTCTTGATTTCTAATGATATTTTCACGATACATTAAGCCTTCTTTCATGCTTTATTATTATTTTTTTTACTTTTACAGGAAAGTAGGCTAAAAAGAGAGGGGGGGGGGATTTGTGACAACAATAAAACTTGTGGAGAAAGGAAAGGTATGAATGCATCAAGAATATGGTGTCAAGTTGATATGCACTTTTGTGTACAGATGTATTTACTACAGTATCGAGCCCCAAATTCGGCATGCTCGGGACTGCCGCCATGCCAAATTTCGGAATTTGCTGAATTTCAGAATCCGAACCAAAATGGCGGATTTACGGGACCAAAAATGGCGGACTTTTTAAAATAATCTTCTTCTCCAAAAGGCCATTTTATTTATGTTCTAGAATAAATTCGTTTCAGAATTTACGATCGCAAAAAAATTAATCTTTCCATAAAATCAGGATCGAAAAAAAGATGCATATGAAAGTACCAACGCTCATTAGCATATCTCCTATGTCCGAATTGATCAACCCTCTCGCCCCCACCCCCAAAAGAAAAAGAGAGTAACCATTGGCGAATTAGCTCCACGGGAAAGAAGGGGAGAGCTAGAATTTCGCCCTTGAGTTCACCTCTCCCTCAGGAGCCACTGCATCTTCATTTTAGGCCATAAACTCTTGCTTCATCGTGAAAGCAGAAGTGATGATAAATTGATGAATAGACATCGCAATCCCCTCTTTCTGTCCAAGAAACCTTATTTTCGCTTTTCAACCTGGTTTAGGAGAAGGGATCTCAGGAACTAACTCGGTCTCCTACTAAGTTTAGCTTCTGTAATTTAGCAAAATATTGGCAAGATCGCTTCTATTTGAATGAAAATAAATTGGCATTTGTTGTTTTGACAACTTCTTAGATAATATTTTCCGAAAAAAAAATTTTTTTTTTTGGAAAAAGTGCCGAATTTTAGGATTTTCCGAATTTCGGGATCCCAAATTTGGAGTTCGGTACTGTACCAGAATTTATAATATCAAGCCATATTTATTCAAAACATACAAAACGTAAGTGAACCAAAAGTAATACAATCAGAATACATTCAGTTGTGTTTCTTTTCCAATTAATAATCAATTAAGGTTTTTTTCCAAAATGATAACTTTTATTTTTAAAGTTTAAAGCATACTTTAAAAGCATATTTAATTAAAGCATACTTATTTTCTCCATACCTTATTATTTACCAAAAAACAGTTTTAGAGTTATAAAAAAATCAAACATTTGAAACTTCTGTATAAAACATATTTTGGTTGTTTTTTGTTTGCTCAATAACAAAATAAATAGGAGATTAAAGAAATAAATAGGAGGTTGCCATCCAATGGTCTAAAGAAATTTTCTAAACCGGGTAACAAACATATATTATGTATCCAATCTTCCTCTCTGACTGCCTCATCTAGAATTTTACTTTATCCTTTTCATTTGCTCTCTTAACTCACTTCTGGTGCTTGATGAGATATAGATATCTTGTACCATTTAACATGTACTTCTGGGATTGCTGAGCCGCACATTAGCGAAATAATCAAATGCAAAAACTGCATAGGACTCAAGATTTCTTTTAATGAAAACAGATGCCCACATCTGCAAAAATTGTTGCCGAGTTAACTTTTTCCCTACGCCAAGCACTTGAGGAACAAAGCAAATTGTTATCATATATTTGTGCTGTTTATATAGTAGTTACTGTCAGGGTTTCAGCCCCACAGAGTTAGGAAACAAAATCTATATCAAGAAAGCTCTCTTACTAAGAAAGAAAATTACCCTTGGATACTATACTTATGCAGTTAGAATAGTGGCAAAAAGAGAACTCCTACTGGTACAACAGTTGTACCAGTGCCATAGGGAAAAGGTTAAACATAATCCAGATTGGTCTAAACCAGTGATGGGGAAACTACGGCCCGCGGAAAGGTTTAATCCGGCCCGTTTAAGAGTGTCGTCGTGAGAATGTTTGAACGCGTTCTTACTTCGTAATGTGACGACCCGCATAAAAACTACCTGCGGCGATATCCAAAACACAATAGTATTCTGATACTCTCCTGATAGTATTCTAATACTCTCCTGAAACAAACTTTTCATACAGTACCATTACTAGAATTTTATAAAAATTTAAGTCCAGATAATTTCCCAAATCTAATTAATCATGCAATGAAGATAATGACAATGTTCGGCTCATCTTATATATGCGAACAAATCTTTTCAACAATTGAAGCTTAGGAAAACTTCTTTAAGAAACAGAATTACAGATGAGCACCCTTCATCAGTTTTAAGAATCTCTGCTTCGCAAATGGAATCGGACTATGATGAAATTTTGATGAAACAGTCTCAATTTCATTTTTCTCACGCACCATCAACCAGTAATGCCCCAGAAAATAAAGTGATAATACTTCACATCAAGAACTACACTAAATTCATTTTATATTTTGTGCTTATAATTTTCTTACCTTTTGCTTTTTTACTATTAAAATAATAAGTGTATGTAATAATATATGTATATGTTTATAGAACGCATAAATTTTTTAACGATTAAGCATTATTCTTTGGCCCGCTACGATTGTCTAGTTATTACAAATGGCCCGTCTTAAAAAAAGTTTCCCCACCACTGGTCTAAACCAAGTTGAAACACAATGGCAGACATAAATTTGCATTCTACCAAACAATGCGGGATCATATGCATTGCTGCAAACAATTTTATGACCACTTTCTATGAGATAGTCATGGAGTAAATTTTTACTGATGATGATTTTTTTTTGTTTAAATTGCAATTTGTGTTGTTCCCACAGTTCATGGGGCCTAAGAGATCTAAAACTCCTTTTTAAAGTAAAGGATAAAATTCTATTTGTCATGAATTCTAAATTGGCCCTATCTCAATGTTATCGTGAATTTCTTAGTTAGTGTTGGAAACAAATGACTAAGCACAATGTTCAATTTCATCATCAACAATAATGGAACTTTTTAATGTTTCCTTAGAAACGAAGACATAAAATTCTGCTCAGTGCTACACAAGATGGGATTTTAGGATATCCATTCATATATTCTGGTGCTCAAAACTGCAAGCAGTTTTGAGCACCAGAGTTTCTACATTATATTAATCAAATTTGAATGTCCTCACGTTTCCATCCCACATATAGTACAAAGCATAAGACATCTTCCTAAATACAAATAAAAAACCAAATGGATACGACACACACAAATGCCGTTTCATAAAAAAATGTACGAGAAAAACCTCCATTTTATGTGAAATGGGACTTAACAATAGAATTTAAACAGAAAATTTCTGTATGCAATAAAAGGAAGGAAGAAAGAAATAACACTGAAAATATACATAACATATGTACACAAACCTGAGGTGTACTGTTTGCACTGGCACTTGTTTTTAGATTGTCAAATCCACTGGAAGATCCGAAAAAGTCAAACAAATCTGATGCATTTGCATTAGACTGGGAACTTGGAAGTTTTGAATCACTTTGTAAAACAGAAAAGGGATCTGCAGCTGTGGTTGCAGCAGTTGGAGCTTTTAAATCATCTGAGAATGCACCAAATCCATTACTATAACTCAAGTCATTGTTGTTGGTTCCTGTTAAAGATTTAAATTGTTACTCACGTGTGATATTTGATATGCAATGCAAAATATTTAATTAAGATATAATAAAATGAAGAAAGCAAGTAAGGGAGACAAATAATTATTTTCAAAAGAAGAATAAAAAATTTCATGAAGTACATGTTTTTCAAATACCGTATATTTAGGTGTATACAGTAAACCATTTTATAAATGTGCATTCTTTTCTAATAACGGAGACATGGCAGTTATTCCAATAGGATTAATGCCATTAAAAGTTTATATACATATACATGGTTTATACTGTTTTTCCTACATTAAACAAATAAATACAGTATAACTTTGATTTAAAAGTTGCTTTCAAATGAACCGTAGATTTTAAAAGTCCTGGAGTGAATTTGATGAATGTTATATTTCCTTGAGTTAATGATATCCTTGACTTAATGATAGCATTTTGCAGTCCATACACAATTACAGAATTGTGGTTGTATTATAAATAAATCAATAAGGACATTTTATGGAACTATATTACAGGTCCATGACCTGTTAAGGGGGCCCACTACCTTAAAATTGTTCAAAATATCGAGAAAAAAAATTATTGTGTGTTTCGATAGATAAAGCCGTTTCAAAGCCTCATGCAAAATTTCAAACCTATGTCAGCAATACTTTAAAAGATATTCCGGTGTGGCGGGCGACGTGGCAGTTGTCGTGTGAGGACACGGAGGTGATGGTGGAGGAGGTTGTCTGCCGGAGGCAGGGCTAGAACCTCGGACCTTCCTGAAGGAAAGCCAGTGCTTCCGTGCTTTGCCAAAAGGTACCTAATGGCCAGGACAGAAGATAGCTCTTGAAGGTGTCAAATCGTACCGCCACACCGGTTACTGTAAATGACTTTAGCCTGTTTTCATTCTGCATTTAAAATCTTTAAATGCATTTTTCTTTGCTTTGTGTTTTTGACCTATTACGTGTGGTAAAATCTCTAAGGCTTCTTTTCAGCTGAAGATACAGCTTTGAAGCTTTGTATGTGTCATCGGAGTATGTTTAACAAAAATTAGCATTGCTTTGTCTCTGAAGTTGTTTGTCTTTGTTTTTATTTAATTGTTAAATTTTAAGTTTTAAATTTCTTGTCCTTTTTTCCGAGTTTTTAACGAAAAAAAAATATTATAATTCAACCAAGTTTCAGATAGTTAATTTCATACTAACTTTTATTCTAGAATGTTTGGGAAGTATTATTCATGAAAAATCTTTTGAAAAAAAAGAAATAATTGAGAAGGTTATAAGAAATTTTGAAACTGGAAAAAGGTAATTGTTGTTAAATTATAAATCAATGGATGATCACAAAGAGGTTTTAGTTTCAACTTATATTCTTTGTAAGCAGATACATTAAGCATACAGGATTAGCCTCAACAATAAATGTTGCATAAAATTGCAATACTAAAGGAGAAATTTTGAGTAAAAACTGATATTTATTATAGCACAAAGAGCTGGCATTACACATTATAATACAACAGAAATTACACAAATGGGAGAAATATTTTTAGCAATTTTATAGAAAGACAAAATGTATTTCAAAAATATTTTTTAGCAATTTAACTCAACTTTATATTACATTCTTTGAGTACTTCTCCAAATTTTGTTTCCATGGATTTTTACATCAGGTATAAATCCATTTCCATGGATTTATTATTATTATTATTTTGGATGGATGAGTGATCTGGAAGGAGTAAAAAATGGAAAAAAAGGGGGGAGTGCAATGGAAAAAACATGGGCAATTTCTAAAATTCATCTTTTAGGCATTTACTTTGATTCAACCATTATTAAGGACACCTCAAGTCAAATTATAAACACCTCAAAAAATAAAAACTTTTCATTCTGTTACCAAATGGGGCATTTATGGTAATAAAGACTTAATGTAGAGCTCTCCACATGCATATATGGTCACAACATCCTTGTATTTTCTATAAATTTCAAACAATTCAAAAAAAAAATTGGCAATAAGACATTAATCAATCTTAACACCAAAAATTTTTCATACTCTTTTACAATTTATAGAAAATACAAAGGAATATAATGCACTTTATGGGCCTTACATTAGGTACCAATACCATGAACTGCCCCAAATACAAAGTCGTAAAAAAGTTTTATGCTCACTACCGTATAATTCCGAAAATCCCCCCCACCCTTTTTCTCCCTGAATGTCTTGCCTTTTTTTTTTTTTATGAGGGGAAAATCGGAATTTTGGCCAAATTTGAAATTTAGCATTATAGCATGGGGGATAATCGGAAGTTCTATACCAAATTTTGAAGTAGGATTAGAACTCTTTTATTTTATTTTTTCTAAAAAAAATATACAGTAAATGAGAATATATTTAATGCAGGTAATACTAACAATTAAATTCACTATGACATTCATTTTTTTGACACAGTATAGCTCAACAAGCGCAGCGACAGAAGAAAAGTTGCTCTTGGAATTCACAGCTGAGTGCTAACCTAAATTGGCTCATTCAAACTCAAACACACGTGCGTCGATGGTCGATGCAGGGAGGAAACGGCGCTCCGATGCAACTGCTCGCTGATTGGTTGAGTCTTTGGAGCGCAGCCGCTTTCCTCCTCCAACCTTGGCTCCATGGTTGTCATATTGGGCAAAAGTTCGCCGATCGGGCGACTTTTCCGCGGCTATCGATTAAAAGCTCACGTATTTGGCTATTTTTCCAAATGTTTTAGACTGCTCGCTGGCGGAAAAATTTGGCAACCCTGATTGACTTCTACGTAGTTTCTAAAGAGAGAGGGCAACTGAAATCGGATTTCTTTGTTATTATGGGATGGGGGGGAAAACGGAATTTAGGTTCTTGCTGAAAATTTACTTTTTTGCCACATGGGGGATAATCGGAGATGGGGGCATTTTCAGAATTATACGGTAATGTTCAATATTTTGCAATCAATGAAATAAAATTTTGATCAATAAATGAAAAAATAAATATAGCATGTGCAATTGACAAATTTTTGAATCTACAGAAGGAGAATTTACTCAAAAATTCCACATACTTATTAACTGAAAAAAGAACAACAAAATAAAATATTTTCTTTTGTGAAGAATTTCAGACATTTAATACATTTTTTAAATGCACAATCACTATAATTGCGATGAATAAATTAAAATGGTTAATTCTCCCCGCTCCCTTATATTTTCAAAATTTAATAATAATTTTCATCAGTTTCAGTCAATTTTATTTTTTCAATTATTTTTATAATCATTGGAAATACAATAGAGTCCCACAAACTCTGCATTCAATAACCCGGCAGTCCAGATAACTCCGCCGCATCCTGTCAGGATGAAAAAACTTTGCATGTAGACTTTAAAAAAGCGTAGAAAGTTTTTTCTAAGTCAACTAGTTAATTTTCATTATAACCTTATGGCCTCATTAAGTTCTTTTTCTTTTGGAGAGCTATTTTACCAGTGAAATTACTGTGCTCCACTGTGCATTCATTTATTATCATTTTCATGTAGTAAAAGTTCTATGTCTCCATAAAGTATACTTGTCTTTTCTTTAAAAGTATTTGAGTAGTATATTCTTTCATGCATTCTCAAGCAAATAATACAACACATACAGTACTGTATTTTAGGAGGAAACATTCGTACTTATTTTTTTAACCCCATTCCAGATAGCCTATCATTTTGTCAAACTCAGCCAGTCTTTGTTCCACTTCAGGCTGAGTTTTCGGGACTCAACTGTGTTAGGCATAATATCACAGATCTTAACAAAGTTGAAGCGAAAAGAAAATTAAATCTGCAATTCAGCACTCAACTTTATGACATTTGAAAAGTCATAAACCAGGGTTCGCGCTAGGCCGCGCGATTCCCGCAATATTTTTTGAAATCCCACTCAAAAAAAATTTTTTTGGGGGCCTAAACTTTAAAAATCCCACTTAAAATTTTGGGCAAGGAGGAAAATCCCACCTTGTATTTTTCCCCAGTGCAACAATTGCAAAATTTTGTTTAGAAGTTTTCGAATTCATGAGGGGTGGGGGGAAGGTTTCATATATGCATATCTGCATCTCAGGGCCAGGTTTTTTAAATATTAACAATAATGTTTCGCAGCCTAATTTATATAACAGCTTTGTTTCTAGGCAAAGAAAACATTCTTTTCAGTTTTTACTCTCTTGCATATTGTATAAAGTAGTGATAATGTGACTTACGTTAGTTTGGCCTTGAGGTACAGATATACGCATACAGACACACACATACACACACACATATATATATATATCTCAATGAGGGGTGACTCCCCTATAAGTCACCCTTCTCACTATGCCACTGAAGAAGGAAGGTATCAGCATTTTGGCATCAGCGAATATGGTAACTAGATTAGTTCGTATTTTAGCTTTCTCAAATTTATGCTGTCAGAATGATTTTGAAGATAGTGCTATAATGCATGTTATCAGACAAAATTACCTATAACTGGAACAGCTTGAGGATTCATCAAAAGGTCAAAATTGCTGGGTGCGCTGTTTATGTCGTTATCTATATCCAAGAGGTTCACAGCTTCAGTAATTTGATTTGTAGAAGGTGGTGGAACACAATTGTTGCTCAAATTGAGAAGATCCATTTCAAGCACAGAAGGCTGAACATCATCTGCAACTGTAGGTGTTGGTGTAGGACTAGTTGAATTATCACTATCAGAACCCTCAGGGGCAAGCTGTAATTAGAAAAAATTGTTATAAATAAATAAAAATATAAACAAATTTAGAATTTACCATTAGAAAATTGTAGAACTAAAAAATGAGGGGGAAATACTCTCAATTGTTCCTGATTGATAACACTGTGCAACACGAAAAATGTCCTTTGGATAAAAATGTCTGTTTCTTATGTATTTTTGGCTGAAAATTACGAATCTGCAATTATTTTTCGCCTGCCACTCGCCATTTTCCCAAAATTCCACATTTTAGCTTTTTACATAATTTCCGAATAAATGTGCATCTTTTCATAATTTATCGACTTAATTTATTATAAATTATATCTTTCTCATTGACAGTGAGATCGTTGCCATTCTAGAGACCTTTTTAATGAACTTCGGTTTCTTTAGCGACATTTTTGGCGACAAAAGCTCTATCTACTTCTCGGAGTCTTTTACAAGACTACAAAGGCATTTTGTAGACTATTTCAAAGAAAGAAAAAATAGTATGCGTCTGTGATGTGAATGTACAAGCGCTACTCTGCTGAATTTTGCAATAGAACATGAGAAAAATTCAGCAGAGTAGTGCTTGTTTATCAGTGCTCCTTCGTATAAGTATTTTTTTCCTATACATTCCTGTACCATATTCTGCAAACACAAAGGACATTTTAAAATTATGAGTGACAAAAACATATCAAATGAGCCACTTGTAAATCTACAATGTGCCTTTTTTCCATAATTGTACATTAAACTTGGTTTATCGAAATATTTGTAAAAGCTCTGGACAGAGAAGGAGTACTTTCTTGCATCTCAGGAACAAATTCAAAAATTTAAGTGAATCAAAAATAAAAGAAAGGATTTTTATTGGCCCACAACTTAAGGATGTACTTTCATATTGAAAACTATGAAAACAAACACTCAGAAGCCGAAAAATCTGCCTGGCTGGCCTTTAAATCAGTGTGCTCACGTTTCCTTGGAAATGAAAAAGCTGAAAACTACGAAAATCTTGTTGGCGACATGATAAAACGCTTTTGTATTATGAGATTGCCATATGTCATAAAAACTACACTTTTTGGACTTCCATATAGGCCTATTTTCTCAAAACCTTGGTGCAATTAGTGATGAGCATGGGGAAAGGTTTCATCAGGACATCTCTATGTTTGAAAAGCGCTTCAGCGGTCGATGGAATGGAAGTAAGGAACTGAATATTGCTCATCTGTTATCAGAGCACACCAACAGATGCCTACAAGATGACACGTCCCCAAAAAATTATTGTAGTGTTTGTGTTTTCAATAAGTAAACCACAGTTACATTATTCTATAGCCAAATTGTATAAATATGAGAAGTGGGTCTCCAGCAAAAACAGTACGTGATGGACTATTTTGGTTTGGATATTGGAATCAAGCACCTTTTGTTTATATAGAATCACATAGTTTCCTCTAAAGGACAAAAAAAAAGTTCAAATTTGTTGCACAGTGTAAGTTTTAAAAGTTATGATTAAACAGAAGACCTAATTTCCTACTATTTCGTGTTGTTTTTTTTTTTTTTTTGAAATTTATGAAGTTCATGCCATTAAAACTCTTTGTTTTTAACTCACTAATTATGCTTCTCAAACATATAAATATTATTCAATAAGTTTCAAGGAATATTTCAAATTCGAACAAATTTTAACACAATTATTTCCAACTAATATCAACTATATATGTAGCATGATAAAAAATGATACTTACAAATGCCTCTTTTTCCTGCCAGTTTAATGTTGATGCAAATTCAGATTCAGATTTAGGTTGACCAAAATGAGCTTTGGGAAATTAATGCAAAATTAGTGATTGCATAATTCTGAAAGAGAAAGGAACAGAATGCACAAAAATGCTGGAAACTTACACAAACAAGTATCCAGCTCCTCATCTGTATTGAATAATAATCGAGGATTTAATTGCATTTCAGATATTTCCTTCCATATTGGCAAAATATCAGATTTTTTCTCAGGTATGTTCACACCTAAAGTAACTGTGAAATTTTCTGGATAACGATCAAGCTCTTCAATGCCGTCTAATTCTCTCCTGGAAAATAATAGGAATTTCAGAAAAATTTGGTAGTTCAACAGTTTTAATAGTTCAAAAGAATTTACTTTATTTGAAGTTCCATAACTTATTTATTTGAAGTTCCATAATCCACTTTATTTGAAGTTCCATAACCATATATTTTTCTCCAAAATATGTTAATAAATTGCAGGCAAGTTTTTAATTAATGAAAGGTTATTAAATTGTTTTGGCTGACATCTGATACTTAATTCAAACAATCATTTTTGAGACATTTTTTTAGCCTGATTTTTAATATTATATAGCATTTTTCTCTCCTCCCACCCTTCTTTTAACTGAACATTCATTAATTTACATTACTTTTTCTTTTTCATTTGCATTTTTTTTTCGTCACACACTAAGAAAAATAATGCAAAATTTTATTGCAACATGTATAATAGTATTTATTTATTATTAATAATAAATCTTATTTCAAAGAAGAGAAAATACGACATTCTTTCTATAGCACTTATATACTTAACCAGTGCTATCATTCAAAAATGTACTAGAAAAAATTTTAAGAATATTTTACGCTCAGGAGTGAAGGTAACAAATCTTCATATTTTTAGAGCATGAACCATTCGTCTGGAATTGTTATAAGAAGCAGAAAATTAAAATTGGTGTCAATGCAAAAATTAATCAAAAAATTAAAAACCTTACACATGGTTTTAATAATTTCACGGAATAGACAAATTTAAAGAAAATTAAAACTGAACATTTAGTCAAGATTAAGCATCAAACATATTTACAGATAAGCAGATAAAACACTGAATTGTGCAGATAAACAGGTCCTAGCTGTCTCAGTCAATTGCAGCTCTTTCAAAATCAACCCTATGACAGAATCAATTGCAGCTCTTTCAAAATCAACCCTATGACAGCTTATTCATGTGGCAAAGCAAATGTAGCAAAAATTGCTCATTCCACGATTTTCATGAGTATGAGCTTTTTACATGTATTTAAAATAGCACCTTCTGAACTTCGTCCTATATTGCGAGAGAACAAAATTGTGTAGCAAATTTAAAGATACATATATTGCACGTTTTGGCATTACATGAATATCCTTTTCAATGCAAAAAAAAAACATTATTCTTTAATTTT
Source organism: Octonoba sinensis (assembly GCA_038502835.1). Lineage (NCBI taxonomy): Eukaryota > Metazoa > Arthropoda > Arachnida > Araneae > Uloboridae > Octonoba > Octonoba sinensis. Next base: position 7,968,681 of record CM076606.1, on the reverse strand, counting down.
GAAAATTGTTACATAATATTTGAGAAAAACATAGGTTCATGATTTCAAAATCATATACAGCTCTGTGAAATGTAAAAATGGCCAAACAATGGTCTGGTACAATGTTTAAATAGAAATAGAGATTTGAAGGTTTCCTGAAAAGAACCTGGGACTTTTATGAAAAACCTGGGTGGGAGTGGATTTCTCAAGCCTTGCCATAAGAGTCTTTCATGCTTGCCAGATGAGCATGAAAATACCTTAATAGGTTGGTTGTTCGGTTTAAAATGTTTTGTTATGAGCCTCAAGTAAAGTGAAAAGGTGTTTACTTTTATCATTGCTTGCATCAACTGCTTCAAGTGAATGAAAAATGTATGTTCTTAATACAAATATAAATACAAATACAAAAGGGACGACCAGCAACAGGCTCAGGGCCAAGCTAGGCTGGTCCTAGTCAATTTAACAGTCCCCAATGTCAATTAAACAGTCCCCAATGACTGCTTTAACTTATTAAAACTGCTTTAAATAAGTTAAAGCAGTTTTATAAAGTACATGACTAATTAACAACTGTTACATACACATTTTTAATGGCCTTTGAGAAGCACTAGTGTTTCAAGAAACAAAGGAGCCTCACTTCAAAGATAAAATTTACTGATACTCATGCAAGAAGGCATCTCATTGTATAGCCTTAATCAAGTGCCATATTATTTTTTTAATATTACTCACATATTTTATAATTGCAGAGCAATATGTTGTTATGTTACACCCCCCAGTTGGAATTAAAATTTTGATTACTTAATGTATTTAGAATTTAATTTCCCAAAAATTTTGATTAGGCCGAAAAAGTGGTTGCACATAATTATGTTTTTAATCGCGAAGTGCCACAATAATTTTCCCAAACCAACGACTACCTTGAAATGCTTTTAATTTAGGAATGAAAAGAGGAAAGATTCGACTTACCCATTAGTTGCTGGTATGTAGATCATTGTAAAAAATGCGTAACAAAAATTTAAAGAAAAATAACAAGGAATTTATTTTGGAGGAACTTTCTGCATACTACACTCACATGTTATAAAAAAAACTATTAGGTGATCACCAAAAACATAAAAAAATACATTACTATTGTTCATAAACTAAATGTATTACTCTTTATCAAAAAAAATGAACATAGGGAAAATTTTGAATATCTTGACCTGGCATACAGTTGCCATTATTGAAAGGTGGTGTATAAAAAGCTGATGTTCACATAACAGGGTTCCCACTCTCATCTCTAAGTCAAATTTAAGGCCTTTTTAGGGCCTTTTCAAGGCCACGTGTAACTTTTTTAGGGCCACATACATCGTTTAGAATGACTTTTCTTTGAAGAAATAAGAATGATATCGTATGTCGTGTGAATATAGTCCAATGTTCAACACTGAAATTAACTTTTAAAAAAATAAGAACAATTCTGGAAATGACATTAAAACTTTGCTATCACAACTAAAGAACTATTAATTTTTCCTCCAATGAATTTTAATGTACATTTAATGCATCTTCATACACGATCAATTAATTGTTATGAATAAATGGTGAATCAGAATGATGAAACAGCAACATGAACATCTCACTGAATTAAATCTTTTACAAAAGTCAACTTTTTCAAATTTTATCTTAAATTTAAAGATTTACTCCTTTAACAGTTATATTTCCTTCAGAGTTATAAATATTATGTTTGGCTAACTTTTCAATCTATAAACCACAACCAGATTTTATTTTGCCTTCAACATTTCTCAGTGCATAATCTGCAGTGCCGCAGTGTATTATCCAAATAATATGATATGTCTTATGATTATGCCTTTTATACATGTAAATCCATGCAACTAAAAATTTTGGAAGAGTAAAAAGAACATATATTACGCAAATTTTGCAAAAGATTTTGAGGCCACAACGAACCCCTTTTTCAATGCAGAAGTGCACTTCTAGGTAAAAGCACTGCAGATGTATCCATTTATTGCCTTAAATCACACTTTATCTGCTCAGAAGTATATGACTTAAAATAAATGTGTCTTTTTCTTCATAAAAACGAGCTTTTGAACCATTATAAAGCAAGCAATAGCAATGTCTTAAATCAATGTTCTTTCTGAAGGCAGATTATCTAAAAAATAATTTAAGCATTGCATTTTAATAAGGCTACAATAATGAATACTAATAATTATTAACATGATCGTTCAAAGTTTGGGTTAATTTAAAGATAAGGGGAAAAATGCTGACTGTAGGTATGTTTCTTCATTCTTTTTTATTTTCCCCATAAGATAAGATTTCTCAAGCAATTTCATGTGGCATCCTTGATTTCTCTGTGAGACCACTTAGCTTCTGAGATAATTTGTAAAATTCCAGAACGATCGTAACATCAAATGAAAATTCACTTAGAACAGAAAATCCATACAAGTTTGCCACTGTGCAGATGTAAAAATATACATATATATATATCAATACATGTAGATTTTCATCCCATTTACCAGTTTTGAGAAATCCATGTTATGAATGAATCATTAGTGTTCCATGACTATGACTTCTGAGTTGGAAAAGGAAGAGGAGAAATAAATTTAAGGCCTCACAAATAAAAATTAGGGCCTTTTGAGAGATTTTGGAAGAAAATAAGGCCTTTTAGGGGCCCTTAAATTAATTTCCAAATTTAAGGCCTTTTTAGGGACTTTTTAAGGCCGTGGGAACCCTGCATAATGAAACTTTTGTAGAAAACAAAGGCTTGCTAAGCCGATCGAAAATGAAAACTCAATAGAAATCATCGCTGGTTAGCATCCTCAGGGAGCAGGAGTAATACTTTGTAGACTATGCGAATTAGACTTTGATGTTTCAGCTCCTATTCAAAAATCACAAGCCGCTCGGCTCGGATACCATTGCCAGGCGACATCACCCTGGATCGGGAGTCGCCAGATGGAAAAAAAGGTTGGGGCAGTGATGAAGGAGTTGAGATATCGGTGATATAGGATGAAATTTAAAATAAGATTAAAAAATCATGGTTGCATCCGTCCATGTCTCCAACATTATCGCTCGCGCACAGGAGCGCGCTCGGCCGATGACTCTACGGCACAGATCTTAGAGCGGTTGTAATTCGTTTCTCGTCACTTTCTCCTCACACAACTCTCAGATGGCAACGGCGCGCGTCACATGCGGCAATGAGAGCGCAGGAGGAATTTCGGTGGGAACCAATAGTTGGACGACTCTTGATTCTAAACCAAAACTTGACAGATAAAGATGGCATGACACAGCGAAAACAAGCTGATAAAATTTTCTCAAGACAGGATGTTCAAAGATGGACGACAAATTCGTTGAAAACAAGATGGCTATTTTGGTAAAAAAGGGACATTTTGAAAAAAAAATGAAAAATATTTGTATTAAAAAGAAAGCTTAGCATGTTAAAAAAAGTTACGAATTGGTAATTAAAATAAGCGAAATTTTGATGTTAAAAGAATTTAGTGCCGAAACTACCGATTTCGTGAAAATAAAATAATTTGGAATAATTTAATTGAAAGGTAGCATTACATAAAAAATATTAAATGATAAAAAAGTTTAGAAAAATAAAAATAAATTAATTAATAATGAAAAAAAAATTTAAGTAGAAAAAAATGTGATGCAATATCACATATGTATAAAAGGAATTACATATTTTATGTAAGTTTAATACATTAAGAAATGATTAGTAAAATTTAAATGTGTGAATGTCTACCACTCATTATATAAAAACATGTTTCGTTTCTGATATTCTTAACTTTTGCCGTAAATTATAAGCATATATTTTCATAACGTCTTTAATGGTTTGGAAAGCACTTTATACATATTGTCATAGATAAAATTACTTTATCTCAGATAATTCTTCGAAAAATGTATTCTTTGAGTAAATAACATTAGTGCAAATCAAGTAGAAAAATGGCATAAAAGTATGATTAACAAAAACGTAACTGAAAATCCAACATTTTTTTAAAGTCACACATCTTACACGATTTTGAAAGCACTTTTTACAATCTACACATTATCATAAGTAAAATTATGGTGTCTTGTATAATCATTTGAGAATTTTAATACTTTGAGCAAATTAAATCGCTTAAAATCAAGGCAGGAAAATGCTATGCGATCAATAAGTAGGATCAACAAAATATATACCCAAAAATACAAGATTTGCTTTTAATGCACAACTTCAGCTATAGGTTACACGATAAATAAGTAAATAAAAATAATAGTATTAATGAACAAAAATAATCAAACTTTTAAAATAAAATCATTATTATGTTTAATATATATTAAATACAATAACAAGTACTTTTAATGTCATAAAATATGACTTCAACTTACTTCATCCATTTTTTCTTTGATTTGAAAATATGATAATGATCTTTAATAATGAATATAATATTTTCCGATTTTTTATACCAGTGAGTCATTATTGCACAAACTATTCTTCTGAATTTTGAGAGAACATCCAGACCATTCTAAACTAAATGCACAACAGCATTTGAGCAAGGTCAAAACAAACTATGAAGGGAACTTTTTATTTTGGTCATGAAATGAGGCAGAGTACTTATAACACAATTACATAGCTACTGAAAACATTCCATGAAGAAGACATTTATTTACACACCTGTTGAATGTTAGAGACTGAGTTCCAGGAGATATGAAGCCAGTATTCAGCTGCAGCTGTAAGATTTTATATGCTGTAACCTAAAAAAATAAATCATTCCTATATTGCACAGGGTACATTCTTGAATGAGTCATATTATAAAATAGACACTTTTAATATAAATTTACTATTTATAGTGATTGTTTTACCTATTTTAATTAAATAAAATTCAATTAAAAATGTAAAACAATCTGAGCTTAGAATAGTATTATATTATTTATTGATGCTACAAACATTCATTGAAGAATAATATAGTTAGCAATGAGAAACAAGAATATTCTCATGAGAATATTCCCGGAGATGAGAATAATCTCCTGAAATTGAAATTTGGGGAGAATATTCCTTCTTTTTCTTTTTAAAAATAAATATAAAAGTTTGTAAACAACATTAATGTTATGAAAGAATATTTAATAATTATTTTTCAAAGCATGTAAATAACATTATTTTTGAGTTCATTTGCCCCTCCCCCCCATCTCAATAATAATAATTTCATTTAAGAGAATTTTCTTTGAACACTGAAAAAGATTCTAGTCAGTTGAGTAAACACTTTGTAATAAACTAATTGAGTAAATGCTTAACAATTAAAAAATGCATTAATTACTTTTAATGCATACAGCCTTAAACTGAGGAAATAAAATTTAAAGTTTAAAGCAACCACAGAAACTAGAAATTAAAAATATACAAAATACAAAAAAGCAATGCTGAAATATAAAAATTTTTCATGCCTGCAAAAAAAAAAAAAAAAAGCAGTTTTCATGTACAAATACTAGCACAAAAGTGACCTGTGTTACCTTTCCTTGAACTTTTCCTCCAAATGTTGACCTAGCATGATAAACTATTAATGTAACATCACCAAACACTGCTGTTTTAAGAGGAATACTGACTTGGCCATCAGCCATGTTGAAATGCCTATGGAAGAAAATATGCAAATACTTAAGCAAAAAGAAATAGCACCACACAACTATTATTTTAACAAACAACTATTTCAAATTATTATAGTAACTTTAACATTTTATCTATTTCATGTGAGTTAGTCACTACAAACCTTTAAGCATCCAGCTTGAAGATGTTTGAAATTTGTTACTAAAAGGCGACATTTAAAATATATATGATACCCTTTATGCAAAATTTAAAGAGCGTATCATTGTTCATGAGAATTCAAACTTGTACACACAATTTTATGCAATGATGTGACCTCTCTGTTTTACTAGCAAAAAAAAAAAAAAAAAGCTACCTTTGGCAAATTTTTTTAAGTACAGTACAGAACCTCTTATCCGGGATCCAAAAAACTGGGAAACCAGAAAACTGTGAATTTTTCTTGAATTTCCCGCCATTTTTGAAAAGTTCGTGTTTTTTTGCCCATTTAATAAAAATACAAATTTTTTGAAAATGCCTTTAAAAATACACATTTCTCCATTATAAGTAACATATTCAGTGTTTATAAGTCGGACAATTTACTCTAAAAACAATGTTTTTCGAGGGGATTGAGCGTAAACTTACATGCAGCAGAAAATTAGAAAAAAAAATTTCTCCAATAAAACTTGAGAAAACCCGACGTTTTCTCTATTTTATTTCAATAATTAAACACAACAGAAATAAGTATTTAGATTCTTATACATTTATTTAATTGTCTGGTGAGTATTTGAAGAAGAATTGCAACAAAATTTAGACTATATGAAAGTTTGGAAAATTTCTAATACCGCAGACTCGCGAATTTTCCGTAATAGCTGTGTGAAAATTACCGCTCGTTTATTTTTGTTTTATAAATTTTTTGATTTATTTAAGAGCTGCAATGAGGTAATAAGAATTTAAATTTGATATTAAGGCAACAAAAATTGCTACTGGGGAAATGAATTCTTTATTAAAATCGAGTTCGCAAAACCGAAGTGTCTGCACACAAGTATAAAATTTGCAAGTTTCTGCATGTAAACATGCTTCTTAAAAGCAAAGGATCTCCAAATTGAACTTCGGGAGTATTCTAAAATGGTTGGAATGGAATCTTTTAATAGAAACCAACATCGACGATGCCAGATAAGGATGTCCGATTCGGAAATCATTCAACTGGTGTTACACTTGAATGATTTTCACCCCTTTTATGGAGCCTTGTTGTTGATGAAATATTAATTAGAATTAATCTATCAGGCGTGACCTGTATTGGTTATGCAGATGCCATAACCTTAATAGTAAGAGGAAAATTCCAGGATACTGTGATTGGCCTCATGAAATCTGCCCTCAAAGAGGTTGAAAACTGGTGCAGGGAAGTTAGCCTGACTGTCAATCCCGGTAAAACTAACCTTGTACTCTTTACTAGAAAAAGAATTAAAGATATGCAAAGTATAAAGTTCTTTAATACTAAACTTGCCTACTCTAACGAGGTTAAATACCTTGGTATCATTTTTGACAAGACTCTGACTTGGAACAGTCATGTCGAATACAGCACCACTAAGGCAAACAGAATATTCTGGACCTGCAGACATGAAATTGGTCCAAATTGGGGCTTTTCACCTGGTATTGTCCACTGGATTTATACTAAAGCAATCGTCCCCATTACAACTTATAGATCCATTGCATGGTGGGGTAAAGCCTGCCGTGTGACAACAATAAATGAGCTTACTAGTCTCCAAAGAATGGCTACTATATCTATGACAAGCCCCATGAGGACTATACCCTCACAGACCCTAGAGTTATTACTAGGCATTCTACCACTTCATAAGCAGGTAGAGATGGAAGCAATTCTTTTGTGAGTTCCTTGTACAAATTTAATACACTGATCAGGGATCACCCACTGCTTTCCATGAATTGAGGTTGGATGCTTAAATGTTTTGACGGGGTCAAAACACAAGTTATATTCCCTTCCAGAGTCGAATGGGAAAACTCTACTAAGCTTATTGGCCATGCTGATGAAATTTGCTTCACTGATGGCTCTAAGACTTCCCATGGCACAGGCTATGGAGCCTTTTGCCCAAATAGAAAAATTATCATCTACTTTTTCCTGGGAAGGCTAGCAACTGTATACCAGGCTGAAGTGATGGCCATCCTGGCATGCGCAAGTAACCATCTTGATAGAAGCATCTCTAGCAAATAAATCAAAATCTTCTCTGATAGCCAGGCTGCTCTTTTGGCAGTACACAAACACTGCTTCAAATCAAATATTGTTTGGGAATGCTATAACACTATTGCTAAACTGGCTGCAGTGAATAAGGTGACTCTTTATCGGGCCACCGTGGCATTTATGGCAATGAAATGGTTGACCAACTTGCTAAATTGGGCTCTGAAACTCCCTTCATTGGCCCAGAACCAGTTCTTGGTCTGCATTACAGCATAATAAGAAACACGATAAAGGCAGTCCTTCTAAAAGAGACTCATAATGCTTGGCTTAAAAGTAACAATCAAAGAGAAGTGAAGGAGCTTAACCAAAATGACATATGGTTAAGATCAAAAGAATTGCTGAAACTCAGTAGAAATGAGATAAGGGTGGTCATTGGTCTTTTAACTAGTCATTGTAATCTCAAGAGACATCTCAGTGCTCTTCAGAGCCACCCCCTAAACATTTCATTCATTCATTCATTCATTCATACACTCGAACGATGACAAAGAGCAAGATAGTGATGAAGACAAAAATAATGAAAATTTGCCTGCTATATCTAACGAACATTGCGTTGAATTATCTAAATAACTTATAGCAGGAATGGAATAAAAATATTTTACAGACGAAACGCACATAATGGCTGCTCAAAAAATCCAGCAATTGTTATTACAGCAAAAGCCTAATTTTCGCCAATTGAAGCTTCATGAAATGTTTAAAAAATAAATACTATTTATATATTTGAATCATGTCGAGATGCTTCACCATTATTTGGTGGAAAGGCCAAGTATGGCTAAATTTTTAGTAAACCCCCTTTAATTTTTGCACCATAATCTATTTTCCAACTTCTCGGTGGTTCATCAACTTCTCGGTGGTCGCTGGCTAGCTCTCCAACTATACGTGCGTCCTCTGCTGCCTCACAAGCCACACTGCCTTCAACAACCTCTGCCCCACGTGCACCAAAAACGCCTTCGCAGCGGCGTGAAAACGATGTATCCTACCGCCGTGAATCCAAGCAGCCAATCAGAACAGAGCACAATGAAACAACATCATGACGTCACGCTTTCGGCTCTCGCAGGAAAAGGGACAAAAAATGGCCGCCAAAACATGCACTAGCGGGAAGAATACAAAAAAACTCGATGCATATTAATAATGAACGCGCTTACACCCGTTTAAAATAAAAATACCCCCATTTAAAAAACAATAAATCCAACCTATATTTTACACTTAAATCCCCTGTAAAATAAATAAGAACCCAAACTTAATATTTTCACAAAATAAATGAATGCTATCCCGAATTTCTTGAAAAACAAAATAATAAATTCCCCTCGTTAAGAAAATGAATGAAATATGTGATATACCATATCACAAATCATTTATGTCGTTTTCAACGCCCCCCCCCCCCCCAGCTCTCTCATTTTGACTTGCGAATGTTATTGATTTTTATCTTTTAAAGTTCTATTCTTTCAATATTTCTTAATTTAAAAGTATTTCTTTACTATTTTCTACTTATTTTGAAGTATTATTACCATTTGTTATTGCAATTAGGGTTCGATAAACCTCCGAATATCGGCATTTTTTAGTGATCCAAAAAAAAAAATCAGCGATGGTCCCGAGCATGCCGGATAAGAGGTTCTGTACCGTATCTCCTTTTTTCCCCATCAGCAAAAATCTCAATTACATGAAACATTTCCTTCTTGGTGTTCCGTTTACATTTACCTACAGTGCAAACAAAGATGAGATATAAAATGTCACAACATTATATTGTGAAATATTATATTAGATTGTAATCATTTTATAATGTTCACAGAATAAAAATAATAGCAAAGAAATATCAGTTGTTGATCCAGGATTTTTCACAGGGTCCTTCTGGGTTTTTGTGAATCTTAAAAAGATTTTTGAGGAAAATCAAATAATTTTGTGAAGAATTCGTCCAATTTGAATAATTGGAATTTTGTAAAGGGTCTAAACACGAGCCCAAGTTAACTCTGGTTCAAACCCTAAAATGTCTGAAGAAAAATGAAGAAATGCAAAAATAAATAAAAATTGAAAAAAAGTAAAACAAAGCAAAAAAATACATAAAAGAAACATACTAATTAATATTCATAAGTCATTTTTAGTAGGAAATTACCTTATTCTTTCATATTCTTGTGATGTGGTGAAAACTCTATCCTCGCCAACATAAATTTCAACAAAAGGTCTACAACCATCTCTGAAAATTTCAAAGTATCATTAATTATTTGAATGCACAGAAGAAACAATCTATGCTCTATGATAATGAAAAATATTTATTTGCTTTAGGAAAAATTTGTTGAGTGAACCTGCATTTCATTTTAAACAATTGAAAAAAGAAACAACCAAATTGTGACATATGACTATATTTTAAATATCACGAAAATCCTCCTTTACAATTATATGCTGGTAATTATGAAAAGGAAGTTAGTTACCTTAGTTTAGTAAAAAGAGGGACAGGTTTCATCACTAGAGAGTTTATTGCAACTGGATTGGTATGAGGATACACAGGTTTGTCAGATACAACATTAGCAACATACTGTATATACCTGGAAAAAAAATGTTTTGTATATGAACAATTACAATGTGAAAAACAGTACTTTAAACTTCAGAGGAATTACCAAGATATCGAAAATAGCTTATGTAAAAATATGAATGAATATATAACAGCAATAAAAAATGAAAAAATTCAATAAAAGCATAAGCAAAAATGCACAGGTTACATTTATACAAAATGTATAAATGTAATCTGTAATGAATGCAAATCTTCTTCATCTTAAAAATAAAATACTATTTAAACAATGTAAGATAAAACATTTATTAAATATTATAACAACTACTGTGAAATGGAACAACTTTGTGCCAAGGTTGCAAGTTGTGCCACACAGTTTCCAGACCTCAATGCGTTCAAGCAGTAATATAAATGCAACTATTGGTTTCAAAAAAATCTTGTAGTTAGCGATGATGCTTTGAATCTAAATGAACATGTAATAACTTAGTCAGTTATAAGCTGTGGTTATGAAGAAAAAATTGTTTGCGATCACTGTTGGAAGGTTTTTAAGGTACCAGGAGAGTCTCATCTGAGCCTCATATCAGTTATTCCCCTGGAGATTTGGTGAGTTCATACATTGATCATTGCATTATTGTGTACAATTTGCTGTATTAAGCTAATCAAAATATTTGTTTGCTCTGTCATAAGCTCACATGTTATCAAAAATGACAACTTTGGGGTACAACTTTATGCCACTTATTTTTTTTATTTTTTGAGCTCCAATCAGCTTTTTATTGATGACAATGTTGTGATGTGCCGCCAAGATAGCACACAAGACATCAAAACACAAAACACCCAGAGATGCTTATGTAATTGTGAAATAAACGTGTGGTTAATTCTCGAAAACAGGGACACAAGTGCAAAAAAATAAAATGCTGAAATATGGCTCTTAAAATGTTGAAATATACATAAAGTTTTAACGAAATAAAAAGCGGCTAAAGTGTTTTTATTTCAAAATGGTTGAATTAGTGAAACTATCTGCTAAACAATTTTTTCAGTCTACTACAGTTATTTTTTGTACTTCATTTTTTTCAACTTTCAAAATATTTTATTGTGATCATATATTTTCTATGTTCATTAGTTGTGCCATTAGTACATTTTTACAAAATGAAGTTAATTTTTTTTAACCAAAATTGAGAGTTTTATATCTCTACATTATAGATTTAATGTGGGTCACAAAAACATACATTTTTCTTTATAACTAAACTATGAACTGCCTAACTTCATATTTTCTTTCTTCAATATATTCCTTTCCATTGTATGACATCCAAATTATTTAAAATTGAGTGTATACATATAAAAATGGTGTGAACAGTAGAGTGGTCCAAAATTTCGAAGGTGAACATTTTTTCGGTGATACCCTCCCATTTGGTTCCAATACATTAGAAAATAAACCAGACAAAATTTGAAAACATTTCACCAATATTAAGAGGTAGCTCAATGTAGATGAAGTTTCCATCATTGCGGAATAGAGAGTATATTGACAAAGGACTAAATTAATCACAACTAAGCTTGCTATTTTTATTAACAGAAAGTAATTGCATTATAAAAAGGCTCTTTTATATACACTACTAACTGTAGCCATAAATATATTCGGTAAATATAAACATAAAAATATTTCCTGTAAGTGTAGTGTAAAGCGGAGGCTAGTTTAGCATAGGGGTAAACTGGGCAATCGAAATATCTCGAAAATTTCACATTGTACGCTAACTTATCAAGTGGAGGAAAGAATCGGCCACAAAGGAGGAATTCACAGCACGATCCCTAATTACGATTTGTCAATCGAGTGACGTATGTGCAGGCGTTGTTTGTTTTGCTGTGAAGTTAGTTTAAATTCATATTTCTTCTGTATACGTCAATAAATCATCCGTTCTTGACCATGTATGTTTTAAATCTTCATAAATCTATTACATTTGATATCTGAAAAGGATTTGTATATTGAAATGGTCTTTTCATAACCTCACTTTGGTTTCAAATACTAGTTAATGCTAGTTGCGAAATAGCTTTTTCTCCTGAAGTTGTTTGAACATACTCAACACGAGGTCCAAGAATGATAGACAATTGTCAGCACAAAGATGAAAAATGCTGCTCTGGCAGAAACAGCAGAAAAAATGCATTAAAAGAGGATACATATAAAAAAACTATTAAAGTTCAAAAGCAAAAGAAAAAAAACATGTTTCTAAAGAGTTATTTCTTCAGTCAATTAAGGAAGGCTTTGAGGATGAGTATGACTGCCTAGATAGACTGCTTATAAAACAACAATCAATAAGTGGCTGATGTAAAAACAATTGAATAAAATTTGCAGATAAATTACTGCATGACTTTCACTCAAGAGATGGTTATCGAGTATTTCTTGAACTGATTTTAATACGTTTCGGCAAAACCCCTGCTTGTGGAATCAGATATGTAGCACTTGGAGTTATGCATCTTACTCAATGGGTGTCAAAATCTTGTACTGACTTAAAATATGGATGTTTTCTACCAATTCACCATCACTTCAATAGAAGAAAAGGGATTGCAAAAGGTATGTATTTACGCTATATGTGCATATTTAAAAGATAGGATTACAGCTTCTTTACCTCAAAAAGCCCCATATAATGGTTATAATTCAATGAAATCTTTATTGCTGTAAAAAATATTCATGACAAATTTAGCAAAATTGCATCAGACAAAATAGTCAGTCACTTTTGTGGTATTTATCAGAGGATCTTACAACCTTGTCTCTTTTTGACAATCGAGTAGTAGCTATGAAAGAAGTAAATGAAAAAAGTAATACTGAAAATCATCCCTAGAGTATACTGCAGAATTTTATGGATATGAAGTTAATGGACTTTAACAAAGTAGTCAGCTTCATTATTTAACAGAATGAGTTGACTCGATAGAAAAATCCACAAATCTGGGAGCTTCAGGAGGATTTTCACAAAGCACTAAAAATTTTTGAAGGAATTCCAGTTGTTATAATGATCATGCTGAAAGGGTATATCTCTTACAGAAGAGTTTAATGGGAAAACAATACACACTGACGATAAATTACAATTCTTGTTGCAGGTTATCGAACATCATTGAGCTTATCCAGATTGCAAAAACAGAGCTTGGAAGGCACTGGCACAATCACATTTATAGTTGTTTTAATATATTTGTTGCATTATTATTAGTTTCTACTTACAACAAAATATTGGAGATTTCAATGAATTAAAATTGAATTCTTTCCTAGCTTGAGTTTTATTTCTTTCCTTGTTTAGGGTATAAATCGAAAAATGCAGAACTTTGAGGTTGTTGAGCTACCTCTAAATATTAAAATTATGAGCTGAAACTTAACAATAATTATTTTTTACATAAATGAAACCACTTAAGAGGGTAGCACCAGCAAAAATTAAACATTTTTTAAAAAGGGCCTTTTTTGGACCACCCTAATGAACAGTATGGTAATGTGAATCGTGCACAATGTAAGTAACCCTAATGTAATGTGAGTCACACTAGTAAAATACAGCTTAAATTATATTTAAATTAAGAATATTGTAACACTTAGAAAATCTTTATTGTGGCTGTAAATTGAAGACCCAGATTACAACAGCTTGAAAAATGTGAATTAGCACGAACGGTAAAATAACAATGAAGAGTACTGTCAAAAGCTGAAAGAAAAGGGAAATCTTGAAGAGCTAATTTTGCATGTCTGTCAAATTTCAACTATATTCTGGAATTTATTTTTTTTTTCATATATGTGTGTGTGTGTGTGAAAAGACTCCTGGCACGAAAATAGCAAAATGATCTTATATTGCCATTGAAGCATTCTAGTCCAAATCATAACGAAGCATTCATTCAAGTAAACTTGTATGAAAACTACTCGTGTAAATTTCAAGATGAAATTCAGAGTTAGCACTGGCAACGGATGCAAGTGATTTTATTTACTGCTGCAATGCGGCAGTCTGATAGGTTTTATGCTTGCATATTAGCCGCAAACAATACTCATGCAAAGGCAATTGTTATTGCATTTGTTTATTAAGAAATTAGAATTTGATCTGATGGACCTGCTTCAAAATTCAGAAATCGCTGTGCTGTTGCTGTATTTGTGAGGTACAAAAAGGGCATTGGTTTATCATAGCTGTTTTTTTTATTATTATTATTATTATTATTTTTTTTTTTTTTTTTAAACCTTTCACAATTCAAAGGACCTGTGGACTAAGAAGGTGATTCTGTTAAAAAAAAACAGGTTAAGGAAGCGGTAAGCATCTGAAAGCATATTGTTATTGATGTGACAACCTTTGTTGAAACTCCAAAAGCATCTTCAAATGTTTAAATTTCCTTGCTCACAAATTCTAAGACTGACAGCAGAAATAATCTTAATAAGTGGAAAAAATATTTTATATGTTCCACTTGTAAGCCCATCAACTGATAGTGAGCAGTTACAGACTGTTAAAAGCAATTTAACTCACAGATTTTATGCCAATTCCTGGAGATTGGCCTCCGAATTTGGCAATTGATACTTTGTGGAGCATACAAATTACCTGTATACCCCCATGAGGCTACAAATAATCCATGCCCACAAGAGGTATCAAATAAAAGACACAAGTAGCATTCATGAAGAATATGAAGTACAAATCATGGCAGAAGTAGAAAAATACTCGAAATGGCAAAGAAAAGTAATATTTTATCTAACCCAAAGGAAACTCTAAAAAAAAAGTATATCCAATTATAACAATATGTAACTGAAAAAGACAAATGCACAAATGTGAGTAAGTGTAAAGAAGGACACTACCATTAAGAGGTTAAAACAAACATGATATGTACGAGAAAATAATAGATGCGGGATGGAAGCTTTCTGTACAAACATTCTCATTTAATACGTTTTACAATATTTTGAAGCTCTCAAAGTGTCATGGAGACTCTGTAAAATATATTTAAATAGTATATTAGGTTTGATGTAATAAGAAAATCATGTAATGTGAACCATGCTGATTTTATTAAATTGCATCTCAAGCAGTCTTTTCAATTAAAATAGAGTTCCATGAAAGTTTCACTGCAAAATTGTAGAAAGTTAGAAGTAATTTAAATTAGTATTATTTTTAATGTCACGCAACTATTTTTACCCATAATGCCTCATAATATATAAGTACCGTTTAATACAATATATTTTTTTAATCATTATAAACAATCAATTTTCAAAAAAAAAAAACACTGCCAGTTTATTTAAAAATGTGTAAATTACAATATATTTTCACAGAGAAAAACTTCTCCAATTGTAATGTCAGTCAGACTGGATTAGCCCTGTGAGAAATTATACCCTGGGATTAAAGTTGATGAGCTTGATGATAAAGGAGAAATGCTAGTATCTTCTATTATGAAGAAAGGCAAATTTTGTGTCATGGCCAAACCCTAGGTATGCAGTGTGGGATTCCCAAGAACAAATTGTGAGGGACGTTTCACACCAAGACACATTGGTAATGGGTAGTGTTCGGCAACTACTTGTCAAAAAGTAGTTAACTACCAACTACTAACTACTCTAAACAAAACTAGTTGCAACTAGTAGTTAACTACTTTTTTCTGAGAGTAGTTGTAACTAGTAGTTAACTGTTCTCCAAAAGTAGTTAACTACTAGTTAACTACTTTTAAGTATAATTCATTCGAATTTCTATTTTTAAGCTTGTTTTTAAATATTTAATCCTAATAACTCAACTCAATATTATTTTTAATAATTATAACAATTTTAAAGAACTTCCTGTAAAACATTCAAAGATTGAATATTTCCAAATAACACTGAACAATTAATAAAAAAGAGAATATGAATAAAGACAAAACCTTTTTCTCTAAATTTAAGCTTTTAGTTTAATATGTATTTGTTTAATAAAGTTAATAATTTATGTGTTTAAGAAGTAACAATTTTTCAGCAGTTGTAAAATGAAGGGGTTTGCACTTAATATCAATTTAAATTTCTCCCTCTGCCCAACCCCCATTCATTAACAAAATATCTTTGTAACGCACATGCTTTAGAATTTAGATTATATTCCTTCAAATTGTGAAGGCAGGGTTGATATCTTTTTTATTTAAAAAAAATTAATAAAAATAGTATTTTTTAAATTTAAATCAGATTTTTTGGATTTTTTTAAGCAAAATATGTATGCGCACACAAATACAGTAACAAAGTCAGTTAATTATTTATGTCTTCAAACAATTTTAAGATCTTTCAGTTGAAATAATTATATATTACTAGTTTAAAATTAATTATTAATTAATTATATTATATAAAAATGTATGCTTAATAAACAGAGAACAACAAGAAACAGAAGAGAAAGCTTATATTTCTGGACTAAGTGTATTATAATTTCTTGAATACATACAAATAAGTTGACTGGACTATTATAATTTTTTGAGTATATACAAATTTCTTGAATATATAAACAGAGATGGCAGATATCACATAAAATGTTTACTACAGCTTAATCATTTTTATTATTTAAATGTTTCATCAAGAATACCAGTTTTGATGCCTTATCAACACCCAATCCGTTCTTTTGAGGGAACTATTCCAAATGTGGAAAAAATCTTTTCCAAAGGTCTGTTGATGCTTTTGCTGTAGTCAGCATGTCCAAAAGCTTAATGCTCTCTGATAAAATGTCATTCTTTGACACCTTAATGAAGCTATTCCCCTTTTCCCTAGAGGACCAGATGCATTAAGGCTACCATATAGTGAGTTAAAATTCTAATGAATTACTTAAACCCAGAATATATTAAAATTTATAATAAAAAAATATCGTTATTTTAATAATTTGGAATAAGCTGATATAAATAGTTTTTTTTAAATCATAAAAATCAATAGGGTCAGGTGGGGTAAAATGGGTCAATTTTAGGTATTTTCATATTTAAAGTTTCATAGCAACAAAACCAGAAACATTTCCCATTTCTTTTCAATTGCATCTTAACATTGAACTCCTTTAGATCAATTTTATGCTATTTTAATATTTTTTTTTTAATTATGAAATAGCTTAACTGAGCGTATAAAGTTGTGACCTGATTTACTCCATCATGGGGTAAAATGGGTCATAAAGCAAAATAATGCTGAAAACAGTTATTTATTACTTTGAAATTGAAAAAAAAAAGTAAGTAATATATTTAGCAACATTTTGAATTATAATTACATTGAAATTTAAAAATAATATTGTTCTAGATTGGTTCACATAACACTTCAACAACATCACTTCTCTCTACCATATCAACATGATCTTTTTTAGGGAAAACATTAAGAAATTTTTTTCTAAATTTCATTTCAATAAAATAAACAACGTACACTGTTTAAATTTAGGAATTTTCTGCAGTGAGGTGCAGCAGAATAAATTTTAAAACAATAATAGAATAGAACTAGCTAAGCCTAACCATGACCCATTTTATCCCATCCAAGAAAAACTGGTGCAAAAAGTCCAATATTTAATTATTTTTTTTACATGCTCGGCTGTAATTGTTCTCCAAAGTTTCTTTGTGCGGAAATCCTTTAAATTTGGGTTGTTATTTGATAAAATATAGAGATTTTCAGAAGTCGGTAAACCATGTGTTTAGCACACTATCATCCCAAAATTGCAAAAATATTTTTTTGTGTTGCCATATTTAAGAACCTAACTTTTTTTAGAATGAAAAATGTTGCCAACACATTGAAATATAACATAAAAAATATTGGTTTAAAAACTTCAATTTCAAGTTCTATTATTTTGAGATTTTTCTCAAGTGACCCATTTTACCCCATCCTACCCTATTTTGTCTAAAAAAGAATCATAAAAATCAGTTTTTTCTTTAAAAAATCATAAAAATCAGTATTTTTTTCCTAAAAGGAAAATCATAAAAATCAGTATTTTTTTCTAAAAAGAAAATCACAAAAATCAGTATTTTCTTCTAAAAAAATCCTAAAATTCAGTATTTTTTTCTTTCTTTTTGTTTTTTATGGTAGCTCAAACGCATGCATAGTACTGGAGTAGAGGTAAAGCTTCCCCATAATGAAGATTTGGTATTTAAATGAAACATCATCTTGCATGTACTTTTCTCCACCAGACCCCCTACCTGTTAGCCAAGGCCTTAGGATTGCTTACGCACGGGGAGAGGTAGTAGGGTCTACGGATTTTACATGCACATATCCCCAAGTATACATGGTGGTCTTCAGTGGGTATCGAACGCGCGACCTTCCAGGTGGAAGTCCGACGTGCTAACCACTAGGCTACCCACGGCCCATCTTGCATGTACTGGTGTAGGTGCCCGTTATTGACTATATTAGAAACCTTTTTCTAATTTGCGTAAATACTGCAATAAATATTGATTTTTTAAGAGTACTTTTTCATTATATAACATAATATTAAAAATACATTTGTGTGAGTAATATTCATAAGCTAAAACTTTAAATAATTTAATGCTTAAAAAATAGTTTTTTTTTTTTTTTTCAAAAAATAGATTTAAAAAATTTATTTTTGAAAGTAGTTGGAATTTTGAAAGTAGTTGTAACTAGTAGTTGGGAAAAAAGTAGTTTAATTAGCAGTTAACTACTTCAAAATAAAAGTAGTTACAACTAGTAGTTAACTAGGAGTTGTCACTAGTAGTTAACTACTTCTAGTTAACTACTGCCGAACACTAGTAATGGGTAATACCAGTAGTGTTATTAGGGGAAGGGGGGGGGGGCAATCCAAAATGAATTAAAGAGTTTTTAGAAGTGTATATGCTTGAATTATACAATTTTACTGGTGTTATTTCAATGTATCATAACTGAAGATAAATGAGTTTACCAAAAGTTACATCAAATAAATAAAATGGAATTTCTTAAGCTTTCTTGAGAAGCTTCTGTGAGCTTAGCAGGAAAAAAATCACGGTCAAGATTGTGCCACATTAAGTTTCAATGTGTTTTAGGGGCAGAAAAGAAAGTGGCCCCAAGCAGGTACAATGTTGTGCCATACTGAAAAATTTCCCCCCCTACCTTTCCATACAGAAAAAAATTACACCCAGCACTGAAGAGATGAGATGTGTAGGTATGTTGTGTAAAAATTTCAGAGGGATTGTGCATAACATAATAGATACATCTTCTAAAAAAATTCAAAAAGTGGCACAAAGTTGTCCCAGTTTACAGTACTGTATATATATATTCCTGTATGAGCCTACTTTTTATTCGATGAAAATACAACTTGAAAGAGGATGTGGGCTCATACATGGGCCAGAAATTTCTAAGTTTGATGCATGGCATAAAGATCTATCATATGGTAATAAAACAAAGATCTAACATATTAGGGTTGTTGTATTTAAATGACAAAAGATTACAAAAAAAAATACAAACACTATCACATTATTCATACATTAATCATCATCGGAGCTTTTTCTTCGAATTCACTTAGAATCTCAACTTTGTCTATAGCTGTCAGCAAAATCACTGTTGACATCTTCTTCCTCGGAATCGGATTCTACAGCACTCTTGATTACTAAACCCTTCATTAATATTATTTGCATTTGGGGTGGCGAGCAATTTCCCCCATTGCTCCCCAATCCACTATATCCATACTTGCATACTTGAGTACAGAAATTAGGGAAAGAATTGAATGAGACATAGTTTTAAAAGAAAGTATTATTACCTAAACTGAGATGGTACCATTGTTACCCCACACCTTCTTAATGCAAAAAGTTGAAGCGCTTCTTCTGGTTTTTTAAATAATTTGCAAAATACAAGAAATGCACAAACAAGAACTGCAGATGATGATTTTCCATCCTATATGCAAATTATAAAAGCAAGAAAAATTAACTTCAAACACAGTAAATATAATTATGTACAGATATACATGTATTTGCAGAATGAGTACTCAAGGCAGCCTAATTTTTAAAAATCACACTTTATAGCGAATAACACAGCAGTCCTCCAAGAAAAAACGATGTTTAGTTACTGTTACAAAAAATTGACAAAGATATTTAATTTGCAAACTTGGAATGGGAAATTTTATTTAAAAAAATTTAGTTTCTAAATGAATTAAAATAATTCACACTTCTTTACATTCATTATTGTTCAACTTTACTTTATAATTTTTTCACGTGTGTATAAGCAATGTTAAATGTTTTCAAATGTTAAAAACAAAAGTTTTGATAGGAAATTAATTGCCAACATGCATTATTATAATTTTATTGTTCATATATCAAGTGATTTTCACCTTGGTTTTTTTCCCCTTTTACCTCAAAAAATAATACGCAGATTGATTATGATGATTTTTTGCAGAGTCTAAAGAGCAAAGTTTAAAAACTTAATGCATAATGTCAAATTTTCCCTTTAAACTGTGAACAGAGGTAACAAGATAAAATCTTCCATCAATAGCTACCAGTCTGTAAATAATTATTGCTAATTAAATTAATAACAAGGATATTTTTAAGATTGGTACTTCATTTTCACACACAAAAAATTTTAAACTGTACATAGGTAAAAATGTGTCTGTTTAATGAGTTTTTCAATCTACACAACCCTTAAGGTGTACATAGAAAATTTAACACATTGAAAGTATCTGAACAAAACTGGCAAACACTGAAACTTTCTATAACATTCTTTAAAATGCTCATACAGAGGTATTAAGGAACTATATAAAAATTAGATATAATACTTTCAAAATTATATTTTCAATTAAAAAATCCTGTAACATGATTCTTATATCTTATTTACAAAATACTTCTGAAGCTTATATCTATGATCAACGGTTACAAAAATAAAGGCTAGCGAATAAAAGTATTTAATTTTACACATTGTATATATTTAACTTTTCAACCTACAGGGGAAAAAGTAGGAACAAAAGTAGGAATTTTTCTTTAAAAAAGTAGGGAAAAGTAGGAATTCAAAATACAGACGAAAACACCTACAAATGTAGGTACTAAGTTTGTTGACAGAATAAAAAAACACAAAAAAAAGGCAATTCAAAAAAAAAAACACGAAAAATATTAGTTTTCTTTAAATATTAAAAGTTATGAAATTGAAAACAAATTAGAGCTCTAAAGTGTTCATAATTCTTCCAGTTTCTTCCCCCTTTTTCGTAAGTACAAGTAGAAGGCATTAACACAATAAAAGCTCATTTAAATTGGATTCATCTTACACCAGAAGCTCTTTCGACAGTATTTAATTTCCATTCCTTTGGGGAAAAAAGCAAACAATTTTTTTGGTTGCACACAATACGCGACTCGGATTCTTCCATACATTATTCGATGTTTTCTTCAAAATAAATAAATCATAAAATAATAATAATAATCACATGAAGCAACTTTTTTTGCAGCAAAAGAGATTTTGCAAGAAACGCATAAAAAATGTTCTTTCGATTCCTCCTTCTCCATTGTGAACTTTGTTTTCTTAGTTGAATGGTTTGAATGTCATGTGAATAAGGTATTCCTTGATTTTGATGCAAAGAAACCTTTACACCTAGCCTTTTTATTTCTTCTTTTTTTTTTTTTTTGGTAGCTCATTTATTTCAAATTGAATAGTTTCATTTGCACTTAAAAAATTAAAAAATATTTAGCACCTAAATATCTTGCACCGTTTTCAGGGATGTTAGGGGCTAAAAAGGGAAAAGCTGAAATTCAATGTGAATAAATAACGCATGAAAACAATATTAAAAATACTCTTTTAACACAATTTAAGCATTTTCAGTTAGTACATTTATTTTAATATAAAATCAATTGTATTGATTTTTTGTTCCTTAACTAGAATATTAGGTTGCAATCTTCAGAATTTTTCTTTCTTTCAAAAATGATTATCGCTGTGATCAAACAAATGAATAAATCTTGCAAGGTTAACCTTACACTGTGCAGTGTTGTTTTTAAATAACACCTCTATTTTTTGTTCACTAAGATCTTGCTTTGTATCATTTTTAACAAGTCGCACATCCTTCCGTGTTATTTTGCATGTAAGATCATATTAGCTAATATCGTTTCCTTTAGGTCTTGTAAACTGTGGGTTCAAGGTTTATCTTTTTTCACAAAATTGCAAAACAGTTGATTTTTTTAAAAAAACTTTAAAAAAACAATAATTTATGTTTGTTTTTTTTTTTACAAATTTTAAGCAACAATTTTAATTTAAAGAAAGTTTTAAATCCCTTAGATAGTTTTAAAATAAAATAAATATAAGTTGTGCATAAAATTTCGTGAAAAATATATATTAGGACGCCTTTTTTACTTGCTGTTTGAAAACAACAACCGTAAAAAGATTTAAAAATATGCGCAGTGTAGGGGTAAAAACTACTGTTTTTTTCTTTTCTTTGCGACCTTTTTAAAATGAACCTTAATTTTCAGTAAATTATATTCTTTATGTTTATGTTAAATGTTTTTTTAAGCTGATTGTAACAGCTGTGTTACAATCCTATAAAATTGAAGCCGTTGTGTTACAATACATACTATAAAATTGAATAAAATCGACACATAAAGAAACTGTGATTCAAAATTTAATGTTATACAGGGTGTGTAGCAAATACTTTCACTGAAAAACAAGCACTTTTTAAGCACTCGAAAAAAAAAAAATATTTTAAGCACTCAAAAAAAAAAAAAAAAAAGATCATTTTAAGCTATGCACATTACCCCCCCCCCCCCCCCCGCCCCCCAATTGCCTAAACTGCTCAATATAAATAATATAAAATTTATATTGCAACATAACAGCAAAAAAAAAAAAGATGTAAATACATACCTGCCTAATATAAAGAAAAAACTGGTTTCTGACAAAAAGCTCAATTTATTCAACAAACCAACATAAAAACAATTACAGCATGATTTAAAATAAATGTATGCACTCTATAGTTACTCATTCTATTCCTTACCTTAAAGTGCCGAACAAGCCCCCCATCCCCACCCCTGTGATTTCCTTCAAATTCCTTTCTGTGAAAATACCGAATGAGTTCCCCCCCCCCCCCCCCTACAATTTGGATTCTCATTGCACTGACCAAGAGAAGCTCATGACTTCCATTATCAGCAGACAAAACGCCAAGGGATTTAAAAGTTTCCTGGAAATTGCAGAGACTAAACAAAGAACAAAGCTTTTCCCACTACCCAGGCAGGGAACTGGACCGGACAAAAAAATGACTTCATCAGTGGCGACCCAAGAAAAATGTTGACCACATGCTTTCGTTCTGATATGCTTCCATCTGAAATCTGGTAATCACATTAGTTATCTTTGCCTCAAGGCTTGCTTGGCCTTTTTTTATGGGGGTCATGTACGAGGGCCATATGCTTTTGTACCACCAAAGAAAACAAACATGGATGAAAAGTAAGCACATTTAAAAGCTTTTAAAAACAAAAGCAAACACAAGCACTTTTAAAAACCGATACGCACTCTGTTATAGGATTTGAGACAGATCATCCTCAAATATCTTGGAATTGCGTTTATATTTTTAAACTAAAGCTTTAATGAAAATAGATATAAATTTTGTTTTACAAAACCTTACCAAAAATTTAATAACTAACTGAAGAGAAAAAAATCTGATTCTTGCAAAGGATGCAGAAAGATTGTGCAGAGAAAAGCACATGTGCAAACTTTTGCGTGCAAGTGGAAAGTAGGCTTAAGTAATGTTAAAACATTGCAGAAATGAAGTAGCAATCTTTTAACATCTATTATTGGTTTTCAAAATATCTAGTTTTTAAACATTAGACAATACTACACTACAAATCAGAACAAAAATACAATATTTTTTCCAAAAAGCACATCACAAAAAATTGTTGCATTTCCAGGACTTTCAGGATTGTTTTTTAATTTCTTGGCATTTTCGCGAGCAGCAGAAACATTATGCACGGTATTTTTTTTTAACAAAAGTATGATTCCGCGAAAAAAAAAAAAGTGGTTTATGAGTGATAGCACGCATTATTTTTCAGAGCAAAATTGGAAGCACTTGAAACCCTGGTTAATTACTTCTTGCATAGAACGTGTACTTATCGGCACTGTTAGTTTCGTTAATTAAGCCAAATACTGGAATAAGTTTGTGCAAGTTTGCAATTGTTTTTTAAAAATTTTGTTATTTTCTCTTTAAAACAAGATATTTTTAACAAAAAAAAAACGATTTTTTGGAAAATTCAAACTTTGTGAGAAAAGCAAAATTTTCCGTAAAAAATGGGAAAAGTGGATCTTTAGTAAAAAATTTTAAGAGCAAATCCGCCGAACGGCGGTAAATTGGCATCCTTGCATTTTGAACATGCGTTGTTTTTAAAATTAGCAAGAGAATTATAAATAAGCATTTTAAAAAGAATAAAAAAAAATCTAATGGACGAATTTAAGATCAAAAATGTTTATTTTCCTACTATTAGTCGTATTTTCGATCGCGATTTTTCTAAAAGAGTTTGTCTTTTCATTAGTGAATTTTGTTAGTTGTTGCTTTTATTCTTAATTTATGATTTTACTAAGAATATATTTTGAGGGTGAAACTTATTCGATCTGGGTCACTTTGTCAGTATCTTACAGTATATAATTATTCAATAAAATAAATTTTGGGCTTATTAATATTAGTTATAGAAATTTGGTGTTTCATTCATTTTCCGACCCTACAGGCGTTTTTTTTTTCTTTATAAGTGAAAATTTAGAATAAAATTACTGTACATACTCAAATTTTAGTAGGATAATTTAGTAAAGGAAAAAAAAGCACAAAATTGGAGGAGGGGACGACCTATACACGAAGCAATACGCTAAAAAGTGTTTTGGAGCAACTCGATAATATGACCATTCTTCCGAATTCAAGTTCAAATATTTAGCTAAACACCAATAAAAATAATACTTAACATTTCTAATACAATTTTAAATCAAATAACTATTAACCACAGGAAAATATCCATTATCCAGAAAGTGTGAGAACCACAATTATGGCCTTTCATGGAGTCGACGAAGTAAAAATTGAAAAAAAAGCAAAATTGTAAATTTTGTAATTAATAATAAAAGCACTGCAAAGCTTTTGTGAAAGGTTCATCTGCGATGAAGTTTTACATTAATTGAAAAAAAAAATTGTTAATGCAAAAACAAATGTAAAAATGAAATGAACAAACGCACCGAAAAATAAAATCGCTTTACATGCAATTGTCAGAAAGATTAAGTTTTTTCTCCCTTGCGGGGGAAGTGGCAGTTGTATTAAGAGAGGGGGACATAATCACATGACACATGGCACCAGATCAGTCTTGGATTGGGAAGAAGGAAAGTCTAGACACTTGTACTTTTTAGGAAATGCAAAAATAATAAAGATATGTGCAAAAAAGTAGGAAAACTTTTAAAAAAAAGGTAAAATTTGAAAAAGTAGGACATGGTCAAAATTATTAGGAAAGTAGGAAGAAATATGAAAAAGTAGGAAGCGTACGAGCCCTGAACCTATAATAAAAATTCACCTTAAAATAAATATATTTATTGTTTATTTTAGTTTTAAATTTTTTTCCAAAAATAATGCTTAGTATGAATATTACACTAAATGTAACCAAAAAAGAAAAGAAAATTCAACTTACTAAACAATGAACAATACAAGTGTTTCTTGGTTCTTGCTTCAGGTAGAGATACATATTTCGACACAATGATATTAAAGTACTCAATGGCGGTGATTTCTTTGGTGGCCATCCAGCTTCACTAACTTTGGCATTGAATTTTACAGAAGAATAAGCTCTTCCAGACACATTATAAACAGCATAGTGGCCAGGATGTCTCGAATCTAACAAACCCCTGACATCATCAACATGATTTCTATAGGCAGATTCAATACCCTCAGCAGGGTAAGACATCACTATACAGGAGAAAAATAACTCATAATAAATGGGTTGCACTTAAAATAATGTAAAATTAACACATTTAAAAATTTTCTGAAAAAAAAAAAAAAAAAAACCTTAAAAAATGCCATTTTATTCATGTAATTCTAGCTGTAAAAAAAATGAAAGGAAAAATAGTGTGAGACTGTAAACTTTTTTTTTCTATATATATTACAGGGATTGCAATGGGAAATTTTTTTATAAAAAGGAACTTTTCATACAAAATATATTACAAAGAAAAAAAGCAGTTTAAAGAGGAGGTATTTTATTGACCCTTCAGAACTCCCACTGTGAGCAAAATACTCACACCAAGAACAAAAAATATATTATCTAGAATCCTACTTCACAGACAAAGGTGCTGCTCTGTCTAGCTTCTCTTTGTAACCTTCTCTTGCAGTCCCGATGTGTTTCACAATCATTAGTGTTTCTCTGACTGTCAACAGTGTCAGTTTGCTAGACAGAGTAGTCATGTGTAAGTGTTTCTTACTTTGTGCGAGTTCTGACGGTATTTTTTCTTAGAATATGAGTGTTTTTCTCATCAAGTGAGTGTCATGTGCTTTACTAAAAACTATTTTTTTTTTAATTTTATTTCATCAAATACTGACTCAGGTATGTACCCAAATGGACTAAAATAAATGAATAAATCAATTACATAGTATAGTTGTAGAAATATTTAAATTTCTTTGCACTGAAAAAGTGTTTTTATTTTCGAGGATGATTTTATGAGGAATGTTGAAGGTTCAACTGGCTCTAACTAAAAATATTTCTTATAAAAGTTATAAAATAGACATATATAGTTTGCAAAAACAATTTTTTCTTAGTTTTCATAAAGTACATTTTGTACCCCACAAATAAAAAGTACCAAAGTTGCTTAACATGATATTTCATGAAAACAGTACACCTGTACAATATATTTTGAATAGTATTATTATTTTGGGTAACACTTGGTGTTTAGAGTAAATAAAAATGATCTAGAAAATATTTCATTTACAGGGAAAGAAGTGAAAATTTGGAAGAAAAAAAAGGAAAGGTTCTGATGTTTGTCAGGCATTATGTATATGCATAACAACATAAAACTAAAAGAGGAAAAAAAAAACTTTCAAAACTAATATTTTGAAAATTGAAGAAAGAAGAATTGATAATTTAAAATATATATATAAGGAAATAAAATTATATCTTATTTTGATGGGGAAAAAATACCTAAATCCTTCCAGAACCAATTGAGCAGAGAAAACCACTGATTAATATACTCAAATTTTAGTTTAGAGCAAAGGAAATATCAGCTTGACAAGGCTTTCTTTCCAGTCTTTTACATTTTTTCAACCACTATGCTCTAACATTAATTGCTTCATTCATTAACTGCAGAAAACGCATTACGAATATTTTTGTCCCGGGAGGCGACTGTTTTCTTTGCTTGAAATTTCATCATTGCAGTAATAAAAGTGATCATATTTAAATTTTTCAAAATATTTGTTTGAAGAGTGACTTAATTGCTACATATTTAGTTTAGCTAGTACTGCTAAATTAAACACATTTAACAGAAGCTGAAATTCAAATTTGCCAACTAGTATTGTGATAAAAAAATAATTCATTAACTTTGTGTAAAGTAAACTGTAACAAAAATTTTCACTCTTAAAAACACACAAATAAGCCTTAAAGTGCAGACATATGTTGACACAAGATTGCTTGGAATATCCCTTGTTCAATGTGTTATTGGAGCTCCTAGATGCAAACGCATCCAAATGACGCATCATTTGGATGATACGTCATGGCGGGATAAGCACTCAGAGGGCTAAAAAATTTTGAAATAATTTTTTTTTCTCATTTATAGAAAAATAATTGACATTATTATCCTTTTTTCAGACTTATGTGATGTAAAAATTCAGAAAGGAAAAAATAAGTAGATAACTTACCAGCTACTCTAGAAGTTATGTAATTAAAATCCAAATCTTGGCGTGCAATAGACCTACAAAAAAGAAAAAAATCAATTATAAGCTGCACAAAACTAAAATTAGGATTCACACCAGCATGGCAACAATTGTTACCAAGTCATCAACAAATCAAATGATGCCAAATTCACATGCATGTAAGACAAATTTGTTGCCGAAAATATTTTATTAATTTTATGTGTTATTAATCAATTTGGATTTAGACAATCTTAGATCTGAACCTGCATATAGGCAGTTACATATAATCAAAATAAATATGTATAAAAGGTGTTTCTGTATGTTTTTTTTTTTTTTTTTTCTTGCAATTCTGTCTACGATTTTATATTTTTGGTTTTTGCACAACTAAATCATAACCTAGAAGTCTTGAATTACTAAATTTTCCTTCCTTATGGTTTTCATCCCTAATTATAATAGTATATATAAGTGTTAGGTTTGTGAAAAAGCTTTATTGGTTTTTGCTATCCTTTATTTGGAAAAACTATATGATAGTCCACTTCCTGTGCATTACCACTCATTTGATAGTACATGTTCTAAGCATGCACAGAATATGTTTCAAGCATCATTAGCTTATCTGTAAACATTCAAGGACATGCACTTATAGTAGCAAAAAGTTAAAATAAAATAAACTGTAAAAGTTTATACAACATAACAGCTTTTTTTTTTTTTGGAGAGGGGGGGGGGGGTGGATGGGGAAGGAGACACCTCTGGTAGAATAGAAATGCCACTGACATTTTTTTGCCCTTAAAATATTTAATAAGAAATGTTTAAAATTGTCATGAAAATAACACTACTTCAAAAACAGATTAAGTATTTCAGACAAAGAAAGAAATTACAGCCTTTTTACAGAGCTTGATCAGACTTGCTTTTCAGTGCTTGCTCAAAATCTGTGAGTCAGGCAGACTGACAATAAAAAAAAAGTAGGAGTCAATTTTTGGAAAATGCAAGTCAATTTAGAGGTAGAAAAGAGAGAGATGTTACTTTTTTAAATGCAACAACAACAAAAAAGACAACAACAAATCATAAAATTGCCATTAGATTAATTGCAACAGTAACTAAAATGCGCACATGCAGCAAGATAATTGTGCCAAAATGATATCAAGAGTCCATAAAAATCATAATTACAATATATACCACAATAGATCTACAAATTCCCATTAGAAGAAGAGCTGTATTCTGTTTTAAATTGTCCATCAGATGAAGAACAACTGTCCCCGAATATTTCTGCTTCAATAAAGAAAAAAATTTTTAAATCCCCCTATTTCAATAAAGACAACTATTCTTAAACATCCCTAATAGAATAAGGACATTAGTCTCAAAAAATCTCCATTAGAATAAAGACGTCAGTGACTAAAAATACCCATTAGAATACTGACCTTCAAGAGCTAATGTTCCTAAAATTACCAACAGCCCATCTTAAATTCCCCAAGGATAGTTCCTATAAATCCGGCTTGCAAAATCGTCAAAGGATTTCCTGAAAATTCAATTAAGTAGCACTTTCATAAAATTCGGATAAAAACGAAAGAAAGGAAAGCATTATTTCCAAAGGCAAATGCACATTTAGGTTAGAAAATGTTTAGTACTGAACCAATCCTGACGTGTGAAATTTAAGTTGATAGAAAGAAATAACTAAATTCTGTCCAAATAGTGCCAAATAGACACTAAAAAAAAATAAGTAAATGTTTTATAAAATAAAGCACTTGAGATCACTTCAAACATGGAAAGAAAAATCAACCTCATGATAAAGTAATTGAAAATCGTCTGCAGTTTATAATCCACAAAATATTCATAAAAATGAGATGAATTTTTAGAACTTCGTTGATAAAACGGACACTCTACCATAAGAAATAATATGTTTCATGAAATTGTTGAACTGGTACCATAATACTAAATCGCTAAAAAACAAAGAAGGATCAACCTCAAGGAGTAATTAAAAATCGCCTGCAGTACGCTAAAAAATTAAATGAATTTTTAGAATTTGTTTCACTCATAAAACGGCATGAATAACGATAAAACAGCATTTTTTCAATCTTACGTTAACAAAAATCATCTAGTTGACGACAAAAGTAGTATTTATTTTGGAGAAAACACGCAAATTGAGCAGATAAATTCAGAGGTAAGCCTCGTTTTAAAGTTCGAAAGCTACTTTAAATGAATATTGAGCGTGTTCTATTTGTTCTACGAACTTCACAAAGAGATAATCTTGTGCAGTTTTTTTACCGGCATTCATATGCTGCAAAAATCGTAAACGTGGGATGTTTCTTCGACGAGATAAACCCAAAATCAACAGTTTTGCTTAAAATTGGAATAAAAAAAGAACAAATTCGAATTGTAGGAAAAACGCTTCGAGGTGCACGAGGACCTGTAAACAAAATTTCGTGCTTCTGGACCGTTCCATCTCGCCAGAAGGTGATCGACAGACAGACAGACAGATACACACGCACACAAACTTTCGGTTTTATTTATATAGATTAGTACATAGGTTCTCAGCGTGGGCGATAACGCCCTCTTGTGGGCGTTTGAGACTTTCAGGGGGGCAGTACAAGACCCAGAGAAAGTTATGGGGCATTGAGATGACACGGAGGGGCATGGGCAGATTAATTAAATATAGCCTAAAATAGACTAAACATGCTGATTATGTACTGACAAAAGTATTAGGTTTATGGTCGATTGTTCAACGATTTCTGATAGCATTTCCCTCTTCATATTTAGCTGAACGTGCCTATAGTGCTTAGCAACATTGATAACCAAAAAGAGAAATTGGCTCCATATTACTGAAAGCGGCGACTTATGATTGTTTGTAAGTAAAATCAAGCCTGATATTAGCAAATTCCTTAAAATGCATCAAATTCAACCTTCTCATTAGTTAAGTTACGAATTCGATGTCTGAAAATGTTAACAAAAATACTTTTCAATATAATTAAGTATGCATTTTGATTGCTCTCATTAAAATAGTCTTCCTTAAGAACAGAAATAGGATAAGGTCATATTCATATTACACAGTTAAAAATATTTTCGTGGGAATAGCTATTTCAGATTCGAAAGTAAAAAAAAAGGGGGGGGGGGGGGGCTTTAGAAGAAAAATATTCTCAAAGTGGGCGGTGAGAAAAAAAGGTTGAGAACCTATGGATTAGTAGAAAGGAATCCGTGGATAACCTATTACTTTTTTTTTATTTTTAGGGTGTGTATGGTACTCTAACTCTGCCACAGGTTATATAATAAACTTTTTTTTTTTTTTTTTTTTTTTTTTGAGTAGTTATTTAAAACAGATTTTTAAGTACAGAAGACATTGCTACATCACCAATGCTTTCAATGTTTTCAAGGTGTAAAAAAAAAAATTGGATTTGCTTTTTTAAAATTTAAATGGAACTTTTTTTATTTAAGCCCAGATTGTATTTCAAACCATTAACCATAACATGAGACTGACAGTCTGAGAAATATGCAACTAAATTTAATATTTTTTAAAGGCAAATAATAATTATACATTTTCAAAAAATGCATATTTGTGCCAGAAATTTAGAAAATAAATAAGTCAATATACTACCTAAACATAATATATTATACTTTAAATCTAATATCTATATTTGTTGTAAAACAACATAATTATTACAAAAGTTCATGCTAGGAGCATTTATATGGCTGTTTATCCCCATGCATTCTTTTGCAGCAGCCACAGTTTTTCATGATTGAAAAGTTGACATAGATACTAAAATTTCTCTCTCAAACAAAATTTTACATTTCTTAAACAATATCCTGTTACTTAAACAATTGGCTGTTAAATCTTTTGCTTTGTATTTTAGGAATAAGAAAAGACAGAAAATGAGCATGTGGCAATGCCTGTTTGTTCATACTTTTCTTAAAAAGCATGCTGCTCTAAGTTATTTTCTAGATTTTTTTCTTTTTTTTTTTTTTGAAAAATTAATTGTAACAGCTTCAACTAACGATGAACACTGCTGTGACTTTTGCACATACATAACATCATAGTTCTCCTTTCTGGTTGTATCTGAAATTCAATAAAATGATGGAAAGCTTGGAAATGTTTACTGATGAGTCATTTACAAAAGTTTGTTTCTGCAATTCTAAGCAAAAAAAAAAATAACAAAATTATTTCCGGCTTTGATTTTGTTATGAAATTTGATTACGAACTACAACATCAAATCTCTTGCAAGACATTAATACACAATTTAAAAATAAAAGGAACTTACTGTTGAACAGTCTGCATAACACGCGAAGATTGCTCCTTGAGATTCTTAAGAAAGCTACCAGCTCCTCCTTTTAAAGAGCCAAACAAACTCCCACCAGCAGCAACATTATTTGCTTGTGAGTACGCTGCATCTACATGTGTTGGAGGGGGAGGTCGAGAGGGAGGCACCACAGGTGAAGTATTGTTTTCAGCAATTTGTGGAGGTGGTGGTCTGCTTGGAGCTTGAGTAGGAGGTGGTGGCCTGTTTGGAGCATGGGCTAAAAGTAGATTCTAACTTAATAGTGCAAAAATACATTCCATAATGAACGAAACTAATAAGAGTTAATATCATCTACTAAAAGAATTAAACAACAAAATTGAAAGTTATTAGACTATAATATAATTGGTAGTAAAGAAATCATATAATATACATCAGTATCAATAACACAGGTCCAACCTAATGCAACTTGAACCAAACTCGCTAAGAGTTGAAGGAACATCCAAATCAAATGTAAGCAATGCTATTTCCTCGAATGAATTTAAAGAGATGGCACTTATATTTTCATGCAACAGCAATTTAATAACAGCTTGTTATATTATGCAATCTATTATTGGATGTTTCAAATTATGTGCCATTTTGCTGTTTGATGAAGGTTATTTGCATGCTACTTAGCTAACAGCTTGGATGTTTAATGAGTAGATTCAACTGAAACGCGTTCGATGAAATCTAAAATGATTGAATTTTCAACACGCATTCGACCATTTTTCAAAACTGATCTAACATTGGCATTCAACTTGTTTCCTGGACTTCGATCAAAACGCATAAGGTTGCCATTGAATGCTTTACTTGCTCAACGTCTCGTCACATGACCGGAACTTTAAGCTGGCCAATGAAAAAATTGAATGAGAAAGCTATTTTAATTGTAACCTTATCTGTTGGTGTTTTGTGTATTGTTTTGGCTTGATCCGTTTGTTTTTCTCTGCTGTTCCCTGTGTTGTTTTCTGCTGATTGCTAATACACAATAAGTCACAAAACAAAAATATTAGTAGATATTTTCAAGGAACTTCGGGGGGGGACTTAATAAGGGGAGAGGGGGACAATCGTATTCTGGTAGAACATCAACAAATGCCTTCGTCACTCTGACAATTTTCCTCATTACTGTATTTTATAATGTCCTTAAAAATATGTTTTCTTCAATGATACTTTCAACAGATCCAGTAAAGTAGACAAAATCTAGTATGTAAAAAATAATTGCACGTAATTAAAGCACAAATGAGCATTAAAATACAGTCGAACCTCGTTAAACCGCCCCTCGGCGAACCGCCACCCTCGCAGTTCGCCAACAAAAGCTAAGAAAAAAAACATGCTCTATAGAAATATAATGTAAATTCCCTTCCTAAACCGCCACCCCGCTGTTCGCCAACCGTCATTTATTTTCGGTCAAAATTGTATCCTTTGTATGATAATATTACAGTTTAAACCGCCATCCTGAAAATTCATGGGAAATAAACCATTTACAACAGCCAACGGCCACATGTCTGAAAAGGAAATCATGAATACATCCCATGCTCCTATCTCTGATTGATCAGCAGTTAAAAAAAAATGCCACTAAGCAATCCAGCTTCTGTTATCTCTCTTCCCTGTGACACTCCCTCCCCCTTCACACCCAGTCACCAAAGTGCATTGTTTCCAATGTTCAAACAAGTACCTGGTCAGAGTTAACCTTTTCCGGCACGGGTCATTAATTTTTTTAAAATATAATGAAAAAACACTATGAATGTGATCAATTGGTTACCTAGACTTAGATTTTACAGTCAAAAAATTTTTAAACTTGCCTCCTTTTGCAGAGGGTGGTGTCCCTGTTTGGGGACACTGCCCGTCTAGAGCATGTGATGCAAAAACATTTTACGAAATAATTGTGCAAATTCTTTATGGCAATAGCAGTAATTATAAATATTTTAGACATTTAAACACTGTTTATTACTGATCTTACTAATTTAAGTCATTAAAAATATTAAATATAAAAAAAATGTAATATGAGTATGTAGTTATAGGCATTTATAATCATATTATTTTTTATTTTTTTTAAATTCTGCATTGAAACAGCTGTCTGTCTTCCCAATAAGCAAACCCAAGACTAAACAGAACCCAATATAAACAAAACTCCCTCGAAACAGATGAATTTTCGCTCCCTTTCATCGAAAGTATCCAATGACGCCATGTTTCATGCGAAGGCCGAATCGAAGAATCAGATGCTGTAGACGCGCGGTGTCCCCAAAAAGGGACACCTTTGGATCAATCGTTCTGCTGGGTTCGAAAATAAATTTTAATCTTATACAATAATTTGAATGAACACCTTGTGGATATTTCTGGAAAATGGTGTACTGAATCAGCTGAAATTGTATATTTTAATCTCTCAAAAAAAATCTCATGTTTTAGACTTAAACAAGAAGTTCCGTCTAGAACTATACGAGCCTACTTTCCCGTATACAACAAATTCAAATTTATAATCTAGCTATCTCTTTCTCTCTCTTTCTTATTTATCTTTAGTTCTAATTATTGAAAATATACCTTTTTCAACGGATAATACATATTCATTCACTCACTCATTCATTCTTTCATTTATTCAGCCATGCATTTATTCATTCATTCGTTACCTCATTCAAGTGTTTATTCATTCATTTACGCATTCATGTATTTATTCACTCATTTATTTATATTTTCATTTATTCAATAATTTATTCATTCATTCCAAGCAAATCGGTCCGTTAGATCAGGATTTATATAGGGTTGAAATTTCCCCGTAAGCTCTGTGTTAATTTTTTGAACTGTTCAAAAATGAACAAAAACTGTTCAAATCAATATTTCACGCCGAGAACTCCTTTCAATAAGCTTTCAATAGGAACTTGGCTCTTGTGCCCAGAGTTTACAGAATTTGCTTCAATTTTGTCCATAGGCGCTAATGTTAAAATTTTTTAAACTGTTCAAAATTGAACAAAAAATTGTTCAAATCAAAAAGTAAAATATAGAAATGAGATGTCCTCGCCGAGATCTTTCGAATGCAAAAAGAATTTTTCCAATCGGACAATTCGTTCAAAAGTTATTAGGGGGGGACAGACCGACAGACAGACAGACAGACCGACAGACACACTTTTTCCCCATCTCAATACCCTACTTTCAAATTTTTTATTTTTCAATCTTTATTTAATTACTTTACTTATTTTTGACTTTTCTTGATTTTTAACAATATTTT
The DNA here is from genome assembly GCA_038502835.1 of Octonoba sinensis. NCBI lineage: Eukaryota > Metazoa > Arthropoda > Arachnida > Araneae > Uloboridae > Octonoba > Octonoba sinensis. The sequence goes on along the minus strand of CM076606.1, from coordinate 7,933,264 downwards.
CACGATACATTAAGCCTTCTTTCATGCTTTATTATTATTTTTTTTTACTTTTACGGGAAAGTAGGCTAAAAAAGAGGTAATTTTAACATTAAATAAATCCAATAAAGGGAGCCATATTCACTTGTGCTGCCATCTAGACTTCAAAAAGAGAATGAATTGATACTTTACCAGCAATTTTTTTTGGTTTCAAAGGTAAAAATTTTTTTTTTTAGAAAATTTTGAAATTGGTGGTCTTTTTTGCGACCACCGCGCCGGAAAGGGTTAATACCTGGAAATGTAGATTTCACACACCCCTTTTCAGCTCTTGAGATTTCCCAGCTCTGCTTTTCTTAGTACCCTCTTCTCCTCTTGAAAGGTTGGAGTTTACCCCGAACTGAGGTGTCGAAACATGCGGGTCCATCCCCCAAAAAATTTCCCTCTGTTTTCTTGGAATTGCATGCCAAAAGCAATTTAAACCCTTCTGCTAATTCCGAGAAACTCCAGTTCAACATGGTGACTGACAAAAGCATGCTCATCAGCCCCTAAATGTTAGCTTTTGTGTTGTACCATGTTTCATCTAGTGTTGATTTCTTGGCAATGCATGAAACCCAGTTCTAAAGCGTTTATTCTTGTGAGACACAGGCTTTAGCACTTTTAGGCACGCCTGATTAGTATTTTATTAGTCTATAACACCTTGTTCTTTTGCTTCGTTCTGCAAAAATGTCAAAGCCAATGCAAGAAACAATTACGATTTTCAAAGCAAAACCAATTTTAAAAGCGCAAGTGGGGAATTTATCGCCAATAATTTTTTTGCCATTCTGATAAATAAAGAAATAAAATTTTTAAAAAAACCATAGAACCACCGAATACAAATTGTAGGAAAAACAAAAATGGCTAGGGATACAAAAATCCTTACATGGTGTTAACTTAAAAAAAACTAACTTCAAACAAAACTTCTTTAACTAGTAAGTTTATTTTCTATTTATTTGTGAAATTTTAATTTAATCTATAAACATCAAGGTGCTACTAATGTTCAAGTTTCAGTTTGAAAAAGAAAAAAAGCAGTTTGGAAAATTATCATAAAAACAGGCATTTTTGAAAGGATCGGTGAAACCTCGTTAAACTGCCACCCTCGACTTTCGCCAACGTTCGGCCCCACATTAAGGTTGGTGGTTTAACGAGGTTCAACTGTAAATGTTTTGGGATTGCTTGGAATCCAGAAACATGTCTGCATTTTAATGCTCATTTGTGCTTTAATTATATGCAATTATTTTTTACAGTTTACTTGTGCAAAAAGTTCCTTTATTATTTTTAATATCTAGATTATTTTAAAAAACTGCTTAGAATGGTGTAATACAGAATAAATATTTTTTTTAAATATTCTTAAAATAATGAAATTTTCAATAATGAATAATATTTTTTCATTCACTTTATTTTAGAAATGTACCTACTGCTTATGTATTTTACAAAACTTTAATTACTATTGTAAAGAATTTAAAAATGTAAAAAAAAAATCAAAATGAACATTTCTTTTATCACTAAGCCAAATGTTTTGTTAAACCTAGATGATTTTTTTTATGTATGAAACCTAATTAATTATGTGTAGTAATACAACTATCATACATTGATAAAAAATATTATAATGATAATAAACCTTTTACTTTTTCGTTTTTTTTTTTTTAAACAGTGAAAGTATTTAGGTCTGTATTTCTTACATTGTAGACATTAAAAAGGATTTCAAAAAAGCATTCTGTGCACTTGCTGGAATAAATAAGTAAAATAATTGTAATAATGATTAATAAATGAATAAGCAAGGAACTATAGCAACCCTATATGAGGCAGCTAGAAGCAAAGGGATGTAAGTGACAAAAGTAACATTTTGTGTAAAACTCGTGCTAAGCTCGGTTCATATTTAAAATTCTAGAAAAATTTCAAATAAATACACTGTTGGCCACAGTAAATGCAACACCCTGAAGGAAGCATGCAAATAATATGAAATTTACAACATGCATTAGCGGAGGTGAGATATGCAAATGATTAGAATTTCAGAGCAGCCGCACATCACACGCACCTCTGGCGCCACTTCAAAGCGCTATTTAAGGCTTGGAGATTTTCGACGATTTCAAGTACGGCAATTGTGTCTTTCTTGTGAGTTTTTGTTTTTTTTTTTAAAGATCAATTATGTCTCGTAGAAAACAACGATCATCTTTTGATCAAGTATCCGAGTTCGACAGAGAAAAGATAGTGGCCTATCGAGATTGTGGATTATCTTTCAGGAAAATCGGTAGTCGTGTTGGATGAAACCAAACAACTGCATTGCAGATATGTGATTGTTGGATGCAGGAGGGTACGATGGACTGACGTGATCGATCGCACCCACCTCAGGGCACCACTTCAAGTGATGACAGGCATATTGTGCAAATGGCAGTAACAGATCGCTCAGTCACATCATGAACCATAGCACAGCAGATTCAGTTTGTAACGCATCAGGGTACGATGGACTGACGTGATCGATCGCACCCACCTCAGGGCACCACTTCAAGTGATGACAGGCATATTGTGCAAATGGCAGTAACAGATCACTCAGTCACATCATGAACCATAGCACAGCAGATTCAGTTTGTAACGCATCATCCAGTGTCTGCGCGTACCATTTGACGCTGTTTGCAGCAGAGTGGTCTGTGCACAAGACGTCCATTGCTTTGTCTACTCTTGATGCAGAACCACAGACATCTCCGCCGCCAATGGTGCAATGAAAGAAGGATGCGGACGGCAGAATGGAATGAAATTGTCTTTACTGACGAGTCACGCTTCTGTCTGCAACAACACGAAGGTCGGATTCGTTTCTGGAGATACCGTGGAGAGAGGATGCTGAACAGCTGCGTCATGCACCACCACACTGGTCCTGCACCGGGTATTCTGGTATGGGGTGGTATTGGATATCACTCTCACACTCCTCTAGTACGCAATGCTGGTACTCTAAACAGCGAGCGCTACAGTTGTAGCGCTGGCTGTTTAGTTGACAGCCAGTTGTGAGGTGTTGGAGCCAGTTGTCCTTCCTTACCTTCCGGGCTTGCCCACAGCCATATTTCAACAGGATAATGCACAACCACACATGGCAAACTGCTTGGTCTGCTGTACCCCAAGAACACATCCAAAGTCTCTCTGAATCAATGCAGAGACGTGTGGCAGCGGTGATCTCCCAACAATGGCGGCTACTCTGGCTACTGATTTTGGCAAGAACCACCACTTCACAGAAGTCTATAAATTTAATCATTTGATACTTGGGCAACATGTTATCTACAAAATAAATTTTGTTGTGATATCTCTTGTCTTTCTTGGTGTTGCAATTTGTGTGGTCAGCAGTGTATTTTCTTTGTATTTCGATCCTTTTTGTTTGTATTAGTTTCAATATGAAGTATTTCCAATGATTCAGCTTGGCGCAGGATGTTTTAGAAAAATCCTTTGCTTCCAACTAGGTACACTTTGCAACTAAATGAGTAGCGTGTTTGGTTCCCCCATTTTCATCCTTTTCTGAGTACTAAAAACCACTTGTTTGCTATAAAAATTTATTCAAAGCTGCAAAATTTCAATAATAGACTAAGAAATATTAAAAATTGGTCTAATTGCATACAATAAAAGTTTATGATTTAAGTTTCTATAATCTGAATCATTAATTTTGTCCAAATCATTTTCTAATTTAGGTATTGCTTTGACATATGCTGCGGTAGATGCTATTTCTCTCTTTCTTTTTGACAAAGTTTTCCAACTTTAGGGTAACATATGTAGTGAATATTCCAAAGTTAACAGTTCTTATTCCTACTGAATTGTATCTTCCTATAATCCATACTTTTCTTTGCTCATTAAATGAGTTCAATTATATTTTATATTTCCTCCCACTAGTTAGTTTTTACGAGTGGCAAATAGCAGCAGGCAAGGAAATAACTTTATCATACCATTTAGAATAATTTGATTTAGAAAATATATAAGCTATTAAACCATAGGCAAAGGGAGGGGGGGGGGATTGCCTTCAGATGATCTAATGACTTTATTTATGTTTTGTTAACAACAAATTTGCATTCTTTTTCTTTTTTCCCAGTAAATAGATCCTCTGCATTATGTATTTAAAATAAATGAAACATGAAACAAATTGTTTTTAGCCGGCAAGCGAAGGTAAATGCATTCACAACCATTTGCCTCTAAGCAGAATGAAGCATTCGTTTAGTAGTTTATCTAAAACATGCTGTACAGCAGAATTTGTTAGGTTTACCACTCTTTACCACAAAACATACGGATATTTCCTCTATTATTTGCATTCGTTACCTCCAAACTCTCAATTTTGTCTCTTACATCCCTTTGCTTCTAAGTGCCTCATATGTCGTATGTACTTCTGTCAACAAAAGTATTGAACTTTTAAAGCACTTTCCAAAATAATTACTCGATTGCACAGTTAAAAAATCGGCCCTTAAAATTCGAGCGTTTAGAATTTATTAAAATGATTGATAATCATTAAGCTACTGCTTTATTTACTTCTTTACATGTGCGTATTCAGCATTTATTTATTTCTTATGTTTTAATATAAATGAAAAACCCTCCGGTAACTCTATGACGTTTTGTATGCCAGTTTTCTGTCCCGCTTATCACAAAAAAAATAGAAATGTCTCTCTGTCTAAGAGATATCTTTCAATAAATTCTCGTTCACTCAAATCTAATGAATTGCTTTGAATTTGCAAATATCATGGAACTCCTTGCATTCTGCGACCTTTGATCGCTAAAATGTCCGCCATTACTGTACAAAAATCAGTCGAATTGTCAAAATGCTTGAATGAAAGTAATTGAGTAGGTCACGTGGTATGAAATTATTGATGCATTTCAGTTGAAGGTGGATTCAGAGGCGTACGCAGAATTTTTTCAAGGAGGGGGGGGGGGGGGGGGCATAATTTTCTGAAACTACTAAAAGAAATTTGAGTATGTAATAAAGCACTATTATTTAGGGCTCAAGAGGGGGTTCAAACCCCTACCCACCCCCCTGCATACGCCAATGTGTGGATTCAATGATTTCGATTGAAGCATTTGATAGAAAAGAGCAAAATGGACGGAAAGCATTTCGGTTAAATCCATACATAAAATTTGGAACACGCAGATGAAAGAAGTTATTACAATGTAGAGCTCACAATATTTTTCTTAATACATGGTGAAAAGAACAGAATCCAAATGAAAACTAAGAAGAAATTCTTCAAAGGATATGTTAGAAAGGAAATAGATAAGTTTAGGTAAACCGAAATTCCTTCAAATCAAAGTCAAAATATTCTATGCCAGTGACATCGTGTTAATTTAGAAAATGTTCTGAACATGAAATACACTTTTGGAAACATAACTGAGGTGTACGAGTTTTGCTAGAAGACTTTCTGTCAAATATGAAAGTTTTTAGGACATTTCGGAAGATATAAATTTTTTATTCCAAAGAATTGTGTGCAATATAGAACGTTATTTCCGACAGAGAATCGATAAGGGACATATAAAATACCCCAAAAGGATTTTGCAAAAAAAAAATTTCTCTAGTTACAGACTTTTAAGTTTGGAACAAAATTGGCTGTTTTCAGAAAATCAGCAAAGCACTCACTTTTAAAATGGCCTGTTTCAAAAGTTTTTAATTGATTCAAATAATTTTTTTTTCTATAAATAATGATAGGATGGTATTTTATTTAGATACTAATTTTAAAAATCTAGTTGGCTTTACTGATAAAGAAAAAAAAAGTGTTTTTGAAATGAAAATATTGCATTTTTACCGATTTTATGATTTTTTTTTCTTATGAAAGAAATTTATGCTTGACAAAACAAAGGTGGCAATCTAAAGTGCGACTATACGCACCCCAACGATGATAGTTTGCGCCATTTTGAAAGTGCATTCTTTCAAAAGCACAGCATGAAAGTTAGAATTAATATTTTGAAAATAATGAAAATAAAATTTAGTGAATGAATTTAAGATAGTAATTGGGCAATTTTCGTGCTCATATTCAAGAGTGGTCCACTTTTGCAATCGCAATTTTTGTAAACAATTCGTTCTTGAGATTTTTTTTTTCTGTTCCTTCTTTATAATTTCAATGACAATCCAAGTTGGGGGGGGGGGGGGGCGGATAATCGGTATTTTGTAGTAAAGGTGATTCGCGGAAAAGGGGGGCTTGTTTGGTATTTTACGATAGTTCGTAACGAGCAAGTGAAGTGAACTTAAGCTTGGAAAGTGTTTCTAAGATGCTGTGCAAGCCCTAGGAGCTGTGTAACCCCAGGTTCGTGAGCAGGGGGCTGGTTCTCCTTACTCATCTATAAACATATTTGTAAAAATAAAAATACCAATAACCTTACAAATGCGATGAGGCTATAATGTTTTACAATGGTGTTTGAAATGATCATCATATTTAATAATCAGACAAATAAACTACTTTAAACATTTTCCATCCATCAATTACAAAAATTCTCATATACAGTAAATGAAAAGTATAATATTTGTCAGTAACACTAATATTTCCGACATTCAAAATGTAATTGGTCTTTTCAAAAGCTCATTTTTGTTTCATGCAAAACAAATATTTGCTGGAAAGTTGGTTATATGTCACACAGGCGAGTAGAGACAAGAAAAATTTGTTCTTCCCTACTAATGCACATACTGTTACACTTGTCTTAATTATAAAACTATTATAAAATATGTTTTTAATATTTGAGCTAATGATTACTAAAACATTTCATAAAGTATATCTAAAAGCATGTTCATTTGATGGTTGTTGATGAAATAAAATATTACTCAAACCCATTTTTATTAAATTATTTAAAATATATACCTGGACTAGAGGAATTACTGCCAACTGGCTGTCCTAAATTTAAAGGTGAATCCAGTTTTATGTGCCTAGCTTCAGCTATTTCTTTTAATCGATCGATAATTTCACTCACTGTAGGTCTATCAACAGGATTTAATTGCAAACAACCCTCTGAAATATACAATTAAAATTAGCAATCAATCACTTATTTGTTTAAACAAGCTGTAAAAAATATAGTTAAGAAAGCAATATTGATAAGCAGAAATAGCAAATTAAATTTTAAAAACAACATTGCATTAATTAGTATCTGGTAAAGCTAGCAAAGGGGCTACAGTGAGTGGTTCTACACAACATTGCAAGTGCTGCAAATTGGATTTCTTAGTATAGTATGCTTCTCATCAGCTTTTCTGGATTATAAAATACTGCAGATTAAGTTTGCATCATCAGTTTAATTACTTTCATATATACATAAATGTGAAAATAATGTAACTGATTTTGAACGTTTGAGTTTCCATTTCAAGCAAACCACATAGAATATAAACAGGCGTTACCTTCAAATGAAAAAATGTTGTTTTAAATGGTGTAATATCAGTTGCATAATATTGATATATACATTTCTCATATATATAAATCCGACAGCACCTGAAAGCTTGGGAAATAATAATCCCAATAATCACTTTTTTACTAAGGCTGGAGGGAAAATATTGAAGGCTGTTGACGGTTACAGCCTTCAATATTTCCCTCCTGCTTTTGTAAAGAAGAGCTTATTGGAATTATTATTTATCAAGCAATTAGGATCAAAAGAACTTGCAACACCAAGCTTGCCTTTGACAGCAAGATTGCTTTGCTTAAAAAGAAGTTAGTGCTAAAAATCACTACCACCTTTTTTCTTTTATTGTTAAATAGTTTATTATTCATTTAGAATAAAACTTTTTAGGGGGACCCCATAAAAAGTTTCATTCCAAATTTTTTTCTAAAAGATTTATTCTAAATGTGGCGACACCACAAATAACTGCACCAAGTGACACCTTGTTTTAACATCATTGCATACAATACTGTAGGGAGAAGGCAAAAACCTTACAAATTAAGAGTTTGTTTTAACTTTTTAAAAGGCTGTGGGAAGCATACTTCTCATCAAACTCATCAACCTATGAATGTTTCTATAGTAAGCTATTATGATACTTCCGATTGGAAGAAGTTTGTAAAGATTGAAAAGTATATTTTCTACTAAGTGCATCAGTTTTTAAACGTGAGAGGCATAGTCCACCTCTCAGGGGCACGGGTCATAAAAAACATGCTAATTTTTTTAATGACCTATGTGAATTTCCATTTCTGAAACTAATCTAAATTTTAAAAAATATTTTAATATACCAATACCAAAAAAAAAAAAAAAAAGTATTTGTAAAAGATTAAAGAAACCTAGACAATGAAATTAAACTTGTTTTTATAGAAGTTTTGCTATTTAACCAGGAAACAACAGTGTTACAATCATAAAAATAAGTTAAATGGTGCTCACTCAAAAGATCTTAGTCTAACATGTTTTTTGGCATATAAACTTTTTGCCCTCGGTTGTCTTTTCTCGAGCTATCTATTTGTAAGTGTGAGCAAAAAGAAAGAGATGAAAACACATGTGCTCCTTCACTCCCCCTCCCCTTTCCACTTTTTATAATAGTTAATCTAAATATGTTTAGTTGTTTAATAAATAAAATAAAGATGAACAAAAAATATTGATACTTACTGATCAAATCATGAAGTACTTCATAATCTGTTATATTAGATGGAATGTTATAATTAGCATTTAAAATTCGAAGTTTGGCTGAATCTTCAAATGGGTGCTCTCTGAAGCACAGTAAAAATAAAATGCATCCCAAATCCTTAAAATAAATTTATGAAATATTAGAGGTTTTCGAATTAAATTTTAAGTGCCAAATTATGCTTTACGGGATAATTACAAAAATTAAAATGTAAAGTCAAACTTTAAAGTTAATAAAAATTGTAATTTCTTTAATATTTTTAAAATACAATTTCATAAAAATAACTATTTCATTTTCTGTCTGTCAAAAAACAAATATATGTAAAAAAATTCTTTATGAATAATATTCTTAAAATACATATATACCAAGAATATAACACAATACAAGTTCACATACAGTGTAACCCCGATTTAACAATTGTCTGTGGACTGTTAAATGCTATCGATAAATTAAGGAAATATAACATTCACAAATCCAACCTGGAACTCTTAAAACCTATCACTAATTTAAATCATTAAATCAAGTATCATTAAATCAAAGACATGCTATATTGATAATTTAGCATTTTATGTTCAAAATGAGGGAAAATGTTAAAAAGTAAAAAGGTTAAAAATGGCAGACCAGTTTCAAAGGCAATCAGCTCCCTTTGTCAGTATGAATCACGGAAATGAAGTCCTATTGTGGGCAAGAGGTTACAATTTGGTAATTTCTAGTTTCTTGTTGTTTCCAAATAAATGAATTTGATGTTCTTTCCAAATCATCAATAGTTAAACATTGTGGGGACACTGGTCATAAATATAAACTTCCGAAGGCTAAAATTGTTTTCACATTCTATATCGGAGAATTGGATTTTCGGAAGCCCACCATGCTTGTAAAAACTTAAATAATACTTGTAAGGAATTTTTTGCTGTTCCTCATATTTCTTCTATTCTATTTAATGGTTTCGAATTTGTACTTTCCAGTACCTCCTCAACCAATTGTGTTTTACCAAAAGCTGATACCTCACTGGTTTGGGAGTCATGTCTAATGTATTTAAACATCTTGTCCACAATAGTATTTCATTTCTATGCATAGTACTGATGAATGGAGGTGACTGCACCTTGAAACCAATCTGTCATTTTTAATAAGTTCACTTGCTCCTTCCAACGTTGTTTACTTATGGAATATATATGCAAAGTGCATTTGCTTCTTTTAATAGCATTTTACCAAGAATAGCAATTATAGGAATAGCAGAAACTTTCTATTTTAATGGAAGGAAAATTTTTGCTTTGCGGAATAAAATATCAAAATAATAAAATCCTCAATCAAAATAAAAAAGAAAATTTTATATATTTTGATTAATAAATCCACAGAATTAATAGTATTATGAAGCAAGTTCTTTTAGCAAAGTGAAAACAATAACACAGCAGAAAGTTTGCTGATTCGCTTATCTTTGGCAATAATGGACGTGCTAACAAAAGCATACTGGAAAATGAAAGGAATTCCCTGCCTTTTCCAGAAATTGCAGAGATTTTTGAGTTTCCCTGGCTTTTCCCTTGCCAGTTTTGGTCATTTTGGTTTTCCCTGACCATTCCAGGTTTTCCCTATTTTCCAGGTGCATGGGAACCCTGAATACTTAGGAAATCAGTTTTAAGCCTGAAAATACAATTGATAAAAGTGCACTCTTGTGCATTTTTTAGCAGCTGCAATAGTGATAATCTGCTTGCTATATTTCATTACACAATAGAAAATAAGAAAGTAAAGATGCATTAATGCAGAAATCTCAGTTTCTCTTGTATAAAAATACTTTTAATATTACTTAGTGTTACCTGGGACAATAAGAAAAATTATACATGATTTTTTTTTAATAATTCGAGAAATGCAAAAATGTACAAAAAAAAATTGTTTTAACAAAAATTAATTCCTATTTTTTAAAGAAGAAGAGGGAAATATAGCATTACTACCCTTATTTTGCTTCGTAATCAGTGCATCAAATCTAGTATTGATCCATTACATGGATTTGAATAGTGGTCAAACATTCACAACATGAACATACAAAACATAGTATTTTTTATTAAACTCATCAAAAATAGAAACTTTGAATTCTGGCGCAAACAGATCCAACAACATCGAGTGAAAGCAGCAGAATAACAACATTGTTCTATTTCTCCTCTTCCTCCTGCTAAGGGTTAAAAACAGTGTAACCATAGCACCTAATGTGGTTGCTGAAAGCCGCCAATAAAGTTTAAAATAGAGGTCATGAGCTTACTATTAATACTTAAAATAAAGAAGCCTGTGGTGTTTTAATCTTAAACTTCCAAAATCTTGCTCAAACTAGAAGGATTAACTTTATTCATTGCATGTTTACTGCACCAAAGACCACCTCTTCAGATATTGTATGTGTGTGGGCCCTATTTTGTGAAAAAATGCAATTTGCCTTGTAAAATTTATTTACTTGTGAAAATAATAATAGATGAATAAAACAAAATCAGAAACATAGAGGAATCAATCATATGAAAATGATGCAATAAGAAAATTTATTTTTAATGAGATAGTTTTTAAGCTAGAAGTTTTTCATAATTTTGAGAAAGGTTTGCTTCTGCAACTATGGTTTTAATGCAGTGTTTATTTTGATAAATAAACACTTTTGTAACAAAGGACAAAATAACATAGTTGTAAAAGGCCCAGTTTTTGTAATCACAAACTTCACGACTGACACACTTTGCAACTCAAAAAAAAAGTTAGAAAAAGAGTCCTTATATATCTTTTACACTTGGCAACTCAAAAAAAAAAAAAAAAAAATAAGAAGAAGAATAAGAGCACTTTTCCAGATTAAAAGAAAACTCGTTTTAAGTAGCCCCATTTAGTTTTCAAAAACAACTAAAACATTCATTGACACAAATTTTACAAAATAAAATTTTGCCCAAAAGAGCTGTCATAAAAAAACAATCTTTGGTTCTCAACAAACTTAATTTGAATACCAACGATATGTTTTAATTACACTTCACAAAATAGCTGTCAATAATCAGGTTCTTTGGTTCTCAGGGACCTGTTTTGAATGCCATCAATGCATTTGGCAAAAATAGCTGCCATTAATAATCAGGTGCTTTAGTTCTCAGCTTGGTTTTGTTAATTTTGAATACCGACAATATATTTTAATTCATTACATTTTGCGAAATTACCTAATTCTAACTAAATTCAAGAATGAAACTTACCCAAACATCCATTGCGTGATTTATAGGGTAATTATTATATGTATCTATTATTTCAGGTGGCCGGTACATAGGTGTTGTATTTTTGGACATCTAAAAAGATAACAATACTCTAAATTTTAGTGCACTTAAAATTAAATGGCAAAGAAAAATATGTTTAGAGTATTCATGAGCGATAAAATTGAAGAACAATAAAAGAGAAATTATAAATAGAATGCGACAACCTAAAAAATTTGCAGTATAGTTTTGTTACATCATTCAACGTCAGTCATTTTTTATGAAAGAATACATTAATCAAGTTCATTTCAATTAATTGCATTAAGTGATATGCAATCATCTTGAAATTTTTATAAAAGTTCTCTAATTTTATATAATACTTTTTTTAATGCTGAAATGTAGTTTTAAAACAACTGGATATAGGATGATTTTACTGTAGTAGTCATACCTACTTTAAATTACTAGAATAAAATGTTAATGGTATAAGGTTATCAGTACATGATTACATTTAAAACACATTATGGGTAAAAAAATGTACTCATGAAATACTTTTTCTAACTGCAGTTAAATCTTGTTTTCACAAATTTTATTTTATAAATTAACTTTACTAATTGCATAAATACTTAAGGAATTTCAAATATACCTCATCCTCTACAAGGCTTCTTTGTATAGCAGTCCATGTATTATCAGGATGACACACTTTTGTTGTAGCACTTCCAAAATCACACAGTTTTACTTTACCATCAGAACTTAGCAATAAATTTTCAATCTGAAATGACATTTTATCATTATTAACATAGCTCATTAAAGAACAATCATGTTTATTTGAACAAAAAATATAAATATGGTTGCTTTATATTTTACTTTAACCATCTCAATTGAGAAATTTCTTTAACCCTCTTGCTGCATAATTATTTTATGAAAATAGATTCATAAATTGCCTTTTTTTAAATTACGTATATTTCAAATCTACATATTTTAGAGTTAAAATGTACCAAAATATTTTGTGAAAGAGTTTTTCCCCCCTCAATAGCCTCCTGAGACCTGGCATCCAATAAAATGGATGTTTTTCTTTTTCTCCCTGTTGTGACAAATTTTATTTTAGCAAGCAAGACCTGGGGCCCTATTGCGAGCTCTTCGGAAGGGAGTGAGATTGGGAAAAAAAGGCGGTTTTTCGACTCGAGCACCGTTGGCGTATTGCAAGCTCTTTGGAATCGGGAAAAAATAACTCGTTTTCGGGTTTTTATCTCACCACCTCTTGAGGCCGTGAGATGGTGAGAACTTTCGTCAGTGCATGCAAGATGGCCGCCATGTTTCCGCAGTTTTTGTATTTGGTGACCGCGATTAATATAAATGTACAATATCAAAATAAACGGAATTTCGTGTTAAGGAGTTAGAAAATCATAAAACACACTGAACTCCCCAAAGATTGAGTTAATGACCAGTAACTTCATCAGTTAATACCCGATTTGTCAATAGAAGAAGGGTGATCTACACTTTCACATTTTCTGTTAAAGCTTACTTTCCGCAAAGTACAAGGGAAAAAATAGTTTTAAAATAAAAAAAGGATTAAAGAAAGCTTAATATCTTGTGGGGAAAATATCCAACAACAAAAATGGTTTAATTGGTTAAATTTAAATGGTTAAATTTCTGTACATAAAGGAGCTTGTTTGTGTCTTCGTATGTTTGTTTATACGTTCGCTATACAAAGCCAAACTAATTGATAAATTGGAGCCACATTTGGCACAAAGTTCAATCACCCTCAAAGAAAGGTAATGTACATAGTTCCGTTCGAAAATTCGAACTAATTTTTGTTTCTAATCAAATTTTGAATAAATTGAGCGTGCTGTAAAAAGGGGTTTATTTTTAACAAATTGTTATTAGTCGTGCTCTGGCTGGTGTAGTGGATAGCGCGTTACTTTCAAATGCTAGAGGTCGCTGGTTCGAATCCCGTTTTGATTATTTTCGCCCTTTTTTTTTTGATAAAAATGTTGAAAAGAGGTTATAAAAAATAATATTTATTTATATTTTTTAACTATTTTTTAATGTATTAAAATAAATATTTTGTTTTTGCATTTTAATTTTTATTATTCAAATTAAAGAATGCTCCTAGTTAATCCCAACTTCAGAAAATATTATTTAACACAATTTCATTGATTTTTTTAAAATTTAAAGTGGCTTTAATTAGCACAAAAAAGAAATTGTTGCAAAAGGATATTTCTTTTGATATAAAGATTTAATTGAGATGTAAATAACTAAGCGTACAGTCATTCAGGGTAACTTTGAATCACTTCACATTTTTTAGAATATTTGACTTCAAACGAAACTGTAGAACACACTCAGTGCCAATCTCCTGAAAAGTTATAAAATCACTTTTCTTCTTTATTTGAATAAAAAATTGAGCAGAACTGTTCACAGCTATTTATATTATTAAATAGTTCTAAAGTTACAGCGTCGATGCTATTTTGGAATGCTGCTTTAAAGTTGCTGAAAACTTATTATTCTTTTAAAGTAACATTACACTAATTTACCAAGCATTTTATCTTCTAAATATAGGAAATTTTTTGTATTTGTGTGATTATTTATTCAGTAATATTTAGTAAAATGTCAAGCAATTAAGACCCATTGCAATTTCATTCCATTTTCAGGGTAACTTTGAGCCTGCTCAAAGTTAGCCTTAGATTTGTTGTTTACTGATAATAGATATATTTTATATACAAACTAACATTTTATTTCTATTTTTTAAGCATGTAACTAAGGTTTGGATATCATACCATTAGAATATATATAATATGTATTATCTAGTTGGATCATAAAAACATATAATTAAATTGTAAAGAAGCATATACATAACCAGACATTGTATTTAATTCAAAAAATAGGATTTAAGATACTCAGGTGTACACTGAGAACATTTGAAAGGTTGCTGTCATTATGTAGTGTGCATATGGCATATGGATAGAATTCAGTGATAATCAGAATAAATGTAAGAATAGAATAGAATCTAATACTTTTTAAGATGCTTACTTTAGTTTCCAAAGTTATTGCTTTTTGTTTTGTTTTGAATAATTTTTACTTACAAATTAATATTAAATTGCTGATTAGAATGTATATGAATAAAAATTTTCAAGTGATAGTTTTAAAAATATGTGAGCATTGATTATGATCGGTATTATTTGTTTCAAGGTATCATTTGTTAGTTCTGATGAAAACCAATGATGGTTTGTGGTAGATAACAAAATAGTCTGCAGAAGATATCCAGATAGTAATAGAAGGGTTTTCATGATCCTCAACTCTCTGTTAAATGCAAAAGTACTTGACTATAAGTGTCAGATTTGTGATTCTTTTAAATAGTTGTTTTAATTAATATACTTGTGTAAAAATGAGTGCATTATTTACTTAAATGATTGAAAATTGTTTTCGGCATCTTATTCTTTCCATAAATAAATAATAAATGGGGCTTTTAGTCCTAAATATTGAGGTTCTCCTTCTTCTACCCTTTTTGCATGTAATGTTCCATGGAATATGATAAATTATAGAAACCATTTTACATGGTTTTTACAATTATTATTTCTTAGTTTTAAATAACTAAGGGGATCCTAAATACTTTAGGAGTTTTTCTTTAATTTTATGCCAACATTAACATTACTGAAATATTTGTGGGACAGTTAAAAATAGAGAGATTGTGGTGCAAGTTACCCTGATTGACTGTATTTCACATAAGTCTAATTATTTTGCATTATGGTTGCTATTATTGTTTTTACTTTTATTTTACGGTTTAATCGTTGGCAAGAACGTTTTCTGGTGAAATCAAGCGTTGTAAATTTAATACTTTGTATAAAACTTTTGAAATGCATTGCATATAAACTGTTCCTACTTTATTATCATTTTTCTTATACATAGCTACGAAATTTATTGTTAGCAACACAATAAAAAAATAATGGGAAGAAGAAGAAAGAAAGGAAAATAAAGGAAGAAAAAAAACTCCTACAATCAAAAACCGCAAGATATTAATAAAATTTCTAAGGAAATAAATAAATTTAACAAATAAATAATAATAATAATATAAAATAAAGAGAAATAAATATTAATAATAAAAGAGCGGCTCTTAAAAACAGCTTTTCCTGCAATCAAAAACCGCAAGAAAATTCAAAATTTCTAAGTGAATAAATAATTATTAAAAATAAATAATAATAATACAAAATAAAAATTAATAAATAGTAATAATCAAAGAGCGGCTCTTAAAAACTGATTTGAGTCTAGTTTCAAAGTGTCAAGCTGCAATCCCTGATTGGTGCAGGTCATTCCACGCCTGTCAAACTACGTCATATCTTCTTCCCGAAAGACCACTCCCATCTCACTTTCCGATCCTTTCTCACTTTGCTCGCCGACAAGCTCGCAATACGCCAACTCACTTCTTTCGAGATGAGAACGGTGAGATTTCAAGTTTCCCGAATCCGAAGTCGAAGAGCTTGCAATAGGGCTCCTGGACTGGAATTATAAAGGAGGAATAGGAAATCCCTTTTTAACTTTGAGAATTCGGAAGCGGTAGTTTATTTGTTTACAATATGACGAACAGGAGTCAAGTTGGAATTCGGCGCTCTCGAGGTTGTTTTGATTTTCACATTATTTTTTTTCTCTTTTAATATCGTTCTAGGATTTTTATACAAGTTAGATCTCTTTTCTTATGTTATAAGTAATGAATAAAATTTTTTGCTTACCTATTTTTGTGTAAGTATCGCATTGTTATACTGTAATTATGACCTCAACATACATTCAAATGGATGTGCCCGCAGAAACATTTAAAAATTCAAGTTTATTAATTTTTTGAAAAACATCACTTTTAATGCCCAATTGTTCTGAAAAACTAATAGTTGAGAGAATATGTTTATTTTATTTTGCTCGGGTCTCAGGAGGATATAGAATTACATTATGAAGCAAAAAGTTCCATCCAGAACTATACGAGCCTACTTTCCCGTATTCAAACTTGAAATTTATAATCTAGCTAACTCTCTCTCTCTCTTCCTCATTTAACATTAGTTCTTAATTACTTCAAATACAGTCGAGGGTCAAAAATTCGCACAACTTGGGAGAAGTGGTTGTGCGGATTTCAGGATTTTGCGGATTTCAGGCCACTTTAGTTAACTATGTTAAAAAAAGTTCACAAGTTTCCCAGGTGTGAATAATGTGATATCTTTTTGTTTCCCCCACTCTTAAACATGCTTAAGAACACTATATTTTTTAACAACAAGGTAGCAACCTTATTTCGGAATTTTCCGAATCCGACCCAAAATGGCGGATGTACGCAAACATCAATGTTGATATGCGCATTTTACTTCAAATTGCACCGCTTTCTCAACGGGTTGATAAATAAGTAACTTTTTCTTTTTAAAAGGAAATATAAGTAAATCCATGTCTTAATATATTTTACCAAACAAAAAAAAAACTTATTCATGGATTTTAGTAAAACGCTCCAAATTACAACACACAATTCAGCAAAAATAAACCATACCCACATGGTAGTTCACCATTTTACTATCACCTGCAATTGCATGAAAAAGAAAATAGGAGCTGTATCAAATCTAAAAAAATATTAACAGAGAAGTCAAATCAAAACGCCAGACATTTGTACAAATTAAAAAGTTACTCGGCGCCATTTATGACAAATACAAATACAAAAGTGACGACCAGCAACAGGCTCAGGGCCCAGCTAGGCTGGTCCTAGTTAATTTAGCAGTCCCCAATAAACATCAAGAGCTTTCTTAAAAGTTTTTACCCCACTGCAATTAACAGTCGCTTCCGGTAAACTATTCCAACTGCCTACAACCCTATTGAAGTAGTAGTTTTTCCTAATTTCAAGATTAGCCTGAGATTTGAAAAGTTTAAAACAATGACCTCTGGTTCTACTTTCATCACATAGCTGTAGTCCATCAACATTTCCCGTTTTAATGAATTTAAACAACTGAATCACGTCCCCTCTGACTCTCCTTTGCTCAAGACTGTACATATTGAGCCTTTTAAGCCTAACCTCATAATCTAAGTCTGAAAGACCACTTACCAATCTTGTAGCCCTCCTTTGAATCTTTCCAATAAGGTAATATCCTTTTTTAGGTACAGAGACCAAAACTGAACAGCATACTCCAGATGAGGTCTTACCAAACTTCTGTATAATGGCAATACAACTTCCCTAGACCTGTTCGAAATAGCCTTATTGATAAACCCAAGCATCCTGTTAGCTTTGTTACTTACGATGCTACACTGCTGACTGGACTTGAAGTCATGACTAATCAATACTCCTAGATCAACAACTGCTTCTGCTTCCCTAATGACAGAACCTTTTAAATAATAGGTTGCATGTTTATTCCCATGACCAAAATGAAGCACTTGACATTTCCCAATATTAAAAGACATATCCCACTTAATTGCCCACCTAGAAATTTGATTCAAATCCTCTTGAAACTGATTGACTTGTTCCTCCGTGTCCACAATTCCCATGATTTTGACATCATCAGCAAAAATATTGATGTTCCCAGAAATACTCTGAGTAATATCATTAATAAAAATAATAAATAATATTGGCCCTAGAACTGAACCTTGTGGAACCCCACTCAAAACATCAATCCACTGAGAATAATTGCCCTTCACTACTACTCTTTGTTTCCTCCCAGTCAATCAATTTTTAACTCAAATGAAAGTTTTTCCACCAATACCAATATAAGCAAGTTTGCTAAGAAGAGCTTCATGCAGTACTTGATCAAACGCTTTCTGAAAGTCAATGTAAACAACATCTACGCACTTTTTATTATCTAATGCCATGGTAACCTTGTCATAGTAATGCAACAAATTAGTTGTACAGGACCTACCCTTTCTAAAACCATACTGAAAAGCAGTCAACACTCCATTTGCCTCCAGGAAATTCACTATTTTGATTTTTATCAGAGTTTCAAAAATTTTACAAAGAACGGAAGTAAGACTCACAGGCCTATAATTTCTTGCCTTAGTTTTAGACCCTTTCTTGAAGAGCGGCGTTATGTTTGCCAGCTTCCAATCCACTGGCACAGTCCCCGAGTTATATGAAGATATGAAAATAGTCAAGACAACATCCACTAATTCCTCTGCACATTCTACTAAAATTTACCACAGAAATGACCACAGAGAAACAAATAGAGCAAGTTCCCTTATCTTTCTTTCTCTCTTTTTTAAGGGAATAAAACTTGAAAAACGAACTTTGAGTCAAAAGTTACTGGTGTTTATTAATTTAACAGCTTCTTAGATTAATATTTTTCTGAATTAGAAAAAAAAAAAGAAAAATCTGAAATTCTCGGGAATAGTGCCGAATTTTACGATTTTCCGAATTTTGGGATTCTGAATTTGGGGTTCGGTAGTGTAATAACGTTGGGAGTATCTTTTTACTCCTTAGTTGATTTAACATGCCTAAATTCGTCATAGGCAGATTGTGGTCCAAAAATATATTAGTTTTGCTTTTGCAAAAATGACTTTTCTGCAAAACCAGCTTGGGACAAAATCAACGCGGATTTCGGACGTTGGCGGATTTGTGGCGCTCGACTGTATTCCTTTTTCAACGGTTAATACATATTCATTCACTCGCTCATTCTTCTCCTTCACTCATTCATTTAATCATTCATTCATTCATTCGAAAATATCGCTAAAAATCCTGATAAAAAAATTTCATAAGAAAATAGGCTCGTTCCGTTCTGGTTGAACTTTGTACCTGTACATGTTCTACGGCCAAACATCTTTCCGATAAACTTTGTTCCAAGCAAAAAGGAGCATTTTTACGCCATTTTTGTGATGTTAGGCGAAAGCGAGCTTGGACATGCCCTGGAACTTCTCGACATTGCAGTTCTAAAAACACAATTTTAAGTTGGTATCATTTTTTATTTTCCACTGGCTCTCCCCTAAAATTTTTAAGAAATTGAAATTCCAAAAACACAATTTTAGATTATCTTTGGTAAAGATAAGGGAAGTGATGGCTTGTCCTCAAAAATCAATGAAAATACAATTTTAGACAGATCAAAGGTTCTCACCAGAAATGTTTCGAAATTGAGTCCTAAAAAAGTATTTTTAGGCTACATTTTGTGAGGTTCAGGGAGGACAAGGGTTTCAAAGATCTCCCTAAGAAATTTTTCGAAATGAAAATTTTAAAGATGCAATTTTAGATAACCTTTGGTGATGTTTGTGGAGGGAGAGGCCGGCTGAAGTCTGTATAAATTTTTAGCAAATTGGCCCAATTGGCGAACGAAAGATCAACAATGCTTTTCTATGAGATTTCTCGAAAATTTGACTCGTTCAAATCCATACATTGGTTTGTAAGGTCTCAGCCATTTGGGAGTAACACTGACAAGCAAAATCAATGCTAAAGTAAGTTCTAAATTTATTTTTGATTGTTTTATGCATTTGTGACATGGAAAAAGAAGGAATTATCAATTGTTCTACATTTTTTGCTTTAACTAATTTTCAGTTGTAATAAGCAGCATTGCTAGCTTTGTTAAACTGCAGACATGTCAGATTCAAGTTGAACAAATGAATGTTTTACATTTTGTAATGGAGTTTCGTATTTTAAAACCCGGATAGTGGTGCACTATATGGGTTTTCGCATGGCATAATGTGACATTTTTAAAATGTTTTTTGTTGAATAATGCATGTCACGTTACGTAATAATAATAATGAATTGCAACAATAATAATTATGCATAAAATGCATTTTCTTTTAACAAAGGGCAACAAATTTTGTTTTAGTGTACGTAATATATCTGCACCTATATTTTTAGAGTAATTTTCTGTTTATCATTGTATTGATTTGCTGTTGAAAAGTGCTGTAAATGCTTTACAGAGTAGCATTGTAACTTTTTGTAAGATATAGTATGTAATTCTTGGTATTGTAGTCTTCATACTAGCAATATTTTTTTAAAACATGTTTATGTAGCATCATTGTTGGTGATAAAATACAGTCAGAAATGATGCGCTATATTTGAACTTGGCAGCATAAAATCGTTGTATAGCCTATTGTTGGCAATGGCATCTTGGCGCCAACAAAAAAATCAACAAGGGAGGGCAAGAGTCAGTGGTGTAGTCCTGAAAAAAAAATTTGGGGGGACACTTGTATTCAATTAAAAAGGAAGGGGGACGCCGTCCCCCCTCGACTACACCACTGGGAAGAGTATCACATCAGTTCCAATTTTTGAAAGTCTGATCGAAATCAAGATTGCGAATTTCCTGGAGAAAAATGGTGTGTTAACTGGTTTGCAGTATAGTTGTAGCAAAAGTAGGTCCTGTACAACTAATTTGTTGCATTTCTATGAGAAGGTTACCTCGGCTTTAGATAACAAAATGTAAGTAGATGTTATTTATATTGACTTACATTAAGCGGTTGATAAAGTACCACATGAAGCTCTTCTTAGCAAACTTGCTTATGTTGGTACTGGTGGGAGAACTTTAATTTTGGTTAAAATTTGGCTGACTGGGATTAAACAAAGAGTAGTAGTTAAGGGCCATTATTCTTAGTGCAATTGATGTTTTAAATGGTGTTCTACAAAAATCAGTTTTAGGGCTGTTATTATTTTTATGAATGATATTAGTGAAAATATTTCTAGAAACATTAATATTTTTGCAGATAATGTCCAAGTCATGGGAATTGTTGACATGGAAGAACAAGTCAATCAGCTTCAAGTGGATCTAAATCAAATTTCCAGGTATGCAATTACAGTAAATTTTCTGTATAGCAGTTTCACAAGGACAAAACATTTCATTACAACCAAAGCTATGATACAACAAAAATAGTTACTCTTTCTTAAGACAAAAAAAGCATTTTAGCACAATCATTTTTGTTAAACAATTTTAAGCACTTTCAGAGTAAAACTGTGGACTTTTGTGATTTTCTTTTTTTAGGGGTAGGATAGATTTTTGAAAGCTTAAATTGTTTTCCTAAAAATTAAGATGTAATTGATGGGAAGAGTAGCACACAGTTCTTAAAACAACTTTATTAGACGACATCTACACACACACTGAACAAAAAAGATAATTGCGTAGTTGTGCCCTCTAGCGGTGAGCACTGATGAATTATGGCCAGAACATGCCGCCCACCTTGAAATAACATTTCAATACACATAAAATTTATATTTAAGCATAAAGACATACATTAAACAAATGAAAATAAATGAATTGAAAAATATTTGAAATGTATAACTAATAAAATTTATATATCCTTCAAAATGACTGAATAAACATGTATGATTCTCATTTAAATTGGTAATTGACACAATTTTGTAACGTTTCTTTTAAATGTTCCATCGGTTGTTTTGATTGTCATAACTCTTACTCTATTATCATCACCAGGGTGTAATTGAATTATTCTGCACATTTTCCATTTAGCAGGAGGCAAATTATCGTCCTTTAAAAGACATAAGTCATTTATTTGCAAATTTTTTGTTGGTAATAACCATTTTGGTCTTTGTTGTAATCGGCAGAGGTATTCTTTATGCCAACGTTTCCAAAATTGTTGAACCATTTTTTGAACAATTTGCCACCTTGTCAAATGAGAAATGTTAGAATCAAGATAATTTGGTTCAGGAAGGCTGGTTAATGATCGCCCAATGATAAAATGACCTGGTGTTAAGGCGGATAGATCATTGGGATCACTAGACAATGCTGTTAGTGGTCTAGAATTTAGACAAGCTTCTATTTGGGTTAGAAGTGTTTCAAATTCTTCGTGTGTTAGTTTCAAATCACCAACAACACGTTTTAAATGAAATTTTGTTGATTTTATGCCTGCCTCCCAGAGACCACCCATGTGTGGTGCACCTGGAACATTTAAATGCCACTTAATGCCCTTTTCAGTCAAAAACTGATTAATACTCTGATTATAATCTTTTGATTTTGTTAGCTTTTCAAATTCCATGAGTTTGCGTTTAGCTCCAACAAAGTTGGAACCACAATCACTGTATATGTCACTGCATTTGCCTCGACGAGAAATGAATCTCTTAAGAGCTGCGATAAAAGCGTCTGCTGAAAGATCAGAGACCAACTCTAAGTGTATTGCTCTAGTAAGAAAACAAACAAAAAGAGCAATGTATGCTTTGAATGATTTTGACCCTCGTCCTTTAGTGGCTTTAATTTGAAACGCACCTGCATAATCTACTCCACAGCGCGAAAATGTGGGAGCAGGAGAAAGGCGAGTGGGTGGTAAACCACTCATCATTTGGTTTGTAACAGATGCTCTGATTCTACAACATTTAACACATTTTCTAATCAAACGTCTGATGAGATCCTTTGCACCTATAATCCAGAATTGTTCTTGTATTGCTGATTGAACAAGTTGAGGACCTGCATGCAATAAATTTTGATGATAATGTCTAACAATGAGATCAGTTAGAATGTGCCTTTTTGGCAGTATAAATGGGATGTTTTTGACCGTATGCGATATTTTGCATGTCGCAGGCGGCCGCCCACCCTCAGGATACCTGAATCATCTAAAAAGGGGTTAAGAGGTAAAATTTTGTTTCTACAAGATAAGGGCTGATTTTTTTTAATTGCATTGATCTCATTATTAAACTCGATAGGTTGAACTGATTTAATTAATACACACATGGCAGTATTCAGTTCATCGGTCTTTAAGAATCCAGTTATTTTGTCCTGTGAATTTCTGCAATTCTGAATAAATCTTAAACAAAAGGCAATAACGCGTGTAAGTTTAGAAAGAGATGAATACCGTTCGTACAAATGATTTAAATCAGGTAAATGATTGGTTGTAGTAGTTTGCACTGTACACTGTCTTTGCTCTGGCATAGGCTCTGGAACTGGAGGTGCCGATGTACTTACTTGTAAGGTCATTGGTTCATACAGAAATTTAGGTCCACTGAACCAAGATGAAGTGAGTAGGGTTGAAGATGAGATACCTCGAGTTGCATGATCAGCTGGATTAGCATCACCATTAACATGATGCCACTGGATCGGTAAAGACATAGTTTGGATTTTGGACACTCTGTTGGCTACGAAGGCCTTCCATCTACTAGAATGCGATCCTAACCAAGAGAGAACAATAGTAGAATCCGTGAAAAAATGAGTTTGAGATATAGGAAAGTTTAATGCTTTGCAGGTGAAGTTCATTAATTTTACTAGAAGCAGAGCACCACATAATTCCAGTCTTGGAAGAGATATAGTTTTCAATGGTGCTACTCTGGTCTTGGACATAACAAGCTGTACGTTGATTTCTCCAGTATCCAACACTGACCGGAAATAAACTGCCGCTGCATATGCCTTTTCTGAAGTATCGCTGAAGCCAAATAAATGAAATTGGTCATTGGATTCAGTTGATAAGAACCTTGGAATTTCAATGTCCTTGCCAAGCATCATAGCTTTTGCAATTTCGGACCATTCTTGTGCAATGTCCTCAGGAACATTTTCATCCCATTGAAGATGATATTTCCACAGAGTCTGCATCAAAATTTTGGACTTAATCGTTATTGGCGATAACCATCCCAGAGGATCAAAAGTCTTTGCGATTGTTGAGAGAAGTTTTCTCTTCGTCAAAGTTCCTTGAAGACAGGATACGTCGATGTTAAATAGGAACATGTCTAGTCTTCGGTGCCATAGGATACCTAATGTTTTCACAGCATCCTCCTTGTCCATGCTGACACATGAATTGGTGGATAGAAAATCTGGTTCAATTGATTGTAGCAGCTCTGGACTATTTGAAGCCCATTTTCTAAGAATAAATCCTGCACGCGACAACATTTGCATTAGTTGTCTTTGGAGTTCAATAGCTTCTGAGATGGAATTCGTACTAGACAATAAGTCGTCTACGTAGAAATCTTTAATAGCTGCTTTGGAGGCCAATGGAAATCGATCTTCTTCCTCTACTGCTAACTGATGGAGGCTTCGAACTGCAAGGTATGGTGCTGAAGCTGTGCCGTATGCAATCCTTGTTAATCTGTAGTCTTCAATTGGCTCTGAAGGTGAATTACGCCAGACTATTCTCTGAAAGTCTGAGTCTTTCAGGATAACTTGCCTATACATTTTTTCAATGTCTGCTGTTATTGCTATTTTGTTTTTTTCTAAAACGCACTAGTAATGTTGTAATATCATTCTGCAGCTGTGGTCCAACCATCAAATTGTCGTTCAGTGAAACACCACTTGATGATTTTGCAGAACCATCGAAAACAACACGGAATTTATCTCCTGTTTTATTAGGAACTGCATGATGAGGGAGATAAAAACTAGCTTTGGTTGGAATATCAATGTCCCTCTCTGGAATTAGTTCCATATGACCTAAATCTAAATAATCTTGCATGAATTTGTGATATTGCACCGAAAGTGACTGATTTTTTGCAAATCGGCGTTCAATTTGTTGCAACCTATTCACAGCAATGTCTCTTGACGATCCAAGGCCTTGGGTGGATACACGGAACAGAAATTTAACAATAAATCTTCCCGTGGAATCATTTCCCGTCTCTTTATAATGCTTTTCGCATGCGGCTTCTTCTGCAGTAGCAGGTTTCGATTCTGAGAGTTCTTCTAATTTCCAAAATTTGTCTAGCTCGTACTCAACATTACAGCTTGCATGATTGGCTATTGCAGTTTTTGAGTTAAAGTTTGGCTTGATATTTGTTTTCCCTAGAATTACCCATCCAAAAATAGATTCAAGGGCAACTAGTGAGTGTCCTGGAATAGTTGTGTGTCCTTTGAGCATGATTTCACCAAATATATCTGCACCCAGCAGAATATCTATAGGGCCAGGTTGATGACAGTTATTATCAGCCAATTTTAAATGTTTGAAGTTGTCAAGAACAAAGACATCGACAGGGCATTGTGGAAGGTCACAAGTTATTTTGGGTATAATGAATGCTTCAGTTGTGATTGTTGCATTTTTGTAAAATAGTCGTGTTATTTGTACTTGAACCGAACCTGTAACCTTGCCTACCTTTTGCGAACTCAAACCATCGACGCTTATGTTTATACGATTACGTTTCAATTTTAATAAGTTTACAAAACTTTCCCTAATGAATGTGCCTTGACTAGCTGAATCAATAAGAATTCTGCACTTGTGCGATGTGCCATAAATGTCATTGACATAAACTACTGCAGTAGGCAGTAAAACGCATTGTGTGACTGAAACGATTGTACTATTGCTACTGATCGTAGAAATACTTCCGTTTTCAGTTTGCCGTTCAGAGTTAATTTCATTTGCATTTTTCGCGCATAATAATGAATTATGTGGTTGAGAACAATATTTACAACTTCCCGAGCGACAGGTTTCAGGCCAATGTGTTTTATTTGATTTCAAGCAATTAGCGCACAATTTATTCCTGTTTACCACACTCCATTTTTCTTTTAACGGCAGATCTAAAAACGTATTGTATTTAAATAATCCGAAGTGAGAATTACTCTTACAAATTATGCAGGCGTTTGAAACCACTTGAGATGCATATACTGATTTATGTGTTTTTTTATTTCTGTTGGCAAAACCGATCTCGTGGTTTACATTTGGTTTCTCTTTCTGGCGTAGTGCCAAAGAAGCTAAGGCATCTGCACGATTAAGTATGAAAGTTTTGAATTCTTCGAAAGAAGGACTTTTCTTTGTCTGTTCTAGCGTCCATACACGAAGTGTTTCTGAATCAAGTTTTCCTTTTAAAAGAAAAATAATCATAGTATCCCAAGGCTCTACAGGCTGTCCTAGGATTTTTACTGTGTCTATGCATTGTGAACTAGTGTCAATTAATTTCCTTAACCCTGTGGCGGATTCATGTTTTAAATTAGACTGAGAAATTAATTTGTTTAAAGCTGCATTTATGATTTATGATTCGTTTTCATAACGCTCAGTGAGTGCCTTCCACGCTTTTTCATAATTTTGGTTTGAAATTTGAATTGATTGTAATAGAGTTGCAGCTTCCCCTTTAACAGAAAGTTTAAGATACTGTAACTTCTGACAATTACGTAATGATTTACTGTTTCCCACACTTGCTAAAAATAAATCCCGAAATGAAATCCAATCAATATAATTAGAAGTAAACACTGGTAATTCAACACGCGGAAGTTTTAAACTATTTACATCTGAACATACTGCGTTCTGAGATGTATTTAGAGCAGCGTTATCTGCAGCGTTAGTTTTAACGCATTTTATTCTCTCATTCCTTAAAGAAATTTTCAATGAATCTAATTTTGAGAATAATTCATGCATTTCTACTTCATATTTATCAAATTCTTCATCGGAACAAGTAGTTAGAATTTCATCATTTAAAGTATTTATTTCATTTCCTAAGATATTAGTGTCGTTTTCGTACACTTCAATATCAGAAATAGAAATATTTTTGCATTTATTTACTTGAGTAATAAGTCTAATAAGCTTACCTTTAAGAATGCGTTTTTGTTTTAGGAGGGTTTCCATGTTTTGGCTGTGACCTTCCTCAATGAGTGCGAGTGCGATGCTCGTTTCGCTTTTCGATTTATGCATTTACACGTGATTATTTAGCTATTGTAGAATTGCTAAATGTTGACTACTGCACATCATCAATCATTTGCTTGCTTATGGCTGTGGCTTTCGACGGACCAATTTTTATGATGGGAAGAGTAGCACACAGTTCTTAAAACAACTTTATTAGACGACATCTACACACACACTGAACAAAAAAGATAATTGCGTAGTTGTGCCCTCTAGCGGTGAGCACTGATGAATTATGGCCAGAACAGTAATAGCTAAACAAGCATTTCTGATTTAGGACAAAACACATTCACTAACAAGTTGCTTCCTAAATGTATGTAACAAATAAGGAACAAGGAGATTATGTCTGAAAATTATTCTCATATATGCACTTTAACCCTCCTGCCGGCAGCCTTCGTTTTCGAAATTTCCCTGAAATTGTCACTGCCAAAATAGCAAGATGTCCACAAAATAGTCACCCTTTTATCAAAGGGAATTCCCCCCCCCCCCCCTCTTAAACCTGGATGGGTGTTAACTTTCTTCTGCTTCATTAGCGACCCCTTGGCTTAGATGGACAGCGGACAGCACAATGGGTGGACAACAAAGCTAGTTCCCAAATGTGTCCCTTTATTGGGAACGAGTTCCCAAGGTTACTATTTCTGGAATGTAGTTGCAGATGTCTCCTTGCTAGATTTTGAACACGTGGAACACTTGACTGTATTTTATTTATTTTACTTTTAAATTAATTTTTTTTTCTATTTCATTTATTTTATTGATTTTTTTCCTTGTTTGTTTTTTTCCTGCATTTTAATGAATATCAAGTAGACTAAAGGTTTGTGTTCTAATCAGAGCTATTGAATTGATACTGCAGCTAAAAAAAAATTTGAGGATTTAAACCATTTGCAAAATTGCTTTAGATATAAAATATTTGCTCTTGTTCAAATTCAGGGTTTCTCCCCCCCCCCTTTTTTAGCCATTCATTTATGTTATTTGAATTTAAAAAGGATCTTAAATCCACTCAAACATTTCATAAAACAATGCGATACAATTAAGACAATTTGCAATGGAGCTTGCCGTTTTTTACATAATTTTTCACAACGCTTGAAAAATATTGTAAAAACCCGCATTCCACAAATAAAAAATAAAAAAATCGGTTCAATTTTATGTGAAAATTATACAATGACAATTTGCGATAAAAATCCAATCAGCACTTGATTAAAGTTTTAATGTTAGCTGCACCTAATGCGTCTCTAAAGACTGATTACCTAGAATTTACTTGTATTGATAGAAGAGGAAACCAGGGCCTAATGTGACCATTTTCTGATTTATTAATTTGTGTAAAAAAGGTATCTACTAATATATGTGTGTGCTGTGTGTTGGTATTATATCCCATATCTTGGGTCTAATTGGACGTGATGCAGGATTAATGGGACAGGTACAGAAAATTAATTAATGCTGTAACATATAATATATATATATATATATGTATGTATATAGGGTAAAAGAAAAGTTAAGTGTCCGTTTTTATTTTTGAAAACTTCGATGTTTAATTAATCTTTCATGAACATTGTTGATTCGTAGTCTTTTGACTATAGTTTTCCTTTCATCTGCAAATAATTCAGCTGTAAAATGTGATTGCGATTGCCCAGAGGGCGATGGCAAGAATCTTAAGGGGGGAGGGAGTTTGACGAGCCCTCTATTTTCTTTTTATAAACGCAGACATATGCATATTATACATATACGAGCGACTGCACACTCACATATATATATATGCATATATATGAACAAATCCAGCTCCTGGTTTAGGAGCTCATTATCAGAATATGATCAAACAAATCGGGAGAATTGCGTTATATATACAGAAAAAAAGGATTAGAAAAATTATCAATATGAACCTAATCATTAGTATAATTTTCGAACACAAATAGGGTGGGGGGAGGGATTCCTGGGACTGTACCTCGGAAATTTTCGAAAGTTAAACTCTGAAAATGCATGTAAATATTTATAGCTCTTTGGTTAAGTTAAGAGGACGCGTTACTTTGCGGAGCTCTAGTCTGGATTTTTTTAAAATTTGAGTTTAAAAACACATATTAGGATATCTTTGGAGACGTCAAAAGACAGGAGGATCCAAACGTTCTTCGCTGGATATTTTTCGAAATTGAAGTTCTAAATTCGCCATTTTGGACGCCCAAAGTCCGTTGATTATGGAGAAGGGGAGGAGCTCTTTTTATGAAATTTCTTGAAATTCAAGTCATAAAACGCGTTTTAGGCTATGTCTAGTGACCTTAAAAGACAGCTGTAATGAAGTTCTAAAAATACAATTTTGATGATTTTCGAAGATTATGAGGGGACGGATGCTGTAGAGGATTTAGGTTTGAGGGCGTCCTACGCCCGAGACGATATGGCGCCCCCCAGCATTAAAAAAAAGTTTTAAAATTTTTTTTTTAGATATTTCAGATATTAGCGCTAGCCTGATTAATTATTTTAACAAAGAAATTCTACCCTCAAAATGTTACTATGTTTAGATAGTAAGAACACTATAAAGTAAACTTCAAAATTTGGTCTTGCAGTTTGCAGAAAACCCAATCGATTTTTAATTTTATTCGTATTAAAAATTATGGCGCCCCTCAAAATTTGCCGCCCTAGGCCCGGACCTCACGGGCCTAAGCCTAAATCCGTACTGGACGGATGGCGGGTTCGGGGAGGGGGTCTCCCCCGAAAAAGTTTTAAGCACGCATATATATTTCTATGACTATCTTGGGTGACATCAAAAAAGATAGATTCCTGTGGTCTCCCCCGAAAATTTTTCGAAATTGAAGGTCTAAATTCACATTTTTGGGCGTCCATTGCTGATGTTCGAGAGGGAGAGGGGGTTCAAGGCTTTTTTTCTGAAATTTTTTAATTCAAGTCATAAAATGTCGGTTTAATTTGGTGACTTTAAAACGCATCTGAAATTATTCCTCACAAACACACATCGACACTGAATATGGAAATGGTGCGTGTGTGGAGGGGGGGGGGGGTTCTGATTCTTTTTCAAGTCACCTTGACCGTCCCTGCCTTCTTTCATGTATTTCAAATGAAAATGCTGCGTGTAATAGTCCATTCTTGTTCCCACAGTATCCCTCCCTTTCAGCTCAACATTAGAAGGGGGTCCGGGGGAATAATCCCCCCCCCAGAAAATTTTGATAACTATATGCAAACTAGTGCATTTGAATCCCTAGGGGATGCATTTGGTACTGCAAAAGTAAAAGGAGAAAAGAAAGAAAGCAAACAAACAAAACCTTTTTCTAATTTAAACGCTTTTACTCATAAAAATGCAAAATAAAATTCGCAAATTTTTTAATCCAGGGGGTAGGACGCCGCCCTCCCCACCTTCTTTCTAACTCCCATATCGAAGAGCCACGTGCCTGCCTTATCAAATGACAAAATGACAATTACAAATCCCCCCCCCCCCCCGCCACTTCCCAAAAGGATGCTTTGAAAATTTGAAAGAAAAACTATTGTACGGTTTGAGCATCACATTAATTATATTTAACTATTACAGAGGGGAAAACCTTGCCTTTTTGAAATTTAAATTTTGACTTTGCAAAATCTGTCACCTCCCAAACCACTCCTCCCAGGAGCCCTTGCCTGCCAGAAGAGGTGGCCGATAGATCAACGTCGCATCATATTCAGTATACCACAATTTTAGCGTTTCCGACAGTTTGTACAAGAAAACAATTCTATTAATCGGTTTTAATCGTTAGCGATCATTGATCAAATCGGAGCGCCGAACCAGAATTTTCATTCTCTTTTTCCATAAGTTAAATGTTCTTAATTATTTTCTTTTTTATATTTTATTTTCTTTCTTCTTCTTCTTTTCTTTTTTTCATTCATCACAGTTGAACTACCGAGAAGTACCGCCCGCTGCTCCCACCCCTAAATCCGGCACTGGTATAATAGTATTCTCACCAAAAAAGTAAACAATATCATTTTATTAAACAAAAGACCTTAAATTACAAATTTCAGTGTTGTTGTACACAGAAAATATTGAATCAAGGGGGTCGCATGGCTTTTTATGCATGTTTTGGCTTTTCAGAGGGTCGACATTCTGAAAAGGTTGAGAAACGGTGTGGTAAAGTATATAAGAAAAGGATATTTGTAGATTTTAGCGCAATTACTAGCAAAAATATTATAATTCATTTTTATTTCCCATACTACCCGCTCCTTCCTTATTATTAATGATTCTAACTATCTCAAGTAATGATGATAATAATTACTTCAACATTAGTTACTTTCTAAGTGTTAAAGAAAATCAATAAGTTATCGTAAAGCGCGAAAATGTATATTGAATTTCTGCTTCTCTTAATTCAAGGCCATCACTAGAGAAAAACTACATAAAACCGGCGCATTGAGAAAATCACTTTCACCTCATCTTTTTAAGAAAAAAAAAATGCAAAAAATAAGTGCTGATGAACTAAAAAACATATATAATAATAATAAAACTGCCTTTCCTCCTCATATATATTTCAAATTATTGTTACGCTTTGGTCTGCTGGGAAAAAATATACCCAATAATCATAATTGAGAATTACGTGGAGAAAATTTCGTCTGAAAAGAAATTCATTAGAAAAAGTATGTGATTAACTTTTTTTAATAAGAAAATGTCTGCATTAAATTTTACTATCACATTTAAACACGTACGTATTATGAGACTGTTTTAGGTGAACATACGTTAAAACTGCTTAAAAGTAAAACTAACTGATAATGCCACATTCCTCCACAAACCATGCTTTCACTCATCAATGACAAAAGCAACATCCCTCCTATTCAACTTGGTGGCCGAAATCCCTTCAGTGTACTCTAGCGTATAATCGGAACCCCACCTCTGATTTCACGCTAGAGCCAACTGATGGGGGAAGGGAAATGTGCCGCCACGAGTATACTCGAGCTCTGCCGTTTTTAGTATGAAAATGTTTTCGAGTATATTCGTGGCCTGCCGCTTTTAATATAAAAAAATTTTCGAGTATACTCGGGCTTGCCGCCAGGAGGGTTAAGACTACTTATTAATTATACATTTAAAATTCAAAGCTACAAAGCCTATTACAAACCTTAAGATCACGATGAATAATAGGTGGAATTTGTGAATGCATATGTTGAACTGCAGAACATGTTTGATAAAAAATTTGGACAACTTGTGAACAGGCTAAAGAGCTCTGACGGGAATTCAAAGCATCAACCAATGGACCTCCTGTTAAAAAATATAAAATTTAGCAGTTAACTGTGTTAATTGATAAACATAAATGCAAACAATCATGCAAGAAAGATTAATACATTATACAACAATATTGACAGAATGAGGTAAGCTACTGCAATTGATTTTGTTGTTCAGTTTTTACACAAATGTTATGGAAAGTTTTAAATAATGATTGGAAGCAAACTTTGCAATGGAAAAAAAATATATGAAATCTTTTAATCACACGAAAATAATGATTAATAAATTACAAAATACAAAAAATTTTAACTGCATACTACTTATTCTGTGCTTATCAGAATCCATTCTATGATGTTCCAAAAGGCACAAAAAGTGATGAACTCGGAGATAACCGAGGTTGTCTGCATTTCTTCAATTTTATTTATATTTTTTTTAAAAATGACTTACCGTTTTCAAATTCAGTGATTGTAGAAAACTATTCATATTTTTGTTTATATTATTGCCATTAATGACATAGTCAGCATTCCTGTTTATTAGCGTAATACATCAAACAAAGATTTCAATCTGTTCTTAATAAATGACTCAAGGTTTTTTTTTTTTTCCTAAGTAATTTTTTTAATAGCAATTAGTGTGCTGGAAATGTAACATATTATTTACTCAATAAGCTTACTGATCATTCAACTTTATGATTGAAAAAAAAAAATTGAACATTAAACGTTCATTAGTTTTAACTAAAAAAAAAGAATAAGAAAAATTTCATGTTTAAAAAAATTGCTAAATTGCCGATATCTGTTTGCAGCAACTGTACGACACTATATTTTTCATTCAAAATTTTTTTTGAAAAATTATCAACTCATTTTCAATACCCTAAATCATGGAAAGGGGGAAAAGTCTAAATATGCAAGATTGGAATGGGAATAAATTTAATTACTCCTTTCCTTACAATTTCCTTTTCTAAATGCAAAAAAGGAAATTATTGATAATAGGCAAAAAATTTTGCAAAATTCTTTAACATCACATACAAGATGCAGCAAAAGAGAATAAATATTAATTTGAGCAAAATGGCCTCAAATATCAGGATGTGTGATAATTTGATTAAATTCTATTTACTAACCACCAAAATCAAATTTTAAGACGGGTCAGCGAAAAAATTTGGATAGATGGTATTTTATAATTGAAGTTTTAATCAGCAGAAGTTACAATTGTTACACATAAATTGACAGACAAACTATTGAAGTAAAAAATAGATCAAGAAAAAAAGAACAGAAAAAATGTTTTAAAATCTATAAACAAGAAAATTTTTATTAAACAAGATATATTAAAAAATACACTTACCAGTACACAATTCAGTAAGTAATAGATATTCAGCTTTTCCATGCTCCGAATGCTCTTTTTCTATAGATGCAGCAGCATGAAATTGAATAATATTAGGATGACCAGACAATTTTGTCTTTCAGATTGTAAAGGAGTCTAAACAATTTTAACTAATATTTCCATTCATTTTAAAAAGTAGTTAACAGCAAACTCACTTTTGCAAATGCATGTAATTTGCTGTTTACAGAATCTTAAGAAATTGAAATTTTCTTTCTTTCTTTTAATTGTTTAAAAATGCAAGATATAGACTTCTTTTTTTAAGCAAACACATAAACAGATTTCCCTATTGAACATTAAATAATGGCTTAGCCCTTGAATCCAATAAATATCTTAGATTATGGATTATTTATTTATTTATTGCTTAAAAATAATTTTTAAAAACCTGTAAGATACTTTATTTAAATCTGATCATTTTTATCGCTCAAAATTTCGGTCAAAACTTTTCATTTTTAAGGGTAAACCATACTTTCTGTGTTTCTAGCATAGGTGGAAGCATTATATGCAAACAAAGAGCTTCACAGCTCCCAAAGTATGCAGAAATTGAAATTGTTTAAAGCACACAACAAAAAATACTGTTTGACATTTTTGAGGGGAAAAAAAGATTTACTATTCAACATAACATTTAAATTTACACAAACATTTCTAAATAAAGTTAAAATTTTCAAAATCAGTTAGAAGTTTAATATTGTAAATACTGAATTCAATATTTGAAAATGTAAAAACAAAAAAAAATATTCTTAAAAATTACTCAAATTTTTAATAAATTATCAGTTAAATTTGAAATTATACAATCTCTTTTTTTATTAACAAATGAATGTATTGTTTCAATTTTAATTGCACTGATTCATTTCACTTTTTTATATCTAAATTAGTGATGTTAAATTTTACAATTTCAGTTTGGCGAATAAAATGTAGAAATTCCTACATTGCCCAGCCATAATGTCCACTTATGCCCACCCCCTCCCACACACACAAAATTGGTTTGCTTAAAAAAACTTAAAGTTCTAAAAATTCTGCCTGTAATTCATTGATTACCAAAATCATATAAATAAATAGGTACTAATTGAACAAATTTAAAACAATTTTGACTTGGTAAACAAACATGGATTGAGATTGTGTAAAACATTTGATATTTTTACAACTGTTTCTTTTTAAAAAAAAATCTTTATAAAAAGGATACAAGGAATTTTATTTCACGTAAAATAGTTTTGCTTGTTTCATTATCTCCAGCTAGTAATCTCTAAAAGAAAAAAAACAAAGGTTACTAGTCTATCAACCATCAACTTTTACAAGTAAATAATTTAAGCAAAATAAGAAAATATATTAGATTATGTTCTAAAAAAGTATCAGCATCTTACTTTTAATGCATATTCTTTACCAGTTGAAATATCTTGTGCTACAAATACATAGCCAAAACCACCTGAAAACAAAAAATTCATATCAATCACCGAAATACTTCAAAAATATTAGTTACATAAAACATTTATATCAATGTATTTAACATATACTATTTTTCCTAAGTATTATCAGGAACAATGTACATAATGGTTCTATAATGACTTTTATTATAAATGACCACTGTAGTTAAAGAAAATAGTCAAATATCTTTCAAAGATTTTGAATGGATTTTGCAATGTGGAATCTCCAATAAGCTAGAAGTGTAAAATTTTACTTGTAATATTTTTTTACTATTCTTGGAAATATCAATCTTTCATAACATTACTTCCTTGTTATTAAATAATATTCATTTTTATTCGTCTCAATTTCTCAATAAAATGAAATATTTTCCAACTGAGCAATAAAAGTTGAAGTTCGGAGAGGAAGGGTGACAGCATGTTTTCCCTTACTGGCCAGGGATGATTTTAGTTCCATATTTGGAACTAAAATCATCCCTGGACACTGGTGTAGATAAGGGGTGTGTTTTGGGGATAAAACCACCCCTGAAATGGTGAAGAATGTCTAAAATTTAACCAATTTTTGTTGTAAAACAATAAAATTAGCTCACCTCTCCCAAAGAAAGCCCCCCCCCCCCCCTGAAATGTGAGTCTAGCTATGGTAGTGTCCCTGGAAATTTGGAAAGACCATAATAAATTTTGTTTGACATATTTTGTTGATACATTAAATGATCAGTGTTGTGGCCCTAGAAAAAAGTTGGGGATAAGCATACAGAAGCTAACCTAAGCATTATTAAAACAAAAGTGCAGGGGGAGAGGAATCATCTAAAAATAAAGTGGAGATCTCCTTCTCCCCTAGACTACACCACTGATATTGATGCATATCAAAATTCAAGAAACAATACATCCATAAAATTTTTAAAGTTAAATCATTCAAGCCTCATTAGCTGTAAGCAACGGGAAGGTTTTACCCCAAATACTTAAAGTGAAATGAGATTGTAACACTCCAATAAAACTTAAACTTTTTCCTGAAAGAAATTTTTTTCAAAATTTATACATCTGCATCATTATGCAAATTCATAAAGTATTTATTAATTTAAATCAACTACTACAAAATTATTTTGTAGAATTCACAGAGCATAAATGCTCTCCCCCCCCCCCCCCCATCCTGTGGGTGCATATTTTACATTTATTCAACAAGAAATTTTACCCTGTTGTATTCCTTTTCTTCAGCAGTAATAAAACTTTATATAGATAAGTCTAATGGACCTAACAGAAAAATTTCAAAAATCCATAATGTAAAACTAATAACTAATGGCATGATTTATTCTAAATCTATAAAAAAGCTATTAGAAGTCGGTAATATTTTACAGGTATGATGCAAATAATCTTATAGGTTATGGATAATTCAAACTTTAAATGCTCCAGAATGTATACTATGCGATTCTGGAAGGGAAGGCATCGTGACTTCAATTCATACTGTGCTAAATTCCACTAATTCTTCAAAAAATTTCTTTGTTACTATTTTCCCGCCCAGAGACATCATCTTTAGATTAAATATCTATAAAACCACTCCATCTAATTTAAAAAGTCTACCCAAACAAAAGGTTAAAAATTCACCCATGAACATAAAACAAATATTTATACAGTATTACTGTGTATCTAAATTTACATTTTGCTAAATAGGTTTCGTTTCGCAAAATTAAAATTTTTCGTAAACCAATAAATATGACCTGTTTTATTTATGTATATAGTCTCCCAATTTAGCTTTTATTCAGTTATTAATGTATTAAATTTATAAAACTTTTGCCTATATAAATATATATGTGTGTGTGTGTACAGTTGCGTATATAATTATTGGATGAATAAATGACGAGACGGGGTGGGGGTGCAATTGTTACGATAAAAGCAAAAAACACGTCCATCCATCTGTAGCATAATACAAACAAACTTAACGATTAAAACGTTATTAATGTTTAAAATGTAAAATTTTGAATTTATAATTTCCGAATAGAAGCGCTTGAAAGTATATAGAAGTCATCTGTTAAATGAATTAATATAATTCGAGGGCGTCTCACCTTCTGCAATAACTCTTTTAACGCGTAATTTTTGTTTTTCGAGTTCCACTATTTGTCCGACAAATCCATGTTCTTCCCTGGGTGCGTTGTTAGAAAAGTATCCAATTGCTGATTTAAAAAGATCTGACATGTTATCTTTCTAGTTTATAAATTATTGCTTCATCTCAATTTTTAGTTGATTTGGTTTGATAGTTACTATGTTGTTTATCCTTTAAGGTGGACAGCACATTCCCAACCCAGAGCAGCCATGAGTGAAAACTGAAAACGTTTTTAATAATCTTCTTCAGTAATCCTTAAACAAAAAACAAAATCAGCGTAATCACAAATTATATTAATGAATACTTTGAAAATTGCAGTTTTTTTCTTTAAAAAAGAAACAAGGTTGATCTTTTAAAAAAGATCTCGTTCAATATTAAATATATTTTAAATAGCTATCGTCAGGACATTCATTATTGCTAAGAAGAAGAAAACAAAGAGCTGTCATAAAGCGCCGAGCGCCTCTACATTTAAAAATATTTTGTTTACCGCCAAAGGCTTATTTATTTGTAAATAATTTAAATTTTAACATATGACTTAATTAGCTATGGCGGAATTTAAAATACATCATCAACTTAGTGAGCTTGTGAAGTATTTGGGGTAAAAATTTTTGGTTACTTGAGCGCAACTTACTTTTTCTTTTCATTGCAAATATTATTCACAATCTGTGGAGCTGCTTGCTGATTTTTTTCATTGATTGTTGTAGCATTATTTTTACTAATTTTAAAAGCAGAAATGTTATATGATAGGTCTTCTTTCAGAATTCAAAATTTGGTGCATGATCTACATTTTTAGTAAACGGAGGGTATGCAAATTGGGAGATTTTCCAATGCCCTATTTATTTTTGCCCTTTGTTCCTTTACTATTATTATTAATACTATTCTATTCGTTTCCAATATTGTATCTAGTTCATATTTTACTCATGTGCTTTTATCAAACATTTCGGGTTATTTTCAAAGTATAAAAGTAAGTAAAATGTATGCTTTGAGACACACACAAAAAAACTACTAAACTTTCATTACATTTGTCAAGTTTTGGCTATTTAGAGAGTTTCATCTGTGAAAAACAACGAAGTAATTTTTAAAATCTTTACATTAGCATTATATTTTTAGACGTAAGACTAGGAATGTACCATTTCCAGAAATTTTGAGGTGGTGGGAAAAAAACCAGTTGTTTTCTAAAAAAATGGAAAAATTGATTTTTTACAAGTGAAATTGGATTTTTTGAAATAGTTTTCGGGATCGGGGGTGTTTCTATTGAAAAAAAAATGTGTAAATTTTTTTTCATTATATTTTTGTAACTAAGTTTGACTTTGTAAATCATAAAATAATCTATAACTTTTCTTTATATTTTATTTATTACAACTTCAATAATTAAAATATTATAATCAAAAATAAAATAGAGTTTTGGGAATGAAAAACTCTTATTGTTAGAAATTAACTTTCTATTAATTTTAGAAAATAAATATCAGGGCATTTTTACAGAGCATCTTAAAACAGAAAAGTTGACATTTTTTTAATTGATTTATTACTATTTTTAATGTAAAAGTAATTAACTCAGAACAGAAGTAATGGTTATAAAGCAAGTAGATTTTAGCATATGTAACTTTTGTAAATTATCAAATAAAGGTTTTTACAAAAAGATGCTTAGTTTTTTTTTTTTTTTTCAAAGTTTGTTACATGTATTTATATGTATGTATATATACAGGGTGCAAAGCAAAGCCCTTAGGAGGCTTTTATCTCTGCAACTGTTGGTCACAAACAAATACTTCCAGTTGTAAAAATGTTTAAAAATTGTAAGCATTTATAATAATAGCATTTTTAAATTTTAAAAATCAATTTCGTGAAAATTACAGAAACAAACTCTTTA
This sequence comes from Octonoba sinensis, assembly GCA_038502835.1. Lineage (NCBI taxonomy): Eukaryota > Metazoa > Arthropoda > Arachnida > Araneae > Uloboridae > Octonoba > Octonoba sinensis. The sequence goes on along the minus strand of CM076606.1, from coordinate 7,894,151 downwards.
TACAGTACCTTAGTCTTTATAGTCATATTTAGTAAAAGTTGCGAACATAACACAAAATGTTTCCTTTCTGTATGACAAAAATAAACAGATATTTAGTTTCAGTGTTTGGGGTTTTTTTTTTTTTTTTTTCACGGTTTTTTGGCCTGCATTAAGGGGTTGGTTAAAATTTTTCAATGAAGTATTCATTCTATTCATGGTTCAATTAATACTTCATTCAGATTTTTTAATCAACCCCTTAATAAAGTCAGAAAATGTAAAAGCATTCCAAGCTTTGAAATTAAATATCTCTGTCATTTTTTCTCATACAAAAGGCAAACTTTGTGCTATGTTATATTTAAATATATAAAATATTTAAAAAAAGAACATTGGAATGTAACTATTATAAATTTCTGAATGTATTATTTTATATTAGAAATTTCAAAATTTTCAATTTTTCCGGGTGGAAATAAACCCCTTCGGAAAAAACGGTTTTTCCCCAAAATTTCCATTTTTTACCTATTATTCCCATCTCTACGTAAGACCAGAAAGTGTTTAAAACTTGCTGAATTTTGTTATTCTATCTTAAATTAACTGCAAAAGTATTGAAGTAATGCAATACTACCTACTCTGTAAATTAAAGCAATTTCATTTATAACTACCAGACTATCATCCATATGTTTGATTTTATATGTAAGTGGTACCCTGGTACCTATATATTTTTATTTATGATTAGCACATTTTCATATATCATGACTCTTTATATTTTAAAGAACACCTGAAGAGTTGACATGCTAACTAGGAACATTATGAAGATATTTGATTAATGAGATTCATTGTTATAAAGTTTCACTGTGTGTACATTTTTATTCAAGGCATGATTTGTTTACTTTGCAGAATTTCTGAAAAACTTTGTGAAGGTGCATCATGTGATGATTATGCAGAGATCTTAGAAAAAAGCAAAACACCTTACATCAATAATAAAGTAAGTAAAAATATTATATATTTTTTTACACTTAAAAATAATTTGTTATTAACTTATTTAGTGGGAAAACAAAAAACCCTAAAACCTTACCTTAAGAAACACACCTCAAATGTGAACACCTCTCTTTTATAGATAGTTTTTCATTCCCTGGCTATAAAGCTTTAAGCATAATGTATTAAAACTTCTCTCTATTGGACTCTTTAATCATGAGATGGACACTTATTTTGGTTAAAAATAACATTGATAGAACTCTAAATTGTGAACTTAAATTGGGAGCATAAAACTAAAATTTGAGAATTAAATGTCAAGAAGTTAAAGGGACTGTGTTAAGCCGGCCTAGAGAGAAAAATCTCTGTATTTTAATATGCATTTATCACCAACATAAAGTACCTGTAACTTAACTTAATGTTGCCAACAGTTCAAAAAACTGTTGGCAAATGCAATGGTTTATTCAAAGTCAGTATTTCTTACTTTTTTATTTTATCATAAGCGCTGCCCCCCTTTATTTAACTGAAAGGTTCCCTTAATGTTTTATGTTTTCTTTGATAAGTGTACTTCCACTTTTTTCTGAAGAACTACAGCGGCAGTCAAATGTTGGCCCTTGGTAATAGGTCAAAGTTCAATTTTTCCTTCTGTATTTTATTCAAATCCTTCATAAATGATATCTTTCTGATAAACGTAATTATCACTTAAAGTTTCTATCGTGATAATTATGGAGTGTTTCGATGGTGAAATGTATATAAAGATTATTGCTTTAATTATTACTATTAAAATATTACTCAATGAATCAATATGTACTTAATTTTGAAGTAAGTCTTCAAAAACATTTTGATTTGTTTGTTAAAATATGTTTGGTATTCATAAAGTATTAATACTCTTTATTAATTACTGAAAAATGTCTTTTTATTTTGTACAATGTAAATCATTCTATTAATAAGGGCCAGAATTTTTGAGCTTTTATTTATATATTTTTAGTTTTATTATAATTTAATCACAGGTTGCATCGATTTCACTTGTCAAAAGAATGGCTGAATTTTCTCCAAGCTCTGAAGAAGTCTTCCAGAAATATGATGAATTAAAAATAAAACAGTGAGTATTAAGTTGTTTAGTGCAAAAAGATACTTTTTGATGGCTCAAAATAAAATTCAGAAAAATACTTTTGCTTAATATTTAATAGTAAAACCCAAGAAATAGTTATTATATTGGTCTGCTCATAAATGTCAGTTTTTTTTTTTCAATACATTTGACCCTTTGCCACAAAATGTCATACTTCAACATACCCCCTGTCCCTCTTTGTCACATCTGACACTGTATTACATAAACATATGTACTTGCAGTGTTGCATTTCAGAAACAAAACACTTGTTTTATCGATCACCCTTGCAATTCTATTTTTGTACTTTTAATGACATTGTGAGCCTAAAAATAATAATGATAACATGTGGACGTAATTTGTATAAAATGAGACTAATGTTTACAACAAAACAATAGTTATATAACAGTAAAAAATATTAATTGTTCCAACTATCAAGTCAGGGTTGCCAGATTTTAGTCGGGCCAAAAAAAGCCAGCCAGATTTTTTTGGTTTAAACCTCTTAAAATAGGCTGGCTTTTATTTAAAAAAATGTTTAGATTTTTTTCCTAAAAAGTATTAAATAAAAGATTACATTTATATCATTTATACAATTAAATTACTACTGCAACAGCAAAATACTTGAAATAAGAATGAAAATTATTTAGCAGAATGATGCAATACAAAGAAAGTGCACCTTATTAGAAATTTATTTAGATTCAATACAATTTAAATGGTTTATTTTCAAAGATTTTTACAAAGAATTCAAAAATTTACTTGACAATATATGAACTAAATATTACCAATCATTTGCCTTAATCTTTAATAAATTTTCACATAATTTAAAGCACCTTTTTTTCTTTTATGCTTATTCAGAACCTTAATTAGTTCTTTGATTCAAATAAAAATAAAAGCTATTTGTCAAATAAATTGCATAAAATAAAAGATGCCTGTATTGAAGCAGACCAGCTGGTCAAGGTTAAATTGTATGGAATCACTGGCATAGATAAGGGGGTGTTTTGGGGATAACCCCCACCCCCCACCCCCTTGAAATGGTGTAGATGGTCTAGAACTTAACCAATTTTTCTGGAAAAACCATGAAATTAGCTCACTGGTCCCGAAGAAGCCCTCTCTGAAATCCGGGTCTAGCTACACTACTGACTGGAATGTATTGATCTTAAAACATTTTAATGCTATGTATAAAAGAAAATTCTGCATATAAAAGCAAGCCAACTACTCACCACAGGCAACTTCTTTTAAATTTTTTCCATGAGTAGTGCCGTAGGTAAACACTAGTTTAGTTAAATTTGGATAGGACCATATAAGTAGAATTTTGTTGAAGGAAAGGAGATACTTCAAATCACTGTTTTACCTCTCGCCTGAAGCAAAATACATTTTTTTTTTTTTTTTTGTAATGTAAAATATATGCTAGAAAAAAATGAATGAACATAGCTCTTTATTGCAGGTTTCAATATTCTGAATTATTTTAAAGTAATTAAATTTGTAACATAAAAATAGCAATTTTATGTGAGAAGTATTTACTTGAATCTAATAGGATCGCTTCTCATATGTATTAAGATAAGTTATTGTGCTCGACTATAGAGGAAGCCAAATTTGATTCCTCTCTCAGCCTGTATTTAATTTCCCTCTCCTTATGTGTTGAAAAAAATCGATTGTGTACTAGCTATAATATTGGGCAAAGGTGTGATGAGAGAGTCTCACAAAATTAAGCACACAAACGCAAAAATGATAATCAGTATTGTAAAATCAGGTTGGTGTAATAAAATAATTTTGAATCTAATTTTAAAAAAACTCAGTTAAAAGAAAATTTGAGCTTCATTTTATACAAATTAACAATAGCAAAATAAATTGACATAGTATAGGTGCAAATTGTAAGTAGTATTGTGTGTAATTGAAGAAGGCCAATAAAGACCAACTTTTTTTTTTTAAGACCGGTCTTTTTTAATAAAAGCCTGCCGGTCTATTCTTTTTTTTAAAAGCCGGCTTTTTTGCAGCCCCGCGATCAAGTATTTATTTATATTTTTAGTTACACAATACGACTAAAATTAGGTTGTTGACATTTCACACATTTGCAGAAATGTTTTAGAATATGTATGTACTCTCTCTATATGTATGTTCTCTCTTTCTATATGTATGTACTCTCTCTATATGTATGTTCTCTCTTTCCATATGTATGTACTCTCTCTATATGTATGTACTCTCTCTATATGTATGTACTCTCTTTCTATATGTTCTCTCTTTCTATATGTATGTACTCTCTCTCTCTTTGATCTAGCTTACTGAATTTGTTTAAATAAGTTATTGCACTCTGAAACTTCATTGGGAGTATAAAATTTTAAAATATTAGCATTATACAAATATATATTTTGAATTTGTCCATAAGCGCATACATTAATTTAAAAATTTGTTTTATATTCAGTAATTTCTCTCCTTTTCATAGGATAAGAGAAGTAGACCCTCTAGTACATCTCCTATTTCAAATTCAAACTGATGAAAAAGTAAGTTACAGCATTTTTTTAATTGTGTGTTCTTTATCTTGGCTTATTAAATGTTGAAGAAAAACAAATCAGTCGGAAATCTTTTTTTTTTTAATTTATGCATTTAAATAGACTTGAAAATGAAAAATAATATTTCATAATATAAAACTTCTTTTCATTTCAGAGTGTTATTTTAAAAATGGTGAATATTTCTTGATATCAATTTTTATCCTGAAGTTTATACACAGAAGTTCATGCAACTTCTGTATTTAACCTGCAGGAATGTGCACTTGTGCACAACTTGTCACTATTTGTTCCCCTTCTAAAAAATACTTTTTTTTCCAAGAAATAAAATATGTAAGATCAGCACTGAGATAACCTAGAACTAAACATACTTACTGAAATTTGACTAATGTTATTGAATGAGTAACCAAGTCTAAAATAACAGCTATTACCTCGTAAACCCGAAGCTCGACCTTGCAGGTTAGAAATAAATTATGATAAATAATTTAACAATGAATAATATTTAATATTTTACATATTTGTATTTTTAATCTTTGAATAAACTTCTCATCTAAAATTTTAAGCTAATGACCTATTTTTTCATTACTGTTTGATTAATTATAATTTTTTAAATGTCATTATTATCAGAATTGTTATAGTTTTCTAAACTATAGAAAAATATTTATTATTAATTTTTGTAATGTTCTTATTTAAAAACAAACAACATTTTGAATAAATCTGAAGTTTGTTTAAAACATTTACAGCTAGTTATGTCTTAAAACCAAAAAGGTTTTAGGTTTGTTTAAAATTTATAGAAATACAAGGATTTATAATTTATATTATGGACTCTTCATATATCCTTAATATCGTGAATTACCCCTTCTCTAAATTATAAAAAAAAAAAAAAAAAATAATAAATAAATAAAAATTACTTTCCCACTCTTCGTGGACTGCCTTAGCAGTGGCAAATTAAAAGAAGGGAGGAATTTGAAACACAGCATTAAACTTAAATGTAAGGTACTCAGTGGATGAATAACTCGATAAAAAATATTGATGAAACTAAATATTTTCCTCAGACATTGATTAGAGTGGACACATTGGGAAGAGATTATTATGTGATGCTATATCTCAGACCCTTAATCAATCAAACTAATTTTATATCCAACGTAAAATTTTTAATTTAGTCTTTCTAGTCCGAAACAGGGTTCCCAACTGCCACATAATGCAGAGCACCTTCACAAAATTTGAAACTCTGCAGAGAAGTTATTTTGCTCCTTATTTCTCTTCAGCATCATTCCTGACACATGTGGATTGTTACTTGGATTTTTTTTTAATGTATATTATTGTCACTTGTAATATTCTAATTCATAATTATTCAAAGTCTTTTTTTATTTTTATTATTTTATTTTAATGTTATAATGACGGACATGATTTGTAGGGAAATAAATTGTTTGTACTCAAAATACAACCTATGTTTTATAAATTAAAAAATAATTATTTTTGTTCTAGGATTTTAAATGATTATCAAAACACAAATACAAACTCAGGTTTAGCCGATTTTAGAGTTTTGATAATTTTTATACACAATGTTTAACTGCTCCTCAGAATCACTACAGATACTTCTCAAATTGTTTCTCTAAGCTTAGCAACCCGTCGGGTATTTTCCATGAGGAATAAAATAGTGTCTTTTAATTTTGAAACACATGTTGGTTGTGAATTGAATATGAATGCTTTAAATATATATAAAATATCTTGAGCAAATGTATCAACTTAAATACATTTTTTAATTAACTCATATTTTACTGTATACAGTAGAACCTCTGTCCATTGTCCCCACATGTATTGTCTTGACTTAATAAACCCATTATCCCGATTGTGTTGTACATTGACCTACATGTATAGTTTTTCCATGTTTATTGTTCAAAATGAATGGTCTCATGAAACACAATCGAGGCTCTGCTGTACTGTATAATCAAATGTTAACGTATCACTTTTCTGGAAAGAGATTCAGATGATTAAAATTTCTTGCATAATTTTAGGTCAAAAAGCTGCTGAAAATTAACACACCTGTAACAGTTACTGAAAGCAATGGTTTAGATAAGAATTTTGAAGCAGTAAGTTTTTTACTCGTCATTGGTTCATTTTATTCGTTAGAATATTAAAAAAATTAATTGATATTAAAATTGACCAGTAATAAAACCTGGTGGAGAATATTTAAAAATAATTGCAATATCTGATTAATGGGGAGAGGGGGGAATCAAACTTGGATCATAAACTGTTTTTAAAACTGTAAGCCTTTAACAGGGTTCCCACGGGTGCTTATAAGTGCTTAGAAGTGCTTAATTTGACCTTTCGTTTCTAAAAGACCTTAGAAGTACTTATTTTCAATCAAAGGTGCTTATGAGTGCTTTTTTTTAATGCGAAAGTCGATTTTTAAATTACCGTATTTTTTTATGCAATTTCTGATCATGTTTTTATGGGATTTCTTAACAAAAGATTCAGAAAGTGAAAAATTATGGAGGGTTATAAGAATTTTGTTGATTTTATCACACGGTCAAGTGACTGTAGAACATGGCTTTGGTGTAAATAATTCGTTAGAAGTGGAAAATTTGAAAGAAGAATCTTATATTGCTCAGAGGCTCATTTTGAGAATGCCAATAATTATAATGAAATTCATGAAACTATCATTACGAAAGAAATGAGAAAGGGTCAATCCATACCACTTCATCCAGGGTGTGAAACCCATGGTCTCATATTTTAATGATTTTTTTTTTTTTTTTTTTTCAGTTTACTATCGTGATTTTCCCTGTAAATATTTTTGTTGCTATCTTTAATCCTTTTTGAGATATTAATTTTCTAAAATGTGTTTAAAGTGGCGTCTTCGCTTTACGGACAAATTTTGTGGTAGCGATGTAGTTCAAGCAAAAAATTCATAACTTTGCTAATTTTCATGTTATCACAAAAATGTTTCCACTAAAATGTTCAGAATAACTTACAGAGTTAGACAAAAATGCATTTAAACAAATACCTATTAAATGGTGCAGTTAGTATTAGCATCAGGTAGAATGTATTTATTTTCTGCAAAATCCACCAAATTTCTGCTTTAATCGATCACCAGTGCAAAAACATTTTAAAACAGACTCAAGAAAAAAAAGAAAAGTATTGTTTTACACAAATTTTTATTTAAAATAGTTTTATTTTTAAAATAAAAGTTACTTTTGGTCATTTGGTATGTCACAGTTTGTAAATAGGAAATGAGCCTGCATTATGGTTAGACACTTTAAAAAATCATGATTCAGTGACTTCTTTTTCTTCCTCAATTTTATGTTGCTTTATTTTTTACTTTATAAACATTAACTTACGAACTTCTTTCTTGTAAAAATAATCTTATTTTGCATTATATTGTCTGTATTTTATGATTTTAAAGCAATTAGTATTTTACAATAAGAAGCGAAAACTTGTAATGTTGTGAGAGATATTTTGTACATACTTTAAAATTGTTTACTGTGAAATTAAATATGTTGGCAGTAGAAAAGACACCAATTTTATTTCAGAACCTTTTAGTTTATACTTAGAGGATTATTTTTAAAATATATATATTTTGATTACTGCAGTGCCTTTTAGTTTTATTGCTGTTTTAAAATTTCATGTTTTTTCTTCAAAATATTTATGAATTCCAAGTTTGGGCTAATACTAACTGCACCATTTAATACGTATTTGTTTAAATGCATTTATGTCTAATTTTATAAGTTATTCTAAGCATTTTAGTGAATTTTCTTTTTTTTTTTTTTTTTTTGTGATATCATGAAAATCGGCAAAGTTATGAATTTCTTGCTTGAACTACGTCACCAGCACAAAATTTGCTCGTAAAGCGAAGACGTCTCTTTAAACACGTTTCGGAAAATTGATATCTCAAAAAGTATTAAAGATAGCAATGAAAAAAAAATTGCAGGGCTAATCCTGATAGTAAAATGAACAAATAACAAACAAATCATAAGCAACTGAGACCATGGGTTTCATTTTCATTTGTGGCCGGATGATTTGATATGGAATGATCCGAAAGTTTGTCTCTTCTTCAAGGCTCCATTTGGAAGAACAAAAAAAAAATTGAAAAGAAAAAAAATTCTGATGACAATAAAAAAAGAGAGAAAAGAGTTAAATTATTTAAAATTAAAAAAAAATTTCTTCAAGTTCAAGCTGATGTCACAGTTATGGAAAATTCAGCAGAAGAATTGTGTAATAAGGCAGAGTCATCCAAAAACATTTCACTTTTTATGAAAGCCAATTCACTTCGTAGGGATATTAAAGAAAAAGCATCTGAAGTTAAAGAATCAGACATTAAGATTTCTGAAAAAGAAAAAGAATTTAATTGAAATGTAAATGTTTTTTAAGTTATTATCTGCAAGGCTTTTGATGTGCTTTTAATTGACCATTTGTTCATTCATAAAATTTTTAACTAACCCTCACCACTTTTATTTTTCTTTCATATAATTGCAGATTTTTTTTAACCTTGGATCAAAAAGTTAAAATTCATGGGTAATTCCAATGACATTAAAATTTAATTATGTTTCTAACTTTTAAAATTGCCTTTTTTTCCTGAAATTGATTGAAATTATTGCAATGGAGTTATAATAATGGGACCCCACTTCTTTTTTTGGCATAAGGTTTTATGTGTGAAATTAAGGGGATTTAAAAAGCTTAATGGTGACTGGCAAAAGTAACATCAGTCACATTTTTTTAATTATCCCCCCCCCCCCCCAAGCTTCTAATGCCTGACAGCATGTGACGGTACTGTTATTTTACTTTATTATTATAATTTAGATCCATTTCAGAAAAAAAAAATAACAATAAAATTGTCACTAGGGAATGACTCTCATGCAAATATTTGTTCTGTTTCTTAAATATTTTTTTGATAATTAAAAAACAAAAAAAAAGGAGCACAAACAAAATAAGTCTTGCATTCAAGTAATATCATTAAGTATTAAGTTAAGATTTTTTAGTGTTTAAACGTTGAAGATTGTGGTAAGTTTCCATTTTTCTTGATATTTGTATTCTAATGTTTCTTTATATATTACTTATATGCATAATGTATACACAATATGCATATTTGTAAAAGTGAGATTGGGTTTATGTTTTTATGTATAACTAGCTGTACCCGGCCACGCTTTGCTGTAGCTCAGTCTGGGTCGCTGGAAAAGCAAGAAAAAGCACATATTACTAATATGTTTCATTTGAGAATGCTTGTTGTTTCATTGTCTGAAAATATAGATTGTCTGGTTTACCCATTCTAGAACACGCAATATATAATTGTACACATGAGAAGATCTAAACTGCTCAATTTGGTCTTGAGCTTTATGTTTTTTCACAATGTTTGCGGGCAATTTGTTTTTTCGTTCTATTGTCTGTGAAGATTTTGATATTGTCTGGTTGGGCACATTGAAAAATTAAAACATAAGCCTTATCCAAACAGAAGAAACACAAACACAAAAATTCAAAATTAAAAAATTGCCGTTCAAAATAAATAATCTGTGTTTTAAAGTTACCTTAATCGTTAAGTTCAAAAATATTCAAAAAATACTTCAACACAAACAGAAAAAACACAAAATTTTAACATCAGGATGAAAATAGCTAAATGAAACTAAAAATATTCAAAATAAGTAATCTTTGTTTTAAAGTTCTATTTAATCTTCAAGTGCAAAAATACTAACAAATACTTCAATACAAACAGAAAAAACACAAAATTTTTTAGTAAAAATGAAAATAGCTAAATTAAACTGTTGCTATTCAAAATAAGTAATCTTTGGTTTAAAGTTCTCCTTAATCATCGGGTTCAAAAATACTTCAACACAAACAGAAAAAATTATTAAATCAAAATGAAAATAGCTGTACCCTGCCAATTGTTGCAGTGGCTCATTCTCCTCAATAAAACATTAAAAAGTTAAATAATTATATCAAAGTTGAAATAAATTAATAACACATGTTCTGACAAAATTTCAAAGCAATTGGTGGAATACTTACGGAGATTTGAGGTTATGAACCAAGGCTGAACTTGATCGTAACCGTAAACTGGATCACGTTCAGCCTTGTATGAACAAACGAACACTTACATTTTTATTTATATAGCTTATATTACCAGGAGTTGAGGAAACTGCTAATTATTATTTTTGGATCAAGGTAAGCCTTAAGAAATCGAGCTAAAAAGCTTATAACTGGCCTTCTTAGAAACTTCGAATAAATTCCATCTTGTGCAGAAAAATCAGCGCTTTGGATCGATATATTACATTAATATGTGCAAGGTTTTTTTTCACCCCCATAATGGGAAATTTATGTAGAAATTTGCTTAAAATTGGAATAAAAAAGGAACTACCTGTCGGATTTTTTTCTGACGGGTCTATAAACCATCCGCTTGAATCAAAAATTTCAAACCAATCGGTCGAGTACTTTCGGAGATTTGCGGCTTGCACAAACGAACACTTACATTTTTATTTATATTGATTTTTGGGAAGATACACTTATATATTAAAATTTTAAGTTGTAACTTATCTGTAAGAACATTCAACTTGATCGAAATGGATTTTCATCCATTAAATTGTATTGTATGTGCTCCACAATAATTTACTCAAAGTCTTAGAAAATGACTTTGAAAAGTCTTAGAAAGTGCTTATTTTTAGTTATAAAAAAAAGAGTGGGAACCCTGTTTAATTTTATTATCCATGTTTGAAACTTATCTCAATCTGTCTTTCAACACATTGTTTGTTTCTCAATTTGACTTTACATTACATATCCAATACTGAATATAAATTAGAAATTAGCTGTTAAGAGAAATTTTGAACAGGTAAAAAAACTTTTATCTTTTGGATCTATGTACAAATTTTAATTCTTTATAAATTTTGATCTAACAAGTGAATTTGATTCAAACATACTTTTCAGAAAGATCTTTTGAGGTGGAATATGTACACAAAAAGATTTTTGAACTTGATTATTTTAAAGCTATTTTTAACTGTTTAGAAATATTTATCATTAATTTTAACTGTTTAGAAATATTTATAGATTACATTCATCAAAAAATGAAAATGCTAGAAATAGTATATTCACTTTGAAACAAATAAATATTGAGGCATAAATTTAGTTAATTCTTAATTTTCAACACTTATGTATATATACAATATTAGAAACAATTTTTTAAAAGTTACTGGTTTTTCAGACCAGCAAGTGTGAATATGCACTGGTCGTCACGACATGACTAACCCATTTTTAGGGTCATTTTGATTGAGTTTGGAGGGGGGAGGGGGGTCAAGAGAGGCCACTTGGTTCATATTTATATATGTGTGTATTTTATTGTTTTTTTAAAGCAATATACCTTGGATTTGTATCCTTTACCCGCCCCACCTCCCTCCCTCTGAAAAAATGTGAAATGACTTGCCTGGTTGGACTGGAAGTAAAACTTGTCAATTTTACTTCTTAAAGCTAAATTTGTTTTGTCTTTGTTTTCTTGAAAATACATATATATATAAGTTGCAGATTACTAAACATGAAAAACATGAATTTGTGTGAAATTTTTTCTTATTACTACAGTTTTAAGTTCAGCATTACTATTTGACTAAATACAACTGTTTGAATACATATAAGCCGAGGAAGAAAATAAAAAATTAAGATTTTTTTATTTAAGTAGTTCTCTAAATATTGCCTTATTTCTCTAGATTAGCCATGTATCTTCTCCATCTTTTAAAAGAAAGGATCCCAAAAGAAATGGTAAGTTTTTATATTCATTTGTATCTTTAATTTTTTTCCCCTGAGATGTTAGACAAATTTATAGGTTTCTCATCAAGGTTTGCCTTGGCCCATCCCAAAAAAACCCTGATTTTTTTTTTTTTCAAACCTGTTTAGGTAAAACTGCCTCAGGATACGGTGTTGAAAGAGCTGCAAAAGAAAACGAATGGCAGTTTTCTAAACTGCATAAGATTAGCCCTATTCAAAGACCTGCCTCTTGAGGGGGAGGGGGTAAGGGAAAGAATACTTTACCATTTTAAAGACATGACTGATTGAACCCTTCTATCATTTCTAAGCCTTTCATTGAAAATGTGCACTCACATTAGGAGTTAATACAGTAAAACTGGTGTTAGCAGTAAATATGGGTGATCTGCTGTCATTAAGAAGTTTTGAATAACCTAGCATAATGAAATATACAAAACTGATTAACATTTAGTTAGCATGAATTTTATTAATTGAACAGAATAAAATCATGAAATAGAGTTATTTTCTATGTTATTTATTTAAATTATTTACCAAACTTATTTTTATTTTATTTTTTTGACAATTACTAATGTTTTCTGTTTTTTCCTTCATTTTAAAATATGTCATTCAAGCTTCAAGTGCCAAATGCTCCGTTTTCCCCTAGTTTTTCTGATTTTTTTTTTTTTTTTTGTGAACTTCGAAAATTCAATTTTTTGCAAAAAGATCCGATTTTTCAAGCTGATGTACAAGTATTTTTAACTAAAGGCATTGTACTACAAAACAAGAAAATTTTTGAAGAAACTTTTTAAAAAGACATGTGTTAAATTTACATGAATTTTCATAACTTATAACGCGAAAATTTAAAAGCCTATTTTTCGGAAACTTGCTAACATCTAGCACGTGCTTCGCCGAAAATTGCACGCAGCTTTTCAGACTTCTATCTTTTTGCATCCTGTAAATATATCAATTATTTAAAAAGTTGACAGTTTTAGTATTTGCAGCCTGTAGTCTGCTTGTTTTATTTTTTATTTAAAATTATTGCTCAATTTTTTTAAACTTTATTTTAGTTAAATTTTGGTAGTTACTATTTGAGGGTAATGTACAAAGTTTTAAGCGAATAAGCTCAATTTTTTATTTTTATGTTGTTTCCAAAATGAAATATTTTTCTCAAGTTGAAAAAGTTTTTTCAGAATTTTTCTAAGCTATTCTAAATAATTTTAAAAAAAATGTATGTCAGAGATAAAAATTTAAGTAAGCCTAAATTGAGATGCTGGCAACATAAGTCAAGTAAAATGAAAAAAAAATCTAAATTAAACACAAATTCTCAAGACAAAGTGCAGCTCTTTCTTCAACAATTTTTTTTATTTAAATTGTTTTTCATTTAACTTGTATTTTATAGCATTAACCATTTTTGATAATTTTTCACTTGCTTATATATGATTAATACTTGTGCTGTGTGCTTCTTATTACTAGCTTCAATAATTATTTAATTCCCTGACTGTATTGGACATTAGAAAAGCAGCAAGACAAAGAGAGCTCCATAAAAGTGTGTTGTGTTCCTAATAAAAATGCGATGTTAATTTCCTCTTTCAATAATGCTTCCTTTTGAAATAAACATAACAGTTTGTATATTCGAAAATTTTGTGAGGTCCTTAAAATTTTTTGAAGGTCCTTAAAAAGTCCTTATTTTTGGTTTTGCCAAAAGCGTACGAACCCTGTATTGGTCTTAGCGTGATGATATATAGTCTATAGCCTTCCTCGATAAATAGGGTATCTAACACTGAAAGAATTTTTCAAATCGGACCAGTAGTTCCTGAGATTAACGTGTTCAAGCAAACAAACTCTTCATCTTTATAATATTAGTATTGATTATTTACTATTGCAAAAGTACTATGTAACGAGAAAGTCGTTTTTATTCTTTATCAGATCTCGATGCAATGCAATGTAGCAACCAAGTTTTTATATTATGTAAGAGCACAAATTTTATAATTTTATTTTTTTCTCATTTCAATTAGGGATGCATCGATTAATCTGTTGTAATAGGTGATTGGCCAATAATTTTTTTTATTATTATTAATACTAAAATTACTTGTAAAATACCAAAAACTGAAATCTCGCTAAATGAATTTATTAAGAAAAGCAGAGGTTGCCCTCCCTCCTAGAGCAATGGTGCACCTTTCCCCTCAAAAATAAGTTTATAAAAGTAACAATGTAACACTCATCAGAATACAATTTCTTAAAAAAATAAACACAACATATGACAAAGGAAATGGACATTTACAATGGCACTGTTTAAAGTGATTTTACAACGTCCCCCTTCCTAAAATTTCCAAAAGTGCACTCTGTTCCATCCCTCTTGTTGGCACCACTGCAATAAATCAATGTAACTTTTGACATTTAGATGGTATTGTTGGCAGCAGTTAGAGGTACTGTTTTAACTGTATCGTGATTTTTTTAGCATTACAGGACCTTGATATTTCATCTTCTTGGTTCCATGAAAGACCATACTTAAGTTGGAATTTTGTTTCACAACCAAGACCTGATTTCAAGCACGTAAGCTTCTTCTGAATTAACAAATTTGTCAAAATGCTTTTGGTTGTAGTTTGCTTAATTTTAGAAATATTTTTTACAGAGTGGTCCAATTGGTGCTTTGCCAGTTAATGTGCAAGAAAGTCGGCTTATTGATGATATCCTCTTTTGTCTTGTGGTAAGCAGATTTTGTGTGTTAGCTTTCAAGAAATATGTAACTTTGATCATAGCATTAATGTAGTCTCATTTTTATAGGGAGTTGAAGGAGATTATATTCACCTGCAAAAAGGATCAAATTCAGAAAATAAAATATCCTTTTCTTTAGATGAAAGCATAAGTAAATATAAACTTATTACTTAATTTTTGCTGAATATAATATTGATGTTCTTTTTTTAGGCTGAGCTTAAATAGCAAGAAACAAAAGCAGGAAACTAAATGCGAACGTTTTTTATTTGCTGAATGAACAGCTTTCAGAATTCGAATGTTTGTGCTTTGAAAGCTAAAAAGTTTTTCTCTTACGTGCACCTATTTGCTACAAAATGTTTTGTATAAGATGACAAGTTTTACTCTATCAATTGTCAAAAATCTTGCTATGAGAAACCCCTTTAAATCATATGTCAAGTGACATTTTCATAGATTATTTCAATATTAAACATAGGCGCACCTAGAATTTTTTTTTTTTTTTTTTTTGGGGGGGGGGGGGGTTATCAATATGGTGAAAAATATATTTTTTTTTAAATCAAGCAACTCTACACTACACAACCTATCTTGCTCTCTGAGATGAGATGAGTGCCAAGTGCCAAGTTCTCTAAAAGGAACCTAACTTGCATTTACATTATATTGGAAAAACGCCCAAAACTTCGAACAATCATGTCAATAAGCGTGACCTAAGTTTAAAAATAAGTTTGTGGAACTAGGTTTATAAAGGATTTTTGTATTGGTCTCACTTTGTGCCGATTTTCATTTCCACAACCCTCCATTCTACCCCACTTTCACACCCCAAAATGAATCTTTTCATATTTTATGAATGCATTATGTTATATATTTAGATAATTTATGATAAGAAATTTAATGGGAGGGGGGGAAAGAGAAAATAATGCATTTATAAGTTTGTGGAAACATGCAATAGAATTATCCTTTTTGTAGAAAATTTTCCGAGATTTATCATTTTTAAAGATAAAAATATTAAATTTTTTTCAATGAAATAAAACTTTTGAAAAATAGCTCTACACCCTCATGGGTCTTTCAAATTGTGTGTCTAAGCCCTATAATATTAATATATGAAAAATTATTGTTTGATTAATAATGGAGTTCAATTTTAGCAACCTTATCTTAATTATAATAACCTTATCATACTCCAACAGTGATATCTGTTTAAAAAATAAAATTATTTTTTAATTTTTATTAACTATGTGATTTTACCACGTGGACATCCATAATTTCCTGTTTATCATTATTTTTAAGTTTTCTTATATTTCATTGGAGAAGACGCACTCTCCTTACATTCGCACGCCCACTCAAAAATTTCAATCCAGTTACACCAGATAGTATATAGCCAAACAATTTCATATGCTTTTAAAAATAAATAAAACACAAATTGTGCATACCTATCAGATGAATTATAGACTAATACATGGTTATTTTACTTTAGAAAGAAAAAAAAGAGCGAAATTATCAATTTACTTGGATGGTTAGATGATTCAAGTTGCAACATATTAAAAAAAGACATATTTTTTTAAGTTAACTTATAGAAATCAGTAGTGACTAATTCAACCTCTCTTATTCATTACTGTCCTGCCATATTTATTAAACGTTAATCTGGCTTGAAAACATCAATATTTAAACACAAAAATTTTTTTAAACTTATTTTTCTTAAGTTTATGTGTTGAAGACGAACAAAAATAGTTTAATTATTGTTGTATTCATTGATATTTTTAAATTCTGATAAGAGTTTCATATAAACCTGCCCTAACAGGTGGGCTGAAAAGTTCATAGGCTGACACATAAATGGTGCTACTAGTATTAAATCCATATGATTTTTAGTTTGCCCTAACCTTCGAAAGACACGTGTATTAATTTGACAGCTGTCAGAGTATTAGTTTGTGAAATATCGAATTTCGAGTGAAGCAACTTTTGTTAGTTTGAAAACAATGGATAAAAAGGAATTTTGTGTGGTAATAAAGCATTGCTCTTTAGCGGAAAAAAATACTGTTGAAACCATGACTTGGCTTGATAAACATTATTCGGACTCTGCACCAGGAAACTCAACCGTTGAAAAGTGGTTTGCTAAGTTTAAACGAGGCGAAATGAGCACGGAAGACGATGCACGCAGTAGACGCCCGACGCCCCAAAGAGGCTGTTACCGACGAAAACATCAACAAGAAGTTCCGTCTAGAACTATACAAGCCTACTTTCCCGTATACACCAAATTCAAATTTATAATCTAGCTATCTCTTTCTCTCTCTTTCTTATTTATCTTTAGTTCTAATTATTGAAAATATACCTTTTTCAACGGATAATACATATTCATTCACTCACTCATTCATTCTTTCATTTATTCAGCCATGCATTTATTCATTCATTCGTTACCTCATTCAAGTGTTTATTCATTCATTTACGCATTCATGTATTTATTCACTCATTTATTTATATTTTCATTTATTTAATAATTTATTCATTCATTCTTTTCCTCATTCATTTATTCATTGATTTATTCTTTCACTCTTTCATTTATTCATTCATTCATTATTTCACTCATTGAGTCACTGAGAAATATCCTTGAAAATCCCGATCAAAAAATTTCATAGCAAAATAGGCTCGTAAGTTCTGGATAAACTTTCTATTTCAACATGTTCTACGTTATAAGAGCTTTCCGATAAAGTTTGTTGCAAGCAAATCGGTCCGTTAGATCAGGATTTATATAGGGTTGAAATTTCCCCGTAAGCGCTATGTTAATTTTTTGAACTGTTCAAAAATGAACAAAAACTGTTCAAATCAATATTTCACGCCGAGAACTCCTTTCAATAAGCTTGCAATAGGAACTTGGCTCTTGTGCCCAGAGTTTACAGAATTTGCTTCAATTTTGTCCATAGGCGCTAATGTTAAAATTTTTTGAACTGTTCAAAATTGAACAAAAAATTGTTCAAATCAAAAAGTAAAATATAGAAATGAGATGTCCTCGCCGAGATCTTTCAAATGCAAAAAGAATTTTTCCAATTGGACAGTTCGTTCAAAAGTTATTAGGGGGGGACAGACCGACAGACACACTTTTTCCCCATCTCAATACCCTACTTTCAAATTTTTTATTTTTCAATCTTTATTTAACTACTTCACTTATTTTTGACTTTTCTTGATTTTTAACGATATTTTCACGATACATTAAGTCTTCTTTCATGCTTTATTATTATTTTTTTTTACTTTTACGGGAAAGTAGGCTAAAAATGGCCACGCAATAAGTTTAGATGACCGTAAAGTGAAGTATATCTAGATATCTGAGACTCTAAAGATATCACAGGAACGTTTTGGACATATCGTGAATGAATATTTGGGTATGCGAAAGCTCTGTGCAAAGTGGGTGCCGCACGAGCTCACAATCGACCAAAAACAACAGCGAATTGATGATTGTGAGGTGTGTTTGAACCTGTTTGGTCGTAATAATCCCGATTTTATGCGTCAATATGTTACAATGGACCTAACATGGCTCCATCCTTTCACACCGGAGTCCAATTGACAGTCAGCCGAGTGGACTGCACGTGATGAACCAACTCCAAAGCGTGGAAAGACGCAACAGTCAACTGGCAAGGTTATGGCATCAGTATTTTGGGATGCGCATGGTGTAATATTCATCAACTACTTTGGAAAGGGAAAAACCATCAACAGCAACTATTACATAGCGTTATTGGAGCGTTTGAAGGACGGAATCGCAAAACAAACTGCCCTATTTGAAGCAGAAGAAAGTCCTTTTTCCTCAGGACATTGCACCGTGTTACAAGTCAATCAAAACGGTGGCAAAATTATATGAATTGAGCTCCGAATTGCTTCCGCATCCACCATATTGTCCAGATCTGGCCTCCAGCGACTTTTACCTGTTCTCAGACCTCAAGAGAATGCTCACTGGAAAGAAATTTAGCTCCGGTGAAGAAGTAATCGGCGAAACTGAGGAGTATTTTGAGGCTAAAGACAAATTGTACCATAAAATTGGTATCGAAAAATTGTATGAATCGAAAAATTACGATATTCAAAATATACATGCAATATATTTAAATTTAAAATTTTTGCATACAAATTGTCAAGTCTATATATAGTTAAGTATTCTATATAATTGACAATTTTGATATTAATAGTCCATCGAACAGAAGTTTGGCAAGACCTCATTTGGAGTAGACTGTTGAGTTCAGGTATCCTTATTTAAAGAATATTTCGTTATTGGAAAGGGTTCAGAGGAGAGCTACTAGGATAGTAAGTGGTATCTCAAACTTAGGTGATGATGTTAGGCTTAAAGGCTTAATATGTATAGCCTCAAGTAAAGGTGAGTTAGAGGGGACATGATTCAATTATTTGAATGAAGATGGAGAATGTTGATGGGCCGCATTTATGCACAGTAGAGCCAGAGGTCATTGTTTTAAACTTTTCAAATTTCAGGCTGATCTGAAAAATAGGAAAAATTACTACTTCAATAGTTTTGTAGGTAGTTGGACTAGTTTACCAGAAACGATTGTTGTTTTGCAGTGGGTTACAAAGTTTTAAAGCTCTTGATGTTCATAGAAGATTGGTAAGTTGCCTAGGACTTGCCTGGCTGGGTCTCTTGCCTGTAGATGCTGTATGTGTCTTTTATACTAGAAATACGATGTACTAGCAGATTGAAATTGTCCATCAATTTACATACCTTCAGAATAATTTAGAATATTTTCTGACTTTGTATGTATTTATTCTTACATTGTAATATTTACTACAAAATTCTGTTGTATATTAACAATATTACCTGGTGTTGTCTTCTATAATAATAAGGTTGAGAAAATGTATCGGTTCCCTCCATATTAAACAGCATGAAACCTGGTCACTGAAAACTAAACCTGGCCATTCACGGACACTCCAATCATCCAAACAGGGCGAGAACACTCCAAAATCCGTTCGTGAATGTCGAACTCCCCTTCCACTTGGATGGTATCGCGCCGAACATTGGATATCCAACCGCGCCAAAATCCAGCACTCCGCTCCGAAGTTCCACCGCTCCATCGCCTCGTGAATGTGGAAACCCGTTTGGAACGGAACCACATGGAGTCGAATTTCGGCATTCACGATCGCGCCAGCCATCCAAAATTATTCATTCTGCTTACAGCAGCCAGTGAAGAAAGTCGCATTGAAAAATGGCTCCGTCTGCGGAGTTTTTCTTCGGGATAATCCGTTGAATAAATTAATTCACATGTAATAAAAGAGTTTCCATGCTTGTGGATAAATAAAATAACATAAATAAAGAAAATAAAACAAAAATAAAAATTAATTAAATAAAATAATTTCTATTTAAATCCATTTTTTTTCTGGGTCTAGGAAACAGATAAAACAAAAAATTCCGCCCTTAAATTGCAATAATAAATAATAAGTAAAGACTTTTCAAAAGCTTAAAAGTTGGTAACACAAAAAGCTAATATGAGAAACATATTTTGATATTTTTAAAATCTATTTTTTTTAATCTTTAAAGCTTCGAATCTTCACACGATATAAGTATAAGACTTGGAAGAAATCTGGAATCCTTGATATTGAAAAAGTACTTTATTTAGAAGATTAAATAAGATGGAATTGTAGTATTAGATTAAGACATTCTGTACTGTTTACATTCTTACAAGCTTAAGAATAAAAAATCGAACAGAGTTGAGTTGTACAGTGGCTGTAAGATAGAATAATAAGTAGTGGCTTAAAATAGATAAACATGAAAACTAAATATTGAATTAAATATTCTAACACTCCCCCTCAATATTTCTATCCTATCAACCCCATTCCTTGAGAAAATTTTGCAGTCTTAACCGCCTCAAGAGGCTTTGTTAATAAGTCAGCTTTCATAACATCAGTTGGGCAATATAATACTGACAGAAAATTATTAGTTACAAGTTCACGAACAAAGTGATACTTAATGTCTATATGTTTTGTGCGCTGACTAAACCTTCCACACGTAAGCATCTTGATGCAGCTTTGATTGTCCTCGAATATGGTTATAGGTAATGTAGTTACTTCATGAAAGTCACTTAATAGTCTGCTCAACCATATAGCTTCTTGTGCTGATTCTGCAAGAGCTACATATTCAGCTTCTGCACTCGATAAAGAAACTGATGGCTGTATCTTGCTTGACCAACATATTGTCCCTCCATATAGTTGGAACAAATATCCACTCTGTGATCTTCTTCCTTCAGATCCTGCCCAATTGGCATCCACGTAGCCTTCCAAAATGCTAGTTTTACTTTGTAGATCTGAGCCTAACTTTAGTCTTTTGTGCACTGTAGTTTTCAAGTATTGAAATACTCTTTTCACTTCTGTCTAGTCACTTTGAGTTGGTCTGCTAACTTTACTAGCTAATATTGATGTACTAACTGATATGTCTGGTCTTGTATTAGTAGAAATGTAAAGAAGTGATCCTATAGCTGCTCGATAGACTGTATTTGTTTCTAATGGATCTTTAACTTCATTTCTCTTTTGGTATCCTGGCTCCAAAGGTATTCTTGATGGTTTCGAATCCTCAAGCCCAAACTCCTTTATTTTCCGATTGATGTAGTTTGTTTGATGCACATAGAAAAGTCCTTCAGCATCTCGATCAATTTGCAAACCCAAATAAAAATTTAAATGTCCCAGGTTCTTCACTTTGAATTGGTTCATTAGGTCCACTTCAAATTCCCTTAGGTTTAAACTTTCTTTGCTGGCTGCAATAACATCATCAACATAGACAAGAATGTAGGTCCAGGCTCCATTGGAATGTTTAGAATATAAACAAGGGTCTGTATTACTCTGCTTGAAGTTCATTTTCATGAAACTGTCATGAAGTTTCTTATTCCATTCATTCGCACCCTGTTTCAAACCATATAAATTCTTCTGAAGTTTACAAACAAGATGTTGCTTTCCTGGTTCTTCATATCCTTTTGGCTGTTTCATATATACGTCATGATGAAGATCACCATTTAAGTATGCTGTCTGAATGTCATAATGATTAACTTGCATTTTCCTTTTTCCTGCAATAGCTAACAAAGTTCGAAATGTAGTCTGGCGTACAACAGGTGCGAACACTTCATCGTATTCTTCGCCAAATTTTTGAAAAAATCCATGTGCAACCAATCTGGCCTTGAATCTGTCTACATCTCCATTTTGATCAATTTTTCTCTTGAAGACCCATTTGCTGCCTATTGCTACTTTATTTGGTGGAAGTTCTGCTAATTCCCAAGTTTTGCTTGCCTTTAATGAATTTATTTCCTCTTTCATTGCATTACTCCAAGATTCAGCATCTTTAGACTTGATCGCTGCTTCATATGTTTTTGGTTCTGCTTCTTGAGTTTCACCTTCCTTAGCTATTTGGATTGTTTCAATTAATCTTTCTGGTGCTTTTCTAGCTCTATTTGATCTTCTGAGCATATTGTTATCTTCATTACTTTCTTCATCTGTTGCATTTGCTTCTTCAGTTTCCTCAAAATCAAAATATGCTGAAGAATTGGTCACCTCTTCAAGCTCAAATTGACATGTTTCTTCTGAAACAAAGTTTTCGGGTATGGTTTCCTGTTGACTTTCAGACTCGAAATCGTCTACAAACTTTACATGTTTACTGATAGTAATCTTGTTGGTCTTTCTGTCCAATAATCTGTAGGCTTTAGATCCTTCTTGATAACCCACAAATGTCATCAATTTTGCTTTGTCATCTAACTTTAATCTTTGTCCCTCTGGGATTAAGGTGTAAGCTTTGATGCCGAATGTCTTGATTACTTCCAGATTTGGTTTTTCTCCATGCCATAACTCGTAGGGTGTAACTTCATGATGTTTTGTTGGCAGTCTGTTCTGTAGGAAGTTGGCAGTCTGAATAGCTTCTCCCCAATACGTATTTTCAAGACCTGATTCTAGGAGTAAACATCTCGTCATTTCAATAAGATATCTGTTTTTGCGCTCCGCTGTCCCATTCTGTTGAGGTGTATAGGGTGCTGAGGTATTGTCTCTGTATTCCCTCATCAATGAAGATTTTATCTACTTCAGCATTCATGTATTCTCCACCTCTGTCTGATCTTATGCACTTTGGTGTTTTCCCGAACATAGTCTGAACCTGTTTCACGTAATGAACTATGTTTCTTGAAACTTCCGACTTATTCTTCATCAAATAAACTTTTGTATATCTACTAAAATCATCAATTAGTGTAAGTATATACTTGTTTCCACTTGGTGTAGCTACATGAATCGGTCCGCACACATCTGAATGAACCATCTCAAACAGTTCTGTGGTTTTTGTTGATTTTTTTGGAAAAGATGTTTTTGTCATTTTCCCTTTAATGCAGATCTCGCATACATCAGTGTGTTTGCAAGGCTTTATCTTTAATCCTGTAGCTAAATATTTATTTTCTACTTTCTTTATGGCTTGAATATCTCTATGGCCTAATCTTTTGTGCCATTCATGTATGCAGAGAGACTTGCAATCAGTTGCACTTAATGCCTTTTGTGAGTTTAGTACATACAAACTGTTTTTAGTACTTGCTATAGCAACAATGTTTTCTTTTAACTTTATAGTGCACTGTTCATTACTAAAGTCAACATTAAATCCTTTATCAACTAATTTCTTGACAGACAATAAATTTCCATGCAATTGAGGCACGTAAAGAACATCTTGAACTTTTATTTTACTTACATGGTTCTTGTCATCTTCATAAAATATCCAGCCTTCACCCTTTCCACTGGTCACTATGATTTGACCATCTGCAAGGTAAACTTTATCTTGAATGGTTTCATCAAGTGCTGTGAAGAAATCAAAATTGCTGGTCATATACGAAGTTGCTCCAGAGTCAATGTACCACGAAAGAGTTTCTGTTTCACCCAAGATAAAACAAATATGTTCTTCATTGCTGATTCTTATTTCTGAACTGTTATTATCTGCTAGAGTAACTTTCTTAGCTGTATGTTGATTTTCTTGCTGATTTGTTCCTTTCCGTAGTAGCCATGCTTTATACTTTCGACAATCCACCTTGTCATGTCCTGGCTTCTTACAGAAAAAACAGCTTCTTTTTGTATGCTTCTGAACTGTAGAATTGACCTTTAATACTTTTTCTTGGCTCAGCTGGCTCCATTGGTTCTGTTCTCTTCTTCTTCTGTTTTCTTCTATCAACTTATTTTTTAACCAGTTCTTGTGTTAAATCTGCTTCTGGTCTGGTTTCCAACGCTGTAATCAATGTTGCATAGCTGTCAGGAAGGCTGCTCAACAATAATGCCACAGTTAGAGGTTCTGCCAAATTTTCCCCCAATGCAGTCAGTTGATCAATGAGATCAGTCATAGTGTTGATGTGTTCTTCCATATCACTGTGTTCATCCAGTTTCAAACTACACAGGCGTTTTAGCAAGTTGACTTTGTTGGACAATGTTGACTTTTGATGATATCCAAGAAGAGATTTCCACATACCATTCGCTGTATTGTGCTTCTTTACATAGCATAGTTGGTTATCTTCAACCAGAAGTCCAATGGTAGCACGAGCCTTTCCATCCTTCGTAATCCAGTCCTCATTTGCATCCGCAGGTTTCTCTTTTTCAACAATATTCTAGAGTCCTTCTTTAATCAAGAGAAGTTCTACTTTGTACTT
This sequence comes from Octonoba sinensis, assembly GCA_038502835.1. Taxonomy (NCBI): domain Eukaryota; kingdom Metazoa; phylum Arthropoda; class Arachnida; order Araneae; family Uloboridae; genus Octonoba; species Octonoba sinensis. Next base: position 7,869,549 of record CM076606.1, on the reverse strand, counting down.
CCAGATTTGGTAATTTGAATTATTTAACTTTGCTATTGAAATGCGAGCACCTTCAGCCATTGTGACTTCAGCAGAACAGGATAAACAACTTTCGTTTTCGAAAAAAAATCGCAAATTTCTTTAAAATATTTCAAAAATTGCAATCAGTCTCATAATCTATAAGACTTGGAAGAAATCTGGAATCCTTGATATTGAAAAAGTACTTTATTTAGAAGATTAAATAAGATGGAATTGTAGTATTAGATTAAGACATTCTGTACTGTTTACATTCTTACAAGCTTAAGAACAAAAAATCGAACAGAGTTGAGTTGTACAGTGGCTGTAAGATAGAATAATAAGTAGTGGCTTAAAATAGATAAACATGAAAACTAAATATTGAATTAAATATTCTACCAATAAGATTATTTGTTTATTAGAACACGAGCTATAGCTTTTTTAGTTGGATTTCTTAACGCTTTCCTTAACTCAAATTATTATTCAACACTTCTCTCAACTCCTTGTGATTAGACAACTTTTATATATATATATATCTTTTTTTTCTTTTCGTTTCTTATAAAATATTTGTTTTGCAATGCAATCATTTGCACTCTTTACTTTCTTGTACGAATTAAAGGAAATATCAGGTATGAATGAATTTTGTTATTTTTTTTGTGATGTCTGTACTAAAAAAATAAAAACAAAATATAGTTTAAAACAATTGGAAAATATTACGCTTTTGTAGCAATATGTACTAAAAAGTTTAAAATAATCTTTGAATGCAATATGTTCAAGTAGCAATGGGATGTCCCACGTCTACGTATAACAATTAAGGGATTTTTTGAATGAATTTAAAGTAACTGGAATATAATTCTTGATCAAGCTATTAATTTTAATATTGCTTGTCTATTTACATTTTGATAATGATTCTACATTAACGAGAAGCGTTTAGAAGTTTTAAAACTACTATCGAGCACCCTAGCCTTTTTCTTTTTTTAAATATGAAAATTAATAATTTGGTAAATGATTTTACTCTGGTTGTTTGAAGTTCATTCTTAAAAATTTAGTTATGCTTAATTGTTGGACATCCCATCGCTACTGAACGTGTTCTCTATAATTCAAAGATTAATTTTAACATTTTCAGTTCATATTGCTACATAAACGTATTTTTTCCTGGTTTTTCTAAACTATAATTTTATTTTTTGTGGAGCACTATGTTATTTGTATTATTTTGGTTTGTTTGACGTTTTTATGGTCCCAGGTCAACAGACCACTATTAATTTTGAGCTCTGCATATACACATATATATATATATATACATATATATATATATATATATATATTTATATATATATATATATATATATATATATATATATAGGAGTGCATAGCTGGTTCAGGAATGCCAATCAGTTACTTATATTCAGAAAGAATATCTTGTATCCACATAAAATGTTTTAATTTAGCCACTAATAAATTAATAATAAGAGTTTGTTCGATGAGTTCATTCCAAAAACTTATTTTCTGCAATGAATATTTTATTTAGTGAATAATTTTAATAGTGTATCTTTTAATTTATCCCCCTCCCGCACAAAAAAAAAATGCAAATAAAATAAAAAAGAGCCCTTTCCATATTTAGTTTATCAAAAAAAAATCAACGGTGCAGCAAAACATTAACTGGAGAAAACACAAACGCCGGGCCTCGAACCGAGGATACTCGGTATACAAGACTTGTTCTCTAGCCATTCGGCCATCGTCACTACGTAGAATATGTGTTTACCTATCCATAAATGTTTCTTTTCAACAGGTCAACTTCATTAAAGTTATTTTAGTTGTTAATTAGATCCAAACTCATTTTTGGCCTAAATTTTTTGTATATTGGCGAAAATCATTTTATTTTTTGCAAAAATGAAACCATAAACAAGCTTCAGAAGCTCAAATTATGCGTTCGCTCATTCGCAAACAGTTCGGCAATCCTATGTATCCAATTTTTGATTTACGTGTGTATGAATTTCTATTTAGGAGGCACTGCTTAGGCCACTTTTTAAAAATTATTTATTTATATACACGAAGATTTGAACTTGTAAATCTTTTTATATTTTAACAGTAACGAACTACGGTAAGGCTTAGGATGGCGCGGTGCGGTGGTGCGGATCTGCCGTGAATGTTTTCCGAATTGTTCACCTATCCAAATAGATGAGCTCCAAACGGCTTCGCTCCACATGGCTCGCTCGTGAATGGCCGGCTTAACAGTTAAGTTTTATTTAAAACCCACAGGCTTACGGAAATGAGTTATTGGAAGTCATTCTCTGAAGTTTTCATTTAATAACAAGGGAAGGGTTAGTTGAATTCTCATTAGAAGAAATAAGATTCTGAACATTAACTCACATTCCATTTATTCTGGAGGTTTTGAACAAATTCTATCCGTCATAGTTTTTTATCTCTTCGGAAGAATCTAAATTTTTTTAAATGAAATGATTTTTCTATTTTTCATTCTCGAAACGAATCTTGAAATTGGAATTAAAAAAACACTATTTCAAATTTTTGAACGTAACTTTGTATGTTACCTGTCATGAGTTAAATATGAACCCAAAGTGCACTATATTTTTCAAGTCAGTGGGGCAGTTATTCCCTCCTGAGCTTCCTAGTTGGTACACCTAAAAATATTAGCCGTTAATTAATTATTAGAACTAGTGTAAGAAATAAAATCAAGAAGTACATTAATTATTTAAATGTTATGCTTATCTACTAATATAGAATTGACATTCCGTTTGGGGAAACATTTTACTTACATCATAAAATGTATCTTTACCTAATAATATAGAATTAGAATTTTCTCTCTCTCTCTCCGTTATTTTAAATATTCTAAGTTTTATTTCTAAGAATTGGCATGAGTGCTATGTTTCTCCAATCTGTATCGATAATTGTCTAGCATTGATAACTTATATTGTTTGCTTTTTTTTCAGATGTTGCATTGAAACAATTAGTGAATAATATTTTACCATTATGTTCTCATTACTCAACAATAATGAATTTTGTTGAAGGTAAGTCCAAAAAAATTCCCATTACAACTTTACTTTGCTACAAATGCTTTAAAATTTACAACATCGAGACTCTAAGCTCATATTTATTTAGTTTTAATTTTTTTTTAAATACTTAATCTATGCTGATTATTAAGAAAAATAGGGAGGGAACAAGTGAAAAAAGTTTTTTTTTAATCCATATGTTTTCATTTTTAGATATGAAGTTTTGTCGATTTTAAAATTGCAAAACATATCTTGCCTATAATGTTCAAATCATATTGCGAATAATGTGATCTCATGTAATCTTGGTGTGACCTAATTCCACCTACTTTGGGGCCATTTTAATCCAGGATTGAAAGTTTTCCAGACTCTTGGCCTAAAGCTTCTTTAAAAATAAATAAAGAAAAGCACTTATAACACTGCAAGCAAAGAGAAATTATATTTACTGTGAACTCTGAGTTTTATTTTAATGGTTACAATGTTAATATCAAATTTCATAACTACTGAATTAAACAACAATGTAAAAAAAGTGCTATTTGTTCTTTTGAATTTTATACTTTCTTTATATTTTCCCAAAGCATTCATGTAAAATCGACAAAGTATAGAAACTAAACCATAATGTTGTAACACCAAAGAATATACAATAATAGAAAAAAACCAGTCAGTTATCATTAGTCAAATTTGATTTAAAGATCTCTTACAATAATCTTTTTTGGTTCTATTTGCTCTAAGAAAATATTGTTCAAAAAACAAAAAAGTTTGGAAAGGATGATATAATATTTTTTCTTCTTCTTTTAATGATATTACTTGTTACATAAAATTTCTATATTTTGCATGTCTAACCTTTCGAACATTTCTACATTAACTGACTCAGTGTTAAAACAACTTTTATCAGTTTCCTATCTAAGGCTCAAAATGAAATATTAAACAATTTTTCCTATAGTAACTTCCTTTATGTACTGATAATTATTTTTGTTGCATTTCAATATGTTGGTTGTAAAAAACAAGAACTTGCATCCATAGAATTCTAAATCCATCCTTTTCAAATTATTTTTATTTTTCCTCACAAACTATTCCTTAAAATTAGAGCTTCTAAAATTATCATGAAGCAGTAGGTATGAGAGGATTGTGATGCATGTAAATTTTGTCCACATTCAGGAGCGGATGCAAGAATAATTTCTGGAGGGGCAAGAGGAAGTAAAAAGTGGTTCTCCTTCGTAAATATTTTCGCAATAAAATTCCCATCAGAGCTTTTATGTTGGTTGATCCTTTAAAATTAATTAATCAGCATTAAAGTGCAGAAAAAGTTTAAAATTATTTAGTGGAAGTATTATAAAGTTCCTTTTGGAGGAGGCACATGACCTCTGCGCCCCCTCTCCCATCCCTAAACTCTACCACTGCCCCCATTGTATCAGGGCAATGAAATGAAGTTTAATTGTTGTAACAAAATGAAGTTCTGATCAGAACTAAATATAAATTGTAGGGGTTATATTTAAATTAATTTTCTTGTTTGTGTTAGTGCAGTTTTCAAAGGATGACCTAAATATGATTTGTATTAAAAAACTATGTGCTTAAGATCTATCTTAAACCAACAGAACTCATATGTACTATAAAATAAGAGCCTTCCTGTAGTAGATTCTCTAAAGATCCTATAATAGGTACTTCTTGTAAGCTTTGTTTTATTGTAATAATTTTTCAAATTAATGACTTTTTCATAAGTCTCCGGTGATTTATTTCAAACAACATTCAATTCCATTGTAATATCTTAACAGAGAACTAAAAAATTTTAGTAATTGAATTACAGTCCTAATTTATAATAGTGCATGGTCATTATTCTTATTGCAAATGATAGCGACAAAAGTTTTCCTAATCACTTGAAAAGTTTTTTTTTAATCCAAAATTAATAATGTAATTAGAATTAACAGGTGGGCTGAAAAGTTCGTAGGCTGACTCATAGTTGTCGCTACTAGTATTAAATCCATATGATTTTTAGTTAGCCCTAACCTTCGAAAGACTATAAATTTGACAGCTGTTGGACTATTAGTTTGTAAAGTATTGAACTTCAATTTATTGTCTCTACTAGTATTAAATCCATATGATTTTTAGTTAGCCCTAACCTTCAAAAGACTATAAATTTGACAGCTGTCGGACTATTAGTTTGTAAAATATTGAATTTCAAGTGAAGCAACTTTTGTTAGTGGATAAAAAGGAATTTCGTGTGTTAATTAAGCATTGCTTTTTAGCGAAAAAAACTGTTGAAACCAAGTCTTTGCTTAACAAACATTATTCGAACTCTGCACCAGGAAAATCAACTGTTGAGAATTGGTTTGCTAAGTTTAAGCGGGGCGAAATGAGCACCGAGGACAATGCAGGCAGTGGACGCCCCAAGGAGGCTGTTGCCGACGAAAACATCAAAAAAGTTCACAAAATAATTTTGCATGATCGTAAAGTGAAGTATATCGAGATATCTGAGACCCTAAAGATATCAAAGTAATGTGTTGGACATATTGTGAATGAATATTTGGGTATGTGAAAGCTCTGTGCAAAGTGGGTGCCACGTGCGCTCACAAATCAACCAAAAACAACAGCAAATTGATGATTCTGAGGTGTGTTTGAACCTGTTTAATCATAATAAACCCGAATTTATGCTTCGATATGTGACAATGGACAAAACAGGGCATCGACTCCATCATTTCACACTGGAGTGCAATCAACAGTCGTCCGACTGGACTGCATGTGATGAACCAACTCCAAAGTGTGGAAAGGTGCAACAGTCAGCGGGCAAAGTTATGGCATCAGTATTTTGGGATGTGCATGGTGTAATATTCATCAGCTACCTTGAAAAGGGAAAAACCATTAACAGCAACTATTAAATAGCATTAGCGGAGCGTTTGAAGGACGAAATCGCGGAAAAATGGCCCCATTTCAAGAAGAAAGTCCTTTTTCATCAGGACAATGCACAGTGTCACAAAATCAATGAAATTGATGACAAAATTATATGAATTGAGCTTCAAATCGCTTCCGCATCCACCATGTTCTCCAGATCTGGTCCCCTGCGACTTTTTCCTGTTCTCGGACCTCAAGAGAATGCTCGCTGAAAAGCGCCGATAAAGAAGTAATCACCAAAACAGGGTTCGCACGGTCCTTACAAGTCCTTATAAACTCCTTACATTCTGGTACTCCTTAATAAGGACCCTTATAGTCCTTATTTTTCATTTACAGTCCTTTTTTTTTGGAAAAGTTCATCGTCATTGCAGCAAAAAATACGTAATCCTAATTTCCACGTGCAAGCAAAGAAACGAATGCGTTCCTTTCTTTGCGTAATCGTTTTGCATCCTTTACAAGAATCATATTGTTTTCCTTTCAATTATTTTTTAAGTTTAATTATGAAGTAAACAAATAAAATTTCTTTTTATTTTTACGAAAATCTTACCGTATATACTTGCGTATTATCCATTCGCATGTAAACCGAACCCCTAACTTTCAGACAAACAAACGGAAACCCGCGTGTAAGTAGACTTCCCTACTTTCAAAGAAAAATAGGGAACGTTTTTGCAGCAGATTTTTAGATATTACAAATGTTTTAAAAAGAAGAGAAATGAAATGTAATTACAATCGAAAACGTATAGTTTGATTTTTGCCATCGCGATTTTTGTAAAGGGTCCGTTTTTCAGTTATGTTTTTTGTTAATGGTTGCTTTTATTCTGAAATAGTAAAAATAAGTTTTTGCGCTTTAACTTCTTCAGACATGTGATTTTTTCGTATTTTGACTGAATTCCGTATTATCGATAATGTTGGAGATTAAGAATTTAGTTTCCGCGAAAAATCCATAATTTTGGAAAACTATCTTCCTTTTTTTGCTATGCAAATCTGAAAGTAACGCGCTAACATACATACCTAACAACTTTTACAAATTAGGAGTAAAATTTACGCATTTTGTCAGTTTTTTGCACTTTCAAGTTTCGGTCCCGATTTTTTATGCATTTCGAAATCCATGTCATCGGCTTCGGTGAAACGTCCTAGTTCTCATTTACTGTCCGATTCTGCCTCGTGGGTATCAATAACTTTGCGCTGACCATTATTTGTTATCTTTATTAAGTTCTAGTTTCTGTAGTAAAGAGCTTGCATCGATGTAATTTTGCCACGCCCACTTAAAAATTTGCCCTAAAATATAAGAGTTTTTTCGAAAGTTATTTTACGTATTAGTGATTATATCTGTTAATTGTAATTATTATATATTAGAACCTTATTAATAATCTAGTTAACAAAATGTTTTTGTCTAAAATGTCCCCCCCCCCCCTTTTTATGTAATTTTATAAGTTTTTTTTTTAATTTTTTGCGGTGTTTAGCATTAGAGGTTTTTCCTTTCAAGTACTCATTATAATATTGTTGCAAAATAAATTGGCAGTTCTTTCTGCTTTCATTCATAATTAAAAAGCGTGAAAAAAAATCAGCAATCTTCTGTTTGGGGATATTATAAAATAATTGTTAAGTTTGAGAAAAAAATAAGACTAAGGTTTTTGATAGTGCTTCTTCTTGATCTTAGAAGTTCATTAATCCAGTTACAATTTTCTGTGCTTTTTGCATAGTTAGGTGATAATAGGTGAAGGAAGGAAGACTACACGCAGGATTAAAACAAAAAATTATTCTATTTATTGAAGTAGCAAAACCCATAACTGATGCAGAAAATAACTACTTATATCCATTTCTGTCTTATTCAAATATTTTTCGTAAATTCCAACCTAGTAAATCATATTTCAAAGTTGGAAGAAAATTGATCTCCTACATGAAGTGGTTATAACTGAGGAAAGGAGAAGGTCAGTGGCATCCTCCAGAATAAAATATGAGCAGCATCTAACAGAACAAAGGCAGTAGTAACAGTCTGCATCTGCCAAAATGAAACCAAAAAGAATAATTGATGACATACATTTTTTAAAGCAAAAGAAAAGGTGTATTCAAAAGGAGAAGTCCGAGTTAGCAAATATGGCAGAGGATTTGGTCGAAAAAGCAGAAGCAGCAAAAGATGTTCAATTGTTTATAAAATCTAATAGTTACAGAAAAAGATCAGAGGAAAAAAGCCAGGAAATTAATTTATGTAGGAAAATAGATGAAAAGAAGAAAAAGATTGACTCTTAATTGAAAAGTTTTTGTTCAATTCTTATGCTTTCATTAATTTTCATTTTTAGTTTTTCAATTTGTAAACGCCTTAAAGTTAGTGATATTTCATATGGGATAGAAATAATTAGCTATTGATTTCTCTTCCTTTAACACTAGATTTACCGGGCCGTTTTCAACCATTTCTAAACTTTCATTTTACATCAAGTTGCTACTAATTATAATAAAACTTTCAGTCACTTTAACTTGTCCTACATTAGGAAAGGCCAATGCAATTGAAAGTTGCACTATATTTAGTAACAAATTATGTTAAATGGAAGCTTCGAAACAGTCGAAATGACTGGTTTGGTAAATCTAGTAACAAAATTATTTTGAAATTATAGCAACTATGTCTTGTAATTAATGTTGGGAAATGTGATGTTTATATGAATATTTGCTTTTTATGATAAATATCAGTAAAACATTTACATAAACTTTATTTTGCTAGTGCAAATTTACTTCTGCTAAAATTATAACAGCAATGGTATCAATATCTTTTCACAAATAACAAAGTTTTCTTTTCACTCAAGCTAAAACGTTTTCATAAATGAGAATCGAATATCTTTCTTCGTAATTTTGATTTGTTCATGATCATGAGAAAATCAACATCTTAACATACCACAAATTAAAAAATGTAATGGAAAATAATGTATTGTTTATAAGTATCATATTTAATTTTACAAAATTATAAATTATTCTTAATTCAATGCATTACTTGTCCGTCAGCTCCAAAGAAAGGGTCTCGTTATCATTTACAACACAATTAAAAGCTACACACTTGTATTTTTTTAATAGTTTTCAAGTAACATTAATGTAAGTATTTTTAATAATACTACTATAAATTTTATGTAATATTGTTTCCATTTGTATGTAAAGAAGAAATATATGATTGTAAGGAGAAGGAAGATTTTCTCATTATTTTTGTTTTTAAATTCTTTATAGTCATAATTCTTTTTCTCATTTGTTTAACTGGTTTATGCATATTTTTTTTGTAGAATAATCAGTTTTAAATTTTTCAATATTTTGCATTTACCACAAGCTTTTTAGAAGTGAGTCAAGGGAGTGTCTAAGATACATTTAATAAGAATTCTATGCAGAGTTCATAGCTTGGTAAAAATACATCATGATAAGTTTATAAATGTCACGATATATGTTCGCTAACACTGCTTATTTTCTACCTTGTCAAAGTTCTTACAAAGTCCTTATAAAGTCCTTATTTTTTATTAAGCAAATCTTGTATGAACCCTGCAAAACTGAGGCCTATTTTGAGGCTAAAGACAAATCGTACGATAAAAGTGGTGTCGAAAATTTTTATGTACCACGATAATCGTTGTATCGCCCTTGAAGGTAACTATATTTAATAATCAAATCAAATTGTATCAAACAAAAAAATGTTTCTATGTTAGCCTACAAACTTTTCAGCCCAACTGTTACATAGTCATATGTGATCATCTTTATGCTTTTAATGTCAATCTTTTCAACTAGAAAACATGGAGTATGAAGCTGGCCTGGTGAATCATGCTCTTGCTGCAGCAATGCATGCTTTTCTGAAAGATCATTTAGTTTTTGTTTCTCAACTAGAAAATCAACATTTGCAGCACGAGTTAACTCTTCAAAAGTTATGGTTTTATATCCAGTCTTCTCTGGATACCATGGAAAGCATTGCTAATATAGCTTCTATATTGACTAAGGTTTGTAGAAAAACTTTAATTTCATGTTTTACTAGAAAATGAAATGTATTCTCTGTTTTATAAGAGTTTTAGTTTTGTAATGTATTTGAGATTCATCTTTCTTTCATTCTTTTTTAAAATAGTATTTTTCTTGCAATAAAAATAGTGCGATAAAAAGTAATATTTAACTTGGCTATCAAAAAAATGCTATTTTTAAGTATTTTACTACAAGTTTTATTTTGATTATAATTGAGAACTGGAACCTGAAAAATTTCTAATTATAAATTACTTAAAAATCAAATTTTATTTATTTATTTGTTTTAACATTTTCTGTATGTTTGTTAAATATGTGTTTTCATTTTGTACATATAATGTTCATTCTGTTTAAATTGAAGCTTTTCTTTTTGTCTCTCAGTATTTTGCTTGCTCTCTTGTTACATTGCTTCTCTTTTTTTTTCTTTTGTGCCGTGGAAATATGAAGAAAAAATTACTATCACTCCTGCTTAATGCATTCTTCAATTTTCCTTTGTTCAAGGTGTGAAATTTATGTTTAGTGTTTTTCGGAGTTAAACTGTATAGTAACATATTTTGTTGGTTGATTTCATTATTATAATAGCCCCATAATATTTATTGAAACAGAATCTGACATTTTAAGATTTTATTTTTTATCATACATTCTAATCTCCTTTTGTTTGAACAATTAGGGAAATTGCTTTGGGGGAAATGTTCTCACTGTACTTCATGAACACACTGCCTCTTTAACTGGGTAAGTTATTATATTATTCATTTAAGTTTTATTATTGAACATTAGAAACTATTACAATTTTGATTTCTGATGCAAAGTTTCTTCTTAAACTATGTTGATTTTTTCTCCCCTATTAGATCCAGTAAATCTCAAGAAATATGTCATACTTTAACTAGAGCTGTAAGTATGTTTGAGCGTTTTGAACAAAAAATTATATTTAGCCCCAGTTGTGTTTTGTACCTTGCTCCCACATGAATAAGTGCTCCATTAGAGTAAATTTATGGTGTATGTGTGAAATATTAAATATCCGATTTTTTTTTTGTAAAAATCACTTTTGTACTATTTAATACATTTGGCATTTTTAAACTAGTGAAAAAAAGTTTCTCATAAAACTAGCAACCAGAATATGATTATTATTTTTTTTTAATTGAATGTCATGTTTTTGTTGAATGGCGCTTGCAAAGTAAGTTCAACAATATTTTAAGTCTTTAAATTTTATTAATTTGATTTCATTTTAAAATTTACAATTGTAGAGCAACTTTACAAAGTAACACAGAGAAACTTTACACCTTTTGATACAAAACTTGCTGAATCCAACAAAGGCATCACTAATTTTTCTACACACAATTCATTGGATTCCAAAATTGAGTGACAATCAGAACTAATAGTAGAGTTATTTTGCTTGATCAAACGAAGAACTCCATGATTTGTATGATAAACTGCCGAATGCCAGTACATTTTGCTCATTTTAGTCAAGAAATCTTTTGAGGGTTATAATTTTATGTTGTGATAAGAGATATAATTTTATATTATGATAAAATCAGCGATGCAAACAAACAGCATGTTTTAATTTCATTATTCTTAGATGGTTCCGAATGCAAAAGTGTTAAAAGTTATTATTTTACTTGCTGAAACTACAAGTTCTATTCATTAAATTAGCTTTTCTTTGTAATCTATATTACTTCACATAACTTAATTTATGCATGCATATATGTGGTTTTTTAATTAATTTTTATTTATTTTGTTTTCCTTATAGGCATCTTGTCCTTATTTTGAAATTTTAGACAAATGGATATACAAAGGAATTATAGCTGATCCTTACTCAGAAGTAAGTGATGAATAACATAACTCATCAAAAAAGTGTATGCTAATTTATACTTTTTTTATGTGGTAAAAGCTGGAAAGTATTTGCTTTTTTTAGTTTTTAGTAGAAGATAATGAACTCATTAAAAAAGAAGATTTGCCAGTTGAATACAGTGATGCGTATCCTTTATTGATAAAAATAATGTTCTAAAATATCAATTTAAGTGTTCCAACTTCTTATTTTTATAAATAACCAACTTTTCCCTTTTTATTTCAAAATTTTAAATTTTGGCTATTTATGCAAAAAAAAAACTTGTAATGAAATGGATGTATTCCAACAAATGATGTATTCATCAAGTGTTGCTGCTAGAAATAAAAAGCACTCTAATGAGATTATCTATATAAATAAAACCAAAAGTTTGTGTGTGTGTCTGTCTGTCTGTCTGTCGATCGCGTCCTGGCGAGATGGAACGGGCCAGAAGTACGAAATTTTGGTTACAGGTACCTTGGGTCAGGTCCTCGTGCACCTCGAAGCGTTTTTCCTAAAATTCGAATTTGTTCTTTTTTTATTCCAATTGTAAGCAAAACTGTTGATTTTGGGTTTATCTCATCGAAGAAACGTCGCACGTTTTAGATTTTTGCAGCATATGAATGCCCATAAAAAACTGCACAAGTTGATTTATTTTGCAGTTTGTAGGACAAAGAGAACATGCGCAATATTCATTTAAAGTAGTTTTCAAATTTTAAAACGAGGCTTACCTCTGAATTTATCTTCTCAATTTCCGTGTTTTCGCCAAAATAAATAACTTTTGTCGCCAACTAGATGATTTCTGTTAACGTAAGATTGAAAAAATGCTATTTTATCTTTATTCATGCTGTTTTATGAACGAAACAATTTCTAAAAATTCATTTCATTTTTATACATATTTTGTGGAACTGCAAACGATTTTTAATTTCTTTATTTTGACGTCAATTCTTCTTTCAATTTTTGCGATTTAATATTATGGCGCCAGTTGAACAATTTCATGAAACATCGTATTTCTTATGGTAGAATGTCCGTTTTATCAACGAAACAAATTCTAAAAATTTATTTCATTTTTATGCATATTTTGTATACTATAGGATAATGCCTCATTTGCGTTATACTTCCATTACTATAGTGCAATTTCGCGATCTTCGGCTTCATTTTAACTTTACGTAGCGGTTTTAATTGATTCCATATTTTACTCAAGTGATTGATTTTCTAACATTTATTTAGTTTTTTAGATGTCTGTTTGGTGTTATTTGGACAGAATTTAGTTATTTCTTTCTATCGACTTAAATATCGTACGTCAGAATTGCTTCAGTACTGAAAATTTTTTCACTTAAGGCTTTTGGAAATAACACTCTTATTTTTTCCGTTTTTATTCGAATTTGATCAAAGTGCTATTTAATTGAGTTTTCAGGAAATGTTTTGACGATTTTGCAAGCGGGATTTTTAGGAACTGGTGTCTTCTTTTTGAGGGGGAATTTAAGATACAGTCGAGCGCCACAAATCCGCCGACCTGAAATCCGCCAACGTCCAAAATCCGCGTAGATTTTGTCCCAAGCTGGTTTTGCAGAAAAGTCATTTTTGCAAACGCAAAACTAATATATTTTTGGACCACAATCAGCCTATGACGAATTTAGGCATGTTAAATCAACTAAGGAGTAAAAAGATACTCCCAACGTTATTACTCTACCGAACCCCACTTTCAGAATCCCAAAATTCGGAAAATCGTAAAATTCAGCAGTTTTCCCGAGAGTTTCAGATTTTTTTTTTTTTTTGCTAATTCAGAAAAATATTAATCTAAGAAGCTGTTAAATTAATAAACACCAGTAACTTCTGATTCAAAGTTCGTTTTTCAAGTTTTATTCCCTTAAAAAAGAGAGAAAGAAAGATAAGGGAACTTGCTCTGTTTGTTTCTCTGTGGTCATAAATGGCGGCTAGTAACTTTGTAATTTGTACAAATGGCTGGCGTTTTGATTTGACTTCTCTGTTAATATTTTTTTAGATTTGATACAGCTCCTATTTTCTTTTTCATGCAATTGCAGGTGATAGTAAAATGGTGAACTACCATGTGGGTATGGTTTATTTTTGCTGAATTGTGTGTTGTAATTTGGAGCGCTTTACTAAAATCCATGAATAAGTTTTTTTTTTTGTTTGGTAAAATATATTAAGACATGGATTTACTTATATTTCCTTTTCAAAAAAAAAAGTTACTTATTTATCAACATGTTGAGAAAGCGGTGCAATTTGAAGTAAAATGAGCATAGCAACGTTGATGTTTGCGTACATCTGCCATTTTGGGTCGGGCTCCGAAATTCGGAAAATTCCGAAATAAGGTTGCTACCTTGTGGTTAAAAAATATAGTGTTCTTAAGCATGTTTAGGAGTGGGGGAAACAAAAAGATATCACATTATTCATGTATAATTCACACCTGGGAAACTTGTGAACTTTTTTTAACATAGTTAACTAAAGTGGCCTGAAATCCGCAAAATCTTGAAATCCGCACAACCACTTCTCTTAAGTTGTGCGGATTTTTGACCCTCGACTGTATATTGTTGGGGCCATTCTAGGTACAGCAGCTCTTAAATTCTGTAGTCTAATACGTGTTTTTAGTCACTGACGTCTTTATTCTGATCTAGATTTTTTAGGTCTAATTTCTTTACTATATTGGGTATGTTTCGGAATAAATGTAATTATTAAAATGTGGATCTTTAAGTAATATTTCTTTATTGTAGCAGAAATATTCAGGAACCGTTGGCCTTCATCTGATAGGCATTTTTAAAGAGAATACTGCTCTTATTCTGATGGGAATTTTTAGATGTGTTGTGGTCTATGTTGTTATTGCGATTTTTACGGACTCTTGATATCGTTTTGGAACAAGTATACTAATGCATATGTGCATTTTAGTTACTGTTGCTCTTAGTCTAATGGCCATTTTTATGAGCTGTTGTTGGCATTTTAATGTGGATTTTTATGGATTTATTTTTGGTCTAAAAGAAATTTGTCGAGGCTGCTATTTTTAATGCAATCGTGATTTTTAATGAGTTTTACTTTATAAATTATTGTGATGTAAAGTAATTATTGATAGTCTTCTACATAGAGGACATTCTCTTTTCATCGTTTTCCTTTCAAAGCTGTCTTGTTTGTAAAAAACTGATACGAAGCTTAAAATTGCATCGCTGTTTTTTTTAATACCTCATACAGGTGATGTGCCGATGCTATGTTCAAGGGCTGTGTTGTTTCCATTTTCTCCTTTTTTCAATCTTTTAACAAATTCTATTTCTTGGTCTAAAGATAACTCTACTCTTTTGTGCTTCCCAAACATGTTTATAAAACATCTTTTACTGTTTACACATCGTAAATAGTAAAATATGTGTTCCTTTCTCTTTGCATAACACGTGTGCGGACAACCACATGATCATTTCGCTATGTGCCCAGACTACCTTTTTGTCAAGTGATTTTTTTTAACAACAGTGTTCCTGGAAATTTAGTTAAGCAGGGATAATTTAATTTAACTCCTTGACCGTGAATGCAGTACTTCAACTATTTTTCTTCTGTTAGTTTCAGTACTTTATTTCAGCTCCAATTCCTCTAAAAAGAATCTTAATTCTTTTTTTCACTTTCTTCTACTCCCCATGCTAATTGTAACTGAATCAAGCATACCTGAGTGGCAGGGGGATCCCTCTTTTTTTAGAATGCCAAAAGGCAAAGGAAGTGGGTTTTGGACCTCCTTTAGAGAATCTGAAGGTCAGGGTTTACCTTTTTTTTTTTTCAGAGCGCGGGAAAAAAACCGGCATGGTCCCTGACCAATCCGGTTGATTGGACATCCGGTTAATCGGTGTTCTACTGTACATTCAAATGTTCAATAACTGAGCCACAAATAAAACTTTGTTCTCTTTGAATTTAGACAAAAGAAATTAAATGCACCTCTTATGTTGAACGAAAATATCTCATGTTAATGAATCACATTCATGTAAAAAAAGTATGTACAAGTATAAAATTAATGTGTTTCTGTTTATGCTATTTTATTTACTTTTACCTATCATTTTATATTTTTAGACTAATAAATCATAACCTAGATGGTCTTTTTGGACCATTAAATTTTCACCTACTTATCTACCTTACTTATTTGTATACTTTTCATTTTCTCGAAATATATTTGTACTGAATTTGAATATTTGTTTTTATTAGAGCTACTTTTGATCGATTTCTTGTTATGACTGCTGTAAAGTACTTAACTCTTTAAAGTTATTGGGAAAAGCGTTACACTATACGCCGAGAGCTGGTCCCTATTTTTCTAGAGAAATCTGCTGATATGATTTTGAGAACTGGGAAATATCTCAATGTTATTAGGCAGTGTGGTAAGATATATTTGCTGTTTATTTTGATCATTTTTGTTCCAAAAGTTTTTAAATATTTTATGTATATCTACAAAAAAGACTGCCCAATTTAGAAATCAAATTAACTCAAAACAAAGATCGGTAGATAAAAACAACAAAAGGTATCTTTATTTTGAAAGGTGTGTTACTGTTTTTGTTGAATAGCTAACTAATTCCCTGGCATTACAGACCATGTTGGACCATGGCCTCCCTAACAATTTTCTTCCAAAGCCCTCTGTCTTTCGCTTTTTCTTTCCAGTTTCGAACATTTAGATTTTTAAGGTCTTTCTCCACCTCATCTACCCACCTTTTAGCTGGCCTTCCTCTTTTCCTCTGGCCCTAGCATTGTCCTTTGAAAATCTTCTTAGTGCCTCTGTTTTCCTCTATTCTCTCAATGTGTCCCAACCATTGTATTCTTTTTGCTTTTACATAATTAATTATATCTTTTCCTTTAAATAATCTTTCAATTTCGAAATTATAACGCTTCGTCCAAAGATCACCCTCTTTGGCAGGTCCAAAAATGGCTCTTAGAATTTTCCTTTCCCAGGTGATTAGCATCTTCTCTTGTTTTTGAGTTAAAATCCAGGTCTCTGACCCATATGTCTGATTATAGTTTTATAAAACATGGATCTTTGTGTTCCTTGTTACTACTTTAGATGTTAATAATTTCTTAAGTGCATAAAAAAAAACTGCTATTTCCAGTATTTATTTTTTGTTTAATCTCTGGCATAATATCGCTGTCTTCATTGATAACAGAATCCGAGTATTTAAATTCCGTAACTCTTTTAAATTGTGTCTCTTCATTTATCTTAAGTTCTGTGTTCGTATCAATCCTCTTACAATCTATTATCATGTATTTGGTCTTTTTAATATTTATTTTCAAACCAGAAAGACTGGCTTCTCTCGTTAATTCTTTAAAAAGGTCAACAAGTGCATCTTTACTTCTTGCCATCAGTACTAAATCATCAGCGAAAGCTAGAACCTTATGTTGAATAGCATAGAATTCAATTTAATAGAAGCAAAATTAAGAGAAATGCTTGTTGTTGAACATAAATTCCTAATTAGTGGTTAAAACACGAATTTTGTCTTTCCCTAGAACTACTACAAAACTTTTTTTTTTTTTTGTGCTGCAAAATTTTTTAACTGCTGTAACAATGCCTCTTTCTTCTTCAAAATCACAAAATTAAATGTAGAAAATTTTACTTGCTGTAAATTTTGTTATATTTATATATTTTGATGTTGCATTCATTTGGGTTTTGAATAGGTCTGCTTTTCATCTTGTGTCTGTGTGTATGTATATATATATCTATACATACATATCTATACTAATATTATAAAGCTGAAGAGTTTGTTTGCTTGAACTCACTAATCTCATGAACTACTGGTCCGATTTGAAAAACTCTTTCAGTGTTAGATAGCCCATTTATTGAGGAAGGCTATAGGCTATATATCATCACGCTAAGACCAATTGGAGTGGAATTCCGAAAATTGCATAAAATAGTCCTTTTCTATCGAAAGAAATTATCGCATCCTTTCGAGCTTGATACCATTGAAAAGCCCGTGAAAACCTACCCTAGACAGAGTTTTGTCCTCTGTGCTAAAATTGAAAGTCTCTAAATTAACTAGAAGAGAAGTTATAAGCATTTTTCTCTGTAGTTTGAAATTATTTTTTCACAGTAATTAGTTTTATTTGACCCAGATGATGACCGTTTTATTTTATTTGCATTGTTGCATTAATTGTCACAGTTGCCGTGTGAACAAACAAATCAATGCAGTTGCCATTGTTAAACAAATAAAAAAAATAATCAACGTTTCTGGCATTTTGATGAGGCACCGCTGTATTAGCAAAATATAATTTAAGATAGACCGTGCAACGGCGGGCGTCGCCGCTAGTATAATATATACAAGATATTCAATCAGAGAAATTTTCTGAAAAATATCCGGAAATCGGGGAAAAGTTGGGGTATTTTGCTTTGTAGCCGCTCTGCAAAATTGGCCAATAATTATATGGAAGACCTTCATTTGTGTTAAGCAAATCGGAAATAAGTTTATTTATTTGTTTCATAGTTGAAAAATAGTTTCTTTATTAATGACATTGTTGATCAAATTTAAGTTATGTAAATGGGAGAAAGTAACAGCAATGCTGTTTCTATATAAACCTAAGCAACTGCTAGTCATATTTATTTCTTTGTTTATTTTTTTTTAATGATGCAATTGGTTCATTTTCATTGTTAGGAAAAACTATTAATTATCCGAATGCAAAGGCTATAACCTACAGTGTGCGAGCCAGCCAGTATGTCGAATGTATAGAGCCTGCTTATCATTTTGCCAGCAAGAAACTACTTGACCTTTTGATGGATGATGCAGACTTAAAGGGACGGCTCTTGTAAGCTAGCTCTACATATTTTGCTCTTATGTCTTTTTTTTTATTATTATCATTATTATTATTTGGATATTTGATATAATATTATAAGATTACTTTAACTTTATTTTATAATATTAGGTCAGTCAAACACTATTTTCTTCTGGATCAAGGAGATTTTATAGTGCAGTTCTTGGATATGGCCGAAGAAGAGTTACAAAAAGACATTGATGATGTCATGCCAACTAGATTAGATTCTCTGTTGGAGCTAGCACTTCGAACTAGTGTTGTTAATGAAGATAAATACAAAGATGATGTCAGGTTAGTTGCAGAAAAGTTTATTTTATGTTTCAAATAAATTTTTTATTCAAGAAGAAAAATTTTATGTGGATTTTGAATTGCACATATTTTATCAGAAAAAAGTCAATGTGCACTTTTTGTTGTAGCGTTGCAGTGAGAGTTGTAAAAAATAAGAATGCAGGAAATTTTAAAATGTGCCCAGTAAACTTGAACAAAGCAGATTTATTTATCCTTCTTCTATTTGGTTAATTTATACATTATAAAAGAAAGTAGATCATTTCTGACATGAGAATTTAGTTTACAGAAATGAAACTGTACTCAGGGGATTTCTGTTATTACTTTTAACAGGGGTCAATCCAGCTTTTTTTAACAGGGTCCGTTTTTTGTGAATTTTAAAACATTTTTGAGAAAAATCAAATATTTTTGTGAAAATTCAGTATTTAAATATACAGTGATAAAATAATGTTATTATTTTTGTTGCGAAGTTAATAAATAGTTCTACAAAAAGTATGATTTGGTAGCTCAAATTTTGTGCAGGGTCCGTTTTGATTGAATGATTGGAATTTTATGAAGGGTTGGACAACGGGCGGGAATTTCCTCTGGCGAGACCCCTGTTTAAGCTTAGCTATGTTTTCTATAGCTAACTCATTAGTGATAAGCATTACTTAACATGAAATATCCAATGCTTAAAATGATTACAAAAAGTGATGAATTTCATTTAATTAGCTCTACAATGTTTTAAGCGTTGCTTGTATTTATTCAAAATAATTTTCATAATATTTTATGTTGATAATTCTACATTTCCTATCCATGGCCAGGGGTCGTGCCAGAAAAAATTCCGGTCTATTTTTGGGCCCTTCACAGAATTCCAATCAATCAGAACCTTCCCTTCATAAAGTTCCAGTCAATCAAAACAGACGCTTCACAAAGTTTCAGTCAATCAAAACATACCCTTTACAAACTTCCAAATTGTACTTTTTACAGAATTTTTTATTAAATAAGCAGCAAAAAAAATCCCTATATGTTTAAATTTTGAATAAACACAAAATTATTTAATTTTTGCAAAAATCTTTTTAAATTTCACAAAAAATGGACTCTCAAAAGTGCTGGATTGAGCACCTGAATGCTGAATCAAGAAAATTATGGGTTATGTAAATCCTTCCATCCGTTTATATAGTCACATGAGTTCCCAAAGAGCTTACCTATTTTTAATTTAAAACACTTAAGAAATGTTGCATTAAAACTCATAAAAATCCTTTAAAATCAGACAAGTAATTGTAGATGTTACCTTGCATCTGATGAGTAGTTTTTTTTTTTTTTTTTTGTTTGTTTTTTAATTCAGTCTTTTACAGTGACAAATCTTGAATTAACTAAACTTACATAAATCTTTTGTAATAGTAAATTAAAGATTAAAATGTTTAAAATGTCGATTTTTTTTTTTAATTTATATATGTATTTAAGAATGAGAATTTTCTGTTAATTCAAGTTTAAATAAATTTTCAAAAAACCTGAATTTTTTTAATGAGAATTTTGAAACATTTTATCCTTAGGAAAACATGAAGATATTAATGAAGATGAATATTAAATCCCTCGATAAACTATTATTTACTAGCTGATAAATGTCAATGTTTTTTTTTTTTTTTTTTTTTTTCATGAATGTTGATTGAATAAACCTGAATAAGTTAACTATAGTATAAAATTTTATTTATGTATTTATTTTGTAAATATATATTGTTCATTTTAATATTCCCTTTTTTTTTAATGCTTTGATCATTTGCTTTTTTCATGGCTATTTTATTTATTTATTGTAAGTATATTGAAGTTTTGTACCTATTGTGAGAACCTGGGAGCACAATGCAATAAGAACTTTGATTACAATTCTCAAAAAAAAATGTAATGAAACACTGAAAGTTATGAGAGAATATAAAAACCAAAATTTTAAAATAATATATATATTTATATGTATGAGAAACAAAAATGCTAAGAAATAAATTAAGCACTTTTCAATTGCCTTATATGTATGTTTTGGCTGTTATGGGTGAAATACGAGCACAAAGGGTTAAATTGAGTGCAAAGTATGGGTAAATTACAGCAACTGGCGACTTTATATGTAATTAGAACATTAACAATAGAATTTATTTTAAACAAAAAATCTTCTATCAGTGATTATCATCTAAAATATCTATTGCATTTGTTCTTTAAATTTTAATGCTGTGCTTATGTTCTTTTGTGGTAATTATAGAATTTAATCATTGGTCTATTTTTATAAAAAACTTCTTTTAACAGGGTAGAGTTACTTCCACATGATTTACTAACTCAGATGTTCAAAATCTTGAGGATACCACCTGAAAAGGAAAGTGGTAAGTTAAGCGTTTAGTATAATATGGTAGAAAATGAAAATGTATAGTGCAGTATAACAGAAAGTGGTTAAGTGTGAAATTTGCTAACCAGAAATCAGATTATTGCAGAAATTCACCATAACTGTAATTCACAATGTTGGGGAAAGTTACTTTAATGGAAATGTTATTAAGAGCTACTAGTACAATAGACCTCTGGTCACAGTGCTTGGTTCTTTTGAACCCTCTTAGTGGGTTAACTGCATGAGTGAAAACTAGTGATTGTGATAAAAATAGGCAACTTAGTAGCAGGGTTCGTTGATTTAAATCAGCTTGATTTAAATCAAGTGATATTTTTTAAATCATTGATTTAAATCAAGTGATTTTTTTTTAAATCATTGATTTAAATCAAGTGAATTTTTTTTTTTTTTCAAAAAAATTATTGATCTTACAATGTTAGAAAGTGTTGTAAAAATGAAATATGTTGCAATTACCACCACTGTTTCAAACAAAACTTCTTAGGTCCATCTGTCGATGTGCCTATTATAACATACTATTTCATAAGTTTAAAACTAATCTCTTTTTTTTTAAAAAAACATTACTCTTATTCTTCAAGCATCTTAACAGCACAGCATAATTGGTTCAATCGTTCAAATTAGAATTCATAATAATCTTGAAACATTCTGTGTTTTTTATCTTAAAAATAGTATTTTAGATCAATTTAATAATTTCCATACAAATAAATAATTTAGAGTGATACTGTTTAGAACAATAATTGTTAGAATTCTGAATATGTATCCTTAAAGTTTCATCCATATCCCCGAATAGTTTAAGGTTTTTCCTTCTCTTTTTTTTA
Source organism: Octonoba sinensis (assembly GCA_038502835.1). Classification (NCBI taxonomy): domain Eukaryota; kingdom Metazoa; phylum Arthropoda; class Arachnida; order Araneae; family Uloboridae; genus Octonoba; species Octonoba sinensis. The sequence goes on along the minus strand of CM076606.1, from coordinate 7,847,637 downwards.
AAAAAAAATGGTAGAAGTTTTTAATAAAGATATTTGATTAAATAAAAAAGTTTCAGTTTTTTGTTATGGTATGAGCATATGATTTTGCTAAATAGGTAAAATTATTTCAGGCTTTTTCATTTATAAAATAAAAAAATGATTTTAAAGTACACTCTATGTAAAAATTAAATACACACAATCGTTACATTTTTTTCAGCTTTCAACAGCAGCATAGTTCAGGTCAAATTTGTTCATTTTCTCTGCACTTATGAGGGCACTATTATTCCTGGTAGGGTTAGGTTATTTGAGTCATGCATTTGTATTAAAATTTGTTTATCAATATTATTATTAAAAAATATTTATTGCTGTGAAAGTAGTGTGTTTTTGCACATTGGTTAACATGTCATATTGTTTCTATAAATGTAACATAATCAATATCCAAAATATTTCAGGTCTTTTTTTAAAAAATTAAAAAAATCCGATTTTTTTTTTTAATTATTTTTTTTTTTTTTTTATTATTATTATTATTTTTTTTTTTTTTAAATCAAAAAAATCACGAAGCCTGCTTAGTAGGAATGTTTTTCATGGCCATACAATGAAAATAAGATGCAGAGGCACTCCCAAAAATCATTTTAATTCAAGATGCTGGCATTGTTTCAAAATAGCTGCCTGTGCTTGGATTTTGCTCGTTTTTTTATTCAGATCATGTAAAAAAAAGATTTTTATATAGATTTATATATTTTTGAGGTCAAGGATTTTGGTTTTTATGTTAAAAACAGGGTCAGAACCAGTACAAGAGTGTAAGCGAACTTTATTATAAGTTCTAATCCAGCTTTCATATGTCTAAATTTCAACAAAAGATACCTGGTTTTTATACTTAATTTTTAGTATAAATTAAATTTTCTCTAAATATATTTTTTTCTCTAAATATTATCGCTAATTATACATACTTTTTCTTTTTTACTCATCGTAACTAGAGGGGGCAGACGGGGCGTATGCCCCGAGCGCAAGATTATTTTAGGGGCGCCAAATTGACTGAATGTGTGTGTGTAAGGGGGGAGGGGGCGCTAAATCCTGGTTTTTCACCAGTTAGAGCATACCAAGTTCCGTCCCTGTTTATTAAGTAAACTGCTGGTTTCTCTAAATTTTTCCATGGTAGAAATCACACATTTAAGCCATATCATTGATTACCCCCCCAAAACTAGAATTAAGAATTTTCTCAAGAAATAAGAATGCCATCTGGATAGTCCGTGATAAGAAAATCTGATAGATTTTGCTTAGCAAATAGTACAAACTGGGAACATGAACAAAATATTGCAATAGTTAAAGAGGATGCCAGCTCAATAGGCTTGACTCAAAATCCATCGGCACTTAGGCGTTAGATGGTTTCTGGACCGGAAATTAGTTGGTTAATCAAACAATTTGAGAGTGGTATTAATCTAAAAACAAAGAAAACTATCAACTCCATCATGAGCAGTATCACTCTTTTAAAGTTTAATGTATTGCTAACATTCGATCACTGTACAGCACATTAAAAGAATTGGAAAATCCATTCTTAGCAAATTATAAAGGTCTTATTGTAATTGATTGTAGGGTGTTACCAGTAGTGTAGTCCTGGAAAAAAGGGTGGGGGGGACGTTTACATTTACCAACATCAAAAAGGGGGGTACGCTTATGTTAAAATTCAAAACAAGTGGGGGGACGCTTGTGTTAAAGTAAAAAGGTAGGGGGATGTCGTCCCCCCTCGACTACACCACTGGGTGTTACGGAAAATTGTAACAGGCGTGAAAGATAGTGGCAAGCAAATAATTATTAAAACTTAGTACTCTCATTAGTCATGTTTAAAATCAGCAAAGCTAAGATTTTTTGATAACACCAAAATAGCTGTAAAAAATATTTAAATTTAAAAAGCACAATTCTTAAAGGAGGAAACAATTACTAGTCTTCAGAAAAATAATTACAAATGCAAAATTTTTCAGAAACAAAAATGAATTTATTCATGGCTGGCAAATCACACAGATGGTAATTAATGAAATTGCTATTTTCCTAAGAAAAATTATTTAAACTATAGATGCATGGGTGTACCCGGAATTTAATTTTGCATAAACTAACAGCTAGCCAATAATTGAAAATTGATTGTGACAAATGTTTGTCATGTATAGTTTGCTAAAAATCAATATGGATCTCATTTGCAAACAGTAAAATAGGAACCTTTAAAATTTACTGCTCATTGATTTTTAATAAATTGAATGATTTTAATCTGATTGTATAGAGATCTCCAATGACAGATGCTGTATTTCAGGCTGGATCCTTTGTTGTCTAACATTCATTTGGCCCAGCATTAAAAATTAAATTTTCTGGATTATGTGTGTTTCAACAAAAAAAACTTTAATCATTGAAATATTCAGTGAACGGTCACCTTGCTGAATGTAAATCTTTTTGTTGATGGAATTGTCATTTTTCAAGAACCAACAAATTTTTAATGAGACAGTGTTGGAAATCGTTATAATTTACAGTTCTCTTTTTTCCTTCTTAAGGGAAAACTGCATATTGCTAAATTATTTCAAATCATCGCACATTGTAATATCACTATAATCGGACATCCTGAACACTTCCCCAGGAGAAGTGCAAATCTAAATCCTTGGAAGCCTGTTGAAACACTACTGAAATACTTCATATCTTCTGTACTCTTTCATCAGAGAGGAAGACGGCGTATTTATATGTCTATAAGTCCAACAGAAAAATTATATGTGGTCAAGTAAGACATTTTTGGAGAAAATATTACAATCAAAGACCTTATTTTGCTGTAATAACACTAATACTTAGCTACTCTGCAAAGTTAATGATTTTTCACATCATAATGTTAGCCAATTAACTGCATTTACAGCTCTCATTACAGAAAATCTTTTGATTTAAGAACCAACCCTATTCATTGCATCAGCCTAAAACTGTATCTCATTGTAGAAGATTTACTTTCATACTTTGTGTGTTAATCAAGTCCACTTAAAAGTTAAGTACTTAAAGTGAAGTTTTTGAATTTTTTTTCTTTTATTGCACTGTGTACTTTAAAAAGGCACATTTTACCCTTTTTGTTACTTTAAGTACAGTAAAGCTAATACAGTATTATCATCAACAATAATTAAAGATTATCTAACTTGAAAGAACTTTAAAATCTTTTTTTTTTTTCATTGAAAATGTACAAAACAGTAATCCTTTTTCTGCAAATGATTTTTTATACTTGTAGAAAGGCATTGTCAGGGAATCCTTTACTCCCACCCCCTGCTCCGCTTTTTTATTTTATTAATATTTCACTCATTTCAAGCTTTGGCATAGAGAAAATTCAGTGTCAAAAACACTTACGCACAATCCTTACATTTGAAAATGCAATTCACACTGGTTACTAGCTATATTGTGGTTTAGTACATCCTCTTTCCAAATGCATAACATTATTTTGGAAGTGTTGTTGGCATTTAGCACTATGTATTTAAATAAATTGAAAGAATGTAAGACTACTTATATTTGATGCTGCTGCAGAAAATCGGTGATCTGTTTAAAATCAATGTTACTGATTCATGTTTTTATTTTGTTAGTAATATGATGAATGAAAACATGAAATATATAAATAAAATATATGTTGATCATCTATAACATTATTTGACTATAGAGACATAAATATTCAGATATCTTAAAGGGCTTTATAACAGTTTCAATGCAAGTTTGTGAGTTGTTTTTGATGATGATAAAACTTTGAAAGTTTACTTTACCGTTTGGTTAAAATATACTCTCTAAATGTCTAAACAATGTTGAAGTTTTACTTAAATTTTGTTTTGTATGTAAAATTTCAAAAATATATCAACAGTAATTTTGTTCCGATGTTGAATGAATTAATCAACGCAGAGCATTTCCTGTTTTTTAGATCGTGACATTTCTGAAAATATGGTTTTATCTGGGTTACAGGCCTTTGCTTTTGCTTATGAAGTGAAATGGCCTCTATCTTTAGTTATAAATGGAAAGGTAATAAAATTTTTTCCCTGTATATAAATGTTTTCTCTGGCTATAAATCCTGCACATAATTCCCTGCAATAACTGCTCATATTTCGTATGTTTTATTTTCTGGTGTTCCACTGTTCAGTATAAAAATTTCTCCCAAATAATATATTCTTTAAAATGTTTTTTCCACGCATTGTTTACTTTTTCTATCCTGTGTTTTATTATTCTCTTTTGAAATAAATATAATATTTTCATGCAAGCATTCATTATTATATGTGGTCAACATAATTATCTGGTCAGACAAGCAATCCTGAACAGCTAGCGATGTTAAGCAATTTCAATTGAAATATCTTTAATATTGAATGATGTTGAATAAGTTCAGAAATATGCATTCTGTAAGATGATTTTTATTCGGTCAAAAATATCAGTAGACTCTCTTTCTCTATATATTGCTTTTTTTTTTTCCATGAAGGATCAGTGTCAAGTTAATATTTATTTATCAATCAAAAATATTATCAATGTTTAGTTATTTCAATATAAAATATAATATATTTCTAACAAAAATATGCCACATATTTGCAACTGTGCTATGTATTTTTAACTATGTAAATATATCTGGCTTTTTAAAATATTTTGTATATATCTTACAGGCTTTAGCTTGTTACCAAATGCTTTTTCGGCATTTATTTTATTGCAAGCATATTGAAAGGCTTTTGGGACGGTATGTATTTTGGAATAATTATACAGTGCCTTGTTTCCTGCATTTAATTAGAAAATATCCTTAAAACTCATTCTTTATTGAAAGTATTATTAAAAATTTCTTTAATGCTGTGTTCATATATAAAATATTTCATGTTAAATTTTGTAGTAAGTGTATTTCTTACTTTTTTAACAATGTCTATTGCTGCTTTAATTACTTAGATATAAAACTAAAAATTTACTAATTTCAGTTTGAAGGAAATTTTAGAAAGCTAAAAAAAAAAAAACAGAAAGAAGCAGCCAAGATAGTTACTTTTAATTTGTGGCATATGAAATTTAAAAAATTTTTCCATTAAGACATGCTGATTAAAAAATAACCCCTTTTTCAAAGCAAAAGAGTGAACTTCTAGATGAAAAATATCAAACTGAAGCTTCAGGATGTTTTTCATCTAGAAGCTCATTCTTTAGCATTGAAAAAGGGGTTCTTAAACCTTGAAACATGTGTCTGCAATTCGTGCAGCACAAAGGTTTGCTTTTTATTTTACTTTATTAATGTAAAAATTGTTGCACATATATATTATTTAAAATAATATATGGAACTCACACTTTCATGTTCTCAATTTTTCTAACACATATTCTTTAAGGGAGTTTGAAATATTACTTTGGTTTTACTTAAGGTAGAATGATTCAGAAATTCCTTTCAATTGTAAGCAGTCTTAATTTGAAAACTTTTCGTTTCATTAAGTTTCAGTCTGTCTGTGTTGTATATTAAAAGTGCCAAGTCAGGCTTCTCTCTCTTATATTTAGTTATTTCATTTTATTTTTTTATTTATTTATTTGTACTTTGTTAATAAATATCTGCATTTTTAAAGAAAAGAACAAGAAGTTCCGTCTAGAACTATACGAGCCTACTTTCCCGTATTCACCAACTTGAAATTTATAATCTAGCTCATTCTCTTTCTCTCTCTCTCTTCCTCATTTAACTTTAGTTCTTAATTACTTCAAATATACCTTTTACAACGGTTAATACATATTCATTCACTCACTCATTCTTTCATTTATTCAGTCATTCGTTTATTTATTCATTCATTTTTCTCACTATTTATTTATTCACTCATTTATTTTTCACTTCATATATTCAGTTATTTATTTTATTATTTATTCACTGATTTATTTATTCATTTATTCCTTCACCCATTCATTTAATCATTCATTCATTCGAAAATATCGTTGAAAATCCCGATCAAAAAATTTCATAAGAAAATAGGCTCGTTCTGTTCTGGTTGAACTTTGTATCTGTACATGTTCTACGGCCAAACATCTTTCCGATAAATTTTGTTCCAAGCAAATCGGTCTTTTAGATCATGATTTATATAGAATTGAAATTTCCCTGTAGGCACTAATGTTAATTTTTTTTAATTTTTTTTTTTTAACTGTTTCGAAATGAATTCCTTTATCCCAGGGCAAATCTCGCCAAGGCAACAAAACACGCAAAAGGTTACCGTGGAGGTATTCCGTTTGGCGTTGGTTGCATCATTATTGGCAACTTTATCGCCTAAGCCTGGATAAAGGAAAAAGTACCGTTAATTTTTTTGAACTGTTCAAAAATGAACAAAAATTCTACCAATCAATATTTCACGCTGAGGCTTCTTCCAATGAGCTTGCTCATAGGAACTTGCATTGTGTGCCGGAGTTAATATAATTTGCCTCATTTTTGCCCAAAGGAGCTAAAGTTAAAATTTTTGAACTCTTCAAAATTGAACAAAAAATTGTTCAAATCAAAAAGTAAATTATGGAAATGAGACGTCCTTTCCGAGATCTTTCGAATGTAAAAAGAATTTTTTGAATTGGACTATTCATTCAAAAGTTATTAGGGGGGGACAGACCGACAGACACACATTTTCCCCATTTCAAAACCCTACTTTCAATTTTTTATTTTTCAATCTTTATTTAATTACTTCACTTATTTTTGACTTCTATTTATTTTTAACGATATTTTTTCGGTACATTAAACTTTATTTCATGCTTTAATATTTTTTTTTTTACTTTTACGGGAAAGTAGGCTAAAAAAAGAGCCCTTCCCCAATATTGATTTAATTCATTAACATATATAGTAAAATACCTTTTGTTAGCATTTGGAATGAAGCCAGTCAATGGAAATAATAAAATGGAATTCCAGAAATTGTTGCAGTACTATTTCAAATTGAAATTGAATAGTTTTTCTGGTCTCTTGTAGATAGTTTTGATTTATGATATGGATTGAAGCTTTGATTTAATTGCTTTGAAGGTTAAATAGGATTATTACTGTTACTTTCCATGCATTGGAAAGTATGAGAAATAGTAAATAGAAAATATGGATTCATAAATTATTTTGAAGAACATATGATTCTTGGTTTTTTAAGAGTCATTTTAAAAAATATTATTAGCAAAAATACCAGGTAAAAATGGGTTTTGCTGTTTGTGTAGGAATGACATTTGAGGCAGTGAGAAGCAAAGGGATGTAAGTGACCAAAAAAGGATTCTGAGGAAAATGCGTTCAAAATTTGGATCTTATGGGACCTTTAATGTGAGTTTTTCTAAATCCTGTTGAAGCAGAGCACCTGTTACAGCTATCACTAACATATCTTCTCACGATATAGAATGGTGCTTTCCCTATCATTTACACCAGTTATCCATAAATATTCAATTTTGTCACTTACATCCCTTTTGCTTCTTACTGCCTCATTTAACCTTAAAAATCTTATGAAATATGTAATAAATTATTTGTATATGTAGCCCTTACAGAATTTTTGAAACTCTTAGCTTTATTTTTTAAAGAATGGCTTCAAACCCAGTTTCAATTTAATAAATTCTGCATTTTTAATATATTTGTGGGTAAATAGTGTTGTTTTTTTCACTCTCTCTATTTCTTTTTTTTAGGGTTTGGACTTTAAATAAGAGAGCAAAATCTTTGCCTTTGTCTGAAAGGTGCTTCTATACGTCCGCTTTTGCTCTTCGTCAACGCATGCTTAATTTTATTCAAAATCTTGATTATTATTTAACATTAGAAGTAATCGAACCTCATTGGATTGATTTTTTCAAACGTATATCACAAGTAAGAAGTTATATGATTTCATAATAAAAGATCTTTCTTCCTAACATTTTGTAAATATTGAAATATTTGATTTGACACCTTATTTGTTAAAGATTTGTACATTTGTTGATTTGTTGTTGGGATGACTTTGAAAATGTTTATGCATCTTTTTAGGTAACTAATGTAGATGAAGTACTAATTTGCCACAATGACTTTCTGGATAAATGTCTCTATGATTGTATGCTTACAAATCCTAAACTACTGCAAATTCTTGGCACACTTATGAGGCTTTGTGTAGAGTTTTCGGAGTTTTTTGAAGTAAGTAATGAGTATTATGTGTAATGTATGAATGAATAAATTTTCTGAAATATAAATATATGCATATATACAGGGCCTGATTAAGGCAGGGGCATACGGGGCAGTTGCACCGAGCCCCCACGTATGAGGGGGCCCCAAACTGAAAAAATTAAATACTTTCATAAAGTTTGGTTCTTTATTTCTGAAATAGTGAAGCAGAGGGGCCCAGAGGCATAGCTAGGGTTTTCAGCGCCCGGTGGCAACTGAAGATTTTGTGTGTGTCCCCCCCCCCCCCCCGTATCCCTGGGGGCCTAGGGGCGCCCTTAACGGGAATTTAAAAAATTTTATGCTTCCTAAATGATAAATAGCTCTAAAAATCAGCTCTTTTAACTTTTATTTTTATTAGCGACCATTCACTTAGGAAAAATGAGACACTTTGGCTTCGCAAAATTATTTGTCTGATTCCCCACGCACTCAGGTACTACATTGGTAATTTCCGATATGGTTTGCAGTGTTCCCACTTTTTTGTCGAACATATTCTCACCTCTTCAGTTCAAATAATTTTATTTTCGCATTTAGAAGTAAAGTAAATTAACATTAATTTGGTGCCATGGCGCCCCTTGACTCTGTGCCCGGGGACAGCTGTCCCTCCTTGCTCCCACCTAGCTACGCCTCTGGAGGGGCCCCCAAATAAGTTTGCCCCGGGCCCTAATTACGCCAAGTCAGGCCCTGCATATATAATTATAAACAATGTTTAAAATCCCTGGAGTCCGGTACGATACTTGCACACCACAAGTAGTACAATGGTACCTCCTTTAAGGGACACCTCTAATTAAGGGACACTTTTTCTGGTCCCAGTTCCTTTGAATGGGAACCGCAATGCATTTATGTCTGAATAAGTGACATTCACAGAGAAAAATTTCCGAAGTTCCAGCTATACAGATAAGAAATATTTACTGGAAGCTGAAGTTCTTTTTTTTTTTTTTTTTTTTTCTAAATTAACTTCTGAAAGGTGGTAGGATTCCTAGAAGCAGGAACAAAGAAGCAAGTGTATTTTAAAGTGCTTGCCAAAACCTACTTGTAAAACCTACTTGTTCCCTCTTTTGTATTATGGAATACATGTGTGCTCAACATTGACAGGCAGTACCTGGCTACCAACAAGTTTTTATGCAAGAATTGGAAAAAGTACACTAAATACACTAAAAGTATACTGCGTTGTCCAAATTACTTACTTTAAAACAAAACCCATCTAATAGATTACTTCAAATAAATTTCTGTAAGTTACAAAACTTTGCCAATATGACAATTATGCTAAAATTTGAGTTTTTCAATGAAAAATTTTTTAATTTCATTAATTTTATCTTATATTTTGTAAGCATAAAACATTTTTAGTATTTAAGCTTCAACGGTAACACATGTTTATTATTAAAATGTTTAAGTTAATACAGTATATGTGTATGCATGAATTTATGAGCCTCCGAGGAAGGGACATCTCTATTTAAGGGACAAAATATCCAGTCCTCTTAGTGTCCCTTATTGAGAGATTTTACTGTAGTATGTTTAAATTACACCTTCTATTGACCTTTGATTTGATGCCAAGTCATGCAGACGTCACTATTAGCCATGATTTAAAAGTACCACCTCTTAGGATATGTAAATAGGAACCTAATATTTAATCTCAGTAAGCACTGGCATTTAGTTATTGATATCTCACTTGTATTTTATTGAATTTTTGTGTACTTGCATATAGATTGAAGATGATCACGTTTAAAAACTTTTATTGAATTTTTGCTTTTCAGTACGTTCTAGCAATTTTTTTTATTCTTGTACGCTACAGCAATCTTTCACTTTTCCACTTTTTGCATCTCTCTCAATTATGTGTCGATTTTCAAAAATTCTTTATGAAAATTATGATATTCAACTCATTAATGCCTGAGTTTCAGAGGTGTCTCTCAGTTACATATCTATAAAATGCTTATATTTTATTTTTCTCCTCTTTTCAAATTTTCTGTTTTTCAAAAATAAACTTAAACAAAAAGCAGATATAGCTATTTTAAGTTATATACACCTTTGAATGAGACAGAAAAGGTTATTCTAATGATGGAAAACTAAGCAAATCATTACTTTTGAAATCTCTCTATACTAAAAAAAAGTATTTGGTGCTGCTGCCACTCTCACCGCAAAAATTAGAGAAATTCTGCCTTGCGCATTTCAAACTCTTACAAGTCAAAATTTATTCAATGAAAAATTCTGAAAATCTTATGAATTATAGAGAACTTTTTAGCAACCACGTTGATGTAAAACATTTATAGATTCAAATAGTAGTTTTAGAATTATTCAATTTGAAAGTCGACAAATTTATTTTTCTTATGTTGGTGCTCCCCAGGGCTCAGTTTTAAATGAGTCAATACGATTATTAGAATGCAAGAAGGTAGACCTGTACATTTTTGCCTAATGGAGCGCTTTTTTTTTCCTTTTTTTTCGAAATTCAAATGCTTTAAGTTGAAAAAATGCAATTTGAACTTCAAAACTGCAACTTTTTAATGCTGTGTAGGCAGCTATCTGAACCTGTAACGTCAATTAAATAAAAATTTTGAAAAAAAATATATTATTTAAAACAAAGTTTAACCATTTGATTGCAAAAAACAAAATTTAAAAATATGAAGAATTACATTTTTTGCAATCATTTCAGTTTTACAGAGCAGTAGAAATGTAATGAACTTGAGCCCCCTGTTTATTCTGCTCCTCAGGGCTCAATTTTAACCGAATGAATATGATTTTTGGAGTGCAAGGAGGGACGGGACGTATATGTATGCCTAACAGAGCCTTTTTTTCGAAATATGACCTAAGTTCAAAAAATACAATTTAAACTTCAAAACTACTACATTTTAATACCAGGTAGGCAGCATTCTTAACCCGTAATGTCACCAAGAAATTAAGTAAAAATATATTTAAAAAATATTTTTAAAATATAAAAGTATATAAAAAAATATATCATTTAGAGTAAGGTTTATTCATTCGATCACAAAAAAAAAAAAAAATAAATAAATATTTAATTTGTGCAATCGTTTTAGTTTCACAAAACTGTGGAAACATATTGAACTTGGTACTTATCAGATAATGAAAAGCTCACCAAGATTCAGTAAGAACATTGCCAAATCATATGTCAATGCTATTTTTTTAAAAATAATTTAAGCCAATGCCTCTTTTTTATGCATTGGTAATTTAATAACGACTCATTATATCATTCTGTTTATTAATGACTCCTCCCAATTCTGTGCCATTTTGTATTAAAAGACAACGTCTTTGATGTAGATCATCTGCTATACTGACTAAAATTTGAAGCTTGCAGAAGTAAGAAGAAATTCTCGATCGGGCCAAAATTCTTCGACCAATTCAATTGAGAATGACTGGAATGGGACATCCCCAATATCCCCTCCTTAAGCAAAAAATTAAGAGGGAAAAGGCCTACTTTATAGTTTGTGGTTATTAAACAGGAATGAGTATGTAAACAAAAAACTTGTGTTCTTATAATTTTCAAAGAAAAAATATACTTTCAGGTGTTTTATTGATTTCAAACATGAATGAAATCCTTGGAGTGATAATAACACTGAAGAATTGCAATTTGAAACTTTTTTCCACCAGTTCATAAGTTATACACACAAGAAACGATCCCCTCACAGGTGCATAGCATGAGTGCTGGACAAGTATAAAAATACATTCAATAATAATGCAAAAGTTTGCTTAGTTCAAATTATTCCCTGTAATCGGCTTAGCTTTTTTGTATTTATTGCTATAATTGTTCTCTAGGTTACCCTCTCTAGGAACATTTCATGCATTGACAATTTAATAACATCTGATTTATATTATTCAATGCATTATTTCATCACATGAGTTATGCGCCATTTTGACGTTCGTTGTTTTACTCTACTGAAGGTTATTAGCTATTTTGCTACGAACTATGGTGATCAAAATTTGAAACTAGCTGCTAGAGAAAGTTATTATAATGTACCGCTCATAATATTTCTCACAATACATGGGGGAAAGAACAGCATCCAAATGAAACTTGAGAGAAATTATTCAAAGGATGTCGGTTAGAAATGAAACAGATAAGCTTAGGAAAACCGAAATTCCTTCAAATCAGTGTTAAAATAGTCTAAACCAGTGAAATCGTGTCAACTCCTAAAATGTTTGGAACATCATGAAATACTATTTAGGAGGTATGACTGAGGTGCTCAAGTTTTGCTGGATGATTTTCAGATATGAAGGTTTTTGGAGACACTCGAAATCTCACAAAGCTTCTGACACTGTAAAATCTATGTACGTTATGTTAGAAGATATATATTAATTTTTTATTTCAAATAGTTGTGTGCAATACATAATGTTATTTCTGACAGAGAACCGATTTTTTTTTTTTACATGGAGCTACTCTAAAATAGTTTAGTTTGTAATGAGCGAACGTAGCGAGCTCAAATTCGTTATGCAATAAGAAGGAGCTGCATGAACAGTTGAGGGGGATGGTAGTGAGCGACAGCAAGCAGGGAGGCGGGAGCCTCGTAGTGCTTCAAAAGAAAATAGGTTTCTAACTTATGTACATTTTATTTTCTGTTAACACTATGCTACTACAGGGTTGCCACGCACCGGGAAAAACGGGAAAACCTGGAATTGTCAGGGAAAATCACATTTCACTGAAATTCATGGAAAAGTCAGGGAATTTCTTCCATTTTCTGTTAGTGTAGGGATTCTTTAAAGTTAATTAGTTAAGCATGACTCAACAGATAAATAAACCTACAGACATGTGATTTTTTTCGCATTTTGACGGAATTCCGTATTCTCGGTAATTTTGGAAATTAAGAATTTCGTTTCCGTGAAAATCCTTAACTTTGGAGAATTCTCTTTTTTCTATGAAAATCTTTGAAAGTAGCCTCCCAACATTTCACAAAATACGAGTAAAATTTATGCATTTTGTCCGTTTTTTGAACTTTTAAGGGTCGGTCCCGATTTTTTATGCATTTCGAAAATCCGATTGCATTGCCTTTGGTAAAACTTCCTAGTTCTCATTTACTGTTCGATTCTGTCTCATGGACATCAATAACTTTGAGCTTTTTATTACTTTTATCTTTATTAAGTTTCAGCTTCTATAATTGTAACGAACTTGCACGGACGTAATTTTGCAACGCCCACTTGAAAATTCGGCCGAAACTTTTAGGAATTTTTCGAAAGTTATTTTAAGTTGCAGTGATCGTATCAGTTTCTTATAATTATTAAATATTAGTTTAAAATCTATTTTTGTAATTTAAAATGAGTTTTTTAAACTTTTAGCTGTGTTTAGCATTAGAGTTTTTTTCCTTATAAGTACTCATCTGTTGAGTAATTTTTTCAATATTATAAAACAATTGTTAAGTTTGAGAAAAAATATGCCTAATGTTTTTAATAGTGCCTCTTCTTGATCTTAGAAGTTCATTAATCCAGTTCGGTGTTATACATATATCTAAATATAAGTACTGTGCAGGGTTCGTGATTTTTTTTTAATTAAAAAAATCAGATTTTTTAAAATTTAAATCGGATTTTTTTTTTTTTTTTTTTAAAGACCTTAAATATTTTGGATGTTTATGTTTTCTTTTCCTTTTTTTGTGTCTATTTTTCTCCTTCCCCCCTCCCTCCCCTCCCCCTCCTTTACATGTGTACTTTGTTTTGCATTTTATTCTTTGTATTTTATTTTATTATTTTTGCAATTTTTATGCATGCTGTCGTCTTTTTTGCTTTATTTTTATTGATATTCCTTTTTACTTCCTGTACTTTCAACTGGATTCGTTTGTTGCTCTCTTATTGGTGTCTTCCTGCTACTTCTACTTCCACTTCACGCTGCCTTTATTCTCATTGGTTTACAGATAATTCTTAGGCTATATAAGCTTTGTTTTTCTTGTTCTGTCTGCTTCATTTGGATGTTTTGCATCTAGAAGCTTCCTGCCGCATTGAAAAAGGGATTCCAAGCAATCCCGAAACATATGTCTGCATTTTTTTGCTCATTTGTGCTTTAAATTAACGTGTAATTTTATTATTATTGTTTACTTGCACAAAGTTAAATTATTTTTATACAATATGGCATGTTAATCAATATGCAGAAACACACTTTAAGCTATTTTCACAGCAATAAATATTTTACAATAATAATGATAAACAAATTTTAATACAAATGCATGACTAAAATGAAGCTTATCCGTACCAGGAATAAAAGTACACTCATTAGTAGAGAGAAAATTAACAAATTTAATCTGAAATATTTTACTGTTGAAAGCTGGAAAAAAGTAACAATTTTTACATTGAGTGTACTTTAATCATCTTTCTATTTTATAAATGAAAAAGTCCGAAGTATTTTTACCCATTTAGTAAAATCACATGCTCAAACCATTACTAAAAACTGAAACTTTTTGTTTTAATCAAATATCTTTATTGAAAACTTCTATGATAAAAAATATTTTAGAAGGAAAAAACTTTAAGCTATTAAGGAACATGAGTGAAACTTTTAAGGATACACATTCTAAATTCTAACAATTGTTGTTTTAAACACTATCATTCTGAATTATTTATTGTGCGGCATTTATTAAATTGATCTAATATACTTTTTTAAGATAAAAAACTCGGAATGGTTCATGATTATTATGAATTCTAATTTGAATGATTGAATGAACGATGCTTTGCTGTTAAGATGCTTGAAGAATAAGAGTAATATTGTAAAATTTAAAAAATAGTAATTAGTTCTAAACTTATGAAATATGTTATGCACACAGACAGATGCACCAAGGATGTTTTGTTTAAAACAGTGGTTGTAATTGCAGCGTTTTTCATTTTTACACTTTCTAACATTGCACAATCAATGATTTAAAAAAAAAAAAATCACTTGATTAAAATCGCGATTTAAATCTTGATTTAAAACAAGCTGATTTAAATCAAACCCTAGTACTGTGTGTTTAAATCACAAATATGTCTATATTGTCTATCAATAATGTTGTTTTTCTCAAAGAATGCTTTGGTACTTGGCAATCCTTTTTTTTCACTTTGCACGTTATTCATAATATTAGTTAGTGGATATGATAGTAGATATGAAGTAGTTACTTCAGTTTTAAAGGTAATGCTTGGAAACCTGTTTATTTCTTTAAAAAATGGAATTAGTTTTTATAGATTGCACTGAATTCAGACTCTATGAATATAATATCCAAAGAATGTAGCACTTTTTTTTTTTTGTTAGGCATTAAACCTCAATTACTCCATTATATAAAAGTGTAAAGTAATGACTTAACTTTGCTTTGTGTTTGATAATTCTGTTGCATAGTAATGTGTTTGTTATATAAGCTTACATTCTGTCGTGATATTTCAGTACTTTTTCCCTCAGTGAGTCACATGTCTGATATGATAACCTATAATTCACCTTTTTTCAATTTTTTATTTCTTGCTTTTTATATCTTTTTGCAATTTAAAAGTCAATTATTAAAAGTAACTTTAAATATATATATATATATACGTGATGAATTTTTTTTTAATTTATAATTATTGTTATTATTATTATTTTATTTATTTATTTATTTTTTTGAAGCACTGCCTGTAATTATTGACACTAAGCATGAAAGTTATGCATTCTTCACCATGTATTAGATTTAATTCGATAAAGTTTACAATGTTACCTTACGTTTAGCAATTATTAGCATTTCTGCATTTCCGAATGATAAATGTTATTTGAGGATTTGAAATTATTTGAATCCTGAAGTTCTTTTATGCTGTGCAAAATTTTGTTATGTTCCAAATTTCATTGACTATGTTTACAAATTAAGTTAATTGATTTGTGACAATACTAAAATCTGTAAAATATAAGACTTTGGGCTCCAAGGTGTAATAAAATTTTCTACTGCATTCCAACTTTTACTGATAACAAATATAAGTAAACTTTGGATTATTTCAACTTAACCATTTAAAATTTGGTAATTTTCATGATCATTTTTGAAATAATAAGGTAGGTTTTTATTCACATCTAAAGCATAGTTATCTTAATATTTGATAATGTTTGTTAACATCCATTAACCTGGAATTTTTCCTAAAATCTCCTTTAAAACCTGAATAAGTCAGGGAATTCTATTGTCTAACATGAGTGGCAACCCTGTACTCTATTCATTTTTCTGCTATTTCATATCTTTAGACTTAATTTAACCTAAAATAAATTTGAATTTTATTTATATCACTTTCACTTATACATCGTTTTCGATCCATCATCCATCAATGCATAAACAAAAGATTACTGTATTTTTAAAAAAAAAGATAGCAGATCAAAAACGTACATAAATATGTATTTTAATAATGTCATTATTATTACAGACAGCTACAAGATCAGATGTGACATGTACATCATTGGGAGACAGCATATTAATCTCTCTTTGTGAACCAACACTCCCAGAAGTAAGCATCATTCTGTTATTCCTTTTTGCTTCTACAGAAAAGAATGTACAGTAGAACTTCTCTGGAGCAACCAGCATGCGTTCCAAGAAAAATCAATCTTTAAGACGGGTAATCCATCAGAGAAGAGTCGAAATTGGATTGCTTAAACTACTAAATTCGGTTCTACAGGCTATTATTTTGTGTTAAAAAGTTCTAAAAACAATTGTGTTTATGCTTTGATTTATTAAATACTGCTTTTTATGAACACAAATATTTTGAGGACAAAAATATTTAAACCCTTTTAAAGTTTGAGAAATTTTTTAATATCTTGATTTTTACTTTTATTTAGTTCCGATAAAAAAAGTAGCAGTTCATGTTTTGCATAGGTTCTGATTTTGACATAATAAAGCCGTTGTTTCAAAGTTTGCAAGACCCATCCTAAGTTTGATCTCGTGAATGATGTTATCTCAGATGGACTTTCCTCTTCCGACCCTGAATTATAATAGTGTGTGAAAGGCTAAAATATTCCAAGTCGATTATTCGATAAAATTTAAGCACTATTGACACAGCCCCCTTAACTAGATGCCTAGCGATTTGCAGGGAAAGTTGGCCACGGATTTTAGTTGCCTTTTCTCCCACCAGGAATGCTACTTATTTGCTATAGCAAACCGCGATCTTTCCATTAGTTTGAAGAGTAGAAAATTGGTTTTACATTGCTATTTCTTCTTTTTTTTCCCCAAAAATTTGATTCTTTCGGTTAAAAACGGTCTTTTTCAGAACCAATGTAACTAAAAGCAAGATGGTTTACTGTGTAAATTCAGTAAAAGAAAAAAATAGCTTCAATTGGACATAAGTTTGTGTGAAAAATATGGATCCCCGCTATATCAAGACAAGGGAACTATTAGTATTATTTATTATTATCATTAATTATTACTATGTCTGTGTCTCTTATAACGTCCATTTGGCAAAAAATAAATAATTAATTAATTAATAACAATGTAGGGCAAAACTATTTTTATATAAATATACATTGTTTATTATGCTGTCCAATCTATACTGTAGCTTGCCCTTGGAATACGAATGATTATATATTATGATGCATTTTATATTATGCAAATATTAATTAAGGTGAATTTGTTGATTTTTTTTTTTTAATTTAATTAGTTATACAAAGGATCAATAAGAAATAATGAAAGTTAGTACGGAAAGGAATTCAAATTATTATTCATGCATAGAATCGAATTCTAACCATATTTGAAGAACATATTTAATTCTATGGATGAATTAATGAGAACAATTTGGAAGTAATATTTGTCCTATTCTTCATGCCTAAAATATCACTTCAGTACAGTGCATTATAAATTGTAATTATTCACATATTTAAACATTTTAATCTTATTTATGTATAATTTTTATTTATTAATTTATAATTTTATTTATTGAAACCAAAAGGACTGGTTTTTCTTTCGGTGGGGGGGGGGGGGGAATAGATCAGATTCTATGATAAGATTAGATTTGATTCTATTATAAGAATAAAAACTTGATTTTTATGCAAAGTTTTTATAACTTTCTTAAATGAAGAATTTGGTTCCCCAAGTTCCCCAATTTAACGTCCTCATCATTATGCTCGTTTTTTGAAGCAATGATTTCTTGTAAAAAAAAAAAGGTTGCGTAAATATATATCTGCTACCCTAAGAACATCTTTCCAAACTTTGAACATCTTTTCAGAGCCTTTGCAAGATTCTTGACTTTTAAAATTCAGGGCGAAAATTTTAATTTTCAATATCACTATAAATAAATAATAATAAATAATAATAAGAAATTCTTCTTTTCTAAAACAGATGAGTCTATATAACTATCTACTCAAATATACATCACATCTATAGCTTTGCTGTTAATCGATCATGGAAGTTATACATTGCATCTTCTCAAAAACGTTCAAAATGCTCCAAATAAATTTTTAATTATTTTATCTGTAGCATCAGTCTCAAACAAATATTAAAATTAAAAGTTTTAGTCAAGAATTGGATTTTTATTTGTTTTCTTACCTTGGTAAAAATGCCAGTTAAAATTATGAGTATTATATTCTTTATGTATGAATTGCATAAATAATTATTTTCTTTTTTCACTGCTTTTTTATTTATTTATTTCAATTTTTTTCATGTTTGCAATAGAACCTTCGATTGTAACAAAATTAATGTTTCGTAAGTTCGATTTAAAATATGAAAGTATTTGAAGTAGTATTTCGTAATCGAAATTTGACGCATTGTCTGTGGTACAGGTTGGCTGAGTATGCGAGTGTTCTCGACTTTTGAAAATGGTATAGAAAAAAATGCATATTAAATGCACAAATATATATTTTTTAATGGAAATGCTTAAAATTTCTTCTTTTAACCACTTCTTTATATATATATTCCATTAAACTTGAAAATAATAATAATAACAAAGTGAAAAATAAGTGATGACATGCAGTTATAATTTTAAATACATTTATAGATTACAGAAACAATGTTTTATTTTTTCATAGTTGAATGAAAGTGATGCAGATTTTTATTACATAGCTATTAAAGCATGTTTCTGCACAGCATGTTTGCAAATTAAAAAAAACAAAATTGTTTCTTAACCTTTAAATTACGGCGCTCGAGCTCCCGAAATTCATCCATACAACGGCAAAACTTCGGATTTTTTTCCCCTCAGTGTGACCACGGGGGTCCTTAACTCCCATTATACCTCTTCTGAGTGTGATTGACTTCATTAGAAGGGTTGCCAAAATATAAACTTTTGTTACTGAGTTGCTATTTTTTTGCTCCCAATCGCCAATTCGAAGTAATTATATGATTTCTAAAGTTAATTTCCGAAAGAAAGTAAAAAACAAAGATATGAAAATAATAATAATAATTTTGGAAACGTAGTTTAAATGAGGAAGAAAAAAAATCTGTAACTTATTATTGAAGTCTAATGTGAGTTTCCCTATGTTTGTCTAAAAAGTTTTGCTAAGCTAATAAGGCAATCGAAATTTCTACCTAAATTAGAGTTAAAATTAACAATAAAAAGTGCTGTTCCATATAGTTGAATAGTAGTGACCTTTCATTGTTTGAGAGCATCAATATATATATATATATATATATTTTTTTTTTTTTTTCTTTGCAATTTTTCTGCTCTGTGACATTTGATTTGCTTTCTTTCGGAACTTGTACATAATTTGCCTAGATTTCGACAAGCATCTCAGGTGCGAAGTCATGATGACAGCATTTTATATTAAACATCTGCAACATACATTATCAACAACTTCAGTAAACAAGTAAAACATTTTAAGTATATTATTAGTACACGAATTCTATAATTCGCAGTGTTTTATTCCTCCCCGCACCCTCCGTAATAGATTATTATTTTTCTACTAAGTTAACATCTTGCTTTACGTGGTATTTCATGGTAAGAATATGAAAGGATCACAAACTGAACAAGGAAGTAAAGTATCCCCTCATTGCTGAAACTGATATCCCTGTTAACGGATTTACTTTATCCTAATTCACTTAAAAATTGCAGGTATGAATAGACAATTTTCCTTTGCTATTTTCACCACAATGACTTGTTGATTTACTCATATAACAACTGGAAAGCGGTCATTCACGGAAGATAATCAGAATGCGCTTCAAACTGTCTGTTGTACTTCTAACAAACTCCTGTCTGCCGATGGCTCCGGGGGGAGGTCCTTTCTTAACAAAAGCCAGACCGAATGTCCAGCTATTGTACTTGCATTCCCCTCACAATCACTTCAACTCTTTTCCTTATTTTTAGTTGAATGCACTAACCGGAATGTACAGGGGTCGGCGCGAGTCACTTTTTTCACTAAAAGTCACTTTTTTTTGCATTGGTCACTATTTTCACTTTTTTTTAAAAATTGGTCACTATTTTCACTTTTTTGCCCTTTCTCTGGCAGAGCAACCAAAAAAAGTTACTTTGTCTGTCTATATTGAAATTCGGCATCGCGCCGGCCCCGAGTGTGCCGAAGTTGAGGTTTGATATTGCAGTTGTGCAACCAGAAGAGGAGGCCTAGAGGGTCCGTGACCTCTACCCCCTCCAAACTAGAATGATGATTTGAATTGTTTTTATTTAATTATTTTTTTTTTTTTACTTGAAGAGCAAATCCTGAGAAAATAAAGCTATATTTAAATTAGGGAAGAAAAAAAAAATCAGACTAAAAATTTTTACCAGTTGCAGATTATATTGCTCAAAAAGTCACCTTAATTTCTCTTTTCTTTCATTCCCCTCCCCCCCCCCCCCTAACCCTCGAACTAACTGTCAATCACAAAAGAAAATTTTTGGAGCTCAATCAGGGATCTCTCAACGAAAAGACAATACGCAACGAAAAACAATACACCTCTTGAGAAAATATAGTTGTATTTTTATCAAGAAATCATTAAATAATGATGGAGGAGAGGGGGGGAATCTGAAATTTTTCAAAAAACTTTAGACCTGAAAAATTCTTAGCAGTGGCAGATTATATATATTGCTCAGAAAATTACATTATGACCTCTTTTTATTTCCATCCCCCCCCCCCCCAAAAAAAAAGAGGAATTGCACAAAGTTCAGGTGGGGGAAAAAAATAGTGCATCCCACCCGTAAAGAATTTTTCTGATTGTGCCACTCATACTGTCATTATGCGTGATAGTAATACTATATAACTATCACAACTAAAATCATAAAATCAGGGAATTGTCAGAGATTGTTTTTCTTGGATTTTGTTATTATCATGAAATTACAAAAACAGTATTGAATAATCAAACAGTTTGTTTCCTACAATGATACAGATGATTAACACAGTACTTTCAGTCTGAATAATTTTGATAAAATGTCAAATTTAGATTTATTTCAAGTGAAATTTTCTAATCCTTGAACAAGTATAAAAAATATTTTAAAAAGTAGCATTTGCAAAATAAATTTTATTCAAGGTTGAACATAAATTAAAATTTGAAATTTCTGCCGATTTGAAGAAATATTTATTCATTTATATTTTTAAATAAGTAATAATTTGAGAAAGAAATTAATTGAAAAAAAATTTTTGTCTCTCTCACTCTTAGCCATTTATGGGTTTTGAAATAGGTATTTATGAGCATAGTTACAGGTATAAAAATTCTTATTTTTAAATAGACTATGAATTTTTTTTTTAAAGTTGGGTAAAAGGTCTATTTATTCAGGTTTAGTTTTCAAAAGATGTCGAAACTGCTCTTTTTCAAGTTATATTTAGTTTAAATAAAAAAATAAACACATGCATACACACAAGTTTACATTTTAAGGGTCACTATTTTGGTCATTTTTTTAAAAGCTGTGGTCACTTTTTTCACTACTTTGAAGACTCCAAAGTGCGCCTAGCCCTGAATGTATGACATGGGGTGGACTCCCATTATTTCGACTTCGACACGCATAGTGTACATGTAGATTTTACTAGGAAACAAAGAAAGAAATAATTATAAACATAGAATGTTACCTCCAGCGCATCGAGCTGCTAATTGGATTAAAACACATTGCGGCAGGGCTCCGAGCAAGACAGAATAACTCTTTTTAAAAATGACAAATATTAAAAGTTTTAATCCGGCCCGTCATTTCAATATTTTCTACGGGGGGGGGGGGGGGGGCAGGCAAGTAACTTGGTTATTTTCTAACTGGGGGAAGCACAGAATTTAGTGCCCCCTGCCCCCTTATATACAAAAAAAAGTATATATTTAGGTTAAACACACACACTTAGTCAATAATCTGGCGCCCGGGGGGGGGGGGGGGCATGTGCCCCGTCTAGTTACGTCTCTTGGGAGGGGTGAGCAAAGGGAATATATTAAATTTATAGTTAAAAAGCAAGAACACGTAACAATACGTAAACACACATTATGTATCTAAAAGTCAGGTCGCCATGCCCCCTCCCCCTCCGAGATCGTTTAAGTGATTGCCAGTTTCATTGTTTCATTGTTTCAGTGAGTATTTATATGACTATCATAAATGTTATCCGACGAATATATGTGTGTCTAAACCAGAAATATTCCAAATACTCGCCAGACAGTAAATCAACGCCGCGTATTTCGCCAAGAGTAGTCGTGAGGACAGGAAATGCTAATTAACTCTCAGTAATTTTCACACCTCCTGGTGATTTCCTTCCGCTCAGGAAGGGGATGAAAGGTCTGGTACATATGCTGTACCGCAGCCGTAAGGAAGGCCAAACTATTCTGCAGTACATATGCTGTACCGCCGTAATCTAAAGGTTAAGCGAAGTTTCCCTTTACAGACTAAAAGAATTAAATCATTACTTTAATGAAATTTCTGTTCATTGGTGTAACAAAATTTTTCTTTTAAAATACCTACAGTTAATAGAAAACCACTTCAATAAAATAAAAGTTTGAAGTTGATGTTCCGTTAAAATACTCCTAGACTAACGACATATCAAAAATAAATAATATCACTTAATTTCCTACTGTTTTACTGCAGCATCATAAAGTAAGAGCTAAAACAATGTGATAAATGAGCCATATGATTAAATATTAAAAGAAATTAAAATTGTTTTTTTTAAACCATTTTTAGCGCTTTTTATCGCAATTTATCAAGCGTTTACAAGTAAAACACCATTTTCCATAGCAAATAGGTAGTGCCCTCTAGCGGTGTTTTCGTTATCAGTGGGAGAAAATTGTTGCCGGTAGGGTAATGAGTTTCGCTTCATTTCGGAAGGTATCTAGTTAAGGGGGCTATGACTATTGATTAATATTTCAAAAGGAAAAAAAGGAAGATTTTTTTTTTAATGAGAGGTAAAAGTGGTTGCTAACAGAGGGTTTCTTTATGCATAGTCCCTTCCAGAGGACTTTTAACATTAAGTTGATAAGGGGAAAAATCAGTGCCTTGAAAAATTGATCATTAACGGAAATGGTCTATAAATATAGGTTGTTGTTCATAAAAGCTTCACTAGCATGGATTTCATCTTAATAACCTTTTAAGAAATACACGATTCTTCATGATTTTAGAAAATGCATTTAAATAAAAAAAAAATAAGTTTCTCACTTGTTGGAATCATTTAAATGAGCTAGCATGGAAAAAATTTTATATCTTGGGATTTACATTATTCAGTATGCAAATCATAACTGAAAAATCAATGGAATCTGGTAAATTTGAAACTAAAATTTCAAATACTTTTTAAGGTTTTGAAAATGAACAGTATGACAAAAATAAAAACACAAGTTGAAAAGTAAATGGCTCTTATTCCTTGATAGCAAACACTGGTTGGTAAAATTGAAACTTTTGCAAAATTTGAACAATTGTTTTAAAAAGTCATATTTTTGCCTACAAAACAAGGGGAAAATTTGACGAAAAAAAATGAGACGAAAATTTTTTTTTAATGCATCAATAAATCCTAATTACTTTCTTACTTTTTCAAGATGTCAAGCTTTCCTGCTAGCCTGGAAAATTTCCGCCAACAGGTTGAAAGCTTTGGAGAAAATTTTGATAAAGCAATTGTTTGCATGCTGAAAATTTTGCATGATGTTAATCAAACAAAGCATACTTCAAAAATTATCAACATGCTCTACAGGTGTGTGTTTTTCATTGTCATTTCCATTTGCTAAAACATTCATTTTGATCTATTTATTATTTCATATAATATGTAAATTTGAATTATATAATTGAAAAACTTACATGTGCATATTTTTTATTTTATACTTTTCTTAAGTTACTGTAACCTTTTCACTACAGGTCTGGTTCGACTGTACTTTTGACAGAATATATTCCATTTTTTCTTGTAGTATTATTAGTAAAAGCATGGTATTAAAAGAAGATTTTTCCCGTAGTACAATAGCTATACTAATAAAGTCGACTCTTGGTAACTCAAACTTTGATAACTCGAATTTCTCAATATCTCGAAAAAAATATTTTTGCCTTCACCTTCAGCATTTTATAATGTAATTTTATCTCATTAACTCTAATTTTATATTCCTTTTTTCCGATAACTCGAATTTCTTTAGTCATGCAAATGATTTTTCTCTCTCAAAACTTCAGCTTTCGAAAACCTGTACCTATTGCTATTTCACATTTTTCTTTTGTAATAGGAATTAAGATCGGAATTTCACCTATGGTGCATTGTTTTGTTAGGAAGTTGATAGTCCGCCTTAATGGCACCCGTGTTTTCTCTTTTGTCTGGGGGGAGGAAGCGGCATGAACAAAGGACCTGAAGTCTATTGGATATGATTGGTGATCTCATGGACTATGAAGCTAAGCTTGGATCACCGCCAAACTCTTTGGAAAACGGGTAAAGAACTTAGACCGCAAAATGACGCTCGTAAAATGGAAAATTGTTGTTTATTGAAAACTATACAGCACATCCAAGCAGCATTATACCCAAGTTAAAATCTAAAAGTGGAGTTCGTGCCTCCCAACACAACATCAAAACTGCAGCCGCTAGACCAAGGAATCATACAAAATTTCAAAGTTAAATACCGACATCAAGTTGTAAAGAAATGCATAACACAAATCAAAGAAGGAATCATCCCATCAGTAAATGTACTTCAAGCAATGAGGATGGCCGATAGAGCGTGGAATTGTGTTGAGAGCAAGACAACTTCAAATTGCTCCAAAAGCAGGTTTTGTGCAACGATCTGAAGATGAAGATGACCAGCCTGATGACGAAGATCAGAACTGAAACACCACTTATGAAGGCGAAGAATGGAACATCGTATCAAAAGCGTTAATGATTGACCGAACAACAACTTTCCCAAACTGTTGCGGAAGTCAAGAACAACCTGGAAGTGTGCGAAAGGATGACAGAGCAAGAAATTGTTGAAGAATTCAGACCGCTTTTTGAAGAAGAAGAATTTGAAGAACTTTGGCCTCCAAAAAAGATCACGTGCAGAGAAGCAGAGAAGGCAATAGAACAAATGAGGGAATTTCATCGAGTTCCGACCTGATATGGCATCAAGTACATTTCAAGTGTTTTCCCTTTTAGAAAAGATCATTTATGACAATAAGTAAATTAATGCAAAGCAAACTGTACTGGAAAACTATTTTAAATAAAGAAGAAACTTGGTTAAGCTTGGCACGTGCATGTTTTTTAATATTAGGGGCTTTCAAATTGTTATTTATAGAATGAAAGTATGAAATGTGTTAGATTTTCGATAACTCGAAATTTTTATTTGTTCCCATCAATTTCGAGTTATCGAGAGTTGACTTTATTTAAAAAATTTGCAGCAAAATTATAGTACAAATATGTCTGTTAACTAATATGAAAAAAGTAGAAAGATGTGACAAAGTTGCATTACAAAGGTAAATATATATATATGTACATATATATATATCAGTAGCATCACTAAGGAAGGATGGAGGGGGCAGTCTGCCCCATGTTTCACCCAAAATGAGTTAAACAGTTTTTGAAAAATACATATGCTTGAATTATACAATTTTACTGGTGCTGTTTCAATGTATCATAACCAAAAATAAATGTAGTTTACTCATAGTTACACCAAATCAATATAATGCTTTTTTTTTTAGCACAACTGAAAATAATGTACACTACAAAACTACAAGTCTCTGCAGCAAAAAAAGTTAACTTTTTCTATTTTTATATATATATTTTTTTTTATTATTATGAACATTTATTCTATTTTGAAAACTTCTAAACTTTATAATATTGAAATTGTTTTTGTTGGTGTTTATACTGTTCAAAAATATTTCATTCAATACATACAATTACTAAAATTATTTGTATTTACATTTTATAGATTAGATCTCAGTCCTTTCTATGATGAACTAAGTGTGAAATTTGAAAATCAGAGTACTGTGTTGGAATGAAACATTCATTTTTGTAAGCTTTATTTGATTACCAGTACCGGAAACTTGCTACAGTATGTTGTAATCTTTCATTTTCAACAAATTTATTTATATAATGTAAAAAATGCAAAATATACCCATTTTGACTACTTTCTGGACCCTATGTCTTCATGTTATTAGTTCTTGAAAGTAATTCATTAGTGTGCCAAACATGAAAATTATCATGTGTTTATTTGTATATGAAATATTTATTGTCATGTTTATAAATAGTTTCTTGTAAATAAATCACTTATGACATTATTCTGTTGCAACTCTATTTTCTTTTATTTTAATGAAACCTATTTTCATCTATACTCTATTCCCCAGAACAGGGCAGCATGGGGAAAGGTAGTAAATGTAATACTCCTCTATGAAAAGTAGTTCCCGTTACTTTGGAGATTAAAAAGGGCTTAAACAGATAAAATGTTGTTAAAAAGTAAAGAAATCAAAAAGCTGAGACTTACATTTGTAGTTACTACTCGTTAAATGCACTTAATTTCGAAATATATGGTTACTAAAGCAAAATTAATCCGCTGAAACATCGGCAGTGGGAATGCTGCCTTGGGAACCGTTTTTAAATGAAGTCGCTTTTTTTTTTCTAAAAATTTACCCCCCTCTCCCTACCTTGCTTTGTCTCATCACGCTATATTACATGAGCAATTTTACTTTAAATTCAGAAAGAAAGCACTGCATTATAGATCATGTTTCTAATGTTATTTTTAAAATTTTAGTGACATTTGTGTTTCTGAGCATAATAATAACATGAGTACATAATTTGTATAAAATGAGGTTATGGTTTCCAACAGAAAAGGTAACTAGTATAGAGCAGTAAAATATATTTATTTTTCAAATTCTGAAGAAACTGACCCACGCAATTTTATCTTAAAAGTGTATATGCCTAAGAAAATGTCCTTTTAAACTTTTAACAAAAAGTAAATTTAAACCTTAATCAGCATCAGTATTTATGATACAAAATGATCAATGAAACTAAAATTAAATTATGAAATTCAAAAACACTTTAAAGTTAATTTGCCGATTTTAAATGTTTTTATAGAAACCAAAATGTGTAAGGTTATGCTTCTTTCTTACCCCCTTCCCTTGTCACAATTTTTAGAATCCCTTCCCACCCTCAAAGGTGACATCATTTATATATGACCCCTTAACTTAGAATGCAGTTTTCAAGGTTAAACAGTTGGCAAGGTTTATCTATACTATAAAATTACAATTTATTATGTGGTAACTTCAAATAGTGCAAACTTTTTACCTAAAATCTGTTGAAGAAAATTTGTTTTAAACAAATTAGTATAGGACGACATTTGCTTTAATTAAAAAATACAATGAAGGAATGAATGACTGTCGTGTGTAAAGGACATTTCTTATATTTTTTGTCCATAGTTTATTGTACTCTAAATTACTAGGTTTGGTGCTGACCTATTGTAACCCACAAATACCATTTTCTTTTGCTCACATTTTTATTTTTTCTAAATAACATTACAATGTGGAATAAATATTTCTGCAAGTTTTGTTGCTATTTGCAGTAATTCAATGCTGCTTTTTAATTCCTACACAAAATTTTTGAACGTTATTCTCAGTTAAAGGGCTTACCGTACTGTGCTCACCAAAAGTAATTTACATTGCAAAATCAAATACAAAGTATTAAAAGAAAGTAAATTTTATAATGAATTTAAATAGTTAGCACTTATGTTGTTTCACTCAAAAAAATTCATTTCGTGACAATTAAGAAAATTCACCACACTTTTTCTGATAAGTACCAACATTTTACTTATAATGTGGGTTGCACCCCAAACATAGAATTTTCTTTCAGAACATTTTAACCAGCGCTATAAAACTAGACTTGTTAAATATTCAAAACCTTTTACAGAAATAATGCTATGATTGATTTAACTTTGGAAACAGCTTATATCCAATCAAATACCTGAAAGTATCATTTGTTTTATCCTTGTGGAAAGGGGTTAGATTATTATTTAAATTTTCACATAACGTGAAACACATACCGTATCTCTGGTTTAATTTATGAAGAGACTAGTGGAGTCTTGAAAGTGTAAATAAAATATTTCCACTAGAACCTGCTTAATCGGAGCAGTAATCGTTAGTGGCCACAGAGTGGAGAGAGGAACCAAGACTTTTCCTGTATTTAAAAGATGTTCAATCTGAAATACAAGAGGCAAATCTTTCCTCAAAATTTATCTTCCATCAGTTACAAAAGTTTATAACCTGCTATATTAATTATAAATTTATAGAAGAATTACAGTGTACTCGCAATATCACAAAGTCGAAGGGACACGAAAAACTGGAGAAATAGTTTTTTGAGATAACAAGGTCATAACCAAAATATAAAATTTCACATAAAAACAACATATAAGATAATATTCTAAAAATTTAAAGACATGGTATGCGAGAATAAGCATATGTAACGATAGTTGACAATAGCAGTTTACATGGTTTTCTTTTCTTTGAAAGTTTCAATTTTTAAAACAACTGGCAGTTCATGGACACATTTTAGGACTTCACTAACCTTTTCACCTAACTTTGATGTGCAGTTACACCTAAGTAACAAACATGCGACAATTGACATTACTACAGTGAATAATAATTTAACTTGTTCAAGTAAAATGTAATAGAAATATAATTTCACGTTAATTTAAAGCACAAATGAGCATTAAAATGCAGACATATGTTTCGGAATTGCTTGGAATCCCTTTTTCAATGCGACAGGGAGCTTCTAGGGTTTCATTTGGATGTTTTGCATCTAGAAGCTCCCTGTCGCATTGAAAAAGGGATTCCAAGCAATCCCGAAACATATGTCTGCATTTTAATGCTCATTTGTGCTTTAAATTAACGTGAAATTATATTTCTATTACAGATTACTACAGTGCTCAGCCACACACTCCCTCACACAAAAATGCTACCCATATGACAAGGAACCTGTTTTTCTCCCTTTGTTTGCGATTCAAGTGGACTAGACCAGCTTCTTGGAATTGTTTCTGATCCTTCGAAGAAATAACAAAGGGTGTGAGAAATTCTCAATTTGCTTTGACACAACAAACTGCGATTTTTCCGGAAATATTTTTTCTTCAAAAAATATTTGACATAACAAAGTTTTCAGTGAAAACTCTTTGGCATAAGAACTGAAATTAAGATTAGATGAATCTGTAATATCAAAGGGGAAAATAATTTTTCGACATATCTAGGTTTTTGTGATATTGAGGGTACTTTGATTAAAGTTATATTGCTGTATGGGGATTTAGTTTTGACAAAGTAAGTTAAAGTTTGACGCACAGTATAATCCAGATTTAACAGTTGTTTCTGTAGTGTTAAATGCTACCTTTAAATAAAGAATCATTGAATCGGGGAAATGTAACATTCATCAAATCCAAACCTAACTTTCAAAATGTATCCCTAATTTAAAGAAATAATTAAATCAAAGGTATGCTGTATATATGCACCCCCCCCCCCTCCCCCCAGATAAATATATTGTCTTTTTCTTCTTTTTTTATACTGCTAATTCATTTCAAGCACTTTAAATATAAAACAGAAAAATGTTTTTAATATGTACATAAAAACATTTTTGAAATACGTCCTTTTTTTCTTAATATTTTGATATAAAATTTTATTAGTTAATTTAAACTAAATTGAATTAATATAAGTTCCAGTTTGATAACTGATGAGAGAATTCCTCCTAAGAATAACATCATGTATTTTTTCAGATTCATCATTGAATATTATGAGTTCACAATACTTATATGCTTCATTCTCATCTTTTAAAAGTTCTTTCAGAGCATTAAAAAAGACAATCCTCTGTCGAACCAGTTCAGAATCACTCAGCGCATTTTTAATTTTAAAAGCCATCATTGCCTTCAGAGGTTGAGCATATTCAACAGCACAACGAATTCCTTGGTCGTCTTTACTTGATCGAATATGATACACAGTTATGTTGAAAGTTCTGTCTTTTACCCCAGCATGATCAATTTTGAATTCTGGTAATTCGGTACATCTTTCTATGTGGTTTTCCACATTGTCTATGTACTTTGGTATATTTCCTGATGTAGGAAATAAAATAAAAAGTTTTGGACGAACATCAACATGATGGTATGACTTAAATTGTTCTATTCTTTGATTTAGATGATCAGGTACAAATAATTTTAAATAGCTGTAATAATAGCACAAGGCTGCCCCATAACCGATGTCAAAATAATTGTTGTGCATAAAAACAGCTGTTTCTGCACGACATTTTTTAAGGAGAATTATGTTTGTCACGGAGACACAAAAAAAGTAAAGAAATATGTTCAAAGGTTTCATCTGAGAAAAGCTAGATAATACTGCATAAAAAATTCCAAGGCATATGACTATAAATAAAATGTAGATGAACATTTTCCTCGTTGATAAAATCGGGGGCCGAAAATAAACTTTAGTTTGTTTATCCTGTTTATGCAATGTCCATAGGCTTCGCATCATTTTTGAAGTAATATAAATGATGATGCTTATGCTAAAGAATATTAGTATCATGATATGATTTAGCACGTGAAAATGCATACGGAAATTCAAGTCCGATCCAAGCAGCAAATTAAAATATGGATGACTGGAATTTGAATCCTAATCTCAGCACTCAGTAGTACTCATAAAATAAACAAACTTATCTGGTTACAGTTTATAAATTATTTATCGGATCTTTTAACACAAAGTGATTAGAGATACCTACCAAAAATTCACTGATAAGTATTCTTTTAATAGCACGTAAGCAGTAGAAAAAACTCCTACTGATTTCATGGAAGATCCAAATAATATAATAAACTTAAATAGTTTGAATTTGATTATCTTTAAAGCGTCATAATTAACGAAGAGGAAGTGGCAACAGTTTTGAAACCAAACTCTCACAGGTCCGCATTAAAGCGATCTTCTCATTGGTTGCTTACTTTCCATTGAAGCTTTCTCACAGGTCCGCATTACGTTGATTCTTTTATTATTGAAGAATTTAGTTTTAGCGTCAGTAGAATCGTTGCGGAAGGAAGTTGTTCTGTTTGTTTGTCAAAATTCAAACGTATCTGCCGTTTATTTCTTTAATCTTTAAGAGCAAAACATGTCTGGACGTGGAAAAGGAGGTAAAGGATTGGGAAAAGGAGGTGCTAAACGTCACAGGAAAGTTCTTAGAGATAATATTCAAGGTATCACCAAGCCTGCCATCCGTCGTCTAGCTCGCCGTGGAGGTGTAAAACGTATCTCCGGTTTAATTTATGAAGAGACTCGTGGAGTCTTGAAAGTGTTCTTGGAGAACGTAATAAGAGATGCTGTTACTTACACCGAGCATGCCAAGCGAAAAACGGTAACTGCTATGGACGTGGTATATGCCCTTAAACGTCAAGGACGTACCCTCTATGGATTTGGTGGGTAAAATTCCTTTGTCGCACGAGCTCTTGGATATTTTAGTTATCATTCCGTCATCTGTCTACGAAAGAAAGTGAATTTTATTCTTTTTTAAGAACTATGAACTGCTTTTGAACTTTTTACTTTCATAACAAACGTTGTCTGACATGTATTTTTAAAGTAAATATTGATTCTTGTGCTATTATTGTCCAGAGCTCTACCCAGTAATTCGTGTATTATGTTAAATAAACCCGTGAATTTTTTAATTTCTAGTGTGTTTACTTTTCATGCCTACTTGTATGTAATAAGTTCTAATCTAGACTGATAACAAAGGGTTTCATGAGTTCAAGCTGCTATGCATGAAAGTTCAAAAAAAAAAGTAGTAATGTAGATTTCTGTTTTAAATACAGTTTGATATATTTTGGCTTCATAGTTTTAAAAAATTTTACTTTATGGCGCTTTTGATGGAGAGTATTATAAGATAATGAAGCAGCTTTTTAAGTGTTTAATCTTAGACTTTGACAATTATTTAAATTGACAAGTTTAATGTCAGTTATAGGACCAAAACTGAAATGAGGTTTTACATTGAGGATAATTTTAATAAATAATTTTTGTATCAATAGAGTAAGTATGAAACTAGATCTTCAGTGGTGTTGACAAATATTTATTAGATCTTTAGTAAAATTTGGTATGTGAATCATCATTGGAAGTAGTCTTCCTATGTGTTAAAGGAATATTCTGGAGTGAACTAGCTGTATTGTTGAAGGTAAAACGGAATTTATTTTTTCAAATGAATTAAAATAACAATTTTCACATTGTAAACATTTCTTGTCCTGCATGTTATCATTCCAACTATTTTCACGAATCCTTTACCATTAACAATGGGTAATTTATTTGAAGAAATTTGTTCCTCCAATTAATATTTTGAAACCTCTTGCTATCCTTCAAAGACAGAAATATTAAATTTTGCTTTTTAGGATTCTTCATGTGATCATATGTAAAATATAACAACCCGATGGGAATTGATATATAATATGCTCCTTTTGTTTATAGGAATTCGGTAATTAAACCAGCAAAACAGGTTTGTTTACCTTAGGGAACAAACGTAGCTAAAATTTAAATAATTTTGTATGGAATTCTAAAATTGAAGCATCAATTGGAATGTTAAAATTGGAGGTTTTTTAAAGTGATTTGTTTGGTATTAAAGATTGTGGGTAACGACACTACAGCAAATGCCACTTTGAGCTTGTCAATCGAACCTTTTTATACTTTCATAAAGTTATGAGAAATTGAGTGACTGAACTCTGAATTCGTTAAATATCTTTTAAAATATGTCGGTTATTAACCGAAGGAAATTTTCTAGAAAAGATATCCTTCCGTTACCAAAGTACCAATTAAAATTATAAGTAGTGAAATTCAAAGGTTACATTTTCGTTAGTTATATAGAAATAACTAACGGTCTGCCAGTTTTTGCAAAAGTTTTTTTCCAGTTGACAAGCTTAGTCTTTTTAGCCTACTTTCCCGTAAAAGTAAAAAAAAATAATAATAAAGCATGAAAGAAGGCTTAATGTATCGTGAAAATATCGTTAAAAATCAAGAAAAGTCAAAAATAAGTGAAGTAATTAAATAAAGATTGAAAAATAAAAAATTTGAAAGTAGGGTATTGAGATGGGGAAAAAGTCTGTCTGTCTGTCTGTCGGTCTGTCCCCCCCTAATAACTTTTGAACGAATTGTCCGATTGGAAAAATTCTTTTTGCATTCGAAAGATCTCGGCGAGGACATCTCATTTCTATATTTTACTTTTTGATTTGAACAATATTTCGTTCAATTTTGAACATTTCAAAAAAATTTAACATTAGCTCCTATGGGCAAAAGTGAAGCAAATTATGTAAACTCTGGGCATAAGAGTCGAGTTCTTATGAACAAGATTACTAAAAAGTTCTCGAAAGAAAATATTTTTTGAGTTGAACAATTTTTGTTCATTTTTGAACAGTTCAAAAAATTTTAACATTAGCGCCTATGGACAAAATTGAAGCAAATTCTGTAAACTCTGGGCACAAGAGCCAAGTTCCTATTGAAAGCTTATTGAAAGGAGTTCTCGGCGTGAAATATTGATTTGAACAGTTTTTGTTCATTTTTGAACAATTCAAAAAATTAACACAGAGCTTACGGGGAAATTTCAACCCTATATAAATCCTGATCTAACGGACCGATTTGCTTGGAACAAACTTTATCGGAAAGCTCTTATAACGTAGAACATGTAGAAATAGAAAGTTTATCCAGAACGTACGAGCCTATTTTGCTATGAAATTTTTTGATCGGGATTTTCAAGGATATTTCTCAGTGACTCAATGAGTGAAATAATGAATGAATGAATAAATGAAAGAGTGAAAGAATAAATCAATGAATAAATGAATGAGGAAAAGAATGAATGAATAAATTATTGAATAAATGAAAATATAAATAAATGAGTGAATAAATACATGAATGCGTAAATGAATGAATAAACACTTGAATGAGGTAACGAATGAATGAATAAATGCATGGCTGAATAAATGAAAGAATGAATGAGTGAGTGAATGAATATGTATTATCCGTTGAAAAAGGTATATTTTCAATAATTAGAACTAAAGATAAATAAGAAAGAGATAGCTAGATTATAAATTTGAATTTGGTGCATACGGGAAAGTAGGCTCGTATAGTTCTAGACGGAACTTCTTGTTATTTTTAAGGATTTGACTGCTACTGTTCTACTAGTGTCTTTAAAATTGCGCAGCACCCATTTGTCATACAAGGAAAGTAGTTAATCACAAATCTGTACCTCGGAGCCACTAACGTGAAGTCATATTATTTATACTTTAAGAACTGAAAAGAATGATTTTGCTGCCTGTAACAAATTGTTGTATGAATTAGGCTACAAAACATGATTGTTAACATTAAAAATAATATATATACGCTTTTATCCCTTGTTGGTTAATTTTAATACAATTAAACTATGAAAATCGCAATTTTTGGACTTGCGTTTGTTCCCGAGGTACAGAAATGTTAAAGTGTAGAAATAATAAAAATCGTGGCTGGACTTTTACATTTTTATAAAACAAGTATATTAAAAGCAGGGTGTGATCTAAATATGACAATTTTTTTTTAAATCATAGATTTAAAAATAGAAGTTCAAAAAAAGAACCCAAGAAAATAAAAATGTTTATTACTAAATTGAATTAGCCTGTGGTTTGTGAGGATATGGGGATGATAAACTCCTGCTCAATTAAGATTTAAATTTTATTTTAAAGTTTGGTGATACAAATGGAATTTAGCTCACCAGCAGGAGTAGATAGTGAAAGTTAATGATTAACCAAAAAGTTAAGTAAGAAATTTGCATTTTTTATAAAAAAAATTCTAGAAGAAAATAGAAATTCAATCTGCAACTAAGTGATGAACTTGTATATGAATAAATAGAAATTTTCAACATGGCACCGTAACAGAATGTAAAGGGTCTAATTATTCATTTCTCCATTGCTTTAGTAATGATTAGCTACATACAAATTTAATTATCTAAAGATGTTGCTATTTATTATTAAAAAAATTAGAAATAACTACAATACTTTTAAGAAAAGTATATGAATAGGCATTATCACATACTCACTTTTTAGCCATCTCTTTCTTATCCCCAAAATATAAAGCGCGAGATTTAACAGTCAATTGAAGGAAAAAAATACTATTAAGCATTGGATTGAAATTCATAATTCATGCGATTCTTTTTGTGGAATGTTATTTGAAAAAAAACTTCAGAATCTGTAAACATTTGAATGATGGAAATCTGCAGCTGCTGTAAAAGAATTTCATGGGTCATAAACAGAAAAGTCATAAATGATTTAAATGCATAGTATTGACTTTTCCAATAATTATCTTAAATGTATTAAATGTAAAATTTAATATCTTGTGCATCATTTTATTTTCTAAATTTTCAGTG
Organism: Octonoba sinensis; assembly: GCA_038502835.1. NCBI lineage: Eukaryota > Metazoa > Arthropoda > Arachnida > Araneae > Uloboridae > Octonoba > Octonoba sinensis. The sequence continues at coordinate 7,811,989 of CM076606.1, read as the reverse complement.
TAAATTTACATTTTTTTAAATGTAAAACTATTTGAATTTTGAAATGTCTAGCTGTATTTTTTCCCACTGTCCGTCTGGAGTTTCTTGGTTTGAAAAACAACCCTGATTTAAAGAGAAGAAATTCTTATTTTTGAATTTTTTCAAAAAAAATAATTTTCTTTTTTTTTTTTTTTCAAACCCTGATTAAGAGTTAGAATTATTCTTCAGCAATCTCAGGACCAACCTAGCTGGACCTCCTAGAGCCTCTTGTTGATGATTGCATTTATTCTTTTAACTAGCGGTACCCGCACGGCTATGCCCGTGTTAAAAAAGGAAAAGATCAGTCGGTTTGCCATTGTGTATATAGTGATAACTTTTTTAGGTGCAAATTATGTTACTTTATTAAAATGTATTGCATTCTACATAATTAAAATTAGCTGTTCAGGGCAATCAACCAGAGATCCTACACATTTAATCCTTTTTTTTTACAAAACACACACAATAAAAAAGGGAATAGGAAAAGAAGAAACGAAACAAAACAAAAAAGAAAATATTTTAAAGAAAACGCATTTTGTTTGTTTAGTTCAAGCACCCACCAAAAAAGGACGATTATAATAAATTAGAATAGCTTTAATCAATAAATTTTTAGTATAATTATTTTTTATCTATTATTTATTGACATTATAGCCGGGTCCAGACGCTACGTTTTGTACAACCTTTTGTCTGCGCAGTCTTAAGACTGAATGAAAACGTTGCAGCTTTTTATGGCGTCTACATGGTGCAGAGATATTTGTATATTTCACTCAGTTTTGTGTGATATCGTCATGAAGGAGGTACTACTCGGGTCAATTTTGGCATGGTGTCATGTTAAAAAAAAGACTGGAACGTCTCAGAAGTACCCGGAGTTCAAAGTGGTCAAACGATTACATAAAATAAATAGTTTTTTGTTGCCTGTTCTGGTGGTTCGACAACTGCAGTCTCTTTATTTTCATCCATGGTATTCCTAGACTGCCTTGGTGTCTCCTGATCATTTAGGAGATGTAACAAATCAAAATACCAGAGACATGGCTTGTAGATTTCGTCTCCAGCCCCAGATCGAATCGATTTATTAACTTTTGCCAATTCTTTACGGTAAACACTTCTCAAAGAATTAATTATTTACAACTGTTTCTCTGTTTGCATCAATTTCTTTGAATTTTTCCACTAAACTCTCATAAGCCTCCCCCTTTTATTCCTGTCACTATACTCCTTGGATTTGACACGCCAAATGCATGGGAAACGTTCGCATAATGCAATAAATTCTGTGAGAAACTCCCGAGAACATCGCGCTGAAAGTCGGCCATTGTCGATTGACGAATTGAAACTGAGAAACAAAATGAATCTGAAAAGGGTGATACCGTCTACATGTGCCGATCTGTCTGCACAGTTCAAAGACATCTTATGCTTTCTAGCTCAGTTATCGCTGCAACTGTACAGTCTTCGCACCGGACTCAAAGCTGCGCACTTTTCCAATCTACACGCAACGTTTTATCTGTAATATGTTGAACTGCGCTGACAAAAGGTTGTGGAGAACGTAGCGCCTGGACCCGGCTTAAAACAGAAAGACGAAATTTTGTAGCTTGCAGAAACAAACAGCAGCAAGCCAAGCTTTGAAAGCGGAATAAACCTTTCATCCGAGCTCAAATAGGAAAATAACATATGTGCTAATTCACTGGCGAAAAAATAAAAATAAATGAAAGTATAAATAGTAAAATAAGCTGGAACAACAAAAAACGCTATAAAGGATAACATTTCTTTTAAAAACCCCTGTGCAGTATGGAAAATGGTCCCGTAAAATACATGTCAAAATAAGGAAATCAAAATAAAGCTATCAATCACCTGTGAGCCACAGGAAATAAATTTTAATTCGTTTTAAAAAAATAATAATCAAAATCCAAAAAATTAAATAAATTAAAAATCGGCTGCTCCTCAAAATGCTGAAATGCGAAAGCAATAAATTTTAATTCGTTAAAAGAAACAAGAAGTTCCGTCTAGAACTATACGAGCCTACTTTCCCGTATACACCAAATTCAAATTTATAATCTAGCTATCTCTTTCTCTCTCTTTCTTATTTATCTTTAGTTCTAATTATTGAAAGTATACCTTTTTCAACGGATAATACATATTCATTCACTCACTCATTCATTCTTTCATTTATTCAGCCATGCATTTACTCATTCATACGTTACCTCATTCAAGTGTTTATTCATTCATTTACGCATTCATGTATTTATTCACTCATTTATTTATATTTTCATTTATTCAAGTATTTATTCATTCATTCTTTTCCTCATTCATTTATTCATTGATTTATTCTTTCACCCTTTCATTTATTCATTCATTCATTATTTCACTCATTGAGTCACTGAGAAATATCCTTGAAAATCCCGAGCAAAAAATTTCATAGCAAAATAGGCTCGTAAGTTCTGGATAAACTTTCTATTTCTATATGTTCTACGTTATAAGAGCTTTCCGATAAAGTTTGTTCCAAGCAAATCGGTCCGTTAGATCAGGATTTATATAGAGTTGAAATTTCCCCGTAAGCTCTGTGTTAATTTTTTGAACTGTTCAAAAATGAACAAAAACTGTTCAAATCAATATTTCACGCCGAGAACTCCTTTCAATAGGCTTGCAATAGGAACTTGGCTCTTGTGCCCAGAGTTTACAGAATTTGCTTCAATTTTGTCCATAGGCGCTAATGTTAAAATTTTTTGAACTGTTCAAAATTGAACAAAACATTGTTCAAATCAAAAAGTAAAATATGGAAATGAGATGTCCTCGCCGAGATCTTTCGAATGCAAAAAGAATTTTTCCAATCGGACAATTCGTTCAAAAGTTATTAGGGGGGGACAGACCGACAGACCGACCGACACACTTTTTCCCCATCTCAAAACCCTACTTTCAAATTTTTTATTTTTCAATTTTTATTTAATTAACTTATTTTTGACTTTTCTTGATTTCTAACGATATTTTCACGATACATTAAGCCTTCTTTCATGCTTTATTATTATTATTTTTTTTACTTTTACGGGAAAGTAGGCTAAAAAAAATTTTAATTTTAGTGTTAAAATTTTCAAATTCTGAAAAATCTCCGGAGAAAATAGTCAATTTTAAGTTGCGTTCTTCTTGCACTTCAGTTGCGATACAATAATGCTTAGTGTAAGTCAAAAAATCACAAGAAGTTCCGTCTAGAACTGTACAAGCCTACTTTCCCGTATACACCGAATTCAAATTTATAACCTAGCTATCTCTCTCTCTCTGTCTTTCTCGTTTAGTTTTAGTTCTTAATTGCTTCAAATATACCTTTTTCAACGGTTAATAGATATTCATTCAATCATTCATTTATTAAGTCATTCATGTATTTAGTCACTTATTTATTCATTTAATCATTCATTGATTCAAAAATATTCTTGAAAATCCCGATCAAAAAATTTCATAGGAAAATAGGCTCCTTAGTTCTGGATGTACTTTCTATTTGTACATGTTTTACGTCATAAGAGCTTTCCGATAAAGTTTATTCCAAGCAAATCGGTCCGTTAGATCAGGAATTATATAGGATTAAAATTTCCCCGTAGGTGGTATGCTAATTTTTTTTAATCTGTTCAAAAATGAACTAAAATTGTTCAAATCAATATTTCACGCCAAGAACTTCTTCCAGTGAGCTTGTTCATTGGAACTTGGATCTTGTACCCAAAGTTTACATAATTTGCTTCATTTTCACCCATAGGCGATAATGTTAAAATTTTTTGAACTGTTCAAAATTGAACAAAAAATTGTTCAAATCAAAAAGTAAAATATGGAAATGAGATGTCCTCGCCGAGATCTTTCGAATGCAAAACGAATTTTTTTAATCGGACAATTCGTTCAAAGGTTATTAAGGGGGGACAGACCGACAGACAGACAAACCCACTTTTTCCCCATCTCAATACCCTACTTTCAAATTTTTTATTTTTCAATCTTTATTTAATTACTTAACTTATTTTTGACTTTTCTTGATTTTTAACGATATTTTCACGATACATTAAGCCTTCCTTTCATGCTTTATTATTATTTTTTTTTACTTTTACGGGAAAGTAGGCTAAAAAACGTAAAGCTCAAGACCAATCAATCAAATTGAGCAGTTTAAATCTAGACACGTATTTGCTTCTCATGTATACAATTATATATTGCGCGTTCTAGAATGGGTAAACCAGACAATCCAGACAATGAATCAACAAGCTTTGTCAAATGAAACATATTAGAAATCTGTGCTTTCTCTTGCTTTTCCATCGAACCAGACTGAGCCACAGCAACGGGTGGCCGGGTACAGCTAGTTAAAAATAAAAATTGTATCATTAGTTATAATTAGATGAACCACCTCCCACCTACACACAAGGCATAAGTATATATATATATATATACTCAAAAAAATCAAGTGATTAAATTAAATTATTGTAGTATTAATACCAGAAGTCAATTGTCATCAGAAAATTTTTGTCAGTTTTTTAAGTACTACATATTTAGCTTGTCGAATGTTTTTTTTTTTTTTTTTTTTTTCGAAACAGGTTCGTTTTTTCGGAGCTTTTCGTACTAGAATCACCCAGAAAATTTGAAAACCGGGAAAGTTCCTGTTAGGTGACTCGATAAAGGAGAGACCACATATGGCCGGAGCACTGATTGGTCACGTGACACATTCCGTCCGTTGACTTAACCCGAAGAAAAAAGCAATCAAAACTAGTATATTTCCGGCTCAATGGAATGATGGTTCAAGTCACTTGATCACCCAGAATAAGTTGAACGTGCAGCAACCGAGTTGAAGGGTGGTGCGGATACTGTAATAGCTTAATTTTCCCACTGAACTTTTCGACAAAAAGCACTTCTTTTGAACGTTAAACCAGGAAATGCGCAAGGTAAAAATCAATTTTTATGCAAATTTCGAAACAAAATTATGAATAAACGATGAGAAAAAAGAATTGTTTTTAGAGAGAACGAAGGGTAGGTCTTAGTTATTCTGTTAAATTGATGACCATTTAAATTATTTAACAATTCTGACGCATTTCTATAAACACGTGAATTTGTCACACGTTTTGGGGAGCTTCAAGCATCAGATGGTATGAATGAAAAATGTATTAACTACTATACTTATCACACAACGTTCTAACCATGCACCAAATACATTTTCGAAAAAAATTAAAAAAAACATAAACTTAGTACTTTTAAACTGTTTTGATGCCGCTTGGTGCACCATAAGATATGAATGGATTTCTATGGACAAAATTATGTAAACTAACATGCTTAAAACATAATTTTTCCGCCCCGTACCAAAAGCAATTAATATATATATATATATATATCCTTTACTTTTCGCTTTACCTGAATGTACATTCGAATCAGCGCAATGATTTCAACGAGCAACACTGCGATTCTATCTGAGATCTCCTGATCCTAAATCTGAACGTTATCATATAACCTGTAAGAAAAAACTTATCGTATTTTCATTTTCCCCATTTCGTATTTATCGTTGAAACACTATTATAATAAGTTTTTAAAAATATTACAAAAGACATATAGAATTGTTTAAAAATAAACATTATCATTAACAAGAAGTTCCGTCTAGAACTATACGAGCCTACTTTCCCGTATTCACCAACTTGAAATTTATAATCTAGCTAACTCTCTCTCTCTCTCTTCCTCATTCAACTTTAGTTCTTAATTACTTCAAATATACCTTTTTCAACCGTTAATACATATTCATTCACTCACTCATTCTTTCATTTATTCAGTCATTCGTTAATTTATTCATTCATTTTTCTCATTTCTGTATTTATTCACTCATTTATTCGTTTATTCCATCACTCATTCACTTAATCATTCATTCATTCGAATATATCGTTAAAAATCCCGATAAAAAAACTTCATAAGAAAATAGGTTCGTTGCGTTCTGGTTGAACTTCGTATCTGTACATGTTCTACGGCCAAACATCTTTCCGATAAACATTTTTCCAAGCAAATCAGTCTGTTAGATCATGATTTATATAGGACTAGCTGACATGCCCGGCTTTGCGCGGAATAATATTGCATCATTCGCAGGCTAAGTGACGCATGTCCAAAATTCTGTTGTAAATATGTAAGGAAAAATTTTCTTTAAAAAATCATGTAGGAGATGGGCAACAGGCCTGAAAAACCTTATTTAAACAGTAAAAACATTTAAACGAACAGCCTAGAAAAATTCCTTTTAGACCAAAAATAACAGTTCATAAAAATCTACATTAAAATGCCAACAACAGCTCAAAAAAATTGCCATTAAAGTAATTGCAACAGTAACTAAAATGCGCACATGCAGCGAGATAATTGTGCCAAAATGATATCGAGAGACCATAAAAATCGTAATTACAATATCTACCACAATACATTTAAAAATTCCCATCAAAGTAAGATCTGTATTCTGTTTTAAAATGTCCATCAGATGAAGCACAACTGTCCCTGAATATGTCTGCTACAATAAAGAAAAAATCCTTAAATCTCCACATTTGAATAAAGACAACTATTCCTAAACATCCCTAATAGAATAAGGACATTAGTCTCAAAAAATCTCCATTAGAATAAAGATGCCAGTGACTAGAAACACCCATTGAGGATACTGACCTTCAAGAGCTACCGTTCCTAAAACCACCAACAGTCCATCTTAAATTCCCCATCAAAATATTCACAGTTCCTATAAATCCCGCTTGCAAAATCGTCAAAGAACTTCCTGAAAATTCAACTAAATAGCACTTTTATAAAATTCGGATAAAAACGAAAGAAAGGAAAGCATTTTTTCAAAGACAAATGCACATTTAAGTTAGAAAATGTTTGGTACTGAACCAATCCTGACGCGTGAAATTTAAGTTGATAGAAAGAAATAACTAAATTATGTCCAAATAGTGCCAAATAGACAGTAAAAAAAAATAAGTAAATGTTTTATAAAATAAATCACTTGAGTAAAATATGGAAAGAAAAATCAACCTCAAGATAAAGTAATTGAAAATCGTCTGCACTTTATAATCCACAAAATATGCATAAAAATGAAACGAATTCTTAGAATTTGTTTCGCTGATAAAGCGGACAATCTACCATGAGAAATAATATGTTTCATGAAATTGTTGAACTGGTACCATGATACTAAATCGCCAAAAAACAAAGAAGGATCAACCTCAAGGAGTAATTACAGATCGTCTGCAGTACGCTAAAAAATGCAATGACTTTTTAGAATTTGTTTCGCTCATAAAACGGCATGAATAACGATAAAACAGCATTTTTTCAATCTTGAGTTAACAAAAATCATCTAATTGGCGACAAAAGTAGTATTTATTTTGGCGAAAACACGCAAATTGAGCAGATAAATTCAGAGGTAAGCCTTGCTTTAAAGTTCGAAAACTACTTTAAATGAATATTGCGCGTGTTCTATTTGTTCAAAGAACTTCAGAAGGATCAGAAATCTCTCCTAAGTACAAGACGCGCAAACTATCCTATTTTGGTAGGACAGATTGCACGGACTTTTACTTAAATACGGCGGCTTGTAGAAAGAAATTCTGGCCTTCCCACTGTTAGTCTATCTTAGTAGCTTACGGAAAACCGCTTAAGTTTAGAATATTTTGTACTACTGCTACTCTATAGAAATTCATAGAACGTATAATGAAAATTCAAGCACTTACCTTGTGAAAACAATATAGAATATCGATGCTTAATCACAGACGTTCATATCAATCAACTTGCAGTTTCAAGTAGACATTCCATTATTGCCGTCAGGGACGGACTGGGAAGAAAATTCGGCCCGGGCATATTTCAAACAGACCGGCCCTTGGGAGGGTTTGGGGAGGCACTACCAAAGAATGGGTAATGAACGCAATCAGATATTATGCACTCCCCCCCCCCCCATTTTTGAAATTTACGCATTGACAGCAACGAGCTGAAGAATAAACATGGAAAATTATGTACCCCATCTTTGTGTATTGAGTGTGCGACACTCAGTATGTTATCATCAAGAAAATTAGTTCTAGTTATGAAAACGTTGAAAGAAATGTTTATTGTTCTGGTTTCCAGTACTATAACATACAAAATAGTAACAGGTTTAAAAAAAAAACTCACCCGCAATCAAATATACATTGCAATATTTGCTTAAAAATTATTTTTCTTTTAAAGGCCATTTAATATTTTAAAACCGATTTTAAAAGGGGACATGAGGACTCTTATTTGCTACATCATCTATTAGACTTTCCATGTCAAGCTTTACAAATATGTCTTTTCCACACTATATTAACACAAATGATTCCGATTTGTCCTGAGTTAAATTGCTTCTTAATCTGTGCTTAGTATACTTTAAAATAGAAAAGCTTCGTTTACAACGTACTTGTGAGAAAGACAAACTTAACAATTATTTAAAAGCCGGTCCAATAAACCCATAAGAGCCTGTAAGAAAATTATAATGACTCAGATGTTTATAACAACAAAGACAACAATTATTGGAGGATTTGCAAAGTTTAGATTTCACATTGACTTCAGCAATGATGATTTTACAATGACTTCATCCCCAAATTCATTTTGCTCTGCCTCCTCTTCTTCACCGTCACTATGCTCTTCCATTTCCAGAACGTATTCTCCAAACGTGGAAGCTTTTATTTTTTTCAAAGACATGGTCTAAGTAAAGAAGCTGTTTTTTATGTTGTAAATACTGCCTTTAGGGCCTCAGCCTCCCGCCAGCACAGTTCAAAATTAAAAATAAATAAATTTTGCGGCCCCAAAAATTTTCCATCCTAGGTGGGCCCCTAGGTTGTCTATATGGACAAGCTGGCCATGAGAAATTATCAGGGCCGTAAATGATAGATTGCAAGAACTAAAAATATTTATTCATCACAGAAGTGTAATGATACGCATTGACAGCAACGAGCAGTAATATATTAATTAGCTGCTAAATACTGCCGCACTTTGGGGCGTTACGCAGTGAGACAATTGGCCGAGAGACAACTGGCATCGAGAAAATTTCTGGGCTATCTGTAGGAATTTTCAGGGTCGGCCCTGCAAATATCTCACGCTGGCCCTGAAAATTTGCATCACCTGGATTGAGAAATTCTCAGGGCCGTATTTTGTAGATGGTAGGGATTAAAAATATTGGGTCAGTAAATATGTAGATATGTATTTGAACAATATTAAATGTCTACAAGACGGACTTATTTTTCTTATTCATCATGAAAGGGCAATAATACGTAATATGTTAATCAGCAATTAATAGCTGCCGCCTGTCAGGGCGTTGCGCCGTGAGGCAAACGCCTTAGCCTCCCCGCCGGCACTGCTCAAACTTTTAAAAAAAAGACAAAAAAAACATCAATTTTGCGGCTATTAAACGTTTGCACCACAGGCGGGGTCGCCTAGGATTTCTATACGGACGAGCCGTCCTTGAAAATTTCTCAAGGCGGCCCCGAGAGTTCATCGATATAGACAACTTAGGAAGCAGCTTAAAACGCAAAACTGATTTATTTATTTACTGTCAAAATTTAAAAAAAATAAAATATAATCAATTTTTCAGTCCCTAAAGTTTTGCACTTCAGTCTGGCTATCTATACGGACCAGCCGGCCCTGAAAAACCCTGATCCCCCCCCCCCCCCCCACATGTGGCCCAACTGCCAGACTCTGGAGATTTTGCCCCATTGGCTGCATTGCACTTTCTAAAGATCCCGGATTACGCCAAAGTTTCGGTCCTCCGATTTTTTAAATTAACATTTTAAAAACTGTATACTGTAACTTTATATGAAAAAAGATAGATATTTTGCGACCGGCCCACCGGGCATTTGCCCGAATGCCCGCATAGCCAGTCCGCCGCTGATTGCCGTTGTACAAATGCATGGCGTTAGATCGCGTGCACCCTACTTCCCCCCCCCCCCCCCCCCGAACTCGCAGGTGCGCAATCTATCCTAGCTTTACCTTAGAGAGGAACTGCATATAATGTGATTTTTAATTATTTTATTTTGTACACTTTGATATTGTGACATATAGCAGATGTTCTTTGATGAACTATAGATCATCTTACACAGTTTTAATTTTGAATTCCCGATTCTCCACAAAAAATGGACAAATTGAACGAAATGGGCAAAATGATACTTTGTTCGGGACTGTTTTTTCCATGTTTCTTCCGGGGTGGGAAACACCGGACAACCCTGATTAAAACCAATAAACTCATTATTATTCAAATTCGTTCCGATCAGACGTCGCACTTTTTGTGTCATTTCCGTTTTCATGCCCCTCCCGAAGTCGGGAGGTTCCCCGAAATAGTGCCAACAAAAAATAATGTCTTGGTCGTACTAGCTCTCTTCAAAATTAAAACTGATAAATAAATTATTATAGTACGACCACGAAGTTCTGACACTAGGACGCTTCCACGCATGGCAGAAAAAGACGAATCCATTCGAGTTTTAGTTCTGCAGCAGGTGCGTTTATAAGTACGCGAATCGGAATGTTTGCTTTTCTGCTTTTTGAAAGCAACTAAATTTATAAACTGGCATATAGCATCAGTTCGAAAGAAATCAAGCATGGAAAAACGAAATAAAAAGATATCAGGAACGGAACTTCCCTTATACCAGCGGTTCCTCCCTTTAACATGAATGGATTCTTCTTGGCATTCTGCCAGGCCGATTGCTTTGGTTGATGATATATAACTGCAGTAACTTTAATTGGGCATTTAACTTAGGTTAGTGACTCGACCTTTCAGGAAAAACTTGTTTTTGTGAATATTGCCTCTCTTATACTGCCATTAACGTACTTTATAACAAGAAGTTCCGTCTAGAACTATACGAGCCTACTTTCCCGTATGCACCAGCTTCAAATTTATATTCTAGCTATCTCTCTCTCTCTCTCTCGTTTAGCTTAAGTTCTTAATTGCTTCAGATATACCTTTTCAACGGTTAATACATATTTATTCAATCATTCAGTTATTCAGTCATTCATGTATTTATTCACTCAGTTATTAATTCATTCTTTTGCTTATTGATCATTCATTAATTCAAAAATATTCTTGAAAATCTCGATCAAAAAATTTCATAGGAAAATAGGCTCGATAGTTCTGGATGAACTTTCTATCTGTACATGTTCTACGTCATAAGAGCTTTCCGATAAATTTTGTTCCAAGTAAATCGGTCCATTAGATCAGGATTTATATTGGATTGAAATTTCCCCGTAGGCGTTATGTTAATTTTTTTTGAACTGTTCAAAAATGAACAAAAATTGTTCAAATCAATATTTCACGCCGAGAACTCCTTTCAATAAGCTTTCAATAGGAACTTGGCTCTTGTGCCCAGAGTTTACAGAATTTGCTTCAATTTTCTCCATAAGCGCTAATGTTAAAATTTTTTGAATTGTTCAAAATTGAACAAAAAAATGTTCAAATCAAAAAGTAAAATATGGAAATGAGATGTCCTCGCCGAGATCTTTCGAATGCAAAAAGAATTTTTCGAATCGGACAATTCGTTCAAAAGTTATTAGGGGGGGGGGGGGACAGACCGACAGACAGACAGACCGACAGACCGACACACTTTTTCCCCATCTCAATACCCTACTTTCAAATTTTTTATTTTTCAATCTTTATTTGATTACTTAACTTATTTTTGACTTTTCTTGATTTCTAACGATATTTTTACGATACATTAAGCTTTCTTTCATGCTTTATTATTATTTTTTTTTTTTACTTTTACGGGAAAGTAGGCTAAAAAATGAAAGAAATATCATTGGGATGAAACAAAAAATATTATTTTAGAATTCATTGGACAAAGATATCTCATTTTTAGATTTTATACTATCTGTAAAATGTTTGCAAAATCACCGACTTTAACTCGGTGGGTAATTTGTGTTAGAATATGCGTTATTAAAAATTATTTTGAAATAACAGAAAATCATTGAAAGAAAGAAAATACTTTTAAATTTACACCTGAAAAATAAAGGTAAAATGGGGCATGTGCGTTTATCTTTTGTAATGAAATTGGGGTGCAGTATAATTATTAATATCTGAAAGCAAACAGTATATGACTCAACGTTACTCGGTAATATATTGATGAACGATTTTTAAGATTTATGCCGTTTAAAAATGTATGACTGCTTTTTTTAAAATTATTTTCCAAGAAGTTTTTGTTCATTGTTACACTAAAACGTAATTACACATGTATTCATGTGTTTTTTTTAATTAGCTAAATGATAAACCAAATAGACAAAAACAGAAACAATATTCTTTGTTGACATTTTAAAAAATACTGTTAAATATTTAGCACGCTGTAACTTCAGAAATCTCAAATTTTCTTTTGAGAAAAAATTTGCATAAGCGCAAAACGTTGTTTTCGTTTCCCTTTAATAGGCAGAAGGCGTACGCGCATTCCGATTGGTTGACATTCAGCTTCCTCTGATTGGTAGAAAGGGAAATCCTATGCGAGGTTATAAAGGCGAGAAATTTCGCAAAAATTTTTTTATTCGCTGAATTCCCCGACATTGCTCGTGTTTTCAGTTTTGGTTTGAAATCTATCTTTTTTCCCGATTATGTCTGGCCGAGGTAAAGGAGGTAAAGTGAAAGGAAAGAGCAAGACTCGGTCTAGTCGTGCTGGACTACAATTTCCTGTCGGCCGTATTCATAGATTGTTGAGAAAGGGAAATTACGCGGAACGCGTTGGAGCCGGAGCTCCAGTTTATCTCGCTGCGGTGCTCGAATATTTAGCCGCGGAAGTTCTCGAGTTGGCCGGCAATGCTGCGCGTGACAACAAGAAGACTAGAATTATTCCTCGCCATCTTCAGCTAGCTATCCGTAACGACGAGGAACTGAACAAACTGTTATCTGGAGTCACTATTGCCCAGGGAGGTGTTTTGCCTAATATTCAGGCCGTACTTCTGCCGAAAAAGACCGAAAAGAAGACTTAATTTTTTTTTTATTAAAAAACAAAGAAACTCATGACTGCTTCATCGTCTTATATCATTCCAGTGGAGCATGACTTTATTTTTCAAATGGCTACTGTGAATTTTATTTATACTGCGTTTGGTGTTTTGTGGCTTGTATAAATGTGAAATAGTTAAAATAAATTGCTGTGTCATCCTATAGTTACTTCTTTCGTACGTAAGTAATTCTTAATATTTTTTTCTTGTAAAATATCGAGAATTCAAGTTAATTTGTTTCTTATTAGTGTGTCAAGTTGCGTAATTCATATCAATACTATTTGCTTATCGAAATATATCATAATCTAAATATGACTATTTTGCAGAATTTTGCCTTGAAAAGTAAAGTAATAAAATAAGTATTTCAATATCTAGCTCTTTAAATAGCTGTTTTTTTTTTTTTTTTCAAAGTATTTATTTTAAAAGAAAAGTGAATTTATTCTCAATATTCTCTGCATTTTGTGAAATAATTGACAGCCGATTTTCCAATAAATAGTACTATAAGGTATTAAGATTGAAAGTGCTTTATGTTTATGTAAAGTTTAGTTTAACTCCATTAGACTAGAATGTTTGAGAATACATAGAAAAGTTTGTTTAATGTAGTTAATTAAAACTTTTATGTATTGCAAGTTGAAGAAAACTAAGCACCTCAATCGGTCATTAGAAAATAAATGAGATGCCGTCTCTAGCGTTTAGTTTTCAATGTAAATGAGAAACTGTAATAAAAAATTATTTCACGTTAAGAAAGCACAAATTAACGTGAAATAATTTTTTATTATAGTTTGCGCAGCGTTAATGTATTATTTTAATGAGAAAGTCTGGTACAGAAAATGGAAAATGCTTTGTTGACATTTTGTGTCAAGGTAATGTTGTAGAATTATAATTGGTATTTTTAAAAAGTCTCGCTAGTTTGCAGGAAAACTAAATAAAGTTTAACGTTATTTCGCGCAACATTGCTACAATGTTGCATACACTACACACGTTTCTGAACCACAAAAAAACTTATTTCAAAACAGCAGCATGATTCCTCAAGTAAACCTATGTAATTTTTCTTACAATTGATATTTATTTTGAATTGGTTTCAGCGGTTGGATTAAACTCATTAAATTAAAATTTTAATAAAAAAATAATCGCAAGATATAGGAATATTTTTTCTTTTCCAGCACCCCTTCCAGAAATTTTCTAATTTCAGCATGCTTCTATACAATATTTTTGTACAATAATTATCTATTCTGGAACTTCTGTAAAAAAAAGTCTGTGAATTAAATATGCATTGATAATTTTAGTTTACACTTCGTATCTTTTGAGCAGCCTAGACTCGACAAATTATTCATTAAAAATTCGTTGTTTTTTTGCGACCAGGTGAATTCTATTGTACGGACTTTTACATTCATTTTTGTCTATGTATGTAAACAGATTATAAGATGCATACTAATGTTTTTTGAGGTAGCAAAAAATAAAACTATTTCACTAACAGGTGTTACATAAAATTGAACATTATTCGCACTACGGTGTCTGTTGTAAAATTCAGTCTATGTTTAATGTACATTAAGAAATTTAAAATTATTACAAGACAGGCAGGCAATTTATAAGAACCTTCGAATAAAAATTCAGTAATAACTTAGTATAAAAATATAAATATGTCGTGTAACAGACGTTACGTTCCAAGACGTTCATGGTTTTTTCTGCACTGAATGTTAAATCAATAGATCTGTGATCTCTTGTAAACTATAATGGAATCGCAAAAGTCGCACTAAATGTGATTAGGATTGAAGAATTAATCTTGTATTATAATTAATTATAACGTTTAAAAAAATCACAATGAATTTAGGCACCAGATTAATGAAAGCTGTAATTTTAATTCACTTAATTTTTATTGAAACTGATAAACTATTTCACACAATGGCATATTATAGATTATTTGACCAATTCTATATATGACTGGTACTCTTCCCTATAAACAAGAACATGTTTACTGTGTACTCAATATCAGTTGAATGATTAGAGATTTATTAGATCAACAATTGGATTTGAATTTACTTCAGGAGCAAATAAAACAAGCGCTCAAAACTTGCTTGAAGAAGCACAAATTGATAATAAAAAATAATTGTAAAGCAAAGTATTACAATGAGTGCAATACTAGAATTTTGAGTGAATATTTGTTTTTAAAAGTATGCAAAAATCCCTGCTTTTCCTCCCTTCAAAACTTTATTTTCAGGAAACTTCACCTTTTGGAAGAATTTGCCTCTTCTTTAAGCTCCTTGCATATTCTTGCCTTGGCACTTCTCTAAGCCTCCAATGCATATATATATATGCATGCATATTAAACATACATGAGGGGGCACGACAAGATTTGTTTAAGGGGCTCACTAGCCAAGGAAAGTTGAAAGCCCCTGTTCTAGATTTAAAAAAAAACATCCAGCTTGGCTTCAGTTGGATGGACATTCATAAATGTCACGCTTCGAGGGTTGTTCAAGAATGTGTGACGGCTTGTGACAAGGGGAGGGAGTAACAAGGATGCGACATAGTAAGTCTTGAATTCTATAAAAACATTTAAAATCAGCAAATTAAGCTTATTTTATGCTAATGTATTACAGCATGACAAGGGACAAAGGGGGGGGGGGGGGAGAGATGGTCAAATATATTGAAAGAAAGTGACATCGTTTATGAACGGTCCCTTGGATGTTTTTCATCTAGAAGCTCATTCTTTACATTAAAAAGGGGTTTCCTTGCAAAATTGAATCTTGCCCATTTTTTGCATATTTGTTTTTATGTTTCAATTTTGTCTTTATTTTAAATATGCACTTTGAATATATAGGAAATATAGCTGAACTTGAGTCTGTCCTTGGTATATATTTTTTTTGTGTGTGTGTAAATTCAAAAGCTTAATTTTATTCATGAAATCCTGCTACGAATTATATCAAAATATGTTTAAGGAAAAGCAGGAAAAACTTTTTTTAACGAACCATTTGAGGAAAATAAAATTTTTTTACTTCAAATAAAAGAGCTTTTAACTGTAATTTAAAGAGTACAAATATTGTAGACACGTCTTTCCAGGTTACACAAAATGCTAGAAAAATATATTTTATCTAAAAGCCTGTTGGCTTTTGCCATACTTCAGATTAGCCGGCGTGATAAGTATTTTCCAAGTTCTACTTAGAAGCATTTAAACATACGGAATTTTTTGAAAATTTTAAAGTGCATGCAGATGTACAGTAAAATAAAAACAAAAAAAGAAAAAGAACCATAGAGGAGACTCGAAAATATTCAGTTGGTTAAAATTTAAGTCTTAGCCTTTTAACATACCAATTGGTTGTAAAGTGTGTGCTGTTTAAAAAAAATTGCTAGTTGGTAAGGGTATTTTAAAGGTCTTTTTATGGTAAATTAATTTTATTTCAGTAGTAGGGCAATTTTTGAAAACCACTAGTAAGAGAATACATTAAAACTTGTAAAATATTTTTATATTGCACTAAAACAGGCACTTGTTTTGCCCATTTAAGAACTCGGAAAAGTTTAGTTGTTCAAATAGTTCAGAAATTTAAATGCAGAGTTGCTGTAAAATTTTTCCTGCATTTCGTGTATAATCTTCTCCATAGTAAAATTTCCTCAATTTGGAAAGAAAACTTGTGGATCAACTTGGTTCTAAAGATGCTACACAGGAAATTCTTGGATGATACCTTGCCCGGGTGAGAATCCCTCTCGGTAATAGAAGTATATTTACAGGCGCAGATATGAAACAAGAACAGCTTCAAAGTAAATAAAATTTTAAAAAATGTATTCTCGGTGCTAATCGGATTGCAACATGTTGATAACTAATGTGCAAAATCATTCAGAGTACACCCTAACCCTGCTTTTTAGCCTACTTTCCCGTAAAAGTAAAAAAAAAAATAATAATAAAGCATGAAAGAAGGCTTAATGTATCGTGAAAATATCGTTAGAAATCAAGATAAGTCAAAAATAAGTTAAGTAATTAAATAAAGATTGAAAAATAAAAAATTTGAAAGTAGGGTATTGAGATGGGGAAAAAGGGTCTGTCGGTCTGTCCCCCCCCCCCCTAATAACTTTTGAACGAATTGTCAGATTCAAAAAATTCTTTTTGCATTCGAAAGATCTCGGCGAGGACATCTCATTTCCATATTTTACTTTTTGATTTAAACAAGTTTTTGTTCAATTTTGAACAGTTCAAAAAATTTTAACATTAGCGCCTACGGGCGAAAATGAAGCAAATTATGTAAACTCTGGGTCCAAGATCCAATGAACAAGCTCACTGGAAGAAGTTCTTGGCGTGAAATATTGATTTGAACAATTTTTTTTCATTTTTGAACAGTTCAAAAAAAATTAACATAACGCCTACGGGGAAATTTCAATCCAATATAAATCCTGATCTAATGGACCGATTTACTTGGAACAAAATTTATCGGAAAGCTCTTATGACGTAGATCATGTACAGATAGAAAGTTCATCCAGAACTATAGAGCCTATTTTCCTATGAAATTTTTTGATCGAGATTTTCAAGAATATTTTTGAATTAATGAATGATCAATAAGCAAAAGAATGAATTAATAACTGAGTGAATAAATACATGAATGACTGAATAACTGAATGATTGAATGAATATGTATTAACCGTTGAAAAGGTATATCTGAAGCAATTAAGAACTTAAGCTAAACGAGAGAGAGAGAGAGAGATAGCTAGAATATAAATTTGAAGCTGGTGTATACGGGAAAGTAGGCTCGTATAGTTCTAGACGGAACTTCTTGTTATAAAGTACGTTAATGGCAGTATAAGAGAGACAATATTCACAAAAACAAGTTTTTCCTGAAAGGTCGAGTCACTAACCTAAGTTAAATGCCCAATTAAAGTTACTGCAGTTATATATCATCAACCAAAGCAATCGGCCTGGCAGAATGCCAAGAAGAATCCATTCATGTTAAAGGGAGGAACCGCTGGTATAAGGGAAGTTCCGTTCCTGATATCTTTTTATTTCGTTTTTCCATGCTTGATTTCTTTCGAACTGATGCTATATGCCAGTTTATAAATTTAGTTGCTTTCAAAAAGCAGAAAAGCAAACATTCCGATTCGCGTACTTATAAACGCACCTGCTGCAGAACTAAAACTCGAATGGATTCGTCTTTTTCTGCCATGCATGGAAGCGTCCTAGTGTCAGAACTTCGTGGTCGTACTATAATAATTTATTTATCAGTTTTAATTTTGAAGAGAGCTAGTACGACCAAGACATTATTTTTTGTTGGCACTATTTCGGGGAACCTCCCGACTTCGGGAGGGGCATGAAAACGGAAATGACACAAAAAGTGAATTGCGACGTCTGATCGGAACGAATTTGAATAATAATGAGTTTATTGGTTTTAATCAGGGTTGTCCGGTGTTTCCCACCCCGGAAGAAACATGGAAAAAACAGTCCCGAACAAAGTATCATTTTGCCCATTTCGTTCAATTTGTCCATTTTTTGTGGAGAATCGGGAATTCAAAATTAAAACTGTGTAAGATGATCTATAGTTCATCAAAGAACATCTGCTATATGTCACAATATCAAAGTGTACAAAATAAAATAATTAAAAATCACATTATATGCAGTTCCTCTCTAAGGTAAAGCTAGGATAGATTGCGCACCTGCGAGTTCGGGGGGGGGGGGGGGAAGTAGGGTGCACGCGATCTAACGCCATGCATTTGTACAACGGCAATAATGGAATGTCTACTTGAAACTGCAAGTTGATTGATATGAACGTCTGTGATTAAGCATCGATATTCTATATTGTTTTCAGAAGGTAAGTGCTTGAATTTTCATTATACGTTCTATGAATTTCTATAGAGTAGCAGTAGTGCAAAATATTCTAAACTTAAGCGGTTTTCCGTAAGCTACTAAGATAGACTAACAGTGGGAAGGCCAGAATTTCTTTCTACAAGCCGCCGTATTTAAGTAAAAGTCCGTGCAATCTGTCCTACCAAAATAGGATAGTTTGCGCGTCTTGTACTTAGGAGAGATTGCGCGTTTCTCCCGTTAGTTTTCATGCTAGGAGAGATTGCATATTATATTATTACCCATAGCTTGTTGGTAATGCCTCATAAATTGCAAATTATATGAGGGTCATTCATAAATGATGTCACGCTTCGAGGGGGAGGGGGGAGGGGAGAGGGTGTGGGTATCAATAAGTGTGACATCACCCATTTTGGGTAAAGTAAAAGTATTTAACATCAGCAAAATAAATATTTCTGTTTTTTTTTTTATTTTAGAATTTGTTTTGTATCCTTATTGATTTTATATTGATAACATCGATGCTGATTAAGGTTTAAATTATCTTCTAGATAAAGGTTAAAAGGAAATCTTGGGTGTTTAGATTTTTAAGACAAAGTAAGCGCGGATCATTTTTACTGACTTCGAGCAATCTTAAGAGAAAAAAAATATCAAAATAAAGTAGCTGAACCCAAAATGAGCATCATGTCATCTTTGGTTTCCTTTCATAACTAATTTGATAAAATCCACACGTATGAGCAAAAGTATTGAGACTGTACGATACCACCTAATTCTGTTTTTGCCCGAACATTTTTACACGAATTGACTCAATGCCAATTTAAAATAAATAGTATTATTTCATTCATTTTTTAAGCCAGTCGTTTTGATATAACACAAGCGGTCGGATTCAATTTTAAACTTTTCTTTTGCATAATTTCTTAGATAAAAAAATAATTTATGGCGTAGTAGACATCCTTGCTTTTTTTCCTTGTGCATTACAACTACCACACTCGACGAGGTTGCGTAACAGTTAAAGCAGGGCTCGATAAATACTGAGCCCAGATTAGATATTCAGTGCTGGCGCCAAAACACACGAATATTATTCAGCAATTCTTTTAAATCACTTGGATGATCTACTTGGTTAGTTGGGGTATGGTTAGGGGTATCACTTGGAAGCTGTTTACTGATGCCTGTTTTCTAAATGAGTTCATTTAGATATCAAAATGTGTGAAAGGGAAAGGGGTATATTCCGCTATCACCTCCCCCCCCCCCTCCCAAAATTCACATGGGAGCTGGCTCCTTACTCTTTTGCCTATCGCCTAGATTTTTAGAGAATGTGTCAACTTTTGAGCTCGTGTGGATTTCGAGAAGCTTGCTTTTAGTTTAGTCTAGAAATAAGTTTTATTGTTGGATTTGATTTCCCCAAGATAGTGTGGTGTTGTTTGTCTAATGGCTTTTAAAATACATGAAGGGGCGGGCCTATATGTTAGTTGGCGCTAGCACAAGCAGAGACTATTCTTTCAAGAGCTAATTGCTAATCTAAAATTTCGTACCTTCCCCAATCGTTGCTTAGTTTTCTCTCACCTTCAAAATGGATAAAGATAAGGCATTGACCATATTCGATAATTAGAAAAAAATTATGGGCAGAAATAGGGTAATTTTTTTCGTTTTTCATCCATAACTTTTGACTAAATGAACCGATTTTGATGACTTTCTCTTTAATAGATAGAGGGCCGTCTAACTCAAATATTGCACATCAATGTGACTACGTTTGTTTTTTAGAAAAAGAGTTACGGGTGAAAAATAACTATTTTTTATTTTAATTGGAAAGGCTTAACTTAATTTTTCTTTGTTTGGAAAACTATTAATAAATATAAAACTCATTGTTGAAAAAGTTTTTGTTGCCATTGTGCTATAATAACAAATGCAATTACAGCAAGATTTTGACTGAAGGCTTCTCTGAGGCAAAAATTAAATCCAATCAGTTTGTTTGCTAAAATCGACTTCAAAATAGAATTTTTCATACAAATGATTACTTTTTAGTGTCATTCAATCAAAGAAGGTTTTCCCTTTGATATGGGTTTTTTAAAAATAGATTATTTATATAAAACATGTATTTACACTAAAAAGAATGAAATAAAATAATTTTTGGAAAAAAAATAGAACCGACTTCAAATTAGAAATTGCGCTAAAAAGTGAAAATTAAATTACTTTTTTAAACAACATCGATGTGACTTTTAAACATAGTTTTAGAAGTCGATGCAAAATTATGAGCATAATTACCATTACACCATGTGCTACTTCATATTGGAACTGTTGCTAATTCTGAGAAAATATTTATATTTGTAATTGGGGGGGGGGGGGGGGGGATTCCTGATTACAAAAGATTTTATTTATCCTAACTTTGCACCGACTTCTAAAACTGTGTTTAAAAGTCACAACGATGTTGTTTAAAGAAATAATTTATTTTTCACTTTTTAGCGCAATTTCTAAGTTGAAGTCGGTTCTATTTTTTTAACAAAAATTATTTTATATATATCACTTTTAATTTATTTCAACTTTGATTTAATTACTTCGTTTTTAACCTGCTTTCCCGTAAAAGTAAAAAAAATAATAATAAAGGGTCAATCCATGTCAAATCATCCAGGCCATGTTGCTCGATGATTTTGATTTTTTTAAAATTTGGGCAGTCAATTTATTGTTATCTTGAGACCCCAAAACAAGTGTTAAAAAGTTTCTTAATTCTTGAAATTTTTTATTACAGCCGTTTCCAAGTCACATCTTTAGTGGTTTTTCCATGAAAATACTGCTTTACATAAATCCTTGTAACTTTTTTATTTCTGAATATTTCAAAATGATTTAAAAACCATTATGTTCTGTAAGAAATGAGAAAAAATTTGCTTTCGGTTTCTTTTTTGATATATTTTTTTAAAAATACGGAAATGGAGTTGTAAAATACCGTTTTCAAAACGAAAACTTGCGTTTTTCAGGTTAAAATTTTTAATGGAAGAAACTAAGACCGCCTTTACATTTTTTTCCCTGAATAGATACCTTTTGGTAGTTTCATCAGAAGCAGTATGGAACATTTGGAGGGTTTTCTTTATTTTATATAATTAGCCAAACTTGGCATTTCGGTGTAGAAATGCCAACTTTGAGACTCAATATCTAAAAAGGGACTGAATGAAATTTTATGAAATTTTAAGGGAATAATATTTTTATAGATATAAATATGTAGTAAAGTTTTTATAAGTGATATCGAAGTTGTTTTAGAAATACAGCACCTCGAAGTCAGGCAAAAAAATCACGTGTCTTTCCGCCTTTTTTCACATCGAAATGTCATCATACTGCCTTATTTATTTTACTCAATGCTTCAAAACGTTTATAAGATCTTCCAAGGCTTATAAAGTTACTTACAGCGACACATAAGCAACAAAATCAACGATCAATGTTAAATTTCAAAATCCATGTTTGTTTTGTTGTAGTGAGCCAGCACAAAAGTATATCATTTCTTAACTAGTAACCTTTTATTGCTAAACTTTCTAAATGATTTGACGAAGAACAATTAGTCATGTAGTCTAATTTTTATATTTGTCGAAAATTCAAATTTTGTGTCTGAGACTCAACTTTAACTAATGCAGAGTTAACGTAAAAACTTTGCTTTTTTTCTATTTTGGTTTACTTGCGATGAAATGAACTAATATATCGTGTTTTAATTTAATTACTACAACAAGTAATTTATCTTTTTATTAAAAGCACCAAGTCACTCTTTGTCAAACGAAGAAAAAACAAGAAGTTCCGTCTAGAACTATACGAGCCTACTTTCCCGTATACACCAACCGCTGGTAACCTTTTACGTGTTTTGTTGCCTTGGCGAGATTTGCGCCGGGATAAAGGAATTCATTTTGAAACAGTTCAAAAAAAAAAAAAAAAAAGAAATTAACATCAGCGCCTACGGGGAAATTCAATCCTTTATAAATCATGATCTAACAGACCGATTTGCTTGGATCAAAATTTATCGGAAAGATGTTTGGCCGTAGAACATATACAGATACGAAGTTCAACCAAAAGGGAACGAACCTATTTTCTTATGAAATTTTTTAACGATATTTTCGAATGAATGAATGATTAAATGAATGAGTGATGGAATAAACGAATAAATGAGTGAATAAATCAGTGAATAAATAATAAAATAGATAAATGAATGTATGAAGAAAAACATAAATAAATGAGTGAAAAAATACATAAATGAGAAAAATGAATGAATAAATAACCGAATGACTGAATACATGAAAGAATGAGTGAGTGAATGAATATGTATTAACCGTTGAAAAAGGCATATTTGAAGTAATTAAGAACTAAAGTTAAATGAGGAAGAGAGAGAGAGAGAGAGAGTTATCTAGATTATAAATTTCAAGTTGGTGAATACGGGAAAGTAGGCTCGTATAGTTCTAGACGGAACTTCTTGTTAGCCTACTTTCCCGTAAAAGTAAAAAATATATATATTAAAGCATGAAAGAAGGCTTAATGTATCGAAAAATATCGTTAAATATGAAGAGAAGTCAAAAATAAGTGAAGTAATTAAATAAAGATTGAAAAATAAAAAATTTGAAAGTAGGGTTTTGAGATGGGGAAAAAGTGTGTCGGTCGGTCTGTCTGTCTGTCTGTCGGTCTGTCTGTCTGTCGGTCTGTCTGTCTGTCTGTCTGTCGGTCTGTCGGTCTGTCCCCCCCGAATAACTTTTGAACGAATAGTCCGATTCGAAAAATTCTTTTTGCATTCCAAAGATCTCGGCAAGGATATCTCATTTCCATATTTTACTTTTTGATTTGAACAATATTTCGTTCAATTTTGAACATTTCAAAAAAATTTAACATTAGCTCCTATGGGCAAAAGTGAAGAAAAATTATGTAAACTCTGGGCATAAGAGTCGAGTTCTTATGAACAAGATTACTAAAAAGTTCTCGAAGGAAAATATTTTTTGAGTTGAACAATTTTTGTTCATTTTTGAACAGTTCAAAAAAATTAACGGTACTTTTTCCTTTATCCCGGCGCAGGCGATAAAGTCGCCAATAATGATTCAACGAACGCCAAACGGAATACCTCCGCTGGTAACCTTTTGCGTGTTTTGTTGCCTTGGCGAGATTTGCGCCGGGATAAAGGAATTCATTTTGAAACAGTTAAAAAAAAACAAGTAATTCCGTCTAGAACTATACGAGCCTACTTTCCCGTATACACCAAATTCAAATTTATAATCTAGCTATCTCTTTCTCTCTCTTTCTTATTTATCTTTAGTTCTAATTATTGAAAATATACCTTTTTCAACGGATAATACATATTCATTCACTCACTCATTCATTCTTTCATTTATTCAGCCATGCATTTATTCATTCATTCGTTACCTCATTCAAGTGTTTATTCATTCATTTACGCATTCATGTATTTATTCACTCATTTATTTATATTTTCATTTATTCAATAATTTATTCATTCATTCTTTTCCTCATTCATTTATTCATTGATTTATTCTTTCACTCTTTCATTTATTCATTCATTCATTATTTCACTCATTGAGTCACTGTGAAATATCCTTGAAAATCCCGATCAAAAAATTTCATAGCAAAATAGGCTCGTAAGTTCTGGATAAACTTTCTATTTCTACATGTTCTACGTTATAAGAGCTTTCCGATAAAGTTTGTTCCAAGCAAATCGGTCCGTTAGATCAGGATTTATATAGGGTTGAAATTTCCCCGTAAGCTCTGTGTTAATTTTTTGAACTGTTCAAAAATGAACAAAAACTGTTCAAATCAATATTTCACGCCGAGAACTCCTTTCAATAAGCTTTCAATAGGAACTTGGCTCTTGTGCCCAGAGTTTACAGAATTTGCTTCAATTTTGTCCATACGCGCTAATGTTAAAATTTTTTGAACTGTTCAAAATTGAACAAAAAATTGTTCAAATCAAAAAGTAAAATATGGAAATGAGATGTGCTCGCCGAGATCTTTCGAATGCAAAAAGAATTTTCAAATCGGACAATTCGTTCAAAAGTTATTAGGGGGGGGACAGACCGACAGACAGACAGACAGACCGACAGACACACTTTTTCCCCATCTCAATACCCTACTTTCAAATTTTTTATTTTTCAATCTTTATTTAATTACTTCACTTATTTTTGACTTTTCTTGATTTTTAACGATATTTTCACGATACATTAAGCCTTCTTTCATGCTTTATTATTATTATTTTTTTACTTTTACGGGAAAGTAGGCTAAAAACGAGTATTTTAAAGAGAATCCAATGGTAATTTATGTATTACTATTGTTTCCTTTTTAAATTGTTTGCTTGTGTTTAAACAAGGTAGAGGGGAAAAAATGTTTTCACGCTAAACTGCATTAGTTAAAGTTGCAGTTTCAACGCAAAATTTGAATCATCGAAAAATATAAACATAAGACTACGTGAATAATTATTCTTCGTCAAATCATGTAGAAAGTTTAGCAATAAAAGGTTACTAGTTAAGAAATGATATACTTTTGTGCTGGCTCACTACAACAAAACAAACATGGATTTTGAAATTTAACATTGATCGTTGATTTTGTTGCTTATGTGTCGCTGTAAGTAAATTTATAAGCCTTGGAAGATCTTATAAACGTTTTGAAGCATTGAGTAAAATAAATAAGGCAGTATGATGACATTTAGATGTGAAAAAAGGCGGAAAGACACGTGATTTTTTTGCCTGACTGCTAGGTGCTGTATTTCTAAAACAACTTCGATATCACTTATAAAAACTTTACTACATATTTATATCTATAAAAATATTATTCCCCTAAAATTTCATAAAATTTCATTCAGTCCCTTTTTAGATATTGAGTCTCAAAGTTGGCATTTCTACACCGAAATGCCAAGTTTGGCTAATTATATAAAATAAAGGAAACCCTCCAAATGTTCCATACTGCTTCTGATGAAACTACCAAAAGGTATCTATTCAGGGAAAAAAGTGTAAAGGCGAGTCTTAGTTTCTTCCATTAAAAATTTTAACCTGAAAAACGCAAGTTTTCGTTTTGAAAATGGTATTTTACAACTCCATTTCCGTATTTTTAAAAAAATATATCAAAAAAGAAACCGAAAGCAAAATTTTTCTCATTTCTTACAGAATATAATGGTTATTAAATCATTTTGAAATATTCAGAAATAAAAATGTTACAAAGATTTATGTAAAGCAGTATTTTCATGAAAAATCACTAAAGATGTATCTTGGAAACGGCTGTAATAAAAAATTTCAAGAATTAAAAAACTTTTTAACACTTGTTTCGGGGTCTCAAGATAACAATAAATTGACTGCCAAAATATAAAAACAATCAAAAACATCGAGCAACATTTTTCGCTTTTTCTGGATGATTTCACATGGATTGACCCTAAAGCATGAAAGAAGGCTTAATGTATCGTGAAAATATCGTCAGAAATCAAGAAAAGTCAAAAATAAATTACGTAATTAAATAAATATTGAAAAATAAAAAATTTGAAAGTAGGGTTTTGAGATGGGGAAAAAGTGTGTTTGTCGGTCGGTCTGTCGGTCTGTCCCCCCCTAATAACTTTTGAACGAATTCTCCGTATCGAAAAATTCTTTTTGCATTCGAAAGATCTCGGCGAGGATATCTCATTTCTATATTTTACTTGAACAATTTTTTGATTTGAACAGTTCAAAAAATTTTAACATTAGCGCCTATGAGCGAAAATGAAGCAAATTATGTAAACTCTGGGTACAAGATCCAAGTTCCAATGCACAATCTCACTGGAAGAAGTTCTTGCCGTGAAATATTGATTTGAACATTTTTTTAACATTTTTGAACAGTTCAAAAAAAAAAATTAACATAGTGCCTACGGGAAATTTCAATCCTATATAAATCCTGATCTAACGGGCCGAATTGCTTGGAACAAACTTAATCGGAAAGCTCTTATGACGTAGAACATTGTACAGATAAAAAGTTCATCCAGAACTAACGAGCCTATTTTCTTATGAAATTTTTTGATCGGGATTTTCAAGAATATTTTTGAATTAATGAAAGATTAAATGAATAAACAAAATAATGAATGAATAAATGAGTGAATAAATACATGAATGACTGAATAAATGAATGATTGAACGAATATGTATTAACCGTTGAAAAAGGCATATTTGGAGCAATTAAGAACTAAAGCTAAACGAGAAAGAGAGAGAGATAGTTAGATTACAAATTTGAAGCTGGTGTATACGGGAAAGTAGGCTCGTATAGTTCTAGACGGAACTTCTTGTTTCTGTTTGTATTGAAGTATTTGTTAGTATTTTTGCACTCGAAGATTAAATGGAACTTTAAAACAAAGATTACTTATTTTGAATATTAACAATTTCATTTAGTTATTTTCATTTTGATGTTAAAATTTTGTTTTTTCTGTTTGTATTGAAGTATTTTTTAAATATTTTAGAACCGATTAAGGGAACTTTAAAACACAGATTATTTATTTTGAACGGCAGTTTTTTAATTTAGAATTGTTGTGTTTGTGTTTCTTCTGTTTGGATAAGGCTTATGTTGGAATTTTTCAATGTGCCGAGTATCGAAATCTTCACAAACTATGAAACAAAAAAAAACAAAAAAAAATGCCCGCAAGCATTGTGAAAAAACATAAAGCTCAAGACCAATCAATCAAATTGAGCTGTTTAGATCTTCTCATGTGCACAATTATATATTGCGTGTTCTAGAATTTGGTAAACCAAACAATCTATATTTTCAGACAATGAAACAATAAGCATTGTCAAATGAAACATATTAGAAATATGTGCTTTTTCTTGCTTTTCCATCGAACCATACTGAGCCGCAGCAACGCGTGGCCGGGTACAGTTAGTTTACTATATAATGAAATTGTTTGTGAAAAAAAAAATATTTATCATCAAAAGAACTTATTGAAAATGTTATTATGCTTTTCAAAACAAAAATTTTAACGAAACTGGGGAAAAAAGCGCTGCCACTCTAATAAGAAAAATATAATAAACGCAAACGATAAATAAATAAAAAGAAAGAAAGGATTAAATTAAATTCGCGTATACATTAATTTTTTACGGAGATTGGAAATACAGCGAAGAGTCACTCGATATGCTTGAGAAATGTTTGGATTTTTATTAATATATTTGTTACATTTGTTACAACAATGGCAACTGCACTGATTTGTTTGTTCACACGGCAACTAATTAGATGGTTGGAAACGACGGCAAAACAATGCAAAAATAAAATTAAACGGATCAAAAAAAATCATTGAAAATTTTTTAAAAAATAATGAAAAAAAACTAATTGAGTCACAATTTTCATTTTTGCAGCGATGATTTTCTCGGGTCGTAAACATTAACCGTGCAGAATATGGTCCCGATCGGTAAAACGGCCTGGGATTCTGTAGCGGACAGACAGACAGAATAAGCCGCTTATATATAAGATACTGCATGTATGCGTTTTGTTTTTGTTTATTTGTTTGTTTGTCCACTCATAACTTCGTACCGGATAAACTGATTTTCATGATTTTTTTTTTCAATCGATCGAGGGTGGTTTCCCGTAGGTCCCGTATCTTCCTTTGACCATATTCGATAAATAGAACACTGGGCAACAATTCGATAATGGGCACAAATGCAGTATGTTTTTTGTTTTTTCATCCATAACTTTTGACTAAATCAGGGGTCTCCAAACTACGGCCCGCGGGCCACATCCGGCCCGCGGACAGATTTTGTCCTGCCCGCGGAGAGCTAGCTAATGGCATCTGGCAAAAAAGTAATCATATTTTACACCACTAGTGGACTGATGCAACTTTTTACCACCGGCAACAATTAATGATAATATGGTTTTGGCCCTTGGAATTTACTGGAGTAATCAATATGGCCCTAAGGCTGGAAAGTTTGGAGACCCCTGGACTAAATGAACTGATTTTGACGATTTTTTCTTTAATCGATAGAGGGTCGTCTAACTCAAATATCGCACATCAATTTGACTACATTTGCTTTTTAGAAAAAACGTTATGGGTGAAAAATAAGTATTTTTTATTTTAATTGGGAAAGGCTTGGCTTGATTTTTCTTTGTTGGGAAAACTATTAATAAATATAAAAGTCATTGTTTAAAAAGTATTTGTTGCCATTGTGCTATAATATTAAAAGCAATTACAGCAAGAGTTTGACGGAAGGCTTTTCCGAGGCAAATATTAAATCCAATCAGTTTGTTTGCTAAAACCAAGGCTGAACTGTTATTCGTAACAGTTAACTAACTGGATCAAGTTCAGCTTTGGCTAAAACAGACTACAAAACGGAATTTATCATATAAATGATTAGTTTTTAGTGCCATCCATTCAAAGAAGGTTTGCCCTTCAGTATGGATTTCTTAAAATTAGAGTATTTTTATTCAAAAAATATTTACTCTAATAAGAATAAAATAAAATAATTTTTATAAAAAAATAGGACTGACTTCAAATTATAAATTGCGCTAAAAGTGAAAAATAAATTAATCCTTTAAACAACATTGATGTAACTTTTAAACATTATTTTAGAAGTCGGTGCAAAATTATGAGTCTAAAAACCATTATACCATGTGTTACTTGCACTTAACTTGACAGCATGAACGCTTTGCATACAATATAATTTACAACAAATTTTTGAATAAATATAGATGTTTTGACTGTAAAATATGTTAATTATGAAAGTTAACTATGATAAATCTTCTATGTAATCAGTAATTTTTTTTAAAATAAATTTTCTATTTAATATTGATTAATATTAAAATATGAATTATTATTGCCATCTATATTTATTTACAAATAGATACATAAGTAATAAGAAATTAATGTAAAGAATTTTTAAAAGGAAAAAAATGATTTTTGGTCTGATTATGTGTGAAACAATTCGTGGTGTATTAGTATTTTGGTGGTTGCAATTATTTTTTCTAATACTCCCCCCCCCCCCCTGGGAGAAAAAAGGAAAAAATTGTGAAACCTTAAATATTGAAATGAAAATTCAATTAAACCAGATTCAATATACAGTGGAACCTCGGTAGCTCTACACGCGGATAGTCGACTACCTCGGTAAGTCGACATTTCCCTTCCCTAATGGTTGGTCCAATGCTAATTTCAATGGGCGAAAATTTCTCTAACTTGACACACAATGTCTAGGAACCCCTGTAAGTCGACCTCCATTTTGTATTCTTATTAACTTTTTCTACCGGTATTTTTTCACCAAGTACAATTCTAAGAATTTTGCAGTGATGTTTCTTCGTCAATACATCAATTCTTTTCTGACACAAGAAAAAAGTTAATTACAAATTAGCAATCTTAATAGTGTTGAGGAGTTTGTTTTTTCTTCAGAGGGAAAAACAAAACAAAAAAAAAAAATTAGAATTTTTTCTGATGAGGTATTCTGATTTGATGTACTATGTTTATACATTTATTTATTTGCAATGTTTAACTTTTCAAAATAATGATAATAATAATAGATAAATAATAAATGGGGATAATTTCATTCACTGGAATTGGCTGTTATAATTTGAATGGTAAGTTAATAACACTTCAGGCCAGTATTAGCAATGAAATTACGGAACCTCGGTAACTTGACACCCGCTTATCTCGGCATGTTTTCGTCGAGGTTTCACTGTATTAAGTTATAGAAGTAAAACTTACACATGTGCAAACATCATAGATGAATCAAACATGACATTAAGTTATAGAGATAGTACACGTAAATTGGGCCGTGGTAGCCTAGTGGTTAGCACGTCGGACTTCCACCTGGAAGGTCGCGCGTTCGATACCCACTGAAGATCACCATGTATACTTGGGGATATGTGCATGTAAAATCCGTAGACCCCACTACCTCTCCCCGTGCGTAAGCAATCCTAAGGCCTCGGCTAACAGGTAGGGGTCTGGTGGAGAAAAGTACACGTAAATTAGGAATGCCATTCAGTGAAATATTCCTATATGTATATTAGTACTTTCATTATGAAATTCTGGCTTTCAACTACTGTACGATCAATAAATTCAACCAGGATGTGATTTCAGCTTGATACCATGCTTTAATTAAAATTTTAAATCCTTCAAAAATTTTCAAAAAGTTAGCAAATCTGACTTTTGTAACCAAAATTTGGAATACATATATGAAATGCAAAATTACTCAAAGTAATTGTCTCGGTCATAAAATATATGACTTCAAGAATAAATTTAAAATCCAATTAGACGTTTTGTGACATTTGTATTTTTGTGTTTTTATGAATTATTTAATTAGTTGGTTTTATTTGAAATTATTTCATAATGCTTTGTTTCAATTTTGAGCTTATAAACTTCTGTCATATATTTATGAAATATCATATATTTAAAAAAAAAAAGTCCTGGTGATTATAATCATGTTTGTCTTGGCAAAACTCTTTTATTTAACATCTAATTATTACATGTTGTTCATTTATATTATTAAAATTATTTATTATTCTCTTTGTCTTTATTTTCTTCACAAGCTTCCTAACTACAGTAATGTTTTAATGTTCGCTCATTATAATTTAATGTGCATGTAAGAACTTATAAAATATTAGCTAGTAAAGAAAACTATTCTGTATAACAGGCAGTGTTCTTCAAGAAATTCCCCAAAAGTAAGATGCGTCTTATACTTGAAACTGTTATTAAAATATCCAGTGTTTTAAAATTACTGCTAATCCAGGATGTCTACAGATTTTCAAAAATGAAATTTCATGATATTTTCGAGACCAAATCGGTCATACATTGGATATTGATTCTACAGGATATCCGGGTCTGACGTTGAAAACTTGCAAATTCTATACATATTGTTCAACTTACCACAGCATCCAAGTACATATTAATTCGTAATTTATATATCTTTTCAGAACATTTTAATTCATTAAATTTTAAAAATTCAATTTGACAAGCCGGATAACCGGCTATTTCACAAATTAACGTGAAATTATATTTCTATTTCATACAGTAGTCAAATCGGATTCTGGATATTTTAAACCTGTCGGATATTGTATAATTGATGTCTTTGAGAAACCTATCACTATCTCGATATATTATACATAGTTATAAATCCCGTGAACGTTCACGATCAACTGAAAATCTACTGCAGAGCACTCCAAAACATTGTGTCACTCGTCTGAAATAACTTCAAAAATGCTTTTTTTTTTCACACACTTGAAAATTTCCGTAAGAAAATAGTAAAATAACCATTTATTTGATTGTTATTTTACCATATTTAATTACAATAGTTGAATAACCATTGAAAAGAAGGTACTCAAACCGCTGATTGCGAAAAAAATCGTTTGTTCTCTGTTTGTCCTAAAGAACGTTTAACTAACCGTAATTTTCAATTGCTCAATAAGAATCGGGCGTCCATCTTGATTGCAAAACCTTACCGGTCTTACGTTGTTGTTAAAATATGAATAAAGATTTATCAGTTCAAATCTGCATGTGTATATAAAACAAGAAGTTCCATCTAGAACTATACGAGCCTACTTTCCCGTACACCAGCTTCAAATTTATAATCTAGCTCTCTCTCTCTCTCTCTCTCTCTCTTTCTCGTTTAGCTTTAGTTCTAAATTGCTTTACCTTTTCAATGGTTAAATATACCTTTTTCAATGGTTAATACATATTCATTCAATCATTCATTTATTCAGTCATTCATGTATTTATTTAACTCATTTATTCATTCATTCTTTTGCTTATTCATTTATTCAACAATATTCTTGAAAATCCCGATCAAAATATTTCATAGGAAACTAGGCTGGGTAGTTCTGGATGAACTTTCTATCTGTACATGTTCTACGTCATAAGAGCTTTCCGATAAAGTTTGTTCCAAGCAAATCGGTCCGTTAGATCAGGGTTTATATAGGATTGAAATTTCTCCGTAGGGGCTATGTTATTTTTTTTTTTTTTGAACTGTTCAAAAATGAACAAAAATTGTTCAAATCAATATTTCACGCCAAGAACTTCTTCCAGTGAGCTTGTTCATTGGAACTTGGATCTTGTACCCAGAGTTTACATAATTTGCTCCATTTTCGCCTATAGGCGCTAATGTTAAAAATTTTTGAACTGTTCAAAATTGAACAAAAAAATGTTCAAATCAAAAAGTAAAATATGCAAATGAGATGTCCTCGCCGAGATCTTTCGAATGCAAGAAGAATTTTTCCAATCGGACAATTCGTTCAGAAGTTATTAGGGGGGGGGGGGCAGACCGACAGACAGACAGACCGACCGACACACTTTTTCCCCATCTCAAAACCCTACTTTCAATTTTTTTATTTTTCAATCTTTATTTAATTACTTAACTTATTTTTGACTTTTCTTGATTTCTAACGATATTTTCACGATACATTAAGCCTTCTTTCATGCTTTATTATTATTATTATTTTTTTAATTTTACGGGAAAGTAGGCTAACAAAAATAAAAAAGAACAATGACATCAGTATAAATTATTAACTCAGGGCGTTCCAAGCCGCCCAATAGCGCTCCCAAATAAGCAAAAGTTAAATTCTCCTTATTCAGCAATATTTAATTTACATTTTATTGAGAAATGAGGGTTTAAAAAAATAATAAAATTAAAAAACATGGGGAGGGAGAAAAAATAAAATACCCATTTAATACTTGAACGCATAAGATTATGAAATTTTATTTTTTTTCTCTACTCATTAAAGTCCCAGGTGCACCAAAGTATACGTGCAGAAATTACTAGGACTGGGCGATATATCGCAAAATACCGGTATTACACATTCATCGCGATGTTCGATTACACATTGCTGTATCTTTCGATATATCGTGATTGGCGATATATCACGGTATATCGCGGTCCGATATATCACGGTTTATCATGACTGACGGTGATACCGGTTTCCGATACATCACGGTTAATCGTGACTGACGGTGATACCGGTTTCCGATACATTACGGTTTATCGTGACTGACGGTGAT
Source organism: Octonoba sinensis (assembly GCA_038502835.1). Taxonomy (NCBI): domain Eukaryota; kingdom Metazoa; phylum Arthropoda; class Arachnida; order Araneae; family Uloboridae; genus Octonoba; species Octonoba sinensis. The sequence goes on along the minus strand of CM076606.1, from coordinate 7,778,345 downwards.
ACCGGATTCTTCGTAAGCTCTTGTTCTTTGCTTTTCCTGACGCGGGGGAAAACCACTGGGGAAAACATGTGCTGCCGGCGTTTGCCGATGAAATCATTGTGGCGCGTCTTTGCACGTAGGTCACGGTCTTTGCCCAGGAAATCGTTGTCGGCGTTCCTTCGTGTGTTGGTTCTTTTTTTCGAAACGTTAGCGTGGCGTGTGCATTCCTAACTTCTGACTTGGGTCTGCTAACGGCAATAATGGGAAGTGATGGGGTTCTTTATGATTAGGAAAATATTTCGTTTCCTTTGTTTTTTATTAATTGACAAGCGGTAAACGCTCGGTAAAATGAAATGTGTTTTTTTTTCTTTTTACTAAAATAGGTTAAAATCTGCAACATGCCTTAAGCCTTAAGTGATTTATTTATTTATTTATTTGTTGTATTTACGTTTGTAAATGGTATTTAAGACTTTCTTAATGCATGAAAAATATATTTGATAAGTTTGAAAAAACAAGATGTATGTTTTTGAATTAATCTTAAAATAATTCATTCATTCTCTTTTACAACAAAAATGTTGTTCAGTTTCTGAAAAAGTTCAACCGAAAACAAGTTATTTCCTTTTACAAAATAGGAAACACTTGTATAGTACATTTTCACAAACAGTTTACTAATAGTAAAATTATAAATTTGTGTTCGGTAAATCTGTGTAACGGCAATTTGTCTGTATTTTTTTAATGCGTTATTAATGCGTGATTCTTCTAACTTCATGAAATAAGTAGATGTTTTAGCTATTATTATTAAAAGAAGAAGATGGAAAACTGTTGTCTTTTTGAATACAATGCGATAATATTCTCCGAAAGTGTTATTTTTTCGTGAACATCTCCCCCCCCCCTTTTAAATAGTGAAGCTACAGCAGTGGCGTACTCCAGCATGGGTGTCAGCACTCCCCCCTCCCACAAAAAGAAAAAGAATGTTGGGTTGAATAACTTGTAGTTTTGCAGTTTATATAAAAAATCTGGAGCAGCTACTTTTTTTGCGTTGCTTCGCTCCGACATCTAAATACTTTCTCTGGATCCACTGCAGCTCCGCTCCCCCCCCCCCCCCTAGTAACGTTACTGATATATACATGTACATACACATACGTATATATTTCCCGTAAATTCAGTAAACCCCCTGATTTGGCCGATCTACGCGGGGAGAGGAGGGGCGAAATAAGATCGTAGGAAAATAAAATGCTGCACAGTTTAATTTGACAGAGGTCGTGTTTACTCCTATAGAACTAAGATTTTTGAAGTGCCATTTCATAGTAAGGATGTTTAAAAAATCTTCTTATTTTCGAATTGAAGAATGGATTGCAATTGCCTTAAAAACGTAAATACCTAACCTAATATAATACATATAGTTGAAAACGAAATATTTAAATATCTTTGCTAATTGATATGAATAGTTGGCTCTTTTTCTCTCACGTTTTATTTTCAACTTGTGACTAATGCAAACATCCTTTTAGCACATGTTTAGGTCCACGAACAATGGTTGTTTTTCCCCAGACGGAGTTTTTGAGCTTCGAGCTTCTGCAGCATTCTAGTATTTTCACAGACTATATTTTTGCATCTAGAAGCTCCCTATCGTGTTGAAAAAGGGATTCCAAGCAATCCGGAAACATGGCAGCATTTTAATGCTTAATTGTGCTTTCTTAACTTGAAATTTGTTTTTATTACACTGTTTGATGGACGAGAAAAAATTCCGCTTGCTTCGGCTCTTAGCTAAATTGATAGCAAAGGGAACAGTTTTTGTGTTGAGCTTGGGGGGGGGGGGGGATAATCGTTTATTATTATGGTTACACTTCGGAAGATTGTGACGCCGTACCACATCACTTAATGTTGCAATCTGTCAGACTGATAGTCTGTGAAATTGTTCTAATTTCATTCTCATGCAGTTGAAAGCGAAATGGAGAGCTACTATGTCTGGTAGTACTGAGTTATTGTTTATTTTCGCTAAATTGTGTGTTATAATTTGGAGCGTTTTATCAAAATCCATGAATAAATTATTTTTTGTTTTGTAAAAATATAATATATTAACGCATCGATTTACTTATGTTACTTTCTAAAAAAGAAAAAAAAAATACTTTTTATCTACCACTTGAGAAAACACTGCATGCGAAGTAAAAATGCGTATGTCGGCGCTGATACTTACGTAAGTCAGCCACATTTGGTTCTGTAAATTTGCCATTTTGGGTCAGGATCCGGCATAGCACCGGCCCCGAGCATACCGAAGTTGGGGCTCGGTACTGTATTATTATTATTGGTGTTCTATAAATGACTTTTAATAAAAGAATTTCTTTTTTGTATTTCCTTATCTGAAAGTTGAAATTAATATTTTTAAAATACTGAAAATAAAATTTAGGGAATATTTAAAGATAGTAAATTAAGCATTTTTTTTTTACTCATTGTCTGTCTTTTGCGATTGCGATTTCTGTAAAAGGTTTTTTTTTTCTAATTTGCTAATTATTTCTTCTTTATAATTACAATGTCAATCAAAGGGGGGGGGGGGAGGTTAATCGGTATTTTCACCTAAAGGAAATTCGCGGGAAGAAAGGGGAGGGGGGCGTGCGCTCGTTCGCTCGTAATTCAATTTCCGAAATAATAGGGCTCGACCGATGGCATTTTTGGGCCGATGCCGATTGTTGGCCGATTGTTACGAGGTCGGCCGATGGCCGATTGCCGATTATTTTCCTCTTCGGCCGATGGAAAAAATTCGCTTTTAAGCACTATGCTTATCAAAAATGTCACATAAGTCATTTATTTATTTTAATGTTTATAAAAACATAAATGCATTATTCAAGCACCATAAAACTGTTACTGTTTGGAAGAAGTTTTCATAATAATTAAAACTAAAAGAATCACTCGCGATTCTAGTAAAGTAATTAAAACTATTTGGTGGTAAAAAAAATAGCTATATCAGAGGATTTTTAATTATTTTTTCTTATCCTTTCAAAAGAAGTCAACTACTATTGGATCGGATCGGGTCTTCTTCCCTTTCCTCCGCAGCTGCTTTTATTTTCTTATTTTTGTTTTCATGGGGAGGAATGTAGATGTTATAATACAGGCTAACAAATAATGTGGGTTTGTATCTAACAAAATTGTCAACACCCCTCGGATTTTTTTCTTAATTTTTCCTCCGTTTTTGAAAGAAAAGCTGGAACGATTCTGTTTATTTTTTATTATAAAAATTATTTTAACTAAAAATAGATCTTTTTATAAAATATAAATAAAATATTAAAAAGTTTCGCTAGCAGTAACCCCCCCCCCCCAATGTTCATAACCAAGAAATACTGAATATTACTTCAAGAACAGACGTGAGATTTTTTTGTCATTACCAATAAATGAAGGGGCCGTCTTAAGAACCAATCTTATTAGCTTTTTTTCTTGTGAGTTGAAAATTACACTAAAATACCAGACATATTCTTTATATTTTTATGAGCACAATGTAAGGTCACCGAAATAAACCAATATTTTGTAACGTGAAAAATATTTTGAGCACGAGCAGTTTTCTGTTGACAAATAATCTTCTGAAAAAACACGTGATCAATTATAAAAATTAAGATGTATTTAAAAAAAAAAATATATATATATATATATATATATACATATATTACATATATATATATATATATATACTAGATATATACACGTTGTCAATTTTTGAAATAAAGAAATTGTAGCATTTTTATTAAGATATTATTCCACCCTGTCTCGCGAACTCGTTTTTTAAGAATTACGTTTTTGAAAATTGCAAGTCGAACTTGAACCACATAAAATTTTGATCAATAAACATTTATATACTGAAGAATTGATTCATATTTTTTATCAATATGTTCAATGTTGTAAACTAACAATAAATCTAAAAGAACAAGAAATATTCGAAACTGAAAGCAGATGCAACGAGATTGTTGTACAACAGCAGAAAAACTGTCAACTGTCGTAACACGTGGCATCGAAGCAAAAAAAAAAAAAAAATAATTATGCTTAAAAAACGGGGTTGTTTACACAGGGAAAAATTAAAATAACTATCGTATAAAAATTAAGATGTATTTTGAAAAAAATATGCATTGATCAATCTTTGAAAATAAAGAAATGCTAGCATTTTTACTAAGGTATTATTAAATCCTGTCGCGCGAGCTCGCATTTTGAGAATTCAATTTTCGAAAATTGCAAGTCGAACCTTGACACATAAAATTTCGATCAATAAACATTCATACTGGAAAATCGTTTCTTATTTTTGATCATTTTTTTTTCTATGTTGTAAACTAAAAATAAAATAATGAGAATAACCGCACACTAAAAGTAGATGCAACGAGATTGCTGCACAATTGCAAAAAAACTGTAACACGTGGTATGGAAGAAGGAGAAAAAAAAAAACGGCTAAGAGAAAAAAGTTTAAGCGGGTAAAATTATTATCGTACTTTCATTGAGTTGACTTTGTATTGTTTACAATTTCGGAATAATAAGAAACAGAACAAACTAAAAGCAGATGGTATAAGATTATTGCGCAATGACATCTAATGCACTAAGTCATTATTGAGGACAAAATGAGGCAACTAACCTAGTGCGAATAACAAATAGCACTCATATGACGCCTCTATTACTTTTACTTTAAGGGGGGAAATGCGTGTAAAAGTCTAAAAAAATTAATTTTTTTTCTTCATAAATCGATTCTACAACTATTCAATAATATACCTTGAAAATTTCAAAGCAAAATTCCAAGTCGTTTAAAAGTTATAAGCATTTGAGTGAGCGCCCCTTTTGGAGCAGTTGAGCAGGTAGTCCCTCATGAATGACCTGAAGGGTATTAGAGAACGTTAGCAGATGTCCTTTTATTTTTTTTAACAATTGAGACCTTGGATAGAAATTTCTATAAGTATTAGTATCGATAAGTATTAAAAAAAAAGATTCATTATTGCCTTAAATTTCCCTTCAATACCACTCTTCTCTTCAAACGCGTTTTTCTCGAAATTACTTTTTCGAATTTGCGTACACTCTAGCTCCCAAAGTTTTTGATCAATCCTTATCAAATTTAGCATACATTTTCTTTATATATACGCGCTTTAGTTGAACTAGAATCATAAACATCTCTTTACTTGTACTTTTTTATTGTAAGAAAAGAACAATAATAATTAAAAAAAAAAACGGTTAAAAATCGTATTTAATTTCCCCATTCAAAAAAAAAGAAGAAATTTTTGGAGTTTTTTTTTGTGATGATTTTGACCTGAAGGGTATTAGAGAACGTTAGCAGATGTCTTTTAATATTTTTTTTTTTAACACTTGAGACCTCGGATAGCAATTTATATAAGTATTAGTATGCATTAAAAAAATTGATTCATTACTACCTTAAATTTACCTTCAATACCACTCTTTTTTTCAAACGCGTTTTTCTCGAAACTACTTTTTTCGAATTTGCGTACTCTAGCTCGCAAAGTTTTTGATCAATCCTTATCAAATTTAGCATACATTTTCTTCATATATACACGCTTTAGTTGAACTAGAATTACAAACATATCTTTATTTTTACTTTTTTTATTGTAAAAAAAAGAATAAAAGAACGGTTAAAAATGTTAATTAATCTTCCCATTCTAAAGAAAAAAAGAAATTTTCAATTTTTTGTGACGATTTTAGTTCAACTAGAAGAGACACTGATAAAAAAAGTTGATTTAAAAAAAAATTGATTTTAGATAAAAATTGTGCCCTCCAGGATGTACGCAAACTGCCGACCCGGGTGGCGATTACAGTGTGCAGCAGCCGATATCTCCCGGATTTTTCAAGAAAAATGTTTGAAAATTCCAGTAAATGTTCCTCAATCTATCTATAAAATGACCTCAAAATCTCAATAAAATATATTTATTCTTTATACGTTAAAAAAATTCATAAAAATTGCTCTTAATACGCCGTTTTACACGTATTTCCCCCTTTAACATGTTCTATTTCGCTAGCATTCTGTTCAAAGAGAAATAATTTCAATAATGAAGGTTTTCGGGCAGCGATCGATTAAACTATTTTCCCGAATATTTTATCAAATACACTTTGTAGAATGACATTATTTTTGTGCTTTTTTTTTTTAACTGATGTGCTGCCTGTTATTGTCTGGAAGCAGAAATTTAGCTATTTAGAGGAAAAAAGTAAGTTAAAGACAGAGAATGTTTTCTGGAAAGTTGTCCCTGCGAAAAGCATCGGCCTTGCATCGGCTTTTCGATGTTTTTTAAGGCCGATGGGCCGATGTTTTTATAAAGTTAACATCGGCTGCCGATGCCGATGGCCGACGGCAACTTTGTTGAACAATCGGCGCCGATGCATCGGTCGAGCCTTACGAAATAATTATTTTCACTTTTAAACTTGGTAATGTATGTAAGTTGTTTTCAATAAAAATGATGTCTATATACTTGGAAGTACTATGTCATTTTGAGAGAAGCATTTATTTTTTTCAAAATTTATCTCTACTAATAATAAAGCAGTAAGTATGTGTGTGTGTCTGTATACGGCGTAGGGCCCAGACCGTCCAGCAGATTTTCATGAAATTTGGCACGAAATTAGTTTGGAACATGGGGGTGTGCACCTCGGAGAGTTTTTTCTGAAATTCGAATTTGTTCTTCTTTTAATCCATTTTATAGCCGAAAGTTTCATAAAATAGTCATTTTCTATGGGAAGAAATTATCGCATCGCTTCGAGCTTGATACCGTTGAAAAGCGCGTGAAAAACTACCCCGGAAGGAGTTTCGCTCTGCGTGCGAAAATTCGAAGCCTTTAAATTACCTAGAAAAGAAGTTATAAGCATTTTTCTCTGCAGTTCGAAATTATTTTTTCACGGTAATTAACTTTAATTTTCATTGTTACCATGCCGACTGACTATTAATCCTTTTCTTTAACGAATTAAAATTTTTGCAGTTTTTAGTATTTTGAGAAGCAGCCGATTTTTAGCCTACTTTCCCGTAAAAGTAAAAGAAAATAATAATAAAGCATAAAAGAAGGCTTAATGTATCGCGAAAATATCGTTAAAAAACAAGAAAAGTCAAAAATAAGTGAAGTAATTAAATAAAGATTGAAAAATAAACAAGAAGTTCCGTCTAGAACTATACGAGCCTACTTTCCCGTATACACCAAATTCAAATTTATAATCTAGCTATCTCTTTCTCTCTCTTTCTTATTTATCTTTAGTTCTAATTATTGAAAATATACCTTTTTCAACGGATAATACATATTCATTCACTCACTCATTCATTCTTTCATTTATTCAGCTATGCATTTATTCATTCATTCGTTACCTCATTCAAGTGTTTATTCATTCATTTACGCATTCATGTATTTATTCACTCATTTATTTATATTTTCATTTATTCAATAAATTATTCATTCATTCTTTTCCTCATTCCTTTATTCATTGATTTATTCTTTCACTCTTTCATTTATTCATTCATTCATTATTTCACTCATTGAGTCACTGAGAAATATCCTTGAAAATCCCGATCAAAAAATTTCATAGCAAAATAGGCTCGTAAGTTCTGGATAAACTTTCTATTTCTACATGTTCTACGTTATAAGAGCTTTCCGATAAAGTTTGTTCCAAGCAAATCGGTCCGTTAGATCAGGATTTATATAGGGTTGAAATTTCCCCGTAAGCTCTGTGTTAATTTTTTGAACTGTTCAAAAATGAACAAAAACTGTTCAAATCAATATTTCACGCCGAGAACTCCTTTCAATAAGCTTGCAATAGGAACTTGGCTCTTGTGCCCAGAGTTTACAGTATTTGCTTCAATTTTGTCCATAGGCGCTAATGTTAAAATTTTTTGAACTGTTCAAAATTGAACAAAAAATTCTTCAAATCAAAAAATATTTTCTTTCGAGAACTTTTTAGTAATCTTGTTCATAAGAACTCGACTCTTATGCCCAGAGTTTACATAATTTGCTTCACTTTTGCCCATAGGAGCTAATGTTAAATTTTTTTGAAATGTTCAAAATTGAACGAAATATTGTTTCAAAAGTAAAATATAGAAATGAGATGTCCTCGCCGAGATCTTTCGAATGCAAAAAGAATTTTTTGAATCGGACAATTCGTTCAAAAGTTATTAGGGGGGGACAGACCGACAGACCGACAGACAGACAGACCGACAGACACACTTTTTCCCCATCTCAATACCCTACTTTCAAATTTTTTATTTTTCAATCTTTATTTAATTACTTCACTTATTTTTGACTTTTCTTGATTTTTAACGATATTTTCACGATACATTAAGCCTTCTTTCATGCTTTATTATTATTTTTTTTTACTTTTACGGGAAAGTAGGCTAAAAATTTGAAAGTAGGGTATTGAGATGGGGAAAAAGTGTGTCTGTCGGTCTGTCGGTCTGTCTGTCTGTCGGTCTGTCTGTCTGTCGGTCTGTCTGTCGGTCTGTCTGTCTGTCGGTCTGTCGGTCTGTCCCCCCTAATAACTTTTGAACGAATTGTCCGATTGGAAAAATTCTTTTTGCATTCGAAAGATCTCGGCGAGGACATCTCATTTCTATATTTTACTTTTTGATTTGAACAATTTTTTGTTCAATTTTGAACAGTTCAAAAAATTTTAACATTAGCGCCTATGGACAAAATTGAAGCAAATTCTGTAAACTCTGGGCACAAGAGCCAAGTTCCTATTGCAAGCTTATTGAAAGGAGTTCTCGGCGTGAAATATTGATTTGAACAGTTTTTGTTCATTTTTGAACAGTTCAAAAAATGAACACAGAGCTTACGGGGAAATTTCAACCCTATATAAATCCTGATCTAACGGACCGATTTGCTTGGAACAAACTTTATCGGAAAACTCTTATAACGTAGAACATGTAGAAATAGAAAGTTTATCCAGAACTTACGAGCCTATTTTGCTATGAAATTTTTTGATCGGGATTTTCAAGGATATTTCTCAGTGACTCAATGAGTGAAATAATGAATGAATGAATAAATGAAAGGGTGAAAGAATAAATCAATGAATAAATGAATGAGGAAAAGAATGAATGAATAAATTATTGAATAAATGAAAATATAAATAAATGAGTGAATAAATACATGAATGCGTAAATGAATGAATAAACACTTGAATGAGGTAACGAATGAATGAATAAATGCATGGCTGAATAAATGAAAGAATGAATGAGTGAGTGAATTAATATGTATTATCCGTTGAAAAAGGTATATTTTCAATAATTAGAACTAAAGATAAATAAGAAAGAGAGAGAAAGAGATAGCTAGATTATAAATTTGAATTTGGTGTATACGGGAAAGTAGGCTCGTATAGTTCTAGACGGAACTTCTTGTTTTGGATTTTGATTATTATTTTTTTAAAGCGATCGGAGATTTATTTCCTGCGGCGCACAGGCGGTTGATAGTTTTATTTTGATTTCCTTATTTTGACATGTATTTTACGGGACCATTTTCCATACTGCACAGGGGTTTTTAAAAGAAATGTTATTCATTCATTCATTTATTCATTCATTCGTTACCTCATTCAAGTGTTTATTCATTCATTTACGCATTCATGTATTTATTCACTCATTTATTTATATTTTCATTTATTCAATAATTTATTCATTCATTCTTTTCCTCATTCATTTATTCATTGATTTATTCTTTCACTCTTTCATTTATTCATTCATTCATTATTTCACTCATTGAGTCACTGAGAAATATCCTTGAAAATCCCGATCAAAAAATTTCATAGCAAAATAGGCTCGTAAGTTCTGGATGAACTTTCTATTTCTACATGTTCTACGTTATAAGAGCTTTCCGATAAAGTTTGTTCCAAGCAAATCGGTCCGTTAGATCAGGATTTATATAGGGTTGAAATTTCCCCGTAAGCTCTGTGTTAATTTTTTGAACTGTTCAAAAATGAACAAAAACTGTTCAAATCAATATTTCACGCCGAGAACTCCTTTCAATAAGCTTTCAATAGGAACTTGGCTCTTGTGCCCAGAGTTTACAGAATTTGCTTCAATTTTGTCCATAGGCGCTAATGTTAAAATTTTTTTAACTGTTCAAAATTGAACAAAAAATTGTTCAAATCAAAAAGTAAAATATAGAAATGAGATGTCCTCGCCGAGATCTTTCGAATGCAAAAAGAATTTTTCCAATCGGACAATTCGTTCAAAAGTTATTAGGGGGGGACAGACCGACAGACCGACAGACAGACAGACCGACAGACAGACAGACCGACAGACAGACAGACTGACAGACCGACAGACACACTTTTTCCCCATCTAATACCCTACTTTCAAATTTTTTATTTTTCAATCTTTATTTAATTACTTCACTTATTTTTGACTTTTCTTGATTTTTAACGATATTTTCACGATACATTAAGCCTTCTTTCATGCTTTATTATTATTTTTTTTTACTTTTACGGGAAAGTAGGCTAAAAAGGCTGCCTATGAGAGCTATTTATTGTCATTTAGGAAGCATAAAATTTTTTTAATTTCCTGCCAGGGGCGCCCCTAGGCCCCCAGGGGTGTGCAGTGAGGGGGCGCAAAATCTTCAGTTGTCGCCGGGCGCTGAAAGCCCTAGCTACGCCTCTGCAAATCACAGCTCCGAATTGGCCAATTCACAACAGCCCCCCGATGAATCGGAACAAACCAGTGAAGACGACATGGCTGTCGACGAACTCTCCTCGCGGGAAATTGCAGACATCCTATCCATTGTTGAACATATCCTGCGAGAAAATCTCCTCTCCACAGTCCAAAATCAAGAATTAGTTCAGTATTTCCTTGACGCCTACTCGCTGCTTGGACAGGAAAATGTAGCGGACTCTCAAGTGGCTATCACCCTAGTTAGTTGATCTTACCCTAGTATTGGGTAAGATCACTCCTCTTTCACACTTTGTCAGTAGGTACGCTGATCTCTACTCTGACAACTTTGAAACTCCTACAAAAACTAGAAAAACTCCCCCCCCCCCCCTTACAATCCTGTACCTACCGACACTAATAATAAATTCATGCCCCTTAACGAGCAATTACTAACCGGTACTAATACTAACTCAAGTCCAGTTAATAACATCCCACCCATTGTAATTACCCCCCACCTACCTACTATACTGAGTTCCTGGAGAAAATCCACAGCTTCACCCCTGACTTTAAAATTAAAATCTCTAGAAGTAATGAATGTTTCATTCTGATCCCCAATATTCAAGACCGCACTAACGTGCTAAATTACTTTAGGGATAATAAGGTTGAGTACTATATTAAGACTAAGCCTGCTGAAAATTTAAAGAAATACGTTATTCGTGGTCTCCCAGTTACTGCAGCCACTCAATCCATCCATACGGAATTAACTTCCCTCAACTTTGATGTCCATAAAGTTTCACAAATGTCAGGAAAAAATAAGAGACCCTTTCCCCTATTCCCATTACAACTCACGGACAAACCTGCTAACGATTCCATTCTCCAACTTAATAATCTGTTATATACCTCCATCAAAATTGAACCTTACAAAAAGAGAAGGCCCTTCATTCAATGCTTCAATTGCCAGGGATTTGGGCATCTCGCCACTAACTGTTTTAAGAAAGCTAAATGCACTATTTGTGCTGGTGAACACCCCCGTAAAGATTGCCCCAATCCCAAGGACCCCACCAAACTAAAATGCACTAACTGTGGCGAAAGCCACACCTCCTCTTATCGCGGATGCAAAGCCTTCCCCAGAATTAAAATCAATCTGGATAAAAATAAGCCCATTAATAGGAAGACTTTCGACTCAAAACCCTTAGACCCGTCCCGAACTTTTTCCAATGTCTTGAACCCTCCAACTCCCCATTCTCAGTCAGGCAATAACTCTCACAAGGAATTATTGGAACTTCTCAATGTTATTAAAGAAATTCAATCTTTCTTTAATATTAAGGACCTTTTACAAAAGTTTAGAAAAAATTTGCCTGAGCTTAAAAAGCAATCTGGTACCATTGAAAAGCTGCTCCTCTTAGGACAAGCCTTTATGGACTAGTTCCTTACCTATACCCTCTCTTTTTATTTTTTCTATTGAAAAATAAAAAATTTGAAAGTAGGGTTTTGAGATGGGGAAAATGTGTGTCTGTCGGTCTGTCTGTCGGTCTGTCCCCCCCCTAACAACTTTTGAACGAATAGTCCGATTCGAAAAATTCTTTTTGCATTCGAAAGATCTAGGCGAGGACATCTCATTTCCATATTTTACTTTTTGAACACTTTTTCGTTCAATTTTGAACAGTTCAAAAAAATTTAACATTAGCGCCTATGGGCGAAAATGAAGCAAATGATGTAAACTCTGGGTACAAGATCCATGTTCCAATGAACAAGATTACTGGAAGAATCTCTTGGCGTGAAATATCAATTTGAAGTTTTTGTTCATTTTTGAACAGTTCAAAAAATTAACATAGCGCCTACGGGGAAATTTCAACCCTATATAAATCCTGATCTAACGGACCGATTTGCTTGGAACAAACTTTATCGGAAAGCTCTTATAACGTAGAACATGTAGAAATAGAAAGTTTATCCAGAACTTACGAGCCTATTTTGCTATGAAATTTTTTGATCGGGATTTTCAAGGATATTTCTCAGTCACTCAATGAGTGAAATAATGAATGAATGAATAAATGAAAGAATGAAAGAATAAATCAATGAATAAATGAATGAGGAAAAGAATGAATGAATAAATTATTGCATAAATGAAAATATAAATAAATGAGTGAATAAATACATGAATGCGTAAATGAATGAATAAACACTTGAAAGAGGTAACGAATGAATGAATAAATACATGGCTGAATAAATGAAAGAATGAATGAGTGAGTGAATGAATATGTATTATCCGTTGAAAAAGGTATATTTTCAATAATTAGAACTAAAGATAAATAAGAAAGAGAGAGAAAGAGATAGCTAGATTATAAATTTGAATTTGGTGTATACGGGAAAGTAGGCTCGTATAGTTCTAGACGGAACTTCTTGTTTACTTTTACGGGAAAGTAGGCTAAAAAAAAATAATAATAAAGCATGAAAGAAGGCTTAATGTATCGTGAAAATATCGTTAAAAATCAAGAAAAGTCAAAAATAAGTGAAGTAATTAAATAAAGATTGAAAAATAAAAAATTTGAAAGTAGGGTATTGAGATGGGGAAAAAGTGTGTCTGTCGGTCTGTCTGTCGGTCTGTCCCCCCCCCCCCCCTAATAACTTTTGAACGAATTGTCCGATTGGAAAAATTCTTTTTGCATTCGAAAGATCTCGGCGAGGACATCTCATTTCTATATTTTACTTTTTGATTTGAACATTTTTTTGTTCAATTTTGAACAATTCAAAAAATTTTAACATTAGCGCTTATGGAGAAAATTGAAGCAAATTCTGTAAACTCTGGGCACAAGAGCCAAGTTCCTATTGAAAGCTTATTGAAAGGAGTTCTCGGCGTGAAATATTGATTTGAACAGTTTTTGTTCATTTTTGAACAGTTCAAAAAATTAACACAGAGCTTACGGGGAAATTTCAACCCTATATAAATCCCGATCTAACGGACCGATTTGCTTGGAACAAACTTTATCGGAAAGCTCTTATAACGTAGACCAGGTAGAAATAGAAAGTTTATACAGAACTTACGAGCCTATTTTTCTATGAAATTTTTTGTTTGGGATTTTCAAGGATATTTCTCAGTGACTCAATGAGTGAAATAATGAATGAATGAATAAATGAAAGAGTGAAAGAATAAATCAATGAATAAATGAATGAGGAAAAGAATGAATGAATAAATTATTGAATAAATGAAAATATAAATAAATGAGTGAATAAATACATGAATGCGTAAATGAATGAATAAACACTTGAATGAGGTAACGAATGAATGAATAAATGCATGGCTGAATAAATGAAAGAATGAATGAGTGAGTGAATGAATATGTATTATCCGTTGAAAAAGGTATATTTTCAATAATTAGAACTAAAGATAAATAAGAAAGAGAGAGAAAGAGATAGCTAGATTATAAATTTGAATTTGGTGTATACGGGAAAGTAGGCTCGTATAGTTCTAGACGGAACTTCTTGTTAATTAATTAATCAATTAATTTATTTTTTGAATTTTGATTATTCTTTTTTTGAAACGAATTAAAATACTGCACAAGGTTTTTTTTAAAGAAATGTTATCCTTTATAGCGATTTTTGTTACTCCAACTTATTATTACTATTTATATTTTTATTTATTCAATTTTTTTCTCCAGTGAATTAGCAAACATGTTATTTGTCTATTTGGGCTCAGATGAAAGGTTTTTACGCTTTCAAAGCTTTTCTTGCTGCTGTTAGTTTCTGCAAGCAACAAAATTTCGTCTTTCTGTTTTGCTGTCAATGAAAAATAGATAACAAGAAGTTCTGTCTAGAACTATACGAGCCTACTTTCCCGTATACACCAAATTCAAATTTATAATCTAGCTATCTCTTTCTCTCTCTTTCTTATTTATCTTTAGTTTTAATTATTGAAAATATACCTTTTTCAACGGATAATACATATTCATTCACTCACTCATTCATTCTTTCATTTATTCAGCCATGCATTTATTCATTCATTCGTTACCTCATTCAAGTGTTTATTCATTCATTTACGCATTCATGTATTTATTCACTCATTTATTTATATTTTCATTTGTTCAATAATTTATTCATTCATTCTTTTCCTCATTCATTTATTCATTGATTTATTCTTTCACTCTTTCATTTATTCATTCATTCATTATTTCACTCATTGAGTCACTGAGAAATATCCTTGAAAATCCCGATCAAAAAATTTCATAGCAAAATAGGCTCGTAAGTTCTGGATAAACTTTCTATTTCTACAAGTTCTACGTTATAAGAGCTTTCCGATAAAGTTTGTTCCAAGCAAATCGGTCCGTTAGATCAGGATTTATATAGGGTTGAAATTTCCCCGTAAGCTCTGTGTTAATTTTTTGAACTGTTCAAAAATGAACAAAAACTGTTCAAATCAATATTTCACGCCGAGAACTCCTTTCAATAAGCTTTCAATAGGAACTTGGCTCTTGTGCCCAGAGTTTACAGAATTTGCTTCAATTTTGTCCATACGCGCTAATGTTAAAATTTTTTGAACTGTTCAAAATTGAACAAAAAATTGTTCAAATCAAAAAGTAAAATATAGAAATGAGATGTCCTCGCCGAGATCTTTCGAATGCAAAAAGAATTTTTTGAATCGGACAATTCATTCAAAAGTTATTAGGGGGGGACAGACCGACAGACAGACAGACCGACAGACCGACAGACACACTTTTTCCCCATCTCAATACCCTTCTTTCAAATTTTTTATTTTTCAATCTTTATTTAATTACTTCACTTATTTTTGACTTTTCTTGATTTTTAACGATATTTTCACGATACATTAAGCCTTCTTTCATGCTTTATTATTATTATTTTTTTACTTTTACGGGAAAGTAGGCTAAAAACTAATTATAGTAAAAATGTATTAATTAAAACTATTGCAATGGATTATAATCGTCCTTTTTGTGTGGGTGCTTGAACTAAACAAACAGAATGCGTTTTCTTTTAAATGTTTTCTTTTTCGTTTCTTTCTTTCGTTTTTCTATTTTTTAGCCTACTTTCCCGTAAAAGTAAAAAAAAATAATAATAAAGCATGAAAGAAGGCTTAATGTATCGTGAAAATATCGTTAAAAATCAAGAAAAGTCAAAAATAAGTTAAGTAATTAAATAAAGATTGAAAAATAAAAAATTTGAAAGTAGGGTTTTGAGATGGGGAAAAAGTGTGTCTGTCGGTCTGTCTGTCTGTCGGTCTGTCCCCCCCCCCCTAATAACTTTTGAACGAATTGTCCGACTCGAAAAATTCTTTTTGCATTCGAAAGATCTCAGCGAGGACATCTCATTTCCATATTTTACCTTTTGATTTGAACAATTTTTTGTTCAATTTTGAACAGTTCAAAACATTTTAACATTAGCGCCTCTGGGCGAAAATGAAGCAAATTATGTAAAATTTGGGTACAAGATCCAAGTTCCCATGAACAAGCTCACTGGAAGAAGTTCTTGGCGTGAAATATTGATTTGAACAATTTTTGTTCATTTTTGAACAGTTCAAAAAAAATTAACATACCGCCTACGGGGAAATTTCAATCCTATATAATTCCTGATCTAACGGACCGATTTGCTTGGAACAAACTTTATCGGAAAGCTCTTATGACGTAGAACATGTACAAATAGAAAGTACATCCAGAACTAAGGAGCCTATTTTCCTATGAAATTTTTTGATCGGGATTTTCAAGAATATTTTTGAATCAATGAATGATTAAATGAATAAGCAAAATAATGAATGAATAAATGAGTGACTAAATACATGAATGACTTAATGAATGAATGATTGAATGTCTAGTAACCGTTGAAAAAGTTATATTTGAACCAATTAAGAACTAAAACTAAATCGAAAGACAGAGAGAGAGAGATAGCTAGATTATAAATTTGAATTCGGTGTATACGGGGAAGTAGGCTCGTATAGTTCTAGACGGAACTTCTTGTTATTGTTTGTTTTGTAAAAACCAATGCCTAAATGTGTAGGATCGCTGGTTGATTGTCATGGGCGGCTAATTTTTATTGATGTGGAATTCATTTTAATAAAATAACATAATTTATACTTTAAAAAGTTATAGCTATATACGCAATGGCGAATCGACTGGTCTTTTCATTTTTTAACACGTGCATAGCCGTGAGGGTACCGCTAGTATTTTCATAGATGTGCAAAAGTTTTGCACATTTTGCGTTTTAAAAACGTTTATTTTATGTATCATTTGTTTTTTATCACAAAGGAAATCTATTATTATTAAAAACGTATTTTAAATACTTAACTAACGCTTGCTACGCAAAGCAGTAGTATTAATCTATTAATATATGTGGAATTGGAACATATTTCATTTTCTCGACTAGTTGGAAATCTATTTCCTCCGTTATAAAGATATTATATAGTCTCGAGTCCCATGAAAAATCTTTTTAAATAGCAAGAAATAACAAACAATAAAACTGATCAGAAAACCAACATTCACGATTAAAATGGAGTTTCTTATTAAAATGCAATTCCAGCTCCTTTTCCCTCCCTCCCAAGGAAAAAACTACAGGCTCATTTTTCGCAGTTACAAATGTTTTCATGACGTCACGTGAAAAAGCAAGAACAAAGATGGAAGAATCCATTATGTCAATTCTTTACGATTGGTGGCGGAAAAAAATCAAAGGAAGAATTTTGATTGGCTGAACATAGAGAAGCTTTCTACGAGGTTCGCAGTTTCTCAAGTTAAATCCGGTGCTCCAAAAGTCTACGTTTGCTTTCCGAAAAAACTGGATTCCGCGTTGTTGTTCGTCTGTTTTCGTAAGGCTTAAAGTTTTGTGAACTTATAATTTGCGATAATGCCGCCTCAGCCGAGTGGAAAGGCCGTCAAAAAGGCTGGAAAAGCCCAGAAAGCTGTCCGTACTGGTGATAAACGTAAGAAAAAGAAGAAGAGGAAGGAAAGTTTTAGTATTTACATCTACAAGGTGTTGAAACAAGTGCACCCTGACACAGGTATTTCAAGTAAAGCCATGTCGATTATGAATAGCTTTGTGAATGATATTTTTGAGCGTATTGCTGCTGAATCGTCTCGTTTAGCTCAGTACAATAAACGGTCAACTATAACTAGCAGAGAAATCCAAACTGCGGTTCGTTTGCTGTTACCTGGAGAACTTGCTAAGCACGCGGTTTCCGAAGGAACGAAAGCCGTAACGAAGTACACCAGCTCCAAATAAAGTGTCTCATTTATTGGTTCTTTTATCGTTTTCGGTCAAGTATTACTTATGCATCTGTAAGCATCATCTTTTATCATTTTTTAACTCGTTCATAATATATTTCTGAATTCGGCTTTGATGTGCTCCTGCATCCAAAATTTGACTTTAAAAACGTGCCTGTTGTTGACAAACATTGAACCGAGGGAACAAGCAATCTCCGTGGAAGGTACTTTGATAGCCATGTGACATTCAGTTGAGATAAAATCCTTTAATATTGATGTAAACTAAATTTAACGTCGTCTAGCTTCAAAGTTTGTGTGATGTGCATTATTTCCTTTGTTGAAATAGTTTTCCTTGTTAACATAATTTTCATCGTTTTATTGACGTTTTACATTCTCTGTTAAAGCTTTTTGCAACGATGATACTAATGTATCTGAAATGTTCTTTTAAAATTTTCACGGATAAGATGTAAGTGTTCATTCCAGTCGTTTGTTTATGGTAAATAAAACTTGATGCAAATGTCCACACTGCTAGCTCATCTTTTAACGTTGTGTTTGTATTCTATTGTTGCTGTTGTGAGATTAGAAGTACTTATGTTTCACTGTTCCCAAGCCATGTAAACTAAAAGAAAACCGCTCTCCATTAGTTTATACTTAAAAATGGAAGCATTTATAGCCATTCTTTCTAGTAATTCATTTATTTTGCAGGTTAATAATGTTTCTTTTATATGCTAATCCAGTTTGAAATCTATTATTCCCGAATAATGTGTTATAAAACTTGTGCAAAAAAAAAAAAGACATTGGGTCTATAGCAGAAAAACATTAGTTTTGGATCTAAAAAATTAGCAAAAATAACTTTGCAAACACACAATTATTTCCTACCTGAAGCACCTTGTCTTAATAAGACTAAAAGCTGAATTTATAGTTCCACAGAACTTGTTTTCATTCAGTTTTGTTAGTAAGTGGTGACTTCATATACTAAAAAAATCTGATCAAAATTAAGATAAAAGAATAACTTTTAAAGTCAAATTTGTAGCTTGGTTATTTTTTGCATTTGGCAAAAGTTCTTGCATGTGTCCATAGTTTCCTTCTTTTGATATGGTACGGAGCTACCAAATAAAAAAATATTCCAATAAAGCACATTAGTTATAAACTTATATTATGAACTATAACAAGTATCTCGTTAGCTTGCATGCAAGTTAAGCTGCAAATAACTTTTTCTTTTGCCTAATTAAAAAAAACAAGCTTACAGATTAAACAAGAACTGGATCTCTCATGTTAAAGCAGAGTCACTCGCATAAAAAGAGAATTTCTGTTTTGAATGCCTTTTCAATCGAATTCTTGTTAAAAGAAAAAGTTTGACAATGTTGATGACAGTTTTGTTTGTGGCACGATTAACATGTTGGTATTCTGGTAAAAGTCGCTATTTCCAAATTTTTAGTTTGAGATATTGTCAATTCAGACTTTTTCGAAGCATTATAATAAAAAGTAAAAATCATTTTGCAGCCCCAATAACTCCTATGGCAGGTTTACTTTTGCAACTTTTAAAATTTGTTTAAATCATCACAAAAATAATCTGAAATTCTAACTTACTGTACTCTGGCACTAACAAATTATAAGCATAAGTCATTTGCATTAATCTCAAGCAAGTAAAAACTTTCTTTTAGGTAGGGATAGTTAAATATGTCTATATCTATTCTTGAAAGAAATTAAAGATACAAGTTATCAAGGTTTTGAAATATAGTTGAACTCTCTTAATACGAAATGTCAAAAATTCGTGAATTTATTCATATTAGTTAGCCATTATTCGTAACATCAGTGAATAAGGCGTGTTGTGAAAAAAAAAAAAGCATCGGGGAAATGCATGTTTATATCTTACAAATAGTTCTTAATATTTAAGAATGATTTGAAGATGGAGGGTTTGATCCCTGAGCAGACTGACTGTCCGAAAGCCAACACCTGCATGAGCTTTATTCTCTACCCAGAAAGATTATACATATGATGCGAAACATGGTTTACAATGACTCAAAATAACAAACAATGTTCTTTAAAAAAAATCCTCTTGCAATCTAGAAAATTTTTCGTGAATAGGTCAGAAATTTCATTCGTTTTAGCCTTTGTAATATGCGTGATATATTTAGTGTAATTAAATTGTAAACCAAACTTAATGAACAAAATGTTAGTTTTAGCCGTGAGCTCGTATCAAGAAACTTCAACTGTATTTGCAATTTTTACAAAATCTGCTTTCTGCTGCGGCTTTGGCCGAACCATCACTTCGAAGTTTTCCAGGTGATGTCAAAGGGTTCCTTCCTCCTGTATGTTAGTTACATTCATAACAAAAACTACAAATTCCATGCTAATCCATAAAAATGTTCCAAGCTAGGGGGGAGGCAATTTCGCCTTCTGATCTCCAGGGCTGCCGGATTTTAGCCAGGCCATAAAAAGCCGGCCGGCCGGCTTTTTTTTGGTTTAAACCAGGGTTGGGTTTTAGCCGTCAAAAACTAGTTTTTGACACGACAGGTTTAAACCGTCAAAAACCCCAATACCATTTAAATACGCTAAAAATAAAAAAAGAAGGCTGTTAATAATAGCAAGATACAGCACTGTTTTTGTTTAATTATAATGTTCCTTAGTTTTAGTATACATTGAATTATAATTAAATATTAATTTATATACTTTCCTCTGTTTATGACTTAATTTTCAATTTTTTTATTTGTATTTCTTTCTGGTGTGCATTTTTTGCATATTTGACAAGAATACAATGCGGAAATGAAGTAAAGCTGTTTTAATGTCAATATTTTTTTGTACTGGTAGGAAAGCATCTTTTAATATACCCCATCCTGAGATAACTACAATACCTTCATTAGGTTTCAATTGTGATGGATTACCTTCTGCTTTTATCCATAAAAAAGTTTAAAAATCTAAATTTATTTCTGCAAAATAGTCGATTAAACCTACACAATTTTAATTACTACAAATATAATTAAGGATTTATTAACTGTACATCTTTGCCGAAAGTAATTAAAAGTATGTATTCACAACAAATTGATTCATTAAATAAGTGTTTGACAATTTCTATTAAAAAAATTGTCACATTATAGTCTATTATCAGTTCACATTCACAAAATATTCTACAAATAGAGTGTATCTCAAGAATGCACTGGCAGGGCACAGCAAATGATGTGTTTTAAGATTTAAAACCCCTCCTACAGGGCATCAGAAAGCAGAAACCCGTGTTTGTGCACTTAAAAAACAATTCATATGAATAAAATCACTCTTAGGCATAGATTCTGGCTTTGCTACAGCAAGAATATATTTTTGTAGTTTATACTCAGCAGTTTTAATGAATTTATGCTGTTTTATTTAAAATTTATTGATTAAAGTATATCCAATTCTGCTAAATCATTTCTTTGCTAATTTTTTTTACAAATTAGGTTTTTGACAGGGAGGTTTTAACCATGGTTAAAACCGTTGCATGTCAAAAACCTGCCAACCTTGGTTTAAACCGCTTAAAAAAGGCCGGATTTTTTAAAATAAAAGCTGGTTTTTATTAAAAAAATTTTTTTCTAAAAAAGTATAAAATAAAAAAATATATTTATATAATAAAAACAATTAAATTATTCTTGCAATAGCAAAATACTTGAAATAAGAATGAAAATTATTTAATAGAATGATATATTACAGAAATATCAAAAAGAAAGTGCTCCTTATTAGAAATTTATTTAGATTCAATGCAATTTGAATGATTTATTTTCAAAGATTTTTTACTGCGAATTCAAAAGTTCACTTCACACTACTATATGAACTAAACATTACGAATCATTTGCCGTATTCTTTAACTAATAATCTTTTGTAGATTTGAAAACTTTTATTTTTGTTTACTTTTTTCAGAACTTCTAGTTCTCTGATCAAAATAAAAGCTATTTGTCAAATCTCTACTAATAATAAAGCAGTAAGTATGTGTGTGTGTCTGTCTGTGTACGGCATAGGGCCCAGACCGTCCAGCGGATTTTCATGAAATTTGGCACGAAATTAGTTTGGAACATGGGGGTGTGCACCTCGGAGAGTTTTTTCTGAAATTCGAATTTGTTCTTCTTTTATTCCAATTTATAGCCGAAAGTTTCATAAAATAGTCATTTTCTATAGGAAGGAATTATCGCATCGTTTCGAGCTTGATACCGTTGAAATGCGCGAAAACTACCCCGGAAAGAGTTTCGTTCTACGTGCGAAAATTCGAAGCCTCTAAATTAACTAGAAAAGAAGTTAGCATTTTTCTCTGCAGTTCGAAATTATTTTTTCACGGTAATTAACTTTAATTTTAATTGTTTCCATGCCGACTGACTATTGATCCTTTTTTCTTTTAACAAATTAAAATTTATTGCTTGCGGTTTTTAGCATTTTGAGAAGCAGCCGATTTTTAATTTATTTCTTTTTTTGGATTTTGATTATTATTTTTTTAAAGCGAATTAAAATTTATTTCCTGCGTCTCACAGGCGATTGATAGCTTTGTTTTGATTTCCTTATTTTGACATGTATTTTACGGGACTATTTTCCATACTGCACAGGGGTTTTTAAAAGAAATATTATCCTTTATAGCAATTTTTGTTATTCCAGCTTATTATTACTATTTATACTTTCATTTATTTACTTTTTTTTCTCCAGTGAATTAGCACATATGTTATTTTCCTATTTGAGCTCGGATGAAAGGTTTATTCCGCTTTCAAATCTTTGCTTGCTGCTGTTTGTTTCTGCAGGCTACAAAATTTCGTCTTTCTGTTTTAAGCCGGGTCCAGACGCTACGTTTTGCACAACCTTTTTTCTGCGCAGTTCAACACATTGCAGATAAAACGTTGCGTGTAGATTGGAAAAGTGCGCAGTTTTGAGTCCGGTGCGAAGACTGTACAGTTGCAGCGATAACTGAGCTAGAAAGCATAGATGTCTTTGAACTGTGCAGACAAATCGGCACATGTAGACGGTAGCACCCCTTTCCGATTCATTTTGTTTCTCAGTTTCAATTCGTCAGGCGACAATGGCCGACTTTCGGCAATGTTCTCGGGAGTTTCTCAAATTTATTGCATTATGCGAAAGTTTCCCACGCGTTTGGCGTGTAAAATCAAAGGAGTATAGTGACAAGGATAAAAAGGGGGAGGCTTATGTGAGTTTAGTGGAAAAAATCAAAGACATTGATGCAACCGGAAACAGAGAACATTTGTAAATAATTAATTCTTTGAGAATTGTTTGCCGGAAATAATTGGCAAAAGTTAATAAATCGATTCGATCTGGGGTTGGAGACGAAATTTACAAGCCATCTCTCTGGTACTTTGATTTGTTACATTTCCTAAATGATCAGGAGACACCAAGGCAGTCTAGGAATACCATGGATGAAAATAAAGAGATGGCAGTTGTCGAACCACCAGAACAGGCAACAAAAAATATTTATTTTATGTAATCATTTGACCACTTTGAACGCCGGGTTCTTCTGAGACGTTCCAGTCTTTTTTTTTAACAGGACACCATGTCATAATTGACCAGAGTAGTATCTCCTTCATGACGATATCGCGCAAAACTGAGTGAAATATAAAGATATCTCTGCACTATGTAGACGCATAAAAAACTGCAACGTTTTCATTCAGTCTTAAGACTGCGCAGACAAAAGGTTGTACAAAACGTAGCGTCTGGACCCGGCTTTGTCAATAAATAATAGATAGAAATTAATTGTACTAAAAATTCATTAATTAAAACTATTCTAATTTATTATAATCTTCCTTTTTGTGTGGGTACTTGAACAAAACAAACAAAATGCGTTTTTTTTTCAAATATTTTCTTTTTTGTTTTATTTCGTTTCTTTCTTTACTTTTTCCTTTTTTATTGTGTGTGTTTTGTAAAAAAAAAATGCTTAAATGTGTAGGATCTCCGGCTGGTTGCCATGGGCAGCTAATCTTTAATTATATGTAATGCTATACATTTTAATAAAATAACATAATTTGCACCTAAAAAAGTTATCACTATATACACAAAGGCAAACCGACTGGTTTTTTCATTTTTTAACACGGGCATAGCCGTGCGGGTACCGCCAGTAAATTGCATAAAATAAAAGATTCCCATCTTGAAGCAGACCACCTGCTCAACATTAAATTGTACTAGAATGATATTCATCTGAAAAAACTTTAATGTTATGTATATTAAAAAATTCCTTATATAAAAGCGAGCCAACTACTCACCACAGACGACTTCTTTTAAATTTTTGCCATGAATAGTGCTGTTGTAAACACCAGTTTAGTTAATTAGGATTATGTAAGTATTTTGTTAAAGGAAATTAGATACTTCAAATCACTGTCTTTCCTACTCTTTTCGCCTTGGGCAAAAGACTTTTTTTGTTTGTAGTGTAAAATATATGATAGAAAAAATTAATGAACACAGTAGTTCTTTATTGCAAGTTTCAGTGTTCTGAATTATTTTAAAGTGATTAAATTCTTAACATTAAAATATCAATTTTAAATGACAAGTAGTACTAGAATCTGTAATAGGATAGCTTCTCATATGTATTAAGATAAGGTATTGTGCTCTACTATAGAATAATTTTATTCTTCTCCCAACCTGAATTTAATTTCCTTCTTCTTTTGTGTTGAAAAAAATAGATTCTGGTTACCTATATTATTCAAGGGCTCAATGAGAGTCTCACGAAATTAAGCACACAATCATGAAAATGGTAATCAGTATTGTAAAATGCATTCAGGTTGTGTAACAAAGTAATTCTGAATCTTATTTTAAATAAACTCCATTAAAAAAAAGATTTGAGCTTCAGTTTCCACAAATTAACAGTAGCAACATAAATTGACATAGTATAGGTGCAAATAAATAGTATTGTGTCTAATGGAAAAAGGCCAATAAAGACCGGCCCTTTTGAAAAAAGACCGGTCTTTTTAATAAAAGCCGGCGGGTCTGGCCTTTTTTTAAAAAAGCCGGCTTTTTCGCAGCCCTGCTGAGCTCCCTAAACCGGTGCTATCTAACTTTTTCCATTTTGCGACCCCATTGCACTTTCACACTAGTATTTTGACACAAAAATAATACTTAAGATTCCAAACTGTTTTTGAATATAACCTCCCACTGTAAGTGTTTATTATTTATAATGTCCAAGGACTAAATATAATTTACAATGGAGTAAGACTGCAAGATTGCATTTTTACCCAAGGTTGGGTTTTAGCCATCAAAAACTAGTTTTTGAGATGTCATTGGTTTACATCAGGTTTTAACCATCGAAAACCCCAATACAATTTAAATATGCTAAAAATAAAAAAAGGCTGTTAATAATAGCAAGATACTGCATTGTTTTTGTTTAATTATAATGTTCCTTAGTTTTAGTATACATTGAATTATAATTAAAATATTAATTTTTATACTTTCTTTGTTTTTCATTTTTTTTTTGCATATCTTTCTGGTGGGGATTTTTTGCATATTTAACAAGAATGCAGGGGGGAAATTAAGAAAAGCTGTTTTAGTGTCACTGTCAATATTTCTTTGTACTGGTAAGGAAAGCATCTTTGAATATGCCCTATCATGGGCAAAGTACTACAT
The DNA here is from genome assembly GCA_038502835.1 of Octonoba sinensis. Taxonomy (NCBI): domain Eukaryota; kingdom Metazoa; phylum Arthropoda; class Arachnida; order Araneae; family Uloboridae; genus Octonoba; species Octonoba sinensis. The sequence goes on along the minus strand of CM076606.1, from coordinate 7,753,022 downwards.
ACTTTCATTAGATTTCAATTGTGATTTATTACTTTCTGCTTCCATCCATAAAAAAGTTTTAAAATGTAAATTCATTTCTGCAAGGTATTAGATTAAAACCTACACAATTTTAACTACTACAAATATAATTAAGAATTTATTAACTGTTCATCCTTGCTGAAAGTAATTAAAAGTATGCATTCACAATAAAATAATTCATTAAATAAGTGTTTGACAATTTCTATTAAAAAACTGTTACATTATAGTCTATTATCAATTCACGTTCATGAAATATTCTATAAATAGAATGTATCTCAAGAATGCACTGGCAGGGCACAGCAAATGTTGTGTTTTAGGACTTAAAACCCCTCCTATAGGCATCAGAAAACAGAAACCCTAATTTGTGCACTTAAAAAATTGATTTTTAAAAAGAGTTCTTATAAACAAGATCACTCTCATTCATAGATTCATACATATATTTTTGTAATTTATACTCGGCGTTTTTAATGCATGCTGTTTTATTTAAAATTTATTGATTAAAGTCTATCCAATTCTGCTAATTCATTTCTTTGATATTTTTTTTACAAATTAGGTTTTTGACAAGCCGGTTTTAACCAAGGTTTAAAACCATCACATGTCAAAAACCTGCCAACCCTGACTTTTAACACTTTTTTGCGTCCACTCCAACTATAAATATAATATGTGGAATAAAACTAAATTTGCTGCACACTTGGATCCTAATGGGAAGTAGTTCTGATTAGTTTTTAGTGGTAATCCCATTGAGGAATAGCTGAATTGAACGTTTTTCATGTTACGTGTTACTGCTCTCAAGAAATAATAGAAGGATTCAAACAAACATTGGTTATTGCCATATAATAAAACAGACACTGCTTTTAATTTGAATATTATTGTAAACTATTTGAATTCAAATTCTGTACATTTGAATACATGACGTGTATTATTTGAATATTTCTTGTACATTTCTTTCTTTTAAATATTTTTGATGGATTTTATTCTGGTGGGATATGACACAAAATGTTATGTTACCAGACAATTTCTTAGCAATGTATAACCTTAAGTTTAGCACAAAATAATTTGAAGTGATATTTTGTGTAAAAATGGAACATGGCTGAAAGTAAAAATTTTTCAAAGGACAGTAGTTGGAAAAAAATGGAACTATCTGAAAACATGCATTTTCCAGAAATTATGTCTATACTGCATTTAGTCTTTTCATTTTTTAATAACGATAAGTTAATAATAACATTTAATAATTAAGGTAGGTACTCAAATTGAACATTTTAAAAATAAGTAACAAAAATTACTAAATTTATTGCAATTAGAAATCATTACACATTTAAATCAACATTATAATTCAGTAAGTTCAGAGTTTTCCATCTAATGATTTATGAAAAACTTTCACACATCATTTTGTCTTTGGTAAAGTTTTTAAAATTGGATATTTCATAGCGACCTCATGAGAAGGGGCTTGCAACCCATAGGCAGGGATTCCCTGTCCTACCTATACACAGAAATTCTTTCATTCCCACACCCGGAAAAAATATTTTTGAACACATTCTACAATTTGATTATAAAAATTCTGAACTTTCAAACTTTTCTGAACTTTTAAAAATTCTGAACTTTCAAATTTCTAAGATTTCCTTCATAATAGTTTTTGGAGAGTACTGGAAAGGATTTTTTTAAACTACAGCAATTTCAATTTCCTTTTCTAATTGGCTTTAGTCAACATCTGATCTGCAATTGAAATCATCAGTGGCGTGAATAAACCCAGATTTCGGGGGGGGGGGGGTTATCCCCAAAAACACCCCCTTATCTACGCCAGTGGAAATCATATTCAATATTTTGCCAACCAGTTTTTTGAAAAAAAGTGGAATGATGAGACATGTTTTTTCTCTAAAACTAATCAGCTGTGAAAGACAAAATCCTATGTAATAAAGTAGGTATGCATTCCAAAACGAAGAAACGTGCTAGCCTGGTGACAACAAACTCCTCACACACTCTCCGATTCTCTCGCCTATTATATTCTTAAATCTGCCATTCATTAGTTTCCAAAAACAGAGAATTACATGCAGATATCTCTGCCGAAGTTCTTGTGCTAAGAGAAAAATGTTGATTGAAACTTATGTGAAAAAAAAGTTTTGATATGTCAATGGTTTCGAAAAATAAATTTCAAGATAACTATAGAAAATACGTAAAAATTTTGCTGGAATGTGCAGTGCATTTTTCTTAGGGATTTGAGATGGTAGGTTTTGGGATATCAAATTTAGACTTATATAAGGTAATGATTTCTCTTTCAAAATAATGGTGGTCATTTCACTGTCGTAGATAAGGGGGTAGGTTTGGGGATACCCCCCCTGAAACGGCAGAGATTGTCTAGAATTTAGCTCACTTCTCCCGAAGACCCCCCCCCCCCCCAAAAAAAAAAAAAAAAAAAAAAAATCTGGGTCTAGCTACGCCACTGTATCATTTTAGAGTGCCACTTAACAAAATGTCTAAATAAATCAATGACTTAAAATCTGCAAATTGCTTGATCTCTAGCTATGCAAACTTAAGAGAATTAGTTTGTGGACCTAATAAAGGAAATATCACATGCTATAAAGATTATACCTTATAAAATCATCGCCTTCCTTTTAAAATTGGCAAACAAATTACAATAGGACAGATGACAAGCGAGAAGCAAGCATGGGGTTAAGGAATGTACAGATTATCACTAAATTGAAATGCAATTTCCCTGTATGTGAATTTGTTGGAACGTCAAAAAGGAAATGGTATTTATCAGTAAATTGGATGTTCTTGCAGCAAGGTTTTCTGTATGTATGTATGTATATATATATAAATATTTATTGGTCCTTTTTCCCAGTAAGGATGAATTTGTACAACTCTACAAATAATGTGGCTGATCTCATATCGATTAAAAATAATTTAACTTTGTGCAAGTAAACAGTAATAGAAATATAATTTCACGTGAATTTAAAGCACAGATGAGCATCGATTGTCGGCGAGCAGCCACGGATTCCATGGATCATGGGGCTGAATTAATTTTATAGTGGCTTGGATTTCAAACACTATATATATCTGGTGTAGTCCTGGAAAAAAAGGTGTGGCGATGCTTACATATACGGATTTCAAAAAGGGGGGTACTCTTCTGTTAGGATTCAAAACAAGTGGGGGATGCTTGTGTTAAAATAAAAAGATAGGGGGTACTTTGTCCCCTCTACTCTATACCACTGATATAAATACAGTAAAACCCTTCTATTGTGGAAACCGGCAGGACAAATATATTTAAAGAGGTGCAGGGAAAAATGATCAAAGTCGATTTTTTTAACCAAATTTGAGTTTTTAGTGCATGCAGGTAGCTTATTATAGACAGAATGCATATGCGATATCATTTAGGAAAGAAATACCACCTAGGCATTGATGAAGCTTCTGACGAGCAAAAATTATCAAAGTGAAACGAAAAGCACAATTCTGAGAATTTGATATTGAGTTTTCGGTATATTCAGGTAGCTTATTATAAAGAATGAATATGCGATATCATTTACGCAGGAAACATGCAGATGACCGACTCATTATGATGGCTTCTGACTAGCAAAAAGGACCAAAATCCAGAAGTTGAAAGAAAAACGAAGTAATTCTGAGAGTTTAGAGATATGTGACTAAGATCGATTTGTCCGTGTAGAGGAGTGTCCACAAATGGGTTTTTTAGGCTCAATCATTTGCTGCCAGGGATGAAAAACTCTAAGAGGAGTGTCCATTAGGAGGAGTTTTACTGTGTATATTATTGATTCAACAAATATGCTAAAAGAATTTGAACAGATTTCAGCTAGGAAGTAGAAGATTCAAAATTTTGTAATTAAATTATTTGCAGATATGTTGTCAACCATATTTGAAATTAACAACTAACGAATAGAGAATATGCCTTTATAATGATAATAGCTTTTACAATCCTATATATAAATGTCGGGGAATATTTTTGTCAGCCAGAAAAATTGCAAAATAAACTAATAACGGGCATACATATGTTTCGTGGTTTCAATGGACCGCTCTATCAGTTCAAAAATTTGCCTTGAACTTTAGGATGGATAAAGTAATCCAAAATCCAAGCTTTTATGATTACACATAAATGAATTTCATAAAAGGGTTCCCCTGGTTCCCACAAACATTTCATTTTTTTTTGCAATATTGCATTATTTTGTGCTTTCACCTTTAATTTTCAGACTCGGGTAAAAGTTTATAGCAACTTCCGCAGGGTTTTCCTTTGAGGAAATATTAAGCAAATAAATTGTAGATTCCAAGATCTGTTTTATTATCACTTTCCTTTTTAATTAAAAATTCACTTTAATGAACACACGTAGGAATGCTAGTAAGGAAGAATAAAAGAGATTTTTAAATTTCAAACTATGACCTTTTTTTCTACATGTACCTTCATAAAATTTAAAATGAATACTCAGTCATGTTATAACTTCGATCAGATTTTTTTTGAGAAATGATTTTATCCTGCTTTTAAGATACTTTATGCCTCCCGCGAAAGAAAGTATTTCATTTTGATATAGTAAAATGGGAAATCTAATGGATGTCCATTATTTGTTTTGCACTGACTTTAGGTAGCAATTTCCCCAATATCTGCCAATTTTAATTATTTGTATTTGCTCCAATTCATGCTGTGCTTTCTCCAGTTTACTATTTTATGCACAAAGTAACCACTTCATAATTTCGTTTAATATAATTTTACTAATCTTTAATTTTCATTTGTTGGAAGGAATAAGGAAAAATTTTTGCAGAGGACATTAGGATGAAGATACTGCAGTTGATTGAAAATCAGCAGGCTCTAATAATTTTTGATAGTTCAAATTGCTTTTGCTAGTAAGAAAATTCTTCCAAAAGTGCTATTTTTAAATTTTTCCGCAGGTTTTTTCTTCTATTTGAACGTAGAGAAGGCATTAGAAGTCGAAGTATAAAATAATGCAAAAAGCGAAAATATAACTTCTGAAACTTAAACCTCAAGCTAGTGATAGAAATGGCATTGCGCAATTCATTTATTTTATAAGCATTCAGCGACAAAAAAAAAAAAAAAAACTTGCGGCACGAATTTTTTAAAAGTTCGTCTCCCGTTCGAGCAGCATCGCTGCTGAATAATTTATTCGGCTGAAAGATGTACATGATAATAATTTATTCAACGTTGTCAAACAAATTTCATTGCAAAACGTGTTCCGCTTTAATATTAATTTTAAAAATTTTATGGCACCGGGGGTGTAGCTCAGTGGTAGAGCGTTCGCTTTGCATGTGAAAGGCCCCGGGTTCGATCCCCGGCACCTCCACACTTTTTTTTTGTTACTCTCCAATTCAGTGCTCTTTGCTTTATTTTTTTTTTCATTTTGCTGATATTATGTCGATTTACATTTTTTGCTTTTGTTTCACAAATGGAAGCAGTTTGAACGAGTTCAATGATTTTAAATGTAGAACAAACAGCTTCAGAACATCTGTTCGTATAATATTCCAAGTAGTTCAGTGGTGTAGTCGAGGTGGGACGGCGTCCCCCTTCCTTTTTTATTTGAATACAAGCTTCCCCCCAAATTTTTTACGCATTTTTAATGCAGTCCTGTACTAGATTCAAAAGTGCTTTTCTGGATTTTTAATTTTTAAGACTAAGATTATTAGAATAAAGTTCAAACAGGTGAAAGCATCATTCTGAAAAAAAAAATAATCAATTTTGACTCCCTGCTTTTTTTAAAAAATATTTTTCGTGTTTCATGGTCTCAATAATTCAATGCAGAAGAAAAACTAATCTTGAAATTAGAAAATAATCACCAATTATTTGAAAATTTTTCTATGCAGTGTCGCCATCTCTCGGCTTTGGTGTGTTTTTAAAATAAATAATTGAATTTTATTGATTAAAAATTTAAAAATATTACTATGGCGTTCTATCGTACATATAAGTAGCAGAGAGACCCGTCATTCGTACGATCACGGGGGGGGGGGGGGGGGGGGGGGGTAGGAATACTATGTACCCACTCCCCTCCCCTCTCTTGGAAAATTTTGAAATGACGGGACTGTAGGCCTAAAATCTTGTTTCAACCTATTTCTGCTTTCTTGTAAGAAATAAAAAAAGGGATTTTTTTTTTTCAAAAGTATTAGAATGAAATAAGAGAGAAAGCAAGCTTAATTTTATTTTTGTGCTGAAATTTTTTTTTACTGCTGTAATAATGTATCTTTCTTCTTCTTCAAAATAGCAAAATTAAATTTTGGAAAATTTTACCTGCTGTAAATTTTGATATATATATATGGCAAAATATTCTTTATATAAATTTTCAAATCTTTAATTTATCTTTGGCATTAATTTTATTAGGAAAAATTTTTTTTTGATTGTGAAACATTAATATGCATTTTATGATCTGTTTTATATTTATTTTTGTATTCGTATGCAATGTCCGTTGCTCACCTCATTTGAAGTTGTAAATGCAAAATATATGCATAAAATATTTTGTTCAATTTTAATGAAGATTTCAAAAATTGTTAACAGAGTCAACGGGAAAATTTAAAACTCTTTATCTGGCGATGGATTAATCCCCCAACCACGTAAAAAGCAAAGTGCCAAGATAGTCATTAGGTGATCCTCGGACTAACGGAGGATGCACAATAGTCGCGTAGCTAGACACAGATTTCGGGGGGGGGGGGGGGGGTTCTTCAGGAGAAGTGAGCTAATTTTATTGTTTTACAAGAAAAAAGGGTCAACTTCTAGGAAATCTTTACCATTTCAGGGGGGGTTATCCCCAAAACTACCCCCTTATCTACGACAGTGATGCACAATCCCGCCGTTGAGTCAGTCGACAAATGATAATTATATGGTATCTTTGTTCCGTTATTTACCACTTCAAAATCATAGTTGCTTCCCCGTGAAATGTGCGTGTTAAAATTACTTTTACTTACTTTATTGCAGGTTCAATAGCGGATTTAGGCTTAGGCCCGTGAGGCGCAGGCCTAGTGCGTCAAATTTTGAAGGGCGCCAAAATTTTTAAGACGACTAAAATTAAAAATCAATTGTGCTTTCTGTAAACTGCTAGACCAAATTTTAAAGTTCATTTTATTGCGCTCTAACTATCTGAACATTGTCCCATTTTGAGGGTAGAATTTCTTTCTTAAAATAATTAATCAGGCTAGTACAAAAATTTGAAATATCTAACAAAAAGATTTTTAAAAATTTTTTTTTAATGCTAGCATATTATTTATTTACGAAATTAGTTTTTTTTTTCATATTTTTCATTCAAAATTTAATTGTAACATTTGTTGCTCTTTATTATAAAACAAAACATTAATTCACCAAATTAAATTATACAAGTGTCAGTTGACTCATACAAAAATTTTTTATTTTTCAATTTGGTTTTTTTTTTTTTTTTTTTGGGGGGGGGGGGGGGAGGGTGCCATATCGTCTCGGCCTTAGGGCGCCCTCAAACCCAAATCCGCTACTGTGCAGGTTAGGAGGAGGCGAGAGGAGACTTGCCGCTCCCCCCTCCCGGCTTGAGAAGTATAGTGTACGCATAGGAATATAGTAATACATATGTGTATGTATTTTTTTTTAATGCAAAATGCAATAAGTTTTTCCATAAACCCCTTTGGTAAAATGTGAAATGACGGTCCTGGTTTAATTTCGGAATTCCATATTGTTAGTATTTTGCGGGCAATTCACACACACACACAGTTTATATTTATTTTTTTCTACAATTATGTGCATGCACATTCAAACTTCAAGTTTCTTATGAAACAAGAAGTTCCGTCTGTAACTATACGAGCCTACTTTCCCGTATACATCGAGTTCAAATTTATAATCTAGCTATCTCTCTCTGTCTTTCTCGTTTAGCTTTAGTTCTTAATTGCTTCAAATATACCTTTTTCAACGGTTAATACATATTCATTCAATCATTATTTATTAAGTCATTCATGTATTTATTCACTCATTTATTCATTCATTCTTTTGTTTATTCATTTAATCATTCATTAATTCAAAAATATTCTTGAAAATCCCGATCAAAAAATTTCATAGGAAAATAGGCTCGTTAGTTCTGGATGAACGTTCTATTTTTACATGTTCTACGTCATAAGTGCTTTCCGATAAAGTTTGTTCCAAGCAAATCGGTCCGTTAGATCAGAAATTATATAGGATTGAAATTTCCCCGTAGGCGGTATGTTAATTTTTTTTGAACTGTTCAAAAATGAACAAAAATTGTTCAAATCAATATTTTACGCCAAGAACTTCTTCCAGTGAGCTTGTTCATGGGAACTTATATCTTGTACCCAGAGTTTACATAATTTGCTTCATTTTCACCCATAGGCGCTAATGTTAAAAATTTTTGAACTGTTCAAAATTGAACAAAAAATTGTTCAAATCAAAAAATAAAGTCTGGAAATTAGATGTCCTCGCCGAGATCTTTCGAATGCAAAAAGAATTTTTTCAATCGGACAATTCGTTCAAAAGTTATTAGGGGGGGGGACAGACCGACCGACACACTTTTTCCCCATCTCAATACCCTACTTTCAAATTTTTTATTTTTCAATCTTTATTTAATTACTTAACTTATTTTTGACTTTTCTTGATTTCTAACGATATTTTCACGATACATTAAGCCTTCTTTCATGCTTTATTATTATTATTTTTTACTTTTACGGGAAAGTAGGCTAAAAAACTATTTATGCAGCAGTTGCGGTTATACGAACAGACCGATAAAGCCGAGTTAGTGAAAAATCAGGAACGAGAAGTTAACAAAGAAGTTCCGTCCAGAACTATACAAGCCTACTTTCCCGTATTCACCAACTTGAAATTTATAATCTAGCTAACTCTCTCCCTCTCTCTCTCTTCCTCATTTAACTTTAGTTCTTAATTACTTCAAATATGCCTTTTTCAACGGTTAATACATATTCATTCACTCACTCATTCTTTCATTTAATTAATCATTCGTTCATTTATTAATTCATTTTTCTCATTTATTTATTTATTCACTCATTTATTTATTTTTCACTTCATACATTCATTTATCTATTTTATTATTTATTCACTGATTTATTCACTCATTTATCCGTTTATTCCATCACTCATTCATTTAATCATTCATTCATTCGAAAATATCGTTAAAAATCCCGATCAAAAAATTTCATAAGAAAATAGGCTCGTTCCGTTCTGGTTGAACTTCGTATCTGTACATGTTCTACGGCCAAACATCTTTCCGATAAATTTTGTTCCAAGCAAATCGGTCTGTTAGATCATGATTTATAAAGGATTGAGTTTCCCCGTAAGTGCTAATGTTAATTTCTTTTCTTTTCTTTTTTTTTTTTTTTTTTTAACTGTTTCAAAATGAATTCCTTTATCCCGGCGGAAATCTCGCCAAGGCAACAAAACACGCAAAAGGTTACCAGCGGAGGTATTCCGTTTGGCGTTCGTTGAATCATTATTGGCGATTTTATCGCCTGCGCCGGGATAAAGGACAAAGTACCGTTAATTTTTTTGAACTGTTCAAAAATGAACAAAAATTGTTCAACTCAAAAAATATTTCCCTTCGAGAACTTTTTAGTAATCTTGTTCATAAGAACTCGACTCTTATGCCCAGAGTTTACATAATTTGCTTCACTTTTGCCCATAGGCGCTAATGTTAAATTTTTTTGAACTGTTCAAAATTGAACGAAATATTATTCAAATCAAAAAGTAAGATATGGAAATGAGATATCCTTGCTGAGATCTTTCGAATGCAAAAAGAATTTTTCGAATCGGACTATTGGTTCAAAAGTTATTAGGGGGGGACAGACCGACAGACAGACAGACCGACCGACACACTTTTTCCCACCATCTCAAAACCCTACTTTCAAATTTTTTATTTTTCAATCTTTATTTAATTACTTCACCTATTTTTGACTTCTCTTCATATTTAAGGATATTTTTCGGTGCATTAAGCCTTCTTTCATGCTTTAATATATATTTTTTTACTTTTACGGGAAAGTAGGCTAAAAATGAAACGTAAGGGCGGGGAAGGCAACCTAATGTAAATCCTTGAAAATTTAAATTAGTTTCACAAAGAAAACTGAACGTTCTATTCTTTGCTTTTCTTTTATTATTGCAAGAGTACTTGATTATACATCATCCGCTCGCTCTCATGCACCAAAGAGGCATGAGATTGGAGCAAGATAAACATAATGAAATTACACAAAATTAAATCAGTAACAACAAGAAGTTCCGTCTAGAACTATACGAGCATACTTTCCAATATACACCAGCTTCAAATTTATATTCTAGCTATCTCTCTCTCTCTCTTTCTCGTTTAGCTTAAGTTCTTAATTGCTTGAGATATGCCTTTTTCAACGGTTAATAGGTATTCATTCAATCATTCATTTATTCAGTCATTCATGTATTTATTCACTCAGTTATTAATTCATTCTTTTGCTTATTGATTTAATCATTCATAATTCAAAAATATTCTTGAAATCTCGAAAAAAATATTTCATAGGAAAATAGGCTCGTTAGTTCTGGATGAACTTTCCATCTGTACATGTTCTACGTCATAAGAGCTTTCCGATAAAGTTTGTTCCAAGCAAATCGGTCCGTTAGATCATGATTTATATAGGATTGAAATTTTCCCGTAGGCGCTATGTTAATTTCTTTTGAACTGTTCAAAAATGAACAAAAATTGTTCAAATCGATATTTCACGCCAAAAACTTCTTCCAGTGAGCTTGTTCATTGGAACTTGGATCTTGTACCCAGAGTTTACATAATTTGCTTCATTTTCGCCCATAGGCGCTAATGTTAAAATTTTTTGAACTGTTCAAAACTGAACAAAAAATTGTTCAAATCAAAAAGTAAAATATGGAAATGAGATGTGCTCGCCGAGATCTTTCGAATGCAAAAAGAATTTTCGAATCGGACAATTCGTTCAAAAGTTATTAAGGGGAGACAGACCGACCGACACGCCGGGGGACGAGGTCAGGATTCGGATATTGATTTTGTGGGATATCGGACATTTGGTGCCCCTTGTTTGACGATCCATATTGGATATCCGGATATGACATTTGAAACCTGCAAATTCAAATCAAAAAGTAAAATATGGAAATGAGATGTCCTCGCCGAGATCTTTTGAATGCAAAAAGAATTTTTTGAATCAGACAATTCGTTCAAAAAAAAGACTGGAACGTCTCAGAAGTACCCGGCGTTTAAAATGGTCAAATGAGTACATAAAATAGATATTTTTTGTTGCGTGTTCTGGTGGTTCGACAACTGCACTCCTTTATTTTCATCGATGATATTCCTAGACTGCCTTGGTGTCTCCTGATCATTTAGGAAATGTAACAAATCAAAATACTAGAGATGGCTTGTAGATTTCGTCTCCAGCCCCAGATCGAATCGATTCATTAACTTTTGCCAATTCTTTACGGTAAACACTTCTCAAAGAATTAATTATTTACAACTGTTTCTCTGTTTGCGGTTGCATCAATTTCTTTGAATTTTTCCACTAAACTCTCATAAGCGTCCCCCTTTTTATCCCTGTCACTATACTCCTTGGATTTGACACGCCAAATTCATGGGAAACTTTCGCATAATGTAATAAATTTTGTGAGAAACTCCCGAGAACATTGCCGAAAGTCGGCCATCGTCACCTGACGAATTGAAACTGAGAAACAAAATGAATCGGAAAAGGGTGCTACCGTCTACATGTGCCGATTTGTCTGCGCAGTTCAAAGACATCTATGCTTTCTATCTCAGTTATCGCTGCAACTGTACAGTCTTCGCACCGGACCCAAAACTGTGCACTTTTCTAATCTATACGCAACGTTTTATCTGCAGCGTGTTGAACTGCGGAGACAAAACGTTGTGCAAAACGTAGCGTCGGGACCCGGCTTAAAACAGAAAGACGAAATTTTGTAGCTTACAGAAACAAACACCAGCAAGCAAAGCTTTGAAAGCGGAATGAACCTTTCATCCGCGCTCAAATAGAAAAATACCATATGTGCTAATTCACAGGCGAAAAAAAAAAAAAAAAAAAAATGAAAGTATAAATAGTAATAAGCTGGAATAACAAAAATCGCTATAAAGAATAACATTTCTTTTAAAAACCCCTGTGCAGTATGGAAAATGGTCCCGTAAAATACATGTCAAAATAAGGAAATCAAAATAAAACTATCAACCGATTGGGAGTAGAAAAATGTTCCAAACCGTAAATTTAACGGTGAATTAGATGGACAGACTGCTGCCGGTTATTTAACCGTAATTTCACGATGAAATTTCTAACAGTGCTAAAATTTCTTCAATTTGACGAAAGGTTTACTCGGAGCCTTTTTCACGAAGCCATTTCGTCAAATAATACGATAAGTTTCGTGAGATTTGAGCATGCGTTTCTGCGAGTGTATACGTAAGTTTTTTGGCACAATTACTTTTTGTTTGTTGGAAATAAATTTCAATTTTCAATCGCTTTATAAAAATAATAATCAAAATCTAAAAAAAGAAATAAATAAATTAAAAATCGGCTGCTCCTCAAAATGCTAAAAACCGCTAGGAATAAATTTTAATTCGTTGAAAGAAAAAAGGATTAATAGTCAGTCGGGGGGGGGGGGGGCATGGTAACAATTAAAATTAAAGTTAATTAGCGTGAAAAAAAAATTTCGAACTGCAGAGAAAAATGCTTATAACTTCTTTTCTAGGTAATTTAGAGGCTACGAATTTTCGCACGTAGAGCGAAACTTCTCCCGGGGTAGTTTTTTACGCGCTTTTCAACGGTATCAAGCTCGAAGCGATGCAATAATTCCTTTCCATAGAAAATGATTATTTTATGAAACTTTCGGCTATAAATTGGAATAAAAGAAGAACAAATTCGAATTTCGGAAAAAACTCTCCGAGGTGCACACCCCCATGTTCCAAACTAATTTCGTGCCAAATTTCATGAAAATACGCTGGACGGTCTGGTCTCTACGCCGGACACAGACAGACACACACACACACAAACACACACATACTTGCTGCTTTATTATTAGTAGAGATAGAGATAGAGATAGAGACAACGCTCGTAAAAAGTAGTTTTTCTTTTTTTTTGGCGTTCGATTTTTGTTAAGAAACCGTTGTACGCCCAGCGCTGCGCGAGCTTAAATATATCACGGCATTAAAAAACTTTATTATCTATCCATGCACAAACATGCAGACCCGGACCGGTATTAATAATAGAGAAATTCAAAAAATTCGCATTAGAATAAGGGTAATTAATTATCCCTTTCAATCCTTTTTCGATTTTACGCCATTTGCATTTCATGCATTCAGAATAATTTAAACAATCTTTAAAAGTCTCCGTTAAAGTACGAAAAATAGTTTTTATAAGATAGCAGACGATAAATAAATTGAAAAGAAAGAAGGATTAAATTTATTATTGCAAACACAGCGAAGCCTCTCTCAAAATGCTAGAGAAACATTTATTATTAGTATTGTTGACATTTGTTTTACAACAATGGCAACAACTGCATATTGATTTTAATTCAAACGTATTCTGTATTATATATTGTTGGAACGATGCAACAATGAAAAAGGAAAGTAAACCTTGCAAAAAAAAATAGCGTTTTTAATTAATATCTCCGCTAATTAAAGCCGGACACGGATGAGACCGGGCGATATGGCTTCCCCGGAAAATTCCGAATCCGACGGTGCCCGTCCCGACGTCGGGCAACCTTGATTATTAGTATTGTTGATTTGTTACCAAAATGGCAACAACTGCATTGATTTTAATCAAAATCGGTTCATTTAGTCAAAAGTTATGAATGAAAAAGAAAAAAAAAAAAGCACTACGTTTCCGCCCATAACTTTTTTTCTAATTATCGAATATGATCAAACGAAAGTACGGGAGCTATGGGATACCACACTCGATCGATTAAAATAAAAATCATGAAAATCGGTTCATCCAGTAAAAAGCTATGAGTGGACAAAAAAAAAAAAAAAAAAAAAAAAAAAAAAAAAAAAAAAAAACGACATACATACAATATGTATAACCTCCTTCCTTTGTGAAGTCGGTTAAAAATAACTGTGTAAATGCACATAAAAAGAAAAAATATATTTATCCGATTCAGAATGTAAATAAATGTCGAAAAACTAAATGCACATAAAGTCAAAAAGATATTTAACAGGTAGTAAAATAAAGTTTACTGTAAATAATCTGTAAAATAATCTTATAATAATCTGCAAAATAAAAATATTATTTACTATATCATCATAATGTAAAGTTCAAAATAACTAACTGCACACAAAAAGAAAAATATATTTATCCGATTCAGAATGTAAATAAATGTCGAAAAACTAAATGCAGGTAGTAAAATAAAGTTTACTGTAAATAATCTGTAAAATAATCTTATTATAATCTGTAAAATAAAAATATTATTTACTATACCATCAAAATATGTATCAATATCCAAGATAAGAAATTTCAAAATTTTATGCTTATCAAAGCAAAAGTTTTAACGAAATTTCAAAACTAACACATGTATAATTTCGGGATATAGTCTTACCAATCTGTAAAATAAAATTATAATAATCTGTAAAATAGAAATATTAATTACTATATCATCAAAATATATATTAATATCCAAGATAAGAACTTTCAAAGTTTACTGCTTTTCAAAGCAAAAGTTCTAACGAAATTTCAAAACAATAATTCTATCGAAACTGGAAAAAAGACCGCTGCCACTCTAAGAAATATACAAAAAGCGAGTACGATAAATAAATAAATTAAAAAGAAAGAAATATTAAAATCGCGTACATTAATTGTTCAGATTGCAAATACAGCGAGCCTCACGATAAAAAGTTTTTATTAAATAGCAGACGATAAATAAATGAAAAAGAAAGAAGGATTAAATTTATTATTGCAAATGCAGCGAAGCCTCACTCAAAATGCTAGAGAAACATTGATTATTAGTATTGTTGATTTGTTACAAAAATGGCAAAAACTGCATTGGTTTTAATTCACACGGCAACTGTATTATATATTGTTGGAACGAAGCCAACAATGCAAAAATAAAATGAAACTTGCAAAAAATTGCGTTTTTAATTAATATCTCCGCTAATTAAGGCCGGACACGGAAGAGACCGGGCGATATGGCTTCCCCGGAAAATTCCGCATCCGAAGGTACCCGGTTCGACGTCGCACCGCCGCCCGTTCTCGAGGAGATGAGGTGACAGACACACACACAGACAGACGCGGACAGGTTTTAATAGTATAGATTACGCTGTAGAACATGTACAACAAGTTCGATACGAAGTTCAACAAGAACTGAACAAGCCTGTTTTCCTATGAAATTTTTGATCGGGATTTTAAAGGGCTTTTCTCAATAAATAAATAAATGAATGAGTGAAAGAATGAATGATTGAATCGATGAAAGAGTGAAATAATTAATGAATGAATAAATGAATGAGTGAAAGAACGAATGAATGAATAAATGAGTGAATGAATGAAAAAATAAATAAACGAGTGATAACTACATGAATGAGTAAATGAATGACTGAATAAATGAAAGAATGAGTGACTGAGTGAACGAATATGTATTACCCGTTGAAAAAAGTATATTTGAAGTAATTAAGAACTAAAGCTAAATGTGAAAGAGAGAGAAAGTGGTAGCTATATTATAAATTTAAAGTTGGGTGTATACGGGAAAGTAGGCTCGTATAGTTCTAGACGGAACTTCTTGTTTCATTCTTACACTATGCATTCATTTCTTTTTAATCAATTATAATACTTTTAAGTTTAGCTTAGTGTATTAATGTATTAACATTACTTTAAAGTCCCACAGTGTACCAGTCAGTAGAAGCTTGGTTCCCGCAGAACACAGTTTGGGAGGGCGACAACGTTTCGCGGCTGGTTGCTTTGGGGCTGTGTACGCTAAAGGGAGCTGGTGCACGCATGGGTGATTTTGATTCGAAATTCTCTGATATTTCCGAAAATTTTTGAGCACCTGTTCTGAAAGTTAAAAAAAAAAAAAAAAAAAAAACAATTTTCCGAAATTTTAAAAATTTATTAATTTTAAGATTTTTTTGACGATTAATTTCTGCTTTTCTTTCTACCTTCAGACAAGCAAAATATTTTGTACTATTTTAAAAACTTTCAATTCAATAACTTTTTCCAGAAAAAAAGTGACTTCTGATATTAATATATTAGACCTTTTATTTAATTACTTGAGGGATTATTTCGGACCTTATAGCATAAATATTTGCGTATGTATTGTTGTGTTGAAGGCTGGTATTGTTAACCTAAATTGACTTTTTTCGAAAATTTTGTGTGAAGAACAGAAATTTTTTTTCTCTTAGAATCACCCATGGGTGCACGGTTAAATCTGTCGTGTCCTCAATGTCCTCCAAGTGAAACGATACCTCTGGGGGTGCCAATCCCAGGTGACGGTCTCTCATCTGGGAGCTGCTGGTTCAAAGGATTAAAAGAGACTTCTCAAAGGGGCGGAAGTCGGACTCCGGCCTATAAGGGCCCCGTTAGACTCAGGAGCAGCGCATCCATTCTTCCTCGCGCGAGGACAACAACCTTACTTTAAAATAGTAATTAGCTATTTTATTTCACAATTATTCAAAACAGCATTAGAGAAATTTATCCTGAATAGCTTACAATGGAATATGCAACTTTAAAATTAAAAATTTAGTTAAAATAAAGATAAGTATCTTATTAATTATGTAAGTTGCTTATTTTATGGTAGAAATTTCCTAAAACTACACTATTATTAAGATGGATATCACAGATAGAACAAAAAGAAGAAATTTATTTAAAAAACAAATGAATGGTCATAGTAGTTTTCCCATTTGTTAAGTTGGGAAGAGGTTTAGACAAGCTTTATAATTATTTTCATCCTTGCAGTGCAGACCATGGATGTAAGAATGACAGGAAAGAACTTCTTGAAGCATTTACTGTAACTGCGCCGCCATCTTGGTCACACCAAGAATTGCTATTCGTGTGCTGAGGATTGCCGGAAATTTAATTTTAATTACACGAAATTTACGAAAGAACTATACGTTAGCGTAATATGTCGTTAGCTACATAAGGTATGCAATATATATGTATTAATAAACCTCAAGAACTTTCATTTACAGTGATGATTTGATAATTAATTTCAATCAAACCGAAGTTCAAGTTATACAATTACTTGAAGATAGATGTAATAAAACAAGAAGTTCCGTCTAGAACTATACGAACCTACTTTCCCGTATACACCAGCTTCAAATTTATAATCTAGCTATCTCTCTCTCTCTGTCTTTCTCGTTTAGCTTTAGTTCTTAATTGCTTCAAATATACCTTTTTCAACAGTTCATACATACATATTCATTAAATTATTCGTTTATTCAGTCATTCATGTATTTATTCACTCAGTTATTAATTCATTCTTTCGCTTATTCATTTAATCATTCATTAATTCAAAAATATTCTTAAAAATCCCGATCGAAAAATTTCATAGGAAAATAGGCTCGTTAGTTCTGGATGAACGTTCTGTTTGTACATGTTCTACGTCATAGGAGCTTTCCGATAAAGTTTGTTCCAAACAAATCGGTCCGTTAGATCAGGATTTATATAGGATTGAAATTTCCCCGTAGGCGGTATGTTAAATTTTTTGAACTGTTCAAAAATGAACAAAAATTGTTCATATCAATATTTCACGGCAAGAACTTCTTCCAGTGAGCTTGTTCATTGGAACTAGGATCTTGTACCCAGAGTTTACATAATTTGCTTCATTTTCGCCCATAGGCGCTAATGTTAAAATTTTTTGAACTGTTCAAAATTGAACAAAAAATTGTTCAAATCAAAAACTAAAATATGGAAATTAGATGTCCTCACCGAGATCTTTCGAATGCAAAAAGAATTTTTCGAATCGGACAATTCGTTCAAAAGTTATTAGGGGGGGGGGGACAGACCGACAGATCCCCCATCTCAAAACCCTACTTTCAAATTTTTATTTTTCAATTTTTATATAATTACTTAACTTTTTTTTTGACTTTTCTTGATTTCTAACGATATTTTTACGATACATTAAGCCTTCTTTCCTGCTTTATTATTATTATTTTTTTACTTTTACGGGAAAGTAGGCTAACAAATATAGTAGCATTTGTTTTAAATGATGGTTGTTTTGAAATGGGCAGAAAAAGGGGCGCATCGACGGGGGAGCGGGTC
This sequence comes from Octonoba sinensis, assembly GCA_038502835.1. Lineage (NCBI taxonomy): Eukaryota > Metazoa > Arthropoda > Arachnida > Araneae > Uloboridae > Octonoba > Octonoba sinensis. The sequence goes on along the minus strand of CM076606.1, from coordinate 7,734,860 downwards.
GCGACCAACAAGACCGAACTCTCCCAGAATGCGTCGGATATTCAGTATCCGACCGAACGACCCCCCTGTTATTAAATATCTAGAAACCATTCTGGCCACTGCACGAAAGATGCGGATAGCCGGCATGTCAAAATATATTTTTTAATTAAATTAATGAGCTAGTTTTGAGAATATATGCAACTTAAAGTTACTACGCATTTGGAACCTGTGGAATGCTTAAAAATCTGTGTAGAATTTGCAGGTTTCAAATGTCATATCCGGATATCCAATATGGATCGTCAAACAAGGGGCACCAAATGTCCGATATCCCACAAAATCAATATCCGAATCCTGACCTCGTCCCCCGGCGTGTCGGTCGGTCTGTCGGTCTGTCCCCCCTTAATAACTTTTGAACGAATTGTCAGATTCGAAAAATTCTTTTTGCATTCGAAAGATTTCGGCGACAACATCTCATTTCCATATTTTACTTCTTGATTTGAACAATTTTTTGTTCAGTTTTGAACAGTTCAAAAATTTTAACATTAGCGCCTATGGGCGAAAATGAAGTAAATTATGTAAACTCTGGGTACAAGATCCAAGTTCCAATGAACAAGCTCACTGGAAGAAGTTTTTGGCGTGAAATATCGATTTGAACAATTTTTGTTCATTTTTGAACAGTTCAAAAGAAATTAACATAGCGCCTACGGGAAAATTTCAATCCTATATAAATCATGATCTAACGGACCGATTTGCTTGGAACAAACTTTATCGGAAAGCTCTTATGACGTAGAACATGTACAGATAGAAAGTTCATCCAGAACTAACGAGCCTATTTTCCTATGAAATATTTTGTTTGAGATTTCAAGAATATTTTTGAATTATGAATGATTAAATCAATAAGCAAAAGAATGAATTAATAACTGAGTGAATAAATACATGAATGACTGAATAAACGAATAATTTAATGAATATGTATGTATGAACTGTTGAAAAAGGTATATTTGAAGCAATTAAGAACTAAAGCTAAACGAGAAAGAGAGATAGTTAGATTACAAATTTGAAGCTGGTGTATACGGGAAAGTAGGCTCGTATAGTTCTAGACGGAACTTCTTGTTTTAATTTTACGCAGCGGTTTTAATTGATTCTATATTTTACTCAAGGGATTGCTTTTCTAACGTTTATTTAATTTTTTAGATGTCTGTTTGGCGCCATTTGGACAGAATTTAGTTATTTCTTTCTATCGACTTAAATTTCATACGTCAGAACTGCTTCAGTACTGAACATTTTCTCACTTAAATGTGCATTGGCTTTTGGAAATAATACTCTTATTTTTTAAGTTTTTATCCGAATTTGATAAAAGTTTTGAGGTGGAATTTAAGATATATTGTTGGGGCCATTCTAGGAACAGCAGCTCTTAAAGTCTGTTGTCTAATACGTGTTTTTAGTCACTGACGTCTTTATTCTGAACAAGATTTTTGGGTCTAATTTCTTTACTATATTAGGTATGTTTCGGAATAGATGTAATTATTAAAATGTGGATCTTTAAGAAATATTTCTTTATTGTAGCAGAAATATTCAGGAACCGTTGTCATTCATCTGATGGGCATTTTTAAATGTGGTGTGGTCTATATTGTTGTTGCGATTTTTACGGACTCTTGATATCGTTTTGGAACGATTATCCTAATGCATATGTGCATTTTAGTGACAGTTGCTCTTAGTCTAATGGCCATTTTTATGAACTGTTGTTGGCATTTTAATGCGGATTTTTATGGACTTATTTTTGGTCTAAAAGATATTTGTCGAGGCTGCTATTTTTAATGCAATCGTGATTTTTAATGAGTTTTAGTGTTTAAATGGGATTTTTAAGGACAGTTGCCCTTCTTCTACTTGGGTTTTTTAAAAAAATTCCTTATAAATTTGCAACCGAATTTTGGAAATGTGTTACTTGGCTTGCGAATGATGTAATATCATCCCGCGCAAAGCCGGGCATTTCAGCTAGTTGAAAATATGTTAATTTTCATGTAGCTGTATTTTTTTTTTTTTTTTTTTCAAACTTAGATGTTTTACAATTTTCTTTTCATTTCTTGTTGTGAACTATTGTGTAACACGAAAAATAAATGTTCTAGCAAATTTTATACTTTTGTTACCTGTTACTGACGACTACAGTAGAGGGGGTATTTTCTTTGGGATCTTAGAAGGGGTTCGCCAGGAACAAAAGTTTGGGAACCACTGCATTATAGCATAAAAAATATCCTGGAGAAGTTTTTATAACCTTTGAAAAAATAGATAGACAAATAAATATAGCAATAATTAGGCGGTCAAATTACAAAGGGTTTTTATAATACTCCCACCCAAATTTGGTGAATATAAGTGGTCAATATAGACAGGTGGTCAACTTGGGAGGTCAAGCTACAAAGGTTTCCCTACATTAAATAATAAAGGGCTAATTTTGTTCCTGACAAGAGTGGTCAACTTAGACAGGTGGCTAACTTACAACTTTGCAGGTTTTACTGTATTAACTGCAGACGATTTTTAATTGTTTTATCTTGACGTTGATTCTTCTCTTTTTAATGGTGATTTAAATGGTATTTATTTCTTCGATAAAAACTAGGTTGGAAGGTTTTCGAATCGCAATTCTTTTCTTTCTTCCGTTTTTATTCGAATTTCATAAAATGGCTATTTAATTGAATTTTCAGGAAATGTTTTGATGATTTTGCAAGCGGGGTTTTTAAGAACTGGTGTCTTAATTTTGATGGGAAATTTAAAATGGACTACTGGTAATTTTAAAAGCAGCAGCTCTTAAAGTTCTGTAGTCCATTAGTCCCTGATATCTTTATTCTAATGGAGATTCTTTGAGAATAATGTCCTTATTCTATTAGGAGGGATGTTTAGGGATAGTTGTCTTTCTTCAAATGGGTGGTTTTAAGGAACGTTTTCTTTATTGTAGCAGAATTATTCAGGGACCGTTGTTCTTTATCTGATGGGATTTTTAAAAAGAATACTGACTCTTATTCTAATAGGAAGTTTTCGATGTAATGTTGTCTATATTGCAATTGCGATTTTTACAGACTTTTGATATCCTTTTGGTACAATTATCCTGATGAATATGTGCATTTTAGCTGCTGTGGCCGTTACTCTTGGCAATTTTTATGAACTGTTATTGGCATTTTAATGTGTATTTTTATGGACTATTATTTTTGGTCTGAAAGGAATTTTTCGAAGCTGTTGTTTTTAATGCAATCATGATTTTTAATGAGTTTTACTGTTTAAATGGGAGTTTTAAGGACTGTTGCCTATGTTCTACTTGGGTTTTTTAAGAAATTTTTTCGTCATATATTTACAACAGAATTTTGGATATGTGTCACCTGGCCTACAAATGATGCAATATTATCCTGCGCAATGCCGGGCATGTCAGCTAGTTTTAAATATAGCTAACGAAGTGACAATTTTTGTGCCACGCCACATATTACTTTTTAGAGAATGAAATGTTTGGTGAATAAATGTTATAAAACGGAGGGAAATTTTTAAAAAATGTCATAATTGCAAAATTTTACCTTGATGTTCATCATGTGGTACTTCGCAAGAATTTGTTAAACCTGCTTTGTAATTACGAATATTATCAATATTATGTACCCACGAAGAATAGACACTATTGGAGGAAATCTTCATAAGACTGTCTTTAATTGCAAAGGGTCTACTTGAATTTTCTTTGCCCCTATTAACTCCTTTTGCTTTAAATTTCCATTTTTTTAAAGAAAATCTTTAATTTCTGTTCCAGGAGCTGGAAAAAGATTTGCTTTATCCATTTGTCGTGGAGGAAAATTTTTTTAGTTTCAAAGTTAAAAGCTCATTTATGAATACTCTAAACATTTATGAATACTCTAAAACAATATTTTGGGTTATTAATTGTATGGAAAGATTAGGTTTCTTGTAATTTATCAAAAGCATTTTAAAAGCGAAAAACACAAAGCTATTGTACAAAACGATTAACAATGGTGAAAAATTATCAATCGCAAAACCATATGGTGCTAAAACGACATGGTCTACTCTACACGCACTTTTCACAAAGTCATCCGAAGTTAGTTTTACTGGAGTCAATTTTAAAACCGTATAAATAAGAGTTTATTACAAGCGTACAGTCCAACTTTCCTACAAAAAATCTTTCAAAAATAACTGTTTCGTGTGTAAGCTTACGGGTGTCAGGCAAGAGTAAAGACACGGTGTTTCGCGACTTCTTTACTTTTAACTTTTAGTTTTTATTAGCAGCAAAACAGAAATATCATTCTAAGTAGGACATCATGTTTGGTTATGAATGGAAAATAAAGCATGATGCCGATGATATATGGGCTTAGTTTTCCTCTGCATTTGAAAACTTAACTAGAAGTTCCGTCTAGAACTATACGAGCCTACTTTTCCGTATACACCCAACTTATAATATAGCTATCACTTTCTCCCTCTTTCACATTTAGCTTTAGTTCTTAATTACTTCAAATATACTTTTTTCAACGGATAATACATATTCATTCACTCAGTCATTCATTCTTTCATCTGTAGCTGCTTCGACAGCGAGTATCGAATGAAGGTTGCAAATTATGATGACTCCATATAGTTTAACTTAAAGGCTTTATTGCGTTTTATAAATATTTAATTAAAGATAGGTTAAAGAACATTGAACAGTTACACATGCACAAGCATTGTTTTCGAACTCTCATCTCCTACTAGTTGTAGTACTGATCTCTTCAATCCACGCATGCGCTATATCCGATCTTGCGCAGAGATGTGCTGGATCGTTGCCAGATCCCCACACCATCTCCCCTCCTGAAAAAATGAAAAGTTAATTTTTATCAAAATACACAGTTTCAGCATATTTTTTGGGGAAATGGACATGCCGTCCGGAACGGGTTGTGACGACTGGTCTTGCGTCAGAGTCCACAAGACTTCTAGGGGGACTAGTAGGTAGTTTAGTTCCAGTGTCAGAAGATGGTGCACTCAGTTCTGGGGGTTTAAGTTCCGTAGCTTTTAGCGGTTCATCTTGAGTGAGATGCGCCGGCTTTAATCTGTCTATTGAAACTGAGTTGGTTTTCCCATTTATCCGGATGGAAAATGTCTTTCCACTCCTGGTAACTACCTCATAAGGGCCGGTGTACGGAGTGTGTAAAGAAGGCTTTACTGCATCCACTCGCAAGAACACATGTGAGCAAGTGTTCAGGTCTTTAAAAACAAAAATTTTTTGCTTGTTATGTTGAGCCGTTGATTTAGAAAGAGACTGTTGAAAATGTTCATTAAGTTTTTTTACAAAGTCACTATGTACATTAGGAATGTCCTTTTCAGCAAAGAACTGTCCAGGCAGGCGAAGGTTTTGGCCGTATACCAATTCTGCTGCTGAGCAATTGAGGTCTTTCTTGAAAACGGTGCGTAAACCTAGCAAAACAGCAGGTAACGCCAATGTCCACTGGATGGATGTATGACACATTATGGCTTGTTTTAATGTCCGGTGCCACCGTTCGATTATTCCGTTTGCTTGCGGGTGGTAGGCGGACGTGTGGGACAGTTTGATGCCAAAATTTTTCGATAGGACGTTAAACAGTTCACTCCTGAATTGACTACCTTGGTCAGTTGTTATGCGTTCTGGTATGCCAAATCTGGCGAACCAGTCACTGTACAAGGCTTGAGCTACAGTTTCAGCTTTTATATCCGGCAAGGGGATTGCTTCCGGCCACCTAGTACATCGGTCAATACACGCGAGGCAGTACGTAAATCCTTGTGATGATGGTAAAGGTCCGACGAGATCGATATTTATATGACTGAATCGCACACTGGGGACTTTAAATTCAGCAAAGGGTGAAAACACATGTCTTGAAACCTTTGCTTTTTGGCACGGTATGCATGTTTTTGCTAGTAAAGCAACATCTTTTTTTATGTTCGGCCACACAAATCTATCGGTGAGAAGTTTAACCGTGGGCTTCACCCCAGGATGCGCCAGACCATGAATAGCATTAAAAACAGCTTTTCGGAATTCCATTGGAATATATGGTCGGACATTGCTAGTTGAAGTGTCGCAATACATATGCAAATTGTCATTGACAAGTAATTTTTGAAGTTTAAGGCTCGAATTTTTTTCTTCGAGGAGTTGCTTTAGTTCTAAATCATTATCTTGAGCTTTTGCGATTTCTGCAAAATCAATCGCTTCGGGGTACTTGACACTGCACAGGCGCGAAAATGTGTCAGCAAGCACATTTTCCTGACCGCTCACATGGCGTATGTCAGTTGTAAATTGTGAGATAAAATTTAATTGATTGATTTGTCTAGGAGAGAGTGTATCATATTTTCTTATCAAAGCTTTAGTTAAGGGTTTGTGATCTGTAAAAATTATGAAATTTCTCCCTTCCACCAGAAATCGGAAGTATTTAATTGCGGCAAATATTGAAAGGAGTTCGCGGTCATATGTGCTGTATTTAATTTCTGAACTGCTCAATTTCCGTGAAAAAAATCCCAAGGGTTCCCAGCCTTTCTCTGTACGTTGCTGTATGCAAGCTCCAATAGCTTTATCAGAAGCATCGCACATAAGAGCACTGGTTTTGGTTAAATCTGGGTGAGCTAGGTTTGTTATTTCAGTTAACATTTTTTTACATTTCTCAAATTCTCTGTCTGCCGTCTCAGACCAAGACAGAGGAGTTTTGTCATTTTTTTTACTGGTCCCCAACATTGCATACAAATTTAATTGGTTTTCAGCGGCATGATTTAGGAATCTTCTATAGAAATTTAAAATTCCCAAAAATTGGCGTAATTCGTTGACAGTGTTTGGTTTGGGAAAATTTCGAATGGCCTCAACTTTATCAGGTAAGGGTGATATGCCCAATTTGTCTATGAGGTGTCCCAAAAATTTAACTTTTTCAGCAGCAAATGTGCATTTTGGCAAATTAACTGTCAAATTGTTTTCTTTTAAGCGTTGGAGAACAACATCCAAATGGTGTACATGCTCGTCAATAGAGGAAGATGCAATTAGAACATCATCAATATACACGAAACAGTAATCTAAATCAGAAAGAATTTGATCCATGTATCTTTGCATAGTTTGGGCTGCGTTGCGCAAGCCAAAAGTCATATAATTAAATTCGTATAAACCAAAGGGGGTAATGATTGCTGTTTTAGGAATATCATCTTTATTCATGGGAATTTGATGATAAGCCTTTTTTAAATCTAAAGTAGAAAATATTATTTTTCCATTTAAGTTAGATGTAAAATCATGAATGTGTCTAATCGGGTAATTATCGGGGATGGTAATGGCATTAAGTACACGGTAATCACCACATGGGCGCCATGATCCGTCAGGTTTTTTAACCAAATGCAAGGGGCTACTCCAGCAGCTTTTTGATGGGCTGCAAATTCCTTTCTGCACTAAATATGCAAATTCAGCTTTGACTGCAGCTAACTTGTCTTGAGCTAGGCGTCTAGCCCTAGCAGCCACGGGAGCGCCTTTTGTTTCAATCACATGTGATACATTAGATTGCGAATTTATAGGCAATTTAATTCCGTCCTCAAACAAAGAAGTATGCTTTTTTAACACATTTTCGAAATTTTGAGAATGATGTAAAAATGTTATTTTTGGAATAGGTTCGGAATGTATCTTACCCTGTGAGGAGACATTGGTTAAATTATCTATGAGTTTTTTAGATTTTAAATCTACCATAATCCCATAATAATGTAAGAAGTCCGCACCCAAAATTGGTCGTGACACATCCGCGACTGGAATGTCCACGGAAAAATTCTACGTAAGCCTAAGTCTAAATTTATGGAGCGTTTTCCATAGACATCAATATTGGTACCATTTGCAGCAACCAATTTAAAAAGTGAAACTGGTTTCGAACGTTCTTCAGATGTCGGTGGTATGACCGATAAGTCAGCCCCTGTGTCGATAAGTAAGGAAATTCCTAAAGTTCTTTCAGAAACAACAAGGCGACAATTAGGCTGGTCAAACGCGGTCGTCGCCGCCCACGCTTGGCCAGTTAGTTTTCCTGCACCACATTTTCCTGTGAATTGACTTTTATAATAACATGGTTTAACACATTTTGTTGATTTGTCACCAAATTTTGAATGATACCAACATATTGTTTCACGAGATGGAGAGCGAGATTGTGCATTTCGATTCCGAGAAAATGATCTGTTGCGACTTTGCATTTTGAACAACTTATCAATTTTTCTGTTAATTTCAAAAATTTGTTCTTGCAACTCATGCACACTTATATTTACATTATTCGAACTACCGGCATTTATTTCAGTTGCATTCACTGCATACGGATTTGCGAAATCGATCATTTTATCTGCCATCACGGCTAATTTAGAAATATCTACATCGGAAATAGCCAACAATGCAGGTTGCATTTGTGAAGGCAAACGCTGGAGCCATAGCGATTTAAGAAAGTCATCACTAACTCTACTTTCAGCCAAATCTTGCATTTGACGAAATAATGCTGAGGGACGTTTATCCCCTAAATCCAGCTCTTGCAGCAATTTTTTTATTTTCCGTTCTTCCGAGTCCGCAAAAACACTGATAAGTCTTTCTTTCAACACTTTATAAGCATTTTCGGCAGGAGGAGAAATAATAATGTCGCTTACCTGTGACAAAATTTCCGTTTCAATGTTACCCACCACCGTGTGATACTTGGTTTTATCCACTGTAATTCCAGCATTTTCGAATTGACTTTCCAATTGAGTAAACCAAATTTGAGGATTATTTTTCCAAAACGGTGGAACTTTCACGCTCACTCTGCTAACGGCAGGCTTTTCGTCTGGAGATTGTTCTGACAAAGACATGGCAGCAATTTAAACGTTTCGGTTTCGATACTCAAATTCGAATTCCATATCTACCGTTCAAGCGGGTCACCATCTGTAGCTGCTTCGACAGCGAGTATCGAATGAAGGTTGCAAATTATGATGACTCCATATAATTTAACTTAAAGGCTTTATTGCGTTTTATAAATATTTAATTAAAGATAGGTTAAAGAACATTGAACAGTTACACATGCACAAGCATTGTTTTCGAACTCTCATCTCCTACTAGTTGTAGTACTGATCTCTTCAATCCACGCATGCGCTAAATCCGATCTTGCGCAGAGATGTGCTGGATCGTTGCCAGATCCCCACACATTTATTCAGTCATTCCTTTACTCATTCATGTAGTTGTCACTCGTTCATTTATTTTTTCATTCATTCACTCATTTAATTACTTTATCATGTAGTCACTCATTTATTCATTCATTCGTTCTTTCACTCATTCATTTATTCATTCATTAATTCTTTCACTCTTTCATCGATTCAATCATTCATTCTTTCACTCATTCATTTATTCATTTATTTATTTATTGAGAAATGCCCTTAAAAATCCCGATCAAAAATTTCATAAGAAAACAGGCTTGTTCAGTTCTTGTTGAACTTCGTATCAGTACATGTTCTACAGCGTAATATCTTTCCGATAAAGTTTGTTGCGAGTCAATCCGTCGTTTAGATCAGGATTTATATGGGATTGAAATTTCCCGTAGGCGCAAATGTTAATTTGGTACCTTTTCATTATCAAGGCGCAAATCTCGCCGAGAAAAATTTTTGGCGAGGGAACACGCAAAAGGATAACAGAACAGCGACGATATTCCGTTTGGCGTTAGTTGCATCAGTTTTGGCGAATTTATCGCCTGCGCCGGAATAATGGAAAAAAGCCGCAATTTTTTTTTTTTTTTTTGAACTGTTCAAAAATGAACAAAAACTGTTCAAATCAATATTTCACGCCGATAACTCCTTCCAATAAGCTTGCAATAGGAACTTGGGTCTTGTGCCCAGAGTTTACATAATTTGCTTCAATTTTGTCCATAGGCGCTAATGTTAAATTTTTTTGAACTGTTCAAAATTGAACAAAAAATTGTTCAAATCAAAAAGTAAAATATGAAAATGAGATGTTTTCGCCGAGATCTTTCGAATGCAAAAAGAATTTTTCGAATCGGACTATTCGTTCAAAAGTTATTAGGGGGACAGACCGACAGACACACATTTTCCCCATCTCAAAACCCTACTTTCAAATTTTTTATTTTTCAATCTTTATTTCACTACTTCACTTTTTTTTTGACTTTTCTTTATTTTTAACGATATTTTTATGATACATTAAGCCTTCTTTCATGCTTTATTATTATTTTTTTACTTTTACGGGAAAGTAGGCTAAAAGGAACAATGGTGGAAAATTATCAATCGTAATAGTACTTATCGTGCTAAAACGACATGGTCTACACACACTTTTCGGGTATCAATGTTGGCGCGGGTTTTCCAAATTGTCGCCAGCAAAAACGTACCGGACCAAATGTTGGTGATGTTACCTGACACGATATTAACAGAAACGCAACCAGAATTTTCTCTTGCAGGGAGGGGGGGGGGGGGGGAGTTCTTCAGATGTATGCATGACTTTTCTAGGACGGCGATATTGGTTATAACCAGGGAAAACCGAGGGAGAATTGTGAGACCCTGTACATTATAGTGGGTTTAACTAACTACCTCATATTAACAAAATTGCAACTAAAGTTTATTATAAGCAAATAAAACATAGCATTAAATAAACAAAATCTATTTTAACATCAATATGTTAAAGTTATGTGGCAAAAACAAATGGGGAATAATTTTTGAATGAACAAAGTGCTAACACATTCGAAAATGAGCTATTTAAATTTATTGAAAATAAAATAGTGTTTATAAAAAAATAGAACCGACTTCAAATTATAAATTGCGCTACAAAGTGAAAAATAAATTATTTTTTAAACAACATTGATGTGACTTTTAAACATAGTTTTAGAAGTCGGTGCAAAATGAAGATAGATGAAATCTTTTGCAATCATGAATCAATTACAAATATATATATTTTCCCAGAATTAGCAACAGTAACAATATGAAGTAGCAAATGGTGTAATGGTAATTAGACTCATAATTTCGCACCGACTTTTAAAACTTTGTTTAAAAGTCCCATCGATGTTGTTTAAAAAATAATTTATTTTTCACTTTTTAGCGCAATTTATAATTTGAAGTCGGTTCTATTTTTTTTATAAAAACTGTTTTATTTTATTCTTTTTAGTGTAAATACATTTTCTATATAAATACTCTATTTTTTAAAAAAATACATATCAAAGGGCAAACCTTTGAATAAATGCCACTGAAAACTAATCATTTGTATGAAAAATTCTGTTTTGAAGTCGACTTTAGCAAACAAACTGATTGGATTTAATTTTTGCCTCAGAAAAGCCTTCAGTCAAACTCTTGCTGTAATTGCTTTTAATATCATAGCACAATGGCAACAAATACTTTTTAGCCTACTTTCCCGTAAAAGTAAAAAAAAATAATAATAAAGCATGAAAGAAGGCTTAATGTATCGTGAAAATATCGTTAAAAATCAAGAAAAGTCAAAAATAAGTGAAGTAATTAAATAAAGATTGAAAAATAAAAAATTTGAAAGTAGGGTATTGAGATAGGGAAAAAGTGTGTCTGTCGGTCTGTCTGTCTGTCGGTCTGTCGGTCTGTCCCCCCCTAATAACTTTTGAACGAATTGTCCGATTGGAAAAATTCTTTTTGCATTCGAAAGATCTCGGCGAGGACATCTCATTTCTATATTTTACTTTTTGATTTGAACAATATTTCGTTCAATTTTGAACATTTCAAAAAAATTTAACATTAGCTCCTATGGGCAAAAGTGAAGCAAATTATGTAAACTCTGGGCATAAGAGTCGAGTTCTTATGAACAAGATTACTAAAAAGTTCTCGAAAGAAAATATTTTTTGAGTTGAACAATTTTTGTTCATTTTTGAACAGTTCAAAAAATTAACATAGCGCTTACGGGGAAATTTCAATCCTATATAAATCCTGATCTAACGGGCCGATTTGCTTGGAACAAACTTTATCGGAAAGCTCTTATAACGTAGAACATGTAGAAATAGAAAGTTTATCCAGAACTTACGAGCCTATTTTGCTATGAAATTTTTTGATCGGGATTTTTAAGAATATTTCTCAGTGACTCAATGAGTGAAATAATGAATGAATGAATAAGTGAAAGAGTGAAAGAATAAATCAATGAATAAATGAATGAGGAAAAGAATGAATGAATAAATTATTGAATAAATGAAAATATAAATAAATGAGTGAATAAATACAAATATAAATATAAATGAATGCGTAAATGAATGAATAAGCACTTGAATGAGGTAACGAATGAATGAATAAATGCATGGCTGAATAAATGAAAGAATGAATGAGTGAGTGAATGAATATGTATTATCCGTTGAAAAAGGTATATTTTCAATAATTAGAACTAAAGATAAATAAGAAAGAGAGAGAAAGAGATAGCTAGATTATAAATTTGAATTTGGTGTATACGGGAAAGTAGACTCGTATAGTTCTAGACGGAACTTCTTGTTAAACAATGACTTTTATATTTATTAATAGTTTCCCCAACAAAGAAAAATCAAGCCAAGCCTTTCCAATTAAAATAAAAAAATACTTATTTTTCACCCGTAACGTTTTTTCTAAAAAACAAATGTAGTCAAATTGATGTGGGATATTTGAGTTAAACGGCCATCTATCTATTAAAGAAAAAGTCATCAAAATCGGTTCATTTAGTCAAAAGTTATGAATGAAAAACCATAAAAATGACCCTATTTCTGCCCATAACGTTTTTTCTAATTATCCAATATGGTCAAACGAAAGTACGGGACCTATGGGAAACCACCCTCGATCGATTAAAAAAAGAATCATGAAAATCGGTTTATCCGGTGAGAAGTTATAAGTGGACAAACAAACAAAAAAAAACCCGACATACATACAATATGAATGTATAACCTCCTGCCTTTGTGAAGTCGGTTAAAAAAGCATTGTTTGCATCTCATTTGACAATGTTCCTGACTCTTCGCATAAGCTTGCTGTCAATAATCAAAAATCCTGTAACCGATGAGTTGTAAAATATAACTATTCAAATAACAACAAGAAGTTCCGTCTAGAACTATACGAGCCTACTTTCCCGTATTCACCAACTTGAAATTTATAATCTAGCTAACTCTCTCTCTCTCTCTCTCTCTATTCCTCATTTAACTTTAGTTCTTAATTACTTCAAATATACCTTTTTCAACGGTTAATACATATTCATTCACTCACTCATTCTTTCATTTATTCAGTCATTCGTTTATTTATTCATTCATTTTTCTCATTTATGTATTTATTCACTCATTTATTTATGTTTCACTTCATACATTCATTTATCTATTTTATTATTTATTCACTGATTTATTCACTCATTTATTCGTTTATTCCATCACTCATTCATTTAATCATTCATTCATTCGAAAATATCGTTAAAAAATTTCATAAGAAAATAGGTTCGTTCCCTTTTGGTTGAACTTCGTATCTGTACATGTTCTACGGCCAAACATCTTTCCGATAAATTTTGATCCAAGCAAATCGGTCTGTTAGATCATGATTAATAAAGGATTGAATTTCCCCATAGGCGCTAATGTTAATCTCTTTTTTTTAGCCTACTTTCCCGTAAAAGTAAAAAAAAATAATAATAAAGCATGAAAGAAGGCTTAATGTATCGTGAAAATATCGTTAAAAATCAAGAAAAGTCAAAAATAAGTGAAGCAATTAAATAAAGATTGAAAAATAAAAAATTTGAAAGTAGGGTATTGAGATGGGGAAAAAGTGTGTCTGTCGGTCTGTCTGTCTGTCGGTCTGTCTGTCGGTCTGTCCCCCCTCTAATAACTTTTGAACGAATTGTCCGATAGGAAAAATTCTTTTTGCATTCGAAAGATCTCGGCGAGGACATCTCATTTCTATATTTTACTTTGATTTGAACAATTTTTTGTTCAATTTTGAACAGTTCAAAAATTTTAACATTAGCGCCTATGGACAAAATTGAAGCAAATTCTGTAAACTCTGGGCACAAGAGCCAAGTTCCTATTGCAAGCTTATTGAAAGGAGTTCTCGGCGTGAAATATTGATTTGAACAGTTTTTGTTCATTTTTGAACAGTTCAAAAAATTAACACAGAGCTTACGGGGAAATTTCAACCCTATATAAATCCTGATCTAACGGACCGATTTGCTTGGAACAAACTTTATCGGAAAGCTCTTATAACGTAGAACATGTAGAAATAGAAAGTTTATCCAGAACTTACGAGCCTATTTTGCTATGAAATTTTTTGATCGGGATTTTCTAGGATATTTCTCAGTGACTCAATGAGTGAAATACTGAATGAATAAATAAATGAAAGAGTGAAAGAATAAACCAACGAATAAATGAATGAGGAAAAGAATGAATGAATAAATTATTGAATAAATGAAAATATAAATAAATGAGTGAATAAATACATGAATGCGTAAATGAATGAATAAACACTTGAATGAGGTAACGAATGAATGAATAAATGCATGGCTGAATAAATGAAAGAATGAATGAGTGAGTGAATGAATATGTATTATCCGTTGAAAAAGGTATATTTTCAATAATTAGAACTAAAGATAAATAAGAAAGAGAGAGAAAGAGATAGCTAGATTATAAATTTGAATTTGGTGTATACGGGAAAGTAGGCTCGTATAGTTCTAGACGGAACTACTTGTTTTTTTTTAACTGTTTCAAAATGAATTCCTTTATCCCGGCGCAAATCTCGCCAAGGCAACAAAACACGCAAAAGGTTACCAGCGGAGGTATTCCGTTTGGCGTTCGTTGAATCATTATTGGCGACTTTATCGCCTGCGCCGGGATAAAGGAAAAAGTACCGTTAATTTTTTTGAACTGTTCAAAAATGAACAAAAATTGTTCAACTCAAAAAATATTTTCCTTCGAGAACTTTTTAGTAATCTTGTTCATAAGAACTCGACTCTTATGCCCAGAGTTTACATAATTTTTCTTCACTTTTGCCCATAGGAGCTAATGTTAAATTTTTTTGAAATGTTCAAAATTGAACGAAATATTGTTCAAATCAAAAAGTAAAATATGGAAATGTGATATCCTTGCCGAGATCTTTGGAATGCAAAAAGAATTTTTCGAATCGGACTATTCGTTCAAAAGTTATTCGGGGGGGACAGACCGACAGACCGACAGACAGACAGACAGACAAACAGACAGACAGACCGACAGACAGACAGACAGACAGACAGACAGACCGACCGACACACTTTTTCCCCATCTCAAAACCCTACTTTCAAATTTTTTATTTTTCAATCTTTATTTAATTACTTCACTTATTTTTGACTTCTCTTCATATTTAACGATATTTTTCGGTACATTAAGCCTTCTTTCATGCTTTAATATATATATTTTTTACTTTTACGGGAAAGTAGGCTAACAAGAAGTTCCGTCTAGAACTATACGAGCCTACTTTCCCGTATTCACCAACTTGAAATTTATAATCTAGATAACTCTCTCTCTTTCTCTCTCTCTTTCTCTCTCTCTCTTCCTCATTTAACTTTAGTTCTTAATTACTTCAAATATGCCTTTTTCAACGGTTAATACATATTCATTCACTCACTCATTCTTTCATTTATTCAGTCATTCGTTTATTTATTCATTCATTTTTCTCATTTATGTATTTATTCACTCATTTATTTATGTTTTTCTTCATACATTCATTTATCTATTTTATTATTTATTCACTGATTTATTCACTGATTTATTCACTCATTTATTCGTTTATTCCATCACTCATTCATTTAATCATTCATTCATTCGAAAATATCGTTAAAAAATTTCATAAGAAAATAGGTTCGTTCCCTTTTGGTTGAACTTCGTATCTGTATATGTTCTACGGCCAAACATCTTTCCGATAAATTTTGATCCAAGCAAATCGGTCTGTTAGATCATGATTTATAAAGGATTGAATTTCCCCGTAGGCGCTGATGTTAATTTCTTTTTTTTTTTTTGAACTGTTTCAAAATGAATTCCTTTATCCCGGCGCAAATCTCGCCAAGGCAACAAAACACGCAAAAGGTTACCAGCGGAGGTATTCCGTTTGGCGTTCGTTGAATCATTATTGGCGACTTTATCGCCTGTGCCGGGATAAAGGAAAAAGTACCGTTAATTTTTTTGAACTGTTCAAAAATGAACAAAAATTGTTCAACTCAAAAAATATTTTCCGTCGAGAACTTTTTAGTAATCTTGTTCATAAGAACTCGACTCTTATGCCCAGAGTTTACATAATTTGCTTCACTTTTGCCTATAGGAGCTAATGTTAAAATTTTTTGAACTGTTCAAATTGAACGAAATATTGTTCAAATCAAAAAATAAAATATGGAAATGAGATATCCTTGCTGAGATCTTTCGAATGCAAAAAGAATTTTTCGAATCGGACTATTCGTTCAAAAGTTATTAGGGGGGGGACAGACCGACAGACAGACCGACCGACACACTTTTTCCCCCATCTCAAAACCCTACTTTCCAATTTTTTATTTTTCAATCTTTATTTAATTACTTCACTTATTTTTGACTTATCTTCATATTTAACGATATTTTTCGGTACATTAAGCCTTTCATGCTTTAATATATATATATTTTACTTTTACGGGAAAGTAGGCTAAAAAGTAGCCAAAATCTCAGGATGCCAAGTAAGTACCATTAATGCCACACACACACACACACACTAGATATTCACCTAAAGCACTATTAATAAGGGAACTTGCACTTGGCAAAAACTTTCGTAAACGCAAGTACTAAGTATTGACTGGAAATAACTTAATATACTTTATTGCATATTGAAATGTTTTCTCCAAAAATTGGAAACCTTGGGGAAAAAAAATGTTCGTAATCAAACGATCACAATTAAAAGCAATGGGACACCTTATAAGAGAACTTACGTTTACAATAACTATGAAAATGAGTAGAATTTTACTTACACGCTTTCAAACCCCCTCATGCTGAGAATATCATTACGAGGTTATCTTAACGAAAGCTATAGCAAGAGAAAACAAAGGTAGGGCCCCAATCGTACGTACATTTTCGTGCAATGGACTTGAATTTTAAATCGTATTGTGCAATGTAAGAAAGCAATAATTTTGAATACTTTGCTTTCGTGATGCCATGTTTGAAATGTATTTTAAATCCACAAGAAGTTTCACACATACATATAAATTTTTAAGGGAATCTGATCTTAATAATTGATCAATATTGTAATTCCTTATTCTATTGAATGGATAGACACTCTGTCTATTCAATAGAATTTAATTGTTTAGGCGATTTGTTTTCAGATTTATGGGTAACAAAATTTCCCTATCATTTTCACTTTCATTAACGTTTACAGCTTTTACGTTTCGTCTTTGGCATTGTGGCGCAAAATTATTTTCTTTTTTACATTTATTGCAACCACAAAGAATTCAGTCCAGCTGTAATACTTAGGGAGAAGCTTTCAACTGTTTAAAAGATAAAATTAAAGATGGGCTTAATTACGGAGAAATGTAAAACAAAAAAAACTTAATTAATAACGATAATTTTGCTTAGTTTAACGTAGTATAACTTACCGTCAATATAAAAGCACAAATTTAGCTTTTCAAATACTAATAATATTTTAACGAAAACATAGATGTGAAAAAACATGCCATGCCAAGTTAGAAGTCTGCCCTCCCTCCCCAATAACTTTTGAAAGAACTTCCCGATTCGAAAGATTTTTTTTTGCATTGGAAAAACCTCGTCAAGGACATAAAAATCACCAATTTTTAATTTTTATCTTTTTTTTACTAATTCGGTTAATTTTAAGATAATATTTTTGCTTTATCTGGATTACACTTTTGTATAATACAAAGAGTACGAGTGAACAACATAAAATATTGTACATATTATATATTAAAAGAGTAAGAGTGAATGAACAACATAAAATTACATAAAATATTATCATTACCTCAGAAATTTATTCCGGAAGAATACTGTTTCAAACAAAAAGGAAAACTATACAAGCTGTAGCAGCACGCACTCGCATTTTTTATTTCTGCTTGAATATTACATCGACAACTCAACTTCTCTCTGCGAAGAATGATAGAAAAGAGATTTTCCAATTTTTCACCTATTGTTGTCGCGGAGCAAAGATCTTGTGAATGTTCATTTCCGCACTGTAAATATGTTGTAAATAGTTAGGAATAAATATTGTTGTGGATAAAAGTGTAAATATATTCTCTTGTGCCAACTCATCCACTTCACTGGTAACTTCCGGACGTGATGTCGAAAAACGACATAGCTGATTCAAAAACTGAAATGACTTCGCCGAATGACAGTATGGTTTCCAAGGTAAGCGTTAAAGTACCCACCTTTTGGAAAGCTGATCCCAAAATTTGGTTTATGCAAATAGAAGCCCAGTTTCGAAATAACTCTATTTCGACAGATCAAACCAAATTTGATCTTGTCATAAGCTCTATCGATGCTGATGTACTATCGCAAGTGTCGGAGATTGTTGTCAATCCTCCTAATGGTGGCAAATATGAAGCTTTGAAACAGCGTTTAATTTCAGTTTTCGCTGACAGCGAAACGCAAAAGTTACAAAAACTCCTAACTGATTTACAGCTTGGCGACAAGAAGCCATCGCAACTTTTATGTGAAATGCGTAACTTGGCGGATAACAAGGTAAGCGATGATATTTTAAAAACTTTATGGATGCAACGTCTTCCAATCAATATGCGTAGTATTTTGTCAGTAAGCAGTGACGAACTTACTAAATTGGCAACTATGGCTGATCAAATTTGGGAAATAAAACCCGAATCATACCACTGTGCGACTGTAGCGTCAGACACATACGAAAACGCTTTGGCGAAACTTCGAAAACAAGTTTCGGAACTGTCAGTTCAAGTTAGCGAACTGCGTAAAAGAAATCGCCAACCTTTCCGCCGATTTAGATCTGGCTCTCGGAGTAAATCTGCTAGCAAATAAAATAATTCTGACATTTGTTTCTATTAATTAAAGTTTGGCGACAAATCCTTAAAATGTCAAAAGCCATGTAACTGGCCGGATTCTGATGGTTGTAAGGCGCAGGAAAACTGACTCCCCTACTCTCGTTGGCGACGGGGAGCAAAGGGGCCGAGCTGAGTCGCCTTTTTGTGAGCGACAAAGAAACAGCGGCTTTATTTCTGATAGATAGTGGAGCTGACATTTCCGTTTGCCCGCCATCTTCTAACGACAGGAAAAGTGTTAGCAAATTTAAACTTTTTGCGGCAAATGGCACCCCAATTGCAACTTACGGTCAAAAATTATTGCGTTTGGATTTAGGATTGCGCCGCGTTTTCAACTGGATTTTCGTTATTGCTGATGTTAACCGACTCATTATAGGAATAGATTTTCTGAGTCACTTTAATTTGCTTATTGATGCAAAAAATCATCGACTTATTGATGCAACGACATCCCTTTCGACTAATGCTGTTCATTATTCAAGTTATAAACCACAAATTGTTAATGTCAACAAGAGTTCTTTTGAAAGTGTACTTCAAAAATTTCCGAATCTCTTAAGACCAAAATTACTCAATAAAAAAATAAAAGAGCTAAATATTGAACATTTTATCGAAACAAAGGGTCCCCCAGTTTTTGCAAAAACAAGAAGACTTTCAACAGAAAAAATGAAAATCGCTAGAACAGAATTCGAATATATGTTGCAGGAAGGACTTTGCCGACCCTCCAAAAGTTGTTGGGCAAGCTCTTTACATTTAGTTCCGAAAAAGTCGGGTGATTGGAAGCCTTGCGGTGATTACCGAGCCCTAAACAACGTTACAATACCAGACAGGTATCCAATTCCTTTTCTTACAGGCTGCAGCCATATTTTACATGGAACTAAAATATTCTCCACAATTGATTTGGTGCGAGCATACCAACAGATCCCAATACATGAAGCGGACATCGCCAAGACAGCAATTACCACACCATTTGGCCTTTTTGAATTTCCCTTCATGACTTATGGGCTTCGAAACGCAGCCCAAACTTTCCAGAGATTAATGAATATTGTACTGTCAGGTCTAGACTTTGTTTTCTCATATTTGGACGATATCCTGATTTGTTCTACTGATGAGGCCACACACCGCAAGCATCTTGAGATAGTTTTCCAGAGACTGGACGAATACGGACTTTGCATCAATCTCTCAAAGTATGTTTTTGGTGTACCCCAAATTCAATTCTTGGGATACAACATAACTGCGAATGGATTCGAACCTGCTTTGTCTAAAGTGGAAGCCATCAAAAACTTTCCACAACCTCAATCTGCAACTAGCCTGAGACGATTTCTGGGTATGGTAAATTTTTACCATCGATTTATCCCGAATTGCGCTCATATTCAGCAACCTTTAAATAAAGTGATAGAAGGGCACAAGAAAAACAACACAAAATCTCTCATGTGGACGGAAGAATCCGAACAAGCGTTCAACCAGTTGAAAGACTCCATTTGTAAAGCTAATATTTTGTCTCATCCTGCTCCAGATGCAACTTTGTCCTTGGTAACTGATGCTTCTGACACAGCAATTGGATCCGTCATCCAACAAGAAGTCAATGGTGTCAAACAACCGATAAGCTTCTTTTCAAGATCGCTGACAAAAGCTCAAATGAAGTATAGTGCGTACGACAGAGAACTGCTCGCGATTTATTCATCTGTAAAGCATTTCAAGTATCTACTCGGAGGACGCGTATTCTCCATTTACACAGATCATAAACCCATAGTTTTTGCATTTCAACAGAATCCAGATAAAGCATCGCCTCGACAATGTCAACAACTGGATTACATTAGTCAATTTACGACTGATATTAGATATATTGCTGGTCGTGACAATATTGTGGCTGATACAGTCCAGGATCAGTACCATTCAGACCCCGACACCTTTAGATTACGACTCCATGTCAAGTTTACAGGATGACGATGATTTAAAAAGTTTACAGTTGAATTCCAGTGTCAAAATCGTTAAACTTCATTTGCCTAATTCATCAAAAGTTCTATTTTGTGATATTTCAACTGAAAAAATTCGTCCGTACATCCCACGAGAATTTCGTAAGACTGCCTTCGATTCCGTTCATTCGTGTTTCCACCCTGGAATCAAAGCAACTATTAAGCTGGCAACAGACAGATTCATTTGGCCTAACATCAAGAAGGATTGTCAAACATGGGCTCGTGCATGTCTCGCATGTCAACGATCGAAAGTCCATCGACATACGAAATCTGCCTTAAAAAATTTTGCAGTTCCTAATCAACGGTTCCAGCACATAAATGTTGACATTGTTGGCCCCCTACCTTTATGTCAAGGATATCGTTACCTTCTTACCGCCATAGATCGATATACACGTTGGCTAGAAGCTATTCCTCTAGAGGATCAAACAGCCGAATCTGTCGCCAAAGCTTTACTTTCTGGATGGATTTCTCGATTTGGAATTCCAGCAGACATAACAACGGACCAAGGTCGTCAGTTTGAAAGCCAACTATTCTTATCGTAATATCTTGGTTACCAGTCGCATTCTACTACTGCGTACCACCCACAGGCAAATGGGCTTATTGAAAGGCAGCAACGCTCTCTGAAGACAGCGCTCAAATGTCACCTCATCATGGGTTGACAGTTTGCCGATAGTTTTGCTGGGTCTACGTTCCGCATTAAAGCAGGATTTAGGCTACTCGTCAGCAGAACTGGTTTATGGCACACCACTTCAACTGCCGGGTGAATTTTTTACCCCTTCCCAGGAGGTGAAACATAGCGATTTCGTACGTCAACTGCAGATGTCGATTCGCAATCTCTCTCCTGAGCCCACATCTGCCCATTGCAAAAGAGCAGTGTTCGTGTCAACGGAATTAACCAAATGCTCTCACGTATTTATTTATAACAACGCAGCTAGCTCTGCACTTCAAGCGAGATACTTGGGACCTTACGCTGTAAAACACAGAGAAGAAAAATATTTCGATGTAGATGTTGCTGGTATCTCGATTGACCGTCTTAAACCAGCGTTTATCGTTGATAATGATGCGAACACCCTTAGTCAAGCTACTCCTCCGACATTCACATCTAATGCAGTTGCACCAAACCAAAGTTCTTCTCCAACAAAACAAGTTGAGAGGACGACAAAATCAGGACGTCATGTCAGGTTTCCAACATATTAGAAAGAATATAACTGTTGAACTCCTTCACAAGGAGGGGAGTGTGTAGCGGCACGCACTCGCATTTTTATTTCTGCTTGAATATTACATCGACAACTCAACTTCTCTCTGCGAAGAATGATAGAAAAGAGATTTTCCAATTTTTCACCTATTTTTGTCGCGGAGCAAAGATCTTGTGAATGTTCATTTCCGCACTGTAAATATTGTTGTGGATAAAAGTGTAAATATATTCTCTTGTGCCAACTCATCCACTTCAAAGCGAATTTTGGAGCCAAAAAATATAATTTTTAAAAGTCAATCTGAAAAATAAAATTTAATATCCTAGTAGTAGTCGAAATTTGTAAAAATTAATTAAATTTGAACTTCTTCTAAAACAAAACTTCTGTAGTAGTCGAAATTTGTAAAAATTAATTAAATTTGAACTTCTTCTAAAACAAAACTTCTGTGCTTTCCTCTTTATTTCTATTTGCTTTCTTTCTTTCGATTCGTTTTTGGAGGCTTACTTATGAAGCCGAAAATATTGCCAAGGAACCCTATTACACTTCTCAATATGCGATCAGATTTCTTCACAGTTTTGGGCTTCTTTTCTTCGTTACCTTGCTCCTCTTTGGTACCTGTCTCCTCTGACAGGTCAGAGGAGACAGTACCCTCAGAGCGCTGATTGCACTTGGTTTGAGCTAATGTTGTTTCCCTTTCTTCCTGCTCTTCTCTTGTATGAGATATGGAGACTTGAGAGCCTGGCACCTGTTTTGTCACTGTCTCCTGGGCGCTGATGGCACTTGGTTGGGCAAACGTTAGTTCCCTTTCTTCCTGCTCTTCTCTTATATGAGACATGGAGACTTGAGAGCCTGGCACCTCTTTGCTCCTTCGCTCGGGCTGCACTTGCTTGGCCAAGTTTCGGCTTTGTTTCTGCCTTCTCAGATTTGGCAATCGTTTTCTCGTTAACTTGTACACCACCTGCATTGCATTCTGCAGCTGCAGCTTCATCAATTCTCGTTCGGCCAATTTTTTCTTCACAGTCTTCACTTCTATATTCTTTCTAGCAGTCTTCACTTTTCTAGCAGTCTTCACTTTGCTGTCAAGTTTTTTCCCTTTAAGATTCTTTTTCTTCCTAAATTTCGTAGTTTTAGCTCCTCTTTTTGAAACCATAATTTAGTATAAACGCGCTTTGGGATAAGAGAGAAAGTTTTCGGACTTTGAGAAAGATTCCTAATTTAAAATCATTAACTCTACTGTCTCATAAGCAAATAAATTTTCTTATAAAAGGAATTTGAATCATTTGCTGCAAATTACGCGAATATTAAATAGCATTCTGAACGTGTTTTATCTGAGTAATATTTTAAGCAGGGCTTGCCTTCATCAATATTTTACTTATAGGCCCAATTCGGGGGAACGAGGAGGTAACTATATGAAATTGACTGCAGAGAATTACTCTATTGTTTCTTCAGCCAAGGCTGAACTTGATCGTATTACTGGAAACATCAAAAGAACCGACGTCGCACTTTTTCCGCCGCTAGTGGCGCTAGTGCCGGACCCAGAAAAGTTTGGTTACATCATTTTAAAGTCTCTTTATTTTGCTAATACGATGTCCTTTCCTGGTTTCTGGAAACGTTCAGATGAATATTTTTAATGGAAAGTCGTCCTGTCTCTGTTTTGAATGTAATTTTGAAAGATTTTTGCAGTAATTAGTTTTTTTTTTAATGAAAATGATGTACTATTCCGTTTCGGGGAGGCTGGCGATTGGTAATTTTTTGTTTTTCGCCAAATCAAACTACTTTACCATTTTGGGTTGCAGTTGGCGATGTTTAAATATTTTTCCCAAAAACAAACTCCAGACACAAAACAAATTGATTTGGCAAAAAAAAAAAAAAAAGAACACATCGCCAGCCCCCCCCCCCCCCCCCAAAACGGAAAAATACCGAAAGTTATTCCTGTTTCAGTAATATTTAACATTCCTAACTCGGAAACAAATTAAATTTAATGATATTCGTCTTTTGATTTATAATCAATATGTGTGTTTTTTAATGCATTTGTATGCATTTCATTATTTCTTTTGTGCAGAAATAAATGCTTAGAACAAAATAGTTTTGTTTTATTCACCATTTCCAGCCATATTTTGTTAATTCAAAAATAGCAAATTACCCAGTCAACTCTTAACTTAAGATTGATTAAATATAACTTTGTACGTTTAAAACAATATGTGTATTGGAAATTTTGCCTGAGGCAGCAAAGATGTGATAATGCTATTTATTCTATACTAGCTGACATGCCCGGCGTTGCGCGGGATAAAATTGCATCATTCGCAGGCCAAGTGACGCATTTCAAAATTCAGCTGTAAATGCATAGGGAAAATTTTTCTTAAAAATTCCAAGTAAGAGATGGGCAACAGTCCATAAAAATCCTATTTAGACAGTAAAAATGATTAAAAACCACGATTGCATTAAAACGAACAGCCTAAAAACATTCCTTTTAGACCAAAAATAAGTCCATAAAAATCCTCATTAAAATGCCAACAAAAGTTCATTGAAATTGCTATTAGAGTAAGGGAAACAGTAACTAAAATGCACATATGCAGAGGGATAATTGTGTATAACGGGTATACGGGCTCTTCTGAAGCGTCAAGCGTCAGTTGTATGCGGCCCTTCAGAGTGAAATGTTTTTAAAATGAGTGACCGTAATATTCTATTACGCCTATTAATGCTTGAAGAAATTGAAAAAGAAGAAATTCTATTGGGGGAACAAATGATGATTGAGGGTAATGCTGAAGTCCATACCTTATTTTTAAAAAAGGAAAGATGAAGGTTTCTATGAAGAACTTATCAATCAGCATTTACTACAGGATGACAAAAAAATTCCAGGAATTTTTCAGGCTAAACGTCGCACAGTTTAATTATGATTTGGATCTTATAAAGGATGATATTAGAACAGATTCTTCAAACAGACATCAGTACCTTATCACCCTTGAAGAAAAACTGGCTGTAACTTTACACAAAGAAAAAATATTTTTTTACATAAGTATATTTTAGAGTAGCGATTCTCAACCTATTAACCCCCTGAATACATTGAATAAGCGTTTCCCACAGTGGATCTCAGCGGGTTTCTCTGTCAAGTTATTATTATACATAAAATTATCTTCAGAAAGCCTCGTTCAGAAAAATCGAAGTGACACGATAAGGACTATATTAGAAATTTATCTGAAAGTGGTAGTTATGCACTTTCTGAAAATAAGTTACACTTGAAGGAAGCAAAATAAGAAATAAGAACTGTTTAGTGAATCTTGTGTAAGTTAGTACAAGAAATTTGTAATTTTAATGTAAAATTAATGTAAAAATCGTAAAATGACTCGTTGCTCTGCTTAAAACCACTCTGAAATTTTAATGAGAACTAAACGTCGTTTGGTCCTTTGGTGATGAAAGGTTGACAATTATGTTCAATGATATTGACTAATGAGTAAAAAAGGGAATTTAAATTATATTGGTTTTTGTAACACTTTCGACACGATTTCCGAAAGGAGTCAAAGAGCATAAATTAACAAGAAACTGGTGTTTTGGTGACGGCATTGGGAAAAAAATTTGTTTGCAAAGTCAAATGCCTACATATTATAGTTCAGAAAAGTTTGAAGTTTACGTGAGCAGTCGTGTCTCCTTTGTGTCCCATTTTTGCACTTTAAAAAATTGGATGTCTCCACTGTACAACTGACCTTTTCAATGACATTTCTCGGACAGTGTATTTGCTTTGAATTTTTCCTTTTCAATCTGATATAAATAATGTAGAGAAAATGAGGGCATTCGTAAACAATAATTTTATCGAAATGGCAAGAAGTCAATTGGGGAAATAAAAACTTGCCATGCGGAGCACTCGATTTGAACCAGAAAATGATATACAAAATCTATATATAAATTGGCAAAGGCAAAACAGCTAAGTACCACTTTCTTTGATTGTCAACTGATATCCTTATTTTTTTTCCTTTAGTAGCTATTGATGAGTTTTATGTTATCAATAAAAAAATTTTGAAATTAGTCAATTTCTTTTCTTCTACTTTCGACGTAGATTCGAAGCCTTTTTAAAGAAGTCTTTTCACACTACTACTTAAATCTACAACCTAAAGTATTTGCACAAAACACAATACATTTTTTACTATTAATAATTAAAAGAAGAAGTATCACGGACAAAATAAAAGGGAAAATATAATAGATTAAATAAATGTCAAAGCAAAATGATACTAATCTTAAGGTGTCAATTAATCCATTTCCAAAGTATATGCATGATAAGTCAGTCAGATTGTTTGTCCAGTACATTGTAAAACAAAATGAAAAAAAAAAACAAGAAGTTCCGTCTAGAACTATACGAGCCTACTTTCCCGTATACACCAAATTCAAATTTATAATCTAGCTATCTCTTTCTCTCTCTTTATTATTTATCTTTAGTTCTAATTATTGAAAATATACCTTTTTCAACGGATAATACATATTCATTCACTCACGCATTCATTCTTTCATTTATTCAGCCATGCATTTATTCATTCATTCGTTACCTCATTCAAGTGTTTATTCATTCATTTACGCATTCATGTATTTATTCACTCATTTATTTATATTTTCATTTATTCAATAATTTATTCATTCATTCTTTTCCTCATTCATTTATTCATTGATTTATTCTTTCACTCTTTCATTTATTCATTCATTCATTATTTCACTCATTGAGTCACTGAGAAATATCCTTGAAAATCCCGATCAAAAAATTTCATAGCAAAATAGGCTCGTACGTTCTGGATAAACTTTCTATTTCTACATGTTCTACGTTATAAGAGCTTTCCGATAAAGTTTGTTCCAAGCAAATCGGTCCGTTAGATCAGGATTTATATAGGGTTGAAATTTCCCCGTAAGCTCTGTGTTAATTTTTTGAACTGTTCAAAAATGAACAAAAACTGTTCAAATCAATATTTCACGCCGAGAACTCCTTTCAATAAGCTTTCAATAGGAACTTGGCTCTTGTGCCCAGAGTTTACAGAATTTGCTTCAATTTTGTCCATAGGCGCTAATGTTAAAATTTTTTGAACTGTTCAAAATTGAACAAAAAATTGTTCAAATCAAAAAGTGAAATATAGAAATGAGATGTCCTCGCCGAGATCTTTCGAATGCAAAAAGAATTTTTCCAATCGGACAATTCGTTCAAAAGTTATTAGGGGGGGACAGACCGACAGACCGACAGACAGACAGACCGACAGACAGACAGACCGACAGACAGACCGACAGACAGACCGACAGACAGACCGACAGACCGACCGACAGACAGACAGACCGACAGACAGACAGACCGACAGACCGACAGACACACTTTTT
Source organism: Octonoba sinensis (assembly GCA_038502835.1). NCBI lineage: Eukaryota > Metazoa > Arthropoda > Arachnida > Araneae > Uloboridae > Octonoba > Octonoba sinensis. The sequence goes on along the minus strand of CM076606.1, from coordinate 7,707,435 downwards.
CCCCATCTCAATACCCTACTTTCAAATTTTTTATTTTTCAATCTTTATTTAATTACTTCACTTATTTTTGACTTTTCTTGATTTTTAACGATATTTTCACGATACATTAAGCCTTCTTTCATGCTTTATTATTATTTTTTTTTACTTTTACGGGAAAGTAGGCTAAAAAAGAAAAGCAATTTGAAACTGACAATGTCTAATATAACATAAGGTGAGGTAATACGTGCGGTGACGCGGTATTTTGCTTCGAAGGGACCGTTCATAAATGACGTCACGCTTTTTTCCCATATATTTGCCCCCCCCCTCCCCCCTTTGTCACACTTCAGCAGCCCCTCCTCCCTTTATTTGTCACGAGCTAATCAGGGCCTCACAAGTCACGTTATGTTGCATAATGCATGATGTCACACTTCTTGTTACCCCCTCCCCTCCCCTTGTCACACTTTGTCACAATTTCACGAACCCCCCTCCCCCCTCGAAGCGTGACATCATTTATGAATGATCCCGAATCAGTGTTTTGCGAGTCTGTTGTTTTTCATTAGCGTTTTCAATTCTTAGTTAAATTGACAAGGAATGTTTGGATTTCTAATTTATTCAATACTAGCTGACATGCCCGGCGTTGCGCGGGATAAAATTGCGCAGGCCAAGTGACGCATGTCCAAAATTCTGTTGTAAATGTATAGGGAAAAAATTTCTTAAAAAATCCAAGTAGGAGAGGGGCAACAGTCCATAAAAATCCTATTTAGACAGTAAAATTCATTAAAAAGCCCGATTGCAATAAAACGAACAGCCTTGAAAATTTCAAATTCCAACAAAAGTTCAGAGAAATTGCCATTAGAGAAAGGGAAACAGTAACTCAAATGCACATATGTAGAGAGATAATTGTACCAAAATGATATCAAGAGACCGTAAAAATCGCAATTAAAATATCGACCACAATACATCTAAAATTTCTAATCAGAAAAAGTGCAGTATTCTCTGTAAAAATGTCCATCAGATCAAGAACAACTCTCACTGAATATTTCTGCTACAATAAAGAAAATTCTTTAAAGCCCCCCATTTCAATAAAGACAACTATTCATAAACATCCCTAATAGAATAATGACATTAGTCCCCAAAAATATCCATTAGAATAAAGACGTCAGTTACTAAAAGTATAATACTGACCTTCAAGAGCTACTGTTCCTAAAATTACCCAGCAGTCCATCTTAAATTCCCCATCAAAATAAGGACACCCGTTCCTAAAAATCCCACTTGCAAAATCGTCATTTCCTGAAAATTCAATTGAATAGCACTTTCATAAAATTCGGTTAAAAACGAAAGAAAGGAAAGCATTATTTCAAAAGGCAAATGCTCATTTAAATTACAAAATGTTTAGTACTGAACCATTTTTGACGTGTGAAATTTAAGTTGATAGAAAGACATAACTAAATTCTGTCCAAATGGCGCCAAATAGACAGTACAAAAATTAAATAAATGTTAGAAAATAAATCACTTGTGCAAAATATGGAATCAATAATCGCTACGTAAAAAAGTTAAAATGAAGCAAAAGATCGCCAAATTGCACTGTAGTAAGGAAGCATTTCGAAATACGCCATGATCCTACAGTGTAAATCACCTATTGAATTAAATGAGAACAATATTACTGATAAGGATTATTGGGCGCGGTTTGGAAAAGTTATGAAGCGCAAAATAATATATTGAGAACAATTAACTGGAAGGAGGCGAGTAAAAAGTTATCACCACTTGGCGAAATTTTAAATTTCATCAAAAATAAGCGATATCGAAGACCTTCCAACCTAGTTTTTATCGAATAAATAAATATTAAATCGTCAAAAAAGAAAGAAAAATCAACATTAAAAATGGCATTATAATAATCCACAAAATATCCATAAAAATAAAATAAATTTTCAGAATTTGTTTCGCTGATAAAGCGGACACTCTACCATAAGATTTCATGCAATTGTTGAACTGTTACTATACTATTAAATCGCCAAAAAAGGAAGGAGAATCAACATCAAGGTAAAGTAATTAAAATTCGTCTGCAGTTCCACAAAATATGTATAAAAATGAAATGAATTTTTAGAATTTGTTTCGCTCATAAAACGACATGAATAAAGATAAAATAGCATTTTTTCAATTTTACGTTAACATAAATCATCTAGTTGGCGACAAAAGTAATATTTATTTTGGCGAAACCACGCAAATTGAGCAGATAAATTCAGAGGTAAGCCTCGTTTTAAAGTTCGAAAACTACTTTAAATGAATATTGCGCGTGTTCTATTTGTTCTACAAACTTAAGAAAAAGATCATCTTGTGCATTTTTTACGGGCATTCATATGCTGCAAAATTCAAAAACGTGGGATGTTTCTTCGATGAGATAAACCCAAAATCAACAGTTTTGCTTAAAATTGGAATAAAAAAAGAACAAATTCGAATTTTAAGAAAAACGCTTCGAGGTGCACGAGGACCTGATCCAAGGTACCCGTAACCAAAATTTCGTACTTCTATAACGCTCCATCTCGCCAGGAGGCGATCGACAGACAGACATACAGACAGACACACACACACACACACACAAACTTTCGGTTTTATTTATATAGATTAATAGGGTGTAATGAAAAATTTTATTTCCATTTTCTTTACAGTGGAAGGAGTGCAGAAAGATGAAATTTATGTACAATATGTGTTACAAATGCTTCAAATTAAATAACAAACTCAGTGGCCAATCAGTCACACTGAGGAGAGGTTAGCGCTAAATGAAATATTTAAACAAAACAAACTGTTGTCAAACATAATAAACAAAATATCAAAAAGTTGTTTAAATGATCGGGGCTGAACTTCAAAAGATCAACGAATTACGGTCAAATTTCAACCACTCTACCCTGATTGACCCCCCCACTCTCTCTGTGTCTTTCTCGTTTAGCTTTAGTTCTTAATTGCTTCAAATATACCTTTTTCAACTGTTAATACATATTCATTCAATCATTATTTATTAAGTCATTCATGTATTTATTAACTCATTTATTCATTCATTCTTTTGCTTATTCATTTAATCATTCAATAATTAAAAAATATTCTTGAAAACCCGATCAAAAAATTTCATAGGAAAATAGGCTCGTTAGTTCTTTATGAACTTTCTATTTGTACATGTTCTACGTCATAAGAGCTTTCCGATAAAGTTTGTTTCAAGCAAATCGGTCCGTTAGATCAGAAATTATATAGGATTGAAATTTCCCCGTAGGCGGTATGTTAATTTTTTTTGAACTGTTCAAAAATGAACAAAAATTGTTCAAATTAATATTTCACGCCAAGAACTTCTTCCAGTGAGCTTGTTCATGGGAACTTATATCTTCTACTCAGAGTTTACATAATTTGCTTCATTTTCACCCATAGACGCTAATGTTAAAATTTTTTGAACTGTTCAAAATTGAACATAAAATTGTTCAAATCAAAAAGTAAAATATGGAAATGAGATGTCCTCGCCGAGATCTTTCCAATGCAAAAAAGAATTTTTCCAATCGGACAATTCGTTCAAAAGTTATTGGGGGGGGGGGGGGAGGACAGACCGACAGACAGACAGACCGACCGACACACTTTTTCCCCATCTCAAAACCCTACTTTCAAATTTTTTATTTTTCAATCTTTATTTAATTACTTAACTTATTTTTGACTTTTCTTGATTTCTAACGATATTTTCACGATACATTAAGCCTTCTTTCATGCTTTATTACTTTTTTTTTACTTTTACGGGAAAGTAGGCTAAAAACGACTAGTATTTTTCTACCTTTGTTAAAATTATTAATTTAAAGTACAGCTTTCAACGTTATTTTGTTAAAACTGCAATTTTTAATATGGATGAAAGTTTTTAAAATAATAGAGTCACTAAGACAACTTTCATTTTAACAATTTATTGAGCCCTAACTTTTGACACCCAGTGTAATAACTTGAAGTGGCTGCCGTCATACATACAAGAAAGCTCTCCATGGTAAATAGTAGGAATTACTAATAGATTTTTAGAGTTCATTTTATTTGACGCAATCTTTTCATTATATTGCACTAATTTCCTGCAATGAGTGTCTGTTTTGAGTTTAAAAAAAATAAAAAAACGTATGTAAGCAAGCAAGCTATATTAATCCTTCTCCCCCATGAAGTAACACATTGAGGCAAAAAATAAGATTTTTGGACCCTACGCATACTAAAACACGAATTCAGATCTAAATTGGACGCTACCCTAGATCTATGCATTAACATATCTGAAATAAAACTTCTTACCTTCACAGATATTATTTAACAATACAATGAAATTTCATTATTCAAGTTAATGGGGCTTATTTTAAAATTATAACAGGTGTAATAAAATACAAAAATTTTGCAATTTCTTCTTATTTTCAACTACAATAATATTTTTCATCGATAGCCAGATAACTTAAAAATAAGTTGCGAAGGTATTTCATTCAGAAGGATAACCAATGGTCTCATCAGTTTTCAGCTTCTTAGTTGACTGCTAAATCCAAGGGCATTTGTGGGAATGTATTTCGATGAGCGGGGTGCAAAGAGGAGCAAGAGAAATATGAAGAGAGCTTTCCAAATTACAGGGTGCGGGAGCATAATTTCCTTTTTTAAAATGCTCGCGTGTCATCCATACATGTTAATGCGGGACGGGAGTAATCTCATTCTAGAGGGATGGTTCTAAAGTTTTGTTCCCAACTTTGGTCAGTCACCATCATGGTCATCATGCCTAGAAACAGTGAGGAGCGTACACTTTTCGAGAAAACCTACTTTTCGAACGAATGTTCCGTAATTTGGATGACTTAGCACGCTCCCCAGATTTGAACCCCTTATAGTTTTATCTTGTAGGTTTTTTTGAAATCCCACCTTATGCCAACCGTTCAAGAACATTTCAGCACCTAAAATCCAACATCCGAGCTGAAATTGCAAACATACCCGCTGCTATGCTGGTAAGAATCGTGACAATCACCAGAAATTACCCTCAGTGAATGGAGAATGGGGGGCGTTACCTACCTTATTTGATTTTCACAACTGCGTAAAACAAAACTTTAGATGTATATCTATATTAGTTAAAAAATTAAAAAAGTTATGATTCATAAAACAGTTTTCATTGCGCTTTGAGAAAAAGAAGTTATATTGCCGCACTCTGTAGATCTTTACAACATTAAAGCCTTCAATTAAAAGTGGGTAGTTTTAAATTTATTTCCGCCCGTAGAGTGGGGTGGGTGCTTTTAAATGAGCCTTGTCCAGATAATTAAATTTGATTTTCATTATGAACACTAATGCGGGTTCCTCAAAGTAAAAATGAATCGTAAAGGGTTCCGTGGTCAAAAAAGTTAGGGAACCGTTGCCCTAGGCCTTAGGTTTCCGTAGAAGGATGGCAGGGGTTCTATTGGCAATTTATTATTACATAAAATTATGTTCAGTAAGTCATGTTCAGAAAATGTTTCACGATGAAATTTAGCTGAAAATGGTAGTTAATTTCCTTTTTGAAAATAAAAATACATTTAAAGGAAGCAAAATAAAGAAAAATTGTTCAGAGAATTTTTTAAATTAGTTAATTAACGTAAAAATTGTAAAATGACTCGTTGCTCTGATTTTGACCACTCTTGGGTTCTTAAAGGAGCCGTGTTCTTAAAAGGAGTTTCTTTAAAGTTCGTTCAAAGAGTTTTAGCATTAATTGAATAAAAAGCGATTAGGCTGGACTGGGATGCGGGCACCATGGCACCCGTTCATCGGTCTAGGTGCGCCCGCTGCTTGTACGCAACGATAAAATATTTCAGTTTTCCATTTTAAACTAGAGAACATTTAGAATCTAGAGTCTATGAATAAAGGGCCATATAACTATGAATAACCCTATAATGCTAAATGACAATGAACGCCCATATTGATCACATCTTGATCAGGCTGCCAGTTCTCACACATACACATCAGAATTTCCACGCGAACAAAGTTGCTTGCATTAGTTAGTTAGAAACGATAAATTTGGATTGAATAGTGAAAGTAAAAAGGGGGTGGGTGATTTAAGTGGATTATGTGCAGCCTCACCGCTTTATTTTACCCATGCAAATAACCTGGGGGAAAATGTGACGTATCCAGGTTCAACTATTCTAAATCTATTTTTTGAGAAACATACAGACAGAAGACTCTTAGCTCATAATCAATATCATTCTGACAGTGGAGAATATTGACGGTAAACATGTCATTTAAAAAAAGTAGTACTAACCACCTATTTTGAAGAAAATTGCTATTAGCCATTATTTCCAAATCTGTTTTTTTTTTTTTTTAGGTGTTCCCGTGACCCAATTTTGTACGATTTTGGATATGTTATTCAATAAGAGTTACTGATATGAAAACAATTGAAACAGCTTATGCTGCAATTTTTCCCATATTAAGAATGGTTTTGTCTTAGTTTCCCTGGACCACTTCATTCTTGGTCCCCCTGCGCAGGATTTCCTTGTGGGATTTGTAGCAACAACAGACAACTTCAAAAAATATTTGTTTCTTGTTAGCTAAAATTATTGCTTATTTATCTCTGCAGAGTAAGTTATCTCTGCAGTTGTAAGCAACTCAAACAAGCAGCAGCAGAAAAAAAAAAAGAAAGGAAAAAGAAAGAAAAGGGAGCTGAAAAGACGTGGATTCAAAGAGTCTGAAATTTTCCCGTTAGAGGTTTAATGAGAGCGAAGGTACCATTGGAAGTTACCACGGTACCATTGTAAAAATGCAGTGAAAATTTCATGAAAAATTAAGGAATTAATTTAATAAATAAAAATTTAACGGGACGAGCTTCAAAAGTCAGTGGTTTGTTAATGCTGTATGAGGAATTATGTAAAAAAAAAAAAGATGCTATTATTTGAGGTTCTGAAATGAAGCTAAATTACTAAAAAATGAAAATCAATTTGAAAACTAATCCTACTTACTTTAATTATGCACCGATTATTTTACATTTTCGGTGCTAATGGGCGTATTCGATTAGCCATGGGACGGACTTTATGTTTTATAACATCCACGAGCAGTGCAAGGTTATTATCACAATATCCTACGCAATTGGGATAGTTGAGTCCCAGTTGACAGTACAATTGGAACAAATGACCCCCGTTGACAATGCAATTTTTGACATATTGTCCCAAGAGATTTCCAGGAAACAGGAAAAATTAAAAACTGCTAACTCATAGCACACTACTTTTAGAATGTCAAGATTAACCATTTGATGGAACTTTTTTATTTTTATCTTTGTAATGAAGTACTTTAAACTATTTTTTGAAATTTGGATTGGTTTTAAAAAACAAACTCACGTAGGTCATTAAATACTTTTCTCCACCAGACCTCCTACCTGTTAGCCAAGGCCTTATTAGGATTGCTTGCGCACGGGGCGAGGTAGTGGGGTACACTGATTTTACATGCACGTATCCCCAAGTATACATGGGGGATCTTCAGCGGGGATCGAACGCGTGACCTTCCAGGTGGAAGTCCCACGCTCAAACCACTAGGCTACCACGGCCTTAGGTCATTAAATACTACTAGAGTTCGCCCAACAATCGAAATTCGACGGTAATAATTAAATTTAGCATTGAAAACATCATGCTATTTATATAATTATATAAGTATAATTCATCAAATTTGGCGATTATAACGACAAGTTTAATTTGATTATCCTCCACTTCAAGCAAATGTAAGTATTCAAGTAGTATTGTAAATCATTGTCGGTCGCCGCAGGGCCTTTGCGCTCATAAATGCAGCCGCTTGTACTTCGATTTCGTACAAAGCTGAGTGGCAGAAGAACAAAACTTAAATGTTTGCTTCCATATACTGTTCCAGGGCCCGATTAAGACAGTCGGGGGCCCAATGCACGACATTATTTTGGGGCCCCCTATGGTACGAAAAATAAAAGCACTGGGTATAATGTATAAAGTTAAATAAGCTTGGAGATTATTCTATTAATACTGGGTTCATACCCAATTGGCAAGGGGGGAAAAAGCACCTACTGAGACGACATCCTGCTTTCTGCATTCTAACATTGTTTTTATTCAATATGATTTTTGCGTCTTCCTTACAATTTGGGGGCCTAGTTGGCCTTTGCGGTAATCAGGCACTGCACTGTTCTCATTTTTCAAATCATTGTTTCAGAGCAGCCTTCACTCAAACTCTTAGTATAATTACTTTTGATATTACTGCTTAATGGCAACAAATTCTTTTTCACAATGAATTTTATATTTATTACCTAATAATTTACTCAACCAAGACATGTTGCCATATGCGATCTATAACAATATAACATTACAATTATAAATGAGGCTTGTCTGACAAAAGAAAAGGGGAAATAATTAACTAATCATAAACTGTTTCCAAAATCTTTTAATTGATAGCACTAAAATTCGTCAAAGCTACTAAACAAAAAAAAAAAAAAAGAAGAAAGTCGGTTGAAAAACAGAGAAAAGATTGTTCTTTACTGTCTTTGTCTTTGCCTATTTATATACAGATACTTATAAACTTAGTAACATACATAGACTTGCTTTCTTTCGCGCTCGAATTGTAATTGCGAAACTCTCTCCCCTAATAACTCCCTAATCTCCTGATGAATCTGTTGAAGTCACTGTGATTCCGGCATTACGCTCTGTGAGTTTATAAAATGGAAATAAGTGTATACTTTCAAAAAACAGAAGGTAAATAAACAATGGACTGGCGGGGGGGACCTTAGGGTTTTCCCTATGTGTAAAAAAAGTGTTTTGCAAAAATCATTTGTTATGATCTAAGAAATTTAATTCGTAAAAGTTATTCTGCATTTTGTTACATCATAAACATTCGACTTATAGATTATGGGCGCAGGAAGTTGATCTTCTGAAAAATCCCTAAAAATGCTCTGAAAATTCACAAAAAATGCCCTCATTGGAAAAAATGAGCTTAACATTTTGAAAAATTCACTAAAGAACTGGGGTCAAAGTTGAAGCAGTTAAAATGTTTGCTTTTGAAAAATTATGTTAACATCATCAGCAAATGTGCTTCTAAATAAACAGATTAAAAATAAAAACAATACAACCAATAACTGGTAAACCTCTGTTTTGACAACTTTAACAGCTTAAATGTTTAAAAAGTTCTCAAAAACCGGGAAAATGTCAAAAAAATGCATAATCATCAACTTTTGGGGCCTGATTATGATTATAGAATAAGTAGAGGGAAGGGGGAAGTGCACTACAGATTTTTGAATGAATACAGTAAAACCCCGTTATACCATGCCTCAGTATACCGCGGTGACTATCATGTCCCCCGACGTTTAAACCACACTTGATCATTGCCATTTAAAGATGATTATTTATTTACCATTGTAAATAAAGCCAGCCCGCGCACACAAATATTCTAGCCAAAGAGCACCCGTCCCCCCAACAGACACACTAACAGATAAAGCCCAATTGTGACAGGCGTGATGTATACCTTTTCAAGCTATTTCTGTCTCTCAACCTAGAACATATAGCTTGATTTCAAAATCGGGTGTAATCGCCCTGACTTGTTTATTTTGAAATGGGCGGAGCAGAATTTGTCAGGGACTGTTCAGTTCAATGCTTAACTATTCCATTTTCAGAAGCCTAGTTATGCGTGTGTAACTTTTTTTATAGCGCTATCAACCTTTGTATTCCAGATTCTTTAGCATTTCTGAAAAGTAACCATATTCCCCAGAAGTGCGTTCCTCCCCTTCCAAACCTAATTTTTTCTTAAGATCTCTCCCCCTTCACAATCCCATGTTGATAACATAAACAGATTTTTAAGTACCTTTTATCGCTCGTTACACTGGTTGCGCAGCTGAGGTGTGTGCTTCTTGCACAGCAATTACAGTGAATAAAATAGCAGCAAAGAAGAAAAGAAGAAACTATACTATAGGGGGAAGAAAAGTTACGAATAATTGATAAAGTTAAAAATAATGCAACAAAAGCGAGAATTACTTCATGAATATGGTTCCGCGGTATAGTTTCACTGTACCATGGTTATGTTATACCATGGGTTCCAAACATGTCCCCTGACACCCGCGTTTTAACGGGGTTTTACTGTATAGAAAAACTGGGGGAAAAAACAAGCCTTCGCAGAAAAAAAGAAGTTCAGTAACAAAACTTCGCAGTGTGATGAATTTGAAGGCGCGAATTTAATGCTTATTTACACGAAATCTCAATTCCGTCCAACCTTTATATTTCCATTTCATTTCCAATGCATTTCTTGTATAAGGTTTTTAACTCAACAGTCAACCAAAGCTAGTTATTCATTATTAGCGTATATTTTTAAAGAGCATGCCCCACTCACAACTCTAACCCTAACTGATTGTTTTGAGACATCATATTTTTTTATAAAGGATATTTTATTTAATATTCTTTAATAATATTTTAATTTAAACGATGTTTTGTGAGAACATTTTCAAATGCGCTGTTCCATAATTTTCGCATTAGTAGATAAACAATATTTATAGCATTAATTATATTGTTCAATAGGTTTCTCCTTCGGTAAGTTAGGGTCAGGTTGTGGGAAGTTGGGTCAGTTTTTAGCTATTTTCATATTTAAAGTTTCATAACAACAAAACCAGAAACATTTCCCATTTATTTTCAATTGCATCTTAACATTGAACTCCTTTAGATCAATTTTATGTAATTTTAATATTTATTTTTTAATCATGAAATAGTTTAACTGAGCTTATAAAGTTGTGACCTGATTTACTCCAACGTGGGGTAAAATGGGTCTTAATACAAAATAATGCTGAAAACAGATATTTATTACTTTGAAATTGAAAAAAAAAAAAAAAATGTAAGTAACATATTTAGCAACATTTTGAATTATAATTACATAGAAATGTTAAAATAATATTGTTCTAGATTGTTATATATTGGTTCACATTACACTTCAACAACATCACTTCTCTCTACCACATCAGCATGATCTTTTTTAGGGAAAACATTAGGAAATTTTTTTTTCAATTTAATTTCAATAAAATAGACAAACTTTGAAAAATAGGAACTTGCTGCAGTGAGGTACAATAGAGTAAATTTAAAAAAAAAGAATAGAATATAACTACTTAAGCCTAACCATGACCCATTTTACCCCATCAAAAAAAAAAAAACTGATGTAAAAAAGACAGTATTTAATTTTTTTTTTTTTTTTTTTGCATGCTTTGCTGGAATTGTTCTCCAAAGTTTCTTAGTGAGGAAATCCTTCAAATTTGGGCTGTTATTTGATCAAATATAGAGCTTTTCAGAAGTTGGTAAACCAGGTGTTTAGCACACTATCATCCAACGTTTACAAAAAAATTTCCTTGTGGTTCTATATTTAAGAACCTAACTTTTTTGAGAATGAAAAATGTTGAAAACACATTGAAATATAACGTTAAAAATATTGGTTTAAAAAATTCAATTTCAAGTTCTATTATTTTGGGTTTTTTATCAAGTAACCCATTTTAGCCCATGACCCATTTTACCCCATCCTTACCTATTGATTTATGAAAAGGAAAAAAGAAGAAAAGGATTTTAGGACTATAATATTTTATTACATACTATTCCTTTAAAGAACATTACATCATTTTATTATGATTTATGACATTCAGTACACGCAAATAAATAAATAAATAAATAAATATATATATATATTGCTCAATCCACATTTTTTTCGGTTGTGATATCTGAACTTTATATGCATTTGCGTTACAATTAAGGAGCTTTAAACTTCAGCTTTTAATTTTTGTGTTTTGGAACATAACTTACCCTCTTGTATGTTACAAAATATGCAAAATTTCTAGGACTATTTGAATTAAAAACCGTTAATTTGTGCATGCTGCAGGCGTAACAATGTCACATCCGCAACATGCACAAATTATTATGCGTAAAACCAACCTTGGAAGATCTACAGTAAATATACCTTATTGAAAATAAGGCTTTACACGTCTTATTTTAAATAAGATACTACCTGAAAATTTGACAAACTATGCTAGACACTCAAAGAACCTATTGGAATAGCAACAGTTTGTATTGTCTGATGGCTCATCGATATTCTTTTCCGATAATGAGCATAAGTTAAGTAAAGATGAGACACGCAAGAAATTCAACCGAAAAATAATACTAAATATAAAATGAAAATATGCTTAATCTGAGTTTGGGCTTCAAAGTGTACTGAGGTCCTTATCTGTACAACTGATTTTAATGGATCCAATTTCGATAAATTCCTCCAGACATCGTGCACGTACGTTTTAGGGTAAATAGATACTATATTCATTAATTTTATGATAAAAAGGTTTTTTTCCCTTGTTCGTAGTGTCTCGAAAGCACTTCAGACGAAACTGATTTCTCGATTTTTATGGTGAAGGCCCCCATAGGGGAAAAGTTGCTTTCCGGAAGGACTTGCAAAGATGGCTTCTCCCGCATTTGCGTACTGAATAAGAGAAAACAAGGAAAACTCCTATCAATCAACTTCATGAGAGTTGTGTTACAATAACCACCTTATCCTTGTTTATTTCTAGCAGTGAATAAAACACTGGAATTATAACCTGGGGCGTTATGGATTCGGAGGCAAATACATTACCGCTGTGTCACGTGTTGAGTCATCGATGTTTTTTAGAAGATCTATGAAAATGTATATGAATCTTGTGAAAAATGTCTGTAAATCTATCGAGACAGTACAAGATTTGGATTTTTTTTTTTTTTTTTTTACATTGTATTGATTATGCACTTACATGATCTTTATTTAAGTGAGTACAGACGCTATTAATAATGTTTCTATAATCTGTTCGATGTTTGCAGAATTTATAATCCATTGTGTATATTTATGCGAGATGTAGATACATTTTATGAAATTTCTGTGAGAATGTTTGCAGCAGAGGATATCTATATAAAGGTTCTAAAATTTTCCGTTTGTTGAGAATTCTGGTAGTGAATTCTTTAAAAATTGTCTTCAGAATGTTTCAGATGCGTATAGACATTATTATTAATGTTTTTATAGTTTATTGCAATGCCTACGAAATCTTTCCCGAATGAGCATAGAATCTAAAAGAATATTTATAGCTTTTAAAATTAGTATTTATAGATAATTTTGAATATCTGTAGAGTGTTCAGACAGAGCCGCCGACTTCGCAGTACTGTAGTGCGCGATAACCTCCCAAAATCTTTACCCCCAGGGCTACACTACAACATTTTCACGAATAAAACAAAGTTTTACTTTTTCTGTGTAGTTTTTCCACTGGCATTCATTATTATAAACAAATATAAATATAACTATCATAACTATATGATAGTTAAAATAAAAAAGAAACTTTTTGCAAAAGTAAACTTTAAAAAATTGCACGTAACTTTTAAAAGTTTATATGATAGACACAGGAAGAAAAAGAAAGAGAAAAAAACAAAGAGCCTGAAACATGTTATGAACATGTTAAATTTTGAAATTTAACTTTCTTTCTCCCCCTCCATCCAAACTACCATTTTATACTCGAGCATCTCTACCGATATCTAAAAGGCTGGTGCCAGTTAACACTCAACGTATATATATAGAATTTATTATTTATATGTTTAGAGTTTACTGAAAATACTTATAAAGTTTAGTGAAAATACTTCTGCGGCTGTAGAACTGTAGGATCTATTGGGGAATGAGTATGTAATCATTTCTATCTACTGAGAATAAGAAGTTATATTTTAACTTCGGAATTAAAGTATTACCTTTTGCTTAATCTAGTCATTATTTCCATAGAAAATATTAGTGCAACAAGCACAAATTCAGTCGAACTGAATTTTCAATTTTCAAGAAAGTTAAATCTTTAAAAACTGTTATAAAAAATAGTTTCACGCACAAATAAGCACTAAAAATGCAGACATATGTCTCGGGACTGCTTGGAATCCCTTTTTCAAAGCGACAGGGAGCTTCTAGATGCAAAAGATCCAATGAAGGCTTCATTTGGATGTTTTGCATCTAGAAGCCCCCTGTCGCATTGATAAAAGGATTCCATTCAACCCCGAAACATAAGTCTGCATTTTAATGCTTATTTGTGCTTTCTTAACGTGAAATTATTTTTTATTACAGTTTTCTTAGCACAAAGTTAATTTATTAAAAACTGTTTTAATATTTTTTTTAGACGAGTATAATAATTTGCATAGTATTCATAAGCTAGTTTAGTATTATAGGGAGCCGTTCATAAATGATGTCACTTTTTTCCCACATATTTGACCCTCCCCCCTTGTCACATGTTACGATATGTTGCATAATACCTGTCACACTTCTTGTTACCCCCTCCTCTCCCCTTGTCACACTTTGTCACAATTTCGTGAACCCCTCCCCTCTCGAAGCATGACATCATTTATGAATGATCCCTAGATGAAAGTTAAAATAAATAGATAAACAAAAATCAGTAAAAAATAGTTAACAAAAAAACATTCTGATGAAGAAAATTGATGTGGAACTGCTCTGGAAAATAATACTGACTCGCGTACTTTGTTAACATGCTTTGTCCTCAAATGGTAAAATTTCAGTAATAATCTAAAAAAAAAAAAATATCAGTTAATAATTAAAAAATATAAATTATAAAATATTAAAAAATAACAAACAAATGCGGAGACTTTTTTCAACTAAAACATTAAATAGGGACATTTTAACATAAAGAGAAAAATATTAGTATTGGAAGAAAAAAAAGTTTGCTTAATTTCATACACATTACGGATTTTTTTCATTGGGTTGAAAAAAGATTCGGCTCTATTTATCACTAATTTCTATAAAAAGAGCTACCATCTCTTCCAGAATTCCAAAAATAAACACCTTTTGTTATTGTGTCAAAAATTATTCAATTTTGGTAATCAAAAAAATGTTTTAAATAACAACACATGTATGACATTACGTATCCCAAGGAGAAAATATAATTTTTTGTACTTTAAATTTCAGTATTAGATGTGACTAAATTTTTCTTATTAAATGCACGTTTGTAAACTTGCTACTTGGTTTTAACGAATATCAGTAATCATCTTATATCAGAAGTAGAAACAATAATAAATTATTACTTTAAAGATCTAAATCTTCGAATGAGAACCTCAGCTCTATATGCTCCATCATGTACACCTTTTGATATGATCCTAAAAAGTGCATTTTAAGGCGCTCGAAAGATTATATTTTGCTCAAAAATTCATTTTTACGTAATTTTTTTTGAATAAATTCATAAAAATGCATAAAAAAATTAATATTTAATCAAATAAAAATATTGTAGTAATGCAGCAATGGCGGCACGTTTCACATATAGCAACATGCTGTGCTAGGTGACCCCAGAAAAATATTATTTTAAAAGAAGTGTAAACCATTTTAAGATTTACTGAGTAGCGTTTATGATAGTATAACATTTCATGATTTAATTGGAATGACAAAGAAAACCTACAATCGATTTTAATTTGTAGATAAACTTGAAAGTTTTCGAAAGTCCGAAATTTTTTAACAGTCCATATTCAAAATAAAATATTTTTAACGCCAGATAATAAAGGATATTTTTAGTTATTTTATAAATAAAACAAGTCTGAAGATGCCTGTTTATGTTTAAGTTGGAATGGGAGTGATTCACAAAATATAAAACGAGATATAAGTGTTTAAAGTTAGTCAAGAAACACAACTTTTGACCTAAAATATGTTAGTTTCGAAGAGAAGAAAGGTTGCGTTGCGCTCGGAGTTTACAGCTTTCCACGACGTCCGCGAGCCGTCTATAAAAGGGAGAACCGCAATGGTTTCGATAACTTGCTAACTTTCTGATTGCCGTAGCAACACCGTGCTCTTCGCTCTTCATTAAGTGAATTGTTTTCAATTAAAAACGCAAAAAAAATTTAAAATGGCTGAAACTACTTCACCTGCATCAACACCCGCAAAGAAAACGAAAGCAGCTGCGAAAGCTAAAAAGCCGAAAACAGCTCCTACGCATCCAAAAGTTTCCGAAATGGTCAACACTGCCATTTCTACTCTGAAGGAACGTGGTGGTTCGTCTCTTCAGGCAATCAAGAAATACATCGGAGCTCATTACAAAGTTGACATCGAGAAATTGTCGCCTTTCATCAGGAAGTATCTTAAATCAGCTGTTACTTCTGGAAGTCTCGTGCAAACCAAAGGAAAAGGTGCCAGTGGTTCTTTTCGCATCGGTGGTGCCGCTGGAGCTAAGGGCACATCATCGACTGCTAAGCCGAAGAAGACTGCCGCTAAGAAAGCACCGAAACCCAAAAAAGAGAAAGCCGCAGCTTCACCTAAAAAGGCAGCTAAACCCAAAAAAGCCGCTGTGAAGAAAACGCCGAAGAAAGCTACTCCCGCTAAAAAGGCGAAACCTGCAGCAAAAAAAGTTAAACCAGCGAAAACCGCAAAACCCAAAAAGGCAGCTGCCAAGAAAGCATCCCCTAAAAAAGCCAAGAAATGAACTGATACCTGTATAAGTTTTTAAAACTTAATTTAACAAACTTTATGATCATCTTTTCATTTTGTGGAAAAAAGACTTTCATTTTGTGAAAATGACTTTTCATGTGTTTTCGATCGTGACATTTGGATATTTGCTCAAGGTGCACTTCGAACTTTCATCACCTCATTTTTCATATTCACAGCATTTTCTGATGATCATTCTGTCTTTCATTGCTGAATCCTGCATGTGTTAATAGTGTATTTATATTTCATTTGTTCAAATGTTAAGATTTTCTATACATGTATATATAATGGTTATATTTGGAGGAAACGAATTATTTCTTATTCTGTCCGAGACTATCTTAGAAGTTTAATGGTAAGAATTCTGAAACTTATCTGTTCATTTTGCAATATACTTCAAATTTAGAAATATTTAGTTTTCTTTCTTAAGAAAATTTCTATCTAAAAATTTTATTGCTAAAGTACCTGATCATTTTGTATATATTTCATCAATAAAATGTTATTTTTTTTATCATATCTCTTTTTTTGACATTATTTATGTTTAAATATAAAACTTGCATTTGTTCATGAATGAAGTTTGTAGGGATAGAAGGTTCTGATGTTGCAAGCAATTTTCAGTGGGTGTTTTAAGTAAATTGAAAATCATATTTGATTGAAGATATTTAATTTGTACCTGTTTAAAATATAAAAAATCGAAAATATTATTTGCCATAAATAAGGGTAAAAGCAAAATTGATATAAATGTGGAAATAAATGGAAGATCAAAAGTACATTTTTAAAAATTGCTGCATTGTAAAGACTAATTAAGTTGTTTGAAGTACATTCTTTAAAAGTTTGAAAATACTAGAGAGTTATAAATAAAAGAATGTTATTTGTATTGAAGTAGCTTTACAAAGAATTTCTCCAATTTTATTTATTGTTGCAATAAATTTTAAAAATTCTAATCAATATTAAATGATATGCCAAAAATAAGTACAAGGAAAACAATTTTAAATCAAGATTTTAACGCAGTTTTATAATTTAACTTTTAAATAAGTAAAATATCTGGGTCTGGACATATTGTCTTAAGGAATTGATCATTTTTTCTTATAACAAATGAAGTATATTGTCAAAACTTCCTGACAAAACGATTGAAAAGTTAAATAGGATATTAAAATTAATGTTTGGTTTTTCACAATTGACAATTTTAGAGATTATACAATTTAGCTTTAAAATTTCATTCAATTTTTAATGTGCATAAACATGAGTGAATCAATTTAATAATGGCTTTTAATAATCGTTTAGTTTTTTTTCCAAATTAAAAAAATTGAGTTGGGGAGGGGGAGCTATTACTTCAAGAAATACAAAAGAGACGTCGATCTCAATCTCTACCACTTCAGAAAATGAACCCATGTTCTCAACCCATGAACTCGGAACCCATGTTCTCAGATTTTTATGATTTTATTTTAATTTGCTCCTTTTATTATCATTATTAACCCTGTAAATTATTTTTGATATCTTTAATACTTTTTGAGAGATCAATTTTCTAAAATGTGTTTAAAAAGACTTCTTTGCTTTACTGAAAAATGTTGCACTGGTTACATAGTTAAAGCAAAAGATTTGTAACTAAAATGTTTACAATAAGACAGAAATGCATTTAAAAATATCAATGAATCGTGCAGTTAGTATTTTGATTTCATTAATATTTTAAAGAAAAAACATGAAATTTTAAAACCATTTAAACTAAAAGGCACTGCTGTAACCAAAGTATTTATTTAGAAAAAAAAATCCTTAAAGAATGAACTTGAAAAGTTCTAAATTAAATTGGTGCTTTTTCACAGGAAACAATCTAAAAATTATGTACAAAATGGCCTTTACAACATTACAATTTTTTACTCCTTACTATAAAATAATAAAATTCGAACTATATAATACAAAATAAGACCTTTTTATAACACGTAAGCTCGTAATTTAATTTTAATTAAGTTAAAAACAGGGTTGGGTTTTTGACGTCGAAAACTTTTTTTTGACATGACAGGTATAATACCGGTTTAAACTGTCAAAAACTCCAATTTGTCAAAAACCTAGCTCAATCTTCAGCTGACCTAATTTTTACAAAAAATTACGTAAATTTAAACGTTGAACTTGATCAAATTATGATTAATGTAACAACAATTAAGTTAAGAATGTTTAAAATAAACATTTTCATGAGTTAAAAGGTAATAATACATCTATAACATTAGGCATTGAATTTTAATTATGACATATATTATTTTTTCAGTCAATCCTTGAAAATTACTGAAATTTCAAAACCGAGGAAGCACAAAAAAAAAACAATATTTGGATATTTGACAGAATTGAATAACATTAATATAAACTGTTTATCCCAGTTTTCAGCTAAGTTACCAGATCGGCTAAATATTGTGAATAAACTAGATGACATATTTAGAATATTGCTAAAAAATATTAAGACTTTTGTGCTGTCTAATAATGTATCACGAATTAGAAAAATAATTATTAATTATTTCAAGGTTAAGATTTTTTTTAAAGCTAATAGTAACAGAATAAAATGGTTTTTTAGTTTTTTGGTTTTGGGTAAAATAATTTTTTTGAAAAAAAAATCGATTTGCATTTTTATATTTAATTATAAATAGTCTAACAGCTCTACCAACAGCATCCACACTGAAAATATTTATGAATTATTCACGTTTTATGATTAACACTGACAAATGTGCAATTAGCACTAATTTTAGTCCCTGTTGTCCTCTTACTAATGAAACATATATTCTAAAATAACTACTGTTATTTATAAGCAGCAATTCTTATTAAAAATGTCGAAATGTAAAGGAAAATGTTTTCATAATTGCCCACATTTTGCGCTCATAAAAGATGCTTTGCGAAAATTCAGTGGGCATTTGCCTTACCCACATCACTAATATGAAGCACAAAACAACATATTTTTTGCATTCAAGGTTAAAACCACTTAAGAGGTGACAAATTAATTTTTTCTGCAATATATTTTGAGCATTACTGTGTTAATGATAAATTTTAGTTGTTAATAAATTTCACATACAAATATGGGTTTTTGACAAGGAGGTTTTTGACGTGACAGTTTAAACCATGGTTTAAACTGTCACGTGTCAAAAACCTGCCAACCCTGGTTAAAAATAAGGAATTTACATAAAATTGAAAAAAAAAAAGTCGACTGAATTATGATTTCTAACTTAATATTCTAAACTTAATGCACGGTCATTTGCAATTCATGCCTCTGAAGTACCAAATAGGCTGTAAGTGACTTTATTACTTTTAAAATAAAATTGTGTGAGTGACAATACCTTTTTATTGTCATCCAGGCTGTTTTAAAATGTTATTGCAATAGACAGAGGCGTAGCTAGGGTTTTCAGCACCCGGGGACAACTGAAGATTTTGCGTGCCCCTAAAGGCAATTCAAGAACTTTTATGCTTCCTAAATGATAAATAGCTCTAAAAAGCAGCCCTTTAACTTTCATTTTATTAGCGACCATTCACGTCTAAAGGAAATATGGGACACTTTGGCTTTGCTAAATTATTTGTCTGATTTCCCATGCACTCCTGTGCTACATTGGTCATTCCCGATATGATTTGCGATGCTCCCACTTTTTTGTCGAACATATTCACACCTCTTCAGTTCAAATAATTTTCTTTCGTATTTAAAAATAAAATAAATTAACATTAATTTGGTGCCCCTGGACGCTGCGCCCGGGGACAGCTGTCCCTCCCTGCCCCCACCTAGCTACGCCTCTGGCAATAGAGGCTGATTGAATTAATCTCTCTCCGGAAAACAATACATTGTACCTGGAGGGTTGAAACATGGAACAGAGGCGTAGCTAGGGTTTTCAGCGCCCGGGAACAACTGAAGGTTTTGTGCCCTCCTTTGCCCTGGGGGCCTAGGGGCTTCCCTAAAGGGAAATAGCTCCCTAGCCTAAAAAAACTTTTATGTTTCCTAAATGATAAATAACTAAAAAGCAACCCTTTTAATTTTCATTTTTATTAGCGACCATTCACTTCTAAGGGAAAAATGGGACACTTTGGCTTCTCAAAATTATTTATCTGATTTCCCAAGCACTCCTAAGCTACATTGGTCATTCCCTATATGGTTTGCGGTGTTCCCACTTTTTTGTCGAATATATTCACATCTCTTCAGTTTAACTAATTTTCTTTTCGCATTAAAAAAAAAAAAAACATTCATTTGGTGCCCCTTGACGCTAGGCCTGGTGACAGCTGTCTCTCCTTACCCCCACCCAGCTACACCTCTGACATGGAATTAGGTTGCTTATAAGAATACAGCAAGAGCAAACATCTTCTTTTGTGGGCCAGTAAAAAGATGGAGCTGGTCCATGGGGTTACATAAATGTAACTTTTAACATCACCTTCATCTTCGTGTTTTGATAAAACTATTCCAAAAAAAAACCACTGGTTGTTGTAAATGCAGGCAATGTAATTGTGTACACCAAATCAAGCATTTTCATAGATGAATTTTCTTCTGTAACCATATTATCATTTTTTTTTAGTAATCTGTGAAATATAAAATAATAGGTTCAAAAATAAAATTGGGGATTTTTTTGGCTAATTCTATGCTTTGAAAATAACAAAATTGGATGAAAAATTACTAGTAAAGATTCCTTTTTTGCTAAGTGGAGGCAGGTTAAGAGACATCCTGCAAGTAAATGAAACAGAAAACCAGGCATATGGAAATAAAAAACCCTACTTTTTAAAAAAGTTGTTTATAGTAGTGCAGACGAAACTATAATATGGGGTAATGGTTTTGTAAAGGTTATGGTGCTGTTCAATCTGCCCTTCAAGTGACAACTTAAGTCTTTTTATTAGGAAAAATTTTGAAAAGTGGAATCCAAATAATGAAGTAACTTATTTTGCTTGGATTTCCACACACGGAACTCAACATGTGCAGTTCACCAGTACCTTTCAAGAATATTTGGAAACTCTGATTGAAGCCTAGAAAAATTAATACCTCACTATTTGGTACCAAAATCTCAAGTCATATATTTGAAAAAAAAGAAAATCTAAGGTAATCTCAGACTGGATAAAGTCATTGTTCTAATGGATTTCAGTGAAAACTACTGTTTTATCTTACAAAATGAAGCGCAAGGGTATCATTGAAAAAGTAAATAGCTGCTTTCTTAATATATATCCATAAAGGAAATAATGATTGACTAGTTTTTAGTTTGTGTACTGTCTGATGAGTTGGAACATGATGTAACATTTGTTCACGAAACAAAAGGAAAAGTGCAACTCTTTTTTGCTGTAACTTATCGGCCTCTGTGCCTTAGTGTTCATATCGGTAAGTCTAGAAATGAAGAGAATGATTAAAAAATCTGTTTGTCTATAAATATATCTTTTTTTTTAAAAATAATTTCAATGAGCAGTTTCCGCCATATTTCCCAATTTAGTTTTTTTAAATAAAATGCTTCAACCATACAGTAAAAATATCAACTTTATTCACAAAGTCAGTTTCTAATCACATTTATCATTAAAACTTAGTAGTTTTTGAAGTTAAAAACTGCCATATTTAAGAATTTTTTTTCCTTTGAATGTGCAAAATGTTCTTGCAACTAATACAGAAAAAGCCCTATACTTAAGGGAGCAAATTAAACTGATTTCATTTACACTGATCAAATAGCAAAATAACTGTGTGTCACTCGTTAAATAAAAGCTAGAGAGAAAAAAAAAAGAACGGGGGCATCATGGATTGAGGTTTCATTATGTACTAATCATTAAAGTTTAGATTTACGGCGAAAATTAAAATTTTCCTCTTTTGCAATTTGTAGTAGACAAAGTTGCTATACTGTCATTAATGTCAAGTCAAACGTCGCAGTCGGAAAACGAAACTAAGTTTCACAAGCATGGTCACAGTTGTTAAAATAAATAACTATTTTTAAATTTGAATTTTCGAAGTTGATTATTTCAAAAGTTAAAGACTGAAAAATAAGTATGATATATCCCCAAATAGAGCAAGGTGATTACATTTCAATTATCAATTTACCATTATATATTTGTTTTAATAGGCATTATAGTGAACAAAGTGAAGTGAAACTACAGATATGAAACCGGAAGTTGACGTTACAGTTTGGTTTCTGCTCAAAGCAGCGTGATTTGCTGGGTGGACGCTAGTTCGCACCTCTTTGGAATCGTGACGTCACGCTAGGGGGCGTGGAGCTCCGACGTCACTCTGTTTAAGCCGCATGCGCGTGGACTGCCGTTTTCGTTTTCTGCGTTGAGTGTGTGAGTATAGTTTTTGCTTCTAACAGATCTAAGGAAATTAACGTTCCAGATAAGAGGAGATTGCTCTCATTTATTATTGTTATTAAAGCAATATAATTTTTTTTCAATAAAAACTTTGTGTAATTTTTTTTTACTACTGTGAATTTTTTCTAAAACTTTGTGTATTTTTTTTTCCAATCAAAATGTGTGTTTTTCAATAAAACACACATTTTGTTTTGAATGAAAATAAGGAATATTGGGAAATGTACCATTGTTTTTTTCAGTTAATTTTTCTGAGAAAATTTAAATCACCTCCAACTAGTTTTTTAAAAAATATTGTGTGTAGCATATTTTAAAGGAATTGATGACAGAAATAATTTGCAAATACTTTTGATTTAGAATATGAGATTGTTCACTAAAACTTTGTCAAAATGCAACCAAACATTAAGTTGAAGTATGATTTATATTTAAAAAAAAATCATATACATTTGTTAATTCTTTATTTCTTTTTTATAGCATAAATCCCAAATAAATTAAAATTTGAAATCACATTTGACAAATTTGAAAAAAAAAAAAAAAAAAAAACAAATTGGATTACTTGAACGCAAAAAAAAAAAAAAAAAAAAAAAAAAACTGGGTGCGAAATTCTCATAAATAAGAAACAAATTAAAATTAGCAATCACATTCGACAAATTTGGAAACAAAACAAAACAAAAACAAATTGCATTAGCATCAAACAAGTTTGAATCTACAGCAAAATCTTTGTAGGAAAATAATTTGTGCTACATAAAAGTACCACATCATGTAATCATGCAACAGATACTTGCATACCAAGCTGACATTCAATCCTTGGAGACTTTCAAAAAAAATTCAAGATTACTGAAAAAAATATGAAGGACACAATTTTTGAAAGATTACAAATTTTAAGGATCAAACTGAAGAATTAAAATTGCAACACACATACCATTTGAAAAATAAATCAATGGATCTCTAACAAACAAATCCTATTTTTTTTTAAACTGATAGTAAAAAAATCTAAAATAATGTACAAAGTTTACATATTTTTATTGAAAAAAAAAATACACAAAGTTTTAAAAAAAAGTAACAGTAGTAAAAAAAAATTACACAAAGTTTTTATTGAAAAAAAATTATATTGCTTTAATGACAATAATAAATGAGAGCAATCTCCTCTTATCTGGAACGTTAATTTCCTTAGATCTGTTAGAAGCAAAAACTATACTCACACACTCAACGCAGAAAACGAAAACGGCAGTCCACGCGCATGCGGATTAAACAGAGTGACGTCAGAGCTCCACGCCCCTGGCGTGACGTCACGATTCCAAAGGGGTGCGAACTAGCGTCCACCGATTTGGTGATGTAAAAGAGGTTGTCTTGTTATTAGGCGGCGGGTCAAGGTTGTGAATCTGAAGAATGTAAATACCTTATTCATGACATCAGCTTTCTCGGTCTTTTATTAGGTAATTTAAGCTTTGGTCTTTCAAAGACATAAATCGTTTCAATTTCTATGTTTTGAAATGACTTGTTCTTTTGGGAAAAATCAAAAAAATTTTTTCCGTAGGTAGTTGACTTCACGTAACCTTTCATTTCACCTGTCAAGAAACGATTATAAAGATGTATTCGCAGCAATGATGCTTTCAATACAAAGTAAGTTCTCTGTCACTTTAAAACACAAACGATATGTAAACTTGACGCGATTACTCGTTGTACCTAAAGTTTATTTTAACTTTAACGTGTGTTATTTTAATAGCCAAATGTTCACCCGCATACTTTCAATTGTTAATTTTTATTGTTTATGTATCATAGAATTGTTGGAAGAAATGAGTAAGTTGCATAGTTTACCAGGTTTATTAGATTCTTTGCTAAGATATTTGCTGCAAATAATTTTAATAAGAATTATATTGTTTATCGCTTGTATTTGATACCCATTGTTTGTATCTCTATTACAGTAAAAGCGCATACCCCCTACCCAAAATTTCAATCTAATTAAACCGATTCTTTATGTTGATTAAGTGGTTAAAATCTTGATGATTTATTGATGCGCCTTACCATTTTTTGATGTCAGAAATAGAACATGCCTTCTGAGGATACTATATTCAGCTTCAAGCGAAAATTCAATTATGGTGAAACAATGCTACCAGGAAAGCAACGTTTTGTTATTTAGTCAGCATGAAGTGTTGAAAAAAATGAAATATTCATACATTTCATTCATTATTATTATTTTTTTTTTTTTTGGATTTTTAGTGTTTCCTTTTTTGTACATAAAGCTGCAGGACGTTTAAAATGAGTAATTAGGGGAAGTAATTTACTATTCTTTTGTTTTCACTCAAAAAGAAAATCATTGTCATCATTCAATATAACTTAAGCAACATTCCAGTTTTGAGCCCCTTGGGGGCAATTCCTTCCCCCTTCCTAAGAGATGTGGGTCATTTTCAAAATATGTGTACAACTGTCTCGGAGTGAAAAAAGTGATTATGCTCAGAATGTGTTAATTTCTACTGACTATAAATATTACATTTCTTTAGGATACATTACACAACATATTTTTAATATAAAAATATCTCATTTATTTACATATTTGTTACTGCAAAGATAGACTTTGTATCTAGTAGATGAAAAAAAATAGCTATCCCTCTTCTGTATTTTATTATTCTGCAACATTTTCCCACTTTGTTTTTTGCTATTAAAGGAAAAAATTGGGACATTCCTCAGGTAAATCACCAGTATTTTAAATTCCCGTGATTATTCCTGAAAAAAGAAAGAATTCCTAAATCTCATATTTTGTCAAGTCTGTTACTGAGGTATAGTTTCATGAAAAAAGGGTTGAAAATGTTACCGCATTTTCAATTAAAGCAATTATACTGGCTAAATATTTTTCCTGTAGCTATATATATATATATATATATATTGCAGATTTCTGTGTTAAAAATATAAATTCAGTTCTTTCTTGTGCTTGAATATTATTTGCTAGTTTTTAAAAAGATTTTGCTTTGTGTTGTAGTGATAAGTGATATTAATTAGCGTGTAGATTCTGGTAGATATTTCGCTTTTAATATCAAGTCTGTTACCATGTAACTGGTTGAATACAAAAGTCCATATCTTTTCAGTAAAAATATGCAAATGGTAATTTTTTGTATTGAAATATCTTGTGTAGTGTACTGTAAAGAAATATTTTACTTAGTCAGTTGAAATTAACATATTCTGAGCATCAATCGCCTTTTTTACTCTGGGACAGCATATGTATGCATAATTTTGAAAATGATCCGTGTATTATTAAAGTTTATAGTTGAACCTTGATTGACCCTCATGGAAACAATCATCTCGAAAGCTATATTTTGGAAAATAATGAATTGTGACCCATGCATAGTATCCCATATATATATATATATATATAGATCAAACGATAGCTATATGTATGATCCATCAAGGTTCTTGTGTATAATAACAAACTAAAGCTTTATAATTTTTTGGAGATAGGTAAAATTCCAAAAAAATTGCACCCCCTATCAACTATTTTTATGTGAAAGGGGGGGGGGGGGAGTCAGTTTTTTTCTTATAATGTGAAATTATATTAATTGAATTCAATTAAAAATATTAAATTTACTTTTAAAGTCATTAATTATGTTCCCTTATTGCTAAATGTGGGTTCTGAAGTAATTCCGGTTAAGATGTCTTTCCGCTCATAACAGCATTCTTAGAAAGGAGAGCAATGCCTGTCCTCTTCTTGATGGCATCATAATAACAAGGTCTGACCGTATTTTATTGTTCGCTTTTTTCTGTATGTTATTTAGAATGGAATATCATTAATAATGATTGCATTAAAATGTATTCATTTCATTTAAAGTAATTTTTAAGTGTGTTGTTTGTTTGATCTAGTAGTTTCATTGATTTGTGGCTTCATTGTAAGTTACCATTGGTATCATTTAAATTTTTTTGCATTTGATCTCGTATTCAGATTTTTGAAATGGCCAATTCTATGTCGATGAATGATTTAATACCATTGGGTCCTCAGCAATCAAATATGGCTGACAATGATTCTGATTATGAAGAGTTGCCAACTCCTGACATTGAATGTGAAGAAATAGATGATGCCTCTCCGGGTAGTGGTAAAATACCATTTTTCTCCTAACTTTTAAAAATTTTGGTTATTTTTCAATTAATAATTTTGCTGTCTTCATAATTTATCTACCAATGTAAGTTTTCCAAAAAATATGCAAGTTGTTCAAACTTTAAAACTTCATTATCTGTTCAAAAATTTAGCTTATAAAATGCAATACAGTAGAACCTCTATTGATCATTTCTCATGGGATCAATCATTTTAAACTATTAAAAAAATTTACATTAAAAAATGACGATTTCAGGCCTGTATAAAGCAGGACCATACTGTCATGGAAAACAGTAGATGCAAGAAAGATGCTTCAAGGTTTTACTGTACTTGGTTTTTAATTATGAACTGCAAATGAATTGATTTGTGCAGAAAAAAACTTGAAGAAAAGAAATAAATTAAGTATGCACAAACTTGCTATTATCATTTCATAAACACAATTTCATCTCACAGTTAATGATGATTACTTAAAATAAGATGCCTCATTCAACAAAAAACTTCGACAGATGAAGTAACCAAATAAAAAGTTTAGAAAAATAAAAACTCAGCTTAACAGCACACTTCAATTTGCTCTTCAATATTATTCCTAACTGGCGTCAGGAAAGAATCATGGGGAGTAATCACTGGCATAGATAGAGCTGGGGGGATAAACCCTCCCCTGAAATTGTGAATGTCTAGGATTTGATAAATTTTTCTTGTAAAACAATCAAATTAGCCTCGCTTCTCTTGAAGCCACCCCCCCCCCTCCCCCAAATCTGGGGCTACACCATTGGGAATAATAATTTTATTTTTGTGTGAGTGTCATGTGCGATTGAACACAGAAGGTTAAGAAATTTAAGGTCACTACACGTTCGATTAGTAAAACGTTCAACTACTGAATTTAAAAATGAAAATAAAAGATTATGAAAAAATAAACAAAGTACAAGAAGTTTGTTCAGAACTTAATGAGCCTACTTTTCCGTGCTCTAGCATTGACTTTATAATATTCATTACCTCTCTATCAGGCTCCAAATCAGTTCAAATATACTTCTAAAACAGCAATCATTTCAAAAGGAAATAAATCTGTTAAAAGTTTTAAAAAAATATAGTAGTCAGAAAATGAAGTCATTCTTTCAATCTGTATATTATCTGTTCTTATGTTGTGCACCTATCTCTATTGACTAAGTTTTTAAATAGGGAAAATTTAAAATCAAGTGTATATTTTCATTATGTAAGAATATAAATAGTAAACATGAAATGTAAAAATGAATTAGAAACATTCCTTTCAATATAAACTTTCAAACTGGAAGAGATGTACATATGTTTCAAAGTAAGAAATTTTGTTGTGTAGTAATTGACTACAGCTCTTTATTTATTTCATAAGAATCAAATTTTTTCACTTATGATGTTGATGAAACCTTTCTGCAATAATACAGTAGTTGTAAATTCACCGTTTTGAGGACTAATTACGAATCCCTGTAACACGTTTCAAAAGAATCCAAAACACGTGTTTTGGATTGTAATTACAAAACATGTTTAAAAAATTGTTTTTTGAGAAGCTATGCTTTAACTAATGCAAGTTTTGTGGCTTTGTGTTGATTCCCCCTTTCTTTTCTTTTCTATTAGATACATAATTTTTTCTCTCATTTATATATTTATATAGTTCCTGAGGCTCATGGCTCCCCTAATTTCATATTTTTTTCCTGTGCTCCCCTCATATTTTCTCTGAGACCATCAAGGGGGCATGGGAAAACCTGATCTAGTTTATAATTGCATTATCTAAGACCAAACTCCCTCCCCCATTCTGCTGATTTGCTGATAGCTCAAGTCTTATAATATTTAGTTCTTGTTCCATAAGTTGCAAGATGATAAATAAATAAATTAATTAATTGAAAAAAGAATCACATAAAGTGTTAAAATTTTAAAATCCAAAAGCATAGTTCAAACCTTTGTTTTGATACCTATATTTTATTTAACTAATCAAAGTTTAAATGTAGTTGATTTTACACTATGCTTAAAAACATTTATAAAATATATTTTGATAATTTTATTCTTTTTTATAGGTTGTGAATGTCATTCATTTTCTAAAATCCATAGTCCACCATTAAGTTTCAAAGATCCTAAAGTGAATATGTTGGTACCAGGCTGTGCAATCAATGTCAAAATTGTAGATGTTGAACGAAGTCCAGCTACTCACATAATTAATCCCAATTTGTAAGTTGATTTTTAAAAGTACATTTAAAGAGCAATAAATTTTGATTTTTTTTATCAATCTCATATAAATTAACAAGATGGCTTATTCTTAAATAATACTTAATAAACTTCAAGAGCTTCTCATTGTGTGCAATGTTTAATTAATGTGCATGTGTGTTCTCTTGGCCAATTCTCTTTTTTCTGGCACTTAAGTCCTCCCCGTTTTTGCATGTTAATGTACTATCAAGAAAAACTTTCAACTGTACTTATAGATTTAAGGTCGACAGTGGCGATCTGTATTCCAAATTGTTGCCAAATTCAATTTAGCTGTTGCAAAATAAGTACCACCTACTTTAATTATATAAAAGTCTTTGTTAACATTTGATTTTTTGATGTAAAACTCTGTTGGTGAGCTTGACACTGTTGGCCCTTCAACCGATAAGTACCATTTCAACTATTGTACAGTGTGCACACAAATATTTTCTTCTTTTCTATTCTCTTTTTAATTATTTTTGCAATTAGGTCCACACATACTACAGTAGAACCCCAATTTAACATTTTTCGTGGGACTGGTGGAAAAATGTGTAATAGGCGGAAAAACATTATCAATAAATGCTATATAATTTGAACGGAAGTACACGCAAACAATAAAAAGCATGTACTACATATTTATTACACAATAAATATTAATTTCATGTATTATGACAAAATAGAATAGTACTTACAATTCAGCTGCATTAAAATATTTGGGAATATTTGTTTGGCTCATATTTTTTGTTTTAATCATAAGAAGAATATTCTTAATCGCTGAGAGGCTTTGAAAATGTTGCTCCTTTAATTCATGTCACTGAACTTTAATCCCATGAAATTTCTGAGCTTTTTCTATCATGGATGCTTTTTCAGCTAAACAGTATGAATAATAATGCTTAGAAGCTATGATCCCAGATTTCTTTCTCTTAAAAAAGGCAAATTAATGTGAACATTTACTAAATGAGATAAAATTTCAAAAGCTATCGGGCTTCACGTTAGCTCCAAAAACATGTAGGTACTCTTCTCCTCAAAAAAAAAAAAAAAAAACCTTGCTTACACTAAATCACTAAATAAAGGTGCATACACAAAAGAAAAAAACAGGAACGAAAACTTCCCTCTCCACTAAAAGAACACCTGAAACAAAAAGCATGGAGCTTAACACTATCACGTGCTTGCTCTACTAAAGGAATAATTAACAATGACGACAGGGGATAACCAATATCCTAGAGGGTGTGGAGTGACTGTGGGAACACTCCAGTTGAGTTCCAACAAAAGAAAAAGAAAATTGTCATTTGACCCCTGCTTTTGTGATATTCATTCCCTCTTGCTTTCAAAGAAAATTATTGTTAAAGGAAAGGAGCTATAAGAGATGGTTTAAATCATGTCTCTGCTCTCAAAATGAATGTAATGTTTAAGACATAATAGAAAAGTAAGAAAAACAAATTTGTGTTATGTGAGTAAAAAGGTTAAAAGTGAGAATGAAGTGAATGTAGAAAAGTTATATACGGGAAGAAATGACACTGAGAGTATTCAAGAAGTTCGGGACCAACGTGAAAAAACTTATGGGAAAACGTTAAATGCAGGTGACATTAAATTGGGGTTCTACTATAATATTTTCATTCTGTGTTTAAATATTTGATGATGGTCTTCAAACATGCTTTTGTATGTCGGAAAGCATTTTTTAATATGTTACCTTATCATGTGTTGCTTGTATTTTTAACATTGCAGTAAATGTGTTTTAATTCTTATAGTTATTTAGTTTTCTTTGATTCATCTAATTGGTGTTATAATTATTTTAGCTATGTGTAACTGAAAATGCCAGTTAATTTATTTAATATTTGTTTTTAATATATGCATATTAATGCATTCTCTCTCTGAAACTTTTCCCTTTAAATATTTAAAGATTTTGTTGTATTTTCATGTTTATGTACATGTGAAGCAGCTTTAAATGTTAAGTGAAATTGTTTGATTATCGAAAGGTATGTACTGCAGCTGCAGCATGGACAGTATGAGTGGACAGTCAAAAAACGTTACAAACATTTTCAGCACTTACATCAGCAGTTACGAATTTTTAGGACAACTTTATCAATTCCTATCCCAACCAAACGGTAATTTTTTTTCCTAACAACTTATAAATATAAATATATTGTTTGATGATGTTTGTATTTTAATCTTTTTTATTCCATTTATACTCCATACAAAGTGCAAGGTATGAAACTGGCTTGTCTCTGTTTCTTGTGGAAGTTAATTTTGTAGCCCAAGGTAAAGTTTAGAATAGAAGAATAAATATGATTTTTACGTGCGTATGTGTCAACTTGATAATTAGCTTAGTACTTCTTAAATGTAAAGTTTTCAAATAGTGCTTTGCCTAAATATTTAGCTTGAAACTAATGTGATACACTTTAACTAAAGCAGTTTGTATGTTTTAAGTGAATATCTCAAGAACAAATATTCATATTCACTTAATAAACTGAAAATGCTTCAAAACATAAGGAAAAATAATCATGAAATATTGACACTCAATCACTCTTAATTTTCTTACACTAATACATTTTGATGTTTGTAGAAACATTCTTGTTGAATGAATTTACAAAAGAAGGCACAAGTAGTTTAAAAATTGGAGAAAAATGTATTTCCTTCAAAATATATTTGACTGGCCCATCATTTCAAAATTTCCGTGGGGTGGAGGGATTGAACTTCCCCCCTGATTGCCTAAATGATGGGCAAGCCTTTTGACTACAGGGCTAGATAAACATTACTCCCAGAGACAATTCCCTTTTTTGCTGTAATATTATTCGTATAAATATGGTGCTAAAAGATGTTTTTTTTTACTTTTTATTTATTTATAGCACAAATATTTCTGTTAACTAAAAGCAGAAAGCTGTGATAAAGGTGCATAAAATTCCTTATTGGTCTCCCATTGTTAATGGGTTAAATGAGATTCTGAATTTTTTTCTTTCTAATGGGGCTGCATATGGTCACTAACCTTTGCAGGTCTAGTGCATTCCCCAGAAATTGGCATCCATTCTTTGAAGTAGCTCCCCTGAGGGTGGATGCCATTATCACTAGATTCTGAAAATATTGTATGACATTTAAGGTAAATGACCCGGTAGTGGACACTTTTCTCCATCGGACACTCTTGCACCTTTTAGCCGAAGCCTTAGGTAGACAGTTTTCTCCACCAGACCCCTACCTGTTAGCTGAGGCCTTAGGATTGCTTATGCACGGGGAGAGGTAGTGGGGTCTACGGATTTTACATGCACATATCCCCAAGTATACATGGTGGTCTTCAGTGGATATCGAACGCGCGACCTTCCAGGTGGAAGTCCGACGTGCTAACCACTAGGCTACCCACGGCCCTTAGGTAGACACTTTTCTCCATCGGACACCCTTGCACCTTTTAGCCGAAGCCTTAGGTAGAGAGCCGATGGCCGTCGGTCGACTTAGGTAGACACTTTTCTCCACCAGACCCCTACCTGTTAGCCGAGGCCTTAGGATTGCTTACGCACGGGGAGAGGTAGTGGGGTCTACGGATTTTACATGCACATATCCTCAAGTATATATGGTGGTCTTCAGTGGGTAGTGGACACTTTTCTCCACCAGACCCCTACCTGTTAGCCGAGGCCTTAGGATTGCTTACGCACGGGGAGAGGTAGTGGGGTCTACGGATTTTACATGCACATATCCTCAAGTATATATGGTGGTTTTCAGTGGGTAGTGGACACTTTTCTCCACCAGACCCCTACCTGTTAGCCGAGGCCTTAGGATTGCTTATGCACGGGGAGAGGTAGTGGGGTCTACAGATTTTACATGCACATATCCCCAAGTATATATGGTGGTCTTCAGTGGGTAGTGGACACTTTTCTCCACCAGACCCCTACCTGTTAGCCGAGGCCTTAGGATTGCTTACGCACGGG
This sequence comes from Octonoba sinensis, assembly GCA_038502835.1. Taxonomy (NCBI): domain Eukaryota; kingdom Metazoa; phylum Arthropoda; class Arachnida; order Araneae; family Uloboridae; genus Octonoba; species Octonoba sinensis. The sequence goes on along the minus strand of CM076606.1, from coordinate 7,674,564 downwards.
GAGAGGTAGTGGGGTCTACGGATTTTACATGCACATATCCTCAAGTATATATGGTGGTTTTCAGTGGGTAGTGGACACTTTTCTCCACCAGACCCCTACCTGTTAGCCGAGGCCTTAGGATTGCTTATGCACGGGGAGAGGTAGTGGGGTCTACAGATTTTACATGCACATATCCCCAAGTATATATGGTGGTCTTCAGTGGGTAGTGGACACTTTTTTCCACCAGACCCCTACCTGTTAGCCGAGGCCTTAGGATTGCTTACGCACGGGGAGAGGTAGTGGGGTCTACGGATTTTACATGCACATATCCCCAAGTATACATGGTGGTTTTCAGTGGGTATCGAATGCGTGACCTTCCAGGTGGAAGTCCGACGTGCTAACCACTAGGCTACCACGGCCCACTGGGTAGTGGACACTGCTCTAGTAGTGGACACTTAGGTCTTTAAGCTCCTAAAATAAGGGAATGTAACATTAAACTTGAATGAAATTATCAGAACCTATAGCAAACGATTCCTAGTGCTGGTTAGTAGAACTAAAGTTGGCGTGGAGCATCTATGCAAGTACATGGATCATAATATTTAATAGCTGCCTCCACAACGGTCACATTTGCTGCTCTTTACTGAAGCCGATTAATAAGAAGGTTAGGGATTTGGGGGAAATATATGGGGAAAAAGCGTGACATCATTTATGAATGGTCCCTTAGCCATTAAAAAAAAAAAAAACTATTTCTCCAAGTTAACAGCATAAAATAGATGCTATCAATTTCTGTCCACTACTAATTTCAAATACCTGTCTTATAAATATCAACTATAGATACAAATTAAGCATTTAGTAAATTTGACGTAAAAATCCTAATTTTTCATCAAATGACATTTTATAGGTAATTAATATTTAGAGAAATAGTTGGGGATTAAGCTAAATATGCAAATATTGATGTAAGTTCCTTGAAAAAATTTTGCCATGTAAAAGGATACAAAAATTTTCTTAACTGTGTCCACTACCGAATCATTTACCTTAGTTTGTTATTTAAAATCATATTTTCATTCTTTTATAACTTGTTGTTTTTATTGCATTGGCAAAATATTATTACGGATAAGTAAAATTAATACGTTTTCTTATCATTGTATGCTTCTTTAGTTCAATATTTAAAAATTATGAAAAACTTACTCTAAAGTGTGTTTTCATGTTTAAATTTTCAGACACAAAGCTCGGAGAAAGAGTTGTAAAAATATTGAAAGAAGCCGTCTTCCAAGGTTTCCAAAAAGACCTGATGCTTTGTTGCCTCATGATAAAATTGAACATAGAGTAGTAAGTTGCAAGGATTTTGCATTTTATTTCTTTATATAATTATTTTTCGAAAGTAGTTGTTTTTGCTTATCCTTCTTTTATTCATTCATAATTTAAACTTGGACATGTCACCACCTATTATCACATGATGGATTTTCAATTAGGGTCAAAAATTTTAAAATTTGTAACATCGGCATGTCGAGTTTTTTTCAGGCAGTGATATCACCACCAACTGTTCCAGAGAGCCAGTTATAAATGGCTATTTCTGAAATATCTTTATTTAGATATTAGAAATTTGAGGGGCGATATATCCTCCCCCTGGGTACACCCATGATTTGTACAACATGCAGAGTTTTTAAGATAGGGCTTCATATGGCGACTATTCATTCGCATTTAACAATAATGTAAGTAAATACCTTAATTTTAAATGTAAGGAAAACATTAACTTTTGGACATGAAAAGTGAGTGTGGAAAATTAATGTTATTAAAGCAGAAAAAACTACATTTATTATGTCCTTTAATGGGATTTTCTGGCCATTAAAGGACAATTCTGTTTACTGTCACACTGTTCTTCATGCTTATGGCTTGATATACATCTTGAGCTAAAAAGAATGCAAAGCCCTTACATCAAGGGGGCGGGGGTACAAAATGAGATTAAGACTAATTTTTACATATTTATTTCTAAGCTTTACAAAAATGAAAGAAAACCCATGGCCCCGATCTGGAAAGGGGGGCTGGGCCCATAATACATGAGGGGACAATGATTAGTTCTCGTATAAATTTAATTCGAAGAAATCTTCTTATATGTTGCCTTCTAGTTAAAACGTAATTTGTACATAAGAAAAAAATACAGCATACAAATTTAAGTTTTATGAACAATATTTATTTAATTTTTTATAGCAACAGCTGGAAGAATATTTGAAAAATGTTCTTAGAATCCCTTTATATCGAAATCACCCGGAAATGGTAAGTTAAAAGAAAATATAACTTTAGTGTATTTAAGGTTTTACATGTAATTAATTACTTTTGAGCAAATAATGTGTAAACCAACTGAAAAGATGTATTGTGTTAAATAACTTCATCTTGTGATTATCAAATTATACAAGTATAATATTACCAAATTTACAAAGTTTTTACCTAGCTTTTTTCTTTTCTTTCTTTCTTCCCTTTTTTTAAGTGAATTATTTTTGTAAGTGTTATTGAGTTGATTTGGGAGGAATTCAAAAAACTCCTGTTATGCTTCATATTCGTGATGTAGTCTTTCTTTATAATTTATGAGAAGTTGTTCATTGTAAAAGTTACCCACTTTACTGTGTTGTCTAAACAATGATTCCTTACAGATGGAGTTTCTGGAAATTTCACCATTGTCTTTTATTTTTGATTTGGGAAGGAAAAATAAAGAAGGTATAGTACAGAAACGTTCTGGTGGACATAGGACCACTGTGGGATGTTTCCGTCTTAAAAGGGGTTTCATTGATTGGTGTGGAAGATGGAGATGGAGGTAAATGTTTTATAATAAATTTTGTCCCTCAAACTTCATAATTATCTATTCATTTTTTCTTCCTTCATTTCTTTCGTTTCCTTTTTCTTTCTTTTCTTTTAAAAATATTTTCTTTATTTTTCATGTCTTTAATTTGATAACTGTCTAATAATATTTCACCTATTAAAAATATTTTGAACTACAGCTTCTGTGTTCAAGGTCATAGGGGGTGGGCCTTTGCCATCGTTGCCATATTTTTAGGGTGCTAAATTTACTAAGTTTGTGTGCTTATATAGGTATGTGCATTTTTTGTATATGTCGGAGGGGGGGGGGGGGGAGGCAGGCGCTAAAGCCTAGTCTTGCCCCTGCTCGAAAATGACCTAATTACCTCCCGTCTGTGGTATTAAATAGAAAGAATTATGAAAATTGAAGTTTTAAAAAAGGCATTTGAAAAATATAAAAGCCAAAAGTACATCCATATAGAAACTAAAAAAAATAAAACCGTATATACACGCATGAGCATGTTCCTGTAAAATGTCATTGATTAATTGTTTTGTAAAAGGCAGAAAGTGTTAACCCACTTATCTTATGTTGACCTGAGAAGGAATTCACAGCAGAATGATATACATTGTTTTTAACTTTCTCCATTCTTTTCAGAAATATAAATTCACAAAGTTCCTTTTGCAATTTCGAAAATATACATTTGTTTTGCAGAGTGAAATAATCATAACAGAAAGTATAATGACAAGTAAAAAAAAAACTTTTAAAACCTTTTTCTTTTCATTTTATCAGTTGGTACTTAGGATATAAGATGAGCCGAATTTTTTTATGCACCTAATGCATTGGTGTAAATAATTTGTAAAATGCGTGAATTTGTACTAATGAAATACGTGTCTGAAATGGCTTTTGGGAATTTCAAATATTTAATATGAGTGTGGATGTAATAAAATTACGAGGTCAAGGCAGTGATAGGAAAGTGAAGTCCAATACCATCATTTCAAAGTATATTTTCAATGCATATTATAGGTAAAAACAACAAAACACATTATAACATGTATAAATTCAATGTATTTCTAAAAGTTAAGGGTTTGATGGGTGCTCAAATGCTTTACCCCAACTCCCCCCCCCCCCTAATTGCCCAAATCACGGGTCTGGTTAAGTTCTTGCATATATTATTGCCTCAATTTCTTCTTGGCAGTTACTTCAAATGTGCAAGCAATAGGAAATGCATTTTGAAAGTGTATAGGAGTTTGCCATATTTCTGCATAGTTTATTGCCTCAGGACTGTGTAAAGAATTCTGAACGTATTTTATTAAAGTATTAAACTGCATTTTAACAAAGTTTTGAATTTTATGGGCATTTTTAAAACAAAATTTATTGAATTTCAGGTGGCTGATAATTAAGGATTCTTGGGTAGCATATATAAAACCTAAAGATGGGCGTGTGAGATGTGTTTTGCTTATGGATCAAGGATTTCAAGTTGAATCTGGATTTATCAGTACTGGTATTCATCACGGTCTTCAAATATCAAATTTAACAAGGTACCAATTATATTCATTTTGCATTTCACTTTAGTATATTCTACATGATTTATGTGTATTTTAGTTATAAAAATGTCTGGAAGAAGTTGTTCATACATAAAAATCGTTTGGGGAAATTTTTTATACATTGTAATATTGGTATGTAAATCGATAATAACCTAAAATTCAACATAAACTTTATTTATCTGTCAGCAAGGGTGCACCACCATTAATTTTTCAAGGCATAGTTCATAAATCACTGCAAGATATATGCAAAGATAAAGAAGCTGTAAAAATATTTTTTCCAGTTTGCTCTTTTTTGTTATCAAAAGTATGTTCAACAAGGTCATATGTTGAAGAGGTCCAGGCACCTCTCAAAATAAATTCAAAACTACCTATTTTAAATAAAGATTTTAGTAATTTAAAACTTCAATTTTAAAGGCTCTCTTATTGATTATCTTGTACCCCTCCTGAAATAAATTCCTATATGTATATTTTGAGACATATATTTGCAATGAATTGGGATTCTCTGTATAGCTGAATATGTGTGTAAAATATCAATAGTAAATTTGAGGCTTTCTGTGCTATATGACGCAGTTGTAACTTTCAATCAAACATCAAAGGAATGAGGTAGCAAGTTGAACTAATTATATCAAAAAATTAAGAGTGCTAGCAGTTTAGAAATAATAATGAAAAACTAAAACTTCTGGGAGAATGTTAAAATCTAAAATCATGATGTGGTATAGAAATTCAGTTGAAGTATATACAGTAACTCTCACATGCATCAAATCATTTGCACATCTTTCTCAACTGTACGTTGATTTTCCCAAGACCTGACAACAAATATATCAAAATTAATATTATTTAACTTATTTATGTCTCAATTTCACAGGTACCTACAGTTGTGTGTTGTAAAATTTTAACACCTTACTTTTTTCTTCTATTCGTTTCAAAAATTTTGCCTTTCAAAGATAATTTTACACAAAATGCTAATGTATACCCACTTTCATGTTTGATTATAGAATAAGATGGCAAAGTATCTTTTAAACAAACAAAAAACAAAAAAAAAAAACTTCTATTTCTGAAATAAAAAATTTTAAAATATGTAAAAAAAAGTTTCTGTTTCTGAAATAAAATTGTAAAGTATAAAATTATTTTATTTTAACTTTTATTTCTGTGAGCATTGTTTGTGACTGGCATTTCAATTCATTAAAATAAAGCTAGTGTTTTTATACATTTGAATTTTTCTGTGATTATAGTTATAATAATACAAAAATGAACATGAGCAATTAAAAGCAAATAACATAAAGTTATGACAGGTTGTTGTTTTAAAATATTTTTTATTGCTGCTTGAAAACTAATGCTTTAGCACATTGCGTTTGTCTAGTTAGGGACCTGACTATGCATATGTGACAAATTTATCTCCCCCCTTTTAATTTTTAAACATTCCTTTACTCAATTCATTTTTATGCATCTTTTAATTTATAAATTTGTTATTTATATATTTCTTCAATGTTTTATTTATTTGTATTAAGAAATTTTTGTTATGAACAGGGCATTTCTTGTATTTCAATATTTTATGCATTACTAATGCATCAGTTATAGGTATGATTTAAGTATCTTGGTCACTTTTCTTACAACAACAATGATTGTTTAACTATCCTGTTTTTTATTTACTTTTTTTCTTTCACCGGCACTCACACAATCAATCAAATTTGCTTATCCAATACCTTGTGTACCCATTCATACCTTCATTAAATATGACATCTTTTAGATTTTCATTTGAGTTGCATTATTAATTTACTTGCAAGTAAGAGAGAAAACAAAAATCTCTCGATATGGAAAACAAGTACATTTTTTAAATGGAGAAATTTTCCTTCACACTGAATGTACATGTTGATAAATTCAACATTTTTAAGCCATAAATTTTCAATTAAAATATTTTATGTGTGTTTTAAATTTAAAGGAATTCCTTTTTTCACTTCAAGAAAATATAGCTGTTTCCTTTTTCACTTCAAGAAAATGTAGCTGTGTGAGAATAATTCTTTTTTTTAGTAGAATAAGAGACAAAATATGCCTTATTTCTCCTTTGTTATTAAATAGTGGAAGTTAATTTAGATTTTTATGTTTGTCTGAGGTATAAAAGTGCTTGATATGGAAAGTATATTATGTTATTAGTAATTAATTTTACAATGTGTTTTTTTTTTTGTAATTGCCAAATCTTTGAGGCATTGATTTGAATGATATATACATATCTCTTAATTTAGGCATCTATTAGTTAGATGTTGGACGAAACGAAAATCTAGAGAATGGACTGATGCATTATTAAATACATCAAAGACAGAAGGAAGAGACTTTACTCAGCCAAATCGACATAACTCTTTTGCACCTGTTCGGAATAACAATGAATGCAGATGGTAATTTTCGTTTTCTTCATGTTTTGTTATGTTGAAACATTAAAATATGAGTATATTTATAGATATATGTGTGTGATGTAATAAGAAACAAAAAGTTGCTAGCTTATAAGTGACAAAAAGGAAACTTATGAACAAAATGGTAAGAAGTGCAAAGTTAGAATCGTATAGGAACTGGCATTTAGCAGTCTTTCTATATTAGGTTGCATATCTGTCAAGCTTAGTACTAATATTTTTTGCCACAAAACAAATGTTTTTTCTATTATTTGTATTAGTTATAACCAAATTTTCATTTTTGTCACTTACTTTTGCTTTTAGTTGTCTCACATTTGGATTCTTAAATTTTGCTATTTTTTTCAGTTGGTAATAAAGTGGGTAAAATTTGCATTGTTTGTGCAAATCAATGATTAAAAATATACTTTTTGCAAAATTTTTGTTTTTATATTCCCCTTTTTCCCCTCATGCTAGCAGCAAGTATTTTTTTGATTAATTAATTAATATATAGAAGTCAAATGTAAATTTTCTAAGATTCATATATCATCAATGTAAACATAAGTTATGAAGAATCAGTGTTACTATATCTAATTACAATATCTAATTACAGTAAAACATCTTGAAGTTGCAGGATTTAACAATAACAAGCAAAATGAAACATGAAATTGCCATTCCTAACTATTTAATGGACTAAAATGAATCAAGCTACTGGTACTAAAAACATGCAACATACTACAGAATTAAAAAAACTTAAAGGGAACGTAAGATATCTCAATGGGTTGCTGGGAAGCAAACCTATGGCCAATCTTGTTGCGCCTAAAGGCAATTCCTAGCTGCAGGTTTACACCTACAAAATTGGAAATTAAGCAAGGTAACTATCACTAGGAATGCGCAGAAAGTTGTTTATCATATGTCATTTGAGACTAGAGGCAAGAGGCAATTAGTTGATCTACTACTCTTCTTCTATCCAATACTACCACTCTTTGTTAAACCCATGTAATATTAATACCCTGCTGATCCCCCACCTACCACAACCTTTGCTTCAGCTATAACTAACTGAAAGAATATGTAACTAATAGATGGAGACAGACAGACTGGCAGATACACATTCCTCATAATCATACAACTTTCTATTTTTGATATTTATATAAGGAACTTTGTTTTAGGACATATTTTTAAAATTGTATTTGTTTCTTTCATAAAGCTTTTACTTTTCAAAACCTTTTTTTAAAAATCTTTTATGGGAAAAATGGCTGGAAGGAAATAACCATATCAGGTTTGTTTCACAATTTTAATATTTACTTAAAATCATAATTAACTAAAAATGTAATTTATAGGTTTATAGATGGTGCAACATATTTTGAAGCTGTTGCAGAAGCTTTAGAAAAAGCAAAAGAAGAAATTTTCATAGCTGATTGGTGGTTAAGTCCAGAAATATACATGAAACGTCCTGTTATTCAAGGGGAAATCTGGCGCTTGGATCACATTCTTAAAAGAAAAGCGGTAAGTTTGTTTCTCTATTGCTTTTCTTTAAACTTGTACTTAAAAAAAAGACAATTTAATGTATGTGATGAAAATGAAAAATTTAATTCTATATACCTAGAGGAATTTATGGATATGGTGTGTGTGGTATAATTTTAATGCTCTTATTATTTCCGACATTTATTTCCTTCCAGTGGCAACAGGCAACTAAAAATATCTGTCTCGTTTGAAAATTCGTTTTAAGAACAGCTCCTGTTTTGTATAAATATGTAGTGTAATTTTGTGTATTAAAGCCTTACTTTAGGTATGAGAGTAATTTTCATTACAATTTAATACACAAAAATTAAGGAAATCATCTCTAACTGGAATTCCTCTTAAGTAATGGGAAAAATACTTGAAGCCCGATAGACTAGATTTAGATCCGACTAGCTCGACAGCGGATAAGCAATGGATATACTGGAGAAAGACTTGATAATTTCTTAAACCATATAAAAGATGTTTCAGACAGTGATAAGCAGCAACTTCTTACAAATTATGTCTCTTCGAATGTATTTCAGTACATAGCATGCTGTAAGGATTTTGAAGAAGCAATCAATACCTTGAATTCCTTGTATGTGAAGCCTAGAAATGTTATTTATGCCAGACATCGCTTGGCGACAAGGAGCCAATTGACTGGAGAATCTGTTGATCAATATATCTCTGTTTTGAAACAACTAGGCAAAGATTGCAATTTCGAAGCTGTAACTGCTGATCCAAACCAAAACGATTATATCAGAGATTCATTCATCAGAGGATTAAATGACAGCCAAATTCACCAACGATTACTGGAAAACATATCTCTATCTCTCGACAGCGCTTACAATCAGGCTCGTTCTTTAGAGTTGGAAAAACTACAGTCTGCGAATTACTCTGGTGTACCAGAATATTCTGACGCTTTTAAACCTCGTTTATTTTTGTTTTATATATATTTTTTATTTATTTAAGAGCTGAAATAAGGTAATAAGAATTTAAAATTGATATCAAGGCAACAAATTGCAACTGCGAAAATGAATTCTTTATTAAAATAGAGTTCGCAAAAGCGAAGTTGTTTTACACAAGTATGAAATTTGCGAGTTTCTGCATGTAAACATGCTTCTTACATTTCGTTTTCCTCCTTTTTGAAATCATTTATTACTGTAAAAATTATTGATGATCAGATTTTAAATTTGATAAACAAGATGTCCGATTCGGAAAGCATCCAAATGGTGCTACACCCGAACGATGAAAAAGAGCAAGATAGCGATGAAGACGAAAATAATGACATTTTGCCTGCTATGTCTAACGATCGTTGCTTTGAATTAACTAAAGAAACCATAGCAGGAATGGGACAAAATTCTTTTATAGACGAAATAACGCACATAATGGCTGTTCGAAAAATCCAGCAATCGGATTTTCGACCATTTCCCGATAAGCTATTGTTCTGAAACTTTACATATAGCTCAGAAGCAGATGACAATGCAATATTCTACCACTTTTATCATGATTTGATTAGTTTCTGAAGTATTTCCAATAAAATAAAATTAAATATGGCGATTAGTTTCGAAAATTGCGACCAAAATTCAGTAGCGTCGTTGCGATCATATTTTTTTACTACGATTTTTCGTAAGCTTTTTGCTTTCGTATTTTTTTTTTTTAAATTTTAGTATTATTCTTTTTTATCAATTGTATTAGCGGGCCAATTCAAAAGGCTCGGCGGGCCAATTTTGGCCCGCGGGCCATAGTTTGTGCATCCCTGCTGTGGACATATATGTTTGAATATGATCAAATTGGATTGAAGTTTTGGTTTTCTAGAAAAGAAAATGTCAGAAATAATTTTCACTCACATTGTCTAGTATTAAAATAATTTATATTTCTATTTTATTGCTCATGTAAAGTGAGGAAAAAAGTTTTAATGAAATTGGTCAATAATTATAATAAAATTTCATAATAGGTTGTACCTAACCAAGTTTTATATTCCATCATGTTTAAATGAGTGAGCTATTACAATTTAAATTTTGTTTTCCAATATGTAAAATTTTGATATGTTTTTTAAATTTAGCAACAAGGTGTGAAAGTTTTTGTACTTCTTTATAAAGAAGTTGAATTTGCTCTAGGAATCAACAGCCAATACAGTAAGCAGCAACTTGTAAATATGCATCCCAATATTAAGGTACAGTATTAAAAAATTAGTTTGAATGTTTTTTATCATGCAATTCAATCTTTGATTTCACTTTCCAAATGTTAAATTTTTATTGCTCTAAGCATATACATTAGAGCGCCGATTATCTGGACTGGTCGTGACCGAGGTAGATCCGGTTAAAGAAAAATCCAGATAGTTGGATTGACAACTTTAAAGCACAAATAGAGCTAGGTTTTTAGGCAAATTCCCATCACACGTTTTCCAGGCTTAGACTGGCATTTTTAGTACTGCATGTTTTATCACATTACAAATGACGTGTTTAAAAGTTGTTTTCTTTTTTCTTCATTTTAATTTTGTTTTTAAATATTTACAAAAAATCATACAGAAGTATAGCACTATACATAAAAATGATTCATACACTATGCTGATTGTATAAACAAATCATTGTGTAGTGAACTAATAACTAATAGTTTTTTGCTACATAGAGGATATCTCTTTTCATCGTTTTCCTTTCAGCACTGCCTTCTTGTTTGTAAAAAACTGATACAAAGCTTAAAATTTCACCGCTGTTTTTTTTAAAAATATCTGACACAGTTGATGTGCTGATGCTATGTTCAGGGATTTACGTTGTTTCCATTTCCTCCTTGTTTCAATCTTTTAACTATTTCTATTCTTTAATCTAGAGATAGCACTTCTCTTTTGCGCTTCCTAGACATGTTTAAAAAACATTTACAGATCGTAATTAGAAAAATGTGGATTCCTTTAACTTTGTGTAACACAATTGCGGATAATATGCAAATTCTTCCGCCGACAATCACGTGATCATTTCACGAGGTTCACGTACTGTCTTTTAGTCAAATGAGTTTTTCAACAGTGTTTCCAGAAATTTAGTTAAGCTGAGTTAATTTAACTTGACCCCTTGACCTTGAATGCAGTACTTCAACTATTTCCTTCTCTTAGTTTCAATACTTTATTATCGCTCCAATTCCTCTAAATAGAATCTTAATTCTTTTATTCAGTCATTCTTTCTAACCCCCATGCTGAATTGTAACTGAATTGATTGTACCTGAGCAGGGATGGAGTGGGGAGGGGTTAATCCCTCTTTTTGGAACACCAAAAGACAAAGGGAGCAGGTTTTGAACCTCCTTTAGAGAATCTGAAGGTGAGGGTTTTGGGTATTCCCCCCCCCCCCCCCCCCCCATTTTCTTGCAGGGAAAAACCGCTTGGTCTCTGACCAATCCAGTTGATTGTACATCCACTTAAGCAGCACTCTACTGTATTCAAATTTTTCAGAAAAAATGTTTTATTTCTTTTTATGATCTATGTTTAAATTTTTGAACTAAAATGTAGGTACAATTCGGATTACAAATAAATTTTATTTATTATTTATGAGGAATAGTTTCATGATATTAATCATTTCATGCTAAGTACTTTTCAAGTAAGAGTCATACAAATATAGTAGAAATAGATTTATTTTTGAATAAGATTCTGTGAAACAACAATGGTTTAGTGCTCAGCTTATAAACTCAGTGAGAGAAATTTCCCTTTTTTTTTGTTTTTCTGCTTAATGCAGAGATAATTAAATCAAGATTTAAATCTGCATCATAGTAAATCAAGATTCAAAACTTTCACTACCATTTTTTTTTTCTTTTTTTCTTTCTGACAGATTCTTGAGTTTTAATAGTGAATCGCAGAAAGCGTTATGATTTTCTGCCATAGGGTGTTTACGAGAAATGTATTGAGAATGTTATGCTTTGCTGGTGGATTTTTTTTTGGATAAATATTTTGTGTTACAATTAGAATTAAAAGTTGCCACATTAAAATCAAAATGTCTCTTTTAAGTAAAAATATCCTGACATTGAAGTAATTAGCAGTCATTATTTGTACCTTCTAAGAAGTAATAAAAATACTGTATTTTTCTCCCCTTTATAAAATTGTTCAGTGGGGATACACATTATGAACACTGGTGTACGTAATGTGTATGTATAAGTTAAGTACATGTGTAAATAATGTAACACTTCTGCATCATATACTTCATGAATTCTTTCATTATGCAACAAAATTGAGGTTTATAAAATATAATGATTATTTGAACTTTTTTGTCTTCTATTCAATTTTTTTCAAAATTGAAATGTGTTTATTTTTAGAATTCATTCTCTATATTTTATTTTCCTGACTGAAAACTGCAATTTTTTCTTGTTCTTGGAGTTAACATTTGGTGAAACTGTGCTTTTATAGGTTCTACGTCATCCTGATCATGTTAAAAATGGAACATTATTGTGGGCGCATCATGAAAAAATTGTGTGTATAGACCAGACTTATGCATTTCTTGGTGGAATTGACTTGTGTTATGGGCGATGGGATGACTATCAGCATAGGTAATTTTAGTGTTTAAAATACAGGAATTCTAAGTTTTTTTTAAAAATTAATTCATTGTGATTTTGATGGAATTTTTAGAGTCGGAATTCCAAACTATTCTAAAGCTCTTGAAGAATTGTTCTCCTTCCTAATACGAAACATTGGGACACTGACTTTTTAATTTTCATTCTTTGTTCTTTTCTCTTGCAATAATGTGTTGGCATTGATTGATTTGAGACTAAATTTGTAAAAAAACAGATTTTATGGGGTGATCTGCATCAAGTTGATTAAATGTAGACCCTCCACTCATCCTAAATATAAAAAGTGTTGGAAATAAATTCATACTTAGTCAAATTGTTGAATATTGAGCCAAAAGTAAACAAACTAGTCTAAAACTCTTATATAATTTATAAAACTAATAAACTAATTTTATGTCAAATTTTTTCTTCATGATGTATGAGTTTTTCAAAGATATTAGTATTATTGTCATTTCAGATTGACTGATCTCGGCGGCATGGGTAAGAAACTAAGCCAAGGAACCTTAGCAGGTGATGTTAAAACGTCTGCTGTGCATCTAGGTTCTCCTGTGTTGAGGAGATCTCATTCTCTGTCTGAAATTGCTTCTGAATTGGGGGCTAATTTGCAGAGCGAAGTAATAGTTAATTCTATCATTCATGTAAACTCTAAATTATTTTATTTTTATTTACTCTATTGTTCTTGCATTAATTCTGGTAATAAAATTTGACATTAAAAACATATATCATTTAGAATATTTTCGAAGTAAAACCCTGTTGATATCATATTTTCTGGGCAAGAAACGGTTACTTATTCATGCTAAAAGTTTCAATTCTATTGTCTGCAGCATGGACGTGGTGTATACAATGGAAAAGTAATATGGTGAACTTTTTAAATGTAAATTACTATTTCCAACAAGAAGTTCCGTCAAGAACTATACGAGCCTACTTTCCCGTATACACCAAATTCAAATTTATAATCTAGCTATCTCTTTCTCTCTCTTTCTTATTTATCTTTAGTTCTAATTATTGAAAATATACCTTTTTCAACGGATAATACATATTCATTCACTCACTCATTCATTCTTTCATTTATTCAGCCATGCATTTATTCATTCATTCGTTACCTCATTCAAGTGTTTATTCATTCATTTACGCATTCATGTATTTATTCACTCATTTATTTATATTTTCATTTATTCAATAATTTATTCATTCATTCTTTTCCTCATTCATTTATTCATTGATTTATTCTTTCACTCTTTCATTTATTCATTCATTCATTATTTCACTCATTGAGTCACTGAGAAATATTCTTGAAAATCCCGATCAAAAAATTTCATAGCAAAATAGGCTCGTACGTTCTGGATAAACTTTCTATTTCTACATGTTCTACGTTATAAGAGCTTTCCGATAAAGTTTGTTCCAAGCAAATCGGTCCGTTAGATCAGGATTTATATAGGGTTGAAATTTTCCCATAAGCTCTGTGTTAATTTTTTGAACTGTTCAAAAATGAACAAAAATTGTTCAAATCAATATTTCGCGCCGAGAACTCCTTTCAATAAGCTTTCAATAGGAACTTGGCTCTTGTGCCCAGAGTTTACAGAATTTGCTTCAATTTTGTCCATAAGCGCTAATGTTAAAATTTTTTGAACTGTTCAAAATTGAACAAAAAAATGTTCAAATCAAAAAGTAAAATATAGAAATGAGATGTCCTCGCCGAGATCTTTCGAATGCAAAAGGAATTTTTCCAATCGGACAATTCGTTCAAAAGTTATTAGGGGAGGACAGACCGACAGACAGACAGACCGACAGACAGACAGGCCGACAAACCGACAGACACACTTTTTCCCCATCTCAATACCCTACTTTCAAATTTTTTATTTTACAATCTTTATTTAATTACTTCACTTATTTTTGACTTTTCTTGATTTTTAACGAAATTTTCACGACTTTTTACTTTTACGGGAAAGTAGGCTAAAAATAGGTACAAATCAATATATCCAATTCTTAATACATTTAAGTATTTGTATATATTTCAATATATATATTTCTTTTATTCACTTAAGTCTGTTATAAAATATTGTTTGAAATAGTGATTAATGAAAGGGGAAAATAGTAAATAAATTAATTTTTAAAGAAAACAGTTTTAAAAAACTTGGAATAGTGGATTAACTTTCTTCATTTTTAGCCTACTTTCCCGTAAAAGTAAAAAAAAATAATAATAAAGCATGAAAGAAGGCTTAATGTATCGTGAAAATATCGTTAAAAATCAAGAAAAGTCAAAAATAAGTGAAGTAATTAAATAAAGATTGAAAAATAAAAAATTTGAAAGTAGGGTATTGAGATGGGGAAAAAGTGTGTCTGTCGGTCTGTCTGTCTGTCAGTCTGTCTGTCGGTCTGTCTATCTGTCGGTCTGTCCCCCCCCCCTAATAACTTTTGAACGAATCGTCCGATAGGAAAAATTCTTTTTGCATTCGAAAGATCTCGGCGAGGACATCTCATTTCTATATTTTACTTTTTGATTTGAACAATTTTTTGTTCAATTTTGAACAGTTCAAAAATTTTAACATTAGCACCTATGGACAAAATTGAAGCAAATTCTGTAAACTCTGGGCACAAGAGCCAAGTTCCTATTGCAAGCCGGTCTGTCCGTCTGTCTGTCTGTCGGTCTGTCTGTCTGTAAACTCTGGGCACAAGAGCCAAGTTCCTATTGAAAGCTTATTGAAAGGAGTTCTCGGCGTGAAATATTGATTTGAACAGTTTTTGTTCATTTTTTGAACAGTTCAAAAAATTAACACAGAGCTTACGGGGAAATTTCAACCCTATATAAATCCTGATCTAACGGACCGATTTGCTTGGAACAAACTTTATCGGAAAGCTCTTATAACGTAGAACATGTAGAAATAGAAAGTTTATCCAGAACTTACGAGCCTATTTTGCTATGAAATTTTTTGATCGGGATTTTCAAGGATATTTCTCAGTGACTCAATGAGTGAAATAATGAATGAATGAATAAATGAAAGAGTGAAAGAATAAATCAATGAATAAATGAATGAGGAAAAGAATGAATGAATAAATTATTGAATAAATGAAAATATAAATAAATGAGTGAATAAATACATGAATGCGTAAATGAATGAATAAACACTTGAATGAGGTAACGAATGAATGAATAAATGCATGGCTGAATAAATGAAAGAATGAATGAGTGAGTGAATGAATATGTATTATCCGTTGAAAAAGGTATATTTTCAATAATTAGAACTAAAGATAAATAAGAAAGAGAGAGAAAGAGATAGCTAGATTATAAATTTGAATTTGGTGTATACGAGAAAGTAGGGTCGTATAGTTCTAGACGGAACTTCTTGTTTTATTTGTTTGTTGAAAAAAACGAAAAGGTACGTTAATGAGTAACATTAATTTAAAGAAATGAAGGAGCATTGAGTAATTTGACTAGAATTTTAAAAAGATTAAATCACAACTACAGTACAGTCTCGATAGTTTGAGTTTCCCATGAATCTGAGCTAGCGAAAAAATATCCCAAATAATAACCAACAACAGCAAAACGCGTGAAAGACATCCCACACATCTGGTTTTTATAGTTATTTAATGGTTCATTCGTCTAATGCACACCTTGAAGCTATCTGCCAAACCCCCCTCACAAACAAAGAGCCTTCATCTTCCTATACATGTAAGGGGGAGATGGGTTCGTGTGGGGCCAATTCCATGAAAATAATTGTACAATAAGCCCACGCTCTCCTCACCTCTTTTTTTTCTTCTGCAAGGGACCTGGGACCTTGTCTCCCCACCTCCAAAAATATATCAACTACGTAGGGTTGCGGGACAAATAGCGAATTGGGCTACTTTAAGTCATGGCTGGTGACCAAAAATTTTATTAAAAAGGAGCAATATATTCAAGCAGAAAAAATTGATAATTATTAAAAAATATAATTAACTTTCAATCATGTAACTATGTAAGTACCTTTTTCCTGTAAGTATGAAATACTGAAATTTAAAATTGGCTTTACTCCCTTTTACTTATTTATAAAATGTTATGAGGTTTTGATAGTTCGAGGTAGCTATGGTCCCATCCACCTTGAATTATCAACACTCTGCTGTAATAAGGTAATATAAGGCCCAGAGTGGTTGAGTGGCAGACTTCCGTACTACCATGCTACAGGTCCAATTTCGAATCCCGAACTGGGCAGGGTCAACTCAGCCTTTCATCCCTTCACTGGGTCGATAAAAAGGATCGTTCATGCTTGGGAACTAAATGCTTGGGGTTCGGCATTAGGCCAAACCTCTGAGTAGACCAACTTGTTCTGCACCCAAGCGACCTCGGTGTCGAATTTTAGTACTAGCACAGCCGGCCTCACCCTGGAAGACTGTTGTGCCACTAAGTTTAGTTTATAGATAATATTCTGTAATTGCAATATTTATATAGATTTGTATAGAAATACAATAAATTTGAATAGAAAAGGAGACTAAATGTCATTTCTTTAATATTAATTATTTGCTACAGACCCATAATATGAAAGAAATGTTTTGCTTTGTGTTATGTTTTATGTAATATTTGCAAATGTTTCTTTTTTATATATTTTTTTCTTCTTTTTCTCCAATTAACATTCACTTTCAAACTAACATAGCGTTGGAAATTTGTCCGTCTTTCTCTCCTTCCCCAGCCTACCCCCTTTTTTACTACAGACGAGAATAGCATCAGCTCCGAGAATCATCATCCAGTGAAAATTAAAGTAGAAGAGGCCACTCCTACCTCCTCACAGATCATTACCCCTTCTTCTGAGGAGAAAAGCTTACCAAATGATAAGGAGCTTTCAACAAACCACCTCAGAGCAGTAGATAATGAAGAATGTGCCAAAAAGAGGTTTACCTCAAGAAAGCTGAAAGCAAAACGGGTTATGCAAGCTGTTGTTGTGAGTATGAATTTAATTGATTAGAATCTATAATGTATTTCAAAAATAAGTAACTAATTTTGCTTAGTTTTAATATGTGTTTCTTAACCCCTTCGGCCCCGACATCCTAGTACTAGAATACATCTCTACATTACTCTATGTTCCTCATTTTCGAGAGTTTTAACCTCAAAACCTAGTATTCTACTAATAATACTTGCAAGAATATCAAAAACGCAATCATTTTTGTTCAGTAAGTTGTTTGTCCCCAGCAGAGCAAATAACACTGGTCTACAGCGGTTCGCTAACGACAACCAAATTATTATTTTTATTATTAGTTCATATTTTTATTTAAAGACCTGCAAGTAAAAAACTTCTATAATCAGGGTTTGCACTAGGGCGCGCTATTGCGCAATTCCTGCAATACTTTTTGAAATCCCACTCAAAAAAAAATTTGTTTGTGCTTAAATTTTAAAAATCCCACTTAAAATGTTGGTCAAGGAGGGAAATCCCACCTTGTATTTTTCCCCAGTGGGAACCCTGATAATGTCACATTTTTGTTCAACGAAAATTGGGGTTTTCTACTATCTTTTATGCTTTTTGTCCGTCACATGTTCTAGCACCCTACAATCCCGCCATATCTAGTTATTTCTGGCATCCCATTATGTAAACATTCGTTATTGAATATTGTATTATAGTTCATGTTGAAAATGGCAAATTTGGAGCGAAGATGTTGCAAAACTTTGCCAGATAAGTTTTGTTACATTTGTATTTTCAAATCTCAAGGTAGCAGAAGTAAATAAGGTTTTTATTCTTGTACTTTGGGTGCCAAGTTGGGGACCAAGTTAAAAGTTGGGCTTTTCATGTGTATTGCAAAAGTTGCAATGTGGTTCTTGGTCTGTGGATGAAAGACAAAAGAGGCTCTTTTCCTTTTTCTGTCCCAATGGTCTGGCGAGAACCTTCAAATCATTTTGCTTTGAACTTTTGTGTTACAAACACAGAAGGAAATTCCAAAAAACAAATACATAAAATTGAGTATCCGAATATCCCCTCTGCACTCGAACTGGTTTCTCATGGCGAAGACTTAGTAATATAAACTGCAACATTCAATGGGAGACATATTAATATTCAAGAAGTGAATGGTATTGAAGACACATCTGAAACGGATGTTGCTGAAGATACTTGTAACCCAAACACTGAACCCCATTTTATTCGCCAAAATGAACTGAATGATTTGGTGCGTGAACCAGTTGCTTATTTAGCTTCAAAGAAAGAAACATATACTAGCATGTTGACTATTCTGACTGTAATTAAGTTTAAACAGTTCAATTGGTGAATATGTGGGAGACTTGAAGGTTGTAGCTATATTATTGGGTCTTCAGGGCAGATTTACTAAGTATTGTTGCTTTTTATGTTTGTGAGATAGTTGAGCAACAGAGCAGCATTTCGTAAAAAAGAAATGACCTCCCAGAGCATCTCTTCCACCTGGAACTAGTAATGCTAAATACACCCTTCTTATTGAACCGAAAAAAATTCTGCTACCTCCAGTTTACAATAAATTAGACTGATGAAATGCTCTGTGAAGCCATGGACAAAGGAGGAGAAGGATTTAAATTTTAAAAGAACTTTTTTGACAATTGTGTGAAGCAAAACTTAAAGAAGGTGTTTTATTGGGCCTCAAATTAGACATGTGATTTGAGACCCTGTTGTTGAAAGAAAGCATAATCAAAAAGAGTTAGCAGCTTTGACATCATTTGTGAAGGTGGTTTTTAGGAAACAAGAAAGATGGAAATTATAAAATCCTAATAGAAGAACTTCTGGAGTCCTTTCAAGCCATGAGGTGTCGGATGTCACTCGAAATTCCCTTTTTGTATACACAATTCGTATTTTCCCCCAGGAAATCTTTGTGAACTTAGTGATGAACAAGGGAAAAGATTTTACAAGGGCATTAAGATTATGGAAACCCAATAGCAATGCCATTGGGAACCAGCAATGATGGGTGACTACTGCTGGTTTCTAAAGAGAGATTTAATGCTGCATAAGAAAAAAAAAATTTTAACACTTTCATTGCATTTTGACATTGCAAAATGTGCATTGCAAAATTTTGATTGTTTATGTTTTATTTAATCTAAAATATGTATATTTTCTCAATTAAAATATAATTCCATGATAAATTAAAGAGATTAATCATAATAAAAATTGTGATATCAATACATTTCTGAGTTCCATCTAGTTCTGTAAGTTAGTCATACCAAAAAAAAACTGTGCATGTTACAGTTTTATTATATTCAAATTCTATGCTACGAAATTAGTTGAAAACAGCTAATTTCATTTGTGTTAGGGGAAAAAGTTTTTTTTTTTTGTCGACTAGTATATGGAAGCATCTAGCCGTTTGCGGCTAAAAGCATTTGCATCTTTTATTAGTTCTCAAAATATTATTCTATGAAATTACCTGCATCTTCAGAAAAATCCACAGCACAGTTTAGACTCTTCAGTACTTTTAAATAAAAAGATAATTAAAGATTGCATTGAAAATAGGAGTTTAATACATGTTCTACCTTACTAATAGAACATCAGGCCTTCAAGTAAAAATATGTATTTTATTCTTTTTCTATTACTCCAGGTATCTATTAGTAAAAAATCATGTTTTTGTTTTAGAATAAAACAATATTTTTTCTAAAAATATTATGTTGTACGAATAATTTGGATATACTAAAGTTTTTATTGTCTTCGATGAAATTAATCGGATAAGGCACAGAATCATAGGCGTGACTTTGTCACACTACATTACATTACGGACAGTTTCAGGGAGGAATTTATGTTGAGATGGGGAAGTTTTCAGGGGGGGGGGGGGCTTGGGCCTCGCCTTCGGATGTGGCCTTGGGTGACCCCTCCCCCATTCAGCAACTCTAGTTACGCCTATGCACAGGACCTAGTTAAAAGATGGAGCAAGAGAGATACACCCTTACTGATGTAGCTAAACCTGAAATTAGGAAGTTCTGTACTAAAAGCACAAGAGGGATGGACAAAGCAAACATTTCTTAATGCCATCACCAGGGATCGATACAGCATTTTTCACAGGATCTGTTTTTTGTGATTGCGCCCACTCTCCTCCCCCTTTTTTTAAACTATAGTTGAATTTTATTTGTCAAAAGTTGATTTCTGTGATCACTATAGATCAGTTTTTGTATATTAGAATAATTTTTATTTATTTGTTTTAGAATTGTCAATATTATTAGTTTACTTGTTTCTCTAGGTAGCATTAAATGTGTTTCATAAATAATTTATCTGTTCTCCTCTTGATTATAGCGTCTGCAAGCTTTGAAAAAGCAATCTCATAATAAATCGCTTGACTCTTTAACTTCAACAATTGATAAGTGAGTATGATTTTCTTTTACTTTCTTGTTTTTTTTAATAATTTGATATTAAAGCCACTTTATTGATATTTTTTCTTTATATATTATGTGATCTAAAGATTCAATTAACAGGTTGAAATAAATTTTGAATCTTCGTTTAAAGGACCAATAAGTAAACTCCTGTTGTTAATCTTTAAAAGCATTGAATTAAATCTTTCACAAACTTAGATTCTTCACAAAATTGTGATTGAAATGCATTTATTATCATAGCATTACTATTTATTGTTTAAATAATGAATGGAAAATATAAGCCAAGTTTTAATCAAAAGGAAAAAAAATCAGTAAGAACATTATTTATTTATTTTAACTGTTGTATTCTAAAACTTCTAGAATTTATTGTTTTAGAAATAATTCTGATGACTAGTATTTTGTATTTTACATGAAGATAATGATGAAAATTTTACTTTTTCCCCAAAATGTTTATTTTGAACTATTTCTTGTAATTGACAGCTTGTTATTTTATTATATTCAATTAGGGTGTGCACCATTTTTTTAAGCATGGTAAAATTGAAAAATTTACTTAGTAAATCTATCTTTTAAAATTACTTTTCAAGATAATTTTTTCTCTTAACTATTAAAAAGTCACATTTGTCTATTCGGCTGGGCTTAGGCAATATGTCTACTGTAATAGAAATAAAATTTCACGTTAATTAAAAGCACAAATGAGCATAAAAGCGCAGACATATGTTTCGGGATTCCAAGCAATCCCGAAACATATGTCTGCGTTTTAATGCTCATTTGTGTTTTAAATTAACGTGAAATTTTATTTCTATTACTGTTTACTTGCACAAAGTTAAATTATTATTAATATGTCTACTATTGTGTTATCTGATTGGAAACACACCCTCTTGATTAGTGACTTATTGATACAATCCTTCATGATTACTTGTCTGGCAGGACAACAGCCACCCTCTCTCCAACCTTGGATCTCCAATTTCTGTTTTTCATGGACCTTAAGTCTAAATTCACCCTACCTTCAGTATTACTGAATTTTCTGTAAATCTGCTTTATCTTCCTCTTATAATGATGTATAAAGTGCTTTGATTGTTTTTATATGTTCTTGTGGCACTATTAATTTCTCGATGCATGTTTTTCAAGCAAATGCTTCTGCAGAAAAACTTTTTGGTATGTTTCTTACAGTGCAGTATATGTTTGCCTTGCTAAGAAGATGTGACAAAGCAAAACAATCAATTTATAGTTTCCAATAAGCTATTATTTTTCAGGGCATTTTCTTTTGCTATTTTCTTGTAATCATGTGATGTACAAAAAAACAATATAAAAACTATTTTTCCCTCATTAGTTTATTAAATGTATATTTATTTCTTGAATATTTGTGCAAATTTTGGGTACTGATTTTTCACTTTATGATAGCATCCATTGAGTATTGGCTTTATTTAAGGATAGGGATAAGGATATTATGATATCATTTCAACCGAGTAAATTAACAGTGCATTATTTTTTCATGCAGGTTCCTTTTTTTTTTTGTTGCCATTTTTGTGCCCATGTATTTTAGTTCCCTTATTTAATTCTGAACTGCATAAGAGCATGGCATTGTTCAATTAAAAAAACGAACAAAAAAAAAAAAAAAAAAAAAAACCCACAGCATTGTTCTTCTGTAAAATCAGTGGTTTTCTCTTATTTTTATTTGCTGCATATATTAAACATAATTTTGTACAATTGTTCTACTTTCTGATGTATTAAGCTTTTCATATACAGCCTCTAAATTACTTCTTTTAACACAGTTTAGATTTGCCTGATGCTGACATGAGACGCACTACAAGCGAAGTTGCATTAAATGAATTGGGACTTCAAGGGAGTCCTAAATTATGGATTGGGAAGGACTATATTAACTTCATTATTAAGGACTTTGAGCATCTACATAAGCCTTACCAAGGTTCTTATTTAATTTGTCTTTAGTAATATATCATATACTGTTGACAGGGGTCGCGGCAGAGGAAATTCAGGTCTGTTTTCGGACCCTTCATAAAATTCCAATTAATCAAAACGGACCTTTCACAAAATTCCAATCAATTAAAACGGACCCTTCACAAAATTCCAATCAATCAAAACTGACCCTTCATAAAATTCTGAGCTCCCAAATCGTTCATTTTTCAAAATTATTTATTTAATAAGTGGCAAAAAATAACAAATTTTTTTATCACTGTAAGTTTAAATTTTGAATTTTCACAAAAAAATTTGATTTTTTACAAAAACATTAGATTTTTTCAAAAAAATGTTTTAAAAATCACAAAAAACGGACCCTGTTAAAAAAAGCTGGATCGATCCCTGGTTGAATGTGGTGTTTATTTTAAGTAATGTATAGTATACTGTTGAATGGTGTTGTTATTTATAAATGATTTATTTCTGTGCAAAATGCATCAATTTTTTACTTTAATTCCTTAAACTGTTGCTTGAGCACATTTTGTGCTGGTTTGATGTACTTTTTAAAATTTTTTCCAATTATATGTGACTGTGAATGTCTGAAATTGGAAAATGTGGACAATCACCAGTGAAGGTCAACATTTGCCATGCATCAGACCGGTGATTGTTGAAATTTTCCGACATTCACAGTACATACATATATGTATGTATATAAAATTTCTATCCCCACTCAAATAAATAAATAAAAAAAGGTAATAGCAAATATTAATTAAAATGTTCCAAATTTAATATGATATAGCTTATTTAGTTTGAAAATGACATTTGTAAAATTTATTATTACAAAAGGAGAGGAATGCATTTTGGAAAGAATAATAATATAATGCTTTGTTTAAGAGTAGAATTGATTAACTAATTTTTCCAGTATGAACCAATGTGTATAGTCAATTTTCATATTTGAAGGGAAGATGTAATAATTCGAGATATCAAAATTTCGAGTTGTCAAAAATCCTATAAAATTATTTCGGCAGAAGTAAGTAATACTATGTCCATTGCACAAAACGAGCACAAATTTAACACTTAACACCTTAATTTAAAATAACTATCCAGAACAATTTGATAAGCATTAATTTTTGTCATTGCATCAATAATTTTTTTAATGTGAAATGACTCAAAATACTTTTGTGGGAATGTCTGGTCACAATTCAATTAAAGCCCATGTTCCATTTCTAGCAAAGATAAGTATTTAGATTGTCTTAGTAAAAGTTAGGTATCCTGTCTATAGGAGATCAAATGTGGCCCTTGGCTGTGTTCAATTTTTAAGCGAAATTATATTTAAATCTAGAAAGTCAATGATCTCCAGACTAGAAACGGATAATCTAGACTTGTCATCCAAATAAAAGAAAAGCAATGAAGAGATCACAAATGGTGAAAAAGCCAATAGGTACAGGTTTTTGAAAGCCATTATTTGGAGGGGATTGGAAATAATAAGGAGCTGGAAGGAAGAAAGTAATTTGAGTAAAGAAAAAATTTGAGTTTCCATAACCCTTGGTTGGTGATTTTTTTTAATGAAAAAAGGAAAAGAAATTTAAATTGGATTTTTTAGAATTTAGATCGGATTTTTTTTAAATTTTTCAAACAGACTTCAAGACTTTGGATATTTATTAGCTTGAACTTATAAAAATAAAATGACATGTTAATGCAAAAACACATTTGAAGCTACTTTCATGGCATTAGAAACTTTTTCAATAATAATAAAGATAAGCAAATTTTTAATACAAATGCACAATTCAAATGAAATTCAATTCTACCAATAATAATAGTGCACTCTAAGTAAAAGAAAAAAGGAACAAATTTAAGTGGAATTATTTTGTTGTTGAAAGCTGAAAAAAAATCAAATAATTGTGTGCACTTAAGTTTACATTGGGTGCACTTTAATCATTTTTCTATTTTACAAATGAAATAACATGAAATATTTTTTAACTTACCCATTTAGTAAAATCACACGACGCAAGCTTTGGAGGCAATCCCACAATGTGAGCTGGAACAGGCATTCGAATTGTTGTTAAACTGCCGCAGCAAATTTATTGAAGCCAAAAGAGCTTATTTTGAATAAATATACTTAAAAAAACATAATTATTAGTTTTTGTTTTATTTTATAAACCTAGTCTTAAAAACTCTTTGAGACACTGTATATTAAAGGTTACTATTTTAATTACAGATTTGATTGATCGACATACAACTCCCAGAATGCCTTGGCATGATATAGGACTTTTTGTTCAAGGTTCTGCAGCACGAGATGTAGCCCGTCATTTTATTCAGCGGTGGAATTTCACAAAAGTAGATGGTTAAGCATTCTTTTATAGATATTTTCATGTTCTATTTTTTCGAAAATGTTCTAAATCTTAAGTGAATGAAAAATCTCATTCTAGTTAATAGAGTAAAAAATAAATAAAACAAACAGCTATTTCATATTATTACAACAACAATCATGCATTAAAATGTAATTATTATTACTTATCATTTGTGCAATTTCAGATGTTGAATTTAAAGTACACTCAGTTCCATTCAAATGTCAAAAATTAGCTTTCTGGTCTTGTTTAGAGATTTTTGCACATAATATTTGTACCATACATTTTAACTATTGTTTTAACTATAATCTTTTCCTCTCCATTTTGTTTTTACTTTCCTAACATTTAGTTATCTTTTTTACATTCTAATGATAATGTCTTTACTAGTTGACTCATAGAATATTTAATTATAAAACTATAACTTTAAGATATTTTACAATGTAGTTTTGTTAAAATCTCACTATCAAGAGTTATTTTCCTCAATTTGCTAGTTGATCAATATGTAGGATATTTTTGTTTCTCATTTTCATCTTCCTGGTGTTTTGATTTTTGAAAAATATATTATTATTTAACAATTGTGATTTCAAACATTGGTTGTTTTGCAATTTTTATCCATTTTACTTAGCTTTTTTGTTCAATCTTGATGTGGCTAAATGTGCGTTCTATGCTTTTCTGGTATGTCTTCTGTGAGTTCATTTTTTCTTTAGGCAGTTGATCAAAGCAGCTTGTTAAACCTTTGCTCCTTCAGACTGGGCATTTACATTTTCAAAAAAAAAAAAAAAAAGAACTTTATCATTATTTTAATACATTTTTATTTTAAATTTACAAATGTTGTGAATTAGACCATTAACTTTTATGAAAATTGAGTTAATATTTATGTGTTTTTACATTTTCTTCGTATAACATTTTATTTTTAGGAATACATATCTTAGTATCACTTCTATGTCTGTATGTAAGTCCTGCAGTTGCGGAATTTCTGGTTGACGTATTTTAATTATCACACACATACTACAATTTGCTTGTCGAGAAACACGGATAATATATACTATTAAATTCACTTTACTCTTCTATTTTACTACTTCATTAGTTATCATTAAAAGATTTTAAAAAGCCTTCTTTGATGTTTTGTTTTCTTGCAAAGCAAAAATACCTTAATTGGTGATATTTATTTTAAAAAATATACACATTAAGGTGAAAATTTTGTATGAAAATAAGAATATTGAAATGTCATATGCATTTATTTTAGGTTCAATGTTAAAGCTCAATATGTAGCCGAAGCTTCAGTATTCAGTGCTTCGGCTAAACTGTGCTTTGTGCCATCACTAATTACAACTATTGCTATGAGCTTAAAAAGTGAATGCTCCTATATTATAAGGGTAGAAGTTTCTAACTGCAACTTATTTAGCAAAATTAATTTTGAACTTTATTACTCATTTTATTATGTATTTTTGATTTTTATGTTTTGTGATTCTTAATCCCTCTTCTAGTTTGAAAAAGCAAAATATTATGACAGATATCCGTGGTTGCTTCCCAAATCTTACCAGGGATGTGATAGTGTCCAATCATTGCAGATCAGCTCTACAAACAAACTGTTTTGTGCCAATTGCCAAGTTAGTATTCTTAAGCATTACAGAGTAATATTCCATGCGCCACATTATATTTTTATTTTATGTAAGTTAAATGCTTGTAGAAGCTATTAGCCTCATCCTGATCCAGTTTTGTTTAGTTTCAGTTGACAGCAACAGCTTGCTATAGAAGCACAAAATCTTCAATTTTTCTTTTTATGATTGTTTCAAATGATTTTTTTCTTCTCAATCGATGATAACACTTTTTATTTAAAATATTAATATTGTCTCTGATATAATGTATAAAACTGTTATTTATTTTTGTTTATGAAGCATAATTTTTTTAATTATTTTTGAAAGTTATGGCTCTAATATTCCACTTCTATTTTTACTTTGCCATGTTTATTATCAATTATGTAAAAACTAACCTAACATAGGCATAAGCTTTATTTGAGAAATTTTTACACAATTTTTAGGTTCTTCGAAGCGTTAGTACGTGGTCGGGTGGCATCAAAACAATGGAGCAGTCTATACATACAGCATATATAGAAACCATCAAGAGTGCCAAGCATTATGTTTACATTGAAGTTAGTTCCATAATTTAATTATTTTTTAGTTATTTGCATGTATTTCTCATGTCCTTGCAAGCTATAATGTTAAATAGCAATACTCTTCTTCACCAAACCCCTACCTGTTAGCCGAGGCCTTAGGATTGCTTACGCACGGGGAGAGGTAGTGGGGTCTACGGATTTTACATGCACATATCCCCAAGTACACATGGTGGTCTTCAGTGGGTATCGAACGTGCGACCTTCCAGGCGGAAGTCCGACGTGCTAACCACTGGGCTACCAAATAGCAGTACTGCGCTTGTTTTTTGATTATTTGCTTAACCCTTCAAGCAATTGCGATGTAAAATTCTGTTGCCCAGTTATGTATCTAAAAGCGTGTGCAAAGTAATATTCTGCCAGCAAATTCCAAAAGCATGAAGAAAAGACCTTGCACTTTTCAAACAAGATGCCTTCAGAAAAAGCTGCTCAAGAATGTAGCTATTCTCACGTTTTTAGATACATAACTGGGCAACAGAATTTTACGTCGCAAACGCTTAAAGGGTTAAAAGTACTGATTGAGTCGTATTTATTTAAATGTCATAATTTTAAGATGAGAAATGGATGTTGTTGAATTTATCAATATATTTATTCTAAAAATAACTTTTCTATTTAAATATATATATATTTCTTTGTAGTTCATGTGTAAGTAATTTAAATCTTGAAATCTACCTCATGAAAATGCTAATTTGCTTCATTTTTCGTGGTTTAAAACTTTTTTCTCACTTTTTTTTGTGTGTGTCAATATTGTTAAAAGAATATATGTTAATCAAACATTGCGCACATAAAAAAATTTACTTATCGCTATCTAAGAGTTTTTCATTTAATTTTAACTATTTACTACAGAATCAATTTTTCATTACTCAAGCTGTGGGACACAAAGATGTTTTGAATGGAATTGGTGAAGCACTTTATCAACGCATTATTGAAGCTCATAGGTATGTTATATTCAGATCATAAAATAAAACTGTATGAAATTTCTAAAGGCAATGTCTTAGTGTACAGGTGCAGAAGTGTAACTGGCGACTGGGTAAATAACTTTGACATGCCTCCTAATATACTATTCATAACAAATTTTAGTTATATTTTATTTGCAATAAATAAATAAATAAATAAAATCTTGAAAGTAAATTCTTTTAAAATAAAAGATACAATATGTTTCCGAAAAATGGAGGCAGGAGGAGTTGCACCTATGTGCAGCTCTTCTCTTGGGCATCAGATTGAGGAATCTGTTTGAACGGGAATGGGTTAGTATGTTAGGTGTTATTTTCACCATCGCTAAACATGCAAAGATTCAACCTTTGGATTTATTATATAGTACCATTCTCTCTGATAAATATCATCTTCAATATGAACAAATTTTATTCCAGGTGAGGCCGCCCTTACAGTTTGTGTGTTCTGATGATGTGTAGCTCACAGAATTAAAGATTAGACTGTGAGGCAATGCTAAAAAAAATTTTTTTTTTCATTAATAAAAACGCATGAGAATGCCTTTTGATCAGGAAAATGTCATTGCCATATCCACTTGTAGGCTAGTTACATTTCTGTGCTCGTGCAAATAAAGAATCACTACGTAGGAAACAATTTGACTTATAATGTGTTGAAAATATAGTTAAAAGGTTTAAAATGTATGGTATGTGAAACGATGTATGAGAAACTTCTGTGATATAAATCTGACATTCAATTTTACGCACACTTTGGGCCCATGAAAATTGTTTGCAAAAACGAGGCCTTGTAAAACCAAAAAGCATTCTTTGAATAGAAGATCTAAAGGAACAGTGTTCATAAATTGGAGGTTTGTAAAATTGAGCGTCAACTGTATTTTTTTCAAGTTAATTTTTTTGTTCAGAAAAAAAAAAAAATTATTTAGTTCTATGATGGATTCCATTAGCTCTGCATTTGTAAATTCTGTATTTGTAGAATGTATAATTAGGTTTTACATACATGAAATCATTAGTTTTATTCATAATTAAAATATTTATACTAATAATTACCTAAGTAGTTTATAATCAGGGTTTCCATATGTTTTTGTTACAGTCCCATCTTTGAGAAATTGTCCCATGTGACAGGAAACTTCAATACAGGATGACAAAAGTCTGGTATTCTTGTCAGGATATTGATTTTGCAATTGTGTAATTTTTTATCGTGTATCAGGTGACCATTATGTGATGGGTTCGTACGGCTCTAAATGTAAAAAAGCTGTAAATTCTATGTAGTTTTTACCCACAGCTTCTAAATACATAAGTTTTTAATTTACATATGTTTTCAAAGTAAGCTTATTAATTAAATTTTAAAAATCAAAATTTACTTTCCTGAAAGCTATATCTTTCGTGCAGTGGCCGTACATTGGATTTCAGACATTTAAAAATCGGTCCAATGTTGCATTTCCGGCTTTCGATATAGGACGTCCAATATCTGGACCCTTCGTCGGTGCACCCCTACTGTCCCGTGTCTGCATTTTTAAAATTTGCCAACTCTGTTTATAGTTCTTATAACAGTACTCCTAAAATAATGGCACTCTTCATAATTTGAAAAAGAAAAATGTGTTTTGATAAAATGTCTTTAAATATAATAATAGGATACAACTACATTTAAGAAGTAAAATCGTTTTGAAGAGTAAAACTTTATGTAAATGTTGATTTCTGGTTTGATGTATACGCACACATGCAATCTAATCTTGATCCATTATTCTCTCGTCTATCATTTTCCAGTATGCATCTTCTTGTTTCAATAGCTTAAAAATGTTGTCTTGATGAATAAAATTCAATTGTGCACATGTTGTATATTATTATTTTTTGTTTAGGGTCATTCCACGGCAACGGACGTTACATTTATACAGCATTTTTCAACTTCAACGAGCTTTCTAACAAACTTCTTGGGTATTTTTTAGGTTTTTTAATTTTGGCTAGTAAAAGTACATGTGTTCTAAGTATGCAAAAAATTTTTTTGAAGATATATATGTATTTGCTGTCTGTTAAAAAAAATGCTGAAATTTCGTTACGTGTGTTACGCTTCGGTTAACACACGTAACAAAATTTCAAAATTTTTTTTATCATACAGCAAATACATATATATCTTCGAATTTTTTTTGCATACTTAGAGCACATGTACTTTTACTAGCCAAAATTAAAAAACCCAAAAAATACCCAAGAAGTTAGTTAGAAAGCTCGTTGAAGTTGAAAAATGCTGTATAAATGTAACGTCCGTTGCCGTGGAATGACCCTTTATCAGTCTCAGTGTAATGAACTCAAAGTTATATTTCATCCTTTAATGAAACTCTCTCTTTCTATTTCTCTCTCTTTCTATTTCTCTCTTTTTTTGCAAGAATATTTTAGTCATATAGAGTTAAGTTGTGTAGAATATTTTTTTGTGTTATAGAATTAGATTAAAAACCCTCTTTTTAAGCTTCCAAGCTTTGTTTTATTGAAATTTTTGTTTGACTTTTATTTAGGAAAAGTGAAACTTTTCGAGTTTATGTTGTTATGCCACTTCTTCCTGCATTTGAAGGTGAAATTGGAACTGGCACTGGTACTGCTATTCAGGCAATAACACACTGGAATTATGCTTCTATGTGTAGAGGCCCTGGTTCACTGTATCAACGATTGTTGAAAGAAGGTAAACTATACTGTATTGATTTGATTTAGGTAATGTAAAAATTATAAGGTATTGAGGTCTGGATGAATATCAAGATCTGACTTAATGTCATAGAGAATTACAGACATAGCTTCATGGATTAGTTAAGTTGAATGTATAATGTGAAAATGATTATTTTTTCCTTTTTATTTACTAAAAATTAGGAGGATTTGGGAAAACAGCGGGTTTTGCACTTCCATTTATTATAATTTATTATATTGCACTGAACTGATTTTGTACTTTTCCATATACACTCTTTTGAAAATTATTTTATTTCAGAATTTGTAAATCAGATCATTTGTGTAAAGTTTTTGCTGCATTTTTTTTACGTTATTAAACATGGCTTTTTATTTTATTTTAGTTGGTGATCCCAACTCATATATTACTTTTTATGGCTTGAGAACGCATGGCTTATTAAATGAAAAAGTTGTAAGTGATTTTGCTAAGTAGAATTTCATTTGAATAGATGCACAAAAGATAATTAAAGTTGTTTTGTTTTTTTTAATGTCCAAATGTCAGATAATTTCCAACTACAACCTTAATATGTTTCTATAGATAACAGAATTGGTCTATGTTCATAGCAAATTACTGATAGCAGATGATAAAACTGTAATTATTGGATCAGCAAACATAAATGACCGAAGTTTGCTCGGAAATAGAGACAGTGAGATCTGCATGATTATTGAAGACTCAGATTTTGAAAAAGCAGTGATGGATGGAAAACCCTATGATGCAGGCCGTTATGCATGTAGTTTAAGAAGAACATTATTCAGGTAATTTGTTTCTGGCCTCTTTAAAATAACCTATAACCTACTTCAAAACTGTTTCATTCATAAATGCCCTTTTTCTTTGAAATTCCGTGGCAGCTTGATTATAAATTGTATTTTGTATATTCCTATCCACCAAATGATATTTTTATTATCCAAAAAATGATATTTTTATTATTTATGCAAATAAACAACAATGTGTTATGTATGTATGTTCCTTATACAAATAAACATTTTAATAAAATCATTATTAAATTTGGCATGCAGATATTTTGGTACCACAAAAATTATTTTTTGTGTGAAAAAATAGAACCAATTAACAATTGCGCTAAAAAGTAGGAAAAAATAGAAGTTTTAGAAGTTGGGGCAAATTTATGAGTCTAATTACAATTGCTCCAAGTATTATTTCATATTAGAACTGTTGCAAACTCTGGGCCATTTATATTTATAACTAATTCGTGATTACAAAAGATTTTATTTATCATAATTTTGCGCGGACTTCTTAAACACTATATAAAATTTGTTTTGATGCTGTTTAAAGAATGAATTTATTTTTTTACTTTTTAGTGCAATTTTTTAACTTGAAGTCAGTTCTATTTTTTTTCTCCAAAAATTATTTCATTTTACTCTTTTTAGTGTAAGTATATTTTTCATATGAATACTCTATTTTAAAAAAGAAATACATATGAGATGATTCATCCCCTTTGTATGACTGACACTAAAAACTAATCATTTGTATGATAAATTCCATTTTGAAGTTTATTTTAAAAAACCTAATTTTTAAAGCCTGTTTTTTTTTTTTTTTTGTTACTTATGATTGGTTACACACCCTACTTCGGTGTCAATTTTAGCAATGTCGTCAATTTAAATAAAAAAAAATCTCGTGCTATTTAAATCTAATAATAACATTGTTTTGTTTGTATATCATTTGGCGATGTTTTATGAGCAGAAAAAGGAGGGGCTTATAACGGATAAGTATCTTATTTTCTCTTAATGTATCTTTGCCTTACACAGCAATGACATACAAATTTTGTGGGACATTCTTTAACTGCTTCCCTTACTAATTTTTTGACAAAAATTGCAAAAAAGCATAACATTTTAAAATTCTATTATTAAATATAAGGAGATGAAACATGATATATTAATATATAGGTTTTGACTTGAATTTTTGAAATTTTTTATGGTGTAAAAGGGCATTTAGTTTTATTTGCTTGCATTTAGTAGAATCACATCTACTACATTCAAAGTCCACGTTCTCCTAATCAGTGTCTGAAAAGTCATCTGCATTGTTTTCTCTTTCATATGCAAAAGCCATTTGGTTTTTTTTCTTTTAAAACATAGTTATCTTTGCTATACTTATCCAGCAGCTGCCATATGTACAATTGAGAAAAAGAGATCTCAAGCAAATCTCTTCAACATAACTTAGCAAGCTGCAAATTAAAGTAAATACCTTCTCTTTGCTTCAAGCTGCAGGCTCAGTTAACGTGATAAAACAAAATTATACGGATAGATTCTGCTAGTTTTATCTAGGTAATAATTAATTGCTGCCTTTACATATCCGAGATAATTTCTTGCCCTGATATTCCCTAGATAATCATGAAAGTGGTTAAGAATATTTTCTTGGTTGAGAGATTGAATTTAGAAATATTTATTTGAGCATGTTTAGTGACTCAAGCCTGATAATTTGGTTTAATTGTTATGTGGTGGTGAATTGATTTTTGTTGTAGCTTAACGAAATGTTTACTGTGCAATTTTCAAATTTAAAGGAATATAACATTACTTCTCTCAGTGGAATGATTTCATTTAAGTAATGTTTATATCTTTTTAGTTTGTTAAAATCATTTCTTTCTTTTTTTTTTATTTATTTCTGTTGGCAATAAAAAATTCACATTGTGCCATGCACATGCTACTATTTATGTTTAAAATATCAATGTTAAAAGAGAAAGTTTCATTTGACATGGGCTTTACTGTAATAACAATGGAGTTTGATTGTAATAATGAAATTGATTGTTTGGCTGTAATAATGTAATGCAATGTAATAATTTGAAATATCTTAACTGCACTTTTAATGTTTAGTTGTTTTAAACATGTAGTGTTTGTTTCTTAATTATGCTATATTCCTTTTTCAGAGAGCATTTAGGGCTTTTAGATAAAAACAGTCAATCAATTGATGTTAGAGATCCAGTTTGTGAATCATTTTATAAAGATGTATGGATAAGAACAGCTGCATTGAACACTTCTGTTTATGAGAAGGTGAGTTTATGAAAATATGATTAAATTTCATTTAATTTTCTGCTATTTTATTTACAGGTTATGTAACTTGAAACATATATTACTTTTTCTGCTATGATGTATAAAATACAGAACAAGACTTTCATTTGCTTATAATAAATCTATATATGGTTCAAAACAAAAAAACTCACATCTAATTCCACAAAATTTGAGTTTTGTTTATATGACTTTTATAATTTAATATTTTTATGTTTGCCAATATTTCTAATGTTTTATTTATTTATGTATAAGACTCTCAATATTGTTCACTTGTTTGCCAGTAAATTTCATTCCAGTTGCATTTGAGTTCTTTTCTGCATGTTCTGAGTAAAATAAGCAATATTTTTGCATCATTAATAGGTGGAATTTTCTTTAAGTGTTTTTACCTCTCAAAATAAATATGAGCTTTTGAACGTATGAGCTAGCACTTCCGTACCCATGATAAAACTTTTTAGAAACTCTTAGCACTTAACCAACTGTGTGTCAAAATTCTATGCCAATTGGCAGGAGCAAGGGAATTTAAACTTTTGCTATTTGATGCAAAATCATCATCAAGACAGGGAAGGCAACCTGCTATATTAGGTAATTATGCCCAAGCCCAAGAAAACATGTACAGCAGACTGATGATGTGCCTATTTTTAATATGCTTAATTTAGCCCACAAATATTTCGCTCAAAAATCTTCTAATGAGATAATCTGCATTTTCAAAATAAGAAGAAGTCGTACAATTTAAATTTTTATTTGATTTAAGAACTCGAATATTATTCAACTTTTTCCTTCCACAGGTTTTCAGATGTATACCCTCAGATGAAGTTCGCAATTTCGGTCAGCTGAAAGAGTATTTATCTAAGCCAAGTCTTGCCGTCAGCGATCCTGAATCTGCCTCTCAGCTATTGGCCAGTGTTCAGGGACATTTGGTTCTAATGCCATTTTTTTTCTTATGTGACGAAAATTTAACACCTTCTGCTGGTACTAAAGAATCTCTAATGCCTGTATGTCTTTGGACATAATATCTTTGTAAACAGAAGAATGTTTGTACATTTTCAACTCTAAGGAATAGATTTGATAAATTAGAAAGTCGGTGTTATTGAAGTGCAAATTACAAAAATATTGCAAACACGTGTTTTGTATTGCATAAAGAACCCTAATCTCATACCTTTATACATCGATAGGGTTCTTTGTAACCTGAAAAGACATACATGCAATATATATGCAAACTGTGCTTTAACAGCCTTGATTTTCTCATTTACTTTTTTCGCACAAAGATAAATGTTTTACATCTCATAATTCAGTAAAGTAAGAAAAATACACAAAATTAAAAAAATTTTCGCACAAAACAAAGTAAATTTAAAGCCATCTTAAATCATAAATTAATAAAAATAATTAATAAAAAAAATCAAAGAATAAAATTAAGTCTTAAAAATCATTTTAATATATGAAATATTTTTATATTGCACTGTTTAAAAAAGTATTGTAACCAAACATTTAATTATTATACCCTCTATTGCAATTAATATTTTGAGATTTTTTCTACGGGGTATCCAGTAAAGATTTAAAAAAAATCAGTTTTAGCATAAAGTTTCAACCTGCCAAATTTTTTCTTGTTTACCTCATTTGTTCTATACAAAGCATACGGATATGAAGTATGAATGCTGTTTTTTGTGTGTCTCTTTATTCATCATATGCACTTTTTTTCCAGTGGCACATAATGAATAAAGAGCCTGAAAATTAGAAAGTCTGTCTAAAAATAGAAAAACATAAGTATTGGAAAATCATAACTTCTTGTATGTTAAGCATCTATTTGTAAGGAAACACTTGCTCAATATCTTGTCAATCAAGTATTTTGTCTGCTATCCAGTGGCGGCTCGTCCATATGTGCTGTGAAGCGGCAGCACCTCTGGTAGTTTATTACAAAAAAAAAAAAACAGAAAACCCATACCACCAATTTATTTTTAAGAAATATGATTTAAGTAATTAAAACATTAGTACATTTATTTTGCTTCGAATCTGAATGAATCAATCTAATTATCAGTACGTTAATGCTCTTGGTTGAGTGGGAAAAATCTTGTGTTGCCTTAACTCATAGAGAAAATTTTCTAAGCGTTGCACAGGGAGCAGCTCCTTTTGACTTGCTAAGAAACTTTGTTGGCATGCGCGCCGTAACATATGAGTCAAACAGATAGACGTTTCAAACGGTCCATGGGGCTACAAATGATTCAGCTCTGAAGTAGCCAATTGCATGCACTTGCTGATTTTTTTTCTTCTTGTGCTGTATATTATGATAGTTTAAAATAATAATTTTTCAACTTTTATTTGCTTTTAGCAGAGAATCATAAAATGTGCTAGACACTCGCCAAAAATTACGTTTTGCAATTATCTTTGTCAAAAGTAAATAAATAAAAATAAAAAGTAGTTATACTCTACTGAACTTATGCCTTGCTCTATCTTCGAGTACTAAGAGCTCGTTGTACCAAACAACGTTTAATTTGAAGAGACATCAATTCAAAACATGCCTAATTGTGCTTTTAAATATGCACAACCAGTGCAAGCAATGACCTGTTTTTTTTTTTTTTTTCTGCTTACTTTTATGGTAAAACTATGTGAACATTGAGCCATGAGTCTCTGGGTCACCTTCCACAAAAACCGAAGAAAGGAAAAATGGAAAAGAAGGAAGAATTTTTTTTTAATTTTTAAATGGTTAAAAAAAGAACTTAAGAATTTTTTTTTTTTTTTGCATTATTTGGATAAGGAGAATGTCCATGTATTTGCTGCATTTTAATAATTTCAATATTAGTATTTCATGATCAAAAATATACCTAGGAAAAATATGAAGCTATGCATAAAGCTTTTTAGTATACTTTAAAATTTGTAGCACTCCCAAATTTTCAAGCCACGAGCTGCCACTGCTTTTATCTCATTACTGTCAAAAAAGTATAAAAGATGAGTAGAAAAAAAAAGAATTTGGTACTTCAAATATACTATATTGTTTTTATAATGCAGATGTTTTATTTTAGTTTTTCTTCAAGGTCTGAATCAAAGTAAATTTCATTTTACATTATCATTTGTACGATGTAGTGTATGGCAGTTTTTGAATCTTAATTACATCTTGTTGAAGATTTTTATATTAAATTTTGATTGTTGTGTGTATATATTTTATTGTTTTGTAAATTATTGAAACTGCATAGTATATTCAAACGTAAGCCTTTGTTTTTTAAGCTACTTTTCTCTTATTGCTCGGGCAATGTTGATTTTAGAATAAATGATGTAAGTAATTAAAAAATATAGTGTTAATATTTTAACAAGGACTGTTGTTCATGTTTTGTTACTTGAAAATTATATTTATAAAATTGTTGGAATCTCGTATATTTTATGGAAAAAGCCCAAATGTTTTATATTTGTGGCAATGTGATATATTGGAGGAAAATCAGAAGATCCTTTTGAATTTGTGAACGAATCTGTTAATGTATAAAGTGATAAAATTTTACAAGTTGAATTCTTCACCAATTTAGTTTCAATCGTTTTTACACACGTATACCTGTTGTATTAAGGAAAAAACTAGATCTGAACTTTTAATAAATAATAATTTTTTCCTTATAAATCTCCAAGATATATGCACATGTGGAAACATATCCTTATTTGGTAAATATAGCACAATATTTGTATATTTTTCACGTTTTTATCCTATTTTCAATGAAATTTTTTTTATTGTCTTATTTCTAAGTTGTTCTTTGCATTTCCTTAATCCAAAAAAATATTTAATTTAAAAGCCCTATAGCTAATTGATCCAATAAAATTTCATTCCTATGTGTATATAATCTCTAAAATAAGTATTTATCAATGTGTAAATACCTATTTTTGAGACTATATATATATATATATATGAATGGGAAATAAGGTATCAAATATGTTGCTCTAAACAAGTATGCATTTTTTTTTCCTTTCAAATTTAATTTCTGCATTTTTGAAGCATAAGCTTAAATCTTTCAGTGCTTAATGATTCCGCTGTCAATGTTGCATAGTCTGTGTTGGACCCTTTGGCTAAAACTAGTACAGTAGAGTCTTGAAAATCTGAGTCTCAGAAGGCCAAGATTATATTTCATGATAGATGTGTTGAAACATATCTTTTTAAAATTCCCTCTTGCAAGCACACTGTTCATTTCATTTTTTTCTCAAATATTATTACCGTTTTTATTTATATGGTAATTATAGCTTGAGGCTATAAGCATGCAGATGGGTGAAACAATTGGGAACGTTTCTTAAAAAATGATCAAGGTTGTTTTCTTAAAATATAAATTCCATAGTTAGTCATCCCAAGTCAAGTTCAAACCTTCAAAATGTTACCAGAAAATAGCTTTTTTAAGCACACGGTGAAGCATTTTCTATTGTGTAAAATTATAATCGCTAAGAATTTTCTGTTTTCTGGATAATGTGAGTTTTTAGAAATTTGAAGTGGTGCCATCCCCAATTACCTTATATTTTCCAGACTCTACTGTATATACATATAGTATTAACTATTTGCGCTATGGTCTACTTTCAAATTGAAAACATTTACTGTCAAGGTCACCAGACAAGTGGAACTGAATGAAGTCATAATATAAAGAATATTATTCTTATAAATTTAACAGTTTTTTCCCTTTCATAACAATATTGATAAATGTATAACTTTTATGAGTACTCTATTTATTTGTCTTTTCTCTATAAGGCAAATCATATGAATTTCATGCAAATATTTACTGATGTATAAATAAGTATTATATGAGGTGGAATTGTTTTCTAAATATTGCAAGTAAATTATACAATCGGTAAAAGTTACTAAAGATAAAAGCTTATTTAAACAAATAACAATCATTTTGTTATATATTTGTTTTATGTTGTTGCAAATAAGACTTCTTATGCCTTATAATAATAATTGTATAAATATTTACCAAAGGCTTCTTCTATTACTGTTAACAATGTTTTCTTTCTTTTTTAATTACAAAAGTTTTTTTTTATTTTTTTTATTTTTTTGTAATTTAATAATTGTAAAAGAATTTTCTATGTAACTCTTAATTTCTAGTCTGAATTCTTCCACTTCTAGTCTTTCCATGTTTAACTGAGTACTTACATTCACAGTAAATAATTGTACTTAACATTTTTAAAGTATTCCATATTCTTTATATACTTTTAAACTTTTACTTTGAAAATTTCATTTAATTAAATGAATTTAATTTTTTGAATTCGAAGAACCTGATTTTTAAAATCTCGTTTGTATAGGGATTAATTAAAAGTAAAAAAAATCGTAGAGACCAGAACAATTCTAAAGTATCAAGTAGTTGATTAAATTTTTGTTTTAAGATTTCTATTTCAATTGGGTGATTAAAAGAGATTCACTCTCACCTTTTAAGCTGGAATGGTAAAAGTGCATGTTCCTTATTGTTCATATTCCCATGTTGTATTTTAACTTTTATTAAAGTTACAAATATCCATCAGAAAAATTAATTTGTATTTTTGATGTAGATATTTATTTAATTTTATCATTTCAATCCTAAAATTTTATTTCTTATATTAAAAAACAATTGTTGGTAATATAATATAAGAAATAAAATTTTACTGTTTCTTCTAAAATGCATGTGTTTAATAATGTAAGCCTATTTCTATTTTAATTATTATCATGTGAAGAATTAAATATTGTTGTCATAAATTTCAAAAACCTTATTATAGCCATTTGTTTTATATTAATAAATTTTTGTAAGGTAAATTATTTCTGATTAGAATAAGGCAGGCTTTCATTGTGTTAAAATTATGGACATATTAATATATAAAATTTTTTTGCACAAACTGAAGTTTTTCATAATATTT
Organism: Octonoba sinensis; assembly: GCA_038502835.1. Taxonomy (NCBI): domain Eukaryota; kingdom Metazoa; phylum Arthropoda; class Arachnida; order Araneae; family Uloboridae; genus Octonoba; species Octonoba sinensis. Next base: position 7,634,623 of record CM076606.1, on the reverse strand, counting down.
TAAAAATATGATCAAAAACTTCAAAATTGAGATTGGAAACGCAGATGTGAATCTTTATTAATGCTTGTACATATTAAGTTAGAACAAGCTAAATTTATTCTCAAGGCTATGCTTGATTAGTTAAAGTTTAATTAACTTTTTTCAATAATTTGTCCTTTTGTTTTCAACATTGTCTTTCTACAGTTTGATAAGTCTTACATTGATTAATATTTAAAAGCAATTATGTTGAAATGTTCTTGATGAGCTTAAATACCTATTATAAATGATCTTTCCAATGTGTAGTAGTTTGAAATTCATTGCAGAAACACATCTTGATCAATATGTACATGCTCAGGGTTCACACTGGGGAAAAATACAAGGTGGGATTTTCCTCCTTTGACCAAAATTTTAAGTGGGATTTTTAAAGTTTAAGCCCAAAAAAAATTTTTTTTTGAGTGGGATTTCAAAAAATATTGCGGGAATCGCGCGATCGCGCAGCCTAGCGCGAACCCTGATGCTGTATATTTAGTTATGCATAAAGTGTCAATTTTTGGACATCAAGGAATTTTTTAAATGTTTCATGTGTTTCTTAATGTCAATGGTAATGTAAGATGAGAAGGGCAATAATGAAATTTACCTACTAAATAATAAGTGACATCAAGGAAAAAAAAAGTAAAGAATAATTTGCATGGCATTTTATAATGTATTAATCAAATTATTTGTTTGTCTTGCCATTTTATTATGTTTTGCAGCTTGTGAGATTTTTAAAAATGTTATGTGATTTTGTCTTATTATTTTAAATTTTATAAATCATAACTTATTGTACTCTAGGTTTGTTTTATATTCACCTAAAGCACAGGGGCGGCCATCCCTCCCCAAGCTCAATGTTGCAACCCCCCTCCCCCCCCAATGACTTTTCTGTAGGCTGGTAATATGGTGCCTCTTGCCTGATGAATATGTACAGGAGAGTCAGCTCTACTGTTTGAAACTTGTAAATTCTATATGTATTTTTAAACACCCCAAAGCTTGCAAATAGTAGTAAACTTGTAACTTATATATTTATAAAAGATGTTAGTTAATTAAATTATGCTTGTTAATGCTAGTTAATTAGTAATAAAATTTTACCTTCCGGGTAATGGGGCATTTCGTACAAGAACCTGATCAGATTCTGAATATCTAAAAATTCGTCAGATATCAATATCCGAAGCATTAAAAAAAAAAATCTCAGGAAAGAAATCCCCTCAAAAAAGTTTCGTGGTGCAACTCGAGCCTTTGATCCGCCCGTGGGTGCCTCTATTAAAGCAGATACCATACATAATATACCTTCTTTCTTAATCTTAACTGAAAATAAAACAAACTCAACACACATTTAGGAATGTTATTACAGCATTTATTTCTATGACATATTTTAAACTTCATACTATTTTTCATATTTAACTTAATGCTTCATTTATTCATTCAAAAATAAAAAACCTTGGATAACTTACAAAACGTAGTACTACTGTTACTCTGTAATTCCTAACAAAGAGTAAGTACTTTTAAAATTTTATTCCAAGCATTTTGCTTTTCAGCCTAAAATGTTATGGCAGCTCTCAAGCAAAATGATTAAATGTTACTAAACTTTTTTATGCAATTAAAGTTTTAATAGTATTGAAGTATTTGGTGCATATTTTGGTTATTTTTTCAAACGAAAAAGCTTCAACTATATTTTTTTTTGCATTATCTCCATTGCTATCGCTATTGTATGGGTGATTCTAAGCAAACATTTTTTTTTCGGAACTTTGCACAAAATTTTCAGAAAAGTATGTGTTATCAATTTAAAATAAAAACAATATACTTAGGTTAACACCCCCCCCCCCCCTCCCTCAACAGACAGTACATACGCAAATATATATTTAAGCTTAAAAATAATTCTTCAAGAAATTTTATGAAAGGTCTAATAAATATATCAGACATAACAGAGTCTTGATTAGTAAATTCGGAAAACTTTTTTTTTTTTTAACTTTCGAAACTGGTGCTGGAAAATTTTCGGAAAGTTCGGAGAATTTCGTTATTAGAATCACATATGCGCTATTGTTTTTATAAAAATGTATCATAAAGGTATAATGTGTATATTTTTTTATAAAATATGTTAACATAATTTGTTTTTAATCAAACTATTTTATATATGTGTGTTCAATTTTGACTGGAAAAAGAATACTAACAATATTTTATACTGAGAGTTTTATATTTAAAAATAAATAACGATGTTTTTCACATACTGGTCTTCCTTGAAATTTTTTTGCATTGATAATTCATCTCTTTCAAATGCATTCTATAAAGGATACATAATTAGGTACCTCTTCCAAGGGTGTCATGACTTGGAAAAGTTTATTGGGTACCCTCGCTGTAGCCGACAATATTTGCATTATTTTTATTTTAATATTGTTTATTAGTAAGCATTAAATAACAATTTTTTGATACACAAGTATCAAAAGTAATGTTAATCAGCCAGAGATTATACGACTGGGTGCCACAAGAAAACTCTTATTTTTCCAATGGTGCCTGCCACAACTTGGAGTTTAAGCAGCAGTGCTGGATTAGCATGGTAGTAGGAGTAACAATTGCTACCGGTCCCACATCATGGAACATTTTAAACAGTTGTATTATTTAGGATTCAAACCATTTTCTAGACTTCCCTCCTCCCCCTTTGATGCATGTACAAGGTAGGACAACAACGGATGATGGTTTAATGACCCTCTAACCCCTGCCTCTAGTCTTGCATTCGGTTAAAAAAAAGCACTACAACGCTAGTCTTAAAAAATATTATATTAATAGTATGTGTGTGTATTTCAGATAACTTGGAAAGCTTGCATTAAAACACCACTTCAGAGCCAGAATTCCAAAGTTTAAAATGGTATCTTCCGAAAAAATAATTCCTAACTCTGAGTATCTTAAATAATTTTATTAATAGATGCAACTACATGAATATTATCTATTTTTGACCAAGCATTTACTTTATTTGCTAAAACATGATATATACAAGATTTACAAATTTACATACATATTGTAAAACTAGTCTTTCTTTTATATTTAAAATACTGATAGATCTAAATCCTATATCAATTAAAAATACAAACAGTACAATATAAGTTTCGATACTTATGTGCTGTTGAACATATTTTTGAACTGTTTTTTTATTCAATACATAAGATTAGCACATTTTCTTAATTTTTTGGGTGATAAATTAGGTTAAATCTGTTAGTAACTATAATTTAGACCTCAAAACTAGAGGTGGCCAACATGGTTTTTGAACATAATTTATGCTTTTATTCAAAAGAAATAACCATATCTACTAGTTTAATCATTTATACATTTTAAGAACAAACTTAGACATGAAATGAAAGTGAAAATAAGTTAAAACATACAACTTCCATTGATGTTATTTAAGAAATCATAAACCAGTGCTGCTCCTGGCATGGGTGACATCCCCCCCCCCCCCCAAAAAAAAAAAAAACATTTACATGTTGTATAAACTTGTACTTTTGTAGTTTATATTATCTTATGTGGTTAAAAAAAAAGCTTTAGAAATGTTATTTTATTTATTTGGAACTGAAAATACAATTATTATTTTAATTGAAATTAAGTTTGGTTTACTTTGAATAAACTAGATTTATTTTCAGTTGCGATATCTCATCATTAAATTGTACAATTCAAGATGTAGTTTTCAAAATCACTTTATCACATTTTGGGTATCACCCCCAAAATGGCGGATTGCCCCCCCCCCCCCTCCGTAGTAACACTACTGAATAAGCTTAATTTGTCAAAAAAAGAAAGTGAAGAGTATAAGCCTTTTTCATACCTTCTATTATAATGTAAGCTCTAACAATTCATAAACGTATTTCATATTTTTCTCATTGGGTACTAAAAATAGGGTGAGTAAAATTATTTCTTATCAAAACAAAACTCCGATTTCTCGATGTAAAAAATGATGTGCATTAATAAATTTTTATTATTTCATGATTAGAAAGAAATTGCTTCCTAATCCATACCTTTTTTCTGGTCAAATGTTGGCCGACTTTACATTGGGAACAATCATTTTGATACAGTCCAGATAGATGAATGTCAAATACAAAACTATTTGAGTAACACATTATTCAGCATAAATCATGGTAATAATTAACAATTTTGATATTTATTTTGCAAATAAAATTTGGCAGTGGTGAAATGGGGGAATTTCAGTACAAAAAGTCTGAAGAGAAAAGGTCTGAATTTTCAAAAGGGTCAAATTAAGGAACTAACCCTTTTGAAAATGTTCTTTAGATGTAGAAAAATAAAGAGAAGTACTTGATGGAAAACATTGTTACATTAGGAGTTATTTATTTATTTTGCTTTCAGACTAATGAAATAAAGGGGTGAATAGCACCCTCACAAACATTTTGAAAGGTTCTTCACTAAAATTTAGAACAGCTTAGTTGATTTATCCAGCGTTGAAAAAATAGCCTTCTCTTTCTCACCAAGAATTAAGAGTCTATTCCTGCTCGTGCTACTTTTCCATAACACGATTTTTATCCATTTTAAAAATTATGGATTAGTTCTTAGTAAAGAACAAAAAAAAATAAGTGATTTAAATAAAGTAAAATAAGGGGAAAAAGTATGAATGATTCATTGTTTTTTTCTTTTGCCCAAATGAGTTATGCAAAAGAATCTAAAAGATGAAAATAAAATTTATAATGAAATAAATTGCATTTAAGAATAGTAATTCATTAAAAATCTTTCATTTACTATACACAAATGAGGAAAATACATTTTTTAACTCTTTCATGAGCATTGAGCACATGATTTTTTATCATGGGCACATATTTTTATTAAAACATTGCAGGAATTTTGAAACCAATCTTATACAAAAATCATGAAAATAAAAAAAAAAAGTCTGGGGGTGAGCTGAAATAGTATTTTAAAGTCAATCTTATAATTTGAGGGGCAGAAGGGGAGGAGGGGCATTCTTTATTTAAAATTAAAGAATGATTAGGGAAAACTGTCTGTAGTAAAATGTTTGTTTTTTTTTTTGCCATTATTACTTTCATGAAAAACACTAATTTACAATTTTAAATACCATAGGTATGTTAAAAAAGATATGCTGCATAAGGATAAATTACCTTTGTGTCCCATATGTACCAAGAAAAGTTAAAGAAAAACTTCTCAAAATTGTGACAATGCATAGAGTATTTATTTTTATCCCTGCTTTTATAAATAATTTTGTAATTGTGTATCAAGCATATTACAAACCAAACATATTCAATAGAAACTTAAAGTTTCCTAAAAGTCGTAACAGTACAAATGCTTAGTTGATAAAGTATTTTCTTCAAATTAAAAAGAAAAATATCCAATATTATTACCTATTTCTAAGAAACAGGCTAAAGGCCACAAGTCAACTGCACTTTTACAAGTTTGGAAAGTTTCCCATCATGAGCCCTCATTACAGCCCATGTGACTTTATTACATAAATAAAACTTCTTACGTTAATCATATTGCCACATAGATATTTGAGTATAAAGCTTTCGTTTTCTTCCATATATCAGATATTTATGAAATGATATTTATTTTAACTACAAAAAAGTCCCCCAGATGTTCACCAGTAACTGGTAATACATATTTACATACATCTTACTACAGGGGTTAATCCAGCATTTTTAAACAGGGTACATTAAGGAGGGCTATTAGATTGGTAAGTGGTCTTTCAGCCTTAGATTATGAGGTTAGGCTTAAAAGGCTCAATATGTATAGTCTTGAGCAAAGGAGAGTTAGAGGGGACATGATTCAGTTGTTTAAATTCATTAAAATGGGAAATGTTGATGGGATACAGCTATATGCTGAAAGTAGAACCAGAGGCTATTGTTTTAAGCTTCTCAAATCTCAGGCTAATCTTGAAATTAGGAAAAATTACTACTTCAATAGGGTTGCAGGCAGTTGGAATAGTTTACCGGAAGCGACTATGAATTGCAGCGGGGTAAAAATATTTAAGAAAGCTCGATGTTCATTGGAGACTGCTAAATTGACTAGGACAAGTCTAGCTGGGCCCGAGCCTGTTGCAGGCAGAGGCGTTGCTAGGGTTTTCTGCGCCGCGGACAACTGAAGATTTTGCGCCCCCTGTGAATCTGGGGGTGCACCTAAAGGGAATTAATAAAACTCTTAAGCTTCCTAAATGATACATAGCTCTTTCATCTTTATTAGCGATTGCGATTTGACAACGTTCTAATTTTGAAATCGGAATTTAAACCACGTTTACTGTGTTCTTCTGGGATAGAAGGTTTTTTTAAATAATGTTTAAAAAACTTTTAAGGGAAAAATGGGACACTTTGGCTTCGCAAAATTATTTGTCTGATTTCCCACGCACTCCTGTGCTACACTCGTCATTCCCGATATGATTTGCGGTGCTCCCACTTTTTTGTCGAATGTTACTACATTCACACCTCTTCAGTTCAAATAATTTTCTTTTCGCATTTAAAAATAAAATAAATTGACATTAATTTGGCACCTCCTGATGCTGCGCCCGGGGACAGCTGTCCCCCCTTGCCCTCCCCCCCCTAGCTACGCCTCTGGTTGCAGGTCGTCACTTTTGTATTTGTATTTTTTGTGAATTTTAAAAATATTTTTGTGAAAGTTCAAAATTTAAACATAGTTAAAAAATTGTATTATTTTTTGCCACTTATTTAATAAATAATTCGGCATAAAGTAAGGTTTTGCAGCTTGGAATTTGTGAATAGTTCGCTTTGATTAATTGGAATTTTGTGAAGGGTCTGAAAATTGACCTGAATTTTCTCTTGCGCAACCCCTGCACTTATCCATTTGATGCTTTTACATGAATTTTTTTTTCCACCCAAGGAAAAAAAAGAGAATGATACATGATGTATAACAATGTAATACTTCCATGATGGGTTTTGATCAAAACGAAAGATCCTGGGTGGAACAAAAAATAACCAAATTATGATAGAAATTGTAAAATTATTATGATTGTTACACTATATACATACATTAGCATTCCAACTCATTTTTACTCATTATATGGCACTTAGCAATGATTGGAAATATCTTTCAAATATAAACAAACTACATACCAATGAATCATAACATGTTGTGGAACTTAAAATGGTTCATCAATGTCATTCGTTTAATTTAATATACTGTAGCATAACAAGAAACATTTCATAATTTGTGAAAACAAAACTAAATTGATTTTTTACAAAACAATGAAAACACATACATAGATAAGTACACAGGTGAGAAGAGACCATTGGCGCACCGAGATGCAAAGGAGTGTAACTGACAAAAGAAATAATTTCAGTAAAACAAGTGCAAAATTTGAGTCATGTAGAAACCTTGATGTAAATATTTCTAAAATATACTTGATGGCAACACCCAGCAGCTGTCAGTCAGGGCATCACTAACCTATCTTTCAAAAACATAGGAGGTCAGTGACAGATCTCCGGGGGGGGGGGGGGGGGGGGAGGTGATTGCCCCTCCCAACAAATGAGAACTAAGGAACAAGCAATAGCCCATAAACAAATAAAATGAAAAACCAATGAAAAATAAAAAAACCACAAAAACAAAGAAAACTGAATCCTTGCTTGAATACCCATGAGCAAACTTTATCGTTCTATGGAAGGGAGGTGGAGATTTTTTAAATAGTATCATTGAAACACAGGTAAGCGGAATGTAGTGATGTTTGGTTCAACCTTTTGTTTTGCAATATCAAGAATTGTTTACCAAGTTCTATTTTGATGTGAAAAAAAGAAATCAACAGATTATCATCACATAACATATATTTTTAGATTCTTAAAATTTTTGCTCTTAGACCCCTGACCTCTGGTACCCCCATTTGAAATAAATAAGTTTGTTTTCTAATTTTTTTTATCTTGGTGTTTCTCATATTGATATGACTATTTTCATTGAACTTTTATTTTATGAATTGAATCTGAATTGCTTACTTTATGAATAATTTGCTCTCTGATATGACATGGAGATAGAATTTCATATCGGAATACTATTTATTTTCCATTCCATGAACGGAATGGGGAAAAAGTATTAAAATAAAATTAAAGGGAAAATATTGAAATTTTTTTTCTGTATTTATAAATCACAATTAAATTCATGAAAAATGGATTTTGAAACTAAATGTAACTTCTATGCTCGAACACGGTCGAGCATGTGTGTAGAATAAGCAAATTAATAGAATTCCCGGTGTCGCGTGTCTGTCTTTTTCCAGGAGAGGGGGGAGAGCAAAGAATATTATAAGCATGATGCCCATATTGCATTAAAAACAACAAAATATATATAAGTAGTTATAAATATCTTATATTCTTTAAGTCGGGGGGGGGGGGGGGGGGCGTGATTTCTGCACCTCAGTCCCCTAAATGACAGGCCTGGAATCACCCTTTTCTAAATCTAGTCTCAGGATCCGCCACCGAGAGAGATCCTGAGAATGTCAGAGTCAATTTTTAGTTCTGGTTTTCTTGCAGTGGAGGTGCGATACGTTCAATGCTCGACTTACGTGAGAGTATTTTAAAAGGTAAATGCTCCCAATCAGCAAAACCAGATGCTGGAAAGGTATCAATACAGAGCATTTAAATGCATTCAGTTAATTTTTTTTTCTTTTGGCTCCTGAACATAGCGCCATTTTTAAAAATCTATTAAAAATAAAAATTTCTTTGCATTGGAGGGGCGGCACGATCGGTTTTGCACGCAGATAACTAGCAAAACTAACTAACCTCTTAATAGCTTAAATTATTTAATTGTTAATAAAGTTTCACTTACAAAAATTTTGGATTTAAGTTACAAAACTTAATTCAACTTGAATATGAATGTATGTCATCAGATATGCATGTCTGCTGGAAGGCTAACTGAGGAACTGACATGTGCAAGCTGGTGTCACAAATCCTAAATATTTTTAGATGACATAAAACCCTTTATAAAGTCGTTTTTCCATAGTATGCTCATTAATAAAGCACTTTAAAAATCCTTTCAACTTTATAAATAAGGCTGAATTTTGTCATCCTATCCGTAAATTTGAAGTTTTATAAACATAAATACATCTGTTACTTCGGAGAGAAAACAAGTAGTTTTCTCTAGTTTACTAATCTCGCTTTCACTTTTCAAAGTCTCAACTATTGTATCATGGATATTTGGCACTAAGTATTATGATATATTAATTAGAGTATGTTTTGTACCTAAATAACTGCATAAAAAATAAATGTAAACATGGTTAAAGTTTTTTAAAGCATAGCAATTTAATAATACTACTATTAGTTAAAATGAAATGTAATTTTAGAACAAAATATCACTTATTACCTAGAACAACACTCGTTTAATTACTTTAAATAATTTTAAGTATGAAAGGCATGTTCAGGAAATCTGTAACATAGGTTGCATTGTGAATTAAAAAAAAAAAAACTAAGCATGTAATTTTTAAAAAATCTGTTTTCATTCTCAATTATAACTAGAACATCACATATTTGCAATGTATCGAAATTTTTTTTTAAATATCGTATGTAGGTGTTACAGCAAAAACTAAAAGCAATGTTCAAAAAGTGTAGTTTATTTCAGAATTATCCTTGTTAAAATATCAATATATTCTTTTACAATTACTGAAACATAATTAAATGTTTAAGCTTAATATTTAGAAGTTCCCTTATATTTTTTAAAGTGTTGTGTGTATGAATGAAGATGATATTTAGCAGTGGATTTCGCCCCCGGGGTCACCTCCACACTAACCCAGTGCTTTACTGCTTTGCCAAAATGCACTTAATGACCAGGGAGAAAGTTGGACTATATTATACATTGAATTTCATGCTGCAACTACAAGTGAACAATGAGGGAGAGGGTGAAGGTAAATAAAGCATGGATAGCACCCCTGTGGACACAATAGGTAATGCAGGATACAGCAACGAATAACATCAGCAGTACATGGTTGTGTTTGTGTTCTTATGTTGTAGTAATAGAGTGCAAGAACTTAGGATTGCTTGCATGTCATGATGCTAGCTATCGAGTTTCCAGGTCACTATTTGAGGAGTGTATAAATGAATGAGAAGATAGTAACTTTGGTGGTGGTGGTTGTTTTCCTAGCCTCAAAACTCACTCTTCTCATTTATCCCTGAATGCAACAGATGCCATGCATGCAATATGTACAAGTATTAATTCAAATATTGATCAACTAGTTGGCCAGGACAAATTTAATATGTTGTACATTCGGCCTAGCTACTAAATTGCTTAATCAATATTCGGCCAACCCAAACGTTTTGTTAAAAGGCTGAATACTGAATCAGTAGCTGAAGGGTTTGACTTCTAATAAAACAATATTGTTTCAATCACCCTACACATTAAAGAAAGGTTCAAAATACACATGATCGTAGAATTAAATAATGGATAATCTTATTACAATGGTAGAATATTAAAATCATATTGTATGTAATAAGGTAAAATTTGAAATGAACTACATTAATTTAATTATTGAAAATTCTACAATAACTATGACAGAGTGTCTACAGATTTTCAAACAGAAATTTCATGAGCATCGGATGATATATCAGATATTGATTCCACCAGATATTGGATATCTGGTGACACCTGTATCAAGTATTACTGGAGATCCAGCTCTGAAGTTTAAAAACTTGTCAATTGTGTAGATTTTCATACATCCTACAGCTTCCAAAGATGAAGTACGTTTGCAATCCATATATATTTTCAAACTGTGTTAATTAATTAATTTAAAAAAATAGTTTTACAGGGCAGAATATCCTGTTGGATGGAAAAATTTTGTGATTGATGCATAATTTTCATGATTTTTTTTTCTTACTTTGTGAGTGTTTTAGGACGTTTGTGACCTGTAGACACAGTGTATGATCTTTCCAAATTTAGCAAAAATTTTTGTAATGCATGTTTTCATCAAGATTTGATTAATTTTGGTACATATGGTATTTGATTCTATTATGTATATAGCTAAAAATTTAACCTAACCAAAGTTGAAACTAAAAATTCCCTAACAAATTTATTTTTCAAAAAAATAATAAACCAAAAGGAAATTTTAAAAAAGGGGGGAGGGGGGTAAAGGCAAAAAGCACTGTATATAGTTCCATACATTATCAATGACATTGATTACTCTAGGTTCGTTACTAAGTTGCAGCCCTGCAATAAGAGCTTACCAACTACAATATAAAAATGTTATTACATAATGAATTGGTTCAGAAAGCTCTAGTGCTATGAAAATGATAAATAATAATTTATAGCATAACACACACAAAAAATAAAAATAAAAAATAGAACAGCTGGTGCATGAAAGATAAATTTCTACTATGATAAGCTAATGTGAAAGTCATATACTTGCACATTTACTCACAAGTCAACAATTCTTAATTTTAAAACTAGTTCACATTTTCTTTTACTTTGTCTCAGCTGGTTTTTCATAGAAAACATTTCAGTTTAAAACTGAACACTGTAGATGAGATCTTTTCATAGTTCTAATCTATAACCTTTAATAAATGGCAAACCAGTTGGCACACGGCGTTGATAGTTCACATAATCTTCTCCAAAAAAGTTCAACAGAGTTATTTCCTCTTCAACCACTCGTTGGCGAAAGAATCGCCAAGATGCTACAGCATAAACTATAATACATAATGGATTGCACAGTACAACCTGTGTACCAACAGACCACCAGAACCAACCTACATAAGAAGGGTGCCTGCACCATGCATACAAACCATGAGTTACAAGAACATGCCCTTCTTCTCTGTGACTTTGTATAATATGGTTAAAATTTGTCCCAGCGGTGAACATAGCACCTTTTCTTATCAATTCTCCAATAACACACAACAATAAGCCGAAAGCGCTTAACCATCTGATTTCTTTGGAATGTGAGAAAAAATACCACTCTGTGCAGAACTCTAGCCAGCTGCACAATGCCGCGATGCCATATTCTTTGCTGTGGTTGAGTAAGAATGAATCTAAGCTCAATGACTTGGGATTAATTATAGCTGTAGTGAGGTATTCTGAAAAGTGAAAGAAGCTTAGGAGTGACATATAACATCCGAAGACGCACCACGATGAATCCGCAAGAGTTACAATGAGCAGTCCAAGGCCGAAAAAGAAGCCGAGAACACCAGACCGCCAAGCAACTTTGTAAGCATAGCCTCTCCGTTTGTAAACAAGGTGTAAATGTGCTTGAATTCCCACTGAATACACAATTGACATAATAATCCAATAATCCTCGACAACATACTTTAGAGTTCTAGTGATATATCCGAGACAAGGGACAAGTAGCACAGTTAAATTGACACAAAAACAGTATAAACTAATTCTACCATTAGTACTGATGGCCATGTTGATTTTCTTCAGTCAAATCATTGTCGCACAGTTAAGAATGTTAACCGTTGAGATTATGCTGAAACAGGAGGATAAAGGGGGCTGAAATATAAATATTTTCTAGGCAAATATGATCTCATTATTAAGTAGAGATGAACGTTATTATTCCTCTAGAAATAGGAGTGTATTAGAAAACTTCCAAGTTCCTTGACTTAAACCACATTAATCATCAGTGCCGCAAACGCATACATAATTTTTTTGGAGGGGAAGGTTCGTTTAAAACATTCTTTTGTAATGGGTCGAGGTGAATTTATCTGGAAGTTAATCCTCAAGTTCCTCGTTTTTTGGATGAGCCCAATGAAAGCTTCCAGCAATTTTTTGGGAATGGAGAATAGTCCCCTTTTTTCCCGCTCATTTTGTTGCTGGCCCCTATAATTTGTTCGAATTGATTAAGAGCCGTTGTTCCGGGATTTCCGATTTGAAAAGACTACGGCAAAGAACACAATCTTTAAAAACTTGAAAAAAAAAATTCCAAACCGAAATTTTCTTTACGTGTCTGCATCCACTTTTTAAAGCACGTTTTTCAGTAAATATTTTCAATTTATAAACGCGAGTCTTTTCGGTACCAATTAACTCTTTTATCTTTCTCTAACTTTTTTGCATCCTCTTGGCAAACTGAGAGCGATAATATCGCTTTCGGCTTGATCGATCAAGAAAGTTTTCCCTTTATTATTTAAAGGATAAGTGTCTGCGCCTGGCCTCTGGCGTCTCTGTCAGATTTAGCGAAGACTCGCGCTCTATTATATACAGTGAAAGTGAAACCTGTGTGAAGTTGACCACTTGCGGTGAATAATTTAAGTGGTCAACTTATAGAGGTTGGAGGTTTTTTTTTTTTTTTTTGTCATCTTACGCTATGCGTTTATTCATTTGTAACTTATTAAGATATATAACTTCATGTATTAACGTCGTTACTTTAAAATTAATAATTACCTTTTTTTTGTCACAATTATCTAATATATCATTAGAGAGATTTCACCTGAATGAAGGCCTTTACTTATGTATCCTATAATAGGATACATAAGTAAAGGTCTTTCCTATACAACTTTAAAACAAAGATAAATGTCTTATTAATACATCAATAAGTTACTTATATGATGGTAAAAATTTACTAAAAATACATACTTTTTAAAAATGGCTAGATTGATTAGAAGAAAAAAGAAGAAACTTATTTTTTTTTTAAAAAAAGGGGACTCATAATGCTTTCCCTATATGGTTAACGTACGTAGAAGTTTTAAGCAAACTTTATATTAATGTTTCATGCATCCTGACAAATGCTGGTTCGACATTGTAGCATTAAAAATATCCTGGTGAACTTATTCAAGTTTTTTTTTTATCTTTGCATAAACAGATAAACAAATAAATATATAGTATTAATTATGTGGTTAACTGACAAAGGGTTTTTTATAATACTCCCACTCCCACCTAAATTTGGCGCACCGTACATAAGTGGTCAACATAGATAGGTGGTCAAGTTACAAAGGTTTCTCTACATTGCATAGTATAGGGCTAATTCCAAGCCTGACAGAAATGGCCAACTTAAACCAGTGGCGTAGTGAGGGGGGGGGGGGGTTAGGGGGTCAGGACCCCTCCCATATCGAAAAGTTTTACTTGTCTTTAGCAATAGGGCATATTTCTATTTTCTACGTTCTTGAGGAGTGATAAAAATCCTCAGGACAAACAATTTTCGTTTTGCTAGCCTTTCTCTCCCTTCCTTGTTTTTATAAAAAAAAAAAAAACATACATACACACACAAAGAGAAAGTAAGTTTCGAAGTCTGGACAAATGTGCCCATTTGTTACTTGACGGGAATTTTTACTGACTGTTATTCAGAGGTTTCAGTTCAACGTTATTTCTCTAGTGATCGCCCGGGAGTAAAGAACAGTGGTCGTTCTTGAGGAATTGCTGTTGTTGCTATTCAGAGCTGACCGTTAAGTTTCAATAGTGCCAAGCAATTGCAAAATTGGACATTTGAAAGTTTTTTTGTTGATAAGAGCTTTCAAATATTTTCCACTATTTGAACCGTTAAAGCCATAGGAATAGTGCCATGCTAAAATTTCATATTTGAGGATGTTAGGTTTATAGTTACGTTCGATTTAGTAAACAATTAGTTTTTAAATTCTATGTGCAATATGAATCTTACATTTATAGGATGGACCTGAAAACATTTTTTTACGATTTTCGCTGATGGGTAGTCTGGAAAAGAGGAGAAAGTACTATTGGTGGTGCAAAATGCACATAAAAAATTGGAAATTTGAAGGACAATTTCTTCATCTTCCGCAAATGCGTTAAAATTTCAGCCAAGTGCTTTTCTTAACAAAATTTATGATATTTTTTCTAGCTTTTGATGATGGGTAATGAGGAAAAGAAACCATTGGTGTCACCGAATGCTCATAAAAAAAACTGAACAGTGCAAGATGATTCCTTCATTTGTCCTAAATGCACAGAAATTGGGATCAAAAATGTACGGCAAACATCGTGTTTCATTATGGCAAAATTTATTTACAACGTAAAATAAAACACCCATCTTCTAAAATAGTTTTCCCCTCCAAATTTTGTTTAAAAAAGTGTAGTGTCCCGAAAATTCAACGCATGTGCGGCCAATCAAAAAATTGTCCCACAAACTTCAGCATGTTTATGCGCACTTTGTGCCATCAATGGCTACCCCATAATCGAAAATAGAAAAAGATTTTTTCGACTTCTTGAATCTTGAAATCATTCTGATGTGCGTCACCTGAACTTTTTTTAGTTAAGCTATGTTACAAAGGTTTGTGTCTATTTACCATAATTTTGTTATCATATTTACATTATACATCCATATATATATATATATATACACCCATCCCCTTCCTATCCACTGAATAGATGATTTTATGTACGGAAATACAGCTATCGCACCCCCCCCCCTCCACAAAACCGCCGACCTTGAAAACCACTACGTTACGTACGGTTTACAATAACGTACGTTATTGTACGTTAATGTACCCCAATGGGGGAACATTAACGTACGTACATTGGGTAACGTACCCCAATGGGGGAATCCTAGCAAGCGTACAATAACGTACGTGTAGCCAGGATTCCCCATTGGAGAATCATGGCTAGGCTACTGACTTAGACCATAGAGCTTTAGACAGTGGGCCAACTTACAAAGGTTGTCAATTTACAGGTTTTACTGCATTTGCTTGCTAATAGTCACATCTCCCGAGTGTGGGAAAAAAATTCTTTCAACAAACAAACAAAATTTGTTTTTAACTTCTAACGTAACTCGTACAGTTAAAAATTTTCAAACAGAAATAACCTTCTTTCGAACACTTATTGAAAATATCTTTACAATAATTTATTTTCTTCTACTATAAGCCCAGTCTCCAACTTTTCCACAATAAATCTTTTAAAATGACTGACCCGTGTAATAGGCCACCCTAATTTGAAAATTGACGCGTTTAGTAATGATGTCGGCGATTTTGCTGACGGGTATATGACGAAGTCAATACAAAATGATCGAGTAATGTTTGTATCTTTTGCTTTTTAAATATAAAAACATATGTTATATCTAAATTTTGTGACCATTCGTTAGATCTTTGTTCCACAAATTAAATTTGGACATTTTTTGGGCCGTGTATTATCGCATCCCCAACCCCTCTTTCGAGCCCAATTTTTTGTCGAAAAAAAGTGAGCCTATACATGAGAATATACAGTAGTAATGCCTTAAGAACGACGACCCCCTCAAAAAACGGGTAAAATAACCGACCCTAAAAATCGTCTAATAGCGTTAATGGCTATAGCTACGTGTAAAAACAAAAGTTACATTGTCATAGTACTCAAATCACAGACAACAACTGATAGCGTTCCATTGTATGCAGTGTAAAATAAAAACAAGATGAACAGACGAAATAAGAAATTATAGTGAATAAAGGAGAGAAGCTCTGAATCTGGCGCATTCTTTGTCATCACAGTGAAATTGAATCACCTCTGTTTAAACTAACTATATAGTAAGTTTGCAAGAAACAGCACTGCTAAAAATCATTTGTTTGAAAGTTATAGGCTGTTCAGGCAGTGACTTCGAGAAATTTCGTGACGGTATTTGTTCAACTTTCCAAATATTCACGTTATTGTGATTAGAAGCGGTTTCATGTTGACAACCCCCCTAATTTTAAGTTATGTTTTAACTCTGACCTGCGGTTGAAATTAAAAAGACTACCACAGTTACGACTTACGAGTCGACACACCAGGCATTTTGGATCAGATTTTTCGTTCTTGAAAATCTAGAATAACCATCAGTACAAAGATGAAAAACAATTATACACGTTAAGAGCACAAATGAGCATTAAAATGCAGAGATATGTTTCGGGATTTCTTGGAATCCCTTTTTCAATGCAGAAGTGGAGATTCTAGATACAAATTTTTGGCTTCACTTGGATGTTTTTGCATATAAAAGCTCCACTTCTGCATTGAAAAAGGGATTCCAAGCAATCCCGAAACATATCTCTGCATTTTAATGCTCATTTGTGCTCTTAACGTGTATAATTGTTTTTCATCTTTACTTGTGCACAAAGTTCATTCATTTTACATCAATACAAAGTTTTGTTATTATGTCAAATTACTAAATCTTAGGGCTCGACCGATGGCATTTTTTGGCCGATGGGCCGATGCCGATTGTTGGCCGATTGTTCCGAGATCGGCCGATGGCCGATTGCCGATTATTCTCATCTTCCATCGGCCGATGGCCGATGCCGATGGCCGATGGAAAAAAAAGTCGTTTAAACCATTAAAACAAGTAGAATTCTTGTCAAAAATGTCATTTAAATCATTTACTATTTATTTTTATGTTTATAAAAGCATTAAATGCATTATTCAAGCACCGCAAAATTGTTTGGGGGAAGTTTACATAATAATTAAAACTGAAAGAATCACTCGCGATTCTAGTAAAGTAATTAAACTATTCATAGGCGTAACCGGGTGGGGGGGGGGGGGGTTGGGGGTTCGACCCCCCCTATTGGGTATTTACTTATTTAGTCACACAAAAAAATTTCTGGCTACGGCGTTGCAAAGAACATATTTTTTTCCCCCTAAGAAAATTAAACACATATGCATATGATTTTATTTCCTCTTTCTCTGAGGGGTTGTGATCATGACCAAAGTATGCAACTCATAATAAAGAGGACTTTTCATCTGGTTATAATCAACCCCCTTATTACCTTGGGGGGGGGGGGGGGTTACAGCGAAAGGTGGCTTCAATCACCGTACCCCCACACAGACAAACAGAGATCCTTTCAATCACTCCAGAGGGTTTTCTTTCCTTCTTGATATCTTTTTTACCCAAAGGCAGCAATTTGGGAATACAATCGCACAAGTAATAAGTTTCGTGGAAAATATTCTCTACTGTGATGGAGTTTTGTTTTATGATAAACCGGTGTTGTAGTGCTGGAGTCTGAAAATGAAGGACCCCTAGCCAACAATTGTCCTAATGGGTTAAACCCTCAAGCTAGGAAGGGATGCTCATCAAGAAACTTAAAGAGCAGTTTGTATTTATTTATGACTTCCTGTCCAAACACCCATTTTGGTAAAATCTTTTTTGTAGATGAGCCGATTGGAAAACTGATGAACTGTATTTGCATTTCATCCTCATTTACAGATGTTCTCTCATCTCTTATATTTTAAATGTTTTTTTTTCTTATTATGGTCCATCACTGATTGCATTACGACTCTGGAAATCATCCGTTCAACGTTGCCAATCTCACTGCTACGGTTTAATGCTGCATTTTAATTTACAATCAAGTATTATTTATATTTTAGATAAATTTTTAATTATTTCCGATACATAATAATGTTTGCACTCCAGCGATGGGCACGTTCGTCATCCAAAAAGAAAAGGAAATTTGATTCAGACGCTTCCACTTCTGAATTCTGTTTTGCTACAAATTTAACAAAATTTTTAGAAATTTATTGTGGGGAGGAGCATTTTTGTAGGGGAATTTGGATTTTTTTCTCTAAAATTCCACTATTTCCCAGTTTTAATATTATGAATGCTTGGACATAGAAGATTGCTTAGCGCTAAATATTGAATTTTTTATTGCGTTTGATTTAAAAAATAAACTAATAAATCTAGTAATGAATGTTTAATATGGTTTTGTGAATCAAGGCCGTATCCACAGGGGAAGAGGGACCCACGCCCCCAGAGAAATCTTTTGCAATGTATCATATATTCCTCCCTGAAACTTTGCTTAACATAAGTGTGTCTAAGTCTGGGCGCCCCCCCCCCCCGAAAACATATTCTGGATACTGCCTTGGCTCCGGGGCAGGGGGAGCATGTTAAGAATTAGGAAGGGCAGTGTATGCTTCAAAATCATACCCTTTATATATACATATATATATGACTAGAAATGATGTTAATATGAATTTTTTTATATATAATATCTGATAGCTTTTTGATGTATATATTGTAGATGTATGTTTAGATCTTTGGTGAAGTTAGAGGAGTGGATATTTGGGGCTTCTGCAACTTAAATTTTTGTAACTGGTCTTACATCTATATCTTAGGCTAACTCTGGAGGCAAGGGTTCGAGGGCTCTCCCCAGTAAACTTTTTGAAATCTTCCTAGCAATGCAATTTTGGGATACTTTGGTGATGTTAGAGGAAACAGAAAGGAGTTTGGTTACTCTCCGCCCGCAATTTTTTTCAAAATAAAGTCTTATATCTTTTAAGTTACTTTTGGTGTCGCTCGTGATAGTGTTCAATGTCCTTTTCCCTGAAAGTTTCTGAAAGTAAAGTGTCTTAAAAGCGTAATTTCTCTTTTCTTTCTTTTTTTAAAACTTGTGATCTGAATTTTTTGCCGGGGGGGGGGGAGGAGTTGAGGAGTTGACTTGCTCAGAGAGGGTAGCACCCCCCCCCCCCCCCACCGGGAGATGCCTGAAATAAACAAGGAGTATATCTTTAGAGACAAATATTTATGACTAGTAAATTTTAAACTCTTTTACACTTCATATTGGTGTTTAGGCTGTACATTTTTAGGGTGACCCCCCCCCCTTTCACCAACCCTAGTTACGCCTATGAAACTATTTGGAGGTTAAAAATATTAAAAAATGCTATATCAGAGAATTTTCAATTCTTTTTTTTAATCTTTGCAAAAAAAAAATACTCAACAACTATTGGATCGGCTCGGGTTTAATTCCTTATCCTTCAACATTTTCTCTTTATAACACCTGCACTGCAAATGCCAAGTGCAGCTCCCTTTATTTTCTTCATGGAGAGGAATGCAGATGTTATGACACAGACTAACAAATAATGTGGGTTTGTATTTTTAACGAAACTGTCAACCCCCTCCTCTCAGATTTTTTTCATGATCCCCCCCTCCCCCCCCGTTTTTAAAAGAAAAGCGGGTACGATTACATGTTTATTTTTCATTACAAAATTTATTTTAAGCTCTTTTCTGAAATAAAAATAAAATATTAAAAAATTTCGCTCGCAGTATTATCCCTTGTATAGTATATCCCTTGTTCATAACCAAGAGATATTGAATATTGCTTTAAAAACATAAACGTGAGATTTTTTTGTCATTACAAATGAATGCTGGGTCTTAAGAACTAATCTTATTAGATTTTTTTTTCTTATGAGTTGAAAATTACACTGAAATACTTGACATGCTCTTTGTATTTTCATGAGCGCAATGTAAGGCCACCGAAATAAACCAATATTTTGAGCACCCGCAGTTTTCTGTTGACAAATAATCTTCTGAAAACACTTGATCGTTTATAAAAATTAAGATGTATTTTTAAAAAAATTATATATTTTTATATACGTTGACAATTTTTGAAATTAATGAAATTGTAGCATTTTTATTAAGGTATTGTTCCACCCTGTATCCCAAACTCGTTTTTAAAGAATTAAATTTTTGAAAATTGCAAGTCGAACTTGGACACATAAAATTTCGATCAATAAACATTTATTTATACTGAAAAATTGATTCATATTTTTATCAATATGTTCTATGTTGTACAAGAAATATTCTAAACTGAAAGCAGATGCAACGAGATTGTTGTACAATAGCAGAAAAACTGTCAACTGTCCAACACGTGGCATCAAAAAAGCCAGAAAAATGCTCTAAAGAAACGAAGTATAAACGGAGAAAAATTAAAATAATTATCGTATAAAAAATGTTAAGATGCGTTTTGAAAAAAATTATATGCATTGATCAATTTTTGAAAATAAAGCAATTTTAGCATTTTTATTAAGATGTTATTAAATCCTGTCGCGCGAACTCGCATTTTGAGAATTCAATTTTTAAAAATTGCAAGTCGAACTTGGACACATAAAATTCCGATCAATAAATATTTATACTGGAAAGTGTTTCTTATTTTTGACCAATTTTTTCTATGCTGTAAACTAAAAATGAAATAATGAGAACAACCGCACACTAAAAGCAGATGCAACAAGATTGCTGCACAATTGCAGAAAAACTGTAACACGTGGGATCGAAGAAGCAAAAAAAAAAACCGCAAAGAGAAAATGTTTACGCTGGTAAAAATTTAAATTATTATCGTACTTTGATTGAGTTGACTTTTTATTGATTACAATTTCGGAATAATAAGAAACATGACAAACTAAAAGCAGATGGAATAATATTATTGCACAATGACATCTAATGCACTAAGTCATTATTAAAAGAAAAACGGACAAAAATGAGGCAACTAACCTAGTGCAAAAAGTAAATAGCACCCATAAGACGCCTCTATGACTTTTACTTAAACATATTCTATTTCGCGAGCTGCTCTGCTCAAAGAGAACTATTTTAATAATGAAGGTTTTCGGGCAGCGATCGCTTAAACTAGTTTTCCGAATTTTTTATCAAATACTTTATAGAATGACATTATTTTTGTATTGTTTTTTAAACTTATGTGCTGCCTGTTACTGTATGGAAATAGAAATTGAGCTATGGAGAAAAAAAGAAACTGAAAGACAGAATGTTTTCTGGAAAGTGGTCACTGCGAAAAACATCGGCCTTGCATCGGCTTTTAGATGTTTTTTACGGCCGATGGGCCGATGTTTTTCTAAAGTTAACATCTGCCGCCGATGCCGATGGCCGATGGCAACTTTGTTGAACAATCGGCG
This sequence comes from Octonoba sinensis, assembly GCA_038502835.1. Taxonomy (NCBI): domain Eukaryota; kingdom Metazoa; phylum Arthropoda; class Arachnida; order Araneae; family Uloboridae; genus Octonoba; species Octonoba sinensis. The sequence continues at coordinate 7,613,149 of CM076606.1, read as the reverse complement.
CCGATGCATCGGCCAGGCCGATGCATCGGTCGAGCCTTACTAAATCTCAAAGAAAAATGCGCAAAACATCCCCCGACAGATTCATAAAAGACGGTACCCTCCCTCGCCCACCCTATGATGATCCGTATCTAGAAAATGCTCCTTTTCGAGCTGTGACGATGACTGGAGTTACGAGGGGCCGCCTGATAAGAGGATATAAAGTACGTGTCCTAATACTGGACCTGATAGACACTGATAGACCTGATAGACATTATTCGATTGCGCTATTGACTTGTGCAGATAAAAACAATTGAGTTGGAACCGTTTACTTTTGTGCCTTTTCGGAGAGATTGCGCCACATTGTCCTTCTTGCTCCTTCAAAACCCTTGACGCTAGCGGACATTATACACGAGGTGCTTGACTTTTAGCTAATCTCTAATGAATAGGCCTTTCTTACGCCTTCAGGTAGGGAAAAGACACAATTCGAGGGAAAAGAAATCGTCTCATGCTGAAAAAACAAATTGTCAATATTCTAGAAAAATGCTGAAAGGGGGGATAGCTGGCTATCCATCCTTAAAGGACAAGGGAAGCTTTTCGATATGGGAGGGGTTCTGACCTCCCGTAACCTCTCTTTCGCTACGCCACTGACTCACTCTGATCCAAAATGGCGGATACATCGACCTGTCTATATAGGGAATCCAGTAAAAGTAAGTGAAGTGATTGATATAAAATTAATTTCAGTAAAATATTGGAAACATGTCATGATTTTTACTCTCTACAAAAGCCAATCACACATTGTAATGCTGTAATATTTATGAAAATATAAAGTAGTTCAGGTGCATATATTGGAAGACAACTTTCAAGTCCACACACAATTTGGTAAGAAGTGTTCCTTTGTCGATATTTGCGGCTCGAGTCTCTCCTCACAGAGGAAAGAGAAAGGGAAAATAACCAAATATCCACGGATTTGTCTCAATTTTCGTTTTGCTTCAGCTACATTCGTCGAGGCGAGTACAGGCGTGGATCGGTGTTCTGCCAGTTGCAGGAAGTTTCGAATGTAGTCAGAGGGTATGCAGCGGAAGACCTGTGGAATAAGACGATAACATGTAATTTGCACATTAAAAAGTGCTTTACAATTTTTATTATAGTTGAAAGTCCCAAATGTGGAATCCTACCAACTGGGACATGCCCGAATTTTAGGCTATCAGATATTTGCTTGTTACAAAACTAATCTACTCTCACCTTGCAAATTTATCCACGAGTTACTAACGTCTCTAACACGTTTGCAATACTGAAAAAAGCAGATATTTTAACTGAATATTTGTTCCCCAGCGATCTGGAACGGCACGCGAAAGGAGCTTGGAACAGTGAAAAAAAATGAAATTATGCTCGAAGCTGGAGTAGAGCCTGAACAAGGAAATTTGCTGGGCTCTACTGCTCTGATTTTTCAAAAATTACATTCATAAACTTAAAAGTAAATTAAGGATTTTTTTGGAATGCCAATCTTTTTTGCAACCCAGTGTATATAAAACATTTTATATTTTTTGATAAATGAATGATCCATAAGTGAATTCTTCTCAACCAGGGGTCACTTTCAGCAGGGTCACAATCTGACAAAAAAAGTATGACAAGTTTCGGAAATTTTCGAATCCATAATGCAATCCTTGGAATAATAATTCGATGTAATCCTGACAAACACATAACTTTTTTTTACATAAAAACGAAAGCATTAAACTACATATACTTGTATCGTTACTCTTCGAAAAAGGAGGGAAAAGAAACAACAACAATAATTTTAGTAAAAGTAGAAGTATTTAAAACATTGAGAGTTGAAGTAATTAAATGTACTTCTTAAACTTGAAGAAATGCATAAATAGAAAATATTAAATGAGTATGAAATATAATAAATGTAAATGAAATTCATAACAGCACGAATACGAAACATCCTTTTTATTAAAAAGCATTCATAATTAAAACGTAATATGAATTGAAGCGAGGGCAGGTTGTTTTCCTTGCAGTGATACAGTACTGACTGAGAAACAAGTTCTACAGACTTTATTGAGAATTTTCATCCAAGGAGCTTGAACGACAAAATTGGTCACGTTTAGGCAAGCAGCAAAATCTTATTTCTCTTCATGATTCATTATTGCTTCCAATGATACCTATTCTGCAAGTTTCATAGATTTGATAAATGTTGTACGAAATGCAGTCAATCCCCTCCCCTGCGTATCAGGTTACTTTTGATCTTGTTACTGCTTAAATGGTCGTTCTGCCATCTCCATACCAGCTTATAAGGTCACATTTTATGACAGATTTCTTAAATTTAACTATCTAAATCTTTTTATTTCAGGAAGAATTACTTAATCGAAATTTTCTAATGTGATTTTACCCAGAAAGAACATAAACTTAGTTGCAAAAAGTTTTTTTCCCCCTCTCGAGAAGCATCATCACCGCCCCTCTATATTTCTTAAACGAAAGGGTGAATTGGAAATCGTCCCATAACTAAAGTACATGCCCAAAAAGTGCTAAACATATTTTTTTTTCATTTTATTATAATTGTAATAATTATTATTATTACTATTTTTGCACAAGATGTAGCATCCGGTTAACAACTTGAAACCGTTGATTATCTAGAAAAAATGGTGTTAAGAACAACTATATCTAAGCAAACAGTCTTGCACAAACAAGTTTTTTGAACGATGAAATCCTGCATTAAGTCTTATTTTATACATTTTTTTCCCTTTCCAATGGGGCTGCGGTGTTGGGTCCTACAACCATTGCAGACCTAGTGCGTTCCCCAGTAAAGGTACCATCTCTTTCAGCGGCACCACAATGAGTGTGGTACCTTTGCCGCATGAGAATTAAGACGTTCAGTTACCACTAGATGGCGGTACCTGAGCTCTCATTGATGCAATATGCACTAGGAATTTAATTTAGCCGAGAGCATCCAAGCCAAATGTCTACTCAAGGGATCTTTTACATGCCGCATAATCATACGACATGGGCGTAGACGGTTTTCTGCATCTTGAAAATCCACCGACTCGGGCCAGGTTTGAGCCCGCGATCTTGGGCGTACGAGGCCTGCTGCCTTACCACTACGCCACCCTGTCGGCTGTCTTATTTTATTTTATACATAGTATAGTAAATTAAGAGCAGTAAGTTTAATTTAACTAAACAAAATGTAAGCAATGTAGATCATTCTAGTTATGTTTCAAAATCCTTTTTTCTAACTTGTTTAAACTATGTACTTAAAATAAATTTATTTAGGAGTTAAAATGGACTGATTTATCCTTTTAGATATACACGCTTATAAGGTCACTTTTGTGCAGCCTCCACGCTTGACCTTACAATGAGGTTTGACTAATTATAAATAGCTTGAAAATGAAATCTAGTGTGTTTACTTCTTCATATATTTCTGAGTTTTTGAGGGCAGTTTTGGTCCACACTTCTGCAAAAAATTCATCGCCTGCTGGATCTCGAAAATCAATTTGTAGATCTGTGTTGAACATCAAGCCCAAATGTTCCCTGAAAAAAATTGGTCTCTTTCATTAAATGAATCTCTATTTATCATACACGCACAGTTTTTAAAATGCTAAATTCCTAATTCAATGTAGAAAAGCATTGATGTCTGTACGAAGGGTCTTTTACTTAAATTGGGTTGTTTTCTCGTACTCTTTTTATTTGTATTTACATTGCTTCTATGTAATAAAATTTTTTTTCACGTTAAGAAGGCACAAATTAGCATTAAAATGCAGACCTTCATTTGAATGTTTTTGCATTTAGAAGCTCCCTGCCGCATTGAAAAAGGGATTCCAAGCAATCCCGAAACATATGTCGACATTTTACTGCTAATTTGTACTTTCTAAACTTATTTTTTATTACAGTTTATTTAGCACAAAGTTAATTTATTATTTTGTTGCTTCTATGGTTTGGTCTATAAGTTAAGGGATAGGTCCGTTAATCCTTTATGTGCTCCAATTCTACTTTTACTTTTACAAAAAAAGAAAAAAAAAGCACACGCAATGGTAAAGTATGGAAATATAAATCTTGTAACTTTTCAAAATTAAATTTACTACCGTCTGTTGCCCAGATCCTGTCAGAAATGTGCTAGCGCCAATAGGGATAAAATATCCTCGCTGAAATTTTGTGACTACGCACTGTCAAGGCCGTAGACAGAATTTTTTTTCGGGGGGGAGGGACCCTGATTTTGAAACATTTATGTTGAAGAAAGTTTCAGGGAGGAATATATGCTACATTGCGAAAAATTTCGGGATTTCGGGGGGGGGGAGGGCCCGTCGGCCCCATCTGGATGCGGCTTTGCGCACTGTGTGCAAAGATAAAATGCTGAGAGCAGTGTGCTAGAACATAAACTCAGCACAGGAATTTTGTGTTGCCGTTGCTTCTCGCTTGAGCCAGAGCTTTACAATAATCTCAAGCACAAGGGGAAAAAACAAAGCGGTCACTAATTTATTTATTTTCAACAAAAGGTGACTAATCAGAGAAATTATATTCATAAATTTCCTAGTGTTCATTTCAACAGCTGAGAAGAGGGATTGAAAAAAAAGCCTTATTACTAGATAGAAATTAATAATAATAATAACAATAATAACGGTATTAAAAATTCTAAGCATTCTAAGAGAAGGGCAGCGGTAAATAATGGGTTAACAGAGGTTTCACTAACAAATGTAAACCCAGGTCGGTAGAGGAGCTGCCCATCAATTATTGAGAGCCTATTTATTCAGACACACTAATAAAGGTATTATTTTCAGTTTTTAGAAAGGAAAATTCGACCAATAATATCAAGTTTGATAACTAAATATTGCTAAAAGTCTTAATTTCACGTATGCAAAACTCGGAAATTTAGTTATTTTTAATTATTTTTTGAAAATCGTTTTTGTGAAAAACCGAAACGTGGTTTCAGTTCACTAGATTTTTAATTGTTGAAATGCTAGGGTTACCGGATCGAAGTTTTTGCTATCATAACCCCCATTACCAAATCTTGCTTATGTATTTTCGTAAGATTTTCACCTTTTTTTTTTTTTTTGAACAGTTTTACACAATAAAGCAATTTTTGATAATGTTAGAACTAATTTTACAATACTAATTGGTTACATAGTAAACAAACATTCAATAAAATAATTTTTATAAGAAAACAGAACCGACTTCAAATTAAAAATTGCGCTAAAAAGTAAAAAATAAATTCATTCTTTTAACAACATCGATGTGACTTTTAAACATAGTTTGAGAAGTCTGTGCAAAATTAGGATAGATAAAATCTTTTGTAATCATGAATCAATTACAAATATATATATTTCCGCAGAATTAGCAACAGTTCCAATATGAAGTAGCAAATGGTATAGTGGTAATTAGACGCATAATTTTGCACCGACTTCTAAAACTATGTTTAAAAGTCACATCGATGTTGTTAAAAGAATGAATTTATTTTTTTACTTTTTAGCGCAATTTTTAATTTGAAGTCGGTTCTGTTTTTTTATAAAAATTATTTTATTTTATTCTTTTTAGTGTAAATACATATTGTATATAAATACTCTATTTTTAAAAAAATCCATATCAAAGGGCAAAACTTCTTTGAATTAATGGCACTAAAAACTAATCCTTTGTATGATAAATTCCCTTTTGAAGTCTATTTTAGCAAACAAACTGATTGGATTAATTTTTGCCACAGTCAAACTCTTGCTGTAATTTCTTTTAATATTATAGCCCACGACAACAAACATGTTTTTAACAATGCTTTTATATTTATTGATAGATTTCCCAACAAAGAAAAATCAAGCCAAGCCTTTCCAATTAAAATAAAAAATACTTATTTTTCACTCGTAACGTTTTTTCTAAAAAACAAATGTAGTCAAATTGATTTGCAATATTTGAGTTAGACGACCCTCTATCGATTAAAGAAAAAATCATTAAAATCGGTTCATTTAGTCAAAAGTTATGGATGAAAAAACAAAAAAAATACTTCATTTTTGCCCATAGTTTTTTTTTCTAATTATCGAATATGGTCAAACGAAAGTACGGGACCTATGGGAAACTACCCTCGATCGATTAAAAAAATAATCATGAAAATCGGTTCATCCGGTGAGAAGTTATGAGTGGACAAACAAACAAAAAAAAAAAAAAAAAAAAAAACGACATACATACAATATGAATGTATAACCTCCTTCCTTTGTGAAGTCGGTTAAAAAGTATCAATCTTTGTTGATGCAAGAAAAGTTGTACATTTAGATATATAAAAAATGATAAATCAATATAAATTACAGTTGAAAGTAGAAAGAGAATGAAACACAGCCAAAAGGCGATCCACGCCAGAAAGGACAACCACGCTGACCACGTGAGCTGATCCAAAACGCCGCATGCTTCGGCCTGTCTACATAGCTGCTGCATAAAACTCAAAACTCACTTAAAAAGGGCAGTTCTCAAGCTGTAGCAGAATATCCCAGCTTGGTGCGGGATGCCTTCTTCTTTGTCGACGAATTGAGTGTCCCGCACGACGACAGCGATTTCAGAGTCTCTTCTACCCAACAGGCTGCGATCGTTGATGTTGGCGGATCCGATAATAGCCACGTTGTCATCGGCTATCAGTAACTTGCTGTGGACATACACCAGTTCCGTGACCTCGACGGGAAAACACAATATTGGGCCACAAAAGATTACACTAAGTATTAAAATTATTTCTACTTCTTTTCACGAAGTAAAGGAAGTATTGTATTTGCAAAATATTTCCCACTCAACTGTCAGCCAAATTTTCACTTCATGAGCAGTTACAATTATTTATTACCTAATAATTTACTCTACCAAGACATATTGCCGTCAGCTATATCTATCACAATATAACATTACAATTATAAATGAGGCTTGCCTATCAAAAGAAAAGAAGAAAGTAATTATTGACTGTTTCTAAAAAATTTTAAATGATATCACTAACACTCGTCAATAGCTACCAAATAAACGAACAAAAATAAATAAATAAATTTAAAAAATAATAAAAATTAATTTAAAAAAAAAAAGAAGAAGAAGCAAGAAAATCGGTTGAAAAACAGAGAAGAACATTGGCTGTTCAAAAAATCACTGTTTTGTCTTTACCAATTTATATATAGATTCTTGGTGACGTCCTTACGTACGTATGTGCGTAGGACATCACCACATATCAAAACATAAATGTTGGAATGCTATACGGACGACATACCATTACAATTTATTCGAAAGCAGTCTTTCATGTAGAAGGAGTACAGAAAGTGTGTTGAGAACAGAAAAGTTGTTTTGTTAGTTTGTAAATCCGTAGTTATTATCCCTTCGCATAATGAGTGAGGCAAAGTTGCTACCCCTATGAGTGATGGTGCATCCTCCCAGGGCATTGAAAATCTCTAAGAACGACTCCCCCTAAAAACGGCAAAACCCTCCTGAAAACCACCCCCTAAAATTGTCAGTGACACAGTTAACTCCTCCTCCCCTTGTTGGCTCTCCTGTATAAAAATTGTTAAAGAAATGATTGTTTTTCATTTCCAATGGTTAGGCAAAAGTTACAGAGAACTAAAAGTTATAAAATAAACAACAATACAACACATAGCAAAAGACCGAAGTCATCGCTTAAGAAGCGATATTGCCTCCCAATATCTCGTCTCTTCCATAGAACATCTCCGAAGAGCCCGATGATTATGTTAACAACATTTTAAAAAACATTTTCTCTGCATGATTTTTTATCGTTCCCCTCTTCAAGCCTATCACTAGGTCACTGAAATTAGACACGTTTTAGCTTCTAACTTACTTTTTATAGCATATTAGCAATTTGGCGTTTAAAAAGAATCGAAGAACATTTAAAACATCTTTTAGACTGAACTCATTTCTTGGTAATTAAGAAAACTGTAAGATTTTCACACTTATCCTCTATTTTAAAAGTTATTATTAGTAGTTATTTTTCTAAACCTTTATATTTGGTGCCAGTAGCGCACCCAAAATTTTGCTTTGAGAGGGAGGGGGTAAGATCAGGACTAGGGATACATTTGGCATTGATTTGCCAGATATCGGAGGTCCGGTGTTCATTGTTTGACGGATCCGTTCCGTATATCCGGCTCTGCAGTTTAAAACCTTCTCTTCTATGCGCATTTTTAAACATCCCACAGCTTCCAAACGCGTAGTAAGTTTGTAATTTAAACATATTTTTAAAACATGCTGACTAATTAAATTTCAAAAATCAAATTTAGCATGCCGGCCAACCGGATCTTCTGTGTAGTAGATGGATCATAGTCCTGATATTTAATAGTCAGTCGGATACCGCATATCAGATGCTTTTAGGGGGTTGGGGATTCCGTTCGTCCTCCCCATACTCTTCATTCCGTCGATACGTCCCTGTTTTATACACTTCATGGCCGGAAAAATGAGCACAGTATTTGTTCACTGCTACATAAAAAAAATATTCTAAAACAATAGTTTGTCATTTTTTCATTATTTTTTTAACGGTTAAAATTTTCTTGCTCAAATTTTATTTTCACTCATTTGTAGTCAACTGTAAAATAATCAACAAATTTAAAGCATATCTTCCACTTTTAATTGATAAAGAAGTTGCATTGTAAATACACTAAATATCTGCGTTTCAATGCTACAACTTGTACTCAGAGGTCAATGGTTGGAGCTTTCGGAATGTATTTGTAAAAATATAATTACACTTCAGTTGCTTACAAACGGGTGCGATTGTCTGGAATTTACAGAATTCATTAGTAAGCAGAACTACTTATTGCATTAATTACTCAGTGCATTATTAAAATATTATGAATTACAAAGACATACTCACCAGTTTATTTTTCAAAACTCCATGCGTCCGCAGTCCATAAAAGGAAATGTAAAAAGTTGGATCCTTCACTGTAATTGACAAAAATTCGTGAACAGACTGCAATACTCTAAAATACGTGCACATCGAACATTTATTTTCAAGTCCATTAAAAATAATTGTATTGTATGGAACGCATGTTCGCTTAATTAACTCAGGACCGAAAATAATTTGTAGGTACGGTAAAATAGCTCCAGCGTTGATTGCTTATTTCTCCTGTAGAGTAATTTTCCTTTCAAATGATTCAAAAACGTTAAATTCTATTCAAAGGACGTAAAAATGTTCTTTGTGTAATAATAGTAAGTAAAGATTGATACATTAAGCCAGAATTTCTCAACTTGCACTTTTTGACAATATGCAAATTTCAAGAATCCCTAACGTCTGTCCACAACTAATATTTCGTCGAAATAATACATATAGAGCCAATACATACCTAATTAAATGATAACGAATACTGAAAATGATTTGTTTTAGGAAGCTGTTTAATGGCAACATTAAGATAACAAAATTCAGGAAAATATCGGAGTCTTATTTCTTTCCTCCAAAATGGAATCACTTAAGTGTGCACCAGTGTCAGGAAAAAAACTAGTTTTGCTCAATAGATGGCGCAGAATGTTGCTCGGTGGTTGTGACATAGACAGTGTGCTCAGTTGTACGTTTTAGACGCAAAACTCTAGATTGACACATGACAAGCGAAGGGTCTTGGATGTGATTTTCGCCACACCGGAAGTCAGCAGTTTCTTCCTTTCTTCCGGGCCTGCTTCAAGCATGCGAATCCCTAGGATGAGTCATCCAAGTGATCCCATGTTCCTTCCAAGTTCCAACTGCGCAAGGATGGCATACGAGCTAGCTGTCGTGGAATGTGGTCAGGGACGTAACTGAGTAGGGGGAGGTCAAACTTGCCCTGTCCCCAGGCCGCCAGATTTTAGGGGGAGCTACATTGACTAAGTGTGTGTGTGTATGTATTTTTTTTTTTAACTAAAAACTGAAAAAAAAAAATCTAGGTTAAATTTGCTTAAAATAATTACAGAAAAAAACGTTAAATTCTGAGCCACATTTAGTATTGGTTTAACGCGAATAAAGAATAGCTGGGATGGACGAAGAGAGAAAGAGGGGATAGGAGGTCTCAGTAAGTAGTACAAATGTATTTGTATTTCAGAAACCAATGTTAAATGTTTATATCTTATCTAAGAATCACCCTACTCGGAGAAGGATTCTGCGAACGAAGGCCCCTTGGAAGTAGTGATACAAAACAAGGCAAATGCGTCACAATGCCCCTTTTCCACAATAAAACCATAAAACTGTCCCAATGATGTCTTCCTTTTAGCTGACAATGACGGGTGCTTGTCTAAATATCGGTCTTCAAGGTAGGGCCCTCGTGGTCCCTGTTAGTCGCCAGAATTCCCACCATCTTCAGCGGATGAAAATTTAATAGAATCATGCTAGTTTATTATCGGCAAAAAGTGCTGTGCTCCTGGCTGCAGGTCTAACTACCGAAACGCAAACTATAAAACAGTTTTTAAAATCCCCAGTAAGTCTCGTCGAAGAAGCTTATGGATTAAAAACATTTCAAGAAAGAATTTTGATCCAAGTGCTACATTTGATAAGGATTGATCAAAAACCCGGCGATCGCAAATTCGAAAAAAGTAGTTTCGAGAAAAACGAGTTTGAAAAAAAGAGTGGTATTGAAGGTAAATTTAAGGCAGTAATGAATCATTTTTTTAATATACTTATAGATACTAATACTTATAGAAATTTCTATCCGAGGTCTCAATTGTTAAAAGAAATAAAAGGACATCTGCTAACGCTCTCTAATACCCTTCAGGTCATTCATGAGGGACTACTTGCTCAACTGCTCCAAAAGGGGCGCTCGCTCAAATGCTTATAACTTTTAAACGACTTGGAGTTTTGCTTTGAAATTTTCAAGGTATATTATTGAATAGTTGTAAAATCGAGTTATGAGGATTATTGTTTTTTGAGACCTTTACACGGTATTTCCCCCCTTAAAAGAAAGTTACTAAAATGTGCGCAAATAACTACCGAAATACCTCAATAGTTAATGTAAACGCCCATGGTATTGAAAATATGATGGAATAGCACTGTTAACCTCAACTAAAATAACTAATAGTTTTATTTTTCACATTACAGAAATCTGATTAACAAGGTTCTAGATATCTTGTGGAATGCTCAACTGTATTTCGCGGAACCCTGCGGCTCCAGGGAACCCTGCCTGAGAAATGCGGCATTAATCCATGATTTTGACAAGGGCATGGCATTTTATTTGCTTCAAGGCGCAACTTCTATCGTTACAGAACATAGAGAACAGGTTATTTTCTCTGCATTGACACCCTTCTGGCAGAAAAACCACATTTACAGATTTCATTCATTTTTACTACTGAGAATTATACGAGTGACTTGGCGACAAAATCGCTTGATTACCTTGTGTTTAATTGTGAAGTATTTCAAAAGATAGTAATAGTGTTCTGACTCGGTGTCATTGTTAGTAACGGAGTCGTACTGTGCTTTTTTATAAGTTTTGTAAATAACTCAATATCAGAGGATTTTAATGTGTGCAGGGCTGGTTGTCCAGGTTACTTGTTTTAACCCCAAGTTCTCTAAATTTCGACTTCTTGGGAAGAATAGGAATTAATTTTTAATAATATACCAGTTACCTCAAGTTTTCTAATTATCGACCTCTTGGGAAAAAGCGGAAGAGTTTTCATTAATCAAGTATAAAAAAATAACTTCGTACCTCAATTAAAAATCTTTAAGCATCTATTTATATTTTTTCAATGATATGAGTTTTCAACCATTTACGTTGCGTTTTTTCGAGGAAGGCAGTTGCCTATTTGAAACGTTATTACTTCGTTATTATTATTATTTACAGAGGAAAAACTAGCTCTCCTTAACGATATAAATTACTTAGAAAACTTCTCTTTTTCTTTTAAGTGCAAAATATAATGCATGCACCAATTTTCAATGAAAATTGTTTTTATTTTTCATTATTAGAATAAATAATAAATATCAGATGGTGCATAAAGTTTATTTCATATTTCCTTGTTGCAACGTTGTCAGTAATAAAAAATGTATGTTTGGAAGTAAGGAATTTAAAATATCAAACTCTGATCAGTCAAAAATAAAGTCACCAACTATTAGCGACTTACTTCGGCGAGATAATCTCTGGTACAGAGAAGTTGGTCCTCTGCAGATGGATTTGTAATTCCAATGGGTTATTGCCTGTATCAGAGTCCCACTACCAGTTCCTAATTCTCCTTCGAAAGCAGGAAGGAGCGGGAGAATTACATACACACGAAACGTTTCCTGGTTCCTAAAATCACGTGTGAAATCAGTATTGTTCATTTAATTATTCTGTAGCACATTTCATCAAATGTATATGTTTACATTTGGTGTTAACAGAGGAATGAAAAGTCACAAAACATCGGGAAATAGCTGTTATGACTTTAATTGCATAGCGAAACGTCTGTAATCCGACTGTGTACACTGTACACCATAAAAAAGGGATTTTATAACTATTTGTTCAAATTTTTATTGTTTCGATATTTAAAAAATTATTTAATTTATTTTAGACTTGCATTCTTTGCTTTTAGAGATATTTTTACGATACATTTTGCCTTATTTCATGGACTTTTTTTTCGTTTTATGGTAAAGTAGGCTGAAAGCACGGAGATGGGAAGGGGAAAATATTTTTTATTAACGTATTTGAACATTTAGAGATAGTTTGGAGTTTTTTCTTTTTTTTTTAGAATTTTACCATCAGAAGTTATTTTTCATAGTGCGGTTTTTCAACAGGTTTCCGTATTTTGTAACTTAATTCTAAAAAGTCCTCTATATAATAATAGCCTAAGTTGTTTGTCTGTCTTTCCTACTGTCCTCGTCTTAAAAGAGTATAAAACAAAGTCACTTTCTGCCGTATATACACTTAGATCTTTTAAACTACGCAACGGATTTTAAAGCGGTTTTCATCAATGGATAGAGTGGTTCAAGAGGAAGGTTTATAGACCCGTTAGAAAAAAAAATCCTACAGGTAGATCTTTTTTTATTGCAATTTTACGCCATTTTCCTCATAAAGTCTCCAATATGGGGGTGAATAAAACCTTCCACATATTAATGTAATATATCGATCGAAAGCGCCTATTTTTCAGCACAAGATGTTATTTGTTCTAAGTTTCTAAGTCAATAAGAACGCCAGTTATAAGCTTTTTAGTTCGATTTCTTAAGGCTTACCTTGACCCAACAATAATAAATTAGCAGTTTCCTCAACTCCGGGTGAATATGTTTTAGCATAATTTCAATTTAAAACTTATTTTTCAAAATAGAGACATCGGTTTAGTTTTCAGCGGAATCAATCTAAGATTATCGCCAAGACTCATTTGAAAAATACGCAAGAAATGACAGCGTGCTGCAATTTAGTAGTTTTAAGTACCCATTGGGTGACAAATCTGACCCTCCTGACGGAATTGTTCCCAAGTTTTGTTAACTGAACCTTTTACATGTTATACAACTTTTTCAAGCGTTAACAATATCTAATGTTTTTCTTTTCTTTTCTTTTTTTTTTTTTTGACAAATAGACAGACGAAGTCTTACAAACGCTACAGGCTTTCGAATTTTAAAGCGTTTTTTACGACTTTAAAAATGGTCACGTTTTCAGCGAAGTTTGACTGCTGTACTTATAGCTCGCAGATGCTTTGCGGGGAATCAACTAGTAAATAAATATTAATATAAAAAGCTTTATTTTTCAGTACATTTGAAGATATCGGTAAGAATTTCATTTTTTAAACCCACAGTTCTAGAAAAATTGTTTTTATTTTGATATGTTTCCCACCTTATGAATACCAAGAGTTTGATTTTCAAAATTTTAGCACAATATATTGACATGCAGTTAGTATAAAAAATTACCTATGTGCCCTTATGATTCGATTGTACAAAGCATCTGCTATGCCGTTATGCACATCTGTATCGGAACCAGGTTGGGTAATGAAGAACTGATTCTGAAAAATGAGAGGTTCATACATTACTGGCCTCAAAGGAGTAGAAAACAACTTAGTTAGAAAGTAAAATAAAATCCATCTACTCGTTTATTAACTCTATAAGAGTGGATTTATCCCTCTTTTTACTCAGTTATCATAGGCATGTCAGTGGCTTAGTCATAAATATTAAATGACCATTTCAATCATCAGTTGCTGCTTACCATGAAGCAAATTTTATAATTTTTCCAGCGTAACAATACTCGTGGGCATATGCAGATAAGTGACGTAAATCTGAATTCACGTCACTTATCTGCATATAAGTCAGCTATAAGACTGCCGAAAGTCAGCTTAACCCTCTCATGCATGCATTTATTTATTCGTGTTATAAGCAAAAATTTCATATGCAGCAAACTAATTTATCATCTCAGGATTGTCGTGTAATTTTTTTTTTTTTTTTTAGCAATTTTGTCCTGTATAGTCAAAAATTCGTGTTCTTGTATGAAGACGTTTTATGCTTTTTTGACATATTTATTCATTATAATAATAAACATAACAAAATTGAATATCCAAGCTTCATTTATAAGGAATAAGAAGCTGTAAAATACACTGAAAAGTAACTAAGCAGAGTTTGATTCGAAACAAAGATTTTCTCTTCTTTATTGAATCCTTCATGGACTCCCAAAGATATCTTAATCTTTTAACAATCTTGAATACCCTATGAAACTTTTTGTGGTTTCCAAGAAATGTTTGGATTATCTAGATGAGGACGACCTGCAAATTGCAGCACGAAAACGAGTCTGCATAAAAATTTGAAGCAAAAGTACCTCATATGAGGCTTTCATGCATGAGAGGCTTAATCCGAAGCCAAAAGTCAAAACCACAAGTTTTGGAGTTAAAAGGAACTAAGGTTACAGGAAAACCTGTCACGCTAGTTAGTATAAAGTATATTTTTGAAGATTACAAGAAAATTAGCTAATGTACTGAACTAATTGTTTTTTATTTACAGAAGGTTAAAGAAAAAAAATGCAGCTTTTTTTTTTCTTGCCGAATCTTAGAATGCCAAAAATTAGACTTTAAAAGCTCATAAAAATAGAATCTATTGTAGCCGCGCCCGCTGAAACGTTCGCACGTTCTTTAAAAACATTTTAATAGTGATGTTTATCAACGATGTTTAAACAGACCTTATAAAACAAACTGTAATAATATTTGTGTAATTTAACGTTTTTCCAAGAATAATCTCGCTTAATCAGAAAAATTCCCTAATCCGAAAAAAATCTCTGGTCCCAGTCATTTTGAATTTTCGGGACTCCGTTGTAATTCGAACATTAAAGAATTGCGTTTGAAACTTGCAGCAATGACAGATCAAAACGTTTCATTTAAAAAAATTTTTGGCTCTTTCTCTATTTTTTTTTGTAAAAATCGACTTAATATAAATCAATCAAATAAATAAATATATTCTTATAAAGTAGTTGAGAAAAAAAAAAGCAGAAAACATATTAGAAATAAAAAGTTGATTGAGAAATATCTATTTTTATTGCAATGTTATGTACGCATTCTCATCACGTGACTTCATGTTTAAATTGTTCAATTTGACGCATCGCTCATTTTGCCCCACCTATGGGGTGAGGTTAAGCATAATTAACTTTTTTCATTTAAATGACTGTAGCTCTTTAACCAGATTTATCAGAGAAAATTGTTTTAAGAGCCTTTATGAAGAAATAAATTAGTTGTCTATCAGAGCACACACTGTTAGAAATTTCATCATGAAATTACGGTTAAATAACCGGCAGCAGTCTGTCCATGTAATTCACAGTTAAATTACGGTTTGGAATATTTTTCTATTTTTACGGAACCTAAACCATATCCAATCAGCTCGGTTAAAAAGCCGTAAATACAAAAGTTTACGGTTTTATAACCATTTAAAAATGGTTACAAAACTTATTTTTTACCGTTTTTGAACCATTTCGAGGGGTAGAATTTTCGAGGCGTAGAAACCGTAAACGAAGCGTGCGGGAATCGAACCCGGGTGTACGGTACATCAACCTTGCTCTCAAGCCATTCGGCCATCTACACCACGTAAAGCGGCCAATAAATCATCAATAAAACTTCTTTTCAATGGGCAAACTGCCTTAAAATTGAGATTTCAGTTTTTGATTGGATCTAAATTTATTTTTAGTCTAAATTTACTGTATATTAAAGAAAATCATTTTATTTGCTGCAAAAATTAAAATACAAACAAGCTTCAGCAGCTCAAATTATGGGTTCGCTCATTCGCAAACAGTTCGGGAATCCGATGTCTCCAATTTTTTATTTACGTGCTTATGTGTTTCTATTTAGTAACCACTGCTTAAGCCATTATTTTTTTTCTTCTTTTTTTATATACACATGCTTATTTGAACTGATAAATCTTTATTCATATTTTAACAACAACGTACGACCGGTAAGGTTTCGCAACCAAGATGGACTCCCGATTCTTATTGAGCGCTTGAAAATGAAGTTTAGTTAAACGCTCTTTAGGATAAACAGAGAATAAACGATTTTTTCCCACAATCAGCGGTTTGAGTACCATCTTTTTAATGGTTATTCAACTGTTGTAATTAAATATCGTAAAATAACAATAAAATAAATGGTTATTTTACTATTTTCTTACGGAAATTTTTAACAGTGCATATCAATGAAGTGAAAAAATGCTCAACTAATTCTGCCCTACCCTATAAGTCATATTTCCAGATCGCTAATATACTAAATGATGCATATTATTTAATTAATTTCAAGTGACAGGATAAAAATTTGATTATCTTTTTTTCATCATTTATTTATAATCGTAATAATAACAATTATAGTTATTCTTAATTTCTCTGAAAACATCATTTGAAATATGTCACAAATGTTTACCTCAATGTAAATGAAATGCTTTGCATCACGAATTACGTCAATGTAAGCGTTGTGGATGGAGCTTTCAGTCTCCGTAATACGTCCGGACCAGAAACTTAAACTTCTTAAAACCTGAAAACCAACACTTATTAAAAACTTTATGACATTAAGTTTTGTCTTTGAAATACTCCGAAAATTAAAAGCAATTCTACACCAATTTAGTTACATTCCCCCCCCCCCCCAACTTTAAAGCTCAAATGCGAATTATTGCTTTAAATTATGGAGTCTATACGGTTTCTTTTTATAACTAAATCAATAACTTTTCCTTATGAAAAAAACAACTTCGAAGTTCGGAGAATTATCAAAAAACATAAAACTTCAAAAGTTAGAATTCAACCCGAATCCGGCACACATTTTGCTAAAAAATTTTTAAGAAAATTATTGCTTCATTGACGTTGTATTTAATCTTTTGGTCGGTAAAACGATTCTATATATTTATTTGTGACATAAAAACCTCTTTAGTTGATTTTTTCACTCAAGTTCACTTTTTTACTATGAAAGTTACAAGCAGCAGTTTCCATGAAAGACCGAAATAAGTGACCAGACAATTATATGTGAGTGACTGATTTTCCTTTTTAGTAGGCTACGAGATATTCCATTATGTTTCTGCTATCTTGAGGAAACAGTTTTCAAATAGAATACGTATTATGTCTCATCAAGAGTGGACACTTTCAATCTTCGTTATGTATATAAATAAAACAGAATCTGTGGGGCTCTCTCTCTCTGTGTGTGTGGATCACCTCTCTGCCAGATCCAGAAGTACGAAATTTTGATTATAAGTTTTCGTCCGGTCACATGACAATGAAGACAGTGGCAGGTCATTGATTAGCTTTGCTCGTGACTCTAAATGGATTTGCTCTCGATACTGGTACATCCTCCTCTTTGGTTTCCTGGAATCTGTTTGGCATAACTGTGACTGGCTTTGAGCGATATAGCGTCTACGCCCTAACTAATAGATTAAAAAGGCAGACGGTACAATTTTTGCGAGGAAACACTAAGCAAATCAACAGTATTACAGTACAAATTATAAAACAAAAATGTGTAAAATGGGAGTTCTTCACCAGCTGAGGAGCGAGTCATTTCCTCCGAGCTCCACCCTTTTAGGGATATATTTAATGTGTCAAAATCTAGAATAATTCATATTAAGTAGCAACGGAGGAAAAAGATACTTCGCTTTTAATAGAAAAAATAGCAATTTTAGTACTAGGCAATTTCATACGTGACGGAATGACATTTTTGATGAAAAATAAAGGTTTAAATGATTACAATGTAGTTATTTCATTAAAACTGACATTTTCTTCTTTGCATTTCATTATTAACTATTAAATTATGAAAACAAAACTGAAAAAATAATTTTATTCATCTTATTTTTATGCTATTTTTAGATTTGTTGCGGAATGACACTTTTGCCAACCAAGCTTTTGTGTTTCTCAATACAAAAAGAAATTTCTGTGAATTTTGCGTAAGGTAAAGTCGATAGAGCCGGCACGCAAATGGAAAACTTGGTGAAAACGTTAATTTTTTGTCAAACCTTTGGTGAATATCATAAATCACATTTCTTCTGTATGCATTTCCATCATTATTTTTCCGTTACGCTATTTAGCGACGGCTGGAATAAAACTGAGACACCTATTTTCCGCTTCTCTCCTTATAAAGCGGGTGAGATTCCGCATATAGGTGGTTTACCCACATGGGAAATGACTTTCGATAATAAGTATATTATATTAATGTTAACTGCAAGTAAATTGTAAAAATAGTTGAAAAAGCGCTTTCTTAAAAAGTATTTTGAAGTACTCACATCACAATGAAAATCAGAGGGACAGTAATGAAAATTCAAGCTCTTACACTTGAAAAGCATTTGGGTACCTGAGGCGGGAGAAAACTGCCCTCCCATTCAGTCTCAGGTCCAAAAGATGGAGGCGGCGTAGTTTTGGTGGTGCCATTTAGAGTCATCCGAGCGTGCTAGGTTTAATGATCGCCACTTATCAGGCCACCTTCCACAAATGGCCAAATGGACAGCAATTCTCGCGGCTTTAAAAAGAGAAAATGCTGGCAAGGCAAGTGCCTCCACGTCATTAAAAAAAAAAGGGAAAAAAAACACATTTTCAAAGGAAACAATAAAAACGACGTTGTGTTATACATTTTCAGAGAAAAACTTATAAATTCAAGTGGACACTGTGTTGTTGTGGCTGTACAATTACCTGAAATCTCGGTGCACTCATACCCTCCCCTTCCCCTAAAAAATTCAAGCGTGCCATCTCTCCGACCGCGATTTTCCCTTATCTTCACTCTTTAAACTTGATGAGTACTTTTAAGTTACATAAGTAACAAATAGAAAATGATAATTTTAATAATTTCTTTCGCATTGGATTGAAATAACTAAAGTTTATGTGCTGTGAAGGAATGACAAGAATTTTCTACGTTCATTTATTGCAACAAAAGTACTCATGCTTTAAATTTCATAAAAAATTTATTGCGCCTAGCTCATTTAACGTTACTTAATCAAATGTATTGAGTTGAAAATAAAAATTCCTCACAAATAACTGCTTTCCAGAAGCATAACAATTTCGAAAAAGTTGTAATTTTCACGGAATTTCTCTACTACAAACTATTTAGGTTGTTATAGGATAAATATATCCATATCTATAAGGGAAGTATTTTATGGAAAATTGTTAGGATATAATGAAAAACTAACATTTTAAAATAAGGTAGTTATGTATAATTATACTTGGAAAAAAAATATAAGAATTCAGAGTTGAAACCTGGCATTCTGCTCTGTAGATTTTTCCGACGGTATCTTTCACAATGGATGGAATATTGTCACCGAAATTTTCATAGGCTTTAGGCATCAGAAGCGGGGTGGAGATATCGTCCGGAATTAACTCTGCCTAAATGGGAAAAAAAGCGGCGCGTTTTTATTTAATAATGTTTCTTTAGGGAACATTACAAAATGGGGATACAAATTTGTAATTAATAATGTAGCAACTGAAAATTAGCAGAACGACTAGTAATTCAATCAACTATTTGCTACACAAAGATGGGTTCAAAAACAAAAGAAAAAATCAAAATTCAAAGATCAAATAAATAAATAAATAAATATCCTTAAAAATAAATAATGAATATATATGTATATATGTATATATATATACAAACATCAGGTTGCAATGGAGGCAATTAAAGCAATGTCATTGGTCACGTGGCACCGATGAAAGCAATGTAAACAAAGGAAGTCGTGTCATCGCTTTACATCGAGTTCAACAACTGTAATTAAAAACTAGAACTAAATAAAGTTCTTCTACATTACATAAAATTAACACTAAATACAACACTATAACTATTATAATAATTAATAAATTTCTTTTATAATGATTAAATTAAATGTAAATACTGGGTTATAATCAGAAAAGCTGTGAAAATAATCTAATTAATTTTAAGATAGCTAATTTTGCCTAGTGAACTCCACGTTGAACTCAATTGAAACTCTTAATAAACAAAGAGCGGATATCACGATGATCGCTCATGAGTAACTCTAGCAGTTAATTACCTCCATTTAAAGGTAAAGTAAACAGCGTTCCTAAAAAAAGAAACAACAGAAGTTAAACGTCATTTGAAGCCAATATGAACATTGTAGAATATTTTCACGACTTTCGATTGGACGAAGTTTAATGATGCCTTCCCCGATGCGCATGAGTTTTTTGCCTCGTGTAAGTCTCTATAGTTTCTTAAACTTTTTGTATTTCTCATTGCACATGCCATTAATGAAAAGTATGAATCTTTACAAAAATAATTTCTAACTTATAATAAAAACGAAAATTCGGCATTATTTGAGTGGTTTACCTCAGAGTGATTCCACCTTACTGTAAAACCCCGTGATCTATCTTAGAGTAGTTCCACACTTCTATAAAATGCCGTAGGCCCACCTTAGAGTAGCTCCACACTTGTATAAAATGCCGTTGGCTACCTCAGAGTGGTTCCACCTTAATATAACTGGCGTGACCTCAATAATATATCTGGCGTGGCCTACCTTATAATGGTTCCAAAATAGTATAAAACGCCGTGACCTGTCTTAGACTAGTTCTACCTTAGTAAAAAAAATATCGTAGCCTACCTTAGAGTGGTTCCACCTTAGTATAAAATGCCTTGCGACATCTCTGGCTGCTCTTCCTTGTAGAAATATACCAACATCATGCCAGGGCATACGAGGCGTCCTTTCGCGATCAATCATGTCTGAAAATAAAAAGTTAAGAATATTGATTAAAAAACGGAAATCCAAGGATAACATATCTTTAAGAATACAGTCAAACCTGGTGTTATGCGCTCCTATTCAGGATTTTTTTGTTGCAATTTTTTAATGTGATTTTTTCATGCTATATTTAAAGAAAGTCCAACAAAAGGCATAATATCAATGAAATTAATTTAAAAAGAAGGCAATAGATGGCTAAAAGTGGCAAAATAACAAGAAATTTAAAACAAAAGCGTATGGCATTATGTATCCTCACATTACAAAAAATGTATCCATATTCTACCACCAATTTTATAAGGAGTGTTTGTCTAACCTAAGATATTTTTTTTCTCCGATTAGTCTTAAATTCCAAAAAAAAAAACGATTGAGTTAATTTATCGTCTGCGCTTACTTCATTAATAATAAAAAATATTTCCTGTCAGTAAGTGAATTTTCGCCTTCTTGGGGAAAAGTAATTAGTTCCGTAATTTTACGTTTTTTGATATCATTGGGCTTTTTTTTTTTTATCTGTCCCTATCCACTGCATTTTTCTTCCTTTTAATTTGTTGGAAACAATGTATTTTATAGATACTTATCATAAAGTCAAGAAAGCAAGCTTTTTTTTTTTATAAAGTCTCTATCCATTTAATAAAATCAGGTTTCAATACTTCTAGAATGGTTTCTATCAAAAAAGGGCTAACGAAAAATATTTCAAGAACGGTCAAAGCACAAAGTTGATACAAGCGATCCAAGCACACCTGTTAAATACGTTCATGCAGAATGTTCTGCAGCGTGAAGTCCACTTGTTATTTTCAATAATTGCTTGAAAAATAACGAATAAAACAAATAAATAGATAAATAAACGCTATTTAACCCTCTCATGCATGCATTATTAAATAATTATCAAAAAAAATATTTTCACCTACAATTTAGCTTTGAATCAATCAGAAAACAGGAAATAAATTAGAATTATTCCTTTTTTTTAATTTTAAAGAAATTACAGGCACAACCTCAAATGAGGCTTATATGCAACAAAGGGTACACTTCAAGAAAAAAAATTATTTTTCGTGAAACTCTTCAAAGCATTCAGGACATAAATAAACATCACAGCGGCCACAAGTGTATCGCATTTTGCTTTTGCAGCTTCCATTCTTGCATTTTAAGCCGAATTTTCCTTCTGATTTCTTCGGGTAGTGGTTACCATTATCAAACCGCAACTCTTTTGCGACATTTGATAATTTTCTTTTTTTTATCGTCGACTCGAAGGAAGAAGAAGGACTGTTACTCGGCCTACCTTTTTTCTTTGGTGTCATTGAGCTCCCAGTGTAAATGAGGCTTGATGCTATGCAACTTTTAAATTCTAGCAAATCATGTTTTTCCTTTCCGTCTTTTCTCCAAAGTAGCCAAGCATTGACTACTGCAACATTCAGCATATGAAAAAATATTCTCATATACCACCGTTTATTTCTTTGAGAATGACGATATAGTGCCACAAGGGAATCCATTAAATCGACACCTCCCATATGAAGGTTGTAAATGCGTACTGCATTTGGCCTTGCTATGTTGATCAATGATTTGGTTGTCTGAGAAAAACGCTTTGCTTTGTCCATCGGTTGCACTCCAGCAAATGATGAAACTACATGCACAATGCTTTTATCAACCCATCGAGTCACAGTTATATTTTCCCCAGAAGAAGTCACAGATACTGACCCCCTTCCTTCTTTCAGAAGAGATTTAGCATCCTTCAACTTTTCATCTGCGCCTAGCATTCTATTGGCTCGAATTGTACCAACAAAGTTATTTTTTTGTTTTTTCAGTTCTTCAATAAGGGGAATGGAAATAAATAAGTTATCGCAGTACAATTTATGATTTCTCCCAGCTAAATCATGGCTCAATCGCAAAACTACATCACCAGCTGCACCATATTCTTTAGATGGAGGACTTCTACTACGATTTGCTCTTTGAAATATTTCAAAGCAATAAACATAACCAGAAACTCCAGCACGAACCCATATTTTGAATCCCCATGGCTTGGGTTTCGATTTTATATACTGCTTTAGGTTGGAACGACCTTTAAATGGTACCATCATTTCATCAATTGATTGAGATTCTTCTGGAGTTCTCGCTTCATGAAAAGTTTTATGGAGAAGATCTACAAAAGGCCGCAACCGTATCAGGCGGTCTTTATTATCTACGGGAATCTTAGTGTTATCCTAAAAGTGAAGATAACGTTTAATTGTTTCAAATCTGCTTATAGACATGTAGTTTGCTATTATGCCTAGCCGTAAGTCTCCGACCGTACTCCAATACTGACGAAGTCTAGCGTACCTCACATATGTCATTACTAAATTTATACCGAGAAACACTTTCATTTCACTAAGAGAAATTTTTAAATTTTCTTTCCCATTCTACGTTCCATATAAATTACTTTTTAAGCACATTTCTTCCAAGAAAGAGTCGGGAATCAGCCTGTAAAAATAATCCAAAGGAGTTTCTCCAAAAAATTGTTTTTCTTTTTCAGGTTTAAATTCTGGTGGTTCTTTTGAGAAATCATTATCTTTGTTAGCCCTTCAACGTCTGTTTCTTTTTACAAACTTTTTTTTCTTTTCAGCTTTCGTAGCAGGGTTGAATTTTTTTTTTTTTTTTTGTCACTACCAGCCTCATCACTATCTGATTCTGTTGTTACAGTTTCAGATCTTTGTCCATCACTTGATGACTCTCTCACATTATTCTGAATTGGAAAGCAATCAATCTCAGCATCATTTTCATAAAGATCATCTTCAGAATCAGAAGGTTGATCCATAATTACTTCCATTTCCTTTTGAGACTTAACCCGTTTTTTTTGGTCAGCCATATTTATATCTCAACCTATTATCCATCATAGAATGTACAAAGGCTAAAAGAAAATAACGAAAACCATATCAACAAATTAAAGAAAATAAAAACAGGTTTAATTTACTAACAATATTATTTGAAAATTTATAATTATAATTTTTAAAAATGACCTACCAATACATAAATAATAATATAAAATAATTAGTCATACAATTAATGTTTATGAATTGCAAAAAGTATGACAATAAACAATAATTTATTATTATAATTATATATTTAAAGTACCATTGATTTAGAAAATAGTGCCTTTGTAGGACTAAGCATTGATGCTAATCACAGTACTGGTAGCCTCAAATGAGGTTTGCATGCAGCCGAAGTTGTTAGCTACTACAACTACATGGTAACCTCATTTGAGGTTCTCAATAGAAAAAGCCTTAATTAAACAGAAAATTGCTAATATGCGACCATTTTATACCTATTTTAATCAAAATGATTCAGAAAAAAAGAAAATAATTTTACTTACTCGATATTTTCAAAGAAAGTGCAGAACGAGTCCTTCTACAAGTATCGCTTTTTGACTTACAGTGCTGAAACAAAATGGCTATTTTTAAGTCCTAAAATTGAATTGTTCAGCTCGTGCAGCCATCTTTTGCAGCTTTTAAAAAGTTTACTTGATCATTAGGCTGGACTATTCTACAACTGTGGATTAAAATAAGTTGAAATAATATTTATTTATTTATTTTTTCCTGGTAACCTCATATGAGGTTTCCATGCACGAGAGGGTTAAAAGTTAGAGCGTGACCTAACGCATATCGAAAAACTGCCAATTTGAAAGCTTAACCTCCCTTGCTAAAAGTACCTCACATTCAACAATTTACTTTTCAAGCATGAAAGAAAAACATTATACTTTTTTTATATTTTTAGTATAATGTGTTCATGCTTTCACAGGAAAACTACATATTCGAATAAAATTTTCAGGCACCTGAATACGGTTCGTGAAGATTTTCAAAATCTCTGCTTATGAAGTTGGCATAGTCTTTACCGATCCACAAACGGAATTTGTGTTCTATTCCAAGCACTTTAAGCGTCATTTCCTGGAGTAGACGGTTTTGGTCTGCTGCCTGGACAGGACAAGATCTGTAAAATCAAACGTTTAAAGAAATATAATTCATGACCCCACGGAACTCCGCTACGCTTGTGCCGGCGTAACAGTCGCAAAGAATTGTGGAAAATGGATTGTGTTCTCAATAAAAGTGTCGCATCGATACTTTGTTTGTGAAAGTTGACATTATTACCGCGTGCGATAGATAGTATGTAAAAGTGGTGATGCGAGTAAAGGTGGTAATATGCTGACATAGAGCCATTTTGAAGACTAAAGCTTAAGCGAAAAATTTTTTTTTTTTTCTCTCTCTCTCTCTTGATGTTTTGATGTTAACATCATTCCATTTTCGATTTGAATCTTTTGCACGAAACGAAAAAGAACGCAGCTGATTATTGTTCCTCATAAAAGGAAAACATTCCTCCATTTTTATTTCTCCTCCCAGCTACTTCTAATAATGGAAGCAGACCTGGACGCATACGTAATTTCCAAGGTTTCGACTAAGAAAATCGGACAGTAACGTGGCTTTCAGATCTCTTGGCGCAGTTTTGCTTACTGCTGGCACTATGGCTACTCCCCCATTTAAAAACATGACATTGGAGGAAAAAGAAAAAATGGTGTGCCGTATGATTTTTAACGACTGAATTAGGTAATATGACGTCCGAAATTTACTTTGTATGTATCTATGGATTTATTGCCAAATGTTTCATCGACGATGAAAAAATATACTTAATAATATTAAATCGCCAAAAATGTTTTAAGTTACATGGTTTTATTTAAATTCAAAACATCGTTGCATTATCCAAACAAAGTATTGTTGCCGAATGACAAATGATAATTATGATAATTTCCTCAGAGCCAAAATTATTATTTTCCTTCCTAATTAACGTTATAATAAATTATAAAATGGATGGATTATTGCATTGTCATCGAAGATAAGCTTATGTGCAAAGTTTGAAGATAATTTATGCAGTAATAGTGGTCGAAAACCGCGTAACAAAGTTCCGTGACAAGTCAAGTTAAAGAAAACCATGTAACAAACAAAACATAGTTGGATTATCCAAACAAAACTATTGTTGCCAAACGACAAATGATAATGATGATAATTTCCTCAGAGCCAAAATTATTAAATTTTTTTCCTAATTAACGTTATAATAAATTATAAAATCGATGGATTATTGTATTGTCATCGAAGATAAGCTTGTGTGCAAAATTTGAAGATAATTTATGCAGTAATAGTTGTCGAAAACCGCCTTACAAAATTCCGCCACAAGTCAAGTTAAATAAAACCATGTAAAAATACAATTAGTGTACTGATTTTCAGCGTTTGAAAGGCACTAGCTTTTACTGAGCAATTATTTTTTTAAGTGGAAAAGTGTTAATGTTTTCCACATTGTCTCTTGTTTTTTTTTTTTTTTTTAAACAAGTGAATAAATTGGCATAAGAATAATAGATTTTCCTTTGTATTATGTATACATAATATGAAAAATGGGTACCTATCTAGGCATGACCACAGTAATACAAGTGAAAAATCATTGTCTAAAATAATTGTGAAGACTTTGTCAAGCAACGTGTCCTCATTCGTGTTCTTTCATTTGAATTCTTTATAGCATTTTGTCATCAATGGAACGAAATGATATAAAGAATTCAAATAAAAGAAATATTTTTGGAATTAGTGTTGTTTCGAATCAATGCTTGAAAGCGAGCTGTATATCTCGTGGTAAATAAATTTGATGCGTACTGATTTCAACTCCAGCATTTATTTCCATTATTTAATGCCACAACAGATATCGCACTTCCAATGGGAAGTCCAAACTAGTTTTACAAGAGGGTCATGAGAAAATGTTAAACATATTTTTGAAATCCTGTTTTTCCTTTTTAATTTACGTTTATCTAACTTGAATTATATCTTGGATTATATAATTTTATGAAAGCATTATTATTTTCCAACACTTATGGAATTGCTACAAAATGCCCCGCACTTTAATTCCAGCGATTGCTGAAGTTAGCTGAAATAACTTAAAGTGCAATGCAAATAAAGACATTTCGTTAGAAGACGATGAAGAATTCAGAAAAGATATATACTTATGATTTAGGGATCTGACTTAAATGATATTTAAACTTTTTTTTTTTTTTTTTTTTGAAAATGTGGCTAACTTGCATTGGGGGAGCAATAGAAATCACAAATATTATTAAATTACATCGCTATTGCTTAAATGCAAGCTTAATTAACTCATTCAACCAGTCTAAGTCTGACTAAAAGTTTAATACTATAGTCAACCAGTCTCAGTGTTTCAACTCACGAAACGTCCAGTTCGCTCGCAGTTGAAGGTTTAAGTTCCATCGATAATTGTTTCCGGATTCCTTCAAACATCTAGAAATTATAAGACATATATTATATAAATAAATATATATATATATTGAAAATTAAATGTCCAGTGCAAGTGCTACACTTCTTTAAAGTTTTACTTAGTATAAGTTAATTTATACTTTACATTGAGGTAACAAAACTGATTCAAGTGTATGAAACGGAAACTAAGAAAAGTGCTTCGTGAAGCTTAAATTACTTTTAAAAATAGAATTCTTGACCTGAGATCTTCGAGAAAATCAATTACAAATTTCGTTAATCTAATATGTGATTGGAAATGCCTGCATGGAAAAAAGAACATCTTTCTCGTTATATTAAAATCGAAAAGAAGTTCATAATGTTATTCGAATTATAAAGAAAAAGCTTCTTAGTTCTTTTTATTTTTCTCAAATCACTTGAATGCATATTTTTCTCTATTGTAATTGCTCTAGAACAGGGTTATTTGGCTTAAACCACGATAGCTTATCCGAAATAGTACAGGCACGCGCCGCCCATATGTGCAAGGTCGTGCAACGCATGACTGCTCAGAATCAAAATGGCGTCCTTAAAACAAACTGCAATAAAAACAAAAAAAAATCCCGTTAAAACCCTAAAAACCATTTAGTTGGGGCTTTCGAAAAAAAAAGATGGTCTTTTCCGACCTTAAAAAAACCTTCCGGTTGAGATTCGGGCAAGGGTGCCAAGCAGGCTTTGCCCGAACCTGTTTAACTATAAATGTATGTATTTTGTAAATGCATAAAGAGAAATACACTCGTCACGTGAACAGTTTAGGGAGAATATTCCATTTCTGAGAGAAAGGTTGTCCTTTTTTCTAATAAAGGTTATTTTTTTTTTCTTTTTTTCTGAGCGCCAGATAAATGCAGCATTACGAATACGCAGATTCCCTACTAGTCTGGTTCAGACCAGTTATGCGGATGCTTAGATCAGGAATTGTTGCATCGAATGTTAAATAACTATTTTTTTAAAAAGGAAGTCAATGAGTTCTGTTTCGAAGATCGCTTTAATACATGGTCGTTATAACGCGAGTCGATTATAATATATACATATAACCATTTGTAAGTATATCTAGCACTTTAAATCAATGCTAGGTTATGAGCATGCATTATGTTTATGCTTAGGGAAAAAAGATCCAATTTAACTAATTTCTTGTTGATTTAGTGAAATAAAATATTGTTGTTTGTCCCCCATATTTTGTCTCAACCCTAATTATAATTACTTTTTAAATTATTTTCGAAAAGGCCATTTTAAGGATATAGTGATGCACCACTAGTTAAGCTTTTCTAGCAATAAGTATTTCCAAACAGAAAGCTATACTTGAGGTGATTAAAAACTGCAAGGCTTTATACTTTCTTTCTTTATAAATTATCAAACAATTTAAGTACAAATGTGAATGTTTGACAGAAATCAACTATTAATTGCGTAAACTCTTCTTCCCTTTCTAAAACTAAAGCTGTTTTTCTTGCAAACGCTATTTTAACCAATAAAATAATAACTTCTCTTTTTTTCAAAAAAGGGGGAGGGACAGTTTTTATGTTTATCTCCTGGAAAATCTGTTCTAAATGCGGGAAATTATGAAGCTTTACCTCAATATTCATATAATCTTTAATATTATTTGCCCCTCGGGAGGTAGGGTGGAGGAGGAGCAAATTGCTAACACTCCCCTTCTCTTGTATCCACGCCTGAATGGATGACATGCTCGAGGGCAACAATAAAAGTTGGATTGTTCTTGAAATGGTTCCCGACGACAGGTGTGACGAAGGCAAAAAAAGTGTGCAGTAGACATGCGTAGAAATAGAAAGGGCACCGATGTTTTATAGAATAGTGCTCGCCAAACTTTTGAGGACACTAAGCAACCGTGCCGTTTTCAAATTCTCTTGCAAGCTGCTCCCTCCCCCCCGCCTCCATCGGGAAAAAACAACCTTGCAGGACAAAAATAGTAAGAAATTAGCTATTAATCAACTCTCAGTTGTTATATGATGCGATTTCCCAACAAGTTTTTCACTGCTAAGGTAGTCGTATTGTAAAGAAAACAAATGTACGGTGTTTAGTTTACCAGTTATAATCGCAAAATGTGATGATAAAATTCTAGCGAAAAATTTAGCCTTAGGCGCTGAAAAGGCTTTAAATTCTTTGTACTAAAATAATGAATTTCAATGAAAATTATTGAAACTCTCCAGGAAAGGTAAAATTAATTATTTTTTTTATTTTTGATTAAAAAAACTATATTTTTGAAATTAAGATATGCCTCATAGAATGCAGGTTTTGATTTAGTAATAAGTGTGCATGTAAAAAAAAAAACTTAGAATACACTATGCTACAAAAGGTACGTTTACTAATTTTATATTTACTAAGATTAAGTAGAAAAATCATTCATTTATGTCATTAACTTGAAATGTTTCATTGCCGTATCCTTCTGAAACAAGCAAGTTTTTCACTGCTAAAATTATTGTACTGTTAAGAAAACATTGTAAAGAATTTATATTTGGGTGAAAAATTTCAAAATGTGATATAGCGAAAAATTAACTATAAAAAGCTAAAAAGGTCGCTTGTAAACTTTTTTATTAAAAATTTAATGACTTTTTGAGCCATCCGCTATTCAATGCGAATATTGGCGAAATGTTGTAAATCAACTATACTCAACTGCAATGTTTCTTGACTATAGAGAAATACGCTGAGAGAAAACGAAGAAAGTAGTTCTCCGTGCGGTGTCCGATTTTTGAGTTAAACTTAGCACTTCGCTATAGAAATATGATAAGGAATTTTAACCTACGCATATATAGCGTTTATTTGTCATAACGGCCCACTTCCACTTCCCACTGCCTTCATTCTCATTGGTTTACTGTTAATTCTTAGGCTATATAAGCTTTGTTTTTGTTGTTTTGTCTGCTTCATTTGGATGTTTTGCGTCTAGAAGCTCCCTTGAAAAAGGGATTCCAAGCAATCCCGAAACATATGTCTGCGTTTTAATGCTCATTTATGCTTTAAATTAACGTGAAATTATAATTCTATTACTGTTTAGAATGGTTTATGTTTTTGTCAGACTTGCTGGCTTCGCTTAAAGCTAAATAGTTATTATTATCCCATTCGTTAATACCGTTATTATTAATATTTTCGTTAATATCGTAATTCAACATTAAAATTATACAGGAAAAAATTAGGCTCAGGGGGTAACAGGAAAGGAAAAAAATATTTATTTGAAAAACAAAAGTGTTCAAAAGTCCAACCGTTTTTAGCCTACTTTCCCGTAAAAGTAAAAAAAAATAATAATAAAGCATGAAAGAAGGCTTAATGTATCGTGAAAATATCGTTAAAAATCAAGAAAAGTCAAAAATAAGTGAAGTAATTAAATAAAGATTGAAAAATAAAAAAATTGAAAGTAGGGTATTGAGATGGGGAAAAAGTGTGTCTGTCGGTCTGTCGGTCTGTCTGTCTGTCGGTCTGTCTGTCGGTCTGTCTGTCGGTCGGTCTGTCGGTCTGTCTGTCGGTCTGTCTGTCGGTCTGTCTGTCTGTCGGTCTGTCGGTCTGTCCCCCCCCCCTAATAACTTTTGAACGAATTGTCCGATTGGAAAAATTCTTTTTGCATTCGAAAGATCTCGGCGAGGACATCTCATTTCTATATTTCACTTTTTGATTTGAACAATTTTTTGTTCAATTTTGAACAGTTCAAAAAATTTTAACATTAGCGCCTATGGACAAAATTGAAGCAAATTCTGTAAACTCTGGGCACAAGAGCCAAGTTCCTATTGAAAGCTTATTGAAAGGAGTTCTCGGCGTGAAATATTGATTTGAACAGTTTTTGTTCATTTTTGAACAGTTCAAAAAATTAACACAGAGCTTACGGGGAAATTTCAACCCTATATAAATCCTGATCTAACGGACCGATTTGCTTGGAACAAACTTTATCGGAAAGCTCTTATAACGTAGAACATGTAGAAATAGAAAGTTTATCCAGAACGTATGAGCCTATTTTGCTATGAAATTTTTTGATCGGGATTTTCAAGGATATTTCTCAGTGACTCAATGAGTGAAATAATGAATGAATGAATAAATGAAAGAGTGAAAGAATAAATCAATGAATAAATGAATGAGGAAAAGAATGAATGAATAAATTATTGAATAAATGAAAATATAAATAAATGAGTGAATAAATACATGAATGCGTAAATGAATGAATAAACACTTGAATGAGGTAACGAATGAATGAATAAATGCATGGCTGAATAAATGAAAGAATGAATGAGTGAGTGAATGAATATGTATTATCCGTTGAAAAAGGTATATTTTCAATAATTAGAACTAAAGATAAATAATAAAGAGAGAGAAAGAGATAGCTAGATTATAAATTTGAATTTGGTGTATACGGGAAAGTAGGCTCGTATAGTTCTAGACGGAACTTCTTGTTATTTTTATGAATTATTGAAGGGAGAAAAGGATTTTCAGAAGAAAATATACTTTTAATGATTGCATTAACAAGACACATATTTGATCCAATAACAGAAATTATGATTACGTAAAAAGAAATAAGCTTTTAAATTTGTTACATCTGTATATTTTTCTGATAAGCTGACAAATGAGTTTTCAAACGCGCAATGTTCCAAATAGAATGCTTAATCGGATTATTTCGCCAAGTTGGTGTGGCGTCTTTTCGACCCTCGTCCTTGTAACCCCAAAAGCCTCGCCGTTGACTCATTTCTTCTGCCGCGCGTTGTGACGTCATTGTCACGAAACGTGGCAATCTAGTATAATAATCATTCTGTAATGATGCGCAGACTAACCATCTGAACGCGGAAGCGAGCTACCAAAAATTACTCCTTCAGCTACTACAGGGTGGGGCGGAAGTAATGACCCGGTTTTGAGAGGGCGCATGAAAAAACTACTACAATTTGAGACTTAAAACTTTTTTTTATTTTGACCTGTGTGTAATCCCATTTTGTGTATATTTGGTTTTGATTACCACTTCAGCAAGGTGGCGGCCTTTTGCAGCCACCTTGCACTGATGACAAGTCACCGGACAGCCACCTTGACACTGATGCAGGTTTTATGCCATCCCATGCTTCGGCCACCCACACCACATCCAACATGTCCACTTCTTTTAGAGTCTCTGTAACGTTTTCTCCTTCATCCATTCCAGCAATCAACACCGTCAGTAACTTTCGTCGATAGACACGTTTTATAGATTCTATAACACCTTGGTCCATAGGCTGACAGAGGGATGTCACATTTGGGGGCAATAAAAGACACTTTATTTCGCCATCTTTTAGTTCTTCTTGGTCGGGATGAGAGGGTGCGTTGTCCAACAGCAGGACTGCCAGTCTATTTCTGAAGTTGTGGAAACTTTTCTGCACATTTCAAGGGGTATAGCGGATACTTCCTTGGTCCTTCAGCTCTTGTAAAGTATGGGGGTGATATTTCCAAACTTTCGTTCAAGTAACCCCCAAGAAAGGCTTCCGCTAGGGACCGTAACATTGCGCGGAAAATTGAAATACACACTAAGAGCTCTTCACTCTCAGAAACACATGCTCAAATCTCACGAAACGTTCGTCGTATTTGACGAAATGGCTTCGTCAAAAATGCTCCGAGTAAACCTTTCGTCAAATTGCCGAAATTTGTGTAGTAGCTATTTTTTAAAGTCACGTGATCGCGGGAGGAAAGAATCGTTATAAATGACGAAATTTTCTTGACGATTGAAGAATCGTCGAAAATGAGGATTCTATTTTTGAGAGTGTTTGCGTGGAAGAATAGACTGCATCAGTTTATTGCTGCGAAAGGCCGCCATTTTGCTGAAGAGGTATTCAAATTTTAATGTAATAAGTGGGATTATATACAGATTAAAATATAAAAAGTTTGAAGTCTCAAATTGTATCAATTTTTTTTGTACCCTCTCAAAACCGGATCATTATTCCGCCCCACCCTGTAGTAGCGCGCGATCGACATTTTGGCGACCATTGCATTAGCGCTACAAAGTTCAGCAGAATATGCTTCATCTTTTTCACTATTCGTAAAGAAACATTCATATAAATAATCTTACTTTTCTTGCCTGCAATTTTCTTGTTGCTACTCGCAATCCTTTAGTGTTTTGTGAAGGCTCCGGAGCAGTCTCCTCCTGCGATGGAAGCTAAATTTTAAAGAAAATGACGAAGATTAGATGCGTATGCAAACATTTTCATGAAAGACATATTATTCTGTGAAAACTATTATGATTAGGATTGTGCTTGATGGGATACATTGTACGTGCTCTTGTAAACCCATACTTCTAAAACTAGCAACGTCCACTGTGAATTCTACGTGTCTCGCGCAATAATTTGTTTACAGATTCTGAGCGATTTGCACATTATGATCATACACTTGCATTTCGTCTAAATACTTGAGGAGGCGATTTCGAAAAACTCTGTCTGGAACAAATTCTTCTGTGCGCACTTTAAACCCTTCGAACTTGTGATGAAATCAATGAAAAAATTATAAAAATTTTGTGATTTTTATGAAAAAGAAAAATTTTTTTGAAAAGCTGATATAAAACATTTTTACATGTGAATACTACTTTTGAATTATTAATTTGAAAGTCAACGACTGCCCCCTCTCATTTTTGCCACTTTATTAATTACCTTTATTTACGGTTGTGCTGGCGCAGCTTCTAGTAAAAAATAAATTAAACTTGAAGTAATAATAATTACTGAAATTAATAATAAGTAAAGAAAAGCCTTAATTAAAAAACTATTTTAGGACACAAAAGTTGACTAATTATTACACTATAAAAGACACACACACACACACACATATATATATATATATATATATATATATTTATTTATTTATTTATTTATTTTGAGCATAGCACGACTCTGCGCTCACTCTGTATGTAAATAAATTTACATTGTACACCAAATTTTCTTGATGAAGACGATGCCAACATCCAAAAAAGTTGAGAAACACTGTTTTAGTTTACATTCTAAAAGTGTGCAAGAGAAAATTAAAAGATCAATATGGAGTATGTTTTTTAGCCCAAATGTAACTCTTACTTGAATCTCCACTGACGATAAAGAGGATTCAGAAGGCAGAGAACTTGTTTTTCTAGAAACACTCTTTTCCGTAGAAAAACTTGGTGCTACGGACAAATGCCTAAAAACTTTTAGCTCATCTTCTGCTGCTCCAAAGTCACTCAACCTATATATAATGTCAAAAGTACGGAATAAGAAGCCATATATATATTTTCTAAGTCTCTAGAGTAAATAAAAAGATGATTAAGGCCCAATAAATTACGAGGAATTATTTTTAAAATTATGCGATATGGGTGCAACAATTTATTAAAACTATGCGAACAAGATGCGGATGAATAAGAAAACAGCCAAAACAAAAGAGAGGGGGGAAAAGAGGGCGGAGGGGGGGGGAGAGAAAGGAATGAAAAAAAAAATACTTTGAAGACAAAATCCACATAGGTGTCCTTTGAATTCTCTTCCGCAGTTCGACTACAATTATGAATTCTGTACCTAGCCATAGTATCTTAATTCCATTTTTCGAGTTTTTGCGATGAAATTAAAAAATAATCATTAGAATAAAGAAGTCCGATGGGGGCTTTAAAAGTTCGGAACCCACATGCAACTACTGGTTCATGCAACTTTGTCGCTGGTACTGTGTATGTCCATTAAGTGTAAACTCGTAAATAATCGAAAAATGGGTTTAAGGTACTATGGTTCTCGGGTACAGAATTATTACAGTAAAGATTACAATCTAAACTATGAACGAATATATTTCTACGTTCATTCATTCTGACAGCAATAGTTAAATTTTTTAGACCGCAGATCGAATACCTTGTTATGTGCGTGTTGAAAAGGCACAAAAATTCACTTATCTTTGGACATTTCTCAACATTCAGCACACTGTTAAAAATTTCCGTAAGAAAATAGTAATATAACCGTTTATTTGATTGTTATTTTACCATATTTAAATGCAACAGTTGAATAACCATAAAAAAGATGGTACTCAAACCGCTGATTGTGAAAAAATCGTTTATTCTCTGTTTCTCCTAAAGAACTCCGGTCGAACGTTGTTGTTAAAATATGAATTAAGATTTATCAGTTCAAATCTGCATGTGTGTATATAAAAAAAAAATGTGGCTTAAGCAGTGGTTACGAAATAGAAACACATACACACGTAAATCAAAAATTGGAGACATCGGATTTCCGAACTGTTTGCGAAGGAGCGAACCCATAACTTGAGCAGCTGAAGCTTGTTTGTATTGTAATATTTGCAGCAAATAAAATGATTTTCGTCAATATGCAGTAAATTTAGACCAAAAATGACTTTGGATCTAATCAAAAACTGAAATCTCAATTTTAATGCAGTTTGCTTGTTGGAAAAGAAGATTTATTGATAAAGAAACGGCCTCTTTCCATGGTGTAGATGGCCGAATGATTGGAGCGCAAGGTTGGTATACCATACACCCAGCGTTCGATTCCCGCACGCTTCGTTTACGGTTTCTACGCCTCGAAATGGTTCAAAAACCGTAAAAAATTTAGTTTTGAAATCATTTTCAAATGGTTATAAAACCGTAAGCTTTTGTATGTACGGCTTTTTTAACTAAGCTGATTGGAAATGGTTTAGGTCCCGTAAAGATAGAAAAGTGTTCCAAAACGTAAATTTAACGGTGAATTAGATGGACAGACTGCGGCCGGCTATTTAACCGTAATTTCATGATGAAATTTCTAACAGTGTAAGTTAGGACTTCAAACAAAACAGAATTTTAAAGGAAATCGTTTGTTCTGTCTTATGATGCATTTAATTTTTTTCCTACGATTATTAGAAGCTGTTTTACTGTCGTAAACTCGCAAAACTCCAACCAACTGGCGAAAAATGGATAAAGCATTAAATGAAAAATTCTATACATTACATTTGAAAATTTCATCTTCGAGGGGCAACTTCCAGTCTTGCAGATTACCTTTGTGCTAAATTTTTCGATTAAAAGTACGACAGATACGTCTGAACATTGCACAAACACACAGAAAGACATTACCTATAATGTCAATAGATATGAGGAAAATTACCTAGAATAATAAAGCATTCAGAAGCTGTTACTTTCTGTGAGTACAGTTTTTGTACTCTCCCATAATATAGCCGCGTAACGAATTCTTCGCAAGGTAAAATCGTTCCTCGACTCATGAGCCAGTGATAAAGTATTTGACTCGGAAAAGGGAATACGGTAATAAAATTTTGCCCGAAAATGCATGAAAATCTCCTGGAAATCATTTATCCGAAGTCTGACGTAAAATTTCAGGGAATTAAAAACAGGAAACTACTAAGTCTTTAAAAAAAGAAATTAGAGAATAAAAAGAGAGACCCTGTAAATTGAATGCAACTGATAATATGCCTCAGTCGTGGTAGAAAATCTTTCAACAAATCAACAAATCTTTCTATGTAGTTTTAGAGTGCGGGAGAAACAAGAATTTTATTGAAAAATTGGTATAAAAAACTTGATTATTTCATTCAAAACAAGTTTTTTGTAAATTTACGAAAACACTCAGTATTATTGCCGTCTTTTGCCGTGACGTCCTGGGATTTTATTCTGACGTTGCAGTCGCTGCCTTGAAAACAATGAGAGCATATTCATTTACACAGGTGATAAAAATCTTCCAAATTACACAAATAATATCTATTACCCACTCAATCCATGAGCAGTCTCCTTAGACTATATGGTGAAAAAAATCTTGAATTTTTCCTAAATTAATGTGTTGTCAAATGTTTCCCACAATTATTATCAATCGAGCCTATACGATAGACATTTTGGATCGGATTTTTTATTGTTGAAAAGCTAGGGTTGCAAGAGCGAAGTTACGGGCATTGTGTTACATCACTGAATTTCGCCAAATTGGAAAAAGCTTAAATTTCAAAGAGAATCAAATATTGCCCAAAAATGATACATTCCAGAAAGGACAACCACGCCAAACACACTCCCGAACCCAAAGTGGCCCATGCACAGATCTGTCTATATAGGGCTAGTATAAAGAGTAGAGTTCAAGTCTAATATCTTTTGGGTTGGATCTTAGGAGAGCCCACCCCATTGGCGTGGTTGGCGATAAGTACACAATCTTGGTAACCCAGATTCGATAGAAACCCAGCTTCTATCGTTCTGCGAAATGGACACCAAATTGGCGATTTTGAAAAGCGGTGGGCTCTCCTAGGAGTTTACCGATCTTTTGTTTGAATTGCAGTAGATTACTTTAACTGGTTACCACTCGAAGAGGAAGGAAATACCTGTGCTGAAAATCATCCCATCGGCCATAACACAGATCAAGTCCTCCGACAAAAGCATATGTCTGGTCTACGCAAACGATTTTCTCGTGATGGGCCCAGAGAAGTACCCCTTTGGAAGCACCGGGATGGCGTATAACCTGTTGAAAAAAATTACGCTCAAATAACGCATTGAAAAAAGTGAAGCTGCGTTAAACGAAGTCACTTTTGAAATAATTATAATATAATCAAAATTTTGAGAGATCAGCTTTGCGTCCACTTAACAGTAAAACTGTAAAGGAAAAATGGTTTAGCGTTGGAAACATAGCATATATTAGCTCAGTGCACAGCATTCTTTGAGGAAACAAAAGGTTATGGAGATTTTTTGGCTGTTGGCGGTTTATTTATTTATATCTCAGGAGAAAACAAGAAGTTCCGTCTAGAACTATACGAGTCTACTTTCCCGTATACACCGAATTCAAATTTATAATCTAGCTACCTCTCTCTCTGTCTTTCTCGTTTAGCTTTAGTTCTTAATTGCTTCAAATATACCTTTTTCAACGGTTAATACATATTCATTCAATCATTCATTTGTTAAGTCATTCATGTATTTATTCACTCATTCATTCATTCTTTTGCTTATTCATTTAATCATTCATTAATTCAAAAATATTCTTGAAAATCCCGATCAAAAAATTTCAGAGTAAAATAGGCTCGTTAGTTCTGGATGAACTTTCTATTTGTAGGTGTTCTACGTCATAAGAGCTTTCCGATAAAGTTTGTTCCAAGCAAATCGGGCCGTTAGATCAGGAATTATATAGGATTGAAATTTCCCCGTAGGCGGTATGTTAATTTTTTTTGAACTGTTCAAAAATGAACCAAAATTGTACAAACCAATATTTCACGCCAAGAGCTTCCTCCAGTAAGCTTGTTCATTGGAACTTGGATCTTGTACCCAGAGTTTACATAATTTGCTTCATTTTCGCCCATAGACGCTAATGTTAAATTTTTTTGAACTGTTCAAACCAAAAAGTAAAATATGGAAATTAGATGTCCTCGCTGAGATCTTTCGAATGCAAAAAGAATTTTTCGGATCGGACAATTCGTTCAAAAGTTATTAGGGGGGGGGGGGGACAGACCGACCGACAGGCACTTTTTCCCCATCTCAAAACCCTACTTTCAAATTTTTTATTTTTCAATCTTTATTTAATGACTTAACTTATTTTTGACTTTTTTTTATTTCTAACGATATTTTCTCGATACATTAAGCCTTCTTTCATGCTTTATTATTATTTTTTTTTACTTTTACGGGAAAATAGGCTAAAAAGAGAAATATCTTTTTGAGTAACCGTTATGTTTAGTTTTGAAGCGAAAATAAACAAAATATGATGCTGTACATATATATACAGAAGGTCGTTCACACTTTAGGAAAGCGGTTTTGTAATTTCTTTTCTCGTTTTGAGATAAAACTTTGGCAACTTCAGAATAATCGTCTGCTCTTGTTTTCTTTTAATTGGAATGTAAAAGAAAAGATTTATCGATTTATCGCGTGAAGGTTACGTAACTGCGCTTTCTGAAGAAAAAAAATTCGTATCAACAAATTATAAAGCGGTGTAAGCATATCTGGTATTGCATTTCAAAAAAAAAAAAAAAAGATATATTTATAGCATATTAAATTTGAAAGGGGAAAAGTCTATCTGAAAATAAATTGAAAACATGGCCCTGAAACCTCATCCTGAGACTGTTCGAACACAGAAAACTATCAAGTAAGTAAAGTCCCTGATCCTAAAAGAAAGTCCAAAGACTTAAAGATTCATTGCATCGAAACTAGGAATGTCTTTCGGCACTGTAAGTAGAAACCATTTATAAAGATTTAAAGATAAAAAATATTTTTAAACCGAAAGTTCATCTGCTTTTTTAAAAACATATTACCAAAGGAAAAACAAATTGTATGAAAAGCACCCAGCTGCTGAAAAATGGAAATTTGTGGCAGCACTCGACGAGGCATAGGTATATTTAAGTGACTAATAAAAAAAGATCGATTTCCTATTGACGGGAATGCTCGTACGAAGTGGCTTCGTCAGTGTACAGAAAAGTTCCGAAACGGATTCATGGTAGTTGCAGGATTTTGTTACAACGATAAATTAAAAATAAAAAAGTATCAAGTAAAGTCAAAATTAATTCACTCTACTAGCAGCGGAATATTTTCGAACCAATTTTTGGAGAAGGAATTATATCCTTAAATGGAAAAGTCATTGATAAAGTTGAGCTTCATATGGACAAAACATCCAGTCACACGTCTAAGTCAACTGCCCCTTATTTAGCAAGAAAAGAATCGGAAACAGGAGTAAAGTATGATGAAATACCTGTAAAATCAAGTGACCTTTCTTCAACGGACTTTTGGGCTTTCGGTTTATTAAAACGAGCCTTAATAAAACGTCATCTAAGGACACTAAACGGACTTAGGAAAACGGTCCAAGAGGAGGGAAATAAAACTGACATGACAGTACTATATTTACTTTCATGGTAAGTTCGAGCCAGATCTATTATCAAGAATTATAGCTGTCAGATAGAAACAAATCGACAGAAAAATTGCGGCATTTATCAGATAAAACTTGACTGTCAAAATAGTTTCCATAGAGTGCGATCGACCTCTGTATCTATTCTGTCGGTTAGAAAAAAATATTTTGTCATTCTTTTTCCTTTTGACAAAGAATGAGTAAATGTATGGAAAAATGTAAATATACCTTGATATTTTTGTGCATGCGTTTCAATTTCTTTTCTGTATGATAACTATTGATTCCCAACGCAACTTCCAATTCTTTAAAAAGAAGCACATAAATCCTCACTCCTTCTCTCTAAAAAACAGTTTCAAATAAGAACTCATTAATTTTCAATGTACTTTCTTACATTCTCGTTGATATATATTTAGAGGAAATATTGACATCCAATAAAATTATTGCTACAAAAATGTTCAATTAACCTTGTGTAGATGTATTGCTTATTTTATTTTGGCTCAATTTCAGTTATGTTTCTCTACAAAAAGGTTTTTCAACCAGTGAGAAGCGTACTGAGCGCGATCAATAATTTAGAAATAGAATTTTAATGGGAGCAAAAATAAATAAATAAATAAATAAAGCGATAGCTCATATGCATAAGCACTGGGAGTAGTAGTCTTAAACACAAAATATTGTGATTAATTTTTAAATTGGATGGATTTTTAGTTCGGGAGGGAATAATATATCTTCCATTGAGTCCTCTGATGCAATTTTAGCTTGGCAAATACATTAATTGATATTATATTGCAGTTCATATAAAAGAAATATTCTTATTATTAAACAAAGCGTCTATAGTAAAAATGCAAAGCACAAGGAGAACTCGAGTTCAAATCCCGATGGTGTGTTTCTGTTCGCAAGTGTTTTTCCATTTGATTGCAAAAAAATTATCAAATCAACAAACGGCAGTTCCATTGCATGTTGAAATTTATCTGAACCGCACCAAAAAAAAAAAAAAAACTAAAGTTCAAACATGAATTGTAATTTTAAACTGATGAAAGAGAATAAATTAATTTCTGTAGTAAGTTGTTCTGGGGCCAAAATAAAATAGAAACAAAACGTGTGAGGCATTGGTTTTTATGCAAACTTAAGTTTCTTCATCTTAAAATAGAGCAGGAAGAAATGAGGGAAATGATTTTTGCTTTTCAATTGCAACTATACACATTAACCAGGGTTTTCCATCTTAACCACTGCTTGATTTTCATGGAAATACACGAGAGCTCAATTACTTTATTTCTTTTCAATTCTATATAACTTTTTACACTTTAGAAAAATAAATTCGGAACGAAAATAAATTCTGAAGTTTATAGGGCTTTCGCATTTTTTTTTTTTTTTTTTTTTGAAAGAAATTGAGCCCTCCTTTCAACACGCACACACGCACGTACACAAATGGTTCAAGATACTGAAAAATGTAAAATATGTTTGAAGTAAAATTGTGAAAAGAAGAAAAAAAAAAGAAAGGAAGTTTATTTTACAATGTGGTTCTGCTAGCTCAAAAAAAAAAGTTTTCTGTACTGTTAATAGAAGCAAAATGACAACAAAGTGTAGCGTTCCAAATCATGAAATACTAACAAACCACAGCATTTTGAATTTGAAAGTCATGTATAGAACGACAGAAATGTGACATCGACTTAATTTTTTTTTTCAAATTCCTCCTTAATAAGCAAGTTTTAAGAAAATATATTTCTTTATCAAGTAATATACCATTTCACTATTTGCTAAAAATTACATTTGATAAAACTAGTAAAAAAAATAAGATTCCTCCGAATTTTATCCAGAAATCGTTATTGGTACTAAACGGAACTACGATTTCTACGGAAGAAAACTTTCTTACTGCTTTTCTTTTGAGAACATAGTCCAGTTGCCAGTAATGTCCATGAACAGTTGGTCTTTTGAGATAAACTTCCGGGGTCAACCACCAGGAAGCAATAAATATCTCCTCGCGGGCATTTTCCAGGGCTTCAGCTACTGCTTCAAAGTAAGTAGCCCCATCTACAATCCTAAAAATAAAATATTCAGTTTCGCTTCTGCATCTTAAAAATTACAATGGTTTAGTTTAACAAAGTTTCACTACTAACAGTTGAAAGTAAGCCTCATTTCAACGGTGCTTAACAAACTTTGAGACAAAAAACCATCACATCTTAATGTCATAAATTTGGTTCATAAGTCCCAAGCCCCTGCGGCCTCACCTTATCATTTGGTATCATCTTGATGATTGGTTAAGATGCTCAATTCCAACAGAGTAAAACAATTACGAGTTTTCACAATATTGTCAAAAAAGAACTGAATGAAAATAAAATAATAATTAAACGATAAGATTAATGCTAGTTCTGGATAAAACTCAAAAATATTGTATGCACGTGTTGCGATGTTATGAGAACCTCATTTTTCTAAGCAAGAAATGTTTTGCGCTTCCAGTACTTAAACTTATCAGGGTGGAAATCCATTATCAAAAAAGTAAGAAACTGTTTTTTTAATGAATTAAGGAACCGTTGTACACTGCTACAGCTACGATTAAATGATCTGACATGGAACTTGGCACCAATTACACTGTGCAACACGAAAAATGTCCTTTAGATGAAAATGCCTGTTTCTTATGTATTTTTGGCTGAAAATTACGAATCTGCAATTATGTTTTGCCTATCACGTACCATTTTCCCAAAATTCCACATTTTAGCTTTCTACGTATTTTCTGGGAAAATGTGCATATTTTTGTAATTTATCGACTTAATTTATTATAAATTATATCTTTCTCATTGATAGTGAGATCGTTGCCATTCTAGAGACCTCTTTAATGAAGTTGGCTTACTTTAGCGACATTTTTGGCAACAAAAGCTTTATCTACTTCTCGAAGTTTTGAGTCTTTTACAAGACGACAAAGGCATTTTGCAGACTATTTTACGGAGCAAGAAAAAATGGTATGCTGCTGTAATGTGAATGTATTCTTTCAAGCATTAGGACATGAGCACAATTCAGCCAGAGTGACGCTTGTTTATCAGTGCTCCTCCATCTAAGTATTTTTTTCCCTATTCATTCCTGTAGCATATTCTGCAAACACAAAGGAAATTTCAAAATTACAAGTGTCAAAAGCATGTCAAATGAGCATATGATGATCTACAATGTGCCTTTTTTCCACAATTGCACATTAAACTTAGTTTATCGAAATATTTGTAAAAGCTCTGGGCAGAGAAGGAGTGGCTTTCTTGCATTTCAGGAACAAATTCAAAAATTTAAGTGAGGCAAAAGTAAAAGAAAGGATTTTTATTGGCTCACAATTTGAGGAAGTCCTTTCATGATGAAGAGTGAAAAGAAAGTCAGAAGCCGAAAAATCAGCGTGCTGGCCTTGAAATCAGTTCGCTCACCTTTCCTTGGAAACGGAGATAAAATCTTGCTGGTGACATGATGAAATGCTTTTGAATTATTAGGTTGCTATATTTCATTAAAACTACACTTTTTGGGCTCCCACATGGACTTTATTTCTCAAAACCTTGGTGCAATTAATGATGAGCATGGGAAAAGGTTTCATCACGACATCTCTGTTTGAAAAGTATTTCAGCGCTCGATAGAATGGAAGTATACGAATTGAATATTGCTAAACTGTTATCAGGGCAGACCAATAGATGCCCACAAGAAGAATTGGCCAAAAAAATCATTTTAGCGTTTGTGTTTTCATTAAGTAAGCATCAGTTACATTCTTCTATAACCAAACTGTATAAATATGAGAAGTCGGTCTCCAGCAAAAATTCTACGTAATGGACCATTTTGGTTTGGATATTTGAATCGAGCACCTTTTATTTATATAGAATCACATAGTTTCATCTAAAGGACAAAAAAAAAGTTCAAATTTGTTGCGCAGCGCTATCCGATCTCAATATTTTTATCGGTTACACGGACTACCCTCAGGGTCGTTTCAATGGAACTTGGCTTCTTTTCATATTTATGTTTTCGCAAGGATTTATTAAATACAGAATATCGCTGCGAGATAAAATTTAGTGTTCCGCGTTGATTTTCTATTTTCAAAGATGCTCCGTGACTGAAAAAGTTGGAAATGCTCTGCAGAGTTGCCAAATTTAAAC
Source organism: Octonoba sinensis (assembly GCA_038502835.1). NCBI lineage: Eukaryota > Metazoa > Arthropoda > Arachnida > Araneae > Uloboridae > Octonoba > Octonoba sinensis. The sequence goes on along the minus strand of CM076606.1, from coordinate 7,569,030 downwards.
TGCAAATACGGGACAGCAGGGGAGCAGCAAAGGAATCGGGGGGGGGGGGGAGGGAGATCTGGCTCCCTACCAGGGAGCCCCGGATATTCGGCATTTGACCGACTTTTAAATAACCAGAATCCGAACGGGCCACTCATGAAAGATTCGGTTATCCGGCCTAAAATACGGGATATTTGATGTCCCGTATAAAAGTTTCCCGAGATGTGGAATAATTTCTCGAAATACGGGACTGTCTCGCAAAATCTGAGACGTTTCAAAACACTCATCCTCTTCACTATAGACTGCTACAAACTTCAGTACCTCACCCTAAAATATGGTTACGGCGAGTAGTTAGTTTCATGATTTTTTTTTTAAACGAAACGTTTTGTTGACCTATTAAGAACATAAATTAATAATTATAAATTGTGCTAAGCTGAAATGTATACCATTTGCACTGTGTTCGTAATCTTGTTGGAGAAAACGAGTCGTAACGATTGGGGTAAACAAAATCCGTAATGCCTCGATCTAGATAGTAATTGAATTCAATCATCCAATCATCTTGTTGAAAATTTGATTCACATTTTAAATACAGCTTCCTGGAAGAAATAATTATGCTTATAAGAATAGGCTTCAGCATGAACTAAATAAAGATTGCTTCGGGGAAAAGGTTTCAAGTCAAAAAAAAAAAAAAAAAAATGGTTAAATTTTAAACAAGACCAGCAAAATACTACAGGCAATAAAAATGTTATTAATTTTTATTAATAATAATTAGATATAAGGAATAAAAATTAATGATTTGCATCGTATAAATCATTTATATCGAAAATAAAGTCTTCTGTTCAAATTTTCTTTACATCTTGAAATTTTATTGATATTAGAAGTTCTCCTTAGCCCGCACATTTAGTTCCAATGAAAAATGGTTTTAGATTATTTTGTAGTGGTATTCTATTTTAGGGGGGAAATAACAAAGATTTAAATAACTTGTTTTTAAATTTTTATTTATTTAATAATCTATTCATTAATTTTTGATGAAAAAACTTTTATTTCTAGAATTTTTTATTCTTTAGATAAATAGCTTTAATTTTTTCTTGTTGACATTAATTTTGAGCATTTTTCAACTAATCAAAACTGGCATTAATGTTCTTTAGTTGTAAGAACCCATTGATTCAAATGTCAGATATACTATCTGATAAAACTTTTCCGAATCAAATCCATCTATTTGATCCGAAGTTGTAACGGCCAAAATTATGCAAATAGATAAAAGACCCGTTTAGTTTCAGTCCAATGAATTTCTTTAATTTGAAGCATTATTTGGTTGAAATTTATACTAAACCGGGTATATTTCATGTTGAATATGTAATACCAATGAAACATTGATTTCTTGATTTTTAAAATCTGCTGTTAAGTTCAAATTTTCCACATACCCTGAAAATTAACTTGACCTTAAAATTAAAACCTTTATACAATCAAAATTACGAATTTACTAAACGCATGTGTTCCCGTTTGATATTTTTAAACAAAAAGTAAAAATTTCGAATAATGATCTATGCTTCTCTCTTAAATTCCATTTTAAGTTTCCAGTTATTTATTAAACAATAAATTAAAGTTTAGTTCAAATTATTATGCATAAATATATTTTATGATCTGATTATCTTTCATAAAATTTAATGATTTCTATGCTCGAAGAATCATTTCAAAGAATTTTTTGAAGCGTGTATAAAGGTATTTATTTACCTTCACAGCAACGGGTGCTTATGATAGAATCATAGACTGCGGATGTAATAAGTTTTATTTTGACGATTTTTTTGTGTTTCAACCCTTAATCTACTCAGGGTACTTGTGAGTACAACTCCCTCTTTAACTTTACGAATATTCTGACTTTACTTTACGGGGAACTTTTCAATTCCACTTTTCAGTATATAATTCAGCAAGGGTTCTACAGAGTATTTTAGCGTGCTACGAGAGTTGTGTTTTGAACTGCCACTTTGTTCAGATTACTTCATTTTTCTGATTTTCGTTCTGCAGAAGCGGTAAAATTTAAGAATTAAGTGTTAAGTTTTTAATATGGTAGTTAAGAAGTCAATAAACGATTTGAGCAGATGTGTGTAATTGATTTTACAGTTGAATTACTTTCTGGTACTACTTATTACTTGTAACGAATTAAATTACTATAGGCTGCGTATTTTATTTATGTAAATCCCTTAATATTCAGTGTAGTTATCCAAAAAAAAAAAAAAAGTTATGAAAAAAAATTGCTACAGATCATGGTGCAGTAGACAAAGGGTTAAAGCCTTTATTTTTCTATCTCTCTCTTTTGTAGTAGGGGTAACATTTATGCATTATTCAAACACTAGATGTACGTGGAAAAACTTGATCGGCTTTCAACTATAGTGATTTTTATTTTTGATTCTTTCATCTCTGTGTCTGATCTCATTATTATTCGCACATCGAACAACTAAAAGTCAGAAGGCTACACCATCTGGGATTAGAAACAACAGCACAAAAGTCAAACTCTTAACAGCATTTTAAACCACTCGTTGCTTTGTTTTTTGTTTTTTTTCTTGAAGCATTTATGAAAATCAATTTCTTAATTTTAAAAGGCTATCATAACTGTACTGACTACAGGCAATCAGGGTGACTTTGACGCATGGGGGTGACTTTATTTGACTTCCAAAAAGAGCTAGAAGGTCCAGTGCTGGGCTCTCCTGGCTATGTTACATAGCCGGGTTTAACTCAGCTGGACCTTCTACTCCTATTTTTACGAAATAAGTTTCCAACACTGTACACGGATAATTGTATAATCACTGGTTGGAAACTATTTTTTCAATGGTGATTAGAAGTTGTTCTATGCACTATCATTAAATTATTGAAATCCTATGATATTGTGAAATAAAGTTCTTAAATATTTAGAAATTCTATTTTTCTGGTTCAAAGTACACTATAATACTTTTATCAAAATAATCCTTTTTAAAATCACTTTTCTGGCGTGGCTCAAATTACCTCTAAATGGAAGGATCTTTGAGACAGGTTAATAATTTATTTTAAATGTATATGATGATTATTATTTCTTAATTTTTGGTTTCACAAACTTTATTAGTTTTTCAGTTTTATGACAGTAAATACAACAGCATTATTAAAATATGCGTGGATCATTTAAAAATATAGAAATTGTGGATCAAAGTTACCCTGATTGACTGTATCTCTGTTAGTGTACCTAGATATTATTTTAATCTGTACAATTTTGACACTGACACGTAGTTACATTTATTATTATGATTGGTGTATTATTATTATTATTATTATTATTATTATTATTATTATTATTATTATTATTATTATTATTATTATTATTATTATTATTATTTTATTTATTAGCTTTAGTTTAAAAATGTTTTTAAGACATTTAAAAACATTTTATTGTTGATATTTCTATTTATTTATTTATCTATTTATTTTATGTGTTTCTCTTGATTTGAAGTTTATGTAACCAGGATTTATTTTACAACGTTTTACTTTTTTCTTCCCTGTTTAATTTGTGGCGATGGACTATTTACCTTTTCAAAACTTCATTAAGTAGAAATTTATCTGTAGTCAGTATTTCTGGAACAGTACAGAATAATTCTCAGAAAAAAAATCAAAAGGAAGTCCTTTCTTGAATATAAAATACAGTTGTTTCAGAATTCTAAAATATGCCGAGGTTAAAAAAATGCCAACTACCAGATCTGATGATAGAAGCAATACTAATAAAAATTAAAAAATAATAATACAAATTAAGATTAAAATTTTCAAATTGCTGATCAGAATTGCCGTAAAAAATGAATATCCGGGATTTATGAAGTAATTTTTGAAACCGCTTTTTTTTCACTCTGGTGAAAAAAAAAAGGAATTTCTTAGAAGAAATTTAAATCAGAGTTACTTGTAAAGAGTTTGAATAAAGATAGCATTTTCATGCCCAGCTTTTTTCTTCCCTGCCCCAGTGGCAAATGCTCGATCCAGTAGCAGAACACGTTCAACAACACCTTTCCTGGGATGGATGAGGCCGATGAAATTTTCTTTTAGAAACATCCACCTAAAGGAAAGTTCATTGTTATTCCAAAAATAATGAGAAAAAGAAAATAAAACTTTCAAATGTAATGAATAACATTTTTTTAGAGTGTATTCCACAGAAGAGGCTTCAAGACTTATCCATTTGTAGAAGACGCGAAACCAGAATTACTTTTCTGAGGGGTAGAGGAGGATTATAAACATCCCATATGTTCATTGTGCATGTGGGGTTGGTGAACTACGCTACAGGCCGTTGATTCTGCAGGAAGTTTTGGCTCTAAAATAGTTCTTTTCCCTCAAATTCCGTCAAAGAGTTTAAAGAGTTAGACACCCCAAGTAAGCGGTGTCGATGGCACGCAACTAAGCAAGAGTGAATGACAGAACACATGAGTAAGAACTGAAGAACTAATACCTATAATGGGAGCCCATAGATCTTTAAAATCTAGACGGAGCTACCGTGATTTTCTCCTCACTTTGCGAATGATCGAAGAATAAGAGATCACGCAACCTTCCAGTTCCACCCTACGTATTTTGTCTTATTGATCAGCTGATCAGGTTGGGCACATGAGCCCGTCTTGATACTTATCTGTGGACCATCTACTCCGTGTCAGGGCCTGCTTTTTGCATAAGCCAACAAAGCCCAGACTTGGGCCCCATATTTTCGGGGGAGGAGGGCCCAAAATTTCCAAATTTTATGTGCTCAAAACAAACTTTGGTTCTTTTTTGTATCAAATACTCTTGTAATGTGGCAATGTAAACTTGTAAATGTATCACAAAACTTCAAACTAATTTACTCTCTATGCTAAAATTTCTGCAACGTACTTTTTTTAACCATGCTTTTAAAGCCTTTGTATGTTTAACAAAGGACCCTTTATTTAGCAGCTGTCAATATGTACCGAGACACCTCCTACACTGAATTTTTCGAGGGGCCCGAGTGAGGTAAGTCGGACCCTGCCCCGTGTAGTTGCAGTATCCCATTTCTTTAATATCTACGGAGCTACTGGAGTGAGCGGCAAACGCTTTGGTAGTTTTTTTTTTTCCCATAGTCAATTGGTAGGAACTAAAAGGTCATTTTCACGGATGCACCCTTTATGAAACTGAGAGGAATCGCGGTAGCCTGGATTATTTCTCAAAAGTCTATCGGTTGCTCCTATGGTTTGTTAACACTTCGTGTGACTTTTAAGTACGATTCTAGCATTTATATCACCAAAGTTAGAACGTTAATAGTATACGTGTTACGGTTCAAGTAATAAATCCCGTTATTATTAATTTTATTTTTGTCAGTTTATAAATATTGATTAATAAAGTGACTAGTGTGAATGATTTGTTGCTTTTTTTTTTCCTTTTTTTTTTCATTTTGATTCTCTGATCCTCCAGAAATGGGCCAAGAAATCACACGATTGCACAGTTTAAAGACCACTCTGCTCTAGATTATTTTAATGCTAAAGAAATATGCGAACTTGTTCAATTATGTCAATTGTTTTCACTATACATCGAAATTGATCCTTCTCCTGCTTAGAAAGAAATGGTAAATATAACTTACCTTTTCCTTGTAAACGGGCATGCCTTACACAGACATTTCAAGATAGGGTTTTGCACATCGCTTCTTCCATGAACAAAACCTTCTTTACCTTTTGGCCCTAAATCTTCCATAAAAGAGAATGGTCCTATTTCAAAGAATTCCAGCTGCAAAATATCAAGGAGAAATTGTAATCCAGGCTGATGAAATGCTATCTTATTGCTTATACACTACTACCCATAAAAATTGCTACACTAGGAAAGTGGCTTGCCCCACCAAACATAACATTCTATGATATGCAAATGATTGAAAGCTTTTTCAGCTCATTAGCACAAAACAGACGGAGATAAAGCCACTGGAATGTGAATAAAAGAGGAGTTTGTACAACAGGTTTCTCATAGATATAGAATTTGAAAGTTGGCCTTCTGGAAAGGGAGTTGTTATGCCTCGTGTAAGAATGAGAATTGCCTAACAGTACTTGTTCAACTTCCTTTGGTAGAATTGTTCGATATCAGGTTGCGATTTATTATACCAAAATGTTATTGCGCGCGATCTAGACTCCCGTCCATTTTAACCTTTGCGCTTTACTATTTAATGGTAAGAATACTTAAGTGACATAAAATACTTAAAATGTAACCTACCGTTTCATAATAATTCCTGAAACAAGGTATTTTCAGAAGATTTGTTACGTAATTCTCTATGGCAGCCTAAAATGCACAATACATTAATAAACAACATGTTTTACAAAAAGTTCAGTAAATGATAAAATAATATAAATAATTTCATTTTAAACGTTTTAACTCCAAACTGGAAAATTCAAATGAATAAATAAATAAATAAATACAAATAAGTTTTTAAAAGTGTAAAGAAAGTAAAAAAAACTCATTTTGTTTCAAGTAACTGTTTGACTTTAAAGTTAGTCTTTAAGAACAAAATGCAATTCTTGAAATGGCAATGATGAAAAACGCATGAATTTATACAAAGTATTCCGTACTTTTCTAGAAGAAATTGAACTTGAGATATTTCCCTGAGTGTTTTTTTCCCCAACGAGTATTAAGGTAATTCAAATTGCTGCATAAACATGTTGTAGAGAATTGTAACAATTCAATGCTGTAAAAAGAAACCTGTGAGTTTTAATTAAAACTTTATTGGTATTTTTTTGCAGGATCAAGTTTCAAGCTGTTTAACATTTACGGGTGCTGATATATTTTCTCAATTTTATTACTGTACCGGTACGGTGGTGTTGTGGTAATGCGTGGGCCTCGTACGCCCAAGTTCGCAGGTTGGATCCTGGCCGTGTCGTTGGATTTTCAAGATGGAGGAAATCATCTTCGCCCATGCCGTATAATTATTCGGCATTTAAAAGATACCTTGAGTAGCCATTTGATTTGGGTACTCTCGGCGAAAATTAAATCTATCTGCAGTTTCGCATCGTTAGAGCTCAAGTGCCACCATCTAGGGAGAAATTGAAAGTCAAAATTCTCACGTGGTAATGGCATCCACCGATAATGGTGACACATAAAAGAATGACCCTTGGGAATGCATTAAGTCTGCAAATGTTAAGGAACCAATATGCAGCCCAATTACATACAAACAATTTAATTATTGTAGAGGGCAAGGCCGGGTAATTTTGTTAGTAATTGATTTTACTGCATAGGAATACTGACGATATGTATCCATAATATCTTACCATCGTCCAATCAATATCTTTCCGCTTAATGACGGCTTCCACATTGAAAGGAAAGGACGGTATTTTAGGAACTTTATTATTCTTGACAACGAACATCGAACGCCGCCGGTTAGAATCTTTTTCTAACCTGTGAATGAAAATAATTTTCAAAGGAAATCTAAGGACACAAAAATTGCAATAAAGACTAGATAATTTGTGAACAAAGTTATCTTTTTTTTCAAAAATTAGGCTGTTCTCCTACCTAAAGTTAGCGACTTTTTTCAGACTTTTAGGATGATGCGTTCAAATTTAAATACTTAATGTTCTAGATAGCACAATATTAAATAATATGAAAATTTGAAACTTTTTTTTTTTCATTTTTGATGCTCTGGGTTTCGATTTGCCGTTATTTTAAGGAACATTAAATATTATTACATGAAGTATTGAATGAGACTTCCAACTTTTAAACTGCTATTTAAGTACGGTAGTTAATTAATTTATGAATCAAAAGTTTCCTTTAACGTTAGCTTTGATGTATAATATAATTTACGTCCATTTTTGAATCAAGGTATTAAATACTAATTATAAGAGAAACTAGGGAGGTTTGACCCGCTTTTTACAAATATTTTATTCTATTTTAAATTTTGAGTTAAAAAAAAATATTATTAGATTTTATTTGTTAGCTTATGATGTTGGACAACTTCTTACACTATATTTTTTTTATTATTACTTTTTAAATTGTAAATTATCCTTTCCGTGGGGGATTTTTCTAGAGTGTTCAAACTGGACCAAAGCTCCTCACTTGTGGGATGTTTGACCATGATGAGGGTATATGAGTATGTATGACCCATGGCGAATTAGAAAGTACGACACTTTACTCCTTTGCCAAAGACGTATAATGACCTGGGGCAACGTTGGATTATAAGTTGTTGACCGTGCATCCCACTGTTTTAATTGTTAAATAAGAACGAAATTTCTTTGATTTGAGTTAGAATAATATTTCCATTTAAAACTATTTTAATTTTGTATACTTAAAAATGTTCCAGCATCAGTTCCAACAGTAAATAAGATTAGCAAGATTTTTTCCACCTCGAAAAGCAATTTCCAAAGGAGACTTAAAGTGTTTGTACAATCGAAAAGCCGTTTCTGAAGGAGACTTAAATTGTTCGTAAAATCGTAAGTGTTCGTGAGTTAGAGATTCGTAAAATCGAGTGTCAAGTGCACTTATTATGGCAAACTGGATGGGAAAACGCGTCATTCTGTTTGATATCATGCTACCTACCATATGAAGCTCATCCTCTAAACAAGTGCCTAAATATGAAGAAAAAAAAAAAACTGGGGAAAACAAAGACCTCGCCCCCTATGGTTCAAACCTCACTAGTTTCCCCTTCTGAATTTGAAACATTGAGCGTACTTCCAATTTTCAAGCATAAGCAGCGATTTTCGAGTTGAAGCAGCCTGAACTTTGAAATAATAAACCCGTGACTTCTAAAAGATTTCACTCACTTGAAATTTGCATGTTGTTGAAAAACCTTACATTTTTAGAATTAAGAACGTGTTTTTTGGAATTCCTCATTAAGCTTCTGTGAACTCCCTATACAGAATTTCAGCTCAAGCCATAGACTAGGAGTTGTATGTAATTTTGACATTTCATGTCAGTTTCAGAATAAAATCGCAGCATTTAAAAAACTTAATTTTCTTACTTGATTTCTGGCAGTTTGAAACCTAGATAGGTTCTGTATAGATGCAAATGTTGATGAAGTTGCAAAAACTCGCGGATGCGTCTCCTGACTGACCACTTGAAGCAACCATGTTCAAGCTCAACAACAAACCTAAAACAATATAAAGCAAGCACAAGTATTTATTTTTTTTTAAATGCTAGAACCTAAATTGAAACCTATTCTTCACTATATTACAGTATTTAAAATTTATAGAACTTTTAAGAATTAGACACAGCAACTGTGCGGAGTAGGTGGCACGCAAGTAAGTCACATGAGACAGACCTATTTGTGTGTCCCTTTCTCACGTAAGGACAAGCTGTTTGTGAGAACTTCGTACTGAGATCTAATGGAGAGAGCAGTTATAGATATGGCAGCTGTTTTCTTCAATAGCCGATTTCTTGAAACTGCAAGGTCTTTTTCCCGTGATTTGCTTACTTGCAAAATAGTTATAACTCAACAATGTATGGTAAAATTTGGTTGAAACGGATTTGTATGGAACATTCCATCAATTTATCTTATTATGCAAATTTTATGTGCTTCTATGCTATTTTTATTTTAAATGTTTTAACGAAAATTTAAGTTTTAAAATGAAAAACAATGCATGTTTATGCAAGTTTAGTAAGACTTCTAACAGGGTTCCATCACACGCAGACACAAAAACGATTTCAAAACAAATATTTTTTTGAATTTCAGCTAACACGAACACAGGAATGTTGAAAATACATTCTCACCTTGTCAGTATCCAAATTAAAAGTTCATTAAAAAACTAAAACTTTTTTTAGATGAACTTCCATTTAAGATGAGGAGTTGGAAGTAACAATTCATTGAGACACCAGTTTTTTTTTTTTTTGAAAATTCATTAAATAATTATCATACTATTTTATTACTGTTAATTTCAACATTCATTCAACCCGTGCATGAGTTTTTTTTCGACCAAGTACTTTTAAGGTGTCAGTGATTTTTTGTTATCTGATACATTTAAAAAAACAAAAAAATTGAGAGCCATTAACCCTGTGACTGATCCTCCCGCGATTTCCACGTTCAAAGTAAATGTAGCGAAAAAAATTTATCCCACGGTTTAGACGGGCATGAGCTTTTTAAGTGTATTTAAAATAGTATCCCGCTGTTTCATCGTTAAAACGCCAGTAATGCCATTTCTCATTTTGACATTAATTAAGGTTTTGTTTCAGAGATGGCTGAATTTGCATAAAATAGATAACCAATTGGCGGAAATAAAAGTGAACAGTCAGAGGGTTAACAACGACATAAATAAAGTCATTCGTCGTTAACTAGTTTTTTGGCTCTTACTGTTACAACAAAGAACAGCAATTGAAATCAGAGTTCATGCTTGCAAGAAATTTAAACCCTTCAAAAGTGGGTACTAGGGATGTGGATCTTACAGACATCTTCCGTCTTTAAAGTAGGCATCACGAATCTTGATTTTTATCTGACATCCTGGGATGAGGCGCTTTAAATTGTCGTCTTTGAAGGGAAGGCGCTGAACAGGAATGGAAGAATATGGTAACGTCTGTAAGTCGTCTGAAACAATTGAAGATGTAAATTAATAAAACGAACTTTGTGCACAAGTCAAGTTAAAAATTTCACGTTATTTATCGCACAAATATTCATTAAAATGCAGACATATGTTTCGGGATTGTTTGGAATACCTTTTTCAATGCGAAAGTGGAGCTTTTAGGTGCAAATGGATGTTTTTGCACCCAGATGCAAAAACATCTATACCTACTCCTACTTTCCGATCCGAGTGACGTAAGGCATACTTTGTAGTATGACTGTGGTCTCGGGTCGGTAAAGCAGGTAGGCAACGCTCTGCCTGTCCAGCCCTTTATGGCCCGGTGCTGGTTGTCAAGTGTCTAGAGAGTTGGTGGGAAGAGCAGGAGAATTGCGCTGCGGTCGCACCCCCTCGTATTGGGGGTAGTCTGTAAAACCGAAAAGGTATAGACAGTATGGCCGTAGTTGCTTTGATTACCTCCTCCTACTTCTAAGTAGAAGGAGGTAATGGAGGTTAAAAAATCACCTCCTACTTAGAAGTAGGAGGTGACACTAAAAAATAGTACTGCTCCAGATCCCTGGAGAAAACCAGCTGTCAGACATCACAAGGAATTGAAGACGAGAGCTTTTGATTTTGCGCGAGTCTGTTACCATTGAACCACTAGTACATGATCAGTCAACAAATAAGGAGATATAACGATTAATTCGAATGCAAATCTTTTGCATGCAGGAACTGCAATCATATAATTTTTTTAAGTAAATTGGAGGTTGTACAATCGGCCAAACTCTTATAGAAACATTAAAATAATTTAGGAAAAGTATCATTTAAGAAATCAACTAAGCGACGACAAAATATAAGATGAGCCAACTAGAATAATAAAACCCAACTTATGGGGGGGGGGGATTAAAAATGAACAGGCGTGCTTGAGTCCTGAGCCTTGTAAAATTCTCCACTAAGTTACTCAGGCCAGTCATTTGGGCGATCGAGGGAGGGGGGGGGGGGGTCACTGACTTTAAAAAATACATTGTATTTATGCATGTGTTTATGTGTTTTTTTAATCTATAATACGCATTGAATATATATCCTTTGCCCTTGGAAAATTCTGAAATGACAGGACGGAATTTACCCCCAAAGAACAAACACGTTTTGTTCTGGAATGGTGGTTCTGCTTTTGTATAAACATTGACAAGAAGACGCTGATATCACATTAGTCTGGGTGCAAGAGATAAAAATGTTATGCTGTCTTGCTTCCTTCCTTTTCTGCTCTATAAATAGCAATAGTGCTGAATGAAAGGGGATATTTTTCTTATTCGCAGCCACAGGCGCAGACAGAAGTGGACAAGGACTGCCACGCCCTAAGAGCCTAGATCACAGCATGTCTAGTTCATTATCTTACAGAAAATCTCTTGTCTTGCCTTGTTCTTATCTTGCGCTCGTTGGATTTTCGAAACTCAAGTTTATTTCTGACAAAAATGAACTTTTCTGAGACATATTTTTTTCAATTTCCGCCTTATGTTACCGTAGTTTGCAACTAGTAAAACATAATGCAAAATAGACAAGACATATATTACTAAGCGAGATATGCCGTTTAACCCCGAATGCTACACTGCTGATTATGATCCTCAACCTTATTGTTGGAGGTAAAAGGTGAGGAAAAAACTTCTAATTAAAATCTAAATTTTTACACGGTTTCGAAGTGAACGGGTACCAAACTTCTCCAAAATAAGAGAAGAGTAAAAGCAAATTCTTCAGCAACGTAGCAAGCAACTTTCATACAAAGTAGAGGCAAAGAAGGCTCGAGATGTCGTGAAAATATAATAAACTGAGCTGTGGAGCCAGAATTGATATACATGGTATCAGGAGAGCATGAAATCCCCTATTGACACCCGTACGCTGTTTTACAAATCTATTTTTCTGTGAGAGTGCGGGACAGGAATCAGGATTGTATGGTAATTGCTAAATGTTTTTTCATTCTTAAAAGTGAAATGGCCTAACGAAATTTCATTTATTTTTACCAACATTTACATTGGTGGTAATAAGCTTTTATGCTTTTACTTCTTTTCTCTTTTTTTTATTACGCTTTCTATTTTTGGTATCATACAAACATCAAAAAATAAACAAAGTGCTATAAATTGGACACTTTAAAAAATTAAAATTGTTTTCATCACACTGTAGCGATGCATCGAAGGAGCAATTTTCAATTCAAGAAAATTGCTTTAAGCAACAGCACAAAACAAGACCGCCCCACCGGGAAAATGCACGGTTGCCCGGTGGTTATACCCGCCCCTGCTTGTTGAGATATTTTATTAGGGGTCATTCACAAATGTCGTCATGCCTCAAGAGGGTAGGGGGTTCTAGAAATTATGAGTTTGAGACAAGGGGAGGGGAAGGAGTAGTAGCAAGTGAAGTGTGACATCACACATTTTGGTTAAAATAAAAACATTTAAAATCAGCGGTTTAACTACACTAGACTTCGCCCTGCTGTCGAAATTCAACCGTAATTCATTTAAACAACTTTTTTCGACATTTGTTTTCCTTTTTCTGTTCGACAACAATTTGATTTGTTTAAATATTTCAATTAGCGATAATCTCTCTTCAGTGCCACTGATTGATCAATGAGTTAGTTATTTAATTAGATGCATTTGTAACACATATGATAATTAATAAATTTTGTCTTTTGCACTTTGACAGTTCGTAAAACAACTAGAATACGCGAAATATTCATTTAAAGTAGTTTTTTGAATTTTAAAACGAGACTTACCTCTGAATTTATCTGCTCAATGTGCGTGTTTTCGCCAAAAATAAAAAGTACTTATTTGTCGCCAACTAGATGATTTCTGTTAACGTAAGATTGAAACAAGAAGTTCCGTCTAGAACTATACGAGCCTACTTTCCCGTATACACCGAATTCAAATTTATAATCTAGCTATCTCTCTCTCTCTTTGTCGTTCTCGTTTAGCCTTAGTTCTTAATTGCTTCAAATATACCTTTTTCAACGGTTAATACATATTCATTCAATCATTATTTATTAAGTTATTCATGTATTTATTCACTCATTTATTCATTCATTCTTTTGCTTATTCATTTAATCATTCATTAATTAAAAAATAGTCTTGAAAATCCCGATCAAAAAATTTCATAGGAAAATAGGCTCGTTAATTCTGGATGAACTTTCTATTTGTACATGTTCTACGTCATAAGAGCTTTCCGATAAAGTTTGTTGCAAGCAAATCGGTCCGTTAGATCAAAAATTTTATCGGATTGAAATTTCCCCGTAAGCGGTATGTTAATTTTTTTTTTGAACTGTTCAAAAATGAACAAAAATTGTTCAAATCAATATTTTACGTCAAGAACTTCTTCCAGTGAGCTTGTTCATAGGAATTTATATCTTGTACCCAGGGTTTACATAATTTGCTTCATTTTCACCCATAGGCGCTAATGTTAAAATTTTTTGAACTGTTCAAAATTGAACAAAAAATTGTTCAAATCAAAAAGTAAAATATGGAAATGAGATGTCCTCGCCAAGATCTTTCGAATGCAAAAAGAATTTTTCGAATCGGACAATTCATTCAAAAGTTATTAGGGGGGGACAGACCGACAGACAGACAGACAGACAGACCGACAGACAGACAGACTGACAGACCGACCGACACACTTTTTCCCCATCTCAAAACCCTACTTTCAAATTTTTTATTTTTCAATCTTTATTTAATTACTTAACTTATTTTTGACTTTTCTTGATTTCTAACGATATTTTCAAGATACATTAAGCCTTCTTTCATGCTTTATTATTATTTTTTTTTACTTTTACGGGAAAGTAGGCTAAAAATGCTATTTTATCTTTATTCCTGCCGTTTTAAAACAAAACAAATTCTAAAAATTCATTATTTCATTTTCTTCCTTCCGTTTTTATCCGAATTTTATAAAAGTGCTATTTAATTGAATTTTCAGGAAATGTTTTGACGACTTTGCAAGCGGGATTTTTAGGAACTAGTGTCCTTATTTTGATAGGTAATTAAACATGGACACTATTATTAATTTTAGGAGCAGCAGTTCTTAAAGGTCTGTAGTCTAATGGGTATCTTTAGTCACTCACGTCTGTATTCTAATTTAGATTTTTCGGGACTAATGTCCTTATTCTATTAGAGATGTTTCGGAATAGTTGTCTTTATTCAAATGGAGGGCTTTAAGGAATGTTTTCTTTATTGTAGCAGAAATATTCAAGAAGCGTTTCTCTTCATCTGATGGGCATTTTAAAAGAGAATACTGCTCTTATTCTGATGGGAATTTTTAGATGTGGTGTTGTCTATATTGTAATTGCGATTTTAACGGGCTCTTGATATCATTTTGGAATAATTATCCTGATGCATATGTGCGTTTTAGTTACTGTTGCTCTTACTCTAATGGCAGTTTTTATGAACTGTTGTTGGCATTTTAATATGGATTTTTATGGACTGTTATTTTTTGTCTGAAAGAAATTTTTCGAGGTTGTTGTTTTTAGTGCAATTGTGATTTTTAAAGAGTTTTATTCTTCAAATGGGATTTTTAAGGACTTGCCCATCTTCTACTTTGGTTTTCTAAGAATTTTTTCCCTTATTTATTTACAACAAAATTTTGGACATGCGTCACTTGGCCTGCGAATGATGCAATATTTTCCCGCTCAACGCCGGGCATGTCAGCTAGTTAAATTAGAAATACTACAAATACTCATTTTCAATTTAATCAAGGATTCAAAATGCTAATGCAAATCAACAAATTTACGAAACGTTGATTCGAAGCAAAATAACACGTGGCCGTACTTATTATTTCGCTTTATATTCCGATAGCCATTATTAGCTTCAAATTGTATTTTATTTTGTTTGACATTATAATAGACTAACTAACAGTCTGACTGACTTATATGCATATATATCGCTTATAGAAATGAGCAGCGTCCTATCTACAAAGTGGACATTTTTCAAGAGAGGCGTTTGAACGTCTTACAATGTTTTATTTAATTGCCTTATTTGTTTCAATGAATATTATCATCGATTTTGTTCAGAAAATAGTTATTGTTCTAATTTTCACTCACATGATGGATGTTAATGATGTCAAAAAAATTAAAAATAACTATAAAAAGTAGTTATTACAGCATTTCACGAAAAAAAAAAATGAAGTTGGGCTATAGCCTTAATTTTTGAACATTTTTTCACAGCAGTATTCCCAATATGAAGAGCGCAAAAATCTGAACATTTTGATATAAAAACCAAAAAAACGATTTTTTGCAGATATGACACTGTTCATTTCTATAAGCGATAATTGAAACAGATTAACTGACAGCTTAAGACTAGTATTATTTTGCTATTGACATTCATTTAATAGATTATATTTTCTCTTTCAATTTATTCTTGTTTTTTCATTTTACAGCGTTTTTCTTAACTCGTTTTCTTGTCTGTCCGCGGAATTTTTCAATCGAATTTTCGACCATTTCCCGATAAGCTATTGTTCTGAAACTGTACATATAGCTCAGAACCAGATGACAATGCAATAATCTACCACTTTTATCATGATTTGATGAGTTTATGTATTAAAAAAATTGAAATAAGAGTCTCATAAGTCATTTTATATTGTATAAAATTTTATATCTGATTTGTCTTTAAGTCGCGAACGCTAACTTTTGTAGTAAGGATAATTAATTGCATTGTACATCGAGGTTCTCAATAAATTTCTACGATTGCGAAATTTCACGCATCAAAAGCAAAAAAGTAGAAAATAATGTTACATAAATAAAAAAATTTTTATAAAAACAACGTTTTTCTTGCGCACTAAAAAGGTAGAAAATAATTTTCCTATGAGCCTGGCAGAATTTCTGAATAAATTGGTCACATTATGGTAACCGAGTTTTTAATTCTTATAAAACGAAAAACGTTGGGAGCATATACTCAAACGTCAAGACTTTTCTAACATACTCAAATTTCTATGAAAGAAAACCTGGTTAATAGGGTTTTCTTATATCATAGTCAATTTCCTTCATTGGAGATATGAATGAGATTTACTCTAAATTAATTGAACTATACATATTTTAAACAAAATTTTAGGAGGAAAATACTCCTATAAACACAATCTATGTCTATATGTAACAGATCATATTCACACAACTTTGATCAGAATTCATTTACGTATATGCCCATCTATACTGATCATAATGCCAAGAAAATTTTCAAAAATTAATATAGCAACAAAAATAATTGATTTGCGTAATACATCCTCATTAAAACTTTACATATACATCAATGGTTTTGTAAAATAAACATTCATAACATAATAATATAAAGAATTCATGAGACCAACGTTTTTCGTTTTATAAGAATCAGGAACTCTGTTACCATAATGTAACCAATTTATTCAGAAATTCTGCCAGGCTCATAGGAAAATTATTTTCTACCCTTTTAGTGCGCAAGAAAAACGTTGTTTTTTATAAAAAAAATTTTATTTATGTAATATTATTTGAATTATAAACAGTAAATAATGTATTGAGTATTATTCAAATATTGTAGATTATAAATTGAAGGACTTCTAAAAAAAAGGCTTCAAATTTACGTCAAAAGTAGCAAGGGGGAGGGCGGAAATTAAAATTTTTTTATTGGTAGCACTAAAGCTCTAAAGTAGCTATTAAATAAATAAAAAAAGTAAGGAAATCGGTTGACAAACAGAGGAGAAAATGGTTCTTAACTGCTTTGTCTTTACCTATTTTTTTTTCTTTTTTAACCGACTTCTACAAGGAGGAGGTTATCAGCTCATATATATTGCTGTTTGTTTGTTGATCGATAACTTCTCACTGTATGAACCGATTTTGATGATTTTTTTTTAATCGATCGAGGATGGTCTCTCATAAGGCTTTAGTTTCCCATAGGTCTCGTATCTTTGTCCGACCATATTCGATATAATTAGAGAAAAGCTTATGGGCAGAACTGTAGTGATTTTTTTATTTTTTCATCCATAACTTTTGACTAAATGAACCGATTTTGATGTTTTTTTAAAATCCATAGAGAGTCGTCGAACTCAAATATCGCACATCGATTTGACTACATTTGTTCTTTAGAAAGAACGTTATGGATGAAATATAAGTTTTTTTAAAATTTTAATAGGAAAAGCTTTGCTTGACATTTTTCTGTTGGGAAAATTATTGATAAATATGAAACACATTGTTTAAAAAGAGTTTGTTGCCATTAAGCAGTAATATTAAAAGCAATTATAATAAGACTTTGACTGAAGGCTTCTCTGAAGAGCAAAAGTTAAATCCAATGAGTTTGTTTGCTCTAGTGATCTTCGAAAATCGACTTCAAAATGGAATACATCATGCAAATGATTAGTTTTTAGTGCCATTCACTCAAAGAAGGTTTGCTCCTTGACATGGATTTTTAAAAAAGAGTATTTATATACAAAATGAATTTACGCTAGAAAAAATAAAATAAAATAATTTTTAGAAAAAATAGAACAGACTTCAAATTATAAATTGCACTAAAAAATAAATTCCTTCTTTAAACAATATCGATATGACCTTTAAACATAATTTTTGAAGTCGGTGCAAAAGTATGATAGACAAAATCTTTGGTAATCGTGAATCAATTACAAATATAAATAGCCCAGAGATTGAAACAGTTGCAATACACAGCAACACATTGTGTAATGGTCATCAGACTGCCATAATTTTGCGCCGACTTCAAAAGTTACGTTTAAAAGTTGTATTGATGTTATTTAAATTTATTTTTTACTTGTTAGCGCAATTTATAATTTGAAGTAGTTTCTATTTTTCCCAAAAAATATTTTTTAAGTTAAATATCTTTAAGAGCGTTTTGTGTTCCTATAATAAAATTTACAAAGCGAACTATATCAAGTTCTAAAATACTATTGATTTCAATTGCTTTTTTACCATAATAATTTTCTCAGCATATACTAATTATGTTTTTTGCTGTAAACTTTAACGTTCTTCCTTAAAAATTAAGTACATTATTATTTTTATGCTCACAAAAGTCATTAAAACGCATAAAGTTCAAAGGCAAAATTTCGATATAACGTAGTACTTTCTTTTTGAACTGCAAGTATAAACAAGAAGTTCCGTCTAGAACTATACGAGCCTACTTTCCCGTATACACCCAACTTCAAATTTATAACATAGCTATCACTTTCTCTCTCTTTCACATTTAGCTTTAGTTCTTAATTACTTCAAATATACTTTTTTCAACGGATAATACATATTCATTCACTCAGTCATTCATTCTTTCATTTATTCAGTCATTCATTTACTCATTCATGTAGTTATCACTAATTAATTTATTTTTTCATTCATTCACTCATTTAATTACTTTATCATGTATCCACTCATTTATTCATTCATTCTTTCTTTCACTCATTCATTTATTCATTCATTAATTCTTTCACTCTTTCATCGATTCAATCATTCATTCTTTCACTCATTCATTCACTCATTTTTTTATTTTTTGAGAAATGCCCTTAAAAATCCCGATCAAAAATTTCATAAGAAAACAGGCTTGTTCAGTTCTTGTTGAACTTCGTATCAGTACATGTTCTACAGCGTAATATCTTTCCGATAAAGTTTGTTGCGAGCCAATCCGTCGTTTAGATCAGGATTTATATGAGATTGAAATTTCCCGTAGGCGCTACTGTTAATTTGGTACCTTTTCATTACCAAGGCGCAAATCTCGCAGAGCAAAATTTTTGGCGACGAAACACGCAAAAGGATAACAGCGACGATATTCCGTTTGGCGTTAGTTACATCGTTTTTGGCGACTTTATCGCCTGCACCGGAATAATGGAAAAATGCCGCAATTTTTTTTTTTTTTTTGAACTGTTCAAAAATGAACAAAAACCTGTTCAAATCAATATTTCACACCGAGAACTTCTTCCAATAAGCTTGCAATAAGAACTTGGGTCTTGTGCCCAGAGTTTACATAATTTGCTTCAATTTTGTTCATAAGTGCTAATGTTAAAAAATTTTGAACTGTTCAAAATTGAACAAAAAAATGTTCAAATCAAAAAGTAAAATATGGAAATGAGATGTAATCGCCAAGATCTTTCGAATGCAAAAAGAATTTTTCGAATCGGACAATTCGTTCAAAAGTTATTAGGGGGGGACAGACCGACAGACAGACAGACCGACCGACACACTTTTTCCCCATCTCAAAACCCTACTTTCAAATTTTTTATTTTTCAATCTTTATTTAATTACTTAACTTATTTTTGACTTTTCTTGATTTCTAACGATATTTTCACGATACATTAAGCCTTCTTTCATGCTATATTATTATTTTTTTTACTTTTACGGGAAAGTAGGCTAAAAAAGCTTATGTAATATAGCGTGAAATATGTGACAAGGGGATAGAGAGGTATGTTGAAATGTAATATTTTGGAACAAAGGGGTTAGGGGCTCAAATATATTGAAAGAAGGTTGACATTATTCACGAATTGTGCTTTAGGTTATACAATCAACATTTTTTACAGTTTTAACTCTCATCAAATTACATGACCTTAAAAGACAAAAGAAATGATAAAAAGTTTTCTGTCTTTCTTTTTTTTTTTACTGAAGGTTTAGATCATTCTAGTTCATGAGAAATGGAAAAGATTTCGCAAAAGGTATTGACGTATTGACAACATTTTGACAAATTTTGCGACAAAATACCCCCAAGGGAAGCTATTGAAAAATGGAATGATCATGTTAACAATCCACGATATGCTGTGTCTAGCAAGTCTTTCAAATGTTCATTAAAAAGACCGCCTAGAAAATACCTGCTAAAAGATATCTGTTGTGTATCGAAGAGCAACGTGTTAATTTGAAAGGCTTTCAAATAACAGATTAAGATCTTTGCAGATAATTTTATTTTGGCCAACACATTTGGCGAAAATTTTCGCAAGAAATATTTTATTATTATCGCTTATTGAAAAGTCTTACGATAAAAAAAAGTTTCTAACAAACATGAAGCATCATTTAGCAGTAAATTTGACAAACAAAGATATAAAAACATAAACAGTACACATCATACTGTCAAGCAATATTTAGGGTCGATCCAAGAATAGTATGAATTTTGCCTTTGCGTATTTTAAGCAATAAAGCCTCTCTAAAAGTCATAGAGTAAATCATTGGGTTGCTATGTTCAAAATTTGTCTCCAAAGCACAATTAGCACCCTACTTTCGGATTTAACTAGAATTTCCTCACTTACTTGATACGTCTTCATCATCACTATCCAAAAAAGAATCATCTTCAACAAGATGAACCGTATCATCATAGTCTGTATGAGATCTTATCTGAAGAACTGACATTTACTTTGGCACTTTAAATAATATAAAACAAATAAAAAGAATAATGCTACAGACTAACAAATTTAATATTACATCCAAACGCATTGTAAAGCATCCGCTAAGTAAGACAGCAAATTTGCGTTTTCTTGCGATATTATAATCGCGCGTGCTGACGTGTGCTACTGATAGATAGTTTTTCCATCCTTTTTCCTACAGTTCAATCGCGCAATCGCGAGAAGTTACAGCAAACTACTCAACCCGTGTTCTGTGAAATTCTGAGTTAGTGCTTAATTTCTATTTGTCAACTCGATTATTTCTAAGCAAACCCGTGATTTTGTGTATTATATTTGTTCAATTCTCAATATGCAGTACTTGACCAATTTCCACCATTTTGTTTTTAGTGACTTTTCATAACAAAATAGTATTTGATGAATACATAGGCTTGCGCACCAGAGCCACTATGGTACCCCACATAGCTCGAAAGAACGAGGGCTAATACGAACCCGGTATAAATTTTGCGTTTTGCAAGCACTAATTCAGTAGGTACTTCAGATACCTTTAAAAAATTTCTTTCAGATTAATTCCTTAAAATTTTACGTGGGGAACATCTAAAACTCAGATCTTTTGTGTATAACTTAAACTCCTAGATCTCCCAGCAGTGGAGTAGCTAAGAGGGGGGCAGCCCGCCCCGGGTGTCACTCGTTCTGGGGTTCTCCCGGTCACAACGGGGGAACAATAAACCTTTAAAAGCTCTATATAATGAAACAAATACCTTAAACTAAATACCTTTTTTCTATCATTTTGTTTTCTACTTTTAACAGCAGAGTATTTAATTACAAAAATATTTCGAAGTGGTTCTTAACCGCTAAACACACCATTGCTGTCAAAAAATACTTTAAATATTATAACGCCCATGATACGAATGGAATTTATTTTTTCTTCTTTGAATAAAAAGTTATTACATTAAAATGCATGTTACACCCTTACATTATTTTTTTTCGTTGGTAGGGGGGGGGGGGTGACCGGTGACTCCATCGATACCCGCCCCGGGTATCACCTAAGCTAGCTACGCCACTGTCTCCAGGTACCCCAATGCTAAAGCTCTGCGGACGCTTATATGAGTAAATATAAGTTAAATGAATATTTGGAATTCCAGATTGTAAAAGCCAACCTGTAGTTAATTGACTAATGAAACGGAACAATGAAATTTATTGACTAACTAACTTTATAAGCGAAAATTGGCCTAAACGTTGGCGCCATGTTTTAAGCTGAAATTTCACCATACCGAATCATCCCGAGCCATTAATTTTGATTGAAACCTGTAATTTATGCGATTTGTGCTCGGGTAAAATACTTTTAACTTCGACACACGTTCAGTTTTCACCTTATAACGGAAAGAAGAAAAAAGTAGTAGCAGTAGCAGTGTCAGTAACATGCATGGTGGGCCGTGGGTAGCCTAGTGGTTAGCACGTCGGACTTCCACCTGGAAGGTCGCGCGTTCGATACCCACTGAAGACCACCATGTATACTTGGGGATATGTGCATGTAAAATCCGTAGACCCCACTACCTCTCCCCGTGCGTAAGCAATCCTAAGGCCTCGGCTAACAGGTAGGGGGTTTGGTGGAGAAAAGTAACATACATGGTCGTCATTTACGAGGGTCAAAACGGAGCAATTGCTTCCCCTGCCCTTATCCGTATGTATATGCATTTTGTTGTTTCTTAACACAATATACATTGAGATTCTCCCCCTCCTCTCCCTTTGAAAAATGAGAAATAACGGCGTAGGTAATTTTTTGGCCTATTTATGTATGTGTAACATTCATGGTTCGAAACACTAGTATTTCGATTGAAAATAGAATACATGCAGCAAAACTCCTTCTAACGGACGAACCTCTCAAAATTAAAAACCGTCCGCCTAGGACAATTTTTAATTCCTCGCCAATAAAACAGCAATGAATTTGACGTTGAACTTCCATATTAGAATTCTCCCCCTCCTCCCCCGTCAGGCTAAAATAGTCATTTGTCAGCATGTTCGTCTATCAATCATATTTTGATTAACAGAGAAATATCTCGCATAAATTTTTGGCATTAAATGTTAGATTTATGTGAAGTGCGGAAATGATTAAGTTGGCCTTTGAAAACAAACTGCTCTAAAAAGAAATGAAACGAGCATATTACACCGTCAGATATACAATAAATAATTTTTATCCGTTGCACCTAAAAGCTTTTGAATGAAAATTTTATTTTACGTTTGAAATTGCTATTAAGAAAATATAAGAATAACTACTTTTTTACCATCATGTTGGTGAAATTCCACGAAGAATTTCATTTATGCCTGAAATTAATCCAGCATTCGAAGATTAATTTTAATAAATTTACTACGTGTAAATGTTGTGAAGCACAAATTGCAGAATATATTGCGTGCATGTGTTTCGCGGTTGCAAGTATCCCCTTTTCAATGTTAATTAGTTTTTGAGCTTTAGAACGCGAGCAACAGTCGCAATGAAGCGACGAATAATTTTCACGTCTTGGTCAATCGAATGTTATATAAGTTTTTGGGATTTAGAGAAGCTCTAAGTACTTGCTCCGGCTCCAGTCCGTGCTCGAAAAGTTTTAATAGGTATTATATTATTTATTTATTCGTTTGGTTAATTTATCATTAGGTGATAAAAATTACTCATCAATTATTAATTTTTCAATAAATATTTTTACGAACTTTTAGGGGGACCGATAGGGTTCGAAATTAGCGGTGGCTAGTCGTATTTTGTGCTTAAAAATTCCCGTTTGACGACCGCGAGTTCACATCCAGTCATCACTTTGAGGCCTAACCTTTCATAAAACTTTTTAGTTTGACAACCAGTTTTTCACCAAGTCGCCATTTTATATATATATATATTTATTTTTTTTTTTTAAATCTGGTATAACTTTGTACAATTATATTTTTAACTTCACGAAGGAAGGAGGTTATACATTCATATTGTATGCATGTCGGTTTTTTTTTTTTTTTTTTTGTCTGTCCACTTATAACTTTTTACCGGATCAACCGATTTTCATGATTTTTTTTTTTTTATTTTAATCGATCGAGGGTGGTTTCCCATAGGTCCCATACCTTAGTTTGACCATATTCGATAATTAGAAAAAAAATTATGGGCAGAAATGTGGTCATATTTTTGCTTTTTCATCCTTAACGTTTGACTAAATGAACAGATTTTGATGATTTTTTTTTAATCGATAGAGGGAGCTTGGCTACATTTGTTTTTTAGAAAAAACGTTATGGGTGAAAAATAAGTATTTTTTCATTTTAATTGAAAAGGCTGGACATGATTTTTCTTTGTTGCGAAAATTGCTAAAGAACATGAAACTCATTGTTAAAAAAGAGTTTGTTGCGATTAAGATGGTTATATAAAAAGCACTAAAACAAGAAATAGACTGAAAGCTTCGCTGAAGAAGAAACTAAATCCAATCAGAAAATAGAATTGACTTCAACTATAAATTGCCTTAAAAAGTAAAAAATAAAATTATTCTTTAAACAACTTCGATACGACTTTTAAACATAATTTTTGAAGTCGGTGCAAAATTATGATGGATTTTGATGCATGATTCCTTTTGTAACTATGAATCAATTACAAATATAAATGGCGTAATGTTTGCAACAGTTTCAATGTAAAATAACGA
The DNA here is from genome assembly GCA_038502835.1 of Octonoba sinensis. Taxonomy (NCBI): domain Eukaryota; kingdom Metazoa; phylum Arthropoda; class Arachnida; order Araneae; family Uloboridae; genus Octonoba; species Octonoba sinensis. The sequence goes on along the minus strand of CM076606.1, from coordinate 7,544,615 downwards.
ATGGCGTAATGATAATTAGACTCATAATTTTGCACCGACTTCAAAAATTATGTTTAAAAGTCGTATCGAAGTTGTTTAAAGAATAATTTTATTTTTTACTTTTTAGCGCAATTTATAGTTTGAAGTCGGTTCTATTTTTTCCCAAAAATTATTTTATTATACATATATTTCATCTAATCTTCTGTATTTTGAATTTTAACTATACCTATTGAAGAGTATCGTAACTTTTTGACCAAAGTTTTGAATCGTGAATTTTTACTTACAAATGAAGTTTTGTAATTGACACTAGATTGTAAATAACACTTGAAAAACTAGTTAAACCAGTTAACCCATATTTTATTTTATTATGCACTGATTAAAATAAACCTTTATATTGATTCATAAACTTAAGTAAAATTAATTACTTCTCAAAAGTTACTAATTGAATTTAATTTTTGAACATTTTTCTCTTACTTATCAATAATTTTCTCAGTAAGGTTGTGATGTTTTGCGATATGTTTTTACAATTGCACAACTGTTTTCATAATTATGAGTTATGTCTGCCCAAGCGATTTGAATTAGTTTTAAATTACGCCTATACTCAACTGCAAAGTTTCTTGACTATGGAGAAATATGCTGAGAGCAAGCGAAGAAAGTAGTTCTCCGCGCGGTGTCCGATTCTCGTGTTAAACTAAGCACTTCGCTATAGAAATATGATCAGGTATTTTAATCTACACATGTATAGCGTTTATTTGTCATAATTTTCATAAAATGTTATATATTTTCAATTTTATGAGAAGCGTAACGCGAACTAACCTTCATTTAGAACTAACGCTCTAGCCAATAAGAGCTCACGAGCAGTTGGCGATCTTCCGATAAGCGGTTTGGCGAGATATGGAGTTGTTTATATTTATGTCTGCCTCGCTGACTTGTGACTTTGCTTAAAGCTAAACATTTTTTATTATTCTATTCGTTAATATAGTTACTATTATTATTATTGTTAATAGCGCTCTTTTTATTATTAATATATTCGTTAATATCGTTACTTTTATTATTTTTTTGTTAGTATCGCTCTTATTATTATTATTATATTCGTTAATATTGTTCTGAAAAATTAATCATTATTATTATAAGAATGGAATCTACTCCAAAATTGAATTTCAGTGTTAGATATCAAAACAGTCTCAAGTTATTCTTGAAGTATTATTAATATTTTTAAAACTGATAATCTTTCATGTATTTTAATCATGGTTTTAGTGTTGAAAAATTTAAACATTCAACAAAAACTACAAAATTAATGTATCCTTATTTACATATTTAATATATTTATCATGGTAACAATTATGCAAATTTGTATGCTCCATTTAGATGATGAATAATCAAAATTAAATGAGATAATTATACCTATATTTATTTCATTACTTCTCGTTATGTACCTCATCTTTGCTGTTGAGTGTAATTATGTGATTACTTAAAATCATTTAGATATTTTTGTTTTAAGATGTATTATAAGAGATTTAACTTTTCAAGACAAATTTGGTGTTTCAGTATATCTGCACCATTTGGGAAAAACTAGATAAGTCGATTTTTGGACAAAATGAGATAAAGACCCTGGGCAACCCATATTGGTGTCCTACACATCCTGTAAAAGTATGAAAGTCATAATGTCAGTGGCGTTCTCTAAAACCATTGTGCATTATTACACCATTTTAAAACCATAGTGCATTTCAAAATGCAGCTGTGATTAAAAATGTTTTTTTGATGTTTGTACAATATCTATCAGCATAAAAGAATTAAGAGTATAATTTCTCTCTTTTTTTGCCGAAAGGAATAACTTATGAGGAATATACATTTGATCCAAAAAAAAACGATTGGATAAAAAAATTAAGTTTTTAAATTTGTTTATTGTCTTTTTTTGATAAACAGACAAAAGAGTTTTCAAACATGCAATGTGCCAAATAGAGTGCTTAATCAGATTATTTGCCAAGCTGGTAGCTTGGCGTCTTTCGACCTTCCTCCTGCAACCCAACAGCCTCGCTTTTCACTCATTTCTTCGGCCGCGCGTTGTGACGTCATTGTCAAGAAACGTTACAGTCTAGTATAGCAGAACATTTTTGGCAACCGAAACAAAACAGCTAGGGGCCTAACTTTTACATCCTATAATTACAGTGTGCCGTTCGCCATTGTCCTCAGCGCTTTTTCTGTACCCGAAGTAAGCCTCCACCAGATGGCGCTCTATTCGACAGCGAGGTAAGTTCGAGCCCGCCGAAAGACGGCTTTGGGGCCAGCTGCTACGATTAAAGGCCCTGTGTAACCAAAAGTCTTTCGTTCAACCGATTGTCATTCAGAAAGTGACAAGTGACACTGATGCACTAACATGGATTGATTGCTGTTAACTATTTTCAGATTAGTTTTTTCCCTAAGGAAGCAGGAAATGAAATAAATATCTCACTCATTCGAACTTTGAAATACGAACAACTTTCATTTTTTTTATTCTATAAAATAAATAAATGAAAATGATTTTGTAAGAAATATCCATTTTTGGTTTTTGTAAACTTATGTGTGATACATCGGTTTAATTCTGACCACCTCAAAGAAAACAAGAATTTCTAAAGGGCAAAGTCTTGCAATGCTATAATAAATGTCTGGTTTTTTAAATCTGCATCCGAACAGAATAATTTGCTTTCGAAAGTATCGCTTTTTTTTTTTTTTTTTTTTTGGCTCTCATATTGGTGAACTAAATGTGGGTTGGAATACATTCGCTATTTGAAAATATCTGTTCGCTAATACAGTAATAACAAATCTCATCGAACTTCGTGAAAATAAATTTTATTTCACAGTAATTTTGAGGTTGATTCGTTTGCCGTAAAAGTTTATCTGTTATGCGAAAGAAAAATGCACAAAGTTTTGAAATATACTTTGTGGTTTTGAGTTACACCTAAAGTAATCGATTTTTAACTAAATTTAACTTAAAAGGTATTGCTATTGATATGCAGTTCTTTTTGCGTCCCACCTTACCTTTTCCGCAAGTTATGTTTTTCCAATCTACGGATTCATTGCCAAAAGTTCATGAACGCATTACTAATATTATTATGTATTATTGTTATTGAAAAAAAACCTTCACACTGCTTTTTCACATAAAGTCTGTTAAACTGTTCACTTTCGTTTTTCTATTCGCCCATATGACAAACTGAAATTTTTACTTTTTTTTACTTACAGAAGTTACATTTATTTGATTTGCTAAAATTTTCGAAAAAGGCGGATTCATACATTTTAAGTTACACTGAGCACTTCTGGACACGTGTGAAATATATACGTATGGCATTTGTGTGTGTCTGTAAATGATAACCATTTTGTTGTGAGCACCGTAATTAAAAATGTTTAAAAAAATGAACGAAATACGATACACACGTAAGCTATACGGGTAAGAGCTGGTGGTGAAAAATTGGTAATAGCCACTAGCGTAGATGAGGGGGGGGGGGGGAATTCTCCCCTCCAAATGGTGACTTATGTATGGGAGGGTTTAGAGCTTAGACCATAAACTAGATAGACAAGGTCTGGGGGCGTGGTCGGTAAGCAGGAGTCTTTCCCCGGAAAACAGGTGATGGAGTCCATCGCTGAGAGAGGGCTTCGTCGTGCCATGTTAATTCTCGTAGAGATTCGAAGAGTGATTTATTTTAATTTCTTATTGTATGACAGACACATTTTAGCACAATTATTTTCTATCACACGCAAGGAAACAGTTCATAGATTAATGGACAAGTGTTTTTTTATTGGTATTATCAATAATTAGTTAGTAATAGTGATTTGAAAATGATCTTATATATTGAGCTCATTGAGAGTAGGAGTTAGTTTCTTGCCCTCTTTTGTGAAACTTAATGTCATACAGTAAAGCTTTTTGCAATGAATACAATTCGTATTGCTTTTACAAGGTTTTTAACTGACTTCAACCTCATTATGTCTTGCCCTTGAGATATCAATGCAAAAAGTAAACACATTTGTAATATTACGTTAATAAGCCAAACATCAAATATACCTATTCTTTTCTTTTTCAGTTCATTGAAAAATAAGGAAGGAAAAACAAAAGCGTTTAAGCTGTTTTTCTTTTCAAAATCTGAAATAAATTTAAAGAAAGCAACAGCATGAAGAAAAAATTTTAGTTTTGAAAATAGTTTTTTAAATTTTTTAAGTTCAAAAAATTATTTTCTTTAGAAAATTGTCAGTTAAAACTTTAATGTTTCTCCGATACAGTTCGTAAATCTAAAATTAATAGTCATGTGACATTAGCCTGTAGGACTGAAAACATCGGATTGGGATCATTCATAAATGATGTCACGCTTCGAGGGGGAGGGTGGTTCGTGAAATTGTGACAAGGGGTGGGGAGGGGGTATGTTGAAGTGTGACACTTTGTGACAAAGGGGGGAGGGAGTCAAATAAATGGGAAAAAAGCGTGACATCATTTATGGACGGCCCCATTGTACCGTTAATTAAAATGCGATTGTTTTTTTAATTAATTACAGAAGATGAAGTTTGTCCTAAGATTGCAAACAAACGGAATAAATTAATTTATTATCTAAGTGTTGTGCAATACAGTCAGAAATACAATATGTATGTAATATATTGGTAAGGGGGAAGCATGAAATGCATTTTAAACATAATTCTGAAAATTTAACAATTTTACTTACATTATTAAAAGTAGAGAATAAAAAATAAACTGGAGCGAACACAGACATATGTATACTTGGTGATGCAACGAACGTTCGGCCTTTCTGCGAGTATGTTTCAAGCATCGTTCATGTCTTTTAAGATTTAATATTATTGAAATGTTAATTTCAACGTTGCATTTATTATTTAGGGGGCGGGTATTATTAATAAAGCAGAATGGAATTTAACTACTGGAAAAAATAGTTTAATTTCTATTGAAAATTGCTCTTGATTTTTAAATAAAATTAATTTTGTGTATTTGTTACGCATTTTTGGTATTCTTTGATATTATTTTAGAAATGGTGTAGTCATATTTTTAAGTATTTCTCAACAATTGCTTTAGTTAATTTATATATATGACTTTCTTGTTCTTCATAATCAAGAATACGATACTCTAACGATTTAAAAATAAAATTAAAATTTACGCTTTTCATTGTTAATATTGCTATTATGTTTAATAAATCAGGTTAGTGCTTTTGGGCACAGAATGAGTCTTGGTCGTTTGCCTGAAAGCAATCTCAGCTCTTTTACAGATCAGAAGCAAGTTCAGAAATTGAGAAGACTCACCCACGTGGTATAGGACGGCGAAAAGCTTTGATCTCCGACCCCTGTCAGTCAAACTGGTCCCCACTATTCCTGCTTAGGAACTAACAATGGCGAGTGAATAGAAGGGCTCGTCTAGTTACTATATGGTCTAAGGTTTAGAGGGAGGGGCAGGGACGTAACTAGAGGGGGGCAGACAGAGCGTAAGCCCCGGGCGCCAGAGTATTTTAGGGGCGCCAAATTGACTAACTGTGTGTGTTTACCTAAATACATATTAATTTTTGTTTATATAAGGGGGGAGGGGGCGCTAAATCCTGGTCTTGCCCCAGTTAGAAAATGATCTAGTTACGTCCCTGGGGAGGGATGTAAAACCAGTAATGGAGCAGTAATAATCCCCGAAGACCCCCCCCCCCACCCCCCAAATAAGGGTCTAAACCAATGGCTGTTACTTATTTTCGGGTGGTACAAAGAACCGTACCTTGAATTTTTCCGAGGCGGAGCGAAACTGAAAAATGCCGCCCCCCTCCATCCTATTATTGTTGATATTTCATATAACTTTAATGCGTTGGCCCTTTTTTTTATAGGATTTTTAACTTTGGGGTCACTCATAAACCCATAAAACTTTCGTTTTAATTTTATAATGTTCCCACGACTTGTAACTTTCTACTCAACATTAGGGGCTAGAACCATATGAAGGGAGCGGAGATATGAAATTCTGACAGTTGAGGGTCCGGGAGATTCTCCCCCCCCCCCCGGGTAAAATTTTGAAAACTATATGCAAACTGATGCATTTTGAGGCTTTATAAGAGATGAATTTGGAACTACAAAAATATTTGAAAAAAAAAGCACAACTTTTTAAAATTTTACCGCTCTTACACATAAGATGCAGAACAAAATGGGCATTTTTTTTTTAAATCCAGGGAACCCCCCCCCCCCCCTCTTAGTAACGCCCATATTGAAGAGCCACGGGTCTGCCTTCTTAAACGACACATACAAACTCCTCTCCCTCCAAGGAAGCTTTGAAAATTTGTTTAATAAAACTATTGTATTATTTGATCATAGCTTTGGTTCAAGATTTTTTTTATTACATATTTGTTTCTATTTTGGTTTAGTATGTAACTGAAACTTGACCAACATTTTGTGTATCATAATGTGACAAAGGTACCCGCCAGAGGGGGCGGGGGATTTGGGGGGGGGGGTTCAATTTTTTTAACAAAATTCTACATTTGTCTGGAACTACAAAAAGTTTTAAAAGATGTGACTCAAATATTAAATTTTATATATGAAACAAAGTGGCTGAGCGGTCAAATCGACTGGCTCCGGTGCCTTCCTGCGCGGAGAGAAAGAGGCGTGGGTTCGAGTCCCACCTTTGCCATGGGTGTATTTCCTTCTTTGTATATTAAAATCTGTTGTGCTGTCTTGTTCTATCTGTTCTTTCCTCTCAAATCACCACATCCGGTTAAACCCTCGTCAGGGTAGGTACGGTGGTAATTGATGAGGTATAAATAAATAATAAATAAATATATGAAACAATATTGACGTTAAAGAAGAAGAAACGTAATATCAAAATGAAATTGTTCTTGTCATAACAACAAAATAAATTTAAAGCTAAGCTTTTTGCTATGGTTCAAGATTTTTTTAATTATTTGTTTCTGTTTTGGTTCAGTATGTAACTGAAACTTGAAAAACATTTTGTGTATCATAATGTGACAAAGGTACCCACCAGAGGGGGCGGGGGATTTGGGGGGGGGGGGTGTTCAGTTTTTTTAACAAAATTCTACATTTGTCTGGAACTACAAAAAGTTTTAAAAGATGTGACTCAAATATTCAATTTTATATATGAAACAATATTGACGTTAAAGAAGAAAAAATGTAATATCAAAATGAAATTGTGCTTGTCATAACAACAAAATAAATTTAAAGCTAAGCTTTTGCTTTGGTTCAAGATTTTTTTAATTATTCGTTTCTATTTTGGTTTTGTATGTAATTGAAACTTGACCAAAACTTTGTGCATCATAATGTGTTTTTAAATAAATGTAAATTTTAAAAAAAATAATTAAATCTATATTTAAAAAAAAAAATCTAACACAAAATTTTAAGCATGCAGTTCATTTAAAAAATGACATTGCAAGTGTTTATTTTATTTTTTTTAAATATACATCAGATTGCAATGTGCTTTTTAAAGTTAATTTTTATTTATTTATTCATGCTAAAATATAGTACATAGACATATAGCCTTTCTAATTTTAGGTAATATGAGCATAATAATGCAATTATTTTCAACAGCTCATTCACACTATATTGGACTAAAAAAGATTTGTCTTTAAAATGTATAACAATATTCTCTTAACAAAATACATGGTTTTCATTTAAGACTGCTTCCGAAAACTAAATAAAAACATTTTTCATGCTTGTGTTCACCTAAACGACAGCCGTCTATTTATTGCTCCAAATTCTTTTATAGAACAGATAATTGAATATTTTTTTAAAAATCATATTTTTTGCACCTCCTTTTTGTAGTACTGAAAAAAGTGCGAAAACTAAGGCGAGTAAATGATTCTTTAACGTTCGCTCTGCTAATCAGCTACCTCGCTGTCGATGCTAGCGCCACCTACTGGTGGCTTAGTTTCGTTTTCAACATTTTCGCTCCGAACGGCACACTAGGTATTCTAGCCACTGTACTATAATTTCTAACCAGTTTCTAACCCTGGTACCGATGTTGTTTCTCGCCATCTTGGCGACTTTCCGATCACGTTAGATAATCCTAGTTTTAGCTGGAATTTTCTGAAATGTTCATGTCGCGTTATTCGCGATGTTATATAAAAAGCTCTGGCACGAAGTTTGGGAGTGTTCATTTTAGTTTCAGACTTTGGCTAGTGCCTGTCAGTCTAAAATGAAAATAAAAACTAATAAAGGAATTTAATAGCGGAAATTTGCAATTTTCGTACTCGTACTTGAGAATGGTTCATTGAGATTGCGATCGCGATTTGTGTGAAGGGTTCGTTTTTGGTTTGCGACTTCAATTGATGGCCATCATTAATGGCCAAGTGATAATTAAAAAAATGAAAGTCGCCAATTTTGGCGACCGACATGACATTTTGCTGTCTCCCAATAAAAATTTATAGTCGCCAATGGCGAGTGACAACCTCTACTCTAAGCCTTTAATTGGGGTATTGCCTTATCACTCGTCTGCTTAATCACTATCAAAAGCATTCCGGTCCCTTGAATGACGTTATAATACAGTTCCTATACACTTGTACACTTTCCTATATTTTTTTCTATATAAGATAATGTAAAAATCAATGGACCCAATACCTCAGTGGATAAATGGCTGCCCTCATAATATCTCCATTTGAAGGAGTCTGAAAGCAGTACTATTTCATAATAACAATAAGTAGAAAAAGCTGGCAGGCTTTTTCTGGTTTAAACTGCTTTTTTTTTAAAAAAAAACCCAAATTTTTTTTAATAAAATCCGGCTTTTATTAAGAAAAAAATTTTTTTTTTCAAAAATATTAAAAGAAAAATTATATATTTACGATTAATATATAATTTCCTGATTTCAGTTTAATTCTGGCAAAATATATGAATTGTTTGTGAAAAAACCTTGATACAAAAAAAAAAAAAAAAAAAAAAGGATTGTACTTTTCATTGCAGTTCTTAAAATAACACAAAAATAGGTATTCAAAATTAAAAGTTTTTTTTCTTAGGCTGTATTATGAATGAATTTGAACTGTGATGAAAAAACATATATAAATGATAGAGAGAGGTCTAAACTGTTTTTCACTGAATTTATTTAAAAAATTAAGTTTTTCCCCACTGTAGTCTATGAATGCATAAATGATGATGAAGTTATTAGTTTTTTAAGGCATTACAAGAAAAATTAAGGCCATGAATTACGATGAAATTTAAGAGTTTTTTTAAGGGCCCCTCAGACAGTTTTACAGTTTATGGACCTTTTAAGGATTGTTTTAAAGCATCGGTCGGCAACGTAAATTAGCTGAAGATCTACTTTTCAAGTACGGTAAACGCCAAGATCAACTCAGAGGACGGGAGGGGGGAGGTACATGCACTATTAATAATTAATAGAACAAGTTGGGGCTGCGCCTGTTTTCAAATTATAGGTTAATTCCTATCAGAACAGGTTTTGATGCTTATAAAATACTTTAAAATTTCTAAAATGTTACTGTGTTAACAATCGTCAACTCGCATTAAAAAAAAAAAAAAAAAAAACTCATTACTAACAATTTCTTTTAAATTTGATAAAATACTGGAATTTTGTTTTGTTTTGTAAATAAAACACACATGTGTAACGCCGTTACATATTTTAATTAACTCACCGAGAGCATAGCTATATATGTGACGACTGACATATTCAATATGGTTGGCAAGTTTTTTTACATCCGACAAATGGTTTGACAAATTAATAAGCATTTTCTGAAGAAAGAAAAAGGTTTGCCTTCTGATCCAAAAGTCATTTGATTTTTTTTCTTTTCAAAACTGTCCCGCGATCGACCGAAAATGGGCTCGAGATTGACCGGTCGATCAGTTTTAAAGGCACGTAAGAACCCTGATAACGTGCATATATATAAGACAATACTTACACCAAAAACCATTGTATCATTTTTTTCCAAAAATCATTGCTCATATCTTGAGTTGTTTCACTCAACTATAAAAAATACAATACTTATGTTATGAACAAAATAACAAAGTATTCACAGAAAAATAATAGATAAATTAAAAGGAAAAAATTTACATCAGGAAACTTATAAATCTTATAAACATTTCAACACATGTATATTTAACACAAAATTAGGTTTTATTATCAGATTTATCTACATAACATCCATAGAAATTCACCAGAATATAATAAAGAATACATGATCTTGATTAGGAAAACATGTAACAGTTATTAGAGTTATTTTTAAACCTTTAACCTTTTTTGTTAAGGTAATATTCTTTAATTCAGTTGTTCAAAAAATTAAATTTGCATTCTGCATTAATTTTTAAATGACATCTTTGAAATATATCATAGATTTTAGTAGAAAATAAGTGAACGATGAATTACTTTTCATATGAAAGTAAATTATGACTTACTAATTCGATTCTAAACTTATATAAAAGATGGAAATTAAGCATGTATATAAAGATATACTACATATATCAAATATTTCATACAAGTATGATAAGAACATTGTAAACTACGCATTGTTAAGAGAAGCTTTCTTTTGTAGTCGAAGACTGCGGTATGTATTGCACAGAGCTTTCAGTTCATTTTGCAATGTCACAATTTTTACGGCTGTACTGATGGATTCTTGAAAATTGGTTTGACATTTTCTAAATTCACTTGGAACTAAAATTCCAAACCAATGTAATGGATCAATTTTATTCGAGACAGATGTGTTTGTGTTTACATTCGATGGTGATGATACACCTTCGTTACTTATAGAGAAATTTTTAAAATCATGTGTTGATTCATTCTTATTTTTCCCTTTTTTAGAAGGTCTGAATCTAAGATTTTCAGCATTACTATTATCATCATCTGAGAATGTCTCTAAAAGTCTATAGCTAATAAATTCTTTCCCATCCCCTTTTACAATAGAAGAAATGACTTTTCTTGTTGCGAGCAGCTTAGATTCGTTAACTTGAAGAATACTAATTTCTTGACCCCGCATCAAATATCGTGACTTCGCCATGTGTATATAACCGTCTTGTAAATCTTTATCTAAGTTTATTCTTTCTGAAATAATACTTTTCATAGTTTTTAAAATGCACAAAGCTAAATTATCAAGCTTTTCGCAAACTGATAAATTTTCCTCACTAATCGCCGCCATGTTTGAAATTTTATAAACAAATGTTCTTGTTGAGTTGGTGAATGCTGTGCCTATCAGCATTATTATTTATTTTTTAAAAGAAAATTTAAATTCTAAAATGTGGTGAAGGTAATTAGTTTTTTTTTTCTCATTGATTTTCAAATACAAAACGAATCATATCATTGAATAAATATAAAGTAGAGAGTATTTGAAGAAGAAGAAGTAAGAAGGGACTACGACCTTGGGAAGTCGTGACGTTGCGTGAGCCCGGGAAATGTTTTCGTTGCCGTGGACAACACGTTCAATCGCCGCGAAATTCAACTAACGGCTGCTTCTATGGCGGGGTCATTTCTGATGAGTAATCTGGAATACTATGCATGATTAAGAACTAGTTTTGAGATAAGGCAATAAACAGCCTTTCTTTCTTCTTCCCTCCAGTGAGCCTAAAATCTAGATGTTTGAAAACTTTTGATAAGAATTTTGATTCCTGAAATGGTAAGTCAAGAACACCTCTTCTTTTCTTTTAATTTTTGATATAAATTGTATTACGATATGATTGAATCATTATTGCTCTGAAAAATACTCTGAATATGGAATGCCTTTTGCAAGTATTTTTTTGTTTTTGCATGTTATCTCGCAATGCACAAAAACTCCCTTATGAATTAATTGTTATTGTTCGGAATGACTTAACCGATTGTACATCACTCGCTACAGCTGCAATTTAAAAGACTTAAAACGTATTTTATTTGACTTATTGTTTAAGCTGAAGCAAGTCCTTATTTGCAATAAGAAAATACACAATTTAACTTAAGGGTCATTTCACAATATTTGGCTTCAAAATTTTGGGGGGGGGGGGGGGGAATATCTCGTAAAAAGTTATGGCATTGTATGTCCTATTAAAGCTTGCATTTTTTTTAACACGGTCCGGTTTTTGTGAATTTTAAAGAGATTTTGGTGAAAAATTGAAAAGTTAAATGTATAGTGATGAAAAATTTCATTACTGTTTGCCTCTTTTTTAATAAATAATGGTGTTAAAAGTTCGATTTAGAAGCTTGAAATTTTGTTTAAGGGTCCGGAAACAGACCTCAATTTCCTCTGGTGGGACCTCTATCTTAGAATGATCTTCCAATAAGATTTTGTGATAAAATTTTTCTCATTTTAGCATAAAAAGAATTGCAACTCCTTGGTTGTAGTCTCATGAAAAAATGTTATATATTTGCAGAATACCTTAAATTAGCTGAAGATCTGTTGCAGAATAATAAAACATTCTGATTCAATGGTAAGGTTCTCTTGACATCTTCTAATATTAAAAAAATTACACTTATTTACTGTTAAATATACAAAATATTCCCCCACACTCTTCGCTTTTAAACAAGCAAAATGAATTCAATTTGGGCTCAGAAATTTTGCAGCAATTTTAACTTAAAATTAAGTTTTAAGACAAAAATGGAACAAAACATATATATCTACTTGGTTATACAATTGTATTGCATGTGACTAGGGATGAAACGGATATCCGGAAATAATCCGATCAATCCGGCTTGTGACTAAATTATCCGGTATCCGATCCGGCCCTGCAAAAAATATTCCAATATCCGGCATGTTAAGAAATGTATCTGGCAGGGTATCCGGTTGAGCATCCGGCAGTAATTTGGGGAGGAAAATTTTCCATTAGGTCCTTCCAGAAAATTTTCAGTGCCAAATAAAGTAACTTTATGCCAAAAATTTGCATGACATAAAACTTTTGATATTGCCTTTCATTGATCAACTTCAGCTTTTCAAGCAAAAATAACAGGTTATGACTTCAACTTTCTACTGAATATTTATCGGAATAAATTTCCACATACTTTTACTTAATGTTATTAGGTTGCATCAGTTTTAACTAAAAATAGGGCATTTCCCACTTTAAATAATGAAAAAGCACTCACAGAAAATGAAAAGGCTTTTTCTAAAGTAAAAAGTAATGAGATGTGTAAGAACCTAATAGGCCAGCACTAGTAGCTTGAATTATTAACCCTTTCAGTCCCAAGCCAATCTAAAATTCTATTAAGTTTAATGACGTTCATTTGGTATCGTATCAAATGCATCTTCAAAGGTCGATAATTAAAATAAGGGATATGATTTTTGTGTTAAACTTTATGATGCTCATTTTGCATCATTTGGTTGGTCTGCTTTAGAGACTGAACAAGAGGAAGGAAAGTTAAGAATATGATGATGTCAAATGGCATCTCTGGGATTGAAAGGGTTAAGATACTTTTCCTCATACACAACAGTAAATTGCAATCTTAGAAAGTTTTCCACCTATTCTCTGGTTTATGATTAATCACTTGTTTTTGAATTCCGCTTTCTTTCCATGTTAATTCTGCTCCTTCAATCCTCATGAAACATGGAATTTTGCGCCTCATGAGAATTATGCTCATAGACGAAAGGTAAAGTTAGACAATGTTCAACTGGTCTCAAATTTGGATAAACAGAGCTAATTTTGCTTAACAGTGATGGTAATAGAGGCACCAAATTAAGGTCTTCTCATCCCTGCCACTTTTTTTTCTAATCTAATCTAATTGAAGTACATTTATTTTCCAGTTCGTGTGCTTAGTCTCGGGACTCGCTTATGAACTGTCGTCCAATATGACAGATAGCACAAGACAATACATGAAAGATTTTATTACATCACAAAGAAAGGAAATAACAGAAATACACCCAGGGCAAGGTGGGAATCGAACCCACGACCTCGTTACTGCGCGCAAGCAGCGGGCGGAAACTGGTACTAAGACCGCTCGGCCACCGAGGCCCCCACTTTTTTTTTAGACTTGAAAATTTGCTGTTTTCTGCTTTCTGTCTTGCCTAAAAAGAGCATGCAAGTTGTCTGCATAAATAGTTTCTGATTATGATCACTTCTGTCCCCTCTTGCTACATCTAGGAGTGGAAACTCTGCACCAATTTTCAATCCCTGATACATCCGATACAAAAATAGCTAAACTCACAGTTTTGTGCCAGAATTGCGATTTTAAATTCTAAAAGTGTGTAATAGGTAAAAAATATCAGTTAATTGCATTCCTTGTCTCTAAAAGCCACATAAAAATAAATAATAATAAAAAAAAACATTTATGCACTTTTTAGGGTTATGAAATGAGAAGGTATCATGACCACTCCCGCTGAAATGTTATTCAGTTTTAAGTTCTTTTCTATCAGTGCACATGTACATTCTCTAGTTCTTCCACTACATTTTCATTAGTTTTGCAAAATATCAGTAACGATATATTTTTTTTTGGAAATGTCAGTTTGAACATGTTTCTTGCTGAAAGTGGCATGCCATGTTTGAGATTTCAATCCCTTTGCATCCTATAAACGTTTCAATTATATTGTAAGTTGAAAGTTAATTTAACATTAGCTACTTTAAATTGATTTTTTGTTATTTAATTGTTAATAGTTTGTTATTTTATTAAAATGATGCTTAATTTTCATTAACAAATTAAATACAAATGAAAGACAAGTGAAACCATTTGTATTTTACAAATGTCTTACTTTTAATTTATTCCTATTGAGGTATTTTAAAGCTATAACATGGGGAAAATATGTGAACTTTTTCCTACTATAGTCGCGCCAATTTATGATGGAAACAAATAGACCCAAGGAAAGTTTTGTTGTTACCATAATTTTGTTATAAAATATAAAGAACACTACGCAGTAAAATAAGGGGAATGGAAATTATTATAACCGTAAAGTTCACTTTATACCTGGTAGCAGAAATTGCTCAGTGCCGCAGATTTATCTCAAAGCTTGCAGATTAATTAGCCACCTTTCAAAAATATTTTTACTACTAGTTAGTTTTTTCCTATTACAGCAAAATGCTAATATTGTGCATGACACATGGCTATAAAAAAAAACATAAAAATAAGCTGAAAATAAATTGTTTTTAATGTATAAAAGGCAGATGTGAGTTATTGTGTAAACTTTTCAAAATAACAAAATGCTTTTAGCTTTGAAGATTTGAGGAATTTCAGTTTTTTTTAACATAGTTTTTCAACTAGTTTTTAGCTAAGTTTCACTGTTTACATCGGAAAACTTGCGCAGATTTTAGGTCCGCGGATTTGAGACAGTTGACTATATGAAAAAATAAGTAAATACGTAACATAACTAGAAGCAAAAAAAAAAGCAGCTGGATATTTGACGGATATAGAAAAAGTGCAGGATATCTTTAATCCAGTATCCGGCAAAAACCCTATCCAGTTTATCCCTACGTGAGACTAAATTTAAATTTCTAATAGAATAATTTAAAATTAGAATAAGAAATATATAGTATATCAATATTTTTAATATGCTAACAATGAGGTTATGTTACTATATGCAACTGTTTTAGGTAAAAGGGAGAGTGCATTTGTGCGATTAGTTTATTTTTGCCTTAAATCCAGGGTTGGAAAAAAAACTGGGTTTTTTGAGGGGGTGCTTTTTGGGGTTTTTTTCCCCTAAATTGGCCCAAAAACCAAAGAAAATTTTGTGGGACAAAACCTGCTTGGGTTTTTCAGGTTGGGCAAAATCAAGCCATCCCTGCTTGTAGTACTTATTGTCAAAAGGAAGAAGTTTATTTTAATACATTTTATTTACATTACACACATTTTTATTTTAACAAATATGCCAAAGTAATCGTTGCATTATTTAAAAAATATTCTTTATCATTCATATTTGTTTCGAAGTGTTGGTCATAAGTGTTGGTTGATTCTCCTTGTAGATAAAATGAACAGCATAAAAAGAAAACAAAGTCATATCGGCTCATGCTGTAGTCCAAGAAAAGAAGAATTCTATAGTGATGCTGGAAAAGAAAATATTCCGCCAGAAGTTTTAAATAATGATGGCGAGCAGATGAGTGAAACAAGTTTTGATAACAAAATAAATTGTTGTAAAGCAACTCCGAAAAAGTTGAAGAAAAATGTAGATGAACCAGTTACACCAAATACTAACTTCAAACTGCTAACATCTTTAGCTGCAGCTCTTGATTATGCCATCTGCAGCACACCAAAGGTTTGTGAACTTATTTATTTCATGTTTTCCCAATATTTGATTTTAGACTCCCATTATGTAGTCTCCAAATTTTACTTTTTTTTTTTTTTTTTATGTTTCTGGATTTATTGTGAATATCTCCTGATTTTATACTAAAAAAAATTAACATGAATATTAATGAATTCCTGGATAATAATGATACTTCAATAAAAAGTGGTAGAAGCAGTTTTGTCAGTCAATTTGAACAATGTGTGAACACTTTTTTGTGCAGTTTTGAACAGTTCAAGAAATCTTAACCAGGGTTGGCAAAGTTTTAGACACTATGGTAAAAACTATGGTTTTTACCGTCCTGTCTAAAGCCCATGTGTCCAAAACTGTCTAAAACTATATTTTTCAATAAAATTGTATATAATTAAAGGAATGCAATAATTAACAAATTAATGCAATAAATATTAATTTATTTTTATTAAAGCTTTATTTACTGAATGTGAATAGTTTTTAAAAAAATATGTTTAATTTTTTAAAAAAAACTAATACATATCATGGTTCGAAAATCTCAAAAATCTGTTAGTTATTGGCATGTTTTATTTTTGTGGTACATTATCATGAATTTCTCTTTTAATTAGTATTTTTTTAAAAGTGCTTAAAAAAATAGTTTCACTCAACAGAATTGTCTAAAGTTAAATTTTTTAGCATGGTAAAAATAAGAGTTTTCACACAACAGAACTATTGGCTAAATTTAATTGCTTTTAGCATAGTAAAAATGATAGTTTTGACACATCATAACTATTGGCTAAATTTAATATTTTAACGTAATATAAATAAAAGTAATACATTACCGAACCCCAAATTCAGAATCCCGAAATTCGGAAAATCCTAAAATTCAGCACTTTTTCCAAAAAAAAAAAAAAAAAAATTTTTCCGAGAAGTATTATTTAAGAAGTTGTCAAAACAACAAATGCCAATATATTTTAATTCAAATAGAAGTGATCTTGCCTATATTTTGGCAAATTACAGAAGCTAAATTTAGTAGGAGACCGATCTAGTTCCTGAGAACCCTTCTCCTAAACCATGTTGAAAAGCGAAAATAAGGTTTTTTTGGACAGGAAGAGGTTATTGCAATGTCTATTCATCAATTTATCAACACTTCTGCTTTCACAATGAAGCAAGGTCACGTGCATACGAACTTGGTACTACAGCGATGAAGATCTTATCTTAGATCATATATAGTTTATGGCCTAAGATGAAAATGCAGTGGCTCCTGAGGGAGAGGTGAACTAAAGGACGAAATTCTAGCTCTCCCCTTCTTTCCCGTGGAGCTAATTCGCCAATGGTTACTCTTTTTTTCTTTGGAGGGGTGATCAATTCAGACATAGGAGGTATGCTAATGAGCATTGGTACTTTCATATGCATCGTTTTTTCGATCCTGGTTTTATGGAAAGATTAATTTTTTGCAATCGTAAATTCTGGAACGAATTTATTCTAGAATAAAATGCCCTTTTGGAGAAGAAGATTATTTTAAAAAGTGTATGCAATTCCACCTTTTTGCTCTAAGGTCAACATTAGAAATAACTGGTCCTTTAGTGGTTTGAATTTGTTTTACTATAAATACAAACCTTTTCAGGGACCAAGGAAGATTCTCCTTTTCCACTCCTTTTTTTGATTTTGTCCTCTGTGAATAGAATGAAAGAAGATGTCTACATTCACAAAGGGCTTAAATTGTTTAATAATCCCACAAAATGAAGAAGTTGTCAATCTTTCCCCCATGTTATTATATATGATAAATAGGGCTCCTAGATTCTTCTTTTCATTGATGGGGATAAGATGGCAGTACTCTCTTTAGTTTGTATTGAATTATCAGTTTAGAATAGTTTCATTTCGAGATGTTTTGAACGCGTGTCCGCTAGTTGCGGGACAAACGAACTTTTTTTGAGTGGGATTTCAAAAAATATTGCGGGAATCGTGCAGCTTAGCGCAAACCCTGCTTATTTACTTAGCAGTTGAGAAAATTGCAATTTGATGGAAATTGCGTATGTTTAGTGTTGTCTGCTTAAGTCCGCCATTTTTGGTCCCGCAAATCCGCCATTTTGGATCGGATTCCGAAATTTGGCAAATTCCAAAATTCGGCATGGAGACGGTCCCGAGCATGCCGAATTTGGGGTTCGGTACTGTAATAAAATTTAATTGAAAAATATTATTTATTAACATTGCTTATAAAATGTGCAACAATTAAAAACAGAAAAATTTTCAAAATACCCAATTTGGGAGTTTTGGACAGTTTAAGACGGTAAAAACCACCTGTCCTGTCCGAAACTAGTTTTGGACGTCCAAAACCCCAACCCTGATCTTAACATATTAGCACTTATGGGCATTGTATCGCAAAGATAATTAGCAAAAAACTACACTTCAGCACATGCTATATACATCGGCATATTGAGATTGAATGCTCATCACAAACTGGGTTTCCACAAGTGTGTGTTGGATTTTTTTCGTTTTTCTCCGAAGCTTCTTGAGAGCAGAAACATATATTTGGCGAACTCCAACAACTCATTTTCTTCCACTTGGCTCACATGCTGGAAAATTTGGTAGTACTGGAGCTGGACGGCATAGCAGTCCATACTCTGAAAAATTGAAAATATTTTCTACACCTGATTTGGTAGAAAAATGTTGCATGGGCTGAATATTTGTTGACCGATCTCGAATTGCTGGAAGCTTTTGCGTTACTGACGCAAAAATACACGACGGTCACTCTTTTTATGGCTATCCATATTGGCATTCTCTTTTATATATGGAATAAGCAGCTAA
Organism: Octonoba sinensis; assembly: GCA_038502835.1. Classification (NCBI taxonomy): domain Eukaryota; kingdom Metazoa; phylum Arthropoda; class Arachnida; order Araneae; family Uloboridae; genus Octonoba; species Octonoba sinensis. The sequence goes on along the minus strand of CM076606.1, from coordinate 7,525,776 downwards.
AGCAGACGTGTCCAAAATGTTGGAAAAAAAATGAAAGAGGTCATCTCCTCGTTTGTCTCGGACAGGTATACTTCCGAAGAGTTTGATCCATAGTGTCAACTCCAGATTTTGTTTTGTTATAATAGATTATTATTTCTGGCTTTTGGTTGGCTACAGAGATATTTTTACCCTTGTGTAAAGGGGAAAGCAATATTACAGTTTTTTTAAAGGAATGTACGAGCATATTCTTACATCACCATTAAAGCCAAATAGGGACCTTGCGTACTGTCTTTAAACGTAAACGTGAGGAAAATAAACCATTTTGTTTTTCAGTTAAAGCAGATTACATACATTTCTCTAGATGAGGGTATAAAGGAACAGCTTCACTTTTAAAGAAGGGGTTGCAGAAAGGTCTAGTTTTTTTGCTTTACTCTTTTGAAATTCAATATGGGTACCTCAGTACCTGGTCATTGAAAGTAAGGGAAGCGTTTGGTCATTGATGCTAGGGTTAATATTACCTGCGCCTGGAAAACTTGGTCTTTCGTCGGAAGTTAACCTTTGACCAGTGGCATCCAGCCATCCCAAAATCTATTTCCTTTCCCAGGGCTGTGTGCCTGCCGACAAAGGGAGGCCACATCCCTCTCTTGGTTTTATCTCAAAAAGGGGGGTTGGCTGATTTCTGCTGGTCTAGGCTAACGGAAAGACAAAGAAGTGAAAGAATCTTGTCGATTCGTCTGGGAGAAAATCTTTGGCTATGAGAGTAGACGAACACAACTTTCCGTCTCTCTCTCACTGTCCACAAAATCCACAATTTTGAAGCTGTAAATATTCTGTAAATAAAAAATATTGTTAAGTTTTACCATCGTAATTTTGCTTTACCACTCGGCATGATTTCCACGACGCTACAGCTTATAATTTTGGTGTTCAGCGGTGCGATCCGTAGATGGAGATAAAAAGCATTCAATTTCTCCCTTCTCCTTGAATACAAAGGTATCCTTGCCTTTCAAAGGAGATGTACTGTTTCTGCACCCAGCAGAGAAGATAGATACTCGACCCCCGAGTTGAATGGAGTTTGTAGCACCCTGCTGGTGAGCCTTGCGGTTGAAATCGAAGGAGTACAGAGCCTCCGAGAAGTATTTCATCCATTCCCTTTTGGTTTTTGATGAATGCAAAAAAAAAGAATTTTTGCGGCTATTGCGTTTCGACAAGAAAATTTAAAGTTTCGGAAACATACTGCTTCAGAAGTTTTGTTTGCAGCTATACTCCGGCTACGTGTTGAAGTTGGAAACAAGTGGGGGGGGGGGGGGACTCGGGGTTAAAAAAAATTAAGCACGGCTCAAGGGTACCCTTTTTGAGGAAAACATAGTACCCTTTTCGGAGTTCCCCCTGGCGGCCCTTTTATCCTGGAGTCAGCACTAAGTAGTATCTATAAAACTAGAAAATGGTAAATGAACCCAAATAGAATATATATTTTTTATAAGTAGAAATCCTTAAAAAATCATTACAATTGATAAATTAGTTTTGTAAAATTGATGAATATTTCTCCTCTGATAATTAAAACTTTTCAGAGGCTGATTTTGCTTGGGGGTGAAAATAGGGGAAAAAATGTTTATTTGAAAATGAGAATTTAATGGGTTCTTATTTACTAATAATTTATTAAAGTATAGTAAAACTCCTCTATAGTAGACATAACTGAGAGAAAAATATGTCTGTAATAAAAAGGTATCCACAAAAGAAGTTTTTTTAAGTTCAATGATTTGCAGCTGGTGAATGAAAAACTGTCTGTCTAAGAGGGTGTCTGTTAGAAGGAGTTTTACTGTACTTTATCTTAGTAAATTCTATGTTGTAAATGGTATGCCTGGGAATGTCTTCTTTCCTCTGTCAGGAGTGCATGAAAGAAGTATCAAAATTGCTTGAAAGTTTAATAAGTTAGGTGGATTGTAGCCAAAAATCAGCTTGTTTCCTACCAAAAGTGATGAACAATGCTGATAGTGTAATGCAGCTCAGTAAGTCAAAATTTATGTATGCTGCTGAATAGCAAGACTTTTTTGAATAAAAATATTTATTAATTTTTTTAATTTTTGAAATATAATGCCATTTTGTGATTCTGCGAAAAATCTCTTGCTTTTTTTTTTAGTCAAGTCTGCATTACTTATATTTTTACCCCCATTTATATTGTCATTATATATATAATTCATTATATTATAACATTATACATACTTTTTAGTCGAGGAAAACAGAAGAAAAAGAAAATGTTTCTTTTGATTCTGAAACTCTTGATCACTCATCACTGAAGGCAAATCGCAAAGAAAAATCCCTTAGTGTCATTTGTTCCAAGTTAGTTTCTAAAATTTTTTTCTGTTTGAGTATATTTTTGTATTATTACAAATGAGGATGTACCGAGTAGCACTTTGGCCGAGTACCGAGTACTTAGCCATTTACTACTCGGCCGAGTACTTGGCAATTTACTACTCAGCTGAGTACCGAATACTGAGTAGTTGTGAATAAAAAGAGATTTTTAAAAGACATTTATAATGAAAAAAGAAATTGCCTGTCTCCAGAAAGTGTAGAAAACTAGTGTTTTACACCATTATTTATATTTTCATATTATTGTACTAATCAGTTATAAATTTATCTACTATTAGTGATCTTTAAAAAAAAAATTACAAAATTTTTATAACTACTCGGTAATGGCCGAGTACTCGGTACATCCCTAATTACAAATGTATAATTAATTTATTTTTCTCATCTATATCAGTGAAAATTTTCTCCTCTATCAAAATAGTTCAAATTTTTGCAAAAGCTTCTACATTTCAAACAATACCAAGTGTTTGGTGTTCTAGCTGTGTTAGTTTTTTGGAAGTTAATGTTTATGGTTAATTAACTAGTCTAGAAGTAATACATTTGAGTTGTAAATATTAACAATAAAACTATGCATGTGCAGTCAGGAGGCATTTGTTAAGGATGCTGATTTTACCCATAATTAGGCTTTAATGTCATAATTTCATTTGAAGTTTTTTCAGGCATTTTGCCAGATTCTGCCTTAAATTCTACCAGAATAATTATTTAAATTTAATTCAGATTGTTTTCTTTTGAGTCAAAAATATTTCATTAGATGTTTTCAAATATAAATTTCAATTCAGGACACTTATATCAAAATGTTTCATTGTTGTGTTCTCTCAATCTTTTCTTTTTTAAATACGTAATTTATGGTAAACATAGTAGTGACGGTATTAAGAAAAGAAAGTTGAAAAATAACAGAGAATTTTTCTCTTTTTTTTATGAACATTTTTATGTGCATGTTATTAAAAATCCAAGGGTTGTCTCCTTTTTTTTTCTTTTTTTTTTTTTTGCCTTATAATAAGTATAGTATAGCTTACCAGGCACTTTATTAAGTTAAAAATCCTGAAGATTTTTCTCAAAAATTTAGAATTCAGAAAAATGTGGAGAATGGTAATCATCATTTTCTGACTTTGAAAAAGTAATCATTTTTTAACTAAAAAGAACAATCACTTGAACTTATTCTGTAAGTAATCGAAAATTAATTAAAGTACAAATAACAAAAAATGAGTTTTAACGGAAGACCCTAAAATAAAATTCGTAAAATTCAAAAAAAATATGTAAATGTATCAACAATTGCTTTCCCCCCCTTTTTTTTTTGCCACCAAAAACATGTTGCAAAATTGTCTATTGACCAATTATCTATTTCAAACGTTTAGAACTAATTAAAATTTATTTAATTTTACAATATTACTCTTATTCTTCAAGCATCTTAACATCAAAGCATAAGTCATTCAATCATTCAAATTTGAATTTATAATAATCATGAACCATTCTGTGTTTTGTATCTTAAAAATAGTATCTTAGATCAATTTAATAAATGCCACATAAGAAATAACTCGGAATGAAAGTGTTTAAAACGACAATTGTTAGATTTTAGAATATGTATCCTTAAGTTTCATCCATGTCCCCTAATAGCTTAAGGATTTTTCCTTTCTAAAATATTTTTTTATCATAGCAGTTTCCAATAAAGATATTTGATTTTTAAAAAAGAGTCAGTTTTTAGTAATGGTGTGAGCATATGATTTTACTAAATGGGTAAACATATTTCAGGCTTTTTCATTTATAGAATAGAAAAATGATTAACACCCAATGTAAAAATTAAGTACACACAATTGTCACTTTTTTCAGCTTTCAACAGCAAAATAATTCAGATTAAATTTGTTCATTTTCTCTGTACTTATGAGTGTATTATTATTCCTGGTAGGGTTAAGTTTCATTTGAGTCATGCATTTGTATTAAAATTTGTTTATCATTATTATTATAGAAAAATATTTATTGCTGTGAAAATAGCTTAAAGTGTGTTTTTGCATATTGATTAACATGCCATATTGTTTCTGCGAATGAAACATAATAAATATCCAAAATATTTAAGATCTTTTTTAAAAAATCAAAAAAATCTGATTTAAATTTTTAAAAATCAAACTCTGATATATAGATGTGTAGAACTGAAACCCTCCCCCTCCTCTTGCTTACTATTATATTCACTTATATGCAGCAGTATTTGTCCCTGTCTGGAATTCAGAGCATGGCATATGGCTTTCATTGGTGATAAAATGTGGTGTATTTAGTAAAAATCCCTAAATTTTCTGAAAAAAATGGTTAGAATTTCAGTAAAAATCATGAAAATCTAAAATTTATTGGAAAAACAGAAAAAATCATAAATGAGTTACAAGCATAAAATTGTAAAAACTTGCCAGTTTTCTTAAAAACTGTGAAAAAATCGTGAAAGTTGGCAGGCACGGTATACCCACTGAGCTAAATAAGAGAAACCTGGAGCGAGGACTGGGCGGTCGAACCGCTTCACACCCTTTTCAGCCATCAAGGCAAAAACGCGCAAACTACCAATTCACGCAATGATCAAACGGCTAACTTTAAAGAGCTCTCGAGCTCTTACTTCTTTTCCGATTTTTCTAAAAAATTTTATTCTAATGCCTGACATATAATAATTTAAAATTTCTCATAGCATTTTAGAACAATTATTCATACATTTTTTCATGATAAAAAACATTATGCGACACTTTTTATTATCTTTGAATGCTATATGGGAGTGTGCGACTATGGCAGGTTTAAAAAATATTTATTTAGACAGGAAGACACCCTGATTAATTGGTTTACTCTCCTTGACTACTGATGAATAAATACTTTACACAGTTAAATTATAAATCTCATAAGAAGTTTCAGTGAGCAGCTTCGAACAACATCAATATAGCGACTTTTATTCCCAAAAACAATAAATGCGTTTTTAGAGTTCTTACACTTTGATATTGCACTTAAACATAATACAATTAAAAAAGAAGAAGCACTTAAAGTAAGAAGAAAGAAGTCATTTTGTGGAGATATTATAGGATAACATTTTTATTAAAAAAAGCTTGCAAATAACTGTAATGGAGCATGTCATTTTGAGATGAATCTGAAATGTATAAGCATTTACAAATTTTCTATTTTACAAGTTTGCTTGCCTATGACCAAGTTAAATATTTCTCACTAATAGAAGATTTCATTTATGGATATTAAATGTAAATAAGAATAATAAAGAAATACTACTTATTTTTTTTAACCATGCACAAATTAAAAATATAGCTGATCAGTGCATCTGCTGGGAAAAAGTGTGTGCTGTAATTCAAAAGTTTTATAATCACATTAAAACTCTTTGAGTGCAGATGTTAATTTAGTAACAAAAAAACATTTATCATGATTTTTTAAATCATGCACAAATAAAAATTTCAGCAGATCAGTATATTTACAGTGGAAAAGTGCCGCAATTCAAAGCTTTATGAACTCATTAAAATATTTGAGTGTAGATGTTAATTTAGTAATAAAATAATAAATAATAATAAAATAAATGTTTTTAAAAAACAGCCACATTTTGACAAAATAAAAATTAACACACGCAAAAATCAAAATTATACTCAATTGAAAAGTTAATTCAAAAACATCAAAATTATTATTGAAATTTCCATTAACTAGCAAATTAAGATAAAAGCAAAAAAGGTACATGATTTAACTATTTGTATAACTGATATTTTCACTTGTAATAAAATATTATGAACTAAGGTTTGACTATCGAGAAAAGAGGAGAAATATTTAGGCTATAATGCTAAAAAAAAAAGTTTTTCAGCTTAATTTTTTGTTCAATTAAGTTGTAATATTATGATTTAAGGTAAACTTTATTCATCCAAAAAACAATTTTGTGTACATAATGGGTATAGTAATTAAATTTCTGTGAAAAAGGCCATTCAAACATAGAATACGAGAACAAGGCATTTAAAGTTTAAATAGCCAATTCGCCATCAAAATGAGCTTTAACACCGTTTTCTTTTAAGTTTCACGAATTTAATTTGCATCCCTTTGCACAACAGGATGCAAACATATTGCTAAATGACGAAAATAAACTTTTTTGATAAACTATGATAAATTAAACCAAAATTTGTAACAATACACCATACGAGCCAATGCTTCCACAATGGGAAGTCGGCGATGTTTTGCCTTGATGGCTCGAGCACTGTATTCATGCGCGTCGGCTCGCAAGCTGCCTTGTTGAAGCATGGGGAGTCCTCACTCCAGATTTCTCTTATTTAGCTCAGTGGGTATACCTAGTGTTTTGCCAGTTAATTGTACATCTCCAAAAATGCCCATCAAATAGTGCGGTATTATGGGGAATATTGTATAATTTTCTCAATTGTGAATTAAAAGCTATAAATGTGCTGGGAGTAGATAATGCTTCAAACCTTGTTTTTGGTTATTGGGAAAATTATTACTTTTTGTGCAGTAGTTTTCATAATTAAAGTTTATAATTAACTTAATAGAATAAGAGCTTTTATTTTGTTTGTGTATGTATATATACAGGGTTCACACTGGGGGAAAATACAAGGTTCCCACCTTGAACAAAATTTTAAGTGGGATTTTTAAAATTTAGGTGGGAAATTTTTGTTTTTAAAAGTATTACTAAACTGTCCGAACATGATCTAATACAATCTATGTAATAAAAGATGAGTATCTATATGCTCAGCAAAGAAAGAATAAACATTAACAAGGTTCACACAAAACGGATTGTTCACAAAATAAAACTTTTCAGTGACCAATGAAGATTCCCCTTTCCCCACTCCTTTTTTTTGACTTTGTCCTCTGTGAATAGAATGAATGAAGATAAGTCTGCAATTCCATAGGCCTTCAATAATCTTAAGAATGAAGAAGTTGTCAATTTTTCCCCATGATTGAATTATCAGTTTAGAATAGTAGTTTTGCAGGTGGGTTTTCAAAAAATATTGCGAGAATCGTGCGGCCTAGCGCGAACCCTGATATATATATATATATATATATATATATATATATATATATATATATATATATATATATACAGTGAAACTCTGCTATAGCATCATTCAAGGGACCATGATATTTATGACGTTATAAGCTATCACTATTACTATTGATGGACGAATGAAAGGATTAGAAATTCTTGACATTATGACAGAGTTGTCGCTATAAACAATGTCGCTATAACTAAGTTCTACTGTATATATGCATTATATACTAATTACACTTCTGAATTAATATTTTAACTTTAGTATTGTTCTTATAGTCTTATAGGTATAATGAAATTGATAGTTCTTCCCACACTTTTTCAGAAAATTTAACTGATTCATAAGAATTAATTGTTTAAGGGTTATAATAATTGAAACTTCAAAAAAAAAAAAAAAAAGTCAGTAAGCTCATTTGCTGTTTACTTTCCTTTTTCTTTTAGTCATTTTTTTTAATGTTATAGCTCGATATGTAGAGCAGCCAAAGCTTTGGCCATTGGTTAGCTGAAGCTTCGGTACTCAGGGCTTTGGCCAAACTGTATTTCATGCCATCTCTAATTATAAAACCTCATTTTTAACAAATGAAAAAATTCCATATTTCCACTTGTACTATTTGTATTTCTTTAAGTTTTTAAATTATTTATAATTCAATATTTGGTCTCGCTTAGATTTTTAGGCATGTATCCATTATATCCTGAATCAGATGCAAAATTCATTGTGTCATTGGACGAAGCATGCATAAAGCTAAGTATGTAACAGCATATTTACTTTTAATCTTGTAATTAAATTTGTAAAATTAATTATTAATCCATTAAGGTAGGAATTTAAACAGATGCATCATGAGCATAAATTTTGTAAATTACAAAACGAATATACTTACCGAGTCATGCTTGACTTCATTACATCATTCCAAGTTGAAAAAGAGAAGTACAGAACCTTTTTTGGAGGGTTATGGGCCTCTATATCACTCATTGCAGTAGAAGTAAAAATGAAAGTAAGAAGCTTAGTGAAACTTTTTTCACTGACAAAGAGCAGGCAAAATCCTTTTTCTAAAGCATTTTGTCTGTTTTCTAAGGTGTTACAAAACATTCTTGAATCTATTAGCATTATTTTGCCATTGCTATTTAGAAGGAGACGACAACAATCTTTAGTTTATCGAAAGGATTATGTATATCAGGGATGCACAAACTTTTTTGGGTGAGGGGCCAAAAAATTAGAAAGTATCAGGTTGGGGGCCAAAGTAACGTAATGTTTTATTCATAAAAATACAAGGTGTATTTCAGTTTTTATTTAGAGGTAATATGTACGAGTTACATGTATTAATAATTGCTGTACTCGGGAACAGATTATTAAATGAAAGTTTTTAAAAAAATAATGTAAATGAATTCAAACAAAATGAGGTGTGAGATTTCTAAACAATTAATTGCACAACATTTATGTTTTTGAAAATAAATGAAGTGAATGGTCAAATGGCAGAAAAGAAGAATACTAAAAATTTTTTACAAAAATGTGTGCAAATTATAAAAATGAAACAAATGGAAAATAAAAAGGTAATTTAAACTGAGAAAAACACAGCATTATTCTCTAAATTATAACTTTCTTTATACTTTAGATAATTTTTCTTTGACAATTTGTAATGTAAAATTTAAAATATATATTAAGAGTTAAAATGATAAATGAATTAAAAGTGCGAATATAAATACAGTAGAAATAAACACACATATAATAAATAGCAAAATCCAAATGCTGTGAGTCTGCAAATGACGTTAAACCCTTGCTATTCAGAATTACTACTAGTCAATTTGGCTGGTAGAATTGTTTTTTTTTAACTAACCATTTACAAAATCTTATTAATTAAATTGGCATAGTAATATTAAATTTATACATTGCTACATGGACAATTAAAAAAAAAAAAGTTAAACTGATTCCTTTATCAAAAATCAACATATTATTTTGTTTCATGGCATATAATTAAATTTAAATCCTTTAATCACTAGTTTTCCTGCAGATTAGAAATTGATCTTTGTGAATTAATGTAAAAAATCGTTTTTTATTTATCCATTTCCTAAATACATATCAACGATAAAATTTTTCTCAATATATATCAACAATAAAATTTTTAAATTTTGATGATAAATTACACTTTATAAAGTAAAATAATTATTCATATTGATATTATTAATTCTGCAAATTAATGTTTAATTAATAAATTTTTATTCATTCATTACTACCAGTCAATTTGGCTAGTAGAATTGTTTTTTTAGATAACCATTTACAAAATCTTATTAATTAAATTGGCATAGTAATATTAAATTTATACATTGCTACATGGACAATTAAAAAAAAAGTTAAACTGATTCCTTTATCAAAAATCAACATATTATTTTGTTTCATGGCATATAATTAAATTTAAATCCTTTAATCACTAGTTTTCCTGCAGATTAGAAATTGATCTTTGTGAATTAATGTAAAAAATCGTTTTTTATTTATCCATTTCCTAAATACATATCAACGATAAAATTTTCCTCAATATATATCAACAATAAAATTTTTAAATTTTGATGATAAATTACACTTTATAAAGTAAAATAATTATTCATATTGATATTATTAATTCTGCAAATTAATGTTTAATTAATAAATTTTTATTCATTCATTACTACCAGTCAATTTGGCTAGTAGAATTGTTTTTTTAGATAACCATTTACAAAATCTTATTAGTTAAATTGGCATAGTAATACAGTACAGAACCTCTTATCCGGAAACCGGGAATTTTTTCGTGAATTTTCCCGCCATTTTTGAAAAGTTCGCGTTTTTTTGCCCATTTAGTAAAAATACGATGTTTTTAAAAATGCCTTTAAAATTACGCATTTTTCCGTTACAAGTAACATATTCAGTGTTTATAGGTCGAACAATTTAGTCTAAAAACGATGTTCTTTAGGGGAGGGGGGCATCAACTTACTTGCAGATGAAAATTAGAAATAAGAAAAAATATCCAACTATACTTGAGAAAAATCAGACCTTTTCTCTATATAATTTCAATAGTTAAACGTGAAAGAAATACAGTATGGGACCCCAATTTCGGAATCCCGAAATCCGGAAGACCCAAAATACGGAACTTTTTCCGAATTTCGAAAAAAATCGGCCGCAAACAAAAAAAAAAAAAATTTTTTTTTTTTTTTAAAAAGAATTGGGAAATATTTTGCCTGGTTGGTTTTTGGGAAAAAGGCGTTTTAAAGAGAAGGAGAATAAAATGTAATGAACATGTTTAAGGTAAAAAACGTGCCGTTTTCAAAAAAAAAAAAAAAATCGCGATTTTCTGAAAAGGGTTCGTTTTTGCGATTAGAGTTTTTATTCATTGTTGCTCTGATTCTGAGTTAATATCATGAAATTTTGCTTTTTTTATTTATTGTAGTTTTCTTATATATTTTTTGTTTTTAATGAGCTCTAATTTTCGCGCGATATGAACATTCGCTAAATTGAAAATCCGCGTTTCTCGCATTTTCCCGATAGTCTGATCTTTTACTACAATTTAGTGGCTAGAGAATCTAAAATCATATCAAAATTTGACAGAATTATTTTTTCTTATTGTTTAATTAAAGAGGTTAAAATAAAATCGGGAAAAGTCTGGATGTTTCGATGCTTTGTGTCGATTGTCGAATGTAAGCCTACTCCAACTTTGTTTTTTTGTGCTAAATTTTGCAACTTATAACCATGTATATACGATAATAAAAATGCTGTAAATGAGCAAAATGGTAATAAAATGTTCCAGAGCAAATTATATGGGCTCTGATGCTACTTACAAAATTTTTTGAATGAGGACCCAAAATCCGGAAAATTCCGAAATCCGGAAAGATCGCGGCCCCGAGTGTTCCGAATTTGAGGTCCCATACTGTAAGTAATTAGATTCTTATGCATTTATTTGTCTCGTCAGTATTCGAAGACGAATTGCAACAAAAGTCGGACTATACGAAAGTTCGGAAAATTTCTAATACGGCAGATTCGCGAATTTTCCGCAATAGCTGATCGTGTGATAATTAAACCTCGTTTATTTTTGTTTTATATATTTTTTATTTATTTAAGGGCTGAAATACGGTGATAAGAATTTACAATTGATATTAAGGCAACAAAAATTGCGACTGTGAAAATGAATTCTTTATTAAAATCGAGTTCGCAAAAGCAAAGTCGTTTTACACAAGTATGAAATTTGTGCCTTTTTGCCATGTAAATATGCTTCTTACATTTCGTTTTCCTCCTTTTTGAAATCATTTATTACTGTAAAAATGATTGATGATCAGATTTACGAAATTAATAATTTGATAAACAAGATGTCCGGTTCGGACAGCATCCAAATGGTGCTACACCTGAACGATGACAAAGAGCAAAACAGCGATGAAGACGCAAATAATGACATTTTGCCTGCTATGTCTAACAATCGTTGCTTTGAATTAACTAAAGAAATCATAGCAGGAATGGGACAAAATTCTTTTATAGACGAAATAGCGCACATAATGGCTGTTCGAAAAATCCAGCAATTGAATTTTCGACCATTTCCCGATAAGCTATATTGTTCTGAAACTTTACATATAGCTCAGAACCAGCTGACAATGCAATATTCTACCACTTTTATCATGATTTGAGTAGTTTCTGAAGTATTTCCAATTAAATGCAATTAAACATGGCGATTAGTTCCGAAAATTGCGACCAATATTCAGTAGCGGCGTTGCGATCGTATTTTTTTACTACGATTTTTCGTAAGCTTTTTTTTAGAATTATTTTTTCTTTAGTATTTTATTTTATTTTATTATAATTATTCTTTTTTATCAACTATATTAGCGGGCCAATTCAAAAGGTTCGCCGGCCAATTTTGGCCCGCGGGCCATTGTTTGTGCATCCCTGATGTATATCCTTATCCTGTTCTATCCAGCTCATTAAGAAGCAATAGTTGTGATAATCTCACATGTCTTATTAAAAAACAATAACAACAAAAACATTGTTTTTTTTTTTTTTTTTAAAGAATTTTTGCAGAAATGTACTGACAATCATCTTGTTAGTGAGCATTAGCTCTGAAACCAATGAAGGTGTTTATCATTAAGCATTACTTTTTGTTTTTAGCCTACTTTCCCATAAAAGTTAAAAATAAAATTAGAAAGTTGGGTTTTAAGATGGGGAAATGTGTATCTGTCGGTCTGTCTTTCCCCCCTTAATAACATTTGAGAGAATTGTCCAGTTCTAAAGATTTTTATTTATTTGATGCATTCGAAAATCTCGGTGAGGACAACTTATTTTCATATTTTATTTTTTGATTTGAACAATTTTTCATTCGGTTTTGAAGTTCAAAAGCTTTTAACATTAGCGCATGGGAAAGATAAAGCAAATTATGTAAACTCTTGGGGATTGTTCATAAACGATGTCACGCTTTCTTCCCACATATTTGACCCCCTCCCTCCTTTGTCACAGGTCACACTATGTTGCATAAGCAGGATGTCACACTTCTTGTTACCCCCTCCCCTTGTCACAATTTCACGTACTACCCCTCTCCCCCCCCCCCCCTCTAAGCGTGGCATCATTTATGAATGATCCCTTGGTGGAATAAGCTCTTGATGGGAAATTTTTTTTAATTTGGACAATTTTTGTTCATTTTGAATTTAAAAAAGTTAGCGTTACCGCCTACTGCGATAATTAAATCCTATATAAATCCTGATCCGACACAGACAGCTTTCCTTGGAACAAACTTGATCGGAAGGAGCATGGGACTCAGAACATGTATAGATATGAAGTTCATCCAGAACTGAACGAGCCCACTTTTCCATGACACGTTTTGGTCTGGATTTTTAAGCATATTTCTGAATGAATGAGTGAGTGAATGAACTGTTAACCATTGCAAAGGTACATTAAATGAGAAACCGAGAGAGATAGGCAGATAGGTATATTTTGATGTTGATATGTATGGGAAAGTAGGCTTGTGTAGTTCTAGACAGAACTTCTTTTTAGGAACGAGAAATTTTCCCTCCAGCAAGGGTATCCACACTTTTCAGCAAGGGTATCCACAAAGTGGGGTTCATGGGCAAAGTGGACCATTGAAATTTTTAGAGGGTCTTAGTCTTATTTTTAGAGGGTATCATTATTGGGGATGCCATTGCTGTTGGGAAGGATAGGCACCCTTGCATTCTGTAAAATTTTTGTTTTCTTTTTTAATCTATCCCATTTGGAAAAACTTTAAAATTTTCACAGACAAATATTGTTTTTTGTGTCATATTATAGTTTTGGCTTTTAAATTAAGAATCAGCTTTTAGTTGTAAAAAGATATTGATTCTTTGGGATAAATCAGATTTGCTACTTTTGAATGTGTTTTGTTGAAATATTTTATTAAAAAACTGAAAATTTTCAAGTGCAAATTTTTTTTTTATGCTTTTAGGTGTTGAAAGAAGAAGACTTTATGACATTGTAAATGTTTTTGAAAGCATTGGAATCTTGGCAAAGAATGCAAAAAACCAATACTTGTGGTTTGGGAAAAGAAACATGATTAAATCTTTATACGAGCTGAAGGTTTGTATTAACTTAGTAAATATTATATTATTTTCATTAACCTTGTTTTTGTATTTGCATGTTATTGATTGATATATTCTATTTTAAATTCTTAATTTACTAAAGATAAATTCTACAATCATTTTTTTTTTGTATAAACAGTAGTTTTCAAAAAGATGTCATTCAACAAAGAAAAAAACTACTAAAAACTCTGAAATTTTAATATTTGATTTGAGAATTGTTCTTTATGTTATAAATAGCTCTACACCCAGCCATTTTTTTTATCTGTAATGAATTATTGAATGTAACTTTTTTGCTGTTGGGTTATTTATTACCTCCTTCCACATGACATTTAGTCATAAAATCAAAAATCAAAATTTTATACTTTTTCAATACCTTTATCCAAACTTGTGGCTGAAAATCTTGATTTTTGTGTTGATTAAGTTTCAAATATTTTTCTGTGAAGGAAAACTTTTAACCCTTTTAGGATGAGTGACGTACGAATATGTGGGTTTATGCTGGATTCCCGTCGGGGATGAATAACACACCCACTCGTTACGGCGGAAGTCCCTTTACGGGATGATCGATGAAAGGATGTGTTTAGCTTTTACAATGAATTGCTTACTATGAGTTGGGGTTATTAATCCATGTTTTTTTTTTCCAACAACTGGGTGGCATGCATTAATAATTTTTTTCTCCAAGGTCAGATTGAGGAATGTAATGAGTCTGGGAATCGTTGAATTTTTGCTAGTGTGTATAGAAAAATGTGCTGTCAGAGATAAGAATATTGATGTAAAATATACAAAAATAATTAAATAATAGTCGGAAGCAAATCTTTGCGGTTTAGTAATTGTCACTTTCTTTAATTGGGCATTGTAAGGATGGTAGAAAGCTTAGAAAAATGTGTGCAGTTTGATTGAAGTGAGAGGAAGATAGCACATAAATGCAAACTGTGTTACTGTGCAATGTCTCTTTAAAAAAAAAAAACAATCCTTGTTTAATGATTTTGCATATTCCTTATAAGCATTACTTAATACAGTATTCATCAAATATATATTTTATAAAGTTAAATGTAACTACTTTTTACTGTGTTGCTATATTTTGCATCAATAATCTGATGTTAATTTTAGATGTTTTCAATTATAGTAAAATACTCTAAATTTATGCTTTCCTATATTCAATATCACGCTTTTTAATGAAAACTTTTACAATGATTTAAAATATATTCAACCATATGTTTTGTCATGATTAAATTTAATCTAAAGGATACGTTTTTGAACCGTCCATAAATGATGTTACGCTTTTCCCCCCATATATTTGACCCCTCTTTGTCACATGACTTGCTATGTTACATAAGCATAATGTCACATTTCTTGTTACCCCCGCCCTTTGTCACAATTTCACAATCCCCCTTGAAGCGTGACATTATTTGGGAACAATTCTTTTATACATTAACCCATGAAATGAATTTTATACAGAAACCCATACTTTTTTCGAACTGTTATGCGTGTTAGGCTTAACGGGAGAAAAGGCTCCGGCATGTAGTGACAGTCGGAAGGTCACATCCTGTGGAAGTATTTCGATCTGCTGGCATCTGTTCCGAATGTGTAAAGCAGAAAACTATATTAATTTAGTAAATTTTTCATAACTTTTAAAATTCCAGTTTTTTCCCCAAATAACATACTTTCTGGGACATAAAATTCCATACGATTACAAGAAACATTCTTTTTATAATATCCGCAAGTTCCAACGATCTTATTTGTAAGTTTAATATTTCTTCAGAATTTTTTAAACACGTCTAAAATCCAAAGTGTCCAAATACTTTTTGGTAGATAGTGTAGAACCGACTTCTAATTGAAAATTGCATTAAAAAGTAAAAGATAAAATAATTCTTTAATTTCTTCTCTTCTATCGAAACTGTTGCAAACTCTAGACCACTTCGCAATTGAGTCATAATTGCAAAACATTTTATCTCTCATAATTTTGACAGATGACTTCAAAAATTATGTTTAAAAGTCAGATCAATGTTGTTTAAGGAATGATTTCATTTTTTACATTTTAGCGTAATTTTTTATTTGAAGTTAGTTTTCCCTCTCTGTCCAAAAAAATATGCCTTTATTTTATTCTTTTTAGTGTAAATACATTTTTCATATGAATATTCCTTTCAAAAAAAAATATATATATATATATCAAATGGCATACCTACATTAGGTAACTGGTACTGAAAAATAATCATTTGTATGATAAATTATGTTTTGAAATTGATTTTAAAACGTCCAAAACAGACTTCAGTCCAAAAACAACTTTCAAAGAAGCCTTCTCTTAAACTCTTATTGTAATTGCTTTTAATATTACCGCTTAATGCCACAAACTCTTTTCAACAATTAGTTTTATATTTATTAATGATTTACTCAAGCAATATCTAGTCAAGCCTTTCCAATTAAAAGAAAAATACTTAATTTTCACCCATTGTTCTTTCTAAAGAGGAATTACGGGGGGGGGGGACCGAATAATAACCGGAATAGCATTGCTGTGGGCGGAGCTTTTGTAGTACTCAGTTCTTCCACAAGACGGTAGATAGCACAACTCATTACCAGTTCAGTGCCGTCTGTGATATCGACGTGGGTTGTTCTGTTGGTCTGCAGTAATTTTTTATGCTAGCGTTACTTTGTTCTTGTTCATTTTTTATGATGCCAAGTTTAAGTGAACAATGTGCAGCTGTGAAATTTTGTTTTCTACTCGGCTGCTGAAAAATGCTGCTGAAACTTTTAATGTTGAAAACAGATTACAAAGATGGCGCTATGGGAAAAACTCAAGTGTACGAGTGGTTTGCACTGTTTAAAATTGACGACATGTCGATTGATGACAAACCTCTTTGTGGACGCCCATCAACTGCTCAAATCGACGAAAATGTTGAAAAAATTTGAGATCTTGTGCTCACAGACCGTTGATTGACAACTGATCAACTGTCGGTGAGTAGTGGGTTATCTTGGAGCTCTGTTCAGAGAATTTTAACGGAAGATTTGGGAATGAAAAGGGTTGCTGCGAAGTTTGTTCCTTGGGCTCTCACTGACAATCAGAACGAAGATAGAGTTGAAACATGTCGTGCTTTGAACGAACAGCTTGAAACTGATCCAGATTTTCTGTCAAAGGTCATTACTGGTGATGAGTCATGGTGCTATGGTTATGACCCAGAATCAAAGCAAGAGTCAAGTCAATGGAATACGGCATCGCCACCCCGTCCAAAAAAAATTTCGTCAAGTCAAATCAAACATCGAAACAATGCTGATTTTGCTTTTTTAATGCCAAGATCGTAGTTCATGCAGAGTTTCTTCCCCCAGCTCAGAACGTCAATCAAACCTTTTATTTGGAAGTGTGAAGAAGATTGCGCAACGGTGTTCGTCAAAAAAGACCCGATTTGTGGCAGACAGGAGACTGGTTCTTCCACCATGACCATGCACTTGCACACACAGCCATCTCCGTTCAACAGTTTTTGAATATAAATGGCATAGTTATGCTGCCCCACGCACCTTACTTGCCTGACCTGGCCCCGTGTGACATTTTCCTATTTCCATGCATGAAAGGACACCGATTCCACAATATTGAAGAGTTCAAGAAAAAAACGAGGAAGGAACTGTCAGCCATTTCTACAGATGAGTACAAAAAATGTTTTGAATAGTGGAAGCACCGGTGGGATATTAGTTGTAATGGAGAGTATTTTGAAAGGGGTAACATTGTTTTTTAAAAAATTTGAAATTATATAGATTTTTAAAAATGATTCCGGTTATGTTTGGGTCCCCTGGTTGTAAAATCAATGTACGATATTGAAGTTAGATGACCCTCTAAATTGATTTTAAAAAATCATTGTTCATATAGTCGAAAGTTATTGACGAAAAATCAAAAAAAGACAATTTTGCTCATAATTTTTTTCTAATTTTTGAATATGGTCAAAACAAAGTAAGGGACCAATGGGAGACCACTCTCGATTGATCAAAAAAAGAAACATTAAAATCGGTTTATCCAGTGAGAAGTTATCGATGAACAAACAAAGAAACTAGTAAAGGACATACTAGATCACTTCCTCGTTTGGGAAGTCGATTAATGAAAAAATGTACAATTTCCATGACAGATGTAACATGATCTCATTTTTTCAAGATGTCTGAAGCATAAAAATAGCAAATAAACAAATGTTTTTAAGTAAAATAATTTTAGAATTGCATTGCAATAAACCTGCAATGCCCAACAATTAACTCATTTAAAAAGCTGTCAATATACTCATATATCAGCATTTGATTTTAAAAACATGTCAATGGAAGTTAACAAATTTTAGTTATTTATATGTATTATTATTAGATATTCTATTTTTTGAAAAATAATCTGATACATAGTTTAAAATGTAAATTATTGAAGCTTTGAATTTTTACACAAATTTCAGGCAAGAGCTTTGGAGGAGAAGATGGCTGAAAAACTGCAGTATGTATTTGATACAGAGCAAACAAATATTTTGAAGCAAAAATGCATTTTAAGTGAAGTTACAGATTTTAATCTTAGTTTTGAAAATCTTGTACAATGTTCTGGTGCAACTTTACTTGAGACAAGCCCTTATCCAGAAATGAGAAAGGATAAATCTCTTGGCATTATGAGCCAAAAGTTTCTAATGCTATTTCTTATATCACCAGTAAGTAAAATGTTTAAATGTTTTTAAAATTGCCCATAAGTATTTTTATAAAATTGTTATTGAATTCTAAATATACCAAAGAAGGACCAAATTACTTTAAGCCGATCTATGACTAGGCCCTTTTTAATGCATATGCAATAAAACCCCTTAAGTTGACTACCTCTCTATGCTGACCGAAATTTTATAGTTTGAATTTGAATGGTCACAACATATTTTCAATGGAGATTTACCTCTCTATGTTGGCCACCTCCATAAGTTGTATGTTGATCACTTTTTAGTAAGTTATTTGAACTAAATATCTATAATTTACTTTCTGTAACTTGACCACGGATGTTTTCTTGAATTTAATTTTTTCCCCCGTTTGTTCTCTCTGGTTTCCGAGAATTTCTTTATTAGTCATTCGGCTTATCTGAGTAATACTGCCCCCCCCCCCCTTGTAATGCTCCATTCATTGTTCACTTCCAGTATCATACAATGAGTGAAATCCTGGAGATCATGTCCAGCCTTTAGTTAAGGAGAAATGATATTCTAGCTCTTTGAATGTTTTCATTTCTTGGACTGCATACATTGTCTGTAATTGCTGGAATCCGGGAAAAGGTCAGGAGAGTGGGGGATGTGCATAGAATTCAGGGTGTCTACTGGTCACAGAAGTCACCAAATCGGAAAAGGAGTAACGGAAGTCCCCAAGAAGTAACGAAACTGGATAACCGGTCACGAAAAAATTCGATAGCACTGAATGTTTTTTTCTCGGCCCGATGATCGTCACAGTTCTCGGCGCAGCTATTTTTAGAACCGAAAGTGGGGTTGATTAATGCGGTAGATGGTAGATATAACATTGATTTAAAATCATTTCATACTTTCGTATTATCAGATGTATAATTTTTTCATATTTTGGTTTTAAAAAAAATTTCGCAATAATTCGTAATTTTCTATTTCATTTTTTTCTATGAATTTTTTTAAACATAGCCTACGTACATGCCTCCAAATATTACAATTCACCAGGAAAATTTGCACGTTTAGTCAATTTTTTGTGCTTTCAAGGGTCAATACTGATTTTTTACTAATTTCCAAATTCAGTTCCATCGGCTTCAGTAAAACTTCCTAGTTCTCGTTTGCTATCAGATTCCTCCTCTGGGATATTAATAACTTTGAGTTTACCATTATTTTTAATCTTTCTCAAGTTTCAATTTCTGTGGTAAAGGACTTGCGTGGACGTCATTTTGCTACACCCACTCGAAATTTAATTGAAAATTTTTAAAAAATTTAAATTAATTTTTAGCCTTAACGTTTTAGTGATCATATCAGTTGATTATAATTATTAAATATTGCAGTCTTACTAAGAATATAATTTTAAAAATATTTTTGATAGAGGAAGAAAAGGATTTCCCTTATTTTTTTGCATGCAATTAAAAATGTTTTCAATGTTAGATCGTCATTGACATTAGGTTTTTTCCCCTTTCAAGTACTTATTATATGTTACAAAATAAATACATAACATTTGTTTCTATTTTCTTTAAATATATAATTTAAAGACATGTAAAAAATGTAGCAATTGTTTTTCATATACTATAAAATGATCATTAGATTAGACAAAAAACTAATCCTAATGTTTTTAATTCTGCCTCTTTTTTATCTTAGAAATTCATTAGTCAAGTAGTTGAATTTAATACATATACAGTAGACTCTCGATTAACCGGGATGGTCGGGAAATGCCTCGTCCCGGTTAAGCGAATATCCCGGATAAGGGATACAGGAATTCCGGCAGCTCTCTGTTGGTTAAACCACACAACCATGATAAAAATAATTTAACTTTGTGCAAGTAAACAATAATAATAAAATTACACGTTAATTTAAAGCACGAATGAGCAATAAAATGCAGACATATGTTTCGGGATTGCTTGGAATCCCTTTTTCAATGCGACAGGGAGCTTCTAAACATCCATTCATTTGGATGTTTTGCATCTAGAAGCTCCCTGTCGCATTGAAAAAGGGATTCCAAGCAATCCCGAAACATATGTCTGCCTTTTATTGCTCATTTGTGCTTTAAATTAACGTGTAATTTTATTATTATTGCACACAACCATGGTCTTATCCAAATCTTCATATGTTGAGGTTTTCATTGCTTTTCTTTTACACATTCCTTTTGGACTATGAATATACAGAAAATGCGAGTAATTTTTGTTTATTGTTAATAGTGTCTTGCACAGTTTGATCACCACTCTCATATTCACACATTAATGATTTCACTGTATGTCCATTTTCTGATTTATTAATTATTTCCAGCTTTTGATTTATACTAAGAACGACTCTTTTGCGTTTCGACATCTTAATACTACAAACAGAAGGTATAACACGTGAATCTAAACAGCACTAATACTGCAACGATTGATGAATCATCTCCTGACCCCACATTTCAGAACGGGAGAAAATACCCGACATAAGAGCTGGGTCATGTGACGAGTCCACTTGCGAAAATAAGAAAGAGGGTCACTAAATAAGTTTACAAAGTCCCCGAAAAGTCACCAAATTGACTTTGAAACTTGATAGACACCCTGGAATTGAACTACGCAGAATTGGAAAACAACGTGTATCGCTCACACATTCCTTTTTTTTTTTTTTTTTTTTTTTTTTTTTTTTTTTTTTATCTGGCCTTCTTTCTTTTGAGCAACTAAAAGATTTTGCTGCTGAAAAATGCCCAAGCATGGTTAATGGACTTGCAAACTGTGAAAGTGCTTTTTACAGTTACCTAATGAACAAAAAGATGACTCAAACAAAAATTGAATCATTCCTTTACAAAATTGTAAAAATGTGCTGTACCTTCAGTAAAAATAAAAATAAATAAGTGCTAAATTTTTTCTTAAAAAATAGTTCAAAAGTTTAATGAATTTTCTCTAATATTGTACTAAATTTTTTCTAAGAATTCCCTATGTTGACCACTTAGTTACAGTTCCTTAGGTGGTTAACTTATGGAGGTTCTACTGTATATTCAAATTCAAGCATTTTGTGGATAATCTTAAAAAATGGGTTTGTCAAATTACAGTGGTCTTCAAATTTGTGTCTGGAATCTGTAATAAAAGATTTGCTCTATCTAGCTATTGTCTAAAAAACATAATTTGTTTGTTGTGAATGTTTTTGAAATTGCAACATGTAGAGATATGTTAGACTGAGTAACACAAAAAATTCCTAAATTGAGATTTTTGTGACTAGATGTTGCAATTTGACTTTTTTTAG
Organism: Octonoba sinensis; assembly: GCA_038502835.1. NCBI lineage: Eukaryota > Metazoa > Arthropoda > Arachnida > Araneae > Uloboridae > Octonoba > Octonoba sinensis. Next base: position 7,503,996 of record CM076606.1, on the reverse strand, counting down.
AATATATTGCTTCAAGAGTGTTTTTGAATTTCTTGTGACAAGACGCTTAAAACAATGGTATTTTATGCTGCTATTGTTATTTGTAAAATGAAGCTCAAATGTTTTTTTTTTTTTTTCATGGAGTTTATTTTAAATTAGATTCAGAATTGTGTTGTTACACAACCTGAATATATTTTCCAATACTGATTAACCATTTTCAGGTTTGTGAGTTTATTTTTCTGAGACTGTCTTATTCAACCCTGGTCTAATATTTTACCTAGTACACAATATTTTTTTCAGTACAAAAGAAAAAGGAACTTAAATTCAGGTTTAGAGAGGAATCAAATTCTACTTTTTCTATAGTCAAGTGTGTTTCAATAAGCAAAACCTCTAGCCACAATACCTTATCTTAATACATATGACAGCCTATATTACAGATTCAAGTATGCTTCTCACTTAAAATTGGTATTTTAACATTAAGAATAACTTGAAAATAATTCGGAATACTGCAACTGGCAATAAAGAACTACGTACATTAATCTTTTTCTAGCACTTATTTTACGCTACAAACGAAAGCCTTTTGCTAAAAGTCTTACGAATTGGAAGAAAAAATTACATTAAACTTTCTGTTTTTATATTTATTACTTCAAATGTTATTTTCTTTCCCTCAACGAAATATTTACATAATCCTAATCAACTAAACTAGTGTTTTCCTACAGTGCTACTCATGTTAAAATTTAAAAGAAACTGCATGTGGTGAGTAGTTGGCTGGCTTTTATATAAGGGAATTTTTTTAATGCATAGTAGAAATTTTTTTTAGTTCACTATCATTCTAGAATAATATAGTATTGACCACTGACGTTGACCAGTTGGTATGCTTCAAGATGGCATCTTTATTTTATGCTTTTTTTTTTTTTTTTGACAAATGGCTTTTATTTTTATTTGGAGCAGAGAACTAGTTAAGGTGCTGAAAAAGCATAAAAAATGTTAAAATATGCCAATGGTTATCAGTTAAAGACTGTGGCAAATGTTTGATAATATTTAGTTCATATAGCAGTGTCAAGGAAACTTGAATTCTTAGTAAAAAAAAATTGTTTAAATTGTATTGAAAATAAATAGTTTAATATTGAATCTAAATGAATTTCTAATAAGGAACCCTTATTGCTTTGCAATTTTTTTAATGTATCATTCTATTAAATAATTTTAATTCTTATTTCAAGTACTTTGCTACTGCAGCAATAATTTAATTGTATTAATAATATAAATGTAATTTTTTACCCAACACCTTTTGGGGAAAAAAGTTTTTATATTTTCAAGGTTTAAATTATGATGCTCAATTTCTGCAACAGCACATATTTCTTGAAAAGTGTTTTCCTTGCAGTACTTCCAATATTCATTTTTGACAAACTTTGTTGTTGAAGTCACTTTTTAATAAAAACTGGCTTTTTTTGGCCGACAAAATCCGGCAGTACTGATTAATTTGCATCTTATCTGTCCATATTGTGAAACTTAATTTTTTATTTTCAGTCTAAAGTCATAAGCCTTGGAGTTGCAGCAAAAGTGTTGAACGGATTTTCACAAAGAACTGTCAAAAGAACTCAGATTAAAAGTAAGATTCTGAAATTCTCTTTTTTTTTTTTTTTTTTGTACCACACTGTACTAAAAACTGTCAGATTGTTATAATTTTTTATCCACTTGTTACTTCTCTTTTTATACAGCTCAGATACGCCGTTTGTATGATATTGCAAATGTCTTTACAAGCATTGGTCTAATACAGAAAGAAGTTACTCCTGTTGATTTTGGGAAAAAACCAGCTTTTAAGTATACTGGACCTGAATTAAAAGATAGTTTTGGTATGTAAAATCACTTTCTAAATATTGTAATTTCATCTTAATGTTTTAGTTGAACTAAAAGGAAAATTCAATTTAGTATTAGTCCGAGTTTTATATTGAAAGCAATTGAAATTTCACTATTTTATAATATTTTCATGACTTTGTTTTTAACTTTGTTGCAAGTTAATCAGGTTCTGTTTGCCTTTTGATTCAGGGCAATTTCAATTCAAATTTAATGATTTTTATATTGAACGCATCAGTTTTGCTCTGTGTCAGTAGCTGCGGTTACCGGTTATTACAGTGATTTTTCTTAACAAGAGTTACTGCTACTATTGCTAGGTTCCGCAATTCATTTGCACCTTTCCTTACCATATGTATAAATCAGGGATGCACAAACTTTTTTGGGTGAAGGGCCAAAAAATTAGAAAGTATCAGGTTGGGGGCCAAAGTAACGTAATGTTTTGTTCATAAAAATACAGGGTGTATTTCAGTTTTTATTTAGAGGTAATATGTACAAATTACATGTATTAATAATTACTGTACTCGGGAACAGATTATTAAATGAAAGTTTTAAAAAAATAATGTAAATGAATTCAAACAAAATGAGGTGTGAGATTTCTAAACAATTAATTGCACAACATTTATGTTTTTGACAATCAATGAAGTGATTGGTCAAATGGCAAAAAAGAGGAATACTAAAATGTTTTATAAAAATGTGTGCAAATTATGAAAATGAAACAAATGGAAAATAAAAAGGTAATTTAAACTTAGAAAAACACAGCATTATTCTCTAAATTATAACTTTCTTTATACTTTAGATAATTTTTCTTTGACATTTTATAATGTAAAATTTAAATTATATATTAAGAGTTAAAATGAGAAATTAATTAAAAGTGCGAATATAAATACAGAAGAAATAAACACATATATTAAATAGCAAAATCCAAATGCTATGAGTCTGTACATGACGTTAAACCCTTGCAATTCAGATTTACTACTAGTCAATTTGGCTGGTAAAATTGTTTTTTTAACTAAAAATTTACAAAATCTTATAAAATTTTTTAATTTTGATGATAAATTACACTTTATAAAGTAAAATAATTATCCATATTGATATTATTAATTCTGCAAATTAATGTTTAATTAATAAATTTTTATTCATTCATTACTACTAGTCAATTTGGCTAGTAGAATTGTTTTTTTAGCTAACCATTTACAAAATCTTATTAGTTAAATTGGCATAGTAATACAGTAGAGAACCTCTTATCCGGAAACCGGGAATTTTTTCGTGAATTTTCCCGCCATTTTTGAAAAGTTCGCGTTTTTTTGCCCATTTAGTAAAAATACGATTTTTTTTAAATGCCTTTAAAAATACGCATTTTTCCTTTACAAGTAACATATTCAGTGTTTATAGGTCGAACAATTTAGTCTAAAAGCGATGTTTTTTTAGGGGAGGGGGCGTTAACTTACTTGCAGATGAAAATTAGAAATAAGAAAAAATATCCAACTATACTTGAGAAAAATCAGACCTTTTCTGTATATAATTTCAATAATTAAACATGAAAGAAATAAGTAATTAGATTCTTATACATTTATTTGTCTCGTCAGTATTCGAAGACGAATTGCAACAAAAGTCGGACTAGACGAAAGTTCGGAAAATTTCTAATACGGCAGATTCGCGAATTTTCCGCAATAGCTGATCGTGTGATAATTAAACCTCGTTTATTTTTGTTTTATATATTTTTTATTTATTTAAGGGCTGAAATACGGTGATAAGAATTTACAATTGATATTAAGGCAACAAAAATTGCGACTGTGAAAATGAATTCTTTATTAAAATCGAGTTCGCAAAAGCAAAGTCGTTTTACACAAGTATGAAATTTGCGCGTTTCTGCCATGTAAATATGCTTCTTGCATTTCGTTTTTCTCCTTTTTGAAATCATTTATTACTGTAAAAATGATTGATGATCAGATTTTACGAAATTAATAATTTGATAAACAAGATGTCCGGTTCGGAAAGCATCCAAATGGTGCTACACCCGAGCGATGACAAAGAACAAGATAGCGATGAAGACGCAAATAATGACATTTTGCCTGCTATGTCTAACGATCGTTGCTTTGAATTAACTAAAGAAATCATAGAAGGAATGGGACAAAATTCTTTTATAGACGAAATAGCGCACATAATGGCTGTTCGAAAAATCCAGCAATTGAATTTTTGACCATTTCCCGATAAGCTATATTGTTCTGAAACTTTACATATAGCTCAGAACCAGATGACAATGCAATATTCTACCCCTTTTATCATGATTTGAGTAGTTTCTGAAGTATTTCCAATTAAATGCAATTGAACATGGCGATTAGTTCCGAAAATTGCGACCAATATTCAGTAGCGGCGTTGCGATCGTATTTTTTACTACGATTTTTCGTAAGCTTTTTTTTAGAATTATTTTTTCTTTAGTATTTTATTTTATTTTATTATAATTATTATTTTTTATCAACTACATTAGCGGGCCAATTCAAAAGGGTCGGCGGGCCATAGTTTGTGCATCCCTGGTATAAATGTACTTTCTTTTCTTTCTCCTTTCATTTAATCTTTTTTTTCTTTACAGAAGTTAGTCACTTTATAGCTTTTTTATAAATGAATTTTTAAATGTGTTGCATTATACAGGGGTGGAAAATCTGCTCAATGTTGAATTCCTGATATATCGTATACACAAAAAGGCTTACATTCGCAAATGTTTAATTTCAGAAATTTCTGCCTGAACTGCACCAATATGGCGATTTTAAGGCTCTAAAAAGTTTTTTAAAAGATAATGAATAGCAGTTTATTGCAACTTTCATCACTAAAAGCTATCAATTCATAAAGTATAATGAGAACGAACACCCAAATGTCATTTAGTTTTAAGCTGCTTCCCATTAGTGCACATGTGCATTCTCTAGTATTTTCATTAATTTTATAAACTATCAGTAAAAATCTATTTTTTGGAAATGTCACCATTGCTTCCCGGAAAATTGCATGCCATTGTTTGATTTCAACCTTTTTGCCTGGAGAGATTCTAATCCGAACTTTCTGAAAGTTTTTAAGAACGTGTTCCTGAAACTTAAAAATTTATTTGGTTTTCCCATAAAATTCCAATTACTTAATTTGAAGATTTTGCTGACAGAAGCAAAGTTGCCAATTCTTTTCAATTTTTTGTTTATTTTTCCCTATTTTTTATTGCTTTTGTTAATTATTTCCAATGTTTTAAAACTGTGCTCAATGTTTTGATTTATGAGCAAAAATGTTTGGAAACTATTTCAGCATCAAACACGTATTACTCAAAATTCATCATCGTGAAATTTTCTTTCAGTTGCACCAAAAATCTGCGACAAATTTGCCTGAACTTTTCAAAATCTCTAATATTTTGATTGATTTTTTTTTTTTTTTTTAAATTTCTACACGGTAATAACTAAAAGCATATTTTGAAAGCATGCAAACATTGGACATATACTTCACATAAAAGTAGCATGCAATGTGTGCTGTTTCAATCCTTTTGCATCCTATAAATATTTGAATTGTTTTAAAAGCTGGAAGTTGTTCAACAAACTCTACCTTAAATAGGATGTTTTAAGAAATTTTTTTTTATTTTAAACTTGGTTTCAAATGGTATAAAACTGTAAGTATAGCTATTTATGTTAGAGAAAAAAAAAAGCTATCAAATAAATTCTTAATTGCTTATTTAACTATTCATGTGTTTTCAAAATAAAATATTTTATGAAGTTAAAAGATTTTTTTGCATTTAAGCATTCTGGTTTCTGAAAGTTCAATGGAATAAATGTATGTTTACTCTTTAAAAAAATCAGAAAATAAGCAAGAATAAATTATACAAAACATAAGTAAAAATTTAAAGTAGCAAAAAGACTTTTTTCAGCTCAAAAGTGTTAAGAAATTGGCAACTATTGATTGCAAAAACAAATGAAATAAAAAGCTACAACTAACATGAAAATTCCATCAACAGTTCTTGAAGATGCTTGCTACCTACTTTTTAAAAAAAAAAGTAAATTGTGCTACTATTACAAATACATGTGAATTAAATGATGAAATGCTTAATTTCAGTTTTCTCCAATTTTTAAACCAACAGCGTCCTCTCTCGTGATAAGAAAAGGTTGAAAAATGAAAGTATTGGTCACAAAAGGAACATCTGATTTTTTTATTCAAAGCTCCTAATTTTTTACTTTGTGAGGTGGGCAACTCTGCAAATATCTGGCTTTCTTTCTATCATGAGACTAGCAAACAATTTTGTACTTTAAAAAATTTACAGTAATGTTTCTCAAAAATTTTGACTTATGGTACTAAATATTACAGAACTTTCATTTAGTCCCTTAGACTGTTTTTTTAGCCCATATATATATATATATATATATATATATATATATAGTTGATTACGATGTATCGGACCACATCGGGATGTAATCATTTTGGTCCTATTAACGGGTACCTAATTATTTAATTTTTTATTTTAAATTTGTGGTGCATATTTTCTTTGAAAATTCTACACGAAGTTCAGAAAATTTTTTATTGCTCAGAATAACACATGCTTTTTGCATTCTATAAACGTTTCAATTATTTTGTTAACCTCAATTATTTCAATTGTTCCTCAATTATTTCAATTTGTTCAATTATTTCCTGTTTGTTTCAATTATTTTGTTAAGTTAATTTAACCTAAGCTGTTTTAAATCATCTTATTTTATTTTTTATTTGATAATTTTTAATAATATAATTTTTTGTTTAATTATTAATACCTGGCTATTTTTGGAAAAATAATACTCACAATTGTGATTTTTCACTTTGTGAAGTGGACAACTCTAGTCATAACTTCCCCCTCACCCTTTTATGTGGTCAAAGATAGCCAAAAACTATATTTAGAACTGTTTAAATTTTCTGTACAGAGTAAGTATACATTTAAGACAGTGGACATTCTATCGGACTTTTTCTTTGCAGAAATTTTCTTCCCATAAATTAATAATTATTATTATTATTAAACTCCGTACTTTGTTTCCCCAACAACTTTATTTTTATAGTTATTGAAGTTAAAGATTTCAAAGAAATTTTCGTGTTTCACAAAAGAAAAGAAAAATCTTTTCACATCATATTGCATAATTTTCTCTTCACAATAATGAGAAACAAAATTTTGCAATTAGTAAATATGTTTATAAATACATTAGGTTTTAATTAGTTATTTGTTTTGCACAAACTTGCTATTTATTTTTACCATACAAAGCTTTTTTAGTTAAATTAATAGTAGTTGACCTAATACAAATAATTGTGGTTCAATTATATTGCATTCTAAATTTTATATGAGTCTTTTTGATTAAAGAAAAAAGTATCTGATGTGTTTTCAAGGAACAAAAATCTAAATATTTGTAGATTCCCCCACCCCATGATTAAGAATATAATTAATTAATCATACCATAACAAATAATTTAACTTCCTACTTAAAAAAGGAAGAACATTCTCATTTTTCAAATGAATTAATATCATTTTAACGGGTCTGACTGCATTTCAATTTTTCTCTTATTAGGGTCAGTTGGGGTAATTGTAAACGCTTTTTTAATGTTTTAACTTTTGATCCTTCCCTACCTCTTGAATGAATTCAGAGATAAAATTGTGAGCATTGTAGTCACTACTGTACTTCTTGTGAGTAAATGTGTGCAAAAATTTTGACTTTAGGACTATTTGTTAGCAAATGAGCTCGTGTTTACAATTACCCCAGTGTGTTTACAATTACCCCAGAGGTCTGGGGTAATTGTAAACAGTGATTTATTTTCGAATAAAGTTGATGCAAATGGAAAATTGCTTCATACACAGTCTGCTTGAAGTCTTAAGAAGTTCCTGAGCAATGGTTCTCAATCTGCGACCCACAGGCCGCATGTGGTCCGCTGAGTTATGTTATGAGTCGGATGAGATCATATAACGAGAAATATCTTGCAAAAAATCAAGTAATGCGACAAATTTATGTAACATTTGTCCCGCAGTGGATCAGTCCATTAATCTTGGATCCCACAGAACACCGAAAGTGAAGCACAACTGACCGTGGTCAACGCGTGCAAGGGAGACCACCTCCCGTAACTGATTACTCGGAGACCGAGTGCGCCAAAGGGCACTGTGCACGTAAAATACATCGTCGCTTCAAATGTCCACCAAGTTAGAAATAATACCAGCTAGGGGGCCAACCTAGGTGACGATCTCTCATCTGAGAACTGGTTTAAAATCATTAAGCCCCTTTGAGCCAAGTGTACTTCATTTTAGCGGATCTTACTAATAATCAGTAGGAGCTTCCTTAATTCTCTGTCGCTCTGCTAGGGGGGCTTGGATTTCCAAGTGGCATTAGCAGCAACAACAACAGTTATGTAAAATAGACTCAAAAGTGTAATTTACATCAAAATATAATACATATTGTCCCCCCAAAATATTGGAAATAGGATAAATTTAAGTGTTTACAATTACCCCGGAGTACAAAATATATGGGGTAAGTGTAAACACCTAACTTGCACATGAAAAATAACAGGGAGGATTAAATTCATAACTAAATTTTTTTAGCTGCATTCCATATGATAAATAAAAATGGTTGAAACCACTTACATTGCTTTTGTAGATGAGCTGGAGAGGAAAATGTAAGATCACTAAATTTTGTTAAACAACTTTTTTCACTGTGCCATTTTCAAACAATAGTGACGCCTCCATAGTTGTTTCGAAACTTACGAAACTGTTTCAATGTCTTCCCTATGCTGCCAGTTTATCACTCACAAGCAGTTAAGTTTTCCAAACCACCACAAGTGTAGTTATGAAGCTTGTTTACAATTACCCCAACTGACCCTACTTGTTTTTGTTCATTTATTGTGCATTATTTTTCTTTCAGAAAAAAATGGGCTTGAACAACAAAGTTTTTCAAGAATGAATATTGGAAGTACTGCAAAAAGAACCCTTGCTCGTCATTCATCTTTTCAAGAAATATGTGCTGTTGCAGAAATTGAGCATCAGAAATTAAGCATTGAAAATACTCCTAATTCTGCACCTCCTTTTGTTAAAAACCTGGCTTCTGCTAACACTAGCTTAGGAAGAAGAAGCTTTTCTAATATAAAACTTAACAACTTTAATAAAGATGAAAATAGGTCTGACTTGCTTGCAAATGAAAGTAACTTAAAGCAAAGTGAGCAGCTTTTAAAACCTTTGACAACTCAAACACAACAACATTTAAAAGTCTTTAATCTTCCAAAGCCATCAAGTAACACTTCTACTGGGCCTTTTTATATTATGAATAATTTCGCTGGTGCAAATCAGGTTACTTTATCTTCTGTTTCTACAGGTAAGATAATTTTATTTAATATTGCCTTCCTTAAAGCAATTAATTTGAGGTAACAAATACCAAGCATTTAATTCTCGACAGGTTAAAATAAAATAAATGTAAAATAATTTGCAATCTCATTTTGGTCAAGGGTTTTAGCTACTATCTTTTCATGAAACCTTTTATATATATATATATATATAGTATTTCCAAATTCTTCCTTAACATTTGATGGAAAAAAAAGAAATTCAAATTCGCTCAGGTAAATGTCAAGTAGCAGTCGGACATTTCAAGAGCCCCCATGCTCTCGAAGTCTCTATCAGATCAGTAAGTTTTCTCACTTTCTGAACGAGCCGTTTTTAGTGCATGGTCACCTTCTGTAAACTCTTTATGCCATCCTGTATATATATATATATAGGCTTGCCATGCGTCCCAGTATTTTGCTCTTGTCCCGGTGTCCCGCCCAGTTTTATCAATGTCCCGGAAACGGTTGTAAGATGTAAAAAATAATGAATTTATGTTTTTAAATATCTTTTATGTAGATATTAAGAATCTTAAAGATTACGGAGCATTAATGAAGGAGTCAGTCCACTGCAAGAGCATTTATTGTATGTAAAATAAACTTGGCTTTTTTTTTTTTACTCTGACTTTTATGAAAAAGTCAAGCTTAACAAAGACATCTTGAAAAAAGTGCATTCAAGTCAGAAATATGAGTGGGTTGAAAACAAAGAATTACATTGTTAACTTTTTTTTTTTTGTAGTTAGACAAAAAGTTGTAATTTAAAAAAATAAGACTTAGTAATTGATTGTTTAATTAAACAATTTTGTGAAGTATTTTAAACTTTATTTTATTAACACTTCTTTCTAGATGGTAGACCAGAAAAAATTCTCATTAAAAAGGAAAAAAAAATCTTTTTAAGTAAATTATATAGCAAAAATTCCTTGTTTTTAAAAGGTGGGTAGACAAACAATTTAGGGTTCCAGATTCCCCACTACCATCACTTGCGAAGCTTAAAAAAAGGCTTAAAACTCACCATTTTGCTTTTAATTTTTTAAAAATTTCCCTAGGACCCCCCCCCCCCATACTAGGGGTATTACTAACCTATATTCCTATATTAATGCGTCCCAGTTTCACTAACCAAAAATATAGCAACCCTATATACAGGGTCCGAAAAATCCCGGGCGCCAGGTCGCCCGGGCGACTAAAAAAATGCCTTGGCGAATAGTTTTTCAGGTGTTGACAAATGGAAATATTATAGCTGGCTCCTAAAAATGGCTCCTAAGATTTTCGCATTTTTGTCGGACTCTGCCTATATATATATAACATAATTACAATGAAATATCTAGCAAGAATAACCTCATTTTTAAGAGGTTAAATTTGTTCTAACCATCTGTTAATTGTTAATCTGAATGTCACAGGGGTTTATGTCTAGTTTTAATTTTGTTCTCTCAATATTACCAGGACTTTGTATTTCTTGCAAACTGAAATAAGAATATTATCCTTCCTTACTGATACAGTGCATTCAGTCATCAATTGCATATTAATTTGACATGAAAAGCATTTACATCTCTTGTAGAATGTATCGATTTGATGCTTCATGAAAAAAGTTTTGCTTCCCTCCTCCCATTGCATATCATAAATTTCTTGTCTTGTTTATATAAAAGTCAAAGCAATCTAATGAAAAAATTATTAGGATCATAACTTTGTTATGAACATTAATGGAAAATTACAGTAAAAAAATAAAAAATAATTGTTTACATATTTATTGCCTAGAAAGATATCTTTTATTTGGGAGGAAAGAGAGTATAATACAAATCATTCAGTGTTGTTCAATCATTTTAATCATTCTCTCCAATTTTTTCCCACATATTTGAGAAATCCGTGGAATTGATGTTGGAAATCATTTGTTTCTGCATAGCCAATTATTTTTAGTATGAAATCAGATTTTTGGAAGAATATTTGTACTGTGATTTCAGTAACCAGATTCCCTTTGAAAAAAGTCTATACCTTTCCCCTGGCCAATTTTCATACCAGAACTTGTTTCAGAGTTGTTAAGAAGCCTTCTTATACAATAAACTATGTCTAGAATATGTTTAGTCCCACAAGGAAATGATCCAAGTGCTATAATATGGAATTTCCCCATATTTCTTATTTAGAGCTAGTTAAATATTGCAATTTTATAGTTTTAGAATCAAAGCATAGGCAGTGTAGTTGCTGCTCGCTAATTGCAGATCTTTGTAATGATTTGAGATTTGTGGTTAGCTATTTATCATAGAAAAAATTTATCCACATTCTAGTATCGTTTTAGTACTGTTGTATGTATAGCTTTCAGTATTATTTGTAGAAACAAAATGCATAGAATTGTTACCTATTATTGTTTCTTTGCTTTACATTACTCCAATGGCACAAGTAGAACTTTTTTTTTGTTCTTTATAGTCAGTGAGAAAAGTCTAATAACCTTCCAAATTTATTCCTAATGAATCAGTGGCAAACGTATATTCAAAAGATGTACAATCTTGATGAAGCAATATCAGATCTCAGTAATTGAGTATTATGAATATTTAGATTCTGATAATAATCAGCACTTTGATAGCTTTCAAGGCTAAATTTTAGTATTCAAATGAAAGCAAAGTTTTTTGAAATTTGAAAACTCTGTAGTTAATTATTTGCTGTGTTTAATGATCTTGAACATCAGCGATTTGGTGAATATATTTTTTTCTACTAAATCATGTATAAGTATCCCCATCCCCCCCCTTTGACTACCACATATCATCAAGAATTCTTTTTCTCAACACTGGTACATCTGTTATATCAATGTTGGTATATATGGTGTATCAATGTATATATGTATGTATTATATTACTGTGTCGGACTTCAGTACTTCAAAGTCGAAATATGATTGAAATAAAATTTGATTCTTAAACCCTTAACTGGTTTTCCCGTACGGCATACGGGCTACCCAAAGTTGGCTCCAACTAGTTTGCCTGTACAGCGTATGCGCATTGATATTTCTGCCTTTCTTGTTTTGATTTGCCCTTATTTTTAATAGACTGAAAGAGAGTCTTTAGCATTCGAATATTTCAATAATTCATATCAAGAATTCTTTTTCTCAACACTGGCACATATGTTATATCAATGTTGGTATATATGGTGTATCAATGTATATATGTATGCATTATATTACTGTGTCGGACTTCAGTACTTCAAAGTCGAAATATGATTGAAATAAGATTTGATTCTTAAACCCTTAACTGGTTTGCCCGTATGGCATACGGGCTACCCAAAGTTGGCTCCAACTAGTTTGCCTCTACAGCGTATGGGCATTGATATTTCCGCCTTTCTTGTTTTTTGATTTGCCCTTATTTTTAATAGATTGAAAGAGAGTCTTTAGTATTAGAATATTTCAATAGAGGTTTCAATAGATCGTGAGATGTTATACAGTCTTCACACACACACAAGACTCATATAGAAATAAAATTAAGAAATAAGATTTGTGGTTAAAAAAATTGCCCAGTTAAGGGTTAAGTGAATGCTAGGTGAAATTAAGCATGTCTTAAGGTTTTGGCGAACATATTTCATTAAAAGTGGGATTGATTTTGGTTGAATATATATATCTTGTGTAGGAATTAATAGAATATAAAACAAGCACCCCATATTTCTTATTTAAATTGCACACCAAAATAAATGTTCTAAGATGTTTCAACTATAAAATATTATGTGCAAGTGATGAAAAATTCATTAACTAAAAAATAATGAAAAACCAAATAAAAATTTTGCGCTTTAATACAAATGTAACAAAGATTTTTCATGTTTCAGTTCCAGCTTTTTTACTACTCAGAAATGTTGCGTCACTTTACCAAAAGAAGCAACCAGAGGAAAAAGTACTCAAAGAGTGCAAAAATGAAAAACCTGAACTAGTAAGTTGTTTAAAATATTGATATATACATAAATATGGTCATATGCATGTTAAACTAAATTTCATTTTTTCTGTTTAGGATTCAAACACTGTTAAACTCTCAATGGAGCAGCGTGATGCCATATTGAAATACTTGAACATTTCTTTATTAGAAGGACAAATTGCAACAATACAACTTGAGGGAAATTCTGAATCCTCAGATTCAGAAAGGAACCCACGTAATATATTAAAAATTGCTAATAAAATTATTCCCCCAACTAACAAAGAAATATTGAAACAAACTCCATCTGAAGCTACATCATTAAAAGAATCTTCAACTCCAGTTGATATCAGTGAAACAAGTAGTGTTTGCAGTACTAGAAATAATAGTCCAAGTACAGTTCCTTCAAATGAATCACCACTAAGTATTCCTAGTGGGTATGTGACTCCAATTCCATCTGCGTCGGCAGATATGTCATTTCCTTCTAACATTGAAGTTCATGACATTTTGAAAAAGATTGAAAGCCAACCTCACTCTAGTGCACCAATTTTCAAATCTAGACCTCTAAGCAGTAAGCTTACTGGCAACAATTGTGGGAAATTTGGACATTTTGCACTTAGTGATTCAAATCAGAACAGTCAACCAACTAATTTTGATTGTAAGCCTATTAGTCAAAGTGTAAATGTGTCACAAGGCAGCAAATTTCGCACCATCTTACCAAAAGAAGCAGTTTTACATTCAAATGATAGCTTTAGTAATGACAGCCTAAATTTAGAAGTGTCTAATATTTTAAAAAATGGAGGAGACTCCATTCAGAAACACAAACCTTTTTTAATTGATGAAAAAACTTTACTTAGCCCTATCAAGAAGCCTCAACCCTTCCAAAAACTTTCATTGTCTCCATTGAATACTCCATATCATGTTCCAGAAACAGTCTTTGTTTTTAACAGTCCTGTAAGTTATTCAAGTAGTCCAGTTCATGAAACTCTATCTGCCATATCAGTCCAAAAACAGCCGAAATCTTAATGATGGCTTATATTTAAATATATTAATCTTGTTTTACGTACATATAGAAGAATTTCTAAGTAAAAATGGTAAAAGCACGTTTGTGTAGGAAAATGAATTTTGGTTGATTCTAATTTCATTTACCTAGAAATTAAATTATTCAAACATTGTTCAAAGCATGGTGATTAGTGCAAGCTTTTTATGTTTTTAAATTAATAGATATATTGAAGTCTATAAACTAGAAATATTGCTTTGCTGATGTATTTAGATTCATACAATCCTTAGAAAACAGGTTTTTTTTTTTTTTTTTTTTTTTTTTTTTTTTTTTTTTTAATTTAGGGATGGGGATCTCTTTCTAGCCTAGGAATAGAAAGTAATGTCCTGAATACTGTCAATTTTCAGTGACCACAATGAGTGGGAAAAGAAATTTTTATATGCTTAAAAGATTTTATCAGAGATGATATTCAGATTAGATTTCCCCTTTTTAGTGCTATAACACCAACATTTCAGTGTTCTTGAAAATAGTTTTCGAAACTTTCATCAATGATATTTTTTCATCTATTAAAAGCTATAATTTTACATCTAATATTTTTTTAATTTTCAAAATATTGTTGCATAAAAAAACATGTTAAAAAAGTTTAAATATGTTTTTGATAAGGGAAAACAGTCCATTTTCTACTTTTTGTTCTACCTTGTTAGTTTCAATGGTCAAAAAATTTGGGATTGCATACATGCACATATGTTTGCAGTTTTGTTAAATTTTGGGTATTTCTTCATAAACCCACAATTCATGCTTGACAGAAACTGTGTACTAAAGTTGAGAAACTAAATTAAAAGGATCTACTCATTTTACCTCACAAGATCTTACTGAATTCCAACTTTTTGAGTTGATACTGCACTCGTTTTGTTATTTGTTAGGTTTAGATGCAAAAAAAAGTGATATCTTTTTTTTTTTCTTATTTAATTTTGTACACGTTTGAACTGTTGAAGTTCTTTTGTGTAAAGAAAAATTAAAAGAATTAATTATTCATTCATGTAACCTATTTATAATTCATTCGAAAGTAAGTTTTTAGCTTTTTTTTTCTGTTTAGTTATTAGTACAAAAGTAGGACATTTTATCTTTTACCCACCACTTTAAGTATGTTATTTTTCATTAGTTAAAATTATTTATTGTACATTATACTCTGAGAATATGTTTCATGTATTTTTTATTTACATTTTTTTCCCTTTTGTACAATTTTTTTTAGTATTGAAAATATGCTTTGGAAAAGCAAATTTTTATCCATCATTCAAGACATAATTCATGTAAAGAATATTGATGTGTCAATGAATTTAGTTTCAGGTCTTTTTTTTTAAATCATGACGGAGAAGCTTCAACTTATTTCAAACTTCAACTTATTTCAAACCAATCGATAATACAATGCCAAAATTTTCAGGCTTGATTACAGTGTTTCGACTAAAAACAGAGCTTGTAATTTGCTCATGTTTTTTTTTTACGTAATCTTGCTTTTTTTTTTTTGTCTCAAAAGGTCTCATTAGTAAAATATATGATGATGAGATATTGTGACATAAAGTGTCATGATATAAGGGAAAGAATCCTTTTTAGTTAAAACAATTTAGTATCCAATTTTTCTCAGAACTGTACTAGTGCATAGTAGTATAAGATAATCATTACTAATTTAGTTTTTAAACTTCCATTCTGAAATAAACTTTTGTAAGGAAAAGTCATTAAATCGTGTCTCTCTCTATATAATGCAAAGTATGCATTGTTTCAAGTTGATTTGTTTGGAAACATATAGTTGTTTAGAAATATATGTATAATATTTTATTTCATATGAAAATATTTGCTATAAAAATATATAGCTGAGACAAACAAAATGTAACACTTAGCAATATTGTTATTTTTAGCAGAGGTAAGCTAAAAAAAATAATTATATAATTGTTGTACCGGGGGAGGGGGGTTTCCCTAAATTTCCCCTTAAGTGTCTGTGGATAAGAAAAGTAAGTCATATCATTGTTCAATAAATACCATAAATATATCGTACTAAAATGGTTGAGATTCTTTTGAAGAAAGTAAATATTAGAAAAAAACGATTAAAGCACAACTTTGCAAAAATACTGTTTACAGATGTATCAAGGTTACAAAAAATGCCTACTTCAATGCAGAAATAAATTTGAGCTTCCCTCATTTAGCAGCAGAAATAATGGAAAGTTTTTTATCAATACGGCTGCAATAAGACTGCTGCCAAGAATCAGAAGATCAAAACTTTTTCTGTGTTGTAACCCTGAAACACATGCACCCAATAATTTGACACTTGTGCTGTAATGATTGATTTTATAAGTTACGTTAACTAAACATTTTACTTTTTTCTATGAAAAGTTTTTGGAATAAGATGAATTTTAATATATATATATATATATACAGTGCATCAAATGAGTTTTAAAACTGGGTCTGTAAAAAGAAATGGAAATACTTGGTTAAGAAAATCAATACCTGTTTCAGTTTTTTATTTAAAATAAGAACTTCCGGCTTCAATGCATTTGTTACAGCGATTAATTAATTGAACACGTTGTAAATCACTTTGTGGAATGCCCTGCAAAGCATGTGTCAAAGCTGCTTCTATGGTCGAAGTATTCTCAAAATTGACATTTTGAACTTCATTCTAAGTTTTGAGAATAAGAAGTAGTCACAACATGCTAAATCTGTAGAATACAGCGGACGTTTCAACACACATTGTTTTTTTGCCAAAAATTTACGAACAATAAGGGAGGTGTGACTGAATGTATTGTCAAATTGGACAATTTTGTTTTGTCCAAATCTTCATGCAGGATGGTTCAAATCATTTCTTTGTTTATATTTAGACAGTCCTCCATCATTTTCAGTGATGCAGAGCAATCGTTTGCCATGAAATTTTGTACTTTCTCAATAAATTTAGGTGTCCTGTATCAGGGTTCACACTGGGGAAAAATACAAGGTGGGATTTTCCTCCTGGCCAAAAATTTTAAGTGGGATTTTTAAAGTTTAAGCCCAAAAAAAATTTTTTTTGAGTGGGATTTCAAAAAATATTGCGGGAATCGCGCGGCCTAGCGCGAACCCTGTGTATGAAATTTATCTTCCACTATAGGCTTTCATCTTGTAGCGAATCTCTTCTATCCAAAAAACGTTTTTTGCCACACAAAAACATCTGATCTACTTAACGCATTTGCCCGTGTCTGACACGGGCGAAAGTTGATGGCAAATTTGCACATGCCCGTGACTCGCAGGGACGATCTTGTATCGACCGTTATCTTATTTTTAGTGCCCATCTGAGATCTGTTTCCACTTTATTTGTAGAATAACTTTTTATATAACTTTTACCCCACCCCCCGCTCTCTAGCCACCCCCTACAACTGAAATTGCCAAAAACAATCTATGCTATACCTACATATTCATTTTTTGTTTTAAAAAAAAATACTATCATTTTTTACCAGTTTTTCCGAAAAAAACTCGTACTTCAAGGGGTTAAATGATAGTCACCGCAAACTTGTTCAATGAGTTAGTATGTTTCTGAAGCATTTTTGCCAAGTTTTGCATTAAATTTAATTACACGAGAAAAATTCACTCCTACAATTAACTCGTTTCTTCCCTCAGCTACCTAGATGCACAAAACTTGTTAGCAGTGTGCCAGTAGACAATAAAGGTTATGGCACATGCGCATCTACACTCATGGCGCCGTTACAACCTTCGCTCTGCGACAAGTCTTAAAACTTATTTGATGCACTGTTTGTGTATGTGTATATATATATAAATTCAAGAAATGTATGTAATTAATGTATCCCTTTAGTTTTTAAAGTAATGTTAATCTATGAAAAACATATAGCATATGGCCAAATTAATGAATTTTTCTTGTTTTTATGCAGTAGAAAAAAGTTTATTTTAAAGAATGTTGAAAAAAAATCAGATGGCTTTATTTTTTTTTTTATGAGTCTTCACTATCTTTCATTATATACTTAAATGATTACTTTCACAGTCCATTACTTAATATTCTCCATTACTTCATATTTTCACTATGCACTTACTTCAAAATAAATTATGCTACTGATATATTGTACATGTACTGAATGTTTGTCTGCTGTAAACATAATTAGAGAAGTATTGCTGAATTTCTGAATTTTATAATATATTTGTTTTGATGTATAGCTTGCAGTTTACTATATTTGGTTGAAATATGTTATTTATTTGAATAAATATATATATAAGTATTTCCTTCTTGCGGAATATGAATTATAAATAAATACATACACACTAAAAAAGACATAAATGTAAAAAGAAATTTTGAAATATTTTTTCTTAATGTATGAGCGAGTTCAAATAACACGAGGTCTTGAGGCCGTCATATATATATCATTTGTTTGAAGTACAAGTATTTAGTGAAGAAAAATACATTTCTAAATCAAACTTGACTTTTAAGTGTGAATAATATTTCATGATTAATGAAAATTACAGAATTAAAGTTTCAATTTAAAGTACTTGCATGTTATTAAATATTAGGTTTGAAAATAGTTATACCAGCTATGATCAATCGATTTTTATACTCTGTCATAACAAGTGGTTTGAAAGAAATGATAAATCTTTTGTAGCTTTCATGGCTTTCAGTACTGAATTAACATTGATTTCATGATGAAGGAAATTGGATAACACAATTTGGTCAACTGCACTTCATCTGCACAATAAGCCGGAAAATAATGGACATAGGTTTAAAGTATACAGGTAGTCTGGAAAACTCGGCCACACTCTGCCAGGGTCGAAAGTTTCATTAAAACTTCTTTCTACACAGCCAGTTTTTGCAAGTAGACTAATTTTCATTGTAAACAGATTTTGCCTTCAAGTAGTTTTCTAAGATTTGCCTTATCGGGTAAAGTACTGCATTCGTAATTTTAATTTTCATGTAAATGTTTTATGCCTTCATAAACTAGCCACCGGGTACCAAACCTGGACTCAGTGGCATAACTATAGGATGGCAGAGCTGGCAAAATGCCACAGGCTCCCAGCCCGAGAGCTCAGAAATAACCTCACATTTTTAACAAAACTATTAATTTTATGTAAGTATTTAAATTAATTAAAGTTAGACACAACTATAGACCATATACAAATTCAAATAAATTATTAAGATTCATACGCATTCATAAGAACGGGATCAATTTTAGAATGCATCCATTGGTTGTTTCATTTTTTGCCGCGGTACTAGGTGCCGCTGGCGTGCTACCGACGCTTGGGGGAAGTCCTGCAATTTGTTAACTCAAACCAAGAAAGTACCTATTTAATTAACTCTATGGGACAAGACAAGCTAAATAACTTGTCTATTCTGTCTATTAAAAATTCTGTGGTCCGATCTTTAAACTTTGATGATGTTATTGATATTTTTGTGGCACAGAAAGCTTGGAGAAGAGATTTATTAATAAATATTTCAAGATTAAATTATCTCTACTAATAATAAAGCAGCAAGTATGTGTGTCCGGCGTAGGGCCCAGATCGTTCAGCGGATATTCATGAAATTTTGGCACGAAATTAGTTTGGAACATGGGGGTGTGCACCTTTCCAGTTTTTTCTGAAATTCGAATTTGTTCTTCTTTTATTCCAATTTATAGCCGAAAGTTTCATAAAATGGTCATTTTCTATGGGAGGGAATTATCGCATCGCTTCAAGCTTGATACCGTTGAAAAGCGCGTAAAAAACTACCCCGGAAGGAGTTTCGCTCTATGTGCGAAAATTCGAAGCCGCTAAATTATCTAGGGAAGAAGTTATAAGCATTTTTCTCTGCAGTTCGAAATTATTTTTTCACGGTAATTAACTTTAATTTTAATTGTTACCATGCCGACTGCCTATTAATCCTTTTTTCTTTTAACGAATAAAAATTTATTGCTTGCCGTTTTTAGCATTTTGAGGAACAGCCGATTTTTAATTTATTTATTTCTTTTGTTGGACTTAGATTATTATTTTTTTAAAGCGAATTGAAATTTATTTCCTGTGGTTCACAGGCGGTTGATAGTTTTATTTTGATTTCCTTATTTTGACATGTATTTTACGGGACCATTTTCCATACTGCACAGGGGTTTTTAAAGGAAATGCTATTCTTTAGAGCGATTTTTATTATTCCAGCTTATTACTATTTATACTTTCATTTATTTTATGTTTTTTCTCGCCTGTGAATTAGCACATATGTTATTTTCCTATTTGAGCTCGGCTGAAAGGTTTATTCCGCTTTCAAAGCTTTGCTTGCTGCTGTTTGTTTCTGCAAGCTACAAAATTTCGTCTTTCTGTTTTAAGCCGGGTCCAGTCGCTACGTTTTGCACAACCTTTTGTCTGCGCAGATAAAACCTTGCGTGTAGATTGGAAAAGTGCGCAATTTCGAGTCCGGTGCGAAGCCTGTACAGTTGCAGTGATAACCGAGCTGAAAGCATAGATGTCTTTGAACTGTGCAGACAAATTGGCACATGTAGACCATAGCACCCTTTTCCGATTCATTTTGTTTCTCAGTTTCAATTCGTCTGGCGACAATGGCCGACTTTCGGCAATGTTCTCGGGAGTTTCTCACAAAATTTATTGCATTATGCGAAGGTTTCCCATGCATTTGGCGTGTCAAATCCAAGGAGTATAGTGACAGGGATAAAAAGGGGGACGTTTATGAGAGTTTAGTGGGAAAAGTCAACGAAATTGATGCAACCTCAAACAGAGAAACAATTGTAAATAATTAATTCTTTGAGAAGTGTTTACCGTAAAGAATTGGCAAAAGTTAATAAATCGATTCAATCTGGGGCTGGAGACGAAATCTACAAGCCATCTCTCTGGTATTTTGATTTGTTACATTTCCTAAATGATCAAGAGACACCAAGGCAGTCTAGGAATACCATGGATGAAAATAAAGAGATTGCAGTTGTCGAACCACAAGAACAGGCAACAAAAAATATTTATTTTATGTAATCATTTGACCACGTTGAACGCTGGGTACTTCTGAGACGTTCCAGTCTCTTTTTTTTTTTTAACATGACACCATGCCAAAATTGACCAGAGTAGTACCTCCTTCATGACGATATCGCACAAAACTGAGTGAAATGTACAGATATATCTGCACCATGTAGACTCATATAAAACTGCAATGTTTTCATTCAGTCTTAAGACTGCACAGACAAAAGGTTGTACAAAACGTAGCATCTGGACCCGGCTTTAATGTCAATAAATAATAGATAAAAATTAATTATACCAAAAATTTATTAATTAAAACTATTATAATTTATTATAATCATCCTTTTTGTGTGGGTACTTGAACTAAACAAACAAAATGCGTTTTCTTTCAAATATTTTCTTTTTTGTTTTGTTTCGTTTCTTTCTTTGCTTTTTCCTTTTTTATTTTGTGTGTTTTGTAAAAAAAAATTGCTTAAATGTGTAGGATCTCTGGGTGGCAACTAATTTTTAATTATGTGGAGTGCTATACATTTTAATAAAATAACATAATTTACACCTAAAAAAGTTATCACTATATACACAATGGCAATCCGACTGGTCTTTTCATCTTTTAATACGGGCATAGCCGTGCGGGTACCGCTAGTTTTATTATAAAATTAAAATAACAATTTAATCTTAACAAGCTTTTGAAACTTTAAATTATTAGATATTTAACTAAAATGCACACAATAACAGTAACTATGTTGTGAAACTACTTCAGTGATTTATTAAAATTAAATTTACAATGTGACGATTTTTTCTGGGGCCCCATCCAATGAATTCGCCACGGGCCTCAGATGGTAGAGTTACGCCACTGCCTGGACTTAAAGAGGTGGTTCCAGATTCGTCCAAAGAAGTGATGCAAAATTGCCAAGTCCAGAGCTACTTCCAGCCTAGATTTGGCTAGCTCTTTTTCTGAAAATAAAGTGACACTTATCTGGAACAGATTCTCTTCAGGCAGAACCAGCTTAATGATAATAGATGTAATTTCTCCAAAAGCCTTGTTAAACAAGTTTATCATATTATTTTTATCACTTGTAAGCATACTGGTATATTTTCAACCAAAAAATGTAGGGTTAAAAGACTTCATCTTTATTTCAACATATTAATACTAAACAAGAAGTTCTATCTAGAACTATACAAGCCTACTTTCTTGTATATTCCAACTTCCAATTTATAATCTAGCTATCTCTCTCTCTTTCTCATTTAGCTTTAGTTCTTAAATACTTCAAATATACCCTTTTCAGTGGTTAATACATTTTCATTCACTCATTCATTAATGTATTTATACCTGATTGAATTTTTTTTTTCATAAGTACTTCACTTATGTTTGACCTATCTTTATTTTTAACGATATTTTTAGGATACATTAAACCTCTTTCACACTTTTATTTTTTTACTTTTACAGGAAAATATGCTAAAAAGGAAAGATATATTTAATTAAGAAAACAAACAATCAGAAGAGTTTTTTAACTTTTACATTTGGCAAAATCTAACATTTGCAAAGTGCACTTTGGTAAAATGCAACATACTACTTGATTGATAACACATTTAAACTTTCTAACTTCTCTTGTTCCATTGAGAATCCAGTATCATTTTTTAACAGTTGAAGTTTTTCAAAACCCTTTTCACTGATATCATATCCAATGGTAATGATAACCAAACTGTTGAAAAATATAATGAATTGATATGATATTGTAAGCAAATAACAATTAACGATTTCCAATATATAGAAAGTATTGTTTAAGAATTATGAACTTTTGTTTTCAAACTGAAATCCTCATGCTCACACCTTTTATGCTAAAAGCTGTCCATGGCCCTCACCTTAAACTAATTACGCTTCTGCTAGACACCTTTTGTAAATGTGTATGAACATAACAGAAGATACACCCGCCCCCGCCCCTCCCACAAAATGACAAATTACACAGATAGGTTAAAATTTTAACTAATTTACATTTTTCTTTCATGCATTATAAATATACTTTATTAATAGAAAAAGCGTTGCAAAACATCTTATACACTGCATTTTTTGAGGATCTAAACAAACAACAAATTCAAATCACAAGCAATAAGTAGAGACAGTCTGGCTGATAGCAGAATATATCAAAGTATTATTGAAGGGTACATATTGGCCAGTAATTAGTTTAATGACTTCTTGCGCAGCTGTTCCCCCTACAAAAGCCGCCACTGAATGAATTTCTGCACCTCCCCACCGACAAATCTCGTGTATGTAGTCGTCTTTCATAATAGGAGGGCAATTCCATTCTTGCGTTAGTTGAGCAAGACAATTTTTAATCTTTATAATATCAGACGCAATATCATCAATACGTTCACCAGGAAATCTACAATACTGAGTATGAAATTTATCAGCAGCTCTAAGCAAAGCACAAAAGATTATATCACTATCTTCATGTTCTAAATTGGAAATTAAATTCTGAATATTAGATGTCTTAGAATCATATTCTTCTTTTAGAGACCTTCCATGTAAAACACGCAGACAGTAGGCATTCTTGCAGAAAGTTCTAACTTCCTGTTCAGTAATACTGTTCTGAGGCTTTCCGATGTTGTTTAAAATTTCTTGAGCCCTTAAAAGTATAAAATTTGCATCTTCTTCTGCTTTTTTCTTGTAAATGTTTTGAAGTTTAATATAACTCTGAGTATCGGCTAGCATATCGGGAATAACACCCCTGACCGGCAAACTTCCATTGCCTTGCTCAACAAATTCCTTTAATGCTTTGCATAAAATCCAAAATGACTTGCTTTCACTATTTAAATCAGTACAGAGAGGATCACTTAGAATTGCATTCACTTCACTAGGCACACAAGTTTTAGTTACGGCCCTGTTTACTGCTCGACAAGCCTCCTCAAAATTCTCGTCTTCTTTCTTCCTCATGCACTTCATTATTTCAGCCTTAAAAAGATTCTTTTCTTTGGAATTTTTAGGCATTTCACCAGCATGATCTTGTCTCCACGCATCCAAAACTTTCAAAAGTATCACAACATAGGGCACATGTGAGTGCTCCTGATCTGTCAACTTATCCAAGTCGATTGAATCAACATAGTCTCTCAAAGCAGAAAAGGGCTGGTCTAATCGTAGATCTTGATACTCATTTTCGGGACGAGATTCAATAATAGTCCGGTCACTAGTTTGCAGTCTTAAATATCCTATCAAACCATAGGAACGACAAACCAGTAAAGGAACCTCTTGATTCCACAGTATCTCAGCTAACTTTAATAATGTCCCTTCGGTAGTTCCCGTAGTTATGACAACGGAAAATTTTGAGAAAAATGTAGGATCCGTTTTAATCATACAATCTAAGGTTTCATCTACAAACTCTCCTCGAACATCAGGGTTCAATTCAAGTAAATATTCTGTAGACACTTTTGCTCTAGACTTTCCAACGCTATCTTTATCGAAAAAAAAATTCCTACCTGCATCCTGAGCAGAAATTTTCTCACCATCTAAGATTGTAAAAGCACCGATTCCAGGGAGAACTAAACTTTTCAAAATTTCGGTACCTGTTGCAGTAGCATTTATCAAACATACATGAGCAGATTCTAATGCATGCTGTCCATGATCATCCCATAATCTTAATTGTCTATCATATTTAACTTTCTTAGCAGAATCATCATAACTACCATCGCCGGTATCCGCCATCATAAAATTTGTAAATAACTACAGTGGCTAGAATAGATAGTGTGCCGTTCGCCATTGTCCTCCAGCGTTTTTTCTGTACCCGAAAGTAAGCCTCCACTAGATGGCGCTCTATTCGACAGCGAGGTAAGTTCGAGCCATCCGGAAGCCGGCTTTGGGGCCAGCTGCTGCGATTAAAGGCCCTGTGTACCAAAAGCCCTGTGTACCAGCCGATTGTCATTCAGAAAGTGACAAGTGACACTGTTGCACTAACATAAATTGATTGCTGTTAATACTTTCAGATTAGTTTTTTCAGTAAGGAAGCAGGAAATGAAATAAATATCTCACTCATTCGAACTTTGAAATACGAACAACTTTCATTTTTTTAATTCTATAAAATAAATAAATGAAAAGGATTTTGTAACAAATGTCCATTTTTGGTTTTTGTAAACTTATGTGTGATACATCGGTTTAATTCTGTCCACCTCAAAGAAAAAAAGAACTTCTAAAGGGCAAAGTCTTGCAATGCTATAATAAATGTCTGTGGTTTTTTAAATCTGCATCCGAACAGAATAATTTGCTTTCGAAAGTATCGCTTTTTTTTTTTTTTTTTTGGCTCTCATATTGGTGAACTAAATGTGGGTTTGAACTTACTAAACTTTAAAGGAAGGTCTAAACTTTAAAGGATTATATGGGATAATATGTTCAAATTTTGTGTGGAATATACTATGAATTATAACCAGTCAAGAAAATTAAGTAGAGGCTTGTTGGAACGTCATTATAATAATATATTAAAATAATATGGTAGTTTGGCTTAAAGTTCCTCTGATAAAGGTACCCACCAGAGGGGGTGAGGGGGGAGCTTAGGGGTGTTTTTCAGTTTTTGAATAAAATTCTACATTTTGGCTGGAACTACAACAGGTTGTAAACGATGTGACTCAAAAATTAAATCTTATATATGAAACAATATTGACGTTAATGAAGAAGAAATGTTATATTAAAATGAAATTCTGCTTTTCATAACAACAATATAAATTGAAAGCTAAGCTTTTTTGTTTTGGTTCAAGATTTTTTTTGTTACATATTTGTTTCTATTTTGGTTTAGTATGTAACTGAAACTTGACCAACATTTTGGGTATCATAATGTGACAAAGGTACCCACCAGAGGGGGCGGGGGGATTTGGGGGGGGGGGTCAGTTTTTTTTTAATAAAATTCTGCATTTGTCTGGAACTACAAAAAGTTTTAAAAGATGTGACTCAAAAATTAAATTTTATATATGAAACAATATTGACGTTAAAGAAGAAGAAATGTTATATCAAAATGAAATTGTTCTTGTCATAACAACAAAATAAATTTAAAGCTAAGCTTTTTGCTTTGGTTCAAGATTTTTTTTATTATTTGTTTCTATTTTGATTTAGTATGTAATTGAAACTTGACCAAAACTTTGTGCATCATAATGTGTTTTTAAATAAATGTAAATTTTAAAAAAAATAATTAAATCTATATTTAAAAAAAAAAATCTAACACAAAATTTTAAGCATGCAGTTCATTTAAAAAATGACATTGCAAGTGTTTATTTTATTTTTTTTAAATATACATCAGATTGCAATGTGCTTTTTAAAGTTAATTTTTATTTATTTATTCATGCTAAAATATAGTACATAGACATATAGCCTTTCTAATTTTAAATAATATGAGCATAATAATACAATTATTTTCAACAGCTCATTCACACTACATTGGACTAAAAAAGATTTGTCTTTAAAATGTATAACAATATTCTCTTAACAAAATACATGGTTTTCATTTAAGACTGCTTCCGAAAACTAAATAAAAACATTTTTCATGCTTGTGTTCACCTAAACGACAGCCGTCTATTTAATGCTCCAAATTCTTTTCTAGAACAGATGATTGAATATTTTTTAAAAAATCACCTCTTTTTTGCACCTCCTTTTTTTAGTACTGAAAAAAGTGCGAAAACTAAGGCGAGTAAATGATTCTTTAACGTTCGCTCTGCTAATCAGTTACCTCGCTGTCGATGCTAGCGCCACCTACTTGGGGCTTAGTTTCGTTTTCAACATTTTCACGCCGAACATTTTCGCTTTTGTCATGCACGAATCTTGCATTTTAGCACTTTGGGCCGAAAGCCGGCGCTATTAGTTTTAAAAATATTTAGTTTTATATTTATTTCCTCTATAAGTTCTGACGATATTTCTCAAAGTATTTGTATCGTTTAGAAAATTAGACATTTCCTTTGAACTTTTTTTATAACCTAATTTTTACTGTAATGTTTAAGTTCGGTTTTTTTTTTCACCGAAAAGTTTTAAATTTCACCAACAACAATAATAATAACCCGTTTTTCAAAATTTTAAATATATTTCACGATGTGACTTTCAAAGTAGTTAATGTGCTACTCAACTCATTTTGGTAGAAAAAATTTTTTCTTTCTTTTTGTTTATTGCTGTTGTGGTTGTTGTGATTGTTGGAATTATTGTTGTTTATGTATGGAAGTTAACAAATTATATGCGGTTTCATTTTAATGATCTCCTTCGAATTTATTCTTAACACGGAAAGCATAATTTCAGTTGAAATCATCCACAATTCATCCATATAAAAATCGCAGGAAATGTGACTAAAATTAATATTTTAGTTCATCAAAAAACATTTTCCATTAATCTTTAAGTCACATTCACGTACAACGTCTTACGTTGTGCTTGATTCGAGCTTCCTGGATTTGTATTTTTACATAGAAATTGAATTTATCGATATGGTTCTGATGTGATAAATGTATCCATTTCGTGGAGGCAGCAAATTGAACTTCACTATGGTGTCGCATATGCAATTCAGATTTCCGATACTAGCCGTCTACACAGTGTCTCTTCCTCTGTTATCGCTTGTGTTTTGCGTTCTGTGGTCTCTTTTATTCAACTTCGAGAATGTGACTTTCACACATTGCAGAGTACCGAATTATTTACCTTCTTTGAGTGCTGCAATCGGCAGTTTTGTACCACAAAGGTACATATGGCAGATATCCATTGCAATACATTCTGCTCCCAGATTTCTTGTCGTTGGCATGTATTACAGCCATCTATGTGATATTCTCTTCAATGAACCCGTGTGGCAATGGCTTGCGTCTGTCATATTCATGTTACAAATTACTGAAGTTGGAAGTTTATTAGGATTAACTTTTGTGACTTCTTCAGAGAATTTCCATGTCCATGAATTATGTTTTATAACATTTATGGTTTGTGCTTTGTCCAACATGTTTCTCCTCTACTATTCCATGAAACATGGTTGCAAACATAAACTTAGTATAAGAGAAAGACTTGCTTTGAAATATAAACTTTTATTTGCACTGTTAAATATAACCTCATTTTTATTGGCTGTGTATTTCTACTTTCGACATAATTGGTACTGTGAGCCTATGGTCTACACATGTTTTGCACTTTTTGAGTATATTGTTGTGTTTACTAATATGGGCTACCATATGACTGCGTATTGGGATTTCTCAGATCATGTTATTTCTATTAGTTCATGTTGCAGCATCTCAGTTACACCAAAACCTCATTCCAAATTTTCAGTTGAAGATTTTGTCATAAAAGTTGCATAATTCAACATCTACATTTTGTACAATTCTATGCTTTTCAGTGACTTTTAATTTAAAAACTCATGATCTTCTTGAAAAGGTTTTTTTTATGATTGCAATTTAAGAAATATACGTTTATGCGTTGTATTCCGTAAAGTTACAATCAGCACTTGATCATGTCGAAAGCTTTGAGACATAGTTTTGCAATTGATGTTCTGAAGAAGTTAAACATTATAAATTACTGTTGGGAAAAATTAAGTTCAAGCCCTATACCATATATATTATTTAATGTAATATATACGGTACTTATCTGTTATATGCCTTGCATTGGCAAAGGTCTTTAAAATGTCGCCAAAATGCTTAATTTTAAATCTAATAAAACCTTGTGCAATTTTAATTGAAAACATTTTTGTTTACATTTTGTTAGGCAACGAAAAATTGCAGGGCGTATAACCGATAAGTATCATATATACTACATAACCTTGCTTAAATAGGTACTCTCAAGGAGAAAGGAGGCTGGTTTGATTTAATCCCACTTATTCAGAGGTGTAGTCCTGGTTTTGCTTACAGATGCGAGCATAGAAAAGTAGAGGGGGAGAACACTTGAAAATAAAAAAAGGTTGGAAGGGGGATGCTTGAATTAAATTTTGAAAAGCGGGAAACTTGCTAATCTGATTGCGTGTTTGTCTCATACATCCACTCATTTGGCCCCCTTTTTTTTCTTCTTCAAATTATATGCAAATACAACTGTATATCAAAAGAATAACATAATAATTCATGTGTAATAATAAATATTGCAGTCAAAATTATTGCACACCATTTAACAAGAAAATGTAAGAAATGTTCATTATTAAATGATGAGGATTTAGAGAAAGTGCGCTCAGTTTTATAGAAAAAGAGTTGTACGATATCTTGTTCACTTAAAACTTTCACTTTTATTTAAAACATATTTTACAAGTATATATAAATTTTTTAAATCATAAACACTTTTATTTGAGTTTTGAGCCATTCCGTTTTATGCATTTCCCAAAATGCCGAAGAATAGAACAAGGGATCTTTTCTTTAATATTTCATGGCAAAATTAATCATTGTGCAAATATGTTATTCATCTCAACTTATTCTCTCTTAAATTTTCTGTCACATTTACATGATTTATCCAACATAGCTATATATACAGGAAATCGAAATTGTAGTACCATGGCTGTAAGCACAAATTTAGAAAAATATGTACATCTTGAAGTTTTTAGTATCAGAGTTTAAATATTTTAAATATACTTCCTGTACAACGCATATAATTTAATGTATAATATCTTACTATTTATGGTTTTTAAGAACCTATTAGTTGTATTTATTAAAAGAATTAACACTCCATAACAAATATGCTAATTGCTTGTCATTTGTTTGCAAAACTAAAATAATAATTTTTTTTTTATTTATTTATTTATTGTTATTCTTTTCCCCCTTGGTAAAAGGAGATAAGGAAGACATAATTGTAACCTTTAGAGAATGTCTATAATGTGATAATGTACTTAAGGGAAGGAA
This sequence comes from Octonoba sinensis, assembly GCA_038502835.1. Lineage (NCBI taxonomy): Eukaryota > Metazoa > Arthropoda > Arachnida > Araneae > Uloboridae > Octonoba > Octonoba sinensis. The sequence goes on along the minus strand of CM076606.1, from coordinate 7,474,210 downwards.
TTAACAGAGCTAAAAATGTGCCAAATTATCTTTTAAGGTATCAATAAATAGCTTTCTAGCTAAATGCTAAACAAGTTTAAATGAAAACATTATGAAAAAAAATGGAAGACCAACTCTCTTATATCTCATGATAATTCTTATTATCACTCAAATATTCAAATCGAACAGACTGAAAAGTGAAGCTTAATTCCTCACAAATAGAATGTTCTGTTCAAGGTTTTAAAATGAAGGTCATCTTAGCATTTTTACTTATAAATGCAACAATGCAAGCTTTACTACCCTTCTTCTACCGTTCCACCACTGTTATCTTTTGTGCAACCAAGGGAAAAAATTAATATATGAAACCCTTCCAAACGTTAAGAAATTTAAATTAAAGACTTAAGAGATCTCTTAAAGATATAGTTGTTTCATACTTTACAAAATATCTATGTATACATTGTTATAAAAAAAATAATAATGTACCTATTTTTTCATGAATAGGTTCTTTTAATTTTTCATTATTTTATACCAATAAATATCTTTTCCACTTAAATTATTTATTTACTTTTTAAAATTTTTTAGCCTAATTATTATAAAGTTGCTTAGTAATGAATGAAAGGACTTTCATTATTAACTTCAAAACTAATAAAGACTTTATATTTTATCAGCAGTATGTATAAATCATCATCCTAAATATTTAAGCTCCCAAATGCATCTTTGGACCAAAATTTTAATTTGAAGTGACTTATCAGGATATACTTCAAGTTCTAAGACTGATTTCTGTTGAGGGGGGAGGGAATACTTTTAACTTATTCTCAAAAATTATTGCTGTACAAATAAATCAATGAATATGTTTCAAAAATTCTCAGAAATAGTTTTCTTTTCTTCTGTTTTCAATTTGTATGTTGCTATTTATGGATTCCAAATATACTGTGTGATATGACAAACTGTTGAATTTTAACATTTCTATATATTTAAATATTTTAGTTATTGTTGTGTTTTTATTTGCTTTTCCTTGTGTGCAAAGCTAATTAACGGATTTCTGTTAGAAAATAGAGTGTTTGATTACGAAGTTACTGCAACTATAAGAATTTCAATTTAAATACTACTGCCATTAATTATTATTTTTAACATGTCTTTCACACTTATTGTTAGTCCACCTTTTGAGCTTTCATTTTGACTATTCATGCAAAGAATGTATGAATTATTTTTTATAAATTTGTACATATTTATGATTTTATTTGAGCATTTAGAAAAATTAATGTGTGTCATGTGAACATTAAATGTAAAACTACAATTCATTGTGATTTTTCAATCTGAAAGTAACTGACAACTTTATTTATTTATGTGTATTATTGTCCAAAAAAAAGTTACTGAGTATTGTTGATATATGTTAGAGATTGAAATAAAGTAAGGATTAAGCAAAATTTTACATGTTTTAAAGCCAATAACTTGTACGTAATAATTTGAGTGTTTTATTACCAAAAAACAAACAATAATGTAAGCAAGTGTATGCAGCTGTGTGTAAAACTGGAATGACTGCTTTTACTTTAATTCATTTGCATCAAAGTTCAAAGGTACTAAAAATCTGAAATGTTGAACAAAAAGTGAAGTTCACTTTTTGTTCTTCATTGACTTAAGGCAATCCATTGCAACATGTTACCTGTGAGTCATTGAATGACCCATTTGACAATTTCAAGTGATCCGCTTGAGTTTCAAAACTGGATTTAAAAAAAATAATAATATAATACACAAAAAAAATTTATAAAACATAAATATGAAGCAAAAGCTTTAAAAAATAAAGTAAATGCATGTAATAACAGTAATAATTTTATTTAATTATAAAGTTGCAGTAATAAACATACATTTTCTTTTTTTTTAAATAAAAATTCACCAAGGAAACTTTTTAAATGAAAATAATACTGACCCAAAACATCTGAATAACCCAATTTTGGTTGATTTTAAACCCACAGCCAAAGACGGAGATGGGCACTGCATGACTGCACTCCTCATGTCTTGAGAACACTGAATATCCTGCCCCCACTTCCCCAAACAAAATCCTATGTGCACTTCTGCATAGAAGTTGAAGTTGTCTCAAGTTTCACCATCTTCCCCTCAATTGGAATATATGATGTACTTAAGCAAATGCAAACTGGTCGGTACTAGGGATGTAACGAATAGTGATTTGGCCGAATATCGAATATTCGGCCACTTCTTCCAGGCTGAAGCCGAATATTTGGCATTTCTTCTAGGCCGAAGCCGAATATTCGGCCAATGTGTTAGCCGAATACTGAATATTCGGCGGCCGAATATTAAAATTTCTGGAAAATCGCTGTAATAGAAAGTATTTGTCAAATTTAAACGTTTTCACAAAGTCAAACACCAAGTACATGCAATCTATGATGTATGATTTAATTCTGTATGTTAAGATTTTAAAACTATTTAAAATTAATTTATTTTCTCTATTGTTTTGAATGTAATAAAACTAAGAATTTCACCCACAAGGGAAATAGTAATGACAGCTTTACGGTAGTAAGCATTAGCATTATTTTACTAATTATTTAATTCAAATGCAAGAACTACTATTGCTTCGTGCCTTGCTCAAAACTGTTTTATGAAGATATTTTAAAAGGGTTAAAAGGTAATATTTTTATTTTATGGGATTTTTTACATACCTATTTTTAAAAGATTTAATACACTTAACTGGAATGTATTTTTATTTTCAAAAACCTCAATAGCTTATGCTATCTAAATATTCAGGATATATTCTTGGCTTTTCACATTTATCTCTTACTCAATATTCACAATAAGTCAGTCTATCCAAACAAAGTCTGACTTCCACTTTGTTAGTAATAACAAAATAAATTTCTCATATTCTCCATCATAATTAACTATTGCCAGCTTTTAGGAGCAAATGCTAAATATAAAATACAATATCACAACTTTAAAATCTGTTTTTGCTCAGTCAAGCCTAAAACAAGGTTTATAAAAGTAGTTTTTTCTAAATTATTTTTATTTAATAAAACTATATACTAATGTATTCTTTTGCAATAATTATAATACAATTCTAAATGTTTAAAACCGACTAATTTCTTTATTTTTTAGAATTTCTATTGCAGCAGAACTATTCAGCCGAATAGTACATCAATATTCGGCCAGGCCGAATTTGACCTTACCCAGTATTCGGCCAGGCGACGAAATGACTATTTGGCCAGCCGAATATTCGTTACATCCCTAGTCAGTACATGACCATGAACATTTCATTTTCTAGGAAGTATTAGGGGTGCCGGGTACTGTTTCGCCTTAAATTTAAAACTTTGTAATTGTATAATGATGATAGACTTGCATGTATCAATGAAACAAAAAGAAATGTACTTCCCATGGCAAAGTGATTTCAAATTTTTTGTTAATTTTTCCATATTGGTTTAACTTGAGTATTTGTTGATATTTTTGTTAAAATTTTTTCATGAGTGTTTTCACAAATGCAATACAGTAAATAAATAAAGTCGCATCCAGTTGCAGTTTAAAATTTATAAGTATGTTTTGAAAAGATGAATTAATTTTAAATTTCCCATGATATCAATAAATAATTGGTGCATTTTATCTTAAAACTCACATAAATTTACTTCATAAAAAAGTAAGCATATTTATTGGCTAATAAAGACATATGATTTTGTTTTTGCATCTATTATTATAGTGCCAAATATCCGTATTTTTGAGTCATTTATTATATTTTATTTGTCTAGCTTGACATGCATATGTGCAATATATGGTGAAAATAAAGCATTATTTAATGTTGTAATTTGTTTTGTGTTTTATAACAATTAAATGAATATAAAAAATCTTTTAGTAACATTTGAAATCTCAATTTTTAATTTCATGTAGGCAGGGCCTTATTTACCAATAGGCCTAGGCCTAGGGCCCCCATTTTGAGGGGCCTCTAATTTTGGTTATTTTTTTTTTTTTTATTTATTTATTTATTTTTTTTTTTTCTTTTGCAATTTAAAATTTTTTAGAAAAATATTTTAAAATAGCATCTTTTAAAAACAAACTGTTATTGTTCTGTTGTCTTCTGAAAAGTTGGCCGGCTTAACTTTGCTAACCATAGAAAGTGATCTGACTAAAGATTTAAAATTTGATCATATCTTGAATGACTTTTTAAGGATTAAAGCCCCCAAAAAAAACTTATGCAAGTTCTCAAAATTCTATTTTTTCAATGAGTAAAATTTATTGAATTTTTCACAAGCAAATTAAGGAATATTTTGACTGTTTTTAATGTTTTATAAAGTTGCCATGTATGTATCTTGTGTAATGTTAGCTTGCAAAGAATAAAAAAAACCTGCTTGTGAACAGGTGAACCTTTTTTCTACACCTTAAATTTTAAATATTGGATATAGTTAAAAAACAAGCTTAGTGGAGTTGTTTAAGTGTAATCTGTATGTTGAATATATTTTTCCAAACAGTTTAGTGTTAACCTAATTGGAAAACAATCTACATAGCAAGTTTTACAAACACATACTGAATGCTATGTTTAAAAAATTTTGTTGCGTGAGGGGCCCTCCAAACATGAGTTGTGCCTATAGTGATTCAAAATGTAAATCGGGCCCTGCATGTAGAATTCTTTTGGGCTCATGTGTGTGGATATTTTGATGCATATCATTTTTCTTAAAACGCAATTAAATCGAAAAGTTAAAGGTTCAGTTTGAATTTAATAATCAGTTTATATTGTAAGGAGATTTAACATTCGTTTCCATCAGCCTTATTCGGAGATCAGGAGGTGGCCTTTACTCCTTCCTAAATGTGATAAAATTTTAAGGGCAGAAGAAAAAATAAAAGAAACATATATGCTTCTTATTGGCTTTTCCCGCCAATTTCTCAGATCCTCTCTTTGAAAACAGATCGGGTGGGAGTGTTCCCGCTCGCGGAAAATTTGAAAAATTTGGATGAAAGCGCAAAAATTCGCCTTTTTTTTCTCTCTCTCTCTTACTCACTCGTAAGTTACCAATATTATTATTTTAAAAGAAACTGAATGTGAGGTGTATGAAAATATATCTATGTTATTTTTTTCTCCTTTCCAAAAAAATTAGAATCCCCTCCATATATAAAGCTTGGAGGGGACTCTCTATTATTCAACTTGAACATTTTAATTTTATCGCCTGGGATGTGTAGCTGTTGACAAGTGTATCAAATTCGTGCAAAAAACAGTTGTAGGTGTATAAATAATGAATTTTGTTTTCTCATTTAAGGGGAAAAAAAGTTAGAAATCCTAAACTTTTAGAATGAGTAAAAAATACTTGAGAGATGGGAATAACTATTTAAACGTATTACTGTTGTTTTATTCTCCTCAAAGCGCATTTGAAGTAAAAAAACAACAACTACGAAAAACAATTTCAACTATTAAAATGTTTACAAAGGGTACGAAGGGCACCAACTTACTTTACCCCATTATCATTTGAATTTCATAGGCTCCCTTTAAAAATGGTATCATTATTAACTGATTCAATGTTTTTGCATTTCAATTTTGAACACTAAAATAATATGTTCCCTTCAAGTGGCGATGCATTCAGAGGAAGGAATAGGAAGCATAACAATAATAATAATGGATAAAATCGGAATAAAACAGTTTATAGTATCATAAAAATGATCGGCAGTGCTTTTCTTATTAACAAAGTTATCGGGATAGTATTATGGATAAATAGATATTTGGTCTTTCCAAAAATAAAAAAAAAGCTAAAAACATTATCCAAAACACCTATTAAACTATTCTTGTTCTTTAATTAAATATTCAAAACTCCGGAATATGTTTATTTAAATCAGTCGAATCATTTAAAAAAAAAAAAAGACTCAATGAAAATGGTACAGTTCTATCATCAACCAAAGCAATCTACCTGACAGGGTGCTAAGAAGAATCCATTCATGTTCAAGGGAGGAACTGCCTGGCGTAAGGAAAGTGCCGTTTGTTCTCGTTCTAGTTTGTTCAGCAAACTTGATTTCTTCCGAGCTGATGCTATATGCCAATTTATAAATTCAGTTGCTTTCAAAAAACAGCGAAGCAAACATTCTGATTCGCGTACTAAATAAACGCACCTGCAAAGCGAACTTCCTTAAAATTCGAATGGATTCGTTCTTTTCTGCCTTGCGCAGAAGCGTCCATATAGTATAAAGTTATCAAACATAGTCAAAATTGACTTTTTAGTACGCTAATTTAAAAAATATTCCACTGGAAAGAAACGAACGCACTTCGAAACAAAGATAGCCAAAATTTTGTTTTTAGAAATATTTGAGAGAAAGCCGCCGCATCCCCTGACGTCGCCAAAGATAACCTAAAATTGCGTTTTTGGAGCTACAACAAGCAAAGCAACGAATGAACTAGAAAGCAAAAGCCCTATTAGATAATGCGCGCCGAAAAAAATTATATAAAATAAATTTACTATTTGAAAGCGAGATGAAAGGATATAGCTTCCAAAGCACTCGTAAATGTATCTTGCTAAATGATGGTAATATAACAGTAATAATTTGCAAGGGTACTTTCATACAAAACGCAACAGCAACATTCGACGAAGACAAAATTGTTCACAGAATGTCATTGGTTCTACCTAATTTCATAGCCATGCCGTTGCATTGACTGATTGGCATTTTTTATTGCGTCATTAAGAGGGAGCCGACTGATTGGTTCATTACGTTATCGAAGGCATAAGTCAACACTGTTAGTTTGATAACCATAGCAACAGTCTGTTACCACTGATAAAACATGTCTTCGTCCCTTTTGAAGTAAAATCAGCCTAAGGGAATAAAATTAGGATATATTTTTTTTTGTAACAAATTATTACTGTTTGACGTGTACGATGAGTTTTCAACGGACTATGGAGTTTTAGGGGAACTTCATAAAAAAATGTATTTCTTGATTTTTTTTTTTTTTTTTAATTCAACAAAATTGAAAATGCAAATAATTTGCTTCTTCGCTAACTGGCAATATACGATTGAATCTACGTACTCCTAAGATCTTATTTTTCTTTTTCATTTTACTTATTTTTATTCATTTATTTATTTATTTTTAGCAATAATGTCGGCAAACTTTACATAGGGACCATTCATAAATGATGCCTTTTCCCACATATTTGACCCCCCCTCCCCCTTGGTCACAAAATATCACACTTCTACGGACCTCCTTCCCCCCCCTTTGTCACATGTCACGCTATGTTGAATAAGCAAGATGTCACACTTCTTGTTAGCCCCTCCCCTTGTCACACTTTGTCGCAACTTCACGAACCTCCCCCAAGAAGCATGACATCATTTATGAATGATCCCATACAAACGAAAAAATACGTTGCGATTTCACTTAAATTTTTCGAACTTCCGTGGGCAACAGTGTCCCGTCCAGGCTATTTTCAGGGCAGGGCAGTGGTGTAGTCGAGGGGGGACGCAGGGGGACGGCGTCCCCCTACCTTTTTATTTTGATACAAGCGTCCCCCCACATTTTTTAAATTTTAACATAAGCGTCCCCTCACTTTTGATCTCATTTACTCATATTCGTATGCGTAAGCGTCCCCCCAACTTTTTTTTCAGGACTGCAGCACTGGGGCAGGGATCTCAAAAATTTGGGTGCCGTTCCACGATTCGGATAGGACACCGAAAAAAAACGATCCTTTAGTCATAGCTGATTCAGCGAATCTTAGTAATTAGTATCTTAAATTAATATGGAAGTGTAGGAAATTAAAGTTTTGAACATTTTTTTATTTATCTGATTTGAAGAAAGATTTTATCATGTGTTTAAGCGATGCCGATTTTCATAACAATCAAACTTTTCAGAGCTTGGTACAAGATTACCCGATAAAGATTGATTTTCAAAAAGTAGCTAAAATCAGGTAAAATAGCCGTATTCTGGTAACTGCAATGGTCTTTAAACGGAAACCATTCTCGAAATTTGCATCTATATACATTTCTATATAAAAGGTTTATCACGTGACTTAATAATTAGTACTAATTTAATACTGTTCCAATTTTTTATTGCTGACTTTTCTACTCAATAAATTTCTCTGGTGCTCTGGTAAAATATGCTCTGGTGTATACATGAAACATGAGATCTCTTATGTTGTAGAAAATTGCATTCACTTATTGCAGTTGTGTGCCCGAGCGGAAAGGCGACAGTGCAGATGGGATCATTGGAAATTATATTTGGGAGGTTGTAAATCAATTTTAACAGTGCTGCGGTAAATTTGATTCTTTTGATATCTTCAATATTTTTTTATGAAATTATTTTGATAAATGTCATTGTGATCCTTTTCTTAATTATTTCTTGAAGGGGGGAGGTGGCACCATCCTTCTTGGATGGAGGGAACCCCTTTTTATCGTTAATAAATTCATTCCGCGTGGTTTATTCATTTTGGCATATTAAAAGTAATTTTTTTAATTCGCCGTTATTCCACAAAAAAATGTATCCATTATAAGTAATCGGCTAGGTGGCTGATTAATCGGTGCATCCCTAGTTCCAGATAGATGAAAAACTGTCTAAATATATCATAGATAATTCATCCATAATAAACATAGCTAATAGTATCCATACCTCCAGAAAATTTTACATGTTGTTTAACATTTGTTGCAACTAGTGTCGATTGGAAGTAAAAAAAAAAAAAAAACTTTTTTGTTCTTGTAGTTTCTATGGGGCATTTACCTTTTCACTGCGGGGATTGGGCGACAGTTGCTCCAGAGAAAATTCCATTTATGCTGTAATACTATTAGTATAAATATGGTATTCTAAGAAGATTTATCCGATAATATCTATATTCAGTGGCGTACGCAAGGCCGGTTTACGGTTAACCCCCCTCCCCGGGCTCAAGTCAAAATTGTCTAGCTGTCTAAATTAGGGAAATAATAGTGCTTTATTACATACTCGAATTTCTTTTAGTAGTTCCAGAAAATTATGAACCCCCCCCCCCCCTTGAAAAAATTCTGCATAAGCCACTGTCTATATTGGTAGTATGAATCTTGTTTATTAGCAAAATTATAGCATAAGTAATATATATTAACTAATATATAAGGGCAGAAAAATATGCTAAAATGTCCTTTGGGTCTCCCGCTGTCAAAGGGTTATATTCGTATTTTAACCAACATAAGTGGTATCAAATATTCTATGTTCTTCCCTTTTCAACTGCGACAGCTGAAGGTGAAGGAAGAAGGGGGTCGAAAACTCTGTTGCTATGGGAAACTCCTAAAAGTACGAAAAGTCTCCCTGTCTCATAATGTTGCACAATGAATATTGTCCGAAAAATCGATAGTTGCGTAAAGAAGGAACTAAAAACTATCCCAGCAAGCATTCGGCTGCAAGATAAGCACCACGCGAGAACCCATTGGAAGGCTCGGAATCCGGTATCGATCCGGCAAGAGCGCTCACACATCCGGAACGACATTCCACCATCTGTTATTGGTGGATCCGGGAGTTTGCCAGATTGCCATTGGTTATTCAGACAGGAGCTCTCTCCGGAGCTCGAGAAATCGGACTTCTGAATCCGGCTGGCAGTCTTAAATTATCCTGCTCACTTTTGGGATCAAGCTCTTCATCCATCCGATTCTAAACGAATTTCCCGGTAACGCCATCTAACGCAAGAATTAAATGTTGAAAGCTTGAATTCAGATGGAAAGATTGCACATTTAATGAACTGATTTTTCTCAAGATAGTATTTTTAATTGATTCTTAAGTTTATAAAAGTTTAAATTGCAAAACTGACAATTTGTAATTTATCAGCAAGAAGTAAACTTTACAGACAACAGTGCAAGAACATAGAAAAATTGTATCAGGAGTTAGTACTTCAAATTCAAAGAGCAGGAAAACTTTTTTACAACTAAAAAATATTCAATCAGCTAAATTACGTCCATTATGCACTAGAAACTGAATCCTCTTCCATTAGCTCAACTGTATTAGTTTTCATCCAGCAATTCGAATCTTTCCTTAAACAAAAGAAAATAAATTTTTGCTAAAGTTCGCAGAAAATTTATATTTTCTAAATACATTCTCTTCTGTTCGATGCTTCTTCTCTAGAAATGAAAATTTGAATTATTGTTTTTCGAAAGTACACATTTTCTTCAAGATTTGAAAAGTTCTGAATCTCCTTTCGCGTTCTTAAGTGAATAAACTCTTCTCGAGAAGTGACAATCCAAACTAAAGAGTGGGTCCTTTTTCCTGCAGATTTGAAACGTAGAGGTGAAAAGTGAATCCATCTTTCCTCTGCAACTAAAACAAACTTTCCAAAAATTGTATTTCGCAGTAGTATTATTCTAGCAAGCCATGCCCCCTCAGCCAAGTGGAAAAGCTGTCAAGAAGGCTGGAAAAGCTCAGAAAGCTGTTCGCACTGGTGACAAGAAACGCAGGAAGAAAAGAAGGAAGGAAAGCTTCAGCATATACATCTACAAGGTGTTAAAGCAGGTTCACCCTGATACGGGCATATCCAGCAAAGCCATGTCTATCATGAACAGCTTCGTGAACGACATCTTCGAACGCATTGCAGCGGAATCTTCACGTCTCGCCCACTACAACAAGAGATCAACCATCACCAGCCGGGAAATCCAGACTGCTGTCCGACTTCTGCTACCCGGAGAATTGGCTAAACACGCGGTGTCTGAAGGAACCAAAGCTGTCACCAAGTACACCAGCTCTAAATAATGACCAAAACAGAAGAATGTCAAATATTGCCATCCACAAGCGCTATGCAACATTTTTAGATGAACTAAAGCATAAGTTCGAATCCCCTAAAAAGGAATTTTGAAAAATATGGTATTGAACAGTTAGTTATTCGACGTGAAATTTTTAAGCAACCTGTCATAAAACCAACAATAATAGTGATTGTGATTGAATGCAACAGTTGCAGCATCATAACTCTCTCGTCATAAACCTCACTAATTTTAGAATATCCCAAACAGTATATAGCAGCTACTTTGTGAAAAATCGAAGCAAATATTTTTTGTGAACTATTTAGTGGCAAATAATCCAAGCTCGCATATTACAAATTACAATATGCAGTTTTCAAATGATAAGCAAAAATTTTATGACGGGTGAAAATTATCAAAAAACATGAAAAATGAAAATTAGCTCTAAAAAAGAATCATGTCAATCAATATCACTCTCATTATATCAATATGTTATGTAACCAAGTTAATTGCTTTTAATTCGAAGTAAAAATTTTACTATTAATTTTTAATGTTTTAATGTTGAATGCTGTTTTCAATGACATCGTATACGAATTAGAATCAATTATAATTTTTGAGTAATAGTAATAGTTATGGAACTACACGGCTATTTTCTTTTGGGGGGGGGGGAGCTCACAGAAGCTAGAGGGGGGGATGAGTACAGTAGCTCAGGTGCTGTACATCCCCCCTTTCGTCCTCTTTCTTTTGCAGTGAATTTTTACATTTTAGACTGAATGCTACACACGCCAGGCCTGAACATAATTTCTAAAGAATGTACGGATTCCTAAACTTTTTTAAAAATTATTTTTTTGCGAGAAATTTAAACTCCGGGTGAATGTGATGGTCTACCGGTAGTAAGCCCAACAATGTAAATTCCGAGTAATACTGTGCGAATATTAGTGAAATGGTACAGAACAGACGAAAATAATTATTATGCATTGAATTTTCGTAATAATTTACATGAGACCTTTTATCGGAAGAGCATTAAAAAAATTTGGAGACCCCTGGAGGTAAAATCAATATGGGCCCCCTTATCTTATTACCGCGTTAAACATTGATATGAAATATGACACAGATAGTTAGTGCGATAAATTCAGTGATGGATCCACCGGGTCACCTCCCAACAAATGAGATCCAAGAGAGGAGCAATAGGAGTCCCTAAACAAACAGCATGAAAATTAATGAAAATTGCAAATCTACAAAAACAAAGAACACTGAATCTTAACTTGAAATCTACTCATAAGCACAAATTTTCTCGTTTCACGAAAGGGAGATGGAAATTTTTTAACTAGGGTGATTAATAAAATACCAGTAAGCTGGAACGCAGAGGTGATTGATTTTTCATTTTGTTTTGCCGTATCAAGATTTGTTTACAGCAGTGGTCGGCAAACTTTAGAAACTAAAGAGCTAATTTCACCGTGCAGAGAGTCAAAAAAATTTTGAACGAGCCATAATTACAATTTGATAAATATTTTAATGTAATTTATTGAATAATGAATACACTATCATGCATACGTAAAGAATATCTTCATAAACAACTCTCCTTCAACTAGTAAACATGTTAATTAATGAGAGCAAGGATTTGAATCTACTTGCAAAGTTTTATAATATTACATGAGTAACTAATTGTTGTAAATTTCAAACATGAATACAAGTTCTAATCAGTTAGATTTGCTAATGAAGGTAATTTCACCTTTAATTTGTATAGATTGATAATATTTAGAATGCATTTTTCTCTTTTGTAATTCTGAAGAATCGCATTCAAATAACCGAAAAGCCACATACGGCTCGTGAGCTACGCTTTGCCGAATTCTGCTGGTGTCAGGGTTCCATCTTGAAACGGAAAAAAAAAAAAAAAAATTAAGAGATTATCATCACATAACATATCATATTCAAATATATTTTTTAATTTTTGCCCTTAGACACCTGGCCTCTGGTTCCCTCACTTGTAATATGAGGGTTTTTTTTTTTTTTTTTTAATTTCTTTATTTTCATCTGTTTCTCATATTAATATGAGTACTTTCATTAAACTTTTAATTTATGAATTGAATCTGAATTGTTTACTTTAATTTTCTCTGATACGACATGGAAATGGAATGATGGAATGTCATAGCAGCAAAATATGAATTTTCATTTTCCATTCGATATGAACGGAATGGGAAAGAAATATTAAAATAAAAAGTAAAATCATGAATTTTTTTTATTTGTAAATCACAATTAACCCGATGAAAAATAGATTTTGTTACTACATAACTTCTATGCTCGAACCCGTTTGAGCATGTGTGTCGAATGAAGAATAACAGAACCATTCAGCCCTGTCATTTGACTTTTTTCCGGGAGGGGGGGGGGGGGCATTATAAACTCAATTCGTAGCGCATTAAAAAGCAACAAAATATTTCGACGTATTTATAAATATATTATATTTCTCATGTCGAGGGGGGGGGGGGGATTTCCCCTCCTCTCTCCCCTAAGTGATGGGCCTTGAACCGTTACAACCTGATACCTCCCAAATACTGGATAAATGTGAGGGCAAAATTTGAAGTTATTCAATGATATCTTTCGGTTTCACTCCGAGTCTGTAAATGAGAAAATAGCCGAAAATTATGCAAAATTTTACATTTTAGTAAATTTTCATATTTCCGACTCTTTCTTCGCGCTACCGAAATAAAAGTGGGAAATGATAAAAGAACCATACGTTAAAAATTTAAAATAAATCGACGAATATCTTCCGGAACTATCCAAATTTTCGAAATAATGCAGAAGTAGAAATAAGTGCATTTCAAATTTTATACGATGTCTGCCTTTGTCCAGTTGCCAGTCTACAACTTTTCTGCATTAGCTGGAAAACAACTTATAAAAAATATTTTTTACACTCCGTTCATATGTAGGTCAATTAACTAATTCGTTACTTCTTTTACTTAAATTTGCAACTTGATTAATGATAAAACTAAATTTGAAAATTAAATTCGCAAAGCTTGTAAAAATTCTTCTTATTAATATTATTGTTATTAGCTCATGTCAACTTAATGGGATCGATTGCTGAAAAAGTTTTAAGACCAAACATTTTAGCATGAATTTTTTAGACGAAATAAAATACATTCTATTCCTTAAAGGAATTAGGGTTTCATTTAAAAAAAAAAAAAGAAATATAAGAATAAGAAGCAGCAAATGAAGTGTTCAATATTAACGTCATATACCCTATGAACTAGAGCGGCCATTTGACACCGATGTGCACCATACATAACCTGGGATAAATTGAAATTAAAATTTTTAATATAAGATTAACAGATCTTCGCCAAACAACCCAATCAGGGCAACTTTTACCAAAAAAAGAAAAACCTTCCTTCAAAAGATGAATTTGTAAGCTTTTGGCGAACTAATATGGTTGGGGGCCGTTCATAAATGACGTCACGCTTTTTTCCCATATATTTGACCCCCCCCCCCCACTTTGTCACAATATGTCCCACTTCAGCGGACCCCCCCCCCTTTGTCACGCTATGTTGCATAATGCATGATGTCACACTTCTTGTTACCCCCCTCCCCATGTCACACTTTGTCACAATTTCCCGAACCCCCCTCCCCCCTCGAAGCGTGACATCATTTATGAATGATCCCTTGGCGGAATTTTCTGTAAGTTCTCTTCCATAAAAACACGTTTTCATTATAGAAGCAATTGTGTAGATGGCAGCATGGTGCAGTTTTCTTGGAGTAAGCGCTAAATTTAAAGATGTCAACAATGTTTCTACGCAAAGCAATTTTCTAATGGAAAAATGAGTTATCTTTTTTCGTTATTTAACGTGCTAAAAGCAGAAAATGCAATTTTTTTTAGTGAAATTTACCTTGATTTACTTTTTTTTAATTTTCAATATTTGTTCATTTTAAAGAAACTATTTAATTAAAGTATTTACCTTTTACTTGCTCATTTCTTTAATTTGAAAGTGGCATTTTTTTTTTTTTTTTTGAACGCAATTTGCCAAAAAAGTTTGCGCCTTTTACGAAACATCCTTTTAATAAATAAAGGGTCTTAAAGTGTTGTCATATGTTACTCAATTCAGTCTTCTACACAAAATTTTTGTAGCAGGGATCAAAGCTTTTTTCGTTATTTTTTGGCTTTCTAAGCAAAGGGTCACAACACTGAAAAAATGAGAGTTATTACACGTAGAAATATGTACCTTCTTATCATAAATATTATTCTCTTGGTATTGAAAAACACTTAAATCGAGGAGATTTTGTTAATCAACAAGGCTATTTGTTTTCCTTTTTTAGGTAAGTAAATTAATATTTCATGTAATAATTATTGTACAGGATAAGGAAACTCTCATACCTACTTTCTTCCTATCATTTATCCTCAGTGTGACTTATGAAACAAAATTTTGCATGCAACCTTTTCAAAGCAAGCATGTGAAGTTATTTCAGCAGAACTCTTTCAATGAAATACAAAGATCTTGGAAAACTTAATACATACATTAAATATTTTGTCATCAGATTTTATTACAGAGCCATTTGGTTTCTAGTAGAAATTTTTTGCTGTAAGTATTTCACTTATAATAAGCAATTTTTAATGGTTTTTCACTTTTTTTTAAACTTCAACATTGAAGCAATGTATTTATTTTCATTGTTCTTTCACGTGGTTTCTGTATAAGTGTCAAAAAAAACTTAGTTAAGTTATTATGAGTTTATGCTACATATCATTTATAAAACATTTGCAATAAAATTTTTTGTTTTTAAATATAAAAGTTGAAGAGATACCTATGAGATTTTAGTAGAAAAAAGAGTATTAAATGTATTTTTGATTTTGTAAGAAATTGCACTACTCATCGGCTCATTATATGTTACAGTAATTTATTTAAAATTGCATGAATTTTGTTTTACAACCTTCAAGAATTGAATCATGTTCAGTAATTAGTGGTTCAGCATACTATGAAAAGGCTTACGATTCCCAATTTTGACTCGGTATACCATATTTTGCGACTAAAACCTTTTAGCATGTACCAATTCAGTAATCAGAAATGTGTCATTTTCACTTGTTGAAGGCAAAAAAATATTGATCTTCAAAGCTTTCAGGTCTACAGTGAAATGTGCTTCCACAATTAACAACTATTGCGGTAAGAGCTCCGAGAGACAGTTTCGTTGTCTTTCCGGGCTCAAAATTGTGTTTCTCACGTGAAAACAATCGCTCATAAATTTTTCATCAAATGTGATAGAACTATGGTTTCAGTGGAGTTATAAAGATCCGAATCTGAAGTTTATTCTGTAATAAAATATTATCCATTAAATGATTTCTGAAGTGGAATAAAATAATATAATCTAGACTTCACTCTGCTTCTCTGAAGTGTCACATCCGATGTTTTTTAATAATTTCCTTATAGAATTTTATGTTATCTTTAAAAAAAATTGTGAGATGTTAGCTAGGAATATTAGCTATTAGACTACAACAAAAAGTTTTATCAAGACATTTTAAACTTCTGAAGATCAAACTTTCTCTTTTTGAGCTGCTTGAAATAAAATTATTTATTACTTCTGAGCACCAAAAAAAAAAAATGGTACCTAGGAAATGAATTAAAACAAAAAAACTTTGAAACACAAATGTGAAAATTAGTAATTCATGTTTTGAAACTAGGAAAACTCTTATCAATGCAAGGAGGTGCACTTCAGTTTATAGTAATATTATTTCGGGCTACAACACTACACAAACAATCTAAGAACTAGTTTTCTCAAGTACTTATAAGATGGAATGCAAAATATATTCCCATTAGAATCTAAAAATGTTAAACATTCAAATTTTTTATGCATCTACACATATTAGTGTAATAAAAGGGGGAGGGGAGACAATATTAACTCTTGAAAAAAAAAATACATCGAATATTTTATTTGTTCTCATATAACCCAGAACACATGAATCATTAGTTAAATTGCCAATTTACAAGTGCTTCATCAATTTACAAATTAAAGACTTTTTTTTCTTTACTAACATTTTTCTTATTACTTTTATTTCTACGAACATTCAAAATGTCTATGCCTACTAAATATAATTTAATTATACATGAAATAAGAGCCTAAAAACATTATTGTATTTATAAATTAATATTTTCTTCTTCAGTAAAATTAGGAACCACTTACCTGCACAATAAGTATGCTAAGCACATAAATAGTTTAAACAGTTTAAAAAACTACTAGAAAACCTAAAATAAAAACATGTTGATAAAAGGAAAAGTAGAATTTTTTTTTCTAACATTTTATTAAAAAATTATGTATCATTTACATTAAATGCAACTGTAGCGAGCACACATATAATGGTATGAAACACTCTTCCTATGAAATAAATAATATAAAATAGAATTTGTTAGAGATAACAGTCACCATATTCAACTCATTGTGAAATAATTTTGAAACTATATGAACAGCACATAGCTAGTTCAGAAAATTGGAGATCATAAAATAATAGTGAATGGAAAAATAATTTAAACGAATAGTGAGCGAAAAAACAACTTAAAGAAATCAGTTGCTTAAATGAAATATTTCGATGCAAACTTGAATACTTACAAGTTGAAATTGAACGATGCACTGAAAATTTTTAAGTAAAATATAGTTCAAATAATAAAAAGTTCAGTTTTTCTGATGGATGAAATTATGAAACACAGATGTATGACCGGGAGATGAAGAGGATGACAGTTCTAATGATATGAGATGAACTGCGTACTCTGAAGATGAAGGGGATGACTATGAAGATGATAGAACAGTTATTCGGTGCACTCGGGAAGTTCTTTCAGGAAAAACAAATTCACGAGAGTCCTAATAACAGTCCAAATGAAGTGACGATGATATTTACAAGATGATTCCATTCATGGTGGCATGTTTACTTCTTGCCCTTTTTAGCTGCAGGTTTCTTTGCTGCTTTTGCCTTCTTGGGTTTGGGAGATTTGGGTTTGACTGCTTTGGGTTTTTTAGGACTCTTTGCAGCCTTAGCTTTGGGTTTCTTCGCAGCGGCCTTCTTTGGAGTTTTCGGCTTGGCGGCTTTCTTTGCTGCGGCAGGTTTAGAAGCTTTTTTGGGTTTAGGTGCAGATACCTTTGGTTTGGAAGTCTTCTCCTTGGTAGTAGTTGTCATGCGGAATGAACCAGAAGCTCCTTTGCCTTTGGTCTGCACCAGCTGTCCTGACACTACGGCGTTCTTCAAGTACTTCTTGATGAAAGGAGACAGCTTATCGACATCAACTTTGTAGTGGGCGCCGATGTACTTCTTAATAGCCTGTACGGATGACCCTCCACGTTCTTTGAGAGTGGATATGGCTGTGTTGACCATCTCGGATACCTTCGGATGAGTAGGAGCAGTTTTAGGCTTTTTAGGCTTGGCTGCCTTGGCTTTTTTCGGTGTAGCAGCAGGAGTAGCGACAGCTTCGGTTTCTGCCATCTTAAATCGAGTGATTATCGAGAGAAATTACGAAATAAAATTACAACAACAATGGATTTCTACCGCAACGATTTCAAAATACTCCGCTCAGCAAGCACGTATCAAGAGCAGCGGCTGTCAAATCGAATGTTGGCCGCCGTGCCAGCGCACAGCTCTTTTATTGACTAGTCGCGGACGTCGCAGAAAGCTGTAAACTTTGGGAGCGCGGTAAGAGCTCTGAGAGACAGTTTCGTTGTCTTTCCGGGCTCAAAATTGTGTTTCTTACGTGAAAACAATCGCTCATAAAATTTTTATCAAATGCGATAGAACTATAGTTTCAGTGGAATTATAAAGATCCGAATCTGAAGTTTATTCTGTAATAAAATATTATCCATTAAATGATTTCTGAAGTGGAATAAAATAATATAATCTAGACTTCACTCTGCTTCTCTGAAGTGTCACATCCGATGTTTTTTAATAATTTCCTTATATAATTTAATGTTATCTTTAAAAAAAGTTGTGAGTTGTTAGCTAGGAATATTAGCTATTAGACTACAACAAAAAGTTTTATCGAGACATTTTAAAACGCGCGAAAAATAATTTCTTTTAAGACCAACTTAGCACACTCCATCCGAAGTAATGCTTGATCCCAGTTTATTAAAGGCGGATCTTAAATTGTTAAAATATAAATTATTGGACAAAAAAGGTCCAAAAATGTGAAGAAATTAGTCGT
This sequence comes from Octonoba sinensis, assembly GCA_038502835.1. Lineage (NCBI taxonomy): Eukaryota > Metazoa > Arthropoda > Arachnida > Araneae > Uloboridae > Octonoba > Octonoba sinensis. The sequence goes on along the minus strand of CM076606.1, from coordinate 7,455,431 downwards.
ATATGCACATATCAACTAATACAAGTCATTTTTACCATGTTTAAAGGGTAAAAAATAAAGAAATCGTATATATACCCTGTAACTGCGTAGATGCCTCAATTGAAATGCTGCGTTTAGCATCACTAAGGTTGCGATTTATGTATGCATGTTTAGAACTTTTAAAGCATTATTATATGAGTAAATAATGTTATCAAAGTTTATTTAGACCCCAAATGGTGTTGTATGACAAATTTTTTAAGTGTACAAAGCATTATTTTTGTCTTTTATATGGATGCAAAACATCTTGCTTAGATGTCGTATTAGATTCAAGATGGCTACGTCTGAGAAGGTTGCAAAAGTTGTTAAGATGATTTTTAAAATTTCTATTTTAAAAATCGAAATTTTTTGAGAAATAGGTTTATTAATCATGCCCGAATGCAATTAGAACCTAATTACATACTGCGAAACCCGTTTATAGCGCATCTTATACTTTTTACTGCGACAACAGAAAGATTCGTGTTTCAGTATAGATAGTATAAATAAGAGGAAAAATATTTTTTTATTATTTTTTCTTTTTAGTTTTAAGTATAGGAATTGCTACATACTAACGGAAAATTTTAATTTTGAATTTATTTTCATTTTTTGATCATTATGAAAGAAATTTAAAATGTTTCAACGAAAAATTAATATTGCGATTTGTTTTTGGAAAATAAACATTAATATAAAATTAAAATCTGGTTTTATTCAAATGATGGAGTTCAACATTAATGCTAACGTAGCAAATATTTAAGTTATTGATTTTAAAATGTAAGAAATAAATTTTTATTGAACTTGTAAGAATTTTTTATTTTTATTTTTTCTGAATTAAATTGATTTTTTTGGTTGTTGCATCTCTAATTTAAGCTTGGATCTATACGCATATATTAAAAAACATTCAGTATTTCTGTATTTTCAGAATTTTTTTAGTTAGGTTTTAAAGTTCAACAAAAAGTTATTTAAAACTCACTCAGTTTTCCCAAAATAATTTAAATTTTACTCAGGTGATCTCAATAAAAAGAAATTATGAATATGTAATAAAAGTTGATTTGGTCATAATATATAAAAAATGCTGTCAGTGTGTTTTTTCTTTGAAAAATATTAAAGTAATTCGTTACACTTACTTCATTTTTTAATACGAATTCTCGAAAAGAAAATTTGCAAATTATGGTATAAATAGAGTCAAGGGTGGATCCAAGAATAATCTCTGGAAGGAGCACCAAGGAGTAAAAAATGACTCTCAACCGTAAAACTTTTAAAATAAAATAAGAGTGTTTTTATATTTATGTTTTTATACAGGTTTTCTTGAAACCAGTTGGTTTAACTTAAAGTATAGAAAAATTATGAACTAATTTACTTCGAATGAAAAACCATACAATATTTTTTCCTTAGCATTTTAAGTCAATTGAGCACTTAACTCTAAAGAAAATTTTATGAAATGTCATAAAAATAAGCCGTAAATATTAGAAACATTTTCTTAAAGATTATAACCCAAAGTCTGGATTAGTAGAGGGGACTTGATGCAACGGGCTAAATTTTTGCCCAAAAGGCAGAACAAGAGGTCATCGTCGGACAAAGTGATTTTAATCAAATATGTTTTATATTTTTATGCAACAGTTTAAATACTTTATTTCTGCTATTCGGAAAATAATTGAAAATTTAATGGGATAATTACAAAATTATTTTTTCCCTTTTGAGAGAGGCATGCGCCCCTTGTGCTTCCTTTAAATCCGCCACCTAATACAGTATATTTTTTGGTCGTTATTTTAGCCCACTTTCCCGTAAAAGTAAAAAAGCGAAGTATGACGAGAAGGCTTAATGTATCTTGAAAATATCGTTAAAATAAAGAAACGTCAAAAAGAACATTGTTTCGTTCAACTTTGAACAGTTCAAAAAAAAAATCACATTATCTCCTACGGGGAATTTTGAATTTTATATGAATCCTGATCTAACAGACGGATTTTCTTGGAACAAACTTTATCGAAGGATCTCTCGACTTAGAACATGTACAGATACGAAGTACATCCAGAACAAAACGAGCCTATTTTCCCACGAAATTTTATGATCTGGATTTTTAAGGATATTTCTGAATGATTGAATGAATGAGTGAGATAATGAATATGAATAAATGAATAAACGAAAGAATGACTGAATAAATAAATGAGTGAAAGAATGAATGAATACATGAATGAATGAGTGAGTGTATAAATGAAAGAATGAATGTGTAACTACTGTTGAAAAAGGTATATTTGAACAAAAGGAGAAAGAGAGACAGATAGCTATATCATATATTTGATGCTGGTGTATACGGGAAAGTAGGCATATATAGCTCTGGGACGGAACTTCTTGTTTTTCATTTTTTTTAACAGCATGAAAAATTTATTTAAATAAGCAATACCTTCTCTTCTCTCGTCGTTATATAAACTTTTTGAAAAAATCTATCATTTATATTAAACATTACATGCAAATAATTTTTATCATCTTCTCTTTTAAGATATTTCTAAAACGTGTTTTCTGGTATTGAAAATAATGCGTGGAAAATGTAGAAATGATGTAATTACACTGAACTTATGCATTCCGTTTTTCTTGAAAAAATAATTTCTAAAAACAACAAGGCAGTTTAAGAAAAAGTTGTTCCGATCTGGAAAAAATTAAAGTAAAATAATAAAAAATAATCGGCTATACGCATTAATTGAAAGTATTTTTTAGACTACAATTACTGATTCTTGAATCTACGAATAAGTTGAGTACGTTTGAGAAAGATTAATTGAGATTATTTTAGGTCAGCACTTTTCAAACCGAAGAACTTTTTATATTGTTTTTATTTTTATTTATTTATTCATCATTATTATGCATTGTTTTTTTTTTCCTTTTTTGGTCTATCGTCCTCTTTAATTATTTATAAAATCAATAATAGTTACTCTCTCTTCTCGGAAGCTCGCCGTCATTTCTATTTTAATGAAATTTTCAGTTTTTCATCATTTTCATCCAAGGTGTATATAATTTAGAGCCGTGGCTGCCTAGTGATTAGGATGTCGGCCTTCCAACCGGAAGATTGGGTGTTTGCTATCCGACCCGCTGAAAACCCACCAAGTACACTTGGGGATACGTGCATGTACAATCCGAGTCCCGAGGCAGTTCCGCGGGTACCCGGAGGGTGAAGAATTTCCCTTCCCTTCACTCTGAGGTCAAAAAAGGAAGGCGACGTATTTGTGGTGGCGCCACCTGGTGTCATCAGAATACATAATGAGCGAAGTCGTACTTCCACCGTTATGGTGCTCATCTATAAACGGAAGGTGCTCCTTAATCCCTGATGGCTCTGCGAAGGGGAGTTTGGATACCCAAGTGGCATTTAAAACGACAGCAACAATGGTTTATATCAAGTGATTTGAATCAGATGCTTTTTTTAAAAATAAATCATTGATTTAAATCGAATTTTAAAAAAAATCAAAGAAATACAAATGGGGAAAAAAATATTACTCATAAGTCGAATTAGAATGTGGGTTGTGAAATATGGAAATGATTAACACTTGCTCCAATTCAAAACAGAACCAAAATGTATTTAATTATTGAATTTTCATGAAAGTATTAGAATGGAATGTAGCCTACCGTCAGAAGTATAACTGAAGTTAATATGATTCCCTAAAAAGTTACGTAAGAAATTAGCTTTTATAAATTTTTGAAGAAGAAAAGTGAAGTTCGATTGAGAAACAAAGATCAGAACTTTTCAGCATGGCACTGGAACAGAATGTAGTCTGTAGAGTAGCGTTTCCCGAATGGTGGTTCGCGGACCCCCAGGGGTTCGCGTAGTGTTTGCGAAAATAATATTGCAACGGCGGGATTTTTTATCATAATAATAAATTCACAAATGCATATTAGCACAAAACGCAAAAAGGATTTTTTTATAAATTGTTTTCCCGATAATGCGAAAAAGTTATGGACTGGCGTAAGAAAAAGCGTTTTGCCTGCTTCAAAGATGAATCACCAGAAGATATTCATTGATTTATTTTAAATTTTGAACTAATGTTTATCCTACTGTTTCCATTTTTTTTTTCACGCTAGCGCGAGCGCGAAGAAAGAGTCGGAAATTAAAAACAAACCAAAATATAAAATTTTTGCTTTAGTTTCAGCTCAGTCTTCACTTTTAGAACCAAAAATAGTTATTAACTTAAAACTTTGTTGTACTCACATTTATCAAACTTTCTTCCGACTTTTCTGCCGTATCGCAATGAGAAATGTGAAAATAAGCAAATTTAATATTTTTACAAATGTCTTAATTTTGTGAATTTTGTTCTTTTAAATCCGAAAGTGAATCCAGAAGCTATTTATTGATAGATTCAAAATCCTGTGCGTATATTTGTCATGCCATTCCACAACTTTTTTGCACTATCGGTAAAATTATTATTCTTTAAAAATATTTTTTGCGGATACATATGTTTACTACCTTATTTATAATTCAAAAAGAACAAATAACAAAAAAGTAATACCTAATGAAAATATATATATATTAATTTTCCTGTAGTTATTATTTTAGTTTTTATTTGAATTTTGATGTTTTACAACTGTGTTTTCATTTCTTGTTATGAACGTGTTGTGTGCAACATGGAAAATAAACGTGCTAGCAACTTTTAATAGTTTTGTTACCCGTTACTGACGATTACAGAAGGGTGTTCGCCGTTTTCTTTCAGATTTTGGGAGGGGTTTGCAAGGGAAAAAAGGTTGGGAACCACTGCTGTAGGGGATTCACTTATTCGTTTCAAACTAATTTTTATTGCTTTGGATAATTTGCACGCAGATAATTGTAATGTAGCTGAAGCTGTTACAATCAATTATTCAGAAAAAATCTAGAAAAGAACCTAAAGCACAAAAATAAAGTACAGTGAAACCTGTGTCAGTTGACCACTTGCGGTGCAGTACTTTAGTGGTCAATTTATAGAGGGTGAAGGTCTAATTCCGTTCTTGACAAAAGTGGTCAACTTAGACAAGTGGTCGACTAACAAAGGTGGTCAACTTAGACAGGGGGTCGACTTACAAAGGTGGTCAAATTAGACAGGTGGTAGACTTACAAAGGTGGTCAACTTAGACAGGTGGTCGACTAACAAAGGTGGTCAACTTAGACAGGTGGTAGATTTACAAAGGTGGTCAACTTAGACAGGTGGTCGACTTACAAAGGTGGTCAACTTAGACAGGTGGTCGACTTACAAGGGTGGTCAACTTAGACAGGTGGTCGACTAACAAAGGTGGTCAACTTAGACAGGTGGTAGACTTACAAAGGTGGTCAACTTAGACAGGTGGTCGATTTACAAAGGTGGTCAACTTAAACAGGTGGTCGACTTACAAGGGTGGTCAACTTAGACATGTGGTCGACTTACAAGGGTGGTCAACATAGACAGGTGGTCGGCTAACAAAGGTGGTCAACTTAGACAGGTGGTCGACTTACAAATGTGGTCAACTTAGACAGTTGGTCGATTTACAAAAGTGGTCAACTTAGACAGGTGGTCGATTTACAAAAGTGGTCAACTTAGACAGGAGGTCGACTTACAAAGGTGGTCAACTTTACAGGTTTTACTATAATTACAATACCCTTTTTAAGAAAAGTATGAACAGGCATTGTCACATGCTCATTTTTTTTATCCATCCCTTATCTCCAAAATATAAAGCCGGAGATTTTACCGCCTATTGGATTTTGTTGAACTATTGAGCATTGGCTTGAAGTTCATAATCTATGCACATCCTTTTTGCTTAATTTTGTTTGTCAAAGAAGTTTCAGAATTTATGTTAACATTTAAATAATGGAAAACTAACTGCTGTAAAGAAAATGCATCGGTGATAATCAGCCATAAATAATTTAGTCACTCACAGTATTAACTTTTCCCTCAATAATTATCTTGTTTAACAACGCATATTTATTAGGTTTAAAGTGTAATGCAGTGCTTTCCAAACTGGGTGTCGCATATTAACATCAAGGGTGTCGCGAGATTGTAAAACGAATGAAGAGCTTATATATCAAACATTCTTTTCTTATTTCAGTGTAATCATAAATCACAAAACAAAACAATTTTGTCACGTTTCCATTAAATTCTAAATGTGCAGTCAGTAATGAAAAACAACCACTGATTCATGACCATATACTGCAATTGAAAGATAGGTTGGATGGATATTTTCCAACATTAGATATAAAGCAGTGTGACTGGATAAGAAACCCTTTTGCGCTTTTCAGCCCTTGTGAACTTCAACTAGGGAGGTTAAAGTCCCTGCTCCCTGACTTCAACTTGCTGAAGGGGAGCCAGGAATCAGATTTGTGCAACTTCTGTATTTCTATTCGGCAAGATTATCCTCACCTAAGTAGGAGGGCACTCTTCTTTTTGCTGCAGTTTTCTACAACATATTCGCGTGAAAGTGCATTTTCAATTATAACTAATACAAAAATAGTTTAACGTAGTAGAGTTTGAGAAAGTTAGATGAAGAAATGCGTGTGAATTTGTCTTACTCCGACCTAATATAAGACAGATTTGTAATGGTCGTCAAGCCAATGTGAGCCATTGAATTCTTGATAGTATTGGAAAACTTTGTATCTGTGAAAAAAGTGTTTAATGTATTAATTATACTGTACTTCCAATTCACATATGAAATAATTATTGCTTTAAAATACCAGTTGTTATGATAAAACCAATCAAATACAATTACATACAATTACCTCAATACAAACATAAATACAATTACCCCAGATCTCTGGGGTAATTGTAAACACACTGGGGTAATTGTAAACACGAGCTCATTCGCTAACAAATAGTCACAAAGTCAAAATTTTTGTACCCATTTACTCACAAGAAGTACAGTAGTGGCTACAATGCTCACAATTTTGTCTCTGAATTCATTCAAGAGGTAGGGAAGGATCAAAAGTTAAAACATTAAAAAAGCGTTTACAATTACCCCCCCCCCCCCCCCCCACCAACTGACCCTTCTTATTTCATTTATATGCAGTAAAAAGCCCATTTAACGAACTTTCCTCTTATTACGCGGACGCTTTTTAATTATTCTGTAGCAAAACCATTAAGCCTCATGTATTAAAAAGCCTTATTAGCTACATATTACCATTCATTATCTTATTAAGATCTTTGTTTTGTAATAAAATACAGATGCAACAATATATATATATATTTTAATTTGAGAAGGATAAAGCTGCGATATCCTATTTTTTCTGCTCTTTGATCAAGATATTCCCTCAAGAAAACGGTAAGCTCAAAGGGCACCCCAAAGTGTGAAAGGTTGGATTCCTCTGCTCTTAAGGACCTCCTCAATTACTGAGATGAACATAATTTTCGGATAAAGTAGTTAGAACTAGATAAATTGCAAACACTATTTCGGGAGAAATGAAATAAAATTCGAGAAGTAAATTATTAAATATCGGGAAATCTAACTTTCAAGCTAATTATACGAGTTGTTAAGAAGGTAAATTAATAACAGCATTACATAAAAATTTTATTTTTCGTCATTTATGTAAAATGTTTTAGGTTTTACAATGTAACTTTTTATTTGATTTCCTTTTTTCCCCGCTATTCCCTCCCCCCCCCCCGCCCCCCTGCTGTTGCCTTATTCGGTTCTGGACTACTGATAAATTATGCATCTTTGAAGCATCCACTGGCGTAGATAAGGGGGTAATTTTGGGGTTACCCCCCCCCCCCTGAAATGGTAAAGATTGTCTAGAATTTGACCATTTTTTTTTTGTAAAACAATGAAACTAGCTCACTTTGCCCGAAAATGTCTTTATGTGGTAACAGCTAATATAAAACACGATATTAACTGAAAAATCTGTAAGTACTTCAAGCTTGCTGAAAATGACTTTGAATTCTCAGCGCCTGCGTTATATTCTTCAGTTGAAAAAAAAACTCGTTGGGGGTGTACTGAAGATTATTAATAAACGTGGTGTTGGATAAACACAGATTAATTAAATCTTTAAAGAAAGATATTTTTGATGGCTGCATCGTAAAAGCAGTCAGTGTTCAATTTTTTAAAGCTCAACATATTTAAAAAAAATATCAATTGACTGCTATAAATCCGAAGAAAAAGATTTGGTTGAATACTATCATCATGTTCGATTGGCTACCCACTTTGAGTAAGCTGTTGTGCTAGATTGAGATAATTTTTTTTCTCTCGCTGCTTTTTTTCTACAGTTGCAATAGTTTCACGGTTACAAGAAACTTTTATCAACGCCAATAGGCCCTATGTACGTATATATTATATATGTTATATATATATATATATATATATATATATAATTGTATATTTGTGCGGTTCCAACGAAAAAGAACTCTACATAAGTAAATCGGTAATAACATAAAAATAAGGATTATACCTTGCATTTTAAGTTAGCGAAAGTACTTTAGTTGTAACTATTGTAGTTGTTTGTTCCCTTAAAGACAAAGATTTGATATAACAAGCGTACTTAATATAATATGGTCCCTCCCCCCCCCCCCCGTTTGAACGATGGTGTGCCCCGCTAAAAGGCTATGAAACCCTCCCGAAGAAACGAAGACCCCCGCCCCCCCTATTTCAATGGCGAAAGTCCGCGCCACAAACCCCTACTGGTGGGCATAGGCGTAACCAGGGGGGTTTTGGGGTTCAAACCCCCCCCCCCATTGGGTATGTACTTATTTAGGCACATTTAGGCCCACAGAAAAAATTCTGGCTACGGCCTTGCAAAGCACAATTTTTTTTCCCCTAAGAAAATTAAACACATATGCATATGATTTTTTTTTTCTCTGAAGGGTTGCGATCATGGCCAAAGTATGCAGCTCATAATAAAGAAGACTTTTCATTTGGTTATAAGGTTATAATCAACCCCCTTATCACCTTGGGGGGGGGGGGGGTTTAACAGCGAAAGGTGGCTTCAATCACCGTACCACACACAGACAGAGATCCTTTCAATCATTCCAGAGGGTTTTCTTTCCTTCTTGATGTCTTTTTTACCCAAAGGCAGCAATCTGGGAATACAATCGCACAAGTAATAAGTTTCCTGGAAAATATTCTCTACTGTGATGGAGTCCTAAAGTCCAATTGTCCTCCCTCAAGCCAGGAAGGGATGCTCATTAAGAAACGTAAAGAGCAGTTTGTATTTATTTATGACTTCCTATCCAAACACCCATTTTGGTAAAATCTTTTTTGTAGATGAGCTGATTGGAAAACTGATGAACTGTATTTGCATTGCATTCTCATTTACAGATGTTCTCTCATCTCTTATATTTTAAATGTTTCTTTTTCTTATTATGGTCCATCACTGATTGCATTACGACTCTGGAAATCATCCGTTCAACGTTTCCAATCTCACTGCTACGGTTTAATGCTGCATTTTAATTTACAATCAAGTATTATTTATATTTTAGCTAAATTTTTAATTATTTTCGATACATAATAATGTTTGCCCTCCAGCGATGGACACGTTCGTCATCCAAAAAGAAAAGAAAATTTGATTCAGATGCTTCCACTTCTGAGGTATGTTTTGCTACAAATTTAACAAATTTTTTAGAAATTTATTGTGGGGATGAGCATTTTTGTAGGGGAATTTGGATTTTTTTCTCTAAAATTCGACTATTTTCCGGTTTTAATATTATGAATGCCTGGACATAGAAGATTGCTTAGCGCTAAATATTGAATTTTCTATTGCGTTTGAATTAAAAAATAAACTAATAGATCTAGTAATAGATCTAGTAAGGAATGCTTAATGTTTTTGTGAATCAAGGCCGTATCCAGAGGGGAAGGGGGACCCACGGGCAGCCCCCCAGAAATCTTTTGAAATGTATTATATATTCCTCCCTAAAACTTTGCTTTACATAAGTGTGTCGAAGTCTGGGCCCCCCCCCCCCCCCCCCAAAAAAAAAAAAAAAAAATTCTGGATACTGCCTTGGCTCCGGAGCAGGGGGAGCATGTTAGGAAGGGCAGTGTATGCTTCAAAATCATACCCTTTATATATACATATATATAGATATATATGACTAGAAATGATGTTGATATGATTTTTTTTACATATATGATAGCTTTTTGATTTATATATAGTAGATGTATGTTTAGATCTTTGGTGAAGTTAGAGGAGTGGGTGTTTGGGGCTTCTGCAACTTAAATTTTTGTAACTGGTCTTACATGTATAATGCTTAGGATAACTCTGGAGGCAAGGCTTCGAGGTCTCTCCCCAGGAAACTTTTTGAAATCTTCCTAGCAATGCAACTTCGGGATACTTTGGTAATGTTAGAGGAAACAGAAAGGAGTTAGGTTACTCTCCCCCCCCGCAATTTTTTTCAAAATAAAGTCTTATATCTTTTAAGTTACTTTTGGTGTCGCTCGTGATAGTGTTCAATGTCCTTTCCCTGAAAGTGTTTCTGAAAGTAAAGTGTCTCAAAAGCGTAATTTCTCTTTTCCAAAACTTGTGATCTGAATTTTTTTGCCGGGGGGAGGGAGGAGTTGACTTGCTCCGAGGGGATAGTTCCCCCCCCCCCCCGGGAGATGCCTGAAATAAACACGGAGTATATCTTTAGAGACATGTATTTATGACTAGTAAATTTTCAACTCTTTTACACTTCGTATTGGTGTTTAGTCTGTACATTTTTAGGGTGACCCCCCCTTTCTCCCACTCTAGTTACGCCTATGCTGGTGGGCACTCCTGTTTTTCGGCACGGCACCTTTAATCTCTCGCTTTGGTACCTCAGGGTGGCGGGGCCCCCAGTTTGAAAACCTCTGTATTAATTGTTAAGTCGTAAAATGTGTTCAGGGCCGGAGCGAGGTAATTTTGCGCTCTAGGCAAAGTTGATTGGCGCGCCCCTTCCTTACAAACTTATATTTTTTAAATTAAAAACAACAGTAAAAAACAAATCACGGTCGTAATAAAGCTAGTTTGGGCGCTTGATCCAGCACTTCATCCAATTGAACTTCTTTCTTCCCATACAGAGTGTAGAAGGCTCCCGGTGCTGGTTTTGTGTCCGGAGATCCATTGGAAATTAGAGAATTTTGTGCAATGACCTCTTCACTCCAGGGGTGGGAGGGGGCATAATTCTAGGTAACTGTAGAGAAAGAACTCACATGCCTTTGGAGTTTGAATGTTTGAAGTTTTGTCACGGGCAGGGAGTGATCAACTACTGTTAAGTATAACATTAGAATTCTTCCTTGTCTTATTATATTATAATCTAGAATATTATCCTTATTTTGTGTTCTCCATGTATTCTTTTCTTAACTAAACTAGATTTCTGTATCTGGCAACACTGTAAGCGTTGTTGTTGCCTTCCCTGTACTGTGTGTACGATGAAGCATGGCATGGCCACTGCGTTAATTAATAAATTACTTTAATCTTTATGTAAGTTTATTGTATAATTTGAAGAGGTTATGTTCCCAGTATTCGCGCCCATGCCATCAACTTTGGTTTGAAACGAATAGACGAATAGTTATAGTTTATCTTCGTAGCGTCTGTTGCTCACGCCGGTCATTAAGCCTAACGGAATATTCGTAAACATTCCGTTTTCATATAAAAATATATCAGCTACGCATACAGCATAAAATAAGTATGGCTGGACTGGACATATCATCAATGCATAAGTTCGATGGAAGAAATTATTCCCAGTGGCGTTTTCAAATAAATTGTGCCTTGAAAGCAAAAGGTGTCTACGGCGTTGCAAGCGGTACGAAAGCAAGGCCAGATAGCGACGCTGCAGCGACTGAGAAATGGGAAAAGGAAGATGCCATTGCAATGTTTACCATTACTGCAGCTATGGAAATGAAGCAAATAACTCTGATTGAGAGCTGTACTTCATCGTTTGGGATGCTAACAAAGTTAGATTCCGTGTTTCAGCAAAAATCGGACTTTAACAAGATGTTACTATTAGACAAGTTTCATCAACTAAAAATGGACACGAATGAGACAGCTGTAGAGTACATTGCCAAGGTAGAAAACTTAGCTCATCAAATCAAAAACGCTGGCGAAAACATCAACGATATCACCCTCATTACTAAAATTCTGGGTACTTTGCCTTCAAGATACCGTAACTTCCGACAAGCATGGCTATCTATGGACGTAGGCAAGCAGACTATGACAAATTTAACAGCCCGACTAATTGATGAGGAAGTAAATTTAAATGAAAGCGAACAAAGGGAATCGGCATTCGTTGCTAACTATAGGATTCCAAGCCGATCAGCAAATCCAAACCGATCAACGAACTTTAACAAGACAAAGTTAAGTCAACCAAAAGCTAAACTGGACAAATCAAAGGTGACATGCTACTCATGTCGAAAGAAGGGACATTTTGCCAGAGAGTGTCAAGCCCGAAACCAAAAAAAGGGTAGAGACAACAATAATGAGATGAGTGGTAGCTCTAACGATTTCATAGGCTACAATGCCTTTAGTGCTGAAACTAAAGAAGAAATAGTGAATCATAAAGAAAACGAGTGGATACTTGATAGCGGAGCATCAGCACATATGACATATGATCTCTGCTCACTATGTGATTTTCAGAAACTAGATGGAAGTGATAAAATCCATCTTGGAGATAACACAAAGCTCCCAATCGAAGGGAAAGGCGAAGTAAGAATTTAAAAATATATAAATGATGCCTGGATTGAGGGTCTAATAACAAATGTATTGTACGTGCCAGGTTTAAAGAAAAACTTATTTTCTGAAGGAACTGTAACAAATAAGGGTATGAAAATTATCAAATCTGGGAATAGTGCTAAGATTTATAATCGTGATGATAATGTTATTGCATCTGCGGTTCGTACTTCGAACAATTTGTATCAAATGTTGTTCAAAACCATAAATCCCATTGAAGCCAATTCAGCAGCTACTGGTTCCATTAAACTATGGCATGAGAGATTGGGTCACGTTAATCTCAAGGCCCTGAGGGAGTTAAGTGAAAAAGAATTCATTGATAAGATTGACTTTTCAGATGCTGATAGATTTTTTTGTGAAGGCTGCCAATATGGCAAACAGCATAAACTTCCTTTTAGCCATAGAAAATACAAATCCAGCAAGCCTGGGGAATTAATTCACAGTGACTTATGTGGTCCGATGTCAGTATCCTCATTAGGTGGTGCTAGCTATTTTGTAATTTTTAAAGATGATTTCAGCGGTTATGTTTCTGTTGCATTTCTGAAACATAAGTGTGACACCATAGAACATTTTAGGAAGTTTGTGTCTCGCTGTGAAAACAAACATTCAGCGACAGTTAAAGATCTCAGAGTGGACAACGGCAGAGAATACATTAATCATGACTTCAAAGGTTTTCTGCATGCAAAAGGTATAGAACTTCAGCCTTCGGCTCCCTACACCCCGGAGCAAAATGGAAAAGCCGAAAGGAGTATGCGAACAATTATGGAAAGTGCTCGATCAATACTACATAGCAAGAACCTACCATTGTTTTTGTGGGCTGAAGCAGTCAACACAGCTGTCCATACTCTGAATAATATACCAACAAGTCAGACACCTAGATCTTCTCCATTTGAACTATGGACAGGAAAACAGAGATCATTGAAGTATTTGAGGACTTTTGGTTCAGATGCTTTTATGCATGTCCCCGACCAATTACGAAAGAAATTGTTTCCCAAAAGTACCAAAACAATTTTTGTTGGCTATGAAAGAGATTCAACAAACTACCGCCTTTTTGATCCTGCATCAAAAACAGTAAAAATTTCAAGGAATGTTACATTTAATGAAAGCTCAAGTGCACCAGAAAGTCGTTCACAAAAGGATAAAGCAATCTCAGTAAGCAACCTTGAACCTCAAGATACTGACAGTGATCCAGAAAATAGAACAGACATACTGATGGATACAAATGATACACTTAATGCATTGCAGAACTCAGATGATGAAGATGCCTCTTATAATCTCAGACCCAGGCAAAATTTAAGAATTCCCAGACGTTATGATGTAAATGTCGCTGAAATTCCCAAAACATATGAAGATGCAATTAACTCGGAACAGTCAAAGGAGTGGAGAGATGCAATAAAAGAGGAACTTGAATTATTACAGAAAAACAATACTTGGCAGCTAATGAAATGTCCAGAAGGGAAGAATATAATTGGATCAAAATGGGTATTTAACATAAAGCATTTACCAAATGGAAAGATAGAGCGTTTTAAGGCTCGATTGTGTGCAAAGGGGTTCTCACAAGTGGAGGGAGTTGATTTTAATGAAACATTCTCACCTACAATAAGATATGATACCATATGAGTGATTTTAGCAATCGTTGCTCAGAAAAGGTTTAAAATACTGCAATGTGACATAAAAACAGCATTTTTGCATGGGGACGTTGATGAAGAAATATACATGCAACCACCTCCAGGTCTTCCTATTGATGCAGATTTAGTTTGCAAGTTAAAAAAATCCTTATATGGTTTAAAACAGTCATCAAGATGTTGGAACCAAAAATTTTCTGATTTCTTGATAAATTATGGATTTAATCAGAGTGTGGCAGATACTTTCCTATTCCACGGTGTTTTCCAAGGTAGAAAAGTTTTCCTCATTCTGTATGTTGATGATGTTCTTTTACTATGTAAAGATGAAGGAATTTTGAATGACATCATGAATAACATGAACAAGAACTTTGAAGCCACTATATGTAAATCAGGTTGTTTTGTTGGGATTGAGATTGAGCAAGGAAAATATGGGTCAATCTTTATCAACTCACAAGCATACATAAAGAGAATTCTAAGACACTTCAACCATGAACATCGTAATCCAGTTAGTGTTCCGGCTGATCCCAATACAATTTTGTCATCTGAACCCGACATAATTTTCGAAGAAACTGCTGTCCCATACCGTGAAGCTGTTGAGTCACTTCTGTTTCTCTCTGCTACCACACGCCCTGATATCACATATGCTGTAAACCTTGTAAATAGGTTTCAAAACAACTACAGCCAAGTACATTGGAATGCTATTAAAAGAATAATGAAATACTTAAAAGGAACTCCTAGTCATGGCATCCAGTATATGCCTGAATCACAAAGTCCTAACCTCGTGGCTTATTTTGATGCAGATTTTGCAGGCGACATGGATACCAGAAGGTCCACCACTGGGTATGTTTTCATGTTGTCTAGCGGTGCTATTACATGGAACACTAGTAGGCAATCATCAGTGTCAACATCAACCACAGAATCTGAATACATAGCAGCATCTACTGCAGTGAAAGAAGTTATATGGCTCCGCCAGCTGTTATGTGACATAGGTAAAACATCATTTTGTGAAAATGTCACTTTGCATATTGATAATCAAAGTGCTATAAAACTTATCAAAAATCCAGTGTACCACAAACGTACAAAACACATTGATGTTAAATATCATTTCATCCGTGAAAAATACCAGGATAAAACTGAACATTGATTATGTCAATAGTAATGAACAGTTAGCAGATATATTTACTAAAGCTTTGTCTAGAGACAAATTTGAAAAACTTAGAACTCTGATAAACTGTCTTGCTAAATGCTAAATTGATAAATGTTTAGTTTTACTAAGTACCTTTATTGTTTCTGACAAGTAAGAATTGGAGGGAGTGTTAAGTATAACATTAGAATTCTTCCTTGTCTTATTATATTATAATCTAGAATATTATCCTTATTTTGTTCTCCATGTATTCTTTTCTTAACTAAACTGGATTGCTGTATCTGGCAACACTGTAAGCGTTGTTGTTGCCTTCCCTGTACTGTGTGTACGATGAAGCATGGCATGGCCACTGCGTTAATTAATAAATTACTTTAATCTTTATGTAAGTTTATTGTTACACATACCGAATCACATTTTTATATTTTTTAAAATTATATAATTAACAACCGAATAGCTTTAAAAAGCTAGTTGGATTTTTGCGCCCCCTTCAAAGTTTGCGCCCAGGCTTTGTCTTAACCGGAGCTACCAGTTAAGACAAACTGGGCAGCTGCTGAGTTGGTCTTAATTGGTAGCTCCGGCCCAGAATATGTTGTTAATGTTTAAATGGGAAAACAAAGAATAAATAAAAACAAAATAAGGTATGGAAATGAATGAATCAAATACATTTTTGTTCGAAATACGAATGGCTCCTTGAAGAAAGAAAGAAAAACAGAACCAAATAAATGTTACAGCATCACTTGCCTGTTGCCTCCTAGAGGAGAAATTAGTTGTCTATGTTATATCTCTTATTAGGAGATTCAAAATTTTCTTTCCTTATCACGAGTTTCGTAGAAGAAAAACAGACTGGGACTAGACTGGACCTTGGCTAATATCACTGACCGATAAACGAAAATGAAGGATCAGTAGAAGTTTTAAATAAGCCAGTCATTCATCTTTTGGCTAATGGTGACAATCGGTTCACTTTGCACTGTCGCCAGCGGCGTCGGATGAGGCCAGAAAATGCCAAGGTCTTGCGAATAGGGGCCGCGACGAACTTCTACTGTCCCTCTGGGACTTAGACCATAAACCGTTACCATATGGTCTAAGCTCTGGGAATCATCCCAAGAAACCTGGCCTTTATTACGGGAACAAAATGTATACCTAGGGGGTACAACAAAAGCGGAATTCTTTGCAGGAATTCCTTGGAAAGAAAAAAAGAAACTAGTAGGTTATGTTCTGAAGTGACTTTGAGCGCGAATTAACTGTTGTTTAATAATCGAACCTTTTCGGAAAAAAAAGTAGACTTAAAAATGCATTGTCATCAGGAAAACTGCTTGCGACGAAAAGAACTGAAAAAAGTCTGCGTACTGGGCGAACTTGGGAAGGGCAATCCAAATCTTTTGCCGCCCTCCAAAAAAGCTCCGCCCGGGGCGGACCGCCCCCACCGCCTCCCCCCTTAGTTACGCCACTGGGCACAAATACATTTCCAAAGATGAGGTGAGTTGCAATAAACTTAAATTTAGTATGCGAAGCGTTTTCTTTACAGGAAACATATATTCAGGGATCTTGAGTAACAACATTTTTGAGGTGCTCCGCTCTGACTTTTGAATAGCTACAATTACGCTTTGTGCTCGGAGTCGAATTTAATACGAATCTTATTATTCATTTGTTTTATTTATTAAACTTATTCATGTTACTTTTATTAACCCCTTAACGCATTTGCCCGTGTCTGACACGGGCGAAAGGTTCCGGCAAATTTGCACATGCCTGTGTCTCACACGGGCAATCTTGTATCTCTCGTTATTTTATTTCTAATACCCGTCTGAGATCCGTTTACACTTTGTTTGTATAACATTTTTTTATATAACTTTTGCCCCACCCCCCACTCTCTAGTCACCCCCTACAATTGAAATTGCCAAAAACTATTTATACCTATATATTCATTTCCTGTCAAAAAAAAAAAAAAAGAAAAAAACCTCGAACATTTTTACCAGTTTTCTGAGAAAAGAAAATCGTGCTTCAAGGGGTTGTAGCAACCAAAACTCATTTATATTTATTCACTCTCCTCTTTGATTCTTTTGAATAAAAACTACAGATGGAAAGTCATTTTTCCTTCTTTGTTATTATTCACTCAAATATATTTTTAATGCGGAAAGAGTCATTCTGATGAAATTCTTAAAATCAAATGTCGGGAACACAATAAATTTGCGTGATCCAGCTCCAGATGTCTGGTGCTATGTACTAAAAGAATAATCAAAAATTAAAAAAAACTAGAAAACATAAAGGAAGAAAGACATTTTTTGCAGAGATATATATGTACATACAGTAAAACCTGTACAGTTGACCACCTTTGTAAACTGACCACCTAAGTTGACCACTTTTCTCAGGGACGGAATTTGCTCTATATTATATAATGTAGGGAAAACTTTGTTTTTTGACCACCTAAGTTGACCACCTGTCTATATTGATCACTTATGCAAGCCAAGTTTGGGTGGGAGTATTATAAAAAAACCTTTGTAAGTTGACCGCCTAATTATTACTTTTAACTCATTATTTGTTATAATTAACTATTATAAGTATTTTTTTATATAATTTTGCGAAGATAAAAGAAAAAACTTAAATAACTTCTCCAGGATATTTTTTATGCTATAACGTTACACCAGAATGTTTGGATGGATGAAGCATCAATATAAAGTCTGCTTAAACCGCTTTGTAAGTTAACCATATGGGAAAACTACTATGAACACTCTTTTATTCTTTACATAAGTTTCTTCTCATTTCTATAGCCATTTTGAATAACTATGTATTTTTTCAAATCTTTTACCACCAAACAAGTAACTTACATAATTAATAAGAAATGTATCTCTGTTTTAACTAAGTACTTTAATTTTAAAGTTGTGTAGGATGCATTTTAAGTCATTCAGGTGAAATTTCTCTAATGATAATTTAGATAATTGAAAAAAAAAATAGTTAATTACTATTTTAAAGTAACCTTTTTACATGAAGCTATATTTGAATTAGTTACAAATGAATAAATGCATAGTGTAAGAAATGACCAAAAAAATCTCCACCCCCTATAAGTTGATCGACCACCTGTGTAAGTTAACCACTAACTTACTGCACCGCAATTGGTCAACTTACACATATACACATGTGTGTGTGTGTCCTGATTTATTGTAAGCTTGCCTTTTTGATGTTTATGATGCAGATATTGGAATTACTATAATTGAAATGAAGAGGCGCTTGTGAGTTGAAAGAGCCAGAATCAAGTTTCTCCTCAGTTTTTCTTCATCCGTTAGAAAACTCCCGCGGTTTTCTTGCGTAGCCGGAAATTGATCTTTCCCGCTTCTTTCGCCTCCGGTATAGTTCGAAAGAGCCCCCCAAAATTGCCTCCCTCAGCTATCCAAAATCTTTTGAAGAGAGAGAGGGAGAGAGTCCCAAATTTGAAGATCAACATCGAAGATGTCTTTACTTTAGGATGTTTTTCGCAATACAATTTAGAGATTTGTAAAGAAGAATTTCATATAAGTAATTACTCGAAACGTGTGTTAAGAATCTGAGACAAATAATCCGAGTAAACAAGCAATTGAAAGAACAGAGTAAAAAAAAAAAAAAATGGAGCTGAATTTTTCTTAAAACTAAATATACAATTTTATAAACATCACTAATATTATGAAGTAACATTCAGTTATCATTGTGAAAGTATGTAAACAACACATTTTTTTGTTTATTCACTCTTTATATAATAATAATGAGAATTTTCTTTGAACAATGTAAAAGATAAGATTCTAGTCACTTAAGCAAATACTTCGTAATAAAAATATAGCAAAAATTTTCAAAACCGTATTTTTAAAAAAGCTGCATTTAAGAAAGCAAAATGCAAAAGTGATTAAAAACTATCTTGTTTTCAATCCGCTTAACAGAAAATATATGCATTGAACTTACGAAAAATTACATCTCTTTCAAGTAATTTTGAAATTCTGTTGCTTTTTCGTACATTTCATTCCATGGCACTATGTCCAAACACAGTGCATTTCCATCTTTCGAGTGTAATGTGAAGTGCTCCCAATCCAAATTTACAAGCTTACTTTTCTTTATTATAAAACTTTGCTGTCACTAATTTAGACACATGATTTTCATCCAGAAAGTTCCTTTTTTTGCATTGTAAAAGGGGTTCCTTGTAAACTTGAAACATATTCTGCAATTTTTGCGAAGTTGTGCTTAGATAACGTTGTTTTTTCTTCCTACAACTCATCATCAATAACATCAGTTTTAAGTTCTATATCCCTATTGTCTTCCCCAAAAGAGAAAAATTATCTTTACTCCTCCTAATGCACTTAATTGGGCATATTTTTGTGCACAATCAAGTAACATAAATTGCTAAAAAAAAAATAAAATCGAACAGCTTTTATGTTATTTTTGAGAACAGTTTTGAGCACTTAAACTTGTTTAAGAGCAATGCATACAAATGTTTAATTTTGATTGTTTTAATAGTTATTTTTGCTTGCAGAAATATCTTAAAAACAGCTTTCTAATGTAATACATTTAAAATTATGCGTATTCTATTAAATGTGTGTGTGTGTGTTTTTAATTAATGTCTAAATGTATCCTGTGCTGATATTATTGTAATTAATCTTTAGAAATGGCACATCTTAAACGATCATTCTCCTTTCAGTGAGTAGGTACTCATAAGCAATCTGCAGTGGCGGCCCTAGTCCTTGCGGGGCCCTGGGCGAAATACTTTTCAGGGGCTCCCCTCATTCACCCTGGGCGGTCACCCGTATTGCCAACCTCTGGATATCTGAGCTGTATTTTCATGCTAGTGCGAACAATAACAATAATAATAATAATAAAGGATAGAACCCACTTAAATTGAATCCCTCTTAATGTTAGAAAAACGTTAACACTTTCAGCTGTGAAAATAACGAAAATAACTGCTGCTGATCTTATATTTTCATAAGAAGATGAAGTTCATGAGAAGATGGTCAAATTAATGTCCAAAGACAACAGCACAATTCATACTGGCAAAAACTAGCAAGCCTTGTGGAAGTTGATTCTGTCCCCATGCCCATGGAAGTTGATTCTGTCCGTTTTTCATTTTTCATTGTGAGTCTGCAAAACGTAGTTGCTTCACTACACTGTTTTGGAGATCTGATAAATTTACAGCATGAATGAAATAAAAAGCATCAAGGGAATCTGCGAAATTTGCGGCATTTATTTCTGTTAACCGTTGAAGATTTCCATTCTATTATTAAACAATGAAGTCAAAAGCATCATATTTTGTAACTAATTATTAAACAGCCACACAATGGAAGAATAATACAATGAAACTTTGATTACTCCAGGTAACCAATTAGGGATAGCCTTAGGGTAAATTTCATTATCATTGCAAATTTATTAAAACTATTTGCGCTGCAGGATGAGTAGGGTCAGCGTCTTCAGTAATACTTGAGAGCATCCGAATGCGTCAAGAGGTCAGCAGAGGCACTTTGGTACCAAGAGGGTATAGGGGAGGCTAGGGAGCTTTAATCCCCTCCGAAATTAGGCGTCAGTAATTTTTTTAGCGGGAAATTGTACTCACACATGGACACATGTGGAGTTGAATGCCTTTATTATAATTCTTTATTTCCCCCTTAGTGTCAACCTTGCTATGTCATGCGTAGATGTTATTCATTTTATGCTCTTAATTGGTAGTATTTTTAGGCGCTGTTCAGCTTATCATTTGTCTTATCAAAGGATTCAACAACTAACTTAACTTGTTTCCGAAAATTTACCGGTGCGTCTTCGGTTGTCGCATTTGCAAGAATCCTGTCAATAAGTGTATGCAAATAGAAAAGCCTCTTTTATTATAATCTTGGTCCCTCAGCAACATTTGGTTTGCATTTGTAGCCATTCACTTTTTTAACCCAACCCTAATGAGAGAGATATCGTTTATTACAGTATGTAATGCTTGATTTAAAGTTAATGTAAGTAATTGTTTCTTTTGCCTACAGGCCCGTCATTTCAAAATTTTCCAAGGCAAAGGGTATATTTTGAACAAAATGCATAAAAACATATATAAATTTAATGTATTTCTGAAAGTCGGGAGGGGGAGATTGACCTCCCTAATCACCCAAACAAAGGGCCTGTTTGCCTATGTACTCGCATTTTTGTATAAAAACATTATAAGGCACCAAAACCTAACTGAAAACAAAACATTCTACAGAAATTACAGTTAAAATAGTAATTTCTATTTCAGTTCTTTGAATAAATCGTTTATAATTCCGTAGCATTTAGGTAGGCTAAAAAAGAAAATTTAATTGAGTATTTTATACGCATTAATGTTTGTTGTACAGAGAAAATCATCTGGTTGTCTCTCTTGAGAAACGGATTTACTTAAATGTGTCTGAATTGAACACTGATAGTTTCGTACTGAATAATGTGCTGTAAATTGAACATTGTAGGTTGATAGGTACGTTTGACCGTAAACAGTGCTCCAAAGACTAAGCACCGCTTCATGAGTTGTTTTATTTCATAAATAAAACAGCTCCTAAGGCTGTGCTCATAGGGTTTTAAATATGAGCTGTTTTATTTTGAAATCCTTCTACACCGTACAAAATAGAATGTAACATGCACTTGGGTCAGTCTTTTAGGGTAGAATAGCGTGTGAAATGAAATGAAATCTAAGAAGTTAGGGATCCACTTTACGGTCCTAAACAGGGGTCCCCACTTAAGGCACAGATTTTCAAATCCTTAAAAAGTAACTACTTCCACTAACTTGCACGAACATTTTTTTTTTCCAATTTCCAAACAATTTATTTGTTAAAAAACATTATAACTAGCTAGATTTTGGCTGTTTTAGATCTTTTCAGATTACTACCTATTCAAAACAAATTAGGGGTCCACTTTTGGCGCATTTCGCTTTTTTAGCCTACTTTCCCGTAAAAGTAAAAAAAATAATAATAAAGCATGAAAGAAGGCTTAATGTATCGTGAAAATATCGTTAGAAATAAAAAAAAGTCAAAAATAAGTTAAGAAATTAAATAAAGATTGAAAAATAAAAATTTGAAAGTAAGGTTTTGAGATGGGGAAAAAGTGTGTCTGTCGGTCTGTCCCCCCTTAATAACTTTTGAACGAATTGTCCGATTCGAAAAATTCTTTTTGCATTCGAAAGATCTCGGCGAGGACATCTCATTTCCATATTTTACTTTTCGATTTGAACAATGTTTCGTTCAATTTTGAACAATTCAAAAAACTTTAACATTAGCGCCTATGGGCGAAAATGAAGCAAATTATGTAAACTCTGGGTGCAAGATGCAAGTTCCAATGAACAGGCTCATGGGAAGAAGTTCTTGGCGTGAAGTATTGATTTGAACAATTTTTGTTCATTTTTGAACAGAAAAAAAAATTAACATACCACCTACGGAGAAATTTCAATCCTATATAAATCCTGATCTAACTGACCGATTTGTTTGGAACAAACTTTATCGGAAAGCTCTTATGACGTAGAACATGTACAGATAGAAAGTTCATCCAGAACAACGAGCCGATGAAATATTTTGATCGGGATTTTCAAGAATATTTTTGAATTAATGAATGATTAAATGAGTAAGCAAAAGAATGAATGAATAAATGAGTGAATAAATACATGAATGACTGAATAAATGAATGATTGAATGAATATGTATGAACTGTTGAAAAAGGTATATTTGAAGCAATTAAGAACTAAAGCTAAACGAGAAAAAGAGATAGTTAGATTATAAATTTGAAGCTGGTGTATACGGGAAAGTAGGCTCGTATAGTTCTAGACGGAACTTCTTGTTTTTTTGAAAATACAAATTGTGAAAATTTGTATTCAGAGATTCATTAATTTTCTTCCAACTTCTACAAATCGCAACGAAGATGTACAAAAAAAAAAAAAAAAAAAAAAACATGAACTATTTAAGCATCCCTGTAAAATATTAAAGCAGTAAATAACATCGTGAATAACTGCGTAAGCAGTTCGATCGATTTTTCGTCGGGTGTTTTTAGAATATACAATAGTTTGCCCGTGTTTACGATTGAATTCAATGAAAGTTAGAAATACGCTGCTAAACATTTCGAATCTTCACCCGGAATTAGTCATCGCAAAGAGAAAAAGTTAAGTTTTTTCTCCTCATCATTAAGGGTTTTTTCTTTAGTTTCGGATTCGCGGCATTTCGGCTGGAATATCCGTTGCTAAGCTGCGGAAAGAATCGCTCCGTCGCGCGCATGCGTCAACTACATTGGCAAGAACGGAGACAACCTTGAAAATGAATTTTGAATGTATTTCTAGAAACTTCCGGGATTACTATGCGTGGCTGAATTGGATTGTTTGTAAACATCTAGAGGTCAGTGTGTCTGAATCTGAAGTTGATTTGTAGTACTCATATTTGCGTGAGTAATAAAACGTCCAGAAGAGGGCGGTCATCGGAGATTTTCCAATTGGAAGAAAATAGAGGCATTGGCGTTTTTACAGGACATTAATGCCGCGTTTTCACGATGTCAGTTGAAGAGACAATTGTCTGGAGACAGCTTATTGGCGTACAGTTATTGGCTACGTATGAACAATTCAGGCCAATTGGCAAGACAACTGCCTCGACAGTTGTCCTGAAATTCAGTTGGCTCGAGGAGTAGACTGAGGACAATGAGCTGCTGGGCCCAGTGACGCCCCCCCCCCTCTGAATCCAACCCCCGGGGGGTTGGGTTTAGCCAGTTGATTTGCTTTGTGTTGTGCCAATTCACTCATGTCTGTTGTGTTTGTTTCGTCATCAACTGCCATGCCAATACTTTCATAGTGTGAACAGGTTCTCTTCCAACTGGCCTGGCCATGACATTCCCCCAACTGTCCAGAGACAATTGGCACCGACAATTGTCTCTTCCACTGCCATCGTGTAAACGCGGCTTAAGTAGGGGTGCCCTCAACTCTTGGAGGCTCAACTCTTGGAGAGCGATGGCTCACCCCTTTAAATTCTACGGACCCCCCAAAAGACGACCCCTACAATTCAGCCAAACAGTCAACCCAGCCTCCTCCCCCAAATCTCAATGGCGCAGCTTGCGCCATGACCCCCTCCCCCCCGCATTAGGCATGATAGAGTATAAAATATAAAACTTTGTCTCAACGGGAATTCAAATATCGTTATGCAGTGCATTACTGCAAATCATCATTAACCTCAGGCTTCAGGAAGCCATGGATGAACAAGAAAATTTCCCACCCAAAACAACAGCTGAGAGCGGAGGAGTGGATCCACGAGATTTTGGAGCAGCAAAAGCAAGAAAATTTGTTGCACTCCCACTGTTGCGCTGTTTCTTTTTTCTTTTTTTAGATCTCATTTAAGTTACAACTAAACGAATGAGTTTCTTTTTTTCTTTATTTAATTTTATTCATTTGTTTGTTTGTTAATTAATGTAATTCATTTAAATTATTTGTGATGAGATTACAGTATTTATATTATTTCTTTTCTTAGTACATCAGCTACTTTAAAATTTGGAAATGAAACAGGGTTTGCGCGATTCCCGCAATATTTTTTGAAATCCCACTCAAAAAAAGTTCGTTTGCGCGCTGTTCTCGCAACTAGCGGGCACTTGTTGGAAACATCGCGAAATAAAACTACTATTCTAAACTGATAATTCACTACAAATTAAATGGAGTATGTTAGTTTTCAACTGCCATCTTATCCCTATTAATGCAAAAAAGAATCTAGGAACCCTGCTATGTATCATACATAATAACATTTTGTGAAGGATGCGTTTTGTGTGAACCTTCCTTGCTGAGCACAGATTAGATTATCATCTTTTATTACATAGTTTGTATTAGATCATGTTCTGACAATTTAGTAATACTTTTAAAAACAAAAAAGAAAAGTTCCCACTTAAATTTTAAAAATCCCACTTAAAATTTTTGTCAAGGTGGGAAATCTCACCTTGTATTTTCCCCAAGTGTGAACCCTGTGCCGTATCCAATCTAATTTTCATACACTCAGAAAAAAACAAAAAACATGCTTTTCTTTTTTTCTAGGCTTCCATTACCACGGCATTTCAATAGATCCAATTAGCATAGTAATATTCGTAATTAATATGCATTTATTCATGCATTTTTATGATATGCACTCTGTTGCAAATATCATATCATCAAAACTGAGTCGCGACCATGAAACTGGGCGTTTTCATAGCATTTGAAGAAAACAAGTGGTGAATTCACATTCAAGAAATATATATATAATTAATGATATAAAGAAATAAAAATAAAACGTTAACAAGTGGATATGTCAACATTTAACATAAAAAATAGAAATATTAACAATTCAAAAGGCAAAAAACAATAAGCAATTGACAAAGCCCGCCTCTTCATTAGCGGGCGGGAGCAGGAAGTATATACCCCCAAAAATAATGGCATTGCAGCTTTCTGAGAAATCCTTGCATAGCATGTAACGTTTAAACTTTAGGATACAGAAACCAAAAAAATTTCTTTTAGATACAGAAACCAAAAATAAATAAATAATAAGTAAATAAAAGAAGAGGAAAGAAAATTAATTAATCCCTTAACGCATTTGCCCGTGTCTGACACGGGTGAAAGGTACCGGCAAATCTGCACATGCCCGTGCCTCACACGGGCGATCTTGTTTCTCGCGTTATTTTATTTCTAATGCCCGTCTGAGATCCGTTTGCACTTTGTTTGTATAATAAATTATTTATATAACTTTTACCCCACCCCCACTCTATAGTCTCCTCGACAACTGAAATTGCCAAAAACAATTTATACTATACCTATATATTCATTTTCCGTCAAAAAAAAAAAAAAAACCTCGACCATTTTTTACCAGTATTTCCGAAAAAAAAAATCGTCCTTCAAGGGGTTAATTAAAATGGTAATTACAATAGTGTTTTAGTGCGCCGTCTTGGGCACCTTTTGCAAATTGCTCCTTTCCCAATTTTCCCTTCCTCCCCCCTCTCTCTCTCTCTCTCTCTCTATATATATATATATATATATATATACAATATATATTCTAGTAATGCCAATTTTAAAGCTTTACACATTTTTTAAAATGCATTTCTTTTTGCAACGCATCCTATAATATTAAATATTTATTAAAAAATGATTCGTTTAAACAACTTTTGAAATGTCTTGTCACAGACATACCTTTTAATAAATTAAGTAAACAAAAGCATTAAATAAGGATTCCTAGAGGTGCACCGACGGGAAGGGAAGAACGGAACCGGTCTCTGCTCAAAGGGCGCGCAGTGTATCTGATATCCGATTGATTTTTAAATACAGAAGAACCTCTCTCAACCTGCCTTCGCTCTATCCGGCCCATATTTTCAAAATACAAAAAACAAAAATAGTGGTGGAGAGTTAGATTTGGAA
Organism: Octonoba sinensis; assembly: GCA_038502835.1. NCBI lineage: Eukaryota > Metazoa > Arthropoda > Arachnida > Araneae > Uloboridae > Octonoba > Octonoba sinensis. The sequence continues at coordinate 7,428,720 of CM076606.1, read as the reverse complement.
ACATACTATGAGTGCATAATTATTGTTCTTTGAACTTTATCCGAGCTTAGAACTGGTAGCTGTTAACAAGCTATGTTAACAACGTGCTTAAAAATTGTGTGCGTATGTGTGCGTTAAAAAGAAAGAAAAAAAAGAGAGATGGGGTGTGGATTCGGATAATTGAAAGTTCGATTAATTGGAGTTCGCACAATCGGCGCTCTACTGTGAAACAGAACTTCACAGTTTCTTTACGATTAGAATGTCGGAAGGGGGAGAAAACATGAATGACAATAATGCCCCACCCCCTCCGTACTCGTGACCTGCTTTCTCCGTTTCACGAGTGTTGGTTACAAGTGCTCTCTTTGGAACAATGCCAACGAGCGCGAAACGGTTGCTATTATTATGTAGTGCATGTTGGCGTGTTATGTTTCGTTCCTTAGTTGAATTTGGCAAAGACATTTTTAGTGAGTTTTCACATTTTCTTACTCCTACAAGAGCTTATATGTTTCAATTTTGAAGTAATCTTAAGAGACAATAGAACTTCTATTGAAATACAGTAAAACCAGGGGACCGTTCATAAATGATGTCAGGCTTTTTTTTTCAATATATTTGACCCCCCTTCCCCCTTTGTCACATGTCACGCTATATTACATAGGTATATGTACTTGCTGTGTTACAGTTCAGGAAAAAAAAAAACGTTATAGATCATGACGTTGTAGATCACATTTCTAACGCTATTTTGGAACTTTAAATGACATTTGAGAGCATAACAATAAAAATGATTATATAGTGTGTACTTAATTTGTATGAAATGAGATTATGGTTTACAAGAAAAATGATTATTAGTATATAATAGTAAAAAATATTAATTGTTCGAATTCTGATAAAGTTGACCGCGCTATTTTTTCCTTAAAATGTACATGCCTAAAAAGATTTCCTTTTAAACTTTTAACTAGCAGTAAATTTAGCCTTTAATCAATATCGGCGTTTTCGATACAGAATGAAATCAGGTACTTCAAAACCAAAGTGAAATTTAAAAAAAAAACTTTAAAATAAATTTAATCTGCTGATTCTAAATCTTTTCATAGAAACTAAAATCTATGAAGTCACACTTCTTGTTACCCCTTCCCCCCCCCCCTTGTCACAAACTGTCCCAATTTTTCGAACCCTCTCCCACCTCGGAACGAGATATCATTTACGAATGTCCCCCTCTGTGTAAAGTTGACTGTCCTTGCAGTGGCGTAGCGAGAAATCTTTCGTGGGGCAGGGGCGGTTCACTTTTCAGGGGGAAATGTATGCATATGCATATAGTTTTAGTGCCTCTGCTCCGTGATTGTACTACACCCTTGACTACGCAACTGCACCCTTGTGTGTTGGCCGCTTTTTGGCACGTACAAATTCGTCCTAAATTATGTATTGAAGGAAAACCTTTGTAACTTGACCACATCTCTATCTTGACCGGCTAATATGCACCAAATCTGGCTGAGAGCATCATAAAGAAACTTTTTTAGGGGAACACCACGTTATTATTATTATTATTATTAAACATAAATAAATAAAATACTTTTCTCTAAAATATTTTTTATGCTGTGATGTTAACAAAAGTTTTCTTTGAATGGTTGAAGCAGCAATAGACAGCTCATCCGAACTTCCTTTTCTGAGTTAACTAAAATGTGGGAAAATTACAGTGAACTTGAAAAATCAATAAAAATGATAAAACATTAAAGTTAACTGAAAAATGAAAAAGTCAGACAAAATTCCCAGAAACAGATGGAACTTCTAAAACCAACGTGTCTAATACAGTAAAAAAGGAAGATAAAATAGGAGTTATAAGAAATGAAAATATTTTTTTTAGAATTAGTTTATGAAAATTAGTAAGCGGCCTGCGTAAGACATAAATTTGTTTTAATAAACTATTAAAACAAACTAAAAATAATTTAATTTAGTTATCTAATTAGTATTAATCTAATTTAACTAAATATTTTAATTTTGAATTTGTATGAACTATCACTAAAGATATTTTAGATAAACGTTAATGAAAAAGCCTAATTACTGTTATGTAGTAATATTCCAAAATAAAGTAAAACTCAAGTATATTTTGATTAGTTCAAAAATTAATTCTTGGTAAAAAAGATCACTTAAGTTGGCCATTTGCCTAAGTGGACCGCTAAAATGCTACACCGTAAATTTAACTTACAGCGTCAACTTACACAGGGTTTAAGTATATTTCTTATTTTATACATTTTTCTTCATCATTTATTACTTTATTTAAAAAATAATGTGTTAAAATACGGTGCATAAAAATGTCGTGTGAAAAACATAGAACATTTAAGAGAAACTATAAATCCACGTTTAGTTTCTTATTTTATTTATTGTACAGCCACCTCTCTCTCTCTTTTTAAGTGGCGCGGCTTCTATATCGAAACCTGCGCGTATTTGGGTTTCGTTTCCTTCTCCGCAGGACGTTAGCCCCTTTGACCACGTGACCTAACGACGTCAGGCAACAAAAGAAACCTCTTCTTTAAAAACTGCTTGCGCGCGAAAACGATTGGCCCTAAGCTCTACGGAGTACCCGTACATTGTTTGCGCACGTAGACCTAATAAATGCATTACTCACGTGACTAGCTCTATCTCGTGCTTCTTCACGCATATTTTGTTGTTCTTTGAAAACAAAGTTTAAGTAGTTGAATAACATTTGGTTCGTGTTTTTTTCATAATTAGAAATTATAGACGTGCACCTTAACTACTGGAAACCCATATTTCATTTGCACAAGAAGGGTGATTTAATATTCTTCGGAAGACTCATTCGTAAATAGTAAATTTTCCAGTACAAAACACTGGCTCTACCAGATTTTTTTCTTCTGCGCGTGCAGCCTGCTGGAATTATTATTGCCCGGTATTAAGCAGACCGGAGAGAATATGTATTTCTCGGCGTTTGCCTTATTGCAGTGGTTCCCAACCTTTTTTTCCTTGCGAACCCCTTCTAATATCCGAAAGAAATTGGCGAACCCCCTGTAGTCGTTAGTAACGGGTAACAAAAATAATTTTGCTAGCACATTTATTTTCTGTGTTGCACAATAGTTCCTAACAAAAAAGGAAAATATAAAATAATTTTTATAAAAAAACAGAACCGACTTCAAATTACAAATTGCGCTAAAAAGTGAAAAATAAATTCATTCTTTAAACAACATCGATGTGACTTTTAAACATAGTTTTAGAAGTTGGTGCAAAATTAGGATAGAAAGAATCTTTTGTAATCATGAATCAATTACAAATATATATATTTTCTCAGAATTAGCAACAGTTCCAATATGAAGTAGCAAATGGTATAATGGTAATTAGACTCATAATTTTGCACCGACTTCTAAAACTATGTTTAAAAGTCACATCGATGTTGTTTAAAGAATTAATTTATTTTTTACTTTTTAGCGCAATTTATAATTTGAAGTCGGTTCTGTTTTTTTATAAAATTTATTTTATTTTATTCTTTTTAGTGTAAGTACATTTTTTATATAAATACTCTATTTTTTAAAGAATCCATATCAAAGGGCAAAACTTCTTTGAATTAATGGCACTAAAACTGGTCATTTGTATGATAAATTCCCTTTTGAAGTCAATTTTAGCAAACAAACTGATTGCATTAATTTTTGCCACAGAGAAGCCTTCAGTTAAACTCTTACTGTAATTTCTCTTAATATTATAGCCCATGACAACAAACATGTTTTCAACAATGACTTTTCTATTTATTAATATATTTCTCAACAAAGAAAAATCAAGTCAAGCCTTTCCAATTAAAAAAAAAAAAAAAACTTATTTTTCACCCGTGACGTTTTTTCTAAAAAACAAATGTAGTCAAATTGATTTGCAATATTTGAGTTAGACGACCCTCTATCGATTAAAGAAAGAATCATCAAAATCGGTTCATTTGGTCAAAAGTTATGGATGAAAAAACAAAAAAAATACTACGTTTCTGCCCATAACTTTTTTTCTAATTATCGAATATGGTCAAACGAAGGTACGGGATCTATGGGAAACCAGCCTCGATCGATTGAAAAAAGAATCATGAAAATCGGTTCATCCGGTGAGAAGTTATGAGTGGACAAACAAACAAACAAAAAAAACGACATACATACAGTATGAATGTATAACCTCCTGCCTTTGTGAAGTCGGTTAATAATTACAAAACATCGATGTTTAAACAGAAACTAAAATATTTTTTCATTATTTGTTCTTTTTGAACATATGTGTGTTCGCAAAAATTATCTAACAATTATTTTCCCAGTGGTGCGAAAAAGTTAGCGAATGGCATGAGAAATATACGTACAGATTTTTGAATCTATCAATGAATATCATTTGCTTTCATTTTTAGGGGGAAAAAAGTTTGATACATGTGAGTACAAAATTTCAACAAATGGAATAATTATCTTTAGGTTCCTCTTTGGGGTCTGTACATGAGAAATTTACAAAACATATGCAACATAGGTTTCAGTAAATTTTTCTTATTTCCGACTCTTCCTTCGCGTTAACGAGGAAAAAATGAAAATAGTAGGAGAAGAAAACGTTCAAAACTTAAAATAAATCAATGAATCTCTGTCAATACCACTTTGAGATTGAAGTTTTCGGAATCAAATAGCAGAAGAAATAAGTGTATTTCAAATTTTGTACGTATGCATCCTTTGCCAGGCCACAACTTTTACGCATTATCGGGAACAATTAATTTTAAAAAAATTATTTTTACATTCCATCTTAGTAAATTTATTATGTCGTTTTTCCTTTCACGTTAACAATAAAAAATTCCGTCATTGCAATATTATTTTCGCGAACCCCCTCTCTACACCACGCGAACCCCTGGGGGTCCGCGAACCACCTCTTGGGAAACGCTGCCTTATTGCAACGTTTCTTAATTTTTATGCTACAGGAACCCTTTTTTAAGGTCGATTTTTACAGCAGAGCCCCTGTTTTCTTCAATTGTATGGTATTAATGCAACATTTTTTAAATAAATAACTTGCAATAAAAATGAAAATCGCTTTAAAATGTATTCATTGGTTTTGAAAAGTACATCGAAAAATTAGCAGTTAAAACAAAATAATATTTTGAAAAGTAAAAGTTCAATGAGGTGATTGGTACTGTTTTCTTATGATAGCAGATACTTAATTTTAGACTTTATGGATGAAAGTGGAACCCTCATGTCAGATTGAGGATTCAGTCTGTTGCGGAAATTATTTTCTGTCGGCACATGAGGTTGAGAACAAAGTTTTGCACTCATATCTAGTTTTCAGATCATTCAAAGGGCAAATATGGTCTGTTACGACAATCCGGGAAAATGCAACAAAATTCCACTAAGGATTTTACTTATAATTTTGATGCAAGGCGGAAGCGCCGAGTTTCAAAATCTGAAAGAGGTACTGGGGAACGTAAATGTTTTGAAATGCAAGTTTCCCGCATAAAATTTTCAAGGAAGCAAGTGCCGGTGCCCCAATTACCCCTATAATTGCAAGCATAAATTAAATGTCATTTCAATAAAACATTTATTTTTCTACTGACATATAGTCAAAGGACGTACAGTTACAGTGATAATAAACGGGTTTTATCTTCTCCATGCATTTTGATATTTACTTTGCGCTTCATTTGCTGCTTTTTCTATGACGTTCTTGAATGTTGAAAGAAAAGTCTGCAAGTTTCACGGAACCCTTGAGTAATCTCTGCGGGAAAATAATAATAATGTTAAAATGAAAAATAGAGACGAAAATTGACTTAACCGTTTCAGACGTGGTTGTCCGGTATAACGGACTTTAACGGGTGCAGCACTTATAATATTTCAGCTAGTGTCATCTAATTTATTTTTATTTACTCTTTAGAGCTTCATGTTATTGTACGTCTTCTAACAAATTAAAAAAAAAAAGTTAATAATAATTTCAAGAAGAAGAAATTAGTATTCATTTGCGTTCAGTTTTCAATCACATCGGCCGAACATGAAATTGAGTAGTAAAAATATTTATAGTATTTTGTAAAAAAAATTTTGGTAACAAAATAGAACTGACTTCAAATTAAAAATTGAGCTTAAAAGTGAAAAATAAATTCATTCTTTAAACATCGGTACGACTTTTAAATATAATTTTTGAAGCCGGCGCAAAATTATGAGATTCTAATTATCATTACACCATGCCTTACTTTACATTAAAATTGTTACTAATTCTGGACCATTCATATTTGTAATTGATTTATCATTACAAAAGATTTTAGCCATCATAATTTTGTACCGACTTCAAAAGTTATGATTAAAAGTCGTATTGATGTTGTTTAAAGAATGAATTTATTTTTTTACTTTTTAGCGCAATTTTTCATTTGAAGTCGGTTTTATTTTTCTTCCAAATTTTTTTTGAAATTTATCCTATTCAGTGCAAATAAATTTTTCATGTGAATTCTTTTTTAGAAAAAAGAAAAAAAACATATCAAATGACACACCCACTTTCAGTGACTGTCACTGAAAAATAATCATTTGTATGATAAATTGCGTTTTGAAATTAATTTTAAAAAGTTCAGAACAGACTTCAGACCTAAAATATTCTGAATGAATTTAATCTTTGATTCAGAGAAGCCTTCACTTAAACTTTTATTATAATTGCATTTAATATTACTGCTTAATGGCAACAAACTCTTTTTAACCATAAGTTTAATATTTATTACCTAATAATTTACACAACAAAGAAATACCAAAGCAAACTTTTCCAATTAAAAAAAAAGTACTTATTTTTCATTTATAACGTTCTATCTAAAGAACAATTGTAGTCAAATCGATGTACGATATTTAAGTTAGACCACCCTCTATCGATTAAAAATATGTATAATCAAAATCGGTTCATTTAATCAAAAGTTACAGACGAAAAAAAAGACTTTTTTTCCGCCCACAACTCTTTTTCTAATTACCGAGTATAGTCAAACAGGACACATGGAAAAACCACCCTCGATCAATTAAAAAAAGAATAATCAAAATCGGTTCATCCGGTGAGAAGTTATGGGTCAACAAACGAACAAACAAAAAAAGCGACATACATACGGTATGAATATATAACTTCCTCCTTTACGAAGTCGGTTAAAAATACCTGTGACTGAAATGTCTTTTTCAGTATGCATTTTAAATAGATAAAAGGATTTAATACACATATAAATCTTTTTACTTGAACTTATTTTTTGACATAAAATTTAAATGTTTTGCATTGTGTCTGCAAAAAAATATAAGTCATAACTTTATTATTTATGGTCGAAAAAGCTTGAAATCTTCAATTGAAGTACCGGAAAGGCCTTCCAGCACCCCCCCCCCCCCCAAAAAAAAAACACTGGTTACAGGAGAACTGGTTTTTCCATTTTCCCTATTTAACTATTTTTCTAACGCAGATAAAAGCATTTATCTTGCCCTTCAAACTGATTTTACACAAAATTAAAAATACTTAATAGTAGTGTTAGCTGCTAGCGGCTGACCACGAGATTTTCGGACCCACGGATTCACCGAGTACTACACATGTACGCGGTCATTGAACGACTCTCTTGGATATCTTCTTCCGAATTCGTCAAATGAACCTGAAAAATATTTTTTTCACTCCTCAAAATAAATCATAATACCTCATAAATCATAAATAATACCTCAAATAAAATCTGCTGCTGAGCATAACTCTTCATCCTTCTATATGCGTTATTATTTTGCAACGTTACATCGCATGATCGATTTAAAAAAGAAAAAAAAAAAAGAAAAAAAGGAAGGGACCACCTAATGAGCACTGCTCATCAAAATTAAGTCATATACGTAGTAAGCAAAATACAGATATGCTTCTTCTTAGAATTTGTATGTACACCTTAGGGACAGTCCATAAATGATGTCACTTTTTCCCCCATATATTCGACCCCCTTTGTCACAAAATGTCACACTTCAACATACCCCTTTTGTCGCATGCCATGCTATGTTGCACTTGTTACCCCCTCCCCTCCCCTTGTCACAATTTCACGAAAACCCCACCCCCCTCGAAGCGTGACATCATTTATGATCCCTTAGTTTCTAGTTTGTATCAATTTCATTAAAATATGCTAATAAACGTATGAGATGAAACATTATTTAATTTTTAATGATATTCATGCCTTCCAGAAATTTCCATCATCATAATTAGTAAAAAATATGAATGGGGACAGCTGAGTAAATGAAATTTGTGAGTTATTCATCTTCATGGTATTATTTACGAGACTCCCATAAAACCAGTTTTGATGAAGCAACTGAAGCTCTTTTTGCGCTCTATTAAGCGAAGCTCTGATTTTAATCTTCCCTTTCGTGCATCCACGTGTGCTATTTACACCGCCAATTTTTCACTTGTTGTTTTCTATTTATTTAATGTGTTCTAAAAAAACCCCTCCAAAATAACCTCATCTAATACATTTTTGAAATGGAAAAACTGAAAATATTTCTAAAGGAAAGGCGCATAACACCGCAGAGTTTTAAATCACTCAAGAACTGATACACTTTTTTTGTAAAAATATGCTTTTTATTTATCTATTTTTAAAGGGGGGGGGGGGGGTGAGGATAACAATGGAAGAAAAATTATGTAAATACGAGTAATTAAATGATTCAGGATCATATATTTTAGCATTGAATTAATATTATTGAGGGATTTTTTTCAATCTTTTTCACTGAGAACGAGAAAGCTAATCATGAAATAACATAAATGTACATTAAAAATTTATAATGAATGTATAAATAAAAAAATAATAGCCCATACTGCTTCCGAAATAAAATATGAATTAGCATGCGATTCCAATTTTTCAAGCTATTTATACGTTTTTAAATACCGGTATGCGAACCGGGTACGATTTTAACCTCCAACTGCTGTGTAAAGTCTAAGAGACTGGGCAAAATTTTGAAATCTTTATTTTCGCTCCTAGAAATCGAAAATCGCTTCTTTGCTTGCTCTGAAATTGCGTAAAATTTAATTTAACTAAATATATATATACAGTAAAGCCTTGATTATCCGAGGTAATGTAAACTCGGATAACACGGACTCTGTGTCCAAATCGAGAGGGAAACATGAGTTGAAATGAATGAAAATGTCTCCAAAATGTAAAAAAAAAAGGCATTCACAGTACATATTATGAAAAAAGGACGTTGCATACATACAAATATCTAATTTTATATGTACACCATCAGTAGAGTACATGTTCCAATTTAAGTTGTCTCTTGAAGAATTCTATGTATATAGTATATATATATATATATTGTTTTCAGTTTAACGGAACTCCCTCGCTTCTTTGCTGCCGTGTTACGAAATGGCTGTAGCCGTAAAAGGTCTGTTGAAATTGTCTCTGACTGTTGTTCTAGGTCTTTATATCACCAGAAAATAATTCGATGACTGACGTCAGTCAGTGACGCCGCCATCGGCCGCCAAAAAAAAAATTTTTTTTCAAGGGCAAATGTACCTCGGTTAACCCGGAACTCGGTTAGTCGGGGCTCGGTTAACCGAGGCTCTGCTGTATATTTAAATTAAAATTTCAGGAAAAATTGAAATTTAAGCTTTACATTTCAATTGGAATAAAACTAACTAGGGATCATTCATAAATGATGTCACGCTTCAATGGGGAGAGAGGATTCGTGAAATTGTGACAAAATGTGAGAAGGGAAAGGGTGGGGTAACAAGAAGTGTGACATCATGCTTATACAACATAGCGTGACGCGTTACAAAGGGGGAGGGGGTATATTGAAGTGTGACATTTTGTGACAAAAGGGGGGGGGGATCAAACATATATGGAAAAAACGTGACATCATTAATGAACGAACTCCTAGCTATTTTAGGGCTTTGTTTCCAAGCGGTCCATTTTAATTTTGCAATGAATTTAAAAAAAAAAAACGAAAAAGGCAAAAAAAAAAAGTTCTCTTCTTTTTCAGTTTGTAGTTGCATTTATTTTTCCTTCAATTAGTGATAAAAACTCCATTTTGATTTCATAAGGCATCTCACACTGATTTATTTCACGAACACTGAATTTAATCTTAGGTTAAACATCTGCACGAAAAAAATAAAAATGAAATGTTAGTCAAAAATTTTTAATTATATTTAATTACATTAAAATTAAAGTAAAGTGCGATTATTTAGAAGAGTTAGAAGAGACATGATTCAGTTGTTTAAATTCATTAAAACGGGAAATGTTGATGGACTACAGCTATGTGCTGAAAGTAGAACCAGAGGTCATTGTTTTAAGCTTTTCAAATCTCGGGCTAATCTTGAAATTAGGAAACATTACTACTTCAATAGGGTTATAGGCAGTTGGAATAGTTTACCGGAGGCAACTGTTAATTGCAGTGGGGTAAAAACTTTTAAAAAAGCTCTTGATGTTCATTGGGGACTGCTAAATTAACTAGGACCAGCCTAGCTGGGCCCTGAGCCTGTTGCTGGTCGTCACTTTTGTATTTGTATTTGTAAAATGATTCTTTTTGAGATTTCGGCACAAGTACTTTAACGGGCTATGCAGAGAAGGAGAATTGAAGGCCTTCTTGATTTTTTTTGAGTGGCATTTTTCAGTCAAGTACTATTTGAGCAAGTGTGCTCAATTACATAAATATGCTTAATTGGAATAATCGTAATTGTTGTAGTTATTACTACCCCGCAGTGGACCAGTCGGTAGAAGCTCGGTTCCCGCAGAACGCCGAAAGTGAGGCAACATCGACCGAGGTTAATGTTTAAGAGGGTGACAACCTCTCGCGGCTGGCTGCTGTGGACCGTGTACGGTAAAGGGAGCTGGTGCTCGTTAAATTCATTGTGGCTCCAATGTCCTCCAATTGAAACGATACCTCCGGGGTGCCAACCCCAGATGACGGTCTCTCCTCTGGGAGCTGGTTTAAATATTAAGAGACCTCTCAAAGGGGCGGAAATCGGACTTTTGCCTATAAGAACTCCGTTAAACTCGAGAGCAGCGCACCCCCTCTTCCTCGCTTCGGGCGAGGACCCGATAACAACAACAACATCGTGCATTGCTGTTACTGTTAGATTGATGTAATATTTACAGCAGCAGTTTACCGGAAGCGACTGTTACTTGCAGTGGTGGTAAAAACTTTTAAGAAAGCTCTTGATGTTCATTGGGGACTGTTAAATTAAGTAGGACCAGGTAGCTGGGCCGATACCACCTGTGGTATCGGCTGGGCCCTGAGCCTGTTGCTGGTCGTCAGTTTTGTATTTGTATTCTATCTAATTTACAGGTATTTCCTCAGAAAAGAATTCAATATTTCAGGTAACTTTTTTAAAAAAATGAGGGCCACTGTGGTGCGAAAGAATACTAATTGTACGACTTTTTTCCTGTTCAAATGTGTATAGAAAACAGGGAGGCAGACTCTGGGGGTGCCGCGGGTCTCAACTACCCCCCAAAACGTTTTTGAGGATGCTCGGTACCTCTCACCACAAGCAAACGGAATAAAAGAGAAAGAGAAAAGGGAAAATATTTTTTTTCTTGTTTTTACCTCACTTAATAGTTTTGCCAAGATTTTCAACCTAATACTTAAGACTTGGAACTTTTACTTTCTCTTGTATTTTTAACCGACTTCATAAAGGAAGGAGGTTTACATTCATAGTGTATGTATGTCGTTTTTTTTTTTTTTTTTGTTTGTTTGTCCACTCATAACTTCGCACCGGATAAAGCGATTTTCATGATTTTTTTTCCAATCGATCGAGGGTGGTTTCCCATAGGTCCCGTATCTTCATTTGACCATATTCGATAAATAGAACAAAAGTAATTGGCAGAAATGTAGTACTTTTTTTGTTTTTTCATCCATAACTTTTGACTAAATGAACCGATTTTGATGATTTTTTCTTTAATTGATAGAGGGTCGTCTAACTCAAATATTGCAAATCAATTTGACTACATTTGTTTTGTAGAAAAACGTTACGGGTGAAAAATAAATATTTTTTGTTTTAATTTGAAAGGCTTGGCTTGATTTTTCTTTGTTGGGAAATCTATTAATAAATAGAAAAGTCATTGTTGAAAACATGTTTGTTTTCATGGGCTATAAAAGAAATTCCAGCAAGAGTTTGACTGAAGGCGAAAATTAATCCAGTCAGTTTGTTTGCTAAAATCGACTTCAAAGGGGAATTTTTCATACAAATGATTAGTTTTATTGCCATTAATTCAAAGAAGTTTTGCCCTTTGATATGGATATTTTTTAAATAGAGTATTTATATAAAAAATGTATTTACACTAAAAAGAGTAAAATAAAATAATTTTTATAAAAAAACAGAACCAACTTCAAATTAAAAATTGTGCTAAAAAGTAAAAAATAAATTCATTCTTTAGCCAACATCGATGTGACTTTTAAACATAGTTTTAGAAGTCGGTGCAAAATGATGAGTCTAATTACCCTTACAACATTTGCTACTTCATCTTGGAACTGTTGCCAATTCTGGGCCACTCATATTTGTAATTGATTCATGATTACAAAATATTTTATCTATTCTAATTTGGCACAGACTTCTAAAACTATGTTTAAAAGTCACATCGATGTTGGCTAAAGAATGAATTTATTTTTTACTTTTTAGCGCAAATTTTAATTTGAAGTCGGTTCTGTTTTTTATAACAATTATTTTATTGAAATATCAATGCAAATATGTTATTTTGTGTTTGCGTGGGGAAAGGGTATACGTTTATTTTCCTATTTCTTGACTCAGTTTGGCACTGACTATGTCTGAAAAGTACTTTATATAAGAATAGATGATATTCCCCCATCAAATATTTCTCTTTGCTCAGAAAAAGAGGATTACATTTTGAAATTTAAGCTCCCCACCCTCTTTATTTTATTTTTCTAGCTCACCACACCTGCGCTACTGGGTGCGGGTGGATCGCAATACCTTGAGAAAAAATATATAGAATCAGCCAGTACCCTGTAAAAGTCTGCCCACCCCTGCTCTACACAAATGTAATACATTTTCGGAAAAAATGTTTTGTGAATGGCACATTCTTAAAGAGAACAATTGGAATTTTCATCTTATTATGTTTTGAGCTTGATATGTCATATTTATTTTTAAAAATAAGCTCAAAATTAAAATGCATTTAAATGTGTGTGTATATCTTTATATCATTACACAAATCATAATATTTATCGTGTCAACCTTAAGCGAATTCTAACCCGACCATATTCCTATTTCGTGCTTAGAAATTCCTTCGCTGTACCTCTACATTATGACGTCAGGACCAATGCCATGTTTTCCCTCCAGCTTGATGCCAACGCAGGCGGACACTTCTAAAAGTAGAAGCTTCTTAGGCCCTGGGTATTTTTTGGCCCGAGCGAAGTTTGAGCGGCTGTAGGAGGCAAGGCCAATATTTGCTTATTGTTTTGGCTTGCTCAAATGTATTTGCTCTCAGACTCAGATTTGTCTTTTAATCTCTGTATTGGCTTGAAACTAGTTCGAAATAGTTACTTGATTACTAATGATAACGAAATCCTTTCGTTATCATCGCTCATCAGCTGAGATTTCAGAATAATATCAACTAAGCGAAAATTATATAAATCTCAAATACATATTCAAAATAAAAGAAAAGAAAAGCCTCTTTGCAATGAAAAACGACTCTGAAATCGATAAATAAATTGATCAAAGAACATTAACTTTTTAGTAGAATAATTTGTTTTCATAAAGAAGCGATTTTTTTTGAGACTGAAAACATAAAAGAAGTTAAAAGTTATTTGAGCGTTAAAATAATTGTTATGTCTGAAAGAAACCGTTTTCTTTCATACGGATGTAATTATTGTTCTTCCCATTATGGTTTGAACACAAAATAAATCAGTAAATTCCAACAATGAAATTCTTGCTAATAAGTTTTAGGTGTTTTCAAATAGGACATTACATTTTAGTCTACTTCCTGTCAAGGACTGATTTAGATGCGGGGGCGCCCGGGCCCAAACAATAACTGGAACCATTCTACTGAACATATATCAATAATTTTATTCAAAAATAATTTTTATAAAAAAACAGAACCGACTTCAAATTATAAATTGCGCTAAAAAGTGAAAAATAAATTCATTCTTAAAACAACATCGATGCGACTTTTAAACATAGTTTTAGAAGTCGGTGCAAAATCAGGATAGATAAGATCTTTTGTAATCATGAATCCAATTACAAATATATATATTTTCGCAGAATTAGCAACAGTTAAAATATGAAGTAGCAAATGGTGTAATGGTAATTAGACTTATCATTTTGCACCGACTTAACTGTTCGTTGTGAACAGTCAAGGGAAAGATTCTACTTTAGCTAAATTTATTGTTAAAAAAGTTCGGATTGCTTGCATTTGAAAGCTATTTCCAGCTTTCTTTTTTTATTCTAATAATGTTTTTTTGCTAGTCTTGTGTCAACTTCCATTGTCAATTTTCTCCAGACTTGGGACCCATATCTAATCAGTAGGTCTCATAACTGTAAGAGTTGCACTGAATATATTCCGGTTTTAAATTCGACTGCGAATCAAAACCTTCCCGAAAATGTGGCCAAACCAAAGGTTTTCTAACATTTTTCATGCTTTTTAGCTCACCAGAATTTAATCTCAACTGGAGCATTTCATGATAGTTTAAAAATATATGTATTCTTTATTTAAAATTAGAAGAAAATCATTTGAACCAATACTAGAGACCCATATCTAATCAGTAGGTCTCAACTGCAAGAGTTGCACGGAATATATTCCAGTTTTAAATTCGACTGCGAATCAAAACCTTCCCGAAAATGCTGCCAAAACAAAGATTTTCCAACATTTTTCATGCATTTTAGCTCACCAGAATTTAATCTCAAGTGGAGCATTTCAGGATAGTCTAAAAATATATGTATTCTTTATTTAAAATTAAAAGAAAATCATTAGAACCAATTACGATAGCAACAAAAAGCCTACATTCAATCGATGTACTATATAAAATCATTTCGGGTTCGGGCGGGCTCGGGCTTGCGAGGTATTTAGGGGAGAAACCGCTAGAAAAGTGGTACGATTAGGGCTGCAAGTTTGTCGCTCCGTGAATTCCCTCGATTTTTTAAAGCTGTTTCCTAAAATCTGCGATTTTTAAAAAAATACCACGATTTGTGCGCAAATTGTTTAAAATTTGAGCCTTTTTTTTTTTTTTCTTATTTACACTTTAACGGCAATTTATACTGTTCTGAAGTTTTAAAATGTATAACAGATGTACCAAACTTTTAGAAGAATTCATCAATAGAAAAATAATTATAAAACTAGTTATAGATAATTCCATTCATGTTTAGAGGAAGTTTTTGATCCAATCAATACAAATATTTAAATGTTTTTAACGAAGTTGATAGTTGTTCCATTGTTAACAATAACCCTATCATACCCCCCTCCCCCAATGAGTTACACGTTGAAGGAGGTCAATTCAATTTTGGGAATTCAAGAGAGAAAATTTTCCCAACCAGTCCAAAGTGGCAATCCGATGTTTGTCAGTTCCGACGAATAGCGCAGATGCTGAACGGTCCTTTTCTACATATAAAAACGTGTTAAGGGATAACGACGAAACATTAAAGAAAATAATTTAATCATGTACAATATTTTGTACCAAAATTCTGTACCTTTAATTAAATACCTAAGTATTGCATAAAATTCAAAGAAATAAAATTATTCCTTTTTTATTTTTAAAAAATTAATTTCATTGCAGATATCCTAGTTTTTTAGCCTACTTTCTCGTAAAAGTAAAAATAATAAGAATAAAGCATGAAAGAAGGCTTAATGTATCGTGAAAATATCGTTAAAAATAAAGAAAAGTCAAGAAAAGGTGAAGTAATTAAATAAAGATTGAAAAGTTAAAAATTTGAGAGTTGGGTTTTGAGATGGGGAAAATGTGTGTTGGTCGGTCTGTCGGCCTGTCCCCCCCCCCCCCCTAATAACTTTTGAACGAATTGCCCGACTCGAAAAATTCTTTTTGCATTCGAAAGATCTCGGCGATGACATCTCATTTTCATATTTTACTTTTTGATTCGAACAATTTTTCGTTCAGTTTCGAACAGTTCAAAAAAATTTAACATTAGCGCCTATGGGCGAAAATGAAGCAAATGATGTAAACTCTGGGTGCAAGATCCACGTTCCAATGAACAAGCTTACTGGAGGAAGCTCTTGGCGTGAAATATTAGTTTGAACAGTTTTTGTTCATTTTTGAACAGTTCAAAAAATTAACATAGCGCTTACGGGGAAATTTCAATACTATATAAATCCTGATCTAACGGACCGATTTGCTTGGAACAAACTTTATCGGAAAGCTCTTATATCGTAGAACATGAACAAATAGAAAGTTCATCCAGAACTAACGAGCCTATTTTCCTATGAAATGTTTTTATCGGGATTTTTAAGGATATTTCTCAATGAATAAATGAAGGAGTAAAAGAAGAATAACTGACACAGTGAAAGAATGAATCAATGAATAAATGAGGGAAAAAATCAAAAAATAAATAAATGGACGAATAAATACATGAATGAGTAAATTAGTGAATAAGCCCATGAATGAGTAAACGAATGAATGAATGGCTGAATAAATGAAAGAATGAATGACTGAGTGAATGAATATGTGTTATCCGTTGAAAAAGGTATACTTGAAAAAATTAAGAACTAAAGCTAAAGGAGAAAGAGAAAGAAAGAGATAGCTAGATTATAAATTTGAATTTGGTATATACGGGAAAGTAGGCTCGTATAGTTCTAGACGGAACTTCTTGTGTTACATTATATTTGTGTTCTCGCGCAACATTTCGCGCAATTTTCCGCGAATTTCCTTCTCTTATTTTTTCTGCGACAAACTTGCAACCCTAGGTACGACCTAGTACGACCATCTTTGGTACGACCCTATAACCCAGAGGCCCCAAAATTGCCTTTTTTTGCCTTTTATCGCGCCTTTTTTTTTTTGGCAGTATTCAATTGTTATTAAAAAACATATTTTTAGAATAGAATAAAGCTTAAAGAGAGTCAAGGTCTCAAAAAAATTTCGGACACCAACATTTCGGTGGGGTCCCTCTAAGCCATCCCGTATCTAAGTCAAAACTGGGGGGGGGGGGGGTTGTCCCCCCCACATATCTACGCCAGTGGCTAAGCGCTCCTGCTCCATATATAAAGCAATATAAAGCTTATGCTACTCTCTTTTCGATATGCGATTACACATGAGATTAAATTTATAAATATTTAAAGTAAATATTAAGCGGTTAAAGAAGAAAAAATTTAAAAACGTATTAGTTATCTAAAAGGACTATTGTCACTATTTCATTACTCAGTCTCGAATCACTATTTGTCCCCGAGTTTTGTCCCTACAATATATATACACATAAAAAGTGCTCGGGTTGGCTTGACATCTTTCTTCAGAGAGAGCGAACAATAATGTTTTGGCACTTCAGCGTTTCTTAATTTTTTTGACGCACGGAACCCTTTTGAAGGTCGACTTCTACCGTGGAACCCATGTTTTCTTCAGTTGTATGGTATTAATAAAAATTCTGGAAAAGAATAATTTGCAAGAATGTCAATTTCACCAATTAACATTTATTGACTTCAAAAAATATTTTCAAAAATTAGTAGTTAAGAAAAAAGTTTTTAAAATGAACTTCAAATATCATATTCAAATACTAGCGGTACCCGCACGGCTATGCCCGAGTTAAAAAATGGAAAGACCAGTCGGTTTGCCATTGTGTATATAGTGATAACTTTTTTAGGTGTAAATTATGTTATTTTATTAAAATGTATAGCATTCCACATAATTAAAAATTAGCTGCCCACGGCAATCAGCCAGAGATCCTACACATTTAAGCATTTTTTTTACAAAACACGCGCAATTAAAAAGGAAAGAAAGAAACGAAACAAAACAAAAAAGAAAATATTTGAAAGAAAACGCATTTTGTTTGTTTAGTTCAAGTACCCACACAAAAAGGACGATTATAATAAATTATATTTTTAATTAATAACTTTTTAGTATAATTAATTTTTATCTATTATTTATTGACATTAAAACCGAGTGCAGAAGCTACGTTTTGTACAACCTTTTGTCTACGCAGTCTTAATACTGAATGAAAAGGTTGCAGTTTTTTATGCGTCTACATGGTGCAGAGATATCTGTATATTTCACTCAGTTTTGTGCGGTATCGTCATGAAGGAGGTACTACTCTGGTCAATTTTGGCATGGTGTCATGTTAAAAAAAAGACTGGAACGTCTCAGAAGTACCCGGCGTTTAAAGTGGTCAAATGATTACATAAAATAAATATTTTTTGTTGCCTGTTCTGGTGGTTCGACAACTGCAATCTCTTTATTTTCATCGATGATATTCCTAGACTGCCTTGGTGTCTCCTGATCATTTAGCAAATGTAACAAATCAAAATACCAGAGAGATAGCTTGTAGATTTCGTCTCCAGCCCCAGATCGAATCGATTTATTAACTTTTGCCAATTCTTTACGGTAAACACTTCTCAAAGAATTAATTATTTATAACTGTTTCTCTGTTTGCGGTTGCATCAATTTCTTTGAATTTTTCCACTAAACTCTCATAAGCGTCCCCCTTTTTATCCCTGTCACTATACTCCTTGGATTTGACACGCCAAATGCATGGGAAACTTTCGCATAATGCAATAAATTTTGTGAGAAACTCCTGAGAACATTGCCGAAAGTCGGTCATTGTCACCTGAGGAATTGAAACTGAGAAACAAAATGAATCGGAAAAGGGTGCTACCGTCTACATGTGCCGATTTGTCTGCACAGTTCAAAGACATCTATGCTTTCTAGCTCAGTTATCGCTGCAACTGTACAGTCTTCGCACCGGACTCAAAACTGCGCACTTTTCTAATCTATACGCAACGTTTTATCTGCAGCGTGTTGAACTGCGGAGACAAAAAGTTGTGCAAAACGTTTACGCGTCGGGTTCACAGGCGAAAAATAAATAAATCTATATAAATAAAACCAAAAGTTTGTGTGTGTGTGTGTGTGTGTCTGTCTGTCGATCGCCTCCTGGCGAGATGGAACGTTCCAGAAATATGAAATTTTGTTTACGGGTACCTTGGGCCAGGTCCTCGTGCACCTCGAAGCGTTTTTCCTAAAATTCGAATTTGTTCTTCTTTTATTCCAATTTAAGCAAAACTGTTATTTTTGGGTTTATCTCATCGAAGAAACGTCCCACGTTTTAGATTTTTGCAGCATATGAATCTCCGTAAAAAACTGCACAAGATGCTTTTTTTTGCAGTTCGTAGGACAAATAGAACACGCGCAGTATTCATTAAAGTAGTTTTCGAACTTTAAAGCAAGGCTTACCTCTGAATTTATCTGCTCAATTTGCGTGTTTTCGCCAAAATAAATATTACTTTTGTCGCCAACTAGATGATTTCTGTTAACGTAAGATTGAAAAAAATGCTATTTTTTCTTTATTCATGCCGTTTTATGAGCAAAACAAATTCTAAAAATTCATTTCATTTTTATACATATTTTGTGGAACTGCAGACGAATTTTAATTACTTCTTCTTCGAGGTTGATTCTCCTTCCTTTTTTGGCGATTTAATAGTATAGTAACAGTTTAACAATTGCATGAAACAATATTTCTTATGGTAGAGTGTCCGCTTTATCAACGAAACAAATTCTAAAAATTCATTTCTATTTTTTGGATATTTTGTGGATTATTAACTGCATGCGATTTTTAATGTTGATTCTTCTTTCTTTTTTGACGATTTAATATTTATTTCTTCGATAAAAACTATGTTGGAAGCTCTTCGATATCGATTTTAAAGAGAATACTGTTCTTTTTCTGATGGGATATTTTTAATACGATTTTTACGGGATCTTGATATCATTTTGGCACAATTATCCCTCTACATATGTGCATTTTAGTTACTGTTTCTCTTACTCTAATGGTAATTTCTATTAACTTTTGTTGGCACTTTAATGTTGATTTTTATGGACTTATTTTTGGTCTAAAAGGAATTTTTCTGGGCTGTTCGCTTTAATGCAATCGTGGTTTTTAACGAATTTTACTGTCTAAATTGGATTTTTATGGACTGTTGCCCATCTCCTACTTGGATTTTTTAAGAAGATTTTCCCCTATACATTTACTACAGAATTTTGGACATGCATCATTTGCCCTGCGAATGATGCAATTTCATCCCGCGCAACGCCGGGCATGTCGGCTAGTAAATAAATAAATGAAAGTATAAATAATAATAAGCTGGAATAACAAAATCGCTATAAAGAATAACATTTCTTTTAAAAACCCCTGTGCAGTATGGAAAATGGTCCCGTAAAATACATGTCAAAATAAGGAAATCAAAATAAAACTATCAATCGCCTGTGAGCCGCAGGAAATAAATTTCAATTCGCTTTAAAAAAATAATAATCAAAATCTAAAAAAGAAATAAATAAATTAAAAATCGGCTGCTCCTCAAAATACTAAAAACCGCAAACAATAAATTTTAATTCGTTGAAAGAAAAAGGAATTAATAGTCAGTCGGCATGGCAACAATTAAAATTAAAGTTAATTACCGTGAAAAAATAATTTCGCACTGCAGAGAAAAATGCTTATAACTTCTTTTCTAGTTAATTTAGAGGCTTCGAATTTTCGCACGCAGAGCGAAACTCATTCCGGGTAGTTTTTCACGCGCTTTTCAACGGTATCAAGCTCGAAACGATGCGATAATTTCTTCCCATAGAAAATGACTATTGTATGAAACTTTCGGCTATAAATTGGAATAAAAGAAGAACAAATTCGAATTTCAGAAAAAACTCTCCGAGGTGCACACCCCCATGTTCCAAACTAATTTCGTGCCAAATTTCATGAAAATCCGCTGGACGGTCTGGGCACTACGCCGCACACAGACACACACACATACTTACTGCTTTATTATTAGTAGAGAAGAACAAATTCGAATTTCAGAAAAAACTCTCCGAGGTGCACACCCCCATGTTCCAAACTAATTTCGTGCCAAATTTCATGAAAATCCGCTGGACGGTCTGGGCCCTACGCCGTACACAGACACACACACATACTTACTGCTTTATTATTAGTAGAGAAGACTTTAAAAGGTAAAATTTTAGTGAAATGAACGGCACTGGGTTTTTAACACCTTTAATATACTTAATATTGGACGGATGAACGTTGAACACTTATGTCAGGTTGAGCGTTTGATGCAGGATTTTTAATTTATTGTCAATATATAAATTGATTCTTGGTCGACTGGCCAATTTGGGAGTCCTCGCGTTTCTTTTTTTTTTTTTTTGGGGGGGGGGGGGGGGGCTGGGGGAGTGTTCCGTAGTTCTTTCAGGGGGTGCGCCATTGCTCGGAGGGGGACACCTCTGAACAATGTTTAAAAGCTAAAACATTTCTGATCCTTAAATTGAAAAGAATAAAAAATATTTTGCAGCATTGAAAATAGATCCATCGCAATACGAAGAGAAAGTTGGTGTACGGCATAAAGAAATACTTGAGGGTCTAAAATTAAACTCGGAAATCTTCAAACACATTAAAAAAAAATTAAATCAGCGAAAACACTTTTTTTGAACAAAAACATTTGTTGAAATTTCTCCCCAGAAAATGGGAATTTCAAGATTTCAGATTTTAATTTAAAATCTCTGGAGAAAAACTGGACATTTTCAGAGTTTTGCATCTCTAATGCCCAACGCTGTCCAAAACACTATTAAAAGCGGATGAGTTTATTATATCAAGACCGACGTTTTGCAAGTGTTTCAATTTTAGCGAAAAATTTGGTATCTATCCCACTGTCATAGAAATGAGCTATCGTAATGAAATTTTAATGAGTAACTAGTTAAAAGACTTCATGTGCTAAAAACTATACTGTCTACAAGCCCGTAGCCAGAAACTTTTTTCGAGGGGGGGGGGGGGGGGTTCTGACTTTGAAACACTAGTGTAGGGGAAAGTTTCAGGGAAGAATATGTGCTACATTGCGAGAATTTTTGGAATTTCGGGGGGGGGGGGGTCGCCCCCCGCCCTCTGGATACGGCCTTGACTGTCTATATATTTTTTAGACAGATAGATAAAAAAAATTAAATATTCCTAAAAAGATAATTTTCAACTTTGGTGTTACTAAACACCAAAAATGGTTGCAACCAGTGGTGGTAGTCGAGGGGAGATGAAGGGGGATGCGTTCCCTACCCTTTGATTTTGATGCAAGCTCCAACGCCCTTTCTGTTTCAATTATTTATCGTCGTATGTATAAACGTCCCCCCAACTTTTTTTCAGACTACACCACTGGTGGCAACTAAAGACCGAAAAAATTAATTAAGTGATTTCTTTGGATTTTGTGCCAACGAACATAATACATGGCATAAGTTCTTGGAGCTAATATTCAGTAATTATTATGCTTCAGAATAATGCATTAAGTACTGGTTCCCAACCGTTTTCTTTTGGCGAACCCTTCCTTCTATAATCCGAAAGAAAATGGCTAACCCCTCTTTAGGCGTTAATAAACAGGTAAAAAACAAAATATTTAGCACATTTAGTATATTATTTTTTGTTTTTGAATTATTTAACAGTGTAGCAAATATGGGTTCCCAAAAAAACTTTTTAAAAGTTGTTTTGTCGATAGTGAGAAATTTTTTTTGAAATGGCTTGAGAAATATGCGCAGAAAATTTTAAATCAATTAATAAATACCTTCCGGCTCCACTTTTGGGTTAAACTATATAATATTACTAAATTTTGTTCGTTTTCTACAAATAAATAAAATCAAGTAAAATAATAATAATAATAATATTTTTTAAACTAAAGCATTAATAGAACAACCAAACGAAAAGCATTAATAGATCGATTTTTAATTTTGTACGCTTTTTATCATACCGCTTATCTATACTTTCCCACCCAAGATCAAACAGAAAAAAAAATTAAAGATCTGAAAATTCTCTAAAATGAGAAAATTTACAATATTATGACCAATTTTGCATATTTCGAACCAAAAGTGGAACCAACACATGTTGACAAATTAATTAAAAAATTTATACGCCTGTTTCCTCCAGAAAAAATTCTTGAAGTTCTACTGCTCTTCCTAATATAAATGAATTTATTCTTTCACTGGTAGGGAAGTGCTACATTAAAGAAAAAAAAAAAAAAAAAAATAAAGGGCAAGCTTTAACTCTGTGTTTGCAAAAAAAAAAAAATGAACAAGCAAAACACTGGAAAAAAAAAAGGTTGTCCAAAACCGATATCTGGAATTTTTTAATAACGAGTACTCTTCTGATGCGTAAAAAAAAAAGAAAAAAAGAGAGAGAAAGATCTTCATTAACAAAAAAATATCCTATGCCGAAACCCGGGATCGAACCAGGGACCTTTAGATCTTCAGTCTAACGCTCTCCCAACTGAGCTATTTCGGCACATCAGCTTGTGACTACATAACTAACTTAAACATATAAGTATTCAAATTAATATCTTTAAATTTTTCTATTAAGATGAAACGGGATAAAAATCTTGTAATAACTTCCTTTATTTAGCCACTGCTGAAAATTCGCAAGTATGGAAAACTGTTCGCTTAGGTGACCTTGAAAAAGTGACTTTTATTTGCAGTAGTAGTGTTTGAAATAGGATACTATCTATTTGTGAGATTATCTTATCCCCTACAAAGCGTATCGATTCATCAAATGGCTGCAAAATGGACAATAGTTGGCATTTCTGGCTCTACAAATTCAGGTAAAACAACATTATCAGCATTTTTGCGAAAAAGCTTTCCTGACAGTATTGTTGTAAATCAAGATGCTTATTTTCGTAGTGATGATAGTCCTGAACATGTTGTAATTCCAGAATTAAATCATAATAATTGGGAACGATTAGAAGCTGTTGATTGGGAAGCCATTATGAAAACTATTGATAAATTTCTTAAAACACCACCTCCAAGTATCAGTTCGCTTCTAATAATAGAGGGGCACATAATATTTAATTATTCCCCTCTTGAAAAAATGCTTCATAAGAAATATTTTCTCACAATGAATAAAGAAGAATGTTATAAGCGACGAGTGCAACGAGTGTATACACCACCAGATATACCTGGATATTTTGAAAAATGTGTGTGGCCAATGTATTTATCTAATTTAGAAGAAATAAAAAATTGCAAGAATATCTTTTATTTGGATGGTACTGAAGCTATAAAAACTATACATGAGACAGTGTTAAAGGATTTGAAAACATACTTCATGTTGTAATTATTTGGTAAAAATAAAAATTTTCACTTGGAAATGCTCTTTTAACAAAAAAAAAAAAAAAAAAAACCTTTCATATCACTAAAGATTTCGAAATCTTTGCCTTTGTAAGAGGAAAAAATGTAGCCTGTTTTTCTGTCATAGTAATATCATCTTATAGATCTTCATAAGACGAAAGCTTTCTATCTAATACATTCAAGCAGCCTATCGATTAGACTTTTTTCGGCTTATTCTTAAAAAACAAATTTTACCAGGTTTTGCTACAATTTGGCAGAATAATATAATAATAATAATAAAACAAAAAATCCGCTTCAAGAGTTATCTAGGATATAAATGTTTTTTCATTGCATTACATACCATTTTTTTTTATTTACGTGCATACTTATTTATTTTTTTCTTTTTTTCGTGCACCTATCTTTTTTCGAATATTTTAATTGTTTCTTTTCTACAACAAATAAAACGAAGAGTGCTTATCACCAATAGATGGAGGCACCTACTGAAGTCAGTGATTGAAGTTCCCCCTCCCCTGGTACCTTCGCTTCCCACCACATAAGCTCTATGCTTCCCACCATGCTTCCCACACAGGGAATTTGTAAAATAATTTTATAAAAACTTAGTTATTATGCCTTAAACTTACAATTTGTATTAGTTAATATTAAAAAAATTTAAATGGGTAATAGCTTATCCCACCTCTGTTTTGACAGAATAATTGAGAATTTAAATTTAAGTAGCTATGTAGGCAAGGAAATTCATGTTCATATTTGAAATAAATTGATTATATCTGTAATATATAATATTTTTCATGTAAGAAAGCCCCAAGAGTTTTAAAACTCCGACTTAAAAATAATAAAACCAGATGGAATTTGTTCATCATATTTTTTCTGTAACTGTAACTAAATTTTCAATGTTGAACTTTTGGTGCGACACAGCGGTATTGTAATATCAAATTTTAATTTTCGAACAAAATTTATTAAATTATTATGTCAGACTCAGGAATTGCTGATGTGGAAGACGATATGGATAACGACCAAGACATGGATAGTTTTTCAAATTCTCCTGAAAGATCATCCGATGAAGAAGATGCTGATGAAGAAAAAGTTGGAGAAATTCAAAAGCAGGTAAATTGAGTTTCGGTCTTTGATGCACTTCGTTGGCTTTGCTCGAATTTGCAAATAGATCAAATTATAAAAAGTGTGTTTATAAGTTGAAACCCTATTGATTTAAATAGTTGATAATGCTTTTAATATCTTCCGGATAACTGGCTCATAATAGTTTGTAAACAAAAAATAGACTGCAGTTTCAAAATGAACAGCTGCTTGCTTTCGTGCCCTTTCTTTTTTATCGAGAATTTTTATTTGACTACGGTTTAAAAAATTTTACAGTGTGGAAATACAAAAAAGGCTGAAATAGTAAGATTATATTGATTATTTTTTGTCTTTTCCAAAAAGTTTCAATCTCCTCCATGTATAAAACTTGGAAGGTTGTCTTCCTTCCACTTGAATATTTGGATTTCTGTCCCTGATCAACCAGCATAAAAAAAATATTTGAGAGAGTTAAATGTAAACTAATCAAGTTACCATACATCCTGCTTTTGGCAGAACAATCCCAAATGACCCACGAAAATGTTCTGCTCTTCCTTTAAGGTTCCATCACACTAGAAAATATTAAATAAGCTAGATTTTTTTCACATAAATGTGTGTGAACAGTCATTCGGGCTACATTGTTTAATTTTTCTATATTTAATTGCTTCACTCATTACCTACCAAAAGTTAAGCAATAATAATCATAGAAACCATTTAAAAGGAATTATGAACTGGTTTAAAGTTATTTTGTTAGGGTAACTTTGTACCATGTAACAAAAAAAAAAAAAAAAAAAACTAATGTAAGTATAAGTATTATAGTAATGCAACCAGGAAAAAAAAAAATAATAATAAGCAGGGGGGGGGGGGGAGATTTCTATAATTCATGATAGTGCCTAGTACTACTTGAAATATTTCAACAATCAGCATTCAAAAATAGCTTCTAAACATTGACTTCAGAATTATTGGTTGATACTGTTTTCTATGTAGTGTTGCAAGCTTATTTTGTAGAGAAAAAAGAGGATAAAACTTTATAACTCCTGAGTGCAGCAGTCGGTATTCTACAGTCTCTTTTCAAGTCAAATATGCTATTAAATATGAAGTGTTTTCAAAATTAACCAACATGGTTCAAAGTTACCCTAAATGACAGTATTCATTGTCGATAAATACAGTTTTTGTGAATTTTAAATCTATTTTTGTGAAAAATTAAATAGTTTTGTGAAATAGTTTCAAAACATTTTATTAATATTTGCTACTTATTTAATAAGTAATGATATGAAAAGTGCAGTTTGGTAGCTAGGAATTTTGTGAAGGGTCCGTTTTTTCTGTTTTGATTGATTGAAATTTTGTGAAGGAACCTTGGGTTAATTAATTTGAATTTTTGAAGGTTCCAAAAAGATTCTTTCATTTTGCTTTAATTTTTCCTGCTGAATACAAGATTTGCTAGCAAAAAATGAGTTTTTAATGAAGGAAGCATTTCTTACTATCTCTTCCACCAAAGTTAATACATTCTTTAAATCAACTGTCTTGATCTTTAGCCGCACCACTGTTAAAGTGGTGTGGGTCTACCTTACAATTCGAAAGAAGAAAAATAAAGTTTCATATCGAATGATTGCTCTTCAAAATTTTTTAAAGCTTATTTTAAACCAAAATTTATATGAGGTTGCACAAAATCGAAGCAATTGTAGAAAATCAGTTTGATGGCATATTGAACTTTTAGAATTTAAAAGGAAACTAACCAAACTTCATAAGGGTCATTCCACGGTGACTGACGTTACAATTTGACTAAGTTTTTAAACTTTTAAAATCCACAGTGTCTTGAAATTTAATTTTATTTTTCTGAAATTGATCTAAAATACCGTGATAGAGTACAATAATACTATCCATACCTGTTTTTAGATATAAAAAGCTTTTTTGTGTTTAATTAAGGTAAATCAAAAATTGTGACTGATGTTACACAAGAGACATTAGGAAAAACAACTTTTATATTAATTGATATTCTCCTCAAACTAAGAACATGAAGATTAAAATTCTTTTTTTCCAGTCAAGTAGAGATTTCAAACTTTACGAATACACTTCGTTTCATTTAAAAAACTTTAAAATTTACAATGGGGAAATTTTTAATGACCGTGACTGATGTTACAAACATTTTGTGACTGATGTTACACCAACATTAATTGGTTTAAATTATAATTTATTTCTCCTTAAAAGTCAAATTAGCAATTTTTTTTCAAAAGTACACAAATCTACTTAATTGATAAAAAATAAAAAATAGTAAATGAATATAATTATACAAGTGATGTTTTTAGTGCAATTCAGGAAATAAAAAGTGTCCTCGTACATTTACTACATCTGGTGTACTAAGTTTTCTTATTATTTTTTCTTGTGAATAATAAATTTCATCCACATTGCCAGACCATTTCCAATGCTTCCCGGTTGGAATCCTAACACTGACCAAGTATTCATAGTTTTCAATGGCTCTAACTTCACCTGGATAGAGCTGTCCATCATATTCCACAAGAGCCCACTCTCCAATTGTGGCCACCAATCGTGGAGCTTGTTCGCTTGGTTTTGAACAGGCAAATGATGTTTTAGATAATTTTGAGCTTTTGGTGATTTTGTCTACCACATCCAAAAAGTGTTGCTGCGTGATACCAGCTATAGTTTCTGAATCAGAAAATATTTTATTCACATTTAACTCTTTATAACGCAACTGTAAATCGTATGATGAGATCTCAAAGATTTTCACACTGCTTGAAGCTGCGGCATTTACAAAATCTTTTACACTGTGTACGAAATGCTTTCTTTTTTTTTTACAGCTTCCCATATCTGCCTCTTTACAGAGCCGCCAATGCCGTCCACTGGGCTTTCCATGTGAAGTAGGAAAATAATTCGATTTAATGAACAATTTATATTTTTCTGTAATATGGGTTTTGTGGCTGCAATGAACTTGTTTTAGAATTGGGCCATCTGACCAAATATGTAAGACTTCAGTTACTTGAGGAATCTTTTACAGCATTCTTGTTATGAGAGGAATCACAATCTCTTTAGAATGAGACAGTTAATCTGAGGCTATCGCATACGGATGCATTCTACCCGAGTGGTACAGTGCTGCTGCAAATATGCTTACTTGGGCTTAATTAGGAGCACCTGTTTCCCTAATTTCATTGTCAAACCATTTTTTTATGACAGCCTTCTGCCTTCGAGGACATGTAGGCAGGGCGCACTTTGCACGAGTTACAGCTTCTCCTAAGGTTTTATTATTTTGGAAAAGGTGTTTTGTCACTGCTAATTGAAATTTAGCACTTTAACGTGCTACATTTTTCTACTATTTTTCTAACATTTTCTTTGATTTCTCTTTTTGATCTGACTTAGGTAACTTAGCTAGGCCATTTCCTTTTTATCTCTACTCCTTTTAGCTTCTGCATTGCTTATCTATTTATAATCTTCATATTTTCCTTTCTTCTTTAATTTATCTTGCCTACTTTTTTGCCTTTCTGCAGCAGTCAATGCCATTTGTGCAGTGTTTAAGTATCTAACTGGAACAGAGAAAAGTGACTGATGTTACAATGTGACTGATGTTACATGTTTTAAAGAAGTTTTTAACTCATAAATTGATCTGTTATTAACTATTTAACTAATTGATATTTAAAATATTATCATCAATGAAGAGAATATGGATTTTTATATTCTTAACACTATTTTTCTTTAAGTAATAAAAACTTTTATAAATTTTTGTGACTGATGTTACATTACTATGAGGCCAAATTAAAAAAAATTATTTTTAATACAATAATCACAGTTTATTCTTTACTGGCCTAACCTCACATACAGTCTACATTTCAATAAAAAAATAAGATTTATACATACCTGTTAATTTCTTTACGAAAACAAGATGAACTTTCTGAACTTCTCTAAAGACAACACATGTGACAAAAGTAACATTGCCGAACATTGCCTATAAAAGTTACAAAAAGGTACTGCAAACTTTTTAAACATAATTTTATAAAAATTCACATATTTTTACCTTAGAGGAAGAAAAACTGCACATCTGCAAGAAGAAAAATTTTTTATGTTGATGTCCCTGTTTTCATGGAATTGCCCATAAGTTATATTTTAATTTCAAAAATCTGGTTGCATTATGCAATTGTAGAAATGCTTAACCGCAATTAACAAAAATACTTTACTTATCCAGGAAAAACAACAAATAGGATTTCAAAAATGCCTCTAGGTATAGTGACCAGGGTTGGCTCGATTTTGCTGAACCAAAAAAAACTCTTATGGTTTTTTTTTTTTCAAAATCTTCACTTGAAACTATTTTACCTTAGTAAAATTTATAAAAATACTGCTTTATACCAAAAACAAGGTATATTTCTATAATGCATGTCTTAATTATATGTCACGGGTATAAAATGTTTTGGGTTGGCTTGAAAACAAAAGCTCACAAGGTGGGTTTTTTCAAAATTCTTACTGAAACTTGAATTACTATAACCTACTTATATGAACTCATAAAAATATTGCTTTAAACTGAATATTGTCAACTATCTATCCACATCCACAATTTGGCATGGGTGCAAATTAAAAAAAACTGATAGATAAGCTTTAATTTCTCTAGAATTTTAAATTTTTTCTTAAATCATAATTATCTTTGTAAAAATATAAAGAAACAGCTAATAACCAAAAAAGAAAAAAGAAGAGAATATCTCTCAATATAGGAGATTGGTTTTAAGACCAACTCTTAAATTCCACAAGGAGGTGCTTGGCTCACATAAGAGGGATAGGAAAGTCAATACAGTTCTATGCATATGCAGGGTCCGCCATAAGCATTCGCCACTGCACCAAATGAGACAAAATTCCAAATTTTGCAAAATAAATTCTGACTTTGGGGTATTGTTAAATGGAAAGTTCTCCAAAATTTCCATCATTAAAAAAATATAAGTGCTAAGTGATCGTATTTTGTTTAAAAAATTATACTTTTTAGGATAATCTTTTAACAGTCGTGGATATTATCAGGAAATGAAATCAAGCATATAGTTTTTCTATGAAATATATTAAAGATTTTCTTTATTTATTAATGTTAGTATAACTGATTTATACCTTTAATATCAAATGCCTCTTGTAATTTTTATGGTCTGTGTCTGACCTACTGTTTATTATGACTAGGGATGTAAAGAATAGTGATTTGGCGGAATACCGAATATTTGGCCATTTCTCCCAAGCCGAAGCCGAATATTCGGCCAATCCCTTTGGCCAAATACCGAATATTCGGCCAATGCCTTAGGCCAAATACCGAATATTCGTCGACCAAATATTAAAATTTCTAGAAAATTGTTGTAATTGAAATAATTTGTCAAATTTAAAAAGCGTTCATAAAGTCAAACACCTATTCCACACATTAATTTATGATGTATGATTTAATTCTATTTGTTAAAAACCTAAAACTATCTAAAATTAATGCATATGTTATATTGTTTTGGATGCAATAAAATCGAGAATTTCACACGCAAGTGGAAAAGGAATGACAGGATTTAATATAAGTGTTAGTATTATTTTATTAACTTATTTAATTCAAATTAAAAGAAACACTATTGCTTAGAGAACTTTTACCTTTCTCAAAATGGTTTTTTGAAGATATTTTAAAAGTTATAAAGTTAAACTCAAAAACTCCAATAACTTAGGCTATCTGAATATTCATGCCATATTCTAGGCTTTTCACATTTCTCTCTTACCCAATATTCACAATAAATCAGTCTACTAAAACAAAGTCTGAGTTCTTCTTTGATTAATAAAAATAAAAGTCTCATATTCTCCATCAGAATTAACTATTGCCAGCTTTTGGGAGAATGTGCCAAGTATAAATTAACAATAGTATAGCTTTAAAATCTGTTTTTGTTTAGTCAAACCTAAAAACAATGTTTAAAAAAAGTAGATTTTTTCTAAAATATTTTTATTTATTAAGACTATATATACTAATGTGTTCTTTTAAGTTAACTGTACTACAATTTTAAATGTTTAAGATCTACTAATTTCTATATATTTCTTTCTGCTGTAGCAAAACTATTCGGCCGAATAGTTCTTTAATATTTGGCCAGGTCAAATACCGAATATTGGCAGAATATTCATTACATTCCTAATTATGACTTTGGTATTCTATAATCAAAAGCTTTTTCACTAAGATTTAAAGTCTTGGGCAAGTTTTATTTATGAGATTGCATTTTCATTTTATTATTTTTTTTCATCAGGTGGATGCAAGTCCTTACACCTATGAACTTCATGTTGAACTGATTTCTTTGTGTCGAAAATTAGGAGATTTAGATAAACTTCGTGCAGCTCGTGAAAAGATGAGCAAAATATTTCCTTTGTCTTCAGGTGAATTAAAATTTTTTTTTTAAACTAAATAATATTGCTACATATATTTTTGTTTAATTCATTGGTATAATTGAATTGGCTGTGGCAAAAATATGTGCATCGATTACTGTATTAACAGTATCATTATCTTAATAAAAATGAAAAGTAATAGCATCTATATTTAAATCATGTTAAATCCTCATCAATTTGTTTTACATATTAGTAAAGTCAAAGTTTTAAATTTTTGTCTTATTACTTATATTTTTTCCATATTAATGTATTTGCACAGCTTTCTTGTTATACAATAAAGTC
Organism: Octonoba sinensis; assembly: GCA_038502835.1. Classification (NCBI taxonomy): domain Eukaryota; kingdom Metazoa; phylum Arthropoda; class Arachnida; order Araneae; family Uloboridae; genus Octonoba; species Octonoba sinensis. Next base: position 7,396,852 of record CM076606.1, on the reverse strand, counting down.
TACATACAACGAAATTGCTTAGTTCCTGTTGAACGGTTTGCATATAGGGAAAATTTTGTTATCAGAGATTAGAGATTTTCAGTTATTTTAGCAAATGGTGGTCAGTTCAGGATAATTTAACTACGACTTTCAATTAAAAATGAAGTAATATGTGATATAAATGTGTTAATCTATACATTTAAGGCATAATAAAGTGCTCAAAAGTGAAGAGAAATCACCCATTTAAAAAATAATCTGTACCAGTGTGTACATTTATTTTAGTTGAAAAAAATATATTCTGTTTCATACTGTTTTGTGAGTTAATTCTTGCTCAGTAATTAGCAAATTTCTTTCATAGGAAAAATATTTTTCCTAACTCTTTTATGTGCACGCTCGAGTTAATTTGAGCACACTAAGCTGGCCAATCTGTGTATGATTTAGGTAATTCATGCGACCTTTGGATTGGTGAATTTGTGCAATGGCAATCGTTATGAACAGTTATAGAAAATATTGAATTTCTAAAGTTGTGTATATTGGATATTTACACAATTGGATAATTTCTAATTTTCAAACAATTATTTTATTTTACATTATATTTTGTTTTGTAAAATATAAATTGAAAAATGAGTGGTTTGGAATCTAAATATAGACATGCACATTTGTCAGAAAATGGGAAAATGTTCTCAGTTTTTGTTTTTAGTTTCATACCTCTAAGTGAAGACCACTCGCACACAAATACACACTGTGCTATTTCATTTGCATGTGATTTTAGTTTTAAATTTTTGTTGTTTGTAGGATTTGAAAGCATTACATGGTAATTCCTGTTTAAATAACTGTTTGAGTTTAGAGTTTCTGATAAATTATATTTACATTTTCACGTTGTTATTTATTCAGAGCTTTGGTTAGACTGGTTAACTGATGAAAAGAATCTAGCTTCTACTGCTGAACAGAAAGAAAATATAATAAAACTTTTTGAAAGAGCTATCAAAGATTATGCTTGTAAGTATGAACTTCTTAAATCTTTATCATTTATAGGTTTTGAAATAATTCAAGAGATTAAGAAGGCATAGTTTTGAAATCTTAATGCATTGTGTAAAATGTTTAAATCAAATTAATACGGTGCAACAACAAAGGATTGTGAGGAAAATTGCGCTTCTGAAGTTATTGTAAAAATTTCATATGAATAAATAAGTGGAGGAATTTAACAAATAATGAATGTACTTTTTAAGAAGTCAAGGCTCAAGAGACATGTAAAATCTTCAGCAAACATTTTGGATTCATCATGAATAAATTATTTGAATTGAAATTAAACAGAATAGCATCTTGTTTTAAAACTGATAAATTTTAAGATGTATCATTTGTTTATGTATAATACATTTTTTTATCAAATTCCATGAAAATCAACTGAATTGCCTTGGCAGTAGAGAAACATACACAAGCTTGATATTCATTGTTAAATAAAGATTAGCTTTCTTGATGCTAAAATACAATGTGTATTTTAATCTGTATCAACTTTATATGTATGTTTGAATTAATTATGAAAGCTTTAATTAAAATTTCTTATTACAGCCATTTCAGTTTGGTTAGAATATGTTCAGTTTTCCATTGGCAATATTGGAGATACATGGAATCAGACTGGTGTTGAAAATGTGCGTCAAGTGTTTGAAAGAGCTATTACTGCAATTGGACTTCATGTAGCTCAAGGATGTTTAATATGGGAAGCTTATAGAGAATTTGAATCAATTTATTTGCTCTCTTTGAAGGTAGGTGTTCTACTTTGAATTGAAGATCAAATTTGCAACATTTTGATTCTAAAATATTTGAACAAATTTCAAATATTTTAGCACATCATTTAAAAACTGTATCTCTAAATCTAGTTGTTGTTTATGTTTCTCCAATAAAAGTGTTATGCTGATTTGATTTATTTTGATTTTAGAATAAGTGTGTTAGTATAGATGATTTGGAAGAACAAGAAAGTAAAATATATAATATATTCAAAAGGCAGCTCTCCATTCCTTTGTTAGGTATGTGTTTTATTGTGTTTTTATTTATTGTATTATATAGAATACATTTTTCAAGCTCCCTTATGCTAAAACAGTATGTATGCGTTTTCCCAAAAACTTTCGGCATTATTCCATTGTTTTAAGAATTAGTTTTTAAATAGATAAGGCACAATATTGTTTGACCAATCACATTCTTCCTTCAAAGATGCACCAAGTCAATTAAAGGGTGTTAAATGTGTTGATAAATTTTAACATTAAATCATGTAGAGATAATTTTTACTCTTAAAAGCAATTTAACAATATTTTGGATGATTAATAGACATTGACAACCTTTTTTTGACTGCTGGTGAAAATCAACAAAAATGTACGTATTAAGAGGACATTTTGAGTTGGGCCATTTTAAAAGTCTTTTAACCGTTTACCTGCCAATGTTTCAAAAATGGAACATGATATTTGAGTAATCAGTTTCCCTAAAAATAATGTTTCGATTACGTATTTTTTTTCTAAGCTTGTAAAGCATGTTTTGAACTATTTTTTGGATTTTAATTGGAATCGTTATCTATTTAAGTTCTTTTTTAAAGATTTTTCGAAATTTACGAATTTCTTAGAGTTTTGTCGCTTTTTGCACGCAAATTTACCAAAAATCGGCTTTTTCACAAAACTGTATAATATTCATTTTATATCTACAGAATACTTCAATAAATAATGCTAAAATATTAGCAAATAACTTGGATGATATTTCAAAAAGCTATTCATGTTAAAAAAAGATTGTTCCAATTTTGGAACAATGGAGGTTTTAAGGAGTGGGACTTCCCGGAAATGTGTCCCTCAGTTGTACAAGGGGAATTCCGCATTCTTTCATTTTCTTATCTTTCTCTTGACAATGTATTCATGCAGATGTTTTAAAAACAGGTGCTTTTGCAGGTGTTTCAGTTTATACTTTGAAAGGGTCCAGAGTAAGGGTTGAAAAAAACAATAAAAAAGGGGATGGGAGCCCAACAAGGAATTTTCTGTGCACCTGTCCTCTAACCATTGACTAAACTAACTAAGTTTAATAAGTTATACCTGTCTAAATACCCCTAGTTTATTTAGCTAAATGGTACTGAATGACAGTTACAAAGTAAACGCCATACTAAATGAATAAGGAATCTAAAAGAGCAGTTTTCAAGGGGACTATTTAGAAACCTTATCAGCAGATTCGGATTCATCTGATACCGATATATGCCAGTTACCTCCTGATGAACTAGGTAATATAACTGAAGAAGAAGGCATTATAGAACATGATTTAGAACCAATTATGCCAACTGACCTGTGCGGAATGGTAGACATTCTATCAAACAACTGGTGAAATTTTGCCAACAAAATCAGGGAAAAAAGGAAGTTACGCGCATTAGGAAATAAAGTAAAAAGAAAAAGAAACCAAACGTCACATGTCGGAGATAATCTACTTTCAATGAACAAATCAAAACTGAAGATATTGAAACTCTCCGGCATACATTTCCAAACATGATGAATTTTTCACCAATTGATTTCTTCTTTAAAATTTTGCCTTTCGAGTTCTTAGAACACTTGACGCATATGACAAACTTATATGCATTACAAAAAGAAGAAACACTTGATATTGACAGTAATGACATGCTACAGTTTTTCGGATTGCTCCTTTTGAGTGACTATCATTCTGTTAAGTCTGAAAACATGTATTGGAGCAGTGCAGGAGACACATCAATGCCAATTGTGCCAACAGTTGTGCCACGAAATAGATTTCGAAGAATAAAAAATAATTTTCATTTATGCGACAACAGTAAATTAAATAAAGCTGGCTTAACCGTAAATTAAATAAAGATATATTGTACCAACTACTCAAGGACGATGTGTAGTTTGAAAAAAATGTTTTCAGTGGGGAAAATGATATTACCAAGAATGCATTATTTCTTGTCAAGGACATTGAATTTTCGAATAATTGAAAACGTATGTTGTGGGTTCTGTAATGCAGGTATGTGACAAAATATCAATTAAAATAAATTAATTTTCTGAAATAAAATATACTAAGAGCAAAAAATCATTTAGTATAAAAAACTCGAATTTTGGAAAAAAATGCATCCAAAACGCCAATGTTCCAAAAATAAAACACACTAAAAAACCAGGTAAAAAAATTTTTTCTTGAAATTTTTTGATGATTCCATATTTATTAAGTATAAACATGATCAATTTCAAAAATTTATGCATATTTGGTTATCCGTTAATAGTCCGGCATGTAAACGGTTAAGGCAAATAATACATTTTATTAATAAAATAATTATAATGCATTTTAAATTTTTAAACAAACATAGCTGATGAACTTGATTTTAATCTCTTTTATCAATAGTTGAGCCTTATATATTTAAAAACTAATTCTTAAAAATGGAACAATGCCGAAAGTTTTAGGGAAAATGTATACTTAATTTTTTAGCATAAGGGATTTTTCAAAATATTTTACTCTATTCTATACAATACAATAAATAAAACTCTTTTTGGTTTGTCATATTCAATATATCCATACTTTTATTCCTATGTATCTTGAAATAATCTACTTTTTAGTTTCTGTTTGTACATGATAATAATTTGTTTTTGATAATGATTCTTGCATAACTGTAATAGAATCACTGTCTGTGCTGCTGTACATATGCTGTGCCTGAGAATGAACTGAGACAATGACACCTGTGCTATCAGATATTTGTCTAGAAATTATGAATCAGCAATGCCAAACTCAACAATCTTTTGTTTAATTTTAAAAAATATTATACATTTTTAAATAAATGGTCAAGTTTGTTATAATTTATTAATTATGTTTATAATTAATTCTTATGTTCTACTTTCTTTTTGTAACTCTAAATTATGAAATGGGCCATTGCAAATCATGAAATGGGATCGCTTGATAACCAGTGGTCATAGGTTGCTGAAGCTTGGGTTAAAACATACTTCATTCCCAACAAAGAGTTCATTTTGTAAAATTATATAAAACACATTATATGCTGAAAAGGAGCGTTTTGTATTGGTAACATATTATTGTTATTATCATTATTTTTTGCATTGAAAAATTCATTTAAATTTATCTGATTCACTTTATTTTCCTATTTTCATAAGCTAGTTTTCCAAACCGTATGTATTTTAATGTTTCCTGATTGTGCGGAAAAAAACTTTTTGTAACTGAATTGTTAAAAGGGCACTTAGGTCATTGGTTATTGTAAAAGGCTCTTAATTTGTCATCAATAAGATAGATGAATAAAGGGAATTTGGATTGGCAGACACACAGAAAACTTTCCGTTAAAAATGTTTGGATTTTTGATAATACCTAAAGTAGATATTATGCTTTATCTATGTAATTTATATCTTTTTATTAATTGCATTAAATGCATAGTTAATTAAGGCTAAAACATGATTTTATATTCCAAACGTTCAATATTTGTTTTTTTCCCTTCAAAACTTAGAATTGATTCTAGTTTTGAAAAATACATGCTTAATTCATGTTATGATTTTACTGAAACAAGCAAAATTTGTGATTAAAAAAAAAAAAAAAATCGGATTTTTTTTGAGTTCTTAAAAAAGATCTTAAATATTTTGTATATTTATTATGTTACATTCATAGCAACAATATGGCACGTTAATCAATACACAAAACACACTTTAAGCTATTTTCACAGCAGTAAATATTTTTAAATAATAATAATGATAAACAAATTTTAATACAAATGAATGACTCAAAATGAAACTTAACCCTACCAGGAATAATAGTACACTCATAAATACAGAGAACATGAATACATTTAATCTGAATTATTTTGCTGCTGAAAGCTGAAAAAAGTAACAATTGTGTGTACTTAATTTTTACATTGAGTGTACTTAATCATTTTTCTATTTTATAAATGAAAAAGCCTGAAATATATTTACTCATTTAGTATAATCATATGCTCACACCATTACTAAAAACTGAAACTTTTTGTTTTAATCAAATATCTTCATTGAAAACTTTTATGATAAAAAATGTTTTAGAAAAAAAACAAAAACATTAAGGTATTAGGGGACATGGCTGAAACTTTAAGGATTCATATTCTAAATTCTAATGATTGTTTTAAACACTATCATTCTGAATTATTTATTGTGTGGCATTTATTCAATTGATCTAAAATACTATTTTTAAGGAAAAAACACAGAATGATTCATGATTATTATGAATTCTAATTTGAATGATTAATGCTTTGCTGTTAAGATGCTCGAGGAATAAGAGTAATATTGTAAAATTAAAAAAAAATAGTAATCAGTTCTAAACTTATGAAATATGTTATGCACACAGACAGAAAGATGTAGGAAGTTTTATTTGAAACAGTGGTTGTAATTGAAACACATTTCATTTTTGCAGCACTTTCTAACATTGTAAAAGCAATGACTTTTTTTGAAAAAAATTACTTGATTTAAATCAATGATTTTTTTCAAAAAATCACTTGATTTAAATCGTGTTTTACGTCGATTTAAATCAAGCTGATTTAAATCAACAAACCCTGGAAGCAAGTAGTTTTAACTTTTTGCTCGTGTCTGAAAATTTTGTTTCTATGTTTTCTTCCTCCATTTAAAATATGCTGGCAAAATATTCAGTATTAATTTTGCTATTCATAACTTTATATAATAACTTATTGCATTAAACAGATATGGAGAAAACATATAAAGAATTTAAGGAGCAGTTTGGGGACATCATCAAAGATGATACTGCATCAATAGAAGCCTCATACGCAAAATCTTTAAGGAAGTTAAGCCAGCTTACTGTATTTGAAGATGCATTGGTAAGTATTAATAATTATTTATGGTTCTTATTAAACATTTACATGTACACGGCTAATTATATAAGTAATGTGCAACAAAATATAATGTATAAAAATGCAAATTTTGACTCTTTGTCTCTTGTGCTATGGAATAACTTAAGTTATATGTTGAGCCATTGAGTCGTAGGGTTTGATAATACAGTATAACCCCGATTTAACGATCATCTAAGGACTGTTAAATGCTATCGTTAAATTGGAGAAATATAATATTCACCCAATCTAAACCGGGACTCTTCAAATCTATGGCTAATTTAAAGAATTCTTTGAATATGTATCATTAAATGGAAGTTATACTGTGATATAATATCATCATTTTCTAAAGAGACAAATAATAAGTAAAATTAAAAAACTGCATTATGTTGAATAGAAGTTCCATACATGTATTTCAATGTCATTCTTCAATTGTATTCTTCTAGGGATGTATTTGATTACGTTTCCCCATTAGGGGTGGGGTAAAGTAGTCATAATTCGAAAAAAAAGAAGGCATATAAATATATTATTAATAACCATATTGTTTCAAAATACTCAACAACTGTTCATTTTAGGAAGAAAATAATTTTATGATACCTTATTTGGAGGATGTATTTCTGACCACTTTACCCCATTGGGTGGGGCATTGACGCGATTTAAATATTTTGGTATAATAATGTTATAAATCTGTGATAAATCTTTAAGGATTTTGTTTCTTGTAGTATGCTTCAGATCCACCGCATTATGAAGATTACAAAGCATACATTGAATTTGAGAAGAAAGAGGGGGAGCCTGTACGTGTACAGAATATTTATGAACGAGCAATACTAGAGAACTGTTTGAAAGAAGAACTGTGGCTGGATTATACAAAGTATATGGTAATTATTTTTTTAATGTTCAATAGTTTCATAAGAAATAGTTTTAAATGTTTTTGTAACATTAAAAAGAATAATATTTAACATGTAATAGTGCAAAGTACATACCTATGCATTATCTTTACAAAAACTTGCCATATGATTTTCTTGCAACTGCTTAGTCAATGTATTGTTGTTGTTACTATCTAAGTGTCTCTAATCACTATTTTTGATGAGATTAATTATCATGTTTATCAATATTTTAACATGATCGTCATAGCACATCTGATATATTAAAGTCTGATATATTACAGCTGGGAATTAAGGGTGGAATGAGGAACCAAGAAATCCCAAAATTTTGCAAGCAAGCTATTTTGCTTATTCTCATTGCTGTGGAACTTTAATCAGCAGGAAGAATAATTGAAAATGCAATAGTTTTTAAGAGCCATTTTATTTTTTCTGCATTGTTGCCATTTCAACAATACTGTGGCCATTTTAACAAATCGAATTCTAATCAAGGTTTCTAGCATTTTGAAGCATTGCTGTGTTTGCCTTCCATTAAATTAATACATGTGAATAAATAGAAAAAAAACCCTTTACCAATCATCTGCGAAAGTATTTAACGTGTGTAAAGAAATGACTGAAGAAATCTTGAACGATGCAAAGCCTACCATTTCTGATAAATGAAGTCACAGATAATATTTTTAAAATCAATTTTGCTATTGTCTTTTAAGCAATTGTGCCTGTATTTTTACAGGCATTTATTGCATAATTTGCAAATTATCTGATTTGTTTTCAGGTTTTACGTTACATTTTTAACAGACCTGCGCAAAATTTTTCAAATCGAGTCCTGTGCCAAATAATGAGTAATATTTGAGATAGCTTGTGCAACACCCGCCAATGCAGCTCGTATACTTATATATTTGCACAAAAATCCAAGCCTATGATTAATTAACTATGTTTACAGTAAAAACAAGTACAGAAAAAAGCAACAAACTGTAGGAACAACTAGACTGGTCCTTATGTATCCTCAATTACAACCACATGAAATCTTGAAACTATTATGTGATCTATTGTTTAAGTGTGGGTATTTACCTCGGCTTTCCAGGTTTGATTTTCTTTTGCAAGTAACCGCAGCTTTTGGCAAACTAAATACTTACAACCCTTTTAAAATAGTATTTTTTTTTTAATTTCAAGATTGGCATGAGCAAACAATTGCTTGAAATAATAGTTTTGATTCTGTCAACTTTGCAAAAATTTGCTTTGCAGCTGTCTGTCAACTTTGCAGACTATCAAAATTGTTCATTCTGACAAATTTAAACTGAATCATAACCGGGCATATGCATTTTATAAGGCTTAATTTTAAAATATAACACGACCCTCTTGATTTTATAATACAATTGAATCTAGAGAACTTAACATTCCTAGAAATGAAATCTTCATATTATCTTTATACCATATCTTTTTATTTGTAAATTAAGTACAAAATAATAAAAATGGCACAAATGAAGTGTTAAAAGCAATTTAATATGCAATGGAGTTGTTTAAGGGAAACATGGTGCATTTTCAATGAATATTTTATTTCTCTGTTGATTATCAGATGGGGTGCAGAGGAAAAAGGAGTTGTTTATTTTAATGTTGTTCTGAAATGCTTTTGTAAATTTATGTTTTACATAAAGAAGCAATAATGAATTGCATTCGTCAGGGAGAGGGGAGGCAAAATGCAATTTTTAATTTATTTAACAGAGGTAAATCTTTCATGTTTCTGCAAATTCCCTCTTTTTGTCTTTAATTTCTGTGTCTTGATTTCCCATTCTTTGCTCCTCTTTTCACAGAATAATTTTTACACCCTACCCTTTTGACTACTATTCTAGAAAAAAATCACCTATAATTAACCCTAGTTCCTGAAATAAGGTAAACTGGGTTTTGTTTCTGAAGACCATAGGCGTAACTAGGGTTGGTGAAAGGGGGGGGGGGGTCACACTAAAAATGTACAGACCAAACACCAATAAAAAGTGTAAAAGAGTTGAAAATTTATTAGTCATAAATACTTGTCTCTAAAAACATACTCCGTGTTTATTTCAGGCATCTCCCGGGGGGGGGGGGGGGAGCTACCCCCTCGGAGCAAGTCAATTCCTCCCCCTCCCCCTGACAAAAAACCTTCAGATCACAAGTTTTAAAAAAAGAAAGAAAAGAAAAATTACGCGTTTAAGGCACTTTACTTTCCGAAACACTTTCAGGAAAGGACATTGAACACTATCATGAGCGACACCAAAAGTAACTTAAAAGACATAAGACTTTATTTTGGAAAAAAATGGGGGGAGGGGGGGGGGGAGAGTAACCAAACTCCTTTCTCTTTCCTCTAACATCACCAAAGTATCCCGAAATTGCATTGCTAGGAAGATTTCAAAAAGTTTCCTGGGGAGAGCCCTCGAAGCCTTGCCTCCAGAGTTAGCCTAAGCATTATAGATGTAAGACCAGTTACAAACATTTAAGTTGCAGAAGCCCCAAATACCCACTCCTCTAACTTCACCAAAGATCCAAACATACATCTACTATATATACATCAAAAAGCTATCATATTATATGTAAAAAAATTCCTATTAGCATCATTTCTAGTCATATATATCTATATATATGTATATATAAAGGGTATGATTTTGAAGCATGCACTGCCCTTCCTAATTCTTAACTCGCTCCCCCTGCTCCGGAGCCAAGGCAGTATCCAGAATTGTTTTCGGGGGGGCCCAGACTTCGACACACTTATGTTAAGCAAAGTTTCAGGGAGGAATATATGATACATTGCAAAAGATTTCTGGGGGGGGGGGGGGCGGCCCGTGGGTCCCCCTTCCCTTCTGGATACGGCCTCGATTCACAAAAACATTAAACATTCATTACTAGATCTATTAGTTTATTTTTTAATTCAAATGCAATAGAATATTCAATATTCAGCGCTAAGCAATCTTCTATGTCCAGGCATTCATAATATTAAAACTGGGAAATAGTGGAATTTTAGGGGAAAAAAATCCAAATTCCCCAACAAATATGATCATCCCCACAGTAAATTTTTAAAAATTTTGTTAAATTTGTAGCAAAACATACCTCAGAAGTGGAAGCGTCTGAATTGAATTTTCTTTTTTTTTTTGGATGACGAACGTGTCCATCGCTGCAGTGCAAACATTATTATGTATCGAAAATAACTAAAAATTTAGCTTAAATATAAATAATACTTGATTGTAAATTAAAGTGCAGCATTAAACCGTAGCAGTGAGATTGGAAACGTTGAACGAATGATTTCCAGAGTCGTAAGGCAATCAGTGATGGACCATAATAAGAAAAAAAAAACATTTAAAATATAAGAGATGAGAGAACATCTGTAAATGAGAATGCAATGCAAATACAGTTCATCAGTTTTCCAATCGGCTCATCTACAAAAAAGATTTTACCAAAATGGGTGTTTGGACAGGAAGTCATAAATAAATACAAATTGCTCTTTAAGTTTCTTGATGAGCATCACTTCCTGGCTTGAGGGTTTAATCCATTAGGACAATTGTTGGCTAGGGGTCCTTTATTTTCAGACCCCAGCGCCGAGTTATCAGAAAACAAAACTCCATCATAGTAGAGAATATTTTCCACGAAACTTATTACTTGTGCGATTGTATACCAAAATTGCTGCCTTTGGGTAAAAAGGACATCAAGAAGGAAAGAAAACCATCTGGAGTGATTGAAAGGATCTCTGTTTGTGTGTGTGTTGTACGGGGATTGAAGCCACCTTTTGCTGTAACCCCCCCCCCCCCAAGGTGATAAGGGGGTTGATTATAACCAGATGAAAAGTCCTCTTTATTATGAGCTGCATACTTTGGTCATGATCACAACCCTTCACAGAAAGAGGAAATAAAATCATATGCATATGTGTTTAATTTTCTTAGGGAAAAAAAATATGTGCTTTGCAAGGCCGTAGCCAGAAATTTTGTGAGCCTAAATGTGCCTCAATAAGTCAAACCCAAAGGGGGGGGGGGTTTTAACCCCCAAAACCCCCCCCTGGTTACGCCTATGCTGAAGACAGACCTTCCCCCAGGATTGAAAAAGGGCAGGGTGCTACTGTAAAAAAAAAGGGCACTTTTCCAAATTTAGGGCATCTTACCGAAATAAAGGGCACATGTAATTTGAAGTAGTGACCGTTCATAAATGACTTTTTTCCACGTTGGACCGCCCTCCCCCATTGTCACATGTTACACTATGTTGCACAAGCAGAATGTCGCACTTCCTGTTACCCCTCTCCTTGTCACACTTTGTCACAATTTCAGGAACCCCCCCTTCCCCCTAGAAAGCGTGACATCATTTATGAATCCTCCCGTAGTAATACTTTATTATTGCCATAATTTCACATTTTAGTCAAACATCAACATCATCACATTGAAACTGAACATTGAAAAATATATATAAACCAATTTGACAATATTCATGTTTAAGATCGTTTTCAATATTGGAAGTAAAGCATGAAAAGATTCTGCTTGTATATTCAAGGCAACATCAACCAATAATGATTTTAAATTCAATAAAATATCTAGCAAGGATTTTCTGGTTATGCATTTTTACTAATTTATGAGAGTGTTTATGTTCATTCCAATACTTCTGAAGATCTGATCACCTCTGAGGAATAATAAGAAAATAAGAATATATCTTTTCTTAATACAATAAAGCTTCAGTAATAATAATTAGAGCCCGGATTTTGATGACCTAAACGATCACTGAAAATGCCCTTTAAAATTTTTAACATGTCCAAACATCAAAATTGTAAAAAATGCCATTATAATTAATCAAGAATACCAATTGAAAGCAATGGTTTAGCTTAAAATGACAATAGTATTTTTTTTTTTTTAATTTAGAAGAAGCAAAATTAATACAATACATTTTCATTAAAGATTGAAATAAATGTTTATTAAAATAAGGAGAGAAAAAGGAAATGTCTAATATATGGATTCCTCACACATTGCCATCTTTTTTCCCTCAAGTTTTATTACATTTTAAAACTTTTCTTTCTTGAAATAACTAGAAAGCACCATTAGATTGGGATTATTAAATGCTTTTTCATATTTTGAATAGAAAAAATAGTTTCTTGTTTGAAAGAGCATTCTGATATTTTGGTTAGTTTTCTCAACTTCTACAGATGTAATAAATGCATATTTGACCCAAATGGGTCCTTTATAAAGATGAAAAACTGAATTTTCTTATTAGTCTTCGGGAACCTACTGCTCTAAATTTTATGAGATAGAGTTTTTAAGAGTTGCAATATAATCAAACACAGAATCATTGGAAGAGTTTCAGGCTACACACAAAAATTACCCAAAGCCAAAAAGGAGACATAAAATGATGTGAAAACAAAATCCCCAAAATCCCAAAAAGTGCCGGAAAAATCTCGCAACTGTCGGCCCTAAAAGACAAAGTTCCAAAATTATAAAGGCTATCAAAATCTGGGTTTTAATGAAATCGATAATATTAAAAAAATGCATTATTTACATATATTTTACACATCAAATATTTAAAAAAATATATTCTTCTACCTTTTAAAACCTTCCATTTTTTAATTGCATCATTTGGGTTTAAGTTTCCATTCAATTTTAGAAGCATTAGCTGACTGACATGTTCCGTTTTAAAACTGAATCTTTTATCAGTTAAAACCAATGTAATTTTAAAAAATCCCCTCATTTATTATCATTATTAATTTTGTAAAATGCTTAAACTAAAAAAAAAAAAAAAAATCCTTATTTATTTTATGATTTGTGATAATACTACTTCTTTTCCATAATTGTTTATTTAGCAAACAGTGTTCAATAATTGTTTATTGTTTTTTAAAGAAGTTGGATCCAGGTAAATTAACAATTCTCTAAAAATTTCTTATTTATCCACAATTTAGTATTTTCTAAAAAGTAAATAGCTGTCAATACTAAAATCAAATTTGAAGTAAATAAATAAATGAAGCAATAACAGTGATTTAATAATGGTGAATAATTAGTGATAAACGCAATTTTCGACAAACACGTGTTCAATATCGGCACAGTTAAAAAAAAAAAAAAAAAAAAAAAAAAAAGAAAGAAACTATTAAAATAAAATGCAAAATAAGCAGATTTAGGGTAGCATGTGTGAAAAATATCTTCTAATTTAGAAAATAATTGAAATTTGTACCCGATGCAAAAGGATTAAAATCTCTAACGTAGAATCCAATTTTCGGCGAAGCACGTGGCGCGATTTTGGCTGTTTCTATCTTTATACTTTTTTTTTCTTTTTTAATTGTTAAATCAAACGACAAATCAGCAGATTTAAGGTAGTGCATGCAAAAAATATCTTACAGCTTTCAAGATAATTGAAATAATTCCAGTATGGAAAAAGATTGAAATTTCAAACCCAGTAAGCAATTTCCGGTAAAAATCGGAGGAAAACTAGTTTCCTTGTAGCCCAAAAATTAACTCCTATTTCTTTCTTCTTTATTTAATTTTTAGTGGACAAGAGAATTTGGGAAAAGGCCACGTGTCAAGATAATAGTTCGGGGAAGCAAGTGGTAGCCACATTGGCGACTTCAATGAAAAGAATGATCGCAAAAACGTGAAAATTTGTCACCTTTGGCGACTGGCGATCGCGAGTTTTGAGCTCTACAAGAAGGGCGCAATTTCACTAACAAAAGGGCAAAATGGGCGCCTTTCCCGAATACAAGGGCGGGCAGGGCGCGGCGCCCTCCCGCCCAAACTGGGGGAAGAAGCACTGTGAAGAGTTAAGAGGTTACATTTTATTTGACTATTTTTGCTAGTTGAAAAGTATGGGGGTGAATGTTCCTCTTTTTTTAATATTTTGACTTTTTTCAGCCCTGATTTATAATTCATAATAAAAAACTCATGCAGTGGTGTAACTATACCATCTGAGGCCTGTGGCAAATTCATTGGACGGGGCCCCAGAAAAAATCATGTTGTAATTTAATTTTAATAAATCACTAAAACAGTTACCCAACAGTATTACTAATATTGTGTGCATTTTAGTTAAATATCTAATAAATTTAATTTTCAATGCTTAGGTATTACATATTTATAATAAAGTAACAATTTAATCTTAACAAGACATTTATTAATAAAACTCTTTTTTATGTTCTGCAAAAGTATCAATAACACCATCAATGTTTAAAGATTGGAACATAGAATTTTCAATAGACAGAATAGCCAAGTTACTTCTTGTCCTATAGAGTTAATTAAAGAAATTTTTATTAATTTTAGTTTCAAAAATGATCTTTCAGCACCATCTGTAGACAGTATGTAAGTGCAGGAATTGTAGCAAATAACATTAATGCAGTTCGTACTTCAGGAAAGAAGGATGATATAAAATGGTTCTTTATTATTAATAAATCAGCAAGTTCTCTAATACACGAAAACTTTTTAATTTTATCTCTGAAGGTGGACCGAAAACTGAGAATTTCTCTGGCAGAGGATTCAGATATGTCTTTTTTATATACATTTATTTCAACAAATCTAGAGCTTTTTTTAGTAGAGCAGTACTTTTACGGTTTCGGTTCACAAATAGTGGGAATCTCCCAAGCGTCAGTAGCTCGCCAGCGCCAAAGTACAGCGGCAAAAAATAAGGCAGCCAATGGATGCGTCGTGCTAAAATTGATCCTATTCTTATGAATGCTGTTAAATCTTAATAATTTATTTGAATTTGTATATACTCTTTAGTTGTGTCTAACTTTAATTCATTTAAATACTCATGCAAAATTTATAATTTTTGCTAAATTTTGTTAAAAATGTAAGGTTACTTCCGAGCTCGCAGCCTCTCGGGCTGAGGGCCCCATCGGACGGTGGCATTTTGCCAGCTCTGCCACCCTATTGTTACGCAACTGAACTCATGTTAACACAACACTCTTGAAAATTGATATGGATTCAGTTCACCTGGTGTCAAGTTATTAAAATTATTTTGTATTTATATGTAGTATATATTTTAGTATGTTCTATTGAGAATACATTTATACTTCATACTATAAACTGCTTGAATTTAGGATCAAGTGCTGAAAATTGAAGATTTATCACTTCCGGTTCACGAGCGTGCTGTACGCAACTGTCCTTGGTGTGTGCAGCTATGGACAGGTTATGGAAGGGCTCTGGAGCGTTTTGGAAAACCTCACGAAAAAATATTAGGTGTTACAACTTTGTGAGTTTAGATTTGTTTGATAACTTTATTGTTTTGCTTCTTTTGCTTATGTTTTTTTTCTGATTTCTTTTAGAAATCTTTGAAGCTGCTTTGGGCATGGGATTTACTAAAGCTGAGGACTTCAAGGAGTTATGGTTTGCCTATATTGATTACCTGAGGCGAAGAATGCATAAAGCTGAAAGTAATTCTGATGGTTAGTATTACAAAATGTATTGGAAATGGAATATTGTGTTGGTAATTGCATTGCTGGAATACATGTTGTTAATTAACTTGTATTGCCTTTGTAGAACGTATCTCCAATATGAATATGATATCTGATGTCTTCGATCGTGCCCTTGAACAAATGAAGCATTGTATGTATAATTTCAGTTTTTGTTAGCCTATTTCATTAATTAATTATATTATACCTATATACTTAAACTGCATTGAAACAAAGTTTTTGAAAGCAAGAAATCTGTCTTTTTCTTTTCTATCTTTGCAAAATTGCAGATTTCACTAGAAACCAAATTTTTGTAGTTTGGTATTTTATTCTTCAATTAAAATATATGAAATAACAATTTTAATTAACCTTAAATATTTAGCGATGTACACACGCATCATATGTGTATCTGCATCATATGTGTGTCTTTATGTAACAACCTGTACAGAGTTTTTTTTTAACTTTAAATTTACAAAAACAGTTTTAATCATTTTTGAAAACAACTAAAGTTTTTGACAGTATATTTCTTTATCTGTGGTAATTTTGATTGTTGACTTGCTATCTGAGGGACATTTCATTTGGTGGGCATTAGAAATTGGGGAGAAAATCTATGAAAAAAAAAAACATGCATGAAAAATTGCTTAATAAAATAGAAACAAGGTAAGAATAACAAGTAATAAAATGGTTATATTTTTGCATATACTGATACCAGTACGTAAGAAAAATGTATCTTTTTTGTGATGTAAAAATATATCAGTGTTTTTTTTTTGTATTTTTCTCATTAACTACATCCATTTCCCGATAGATTTCCAAGTTTTAGTTATTAAAATTAAAATTCATGCTTTGAGGGTTCATAGTTAATGATTTCAAGCTATCATTTCGACAAATTATAATTGCTATTTATATAATTTGCTGTTCTTACTTCTTTTTTATAAGGAAAAAAATCTAAATATTTAAGTGTTGCTTGTCAATTCTGAATAATATACAGTAGAGCGTTGTTTGGTACTGTGCTCATTTATGGATTTTTAAAAAATGAGTGGTCTTGGCAGAATCCAGTAGACATAAACGCTAAATAGTTTTATTTATTGATTTTCTTGAAATCCCAAATTTCAATTATACTATTTTTTACTAAGTTATGAAGAGGCAAAATGTGTTTCAACTTCATAGCGACACTGCCTGATTGTTCATTCTTATGAAAGGCACGTGATCTTGACCAAAATTTGTCCAGTTGACAAAAGTGGTGCTTCTGAGAAATGTGAACATTGCACTTTCTATAAGATAAAATGTTTTATTATCTCCCCAGACTCAACAGGAGGTAACTTCTTTTCCTGTCATTCTCATTAATGTCTTGACTTTATCTTTCACTAGCAGTTCACAATAACTTAGTCCCTTTTACCTTATTTGTCAGTATTCCTTAATTGTTTTCAAACATTCCAAAAATGATACAAACTTAGGGAAAATGTCGTCTCATTTAGGCACATTGACCTTATGTTCCTAAAGGTCTGTAAAAAGAACTAGAGGTCAAACTGCCTTCGGTCAAAACTCAACTATAATTTATTAAATTTTTCAAGTTCTGAATGTTTAAGTAACTTTTAGGCATTATAGTTTTTCTGTTTGACAACAGTTCAGCCTTTCATCCCTGCAGTGGGGTCGATAAAATGAGGACCAAGCATGCTTGAGAACTAAACACTGGGGGTTCCGCATCAGGCCGACCACTTGACTGGAACTTCTGCTTCTGCACCCTAGGGCCCTTGGTCTTGAAAACTGGGATGGGCAAAGTAGACCATGGCCCTCAAATGGGCTAGAGCGCCATTGAGTTTAGTTTTTTTTTTTTTAGTTTGACAACAGTTTGTTTTCTTTAAATATTTCAATTAGCGATAATTTCTCCTCAGTGGGTGATTGACTATTTCAATTAGCTATAATCTCTCATCGGTGAGTGATTGACTACCAAGTTACTCATTCAACTTAATGCATTTGTAGCACATATTCTGCATAAATTTTATGTTTCTGCACACCTTCTCCTGTGAATAAAATAGAAAATATTATTATTGAATACATTAGAAGTCCAAACACTCACTTTCAATTTAATCAAAAGTTCAAACCGCTAATGCAAATGAACAAACTTACAAAACGTTGATTCAAAGTAAAATAGCATGTCACCGTACTTGTTATCTCACTTTATATTATACAATAGAACTTGGATAATTCGAAGCTGAAGGGACCGGAGTTAAACTTTGAATTATCCAAAACTTCGAATAAGTCAAATTTTTGTAGCTTAATTTAAGGCCTACAAATGCCGATAATATTTATTCAGTCAAAAACAACGTCGATAATCTTTTCTGGAAAATGTCGAGGCATGTATATAAAATAATTAAACATTGTATTTGTCAACAAAATAAAATGTATTTTGAACATAATATAAAAGATAAAACTATAGCCTATACATACGAAAATAGGAATATATAAGTAGAGTATTACTTTTGTGAAATATTCTTTGGTTAAGTGCTAAAATTATATAAAAAATTACCTGCTACAGTTTTGAAAAAATTGAGAAATTTTGCACTGCTTCGGTGAATTGAATCTTTTGATTTTAGCATAGACGAAAAATATTTTCTATGCATGATCTGACCATTCGTGTAACCAATAATCAGTCACGTGTCGAAACATTGTGAAGAGAGAGGGATTAGGCGGTGATTTGCTGTTAACTGAAGTTCCTTTCATAAAGGAACTCTACTGTTAACCAGTGAAGAGTAAAAGAATACCTGAAGGATGTTCAGTGTCATGGGTCAATGCAGGAGGTCAGTTGTTACGTTCCCAACAAGTGGATGAAAGGATAGAATCTTTCACAATAGAAAGCAAGAAAGAAATCTTGCTAATCTATCATTTGCTGTAAACAGACAAGTTGGGTAAAATTTTAGCAAACAAAAAAGTATTTCAACGTACTTTTCTCGATTTCGGAGGAGAAAAATCTTTGAATTAGAGAAGTTGAAATTTAAACTGAAAAAGTTGAACTTCGAATTATCCAAAAATTTTAACATTGATTTGAATACAAAGTTTAAGGGACCAAGCAAATCTTCAAATTAAAGAAAAAATCAAATTAAAGACATTCAAATTATCCAAGTTCTACTGTATTAGAGATTGTTAATTTCAAATTGTATTTTATTTTGTTTGACATTGTACTGTACATACAGTCGGACTGACTCATCATATTTTGGAAATGGATTAGCGGGCTCCTTAAGAGTAATTTATTTATAGATAACACTTTCTCTTATGTTTTGTTCTTGACAATTCTTTGAATTATTAATAGTAAAAATTTTATTGAATATCGTAAAAATATTGCAGATTATTGTCATAATTAGTATGAAAGTATGAGGAATAAAGATTTCTAAAAAAAAGCTTCAAATCTATGTCAGAATTTTTTAATTGATAACACTAGAACTCATCAATAGCTACTAAATAATAATAATAATAAAAAATAATAAGAAAATCGGTTGATAAACAAAGCAGAAAATGGTACCTAACTGTTTTGTTCTTGCCTATTTCTCAGATTCTTATTAATAATTTGAATGTTGCTTTTCCTAATTTTCATAATTGAAAATATCTTATGCTTTACTTTCAGATTTTTGGGGTAGTGAATCTGAGTATGCTATTATGAAATATTGGATCTTCTTTACTGTAAGCATTAGTTCAAATCCTTGCCATGTTTTTTTGTCAAAATTTCTGTTGCTTTTAAGGTTTTTTTTATGTACAATATTTAATTTTTTAAAACATTCTTCAAAAAGTTGTAAAAAGAGAAGGAAGAAGAATGTATGCATATATTTTTGTTTATAGTTTTGGTCCAGGTTATGGTTTTTGTTAATGTGCTTTCTTTGTTGCCGAGAAATTTACAAGACAGAAATGTGCATTAGCATAAAAATTAGCAGTTTTTCTCAGTTTTCAAATTCAAGTTTTGGGTTATAAAATGTAATATTCAGAATTCTGTTGTGGTGTGAACTGTAGATTTATTTAATTAATGACTCATAATTTTACTAGACAGAAAGAAAAATTCTTTTTGAAGGCTATCCAATAAAATTCCTCATTGAACATTTGTCTGAACTGAATGCAAGTTTTTATCGAAGGTGCGGTGCAACCTCGTTTGTCTGTCTCTCGTTGATCCAGATCTCTATAACCCAGATCAATTTGCAGTCTTTTTCAAACTTTAATGTTGAGAAAAGATGATGGTTAGACTGTGATTTTATAACTCAAATATAAAGTGTTGATTTTGCTAATTCATATCTTAACAGCTGCTTTTTACAATAAGACTAAAATTTGTTCTAACATAATAACTTGAAAAACAGTAAAAATCCACGTGCACCATGATAGCTTAAAAAATGATTTTCTGAACAGACTTTTATTGTTTTTTATGTGTGTTACTGCTTTTTTATCTTAATGAACAGTAAGTCTGCTTATTTAAGGATTTTTTTTTTTAATTTTTTAAATCTTAATGAACAGTAAGTCTGCTTATTTAAGGATTTTTTTTTTTTTTTATTATTGCCCACATTATCCTGATTTTCAGTTCTCTGAATTGGCTTTGGTCAAGTTAGTATAGATAAACAAGGTTGTGCTGTGTTTTAATTTCTAATAAAATGCTTGTATGGCTTTGTTTATATCTATAGACACATTTAAATACACAATAAAAGTGAAACAATTGAGAGGAAAACTTCTTTACCATCTAAAATTGTGATTAATTATTTTTATTTATGATTCTATACATTTGATACTTGTAAATAAATAGAAATAAAATTTCATTTTGTAATTCATACATTGATTCTATTTCATTTGAAACACTACTATAAAACTATAAAAACATAGTAGCGGTGCAATTGTGAAACGCAAAATTCTGGATACACTAGTTTTCCGGATAGCTAAATGCTTAAAAATTTATCAAGTATTGAATGAAAACGATTTCAAGAAATGAGAAAAGGAAAAAATTGGTCTTATTTTTCCAGAATAAAAACAATTATCAGCAAAAATCCTTATTGAGACCACTAACTTTTTTTGATGAAAAACGCAATTTGGAAAATGGCACTTTTTAAGACACTTGATTGCAAACATGGGCAAATCTCATACACAATTAAGTAAATTATGCATTTCTGACTTTAAATTTGTTCACTGACTGTAGTTTTCTTTTAAAATGTTTACTTCTAATGTTCAAGCTAGTTTCCAAAGAACGTTTTTAAAATGGCATTACCTTTACAAATATACAAGTTCACTGTTTAGACGAAACTGTATGATCCGAAATAAATGAATTGTAAAGAAATAGTAAAAGATTATAAGTTCCTTTTGTTGTAAACTAGCTGAAACACTGTTTTAAGAATAAAGCACCAAAAATCAATTGCCGATTCGAACCCTTTACTAAAATTTCAACCTTGAAAACTCTTTACAGAGTTTGTGATCGAACAAACCGCGGAGTTCCATGCACAGTTAAAGAAATTTTACATTCCTGATCTTAGATTTGTTTATTTACTCGTACATCAAGTTTATTTTCTTTCTTTTTAAAATTTTATTTCTAACTTTTGCACTAGTTTTAAAGCAACATATTTTCAAAATGGCATCAGGCATTGCGATGAAGGATGTTCAATTTTAACAATTCAATTGAAAATGTCCCATCCAAAATACAGTGAAACCTGTGTAAGTTGACCGCTTGCGGTGCAGCACTTTAGTCGTCAACTTAGACAGGTGGTCAAATTATAGACGTTGGAGATTTTCTTTTTCATTTCTTAGACTATGCATTTATTCATTTATAACTAATTAAAATACAGTTTCATGTATTAAAATTACTTTAAAATAGCAATCAGCTTTTTTCTTTCTTTTCGACAACGATTGGAAAAAATTCCTATTATTTGAGCTTTCAGGTTACTTGAATGCCGTCGAGATTTTTTTTTTTACTCTGTTATGTTTTATAGCTAATGTGCTGCACACTTATCCTTTTGGAGAAATATTAATTTTATCATAAAAAGGTGGAGGGAGGATCACTTTTTACCTTTTTAGGGAACATCAGCCAATAGACAGAATATCAGGTGTTTGAATGCAAATGACATTCAGATTTTAAATGATCATATTTTCATGCGCTATTGTGGTATTTCATTGCAATTTTTGTATGACATTTGAGAATGAAATGATACTTATTTATTTGTTTTTAAGACATTGAAACTAACTCTTTATCTATTAGAGATAGTGCTTTTCTTAGTAAATATAACATAAAATTACTGCATTTTTCATATTGTTTTGAGGGAAAATTTCATTGCTCTGCATTTCTGCAGCAAACACTAATATTAAAAAAATGAGTTTCTTATTACAAAACAGAGTTTCTTGGTTCAATAATGATAATCCCAATGTTATGGAATTATAAATTTTTGAAAATAAATGTTCTGTGTATCATTCAAATAAACAGTTTTAATATCAGCTATGTAAAAAGTTAAGAGCATTAAATGAAGTGGGCAATGGCAGTTTCTATGCTTATTTGAATTATCTAAATTTTAAATAAATTTTGTTACAATAAGTCAAATTTTATTGATTTGGCAATGTTATCAATAAAATTAATTTTGCTTTTGCTAAATATTTTTTCATATTTAGGTAAACTACAAAAATGATGTTGAAAGTGCTAGAAAATTGTGGAAAGATTTGATTGATCATGGCCATCGAGAAAAAGCGCAAGTGTGGCTGGAATTTGTAAATTTTGAAAAGTAAGTAGGGGTATTTTAGAGTTTGTAATTTTTGAAAATTAAGTAGTATTTTTGAACTTGTGAATTTGTATTCATAACAGCCGTGAATAAGAGCAAAATTGAACTTACTTTTTTAAAGTTAACTATTTTGGAAAAAAATCCTTAATGGTTAGTTGTTTTATTAGGCCCACTAAATTTTACCATAAGCATATCTTGCCTCAAAATGCCCAGTGAATGTCGTCATTTTGATAGTGCTTATTGATAACCACTTGAAATTGATAGTGCTTTTCTTTTCATGTTTGCCATCATTAGTTTTTAAAGGGTTAGAGTAGCATCAGATTTTTAGAAATGAACCATTGTCACAAAAGATACTAGGAAATTTTTTTCGTGCATGAACTAGAAAAAGCTAATGAATAACTGGTTTACAAAATGAAATAACATGCCTTATCAATGTTCCAGGAAAGGGGGCTTAAAATAGCGGGACGGGGGTGAATCTTTTCACTGTGCAAACCTGTTTTAGCAACACCTGCTGAAGAACCTGCTCAAAGAAGGATGACAGCGGAGGAATAGGTGGTAATCCACAATGGAAGAAAGATAGTTTTATCACCAAGCAGACTGACCTGTCCAAACGTTAATAGGTGCATGAACCATATTCTAAACACTGTTGGAAAGCTTAACGTGTGAAACACTATACTTGGTGGGCTTTTGAAAATGACACACAATGGTTAAAAATGTCCAAAAAAGAACATTACAGCATGCAAGCAGGAATTTTTTCCGTGAAAAGGTCAGAAATTTTGCTCGTCCTAACCAAAATTTTAATTTTAAACTTCTTAATAGGCATGAGATATTTAGTGTAACTAAACAGTAAACGTAACTTAACAAACAAAATGTTCGTATTAACAGTGGTTGTTAAGAAAGTTTAACTGTATTTATCTCTTTAAATTTTACTTTTCTTGATGCTTCTATTGATGCTCTCATGTCTTTTGTGTAAAACTTCAAAGCTTTGTATTGTTTGTATGTACAGTACAAGCTTGACTATCTGGAAAGCACAGGGAACGGCAAGCTGCAGATACTTGAGTTTTCGGATAGTTGAACACGTGAAGCTTCCTTTTGTATTGAATGTATGAGGTTTCAAAAATGAAAATTTTAGTGTTATTGCTTTAGAGTATCAACAACAATCAAAAAAATGCAACAAACGTATATGACAAATCCATTACAAAAATCGCAATTTTGAAATAGAAGCTCCTGATCACAAAGATGAACAAGTCACATACACAATTAAGTAGATTATACGTTTATTGTATTGTTTGTATGTACAGTACAAGCTTGACTATCTGGAAAGCACAGGGAACGGCAAGCTGCAGATACTTGAGTTTTCGGATAGTTGAACACGTGAAGCTTCCTTTTGTATTGAATGTATGAGGTTTCAAAAATGAAAATTTTAGTGTTATTGCTTTAGAGTATCAACAACAATCAAAAAAATACAACAAACGTATATGACAAATTCATTACAAAAATCGCAATTTTGAAATAGAAGCTCCTGATCACAAAGATGAACAAGTCACATACACAATTAAGTAGATTATACGTTTATTATTTAAAATACAGTTGAACCTCGAAAATTCGGAATCTGCAGGAACCTCGGCGATTCCTTCCGGATTTTGGAGTTTTCTGGATTATGGAGGTCTTTGTGCACGTGCCTTTAAAGGTTGTGTTTCATCTGATGTTTCCTTTTCTTGTGACTTTTAATTCTTTAGTTATTCAGTTTTGTATTAACTATTAGTATCTGAAAGGAAACGACTGAGGGGAAAATCTGATCGCAAAATTATAGTGCAATCAATCAAAATTGTCCTTTTTTTCTTGATACGCAAAAGCGATTTTCGGTACTTTTCGTTCCGAAATAAAAAATTCAAATCTAAGAAAGATTTTTCCACATGAGAAACACAGGCGTTGCATCGGCATTTAGATAGCTTTCAAGGTTGATTGACTGATGTTTTTCTCAAGTTAACATCGGCGGTAGATGGCATTGGCTAGTTTCTTGATTGAACTATCGGCGCTGATGCATAAGTCGAGCCCTAATCCTAATAGTTATTTATTTGGTGCTCAATTATAAAATTTAACTGCATTTCACAAAATCTGTTAAAATTTTACGCAAGTTCCTTTTAAAAAAATTAATACCGAAACCAGAAAGATGTCTGGATTTTTGCGGTTCTACCTGTAGTTAAGTTGATTTAGTTAATTTTTCTTTCCAATATGTTTATTTCCAAATATTGTGCTATTTTTTTAACAATGCATATTCAAAATGAAGTCACATTAAAGAATGTTTAATTTTACAAAATTGAAATGAAAATATCAGATCTAAAATAAATAAATTATGAAGAAAAAATGAATAAATAAATGAAGAAAAAATGCAAGATTATGAACTTGTAAAACATTTGAACAAACAGAAGGAAAAGGCCCCATTTCGACAGGCGTCAAGATAAGATGAAGGAAATGAAACACTAAAACCAATATTTTGCATATATTTTGAAAGTTAAAAAAATTTTTTTTTCTTTTTTTTTTCTTTTCTTAAGAAGGAAACATGCAATTTGAGGGGGAAATTGTCAGGAAATGTTCCCCTCTTTTTTTATTAAAGCATTTAAGGAGTGGCACATGAATATGATTGAAGAAATTCTGGATAATTGAGCTTTCTGATTACTTAAATGCGAGGTAGACGAGCTTTTACTGTATATATAACTGTATCACATTTAAAAATGCAACAAAAAATTTAAAGTTTTAACTAAATCCAACTATATGTGTTTTTTACTGAACACAGTATCAATTGCATAAAACTGTTCATTTTGAGTTTTCTGATGCATTGTTTTGTGAAAAGTTAGTTCTGAATTGATTTTTAAATTAATCCCATTATAAGTTATGTTTTAATTAATCCTATTTTCACACACAGTTTCCATTTTATTAATCATGTTTCTAACTTTTAATATTGTGTTTTTTTAAAAGTTATTTTCAAATAATTTTTTTTTTGTCGAAGTTTATACTGAGTTTGAATAATTATAAACTTGCCTTGTGTTGCCATATTGAATTGTTATTTAAATAAATATGCATATGTGTCATTTGAATCAATTTAAAATTATTGTTATATTTTTCTCAGATTACATGGGGATGCCACGAACTACCGAAAGGTCCTTTTTCAAGCATTAGCATGTGTGGGTGACTGGCATGAAACATTTGTTGATCTCATTCTAACATATGAGCGTGAAGAAGGTTTGTCAATCATCTTTTATGGGAAAACTTGAAAATAAAAAGTAATGGTACTTTTCCATTATCCGGTGCAGACGATAAAGTTGCCAATAATGATGCAACCAATGCCAGACAGAATATAGCTGCTGGTAACTTTTTGCGTGTGCTGTCGCCTGACGCTAAAAAGTCGGCTTGGGAAAATTTGCGCCGGGATGATGGAAAAGTACCAAATTAATTGCTGATGAAAGTGCATATTTATATAAATAGCATGTTTTTCTATTTCTACATATTCATTAAAAAATAAAGCTAGATTTTGTAATGGATATTACATTTGTTGTTTAGGCACACTAGAAACTTTTGAAAGAGCCTTATCAAAATGTGAAACCCTTATGCAGCATATAAATGAAAAAAGATTGAAGGTATGTATATATAAATTATGTTGCACTTTATGTATGATTAGCTAAAACTTGATCATTTTATTTACATAACATTCCAGTGCATATAAGAGACTTTTGAAAATTTGATGTATAAATTATTTTGAAACTGGTTTTGAAACAATTTAAATTTAGAAAAACCAACTGAGTGTTCAGGGGCCAATTCAGGAATTTTATCTTACTATCTATTTTTGTGAAAACCTTATATCAATATTCTATTTTTGTGAATTTTTTATAGGTTTTTGTTATCAACATCGTACTTTTTGTAAAAATGCAATAAACAAAAAGGTAACCGAAATTTCAGTCGGTAAAGTACACTCATCTAAGGTGTGCTTTTAATTTTAAGTTGAAAAATACACATATACCAAAAAAATTATTGGAAACATAACTAAACAAATTAATTTTTCTTTCTTTTTTTTGGGGGGGGGGGGGAGGGTAGGGGTACTAAGATAAAAACAGAAAATAACTTTGTATTTTGATGCAATAAGCTCTCTGTACTGCTTACTGTTTATGAATTAATCAGAAACAAGACAAACCAAAAGCTGACGCTACAAGATTTCTGCACAATGACACACAATGCACTATATTAATATGCGCTTAACAAAAAACGAATGAAAATGAGACATAATACTATCAAAAAGTCATACTCATACAATGTTAGTATTAATCAATTTGTTCTCTTCACCGTGTAAACTTCATTTTATGTGAAATAATAAATTTCAATAAGAATGGAATTTTGTTAAAGGGGACGATTTATAAGTAAACATGCCGAGTTTCTTTCTTTAAATTTTTTTTTGTTGAGGGTGCCAAATTTATTATATGGTTTTTGTGAAGGTGCTGTTTGTAATAAATTATTTTTTTGACGGTGCTGTTTCTATGAAATTATTATTGTGAAGGTACCGATTAACCTTTGTGAAATCAGCCTGTATTGAACTCTGGTGCTTAAAGAACATATGATTAAAAATCTGAGTAAAGAATGTGGACACTTTGCATCAGATTATTTATAAAAACGTCTGCAGATGTAAAGTTTGAAGTGGAAATTTAAGCTACATGTAAAAACTAAGCAGTATTGAAATATTTAAGTAAAGCAAAGCCTTAATTAACTTCCTCATAAATGTTCTTATTTTAAAAAGAGTGGGTAATTGTATATGCTTTATTAATGTATATATATATATATATATATATATATATATATATATATATATAATATAGGGGCATTCCATGAATAACAGGACATCAGATGAAAAAATTAAAAGCGCTTTTTCTTCAAATCTTACATATCATTATGTTCAGAAATATCTGAAATTTTGTAATTTAATAAAAATTATCCAATTTCTCCAAAAAAATTACCTTAAACCACTGCAGAAAATATCTTTTTTGCATTGGTCTTTGAATGACAACCCCCCCCCCCCCCTTTTTTTGCACTATCATTGCGGTGTTTATTTGATGTTTAAAAATTCTACCAATAACTGGACTATGATCCCTCATCTGTTTTCTTAAAAATTCAATGTAGAAATCTTTGCTATTTATTATTTTTACTGCCTAAAAAGGTTAATGAAGTAGATGACATGCAAGTGTTATTCTGTTACGGAAAAGCAGATATTTATATCTCTTATGATTTAACTTTTAATGATTTAAACTAAAACTTTTGGTTTTAAAGAAGGTTTTAGGTCTAAAATACTGTGGTAAGTTTGTGTTTCGAAAGCTATTAATTTTTATGTAGTATTTATAGGTAACGTTATGACAAAAAAGTAACGGAATGACACAGAATCATAGGTAACAGAATGACAGTAGGAAATTATAATCACAATCCATTTTTTAGACACATATATAGATTATAAACGCATTAATAAATGAAATTTAAAGATAATTATAATCTTTAAAATTACTGATACTAAAATAGCTTTTTTTTATAGTGCAAAATTAGGTTAATTTTTGTTAAATTCTTGTTTTAATACAAATGCTTTTTTAACGAATCAAAAACTAAAGTAGTTTTTATTTTATGCAAAAATTTTATTCTGACAGGATGATATTTCTTGGCAAACACCAGGAAAAAAAGAATTTGTAGTAATTACGCAAAAAGGATTCTAAAACCAAAGTACAAAAACATCTCTTACTTTTTACTCTAGAAGAAATGTATGTCCTTTTTAAGTAAGAAACAGAAATCCAGGTGTCTTTTTTGAAGTTTTGTGACCTTTGTCCTCAGTTTGCAATGCTGCAAGAACATATGCCTCATAGTGTATGTATTTGTGTCTACCACAAAAATAGACTTTTAATAGAAAACTAGAGTTACTGCTTGAATGGTTTTCCTAAAATGAATTTATTTCTGCATTCACATGTGATGAAAATTCTGAAGTATGTGTTTTCGCATTGTGAACAATATAATTTGCAGTATTTACATAAGTGAGACAAAGCGTCTAATAAACTACTTACATGGGAACAATGGGAACAAGTCAACAGAAATTGTAGGAAATGCAGAAAATTACTTGAAAATTCTTTACAACAAAACCCCATATTTTTAAAAACATTCGTTTATAAAACGCCAGCAACAGAATTTCTTTCATGAGCAAAAAAGAATCATCTAAAAAACAAAAACTGTAGTGCAAGTACATTTTGCAGAAAATTTTATGCTAAAATTTCATAATGAAATTCATAGTGTACACTGGTGCATTGATCAGGTAATACTCTTCACATCATATGTATGGTTGGAGAACAATGATGGGCAAGGTTATGTTTTTCTAAGTGATGATATAAATCATGAAAAAACAACCGTTTATGTTTTCTTGGAAACTTTAATTCTGGAAATAAAACAGAAATATTTAGACAGCACAGAATTATCATTTTTAGTGAAGGGGCTGCTAGCCAATTTAAGCAGCGTTATTTATTTACAAACTTGACATTTCTATTCAAATATCACAACCTAAAAATAACATGGAGTTTTTTTGCAACAAGTCATTGAAAAAGAGGATGGTAACAAAAGATTAAATTAAGGAAAAGCTGACAGAACCATCAATAGTCATTGAGTGTTCAAACTCTAGAATCAGAAGCAGATTTGAATTTGAAAAATGTTTTTGTGCTGAGTAATGTGTATGATCAACATTTGTGAAATGTGACTCTTTCTACATTGATTTATAATACATTTGCGTAGTTAAATTTCAATAAAACTTTTTGTCATTCCGTTACCACAGGGATGCACAAACTATGGCCCGCGGGCCAAAATTGGCCCGCCGAGCCTTTTAAATTGGCCCACTAATACAGTTGATAAAAAAGAATAATTATAATAAAATTTAAAAAAATATACGAAAAAAAAATTTTTAAAAAAAAGCTTACGAAAAATCGCAGTAAAAAAATTTGATCGCAACACCGCTACTGAATTTCGGTCGCAATTTTCAGAACTAATCGCCATATTT
Organism: Octonoba sinensis; assembly: GCA_038502835.1. Taxonomy (NCBI): domain Eukaryota; kingdom Metazoa; phylum Arthropoda; class Arachnida; order Araneae; family Uloboridae; genus Octonoba; species Octonoba sinensis. The sequence goes on along the minus strand of CM076606.1, from coordinate 7,367,019 downwards.
AATTTTATTTTATAGGAAATAAACTAATCAAATCATGATAAAAGTGGTAGAATATTGCATTGTCATCTGGGTCTGAGCTATATGTAAAGCTTCAGAACAATAGCTTATCGGGAAATGGTCGAAAATTCGATTGCTGTATTTTTCGAACAGCCATTATGTGCGTTATTTCGTCTATGAAAGAATTTCGTCCCATTCCTGCTATGATTTCTTTAGTTAATTCAAAACAACGATCGTTACGACATAGCAGGCAAAATGTCATTATTTTCGTCTTCATTGCTATCTTGCTCATTTTCATCGTTCGGGTGTAGCACCATTTGGATGCTTTCCGAAGCGGACATCTTGTTTATCAAATTATTAATTTCTTAAAATCTGATTATCAATCTTTTTTACAGTAATAAATTATTTTAAAAAGGAGGAAAACGAAATGTAAGAGGCATGTTTACATGCAGAAACACGCAAATTTCATACTTGTGTAAAACGACTTCGCTTTTGCGAACTCTATTTTAATAAAGAATTTATTTTCACAGTTGCAATTTTTGTTGCCTTGATATCAATTTTAAATTCTTATTACCTTATTTCAGCTCTTAAATAAATAAAAAAATATATAAAACAAAAATAAACGAGGTTTAATTTTCCCACGATCAGCTATTGCGGAAAATTCGCGAATCTGTCGTATTAGAAATTTTCCCCACGTTCGTTAGTCCGACTTTTGTTGCAATTCGTCTTCGAATACTGACGAGACAAATAAATGTATAAGAATCTAATTACTTACTTCTTTCATGTATAATTATTGAAATAAAATAGAGAAAAGGTCTGATTTTTCTCAAGTATCTTTGGAGATTTTTTTTTTTTCTAATTTTCATCTGCAAGGTAAGTTGACGTCCCTCTCCCCTAAAAAAACATCGTTTTTAGACTAAATCGTTCAACTTAAAAACACTGAATATGTTACTTGTAACGGAAAAATGCGTATTTTTAAAGGCATTTTTAAAAATTCGTATTGTTACTAAATGGGCAAAAAAACGCGAACTTTTCAAAAATGGTGGGAAATTCACGAAAAAATTCCCGGTTTTCTGGTTCCCGGATAAGAGGTTCTGTACTGTATTACTATGCCAATTTAACTAATAAGATTTTGTTAATGGTTAGTTAAAAAAAAACAATTCTACTAGCCAAATTGACTAGTAGTAATGAATGAATAAAAATTTATTAATTAAACATTAATTTTCAGAATTAATAATCTCAATATGAATAATTATTTTACTTTATAAAGTGTAATTTATAATCAAAATTTAAAAATTTTATTGTTGATATATATTTAGGAAAATTTTATTGTTGATATGTATTTAGGAAATGAATAAATAAATAACGGTTTTTTACATTAATTCAAAAAGATCAATTTCTAACCTGCAGGAAAACTAGTGATTAAAGGATTAAAATTTAATTATATGCCACGGAACAAAATAATGATATGTTGATTTTTGATAAAGGAATCAGTTTAACTTTTTTTATTCTCCATGTAGCAATGTATAAATTTAATATTACTATGCCAATTTAACTAATAAGATTTTGTAAATGGTTAGTTAAAAAAACAATTCTACCAGCCAAATTGACTAGTAGTAATTCTGAATCGCAAGGGTTTAACATGATGTACAGACTCATAGCATTTGGATTTTGCTGTTTAATATATATGTGTTAATTTCTTCTGTATTTATATTCGCACTTTTAATTAATTTCTCATTTTAACTCTTAATATATGTTTTAAATTTTACATTATAAAATGTCAAAGAAAAATTATCTAAATTATAAAGAAAGTTATAATTTAGAGACTAATGCTAGGTTTTTCTAAGTTTAAATTAGCTTTTTATTTTCCATTTGTTTCATTAATTTGCACAAATTTTTGTAAAAAATTTTAGTATTCCTCTTTTTTACCATTTGACCAATCACTTCATTGATTGATGTATATAAATGTTGTGCAATTAATTATTAAGAAATCTTATACCTCATTATGTTTGAATTCATTTACATTATTTTTTTAAAACTTTTATTTAATAATCTGTTCCCTTGTACAGTAATTATTAATTCATGTAATTTGTACATATTACCTCTAAATAAAAACTGAAATACACCCTGTATTTTTATGAATAAAACATTACGTTACTTTGGCCCCCAACCTGATACTTTCTAATTTTTTGGCCCTTCACCCAAAAAAGTTTGTGCATCCCTGCGTTACCATATGATTTTATTAAGCTTATTTAATTTCATATGTAAAAAGTATTATTTTTGTGTTGAAAATGACTGAAATGCTTTCTAATTAATGCAAACTTAATGCTGAGGTACTTTTTTTGTTTTGTTCCAGCTTAAGTTAGCTGAATTTTTAAATGAATGTTGCACATTGCAATATGCATGTCCAAAATTTGTCATTCCGTTACCACAGAAAGAGACTGCATTTTTTAAATGAAAAATATGCACAATACAAAATTAATTGCATGTTTCATTTTTAATTCATTAATGTGCTCATAGTTAGCTCAATTTAATTTTCACATTTTAATAATAAGTTTGTAGATTCTATGATATATGTAGTAAATGCTCGACCAAATGTCATTCCGTTACTCGTGGAATGGCCCTATATATATATGACTATATAACTTAGTCTTTTTTTTTTCTGCATTCCTTCATTAAATCTAAAAGCTATGTCTCACATTTCATCATATTACAGTGAAACCTGGCTCCAACTATATCCAATACAATCATAAATCCTTCTACAGCCGTAACATGTTTCCGTCCCAATGAATTCACTTACAATATAATATGATTGGCCTTCAATTTAGTAATATTCTCTGCAGTTTTAAACCTCGTAAGAAATTGTTTTTCTCAGGAATACAGGTTATCCCTCGGCTATAACTATACAGTTCTAAATACTCTTGTAAGAAAATTGTTTTATTTTCTGCCCTTTTTTGTCATAAAATTCCCTATGATGACAGGTAAATTGCTTATTAAGAATATTGAGTTCTATAACTATTCCTACAACTAATGAAAATGCTGTTGTCTAACTTCCTTTTATTAGGGTCTGATCCTTTTTCTGTCTTATAAGCATATCAAACGAGCCATGAAATTGCCTTTTAACTTAAAAGTATTTCGCCTCTCAGTGTAATAAATAGGGATATAACGAATATTCATAGTCATTTCATAACCTAGCCGAATATTGAGGGATTATTCGGCCGAATAGTCCTGCTACAGTAGAAATGTAAAAAAATAAAGAAATTAATAGATTTTAAACATTTAAAATTGTATTATAGTTATAGTTATTGTCAGAAAACATCAGTATATAGATTTAATAAACAAAAAGAGCTGACCTCAAGAAATCTTTTTTCACCTTTCAACATAGTAGGATTTTCTGGTTTTATCTTGGTTTCCTGAGTTTTGTTTATGTAAATCAGAAACATATTTACAATATTGTTTCGATTTGAATTAAAATTTACTGGCATTTATTAATTTAACAGCTTCTTAGATTAATATTTTTCTGTATTAGCCAAAAAAAAAATCGTAAATTTTCGGGAAAAGTGCCGAATTTTAAGATTTGCCAAATTTTGGGATTCTGAATTTGGGGTTTGGTACTGTAATAACGTTGGGAGTATCTTTTTACTCCGTAGTTGAGGGTTCCTAAGGATGCCTAAATTTGTCATCGGCAGGTTGTGGTCCAAAAATATGTTAGTTTTACGTTTGCAAAAGTGACTTTTCTGCAAAACCAGTTCGGGACAAAATCAATGCGGATTTCAGGTCGGCAGATTTGTGGCGCTCGACTGTATTGGGTAAGACAGAAAATGTGAAAAGCCTAGAATATATCATGAATATTAAGATAGCTTAAGTTATTGGGGTTTTTGAAAAAAAAAAAAAAATCCAGTTAGATGCATTAAATTTCAATAGATCTTTTAAATTGGGTACATAAAAAATCCCATAAAATAAAAATATTAACTTTAAAAATATCTTCATAAAACTATTTTGAGCAAGGTAAATGTTCACTAAGCAATTGTATTTCTTTAAATCAAATTAAATAATTAGTAAAATAATGCTTACATTAAAACCTGTCATTTCTATTCTACTTGTGGGTGAGATTCTCAGTTTTATTGCATTCAAAGCAATACAGAAAATACATTAATTCTATATAATTTTAGATTCTTAACAAACATAATTAAATTATACATCATGGTTAATGTGTGAAATTAGCGTTTGGCTTTGTGAATACTTTTAAATTTGACAAACACTTTCTATTACAATGATGTTTTAGAAATTGTAACAATATTCGGTATTTGGACTAAGATTTTGGTCGAACATTGAGTTTCAACCTAGAAGAAATGACCGAATATTCAACTTTGCCTGTAAGAAATGGCCGAATGCTCAACTTTGCCTGGAAGGAATGGCTGAATTCTGAACTTTGCCTGTAAGAAAGGGCCGAATGATCAACTTTGCCTGGAACAAATGGCCGAATGCTCGGTATTCGGCTGTTCTTTCAAATCACTATTTGTTACATCCGTAGTGATAATACATCCGTTTATAGCAATGATTGTATCAGGTCCCTTAAGTATAATTGCATCGAGGTTTTTCGTATTTATTTTCAAACTAAAACATTTTTCATTGTCAAGACTAAGGCAGAAATTCAACTGAAACGCTTTTCAATGGTTTTTCCATTTCTATTAAACGCTTCGATCGAAATCATGCAATGCGCATTCAACTGTAACGTGTTGATCATTTTTTACCACATGACCAATTCAATATGCTTTCATTCAATCATTTTGACTTTTTGACTGATTTTCGTACAACAATGGCAGGCATTTTGGCAATCAGAGGTCACAGAATGCAAAGAGTTTCATTATATTTCCAAATCCGAAGCAATCCATTAGATTTGAGCAAACAGGAATTTATTTAAAGATATCGCTTAGATAGAGAGGCATTTCTATTTTTGTGCGATAAGCTGTAAGCTGGCACACGAAACGTCGGGCTATCCCGTAGGGTTACCAGAAGTTTTTTCATTTTTATAAATATATATAAGAAATAAATAAATGCTGAAGAAATATATATAAAGAAGTAAGTAAATAAAGCTGTAACTTAATGATTATAATTCATTTTAATAAATTCTAAATGCTTGAATTTCAAGGAACCATTTTTGAACTGTAATGCAATTGAGTAATTATTTTGGAAAGTGTTTAAGTTCAATACTTTTGTCGACAGAAGTACACATGACATATGAGGCACTTAGAAGCAAAGGGATGTAAGTGACAAAATTGAGAATTTGGAGGTAACTAGTGCAAATGATAGAGGAAAGAGTTGTATGTTTTGTGGCAAAGAGATTATTATTAGTAAACCCAACAAATTCTGCTGTACAGCATGTTTTAGAAAAGCTACTACTTCATTCTGTTTAGAGGCGAAGGGATGCAAGTGCAATTACATCCGCTTGCCTGTTAACAAAAATTTGTTTCATACTTCATTTATTTTAAATACATAGGCAGACGATTTGTTTACAGGGAAAAAGATAAAGAATGCAAATTGGTCATTGAAAAAATTAAATATAGTCATTAAATCGTCGGTAGGCGTTTTTATTTCCTTTGCACATGTTTTAATAGCTTATATTTTTTTAAAAATTAAATTGTTCTAAATGTGTGATAAAGTTATTTCCTACCTAGCCTGCTGCTTCGCCATTCGTAAAATCCGACTACTGGAAAGAAATAGAAAATAGCATTAAATTAAACCCATTTAATGAGCAAAGAGAGGTATAGATTCTCCTCAAGGAAGATACAATTCAGTAAGAATAAAAACTATTTATTACCTTTGGAATATTCACTACATTTTACAGTATAGGTCCCCAATTTCGGAAACCTGAACTTTTTCGGAAAAAAATCGGCAGCTGAAGAAAAAGTTTTGTTTTTTGAAAAAAATATCGGGAAATGTTACGCACCGTTTTTTTTTTTTTTTTTGGAAATAAGCGTTTTAAAGACAACTGAAATAAAATGTAATGAACACGTTTAAAATTGGAAATGTGCTGTTTTCAAAAAAAAATATTTCGAAATTTTCTGAAAACTGTGTTTTTGCGATTAGAGTTTATATTTATTGTTGCTTTGAAAAACAAATCGGGAAATGTTTTGGACCGTTTTTTTTTTTTTTTTTTTTTGGAAATAGGCATTTTAAAGAAAAGGAAAATGAAATGTAATGAACATGTTTAACATCGGAAATGTCCCATTTTCAAAAAAAATTATTTCGTGATTTTCTGAAAAGGGTTTGTTTTTGCGATGAGAGTTTCTATTAATTGTTGCTTTAAAAAAAATCAGAAAATGTTTTGCATCTTTTTTTTTGCAAATAGGCTGTTTAAAGAGAATGCAAATAAAATGTGCTAAACATGTTTGGGATCGGAAATGTGCCGTTTTCAAAAAAAAATTTCGTGATTTTCTGAAAAGGGTTTGTTTTTGCGATGAGAGTTTCTATTAATTGTTGCTTTGAAAAAAATCAGAAAATGTTTTGCATCTTTTTTTTTGCAAATAGGCTGTTTAAAGAGAATGCAAATAAAATGTGCTAAACATGTTTGGGATCGGAAATGTGCCGTTTTCAAAAAAAAATTTCGCGATTTTCTGAAAAGGGTTCATTTTTGCGAATAGTTTTTCTTAATTGTTGCTTTAATTCTGAGCTAATATCATTATATTTTCCTTTTTTAATTTCTTGTAGTTTTCTGATAATTACTTTTTAAAATGAGCTCTAATTTTCGCGTGATACAGAACATTCACGAAATTAGAAAATCTGCGTTTCTCACATTTTCCCGATAGTCTGATCTTTTACTACAATTTAGTAGCTAGAGAATATCAAATCATATCAAAATTTGACAGATCTCTTTTATTTTATTGTTTAACTAAAGTGATTAAAATAACATCAGGATAAGTCTAGATGTATCGATGCTTTGCCTCGAATGTAAGCCTACTCCAACTTTGTTTTTTGTTTTAAATTTCACAACTTATAGGCGAGTATATACAATAAAAATGCTGTAAATGAGCAAAAGGCTAATAAAAAGTTCCAGAGCAAGCTATATGGGCTCTGATGCTACTTACAAAATTTTTTGAATGAGGATCCAAAATCCGGAAAATTCCGAAATCCGGAATGGTCGCGGCCCCAAGCGTTCCAGATTTCAGGTCCCATACTCAGGGCTGCCACTCTTCCATCCTGGAGACGGAAATCCGTCTTTTTACGATGATCCAAACGGAACTTTCCGTCACGCAAATTATTGGTTTAAAAAAAAATTGTAAAATAAAAATTATGGCTTGAAAAAATACTGAATATTCGCCCCCGTCAACTTGAATTGTTATTGAAATTAGAAAGAAGGAACAAAAGCAAACAATCAACAAAAATCGCTTTTGAAAAAACGAACCCTTTAAAAAAAATCTCGATCGAAAAATTGAATGCGAGCACAAACCCCTCAACTTGGATTGTTATCGAAATTATAAAACAATGAACCAGAGGTGATTGTATTCCGGTTATACACCAGAACTCCGGTGTTTTTCCGCATTGTAATACCGGAAATTCGGTATTTTCAAAATTTTAAAAATTACCGATATCGGCAATATTTTAAAAATTGTTTTTAATTTACTCCATATTTTCGACGATGCCGATTACTATTGATAATTGGAACAGAAGCATTTATTAATTCACATAAAAGGAAGAAAACATCAAAAAAAAAAAAAAAAACAAGGAAAGTGGACGTGAGCAGCGATGCCGCGGACGCGCTACAGCGCGTCAAATATGCAAAAATCGGAGACGGGAATACGAAAAAAATATATATATTGCGCGTCCCCCGGGACGCGTGATTTTCATCGCGGGAGAAAAAATAATTAATCGAGTAAAATATATAAAAAATCGATAAGCAAAATTATTTTTTGCTCGTCTTTGACCCGCATTTTTCTTGCAGCTTTTTTTATATGAAGAGAAGGTGGGAAAACGGCGCTGTCGCGGCTTAGGTAAGGGAAACAGGTGAACACTTCGGAGATTCAATGCATAAAGATTTCTTCAAGGATATAATCAGCCTGATGTTTAACAAGTTCGGAAATATGCATTTTTTTTTTAATTTGCCGTTATGAAAAGGTTTTGTTTTCGCGATTCAGAATTTTCGTAAAGTGTTCGTTTTCGTGATTACGATTTTTGCTGAGCTTTTATTTTGCATTAAAATAATAAACAAAATTTTACTATTTAATTTGTGCCTTATTGCATTCACTATTTAGAGAAAGAATGCTACACAGTTCATGTAATCTACATTGCGAAAAATTCGCGAATCTGGCATTCGTCTAAAAGTCAATGACTTGATTTTTAGCTTTTAAATATGGGATTTTTGTTTTAATTCTTTGTAGAATTATTATTGAATCAATTGCTAATTGCATTGGAAAAAAAAATTCTTGTCATAAAAGGTTTATTTTTCATTTATATCTCAGGAATGGTAGAGTTCCACAAATACCGGAAATTTTTTTCTCATTTTCCCTAAATTGTTTACCCTCATTTTATTTTTTTCCCTTTCAATTGCAACAATAAGTGGTTCAATTCTTGGTTAATTGGATCAATACTTTATTACGTAGGCCTAATTTCCATGTGCAAGCAAAGAAACGCATGCGTTCCTTTTTGCGCAATCTTTCTGCATCCTTTACGGGAATCGGATTTTTTTCATTTCACTTATTTTGTAGGTTTAATTAAGAAGTAAATAAATAAAAATTGTTCTTATTTTTTATAAAAATTTTACCGTTTATACTTGCGTATAAGTAGATTCGCATGTAATCCGAACCGCCAACTTTCAGACAAAGAAACGGAAACCGTCGTGCAAGTCGACCTCCATACTTTCAGAGAAATATCGGGAACGTTTTTTGCTGCTGATTTTTAGACACAAATTATTTAAAACGAAATGCAATGACAATCGGAAAGGTATAGTTTCAATTTGCGATTGCGATTTTTGAAAAGGATTCGTTTTTGCAGTTATGTCTCTTGTTAATTGTTGCTTTTATTCTGAATTAATAAAAATAAGTTTCTGCGCTTTAATTTCTTGCAATATTACATTTAAATTATTTTTGTTAAAACAAGCTCCACTAGATCAATTACGCAAAATTCGCGAATAATTTTGTCGTTTCTGCACTTTTTGCTAGAAGATGAAGGACACAAAAGACTGCAAGCAGTATTAAAACGAAAAATTATGCAAGATAATGAAGCAGCAAAAGCCGTGAATGATGCAGGAAATAATAAACTAAAGTGGGAAAAATAGAAGTATTAAATACATGTAAATAATTTTAATAACGTTTCTTTAACACTCTCATGATTATTTAGATCTTATTGCATTATTTTGTTTAATAATCCACCTTTTATTAAAATAGTACACGATTTTTTAAAACTATTTTTCTGTTTGTCCTATATTTTCTACATTTTCCATTGTGACCCCTAGTTAAAATAAGTAGTTTTATCCATTTCTGCTTGATCCCAGTATTTTTCATAAAGTACAACCTTAAAAGTACAATCACATTTTGTCTTATATGTCTGACATTACAGTACCTTAGTACATATTAAAAAGAATCAAGGTTCAGGATTTTTTTTTTTTAATTTCAGGAAATGCAAATTTTTACTGCTACCACCAATGATATCTTTAGAACCATGATATGCAGTGCCGGATCTAGTGCGGGGCAAGCTAGGGGCCCGCCTCCCGGGCGGCACTTTTGGGGGGCGGAGAAATCAGCAGTAATCCACAAAAAAAACAAAAAAAAAAAGACGACGAAGAATAAAGAAAGAAAAGAAAAATAATTAAGAGAATTTAGCTTTTGGAAGAAAATTAAAATCCTAGTTCAGCATTCCGATTTGATGATTGATCAGCTATTTTGCTAACGATTAAAACCAATGAATATAATTATTTATTTGTATTAACTGTTGGAAACTCTAAAATTTTAAGTAGGGGGCAGAAAATTTCGCAATGTCAAAATCTTAGAATTTAAAATTTAAAAAGTCAAGGTCCCTCCCCCTTGTAATCGTGAAATACCGTTTGCTATGCTCAAATGGTACCAATAATTTTTCTTTTACAAATTTTCAAAACATCCTTATGGGAAGGGAGGGGCGAGCTTGTAAGTGTCGTTCGAGAAGGCAGATACAGAGCTCTTCGATATGGGTACATCACACTGGGGAAAAATACAAGGTGGGATTTCCCACCTTGAAAAAAATGTTAAGTGGGATTTTTAAAATTTAAGTGGGAACTTTTCTTTTTGTTTTTGTCTTTAAAAATATTACTGAATTGTCCGATCATGATCCAAAACAAACTATGTAATAAAAAATGATTATCTAAGCTATGCTCAGCAAAGAAATAAACATCAACAAAGTGCACACAAAATGGATCCTTCACAAAATTCGCGATCGCAAAAATGGGTGCTTTATAAAACGTTAAGCATGAAAAAGATCCTCTGGTATTTTAGTTAACTAACCAAAATTCTTTGTGTGATTTTACAAAAAAATCCCAAAAACAAGCTTAATATTTTCTCTATTTTTTCTGATCATATGTCATTTCCCCTATTGATGTTTTTCAATGAAAACAGTATATTCTAGAAACCATCATTCTCTTGAAACCTTGGGACTAAGGAAGATTCCCTTTTGCAGTCCTTTTTTTGATTTTGTCCTCTGTGAATAGAATGAATGAAGATAAGTCTGCATTCACAAAAGGGTTAAATTGTTCAATAATCCAAAGGAATGAAGAAGTTGCCAATCTTTCCCCCATGTTATTATATGTGTGAAATAGGGTTCCTAGATTCTTTGTTCTTTTCATTTATGAGGATTAGATGTTAGTTGAAAACTAGCAATACTCCATTTAGTTTGTATTGAATTATCAGTTTAGAATAGTAGTTTCGTTTCGCGATGTTTTGAACGCGTTTAGTTGCGGGAACAGCGCGCAAACAAACATTTTTTGAGTGGGATGTCAAAAAATAGTGCGGGAATCGCGCGGCCTAGCGGGAACCCTGGCGTTAGAAAAAATGTGGGGTCCTGCCCCCTGGATAAAAGAAAAATGCCAATTTTGTACTGCATTTTTATGAGTAAAAGCGTTTAAATTTTTAAAATGTTTCTATTACGCTTCTTTTTTTTCCCCCCTAATACTTCTGCAATCCCAAATGTGTCTCCAAAAGGCTCAAAATGCACTATTTTGCATATAGTTTTCAAAATTTTTCCGGGGGAGAATTTTGAAATTCTCCCGGACCCCCTTCAATTGTCGGAATTTTATAGCTCCAGTTTTTGAAGTCTGGCAGCAGTACTACCAAAAGATTTAAATATATTGTGTGCTTCTTTTTCTCTCCCTGCGAAACTGTTTGATTAAATATATTGAATGATATTTTTACATCAGAAAGCAAGAATTTTAATCTCTTTTGAAGAAAATATTGGTACATTCAAATATGTGTGTATCTTTAAAAAGTCCGCATATTTGTAAAAAATTTACGTGATTTGGCTATTAATGTGTAGGATGAAAAGTTCAGTCTAAAAATTTTTGAAGAGTGGCACCCCTGCCCATACTGTATAAGGAACAATATTGAGGAAAACGATGCGCCTCCCCCTCATTAGGTCACAAGGCTTCTTTTTGAGAATATCTACTAATATTTTTGTTTCATGACTCATTGTGTATTAACAATCAGCAGAAAACAACTTAAGGAACAGCAGAACAAAATAAACGGATCAAAGCAAAACAATAAACAAAACAACAGATTAGGCTACAGTTAAAATAGCTTTCTCATTCAATTTTGTCATTAGTCAGCTTTAAAGTTCTGGCCAAGTGACAAAATTTTGCCAAGCGAGAAAAGCAGTCGATGGCAACCATACGCGTTTTGATTGAAGTCCAGAAAAGAAGTTGAATGCTAATATTCGATCAATTTGAAAATGGTAGAATTCAAGTTGAAAATTCTATCATTTTGGATTTGATGGAACACATTTCAGTTGAATCTTGGTCTAAGTCATAAATATGCCTGATGAAATTTCTGTTTTGGTATGCTATTTTGTTTGATGTTTATATAGTCACTTTTGGCTGAAATATATTTTTAATTTAGTTTTTATGTTAATATATTTATTTATTTTGAATCTAGAAACTGGAGCAGGGAAATAACGACATGAAGGAGAGGCACAGTAAGGACCGGCAAGTTAAGCGGCATCATGCACAAAAAGTAAACTTTTGAACTTTTAAATATATGTAACTTTTAATGCAATAATGGTCTAACCCCAAAATATTAATATTGGCATTTATAGGGGGGGGGGGGGAGGAAACTGAAAGGAGGTCTCTGTCATTCTTAAAAAGATTTTCAAGTGGAATTTCAAGCATCATTGGGTTTTTACTTCAAGTTCTATTTGGTATGATTGCTTTTAACACAATTAAATGAAATTTAAAAACAGAGTGGCTTATGCTAATTTTACACGGTGTTTGCAAAAAATACTTTCAACAAACGGGGGTAAACCGTATTTGTACAAACAGTAACTTTAGATAAATTGTATTAACAGTGAAAATTTTTCTATTCCATAATGTATTTTTATTTTAGTGCAATAACAAATCATGGTTCTTTGGTGACTATATTACCTTTCTCATAAATTTTTAATTTATTGCTTTAACTTTTTAATAGTTTAGGAATGGTTTTTTACTGGCAGGTCTCTAGAAATGACAGTGCAGGAAAGTTGGATTCCAATATATCCATTCAAATGGACTCGGAAGGCTTTAAAATTCCACCAGTTCCTGATAAAGTTCTTCATTCACCAGAAAATAAAAATGAAATCAACAGCAGTGTGGAAGTAGAGAAGCGAAAGAGAGTTTCCGATGAAGAGGGTGCGGGTACAACGAAAGCTAAAAGAAGAAAAGGTATTAGTCCTTTTAATATTCACTAATACTTTCTTAATTGCAAGCATCTTTTTTTTTATTTTTCAGATTTGATATGTACAATTCTCTGCTTTCTTCAGCAGAAAAATGAAGGACATCATCAAGCTTTGTTTAGTGTTCTTTGAATTATATTTTGGTAGAAATTTTATCATAGACTATATTGTGAAAGGAGAAATTAGGCTAAAATTGAAAGTAATAGACAAATATTAAGAGGAAAATATATCAACATTTGCCTATCAACATTGCCATTTGTATCCTTACTAGGTTCTTAAATAGGTTTCTAACAGTTTCCAATTTATATTAAAGCTAGCTTATCCCAAGTATATACATGCTTACTCAGGGGGCTAAACTTCAAATTTTCGAGTGGTAGGAAGACTGCCTTCCAAGCTTAATATATCAAAGGGATTGCAATATTTTGTAAGGAAGAAAAAAAAAATTGTGATAATAATATCGGCAACTTTTAATATAAGTGAAAAAGTTCATTTTCACCGAAATTTTTTGAATCTTCTGCTGGGGAGAGATTCCTGCCCGTTCTATTTTCAAGGATAAGATCTGAGAAATTTGGGTGGGAATCCCTCCACCCTGCTCTAACGTTTAGATCCTTAACTTTATTTTGACTTTACTATATTGATGTTATAGATTGGATCCTGTTTCAGTAATACTCAAATTACTAATCTATAAAAGGAAATGTTCTAACAGTGGTTCTTTAACTGTAGTAGGCAAACTGAAAGAAAAAACCTTTTACTTCTGGTCTGCTTAGTTTTGATTATTTTGCCACAATTAAATCACATATTGTGGAATTAAGATCTGTTGCCAATTTTATTGTGCCTTGGCACATTATTATGATAGTAATTTAAGTTTATATTCTTTTCTATGTGATGTCGGGGAATGTCACAGTACTTGTCGAAAGAAAATAACAGGAAACTCTAATTAAATGTTTTGGAGACTGAGTTATAGTCCCATTTTTAACTCTTGTTACAGTTGCTTCATCTACCTAATGCCGATGTAAATTTAACTATAGTAGTTATTTAGTGACTGAGACATAATTTTACTTAATAGTTTCATAAATATAATTTTTTTTTTGCTGAAATTTTGAACGTAAAGATTAATTTTGAACATATTGAAGAGCCTGTTTTGGCTAAAGAAATTTGTATACTTTGAATATTTCTTTCATGGAGCTTTTTACTATGTTTATCTTTAATCCTCTGAAATGTATAGCTGTTTTATAAAAATGAAAATATTTTCTCTTAAAAATTAATTTTTTCTTTTTTCAGAGGAAACATCTGAGAGTCATGGTGTTTCTGTTCCACATGATCCAGCTAAAGACAACAGAACTGTTTTCCTTAGTAATTTATCTTATCAAACTGATGAAGAAAAAATTAAAGAATGCTTTTCTAAAGTATTTGAATTTTATTTTATTTGTGTTTTCAAAAATCTGTTCCCCATCTCCCTCTTTTTTTGAGTGATTTTCTTATTGAAAATGATATAGCTCATGTTTATTTTTTAACACATTTTTGAAATAAGAATTAATTTTGATACATATATTTTTTGCATGCAGAGTATTTCTTTAACGTAAGCAAGTTTACACAAATATTTTCTAGAGATTTCTTCAAGTAATAAAAAATAAAAGTTTGTTTTATATATCGATTGGATCAGTGGTGCAGCGGGGGGAAAAAAGATAAGGGGAATGCTTACAGATATAAGCATAAGTTGTTGAATTGAAAACCTGGGGAGACACTTGTAGATCATTCCATTGAAGTGATCCAAAATATTTTACCACACATTTTTATTTTTCTTTCAAGTTTGAACCATCCTCTGTATCTCTCAAGATAACTAAAAAGACAAATTTTTAGATTTTTATCTCTTTCAGTTTTTTAGTTATCAGACTTTGATTTTGAAACCACATTTTTTCATATATGCTTGAATACAAAATGGACCATAACTCATCACGAAACAAACTAGAAGAGGGTGTCAGGTCATGGAAGTAAGAAAAAAAGTCACGAAAATTACGAATAGAGTGGTCCTCTCAGAAGAAATAGGATATCCACTATCTGACGGGTCTTTAACTATTCAGAATTCAGCCCTGCCCTTGCACAAAATACTGGTGGTGCAAAATGTCAAATTTGATTTTTTAAATTTTATTAATTAAAATGTTTTGATAATATGTAAATTACAAACTTACTACATATTTAGAATGGAAGTTGCGTGTTGTGTACAAATATTTATAAAATTTAAGTTTCAAACATCAGAGCCAGATCGCTGGTAGGTATATACAGTAAAGCCCTGTTAAAACACAGGTGTCGGGGGACATGCTTGGCACCCATGTTATAGCATATCCGTGGTATAGTGAAACTATACTACGGAACCATATTCATGAAATACTACTCCCTTTTGTTGCATCATTTTTAATTTTATCAATTACTCGTAACTTTCCTTCTATAGTATAATTTTTTCTTTTCTTCTTTGCTGTCATTTTATTCACTGTAATTACTGTGCAAGAAGCACACGCGTCTCAACTGTGCAATCAGTCTATCTAGGTCCTAAGAAAAAATTAGATTTGGAAGGGGAGGAACGCACTTCTCAAAGAAACAATGCCTTAAGTCTGCATACACTGGAGAATATGTTTACTTTCTGAAATGCGAAAGAATCTGGAATTCAAAGGTTGATAATGCTATGGGTGGGAGGATGGGAGCTCTGAGGCTAGAATATTTGTCTCTCATGCTGGCTTTATTTACAATGGTAAATAAGGAATCACCTTCAAATGGCAATGATAAAGGGATAAATGTCGGGGGACATGATAGTCACCGGGGTATATCCGATTCCGCGGTATACTGAGGCACGGTATAACGGGGTTTTACTGTATACATCATACAGGGGATGGCGGACATCTGATATCCAGCAGAATCAATATCCGATGTATCACCAAATAGTCCTAAAAATGTCACGGAATCCCTTTTGAAAATCTGTAAACGCCCTATATAGATTGGGTAAAAAGCCTTCTGAAATACACTGAACGCTGTTTCATGTGATGTAAATAATACTGTTTTTTTAAGTTTGCAAAATTTCTAAAATTAATTCTGTTAACTTTTTTTAATTTCTATTATTTTGTTCTGAAATACCTCCCCCCAAAACTAAAGTTTTGTAATATACTAAAATGAGTTCTTTATTATATTGTTTAAATATGATTAATATAATATTAATAATATTCAAAATAAATAGCGTACTTTGATTACGATAACTAATATTACATACTGTACAGTAGATTATTCAAAGTTATTCGGACCATTTGCTTGTGAAGAATAAAAATTTTTGGATAATTAATAAGGATTCAATTTTTAAACCATGCAGAATTATATGTTATTTCTTATTACAAAAGTTGCTTAGTAGAAGTGAAGCTACAGTAAAATAAAAACAAGAACATACAAGGTGTGGCTATTAAATAACGAGACTGAGGCTGCTACAGAAAAAGTGCGCATGCGCCACACGTCAGGTACCGACAGGTGTTATCCTGAAGCCTTCTCTTTCGAATACAATACACCTCGCTCCTGTAAACGAATTAGTATAGCTGTAGCCTTTGTTTGTATTAGGAGTTGTTTTTCTGCTTATGGTATATTGAAGGTGATAACTAATAAAAATACAAGGTGGCTATTAAATAACGAGACTGATGCTGTAAAATATTTTCTTTTAATTTCATATATTTTTACTAGTTGTCACCTTCAATATACACCCCTCCTCTATCCCTACATCGCTCCATGCGGACCTTTCATTGTTCGAAACAGTGCTGGAAGTCTTTTTGTGTCAGGTCCTTCAGGACACGTGCCGCTTTCTCCTTCACAGCTTCAACGGACTCGAATCTTGTTCTTTTTAATACAGCTTTCACTTTAGGAAACAGGTAATAGTCGCAAGGCCCAAGATCTGGCAAATAAGGTGGATGGTCCAACACTGGGATGCTGAACTTGGATAGAAAACTCTTGACTAACGATCCGGAATGAGGTGGTGCATTGCCTTTTGGAGAACCCATGACTTGTCCTTCCACAATTAGGGTCGTTTTTTCCTTATTTTCTCACGGAGGTCAGCAAGAACTTGAAGATAGTAATCCTAATTAATCGTTTGACCTCCAGGAACCCAGAAGTAACACAATCCCATGAATATCGAAAAAGCAGTCATCATTGCATTGAATTTTGATTTGCTCATTCGAGCTTTTTTGGCTCTCGGTGAAGATGGGCTCTTCCAATGCATGAATTGGCGCTTCGTTTCAGGATCATAAGTAAAAAACCACGATTCGTCACATGTTATTATCTTTTCCAATACGTTTGAGTCATTTTCAATGGCTTTCAAAGTGTCAGTTCGAACGTTTTTGCAAGCTTCATGCTGTTCAAATGAGAGAACTTTAGGCACCATTTTGGCACACACCTTTTGCATGTTAAAATTGTTGTGTAAAATCAGTCGTACGGATTCTTTATCAATTCGTACAGTTTCAGCAATTGCACGGAAACGTAGTCGACGGCCAGCTCGAATGAGATTACCGATTTTTTTCGATGTTTTTATCAGTTTTTGACGTGGTAGGGCGTGAATCATCTTCAACCTCTTCCCTGCCATCTTGGAAACGCTTGAATCACTCAAAAAAGCGTGTACGCGACGAACATTCATCCTCATACACTTCTTTTTATAAATTAACAGTTTCAGTTGCAGTTTTTCCAAGTTTCATGTGAAATTTCGCAACAATTCGTTCCTTTACTGCTACACTTAACATTTTCCCGGCGAAGCAGAAAAACAACTCCTAATACAAATAAAGGCTACAGCTATTCTAATTCGTTTACAAAAGTGAGGTGTATTGCATTCGAAAGAGAAGGCTTCAGGATAATACCTGTCGGTACCTGACGTTTGGCGCATGCGCACTTTTTCTGTAGCAGCCTCAGTCTCGTTATTTAATAGCCACACCTCGTATATGAAATTAAAAGAAAATATTTTACAGCATCAGTCTTGTTATTTAATAGCCACACCTTGTATATTAGTATTCGAGTAGTGTGTATAGTTAATTGAGTGCTATTCAAATTAAAGATAATTGCTTCTTCAAAACAATTTTTAGAAGTTATTAAGTGGAGCTAGGAAAATTTGTTTTGTTTTTTAAACTAGTTTTATTTACAGTGAAGTCCCAATAATCCAAACAGGTAATCCAAAAGTTTCCTGAATCCAAAACCAAAATATATAAGTCTAAAGCATATTTTTTAGTATTTAAGAGGACTAAAGTTACAACAAAACCGTAACATGAATTATATTTCTAAATATTATAAGAAAATTCAAAATTAGACAATATACTGAACTTATTCCTGAACTACATGAGTTTAATATGTTAACTTTTCTTGTGGACTTGGAAAAATGCCGAATTACACCTTTGACAATAAGAAAAATAGGTCCACTGAGACCGATTCTTTCAAAACTATTTTAATGATCTGTTTATAATACAGTGAAACCTCGATAACTCGACACCCCAAGGGGACACGAAAACATGTCGAGATAAGCGGGTGTCAAGTTACCGAGGTTCCGTAATTTCAATTGCTAATATTGGTTTGCATTGTTACTTATTTACCATTCAAGTTATAAAATCCGATTCCAGTGAATAAATTATCCCCGTTTATTATTTATCTATTATTATTATTTTAAAAAAGTTATACATTACATCAACTCAAAATACCTCATGTGAAAAAATCCATAATTTTGGTTTGTTTTTAACAAATGTGAATATAGTGTTTCGAGCTATTCCATATTCTTTAGCTAGATCTGTTTGAGTCCTTTCAAGTTCTTTTTAAAATTTCTACCTTCGATTTCAAGCTTAAAGTAGTCAGTTTACAAGGAGCCATTGCGAACATGTCTACTGATTGACAAAGATAAGAGCAAATGGCAAAAACAAAAAGCATAAAGCACGGCTATTCCAGCTTTCAGTGATTGTAAGTGTTATCGCATGAGCGCATGTGCGAAGTGTGTTTGCACCTTTTCATAGACTGCAGTCACTCTCAAGCAGTGACTGACAAGATAAAGAGAGGTCACCTTGACCACCTCTACGAAGAGCATGCTTATTGTTGGGTGTTGGGTTTCTGACTCCCCAGAGTACAAGGGGAATAGGGGAATCTTCCAGGAACACTTTCGATAAAAGAATTGAGTTATGGACAAAGAAACATCACTGTAAAATTCTGAGAATTGTACACCGTGAAAAAATACCGGAAGAAAAAGTAAGTAAGAATACAAAATGGAGGTCGACTTATAGGGGTTCCTTGAAATTGTATGTCGAGTATGAGA
The DNA here is from genome assembly GCA_038502835.1 of Octonoba sinensis. Classification (NCBI taxonomy): domain Eukaryota; kingdom Metazoa; phylum Arthropoda; class Arachnida; order Araneae; family Uloboridae; genus Octonoba; species Octonoba sinensis. The sequence continues at coordinate 7,347,836 of CM076606.1, read as the reverse complement.
GTTTTTCACCCATTGAAATTAGCATTGGGCCAACCATAAGGTACTGAAATGTTGACTTACCGAGGTAGTCGACTTATCCGCGTGTCGAGCTACCGAGGTTCCACTGTACTTGTTATCAACAATCTTTAAAACGGACCTTTTAAAATAAATTGTAACCACATATAATGATTTTTAAGTTCATTTTAAGAATAATTTTGTGTAATTTGAAAAATCTGTTCATCTTCATAGCTTCTAGTCCAGGGGTTGGCAATCCGTCGTTCGTGATTGATTGGTCTATTGCAAGCTCTTTTTAGGGTTGATCGCAACAGCATTTTCGGACAGTTTATAGTTTAAAAAATTAACTTTTTAATTAGAAGGCGAATTTATTCTTTTTTTCCCCTCAGCACATGTTTATTAGTTTGTCAGACCATTCACCGGACCTAAAAAAACTTGCCAATAATATGGAATGTCAGTCGTTACAGTAACTATGCTCCCAGTGAGAGTTAATTGAAGAATACCGGCACTTCACATATGTGTTTTGGTTAAAAAGATAACAAAACAAAAACTAACAGTTTATTTTATCAAATTTAAAAGAAATAATATATTAGTAATAGTATTGTTTTCATGCGAGTTAACGGTGGTAACATAATATTATTTTCGAAATTTTAAAGTAGGTATTTTATAAGCAGCAAAAATTAACCTACAATTTGAAGACAGGCACAGCCTCAACATGCCCTAATAATAGTGTATAACCCCCGCCCCCGATCTTCCTGAGGCTTCGGCTAACAGGTAGTGGCCGGGTGGGGAAAAGACGATCTTGGTGTTCGCCAAACTTGGAAAATAGATCTTCAGTCAATTTAGGTTGCCGACCGCTGATCTAGTCCCTATCATTTTGGATTATCAAGACTCTGCAGCATTGGATAAAATGTATACATAGAGATAAACAAAACCCATACAGCCCTTTAGGGCTTCTCTCATTTTGTACCTATTTACTTTTTCAAACATTTTATTCTTATTACAGAAGTTTATTGTTAGATATTCTTTATCTTTATTTTTTTAAAACTTTTTTATAGTTATATATTTTTTTTATTTTTATTTTTAGGTAGGAGAATTGGAGGGGGTAAGGTTAGTCAAAGATTATAAAGGTCGATCAAAAGGATTTTGTTATGTAGTTTTCAAATCAGAAGTAAGTTTAAAATATTTTATTCATATTATATTATAATTGATATATATATTTATGTGTCAGATAATAGTAATTATCTGTTCTACTATATTTGACTTGCACTGTCACAATAATCAAAGTTAAAGCAGTATCTGCAAAGGTTTTCACATTGTAAGTTTTTTTTTTAATTTCAGCAACATGTTGGTTTTAAAAAATGGCTGGTCTGAAGAAGACTTCATTAGTTCAAGATAGGAAACCTTTTCTTTTGCTTAAAATTTTTTGATTTATGTTTTCTTCAAGACCTACTTTCCTGTAAAAGTAAAATAAAAAGTATTAAGGAAGGTTTAATGTATCGTAAAAATACTATTAAAAAAAAGTCGAAAATGTGTCAAGTAATAAAAGGAAAATTGAAAAATAAAAAGATTGAAAGTGCGGTAATTTTAATGGAGAAAATGTATGTCTGTCTATCCTTACACATAGTCTAATCCTCCCCCCCCCCCCCCCACCCAATAACTTAAGAGTTGGATTCGAAAACTTTTGTTTGCTTTCGAAAGATCTCGGCGTTGACATAAAAACTTAACATAGCGCCTACGGGGTGATTTCAATCCTTTGTAAATCATGATCTTACAGATGGATTCACTTCAAACAAACACTACCGGAAGGTCAATGAGCTTATGACGTTGACCATGTAGAGATTAATTCATCTAGGATTAAACAATACTATTTTCCCATGAAACTTTATGATCTGGATTTTTCAGTGAAACAAAAATGAATTAATAAATAACTGAATGAGGGAATGAATTAATAATAACTGAATGAATGAATGAATGAATGAATGAGTAATTGAATATGTATTAACAGCTGAAAAAAGGTATATTTGAAGTAATTAAGAACTAAAACTAAGTGATAAAGAGTGAGAGATGGCTAGATTATAACTCAGAAGTTGGTGTATACGGGGAAGTAGGCTGGTCTAGCTCTAGATGGAACTTCTTGTTCAGCTCTGACACAATGCCAAGCAAAGCAAGAGAAGAATGTCTTTCCTATTGCTAATTAATTGTTGAGAGTAACTCACAGTTTAGAGAGAAAATGTTACTCATAAACTCAAACCAAAGCAAAACAAAATTGCATTTGAGGATGTTTCATTTCATTGCATGAGCTTCTTTAGAGTCAACAGTGTAAGTGGCCCATCAAAAGTGGCTTAGGATGTATTTTAGTGGTTTACATTTGGTAAGATTTTTTTTTCAATGCTCTGAATTACCAAATTCCTTTTCATGTATGGCATTTCAAAATGGGGATAAAATCTCTTTTTGAAAATGCTATGAATCAGGAGGCACATATGCTGAATAGTTCAGTCTTATTTGCAAAACAGTCATCTTTAGTAAATTAGGGAACATGCCTGGGAAATTATTAATAGCATGATTTCTTTATATTTGTTTTAGAAATAAAATAGAATTATAATCTTAAGTAAATTAATGATCTGAGTAATGTTAAATCAAAATTTTAAGGCTGCTTTTCAAATCATTTATTTATTCATATGTTAATTTACTTTTATTATTTAATTTTATAGGAAGATGCCAAGAAAGCTTTGGCAAAAGATCGTGAAATGTTTGAAGGCAGGCCTGTGTTGGTGTCTCCTTGTGAAGACAAGAAAAATAAATTATCTTCTCAATCTAAGTTTAAGGTACGATTTCCAATGAACAGTCATCCCATTCATAATTTTCAAAACTTTATTTTAATCTTATCTTCAGTTTTAGTGAAGGTCTTATTTTTCTCCTTTAGTTTAGCCTTGGCCTAGAAAGGAAGAAACTTTTTATAAAAAATCTTCCTTTTTCAACCACTAAAGAAGACTTAGAAAATATGTTTAAAGAGGTAATTATTTTTACATTGTGTTTTTAAAGGTTAAGGCTAATTGCTAAATATTGCCTTCACACTGTCATTTGGCTAGGGAAACACATGTGCATTAATGCGGAAATTTTCAATGTTAATTTGCGAGTACATGTTTCAAAGAGTAATTATAAGCAAATTTTTTTGTTCAACTTTCAATGAATTTCGTAAATTCTTATTTTAAATTATTATCCGAATTTAATTTATTGCCTAGTATAGTTGATTTGCATTTCATTTTTGAACCAGTCCATTTCAAAACAGGCAAGCAGCTCTGAATAGTATCAGGTACCATCACAATTTTTTTTTCCTTTTAAATTTACAGTAGTTACAACTAATGAACAAATAAACTACAATGGAATATCATTTAAACAACGCCGAAGAGACTATCAAAAACCGTCGTATAAACGATCATGTTGTGTAAGCCAGTGGTTCCTAACCTTCTTCTCCTTGTGAACCCTTTCTAAGATCCGAAAGGAAATGGTTAACCTCCTTCTGCAGTTGTTAGTAACATGTGAAAAAACTATAAAATGTGCTTACTGATTCATTTTCCAGCACAGTAGTTCATAACAAGAAATGAAAATACAATTACAAAACATCTAAGTTTAAATAATAACTAATGTTACTTTTTCATTACTTGTTCTTTTTGAATTATTAATAGGGCAGTAAACATATGTATTTGAAAAAAATATCTATCGTAGAAAATTATTCTCCCAATAGAGAAAAAAAAGTTGTGGAATGGCATGAGAAATGTGTGTTGAAAATTTAGAATTAATCAATAAATACCGTTTGGTTCCACTTTCGGGTTGAAATGCAAAAAATTCACAAAAGTTGGAATGAAGTGTGATAAATGAGAGTACAAAATTTAAATTAATGAATGCATATTCTCCGGTTTCAATTTGTGATCTGTATATGAGAAATTAGCTGAAAATAGAGGAAATTCTTATCCTTTAGTCAATTTTCATATTTCTGACTCCTTTTGCGCTCTAACGAGGAAAAAGTAGGAAGTTGTAGGAGAAACTAAGTTCAAAATTTAAAATAAATCAATGAATATCTTTCAATACCATTCTGAGATTCGAATTTTTGAAATCAGGTAACAGTAGAATGAGTGCATTTCAAATTTTGTACGTATGCTTCCAACGCCAGTCCAAAACTTTTACGCTTTATCAGGAATTTATTTAAAAAAAATTATTTTTACGTTCCGTCCTAATACGTATGTAAATTTATTACTTCGTTTTTTCTTCTATGGTAACAATAGGGAATTCTTCCATTGCAATATTATTTTCACGAACCACTGGTTGGAAAACGCTGGTATAAGTGATTTATCTTTCTGGCTGAATCATAGAATTGGAACTACACTGAAACGTTATATAAATTTAAACATTGTATAAATGATTGTCATACAAATGATACTCTACTGTATTTAGAAAGGATTTGCTTAGAAGCGCCTCCCCCCCCTGTTTCAGTTTTATCCTTTTAAAATTCACACGACAAAATCAGCCCTTAAAAAAATCAGCGAAACTTCATCTCGAAATGGGCAGAGTATTAGACGGGGAGGAGGGGGGGGGGGGTGCTCAACTGATTTAATTAACGTTTTTTTTAAAATAACTAATCAACACTAAGAATATGCTATCGTTTTTGTTTATGTGTCAAATTACAAATTCATAAAGATTGTTCCTTTTCCTTAAAATATAATTGAGTTATAATACAGTAAGTATTATAACTCAGTAACAATCATTGTTAGTTAAAACGTAATAAAATTAAGTTTTTTTTTTGTAAAATATCTTTTTAACTGAAACAATAAAGCTTATTTCCCAGACACCTAAGATAATTATATCTTATATGTTGTTTATTTAAGAACATATAAGATCTTTAAGAGAGAACTCTCTTTTTTTCTATTACTATTATTTTACTTTCAAAATTATGTCTATATAATTATAAGAAAATTAATCCATTTATTGCTTGATCAACAAGGCAATAGAGTTGTATGTTTTCTTGTAACTTATGAAAAAATGCTGACAACTTCATTTAAATACAATTTTGTTTTTAGTGTATGTAGTGCTATTTTTACATAGATATATTAGCTGTTGCGCTCTGTTGTTGTCATTTAAATACGTGTTATTTCAAAGAAAGGAACAAATAATGAAGTAAAATACTATAACCTATTTTTTCCCTCGAGCTATATTACATTGCTATTTAGTTCACAAACATTACAATATATAACTTTACAGTAATTAAGATGTTTCATAAACAAATTGTCCTTTGGCAATGTCTCTGAATTTGTCTAATAGACGGTCCTTTTTAGTTGATCTAATCTGCAGGTAATTGCCAAAGAAAACAAAAAAAAAAAAGGTTTTTAGGGTGTACCAGCACAGAAATAAATTTGTCTTTCAATGTTAAATTTTTTGATTACCTTTACTGACTATGATGGAAGCTTGGCTGGTCATATGCTCGTTGTATCGCCAAGAATTGCACTAATGTTTCAATATATTAAATATTAATTTCATTATAATTTCACACACAGACAATTAAAAAGCAAAAAGTAAAGCCTTCAAAGAGTGGGAAGGGGGGAGACTCCAAGTGTTCAAATTGTCCCCCACACTTCGAACAAACAAAAAATGCTGCAAGCTTTTGTAGTGAACTTTCCAATGGTACCAAATTTGAAACAATGCTGTAGTTTTTTCATGTAGTAAAAAGCAGTTTTACAGCTTTAAAACTGAAATTCAACAATTTAAAACATATTCGAAATGTTTCTAGCATTTGAAAGCCTACCTACAATCATCCCCTGGTGCCAAAGTACCTCCGTGCCAAATTCAGTGGTGATCCAATGTAAATTGGGGATTTCTATTGGGAACATACGTAACAATACTCTAGCAGTTGTATGATACTGATATTGTTGAAATTCTAAAGGAAGAAAAATGTCTTTTTTTCATTGAAAGATTAATTAAAAACAGCGAGAAAAAACTCAAATATTTTAAGTTTTTGAAAAATTTTAATTTAGATTTGTATTTCTTTTTTAGTATGGTTCTTTGAAAGAAGTGAGATTAGTTACTTATAGAAATGGACATTCCAAAGGTCTGGCATACGTTGAATATCAGGATGAGGTTTGTGGCAGTTTGTGTTTTCTTTTCTGACTCTATTCATGACCTTAATTTGTAATTAATCTTTCAATCAAATTGTTAAGTTAGAACTGCCATCATTTTTGCTGATTTAAATTACATCTATATACAGGGCTGGTACTTTTCCGGCCGTAGGCCGAAACTCCGGATATTTTAAGGCTTTTAAGTCCGGAATTCCGGATTTCTAACTTTTTTTTAGCGCTATCCTTATGTTTTTTGAAAATTTTGTGAAATATGTTAAGTTAATTTGCAAAATGTGATGAAAAATTTTTCATAGGTTTTATCTGTATTTTGTTTGGAACTGTAAGATGGAAGTTATGCAGTTAACAGTGCATTCAGAATGTTCGTCAAAGATTAATAGATCTGTGAATACATAAAAATTTATTCAATTCTTACAAAAGATGTACCTGCATTTTTATGTGACAAATGACGATTCAGAATATAACTTTTCTTTACAAATAGTAATAATACCGTATATATACATATAATAGCTTAAAACCTTGCTTCAACATTAAAGATTCCGCAAATTAGTTTCAGGATTTTTTGGGGAGGGCCAGTACCACCCCTGTATATAGTATGACTAAAATGAAAATATTAAAGCCTGTTAAGTGACTTATGATGATTCAAAGTTAAGTGTATGCTGTCAGTGGTTTTTAGTAGTCATTTTTTCAATGGGGTGTTTTTATTTTTGAACCTAAAGTTGTTGTTCTTGTTTGTATCATTTTATGTGTTATTTAAATAAGACAGGGAGATGCATTGGTTATCCCATTGCATTGGTTTAATATATCATTTTATGAGTAAAGTAAGTTTTCTTTCAAATATTGTCAGTATTAAAAAAGCTTTATGCATGTTTTATTGTTTTAGGCATCAGCATCTAATGCAGTTGTTAAAATGGATGGCACTCAAATAATGGATCACATCATATCGGTAGCTATAAGTAATCCTCCGCCCAGGCGACCTAAAAAAGAATTTTCCAATGTGGCAATTTCCGATTCTCTTGGTGGCGGCTCATCTGTTAAAGGACCGTAAGTACTCTTTTTTCCCTTGAACTTTTTCAGAATGCAGAAAAATTTATACCAAGGTGCGCTGTTGTTTCTTTTCCCCTTTTCTTTATTTGCCGTAAAATACTGAACAAGCACCCCTTCCTTCCTCTTCCTTAAATTTCTTTTTGGGTGAAAATACCAAATATCCACCCCTCTCTACTTGGATTGCTATTGAAATTATGAACAAAAAACAGAAGCAGAAGATTTGCATAGCCAAAAACTCTTCACACAAAATCATGATTGTTAAAATTAGTATTAAGATTTGACGAAAATGAACATTTTTTATGTTAAATTAGTGCATTAGTTTTTATTTTCATTCTTTTCAAAATGTTTATTTGCAGCTTTCATGCTATTTTTTAAACAATATGTTTTCAAAATAGCACAAGACATTTAGGTGCTAAAGATTTTTCAATTTTACTAGTTCAAATGAAAATAGAAAATATTCGACCTGAAGTGAATTATTTGTTATAGTTAAATAAACGAATAAAACAAAATAAAAATGCAAGGCATTAAAGCTTCTCTGCATTAAAATCTAAAATCAATTTGATTCACTTATTTAGATAACATTCAACAAAATTATTTATTTATTTATATGTTTTATTTCTTCTTGGAAGAATTTCTGATTACATGAATGATTTCGATGAACTTTTACTGTGTGCCTTACTGTGTGTTTTATTAAGAAGGGATCTTTTGATAAAGTACTGCTTTGACTTGCACTTTTTAAGCACCTCTTCCCACATTTTTGTGAGTTTCGTGAAAATTTAGGAGAGTGCTTATTCGGTATTTTACTTTTTATTTAATTTTTACTCTATGGCTCCGAGACTTCTCATCTTCTCAAGCGATCAAAACTTTGTTCAGCAGCATTGGCTGATGTGAAAACGCAAAGATAGCAGTTGTCAATATAAAAATGCTTGCATTTTTTGAAAGCACTTATATTAGTGGTATTGTTTATAAATGTAGAGCAGGTTTTTTAAGTGTAGATGCAGCATTCTAATTAAAAAAACAGAACAAAAACTTTTAAGTTTTAATTGAATTAAACTCATTTAACATATAGGCTTATCCTTCATTTGCTTAAGTTTAAAAAATGCTTGGATGCTTCATAAATTGGAATTCCAATTATTAAAGTAACCAAGTGCAATGCATTAGCTAATTGGTATTCCTTAAAAAGCATTGAAAATAACTTCTCAACATTGTCACTTTTTGGAATGGAAAACCTATTTTTAGCTGTAATTTTAGTTTTGTCTTTCTTAAACAAGATCCCTATCAGTAAGAAATTTTGTGTGACTAAAAACAAACGTAATCTGTTTTATCTGGAGTGGTTTATTTGAAAAATTACTAATTTATTGACAAAAGCAGTGGCCTAATGCACTCCATAAATTGCTACAGATACTAAAAAACAGATAAGCAATAATTACTTACCATTCAAAAAATAAATAAATACATAAAAAATAATAATAAAGAAAAAACACGCTGTTTAGTGAAGGTTCATATTTCAAGGTAAACTTCTATTTTAACCATCCCTGAATCAATTTTGATCAGTTTTCTCATGATAGCTATAAGTAAGTATGAGCAACTGGAACATATATTTTGACAAGCTTTGTTGTTATCTTTTATACATATATATATATAAATATTTCAGATAATTCAAAGACAGTTATCTATAGAATGTTAAAATTTTGTACTTGGGACTTTTACAATATCTATTTCTACATCTTCCTTTTTTGGTTGTTCATCTGGACATCCCCATTTACATATGAGGTGGAAAAAAAACATACTTGTGCAAATCGATGTTTTTGGAAATGTAGTTAGTTCAATTTCATAATATGGGATGTCATATACCTTTATTCAAGGATCCCATGGCTGCGCCAATTGCGCAAAACTGCGCCAAAACGATTTTTCTGCTACATGCTTCTACAAAATGCGTTTTTTCGGAAAATTTGCGCCAAATAGCGATTTTCGGAAAAAATCGGAAAAATTTTTGATATTATATTTTTTTAACTTTAAAATCGACATCATTCGATACATTTTTCCTTTAGTCAACTAATTTTTACCTTTGAAGCAGTTTATTAATGAATATTAGCTCTACCCTCTTTTAAGAACATCAAATATAGATGAGAAAATTGAGCAGAATGAAGTGATGTATCCCGCTTGTAGAAGAAACAATGATACGATTTCTAATATTTTGTAGTATTATATAGAGAAAAATCATTCCTCTTATTCTATTTATGTTGAACATTTTATTTAGTAAGTTTTTCTTGAAATAGATAAAAAAGTTTAATTTCATGGAACGTGAAAAAATAAACTTATCGTTTTGCCTCAATGCACTTTGTTTTCTAATGTTTAGGAAATACTAATCAATGTGAAAAATCAATAACAGAACAGATGTTTAAAAGATTGCTTCTCCATTATAACACTTTTTTAAAATTCCTTAAGCCTACTTTACACGTGCAAGCAAAGGAGCGCATACGTTCTACAATCTTTTTGCATCCCCTATAAAAATCGGATTTTTTTCATTTTCAACTATTTATAATGTTTCTTCTTAAAGTAAATAAATAAAATGTATATTTATTTTAAATAAAAACATTGTTTGAAAATATATATTTGTTCCCGAAAGTGTTTAGAGGTGGACTTTCAAACGCTGTAAAATTAAACATTGAATTTCCGCTTTTTTTCTTTTCTCATTACTCTTTAAGCTCTGGAATCTATATCACATAACCACAAGCAATTCAAAAACATAAATATAAAGAACAAAATAAATAGAAAAATTAGTTGTTAGAAAATCATTAAAAAAAGCATGTTTATCTTAATAAATTGAGGATCTTTAGCAAATATGTTAAGCAATATTATTGAAGAAATGGACATTTTGTTGTGGATGAACGACCTCCTAAAAGTGCACTTGCTTAAAGTTTCAATTTTTTTAACTAGATTTGAAAGTTATGAAATTTTCACGCATTTCCTCTTTCTTTTAATTCAATTTAGTTTCTTTCAGCATCCAATTGCTGTAACCCTAGGACTTGAAATTTAATTGTAACTATTACACAATTTTTGAAAGATATAAAGATAAATTGTTGGAAAAAAATAAATAAATAGTTAGCCTATTAAATTATCAACATATAATAAGAAATACATTTTGTCTTTCTATTATAGAACTGAAAAATATAATTTGGTTCTTGAATTTTCTTGCTGCAAAATTATGAAACTTGGCAATTTACTTTTAGTGCCATTAATTACTTCCAAAGCATCAAAAGTGAGCATTTAGGATCGAAATTTAAAGGAATATTTCTTAATCAGAAAAATAATAAATATTACTGCAGGTAGAAAATAGGACCGACTTTAAATATATTTTTTGATAAAATATGAAATTAGATTTAATTCTTTCAAAATTTTACTGTTACTATAATCACAATGATTATACCTAAACAAGTACCATTTAAAAAACGAATTTTAATTAATGCTAAATAGTTTAAAATAGTTGAACCTTTCATATTAGTTAGTTTTTGCTTATTTTCTTGAAAGAATAGTGTTTTAGCTATTAAACAAAAAAAAGAGAGAATGCAATAATTTTTGAAAAGAAGAAAATTTTAAGCTTTCTTCCAACTATTCTTAACCATTAGAAGAAGAAAAAAACAACAAAACATTTTTTAAAATAATCTGTTTCTTGAGAAAAGTTTTGAAAAACTCCCTTATAAGGGTTATAGGTTTTATTAGTCTTACTTTTTGAATAGGTTATGAATAATTTCTTAAGAAATATAACAATAATCCAGTTTTTGAAATAATCTAATCCAGTTTTTGAAGGATGACTGACGCTTACATTTCCTATCATTTTGAAGACTTGAAACTGCTCTGACCCTTGATGTATGAAAATAACATTGCTTTAAAATAGCCATTTAATATTTAAAAAATAAAGAAAAAAATCCTCCAAAAATGGTACAAAGTTGATATTTTCGGCTCCTAAACTGAGACAAAAGTCGATTTCTTCTGCTCCAAACTGATACAAAAGTTAAAATTCTTCTGCTCCAAACTGATACAAAAAGGACATTTTACCTGCTCCGAAAGCTGCTACAAATTGTGTTAAGGTGGTGGGAGCCCTGCTTTATTTACAGTAAACTAAAGAATACAGTAAAACTTGCGTAAGACGATTTCACTTAAGACACTTTTTCGTTTAAGACTCTTTCTTCTGTTGGTTCTGAGACATTGCCTTATAGTATTATTTGTAAAATCCCTCTATTAAAGCGCTTGTTCTTACACAGTGATTTCGGATTAGTCGCTCTTTTCTCAATCTCCCTTTTCTCCCCTCTTCTCTCTATCTTTTTTTGAATTTTTAAATTCTTTACAATAGTAATTAAAGTTCTGTAAAATTAATGAGCAGTACATTTCTAAAATAAAGTGAATGGAAAAATATTCATTATTAGAAGTTTCATTATTTTAAGAATATTTTTAAAAAATATTTATTCTGTATTGCACCATTCTAAGCATTTTGTTTAACATTCTATATGTTGTATACTTTGCATTTTCTTGGCACTGAACTTTTTCAAAGTGTCATTAAAGACTACTTATTTTTAAGCATATTATCACAAGCAACAACATAGAGGAAAACTGCAAGAGTGACAAAGGTATTTGTCGGTAATCTGCCGGAATGCGTGCGTTCCCCCCTTATTAGGTCCCGAAGCTTCTTTTGGAGAATATCTACTTGTATTTCTGTTTCATGGCCCATTGTGTATTAACAATCAGCAGAAAACAACATAGGGAACAGCACAACAAAACAAACTGAACAAACTAAACCAATGAACAAGCACCAATGGATAAGTTTACAGTTAAAATAGTTTTCTCATTCAATTTTTTCATTGGTCAGCGTATAAAGTTCCGGTCATATGACGAAACTCTGAGCAAGGAAAGCATCCGATTGCAACTCTACACGTTTTCATCGAACTCCAGGAAACAAGTTGAATGCTAATATTTGATGAGGTGCGTTTGGTTGGGGAAACAATTCAGGCATTTAGAAGCAAAGAGGTGTAAGTGACCAAAATGAAAATTTTGAGATAGCTAGTGCAAATGATAAATTAAACACCCTCCTGTTTAGTGGGAAAGAGATTTTAGTGGTATGTTTGACATATACTGCAAAAAAGCATGGTTTAAAAAAATTACTAAGTAAAAGCTACATTCCGTTTGGTGGCAAAGGGATGCAAGTGTACTTACATCCGTTTGCCTCTAAATAAAATCGGAGAAGAAGGAAAAAAATAGGAAAAGAATTCCGAATTGTTGAATAATAATTATAAAAACAAGGGTTAAATCGTCTGCAGATTTTATTTTTGTCATGTTTTGTTTTCGGCAATTAGCAATTTGTCTAATGGCAATGATTTTTAGTTTGTCGATAAATATAATTATTCAAAATTTATATTATGCAGTTTTTAATTAAGTTTATATTACTAACAAACTATCTTTATTACTGTGTAAATTAGCAAAATGAACAAGACATGTTTTTCATTTAGTCTCAAAGGGGTGTAAGTTAACTAGTTGGAAGCAAAGGGGTGTAAGTAAAAATAAGCAATTTTTAAAAAAAATCCTACGCCAAATCTAATCATCAGAAACACTTCAAGCTTAATACTTAAACTAACACATACATAAAGGACTCGAAAATGAAAAAAATATTTACACGAAGAACCTCTAGAATTTAGTATAGGAAATAAACTTCAAACGAGTTTTACTCAAAATGATACTTTAGTCACTTACATCCCTTTGCTTCTCACCGCCTCAATTCAGGACAAGCTGACAGCTTAGGACTAGAAGATAAGAAGGGTTGGGGTATTTAATAATATGCCGAATTTTAGTTATCCAATTTCAGGGGAGGTCCTGCTTTTTGCTACTTGTCGGTGGGCCCCTGCACATATACTTGTGTGTGTATCTCGTATAATTCTAAAAAATTGTTAGTTGTAGAATGCCGAAATTCGGTATTTGCAACTAGCAGAATCTATATTTATGCCACTCGTTTGTTTTTTTTCAATTGTAATCAGATGTCCCTAAGGGCACTTGACTCTTTCTTTTCTTGTCGGTGTTCAAATCAAGTTTTTTTAAAAATTCCTTTAAGCATTACTCAATCCATCTATCATAATTGAATAAATATTTTGCAACCTTGTAGTGAGTTGATGACACTCTTCTCCCATTACCTTTTTATTACTTAATTGTACATAGTTAAGGAAATCTTGTTATCCAAAAAAAAGAGGAAAATTTGGAAAAACTTTGGGTTTTTACTTTATAACTGAAATGATTATTTAGTTATATATATATAACTAGTAAGCCCGGCGGTCACATGAAATGACTTCTGTTCTAGATATTATAAATATACAATTCTCCCAGTAACCGGAAATGCACATCAAATCAAAGAGATGTTTATCAGGTAGAACTGTAAAGTTTAATGAATAAATAATAAACATGTAATAATTTCGTAAAAAAATATTCTTACCAGAAAAAAAAAACTCATCTAAGTTATAATAATTTGTAAAATAAAAATATTATTTACTATATAATCAAATTGTTTGAAAAATATTTATCTATATCCAACATAATCATCGTCAAAACAATAGTTTTAACGAAACCTGGAAAAAAGAGATCGCTGCCACTTTAATATATATAAAAGTGCAGATGATAAATAAATTAAAACAAAGGAAGAAGGATTAAATTAAATTCGCATTTACATCAATTTTTAAGAGATTGCAAATCTAGCAATTCCTCACTCAAAATGCTAGAGAAATGTTGAGAGATTATTAGTCATTTTCATCATAGAAACAGTTGTGTAGATGGCAGCATGATGCAGTTTTCTTGGACTAAGAAATTCAGAATAAGCTATCGGCGGCTAACAGACACTCGAGCGGCTTTTATATAAGATTAAATAGACGTACAAGGAGGTCCCATGCTGTCGATATCAGAGCTTTTAAAAATCAGTTTGTTAATGAGTCATGGAATATATGAAAGTGAAGAGCTTTACTTTTATGTGATTAACTAATACACATAATATAAATTCAATCTGTGTTATTGGTATTAAAGTTATAAATGTTTTATGCAGGCGGGGTCGTGGTCGAACCCAGTTGTCCTTGTTACCACGATCTGTCATGAGACCTTCTGCAGGAAATAAATCCTCAACTTCTAATAGCTTCCAAAATGGACGAAAGTCAGAGACTGAAAATGATTCTGAAGGGACGAAACCACTTTCGAACCGTGATTTTGCGGATATGTTGAAGAAATAATTTATTGCATTGGAGAATGAGAGAAAGGATGAGTGTGAAAAGAATGAATGTTTAACTAAAACATCAATGGAAGGGTTTCTCATCTGCTTAAATAAAAGGTGTGGTAACTTGTGCTATGTAACATTGTTCTGTATCTTTTCTTTTGTAAGGAAATCATCATGTCAAATGGATCTTGTTACATCTCTGCGACAATTTTTAATTTTAATTATTTTGAAAGTTTCTTTTAATGTGGTTTTTTTTTCACAATATTTATCTCCATTGACCTTCATAACATTAATTAATTTCTATGTGTATTTGCCATTTTTAATTTTGTTTTCATTGTAAAGTGTTCTTCAAATTTTATAACACCCACTTTCATTAGCATTTCTCATTTGCTACTTGTCTGAAGAAGAGTGAATTTCATGTGTGCCTTTTGTGGCATTAATTCCTATTGTAAAGTTGCCTGTGAAATGTATGTGTCAAAACATTTGTACAAGTGTGAATGTATAATAAAATTATACTTGTTATATAGTTATTGTCATTTTATTGTTGTTTTTGTGGCCAATAGCAGATATCCAGGATTTTTTTTCATTGGGTAGTATTGCTTGGGAGCCATTTATTGATGGCTGTTTTTTAAATGTCTTCTTTTAGATATTGTAATTTTGGAAAAGGATATATCCCAATATCTTCTTTCTGGACACATCCATATTTAAAGCATTCATATTTGCAGCCTAAATTACTGTGAAATAAATGGGTAAGCAGAGCTAAATTTTGAAATAGGCAAAGTAGGCAGCTGTCTATCTACGGTGGCTAATTTTTAAGGGTGGCCTATTTTGTTTTTTGTACAATTTTTTTTACTACTTTCCTATTGAAAACAAAATATCAGTAAATTATTATTTTCTTTTAAGTAAACAAAATATAACCATATTTTGTTATGTAAAATGTATTGTATACAAAAAATAATTTTATTTTCTCTCTTCTTTTTACTAAAGGATATTTATCTTCATCTATCAAATGAAAATGAGATTTTTAATGTTAATCCCTTAATAAACTGCCCTTGAACAACATCTACCCTTTTTTCACAATGAATAAATAAATGCTATATCTAATTAAAATAATCAGAAAAGTCATCTTTTTTGTAAGAGTGATTTTCCGAACTTTTGGAACATTTCGTTTTGAGGTTTTACTAGGGTTTTCAATCTTGTGGTGGTTAGCTATTTTTTCTGAGAGGAATGGAGGGGAGGGGTTCAGCTTTCAAATCTGCCTGTGGTGGATATGGAATTAAATTAGGCCCTAGAGATAAGTATATAAAATAAGGGCATCCACTCACATAATATGGGTGAGTATAATTTTATTCAGTTTTATAGACTAGGAGGATTGGGAAATTTGAATTGAAATTGCTGATGAAAGTCAAGGAAACTTTTCTGGTAAAAATAGAAATATCATTTGAAATTGCAATATTCGAGAAAGTCTTAAATTAGCTTCTTTCTTTCTGTAAGTACTGCAAAGGGAAATGTATTTTGTTCTTCATGCAATTCCTATATACAGTAAGGAGAGGTAGGTCAGGGATTCCCGGTAACCCTGCCCCTTGACGAGTTCTCGGAACTGTGACGTCTGCTGGTCCCCTCTGCTGGTTACTTGGGACCGGAGATGGGTGTTTTTAATTAGTTTGCATCCTTTTTTCTTTGCGTAAAGCTAAAAATTCATGCATTTCAATCTTGTCCCTCGTAAGGAAAGGCTCTATTGCTTAGTTCATCATACGGTTTAAAATTTTTAAAGCTATTAAAAAATAGTATTTTGTGCTGTAGCTGACAGCAAAAACTTGATGTTTCATCGTTTTCCAAAAAACGACAAGATTCAGAAACTGGAAAATTATTTGCTGCCGTCAAGATCCATTTTTACTTGAAAACGCCAGAATTTGTTGAAAACCAAAATTTGTGCAATAAAATTTTATAACTTGAAAACCAACTGAAAGAAAAAGATGCCTGTATTTTAACGATTGAAGAGCAAAATAAGCAATAAATACAAGAAAATACAAAATTAAAAGAATTGTTAAAAGATGCTTCAAAAAGGGAAGAAGAATTTAAATTAGATATGGAATAAAAAAGTAATAATTCCATTAATTCGTTATTATCAGTCATTTTAACACCAGTGCAATTGCAGCGTCTGAAAAATGACTATTAAAAAAACCTTTTTCTTCTGATGACGGCATGTTGTCTTGTTTTCAGATCAATATCATCTAAAGCTTATGATTATTTGAGGAAGTCATATAAAATTTCCTTTGCCAAGCATCAGCACCTTGAAATTTGAAATCTTGCACAAAGAATTTTCATTGCTCACCAAGAACATTGAACCAAATTTATTGCCCTGATGAAAGAACAAGGTAAAAATCTTTCAGAAATGCAGAAATTAACAGTTCTTTCCTTTGATGAGATGAATGTCAGGAATGATATCTGATACGATCATGGAGTTGATGAAGTTTTGGGCCTTCATAAAACTGGCTAAGTTGCTATTGCTCGAGGACTAAAGTACAATTGGAAACAACCTATTTATTACGAATACAATTTAAAAAAATTACTTTTGATTGTTTGAGTAATATAATACGTATGTAACATGAAATCGTGTACACAGTTGTTGCAATCGTTTCTGATATGGGGACCAGAAATCAAATCTTATGGAAACAATTGGGCGTTAGTATACTAACACATAATTGTTTCCATATATAAGACATATTTTGAAAATCCTGCAGCAAACGAAAGAAATGTTAGGATATCTGCTTACGTACCGCATTTGATAAAGTTGTTATGTAATCATTTTATTGATCAAGGATTTAATATTGATGATAACTAGTCCCATTGCTTTATAGACAGACCTTGTAAGTATAAGCGGATCTAATTGTAGCAGGGTACTGCATTTTGCAGATACATTTTTTTTTTATTGCTGCTTAATAAAGCAATGACTAATTGATATGACGCTATTTATCAGCACTCCATAACATTCGATTGTTCTCCTTAGAATATTATTATAGTATAGGTAAATCGAGATTTGCCACAATGCTAGTGTTGCCATAATTTTAGTCTGCCAAATTGGGACACCAGTTTGGATTGTTTAGTATTTACAGTTTGAGATATTACCCCCGCCCCCCCCCTTTTTTAAGTAAAGAGTGCATTTATATTAAATATTGCTAATTTATTATATGTTATGTGGCTAATATGGGACAATTATGGGCCATGTATTGTAGTGGGCCATATGTTTTACAAAAAATTCAAATTATTAAAAATTCAATAGATGGAGAAATAATATACAACTTTCAAAATAGTTTATCAACTTGTATTTCTTGAAAAGATTTTCATGTTATCCTTTTCTAATTCATTTTGACATACGTTTCTCGTTTCTTAACTGATAATAAAATAATTTTTATAAAAAAACAGAACCGACTTCAAATTATAAATTGCGCTAAAAGGTGAAAAATAAATTCATTCTTTAAACAATATCGATGTGACTTTTGAACATAGTTTTAGAAGTCGGTGCAAAATTAGGATAGATAAAATCTTTTGTAATCATGAATCAATTACAAATGTATATATTTTCGCACCACTCTTAAACAGAAACTAGGCATTTTTCAACAATTACCCATTCAGAAATTTCATCCAATGTCATTGATTGTGCCAGGCGATTGGCGCCCAACTGTAGACTATAGAGCTTTGAACAAGATTACGCATCCTGACAACTATCCTGTTCCTCATTTACATTTTTTTACTCAAAATTTGCATCGATAAAAGATATTTTCGAAATCGATATAACGCAAGCTTTGCATTATATACCGGTGAATCCTATGGTGAAATACCAAAAACTGCAATCACTACTTCCCTTTTGGATTGTTTGTTGTTGTTGTCGTGTCCTCGCGAGTAAAAGTTATTTACGGTTTGAGATATTACCCGCGTCCCCCCTTTTTAAAGTGGATTGTTTAAATTTGTATTATGGCCTTTGGCCTTTCAAATGCAGCCCAGATTTTCAAAGATTTAATCATGATGTTTTACAAGGTCTGGATTTTTGCTTCCCATACATGCTTGACATTTGGTTTCTAGTTCTTCACAACAAAAGCATGAAAGTCAATTGAAAAAAGTCTTGAAGCAGCTTGACAAGTACGGCTTAACTATCAATTTTTCAAAATGTATTTTTTCTGTTCCAAAGTACAATTTTTGAGACGCCTTGTGACGTCTGAAGGTTGGAAATCTTTCCCTTTGAATGTTAAAAGTATTGCAGAGTTCCCCCAGCCAGAAACTCTTTTTGTTCATGATGCCCTATTGTCTTGCAGTTATGTTTTTCTCCGGTTAGTTGCAAATCATCGTAGTAGCCTTCTTTACACAGGTCCCTTTAAAGTGATAAACTAGTGATGGAAAAACTCTATTTCTTTTGAGATTCAACATGGTGCCAGCACGATAACCGTTAATATAGACCGTCTCATGCCGTAGTTCCTGAAGCAGCAGCCCCTGGCTTTGTTTCCAACTCCTGCCCATGAGCTGCGACCATTTCAGTCTACAACATGTGGTTTAAAACAGCCACAAGAGAGAACCAGCAATAGCTCGGGTCGAAATTTGTATACGACAAGGTCTGGTCATCAAGCGTTAAAGTTTATAACTCGTTGTCACTGGGAGTGGAGTGATGTAGCGTCGTGGTGAAATCCATCTGAGCCGGCAATCCATCTTGCGTCAAACGAAGAAGAAAACCGAACCTTGCCGCCAAGCAAGGAAAAGAGAAGTGAGTGCTGTTTCCACGTCCCTGCCTGGACTTAAGTGCTCAGTAGTCGTAACGGTTGGTGTCTGATTCTGTGAACGACGTAGCTTGTTTTTAACCTTTTATATAAATGTCATTTTTAACCTTTTATTTCATGCCTTTTTTACGTTCATCTCAATAAATCTTATTTGTTGCAAATGGAGTCTAGCAGAAGCTTAAGTTAGCTGTGCAATCATCCAACTGAAACAATTTTACTCAAATTTTTATGTATAGCAGATAAAGTAAAAGCGGATGGTAATAGGTAGGATGACTACTTGATTTTATGCATAGAAAAGGGAACTGAAAATTGTGTTTTGGAGCTAATTAAATCTGGTGATTATGATTACACAATGCAAACGTAGTTTGGTTTTAAGAAGCCAAATCGGGATATTCTAACATTTTCTACGGTTTCATGCAGGGTGGTACTTTACCACGCTAAAATCAAGATACTCCTATTTTTCCGGGATGGATGGCAACCCACCCGGTGCTTCCAAAACTATTTGTGTTGTGTGTGTGTGGGGGGGGGGGGGGGGGCGGTTAGAATCAAGCGAATCTGAAATTTTCTCAAATTGAACAGCAATGTATTTGCACAACTATTTCATTTACTTTGTTCTATCTACGATTTCTCACAGTCCATATTCTGATTTTGGAAATATTTTTTAATTGAAAAGTCTTGTTATTGATTATGTGTTGACGAAAATATGAGAGTAAAATATTATCATTTTATTACAGAATATTATCATTTTCCAGGAAATAAGTGTTTAGCTTCAGGGGAAATTTTTTTTTTTTTTGGAATAATAACTGTATGCTTGCCATTCATTGAAAAGTACTAAGTTAAACACAGAAGGGCCATGCTTCAAAAGTTGAGTTTTTAAGTTAAAAAATAAGAAATATTCAAGCATTTCGACGAGATAAGAAATCTGGCTATTATTCTGAACCCTAACCCTTATCAATGAAATACCAAAATCGCAGTCTTTAATTCCTATTTAGTTAGGAGGAAGAAATTTTGTTCTGTTAACTGATCGTCAACGACACAACTACGAAGCGATTGTAAGCCATTTCCTTAAGTAATAAGAGGTGACACTTTTGGATCAATATTCTACTAATTGCACTAGAAGTGGGCATACGGAGGAGTGGCTATTGGGGCAGTTTTTTCCCCAAACAGACTGGTTTTACGATGCTTAATAGAAAAGGTTATGTCTTAAAAAAACGTTTTATATAATTATTTTTATTCTATTTTTATCAGAACCAGTAGTGGGTCATCCGGCCCACTTCTCGGCAGTGCCGTAACCATATTGTTGGAGGCCCCGGTGCGAGTGATGATTTTAAGCCCCCCCCCCTTTAACACAAATCATTAGTCTAGAAATAATGGATGGATGGGAAGGGAAGATGGGCCCTATCCCCTGGGCCCCGTTGCAACGCACCGATTGCACCTACGGTTTTTACGGCACTGCTTCTCGGGCATTAATAGACCACACTACTGGTGCACAAATATAACATTCTGACAAGTTGCTCAAGGCTGAGATGTTTGTGTGTTTTAGATTTTGTTAATTGATTTGTGTGTATTTTTTGTGTAGAATAAGAACAAATTTTTGGTGATTAAATCAGGAAATTTCAAAAACCGGAAACTTCAAAATTTGTAAAGAATTGAAAAAAAAAAAAAAAAAAAAATGTCCCCTTAAAACAGATTCAAAATGTTTGTTTTTAATTTATTATCAATTTCTTTGATTCATACACTAAACCTTATTATGTCGCACCAGAAGTGCAAGAAGATCGCCATTTAAAATCAACTATTTTTTGAGGAGATTTTTCAGCATATGAAAAATTTAAAAATAAAATCAAAATCGCGTTTTCATTTAAATTCACATTAACCTTTTTCAATTGTTATGCAATGTATGTACAATTTTGTGGAAAATTATGGAATTATCTCATATTTCAGTTCCATCTGTGAGTTGAATAATTCTTGAAAAACTCATGAAAACATGCTTAATTGTTGATTTGCTACCATTTAAACTTTTTATTTTAAAAGATGGCCCTCTTGCATCAGGGTTGCAATTACTTTCTCTTAGTACATCAAAAGTTTGCATGCCCACGACTGGGACATCAAAAGTTCCCACTATTGATACGCCCACAACAGGCGCATTCAAAAAATTACTATTCCCACTTCTGGCGCATCGGAGAGATCTAAGTTTTTATTTCTTTAAAAAGCATCTCCTTATTATTTTGATATTTCAGGTGACTGTTATTCTAGACAAAAGTTCGGACAACCACACACACACACACACACACAAAAAAAAAAAAAAAAAAAAAGAAGATCAGCCAAAAGTTTTATAAAATTTAGATAATAATCGAGGAAATACAAAAAATAATAGCTTAAGTAACTCACTTCTAGTATATTTACCTTATTTTTGTTCAAATAAGAACCGAGAAGATACTACACGTACGAAACTCTTTTACCTTTAGTAAATTTTTAAAGGTTAATGTTTCCATTATGGCGTACAAAACTTTTAAAGAAATTTTATCTTGAATCCTTTAAGGAGCGAAAAATATAAGATCTAATATAGATCGATGAGAAACTTGAACTAAACTAATGCTGTCAGGTTCTTTTTATTATAATTTAATAAAAAAAACTTCATGCATATTTTTTTTTTGTTTATGCAATGATTTTTCTAACATGTTTCAATCCTTTAACAGTTTTAGCAGCTTTATGAAGGGGATTTTTTTTCAATATTTTATTTTATTCTATTTCAGGGTGTCTAGAAGGTACGAAAGTCCCAAAGAAGTCACGAATTTTGAAATCGGTCACGAAAGTAGCAAAAAATTCACGAACATTTTCTGTTCTGTTGGACGGGACCGGTCCTCCTCAGCAGCCATCGGATATCCGGTATCCGACAGGTTTTTTAATATCGGGAATCCGATTCGGCCACTGCACGAAATATTCAATTTTCCGGCATGTCAAATTTAATTAATTAACATGTTTTGAAAAAAAATGAATTAAAATCGATTACATATTAGAAAGCTGTGGAATATCTAAAAATATATATAGAATTTACAAGTTTTCAGCATCAGGCTGGATATCCGGTACTCATTCGTCATACACATGACACCGGATATCCGATTTTATTTTTTAGAAAAATCAACGACCGATGGATGTATCACCGAACGGTTACGAAATGTCACTTTTGAAAATCTGTTTCTTTTTACGTTATCGCCTTTGTACATTTAAGTCACTTCCACCGCAACACACTTAAAGTAACATTTCATTCCTTATCTTTAATTTATTCATTAAGAGTTCTTTCTTTTTTAACACCATCCATTATCAGTCCATTAATACCTAACACAACAACAACAACAAAAAAAAAAAAAAAAAAAAAAAAAAACAGATATGAACACACTAAATTCATACATTCAAGAAGCCGCACGAACATCGAATCCAGAATTCATAACAACATCAAAATGAAGAACAAACATGGCAGAAAAGACGGGGACTGCCATATCTTCAACAAAGTCGCCAAGGACTACCATCGGCTAAAAATAACACCGATCAACTTTCAAACGTGTCAACGCACACCTATTCTGTAATCTAGCCAAGCAGTGAAAGCCAAAAAAAAAAAAAAAAAATGTTTTAATATGGAGATTGAACTTTTCAGACATTAATGACCTGCTAAAATAACCTATTAAGTAGAGAAAATTAGTTTCTGAGGTAATGAATTTCTTTGCTTACTTCCGCAGCACTAATTTCTTCGGAAAATTAGCAATACTTAAATTGTGAGAACGTGTATGTGACTCGACCATCAAAATTATTAATGATATTTTGTGTTGATGTTGAAAAATAATGTTGTTTGCTTTTTTCGTTTTTCAATTTCTCATTAAAACCACGTTTGGCTGACACGGGTTTTCAAAGAAGTTTGGTTATTGAAAATTTACTTTGAAGTTTTGAAAGCTATGTACTTTACAAAGCGAGATTTCGATTAAGATTACTTACTAATTTAGTTCTGAATTGGTTAGAACTTGTATTCTTAAGACTCGGTTTTCAATCAAGCGTGATGCTGAATGCCACTGTCTAAGACCGCCCTGCCGTCTCAACTCCTTGTATTATTTTGTATTTCTTAAGGCTTGGTTTTTAAGAAACGTCATGATTTAAGGCCGCCCCGACGCCTGAAGTTCTTTAGTGCACGTGCGCTTACTATGAAGCATGCTTGTGTGATGTTACAGCAGCGTGCGCCGTTGAGACCCAGTGGCATTTCTTAAAACCCGCATTTTTATTTACCAACGTGATTTACATTAATACTTATCATATTTTAAAAATTTCATTACTTTGATTTATTCTATGTTTTAGACTAAATTAGTATAAAGCAAAAAAGTAATAACAAGAGAAAGAAATTATTCTTTATTTTATTTAAATAGTTTAGAGTGAAATGAATTAATTTTAAACAAAAGTGAGAAAATGATTGAAAAGTTTTTTTTTTAAAGTAAACAAGAAGTTCCGTCTAGAACTATACGAGCCTACTTTCCCGTATACACCAGCTTCAAATCTTTCTCTCTCTTTCTCGTTTAGCTTAAGTTCTTAATTGCTTCAGATATACCTTTTTCAACGGTTAATACATATTCATTCAATCATTCATTTATTCAGTCATTCATGTATTTATTCACTCAGTTATTAATTCATTCTTTTGCTTATTGATTTAATCATTCATTAATTCAAAAATATTCTTGAAAATCTCGATCAAAAAATTTCATAGGAAAATAGGCTCGTTAGTTCTG
This sequence comes from Octonoba sinensis, assembly GCA_038502835.1. Lineage (NCBI taxonomy): Eukaryota > Metazoa > Arthropoda > Arachnida > Araneae > Uloboridae > Octonoba > Octonoba sinensis. The sequence goes on along the minus strand of CM076606.1, from coordinate 7,323,892 downwards.
GATGAACTTTCTATCTGTACATGTTCTACGTCATAAGAGCTTTCCGATAAAGTTTGTTCCATGCAAATCGGTTCGTTAGATCAGGATTTATATAGGATTGAAATTTCCGCGTAGGCGCTATGTTAATTTTTTTTGAATTATTCAAAAATGAACAAAAAATGTTCAAATCAATATTTCACGCCAAGAACTTCTTCCAGTCAGCTTGTTCATTGGAACTTGGATCTGGTACCCAGAGTTTATATTATTTGCTTCATTTTTGCCCATAGGCGCTAATGTTAAAATTTTTTGAACTGTTCAAAATTGAACAAAAGATTGTTCAAAACAAGAATTAAAATATGGAAATGAGATGTCCTTGCCGAGATCTTTCGAATGCAAAAAGAATTTTTCGAATCGGACAATTCGTTCAAAAGTTATTAGGGGGGGGGGGGACAGACCGACAGACCGACAGACAGACCGACAGACACACTTTTCCCCCATCTCAATACCCTACTTTCAAATTTTTTATTTTTCAATCTTTATTTAATTACTTAACTTATTTTTAACTTTTCTTGATTTCTAACGATATTTTCACGATACATTAAGCCTTCTTTCATGCTTTATTATTATTTTTTTTACTTTTACGGGAAAGTAGGCTAAAAACGGAACATGCAGTAGACCATTTACAACACAGTAGATACATGCCATCTTACCTGAATCTATATTGTACGAGTCACTCAAGTTATACAAATCCTGAGCAGTGCACAACTGTAATCGATTAACCTATTTGTACTATTTAGAATACCTTTCTATAATAATCAGGCTTAAAATACTACATAGGAAAATTTTTTATGATCTGTTGAATAATATTTTAGTAATACAGTCGTGATATCTGAGCCTCTTTTAGAGTTTTATGTGAACACGATTGCAATTTTCCCGCCTTGTTATACAAATCCGTTTTATACGAACCAGGTTATAAAGAGGGTGTAACATATATATTTTTTAAATTAATTTCTTAGTGAAAGATAATGTATATACGTTTATAACATAATGTGATCGAAACAAAATTAAAATTTCATGCACTTATTAGCAACGCTAAAGAGAATTTCTGAAACACGTTGCCACACAAATGAAAAAAAAAAAAAAAACTCCAAAAATTTTCCCCATTTATGCTAGAATTTATCCAAGTTAATTCAAAAATACTTGGATATTTCACAATATCGTCCTGTAGGAAATGTTGGCTAGACTTTTCATATACGTATTATTGTGAACTTCAAATTTATATTTCAATATTGGGAAATAATTCTTAAATATGTGCATATTTTATTGGAAACTCCATTCATTACTTACGTTTCTGGGTGGAAAACTTCTTTCCGTCCTAAGAAATAGAAATATAAGGTAAACAGAAAGGCAGGAAGAAATAAATTGGAGTTTTCAAGGAAAATAAATTAAAATATCGCAGAATCTCGCATTATTTTCCACGAATACGTCTTTCGTTCTTTAAAGGAAGATCCTAACACCGATTGTAAAATTCAACTTTAGACGAATGAACTATAATCTGTTAAAAATGTTTCATTACTGAAAAATATTCCTATAAAACAAGGATTTTTTAGGGGTTGGAAATGATAATAATAATTCACAAGGTAAATAATAATAATAATGGAATAAAAGTAATAAAGAAAACTTGATTAGCGAAATTTGTAACTTTATGTAAATAGATTATTTTACTGATCAGGCTATTTATGTTCATTCTTTTGATAGAAACGTTGTTCAGTATTCAATTGAACGTTTTTATAAGCAAAGAATTGCAGTTGAGATAATTAGAAAATGAGTTTATAGAAGGGGAAGCAATAAAATGAAAGGACCCATACTTGAAATCAGCGGTATTCAAACTGGGTTCCGTTTGCCATGCCCAAGCTTTTCTTTATATAAGTCAATAAGCTATGCAGTCCATAAATATGCTTTTTTTAAAAAGTCATTAATGTTCTTAAAAATGGATCGTTATAAAAATTACAAACCGTGCTTATAATTTTTCAATTTCGCGCTGTAAATGTTTCATCAGAAACGATATTCCGTCACTTATGGAATTTTTTAAGATCATCTTAACAGTATTAAAATTTCTGAATATTAAGTGCTACGAAATCTTTTTAATTTCTCTTATTTATTGATCTACTCATTTAAGATTATTTATTTTATTTTCACCTATTTTATAAGAAATATGCATTCGAAGAACAATTTTTCACTCAGTCTTAATGTAAGAAAAATCATTTGTTTACTAACTAGTATATGATCATTACTCAACGGAGCATGATAAAAAAAAAAAAGTCTGATTTCAACAGCGTTGTATACAGTTGCTTAACAACGGTGAACAAAAAACATGCTGCACAAAGTACCGTATGTGATGAAATTAACTGGAAAAGTAAAAGGATTGATTTCAAAACTTGAAGAGTGGTGCATCATGACAAATGGTAGCTCTAATTAACAGAAAAATACCTATTTTATTCCTTTTCGTTCAATTAATTCTAAAGAAAAAGTCAATGAAATAAAGAGTTTTCGATGACAACTTCTTAATTAAAGTTAGGACACCTGCGCTGAGAAAAAATATAATTAAAGAAAGACTTTTCTTTTTGCATAGTATTGCCACTCTCAACAAATGAAAATCACGAAATCGAATGAAGAACGCGATTTTGTTGTTTAATTCATTATGTCGTTGAGTAAGGATGTGCGAATTAAATGAGAAAATTCACCAGTAAGAAAAAAATAAATGTTGCCTTGTTTAATGTGCTGATAATGAGAATTTCAGCCCTGTAGGTATCCAGAGGAAAAGTATGCAAAAATTGAAGCTAATTACTTGCTCAATTACTTGTTTCTTTAATTAATGTAAAAGATAGCTTCAAGTTTCCAAAAGTAGATATGATTTTGGAATAGATTAGAAAAAAATATTGTTGACGTGCTTTGAGCTGCATATGGTGATCTATGCAGTGCGATTATTTTTGTTATTCGTGTTTATAAAGTTTTATTTGTAAATGATTCCTACGACGAAGGGGGTCATTTCCAAATGATGTCACGCCTCGGGGGAGGGGGTTCGCGAAATTATGGCAGTTTGTGACAAGGGGAGGGGACGGGAGGGGATATCAAGAAGTGTGACATCACACATTTTACTTGAAATAGAAACATTTAAAATCAGAATTAAATGTTTTATCTAATTTATTTTTTAATTTTATATCGAAAACATCAATGCTGATTAAGGTTTAAATTAACTTCTAGTAAAAAGTTTAAATTCAAAAAGAAACCTTCTTGAGCATTTACATTTTTAAGATAAAATAACTTGAGTCATTTCTACAGAATTCGAATAATTTATATCTTACAATTATACACTAATTATGCTTTTTGTTGTAAACCTTAATTTTATTTTATACAAATCAACTACACACATAATTATTACTATTTTTAATTATTTTTATGCTCACAAATGTTATTAAAAGTTAGAAACTAAAATTGTAACATGGATGTATAACATAATGCTTTGTTTAACGTAATGAATGATTAATAACAATAATAATAATAAACATATTTTTACACAACTGGAGCTTCCCCAATTCATCTTGAAAGAATTTTTTTTTTTTTTTGGAGTTTCCTTATGCAATGCTATATGATCGAAATTCCTGAAAGCACCAAATTTTAGTTCTCGTATTAATCAGAATTCATACTGTATCAGGTCTGAAATTAAGTACTATCTCTTAAACTCTACTCAACTCTCTTCAAAACTCCAAATTCAAGGGCAACTTAATTCATTTTCGCGAACTTAGGTTCTATTGGAATTTTCGGAGAATAGAAAATAACCTGATTTTAAAAAGTTGGGTGCATCAATTTCATCAATCAACAAATTTCAAAAAACTAGTCTTTTGTAATTTCTGAATCTGATTCCAAACAACTTACAGACATTAAAAAGTAATTTTATACATGAAAAAGAGGAAAAATGTTTGCAAAAACATATAATATGAAAAATTTGCAAGTTTTGCTCTTTTTCTAAGAGTAATATACAGTAATATCTCATAAACAGTTGGTTTGCTCTATTAAGATCCGTTTCTTTTAGAAACACAAAAAATTTTGAAGCATATAATAAAATAATTCCTTTTAAAATGGTACCTAAAGTCATATACACTCCTCAAAAGTAAAACTGCAACACCAAGAAATAATGTACGTCATGCAAATTTCAGGAGCGATAGGGGTGACATGGATTTATGCAAATGATTAATTTTGCGCACGCATGTGATCACGTGGTACTCATAGTCGGGCTATAAAGACCAAGAACTTTCCGCTCTCATTAAACAGCTTCTGAGATTTTGCGTGGCATTTGCAACTTTCGAAGAAGCGTAGAAAGTGCCTCTGAGACGTCGGTGAGGTAAAAACCATCAGTTAACTACCGGGAGAGCGTGACCGTATTGTCGAACTTCTTGAACTTGGTTTGTCGCAGCGCAGAATGGCAAACTTGAGTTGGGCTCAACGTGAGTGCCACGCAACGTTGTGGCACACGACGGAGTCAGGAGAGTCTACGTGTAAACTAAAGAAGTAGCGGTGCGCACAGGTGCACGTCAGAACGCACATACCCTCGTATTCGCCAGTCGACCATTCGAGACCCTTTTTCCATGGTACATGGCGACCGAAGCCGGTTGTCTTCAGGAGCAGGCGGATCTGTGTCCACCCAAACCATACGCAACAGATTTTATGAAGTACAGCTACGTGAACGGGTACCAGCAAAAGGAGTACCGTTACCACTCAACACACGGCTAGGCGCCTGGCGTGGTGTCATTTTCATTGTACCTGGTCCATCGGTTGGTATCGGGTATTATTCACGGATGAATCTCGTTTTTGTCTGTGACGAAATGACGGCCATCAACCGGCATGGCGACGGCCGGAGAACGCTACGACCCCCCCCCCCCTTTTTCTTAGCATCACACCGGTTCTACACCGTGCATCATGGTTTCTGGTGGCATAATGTTAGATCACAGGACGCCGCTGGTACACATTGACGGCAGTTTGACAGCGGATCACTGAGTCGCATGTGGCTGAGTTGTGGGGCCTGATGTTCTGCCCTTTTTGCATGGCGCACCTAAACACGGTATTCCATCAAGACAATGCCACAGTCGTACGGCGAACTCTTAATAGCCAAACTGGATTCCTTGCTCGGCAGCCTCTCCAGATCTGAATCCCATCGAACACCTGCGGGATCTCATTGGACGTGACATGAACTGGCGACCACTGGCGTAAACCGTTGATGATCTGCGCAGAGCACTGAATGTGGCTTGTAAAGGTTACCTCAATGCAGCCGTCCATGCACTCATTAATAGCATGCCTCGCCGGATTGTAGCTTGTATGCACAATAAATGTTGCAATAACAGATCTGTAATGATTTTAATTGTCAGGTTTTCCTTAATCATTTGCATATCTATCTCACCACTATCGCTCCTGAAATTTACGTGACTCTACTTGCATTATTTTTTGGTGTTGCAATTTCCCTATTGAGGAGTGTACGTATTACGCCAAAATCCAAAGCCATTTTACTAAGGATTTAGAAAGCATTTTATGATTAAAAAATTTTTTTTTGACTTCTATAGAATGATAAAAATATCATTATTAGGCGCAAAAGAAATGTAAGTTGTACTGATAGTATTGAAAGATATATTGCGTATAAAACAAGGAGACTTACTTCGATATTTACTAAGTTGATTTCGTCTTGGTCCCCTTAAGGTGCTTTCATACCAAACGCAACAGCAACATACGACAAAGACAAAATATTTTCCGAACTTGTCATTGATTTCACATAATTTCATAACCACGCCCTCGCGTTGGTATTTTTATTGCGTCATTAAAAGGGACTTTCCCTCAGCCGACTGTGATTGGTTGATAGCGTTATCGAAGGCATATGTCATCGCTGTTAACTTGATACCATAGCAATAGTAGCAAAAGGTCTCTGTCGTCTTTGGTGTGAAAGCCCTCTTGAATGGAAGACTTTTAATTGGTCTTAAATTGGGTAGCATCGGGGAGTAATAACAACAATTTAAAACCTTGATTCTACAATACTTTTTTTTTTTTTGTTGACGTGTTCCACTATTGTCGTCGGTGAGCAATGCATGTTCATCGCTGCAATTTAAATTAGAGATACTTACTCCAACTATTCCCTGCCTTCTAATTTGAGGGATATGAAGGACTCTAAATCCGCGGAGATAGATTTAATGGAAAAGCTGTCACGAAGAACATTTAATTCTAGAGAAGGTGTTCTCAGTTTAATTAATTTCGAATCAATCCTCATTACAACAAATGGACCATTTGAGACAGGAGCATCATTAGAAAAATTTCTAAGGAGCCTTTTGCCTGGTTTTGATCCAATTTAAAAGTAAATTTAAAATGCCGAAAAAAGTAGTAATGATATTTATGACTGCAAAAATAGGCATAATTATATATTGTTTTTATCCCATCAGTCTAACCGAGACCTCCGTTATAATACAGACCTGTCCATTTCTCTACTTTCCAACGAAGTAGGAATAGTCCTCAATATTGCTCGATGTATAGCGCCATCTCTTATTGAAAATTTTCTTTTTCCTTTCTCGCGTTCTATTTAATGATTTCGAAGCAAAACTAGTATTGTAATAAATTTTATAAATCTTACAACTTTTCTTAAATCAATAAGGAGCATAATTTGAAAACAATACTTGCAAAAGTTATTAGAATTTTTTCCCCTTACATTTAGCTTTCTTTAATCTTGTCAAATTGATTATTTCGGTTTATAAGAGCATCTAAAATTGAAATCTTCACTTCTTAAGCAGTAATTCTTATTACTATCCTTTGAACTGAAATTCAAAATGGTGGAAACTGAAACTCAAAAACAAAACAGCAAGCTTTGAGTGTGAAGCACGTTTTGAGGTTCTATGCGTAGCGACCTCTAGCGATTACAAGCGGACCGCCAATATTATGAAATAGTCAGGTCTTTATTATAGGGGAGGTCTCATCGAGTCTAACACATAACATGCGCACCACAGGGCCCCCCTCCCCGCGCCTGCCATAGTCTGGCTTATCTGGTTTTAGATGCTCCCAGAAGCGGGTCCCCCCCACGAGCAAATGGGGCTCTCGGGGAAGTACAACCAAAGACCCCCGGTTGAATCATGCCCAGCCCCAAAAATTTATTGAAGTATCACTACCTTACACATGTGTTGATATGACAATGATTGTTTTAATGACAATAATACAGTGTTAAACAATAATGCGATGAGAATAACAAAAGTGCCAAGGTAGCGACATTGATGCAATGACAATAGTTACGTTTGCACCTTAAGAGACGCAATACAGAGGTGCAAGTGAGTAATAGCTATGTCCATTGGTCATGCCCTCCATGTGAGTAAAAATGGAAATATCCCAGGTTTTTTTTTCTTCTAACATAATAATTTAAATAGGGGAGTATATTCATTGCACGAGCATTAGCAATCACATAAGGTAAAACCTGATGAGATGGAGATGGCGCGATCGATAGATGACGCAGTTCAATTTTTGGAGGGAAGGGGAGGTGTGAGTGCACCGCGATTTCAGGTAGTTGTACAGCCACAACAGCACAGTGTCTACTAGAATTCAAAAGGTTTTTTTGCTGAAAATGTATGATAAAGCATCGTTTTGGCCTTCAGTTTTCATTACTGTTGCTCTGATTTTCGTTGTGATGAGAGTACTGCAAGGTACTTTTTAGGCAATCGTTTTTTCAGATATTTTGACAATTTACTTCCAGCTATTATTAATATAACCTACTTATTATCGAACGCCATTCCCCATGTGCGTGAACCATTGCGCAATCTCACTTGTCTTACGAGGAGAGAAGCGAAAAATATTTATACGTGCTGTCGTTTTAAATTACAGCCTAACAAGGAAATAGTGATGAAAATGCCGGAAGAAGGAATGTAGTCTATAATATTCACCAAAAAGTTGGTAAAAAATTTACGTTTTCGTTCTTTTTACCATGTTTGCCAATTGGGCGCCAACTCTACCGGCTTTACCTTACGTATGCTTTCCTAAGACATATATATTCTTAGCAAATAGTTATGTTATTTATTACAAAAAGAGGTTGCAAATTACTAATGTGCTCCAAATTGATTAAATTATAATATCTATATACATAAAAATGTATGTCTGTCCTTTACGCATTAATACACCATTCATCCGATTACCATGAAACTTTCGGAAGTTGTTGAGTACACTCTTGCGAAGGTTTCTGAAAAACAAATCCTACAGGTAGTTCTTTTTTTATTCCAATTTTACGCAATTGTTCACATAAATTCCCCAATATGGGGGTGAAAAAAACCTTGCACATATTAATGTAATATATCGATCGAAAGCGCTAATTTTTCCGCACAATATGATATTTGTTCTAAGTTTCTAAGTCAATAGGAACGCCAGTTATAAGCTTTTTAGTGTGATTTCTTAAGGCTTACCTTGATCCAAAAATAATAATTAGAAGTTTCCTCAACACCGGGTGAATAGTGTTAGTTTAATTCAATATAAAACTTATTTTTCAAAATAGAGAGACATCAGATTAGTTATGAACGGAAAAAACAATAATAAAGCATACCTTCGATTTAACGTTTTTCTCAAATTAGCAATAGGTTTTAAATTCGAGATTGAACTTAATAAAAGCATTGTCTCCCCGGTTTAACGATTTCCTTGATTTAGCAATATCATTTAAATACATATCGCCAGAAAAGAAAAACGTATGGTTTATACTAGATTTCAAATAAGGTGCCGAATATGACACGCTACAATTTGACTTTTTTAATTAGTCATTGGCGATAAATCGGAACACAATAATGAAATTGTGCTTACGTTTTTTAGGTACGGTTAAAATTCAGCACGACCAGCGCCGTGTGGGTACCGCTAGTTAATAATAAAAAACTAACCTCTTTATCTTTAATTTACAAAAATCAATAAAACTCCTTTTCTTGGCTTTTATGCATACATAATGACATCATAAACCACACACTCAAAGAAGAGGCGGGGAGGGGGAAGTGTCATGTCAGGCACAGATCACTCACTGCGTACGGCACTTGTAAATATTTATAAAATAAGAATTAATATTATACGATTGTCAATGAAAATCGTGGCACTGTGTGCGTTAAAAGAAAAAAAAATGTACCGCAAATAAAATTATTTTAAATTTAAATTGGTTCTAAATGCATGACTTAATCCCCCCCCCCCCGCGGGTTAAAATAGCTCAAAAACAATACGTGTTAAAATTGCATTATCAGTACCAATTTGAAGATTTTTCTCTGACTTCGTAGTCAAAGTGTCTCGAAGAAAGTTCATCTGCATTCGGTGGAATTTTATTATAAATGAAATCAATATTATATTTTGCATTAACCAGCAAAAAAAAAAAAAGAGAAAAATGCTCTGTTTATTATTATTATTTTTACCTTCTTTAAATTATGTTGTAAAGCGTTAAAAGCTTTAAAAACTCAATATATTACCATGAAATAACAATCATTATAAAATAAAATCTTAGTCCATAATGAACTAATAGTTTCAAATTAACAAAAAATAATGATGAAATAAAAGCAAATTCGTTTAGAGCAGGGTTTCTTAACCTGTGGTTCATGGACCCCTTGGGGGTCCATGGGTCATATTTTGGGGATCCGCCGACTGATCCTAATTTTTAAAATGTTTGCATCAATATTTAGCCAGCAGTGGTAACCCGGAACGTACTTCATCCTTAGCGCGCTCAGTATGGCAACCCTGTTTTTTTTCCCGCTCCTCCGGAGAAGAGAATTAGAGGCGTTTTTTTCGCGCATGCTCATTTATTTCTCTTTTGTTTTAGCCTTTTCATTGGTCGATAATTTGTTTGAGTTTGAAATAGCGCAGGGTTCACACTGGGGGAAAATACAAGGTGGGATTTCCCACCTTGAAAAAAATTTTAAGTGGGAACATTTCTTTTTGTTTTTGTCTTTAAAAATATTACTGAATTGTCCGATTATAATCCAATACAAACTATGTAACAAAAGATGATTATCTAAGCTATGCTCAGCAAAGAAATAAACATCAACAAAGTTCACACAAAATGGATCCTTCACAAAATTCGCGATCTAAAAAATGGTTTTTATAAAACGTTAAGCATGAAAAAGATCCTCTGGTATTTTAGTTAACTAACCAAAATTCTTTGATGTGTGATTTTTACAAAAAAATCCTAAAAATTAGTTTAATATTTTCTCTATTTTTTCTGATCATATGTCATTTGATCTATTGATGTTTTTCAATGAAAACAGTATATTTTAAAAACCAGCATTCTCTTGTAACCTTGTGACCAAGGAAGATTCCCTTTTTCCACTCCTTTTTTTGATTTTGTCCTCTGTGAATAGAATGAATGAAGATAAGTCTGCATTCACAAAGGGCTTAAATTGTTCAATAATCCAAAGGAATGAAGAAGTTGTCAATCTTTCCCCCATGTTATTATATATGTTAAAAAGGGTTCCTGGATTCTTCTTTTCATTAATGAGGATAAGATGTTAGTTGAAAACTAACAATACTCCATTTAGTTTGTATTGAATTATCAGTTTAGAATAGTAGTTTCGTTTCGCGATGTTTTGAACGCGTGTCCGTTAGTTGCGGGAACAGCGCGAAAACGATCATTTTTTAAGTGTGATTTCAAAAAATAGTGTGGGAATCGCGCGATCGCGCGGCTTAGCGCGAACCCTGTAGCGGTATAATTTTAAACTTGATTCACGATTTTATTTCCGTTGATCTGCCCTGTAGGTAAGACGTACATTTGTTTTTTGTCTTTCATCTGTTTGTGAGTAGCATATTTTTTTGGTGTTTTCTTAGCTTATATTATTGCTAAATGCTTGATTTCACTATGGAATTAGCTCTTGCTGAAGTTTTCAATGCGAAAAATAAATATTCAGTTGGCTATTTTAGTGTTTTACCAGTCATGGGTAAGAAAGCGTTGTTAGAATAATGTATGAAAGAGGGAATGATTTCATCGATGTATAAATGTCCAAAATGTGGATCACAAATGAGTTTGAAGCCGAGACATAAGGGTATATCCTGCGTCGATACAAGATTCCTTGCCGCTTTTTCAAGTGTTTTTTTGTGTCTTAATGTTTGTTCTTAATGTTTCATTTGATTATTTGATATTTTTTGTAGCCCAAAATGTCCAAAAAAAAGGAAGTATGATGAAAATTATGTAAAATATGGATTCTGCTGCATGAAGGAATCGAACGGTGTTGAAAAGCCACAATGCTTTCTGTGTGGAAAAGTTTTGGCAAACGCCAGTATGAAACCGGCAAAATTGATAGAGCATCTCCAATCTCTTCATCCTGAAAATGCATCTAAAGATCTAGAATTTTTTACAAAGAAGAAAGACAAGTTTTCGAAATCTGGAACATTAACCAAACTTGGATTTGGTATTCCACAAAAACCTTTGGTTGAGGCATCTTTCAGAGTTGCATATCGTATTGCCAAAAGTAAGAAACCGCATACTATTGGAGAGACATTAATTAAGCCATGTGCGCTGGAAATGGTTGAATTAGTTTGTGGAATGGAACAGAGAAAAAAACTTGAGGCTATTTCATTGTCCAAGGATGTGATACATTCAAGAATAGTTGAAATTTCTTGCAATATCTTGAAACAGATCATCGATGAATTGAAGGCATCGCCATTTCCCTTTAGTATGCAACTGGATGAAACTACAGACATCTCGAATTGTAGTCAACTTCTTGTTTTTGTTCGTTACGTGTCTGCTGATACTATCAAAGAAGAATTCTTATTTTGTGAGCCTCTTTTGCAAACTACAAAGGCAGTTGATGTTTTAGCGATTTTAAATGTTTTCTTTTCCAAACACGACTGGAAACAAAAACATCATTCACTTTGTACGGATGGAGAACCTGCGATGCTCGGCAATAAATCTGGTTTTGCCCATTTGGTAGAAAAAGAGGCTCCTAGTGTTATTGTTGCACATTGTTTTTCACATAGACATGCACTGGCTACAAAAACTCTTCCAACCAGCTCAAAAGAGGTATTGTCAATAGTTATTAAAACTGTGAATTTTATTAGAAGTAGAGCTCTTAATCATCGTCTTTTTAAAACACTGTGTCAAGAAATGAGCGCAGAACGTGAGGTACTTCTGTACCACACGGAAGTGCGCTGGCTGTCACGAGGGCAGGTTTTGAAACGAATTTTCATGCTGAAGACAGAAGTATCACTTTTTTTAGAAGAAAAAGATAACTCACTCTTCGAATATTTCAAGAAAAAAGATTTTATATGTAAATTGGCTTACCTGGCAGACTTTTTATCCACGTGAACGATATATGTCTTTCAATTCAAGGGCCTGATACAACAATTATGGATGCCACCGAGAAACTACAGGCATTTTTATTGAAATTGTCACTTTGGAAAATTAGAATTCGAAATGGGATATATGCAAACTTTCAAATGTTGGACGAAGTGCTTTTTGAAAATGGATCTCGGCAAGATAGTTTGTTATTGAATAACTTGAAAAACTAAATCTGTGAACACCTGGAAGTACTTCAAGTTTCATTTGAAAAATATTTCAATTCGGATGGAATAAATATAAAAGATGAGGTGTGGATTCGTAATCCTTTTCTTTGTGATATTGACTGTATCGATGACATGAACCTTGCCAAAGATGAGCTAATTGATTTGAAAAGAAAGTCCTTGTTAAAAATGGATTTCGAATAAAAAACTCTTGGAGATAGTAATGATTAAACTTTGTGCAAAGTAATAGAAATAAAATTTCACGATAAATTAAAGCACAAATGAGCATTAAAACGCAGACATATGTTTCGGGATCGCTTGGAATCCCTTTTTCAATGCGACAGGGAGCTTCTAGATGCAAAACATCCAAATGAAGCAGACAGAACAACAAAAACAAAGCTTATATAGCCTAAGAATTAACTGTAAACCAATGAGAATAAAGGCAGTGTGAAGTGGAAGTAGAAGTAGTATTAAAGGCACCAATAAGAGAGCAACAAACGAATGTAGTTGGAAGTACAGAAAGTAAAAAGGAATATCAATAAAAACAAAGAAAAAGACAACAGCGTGCATAAAAATGTGAAAATACATGAAAATTGCAAAAAAATAAAATAAAATACAAAGAATAAAATGGAAATAAAATAAGTACAGAAAATACCAAAACAAAAAGCAAAACAAAGTACACATGCAAAAGAGGGGGAGGGGGGGAGAGGGAAAAAAAAAAAAAAAAAAAAAAAAATTGACACAAAAAATGGAAAACTAACAAGAAAACCAAGAAAGAACAACAAATTAAAGGAACTTATGCCAGACCTGTGAAAAATAAGGAGTTGAGGAAGAATCATTAACCAAATTAGAACTATTCCTGTTAATATGATAAGCTTCCCAAAAGTCAAGTTCTAAAGGGGAAGAACATTTTTGAATAATTTTCCCAGAATTGAAATCAAAAGAGTGGTTGGAATTCCAACAATGTTGAGCAATGCTAGACTTATTCAGCTCTTGCTTACAGTTTGGTCTTTTTTAAGAGAAGCCTACCCATTGCTTGTAAAACGAGCTATGGCAGCCATTATTCCGTTTGCTACAGTATATCTTTGCGAAGCGGGATTTTCTACACTTGTCACAATAAAAACAAAACATCGAAATCGACTGAATGTTGAACATGATATGCGCGTTGCTTTGTCGAAAACCATCCCTCAATTCAATCTGTTCATCAAGGAAAAGCAGCAACAACCTTCATATTAAAAATTTTAATTTCTTCAAATTTTTTATACTATTGAAATAAAAATATTAAAATAATTAAATAATAAAACAGAATATATTTTGTAATAAATGATGTTTAAGCATTTTTTTTTTTCACAGAGGGATCCGTGACATATTTAAAATTTTTAAAGTGGTCCATTGTGCCAAAAAGGTTAATAAACACTGGTTTAGAGCAACACGAAGTCTACTGTGTGGAACGTGTTGCTTGACGTCAGAGGCTGTCTCGCTAAGCGCCCCCCCTTTTTTTTTGCAGGAATGATGGGATTTTAAGAAATAAATTCTGGGTTTTCTGAGCTTGGCGTAGATGTCTAAGAATTTTAGACTTTTGTAACTATCTCAAACATATTTAAGTGTCAAAATCAAAATATTCAATAAATCCAAACTTCCTTTATTGGCCGCATATAATACCTAAAATAGAGCATTAGCAGCCTCTAGCCAGATTTGTCAGAAAAGAATTCTTTTTTCAGTGCAGTTTCCTCGCAATTTAAATCACTTCTTTTACCAAAATTATTCTTTAGATTGGAAAATGGCTTTCAAAAAAAGGAAATCCGTTTTCAAGAAGACCATTTTTAGATTAGAGACTTTTTTTTGAGAAAGGATGGGCATTGAGAAAAATTGAGACGTAGATTTAAGAAGTGAAGGAAATAAAAAATAAAGGAATGAAAAGACCTTATATAAAGCTATATTAAAAGACATTTGATTTCTATTTACATTAATTGATCGTTTTTTAGCCTACTTTCCCGTAAAAGTAAAAAAAAATAATAATAAAGCATGAAAGAAGGCTTAATGTATCGTGAAAATATCGTTAAAAATCAAGAAAAGTCAAAAATAAGTGAAGTAATTAAATAAAGATTGAAAAATAAAAAATTTGAAAGTAGGGTATTGAGATGGGGAAAAAGTGTGTCTGTCCGTCTGTCCCCCCCTAATAACTTTTGAACGAATTGTCCAATTGGAAAAATTCTTTTTGCATTCGAAAGATCTCGGCGAGGACATCTCATTTCTATATTTTACTTTTTGATTTGAACAATTTTTTGTTCAATTTTGAACAGTTCAAAAAATTTTAACATTAGCGCCTATAGACAAAATTGAAGCAAATTCTGTAAACTCTGGGCACAAGAGCCAAGTTCCTATTGCAAGCTTATTGAAAGGAGTTCTCGGCGTAAAATATTGATTTGAACAGTTTTTGTTCATTTTTGAACAGTTCAAAAAATTAACACAGAGCTTACGGGGAAATTTCAACCCTATATAAATCCTGATCTAACGGACCGATTTGCTTGGAACAAACTTTATCGGAAAGCTCTTATAACGTAGAACATGTAGAAATAGAAAGTTTATCCAGAACTTACGAGCCTATTTTGCTATGAAATTTTTTGATCGGGATTTTCAAGGATATTTCTCAGTGACTCAATGAGTGAAATAATGAATGAATAAATAAATGAAAGAGTGAAAGAATAAATCAATGAATAAATGAATGAGGAAAAGAATGAATGAATAAATTATTGAATAAATGAAAATATAAATAAATGAGTGAATAAATACATGAATGCGTAAATGAATGAATAAACACTTGAATGAGGTAACGAATGAATGAATAAATGCATGGCTGAATAAATGAAAGAATGAATGAGTGAGTGAATGAATATGTATTATCCGTTGAAAAAGGTATATTTTCAATAATTAGAACTAAAGATAAATAAGAAAGAGAGAGAAAGAGATAGCTAGATTATAAATTTGAATTTGGTGTATACGGGAAAGTAGGCTCGTATAGTTCTAGACGGAACTTCTTGTTAAAATTCCATTTTGTCTGCAGTCATTTAGCAGTTTACTTCCTTTGAAATTGGTCCCTTTTGAAAGGTGTCTTTTAATATCAGGGGACATATTTCTTAATTAACTACAAGATTATTTTTAGAGAAGACTATTAATTTCCTTGCATATGCATCAGTCGTTTGAGTCATGGTTTTTTTCTCGGGGTTCAAAGTATTTTTGTAGAAAATTTAAACAAATTTCAAGGCGCTAGAGAACTTTCTTGGCATCGCGTACAAATTAAAAAAATAAAAAAAAAAAAAAAGCCGCCGTTTGCTTTGGAAGGCAACTATAATTTTCAAACACAGCTCTTAAATAAATAGATGATAATAATGGTGATGAGGATAATGATGATGATGGATGATGATGATGATGATGATAACAACAACAATAACAAGAACAACAGCAACAATAACAAGAACAACAACGACAATAGTAATATCATCATCATCATCATCAACAACAACAACAACAATCATAATAATAATAATAACAATTATAATAATAACAGTAGCAATAGTAATAACAATAGTAACAACAATAATAATAATAGGGGAGGGTGGGGGAATTACACACTCTTAAGGGAAAAACCCTATATTTTGTTAAATAGTACACTGAAACCAAACAATATGAGCAGAAACTGTTCTGCAGACAATTCGCAGTACATTTCTAACGCTCAAATAAGCATATCTTAATTACTTTATTTAAAACGTTAATTATAAAAAAAAGTGCAAATGCGTGGTATTCGCCGCGCAGAAGGGTGATGCCACGCATAGCGTGGTTTTCTTCCTAATTTTGGACCTTGATTGTTTCTTGCTTTTATTCTTGTTCTTAAAGTTGTCTCATGAATGCTGAAAACGCTTGTAACTTCTCTATTTTTTTTCCTAATTTTATAGCACCAAGAGCTTTATGTTACTGTTCTTCAGGGCATTTTTGCTTTCAGGATTTCCCTTGTATAATCTCTGGGCATATATAATTGAAAGAAATACGTTATAATTGCGTATATTCACCGTTATAATCACAGTTACATTTCTGCAAGTCATGTGGGGAATATGGACCAAAATGACTGCGTGCGAATACCCCGCAGTACACTCAGTTACAAACATAAATTTAACTAGAAAAGTAAATGCAATAATTCAACAAAACTAAGCTTTAAACCAAGCCTTAAGATAAGGTCTTTCAGAATCATGCAAAATATTACACTAAAATAATTGGTCGAAGTAACTTACCTTGCAAATACTAAATGAGGAAAATTACATCAAACGCACGAGAAATATTCTTCACTCTACTGATGCAAACTGACACTAGGAAATGGTGGGATCAGGCGTAATAATTGTAGTTGTAGTCCTTGCTGAAATATCGCAGGACCCTCCGATAGTGTTTTACGTCACTACAAATGCGTCAATCAGTATGCGTGCCATTACCCGCATGCGTGTAATTCTCTCACCCTCCCCTATTAAAACAACAACAATAATAATGATAATTATAATAGCAATAATAAAGACCAATAACAAGAACAATAACAATTAATAGCAATAATAAAACCAATAACAAGACCAATAATCAAACCAATAACAATAATAACTACAGCAAATAATAATAATAATAATAACAATAGCAATAGTAATAATAATAACAACAACAGCAATAATAATACTAACAACAACAACAACAACGATGATGATGATGATAATAATAATAATAATAATAGCAATAATAAAACCAATAACAATTAATAACAATAATAACTACAACAATAATAATAATAACAATAATAACTGCAGCAGTAATAATAATAACAACAACAATAATGTTAATAATCATAATAATAATAAATAAATAAATAAATCTAAGTTTCTTCACCTGATTTCGTTATTAGACTTTAACATCCCAACTACGAGTATACTTGCGGTTTCTCCAGGTACGTATTTTGTACGATTTAATTTTCAGATTTTAGTATTTTGACATTTTCATTATCGTAATTAATCGCTTAGACACCGAGTGCTTAATTTTGTTTTTGCGTTTTCAGAAAATGAATTACCTAGCGATTGCGTAAATTGTATTGAAACCCTGACGCAACGTTTATCCTATTATGAAATTTTCCTATTTTTCAATTTTATAACTTTATTCAGATTCTAATATCTAATGGGTAGCCCATGATTAAAAATAAAGAACTCCTTCAGGTAATTCTGTTTTAAAATAAATTATGGTAAATTTGTAAAAGCAAGCTTTACTTGTTCCGTTGAATATGAGTAGTTGCTTTACTTAGTAGGAGAGAAAAATTCGTGAAATTCCGAATTTTATATGTGATCAATTTAACTTTCTCAAATTAAAATGATAATAATAATAATAACACTTTAAGTTGGTAAAAATGAATAAGCCTTTCATAAAAGAAATGTCTTTTCAAAAATAAAATTTTTGAGGGAAGAAACCACTTCTTGAATTTTTTTTGATATACGACTAAATTTAAATGAAATCGTACTTTCTATAATTTTCATCCAATTATTATTTCGATTATTTATTCTTAGAACGGATTTATAAAATTATTTGATTTCATATCAGATTGTTCACAGAAGCATTATATACACTATTTACCAAAAAGTATTTGGACACTTTGGATCTTAGACATTTTTTTTAAAGTCTGAAAAAATATTAAACTTGCTGTTCTGTATTTTGTACCATGAAAAGAACATACTTAAACTCACATTTAAGAAACAAAATTCAGGCTTAGGGGCAATTAGGGGGCGGTCAAAAAATTAAAGAAGAAAAACAACACTTTTGAACATCTTGTATCAGAAAACGATCGAAATGTCCTGTAACTTTCGCAAAACATTTTTAATTATATACGCAATGCTTACAACCGCTTTCGTCGAATAGCAGTAATATTCATGAAGATATGGGCATTTGTTTAAAATATTCGAAATTTTTCGCAAGTGTTTTGCTTATAACTCGCTAAGTTCTATCTCAAATTACATGAAACTTGTAGACAACTTGACAAAATAAAAAGTAAGTATGGTAGCAAAACGTGGAGAAAATTTAATACATAGTCGATGAGATTTGAGCAGTTTTATTAAAACAAATGTGATTGCGCATGCGCGAAAGATATTAATTATTTTTAATAATTTGGTTGTGAGATCTATGGAGCAACTTATGTAAAAGTTTCAGTTGAATATTGAGATTTTTCAAAGAGATATAGATCATACAGTAAGCCGTATTTAGCAAGCTCTCAAATTGGAGAAAAAAGATAAAGGGTTTTCCACAAATTTTTATATTGCATGATAATTTTGGCAATGTAAACGATAGCATTCAAATTCAGACTCCATAAACACATATAATGCAATTTAATTCAGTTTAACATCTGTCAATTTTCCAATTTGTCAATTTTCCAATAACAATCCTGAGTCATTTTCGGCTCGGAGCTATTCCGAGAACATGAAGTTTATCATGAAATTTTATTCCAATATCAAGAATTCTGATTTAGCAGTGTGTAGAGTTGGGGAGAAGTAGAAACACAAGATCTGGGATGTGTGACGACATGGAAAAGAGACGAATTGCTAGTTAAGACGACGATTATATCAGAAACAGTCAAATGATACGCGCAACGTCTCTTGAAAGGTCCATCTTTAATATGGTATGAAACAGTGGTCGGCAACCCGTCGATCCGACCACTCGCGAAAATAGGCTGGCTATCGACCGGTCGATCGCGAGCCCATTTTTGGTCGATCGCGACAACATTTTGGACAGATTACAGTTTAAAAAAATAAATGAAATAACTTTTGAATTGGATGGCGAGTTTATTATTATTTTTTCCTTTAGAAAATATTTATTAGTTTCCCATTCACCGGACCTAAAAAAACTTCCAATAATATGGAATGTCAGTCATCACTTTAACTATGCTCTTGGTGAGAGTTAACTCGAGAATGTAACTACATTTCACATGTGTGTTTTAGTGTAAAAACGAAACGAAAGCTAACAGTTCTTTTTATCAAATTCGAAAGGAATAATATATTTGTATTGTTTTCATGCGAGTTAACGTTTTAGCAAACCATTATTTTAGAAATTTTAAAGTAGGTGTTTTATAAGCATCAGAACTTGTTCTGACAAGAATTAAGCTGCAATTTGAAGACGGGCGCAATCCCAACATGTCCTATTAATAATGTATACCCCCACCCACCGGTCCCCCGAGTCAATCTTGGTGTTCACCGAACTTGGAAAGTAGATCTTCAGTCAATTTAGGTTGCCGACCGCTGGTATGAAACTACCGTGCGCTGCTATACACGCCTCACACGAGCCGTCATAATGTTGATGACGGTTTAGGGTGTCGAAAAATATTTGCGGCAATAAAATCCAGTCTTCTAAAAGCACAGCTTTTAGCTCATGGATGGTAGCCCATCTCAAATATAAAAGGGTTTGATTTTCATTGGTAGGTGCCAATCAAAGAAGTTTTTGGGTTGTTCAAAAAGTTGGTTTAAAATAATGAGATAAAAAATTCTTTTGTGTATATGTTCTACTGCATACGCTATCCGTCTGTTACAGCAGGATTTACGTAGGATTCAAATTTCCCCGTAGAGGCTAATGCTGTTTATTTGAACAGCTCAAAATTGAGCGAAACGTTGTTCAATTCAAAAAATGAAACTTGAGAATGCGTCGATATATTTTCAACAATTCTTTCTCTCAACTTGAATTATGCCTTCAAAAATAATGACAAAAAGAATGGCAGGCACTCTCATCCCGCAACCTTACGTTCAACTGTTTTTTATTTAACAATATTGCCTGAATTAATTAATATTATTTTCGGATTTATTTTTGTTAAAAGATATATTTTTGAAAGACTTTTAGCTAAAACACACCTGTTATTTTTTTTCTTTTACAGAAAAATAATCTAAAAAATATGAGAACAAAAAAATACATTTTCTCTTCCAACGTTGGTGCTGCTTCAAATGGTCCTGTTATTTAATATTTTAACATTTTAAAGCCATACTTGTTTAATTTTTATAATTACATAATTGCATGGCATCTTTTGTAAATCTCCAGCGCATAAGAACTTATTTTTTGAACGAATATTATCTGCATGAAGAAAAAAAAAAGAAAAAAAAAATGTTGGGGTAAATGAAGTCTTATCACCGAAATCTATTCAGATAAGTAGGGAAAATGCCGAGGAGAAAGTAAACCGGAGTTGATACGAAAGGGAAACTCCGAAAACTCTTTAATCTGATTAGATGAACGTGGAGTGTTCGTTGATTGGTTGGTTAGATTTCACAGATAAATCCACTTAAATAACCTTTTGCTCTTTGTTTGGAGGAACGTTCCTGGGAGCGATGAGACACAAAAAAAAAAAACTTTGTTGAATTAAATGGAGTGAAGTTTGGGATATTTTGAAATTTATTTTTGACTTCTGCCAGCAGAACCTTCTTGTATGTGACTTTCCGAAAAATTAACTACTTTAATTGAATCAAATTATAGAGTGAACCCATCACCAAGTGAACTAAACAACATTTTTTCACGTTTTAAGACTTTGCGTCTCATATTATCAGGGTTGTGAAACGTCCCGGATTTTACGGGACAGTCCCGTGTTTTGTGAAATTGTCCCGCGTTTCGTGGACCTTAATACGGGATGCCAAAAATTCAGTATTCTCGCTAAGATATTGATTTTACCTAATGTCGGATATCTGGTGACCCTTGTGGGGTGACGGGTCGGTCCAGGATATCCGGATCTGATTTATGAAACTATGCATATTTTTCTGCTAAAAACAACTACTCTATGAACGTATCAGCATCCCAAAGCATCCAAATAATAAATACGTAATAAGTTCCAATTTGCATGTATTTTCCAAATATGCTAATTAATTAATTTTCAAAAATTAAAAATTGACATGTTAGATCTCTCATTAAGTGGCCGGATCGGATTCCAGTTATTTTAAAACACAGTCGGATATCGGATATTCGACACCTCCCCCTCCTCTCCGTCGGTGGGTCCCTGCTGTTCCGTATTTGAAGGCTTTAAATTTGGCAGCCCTGGAAATTACTGCAAAAGTCACCCATATTTAAGTGCAGAAATTAACCAAACTTTGTTTTATTAATAAATTTTGTGCAATTTGTGGCTCTTGCTTTAAAAATACTTCTTGGGTGCAGTGGAATAGGTACCAACTAGTGTGCCTGTAGTAATAAGAGTGATGACAACGGCTACTGCGCATGCTCCCCGCCGCCATCTTTTTGCCAAAGCGCCTGCGCATCGCCTAGAGGCGAGGTAAAAGCGGCGATGCGCAGGCGCACTGGTAAAAAATTAAAGCTGGAAAAAGCCGTTGTCATCACTTTTACTACTATAAGCACTCTAGTACCAACTAATGACTAGTGTAGGTACAGAAAGAACAATGACACAATTACCATTTTCTGCAGACTTATGATGTTATTCCAGGATAAAATGAACTTTGGAAATCAATTTGTTGTCCCTGAGTGTTGAGTTTCATGTTATTTTTAATGCAGAATATTTTTTTTTATTTAAAAAAAATTTTCAGCCTTCAAATGTGTTTTGTTATTTTAACGATTTTTTTAATCCCTTGAAAACTGCTTAATTTTTTCTGTGATTAGGTTCTCTACCTGTCTTTAATAATAATAATAATAACAATGTGTGGGTGTTTGGGTGACAGCCCCATTAAAACGAGTTGAATGCAAAATCAAATACATTTTATTCCAGGTTTTTTCTAAAATTTGTTTCCCTGTATCCATCCTCTTCCTTACATAAAAGCTTTGAAATGTTTCGAACATAAGCTTCAAAATGTTATTTTCCAAGCTTAAATTTTTACCAATTTTCAAAGATTTATTACTTTCAAAATCGTAAAAACAATTCTGTATTTTGTGAGGTAAATTTTTTTATTGCCTTGTCACTCATACATTCTAATCAAGCTAAATCTGTAGCGATTAATTTATCTAAAATCTAAAATTGCCAAAAGCAGATTATTTAGAATCATTTTCCACTACGAAATGGCACTTCCGCCTCGGGAATCACTGAGCTTCGATGAAAAAATATAATATATGTCGCGATAAACTGGGAAAATTTTTTATTAGCGGCATTCTTTTTCTATTAAATTTTTTCCAGTTTTTCATAGTTGTTCATTAGCACACTAAAAGGTACATTAAAAAAAATTCTCAGCTTTTGCATAATTATTAATGGGCACAATAAAAGTATATTATAAAAGAACACTTTTAAAATCACATTTAATAAGAAAGAATTTGAGCAATAATTTGTATAATTAAAAAGGAAAAAAAAATAGTTTAAAAGAAAACATTTATGACCTAAAATATTTTTGTTAATGCAAATAAAATATGATTGGAACGAATTTTTGCTTTAGTTAAGTGCCTTCTAATGTTTATTTGTGCTCAGCCTCAATTAGGACAATTTCCATTTTTATTCTTCTTGATATATAACACAACAAAACATTTTATCCTCATTATTCCAAATAAGAAACTGTTTACTGTTTTTAAATGAAGTTCATTTGCAGCTGTATTAACGGCATTAAAGATTTTACTGTTTTATTTATAGGTATTATTTTATTTTGGAATGTTCAGAGCTTCTTACTGAATACGCAATTTTGTTATTGAATTTTTTTCTAGCGAATTAAGGTTTTCGCAATCAAGGGTTGCAATCAGTTTTGTTTCTTTGATTTTGTGTTTACATCAAGTTTTATTCATTGACAAAAATATTCGCTTGTACTTGTATGTAAATGCCTTTTCAAAACTGGACTTAAATTTATTAAAATCTCATCTCTGAATGTTGATAGGGGTCATTTGAGTGACCGAATTCCCTACTTCATCATCTAAACTCTTCTGGGGTTTACCAAATTAGTTGCCAGCGTGGCCTCTTTTGCATCAGACAATCTAAACGTACTCTCAAAATTCGTTTGAAGGAACACAAGGGTGGTGTACAAGAACAACATTTTAGCAAGGCTAGCATTGCTCAACATTGTTGGAATTCCTACCACTCTTTTGATTTCAATTCAGGTCACACAAAAGAACATTATTATTCAAAATTGTTCTTCCTCTTTAGACCGTGAATTTTCGAAGCTTATCACATTCTCAGGGATAGATTAAATTTGATTAATGACTCCTCTATTCCTTATTTTTTGCAAGTTTGGCATAAGTTTACCTATGATTGTTTCTTTTCTCTCTCTCCCTCTCTTGCAATCATTCAATGATTTACGCTGTGATTTGTGATGGAAACTGAATTTTTGTGAACAAAATCTCTCCATCTATGTTCTTGGCAAGAATGGTAAGGAATTATTTATAAATACTCAATTTTTATCACAAATCACAGCCATAAATGCACTGAATGATTGCAAGCACTAGCGAATGATTTGTGAAGATTACCTTAAAAAGTAGCTCTTTTCTAGAAAATACTGAAATACACCTCAATAAATTGCCGATAGCTTTCTGACTTTTCAAGATATTTAACTGATTTTTTTTCATGAGTTGCTATATACACTTGGGTGTGAAGTTATGACAGTTAAAAACTGCTATTTTTTGCGCATGCGCAGTAAAAGAATTATTTCTTTAAATGTCCATAATTTATCAATTATTCGACATTTTCTATTTCAAATTTCAGTATAATAAGGTAAATGACCCGGTAGTGGACACTTTTCTCCACCAGACCCCTACCCGTTAGCCGAGGCCTTAGGATTGCTTACGCACGGGGAGAGGTAGTGGGGTCTACGGATTTTACATGCACATATCCCCAAGTATACATGGTGGTCTTCAGTGGGTATCGAACGCGCGACCTTCCAGGTGGAAGTCCGACGTGCTAACCACTGGGCTACCACGGCCCTCGGTAGTGGATACACTGCTCTAGTTGTGGACACTTAGATCTTTAAGCTCTTAAAATAAGCGAATGTAACATTAAACTTGAATGAAATTGTCAGAACCTAAAGCGAACGATTCCTAGTGCTGGCTAATAGAACTAAAGTTAGCGTGGAGCATCTATGCAAGTACATGGATCATAATATTCAAGAGCTGCCTCCACAACGGTCACATTTGCTGCTCTTTACTAAAGCCAATGAATAAGAAGGTTAGAAATTTGGGGAAAATATATGGGAAAAAAGCGTGACATCATTTATGAATGGTCCCTTAGTCATTTTTAAAATTATTTCTCCAAGTTAACAGCATAAAATAGATGATATTAATTTCTGTCCACTACTAATGCAAATACGTGTCTTATAAATGTCCACTATAGATACAAATTAAGCATTTAGTAAATTTGATGTAAAAATCCTAATTTTTCATCGAATGACATTTTATAGGTAATTAATTTTTAGAGAAATAGTTGGCGATTAAGCTAAATATGCAAATATTGATGTGGGTCCCTCGAAAAAATTTTGCCACGTAAAAGAGTACGAAAATTTTCTTAACTGTGTCCACTACCCGGGTGATTTTCATTACTTCACTTATGTGCTGTCAAGTTTTTTGAAAGCTTGACAAGGTTTTGTGAAAAACTTTGAGTGTGATATGCCAAAACCGCGTGAAGAAAATCGGGGAAATGCCTATGTCTTCGTGAGTATAAGTAAAATTTTTGCGAAAATACAGAGAAAAATTGTACATGGCAATTAAACGATTTTCTGAAATTTACACCTTTTTTTCCTGATTTTTGCGATGCAAGATCATCCAAAACATTTTTCTCCTTTTTCAGTTTGTTGACGGTCCTCTAAATGCAAAAAACGAATGGATTTTGACTGGAAAGTGTTAACATTGCATATCAAAACATGATCGAATAGGTAAAAAAACGGGCTTTTGCATCAGACTGACTGAGTGTTAAGTATGAAATTGCGAAAACTCTGCAGTGCGTTTACTAATTTTGCCAGGGATTGTAAATCGTAATTTATGTAGTGCCTTGTTACTTAATAAAGTAAGCTAATGATTAAGTAATCTAAACCTAATAATTTTCTGCTTTGCGATAGCTGAGAAATTATGTTCTAACTAAAAACCGGAAACAATAACTAAATATACGTGTAAATTCTTTGACATTCGTATAATGGATGGCTACCGAGATAAAATAAGAGGTTAAAAATAAAACTTTTTACTAAATCCTTTAAGACTCACTAGTAAATACCAAATTTTTGTTTACCTAAGTCGCTCCCTCCAGTAATTGAAGACCGAACGAACTTTTTAAAAAGTGTTTTGTTGTTGAAAAATTAATGTTTTAATCTCTATTATTATTGTGTAAGCTTGTGTGTTTTTACTCTTCGTAGCGACGTTGTGACCTAGACGAAAGTACTGTCAAGGGTAAAACAACTATCTCTGATTTTCTAGATAGATTTAGTCTTTTAAATTTATTTGTGTAATCAATTGCTTCGGAAATCTTTTGCGTCTCTTGAAAATAAAATTTCGTCTCCACATACATCCCTAGTGCAGAAACTGATTCTAAAGTATATTCTAGATTTGATTTCTGATTTCAGAAAAATTGATCACTGCTCGGAATTTTGCTTTGATTTGGATGTGGGAGTAGTGAAAATAAGAGAGAACTTTAACTGCGAAGCGCCGGCATCTTTCGCGAATTTCATGATCGATAAATTTCTTAGATTTGTACATAATGCCTCTTTGTAGATGCTGTTTGAGTTTTAAAAAAAAGGGCTACTTGATTAAGAAGTATAAATTAGTATTGTAGGTTGAAAAATATAAACAAATATTGAAGTATAAATAAATATTGATGGTATATTATTAAAAAATACAAATAAATATTGAAGGTATATTATTAAAATATATAAAGAACTAAACATTGAAGGTATATTGAAGGTATATCGCCGTATAGAGATGTGGGTCAAGAATATTCTTGGAGAACCAAATTATTTTCAGAGTATTCTCCTGAAGGTGAAATTTGGAGAATTATCGAGAATTTTTTAAAAAAATAAATATAAAATTTTATGAATATCGTTAATACTATGGATTGATTTTTAATTAGCATTGTCAAAACATAAAAATAGCTTTATTTTGAGGTATTATACCCTTTGAAATGATAATTTCATTTCAGAGATTTTTTTCTGAACAACGGGAGAAATTTTGGTCAGTTGAGTAAATGCTTTAAAACAAAGTAGTGGAGTACAAACACATATAAATTTAAACTTCTTAAAAATTATATTTTGAAAATATACATTATAGAAAAAAATTGAACATTGCAGACAAAATTGAAAGAATTGTTAAAAATGTTTTCTTTTCTTTTCAAACTATCGTGAAAATTAAATTATAATTGAATGTGATTACTTTTAAATTAAATACAATTAGTTTTTAAAGATATTCTTTTCAAGAATTTCACTTGCATCTGAAATGCTCCGAAAACTCTCCGAATTTTTTCTAAGAAAAATTCATATTATTTTTGAGAACAGTTTCAAACACTCCAGAATGTTTAAGAACAATATTGAACATTCTTAATAAAAGAATGTAAACATCATTCTTAATTATTGGCATAGCCACTTTTGTGTGAAGAAAATCTTAAAAATAGTTTTTTTTTTATAAACGAAATATACTTATTCTGTGAAATGTAACAATTATTAGGTAATTTTTCATTTCGAGGTTATTCATTCACATTTGAAATGTGTAATGTTGTGATACTATTGTAACTAAATTTTACAAGATTATTCTAGGATATTCTCCTTTATGAAAATATTCTCCAAAAGATTATTACAGAGAATTTTACATCTCTATCGCTACTAATTGTAGAACATCGTAGCTACAGACAATAAAGTTTTGCCGGAAAATACATGTGAATACCCTAGAAATCATTCATTCGGAGTCTAACGAAAAATTAGGGGATTAATTACAAGAAACTAGAAAATCTTTTAAAGAAGGAAATCATAGAGAATAAAAAACAAAGAAGAGCACTCTGCAAATTGAAAGCAATAGAATACCCAAAGTTAAAAAAATAAAATAAAAAATGTTTATAAATATACACACATACTTTGCCGCAAACGGCGTTATCTGCAGGTACATCAAATCGCTATTTCTAGTCCTTAATGCCGAAAGTGGGTTCAGAACTTGAACCCACCTTGTTGTGATCCATGTGCCTAAGATCGCTCGGCCAAAGATGCCTCTGGAGTTGGGAAGACTGGCTGCCGAGGGCTAAGCTGCTCGTTTTTCGAAAATAAGCCGTACGCCAACAGTATGTAATGCATTTTTTAACCATTTTTTTATCTGGTATCTACAGATGTGTGTTCAGTGTTTCGTGAAGCTGTTTTTATCGATAAATTTGATTCGTGGCTTTTTAACGAGTACTTCTTACGCAACTGAATGGGCTTTTCTCTGTAGTTGTACAGAGTGCGGAAAGCATGAATTTTATTGAAATTGTAATCAAGAAACTTTATTAGTTAATTTTGAATAAGTTCTTCGTAAAGAATATTTACAGAAATACTGTTTCCTTTCTGTATTTTTACAGAATTCTTTTGCAGTGGGTGTTAAATTTTTCTGTAGGGACAAAAGATAAAATATTTTTTCGTAATTTCACTCTCACTTAACTTTTTTCTCTAAAGTGTTTTCTTTGGTATTCATTCATGCCATAAGCCAAGCATTTAGTCAAAATACGCCATACTGCTCAACTGCGTTAAGAACATTACTTCCAAACCCAGAGGAATTGTTAATTGGTCATTCACAAATGATGTCACGCTTCGAGGCAGGGGGGGGGGGGGGTTCGTGAAATTGTGACAAAGTGTGACAAGGGGAGGGGGTAACAAGAAGTGTGACATCATGCATTATGCAACACAGCGTGACGCGTGACAAAGGGGAGACGGGGTCCGCTGAAGTGTGACCTATTGTGACAAAGGGGGGATGGGGTTCAAATATATGGGAAAAAGCGTGACGTCATTTATGAACGGCCCCAAGACACTTTTTAATTGATGCACTTAAGTTTAATATTATAAGCTAAAGTTTCACTTTTGAAGTGTCTCGCACACATATATATATATATTATATACTATATATATGAAACTTAATAACTTATGAAAGTTTAAACTTCGGTTTACTAATGTATTTTTAATTTAATTTCGTTTATTTGAATTAAAATACATATAATTCCAGCTCTGGATGAATTTATAAGCCTCTTTGAAATCGACAAAAGAAATTTAACTATGCAAAGAAGAAAAAAAAAAAAAAAAAAAAGAACTCAATATATATTCAGAGTCAAACTTTAAAACTTGTTCTTGTAAATTATAAATGTAGGGCTAGAATGGTAATAAAATAAAATATTTAAAGAAACAAAATCTCTGCGCACCAAAAAAATAAACGAGAAAATCGGAGAAGAGAGTATTCATTCACATGCCATTAGATTTCTGGAATGTTCTTTTTCTCATTATTTATATTTATACACACATTTATACTGAAAATAAAAACAATTTTTTTTTTCATCTGTAGATTCTTTCTTTATTTTTTCGATTCAATAGCAGAAAAATGTTTTAAAGAAAAGAAATAGAAAAAACACTTTTAAACGAAATTCTCCTTATTCTTCTAAATCAGGGGTCTCCAAACTTTCCAGCCTTAGGGTCATATTGATTACTCCAGTAAATTCCAAGGGCCAAAACCATATTATCATTAATTGTTGCCGGTGGTAAAAAGTTGAATCAGTCCACTAGTGGTGTAAAATATGATTACTTTTTTGCCAGATGCCATTAGCGACGGGGAAGCTGATGTATTTTCTGTATCGTATGGGTATCCGTTATAATGGGGTACCCGCATCGTATCGCCATAGTAATCATTGATTACAAAAGTAATGAAATACACAAGTAATCATTGATTACTTTTTTCTTCAGTAATCGTTACTTCGGTTCCTAACGAGTACTCAAGTAACGAATGAGTATTTTTTTACATGAAAAAAAAAGTCCGAAAAAGTACGCCACGTTTAAAAAAGGCTGCAAATCGAACTAAAGTCCGCAAAACGGCAACACTGCATATTATTAATTTTCCTGTCATTATCTGTAATTTCTAGATTAGTCGTAGAGTACGAGCGAGCCATGAGGAGTAACGTGACAGGACATCTGGTGGACACAAGCAGAAATAGGTAGTACCTTCTATCCCTAACAGATGGCGCTAATAGCACTTACAGAATAATCTCGTTGGTTCGATAAAGTTCTGGTGTCTTCCACTCACTTCTAGATGGCAGTAAGTGAAATACATAAGAAGGCTAGTGGCGCAACCACAAGTCAGTTCCTATGACACTGCTGTGAAATAAAATAGTGCGTACCTCCTTAAAACGTGTTTGTGCGTGTTTAAGTTTAAGACATCTTTGTAACAATATTTTTATTTGAATTGTTGCTTTTGTGTGTGATTTAGTAGAATGGAAAAGAAGCGAAAAATTGATAGTGAATGCAGAAAATTCAAAGATCAGTGGAACATTCAGTATTTCGTAATTGAGTCCAGTAACAAGGCGCTATGTTTGATTTGCAATGAAAGCATAGCCGTTCTCAAAGAATATAACATTAAACGTCATTATGAAGCAAAACATTTTCAAAATTACTCAAAATATACAGGAAGTTTGCGGACAGAAAAATTCGAAGCTATGAAGCGCGGATTGAAATCGCAGAAATCTTTATTTACAAAACTCAAAACTGAACAAGAGGCTGCAACTCGTGCCAGCTTTCGTGTGGCTCTTGAAATTGCAAAACGTGGAAAACCATTCACCGATGGAGAAATGGTCAAAGAATGCATAATCGCAGTAGCCGAAGAAATGTGCCCTGAAAAGGTAAATTTATTAAAAACTGTCAGTATGTCAGCAAACACTGTGGCTCGAAGGGTAGAAGACATCGCTGAAAATATATCCTCTCAACTGTTCAACAAAAATGGACATGTTGAGTGGTTTTCTTTGGCCTTGGATGAGTCAACGGATGTGTCAGATACTGCTCAGGTGTTGATTTATATTCGAGGAGTAGATAAAAGCTATGAAGTGCATGAAGAACTTCTTGATATGTATTGTATTCATGGCACAACTACTGGTTCAGATATTTTTAAAGGAGTTGAAATGGCCATTAAGCAAAAGAACCTTCGATGGAAAAACTTGAAATGTATTACAACTGATGGAGGCAAAAACATGAGTGGGAAAGATAAAGGAGTGGTCGCTCTTGTGTCAAAGGCTGTAGAAAATGACGGTGGTTCAAAACCAATAGTCTTACATTGTATCATTCATCAACAGTCTTTGTGCGGAAAATGTTTGGATATGTCTGAAGTTCTGAAACCAGTCATATCAACTGTTAATTTTATCAGATCTTTTGGGCTGAATCACCGACAATTCGTACAATTTATTAAAGAGATTGGAGAAAATGACTTACCTTATCATACTGCCGTACGTTGGCTTAGTTGTGGGAAAGTCCTTCAGCGCTTTTTTGAACTTCGAGCAGTGATCGAATTTTTTTTGAATGAAAAGCATCGCCCTCTTACTGAATTGCAAAACAACGCATGGCTGTGGAAGTTAGCATTCTATGTTGATTTGACAAAACATGTGAACGAACTGAATTTGAGATTGCAAGGAGAAAACCAGCATCTTCCTGATTTATACAATAATATCAAATCATTCCGGAAGAAATTGATACTGTTTCAATCACAACTACGAAGTAAATGTTTTTAACATTTTAAAACATGTGAAATATTTAGCCACACCACTGAGACCGAGTTTCCTATCGATTTTGCAATCGAAACTTTGAGTGCTTTGAAAATAAATTTTGATACTCGTTTCTCGGACTTTGATGCCATTGCGAATCAAATTAAGATTTTTCAGAATCCTTTTGATACTGACATTGAAACCCTAGCCCGGAACTTCAAATGGAAATGATTGATCTACAGTGCAGTGATATAATTAAGAACAAATATCAAAACTTATCTTTGTTGGAATTTTATAAGTGTCTTCCACTGACACAATTTGATAATTTGCATAAATTTGCTCGTGGGCTGTTTTCTGTTTTTGGTACTATTTATTTGTGTGAGAAGACCTTTTCCAAAATGAAGTACACAAAAAATGTTTACAGATCTAAATTAACTGATGAGCATCTTAAATCTCTTTTAATAATTGGTACAAATAAAATTAGTCCACAACTACAAACTATTGTCAGTGGAAAATCTCAATTACATTAATCTCATTAGTATTTCATATGTCGTTATGCTTGTTATAAGTTATCTTTTCATTTAAAATGTATAAAATGTTAGTTGGATTCATTTCAATAATTTGTTAGTTAGTAAATAATAACCTACAACAATGTTATGAGTAGTTAGCCCATGACCATATCAATGTAGATGTCATATTAATAATTATTCAACATAAAAATAGATTACTTCAGTAAACTTAATTTAATTTGCTATAAAAAATAAATATGTTCTCTAGAAGGAGTTTTCTTTCAAGTATGCTAGCTCTCCGCGGGCCGGACAAAATCTGTCCGCGGGCCGGATGTGGCCCTCGGGCCGTAGTTTGGAGACCCCTGTTCTAAATAAACGTTTCATTTTATCTAATGTTGCAAGAAATGGAGAAAAAATGGTGGGCATTAATTTTGCTCTTTAGGCTATGGAATGTTCAAAGGAATATCATTTTTTATGATCAGGGGTTTTAAAACTTCGAATTATTTGTTTGAAGACATCGGCGTGATTTTTAAAAAAAGAATTGCCACCTGCACTGTGATTTTTAGGGAGGGGAGGGGGAGAAGGGGAAGCGTTACTGCTTTCATCATCTTATTAAGAATTAATTAATTTTTTTTCATTCAGATTGAAAGTAAAGTTTTTTCTTTCCTTTTCGTTCCCAAATCTGTGTGAGTTCATTTAAAACCTCACTGCTGAAAAATACTATACATGAAAATAAATTTAAACTAGATTTTCAACTCATGTTTTTTCTCAAGTGATAACTTTTAAGTAATGTAAGAACTTATTTTTAATTTTTAATTGACATAAAATTCACAGTTGTGATATTTACCCTGTTGCGATGTAAATATCCATTAAAACATAGGTAACTGCACTATTGTCACTTTTATGCTAAAAGGTTCATCTTTTTTATATTTTTATTATGCATTAAGAAAACGCGTAAGCAAAAATCTTTGATTTTATCAGCGAATCATGTATGGATTTTGTTCTATCTTGGGAAGTTAAAGTATTAAAAATGAAAAAGATATAAAAATCATGTTTTTCCAATAAAAACATCTTAATTGTTTCCTCAAAAACCCATTAATTTATAGCAAAACTTACCCCTAAACTTACAAATGGCATTACTATAATTATAAGAAAAAAAAACTTTGGAAATATTTGTGAAAACATATTGAAATAAGCAAATAAGTAAATGAATAAATAAATAAAGAGTGAAATGAATTTTTTAAATAAAATATATTTTTTTAATTTCAAAATTTTGTATTTAATGAATCATTGCTTGTCATGCGAATTATTTTTGTTTAAATTAAAAAAAAAAGTTAAAATGTACTAAGCCCCTCAAATGCAACGAAAAATGTAGAAGCGGTAAAATAGAATTTAGTCATAAGTATGAAATAACGATTATGTATCATGCTTGGTTTGCATAATTACAATCGTAATTTTAAACAAGAAGTTGCTTAATGAGCAGCCAACGCTAATTATAATTTTCATGCTATCATGACCATTTTAATATCGTACTCCCTAATAAGGAAACGCAAATTTCAGAGATTTTATCCACGGTGGAAGGTTTCTCCGTTCACTATGAATGTAAACAGTGTTGCTCAAAGCTCAAATATGTTTTCTGTAAACGTATTGTAGCAATATTATTTTTTAAATAGCTAAATACTTAAACTTTTTAGATAAAACAGTAGAGCACTATAAAGTTACACAAAAACATACGAATTTTTTGATAGTATTGCAAATTGTCTCGAAATATTTCACGATTGTTATACGTCAAGGCATTGCCGGCAGTGTGGCGTAGTGGTTAGGCATTGGCCCCGTACACGCAAGTTCGCAGGATCTCGCCCAAGTCGGTAAATTTTCAAGATGCAGAAAATCTTCAGCACCCATCTCTTACGATTATGCGGCATGTTTAAGATCCCTTGAGTATCTGTTTTTCTTGGATACTCTCGGCTAAATTAAATTCATAGTGCAGTTTCGCATCTTTTAGAGCTCAGGTGATGCCATCTAGGGGGAACTGAGCGTCAAAATTCTCAAGTGGTAATGGCATCCGCGGATAGTGGTGCTCCGTAAAAGAATGGAATGCCCGAGGCCGGCAAAATTTAGTGACTGTGTGCAGTCCCATTAGAAAGGAAAAAATAAATAAATAAAGGCATGATTGTATTGCATAAAATTTTTGGAATCAACCCTGCTTAAGGATGTAAGTTTAAATCGAGGCTCAACAAATACCGGATGGCCACCGTTAGGCCTAGATTTCTGATTTTCAGTTCTGGTGTCTAAAAATTTAAGGTTTATATATTCTGTAATTCCAGAGTTACTTGTTGAGTATTCATAACTTATCTCTCTCACTCATAAACTCCGATTTATTTGATTTTTTGGATTTGAGATAATAACAAAAAAAGTTAAACGTACATTGATTCAGGGTTTTTTTTCCCCAGCCCTCCATCACTCATAAAATCGGATTTATTTGATTGTTTAGAATTAATAATAATAATAATAATAATAATGATAATAGTAACAGTAAAAACACTTATTTCAGGGGTTCTAAATTTTATTTTAAAATAAAATGGCAAAAACAACGATCGATCGCTATGTTGTCCATAGTTTACACAATGACATAGAGGGATAATTATTGCATAAACAAATTTATAAAATTTATTTTTGACCTTGCACTTCACGTAACTAAAATTCAAATGTACTGTTAGAAATTTCATCATGAAATGACGGTTAAATAACCGGCAGCAGTCTGTCCATCTAATTCACCGTCAAATTTACGGTTTGGAACACTTTTCTATCTTTACGGGACCTAAACTATTTCCAATCAGCTTGGTTAAAAAGCCATAAGTACAAAAGTTTTATAACCATTTAAAAATGGTTTTAAAACAAATTTTTAACGGTTTTGAACCATTTCGAGGCGTAGAAACCGTAAACGATGCGCGCGCAATCGAACCCGAGTGTATGGTATACCAGCCTTGCTCTCTAGTCACTCGGCCATCTACACCACTTAAGGCGGTCGTTTATTTACCGATAAATCTTCTTTTCCGATAGGCAAACTGTCTTAAAATTGAGATTTCAGTTTTTGATTGGATTCAAAGTCATTTTTGGTCTACATTTACTGTATATTGACGAAAATCCTGTTATTTGATGCAAAAATTAAAACACAAACAAGCTTCAGCAGCTCAAATTATGGGTTTGCTCATTCGCAAACAGTTCGGGAATCCGATGTCTCTAATTTTTGTTTTACGTGTGTATGTGTTTCTATTTAGTAACCCCTGCTTAAGCCACTTTTCTTCTTCTTCTTTTTTTATATACACATGCAGATTTGAACTAATAAATCTTTATTCCTATTTTAACAACAACTTACGACCGGTAAGGTTTCGCAACCAAGATGGGCTCCCGATTCTTATTGAGCACTTGAAAATTACGGTTAGTTACACGTTCTTTAGGATAAGCAGAGAATAAACGATTTTTTTTCTCAATCAGCGGTTTGAGTACCATCTTTTTAATGGTTATTCTACTGTTGTAATTAAATATGGTAAAATAACAATCCAATAAATGGTTATTTTACTATTTTCTTACGGAAATTTTTAACAGTGTAGCTGCTTTGAAATTTGCAATTAAGTTTGGCAAAATGAGGGTAAAACGATGCATCGTGCAGAAATTACGATATAATCGCAAAGTTTTGAAAAGTGGAAGATGGCAGCGAACTTTTTTCCTTTGCTCTTAGATTTATACAAAATTTCTTGCAATTGTTGCTCTTTTCGTGCCCCGCCAGTCTCAGCTGCTGTGTTGAGTGGCATAAGTGGCAGAGTAATGAATTCCGGCCATGATAAGATGGATGTTATAGATTCGTGCAGTATTTCTTTCTATAGTCTTTGTTGTCCCCTTTGACTTTGGGATCTTCAGTGATCGTTAGGGGCACTTCTTGTTTGGCAAAATACCTTGCCCGAAAATACATGAAAATTTTCTGCAAATCATTTATCCGGGGTCTAACGTAAAATTACAGAGAACAAAAAACAGGAAACTACAAAGTCATAAAACAAGGAAATTTCTGAGAATGAAAAACAGAGAACGCTCTGTAAACTCTCAGCAACAGATCCTGTGTGGGAACAGCGGCGAAAGCTGTAAGTCGAAGGTGAGTTCAAAACAAGAGCCCACGATGTTGTGAATCCTGTGCCTAAGGCGGCGAGCCGAAAGATACCTCTGGCGTTGGGAGGCCTGGCTACCGAGGGCTAGGTTGATCACAAGAGCTGGAAACAAAGCGTACAACGCACTTGTTTGATCAACTGGTACTGCTAGCCACAGATCTTCAGCATTCAGTTTTCCCCGGAGCTGTTACCACTGAGATGCGTGGCTTTTTAACGAGTATAGTGCTCCTCTGACGAGTTTCACCTGTCATTCGTGTGTTACGTAGGTAGCAGCGATTTTATTTTATGAAATTGGTAGGGAAGGAAGAAAGAAAGTTCGCCACACCAATGAGCTTCCCGACATTTTGGAGAATGAATGTATTTTCTTCTTTAAGCACAAGCTCTTCCCGTACCCCTGGGGGTACGCGTACCACGCTTTGGGAAATACTGAAATAGAATATTCTCAAACAGCGATGCAAGTACATTTGTTTGAATTTTTGTTATAAAAAGCATCAGCAGCTAAATTTACAAGATCGGTAGCTTTATTCACCTACTAAACTTATTGATGAAAATATCGTCTTGTGAAAGTAATATTGAAAATTACAAAGTGTTGCCTTTTTTATTTAAAGTCTCCGAAAATCTATTTTCCAATCATTTAATATCTAATAATGAACAAGACATTTAGTAAGTATTTGTGATTTAGTGAAACTTCGAAACCTGCCTTTTTTCTAAGGCATCTAACATTTCCCTCTTGCGTGAAATTTTGGGAAATATTCCGTAAATAGATATGTGGGGGCACGGCTAAAATTGGAGGTAACAATAGTTCTCTAACCACCTGCCAGTGCATCTTCGAGTATTACATACTCTGCCTGAAAACAAGTCTTATTATGCTTCGCGCAGGTATTACTCAGTTCACCGAATTTTCGCTTGCGATGCCATGTGATAAAATCCTTAGCCTTATGTTTCACTGGAAGAAAACAATTGAGTCAAGTTTGAAGCACAAAGATCGAGTGGAGCACGAACTGCAAGTGAAAGCTATTTGCTGGTATATTAAAGATTTTATTTTCTGAAGCTATTTTTATCTGCTTGTCATAAGGTCTAGGAAAGTTTAAGCCCTTTATTGCTCCCAGCATCGTTATTTTGAAAATAGGTGCAGTTATTTCTTTTGTTTGCTAACTGGGACTTCGTCTTACACTTTTAGTAAATGGTTTCAAGATCAAAATATTCCAATTAAAAGGAAACAAAAAACGTATTTTGAAGTAAATATCAAGTTTCAAAAGTAAAACGAGTTTGACTCTAATTGAAACGGAAATTGAATATTTCTACGGATTTAAATTTATACAGTATTTACATTATTTAAAGTCTTCCATCAAAAATAAGTTTAAATAATTATAAGTTAAAAATAAAAATGTTTACTTCTATGTGATGTTAAAAATCTCAAAAAGAACGTATAGGCGTGATAAAGAAACGACAAGCTACAATTTAGAAATATTTATCTGCAGCTATTTTATGCATTCTTCCTCGAAATTGGTGATGAAGTGGGCGCCATTTTCAAAAGTAGGGAGTGGTCAAGAAGGGTGTCTTTATTTATTATTTCTCTAGTCTGTTTTTAGTCGCTCGGCGATATCTTCCTCATTCCTTTACTAAATTCCATGATTCACCCCACATTTTAAAGCTCATCGTGCCGCCTAATGACGAAAAATAGACCCACGTCTAAAAATGTACCGCTTCCTTTGAATTTGAGATTTAAAAGCATCTAAGAAAAGGCTCTTTAATGGGTGCCAAATTGGTGTTGTGTATGGTGGTGCCATCTGTTATAAGTAAACAAGCAAGAAACACTTCTGCTTTTGTTGCGTAGAAAATTGAACACATTTAGCTGCGTCTGTGTGTTAAACTTATCCAATCGTTAGGCTCTACATGTTCATTTATATTAAGAATGTGTAGAGCCTAACCAACCAACAGTAACTACATTTTAAGTAATGGAACTGTTTAGTTATTGTATTTTAATGCTACGTGTACTAATAATAAAATAATTTTCATTATTACTGTGATTATTTTATTATTTTGAATATCTAAATAATAAGGAGGGAAACAAATTTTAGCAGCTATTTGTACTGATGTGTTCAATTACAACGCCAAGCAAATTATTTACTGATGAGTTCAAAATGAGCATAATTTCTTGATTTTTTTCTTAAAAAAAGCCAAACTGGCAACCCAGCTGGCCCCTGGTGCCGTACGAATCGCGGGACAAGTGCACATGGTGATTTGAGTTTTACTTGAATAAGTTGGACGAATAGCGAGGAGGAAGAATGGCGGGGTTCCACTGTATTTCAAAATACTCAACAAAGTTTTATTGTAGAAAGGAAACTAATTTATTTCAACTAAATTTATTAAGGCTCTCTATTATGGTCAAAAGTTGGCCTCATCTTCGTAACGTCTCGGAAGGTACTTCAGTCTCTTCAGCTGCTGCATAGAGGGTTCTAAAGGGCAGTTATGTACCAAAATATTTCAGGATACATAATATCAGGTATTCTTAGGTTTTAATCTCTATATATTCGATTTTATGTCTGTCTTTTTATTTAATATATATAGTAAAACATAAACAAGAAATTCAAAATTAAAATTGCTTTTAATGAATGACTTAATTACTTAAATAGCATATAAGGAAAACAATGCTATTAAGAGAGTTCTGAGATAATTATAGCTTATTCAAAATCAAAATGGGAGGAAAACACATATTTTAACCTACCTATTTTTAATTCTCACTCCCTCTCATGTATTGTTCTTATTTGAAGTACTGCCAGTTCTAAACATTTACAGCTTAATAATATTTCTAATATGTCTGTTTATAGAAATGAATTATTGATAACTTGAAAACTCTTTTATTAAAAGTGCTTCTAAAAACTTTTCAATACCAAACACACCATTGAAAGAAGACTGTTTTATAATAATTTCAACCTCAATTGCATTTGAGCTCAATTGCGTTTATTCCTGTTTACTAAAAGGTAAATATAAAAGTTTTTTTTTTTAAAATAATACAGTACTAGTGAAATCAATGTCTAATTAACGGATGCCACGTGACTTAAGTTCTTACAAAAGAAGTGTGGAGCCCTGTCATTTTGAAAATAACTTTCATGCGTAAATAGCCTGAATTTCCTCTAATGGTTAAAAATTCGCATAAAATTGAAAATAAATAGGGAAACTGAGCTTCCGTGAGTGTCTAAGCAAGTTAAGCAATGGTCTACTTCATAAATTATCCTAAAGTAAATTTAGAACATCGGTGCATGTTAAGCCTAATACTATGACCACTTTACCCCATCTTACTTAAACTACT
This sequence comes from Octonoba sinensis, assembly GCA_038502835.1. Taxonomy (NCBI): domain Eukaryota; kingdom Metazoa; phylum Arthropoda; class Arachnida; order Araneae; family Uloboridae; genus Octonoba; species Octonoba sinensis. The sequence goes on along the minus strand of CM076606.1, from coordinate 7,284,793 downwards.
GTAAAATAATATACAAACAAATATAGCTTCACGGTTAGTGAGGAAGTATTTTTGAGCTCTGTGTTAAGCTTCCTACATCGTCCATTCGCTGCAAATTCTTTAAAACAAAATGCGAGAGATTAGTTAAAAGAGCTGCTTCAATTCCAAAGTGTTGTGTAAACAAACACGTTCACTGTTTTCTTCCCCTAAAGGGTTGCTATTAAAGTAATTTTAGATGTAAAATGTGATTCCTAATTTTTAAAACCTAAAATTAAAAATTTACACCAATTCCTTTATTTAGTTCAAAGCTATAGCGTTTGGTTCGCCGTATGACCACTTTACCCCACTTGACCCTATTAATGTTAATAAGGATTACTGTATCGCTATAAGAATCTAAATATTTTCGAAGTGACCTTCATTTATTTCTGTATTGAATTAAAAGTTCAGAAGGGATCAAAATAAAACCCGCGTAAACATTTAATTTAAAAGTCACAGTACGTTTCTTTCGGTTACTTTGTTCCTACCATTTTAAAGTACTTTCCAAAAATAATTAAGAATGGTACATGTACGAGTACATATACTGGATGATTCTTTTTTATATAATGAAGAAATATAATATTGTCTTAAATGGGATCCGTGAAATTTGTCAACTATGTGTAATATAAGGTCATCAGTCTTTGCAGTTGTGTCTGACCGCACATACGATAACAGCGGTAACACAAAAATGGGGGCCGACTTTGAAGATTCCATTCATGTTCAAGGCAGAAACTGCTAGTATAAGGAATGTGTTGTATTCTTTTCTCGTTTTAGTTCGCTTAGGATACTTAATTCCCTCCGAGCTCATGCTATCTGTCAGTTGAAAAATTTGGTTTGCTTTCAACAAGCAGAGAAACTTACATTCTGATTCGCGTGCTAATAAACGCACCTGCAAAACGAACTTCCCTAAAACTGGAATGGATTCGTCCTTTTCTGCCATGCGCAGAAACGTCCAAGTGTCGGAACTACGTGGTTGAACTGTGTTAATCAACTCCGAGTTGCTCTATGAAAGCGATTCCCAATGTTATTTTTTCACGTGTCACCATTTTTCTTGCCAACCATTTGCGTACCACTGCGAATATAACTTTATTGTATAGAATAGAATACTAATAGATTATAGAAAAACGCTAGTGCGACTGGGTAATGTAATTTACACTATTTTTTGATAGTTATTAATGCAGAGAAAAGCGTTAAAACAAAGCTGTGTATATGCTCAGAAACGCCTACTCAAATCTCACGAAACTTTCGTCGTATTTGACGAAATGGCTTCGTGAAAAATGTTCCGACTAAACCTTTCGTCAGATTGACGAAATTTGTGTAGTAAATTTTTAAAGTCACGTGATCGCGCGAGGCAAGAATCGTTATAAATGACGAAATTTTCTTGACGACTGAAGAATCGTCAAACGTGAGAGCTCCACTTCTGAGAGTGTATATACTATATAATAAAAGGTATGAGATATGTAAAATACATTTTTAATACGTACTTCCAAAAATACATTAGAAATACGTCTCTAAGTACAAAATACCTATCATGTAAAAAAAGGAAAAAAAAAAAAAAAAATTGAAAAGGTTGCTGCTGCATGACAGATACAAGCGAGATGATATTTGGTTCAGTAGAAGTCAGTTTGAACCTCAAGTTTGGGTCGACATTTAGTTTGCTTCTATATTTATTTTTAATAAATATCATATTGGAAAAAGCAGTTTCATAAAGAAGAGTGGTTGTGAACTGAATTCAAAACAGCAAGGATTTTCTTGACAATAACGAGAATTCATTTTTAACTTTGAGCCAACATTCTTCGAACTCTAATCGGGCAAATTCGATCTTCAATCCTGAGTTTTTGTGTTTTAACCTCTTCTCTCTTTTTTTTTTGCTTGCACGCGTACCACCTCGAGAGGCTTCGCGTACCACTAGTGGTACGCGTGCCTCAGTTTGGGAACCGCTGCTCTATGATGCGAGGCCCCAGCAAGTTTTTCACTGCTAAGGTTGTCGCATTGCAAAGAAAACATATGTACACATATTCATTGTAATAGCAAAATGCGATGATACAATTCAACGAAAAACTGAGTATTGAGCGCTAAGAAGCATGTTTAAAATTCTTCATACTAAAATGCTAACACTCTAGCAAAGGTAAATTTAATTTTTGTATTTGAATTGAAAAAACTTAGTCTATTTCTGAAATTGAGACATGCCTCGTGTTATGCTGGTTTTTAGCCTACTTTCCCTAAAAGTAAAAGAAATAATAATAAAGCATGAAAGAAGGCTTAATGTATCATGAAAATATCGTTAGAAATCAAGAAAAGTCAAAAATAATTTAAGTGATTAAATAAAGATTGAAAAATAAAAAATTTGAAAGTAGCGTTTTGAGATGGGTGAAAAGTGTGTCGGTCGGTCTGTCTGTCTGTCGGTCTGTCCCCCCCTAATAACTTTTGAACAAATTGTCCGATTGGAAAAATTCTTTTTGCATTCGAAAGAGCTCGGCGAGAACATCTGATTTCCATGTTTTACTTTTTGATTTGAACAATTTTTTGTTCAATTCTGAACAGTTCAAAAAATTTTAAGATTAGCGCCTATAGGCAAAAGTGAAGCAAATTATGTAAACTCTGGGTACAAAATCCAAGTTCCCATGAACAAGCTCACTGGAAGAAGTTCTTGGCTTGAAATATTGATTTGAACGATTTTGTTCATTTTTGAACAGTTCAAAAATAATTAACATACCGCCTACGGGGAAATTTCAATCCTATATAATTCCTGATCTAACGGACCGATTTGCTTGGAACAAACTTTATCGGAAAGCTGTTATGACGTAGAACATGTACAAATAGAAATTTCATCCAAAACTAACGAGCCTATTTTTCTATGAAATTTTTTGATCGGGATTTTCAAGAATATTTTTGAATTAATGAATGATTAAATGAATAAGCAAAAGAATAAATCAATAAATGAGTGAATAAATACATGAATGACTTAATAAATGAATGATTGAATGAATATGTATTAACCGTTGAAAAAGGTATATTTGAAGCAATTAAGAACTAAAGCTAACGAGAAAGACAGAGAGAGAGAGATAGCTAGATTATAAATTTGAATTCGGTGTAAACGGGAAAGTAGGCTCGTGTAGTTCTAGACGGAACTTCTTGTTTAATGGTAAGAAGTTTAGATGTTAAAACATAACTTAAAAAAAGAAAACTATGTTTTGAACGATATATTTAGTAATTTTATACTTACTAAGATTTTTTATAGTCGAAGAATCATGCATATACTCCAATAACTGTTTATTGCCGAATTCTGCTGAAGCAAGCATGTTTTTAATGCTAGGATTATCGTATTGTAAAGAAAATATATGTACAGAATTTATATTGGTTGCAATTGAAAAGTATGATAAAAATTATAAGGAAAAATTAAATATTAAATGCTAAGAATGGAAGCGAAAATATTAATATTTAAATGCTAAGAAATATTGCTTGTATTTCTAGTTTTTTTAATTAAAAATAGTTACAATTACGAGTTAATGACTCTTGTATGCTGAAAACTACCAGATACTTAAGATTATACATGCAATCCTGGGAGTTAATGCAACTTCTTCCTAAAAATACAAGTTGAATGACATCAGCAAAAAAATATAGCCTGTCATCAAGTTATTTTTGCTTTTAAATCACTTTTGTTGGTATTGTTTACAAAACCCGTTATTTTGTTATGCAATATAAAATGTATTTCCCATCCCAATTCATTAAATTAAAAAAATAATTAATTCAAATGTTCGAAGGAGTTGTTTTTCTTGCCAATGTTGCTATCACTTTTGTCACAAAACACCGTTCGGTACATTTTAAACGGTCTTATTAACAGTCTCAAGTTATGGTGGATTCAACATGCGTAATACTCATTTTTCGACCCATGGGTAACATGAAGGAGTGTTGATTAAAGTATGTAGAACGAATAACGTGTGCTGAAAGTCTGACTAACTTAATGTCGATGTCGTAATGGTTGTGATGGGTGTAAATTGCCCATTACCTTATCACAGAAGTAATTCACATTTTAGAGAGAAAATGTTATTTGAAGTTGAAACCAATGCATAAACAACTTATCGTTTTGGAGGGGTTATTGCTTCATCAGAATAAGATACTCACAAATAGCAATTAAACTCAACTCAGAGATGCGACAGCCGATTGCGGGCCGAAGCCTGCTGTGCCCATCCCAGCTATCAAAACCGACGGCCCTGGGGTGAAGAAGCAGATGTTGCGGTCAAGTGGTCGGCCTCATGCGGAACCCCCCAGTGTTTAGTTCCAAAGACCTGCTCGGTCCTCATTTAAATCGACCCCAGTGAAGGGATGAAAGGCTGAGTCGACCTTGCCCATCCCGGGAATCGAACGCCTGACCCGGGTTGGTAGCACGGAAGGTTACCACTCAGACACTGGACCTCCAAATAACAACTACCCAGATCAACAACTTCTCCCACGGTTGTTAAAAACATTGTAAAAAAAAAGTCAAACTCCATTTTGGACAAAGAATGAAAAATATACATATATCAGCTCAAATCTTAGCTAAATAATAACTAGAAAGAGCACTGGGGCTACTCCTAGGTTGAGAACATGAAAGCGCTTCCGACAATGATCAAGGGACCCAGAGATCTGAACGGTGTATCTTTCAGCCAGGTATTTTCTTACAGATGGTGCTTCTAGCAAAACATGTACATAATTTATATTGGTTGCAATTGCGAAGTCTGATAACTGAGGCGAAAAATTAAACGATAAGAATTATAGCGAAAATATAAATATTAAATTCTGGAAATGTTTTTTTTATTAAATATCGTAAAAATTTCTAGTTGACCCTTGGATGCTAAACACTACTATATCCTTAAGACTAGTTGCAATCCTGTTAGTTAACGCTACGTTTTCTTCCTTAAAAATACAAGTTGAATGGTATCAGCAAAAAAAGTAGCATTGGGGCTACTTCTAGCTTGAGAACATGAAAGCGTTTCCGACAATAACTAAGAGATCTCTTCCCCGTTCTGGCTTTGGAGTTCTTAAGGGTCAATGGTCTTATTGGTCTTGTCTGACCCCGTCAGACAGACGGAGAATAAGTCACAACACAACAACAACTAAGAGATTTGAATGGTGTATCTTGCAGCCAGGTATTTTCATACAAATAGTACAACTAAACTTAAACGGGTTCAAAATGCGAACTACGGCCATACTGTACATAGCATCGAGGCCTTCACAGACTACCCCCATACGCGCGGGGGTGCGGCCGCAGCGCTCGTCCTCCTTCGCACCTCCCCTAAACTCTCTGACACTTGACAACCAGCACCGGCCATAGGGGCTGGGCTGGCAGAGCGTTGCTGACCTGCTTTACCGTCCCAAGGCCACAGTCCTACTACAATGTAGCCATACGTCACCTGGAACGAATATGCTATTTTATTCACCTCTTACGACACGCGGTTGGATCTTAGGAGAGTCCACCCCATTGGCGTGGTTGGCGATAAGTACGCAATCTTGGTAACCCAGATTCGATAGAAACCCAGCTTCTATCGTTCTGCGAAATGGAAGCAAAATTGGCGGTTTTGAAAACCGGTGGGATATCCTAGGAGTTTACCCGACACGCATAAGAGGTGAATAAAATAGCACTAGGGGCTATTCTATCTCCCCCGGCCACCATACGGGGGAAACTTAAGCGGGTATTTTAATTTAACCAAGATGGCAAAAATGATTATTTCTTACAAGCTTTTCAGCTTTTATGATTTGCTGCTTTTCTAATTTACCAACAATGAATACGCATGTATTATTATAGCTATAAGGTTTAAAAATAGCTTATAACAATGCATCTTAAAAATACTGCTCTTCTACTTTACAATCTAAACAATGCATGACGTCATTCTGATCTTACATTATTACAAAATCGTACTTTAAGATTCATTTTGTAAAAGTTTCTTTAGCTATCAGTAACTAAAAATGTTCACTGCGGACAAAATTGCTTTTTTCAGACGATGATTATTTATGAAGAAAAAGGGCTTTACTGTTTATAGGAATAATAAGGTAAGTAATTAAGTTAAGAGACTCAGGCTTTTTTTCAACTTAAATTATATTCTTCAAAGTAAATGTTACGTAAGGCAGTAAAACAAAATATGCTTTGTGATAAAAAAATGTGATATATTTAGCGGCCGCTGTAAATACTTGCTCATCTAAATACTATATATACATATATCCAAACAATATTAGGTAGGTTTTTTCCTAATGTGGGGTAAATGATGAGAGGCTTCCACATTTAAAGTACAGATTACAATAAGGACATCTCTAAATGTAGGTCGCTGTAAATAAAGAGTCAAAACGTAAGAGTTTTTTAGCACAGATTAAATTATGGCAGTGTGTGGGATGTACTTTTAAAGGAGGTTTACTTTTGGCAGAAATATCAGCCGCAACACAAAGTATATGTCTGAAAATTAAAACGGTAATTTGTCAATCATAGGCATGTTTGTATTTTAAATTTTTTTCCAGTGACAATTCTGTTAAAAAACAACCTTGTTTTGACAAAAACAGAATTATCATTTTTACCTTTGTACTATATTGCGTGCGTTGTCTTTTTCCTTACTGCAAACTCTATCGTTTTACTTATGAAAACGTTCAAAGTCTGCGCTTCCTAAAGATGTATGTTTCTAGGAGTTTCGTTTCTGGAAGAGAGAAAAGAAACACACAATGGTTTGGTGTGAAAGTACTATCGAAAATCATCTCAATGGTAAGAATTATTTGTATTATTTTAAAATTTTCTTATCAGGTCTATTTCTCAAAGAAATATTTCCTTCTGTTCGAAGGAACACTTTTCATTTTCTTTATCTTTTACAATTTTCTGTTACCTAAGCTGGTAAGTTAGAACAAGAGAAGCAAAATAGGTAAGGTAGACAACTCAATGAGATAAAAACCAGGAAAACTACTAAATATATCGCATTTCTTGGATTAAGTGGGACTAGGAGTCGAGAAACTCTGTCAAAGAAGCTGCAGATCTATTCTGCGGGGGAGATGCAGTCTATTCCGAAACTGCTGAATTTTCCTGCTTAAAATCGAAATAATTTGTGGTCTTTGAGAAGTTTTTTAAATTTTTTATGTATTATTATTGACTAATTGTCTAAAAATTGTATTATTTCTTGTGTTTTTTTCGATAATGTGTGCTTCGTATTTTCTTTATTGAAAATGATGTTGTTTTCCTTTTAAAAACGTTCAACACCAATAAATTCTGGGAACCCACAAGATGTACTCTTACAGAGCTTCTTTCTGGAAAAAAGATAGCACGCAACAGTTTCATTTAGTACGAAAGTACTAACGGACATGAACCCAATGGTAGGTTTCCTATGTGTTTTAAAATTTAAACATCATATCTGTTTGTTAAAGAATATTTCGTTGTGTTCAAAAGAAAATTTTTCATTTTCTTTCTGCTTCGCTGGTATCTTTTACAAAATCGGGTAAATTGGAAGGAAAAGATAAAGAGAAGAGGCAGACAACTGAACAAGAACAGTATCGGGTAAAGAGCTTGATATATATATTGTATAAGCGGGACTAGGAGTCGAGGAATTGTGTCGAAGAAGCTTCAGATCTGTTCTGCGGGGGAGATGCAGTCGACTCCGAAACTGCTAAGTTTTCCTGCCTAAAACCGAAATGATTTATGGTGTTTGAGCTTTTATTACTTTTTCTGTATTATTATTAAGGTAACCGACTACGCTAAAAACATCATTTTCGACCTCAAGGTCGAATATTTTTTACTTGCATATCTCATATTCTGAACTTTAATCTTTCCAAAACTGATTTCCTTTTTCTTCTATGTGCTTTAGAAAAATAATTATAGTTATTATAAAACATATCGTCTGCTACAAAATTACACCGGAAGTAGAGTCGCGCAGCTGAAATTTGTCCGAAAGACACCGTATTTTTCTTATTTGAATATCTCATATTCTGAACTTCCCTCTTTCCAAAACTGTTTTCCTTTTTCTTCTATGTGCTTTAGAAAAAAAAGTTATAGCTATTATAAAACATATCGTCCGCTACAAAATTACACCGGAAGTAGAGTCGCGCAGCTGAAAGTTGTCCGAAAGACACCGTATTTTTCTTATTTTCAACTCTAAAATTTCTAAATATGAATTACTAATATCGTCTGCAAAATATTACTGCACTTTTTTGACAGTTATATTATTTGTTTAATGTTGCAACTTGGTTACTTACATTACTTTTCGTGCCCGTTTGTTTACATTCTGCACACTGATCTTCCATTCTTTCTATTTTTGCTAAAACAAGTCTTCTAAGCTTATAGTTATTTAATAGTTTGAATTTATTATTTGAAACTAAGTTTAAGTTTTGAAGGAAACATTGTTTCAAATGGGTCAGTGCAAAATATATGGCTCAAAAAAAGCGAAAGTTTATTGGCAATCGACACACGGTTGCTAAGAAAAACGAGCCTGTTGGAGTTGAATCCAGCTCTGTAGAAACTGCAAGTTCATCGAAACTTCTGAGCAAGAAGAATGATCTTTTGAATGAAAATTCAAATAAGAATGAACTATGTGGTAATCGGATATTGAGCATTGAAGTTTTAGTGCCTGTATTTACCATGTTATGCTGTCCAGCATGTTTTGCTGACAAGCTTTGTCTAATTGAATATTCTCGCTCTGGTATGGGTTCCAATTTTCAGCTGAGTTTCAAAAACTGTTCTTATGCAAAAGGTTTTGCATACTCAAAAAAAGTGGATAAATCTAGTAGCATAAATACCTTTGCTGTTTATGCTTTGAGGCTGATAGGAAAAGGGGGCAGATACACAGCAGGGAAAAGATTGCTCTCAATGCATGATATACCATTCCTTTGTAACAGAACATTTCGACTACATGAGCTGAAAATCCATAGAGCTGCACATGAAGCTGCTGAAGAAAGCATCAGTAATGCCGCAGAAGAAATCGCAACATTAAAACGAAAGAAAAAAAAGGCGTTGTAAACTGCGGTGTTTCTATTGATGGCACATGACAGAAGCGGGGTTATTCGTCGTTGAAAGGTTGCGTCAGCTGCATTTCAATTGACAGTGGAAAAATACTGGACATCGAAACACTGTCACAATTTTCTAGAGTTTGCAGTAATGCGTGTCACCCACAAAGTGCTGTTTCGAAACTTACCTGCCAATCTCGTACAGGGTCAGCTTCGCGCATGGAAACAGTCGGAGTCTTCCGAAATTTTGAATATTCGAAACACCTGAGAAATTTGTGTTATACCGATTATTACGGCGACGGTGACTCCAAAGCGTATAGTTCAGTAAAAAAAATCTACGGTGAAAACACGGTAACTAAATTAGAATGCATTGACATGTACAGAAGAGAGTTGGCACACATCTCCGAAAATTAAAGAAAAAAAGCAATAAAGGGCTCGGAGGTAAAGGGAAACTGACTGATCGGTTTATAGTCAAGCTGCGAAAATATTTATGGAACTACTGTTCGTAGTAACGTTGGTAATTTGCAAGCTATGCAACAAGCTGTAATTGCTGCATTTTACCATTGTTGCTCAAGTAAAAACCTCCCAATGCATGGTCAGTGTCCCGGAGGACCTAATAGCTGGTGCAAATATAAGCGGGCAAAAGCAATGAAAACAACATTTATTGATAAATCTACTGGACTTCCAGAAACTAATTAATCTGGTCAATCCACCTACATGAAACTGATCAAACTCTGTTGCTCAAGTGTCTGCACGGTAAAACGCAGAATGCCAACGGCTTGAATGGTGTGTTGTGGAATGTTTTGCGAAAACTTCACTTTGTTGAATTAAAACTTTACAACTGGGATGATATATAGCAGTGTTTTAGTTTAATGATGGTGCTAAAGGAGTTTTTTGTGTGCTGCACAAGTTGAATTTAGAGGCACGCTCTTCTATGTTAAGTTGTTTAACGCTATTGATTGTAATAGAATTCACGACTCAAAACCGAAAGCTTTTCCCCAGCGAAAGAAACTGTGTGGTCGTCGAAAGAAAAGTGCATAAAAAATGAAGAGAATGAAGGCTTATCATACTATCCTGGGGCATTTTAAATTGATACATGTAATCCCAGCTTGTTTTTCAGCAAACTAACTTCAGTTGCAATTGAAGTTTATTTTCTCTCAAAATACATTTACCGCTATCATGGTATCTGAAAACATAATGTATTGCCACAAAATTTTCAGTGTATGTTTTAAATAACATCAGCTATGACCTACAATTTTTAATTTAAATAAAATATTTTTTTATTTACTAGGGGTTTTATGTGGATTGCTCGTTGAAAATTCCGAAAAACTATGCAATGGCGTAAATTTTTCCTTGTTATTTTCATAAATTTTAATATTCCTCTTTCATTTTAGGTCATTTTGAAGATAATTGTTATTTGTTGCCTTTTGATGAAATTAAACTAAAATTTGTGTGTTGGTTGTTGGGTTGGTAGGTTGGTTGGTGGGTTGGTTCGTGTGTTGATTGTTGGTTTGGTAGGTTGGTTGGTTGGACGGTTGGTTCGTTGGTTGGTTGGTGGGTGGTTGGTTGGTGGTTTGGTGGGTGGGTTGGTTTCTTGGTTGGTTGTTGGGTGTGTGGGTGGGTTAGTGGGTTTGTTGGTGGGTTGGTGGGTATGTTGGTGGGTTTGTTGGTGGGCTGGTGGGTTGGTGGGTTGGTTGGGTGGTTGGTTGGTTAGTGGGTTGGTGAGTTGGCAGGTGGGTGGTTTGTTTGATTGGTTGGTTTGGTTGATTAATTGTTTGGGTTGGTTGGTTGATTTGGTTGGTTGGTTGGGTTGGTTGGTTGGTGGGTAGGTGGATGGGTTGGTTGGTTGGTGGGTAGGTGGATGGGATGGTTGGTTGGTGGATGGGTTGGTTAGTTGGTGGGTAGGTTTATGGGTTGGTTGGTTGGTGGGTAGGTGGATGGGTTGGTTGGTTGGTGGGTAGGTGGATCGGGTTGTTTGGTTGGTGGGTAGGTGGATGGGTTGGTTGGTTGGTGGGTTGTTGGGTTGGTCTGATTTGTCGCTCATTTCTGTAATAGCAAAGGATAGAGAGACCGAAAGCAGTTTCGGCCTTTTTCCGTAGCTCGTTAACATGTCAGTTTGATAGATTATTTTTTTGCATTTTGTCAGTACTCCTGACATTCTTTGTGTCAGGATGAAGCTTGCTTTTTTAGGTTTATTGCAATAATCTGCAATTTTTGTGTTGCTTGAAATGCCGACGGCTAAATTCAATTAGTAATTGAGCTGCGATTCCTACAACTTAGAATTCATTTCTTAGGCTGTAATTCCGAGCCTTTTTTTGACATGTTAGTATTCAAAGTTTACACCTTTTTGTTGTTAATAAACTTGTTGTTGTTAAAACATGTCTGTTCATTCACGAGAAGTTCTGCACATACCAAAGGACCACAGTGGTGACCTTCGGACTTGAGTTTTAGTGGACTGAAATTTGTTCATGAAGATTTAATCTAAGTTCACGGCCAATTTGAAATTTTTTTTTGGTGCTGTGTTTTGAGCGGAACTTCAAGCGTTCCAAATCTGCAACCTTTTAGCAAAATTTCAAGTGATAATTCTTATGGAGCAACTTTTTCATATTCAAGGTAGCACTGTTGCAGGTAGGTTATACTTTTTGACTTTAACTCTTGACCGCTTGTATTTTTAAAAATGTTTTACTGTGTTTATACTGCATTTATTTAAGTCAAATTTTATGCTTATACATAAAAGTAAATTTTGTGAGATTAACGTTTCCGGTACTTAATGCATGCATATATTGAATAACGGAATTTACTAGAAGCGTAAACTTTGAGTTATTTTGACACTATATACGTATTTCCTTTTCAAAATTGCCTAATACAAGCACTGGTGAAAGTTCAGAAATATATAGGGTAGCATTTAAAGCCCCGGTATTTTGGGAGGCTGATCCGGTATTATGGTTTCAACAGGTCGAATCTCAGTTTATAGTGTCGGGAATAACTTCGGATTCCACAAAATTTCATTCAGTAGTAGCTGCATTAGACACAAAAATTCTTAGGTGTCTCCGGGACATTATAGTTAACCCCCCCCCCCCCGAAAGGGCATAGGGCACCTTGAAAAATCAGATTCTCTCTTATGAAGAATCGGATGGTACCAGACTTAAAATGTTATTCAGTGGTCTATGTTTATTAGATCAGAGGCCTTCTCAGCTATTATGTGAGATAGAAAATTTAAATGGGGGAAAACTTAATCAAACTGCATTGCGTGAACTCTGATTACAGAGGCTATCCGTAAATGTGCAGCAGATTTTGGGTGTTTTTGTAGACGTTATGCAGGATGATTTTAAACTTGCTCATTTTGCTGATAAAGTTTATGAAACCTCGGGAAGTTTTTTGGCTCCTGTGAATTCTCAACCCTCTAGCCCACACCAATTTCAAAAATTGGAAGCTCTCATAGCGGAATTGGAGGCGCAAAGGAGAAATACATATTATAATGGTCGTTCTAGATATTTTAAGAAACGCGGTAAACGAGATGTTCGGAATAGATCTGCATCCCCCCATCCTTCTACTTCCACTGAAAAGTGTTGGTACCACCGAAAATTCGGAATCTTAGCTAACAAATGCGTACCTCCGTGCAATTTTTCGGAAAACAATTAGCCATATCTGATTTACCGGCTACGGATGTGCAAACTGTTGGAAGCCGGTTATTTATTTATGAGAAAAATTCAGGCACGAAGTTTTTAGTAGGCACTGGTGCCGCATTGAGTTGTTTTCCTCAGAAGCGGACAAATAATAGGATAGTGCAGGATTTCAAATTGTATGCAGCAAATAATTCTGTTATCAATACGTACGGAATAGTTCGTTTGAATTTAGATTTCGGGCTTCGTCGAAAATTCAGTTGTAGTTTGGTAGTAGCAGATATAGCCACACCAATTTAGGAGCCGATTTCCTTAACTATTATTGTATCTTGGTTGATGTGCAAAATAAAAAAGTTATTGATAATAACACATCATTAACTATATCGGGATACACGGGAAAAGGCCCTATTTTAAGACTTTCTCCACTTGAAGGGAAATTTGAATAGGAAAAAATTCTGGCACGGTTCCCAGAACTTTTTAATTCAAATGTACAATTTAATAGTTTGCAAAATTTTCCGGTGACGCAAGGTATTGAAAGTACAGGCCCACCTGATTTTTCGAGACCTCGTAGGTTAAATCCTGAAAAGCTTCAAGCATTGAAGTCTGAATTCAAATTTTTGATGGAGCTTGGCGTCATTCAACCTTCTAAAAGCCCGTGGGACAGTCCTATTCATTTTGTAAAGAAAAAGGACGGCACATGGGGAATATGCGGTGATTTTAGGGCACTCAACAGAGTCACAACTCCCGATCGCTACCCCCTCCCGCACATCCACGATGTAATAATGGGATTACGGGGAAAGCAAATTTTTTCAAACGTCGATTTGGTTCGGGCATATTATCAAATCCCAGTTGAGGCTACAGATATAACTAAGACCGCGGTGACAACCCCCAAAGGCTTATTCGAGTTTTAAAAAATGCCATTTGGTTTGAGAAATAGTGGGAATACGTTCCAGCGTTATTTAGAGAACGTACTTAGAGACCTGGACTTTTGTTTGTCATATCTGGACGATATTTTTATCTTTTCTGATAATGAGATACAACATAAAAAACACTATTTTCTACTCTAAGTCGGCATGGCCTGATTTTAAATCTCCAGAAATGTATATTCGGAGTTGACAGAATACTATTTTTGGGTTTTCAAATTTCAAAGCAGGGAATTGAACCATTGCCTGAAAAGGTCCAAATATTACTGCAATACCCTCGCCCAAACAACATTAGTCAGCTTCGCACTTTTCTGGCGATATTAAATTTTTATCACCGTTTTTTTCCGGACATTGCAAAAAAGCAAGCATTGGTTTTTGATCTCATAGTTACTAGAAAGAGAAAAGATATGACACCAATTTCCTTTACTGAGTAATTAGTAGAGGCATTTGAGGCTTGTAAACAAGCTATTTCGGAAGTTAATGCACTTAAGTTCCCAGCTCCCAACGCACACTTATTGTTAACTGTTGATGCGTCGGATCGAGCGGTCGGTGACGTTCTCGCTCAACTTACAAATGAAGGTGAAGAGCCGTTAGGTTTATTTTCTAGAAAATTAACTCTCACGCAAACAAATTATAGCACATTTGATAGAGAGCTGCTTGCAGTTTACCTAGCCGTTAAGCACTTCAGCCATATGTTGGAAGGAAGGGCAGTTACGATCTCTTCCGATCATAAGCCGTTAACCTTCGCACTTAGCCGAAAGCTAACAAGCGCTAGCCCTCGACAGGTTAGACACTTGTAGGTTATCAATCAAAATACAACTGGTAAACAAATACAACATACAATATTTACCTGGTAAACAAAACATAGTGGCCGATGCATTATCTAGAATTTATACCTTAAATTTAAATATTTCTATTGATTTTAACTTATTTTCTGAGGATCAGCTAAAGGATCCTGATTTACAACAAATTTTAAGTTCAAATGAGGTATGAGGTCCTGAGTTGAAGTTAATAGCTTTTCCTGCCTGTGATAAAAAATTATACTGTGATTTGTCTCACGATCTAGTCAGACCTTTCGTACCTAAGGTATGGAGATGGAAGATTTTCGAGGCCAATCATCAACTTTCACATCCTGGAGTAAAAGGGACGTGGCGACTAATCCAGCAACGTTTCGTCTGGACAGGAATGAGAAAAGACTGCAGAATGGTCTCGACAATGCAACCAATGCCAAAGAGTCAAGGTGACCAGACACAATAATGCACCTTTAGGAATCTTCTTCGCTACGAACAGGTTTTCTCACGTACATCTCGATATAGTTGGACCCTTACCTCCCTCCAGAAGGTAACCGGTATTTGCTGACTTGCATAGATCGTCAGACGCGATGGCCTGAAGCCGTGCCGATTCCAGACCAGCATGCAGAAACCGTTGCAGATGCATTCGTCACTACGTGGATAGCGCGGTATGGAATCCCTGAGGTTATAACGACGGACCAAGGACGGAATTTCGAGTCCCAACTCTTCGGCAGACTCTCACATTATCTAGGTATTCGACGTGGGAGAACTACAGCATACCACCTGAAGAGTAACGGAATGGTGGAGCGATTCCATCGTGTGCTTAAATCGTCTCTGATGGCAGTGGATCCAATTCTTTGGGCCGATGCTTTACCCCTGGTTCTCTTGTCAATCCGTTCATGTGTGAGAGAAGATTTGAAAGCTGCCCCATCTCAACTTGTGTTCGGCGGTTTGCTGAGACTCCCTGGCGAGTTTTATCAAGGCAACCAGATGAAGGATGAGCCAAGTGAACTATTACAGAGACTGAATTCATACATGACCAAGCTGACACCACGCGTAACTAAAAGTCATGCAAAGCCAGTGGTCTTTGTCTACAAGGATCTCAAAGACAGTTCTCATGTGCTCTTGCGGACTGATCATGTAAAACCTCCGTTAGTTCCACCATATGAAGGACCATATGCTGTCTTGAGTAGGAAACCTAAGACTCTGACCATTTGTATTAAAGGAAAATCTCAAATTGTAAGCATTGATCGCGTAAAACCAGCTTATGTTTTAATTAAAGCGCATGGAGACACTGAGAAACACCACATTCCACAAGAGCAAAATACAGTAACTAAATCTGGCCGTATTTCAAAGCCAGTTGTAAGATTTAAATTTTAAAAGTAAATTTCAATCTTCTCTACGGGGGGAGTGTGTGGTGCTCCATGGTCCGCATTTACGAACGTAAAACTAACGTAAACTGATTGAATCTTTAATGTATTCAAAGAATCGTTTTTTCCTAGGCACGTGTCGTAAATTGCGCGGCGAGCTCTGATTCGTCGCTCATTTCTGTAAAAGCAAAGGATAGAGTGACCTAAAACCTGACAATCTTTGTGTCAGGATGAAGTTTGTTATTTTTTTGGTTTATTGCAATAATCCGCAATTTTTGTATTGCTTGAAATGCCGACGGCTAATTTCATTTAGTAAATGGGAGGCGATTCCTACAACTTAGAATTCATTTCTTAGGCTGTAATTCGAGCCCTTTTTGGACACGTTAGTATTTAAAGTTTAAACCTTTTTGTTGTTAATAAACTTCATGTCTGCTCATTCACAAGAAGTTCTGCACACACCAAAGCACCATAAATATTTATTTCTTTGACTAAAATTATTCCACTATTTTTAAGTAGGAATAAAGATGTGTAAGCACGCGAAATATTAATACGTTATTTTGACATTTAGTTCTTGAAATTAAACATAAAAGTTGTGACGGACATTATTACAAACATATTAACTTAAAGCGAAAGATTAGTACTTCCGCTAAAAGAGTTATAGCCTTAATAACTGTTGCCACACTAAGCCAAAATTTATTAATTCCCTCGTGTTGGAATTGATTAGGAAAGTAATTGTTTGTATTTATGAGTATATGATATGAGAAGCGTATACTTTTGGCGGAAAGTTTCATCAACTCTTTTTGGAACAATGGAATTTTCTAGAAATACTCTCGGGCCATTGTTACGTGGATGCCTTTCCTTATATATCAGAATTCCACGCATGCTTTTGAGAAGCGGGAAGAAGCTCAACGTAACCGAGCAATGAGAGTCCAGTGACACTAATTCTTAGCCGTGTTTTTAACATGTTTTAACTTTGAATTTTTTTGAGTACTGTTTTTACCTTATTGAAGTGTTTTCAAGATACATTAAATAGTCAAGATATAGTTCAGGGCGAAATGCTATTTTGTGTGTAGTTCAAAAGAATATTGAGAAAAAAAGAAACGTTATTAATTTCACATTAGTTTACTGATCCATTTAATTTCAACTATAGAGAAAAAAAAACATGTAATATTTAAGTAATGTAAATGCTTTTAGTCATGTAAATGATATTATTTCTCATCATTTCATTTAATTGCCTCTTTTGAATGATGCAGAAAAAAGTCGAATTTCGAGTTTCGGATTTTGACGACAGATTAGTATGCGGCTACAAAAACTAAATCAAGAGCTTAAAGACGATACTACGACATTTATGGCAAATGGTAAGTATAATGCAAAGTATAACGGAAAGAAATGGAAGAAGGGTGGGAAAAAGCACCAGATAGCGAGCCAACCCCAACCTTTGACAACAAATAATGCCAAGACGACAAATAAACTTAGTAGGAACAGCGATGGTGAGAAAGATTTTAATGGCATCTGTTTTCGTTGTAATAAACCCGAGCACATTGGAGAATTTTGCCCGGATTTCCCTGATAATCCAGCTACGTCGAGTGGCAAAACCGAAACATTCTTTGCTAATACTCAATGCAGTGCATTTACTTGTCAAGAAGACGATTATGGTCGAAATGTGTGGCTTAAGGACGACGGACCTACTGCACACATTTCGAATTCTGCGGAATACTTCAAGACGTATCGTCATTTTGACAAACCAGTAGAAATCACAGTCGGTAACAAGCAGACGATACCGGCATATGGTTGTGGCGACATTGACATGTGCGCAATAGTTGGAAACGTACAAAAGTCTATTGAGCTTAGTGATGTATTATATGCACCAGATATCGGCAAAGCTTTAAGAATGCTAAATCTCTTTTGACCATTTTTGGAAAATGTCTGTATCGGTGTGTGTGTGCGGTCGTTTTTATTTTTTAAATATTTATTCATTTTTTTTTTGGCCCACTCTATCTCAAAACGTTATGCATAGAATTTCGTTGTTATGCATAGTTATCTCAAAAACAGGATGCATAGAATCAGACGAAATTTACAGAGAGACTCCGATGAGAAGTGGTGATGACTAGTTTTTTTCGCGGATCCCCTTCGAGGATGGCGGAGTATTCGAACATTTTACTCGTTTGAAGCATTGGTTCCCAACCTTTTTCACGTCGCGACCCTATTTTTAACGACTAATCAACCCGTGAACCTCCCCTACCACACACTTTCACACAAGTACTTAGATACAAAAGAAGCCAACATCACTGTAAATGAGTTTATTTCATAACGTCAATGTCCACAGATACTGTAAAATAGACAAATTTATATTTTCAGTGAAGTTGGGATGAAAGATTGCATTTTTACTTGTTTTAATTTCACACATTTTTGTGTCCACTTTAACTGAAAATATAGCACTTAGAATGGAATCAAATTTGGTGCACACATGGCACTTGGGGGGGGGGGGGGGGGAGTGATGTTGATTAGTTTTTGGCGGTAATCCCGTTAAGAGGGATGGCTTTCAACTTTTATCTCGTTACGCGTTTTTTTTTCTTCCAGGTTTTTTTGTTCAAAAATGGTGCTCGTAATTTGAATCTAGTGTTTGAGGATTTTATTTCATGATAAGCTGCAACATGTGGTCAGTTGTAGCTTTAAATATTTATTCAGATAAGTGCCTTCTAATCATACATTCATGATTTTTAAATTTACTAAGCATAAAAGAATGTTTCACTATTTGTTCAAGATATTGGGATTTCTTACACAGACACACACACACACATACACACTTGCATATATCCATGTATACATGTGTGTGTGGGGAGTAAGTATAGGTGTATTACGTAAAATTCGGCATCACATAAAAGCATCCATTGCCTTGAAATAACTAGAAAAGTATAAACTTGAAAACTAATTGGGTAAAAAAAATGGTACATTTAGAATGTGGACGGAATTCTCATTAATTCCTGTGGGAAAGAATCTAATTTTGGAAAAGCACTTCAAAGACTTGGAAGATATCTTTTTCCCCGACTACTGCGGAGAAGAATCCCCTAGAGTTAAAGAAGAAAGTATTATGGTATTAAACTAATGAACCAAGGAATATTGTGTGAGGTATCATAAAATAGAGAAGGGTATAAATTTTATACATTTATTATTTCCGAGAAATATATGAATGGCTGTGTCGAAAAATTTGTGGAAGTTCATACGTTCATAAACATTTCTGCAAGAAAATGCTGAGGATAAAAAGCATATTTATTTGTTTATTTATCATTCTAAAATTTCTTTATGCATTCCTCAGTGCATCAAAATTAAAGTTAGAACTTTAAGCATTTATGTTAAAAGTTCGCTTGCTTCGCTCTTTTCCGAACAAGATTCTATAAATTATATGCGTTAAATAGGTTTTAAAAATGAAATGTATCATATTGACTACATTACATATCTATATCTAGATTGTGTGCAAACCTAATAGGGTGAGTCAGTGGCGGATCCAGTGACTCGATTGGGAGGAGCGATTCCAGGCCCGTCATTCAGGGGAGTGAATAGCAAAAATTTTCCCCTGTCACTCGACTTGAGAAATATGATATATTTATACCTACGTGTATATATTTTGTTGTTTTTTAAATGCTGTATGCATTGAGTTTATGATATCATTTTCCCCCTCCCCCTCTCCTGAAAAAGTGCGAAAAGCCCAGGACTAGGGGTCATGAGCAACAGTCCTTAAAAATCCCATTTAAACAGTAAAACTCATTAAAAATCACGATTGCAATAAAAAAAACAGCCTCGAAAAATTCCTTTTAGACCAAAAATAATAGTCCATAAAAATCCACATTAAAGTGCCAACAACAGCTCATAAAAATTACCATTAGAGTAAGGGCAACAGTAACTATAATACACATATTCATCTGGATAATTGTTCCAAAATGATATCAAGAATCCATAAAAACTGCAATTACAATATAGACAACATTACATCCAAAAATTCCGATTAGAATAAGAGCAGTATTCTTTTAAAAAATGCCCATCAGATGAAGAACAACGGTCACGATAGAACAACGGTCGATTAATATTTCTGCTACAATGAAGAAAACGTTCCTTAAAGCCCCCCATTTGAATAAAGACAACTATTCCTAAACATCCCTAATACAATAAGGACATTAGTAACCAAAAATACCCATTAGAATAAAGACGTCCGTGACTCAAAATACCCATTATTAGACTACAGACTTTTAAGAGCTGCTGTTCCTAAAATTACCAACAGTCCATCTTAAATTCCCCATCAAAATAAGAACACCAGTTGCTAAAAATCCCGCTTTCAAAATCATCAAAACGTTTCCTGAAAGTTCAATTCAATAGTACTTTTATAAAATTCAAAGAAAAGCATTATTTCCAAAGGCAAATAAACATGCATATTTAAACTACAAAATGTTTAGTACTGAAGTAATGCTGCCGTGTGAAATTTAAGTTGATAGAAAGAAATAAATAAATTCTGTCCAAAGGGCGCCAAATAGACAGCCATTAGACAGTACAAAAATTAAATAAATGTTAGAAAATAAATCACTTGAGTAAAATATGGAATTAATCGAAACCGCTCCGTAAAAAAAGTAAAAATGAAGCAGAAGATCGCTAAATTGCACTACAGTATAGCATAACGCAAATACGCCATGATCCTGAATCTATATAAATAAAACCAAAAGTTTGTGTGTGTGTGTGTGTGTGTCTGTCTGTCGATCTCCTGGCGAGATGGAACGGTCTAAGAGTACGAAATTTTGGTTACAGGTACCTTGAACCAGGTCCTCGTGCACCTCGAAGCGTTTTTCCGAAAATTTGAATTTGTTCTTCTTTTATTCCAATTTTAAGCAAAACTGTTGATTTGGGTTTATCTCATCGAAGAAACGTCCCACGTATTAGTTTTTTTCAGCATTTGAATGCCCGTAAAAAACTGCACAATATGATCTCTTTCTGCAGTTCGTAGAACAAATAGAACACGCGCAATAATCATTTAAAGTAGTTTTCGAACTTTAAAGCAAGGCTTACCTCTGAATTTATCTGCTCAAATTGCGTGTTTTCGCCAAAATAAATAGTACTTTTGTCGCCAACTAGATGATTTTTGTAAACTCAAGATTGAAAAAATGCTGTTTTATCGTTATTCATGCCGTTTTATGAGCGAAACAAATTCTAAAAATTCATTGCATTTTTTAGCGTACTGCAGACGATCTGTAATTACTCCTTGAGGTTGATCCTTCTTTGTTTTTTGGCGATTTAGTATCATGGTACCAGTTCAACAATTTCATGAAACATATTATTTCTCATGGTAGATTGTCCGCTTTATCAGCGAAACAAATTCTAAGAATTCGTTTCATTTTTATGCATATTTTGTGGATTATTAACTGCATGCGATTTTTAATGTTGATTTTTCTTTCTTTATTGACGATTTAATATTTATTTCTTCAATAAAAACTAGGTTGGAAGGTCTTCGATATCGCTTATTTTTGATGAAATTTAAAATTTCGCCAAGTGGTGATAACTTTTTACTCGCCTCCTTCCAGTTAATTGTTCTCAATATATTATTTTGCGCTTCATAACTTTTCCAAACCGCGCCCAATAATCCTTATCAATAATATTGTTCTCATTTAATTCAATACGTGATTTACACTGTAGGATCATGGCGTATTTGCCGAATGCTTCCATAATACTTTAGTACAATTTGGCGATCTTCTGCTTCATTTTAACTTTTCTAAGTAGCGATTATTGATTCCATATTTTACACAAGTGATTTATTTTCTAAAATTTATTTAGTTTTTGTACTGTCTATTTGGCGCCATTTGGGAAGTATTTAGTTATGTTTTTCTATCAACTTAAATTTCACACGTCAGAATTGGTTCAGTACTAAACGTTTCGTAATTTAAATGAGCATTTGCCTTTTGAAATAATGCTTTCCTTTCTTTCGTTTTTATCCGAATTTTATGAAAGTGCTATTCAATTGAATTTTCAGAAAATGTTTTGACGATTTTGCAAGTGGAATTTTTAGGAACGGGTGTCCTTATTTTGATGGGGAATTTAAGATAGACTGCTGGGTAATTTTAGGAACAGTAGCTCTTGAAGGTCAGTATTATACTTTTAGTCACTGACGTCTTTATTCTAATGGATATTTTTTGGGACTAATGTCCTTATTCTATTAGGGATGTTTAGGAATAGTTGTCTTTATTGAAATGGGGGGCTTTAAAGAATGTTTTCTTTATTGTAGCAGAACTATTCAGTGAAAGTTGTTCTTGATCTGATGGACATTTGTAAAGAGTAAATACTGCTCTTTTTCTGAAGGGAAATTTTAGATGTATTGTGGTCGATATTTTAATTGCGATTTTTACGAGCTTTTGATATCATTTTCTCACACTCATCCCTCTGCATATGTGCATTTGAGTTACCGTTTCCCTTACTCTAATGGCAATTTTAATGAACTTTTGTTGTCATTTTAATGTGGATTTTTATGGACTAATTTTTGGTCTAAAAGGAATTTTTCTAGGCTGTCCGTTTTAATGCAATCGGGGTTTTTAATGAATTTTACTGTCTAAATAGGATTTTTATGGACTGTTGCCCATCTCCTACGTGGATTTTTTAAGAAAATTTTTCCCTATACATTTGCAATAGAATTTTGGACATGCGTCACTTGGCCTGCAAATGATGCAATTTTATCCCGCGCAACGCCGGGCATGTCAGCTAGTTTAAAATAAGAATAATATTACTAATAATGATTTTTGGCGCGGTTTGGAAAAGTTAATATATTGAAAAAAATATATTGAGAATAAATAGTGGATGGGGACAGAAAAAAAGTTATCACCACTTGGCCAAATTTTAAATTTCATCAAAAATCAGCGATATCGAAAACCTTCCAACCTAGTTTTTATCGAAGAAATAAATATTAAATCGCCAAAAAAGAAAGAAAGAAAAAAAAACAAGCTCAAGTAAAAGTAATTTAAAATCGTCAGCAGAATGATCAACAAAATATGCATAAAAACGAAATGAATTTTTAGCCTACTTTCCCGTAAAAGTAAAAAAAAATAATAATAAAGCATGAAAGAAGGCTTAATGTATCGTGAAAATATCGTTAAAAATCAAGAAAAGTCAAAAATAAGTGAAGTAATTAAATAAAGATTGAAAAATAAAAAATTTGAAAGTAGGGTATTGAGATGGGGAAAAAGTGTGTCTGTCGGTCTGTCAGTCTGTCTGTCTGTCGGTCTGTCTGTCGGTCTGTCTGTCGGTCTGTCTGTCTGTCGGTCTGTCGGTCTGTCCCCCCCTAATAACTTTTGAACGAATTGTCCGATTGGAAAAATTCTTTTTGCATTCGAAAGATCTCGGCGAGGACATCTCATTTCTATATTTCACTTTTTGATTTGAACAATTTTTTGTTCAATTTTGAACAGTTCAAAAAATTTTAACATTAGCGCCTATGGACAAAATTGAAGCAAATTCTGTAAACTCTGGGCACAAGAGCCAAGTTCCTATTGAAAGCTTATTGAAAGGAGTTCTCGGCGTGAAATATTGATTTGAACAGTTTTTGTTCATTTTTGAACAGTTCAAAAAATTAACACAGAGCTTACGGGGAAATTTCAACCCTATATAAATCCTGATCTAACGGACCGATTTGCTTGGAACAAACTTTATCGGAAAGCTCTTATAACGTAGAACATGTAGAAATAGAAAGTTTATCCAGAACGTACGAGCCTATTTTGCTATGAAATTTTTTGATCGGGATTTTCAAGGATATTTCTCAGTGACTCAATGAGTGAAATAATGAATGAATGAATAAATGAAAGAGTGAAAGAATAAATCAATGAATAAATGAATGAGGAAAAGAATGAATGAATAAATTATTGAATAAATGAAAATATAAATAAATGAGTGAATAAATACATGAATGCGTAAATGAATGAATAAACACTTGAATGAGGTAACGAATGAATGAATAAATGCATGGCTGAATAAATGAAAGAATGAATGAGTGAATGAATGAATATGTATTATCCGTTGAAAAAGGTATATTTTCAATAATTAGAACTAAAGATAAATAATAAAGAGAGAGAAAGAGATAGCTAGATTATAAATTTGAATTTGGTGTATACGGGAAAGTAGGCTCGTATAGTTCTAGACGGAACTTCTTGTTATAATTTGTTTCGCTGATAAAATAAAAATAAAATTGCATTTTTTCAATCTTTCGTTAACAAAAATCATCCATTTGCCGACAAAAGTACTCTTTATTTTGGCAAAAATATTCAAACTGAGCGAATAAATTCAGATATATGCCTCGTTTTAAAGTTCGAAAACTACTTAAAATGAATATTGCACCTCTTCTGTTTGTTCTACGAGCTTCAGAAAGAGATTATCTCGTGCAGTTTTTTACTGGCATTAATAGGCTGCAAAAATCTCAAACGTGGGACATTTCTTCGATGAGATAATACCCAAATTAACCGTTTTTCTCAATATTGGAATAAAAAAAGAACAAATTCGAATTTTAGGAAAAACACTTATAGGTGTAGAGAACCTGACCCAAGGTACCTCTAACCAAAATGTCGTACTTCTGGACCGTTTCACCTCACCAGGATTCAACCGACAGACACCCACGCAAGCACACAAATACACAAACTGATACACAAACTTTCGGTTTTATTTATATAGATTTCATAATATTCTTTCCCATTCCCTTCATGGAATGGAAAACTTATTACTTCGACATGACATTCTATTTCCATGTCGTATCAGAGCAAATTATTGATAAAGTAAGCAATTCAGATTCAATTCGTTAATTAAAAGATGAGAGACAGATCAAACTAAAGAAATTAGAAAGAAAAAACTAAATTATTAAAAATCTGGAAACCTAACAGGAAGGGTGTAAGAGCAAAAAATTTAAATATCTGAGAACCTGATGTTATGTGATGATAAATTTCCGATTTCTCTTTTTTCGCATAACAATGGAACTTTGCAAACTGTTCTTGAAATGGCAAAACAAAATGAAAAATCAATCACCTCTGCCTTCCAGTTTTCTGGTATTTCAATTACACTAGTTAAAAACTTTCCATCTCCCTTTCTTGGAGCGATAAAATTTGTGTTCATGGGTAGATAGATTTCAAATAGGGATTCAACTTTCTTTGTTGTTGTTGATTTTTTAATTTTTCATTATTTTTCCATTTAGTGGTTTAGGTGTCTAAATTGTCTAACTACTACTGATGCAAACGCAGTGACAAAATACAGGATTTTAGAAAATCAGATTGCTACTGATTGCCAGTCTGAGAAATCAATTAGGTTCCACCGTATCCAGTCTGTGAATTAAGAACTTATCACTGCGAAGGAAGAAAAATCAACAGTGATGGAACAAGATCCTATCGTGAAGACTGTCTAGAGACTGAATTCACTGCCGAACACATCAGTTGTCCAGCAATCTTAGCTGCACTTCAGGGTCTCGATGAGTTCTTTTAGCGAATGATCTCTATAAACTGTAATTAAAAAAAATCATAGATATTGTTTCGGAAGGGGACATTGTCTGCAGTGACTTTCAAGGACACGACACCAACCAACCATTAGAGTGCTGAAATTGATTTGTCGAGGCCCACTTGGGCATTTCTCGGTCAACTTTTCTAACTGAGGCATTGATACTTGAGCTTTTTCCTCGGTCAACTTTTCTGTCAGAAACTTTCGCTTTTAACCCTTCGAGGTGAGATATGATTAGTTCTTCATCTAAAAAGTTTATTTGCATATTTGTTCAAACGATTAGTTTGAATAATAACTATAGGATGAGAAAATTATTCTGCATTGTTTAGATCAAAACGGGGAGAAAAAGAAAGAAAAAAACACCAAACTTTTTGAGAGAGACAAGTAAGTTGCAAGTTTATGAGTCCTGTAGAAATAGCTATGTATTTGACAAAACGAAGTAGAAGCATAATTTCAGTAACTTTAAAATAACAGAACTGAGAAAAATCATTCATAAAGTGCTTCAGAAACTGCGTTTTATTGAATTGTGGTCTTATAATACCGGTCTACAGTGGTTCACAACAACAATCAAATTATTATTTTAATTATTAATTCATATTGTTATTTAAATACCTGCAAGAAAAAAAGTTTTACCATGTCATATTTTTGTGTAAAAAAAACCCGGAGCTTTCTACTATTTTTCGCGAATTTTTTGTGTTGTATGTGGCAACCCTGTGTTCTAGTACCCTACAATTCCGCTGTATTATCTAGTTATTTCTGCCATACCACTATGTATTTTATTTTTATTTATTTAAACTTCATCAGACACCACCGTGCCTACCCTGACGAGGGTTTAACCGGATGTGGTGATTGAAAGGAAAGAACAGAAAAATAAAAGAAAATAAAGACCCTACGAGCGACTTAACACCCGCTGGGTGTCTCAGAGCATGTGATGCTATCTATACAAATTTTGAAAAATAGTACCGTAGAAAAATACCGAACCGTAATTTTATTGGTCCCCAAATTTGACATGTGATTTAGGACCCTGGTTTAAAAAAGGAAGCTTAATCAAAATGAGTCAGCAACTTAGAAATCGTTTGTAAAGGTGGTGAAAGGATTTTTAGGAAACGAGACAGATATAAATTATAAAATCCTAATTGAAGAGCTTCTTAAGTCTTTCCTAGCCATGGGGTGTCGGATGTCACTCAAAATGCATTTTTTACATTCTCATTTGAATTTTTCCAAGAAAGTCTTGGTGGAGTTAGCGACGAATTAGGGATAAGATTTCACAAGGTCATCAGGATTATGGAAACTCGATATCAATATTATTAGGAACCAGCAATGGTGGGTGATTATTGCTGTGTGGTTTCTAAAGAGAAAAGATTTAACGCCAAATAAGAGAAAAAACATTTCTTTGCATTTATAAAAGTTTGATATTGTTATGTTTTATTTAGTCAAAACTATGTATATTTTCTGAATTGAAACAGAGTTCCATGATAAATGAATGAGATTAATCATGAAAAAATTGTGATTAAAATGCATTTGTGAGTTCCTTCTAGTGCTGTAAGGTAGGCGTAAAAAAAAAAAAAAAAAAAAAAAAAAAAAAAAAAAAAAAACAACTTACGCATTACAGCTTTATTGCAACTGTATTCAAATTCTACGCTACGAAATTAGTTGAAAATAGCTAATTTCGATTGTGTTAGGGGAAAAAAGTTTATTTTTGTCGACTATTGTAACTGGTGATTCGTTGATGAGGAGTAGTATATCTGGAATTCTACTGTGCACATGTTTTGCCTTTATAACTTTCGTCATTATTTGCTTTTACGCATCTCTGCTAACTGTTAAATAATTAATACTGAGAAAATATTATCATTATTAATAAATAAATAAATACATACGTAAATAAAATACTTGGTAATGATTTTTATACTCAAATCTACTGTATTTTAATATGTGCAAAACAAGTATTAGGGAAGTAATTTAATATTTGATAACATTTCATGTGTGAAATAAAAGGAGAATAGCTTATAAATATATGAAGAAATGTGTGAACAAAAAAAATATTCTTTACTTGAATAATTATTTATTTAAAGTTTTCATTTTAAAATGGTCATTTAAAATCTTCAAAGTTTTCAATCAACACATAGATATTCAAATAACTCTTCACAATCTGTCTGAAAAAGAATTCTGTACAATACCTTTGTTTAAAGATCCATCAATTATTTTACATCTCATTTTTGTCGTCACAAAAATAAGTACATCTGTCTTCTCATTTATTACAATGTTTTTTTCCCATGTAATAGTTTTGATTTCATTTTTGAATATTATTTGAGCCTTCAAATACGTCAATTCACAATATCATTGACAAGATTTTTCTTCAATCTCTATAAGAACTGCTTGTAAATTGTTTGCACGAATTATTCATGTATGGATCATTTCGTAAACTTTTCATAAATGTAACAGTGCTTATAGTTCTTGTAACAATACATTTTATTATAATTAAAAAAAAAGAAAGAAAGAAATGAAAAGATAAAAGACGAAGAAATATCCCTGCCATTCAGCTAATTGATAATTAATGCTGTTACTCAAAGTAGCGGTGATATGTGAGAATACACAAAAATAAAGGATTCACACCTCACACCTATTACGAGAGCAACAAAAAATTCGCGTTGGATCCTAGGAGATCCACCCCGTTGTCAATGAGTACGTCATTTGCTAACCCTGCTTTGATCGTTAACCCTGCTTTGGCACCCTTGATTGGTGACCCTGTTTTTGACGCCAAATTGGCGATTTTGAAAATCGACCCAACGGGGTAGGCTCTGCTAGGATTTTACCAAAATTCGTTGCAGACTTTCAGCGCCTGTCATTAGTCATTTGTTTATTGTTTCTATTTCTTTAATTTAATTTAATTAAGCCTTCCCACGTGTTGAATCATAGCCATTTTAAATTCTATCATTAGGAATTCCTTTTACCCAGACAACCGTGATTTATTGATTGCGTTATGGCGTCATTTGGAATAGACAAATTCTTTTTTGATAATTTGGTATCCGTAGCCGCAGTCTGTTGCGACAGAATCATTTTGTGACGGGTGTGAACTCATCATATAAGGTCTTTGAAAACATGCTGCTGTTTCCATTCGGAGGAATTGAATAAGAATTGAGCAGCTTTCTTTCAGAGCGGTTAAAAAAAGTTGGACAAAAGTTCATTTTGATAAAAATAAGCATTTTTCAGGAAGTCCATTTTTGACAAAACGTTTTTCAACAATGAATACACGTTGTGTTTTTAATTTTTGACTTGAGTTGAGCAGCTGATTGTAAGCAGCAATTTGAGACCAGATTTGGATTTTTTTACTTTAATAAGCGTTTTGAATAAAATAATTATTTATCAAATCTTCCATTCGACATTTTGCTATAACAGTATAGAAAGTCAGACGTTTAGGAAAGTGCAAAAAATAAATATTTTAAGCTGCCGTATTTAAGTAAGATTATTTACTTTAAAGTATCAACTAATTTACTAACTTGATACTTTTCTTTAATCTTGTAAATACATTGTTTAAAATTACTTTATCAGTAGGAATGATGAAAATAAAAGCAAAGTGTAAGCCAGACCTAACGAAAAATTGCAGTATCTCTTAAAACAAGTTCAATCTGACATCTTGATGAATAAAATAATTAAATATGACATGCCTAAAGAAGATAAGCAAAAAGGTTTACCTTTTGAGCAAACACATGAGATAAAATAAAAAGCAACGTACTTCAGCACAAAATGCAGACACGTGTTTCGGAATTGCAAGAAATTCCTTTCATGATGCAAGACAGAAGATTGCACGAGAAGCATAATAAAAATAATTAAAATATTTTCCTGCGTCTTTTAATTTGATTCGAAATAAGTAATTTCAGATTAAATAAAAAATTGAAAATTTGTTAATTGCGTATAAATTCAAGAAACTATATTTTAATTCAGTATTTTTTCTTTGTTTTGAATAAAATTTCCACTGTTAGAATAATTCCTTGCACTTAAAATTGTTCGTATTTCAGATATATTTTACTTTTTATTGATGGAAACACATAAAATGTACGTGGCAGCAGTACCAGTGTGTGGCAATATATTTTATCGAAATAGAATTCATCGTTTCTCCACGAGAGGCCTTCTACATAGAATTTCCAGAATTACTTCGAACCATTGCAACATCGTTTCCTTCTTACTTTGTTCTAAGTTTTTCATTCCTCAAAAATACCTTCACTATATTATTACAATCTCACTTCATGTGTATTACAAGGGTTTGCTATTCCCGTGTTGAACATTTCTGTGTCGCTTGGGAAATGCCATGTTACACGTCAAATAGAATGAAATATTTCACCAATATAATACTTTCTATAAAAGTATTCTAAGGTTCATATTGAGTTGTAGTTGCTATATCAAAAATGATAGCACGTAACTATTTTTTATTATTGAAGTAGTAGTTTCGTAAGATAAATAGAACAACTCGCTCCAATCTAACTGGATTAGCTAAGATATAGTTAAGTTTCTATGGCTAAGTTGGAGAAGTTATGAAAAATATTTGTTTCATACTTTAGCAATTCTAGTTTTCGCTATGTTGATGATGAACTTCTTCTTACTCATCATATAAAAACTAGAAATTCTAGTAAAATACTAGATAACGGAATTAGAATTCGTTGTAAGGCTCCAAGCATTTATAGCTTTTGTCCCATAAGATACCTCAGAGTATTATGACTGTTTACGGTTACAGTGCAAAAAGTTTGGTGGAACGTTGCATCTAAAAATGGTACCACGTTGCTGGATACGGAGGATAGTGCTGAATTTTGATTTTGGTGTTTAAGCCGCGTTTACACGATGCCAGTTGAAGAGAAAACTTTCGGGGTCAATTGTCTCTGGACAGTTGGGGGAATGTCATGGCCAAGACAGTTGGACGATAACTTGTTCACACTGGGAAAGTATTGGCATGGCAGTTGATGACGGAAAATGGCAAAACAAACACAGCAGACTTGACTGACACGAGTGAATTGGCACAACACGAAGCATATTAACTGGCTGCAACGTTCACACGGCGCTAACTGGCTCGACAACTGTGATTCAGAGTTTTGGGGGCGTCACTGGGCTCAGTTCATTGTCCTCTGTCTACTCCTCGAGCCAACTGAATTTCAGGACAACTGTCGAGGCAGTCGGCTCGCCAATTGGCCTGAATTGTCCGCACGCAGCCAATAACTTTATGCCAACAAGCTGTCTCCAGACAATTGTCTCTTCAACTGGCACCGTGAAAACGCGGTATTAGGGTTTATTTACACCAAGCGCAACAGCGACAAGCATCCGCGGCGAAACCTTCCACTTTATTTGTTCTACATAACATGAAACCAACCCCTCGCACTGACAGATTGGAGTTTTTAATTGCGCCATTAGAAGCGACTTCTACTCAGACGAACGTGATGCGTTGATCACGCTTTTGAAGCGATACGTAAATGCTGTAACACGTCACGGTCACATGAATGAAAGTCACTTCGAATGACGGAATTGAAAACACTAATCAGTCAATACGAGGGCGTGGTTTTAAAGTTATGTAGTACCAATAAAGCGCCCTCTTAAGTACGTTGTACCAAATTATAGTAAAATTAGGTACCAACCTTTGCAAAAATTAAAAATAAACATGGAATTAAGCACACAATTTTCAAAAAAAAAAAAAAAAAAATGCAGACACTTGCATCAAGGTTACGAGGAATCCCTTTTTGAATGCAAAAGAGTGACCTTTTGTTGAAAAGCCTCCAGCTGCAACAAAGAGACCAGCAGAAACGCAGCTTAAACTGCAAAAGTAGGGCATTAATCTGTGATCAATGGTAACAAACACTCTCAGAAATAGAACTCTCACTTTAGAAGATTCTTCAATCGTCAAGAAATTTTCGTCATTTACAACGATTCTTTCCTCGCGCAATCACGTGGCTTAAAGAAGTGACTGTACAAATTTCGTCTTTATGACGAAAGGTTTACTCGGAGCGTTTTTCACGAAGCCATTTCGTCAAATACGACGAACGTTTCGTGAGATTTGAGCATGCGTTTCCGACGGTGAAGAAAGCATATGAAAGGAACAAAAAAGAAAATTTTAATAAAAAGTTTTATTTTTAGTTTTTTTTTTAAATTTTACTTTTGTTATATACTCAGGCTGTTTAAATATTTTCTGAATAACATGTATTTCAAACTTATGTATAATGCATTCATTGTTATAAAAGCAGGCATTACATTTAATTCACCGTTTAACGGAAAGAAAAGCTCACAGAAAGTAGAAACATTAGACAGTCGTTAGAATCGTTAGACAATCGTTAGAAATTTCAGGAATGTTCTGACTCCTGCATTAGTAACAATTTAAAAAAAATGAAATAAAGTTAACCTATAAACTTTTATCTCTAAAAATGGTAATACCGCTTAAAAACTTTGAAGCCATTGAATGAAATTTCCCCATTATTAATTAAATTTTGTACAAGTGGGAATTTTATTTAACGTCAATAGTTTAAGGATTTAAGTGAAAAGTTAAAAAAATATTTTGTTTCTGAACAAACGTAGAATGAAAACTTTCACTATATTAATAAACTAATTGGGTAACAGTGCATTCAATTGTTAGTAATCTGACGGAAAAGCAAATATTTGGTAAAACGTAATATTATTGTTATTGAAATACATTTCAGAAAAGTGTTTCGCTTACAAAACGTACACTGAAATGCAAAGACACCAAAATTAGGCTTTTAAAAATGAACTCAGCAAAACCAAAATTTATTACAAGCCATAATACTCTTGAGTATCTTGCAGTTGTTAAAATAAAAGTTTTTTTTAAAAAAATAACTTGGATGTACTGGATACGAAAAAAAAAAAAAGCTTTTGCAATTTATCTTAGTTTTCTACTTTCAATATGAAAATATCAGTACAGTGGAATTTTTACTAGCTAGAACAAAATACACATAAGAATGTTATCGTGCTGAACTTTAACTGTAAAGTTGCAGTTGATATTCTGGGCAAAACGAAAACGAAATAAATAACATTAAATGATGAACTTTTGATTAAATTTACAGCATTAAATTATTTTTCACGTTATTCCAAATACTTTGATTCATCCTCATAATTATTTATGTAATAAAAATAAATTGATTTGTTAATTAGAATATTCTATCAAGTAATCATTTTCATTATCACAAAAAAATAAAAAATAAAATCGGTACTTTTCCATTATTCCGGTGCAGGCGATAAAGTCGCCAATAATGATGCAATCAATCAACGCCATACGGAATATCACCGCTGGTATCCTTTTGCATGTGATGTCGCCAGAAATCTGCTTGGCGAGATTTGTGCCGGGATAATGGAAAAGTTTCGAAAAATCATATATACATGTTTAGTGTCACAAATTGGTAAATACGCATTTCGTTAATTTTAAAATACCACCAATGGATTACACATAGTAACTTGTAATAATTTATAACTACTAGCAATAGTTACAATAATTCCCTGTTATGTTCGCAATTTGTGGCTAATTTACACTGATCATAACGAGCGATTCATCGAAAAAAAAAAAAAAAAAAGAATTTTAATGGAAATGCGTAGATAGTTTGAAATTTATTCTATTCGTGCGCTTCAAGCCGTGGACGTAAATACTCTTCAGTTTATTAATATAAATATTAATTACATGTTTTAGAGTTATGCCTTTGCCAAATTTTAGGCATCATGTGAGGCGGTGAAAAACATATTGGTGTCAGTGAAATTGTTTGAAAATTTAATTAATTCAATTTTCCATAGTAAGGGATGTTAACTACTTTTCTTTACAGTAATCACAGAATACTTCAATATTTATCAACAGATTGCACCACTATGTATTTCACCACCTCATTTCACAACATTTCCAGCAAATGAAACTCACTCATCTCTTTCCAAATCGTTGATATACCGCACATTCGCACCTCTGAAAAATCTTTACTTACATTGCTACCGTTTTTTAAAAATTCTCTAGCCAAATAATCTTATAAAAACCTTCATAAAATTCACTGATTTAAGCAAGATTATGTCAGACTGAAGCCAAAGTACCGAATCAAATTCCAAAACCATTCCACCTTTTAAAGGTAGTGACTAGTATGATACAGTTATCGACTAAATTGTTCGACTGAAAATTATACACAAGCTTAAACCTACGCTCACAAATGTTGTAGCATTCAAGTTAATTTTGAGAAAATTTGAATTAAAAACGAAATTTCAGATGAGTATTTAAATATGTTCAAAGTTTGAAATGTTCCGGTAAAACCCTAACGATGTCTCTATTTACCAGATACTTTAATTTCGAAACTGAAACAAAGTTCCCAGAAAAATCCAACATTATTTTGCGATATATTAGGCTGTCCCACAAGTTTTTTCTTCCCTTTATTAAGAACAGAAATTTAAGGGCACACAGAGTTATTATGTACTATTCTTATTAATTTACGACATATCCTTTCTTCCGAATGATCTTCGTGTTCTGAAAACTCTTAAAGGCAATCTTCTGAAGACTTTACACCTCACAGAGAAAATGAAGCTCTACACATATGTTTGTATCATTCGTAGTTGTTAGTGTTTTTTAATCCCTAAGTAAACTTTTCGTGAAACCAGTTTATATCAATCGCGAAATGAAAAGGAACGGAGAAAAAAATATCAGCTTTTGAAATGAATAAAGTGGCAATAAACTCAATTACAAGCTCAAAATATATTTTCAAAGCCGAAGGATAGATGGTCTTTTACCTTAATATTATGGAGGGATTAATATATCATTAATTCATCTGTTGTTTGTTTTCTGCTGCTTGTTTTATTACTTTTCACACTACCGTATTTATTGTGTGTTTGTATCATCTAGTACAGTTGTTATTAATGTCATGAAACCTCCGAGCTATCTTATTTCTTTTTAGTTGTAATGCGAGCTACTCAACCCCCCTCCCCCGAAACACACCAAAAGAGAACAATAATAATTTTTTCACTTTTTTTAAGCTCCGAAAAACACGAGCGGCTACCATATTGGCAAAGTTCCCTCTTCATATGCTTTGCATTTATGACAATAAAATATTCTTTAGTTTCTCTCCGAGTCACGCTCCAGTCAATGCAAGTATTGACTGGTGTAATATTATGCGGGATAATCCCCTGAGCTCAACCGCGATCTACAGAAAGTTTCCGCACGATCTACTAGTAACTCGCGATCGAAGGTTCGGCGACCACCGATCTAGTATATTTTGATGATGAAAGAGATGAAAAATAATTGAACAACGAAAACTGTATGAAAAGAAAAATACTTATGGGGACATCCAAATATTTACAATCAAATCTGAAATGCTTGAAAGTAGAAATAAAATTTCACGTTAAATTAAAGCACAAATGAGCATTAAAACGCAGACATATGTTTCGGGATCGCTTGGAATCCCTTTTTCAATGCGACAGGGAGCTTCTAGATGGCTTCATTTGGATGTTTTGCATCTAGAAGCTCCCTGTCGCATTGAAAAAGGGATTCCAAGCGATCCCGAAACATATGTCTGCGTTTTAATGCTCATTTGTGCTTTAATTTAACGTGAAATTTTATTTCTATTACTTTGCACAAAGTTTAATCATTACTATGCTTGAAAGTGCCAACTAATTTTACAACAAATCCCAAAGGCTCGGAAATGTTTCCAGCTTAAGCCCCAAGTTGCTCACAAAAGGCACTACATTTTAGTTTTTTAACCACCGTTACCCTTTCCCCTCTTTATAAGGGAAAGCTTGTAAGTTGTTGAAAGATATTAAATTCTATTTCATGAGAAAAGGCCTTTTTCAGACGTCATATCAATCACCACAGAGTCTTTGTAAGCTTTGCTGTCGTCTAAATTTGGCATGCTGACTACGGGAGGTGGGGTTGTCTGAACCAACAATGGCGATTCGCGCAAACTGTCGAAACTGCAAGACTCCGTAATGGTAGGCAGGAACCTCTTCATTACAGGCTTGCCGTCGCTGCCGTGTCGCATCGCCACTTCAGTTGGCAGATTCTGGACGTTTTGAAATCTTGCGGAAGAGCCCGTCCGCTGTTGAAGCAGCGCTTGTAGACGCACCTGTTTGTCCATGCTGCTGGAGCCAGTGCTGGAACGTCGAGCGCTTGCCTTTGTTTCCGTTTTATTTGAGGTCAGGATGGGCCATTTGAAGGTGATAGGGGGCGAGGATGACTCGATTGATGACTGCTCTTCCAAAGCCCGATTAGCTTTTACTTTGGCAAACACTCGCCGAACTCTCGCTGCAAATGAAGTATTCAATGGTACTACGTCAGGCCTGGAAAAAATACAAGTTAAAATATGATTTTCAAGAAATCTTCTAAAAAGAATTCTTTTTTTTTTTGCAAGAATGAATTGTGCGTAAAGAAAACTTGTGCAATTGAGTCAGTGAGAAGCAAAGGGATGTAAGTGACCAAAAAACGATTTTGAGAAAAACACTGTCAAAGTTACGATCTTATGGGAACTTTAGTGTTAATTTTTTTCTAAATCATGTTGAAGCAGAGCACCTGTTAGAGCTATCACTAACATTTATTGTCGCAATATAGAATGGTGCTCTCCCTATCATTTGGACCAGTTATTTCCAAATTTTCAATTTTGTCCCTTACACCCCATTGCTTCTCCCTACCTCAATTGTAAATCCTATTACCCTTTAAGACCTTTGAAAAAATCCTTTTTCTGCTTCCTGTCATGCTTTTCCTGTTCCTTACAAAATACAAGTTAACTATTTTCATGTCAGAAACAATTTGCTGTAAAGTACTATTTTTAAGCCAGTAAAAGTAATTCAGAAAACGTACCTTTTACATAACCAAAAAAATTATTCTTTTTCAAATTATCAAACGAAAGTTCAATATGAGTGATGTTTAGCTCAATAAGAGAAAACACATAGCAGGAAGAGAAGAGGGAAAATAACGGCAAGCTCAATTGATGAGATAGAGATAATCAACGTACATATGCAAATGCACCCACTTTGGTGCTTTAAAGTATTGTATGAAAATATTTGTTAACTAAGAAACAAAAGACCTGTAATGAATAGAAAAACACAATAGACAAAGTGTAATCTTATTGCTTAATTTAATTAGGAAACAGCGATGGGGTTTATGTAGTAACGTTTGAATCTAAAACTGTTTACCTACGTCTTACAATTTGGGGATAAAAATATGTTTGATAAAAGCTTAATTTATTTGAAATTATTCGGTACTTCTTCCTGAAAGGCCTTCTATTTTACCTTAGAAGTGAATCCCTCACACACTAAATTTAGGATATTGTATCATATTAATTAGCATAATCATTCGATTTATAATCAGAAATTATTCCCATTTGGCAGGTTTTAACGCTAACGACATCTTAAGTGATAAAACCTACCTCGCTTGAGATTCACTGAATCTTCTTGGCGACTTGAGACCATCGCTAGGACCTGTGGGTGTCAAAAATAAGTTTGCTGGTTTCTGCGCCGCGAAGCGGAAGGGGAGTTCGTGACCAACTTCTACGCTGGAATGTCTTCGAAGTTTTTGTCTTCTTCCTTCTAAGGGTATCGGCGCATTTTGGGGGAATTCAACTAGCCATAAATCTTCCTCTTCGAACTGCACATCATGCACCTGAAATTAATATGCAAACTGTTACATCTTTCATAAAATCTCACTTATTGAAATTTTAAAAAGTTTCTTTTTATATTTTATAAAGTGTTTACCGAAATAAAAGGCTCAGGTTTTTTTTAGTTTTCTTGGCAAAACCTTTTAATCGAACAATTAAAACATTTCGTGGTTTTAGCTGAAATATTTCTTTAAACTGCTTTCGTTATTTTAATTTATGTATTTTGTATGCTTTTTGTTTTTTAATCTATTTTTTATTGCAGAAGTTAAAATTAGTCATTTTAATATTATTATGTTCTTACTTTTTAAACAAAACATGAACGATATTTTTGTTTTTTGGATTAATGAGTATATTGCTCATAAAGAATTAAGTTTTTTTAGAATTGTATAGTTCCATTTTGTATTAGAGATATACATATATCTTAAATAAATTAATAGAGATCAACAATTTTCTTTCTCGGTTCATTTTGGATAACATGAAATAGGGCAAAATAGTAAATATGCAAGCAAAAATATTTGAAACGAAGCGTGTTAACCTTATTAAGAGAATATAGTTCATTTTATTTTGTGCTGTTAGTAAAATCTCTATTATAACTCCAGTGAAGCTATTGGTACAGATTATAAATTTTTTATTTATCAGACTTATTTAACTTTTGCTAAAATCGTTTAAACACAACGCACTCACTGGCAATATTAAACTCATTAATTTGTGCTAATAATCTTTTTACAATAGCTCTTTAAGTTTTTCAAGTTTTTCAGACATTTAAATTTGCTAAGTAGTACTAGTTTGGAATGTTGTAAAGAGTTCTGTTTTACTCTTGAACATTTAAAAAAAAAAAAAGAAAAAGAAAAAAAATTCAAATAGCACTTATCTGTTTTCTCAATTACCACTCTAGAAATACAAATAAATACAGTAAAACTTCTCCTAAGTCCCTTCATAGAAGGACAGCTTTTAATTTACCGCTAGCAAAACATTGAGCCTAAAAAAAAAAAAAAAACTCTCTCTTCTTCGGACACTTCTCTATTATGGACAATTATTTTTGTTCCATTATTGTCCGCTATAAAGGAGTTTTACTGTTTCCTGAGTTTCTATAGTGCTATTGAGAAAACGTAATAGTGTTTATTCAAAGATTTTTATTTTCTCTTCTTTCTTCGTTTTTCTTTTCTTTTTGTAGTTAATTTATGTACATTTATATGCATTTAGAAATATTTCTTATTGTAAGTAGTGGGTTTCTCACTGAATCAGCTGGCGAAGTGACATCAATGCTGCATGAAACCGGTTCTCGGGGTTTCTCAACTATGGAAGAAACTGGTTTAGCAATTTCTTCAGCTTTAGAGATGGATACCTCTTTCTCTTCAACGAAGTTTTCACCAAACTGAAAGAAGTATAAAATTTAATTAAATATTAGTGTGAACAGCATTTTTCACATAACGATTAAAGGAAAATTGGGAATTCCTTCATAACAACACAAATGCTCTTTGAAACACATTTTTAAATCTATCACACAGGAAAAAGTTCGACACTTTCAAGCTATAATAAAAAGGGATGATAGATGCAGCGTCAAATGTTTAAGCTCATTTTCATTAATTTTGCCAAACAGAAAATTTAACTAAATCATAAAATACTATCGCAACGGTTTATCTAGATTGAGACAGAAAGAAATTAGTTTAAAAGGAAATTTGTAAAGCATATTTATAGTCCCCTACATGCTCTTGGATACAAATTTTGTATCTTGTTTGGAAGTATTTTACTAACAAGTTAAACTGCTCTTTAAAAATTCCTTTTTTATAATGACATTTTAATCAAAAAGTTGCAAAACCTAAAATTTCTTTTACAAATTTAGACCAGCAGATGTATTTGTCTAGAGAATTTTTTTTCAAAGATTTCAGTTTTTCACCATTATAAGGATGGTACACTAAAAACAGAGCTACATCAAGATATATAGATTCAGTTGTAATAAATGGCGAAGATCGTCATTACCTTTCTAGCACATTGTAGTTGAAGGCCTTTAATGGTGGTGTCTTTTTGCCGAATTTCTTCTTCGAGATCTAGAATCCTGAGGCACATATCTTTTTGACTTTCTACCTAGAAAGGAACGATAATTAGGCTTTCATATTAAATAAGCATTTTCATTAGTGTAAATGTATACTCTAAAAGGGCCAGCAGGGTGGCGTACTGATAAGGCAGCGGCCTCGTACGCAGTGGCCAAGTTCGCAGGATCACGCCTGGCGCATGTCGGTGGATTTTCAAGATGCAGAAAATCGTCAGCGCCCATGTCGTATGATTATGCGGCATGTTAAAGATCCTTTGAGTATCCGTTTGGCTTGAATACTCGCGTCTAAATTAAATTCCTACTGCGGTTTCGCATCATTTAGAGCTCAGGGGCCACCATCTAGGGGGAAACTGAGGGTCAAAATTTCTCAAGTGGCAATGGCATCCGCCGATAGTGGTGCTACTTGAAGGAATGGATACCGGTTTCCGGGTAATACACTAGGTCTGCAAAGGTTAGCATACGCCGTCCCATTAGAAAGAAAAAAAAAAACTCTAAAAGGCACAAATCCTATATGGTTAATTCCATATGTGACCGGCATGGCAAAGCACACCTGTTTTGTTTCTTATCATGCACTTAAAATTAAAATATCTTGGTTAATTTTGATCTGATTACAGATCTTTATAACGACTTTAAAGATAGAAATAGAATTTTGGTCTAAGAAATTAAATTTCGAGTTAATTTAGAAATTAATTTTCGAGAATTAGGGATGTAGTGAACTCTTAGTTATAGGGTACTTTTTCAGCGGTCCCAACTGAACACCTATTTAACTAATGTTATTTTAAGCGCTTAAAGCGAACTGAAATGTCTCTTTTACACTGTTAAAAATTTCCGTAAGAAAATAATAAAATAACCATTTATTTGATTGTTATTTTACCATATTTAATTACAACAGTTGAATAACCATTAAAAAGATGGTACTCAAACCGCTGATTGCGAAAAAAATCGTTTATTCTCTGTTTATCCTAAGAACGTTTAACTAACCGTAATTTTCAAGCGCTCAATCGTCCATTTTGGAAAGCTTACCAGCCGTACGTTGCTGTTAAAATATGAATAAAGATTTATCAGTTCAAATCTGCATGTGTATATAAAAAAAGAAGAAAAAAAAAGTGGCTTAAGCAGTGATTACTAAATAGAAACACATGCACACGGAAATCAAAAATTGGAGACATCGGATTCCCGCACTGTTTACGAATGAGCGAACCCGTAATTTGAGCTGCTGAAGCTTGTTTGTATATTAATTTTTGCAGCAAATAAAATGGTTTTCGTCAATATACAGTAAATTTTGACCAAAGATGGCTTTACATCCAATCAAAAACTGAAATCTCAATTTTAATGCAGTTTTCTTATTGAAAAGGAAGATTTATTGATAAATAAACGGCCGCTTCTCGTGGTTTAGATGGCCGAATGGCTAGCGTGCAAGGTTGGTGTTCCTGTAGACCCGGGGTCGATTCCTGCAAGCTTCGTTTGCGGTTTCCACGCCTCGAAGATTCCCCGCCTCGAAATGGTTCAAAAACTGTAAAAATTTTGTTTTGAAACCATTTTGAAATGGTTATAAAACCGTAAACTTTTGTATTTACGGCTTTTTAACCAAGTTGATTGGAAATGGTTAGATCTCATGAAGATAGAAAAATTTTCCAAACCGTAAATTTAACGGTGAATTAGAAGGACAGACTGCTGCCGGTCATTTAACTGTAATTTCACGATGAAATTTCTAACATTGTACTGACTTTTTATTCCTTTTAAAGGTAAACTTATACACGTATCTAAAAATGCAAAAAGACCTCATTGTTGACTTCCACGTCAAATTCTACACTTCACAAATTTTACACTTTTTTTTCAATGGAAAGAAGTCATGTCGGGCTGAAGAGAGAACTTAAATGAGGCTCTTTTAATTTGGTTCACATACAGAGAAATCTGAAGAGAAGGAAAAGACTAGCAGTGACAGGCATGATGATGAAATAGCTTCTTTCCCATCAGAAAAAAGAAAGTGAAATCCAAGCTCAGTCAAAATCTGTAGTTAAAATGGCTGCAATTGTAATAATCTGGATACTATTCTAGGGAGAAATAGTGGACAAAAAGTTATGGGCCCTTTCTTAATGATCCATTAGGAAATTGAGGAACTTTATTTAAAATCGCTTTTAGTCAAAATTACCAAGTTATTTCCATAGGACGTAAAATTACAAAAAACGTACTTACTACTTTACACTAATCTAACTTTTAATGAACTTTCATTTAAATAATGGAGGCAATTCACTGATAGAGTGACTCATGAGAGATCATCGTTGTCACGTGATATCCGCTCTTTGTTTACCAAGATTTTCAATTGAGTTTTACGTGCAGTTATTTCACTACGCAAAATTAGTTGTCTTAAAATTAATTAGACTATTCTCACAGCTTTTTCTGATTTTAACCCAGTATTTACATTTAATTTAATCATTATAAAATAAATTTATTAATTATTACAATAATGATAGTGTTTTATTTAGTGTTAATTTTATGTAATGTAGAAGAACTTTATTTAGGCCTAGTTTTTATTAGATTTGTCGAACTCGAAGTAAAACGATGCTACGGCTCAGTACCGGATCTTGGAGTTTTCCGAGGCGGGGCAAAGCTTAAAAATGCCGCCCCTCTCCAACCAATTATTGTTGATATTTCATATAACTTTCATGAGCTGGCCATTTTTTTTTTGTTGAGGATCTTTTCTTTTGGGGTCACTGATAAAAACCATAAAACTTTCGTTAATGTTCCCGCAGCATGGCCGTTTCAGCTCAACATTAGGAGGGATAGAGCCATATGAAAGGTCCCTCTTAACTGGAGATATGAAATTCTGACAGTTGTAGGGGATCCGGGGGACTGTCCCCCGCGAAAATTTTGAAAATTATATGCAAACTGGTGCATTTTGAGGAGAGGCTTTGGGACTTCAAAACTTTTCGAAAAAAAAGCAGACAAAAACTTTTCGAAATTTAAACGTTTTTACTCATAACAGTAATAATAAAAATTCAGAAAAAAATTGGCATTTTTTTTTTTAAATCCAGATGGCACGACTCTCCCCTTTTCCTCCTTCTTACTAACGCCCATATCGAAAACCCACGTGTTTGCCTTCTCAAACGACACTTACATGCTCCCACCTCTTCCTAAAAGGATGCTTTGAAAGTTTCTAAAAGAAAAACCATTGGGTATTGTTTGAGCATAGCCTTATTTATACGTATTTCGCTATCACAAGAGAGAAATAACCTTGACTTTTTAAAATTTTAATTTTTAAATTTTGACATTGCAAAAGTTGCAGCCCCCTAACCTAAATTTTAAAATTTCCGACAGTTTATACATAAATAAATAATTCAATTAATCGGTTTTAATGGTTAGCAAAATAGCTGATCAATGATAAAATCGGAGCGCAGATCTAGGATTTTAATTCTCTTCCAAAAAGTTAAGTTTTCTTAAGTATTTTCATTTTTTTATTCTTTCTTTCTCCTTATATTTCTTTCATTCTTTCTTTTTTGTGCATTACAGTTGAATTTGCCGCCCCCCAAAAGTGCCGCCTGGGGCATGGGCCCCGGCTTGCTCCACTCTAGATCCGGCACTGCTACGGCTTCCTTTGTTTACATTGCTTTAATCTCTGCCACGTGACCAATGACGCTGCTTGAATTGCCTCCATTTAGTAATTATTATTTTATTCTTTTTAA
Source organism: Octonoba sinensis (assembly GCA_038502835.1). Classification (NCBI taxonomy): domain Eukaryota; kingdom Metazoa; phylum Arthropoda; class Arachnida; order Araneae; family Uloboridae; genus Octonoba; species Octonoba sinensis. Next base: position 7,242,294 of record CM076606.1, on the reverse strand, counting down.
AAAAAAATCACAATCAAATTCTAAGAAATCGCGAGGTTGGATATACCGAACCTCCGGTCATAGTGAACTGTTCATTGGGTCCACAACGGTTCACTATAACGGGGTTCGACCCCAAAAAACATGCCATGAGAAGCATGTCTATTTTTTGTCAGGTCTGTCATCGGATATGCTTACATAATGATTGAAAAAATATTTTTCGTACGATTATAATTATTCCACTGTTTTTAAAGTAGATATAAAGATGTGTAATCCCGTTAAAATTTATAAAGTTATCTTAATATTTTAAACCGGAAATAAATTATAATTTGACTTATTTTATACGGTATATCAAAGTATGCCATTTACAATGTATATTTTGTTCGGCTTTATTCAGATAAATTCACCTTTTGCAATAACACTTTGAAACAGATGCAATTCTGAAATCCTCACGATTTATGGTGTAATATCTTCTAGGAAAAATTGTACTTTTGGTGTCTTCTCCAACTTTTAAATTTTGTTACTTTTTGTGACCTCACGTGCCTCCATGTTAACTCTGATGTATCGTCGGTGATTATTAAATCTCACAAAATTTTTTTTCCGACTGTGCAATGAATTTGAAATTTGATAGTAAAATTCTCAGGGTTTATGGTATAATATCTTTCAAGAAAAATTGTACTTTTGATGTCTTCTTTCTTAATTGTACAATTTAAAAGCTACATTAGTAAAACTACTTTAGAAGTTTGAAGTCCGTAAAATGGTTTTAACTAGTATTCATAACGACTTGAAAATTAAAACTGACAGTCAGTTATAGACTTCGTGATTTTATCACGACCGACAGCATTTTATATACTATTCCTTAGACATCAATACGTTTCACTGTAGAAGAGGATACAGGGAGAAGTATAGTGTGTCACAACGAAGCGTAGATACAGATACAGCTTAAGAAATATGTTTTTCAATCAAATTTTACTGCAGATATCTCTTTCACGAAAATACCAATGTTTTATGAAAGTGACTGATGTTTTATTTATGTATTTTTCATAGCATTTTTCTCGACCGTACTGCTATTAAGGGGGATCCCTGAAAAATCCCGGAGATATCGGCTGCTGCACACTGTAAGTCGCCACCCGGGTCGGCAGTTTGGGTGCACCCTGGAGGTCACAATTTTTATCTGAAATAATTTTTTTTTTAATCTACTTTTTTTATAAGTGTCTCTTCTAGTTAAGCTAAAATCATCACAAAAAATTGAAAATTTCTATTCTTTTTTAGAATGGGAAAATTAAGTATGATTTTAAACCGGTTTTGTTGTTTTTTTTACAATAAAAAATGAAAAAATAAAGATATGTTTATGATTCTAGTTCAACTAAAGCGTGTATATATAAAGAAAATGTGTGCTAAATTTGATAAGGATTGATCAAAAACTCTGCAAGCTAGAGTGTACGCAAATTTGAAAAAGTAGTTTCGAGATAAACGCGTTTGAAAAAAAAGAATGGTATTGAAGGTAAATTTAAGGCAGTAATGAATCAATTTTTTTGTACTTATAGATACTCATTACTCATACTTACAAAAATTTCTATCCGAGGTCTCAATTGTTAAAATAAATAGAAAGACATCTGCTAACGTTCTCTAATACCCTTCAGGTCATTCATGAGGGACTACCTGCTTAACTGCTAAAAAAGGGCCGCTCGCTCATATGCTTATAACTTTTAAGCGGCTTGGAATTTTGCTTTGAAATTTCAGGGTATATTATTGAATAGTTGTAGAATAGATTTATGAGAATTTTTTTTTTTTATAAATTTTTTGAGACCTTTACACGTTTCCCCCCCCCCTTAAGTATCGCTGTAGAACAAGCTATACGGCGAATGTAGTGCCTGTACAGTGAAATAAAGATACAAGCACATTTCACTGCAGAGTTAGTATACGGCGAATCTTTCGCATGTACAGTGAAATGAAGATACAGGTACATTTAAAGAGGGGAATATTTGCAAACTAATTTTTTAGTCTCTAGCGTACACTTCGAGAATTCCCCACTGGTTTTAACTGTAAAAAATAATGGGCATTTGTACATATATTATTCAAACTTGTTTCTCAATATAGCAGTTTCCCGACTGTAATTGCTCCCGTAAATTAAGCTTCGCGGTAGAACGGGTTATTATGGTAAATTTCAGAAGTGGACATACTAATAGTAAAAAATGATTTTTATAAACTAATTTTAGTCAACAAAAATATTCCTGTAGGAAGCACCAGTTTCTATTCTACTTTTCTGTAGAGGTAAAATAAAAAAAATCAATCAATTAATTACTTAATTAATAAAATAAGAATATGAAAGAACCTTTAATGTTCCGTAAAAATTTCCCTAAAATAAATAAATAAACAAATAATAAAAATAAAATAAATAAGTAAAAAATGCAAAAATAAATAAATAAATAACTAATAGTAATAAAATGAAGTAAATAATAATAGTTAAAAAAACAAAGGAGTTTAAATAGATGACTGAAATGCGTATTATACTTCTTTTGTTTTGTATGTTTGTTTCTGCACCCGTAATTACTTTTAGATTGAATAGTCCGATACGAAAAAAATAATATTTGTTTGAAACATCTTTGTTAGGACAACTTCATCCCAAGATTTGAATACATTTTCGTCCAACTTTCAAAAGTTGAAGGCAACTTAATATCACTAATTCTGTGACAGAAATCGAATCCTATATAAAATCCTAATCTAGCAAGCGGATTTTTTTTTCGGTAAAATTTTCAATGGAAAAGAATTTCTAATGTCCAAGGTATACGAAAAATAAATCCCTATTTTATTTAGTTCTTAAAGTTTTCTTTTGCAGTTAAAAAATCCTAATATTGCCATCTGCGGGAATATTCAAATCTTTTTATGTGGGAAAAATTAATAAATAAAACTAGAAAGAAAAAGTGTATTTCTGTCTATTTGTCTCCCCTCCCGCTTTCCCAAATAATTTTCGAATGCATGCTATTCGAACAAAGCAATTTCTGTTCGACGGATCTCGACCAAGACACCTCATTCCCTCACTTAAGTTTTTTTTAGTTGAATAATTTTTCGTTTAGTTTGGAACAGTTTTTTAAAAAAAAGGCTGACATTAGGCTTTACTGGGAAGTATGAATCCTATATAACTCCTGATTTATCGAATAGGCTTTATCGGAGAGAGCTTATGAGGTAGAATGTGTGCCATTTTTAAAAGAAAAATATTAAGGGTTTTTTTTTCAAAAATACTTAACATAATAAATATTTAACGAGAAAAATTTAAACCTTTTTATCTAAACAACCATTAACACTAGAAGTCATTCTTAAGACCAATAAATGATAATAATAATAATAATAATAATAATAATAATAATAATAATAATAATATAATAACCGAAAAAATTTAAAGATTTTTTGAATTTTGCTCGGCGCAATAGAAAAAAATGCGTATGATTATTTAGACAGTTATTTATTTATTTTTATTACTGATAATTTTAATTTTGTTTGGAAGCGGTTAAAAAGTGTTTAAAAATTCTTATGGAATAATCACTTAAGTTTCAATATATGTTACTTAAATTTATGCGAGTTTGTAAAGTATCGTATCACAACTGCTCTAACTTTGCAATATTTCATTCATCTAGTAATTTCCGAAATTTTATATTGGGAGGAGTCTTCCTTGCAACTCAGTTTTATATTTGCTTTTTCTACGTTTGCACGATTACATGTTAGAAAACTGGGCTTGATAAAACAAATCCTTTAAAAAAAAAAAAAGTTACAATTTTATGAAGCGTCAACAGTTTGAGGGAATGAACTTTATAGTTTTCAAAATATTTAATTTTAATCTTTTCATCTGCACAGGAGAAAAATTTTGCTTTTAGATAATTGCTCCACTGATTAAAAAGGTATATTTGAAAAACTGGGGCTTAAGCGAAATAAAAGACAGACAAGAAGTTCCGTCTAGAACTATACGAGCCTACTTTCCCGTATTCACCAACTTGAAATTCATAATCTAACTTTAGTTCTTAATTACTTCAAATATACCTTTTTCAATGGTTAGTACATATTCATTCACTCACTCATTCTTTCATTTATTCAGTCATTAGTTTATTTATTCATTCATTTTTCTCATTTATGTATTTACTCCCTCATTTATTTATTTTTCACTTCATACACTCATTTATTTATTTTATTATTTATTCAATGAGATGCCCTCGCCGAGATCTTTCGAATGCAAAAAGAGTTTTTCGCATCGGACTATTCGTTCAAAATTTATTAAGGGGGGACAGACAGACAGACCGACAGACAGGCAGACCGACAGACAGACAGACAGACCAACAAACCGACCGACACACATTTCCCCCCATCTCAAAACCCTACTTTCAAATTTTTTATTTTTCAATCTTTATTTTATTACTTCACTTATTTTTGACTTTTCTTCATTTTTAACGATATTTTTCGGTACATTAAGCCTTCTTTCATGCTTTAATATATCATTTTTACTTTTACGGGAAAGTAGGCTAAAAAAGCAGCTGTTCTACGAAAATTAGTGTTAATGTACGGCAAAAAAAAAAGCCCGTTTAGTTCTGGACGAACTTCTTGTTAATGCAAACCATTTCAATTAAAAATCAGTGCGTACAGTTAAAAACCTGTTCGTCAGTACAATTCTATCAGCAAGAAAAGAATCCTCTTGCACTGTTAAAAATAAAATAGGAATAAAGATTTATCACTTCAAATCTGCACGTGTATATATAAAAGAAGAAAAAACAAGTGGCGTAAGCAGTGGTTACTAAATAGAAACACATACACACGTAAATAAAAATTGGAGACATCAGATTCCCGAACTGTTTGCGAATGAGCGAACCGATAATTTGAGATGCTGAAGCTTGTTTATTTTATTTTTAAATGATTAATGCAAATAAAATGATTTTAGTCAATATACAGTAAATTTAGACCAAAAAGGACTTTAAATCCAATCACAAACTTTAAATCTACACTTTAAAGCAGTTTGCCTGTTCGAAAAGAAGATTTATTGATAAATAAACGACCGCTTTATGTGGCAGACTAGATGACGTGGCTGAATGACTAGAGCGCAAGGTTGGTATACCGTACACTCGGGTTCGATTCCCGCACGCTTCGTTTATGGTTTCTACGCCTCGAAACGGTTAAAAAACGGTAAAAATTTTGTTTTGGAACCATTTTCAATTGGTTTCAAAACCGTAAACTTTTGTATTTACGGCTTTTTAACCAAGCTGATTGAAAATAGTTTAGGTCCCGTAAACATAGAAAAATGTTCCAAACCGTAAATTTGACGGTGAATTAGATGGAAAGACTGCTGCCGGTTATTTAACCGAAATTTCATGATGAAATTTCTAACAGTGTGGTGGAGTGCCAAGGAGATTCCATTCACGGTCAAGGGAGAAACTACTAATATAAGGAATGAGTCTCATTCTGTTCCCGTGTCAGTTCGTTTGTATACTTCATTTCTTTCGTGCAGATATTGCATGTCAACTTGTAAATTTGGTTGCTTTTAAGAAACAGAGAAGCATTTTACTTCGCGGGCTAATAAATGCATCTACATGACGAACTTCCCTAAAACTGGAATGAACTCGTTCTTTTCTGCCATGCGCATAAGCTCCCGAGTGCCAAAACTCCGTGGCCGAACTATGCAGTATTGCGGTTCACCTACTGTTCCCCCTCTTACTCACACGCTTTAATTAGGCTTCACTGTGGAACACCCCGTGCTATAAAAATAGTTCATGAATAGCAAAGTGAAGATATAGGTACGCATAAAGAAATGCTTTTCGCAAACTAGCTTTTAAAAGGCTTCAAGAAATTTTTACATTTATTTCTGCGATGTAATCCCGTGATCTCTCTACTTTCCAACTGTAGCATTGCTGTGTCTTCCTAATTTTTTTTCCCTCCAATGGGGCTGCGGTGTTGGTCCTCAACCATTGCAAACCTAGTGCGTTCCCCAGTAATTGGTACCATCTCTTTCAGCGGCACCACAATGAGTGTGGTACCTTCGCTGAATGAGAATTTTGACGTTCAGTTACCACTAGATGGCGGCACCTGAGCTCTCGTTGATGCAAGCTGCACTAGGAATGTAATTTAGCCGAGAGTATCCATTCCAAACGGATACTCAAGGGATCTTTAACATGCCGCGTAATCATGCGACATGGACGCAGACGATTTTCTGCATCTTGAAAATCCACCGACTTATGTCAGGTTTGAGCCTGCGATCTTGGGCATACGAGACCTGCGTATTACCACTACGCCACCCTGTCGACCTTCCTAAAAATAAGATTTTCCAAAAAAGTTAAGCGAGTTCTCCTTAGATATGGATGATCCTTTTCAGTAAGAGCTTATTTTTTCATATATTTTTTTAAAACAGATTTTCAAATTAGTAGTAAAAATGTGTGTTGACACAAGGAAAGAACATAAAATTGTGTTTCAGTTACAGAATCCTACAATCGTAAACAATAATAACATGGTAAATGTCGGGTATTATTACTAGTTACTATGCCAAAAACAATAGTTTGACGTAAAGAAAAAAGAAGAAAAAATAAAATCATTGCAAGAAATTATTTTACTCATAATCGCTAAAGTTGTGTGTTTTTATTTTATTATTTGCAATGAAAGTAAAAATTTTTAAGAAATAAAACATTAAATATTTACAAAACAGTTTTGTGAAGAACATTTGATTATTCTTAGAAAACTATACATCTAATACTTTTTTATATTCTGATCAAGTATAAATTCATAGTTGCTGAATTATGAAAGATGGAGGAAACTAATATAGAAGTTTAAAAATGTTCCTAATAATTCTCTCAGCTTCCTTTTGATTTTGATTGTTTGAAAAATATTAAATAAATTGTCATAAGTTCAAGTTACGCTGGGAGCACCAAAGCTTCTTCTAGCAATGTTAATATCACTTCGCATAAACAAAGTTATTTAATGTACACAAGCAACATTACAAGTTTCCCAAATAATGGAATTATACAAATTTGAGCACTGGAAAAACAATCACAAAATGTAGTCGGGAAATCAAGTAACTACAGCAAAGTTATGTTCATCAAAGGATTTTCTCCCCTTTGCAATCTTATTGTTAACACTTTAAAGATGACAAAATAACGTAAAAGCGGGATGATATTTTTCTAGAAAAAATGTTGTTCTATCACAATTATAAAAATATGCAAAACATTTAAATAATAAATATTTAAAACTCGTTTTTTCAGTGTTTTGTCATCTTTGCGTTGTTATAATAAGATGCAAAGAGCGAGATATACGTAAATTGAGGAATATAGCTTCACTGTAATCACCTGTTTTTCCCCATTAAAAACGTCTTTTACATAAAATTGCAGAGTTCAATGTACGTTAAACTTTCTATTAATAATTAATATTAATTTATTTTTGCACCAAATTCAAAGATAGCTTCTGTAAGTTCAAAGTTTTTAAGCTCTCATCAAAATTCTAGAGCATTCTTGCTGAATAAGAAACTCGAGGCTGCAATGATCTCTATCTTTATGTGCGTGGGAAGAAAATAATCGGATAATTTGGCCTCCGGTCATAACCATTAGCGACAATCGAGAAGGTATTTTGAGGTAAAAGGGAAGTTATGTTCTTGCGACATCTGTTCAACCTCTTAGAGGAACGATATGGCATTTAATGTGATCCCTTCCATCAAATGGAAACTTTGAGGTCGTTAGCTCTGGGATCACAAATAAGCCGGTTAAAGTTCTGATAGAATTTAAGCACCAATTTTTTAAATGTTTATTACTTTATTGTTTCTTAAAAAAATATGAAATATAACTTGTTTACACAGTGTGCCAAAGAAGTTTTAAGACTAGGTGTATAAAATAAAATAAAAACAAGCGATTATGTATTTTATAAGTATTTTCATTCAAAATAAGCTAATTCGGTTTCAATACATTTGTTATAGCTGTTTAACAACGATTCGAATGCCTGTTCCAGCTCATATTGTGAGACTGTTTCCAAAGCTCGCGTCGAAGCTGTTTGTATAGTGTCAATGTCATCAAAGTAAAAACAAATAGTAAAAAAATATAACTGAGGTTTTGGCAGTGAATCAGCTGATAGTTCAGACATTTGAAAAAGTGTTTAAAATTGTACGTGTCCAGTGACTTTTGGCTATATAATGCATATATATGCCGACAGGAAGTTGCGGAATCAGTTTGAAGTCAAATATTATTGGTAAATGTAATAAAACATTTGACATTATTAAAAGACCTAATGCATATGTCCTCATTTTTTTCATAGCACCAATTTGGGAGAAATTAAAAACGGGGAAAAAACGTACTTACGATATATGTATCCATAGTGGATTTAAAATCTTCAACAATTTTTGAAACAAAATCTTTGATGCTTCCTGAAAACATGGGCACTTGGTTAAAAGTTTGTTCTTGAGAGCTGTTTTGGACATGAGATGTTTTGTTGGGCTTTGATGATTCCTCCTCATAACCTTCTTCATCTTCAGATGTGGACGGCGTAAGTGAATAATTTGAAGACATGGGTGATATGTCGGGTGAAGTACTTCGCGCATTGAGTCCAGAGCCAGTCATGAGAATACCCGGCACTTTCTGATGAACGTTGGACAGTTTCTCTTGAGCGAAACTGCTACTGAGCAACATTCCATCGCAAAGAGTCTTCCGCCTGTGGCTAGGCTGCTTCGACATTTTTTCTATGGAACTCGAGAAAAGTTCGCTTCTGTTCCAATTGCTAACTGATGGTTTTGAAGGCTGCCAGCTAGTCCTCCTTGGTTCTATTTGCTTATTTGTTTGAGTTTCCGGCAGAGAACGCTTTGGTAGTTGAAGCCCTAAATTCTCTGGCTTCAGGACAACATCACAGCTTTTGCTTTTCGCACTATCCTCACTATTTTCAACCTCTGACGAAGTCTGAGCTGGAAGCACATTTTTTTTCTGTCTCCTGTGAACAAGCTTTGATATTTTGCACCAGAATGTTTTTCTCCTTTTCAAGGAAAAGTGCGGCAATTTACTTTTCTTTCGCAGCTTGGAATGAAGAATTCGATCTACTATCGTAGACACTGACGAAGACGAAGCCTCAGAACCCTTTTTGTTCTCGGAACTAGACACAGACAGATGAACATAGTTGGCTTGGATGAGTGAATTGCTACAGAGCTTTGGTTCCAGATTAGGACTTAAAATCTTCTTCTCAGACGCATCGGATTTCAAAGAGAAGTTTGAATTTCTTTGAGGATGTTGTTGGTCGTGATCCGGCTCCCTTTTGCTCTTTAATAAGTATGCTAAGCTGATTCCTAAAACAGTAATAACCAGGAATTAACTTTAGATACACCCGTTAACTGCACAAAGGACGAATTATAAAAATGCTGTGCATGAAAATGCCGAACATAAAAAAATACTTTTATGAAAATTTATATACTGTAAAACACCTTCTAATGGACAACTCTCTTAGACGGACAGTTTTTAATTCTCCGCCAGTGAAACATTGATGTTAAAAGTAACCATGTTTGAAAACACGTGCCCAGTACGGACTAATATTTTTCCCCGCTGATGGCCGTTGTAGAGGAGTTTCACTGCATTTCAAAACTAAGACTTTAAAAGGTATGGCCGCATAAAATTTCAAAAAAGATGTTAAATAGAAGATATTGGATGTTAAAAATGTATTTCTGCCTTTCTTCATACCTACGCAAAAGAATAAAATCGTTTTCAAAAAGTGTTTTAAGACACTTTCCTTGGTAGTGCCAACTCCGCATTATTTATCGTTATGTATCTCACAGTTCTTGGAATGTCTCAAATTCAGCGAAAGGCTGAAACTTTTCACTGGAAATTTGTTTCCGCAGCAGGTATTTCACGATAACACACACCTTCTACAAAATATCTATTTTATCGACTGGTAGGTAGCATGAAGTACACGATATCAAAGGAAGTATAAATTCTAAAGAACTTCAATATGTACAGAAACAGGAAATATAATTTCGATGCTGCGTCTTACCTTTCTTTCTCTGCCTGCTTTCTCCATTTCCTTTCTTGGAGCTGGAAGAGAAAAGAAAAATATTTTTATTGAAATAATAAGAAACAATGTTTGCGAACTTTGCCATTTTGCCTTATCACATATTGTGAAAGTGCCACAAAGTTAGCTTAAGATCGCTTTTATGCTTCTGAAAGCATAGCACATGAATAATAATGATATGAAATATAAATGTTTTACTGTATTTGCTGTGTTGCATAATGTCTTTTACGACAGGAAGTCTATATAAAAATCGCTGCACCGGATTGTATATTGTACATAGGATCATGTTCTAATTTGAAAGAATTATCTTCCATATCAAGGAAGAAGGGGTTATGTCCGAAACTTGATTTTTTAGAACCTTGAGTTCAATGCTAAAATCTTCTCACAAATTTCCAATAAGGAAAGAAATATGGAACTAACAAATGAATCAAAACTAGTACAATTATTTTTATCCCCCTATTGCACCTTTATTTTTCTTCACTAATAATTGAGATGAAAATCTAACATTGAACTCAAGATTTTGCAAACTCGAATTTCGTACTTAAGCTGACTGGTTCTTAGGCATTACGTGCTTTGATTTAACATATTAAATGCAGAGGGAAAAACAATCAAAATCGGTTTCTCGCTGAATGGGATGGATTAAGTTACGGTTATCGCTGAATTCCTCAACCATTAGTAGTCATACCTCGATATAAGGTATGACTCGCATATAAGGTCACTTTTCCAAAGTCCCAACACGATGGAATATCAACAGTGTACTAGTTGCTTATAAGGTCATTTTTGTGAAGTCCAGAAGGGGTACCTTATATCGAGGTTTGACTGTATTTAGTTGGCCATGAATAAATCCCTCTTGATGTTACATGGCTGATATGAAGAGTTACAACTTCACGAATGAAGGAAAAATAATCGTTACAATAGTTTGAAACGCTACTAAATTTAAAATTTTTTTATAGGTCTTCAAAGTCAACGACACAATATTCTTTAATTTGCAAATGCTAATTTTAGTTGCTCTGGTTGTTAATTTATGCGCTGATGCGATTGCTTAAAAATATTTATGCATATATTTTTGTTGAATTACAATTTTTTTTTTATTAGAATCAGACGGATTGACGTTCTTCATCCATGCTGTCATATACTGTATTGAAAATTAATTTCCTCAATAAGGCATCGTAAAATGTAAACATTAGTGCTGTTTTGCCCCATAATTATTTACGTATAATTTTAGTAAGTCGTTATCGATATATCTGTCTTTTGTTTCGTATAACTTTTAGGTGAAATTATAAGAACTTGTTTATGATCTATTTTTGCAGTTTGTTTTGTAAATTTATTTTTTACATGAAATTCTAGTAAGTTGTTAGTAAGGTGCTTCTGCGGTCTGTTCCATCCCACAAGTATTGTTTAATGTTACTTTAAATGATTAAAGATGCATTAATTACGATATGTTATTCATATAGACAAGATAATCACTAAATTTCCTTATATTAGTGCTGAGAGTATTTAGTAAAGTAAAAAAAAAATGGATAGTGAGGATAGTGTTTAAATATATATATATATACATATATATTACATTAAATGTAAAATGTTATAAATCAAATCAATTTTCTTATTTATAAAGGTAAATAAAAATAAATATATAAAAATAAATAAATAAATGAATAAAAAAAGTTAGAAATACAGACGATTTTTGTGCAAAGAAATCCATGAAAAAAACTTAATGACAGTTTTTTGCTACATTTCAGAATATTGCTCCATCTGTTTTCATTTTTAAGATTTTCAATTATAAACAAAGAACGTGAACCGACAGATTTTAATTTTACTGCTAATTTAAATTTTTATAACGATAATTAATTCTCTTTCTCATATTTTATGGACAAGTACTTCATTTATTTCATTCTGCCTCTCCTTGTTTTAATTTTTCCATTTGTGGTAACAAAGAAGCGTAGAATATAATGCGTAATTTTAGCAGTCGATTAAATTTTTTTTGGTATCAAAAAAGTCTTCAATTTTTATGGAGAATTTGTTAATAGCTTGCTTTTTCTAAGTAACATATTTTCTTGCTTATTTTTTTTTCTACAAAAAGATTAGTCGATTTCTCTATTCTTTTTTATAAACTTCTATTTTGGGTACTTGTTTTCCACGTGAACTGATTTATCAAAGATATGATACGCCATAATGATTTATATTATTGGATCAGCTTTTCTCAACTTTTCGGAGGCGTTTTTTCTTTAGTTCTTTTTTCCTCGTTTCAGATCCGCTCTTTTTCCAAACGATTTTTAAAATGTTTTTTAGAACTTATTTCTTCTTTTACTTTTTTCATCCTTTTTAATACTTTGTTTTTCGAAAGTGCTCAGCTGGAGGATTAAACGAGGACACTTTAAGAAAAGAAATGATTTTTCAATTAGCGCTTTGTACACATATATCGAATTTAAGTGGGTATAAATCGTAAAATGTCTTAAAATCATTATTATTTTCTTACATATATCTTTATAATACTCGATAAAGCTCACTAATTATTTAATAGTTTCTAATTGAACGCTTTGCACTGATAAGGCAGCTACATTGTAGACTTGACTGTTGTTTTTTTTTTTTTTTTGTTGGTAAAATATATACTTATATATATCTCATTTTAACAGCAGTTTAAAGTTGCGTTTTAAGAGTTTATAAGTTTATTAACTTTTATTACAACGGAAGTCCACTGAATCATCCTATATAATTTAAATTGAATATACCGTAAAACTCCTCCTAACGGCCACCCGTCAAAGGCGGACACCCTTCTTAGGCGGACATTTTTTAATTTTGCGGAAACAAATCATTGATCCTAAAAAGAAACCCCTTCTGTTGCCGACACCTTTCTATTAAAGACCAGTATTTTTGTCCCGCTGGTGTCCTCCATAGAGGAATTTTACTCTATTAGCTAAATATGGAATATCTATCTGGATAATCTATGGGATTCGCACCCAGGTATAACAATCTGTGTTTGACCCAGCATTTATCCAACATTTTTAACAGGGTCCTATTTTTGTGAATTTTAAAAAAGTTTTTCATAAAAATAAAAAAATTTTGTGAAAATTCAAAATTTAAACGCGTATTGATAAATTTTTTTATCACTACGCTTACTAATAAATTTTTCTGTAAAAAGAACGATTTTGTAGGCCAGAATTTTGTGAACGGTCCGTTTTGATTAATTGGAATTATGCGAAGGTTCCAAAAACGGACTCGAATTTCCTATAGCGTGATCCCAGAAAAGAGTCGCAATACCACCAAAATATTAAGTCTAGTCATTTTATTAAAAAAAGTTACTTAACGTATATTCAAATATTATAAAATACAATATTCATTAAAAGAAATTGTATGAAGGGTTGCAAAGTTTTTATTAAATATATATTAATATTTTAGGAACGTCGCAACACTGAAAAAATTGATAAACGATGCCATATACATTAACCCAGAGTGTGTATGTGTGTGAGAAAGAGAGAGAGAGAGAGAGAGAGAGAGAGAGAGAGAGAGAGAGAGAGAAATATAAATGAAAACGAAAACAAGAAGAAACAAGAAGTTCCGTCTAGAACTATACGAGCCTACTTTCCCGTATACACCAGCTTCAAATTTATAATCTAGCTATCTCTCTCTCTTTCTCGTTTAGCTTTAGTTCTTAATTGCTTCAAATATGCCTTTTTCAACGGTTAATACAGATTCGTTCAATCATTCATTTATTCAGTCATTCATGTATTTATTCACTCATTTATTCATTCATTATTTTGTTTATTCATTTAATCTTTCATTAATTCAAAAATATTCTTGAAAATCCCGATCAAAATATTTCATAAGAAAATAGGCTCGTTAGTTCTGGATGAACTTTTTATGTGTACATGTTCTACGTCATAAGAGCTTTCTAATAAAGTTTGTTCCAAGCAAATCGGCCCGTTAGATCAGGATTTATATAGGATTGAAATTTCCCCGTAGGCACTATGTTAATTTTTTTTTGAACTGTTCAAAAATGAACAAAAATTGTTCAAATCAATATTTCACGCCAAGAACTTCTTCCAGTGAGCTTGTTCATTGGAACTTTGATCTTGTACCCAGAGTTTACATAATTTGCTTCATTTTCGCCCATAGGCGCTAATGTTAAAATTTTTTGAACTGTTCAAAAATGAACAAAATTTCATAGGAAAATAGGCTCGTTAGTTCTGGATGAACTTTTTATGTGTACATGTTCTACGTCATAAGAGCTTTCTAATAAAGTTTGTTCCAAGCAAATCGGCCCGTTAGATCAGGATTTATATAGGATTGAAATTTCCCTGAAGGCACTATGTTAATTTTTTTTTGAACTGTTCAAAAATGAACAAAAATTGTTCAAATCAATATTTCACGCCAGGAACTTCTTCCAGTGAGCTTGTTCATTGGAACTTTGATCTTGTACCCAGAGTTTACATAATTTGCTTCATTTTCGCCCATAGGCGCTAATGTTAAAATTTTTTGAACTGTTCAAAAATGAACAAAATTTCATAAGAAAATAGGCTTGTTAGTTCTGGATGAACTTTTTATGTGTACATGTTCTACGTCATAAGAGCTTTCTAATAAAGTTTGTTCCAAGCAAATCGGCCCGTTAGATCAGGATTTATATAGGATTGAAATTTCCCCGTAGGCACTATGTTAATTTTTTTTTTGAACTGTTCAAAAATGAACAAAAATTGTTCAAATCAATATTTCACGCCAAGAACTTCTTCCAGTGAGCTTGTTCATTGGAACTTTGATCTTGTACCAAGAGTTTACATAATTTGCTTCATTTTCGCCCATAGGCGCTAATGTTAAAATTTTTTGAACTGTTCAAAATTGAACAAAAAATTGTTCAAATCAAAAAGTAAAATATAGAAATGAGATGTCCTCGCCGAGATCTTTCGAATGCAAAAAGAATTTTTCCAATCGGACAATTCGTTCAAAAGTTATTAGGGGGGGGGGACAGACCGACAGACCGACCGACAGACAGACCGACAGACAGACCGACAGACAGACCGACAGACAGACCGACAGACAGACAGACCGACAGACCGACAGACACACTTTTTCCCCATCTCAATACCCTACTTTCAAATTTTTTATTTTTCAATCTTTATTTAATTACTTCACTTATTTTTGACTTTCCTTGATTTTTAACGATATTTTCACGATACATTAAGCCTTCTTTCATGCTTTATTATTATTTTTTTTTACTTTTACGGGAAAGTAGGCTAAAAAGGAGAAAACATAGTAAAAAATAATCTATTAGAGTCTGACATGAAACGCTAAAACAATAGATGATTCTTTTCGCTGAAAAAAAAAATAATAAATTTTATTTTTTCCTCGGATATAAAAATCGTTTGCTTCTAAGACTTGTCAGTTTCGCTTGAAACACTAGGGAATTTAAGGCAATTTATACTTCTGAGTTTTATTTATCCGTTGAAATACAATTTCTTCTTCAAGCAATGTTCTTAGTATTTTATTGATAAAGAAGGAGCTTGCGTTCCCAAATTTCGTCTTGAGAACTACTGTTCTGGAAAAATAAATAAAAACTGATAAACGAAATAGCATAAATTGAAACACGTGAGTCCAATAGCGAAATATAGTACCTTGTAATGCTACTGAATGTTTTATTTCAAAAAGGTAACAACACTTAAAAGCATCAAGTTTTTAGCAGAGAGAAAAATTGACTTATGAAAATTTGTAAAACTTGACACGCTTGATCCTTTGCCGTTTTATTTTGGTAGGTAATAACAATATTAGTATATTTAACTCAAACGATTCGTGATTAATTATTCCATATCTATATAAATAAAACCGAAAGTTTGTGTATCACTTTATGTGTGTGTATGTGTGTCTGTTGGTCGCCTCCTGGCGAGATGGTACGTCTAGAAGTATGAAATTTTGGTTACAGGTACCTTGGGTCAGGTTCATGTACCTCGAAGTGTTTTTCCTAACATTCGAATTTGTTTTTTTTTATTCCAATATTGAGAAAAACTGTTCATTTTTGGATTATTTCATCGAAGAAATGCCCAAAGTATGAGCCTTTTGCACCATATTAATGCCCGTAAAAAACAACACAAGATGATCTCTTTCTGAAGTTCGTAGAACGAACAGAACACGCGCAATATTAATTTGAAGCAGTTTTACGAATTTTAAAACGAGGCTTACCTCTAAATTTATTCGATCAATATTAATTTTTTCGCCAAAATAAAGAGCACCTTTGTCGCTGATTGGATGATTTTTGTTTACGTAAGATTGAAAAAATGCGTTTTTACCTTTATTCATGCTTTTTTATCAGCGAAACAAATTCGGAAAATTATTTCATTTTTATGCATATTTTGTGTATTATTATTAACGGCAGACGATTCTCAATTAGGGTCAGTTGGGGTAATTGTAAACGCTTTTTCAATGCTTTAACTTTTGATTCTTCCCTACCTCTTGAATGAATTCAGAGATAAAATTGTGAGCATTGTAGCCACTACTGTACTTCTTGTGAGTAAATGTGTACACAAATTTTGACTTTATGACTATTTATTAGCGAATGAGCTCGTGTTTACAATTACCCCAGAGAACTGGGGTAATTGTAAACAGTGATTTATTTTCGAATAAGGTTGATGTAAATGGGAAATTGTTTCATACACAGTCTGCTAGAAGGCTTAAGAAGTTCCGGAGCAATGGATCTCAATCTGCGGCCAGCAGGCCGCATGTGGTCAGCTGAGTTATGTTATGAGTCGGCTGAGATCATTTAACGAGAAATATCTTGCCAAAAATCAAGTAATGCGACAAATTTATGTAAAATTTGTCCCGCAGTGGATCAGTCGGTTAAGCTTGGATCCCTCAGAACACCGAAAGTGAAGCACAACTGGCCGTGGTCAACGCTTGGGAGGGTGACCACCTCCCGCGACTGATTACTCTGAGACCGAGTGCGCTAAAGGGAACTGTGCGCGTAAAATACATCGTCCCTTCAAATGTCCTCTAAGTTAGAAATAATTTCCGCTGAGGGACCATTCTAGGTGACGATCTCTCATCTGGGAGCTGGTTCAAAATCATTAAGCCCGTCTGAACCAAGTGTACTTCACTCTAGCGGAGCTTATTAATAAGTAGGAGCTTCCTTAATTCATGGTCGCCCTGCAAGGGGGTCTTGGATTTCCAAGTAGCATTAGCAACAACAACAACAGGTCTGTAAAATAGACCCAAAAGTGTAATTTACATCAAAATATAATACTTATTGTCCCCCAAAAATATTGGAAATAGGATAAATTTAAGTGTTTACAATTACCCCACAATGCGAAATATATGGGGTAATTGTAAACACCTAACTTGCGCAAGCAAAATAACAGGGAGGATTAAATTCATAACTAAATGTTTTCGGTAGCATTCCATATGACAAATACAAATGGTCGAAACCGCTTACATCGCTTTTGTAGATGAGCTGGAGAGGAAAATGTAAGATCACTAAATTTTGTTAAGCAACTTTTTTCCCTGTGACATTTTCAAACAATAGTGACGCCTCCACAGTTGTTTCGAAACTTACGAAACTGTTTCAATGTCTTCCCTATGCTGCCAGTTTATCACTCAAAAGCAGTTAAGTTTTCAAAACCACCACAAGTGTAGTTATGAAGCCTGTTTACAATTACCCCATGTTTACAATTACCCCAACTGACCCTACTTTATTTTGAGGTTGATTTTTCTTTCTTTTTTGTCGATTTAATATTTATTTCTTCGATAAAAACTACATTGGAAGGCTTTCGATATCGCCTATTTTTGAGGTTGATTTTTCTTTCCTTTTTATCGATTTAATATTTATTTCTTCGATAAAAACTAGATTGGAAGGCTTTCGATATCGCTCATTTTTGATGAAATTTTAAATTTCGCCAATGGGTGATAACTTTTTTTCGTCCCCCCATCCACTTAATTGTTCTCAATATATTATTTTGCGCTTCGCAAATTTTTCTAACCGTGCCAATAATCCTTATTAGTAATATTGTTATCATTTACTTCAATATGTAATTTACGTAATAGGATCATGGCGTATTTCCGTTATGCTTTCATTACTATAGTGCAATTCGGTGAACTTCTGCTTCATTAAGAAAACTTTTTACGTAGCGGGTTTGATTGATAACAAATTTTACTCAAGTGATTTATTTTCTAATATTTATTTAATTTTTATACTTTCTATTTGGAGCCATTTGGACAGTAGTTAGTTTTTTTCTATCAACTTAAAATTTCCGACGTTAGTATTGGTTCAGTACTGAACATTTTCTAACTTAAATGGGAATGTTTATTTGCCTTTGAAAATAATGCTTTTCCAGAGCCCCCTATACTAAATGCCCTCCGATATGAGAAATAAAACGGCCGTGAAAAGTTCTCTGCTGGGTGGCGCAAATGAGCTGCTCTATCAACTTTAAATTTCTTTTAAGAACTAGTTAGGTTTTAATTTTAGTCAAAATTTGATTTCTGGAAGATTTTGTTTCCTGATATGTTTAAAATTAAATAGTTTATGTAATTTAAACACTCAGTTCATTAATCTTTGCCATATGTATCTACTTATAAAAGCAGGATTATGAGCACGGAACTAGCGCCGTCTCTAAAAATCTGCGGCCAAAATGTGTATGGATTTAAAGCGTTATCGGAGGGCATTTAGTATGAGGGGCTCTCGCTTTTCTTTCTTCCGTTTTTAGCCGAATTTTATAAAAAGAGCTATTAATTTGTATTTTTATGAAATGTTTTGACGATTTTGCAAGCGGGATTTTTAGGAGCTGGTATCCTTATTTTGACGGGGAATTTAAGACGGACTGGGGGTAATTGCAGGAACATCAGCTCTTAAAGGCGCTGCAGTCTAATTAGTAGCCCTAGTCACTAACGTCTATATATTAGTCACTAACGTCTGATATGGATATTTTTTGGGACTAATTTTGGGATTTTTAGTGAGTTTTACTGATTAAATGGGATTTTTAAGGGCTGTTGCCCATCTTCTAGGCAGAGTTTTTAAGAAAATGTTTCCTTTTATATTTACAACAGTATTTTGGACATGTGTCACTTGTCCTGCGAATGATGCAATATTATACCGAGCGACGCCAGGCATGTCACCTAGTTAAAAATAAAATAAAACCGAGAATCGTTTCCTTTTTTAAACGATGTTACCTTTTCGAAATAAACGATTTAATAATATAGCAAGTAGTAATAATATTTACATGCTATCTTCGCTCTGGCAAAAAGCGCGTTATTGACCTAGTTTGTTCCAATTCGCAAAGTTCAAAAGTTTCCCAGCAGCCATACATGTTGCCATTCTAACAAAACCAATGTTATCACCATTTGCGTTGTTCATTTTACCTATTTATGTGAAATCATCAACAGATGTGCTTATTAAGCTAATTTCTTTACAATAATTCGTTCTTACTGTATTATACCAACAGTTCATTAAAATGCATTTGTAAACTTAAATAAATATAGATTAAAATGGTGAATTTTTTTAATAATAATTGAATTTTGGGTCTGTTTAAACCGTTGTATAAATGGACCTCCATTTATTCTTACACTGTTAAAAATTTCCGTAAGAAATAGTAAAATAACCATTCATTTGATTGTTATTTTACCATATTTAATTACAACAGTTGAATAACCATTAAAAAGATGGTACTTAAAGCGCTGATTGTGAAAAAAATCGTTTATTCTCTATTTGTCCTAAAGAACGTTTAACTAACTGTAATTTTCAAGCACCCAATAAGAATCGGGCGTCCATCTTGGTTGCGAAACCTTACCGGTCGTATATTGCTGTTAAACTATGAATAAAGATTTATCAGTTCAAATCTGCACGTGTATATAAAAAAAAATAAAAAAAGTGGCTTAAGCAGTGGTTACTAAATAGAAACACATACACAAGTAAATCAAAAATTGGAGACATCGGATTCCCGAACTGTTTGCTAATGCGTGAACCCATAATTTGAACTGCTGAAGCTTGTTTGTATTTTAATTTTTGCAGCAAATAAAATGATTTTCATCAATATACAGTAAATTTAGACCAAAAATGACTTTGGATCCATTCAAAAACTGAAATCTAAGTTTTAAGGCAGTTTGCCTGTTAGAAAAGAAGATTTATTGATAAATGAACGGCTGCTTTACGTGGTGTAGATGGCCGAATGACAAGAGCGCATGGCTGGTATACCATACACCCGGGTTTGATTTCCGCACGCTTCGTTTACTGTTCTACGCCTCGAAATGGTTCAAAAACGGTAAAAATTTAGTTTTGAAACCATTTTTAAATGGTTATAAAACCGTAAACTTTTGTATTTACGGCTTTTTAACCAAGCTGATTGGAAATGGTTTAGGTCCCGTAAAGATAGAAAAATTTTCCAAACCGAGAATTTAACGGTGAATTGGATGGACAGACTGCTGCCCGTTATTTAACCGTAATTTTATGACGAAATTTCGAACAGTGTATCAAAGAGGGGAAAAACCTCTGAACATGGCTTAACATTTCTCATGAAATTCCTAGCAACCAATATGTGATTGTTGCTGGTTTGCACGCAAAAGAGAGTAGATAAAAACATTAGGATCAACTGCCACGTACTATAATAAATATATTTTATCTTTCAAACTTCAAACATTAAATACGATTTTTTCAAACCCTTTGCCCCTGGTCCCGTTATCTTTTATAACTCTATCAAAATAAAGCAACCAGCTATACTTCAAGACCCAATTTTTAGTTTCTTGAAAAATTGGAATAAGGAGGTGTATAAGGGCCATCGTCTTTTCAAGACATCCTTGCTGAATCGTCTGATACGTCAACGCTCACTCTGCCCTTTATAACCCCCCCCCCCCGCCCAAAAAAAAAAAAGAAAAAAAAAAAAAAAAAAAAACAAGAGACGAACAATTAGGTAAATAAAGAACAATGCGCGACTACAATTGGAATGCCACCTTGACATTCTTCGAGCAACGAAATGTGCTAAAAAATTACTAATGTCCCAAGTTTTATTTAAGTTTATACACACACGTCTTAACAACGTATCAAAACAACCATATGACCAATTATATATTAGTTTTTGTGCAATATATCCTTCTAATGAGCGAAAAATGTATTCACCATCCTGTATATTTCATAGTCAGCTGTTTCAGACTCTAATCAGCATTACTTTTTAATTTCGAGCCGAAAATCGAATAAAATCGAGGAATGGCATGCACACCTACTCTGCTCTCTCCGAATTCTCCGAAATTTGAGATTTTTCTGTAGAGTTGGTCATTCTAGCTTCCATCAAACGCCTTCTACCCATAGACTGGAGGATTTCCTGCAAACGAACAGTTCCATTAAAGCAATTATATGTTTATACAAAGTACTGCATAGGCATAAAATAACCTGAAAGGTTGAGCCCTGAGCACGCACTGTACTGGGCAAAATGTAGCAAAATTTGGCGCAGATGCACATTAGAGTATTCCGTTTTGATTTCCAATTAAAAGATTTAAATCCAAAAAGTCGTCGCGAGTGGAAATTTTGACGCTGTTGGCAAGAAAAAATGCAAGTAAAAGCCCTCTCTGCAGATATATCATGATGTAAAGGAAGGTTGAAAATTTCAATCACTCATTGCACTTATTTGTATCTCGTCTGCTCTGATTATGCGTATATAACTTGCCTAATTAATCATACTATTTTATCAGCTGAGAAAAAAATACCATTGCTGCCTTTTGGGAATTTTCGCGATTGAAAACGGTACGAAGAAGACCGATGAGCATAACTAACTTAAGAAAAGTAATTAAAGGGAGTCGACAATCAAAAATGTCGAAATAAAAAAACGAAATGTTTTTATTGGCTTAAGTAGTAAAATAAATCTTTAAAAATTTTCCCTGAAAGTTCCAGAAAAATTGAAGCAATGTTTATTGATTTATCATTGATTTTATTGCGGTGTGATTTGCCACCTTTTCATTCCGAAACCTAAACTGTGTTGAATATAAGCCACATATTTATTTATTAAAATGAAATAAGTAAGAAAAAGCAATTTAGTCTCGATTTTAACTGAAAAAAAAAGTTCCTTACTTGAAATTTTGATAATGATATTGCAAGTCGAAAACTTAAAATGCTGTTTTCTCTCGCTTTGTATTTTGCGCATTTCATCCTGTTTAAAATGCAAAGGGTTTTTTAAATTTGTATCGATAATGTGGATTTTTTCCCACATGTTCCTGAAACTATACGTGTGCGTCTCGTTTTTCAAGCTCTTGAAAATAAGAACTTTTGGAGGTAATTAGTTATTGTTTTTTCATTAAATGTGGTTGATTTACATTTAATATGTTGTGTAAAGCTTGGTGGTAAGGTGATAGCACCAAAAAACGGGCGATTTAACTTATATTTTGTGAGTTATTGTTGTTACCTGTTAGGCCTAACACGGCGTGGAATAGATAACGTGATTTGTTCTCGATTGTGTGCTTTATCTGCGATGGGGGTGTTGAAAAATTTAAAAGAGTTGAAGAATGTAAATGGAGTCTGGTATGTTGAATGTGATGATTGTGGAATGCTGAGCCCGGCGGAAGTAGTTGATAACAGTACAACAGCGAACAGGGATTACGTGTGCATAAAGTGCAGAAAAGTAGCGGAGTTGGAGGCCAAGCTGAAAGAAATAGAGAAAGGAAATAGCAAAAAGGATGATGTGGTAGTGCATAATGTGTCAACAGACTGCAAACACTTAAACAAGGCCAGAGACGACACTACAATAGGCGTGATTCTCGGGGACTCATTGGTCAGAGTTATCGGTAACATAGTTGGACGGGAAAAAAGTTCTATGGTGCGATGCTGTTTACCGGGAGCCAGGGTAAAAGATGTTAATGAAGTGGTAAAAAAGAATGGAGTGAACAAGGACGACAAAACAGTGCTGTGGGTCGGAACAAACGACGTGGGAAAGTCAACAAATAATGCTTTCAGGAAAGACTTTGTTGAACTTATCAAATGTATAAAGGAGAAAACACATGATTTGAAAGTGCTGGGTCTCCTGCCAAGGTACGGCACTACATCCGGGTGGCAAAACCAAAGGGCAAAAGTGTTAAACCACATATTAAAAGACCTGTGTACGGAGTACGGTGTGGAGTTCGTCGACGTATGGAAGGCCTGCAAACGAGATTGGATCTGCGCCGATGGAATTCACGTCAGCCGAAATGGAAACGGAGAGGTGAGTAAAATCATTTTGTGTGGTTTGGAGTCGAAAAACTAATTAGGAATGGGGGTGACTTACCTACTCAGTGGATAGGCAAAATTGCTAGGCAGATTTCGATAAAGTGTTTAAATGATAAATTAAAAGTTTCGTACTGCAATGCACGTAGTGTTAGGAACAAAATGGATGAGTTGAAAGCTTTAGTAGCAATGGGAAATTTGGATATAATCGGGATAACTGAAAGTTGGGCAAACAAAGACGACTCTGCAATTTTAGAATTAAGTGGTTTTTCTGTATTTAGGCAGGATAGAATATTAAGAAAAGGAGGAGGGGTGATATTGTATGTTCGAGTTCATTTGAGCTGTAGGGAATTAAATTTTAGTCAAAAATCTGAAGCTGCAGAAACAGTATGGGTAGAAATCTTACACCATAATGGAAGAAAATTAGTAATTGGAAATGTTTATAGACCACCTAATATTAGTATTTTACAGGATAAAATTCTATTTAAGCATGTAGAAGAAGTATGTAGGTCAGGGGAAATTATCTTGATCGGAGATTTTAATCTTCCGGGCATAGACTGGGAAGAAAATTTTTCAGTAAGTGATAGGGAAGAAAAATTTATTAATGTAATACAAAATAGCTTTTTACAGCAAATGGTACAACAAGGTACAAGAGAAGAGGCAATTTTAGATTTAATATTTTGTAGTAATGAGGACAGGATTCATAATCTAGATATTGGAGAGCACTTGGGAGATAGTGACCACAACATCATAAGATTTGAAATTATTCTAAAGACAAATAGAGATCAAAATAATAGGTTAGTTCCAAATTTTAAAAAGGCTAATTTTAGTTTCATCAGATCTGAACTTATTGATGTGTTTAAGGAAGGGCTAATGCATGGAAACGTTGAAGAACAGTGGGATGATTTTAAAAATAAAATAAATACAATAGTTAAAAACCATATCCCATTCGTGCAAAAGGGGAAGTTGGGTAAATTATATCCTATGTGGTTTAATAAGGAAACTAAAACAGCTTTAAACAGAAACAGAGGGCATTCGGTATATTCAAGCAAACGGGAAAAAGAGAGCATAAGATTGAATATAATAAATCAAGGAAAAGATACAAATTCATTAGCAGAAAACAAAAATGCGAATTGGAGCATAAGCTTGCAAATGACATCAATATTAATCCGAAAAGTTTTTCGCATATGCAAATGGTAACAAGAAAGCGGACATACACTTAGGCCCACTAATCGACAGTCAGGGCAAGATAGTAGATGATGATTTAGAAATGGCAACTATGTTAAATGATTTTTTTGCAACTGTATTCAGTAGGAATTTTAACTGTGATAGTGCTGTTGTGGAAAATGCTAACAGTGAGGGAATAATTGATCTTAAATTTAATAGGGAAGAGGCTATATATCATCTATGGAATTTAAAACATTTCAAAGCTCCTGGGCCTGATTCTATCTATCCAAAACTTTTAAAGGAGTGTGCAGATGAGATGGGGTGTGTGTTGTGTTCTATATTTGAATGCTCTTATCAGTCAGGAACAGTGCCGATAGGTTGGAAATTAGCAAATATTACTCCTCTGTTTAAGAAAGGATCCAAGAGTGAGCCAGGGAATTATCGTCCAGTTAGTTTGACATCAGTTATTTGTAAAATCTTTGAGACCATGCTAAAGAGTCATATAACTGAATTTATTGAAACAAAAGATTTGCTAGCACAAAATCAGTACGGATTTAGGAAGGGAAAATCTTGCACGACTAATCTTTTAAATTTTTATGATGCAATAACAAAGGAGTTAGACCGCAATAATAGCATAGATGTAGCTTATATTGACTTTCAGAAAGCATTTGATAAAATTCCACATAAAGCTCTACTACTAAAATTGAAAAGATTCGGTATTCAGGGTCATACGTTTGTATGGATTAAAAGTTGGTTAATCGGGAGAAAGCAACGGGTGCAAATCAAGGGTAATAGTTCTCGATGGATAGAAGTAGAAAGTGGTGTTCCACAAGGTTCTGTTCTTGGACCACTCCTATTCATAATATTTATTGAGGACATAACTGAGGGTATACTGGGCAAAGTTAGTATATTTGCTGATGACTTAAAAATAATGGGAATTGTCAACACAGAGGGACAAATAGAACGATTTCAAACAGATTTATCCCGAATATCGGAATGGGCTGCTAAGTGGGGTATGTCATTTAATATTAAAAAATGTCAAGTTCTACACATGGGCCATAAAAATAAATGCACAGCATATAACTTGCAAGGACAACAAATTAAATCAGGGAATACTGTAAACGATTTAGGTGTAGCGGTTTCTAGTGATCTTAAAATGGGGTATCAATGTAGAGAAGCAAGTAATAAGGCAAATAGAATGTTGGGGTATATTAAAAAACATGTTTCGTGTAAATCAAAAGACGTTATTTTGCCATTGTACAGAGGACTGGTTAGGCCACATCTAGAGTATGCAGTACAATTTTGGTCACCATATTTAAAAAAAGATATTGACATGTTAGAAAAAGTTCAACGCAGGGCTACAAAAATTATTAAAGGAACCTCAGGTGTGGCTTATGAAAACAGATTAAAGAAATTTAACATGTATACGCTACAAGAAAGAAGGAAACGGGGAGATTTGATTCAGTTGTTCAAATTTATAAAGTTAAATGAAACAGAAGGTTTCCAATTTTCTCATAGTAATAGGACTCGGGGAAATGGATTGAAATTATTTAAATCACAAATTAGGAGGGAGTGTAGGAAACATTGTTTTTTCAGTAGAGTGGTCGACGATTGGAACACTTTCTAAGGATGTTAAATTGTTTAAAGAAGGTTTGGATCGTCACTGGGGGATTGTGAAGAGAGCAGCCAGTTGAAATCTGATAATGTTTCTCTCTTAGCTTTTGTTCAAATAGTTTTTTATGTAAATTGATACTTCTTTTGCTTTTTCTTTTGTGCAAATGGGCGTTCAAGATAATAGTAGGGACAAGAAGAAGAGGAAGAGGAGCATGAAGAAGTCAAGCAGGAATTACTCATCTATTCACCAACCTTGTTGGGCCTAGCGCCTGTTGTTGGTGTACTTTTTGTATTTGTATTTGTATTTATACATAACAAATGTATGCATCAAACTTAAGTACTTAAAAAAAAAAAAAAAAAATTGTTCGTTTTTTTTTTTTTGTATTTTTTGCTGTTTTTTCTGCGTTACTCGAGTTTTTATTTTTTTTCCTCAAAAAGTACTTGACTTATAAAAAGTTTATAGGATAAAAGTTTTGATTTATGAAGAATGAATAAATAAAATAATTTTGAGACTTGATGCCGATTTTTGAAAAAGAAGATGCATTTTTAAAAATTGCTGAATTTCGTTTCAAAAATAAAAATTTTCAAATTACGTTTAATAAATCCATTTCTTTTAAAATTAAATTTCTTGTGAAGTGATATAACAGACAAAAATTGTAAATAAAAACAGTCTCATGGTCCTCCCTTAAAGGAATTGAAACTGATGGATCTGTAGTGTGAATCAGCAACTTATTCCGTTATTTGTACTTGGCATGCCAATATACTTCATAGCCTTGCGATGTCACGATTGCAGCAAAACGGATGCCTCAATTCCACAACGGCATGGTGTAAATATCATATAAGGCATTCATTCATACCTTATACTCGAATTGCAGCGTCAAATTTCCACCTAGCGCTACCTCACGTTATCTTACGCTCACCCTGTATTTACAAAGATATTATTTTCTATCCATTAGTCATTACTGTATTTCTACAGGCACTATCGCCAAAACTAAAAAAGTTAACAGAATTCCTCGAGGAATTTCAGCATTTACTTGAAACAATTCTGAATTGAGCCAGAAAATATATCTCATTACATTCAAGCAACAAAATGTTTCTTTCCTTTTTTTTAGCCTACTTTCCCGTAAAAGTAAAAAAAGAAATAATAAAGCATGAAAGAAGGCTTAATGTATCGTGAAAATATCGTTAGAAATCAAGAAAAGTCAAAAATAAATTAAGTAATTAAATAAAGATTGAAAAATAAAAAATTTGAAAGTAGGGTTTTGAGATGGGGAAAAAGTGTGTCTGTCGGTCTGTCTGTCGGTCTGTCCCCCCCCCTAAGAACTTTTGAACGAATTGTCCGATTGGAAAAATTCTTTTTGCATTCGAAAGATCTCGGCGAGGACATCTCATTTCCATGTTTTACTTTTTGATTTGAACAATTTTTTGTTCCATTTTGACCAGTTCAAAAATTTTTAACATTAGCGCCTATGGGCGAAAATGAAGCAAGTTATGTAAACTCTGGGTACAAGATCCAAATTCCAATGAACAAGCTCACTGGAAGAAGTTCTTGGCGTGAAGTATTGATTTGAACAATTTTTGTTCATTTTTGAACAGTTCAAAAAAAAAATTAACATAGTGCCTACGGGGAAATTTCAATCCTATATAAATCCTGATCTAACGGGCCGATTTGCTTGGAACAAACTTTATCGGAAAGCTCTTATGACGTAGAACATGTACAGATAAAAAGTTCATCCAGAACTAACTAGCCTATTTTCTTATGAAATTTTTTGATCGGGATTTTCTAGAATATTTTTGAATTAATGAAAGATTAAATGAATAAGCAAAATAATGAATGAATGAATAAATGAGTGAATAAATACATGAATGACTGAATAAATGAATGATTGAACGAATCTGTATTAACCGTTGAAAAAGGCATATTTGAAGCAATTAAGAACTAAAGCTAAACGAGAAAGAGAGAGATAGCTAGATTATAAATTTGGAGCTGGTGTACACGGGAAAGTAGGCTCGTATAGTTCTAGACGGAACTTCTTGTTATTGTATTTCTTTATACTAATAAAACAAAGCAACTCTTTTGAAATGCCTAAAATCGGAGCGTTTTACTTTTAAATTATTATTCTTCAAAAGGGCCGTGACGTTAAAAAATTAACATGATTGAAATTTCTGTCAATATTATCTAAAGTTAATATTATTTATGAAAAAAGAAAGAAAGAAACCGAAAAAAGATTCCCACCAATCAGTTGTAATTTGAAAGAAATGAATAAATAATTTAACAAAATAAGCACTTAACAGACTAACTGGATAACATTACTTTATGATCTCTTGCGCACATCTGAAAATAAATTTCACAAGTAAAAGCTTTCTATCGCCCATTTAGAAGGAAATGTTGAAATAAAATCTATCTAATTTTGTAATAAGTCAAAATTAAAAAAAAAAAAAAAAGTATCTGCATCAATTTTTATTTTAAAATTCTGTAAGTCATCACTGATACTCATTATTTATTGAAATTGATCTCTAATAAACTTCCGTTCAAGAGATTATTTACATTTGAAGATAAAGCGGAAGAACGCTAGGATTGAATCAAAAACTAAAGAGAGAACACTTCAGTACGTTGCTCTTGAAGAATTTGTAACAATCAATGCATGTGTTATGAGTGTACTTAAGTGTAAATATCATACATCGGTATATAATACTATAGAATTCTCAATAAAGGGGGATTAATCTTTAGGAGTCACGGAGCAAAACGTCTCCCCCTCCTACCAGGGAGCAAAAACCAGTTACGTGCGCCGGCGCATGTAACTGGTTCTACTTAATTAGTTACCACGCTAATGTGTTGTCAAACGCGTACTGATTGGCTGTCATTTATTCCGTGATTAAAATTACGACCAACTAGAGGGCCATGATTTGTTAATTGCTTTGTGACCTAATTTGTCTGCTCATGTTTCATTCTTGGCTGTGTCACTCTCCCGGAAGTCACGATATTTCCACTACTTTGCCTCCTACCTCTTACATACAAGGGAACCACAACCCTCCAATGATACTCTTCAAGCATAGGGGTATCAAGGATGGCCAGGTTCACACAACAAGAGTTAGTTAGGCTTTTCTCCACTTGACCCCTACCTGTTAGCCGAGGCCTTAGGATTGCTTACGCATGGGGATATGTAGTGGGGTCTGCGGATTTTACATGCACATATCCCCAAATATACATGGTGGTCTTCAGTGGGTATCGAACGCGTGGCCTTCCAGGTGGAAGTCCGACGTGCTAACCAATAGGCTACCACGGCCCAGTTAGTTAGGCTGGGCTGGCTCCCAGCAAACCTATATCAGAGCGGTAATGATCTTCACTTCCCCGTGCCCGGGGGAGGGCAACCCTAAGGCCAGGTGCTAACAGGGGAGGCGTATGGAGTAGGGAACCCCTTACATACATAAATAATTTGAGATCATGGGAAGAAAGAGATAAACAGCCAAACCGTACAACTCGGCGAAACTGAGCACGCCAAATAGCTTCGACTCATATGGTACACAATGAATACCTCATTTAACGAAGTGGTTCCGTGCAATGCCCCTCCTCATTAAAATTAACCTCCACATAAAAATAATAAGCATCAACTTACTTCTGCTTCTGGATAGTCTTTCATGGCTGACAGCACGTCTTCTCGAGATAGGCTGAACAATTCAGAATAACCAACTGAACGGACATCTGCAGTTCGTCTGTAAATACAGTCGATGATTTTAAAAGTTTGGCACTAAGATAGAACTCAAATGTTAGATTAAAAAAAAAAATCAACCTCCTTTATACCACACTCTCAAAAATAGAATCCTCATTTTCGACGATTCTTCAATCGTCAAGAAAATTTCGTCATTTATAACGATTTTCTCCTCACGCGATCACGTGATTTAAAAAAGTTACTACACAAATTTCTTCAATTTGACGAAAGGTTTACTCGGAGCACGAAAGCCATTTCGTCAAATACGACGAAAGTTTCGTGAGATTTGAGCATGCGTTTCTGAGAGTGCATGTTTTTTCTTTTCATGAGTTACTTAATGGTAGCAGTAAGTCGTTGTTCCAAACACTGAATAAATTCAATAATAATTCTATAAATAACTTTCACTCACTACTATTAATATATGATAGAGCATTTAGCTCATGTAGATTAGGGATGTAACAAATATTCGGCCACTATTCGGTATTCGGCCTATTCGGCCCTTTGGCCGAATATCCAGCCTGGCCGAATAGTCATTTCATCACCTAGCCGAATATTCGGCCAGGCCGAATACTGGGTAAGGTCAAATTCGGCCTGGCCGAATATTGCTGGACTATTCGGCCGAATAGTTCTGCTGCAGTAGAAATGTAAAAAAATAAAGAAATTAGTAGATTTTAAACATTTAAAATTGTATTATAATTATTTGCAGAAGACTACATTAGTACATAGTTTTAATAAATTTAAATTATTTGGAAAAAAAACTACTTTTTTTAAACCTTGCTTTAGGCTTGACCAAGCAAAAACAGGTTTTAAAGTTGTAATAGTGTATTTTATATTTATCATTTGCTCCCAAAAGCTGGCAATAGTTAATTATGATACATGAGAAATTAATTTTGTTATTATTAACAAAATGGAAATCAGACTTTGTTTGGGTAAACTGATTTATTGTGAATATTGGGCAAGAGAGAAATGTGAAAAGCTCTAGAATATATCATGAATATTTAGATAGCGTAAGTTATTGGAGTTTTTGAAAATAAAAATATATTCCCAGTTAAGTGTATTAAATTTTAATAATCTTTTTAAAATAGGTATGTAAAAAACCCCATAAAATAAAAATATTAACTTTTATAACTTTTAAAATATGTTCATAAAACAGTTTCGAGCAAGGTAGTAGTTCACTAAGCAATAGTAGTTCTTTCATTTGAAAAAAATGATTAGTAAAATAATGCTAATGTTTACTACCATAAAACCTGTCATTTTTATTCTAGCATTAATTTTAAATTTAAAACTATTTAAAATTAATCAGTTTTCTCTATTGTTTTGTATGTAATAAAACTAAGAATTTCACTTAAAAGTGAAATTCTTAGTTTTATTACATACAATTTCTTAACTAACATAATTAAATCGTTCACCATAGATTGCGTGTAAATGGTGTTTGACTTGGTGAATTATTTATAAATTTGACAATTTCTTTCTATTACAGCGATTTTCTAGAAATTTTAATATTCGGCCTAAGACATTGGCCGAATATTCGGCTTCGGCCTATTCGGCCTAGAAGAAATGGCTGAATATTCGGCTTCGGCCTATTCGGCCTAGAAGAAATGGCTGAATATTCGGCTTCGGCCTGGAAGCAGTGGCCGAATATTCGGTATTCGGCCATTCTGCCAAATCACTATTCGTTACATCCCTAATGTAGATTTATTAATTTGCACTTTATTTTGAACTAGCAGATTAAGTAATCGTCTACGTCAACGGAATATTGCTATATGAAAACACATTATTGGATGTAATCAGTAATTTAATTCAGATGGGTACTGGTGACAACTGGTAGGACTGCACAGGTAATCAATCCATCATGATTCAGCAAACATTCTTAGGAAATGGTACACCTCGAAGAAGCGTCCTCTTCACTGAAATTGAAAAGTATTTATTTCCTCTCTCTGGTGCTAGACGGAAAATTGATTTGCGCCTTACTTAAAGCGGAAACTTAAACTTTCCGTCGCTACTGTTGCTGTACGATTCGTGTATTGAAAAACCGTTTTGTTTGATGTTGAAAATCCAGGAAACATTTCACAGAATTTGAAATTACTTTTTAATTCTGTCAAGTTTTTCCATGTAAATAAATAAGAATGAGCTTTCGACGCATTTCAAGACTGAAATGAAGTTTGTGTGGATACTTTTTGAAGAAGTTATTAAAATTAAAGGGGCAAAATGCAGATTGATGTTAAATCGGTCAAATTCATCAAATCTATGTGTATTTCAGAATTGTTTCTGCCTCAACAACTCAACTCTTCTTGCAATCAATTTCCTTCAAAACATTTTTTTTCCAGAACATTAATTTTTTCCTTGCACACTAACTACATCGAACTGCATTTTGCTTATTTGATGTATATTCTCACTATCAACATGCTTATTACAATATGAGTCGTTCTTCCCTCTTTAACCCATGTCTTGATTAAACAAGATAATCTTAAATAAAAGAAGGAGAAGAACGCACTGGAATGCAATTTACCTAAAAATGATTAGAACTGAAAGTTTTTTAAGGATATTCTCTTACACGTTTTTCATGCTCTTTCAATTTTACTTCATTTAATTTTGTCCGCCGGTAAAATTTCATCTAAAGCCGATGTCTTTTGTAAGAGAAAAACGAGCACATTGAAGAAAAAGTCGGGTCTTCGAATTCTTAACTTTTATTTGTGTGTTACTTAAGGAAAAAAGAAAGAAATAGGGAAGAAAAAAGAGTTATCTCCTTTGAGGATATTTTTAACGCTTTTATTGGAAGAAAAACGGAACGATAGTCTTTTTAAACACAATGAACCGCTGATGGAAAAAGAAACACGATTCTGAGGGAGGGAAAAAAGTCCGCGATTTCAGGAATTAGTTTTCTTTCGACTAAAAAACTCTTTCTTGAAAGTTAACCTAAAAGTTTGATCGTCATTTTTCTTTTAATTAAATATTTTACTTCCTCATTTGCAATCTAAAATGTTCGTTCACTTTTGCGGTACACAATTCTAAAATGTTCCCTTTATATTCAGTATCGTCACTATTGGGGGAGGAGGGCATAGGTCCGTCCATGGGGGCACCCTTTTGTGGAGTGTTGGGGGATAGCACCCAAAATGAGTTAAAGAGTTTTTAAAAAAGACATATGCTTGAACTATACATATTTCCCGCTTTATTTTTTAAATAATTTCACCTTTCACAATATCACGCGATTCACTTTAAGGTATACATATATACCTTGGAAAAGTTCTTTTTTAATTTTAATGCCAGTCTTTTTTAAATTTTTGGAGGATTATAAGAGTATAAAATGTAACATATTTGCATACAATTTTTTAAAAAAACATTAATAATTATTTAATTAATAGAAATTTTGTTCACTAGTTAAAGTTTCATCGCAACGGTAATTAACACAAATATAATTAATTCTGAACCAAATTTCTTACTGGAAATCAAAAAGAAGGCATTCATACATGGGCCCTACCAAAATATAATATCTAACTTAATTATTTTTTGAGTTATAACATTTAACGTGAAAAGTATCATAAAAACAGCATTTTTTGCAAAAATAAAAATATTGTAAAATTACCAAAAAATCCATTTTTTATCAAAACTATTATATTTTGGTAGAGCCCATTTTCTGAATTGTTACCTAAATTATAGAGTCAAATTTTTAAAAATCGGCTAATAACATCTGAAGATATCACCGTTGGAGAACAAACATACCTTAAAAAAAAAGCAATTTTGCTTAAAATGGATTTAAAGTTAGCGAATTTATATACAAGTAGGTATAAAAAAGAATATATTTTTATGCCAGTTTTAAAAAACGTTGCGAGGACTGTAGATGCATTTTGCATTAAAATATTTAAAAAAAATTAAATATTTATTTAACTAATTAAGATTTAATTATTAATTACCTTTACGAAACTGTATGCAAATAAAAATGTATTTTGCCAATAAGAAAGTTATTGAGGTATCATTTTAAAGATAATTAACGGATGAATATCTTAGAATGAAAAAACAAAAAAGCATTTCCTGCGATTTCCAACGTAGTATATGTATAAATTAAATACGTTCATCATACATCTACTTAAAAATCCCTTTTCTTTTATTTATTTCATTTTTTTCTGAAGTAAAAACTTTTGTTGGACTGAGTTTGTTCATCAGTGGGTACATTCTCCTCAAACACTTACGTTTTAAAAGACTAGTACCCAGACAGCACAAAACGTCCTTTGGATGTCCATTTTATGTCCAGAACGTCCATAGCTGGTCCGATGCCAAAACCGATAAAATTTGGATATCCTCAGATGGGTCAGACAGGACGTCCCTGTAACTACCACTTTGTTTTACCTACAGACGTCCAAAAGTGATCTACATCCTTTCGGGTCGTACCACGGACTTGATTTTCGGATGTCCTAGGGACTGCGCTCAAAGGATATCAAGAGTTTGAACTAAATCATACGTTTTTAGGATATTTTTCTCAACTTAGAAGACAATTTTTATTTTGTAATTTTTTTCTTTTGTTTCTTTATTTTACGGTTTACAGAAGAAAAGCAGGTTTAATATTTAAAAAATTAAGTTGAACGTTTTACCATTTCAGGCAAAAATAGTTAAAACTACATGAAAAATAATGCTGATTTATGTTTTCTAAAGTTAACTGCTGATAAAAAATTGATTACTTTTCCTGCACATAATATATTTACGCCTGCTGTATTTAAGACATAAGAAATATTTTCTCCGAAATTGTAAAATTTCACATAAACCATCCAATTTTTATCGTAAGTCTAAGGAAGTCCACATTTTGACATCCATAGACGCGTCAAGCATGATGTCCTTGTAACTAACATTTTGTTTAGCTTACGGATGTCCAAAAGTGATCCGCATTCTTTCAGATCGTACCACGGATTTTCTTTTCGGATGTCCCAGGGACTTCATTCAAAAGATATCCCGCCTTTGAACTAAATGATACGTTTTTAGGATATCTTTGTCAACTTGGAAGGCTTTTTTTCCCTTCTTTATTTAACGGTTTACTAAAGAAAAAAAACAGGTTTATTATTTTTAAAAAAAAAATTGAAATCTTTGCTATTTCAAGCAAAAATAGCAAAAACTGAATGAAAATTAATATCAATTTATGTTTTCTCAAGTTACTGCTGATATAAAGTTGATTAATTTTACTCCACATAATATATTTACGCATATTTTCTTATAAGCACGAGAAATATTTTCTCGAAAACCGCAAGAGATCTCTCAATACTTGGCCTTGAAGGCAATGAGCTGGCGTCAATTCTGTTCCGACTCAGACGGTTAATCCACCAAAGTTTATAAATACTTATCATGTTCTTTGTGTCGTCAGTTGTACTGTATCTGTTAAATGTATAGCTCAAGATGTTATTTTGTCTATTATCAGCAGAACGTGGTTCTCGAATACAGTAATATGCAGATGTTTTCATAGCCTTAATCGATTCGTTTCGTTGTGGTTTTGTGAGAGAATTTTGCTTTTAATTTTTGTTTTTATCGGACAGGATGTGTGCTGAAAATTAACTTTGTGGAGTATCGCTTCTTGATGGCGACAGAAAACGAATTTTTCTGTTTGGAAGCGGCGTACGCTTTCATGTTCTCACTACTAAGTGATAGCTTTCTAATATCACTTAAAGATGAAACCAGTGCATGTGAAATTCGAAAGAAATTAGAAATAATAAATAATTGTGGCAATTGGTACATTTTAAACGTAACTGAAAGTTGTTAAACTTTCAAATGAAGAAAAGTGTGCTTTTTTCAGCAGTATGTTTCATTGCTGGAAATGCTATAAAGAATGAATTTATTGTGGATTCCGGAGCAACACGTCTTGTTTCGCGTAGCTTTAAGCGAAAAGGAGTGGATTACAGTGAAATATTTTCCCCTGTGATAAGTATGCCAGCTTTGCGTTTAATGCTTGTGATGATTTTAAATGAAGATTTGCATGCATTTGCTTAAGATGTAAAAACAGCTTTCTAAAATGGTAAGTTAAATTAAGTTGTTTTTATGGATCAGCCCCAGGGTATGATGATAACAGTGGACGAAAATGTAAACTTTAAAATAGTTTATGTGGATTAAAACAGTCACCTCGTCAATGGTTTCAGAGGTTTCTTGAATTTGTTTCAAAATTAAATTTTCAATCTCTTGATAATGGACCTTGTATTTCATTCGTAACAGTAATAATCATAAAATTATAATTGCTCTTTATGTAGATGATATGTTAGCAGCAGGCCCAAAGGTCAATGAAACTAAAGTACTTATTTCTTTACTATCTAAAGAGATTAATATGTCAAAATCATAAAGTGTTTCTGAATTTTTAAGTATATTAGATTGACATTCACGTCTGATAGTTTGATAATGGATCAAGAATCTTATGTAATTAAGTTGTTAAGTAGATTTAATATGATAGAATATAGACCCAGTGATATTCATGTTTTCCCTAAGTCTATACCATCTGATTGCCAAAATGAAAAACCCTTTAACGGTCAATTTGAGTAGAATTTTTTTTTCTATCTTAAAAAAAAAACAAAAAAAAAAAAAAACATTTTAAACTGTTCTTTTTTATTTCTGTTTATTTACTTTTATTAAGTTGGCTGCTTTTGGACTATAATTTTTCTACATTAAATGTCTGTGTAATTATTTTGAACTTCACATAAATTTCTTATGTATCATTACCTGTTTGTAGAGTGCTGTAATCACAATTTTGCTATTTGCCTAACGATCAGGAAAAACCCAGAAAAACTATCAGGCAATCTTAAACACTATACGTATGTGTACTACAGTCATTCAGGGTAACTTTGAAAAACGTTATTTCTTTTAGTATAGTTGACTAAATAAAATAGAAGGTCCAGTGCTACACTCAGCCAAATAGGTTATAACTCAGTTTTCTACTCCTAATTTTTCAGTTCAATCAAATATACTAAAAAATATGACTTGGTTCAATGTTACCCCCCCCCCCCCCCCCAAGGTTCAAAATTTCCCTGAATTACTGTATTTAATAATTATTTTTATATCAGTTTGTTCGTACTGGCATTTATTTTCTTTATTTATATTTTTAAAAGTTGTTTGTCATTTGTTGTATTTAAATAGTTGAATTCTAGGATTTCTTTGAACAATATTTTATGAATTGTAAGAAAATTTATTCTCATCATTAGAATGCTTATTAGTAATAAAAATTTAATTAAAAACAATATACAATAAAAGCAAACCACTTTATTTATCATTGTCATGGATATCATTTTCAGTAGTCATAGAAGTATATTACTTGTACTTTAAATCATGTAATGGTATTTAGGGTTTTGACAAACAATATATTAAAATAAACTATTGCAAAACAAAAAGTAATTCTCATAAAACCGAAAAATACTTGGAGGGGGGAGGGGGTAATTTTTGTTAGGAAACAAAGCTAGGTGAAGGGAAGTTTCAAAGAGTTAAATCATTATTTATTTTCCTCTTTGCACTTTTCATCCTGTTTTTACTTCAAAAAATGTGAATAATTATTTGCTTTCATAATTTTTTCCTGTCCAGAGAAGGAGAAAGCGAAAGTGATGAAAAACTTTCCCATATCCATGATTTTTATAACTATGTACTAATATGTTTCAATAATAAAAAAAGGTTTTAACTTCTGAACCGTGTGTTTATTTTATTTTTTCAATTTTTATTCTATTATGATTTTTCTGATGGTGAAAATGAGAACTCTTTATCAACTAATTATTATATCATTTCTGATTTTAATTATAGCACTATCATTTAATAAAAAAAATCATAATTATATTTTATATAGCATATATATAATTATATTTATATATTAAGAGTTGTTTTCTAGTAAAATTTCGTATCATTTTCAAAATAATATATATATATATATACATATATGCACTTCATTGAAACTTTAAACTTTGTGTATTGTGACGTATTCAAAATGAGAATGAATATGAATCCAATAGTACAACATGTTTTAAAAAAAAGTATGAATAATTATTTACTGTAAGCAGGGATTGTCATATGAGTTGTTATTATATTCCAAGGTAACGTGAAATTAGAAACAAAAGTTATCACAAGTTCGCTGAAAATATTTTCCTCGTGCATTAAATTATTTACTTGAAATATTGGTATAACTTGTATTTCAAACGAGCAGAAATTAAAAATATAAATATGGGTTGCTTAAGGGAAATTTCAAATAAAGATTTCAAAGACAAATTATATATTTAAATTGCTGATATATGTAGTAGTCCCTATTTAATTGTATGCAAAAATTGTTTCAGAACGATTATACTATTTTCATTAAAGTACTCTTATTATCATTTTCATAATGAACAAATGATAAATTGCAAGTTTCAGTATAGGATTATATAGCTCAAAGTAATAACATTAAAAAAATATTCACAACTGGTTTTATTCAGTCCTGTAGCTGTTTTGTGGATACTTCTTTTTCAAAGTAGTATTTGGTTAAAACCTTAGTATTTCCTGCTGCAAGCTACAAATTTACATTTACAAGATAACTGTTTTAGAACATTTAATCAGAGGAATTATATACATGTAAAAAAAATGTCAAATTACTGTTGAATTGATGAATTAAAATTGCATCTTGTGGGTATAAACACCGAATAATAACTAAAAGAAGTCATGGGAATATTCTAAAATAGTCTCAAAGGCATGGGAGGATAAACAAATAATTCATTGACATCCTTGGGATATCATTCTAACGAGGGAAGCGTCTTGTGGGCATTTAAATATGTTGTCGTTTTAATGTCCTGTATGTCCAAAAGAGGGCCGGAACAGTCACATATGTCGTAGGGATCTCACTGGAATGCCTTTAGGCCGTTTAGAAGTATTGTCCTTTTAGCGTCTTGGGAACCGTACAGCGCGATTGTCCAAAATAAAGCCCAAATATGAACGATCGGACGTCCTTAGGACCAATTGAGAACAGACAATTCGCGGACATTAGTTCTACCCT
Source organism: Octonoba sinensis (assembly GCA_038502835.1). Classification (NCBI taxonomy): domain Eukaryota; kingdom Metazoa; phylum Arthropoda; class Arachnida; order Araneae; family Uloboridae; genus Octonoba; species Octonoba sinensis. The sequence continues at coordinate 7,203,713 of CM076606.1, read as the reverse complement.
GGGATATACTTTGTACTTCGCAGGATAAAAAAGACACGTCCCTCGGACGTCCTGTTTTTACGAAGAAGGCACGTCCCTCGGATGTCCTGTTTTTACGAAGAAGACACGTCCCTCAGATGTCCTGTTTTTACGAAGAAGTCCTGAAATGACATCCTTTGGATATCCTAGGAATGTCTAGGACGTTTCGATATGTTGTCCTCTTAACGTCCTGGGGACCGTATTGAGGGCTTGTCCAAAATATAGCCTAAACATGAACGATCGGACGTCCTTAGGACCAATTGAGGACAGACAATCCGCGGACATTAGTTCTTCCCTGGGATGTACTTTGTACTTCGCAGGATAAAAAAGGCACGTTCCTCGGACGTCCTGTTTTTACGAAGAAGACACATCCCTCGGATGTCCTGTTTTTACGAAGAAGACACGTCCCTCTGATGTCCTGTTTTTACGAAGAAGTCCTGAAATGACATCCTTTGCATATCCTAGGGACCTCCCTGGAATGTATAGGACGTTTCGATATGTTGTCCTCTTAACGTCCTGGGGAGGGACCGTATTGAGAGCTAGTCCAAAATATAGCCTAAACATGAACGATCGGACGTCCTTAGGACCAATTGAGGACAGACAATTCGTGGACATTAGTTCTTCCCTGGGACGTACTCAGTACGTCGTAGGATCAAAAAAACACGTCCATCGGACGTCCTGTTTTTTCAAAAAAGTCCTGAAATGACATCATTTGGACGTCCGAAGGACGAAGTTATGCTGTCTGGGTACTTGTGTGACAATAATTTGTCATTCAACGAGGAAAGATGTTTATTTTTTCGCTGCTGTAAAGTGAAAGTTGTTCACAATGATGTTTTAGAAGTGGAGAGAAAAAATAAGCTATGGAAAGTTGAGTCGACAGTTGATTGTTCTAAGAGAATATCGAAACATCTCGTTGTCTGCTTTTAGATTCCCTTCGTTGGCACAAAACCTTTGGAGCACTATGCAATACAACGAAGTTTTTTCTTTATTTTGCGAGGGCGTGGGGTGACATCACAAATTACCCATTACAAATTTCCTCCCCGAGTGACACCCATGCTGGGAACTTCACAGTTATAAATTTTATAATTAATAATTATCAAGATTAAGAAAGTACTAATTTCTGTTAAGAAAAGCTCTTCAAAAGGAAATATAAAAGGAAATAATAATGAAAAAATTCTGTGAAAAGCGCAAGCTGTAAGGAAAGTAGTTTTCGAGCTAAAGGCCAAACGAGAAAAAAAATTCTTTGAACGAAATGAACTTTTGTATAGTACCCGTACTTACTATATACTCTTGGCTTCGGTAAGTCAATCAATCTGTCCATTAAGTGGGGATAATTCTCCGTAAATTGGATAGAGATTAAACTCTGGAGCCATTAGAGGTTTTAATGGGCAGATTAGGGTCACTCGATGTGATTACTTCCTCAGCTGCGGATGGTTTGGTTTAGAAAATTTGATATTGATTTTTCTGAAACCTTTTCCCTTGCTCACAAGTTTGACAAGTTTTAAGGATATGTTTAGAACCAGATTTACACTTAGGAAAAAGAAAGTTTTGGTGGGCGATTGTCTCAGGGGGTGACATCCTGAGGCCTTTTTGGCATCCTTATATGGATTAACAATTTTAGATACATTTCAATTTCATTAATCTAAGCATTCATCTACAGTGCAAAATAAAAAATGCCGAAAATACTTTAGAATCTCCTGGCAACCATTCATCCGGAGTTTGCCGTAAAATTACAGAGACTTAAAAACAGGAAACTACGAAGTCTTTAAAAAAGGAAATTACAGAGAACACTCAGTAAATTGTTAGCAACAAATTATGTGCAGCAGTAGTGGCGCCATCTGGGAGTACATTGAATTGCTTATTGTAGTACAAAAAAACAAAGGTGAGCTTGGTCAGACGCCTCCGGTGTTAGGAGGACTTGTTTCGTACGGAAATAAACCGTACGTCAACAGTATATTCTTAGACAACTTTGTAACTGGTCGTCACAAATCTCTAGTGTTCAATTACGCGTAACTTAGATCTTTCTCTGTAGTTTTCAAGCGTGCGGAAAAACAAGAATTTCATTGAGAAACTGTTGTCAAGAAACTTGATTGATTGATTAATTTTAAGCAAGTTCTTCGTAAATAAAAAAACATCCAGTTTCCTTTCTGTCTTTTTGCAGAAAGTTTTACAGTGAAGGAAATGAATACGTATATTAGAAATATTAGAACTTCCATTTTTCGTTTTCAACATTTTCCTGGAAAATAAATGAATACTCCTGTTAAAAATGTATTAGTACATTTCATAAATATTCTTTTGCCTTTTATCTGGTATGTAGTATTATATTATTAGCATGATACTAATGACATAAAAAAGAGTTCTTCTTATTAGTTTTTTTTGCTATTTTTTATCTATCTGTGAAATGACGCATTTTGAAATTTTTAAATACTGAAAAATCCTAGCAATTAAATTGTCAAAAAAGATTTTTCATTTATGGGGGAACCATAAATGGGGGAAAATATAATAACAAAACGAAAATTTTTCTTAGAAAATTTGTTATTGAAAGAATTACTCGGATATTTGTAATGTTAAATGGATTTCCAAGAAGCTGCAGAACCCTTTCTTGTTAACATTGAAGATTGTAATCAAAGTGTCAAACGATGTTCTTTTCAAAATTCTCAAAATTAAACTCAGGAATAAATTCAAAATTAAAAACAGTTGTTTTTTTTTAAACTCCCAACTATTTTCTTTCATGAAATGAAAGAGAAAAAACCCGTTATCAGAATTTCCGTTAATAGTTTTCTAACAAAGTTAAACTAAAAGTTATTTTTTAACGCAATTCTTCATCCCCGAATTATTTTTAGAAAAGAAAAAAAGGTACAATAAACTTAATACTTAAAATTTCAAAATGTAAATATCCCCCCAAAATTTATAATAACTGTTTTTTAGCCTTGTCATTTGTCTTATAAATTCAAATGAACTTTTAAAATTTCATGAGCAATTTTTATTTTACGTATAATTTGTAAAAAAGTGTCAGTTTTTTCTTACTCGGTCAGAGAGTACTCCTCCAGTCAAAAACTCTGAAAATTAATATCTTTATCAAAGAACAAATAACGATATAAGGACCATCATTAAAATCCTGTTAAAGTCATTACTTGCTCCTTTACTGGGGAAAAAATTAAAAGCACGCTCAGTTGATTAATTTTATTCCTAACCTCGAAAGTTTTATTTTTTTTATTTTTTTAGTTTTTCCAAAGCTTTTAGAAAGTGTTCCAGATAAAATGCACTTTTAGAACCAAATGGTATTAAAAATGAAAACATTTTCAAATATAATCATGTAAAATTATACATTTTCATATTTCTTTTGAACTGATAAATTCAGTATTTTCTTCCTAAGTTGGACCTAAATAGTATACCGCTTGATTTAAATGAACATTTTAAGCTAAGAACATTCGCAATCTTTAGTACCGAAATATATTACTCAACAAAGAGCCATTAGCCTATCATGCCTCATATTCTCAATTTAGGAAACTGAAATACCAATAAGTAAAGTATAACCTTGTTCAAAAAAAAAAAAAAAAGGAGCGTTATGCATTATTGAAACACATTTTTAATCAAAATAAATATAGTAGTTCTCATATTTCGCAAGTATATACATAAGAGGAATAAAATATTTAATAAATTTAAATATATTCGGCAAACGAATATAGTACTTACAAAGAACCATTTTTTCAATACAAAAGGGATTCCTTGTAACCCTGAAACACGTGTTTGAAACTTATAATTTGCCTGTGTGTTGTTGTTTGTTGTTACTGTACAGTTGATACCTATGTATATAAATAAGATCTTTGTGTATATGCTAGCTATACAAAGCCATGCCAATTGGCGAATCGGAGTGGAATTTGGCACAGAATTTAATCAGCCTAAGAGAGAGTACCATTCGAAATTTCGAATCAGTGTTTTTTTTTTTTAAATTCCAACTTCAAGATGTGTTTCGAGAATAAAAAATAAAAAATATGATATGATTTTCTAAAATGATGTAACATTCTGCAGCTAATAAAAAAGTACTGTAGATAGAATTTGTTCGAAAGCTCTAGAATAAATAGAAGTGCGTTATTGCTCAGAATCGTACTTCCTCGAACGAGGATGGAGCTAAACTTTATTTTTAAATGAAGAAACGGAATCCTAATCATTCGTTCTTTTAAAAATAAACTGTTAATTTTGTGCGACCAGGTTTCGTGCTATTTAACACGTATAGAGCTAATATATTTTCTCAATATTATTATTGCAGCCAGCGGCGAGTAATTTTGCTAACTATCAAATAGGAATTCTTGTTATTGGGATAAAATGGCTTAGCTGCAAGAACATCATGTTCTCGGAATAGTTCCTAGTCAAACTTAGATTTGAAAAACTATCTAACCCTTTTCTCAAAAATAATCCGGTATGATCTTTTTTTTGAATCTTGTATGATGAATCCTCTAAAAAAATACGATAACATTAACAAATGTTGTCTGATGTTTGCGGCAATATTATATCATAAATAAGACAATCCCCTGCGAAGCAAGAGTGCGGGTCGTTGGGAAAGGTGAACCGACATCGACGCTGGAGAATTAAACTCGGATACTCTGATCGTACTGACAGGGGCGAAAACTCTTCCCCTGTGCCAGAGGACATCGCGGGTTCAGGGCGACAGTTGGGTTATATAGCTTCTGAACGGGCCGGCTGCAAGTGGTAAAGTACTTCTGTGCCAAATTTCTTCATAGCCCAACCCAGAAGAGCGTTAATTATTCCCTCGTCTATTCTGTTTTCTTGTTTTACTGCGTCCGATTCAAGTTCGACGAATTATTCATCTTGTATTCCTGCTACGAAGAGACGACAGACTTCTTACAGTCTTGAATCGTTTTGACGTTTCGCGAAGTAAATAGTTCATTATTTTTGATACAAGTACCATTGTTCTAAAGAAGGAATCGTTGAAATAAGCCCTGTAATAATTATAAACGTAAAGTGTCGCTATAAATGTTGCAATAAAAATAAAATAATACTAATATTCATCTTTCCGTGAATATCTTTCGAAGTAAGCATCTGCAATTAAAACTGAGAACGGCGCATGCTAATTTTTAAATCAATATTACTTTAAACAAGTATATTTTCTCATTTTTAACAGTGTAATTTTTAATTACACTGTAAAAAAGATCTCCTGAAAATAACGAAAAAAGTACGGCAGCAGAGTTGCAGGAAATATTCCGTTTCGGATAATATTTTCCCGAGATTTTACAGAAGTTCCATTTCTGTTTTCTCCGTTAATCCAAATCAGATTGGAAAAATACAACAACCGTAAAACGGAAAGTTCCGTTCTCGTATCTTCAGGACATGATATTTACGTTTTTGGAAGGAAAGACCATGTATTGAAGCACTATGGAAATCTTCCGTTAAAATCAGTCAAAAAACACTCTGAAAATTCAGTTTTTTTTTTAGCAGTGTATGCAGAGCGTAGTTTTATCCTTTAAGTAAAGAAATGGAAACTTGTTTGCAAGGAACAATATTTCCTTAAAAATAAAAATATGACTATATAAACATTTGAAGTTTAGAAGACCTGTACCTGCTTTTCAAAAACATATAAAGAAAACGTAAAACTTATTTATGCGTGTGAGAAAATTGTGCGTAGAATAACAAACATAGTGATTTGGGATTGATGTTGTAGAAAATTTAATCATGCGTAGTATGGCAGTGTCTTTTCAACTCGATTAACCGGGCATTTCGGTTAATCGAGGATATGTATGGTGTTATGGCAGTTTATGACGCGTAACGTAATGGGGCACTAAATTCTTCCAAGTGTCACCTCAGGAAAAATATGAAAACTTGAGTCTGAGATAACTTTGAATGTGTGATTACGGACATATTATAACTTCAGGTTAATTGATTATCCTTTAAAGGTCTGGAAATGCATGATATGCAGTAATTTTGAATTATGTTGAAAAATAAGCCATTGGAGTTTAATATAAATATGCTTTGTATAAAACGTTTTGCAGAGGTTATTTAATATTAAAGAAGCAAAGGGAGAGATTGGATTTAAATTCGGTTGCGATTTTAGTAAGATGCATAAGTTGCATAGGTGAAAAATATCCCACCATTGGAAATGGATCGAATTTAATTATGTTTAATAATAGTAGAAAATAAATCTAAAATGTAAATGTGGATTTAAAATTGGTTGCGATTTTAGTAAGATGCATAAGTTGCATAGGTGAAAAATATCCCACCATTAGAAATGAATCGAATTTAATTGTGTTTAATAACAGTAGAAAATAAATCTAAAATGTAAATGTGGATTTCAAATCGGTTGAAAACATTACATTTTTAGTAAGATAGACTGTTGGAAAAAAATCCCACATTTGAAGGTCCGTAATGAATCGAACTTGATTCAAATAAGTGATGAAAGAAAAGATACCTAAAAATGTATATGAACTTTTCGGATCTCGCGCATTTAAACAAATAATAATGTTGTTTAACAAATAACAATAATAATGTTGAAAAAAAATATCGGCCTCATACATGCTACACTGCATGAAAGCTGGTCTCAGAAAATTAACATTCAATTTTAAATTAAAATTCAGATTATTTATACAACAATAGGATTATTTTCTTCAATCTTCAAAGTTTTCATTTAAGAATAATGCTTATCTCGAACAAATAAGATTCTGGGAAATAGTTCACGTTTTATTCATTCTAGAGTTTTCGAACGAATTCTATTCGATTTTATCTTCTTATCTTTAGAATGATATAAAATTTTAGAAAATGAGGTGATTTTTTTCTTTTTTACTTTTATTGTCGAAACAAGTTTTAAAATTGAAATATATGTATACAGATAATCGAACACATTTAAATATTTAAATGGGGCTTCGTGCTTTACCGTTATCTGAGATAATGTGCAATTGATGTGGCTTTGTATAGCGAACATACAACTACAAATTTCACATCAAATACTTTTTTATGTAATCCAAGAAATTGAATGCAGCGAGGTTTTAGGGAAAAACTATTATTCTAAGCTTAATGCAAGTACAAAGAAACGATACAAATAATATCAACAAATTTAAATTAAATTATAAATATTCACTGACAAATATCTTTTTTCATGTAATCATGCTTAAATTAAATCTTAGTCAATAAACGAGTTTTATATTTCTTCTCCTGTTTATTATGCTTCAAGGAAAATCGATTCATTTTATCTGGAAAGATGTCGGAGCATGAAATCACTTGCAATACTGTGCATTTTTGGTGCCATCCCACGCGAAAATGCTTTCGTTGTCATGGATACGAAGACATTAATCTTGTAACTGAATTTTGGATTTAATAGTAAGCGATGGGTATTTTTTCCCATAATTAATTTTCCTCCATTTCGGAGTTAAGGTAATGTATATAATAAAAGTTTGCTGGGGAAATGTCAGAACCTGTGTGGCAAAGTTTAACATTGGTTAAAACTACGTAATTTGTTAAAAGTTTTAAGGTTAAATTCATAAACTTGTAAGTCAACCAACATTTAAAGCCTCATATTAAGTTTTGTTTTGGAATGGATAAGAATATCTATTTTAGAGAAACTAAAAATTTTATTTGCAACGTAATATCTATGGTTTAGTGCACGTAAGTGGTATGGGTTTTTTTAAAATTTTTAGTACATTATTTTCAGAGTTTTGTGCAGCGCAAAAATAGAAATCTGTTATTGAAACACTTAAAAGAAAAGGCATGAAAGCAGTAAAAATGAAAATGTGGAGATATCTAGTGTCAAGATTATCAGAACCATCCCTCAGTTTTGTCAAATACTCAGATTGATTAATTGCTTTAAATGTAAGTCTTAGTGCATGGTAATTCCTTTTGTTTGTAAAAGGGAGTTCTGTACTAATTATGCATGTGTTCAAATGTGCCCGAAGTAAGTCCAAAGCTACTCCTCTACTGGGGCACATTTAAACAAAATCGATCACTTTCTTAAATGCTGATATAGGTTAAATATTATTGATAAATGCACACAAATGAGTCTCAACCGGGCAAGGCGCCGTCGTAGTAAGGCGGGGGACTCGTACGCCCTATAGGTCATAGGATTGAGCCTGGCAGCATCGGTGGATTTTCAAGATGCAGAAAATCACCTGTGCCCATGTCGTATGATTATACGGTATGTAAAATATCTCTTAAGCAGACATTTGGCTTGGATACTCTCGGATAAATTAAATTCCTAGTGCAATTTCGCATCAACAAAGTCCGGGTGCTCACTCTTTCATGTGAAGAAACTGGACGTCAAAACTCTCATGCGGTACCACACTCATTGTGGTGCCACTGAAAGAGATGGTACCAATCTCTGGGGAACAATCTCAGGGTGTGCAATTGGCAGAAACTAACAGCAGCCCATTAGAAATTGAAACGAAAAAACTGTTGCTTGAAAAATTCAGACAAAGTGTCTGTTTATGTGTGATCAACTTTTATTTCGAAATTTTATAAAAACAACGAGAAATAGTTAAAATATCAAAAATGTTAAGATATACTGCTATCCCCTCTTTTACCTAATTCTAAGAATTCTAATCCCCAGCTAATTTTCTTAAAAGGAATGTTCTTTCACAGCCAAATTCAGGGTGCTACGAGGTCACATTCGCCATTATCGCTTTTCCTGATTAGTGGAAAAGTCCACCAATCAGGAAGAGATAGTTTTCGAAAGCCATTAGATATTTTAATGGGGCGATTAAGATCAACAAATGTGATTACTCCATTAAACGGGTGTACTTTGTAACTTCATTAGGTTCTAAATTTCAGATTTCTCTTCCACGTAAAAAAAATGTTTTGCCCCACAATGCCAAAAATACGATGTAAAAATGTTGCGTTATGTTAAAGAATAAACAACTTTTGCTTTAGTTTTAATGTTCTTTTTTTTCTTTCTTTCTTTTTCTGTTTTTCTCATTTTTTCTGAAGTGTGAAATGAAATCTTTAGATATTTAATATCGAAAAAAAAGATTTATTTAAAACCATATATAGTTTCACTCACGGAACACATACATTTTCAGAAAATGAAGGTTTCAGTTTTGAGTCACAGATATCAAAGTCATTTCTTTATATTATATGTTTCGGAAAAACACATACGAAAAGCACCCTTAGGTAGATTAAATATAAATAAAACATGAATATAATTACTGAAAAGTTACATAATTGCGATAAAAGTTGATAAAGTGTTTATTCGTACGGTCGATTATGCTTACCATAAATATACTTATAAAATTGCAAGTTCGGAAACTTAAAGAATAATTCTTAGTAGGTTTTATTGATTATTCCACCGTAAGAACTATCCTTTTGGGGTTTGTTGGTGTGAAATCCTGCATTAAGAACTTAATTTAACCGAGAGTATCCTGGGGTGAAATAGACATTCAATGGATCTTGAACATACCGCATAGTCATGCGATATGGGCATTGCTCTGCTTTTCGAAATCTTTATAGTCGTGATAGAACTATATAAGGTAGAACTATGACTGTTGAACAATGGATGAGAAAACGTACAACTGAAAATGAAGCTTAATGAAAGGAAAACAGAAGATTTTGAACGTCTATTGTTCCAGAACACTTAGAGCTAACCGATTTTACATTTTTGTTAATAAACGAAATCCTACTTCTAAACACGAGAGATATTATCTTTTTTTTTTTGAACCCTAGCACTCACTTTAAAAATGGAGTTTAATGAACTTACCTGTTAAATCCATCAAGGTTCAAGATGCCGATTTCTCCAAAAAAATCTCCCGCTCTCATTTGAGTAAGCACCTGTCCTTTTTCACTAAAAATTTCAAAACAAACAAAGCCTTCTTTAGACAGTTTATTAGGTAAAATTCGCTGACCAAAATTTACCTTTCATTTAAATTTGACAACTTAGAAAGGTTACGCCCCCAAAAAAGGAAAAACGTAGAAATATTTTCAGTCTTAGGAAAAAAGTGGTAACTTCTGCAGAAATAAGTAATGTGATTTTAATTCGCCTACTAGCATAGTTTCTGATCTTCGGCGGAAAATAGCAGTGGAAGGCAGTGAAAAACTGCCTTCCACTGCTATTGATGACTTGCATATACACTCGAATGAAAAAGACGGATATAAGATACGGTGACGATGCTGAAGAATTTTAAAATATTATAAAGGTGAATGATGGTGGTCGGAGATATTTTTAGACTCTCTCACTTAAATTGTTATTAGGCAGTAACGATGATCCTCCACTTACTTAATGACTTGCAGAATTCCATCAGCTATGATGAACATCTCTCTCGCCACTTCACCTTTCCTGCAGACCAAGTCACCAGGGGTGAAGATATACGCCTTCATTTTGAGCACGAGATCATGCAGGAACTCCGGCTGACATTCTTGGAAAATGCTCACCTGGGGAATATGTGTTAGACAGTAATCATCAGATTAAGCAGTGCACTTGCCCGTAATAAATAATAAAACTAATGAAAGCAAAAAAGAAACAAGTTACAAGCAGAGAGAAAAGGTAAAGTTATAATTTTTGCTAGATTTTTCATTTTTCGCGGAGAAGTGGTGGACGTATCATTCTTGATTACAATATAAAAAAATATTGACACGACCGAACAGAAAAGTGTTCGGTCGTGACAATTTTGCGGAGAACAAGGTAATAAGACATTGCCATAAAACTTTCTGACACTTGAAATACACATAATGTTTTATGCACTATGGGTAAAATATGCATTACTAAAAAGAAATAAAAATGCAAGAGTTAAAGAATGATTCTTTATTAAACAACAGATGCAAAGTTCTGAAAACAAATAGTAAATTGATTTAATTATTTATACCACTACTTCGTTTTACTATTTGTCATAAGTTCCTGCGTTTCATCTAAGGTAGAAAATTAAAGTTCAAATACTTTCCATTCTGCTGTATATGCATAATATTTCGACTTAGTGACGGAAATTTATGTATTTTCTTTAATGAGGTATTATAATCTCTATAATTTATGCTTCTCTGTTGTTTATAATGACGTAAATTTCACTTTTAGCATAATATTTCGGTTTACGAAATGTAGAACGTGACACATAAAAACATTTAATTTGCTCAACCATTCAAATCTGCTATGAAAAATTGTTCGAAACAGTGAGAAATAGAAGGGAAAAAAACAGTTTAAAAAGTTAAACTCAAAAGCTTTTTTAAATATTGAAAAAAAATAAATAAATGAACGTTCCAAAATGTTTTTGGGACGTTTGTATTTTCGGCGTAGGAAGTTCATGTTTCGAACTGCCCAAACATTTTGGGGGATGTCAAAAAGTTCTGAAAACTTAATAACCAGTGGTTTTAACCTACGTTCTTTTCGATTCCAAGAAATATGTTCAAAAAATAGTATTTCGGTTTCGGATTAAACGGTCTTTCGGAGTACTGAAATTCTGATTATTGGGACGCCAATATACTACCTGTTCTTGAAATAGTAACATCCAGAATTGACCTATCTAATATGTCTAGGTTTCTAATTTTCGTAAGTTTTAAAATAAATGCGGGAAATTATGTACTACTCCTTCTTAGTTCTGTTGTATCTATATTGACTTAGAAGTTAGAAATCTTATTAACCTGATCTAACTGAAAGGTGCTTTCCTGTATAGTAAGTAATTGAAAGTGTAAGATAAGATTTGGAGGTTAAATAAAATGATAGAAAACAAGTATAAAATAATTAAGACGAATATAACTACCCTCAAAAGGATGTGCTCTTAAGGATTACGTTTGTTGATAATATGGAGAAAAGAGAGCATGAAACTCTACGTTTAACGTTCGTTGAATTTGAAAGTTTTGCCAACTTTGACTGGTTTGCACGTTTTAAGAGATACTGAACACATTTTGAGCAATTTCGGAAGACGTGTGGATGGGTGTATCTCTATATGTGGGTGAAATATCTTTTGTGCGTGCTCTGATTCAAAACGTAATGCAATAAATCGAAGGTATACAAATTATACCCGATGTGGAAACTGGCACTGATTATGTTTTGGAGTCAACTGCTTCACAAGGACGCTGCATTAAAATGTTTTCCAGGTTAAGTAGAACTACAACAACTACTTAAAGATAGAACACTTACAATCTCATTGAGCGATACATCTAAAAATATTCTCACCTTCTTCAGCGTTTTGAGATTGACATGAATGGCCAATTCAGTTTTCAGCTTGTCCGGAAGAATCCCCAAGGCTGAATGGATGTCTCCACCACCTTGCATGCGGCCTCTAAGGAAAAAAAGGAACATTGCAATCATTTAAATTACGACAACGCAAAGCAAACACTTATTCCAAAATGGACCCAAATCACATGACTCTCTAGGGAGCATCGCTGCATAGATTTTGGCGTGCCGATTATCCAGACGCCAATTAACGGGATAGTCAAGGACCTTTCCTTCTCGAAAATCTTTTTCCGAAGAAAATCCTTCTTTATCTTCAAATTCACCGGAGGGAATTGAAAAATTGCAAAATGTCCTCTTTTGAAATGACCTCTCTTAGGTAAAAGAATGATCTTGAAGCAGAATATTATCAAGGATCTCCCTATCACATTTCATCTAATATGTACTGTACTGTACATATAACATTTGATAATTTCTACAGCAATTGTACATAGTTTTGAGCCAGTTTTGTAGAAAATATAAAAGTAAAAAGAAAGTTAGGACATTGATGCTTTATTACGCTGTATGTAATATACTATGCATTACTAACATTTCCAAATCCCAAAACTGGAAAAAGTGTGAAGAAAATTACATAAAAAAATTTCCGTTGCCGTTTTTAGCCTACTTTCCCGTAAAAGTAAAAAAAAAAATAATAAAGCATGAAAGAAGGCTTAATGTATCGTGAAAATATCGTTAAAAACAAGAAAAGTCAAAAATAAGTGAAGTAATTAAATAAAGATTGAAAAATAAAAAATTTGAAAGTAGGGTATTGAGATGGGGAAAAAGTGTGTCTGTCGGTCTGTCGGTCTGTCGGTCTGTCCCCCCCCCCTAATAACTTTTGAACGAATTGTCCGATTGGAAAAATTCTTTTTGCATTCGAAAGATCTCGGCGAGGACATCTCATTTATATATTTTACTTTTTGATTTGAACAATTTTTTGTTCAATTTTGAACAGTTCAAAAAATTTTAACATTAGCGCCTATGGACAAAATTGAAGCAAATTCTGTAAACTCTGGGCACAAGAGCCAAGTTCCTATTGCAAGCTTATTGAAAGGAGTTCTCGGCGTGAAATATTGATTTGAACAGTTCAAAAAATTAACACAGAGCTTACGGGGAAATTTCAACCCTATATAAATCCTGATCTAACGGACCGATTTGCTTGGAACAAACTTTGTCGGAAAGCTCTTATAACGTAGAACATGTAGAAATAGAAAGTTTATCCAGAACTTACGAGCCTATTTTGCTATGAAATTTTTTGATCGGGATTTTCAAGGATATTTTTCAGTGACTCAATGAGTGAAATAATGAATGAATGAATAAATGAAAGAGTGAAAGAATAAATCAATGAATAAATGAATGAGGAAAAGAGTGAATGAATAAATTATTGAATAAATGAAAATATAAATAAATGAGTGAATAAATACATGAATGCGTAAATGAATGAATAAACACTTGAATGAGGTAACGAATGAATGAATAAATGCATGGCTGAATAAATGAAAGAATGAATGAGTGAGTGAATGAATATGTATTATCCGTTGAAAAAGGTATATTTTCAATAATTAGAACTAAATATAAATAAGAAAGAGAGAGAAAGAGATAGCTAGATTATAAATTTGAATTTGGTGTATACGGGAAAGTAGGGTCGTATAGTTCTAGACGGAACTTCTTGTTAACTGTTAAATGTGTGCATGATCGCAATATTCATTAAATAGGTATTACCTTTAGAAACCCATAATGTTAAATGCTTTTTGCGCAAATGTGTCTGGCTAGAAAAACGTTGGGAGGTAAACTCTAGCTAAGCAAGGAAACACGTGCACAAAATTCTTTATACGTTCATTCTTTTAAACCAAGTGATGTTTTTTCTTATTTGTAGTTTGTGAACGTTACGGAAGAAAATTTTATGTCATGATCTGAACATTTTTAGATCATTTTTTTCTCTATTATGACAAACAATAACGAGGAGAAATATCTTACTTTGGCTAGTGCCAATTGCCATTGTAGCTAGTTATTGAAGAAGAAAACCTGTTTTCCCCAGACTTTTTAAGCAAATGGAACCGTCTAATCCTTCGCCCATGGGTCTTCTTTTCAGACAACCCGTTACAGTGTATAAAATAATCATGCAATGCTATTTTTGATAAATTTTCTTGAATAAATCATTTTAAAGTGGATCAACATGACTCGAACACAAAGTGTTGCGAACAACGTCCATAAGTTCCATTTTAGTCCAAAGCTTCCCAAACTTTCGAAGTCTATTAAGAAATGAATAAATCTAAATATTTTATGTTTCTTACCTTGACCAAGAATAGTCATACCAACGCTGAACCCTCCTCTGCATACCTTTAGGAACTTTATGATGTCGCATGTACAGTTTGGCTCCATCCTGGGAACGAAGAAATGGAAAATATCATACGAAACCCTTCTCACAGGATATGAAATTTATGGCCCAATGGCCTGATTGTAATGGAGTTTGATTATTTAGCACTGCTATCTTGTTCTAATGCGGACTTAGGCACTCTTGTCCTTGCTCTAAAGATAATTTTTTTATACTGTTCTCCTCTTTCTAATGAGGAGTTTTGAAGACTTTTGCGCTATACTGTTATTTTCACTCCAATAAGGGTGCGTATCATAATGGTCTGTAGTAAATCAGTTGTCATTTTAATAATGGGAATTATAAGCGACAGCCATCTTCATTCTCAAGGGAATACTTAGGTCATGTTGTCCTTATTTTAATGAGGATTTTGATGCTACTTAAGATTTCAAGACCTTATAAATAAAAGATATTTTGGAAGTCTTGTCCTTATTTTTAAGCCGCCCATTCGGTAAAGCCGAGAGTAAGGATTCAAATTCTGATTAACCCACGGATGTTCATGCGTCACTTAACATCGCTCTTTCGCTCCGCCAGGTAATGACGCAATATAGCGTCATTACCTGGTCAGTCTATTCGATAATCTGTGCAGCCCCAGACGACGGAGTTAGATTTTTAAAGTTTGAAAAATATTTTTTTCCAGTTTTTTGTATTCAGTGAGGGAAAATCAAATTGAGCAGTTTCATCCGTCTGAAAGGAACGGCGCTTGAAATATTTAACATTTCATAGTCTAAAATCCTTCCACTATTTTTAAGGTAGGTATGCATATGTGAAAGCACACCAACATTTATCATGTTATTTTAATATTTACAACATTAAATGAGACAAAAAACGTGTGATAGACAAACGAAAAATATCGCACAGACATGATCATGTGATTAACACGTAGTCTCAAAAACTGTACATGTATATATAAACTAGTAATCCCGGAGGTAATACGAAATGACCGCTTTTCTAGATATTATAAATATAAAATTCTCCAAGTATCAGGAAATGCACATCAAACCAAAGAGATATTTATCAAGTAGAACAGTAAAGTTTAATAAATAAGTAATAAACATATAATAATTTCGGAAAAAAAATATTCTTACCGAAAATAAAACATCTAAGTTATAATAATCTGTAAAATAAAAATATTATTTACTATATAATCAAATTGTTTGTGAAAAATATTTATTTATATCCAACATAATCATCGTCAAACAATAGTTTTAAAGAAACCGGAAAAAAGAGCGCTGCCACTTTAATGTATATAATAAGCTCAGACGATAAATAAATTAAAACAAAGAAAGAAGGATTAAATCATATTCGCTGTCGCAGCCAGGTTCGCGACGTAAAGGCGCGTGAAATCTTAAAGTGGTAAAGCGTGAATGTTGTGACCAACAAAAGATGTTTTCGGTGCCAGGAAAAAGAACAAACTATTTTATAGTGAAACTAGATTAATTTATTCAAGGTAAATTACTATCTAAAATTATATACAAACAATTTTTATTTGAGACCATGAGATTCTTAACTGGGAGCTAAAAATGGAAATGTTCAGGGAACGAACCATCAGTGTCCGGATCCAGCTGGGCAGTACTAATATTCAATTTAACGAATTAATCCATATGATCGAGCAGGTTTGTGAGTTCCGCATCTCGGGCGTTGTTTCGTTCAATCAGAGATCACGCTCCTCATTATCTGACACTTCTGGATACCGCAACTCCTCGGCAGGAAACCGCGTCCAAATTATTCAACGTAGACAAATCTGCAGCGCCTACTTTACAGATGGCAGGATTGCAGATAAACTCCGATGTTAAGAGATAAAAATCCATGGCAGAGACTGAGAAAAAATATGATATTCAGAATTCAAGAAGAATCTCGTCTTCCGGACTTAGGAAAAAATCTTCTATGTTTAAGACTTCGGAAAAATCTCATATCTCTCTTGTTAATCAGAGATTTTAGTTTTTAATCCACCAAAGCTGTTCCCTGATTTGTTGAGCGGTATTGACCAATTCAGGCTCAATTTACTTCCCTCCTTTTCTTCGGTCTTCTTCAACCATGGTGCTTTCCACAGGTCGTTGGCTAGCAATTTTATGAGTGGGGAATTGCGAGGATTCACGCAACCAGAGCTTCTTGCCTGTGGTGCTCCCGTCTTTCCACGGTGTTTTCGCCTCCGCAGCCATACCCTGTCATAAAAATAATATCGCTTTTATTTCGTCGATAGGCTTTTGTGCCCATAGCATCCTTTGCTATTGTCAGTCCAGACGGACTGTCGCCGTCAGTTGTAAAAATGCCCATGAATTTGGGATCCCCATACTTCTGTTACGACATTCGAGTTTACATTAATTTTTAACGGAGATTGCAATCCAGCGATTCCTCACTCAAAATGCTAGAGAAATGTTTTTATTATTAGTCGTGTTCATTACAGAAAATTGTGTAGATGGCAGCACACTGCAGTTTTCTCGGAGTAAGAAATTTGGAATAAGCTATCGGCGACAAACAGACACTTAAGCGGCTTATATATAAGATACATATAAAGCCGCCAATAACGATGCAATCAACGTCTAACGGAGTATCGCCGCTGGTAATCTTTTGCGTGTGCTCTCGCTAAAAAGTCTGCTTGGCGAGATTTGCGTCGGGATAATGGAAAAGTACCATATATACATATATATATATATATTTATATATATATATATATATAAGAGAGAGAGAGAGATAGAGAGAGAGAGAATTAAAATTTAAATGAGTTCGATCACAAATGTTTATAATAAAAAAAATTAAAAAGGCATCACTGATTATTAATTTTGCACTAAATAATGGTAGGAGAAGGGATATGCAGAGAATTTTGCTTCGAACCAAATTATGTTATAGTTAGGCATATTGCATAGTAATTTTATCTTACATTTTCGTTGTTATACTCTTTGAGCAAAAGATGTTAGTTTTATGAAATTATTTTCATAATTTTATTCCTAAATTTAAATGCTATAAAATAGCCTTATATCAAACTGAATTCAATTTGAAAATGTAGTTATAAAATTCTGGAGATACAAATCAAATTTCAATATGTGAAGAAAGTGATTTACTTACCAACAGCCTTTCAAACTCTAGTCTGCTAGCATTTCTGTTAGTTATCACATTTCCTACTTGACCTAAAAAAAGGAAATATTTAAAATTTTAAATTAGCACGCAAAGCACACTTAATAAAAGGAACCTTAAAACCCCTCAAAATGTGTATACTTGATTAATCCTTTCAAACCAGAATTTTATTTTGCAAGTAACGTTTTCTGCCATGTTTATATATACTTTATATAACATAGCTTAGCAATTTTAGAGAGGAAGGGAAATTCGTCATGTTTTTAATGTTAAATTCTATTAGATTTAAATATTTATTTGCTGCTGTGGCAGTTGATATTTGATTTTAATTAAATTTGGTTCTTTAATTTTTTTTCAGCTTCTAATTCTATCGTCTAAAAAAGACGATATTGAAGTCCTGTATACTGAGCTATTTTGAAGTGGATTTATTTCCCTTTTAAATCTTCTCAAACTTTATTATAGCTTTATTTTCTGGTCATTTTTAAAGTTTTACTCTCTTTTAAATTTTCCAAAACAATTCTTAGAATTTCATTTTTGAAGCACTACTAACGTCTGTATGCTCACGAAGTACAGTCTCCCTTCGAGGAGGATTTGAAAAGAAAATTAAGCACTGGAAAGAACAAGGCAGAACAACGCCAATTTGTTGAAGATGTTAAGGGGAGCCAGTACCCAAAAATGTTCAAAAACACCAAAAATTTTTTTTATTGGCTTAAACAGTAAAACAAATCTTTGAAAATGTTCCCTGAAAGTTTCAGAAAATTGAAGCAATATTTATTGATTTATCATTGATTTTATTACGGTGTGAGGTGCCACCGTTTCATTCCGAAAACGTAACTGTGCTGAATATAAGCCACATATTTATTTTTTTAAAAATAAAATAAGCTTGAAGTTTCACTTTCATCGTGACTGTAACTGAAAAAAAAAGTTCCTCACTTGAAATTTTGATAAAGAAAGGATTTAAGTTTCTGCAAACCGAAAAACTTAAAATGCTATTTTGTATCATTTTGTTTTTTGTGCATTTCATCTGAATCAAAATGCAAAGGCTTTTGTAAATTTGTATCTGTAATGTTGATTTTTTTCCCACATGTTCCTAAAACTATATATAACAAATTTATGCTCTACTTTTATGATAACTTAAGTACTTTTTTTAAAAATTCTTTTCGAAGATTTCTTTGAATATTTCGTTTTTTTTTTGCGTTACTTCTGTTTTTATTTTTTTCTCAAAAAGTATTTGACTTATTAAAAAATCAAAGCATAAAAGTCCTCCTTTTTGAGTAACGAATCACTAAAAAACATTTTGAGACTTAGCGCCAATTTTTAAAAAAGAAGATGCATTTTTAAAAATTGCTAATTTTCATTAAAAAAATTAAATTATTCAAATTACATTTTAAAAATCCAGTTTTTTTAAATATTTAATTTCTTATGAAGTGATGTAACATGACATGAGACAAAAATTGTAAATTTAAACACCATAGAGAAAAACAAAATGGTCTCATTACCCGCCCCCTTAAAAGCCAAACTGAGTTTAATAAACTAACTTCTGAGGAAGTGATCGTAAAGAGAACCCATCTGGGACGAGAGATTCGCTTCTGCTTCGATCACTTCTAAAGGGGTCGATCCAGAATCTTTAACAGGGTCCAGCTTTTGTGAATTTTAAAAAGATTTTTGTGAAAATCAAATAATTTGGTGAAAATTCAAAAGTTAAACATAGCGTTAAAAAGTTATATTTATTATGATTATTGTATCCTCTTACTTAAAGAATAATTTCGTGAATAAGATTTGGCTGCACGGAATTTTGTGAAGGGCCAATTTTGATTAATTAGAATTTAGTGAATGGTCCGAAAATGGACCAGAATTTCTTCTGGGGGGACCCCAGTTCTAAAAGTATAACTTTAAACTTAATTGAAAGAAAGGCCATATTTCTTCAACCGAACAGACTCATTACAGCTAGCTGATTCTCGTCTGTATCGGATTAGTTTCGCTACCAGTTTTAATCAAACGAATTTTTTTATCTGATTGGAGAATCGAATGTGAGAAAAAAATTCGTCTTGTGGTCGGGGTGAAAACGATAACAAAATTAATCATCCGTTATCTACGAGAGTCAGTCTGTAGGTCATAAACATACATAAACACTTTCCAATTCCAAAGGCAGTACAGAAACTACGACGGTTCCTTGATTTATCAGATCCCTATCGTGAGTCCGTTCAGAACTTTTCACATCTTGCAGTCCCTTCTAATGAATCTGACGAAATCGTCGCATTTCCAAAGGCCAATTTAGATACAAATTACTGTTGACAAAATCAATTCTAAATTAAGGTCTGAAATCATGTTAAAGCACTCAACATTTTGATAGACTATATTGCTTCAATACTGATTTATCGGCTACACTCTCATAGTGCCAAAAGAGATAAACCTTCAAAAAAATTTAAACACGCAAAATTCTTAATGAACACACGCTCAGAAACGCCTGCTCAAATCTCACGAAACTTTCGCCGTATTTGACGAAATGGCTTCGTGAAAAATGCTCCGAGTAAACCTTTCGTCAAATTGGTGAAATTTGTGTGGTAACTTTTTTAAGTCACGTGATCGCACGAGGAAAGAATCGTTATAAATGACGAAATTTTCTTGGCGATTGAAGAATCGTCGAAAATGAGGATTCTATTTTTGAAAGTGCAAACTAATTACTTGAAGAAGAAAAACATTTCTCAACCTAGAAAATATTGTGTTAAATAGTGTTAACAGTTATTGTAGGGGTTTGCTCATCCGTTTTGGGGATACCAAGTCATATAAAAGGGAATTTTATTGTAGTTAGGTGTTACTCAGTACAGTGTAGCTCTGACAAGAAGACGCCTTGCCTTAAAAAAGTTCAAACCTCCTTGAGGAGGACGAAGAGTAAAGAGGATATATTCTTAAGTTGGTACAGTGCCAATGGGCAGCTTTATACGTTATGAGGGAGGCAAATAAATTTCCCCCACCCTTATTCTAACAAATGGGAATCGTTTACTCCTTCAGCTTTCGTGAGTCTTTTTATCAGAGCCAAACACTAGAGACAGTGGGCAATTCCCATCAACTGCAGTGAAAATTGAACGACATAACAAAATGGAAGCTAACGTGAAACCATAGAATAATTTCCCCACCAACGCAGAAAAAAAAAAGTATTTACATTTCTTTCAAAAATGATGAAAAACATATTTTCAAAAGGAATAAAATGTTCGAAACAATTGTTAATCTCATTTTTAGAGCAAAGACTGAATTCCAAATATTCCTCCGAAGCGAAGATTGCGGAATGGTGGAACGCACAGCAAACATTCTTTGTTAAAACATTTGAAAAAAAGGATTCAAATGTTTTTGCTTCCTTCTTTTCCGAATAAATTCAACCTTTAAATATTCATATAATTCAAATATTTGCTCCATCTGAATAGTTACTATTCTCTGTGTAAAGTAAGTTTTAGAGAAAAAAAAAAGAGTTTTTCACCAAAAATGTTTTTTACTAAATATATTATAGGAAATATGAATTAGCGGTTTAATAAGGTAAACTTTAAGTTGAAATTTAGAATTTAAAAATACTGCTTTTGGTTTAATGTAAAAACATTATTATTAAAGTATCGATAAAAAATAAACAAGGTGAAAATAAATAAGATGATTAAATTTAGGTTTGATGCGTATATATTCTTGTGTTTTCTATAAATGTGGCAAATCTAATCTTTTAAAAAAATATATCTAAATAAGTGCTTCATATTGTTACTAAATTTGAATTACATTGCTTAAAACAACAGACTACTAGGATACTTAGACTTCATTTTCTGCGGTACATTTCAGGATTAAAGAGCAAAAAATAAGTGTTTAAATGCGATAACCTCAAAAGTTTGAACAGGTCTTAGTATTGGACTATAGGCAGCGAAACCTGCATATTACGGAATCTACATTATGTCCCAAATACTGTGAAATTCCCCTAATGCAATCATAATGTAAATCCATATCTCAAGTGTCAGAAGATTACAGTAATATATTTCTAAGGGGTGCACTTGATTCTTAAAGAACGACATAATAAAGTTTTACATTAAAAAATAAATAAATAAGTAAAATGATAGAAAAACATATAATGAAGAGATAAGTAGTAGTTGAGATGTCGAAATTGTCATGACATAAATCTCAACAGTGCTTCCGGTTTTCAATTCTGAGAAAAATTATCCGTATATCTGCAAGAGATTGCGTTCGAGTTGGCTATGCAGCTCGCAAAGAACAATTTAACCAAGATGCAATAAAAATAGAAGTTACTTGTTTTAGATTTAATGTCGTAAATTTTAACTATCGTTTGTAAACTCAGGACTCACATTTGCTTTCATAAGTATGCTTGCCCAATCAAGCCTGTAAAAACTTTCCAACACCCCATTAAGTTTCCTTTCATAGGCATCCATGAACGCTTCTATCACCTTTAACTGTTACAAAATGTAGTCTAAATGGCCCCCAGTCAGTTTTCATTTCCAAATTCATAAAAACACCAAACTGGCAAAAAGAGCAAAAAATAAAAAAAAAAAATTGTTGGCCGTCATGATGTAAAGAAACGTGAATCATTAGAAATTTGATATTACAATTCGAATTTCAAACAAAAAAAAGCTAGTTATGTAATGTTATGTGTTTTTCGACTAAAAGTCAAATAATCGGTTTTGAAATACATCCCTCCCCCCCCCCCCCCCACTGAATTTGAACTTGTAGTTGATAAATGTCAAAAGTCCTGACATACTTCTTTTAGCCTTCTCTTACTCAGGCAAAGATAAGGCACATGACCGTAAAAGAGTTGTCTGAGAGATTCATCGACATATTTTATGACAAAAGAAACTTCCTTTGACACGATCATCCTTTTAAAGAAGGAAATATTCGGGATTTCAGATTTCTATTATACTTTGTGATTCAAATGCTTCTTCCATTCATAATGTGGGACGGAACATTTGATGAAAATAGGATCAGTGCTGTGAATTTACTTTTGATACCAGGAAAATTTTCACTTCCATACCCAATTTAACTTGAAATAAGTCAATTATTTCATAAATGAAACTGCAAGGATTTTGGAAGCAGTCTTGATTTACTTTTGATATTTGATCTCCACTTTCCATCGAGGCAGTTTATACCAATAACGAAATATTTTTTTTAATGTATTTTGTCTTTATGTATTTTACATATTTTTGGCATTGGCCTAACCGACAACCCTTAATACATTATTACTAGAACTGATTCTATCAATATATTTGAAAATCTTTCGCAACTGGTGCATGTGAAAGTAGCATTTATACCTCCATCTACTGATAAAGTATTGGAAGATGAGTAATAGTGGTGACCATGTTGTTAACCCAATCAAATCATACTTAAATACCTATCCCGTTAGCAGAGGAATCAGATTTAACACTAAACCTACCGACGTAATTGTGAACCTATTTATGCCGCGCTCGGTCAAATTGAATGGTAGCTAAAAAAATAAATAAATAAATCAAAAAATTAAAAAAAGAGAAAAAATAACTAGAAGTACAGGGTGAAAAAAATATTATATGCATATTCTAAGAATTGCCATATAGTTCGATAACGGTATTATTATGTTTAAAGTGTATTATTGTTATAAAAGTTTGAAAAAGGTATAAAGGTTTGAAAAGGTTCGTAAATTATATGACGACCTGTGGTTGTCATATGATTCATACGCTAAAAGATCGCATGACGACCACAGGTCGTCAAATGATGCGAATGGGACTTCAATTTTTTGGCTGGTCAATGCTAAAATGTTTTGGACACTATTAAATGAATGTCAAAGCAAAATAGCATTAATCTTAAGGCGTTAGGTAATCCATTTCAAAAATATATAAGTACGATAAGTCAGATTGTTTGTCCAGTAATATATAAAATAAAATAAAATACAATTTGAAGCTAGAAATGTCTGATATAATATAAAGTAATGTAATAAGTGCGGTGACGCTTTACTTTACTTCGAATTGAAGCTTCGTAAATGTGTTGATTTTTATTAGCGTTTTGAACACTTGATTAAATTGAAAGTGAGTGTTTGTATTTATAATTTATTCAACAATAATAGGGTGGCATGAACATTTTTATTCTTATTTTTTGACAGGAGAAGAAGTGCATAAAGGTAAAAATTGTAATATGTGTTACAAATGCATTAAATATAATATCTAACTCACTGGTCAATCAGTCGCACATAGGAGAAGCTATCGCTAATTGAAACATTAAAAGAAAACAAACTGTTGTCGAACAGAAAAACTAAAATGTCTAAAAGTTGTTTAAACGTTCGAGGGTGAACTTGAAAAATTTAAGGAATTTTGGTAGAATTTCGACAGCTGGTCGAATTGTACTTGTATTTAATATGCATGAAAAGCGTCAAGATGTTTTCCTTCTTTTCTTTTTTGTTTTCTCTTGTTAACATGAGTAGAAAATGCAAAAAACACCAATGGAAGAAAGTTCCTTGTGTATTGCATGTTAAGAATTTTCTTTTCTTTCTAATGGGGCTGCAGTATTGTCATCAACCAGTGAAGACCTAGTGCATTCCCAGAGATTGTTACCAACTCTTTTAGCGGCACCACAATGAGTGTGGTACTATTGCCGCAATTTTTTTGACGCTTAGTTTCTCCTGGATGGGGAACCTGAGCTCTCGTTGATGCAAATTGCACTAGGAATTTAATTTAGCCGAGAGTATCCATGTCAAACGGATACTCAAGGGATACCCATGTCAAGGGATCTTTAGCATGCTGCATAATCATACAACATGGACGCAGACGATTTTCGGAATCTTGAAAATCCACCGACTTGGGCCAGGCTTGAACCTGCGATCGTGGGGGTACGAAAATTGCGTCTTACCACTACGCCACCCTGTCGACATATTAAGAAAATAAAATATTTAAAAAAAGGCAGAAGAAAACTTTTTTTTCCTTCTAATATTACTAATTTTGAGCGGAATGAAGCTGTCTATTAGTTTAATGGAACAATTCTTGCAATCGAAAGAAAGATGGTGTTAAGTGGAATCTGAAGAATAAGAGTTGGAATTCGTAATTCTCTTATAGTAACTGGTGCGAAAGAAAATAGTGAATAATCGTCTCTATGGAGGATAAAAGACAAGAAGAAATGAAGAAAAATGGTTTGCTGTAATAAATGACTTCAGTATGTATCCTGGAAACCTCACTACCATTTTTTATATCTTGCTATAAGAGTAATACCAGTATTCGACTTGGCAGCGCTATATCTATAATTAAAAATAGATTGTTTAGGGAATCAGGACTAGAAAAATTAATAAATAAATAAAATAATTTTATGTATTTAAAATAGTACTTTAAAGTTTTTAAAATTGTTTTTCGTAATTATTTAAGTAAGCATAGACAAGTGTTTGGTAAAGTATTTAGCCAAAAAAAGCCAAAAGCTTTTTAAATATTTTTTTTACTTCATCCTCAATTAAAAAGGAATTTTTTTAAAGTTGTTGAGAGAATAATACAGAAGAAATGATGTTTTACAAAATTTGCAGTTATAATATTAAAAATAATAATAAATTGTTTGTTGTTTATGTAATCGCAAATCAAAGAGCTTAATGGAAGGTATGCTGCAAAAATTTAATGAAAAATATATTAATTGGTCATTGATAAATGCACAGTGTTTCTAGTACTAAACACGATAGACATTCAAGAAAAACTACCAGCATTCAATAAGCACCAATGTAAGCATCTTATTCGTTTCACTACAATGTAACGAGTTCTAGAAAATATTGCCATCTAGAAATTATTTTTATTCATTTCAAAGTACCCCATAAAATTAAAGAATTCATCAAATACTATTTTGTCTTTGAATGTTTTGGAATTATGCACGTTTTGAATATTTTAAACAAATATATCAAAGAATAGAGTATATGAAAATATTCGTGATTTAATGTTAATTTATTTAGCGCATAATCAACAAAAAGATTTGCGATAATTCATCTAAACTAAATATGCTGAAAATAGTATTGTAGTTTTTAAAATTCTGCAGAAAAACAGGCTTAAAACGAAGTCCTTTAGAAAAACGCAATTGATTTTTAGTAAGAGATGGTTTCACCAGCTGTGATTCGACGAGTTCTTCAATACTATTTTAAGTCTTGGTATCATTCAGGAAATTCCTTTGAAGCGAGAAGATGTTTTGACAACCATTCTATTTCCAGGTCTTTTTACATCTCGTCACTCCAGTATGTCAGTACATCAACTTTCTTTGGTGTGGTTATTGCCAAAACGGGTGACGATCGGATTAGTTTTATGAAAAGATTTTTTTAAATATAAAAATGTTAGCTTTGATGACCATCAAGTACGCTTTTTTACTTTAAATTATTGTTATTATTATTTAGGACATAAATATATAATAAATTAAAATGTAATAATAGAAAATTCATTTATATCTGTAACATTGTTGATAAATTATGAAGACGTTTTCGTACACTACATGTGCATATACATAACATAGGCATGTCACATCACACTGAAGTTGTCTTTTTAAAAGATATCTTAGTTTTTGTTTCAGCATTGCATTAGAAATTAATTTTTAATCAAAAAAATATTAATGCAAGTAAAACTGCTTTAAATGTGAAAATAATGTTACAAATAGTGGCGTACACAAAAGTGTAGGCCACTGTAAGTCAAAGGGTTTGTGGGTTCAAATCCCCTGCCTAAAGGCTTCGAGTGTACCTATGAAATTCTCTATTTCAAAAAAGTTATGTTGTTTATTGGGGTTTATATATGTTCAGCACAAAAATAATCCCCAACATAAAAAAAACTGAGTACGCAACTGGTTGCACATATTTTGTATATGTAGCTTATAGAATAAAACTTACCGACTATGGTAGCAAAAATAAACACTCCTATCAAATAGCTGATAATCGTAAACAGGTACCTGTAAAACAAAGAAAGTGTTTCTCAAAAAGTACACATCTATACCTTTGAGTCAGAAACTAACTGTTTGTTCGAACGGTAACCACATGCTTTGAAAGATCAAAGCAAGATTTAACAAAAAAATTAACAATTCCATAGTAGTCATGTTCCCTTGGTTTCATTATTCGGCAATCAAGAGTCAACTTGTATTGTATAAAGGATTATATACTGGCTTTTTTTTTTTCATTTGCTCAAACTATTATGCATCAATTTGTTCCATTTTTTAAGAAGAATTATTTTTACAAGGGGACCCACACCCTGCTTGCTGCCGCTCGTCGAACCCCGGAACTACAAATAGTTCCATCCGGATCATTTCGCGATCCAAGCTCATCGCGCTCGCGAACACTATATTGTCACGTAGTTTTTCGTGAACAATAAACCAAGGGTAATCTCAACTCGAGAATCATTATAAACTTAACATAGACAGATTTGAATAATAGCTGAATTTCAGACGGTCCCTCCAAGGTGCACACACCGTTAAGAACTAACTTCACCGCTTTTATATCCTACTTGTTTTATATCGTGCGCATGGGCAGTTCTGCAGGAATTGCGTATTTCCGCAGCTGGAATGTTCTAGAACAAGTGACGAATATCCGGCCAGGAAAGCACCAGGAAGAAATAACATTTCTAATACTTTTAGAAGAAAATTCTGATACTTCCTCGGCCGGAATTCGAACGCTGGACGCCTGGGTGAGATGCAAGATTTCTAACCACTAGACCAGATGGGAATGTTGTTTACTTTACAATATTCTTGTAGTCTAGCAGGCATTCCTGCAATGATATCCTCACATATGAGGATATGGGTGTCATTGGTGTCGATGTAAACAGCCAATGAGAACTCAGTACGTAAAGGTAAATTGTTTTAAAAAAATAATATATTTATCATTCAAGTTAATCAAAACATATTATATATCTATTTATACCTCGTCTTCAATAAATACAGTTGCCTTATATGTTAAAACCAGCAACCTTGATTTTCGTTGTTCGGTTTTTTTCTCTATCTATTATACGCCTGTCTTGTCTCATGTCCCACCTCACATCATCTTGAGGGAATGAATCCCATGTGTATTTTCTTAAACAAAAGGTACTCAGCTCCTACAAAGTTTGAATATTTTTGAGATTAATGTATATAATACAGTTGACGTTCGATTTTACGAACTTTTTGCGATTATTAACGGAAGCCTAATACTTTGATGCACTTGGCGATAAATCCTCAGAAAAA
This sequence comes from Octonoba sinensis, assembly GCA_038502835.1. Classification (NCBI taxonomy): domain Eukaryota; kingdom Metazoa; phylum Arthropoda; class Arachnida; order Araneae; family Uloboridae; genus Octonoba; species Octonoba sinensis. The sequence continues at coordinate 7,175,958 of CM076606.1, read as the reverse complement.
GGGAAGTTCGAAATGTTTTTTCTTAAAGCAATTCATTTCTTTTGCATAAATTTCGCCGAAACGAACTTATTTGGTATCTACCTGTTTAGGTTGTAAGTAAAAAGAAAGGTGATCATGTTGCCTAAACGTAAAAACCCATAAATGTGACTCTTTCTTTTTTTGGAAATTTTACTGCAAGCGGTAACTAATTACGTGCATTTATCAATCTCCCCGCGTTGACAACAGAAATGCAAAGAAACATCAATTTCTTAAAATAGAAAAAATAAAATCGCCATAAAAGAATAAGTATATTTAATGATCCACCCAATCATACTTATGTAATAAATTGCATATCATGCAGGTACAATGACTTCAGCACTTTTTCCTTAGTTCATTTGTAAATATCAAAAGAAATAAATGCTTGGCGCTAAAAGCAATTGCATAAATTTCATAAATATAGTGTCAAAAAATTTGGAGGTAATACAAGAATTTGCCATGAGTCTCTTATAGAAATCTTAAAAAAAAAATACATGTACAATACTAATGGATTGCGCAATAAAGGAGTGACTATCGTTATAGTCACGTGGGTGATTTTTACTCCCCCCCCATCTTTCCAAAGACTAAAAACCAATTAAGTGCTCCGACGCAGGTTTAATGATTCTACATAATTAATTACCATTCTATAATGTTTCCAACAGATTGGCTTTTATTTATTCCATGATTAAAAACTATTTTCGTTTTGATTTGTTGACTAGGTTGTGACGCGTTTTCCTTTGCCTACTTAGACAAATATTTTTGGCTACTTTTTTTCGCTATAATTAGGGAAATTGCTTCTGTACTCTTCAAAATATTTTAAGTAATTATTAGACAAAGAAAAAAGAGTTGTCACGTCAAGAAAGCAATAAACAGCCAAGTCGCAGAACCCAAAGAAGCGAAGCACGCCAGGGTGTCCACCCACGTGGCTGACTATGATGCGCTCTCTTATTATATCTCGATGATAATGACAAAAAATAAATACATGAATAAATAAATAATGTTGTTATTCAAGATATTAAACTACAAAATCAATTTAAACAAAGCAGAAAAGAAAAGACAAACCAACGTGTTGCCACTCAAGAGAAAATATAATGAGCTAAAAATAATTTAAACAAAACAGACTGAATAAAAGCTTAATAAAGGTGTTGCCAAATCAGCCATCTAAATTAGGGGTCAGTAGTTTAGGCGTTACATAAGAGAAATAAATATATGCGGCTAGCATAAATGAAGAGAGAAGTGGATTATATGTGTGCGTATATATATACATATACATGGTTCCACTATTTATAGCATAACTAAATACTTTCATTTGCATATAAAACACATTCTTAGATAAAAAGTGGCTACATAATATTTTGCATTTTCAACGTATTTCTTAATTTTTTTCCCAACATTACTTGCCTAATACACTATTTAAAAGCGTCGGAAAAAAGCTTTCGATTGAATGAACAATTTTATTAAAAAACCGGAGTTCTTTACAGTGCGTAGTTTATTTAACGGTTAAAATGACTATAACTTTCATCTTTCGGGCTATGTTTGTAATAGCAGATAATCCGCAAACAACGCCATTAAAAAGTCATCAAGCCATGTTTATTAGAAGCCTCGAGTTGAGAATGAACTTTGAGGAGGAATGAACTTAACTTTTGTGGCTCAGAAAACATCAGAATATTTTGGGGTTTATCTAATTTTCATTCACTTTTATGATTTTCAAATTTTGTTCTATTACGCAAAAAATTGAAGAGGACAATTGCTTTTGAGTGTTTTTATTTGAAAGAATTTCAAAAAAAGTTCTAGATAGAATAATACCTTAAAATATTTGCTTCATATAAGTGTAAAAATAATTTAAATAATAATTTTAATAAAAAGTGTAAAAAGTTAACCTGAAAGTTTTGAATACCTAGGCAAAAAAAAAAAAAAATTCTGGTGATGTAAATCTGAGAACACATCTAAATAAAGTAATTAAAATGTAAACCTGTTTCTTATATTTTTTACATTTAAACACTTTTATTAGAAAAATGCATCTATCTTGGATTACATTTTAAAAAATTCTTACGCTTCTTTTATTTTCTTCTACGGAGCTGGAAACAGTTTGACTAAAAGCAGAAAACCTAAGATGTCTAAGAAACTATCTTCCAGGTTGATAGTCCACTCGGAATTACTGTTGTTTTACTCTGAATGCAATAACTTGATTGAGTTCATTCACATTTTTCATTATTTTTATACAAAAATATTACTTATATTCACGCAGAAAAACAAGTAAAATAAGATTCACTATTTTATTGTTGGCATAGGGACGGGGAGAGGAAGCTGACAATGAATTAAAGCGGCCACAAACCTGCAATAGTGAAAATCATACTCATAATTCTCTCAAGAAAACTGCTGTTAAATGAGATTATAAAATATAGAAATCGGAGAATTCTCAGTTGTCCTTTCCAAATTTAGAACTTCTAGAGCTCGAAAATTTGAATCACACAGAAAATTTTTGGCGCATCAGAAGATTGCATTTCCGCAACATTCTTAATAATAATGTAATTTATAGCTGACTAATGCACGGAAAACTAAAAATAAAGTACATGTAGAAAACTCAATAAAGCACTAACTACATTATCAAGTTAAGTTTGACGATAGTATCGTTTAATTTATTAAATACGGCGAAAATTTGCTTTTTTTTTCTTCTTTTTTCTCTTTTAAAGATATGAGGGAATTTTTTTTGGTGAGAAATTAGTTCTCAAGGTATGTTACTTACGTCAATGCTCATCAGAAGTATTGCGTAAAGGGAATAAATAAATAATAGCTTATGAGCAAAATGAAGAAACACATCTGATTCATTCATTCAGAAAATTTTACATTGATTAATTATTCCATTAACTAAAAATATGACACTTGAGTAATTAATTGAAACAGTTATGTAACATTTAATTAAACGAATCTTTTGTTTTAGGTGAATTAATACATATCAGCCAAATGAAGTAGTAATTCTTTATAAAACTAGATGATTAAACCATTGCCTACGTTGAAGGAAATCTTCAAGAAGACTATCGACAGTCAAGAAGACTATGGTAACAGAAACCACACATGCGACGGAAAAGAATTTAGTTAATGTTTCATCTGAAGTAATATCGACAAAAAGTTAATTTTCCTTCCGGCACGAGGGAGCAGAAATAAGTTCGTTTTCTTTCAAATTGAGGAAGAGCAAGAGACCGAATCTGATTTCAAATCGATTGACCCATCTTCTATTAGGTAGGTAACTTTACTTTTTTGCAGAATAGATTGTAATCAACGCATTTCGTGAAAGTTGGTTATATTTTATTTTCATTTTTGTTCAAACTTTTGATGTTAGTAACTGTGTGGTCCGCCTAATTCCAATTTTGCAGGCAGATGCTGGGAGTTCAGGATGAAATGCAGCTGAAATGTAGTGATAGATGGGTTCCTCGTAATCACCGGGGCCAACTAGATTAACAGGCCAGGATTGATCACGGATATTCCGTCCGGTGACTTCATGTAAATGCGGAGAAAACCAATCAAAACTAGTTCCTTCTCAATACAACGGATAAAATCACGAGATCGCCGAGTTTTATGGTCCTTAAAAGTTTAGTGGTTGTGCAAGCACCCTATAAGTTGCAAGATCTTTGCAATTGTCGATTAATTACAGGATTAAAGTAACTACATCTTTCTCACATTATAAGTTAATTATTTTTTCCCAGATAGACCACAATTTACTTACTGGATATTGGTTGCAGGCGTAGCCAGGTCACCAATCGTAGTCAACGTGAGAGTCGACCAGTAGACGGATCCAAGATACTTCCTGACCAATGGCGATCGTTCATTTTCTGGATGCCTGTAAGCCCATTGTCCTTGGAATCCTTCAAGCTCTGAAAGCATGTAATAAAAGCACCCGAACCAATGAGCGAGGAGCAACAGCACATGGATGAGATTGGCAACGCGCAATAGATTCGGATATGCTGTTCTCGACTCAACAGCGTAGTAGAACCTGTAAATGCGTCGAGCCTTAAAAAACCTAAGGTAAAAGAAATTATAAAAGTAATTAAAAATTGGAATTTTTAAAACGAAAATAAGTTTTCTCGAAATTGCAGTATTTCTAAGTAAATACTTTAATAAAACAGAACTCAAGTTTATAAAAAATATCATCGTAAAATGTTGACAGGAACAATTCGAGTGCCTACATTCCCTAATTTATAAGTATAGGTAGGCTTGCCATGCGTCCCGGTATTTTGCTCTTGTCCAGGTGTCCCGCTCAGTTTTATCAATGTCCCGGAAATGGCTGTAAGATGTAAAAAGTAATGAGTTTATGTTTTTAAGGATCTTTTTGGTTACAGAGCATTAATGAGGGAGCCCACTGCTAGAGCATTGATTGTATGTAAGATAAACTGTGGCCTTTCTCGCTCTGGCTTTTATGAAAAAGTCAAGCTTAACAAAGACATCTTGGAAAAAGTACATTCAAGTCAAAAACATGAGTGGTTTGAAAACAAAGAATAACATTGTTAACTTATTAATTGTTTTTTTAGTTTGACAAAAATGTTTTTTTGAAATGGTTTTTGTTGTTAGACAAAAAGTAGTTAAAAAAATAAGACTTGGTAATTAATTGTTCAATTAAAAATTTTTATGAAGTATTTTAAACTTTATTTTATTAACGCTTCTTTATAGATGGAAGACCAGAAAAAATTCTCATTAAAAAGGAAAAAAAATCTTTTAAAGTAAATTAAGTAGCAAAAATTCCTTTTTTATTTTTAAAAGCTAACAGTTTAGGGTTACAGATTCCCCACTCCAGTTACTTGCGAGTCTTAGAAAAAGGCTTAAAACTCAACATTTTGCTCTTTTTCTTTTAAATTTTAACAGACCCCATCGGTATGCTCATCCCATTTTAATGTGTCCCGGTTTCACTAACCAAAAATATGGCAAGCCTAAGAATAGGGTAATAGGTATAAGGAAGGACATTTATATATACACATACTCGCGAGTATAAAGTTGCATAGTAAACAAGAAGTTCCGTCTAGAACTATACGAGCCTACTTTCCCGTATACACCGAATTCAAGTTTATAATCTAGCTATCTCTCTCTCTGTCTTTCTCGTTTAGCTTTAGTTCTTAATTGCTTCAAATATACCTTTTTCAATGGTTAATACATATTCTTTCAATCATTCATTTATTAAGTCATTCATGTATTTATTCACTCATTTATTGATTCATTCTTTTGAATATTCACTTAATCATTCATTAATTCAAAAATATTCTTGAAAATCCCGATCAAAAAATTGCATAAAAAAATAGGCTCGTTAGTTCTGGATGAACTTTCTATTTGTACATGTTCTACGTCATAAGAGCTTTCCGATAAAGTTTGTTCCAAGCAAATCGGTCCGTTAGATCAGGAATTATATAGGATTGAAATTTCCCCGTAGGCGGTATGTTAAATTTTTTTGAACTGTTTAAAAATGAACAAAAATTGTTCAAATCAATATTTCACGCCAAGAACTTCTTCCAGTGAGCTTGTTCATGGGAACTTAGATTTTGTACCCAGAGTTTACATAATTTGCTTCATTTTCACCCATAGGCGCTAATGTTAAAATTTTTTGAACTGTTCAAAATTGAACAAAAAAATGTTCAAATAAAAAAGTAAAATATGGAAATGAGATGTCCTCGCGGAGCTCTTTCGAATGCAAAAAGAATTTTTCCAATCGGACAATTTGTTCAAAAGTTATTAGGGGGGGACAGACCGACAGACAGACAGACCGACACACTTTTTCCCCATCTAAAAACCCTACTTTCAAATTTTTTATTTTTCAATCTTTATTTAATTACTTAACTTATTTTTGACTTTTCTTGATTTCTAACGATATTTTCACGATACATTAAGCCTTCTTTCATGCTTTATTGTTATTTTTTTTTACTTTTACGGGAAAGTAGGCTAATATAGAGAATAGCACTTTCAAACTATCAACAGTTTAATTTTTTTTGTTGGGGTCTGAAATCTGAAATTGCGCTAAAAACAATCAAACGAAAGTGAAGAAGCTAACAGTAAAAAACTGAGTTAGCTATCTTCTATCCGTATATTTCAAGGCTTAAATGGAGCCCTTTTATAAGTGGAAACACGTGGCTGATTGGTCTGCGTACTGGAAACCCAGAATTTTCAGTCATAGCACGTTTTCTAAGGACTCGCGATTATTCTTCCATGTGGCACTACTATCGACAGATGCCATTGCCCCTTGAGAATTTTGACGTGCAGTTTCTTTATTATAGGGAAGCACCTGGGCCATGCGAAATTGCATTAGGAATTTAATTTAGCCGAGAATACCCACGAGCCACGTAGATAGTCGAGCGATATTTATATTACCGCTTCATCATACGACATGGACGCCGACGTGTGTCTGCGTCTTGAAAATCCAGAATTTTGTGGGTTTTAAGACCACGAACATAAGTGGAAGAGGCCAGCGTCTACCCTACTCCACCCTGTCGGCTCGTTACCTTTTAACACATAACAGCAAAGCTCTGAATACACGTTCACTTAACAGACTTTTAGACAGTTGAAAGAAGTTTAAGGAAAGACGTTTTAACATTAAAAGGGCTGCTGCTAGCGTAGCTAGAGACATTGTGATAAATTACTTCTAAAAACATTTTTTGAGAATATGTAGCAGGGCAAAAACTGGAAACGATGTTACTATTTTCATGCTAGCACATTTTTCTAAGAGCATATATTTTTCCTTCTTTCGTCTAAACTTGGGGTTTTGAAGAATCCTTTATTATTTAATAGCCCTTTCGAAGAGGAGCTCGTTTTTTTTTTTTTTTTTTTTTAGAGTCAAAAGATAAGTTTTTGCAAGTGCTCCAAGATTGGCAGGTGCATTAGAAAAAGCTAATAATAATGGTATTTTAACAAAGACCGCGGGAAGATTGAATCTCTCCAGTGCATTTGAAAATAGTACATTCATTCTTCTTGATGTTTGCCTGGTTCTCGTACATTTCATAGCTTTATGTTTCTCCTTTTAAATTTAGAAATAACAAGAAGTTCCGTCTAGAACTATACGAGCCTACTTTCCCGTATACACCAAATTCAAATTTATAATCTAGCTATCTCTTTCTCTCTCTTTCTTATTTATCTTTAGTTCTAATTATTGAAAATATACCTTTTTCAACGGATAATACATATTCATTCACTCACTCATTCATTCTTTCATTTATTCAGCCATGCATTTATTCATTCATTCGTTACCTCATTCAAGTGTTAATTCATTCATTTACGCATTCATGTATTTATTCACTCATTTATTTATATTTTCATTTATTCAATAATTTATTCATTCATTATTTTCCTCATTCATTTATTCATTGATTTATTCTTTCACTCTTTCATTTATTCATTCATTCATTATTTCACTCATTGAGTCACTGAGAAATATCCTTGAAAATCCCGATCAAAAAATTTCATAGCAAAATAGGCTCGTAAGTTCTGGATAAACTTTCTATTTCTACATGTTCTACGTTATAAGAGCTTTCCAATAAAGTTTGTTCCAAGCAAATCGGTCCGTTAGATCAGGATTTATATAGGGTTGAAATTTCCCCGTAAGCTCTGTGTTAATTTTTTGAACTGTTCAAAAATGAACAAAAACTGTTCAAATCAATATTTCACGCCGAGAACTCCTTTCAATAAGCTTGCAATAGGAACTTGGCTCTTGTGCCCAGAGTTTACAGAATTTGCTTCAATTTTGTCCATAGGCGCTAATGTTAAAATTTTTTGAACTGCTCAAAATTGAACAAAAAATTGTTCAAATCAAAAAGTAAAATATAGAAATGAGATGTCCTCGCCGAGATCTTTCGAATGCAAAAAGAATTTTTCCAATCGGACAATTCGTTCAAAAGTTATTAGGGGGGGACAGACCGACAGACCGACAGACAGACCGACAGACAGACCGACCGACAGACCGACAGACACACTTTTTCCCCATCTCAATACCCTACTTTCAAATTTTTTATTTTTCAATCTTTATTTAATTACTTCACTTATTTTTGACTTTTCTTGATTTTTAACGATATTTTCACGATACATTAAGCCTTCTTTCATGCTTTATTATTATTATTTTTTACTTTTACGGGAAAGTAGGCTAAAAATGAGCAAAAAACGATAATTTAAACGTAAAAAACGTTAATAATAAATATGTGCTTAGTAATGTGCTTTTCTATGTCACAGTATTTTTTTGTCAGTGAGTTAATACTGTTATATGATGTACTAAATGTTTTATGATTTATTAATTTTGTTTCTCTTCTTTCTTTTCGTTTTTATTTTTATTGACAAATAAGCAAAAAAGAGAAATAAAAAATGTGTTAATTTAATCCAATCTTCTGGTACATTTTTAAGCCTACTTTCCCGTAAAAGTAAAAAAACAAGAAGTTCCGTCTAGAACTATACGAGCCTACTTTCCCGTATACACCAAATTCAAATTTATAATCTAGCTATCTCTCTCTCTCTCTTTCTCATTTAGCTTTAGTTCTTAATTTTTTCAAATATACCTTTTTGAACAGACAATACATACTCGTTCACGCATTCATTTTTTCCTTTATTCAGCCATTCATTTATGCATTCATTCGTTTACTGATTCAAATGTTTATTCATTCATTTATTCATTCATGTATTTATTCCCTCATTTATTCATTCTTTTCCTCATTCATTTATTCATTGATTCATTCTCTCACTCATTCATTTATTCACTGAGAAATATCCTTAAAAATTCCGATTAAAAAATTTCATAGGAAAATAGGCTTGTTAGTTCTGGAAGAACTTTCTATTTGTACATGTTCTACGTTATAAGAGCTTTCCGATAAAGTTTGTTCCAAGCAAATCGGTCCGTTAGATCAGGATTTATATAGGATTGAAATTTCCCCGTAAGCGCTATGTTAATTTTTGAACTGTTCAAAAATGAACAAAATCTGTTCAAATTGATATTTCACGCCAAGCGCTTCTTCCAGTAAGCTTGTTCATTGGAATATGGATCTTGTACCCAAAGTTTACATAATTTGCTTCATTTTCACCCATAGGCGCTAATGTTAATTTTTTTTGAACTGTTCAAAATTGAACGAAAAATTGTTAAAATCAAAAAGTAAAATATGGAAATGAGATGTCCTCGCCGAGATCTTTCGAATGCAAAAAGAATTTTTCGAATCGGACTATTCGTTCAAAAGTTATTAGGGGGGGACAGACCGACAGACAGACCGACAGACACACATTTTCCCCATCTCAAAACCCTACTTTCAAATTTTTTATTTTTCAATCTTTATTTAATTACTTCACTTTTTTTTTGACTTTTCTTTATTTTTAACGATATTTTTCGATACATTCAGCCTTCTTTCATGCTTTATCATTATTTTTTTTACTTTTACGTGAAAGTAGGCTAAAAAGGAAAAGAACTTTTTTTCTTTTTGAAGAAGGCCTAATGTATAGGGAAAAAATGGCCAAAAGTAATAAAAAGTCAAAAATAAGTTAAGAATTAAAAATAAATATTAAAAAATAAATAAATTTGTACGTAGGGTTTTGAGATGGGGAAAATATGTGTCCGTCTGTCTGTCGGTGAGTCTGCTCCCCTAATAACTTGTTCAAGTGCTACTGCTAAAAACAAAAAAAAAAAAATCTTATTTCCATATTTTACTTTTGAATTTGAGCAGTTTTTGTTCATTTTTGAACAATGCAGAAAAATAAATAAATAAATAAATAAATAAATAAATAAAATTCACATTAGCTTCTACTGGGACATTTCTATCTCATACAAATCCTGATCTAACAGGCGGATTCGCTTGGAACTAACTTCATCGGAAAGATTTTATTACGTAGAACATGTACAGATGCGAAGTTCATCCAGAACTAAACGAGCCTTATTTCTAACGAAACCTTTTGATATGGATTTTTTAGGATATTTCCGAATGAATAAATGAGGAAGTGAATGAACGAATAAGTGAAGGAATGTGTATAAACCGTTGAAAAAATTATATGTGAGGTAATTAAGAGCTAACGCTAAATGAGAAATAGAGAGAGAGAGAGAGAGAGAGAGAGAGAGAGAGAGAGAGATTATCAGCTTGATATTGGTGTATGCGGGAAACTGAGGTCTTATAGCTTTAGACGGAACTTCTTGTTAAATAATAAATGAGCAAGAAACAAAGCCCCTAAATTTTAAAGATTTTACTTTATTTATTTATTTTTTTCTGAGTAACGAATGATGAAAGGAAAAAAATTATATTTAGATTTGCGATACTTAATTTTGTGAAGATTAAATGGGAGCCCATACGTTCAAATAATCTAAATCAACACTAGTTTTTTCTGCTTTTTTTTAAAAGAAAATAAACTTATAAATTTGCAGTTCTTTTGCAGCGTTTCCTTACTACTTTTGAACGAGGAAAAGTTAAAAAGCTGTTTGCTTCAAAGCCTTTTCTAATGCCTCTTTTTTTTAAAAAAAAATTTAACCTCCAATAAAACCATGAATGGAAAGCCATGAAGGGAAATATGTAGCAAATTATATAAACCCTGGACATAAGATAGAAGTTTCTCTGAACAAGCTTATGCGAAGGAGCCTCCCGACGTGAAATATTTTTAGATTTGAACAATTTTTTTTAAATTTTGAACAGTTCAAAAAACTTTTTAATGTTAGCGCCTATAGAGAAATTTCAGTCCTACATAAATCCTGATCTAACAGACGGATTTTCTTGGAAAGAGCTTTATGAAGAGGATCTTATGACGTGAAAGATATACAGATACGAAGTTCATCCAGAGTTAAACGAGTATTTTTTTTCCATCAAAATTTTTATATGGATTAAGGTAAAGATTTAAGGATAGTTCTGAATGAATAAATGAAGCAACGAAGGAATGAATGAATATATGAATGAGTGAGTGAATAAGGTCAATGAATGAGTGTGTGAATGAGGTGAATGAATGAGTGAGTAAATAAGGTGAATGAATGAGTGAGTGAATAAATGAATAAATATGTGTTTACGGTTGCAGAAGTAATTAAATTAAAGGAGTGAAAGTAAAAGCTTAACAAGAAGTTCCGTCTAGAACTATACGAGCCTACTTTCCCGTATACACCAAATTCAAATTTATAATCTAGCTATCTCTTTCTCTCTCTTTCTTATTTATCTTTAGTTCTAATTATTGAAAATATACCTTTTTCAACGGATAATACATATTCATTCACTCACTCATTCATTCTTTCCTTTATTCAGCCATGCATTTATTCATTCATTCGTTACCTCATTCAAGTGTTTATTCATTCATTTACGCATTCATGTATTTATTCACTCATTTATTTATATTTTCATTTATTCAATAATTTATTCATTCATTCTTTTCCTCATTCATTTATTCATTGATTTATTCTTTCACTCTTTCATTTATTCATTCATTCATTATTTCACTCATTGAGTCACTGAGAAATATCCTTGAAAATCCCGATCAAAAAATTTCATAGCAAAATAGGCTCGTAAGTTCTGGATAAACTTTCTATTTCTACATGTTCTACGTTATAAGAGCTTTCCGATAAAGTTTGTTCCAAGCAAATCGGTCCGTTAGATCAGGATTTATATAGGGTTGAAATTTCCCCGTAAGCTCTGTGTTAATTTTTTGAACTGTTCAAAAATGAACAAAAACTGTTCAAATCAATATTTCACGCCGAGAACTCCTTTCAATAAGCTTTCAATAGGAACTTGGCTCTTGTGCCCAGAGTTTACAGAATTTGCTTCAATTTTGTCCATAGGCGTATAGTTAAAATTTTTTGAACTGTTCAAAATTGAACAAAAAATTGTTCAAATCAAAAAGTAAAATATAGAAATGAAATGTCCTCGCCGAGATATTTCGAATGCAAAAAGAATTTTTCCAATCGGACAATTCGTTCAAAAGTTATTAGGGGGGGACAGACCGACAGACAGACAGACCGACAGACACACTTTTTCCCCATCTCAATACCCTACTTTCAAATTTTTTATTTTTCAATCTTTATTTAATTACTTCACTTATTTTTGACTTTTCTTGATTTTTAACGATATTTTCACGATACATTAAGCCTTCTTTCATGCTTTATTATTATTTTTTTTTACTTTTACGGGAAAGTAGGCTAAAAAAAAAGGAACTGAAGGAGAAAGAGGGAGGCTATTATAAATTTGATGTTGGTGTATATGGGGAAGTAGTTTCGTGGTGAAATTCTGAATCCAACAGCATTTTTCTTTTTTTCTGTACGTTCTATAGTTCGGGAGTTTACGTATTTCAAAAACACGCGAACACAAGAGTTTTATTTATATAAATTTTAATATTCAGTGCCTGAAATGAAACGGAAAGGTTGAAGCAGACATGACAAAACGCACTTGGAATTAATCTTATACGCCATTTTCTTTTTTGTGCAGACGTTTATGTGACAGATTAGGGCAATTAGTTACGTGCTATAATTGTATTCTTAAAAAAATTGAATAAATACCTGGGGAAACGGAGCAATGGAGACTCTCCGAAAAAATTGTGTATGAACCCAAGAGGAACTAAAGCTGCTACATCTAAGAAAAAGTCTCTTGACGTCACATAATGCCTGGCCAATTGCGCACCGTCTCGCACCATGATTCCTTGCTCCAAATATCCTGTTCGAAACTGCACTGCGATATCTAGGAGATACACTGAATCCGAATACCAATCAAGAATCTGAAAATTTCAATAAGATGAAATCATTACAAGTTCTTCTTAACAACATGAACATACTTAATGTTACTATGAGTTTTGAATCGTCCGATTTGATTTGGCTGCCTTTACCTAAATGTACGAATTTCGAACACATAATATTTTCCCGAAGAGACTGACCAGCTATTTATTATGAAAACAAAGTCCTTTTAGAGTTATTATAGTATTTAAAAGTTTACAAATGCTTCGCACATGTGTTATTTTCCACTTTTTGTTTTTTTTTAGCCTACTTTCCCGTAAAAGTAAAAAATAATAATAATAAAGCATGAAAGAAGGCTTAATGTATCTTGAAAATATCGTTAGAAATCAAGAAAAGTCAAAAATAAGTTAAGTAATTAAAAAAAGATTGAAAAATAAAAAATTTGAAAGTAGGGTATTGAGATGGGGAAAAAGTGTGTCTGTCGGTCTGTCTGTCTGTCTGTCTGTCGGTCTGTCTGTCGGTCTGTCCCCCCCTAATAACTTTTGAACGAATTATCCGATTCGAAAAATTCTTTTTGCATTCGAAAAATCTCAGCGAGGACATCTCATTTCCATTTTTTAATTTTTCATTTGAACAATTTTTTGTTCAATTTTGAACCGTTCAAAAAATTTTTACATTAGCGCCTATGGGCGAAAATAAAGCAAATTATGTAAACTCTGGGTACAAGATACAAGTTCCAATGAAAAAGCTCACTGGAAGAAGTTCTTGGCGTGAAATATTGATTTGAACAGTTCAAAAAAAAAAATTAACATAGTGCCTACGGGGAAATTTCAATCCTATATAAATCCTGATCTAACGGGCCGATTTACTTGGAACAAACTTTATCAGAAAGCTCTTATGACGTAGAACATGTACACATAAAAAGTTCATCCAGAACTAACGAGCCTATTTTCTTATGAAATATTTGATCGAGATTTTCAAGAATATTTTTGAATTAATGAATGATCAAATGAATAAGCGAAAGAATGAAACTGAGTGAATAAATACATGAATGACTGAATAAATGAGTGATTGAATGAATATGCATTTACCGTTGAAAAGGTACATCTGAAGCAATTAAGAACTTAAGCTAAACGAGAAAGAGAGAGAGAGAGATAGCTAGAATATAAATTTGAAGCTGGTGTATACGGGAAAGTAGGCTCGTGTAGTTCTAGACGGAACTTCTTGTATTTCTATGTTTTCTTCGGACTCTGGTTTAATTTTTGCGAAAATTGTTTTACGACCAGCTTTAATTTTGAAAATTCGTCTATGCCTACCATTAATGCCTGTCAGGAAAACTGAAGAACTGTTTCCTTTGGTTGATTAGGAATTAGGAGATCACATTTTATGCAATTATTTTTATTAGGGATATTTTCCTCGTTTTTTAGCCTACTTTCCCGTAAAAGTAAAAAAAATAATAATAAAGCATGAAAGAAGGCTTAATGTATCGTGAAAATATCGTTAAAAATCAAGAAAAGTCAAAAATAAATTAGGTAATTAAATAAAGATTGAAAAATAAAAAATTTGAAAGTAGAGTTTTGAGATGGGGAAAAGTGGGTCTGTCGGTCTGTCCCCCCCTAATAACTTTTGAACGAATTCGAAAAATTCTTTTTGCATTGGAAAGATCTCGGTGAGGACATCTAATTTCCATATTTTATTTTGAAAAAGGCATATTTTAAGCAATTAAGAACTAAAGCTAAACGAGAAAGAGAGAGAGACAGCTAGATTATAAATTTGAAGCTGGTGTATACGGGAAAGTAGGCTCGTATAGTTCTAGACGGAACTTCTTGTTATTTTTCAGCTTGGCGCTCATTCCAAACTTCGACGCATCGATTCGAAGAGATTGCCGCTACAGAACCGGCCTCATCTCTTCGAAAGCGTAGATTCCAAATCCTCTTTCGTTCAGAAGCGTAGGGGGAAAAGGGATTTCGTATCAAACTGTTGTAGCAGCCAATCAAAGCGTTTCTTTGGAGTTCTCAGCGCGGTATTGTTTTTATCTTTTTGTTACGCGTTCTTGAGGGATTTACACCTCATAATTTTAGGAAATAAGGGTCGCCAATTTCAGTTTATTGATGCAAAATAGACACAAAAAAACTTTTGCATTCTTAACAAAGATAAAAAATGAGTAAATTTAAAAAAAAAAAATAGTAAAAAATTAAAAGTTTATTAGAAATAATAATTTTTATGTAAAAATTAAAAGTAAAACAAAAATTCGTAACATTTTTGGGGGAAAATATATCAATTTTCCAGTAACAGGAGGAGGGGAGAGAAACTGGGAGGAAAGGCGAAGGGATTTTTTTTTTTGCGAAAACTCGCATCAAATTCGGGGGGGGGGGGGGAAGGCATCCGGTCTCCTCCGTTAATATGCTCACGTCTAAGTCACACCTAATTCACGTCAAAAATTGATTTATTACTCCCCCCCTTCTTATATACTAATCTCATATACTTACTGAAATACCACTTCAATTTTGTTTCATGAAAGGTTAAAAAAATTTCCATTTGCATCTGTCATTCCCACAAGTATAATGGAAGTTATTTTTTTTTATTATTTAAACTAAGCAATATTCTGCCGTGCAAACCCTAATTAAGGGCTAACGCAAATAGGGGAAGACAATATTTCGCTTCCGCATGATATGCATTGACAGATTGACAGAGCGCACATTTGCGTGATATAAATTGACAGGGCGCACATTTGCGTGATATGCATCGACAGGACGCACATTTGCGTGATATGCATTGACAGGGAGTATATTTGAGTGATATACATTGACAGGGAGCAAATTTGCTTAATATACATTGACAGGGCAGGATGTCTACAGAACGCGCATAAGTCCCGAACAAGTCACAAATTCGGAAATCGGTCACGAAATCCAAGAATAGATCACGAAAATTTTCCATCCAACGATACCGATCCCTACAGAAGGCATCGGATATCCGGTATTCGACAGATTTTTAAATATTCGGAATCCAATCTGGCCACTGCACGAAATATCCGGTTATCCGGTTATATAATTTTATTATTAAAATTATGGAATCTGTCATGAAATTTTTTTTGTAAATTACAAACTCAGTACAGTTTTTATGTCTATAGAATACATGTGTATAGAATTTACTGGTTTCAAACATCGGGAATATCCGATCTCCGGCAAAATCAATATCCAATGTGTCACCGATTGGTCACAGAAAAGTGCGGAAAATGTCAAGAAACTTCACTTTGAAAATATTTAGGCACCCTGCAGGGGTGCCCCCAGGTGCAGACTGCACCATTGACATTTGGAAAGGGGTCAGTTCGTTTCAAGGGATTTGGGGCCTTTGATCGACTTTTCGACCGACTTAGGGGGTCATAGTTTTAGGGGATGTGCTACCTCTCAGAGTGGGAGGATAGTTGGGCTCCCCTCACATTAACATAATTTCTTAACACATATTTTTAAGGTTAAAACATTAGCATTTGGCCATACATTTATTCGGCTATTTTAAAATTTATTTAAAGTATGATTAGACTTTAATTATAATTAGAAAAAAAATATTCATGGAAGTAATTAACGATGTTAGTTGCTTTTTTGACTTATAACCTAAGATTAAACAACAGTGCATAATTTATGGATGTACATAAAAAATTGCGTTAAAAAGGGATATCTTTTCTAAAAACAACCTACTTTTCGTTTAATTATGGAATTTTCTTCCGTATGAATATGTAAATAAATCTTCACGTTATTCATTAATATAATTTTTCAACTTCTTTTTTAGATTAAAAAATCTGACACATAGAAATTTAGTAATCTGGGGCTTTAAAGATATTTCTAAATTAAAAAACACCAAAAATATGCATAAATTGAAACCATAATTAGTAATAACATATTCATAAAAGAATTAGTTTCTTAAATAGCTTTTGATTGATACATATATATGTAACTTTAATTTATGAAAAAAAACAAAAAGAAAACTTAATGTTTAAAAGTATTTTTTTAATTTATATTTCTATTTTTGGGCAAACCAAAATTAATTTATTGATCAAAAATAATTCTCAATATGTATCAAAAACACCGTCAAAGAAGGGAAAATACAACGTCCCTATTCGTGTAAAATATTCCTTTTCATATTTCGGCGACTCAACGAACCAATACCCCAAAGTCCGAACGACTTCGATGGCACAAGAGCTGTCGAAGCGCGGTTCGATGAAGAAAGCCGCAAAACAACGATACGAACCACATGGAATTAAAGCTTTCGATGGTTTCCCTGCGGTCCTGTGAATTTTGCGTTTGCGCCATCTAGTGAGGGTTTGGGAACTACGATCGAATCGATGTGCGCTCACTTGGAATGAGGGCCCTGTACTCCAACCTGAAGACTTCAGAGGATTATCATAATTTTATTCTTGTGTCATTCCATAAACAAAATATGTGCGCTGACAACTAACACATCCAAATTAAAATTTCACATAACAATGTAATTTTTTGACTGTTAAGTGAAACTTTGGCTTGCAAGAGGAGAAGAAAAACCTTGTCGGAAACATATTTCAGAAAATACATTACAAATATTTTTTGAAGTATTTGTAAGTATGAAAATGCACTGCATATATTTTACGTTTTTTCCCGTATGGGAAGGTTTTTTGCTTTTCAAAATTCAAATGTTATTTCTTAATGCTCTTCGAACAGCATTATACTAAAGTCGATTTATTATCGATGTTGGTATTTTTAACAAGAGTATGTCCTTTACAATAAATGCATCAAATATCAACAGATGCGTTTCACATAAAAATCTCTATTATCGTATTTTTATCTAGTATCATGTGAAGGAATTTGAGGCTTTGAGTTCTACAAGATTAACTACTGGGATTACGAAAGATAAACACGAAAGAATTCGTGATGACTTAACTGAACGGTATGGACAAGGTCAACTCGATTTTAAAGGTCGGAGAAGCTCGGTGACCAAGTGACTTCATCTGTTTTGTCGAGTGGGAGAGAATCTCAGAGGAAATACAGTTCGACTACAGAATTTTGACTTTTGGACGCTTCTGCGCATGACAGAAAAGAACGAATCCAGTTCGAGTTTTCGGTAAGTTCCTTTTGCACGCGCGTTTATTTAGTACGCGAATCAGAATGTTTGCTTCTCTGTTTGTTGATCGCAACAAAATTTATAAACTGCCATATAGCATCAGTTCGAAAGAAATCAAGTATGCTAAACGAACTAGAACGATAAGAAATGCGGCACATTTTTTATACCAGTAGTTCCTCCCTTGAACATGAATGCATTCTTCTTGGCACTCTGCCAGACAGATCGTTTGGTTACTGGTAGAACTGTAAAATAACAGAGAGAATATTCTATTTTGGAGTTACGAAAAAAGTTCAGGGAAGACATGACGCGTGACAATAAGAAAAATATCATTGCCTTGGCACCATAATTTATAGGGGATCGTTAGTTAAGTGAGTCAAATCATTGGTTTAAAGGTGTTAACCCTTTATCTACTGCATTATGATCTGCAGTAATTTGTTTTACAGAAATAGTTTGTCTAGGTATTTACACTGAAAATTAAGGGATTTACATAAATAAAATGATCAATATATAAGTATTTATTTCTTTACAGCTACTAAGTGCCACAGAGTATTTACCCTGTAAAATTAATTACATACACTTTTAAATCAAAATACGAGTATTTCGTCAAATACTTTTCTGAGTTCTTAACTAACACATTAAAGAAATCAGTGACTTGATTCTTGAATTTTACTTTTTTTCTGGAGCGAAACTCTAAGGGAGCAATCTGAGCAAAATGGAAGTTCAAAACACATCATCGGTTTCAAAACTATCTGTGTTCCTTTCCTCGCTAAAATACTCTTTATAAAACCCTTGCTGATATGTATCCTGAAAAAGGATAATTTAAAGACTGTCCCGGCAAAGTACCATCAGAGTATTGGTAAAAATGGTTGCTGGGATGGAATTTATAGAGAATGGTAGTTATAAGTACCGTCAGTAGATAAAGGGTTAAATTGAGTTATGCAAAACATTTCTTGTCAAATAGCAATAAATAGTCTTCGAACTTCACAATTCGTTGAACTGGCTGTTAGTCACGCTATAATAGTACAAAAATTTGTTTTACGTTGAAGACTTGAAAGCAACCCTATATGATCTGTAACCCTATATATTTGCTCATTTCTGGGAAACCACAGAGAATTAGTTTGTTTATTATTTTGACTACTTATCTTTCTTTCCTTTCCTTTATTTCTTAAATTATTTTATATATTTTTTGTATGTTTACCGTGTTTTACGCACAATAAGACTTATTTTTTCTTCTCTTTAAGAAATTGCCTAAAATATCCGGGTGATTGTTGCACTCACTCCTGATATTAAAATGTAGGTGTAAACTTTTGTTACATTGTTTCACCATTTACTATTAATTAGCAAATTCATCGCTAGATGGCAGCATCTGACAAAGCAATATTGTAACTAACATCAAATCTACTAGTTAGCCAATGAGAGCTAACCAAGCAAAAAGTATCTAGTTTCTTTCCTTCCAGAACAATCTATCTCTCTCGTGCAAGGACGATGGCGGTTCGGAAAAAATTGCGCAGAGACAACGGAGGAAGGAGAAAAAAACGGAAAAAAATGCAAAAAAAAAGGCAAAGTAGCCTTACGAAAAATAATGTGTGAAATAAATTAATAATAGTGTTTGTGTTTAATATTCAAGAAACAAAAAATGAAAAAGGGGAAAAGCCTGAAGATGAAGTCAGATCATGATGTGGACAAGCGCATTGTAGCAGAAGTCTGAAGTCTTTAAGCATTGCTGAAGGAAGTATCTGAAGGTATAGATGTCTACCATCAGAAAAATTGAAAGATACTGATCATCTGAAAGAATCATTGTTCTACAGCAAATGATTGGCCAGAACAAATTGGATTACAATTAATCAATTCCCACGTGCTCGGTACAAAACCAGTATAGATGTGATACCTTTCAAGTGAGATTTAACCTTCCTTTCCAGATCAATCTTTTGGAATAATCTGACGTAGAATCAGATGTTCCACTGATTAGATCAAATCATTTTCTATGAAATACTTGTCCGCGAAAGACTTGCTAAATAGAAATGTGTTTGCGCCATTTTACTCGATCACTTCATAGGCTTGAATGTTTTTATTTAATGTCGTTTTAATGTGTAATTATTTAATCTGCAGTCAAATTGATCTTTCCATTCCAATTTATCAAAATTGTGTTATTTAAATTGATGGTGCACCAAAGATACAGTTTCATAACATAATGCTTTTACATATATGCAAGATAAGTATTTAAATAAATACTTTTAATTTAATACTCATATGTCTTTATTTAAATAATACAGTATTTTCCATTCACATCATTTTCCATTTTAAAAGTGTCATTCATTTCATTATCTATTTTTAATTATTTTAACAGAAATAACTTTTAATATCTTTCAATGACACTCAAAAAAAAAAAGTAAAAGTTATCATTTGGTGCCTTTAAGTCCAGGTGTGAATCTTGGTTAATTGCTATTGTTGATTAGGTAGAATTGAAGAAAAATCTAATCTACAACAGCAATGTATGTTTATTTGATCTCTTTTCTAATTTAAGATATGTTCATGATGTGTGCATTTGAAATTTTTTTTTGAATTGTATTTAAGAATTATGCATATGATTATTTTGCATAAAATTGATTTCAAGTATATTACCATCAAATCAGTATCTAAGGTAATCATGATTGTGTGTAAAAAAAATGATGAAATTATGTTCTAACTAAACAGCTAAAATTTGAGATAGGGAGTTAAGTATTTAGGGGTATTGCAATAATTATTGATCATGGCTAAAAACAGTTTTTCGCTGGCTAACTCTCTCACAAAATTTACGGGGGACAAAGATGATAACCTGCAATTTTTTCTCAATAATTTAGAACAGATAGCAGAGTTGGATAAGTGGGATGACAGCAAAAAGAGTCTAATTCTCAAATTAAATCTTTCAGGAAAAGCATTAAAAGTTGTTAGTGAAACTATAATTGAGAAAGATAATGAATACGAAGAAATACTTAAACTTTTAAAGACCAAATTTTCTCACAAACTAAGTTACTCTGAGATTCAGAACAAGTTTAATTCTGTAACTCAGAAAACAAATCAAAGAATCAACTCTCTAATTGAAGAGGTTGAAAAAGTAACGAATGAATATCTAGGGGTAGACAAAAACAGTAACGAGGAAACTCTAAAACTTGCTCAAAAAATGAAAGCCCAAAAATTGTTGGATAGCATGAGACCAGACATCAGATTAGAAGTCATGAAAAGGGGGGCAACAGAATTTGAAATAATAGGAAAAATAGCAAAAGATGTAGAAAATGCTTTATCAGTAACAGAAAATCATGTTCAGAACTTAACCAAATCATCAGACATAGAAATATTGCTGAAAAGCCAAATAGAAAGCAATCGACAAATCGAGATCTTAACTCAGAAAGTAGATGAATTATCAAAAATGAAAACGACTAATAATCTCACGCAAAGTAGCAGTCATAATATTCAAAGATATACCTGCCACATCTGTAATAAGTCACAAAACCACAGAGTGCTGGTACTATCCCAGTAATTCACAGCAACAATTTAGCAACTCAAATCAAAGGCATATGCCATACAGTAGAAACAACCAAAATTTCAATTACAGAAATAATTTTGGAAGGGGAAGAAGCAGAGGCAATTTTAGAAGAATGGGGGGCAGACATAATTTAAACTAATAAATGGTTCTTGTGATTATAAACAGAACATAGAGCAAACAAGATATAACATCCAAACATGATAGGGAAAATTCAAATACTATAAATAACAAACACGTAATGACATGCAATGAAGAGAATAAGTCTGACTCTTTGCCAATTATCATATTGAAATTTGGGGATCTTACTGTTCCTGCCTTACTTGACACTGGGGCCAATTTAAGTTTAATTGATCCCATGATTGTCAATGAGATAAAAAATAAATCTAAAATCAATTATCTGTCCAGGTCAGTAAGAATTCACACTATTGATAATAACACTGTACCTTCTATGTCTGCTATCTCATCTAAATTCAAAATTGATAGCAAATGGTTTTCAGGAGTATTTTATGTAACTCAAAATTCTTGGCGTTATAAATATAAAATCATACTTGGATATGACTTCATCCATTACAATAAAATCATTCTAGATATTCCACAAAAAAAAACTAATCATGGGTTATGAATCATTTAATTTTTTTGAAGACACTCCTTGCATTGTAAATAATGTTGTGAATAACGTGCAGATTGAAAAAGATATTTTTGCTTTTGCTCCTGATAAAATAGTGATTGAACCACACTCTCAAAAAATGATAAAATAAGGTATGTCTCAGGAAATTAAAAATTGTCAACAAATATTATTTTCTCCTATCAAAAAAAAATTAGAGTATACATTAAATGAGTCTATAAATGAAATTGATAATAAGCATTTTGCAACCTTAATTGAAAATAATACAGATAAAAAGATCATTGTAAACAAAGGTACTAAACTTGGTAAAATTGTAAGTGTAGATGAAAATGATATCATCAAACCTAAACAAGAGCAAGTGTTGCAAATTAATAATTTGAACCTAAATGAAATTCATGAACTAAGGAAAACTGAACTTAAAGAAAGTGATTTTGATGTAAAACACTTAAATAAGGATGATGCAAAGGAAGTCATCAAAATTTTAATGAATAATGCAGAGATGTTTTCAAAATCTTATGCCACTCTTGGTTCAACTAATGCAGTTATTCCTGAATTTTCTCTGATGCATGAATTTAATATACAAACGAAGCCCTATCCTATACCTAATATTGCCAAAACTTTTGCCAAAAAAGAAATTCAAAGTTTGCATCTAAAATCATCATAATTCATCTAAATATTGTTTTCCTGTATTATTTGTAAAAAAAACCCCTATGTACAAGATTCTAAATTGCAAAAATTCCGTATGGTTATAGATTATAGGCTATTAAATTCTGTAACAGAAACTTTCAAAATTTTTCTTCCAAAAATTAACGACATTTTACATAACATCTCAGGAAAGGCACTTTATACTGTTTTAGATCTAAAGAGTGCATTTTTTCAAATTCAACTAAAAGATCAGGATAAAGCTAAATTAACATTCTGTTGTGAAATTGGCAATTTTCAGCCCACACGCTTGCCTCAGGGATTTCGCAACAGTACTCCATTTTTTTCATAACTTAATTTCTAAATGTTTGGATGATATGAAGGGACCCAATCTGCAATATTTTCTTGATGACATTGTAGTCGCTGCAGATTCCATCGAAGAGATGTTAAAATTGTTGCAAATGGTTTTTAACAGGTTAAAGGATTTTAATCTAACTTTAGATCCAGGCAAAATTCAAATTTGTAAACCTGAAATCACCTATTTGGGATTTAATTTACATGTTAATGGTTTTTCACTTGCAACAGAAAATATTAACAAAATTGTAAAATTTCCTATTCCTAAAAATACCAAACAGGTACAAACTTTCTTAGGTATGATTAACTATTTTCGTCATTTAATTTATAATTTTGCTGAAGTAACCAAACCAATTACTAACTTAACAAAAAAAAAATGTTGAATATATTTGGACTACAGAATGTCAGGATGCATTAATACCATCAGTAGATAAAGGGTTAAATTGAGTTATGCAAAACATTTCTTGTCAAATAGCAATAAATAGTCTTCGAACTTCACAATTCGTTGAACTGGCTGTTAGTCACGCTATAATAGTACAAAAATTTGTTTTACGTTGAAGACTTGAAAGCAACCCTATATGATCTGTAACCCTATATATTTGCTCATTTCTGGGAAACCACAGAGAATTAGTTTGTTTATTATTTTGACTACTTATCTTTCTTTCCTTTCCTTTATTTCTTAAATTATTTTATATATTTTTTGTATGTTTACCGTGTTTTACGCACAATAAGACTTATTTTTTCTTCTCTTTAAGAAATTGCCTAAAATATCCGGGTGATTGTTGCACTCACTCCTGATATTAAAATGTAGGTGTAAACTTTTGTTACATTGTTTCACCATTTACTATTAATTAGCAAATTCATCGCTAGATGGCAGCATCTGACAAAGCAATATTGTAACTAACATCAAATCTACTAGTTAGCCAATGAGAGCTAACCAAGCAAAAAGTATCTAGTTTCTTTCCTTCCAGAACAATCTATCTCTCTCGTGCAAGGACGATGGCGGTTCGGAAAAAATTGCGCAGAGACAACGGAGGAAGGAGAAAAAAACGGAAAAAAATGCAAAAAAAAAGGCAAAGTAGCCTTACGAAAAATAATGTGTGAAATAAATTAATAATAGTGTTTGTGTTTAATATTCAAGAAACAAAAAATGAAAAAGGGGAAAAGCCTGAAGATGAAGTCAGATCATGATGTGGACAAGCGCATTGTAGCAGAAGTCTGAAGTCTTTAAGCATTGCTGAAGGAAGTATCTGAAGGTATAGATGTCTACCATCAGAAAAATTGAAAGATACTGATCATCTGAAAGAATCATTGTTCTACAGCAAATGTTTGGCCAGAACAAATTGGATTACAATTAATCAATTCCCACGTGCTCGGTACAAAACCAGTATAGATGTGATACCTTTCAAGTGAGATTTAACCTTCCTTTCCAGATCAATCTTTTGGAATAATCTGACGTAGAATCAGATGTTCCACTGATTAGATCAAATCATTTTCTATGAAATACTTGTCCGCGAAAGACTTGCTAAATAGAAATGTGTTTGCGCCATTTTACTCGATCACTTCATAGGCTTGAATGTTTTTATTTAATGTCGTTTTAATGTGTAATTATTTAATCTGCAGTCAAATTGATCTTTCCATTCCAATTTATCAAAATTGTGTTATTTAAATTGATGGTGCACCAAAGATACAGTTTCATAACATAATGCTTTTACATATATGCAAGATAAGTATTTAAATAAATACTTTTAATTTAATACTCATATGTCTTTATTTAAATAATACAGTATTTTCCATTCACATCATTTTCCATTTTAAAAGTGTCATTCATTTCATTATCTATTTTTAATTATTTTAACAGAAATAACTTTTAATATCTTTCAATGACACTCAAAAAAAAAAAGTAAAAGTTATCATTTGGTGCCTTTAAGTCCAGGTGTGAATCTTGGTTAATTGCTATTGTTGATTAGGTAGAATTGAAGAAAAATCTAATCTACAACAGCAATGTATGTTTATTTGATCTCTTTTCTAATTTAAGATATGTTCATGATGTGTGCATTTGAAATTTTTTTTTTAATTGTATTTAAGAATTATGCATATGATTATTTTGCATAAAATTGATTTCAAGTATATTACCATCAAATCAGTATCTAAGGTAATCATGATTGTGTGTAAAAAAAATGATGAAATTATGTTCTAACTAAACAGCTAAAATTTGAGATAGGGAGTTAAGTATTTAGGGGTATTGCAATAATTATTGATCATGGCTAAAAACAGTTTTTCGCTGGCTAACTCTCTCACAAAATTTACGGGGGACAAAGATGATAACCTGCAATTTTTTCTCAATAATTTAGAACAGATAGCAGAGTTGGATAAGTGGGATGACAGCAAAAAGAGTCTAATTCTCAAATTAAATCTTTCAGGAAAAGCATTAAAAGTTGTTAGTGAAACTATAATTGAGAAAGATAATGAATACGAAGAAATACTTAAACTTTTAAAGACCAAATTTTCTCACAAACTAAGTTACTCTGAGATTCAGAACAAGTTTAATTCTGTAACTCAGAAAACAAATCAAAGAATCAACTCTCTAATTGAAGAGGTTGAAAAAGTAACGAATGAATATCTAGGGGTAGACAAAAACAGTAACGAGGAAACTCTAAAACTTGCTCAAAAAATGAAAGCCCAAAAATTGTTGGATAGCATGAGACCAGACATCAGATTAGAAGTCATGAAAAGGGGGGCAACAGAATTTGAAATAATAGGAAAAATAGCAAAAGATGTAGAAAATGCTTTATCAGTAACAGAAAATCATGTTCAGAACTTAACCAAATCATCAGACATAGAAATATTGCTGAAAAGCCAAATAGAAAGCAATCGACAAATCGAGATCTTAACTCAGAAAGTAGATGAATTATCAAAAATGAAAACGACTAATAATCTCACGCAAAGTAGCAGTCATAATATTCAAAGATATACCTGCCACATCTGTAATAAGTCACAAAACCACAGAGTGCTGGTACTATCCCAGTAATTCACAGCAACAATTTAGCAACTCAAATCAAAGGCATATGCCATACAGTAGAAACAACCAAAATTTCAATTACAGAAATAATTTTGGAAGGGGAAGAAGCAGAGGCAATTTTAGAAGAATGGGGGGCAGACATAATTTAAACTAATAAATGGTTCTTGTGATTATAAACAGAACATAGAGCAAACAAGATATAACATCCAAACATGATAGGGAAAATTCAAATACTATAAATAACAAACACGTAATGACATGCAATGAAGAGAATAAGTCTGACTCTTTGCCAATTATCATATTGAAATTTGGGGATCTTACTGTTCCTGCCTTACTTGACACTGGGGCCAATTTAAGTTTAATTGATCCCATGATTGTCAATGAGATAAAAAATAAATCTAAAATCAATTATCTGTCCAGGTCAGTAAGAATTCACACTATTGATAATAACACTGTACCTTCTATGTCTGCTATCTCATCTAAATTCAAAATTGATAGCAAATGGTTTTCAGGAGTATTTTATGTAACTCAAAATTCTTGGCGTTATAAATATAAAATCATACTTGGATATGACTTCATCCATTACAATAAAATCATTCTAGATATTCCACAAAAAAAAACTAATCATGGGTTATGAATCATTTAATTTTTTTGAAGACACTCCTTGCATTGTAAATAATGTTGTGAATAACGTGCAGATTGAAAAAGATATTTTTGCTTTTGCTCCTGATAAAATAGTGATTGAACCACACTCTCAAAAAATGATAAAATAAGGTATGTCTCAGGAAATTAAAAATTGTCAACAAATATTATTTTCTCCTATCAAAAAAAAATTAGAGTATACATTAAATGAGTCTATAAATGAAATTGATAATAAGCATTTTGCAACCTTAATTGAAAATAATACAGATAAAAAGATCATTGTAAACAAAGGTACTAAACTTGGTAAAATTGTAAGTGTAGATGAAAATGATATCATCAAACCTAAACAAGAGCAAGTGTTGCAAATTAATAATTTGAACCTAAATGAAATTCATGAACTAAGGAAAACTGAACTTAAAGAAAGTGATTTTGATGTAAAACACTTAAATAAGGATGATGCAAAGGAAGTCATCAAAATTTTAATGAATAATGCAGAGATGTTTTCAAAATCTTATGCCACTCTTGGTTCAACTAATGCAGTTATTCCTGAATTTTCTCTGATGCATGAATTTAATATACAAACGAAGCCCTATCCTATACCTAATATTGCCAAAACTTTTGCCAAAAAAGAAATTCAAAGTTTGCATCTAAAATCATCATAATTCATCTAAATATTGTTTTCCTGTATTATTTGTAAAAAAAACCCCTATGTACAAGATTCTAAATTGCAAAAATTCCGTATGGTTATAGATTATAGGCTATTAAATTCTGTAACAGAAACTTTCAAAATTTTTCTTCCAAAAATTAACGACATTTTACATAACATCTCAGGAAAGGCACTTTATACTGTTTTAGATCTAAAGAGTGCATTTTTTCAAATTCAACTAAAAGATCAGGATAAAGCTAAATTAACATTCTGTTGTGAAATTGGCAATTTTCAGCCCACACGCTTGCCTCAGGGATTTCGCAACAGTACTCCATTTTTTTCATAACTTAATTTCTAAATGTTTGGATGATATGAAGGGACCCAATCTGCAATATTTTCTTGATGACATTGTAGTCGCTGCAGATTCCATCGAAGAGATGTTAAAATTGTTGCAAATGGTTTTTAACAGGTTAAAGGATTTTAATCTAACTTTAGATCCAGGCAAAATTCAAATTTGTAAACCTGAAATCACCTATTTGGGATTTAATTTACATGTTAATGGTTTTTCACTTGCAACAGAAAATATTAACAAAATTGTAAAATTTCCTATTCCTAAAAATACCAAACAGGTACAAACTTTCTTAGGTATGATTAACTATTTTCGTCATTTAATTTATAATTTTGCTGAAGTAACCAAACCAATTACTAACTTAACAAAAAAAAAATGTTGAATATATTTGGACTACAGAATGTCAGGATGCATTAATACCATCACTGAACAATTGTTATTGAAACCTACTCTCAAAAATATTGATGATGAGGAAAAATTTTATCTTGTGACTGATGCCTCTAACAACTCTCTTTGTGGAATTTTAATGCAAAAAGTTGATGAAAATTTTAAGCCAATTGAATTTTATTCAAGGCAATTAACTCTTCCTGAATCTAAATATCCATCCATTAGAAGAGAACTTCTTGCTATTGTTTATTCGGTGAAACATTTCCATCAGCTTTTGCATGGCAAAAAATTCATAATTTTGAGTGATGCAAAGGCATTAACCTTTCATATTGATCTACAAAAACAGCCTGAAATTGTTAGTAGGTGGTTAATGTATTTGCAAGAATTCAATTATGAAATCCAGCATATCGAAGGGGTAAAAAATCCAGCTGACTACCTAAGTAGAGTACCTGTGACTAATGCTGTGATAAATAATGTCAACATATTTGAAGTAAATGAAAATTTAAAAATTGAAAATATCATCAAAAGTCAACAAAATTGTAAAAACACTCGGGAAATTTTAAATAAACTAAAAGAAAATGATAAATTCACAAAAACAAATTTTGCATAAATGAAAAAGGGGTATTAATGATGAAAATTAAACCACCAAAATATCCTCACAGAATTCTGAACAGGATGTATATACCTGAATCATTAAGAGGGGAAATTTTAAAAGCTGCTCACGCTTCACATTTTGGGGTATTTAAAACCTATAACTTATTAAAAAGGCATTATGCATGGTATGGAATGCTAGATCATACAAAAACACATGTAGAGTCTTGTGATGCTTGCCTTGCTAACAAACCAAAGGCAAAATTAACAGAAGCAAAATTCATTGAAAAAGGTGATCTAAGTGTGGGACAAATTTTATCCATTGATATTGTTGGAAAATTACCCATATCTGTTGACAACAAATTTTTTATTTTGACAATCATTGACAATTACTCTCGTTATTTAGAAGCTATTCCATTAAGCAACATCAAATCATCAACCATAATTAATCAATTAAATGAATATTTCTCTAAATTTGGTTTACCTCAAGCAATAATATCTGATAATGGGACAAATTTTACTTCTAATGAATTTGAAAGTTATTTAACATCTTTAGGTATTGAGCATAGAAAAACTTCTTTTTATTATCCTATGTCAAATGGACTCTTAGAAAGATCTCACAGAATTCTCTAAGAATCAATTGCTTCTATGTGTAACAACAGTTGGGAATGGGCAAGAAAATTATTGTTTTTCAAATTACATTTCAATTCCTCTGTTCATGCAGGAGTATATCATAACTGGATATACTCCTGCTGAGTTATTTTTTGGAAGGAATTTAACCTTACCATTGAATGTACATATAACCAGCAAAAATGAAAGTAATCCATCTGAATATATAAAACAACTAAAAGAACATATAGCAGAAACTAGAGAAATTGTTAGTTTAAATGAAAACAAATATTTTGAGAAGCACAAAAAATATATCAAGGGTAGATCTATTCCAAATTTTAATGAAAATGATCTTGTTTATCTCAAAATTAATACTGACATTCATTCCTTTGAACCAAAATATGAAGGACCCTTTAAAATAAGTAAAAAATTTAGGGGTAATAATTATCTAATACATATAAAAGATAGGGATATGTTTAAAAAATTTCATGTCAGTAAACTTTTCAAGAAAAAATCTTCAAAGAATGAATTAGATAATGAGATAAATACTGACAGGGATCTTGACGTGTTGAATATTAGAAAGAAAGATTATATCAATTTGGGTTAAAATACTGATAATTTCACTGTACAAGTCATTAAAAAATATATAAGTGTGCAAATTTTTTTCGTGTGAGATTTTTGAATTGCATTTTTCAACTACTGAGCTCCAATTTTTATATTCAATGTCAAATGACTGGTCCAATTATCATTGAATAAGGGAAAATCCCATTCAAAGATTAAACGATTTTTTTTTCTTGGTTATCTTTTTATGATTACCATTTATGTTATTGCAACTAGGAAATATTTTACTGTACTTGTGATGCAACACTTATTGTGTGATTATCTTTGCAATCCTAATTGAATTATAATCTGAATCTAACAATTGAAATCAAAATTGCATTCTTAGTGTTGTGTGAACTAAAAAAATGTGATCATGAATATGTCTTAAAAAAAGAAAAATTTTTTTTTTTTTTTTTTGGAAATACTGTATTATAAATTTTTTTGATTTAAGTGTCATTTGATATTGACATCCAAAGATCATGATACATATTGTGTTCATCCACATCATGACACACTGTTTTAAATTTTGTGAAATTGTATATATATGTCGTATTTTTTTTTTCTCTTTTTTTTCTCAAAGGGGGGATAAAATGTAAAATTTTGTTACATTGTTTCACCATTTACTATTAATTAGCAAATTCATCGCTAGATGGCAGCATCTGACAAAGCAATATTGTAACTAACATCAAATCTACTAGTTAGCCAATGAGAGCTAACCAAGCAAAAAGTATCTAGTTTCTTTCCTTCCAGAACAATCTATCTCTCTCGTGCAAGGACGATGGCGGTTTGGAAAAAATTGCGCAGAGACAACGGAGGAAGGAGAAAAAAACGGAAAAAAATGCAAAAAAAAAAAGGCAAAGTAGCCTTACGAAAAATAATGTGTGAAATAAATTAATAATAGTGTTTGTGTTTAATATTCAAGAAACAAAAAATGAAAAAGGGGAAAAGCCTGAAGATGAAGTCAGATCATGATGTGGACAAGCGCATTGTAGCAGAAGTCTGAAGTCTTTAAGCATTGCTGAAGGAAGTATCTGAAGGTATAGATGTCTACCATCAGAAAAATTGAAAGATACTGATCATCTGAAAGAATCATTGTTCTACAGCAAATGATTGGCCAGAACAAATTGGATTACAATTAATCAATTCCCACGTGCTCGGTACAAAACCAGTATAGATGTGATACCTTTCAAGTGAGATTTAACCTTCCTTTCCAGATCAATCTTTTGGAATAATCTGACGTAGAATCAGATGTTCCACTGATTAGATCAAATCATTTTCTATGAAATACTTGTCCGCGAAAGACTTGCTAAATAGAAATGTGTTTGCGCCATTTTACTCGATCACTTCATAGGCTTGAATGTTTTTATTTAATGTCGTTTTAATGTGTAATTATTTAATCTGCAGTCAAATTGATCTTTCCATTCCAATTTATCAAAATTGTGTTATTTAAATTGATGGTGCACCAAAGATACAGTTTCATAACATAATGCTTTTACATATATGCAAGATAAGTATTTAAATAAATACTTTTAATTTAATACTCATATGTCTTTATTTAAATAATACAGTATTTTCCATTCACATCATTTTCCATTTTAAAAGTGTCATTCATTTCATTATCTATTTTTAATTATTTTAACAGAAATAACTTTTAATATCTTTCAATGACACTCAAAAAAAAAAGTAAAAGTTATCAGTAGGGTTGATTTTAAATACTTGCCAGTATTAAAATGTTTGGGGGTTCTAGGGTTTAAGTCAGTTCGGTATTAAAAAGTCCTCAAAAATGTTTTTTTTTTTTTAAAGTCTAGCCTTGCAACTCAATGTTAAATGTTAAAAGCTTGTTTTTCAGAAAAAGGGCTTAAGAGTTAAGGTGCGCTTTATAGCCACACCCCTTAGCTTATAGCCTTATCCCCTTAGGCACTTAAAAGTACCACTCCCTTTAAAATTACATCCAGTAACCATTTACACGAACATTCTGACGGTACTTTGCAGGATCACTCATTAAATTTCCCTTTTTCAGGATTCATTTTTTTGAAACACAAAGGATTCATTTTTTTGACAGCTTTGAAACAGATGCTGTTTCGAACTGCCATTTTGTTCAGATTGCTCCACTTTTCTGACTTTTGCTCCGAAGCAGTGATAAAATTCAAAAATAAATTCTCGGATTCTTTAAATATGTTAATTAAGATCTTAGAAAACGACTTGACCAGATATTTTGCGTGAACAGTATATGTAATTGATTTCCCAGTTATATTTCTCCGTAGTACTTATTAGCTGTAATGAATTAAATTTTCTATAGGCATAGCATTTTATTTATATAAATCCCTTAATTTTCAGTGTATAATTACCACAAAAATTTATTACGTAAAAAAAAAAAAAAAAATTGCTGCAGCTCATAATGCAGTAGTTAAAAGGTTTTAATCCGTAAAATGTGATGGCGTCAAATTGCCGCATGGGATGTATTATGTGACCAGACCAGTACGCTCTCCGGCCTAACTAAACTAGTTGGCTGTGGTCATGAATAGTTTATAAAATATATCTATACCTGCCAAAGAGTTTCGTAACCCTCCTGTAGTTCAGGGAAGGCTTGACGTGCGATGAGCGTCCAGCTGTTGTAGAGCCCACAGAAAGTGACCATCCAAAGCCACCCAAACAGCAAGGATTCGTCTGGGTTCAAGACTGTGTTACGGGCCAGCCACCGGTCTCCTGGTGCCCTCTGCGTCGGTTCATCAGGTTCGAGGTTAGGCGGCCTCGTTGAGAATCGCTTCAAAAAGGAATCTTCCCTCTTCAACGGTGGTTTTCGATGGTGCGCGACCGCGTTGCCGAGCTGAACGGTCGTCCGGAGTTTCTTCCAGCGGGAACTTCCGGGGCTGTAAGGACGAGACCCTGGCTCCGACTCAGTCTTGCGAATGCTGTCTGTTGTAACAGAGAAGAAAGACACTTTGGTAAAGATGCACTCAGACCAACTGCAACAACGCCACGCTACAACCACAAAACGTTGCAGGGCGGTTGAATGGTTCTGAATAATTTACCAACCACTCCCTCGTTTAACAGATTAACGTTTTTTATTGCGTCATCAAAACTGACCTTCCCTTAGTAATCGTGATTGCGCTATCGAACGTCATCACTGCTAGTTTGATAACCATAGCAACAGGCTATTACGGAGACAAATTGTCTCCGCCGCCTTTGGTGTGAAAGCACGCCTGAAACTATTCAAGTTATCAGTAGAGCCTGCGTTATGTGCCCATGCAATCACATATTGCTTCTTTTTGATGTTAGTGCATATGTAAATGCATAAAAACGGCACATTTTTAAAATAAATGCATTTTACCACGTTTCTTACTTACATTTAGGATATTATGTGCCTTATACGTAAAAAAAAGAAGGAAAAAAAGAGGCAATGTGGTCTGCGGTCTTAAAAGTTACTGGTAGACTGGTAGATAGATCGCAATATTAAACATTATGCTTCGGTCATTTAAAATTTGTAGATGTTTTAAAACATAGTCATAGATTTATGAAAAACAATTTATGTAAACCACTATTTAAACGAAAGGAAGAATCTTATAAAATTCAAGGTCTCCGCACATTCATCACCACAATCAAATCCCACTCTTCTCCTACGTTTACACGCTTTTTATAGTTCTGTCGGGCCATTGCCACTCACATGAATTCAAAATCACTGTCGGTATTTACATTTTCTTAACCATGAGGATTGAGGCTCTCTGCAACAGTTTTAAAAGAAGGATATTTTATTTTAAAAAAGTCTTCAGCATTCGAATGAACCATGGAAAGCCATTTTATAGAAATGAAGAACGGCCCTTCCGGTGCCCAATAAGAACAAGAGAAGGATTTCCAAGCAGGATCAAGACGCCACCCTATATTAGAGTATTGTCTAGGACAAGCATTAGTGAGTCTGATTAACTGGATCCCTAGAATATCTCAGGCGGAAATTTTGGTGCGCAAAATATTCTAAAAGTGATGGAGGGGGACTATTGTCTCTTCCAAAACCTCACTAAATGAAAATCCTCGATGATGGCTTGCCTGGTTAGCTTTTTCTCAATATAAAAATGTGGGATATTTACCATTGAAAGTCCTCCTAGAAGGCGGATTTTCCTCTAGCACCTGCTCTTCACGAAATGAACATCGGCTGGAGCAGTATAACTCCATGAACCTCGTAGGCCATACAGTTAAAAACAAACAAATTTCCAATGCTCCAAGTGAGAAAAATCAACATTATAAATGAACAATGAGCAATAACATCTGAGAAACTTGTTTAAAAATTAACATTAAAATTTAATAAAAAGCAACTATTCGGATTTCTTACATTTCGATGCTCACAACTTCTGCACTGATGAAGTGGCTCCATGTTAACGCAACACATGTGTCTTCAATTTTATTGCTATTTGTATGTTCAATCATAACTTTGATCTTCTCATTTATTATTTCTGCGTAGAGTTTAATTCTTTACAAAGGTTATTCTTTTTTTAAACTTCTTCCAAAATTTAGTACATTGTTTTCAAGAACAGTAAAAGCATAATTTTTATTTGTTTAAGTAATTTAAATTGGAAAATGAGATTATGAACTTCACTGCTAGAGAGTTAATTATTTCTGCTTCTTTGGAAAAAAAAGAAGAATTTTTTTCTTCACATAATTTGACACATTAAGAAAGCAATTAGAAGTAATAAATTCAATCAATTTCAAAATTTAATGCTATTAGTTTCGAGAGCAAAGCATTAATATGTGTTACTCCATCCTTTATTATTATATATTTTTTAACGCAATGCAAGCTATTTATTTTGATGAAATACTGCTTGAGGATCCTCCTGGACTTCTAGCTTTAGTTAATGCAATTAAATTTAGTGGTCCGAATAAATTAAGTGACAAACACATTTTTCGAATCAAGTTCGAAAATTTTTCATCCTGATTAAGGGACGGCTTATGTTTTAAGGTATTAAGTCACTAGAGAATTTAACTTAAATTGAGCGTAAAATTGAAACTTCCGCAGCATTAAAGTTATGGTCAAACTTTACAAACATATTTAAAATTTAAAAGGTCATATTTTTCGGAAATATGTGAGAATTTATTTATAGGGAGAATTTTTCTATGCCGTTAAAAACCTGCAGAATACAGATTTTTTCCTGGAATGCTGTTTAGTAGAATGTCAATAAACGGTATATACGCTTTTTACATCATTTTCAGTTTGCTAAGAATCGTTATTCAATTTGGAAAAATTAAAAAAGTTCTGAAATGTTGCTCAGGCTATTTTTAAAATGTTTGTAACGTATTGAATTAAAGAAAATATTGCATTTTCATTACGATAGTAGCGGCAAGCCGGTACGCGTATACAATCCGCTTTTTTGCAGATCATACGCTTTCGACGGGTGCTTCAAATAGCTCAGTGACTCTCACTCATTCTTGATGCAATTTATTTCTTTGCTTCGCAATTAACGGTAATTGTTTAAAATAGTATTGTTGCATCATACAATTAAAAATTATTTCGTAGAAGAATTTGCTGTTTCTTGTCCAATAGATGGTAGTACATTTTTTTTTCTAAAAAATCACGTAAAGCATGAAATGCATTTAAAAAAAAATTCTTCATGAAAAATCGGGCTCTGATGTGACGGCTGTATAACAAATTTCATCCATCTAGGCACAAGCAAACACGCATACAAAAGTGTTCTTTTATTAGAAATAGATATATTTATATAACATGGAAAGTATTGTAAAACCCGCTACCTTCAGGAGGAACTCAATTATGTTACCGAAATCAAAGGAAAGAAAATGCACATCCAATTATTTATGACAACCCAAATATCCATATCTGTTCAGAAGTGGTTGGCATGATCGAGATATTTGCATAATCGAATGATTGCATGACGAGTGATTCTGATAATCGACTGATCAGTTGATCAGTCAGATCCCTTGTCAGTCATTTAAACGAGTTGTGAGACGTTTACCCAGATCAATGCTCGAAATAGGGAAATACATTGAGTACGACGGGTCATTCTTACCGTGGTGATATTTGGAAATCGTGTGTTCTTCATCGTCAGTAAGGTCGAGGGAAGTTTTGATTTTCACTTCTTCTGAGGATACTGAGACTCTCCGAGGGCTGCCTTCCACCATCATCAATCACCGCTTCCAAGTTTCAGCTGGGAAAGGAATAAAAAGGAAAAGAATGACATCAGTAAAAATAATCAAACATCGATGCTGATGCATTATTTAACTCGGACTACTTCAAAACAGCTAATGAGTGAAATATAGGAGTGCAAAGATAAAACAGCGTAAAAAAGCACAAATCGCTAGAAAAAATATCGCAAATAGCTATTTCGAAGCTACAAGGGAGCCTCTTCATCAGTGCAGAAAAGAAGTGCTCTACACGCAACTGGAAAGCTATGAGTGAACAGGCAAGACAGCCAATTTCTGAAGCCAGAGATGCAGCCACATAACCAGAACCACTTTTTTTCTGCACTGGTGAAGAGGCTCCATTGTAGCTTCGAAATAGCTACTTGCGATATTTTTTTTTTTATCAATTTCGGCTTTTTTATCTTTGTACTCATATTTTAGCACAAAACATTTTGATCATTTGTCTTATGAGTGAAATATAAGTGTTAAAAATTTTGTTAATTATGTAATATTTATTAAAAAAAAAGCATTTAAATTTGTCTAAAATCAATAAAGCAAAACTGATACATTTTAAAATTTAACTCTACAATTTTCGAATTTATCTTCACATAAATTAACTTTCCCAATTACAGTACAAATTTTAAATTTCTATACAAAAAATATTTTTCTTAATGGGATTTTTTTTAAAACATTCTCTATAGAAACAATTCAATACATAGATAAAAGCGAAATGCTAAATTAAATTCAAGTCATGAAAGTTTAATGCTTTCGTGAGGATTTTAAAGTCTATTTACGAGAGACGCACATTTTGATAGCAATCCATTAAAGTTTTATAAAAGTATTACCGAAACTTTTAGTCTTAGTTTACTTGATAAAATGCAGATCTTTCAAACGAAAATCTTTTCCGTAACAAACGAAATAGAGCATCTCTACGTGAATGTGAAAAATTCATTTAAAAATCTCTAAACAAACGATTTGTTGTCGCAAAGGCAAACAAAAGTAAAATATTAAAAGAAAGGAAAGAAACGCAGCAGGAAAAAAACGCCTCAACTTCACTTGTCGTCAAATCCTCTTTCTGACGGAGAAAGCGCTGAGCTTGAAGTTTTGCTTTCGAAATGATCTCTTACTTCTGAACGATTTAAAAGCTGGAGTTTTGGTTTTCAGTTTTTGGGTCAGTAAAATGAGAAAAGGTTTTCCCTCATTCTATGAACACGCTTTGTAAAGACCAAACAAAGAATTTTGAAAACGTTGAGCATTATTATTTTTGGTTTTGCAAAGTATTTCAACAATAACCAATTTGAATATTTTTTTTTTAAATAAACTTTTGTAAGCATTTGTGTTTATTAAATAAAAGGCAAATTTACTTTTCAGAAAGGTTATCTGAATGATTCTAATGGGTATTTCTTATTCATACACAATGGGTATTTCTTATTCAAAAATTTTTACCAATTTTATTAACACTAAACTTACCAAGTAACGGCCAAATTGACCGTTTTAAAACTTTTATAAGAATTACACACCTTAAACGTTATAATACCGTCATCGAACTATAATTTAATTATTTAATTTTCTTAATTACCGATCAATTTGATCGAGCGCGGTAGGAATAGGTATACAAGAACTGTCGGTAGGTTTAGTGTTAAATATAAGTCGAGTTATGTATAGTAAAAAATAATAATAAGGCTATAAAATAATGTATAGTAAAAGGGAAAAAATAGTTTGTGTTTAAAAACAATAAACACAAAGGCATTTTTCTAGACAAAATATGAAATCAAAGATAAAATGCAGAACGATGAAATTAAGCGGATTCAAACCTTTTGTTGCAAATAACTAATGAACTTCGGTGAAACAAGATGAACAATGAGGTAGAAAAATAAATACAATTTAATTTGATATAAATCTTGGACTTCAGATAAAATATTAAACAATCGCAGAAATTGGATTTAATTAAATCTTCTTTTATCGTAAGCAATAACATTTGGGACACGAAATAAAAGTAAAATTGAAAAATGCAAATAATAATATGATTATCAGGAGTAAATTTCAAATTGAGGGTAAAAAATAAAAGGTAAAAAAATGGATTTAAATATTTCCACTCTAATAAATTGGGCTTAAATCTATGAACAGATGAATTAAGCTTAAGAGTAAAACCGGAAAAATAATGAAAATTAAGAATAAATGCATAATAATTAAAGCAATTGGATTTATTTTTTTCTTATTGTTCACTAATAAACCTTGTGCTGATGAACAGTAAAAATAGAGAAAACAAATTCGGATATGTTTATCTCCAATAAATTTGAGAATTAGTTGCAATTTTCTTTGCACTGTTTGCGCAAAATTTATGAATGAATAATTATTGAATGCCCTGCAAAAAATGTTTGCCCGAAAATACAAGCGAATGTCCTGAAAATCATTTATTCGAAGTCTGAAGTAAAATTATATAGAAAATACAAAAACAGAATATTCTAAAAATATTTAGCAACATGAAATATGCCGCGGCAGTGGCATGTGTAGGCTTAACTACAATTTTGGGTACACACGGTCCACGGAATGCAAGCATATTCACGATTCCACGTTAAATTAGTGAAGAAGTTACATGATCAGAAAGTTTTTCAAGGCTGTGGGAAATGTATTTACCTCTAAGTGCATCAGTTTTTAAACGTGAGAGGCATGCACCCCCTTCAGGGCAGGGGGTTAAAAAGCAGGTTAGTTTTTCAATCACCTGTATGAATTTCCATTTTAATGTAACACTACAAAAAAAAAAACGGCCTTATAAAGGGTTAATTAATTTCAATATCATGATAACAATTTACAAAGTTTGTTCTCATATACCCGTTCATTTATTTGATGCTCGCAGAAAGCAAGAAGAGGAAATTCTCAAACGAATACAGGAAATGGATTAGCTAATACAACTCCAACATATTTCTGCGGATTTATGATGGAAGGAAATTGCTATCATCATTACTTCTACTCCAGAACAAATTATCTAAGTGAATGTTACTCAGTCAATATGATGAAAGTTATTCTTTTTGTAACGAAGCAATGTTTCACCATACGCAGAAATATCGTTCTGTGGAAGGTTCTTATGGTGGTATTTTGACAAATAAAATATTTTTTACTAGTTACTTGAAATATCTAACGTGCCACTTCAATTTAGTTACTTTGTGAAAGAAGTAACTCATAATAATTTTAGTGCATTCTTTTATGTACATAAAATTGCTTTGGGAAGATATGAATGAATATTAGTTAGAAAGTCGGTTTATTATTATATTCGCACTCGGTGTGAATGCCTCATTACATAGATTTAATTATCTGTCCCTTGGTGTGAATGCACCATTACATAGATTTATTCGTCTTGCATTTGGTGTGAATGCACCATTAGATAGATTTTTTCATCTTGCATTTGGTGTGAATGCAGCATTAGATAAATTTGTTCATCTTGTATTTAGTGTGAATGCACCATTGGATAGATTTGTTCATCTTGCAGTTGGTGTGAATGCACCATTGGATAGATTTGTTCATCTTGCAGTTGGTGTGAATGCACCATTAGATAGATTTGTTCACCTTGCATTTGGTGTGAATGCATCATTAGATAGATTTGTTCACCTTGCATTTGGTGTGAATGCATCATTAGATAGATTTGTTCATCTTGCATTTGGTGTGAATGCACCATTAGATAGATTTGTTCATCCTGCATTTGGTGTGCATACACCATTACATAAAGTACTCTGGCACCAGGTGTGAATGCACCATCCCACAGATTTCGCGTGAACGTTTAACTTTTTATGAAATAAAAGTTATAGATTTTGTATTTTGCGGGATCTGGGTATAACT
This sequence comes from Octonoba sinensis, assembly GCA_038502835.1. Lineage (NCBI taxonomy): Eukaryota > Metazoa > Arthropoda > Arachnida > Araneae > Uloboridae > Octonoba > Octonoba sinensis. The sequence goes on along the minus strand of CM076606.1, from coordinate 7,136,277 downwards.
TTCATGTGCTTCATTCAATATTAGTCACTGTCAATGAGCTTTCTATCTTCTTATATTCAACAAGATGCAAACATTACAAAAGAAAACATTCTTAACAAGAAGTTCCGTCTAGAACTATACGAGCCTACTTTCCCGTATACACCAAATTCAAATTTATAATCTAGCTATCTCTTTCTCTCTCTTTCTTATTTATCATTAGTTCTAATTATTGAAAATATACCTTTTTCAACGGATAATACATATTCATTCACTCACTCATTCATTCTTTCATTTATTCAGCCATGCATTTATTCATTCATTCGTTACCTCATTCAAGTGTTTATTCATTCATTTACGCATTCATGTATTTATTCACTCATTTATTTATATTTTCATTTATTCAATAATTTATTCATTCATTCTTTTCCTCATTCATTTATTCATTGATTTATTCTTTCATTTATTCATTCATTCATTATTTCACTCATTGAGTCACTGAGAAATATCCTTGAAAGTCCCGATCAAAAACTTTCAGAGCAAAATAGGCTCGTAAGTTCTGGATAAACTTTCTATTTCTACATGTTCTACGTTATAAGAGCTTTCCGATAAAGTTTGTTCCAAGCAAATCGGTCCGTTAGATCAGGATTTATATAGGGTTGAAATTTCCCCGTAAGCTCTGTGTTAATTTTTTGAACTGTTCAAAAATGAACAAAAACTATTCAAATCAATATTTCACGCCAAGAACTCCTTTCAATAAGCTTGCAATAGGAACTTGGCTCTTGTGCCCAGAGTTTACAGAATTTGCTTCAATTTTGTCCATAGGCGCTAATGTTAAAATTTTTTGAACTGTTCAAAATTGAACAAAAAATTGTTCAAATCAAAAAGTAAAATATAGAAATGAAATGTCCTCGCCGAGATCTTTCGAATGCAAAAAGAATTTTTCCAATCGGACAATTCGTTCAAAAGTTATTAGGGGGGGACAGACCGACAGACAGACCGACAGACAGACACACTTTTCCCCCATCTCAATACCCTACTTTCAAATTTTTTATTTTTCAATCTTTATTTAATTACTTCACTTATTTTTGACTTTTCTTGATTTTTAACGATATTTTCACGATACCATTAAGCCTTCTTTCATGCTTTATTATTATTTTTTTTTACTTTTACGGGAAAGTAGGCTAAAAACGAAGTCACTTTTTCAATCAAAGTTTTTCTTTCTACCTTTATTCCTTTGAATAGATACAGCTGTTAATAAATAGTGATATTTAAAAGTGTGTGGTTTCCCGTGTACTTTCAAATGCATTGCATGGAATTGTACTATGCTCCGGAGGTATTTTTTGAATATAGTTCCTGTACATAATAAACTTCATTTTCATGAATAATACTCTTTACTTCCTTGTACCAAGTACAGGAAATTTTGCTATCGCGAAAAATTTTGCACTCAAATTTCAGTATAATTTTGCATTTTAATCACAAATTAATCAGTTTGAACAGTTTTTTTTCACAATGTCCGTATGTATGTACATACGAGTAAAAGTGAACGAAAAATGTAATTAAAAATAATGAAACTAAGAAATACTACTTTTCACGTGTGCATGTGACACACGTGCCTATCTTTTTAGTTTCTCAGAAGATATATTATATTTAGTGTAGTACAAGTATGTCATGTGGTGCACACATCAGCTCGATTCATACTAGTTGTGCAGAGGCAAAAACATGTGTCTGCTGTAAAAGGCTATTTTTGTAGGTATCGTGTCTACAGCTACGATTTGTTATTTCTTATCATGGTGCAATGGTCTTTCAGGAGAATGAATTTTTAATGATAGAAAAAAAGCGCCAATTAGATAACGTTTGCCACAAGAGAGCGTGTCAGTTAAGTATATCAATTATGTAGAGCAGAGGTAGTCACACTGAGTGCCGCAGCATGAGGTAAGATCTGCCGTGAGGCGAAACTGATGTCACGTATAGACAGATAGTAGATATATATTATAGACAGTACATATTGTATGTGACTAGACTACTAGGGGGCCGTGAGAAAGATGTAATTTTTCCAAGGATTCCACGACTTGGTACTATGTGGGAATGTCTAGTGTAGATGCATTTGTCGTACGTTGACAACTAGGATTTTGTTGCTGTGCTGTTTGTGTGAAACCAGAACACAGTGTCTGGTTCGAATTCTTTAGAATCACAAAACATATTCCTGAAATAGAAGGTCATTGTATCAATGGTTTGTGAAAGATGTTTTTCTTGTGCTGAGAAACTGCTCGTAAAATTATGAATGTTCGTAAATTTAGCGCGTATGATCGAACACCAAAGGTAGTAGTCTATTCACATGAATTCATAAGATGAGAGCAATTAGCCCATTGGGATATTTATTTTTATTTAGACTGTTTTACGTAAATGAAGAAGCTTTTTTTCACAAATATTTTTTTTACTTTTAACTATTCCTTATGCGTGATTTTTTGTATGTAGCAAAGAAAGATGATTTGAAGTTTTCAATTTTGGTTAGGTCATGAAGCTCATTACAGGTAGTGAGGAAAATGTTTCTGAAAATCGATTAGCAAATACTCTTCAATAACAAAATTACATTTTTTGTCAAGATAACGGTTTCATTTTACTTAACTTAAAAATAATAAACCAATCACAACCTTAAAAATAATCAATTTTGAAGCATTTTATAACTTAATCAAAAATAACAATTAATTATTTTTTCTTTGCATTTACATGTTAATTAGGACAGATATGTTGTAGGAAAACAGTATCTCGTTAAAATTTGCAGTGGAAGTATGTGAGGCATGCCAGAGTGGCGTAGTGGTAAGGCACTGGTCTCGTACGCCGAAGTTCGTAGGACCAATCTGGCCCCAAGTCCGTGGATTTTCAAGATGCAGAAAATCGTCAGGGCCCTTTGTCGTATGATTATGCTACATGATAAAGATCCCTTGAGTATCCGTTTGGCTTGGATACTCTCAGCTAAGTTAAATTCCTAGTGCAGTTTCACATCATTTAGAGTTCAGGTGCCGCCATGTAGGGGAAACAGCGTCAAAATTCTCAAAGTGTCACTAGGACTGAAAAAGTAGTGGCCATACTAACCATTAGAAAGAAAAAAAGAAGTATGTGCGGCATAGAATAAGTTAAAACTTTTTGAGCTTCAGGTTCTTCTATAAAAAGTTTTCCTTCCTTTTCCGTTTTAGTATGCATATATTACATAAGAATTGTCCCAATACTCATGATGCTTATTCTTGAAAGCCATTTACTTTCCACCGGCTGTTGAAGTGTAAAAGAAGTTCCTGTTCCAAGCATCAGATTCACAAGTAGATTTCCCTAAAAGCAAACTAAAATCGAAGAACAACGTAATCTTTCTTATTCTTCAAATATTGGTACTCTTGGGGTCTTCAACAATGTAAGAACATTTATCGATTTCCGTTCCATCGATTTTATTCACTTTCTCTCAATCCGCTCAAATTTTTGTATTTTCTGTTCAGATTGTATTGGAACATGTTTGCCATGTTCATTAACTTTAAATACAGCGGGGAATTTTACTTTTACAAGTATCGATGTGCTATAGTACTTATTGCATGCACCTTTATTGAAAAGTAAGGAATTCTATTGGTTCCATTTCCAGTCTCATTACTCGCTGTTTTGCGTCTTCTTAAAGGTCATTGTATAGAATTTTTATAGCTTATTAGTCCAGGATTTGTATTTGAGACCTAATGCAAGTCAAATGCGTATTTGAAGGGTTGTGCGAAGGCTTCGTAATCAGAGAAGTTTTTATAATTTATTTACGTTTTTTTATGTAGTCTTGTAGAAATTCGATTACAACTTGTAAAATGTTATCTTTCTGGCAAAATTACAATTGAATAAATCCAGCAATAAGCTTGGGCAATCCACGGAAAACGGAGTTTTACGTCTCACACGTGACAGCCATGTTTCATTTAAATAGCATCAATTTAAAAAGATAACGAGGAAACATATTTTGCTTAAAGAATCACACAGGTTAGCGTGATTTATTAATATATTTTTTTTCCTTTACCATTTCAATTATTATAATTATTACTTTTTCAATGAAACATATTTGTCTTGTGGGAAACAAAATTCCGTTTCTGTGGATTGATCCATCTTATTATCGGCTGTTACGTGTGGGGGACATGAATGTCTCTTTTTCCATGGAAAGGTTCGACGTCGTTCGTTTACACAACATTCCGTTTTCCGTGGATTGACCCTACTTATCATCGGCTGTTACGTGGGGGGGGGGGGGGGCATGTCTCTTTTTACATGAAAGGGGTTAATGTCGTTCATTTGTAAATCTGGGGGTTTACAGCATTCGGGTACATTTTGGAGCTTATTGGCTGCATCAAATATCTAGTGAAGAAATTAACCCGGATCTCGGGAAGGGCAGGGGGAGGGAGGACAAAATGCGCTACTTTTATGTAGATTTTGTTAGTGCAGTTTCATGAATAATTGACGGAGAAGAGAAAGTAAGTTCACACCAATTGAGTTCAAATTTAAAAAACGTCCAACCACATTAGGAAAAGACTTTAAAATATTCTGCTTAGTTTTATTATGATACTTGCTTATACATTCAGTTTCATCCAGACATGACTTTTATTAATGCTTAGACCGATCATAATATAAAAACAAAAATCATAAAATTGCCAAACTTTGCTATTTGAAAGAAGAAAAAAGTTTTGAGAGTATTATAATTTTATGATACTGAAGGCAAAAAAAATGTCCGATGGTGCATTCATATGAAAGGCGACGGAAACATTTTGTGTCTGTCGGAATAGACCGTTGCTATTGTTACCAAAATAGCAATGAGGATGTATTTGCTTCATAGCGCAAGCAAGAAATAACGATCGTCAGGGGGAAATTCACTTCTAATGACAAATCAGTCAACACGAGGCTGGTGCTATTGAATTACCTAGAACTAATGACGAGCAGTGAAATCTTTAGTTGATATCGCTCGTCTCTATACCCATTGGTATGAAGAAGACTGAACGTAACGCTAGTTGCAAATAATTTAAAAATGACGTCATTAGAATAAAGAAAAGTCAATTTTTTTGGCAATTATGACTTTAAAAAAAATGTTGAATATTCATTTCTATTTAGATCTGATTGAACATAAATTATAATCTTTCATTAATATTGAATTTATTAAATAATTGGTAATGGAAAGTGCACAAAAAAATCTCCTTCTACACTACTTCATTTCTAGTATAAACGTTTCAGCACAAAGTAGCACTTCGCCTATCTCAATTACTGTTATTGTATTTATTCATGAAATTCAGTCAGCTTCGATACGCTTTCGAGCATAATTACCACAATAACTCTAATCTACAATTAAATATTAATTTGATTACCGTCGTCTTATCGATTGTGGGACATTTACTGGGCAAATTTAAGTTAGCGATTCCGGTAAGGAGAATATTTGTTTACTAATTAATTCTCAGTTATTAAAATATTGGCTTGCTTGCGAAATGTAATGTGACCACATGTTGCTGAAATAATGATAACATCAGCAAGTTTTATTGTAAACGTGGCATCGGGAGGTTCAGTAAAGTGTAAGTCTAGTCTAGTGTAGTAGTGGTATGTGCATAATGCATCATTTCTTTTAAAATTCAGTCAATTCTCGTTATCTCAAAAACAAAACAAAACTAACAGAATGATTATCAGCAGATTTATTTTGAGGTTTATCAGTGGATTGTATTGAGGTTTATCAGTAGATTTATTTTTAGGTTTACCACTAGATTTATTTTGAGTTAGTCTGAAGTTCTGCTTTTTATATAGAAGTTTGGTAAGACCTCATGTGATGTATGCTGTTCAGTTTTAGCCTCCTTGTATCTAAAGAAAGATATTATCTTATTAGAAAGAGTTCAAAGTTTAGTAAAGAGTCCTTCAGGTTTAATCCTTTTTCACTAAGTGGCAGCTAATAATGGAAGTCCCCCGCTCTTTTCTTTTCTTTTTTTTTCTAAATGTTTTCAGTGAATGTGAGTAAATAAAAGTCATTTAATATGCACCTATGGGTGTGCCACTGAAATTCCTTTTCGTGCCACGCACAAGCACGCGTACCATAGGTTCGCCATCTCTGCCCTAGACTAACCTCGAAGTAAGGGGAAAATACTATTTTAACACGTTGACGGACCCTTGCGTCTACAGCCCTCAAAGCGAAGTTCACTATGCGGCAGGATGGCAATAGCCGTAAAAAACGAAACGGTCTTTTTTAGACACCACGGCTATAGCGGCACAAATATGCATTTACCGGCGCACAAGTAGAAGCCTAGTGTCATGTTTTGGAAACAATTTTTAGATTGAATTTTGTTTTCCATCTGTTACACGACTTGCAGCTTCAGTATGCACAGGTTGCGAAGGGAGTAGTGTGATCACGTTTTCTCTTGAATTTGAGTTGTTATTGATACATTTAACTACCGCCATCATCCCATTCTTTAGTGTATAGAGTCCGCTAGCGCCATGACGGTTATAGCCGCAACCTAATTAAAGGTGCTGAATTAATCAAAATTAATTTTATTTAAGCAGACAGAGTAAACTATACTTCTAACATTCTAAAAATTACAAAAACATATAGTGTTAATTTTTGCACTTCACTTGTTCCTACTGTCCGTCGATGTGATAATAGGGGCTGTAGGCATTTGGAATGATATGACTCAAGCAACCATTGCTCGCCAATGGGGTAAATAGTTTTAAATGGGATCTTTATCTTGATTAGATATTGATAGAGTGATTTGGACGAAACCTATTTAACTTGAACCCACAACCTGATGCTAGTCGTCCATTTTTTATTTATTATTGCACTTGTGCTTGAAAGGAAGAGATAATACTTCGGACCGTCGAAAATTCAAGTTATCGGATTGCTATGAAAATTATTTTGGCTAAAGTGTGTACCTCAAGTAAGTACATCACATAAAAACGCACACTAAACTAAGCACTTAAAATTTCTATCCAAAACAGTTCAATGTGCGTTATCTTTTCTTTTTGCAACAATTATTTTTCAAATTTGAAATAGCTTAAAATGTTTTTATGGTAGTGTCTGATATCTATTGAATAATTGCCCTCTTTACATTTTTAGGAAAGGTTAGTTTTTAAGTTGTCCCAACAAAAGTTAGGTAGTGGTCTTGTAAAGAGGAAATAATGCAACAGGCTATTGGAGTTTTAGGTGAGATGGCATTTTGAAAAAAGGAGTTTTGCGGGTTTGGGACTAATAACGAGCAAGAAGGGAAATAAATAATTTGGAATATTAAATAATAAGGCAGGAAAACTTCGCGTCAGAAAGGTAAAATTACATTCAAAAGTAATAAAGGTACAGACACTTTTTTTTTTGTAGATGCCAGAAAATCAAGATGTCTTCCAGTTAGTGCGAGTTGATTGCATTAGAATAATTGTTCAGCTATTTGTGATAATAGTTTCTTTTCAAAGATGTTGAAGATCATCAAACAACAACGTGAAACGTACTAAAGCTAATCATAACGGCATCGTAAATGTTTTATCTGGTTTAAAAAAAAACAACCTTTATTAAAATTTTTCCTTCCTGAAAAAACGAAAATTATGTAGATATTATGGAAGGAAAAAGTGGTATTGTGAAGAAGTTCAGTGGTTTTCGGCAAGATAGGACTTACGTATTTTCTCAGGAGTCATGCATCACGGCAGTAAAGAAACTAAGCGCAAAAAAACTCGTAAGGACTTTTTTTTTTAACAGCGAATGCAAATTGTATCTATGTGCTTGGTTGAAAAATTATTCATTGCCTTGACTTTAATAACACTTTACGAAAAGCTACACACATTCGACGTTTTCAAAAATATATTTAGCAGTAATGAAATGCAAATAACTCTCGCCTCAAAATATTTGAATAATTCTTATCAACCGGAAAATAGCAACTTTCTAAAACGTATTACATTTTTGACAAAATTTTTTTCCCGGCGAGTGGTTTCTTGTCAATTAATGGTAGGGATTGCTTCGTTCACAGAAAGCAGGCACGTTCTACGTTTCTTATAAAGATATGTGAATGATGCTAATATAATATATGTGATGCTAATTTGTTTATATGATACGTTCAGTCTTTAAAATTATATCAGGTATTAATAACGAAAATTAAATTTAATTCTTGAATAAAATTCGGACTCAAATTTAAATGTAATCTTGTTTCTTGAATACAAAGACATTTTTCTGCTTTTTCTACTAAATCCGACTCATCACACTGAAAAAATTCTGCATAGGTACAGAAAGGAGCTTGAGTATTTCTGTAATTTTATAAAGAATTAGTTTCAAATAAATTAATCAACTTTCTTGATAATAGTTTCTAAATAAAATTCTTTTTCCGCACTCTACAATTACAGAGAAAGATTTGTTAAAATACATAAAACTGAAAATACTTGAGATTTGTAACTATCAGCTTAAAAATTGTCATAAATGCACAAATAAATTGTTGGCGTACTGATTATTGCTTGCTTTAGTAAGCACCTTGGCCCCGGATAATACACCGCGCTCCGAGGCTTCTTTGAAAAAGTGATCTAAGGTACAGGAATTACTAGTAACTTCGTGCACCGAAAATAGCAATTCATTCCATTCACAGATAGTGACACATTATCTGTAGCTATCAATTTCCGTAATGTTCTCCTTTTTTAGCCTACTTTCACGTAAAAGTAAAAAAAATAAAATAAAAAAGCATGAAAGAAGGCTTAATGTATCTTGAAAATATCGTTAGAAATCAAGAAAAGTCAAAAATAAGTGAAGTAATTAAATAAAGATTGAAAAATAAAAAATTTGAAAGTAGGGTATTGAGATGGGGAAAAAGTGTGTCTGCCGATCTGTCAGTCTGTCCCACCCTAATAACTTTTGAACGAATTGTCCGATTCGAAAAATTCTTTTTGCATTCGAAAGATCTCGGCGAGGACATCTCATTTCCATATTTTACTTTTTGATTTGAACAATTTTTTGTTCAATTTTGAACAGTTCAAAAAATTTTAGCATTAGCACCTATATGTGAAAATGAAGCAAATTATGTAAACTCTGGGTACAAGATCGAAGTTCGCATGAACGAGCTCACTGGAATAAGTTCTTGGCGTGAAATATTTATTTGAACAATTTTTGTTCATTTTTGACCAGTTCAAAAAAAATTAACATACCGCCTACGGAGAAATTTCAATCCTATATAATTCCTGATCTAACGGGCCGATTTGCTTGGAACAAACTTTATCGGAAAGCTCTTATGACGTAGAACATGTACAAATAGAAATTTCACCCAGAACTAACTAGCCTATTTTCCTATGAAATTTTTTGATCTAGATTTTCAAGAATATTTTTGAATTAATGAATGATTAAATGAATAAGCAAAAGAATGAATTAATAACTGAGTGAATAAATACATGAATGACTGAATAAATGAGTGATTGAATGAATATGCATTAACCGTTGAAAAGATATATCTGAAGCAATTAAGAACTTAAGCTAAACGAGAAAGAGAGAGAGAGAGATAGCTAGAATATAAATTTGAAGCTGGTGTATACGGGAAAGTAGGCTCGTATAGTTCTAGACGGAGCTTCTTGTTCTTCTTAGTAATTTTCTTCGTTAAAGACTTTGAAGTTTCCTGTTTTTAGCTTTCTGCAATTTTACGTAAAACTCCGGATAAATGATTTCTGGGAGATTCTCGTGTATTGTCGTGTATTACAAACACTTTTTACAGTGCACAGTTGTTTTACTTTTATACCTAAAAAGTAAGAGTTTAGGACCTTTGCACATGATGCGGTTGCAGTAGTTTTAACGTGCGTCAAAATTACCGTGCGGTAGTAAAATACAGAGCAATCTGCTAAAGCAGTCACATGCCACCGCGCGGTGAAATCGAGGCTACCGCTCGATGAGACATTTCTCTGACTGACGCTTGTTAAAAGTGCGGGATGACATTCAAATACAAAAGTGACGACTAGTAAAGGGCACAGTGCCCAGCTGACTGGTCCTAATCCATTTAACAATCCCCAATAAACATCAAGAGCCTTCTTAAAAGTTTTTATCCCACTGCAAGTAACAGTCGCTTCCGATAAGCTATCCCAATTGGCTACAACCCTATTGAAATAGCCATTTTTCCTAATTTCAAGATTCGCCTGAGATTTGAAACGCTTAAAGCAAAGACTTCTGATTCTACCTTTTAAGGCATAACCGCACCCATCAACATTTCCTGTTTTAATGAATTTAAACGACTGAATCATGTCCCCTCTAATTCTCTTTTGCTCTGGACTATACATCAAGGCCGTATCCAGAGGGGGGGGGGGGCGACGCCCCCCCCCCCGAAATCCCGAAATTTTTCGCAATATAGCATATATTCCTCTATGATACTTTCCTCAACATAAGTGTTTCAAAATCAGGGCATCCCCCGAAACAAATTTCTGGCTACGGCCTTGCTATACGTATTGAACCTTATAAGGCTAACCTCATAATCAAAGTTTGAGGGACCAGTTACCAACCTAGTAGCCCTCCTTTGAACCCTATCCAATAAGGTTGTTATTGTTGTCGTATCCTCGCGCGAAGCGAGGAAGAATGGGTGCACTGCTCCTGAGTCTGACGGGGCCCTTAGAGGCAGGAGTCCGACTTCCGCCCCTTTATATGTGGTCTCCTCATTTTTTGAACCAGCTCCCAGATGAGAGACCGTCACCTGGGGTTGGCACCCCCAGAGGTATCGTTTCACTTGAAGGACATTGGAGCCGCGCCCTATTTAACGTGCACCAGCTCCCTTTAGCGTACACGGCCTCACAGGAACCAGCCGCGAGAGGTTGTCACCCTCCCAAACACTGGCTTAAGTAGATGTTGCTTCACTTTCGGTGTTCTACGGGAACCGAGCTTCTGCCGACTGGTCCACTGCGGAACTTTCTAGTAAGGTGATATCCTCTTTTAGATAAGGAGACCAAATTATAACAGCATACTGCAAATGAGGTCTTACCAAACTTCTGTATATACTGGCAATACAACTACCTTGCAATATGTTGGAGCGCACACATAATGTGCTGTGGTTTCAACACCAAAGAAAATTGGAAAACGGTCGCAAATTTGAAGAATTCCTTAATATTTTTCTGTCTTTCCTTTTAAAAGGGATCTCGAGCAACCACTTTTTTCAGCTGCTCTTTCCGAGCTCTAAATACGTGCTCAGGCTCCAATCCGTGTGGAGCGGAGGTTATAATGTTAATAAATTCTCTTTTTTTAAGTTAATTATTTTTTTTACATGAGTAAAAATTAATACTATATAAAAAAATATGTGTCCGTAATCGAGAGGTGATCGCAAAAGAGGTTTTATTGTCTTATAATGACCATACCTTTGAACGGAAAGGGTGGGGTGGGGAAATGAAGTTACATGTTACTTTCAAAACTACAACTTTTTAATTAAAAAAACTTTGGCGCATACTCTCATGATTTAACGCATAGGGCAGACCTGTCATTTAGGGGGGGGGTGAGCAGGGGTAATTTCCTCCCCCCACCGGGTGGCTTTGAGAATGTAATGTATTTTTGTGTATTTCAATGTGTATGTATGTTATTGTTTTTTCAATGCAATGTAAAAGGCGTACGTACCTTTAACCCCCCCCCCCCCCGGGAAAAGTTTAAAACGACGGGCCTAGTATGAGGTGTAAAACATGTTTAAATGCCTCTTAAAATCGGATGAACCCAATATTATCTGTGTCTTTCTGTTTTTAGTTTATGTCAACGATAAAAGTACCTAAGACACATCATCATTTACGACTTTATAGGCTACATCGGAGCTGATATTGAATAAAAAATGAAAAATAGCAAAGCAACGGTTCGGCTAATACTTTTAAATGTTTTCAAGACTGGTGTCATTAAAAATCAGCTAATATCAGCCAAACCTGGAAACCGTGATTAAAAGACTTCTGAATTAATTTCGAGAGCTATCTGACCTAACACCTGCCTACTGCATCATGTATTTCGTCGCGTGATAGAACAAACGCAAATGCTTCATGTGTACAAAACCTTAAGTTTAGTAAAAACTTTAATTAAATTTAACTACTTTAACATACTTTCTTTCGCAAAAGCTTAGTAAGTTAACTTCAAATTAAGTTTTAGTAAATTTTTGTTTGAAGGGGGAAAAAGAAAGAAATAGAAAGAAAGAACTTAAACGCAGAAGAAACATGGATGAAAATATCAACAACTGCATTGAAATTCTCCCTATAACTCATCGAAATTTGTCTTTTTTCCAACTTTCCCAAAGTTCAGTTTAAAAAAATTACTTTGAAGCAATTTCCGAACTCTAGATTTCTGCGATTGTTTCGGTCTCGATCATGCAGAAAAATTGCGCCAGCAAAAGAAACTGGGCAAAAAATAATTTTTTAGTTCTCTTTTTCGAGGATTTTTTTTATCAATTTTTAATTTTCCTCTGAAAACTTTTGAAGTCCATTTCATTACACGATTGAGCATTCATTCACTTTTTATAAGTAGAACTATTTCATTAAAGACATTCCGATTGGGGGAAAAATTATATTCAACTATTTAATACTGTTGATCTGGGTGAGACTTGGAACTTATCAAATAAATATTGTAGGACACAAGGCGTCATTAATCTTTAAACAATAAAGAACGAAATATATATACTACATTTTTTTACTTCTATTCTTACAATGGGTCAATGAAGTTTCAACTTTAAATTCCCATTCTGTCGGGAAAATGACGACTAGAATCCAAATTTGGATAAAGTGGAACACTTTTGATAATGTAAATAACATTTCATAGGACATTAGCGCAAATAACAACAAGAAGTTCCGTCTAGAACTATACGAGCCTACTTTCCCGTATACACCAAATTCAAATTTATAATCTAGCTATCTGTTTCTCCTTTAGCTTTAGTTCTTAATTATTTCAAATATACCTTTTTCAACGGATAATACATATTCATTCACTCAATCATTCTTTAATTTATTCAGCCATTCAGTCATTCATTCGTTTACTCATTCATGTCTTTATTCATTTATTTACTCATTCATATATTTATTCCCTCATTTATTCATTCTTTTCCTCATTCATTTATTCATTGATTCATTCTTTCACTCCTTCATTTATTCATTAATTCATGCTTTCACTCATTCATTTATTCATTGAGAAATATCCTTAAAAATCGCGATAAAAAATTTTTTATAGGAAAATAGGCTCATTAGTTCTGGGTGAACTTTATATTTGCACATGTTCTACGTTGTAAGAGCTTTCCGATAAAGTTTGTTCCAAGCAAATCGGTCCGTTAGGTCAGGATTTATATAGGATTGAAATTTCCCCGTAGGCGGTATGTTAATTTTTTGAACTGTTCAAAAATGAACAAAAACTGTTCAAATTGATATTTCACGCCAAGAGATTCTTCCAGTAAGCTTCTTCATTGGAACATGGATCTTGTACCCAGAGTTTACATAATTTGCTTCATTTTCGCCCATAGGCGCTAATGTTAAATTTTTTTTGAACTGTTCAAAATTCAACGAAAAACTGTTCAAATCAAAAAATAAAATATGGAAATGAGATGTCCCCGCCGAGATCTTTCGAATGCAAAAATAATTTTTCGAATCGGACTATTCGTTCAAAAGTTATTAGGGGGGGGGGGGGACAGACCGACAGACAGACCACCAGACACATTTTCCCCATCTCAAAACCCTACTTTCAAATTTTTTATTTTTCAATCTTTATTTAATTACTTCACTTTTTTTTTGACTTTTCTTTATTTTTACGATACATTAAGCCTTCTTTCATTCTTTATTATTATTTTTTTGACTTTTACGTTAAAGTAGGCTAAAAAGGTATATTTCCGTTGAATTATTTACAAAATTTACGCTAAGCCGCAGGCAGCACTAGCCTATCACTAGCAACAGTACTAAGTCAGACCTCTGGGAGAGATGCCATAGACTTACAATTAAGCGCGAGCTAATCCCCAAAACAATCTCAACTGGTCTGCAAAACTGTCACTTTGTCTGTATATCACTTTTTTTTTTTTTTTTTTCAAAGAACCTGGGAATTATGGACCTGGAAATGTTCTTAGAGCTGTCTCGATTTTTTCTGGAGACATTGAATTTCTTCGCCAAAATTTGCTCCAAGTTTCGCCAAATCATCTATGTGATTGCCAGTTTTATGGCAAGACATAATATAAATAATGTACATAAGGTGCATGAATAATGCATCTTAATAAATTGTATGCATTCCGTAAAAGATGTTTCTTTGTCAGCGAAGTGCCAATGCCGGAAAAACAAGATACCTTCACTACTCTGTTGTAAAGTTGGAGAATGATGAATGAAACGCTAATGAGTTTCTCATTAAACACGTAATAGATGGTAAAAAGTAGAGGTTCGTTTTGTTCGCCTTTTTTTATTCGCTTGGCCTATTATATTGAACTTTAATGCCAACTGTCATTCTCATTTGATCGTTGCTTTTACTTAGTTGCATTTAATGAAGCGTTAAATTTTGTAGTGGCTTGTTTTATTTTTTTGGCAGTTAGTTTATGTTTTAATCAACTTTTTATCTTGCTAATCGCACCACTTAAAAATGCTTTAAGGGACCTATAAAACTGCAAAATAATCTTCAAATCATCAGATTCTATGGAACTCTGTCTAAAAATCGCAAAACATTCTAGGGTTGTGCAAATGCAAAATGTCGCCAAATAAGGAAATCGTGGGTCACCAAAAGCGATAACTCGCTTTATCACTAATTTTCTGTTACCAATAACACTACTTCATAAATTTTATTTTTTGGTTTACGCTGATTTCCTCTTCGAATATATAAAACTGGTGAAAATGAGTGATATCTGAAACTAATATTGTATATTTGATATTATACTATTAAATTTTCCAAATGCTACAAATCTCGTACGTCATAAATCTTAAAGGTTAGCCACACTATTTCTGAAAAGCTATGGTTTAAAAAAACTAATTCCATTAATTTTCAACAATACAAAACTAATTGGTAAGCACTCACCTATAATATAAAACTAATGAATTGCATAATAATAAATAAAATTTCTTCCGTCAGAATCTCAAAAATTGAAAGGTTTCAAGAAATCTCATAGAAAGAAACTAATATATTGATAAAATTTCTCGTCTGCAATGCAGATGTTGGAAATTTTACAACTTTTTAAAGGCTTTCAAACAAGAAAAATTGCTAATATATTAGGCGAACGCTCCTTACTTTACGCCTACAAATCAAAAAGAAACATATCTTCTCCTTTCTACTTCATTACGTTCTGACACAGCAATAAAGTGGTCAACATAAAGTTCGTACAAATGGCAAAAGTGTCGACAATAATTCAGGTAGGTAAAAGGAACTGGAAAAGGAATTTTAGTTTTATCCCGACTAGTTGCTGGTTTTGTTTTTTATGCGATAAATGTATTGCTAATTAATATTACTTCTAGCCTTTAAATAAAAAAGAATTTTCTTGCATAGTACGTGGAAGAGTTGTGTTAAATATGAGCGTTTTTGAATGAATTATTGAATATTAGGACGCAGTGAAAAAAAAATTTAAAAGGTCATAACAACTGAAAGCTGCATTTTTATTGAATACTAGCGGTACCCGCACGGCTATGCCCATATTAAGAAATGAAAAGACCAGTCGATTCGCCGTTGTGTATATAGCTATAACTTCTTAAAGTGTAAATTATGTTATTTTATTAAAGTGCATTTCACATCATTAAAAATTAGCCGCCCATGGTAATCAACCAGAGATCCTACACATTTAAGCGACTTTTTTACAAAACACACAATAAAAAATGGAAAAACGAAAGAAAGAAATGAAACAAAACAAAATGAAAAAGAAAACATTTAAAAGAAAACGCATTTTGTTTGTTTAGTTCAAGTACCCACACAAAAAGGACGATTATAATCCATTATAATAGTTTTAATTAATACATTTTCATTATAATTACTATTTATCTATTATTCATTGACGGCAAAACACAAAGACGAAATTTTGTAGCTTGCAGAAACTAACAGCAGCAAGAAAAGTTTTGAAAGCGGAAAAACCCTTTCATCTGAGTCCAAGTAGGCAAATAACATGTTTGCTAATTCACTGGTGAAAAAACAATTAAGTAAATAAAAATATAAATAGCAATAATAAGTTGGAATGACAGAAACCTCTATAAAGGATAACATTTCTTTAAAAAACCCTTGTGCAGTATTTTAATTCGTTTAAAAAAAAGAATAATCAAAAATTAAAAAAAAAAAAAAAGAAAAAAGAAAATTAATTATAATTAAAAATCGGCTTCTCCACAAAATGATAAAAACCTCAAGAAATAAATATTAATTCGTTAGAAAAGAAAAGGATCATAAGCCAGTCGGTATTCAATTCCATGGTAACAATTCAAATAAAATTAACGTTAATTACCGTGAAAAAATAATTTCGAACACCAGAAAAAAACGCTTATAACTGCTTTTCCAGTTAATTTAGAGGCTTCGAATTTTAGCACGAAGAGCAAAACTCTTTCTGCGACAGTTTTTTACGCGCTTTTCAACGGTATCAAGCTCGAAAGGATGCGATAATTCCTTCGCGTAGAAAACGACTATTTTATGAAACTTTTGGCTATAAATTGGAATAAAAAAAGAACAAATTCGAATTTCAGAAAAAACTCTCCGAGGTGCACACCCCCATGTTCCAAACTAATTTCGTGCCAAATTTCATGAAAATCCGACTGACGGTCTGGGCCCTACGCCGGACACAGACAGACAGCTAGACACACACACACACACATACTTACGGCTTTATTATAAGTAGAGAGTAGAGAAGAGAGCTACCTAATTTCAGAACCTTTGGGATGTGGTCGACTTTTGTCCCAAAGCGTCATAAAGCTTATTATGCATAATTATCTCTCACTCCTAATGTCCAATAGAGAAAAAAAGTTGAGATAAATTTTATTTAAGGGTAAAAATTTAAAAAGTGAAGTCTTAAAATTATCAGAAAATGTCTTCAAGCTTAAACTTTTCATTTTAATCTGGCATTGTAATGGACGCTCAAGGTATTTTCATGACTCATTAAATTTGGCTCAAATATAAAAGAAAACATTTAATTATTTTTTTTCACAATTGGATATTAAGAATGACTATGCATTATATTACTTTTAAAATGTTTTCCGAATGCTATGACATTTTAGTGAAAAATGGAGCCTTAAAAATGTATTCCGAAAATTCTTAAAATGGGAATTTCTGTTATTAAACACAAAACAGAGCTGTTAATTAAAACCCCGCTATTGCATTAAAAAAAGTTTCTCATTATTATTATTATTACTATTATTACTATAAAAAATTTTTTTTTTTAATTGTTGCACATTATTTCACAATGCACATCATATAACTTTCCCATCCCATTTCTTCTTTGTTTCTCCATAACACCTGTTCACAAATATTTCACTATGATCCTCCTTTTAATATTCTGCATCTTAAAAGATCCGATTTCATAAAAGAACAATCAATTGAATATATAAAAAAAATCTAGTTCAAAATGGTTTTGATAATAGAAAACCAATTAGCATGAGCTGGTATTTTAGATAATTCCTCAAAAAGATGTTCCAAATTAAACAGAACGGACATTGTTAATCCTATTATAGCATATAAGCAGAAAATAAAATTTGAAAAATTTTATTCTTAAAAAATCAGTTTGTTACAAAGTTGTTCAATTGCTTTATTTTTATGATCAACATACTTTAGAAAAATGATTAACATTCTTTTATTATTATTTTTCAACAGTTCGCATTATATTTTACTGGATGAATCCTTTTGTGTGTTGTTCTAATTAGTTTTCACTATATATATATATATATGTAAACATAAATATATATATACATGTATATATAAGTTTTAAGTCATGTACTTGCTTGGATGTAATCAGAAATCCATTAAATAATAAAAAAAAAGACATAGTAATGATAATACCACTTTTTTTTTTTTTGTAAATTTAATGATACTGTAACAAAATAGTCCGTAAGAGAACAAGTAATCTATGTTTTTGTGCTGCTTAAATGCGTAGAGAATATATTTGTTTCTCGTAGGGATTCTACTAAGTGAACTTCTATTTCGTGGTAACACTTAAACTCAATCAATGGGTGTTTTTTTTTCTTTTAGAAATTCATTGAGAACTTCTGTAAAACGGTCTTTCTAGAAAGAGAGATTTCTGTGAAATGTTGGATACGCATTAGAAAAAGAAATAATCATGTTATTTTGAATAGCTACCTTAAAAAGAAATAGAACTCCATCCTTGCTTGGGCTTGCCAAAGCTAGAATCGTGTTTCTTTTTTTAGCACGAGAAATAACAATTATGAACAGCAATTAAACGAAAAACGTTGGAACTTTTAGGTTGAGAAATTAAAACAAATGAAAGGGGGCAATACAGTGCTATGAGAATTATTTGTCTAGATAACAATGTACGGTCGATGTACGGTCACATCAGATACTTAAAAAGAGCACATACTTAATTTTCACGCATTTACTACACTCTATAGAAACGTTTCTTTTTAGCATTAACCAATTTTTGCACATTTCTTTTCGTATGTCAGTTTGAATGAGATAATTTTTCAAAAAAGAGGGATTTTTTTTTTTCATTTATTGAACAAGTAAAAATTATCTTACTCTACTGGCACTTATGCTTCCAGAAAAGGAAACAGGAAATACTTCTTAAATGATCCCGGCTTTAGAAAACTCGGAGAGATGGATCTACTATGAAAAATGGCTTTCATTCTCATTCTTTATCTGCTTTACAAACTGTCAAGTAAGCTACAACACCGTTAACATATCTCAACAGTGTTCGAGATTTTGCTAAAGTTGCCGATAAGAATGACCGTGTTTGGATGCACGGGAAAAAATGCATTTTTCAACTTAATGTAAGATAAATTATGCTGTGCAGCTTTTGAAATATTGTAAGAAAAATGATCGATAAAAACCTCGAGGAATTTTTGTACCTAAAAAGTTTGGGTAAAATTCGTCAATAAAAGCTTTGTAGAGGATTACCTTAATGCAAGTGACATTTTTGAATGCACACTGTTATAATGTTTTGCCCGAAAATAATTGAGAACCACCTGGGGGGAAATCAATTATCCGAAGTCTGACGTAAATTACAGACTTAACAAGACGTTCCGTCTAGAGCTATAAGAGCCTACTTTCTCGTATACACCAAATTCAAATTTATTATCTAGCTATTTTTTCAGAATTCGAACCATCAATATATTTTTCAGTTACGTATTAATAATCTTCTGCGTTGTAAAACTTAATCTCATTTTAGACAAATTAATGGAGGCAATCCACCGCTAGAGGGACTCATGAGCGATCATCGTTGTCACGTGATATCCGCTCTTTGTTTACTAAGATTTTCAATTGAGTTCTACGTAGAGTTCAGAAGGCAAAATTAGTTATCTTAAAATTAATTAGACTATTTTCACAGCTTTTTCTGGTTATAATCCAGTATTTACATTTAATTTAATCATTATAAAAGAAATTTTTTAACTATTACAATACTTGTAGTGTTTTATTTAGTGTTAATTTTATGTAATGTAGAAGAACTTTTTTTAGTTCCAGTTTTTAATTAAATTTGTCGAACTCGAAGTAAAGCTTCCTTTGTGTACATTTCTTTCATCGCTGCCACGTGACCAATGACGTTGCTTGACTTGCCTCCATTCCACGCGCAATCATTATTATTGATATGCTTACTAATGTCATTAAAAGTTCAGAAATGAAATTTTAAATTTGATCTACAACGTAAGGGCTTTGTTTCTGAAGCGCAACAGTGTAAGTACATGTGCTTTTGTACTGTAGCGTGGCATGTGACAAAGGGGGGTAGGGGGTATGTTGAAATGTGACATTTTGTGACGGGGGGAGGGGGTTCAAATATATTGAAAAAAAAAGCGCGACATCATTTATAAACGGTCCCTAGGTAGCATTGTTACTCACGATAATTTGGAGAGTACTTGTTCACCAAAAGCATGACCCCCGATTTATTACGACTCCTTTCTGCCAAATTATTACACGGGTTTCTTCCATTTTTGTCAAGCTTAAAAATACGTAAATAAAATTTATTTTAAATTTCATTTCCCCTTCCCGATACCTTGCTCGGCGCGGGCTTCAATGCTCTAATATACCCTAGCATGTGGGGTCCATAACCGAAATAATTCCTAAATGAAAATAATTAATTAATTAAAATGGAATTTGGTGCAAAAGAAGCGACTGCATTCAAAGAACATTCTGAGAAGGGCGACAGTTGAAATATCGGCACTAAAGGGCACAATGTAGCATATGAAATAGTGAGAACCTCCTGTTAAATTTGGCACACTGCCACCGGGTCAGTAGAAGGACGCGGGC
Organism: Octonoba sinensis; assembly: GCA_038502835.1. Lineage (NCBI taxonomy): Eukaryota > Metazoa > Arthropoda > Arachnida > Araneae > Uloboridae > Octonoba > Octonoba sinensis. Next base: position 7,115,987 of record CM076606.1, on the reverse strand, counting down.
GACGAAACGGAAGTGAATCGATCGCTTTTGACCCAAATCGAATTGTACTGAACCGAATGCTTTTTTGTTTCGAACGATTTCTGAAAGTTGAACTCGCGGGAGCGACTTTTTTTTTCGCGCGATGTTACACACTTTCCTATTCAGGATTCTAAAGTGGGAATCATTTCCCACAAGGAATGTCCAAAAGTATAATTCATTTATTCGTTTTTTTTTACAATCTTACAATCAGTGATATTTGGTTTTCATTCCTGAGTCATTTTCTGTGTGTGTAACAATATTTTTATGTTTAGACGAGCAATGAAAGTTCTACTCAAATTACACTGTTACAAATATTTCACGTTTTTACAATTAGTTTTACACTAAAATGTTTAAAGCTAAAGACTTTGAGAGCTATACATTACATCAGGGTTAGGGTTCCCTGGAACGCAAGGGTTCTGCAAGAAATGAAGAGGATTAATTGCACTAGTTTTCTCTAAAGTTAAAAAAATACATACATAATTAATGATATTTTTATTTGGGGACACAAGGTGATGTCTTATTTTTAGTAACATAGGCCATATCAAATGTTAAGGCATTTCGGTTGGTAGTTATGATCATGAAGCAGTTTTCGAATTAATGATCCAATCTGGCAGAAAATAAATCTTTAATATTTTATCTGAATTTTGTCAGCAAAATGCTATTATCAAACTGATTTATATATTACTTAAGCATATTAAGTGCTACCTGACATGTCGGGGTTTGCGCGGCGTAACATTACATCATTCCGAGGCCAAGTGATACATGTCCAAAATTCTGTTGTAAATATATAAGGGGAAATCTTTTTGAAAACATCCCAATTAGAAGATGGGCAACAGTCCTTAAAAATCCGATTTAAGCAGTAAAACTCATTAAAAACCATGATTACATTTAAAAAAACATCCTCTCAAAATTCCTTTTAGACCAACAATAACAGTTTGTAAAATCCACATAAAATGCCAACAACAGTTCATCAAGATTGCCATTAGACTAAGGGCAGCAGTAAATACAATGAACATATGCACCAGGATAATTGTTCCAAAAGAATATCAAGAGTCCGTAAAAACCCCAATTACAATATAGACAACACCACATCTAAAAATTCCTATCAGAATAAGATTAGTATTTTCTTTAAAAATGTCCATCAGATGAAGAACAACGGTCCCTGAATATTTCTACTACAATAAAGAAAAAAATCCTTAAATCCCCCATTTGAATAAAGACAACTATTCCTTCATAAATATCCCTATTAGAATAAGGACAGCAGTCCCAAAAAATCTCTATTAGAATAAAGACGTCAGTGACGAAAACTACAGACGTTTAAGAACTACTGTCCCTAAAATGACCAACAGTCATAAAATCCCTATCATAATAAGGACACTAGTTCCTAAAAATCCCGCTTGCAAAATCGTCAAAACATTTCCTGAAAAAGTCAATTAAAATAGCACTTTTATAAAATTAGGCTAAAAACGGTAGAAAGAAAAGCTATATTTTCAAAGGCAAATAAACATGCACATTTAAGTTAGAAAATGTTCTGTACTGCACCAATACTAAAGTGGGAAATTTAAATTGATAGAAAGATATAACTAAATTCTGTCCAAATGGCGATAAATTGACAGTTCCAAAATTACATAAATGTTATAAAATAAATCACTTGAGTAAAATATGGAATCAGCCAAAACCGCTACGTACAAAAGTTAAAATGAAGCAGAAGATCGCCAAATTGCACCATAGTTATGTGAAAACATAATACAAATGCGCCATGATCCAAAAGTGTAAATCACGTATTGAATTAAATGAGAACAAAAATATGACTAATAAGGATTATTGGTTGAGTTTGGAAAAGTTACGAAGCGCTAAATAATATATTGAGAACAATTGACTGAATGGGTTATCACCACTTGGCGAAATTTTAAATTTCATCTATATAAATAAAACCAAAAGTTTGTGTGTGTGTGTGTCTGTCTGTCTGTCTGTCGATCGCCTCCTGGCGAGATGGAACGGTCCAGAAGTACGAAATTTTGGTTACAGGTACCTTGGGTCAGGTCCTCGTGCACCTCGAAGCGTTTTCCTAAAATTCGAATTTGTTCTTTTTTTATTCCAATTTTAAGCAAAACTGTTGATTTTGGGTTTATCTCATCGAAGAAGCGTCCCACGTTTTAGATTTTTGCAGCATATGAATGCCCGTAAAAAACTGCACAAAGGGATTTTCTTGGCAGTTCGTAGGACAAATATACCCACGCGCAACGTTAATTTAAAGTCGTTTTCGAATTTTAAAACGAGGCTTACCTCTGAATTTATCTGCTCAATTTGCGTGTTTTCGCCAAAATAAATATTACTTTTGTCGCCAACTGGATGATTTTTGCTAACGTAAGATTGAAAAAATTATGTTTTATCTTTATTCATGCCGTTTTATGAGAGAAACAAATTCTAAAAATTCATTTCATTTTTTAGCATACTGCAGACGATTTTTAGTTACGTCTTGAGGTTGATTCTTCGTTGTTTTTTGCCGATTTAGTATTATGGTACCTGTTCAACAATTTCATGAAATATATTATTTCTTATGGTAGAGTCTCCGTTTTATCAGCAAAACAAATTCTAAAAATTCATTTCATTTTTATGCATATTTTGTGGACTATAAACTGCAGACGGTTTTCAATTACTTTATCTGGAGGTTGATTTTTCCTCCCATATTTTACTCAAGTGATTTTTTTTTTTAAACATTTACTTAATTTTGTTTACTGTCTATTTGGCACTATTTGGACAGAATTTAGTTACTTCTTTCTATCAACTTAAATTTCACGAGTCAGGATTGGTTCAGTACTAAACATTTTCTAACTTAAATGTGCATTTGCCTTTGGAAATAATGCTTTCCTTTCTTTCGTTTTTATTCGAATTTTATGAAAGTGCGATTTAATTGAATTCAAGGATCCTTTGACGGATTTACAAGCGGGATTTATAGGAACTGTCCGTATTTTGATGGGGAATTTAAGATGGACTGTTGGTAATTTTAGGAACAGTAGCTCTTGAAGGTCAGCATTGTAATGGGTATTTTCAGTCACTGACGTCTTTATTCTAATGGAGATTTTTTGAGACTAATGTCCTTTTCTATTAGGGATGTTTAGGAATAGTTGTCTTTATTGAAATAGGGGAATTTAAGGATTTTTTTCTTTATTGAAGCAGAAAAATCAGGGACAGCTGTTCTTCATCTGATGGACATTTTAAAACAGAATACAGCTCTTATTCTGATGGGAATTTTTAGAAGTATTGTGGTAGATATTGTAATTAATAACGATTTTTATGGACTCTTGATATCATTTTGGCACAATTATCTCGCTGCATGTGCGCATTTTAGTTGTTGTTGTTGTCGTGCACGTGGCGAGGAAGAATGGGTACGCTGCTCCTGAGTCTAACGCGGCCCTAATAGGCAGGAGTCCGATTTCCGCCCCTTTGAAAAGTCTCTTAATTTTTTGAACCATCTCCCAGCTGAGAGACCGTCACCTGGGATTGGCACCCTCAGAGGTATCGTTTCACTTGGAGGACATTGGAGCCACGACCTATTTAACGTGCACCAGCTCCCTTCAGCGTACACGGCCCTACAGGAACCAGCCGCGAGAGGTTGTCACCCTCCCAAACACTGACCTAAGTCGATGTTGCTTCACTTTCGGTGTTCTTCGGGAACCGAGCTTCTACCGACTGGTCCACGGCGGGACGCGCATTTTAGTTACTGTTGCAATTGCTCTAATGGCAATTTTATGAACATTAATTGGCATTAGATTTTTTAAGAAAATTTTTCCTTACATATTTACAACAGAATTTTGGACATTCTTCACTTAGCCTGCGAATGATGCAATATTATCCCGCTAAAAGCCGGGCATCTCAGCTAGTCAGAAATAAGCGAGATGAAAACCTTCTAACTTTGTATATACATGTGACTTAATACAAAACTAATTTGTATTAGTTTTACGTTAACAGAACGCATACGGTCGCCAAATACGCAATTTTTAATAAAAAATTAAATATCAGTTACGAAACAAATAAACTAAGTTATGGAGTCAATCTAAATCGTCAGGCTAAATGCTAAAATAAAGTAGAAAACGCCAAAATGTACTGCAAATAACTGCATAAAATTAAGTAAGGAATAATTTGAAAACACGCCAATTAAAACAAAATAATAATCTCTATCTCTACTAATAATAAAGCAGTAAGTATGTGTGTGTGTCTGTGTACGGCGTAGGGCCCAGACCGTCCAGCGGATTTTCATGAAATTTGGCACGAAATTAGTTTGCAACATGGGGGTGTGCACCTCGGAGAGTTTTTTCTGAAATTCGAATTTGTTCTTCTTTTATTGAAAATTATAGCCGAAAGTTTCATAAAATAGTCATTTTCTATAGGAAGGAATTATCGCATCGTTTCGAGCTTGATACCGTTAAAAAGCGCGTGAAAAACTACCCCGGAAAGAGTTTCGCTCTACGTGCGAAAATTCGAAGCCTCTAAATTAACTAGAAAAGAAATTATAAGCATTTTTCTCTGCAGTTCGAAATTATTTTTTCACGGTAATTAACTTTAGTTTTAATTGTTGCCATGCCGACTCACTATTGATCCTTTTTTCTTTTAACGAATTAAAATTTATTGCTTGCGGTTTTTAGCATTTTGAGAAGCAGCCGATTTTTAATTTATTTATTTATTTTTTTGGATTTTGATTATTATTTTTTTAAAACGAATTAAAATTTATTTCCTGCGTCTCACAGGCGATTGATAGCTTTGTTTTGATTTCCTTATTTTGACATGTATTTTACGGGACTATTTTCCATACTGCACAGGGGTTTTTAAAAGAAATGTTATCCTTTATAGCGATTTTTGTTATTCCAGCTTATTATTACTATTTATACTTTCATTTATTTACTTTTTTTTCTCCAGTGAATTAGCACATATGTTATTTTCCTATTTGAGCTCGGATGAAAGGTTTATTCCGCTTTCAAATCTTTGCTTGCTGCTGTTTGTTTCTGCAGGCTACAAAATTTCGTCTTTCTGTTTTAAGCCGGGTCCAGACGCTACGTTTTGCACAACCTTTTTTCTGCGCAGTTCAACACATTGCAGATAAAACGTTGCGTGTAGATTGGAAAAGTGCGCAGTTTTGAGTCCGGTGCGAAGACTGTACAGTTGCAGCGATAACTGAGCTAGAAAGCATATGTCTTTGAACTGTGCAGACAAATCGGCACATGTAGACGGTAGCACCCCTTTCCGATTCATTTTGTTTCTCAGTTTCAATTCGTCAGGCGACAATGGCCGACTTTCGGCAATGTTCTCGGGAGTTTCTCACAAAATTTCTTGCATTATGCGAAAGTTTCCCACGCGTTTGGCGTGTAAAATCCAAGGAGTATAGTGACAAGGATAACAAGAAGTTCCGTCTAGAACTATACGAGCCTACTTTCCCGTATACACCAAATTCAAATTTATAATCTAGCTATCTCTTTCTCTCTCTTTCTTATTTATCTTTAGTTCTAATTATTGAAAATATACCTTTTTCAATACTATATTACTTTTATAATACATATTCATTCACTCACTCATTCATTCTTTCATTTATTCAGCCATGCATTTATTCATTCATTCGTTACCTCATTCAAGTGTTTATTCATTCATTTACGCATTCATGTATTTATTCACTCATTTATTTATATTTTCATTTATTCAATAATTTATTCATTCATTCTTTTCCTCATTCATTTATTCATTGATTTATTCTTTCACTCTTTCATTTATTCATTCATTCATTATTTCACTCATTGAGTCACTGAGAAATATCCTTGAAAATCCCGATCAAAAAATTTCATAGCAAAATAGGCTCGTAAGTTCTGGATAAACTTTCTATTTCTACATGTTCTACGTTATAAGAGCTTTCCGATAAAGTTTGTTCCAAGCAAATCGGTCCGTTAGATCAGGATTTATATAGGGTTGAAATTTCCCCGTAAGCTCTGTGTTAATTTTTTGAACTGTTCAAAAATGAACAAAAACTGTTCAAATCAATATTTCACGCCGAGAACTCCTTTCAATAAGCTTGCAATAGGAACTTGGCTCTTGTGCCCAGAGTTTACAGAATTTGCTTCAATTTTGTCCATAGGCGCTAATGTTAAAATTTTTTGAACTGTTCAAAATTGAACAAAAAATTGTTCAAATCAAAAAGTAAAATATAGAAATGAGATGTCCTCGCCGAGATCTTTCGAATGCAAAAAGAATTTTTCCAATCGGACAATTCGTTTAAAAGTTATTAGGGGGGGACAGACCGACAGACAGACAGACCGACAGACCGACAGACAGACAGACAGACAGACAGACCGACAGACAGACAGACCGACAGACCGACAGACACACTTTTTCCCCATCTCAATACCCTACTTTCAAATTTTTTATTTTTCAATCTTTATTTAATTACTTCACTTATTTTTGACTTTTCTTGATTTTTAACGATATTTTCACGATACATTAAGCCTTCTTTCATGCTTTATTATTATTTTTTTTTACTTTTACGGGAAAGTAGGCTAAAAAGGGGGAGGCTTATGAGAGTTTAGTGGAAAAAATCAAAGACATTGATGCAACCGCAAACAGAGAAACATTTGTAAATAATTAATTCTTTGAGAAGTGTTTACCGGAAATAATTGGCAAAAGTTAATAAATCGATTCGATCTGGGGTTGGAGACGAAATTTACAAGCCCCATCTCTCTGGTACTTTGATTTGTTACATTTCCTAAATGATCAGGAGACACCAAGGCAGTCTAGGAATACCATGGATGAAAATAAAGAGATTGCAGTTGTCGAACCACCAGAACAGGCAACAAAAAAATATTTATTTTATGTAATCATTTGACCACTTTGAACGCCGGGTTCTTCTGAGACGTTCCAGTCTTTTTTTTTTAACATGACACCATGTCATAATTGACCAGAGTAGTATCTCCTTCACGACGATATCGCACAAAACTGAGTGAATTATACAGATATCTCTGCACTATGTAGACGCATAAAAAACTGCAACGTTTTCATTTAGTCTTAAGACTGCGCAGACAAAAGGTTGTACAAAACGTAGCGTCTGGACCCGGCTTTGTCAATAAATAATAGATAAAAATTAATTGTACTAAAAATTTATTAATTAAAACTATTCTAATTTATTATAATCTTCCTTTTTGTGTGGGTACTTGAACAAAACAAACAAAATGCGGTTTTTTTTTTCAAATATTTTCGTTTTTGTTTTATTTCGTTTCTTTCTTTAGTTTTTCCTTTTTTATTGTGTGTGTTTTGTAAAAAAAAATGCTTAAATGTGTGGGATCTCCGGCTGATTGCCATGGGCAGCTAATCTTTAATTATATGGAATGCTATACATTTTAATAAAATAACATAATTTGCACCTAAAAAGTTATCACTATATACACAATGGCAAACCGACTGGTCTTTTCATTTTTTAACACGGGCATAGCCGTGCGGGTACCGCTAGTAATAATAATATTTTTCGAAACAGTATCCAACAATTTTGCGATGTAATAAAATAGATGAAATATTTATCGTTTGATAAAATAATTGTAACATTCAGTGAAATTTTCAATGCAGAATTCTTTCTGATAAAAAAAAAAAAAAAAAAAAATTAAAATTTGGCGTGATTTTCAATTGCGTCAAAAATGCACTTGGTTGTGAAGTTTTCTAACTTAAACTTTCCATAAAATGCCGAATTAAATCATACCTACGTCAAAAAAAAATATTTGAACATTAACGACAAAGGCAGTTTGTTCCGGACTCTCGGGATCCTAAAGATAAATGTCATACATCATTTTACTTTAATAGAAAATTTCCTCTGGCGACAAAAGTCCTCTTTATTTTGGAGAAAATATTCAAGTTGAACTTGTGAATTCAGAGGTAAGCCTCGTTTTAAAATTCGAAAACTTCCTAAGATGAATATTGCGCGTGTTCTATTTGTTTTACGCATTGTTGAACTGCAAAAATATATCATCTTTTGCCTATATAGTTTTTAAGTTAACCCTATATAGTTAAACCTATATAGTTTTTAAGGGCATTAATATGCTGCAAAAATCGAAACGGTGTGAAGTTTCTTCGATGAGATAATCGCAAAAGTAAGTTTTGCTTAAAATTGGAATTAAAAAAAATTAAACTCGAATTTTAGGAAAAGCGCTTCGAGGTGTGCACAAGGAGCTGACTCAAGGTAACTGTAATCAAAGTTTCGTACTTATGGACCCTTCCATCTCGCCAGGGAGCGAGCGATACACACACAAACTGATACACAAACTTTCGGTTTTATTTATGTAGATAATTAATTAATGCATTTATATAACCTATATATATAAAATGAAAGTTTGATGAACTTTCGAGTTGGCAACGCCCACGTTTATATAAGCGCTACAGCACAATCTACGCAAGGTACGATTACGAAAAGTGGCACAAAATTCTATCATATCTTGGTGGTTTGCACTTCAAAGCTGTTTTTTTTTTCAATATTCAATATTCTTTAAATTCAACAATTAAAATATTAATTCTCCAGCATTGTCTTTACTTCACACGAGTTCTTGAAAGTGAACTAAAGTGAAGTGAGTTTCAGAAATTCCGCGGATGAATGTAAACAATAATGGCGCTGGCCTTGCATGTAATGAAAATCAGTGTGTTTTAGAAAGTCTTTTCAGATTTTATTGATTATTTCAATGAAATTTATTTTTTAAAAGATGCAATCCATTAAAAATTGCAGTTACAGTTACATCAGTAGCAAATGTTTACTGCATGGGTGATTCTGATCTGACATTTCCGAAAATCTTCGAGCACCTGTTCCAAAAGTTAAAAAAAAAAAAATCCGAAATTTTTAGAATTTACTTATCTTGAGATTTCTTTGACAATTAATATCTGTGTTTTTCTTTCTACCTATTTTGTTCTTCTTTAAAATACTTTCAATACAATAATTCTTTTCAGAAAAAAAAAAGACTTCTGGTATATAAGACCTTTCATTTAATTTCTTGAAGGATTATTTTTGAGCTTATATATAGGGGTCATTCATAAATGATGTCACGCTTCAAGGGGGGGGGGGGCGGAGGGGGCGGGTTCACGAAAGCGTGACAGTTTGTGACTAGGGGAGGGGAAGGGGTAACAAGAAGTGTGACATCGTACATTTTGATTTCTATAAAAATATTTAAAATCAGCAAATTAAACCTATTTTATGCTAATGTACTATAGCGTGACCTGTGACAAAGGGGGGGGGGGAAGGGGTCAAATATATGGAAAAAATTGTGACATCATTTATGAACGGTCCCATATATATATATTTGCGTATGTACTGTGTGTTGAGGGGGGGGGGGTTAACCTATATAGTTTTTTATTTTTAATTGATGGTGCATACTTTTTCTGAAAATTTTGTGTGAAGTTCGGAAATTTTTTTTCCGCTTTGAATCACCCATGGTTATTGGAGAGGTGGAAAATTTGATTTTCTTTTTTAGAATGTTGTTGGGCCTGCTTAAACAATATATATCGATTTCAAGCAGTATTATTCAAACTGATTGAGCGAGCCGCCCAACCAGTTTAACTCAACTGGGATGAAAAATTTTAATATGTTAATAGATTATTAAACTTATTAGTAACATAGTATCTACTCATAAAAATAAGATTCATGTATTACCAGAAACACGTAGGGAACAACTTTCACTGGAGCGGTGAAGAATTCAATTTTTCTTTTGAAAATGTTAAGAGGGCACTGCTGCAGTGCTGGATTAATGGAGGGGGGCTGCAACCTCCCGTGATACACACATTCAAAATAGAATAAGTACGTTGTTTTTAAATAAAGAATTCTAAAAATAGTTGAGGTATTTATGCATTTTAATGAATGTAAACATGGTTTTGAACTGATTCGAACTCGCCGATTTAATTTATTCATCCTAGGCATTTACCTTTTTTCGAATATGCTCTTAGTATTTCAATTTGTAAAAAATACAGGAAGAGAGCTATGGCCGTCCACCTTCCGCTAAACGCGCCGAACAACAGCCTATGCAAGTAATTTTAGAACTTTGATTTCAACTAATTTCGAGGAAGCCCTTTTCCCCTCCCCTAATCTTACCAGCAATAGTGTAAAATTGAGTTTTTCGAATTTCAATTTCGAAAAACTTCTATGGAAGAGCTGTTGCCGTCTTTCTTCCTATTACATAACTGAAGATAACCCAAAGTTGTTTTCAGCTACTTCAATATTGAAAACCATTTCATTTGGAAGGGGCGAGAGGCAGCTATTTATATTTTGCACGGGCAACGCCGTTGCGGGTACCGCTAGTATTTAATATAAGTCCTTCGAACACAAACATTGTCTGAAGGAAAAGGTTGAAAAACGCTGCATTACTTTGTAACAGTGTTTTGGAGAGAAAAATGACTTTCATGGGGTGCTTAAATTTATTGTATACTCTAGCTCATTGTTTGTCAAACATTTTGATGTTGCGACATCCCCCGTTTGTGTAATACATTAAACTAATACTAATGAGAGAGGGAGTAAGATAGTCTGTCGGAGTAAATACGGTCAGCGAGTCTAGACTAGTAGTTCCCAATCTGTTTTTCCTTGCAAACCCCTTCTGAGATCCAAAAGAAAAGGGGGAGCCCCCTCCTGTAGCCGTTCGCAATGGGTAACAAAAATAAAATTTGCTAGCACATTTATTTTCCATGTTGCACAAGAAATGTAAATATAATTGAAAATCAGCTAAATTTAAACAGAAACAAAAATTACTTTTTTTCTTATTTGTGCTTTTTGAACATATGTATTCTCAATATCTAAAAATTATTTTCACAATAGTGCGAAAAAGTTTGAATAACCTAATGAATACCTTTAGGTTCTTCTTTGAGGGCTGTATATGAAAAATTAGCAAAACAAATAACTGCAACATACATTTTAGTAAATTTTCTTATCTCTTTCTTCGCGCTAGCGAGGATAGAATGGGAAATTGTTGGAGAAACATGCTTTAAAAATTTAAAATAAATCAATGAAAGTTTTCGATACCACTTTGAGATTCAAGTTTTATAATCAGGTAACAGAAGAAATAAGTGTATTTCAAATTTTATACGTATGCAATCCACAACTTTTACGCACTATAGGGAACTTTTTATTTAAAACAATCATTTTTACGTTCCGTCTAAATACGTATGTAAATTTATTTCTTCGTTTTATCTTTTACGTTAGCAATAAAAAATCCCACCATTGCAATATAATTTTCGCGAACCCCCTTTCTACACCACGCGAACCACTAGGACTTTGCGAACCACCGGTTGGGATACGCTAGTCTAGACGGATGTAAGCCCTGATCTATGATTCTGTTGATTTACTGATGGACGGATTGTAGAATGTGTTCTTTTATTGAAACGATTTCAGGTAGTTTCTTCATTTTTATGTATTTACTAAGGCAGTGTAACTGTATTTAATATAAAAAAATATTAAAATTTTTCTAATGTTATTTTATTTAATATAGTTTTTTTATACATTTGTTTGATGCAATTTTATATTTTGTAAAATCGGAACGTGAGTTAGGTTTTCACTATTGTGTTTTAACTGTAATTTTGAAAGGTAAATGTACCACATCAATTAGTATTTAAAGTTAATTATAGATGGTCAAATTTAGTTTTTGTTAAAACAAGTTAAACATTCACCAAATAGTTTTCATTACTATAAATGGCAATATTTATTGTAAACCTAAAAATCCTTTGCGAGTTAAATTTAGATGTAAATATCTTTCAGCATTTTTCAGCGATTGAGCAACTAAACTCTTGTCTGCCTGAACAAATTCCAAATCGCATTCTTTTCAAGATTTCACCGCTTATGGGCTGGTGAATGAATTAAATGGCGTCTAATATGAAATTCATTTAAACAGTTTTGTTTTTGAAATGTGTTTTTTCGGTACATGCTTTATTAGCATATATTTTTAAAATGAACATCAAGCGCTACTGCGCTCCAACTCCATCATTTACTATACTTTCATTTTCTTTATGCTTTTAGCTTCCAAGCTAAATATTTAATTAATAAGTTATTTTTCGGATGGACAGTTACTTTAGAAGCAATTAAAATGAAGATTTTTCAGAAGACAAAATGACTACCGTTTTCTTAGAATGCTTTGTTTAATTTTGTGTTTAATAGTTCATTAATTTATAATTTACATTAAAGTATAATTTTTATTAATTTTCATAATTAACTTTGTGTTTGGAAGTTAAGGAGTGTATAGGTATGTAAATGCTTGAAGTGTGTTTAGGAATGGTGCGTTTTGCTTCCATGAACGAAATAAAGGAAGTATTGTATTCTCAAAAAATTTCCAGCTCAAACTGCACATTTAATTTTGATTTTAATTACAACCAATTTTGTCTAATTTTTCATGATGTCTGTATGTATGTACCTACGTGCGTAAAGACCACCGAAATATCCATTCTGATCATCCCCGATTCCGTTTGACGACTCCCGTCATGCCGCCTGTATGTACGTATGTATCTAGCATAACTCAAAAACGGTCGGTCGTAGTAGATTAAAATTTTGTATGTTGGACCTATACAAGGTCTAGTTGGGCACCTCACCTTTTGGTTGCAATCAGATGTTCGAGAGGGTCTCTTTCACTCGATTTTGTGTCAAAATCCTGCCGTTTTCAGCATCAAGATATTTTCCCGAAGGCATCACTCAATACCACTTTATAGTTAAGTATATAAGCTCCCATTTGGCGACTAGTTCGAGATATCTCGCCAATTTTGGGCCAAAATAGAGAAGCCAAATTCAGTGTCAGTTGTTACATGTAGTATTAGCGATTTTCCCATAAAACCTCCATGTTAAAGCATTTAAGAGAATTTTGTAAACGATCTTGTTCTAATTGTTAAAAAGATATATCATTTAACGAGCGTACTACAAGGAAGTCACGCACACATCAGATTTTTTTTCCTCTGTTTTACCAACAAAGTAAGTTCTCAAAATTAATTCTATATTTTATTCTACGTGCAAGGCGCCATGTTTAAACCAGAACTTATATGTACCATTTGTTTACATAATACAAGTCTACTGTTATTCATGCATAGTTTAACGCCCTAAATTTAGAAAGTAAAATATTGTACTAAGACATCATTAATCAGTTTTTTGAAAAAAAGTCGTTGGTCTTAAGTTTCAAACTGAAGACAAAGCACAAGATTTGCGATAACAACTCAGGTAATGCTTAACTTTTGATTTGAGAGAACTGTAAAATCGTATTTGCGAGAAAAATAAGAAAATTTAACTCAAATAGGGTTTATTTCAAGTTGATGGCACAATTCCAGTAAGATTTGAAAACAGAAAATTTACTTGCTACTAATAATTGTTGTTGTAGTGTCCTCGCGGTGGCGAGGAAGAATGGGTACGCTGATCTTGAGTTTAACGGGGCCCCTATAGTCAGGAGTCGCTACTCATAATTTAAATAGGAGATTTCATGATATTTGCATTAAAAAAAAACTGGTGACAAGGAAATGAATCAAGTTGTAAAATAGGATGACCTGAAGTTTCTCTTAAACTGTTCGGATTCGAAGCTGGCATAAGGCATACTTTTGGGTTTAAACTGTTGGGACTATAGGGAACTAAAGAAATGAGTTAGAAATAAACAACTTTAAGAGTTTCCTTCAGCAAAAATAGGAATAAAACAGAAACTTTTATCCAAAATTTGAAAGTTTTGCAGTGCTAGCTTTAATTGGGTAAGACGTCGTTCATAAATGATGCTTTTTTTTTTCAATATGTTTGACCCCTAAAATCAATTTTTGTCACAAAATTACCCACTTCAACATACCACCCATCCACCGCCCTGTCACATGCCACGCTATATTCCATAAGCACATATACTTATACTTCAGAAACAAAGCAATACGTTAGATATCATATTTCCAGTTTTATTACTAAACTCTTATTGACATTTTAAAAATAATAATGATGATTATGTCCGTACTTACCTTATGCAAAACGAAATTAAGATTTACAACGAAAAATAAAATTAGTATATAATAGTAATAAATTTTTACTAACTGATTCACCGCAGAGCATCTGCGGGGTATAAGTTCAACAGTAAAATTAAACATGATGATTGCTTTATATAAACAAAGTAAGGTGTTGCCACTCCAAAGAATCGAAAATTAAAAAGTGAGTTATGAATAGAAATAACTTTTAAGAATGATAAATAAATTTGTTAAAGTCCGTAAAGTTACTATAAAAAGTACAAATATTACGTTACTTTTCTCTGGTAATCATTAAAAAAATTTTTAAATATAGTGCTACCATAGTTTGTTTTTTGCATGATGTCAGTATCGTATCGTTCTGCAAAATTTAATCGTAACTGGCCGACGTTAAGTGAAATATATATATATCGATTGTTCGAACTCTGTAAAAATGACTCGTGCTATTTTGTCTTAAAAGTGTAAATGCCCAAGAAGATTTAGTTTTAAATTTGAACTTTTAACTAGAAGTTAATTGAAACCTTAATAAGTATCGATGTTCCTAAAACAAAATGCAATCAATTTGAATGCAAAACAAGAAAAAGAAAAAATAAATTACATAAAAACGTTTAATCTTCTTATTTTAAATTTATTTTAACAAAAAGGAGTGAAGAGTTGATGTCAGTTGCGCTTTATTCTCCCTTTCTTTAAAATGAGGTTGCGAAAACAAATTTTAAGTCGCTCTTTTTTTAACCTACTTTCTAGTAAAAAAATGAAAACAGCTTAATGCATCGTAACAATATCGTTTAACATAAAGAAAAGTCAAAATTTAGGGTATAAATACCGGAATCTGAGATCAATCAAGCGATGCAGACAAAAGCCCTTATTGGGATCTTAGATTTAAGTTTTAAAGCGTGTTTCGCAAAGTTCTTATGTCAAACGAGTCAAATTTTGTAAATTGTATTACGGTATACAATTTAATTATCAGTTTCTAAAATCAATGTTGTTTATAACGTCAACTATGTCTTAAAGTCGTAAAGTAAATACCGAAGACCCTCCGGCGTCGTTATAACAGAGGTAGAAAATAAATGCATTTATATAGTCTAACTAACCAACTGAACAAACAACAAAAATATACTTTTAAAGGACCAGGTAATCTTAACTAATATATTGATGATAAATTTTACAGGAAAAGGGAAGAGGTGGGGAATGTTATGAATAGGGTGTTCATTTTCTCGGTGGTGGCAACGGATATCTAGAAAACGGGAACCTAATTTCTCGCAAGTGGGAATCGCGGAAGTGGTTAGCACCCAGTGGTGAGAGTCCCACTTTTTGCTACCTCCTCCCCTCTCTTGACACAAACTGTCACAATTTCTCGAATCCTTTTCTCCCTGAAGTGTGATATTAATTTCTGAATGTCACAATTTCTGGAACCCCCTCGAAGTATGACAACATTTGTCAATGACCCCTAAGCTGAAACAAATCGTAGCCGCTAAGCTTGCATTTTGTAAGCATTTTTACCTATTTTGCATAAATAAGTAACAATGTTATTGGAATCTTATAATGTTGAAAGTTTCTATGCTGTTTATGATAAGCGCAATTTTTTTCCACACCCATACTTTCCCCCACACTCAATACAATTTTTGAAAATAACCGACTAATCTTGCGTAACTTACACCCTTGTAATCTTGACCACTTTCGAAAATGGCGTACATTTTTATTGCGTTCTAAGTTGAAAAGTGCCAACGGAACGTCGCAGTTTCTTCATCTTTTGATAACTTGAAAGCATCGGGCTATGAAGACGATCGTTTCAATAACGTTATCAGGATGTTCCGAGGCGCCATTTGCCGCGACGCTTCAGTTTCCGCACGACATTTTGCTAAGTGTCACAATGCCGTAACATACCGCTTCCTTTTAAAATGAAAATAGTCAAGCAGGAAATTTTAGTTTAGTTAAATGTTTAACTTAGCGAACTTTTTGGTGATTGCGCAAAATATTCGTAAAATAAGAAAGTATCTGATTTTATGGACCATACGATGTACTTTTTTCTTCGAGAAATTGCTTCAAAGATACAGGTGCGAATTACACTTGAAATAAAAAAGTTAAAATGTCAAATGCTTGATCCAAAATTCCCGCCTTTTTTTAAAAATGTCAGGGAAAAGGTGATGAACGTTAAAATGATAATTTTCTAGGATTTTTAAATTTTTGCAACCATCCGTCCGAAGCTTTGAACACAGTTTCGTCAATGTCCATTTTTTGAGCAAAAGTTAGAGCTTTTGACTTCAGCAAATTTCCATCTATTGGGACATTTTTTGATCGCATTATTTTCAACCATTCATATAAACCTTCTTCGATCTTCTGAAATTTCCCTTCACGGGACCGATTTCTAGAAGATTTGACTCCAATTTCTTCTTTTCTTAAAATTGAGTCCCGGTTGTTAATGATGCCAAATAAGGTGCTTTTGGGAATTTTGAAAACTCTAGCAATTTCGCATTTTTTTAAAACTTTTTTATCAACTTCATTTCATCATCGGACAGCAAGACTCCTCGTATTTCGGAGAATCGACCCTTGGGAAAACACGTGATTCAAATGACAAAAACTACCAATACATCTGTCAACCCCTTTTCCTAAAATCCGTAAAGTCCACGTGCTCTCTCCCCCTCTCTATTCTTTCCATACTCTGGTGAGTGGTAATTCCCTCCCCCTGTCAAAGTTGGACTGACTGAACACTGAAGGCTGCATGCAGCTTGTCAGTAAACTATAATCAAGGTCATTTCAAGTTACAAATTTAGAAACATGTTCTTTTTGGAAAAATACCGGAAATAGTGTCCGTTGAATGCGGTCGCTGTATTGGATTGGGCGATACAGAACGGTCGTTATACCGAAAGCAAATTAACATAGAGTTCATAAGAAGAAAGTTGGGGCTTTTATCACTGGTCGTTATAATGGAATGGTCTTTATAATGCGTGGTCGTTATAACGAGCGTCGACTGTATAATGAAAATAAAATATATTTTAAATACTTCAGGAGAAAAATTTGTTCTACACAACTGTTCTTAAACTCTATTTTTCAACCAGTTGTCAGTTTCAGGCATGTAAATCCGACAATGTACTTGAAAATGACGGTACCGAACTGCCTTTGAGATATAAAAAAAACTTTGGCTCGGGTTATTATAAACTTATGTATTTCTTTTAATACCCTTATATGGTTTTCCCCGATATTTTAAAAGTATATTCCCCTTAGTGAAAAAAGAAAGTGAGAAATTTATAAGTGAATGAATCTATTTTTTTGAATATTTACTATATTCTGAGATTTCAACAAATTAAATATTATAGTGTAATAAGTGTATAGATATTAAAAGATAATTACAACTTCTGTTTTGTTCGGACATTAAAAAAAAATATTTTTTCTACAAAGAAACAATGATGTAAAATATCTATAAATAACAAGAACAATAAAAGAGTTTAATAAAAACTAAATTTATACAAAAGTGTGCTACATGATTGCAGTATTGAAATGTTTGCTTCTGTTCTTAACATACGAAATACTTTTAAAATTAAATAAAAGTTTGCTTTTTTTTTTCAGTTATTACGTTCTGATAGATTCTTGGTGATTTAAGGCCTATAAAACATCTAGAACAGTTAAAAAACATTCATTAATTGAAATGCTATGAAAGTGCCTTTTTTATTCGCTATATATATTCATATATTTCTTGCAAGGTGCGTACATTCAACTGCATTTACCTTTCAGTGTTACGAAGATACGATGAAATTGAAGAGAATAAAGGAAAAAAAAGATTAAGCTCAGCAAAAAGAAAAAGGGGGGGGGGGGGAGGAGGAAAAATAAGAAGAAGTATTTGGACGTAAAATATAATGCAGAATTTTATGATAACTAGCATTAAATGTTTACAATGTCAGCTATTGCAAATGGAAAAAAATATGGTATCATTTTTGATTTTTAAAAATTTCAAAATGACAAAAATAGTTAAAGCTTTCTTAATTATATATCTAAATTACATATTTCTTTATAAAAATAGAATGGAATTGCAAGATTTAAATTTATTCATTTTTATTTCAATTCAGTTTGATGTTCCCACCAATATATCGATTTAACTATAGGAAAATAATCTAGGAAACCCTAAATTGCTTTTAGGCTACTGAGAAAATATTGCCTATGCGATGCTGAACACGAAATTTGACATTTACATGACATTTGGTACTAAAATATCGCTTTTCTAGTATTCCAATTCGCAGTTTTGCTTCCGCTATATGCAGTAGATATTTTTAAGCTTTTCAAAGTGCTGAATTTTTAATAAGGCAGATTCGGCAGTTAATTAGAGTGTCAAATTTTACCGTTTAGACATTTTTTAAAGCTTTTGAGGAGGAAAAAAGGACAACATTTTTTTCAAATGACAACATTTTTTAAAATAAAAAGTTTTAAGGGATCATTCATAAATGATGTCATGCTTCGAGGGGGCAGGGGGGTTCGTGAAATTGTGACAAAGTGTGACAAGGGGAGGGGAGGGGTAACAAGAAGTGTGACATCATGCATTATGCAACATAGCGTGACGCGTGACAAAGGGGGGAGGGGGGTCCGCTGAAGTGTGACGTATTGTGACAAGGGGGAGGGGGTCAAATATATGGGAAAAAAGCGTGACGTCATTTATGAACGGCCCCTAAGAGGGCCAATTTATGTTCATTGGGCATTGATAAATTGACTAGGACCTGCTTAGGAGAGTCTGTTAGTGGTCGTCACTTTCATATTAGTATTTACATAAGATAGAAGGGGTAGATTTTAGGAAAATTACACTGCTATATCAGAACTCTTGTTATTGGATAATATGGCTTATTTTCAAGAACATCATGTTCTCGGAATAGCTCTGAGTCAAAATGACTTAGATTTGAAAAGCGGAGTTCTTATTTTTTACTTTTTCTCAAAAATGATCCGGTGTGATTTTTTTGAGATCATTAAAAAAAAAAGAAGGTCTCCTCACTGAGGTTTGAACGCAGACTTTGTAGATGGTTTCCAAATTCTCTAACCGCAGCAATAGGAGAACACCGAACAGTCAGAGAAACAGCTAGATTGTATAGCTTTCAAACGCTCCAGCTGCAAAGTGCTAAAGCATTTCCGTGCAAAACTTCTTCACATCCCCAATTCAGAAGAACGTTAATTATCCACTCGTCCATTCTGCTTTCTTGTTTTACAGTTTTCAAGCTGAATTCGACGAATTATTCAACTTGTATTCCTGCTCTGAAGAGACGAACAGACTACTCACATTCTTGAATCGTTCTGACTTCTCGCGCGGTAAATAGTCCCTCTATAAATTTTTAATTTATTGCACTTAATACTTCCGCTTCTGTAACTATAATTTCAAAACATTCGGCATTTAAAACTGAGTACTGCATTTTCTGATTTTTAAGTTAAAATTACTTTTAAAGGAATAGGGAGGTGTATTTTCTCATTTTTAAATACATCATTTTTAACAAAGCATGGGCTGCACGGACCTTAATTTGGTCCTGGTTTTAAAAAAATTTAATTCAGCATTTCATTTATTATTTTTATATCAAGATAAGAGTGTAGTCATTTTCACATTATTCAAATTTCTAATTTTTTCTCTTCAAGATTTCGTTTTCTTCAAAGGAATAAGATACAATAACTCATAACACACGTCCCCTTCATATTCACAGGATTTGCTCTTGTTTGAAAAATAACGCCTGGTTAGGGATAAATACGCAGAGAAATCTGCTTCTACGAAGATGTATGTTATGACTTGAAAGCAACTAAGAAAGACTTTTCTGAGTTTCCTTAGAACATCAGAGAAAATAAATCTTGTCATTAAAGATAATGATTTGAAACACCTTCCAGATGAAAGTGGATGGTTGAGTTCTGAGAAAGAAAGATATGACTGGAATAAATCTTTGCTTTCAAAGAACAAAAACATTTGGAGAAACTGTCTTCATTATAAGAAAAAATATGAAGGAAAATAAATTCTTTTCGCATCGACGTGTGTTTAATTTTTACGCAATAGTGTGATATCTGACATCTAATCAGTGCCATTTATTTTCTTATGTCCAAAAAACCTTTTTTCATGCTCCTAATGATAAAAAATCTAACTTCAATATCATTTTAATTGCATGATAACTTATATATTTAATATAGAAAAAAACTAGTATAAATTATCGATCAGTATTTTACGTTTTTTTTCTTCTTCAAAATTTGGACTGGGGAGATTTAATATTTACTTTATTTGAGAAATCTGATTCCGGAAATCGGAGCTAAAAATTTTTCGATTTTAATCATTTTCGCTGGAGGAATTATTATTTACAAGGCAGCTAAGCTGATTTATAAAACAACATAAACAGCTAGAATTTATTTTTTATACAATAATGTTTTATAGGGCACATAAGTTTTGTTGTATTTATCTCCTTGTTTGTATTCTATAATCGATTTTTCAGTTTTAATTGCATATTAATGTAAATTCCAGGCGTTTTGTACAAGAGACGATTACTTATTTATAACTTCTTGCTGTTTAACCCTTTGTATCTTAGACCGGACTGCAGTACCGTTCGATCGCTTTTATGCATTTTTTTAATAAATAATGAAAATTTTTAATATCCTGAAACAAGGCATTTTATTTTTTTGTTAATATCTCAAATAATAAAAAAAAAACCGAGTTTATGAGTGATGAAAGGTTTTAAAGAACTCCATCCTCAAATAAGTGCTCTTTTTTAATCTTGAATACAAAAAAACCCCAAATAATCTCGAGTTTAGGAATGATAGAGGGGTTAATAGATAACTAATTAAGTAAAACCCTGAGATGCATGTCAAATAAACCCGAGTTTATGAACAATAGAGGGGTTAATAGACAACTAAATAAGTAAAACCTTGAGATACATGTCAAACAAACCCGAGTTTATGGACAATAGAAGGTTAAGCATTTGTTTATTACAATCAGCCCTATTTATTTATTTTTATTTCTTTGGGAAAATAAGTACGGTATGTGGAGTAACCTACAATTCTTGGCTGACTGCGAAGCTTGGAGTTAAAGGTAACTATGTATTTTACCTGTAACTTATTAATTTACGCATTTTTATCCTACTTTTAGCCTTATTTAAAAGTAAAAAAAATAATAATAAAGCATGAAAGAAGGCTTAATGTATCTTGAAAATATCGTTAGAAATCAAGAAAAGTCAGAAATAAGTTAAGTAATTAAATAAAGATTGAAAAATAAAAAATTTGAAAGTAGGGTTTTGAGATGGGGAAAAAAGGTGTCTGCCGATCTGTCAGTCTGTCCCACCCTAATAACTTTTGAACGAATTGTCCGATTCGAAAAATTCTTTTTGCATTCGAAAGATCTCGGCGAGGACATCTTATTTCCATATTTTACTTTTTGATTTGAACAGTTCAAAAAATTTTAACATTAGTACCTATGGTTGAAAATGAAGCAAATTATGAAAACTCTGGGTACAAGATCCAAGTCCCCATGAACAAGCTCATTGGAAGAAGTTCTTGGCGTGAAATATTGATTTGAACAATTTTTGTTCATTTTTGAACAGTTGAGAAAAAATTGACATACCGCCTAGGGGGAAATTTCAATCCTATATAATTCCTGATCTAACGGACCGATTTGCTTGGAACAAACTGTATCGGAAAGCTCTTATGACGTAGAACATGTACAAATAGAAAGTTCATCCAGAACTAACGAGCCTATTTTCTTATGAAATTTTTTGATCTTGATTTTCAGGAATATTTTTGAATTAATTAATGATTAAATGAATAAGCAAAAGAATGAATGAATAAATACATGAATGACTTAATAAATGAAGAATTGAATGAATACGTATTAACCGTTGGAAAAGGTATATTTGAAGCAATTAAGAACTAAAGCTAAACGATAAAGACAGAGAGAGAGAGAGAGAGATAACTAGGTTATAAATTTGAATTCGGTGTATACGGGAAAGTAGGCTCGTATAGTTCTAGACGGAACTTCTCGTTAAAGTTTTTTTTATATCACGTAACTTAAGTAGTACTTTAAAACTACGTCAACCTCTTGGAGCATTTTAAAGCTAACTTACTTTTATAGCAACTTATGCTTAGAACTGTTAGAATTAGAGTAGGAATAGATTTTCACTCCTTCTACAGAAGCGACTTTTAATATTTCTTAACATAGCTCTCAATCACATACTACGTACGTATTGAATAAACATTACTTAGCAAGCAATAGTTTTCGCTGCACAATGCACATTGTGCTTTGTTGAACTAGGAAAGTCTTATCATCTTTTTTTTTTGCTTTTGCGTTCTGTTTTCACGTCCACCCACATAAAAACATGTATCGATTTCTTTTCTACATTCCTTCTCTCTTACGCTCCTCGAAACGTTTTCGGTAAGGTTTTACATTTTTATCTCCTTGCTTTATTTATATCGTATATTTCTATACTTTTATCAACTGCTTTTCACTTTGCTGTGTAGTACAGTTATATCTTTTACTTTTCACAAATTAACCCAATTTTGCATCTTTTCTTTAAATTGCTCTATTGCATGGAACATTATGTCAGCTAGTGTGTTTCGTTTCCATGCACTTTTTTTATATTTATACATTTACTGTATCTGCATTCGTTGATTTTGTATTGTTTGTTTTCTATATTTCCTTTCTATGATTTAATATAGGCTCTTATGATCATCAGAAGAGTTTCGGGCAGCTAGATTCTAAAAACCAGAGAACACGTAAGTTTAAGTGTTTCATCTTGTAGGAATATATCTATCTATTTGCCTGCCTATGTTTACGTGGCTATATGTGCATATATATGCGCAATCGCTCCTACCAAAGTGGGACAGTTTGCGCATATGGTATCATATGATCTGTAGTGATCTGACCGCGCATCTGATCTGTAGATGGAACTGTGATGAGTTGGAGTTACCCTGAAAAAGTTGTTAGTTAAGTTGGTTGCTGCAAAATGCAATAAAGATGTTTACGCTTTCACCAACGGTAACCCGTTAACTACTTTAACTTGCTGCAATGCGGAAAAGTAGTTCCTGTCAATTTTCTGAATTTTTAAACGAATCAAATCCATTTTTAATAGCATAAACATAAGTTTACGAAAAACTGTAAGAAAATATAATTTAAATTTGATTATTATTTTTAAAAACTGAAGAGTGGCAATTTTAGAATTTACTTCTCGTGAATATTGATACAATCTACTTATTTTATCGAAAGCCATCTCTCCCGCTTTATAAAGAGAGATGCGAAAGACAGGTGTCTTGGTTTTATTCCTGTTGTCGTTTTAAATTAAAGCATAACAACAGAATAGTATTAGAATTCCCCACAGAATGTTGGCAAAAAAAATAAAGTTTTCACTTCTTCTAATCATGTTTTCCTATTGTGCGCCAACGTTTCCTGTTTTACCTTATAGATGCGTGCATACATACGCTATTAAATAATGATGGTGTTCAAAAAAGATTTTTTTTTCCTTTCTTTACCTTACACAAATCACAATTACTATTGGAGGCTGTAAGGTTCAAGCAAAGTTTTCCTTTGATTTACCTCATTTAGAAATATTTTCCCCCTTTCTATTAACCCCGATCCCATCCGAACACTAGTTACATATCATGACGCGAGACCGCTTTGATCACTCATCATGTCCACTCTAACAACTCACTTTATCTCTATTACTTTTTTTACGACTGAATAAATGAAGTTGTTTCCAACTTCCTTAACCCTACTGCTCCTCAAGATGGGAGCCTCACGATGGTCGTAAAACTATTTTTAACATTTAATAGAAAAAGGCACAATAGCAAATTGCATTAGCTGAAAGCTTTATGACTTGGAGAAAGAATTAAAGGATATGAGTGTGTTCTAGAATTGCAATTTTCGAGAGTTTCAGGGGAAAATAACCACATCACAATTTGGTGTTCGATAATGGTCAGAAAATGGGTATTTGAAATGAAATGCCATGATTCGTGAAAGTGCTTATTTCAGAGTTCATTTTTAAAAATATCCGTGATTCTTTTGCTGTGCAAAATGCAATTTCCACTTGTACGTAAATAATTTTTCTTGGTCAGAATGATCTATTTTTAATATTTTATAGGCACTACGAAAATGCCTAATAATTACCAAATATAAGAGTGTCAAGTAACTGAAGACATTTCTATAACTTCATATTTGCATTAGAGCTAATTGTCAGATCTTTGTTTTTGGAACTTACTAGTCCGAGCCAGTTGAAATCTGATAATGTTTCTCTCTTAGCTTTTGTTCAAATAGTTTTATATGTAAATTGATACTGCTTTTTCTTTTTCTTTCATGCGGATGGGCGTTCAAGATAAAAGTAGGGACAAGAAGAAGAGGAAGAGGAGCTTGAAAAAGTCAATCAGGAATTGCTCATCTATTCACCAACCTTGTTGGGCCTAGCGCCTGTTGTTGGTGTACTTTTTGTATAAGAAGTTTCGAAAATATAGAAAATATAACGAAATAACGCGGAGGAGGAATTGAAAGAAAGTTTTCGAAAAAAGGAAATACACCTCGAGTTCATCAATGAGTGAAAAGATAGGTTATTTATAAAAATAATTTAACTTTGTGAAAATAAACTGTAATAAAAATAATTTCACGTTATTTTAATGCTCATTTTGGATTTAGATAGGTTATTTGTTACTAACAATTTTACATATTCAGTTGACACTTGAAATGAAAAATTACTTGATATTTTCAAGGGTAGTTTTGTTAGTTGTTTATTAAATACAATTTTTTAAAATGAGATAAAGTTCCCTGAATCTTTATATATTACTTTTCTAGCTTGTTTTTTTGTCGCGACGCAATATTTTCCTTACTCCTTTATCAAATTCCATGATTTACCCCTTATTTTAAAGCTTATCGTGCCGGCTAATTACGAAAAATAGTTCCCCGGTCTAAAAATGTACCGCTTCTCTTAAATTTGAAATTTAAAATAGTCTAAAAAGGGAGGTACTTTAATGTATGCCAAATTGGTGTTGTAAAATCTAGTCAGTGGCCGAGTGCTGGAACGTTGATTTTTGATAAAGTAAATATAAAAAGGATTCGTTTATATTTTATTTGGTGTTTTTATTTTCATGCAGTAAATCAAAAATAGTAGAAAATATACTATTAAAATCATTTATTAAATTCAATATTCATTGCATAAAATAAATTTTTGGAATCAATTCACCGAACAAACTCTATTATTATTAATTTATTAGCTGCTATATTTAAAACATTTTATGTGAAAACAAGATTTTTTTCTGAATATCCGTAAGTGACCTGCATCCCTGCCCGAGCAGTACACTCCTGGCTATATATAGATATATTTATGTACCCTCATATTAGCTTATAATCTTACTAATTTTTGAGCTTTTAAAAAAAAGATTTATTTATTCATTTATTATTTATATTTACAATTTAAGGGTGGCATTTTTTGTTCCACCTGTTTTCTGGACCCAGAAAAAAAAAATACCGATTTAAATATCAATTATTTTATTCAATTAATTATTATTTTTAACTTATCTATATATATTATTTCTCTAGACTGTTTTTCTGTCGTTCCGCCAGATCTTCCTTATTCCGTTATCAAATGCCACGATTTAAAATCTTATCGTGCCGGATAATGACGAAAAATAGAACCACGGTCTAAAAATGTACCGCTTCTCTGAAATTTGACACTAAGAGTCATCTACGAAGACGTCCTTTAAATGGATGCCAAATTGGGGTTGCGTGTGCTGGCGCCCTCTGGTATCAAGTAAAAAATCAAAAAACTCTTATGTTTTTATTGTATAGCAAATTGGACAGTTTTAGCTGCGTCTGTGTATTAAAGTTATGCAATCGTTAGGCTCTACACAATCATTTACATTATGAATGTGTAGATCCTAACCAAAGAACAGTAACTATATTTTAAGTAATGGAACTGTGGCGATTAAGCACTTCAACTTCTAAAAAATAATAACTTTCACTTTCACCAAAAAAAAATAACTCTAATTAAAAATTTTTTAATTTAGCGGTTGTTGGAGTAGCGATGTATGTCGACGCTTGTTGTTCGGAAGCCTCATTCTTAATTGTTTAATACTGCATGATTGTGTTTATTTTTTATGTAATAAATATTTGATAAGATGACAGAGTTATCATTGTACGAGTGACACGCAATTTTAACTTCAAAACCTTGACTATCGTTAGTATGGAATAGACTTTACTACATTGGTGACCAAAGAACGTGTGAACTTTTACGATGATAAGTGCAATCGAAAAATATCTAAGCTGCGTAAGTTACCGCACGATTTTATTTGTCTAAATGAATTTGGTTTTATATTCACGAGTTGGTACATTGCCTTTCGATGTTGAGTGACATAGATTCTCTTTGCTTACTTATGATAAATTGTAATGTCGTTTATGATAATTGTCGCCTTGATGATAACTTTCTTTTTGAGTGCTACTTTAATGTGTGTTTTTTTACGTGTTAATCCCTAATGGAATTATATTAGTAACTCAAGTTATATATAATGTCGACATCTGAAGATCAAATTTTCAACGAACCACAAATTTCTCACGTTGCGGTGAAACCACCGCCGTTTTGGAAGAATAATCCTAGCCTGTGGTTCCTCCGCTTAGAAACACAATTTTCCTTGGCACATGTGACGACTGACGAAACCAAGTTCAATTATGTTGTGGCAGCTGTTGATTCGGACATACTAAGCTCCGTAAGTGATATCATTATGCAACCTCCCGAAACCAACAAATATGAGCAGTTAAAAACACGTTTGGTTGAATTACACTCAGAAAGCGAGTCGTCTAAAATAAGGACATTGTTACAAGGGTTAGAGCTCGGTGACCAACGTCCGTCACAATTGCTTATACGCATGCGTGCTCTAGGTGGCGATTCCGTAGGTGAGCCATTGCTTAAATCACTCTGGCTTGGACGACTGCCCAACAGCACGCAATCGATTTTGGCAGCGTTAAATGAAGATTTAACGAAACTCGCATCTATTGCAGATAAAATCCACGATTTAACGCCTCAATCGTCCATTAATTCTGCACAAGTCTCTATTGCACCACAAAATATCGCGCTACAGGCGCAAATTGACCAATTAACCCTGCAAGTCAAACAGTTAACTTCTATAGTTCAGGAGCGAAGTACACGGAGGGACAATTACATTAGAAATCCTAGACACCGAAATAACTCTCGCTACCGTAGCAATTCTCGCAATCGAAGCTATAAAGAGCCAGAAAATGGTTTATGTTTCTATCATATTAATTTTCGTGAGAATGCCAAAAAATGCAACCCTCCTTGCTCTTTTCGTCATTCGGGAAACGTGTAAGGCGATCGCTTACCGGCCATAATGCTGACCGCCACCTTAATCGCATATTAATGGCCGATTCAAAGTCTAAACTTTCCTTTTTAATTGACACTGGTGCGGACGTATCAGTCATTCCTAAAACGTACGCTCCGCACTCTAAATCGCAATATTTAACGTTGTATGCCGCCAACGGCACAAAAATTGCTACTTATGGAACAAAGCGCATGACCATCAATTTGAATTTGCGCCGTGATTTTATATGGTCCTTTGTAGTAGCAGACGTTAAACAACCTATTATCGGCGTAGATTTTTTAAAACACTACAATCTGCTAGTTGATGCTAAAAACCATAGAGTTATTGATGCGAATACTCGACTTTCCTCTAATGGACAACTACCTTCACTTAACTCTCCTGAATCGAACATCGCTATATTGGTTGGTGATGGCATACTGGATAAAATCCTTAGTGAGTATCCTGAGTTATTAAACCCATCGCAACCCATGAAAGGTAGTAAGCAAGATCAAATTTACCATCATATCGAAACAAAAGGTCCGCCTGTATTTTCAAAACCTAGACGACTAGCTCCCGACATTCTTAAAGCTGTTAAAAAAGAATTTGAATATTTATCCGCTCAGGGCATCATCCGACCATCTAAAAGCCCCTGGGCAAGTCCTTTGCACGTTGTCAGAAAACCTAACGGTGAGTATCGTCCTTGCGGTGACTACCGTCGTCTCAATTCTACAACCGTGCCTGACCGCTATCCCGTTCCGCACATCCAGGATTGTACCCAAAGCTTGCATGGAAAAATAATTTTTTCTACTCTCGACTTAGCAAGAGCGTACCACCAGATCCCTATAAACCCTGCTGATATACCCAAGACAGCTGTAACCACACCGTTTGGTTTGTTCGAATACACTGCTATGCCATTCGGATTGCGGAACGCAGGGCAAAGTTTTCAAAGGTATATACACCAAGTTTTATCCAATCTTGACTGTTGTATTCCCTATTTCGATGACATATTAATAGCTTCTTGCTCAGATGTTGAGCATGCTAAACATTTGCAAGAGGTGTTATCACGGTTAAAAAAGCATGGGTTAAAATTAAACCCTGACAAATGTGTATTGGGAAAACCTGCCGTAAAATTTCTCGGGTGCCTCATAACTGCTGCAGGCGTTAAGCCGCTTCCTGATAAAGTTGAGACCATCATTAACTTCCCGAAACCGAAAACTATTTCTGAGCTGAGACGTTTCTTAGCGATGCTAAACTTCTACCGGCGGTTCTTGCCAAAAGCCGCAGAAACGCAAGCGTCTTTAAATGAATTTCTGAAAAATTCTAAAAAGAACGACAAACGTCCTGTGCCTTGGGATGATAAATCGACTCTTGCATTCGAAAATTGCAAATCCGATTTGATTAATGCCACAACATTGACGTTTCAGTCACCTGAGCATCCACTGGCCCTCATGGTCGACGCCTCAACCACTTCTATTGGAGCAGTTTTAAATTCCCAGTCTCCTAATGGCCCAAAACCGCTCGCATTCTTTTCTCGTAAATTATCGACTGCCGAAGCCAAGTACAGCACATATGATCGAGAACTTCTCGCTATGTACTCTGCTGTAAAGCATTTTAGGCACGCACTTGAAGGCCAATGCTTCACAATTTTTACTGATCACCGTCCCTTAATTTTTGCATTTACTAAAAATTCTGACACCTGTTCCCCTCGCCAGCTCAGACATCTCGACTTCATTGCACAATTTTCAACCAATATCAAATACATCGCCGGAGAAGATAATGTCGTCGCTGACACATTGTCTCGCATTCAAGAGATTTGTCCAACTCCAATACAGTTTGAATCTTTATCACAAGCTCAAGAAACCGACGCCGAATTACAAAATCTCTTAGGCACAACCAACCATTCCCTAAAACTGAAATCCGTGCCAATTTCTCCAACGTTGAGACTTTGGTGCGACATCACAGACGATAAGGTGAGACCATTTGTACCAAGCAATTTCAGAAAGCCAATTTTTAATTCTCTCCATAACTTATCTCACCCAGGTATCCGTGCTACTAAACGACTAATACTGGACCGTTATGTGTGGCCGTCTGTGGCTAAGGATGTTGTTACTTGGTCACGTGCTTGTGTGGACTGCCAGAAATCTAAAATAAGCAAGCACACTCACAGCCCTATTCAACCATTCTTAAAACCAGCACGAAGGTTCGACCATGTGCATGTTGACTTGGTCGGTCCATTACCACCCTCTGATGGATTCTCTTACCTCATGACTTGCGTCGACCGATACACCAGATGGCCCGAGGCTATACCCGTGACTGATATATGTGCTGAAACAGTGGCACGTGCAATTGTGAATCACTGGATTTCACGTTTTGGGGTACCATCCATCATTACAACAGACCAAGGTCGGCAGTTTCAATCCACACTTTTTGCTTCTCTTTCCCGACTATTGGGAGTTAAGCATATAAGAACAACCCCATACCACCCTGCTAGCAATGGAATGGTCGAGAGACTTCACCGTACCCTCAAACAGGCTCTTAAATGTTACCATAACCATCGATGGACTGAAACATTGCCTCTTGTGCTTTTGGGATTGCGTTCCACCTACAAGGACGATCTCCAGTGCACTACTGCAGAGCTGGTATATGGCTCAACACTCCGACTGCCAGGAGAATTTCTCTCTCCGTCCACGATATCCAGTGAAGAACCATCTGAATTTGTACAACAACTCCGGATAATTATGCAAAATCTCTCCCCGACACCAGGATCTGCCCATAATAAACAAACACCTTTCATCAACCCAAGTTTACTCAACTGCACCCATGTTTTTGTTCGGCACGGTGGAGTTAAGAAGCCGCTACAAACACCTTACAATGGCCCCTACAAAGTCATAGAGCGCACTCCTAAACACTTCACCCTGATAATCAACAACAAACCAAGCACGATTAGTGTTGACCGTCTCAAGCCAAGCTTTTCCTTGGCTACTGACGACCTGCCTACTGCAAGCAACTGTGCGCCCTCAACGCATAATCTAGCTGACGTCCCTGTTGCTCTCCCAATGAGCAATGAAACCACCGACATCCAGCAACCCGTTCCAAGAAATGAAACCACAGACATAGTACAACCTGTCCCAATAACCACTCGCTCAGGAAGACAAGTTCGCTTCAACAGAAAATACTTGTAACATCAGTGCCCTTGGCACTTGGGGGGGAGTACTGTGGCGATTAAGCACTTCAACTTCTAAAAAATAATAACTTTCACTTTCACCAAAAAAAAAGAACTCTAATTAAAAATTTTTTAATTTAGCGGTTGTTGGAGTAGCGATGTATGTCGACGCTTGTTGTTCGGAAGCCTCATTCTTAATTGTTTAATACTGCATGATTGTGTTTATTTTTTATGTAATAAATATTTGATAAGATGACAGAGTTATCATTGTACGAGTGACACGCAATTTTAACTTCAAAACCTTGACTATCGTTAGTATGGAATAGACTTTACTACAGAACTTTTTCGTTAGTGTATTTTAATGCAATAAATGCTACTAATAAAAATATTTGCCGTTATTATTGTGATTATTTTACTACTAGTAAGCCCGGCGGTCATACGAAATGACCGCTGTTCTAGATATTATGAATTGTAATTAAAATGATTTGTGCAAAGGTGTCTGCTAATTCAAACTGAATTACCCAGGTCACGCAGCGAGGACGCCCCTTTGCATACTGACCCACACTACTATATATTTATATACTATATAATCAAGTTTGTGAAAAATATATATTTATCATCGAAATAACTTATTGAAAATTTTATTATGCTTTTCAAAACAAAAGTTTTAACGAAACTGGTCAAAAAGAGCGCTGCCACTCTAATAAGAAAAATAAAAAAAAGCGCAGACGATAAATTAAAAAGAAATAAATTAAAAAGAAAGAAAGGATTAAATTAACTTAAATTGAAAATACAGCGAAGCCTCACTCAATATGCTAGATGAACGTTTTGATGATTATTAGTATATTTGTTACATTTGTTAAATGGCAACTGCATTGATTTGTTGGCTCACACGGCAGGCAACTGTAATTATACTGTTGGAAACGACGGCAACAATGCAAAAATAAAATAAAATGGGTCAAAAACAGCATTGAAAAATTAAAAAAAATTAATTAAAAAAAAACTATTTGAGTATCAACTTTCATTTTTGCAGTGATGCGTTTCTCGGGTCGTAAACATTAACTGTGCCCGATCGGTAAAACGGCCTGGGATCCTATAGCGGACAGACAGACAGACAGACAGAATAAGCCGCTTATATATAAGATTTTGAATATCTAAATAATAGTCGGAAAAAATTATATTTGTACTGATGTTGTTCAGTTACATTTCTTTTTTTGTACCAACACCCTTTTCATTTTTTTCTATTCTTCATAATGTACTTTCTCCCAAATTAGTGCGGTGTTCCGCACTGGTCAACTAGTTACCATTTAGTTCACGTGAAGAAGCAATAAAAACTTCAGATAAGAAATCTTCGACAGACTGACAAACTTTTAAAGCATAAAAACTGCCAGATCTGATATTGGAGAATTATATATTAAGGCAACATTGATTACAGGCTTTAAAACGGAGCAATTGGTTAACTCTGGAACATTGTCTCGGGTTATGACCGGTTGCGTGATAGAGGTGTAGCAATCTCTCCAAAAAGTAAGAAATATTATTTTGGAAAAATAAAGCGTCTTAAATTATAATCAAGTATTATAAAAATAGAGCTTGGTAGCGAAGGAGTCGAAACATATTTTTACTTACATAATCAGTTTTAAGGGGGTTGCAACACCGAAAGGGTTGAGAAACGATAATACAGAACATTTTTATTTCTAATAGTTAAATTACAGAATTTACGTTCTTTGAATCAGCAATCATTACTTTAAGAATCAATAGTAAAATAACATTTGCGAACTAATGTGGTGGATTCATGTGACTGATGCATTGATGCACTCTGATGTAACAATTGAAACGATGCCTACGTAACTAGGTGATGGCACAGTAATTGCCTAAAGAAGCTGATAATACCTTATTTAAAATATATACACAAACATGTGTGATCTATTAATAAAAGAATAAAGTTATAATAAAAGCAATGAAATCTGTAAAAGTAATGCAATGAAAATGAAGAAGTGAGGTAAGTATTAGAAAAGTAAGGTGCTTTCTAAGTCTTTGCCAAATTCCTAAATTCTAAGAAAATACTCAATCATGTGATTTTCTTAGACAAAAATTAGTTTCAAAAAATTTTAAAACGTGTTCAAAGTTTTTATCATATTGATACAAAATAGACTAATATGCACAGATAAAGTAAGGCTTTTATACTTAAAGAAACATAGAAATTGAACACAAAAAAATGTCAAATAAAATTTCTTTAACCTATTTTAAGGATTACTTTCTTAAGAAAGTACTGATTTTTGTGAAAACAATAAATCCCGCTCGCAATTAAAACTTATTCGTTCCAGAGGAAATTCTAAATCACTTGAGGCAGAAACTCAACCCACAATTTAAAGCAATAAATGACGCTTCCCGTGGAAGACATTTTGTGAAAATCTGTTCCTAACTGTCTCCGAGTGTTTTCTTCCCAGCAAATCGCGGACGCTAATGGCTGAAGCAGTTATGCTTGCTTTGCGAATAAAAGCGAAGGTCATTAAGTCTTGCGATCCATTCCAGTTTCGGAGTGAAGAAATCTTTGGAGTGAACATGCAAAGTCAGCTGAAGGGCGGCCGTACGTGAGATCCTTCCGAAAGAAATTGAATTTGCCAAGTCA
Organism: Octonoba sinensis; assembly: GCA_038502835.1. Taxonomy (NCBI): domain Eukaryota; kingdom Metazoa; phylum Arthropoda; class Arachnida; order Araneae; family Uloboridae; genus Octonoba; species Octonoba sinensis. The sequence continues at coordinate 7,082,940 of CM076606.1, read as the reverse complement.
CGTGGTTCTCCAGGACGTAACGATTTACCTTTGACATGGTGTGAATATTATATGGACGCTTTATTTGCTTCTCTTTCTCTTTATCTCCATGTCTTCTTTTCTTCTGGAGAAATTTTCATGTTGATGGTTAAACTGCATTTACTCGTAGGACTCAAGGGAAAGACTTTATCAACTGCCTACTATTAACGCGGAGTGTATGGAAGGAAAGTCAAGTGTCTCCTTGAAAAATTATTTGGAAGAAATTTCTCAAATTTCCTTCAATTAAATGGGATTAGATTTTGCTTCTTACTCCCAACGGATTTTTTATATGCATTTTTATTCACGGATTGTATTTACCATAGACATTGAAGAACTAGACACTGCAATTGGTCGGAGTCGACGTCACTTGGACAAAACTAATTGGGCAAAACTGGAAGGTCCTTTTCAGAAGATTTTTTATACCTCGGTTACTCGTAAAGCGAAGAGAAAAGCACGTAAGTTCTATCTAGATTTTAAAAGTCTATCGCATGGAATTCCCAAACTTTTTCAAGTCGTGGCACCTTTAGATGAATTAGAAGCTTCTCGCGGATTCCTTGTCAATTAATTTCTATTCTTGATACATGTTATTAGGATGAAGTTCAATTTATTGACACTGACACAAACTCCACGTAACGGAATGCGTTATTGTGCCGAGAAGTCTGCGGATAGACTTCTCGGCAATATAAACATAATTTTATATATTTACTATTTTAAAGAAACAAAAATCACAGAAATAAGAGGTAGAAGCATGAAAAACAAAGATTTAAACACATATTTGGAACTCTCAAAAGTGCTTTAAGTGTAAACATCCCTTTTATGCTTGCTAAGGAACAAAAAAGACTGGATAACACGAGCGTTTCGCTGCACCCCTCATCTCTCGCTTTGCACAGCAGGATGTCGCCAGTACTCTATAATGTTTACTGTGTTTATGTAAGTGTGTTTGGTTGAGCAATTTTGAATTCAAATTTCTGGTAACATTTTGTTTCACTTCATATCATTTGAGCGCATGAAGAATGTTAACGCTTCATTTCCTTTACAGCCCTGTTTCTGTGATGTACGTGTACACATCCGAGAAAAGTGAAGATGTTCTAGCGCGCACCTCAAAGGGATCTAAGAATATTGGGGAGAACCGATGTCAATGAGCAGTATACAACGCTGCACAGTACTGGCATTTAAGACTACTAATTTACGTTACTTTCCATCAATGATTGTTAAACAAAATATAGAACTACATTGAAAGCAATTTCATGAGGTTAAATTTTCTATAATTGATACCAAGTATAAGATAAAATAAGTTGAAATAAAGGAAGGTATTGTTTTGAGACTTTATACATGAAACGATTTCATTATACGTGAAGATTAAGATTTCTGCAGCTGTCACAGGTGGAAATATTTAATGAAAGGCTTTTATTTATTTTCTGAATTTTAACTGGTTTTACTTAATCGCGGGAAAAAATACGTTATGCATTAAATTAGAAGGAATGTATTCCAAGCATCGTTGTCTTAGTGAAATATTTAAATTTTATTAATTGCAGAAACTGAATGACACAATAGGAAATTAAGTTTAACGAAATACATCCAGAAAAGGAAGGAAAAAATGGCTATATCATATGAATTCGAATATTTTATTGATTATATTACAAGGATTAACAAAAGAACACTACACAAACGCTAATGAAGCAAACATTACGCTAATATATATATATATATTCTATGAATATTTTGAAGAATTAGTAAGTTTTAAACCTTTGTAAAACTAATCGGTTTGTAAAAGGAAATTAGAATTCTTGTTTTGTCATAATAGAATTTTTTTTCTCATAATATACAACATACATCCGTGTACTCGTTTTAACGTTAAACACTAATAACTTAGAGCAAAATGCGATTCAAAACATTCTGCAAAAATATTTCTGTACCTTGGTTGTAACCCTACCGACTGATTATATTATGCACTTCTGTTTGGCAAAACAAGCCGATCACGAAGTGCCCTTGGTGATCATCACGCCTGCGGGACCTACAGCTTAAACGGGAATCCGAACCACTAGTATGTTGGTCAAAAGAAGTTCTATACCGATCAATAACATCCATGACCTCGCTGAGATTCGAGAAAGGGATAAACAAGAGAGCCATCTGATCTACCACTATGCCATTGTGCGACTAAAGAATGACTGTATAGATACTAGTAACTTTTAAATAAGAAATAGAATAGAATAAATTTTTCTGTCTGCTTAATTTTTTTTAGAATACTGTCCTCTGTTCCTTAGAATACGTTACGTGATTTATGAAGATCTTCTTAGTATAAAATTTAAACGGTTTTATATTTAAACTATTTGTTCGAAAATTGAATTCGAATATGACGTAGTGCTTATGCGGTACAGAGCATATTTAAAGTTCCTGAATAGATAATTCTTCAACCTGAGCTATATAAATAACTGGAGTGCCATCTGAGTGCTTCGGCTGCTCAAATCGAATAACAACCTGAGAAAAAACTCTGCTTTCAGTAAAGAATCCCAAGATTTTTTTTTTTTTCACTTTTCCTTTTAAATACAAAAACCCTTTTGCATATGCAAATTATGAAGCACGAGAAGCTTTTTCAATAAAAATTATGTAACAAATTTATGTACAGTTAAAATTTTAACCTTCAGTCGAATGCAGCAGGAAAATTTATTAAAATTATACATAATATCCAATCGGAGACCTCAACGTGAAACGTTCTGTATTCAATTGTTAACGCAACTAAATGAATGTAGCACATTATTCTATTTTAAATAACTTATAAAAATTGAATAAAGTAACTGCTTTTAAAAAATATTTAATTAAAAATCCAAACTCGAAATAATAAATAAGTCTACATTTTAAGAAGTTATTTTGCATAAATAAACAAGAAAATAGTTTTAAAGATGGTAAAGAGAGTGTAGTTTTTGTTTTTTGAATGTAATTAAGAAAAAAATTTCAAAACAAGGTTTTATAAGAAACGAAAACATTCTTATTTTTTACTTAAACCGAGGAAAAGGCTGTAAATTAGGATGTTTTGCAAGTACTTAATTATTCAACTTCCTTTTGCTATTAAAATTTAGAGGAAACGAGACAAAGCGAAATTAAGAAAAAAGTCTGTAAATTCCTTTCCTCAATGTTTTTTTTATATTTAGCATAGGAAATAAATAGTCATAAAATGCAAAAAAAAAAAAAAACTTTTAACTTACTGTAGCTGTTTTTCATTACGTTGAAATTAACAAAAAAAAATACTTTCCAAATAGTTATTTACAAAAATGTTTCAATGCAAATGCAAGTGACACCCATATTAAAAAACTATTAAAGAAAGATGACCCATTCAACGTTTACCAGCTTCATTCTTTGCAGTACCTTACTATAAATCTTAACAGCATAATAATAATTATTAAGCTATTTGAATGATTAAAAGCTTGTATTCGTAAACTGCACCGCTATTATTTCATGCAGTTGACTGTCAGAACATTAACATAATTTATAACGGACTTATTTGAAATTTAATTTGGTGCGACATTCTTCGCGTCAAAGAAAGTAGTGATTAAAAGGGTGTTTTAATCAGTTCATAATAATGCTTGATACTAAAAAAAATCTGATGGCGGCCGGTGGCCGATAAACTGAAAAAAGTTAGTCACCACTTTGAACCTTGTTTCAAAACGATCCCCCCTCCTCAACCGCGGCTTCATTCTGCATACAAACATTTGCATGCATCGTATACCTCAAACTTCACTTCGTCACAAAATTATACAAAGCCCTATTTTTAAAGAAATAATAATAAATTAAGTCGCCAGTTTTGGCGACCGACATAACATTTTGTAGTTGCCAAATAAAAATTTATAGTCGCCAATGGCGAGTGGCGATCGCTAGTCTCGACCTTTAGTTCATAATCAATTGTTGGTCCTTTCTCGATATTAGTCAGTTCTTATATTGTTTAAATCTTCAACAAAAGAAAAACGTCATCTGTTTAAATTCATCGACATTGCACTGTTTAGAAATTGCTTTGTTTACACTTCATTTGGCGATATAATTTTTTATTGGCATATTTAGAACGATAGGCAAAGTACTCAATCGATAAATAAAAAGTAATCGATAAGTAATCTTAATCAGAGTAATCGATAAGTACTCAAATTTCACGTATCTAAAAAAATAATTATTTTTAATTTCGAAATGCATTTAAATAAACTATATGCAGAAGTTTTTTTGTGAGGTTATACACGAAATTCGAATATCACTACAAAAATCATGGCCCCCACATAGACGTTCTAGACGGTTGATTTTTATGCATTATGAGAAATATGCATTAACTCGACTTCCAACCAAATATCACAGGCTTCAGAGATTACTCAGTGTTTAAAATTTAATCCCTTAACACAGCATTTGATTCCCTATATCTGCTTAAATAATCCCAATAATTCGCCCGTCAACTATTTCCATTCATACTCTAAATAAGTCCTGTTTCACTAAGCGTTCCATAATCTTACATGATGGTAGGAAAGGCGATGTCTTTAAAATATAATGCTTAAAGAAAAGTTTTATTCTTTGGGTAAAGGATGTTAGGCCTTGTTCCTTCTAATTACGTTTGCGTCGTTATTCTAGTCCTTTGGATTAGAACAAGATGGAGCTTTAAAATGGATTCTTCTCGAATAATGCGTTAGAATTTTGAAACTTAGAAGCTGACGTTGGCTATTAATCAGGCAATTCTAGTCGTTTTTAATGTATTACTGCTCATTAATGTAATTTTACATGCATTTAACATTGCAACGAAACCGCATCACCCTTTTTCGGCTTTTAGTATAAAAATAAAATGTAAAATATGCAATTCAAGTAGGTATAATACTTTTTGGGACTCAATGGGAAAATATATGTATCAGACTAAAATATGGCATTTTCAACGGAAATCAAAGAAATAAATTTTTTGAAGTAAAGAAATTTATAACAGCAAAAACAAAATATCAAACTTTACGTAGACATTAACTTTCAATTCGTGAGATTGGCCAAAAGAAAAAAAAGTGGCTTTGATTAAAATTATAAAATCTTGGAGAAAACGAATTCTTGGAGAAAACGAATTGTGGAGAATGGTAATTATTGTTACCTCAATTTAAAAAGATATAGTAATAATGAAAATTTTAAGATAATCATCAATAGTTTTTGTTAAATCACATTGCAGGAAAAGCAGGAAGTTACGACCAAAACTATACGTGCCTACTTTCCCGTACACACCAACTTCAAATTAATTATCTAGCTCTTTCTGTTTCTTTCTCATTCAACTTTAGTTCTAAATTACTGCAAATGTACCTACTTCAACGGTTAATACATATTCATTCACTCACTCATTCCTTCATTCATTCCGTCCTTCGTGTATTTATTCAGTAATTCCTTTATTCATTTATTCACTCACTAATTTATCATTAACTCGCTCATTCATTAGTTCATTCATTTGCTCAGAAATATCATAAAAATTCAGATCAAAGACTTTCATCTGAAAGTAGGCTTATTTAGTACTGGATGAACTAAACGTCCGCTCAAATTTGAATCTTTGTTTTTGTAATTGACAACGCACGACTACGGCATTAAAAAGGAGTATAACATTATCAACGTTTAACTCCTAGAAGACTTTAATAGAACTAAATATATATATCTGACTATCGAAAGCAAAGGACTTGTCTTACTCGAAAAGACAATGATAGCAATCAATACTTATTTTCTTTCTTTATTATTATTTTTTCCGTAGCCGGGATACAGGTTTTTAGATTTTTTATTTTTCGAAATTTTGTTTATTAAAAGGAAAAACATATTAGTCTACATATTTTTAGGCCTATTAATATGCAGGTTTTAATTTCAGTTATTTATTGATTTAGTCACATTATAAAGTTAACAAGAAGTTCCGTGCTTACGTATGCAAAATGTAAGGAGTATAGTTAACATAAAGATCTGGTGACTTATAAGCATCTTTTCAAAAAACAATAAGTTCCGACTAGAACTATACGAGCCTACGTTCCCGTATACACCAAATTAAAATTTATAATATAGCTCTCTCTTTCTCCTTTAGCTTTTGTTCTTAATTTTTTTCAAATATACCTTTTTCAACGGATAATACATATTCATTCACTCAGTCATTCATTCTTTCATTTATTCAGCCATTCATTTATTCATTCATTAGTTTACTCATTCATGTGTTTATTCATTCAATTACTCATTCATGTATTTATTCGTTCATTTACCCATTCATCTATTTATTCACCCATTTATTTATTTTTTCATTTATTCACTCCTTTATTCATTATTTTCCTCATTCATTTATTCATTGATTCACTCTTTCACTCTGTCATTTATTCATTCTTTCACTCCTTCATTTATTCATTGAGAAATATCCTTAAAAATCCCGATAAAATCATTTCATAGGAAAATAGGCTTATACATTATATTTATTGCATTCAAACCGGGATTGACTATTCATTTCGTTATAACACATATTTCATTGTATCGGTATTCGTTATAATAAGATTTCCATGAGCAAACACATTCGACAGAAACTTTGCCGAATGTCTTCGCATCCACCCTTTTACATTGGAAAAGGAAGTCCCTGTAATTCCAAAACAGGTGTCTGCAATTATTTATTGCAATTTTTAACTTAAAATGATGTTTGCTGCATTATTTCTTGTGTATCTGTTTCGTGAAATTCCTTGAATTTTCGCAAGACTTCTCAAAGTGTCTTTCAAAGTTTCAATACAGTGACAAGCTTAATAAAGGGCTTAAACAAATGCGAGTTTTAGTAGTCTGTCACCGGACTTAATTTATCACAGAATTAACCACAGGCTTAATTAATCTTCGAGAACATTTAACTACGCGCTAAACACTTTGAAATACATTAAATTATTATCTGAATAAATGTAATCTTTAAAAAGACAGGCGTTGATGTAGCGATTAATGTTTACGTTATCAAAACTTTTAGCTAATAGTTGTCAATCGATTTTTTTTTATTTTTACTTAAACCAGACACTTAAAGGCTATTTTTATAGAATTCTGAACAAACCACACATCTGTGGCGTCTTGCGCATAAAAAGTTTTCAATTACCTACTTTAGCGTACTTTCCCGAAAAAGTTACAATAGAAAAAGGAAAAAAAACTGAATGAAAAGCTTAATGTATCATAAAACTACGTGTTTAAAAAAATAAGAAAAAGTTTAAAATAATTAAGTAATGAAACAAATATTCAAAGGTAAAACAATTCAGGATTTTTGAGATAGGTAAAAAATGTGTGTGTTGGTCGGTCTGTCTGCCCCCCCCCCCCCAATAACTATTGTAGGAATTATCAGGTTCGAAAGATGTTTTTGCATGCGAAAGATCTCGGCGTGGACATATTTTAATTTTTGACTTGAACAATTTTTCGTTCAATTTTGAACAGTTCAAAAAATTTTAGCATTAGTGCGTATGTACGAAATGAAGCAAATTATGTAGACTCCGGGCAAAAGATCCAAGTTCCTTTGAACCAACTTATTGGAAGAAGATTTCAACGGGAAACATTTTTTGATTTGAACAATTTTTGTTCAATGTTGAATAGTTCATAAAAAGAAAAAGAAAAATTAACATTAGCGTAGGCGGGGAAATTTCATTCCTCTATAATTTTTTTTTGTAACTGACGGGTTTTCTTGGAATAAACCTCATGAAAAAGGAGTTATGACTTAGAACATGCACAAATGCGAAGTTCATCCAGAACTGAACGAGCCTATTTTTCGCCGAAACGTTTTTATCTGGATTTTTAGGAATATTTACGAATAAATGAATGAATAAATGAGTGAGTGAATGAATGAATGAATGAATGAATGGCTGAATAAATGGAAGAATGAATGAGTGAGTGCATGAATAAGTGTAAACCGTTGCGAAAGTTATATTTGAAGCAATTAAGAATTAAAGCTAAATGAGAAAGATAGAGAGAGAGAGAGAGAGCTAGATTATCAATTTGATTTTGGTGTATACGGGAAAGTAGGCTCGTATAGTTCTAGGAGGAACTTCTTGTTAATTGTTATGTCTTAATAATTAAAAAAAAAGCCGCTTTTGTGGGACGTAAATGTCTCTTTTTCCATGGAATGACTTTAAAAGGACAAAATATCGTTCTTTAGTAGGCGATAGGACAGAACGGAGAAGTAGGTAGTGATTCAGTCTTTAGTTGATGTGGGTCAATAAAGCCAAGTCATTACGTCAATCTAATAATAATAATAATAATAACAATAATAATAATAATAACAGATATTCAGTATCCGACAGGTTTTTAAATATCCGGAATCCGATCCGGCCACTGCACGAAATACCCGGTTTTCCGGCATGTCAAGTTGGATTTTTAATTAATTAACCCTACACTGCGCAAATTTTTTTGCGGTTGCTGTCGATTTTGTGAAAAAAGATGAAGCTTGAGCCCAGTTTACAAGATCTAGCGGAGACTGTATTAACTAATATGATCTTACATGCAAAGTAAAATGAAAGAATGCGCCACTTGTTGAAGATAATACAAAACAAGAGCTTAGTGAATGAAAATAGAGTTGTTGTTTAAAAACAACACGGCGCAGAGTAGGGTTAAAACGTTTTGAAAACATATGTGAATAATATACAGTGGCGTGCAAAAGTTTCGGGTCATTCTATTTTTCATACACATTGCACAAAACGATGGTGAAAGAAATATAAACGATCAATTATAGCAGATATTCACTTATATTTGAAAAAAAAAAAGAGTTATATTTATTGATATTACTTTCAAACATTTATTTATTAAACATTTTTTTATTAATGAATGTGCAAAAGTATCGTGACACATACTACTTTTTAAAAAAATGAAAAAGAATAAAGGAGAATTGGAGTTAAAAATCTTGTACTCCTTCACTTGACTCAGTACTTTGTTGCCATGCCCTTAGCAGCAATGACTGCAGCGCACTGACGAAGCATTCAGTCGATTAACGACGAGATTGGTTCTTTTGGCAATTTTTCCCACTCTTGTCGCAAATGGTTCCGCAATTCCGTCTTGTTGGAGTGATTTTTCGTTCCAACATGGACCTTCAGATCTTGCCACAAGTGTTCAATGGGAGTTAAGTCCGGTGACTGCGATGGCCAGGTTAGGAGATGGACTTTTCGGCTCTGAAGAAAAATTTTCACAAGAAGCAAAGTGTGTTTTGGATCGTTATCTTGTTCAAAAATCCAAATATGAGGCACATTTTTCGTTGCAAATGGAAGCATATGGTCTAGCAGAATGTTCTTGTACATTGCAGCATCCATATTGCCGTGAATTTCTACCAGCGGAGCAATGATATCAGCAAAAAGGCTCCCCAAACTTTGATGTTCCCACCACCGTGTTTAACAGTAGGAGTTTGATATCTTACATTATATCTGGATATAATGTTGAACGTCTTACGTAGTTTCGACCATCACTTCCAAACAATTGAAATTTTTATTCATCAGAAAATAGCTCTTTCCGCCAATCTGATGCCGTCATATGCTGATATTTTTTCTCGAAGTCCAACCTAGCCTTCTTATTCTTTTTGCTAATTAATGGTTTTTTGACGCCAATCCATCCAATAAGCCCTACAGCCTTCAGACATCGAGTCACCGTACTCCGACTAATTTTCATTTCGAAATTCGCGTGAAACGTCGGCTGCGCTTTTTCGCAGATCGAAAACACACTTTCTTTTTGTAATTTTGTCAACACGACTCGAAGTTTTTTGGGGCCTACTTACTGCTCCGTTTTTTATCACACAGTATGTTTATTATTTTATACCTTAGAAATAATACGATTAACAGTACTTTTAACGACAGATGAAGCCCTTGCAATGAAACGTGAACTTTTTCCTTCTGAAGAATGCTTCATCACGATTTCGCGAACTTGAATATGTGTGCGTTTCGACATCGTCACCGGAAGAAGACTAATTTTCCTTTGTGTAGAATGCTTTCAAACCAGCGAGCTTAAAAAAGTAAACAAACCGGGAGTACAGAGCCACGGCGAGTAGTGGCCTGATAGTTTTGCACGCCGACGAAAGTCATTTTACGAAGTACACGTAGACTATGCTTTGAACCAATGTAATATTTGGTGTTTCTGTTTATATTCTAACTTTCTCATATATTTGGGACAATGATCGAGTAGAGGAATAACATTTTTTAGAAATCATACGGAAAAATCAGGGTGGCCCAAAACTTTTGCACGCTACTGTATGTACTTACTAAGCGTATCTAGAAGGCGTGGGATGTTTAAAAATATGCATAGTATTGATAAGTTTCAAACATCAGAGTCAGATATCCGATACGCATACGTCATGCAGGGACACCGGATATCCGATATCCGACAGAATCAATATCCGAACGGTCATGTATCATAGAACCGTCCCGAAAAAGTCACGAAGACGACACGAAATTTCTCTTCGATAATCTGTAGACACTCTGGAGAAATAAACACCCGCAAAGGCAACTAGAAAATCTTTTTCCATATAAACAAAGCTCCTTATTTCCCAAAATACTCTTTAATCCCACTTCGTCTAAAAGAGATACAATTTACTATTTAGCGCCTTAGCATTGCAACACAAAGACGTTCTTGCGAACACGAGGAGAGAGCGATTTATTAAGTCATGTCTTTTAATTAAGGATAAATCCTTTAGTTTTACGAGCCTAAACGAGAAAAAGATTACATTATTATTATTCTCTTCAGATTTATTACGTCAGCTGGGGACTTAAATTGCTTGCGCAACTTTTGGAGATTTCGTTTATTTCTGTAATTGGTGACTGCATTTTTATGAAATAGTTGAGACGGCTTTTCCATTTTATTTTATGGACAGATGAAACCTAAGGGTTGAAAACGAGGTAAGTCAACCAGCCCTTTTAAATGCTTGAAAATAACACGTTTTTGAATAAGCAACTTCATGGAATTCAAAGAAGAGGCTTTTATTTCTCTCTCTCTCTCTTTCGCCTGTGAGAACCTCTGCTCATTATTTTAAACGTGTTTTGCTATCAAAATTTCTGTCGTTATAATTTTTGAATTGATAAGAAATGGTTGACCTCAATGATAACGACATCTCAGAGGGTTCGCGGTACTTTTAATGTTAAAATCAAGGTGACGATATAAACGACTGCAAAGATTGAAAATCAAATTAAGTCTGTAATAAAATAAAAATACCTTGTGTGCATGACGTAAAATTTTTATACATCCAAATATCTTCGCATAAACTTAATGAAACCTGTTTTATGATATTAGTGAAATTTTTTTCAATTTTTACTTTGTTTAAGTCAAAGTTTTTTTTTTTAATCTGTAGAGTCTGTTACAGAAACCTAATTTAGCCGAATCCTTTCCGATACCAAATTTTCTTTATACAGGCTCTGGAGCACTTTCTATGATTTTGTAAAACTTTCGATACTATTTTTAAACTAACCATTTTAATTACTCGTATATATTCCCATCTTCTACCTAAGAACGCTAACATGGTTGTTGTCTGTGTAGCTGACTTCCTGAAGAAGTATAATTTCGTGATTAATCTCAGAGTCCGTTATTTCATCACTGGTTTGTCAAATATAGTTCACAGTTTCAAATGGATCTGTCTCTTGCTCTGAAACAAGCCAGATTAAAAAGATTTTAAACTTGGGAAACGGTTACAACAGTTAGATTATTGGATAAGTTCAATAATTTTAATTAAAACTTGTCAGCTGTACAGCAACCATTGACTTTCTTTAAACAAACATTTTCAGAATTTAAAAACACTTATACACTATTAAAGAAAATATAAAATACGTCAAAGAAAAATGACGATAAAATTGAGGCTTCTGTTTAAAGGTATGACGTTAAAAAGCGAACCAGCGTGAAGCTGCAAATTTCTCCTTGATGTTTTTTATCCTTACAATGTATATAAAGTACTATACTAGTATCAGTAATATTTCTTAAAAACAGGGAAACCCAAGCGTTCTGACGTTATAGAAGATGTTGATTCTAAAGATTGAAGATCAAACTATAACATAATAAAACTTTGCATATTTGATGTAAGAATTTTTATACATCAAATCGATTTGCATAAATTTTGTGGAACATGTTTCACAAGCTGTGAAAAAAATGGGGCTTTGGACCTATTAATCACCCCCTGCTTAAGCCTCTGAAAGTGAACTGGTATATCATTTTTGTTGGCAAAAGCTTATGCATAGCGTGCAGCGGACGGCGGGCGAGGACTGTTGAGCTTACAATAACTTTAAATTTAGAATCAATTTCTGAAAAAATCCGAATCGAAATTAAAAGTCAACATGAACTTTCATAGGGGGTGTCAGAGGGAGAGATACTGGAAAAAGTTTAACGAAAAGTTAGATTTATTTGAAAACAGTTAACAAGATAGCAAAGTACTATACCTTAAAACAGGGTTTCTGATGAAAACCTAATACCCCAATATTTAGTCGTAAAAATTGACCATCTCAACATTCTCATTGTAGATCATTCACAAATAAGCACGAAGTTCTTCCTGTTCGTCGACAAATATTCTGGTTAAATATCTACTATCGCCACAAGTCAATTGAATGAATATGGTAACAGGTGCTAATTCTGTAGTAGCCTGAAACTCATCGATTTGTCGGGACAGTAAGCATCGACGACAATTAGAAGATCTTTGCATATAGTCACCGGTTTGCTTATCACCGGAAAACATACCATTCAGAAGACAAAAACTTAAAATCTACAATTCGATGGTCAATATCAATGACTAAAAGCCCTTTAAAAATAATTATAAAAAGGTTTAAAATTTCAACTCTCATTTAAACATTTAAACAGTAAGCTTATCTCTCCAAACAGTGAAACCGCTTCACAAAAGGAACGTAACTTTCGGGGAAGGAAGACACTTCCAAAAAATTAAAGCTCAACTTAGGCACGCAAAACAGCCAACATAGTAAAGGCCTACGGCCAAGACATGAGCAGCGCGGCAGGGAGACAAGCTCCAAGAGAGTGAGTGAAGGCAGAAGTAGTTGAATCAAGTGAAGTGCATCTAGTGAGAGTGGGAGAGTCCGGTGAAGTCTATACTCTCGCTTCCTACCTTTATACCCGTCAGATCATATGACTCGATCGTGACGTCATTTATAGTAACTTCAACTTCGACCTCATTTAAATAAACGTTGAGGTCCATCTTCCCTCCACGCAAGTCACGTATTTCACACAAGTTGTATCGGTTTGGCAACACCGGGAGAGCCTCATGGCTATGTTTACTTTCTTCATTCCGCCATTGAAACGTGGCGCGTGTGGTTTGAATGCTCAGAGAACAGCCTGAGACCTGGATTCCTGTAAGCCGTCCACAGCAAAGAAAGTAGGTAATTCAAAATACCTTCCAGTTTTACTAGCGGGTCTGAGAACTAATAAAAATAATGGGTTTCTGTCCAACAAGGACACGGTGGTGCTGCTGTGGAGCATGAGGTCTGCTTTGCCAATAGGTATCGTGCTTTGCCAACAGGTATCGTGCTTTGCCAACAGGTACCTACCTAATGGCCGAGACAGAAGTAGCTACAAGCGTCTCCCCGTAGATATTGTACACATGATGCAGTGGGCCAGCGTGGGCTCTTCTTTTCTTGGCGGAAAGGAAACACTTTTCAAGACGATATTCGATATTTTGTTGAATTTTAACTAAAGAGGTGGATGGGGAGGAGGGGGGAGCACGGCAGCTGAAAATCAAAACTTGATTTGATATCCATAGCAACAGCATCTATTACGACGGAGGTGAAATGTCATCGTCGCTTTTGGTGTAAATTCACCCAAACAGGTGCTGCTATCCAATATGGTTTTTAAAAATACCTCCCACATAATTATATCTTCGCACGTGTTTTACTCACAATCTTTATTTTGTCACTTGCACCCATTTGCACCTCCCTGCAACATATGTAAAAAGATTGTGAGAAAGAATTGAACTAGCCTATTATGTCCAACATTTGTTCTCTCTCCTCTTTTTAAATGTAAAACGATTATTTTAAAACTTGATCCTGGGTTGTAGAAAAGAGCACCCCTCCCTCACGATAAGCGTTTTTTCATCTCACTATAAAACTTAAATATGTTTTGCAATGCTTAGAGTTTTGGAGCTGATGCCACATCTGTTATCGAAAAGTAATAATAGATACGGCAATCGTAGGCGAAGGAAGAGCTGAGATGTCATTTACAATGTTTGTCTGGTTAGAGTAAATGCAAAATTGTTCCAGGAAATTTAAAGATTCGATGGCTGCTAATTTGAAGGCATTACAGATGATGCATCATGAAAGCTCAGGTAATACTTTTATTCGCAAGCTTGAATTAAAAGTATTATTTTAGAACACATCATATTAAGAACCATTTCATTTTCTCAAAATATCTTGGCAGATGATGGTTTTTGACATTGATTTGATTAAAAGTGCTGCTTGGCGTACAGAAGCTCAGAAATTTTCGACATTGAAAAGATACTTTCAATCCAAATACAACAACACAGAACATTTATGTATAGTATAATTGATTTCCTCCACCAAGAATAGACGAAAGGCCAACATCAACATTTTACGACAAAATTCTAACTCATTTCTTTTTCTTTCGCGTTGCCATTCAAAAAACTAATAAATATTGCAAACAATAAAAAAAAATTGTAGCAAAGAGATATAAAGTAATACATTTACAAATAACAGTAACACTATCATTTATGCGTCTTCAAACCCTATAACAGATGAGTTTTGTACGAAAACAGTTTATATAATACATTTATTGCTTCGCTTATTCAGCCTTTGAGTTTTATTCCAAAAACTGGAAAGTAGTTCTTTAGCTTCGCTCTTCTAACTTTACAAACACAGTTTTATTCTTTTTTTCTTTTGTACGTTCTTCTTTCCCTTACTATTAAAACTTAGTTTATTCACGATCAAGAAATAGCAAAAGTTTAGAATATTATGGACGAAGTTTTAGCTCTGTATCTGATTATATCCATTTAAATGACTGAAGTTCAAAAATGTATCTTGAATCAAGGAATTTTTCAACATTTATCTTTTTTGCTCTCTCTTTAAAATACTTCGTGCTTCTTTGCGACTATTTGCCAAAAGAAAAGCAGCTTACCCTTTTAATATTAGCTCCGTCTGGCTTACGTTCTGCTTTTCATTTCGTTTGCTTCTACTCGCAACTTTTTCATTCCAATGAATATTTCTCTCCTGACGGCGCACATATTGCAAATATTTTTTTTTTTCATTTAGCATGGGTTTCCTTTATTGTATGTAATTCCACGTTTGATTAAATCTGCCTCCCGAATGTTTCTTTAATAAGTTTGGAAGATTTCAATAAAAATGTTTCCAGAAAATTCATTTTAGGATCATGATGTAAATTCTCCTTCCCCCCCCCCTTTTCTTTTTTAAAGAAAAGCACTATTCATCTTTTTTTCCTTCGAGAAAATACCACTTTTCTGAGGTAACTTGAGTAAAACAAAACCTTGGAACCAAAACCTTTTCACTTCGTTTGAATATTATGAATAAGTGTTTATTATAAATAAATATTTTTGCTTTTATCATACGAAGTGGACCCAAGTAATTTTAATTTTATTTATTCCATAAATAAAAGTATCAGATGGGAAAGAAGTTAAAAAAAAGTGCCATATCAATTCAGATAGCGTGTGAATTATGCTTGTATATAAATATATTGGAATAGGCCGTGGTGGTTATGCTATCGGACTTCCAACCAGGAGTTTGGGTTTTCGAAGCCCGACCCGCTGAAGCCCTACCATGTATACTTGGGAATACGTGCACGTAAAATCCGGGGACCCTGAAGTCCAGAGGCAGTTGCGAGAAAACCGGAGTGTGGAGAATTTCTGTTCCCTTTACTCTTAGGTCAAAAAGAGAAGGTGCCGTATTTGGGGGAGGGGGTGCCATCTGGTGTCATCCAAATGCATCTTGAGTCAAGTCGTACTTCCACCTTTGTGGTGCTCATCTATAAACGGAAGGCGCTCCCTACTGTCTTAGTTTCTGGTCGCTCTGCGAAGGGGAGCTTGGATACCCAAGTGCCATCAGAATCAACAGCAAATATATTGGAAACATGTGCACAAAAGCAAGTGTTTCCACAAAAGATACATGTAAAGAAATGCATTAATAAATTAAATTTCTATCTTAAGACATCATATATATTATAATAATAAGTGTTGGAATAATATTTCGTTATAAAGTTTATGCGAAACGATAACAAACCGCCTTTTTTAGCAGAAAAAAAAGTGTTGATATTCTGTTATGATCAATGAAATAGTTTATGGTCATTTACCTATTAATCTGTGCATTTTTCTATACGTTATACTTTTTTAATGTTGCTCGCCGCCTGACCTGGGTAATTCAGTTTGAATTAGCAGACACCTTTGCACAAATCATTTTAATTACAATTTATATAATCTAGAACAGCGGTCGTTCCGTATGACCGCCGGGCTTACTAGTTTTATATAACATCGTGGATCACGTTACAGGAATATCATAGAAATTTCTAGCAAAAACTAGGATTATCTAACGTAATCGGAATATCGCCAAGCTTTGCGAGAAACATCATCGGTACCCCCAAGTTCGTAACAGTACGTATTTTCAAAATGTAGTTGGTACGCATAAGTCTAATATCTTAATTTCAGTACGCTAATGTGTATCTATGGAAACTTTAAACGTTCATATTTAGAAAAAAGTTCGTGAAATCGTTTTGAAGAGATTAAACCAAGTATAAGTTTGATTTTAAAGTCTGATTAAAATATTTTATTACGTTATAAAAATTTACATGTTAAAAAAAAGCGCTGAAAATAGTTCCTTCAAACCGTCATATATTGATTTTTTTTTAAAGTGTCAAAAAGTCGGTTCAAATGCTTTTGAATTAGTGATAAATCATTCAAATTAAAAACAATATTCTCACAAAATTTCATTTAGTCTACACTAAAACTACTTATTTACCTCTGTTCCTCATTTTGGTAGCTAGTTATTTGGGTAGGGTGTTTCAAAAAAACCAAAATGTCTCAAATGTTAGCTCCGGTGCGTTTTTCCCATGACACAGACGTATCTACTGCCAAATACGAAATTTCAAAATTTTCGGGCAACTCTAACCCCTGCCTCAAGCGCCCCGAAAAGGAATTTTTTCTCAAAAAGAGTCATATTTCAGTATATTTTTCAGCCATTTGCCTTTATTTGGCAGAGATAGAGAAATTACAAATAAGATGCAAATATTTCTTACGTCACTTATTTGATTGCCATATGGGATTATGTGTTTGCCATGCTGCACACTCGACACTGTCGAGTGTGCAGCATGGCAATCACTTTTTGGGGCCACTTCAAGTCCGGACAACCCATTATTTAAAGAATTTCAGCAAAAATGGGACTCATTCGAAAAAAGTCATGTAAAAACTCTTGAAATAAAGAATCTTAAAATCAAGTCCGTGCGCGACTCTAATGTTCTCTTGTTAAAATCTCTTTTAAAAAGAGATCTGTCGAAGACTGTTCTAAGAGACGATTATCGGGAAGTAGCTGAAATTACAATAATATTGTTAGGGGAAACTCCTCCCCAGGGTTTTCATTTTTTAAAACCCGGAGCATATCATCACGCCAGATGGCAGAGTACAATTCTCTAGGCATAAAAAATATACATGTTCAGTGAGCAAGCTGGTTACGATAGTGAGCTCTTAAAGAAAATTGAACAAATGTGTTATTTTAATGCCCTTATTTACGTTAAGCATTGGTTAACCGCGTCACACGGTGCTGATGCACCCAACAATGATCTTAGTCTTTTTACCGAACTTCGTGATTATGGTGTTGAGAACAAAGACATTTCTAAAAGAACCAGTGAAATTTTCCAGAATCATTATTGGTACTTGACTGAGGCAATGATACGGTACAAACCTTCGACTTCTTTATCTATCGGAGTGCCAATTTTTCCTAATCTCACTGCAAACACCAAACTTCCAAATTCGTGGCTATTATTCCAGACCTTCACTTCAGAGGCTTTGCGGCTAAACAAGCTACCTTTTGTGTGGAAGAATGATCCGGACTACGAAGAACTTTCAACATTTGTTCTTACAGTTAAAACACAACCAATAATTTAGCTGAAAGAGGCATCAAAATGATTCAAGATTATTATGATTCAATATCCAAAGATGAAGAGGATCGCCAATTTCCCCTGCAATCAGTAGAAGATCACCGCAAGAAAATACCAAACTTCAAGAAAAAAACGTTGTCCAACGAACTTTCAAAATAAGTGACGTAAGAAATATTTCCATATTATTTGTAATTTTTCTATCTTTACCAAATAAAGGCTGAAAAATATACTGAAATATGACTCTTTTTGAGGAAAAATTAAGGTCTTTTTAGGAGGGGATTGGAGATTAAAATTTTGGGCAAGGATGTTTGGGAAGTATTATTAAAGCTTTGTAACACATTATAGAACATAGTTTATTGCTTTTTGATTTTAAAAATGATTAATATATAATTTTAAGACGCTCATAAAAGAATGCTATTTTGGGAAAAATTTGAGAATTTCGGGGCGCTTGAGGCAAGGGTTAGAGTTGACCGAAAATTTTGAAATTTCGTATTTGGCACTTTATACGTCTGTATCATGGAAAAAACGCACCGGAGCAAACATTTGAGACATTTTGGGTTTTTTTTTTTTTTGAAACACCCTATTATTTGGGCATTGAATAAAAATAGATTTTTTTAAGAATTAAATTTCCTTATGTTAAAAATTTATTTATGCCTTACAATACATTGTTTGATCTAGTTTTAAAAAACATTGCCTTTACCTAGAATAACATATGAATTCGTTATACAGATAAACATTTTTAGACCCCCTTCCCCCAATCTATCACTTTACAAATATATCTTTCATTTAAAGCCTTCAAAATCCTCTTTTCTGTGCGTTGTTTTCTTAGCTTATAGCTGTTCAATGAAGATGTGCTTAAGTAAACTTTGCATCTTTCACTCCCACTTTATTTCGACTTAAATGCGACTGGACGAATATCTTTCGCATAGGATTTCCTTTAAAAATAACTCATGCACATAGATTTCTATCAGAAGAATATTAAAGAATTCTTTGCTTCAGAATATATATTTTAGTTTCAGTTTACCGGAACTATCTGCTATTCTACAAATGGTGGATACATTTCTTTGCTTTCTCTCGAATGATTCCTTCGATTTTGAATTGCTTATTTCATTGCAACATATTTTTCAGAAGCAATCATCCTCATATTTTCACTGTATGGTAAATTTTTCTTAGTTCCTTATACTTTAATCATTAATATATGCATATAAAGTAATGACGTTGCACTATGCTGCACCCTGAAAGCTAGCGTTGAAGAATTTTAATTCGAACACTTAAATGACAATAAATGTCACAATTTTACAATAAATAAGTAATTTACTTCTTATCTATGATAAAAAATTCTTCGGTTTTATTAAGCCTTTATGGCCTTAAGATTGAATTTTATCTTCGTATGTTAATGAAGTATAGTAAAAATATTAAAAGTTAAATCTCAAAACATTTTTATCAATTCACTGAACATTATTATCGATTCATTTCGAACTGCTATTATTCTACAGAGCGAGCCAAATAATGACATTTAATTGACTGGGAAGTTATAGTATGCGAATCTACTGACAAAAAGAAGAAAAGAAAGAAAGAATAGCTGCTGGATAGTTTTTATAAAATGAATTTCTGAATACGGGAGAAAATGCTGAAAGTTGGATACATCAAAAGCGAATTTGATAAACTATTCATATCATGTAACTTCATACTCGCCTCGGAAATGTTAACATCGTGCAAAAGCCGCATTTCATTACTTCAGAGAAATGCCGTTTAAGATGATAATGCTTCAATTTTATTTGGACAGCGTAAACGAAAAGCGTAAATGCAGCACGGACAAGTATTCTCCATCCTTGGGATCAAATGTGTTTTGACGATGGCGCTTTAAAGCAAACGTTCCAAAACCTTCTAACATCGCTGCCTGCTTTTAATAATTTAATCTAAAGCGATCCATTTCATCTATATTCTTTTTTTTCTTCTTTTTTCTTTTTTGAGATACGATTAACTTGACAAATGCGTCGCAAACAAATTAACTAATTAATAAACATAAAAAATGAAAATGGACCGAGCGTGTCCTTTCCGAAGAAGGTTTTCATGGTTTAAAAGGGAGCTTTTGTAAAGAAAAGAAAACTTACCCTCATATAATCTGAAACTTAAATTTTTAATGCTTCTTATGAAAGTGTTCTTTTATAGGTTTCTCAAAAATTGTGATTCTTTTAAACAAGATATGAACTTTATAGAACGTCTGTAGAAATTACAAGACATTTAGCCTACAATCAGCGTTTAACAGTAATATTGTGCATTTAAGAGAGAGTATTGTGCATTTGACAATAAACTCCGACAACGATAAAATGTTATTAACCTCAAAAATATTAATAAGGTTCGCAAAATTTGTGATTCTCTTAAAAAATGATATATGGACCATATAGACCGTCTGTAGAACGTTACAAGACATTTAGCCTAAAATCAGAGTTTATTACTGTATTTTTAATAATAAACTCTACGATAATATATAAGAAGGCTCTAAAATACTAATAAGGTTTCCAAAAATGGTGATTCTTTCAAATTCGATGCAAAGTAAAAGCTGGTGAGATTGCACGGTCAAAGAGATTGAGGGATAGTTTTTGGAGGGAAGAGGGACGTGTGAGAGAGATGCGATGTGAGGTAGTTGTACAGCCACAGCAGCACAATGTCTACTTGAATTCATAATAAGCTTTTCCTCTGAAAGTGTATGACTCAACGTCGTTTTTATTGCTTACTTTCCAAATGTTAGGGCTTGAGTTTTGATTATTGCTCCTCTGATTTTCACTGTGATGAGAGTATTTTTCTTCTGTTTTGATAATTTACTTGCAGCTATTAAATATAATGTACTTATTTTCGAAAGCCTTCTTCCATGTGCGCAATCCCACCTGCCCTTTAAGGAGAGGAGCGAAAAATAGCTCTCTTGGCTTTATGCTTGCTGTCGTTTAAAGTTACATCCTAATAAGTAAATAGAGATGGAAATGCTTACAGAAGGAAAGTAGCTTATACAGGGTCGGCCATTTAACTTTTGGAATTTATCGGCTATAAAATAACAACTAATTGATATTTTTTCAAAATTATGACTTTATTAGAAAGATTGAGCATTTTCATTTATGAATCAAACACAACATCATTCAAATGACTGCCACTGCTGACTTGACAGTACCCCATCCGATCACCCCAATTTTTTAGTACATTTTCGATTGTTTGGACTCCAATCGCGCGAATTGCAATATCGATTTCGTGTTTCAAGGCATCAATCGTCTCTTTTTGGTGAGCGTAACATTTATCCTTAAGGGTTCCCCCCAAAAATAATCCAACGGGGTCAAATCACAGCTCCGAGGCGGCCAATTCACATCAGCATTTTGGCCGATTATTCGATTCCCAAAAACAGTGCGCAAAAGATCGATGGTTACGTTGGCTGTGGGGCAAGTGACCCCGTCCTGTTGAAACCAAATGTCACTCATGTCATCCTCTTCAATTTTTGGAAACAAAAATTCGTTTAGCATGGCAGAGTAACGTTCGCTGTTGACGGTAACGGCGGCTCCTTTCTCATTTTCAAAGAAAAATGGCCCAATGATGTCACCGGACCAAAAACTACACCAAACAATTACTCGTTGTGGATGCATAGGCTGCTCAATAGTCAAGTGTGGATTATCTGAACCCCAAATGCGACAATTTGGCTTATTGACACAGCCTCCGAGATGGAAGTGAGCTTCATCGTAAAGTCCTAAAACGTTTGGGTAGAAGACTCACCATTTTGGAAGTAAGTTTTCAATATTTCCCAACTTTGTTCAAGCGTAAAACGTCCCATTTCGTAAATGTCAAAAACTAAACTAAATTTCTGTCAACTTATAACAATCATTATAACCTTTCAAAATCAAAATAACTTAAGTTGAAATTTCAAACGTTAGATGGTCTACCCTGTAATATCCACCAAAGGTTTGGCAAAAAATAACGATTTTATCATGTTTTCCAATTGCTCGCCAACTCTTCCGGCTTTACCTTATGGTCATTGTAGAGCGTTTATACGAGGGATGCTCAGAAAAAATGTTACGAGCCGCAGCATTTGAAAACTACATATTGTGGAGAAAGTTGCCTCCTCAGAGTGGAGACAGATGGCGCTACATGTCATAGAGCCGGTGTGCGGTTAGGTAGTGGAAGTTCCCAGACGGTTCAAGACGATTGAAACGGCAAGACGCTTAGAAAATTGGCCTCGTGTGAAAGTGCAGATCGTGATTCGATTTTTATGGGCAAAGAATGTGTCCGCATCTGACAGAGTGTCATTCTGACAAGCTGAGTGAAGGTGTGATCCTCCTGCATGACAATGCCTAAACAAACGTAGGAATTGTTGCGACGGTTCAGGTGGGAAATCTAGAGTCACCCCCCCCCCCCATACAGCCCAGATTTGGCACACAGTGACTATTTCCTGTTTCCGAGGTTGAAGGAGCACTTATCCAGCACGCGGTTCTCTTCAGACAGTGATGTGAAAACATCCGCTGAGACCTGGCTCGATCGACAGGGACCTGATTTCTACCACGACGGGTTAAACAAATTGTTTCTACGTTCTGATAAATGCTTAAACAGACTTGGTCATTATGTCGAAAAGTGATTAGCACGTATGCCTTGCAAATTCCTTTGGTATTTTCTGTTTATTGTTAATAAATATTTCTTTATTTGACTTGCAACCTTTTTTTTTATTTTGATCATCCCTTGTAGAATGTTACAAAACTGTTAACCTTAAACCAGAGTTTATTATATTTCGTAGAGACGAAAGCAATAATTGTATACTGAGTAAATGTACGTTAGTTCTAACAATGTCCTAATTTGAAGCATCTATAATTGAATCATCACACGGATCTGCAAATATTATAATTGCCATAACAGTTTGGTTATGCTTAGGCAAGTTGCATTAATTGACACATATACTTGCAATAGCTATGTAAATGTTGTCTATAATTGCAGGATAAATTGACTGTAATCAATCATTTTACTTAGACAGGAAGACAATAAACATGAAATATATTATTACTTAGAATTATTTCTACTACTATTATATACTCCAAAAATAGGAGAAAATCATGAAATACAATCAAGGGAAAACTTTTAAGAGCAGAAAATTCATGAAGGATTCAGAAACATTGCATTGTTAAAGAATATTTTTTACATAATTAATAACATTTAATTATGTATTCTGACTGACTTCGTTGATAATAATGAAATCTATATTGGAAATTTAAATAAATGTGCAGTTTATTGTATAATTAGAATAAAATGTAATATTTATTTTCAAATAAAATCACTAGCATCATTTCTGAAAACATCTTTCCACACAGAAAACTGATTTTTTTTCTGATTTCTCAAAATAAATAAATGAAATAAAATAAACCAATAAAACATTTGAAAAAACAGTAATGCTGGTTATACACGGCGTTCCGAAATGAACGTTTACGAAGACTACTTATTTAACCCAAAGTTTAAAGTCAATAGGATATTTTTCGTCGAACGTTTTAGCTTTCCTCAATATTAAGATATCAATAATAATTTTGAAATCATGCTTTTTTTTTGATATTCTTTCTTCAATGTCTTAGGTGAAACGAAACAACGGTAAATACCGTGGCAAATAACAGGAATTCTACTGCACACAATTTAGTTACAATTGTACATTTCAAGTTTTATGTTTCTTTCTTCTCGCTAACGAGTTTAGTACATTTCCACTTCAGCAATCTTCACTTGATTGTTTCGCAGCTCGTAAACACTGAAGTTAAAATGAAACGTAAACCGTCGATTAGGAATATACTATTAGATTGCTTATCAGGTTCTAAAACGTTTTAAGCCTAACTTGGAAAAAGGATCTATCTCTTATTTATACGAAAGATGAAGTAAAGGCTATTCACTCGTGAAATGTAATGCTCCCTTCCTTTAACAAAACCTCTTTGATGTTTAAGTCACAACATGATTTCGTCTTCAAGCATTCTTTACATACGAAGCAACTTTGGAACTTCTGTCATGTGACTCGTGGCAGGAAAAATCTACAACCCTAAACGCGTGATCTGTTTTCTATTCTTTATCTATGATGAAAGCAATGGTTTTATTTTAATGAGCGGTAATATTGAAACCGGTATTTTATGCTTTCGACACCAGTGGCACAAGTTACGCACTAGTGATGGTCATAATCGAATAACTATATTTAAATCATTTGATTATGTAGACATAATAGAGCTTTGCATATAACGTTTTCGAGAGATGATTTCAAACGATCGATAATCGAGTAATTCCGTTGAAATGAAACAATCTTTCCAATAATTACATATTTGAGTAATGCTGTACCATGATTTTATACGTTAAATTTAGAAAATTGGAAGCTGAAGGGGACCACAGCAAAACTCCGAATGATACAAAATTTCGAATTACCAATGTTGAATCTTTGTAGCTTAGATTTTGGTTTACCGATTGCCTGGAATGGTTATTCTGTCAATATCAACTTTTATCACTCTTTATATACGTACTCTTTGAGAAATGTCAAGGAATGTGCTAATAAATAATTAGGTATTGTATGTATAAACAAAATTTAAAAAAATACCTAATAAAAAAGACTACAGTGTCAAATGCGTACGAAAATAGAATGTAATACAAGCAGTACTGTTTTTACAAGACACGAAGAAAAGTTGTCAAAAACTTTTAGCAATTATGCTACTGTTTAACAAAAATTGAGAAATTTTGGACTGCTTTTCTGGATTTAGTCCTTTTGCTTCTAATAAAATCTCCTAATAATATCTTTTCTGCGGTATTATGATTTCAGAAAATAAATGAAAAAAGAATGTTTGTATTTTTTCCACCTAGCCCTTTTCTACACGCCTTTCAATCACGCAGCATTACCGTAAATCGGTTTTCATTGCGTGAGTATTCCTTAAAACAAGAAAACAATAAACAGATGCTACGTGGTAGGGTAGGACGAAAAAACTAAAAATGTTTTTTCAAGTCATAACGCGGCGTAAAATTAGCGCATTGGGGGTGAAGGGGGGGGGGGGGGAGACTGAATTTTTCAAAATGTAGGCAAGTTTTAGATCGGAAGATATAATCTAAGTTTGCTTTTTTTTTGTCCTACTAAATAAATAACCATCTTTTCCTTTAAAAATATTTTAATAATGTTTCAAACTTGAGCTGTACACGTATTAAATGTAATAATAGGATTGTCAAAAGCACAATTTTCAAATTTTTTCTACCTGAAGTTACGCCTATTTATTTAAGCTGTTAGCGATTGTTATGACCTTTGTTCCTCAAAGTTCCTTTGGTTTCAAGGTTCGTTTATATTCGGTACAGGATAAGTCATATTTAAATCAAATGAAAGTATCCGCACGTAATTACAAATAGAGTATTCAATCAATTTTATTTAACAAGCTAAATTTCTCATAAAGTGCTACACGTCTTTATTTTAGAAGATTTATATAGTAAGATTATTTGACTTTAAACATTATCGATTTTAATTTGAAAAGATAAATATTTTAATAAGTCATCAGAGCTTTTCAGACGCATTTCTTTATGCTTCAGATAGTGTTTCTATGAATTTTCAATTAGCTAGGATTTCACGAATTCTTTTACAAACTAGTCATTTATTCTGAAATCGCTGGTAACAGATTTAATGTAATTTTTAATTACTTTCGCTAGCTAAAAATGAGAACTGTCTCATTTTCGGGAATTCTATTTCGAACTTCCATACATTTTTCAACTGGTCTTATTAAAAAGGTTCAACAGCTCTTTATGCTGTAAATTGAATGCTGGAACAGCTGGTGTAGGCATTCTAAAAAGAGACAATAAAGTGCCCTAAGGTAATATTTTATTTCTAGCCACTATCTCCCTTTTTCTTTGAATCAATACAGATTTTAGTATGTTGCTTCCCATCTGTTTTTTTTTCGTCTGACTCAATCGAAAATGTTTCTACCAGTCGGTGTTAATTAAGAACGGCATTATTTTGTAAGGAAAAAAGCAGTTAAAATTAGATTTTATTGTTAATACATGAACAAGCACGGTACAATATCTTGAATTTCAACGTGATAATATCGCCAGAGGGGAAAACGCTACGATACAAACAAGCTATTTTTGCAGTTGTAAAAGCATAAAATACTGCTTTTAAAATCTGTTCACTTCCTTTGCCTGTATGTTCGGGCATGTGAAACTTTTATGGACTGTCTGCTTGGGATGCTACGAAGCTGACACTGGGTTGGCTTCAAATTTGGATATATGCCACCATGTTGTCGCAAAATCGACAAGTGATTTCCAAGTCTGTCGCGAAATAACACTTCAAGCATCAGCTAAGCAGAGCAATATTTCTGGATAAAAATTTTAAATAAACAAATGTAGATAACAATAAATATTTATGCTAAAAATATTTACATCTTAATTACTTCATTTAGATACGTTTTCGAAAGTATATCCTG
The DNA here is from genome assembly GCA_038502835.1 of Octonoba sinensis. Taxonomy (NCBI): domain Eukaryota; kingdom Metazoa; phylum Arthropoda; class Arachnida; order Araneae; family Uloboridae; genus Octonoba; species Octonoba sinensis. The sequence continues at coordinate 7,056,445 of CM076606.1, read as the reverse complement.
AGGCATATGCTTATGTTATTCAGTCTGCATTTTCCCTGCTTTTGGCGCTAAAAGAAGTGTGATTTCTCACACTTCTTTTAGCTATTTGTACTTTCTTATCATGCAACACATGCTAGTTTTTACAATATCTGAAACATCTTTTTTTTTTTTTTTGGGCGTCATTTTTTCCTCCCCCCAAAAAAAGCAAATTAGTAAGAAAACAAGTTCAAATCCTGAAAAATATCAAACATGATAAACAATTAAAATGTTGGTGTAATAAAAAAAGACTTTTTTACCGCTTCCAATTAATTATTTCGTTGATTTAAGTTTTTCGCAGAGATTATTAGCGTTTTTATACATTTTCGTAACCTCAATTCCTTTAATGTTACTTAATAATTTATTTTCGAATGAAATTGCTGTTTCAGTTGTTTTATTTGCGTTACTGATTTTGCCCATTTTGTCATTCAATCTATGAATGTTTTAGATGAAAATTAATTATTGATTGTTCATGAAGGCTGCTTGAATTTAATGATAAACTTTTAATAAACTTGATGATATAAAGTCGAATGTTGAAAATTGGAACTTGAAGGGAAAATTAAAGGAATTCAAGTTATACGAAATTCGAGTTGAAGCAAAATATGCTTTGTTTGGAATATCTCAATCGTACAAAATGTTTATTTCATTCCTTACTCACTTTAAATACATTAATTCCCTTCGTTTGAAAATTATGATTTCCATCATTAAAGTATTTTACTCGTATACAGTAACAAGAGTTTTGAATTGCGTTACGGATGATAAGTTATTTAAATCACTCTTTTAAACTTTGTGGAAATGCTAGTTGAAAAGAGAACTGACTACTGAATACTTTCAGTAGGATACTTCCCGCCTTCTTGTAGTTCTGTGAAATTGTATCAGTAAAATATTGTAGAAACTCTTGGAATAATACTTTGATGAAATCCTGACGTACACACAACTACATTTATTTACAACTCACTGATATACACATTATATACATACAGCGGAACTGATACTCTTTGTACTTCGAAGGAGAAAGAGAGGAAAACGTAAAGACAAACCAAAGTAAGTAAAAGTAGTAATACTAAAAGTGTTAGAAGTTAACATAATCATTTTAAGTATTAAGAACTGCAGACGATAATTAATAAACATAATATTAAATAAATATGAAATACAAAGAAAATTTAATACACAGAAAATATGAGATAAAATAAATATAATGAAATATATAGCAATTGCAACTAAATTGTTCAGAGTAGAATTTTGAATTTAGTGTCATTTATAAGTTAAAGCCAAAATAATGCTTCCAGTTTTACAAAATAAGGTTTTAAAGTTTTCTATATAGTAGAAAATTTACTTTAGAAAAATAAAACTGAGCCGCTCTATTAAAGATGTGAGTCAAAAATATTCTGGAGAATATTCATAGAATATTCATTTAAATTTGAAATTTAGAGAATAATCAGGAATACTTTCTTATTTTTTAAGTAAATACATAATTTTTTTTAAATATCATTAATAATATTAAATGATCTAGCAAAACATTTATGAACAAAATTATTTTTGGATTTTTTTATCTTTGAATGATAATTTAATTCAGGAGAATTTTTTTATGGAAAATGTAAAAGATTTAATAAATTTAGTAAATGCTTTGTAATAAAAAAATGTATATTAAAAGTCTTTGTAAAAAGCTGCAATGAGGAACGATAAATTCAAAGTTCACTAAAAACCTATGTCTTTTTAAGAAATAACTGTGGTTAGATATTACGCAAACGTTACTTTCTAGTACATTCTATTGCATTTTTCACGTATTTATGACTATCTGACATGCCCGGCTCTGTTTGGGACAATATTGCATCATTCGCAGGCCAAGTGATGCATGTCCAAAATTCTATTGTAAATATATAAGGAGTTTCTTAAAGAATCCAAGTAGAATATGGGAAACCGTCCTTAAATATCCCATTTAAACAGTAAAACTCATTAAATATCCCGATTTCATTTAAAAAACAGCAAAAATTCCTTCTAGACCAAAAGTAACAGTCCATAAAAATCCATATTAAAAGGCCAGTAACAGTTCATGAAAATGTCCCTTAGAGAAAGATGCCATTAGAGTAAGTTTGCCCAACAGTAACGAAAATGCGAATATGGATCAGGGTAATTGTTCCAAAACGATATCAAGAGTCCGTAAAAATGGTAATTACAATATAGGCAACGCCACGTCTAAAAATTTCCATCAGAATAAGAGCAGTATTCTCTTTAAAAATTACCATGAGATGAAGAATAACGGTCCTTGAATATTTCTGCAATAAAAAAGAAAACCTTCCTTAAAAGCTCATTTGAATAAAGAACACTATTCCAAAACTTGCCTTATAGAACAAGGACATTATTGCCAAAAAGAAAAAGTCCATTAGAGCAAAGACCTCAGTGACTCAAAATAACCATTAGAATACAGACCTTTAAGAGCTGCTGTTCCTAAAATTACCAACAGTCCATCTTAAATTTCCCATCAAAATAAGGACACTAGTTTCTAAAAACCCCACTTGCAAAATTGTCAAAATACTTCCAGAAAATTCAATTAAATATCACTTTTATAACATTTGGATGAAACGGAGGAAAGAGAAGCATTATTTCCAAAGGGAAATAAACATCCACATTTAAGTTAGAAAATACTACACAATCATACACCACTGCGGATGTGTGAAATTTAAGTTGATAGAAAGAAAAAAATAAATTCTGTCCAAATGGGACCAAATAGACAGTACAAAAATTAAATACAAGTTAGAGAATAAATCACTTGAATAAAATATGGAATCAGCCAAAACCGCTACGTGCAAAAGTTGAAATGAAGCAGAAGATCGCCAAATTGCACTACAGTTATGAAAACATAATACAAATGCGCCATGATCCAAAAGTGCAAATCACGTATTGAATTAAATGAGAACAATATTACTAATAAGCAGTATTTGTGCGATTTGGAAAAGTTATGAAGCGCAAAATAATATATTGAGAACAATTAACTAGTTGGGGGGGGGGGGAGTGAAAAAAAAAAGTTATCATCACTTGGCGAAATTTTAAATTTCTTCAGAGATACGTTATGTCAAAAAGCTTCCAACCTAGTTTTTATCGAAGAAATAAATATTAAATGGCTGAAAAAGAAAGAAGAATCAACCTCGAGATAAAATAATTACAAGTCTACAGTTCACAAAATAGGCATAAAGAGGAAATGAATTTTTATAATTTAAAATAGCATTATTTAAGTCTTACGATAACAGAAATCATCTATTTGGCGACAAAACTACTCTTTACTTTGGCGAAGGTATTCAAATTGAATGGATAAAATCAGATGGTAAGCCTCATTTTAAAATTCGTAAAACTGCTTAAAATTAATATTGCGCGTGTTTTATTTGCTCTACGAACTTCAGAAAGAGATCATCTTGTGCAGTTTTTTACGAGCATTAATACGCTGCAAAAATCTAAAACGCGGGTCATTTCTTCTATGAGATAACCCCAAAATTAACAGGTTTGCTTAAAATTGGAATAAAAAGAACAAATTCGAATTTTAGGAAAAACGCTTCTCGATGCACGAGGACCTGATCCAAGGTATTTGTAACGAAAATCTCGTACTTCTGGACTGTTCCATCTCGCAAGGAGGCGACCGACAGACACAAGCACACAAACAAACTGATACACAAACTCTCTATTTTATTTATATAGACCACTTTCAAAGTTCACTGTTATCAGTTTTAAAAAATATTCCGCTTAAATTTCATTTTCACCTGATATGGCAATCGGAACTAAGATACCCTTCTAAAAATATTTTATCTTGTTTTTGACAACGACTTTGTACACCCTAACTTGTTTCCTTCTGATGTTTTTGAACAAAGAATACATATACTTAATTTTAATTGTTTAAATACTACTTTTGTTTGCAGAATGGCCTTGAAAGCAATTTTATTTTTGGTAACACTAATTCGCTCAGTTAAAGCTTATTCTGTAAAAGTAATACCGTGGTTATTAGGGTTGTCAAAAGAAAAGGCTCTTTTTAAAGAATTTCTCATTTTTTTACTGGTCCTACCCTCTTATTTAGTTTTATTTATGTAAAAAACAATTATTGTGAAATTTAAGCTTACAATTTTAATATTTAAAAGTAGTTTAACATCCTCAAAGTTCTGCGGTTATTCATTTTATACCCTAAATAAAGAAAGAAACAAAACGAAGGCTAGAAAAAAAATATAATGTTATTGCATTGAAATCTCCAGCATTTTGAAAGTTTGAAATAATGATTATTCAACAATGATGTTTAAAGAACGGTGGATGTTCTTGTGCCAATACCTTCCTAATTCTCTTTTTTTACAGTACAGATAAGTTCTGTGATGTTGTTTTACAACCTGCAACATGAATTGTAATTGATCTTCAGTGTGTATTGTTTTCCCATCAAATGTTCTTATAAGGTCTGTACCCTTTTCAGCATAATCATTAAAAATTAGGATTCTTTCAGTAATTTTTAGTACTTTGGGAAAATTCTCTTGAAGTTCCCAGATTTGTGGATCTACCATATTGAGCGAACTTATTCTTTCAAATAATAAAGTTGACCTCTTTGTAACAAAGTCCGTTTTTATATACATAAAAATTTGGAGCATAATCAAAAGGTGACTTTCAGTATTACTTTTTTCATTTCATTCTTTCGCAGCCTTTGCCATTTGTCTTCCAACTCAGTGGGGTACTTGATTGTCAAAAAGTTGCAAGGTTACAAGTTCCTGAAATAAATACCGATGGTGATTGGCTAATTTCTCTGATGCAATTTTGTTTACATCTTAATTAATCTTTTCGTGCTGCAATAAAGATTTCATTAAAATATAATCATTCCAGGGTCACTTTGAGGTAGAGAATCTGACACATTTTAAATGTACACGAGTTAATTTTTAATAACTCGCACATGTGTAACGGAAAAACGCAATCCCTTTTTAGCCTACTTTCCCGTGAAAGTTAAAAAATAATAATAATAAAGCATGAAAGAAGGCTTAATGTATCGTGAAAATATCGTTAGAAATCAAGAAAAGTCAAAAATAAGTTCAGTAATTAAATAAAGATTGAAAAATAAAAAATTTGAAAGTAGGGTTTTGAGATGGGGAAAAAGTGTGTCGGTCGGTCTGTCGGTCTGTCTGTCTGTCGGTCTGTCAGTCTCCCCCCCCCCCTAATAACTTTTGAACGAATTGTACGATTGAAAAAATTCTTTTTGCATTCGAAAGATCTCGGCGAGGACATCTCATTTCCATATTTTACTTTTTGATTTAAACAATTTTTTGTTCAATTTTGAACAGTTCAAAAATTTTTAACATTAGCGCCTATGGGTGAAAATGAAGCAAATTATGTAAACTCTTTGTACAAGATATAAGTTCCCATGAACAAGCTCTCTGGAAGAATTTCTTGGCGTGAAATATTGATTTGAACAATTTTTGTTCATTTTTGAACAGTTCAAAATAAAATTAACTTACCGCCTACGGGTAAATTTCAATCCTATATAATTTCTGATCTAACGGACCGATTTGCTTGGAACAAACTTTATCGGAGAGCTCTTATGACGTAGAACATGTAAAAATAGAAAGTTCATCCAGAACTAACGAGCCTATTTTCCTATGAAATTTTTTGATCGGGATTTTCAAGAATATTTTTTAATTAATGAATGATTAAATGAATAAGCAAAAGAATGAATGAATAAATGAGTGAATAAATATATGAATGACTTAATAAATAATGATTGAATGAATATGTATTAACCGTTGAAAAAGGTATATTTGAAGCAATTAAGAACTAAAGCTAAACGAGAAAGACAGAGAGAGAGAGAGATAGCTAGATTATAAATTTGAATTCGGTGTATACGAGAAAGTAGGCTCGTATAGTTCCAGACGGAACTTCTTGTTTCCTACTGAAATGATCGCGAACCTGCAGCTAAACATCTACTTTTTAAGACAACACAAGATTTTTTAAACCTTTGGGCATAGTGCATAGGTCCATGTGCCATAACCACAAGAAGGGGTTTTACCAAATCATAGTTAAATCAGTTCAAGAAATTTTCGATAATTTTCTCTTGAGTGGGAGTTATTCACACACTCAGAAACGCATGCTCAAATCTCACGAAAATTTCGTCGTATTGGACCAAATGGCCTCGTGAAAAATGATCCGAGTAAACCTTTCGTCAAGTTGGCGAAATTTGTGTAGTAGCTTTTTCATGTCACATGATCGCTCGAGGAAAGAATCGTTGTAAATGACGAAATTTTCTTGACGATTAAAGAATCGTCAAGAAAATTTGTTCTTGACGATTCTATGTCTGAGAGTGCAATATTTTTTCAGTAACACTTAAACTTTAATTCCTATTGTCTTCACATCAGCCGCTTGTGCCAAAATCTCCTTATTATTAATTCTTGTTCTGTAGGAAATCTTGTCTAATCAGACAGACATAATCATCTTCATTGCTTTCCTCACTTGGTTGGATTTTTTTTCATCAGTCTTTTTTTTTCGTTTTTTAATTATTTGAAACAAAATTGAGGTTATGAAAAAACGAATTGAATAAGAGCCAAATATTTTCTCGATATCATAAATATAATAGATTTATGAAATTTTAAAACTTATATGATCGAAAAGGGATGATTATTGACGTGTACAAATTGAAACTTATCTTTTAATTTTTCGTGGCAGAACAAACAGTGCCTGCATATACGTCAATCGTTTGACAAGTTGTCATTAGGGGTCGTGCAGTAAATTTCTACTTTGTGACCATTTCTTTCCTCCAATTGATGAGTTAGTGTCCGATGTGAAATTTCCGGGATATTTCGATTGCTCTACTTACCCCTTTTTACGGAAAATATTTTTATGTTTATATTTACAGAACATATTTATGGCTACCGTTTAAACTGTATATAAAATGACATTTATAGTGCAGTTAATTTCTGTTAATAAAAATAGCAATATTTTTTGCAACTAATATAGTCTTTTATCAATACACTTTCTGCTTAGCAATGATGCAAACTTCATCTGCATTGAGCTACCTCTTGAAAAACTGGACTGAAAAATGTTCACCTTCAAAATTTTGTAGCATCCTACAGCTATTCATTCGTATCAACATATTCTTTACCATCTAAGATGCGTAACATTGTGATATTTTGGCGACTAAGTATAGGAGAATATTCGCGAATATACTTCTTTTGAGAATATTCTCAAATATTCTTCTTTATGGAAATAGTCTCCAACATACTTCTTCGTGAGAATATTCTTCAGGATATTCTTCCAAATATTACAATGAAGAATTTTCCACGTTCTATTATTCATTTTTAGCCTACTTTCCCGTAAAAGTAAAAAAAATAATAATAAAGCATGAAAGAAGGCTTAATGTATCGTGAAAATATCGTTAAAAATCAAGAAAAGTCAAAAATAAGTGAAGTAATTAAATAAAGATTGAAAAATAAAAAATTTGAAAGTAGGGTATTGAGATGGGGAAAAAGTGTGTCTGTCGGTCTGTCTGTCTGTCGGTCTGTCTGTCGGTCTGTCTGTCTGTCGGTCTGTCGGTCTGTCCCCCCCTAATAACTTTTGAACGAATTGTCCGATTGGAAAAATTCTTTTTGCATTCGAAAGATCTCGGCGAGGACATCTCATTTCCATATTTTACTTTTTGATTTGAACAATTTTTTGTTCAATTTTGAACAGTTCAAAAAATTTTAACATTAGCGCCTATGGACAAAATTGAAGCAAATTCTGTAAACTCTGGGCACAAGAGCCAAGTTCCTATAGAAAGCTTATTGAAAGGAGTTCTCGGCGTGAAATATCGATTTGAACAGTTTTTGTTCATTTTTGAACAGTTCAAAAAATTAACACAGAGCTTACGGGGAAATTTCAACCCTATATAAATCCTGATCTAACGGACCGATTTGCTTGGAACAAACTTTTTCGGAAAGCTCTTATAACGTAGAACATGTAGAAATAGAAAGTTTATCCAGAACTTACGAGCCTATTTTGCTATGAAATTTTTTGATCGGAATTTTCAAGGATATTTCTCAGTGACTCAATGAGTGAAATAATGAATGAATGAATAAATGAAAGAGTGAAAGAATAAATCAATGAATAAATGAATGAGGAAAAGAATGAATGAATAAATTATTGAATAAATGAAAATATAAATAAATGAGTGAATAAATACATGAATGCGTAAATGAATGAATAAACACTTGAATGAGGTAACGAATGAATGAATAAATGCATGGCTGAATAAATGAAAGAATGAATGAGTGAGTGAATGAATATGTATTATCCGTTGAAAAAGGTATATTTTCAATAATTAGAACTAAAGATAAATAAGAAAGAGAGAGAAAGAGATAGCTAGATTATAAATTTGAATTTGGTGTATACGGGAAAGTAGGCTCGTATAGTTCTAGACGGAACTTCTTGTTTATCATGGACTGCGTATCCAAAAAAAAAATCTATATGCAATATACTTCATATATATATATTTTACCATTCATAAATCAGGTCATTTATTCAAAGGCAGGAAAGCTATTAGAAACTTATTAATATGGTGAATCTTTTTGTTAGTTTCTATACCGTATAATGCAATTTACTTTGGAAATTTCTTTGTGCATGCGTATGTAAAACGCGTCACTTTATCCCTTTATCTACTGACGGTACTTATAAGTACCATTCTCGTACCATTCTCTATAAATTTCATCCCAGCTAACATTTTTACCGATACTCTGATGGTACTTTGCCGGGACCGTCTTTTAATTCCCCTTTTTCAGGATACATATCAGCAAGGGATCATAAAGAGTATTTTAGCGAGGAAAGGAAGATAGATAGTTTTGAAACCGATGCTGTGCTTTGAACTTCCATTTTGTTCAGATTGCAACCATAGAGTTTCGCTCCAGAAAAGTAGTAAAATTCAAGAATCATGTCACTGATTTTTTTAATGTGTTAGTTAAGAAGTTGGAAAATTATTTAACGAAATATTTTGATTAAAAAGTGTATGTAATTAATTTTACAGGGTAAATACTCTGTGACACTTATTAGCTCTAAAGAATTATATAGTTATATATTGATCATTTTATTTATGTAAATCCCTTAATTTTCAGTGTAAATACCTAGACAAACTAGTTCTGTAAAAAAAATTACTGCAGATCATAATGCAGTAGATAAAAGGTTATGTACGTAAGGAAGTTGGTTACACCTCATAAACATGGAGGCAATTGGGAAAAAGAGAGAGTAATTTGTAGAAGCGAGAGAAAAGAAATATGTTTTCTTATCAAATGTAAGTGAGGTAGAAGGAAAATCAACATTTTCTTCGTTTATATGCGATGAGATAATGCATCGCAAAAAAGCGATGCGTGAGATTAGAAGTTGATTAAAAATACCGAAAACGTTAAAATAGAGAAAATCTTTTAAAAGTTTGGAAATACTTATAGAAAAACAATTAATGTTTTTGACCAGTTAACCGTTAGTAAAGTAGTTTTCTGTGTATTTTACTCACGCATCGTATATCTGCTTATAATATGAATTAACACCCCACGAAGAAACAGGTTATGGCTTGCAATGCTTTCGAATAAAAACATATGGCTACCTTAAACGTTTAAATGATGTGGTGATGAAAGTTAACTCTTAAAAGAGAGTATTAAATAAGGTAGTAAAAAAATCAAAATGCAAGATTTAAGTAGCAGTTAAAGAAAAGAAGTTAGTTTTAAAGTTTATATTATTTTTGGCACAGATGCTGGTGATGTAGTTCATCGCTGCAATAAAAATATTGTGTGCAAAGTATTTTTCCGTGCCGCAGAACTAGATTATTTGAATCCTAGGGAGTTATTATAACCCTCCCCTCTGAAAAAAAAAGAGTTTTAAATATATGCTGGTTTTGTTGTTTAAACATCCCATGTAGTTCGTTGCATCTCTGCTAGGTGTAGCACTAGACTGCACAGCCTGAGGTGCTAGTGGATAGATTTAATTACTTTGGTTTCTGATAACTCCCCAGGAATCAAGTAGCCCAACTTTGCAGTAAACGTTAAACTGAGACAGAAATTAACGTGGTGAAAGCAAGTTGACAGAATTCAATAGGTGATGTATTTCGAAACAATGTAAGGGTTAATAGCAATAATGTTTTTTATTTCTTGAAACGGTTTACTTTTCATGAAACGGTTTGCTTACTTAAACTATCCCATTTGGTTATTAAAATTTTAGATTTCTGTACCTTCTCATCTGAATTTTTAATTTTCCTATTTGGTTAGAAAGTAACTTCAATTACTCTTTTTTCCTTTAATTCGAAAGTTCCTGTATATAATTGCACATTTAATGTTTCTAAACCTTTATAATGTGTAACTCGTAACAAATAATTGTGACATTACACACGTACAAATTTCAGCATTAATGATTAGTTTTTTATCACATTGTCGCATTGTAGCAAGTCCAATTTGAGTTTTAAAGATCTCCATTTAGTAATTTTTTCCGGCTTCCCCCACTTCTTTTTGATTCTTTTTGGTGACAAAACTTTGATGATACAAAGGCAAACTAGTTGGGTGCTAAAGAAGAGAACTGGGGAAAATATTTTAAGACTTGGGGAGGGGGGGGGACAGTTTCAGATATTATCAAAAATTAATTTTTACCCACCACAAAAACCCCGAAAATCTTTCGAATAAACTGCAATTCCATTCTTCCCTGTTTTATATACCCAAGTTGGTATTATTTTCAGAAATTTTCTTCCTTTATAATTTTATTCCGTATTATAGTTTATTTTCAGTTATTTATTAATTTATTTTGTGAATAATATTTTAACTTTAATAGTCAAAAAACTTTATTATTTTTTAGGAGAAAATATGCTAAAAGTAAATGAGGGAACGTGTGTTAGGAAATTACTAGAAAGTCCTTTTTTACTGGAATAGCTGCAGAGGAGTACAAATGTCAATGAATAAATAAATTTTAAAATAATAAATAAATAAATGAGATAAAACAAAAACTTTTGAAACATAATTAAAATATCTACAAAAAGAGACATATTAACAACATACGCTAAACCTTAACAGCAGTTTGAAAAGTAACACATCTAAACCTTCGAATTATGCATTAAATGAAGTTCCAAAATTGAAAGAGATAAGGAACAGAAGATGTATCATTTATGCTTTGATTTTACAAATAGTTGCAGCTTCTAGGACTTAAAAATTTCTCTTACCTTAAAAGTATAGCTAAGAGGAAAAGAAAAACGAAAGAGAGAGAAAAAAGAAACATAAAATATTTTGTCAATATTAAGCCCAAAATAAGTTTTCGTCTTTTTGCGAAACATATGCCTGCAATAAGAACAAAATATTTTGAGGAATAAGTTTAATTTTTCAAAAAAAAAAAAAAAAAAAGAAACCGAATTTCCGGTGAAAATTATGTTACTGGTATTGGAGTTTTACGAATATAATAAAAAATAGCATATCATATTGCAAAAGAATAAGAAAGAATATTTAAATTGTGTCAATTGTAATGTCATGTAAGAAAAAGAAGTAAATTCTAACATTTTTTTGTACTCTACTTTCTATCATTTATGCTGAGAATTTCATATTTATAGATTTCAGTAAAATGCTTTGCCATTTAACTAATTCATTTTCTACAATGCTTAGAGTCTGTCACCTAGTTTTTAAAAGATCGCCTTCAGAAATTTGCATTACTCAGATATTAGGGCAGAAAAAGTAGGTGAAGAAAGAACATCTACTAAAACTTGGAAAATAAAAATGACAAATCTTACCTCCATCACAAAAATGTATAAAAGGTATCCTTTTTGGTTCCATCAAAGCAGAATTATTGAAAATACACCATTCCGAGCATCACTAATCAGATAGAACGGCGATTTAAATCTTTAAAAAAGTTGAGAAAAGTTTTCTCCATCGCGAACAGCAAGCGATGTTTTGGGTTCTTATCTTGAGCTTCGCTCGGGACGAAGTGAAGAAGCGATCCCCCTGCATCCATTGCGTCTGCGCAGTAACTGGCTAGTAGAAGTAGAAAACGCCCGCAGTTGTACGAGTGGGTGAAAGTTGTTTTCGGGATGGTTCCGCACCCACTATGTACGCCTCCCTCCCCCCTCCCTATTGTAAAAAATTGCTGACCGTTTGAGTTTCTGGATATTCTGGTTAGAGAGGTGAATTTTCCTTTGAACATTCTTCCGCGAATAGATGTTGGTTCACGGAAAATCATTTGATTTTTTCTCTGGTAATCTTTCAACTGTTAACACACACAAAAAAGATTTAGACAGTTAAATAAATTAAACTTTATTCATAGAATGTATAAGGAAAATTTTTATTGCATTATGAAAATATTTATAATGCAATAACACTTTGTAGTTTTCTATTGTCTAATATTGTTTATTCACTACAGATTTATGGTTAGTTTAATCACAATTCAGGTACACGTTGGGCTTGTCGTGAGACAATTTATTTTATTATTTTTTTTCTGAACAAACAAACTTTGACCTAAAAAAATGTATAAATTGATCTAATAAATATTTTTAAATAAAATATTTATTCTTAGCATTACGAGATTGGGAAAATGTGTGCTGCGCAGTTTGTCGATTTTTTCCCCTAATAGCATTAGGAAAAATTAAAAAAAAACTGTTCTATTGGCACTTTTTTTTTCGAAAGAATTTCTCCACGACACCTCCGCCTCAAGTTTTATTTACACTGAATTCTTTTTCTTAGTTTCGAACACTGTAAAAAACTTAAAGTTGGCCTACAGCGATATTATGTATGAACCCCGGTCTAACATATGGATTACTTTCGAATTATAATACGTAGAACACGTGTAAAAACGAATTTCTTTATTTTATGTTCTTAAGGATTTTTTTAAATTTAGTCGTGCAGTTTTAACGTTGGCGATTGCGAGGGGAGAAAATCGATTTTTTTTTTTGAAAACAATAATAATAATAACGATAAAAATAAAATTTATGCTTAAAAGGTTTGAAAAAAAGAAGAAAAAATTCGAATATAAGAGAGACGGGGCAATGGGGACCACTTTTACACTTTTCACTTTTCTTAAGAAGAAGGAAATGAGCAAAGTACTTTTTAAAAAGTTAAACATATTTTTTAAGCTTTTGTGGTCATGTCCTATTTTCTTTTTTACAATACGAATAATGCATTAGGACTTAAAAAAAAAGATGTGTGGACTTAATAAAGTGGTCCACTGCGCCTCATTCCCGGAGCACAGAGCATCAAACTAGATTAGATTAATACAAACTATATTCATTTTTCCTGAAATTACACTTTCCTATAATGGTTTCAAGGAACATAATGCATACATTTTCATGAAATTAAATTACCAAATTTAAAGGAGATCAAAACAAACAAGAAACCAACGAAACTAAAAAAAAATTGTTAAATAAAAATAATTCTATTATTATAATAATAATAATTATTATTTTATTTTTATTCTATTGGTATTGATTAAAAAGTGGAATAATTTGTGTTCTATGTATTTAAACTATATTTGAGCCCAAAGAATTTGTCATTCCTTCTTTACGCTCAACATTATTATCATTTCAGCACTACAAAACGACAAATTGTAACACTAGTTTGCACAGCGGACAATTCTTACATAATTAGAACAAGAACGATAAACTTTAATAAAAAAATTTGTTTTTAAACGTTTGTCACTTTAGTTAAAAAAAAACAATAATAATATTAATAATAGTCATAGAGCAGAAATTTTTCAAAGACCAGTCAAGATGTTTATGCGATTCAGGCACGAAAACCTTTGTAAAACTATTCTTTAAGTGATGGTTGGTCATCGTTCCGAAGTTTTTTTTTTTTTTTTAAGTAGCCAATAAACAGCAACGGGGACAATCCGTAAGCAGATAATCGAGAACTTACTGTAATTGCTTAAAAATGTCAAAATTATTAACAAATGCTATTAAAAATTCAAGCTTTATGCTTGATAATAATACATACTTCATTCGTACACGCTACAAATCACATTGAAAAAAAAAATTTTTAGTTAAAATGAATCTAAAGATGAAGAGATCGAAAGAAAAAACCAGAAATCCACAAGCAGTAAACTGAGTTGAAAAATGAATTTAGATAACAAAAAAAAATTATATGCACAATTAATGACATGAATACATTTCTGAGCAGGCAAATGCATAATTTATTAAATGCTTTTATATGCAATCCTGAGACAAACAACACCGTGAAAGTGGGCGTCTGAGTGCTAATTCTGACACAGGGAATTGGATTTCAATAGTCCTCAGTCCCTATGCGGCCCACTCAGAAATATATCTGCTTCATTAGCCTCATACAGCGATATTTCCTCTGATGGCGTCGCTCGCATTCCACATTCGGCTTCATCTTGGGAGGAAGTGGGAAACATGTCCTCCTTGCTCATCTCCGATACTTCGCACAAATTAGATTTTTCCTACAAGAGCTAAAGGGAGCGAACTGTGGTCGTCGCTTTTCCAAAAGCATCGTCTGGAGAAGCATAAAAAAAATTGTTAACGTATTTGATTAATGTTTTTTTTTTTTATGGTGTACAAAATTTACTTGTAATTTACATTTCTTCATCCGGTATGTATTTCCTTTTTTTGATTAAAGCTTTTTTATATAATCATACACAACAGCGTTTTCATTAGAGCGATGACAAAAAAATTAAAAAAAGTAAGAAAACTTTATTAGATAAACAGAAACTTTCGCACATTTAAATTAATCTAAACGTAACGCATTTTACTTATACTAAGATCTGAATTTGTTTTTGTTTTTTTTATAAATAATTAATTCAGAAACGTGTTTCACGGTGCATTATTCGATTAAAGCAAAGAAAAAGTGATCCCTTTCACTGAAATTTAGGGTAAAACTTGTTGGGAAAATGAAAAATTTCCCGAAGCGATTCTGTTTTCAAATTTTGACTCTAAGCAAATTTTCACATGTTATTTGATAATGTTGAATTTCACCTTTTTGCATTTGTAACGTTTTGAATGTTAGAAAATAAGTCGCCTATTCATTGAAGACACTAGAACATCTCGTCATTCTTTTAAAAGTCACTGTACAGAATATAAACATAATAGTTTGTGCAGGAAAACAACCAAGAGTAGGATAAACTAAAGTGTCAGACTCATTAGTTTTTCTTTAAGGATCTGGATTTTTTTGTCAGGAAATGATTCTTTTTTTATGATATGAAAATTACTGCCGTCAAAAGAAAAAGGGAAAAAGATTGAGACATATTTTAACACCAAGTGAAAGTGTTAGCAGAATTTAATTCCTGTAAAGGAATGTTGACAAAGTATGAAATCTGAAAAAGGTAATGAAGTGTGTAAATTGTGTTTAAATAAAGCGAATAGTCAGCAAAGAAAAAAAAAAGACGAAGGAAAAGGAAGAAAAAAAAGAAAAAACAACAACAAAAAAAAATTCTGCTACGCTTCTTAACCCAATTACATATTTATAATAGGGTTCTAAAATAGCATCCAATAATTAGTGCATTGGTATCAGAATTTAGCTAATAACTAAGCATTCTATTATACGACCTTATTAATCTGGCATTTTACATAATTTCCATACTTCAAAAAGTATTTTTCTGCCGATTTCAAATTTTATTTCAGAAAAAAATCCTTTTTTCTTTAAAAAATTATGTTAAATATTTTATTTCTTTTTTTTTCATCATCTGGGGAACGGACAAAATGTCGTACAACTATGCTCTTAAAAATGTGATTAGCATGGACCTTCAACACATAGACGGATCTACCTCGATTTCCTCGCAGTGACCTAGAAGTGTAAAGTCTCGTGACAAGAACCTTTCAGCTTTGACCAATTGCTATGGTAAAATGGAGTTTCCGGGGAGTATTGTGCTCACTTTGGTAGCTCTTAGTGCAGAAATTAGTTTTCAGGTCTTGCTCACGTGACTGATTAATGTACCATGGACGCTGCTCATGTTCACCCGGCGTGTAATTCTTCACGGTCTATGATAATTAGGAATTTACTCTTTCAGGAACTATTTTTTTCTTTAAAAAAAGAGGGAGAAATCTTTTTATTTTGGCATGTACGATGTAAATGAATAAAGTAACAATGTAAAGGCAAAAGGAGGAGCAATAGAAAGCAAAGATATATTGCACCATTAAATGCTGCTTATTTAAAAGTAATGACATATTTTATAAACTTGACAACTTTTCTTGTCAAATTACATGAAATATTAATTACATTCATCTTTCCTTTATAGGTTCGGGTTAGGGATGCAGCGATAGTCTAATTGGCCGACTGCTGATAGACGAAACATAGGAAAAAGATGATGGACAGTCGATTATTATTTAATTTTTTTTCATACTGCAGTTCATCGATCTCCCTTTTCTTCCTATACATTTTTTACCCTTCAAAATTAAAAATAGGTTTATTTATGTAAGATAAAGTATATTTTACTTCGTTTCCATTATTTTTATACCCCTTTATTCAAATAAAATATGCAAATCCATTTTTATGATTTAGGATTAAAAATGTTCTTATCTGATGAGATAAGTATTCAAATATTTAAACACGCCGTCATCATCTATAAAAAGCGAAAGATTATTAACATAGAAAGAAGTAATACGGTCCTGCGAGTAATATAGGTCATGCCTTCAGCGACGATGACTGATGTGCTCAAGTTTTTGCATTACAACTTTAAAGTTCTCCGATTTGTTATTTAGAATGGTGTCATAACAATGTCAGTATTGTTTTTTTAATATTATTTCGCATTCAGAGTTTTATTTTGTTTTTGTACACTTTCATATTGTTTACCATCTTACATTCCCGAAAATTACATTTGCTGTTGTTGTTGCTATTGCTTAGCTATCCAAGCTTCTCTCGCTGTAGCGAACAAGAAATAAGGCAGACAAGGCGCACCTTCCGTTTTTAATGAGTACCTCAAGAGTGGAAGTACGACTCAGCTCAAGGGCAGCTTACGCATTCGGATGTCAACAGAGGGCGCCACCTTCCTTTTTGACCTAACTGTGATGGGGAGGGAAAATCTCCCCCCTTCGGTTCCCTCGGAACTACTTCGGGACTTCAGAGCCCACGAATTTTACATTCACATCCCCCCAAGTGTACATGGTGGGTCTTCAACGGGTCGGGTATCCAAACCACAACCCTTCGGGTGGTAATTCGACATCCTAACCACTAGGTTACCATAACCCTAAATTACATTTACTTATTGTTAATAAATTGACTTAGCATAATTTATTGTTTCGGCATACTAAAGTATTTTCAATTAAAAAACAATTCTTCCTCCCATTAATCGGTAAAAATATACCGATAATGAATATTCGATTGAGTAAACGATTAATCGGTGCATATCTGATTCAGGCACATCATCGAATTCTGCTTCATCTTCACATTGACTGTTTCTTTGATCCATGAACAAACAGTCATCTTCTGTTGACCTCAGAATCCCATTTAGATTGTCAGTTCTACAGTTTTTGAATAACGTTGGAATTTTATCTTTTTTTTTAATGTGTCAATTCTTTCGAACCGTAAGAGTGTGTGTTACACAACGAACATGCATAAAGTTAAAAAAATACAGTTTGAAGCCATTGGTGATTGCTGTACGTCGGAATATACTAGAAACTAACGGTACTCGCACGGCGATGCAGGTGCTCAATAGTTTAAAGAAAAGCACTGCTGCCTTCCCGCCATAGCGCTGCCCTTGGAAAACGGTCTTCGCCGGTGAGAAAAAATGTAAGCTATTTCTCGTGAAGAATTAATTTTTAAAAACTATTGCAATTCATGCTCTAATTAACTTAGAAGCTTGGAACAAAAACTTGGTACTGAAAAAAAAGCTGCTCTTTTGAATGATATATAATATTGAAGTGTGCAAGATTTTGTTCACCCCTCAAAAGCGCAATTTATGTGCATTACGCCTAAAAAAGTAATTACAAAAAAAAAAAAAAAAAAATATTTAGAATTGAAAAAAAAAATCTTTTCTTAGCGGACACCTGTAATCGGCCAGCCAAATTTCAGATTCAAAGAATTTATACTTTCAAGGAATTTTGTGATTAATAAGTGACTAGTATTTCTCTTTTACAGATGAATGAAAAGAATAAACTGAAAAATGTGTGCTTTTTAGCTACATTTAGCGCACGGAACCTAAAAGGTTTTTTTGTTTACTTTCCCCCTCGAAATTCAATGAACAAACTTTATTTGAATATTAAAGCAATCTTTTTCTTAATACTTGGACAAGAACATATTCAGACACGTAGAAAGCTAGAAACTAGAGTAGAATGAATTTGATTTACCATGCGATCAAAAAAAGAGGCAAGGTAAATCTTGAAAATAGATTTCTCACAAGTATTCAGTTTAAAGTATCTTCTAAAAGTAAATCAATCGCCTTTGTCAGTTTCAAAAGATTCGCTTAATCAACACTTCTTTTGTGCATGGGATCTTATTTGCGCTTCACCGAACTTTTCGATCGTGAATAAAAGATGATCTTTAGTATAGCCAATAATTGCAATACATATTAACCACGAAATCTTGAATTATTCATTTTCTAAGAGATTAATATGTCTAATTCATGTGGGAGAAGTTCGTCCAAAAAAGTCAATGTTCTCTTGGCTTTTTAAAGAAGATCTCTTGATCGCTAATGCTTTATACTACTAGACTTATACTTCAATAGTATACTGTAGTGTAAATTTTCTCATGCGTTCAGGGTAATATATATAAATATATATATCCTTTTTTCCTTGTCCTTTTTGGTTTAAACTCTAATAATCCCCTTTTATTTCACTGAAAAATATCGTTGAACTTCGATTTTACAAAGATGAATATGGGACCAACATTCCCTGACAAAAAAAAACGTGGTTTTGGAGTAATATTATGAGAAGAGATAAAATTTGGGTTATAAATATTAAACTAAAGAGAAAAATGATAAATCATAGTTAAGTATTTTAACATTATTCTTTCGCTCATTGGATTGCGTAGCTAATATTTCAGCTCTGTTTTACGAGAGGTAATCATAAATAAAAAATGAACAGTTCTGTTACAAAAAAATAACTGACTTTTTTCTCATCAGTAGTATCTCTCAAAACAGTGTTTGACTGAAATGTTTTTATCTTTATAGCATGTTAAGCAATGTAAAAATATCTCAATATTCATATATTTTCTATTATGTATGCATGTAATTCAGGTGCATTAGTTATAGTCTTTTACCTCTTACTTATACTTGCATGCTTTTATACATAAAAAAAGTTGCATTATTTTGTCCTTCCTTTTTATCGTTTTCATTTCCATCTTCTAGTAAGATGTAGTACCATACGCTTCTGCCCCAATGAACATTAAAATAAAAATAATTTAAAGCAATTTAAAAGGTAATTAAAATTTGCATGTTTAATTTTCCCAAAAGCAATTTTAGGCGCTTTCCTAACCGTCACATTATTATATGTGCTCATGCTTGGTGAACAAACATGAAGAACGTTAAAAACCTTATTCTGGTAATTTCCTATTTATCGCGTTGCACATAAAGCACGGACCCAAACTATTACGTCGATAATAATTCCTCTGGCAAGTATTCCTGGAAACATTTTGGGAAAGCAAAGGACCGAAATCATAACCGGAGTATTTGTCGGTGTAATTTCCCGGGATATTCGTTTTTGCTTCCTGATATCGAAATAAATATTTTTTCCAGGATTTATGTTTCCGTTGGATGTGACATGGAGAAATGGAGTTATACCTACGTATAGAAATTATTTTATATTTTTTTTTAGTCTATTTTTCTGTAGAAGTTCAAAGGAAAAAAAGTAGGAAAAAAGGCTTAATGTAGTTCGAAAATATTTTTAAAGACAAAGTAAAAGTCAAAAATAAATTAGACAATTAAATAACGATGGAAAAAATAACAAGAAGTTCCGTCTAGAACTATACGAGCCTACTTTCCCGTATACACCGAATTCAAATTTATAATCTAGCTATCTATCTCTCTGTCTTTCTCGTCTAGCTTTAGTTCTTAATTGCTTCAAATATACCTTTTTCAACGGTTAATACATACTCAATCAATCATTCATTTATTAAGTCATTCATGTACCTATTCACTCATTTATTCATTCTATCTTTTGCTCATTCATTCAATCATTCATTAATTCAAAAATATTCTTGAAAATCCCGATCAAAAAATTTCATAGGAAAATAGGCTCATTAGTTCTGGATGAACTTTCTATTAGTACATGTTCTACTCCATAAGAGCTTTCCGATAAAGTTTGTTCCAAGCAAATCGATCCGTTAGATCAGGAATTATATAGGATTGAAATTTCCCCGTAGGCGGTATGTTATTTTTTTTGAACTGTTCAAAAATGAACAAAAATTGTTCAAATCAATATTTCACGCCAAGAACTTCTTCCGGTGAGCTTGTTCATGGGAACTTGGATCTTGTACCCAGAGTTTGCATAATTTGCTTCATTTTCTCCCATAGGTGCTAATGTTAACATTTTTTGAACTGCTCAAAATTGAACAAAACATTGTTGAAATCAAAAAGTAAAATATAGAAATGCGATATCCTCGCCGAGATCTTTCGAATGCAAAAAGAATTTTTCCAATCGGACAATTCGTTCAAAAGTTATTAGGGGGGACAGACAGACAGACCGACAGACAGACAGACCGACCGACACACTTTTTTCCCATCTCAAAACCCTACTTTCAAATTTTTTATTTTTCAATCTTTATTTAATTACTTAACTTATTTTTGACTTTTCTTGATTTCTAACGATATTTTCACGATACATTAAGCCTTCTTTCATGCTTTATTATTATTTTTTTTTACTTATACGGGAAAGTAGGCTAAAAAAGAAAGTAGGATTTCGAGATGGGGGAACGTGTTTCGGTATCTTCCCTTAAACTTTTGAGGGAATTGTCCGATTTGAGAAAAACTTTTTGTGCTCAAAAGTCCTCGACAAAGACATTTTATTTAAATTTTTTTTCTTTTAGACAATTTTTCGAACAGTTCAAAAATAGAAAAATCAGTTTCGAACAGTTCAAAAAAATTTACCATTAGCACCTACGGGGATATAATTTGAATCCTACATAAATCCTGATGGAACAAGTGGACTTGCCTGGACCAAACTTTATTGGAAGTAGCTTATGGGAGTAGAAAATGTATTGACAAAAAGTTCATCCAGAACTAAGTGAGCCTCCTTTCTCATGCAACTTTTTCATCTGGAGTTTGTAGGGATAATTTTAATAAATGAATGAAAAAAAAATGACTGAATAAATGAGTGAATGAATGAATAAGTGAGTGAATGCATGAAGAAGTATGTGAAAGAAGAAATTAATAAAAAGGGTTGCAGGTTCTAAGAGGTAGTTTCTTTTATTATTATTATTTTTTTTATGCTTCATTGCTTAGTGTACGAGTATTAACAGTTATAACGGTGTATTTGAAATAATGAAGAATTTAGGCCAACAAGTAGAAAAAAGGAAGATATTTACAATTTATTTTTTGCCGCACTGGAAAGTATGTTTGTGCAGTTCCAGACGTAACACTTCTTAAAACTGAAAAACAATTATTCACGTAAAGAAAGCATAAATGAGCATTAAGATGCAGACATATGTTTCGGGATTGCTTGGAATTCCTTTTTCAATGCAGTAGTGGAGTTTCTAGATGCAAAAACATCCAAATGAAGCCGTGAAAAATTGTTTTTCAGTTTTACTAGTGCACAAAGTTCATTTATTTTATGTAACACTTCTTATTTACTTTACAGAAATTTGGTTTAATATTTCCTACTGAGTAAAAAAGCGAAGACATTTCTACTGAAATGGTTTGAAATATGATTGTCTTCAAATGGCGATATGTGTTCCCGATTACATAAATGTGTATGCCCCTAATTCGCTAATTTGTTGTAATAACGTCATTACTCGGGAAAAATTAGGATTTTGGGTTAATATATAGGCATAAATACAACGATGAATGCAATTATTCTGGAGTTAGCTCAAAAATCAATTTTCCGAATTAAGACGTTGCTGCAGTAAATGAGAAATGTTTCCAAGCAAACATTTTTGAAAAATATGGTTTAAAACGCTTTAATTCGTATTGCATTGCAATCCAATTAGTATGTTGGGGACAGAAAATATCTACCGAAAGATGTCACAAATTTGGTGTTATGCTTTTTACCAAAAGGCGTGGATCTCTTACCACCACTTTAATGTTTCATACGTAATTTTACTACTATTATAAATGCGAACGTTTGGACGTATGTCTGTTAACTAATTTGCATGTTTTTCGTTCTCTTTTTCTTCCCTTTGAAACAGGCAAATGGCCTATAGGAGGCGCAGTAGTCAAGTGTATGTAAACCGACTCGAAGTTTCGTTGAGACAGAGATTTTTCCTGGGTTCTCGATTTTCTAGAATACTTGAACTTGAATTTTGTTCCGACTGCTTCTTGATAGTAGCTTATTTTGTTATGTTAATTTTGAAATCTCAGTTTGTAAATATTGTACAATAAACCTTTTATTTCAAATTTAACATTGAATTTACGTTTCATTAGAATAGTTAGTCATGAAGGACATTTCTTGAACAGTAAAATATTTTTCAATGTCTGTTACGCAATCACGCGAGAACGGCCGAACAGATCTGGGTGAAATTAGGCCCAGAGATAGATTATAGTCTGGAATGGCATACAGGCTGCTTTTTATACCAAAAATATGTACGGTTCCCGTGGGATATCATTATATAAAAATGGTGCATTGGCTTAAGATATACGATGGGACTTTATAGTTATAAAAATTTAAACGTATTCGGGTGTCGTCCTGATAGCTTAAGTGGTAGAGCACTCGGCGCAGAACCGAGGGAACTGGGTTCGAGGCCCAGGCCGGTCCGGTTTACTTTTACTCAATGGAGGCAATTCATACAGCGTCATAGGTCACGTGATAGCGATGTAAACAAAGGAAGTTGTAGTATCGCTTTACTTTGAGTTCGCTTGTTTAACATTACGTTTTTGTTTGAATATTTTATTGAGTTTTAAAAGATGTCATACTGCGTTGCATATGGGTGCACTAACGTAAGAACAAAAGCTGAGTGCGCTGGCAAGTCATTTTTTAAATTTCCACTTAACAACAAGGAGCAGTCGAAAGCTTGGCTCGTAAAAGTAAAGCGAAAGAACTTCCAGCCAGAGAGGGTTTGAACAAAGAAAATCAAATAATTTTGCGAAGCCAAAGTGTCCCATTTTGTCCTTCAAAGTGAATGGTCGCTAAAAAAAATGAAAATTAAAAGGGATGCTTTTTAGAGCTATTTGTCATTTAGGAAACATATAAGTTTTCTTAATTCCCTACCAGGGGTGCGGATGGAGGGGGCCGCAAAATCTTCAGTTGTCCCCGTACGCTGAAAACTCTAGCTACGCCTCTGTAATTTGAATCGCCAAATTGCTGAACCCTTCTTGGCGCGTTTTGGTCGCTGCTAAAATGGGCAAGTATCTTTTCTTTTCCCCATATTTCTCATATTTATGCTGAATAGTGGAAGAAAAAAAAATCTATTTTCGATGAAATTTGAAGTTTATTGATTCGCCAAATAGTTTAAAAGGAGAGAATAAATAAAAGCGGGATGAAAAAATCAAAAATCGTCTGCGCCTCAAAATGTTAAAAACATTGCAAACAGATTTTTCTTTATCGACAACGTGTATGCAGAATGGCAACGATACGAATGAAATCAATAATAAATTAGTGCTTTTATCAATCGTCTGCGAAAAGAAATTAAAAGCTAATTACCGTGAAAAAAACAATTTCGAATTGCACAGAAAAACGGCCATAACTTCCGTTCTATATAAGACAGAAGCTTGAAGCAAACTACATCTTATGCAGAAAAATAAAACCATTCGATTGGTGTAAATATTTTGAAGATGCCAGCATTTTCTCACCTCCAAATCTTCAAGTTGTGATAATTGTGTTTTTAATTAATATCTCCGTTAATTGAAGCCCCATCTGAATGAGACCGGGCGATACGTCTTCCTCCGAAAGTTCCAAATCCAATGATGCCTGTCTCGACCAAATTCCCCTCAAAAATATGATTTCACCCTCCGTTTTACAGCCCACTGGGGGTATCTGGTGTTGGTTTTTATATTTTTTAGCTACATACATTTATTTAAGTGATTTTGTATGTGAAAAAAACAGTGAAATATAAATTAAAAATATAAGTCATTTCAAGAAATGCATTTTTATTTTTTTAGTTCTTTTTTTTTACACATACGCTAATAATTTAAACATAAGTCAATCGCAGAAAACCTTTTTCTTTTAATCATACACTTAAAATATGTTACAAAAAATAATACAAATAAAAAAATAACTAAATAAATTAAAACATTAATATCGTTATGAAGTCAAATTTAACAAGTCTCGGTGGCCGCGTGGTTTCGCTCGCTAGATCGAATCTCGCCGGGGGTAGATTAGCAACACTTTAAAAATTATCTTATCATCTAACTCTGGAATTTTCTAGAACATTCTATCACTTAATTTGCATGTTCTTTGCAAATAGTGTCCTTGTGTTTTCATATAAATTCCCTCCTTGGGATGAGCGGGATAGTTCAACTCTACTTAAAGTCGCTAAAATTATAAGTAAAACAGTCGATGCAAAAAGATGTGATATCTCCGCAAAAAAACAACTCTGTTGTAAAAATTGGCCCGCCAAGAAAAACTTAAACTCTTATCCGCAAAAAGAACCGTTTCATGCAAAACCCTCGGCCGTAAAAAGTTATGATATCCAATTTGCCCGCCATGTATCTTCCTCTTCCTCTCCAAATAAATAACCCTCGTCCGCGAAGACTATTGATACCTATTTGGCCTGACAAACTAGCATCCTCCATATTTCTCCCCCTTTCATCACACCTACTTCCACTAGAATCTCCCCCACCGCCACCTCCTTATCAGTTTGGATAGATCCTTTAAAAAAAATTTCAATGCTGTTTGGCGGGAAGCTTTGCAAAGAGAGGTGGTCGCTTGGTGAACCAAAAGCTTCCCGTCAAAGAGCATAGAAATTTTTCTTAAAGGATCTATCCAAACTGATAAGGAGGCGGCGGTGGGGGAGATTCTAGTGGAAGTAGGTGTGATGAAAGGGGGAGAAATATGGAGGATACTAGTTTGTCAGGACAAATAGATATCAATAGTCTTCGCGGACGAGGGTTATTTATTTGGAGAGGAAGAGGAAGATACATGGCGGGCAAATTGGATATCATAACTTTT
The DNA here is from genome assembly GCA_038502835.1 of Octonoba sinensis. NCBI lineage: Eukaryota > Metazoa > Arthropoda > Arachnida > Araneae > Uloboridae > Octonoba > Octonoba sinensis. The sequence continues at coordinate 7,031,298 of CM076606.1, read as the reverse complement.
TACGGCCGAGGGTTTTGCATGAAACGGTTCTTCTTGCGGATAAGAGTTTAAGTTTTTCTTGGCGGGCCAATTTTTACAACAGAGTTGTTTTTTGCGGAGATCATCTATTCTAAATGAATGTTAAGAATGTTAAGAACTTGAGCTTCTTAAGCATTGAAATCTATGAAACAAAAAAAAAGTCAAAATAAATTACGATAAATAAACAATAACAAAAACTTACTTTGCATGCGGTTGAAATCCTAACTTTGGCTGTGTAAGCTTCTTTCTTTTTCATTTCATTCCTTGACAGTAGCCGATATGTCAAAAAGTGCATTGTTTTCTTACGGTTCGAGGAAGCAGATTTTAGAAAAGAATTTTTCATTAAATAATAATGATCCCTTCTTTAATTTAGTAATCACGCTATTTTTTCCAGTTAGCGCCGGAAACTGCTCAGCATATTCCCTGAAATGCAGCGCCTAAAAGGGCGCCTTTTATAACACTCGCCCACATTGATCACATTTTGTTCCGGCCGTCAGTTCTCAGACATACACATCAAAATTTCTACTTGAACGAAGTCACGGGAACAGCTAGTAAGTATAAAGTCTTTTAATTTTACGAGTCAGATCAATAACATTTTAATTTTCAGTGCGTATGATGACTTTACTTCATGTGATGCATTAGGTTTTATAAGCTTTAGTTCAATGCTATATATGCAGTTCAAAACTTGCAAAGTATTAAAAGCGAAGTAAAAGAAGAGTTTCTAAAAATCCTGGAAGGGAACTTGTTGTACGAAAGAGGTGTATCATGAATTTCTCTAGCTATCATGAACTCGATGGGTAAATTTTAATTTTAAATCCCTTCATTCAGGAAAATGAAGCATTTAGTAAACAAATAATCAATAAATTTATATGAAGTTTATCGTTTCACTTAGTCGTTTTTTTTTCAATTTCGAAGTAGCAAGGTTGCAAGGGAAAGTTATAGATGTCCAGGGCCTTTCCCATCTTATTTATGACACTATTTACAGTTTTATATTTGACACATCTGGTATCAAGACTAAGTTTATTATTGTTCATGTCCTAAAACTTTATTCTGAGACCACTAATTCACACATCGAGGTTGGGATCATTTCTTACAAGCGCTTCTACCTGCGCGCTGCCTTTATTCTTATTGGTTTGTTGGTAAATCTTAGGCTATATAAGCCGTGTTTTTGTTGTTTTGTTTGCTTCATTTGGATGCTTTTGCATGTAGAAGCTCCACTACTGCATTGAAAAAGGGATTCCAAGCAATCCTGAAACATATGTCTGCATCTTAATGTTCATTTGTGCTTTCTTTACGTGAATAATTGTTTTTCAGTTAGAACATAAGGTTTCAAATATTTTATTAATGTTATTATTTTACTTTTTCAATAATGAAATTGCATTCATGTTTTAATCAAATACAATTCATAATCTTCCATGAGTGACAAATGCTTTCAAAACACGTGTTAAGCTTTCAAAATTTGAATAAGTTAAGTAAAACAGAAATTCATTTAATTTTTCTGCGTAAATATTCAGATAATGACCATTGAACAAATACTGAGTGTTAAATTGCTTTTTAAGTATACCCTAAAGGATAATTCTTTCATACAATCATATGACATCGAACAAATACCTTTAAATTGTAACGTAAATGGTGCTAGTTTACCATTTGACATTTTACTTTAACTCCTACATTCATAAAAACCTTTTGTTTTATTGTCTTGGTATTACTCTGTTCATGTTTTCCAAATTTTTCACATTGGGGAGTCGAAATGGTCATGAATAATTTATTTTACTTCGCCGGTATTTGTTTTCGCATCATGAATAGTTTAAATGGATCGGAATATTTTATAAAGAATAAATTTAATGGAAAATACATGATCTAATAAATTTAAAAGCAGAATAAGTAAGAAAATACATGATTTGAAATGGGAAATACATGAATGCAGCTACCAATACAAAAAAAAGGATGAAATGTATGAGAAAATTAATGTTTTTGAGTTTAAATAACAATTATTTATCTCATCAAATATGAAATAAATATTGTGCCTTCCAAATATTTTTACAGTTTCTTGAATATTATTTTCTTGTTTTTTATTAAAAATACATTTGGTCTGTTTTTGACTTTTCTTCCGCTCTTTTGCTAGTTCAAACCAATGAATGCTTGGGTTGGTAGTTCTAAACTGCACTTGTTTATTGGCTAAACGTGCATAGGAACACTTTGTATCACAAGCAAAAATGCGTATTTGCTACCTGTACATTATTGAAGAAATCGCGAACATAATAAAAAGATTTAGAACTTTCAATTTCTTTCTCAAATCTTCATAATCTAAAATTATACAAAGCAGGGATCTGTAGAGCAGGAGCGTAAAACAGCGGAACAACGAGGTTTTTCTCAAGCGTTGGAGCAAAAAATGTGCTGTGATCCACTACTACGACTTTTTTTCTTTTGAATTACAATAAAAAAACTTGAAAATAAACGAATAAGCTTTGTTTTTTTTTCTTCTATTTTTCTTATTTTTAATTTTTTTTAGCAACACCGTGCATGCATGTAAAACATATGTACTTAATGATAAATAAACTAGCTAATCCCCTGCAGAAAAGCTGCAGGATATAAGTTCGACATAAAGCATCGGAAATGAACCATTTTAAAATCGTAACGCTTTAAAATTCGAAAGGCTTGACAAAAGATCGCCAGATATAAACTTGAGAAGGATCGCTCGATAAAACAAGCTCAAGTGTTGCCACTCCAAAGAAACGAAAATTTAAAGTTCCGTTTTGAATGGAAATACTTTTTAAGAAATAGAAATAAATGTGTTAAAGTCCGTAAGTTACGATAATAAATACGCATATTCTGTCACTTTTCTATGCTGACCATTAAAAAAAAATTTAAATATCGTCTTACCATAGTTTGCTTTTTGCATGATGCCAGTACCGCATCGTACAGCAAAGATTTATCGTAACCGGTCCACGTTAAGTGAAATATGCATATGGATTGTCCATAAATAAATGCTTCAAATTAAAAGAGATAAATGTACTTATCGGTTACTCGGGCGACAGTTCTAGAAATGTCGCTGACATGCCACTTTAATAAAATTTTGTGCTTTTTAAATCAAAAAAATTGCTTTCTTTACATATCATTGGCGATGTTTCGCGAGCAAAGAAAAAGATAGGACCTATAACCGATTCGCAGTTTCCACAAGACTGCAATGTACCATGAAATAAATCTGAAATTAAATTAAATTTCGGATTTATTGCGTGATGAATGATTAGTCCATTTTAAACAGAGTGTTTGAAATTTTTCCAGCTGAGTCTCAAACAAATAACGGTTGCTTGTAGAATATTTCAGAACAATTACTCCTATATCTGGTATTTAGGCCTTTATTTCGCACGAGCTTAAAAAAAAAAACATCATTGTCATTGATATTTAAAACATCTAAGAAAGTGTTGGCTAAAATGCTTTAATGCCTTGATGTAGCGGAGACATATTGTCGTTTCTAGTTTTATCACACTCTGCTGGCTGAGATAGTAAGAATTATCACAGAGGAGCCTGGATACAAAATTTTATACCTCAATGTAGCGTTAGGAGTTGTTGCAATGGCAATGACAAGACGACAGCAGCGAAACAAATTTTACAAATATCACAGCACAAAATATTTTCTGTTTATTTATCTCACACACATTGTTTCCCCTTCATTCCTTTTTCTTTTAGAGTTTGAAATATTGGATTCCTGTGTTACATTTTCACCACTATTATCGTAATTAGTTCTATATTTTGGAACACAGCATTCACTACCTTTAGGATGAAAAATAATACAGGATGTTTCACGAAGGACCATTAACAACATAGTTAACTGTGACAAATAGAAGCATGAAACTAAATGAATTGTTTATTTCGGAAAGGTAACATCTCCGTTTTGAAAAAGAAAAAACTCTCAGTATTAACTTATTCATTTTTATGGCATAATAAATCAAAAATCGTTTTAATTTACCAATATTGCATTGCTATTACCCACTAAAACAAAATAGTAAAAAATCAGATCCATAAACTTTTCCAACTTTTCATAAGACATTTTTTTCTATGTCCTGGAAAAAAATTTTGTTTTTAAGTGTTGTTAAATTTTTTAAATAAACGATTCAATTGTATATTTAATTAAAGAACCGTAGGAATCCGATACAAAAAGCTCAAAATGTCATACATAGGGCGCTGTAGATCACATTATGGATACTTATGTATGTACTATAATAAACGAACTCAGTCATCGAAAATTTGGTCCTATAAATTTCACCGCTATTAACATACAGTGACAGCAATTGCGAAAGTGATGAATTCCGTGGAGGAACGGGTGCTCATTTTAACTGGAATACGGTATCCAAATCGCGACCTGCAGCACCCTCTCTAGGCAGTTTTATAGCAAAAATGTTCAGTTTTTTTGTTTCGGATTCTTATTGTTTCTTTAATTAAATATACAATTAGTTTCATGCTTCAAATTCACCACCACTCCTTTGCTTTAGTTAGGGGTCCTTCGTGAAACACTTTTGCAAAAGAAGGATTAGTAAACCATCACTGTACCAACTTTATAACGATTTTTTTTCTTTACAGAAAAAGAAAAAAAATCCCCATCTTGTTGAAGGATGATAACATGCTTTTCTGTATTATGAAAAGGTTGAGGTGCTAAAAAAGTTGAGAAGCAATTATATGGCACGAGCTGCTGCCTAACTCGCGTGAAACAAGCTTGTTGGTAAATAGCTTTACTTCGATTCGACGTAACGCAACGACAACGCATTAAGAGTGAAGTTCTAAAGTTAATACTGTCCGCAGAATGTCTCAGAGATACTTTACCCTAGAAAGAGTGCATGTAAAAACATAATAAGTTTCCTCTTTAATGGGAAAGTTTTAAGCTCTCCGGAAATTGAATATATAATTTTTATTGCAAAACTTTGTATCAATACTTTGTTTTTAGCCAACAAAACCATTTTGACTCCAACGTACTGGAAAAGATGAGGGTCCAAAAGAAGTCTAAATTAACTAGAAGGGCTAATTTGTTGTTAAACGTTTAAACGCTCTTTTGCAGATAGTTTTTTTTTAAGAATTGGTGAAATTTTAGCGCTCGTTAAAAAATGTTGATTACTTTTAAAAACTTAATTACTTCTGAATGTGGCATTAATTTAAAAACAGTTAAAAATTGACAATATATTTCTACACATACATATATGCTTGCGTTAGATTTTTCATATGTATTTGGAAAGTAGACCACAAGAGAAATCGAATTTCCCATAAATTAAGCAAAATACTTTTTCTTTGAATGAGCTGTATTTGATGTTTAGTATAACAGTCCCTCATTTTGTAGAAATAAAAGTGGAAGTAGTTGTTGTATTATAATTTGTTAAAGGCTACTTCTGGAAAAAAAAAATACGTATTGTAAACTTCCTCGAAATATATGCAGTTTTCTTTTTTTTAATTCTTTTCTATTTATTTTGCTTATTGTTTTATCTCTTTCTGTTTCAAACGAAAAAAAAAAAAGGTTTTCAGTTGAGGTTATTTGTGAAAGTCTGAATTTGTTAATAAACCCACAATCCCCAACCTTAACAGTAAAATCACAACTGATCGTTTTTCGATTTTTAACGAAAGATTGTCTTCGACTTTCTTTTTGGATTAGAATGCTACTTAATTGGTTATCGTGTATACTAATAGCCTTAACGTTAGACCATATTTCATGCATATCAAAATCTCAAATGAAAATCATTCATTACATTTATAAGCAACTGATTCCTACATAGCAGATGATCATTTGTACTGAGATGCATAATTAATAAAGGTCTTGAAAAATCAAAACATTTTTCTTATCTGCAGCGCGGACATCAGTTTTCTGGTGTACTATATCCTAAACTCGCGCCACACTTATCCCACCAAGTTATTTCCAAGCACACGCAGAAGCTCTAAATTTTATACTTCAAGAATTTAGTTATGAGGCAGCAAAGTCAAAGTCATTGAGCACAGATATAAATTATTTGTATTCGAAACTACGAAAACGGAACCAAACGATACCTAATTTTTTCTGCTATTGGAAATAATTTATAGTGAAACTTGGCATTTTTTCCCTTTATGTGGACATCAAAGCACTTAAAAACTTCCCATACCTGAAGAATTATTCTAATTAATTTGAAGTGAACCGATATGAGTTTCAAGAGCGCAGGCAATCAAAGCAGAATTACATAAATCAAGACTTCCACAATCATAGATCCGTGTTTTGATATTTGATTATGTACTTCATTAATTGTAATTGACGCATTTGATTTCACAATAGAGGCAATTCATTCAGCGTCCTAGGTCACGTGATAGCGATGTAAGCGATGTAAACAAAGGAAGCTGTAGTATCGCTTTACTTCGAGTTCGACCAACCTAATTAAAACTAGGCCTAAATAAAATTCTACGTTATTAACAACTAGGACTAAATGAAGTTCTACGTTATTAAAAACTAGGACTAAATAAAGTTCTACGTTATATAAAATTAACACTAAATAAAACACTTAAAGTATTGTAATAATTAATAAACTTCTTTTATAATGATTAAATTAGAGGTAAATTACTTGTTTATAATCAGAAAAAGCTATGAAAATAGTCTAATTTTAAGATAGCTAATTTTGCTTCGTGAACTTCACGTAGAACTCAATTAAAAATTTATTAAACAAATCAGCGAGCACCGTTATCACCTGACGCTATGAATTGCTTCCATTTTCCTAAAAATAACCACAATTCCAGAATCTGAGCATTATTTTCGCACCTGGTGCCTGTGAGAAATGCAGCCGACACGCACTCAATATATAAATGAGTGGGCAGGCTGTGATATGGAGAAAAGCCTCCGGATCCTATATACACGGAGAAATTAATGCGTTTCAATTAGCCTCTAGTTCACTGCCGAGAATAGCTCAGCCGAATTAATCAAATGCGATGTGCTGTTTCCTGTCAACTCACATCAGGGTTTGTTTCTGGTAAGTTGCCCCCTTCTATGCTTCGTACAAAGCAGCAGCATTGCTGCTGCTGTTAGCATTTAAGAGTTAGGAGGCACCTGTTATTCAGGCTTTAAATTTACTTGTTAATATTCATTACTAAGGTCATTTCCGCAGTGTTTTAGTCAAAATAGTTTCATAAATACGCAAATTAGAATGAGTCAAAACCCTTTACCGAAGATATTTACCCAGTAATCTCTTTTTGTATTGCATTCATAAGTTAATGGAAAACTCGGTTTAAAAAATATTTTAGTTCAAATCCCTCATAACTAATACCAGGATATATTTTGAAGCTTTTCAGAGGAAAATATGTGCATGTATTGTAGGAACCGAAATTTCTTTTGGTTCAAAATAAATTATTAGTTGCTTTATCAAAGTTATCCCAAACACTTAACGCTTAGCGGAACCTTAATGTTTCAATAGATTTTATTCAAATGTATTGCAATTACATAATTAGGCAAGGAAATACCTTAAATAAGTTCACTTATATCGTAATAACTTAAAATAATTAAAGTACAATGGAAGCGAAATGAAACTACGAAGAAAAAATGGGATGGCATTTGAACCCATCCTACAAAAAAAAGAAAATAGAGGAAAGAAAGAAAAAAGAAAATAAATAAATATAAATGAAAAATAAATAAATAATTTTTGATAAAACAGGGGTAATTAATACCAATTGAGGTGAACAGTATTTGCCGGGAAACTTGAGGGTAATGTTCCACTATGAGACTGAGAGTTGAAGACCATTATTAGATGGTGAGGATTGTGCAGAACTTCATTCAACTCGGTAGAGGATTGCTACTGTTGTTCTAAAACTATAGATCCTGTAATACTCTGATTTAAGTTACTGATTTTAGAAAGCTTTTTTCATCTTACAGTTACCATGTTGGCGCAGCGGCCAGAATTTGTAACTCCGGGAGCAGCTTTGGCTCTTTGGCCTGGTGAATAGAGGCACAGGAATCGAGTGAACTCACCGGCGACTGTATGAACCAAAAATAGTAATACAGCGTGATCACAGATGGCGCCACTACCGCGGTGCATAATATGTGGCTATCAATTAACCTAATATTCTCTATTGTTTACTCTGTGTAGTTTTCGTTTTTTAAGACTTCGTAGTTCCCTGCTTTTAGTTTTCTGTAATTTCACGTCAGTTCCCGGATAAAGGATTTCTTAGAAATTCTCATGTATTTTTGCGATAAATGTTTTATACAGTGTACAATGTTTTATTGCACTATGTTGAGAGAAAAATATGCACACATACGCACACAGAAAAAAGGAACCTCATTCATTTATTTTTAGGTTTCGGAATGAATTTTAAAAATACAAATAATCGCAGCAGTGGAGAATTTTTTTTTTTTTATTTTATCTATTTTGATCCAGCTTCGAGCAAAATTCCATTGCTCCGCATCCCTGCTCCACATGGCTCTCCAGATCCCGTTTAGAACTGCTCAAAAAGGACGTCGATGCAAGATAGTTACTAATAGTGCCTTAAGAACAAAAAAAAAACATCTTTCGGTCTTTGAAAAAAGGACAACTTGAGATAATCACCCTATTTCCCCGGGGCACATTGATTTCTTGGAACATATGCGATTCTGATTGACTTAGTTCCCCCCCCCCCCCCCCAGCAAGCCAATTTGTGAGTTTTCTCGACGTTCATTGCGCTTTGTTTCTTTTCAGGTACAACTATTTTTCATGTTTCAGTAAAGAGGTTAATACTCTAATATTTCACTCAAAAGATGCACTACTTTTCTTCTAGAGCATAGGTTCCCTAATTTTGTTTATCACGTGTACCCCTTGTCATTTCTTTCTGCTTTTCGCGAACCCTCTTTCTTGTGCATCATTCTAAAATAAGTGAGTTAGCGCAAGTTTCACATTAGAAAGTTTCAAAAGAAAACAAAACTTAGCGTAAAGTTTTCCTCAAGAAGTTCTAAAACAGTAGGGAGATAAAGAAAAATGTCCTGAAATGTCAAGTGAAAATTACAAAATGCAATTTAAAACAAAATGTAAGATATTTCTCTATCATAAAAAATTTTACTTTTATATATCAGCATTTAATGGTGAGCCCCTCCTTCAACCAACACTATAAAAATGCAAGATTTTGCTAGCTACGAGCACAAAGAGAATAGGTACCAACTTGTACAATATAAGTGCATCCATGCCTAAAATTTGCTATCAACTTTTTAAAATCAGATCCAGTCTCAATAACCCCTATTTTTATCTCATATGCCCCCATGTTTTCCGGTAATTGACATGAACCCCTCGTAGGTCGTAATAGACCCATGGAGGTCAATATGGACCACTTTGTGAACCACCGATCTAGAGATCAGTTTCTGTTAAATAAATTTTTGTGTAAAACTTGTTTTTCCCCATTTTTAACAGTATATTTATTCCCCAATCAAGGATATTTTCATACAAATATAAATGTTAAAAATGTGCTAGTGCTTAGTTTTCGAAATGAATCTATAATTTGTTACTTGCCACCTGCAAGGCTTCCTTAACGGTCACGCTATTAGAGAATTACACTGCCCCTAGAGGCAACATTGTCTCTTCTAGCGGCAGACATTGGTGCAGAAAATTTGAATGAAATATTAACCTTTCCTACGTCATATTTCAACAAACTTTTTCTTCTCCGATTTCGATTCCAGCTTGTTTCGCGCCATGGTGCAACGGCTGTAATTCCATTTACGACGAATTGTTCCACGAAATTGGATTCATTTCCTAAAGGTCTCTCTCTATCTTTACCTACTGAGCGCAATGCGTTCACGTGACTGTTCATGCATTTACCAATCCAATTATTCGCTGCGCCTTTTAAATTAGCAATCGAACTATTTGCGTTGCTTTGAATCATAGAAGACATCTTTCGAATGTACTAAGCCGTAAAATGCTTAGACATATGCCGCGATTTTATGATTAATTAGCAGCTGAATAAAATTCTGTATTTCTGAAATGTCTGCGTTATACTTTCAACAATATTGTTGAGTAGAGAAGATAACAAATGAAGAATTAATGAACTTAAGCACAAAGGGGGTATCAACAGGAGGTAGAACCGGTGTTGTCAGATGGCCAAATTCCAATGTGCCCACTTTTTTTCAAAATATTTTACAAAAATCGATATATGGCATCAAAATTACTCCAAATGTAAAAATCAGTTTCTACTTATACATTCATAAAATAAATAAACTTCTTTTGATATTTGATTTTTGCTTATTTTCACCCCAAAGTAACTAAATTATAATATTTGCTTTTTACTCAATTTTTTCACCACAAATAGCAAATTTTTGCAAATGAAATTCCCGAAATGTAAAAATTGTGTTTTACTTATATTTTCGCAAAATAAATAGATTTCTTACAATATTTGTTTTTCACTTAATTCACTCCTCCCCCCCCCCCCCCTTCGAAATTACCAATTTTCTGAAAAAATTCCCCAACCTTTTGTATCCTGACAGAATCTAGATAAATTAAAATTCTGAATAATTATAGAAACAATTCCTAATAATTATTAACTGTTAATTTTGTATGATAATGCATTTAAATGACTTACACACATTTTACGTATCGAAGTCAATTGAGAGATTTGACTGCACTTTTAGTGGTGTAGTATGTTCACTCGCATTAGTTTTATTTTAACACTAGCTGACATGCCCGGCGTTGCGCGGGATAATATTGCATCATTCGCAGGTCAAGTGACACATGTCCAAAATTCTGTTGTAAATACATGAGGAAAAATTTTCTTAAAATATCCAAGTAGAACATGGGCAACAGTCCTAAAAAATGCCATTTAAACAGTAAAACTGATTAAAAATCACAATTGCACTTAAAACAACAGCCTCGAAAAATTCCCTTTAGACCAAAAATAACAGTCCATAAAATCCACATTAAAATGCCATCAACACTTCGTAAAAATTGCCATTAGAGTAAACAATATAACAATAACTAAAATGCACATATTCATCACGATAATTGTTCCAAAATGATATCAAGAATATGTAAAAAATGCAACTACAATATATAACACCACATCTAAAAATTCTCATCAGAATAAGAGCAGAATTCTCTTTAGAAATGCTCATCATATGAAGGACAACGGTCCCTGAATATTTCTGCTACAATAAAGAAAACATTCCCCATTTGAATGAAGACAACTATTCCTAAACATCCCTAATAGAATAAGGACAATAGTCCCAAAACATCTCCATTAGAATAAAGACGTCAGTGACTAAAAATGCCCATTAGAATACTGACCTTCAAGAGCTACGATTCCTAAAATACCAACAGTCCATCCCGAATTCCCCATTAAACTAAGGACACCGTTCCAAAAAATCCCGCTTGCAAAATCGCCAAAACATGTTCTGAAAATCCAATTAAATAGCACTTTTATAAAATTCGGATAAAAACGGAAGAAAGAAAAGCATTATTCCCAAAGGCAAATTCACATTCAAGTTAAAAAATGTCCAGTACTTAACCAATTCTGACGTGTGAAATTTAAGTTGATAGAAAGAAATAACTAAATTCAGTCCAAATGACCCCAAACAGTCAGTACAAAAATTGAATAAATGTTAGAAAATAATTCACTTGAGTAAAATATGGAATCAATCAAAATCGCTACTTCAAAAAGTTAAAATAAAGCAGAAGATCGCCAAATTGCACTATAGTAATGGAAGCATAATGCAAATGCGCCATGATTCTATAATGTAAATCACGCATTGAATTAAATGATAACAATATTACTGATAACAATTATTGGCGCGATTTGGAAAAGGTACGAAGCGCAAAAATAACATCAATTAACTGGAGAGGGGGCGAGAAAAAAGTTATCACCACTTAGCGAAGTTTTAAATTTCATCAAAAATAAGCCATATCGGAAACCTTCCAACCTAGTTTTTAGCGAACGAATAAATACTAGATTGCCAAAAAAAAGAAAGAAAAATCAACCTCAAGATAAAGTAATTGAAAATCATCTGCAGTTAATGATCCACAAAGTATGCATAAAAATGAAATGAATTTTTAGAATTTGTTTCGTTGATAAAGCGGACACCCTATAAAAGGAAATGTTTCATGAAATTGTTGAACTGCTACTATACTATTAAATTGCCAAAAAAGGAAGGAAAATCAACCTCAAGGTAAAGTAATTAAAAATTGTCTGCAGTTCCACAAAATATGTATTAAAATGAAATGAATTTTCAGAATTTGTTTTGCTCATAAAACGGCATGAATAAAGATAAAATAGCATTTTTAGCCTACTTTCCCGTAAAAGTAAAAAAAAATAATAATAAAGCATGAAAGAAGGCTTAATGTATCGTGAAAATATCGTTAAAAATCAAGAAAAGTCAAAAATAAGTGAAGTAATTAAATAAAGATTGAAAAATAAAAAATTTGAAAGTAGGGTATTGAGATGGGGAAAAAGTGTGTCTGTCGGTCTGTCGGTCTGTCTGTCTGTCGGTCTGTCGGTCTGTCTGTCTGTCGGTCTGTCTGTCTGTCTGTCGGTCTGTCCCCCCCTAATAACTTTTGAACGAATTGTCCGATTGGAAAAATTCTTTTTGCATTCGAAAGATCTCGGCGAGGACATCTCATTTATATATTTTACTTTTTGATTTGAACAATTTTTTGTTCAATTTTGAACAGTTCAAAAACTTTTAACATTAGCGCCTATGGACAAAATTGAAGCAAATTCTGTAAACTCTGGGCACAAGAGCCAAGTTCCTATTGCAAGCTTATTGAAAGGAGTTCTCGGCGTGAAATATTGATTTGAACAGTTTTTGTTCATTTTTGAACAGTACAAAAAATTAACACAGAGCTTACGGGGAAATTTCAACCCTATATAAATCCTGATCTAACGGACCGATTTGCTTGGAACAAACTTTATCGGAAAGCTCTTATGACGTAGAACATGTAGAAATAGAAAGTTTATCCAGAACTTACGAGCCTATTTTGCTATAAAATTTTTTGATCGGGATTTTCAAGTATATTTCTCAGTGACTCAATGAGTGAAATAATGAATGAATGAATAAATTAAAGAGTGAAAGAATAAATCAATGAATAAATGAATGAGGAAAAGAATGAATGAATAGATTATTGAATAAATGAAAATATAAATAAATGAGTGAATAAATACATGAATGCGTAAATGAATGAATAAACACTTGAATGAGGTAACGAATGAATGAATAAATGCATGGCTGAATAAATGAAAGAATGAATGAGTGAGTGAATGAATATGTATTATCCGTTGAAAAAGGTATATTTTCAATAATTAGAACTAAAGATAAATAAGAAAGAGAGAGAAAGAGATAGCTAGATTATAAATTTGAATTTGGTGTATACGGGAAAGTAGGCTCGTATAGTTCTAGACGGAACTTCTTGTTTCAATCTTACGTTAACAGAAATCATCTAGTTGGCGACAAAAGTACTATTTATTTTGGCGAAAACACGCAATTTAAGCAGATAAATTCAGAGGCAAGCCTTGCTTCAAAGTTCGAAAACTACTTTAAATGAATATTGCGCGTGTTCTATGCGTTCTACGGACTTCTGAAAGAGATCATCTTGTGCCGTTTTTTACGGGCATCAGTATGCTGCAAAAATCGAAAAGGTGTGACGTTTCTTCGATGAGATATTCCTAAAATTAACAGTTTTTCTTAAATTGGAATAACAAAAGAACAAATTCGAATTTTAGGAAAAACGCTTCGAGGTGCACGAGGACCTGACCCAAGGTACATGTAACCAAAACTTCGTACTTCTGGACCGTTCCATCTCGCCAGGAGGCGATCGACAGACAGACAGACAGACACACACACACACACACACACACACACACACACACACAAACTTTCGGTTTTATTTATATAGATGGGATGGATGTGGAAGATGAGTTTTTTGGTTTTAAACAGTTAATTTGTATCAATATTAAAATATTAAAATTTCTATTAAAAAAGTATCATATATCTAAGTATTTAATTCAAATATTAATTCAACTTTAATTCCTTATTTAGAACACTTTTAAAAGATATTCGAATTTAATTCTTTTTGTACTTGAAAACTAGGGATAAGTCTTTTCCTTTTTTGTTTTAAAAATTTCAATGTTTTGAACTTTCATTCCTACCACAGTCTATTAAGTGATGTTTTCCAAATATGTGTTAATTATTTATTCATAAATATAATTGGATGATGTGTCAGGAAGCTAATATGGAATTATTCTGTTTTTTTTTTTTAATCTTAGCACTGAAAAAGCTCATTGCACAAGACGCAAGATACGTGTTTCGCGGATACAAGAAATCCTTTTCTCAACGTGACAAAAAGCGAGTTTATGAATAAAATAGCAAGCAACAAAGACTTTTCCTTTCAAGAATTTTATCTTATAGCTTTATTTTGTCTTTGGCTTGAATTAATTAACTGAGAAGTGATAATATTTTATTGAAGAACGGAATATTAATTAATGATAGAAAAATAATATTAAACTGTTATTCATTATAAGAAAAACTTCTACAACCAGTAACAGTAACATCTTCAGAACTCCCGTGACGTACATACGTCCCGAATTTACTTTAGCACAGCTGTTGTATCCTCCAGTCATACACACCAGCATCTGCGGTTCCGATTGTGAACAACTAGCGTATATTAAGAGCCTAGGCTTCACGAAGACTGCGAGAAAGAGAAAAACTTGGTTAGTTAAAAGATCGGAAATATATTTCTGCTCAAGAGGGCTCTTACAGTCCATTTGCCCAAAATGCAGCATGTAATCCAGATTCCCAGTCTCGCAAACAAACAGATATAAGTAAAGAGAAAACTGGTAGCTGTTGCTCAGTTGACTCTTTTTGCTGGTCTCAATTAAATGTAAAACGATAAGTTAAAATTCAAAAAGGTTAATTAGCAGGTGAAAGGTATTAACATTTCCCATAGAAAATTAAAATGCGCCCGTGTTGGGTTTTATCCTTCGTTTTCTTTACTTTTCTTCCTTTTTACAACTGCAATCGCTGTGTTTTGCTCTCAGAAGTGAAGCGAAATAAATAATCTTGACCATAGAATTGTTACGTAACAAAATATGAACTGTATCGTTAAAAGTAAGAACAAACTGTATTTAAAACTTTGCTTAAGCCAAGTTTAAAAGGAAAAATATATTTCATTACAAAAATTTAAATTTTTATGCATATTATTTTATACTAAATGTATATCAAAATCCAAGTTAGTTTTGATATTTATTTTATAGAATTGAGAAGTATAAAAGGAAAACAGCACATTTTGAACGCAAAGCATTTCATTGCTTATAATTTCCTTCGAGTTCTCATAATCATCAGATATATATTGTTCAGATTCAATACTGCTGTCGTAACAGAAATATGGGGGATCCCAAATTGATGGGTATTTTTACGACCGACGGCAACAGTCCGTCTGGACCAACAATACCGAAAACGCTATTTCAACAAAGGCCTATCGGAGAAATAAAGGCAATAGGAATTTTATGGCACGAGATGGCTGTGGAGGCAAGAACATCGTGGGAAGACAAGGGCACCACAGGCAAGACGCTTTGATTGCGTGGAGCTTCGCACCGCCTTACTGATAAAATCGCCAGCCAACGACCGACAGGAAGCGCCCTGGTTGGGAGAGACCTATGAAAAGATGGGAGGTCAATTGAGCCTGAATTGGTCAAGACCTCTCATCAAATCAGCAAGAAGCTTTGGTTGATTAAAACCAGAATCTCTGCAAAAACATCATGTGATTTTGACAGCTCAGATCAGTTTTTCCTGAGACCAGTTCTTCCTAGAGGATTCCCAGTAGAGTTGCGAGAGACTCTTCCAAGTATATTGCCTTGAGATGTCGCCTATTCCTAAAATCCTTGATCACTAAACATCTGCCGCCTGTAAAATAGGCGCGGCAGGCTTCTTCTCCATGTAAGACTTTGAGCGCCGTTTGTTTCCGGACGAGGAATTGCGGATGCTGAGGAGTTTGATCGCCAACATATATGGATTAAGTGTGTAATAAGTGCTGCCCATTTGGATCCGGACGGTGATGGTTCGTTCCCTGGATATTTCCTTTTTAATTAGTAGTCTCATGGTCATAGGTTAATGTCTGTATATATTCTTAAACAGTGATGAACAAATTAGTCTAGTTTTCCCTAAAATTGTTATTTCTTGTGTCTATACCACTTTGCGATTCACGCTCCTTTATGTCGTGAACCTGGCCGCGACAACTGTCACATATATTTAAAAAGATTTTTACACTAAAATGGCTACCGAGCTTTGTTTTTTTTCGTCATAAGAATGCAAGGAACATCAGGATACTGTACATATTTTTCAGCCATGATGCCCAAACACCAGAGACGGTGGTACACAAATTAAAACAATAAAATATTAACCAAAAATTTGAAGTTTTTTTTTATTATTCCATTCCACTAATCACAGAAAATCAATTTTGCTTTTTACTACTAATCACTTTTTTTTCTGTTTCCTTTCACTAAATCATTCACTCATTCATTCATTCATTTACTCATTTCTTTATTTGATTATTCACTCATTTATTCATTCTTTTACTTATTCGTTCATTTGTTAAGTCATTTCTTTGTGTATTCTTTCACTCACGCATTTGTTCAAAATTATCTTTAAGCCTTCCAAATCAGAACTTTTCATGGGAAAGTAAGCTCTTTCAGATAATAATAATTTAACTTTGTGCAAGTTAAATTAACGTGAAATTATATTACTGTTTACAAGATCTTTCAGTTCTGAATAATCCATTTCAAACAAGAAAGTTTTATTCGAAATGGATTATTTCTTCTAAACTTATTGTGGAGGAAGAGACAGACTGACCGACAGACATACATTTTTCTCATCTCAGAGCACTATTTTTATTTTTCAATTTTCATTCAGTCGTTTAATTTGTTTTCATTTCGTTCCTTAAACGATAACTTTATTACACATTGACCCCTTTGCTTATATATTTTATATTTACAAGAAAGTATGCTAAAAATGGAGATGATAAGCTAATTACACGGTTTTATTTAACTTGATTTGTCACGAAAGTTTGTTATGCGGTTTTCGACCACTATTACTTCATAAATTATCTTAAAACTTTGCACACAAGCTTATCTTCGATGACAATACAATATTCCATCCATTTTACAATTTATTATAACGTTAATTAGGAAAAAAATCATCATTTTGGCTCTGAGGAAATTATCAGAATTATTATTTGTCGAATGGCAACGATAACTTTGTTTGGAATGTTTGGATAGTGCAACCATGTTTTGAATTATTAAATTCTCAACTCATGGCGAATTTTTTTAGTATTTTTTAAAAATAAAATCGCCTAACTGAAAACATTTTTACACGATTTTGATTTGAATTTGAATTATTAAAATTGAATTCTTTTCCTCTTCAATTAATTGATCTTATATGCACTTCGCAGCAGATTCGTTACTCTATTTTGTGAGGCAGCATAGTGAGAAGTTTCTATGCATTGAACATTCATAGAAGGGTATTATGTTATGACCTACAAGTATTTTTGACAATCTTTATGACTGTTGGAAATAAAAAACCATTGGTGTATTTCGGCTTTCTTTACAAAAATATATTTTCCACGCATTTGATTTTTTAAATATTTTATTACAAAGCTATATCAGCTTTATTCTCTGAGCAACGGCAATCGTTCTAGTAGGCATTAAGTGCCCCATGGAGGGCAGTTTAAGAAAATTTATTTTAGTTTTTCACTTATCAGTGATGCATTGCAACAATTTATCCATTTTTTTCGTTAGAACGTAAGCATGAGTTACCTAAGCTTCGGTTTAAAGAGTTATTGGCTGCATTTGACGATTTGTGTTCGCGGACCGAAATTTCACTTAAAACTTTCATAGCAGCATTTTATGCTGAAAACTTTAACTTATTCACTTGTTAAATACAATATTTCAGAAAAAAAATTTAGAAGAAAAAAAATCAAGAAGAAAAAAAATCGATGTTGTACATTGAGCACAGAAGTTGATTTCTTCATTGGAGAAAAAAAATGCTCTCAATTTATTTTCGTTACATGAAAAATTTATTATTTGTATTTTTTCGTCGTCGAGAAGCTCTCTGATTTCTATATTCAAGTGTTTTTTTAATAAATCAGGCTATCTTTCGTTGTAAAATGCTCATTTATTAGACTACACGTGCGTTTAATAAGGAATAGCACCTTCTTTGGGCTTTTACTTGGGCTTATTACAACAGAATAGTTTTCATGAAAAAAAATAACAAAAATATTTTTATTAATATTCATAAAATTGCAAATGTCTGTGAATATTGTAAAAATGGTGATACACGCTGACAATGTGGAGTATATGCTGTAAAATAAAACAGATATTTTCTTTTGTATTATTAAAGATGACTTGTAAAATAATAGGTATATTTTTTGGGGTGCAAAATATGAATTGTTTTTACTTTTGCTACTTTTGAACACTTCAGGCCATAAACGCCACGTTCAGGAGAACAAAATGACGTGATACCATCCCGTGATTTTGACGGGAGCGGGAGAGAAGAGATTAACTATAAGATTAAATTATTTTACAATATTTGTCACATAAGCGCGATTTTTATACTTCAAATTTACAAGTTGAAAGCAATAGATTTGTTTAGAATATTTAATATCTCATGAAATAATTAATCTTAATTGAAGATAATGTAAGATGGAAATAACACAAATACGTGGTAAAGCTAAAGTGAGTTCGAGTCTAAAAGAAATTATTTATGCAATTGCGAGCATGGAATATGCTATGCTTTTATATAATGGCTATCAACGTATCATTCGTATTAACTCATGAAAAAATACAATACGCAAATACGGAATAGTGACTTTCAAGCAAGGCACTAAGCTCGGAATTAAAATACTACCAAGATTGAATCTCAGCACTTCAGGGATTGAAATAAAGCAGTTTTTTTTTTTTTTTGTTCCGTTGGTGTAATTCTTATCGAACGGATTGATAAAAGCTTGTCATGACGCTACTACATGCAAGAACATTTCGCAACGTAAAGCGGTATGACGAACTTTTTACACGAAGTTTTATGTCATTTTTGCAAAAATGAGAAGTTGTGATGTCACTTGCTTTACGTGACTTGATTGGTGGGTTTACGGTGTGGCTCACAAGCCGGAACCATTGACAGTGGAAAATCGCGCATATGGGCAAAGAGACTTCTCCTGTATTGCTAGAATTTGTTTCTACACAATTCCTAAACGCACAGCCAACACTTAAGTCTCCAAGAAGTTATTTCTCCCCAAGAGGCTATTAGAAGAATAAAACGAAATGCAACTAAGGTATGAAACTAAGAAAAAGAACGCAGCAGTCGCTGTATTTATTAACGTGTCAGTTCATAAGGACTAGCGTATCATGTTCAGGAAGGAAAAGGCAGTTATTTTTTCTAACTTTTGTAATGAGAGTTGCACGCGAGAAGTTAGTGTAATGTTTTGTGTTCAATCAAGAAATCAAAAATTTTCTTTAAGGAAAAAAAAAAAATAGAAGAACTGTAGATGTCCTTTGTCTAAATTGCATTATATGACAATCGAAACAAAGTTTTAAAAAATGCTACGTTGCTTATGTGCCTTAGATTAGACAAAATCAAATACCAATCTTAAAAAAAGATAAATAAGTAAAAAAAAATAAATAAAAAAATAAAGCTATTTTTTTAATGATTTACCAAATACAATATTATAAACTTCACTTCTTTTAGTGTGCAATTTTCACTGTAAAAACAATGTTAATTTAATAACGAGGGAATGATTCTAACCGTCATTGCCACAGCTGGAAAATTAGTTTGAAAAAAAAAAACAAAATACCAATCCTTTGTTGAAATGTAAATCATAATAATAAAACAGAAAAAGATCCAACTCTAAGATTATACTTTGAAAAATCATGGTAATCACCCTTAGCTCTTTTTAGCCTACTTTCCCGTAAAAGTAAAAAAAAAATAATAATAAAGCATGAAAGAAGGCTTAATGGTATCGTGAAAATATCGTTAGAAATCAAGAAAAGTCAAAAATAAGTTAAGTAATTAAATAAAGATTGAAAAATAAAAAATTTGAAAGTAGGGTTTTGAGATGGGGAAAAAGTGTGTCGGTCGGTCTGTCGGTCTGTCGGTCTGTCCCCCCCTAATAACTTTTGAACGAATTGTCCGATTGGAAAAATTCTCTTTGCATTCGAAAGATCTCGGCGAGGACATCCCATTTCTATATTTTACTTTTTGATTTAAACGATTTTTTGTTCAATTTTGAACAGTTCAAAAAATTTTAACATTAGCGCCAATGGGTGAAAATGAAGCAAATTATGTAAACTCTGGGTACAAGATATAAGTTCCCATGAACAAGCTCACTGGAAAAAGTTCTTGTTGTGAAATATTGATTTGAACAATTTTTGTCAATTTTTGAACAGTTCAAAAAAAATTAACATACTGCATACGGGGAAATTTCAACCCTATATAATTTCTGATCTAACGGACCGATTTGCTTAGAACAAACTTTATCGGAAAGCTCTTATGACGTAGAACATGTACAAATAGAAAGTTCATCAGAACTAACGAGCCTATTTTCCTATGAAATTTTTTGATCGGGATTTTCAAGAATATTTTTTAATTAATGAATGATTAAATGAATAAGCAAAAAAATGAATGAATAAATGAGTGAAGAAATACATGAATGACTTAATAAATAATGATTGAATGAATATGTATTAACCGTTGAAAAAGGTATATTTGAAGCAATTAAGAACTAAAGCTAAACGAGAAATACAGAGAGAGAGATAGATAGATTATAAATCTCAATTCGGTGTATGCGGGAAAGTAGGCTCGTATAGTTCTAGACGGAACTTCTTTTTTCCTTACAGAAATGTATTCTCTATTTTTTACAACTGAATCATTATCTATTCTTCTGCCGTATCGTTTGAAATTCCAAAGTTTCATTGTAACCTATAAAGGAAGTGAGATTTTCTACACACCGTTTTTTCATTTGCCTATTTTTTATTCGTAAGATATCTTTAGAATCAATAGAAGAAGTAATACGCCCCCCAATTTTTTTCTCTTACTTACGGGAATCATAAAAATCTAAGGATCAATAAATCATTGAATAGATTCGATGATTTTTCGCCAAGAAAAATTCTAAAACCGTATTTATTTCGATATCTTTGCAATAAGAGTATGTGAGTTTTTCAGAAAAGATTCTTGTGATTTTTTTTTCTTTTTAGCCTACTTTCCCGTAAAAATAAAAAAAAAATAATAATAAAGCATGAAAAAAGGCTTAATGTATCGTGAAAATATCGTTAGAAATCAAGAAAAGACAAAAATAAGTTAAGTAATTAAATAAAAATTGAAAAATAAAAAATTTGAAAGTAGGGTTTTGAGATGGGGAAAAAGTGTGTCGGTCTGTCTGTCGGTCTGTCTGTCTGTCTGTCTGTCGGTCTGTCCCCCCCCCCCCTAATAACGTTTGAACGAATTGTCCGATTGGAAAAATTCTTTTTGCATTCGAAAGATCTCGGCGAGGATATCGCATTTCTATATTTTACTTTTTGATTTAAACGATTTTTTGTTCAATTTTGAACAGTTCAAAAAAGTTTAACATTAGCTCCTATTGGTGAAAATGAAGCAAATCATGTAAACTCTAGGTACAAGATATAAGTTCCCATGAACAAGCTCACTGGAATAAGTTCTTGGCTTGAAATATTGATTTGAACAATTTTTGTTCATTTTTGAACAGTTCAAAAAAAATTAACATACCGCCTACGGGGAAATTTCAATCCTATATAATTCCTGATCTAACGGACCGATTTGCTTGGAACAAACTTTATCGGAAAGCTCTTATGACGTAGAACATGTAAAAATAGAAAGTTCATCCAGAACTAACGAGCCTATTTTCCTATGAAATTTTTTGATCGGGATTTTCAAGAATATTTTTTAATTAATGAATAATTAAATGAATAAGCAAAAGAATGAATGAATAAATGAGTGAATAAATACATGAATGACTTAATAAATAATGATTGAATGAATATGTATTAACCGTTGAAAAAGGTATATTTGAAGCAATTAAGAGCTAAAGCTAAACGAGAAAGACAGAGAGAGAGATAGCTAGATTATAAATTTGAATTCGGTGTATACGGGAAAATAGGCTAGTATAGTTATAGACGGAACTTCTTGTTTTTTGAAAAGATGCTTATAAGTCACCAGATCTTTATGTTAACTATACTCCTTACATTTTGCATACGTAAGCATCATGATTGTGCAAAATTATACTATACACGCTCAAATTTGCTTCCACAACATGCTTGAGCTTATGTAGCCACTTTAATTCGGCCGGACCGAATAATATATTCAACAATTGAAGCAACAGGGGAGATAGGGAAATTTTTCCAATTATTAATTTTTAATTTCTGAAATTGGTTTTATTGTATACTTTCAGCAATACAGGATATCAGTGTATTCCCTATACCTTTATCTACACAATAAAAACTTTTTTAAAAAACTATTCACCTATTTCTTGCATTTTATGCAATGCACCCACTTTTCTTTTGCATACTGGTCTAAAATTCAGAGCAATAATATTAAACAAATTTTACTCTTAATTCTATTCATTTACCAAACTTTGTTGTGTGAAGAATAGTGACTTGAAAAGACCTGAAAGTATATTAGAGGATTGTAGATGTTACTGTTAAAGTTCTTGCATCCAAGCATATCAATCGTTTTATTTAATTTCATAACCACTTCCTCGTATTGACTGATTTACCTTTTTGATCGCGTCATTACGAGGGACTTTCACTCAGCCGACAATGATTGGTTCTTTGCTTTATCGAATGCATACGTCATCGCTGTTAGTTTGATAACCATAGCAATAGTCTGTTACGACGGAGACACAATGTCTTCGTCACTTTTGGTGTGTAAGCACCCTTATGGTCGCACAATATGTGGTCTGGCGTTGTTCTTTTTTATAAATGACGTAGGCTTATTATATAAGCTGTGCCACACCGGCAACATGATGCAATGAATGTACCTCCAGGAATCGCTCTACTGACTTCTTCGAATGCTGGAATGGAATAGAGTTCAGTAAGATAATTTTTTTCCCCTGGGAACACAGGAACAAAAAATTAAAGCACAATTGAAAATAAAATGATTTAAAAAGTTAATATCTAAAACCATATCTCTATAACTAAACACAGAGACGACGAGAATTTTTTTTGTCTACATTTTATCATCAAACAGAATATCCAGGACATAAAGTAATTTTAAAAAAATATTAATGCATAGCAGGTTTTGGAAACAGCTGGCGGAACCAGCAAATCTCGCATGGAATTAGAGAAACTAGCGTTTTTATTAAAAGCAAAAAATTTAATTGTGACTGGTTGCTATCGTGAGTATGAGAAAACATTTCTCTCTCTTCAAAAAACAAGAAATATCTGAACATTAGCAGTTGTGCAATTTGTATGTTTATGTCTTCAAACATTTAAATTAAACCTGCCAAATCTCAGAAAAATTCCCTCAAGCATTCACTGTTTGGAAGATTCCGAGTCTTTTAAAATTAAAATACCGAACTTCTTGAGAAAACTACTTCAAAAACGTCAGCGAAATTCATTTTAATATTAGTTTTATTTGTAAAATATATAGGCATTAATATGTAGAAATAAAATACCCGAGAATGTTAGGCTGCAATATTAATTTGTTAACGTTTCTTGTTCTCTAAAACAAAAATCTTTATCATGTGTCCCAATTTTTAATTATTTTTAACTTATATGATCTATCCATAAAGTATTCGGTATTGTCCCAACGTATGATCTACTTTTAATTACTTTTCTGATCATTAGGTAGTGCTGCTAAAATTGACGATAACAAATATTCTTTCAAGTCAATCCATATCAAATTCATCCAGGGTATGACCACCCACCACCTCCGATTTTGTTCAAATTTGCTTTACTAATAGATTTTTTTATGTTGATTTTTAAAAAATTAATTATTCTGAGATTGGTGAAGGGTTTTATGAGTTATGAGCCTTTCAATATCTGTCAAGAATTTGGCGCCATTTTGAATGAAAGATATAAGGATATAATGGGCTGCAACTTCCTAAAAATTCGTCATAGAGCTTTTAATTTTTTAAATATTTTGTTGAGGATAATGTAAACTCCGCTTTTAGTGACATTTTACCTGCACAACTCTTTTATGTTTTCTCTTTAAAATGGTTGTTTTTTAGTGTTTGACTCCTAAAAGGAGTGACTTTAACAGAGGTTTTCTCATATTGCATCCTTTTCAATTTCAACCAAATTGTATGCAAAAGTACCCGTAAGTGTGTCCTAACACATACTAAAGCAGCAAAATTTAAGTTAAAGAAAAACTCCTGTGAACCGCCCATGAAGATGTTTTTATCAAAATTTAGGACACACTTAAAGGTTAATATACAATTGGTTAAAATTGAAAAGGGGGCAGTTAGAGAAAACCTCTATTAAAGTTATTCCTTTTACGAGTCCAAAAAAAAAAAAAAAAAAAAGGAAATAAGCATTTTTAGGAAACAATGTAATCAGGCTATACAAATAAAATGTTTTTAAAGGTGAAGTTCACATCATTCTTTTAAAAAATATGAAAAATTGAAGTTCTATGAAAAATTTATAGGCGGTTACAGCCTTTTATATCCTTTTATCTGTCATTTAAGATGAGGCCAAATGAGCTACCTTCACAGATATTTAAAAGCTCGTAACTCATCAATTCCTTCACCAATATGAATATAATTCATATTTTCGTAATTTTTGTCAAAAAAGTATAAGTACAGTAAATTTGAATATAGGGGTGGTGGGTGTCATTTTTGGAAAATCTTGGATGATTTGGCATGGCATGACCCTTGATTTAATTGAACAATATTGTAATATAAGATGAAAAAATATTCCATGGCGCCTTTTGCAAATTATTTAAGCGAAATAGGTGTTATTATAAAAAATGTCACAAACATTTATTTTTAAGATTGTGATTAAGATCTACTGACATGTCAAATAAATAAATAACGAAACCTTAACCCATATTAATGAAAAAAATGGACCGGTCATTAATATATTTGTGTATTCAAATCCCTTTAGCCTTGCACACATATACTTACTCTTACGCATAGTAAAAGAGACAAACTTAACTAGATGATTCATAAAATCTTTGTGTCTAACACTTTGTTTTTACAATAGTTAATTATCGGGATTCCATGACTATGATTTTTATTCATTAAAATTGTACAATCTTAGAAGAAACCACAATTTTCAAAATGAACCATTTAACGCAAAATCCGTATTTGGTAAGTGTCTTCTGGAGACACGGGACTTTTGAAAAACTGATTTTTTTAAATTCTTTATTTTTCACTGCAATTGCACTTATTTTAGCATTGATTATGCCTATTTTGGACATGTTTTAAGTATCTAGCCAATAAAAAATATTTATGACTTAAAAATATCAAAATTATTAAAAACACTAAAATTGACTCTTGCATCAATTTTTGATTAATTTGCATACAACTTTTTATAGATTCTTATGGGTATTGCAAATTTTTTTACATTATATTTTAGGGAACAATTATTAAAAAAATGTACTTAAATCAGTACGTAAAAAAATATGTTGGAAGTAAAACTTCTTTTTTCAAAAACATAGATTAAAACGCAACTGTTCGTCAGAAAGTGTTTACATAATTGTTCTATATCTAGGTACAATTTTTTATAAAATTTGGATGAAATTTCAGAGGCAAGACTATTTTTTTTTTGTGTGTGTTTTTCATATTTTTCATACTTTAAAATAATTTTGATTTTTTTGGAATATTTTTTTTGTTGGTTTAATTTTTAAAAATTAGCCAAAATATACAAAACCAATGCTAAAATGTCTAACTACAGTGAAAAATTAAAAAAAAAAAACTTTCGTTTTAAAAGTCTCGTGTTCCCACACATTTTAAAAATGTGACAACTCTTTTAACATTTTCTGAGGGAAAATAGTTTGTTTCACTCAACATGGTCAACATCAGTATCAAAGTGATAATATGTTCTAGAATTTTTAAACATCAAAATCTACACTTTAATTACGAAATATTTACTCGTCCGTATGATTTCAAAGATTTCTTTACAAGCAACTCTTTGCATCAATTAAATATGCATATTTTATTTATATTCAACACTAATGTCGTTAAAAAAATCGCTTCATTCGAATATCAAAGCGAAATTTACAATAAATTAATTTATACGTTTTCAGAAGAAAACTAGAAGAATTTGAGCTTTCTGGTTTACCCCATTTAGCTTCTATATTAGTTTTGCTGCTTATTTCTTTTGGTTTAAGAGTGAATAAAACAACAAATGATACGAAAAGAAGACATTTCATTAATTTTAATTTTGCGCATAATTGATTTAGCAATTAAGAAAATTTTAATTTTAGCTCTCTTCTATCCTGAAATCTACCATACTATGAAATACATCATTGTGTTTGCTGTAATTATATCGAAACAGTCTTTGCATAATAACAAAGAAATTCACCTATATCGATATCCTAAGTAATACATTTTTACTGATTTTTAATGTTACGTAAAATTATAAAACTGTTAGTAACACTACTCTACAGTGGTTCGCTAGCAACAACCAAAGTACTATTTTTATTATAGATTCTTATTGCTATTCAAATAACTGCAAGTAGAAAAGTTTCATCACGTCACATTTTTGTGTAACAAAAATTGAAGCTTTCTGCTATTTTTCATGATTTTTTGTCGCATGTGGCAACCCAACCCGTCTGGTACCCTACAATCTCGCCGTATCTAATTATTTCTGGCGTCCCATTATGTAAACCTCCCTTGTTGAATATATTGTGTTATAGTTAATGTTGAAAAGGGAAATTTTGAGCGCAGACATTGTAAAACTAGGCCATATAAGTTTTGTTACATTTGTGGGCGGTTTATTTTAAAATCGCAAGATAAAAAATGTGAATAAGGCTTGTTTCTTGTACTTCGGGTGCCAAGTTGGTGACCAAGATGAAAATTGGGCTCCTCACGTGTGTTGCGTGAGTTGCAATGTGGTTCTTGGTCAGTGGATGAAAGGCAAAAAAAAAAAAAGCTCTTTACCACTTGCTGCCCCAATGATGTGGTGAGGACCTTCAAATGCTTTTGATGATTGTTACTTTTGTCTTACAAACATAGAAGGATATTCCAAAAAGCAAATACATAAAATTGAGTATCCGAATATCCATCTGCTCAGACAGTTCCTCACGGCAAGTACTTAATGGTACCAACTGTTCCATTGAATTGAAAAAGTATTGGCATTCAAGAGAGGTGAGTGACATTGAAGACACAACTGAAACACATGTTGTTAAAGGTACTTGTAACATAAACAGCGAACTCCATTTTATTCGCCAAAATGAGCTGAATGATCTGCTTCGCAAACCAATAGTCCATTTAGCTTCCATGAAAGAAAGGTACGCTAACGTGGTGACTATTTTAATTGCATTTAAGTATAAACAGTTCAGGAGAGATTTACTGAGTATTGTTGCTTTTTATATTTGTGGAATAGTCGAGCAACAGCACAGCATTTCATAAAAAAATAATGATCACCCAGAACATCACTTCACCTTGGAGCTAGTAATGTTAAATAATACTCTTTTATTGAAAGGGAAAACATTCTGCTCCTTCCACTTCTCATTAAATTAGGACTGATGAGAAACCTTGTGAAGGCCATGGACAAAAAAGAAGTATAAGGATTAAAATATTTAAAAGAACGTTTTCTACAATTGAGTGAAGCAAAACTTAAAGAAGATTTTTTTATTGGACATCAAATCAGACAAGTGATTTGCGACCCTGATTTCGAAAGGAAACTTAATCAAACAGAGTTAGCAGCTTGGAAGTCGTTTGTGAAGGTGTTGAAAGGATTTTTGGCAAAAAAGAAAGATAAAAATTATAAAATCCTAATTTAAGATCTGAGGTCCTTCCAAGGCATGGGGTGTGTGGGATGTCATTTAAAATTCCCTTTATACATTCACATTTGAAATTTGTCCCAAAAAGATCTTGGTGATCATAGCGATGAACAAGGGGAAATATTTCACAAGGACATTAAGATTATGGATACCCGATAGCAATGTTATTGGAAACCAGCAGTGATGGGTGACTACTGCAGGTTTATAAAGAGAAAAGATTTAACGTCACATAAGAAAAAAATGACAGCATATCAGCACAATTATTAAAGTTTGATAGTTTTATGTTTTATTTAGTCTAAAATATGTATCTTTTCTCAATCAAAATAGAATCCCATGATGAATTAAGGAGATTAATCATGATAAAAATTGTGATTTAAATGCATTTTTGAGTTTCTTCTCGTACTATACGATAGTCATAACAAAAGAACTGTACGTGTTACAGCTTTTTTACGATTATATTCGAATTCTACGCTACAAAATTAGTTGAAAATAGCTAATTGTATTTGTGTTAGGGAAAAAAAGTTTTTTTTGTCGACTAGTGTAATTTTAAGGTTTATGTTTGCTGACAGCTTTACTCTTATTTTTAAAAAAGGAAAACTTTGATAATAATAGATTTCATTAAAAAAAAAATTATAAATTTAAAAAAAAAATTATGTTTATTTTTCTGTTGCCTACTTTATAGAGATGTAAAATTATCTGCAATAATTTTTTGAAGAATGTTCTTCAAAAATTTAGTTAAAATATTGTCGCAACATTACACATTTAGATGTACAGGAGTAACTTAAGAAAAAAAAAGCGTGATAAATATCACATTTTACTGACTAACCCTTAATATAAATACAGTTATTAAATGTGTTATTTATTATGTTTTTAGGCAGTTTCTGAAAGTAAAAGTAGATATTCCACTAATTAAATTTCAACATTTAGATTTTTTTCTCCATAACATTCAGAGTTGCTCTTTAACAGATTTGAGTGTTCAAAACAGTTTGCAAAAATAATGTCAATTATCCGTAGAAATAATTCGGGATTTCCTAAAACTAACAACTCAGGTACAGTTAAGTATTTAAGATACAGTTAAGTTTCAGGTATAGCTAAGTTTAGTATAGTTTATAGAGGATTACAAAAAAAATAATAATAATTAACCAGTTTATTCTTATTTATTCATTATTTTTTTTTAATTTTAATTTTTACTTTAATTTAGTTTAATTTTTAAAAGTATTTTTACTTATTTGTTGTGTGTTACTTATTTGTTGTTGTAATATTTTTACAATGTTTATTTATAACTTTCAGAGTTATTAAATTGTTTGTTTTATTGTAATACAAATTAAAATTTCGTTTACTAAATGGAAGTAATTTTGAGTTTTTTTCAATCCCATTTTAAAAAAAAAATTTGACTTTATTGCCCCGTGAAATAAATTTAAAAATAATTTAAATTATCTTACTCTTAAAAGAAATGCAGAGAGTAGATTGCTCTTGAAAAGGGATATTTCTCCAATAAGGGGGGAAGTAAAGAAATTTGCATCGTATTCGGAAATTCTGTTTTACAGAAATTTAATGAAAGAAATTTTCTTTCATTAAAAGCAATAGCTAGGGAAACATTTTAGACACATGTGATTGTAAAGAGTTCTGAATCATACTTGTACGTTTTCTGAATATGTCAGGCTGGCCTTAACATATGGTTTTGACCGAGGCTTAGCAAATGGACCCTATAGAGCTGTGAAAATTACTAGACTCAACTAGGTATTTAAACACACATAGGAGTTTGATACGGTTTACAAATGTTTTCATACCTTTAGTCTTGTAGCAAACTAAGTTTCTGCCATAACCTCAAAATCTAAAAAATCATGTAATAATTAAGCAAATGTATGTTTTAATGCAGAAATTATAGCAATATGTCCTTATGAAGTCAAGGGAATTACATTTCAGGTCCGCTTAGTTACACAAGATGCACAGCACAGCCCATTGTTTCAAGTATTGTGCCACATTGGCTAGTTTACAAGACGAAGAAAAATTTTCTACTCCGCTTTTTCAGCCAACAAACGCTCAAACAGCTATGTATGCTTTAAACGTAAATTAAACTTTTAGTTAGAAGAAATTTAGTTCTGAACAGAAGAAAATGTTCATTTTAATATTGCTGTGAGAAATCCATTTGTAGCACTGCGGGCAGATGCGTTTGTAAACTCTTGTGATTCATGCACGTGCACTTAATGAAACAATGATTAAGTCAGGTAGCCTTATTAAGCGATTTCGACCGTGGCATGATAATTGAATACTACTGTTGTGTCAAATCAATTCGTGGCATTTATGGCACATTCGGGATTCTCCATGAGTGACTCAGTGACACACCAAACTCAGTGCATTGCAACTGGAATGGAACGAAGCTTTAGCTCGAATGAAATGACTCAACGCGGCAGCAGACCCTTGAAGAGTGTAATGCAACGGAAAACAAAATTATAAGTCTCTGGTATACTTACGCACATATTTAGCAAAAGATTGCGAAATGCAACCTTTTGCTACACTTGTGAGTAACATGCGTTGCATTTTACTTTTTATTTTGTCGCACAAAGGCTTGCAACTGATTTGAAGTCTCTGGAAGATGAAATCTTTCAGTTGATCTAAAAAGCATCAAGTGTCATTTTCAAATGTCTTGCTGAAATAAAAGAAGGAAAACCCTGGAATGGCATAACTGGTCGGTTGCTCCCAAGCCAGAATTAAAAAGTCCCAGATTCAAACACCCACTTTTCAGTCATTCTGACTTATTCTCTAACTTTCAACGAATAGCTTGTAGTGGAAGTTCTTGTTTTCTCTTATTCAATACGCATGCATGTGAAAGCCGCTGAAGTGCTTTTCGCAAAACAATTATCATAAGGAATCAATTCGGAAAAGGAGAGGTACATGCAGTAGTAGAGTCCCTTACAGCGACGTTCTTTCTACAGCGAAATGTTTAATGAAAGTTCTAAATAACATACAAATATTCTCTCAGGATTCGCTTGAACGATCTTGAGACCCACTATTACGGAACCACTAATTTTAAAATGAATTACCACTTCTTTATAAAATAGGTATTTTCTTACGATCACAGGTTGTGACGTAAAAACAAAATGACGCGTAGATTAAGAGTGTACGAACCTGTCTCTGTCCATGAATAGCGATAACGAATTGTTTCGGTGAACATTTTTAATTTCGAAGAAACCAATTTGCTCAAACTTGCGTGTTTCTGAAACTAATGGCGTTACATATTCTAGAGATAACACATAGTGATGGAGTATGCTATGCTAAGGATACTGATTACGACAACCCTTCTGGCAGTTTTCATAGCACCCATTAATCCTCATAGAAAACAGTGTGTAGAGGGTACTGATTACGACAATCCTTCTGTAGTTTTCATAGCAGTCATCAAACCTCATGGAAAATAGGTGTAAGGTACTTTTAAATCAGGGTTGTGGAATCGGAGTCGGACTGTTTTTGGGATAGCGGCGTCGGAGTCGCTTAAAAATATACCAAATTTTCGTTACACCCCAATAAATATTTGTAAAGGATTCAGAGCTTAAGAATTCCAGGAATATGAGTCGGTCCGTTTCTCAACCGACAATTCAGCCATTTTACTCGTAAACACATTCGAAATTCTTGTGAAGTCTCGAAAATTCTCAAAATAATGGCTTTTATTTTTACGACAGGGAATGCTTGGCGGAGCCAATAACACTGATAGAAATATGAGTAAGTATTAACAACACAGCCGCATATTTTTTCAGCAAAATGTGACTCTGTCTGCATGCAATTCTACAGCAAAACTTAGCAAGTTTTGTTTACCATAATAATCATAAAATAAACTATCAAGATGTCAAACTCAGCTGAAAAATCAATTCAGTATTCCAATTAGTACACCATTTAAAATTCACTTTATTTTATTAACCAAAATTCCAGCAAAAGCCACAGAAGCCTGAGTAATTCTCCTCTTGAGTCTAAATTTAGAACCGAACACAAATTTTGATTTAAATATCATTTATATCTCCCAAACCTTATCTTGACAAACATATGCTAACTTAATTAACAGTGGAGACATTTGAAATGATATGTAGAATTATATTTGACATTTTCTTCGCCCAAACTAGTAAACATTTATTTTCTAACGGAAAATAAACATTTGCATTTGTGTTTCGGGGAAAAGAATTGGTTTTCGTTAGAATGCGGGAGAGATATGTGTTTCACAATTCTGAGAACAGTGTAAAGCAGAATTTGATTTTGCGAAACACTGTCTAGTGTTGCACTAGAGCAAAGTTGCTTCAACTATGGGTCGCTCAGCGGGACCTGCTGCAGGAGTTTCCAAAAATTTTAGCAATTTAGATAATCATTACTGAATATTGTCTTGAGAATAAAGTAGAGAAATATTCAAGTTTTTATGCCCTTTAAATTTTTGGAGCCAAAGAACTGATACGGATTATGAAACCATTCGGAATTAATGTGGAAAATATTATTTACTAGCTGACATGCCCGGCGTTGCGCGGGATAAAATTGCATCATTCGCAGGCCAAATGGCGCTTGTCCAAAATTCTACTGTAAATGTATAGGGAAAAAATTTCTTAAAAAATCCAAGTAGGAGAGGGGCAACAGTCCATAAAAATCCTATTTAGACAGTAAAATTCATTGAAAACCCCGATTGCATTAAAACGAACAGCCTTGAAAAATTCCTTTTAGACCAAAAATTAGTCCATAAAAATCCACATTAAATTGCCAACAAAAGTTCATAGAAATTGAAATTAGAGTAAGGGAAACAGTAACTCAAATGCACATATGCAGAAAGATAATTGTGCCAAAATGATATCAAGAGCCCGAAAAAATCGCAATTAAAATATCGACCAAAATACATCTAAAAT
Organism: Octonoba sinensis; assembly: GCA_038502835.1. Taxonomy (NCBI): domain Eukaryota; kingdom Metazoa; phylum Arthropoda; class Arachnida; order Araneae; family Uloboridae; genus Octonoba; species Octonoba sinensis. The sequence continues at coordinate 6,998,523 of CM076606.1, read as the reverse complement.
TTCCCATCAGAAAAAGAGCAGTATTCTCTGTAAAAATGTCCATCAGATCAAAAACAACTCTCACTGTATATTTCTGCTACAATAAAGAAAACATTCTTTAAAGCCCCCCATTTCAATAAAGACAACTAAGTCCATTCCTAAACATCCCTAATAGAATAAGGGCATTAGTCCCAAGAAATATCCATTAGAATAAAGACATCAGTGACTGAAAGTAGAATACTGACCTTCAAGAGCTACTGTTCCTAAACTTACCCAGCAGTCCATCTTAAATTCCCCATCAAAATAAGGACACCCGTTCCTAAAAATTCCATTTGCAAACTCGTCAAAACATTTTCTGAAAATTCAATTGAATAGCACTTTCATAAAATTCGGATAAAAACGAAAGAAAGGAAAGCATTATTTCAAAAGGCAAATGCTCATTTAAATTACGAAATGTTTAGTACTGAACAAATTCTGACGTGTGAAATTTAAGTTGATAGAAAGACATAACTAAATACTTCCCAAATGGCGCCAAATATACAGTACAAAAACTAAATAAGTGTCAGAAAATAAATCACTTGTGTAAAATATGGAATCAATAATCGCTACGTAAAAAAGTTAAAATGAAGCAGAAGATCGCCAAATTGTACTAAAGTATTATGGAAGCATTCGGCAAATACGCCATGATCCTACAGTGTAAATCACGTATTGAATTAAGTAAGAACAATATTATTGATAAGGATTATTGGGCGCAGTTTGGAAAAGTAACGAAGCGCAAAATAATATATTGAGAATAATTAACAGGATGGAGGGCGAGTAAAATGTTATCACCACTTGGCGAAATTTTAAATTTCATCAAAAATAAGCGATATCGAAGACCTTCCAACCTAGTTTTTATCGAAGAAATGAATATTAAATCGTCAAAAAAGAAAGAAGAATCAACATTTAAAATCGCATGCAGTTAATAATCCACAAAATATCCATAAATATGAAAAGAATTTTTAGAATTTGTTTCGCTGATAAAGCGGACACTCTACCATAAAATTTCATGCAATTGTTCAACTGCTACTATACTATTAAATCGCCAAAAGAGGAAGGAGAGTCAACCTCAAGGTATAGTAATTAAGACTCGTCTGTAGTTCTACAAAATATGTATAAAAATGAAATGAATTTTTAGAATTTGTTCCGCTCATAAAACGGCATGAATAAAGATAAAATAGCATTTTTTCAAGCTTACGTTAACAGAAATCATCCAGTTGGCGACAAAAGTACTATTTATTTTGGCGAAAACACGCAAATTGAGCAGATAAATTCAGAGGTAAGCCTTGCTTTAAAGTTCGAAAACTACTTTAAATGAATATTGCGCGTGTTCTATTTGTTCTACGAACTTCAGAAAGAGATTATCTTGTGCAGTTTTTTACGGGCATCAATATGCTGCAAAAATCTAAAACGTTGGACGTTTCTTCGATGAGATAAACCCAAAATTAACAGTTTTGCTTAAATTGGAATAAAAGAAGAACAGATTCGAATTTTAGGAAAAACGCTTCGAGGTGCACGAGGACCTGACCCAAGGTACCTGTAACCAAAATTTCGTACTTCTGGCCCGTTCCATCTCGCCAGGAGGCGATCGACAGACAGACACACACACACACACACAAACTTTTGGTTTTATTTATATAGATTTGCCATTAAAATCCTTAAAACAACTCGCCAAATTATCAAATGATTCGGGTTTGGCAAATGATTTTAACACAAAGTGCTCAGGAGATCTTTGCCAGAAGTCGCAAAGAATTTCCGACTTCTGAAATAGCCATAAATTTTATTCTACGACATATTTATGTGAGACGTCCTTTTGCTTTTTAACTTTTAACCATCATCAACTCCAAGTGTTGACCAAATCAAAAGAATACTGAACTGCTTTATACTTCTATGTCGACTATTTTGTCAATATTTGATAATATAGTTAAAAATAAACACACACACCTTTTCCATTGATATTTAATCCTCGCATATACGCTCTTAGATATAAGAAGGATTTTTGGGTACTGACCCTCTAAGCGGCCACACTTAAATGGATACACTATAGTTAATCTTTAAGTTTACCGAAATACCTAAATTTATTTTAGTTTTTGTAACATATTTCTAAGTCTTTTGCTTATTTAAATTTTCACATAGTTCTTATTGCAAGTTTAAAATTAATATTAATGTCCTAACACTGCAATACTATGTTACAAATACAAATACAAATGCAAAGTGACGACCAGCAACAGGCACAGGGCCTAGCGAGGCTAGTCCTAGTCAATTTAACAATCCCCACTGAACGTCAAGAGCTTTCTTAAAAGTTTTTACCCCACTGCAAGGAACAGTCGCTTCCTGTAAACTATTCCAATGTCTACAACCCTTTTGAAGTAGTAATTTTTCCTAATTTCAAGAATAGCCTGAGATTTGAAAAGCTTAAAACAATGACCTCTGGTTCTACTTTCAGCAAACATAGCTGTAGTCCATCAACATTTCCCATTTTAATGAATTTAAACAATTGAATCATGTCCCCTCTAACTCTCCTTTGCTCAAGACTATACATATTGAGCCTTTTAAGCCTGCCCTCAAAATCTAAGTCTAAAAGACCACTTACCAACCTGGTAGCCTTCCTTTGAGGCCTTTCCAATAAGGCAGCATCCTTCACTTGTGTTTAGGTTCACTTATTACCGTGCAAAAAAATTATGGAAAAGAATAAAAAACAAGGACGAATAAATATGGAACACATTTTTTACTGCTTAAAAATAATGTGATTAAAAAAATGAATGCATTAAATAAATAAATAATAACATGACTCCTATAAAAACTACTGAGAGATCGGAGGCAAGAATGAGCAGAGATGCGCTTTTGAATGGCGTGCTGATCATTTATTCACGTAGGTTTTCAGCTCTTTGGCGTGTTTAGGTTCGTTTGGTTGTAGGATTTGGCTGATTATTGCCTTCTTGACGTAACAGCTTTCTTGTCTCCAAAATAATAATTTTGAAAGAATACTGAAGTTACAGTTCGACCATGGAATTTTGACATTCGGACGCTTCTGCGCATGTCAGAAAAGAACGAATCCATTCGAATTTCAGGGAAGTTTGTTTTACAGGTGCGTTTATATAGTACGCGAAACAGAATGTTTGCGTCTCTGTTTGTTGAAAGCAACTAAATTTATAAACTGCCCTGTAGCATCAGTTCGGACGAAATGAATGAACTGAAACGAGAACAAAAACGGCACATTCCATATACCAGCAGTTCCCCTCTTGAAAATGAATGGATTCTTCTTGGCGTTCTGCCAAGCAGATCGCTTCGGTTGATGGTAGTACTTCTCAATTCATAGAGAAGAACGAGAAACGACTGAGAAGAAGGGTCGCCGAGACGTGATTCAGATGTGATCCAGAATACGTCCCAGACCAGTCAGCAAAAGCATTCTTGTGACTAATAATGGGCACACCTAGGGCTATCGAGTGGTATTGTGCAATCGAGTAGCATTCTATATCGATGATCCAGATGTCGGAGCGTCGCAAATTAGCTAAGTTATTGCTTCAGTTCCTTGCCATTTATGATTATTCTGATTAGCGTTTCTGGCAATTTAATGATAATAATAACACTCTATTTAAAAATTCTCTTAAAATTGAATTCTATGCAGCATGAGTATATGTTCTTCAGCAGCAATCTTCCAAAGGCTAATAAAAGAAAATATAATATTTCTCAGGAATTGTCCTTCTTTAAAGCGAGATTCTTTTACACGATTGAGTAAAATTTCTCTGAAAATTAAAGTGTGCAACATAAGGGCTCTTCTGAATTTTAATCTATTTTCTATCCTCCGCTCCTCCTTATAATTTTCTTTTCTTTCCCCCGGAAACAGGTAAGAATGGAATAATGTTCATAGAAAACGCCAAAGGAAGAAGGTTATTTATCTAAGCTTTCGAAAATGTCTTTCACTCTGTCGTCGGCGTGAAATTTCGTTACTATTCAAAACATTCATGTCGAAAAATCGATTGGTATTTCATTCAAGGAGGGAAAAATTCAAGATACGTTTATATTGCATCAACTCCCGCGCAAAACAATACAGTAAAACTCCGTTATACTACGCCTCAGTATACCGCGGAATCGGATATACTGCGGTGACTATCATGTCCCCCGACGTTTAAACCAATCTTACCATTGCCAATTAAAGGAGATTCTTTATTTACCATTGCAAATAAAGCCAGCACGAGCACACAAGTATTTTAACCAAAGAGCACCCATCCCCCCCCCCAGACACACTAACAGATAAGGCCCTGTAGGCGTGATGTACACCTTTTTTATGGTTTATCTGTCTTTTAACCTAGAACATATAGCTTGATTTCAAAATCGGGTGCAATCGCCCTGACTTGTTTCTCTTGACATGGGCGGAGCTCCATCTGTCAGGGACTGGTCAATTTAATGTTTAACTGCTCCATTTTCAGAAGCCTTGATATGCGTGTGTAACTTCTTTTATAGCACTATCAATTTTTGTATTCCAGATTCTTTAGCAGTCCCGAAAAGTAAGCATATTCCCCAGTGAGAATATACTCCCCTTCCAAATCGAATTTTTTTTAAGACCTTTCCCTCTTCACAAGCCCATGTCAATAACATAAAGAGATTTTTAAGCGCCCCGCAGTATAGTTTCACTATACCGCGGTTATGCTATAACGCGGGTACCAAACATGTCCACCCGACACCCGCATTTTAACGGGGTTTTACTGCAGTAAAACATTTTTAAAGAAAATGGTTATACTTGTCACAATTAACGACAAAAGAAGTTACTGAAGAAACTTCTTCGGCGTCCGAAACACGTGCATGAAATGTTCATTACCAAATTATGCGTTGTCATATTGGATTGCTGAATCATTGTATCTGTCCTGTTCGACTGTTGATATAATGTACTAGAACTTATATTCGCGAGGCCTAAATTTTCGCTAACCCGTCGTAATCGCAAAAGTTCAAGCCTTGAGAAGTACTTTTTTTTTCTCCTAAAGTAATAATAACAAGTTCCGACTGGAACTATACGAACCTACTTTCCCGTATACGCCCCAACTTCAATTTTATTTATCTAGCTATCTCTGTCTCCTCTCTTTCTCGTTAAACTTTAGTTCTTAATTGCTTCAAATATACCCTTTTCAACGGATAATACATATTCATTCACTCATTCATTCATTCATTTATTCACTTATTCATACATTCATTTATTCAGTCATTCATTCACTCATTTATTTTTTTCTCTCATTTATTCACTCGCTTATTCATTCATTCTTTCACTTGTTCATTTAATCATTCATTAATTCAAAAATGTTCTTGAAAATCCCGAACAAGAAATTTCAGAGGAAAATAGGCTCGTTAGTTCTGGATAAATTTTTTATATGCGCGTGTTTTACGTTATAAGAGCTTTCCGATAAAGTTTGTTCCAAGCAAATCGGTCCGTTAGATCAGGATGTATATAGGATTGAAATTTCCCCGTAAGCGCTATGATAATTTTTTTCGAAATTTTCAAGAATGAACAAAAACTGTTAAAATCAAAAAGTCATTCACACCGAGAGCTTCTTTTAATAAGCTTGTTCATTTGAAATCGAATCTTATACGCAGAGTTTACATCATTTGCTTCATTTTTGCCCATAGGCGCTAATGTTAAAATTTAGGAACTGTTCAAAATTGAACGAAAAATTGTTCAAATCAAAAAGTTATTTACACCGAGAGCTTCTTTTAATAAGCTTGTTCATTAGATGTCGAATCTTATGCGCAGAGTTTACATAATTTGCTTCATTTTTTCCCATAGGCGCTAAAATAATGTTAAAAATTTAGGAACTGTTCAAAATTGAACGAACGAAAACTTGTTCAAATCAAAAAGTAGAATACGGAAATGAGATTTCCAAGCCGATATCTTTCCAATGCAAAAAGAATTTTTCGAATAGGACAATTCGTTCAAAAGTTATTAGAGGGGACAGACAGACCGACACAACGACCAACCATCTCAAAACCTTACTTTCATTTTTTTTATTTTTCAGTCTTTATTTAATTACTTAATTTATTTTTGACTTTTCTTTATTTCTAACGATATTTTCACAATATATTATGCTCTCTTTCATGCTTTATTGTTATCATTTTTACTTTTACGGGAGAGTAGGCTAAAAAATCAGAAAATTTTCACTTATCAAAATTTAATGATTTGTTGCGCAGTTACGAACTTTTTCTTAAAAACTTTCTTTTTTACAAGTTGACTTTCTTAGTTACAGTAAATTCTTGCATAATTCGGCTATTTCTTGAACATAAACAGCAATACAATTAATAAAATGCAGCTCCTTCACTTATAATATTTACATTAGCTTCTTGGAGGGCATTCAAAATTATTTTATGCTTTGTTTCAACGCCGCTAAATATATGCACAAGCCAAGTAGTGTCAATCGGTTTTAGTCGTGATATTCTTTGGTCCACAGATTCTTTTTCCCCTAGAAATTGAAGCTCATTAGAATACCACTCAATACACTCCTTCAGCAAACCTTTCAACTGGCTATTTACAGTTGTCCAAAGGACTTATCAGACAAAAGGAAGTTTCTCAAAATGCCTTATGCAAGCTCATTAGAGCACCACTTAATAAATGCTTCAACTCACCATTTTACAGTTGTCTAAAGGACTTTTCAGACAAAATGAAGTTCCTCAAAATGCCTTATGCAAGCTCATTTGAATATCACTCAATAAACTCATTCTTGAGCAAACGCTTCAACTCTCTATTTACAGTTAAGTCTAAAGCACTTTTCAAACAAACGGTAGTTTCATAAAATGCCTTATGTTTCTCAAATGTCTTATGCTATATTTAGGTTCTTTCGGGATTTTTCCACTTTCGAAACTTGTTCATACAAAGTTCGCGAAATCACCGATATCTTCATTTTCGAGAAAACTTTGGATCACGAAATTCAGTGCTTTTACAGTTTTTTGTTCACTTACGTTGAGTTAAATAAATATTTTCTAATTAAAAAGTAGAGTGACTGAACAAAAACATTTCACCATGCATGGAAAATAGAGATTCCTTTTCGAACGCAATTGTGTGAGAAAGTTTTTTTTTTCCATTTCAAAAAGCTTGTTAATTTTTAATTGCTCTCTAAGCTTGAAACTCTTGGACTTGCTACAAAAACTTTTTCAACACAAAAGTTTTCATTTTGCTTTTTTTTTAGAAACAGCAAAGGTATGTACTGTTTAATTAGGTGAAATACCAGAGCTTCTTTTTCAGGTAGACGAAGAATTAAAAAAAATCACTTGTATTTAATTTTCCCCCCCATACTTGCCCTAAGTCAATGTAAAAAAGATTTATTTGCTTTAAATAGTTGTTGCGTAGTACAACTTGGTCTTGCATAAATTTTGGACAGTTATTCGAGTTAAAGTAGTTATTTTAACTCAACAAATGAAATACTGCGCTGCAATATTGAAGAAACTTCTGCTCAGAAATATTTCAAGAATTTCAACATAATATGACATTTGAGGATTTACATTTCGTTTCGTGGTTCATTTTCTACCACTTATTTGCTTAAAGCCTGGGTGATGAAATAGGTGCTCGATTGCATTAGTTGTTAATAAGTGATGTGGAAATGACTTCCTAAATACGACAATCGCTTTCCTTTATTAATAAGATAGTTAATTATATCGCTTTTGTAATGAAACAAACTCTTACGTTTTTTTTTTTTTTAAACTTTTTTCGCTTACCGATTTTAACAGTCGAAACTTCAATCAATCGTTTTGTATCGGAGTGTTTTTCAAACGATGGATGCGGGAAAGCCACGGACATATTACCGTTGAAGAAAAAAGAAGGCAGCAATAAATTTAGCATTAAATTATAGAAAGTTTGAAAAAAATACGTACTGAAAAATATTTAGGAAACAAAACAGGTTTAACGAATGCTCCACACCCCCCTCTCCCTCAGGGCAAACTGCTCCAAAATATAATCAGAATTTGTTCTCATTGAGTCCTCCTCTGTACCAATTCTTGTCTGAATTCTTTCATTACTTCTTGAAATTCAGCTGTCCTGTCAAGCGAGAAAAATGTTTGATCTCGACACCCCTCTTAAACGGAATGTCGGCAAAAACTAATGCGCACCACTTTTTATTAGGGTCCATGTGTGTACCAAGTTTCGTTCGGCTCCATGCCTTACGTTTTCAGTCAGAGTGGACACAAAAAACACGTAGATAGTTATTTCCTAAAGATGGTCAAACTGAAATGGTCAAACTTCCCTTTAAAAAGTGTAAATGCATCAAAATTAGAAAAGCAAAAATTTTCACAAATCCAGTACTCTTTCCTATATATTTTGGATATACAAAACAGTAAAAACCAAATTGTTATGTGTTACGATGAGAAAACATACATTGTACAGTGTTTTTAAAGCTTCTGCATTTTAACAAAAATCTTTGGAAAGAGCAATTTATGTAGCTGGCAAGAGTATTTTGTGTAGTTTAATAAAGATCAGGATCTTGTGCAAAGCTTCTTTGTTCGGAAACTAAAGTTATTGCATAATAAAACAGACTTTTCAAAAATATAATACATTAAGGAATAATTGTTTTCATTAATATGAAATGCTAGGGGATAAAACCACGTGGTTGTAGTTGAATAGAGCACTTTGTGGAATTAATTCCATGGGAATTCCAATGACGAACTTTTCGGAAATATTTTCTGAAACATATTTATGTATGGTCATACAGTTTGAAATATCGCATTTTAGAAAGTGATTTCTGAAGTGCGCTTTCAAAGTTGAGTTCATTCCCAAGACACGGAAATGTTAATCCACAGATATCCAAGAGCAATTTATCAGAAGTAACTCCAGTTATGCCCTACTTCCACACCTACAAATGACACAGAAGTCGTTAATCTTTGGGACTCGTTTTAAATGCATCTCAAAGGTATGATTATCTAAAATTTCGGATCATATTCCTACATATTTCTAATACATTTTTAGCGTTATACTAATTTAAAACCAGCGCAACGTCAACTCTCTGACTGGACGTTTCCGACTCACTTTTATTTGCATTAAAACAAAATCAAAATTAACTTTTAAACGTGCGCCACTGGTAACAACCTACGCGGGCACACGATTGCTGTACAGCAAAATGAGAGAGTGAAAAAATATTTCACTTGGCATTTATACTGTTCTTCGCACAGCCAAGCACTGATGCCACAAAACTTTAAAAAGTTCGCTAACGATACATAATAACACAAGGCTGAGCAGGTTTCCACATATTCTTTGCCTTCTTTCAATATTTTAACATTTTTAAAACTTAAATTTAACGTTGTATTATACAGCCAGACCTGTTTTTGTGCAGTCCTTTTCTACGGATTTTTTTTAAAAGGCAGGTGTGCTGTGTTTTTTTTTTTTTTTTTAAATTTTTAAAGACATTATATGAAAGCATATGATAATGCATGATGTACGTCGTATATTATATTCCTGTGGTGTTTGCACGACAGAACTATTGGTAGTACATACTTTATTTTGTGCTTAAATAAAAGTTAATTAAATGTTCTATATCTACATTACTATAACTGGTTATGTCGATTTCGGTCATAAACGATCTCAAACCTCAATCTATTTCTGGCAATGTTATATCTCAGAAACTACAAGTCACACAACCCCGTCAATGAACTTAAATTGTTTCAAATTTAATTAAGATTGGGCAATATAATTTACATAGAAAATTAAACAGCTTAAGAGCTATGAAGAGATAAGTGAAAAATATCCTAAAAATTTGCAGTTTTTCACCTGTTACTCAGCGAGCATTAATTTTTCGAAACTGCAAACCAGGGTTGGTTGGTTTAAACCAAATGGTTTTTTCTTAAAAAAGTTGGTTTAAACCAAATCTTTTTTCATTTATTTTACACATTATTAAAAATTGCAAAATCCAATTTATGCAGAAATTACAAGCACAGCACTGGATAATTAATGAATTTGTAACTTAACAAGCCTTTTTTTTAATCACTACACATTTTTCTGATTCTCCTAGCTACATGTCAGACTATTTGGGTTTTTCTAAAATTAGCTCTGAAAAAGCTAATTTGAGAAAACTCTTCTCAGTCATTATAAAAATTAAATGATATTGCAATTGTAATTCCTGGAGTTAAATAATATATATTGAAAGAATAAAGTATCTTTCATAATAACCAATTTGCAAATGTATGCTACAGATAACAATTTTAAAAAAACCAAACCTTTTTCATTTATTCTACGCATTATAAAAAATTGCAAAATCCAATTTATGCAGAAGTTAAAGGCACAGCATTAGATAAATAATGAATTACTGAAATTGTAAATTAATAAACATTTTTTAATCAGTGCAATTTTTCTTTTGTTCTCTAAATAAGTTTATTCTTTTTCTTGTAGTTGATCTAGCCATGTCGAAAAATTATGTATTTTTAGGGAATCTTTACAATGAAATAAGTAAGCTAACATATCTATCTTTAAAATAGTGCTTTAATTTTAAAGTTGTGCAGGATACACTCAGATCAGTCAGTGATCAGTAAGTCACTCAGATTAAATTTATTTAATGGTATTTTAGATAATTGTTCAAAAATAGCTAATTACTAATTTTAAAGAAACGTTAATACATGAAGTTATATTTCAATTAGTCACAAATAAATAAATGCATAGTGTAAGAAATGACACAAAAAAAAAAAAAAAAAATCTCCACCCTCTATAAGTTGACCACTAAAGTGCTGCACCGTAAGCGGGTCAACTTACGCAGGAAAATAAAATCTATATTTATAAGGTAATTAAAGTTCAAGGTTTTAACTTAGTTATTTAATTAATTATCAATAAATTAATTGCGAATAACATTTATTCACAGTTAATGATCTAAAATCTCCATGATTTTCCAAAAGTCAAATTATTTTTCCTACAGTTGCTATTTAAACCAAAAGAACCCGGTTTAAACCAAAAAAAAAACTGGTTTAAACCAAAAAAAAACAAACGTTTTTTTTTTTTTTTTTCCAACCCTGCTGCAAACTTGGATTTACTTACTTTACCTGAACTGACCCAAACAACATATTAAAAAATCGGAACTACGTCACATTTTAATGTCTAATTTGACCTGAGTATTTGGTTTTTATCCTGATAGGCTGTTGTTATGGCCATGAAACTAACAGCGATGAAGTTCCTCTTGGATACTGTAATCAACAAATCACGATCGCCTAAGAGAAGGCTACTTTTAATGACGCAATAAAAAACGCCAATCAGTCAAGAGGTCGTGATTAGTAAGTTATGTAAAAGCAATGAAACGTCCTGAAATATTTTAACACTATTGCTTGTCGTTGTTGCGGTTGGTCTCAAAGCACCCTAAGGGTGTTTTCACACCAAAAGGCGAAAAATACAAAAAAAAAGTGTGTTTTGTTGTCTGCGCAACCGCAGAGTATATTTTTTCCCTTTCAAATATAGGTCTAGAGCTTGTGTCGAAGAGAAAAGCTAAGTTATTTGTCTTTGTCGGCTATTGTGTGAAAGCCTCCTAAAGGTGATTATCACGAAAACAAGGCGCGGCTCTGCTAGTAAAATTAACAGATCAAAGCACAGTACAGTGACATACTGAGGTAGAATTTAGTTTATTGTTAAAGTCGCATTAAAAATAATGCGTTCATTCAATCTTAAAATAAAAATAGCTCCTCACAAGCGACCTGAAACAGCAAAATAAAAAACCTGATACCAATACAAGAACTTCTAACTCGCTTAAAAGTAGGCGCCAAACGCAATTAATCAATTTGTTTATGAGCATTCTGAATGAAAGCGAAAAGATTGGGTTGAAAAATATCTTCATTTCATTTGAAACTTGATTCTTTAAGTTTAGTCGAATTCTTGGATAATTTCCAATAAAGTACTTCATTGCTTTAAAAGAAAGAATACAAACCATTATTAATGAGTGTTGAAACTGTAACTGATGTAATTTGAATAATAATGTGACAATTTTTCAGTTACTTTAACGGATTTCTACCTTCTCTTTAAAAAAAAAAACCCGTGAGATTATAGAATTTAAAAACAAATGCTGTTTGTATTTATTATGATGAAATGCATAGTTAAAAACTCCAGTTGCTATTCGTTTCCTAAGCAAAAAAAAAAATTTATGTAAATAAGTGTAACATTTTATGATTAATGAAACAATTTCCATGAAATTCTTGCGCAATTTCTTTAGGAAATAGTGTCATGAGCACTATTTTTATTTTTCGGAGGGGATCAATTTTTAATAAAGAATTCATTCAAATTTAAACGATGTTATTGCTAAACAAATTTGACGACTTCGCAAATAAGTATAAAATAAATAAATAAATAATAAAATAATTAAAAAAACAAAAAACAGAACCGACATAAACTCAAAATTACGCTAAAAAGCAAAAAATATTAATAATAATAATAATAATAATTCTTCAAACAATATCGATACGACATTAAACATAATTTCTGAGGTGTAAAATTATGACAGTCATTACCAATACACTATGCGTTATTTTATATTGAAAGTGTTGCAAGCTCCGAGTGATTTTTATTTCTAATTGATTCATACTTGCAAAAGATCTTATCTATGATAATTTTGTACCGAATTCAAAAATTATGTTTAAAAGTCGTTTCAACGTTGTTTAACCCCTTAACTGGTTAATTTTTTTACTGCAAAATTTCCTAAAAAAAGCATTTTTTTAATTGAATTAATTAAAGTCCTAACTTGGTATAAAAGGCAAATGAAAGGATTCTTCAAACAGTTCATAAATATTTAATTTAAGCATTTTTTTATTTTATAACTTTGAAACACCAAATGTCCCTGAATGACTCTCTTTCAGTCTATTAAAAGTTTTTGAACCATGTCGAGGCGTAGAAACCGTAAACGAAGCATACGGGAATCGAACACGGAAGTATGGTGTACCAACCTTGCGCTCTAGTCATTCGGCCACGTCATCTAGTCTACACCACGTAAAGTGGCCGTTTATTTATCAATAGATCTTCTTTTCCAACACGCAAACTGCCTTAAAATTGAGATTTCAGTTTTTGATTGGATCCAAAGTCATTTTCGGTCTAAATTTACTGTATATTGACGAAAATCATTTTATTTGCTGCAAAAATTAAAATACAAACAAGTTTCAGCAGCTCAAATTATGGGTTTGCTCATTCGCAAACAGTTCGGTAATCCGATGTCTCCAATTTTTGATTTACGTGTGTAGGTGTTTCTATTTAGTAACCACTGCTTAAGCCACTTTTTTTATATACATGTGCTGATTTGAACTGATAAATCTTTATTCATATTTTAACAACAACGTACGACCGGTAAGGGTTCGCAACCAAGATGGGCGCCCGATTCTTATTGAGCGCTTGAAAATTACGTTTAGTTAAACGTTCTTTAGGATTACCAGAGAAGAAACGATTTTTTTCACAATCAGCGGTTTGAGTACCATCTTTTTAATAGTTATTCAATTGTTGTAATTAAATATGATAAAATAACAACCAAATAAATGATTATTTTACTATTTTCTTACGGAAATTTTTAACAGTGCAACTCAAAACAAGAAAGGCTGGAAAATTTCAATGCCCGTACGCTGTGCGGGCAAACCGGTTGGGACCAACTTAGGGTAGCCCGTACGCCGTACGGGCAAACCAGTTAAGGGGTTAAAGAATATTTATTTTTACTTTTAACGCAATTTTTAATTTGAAGCCGGTTTTATTGTTTTCTTTCCTTCAAAAAATTACTCTATTTCATTATTTTTAGTGTGAATGCATTTTTGTATGAGCACTATATTTTAAAGAAACATCAGAGGGCAACCCACTTTGAGTGACTGGCATTAAAACATTTGTATGATTCCGTTTTGAAATTAATTTCAAAAAATAACTAGAACAAACAGACTTAAAGAATTTAATTTTAGTTTCAGAGAAGCCTTTACTCAAACTCGTAATGTAATTGCTTTTAATGTGGCTGCTTCAGAGGAAAAAACTCTTTTTAATAATGAGTTTTACATTTATTAAAAATTTATTCAACAAGGAAAGGGGTGGTTCATAAATGATGTCACGCTTTTTTCCCGTATATTTGACCTTCCTCTCCCCCTTTGTCACATGTCACGCTATGTTGTATAATGCATGATGTCACACTACTTGTTACCCCCTCCCCTCCCCTTGTCACACTTTGTCACAATTTCACGAACCCCCCTCCCCCCTCGAAGCGTGACATCATTTATGAATAATCCCAAACACCAAGACAAGCCTTTCCCATTAAAGAAAAATACTTATTTTTCACCTGTAACGTTCTAACTGAAGAACAATTGCAGTCAAATCAATACACGATATTTACGTTAGCAGAAACTCCGTCGATTTTTTTAAAAAATCATTAAAATCGGTTCATTTAGTCAAAAGTTATGCATGAATAAACAAAAGAACTGCCATATTTCCGCCCATAACTTATTTTCCTTCTAATTATCGATTACGGTCAAACAAAGGTGCAGGACCTATGGAAAACCACCCTCGATCGATTGAAAAAATAATCATCAAAATCGGTTCATGAGTGAGAAATTATCGATGGAAAAATAAAATAAAATAAATAATAATAAAAAAGTACATAAGATATGAATTAATAATCGTTCTCCTTTTGAAAGTCGGTTAAAAATTTCTCAATCAGCTCTGAATCTTCAAGGAAAATCACATATGTTTTGCCACGTGCAGGCCAAATTTAACTCATATTTCACCCGATTTTCACCGAATTAAAATCAGATTAAGGACCCGGCATGAAACTACCCCAAGATAATCCTAAAACAAACCGAAAAGAGCCATAATTAAGGAGTGGAGCAATGAAATATCCTGAAGAAGTGTTCTAAGTTTCCTGAGTACCATGACAAAGTAGTGCTAACGCCATAGATAAATTTTAAAACATGTTAAATACTTTCAAATTCAATCGTACTGCTTTGTTGGCTTTGCTGTTGAAATGAACATAGGTGATATTTTGTGTTTGAATAGATGTTTTGCATCTATAAGCTCCCTGTCGCATTGAAAAAGGGATTCCAAGCAATCCTGAAACATATGACTGCATTTTAATGCTCATTTGTGCTTTAAATTAACATGAAATTATATTTTTTATTACAGTTTACTTGCACAAAGTTAAAATATTATTATATGCTGAGCGTAATTTATTATAATATAGCTGACATGCCCGGCGTTGCGCGGGCTAACATTGCATCATCCCCTGACGGAGAAAAAGGAGTTAAGTCTCGTGGCAATATTCTGTTGCGCATATAAAATAAGAAATTTTCTATTAGAAGATGTGCTACAGTCCTTACAAATCCTCATTTAAACGGTAAAACTCCTTAGAAATCCCGTCAAATTAAAAACAGCAGTCTCCAAAAATTATTTTTAGGTTAAGAGTAATTTCCTAAAAATAAACATATAAAAAACAAAAACAGATCGTAAAGAGTGCAACAGTGGCTAAATACATCCATATGCATTAGGAAAATAGTTCCAAAATAGCGTAAAGAATTTCCGTCTTCCACGTGTGTGTGTGTGTTTTCACAAATTCTTCTCCGATTATTAATTTAGGGATACCTGGAACATCTACAGAAGCCGAATTATTCAATAGTCACATAATATTTAATAAAATATTTTCGTTCCAATAAACACTATTCAGAATTCTTTTTTATTAACATTTCAAAGTATTTAAAAAATAATAGTTGATTCGGATAGTAGATTCCCTCCTGTCACAGAAGCATGTCCGGAACTTGAAAAATATTCCACTTTTCTTTATGTACGAAAGTTAATTAGCTCCAGAAAAGTTTCTATAAAGCAAGGAACTTATTACCCCAACGAAAGCTTAATTAACTTAAAATATTTCAACTTTTGGAAAGTTTAATTATGAAGTATTCCGGACTTAAAAGTTTTTCTGAGACCATAAAGTGAGCAATTTTCACTTGTTTAAAATTTATTCTTCATTATTAAAAATACCATTTTATAAATAAACATTGCTATAATTGGACTTGTAATGTTAGTTCAAACTTACGGCGTTCCGGAGATTAATATAATCGTTTAAATTAATAATTTTATTTTTTTACTTGTTCTTCTAATTAAATAGGATATTTTGATTTAAGTTAATCATATTTTATAGCATAAAACACGAACAACAACATCGTACTTTACAAAGCCTTCTGCCAACGTTTTGAAACATGATGTTTAGTTTAACTGATTTTTTTTTGTTATGTTAAAAGAAACCAGAAGTGAACATCTGAAGCCACTTATGCTTTTGTTTCAACGTAAATAAAATAAAAGATTGCTCAATATTGTTGCGGGTTTGTCGTGCTTTAAATCATGACTAACTCCTTGCACAAACAGAACAATTTATTTACAAGTTATTTACACTATGTACAGATTTTTAAGCGCACAAAAATATTTCACAACGTGCACATATCACCGTGAAATCAACTGCAATCTCGTACTTGCTTCCCAAATACGAATAGAAGTAAGCACGAAGCTTACAGCACAATGGCTCAGACTGATATGCACTCGCCAAAATACTAAAACTGAACTGAACTCTAACTTCTCGCCAGAGCTCCTTATATAGCATCTCGGATATAATTATTCCCATGAAATTCTAGCAAACACACCAGGATTATCTAATGTGAACGAAATTCGCCAAGCTTGGCGGGAAATAACATCGGTGCCCTACTTTCGTAATAATATTATACCCATTTTCAAATAGCAGTAAATAGAGTAACATAAATCAGAGTAAACTTTTTTAGCCTACTTTCCCGTAAAAGTAAAAAAAAAAAATAATAATAAAGCATGAAAGAAGGCTTAATGTATCGTGCAAATATCGTTAGAAATCAAGAAAAGTCAAAAATAAGTTAAGTAATTAAATAAAGATTGAAAAATAAAAAATTTGAAAGTAGGGTTTTGAGATGGGGAAAAAGTGTGTCGGTCGGTCTGTCGGTCTGTCGGTCTGTCGATCTGTCTGTCTGTCGGTCTGTCTGTCTGTCGGTCTGTCCCCCACCTAATAACTTTTGAACGAATTATCCGATTGGAAAAATTCTTTTTGCATTCGAACGATCTCGGCGAGGACATCTTATTTCCATATTTTACTTTTTGATTTGAACAATTTTTTGTTCAATTTTGAACAGTTCAAAAATTTTTAACATTAGCGCCTATGGGTGAAAATGAAGCAAATTATGTAAATGGGTACAAGATATAAGTTCCCATGAACAAGCTCACTGGAAGAAGTTCTTGGTGTGAAATATTGATTTGAACAAATTTTGTTCATTTTTTAACAGTTCAAAAAAATTAACATACCGCGTACGGGGAAATTTCAATCCTATATAATTTCTGATCCAACGGACCGATTTGCTTGGAACAAACTTTATCGGAAAGCTCTTATGACGTAGAACATGAACAAATAGAAAGTTTACCCAGAACTAACGAGCCTATTTTCCTATGAAATTTTTTGATCGGAATTTTCAAGAATATTTTTTAATTAATGAATGATTAAATGAATAAGCAAAAGAATGAATGAATGAATAAATGAGTGAATAAATACATGAATGACTTAATAAATAATGATTGAATGAATATGTATTAACCGTTGTAAAAGATATATTTGAAGTAATTAAGAACTAAAGCTAAACGAGAAAGACAGAGAGAGAGATAGCTAGATTATAAATTTGAATTCGGTGTATGCGGGAAAGTAGGCTCGTATAGCTCTAGACGGAACTTCTTGTTAAACCCTCTTTTAAAGCTATATGTTTGCCATCTAGCTCTATTAGTGTTTCCCACGCAGACCACTTGGGGGCGGAAAAATTTGAGGGAGATACGCGGTGCACTAGACTAATAACATTGGTAAAACGTCTCGGTTTTCATTGTCAACTGTTATGATGGTTTCAATGCAAAGAAATATCATTGTTTCACGCTCAACATTCGACGCAAACCATGAGAACATTACATTTCTGACAGAAGATAAGTATGCATAGGCAGTTGGGAGCATTGACGCTGACTCCTTTCCCGTTATTCATGAGTTTATAGTGTGTTCGGCTGGTAAAACTGATGTTGATACTCAGAAAAGTGTTACACGTGTCAAAATTTAGAAAATGTATGAATGAAAACCACCGTTTTTAATAAATAAACTTTAAAAAAGGCTTAATTTTGCTCTCTCATCTCGTTTGATTAATGTCACTTTAAAGAATCTAGTTTATTCTTAATAAAGATGAGAAAGACAACTTATTTCAATTAGGAAATGGCTTTTTTAGCTTACAAACTAGTGTGTCGGGAAAAATGAAAAAAAAAAAAATCGACACGAAAGCGAGCAAAACTTTTTAGTTACCACTCTACTGATGTGTCAAATTTTAACACGATACACGTTCAACAAGCGTCGCAATTTCAGTAATTATCTAAACTCGATATTCTAAAAAGAGTGGACTTGGTAACACGAACTTCTTTTTGCATTTCTAAGCCCAAAAGTCATTTATTTGCACCTGATGTCGAAATTGAGCTATTGCCACCAAGTAGTATTTTGTCACTTGTTTTGCTTCAAATACAATGTTTTCTGCTTATATGTGTACTGCGAAAATACTGCGATATGTGAAGAATTCTACTTTCTGTAGAGAACTTAGCATAGAGTCAATTCAACTGATTTTTATACTACTAAATTCGAAGCCCTCTTCAATCCTCTTATATAGAATCGAATTGGTTTCAGCAGCTCTAACACTCAGAGGAAACCCCCCTCAAACACAATGGTACTTAGCTACCAGGGCTGTAGAACAACGTAGGATTTTTACTGATGTCCGGTGCTCAGAGGGCAGGCCTTCTTCCCGTCTTATTAGCCAATCAGATTTCTCTGTCATTCCTGCTCTCTGATAGGCGCTTATCTCGATTACTCGGATTCGTTATTTTTAAATTAATTGTGTTGTTGAACATTTTGTAAATATGTATATATTTAAATATTTTCCTTGATTTTTAGAATTGATGTTTTATTATTTTATGGCGAAGGTTTAGGCCTTTGAACTGCTGACCAACAAAAAGATTGACCACTCCAATAAGGTGACAACATTCGACGATTCGAATCGAATCTTTTTCTGATAGGGAAATATTTAAAGAAAAATCTGAAAAATTGGTATGTGAATCCAGTACACGAAGGCCCAAAACTTTATTTGTCAAAATCCCAAATCGAACTGAGCTGCAGTGACTACAATATTGTGCTTAGCACGGTAGTGTACACTGTAAAAAAAACAGTTCAACGTTGCACCATAAATATGGTGAAAGCTGAAGGGCTGCTGATGATTGAACCAAACTCATGGTTCAAGCAGAAATGCGAAATCTAAAGTTACACCTTTAACCATAATTTTGGTTCAACCTTGAACCAAGAAGACGAACCCGGCACCTGGTTGAAAACACAAAGCCGCCATCTTGTCAAGCTGTGACTTGAATCATTTATTTTTCACAACAGTAAAAGGTAAGTTAACTTCGATGTATATGTATAATTTTTTGTTTTATATTTCTTGTTTTCTGTGCTTTTTAGTCATAATACTCACAAAATATGTTGTAAAGCTTATTTCAAAATTTTATTATCATATACCAATCTTGTCACATTTTAACGTTAAATTGACTAATTAACTTTATTCAAAATTTTAAACCTGTTCATCTTTATTTAATTTTGCTTCAATATTTAATCATTTTTTTAACTTGATTTATCATTCACCCCCATTCAATTTACTTTTGGCTCCCATGATCTGCATTTAAAGTTGTAACGCTGACTTGTTTACATTTTTAAAATTGCACTTATTCTCGGGATTTTTACTCTAAATCATTTATTTTTTCTATTTTTATTACCAAGACTATTTTTCCCCTAAGGCGTTACCTTTCTAGCTCCACCTATTATTTTTTATTTAATTGCCTGTTGCTGTCTTTTTGATATTGATTAAACTTATTCTTTGTTCGACCGATTTTGCACAATTTTTACCCGTAGTTTTTATCAAGGGCGTAGCCGGCGGAGGGGGGAGGGGGGGCGATGGTTCAAACCTACCTCCACTCCCGAAAGTTTCACATGCTACAAATAAAAATTTGAAAATTAAAAAAAAAAAATTAATCTGGTAAGAAAAACTCATTTGTTTAAAATTCAGTTCTTCTGTTGAATTCCAAATCTGTAGCCGAAGGGGTGAAAATTTTTAAAATTTTACATGCTATAAATGAAAATTTGAAAATTAGAGAGTAAAAAATAGTCTGATAAGAAAACACTCATTTGTTATAAATTTAGTTAGTTGTGGTTTGATTCCAATGCCATATCGGGAAGGTGAGGGGGGGGGGGGTAAAATTCCTCCCGCCCTGTAATTTTTTGAAGTTTTACATGATATTGCGATACGATCTTAATGATAATTTTAAAATTAAAAATATTCTGATAGAAAATGAAACTATCTTCAACTTGACCCCCCTCGAAAAACAATCCTGGCTATGGCTCTTATTTGTAATGATTATTACTTCCCAACCACTCAAATTAGCTATTCGACCAAGAGCAGATAAAAAAGGTTTTGTATTCAAAATGTGTCTACTATTGGAATTCTTCGAGAAATTGGGTTAATTTTGCGTGATTTTCAAAATAGCAGTTCTGTTGCCTTTAACGTTAAATAAAAATTTTTTCAAAATTTTCAACCTGTGCATGTTTACTTTATTTTGCTTCGATATATGCATGCTTTTTACCAGATTTAATACTTTCCCCCTTGTATTTTACATTTTGCTCTACACTTACAGTTATAACACAGGTTTGCTTAGGTACTGAAAATTGCATGTTTTCTCAGGATTTGTACTCTAAATCGTTATTTTTTCCCCCTCGTTACTACCAAACCACTTTTCCAAACAGCTTCCTTTTTCTTTTCTGCTCTTTACATCTATTTTTTAAATTAAATACCACCAGTGGCGGATTTCAGGAAGGGCACAAGGAGCATGTGTCTCATCCAAAAAGAAAGAAATTTGTAATTATTTCATTAAATATTTTTTACCCATTTTATACGCTTTTAAGTACATTTCTTAGTTTTAAGGCATCCCAAAAAACATCAAAATTCTTAAATGAACTTTATTATAAAAAATATTGACGAGGGAGAACTACTTTTTACTTTCAGGTGCTCCCTCAAGAAATTATTTTTGGATCCGACCTTGACTACTGCTGTGTTTTTAAAATAATTAAACTTTCAGTTTTCGACCACGATCGACATTTTTCAGAATTTTCACCTATAATTCCTTCTGAAATTTCGTCCCGCTCATTCTAAAAAACATCTATTTCAATAATAGAGTTTCAGAAATTAGGGAAAAAGTTGCTATCAAAGATTTCAGATCTCCAAATGCAAAATAGATGCTTTATCAACAAAGATGTTGCATTTCACTAAACGGTTAATGTCAGCAGAACATTGAATAGACAGCATACAAATCAGATACGCTGTACTGTCAGTTCTTTTATATCTTTGCAGGGGGGAAGTCTTAGACTCATCTGGGGCGGTCCTAGTCTTGAAGTACCTCGAACTACTGCTCGTTTTAGCCTTGGAGTAACATCTGTGCCGGAACCCCCCCCCCCCCCAATAATGTTCAACTACTGTTATTATTATTATTTGTGCATATCATGGTTTTTCCATTTCACTTCTAAGCATATGTTTTCAGTCATCTTTGTATGCATACAAATAAATTTAATATTTTTGATGCTAAATAAAATCAATTACATTTATAAACAAAAAGTCAAATGCCATTTTTGTTAAAACTACCTGTTGAAGAACAAAAAAAAAGTGTGCATATATTGCAAAAGCCTCTTCCTTGTGTGTGTGGGGGGGGGGGGGGGGAGGTTGGCCTTAAAAATTTTAACAAGGACTAATATTGCAATTTTGCAGAATATAACTAAGTAACATAGTTACTTAACAATACTATAAGTTTCTGATACAGTGCATTGGGATGTTGATATATAAAGATAAAAATAAATATATTTATATATAAGGAACATTGAATCAATTATAGAAACGCACGAATCTGTTCTTATAATTAAATCTAATAATTAGCAGAAACGTAAGTTAAATTTGCTGATTAAAAAATAGAAAATTCACTTTGCAAATTAAAATTGGTAATAAACTTATTTCCTGTTTTACACTTGAACATTAAAAATTAAACTTATTTATGTTAATTCACCATTGCAACATAAAATGGTGCAGCTTAAACTTCTCTTTCATGGTACAACTCTGAGCCATGACAGTAATTAGTAGAAAGTCCATCATTATGGTTCCGGGTTGAACCAAAATAGCAGTTAAAATGAAATCTATGGTTATGGTTCCAAGTTGAACCATAAAACTGGCTAGAAAAAAATCGATATCATGGTTCAAAGTTGAACCGTAATACTAGTTAGAAAAAAATCCGTTATCATGGTTCAAAGTTGAACCGCAGTACTGGTCAGAAAAAAATCCGTAATCATGGTTCAAAGTTGAACCGTAATACTGGTTCGAAAAAATTCCGTAATCATGGTTCAGTGCTGAACCACATTCATGTTGAAACTAGTGAACCATCATAATGGTTCAAATTAGTACCAACCGTTGGTTGTAGCTGCATTTCACCAATTTTTAGTGAAAGGTTGAACCAGAATTTTTTACAGTGTACAGTGTATGATTGACAAACACACGGTAGAATACTAACAGAACTGGCGATTTGGCTCGGAGAGCGAACCGGCTCAAGCTGAAAACTCTACACCCCCACTGAATTAAATTTCCCCTTTTTTATAAATCGCTTCCAGTACCCTCTATAGAATACATTTAGCAGAAGATAGTTATTAAAATCTTTAACATCACATAAAAATTAACATCCTGAATATTTAACTTTAATTAAATCATAATTCAAAGTATTTTTATTCGCATGGTTAAAATTAAATGGATTTAAGGTAGTATTTCATTTATTTTTATTGTAAACATATTTTTATTTGATACTTAACATATTTCAGTATCGCAATACGTAAACTTAATCAAAGTTTCTATTACTTTTAAGAGGGGATTACTCGACCGAAACGCGCCGTACTTGGTTTCTACCTAAGATCATTTGATGGAAACACATCAAAAGGATTTTGTTTCAAATTGATTGTAATTTCATGGGCTTATCAGCTTGAATCAAAACGTGTGTAACTAATATCAGGAAACTCAGTTAATGGGTGCTAATGAATGTCCCTTCTTGAGAGCGTGTTTCAACAAGATTTGTAGAAACACTGAGAAGGAATTTCTTTCACATAAATTAATTAATTAACTTCGAGAAAGAATGAGCAAACGGAGAAGAGTTTCTCTTGCTGAAAGCAATGAACTTAAAGGAGAAATTGATTAAGTAATCTATGTAAAGATGTGTTTGTATTACACATGACCCATTAAGTTTTACGAAGTAAGCTTTTGTTCTAGTTCCGATTTAATCTTTTAAGTCTCAACATATTTTTTATACAGAGGTTTTTTAGAAGAACGATGCACTATTGAGCTACATCAAAAATTTGACAACTTTTTTTTTAATCGGAGCGGTTGAAAAAGGAGGAAATACCAATTTACTTGAAGTAACCCTTTAGGCAAAAACTAAACAAACAAAAAATAAATAAAGGGAAAGCAAAAATCAACGTAAAAAGCAATGCAAAAAAAAACGAAGCTCATATTTTGTTGCATTGATAAAAGGGTTCTTTGCGCTCCGAAGCACATGTCTGCAATTTTATTTAGCAGATTATACAATTTCTTGATTTCCCAATGGAACAAACAAATCCCCTTGGAGTATTATTCTGCTCCATAGCGCAATCATCAAATCGCGGACCTTCCCATGTACGTTATTTTTAATAACCCAATTTAAAAAAAGTCAATCTTTCAAAACAAGTGTGGTAGGTAAATTATATAGAAGCAATAACGCGTCCTTAAAACCTACGATGAGTCTCTCGCTGCTGTGCTGCTGTCACCGTTGGTGTGCATGCAGCCTTATTATTGTTCTTCAGACTTTCAACGTTGACAAAGTCGTTTAATTTTTTAAGATTTGAAAGTGTCGATCTTAATTTTACTGTGTTTCTACTCACTTATACGTGCAGTTAAGTATCAATTTTACCAATGTAAGTGTCGGAAGCCCTTATTTTGAAAACTTTTATTTTTCCGAAGCAAAATCAGTTTTATCTTTATGCAGACATTAATTTACATGATCGCTTCAGAACCAAAGTAAACTAAATTTTGCTTCAAGGGATGGTAAAAGGAGTGCGTGCCAAATCACAGCAATATCTTAAATACTGTTAATACAGTAAATACGTTTTAAGAAGTAAAAGTATAATTATTAAACATTAAACTTAGCAATATAAAACTATCGTTCAGAAATGCGTTAAAACAAAAGCTAACAATATTTTGGAAGCGTTAGATTGTTTATTAGACGAATTGGTGCGGATAAATATGATTAATTTAGACTTTACTTACCATAATTAACTAACAAATAGTTAATAGTTTGTCTTTTCGCATCTACAACATTTCACCCATTATACGTGACAGCAATAATTAGTTTAAATTTTCCAGGGAAATTAGCCTGTCATGTGAACATGAAATATCTAAGTTAGAATCTATTTAGCTGCTTCCCGAAGAAGCAGTTCAGCTATTTATTGAGGCAACATCAAGTCGAAACTTTAAACATGAAGACTGAGGAGTCGGATAATGTGTGTGATTCGGCTTGGAAGTTGTTGTTAAAAGGGTTGTTAAAATGAAATATACTAGTTACAAATATCCAATCTGAATGATTGTCGTGCTATTTCTTTCTTTCTAATGGGGCTGCAGTATTGGTCATCAACCGTTGCAGACCTAGTGCGTCCCCAGAGATAGGTACCATCTCTTTCAGCGGCACCACAATGAGTATGGTACCATTGCCGCAATTTTTTTAACGCTTAGTTTCCCCTAGATGGGGCACCTAAGCTCTCGTTGATGCAATCTGCACTAGGAATTTAATTTAGCCGAGAGTATCTATGCCAAACGGATACTCAAGGGATCTTTAACATGCCGCATAATCATGCGACATGGACGCAGACGATTTTCTGCATCTTGAAAATCCGCCGACTTGGGCCAGGTTTGAACCTGCGATCTTGGGCATACGAGACCTGCGTCTTACCACTACGCCACCCTGTCGGCATTGTCGTGTTATAAATTCAAGTACCTATTGTTGATTGTGGAGGGAGCTGGTTATAAATAATTTTGGCAAATTTTTATTATTAGATATTTTGTCACCCATACGTCTTGTAAGACAATCAGGTAAAGATCGAAAGCTTATTTTAGGAACTTCTTTCTTTACCGAATATTCAGAATAACACTAAAACATGAAATTTGGTGTAAAAACAAAAATGATTATGCAAGTAAAAGATTTCTTGGTTTAGTTTTAAGGTATATAGGCAAGTCCACTTAAATTATGCAACCTAAAATTAAAATGTTGACTGTCATTATCGTGGCAATAGTTTTGTGAATTTAAAGTAACAATGGGAGTCTTTTGGTAAGGGTTCACTAGATATGACGTGAAATGGTTCAAATTATTCCTTTCACCTCTAGATTAACGCCATTGGAGACAAATCGTTCTTTGTGGCAATATGTGAATGTGGTTTTGAGGCCGAATGTTCGATTTTTCGGTAACGGTTAGACCTTTCCTTCAATTTCAACACTACCCCTGACAGCTGAGAAATCTTGTGCATAATAAGGCTTTGTCTAATGAGCATAAGGTTTTTTAACTTTCACCATCAGGAGAAATGCACCATGAGGAGGCATGCATAGAGGGAGTGTCTTTTCTTTGTCTGCCGAACCATTGATGATAGGCACCGTGTATTGTTCTATATTTTATCTATCTTTTAGTTCATATTTTCTATTTATTAAATATATTTTGTATTTCATATTTATATAATATTCTGTTTAATAATTATCGTCTGCAGTTCTTAACATTTAAAGTAATTACTTTAACTTGCAATACTTTTAATTTTACTACTTTTACTTATCGTTTGTCCTTCACGTTTCCCTTCCCTCTCCTTCAAAGTACGAATGTAGGAGTTACGCTGTATGTATATGTTGTATATAATGTGTATATTAATGTACAAGAAATGTATAATACGTTATAACAATTTTAGAAGCTTGAAAATAATATTTTTAATGTGTTATCATCGCATTGAATACTTTGCTTGTAGTTCCTCGAAATTTTTCCGCCATTGCATCGATCGACAACGTTAGCGCCCAAAATCAGTCAACATCTATGTTAAAAACTTTTTTTGGTACTCACACATGTAATACGGTTCCAAACTACGAATACCTTTGCACCTAAGAATTTCAAAAAAGCAAAAAAAAAATTCTTAACTGAAAAAAATTCTTCTATACTTCAGTAGTCTGATTTTTTATCATTATCAAACACACAAAAGGAATATAAGTTGTACTGGTAGTTTTTAAAGTTTTTGTCCACGTCTATCAATCATCTTTTACACGAATACAATAAATTAAAGCAAACAGTTCAAGCACTTTTAACGTGCATTCTGCTACGTTTATTAAGCGTAACATTCTTTGCTGTATGAAGTATTTTTATATTGAATATCAAAATGTGATTCCATTTTATAAATGCTATTGTCAATTAAATTCTTTATTCTTGAAGTTCCTTTTTAAACCTAAATCCTTTAGAATTTTGTGTCTGCAGCAAATGGAGGTCAAACTACATGCATCTCAATCCTGATATTGAAATTTAGGCCGTAACATGTAAATAATTCATAACGAAGGAAACAACAACATGTTTCCAAAGCGATAAAAAAATTATCTTTAATTTTTCTCCCTTGAGAGGGAAAATTACAATTTTTATTTCTTTTTCTGAATACAAAAGGAAGTTCTTAAAAAATAAAGGGCAATGCTATGGAAGAAATTCGATAATTTTGTCTGGTATATAAGTTCGATGTACTTTGAACATGCTAATTAAAGGAATCTTCTAAAACATTTTTCGATTCGTAAAAATGTATGAACTTTCGAAAATCGATAATTTGCAACTCAAACAAATCGATTATTGGGAAGATAGAGATCTCTTTTTTTTTCAGAAAGTGCAAAATCTGCTTAGTTTTTTCTTTCTTTCTTTCTTCTTTTCTTTCTTTCTCTGTTTTTTTTTTCTCTCTGAAGAATGCGCGTTTTTTCTGTACAAGGGATATTTGACAGGATGGAATCACTAATTTGTGGCTGGAAAGTAGCAAATTGATAAGGACCTACGTGGACTAAAAATATTACACTTTGCGTTTGTAATAGTAATTTAACATATTGCGACTTCTATATCATGTCATTTCTTTCAATCTGTAAAATAGGCAAAAGAATTGTTTTTAATATTAATTATGTACATTACGTGTAACACGTACTAATCATGTACGTGTTGTAGCATATATTATATGTATAAATGTTTTTAAAGCTTGTCTTTTTTAAAATTCGGTTTTATGTGGTAGTAACTTTTAATTTTTAAACGATACCAAGATTCACAAAATTGTAACCAATATTATGTAGGGGAAGATAGAACAGAGTGGTCACACCATTTAAATCTATTACAGTCCAACCCTTTTGGTTCATATAGAATCTCATAGACGTGTATCATGATACTTTTTTTTACAACAAAAATATCACATGCACTGTTAAAAATTGTCTTAAAAAATAGTAATATAACAATTTATTTGATTGTTATTTTACCATATTTAATTAAAAACAGTCGAATAATCATTGAAAAGATGGTACTCAAACCACTGATTGTGAAAAAATCGTTTATTCTCTGTTTCTCCTAAAGAACATTTAATTTACCGTAATTTACGAGCGTCACCTAGGTCTTGTAGTCAATAAGAATCAGGAGTCCATCTTGGTTGTGGATCGAAGAAGTGTGAAGATTAGAATTCCATTGCATAGTATTGTACAGTTCCTTTTTTATCTAAAGGGGGGAAATGAAGAGAAGATGAAGTTAGTAATAGTCATAAAAAAACTGGTTGTGGAAACATATCCCATTTAATTATTTTTTGATATTGCATTTTTATCTTTCTCAGAATAAAAAAAAAACTTCTCAAAATGTTGGACATCCAGTAGGTACCTCTTGGCAAAGCATGGAAGCACTGTCTTTCCACTGTGGGTGCTTCCACCAGGGTTCCATCCCCGTCTCCGGGTTAAGGAGTACATCTTCTATCATGTCCATACTGAAATTTAAGGAAAGTATTGAATTAAATGTTACTCCGGGAGACACCCTGCTCCACCGTGTCCTCTCACCTCGTCGTCCGCCACAATGTAATAGCTATGAATGGTTTCTACGCCTCGAAGATTCTACGCATATAGTTAATTACCATAGCTAGCAGTATGTTATCGTAAGTGCTACTAAATGGTTATGAAACCGTAAACTTTTGCATTTACGCCTTTTTAACCAAGATGATTGGAAATGGTTTAGAACCCGTATAGACACAAAAATGCTCCAAACTGTAAATTTAACGGTTAATTAGATGGACTGACTGCTGCCGGATATTTAACCGTAATTTCGTGATGAAATTTCTAACAGTGTGGGAAAAACTAAGCCAGCCATTTTGCGCAGATTTTATGTTTCGAGCTGCTGAAAGTAATTTTTCCATCTTGAAGTTTTAAAATTTTATCAATACTGCACTAATGTGTATAAACACTCTTCTATAATGGTAAAATATTGCTGTTTTAAGGTTCCTAAAAATTATTTCTACATTTATAGTCCGTATAAGATTTCAGCATTGTACGTATATCTTTTCCTTGCACATGGGACATAGTTCACCACCATCCAATGGGTCTAAAACTACAAATTGGCTTTAATAGCTTTTTTATTTTGTTTTAATTTTACTTGTATAAATATAGCGTAAAGTATTAACACATGAACATATTTAGTAAGAAATGGTTAATTACTGAAAATTATACATATTTGAATAACATGGAAAAGTTGAAAACTATGGCTGTAAACTTTCCACCAAAAAAGGAAATATTTCAAAAAAGTAATGACGACTGTGTTCCCAAGATTTATAAAATGCTAAGTGAAAACCAATTTACATTTCTAGAAATAGAAGATGAATCCATTATTGATGTGAAGCACATCACATTGGAAGACATTGCCATGGTTCTTGTCCTGATTCAGATTTACCCTCTGGAAATTCAAGGATGTATCTTTCAACATGTCATTATCCAATTTTGAGACTTCTCTGAATTCAACTTGTTTTCATGCAACAAAATTTCTTAGCTTCATTAGTTTCTGCCTTATTTTGCTCTCCTTTACATTTTGGTGATTTTATTTCATGGAAATGTTTGCAGTCTTCTTTAGACTAAAACAGTAAAAGAAAGGGTGATTTGAAGAAAATAAATATAATTTATTTTAATTTAATATAATAAACAAAGGTTTAAGTTGGTCCACTATGCAATGGGGAAGAAACAATGTCCACTGTGTGACTCTACACAATTTAGTAGCAAAAAGTATTTTTCATTTCATTTAAAAAAGATGCATTTACTATTTTTTATTATTATTATTTTACAATTCTCCCTTTGTTTTTGTATAAAAGTCGTAGTTGGGAAAATAAAGTTCATAAACTTCTGAAAATAAACATCATCGAATCCAACCGACCTGCAAATGGTATTGACCTCGTATCTTTTATCGTATATTATCCTTTATGGTTTGGATAATGACTAGTGTCTAGTCATAACAATTCGAAAGAGAATTTTGGAGATTCGCCAGATCAGGGGAGAAATGTCATACGAATGAAATTATGGAAGTAGACCAGTCATAAAATTTATCTTCATAATATTTTGCCGGGTGGAAATATGAATCCCGAGTTACAAAAAAAAAGTTTAAAAATATTTGCATATCTCTAAAAACTCAGCTATCTAAATGTTCTTTTCTACCATCCTAAAAGAAATAAATTTCCTATGTAGAAGTAAAGAAGATTGTAATGTGTTCTTTCATATGAAATATGATTTTATCACCAAAATAACCGTTAGCTGTCAAAAGAAAGAACTTTTACGCATTATATTTTATGACATCCTTTCGTTGTAATTAAGAGAGTTAAATTTGAGGAGCAGATGACATTTTTTTATTGAGCAGATGGACTTCATGTACGTGTCTGGCAGGAACAATTTTATTTGTGTTGTTGAAGCGTCTTTAAGTTGTTTTATATTATCTATAGAATTTAATTGATATTTAAATTAATTGTTGAGGCTCTTTTAGAACTTTGAAGTAAAGTAGTATCTGTCTAACAGTTTCTTTTATTTAAGATTTTTTTCGGAAAAAAATTAATAAACAAATGTTTATAGAAAAACGTAAATACTAATGATGAGTAAACTTTGTATTACGAATATTTTACACTAGCTTTTCGTTATAAATTAATTGAAAACTTCACTCTTCATAATGAAAGTGAAGGGTAGTTATTATAAGTAGTTTTTTCACGTGCGCATAAAAATGTCTGTGCATTTGTCGTGCGCTTTTGTAAAACATAATAAGTGCGTATCATCTAAAGCCACAAAAAGTCTCTGAATTTGACAACAATGCAACAATGCTCATATGTGCCTACAAGTGACTAAGTAAACTTTGTTTGTTGTACATGTATAATTACATTTTCTTACATGTCAGTAATGCGACAAATAGACTTTGCACAGGGAATAAAAAATAATCAAAGGGACGTCTAAATAAGCTGTGTAAAAAACCATTGACGCAATGAAGCCTAGAATTTCACAATATTTTCTAAAACGCAAAAGAAGGTCCTAGCATAATATATAGGGACCACAGCGTTTTCGAAGCACGCGTAAACAATGTTGTTTCGATTTTCAAAAGTCTTGCACATTTTGGGGTGTGATGCACCTAAATTATTCTGAGAACAATAATATGGTTAGACATTGATTGATCTCATAACCACATTGTTAGAAGGCAAATTAGACGCATTCTGTTCATTTTTGCTGCTACGTAACTCTGATTCAGTACTTAGGGGATCAGGATGGGGCTATAACACCCTTCCTCCTGACCTTAAGTATCCATTTCTATCCCCCCCCCCCTCCTTTCGGAACATTTTCAAATAACAGTTCTGGATTCAGGTTTGCGTTTTTCTATAAGTTGAAAAGCTGCGGTAAGTTTTTTATAAAGTCATATTAAAAACAGATTGGCTGGTAATTACTGAAATATAACGTTCGAGAAAATAAATTTGATATCGTTCGCACATAACAGGCTAGTTGATGTGCTAGTACATTTTTAAAAAAATAGAACATAACGGCTAAGCGAGGGATGAAAATAGCAAACTAGAAAATTCCATGTTGTTTATATAGGAAAACAGGATCGATTAGTTCTGGTCGAACTTCTTGTTAAACAGGGTTCGCGCTAGCCGCGAAAAACGCGCGATTCCCGCAATATTTTTTGAAATCCCACTCAAAAAAGTTCGTTTGCGCGCTGTTCTCGCAACTGGCCTACATGTGTTCAAAACGTCGCGAAACGGAATTACTATTATAAACTGATAATTCAATACAAACTAAATAGAGTATGTTAGTTTTCAACTGCCATCTTATCCCCATTAACTAAAAGAAGAATCTAGGATCCGGATTTGAAATAACGAAGCTTAGATAATCATCTTTTATTACATTGTCTATATTAGATCATGATCGGACAATTTAGTAATACTTTTAAAGACAAAAACAAAAAGAAAAGTTCGCACTTAAATTTTAAAAATCCCACTTAAAATTTTGGTCAAGGTGGGAAATCCCACCTTGTATTTTTCCCTAGTGTGAACCCTGTTAAATCATGTGCAAATGATTTTATAACTTAAGAATGGTAATTCAATAAATATATGTTACTGAGAGAAATATATTTAGTTTATTCTGAATTTTATTCAGGAATATTTAATGCATTTAGCTGGGAAAATTTCGTACAAGTTTATATCATTTTTCCACAGCATTTCTTCGAATAAATTCTATAACATTAGATGTAATTTCTCTTGTGGTAGTAAACTCCTTTAGTGCAAAACTATAACCTTACCTTAAAAAGTCGATGTTTTCTGATGCTTTCAGGTTCTGAGTTCTTCGTGAAGGCCTTGAACGAAAGAAGAAAGGGATAAGGTTAAATTATTGTCTTTATCACACTCTAAGAAGATAAAAGTTCTTTGATTGTCATGGGATCTTCTTTGGTTTGTTTGAGTTTAGATCTTAGTTAGTTTACCACGGCACATTTACTCGAAGTTTGCCTGATGAAATTTCAAACCTGATATCATTGGCGAAATGGTAGAAGGAAAAAAAACAGACAAGATATTGCAGAAGAGATATTGTGGAAGCCTTTAATTTACAATGAAATGTGTGTTTGCTTTGTCTACGTTTTTACATCATATCACGTTTCTAAAACAGAAGAAGATAATTTCATACTTTCATACTGACAGTAATTCTGCGTTTGCTCCACGGCTATAATAAGAAAAGAAACTAATTTTATATAAATAAAAACGTTAAACTACAGTTCAAGAAAGAAAAAAAAACAAAAAAGACATTTTACACAATACAAGAAGACCGACGATATCTACAAATTTGGTTCGAAAATTTTAAGCTGGGATCTGAAGTGGAACATGAAGCTGGAGCACGAAGCAGTGGAGTGGATTTTTCTCGAAATTGGCGCGGAGCCTGAATAAAAGAAAGAATAATGCTGTGCTCCACTGCTCCAATTTTTCTTTTCACTAGATTAATTTTTATCACACAAAAGAAATAAAAATAATTAATATAATCAATTAAAATTATTCGGAGCACGCAGCGGAGCCGGACTACTTATGTAGAATCCGGAGTGGAGCAACTCGGAAAAGTAGCTGTTCTAGATCCGCGATTTTAAGGTGGTCGATTTAAGGTCGAAATCGAAGCACAAAACGTCAACCTAAACTTAAAGAAAAACAAAATGGTTTTCGTAATGAATGCAATGGGTCGTTTTCATGTTGGTTACTTTGTGGTAACCACTGTATGCGTTTTATTACTCACATGACAAACTCAAAGCGCAAATAAAGACGTAAAAAGAAAATACGAGTAAACTCAGTGGCATATTCCAATGATACAACTACATCTTTTTTTTTAATAATCTGTGGAATAAAACTAATATTTTGCCAGTTGGTTAATGCTCGCTTGTCAGCGGCAGACATGTTTTGGGATATAGAATATTGAATAACTTCCTGATTAATAGTAGGTTCAGAAACTTTATTGGCAGTCTGAAGCTTAATAATTTTGGAACGGACAAAGGTGTAAATCAAACCTGCTTAATACACTTCATGCTTTTGGGAGACTTAACACTTTCTTCCTTTGTGAAAAGTATGATTCATAAGCTTCCCATTCGAAATATTCAGCAATATTTCTTGTAACGGATAACTTTGTAAAAGGAGAATGGTCTGTAGAAAGGATTTTGTATGTGTAAGCAAGGGAAGTAACAAAAGTGAAAATCATCAAATTTGCGCAAAAATAAAGAACCATTATGTTTCTTTTTTTAATTTAACCGACTTCATAAAGAAGGAGGGTATACATTCATACCGTATGTATGTCGTTTTTCTTCTTCTTCTTTTTCTTATTATTTTTTTTAAAATTTATTAAAACATTTTTTATTCGCATGAGATAAAAATATGTATATTAGTAATGCTCCAATATGTCATAGTTTTTTTTTTTTTTTTTAATTCTTATTTTGAGCGGAATTCTGGAGCAGCCACTATTTTGATTTTCTCCCCTTCTTGCTCCGAATAGTTTTAATAGGAATCATATTATTTTATTTCTTTCTTTCTTCAATTAATCTTAATTTATTAATGCGCATAAATGTGATAAAACATTTAAAAAGTACTTATTGATTGTTTATTTATCAATAAATGTACAATGTCTAATGCTTTATGTGCAGTGTAGCGAAAAAAATTCGGCACCGGAAAAAAAAAGAGCAAAAAAAATTCTGATTCATTTTTTTTAAGTTCAGGAATTTTATCAAAAAAGAAAAGAAATAATCGGAATAGCGGAACTCAGCAAATTTTTTTGTTCGAGCTCCACTCGAATTTCGAGCGAAATATCGTTGTTTCACTGCTCCGCGATGCTGCTCCACGCTTCGCTCCAGATTTCTGAACTTTGAGGATTTTCTTAAGAGGTTGACTCATAACTGGAGTTAAAATAACAAATGGAAACGACTTACAACAAAGACCTTCATTTAAGTGTGTACTATTCAATCCTCTTTATTCCTTTTTTCTGTTACGCAATAATTTCATTTTGCATAATTATTAGTGGCTCTTGGATACTCAGGAAAATGAGAGTGGATTTGAAGAGGCATTCAGACCAACCACAACAACGACTTATGCCAAATACCTACATTTAAGTGTATACTATTCAATCATCTTTATTCCTTTTTTCTGTTACGCAATAATTTCATTATGCATAATTATTAGTGGCTCTTGGATCCTCAGAAAAATGAGAGCAGGTTTGAAGAGACATTCAGACTAACCACAACAACGACAAGCAACAGCAGCAATTCATTGGTTTTACATAACTTACTAACAACGCCCTCGTATCGACTGATTGGCGTTTTTTATTGCTCCATTATGTGGATTTCGCAATCGAAAGGATGCGTCGTCATCGCTGTTAGTTTGATAACCGTAGCAACAGTCTATTACGAAGACATTTTGTCTTCGTCGCCGTTAGTATAAATGCACTCCAATGGAGCTCTCCAATATGCGGATTTGATTAAGTGAAAAAAGTTATTTATGATTAGCAGATTAATTTGAATAAATGGCGGAGTTATTCATTATTAAGATATAACCATAAGGTATGCTTAACATATAATGTATTTATAATATAACAAGCTGCTGCTAGCACAGCCTGTCACACGTTTTAAAATGTTTCTGTTACCCAAAATGGAATCCCCACCCAAAAAAAAAAAAAATTAATTAACAAATAAACAAAAAAATTCTCATCTATCTACATGAAAAGAGTAGGAGAAAATGCACCATAGTAATAACTACTTCTTATTTTATATCCAGAAGGAAACGTTCATGAATCATTCGTTCGCGCGTTTTAGTAAAATGTAAAATATGTACATTGTTTTGTCTACATTTGTTACTTACTAGGTCTGCACGATTTGGTGGAGGATAATTTTAGTTGATAAATAAAATTATTACTTCATTACATTATTTGTTTGTGTTTTTCACGAAAACGATACTAGAAACCTTTTGTAATTAATATGTATATATTTAATAATGTATTTTAGTTTTACTCGTAATATATCAACTGATATTTATCATTGGAAACACAGCCCCGAAAGGGCCTTACAATAATTCACTCAGATGGAGGTAGTTTTATGCTTCTTTCAGAGCATGCTCTTATTCACAACTCTTGTTGAAATATTTTCTGTTTCTGGGGCAACAATTCAACTTAGTTAGCTGTTTAATCACATGCGTTGTTTTGCAACAACATTTATTTTCAGGCGCATTCTCCCCATTACTTTTTGCGTAAATGAATTTCTCCTTTTCAATAAACAAAAAATTATAATTTCAAAATCTTTATCAGCAGAAAGTTTTTTGAGCACTCCTAATCATTTCTACCACTATGGGAACAGGAAATCAAGGTACTAGTGCTTAATCCGATTAGTATCAAGTGTGCATCCGCATCGCCTGACCTTAATCTTTACCATTAAACCTCAGAACGCTTTTAGATTTCTCACTCATTTACAGATGTTAGAAAAGTACTTAAACTGAAATTTATTTTTCTAAGCTTTCTTCTTTAATGTTGATTTGTGAAAGAATTATTTTAACTTCGACGATTGTGATGAAATGATCGTTAGCCCATGCAGAGTAATCATTGTATCACGATCTTTCATAGGTGTTACTGCTATTTATAAATTGAATTATCGTCTGCATTACTTTATATTTCTTTGATAATAATTTATTTATTTTATTTGCCCGTGTTGCTTTGTATTTTTTTATCAATTAATTTATTTATCCCGTACTCTATTTATTTGTTTCTTAAATGGTAATGTTTAGAAATAATACATAACTTAGAATTCTCAGATGGAGCTGCAGTGCGGATTTTATTTTCTCGCTTGTTGTTGGAAGGGGAAAAGATTTATTACATACATAACTTTATTGTTTTGTAAAATTAAATTAAATGTGTTTCACATAAAATTAAATATTGTATTTAATTCCCCAAAAAACCCTGTTTATAACGATATTCTAAAACAAATGCAATAACAGAGACACTCGGTCTAAGATGTACAAGAGAACAAAAAGTTTAAATGTTTAGAGACAATTTAAAAGGCTCTTCTTAAAAGGTTAGACATATTTTAAAACTTTACTTTTTTTCATGGCATTTCGTACGGATTTGAATTCAACAAATGGCCATTTTGATAATTATTTTAATTTCCCTTCTGTTCAGAAATTGTTTGCACATATGTCTTTAATGCTTTTCGTACTTTTTATTTAACACGCTATTAGGATTTAAACTATCTTAACAATTCCAATCTTACAATCAAACTCGATTATAACCGGGAGGGGGGGGGGGGTGACTGAAGCAATTTGTTCGTTAAATCAGAGTGCTCATAATAACCGGTGTACTACAAATTCAGATCTAATTGCACAAACGTGAATTTAATGAAAGTCATGGCTTAAAATAGCTTTACTTTATATTTTTTTAGTATTTCTTAAACAAGAAAGAAAAATAGCCTGTTATTCGGAGGATTGTTGCTTTCTGTTTTTCAGCAATTGTCTGACTATAGATGGCAATACTGTAACAACTGTACGGCGGTACTACAGTTACTGTAGATGGCAATAAACCAGTTTTTTTTTGTAAATTTCTTTTTATTTTAATTTTTAAATTTATTTATTTAATTTATTATTATTTTTTGTGACATTAATTAGTTTTTGTAAAATTTCAATTTGTTCATCAAAAGTTCAATGACTTCTTGTGAAATTTGTTTCCAATGAGAAAACTTTCAAGACTTATGACATAAATGCTCGCTAAATCTGAGTCTGTAATAACGGGGTTTATAATGGGCTTTCAAACTGAACCCAACATTCACTTTAACTTCCCTCGTCAAACCCGAATTCTAATTAAATTCGGGCTCGCAAAAATCATGTTGTACTGCAACTGATTTCACTTTTTCTCTTCAGTCATAATAAATTAACTCAAAAAAGCGGAATAAAATCATGGTTTTAATGAGTATCCTACACTCGTACAATACCAAAAATGACTGGAAATGAAAGAATTTGATTTCTATCATTCCATAATTGCTAGAATTGCATTCAACGCTAGGGAACTGCGCAATCCTAATCCTGATAATTAAGTCTCTAATTCCATCACCGTTAACTCTTTTCTGTTTCTTTTTTTTTACCATGCTGCCTCATAAGATACTGGGATCTTATTTAATAACCCTAGTGGGAAATACTTTCGTATCTAGTAACTTCAGTTCTTCAGGACAATATAATCGTGTAAGAATACTTCTAATTTTCCACTAGAAGTTCCGGAAAAGGAGCCAACAATTTGTAGCGTTATTTGAATCTATTTGAGAAATGGAATTTCTATACAAAGAATAAATCTCGTAACTGAGAAAATACTATTTCATTTCTAAAAAAAATCCTAATAATATTAATTTTAATCAATCGAGGTCAGTTAGCAGTTTATCACCACATCCCATTTCAGTGGGAAAATGCATGCGGTTTATAAAAAGTAAAGACGTTTTTTGAAAATTTCTGTGGGAATGTGTTGCCAAATAAGGAAGAGGCCCCCACTCTCTGATCTTGTGTGGAAGAGAAACACACGAAAGAAAATGGTGTAATTGAACTCAAAATTTAAATGATATTTTTCATTTCTTTCATCATTTCAATAGCATATAAATAAAAAGATGTAGCCATGTCTTTAAAATATACACCCTTTTTTTAAAAAATAATTTTCCATGGTTTGAGTGATGAGTCAGCCAACTTGAAGTCAATCTCTGACTTTTGCTCTTTAATTTAAAAGAATTTAAGAGTAGTTTTTGCGATTACATTTTTATTAAACGTGTGTACTTACCGTTCTTTTAAAATTAAATATAACATTCAATGTCATACGAAAAATGCGCTAACAAATCGGATACTCTTCGTTTCGGGGGGCTGGTGATGTTAATTTTTTTTTCGCCAAATCAAACTACTATATCATTTCGGGTTACCGCTGGAGATGTTTAAATATTTTCCCCCAAAACAAACACCACACACAAAACAAATTGATTTGGCGTAATTTATTTAGCAAAAAAAAAAAAAAACTAACCATCGCTAGCTTCTCCGAAATGGAAAAATACCACAAATTGGAGCAGAAGTTTAATCATAAAACAATCTTCATTGAAATTTTCTACGTAGAACGACAAGGTTCATAATTGTAATATTTTCTGTTAAACAAATTCCAATATTAAAAAGAGTGAATAAATCAATGAAGCATTTATTTTCAACAGATAAAAAGGAAAATGCAGAACATGTTCCTAAATAAGTTCAGTTAAATATATTTGGTATCAAGAAATTCTTAAGCTAAATATTTTTTTTTAAAGTACTCCCTTTTAACTACCGTAAATAAGCTTTAACGTTGAATAATATTCCAGAAAATATCGAGCAAAAATAATAAAAATGCAAAAATAATTCAAACATGAAGGAGCTACACAAAGCTTCTAATGAGTGAACTAAACCTTAAAAAATAAGCAATTTCCTTTCAAAACAAAGATAACATCGTCGTAGAGGAGACATAAGTTAAACTTATAATGCGAACTCTTGTAATTTAGTTCATGTTTTTCCCCGTAGTGCGCTAGTGAAATCGGCACTACAAAACGGCTTGAGAGTCGAGTCTCTATTCCATGATTATTCTGTGGCTCAAGCAATTTCGAGTAATGTGTGTTGTTCTTTGTCTTTGTAAGTAGAATTGTTCTTGTCCTATTTATGAAGCTTGTGTCTGCTGCGTAATTAAGATTGCTTATGAAGTAACATACTAACATATGTGTCGAACTTCAATTATATGTTTGTGTGTGTGTATTATCATTCTGAAAAATTTCCATTTCCATCGATGGCTTAAGGTATGATCAGAGCACGTTTTTTTCAAATATATGAATTTTCAATTAAAATCACATGTTTTTAATCGAAATTGGACCTAAAACTAATAATTTAAATGTATTTTTCTGTACATTTTATCATTAACTTTGAAAATATTGGCAATTTTTTGTAAAATTTAAGTGAAAAATTGTAGTTACGGAAAACCTTCTACTCAAAATTCTATTAAATTATATTTCAATAATATTTATACAAGACATAAATAACATCTTTTTCTGTGTTATGGACTAAATGATTTACAATAGTTTGAAAAGTTTTTGAAATATAGGATATTTTGTGCCAAACCTCACATTTTTAAAAAAATACTATCGGTATTTTTTCACAAAAGAGGCAATAAAAAATTAAATACATATATATAGGTTAGATTTTAATTCATAACACAAATAGAACTGTATAAAACATTTCCTCAAAGTTTGAATTCAATATCTCAAAAAGATCTTTTTTTGTGATGTTTATCGCAGAGAAAAATATCGCAAAACACAATTTCTCAGAAAACACATTTAAAGATTTTATGGACCACAAAACATTGACTTCTGGTGTAGAAATTTCACTATAGCTTTGCTTCTAATTACCGTAAAAACAAAAACGAAGCATTTTTGTAATCCTAAATGTTTAAGCTATAAAATGAATGCTTAAAAAAATCGAGAAATTTCGCCAAAACAAGGATTTTTGGATAGTCACTTACCTTAATACGCTAATTCAGATAAACTAAATGTCTGTAAATTTTAACCACAAATATATTCAAAGAAAATGAAAAGTGAGAAAAACCGCAATAAATAATAAATAAAAGAAAACCAAAGAAAGAAATGCTGCACTTAAATATACATTAACCAATGACTGCGACCTAAAGTTGAGAGACATTAAAGGTTAATAATAGCGTACCCTGAGACAAGAGCACTTAAACCCGAACATGTCCTTTACGATTTCATTAACATCGAATTCTGGTTAATTAAGGAAGCAAATGAGCACTTCCAACTAGGAGCGCTCTAGAAACAAACTACGAATACATTGTTAAAAGTTTGCTCAGTTTCTACGTTAATTAATAAGATGAGAATTTTTTTCCCCATCGCGTTGCAGAAACTTTAATGAATGTTTTGAGCTCTATTGTTTTTTTAATTATATAGCATTTCAATACTGGGGACAATTTATATTAGAATAAATGTTTATTATACTTTAATTTATGTACTCACGTGAAGTTTATTTGAACACTCTCAGAAATAGAACTCTCACTTTGGAGGATTCTTCAATCAATTCAAGAAAATTTCGTCATTTACAACGACTCTTTCCTCGCATGATCACGTGACTTAAAGAAGTTACTACGCAAATTTCTTCAATTTGACGAAAGGTTTACTCGGAGCGTTTTTCACGTAGCCATTTCGTCAAATACGACGAAAGTTTCGTGAGATTTGAGAATGAGTTTCTGAGAGTGAAAACTATTTCCTTTTTACATAGAATATTTTTGTTTGTGCCACCGAAAAGGGATGTGTTCACATTTTGAGAATTGTGAGCTCTTACGAGAATGTTGTTTAATCTATCAACAACTGTTGAGGATGTTTTATCTTTTAATAAGTGTTTTGGTATTTGACTTAAGGTAGCTACACATGCTCAAGCATACTTGTATAACTATATGCTTGTATAACTATATACTACATCCTTGGTAGACTCATTATATTCTGCTTGCGCAAGTATCATGATTGTACAAAATCATACTTCACACGGCTAGAGTTTGGGTGCACAATGGTTCTTTCTTTCAGTCATTGCCTCCCAGTTAGTTTGTGGTGGCTTCTCTTTATTTTCTCATTACCCATTTTATAGAGCCTCGTGTGGAGTCCGTCTTTGGCATATTGAGAATATGAAGTACCTAAGATCACGCTGAGATATAACCGGTTTTACCATACAGGTTTACACCTGACTGGGACATTTCCTCGAACCTAAAGCCTGACTTCCAGTCTAACTATTTTAGCTTTCCTAGCCTGTATTTAGTAGAAAACTTTAGTTTTCTGCTTAGGCAAAATTTTATGTTGCAGCACAGGAGGAATTTTCTATAATTGAAGAAGATTTCATTCAAGTTGTCTTCATCTGACTATTTCCATGCAAAAAATATAAAAGGTTAAACTTCTAACACCTCGAATATCCAAAACATTTGCCGGATGCCTTTTATGCATAACGATGGAAAGCATTTGGCAAAAGACCTTACATAAACCGTTGTTTCCGACTTAAACTTTTTTTTCCCATTGAGAAAGGACTTTTGTAACTCCGAAGCATGCATGAGCATTTGTTTAATGCTTGTTTGTGCTTTAAACGATTTATTTTACTTACTAATGAGTTTAGAAGTTGAAGTAGATGTACTTTTTCTACTTCATATAATGATGCCAGTTTAAATATATTATCTCACTTTTCAAAAAGAAGTAATGTAAAATTAGAAGCAATAATAAACGCAGGAACTGCTATCTTAATAAGAAATTTGAGCCGTAGTTTTTACTTCCTGTGTGAACCACGTTTGGGAATGAGCCTAAAATTCCAAAACCTTAAATTATGGTTTTGGAATAAAAATGCTGTTGCAAAAATAAGATCTGCGCATGACTCTAATTTTTTTCAAATACGCAATCTTCATACCGTATAATTGCATTGTTTTCTTTTTTCCTATTTGTTAAAAAATTGAAATATTTCAGTTTTTTTTTTTCAAATTTACATTTTTGTGAGAATATTTCCTTTTGACTGACAATTAGGTTTTTTCAACCTGTAGAAAATAGAGCTAGTCAAGAATAATCATGATATAAATCATTATTAACCGATACTAGACAACAAAGAGGCATGTATTTGAATAGTATAAATCTTTGTAGTATTTAATACCTTCAAAAACACCAGTTCATTAGGTTGCAATTTTTTAATTCAATTGAACCAATTAAAATTAAAGGAATTAATAATAAATTATAAAATTATTTTTTAAAAAATAATTCAGAATAAAGTTGTCTGCAAATATTCACAAGCGAAATACTGATGAACAACTAACATTAATAATCCATAATGCGGGACTGTCTTGATTTTAGTTTCATTTTTTGAAGATGTTTTCTAAGTTTTGCACTTCACTTCAGCTCTCGCATGGATTGTAAAAACATGTCTCACAACATTTAATGCTCTGACTACTACTGATTTTGTTCCCGATTTACTTCCAATATCGGTCACTATCCTCACTTTCTACTGTATTGGAATCTAAAACTTTCGAAACAATTACTGAAGTTGATCTGGAAGAGAGGTAGCAATACCATGGAAATATCTTGGAAATGAACCAGTATGGCACTGAAATCTCCCAAAGCACGTCAGACAAAAGTGACCTTATGAGCGATTACGGACCTTATATACTGGCAACTTTACATCGCGGTCTGACTGTGCTTGAAAATCAATATATGAGCTGCACGAATCTATTAACTGCACTTTTTGCAGACATCCTTATTTCGGATTTAAAAGTGGGCAAAATGTTAACATAATTAGGAGAGAAATATTCGTGGGAGGATAAGAGAAAACTGCCAATCAAATAATTTTAATGAATAAAATTATTGTTCTAGATATTTGCTTAAAAGGCACTACCCTACCTTTTCATAATCAAGGTTAAAAGAAAATTACACATAAAACATTAAAAACAATTAGTTCATACTAAAGAGGATTTATTCCTTTCAATTTGTGCTTCTCGTTTAGACCTTTTGAAAAAAAAATCTAACGACTTGTTTCTCCTTGTTTTACTAATGCCAAAACCATTTCTATAATTCTTTCTGTTTTATAATTCATATCTGATTTGGAAAGACTCCAAACCATTTCCGTTAACACTTAAAACATAAAATCTTTGCATTGAAATGTTTAAAGTAAAACATACAATTCCCTTTCAAAGCACTTTTGTGCATTCAGTAATTGAGTCACGTTTATAATTTTGCAAGGAAAGAGAAATAATTTTGGCGTGTATATCTTTCTGTTTACTCCTGTTTTTGATTTTATTGAAGCACGTTTTGTATTTATTGGCATACGTATTATGAACGATAAAAAATGTTTTTTTACATCTCGAATGATATTTGTAAACAGAAAATGTGTATATCACATCTGACGTAAAAATACTAACGAGCACTTTTTATGGCAGTTGAAGTATCTTTAACTGTGTAGGAGATTCAGTAGAGGCGCCACTAGATTTTTTTTTTTTTTTTTTTTGAAGAGGCTGCGGGGCATTAGGTTCATAACAAACCTTATGTGTATGTGTCATGGGACATATCAGTAAAGAAAGTTTATGGTTGCTACATGAAACCTGTTTCTGTTTGATTGTCGTATGGAAATTCGTATCGCGGCCGATTTTCACTGGAGTTGCAATGCTATATATCGCTCGTTTGGTGAGCATTGTGTTGTGCAATGTGCAACTCAATAAATATATTAAAAGTAATACTAACCAATTATCACCAATAAATTTTTGCGCCAAGGGGAATGAGAAGACAAGTTACAGGACAGTAAAAAGAAGCGCTAGTTCCTTCCGAAACTTTTCCGAATATAAGCAGATTTATACATATATATCGTATACATTTGTGAATATAAATCGTATATATATATGTGTGTGTGTGTGTGTGTGAGGGGTAGTCCCTATGAGGCAAGAACTACATCCATATTTTCAGACGAACACAGGTTTATTGAAGACAGGACACCTGAAATAATTACACAAAAACATAGATACACATAAGAGTTATGGCCGCGTCAAGGCCGGTGAAATTACGTCCAAAAGTTAGGGTTACGTCTAAGTTGAAAAAAAAAGA
This sequence comes from Octonoba sinensis, assembly GCA_038502835.1. Lineage (NCBI taxonomy): Eukaryota > Metazoa > Arthropoda > Arachnida > Araneae > Uloboridae > Octonoba > Octonoba sinensis. Next base: position 6,954,695 of record CM076606.1, on the reverse strand, counting down.
ATATTCATCACCATCTGCAGGTCTCTGTGGCTTTTTCGTCTCTTCTTTCTCTCTCTCTCTCTCTCTCTCTCTCTCTCTGGCGTTCTCTCTGCGAGGGCGCTCGTGATCAGATTGTAGAGAAGGGTTGAGGTGTTTCCCTCCTCCATATACATGTATATATTTATATAATTTAAAACTGACAATAGAGCGCAAGGTCAAGGTTTCCTGGTTTGACACTAAAATATTTTCTCTCGGTGCATCACTCAGTGTTACCTAATGTATGAAACAGGGGAAGAATAAAACTGACTCCTAAATTAATAAATTGGGAACAGTTACTATTGTCGGATGTATTTTCATTCATAAGCTCACTTCTTTGGCCCTAAAAAGGGGTTCCTTATAATCTCGAAGCACGTGTAAAAAATCTCATTGCTATTTGGGTTTTTTTTTTAATGTTACTTTTCAGTTTTTAAACTATTGAAATATTTCAAAGTTATCACATCATATACTGAAGTGGTATCTTTCCACTTTTATTTCTTATAATTAGTAATTACCGAAGTGTTTTCCTTCCCCTTAAACAAGCAAGTATTTTCTATAAAGATCCATTTGTTATCGGAAGGAAAACGTCGATAAATTTTACTGTTCCCAAATGAAATTACCTCTCCATTTAAACATATTTCCAACTTCCATCAAATAAATGGGTATTGATCGCAAACCCGTCTTTAGTGACAAATTCCGCTTCCATTTCGTTAGATGGTAAGGACATTAACCATTCATAATTACTTGATGTACCTACTTTCATACTTTATGAGTTTTATACAACATTCCACGATGTCTTTTATTCTCTTTAGGAAAAAATTTTGACAAAATAAACTGGCTGTCTTCCGTATATTTTATTTAGAATTAATGGGAAGGTGTGAAAAAATACCTGTTTATAACATTGTGAGTATTTTAATTATTCATACTCGATATATTATCAAATTATATATCATACCTCGATATATTATTTGCGTTTTACACAGGATTCCATGAGTGATTTCTTAGTTTCCTTCTTTTTTTTTAATCTCTTAATTTAATTAATTATTTTTTTTTTATTTATAGAATTTATTCAAGAACTAGATGCGCTGAAGTGAAAACATTTTATTTAGAAGATGCAAGAAATGTCCTGTCTTTTGTTACAAATTTCAATTCTCCATTTTAGAAGTTTCGAGGATAAATGGAATAATAAATATTTTATGGATTAATATATATACCAATAGGAACACATAAATAAGTATAGGGGTGCTTCGTAGGCGCCCCCTGCTTTAGTTAATTCTGTGGGCATAATTGGAATTCTTTTGACTAATTGCATTATTTTAATATACATTAATATTATAAAACTGAAGAGTTTGTTTGCTTGAACGCGCTAATCTCAGGAACTACTAGTCCGATTTGAAAAATTCGTTCAGTGTTAGATAGCCCATTTATCGAGGAAGGTTATAGGCTATATATCATCACTCTGAGACCAATAGGAGCGGAGCACTAATGAAGAATGTATCAAAATCTTCTTGGAGAGCAGATGTCTACCCAGTACTTTATATGGGTATTTTTAATAGAATATGATACATTTTTCATACAAATACGTGACATCAATTTTCGTCCTACGGCAGAAAATGAGCACTATTTAAGATAGACCGTGCAACATCGAGCTTCGCAGCTAGTTGACTAATAAAATGAGTGTTTCATCAAGCAAATGGTTAGCTTTCGAACTGACTGAAAAGCTGTGAAACATTTGAATTCAGTCTCGCAATGTAAAAAATCCATTTATTTTTTTATTCTTCAAGTAACTCCGTATGTGACTTAGAAGCAGAACGGATGATGGGTGAAATACTCATTTCAAATCTGTGTAGGAGGAGAGCATATTACTGGGAATTTTCTAAATTTAAAAGAATTATACATTTTGTTTTTGAATGTCAGAAGTAATTTTGTTCAGACGGATTAAAAGAATTTGTTAGACGGTCTCCAAAGAAATTAGTAATTTTGCTTTTTAGACGGATGCTGCAAAGATGCTACATGAATTATTTGTTAGTATTTTATAGCTCAAACTTCCCTTACTCAGCGCAATAGACGTATTTAAGAAGGATTTGAGGAAACATGTGGGATATCAAATAAGTTTTAGCTCTGGCACACAACGCGAAGGTGAGTCGGGAAGACTGCCCTCGAGGGCTAGCAGAGTTTTTACTGAAACAGAAATAATTAATGCGCCAACGATACACAATGCATTTATGACAATTTTTAAACTGGTAATTCACGTATATCAAACATTTAGTTATGCACTTGATTACAACCTTTTAACTGGTAATCATAGATTTAAAGCGTTTATTTACTGATTTTCTTAAAATTTTTAAACTGGTAGTCACAAATCCCAAGTGCTCAGATTTGCGTACCTTAACAAGTCTTTCTCTGTACTTTTACACAGTGCGGAACAACCAGAACTTTATGAAGAAACTGTTACCAAGACACTTGATTATTTGATTTAAAACAAGTTCTTCGTAAATTAAAAAAAACACCCATTGAACTCCTTCTGAACTATAACAGAATTTTTTTAATGGTGTATCATAAAACTCAACGTCTCTTAGTTTTTAACCGACTTCACAAAGGAGGTTATACATTCATATTGTATGTATGTCGTTTCTTTTAGCCTACTTTCCCGTAAAAGTAAAAAAAAATAATAATAAAGCATGAAAGGAGGCTTAATGTATCGTGAAAATATCGTTAGAAATCAAGAAAAGTCAAAAATAAGTTAAGTAATTAAATAAAGATTGAAAAATAAAAAATTTGAAAGTAGGGTTTTGAGATGGGGAAAAAGTGTGTCGGTCGGTCTGTCGGTTTGTCTGTCTGTCGGTCTGTCTGTCTGTCTGTCTGTCGGTCTGTCCCCCCCTAATAACTTTTGAACGAATTGTCCGATTGGAAAAATTCTTTTTGCATTCGAAAGATCTCGGAGAGGACATCTCATTTCCATATTTTAATTTTTGATTTGAACAATTTTTTGTTCAATTTTGAACAGTTTAAAAAATTTTAACATTAGCTATGGACAAAATTGAAGCAGATTATATAAACTCTGGGCACAAGACCCAAGTTCCTATTGCAAGCTTATTGGAAGAAGTTCTCGGTGTGAAATATTGATTTGAACAGTTTTTGTTCATTTTTGAACAGTTCAAAAAAAAAAATTGCGGCATTTTTTCATTATTCCGGCGCAGACGATAAAGTCGCCAAAAATGATGCAACTACGCCAAACGGAATATCGTCGCTGTTATCCTTTTGCGTGTTCCATCGCCAAAAATTTTGCATATTTTACTTTCTGATTTGAACAATTTTTTGTTCAGTTTTGAACAGTTCAAAAAATTTTAACATTAGCGAGTATTACTCCGAGAGAGTACATAGTTCCCGTCGCATATTTAAAATAATTCAAATTTGTGATGTTGAAATGCGACGGAATTAAATTAAAATTAAAAAATGGTTGAAAGGTAAATACCCAGTGAAAAAGCTAATTGAAAAAATAATTTAAAATGTTGTTTCTAAACAATAAAATGGTATAAAATTTTTGGCGGCGTAGGCAATTAAAAAAGAAGTGACAAGTGGTGGTTACGCCTATCGGTTAATCAGAAGGAACCGTGAGTAAAAATGCCAAGGCTTGTCACCAAGGACTAAGTAAATAACCAAAGTATTTGGTTAAAGTTATTATGATCGCGAGATGTAACAAGCATCTTGTTACAGGACAAAATTGAAGCAAATTATATAAACTCTGGGCACAAGACCCAAGTTCCTATTGAAAGTTTATTGGAAGAAGTTCTCGGTGTGAAATATTAATTTGAACAGTTTTTGTTCATTTTGAACAGTTAAAAAAAAAAAAAAAATTGCGGCATTTTTCCATTACTCCGGCGCAGGCGATAAAGTCGCCAAAAATGATGCAACTAACGCCAAACGAAATATCGGCGCTGTTATCCTTTTGCGTGTTCCATCGCCAAAAATTTTGCATATTTTACTTTCTGATTTGAACAATTTTTTGTTCAATTTTGAACAGTTCAAAAAATTTTAACATTAGCGCCTATGGGTGAAAATGAAGCAAATTATGTAAACTCTGAGTACAAGATATAAGTTCCCATGAACAAGCTCACTGGAAGAAGTTCTTGGCGTGAAATAATGATTTGAACAATTTTTGTTCATTTTTGAACAGTTCAAAAAAAATTAACATACAGCCTACGGAGAAATTTCAATCCTATATAATTCCTGATCTAACGGGCCGATTTGCTTGGAACAAACTTTATCGGAAAGCTCTTATGACGTAGAACATGTAAAAATAGAAAGTTAATCCAGAACTAACGAGCCTATTTTCCTGTGAAATTTTTTGATCGGGATTTTCAAGAATATTTTTTAATTAATGAATGATTAAATGAATAAGCAAAAGAATGAATGAATAAATGAGTGCATAAATACATGAATGACTTAATAAATAATGATTGAATAAAATATGTATTAACCGTTGAAAAAGGTATATTTGAAGCAATTAAGAACTAAAGCTGAACGAGAAAGACAGAGAGAGATATAGCCAGATTATAAATTTGAATTCGGTGTATACGGGAAAGTAGGCTCGTATAGTTCTAGACGGAACTTCTTGTTTTCTTGTCCACTCATAACTTCTCTAGAAGAACCGATTTTTGTGAGTTTTTTTTAATCGATTGAGGGTGGTTTCCCATAGGTCCCATACCTTGGTTTGACCGTATTCGATAAGTAGAAAAAAAGTTATGGGCTGAAATGTGGTCATTTTTTTGCTTTTTCATCCATAACTTTTGACTAAATGAACCGATTTTGATTATTTTTTCTTTGGTCGATAGAGGGTCGTCTAACTAAAATATCGCACAGCAATTTGACTACATCTATTTTTTAGAAAAAACGTTATGGGTGAAAAATAAGTATTTTTTATTTTAATTGGAAAGGCTTGGCTTGATTTTTCTTTGTTAGGAAAACTTTTTTAACAATGACTTTTATATTTATTAATAGTGTTTGTTGCCATTGGGCTGTAATATTAAAAGCAATTACAGCAAGAGTTTGACTGAAGGCTTCTCTGAAGCAAAAATTAATCCAATCAGTTTGTTTTGCTAAAATCGACTTCAAAACGGAATTTTCATACAAATGATTAGTTTTTATTGCCATTCATTTAAAGAAGGTTTGCCCTTTGATATGGATTTTTTAGAAATGGAGTATTTATATAAAACATGTATTTACACTAAAAAGAATAAAATAAAATAATTTTTATAAAAAAATAGAACCATCTTCAAACTATAAATTGCGTTAAAAAATGAAAAATAAATTAATTATTTCAACAACATCGATGTGACTTTTAAACGTGGTTTTAGAAGTCGGTACAAAATTATCAGTTTTGTAACCATTACACCATTTTTTACTTCACATTGAAACTGTTGCTAATTCTGCGAAAATATATATATTTGTAATTGGATTCATGATTACAAAAGATATCTATCTTCATTTTGCACCGACTTCTAAAACTATGTTGAAAAGTCACATCAATGTTGTTAAAATAATTAATTTATTTTTCACTTTGTAACGCAATTTATCGTTTGAAGACGGTTCTATTTTTTTTATAAAAATTATTTTATTGTAAGAAAATATTGAATTCCTCAACGTATTCCGTCTCAACTGAAATATATGGGGGGGTTTTTCTAATAAAGAATAATTTTTGGTTTTTCTACTTTGTTTCGAATAAATTTTCGATTAAAAGAAGATGTTTAAAATTGTATTTATTTTTAGATAAAAAACTCGTTTGAAACGTTTAATGCTAATGAATGGTTTTCCTGACTGTAACTGAAATGAATAATAGTAATTTTGACTGATCATACGCATTCGAGTTTCAAAGCACAATGAAGACCGCTGTTGTTGCTGTCAAGTAATGAAAAAGATTGAGTTACTAATTTGTAAAGCGAAAAACGATTGTTAGATTCCCCTACCCATTGTCTAATAAATCTTTATTAAATCAGCAGTATTCCTTTTCAGGTATTTTGGATCAGATGTTTCAACTGCAGAAAGCTATAGTTACCAGAGCGAGGTTTCTGGCATTATGTCACATTACCAAATGTCGCAAATAACAGAATAAGTCCAAAGCGAAACCACACATAAAACAGTAAAATTTAATAGAAAAGTGCCACATTTACAGATCTTAAACAAGAGGAAATTGATTTATAAGGTAAATCGGCAAACAAAACAGTGTGAAATGAGTATTTGCCTTATTTACTTTGTTTTTAATTCTCTGAAGCTTAAGACTTCTTTTAAACATTTTTTTTTCTTTTACAATTTTTAGAACTTGTTATAGACTATACTACTTCACCCGTGTGGAATTCCGCACTGCGCACCAAGTCGTTACGTGTGACATTCCATTCTTTAAGAATTTGGGAGAAAGGACATTATGAAGAAAAATAGAAAAAAGTAAACGGGTGTTGGTACAAAAGAAGACATGTAATTGCACACATCAGTACAAATAGCTGTTACAATATTTTTCCCTACTAGTATTTAGATATCCAAAATAATAAAATAATCACAATAATAATGATAATTGTTTTTAATATTAGTATACATAGCATTAAAATACAATAACGAAACAGTTCCACTACTTAAAATATAATTACTGTGGGTTGGTTAGGCTCTACACATTCATAATATAAATAAACGTGTAAAGACTAACGATTAAATAAGTTTAACAAACGGACGCAGCTAAAACTGTTTAATTTTCTACACAATAAAACAGAAGCGTTTCTTGTTTGTTTACTTGAGAACATATGGGGCCAGCGTACACAACACCAATTCGGTATCCATTAAAGAAATTCTTTTTAGATTATTTTAAACCTCAAAATTAAGAGAAGCGGTACGTTTTTAGACCATGGGTCTATTTTTCGTCATTAGCCAGCACGATAAGGTTTAAAATGAGGGGTAAATGATGGAATTTGATAAAGGTATAAGGAAGATCTCGTGGAGTGACAGCAAAATTGGCTATAGAAATATTATATTTAGATATTTTATTGCTTTCAAAAATTCTATAGCATAGCACGACTTGTTTCCCCGTGATTTTGATTTCCAAAAATAGACCACAGTCATAGTCATAATCTAGTCCACAAATTCATTCAATTCCTAACCATTCATTTATCAGAATTACTCGATACTTGATCATTCCATTATGATGCCAATCAATCGATAACGGCCGTAAATCGATCTATAAAGGCCGTTCTTACCACAGAATGCTCAAGCCCCTTCTTTAGAAAGAAGAGTTAAAATTCTATATTAGACTAAAAGCTTTCAAATGCCCTTATACTACAAATATGACATATTATGTCTTGCATAGCGGCTAACATGTTACATTGATAGTATTTGATGTCGTGCAATGAAATAATGAAAGAATCCAGATTTCGTAAAGACCGATATACCGAATAATAATTACAGACAGGTGATTAGTTCTGAAAGCACTTACAAATTTCGTGACTGAGATGGAATTCTCGAATATCTTTACTGGAAAATAGCTGTAACTACAAAATGGATCCCTCTACATCCCAACAGCGTATTTCTAACTTCATTCATTATTGTTCACGAAATCTGAAATCATCGTAAATAACAGTTTTTCAAGATGGTACTATGTATTAGAAGTTTGCTGTTATAATTAAGGCTCTGATAATTAAAATATTTTTCATATTTCATTTTAACTTAAACAAGGAATGTAAGCACCCTTCTCGTCTCAAACTACAATATTTCTTAAATCAGAGCCAGTGAAATGTTCTTTAAACCAATATTTTATCGTAAAATTATAAAAGTTTTGCAATTAAGTAATTCATTTTGCATTCCTGAATTGCTGAAATGAAACTTAGAACAGGAATTTAATTCATAAGAGACATGTTGAAATATCTCGTAGCTATTGATTCATTTTTCTGTTAATATTTCAAGAATGTTAACTGCAGTCTGAAAAATGATTCAAAAACTGATATTCCTGTCTATTTTTAGTTAAATTATGTATTTTAGCCGTTTCCACCTACATAATTGTTATTCATCTTAAGTTGGAATATTTTACGAAGTAGGAGGAATGCTGAAATTCATTTCGTTCGTTGTTGCCAGGCAACACAAGCTGTAATTGAAAACTGAGGTCCACGTGTCATTTTAATTACCTGAAATACGCATTATAAATTCTTTGGAGCTGGTTTCCGGACCATTTATCTTTTTGAAACTTTGTAGCAAACAACCTAGACCGTTTTTGTTATGAAATTTATGTTACACAATATAATTAGTTTTTATTCCTCTTTGTCTTTAAGTCTCAGTTTTTGCCTTTCCTATTTTTGCATTGATTGGGGAAATTTTTTCATGAAAGCCTTTTTTTAAAAATTACATTAGGGCGGTAAATGATAAAACCAGTGTTATTAAAGCACTAAGATGCCAAATTATCATATTGTAGTTTAATAAATTATTATATAACTGCGACAATTTTGAAATTATGTGCTTTAACAACGTTCGTTTTACCATTTGTTTTATCTCCACAAAGGCAAATGGTTTTATTTTTTTACATTACTGAGTTTACCTGTTCATGGTTCCTGTAACTACCCTCGGTTCCTTTTAAAGGAAAGACAATTTTTCTCGTGAAAAGTACCTAAATTTTCGCTTTCATAAAATGTTTTCTGAGTGAAGTAAAAAAATAGACTTCCTGTTCGATAAAATTGGGGTATTGCAGATAAGAGTCAAGAACTTTAAAGTCAATGTTTTCCATGTACAGTGTCACTAAAAAGTATGCGAACAAATAAACTGGATCCATTTTACACCCTTTTTCGTTTTTAACAACGAAATGGTAAAATAATAATGGTGACACTGTACGAGTTGTTTCTATTCTAAAGTTGTAAATATGATTTTATCACACTTCTGGGAATGCATTTTATCAATTTGGAATTTAATTTTTCTGTTAAAATGGAAAAAAATCCGGAAATATAATCTGTAAAATGCAGTTGGTTATTGTTGACCAGAGAACTATGTGCTAATGTTTGCTAATCCTTCTAAAGTTTGTAGTCAAAATAACATTTCTTACGGAATTGAGTGTTAGCTGAGTTAGGTAAGATGTTTATAATTTTTTCTATCTAGTGAGGTTAAGTTGCTATGCATTTCAATTTAGATAACGAAACATATTAATGATGTATTTCTCACAAAAAAATGTTAATGTAGTACCCATATCATCCGAAGCTTTACGCTGCTTTCGAACATATCTTTAGTTAAGCTTGATATTCATAGAATAGTGAGGATAAAACGTATCTATGTATCTATTAAGTAAAGATATTATCATTCCCTATAAAACAGCATATCTTAAACCTTATGACTTTGATGATTCTTTTAAAGTAAGATATGATTTTTTTTTTTTTGTGCCTATTGCCTTACGTTTTCCAATACAGTGGTTTCCATACGCGATGCTAGAGGGCAGTTCAAGCTTCTAAGGGCTTTTATTAATCATGTCGCCAATTCTAAAGTGTGGAGATGTCCTTGACCCTATAAACATTTTTTTTTTTTTTTTGCTTTAGAAAAACAGTAATTTTTATAGATAGCATATTTTTTTAATTAACATAACTTACAAAAGGTTATCGTACATAATGTTGCATTCGTACTTATCCTAAAGCGTTAAAATTAACTTTGAAATGCGAGAACCCCTAACAACAAAGTCGATAACGTCCTGGGATTGCGAAAACGCAACCAGGAATGAGAAAATAATAATAATAATTTAAAACTCCTCTCCACGTGCTTGTAAGCTTGTGAAAATTCGTATAATATTAGTTTCAGTTTGCTAAAAAATATTTGCTCAGTATTTTTCACTTATTCCATTCAAAAATGACTGAAATGTTCCAGCAAAAATTAAAATTTCATTACTTTGGTTTCGAAGAGTTTCAAACTTCGGTTCCCTTTTACATAAAAAACAATTTCTCTCGATTTGCATCGAAACTTATTCATACGGAAAGAACTTTATTGGAAGGACAGTTGAACGCCAATTTAATTTATACATTCTCGTTCCTTCCTAAAGCAAAAGGGTAGAAATTCTTTTTTCATGGAATAAATTGAACGGTTTATATTTATTCTGTTGCATTGATAGTTGTTTTCATTGTTAGAACATTGCGTTCCATAAGAGAAACTAATTTTTATGTAACCTAAAAGTTTGAATAGATTGAACGCTTGCATTCGTTTAGAAATTTATAAAAAAATATCTTTGCATCGGTTTCTAATCTTTTATCTTCGTTTCCTATCCAAATACTGTTTTGTTTTCTGAATGTTTACTGCTAGATATGCCCACGCCTTGTTTCAAATCAATATTACTACGCTCCAGTTATTCGGTATTTCCCACGCATGATTTCTAAGGTCTTAAATTACCTCAAAATTGGATTTGGACTCCTTCTGGGAATTGAACTATTTGTTCGTTCACAAATAAACTTTGAATAAGTTTGCAGCGGGAAGCTATTGAATAACAATTACAACAGAATAAAAAGACCGAAAATTTCAAAGCTTTAATGAAATTATGCAAATTTTTTGAATATAATAAGAATACATTATATTAGTTTACTGTATTGAAATAACTACATTCAAGCTTTTTGAAGTCTCTAATCATGTAAAATGTATTACTAATTATGTTTATAAAGTCCTTATACCAATACTGCATACTGAAGTTTTATTTTAAAAAGCGACAGGAAGCGAGAGTTTTTCTGGTTACCTGTACATTGCAACGAATGCTAAACAAATATTCTTAAGGGTAAGCAAGTGCTCATGGTATAATGGTTAGAAAGCTCGCAATGGCGTGCATAAGTTCAAACATTCCGTGTTCAAGTATTAACCACAACTTCATAGAGCTCAAAAAAATAAAACTTTATTGAGAAATCTGTGACGTCCCTTCAACCGACGACTCCGTTGTATACTGAAATTGCACGTTCATTGAGCCAAAAGAAATCAAACTTCATTGAGAGATCTATAACGTCCTTTCAACCGACGACTCCGTTGTATACTGAAATTTCATGTTCATTGAGCCAAAAGAAATCAAACTTCATTGAGAAATCTATAACGTCCTTTCAACCGACGACTCCGTTGTATACTGAAGTTTCACATTCATTGAGCCAAAAGAAATAGAGCTTCAAAAAATAAAAAATAAAAAAATTTTATACGGCAGCCCAAGCTTGTATATCTCTGAAAGTACTTCTTGTTTATTTATAACAGCAAATAGCTTTTAAGGTCAAATACTCAGAGTTGTTCTTTAAAAACGTTCCAGAATAATTTTTGTTTCTTTTGTTGAGTGAGTATAGGTTCTAGAATGTTACATAATACTGTAAAACCCTTCAGTAAGAGATTAAAATATGTGAGGTAAGCATTTTGAAAATGGTGTCTTTATAATGTATTAATTAATGTATGAAAGTACTATGAATGTGAGCTATGATGTTAAAATAATTGAAATCTTTTTTTCAACAAAAGTTTTCTTCTCATGCATGAAGGTATCTCTTTGCGCATTTCGTGTTTATCGCTTTCTCCCACGCATTTAGCAGAAAAAAGAAAGACAAATTTATTTTTAAAGTCTTGAAGTTTTATGTCTCTATAAACAAAAATAATTAAACCTGATGGAGATAATAAAATCAGGAAACGAAGCTGTCTTCTACTATTATCCTATGTTCATTATTTATGCCAAAGCAAGCATGCATGAGACAATATCAATAAATAAATAAATAAACTCACAAATGTAACAATAATTCGTCCCTTCACCTACTCCCCAAAAACATCAAAGAGTTCTAGTATAATTGTTCTTGAGATCTGTAAAACAGTCTTCGTTGTGATACTCTGCGACTGCAAAAAATATAAACATTGCAAAAACTTTTGCGGTTTTTTAAAATTTGTGTTCCAAACTTATAAAATTTATAAAATGTAACTTGTTGGTAATGAAACTTGTAAAAGAATGTTTTCCCATTTTTCTTCAATACTATATTTGGAGTCTAATTATATGTAACAAAAAATTGTTCTTTTTTTTTTTTTTTTTTTTTTTGAACATATATCTAATAAAGTGGTTAATACTAGACTTTCTTTCAATTAACAGTTCAGAAAAATCAAAAGAAGAAAGAAAAACATATTGATATCCGTACACCACACCGGTCAACCAAATATGGCCAACTATTAGTTGCGATCAACGCAGTTAAGAATAAGATACCACATTGCGAACTCAAATTAAAGTTACCAGTTGTGGCATTTTTTACTTTGGATAGAATTATTTAAATCAAAACTCTGTTTTTTCTATATTCTTAGCGAAGTCCTCGCGGAATCCTACGATTCAAAGGAAACGCTCGTTAAAAAACGCTGCTTTATTGTACGCAAAAATAAATTAGTAAACAAGTAAAATAGTAAATTAGTAATAAATTAGTAGTTAACACAGCATAAGTAAGCGAATAGCGTACAAGTGGAAAGCACGAAAAAAATCTCTATGGACCGGTTTTAAATTTCTCACTGGCAAATAAATAAGACGCTTAGTAAGTTTGCTGTACGTGCGCTAAGATTGTGATTTTATTGTAACATGTATTTTATCATTTCCGCTTTTCAAAGAACTGATTTAAAACTGATCATATAACATCACTTACATGTCTAATTTATACTTTCTGCTGAAGTTCACAAAACTCTACTTATTAGAAATGAACCAATCAAATGAAGCGGACGATTTAATAATCTTCTCCTCCAACCAATAGTACGAAACTCATTAAATCAAATTTACTTGCGATATACCTTGAGGTTGCAAATTCCGATTTCCTCATAGCAGAGAGGTTCAACGAAACATAGAAATTCAATATGAAACGCATTGAATGCAAATATCACACAAATAATTGCATTGAGATGCTCTTTAGAAAATAATTTGGCTCATAGAGAAATATTTTGTTTTATAGAACAATATGTTTTCGTCGTTCAGCTCGTATGCGCAAAAATATGTATGTAACTTGGGGAATATGGAAGTCTCCTGTACTTCAAAGAACCTAATAAATAGTCCCGTAATTCAGTCACTAGCTGTTAATTTATATACATATTGTGTTTATGTTGTAAAATATTCGTTGCAATGCGCAAAATAAATCATTTTTAATAATTTGCACGTTCACAAAGTTCACATTGTTCTAATTGGTTAACTGTTCAATGCAAAATATAACATTTTCTATATTATGTAAGACGAAACGTTTTATTTCCTTATTATTTAAATTTTCTTTTTTCAATATGGGTGCTGCTGTGGCCATTTTGTACAAAGGGATTGTGCTTGTTAAAGTTTCTCAGTTGGTCACTTGGAATGATGCGCAGTGGCTAATCTGCTAAATCTAGTTTGACAAAATTCAAAACTGCATCATCCTTATTTTTTAGTTATTTTTTTCTTTGGTAACTGAAATACCTATAAAGCAATAACCTATGTCTTATCCAGAAGGTTGGTGACTAAAATGTTGCCCGTTAGGGGGTTAAAGTTCTCATATCCCAATATTCTAATTTGTGATCTTTCAGAAGAGAAAAATGTTATTTGTTGTCTGTTTCCTTTCAAAATATATCTGTTTCCATATTGTGGTATTCAAGGTTTACATTGTTTCTAAGTTTCGTATTTTGAATGCGAGTTTTAAATATATTTTTTACTATTTGTAAAAGATGTGAATTTTATACCATTTCATTAAATGAATTTCTTCTTTTCAGGGATCATAGTGGTTCAAGTCAGTAAAGCATATTATATTTTATTACCCCACCCCCTTTTTCCGTTACTGATTTTTTTTTTTTAATGTTATCGTTAGCTATTAAATTTATTTGAAAAAGTTATTTCTCGGCCTTTGGCAACTACATTCTAAGAAATATGACAGGCGGCTAAACATAGGGCATCCACTTTTACTCATCTGCCGCTTCATTGGTTAAATTCTACTGCGTCATAAATCTTATGACGTCAGCGCAAATGAAGAGAACCGAAAGCTGTACAATTTTAGAATGAACGTGTTTTTCGTTGCAAGATACTAAAATATATTAATTTATTTATAAAAATAAATATTACAACAACATATTATTTTCAAATCAAGAATACGTGAAGGGGACAAAACATGAATTTTTCGAAATGAAAGACATACTATATGTCTAGAAAAAAAATTTGAAAAAGCATTTAACTTTAAAAAGGCGATATATTTTATGAACTTTGTATGAAAATAGTTGGATCTGTGATTTTTATTTTAAAATGTTTATATGTCTCGTTTAACTCGCGTTGCAATTTCTGAGAAGGTGAGACATCCATTATGGGGAGAAACCCCACGGCTCCCCTCAATCACCAATCTCACTTCCAAAAACATTTACATGTGAAGGTATCCATTGAAGAGTCATTGTTTGATTTTTACTCAAAGAATTTATTAGAATTTTTTAAAATTGCTTTTAGGTGTTTAGTAAAATAAAACTTTTCGAGAAGCAATAGCGTTATTTACCGGTTTCCTAAAACTTTTAAGCGCAGGTAAAACAAACACTACAGATTTTCAACATTCAACGCGTACTCTAATGTACTGTGAAAAGTGGTAGACACGTGTTTCGGGGCTTATATGGAGTCCCTTTTCAGTGCTTAAAATGTGAACTTTTGGATGAAAAGATATCTATTAAAATGAAAAAGGGGTTCCTTGTACCCCCGAAACACCTGTCTGCAATTTTTATTTCCTTTTTTTTTTTTTTGGTTTCATTGCGTTTAATGGTTTTTATTTTGTAATTTAAACTTTTTTCATACTTTAAATCAATTTTGTCAAATTGTATGCTGGCCGTTTTTTTTTTTTGTAATGTATAAACTGAGTGTTTATGTTGAGCGGTACTTATCCCTGTATAAGTGCGTAATGAAAGGGGGTACGGGTGGTTGAAACCTCTATATGGGACTTCATAAATGATGTCATGCTTTTTCCGATATATTTGACCCCCTTCTCCCCTTTGTCACAAAATGTCAGACTTCAACGAGCCCACCCCTTCCCCTTTGTCACATATCACGCTATATTGTATAAGCCTGATGTCACACTTCTTTTTACCCCTCCCCTTGTCACTCTTCGTCACAATTTCACGAACCCCCCTCCCCCCCTCGAAGCGTGACATCATTTATGAATGATCCTTACGAAGAATTAATACGTTATTTAGTTTAAGAGTTAAAAATATCCATTAGCCCATTGAAATCTGAATATTGCTTTTCATAGAATCTTTTATCACATACAGGAGCACATGGGTACTTTTCAGTAAAAGAAGAAAAAGAAACTGATATTTTCAAATTTTTTGAAACAGTATAATATACTGAGGAAAATTATATAACTACGTAAAAAAAAACCCTTCCCCCACACATAATACGTACGTGCTATATTAGCTCAAAAAATCTTACAAGTGATTAAATGAAAACGCTCAATATACAATTTAATGTGACACACTGTTATATCACTACTAGGAGCCCATTTTTTCCAAAAGCATTGCTCTGAGTTTTTCAGAGCGCAAAATGTTTTGCTTCTCGCCAGACAGAAAAAAAAACGCATAGATATGTGTATGAAAAAGATAGATAATACATAATTTGTCAAAGAAATATCGGGAATTATAAATTTTAAAAAATTCAAAATTTTTTTTTTTTTAATTTTCGGTTTTTTAAAATGTTTAGAAAATTCGGAGAATTTGAGATCAGAATCACCCATACGAGAGCACAGAAGCAGTCTCTACTAACATTTCCATTATTCGCCTTTTAAATACCTAGATTTTGTAACAGAACAAAATTCGGCGCGCAATTAAGCATGTAATACCGCCCTCGACATGACGTCATGTTCCTTAGCGAATGAAATATCAGATGAGTAAAAGTGGATGCTCTATGTTTAGCCGCCTGTAAAATATGAGACTAGATTATCAGAAGAAACTACGTTGCTATTGAAATACAATCCAATAATAGAATCCAGTTTTTCAGACAATAGTTCCTATGAAGATCTTAGTGACTGATGCTTTTATTTTATGAAATTTTATGTTTACTATTAATATATGACCACACTAAAACGTAAACCTCGGTTTGACAAACAAAAGTATTTTTGTCCAGCTAAATTCGTCAATTCGACCACTGTCCGACGGTGTTTGACTGACGTTTTGGGTTTTGCCAATGTTGCTGGATCTAATGTATGATCGGAAGTAATTCCTTACTAGCTTATTCAATCATTTCTTTCCATTAAAAATGTTCAACTGTGTTTTAAAATTAAGAGTAACGTAAATTTTTATTATTTGCTTAACATATGAGTAATATGTACAATTTTGAATCAAATATAAACAAGACTTTTGTCCTAAAGCGTTTAATATTGAAGTGTGAAGTTTCTTGCTCCGCGACGTGTTAGGGGGGAGGGGAGTTAGAGAAGCAGGGGAAGCTACCTCGCTCGTTGTGAAGATGTCTGAGCAGGAGGTTACCTCTTCAATTGCGCAACATATTGTAATTAAATTTCTTGCCAGAAAAGGTATAAAATCAGCAAATATCCTGAAAGATTGTAAAGTTCAAGGATGAAACACTTTTACGAGCTAGAGTCTTTCCATGGCATAAATTATATTAGTGTAGGAAAACGAGAGTCGTGATCGCTGACCCAGCACGAATGTCACTAGCGGGGCTTGTTGCGCCTCGATTTTCGTGCATGCTCGCAGAACAATTAATGCGACATTTTAAGTGAGGTTTAGACTAGCATATCGTCACGAATGACGCGACCTACCGACAAGGGAAGAACTTTCTCGTGAAAATGCTCATCCTCATACAGCAATCCTGAGCAGAGAAAAAAATGGAGCAATTGAGATGGGAGACGCTGGAGCATCCTCCCTACAACCCAGACTTGTCGCCCTGCGAATTTCATCTACTTGGTCCCCTCAAGAAAGCCCTGGAGGAGAAAAGATTCAACCACGGTCAGGATTCTCCCACCGATTGCGCCACGATCAATCGGTTGGAGACACGACTGACTGCTTTCTTCGAAGAGGGCATATCAAAATTACCTATGCTTTGGGGAACATGTGTTTCGAAATCAGTGGATTATATAGAAAAATAAGCTACTACTCTTTTTTCTTCCAGTTCAAATTTAAAAAATTAAAATTAAAAAGTCTTTTTCATAGTTGATTCACCTAATATTTTCTTAATTTAGTACCTTTGAAAAATACGTTTTGTGCTTATTATCATAGAATCGGTTCAAGTATCTGATTGTTGTCTGAACCATTAAGTACGTTCCAAGATTCAACAGGCAGGATTCAACTTTTTTTTTTTTTTTTTTTTTTGCGTGTGTTCGAAAAAATGTATTGGGTTGGCATATTTAAATTCTATCTTTTGAACATAAATCTGAGTTTATTTCTGGAAGTTAAAAATTAAACTGTGAAAAGTGTCCCCAGGACGTCTTAATTGCAAATCTTTTTGAATAAATAACATATTTTTAACTGAATTAATCGACAATTAAATCAATTAGAACTATCTGTATCAGTTTTATTTTCAATGCATTTTTAACTATTTATATATAATAAATTAAACTTTAATTTAAGCTTTAATAATTATAAAATATACCCTTTATTTAAGACTCTGTCCAGAAATTTAAGAAACAAGTTTTCCCTCCCAAATTGTGACTATTTCTGCAGAACAAACTCAGTATTTTTGAAAACATTGAAAAAATGCCTAGGGATAAATTTTAAATGTTGGAGAATGGCGATTTCTCTAAATTATTTCTTTTTGTCAGAAAATGTACGATAAAGCCTTCTAGTAATCGATGGAACTATTTTCCTTAAATTCTAATTAGAATTTAAATACTTATTGCATGGGAAAATATGTCATCCAATATTTCCGGAGGAAGCGCATCGTTCAAGCAAGAAAATAAAAATCCAAATCAATAAATTTAATTATTGCATTGAAAATACAAACGAATACTTATGCTGAAAGATGAAACCTGGGAATGTAGAATAAAGAAGAAGATAAATGCCCTTAAGTGAAATTTAGTTGTTCACTTTCCTGGGAAATATCATCAGTCACTTGATTTAGTTTTCCAGTTTTTTGATTTATTCAAGAATAAGAAGCCATTAATTTTCGGGAGGTACAATACGTTGAGGTGAATGTTGAGATGAAATGAAGTAGAAAATTGATTTGAATTCTCCCGAAAGAAAATTTCGCGTTTCGTTAAAGCAATTGCGGCCATTAATCATCTAGAACGTGTATCTGGCAGACTGCAACGTTGGGGTTCCTTAATTTTGGATATAGAAAAGTTTGTAATAAAATGAAATGTAGAGCAGCTAACTTTTATGAGTTTATGTTTACAGGCTGTCCGTGCTTTGTTGAAGGTTTTGAAAAGGAGGTCGCAAATGAAATACATTCGCGAAAAATATTTTATCCAAATGGAAGTTTTACTTTATTTTGTCGCTGTTAAAGCCCGAACTAATGACAAGAAAATTTTCAAGAGAATTTAATTTTTTAAAAGACATTCATTCAAAGTCAGTATGGAGTTTAAACAAATAAGTAAATGAAATTATTATATGTAAAAAAAAATTCTCAGTAATCTTCCCTTTCTCTTATAATATAATACAGGAGGAACTCAAACAGAAATGAATTTAATAATACTTTTTTAATGATCAAAAAATAAAGTTGTGTAATAATATTAGTAAAACAAATATTACGTAGTTGTTACATTCCCCTATTGAACAAGCAGTAAAAGACTAGCATTGATGTGATATTAAATATTGTTTATTTCTCACATTTGCACTCAAACTCTAACAGGTATGCGCTGATGGTTATTTTGCTGTTCAGCAAGGATCTGGTGAAGAAATCCATTTAGTGAACGTTGCATGCATAATAAAACATCAAGATAATTACAATTTTTGGAATATATGAAATCCTAGACATGAGGATCAATCACAATGCTTCGACTGAAATTACTTGCAGTGGATAGTCATTTTTATTTAGAGCGAGAACAGAAGTTGAAAGTCTCGCTGTCATACTCAAATTCTCACATTTAACAATTTCCGGATAACTTGTTCATACTTTCTTTATTAGCACTTCTTATTGTTAAGTATATTTTCTTTCTTGTATTTTATTTTTCATAAGCTTTCTTTTCTTGAAGCAAATATTTCTTATAGCTTGAAAGTTCTGAATCTACATGTTTTTTAATTCGTTAATTGGGTACTGATATATTCATTTTGTGAAAAATTATCTTATGTGAACAGCTCGTTTTTTTTTTCTTTCTTTTTTTGTTCTTCTTCGTCTATTTTCATTTCGCTAGCACTTCTACAGTATTTAAATTAAAAAAAAAAATCTTAATGCTTTTCTTATTTTTTATCAATTTTGTTTTCCATTTTTACCTATGTTTTTATCATAAATAACGTTTGATTTCATTACTGAATCTATTCCTTATCTTTAACGTTTTCCTATAAAACTTGACGATTTCCCCCTCAGAACTATCTTTTTCTTCGTAGATACAGTTCTATTACGGTTTCTTTGCATGAATTATTTTTTTTTAATTATTTCAATATACTTCTATTATGGCTCTATGTTATGTATTTCCCCTCCTTCATTTTATTCCAGATCTCACTTATTTGTTGTGTGCGTGATTTACTGTATTCAAGTTTATTACTTCACTTGTATTCTTAATCTTATTCATGCTTCGAAAACTTTTCACTTATTTATTTATTTTTATATACATTCATCCATTTTGTTTTCAATGCATGCATTCTACCATCTATATTAATTATAATTTCACCTCATTTTTTCTTCCTACGCTATAATTACAAACTTTTATGTCTTCTGATTCCTAACTTATCATTACTTTTTTAATTTCCTTCTCCTTTTAAAATCATTTTTTAATTGGAAGCCTTATATATTTTCGTCATCTTACTGCATCGCTCTTAGTCTGCTGCACTTAGTTTTTCTTGTTTTCTATTTCTTGTTCCATTATGTTCTCTCACATTTCTCTTTTTTCCAACCTGCTTCCCTCTTCTTTCTCTCAAATATTTTAACTGTATATACTTCTCAATTTCTTTTAGTATTCGGTTTTACTATCTTACATTTGTTTAACTTATACTTTTCTTTAACGTTGTTCCTTTTTTCCATTTTGTACGTTTTATTCTCATCGCGTTCTTTTCTTTTTTTACGCTCTTTTCTCTTGATTCATTTTTATCCCTTCGCAATCTTAAACTTTTCTTCAATCTTTATTAACTTTCAAATTAAAAATCACCATATGCGCTTTGCTTAGGACCCTTTTCCTTTATGTTTCATTTCTTTAAATAGTTCTCCTTTTTCCTATGTCCATCTTTCCTTCTGTGTTTCCCTTGTTTTCCTCTTCGATTTAAATTTTTGTAATTTTGTTTTACAATATTTGTTTGACTCATTTGCTAGTTCATTATTCAATTCAAAATTGTATCGAATGGTTAATTTCTTAATGATTAATTTCCTATTATATTCGGTTTCTCGTATTTTCAAAAATAATTTTATTATAACGATGTATATTTTATTTACATTGCTTGTGTAACTTCATTTTTATTTTACTCTGATCACTTTTTTATTACCTTCTTCCCACTTGTTTTCTTTTTTTCAGAAGCAACCCGGGTTTTCTTTGCATACAGCCACGGGTAACCTCTGTCCCTTAGAAATGCGGATGCTCCGTGGCAGGCAAAATATCCACTTAACATATATTTCGGGTTAAGAAGATCAAGTTCGGATTTTTTAGGTTTCTGCTCGGAATCCTTTTTTGGCTTCTTTTTCACTTCCTTTCCCTTCTTTTCTTTAGCTTGATTTTCAGGTTTTTCAGATTTCCCTTTGGAACCCTTTCTTGGTTGCTTCTTCTTCAGTTCCTTTCCTTTCTTCCTTTCTTCAGTTTGCTTTTCAGAAACTTTCCGTTCGGAATCCTTTTTCGCTTTCTTCTTTTTCACTTTCTTTCCTTTCTGCTTTTCTTCAGCTAGTTTTTCAGGTTTTTCGGAACTCTGCTCGGAATCCTTTTTTGGTTGCTTCTTCTTCACTTTCTTCTCCTTCTGCTTTTCTTCGACTTGCTGTTCAGTTTTTTCAGATTTCTGTTCGGAATCCCTTTTTGGTTGCTTCTTCTTCACTTTTTTTCCTTTCTGCTTTTCTTTAGTTTGCTTTTTCGGTGGCATAACAAATCTGTTAGGAAGTAATAAACTAGTTGTTACCCTTTTGGTAACGATGAAAAGTCAAATAAAAACAATAATTCTCAAATAAAAAAATGAAAACACCTATTACAGTAAAATAACAATTAAATCGCAGCTACCAAAAATATCATTAGACTCTTCTAATAACGGTACGCCTATCAAACAAGCTGTTCTTCAACAAAAGCTTTTCACTTTTGGAGTGATATCTCATTCCCAACTTTTAGTGTGTTTTCATTTCGAAGGCGACAAAAACAATGATCCTCTCTTCTCTTATCTGCGCAAGCGCAGTGCATGTTTTTCAAAGCAAAAATTATTGGAAGTATGGTGTATGATGGCCACCCTTCGTCCCCCAACCGAGCTCCTGGCAGCCATAGAGACGCCTGAAAACTTTAATACTCAACACCTAATTAGAGCCTAACTGGTTTTCTTAACAAGCGGAAGGAAAGACAGATTCGCAAGTCCTTTCCTCCGATAATGACAATTTAATCAAAGTTATTTTATATATATATTTAAATGTAACTATGTCTAATATTTAATCTTTTATAGTTAAGTGTTCAACAATAAATGTTGGTTAGTATAAAGGAATCCTCGTACTCATTATTTTGGAATACTTAATGTGAAAGAACATAACGCATCTCTCAGCTCTACATGAACAAATTACTACCCACTGCCTACCGTAAGTTAAAAGAGACAAGGTAAGAAAATTCAGCTCTTACCTAACAATAATAACTCTTTATCAACTAACAAAAATACGATATGCGCTTGCGTAGATGAGAAAAGACAGAAATATTGTTATTGTCGCTTTTGGTGTAAAGCACTCTTACAATAAAAATTTCGTCTTTAGCAAATTGATTGGGACTCACTAATACTAGTAACGTATCTGCCGCGGATACAGAAGGTCCCGGTTTCCAATCTCGGTGTTGCAGTTGTTGAAATGAGAAACAACGAGGTGAAGTGGTTGCTGTGACTATAGAGTAAAGATAAAACTACACTGAACGACAGGGTTACATTTAGACTGTCAACATGAAAAAGTTTCCGACTACAATTATGAGATCATTTGGCCAGCTGAACAGATTACCTTTCAACAATGGTGTTTCTCGCTAATTCAGTTAATCAGATAGCATTTAATTCCACCGCGATGTCAATAAAGATGCCATCACCCCTTCTTTTCGGACTACATGGTTTCATGTTGACGCGTAGTTGAGTTTTGTCACGTCCGTCTCATACACTGTTAAAAGTTTCCGTAAGAAAATAGTAAAATCCCCATTTATTTGATTTTTATTTTACCATATTTAATTACAACTTACTCTCTTTCTCATTTAACCTAGTTCTTTATTGTTTCAGATATGCCTTTTTCAATTGTTAATACATCTTTATTCACTCATTCCTTTACTAACTCACTCCTTCATTTGTTCATTCACTCATTCAAGTATTTATTCATTCCCTCATTGATTTATCATTCTTTCACTCACTCATTTATTCATTGAGAAATATGCTTAAAAATCCAGATCAAAAAATTTCATTGGAAAATAGGCTAGTTAATTCTGGATGAACTAGGTATCTGTAATGTTCTACGTCATAAGATCTTTTCAATAAAGTATGCTCCAAGCATATCCGTCTTAGATCAGAATTTATATAGGATTGAAATTTCCCCATAAGCGGTAATGTGAGTTTTTTTTTTTGAACTGATCAAAATTGAACAAAATTTGTTCACATCAAAAAATCCCATGCGGGCTACTTCCAATAAGCTTGGACAATTGTTTACTTCGATCCAGGGTACATAATTTACTTCACATTCCCCCCCCCCCCCCCCCATTGACGCTAATGTTAAAATTTTTTGAACTCTTCAAAATTTAACGAAAAATTGTTCAAATCAAAAAATAAGATATATAAATGAAGTGTCCTCGCCGATATCGTTCGAATGCAAAAAAACATCCAATCCGAAAACTCCCCTCAACGTTGAAGTGGGACGAGACAGACAGACACGCACACACATTTTCCCCATCTCAAAACCTTACTTTCACATTTTTAGCCTACTTTCCCGTAAAAGTAAAAAAAAATAATGATAAAGCATGAAAGAAGGCTTAATGTATCGTGAAAATATCGTTAAAAATCAAGAAAAGTCAAAAATAAGTGAAGTAATTAAATAAAGATTGAAAAATAAAAAATTTGAAAGTAGGGTATTGAGATGGGGAAAAAGTGTGTCTGTCGGTCTGTCGGTCTGTCTGTCGGTCTGTCGATCTGTCCCCCCCTAATAACTTTTGAACGACTTGTCCGATTGGAAAAATTCTTTTTGCATTCGAAAGATCTCGGCGAGGACATCTCATTTCTATATTTTACTTTTTGATTTGAACAATTTTTTGTTCAATTTTGAACAGTTCAAAAAATTTTAACATTAGCGCCTATGGACAAAATTGAAGCAAATTCTGTAAACTCTGGGCAAGAGCCAAGTTCCTATTGCAAGCTTATTGAAAGGATTTCGCGGCGTGAAATATTGATTTGAACAGTTTTTGTTCATTTTTGAACAGTTCAAAAAATTAACACAGAGCTTACGGGGAAATTTCAACCCTATATAATTCCTGATCTAACGGACCGATTTGCTTGGAACAAACTTTATCGGAAAGCTCTTATAACGTAGAACATGTAGAAATAGAAAGTTTATCCAGAACTTATGAGCCTATTTTGCTATGAAATTTTTTGATCGGGATTTTCAAGGATATTTCTCAGTGACTCAATGAGTGAAATAATGAATGAATGAATAAATTAAAGAGTGAAAGAATAAATCAATGAATAAATGAATGAGGAAAAGAATGAATGAATAAATTATTGAATAAATGAAAATATAAATAAATGAGTGAATAAATACATGAATGCGTAAATGAATGAATAAACACTTGAATGAGGTAACGAATGAATGAATAAATGCATGGCTGAATAAATGAAAGAATGAATGAGTGAGTGAATGAATATGTATTATCCGTTGAAAAAGGTATATTTTCAATAATTAGAACTAAAGATAAATAAGAAAGAGAGAGAAAGAGATAGCTAGATTATAAATTTGAATTTGGTGTATACGGGAAAGTAGGCTCGTATAGTTCTAGACGGAACTTCTTGTTTTATTTTTCATTCTTTATTTTATTTCTTGACTTATTTTTGGCTTTCTTCATTTTTAAGGCTATTTATGATGCATTAAGCCTTCTTTCATATGTTTTAAATTTTTTTAAAACTTTTACAGGAAAAAAGGTTAAAAAAATAAATAAAAACATGCATAAACTAAATTTGAATGCGCCACAGATCATGTCTGAAATTCTTATTTTACACTTTTGTCTTTAAAACTTTTGATATTTATCGGTTATAGAGAGTGTTCGATGCCTGCATTTCGATTTCTCATGTACACAAACGTTAACCATTTTGGTCATCATATTGGTCGCTACTTAGGGATAAGTAACTCTAAAATCAAACAAACCACTATTAACAAATTGTAAAAGTTTGAAGGAAAAAAAAGCAGCACTTTTTTTGTTATTTCAAGTAAGTTGCCTAACCCCGAATGTAACGTGTTGCGTACTTGTTAGCAAGCTTACCTTCAAGGTCTTTAACAAGCTCATAGTACTAAAGCTATTTTCTCCAAATTTGCGATTCTCTATAAGGACCTCTTTATCTTACTGCAAAACATAATGTCTGATGTTTATTTTAATTTTGTTTGGTGAATTAATTTTAATTTAATACCCATATTTGCATAAAATTCTACTTTCTTTTATTCCAATACAAAATCATCTCTTCATATTTCGCAATACATTACAACTTTTTCATTTCGTTCAGGGTTTTTTCAAATCAAGAAACAAGAAAATAGCTATTTCGAGGAATTGTCAAATATTTTGTAATCAAAGTAAAATTGCTCTTAACAACTAACTGCTACAAATAAATGTTCTTCGTGAAAACCGGAGCAAAGACAAGTCGTAAGTCCTGGAAGTGGGTCATTTCTTGGAAGATTTCTTCTTCGGCTTTGCCAAGGGCCAGGGCAAGCCCCGGGCATTGAGGAAGCTGGAAGCGTCGAAACACATGTAGTAAGCGTTCTGCATCGCTGAGGGACCAAGGAGGTCGGGTTTTGGACGAATCACAAGCTTTGCCTTCTTGCCTTTCTTCTTGGACATTTTGCTTTATTACAAAGACATAAAACTATTTATCAAAGAAATTTTACTTACTTGATATTAACATTTTTACCGACAGATAGCCTATTAATCGGCTTTTTGTTACCGATGCTACCGACCGATCGCCTATTAATCGGCTTTTTATCGCCAACGCCTACGGACCAATAGCCTAATAATCGTTTTTTTCTCCGGACTACCTAAAAATAGCCAATCAATCGGTTTATTGTTAGTATTGAGTTACAGGAGAAGCTATGGCTGAGGCGGCCGGTGGGCATGCGTATGCTGTTGAACCACTAGCGGTCGGTAAAGTGTTAAGATATGTTTCAAAAGTACACACTTTACCATTTGTTGAGAAAAAATCAATGTTATAATCAATTAAAAGGCATAAATTACAATAAGGCTGCAGAAACGTATTTTAAGGTTAGCAAAGAACCCTATTATTAGCTTACTTTCCCGTAAAAGTAAAAAAAATATATATTAAAGCATGAAAGAAGGCTTAATATATCGTGAAAATATCGTTAAAAATCAAGAAAAGTCAAAAATAAATTAAGTAATTAAATAAAGATTGAAAAATAAAAAATTTGAAAGTAATGTTTTGAGATGGGGAAAAAGTGGGTCTGTCGGTCTGTCCCGCCCCCTTAATAACTTTTGAATGAATTGTCCGATTCGAAAGATTCTTTTTGCATTCGAAAGATCTCGGCGAGGACATCTCATTTCCATATTTTCTTTTTGATTTGAACAATTTTTTGTTCAATTTGGAACAGTTCAAAAAATTTTAACATTATCGCCTATGGGTGAAAATGAAGCAAATTATGTAAACATTGGGTACAAGATCCAAGTTCCCATGAACAAGCTCACTGGAAGAAGTTCTTGGCTTGAAATATTGATTTGAACAATTTTTGTTCATTTTTGAACAGTTCAAAAAAAATTAACATACCGCCTACGGGGAAATTTCAATCCTGTATAATTCCTGATCTAACGGACCGATTTGCTTGGAACAAACTTTATCGGGAAGCTCTTATGACGTAGAACATGTACAAATAGAAAGTACATCCAGAACCTAAGGAGCCTATTTTCCTATGAAATGTTTTGATCGGGATTTTCAAGAATATTTTTGAATCAATGAATGATTAAATGAATAAGCAAAAGAATGAATGAATAAATGAGTGACTAAACACATGAATGACTTAATAAATGAATGATGGAATGAATTTGCTATTAACCGTTGAAAAAGATATATTTGAAGCAATTAAGAACTAAAACTAAATGAGAAAGACAGAGAGAGAGAGATAGCTAGATTATAAATTTGAATTCGGTTTATACGGGAAAGTAGGCTCGTATAGTTCTAGACGGAATTTCTTGTTTATACATGAAATTGTGAAGTTCGGAGTGTTACAAATCCGAAGAGTTTCAAAAATCTTACTTCCTGCACAAAAAAAAAAGCACGAGTACAATTCTTTGTGATTGGTTAGAGTGCACGTAACTTGATTAGTGTTTTAGTCATTTGAATTGAAGGTGCAGCAACATACACGAAATATCAGCTTGCCCTAATGATACGCATCACACGCCCTAATGGTCCAAAAATACAAAACATGTTTGAAAACCATGTGTGAACTACGCTTTGGAAACAACTTGGATGTGAAGATATTTAAACGGTTATTATATTATTTGCAAGTAGTTTTTGAAATTAGCTTGAAGTTTCATGGGCGAATTTAGACCTCAGACCCTGCCGAGGTAAGTATATTTTAATTTGCTGTAATTGAGTTGCACCGTTTTAGAAAGTATTATAAGCAATCTTAAAAAGGCTAGGAGGGTGATCCCTAACTACTAGTTACCTTAACTACTAGTTAACTAGTAGTTAACTAGTAGTTAACTACTAGTTGTAACTACTTTTGTTTTGAACTAGTTAACTACTAGTTAAACTACTTTTTTCCCAACTACTAGTTGCAACTACTTTCAAAATTCCAACTACTTTCGAAAAAAAAAAAATTTTTAATCTATTTTTTGAAAAAAAAAAACTTTTTTAAACATTAAAGTATTTAAATTTTTAGCTTATGAATATTGCTCACACAAATGTATTTTTTATATTATGTAAAATAATGAAAAGGTCGACAGGGTGGCGTAGTGGTAAGACGCAGGTCTCGTATGCCCAAGATCGCTGGTTCAAACCTGGCCAAGTCTTTTCAAGATGCAGAAAATCGTCTGCGTCCATGTCGTATGATTATGAGGCATGTTCAGATAAATTAAATTCCTAGTGCAGATTGCATCAACGAGAGCTTAGTGTGCCTCATCTAGGGGAAACTAAGCGTCAAAAAAATTGCGGCAATGGTGCCACACTCATTGTGGTGCCGCTGAAATAGTTGGTACCAATCTGGTACCAACCTGGGGACGCACTAGGTCTGCAATGGTTGATGAATAATACTGCTCCCCCATTAGAAAGAAAAAATATATAATGAAAAAGTACTCATAAAAAATCATAATATTTATTGCAGTATTTACGCAAATTAGAAAAAGCTTTCTAATATAATCAATAAATAGCGCCCGCACCAGCACAATGAAGTTTCATTTAAAGACCAAATCTTCATTATAGGTAGTGGTGTAGTCGAGGGTGGACGCAGGGGGACGGCGTCCCCCAACCTTTTTATTTTAATGCAAGCGCCCCCCCCCCCCCCAAACTTTTAGCATTTTAACATAAGCGTCCCTCCCCCCACTTTTGATTCCAATTGCTTATCTTCTTATGCAGAAGCGTCCCCCCAACTTTTTTTTCACGACTACACCACTGATTATGAGGAAGCTTTACCTCTACTCCAATACCATGCATGCGTTTGGGATACCATAAAACACAAAAAAAAAAGAAAAAATACTGATTTTTAGGATTTTTTAGAAGAAAATACTGATATTTATAATTTTCTTTTTAGAAAAAATACTGATCTTCATAATTTTCTTTTTAGAAAAATTAATTTTCTTTTAGACAAAATATTGATTTTTATGATTAAAAAAAACTATTTATATTATGAAAATATAGATATTTTTTATTATAAATTTTAATATATTCTGGGAGCGGATCAGTCGGTAGAAGCGCGGTTCCCGCAGAACACCGAAAGTGAAGCAACATTGACTGAGATCAGTGTTTGGGAGGGTGACAACCTCTTGCGGAACGGTCTCTCATCTGGGAGCTGTCCAAATCAATAAGAGACCTTTCAAATTGGCGGAAATCCGACTCCTGCCTACAAGGGCCCGTTAGATTCAGAAACAGCGTACCCATTCTTAATCGCCGCGTGCGAGGACACGGCGACAACAACAATATATTCTGAGTTCAAGTAATTCATTAGAATTTTAACTCACTATATGGTAGAGTTAATTCCTCTGGTTCTCTAGGGAAAGGTGAAATAACTTCGTTAAGGTGTCAAAGTCTGACATTTTATCAGAGAACATTAAGCTCTTGATGTTCATTGGGGATTGTTAAATTGACTAGAACCAGCCTAGCCGGGCCCTGTGCCTGTTGCTGGTCGTCACTTTTGTATTTGTATAAGTTTTTGGACATGCTGACTACAGCATTTAAGCCAAACTTTTAGAAAGGATTTTTTTCTACATTTGGAATAGTGCAATAAAAATTTAGAAACAGATTGGGGGTTGATAAAGCATCAAAACTGGTATTCTTGATGAAACACCTAAATAGTAAAAATGATTAAGCTGTAGTAAACAGTTTATGTGATATTTGCCAACTCTGTTTATATATTCAAAACATTTGTATGTACTCAAAAAATTATAAAAGTACAGTCAGCTTATTTGTATATATTCAAGAAATTATAATACATTTAATCCTGAAATATAAGTTTTCACTTCTGTTTCTTGATGTTCTGTGTTTATTAAACATACATTGTTTATATAATATAATTAATTAATAATTTTGAACTAGTAATAAATAATTATTTCAACTGAAATACCTTAAAATTCTTTGAAGACTTAACTAATTAGTTGAATTTGTTACTGTATTTCTGTGCGCATACATATTTTGCTTAAAAAATCCAAAAAACCTGATTTAAATTTTAAAAAATACTATTTTTCTATTTAAAAAAAATAAAAATAAAATCACTACCCCTGCCTTTAACACAATCTGAAAGAATATAATCTAAATTCTAAAGCATGCGTGTTACAAACACATTTTGTTAATGAATGTTGTCTTTATTCATATTCTCTTTATATATTAATTGTTCAGTGTTATTTGGAAATATTCAATATTTAAATGTTTTACAGGAATTTCTTTAAAATTGTTTTAATGATTAAAAGTAATATTGAGTTGAATTATTAGGATTAAATATTTAAGAACAAGCTTAAAAATGGAAATTCAAATTAATTATAACTTAAAAGTAGTTAACTGGTAGTTAACTACTTTTGGAGAACTACTAGTTACAACTAGTCTCAGAAAAAAATAGTTAACTACTAGTTGCAACTAGTTTTGTTTAGAGTAGTTAGTAGTTGGTAGTTAACTACTTTTTGACAAGTAGTTTTCGAACACTACATTTCCGTGATGTCAGTACTTTCTCGGTAGCTCTACTCTCCGAAATTAGAGTGACGCCATTTGTCGCCAAGAATAAGAATATAAATATCATTTACGTCGTAAGTTTTATTTTTGGTTTGTCTCCATAAGATTGAAATTCGTGTCTCATTTGCACACATTTTCGACTGGAATGACGTTAACGGGAAAGTACCCCAACTTCAAAATTGAGTTACATGATACCTTCGTGGAGATATTTCGTTACTTGAGAATTAACACGGTCACCAAATTTTATTGGATAATCGTTGCATTCTGGTAACATTAGTAAAACGGAAAACATTAGCATCTAGCTTTGTCGCCAAAAAAAAAAGGCGAGGGAAAATAACTAACGTTAGTAAGGAAAATTGGCGATCATTTTGACTAGCTTCAAATTTATCAGCGCCTCTTTTTTTTCCCCCCTTGGCGATGTAAGTAGAGCAACAGAAAATACTAAAAGGTTAATTATATGCATAAAAAAACTCGATCTATAGGATTAAAAATAAAGAAAACAAGAAGTTCCGTCTAGAACTATACGAGCCTACTTTCCCGTATACACCAAATTCAAATTTATAATCTAGCTATCTCTTTCTCTCTCTTTCTTATTTATCTTTAGTTCTAATAATTGAAAATATACCTTTTTCAACGGATAATACATATTCATTCACTCACTCATTCATTCTTTCATTTATTCAGCCATGCATTTATTCATTCATTCGTTACCTCATTCATTCATTTACGCATTCATGTATTTATTCACTCATTTATTTATATTTTCATTTATTCAATAATTTATTCATTCATTCTTTTCCTCATTCATTTATTCATTGATTTATTCTTTCACTCTTTCATTTATTCATTCATTCATTATTTCACTCATTGAGTCACTGAGAAATATCCTTGAAAATTCCGATCAAAAAATTTCATAGCAAAATAGGCTCGTAAGTTCTGGATAAACTTTCTATTTCTACATGTTCTACGTTATAAGAGCTTTCCGATAAAGTTTGTTCCAAGCAAATCGGTCCGTTAGATCAGGATTTATATAGGGTTGAAATTTCCCCGTAAGCTCTGTGTTAATTTTTTGAACTGTTCAAAAATGAACAAAAACTGTTCAAATCAATATTTCACGCCGAGAACTCCTTTCAATAAGCTTGCAATAGGAACTTGGCTCTTGTGCCCAGAGTTTACAGAATTTGCTTCAATTTTGTCCATAGGCGCTAATGTTAAAATTTTTTGAACTGTTCAAAATTGAACAAAAAATTGTTCAAATCAAAAAGTAAAATATAGAAATGAGATATCCTCGCCGAGATCTTTCGAATGCAAAAAGAATTTTTCCAATCGGACAATTCGTTCAAAAGTTATTAGGGGGGGACAGACTGACAGACCGACCGACAGACAGACAGACCGACAGACAGACGACCGACAGACCGACAGACACACTTTTTCCCCATCTCAGTACCCTACTTTCAAATTTTTTATTTTTCAATCTTTATTTAATTACTTCACTTATTTTTGACTTTTCTTGATTTTTAACGATATTTTCACGATACATTAAGCCTTCTTTCATGCTTTATTATTATTTTTTTTTACTTTTACGGGAAAGTAGGCTAAAAACAGAAATTGGCGAGGAAGATATATGGTGACAACGCTTATCCCTCAATTATCGAATCATCTACAAGGTAGCGTCAACTGAAAAAGTTGCACTTTAATCTTTTGCACAAATGGCTAATTTACAATATACAGTACGACGTCATTTCCACAAACTTATTTTTTGACGACTTGATAAATATCGAAATAGCAAGCAACGAAATAATTTACAGTTATGCTTTAAAAGTTGTGCAACGTAAGTTATTAGTAATGAACTTATTTGAAGTTATTTATTAAAAATTGCGTAACGTTAATCGGTTACGAAATTTAAAAAAAAAAAAAGAAATAAAAACAAAAAAAATGTTGCCAACATTTCTGAGAGAATGGGAAAATAATTGGTGCTAAATTTCACCAAGTCATCCTGTACCGCATACTGGGTTTAAACACACGAAAATATCTTTCATAAAATATTCTCTACCTATTTCGCGTTTAATTCAAGAAAGACAAAAAATATGAAATTAAGAAGCACATTAAAAATACTCACATATTTAGTGCAGTTGGCTTCAAATTTTGCGCTATTGTTCTTTATGGCATTTTAGAATTCAGGTAAATATTAAAGTTTTCGTAAATTACGGAAGGAAAGATAGCACAAGGTAGCTGATTGTTTGATTGGACTTCAGTAAATCATGGCCACACTCAATCCCGCTAGGTTTGTATAATAGAAGTAACAGTTAGCAACGGAAGTCATATAAAGTGCAAAAGTTTCTATATTGGACACTGTCATATATTAAATATTCAACTAACCTTCTTAACTGTAACTGTTAACCGTAGTATTAAAAATGTTCTTGTTCACTTAATGTGTGTTGTTGTTATGGCTGCATTCTTTTAATTAAAAGTATTTCATTAAAAAAAACACGATAGGACAGACACAAGTGGACGAACTTCTTGCCGAGTCATAAATGAAGCACATAAAGCAAATTGGATTGCTACACTGTAAAAAGTTTTAGCCCGAAGATACATAAGAATTTACTGTAAATCATTTATTCAAAGTCTAACAAAATTACGGAGAATCAAAAAAAAAAAAGAAACTGCAAAATATTTTTTAAAGAAAAGAAATTGTAAAATTACCGAAAGTCAACAAACAAAAAATAAGAATAAGAAATACTATGCTGTCATCTGTGTCTAAGCTGAATTGTTATTACTTTTGTCCACCAGACTCCTCCGTACCTTTTAGCCGAAGCCTTAGAATTGCGTGCGCGGGCTGATATACTATTACTGATACACAAAGTCGAAGATGGGTTCAGAACTTAACATACGGTTGTAATTACTGTGCCTTTGACCACTCGGCTAAAAATGCCTTAAAGCATTTGTTTAGAATTTTTAGCCTGGTACCCATTTAAATAAAAATTGTGTCTAATGACTTATATTATAATACCATGGTTGTTATTGCTGTTTGTTGTTTCAATGGAACTGCGTATTGGTTTCACACCGTTCGCGAGCCTAATGCATTCCACTGGGGCAGGTGTCCACTACTATTAACGGATGCCGTTATTGCATGAAACTTTTGACGCCCAGTTTGCCACTAAATAGAACACCTGGCTTCTAACGACGCAAACTGCACTACGAATTTAACTTAGCGGAAAGTGTCCAGCCCAAGTAGATACTCAAAAGATTTTTAACACCCCGTATAATCGTAATAATATCATTTAAATTATGATTATGCTCTCCATATATTTTTTGTTTCTGTAAGGGTCTTGTTTCTAATTACCATTAATTTATTTCAAAATAACTATTAATGAATTATATTTATAATTCTCTAAATGAATAAATAATAATAACATTTGAATTAAGATTAAGTTCTCGATACATTTTCCATTTACTGTAATGCACTTGTATCCAATCACAGTTAATCTATTCAGATTACTTTAGAAGAAGCATTAATGAACACATCTCGTCGTCTCTTTGCTGTGTTAATGTTTATATAAAAAATAGTCTCGCAAAAAATTAATTGCTAAAGGCAATTTAATTGCGGTGCAAATTATGTGAAGCCATCTAACTGAATGGATTTTTGGAACTTTTTTACTTCCCATAATCAAAGAGAATGTAAGAGGGAACAGAAAAAGCTTTTTAACGATAATATCTATTAAATAGTGGTCGTCGTTAGAGGAATTCTTGACGCGACGGTTTTATGCTAGTTCGAAAAAATGAGTCCCTCTCGCTAAGTTGTAATTTGCGTTCTTTTAAAAACCTTTGGAAAGATAACTTTTTTACTGAAATGAAGGAGTTTTTGCTTAAAATGCTTTTCATATTTTTTAACACTGCATAGAACTAGACAAGTAGACAAGGGGTCGTTTGAATACAATTCCACATCAATTTTAAATTTTCTCGAAAATGGGTTTTTTTTTTTTTTTAATTTGAAATATTGAACCAATAAGCTTTAAAAAAAGAGAGAGCAAATGTACGGCGCAAAACAGAACTGATTGACTGAGAGTAAAACTAGAGACGAATATTTTTTAGGTTCTTATTTATGTTTACCAACAAAACTTAAACTTAGATGATAAACATTATAAAATTTTAGCAAATAGTTTAAGATGTTCGGAATATTTTGTATATAATGGGTTTTCTTTCCAACGCTTATTTATAATTTTTTTCTGATGGTACACGTTGCATTAAATGCGTAAGTATCTATATATAAATAGGCAAAAACAAAACAGTTAATAACCATTTTCATACCTTTTTTTTGTTTAGTAGCTATTGATGAGTTTTATTGATATCAATTAAATACTTTTGGAAAGAGTTTTGCTATTAGTTAATTATTTGCCCTTTTCTTTCGTCAGGAAAGCCTCATTTATTATTGTAATGTTATATTGTTATAAGTAGCAGATGTCAGCGAGAGATATCAGGTCTTGATTGAATAAACTATTAGGTAATAAATATAAAATTCATTGCTAAAAAGAGTTTGTTGCCACTAAGCAGCAAGATTAAAAGCGATTCTAATAAGAGTTTGAGTGAAGGCTTCCCTGAAACAATAGAATAAAAAATAAGAATAGTGTATGGAAGCAAACATTTAAGTTTTACTCAACTGCCGCTCAACTTAGTACGAAATCGACAGAATCGTACGAAATCGTAAAAGCGGCTACATTTATGAGCGCAATTGGCCCTGCGGCGACAGTGGTTTACAATACATTTGCTATAAGTGATGATGATCAAAATAAACTCGACGCTATAATCGCCAGATTTGATGAATAATACTTATATAATTATATAAATAGCATAATGTTGTCAATGCTCGTTTTAATTATTAGGGTCGAATTGCGACTGTTGGGAGAACTCTAGTTAATGTAAAACTGTACACAATACCTTATTTTAAAACAAAACAATCTGTCTTCTAACTTCCCGAAATAAATACGCTTACACACTCATGTCCTCCTGCCCTATTAAATAACTTTTTTCCCCTTTCTCAATCTAAAAACGTTTTCCGGTGAACATCTTAAAGTACACCTTCCAAAATCTCGGTATGGGGGTTTTAAACGCTTATCGGCTGCGTAAAATGCAAATTACTTTTCAGGCTTCCGGCAAACAAGCGGATCTTCGTACATGCAGCGACAAAAGAGATTTCGTAACTCATGAAAAAAAAAGGAAGGAGGAAAAAATACAGCATTTTCGGAGATGGTTAGAAAAGAGCTGCTTCAAAGAAGGGGTTTGAATTTATGATGGGAGAGAACTGGGAATGGGAGTTCGTGATATAAGAAATGAAAGCAAATAAGTAAGATGTATCCAACCTCTTCAACGGTTCGTTTGGATGGATGCCCAAAAAAAATGGCAAATGGGTTAGAGGGCTTCAAACTTTCTTTTTCACAAAGGAAGAAATTTGAATTTTTCCCTTAAAGTATTTTGGAAAGTGCCCGAGAAAGAACAATTTAATAACACTGAGGTGACTTAAATGACTCAAATTTTTGTTAAAAAAAATATTTAAATTATCGCATCAAATATTATGTTTATAATAACAATGTAATATAAATGTGTGTAAGTAAAAGAGCTGTTTATGTAAAATGCTCAACTAAGGTTTCCTTCAATAAAGACTAAAAGTAAAAGAAGCATACATAAAAAATAAATAAAACTCGAACATAAAAAAACGGTAATGAAATTAAATAATCGAACTCCGTTTAGTAACCAGTTTGTGGTCCAAAAAATAATTCACTGCAACCTGAGGTTCACACTGTCCGATCTCGCGATTATCTTGGAATTTGATTGTAGTTTTGAAATAATCATGCATTTAGATAATATGAAATTTACTAATAAGTTATAATTCCTTAAATGAATAATTACAAATTAGATCAGTCGACTTTTAAGTAGTATGTGCTTTTTTATATAAATTTACGTTGTGTGGCCATTATTTGTAAGTTTTGACTAAATGGGATTTTAGATTAAGTTCATCAGCTTTTGTATAGTAGATTAAGAAAGAGTCTAGAGCTCTTTCATCCTGGCTGCATTTTCCTAGCACCAAAAAATTATATATTCAGATTATATGCTGTCATTTTAACTATCGAAGTTGACTGAGGTGAGAAGAAGCTAGTTCATCATGTTCGTCAGTGCTTATTCTTTCAATGCACTTCAGATTCCTCTGAACGAGAATTAGTTAAGAAGATGATCTTCCTCTTCATTCTCTCTTCAGCACAATGTAACTTCTTTGTGCCATTTAGAAAAGTGAAAGAGCGCAGAAGTCATAAAATCTCTATTTCGAATTTTCAGATACTTGTATACATTTACCCCTGAACAAAAAAAATATGTCGAAGAAAAATTTCACTTCACTTTAAGTGGTCTTGGTCTAAGCGTCTTATCATTTCGCTATAAGCGTTTAAAATAGCATTAGTTAAATAGTTGTTCAGTTGGGAGCACTGTGAAAACAAAAGTTCACTATATCCCAGATTCATTACAGTGGGGTTGGACCGTAATATGTAGAACACTCCCAAACAACTACTAGCACAATTACCCGGTGTTGCCCGCTCCAATATTGAGAAAATATAAAAGGCCCATGCATGTTAAGCACTATGAAACCTAATCGCAGAAAGTTAACAATTAATTTAAATTTAAACTCACGGGCTTTTTTTTCTTCTTCCAAGAATGAATTATTGGAATTAATTCACTACAAAATCTTCATAAAACACTCGCTTCAGTTTGGCCTGATTCCTCTTAAAGAAAATAAGAATTTTTATCAATAAGGATTCAATGAATTTATACAAAAACTGCAGTCAAATTAATATTTTTTAAATCGTAAATAGAGTTGTAGCATTCTTTTATGGAGGCATTAAAAGAAAAGATGAAGATAGAAAGGAAGAAGGGAAAAAAATTATAAAGTTGACAGAAACGACTGAAAATTCGCAGCGTAATTTAAGATAAAAATCAACGTTTCTTTTGTGTTTATTGAATTATCTTTTCTACGAAATATCAGTTTAGAATTCTCGTATTATTCCAAATAACTGTGGGCGTCATTTGTATTTCTTTTTAATGGAATCATTTGAGACTGATGTCAAGTTGAAAATATTTGCCAAGAAAATTCAATTTATTTTAAATAATCCAGATATTTAATTTCTGTTATTAACACTAATTATTCCTTTACCTTTGTTTAATTATAAAGGTAAGATGATAACTATTAGTAATCGCTTTCCATTTAATAGGCATCATTTAATTCGATTTTACTAAATAATAAATTTTTAATGGTTAAATTTCATACACTCGAGTGACAATTCCGTATGTCACGGAGTGATTTAGTGGAAAAAAAATGCTCGTAATGCATTTGTGTTCATCAAAACATGTACTTTTTTTCTTTCCTTTTCATTGACAACCAGCCCCAAAAAGTTGATGATAATGCATTTTTTTTTTCTTTTTGCCTTTTCGACGCTTTTTTGTTGTTGTTGTTGTTGTTTTGGAGGATTTTTTAAAGATTTTTTGCATTTTTACTATTTTCTCATTTTTCATAACAATTTTCTATGTTTCAGCTTCTTTTTCTTCTCAATTGTTTTATTTATTAAATTTTACAAAAAAAAATTTAAAAGGTTTGTGAATCATAGAATTGCGAATCCATCACAGCAACACATAATGAAGACACCTTAAATAAAACAAAGAATTTTTGACGCAAAAAAAGTTGCTGGCGTTTTAAAAGGCACAGATTCAGTGCGAATTTGAAGAAGATGTTTCTCCTTGAATACTTCTCTTTTTCTATTTTAAATTTGTCCCAACATTGAAAGACATTTTTCAAGACATAAAAACTTCTTTCTGATGTGGTCTTTGATAATATAAAAAAATCTTAATTATTCAGAGTAATTTAGATTCTCTCATTTAATATATAAAAATTGTGAAAGCATATGTTTCCAAATTATTAGTTGTATTGTTTTCATTTTTAATTTCTTTATTTTTTAGGAAGTCATTTGATGATGGTGTTGTTATAATTTTTCAAAAAAAAAAAAAGACAATTATTTAAATTGCTTCAATTGAGTTTTGATCTCAGATCTTAAGTGCATATTTTGAGCTTTTAAGGCAATTTCGGTAAACTGTTAGAGCATTTTTAGGGATTAAAAAACCCTAAAAATGGTACATTCGCACGTTCTAGACATGTTTACGATGTTTGCGAATTAGCCTGATTCTTGATCGTATTGGGTTAGTTTCGCTATCGTTTTTGACCTGTCACGGGATAAAATAGCGTTCGATTCTCCAATCAGAAGTCTACTTCGTCATGTGACCGGCTTGAGAACGATAGTGAATCCGAGGCGTACTATGATCAGGCTAAACTTGTCGATCTGAGCCAATCAAATAGGGCTTGATGTGCTCTTAAAGCACATGCTTTTAGATCAGAGTTTTCAAACTGTGCTCCATGTAGCACTCACACAACTCTTCTCAGTGATCCGCAAAAAGGACATGCCTAACTAAGCATATTTATTTAAACATGTGTTAAAATTTGAAAATTCATAAAAGAAGAAAAAGAAATCTCTCTGCAATGGAAAATTAGTACCTAGGGTGGAAAACGGTAAACTGTAATGTCTGAGATGCCGAAACTATCTTCAATCGTCAATATTGTTATGTCGCTTCTGATTTACTAAACATTGTTAAATAGCTCCGGGGCTCAAAACGTTTGAAAACCTCTGCTTAAATAAAATAAACATCGAAAGGATTACTTTATTAATTTATTTTTATGCGTTCAATTCAAATAAAAATTGGATGCGTAAAATGTTTAAATTATGTTAACATTAGAAGTAATTCAACTATAATAAACAAAGATATTCTTTAATATTTTCTCCTTAAAAAACGTGCAAGATGCACACAATATATCTCAAATTCACTGTATTCTTTTCAAGGTTCATTTACAATGGCATTTACATAGAAAATGCAAACGTTGCAAATATTTTTATATAGTTGGTAATAAGCTTATCAGCTTCAAATAAAACATGCGTACACTTAAAAAGTAAACAGCGTCCTTCTTCTTACCCTGCTACATTGCTTTTCTTCTTAAATCTAAA
This sequence comes from Octonoba sinensis, assembly GCA_038502835.1. Classification (NCBI taxonomy): domain Eukaryota; kingdom Metazoa; phylum Arthropoda; class Arachnida; order Araneae; family Uloboridae; genus Octonoba; species Octonoba sinensis. The sequence goes on along the minus strand of CM076606.1, from coordinate 6,915,762 downwards.
AAGTTCTTACGACGTGCATCTTAGAACACTCTTTTCAAAAATCTGAGTACGGAACTTCTAAACGCTTATCGTCATCCCTAGAATGCAAATTACTTTCCAGGCTTCAGGTAAACAAGCGAATTTCACGACAAAAGAGGTTTTATAAAACATAAGAAACGGCCATTCTATCGAGACAGTTAGAAAAACGCTCTTCTGTAAGAAATTGCTTTGAATTTATGATGGAAGAGAACTGGAAGTGAAAGTTTGTGAGCAGAAGTTAAACAAGTAAACTGTATTCCTTTTTCACTCTTCAACAGTTTTTGTATTTTTGGATAAGTGCTCAGAAAATAGTGATTGCCTTACAGAGTCTTTGATATCTTTTTAAATAAAATGTATTGGTATTTTTCAACTTCTGTACTCAGAAATAGAGAAAACATAGACTCTTTAGTACAAACCTCGCATTTCTTCCGAATTGTTCTCGTTTTATAGAAACGGCCCTTTTCCTCTCTATGTACGGCCCTGTTTCAACTGAGTTCGTTTCGTGCTTTCTTATTGGAGACTTCCCTGTTACTTCTACTTTCAATTCACACGCTGCCTTTATTCTCATTGTTTGCCAGGTAAATCTTAATAAGCCGTGTTTTTGTTGTTTTGTCTACTTCATTTGGATGTTTTGGCATCCAGAAGCTCCCTATCGAATTGAAAAAGGGATTCTAAGCATCCTGAAACATATGACTGCATTTCAATGCTTATTAGTGTTTTCTTAACTTCACAAACGTAATAGATTTCAGAGCTTCAACATCATCTTATTATAATTATTTTGAATAAATGAGGGGGGGGGGAAGGGTGATTTAATATGTACGGTAAATGTACACTAAAACTTTTGCGTTTAGTTACCACCATTTTTGGCGTTACTGAACATGATTTTTAGTGTTCAGTTGGTGTAAAGTAGAAAATAATTAAATTTTTATGTATTTTATTATTTTTTTTTTTCGTTACGATTGCTCATTTCCATATAAAATGAACGAATGAGCAATCGTTATGAATTTTTTTACGTCAACGAACATCATATTCCAAAAGAAAAATAAAATTCTACTCTGTATTTTTTTAGGCAGACTCTTAAAAGAATTTAAAATACATCAAAAAGTGAATAATTTCCAACTTCACAAAAAGTGAACACCAAGAATGGTGTGTATTAACAGCAAAAAGGGTGGCAACTAAACGCAAAAATTTTACGGTGTGCCAGAAGTGGGCCACTTAGGCGATTATTATCTAAACTTTAAGGAACTTTTTCAAATCTATTATATTTATTGCGATTGTCTGTACTCTCTCTAGAATAACAATCCCCTGAAAAATGGAAATAATTTTTAAAAGAAGAAAACTTGGATCACTTCGATGCTCTAGAAGTGGGCTAGCAACTCTTTGAATGCACCAATAGTGGGCATGCCAATAGTGGTCATAGAAATTTTTGAAGTCCCAGTAGTGGGAATACCAAGAGAGAATAGCTAACTTTTAATGCACCAGAACAGGCATGGGCAAACTACGGCCCGCCGGAAGGTTCTATCCGGCCCGCGGATTGAATTTTAAGTTGCCTCGGATCGCAAATTAAAAGGAATGTATATATATATATTATATATCCATCTCCTTTTCTACCTTATTTAAAAAAAAATTTTCTTCCTTTTTTTTCAAAGGACTGATGATCTTTTTACTATCTCTATTTTTGTTCTACAGAACATAAATCAACGGAAATGCAATCACAGATAGCTTCCAGTCGGTAAAGGGTTAAGGATATTTAAATTGTAATGCATGTGAATCATGTGCATTGAACAGCACCAGCATAAAAAAAGGTTAAAAACAATAAACACACAGAAAGAACTGGAAAAGAAATAATATGATCATTTTAGTTATTTAAGCCGTCTTTAAAGAAAAAAAAAGTACTTCAGATAAATTTAGTTTTGCTTTAACATTATAATTATATGCTTTATGATCCTCTTGTGGACATTTTGAATATAAATATGGAATAGCTTTAATCACATTCAAAATTCTAAACAATAGTATTGGTTAATAACAGATATTCTATTACTCATTTCAAAGCTAAATACACCTAAAAATTCTCAATAAAATTTTTTGTGTGTATTATATGGCACTCAGGTGCCGTATAATGTGCATACTTGTGCATAGTTTTTAAATTTTAGAAAAATCTCTCTTGGCCCGTCAAACGTTTTTTTTTTTTTTTTTTTTTTTCGATTTTGGGCCCGCGACCGAAAAAGTTTGCTCATCCCTGCACTAGAGGAAAGGCACTGCAACCCTAATGCAAGAGGGCCATAATTCAAAAAAAGTAAAATGGCAGTAAATCAACAATTGAGTATGTTTTAATGAGTTCTTCGGGAATTATTCAATTAAATTGAACTCATAGGTAGTACCGAAGTATGAGATAATATCATAATAATACCAATACCACTAGAGAAAGTATGGTTGTTATCTCTGGTGACAAGATGAAACTTTCACTGCAACAATCGCACTTTTTTTACTTATTAACAAACGAGATTTAGCATCATTTCATTCACTAAAAAATTTTGCGTTAATTCACTAGTTAGACATGTTCATGTACTTGGTGGAACATCCACAAAAAAAAAAAAAAAAAAAAAATGAAAAGAAACTGAAGATCTTGGAAAGAACAAGTATTTCTTTTTTTTCACTTTGTCAAGGCCGATTTCTCAAAGCCCCGCATTAAAAGTCTCAGAATTGGTTTTAAAAAAAATTGGCCCCCTGTCACTAAAATAGTTCCATTCCACTACCATATCCAAGGACCGAACCGAGCCCCCACTCAGCACATCGTAGTATAAATTTCCATTTTCCAGACCATTAGATTAATATAGGGTTAAGCAACTATTTGACATTTTAATGAAAGTACTGTTCCGCCGTGACAGATTAATAAAACATTTGTCATCAGGGCCTGATTAAGGCAGGGTCATACAGGGCAGCTGCCCCGGGCACTCTCATCTGAGGGTCCCCAAATCGAATAGAAAGTTTATATTTCGTTTACTTCTTTAATGAACTTTTTTAAAACGAAATATCACTACAGTGTAAAATCCGTCAGTTTTATGTTAGCTTCTTCATTAATCTATCGTATGAACACAAAAATTTTATATTTCGTAAATCCATGGCTTTCTAGGGCGGAAGTCAGCTAAATTTTCGCAATTGCGATGAACAAATATCTCAAAATGCGATATGTTTACAAAGATACCGTCTTCTGATTTGCTTAATTGAGCCATAAATGCTTTTGTGAAATTTTTACTCTTCAGATGAGCTATATCCTTTAAAGGTAGACATAGAATTGTCAGATAATCCATAATATGTGCAGAACGACGTTTCGTTTGACCATTGGATGGGGTGGGGGCGGGACTTTATAATGGCTGTTTTAGCTTGTAGTTAATTTTCTTGTTATGTTATCTGTGATGAGTGAAAAATTTAAATACTTCCATGAAGTTCGGTTCTTCATTACTGAAGTAGTGAAGCAGAGCCCCAAATAAGTTTTGCCAGGGGCCCAATTAGGCTAAGTGTCATTTTGCTGATTTTATTCATATTAGAGTAGCAACGATTTTAAGAAAAGCGAAATGTCTTATGTGAACATGTATAGATGGCGCCACAAACTTAATTTTGCCGTAGTTTTAAATATTTTCTTTAGTTGAATTCGACGAATTCCATGATTGGAAAATGAACAATAAAATTTAAGTTTAAATATTGTATCGATGTATGATGTGCTACAACAGCATAAAATGAGTATAAGGTAGTGTAGTGAAGTAAGTGAAGTGGAAGAAATAAATTGTGTTGCGGAAAGTGAAAACATCCGCATTGCCATCTAGGGTCGTCTTTATTAAACAAAAAATATATTCCGTTAGAATAAATATTTTTCAAAAACGTTACTACTTCACATCTCCGAAATAGCAATTTCACGAAATTTCATTTTTAAAAGCCTTTTATATGACTGCATAAATATTTTCTTGAATTTGCGTGAAATATTACTTTTTACAATTTCAATATTTTTCCAAACAGATTAAAGCTTTTCAAATAAAAGAAAAAATATTTTACTCCACCTAATTGGTGGGAGGAAAATTAAATAAAATAAATAATAATTAGTATAATTACTAATTATTATTTATTTTATTTAATTAAGGCTGTGGGGAAAGAAAATTACTTGTCTTCTAACTTTTTACTTACAGCACCTCACAAAAAGCCTAATAATTGTTGATTGGTGGAGCATTTTCAGAAATTTTTCGATTCATAAGCATTGATAACATGTGTAAAAAAACACGCTAGAATAAATCACTTTTATTTGTAACAAAAACCTGATTTTCTTATATGAAACCCCTCTTTCCTGGTATTTTTGCAATTAGCGTAAACCAGTAGAGGACTGAACGTTTCTTCAAGAGTCATTCCACTGTATTTTATTTAATTTATAGAACTGCATCGTAAATTTTAAATTTAAATAACTTTGTTTTTTAATAATATTCTAAGTTCAAACAGTAATTTGTGCCTCCCGTAGTTTAAATTTTTTAAAAAAAGTGAGATTTTTAGTACAAAGGTAAAATGCTGTCTTCAGATCGGGTTGATGATCTACGAAGAATAATATCATACGAAACTTTGCAGTAAAAGAACTGCAACGAAGCGAAAAGTTAGGTCATCATCATCATCACTTATATTTTCGAGGGGCGATCAGGCCCCAAAGGGGCCTTTTACCCGGATCTCCTTGTGAGCGTGCATCTGTGGGAGCTAGTTTAAATTTGCCCGAAGGCTAACTTCTCGTCCCCGAAGGGCAAAAGGGGAGTCCGCATCTCGGACGGTTAAAATAATGAGTAGTAATAATTAAACAATTACTACCAAGATAAATTTTTTTGATATAAATTTTTTAAAATTGTATAATTTTTTTCGATATTTTTTTTTTAACTTATACATATATATATTTTTAATATTAAAAATTAAATGAAGCAAAAGAGCCTCTATCACGTACAGTTACACTGAAGAATGCATGTCTGATTGAGGATTTGGGAGAGGGTTGTTCTTTGTACTTAGCGAGTCGTAGTCTAAGAGACAGGTCTTGCAGGGGTGGGGATACTTTTGGGTTAAGTTTCTATATTGGGTTTGGAAGCGTACAGTTTCATTCGGGTGATTTTGGAAGCTGTCGTAAAGCTTTTGAGCATTTTTGATAATGTGTCTGGAGATGGAATCGATTGATAGTTCTTTGTGCAGTGCTTTATTTTTTTCGAACCAACCGGCATTACCGATCTGGCGGAGGGTTTTGTTTTGCAGAATTTGGATTTCGTTTATAGTGGTACGCGCCGCGTGACCCCATACTGTGAACCCGTAAAGAATGGTGGGCCTAAGAATTTGTTTAAAAATTAACATCTTATTTTTAAGAGATAATTTGCTGAAGCGCCCTATTAAGGGGCGGAGGAGATGGATCTTATGCTTAGCATTATCTAATTTTTTAATAATATGCTTATTGAAGTATAAACCGGAGTCAAGAGTGATTCCTAGGTAGTTTGCTTGGTGTTTATAATTAAGAGTATTATTTTTGAGTACTAGGGTTTCAGGGCTCTTTTTTTTTTTTTTTTTTTTTTTTTTTAAGTGAATTGCTATGGATTTAGTGGGGTTTAGGGTGAGCCGCCAGTCGTCACACCATTTTTCAATCTTATTTAAGTGGTCCTGGGCACACTTCTTTGCAAGGGTTCGTTTCTTTTGCTTGACAATAATGGCCGCGTCGTCGGCAAAGAGGGCGGTCATTGTTTTTTCATGGGTTGGGAAATTGGCTAGAAAAACGTTGAAGAGTAATGGTGATAAAATCGCACCCTGTGGGACGCCACTTGCGATGTACTTTGTGGTGGAGGTTTCATTGCCAATTTTTACCTGGAAGGTGCGGTTTTCAAGGTAATTCTTTATTAACTTAATTAGATAGATTGGGAAATAGTGCTTTATCAGTTTAAAGAGCAGTCCCTCATACCATACTTTGTCGAAAGCTTTTTATATGTCTAAAAAAATTCCAATAGTTTGTTTTCCATGATTAAATCCTTCAGTTAAAGAGTTTATGACTCTAACAAGTTGGTGGATGGTACTGTGCTTCTTACGAAAACCAAACTGTTCAGGAGGGAGGATGTTGTTTTCTTCAATATGATTTTGCAGTCTAACTTTGATTATTTTCTCGTAAATTTTCGAGACGTGTGAGGTAAGGCTAATCGGCCTGTAGTTTTGCGGTTGTCTTGAGTCGGCGGTGGGCTTATGAATTGGAGAGATTTTGGAGTTGTTCCAATCAGTGGGGAAATAAGAGTTTTTGCGGGAGCTATTTATTATTTTCGTTAAACACGTCAAAGCTTTTAAGGGCATGTTTTTAAGCATTTTATTTGAAATATTGCCCAGGCCGGTGGCCTTTTTATTATTTGTTTTCTTCATAATTTCCGCTATTTCTCTGGGATTTGTTGGCGTAAACAGTGTTAGATCGAGTAGGGAGGAATCGAAATCTCTAATTTTTCTTAAGACGTCAGGAGTGGTTTGATCATTCAAGGACTGAAAATTAATTTCGAACACTTCCGCAAGAGCTTCGGCTTAGTCCCTATTGTCGAAATTTATCCTTCCATTACTATGAAGAGGCGGGATGTTTTTGAAAGGTTTTTCAAATGCTTTTGCAAGCTTATATAGGGAGCCTGTTTCGGGCGAGAGGCTAACTATAAAGTCTGTCCATCTTTGGTCTTTGTACTGCCTTGTGATGCTTTTGATCATTTTTTGTACTCTATTAACCTCCGTCTTTAGGCTGGGTCGCAGATGCTTTGCCACCGTTTTTTTATTCTGTTCTTTTGCACGATGAGCATCCTAGCATAAGGGGGAAGCCTGATGGGGGTGTGGTTTATTACCTGGGATTTGGAGAGGCAGCGTCTCCGAGAAATTTTTTACGCAATTATCGATGTCTTCGTTTGTGCTAAGAGTGGGGTTACCTCTAATATTTTCGTGGATTAAGTTAGTGTAATTTGCCCAATTTGTGGTCTTTAATATTCTATCAATCTTGGGGATTTGGTAATTGAAGTTCAAAGTAATCATGACTGGATTGTGATCAGAGGAAAGATCAGTGTAGGTGCTGACTGCGTACGGCCAATTTTTGGTTTTGGCGAGGGCGATATCTAGGGTAGAGGCTTCGCCTGTGCCGTAATGGGTGGGGGAGTTTGGGGCATAAATTTGGAAATTGTGGTCAATACTGAATTTTCGGATTTGGTTTCCGCGTCTATTTCTTCGTCCGAAACTCCAGTCTGGATGTTTAGCATTAAAGTCTCCGAAGAGAACTGTGCTGGTGTTTAGGCTACTGAGTTGCAGTAATTCGTTTTCATCAATGCTCTGGGAACTGGGGGGGACGTATATAGAGCTGACGGTGATACGTTCATCATCCGAGATATTTATTGCCACCGTGGTATTTTCAAAGCTGGTGGTAGGGTGCTTAATTTCATTGGTTATGAGGTTTCGTCTGGCATAAATGGCAGTGCCGCCGCCGCTGCCGATGCCCCTGTCGTTTCGGAAACTGGTGAAGTTTGGAATGCTCCTAAGTCTCATGCACGGTTTCAGTTTAGTCTCCTGAAGGAGTATGACATCAGGTGAGAGGGAGGAGATACAATTTTCAAGTTCATCAATTTTGTCGGGAGAGAGGCTGTTTGCATTCCAAGAGAGGATACGGAGACAACTAAGACTGGCCATTAATTTCTTTCTCGAGATAGGCGTTTAGGTTTCTTACGAGGAGTTGAAGATCTTGCATGAGGGTCGTTATCGTCAGGGGGAGGGTGGCGAGGGCTTCAAGGTTGTTTTTTGGGTAGTTCGTGACGGTGCTTTTCACGAGTGCAGTAGCGTACGATGAGGGTTTACTGTTATTTTGGAGAATTCGTTCTTCTTTGGTTTTGGGGGTGGGTCTTTTAGTACATTCGGAGCTGTTGGCTAAATGCTCTCCTTTACAATTTGCGCAAGTGGGCTTTTCTTCCTTGGCTCTGTTACACTCTCTAGCCCAATGGTTTTTTGCGCATATGAGACAAACTGGGTCGAGCGTGCAGAGGTGGGAGCTATGCCCAAATCGCTGACATCTATAACATTGTGAAATTCTCTGAGTTTTTCTCAGGTGCTCTACTTTGATTTTGTTATAAGAGACAGTTTCAAAGTTATAAACTTCCTTATTTTTGTCGTTTTTTGGGAGGGAGATCACAAAGAGGGGGATTCTATCTTTTTGTTTGTCTCTAGTCATTTGGTTAATTTTATTGTAGGTCAGCCCTTTTGACATTAGTTCTTTCCCTATTTCGTCGATATCAAAATAAATCGGGAGCCCTCTAATTACAACTTGCAAGTCTTTGTCCTGATGGAGTTGGCGGGTATGGGATTTATAATTATGCTCATCAGCGTAATTTTTAATTTTTCGATAGTAAATGGGATTTTTAGTTTCGATAACCAGTTCATTATTTCGTTTAAATGTTCCTAGGATGGTGGTTCCGACTAGCTCGCTGAGCTCCTTCAAGAGGTGTGTGGGGTCGGAAATATCCACAAAAGTTATAGGGGGTGCTTTATTTTTTTCTTCTGAATGGTAGTTTAAATTTCGTTATTTTTTTCTTCTCTAAAAGTTTTTTTGTTGTTACTTTTCTCTGGCGAGCTTTCGATATCTCTAACGGGCCTTTTCCTACTGCTAGCATTATCAACTTCTTTACTTTGGGGTTCGTTTACTTCCATTTCAATATTATCCACTTCTAAGTTTTCATATCTGTTTTGGGTAGCTAGGGGGCTATTTTCGGTGGGTCTGTTATCGTTGTGCCAATTTGCAAATTTGGTGGGGGGGATGAACCTATTATAGTTTCTTTGGGATTCGTTTTCTAACTTTTCAGACAGCGTTTTCACGGTTTCTTTTAACTCCCTATTTTCAGCTATTTTTTCCTCTACCAATTCCTCACTTTCTGCCATACGTTCCTCAGTTTTCTTAGCATTTTCCCTAGTTTTAAACATATTATTATTTAAGGTAGCTATACTTTTATGAAAGAGTTGACGGAAATCAGACAAATGATGCTTGGTTTCTTCGTCAGAAGGGAAATCAATCGTATCTTTTATTCCGTCAATTTTCATAAATGTTTCAATTAATTCACTTAATGTTTCATCGTCATCAGATTTTAGGATAGTTTTTTTAATTTGCTCGAAAGGGGGAAGTCCCTCACGCTCACAAATAAGGAGAAAAGGGTTTTTTACCAGGCTGGCCTTGGTGATGCTGCTTTTCTTCTTCTTCTTCGTTGAGTCTTTTCTAGGGGTGGGAACGTCATCTTCCGACTCTGTTTCATCTTGAATTTTTTGATAGTTGTTTACCGGATTTTTAGAAGTCATCTGCCTTGATTAAGTATTATGCCTCTTTGAGGCACTTCGCCAAGGTCTTTGCAGGAATCCACCGCTTTTGTGACGCGGTCAAATCGATCCACGGTAGTGCTATTGGACACGTCCTACCTCTGCGTACGCTAACCTCCAAATTGCTTTCTCACAACCAACCTGAACTTTCGTTGTGCACCAACAATATATTATACCTTCTCACTACTGCGTTCACTTCTCTTACTACCTAACGCTCAGTCACTATCAGTTTTTCACACATTGAATCACACTTACTCACAATTTTACTCTTCGTCTTACATAAACGACTTTGGCACTGTTCCAAAACACGTGCACTCGAAACTCCGGTCCGGGACAATCGGCTCCGTCTCTTTTACTCGAAAAGTTAGGTGTTCCCATCTAAAAGTAAGAGAAAAAGAAGAAGAAAAGAAAACTGGTATTCAAACACAGCTACTAGTTATAATTTTTATTGCACATTTGGTTGTAATAAGCAAACTCAGGTTGTAATAAGCTGCAGCCCCTTATTACAACTGTGCAAAGTTCACTTATTTGTTTCTTCTGTTTATATCTAAACAAAAACAGTTAATTGTTAACTACTTTGACAAGTTTAAATTTTCAAAAAAAATTCAAGTGGTAGGAAAAAGAGGTTTCTCAATTAAATTCCACGTGTTGTCTCCGTCCCCTAACACGATAAAAACTATAATAACATGCAATTAGTCACTGCAACAGCGAACCAAAATAAAACACCGTTCAGGTGTCATTCATAAATGATGTCACGCTTCGGGGGGGGGGGGAGAGGGGGTTCATGAAAGTGTGACAAATTATGACAAGGTTAGGACGTGATGAGTGTGTCATTATGCTTATGCAACATAGCGTGACATGTGACAAAGGGGGAGGGGGTATGTGAAGTGACATTTTGTGACATAGGGAGGAGGGGGGTCAAATATATAGGAAAAAAGCGTGACATCATTCATGAACTGTAATTAAGCAGTATTTTTTGAATCCAAATACCGGTACTAAGAATTTTTCAAATACGGTACAAAACAGTTCTTTATTACTGCCACATAAATGAAAAATATACATAAAAATTCCAAAAAAAACAGTAGATGCCGAATAAATTAAATTAAAATTTTTTATTTATGTTAACTGAACCCTTTAATAACGTTTGTTCATTAGGCATAATACCGAAAATACCGGTATGTTACCTTATCGAATATCGGTTTTACGAAGTCTCAAAATAGCACAAAATACCGGTATTGCAACCACAACATGTACGCCATTTCACATGGCTAGCGGTACCCGCCCGCAAAACTTTAATTTAAGAACAATCCAAAAAAAAACTTCTTTTATTTTTTTTATGAAACCTCTCCAAGCCCCGGAACTAATTACGAGTTCCTATGGATCGCAAACGATCCAAGCTCGTTTCGCTCGCTCATCGGTTTTTCTAAATGAATATTGTTACAAAATTAGGGGTACCGATGCTGTTTCTCGCCAAGCTTGGCGACATTCCGATCACGTTAGATAATCGTAGTGTTTGCTAGAAATTTCGGGATTATTCCTGTCATGTGATCCGCAAAGTTATATAATAAGCTCTGGGAGTGTTCACTTCAGTTTGGGAGAGTTCACTTCAGTTAAGACTTTAGCGAGTGCCTGTCAGTCTGAGCCATTGTGCTGTTAGCTTCGTTCTCGATTGTATTCGTGTTTGTGAAGTAAATACGAAATCACCGTTGGTTTTACGGTGATGTGTGCACTTCGTGAAATATTATTGTGTGCTTAAATATGTTCATAGTGTAAATATCTTGTAAATAAAAGGCTTTGTATGTTCAAAGAGTTAGTCATTGGTTCAAAGTACGAAGAACCCGTCACAGTCTATCACGTAACCTTAACAGTTTAGTCTATATCACAATCACAGAAAGAATTAGCAACATGCTTTACCATCGTGACAGTGTTTTGTATAATAATTAATAGGGTTTATATTCTTCTCTCCAATATACGGATTGACAAAAAAAAAATCCATCATAAAAACCCAGTCATGCTCAGGAACGTTCGTCTCACACTTTGCATTTTGCGCAAATTGCAGGTTCTTATCTGTTAACCGCCCTATTTATTTGTTTATTATTTATTCGCTGTTAAGTATAACATAATAATTCTTCCTTGTCTTATTATATTAATCCAGAATATTATTCTTATTTTTGCATTTATAAATTTCTTCATGTATTCTTTTCCTAACTAAAATAGCTTGCTGTATCTGGCAACACTGTAAGCGGTTAGTTGTTGTTGCCTTTCCTGTGCTGTGTGTACAACGAAGCATGGCATGGCCATTGAGCTAATTAATAAATCACTTTAACTTTATGTAAGTTTATAGTATAAGTTGAACATTCGCCAAACATCGACAAATGAAATGTAAACAAAGCTATTTTATTAGATTTCAATAACATGCGTTGATTTTTCTTTCATTAAAACTTTCGTTGACAGTCATTTATTTTAAATACTATTTGCCATTTTGTTTTCCTCTCATTTTAATGAAAAGTGCTTGGAAAAATGACTAAAAACATGGAATTTACTTTCTAAGGAGGAAGCTATAATTTTATTTTAAAAAATGGGAATTTTACGAAAATTCAATATGGTCTTAATGATTAAGAAATAAAACTTTTATTAAATTAGCCTTAATAAATAAATTGTTATAGCATACATTTCTTTATTGTGTTATTTACGTTTTTATTCAACCACATAAAGTACCAATTTATATTCTAGAGCAGTGGCTCCAAATGTTTTTTTTTTTCCGCGTACCATTATTTTTCTTGCAAACCATTTGCGTACCACTCCTAATATTACTTTATTATATAGAATAGAACATTAATAAATTATAGAAAAATACTGGGATGACTAAGTAATACAAATCGCACCATTTTTTATAGTTTATGCAGAGAAAATCGTTTATTAAAATAAAGCTGTAAAAAAATAAAATATATAACATGTATAAAAGATATTTTTAATATGTACTTCCAAAACAGCATTAGAAATACGTCTTTAAATACAAAATACCTGTCATGTAAGAAAATGAAAAAATATAATGAGAAGGTTGCTGCTGCATGGCAGATGCCAGCAAGGTGATATCTGGTTCAGTAGAAGTTAGTTTTAATCTCCAATTGGGGTCGACATTTAATTTGCTTCTATATTTATTTTTCATAAACATCATATTGGGAAAAGGCAGTTTCACAAAGATGAGTGGTTGTGAACAGAATTAAAAACAGCAATGCTTTTCTTGACAATAACGGGAATTCATTTTTAACTTTGAATCAAAATTCTTCCAACTCTAATCCGGCAATAATATTCGATCTTCAATCCTGAGTTACATGATAGTTCTATTAACGATTCGTGTTCCTCATTTGATAGAAATGCGAGTAGTTTTTTCCACACGATTGAATTTTCTATCCAATAGTCCCACGGAATAGTCTGTTTTTCTTTTGAACCACCTCTCCATGTTTATTAATGTTTAATATCAAATTCAATTTATAAAATAAAAATCAAATTAAAATCACATAAAAATAACTTCATGTAATCGTATTCAGGGTTCGCGCGATTCCCGCAGTATTTTTTGAAGTCCCACTCAAAAAAAGGATTGGTTTGCGCGCTGTTCCCGCAACTAGCGGACACGCGTTTAAAACATCGCGAAACGAAACTACTATTCTAAACTGATAATTCAATACAAACTAAATGGAGTATGTTAATTTTCAACTGCCATCTTACCCTCATTAATAAAAAGAATAAGCTAGGAACCCTATTTATCATATATAATAGCATGGGGGAAAGAGTGACAACTTCTTCATTCCTTGGAATTATTGAACAATTTAAGCCCTTTGTGAATGCAGACTTATCTTCATTCATTCTATTCACAGAGAACAAAATCAAAAAAAAAAAAAAAAAAGGAGTGATAAAAGGGAATCTTTCTTGGTCACAAGGTTACAACAGAATGCTGGTTTCTAAAATATACAGTTTTCATTGAAAAACATCAATAGATAAAATGACATATGATCAGAAAAAATAGAGGAAATATAAAACAAATTTTTAGGATTTTTGTGGAAAAATCACATATTAAAGAATTTAGTTAAATAACCAAAATACCAGAGGTTCTTTATCATTAACATTTTATAAAGCACCCATTTTTGCGATCGCGAATTTTGTGAAGGATCCGTTTTGTGTGAACCTTGTTGATGTTTATTCTTTCTTTGCTGAGCATAGCTTTGATAATCATCTTTCATTACATAGTTTGTATTGGATCATGATCAGACAATTTAGTAATATTTTTAAAGACAAAAACAAAAAGAAAAGTTCCCACTTAAATTTAAAAAATCCCACTTAAAATTTTGGTCAAGGTGTGAAATCCCACCTTGTATTTTTCCCCAGTGTGAACCCTGGTATTAGGTAAGTACCTCTCAAAATGACCATAACAACTCGCTCATGGGCTGCATTAGTGGTACAACTCAAAAAACACGCGTTTTGGATTAAGAACAGAGGTAAATATTCTAGCATAACTCATAATTCAATATTAGGCCGTAAGATGGCAGCAAACTAAAGCCTTTCGTATTCATTTTATTTAGCAATGAAAACTTTAAACCCACTTATCTCAAAACATGATTTTTTGAGTTGTGACGCTATTGCAGCCCATGAGTGAACTAATTGAAGCAATTTAATATTATTTCAATATAAAATGTGGACACACAACAAAACAAATGGTGAACTAAAACAGAAAACGAAGTAGCTATCCCGAGTTGAGCAGAACTGAAAATGTGGTGACTCTAGTGTCTTACAGTCGCGTCGCCTCTGTGCCCAAGTGCGCGTGACACCTAGTATCGCTCATGTCAGTTTCGGTTGACTGATTCAAACAGTATTTCAATTATTTTGGTTTAAAAAAAATTGTTATGTTTTGATCTTTTTTAATCTCTCTCTTTTTTTTTTTTGCGTACCACCTGGAGAGGCTTTGCGTACCACAGTTTGGGAACCGCTAATCTTGAGAACGCAAATAGCTCATTTCAAAATAATGCATTTGAAAAACAGCAATGAATTATTTTCATACATAGATCAGCCGGGCAGACGAAATGGTAGACGCTGATAGGGTTGGAATTTTTGTAAGCAAAGGAGCGTTGTCATGCTGGGAAAAGAAAAAGAAATAAAGCACGGAAAAAGAAATAAAGGCCTTTTTTCTACCACGTAATTAGAGTTTTTTTTTTTTTTTTTTAAAGTAAATATAGACAATTCAAATAGTCAACCTTCAAACAAGTACATTTCTTAATAATTTAAACTTGGCGTGTAATCATTAATAATTCGCTGAGAGTAATTAATTTCTTGTTTAATTGTTATTTATTTTTTATGGATAGACATTTTTTTTAAACGCTGTTTCTGAAATTTTCGAAACAAAATTTATTAAAATGACAATCGTATGAACTTTTAAATGAAAGAATCATCAAAGAATTTCACACACAAATGAGCTCTAATTGAACTGCCAATGAAAACCTTTTCAGCACTTTTTTCTCTTTTCTTTTTAACGAACGGGTGGGCAATTTTAGGTTAGAATAATTGAATAGGATAGAATCGATTTATTTTCTATAAATAAAATTCGGAAGTCGTATTGATTAATCATTATAAATGAGTTCCAAGAATAAAAACACAGCGTCTCCCTTTCATGTAACCTGGCAAAGGAAGCCATTTTCATACATTTCAGGTTAGGAGAGCTAAGAAGCTTTATTCCTTCTTGCCAAATAAGCAATCCAACTAACGATTTTCATTGATTAAAAATATTGATTCTTATAAAAGGGGGGGGGGGGGGAGGGGGACACGTGTTTCTCGAAACACTATTTCTTTCCTTTATTGTTCGGCGCCATCAATCATCTTCACTCTGATGACATTGTTGCAGTTCTAAATATTAATTCAAAAAAATAATACATTTTGGACTAGGAAACATTTTAAATTGATCGACTCAAATCGCAAACACGCTAACTTGAAATTGAGTATGTTTTTTCCACGGGAAAAAAATCTATTAACAGAGGCGGAACTGCTCTTTAACAATCAATGAACTCGATGGCTACTAGAAACAACCGCTTTCGGGAAGTAATAACCAGTTCTGAAGTCGGAGAAAAGTAGCACGTTTTATTAACTATCATTAAATTAAATATAACAGTAATAAATCTGTAGTCCCAGGGGCCCAGTGCCGCAGAAAAGAACTAAAAGAACATATTAATTGTTAAAGACAATAGACATATCAAGAGTTGCTATCCATAATGCTCCAACCATAACTTAAAATGGATCACCAACAATTAACCCCTTAACGGTCGGGTAATTTTCAAGAAAATGGTCATAAAAGCGCCTATTTTTTTTATCCCTGAAAATTATATAAAAATATGTGTATGAAAAATAAATATATTCATTTTTAATTTTGGATTTGTTTTTATTTTGAAGTTTTAAACGCTACAGCCCGTCATTTTCACGGGAGCGACAGGGAAGGCGTTAACGTATATTTTTATTTAAAAAAAACAAAAAACAAATTGCCTGTTCGACGAAAAATGTGAACTCATGTGAGTAGATTTCATTGATGTCACTTTTATTGCTTTTTTTTCTCTTAGTGTATATTATTAACTAGCTGCACCCGGCCACGCGTTGCTGTGGCTCAGTCTGGTGCGATGGAAAAGCAAGAGAAAGCACATATTTCTAATACGTTTCAATTCACATTGCTTGATGTTTCATTGTCTGAAAATATAGATTGTCTGGTTTACCCACTCTAGAACACGCAATATATAATTGTCCACGTGAGAAGCAATCCGTGTCTAGATCTAAACTGCTCAATTTGATTGATTAGTCTTGAGCTTTATGTTTTTCACAATTCTTGGCGGGCAATTTTTTTTTTTTTTTTTTAATATTTATTTTTTGTTGTTCCATTGTCAGTGAAGATTTTGATATTGTCTGGCCCGGCACATTGAAAAATTCCAACATAAAGAAAAATTCCAAGCCTTATCCAAACAGAAGAAACACAAACACAAAAATTTTAAATTAAAAAATTGCCATTCAAAATAAACAATCCTCGTTTTAAAGTTCCCTTGATCATGAAATGCAAAAATACTAATAAAATACTTCAATACAAACAGAGAAAACACAACATTTTAAAATCAAAATGAAAATAGCTAAATTAAACTGTTGCCATTCAAAATATGTAATTTTTGTTTTTGTTCCATTTAATCATCGAGTGAAAAAATACTAACGAATACTTCAATACAAACACAAAAAGTTTAAATAAAAATTAAATTGCTAATGAAACTGTTGCCATTCAAAATAAGTACTCTTTGTTTTAAAATTATCCTTAATCTTCGAGTGTAAAAATACTTCAATACAAACAGAAAAGCACAAAATTATTAAATCAAAATGAAAATAGTTGCACCCTGCCACACGTTGCAGTAAATCATTCTCCTTAATAAAACAGTAAAAAAACGAAATAAAATCAAAATTCAAATAAATTAAAAGTGATATATAAAACACGCACCTATTCGAACGCAAATTCTGGCAAAATTTCAACGCAATCGGTGAAGTATTTTCGGAGATATGAGGGGATGAACAAACGAACATTTTTATTTATATAGATTAAGCTAACACTACTCGCCCGGAGTTCAGGGAACTGCTACTTATTATTTTTGGATCAAGGTAAGCCTTAAGAAATCGAACTAAAAAGCTTATAACTGGCGTTCTTATTGACTCAGAAACTTCGAACAAATTTCATCTTGTGCAAAAAAATTCTAGCACATATTAATGTTAATATGTGCAAGTATTTTTTCACCCCCATATTGTGGAGTTTATGTGGAAATTTGCGTAAAATTGGAATAAAACAAGAAGTTCCGTCTAGAACTATACGAGCCTACTTTCCCGTATACACCAAATTCAAATTTATAATCTAGCTATCTCTTTCTCTCTCTTTCTTATTTATCTTTAGTTCTAATTATTGAAAATATACCTTTTTCAACGGATAATACATATTCATTCACTAACTCATTCATTCTTTCATTTATTCAGCCATGCATTTATTCATTCATTCGTTACCTCATTCAAGTGTTTATTCATTCATTTACGCATTCATGTATTTATTCACTCATTTATTTATATTTTCATTTATTCAATAATTTATTCATTCATTCTTTTCCTCATTCATTTATTCATTGATTTATTCTTTCACTCTTTCATTTATTCATTCATTCATTATTTCACTCATTGAGTCACTGAGAAATATCCTTGAAAATTCCGATCAAAAAATTTCATAGCAAAATAGGCTCGTAAGTTCTGGATAAACTTTCTATTTCTACATGTTCTACGTTATAAGAGCTTTCCGATAAAGTTTGTTCCAAGCAAATCGGTCCGTTAGATCAGGATTTATATAGGGTTGAAATTTCCCCGTAAGCTCTGTGTTAATTTTTTGAACTGTTCAAAAATGAACAAAAACTGTTCAAATCGATATTTCACGCCGAGAACTCCTTTCAATAAGCTTTCAATAGGAACTTGGCTCTTGTGCCCAGAGTTTACAGAATTTGCTTCAATTTTGTCCATAGGCGCTAATGTTAAAATTTTTTGAACTGTTCAAAATTGAACAAAAAATTGTTCAAATCAAAAAGTAAAATATGGAAATGAGATGTCCTCGCCGAGATCTTTCGAATGCAAAAAGAATTTTTCCAATCGGACAATTCGTTCAAAAGTTATTAGGGGGGGGACAGACCGACAGACCAGACAGACAGACAGACAGACCGACAGACCGACAGACACACTTTTTCCCCATCTCAATACCCTACTTTCAAATTTTTTATTTTTCAATCTTTATTTAATTACTTCACTTATTTTTGACTTTTCTTGATTTTTAACGATATTTTCACGATACATTAAGCCTTCTTTCATGCTTTATTATTATTTTTTTTTACTTTTACGGGAAAGTAGGCTAAAAAGGAACTACCTGTCGGGATTTTTTTTCTAACGGGTCTATAAACCATCCACTTCAATCACTCTGTCTATTGGCAAAATTTCAAAGCAATCGGTAAGTACTTTCGGAGGTTTGCGGTTATGAACAAACGAACACTTACATTTTTATTTATATAAATGTGTAGCTATTATTATATATGATGATTTTCTCCTCTTGTTTAGCACATTTGTGAAATCTGGCTGGTCCACTTTCATGCCCACTATTGGTAAATCAAAAGTTTGGTATACCCGCTTCTGGTGCATAGGACTGCAGTTTCTTTCAATTGAGTTTTTTTAACATTATTTTAGTATTTAAGGTGATTATTATTTTAGATAAAAGCTTGGACAACCATAAAATACTGTAGAGAAACAAAACGTGGATGAACTGTAAATGCTTGTTAAGGAAGTGCTGTAAGAGGCCAACTACTGGAGCATTTACTTTATATTTCCTCCAAAACTTTTCTTGATCTTTTTAAAACATGCGTCGTAGTCCGCCCCCCACCGAACTTAATTTGATAACTATGCCAAACTGGTCGAAGGTCTTTATTTTATGTGCGTTTTTTTCAATAGCCGTGCATTCAAAAGAAAATAGAAAGAAAAGAAAGAAAGCAAAGAGTAGAAAAGGAAACAAACAATTCCAGACAAAGAAAAAACTTCCAAAAAACGAACTTTATTTTATCTATACAAAATTTTGTACGTAATACATGCATATAAACAAATAAAACATATAATACGTTATCTAACAATTTTCATAGATATAGCACAATATTTTTTAACATTTTGATTTAACTACCATCTTACACTATCACAATCACGAATCATGCAGATTCGTTTATATAAATAGAAACACCAAACATCTCAAAATTTATCTAATAATTTTCACACTTAGTTTTAATATTCAAAAATACAAGAAAATTTGAAAATTACAACATCAATTTCTTATACAATTTATATATCTTTACTAAAAATACCTTGTGTAGCAGTAAAAGTTAATGTTTACAAATACGCCATGCTAAGTCATAAGTGAGCAAGGCTAATGCAAAAAGCCCTTGAATCCTATGCCAAAAAAAAAAAAAAAAATCTGCACCGGATATAGTAGTAGAAATAGAGATAATGCAAAGAAAGATTAAAGATAACAAAAAAAGTACGTTATTAAAGGAATCACATTTCACACACGATGTATTAAAGATAAAATGGAGCTTACAGATTAATTAAAGATAGTACTGCGCTTTTTACCATCTAAATGATGAAAAAGAAATATTGAGAAGATGGAGTAAATTAGTAAAAAACGTGGCATATAAAATATATCTTATATAAGCACGCGATGGGATATTAAAGATTAATAAACAAATTTCCTTTTTGGCACTAGATTGGTGGATAATGAAAAGGAGCGATAGAAAGCGAAACTGCAATTAGTGAGTAAACACTAATTCGCACAGCAATTTGGTGAAAAGAAGGCAGTAGGCGGATGAAAGAGCATAGGTAAACAGAAAAGATCTGTATTTTAAGCTGGGCAGATGAAGTGAAGGCGTACGACAGGAGTATAAAGTTTACCAAACGCAAAAAAATAAAATGACACCTCGGTTTTCATACAGATGAAAAATATATCTACAAAAGAAAGAAGAGAAAAAATGGACATAACTTAAGATCTCTTTCAAACAAACCTCTTTCAACAAACCGAACCACCTCCGCGGTGGTTCGGTTTGTTCAACTAAAAGCTGTTTTTAAAGAAACGCCACCAAGACATCATAAGCACATGCTTAGGCGTCGAAGCGCGCACACTAGTTTTTGAGTTAATATTATTGGATCATTGCAACTACCCCTATAACATTAACTTAAAACCACAATTCTTCGAGTCATAGTGTTCTTGCAGCCAAATGAGTGATATAATCGAAATACTTCGAAGTTCTTATTTAGAAAATGTCCGAAACGAGACGTCACATGCACGTGCTCCAGACATCGGAGCACGCTAACTAGTTTTTGAGTTAGTATTACCGGATAATTGCAATCATCATTGTAGTCGCTATAATATTAACTCAAAAACCATTATTCTTGATGTTGTTGCAGCAATCTCTATATGAGTGATACGAAGCGATTGAATATGAGTGATACGAAGTAATCGAATAAGCGTGATACTTCGAAGTCCTTTTTTAGTAAATATCCAAAATAGTAAAACACTACAGAAGTAAAAAAAAAAGAACAAGAACAAAAACAAAAACCCTGTTTAATATCGAGGGCTTTCTGCATTCTTTATTGAATATTGGAAACAAACATAGCTGCCGTATATGATAATATTTGGCCCATGTAAAATACTTCCTTATGCGAGTTGAAATAGAACTTCCACAAAAATATTCTATAGACATTTTAAACTCTAATCAATGTAAGAGTACGGTCATAGTGAACTGCCTCCCGTCTCGCTCGATTTATCATTTAAACCGCTGCAGATTCCTTCCAACAGCTTTGTAGAACGGCAAGATTTTAGTTGGCGACGATTAGTTTTATAGTGAATGCATCACGGGTAGAACGCATGTCAGTTTGCAACATGGAGCTATCACGTGAGGAACTATTCTGTATTTTGATGACAGCAATTGTTATCACATATTTCTTGTGTTTCTATGTACAAGGGTGTTATGTAACTTGATAGTTCTCTTTTAATATCATTATAATTTCTAAAAACAAAACGGCTTTTGAAACACTTAAAAAAAATTTCTTGCCAAATTTCATCAAAAAGAGGGGAAACTTTAACCCTCCTTCGGTTTGAGGTCCGTACACCAATAAGGTATGGAAGCATTTTACACAAAAATGCTTGAAATTTTCTATCGTTTATAAGCCATTTATCGATATCCATTGCAGTTAAAATTGGGCAGAAGAGGAGGAAGTAATAAAGCAGGTGCAACATAACCTCCCAACTTTTCTTTTTCGATACTTTTTCTGGTCGCAATCAAGCGAGAAGCTGAGAGAAGTTCAGTATAGACGTACCCTAAAAATATTAAGAGAAATTATAAGTACGAAATATCAAACATTTATGAAGATATTAATTAAATTTCTAAAGAAGATATAACAATTGCATGTAATATCATAGGAAGGTACAATTGAATACCTGGAAATAGGCTTAAAATATGGCCTGAAGATTTGACATAACTGTTTTGAAACAATATAACGAACACTATTTATCTTTTCTTAAAATACACATTTTTTTAAATTGGTTGAAAATTTTATGACATAATTTATTATAAAGTATAATTTATGTTATGGGGTAAATCAAACAACGAACTATATTGTACGTGAAAAGTATTTTATCAAAAGTGTAAATTCCTTTTAAAAAACACATAGAAGTGCTTGTACAAACATATGCTTGTATTTAGACTTCGAGAACATCACCGATGTTTACTTGTACGCATTTACATTTTGACGAACTTTGCAAAACTAGACAATGTCTGAAACTTTAGTAAAATCAGAAGCGTAAGTTTTTTTTTTTTTATGACTAGGTATTTTCTTAATTTTATAAAATAATCGAACAAATTTGAATTATTGATTATTTTACTTATAATCGATTCGGACTATTCATTCAGTGTAAAGACACTTGAGCATAATAATTTTTGAGTTTATTGTTTTGACTTTGTGCTGCACAATAAAGAATTTTATGCTGTTCAGGTTAGAGCACAGCTAAAACTAAAATTACAAAATAATATATCTTGCAGAAGAAATTTCAGTTTAAAAAAAAGAAGAAGAAGAAGAATCACCAAAGGAAATATATTTAAGTATAAAGAGTTAAATAAATAAGTTTCGAAATAACCGACAAGCGACACGACAGTGACGCAGACAAATGGCTATTTATATGTTTTTTTCTTTTGACATATTTCTTTTGACCTGTGGTTTCATTTACAAAGAGTATATAATATTTCTCAGGTATAACCAATTACAATGAGTTAGGAGGAAAACAATCATTTCTTTTATTTATGTCACAAAATTCTTTCTAAGTAATAAGTTATTCAACAAACTTTTCAAAATGAAAATCGAACGCGATTTTCATAGCAGTAAGTTATTCAACAGATTATCAAAACTGAACAATGTTCGAAAACAGAAGTTGTACTGAATTGAGAATTTTGACGGAATAACTCTCCTGAAACGCTTCTTAAGTAATTATTACTTTTAAATGAAACATATCACATGGTTCCTTCACTTTCATTCAATGTCCTTTCACTATCCCTGCAGAAGCAATACTTGCGTAAAATCATATGTTTGATGCAAATCGACTGGTTTCCGTAAGGATTTATTCTGCTGACATCTCCCACAATTTCGATTTCACCATCTTGGAACAGTACAGTAGCTTCCAGCATAGCCTTGCTGGGTTCTGCCTCGACAATGACACGAACTTTTTCGGAACTATTTGTCGGTGAGTCTTCCGTTTTCCTCACCAAATGCGCCATTTTCACTTCGCGCAACACCAAAAACGCACAGCGCTCTCTGAAATCGCTCCCGGCCTCAGAAATCAAAGCATTAATGTGCTTGATGATGGCTTGTCCAGCAGCTGCTGACCTGGAATCGGTCACGGGAATAGGTGTCTTCGTCTCACAGACGCAGTAATGGACGGGGATGTGGGCATCGGCGCAAGTCCGGTCAGCGGGAATGGCACCGAAAAGGGATAGGCCTAACGTATTTTTAGGTTTGTACTGCCCCAGCGGTCGGTCCCTGGTATTAAATGCTAGAAGGTCCAACAAGGTCGCGTGAACATCAAATGGTGTGATGAGCCGTCGACTGTTCACGCGGAAAGATTCTTTCACAGATGGTTGATGAGATAATATGGCATCAGGTACTCGTATTGAAAAAAATGGCATTCTTTCTTCGATATATCCAATCTGAAACACATAAAACATTTTTAATTATGTTATTAAAATTCAATCGCAATCTAAAAAATAGTTATGTTTCACAATAGTTCATAATAATGAAAAATATAAATGCAAAATATCGAAGTTTAAATAAAAACTAAAAGTTACATTTTTATTATTTGTTCTTGGCAGTAAACATTTGCATTCACAAAAATTCATTTTTTCGATAGTGAGAAAAAACTGTGGAACGACATGAGAAATAAACGTGCAAAATTATGAATCAATGAATAAAAATACCTTTCGGTTCCACTTTCGGGTTAAACATATAAAATTCGCAAAAAATGTGGAAACTTGCAGAAGTACTAAAATTTACATACTCTCAACGTTTTCATTGCGATATTTCAAAAAAAAAAAAAAAAAAGTTGGAATAAAGGGCGATAAATGGTGAGGGGGTAAAATGTGAGTAAAAGTTTAAAAAATTAATAAATAAATTGCTTCCGGTTCCATGTAGGGGTCTGCATATGAAAAATTTGCAGAAAAGAATGCAAAATGTTACAGTTTTTTCCCACAAGGGTGATCCAAATTTGTGAAATCTGGTAAAATTAGAAAAACGTAAGGGCATTTCAAATTTTTCACGTTTGCTTTCTGTGCTCTAGTACGCAACTGAATACCTGGTTGGAAAAACGTTGCATGTGGTGGAAGTTCAAAAACGACGTGTGACGTTTTCCAGCCACCCATTCAACTTTTGTTGTTGCTTATGCCACTTGGATAACCAAGCTCCCTTTTCGCCGAATCGACTAGGAATTAAGGCAGTAAGGAGCGCCTTCCGTTTCAAGGTGAGCACCAATGGCGGAAGTCCGACTTTGCTCATAATGTACTTGGATGACACCAGATGGCGCCACCACAAATACGCCACCTTCCTTTTTAGACCTATAGGTGAAGGGAAGGGAAACTCTCCACCCACCGGAACTTCAGGGTCCACGGATTTTACATGCATGTATCCGCAAGTGAACATGGTGGGTCTTCAGTGGCTCGGGTATTGAACCCGAGATCCTCCGATCCGAAGCAGTTTTTTGCTTACATAGGGATTAACATTAAGATGTGCCTCTGGTCTATGATTGCTCTGTGCTTTTAGCTTCAGGTGCTAGGTGCTTTAGTGCTAGGCCCTGCTCGGCCTCAGAGGCCATTTTCCCCTTGGACAGTCGGAGGCACATGGATCAAAGCTACTAATACAAACTACTCACAGGAGGCGCCACTACTTCGGCGGATTATCTGTTGTAATAAATTTGCATAATGTTCTTTGCTTTTCATTTTCTGTAATTTTTTGTAGATTTTTTTAAAAGTCACAGTAATTTTACATTAGGCTCCGGCTAAAAGAGTTCCAGAAGAAACTTCTGTATTTTCGGCCAAAGATTTTTCCCATTGTATTTTAAAATAGGCATGAAGACGTGTAAGAGGTCAACAAAATTTAATTAGTTATTTTAAGTAAATTGTTTTAGTTATTTGAATAAACTAAAAAAAAGGTGTTTTTGTCGCAGAGAAAAAAAGGGAACTATCGGAATTATGCTTCAATGCAATGTAAAATAATTGATCGCTATTAAATAGAAAAAAAGAAAATATGAGATCGCACAATAATTGAGACATTCGTTTTGAACACTAATCGTAAATCAAATATAAATCACGAAAAGATGAGCCTAAAATACCGTGATGCATTAGAATAAATCATAAAACCTTCCAAACATAAAATAAAAAACTCTTTTCCTTTACCGTGGTGTTCATTAAATGCTGCACGCAACAGTACGCGTTTTAAGACATAATAAATGAGATTTTACTTTCACGCACGTCACAGTTCAGTGTGAGAAGTATGGTTTAGAAAGAACCATTAGCGTTAAATAGGGTTTTTTACGTTTATTTGATGAAAAAATTAAGGATGACATTAAGTTCTTTTTATTAGAATATAAAAAATAAAAAGATATAATGCAATCTTCTTAAAATTAATTTGGTGACAAGTGAATTATTATTAACGATCAAATTAATTATTATTTGTTCAATATTAAAATGGCGTAATGTAAAATAAAATATTTAATATAAATTGGCATTCGAAGTATGATATAAATACTTCAAAATGTTATATTTCATATTTTCTTTATTTACGAATAAAAAATATTATATTTTACGTTTTATATGTAAAATAAAAGATAAATGTATTACGCTTCGAAGTAAAAAATCGGCTATGCATGAGGCTAAGTTTTAAAACACCTTTCCAAATTAACAGATTACTTACGAAATTGGTCTTCGAAGGAGGGGGTTTTGAAAAAAGAAAGTGTAAACTTTTAAAATTTTACTCTCGTGAAAAGTTACTTCAGATACTTTTTAATGAGAAATACCTGATATTTTCATACATTACTTTGGGTGTGTTTTTTCGCAATAATGACCAATGATAGAAACACCTACACTGAATAAATAATAAACATAAAAATGTTCGAGAAATGTAGAAGTTTCCAGCTCTCCCACTAACGTTTTGGGGGAGGTGTGTTCTAAAATCGAAGCACCCCTCGATTTAGTCACACCCCTTACTGGCTCTTATAGAAAATTATAATTTTTCAGTTTCAGAAAATAAGCAAACAGCGGAATATTTATTTACTTGAAAATAAGAACTCGCTGTGATATTACAACAGATGAAACTATGATTTACTATAAAAATAATTTAACTTTGTTTTGCATCTAGAAGCTCCCTGTCGCATTGAAAAAGGGATTCCAAGCAATCCCGAAACATATGTCTGCATTTTATTGCTCATTTGTGCTTTAAATTAACGTGTAATTTTATTATTATGATTTACTAATTTGTGCAACAATATGAGACACTCGCGGTTTTTAATTTTATTACACGAAAGCGGGAACGAATGCAAAAAGTAGCTTCAAGATGTCATTTTACACCAAGTTGATTTAAAACAATATTTCAGCTTTATGAAACTATTAACATTTTCAACTGTGTTCTTTATATAAAACTCCTTTAAAAAATCCTTTTCTCAAAAATGACTGATTTTAGTCTTCTGTAAAAATTTGTAAAGCTTTAATAATTATATTTCCACAATAATATTCAAGATCTCTAATTCTTAAATGAATAAATAGCCTTTGCATGAGGAATATCTCAAAATTTGGGAAATAAAGGAGATGAAAATATTTTACAAACTCAGTATATCACAATGTAGTACATCAGAACCTCTCTTAACCGGCCTTCGTTTTCACCCTCCCATATTTTCAAAATACAAAAACAAAAATAGCTTTTAGAGCTTTAGTTTCTTCCATTACATGGAAGAAACAGATGCAGTGGTGCTCGAGTGAACTTTTTCACTCATGTGGACGGAACAAGAGCATGTGAAGAGGCATTGCGATACGTCGAGGATGAGATGTTGTACGTGGATGAGATGTTGTACGAGGGAAACTTTCGGGCTTCTCGTCTGCAGCAAAAATGAGTTACCGACTGCTTTACTAGCGCTTGATAACTGGTATATAACTCTCAAAGTAACTGTACTAAAACGCAATAAATCGTCACACCTCCACTCTCTCTTTCAAATTGCATAATATATCTCCCGCCTTAACCGTATTTTTACTCAACTGGCTTACCATCGGTCGCAATTAAGCCGGTTAACCTTTTACAGGGTCATTTTTTTTTTGTAGTATCGCTATATTAAAATATTTTTCGGATTTTGGTTCGTTTCAAAGAAGAAATTCATATAGGACATTAAATAAGATTAACATGATGTTTTGTACCTCCTCCCCCTGGGGGAAGGTTCTAATATGGGAATATTGATGCATGTGGTGGTAAATATGCTTACCAGCATCTTTGCAAGATTCTGCCAATCAGAAAGGGTAAAATAGCTTATTATAAACATCTATAATTTGATGAATTAGGTGGGAAGCATACTTCCCACCGCCTTATAAATAGTTAACAGAGGTTCTACTGTATTTCTAAAAGGTGACGCTCCAAGCAAAATCCGAAAAATACCAAATCATAATACTGTTAAGCGAATATATTTGCAAAGGTCAAAATGGTTCCAACCTCAGTCTTTCTGATGGGATCAAATCTGTGACCGTGATCTGACATCACAATGAAAAGCGTATTGTTGAGGTAGCCTCGATCGAAAAGGGATTTGAAGAAGTTCATGAAGTAATCGTCGGCTGAAGCAACAGGTGAGACGTAATCATGACTGATCTCGGCAAGGAAAGAAAACCCGAAGTAAGGGACTTTCCTCTCTTCATACCGGGATACAAATCTGTCCATATAATCAACCTGTAAAAATGAAGACTCATTTATAAAAAGAATAATGTGTAAAAACAATAATCTAATTGAAGAAAAACGGAAACCGGGAATTTAACAATTCTGAGAAAGCTTCAAAGGCAGTCATTTGACCACGCTGAATGGATTGAAGAGTTGCCAATAAAACAAATAATCTATTGACTTCGGCACAAAAGAGTCTACAAAGATCGATGAAAATACACGTGGCGTTTAAATAACGAATAACTAATGAGTTTATGTTCGAAAATCTAGCAGCTACAGGTCCGTGGGTTACATATATTGTCAAACTTTACAGCTCAATGTCTAACTATAAGATTTTACTAGTAGCTATCTGAGAACATACGGTGTGGTCATTTTCACTGATTATTAGAATTTATTGCACAAAAACAAATAAGAGGTCAATCCAAGTCAACACTACTAATATGATTTGGCATCCGTTTGCATCGATACATTTTAAAGACAAAGTTCTTAATAACACTGCTAATTTCAGAAAATTTTACTGTGAGCACCTTAAGGAGGTCGAAAAATGTAAAGATGGTATTCCAATTTTCATAACATATTGCTCAAGATTTGGTCCATCGCACTGGACGCAACATCGGTGATCCTGTCACTGAATGACGTAATACCCACAACTACTCTTGAAGCCACTCTCGTATGAGAACCGTTAACAGAAAAAAATATTGAGGAGCAACACCGGGTGAGCATCAGAAGAAACATTGAACAATGTGTCGCAAGAATAGGAAAGTAGAGTTAATATTTTTTTCTACACTGGAAAAGTAATGAATAAACGTCGTCTGGACCCCGCAAAGCCCGTAGAGGATCTTATGATCTGTTGAATACCAAACAAACATTCATGTTACTAGCGAAAAATATTTACATTAATATAAATTTTTTTGTACCATTTCATTGTAAAATGCTTTCTGGCTGTAATTGGTTACTAATGAAACACAACTTCAATTTTATTGTTCCCACATTAGGAAGCCACTTGCCAGATCATGCCAGGTGTCTCCTTCTATTTTTGTTTTTAGAAATGGGTACATAAAAGTGTTTTAACATCATTTTTTATACGGAGCCCCACTGCGTGGTGAACCATAAAACTCCCATGTGGGGCCATATTAATTTCTTACCCGAAATTAAATTAAGTCAGGAAATTAACGTTACTAAGCGAAAAACTGCAAAAATATTGTATACATCTGTTGTGGGGGCGAAGAAGCCCCCTTAAATACGTGTATGCATTTTTTTTTTCCTTCTCTTTTAGCGAAATTGTGTTGACTCCACTCTATTACTTGCTGCTTCTTGTCGACATGGTGGCGTAGTGGTAAGGCGCACAGGTCTCGTAGCCCAAGTTCGCAGGTTCAAACCTGGCCCAAATAGATGGGTTTTCAGGATGCAGAAAATCGTCTACGCCCATGTCGTATGATTATGCGGCCTGTTAAAGATCCTTTGAGTATCCGTTTGGCACGGCGACTTTCGGTTAAATTTAGGGGGAAACTGTGCGTCAAAAAATGCGGCAATGGTACCACACTCATTCTGGTGCCGCTGAAAGAGCTGGTACCAATATGAGGGAACGCACTGGGTCTGCAATGATTGAGGACCAATACTGCAGCCCATTAGAAAGAAAAAAAATTGCTGCTTCTTCACAAAACTAGACGCTTTACGTATAGATCAAGTTATGAGTTTCCAAGCTTACTGAAACTTAATGGGCTGCTGGTAAATCCCACTGACCTGCAACCAGTGCATCGGCGTCGGTCCGTAGCATAGGTGGGAGCTGAACTTGAAGAGGGAAGACTCTTTGACGGCGAGCCAAAAGGGTCGGAGGTAGTGAAGAGTCGGGATCTTTCGGAACCCCGTCGCGAGGTACGTGAAAAGGCCGAATTCTGGGAAGTCTTCGGCCCACATCGTGGCATATCCAGCGGACGTGTAGTTATTCCAAACCAGAGGAAAGCCGTCGAAGCCTTTCTTGTAATCAGGAAGGCCACCTCCGTAGGCCTTGTCACCTGCAAATAAGTATAACGTAATGTAAGGCATTGCTACATCACAGAAATCTCCAAGGCGTGTAAAAAGGAATAGGCGAGTAATATGGAATACTGCTAACAAGGTTCGTACTGCTAATCAAGGACGTCTACTAGAGACAAATCAGTGGTGACATCCAGAACTAAGCAATTTTGCTTGGTTGGCGGCACATTGTAATTGAGTATGAATGATTGTCTTCGTTCTATCACCCGAGACGTGAGATAACTGGTATTCCACATTACCCATACTAAAACCTAGTGTTTCATATAATCCTTACATCATCTAAATACTCACTTAATTATTGTTTCATCCACGACAGAGCCAATGTAATCGCAATTTACAATGTATGTGCAATACCACCACTTGAGACAGACCACTATTTGAGACAGTGTTCTTCAAAAAATACTGCATGGAACTAGTGAAAAAAAATACTGAATACTAAAAAATACTGCACTTTTATAATTTTATGCGAACAGGGTTTTTGCTGTTTAACATGTATGGGGCTGATACATTGTCTCCCTGTTATTGCTGTAGTAAATAGCGCCGGGTAATTTTGCTAACAACTTTTATGGATTCAAAATGAAGTTTCAACTATCCCAATCAATGTACCAACTATAAAAAAAACGAAGGTGCGACATCGATGTTTTCTATCCATACTTTATCGCTGGCTGCTAAGGAAAAAAGTTGCAACTACGAAATAGGCTCCGGATAATAAAGGTTTTACTGTTACTGGTTTTAAAGACTCTGTTTAGATCTACGTAGAGGTTGCTCTAATAGACGTCAGTGAAACTTAGCCTATGCGCGACCACGGGGGATGGGGGAAAAGATCTGCAATAAGAAAAAATAGCTCAAATTTTACTACCAGGTGAGAAGAAAGCGCATGAAGAACAAAATACAAATTAGAAAACAAGATTACACGTTAATTTAATCACTTGATTTGTTGTATGTCCTACTCCTTTGCGTCAATTCCATGTTCAAAGTACGTTACAGAGTGTACGACAGTAGCGTGAAGGGTTTCACTATCAATAAAAGCAACTTGGCTAAAATAATTGCAATTGATAGAGATGGAGAAAGGGCAAATATTTGAATTATTATTTTCAAAGGACGTTTTTTTTTTCGATTTTCTGAAAAGTTTCAAAGACATACGTCTAAATAGGGTAACATATAGAATGGGTGAGTGGAAAAAATACTATTAGTCTAAAAGCGGCCATTTTAGCCGACTTTCCCGTAAAAGTAAAAATAATAATAATAAAGCATGAAAGGAGGCTTAATGTATCGTCAAAATATGGTTAAAAATAAAGAAAAGTCAAAAAAAAGTGAAGTAATTAAATAAAGACTGAAAAATAAAAAATTTGAAAGTAGGGTTTTGAGATGGGGAAATGTGTGTCTGTCGGCCTGTCCCCCATAATAACTTTTGAACGAGTTGTCTGATTCGAAAAATTCTTTTTGCAATCGAAAGATCTCGGCGAGGACATCTGATTTTCATATTTTACTTTTTGATTTGAACAATTTTTCGTTCAATTTTGAACAGTTCAAAAAATTTAACATTAGAGCCTCTAGGCGAAAATGAAGCAAATGATGTAAACTCTGGGTACAAGATCCAAGTTCCAATGAACAAGCTTGCTGGAGGAAGCTCTTTTCGTGAAATAATTATTTGAACAGTTTTTGTTCATTTTTGAACAGTTCAAAAAATTAACATACCGCCTACGGGGAAATTTCAATCACATATAAATCCTGATCTAACGGACCGATTTGCTTGGAACAAACTTTATCGGAGAGCACTTATAACGTTGAACACGTACAAATAGAAAGTTCATCCAGAACTAACGAGCCTATTTTCCTATGAAATTTTTTTTATCGGGATTTTTAAGGATATTTCTCAACGAGTGAAATAATGAATGAATGAATAAATTAGTGAATAAATGAAAAAATAAATAAATGAGTGAATAAATACATGAATGAGTAAACATATGAATGAGTAAACGAATGAATGAATAAATGAATATGTATTATCCGTTGAAAAATTAAGCACTACAGCTAAATGAGAAAGAGAGAGAGAAAGAGATAGCTAGATTATAAATTTGAAGTTGGTGTATACGGGAAAGTAGGCTCGTATAGTTCTAGACGGAACTTCTTGTTAGATAATTGTCAAAAGTAACACTAAAATACTTGAACAACACATTGTAATGAAGAAGAATACAATTGTCAAGACCTCTCTCGTTATAACAGCTAGGCATGGCGTTACAAACGAAAATACAAAAAGTAAAACGAAAGTTAATAGCTCAGAAAATATTTTGGATTAGTTCTATTTTCAAGTCACCAATTGAATTATAACCACCATCTACAGCAAAAGATTCGTTCCAAACTCCAAGTGTGATGAATATCATTTACTCCCACACTGACTTCAATGACATAATTTTATCTCTGTTGCCCCGCTCTGCTCCAAGAAAAATATCACTCTAATCCGACTAATACTTCATTTGGTCATACTCAAAATCAATTCAGCTCACTACGCCGCTGCTATTTTCGGAAAGATCCACTTCGAGATTACAGTTGCGTTACTCCATTTATTTCAAGAAAGCCGTTTATATATTTCGACGACGTTTTTATTATTACTAGTTTTATATTTAAAATTTAGAATAAATTTTGTTTTTCAAGAAAAGAGAACCCTTCTTCCAAGAATATGTTGTTTCTTTTTTAGTAACCAAGGGAATGAATATGAAATAAAAAATTGCTAGAAAAATAAGTATCACTTGAATATTTCGTAAAATGAGTTTTTTACGAAAGCACGGCATCTACCGTATTTTTGTTCAATAACGAAATTATTGACATTAAAAAATATCAGTTGAGTTGAAACAATATTATATTTGGGCTTATACTGGAAAAAATGTTAGATTTCTCAAACAGGGATACTTTTGGCCAGCAATACTACTGGCCAAAAGTATCCATGTTTGAATAAATTATGTCTTTATTGCTAATTTACATTCAATTAGCTTAATCGGCAACTTGCGAAATAAAACTTTAATATCTGAAAAAAGAAGAGAAATCCCTGAATTTTCCCAGACTGAGAAATGTAATGTTGTCTGGAAAGAGTCTGCTATGCATCGAACATAAAGTTTAGGTGAAAGAGAAAAATAGATGAGATGAGAGTTATGCGTAATTAGTCTGTGATATTGTCTTAAAGTCAATGTTATTGCTAGTCGTAGAATAGGATACGGTGTTTTTATGTGAATTATATAAATAATTTTGTGTTAAAAAAATAAATACATATAAAATAATTATAGGTGAGATAGAAAATTATAATTTAAAGCAATTTATTTACAGTATTTGAAAGGCTAAAAAGCATCATTATATAACAGTCAGTAGAATAGCGGAAATTTCCCACATGTAGGACAAAAAAAATGCGTGCTTACATCGTGATGGCTTGTTTTATTCAGTATGCTTCCAAGACAATACAATAGAGGGCAGTGGAGTCGATTATAAATGGGTGATTCTTAATTTAAAAAAAAAATTCGGAACTTCACGAACCAGTTTCGCAAAATGTATGGGCCACAAATTGATAAAGGAAAATAATATCGTTAAGGGAATATCTCCCTCTGATCCCACACAATACACTCATATATATATATAACCAATAAAGAAAAGTGGTTAAAGGAATTACACTTTGCATGATGATATTAATATTTCTTGCTTGTCCGAAGACATACAGAAAAGCACAGATTTTACTTATCAAAGAAATCTTAAGATTGATATAAAATGAAAATTTTTTCAGAAAACCGCATTTTTTAAATTTTCAGAACTGGCTCTCAAAAATTTTCGGAGATTTCGGATCAGAATCACCCATTTCGAGTACACTTCATCGGTTCGCATGGAACTATTTTAAGGGCTGGACATTAAAAAGGTTAGCCCCATTTAATTTTTGAAATGAATTCTCGAAATAAGATTACTTAAAGCAATTATGAAGATCTCTTATAAATGTATGGGCGCTTGTATAAATGAATACAGTAGAGAACTGGGACGATTTGAAACTAAAAGAAAGAAAGAACAAAAAAACTTCAAACCTGTGAGGATAGCAATCAGATTCGGGTATGAATTGTCTCCCACTTTGTTCATCCCCCTGAAAACCGTCATGTGTAGATCCTCGGTCAGGTATCGGTAGGTGTGAGGCAAGTTCCGGATGAACGCTGTCCGGGACAGCGAATCGAGCCCAAAGATGAGGATGTTGATCGGATGATGAAGAGGAGGAGCTCGAGAGGAGTCCAGAGTGATGTTTCGTATGTGGGCGTGGATTTTTTCATAGATTTTGAAAGAGGCAAAATTTCGGCACGTGACTCGCACGACCTCAACGTCTGAGGAAAGGACGACGCCTTCAAGAGGCATGAAAGCCTGGAAAAGAAAAGTTTAATAGGGAATTAGTAAAATTATATCTAAAAAAAAATATATATAAAAAAAAATACGCTGTTTAGACAATTTATAAGAAGAAAAAAAAATCAGGGATCTGGTGAAGAGCGTTGAGTAGGAGCGTGCAATAACGAGATTTTGCTTGACACTAAAGTTGAGCAGGAGCAAAAAAAATAATTGTGTTCCACTACTCCGATGTATTTTTACTTTTTAAATATTTATTCAATAAAAAAGTAATTAACTAAAAAAAGAGACAAGTCTTGTGCTCGCGCGAGGTGAGGAATAATAGGTGTGCTGCTCCCGACCCTAACGGCCCTTAGAGGCAGGAGTCCGACTTCTGCCCCTTTGAAAGGTCTCTTGATTTTTTGAACCAGCTCCCAGATGAGAGACCGTCCCATGGAGTTGGCACCTCCAGAGGTATCGTATCATTTGAGGAAACTGGAGCCACAACGGATTTTACGCGCACCAGCTCCCTTTGGCGTACACGGTCCCGAAGCAACCGGACACGAAAGATTGTAACCCTCCCAGACCACTGCCCTCAGTCAATGGTGCTTTCCTTTCGGTGTTCTGCGGGCACCGAGCTTCTACCGACTAGTCCAGTGCGGGACAAGAGATAAATAACATAATCTATTAAAATAATGTAATCTGTTTCAGTTATTCGGAGCACGAAGTGGAGACAGAGCAATTGCTAAGAATCGGAGAGGAGCAAGTTAAAAAAATCTGATTTCTCTAGATCCCTTAGATAATATTAAAAAAATGTTTGCCCTTCTTATTTTGCAAACAATGCCACACTTCAACAGTTCATTTTATTGGGGTGGGGGATTAAATGGGAAGGACTAAAACAGTAAGCATGGTACGAATTGAACTTAAAACTAGTGATCCACAAGGCAGAAGAAAATAATGGTAGCAGTTAAAAACGCTATAATGTATTTAATATTTCTTCGTGACTACAAAATAACAGCAATTAGAAGGGAAAATGCATACAAGTATATATAGACACTGGCGCAACTCCCTCCTTGAGGGGGGTGTCATAAAAGTCCTTACATGCAAATATATTACCGTACTAGGATTGACGCTTTGGTTTTTAGAACCAAGCGTTCTGAGAGGTAAACCCCCGATATCCATGCGCTCATGACTGTACCTTCAAGCGACAAAATTTGCATGTCGTACTGTAACACTTAAGGAGGGGTAAAAGTAGAAGAAAAAGGCTTTTTCCCTCTCCTTCTGTGTTAATCTGAAAATTGTGAGATAATTGAATACTATAACTTTCACTTCGCGTCGGTTTAAAATTAAAAATATTTCTGATCAGGGCTCTACATTAAAATATCTGTAAAATCTGTTCCAGTGTTACCCAGAATTTTAATTATTTATTTACAAAAGCGAAAAGTGTGAAAAAGTGTTCAAGTATGTAGTCAACTTTTCTGATAAGAATTTTCTTAGTTAGATCCTATTCAATACGAAAATTCGGGAAAAGCTCCTTAAACAGAAGTCTTTCCAAAAAATGGCTGTAGAGACTTTTTAATTAAATCTAAATAATGTGTGAGGGGGGGTAGGAGGATGAACACTTAATGCAAAATTTAATGAAAGTAAAAATTTGAAGAAGTTTGTTCCTCATCCTTCAATGACCTCAAATATTGAATAATGTAGTGCAATAGTAATATAATGTAGTGCAATAGTAATAATTCAGATTACCTCGTTTCCATATTTTACTTTCAGGTCATCTTCTTCATTCTGACCAGCTCTCAAAACGGGTGACCAAAAACAGTTTAACGACTTTCCGATGACATAACCATTTTCGGCAATGGCAGTAGCGTTGAACTTCAGTCTTCCTTGATGGTCAATGTAAGTCCAGTCACCACGCCTGCTGACACAGACCATTGGCTTGGGGGGAGAGATATACTCCCAGATGGAAGGATGGAATGGATGTATGCGAGGCAAGGAACATTTCTGGACATTATCTCGGAGCTCCTCTACGTCTATGTCATAGTGGAAATAGGGATGTCCCAGAATGTATTCTGGAACAGACTGATTCTTGAGAAAGAGGAGGAGGGGGAGAATGGTCATCATCAACAACAGGAGACATATTCCCCGGTAAGAACGACGTGGAATAAATCTTCGAAGCATACCTCATCCCGCAGCTTCAGTTACATCTGAAAAGAAACAGTTGAATGTACAAACTAATCTTACAAAAAATAAAGTAGTTTGATTACCTGTGCACTGTTTGGAAATTTACAAAACAGAAAAGTTCTCAACCCGAAATTTATTCTAGTAAAAATGATTGCGCTGAGAAAAAATACTGGTGAACTGATTAAAATCAGTTTTTTTATTTTTTAACTACAACTCTAGTCTATCTTAAATCTATTTTATTGTCTCACAAGAATTGTAATGATTTCAAGTTTGCTTACGGGACAACTTCCTGTCTGATTTATTTTATACTAGCTGACATGACCGGCGTTGCGCTAGATAACATTGTATCATTCCCAGGCCCGAGTGAGACGTCTCCAAAATTCTATTGCAAACATTTTAGTTAAAAAAAAGCTAGTAGAAGATGGGCAACAGTCCCTAAAAATCCCATTTAAATAGTAACACTCCTTAAAATCACGATTACATTTAAAAAAACAGCAGTCTTTAAAAATTCCTTTTAATAAACTAAAAACAAGTCTAAAAACATCAAAATTAAAATAAACACAACGGCTCATAAAAATCGCCATTAGAGTAAGGGTAACAGTAATTAAAAGACACATGTACATCAGGACAATAGGTCCAAAATAACATCAAGAGTCCGCAAAAATCCTAATTACGATTGAGACAAAGCTACATCTAAGAAGTCCCATCAGAATAAGAGCTGTATTCTCTTTTAAAATACCCATTAGAAGAAGAACAACGGTCCCCGAATATTTCTGCTAGAATAAAGAAAACTTTCCTAAAAGTCCCCCATTTGAATAAATACTAATACCCTTATTCCTAAACATCCTTGATATTTAGAATAAGGACATTAGTCCCAAAAAAAAATTCCCCTTGCAAAATCGTCAAAACAATTCCTGAAAATTCAAAGTATACATCACTTTTAGATTTTAGAAAAATCGACAAAAAGCGGAAGTAAAGCATTATTTCCAAAGGCAAATAAACATGCGCATTTAAGTTGGAAAATGTCCAGTACTGAGCCGATACTGAGTGAAATATAAGTTGATAGAAAGAGCTAACGAAATTCTGTCTAAATGGCACCAAATAGGGAGTAGAAAAATTAAATAAATGTCATAAAATAAATCAGTCGATCAAAATATGGAATCAATCAAAACATCTACTTTAAAAAGTTAAAATAAAGTAGAATATCGCTAAATTGCACTATTGTAAGAGAAGCGTAATGCAAATGACCAAGATCCTATAGTGTAAATCACGTATTGAATTGAATGAGAACAATATTACTAATAAAGATTTTTGGCGCGGCTTAAAAAAGTTACGAAGCATAAAATAATATATTGAGAACAATAATTAAGTGCAGGGGCAAAAACAAAAAAAGTTATCACATCTAGGCAAAATTTGAAATTTCATCAAAAATCAAAGATATCGAAAGTCTTCCAACCTAGTAAATGTATGCAACTTTTCCCCAAAAAATAATTTTCATAGCTTTTCTGTTACAGAAATCATCATTTTGGCAACGTAAGTGCTCTTTATTTCGGCGAAAATACTCAAATTGAGCGAGAAATTCAGAGGTAATTTAAGCCTCGTTTCAAAATCCGAAAACTGCTCAAAATGAATATTGTGCGTGTTCTATTTGTTCTACGAATTTCCGAGAAAAATCATCTTATGCAGAAAAATTACGAAACGTAAAATAATGAATCAAAAACAATTAACTTCAAGGGAAAAAAGTTATCTCTTCTTGGCGAGAAAAGTATATGTTTGCGATTTAATCCGAAAAGAATTTTCATTAGTTTTACTTCAGCAAATTTCCTTTTTACTTTGGCGACAAAAGTACTTTTATTTCGGCGAAAATATTCAAATTGAGCGAATAAACTCAGAGAATTGCCTCGTTTTAAAATTCGAAATACTGAAAATGAATATTGCGCGTGTTTTAATTGTTGTACGAATTTTGCAAAGAGCTCGTTTTGTGCTGTTTTTTACGGGCGTTAATATACTGTAAAAATAGAAAAAAATTTGGGACGTTTCTTCGATGAGATAATCCCAAAATTAACAGTTCTGCTTAAAATTGGAGTACAAAAAGAACAAATTCGAATCTTAGAAAAAAACGCGTCGTGATGCACTAGGTGACCTGACCCTAGGTACGTGTAACCAAAATTTCGTACTTCTGGACCCTTCCATCTCGCCAGGAGGCGAGCGATACACACACACACACAAACACGTAAACTGATACACAAACTTTCAGTTTAATTTATATAAATATTTCCGTTAATTCCTGTGGATTTAAGTGTTAATAGTTGAAATTATGTCTCTCTATTTTCTTTTTTGCAAACTGTTCTTTACTGTTATACTGCTTTTTTGCTGAATGATTATAAGGTAAATGACCCGGTAGCCACAGTTAAGAAAAAAAAATTTCGTACTCTTTTACGTGGCAAAATTTTTTCAAGGGACTGACATCTATATTTGCATATTTAGCTTAATCGCCAACTATTTCTCTAAAAATTAATTATCTATAAAATGTCATTTGATGGAAAATGAGGATTTTTACGTCACATTTACTAAACGCTTAATTCGTATCTATAGTGGACATTTATAAGACACGTATTTGCATTAGTAGTGGACAGAAATTAACATCATCTATTTTATGCTGTTAACTTGGAGAAATAATTTTAAAAACAACTAAGGGACCCTTCATAAATGATGTCACGCATTTTTTCCCATATATATTCCCCAAATCCCTAACCTTCTTATTGATCGGCTTTAGTAAAGAGCAGCAAATCTGACCGTTGTGGAGGCAGCTATTAAATATTATGATCCATGTACTTGTATAGATGCTCCACGCCAACTTTAGTTCTGTTAACCAGCCCTAGGAATCGTTCGCTATAGGTTCTGATAATTTCATTCAAGTTTAATGTTACATTCGCTTATTTTAGGAGCTTAAAGATCTAAGTGTCCACTACTAGAGCAATGTCCACAACCTGGGCCGTGGTAACCTAGTGGTTAGCACGTCGGACTTTCACCTGGAAGGTCGCGCGTTCGATACCCACAGAAGACCACCATGTATACTTGAGGATATGTGCATGTAAAATCCGTAGACCCCACTACCTCTCCCCGTGCGTAAGCAATCCTAAGGCCTCGGCTAACAGGTAGGGGTCTGGTGGAGAAAAGTGTCCACAACCTATCGGCTCTCTACCTAAGGCTTCGGCTAAAAGGTGCAAGGGTGTCCGATGGAGAAAAATGTCCACAACCTAGGGCCGTGATAGCCTAGTGGTTAGCACGTCGGACTTCCACCTGGAAGGTCGCGCGTTCGATACCTGCTGAAGGCCACCCATGTACACTTGGGGATACGTGCATGTAAAATCAGTGGACCCCCCTACCTCTCCCCGTGCGTAAGCAATCCTAAGGCCTCGGCTAACAGGTAGGGGTCTGGTGGAGAAAAGAAAAGTGTCCACTACCTAGGGCCGTGGTAGCCTAGTGGTTAGCACGTCGGACTTCCACCTTCTAATCAGTATTTTTCGAACGAAGAGCAGAGCAAATATGAAAATGAACTGAGGGTTTTGTTGTCAATTTATCATTTTCGATTATATCATCAAAAGAATATAAAACTATTATTGAAACATACCCTATCTATATCCTTTCTTCAAAAATTTTAATTAATGCTTTTACCAGTGGAATGCTCGTGTTGTTTATAGAGGAATTATTCTCTTCCATTTTCACAAAAGGCCGGGTCAGAACTTATACCCATATCAAGCTGGAAAATGGAGTTAACAATTTATATCGTGACAAAGAATAAAAATGCGGTGACAGACGTTCAACCTGACACGAGTGTTCAACGTTCCTCCATAAATCCTGATTGAAATATATCTGATACGATAAAAAGTTTACCTTTTAAGGGGACACAGGACCTTTAAAATGAAAATTTTCTTTCTTTTTTTTATATATATTTTTTTTTCTTTGTAGTTGGACTTATTTTAGCATTAATTATATAAATTTTAGTGAAATTTTAAATATGAAGCCAATTAAAACATTTTTGACTAAAAGTTTCCAAAATTATAGAAAACTTTTGAAAACTACGAAAAACACAAAACTTGACTATTGCGTCTGAATTTTTGAAGAATTTGCTTACAACTTCTTATAGTTTCTTAAAGGTATTACAAATATTTTATGGCATTGGTTTTTATGAAGAAATTATTAAAAATACTTTTGTACTGATTTAACTGTAGCGAAAAGCAAAATTTTTTTGAACCAGTATGCTGAAAGTTAAAAATTTTTCTTTTTTCAAAACCTTATAAGATTAAACTGCAACTGTTTGCCAGAAAGTGTGGCATTATTAATACGTATTGTGTCTACTAGGGATGTACCGAGTACTCGGTATATACTCGGCAAAATTCCAGCCGAGTACTCGGCCATTACCGAGTAGTTGTAAAAATTTCGTCATTTTTTAAAAGTTTACTAATAGTAGATAAATTTGTAACTGATTAGTACAATAATATGCAACTATAAATATGTTATATGAAATAATTAAAAAAAAAATATGAAGTATATAAAATATTTTTACACAGCTTATATATTGGTAAAGTTCATATGCTAATTCGACTATTTTTTCCACTTTCTATACTTTGTTTGCCACTTTTTAAGCTGTACGAGTAGCGTCCAACATGTTTGATTTAACAAATCGGTGAAACATGTCAGAAACTTGTATGTTATGCCCTGGCAATCTTTTTGGAGGCCTGTTGAAGAAAAGATTGTCTTTTCATCTAAACCTTTAAAATGGATTAATTTGTGGTAACTTATTTGCATTAAATATGATTTCTCTTTGGGTAACTGAATATATTACATATATATATATATACAATTCTAAATGAAAATCAAAATCTAGCTACATAAAAGCTCCAATTGTAAAAGTGGAAAAAAAAAAGACTTTAAAGTAAAGAAATTATCAGCAAGAAAAAGGAAATACACAAAATTCTATCAAATACAAATATTTTAATAATTAATATCAAATTCAATATGTCGTAAATTATGGTGTAAAAATACACCATAATAATTTTGTATCTTAGGTTTTAAAAATAGAATTACATATAAAAAATATCACTTTATTATTAACTAGAAAAAATTAAAAAATGAAAAGAAAGTAAATAAAAATATACAGTGTCAATATAGACTTTTTTCCTTGGGTGCGGGGATGGAGGGGGGAGGAGAAGATTATGAGGCATTTTACATTATTGAATGAATTTTTACCACAACCAATAATCATTTTTGATAAAATAATTTTTATAAAGAGGTTTAAAGAATTCTATTTTGGAATTCTTACATTCAATTTATTTCATTAGTTTATTCATTAGTTTATATATATTATGTAGTTAAAAGGTATGTTTTCATTTCAATATATACAAAATTCTTCATGTGCACATCAATACTCTTTTTTTATTCACAATTACTCGGCACTCGGCCGAGTAGTAAATGGCCGAGTACTCGGTACTCGGCCAAAGTGTTATTCGGTACATCCCTAGTGTCTACGTACTGCAAATACATAATTGTATCTACGTATTTGCAAATTTTTATGTAATTTAGATGAACTACTAGAAGCAAGATCCGTTTTTTGATTTTTAAAAATTCTTTTTAATAATTTCGAAAAACATTTTAGTCAAAAATAATTTTGATTTGTTCAATATTCAAAATTTAGCCAAAATATAGATAACCAATGATAAAATAAGTCCTACTACAGTGAAAAATTTATTAAAAAAAAAACTTTTATTTCAAAGATCCTGTATCCCCTTAAAACCTTGTTTGAGTATGATATTTGAAGTCATTTAAATAACTTTTGTTTCAATTAAGGCAAATTAATGTTGAGTTTTATTGCAAATTATTCATATCCATGATATTTCATCAACACAATATTACTGCAGACACCATGGGTTCCATAGTAAAAGTCGACCTGAAAAAGAGTTCCGCGCATCAAAAAAATTGAGAAATGCTTTTCTAAACCAACATTTACAGGAAAAAGGCGGAAAGAGTAACGTTATGTCATGGTTTCC
This sequence comes from Octonoba sinensis, assembly GCA_038502835.1. NCBI lineage: Eukaryota > Metazoa > Arthropoda > Arachnida > Araneae > Uloboridae > Octonoba > Octonoba sinensis. Next base: position 6,873,700 of record CM076606.1, on the reverse strand, counting down.
GTTTTCTTTTACATTTAAAAGCCCAGCTTTCATTCTGTCCTACGAATGAAGCAACACGTGTCCAGATTCAAACCTTTGTTTTTTCTTTCCTGTATGAATCAAGCTCTACTTCAACGCCAAATACACTACGTTTACACCACATTTTGTTTCCAATTCACTTTCTTTCTTTTCACATCGTTCTTGAATATTGACACAACCTGCTGCAGATTATTTCCTCTTTCTTATACTTATTCTATTTTTTCTCTTTAATTTGTATTGTTTAAAAGATACCTAATTTAGTCACACATAAAAAATAAAAGGGTGCCCACAAAATTTTGCAACGCGGATTTTAAAAATTACCTTATACTATAAAATATCAGCTGAAAAGTAATTTAACATCCAATTAATTATCAAATTATGAATACCACTAGATAGTAATGATTAAACTTTGTGCAAAGTAATAGAAATAAAATTTCACGTTAAATTAAAGCACAAATGAGCATTAAAACGCAGACATATGTTTCGGGATCGCTTGGAATCCCTTTTTCAATGCGACAGGGAGCTTCTAGATGCAAAACATCCAAATGAAGCAGACAGAACAACAAAAACAAAGCTTATATAGCCATAAGAATTAACTGTAAACCAATGAGAATAAAGGCAGTGTGAAGTGGAAGTAGAAGTAGTATTAAAGGCACCAATAAGAGAGTAACAAACGAATGTAGTTGGAAGTACAGAAAGTAAAAAGGAATATCAATAAAAACAAAGAAAAAGACAACAGCGTGCATAAAAATGTGAAAATACATGAAAATTGCAAAAAAAATAAAATAAAATACAAAGAATAAAATGGAAATAAAATAAGTACAGAAAATACCAAAACAAAAAGCAAAACAAAGTACACATGCCAAAAGAGGGGGAGGGGGGGGAGAGAAAATTGAAATTTTATTTCTAATACCACTAGACTTTAATTCGAATATATAGTATGTTCTTTTTTTAGTAAAAGTGCAAAGACTTTCAGTCTGTTTTACTGTAAACAAGCTTTTGCAATTAATTCGAATACGTGTTGCAGGTATTCCTAAACAAAAAACACGAAAACTAAACTCAGTGGCGCGCCAGCCCCTTGGGGGGGGGTGTGGGGGGCTTGGCCTACTTTTCTCCATCGGACACCCTAGCACCTTTTAGCCGAAGCCTTAGGTAGGGAGCCGATTAATGGTGCTTGGCCTACTATGTCCATCCCAGCTTTCGAGACCGAGAGCCCTGGGGTGCAAAAGCAAATGTTCCAGTCAAATGGTCAGCCTGACGCGGAACCCCCAGTGTTCAGTGCACAAGCATGCTTGGTCTTCCTTTTATCGACCCCACTGAAAGGATGAAAAGCTGAGTCGACCCCGCCCAGCCCGGGAATCAAACGCCGGACCTGTTGCATGGTAGCACGGAAGGCTACCACTCAGCCACTGGGCTTGTGCAGGAATTCCAGAGGTGAGAAAATGCCTCGCCGGTCACAATATGGGTGCCTCAAGATGCAAAAGAGAATTTCTTAATAAAACTCTCTAACTTTCATACCAAATAACATAATGGTTATTTTAGGCACAAGTCACACAAAAAAGGCTCCGACTTTCCGTATCATTTGATTTTCCGGGACCACCAAAACTTTTTTTTTTCCATCGTTTCAAATTTTTTCGGTATGGGACGGGGTGCTTAAAAATCAAATTTGTAGATAAAAGTGAAGAACGTCTAAAAAAGGAGCAAAAGCTTTCAAAGATCAAAGGAAATAAAGTTAAATGCTAATAAGGTTTCAAACAAAAACAAGAAGAGATGCCAAGGCTGGTTCTATGAGAATTATTTGATACTGCACATGCTAAAGTTTGATCAAAATACAAAGGTTTTTCTTTTGTAACTCAAAGGTGAATATACGACAACTTAATAAAATAAGGAAAGCGGATACAGAATTTTTTCAAAATGGCTCAATGTTTATTGAAACAAAACAACCAGTTCTGAAAAAAAAAAAAGAGACAGAAAGAAGTGGTGGGGAGGGGGGTAAGATTTACTGTTTGTACAAGTGCTAATTCTTTCAGATCGATACTTAAGTGCATAGTTCGTCTGAAAGTGTTCTTAGAATGCAGAGGAACCCCAAATAATGAAATAAGATCGAGAGAGAGGTCGTTAGGTTGTATTGGTGTAGTTTTACTTTTTCACAAATATCAATTTTTATATATATATATATATATTTCAAATTAGGCTTAAAAATAAGAAACAGGTTTTAGAATTTTAAGAAACTGTTCAAGCTAATGAAGAAGCGTATTTTTTTTATGAAGTTTACTAAGTGAAAAAGGGAAAAAAGAGAAGTATTCACAAAGATAAAAGTGGAGGGTTTTTCCCTCCCGAATCTAGATCAAAGTAACTACATATAATGATACCTTTTTTTTTCTTTTTAGAGAGTTGAGACGTAGACTATAAACCCCTACAACACTTTCAAAACATGTTTTCTTGGCTTACAATCGTTTGTTTGTTAGGATCCACCCCGAGCTAATTGGAAATATGCCACCAAAAAATAGAGCTCCAATTGAAAGCTATTTCTTAAATAAACATAACTTTTAAAAGAACAGTGGCAATCAAAATGAAAATTTGAAATGCTAACTTGAAAAAGATTACAAACATGATGTAAAAAACGTGCTAACTTCAATGTTTCTGAAACTTTAAGGGAACATTTTTAAAGATTTATTTTACTACTTAAGCCAATGAAAAAATTTTTTGGTGTTTTTTTCAACATTTTTGGGTGCTGGCTTCCCTTAAAAAGACATAAGAAAAGTTTGTTTTATGTATAAAAATACACAAAAATTGTTGAAATATCGAGCATTCAGTCATTTGTATTACTCGTTTTATAGTGGCAGCATCAATATATGCTGTTTTGTGTTTGGCAACACTGTTAGTTTAAAAATTTAAATTCGCTATGTAAAACAGTAAGAGGTACTGTTTCTTTTGTCTTGCATTATTTCTACATTAAATCTTGATTCTCTTGTTATCACCTTAGTTTTTCGTTCATTTTACAACAAAAATCAATCATTAAAATAAAAAAAAAAAAACCCTGCGTGATTTGGTGTCCCCACAAAATGCTCCAACTATATAAAACGTAAGCGGAATTTATTAATCATCGCCAAGATCGCCAAGCATATGGTGTGCGGAAGCATAATCAGGAAACAGTTTGTTTTTTCGAACATTGTTATCACAGCTTAGAAATGCTTGCAGAAGAACAGTGCGGGTTTCACCACTAAAATAAAAGGTATGTTTTTAATGTGGGAAGTATTTCAAATTGTCATTTTTCTCATTTAACAGCCGACTTCTTTCTCTAATACGAAGATCGCGTGCGAAATATATGGGTCAAAACATAATGTCTTTGTTTTTTTAAAGAAAAAGGGAGCATATTTCAGGAACATACTGAAAAATTTAGAACTTTTAATTGTTTTTCAAAAATATAAAGCACTTGCAAACACACGACATTTAGGGATGTCAGGAGGGAGCGATTACCCTGCCCTCTGACTTTGAGAATATAAGAAATATTTATGAGTGTATATATTTCTGTTGTTTTATATATATTTGAGATATAAGGAGTGCATACCCTTCCCCCCTCCCTCGCCTGCCTCTCTCTCTCTCTCTCTTTTCCTTTAAAAATTCGAAATAAAGGACCTGCATACGTGATTACATGCTCAATCGGAGCTGGTATGACTCTTCCTTTCTAGGAAATTTGAAACTGAATAATCTGCTTTTGTGGGTCCCTATCATTACTAAAGCCTGAAAATAGCAAGTTAGGTTTTTTCTAAATAAGAAATAAACATAGCTGCAAAAGAGAGATTTCAAGAAAAATATAAAAAGAAAATTAATAAATTGACAAATGATGTACAATTATACAGTAACACCATTTTTTTAATAAAAATGTCTTTAATTTCTATCTCTCATATTCAGCGTTGATGGATATGACACATATCATGATAAATATCGTGATATACATCCATTTACCATGTTTACATTATTTAAAGTTTAAACTATATTATGTTTGATTGTTGAATTATTGAATCGAAATGAATGAGAAACCGTTATACATTATTTATTTACAAAAAGAATAAACTACACGCACAGCCAGCTGCATGTTGACATTCGAAGCGATCGTTGATCCATAACTGATTGTTGCCAGATGTAGAAGTAAGTTAAAGAAACACTTTTGAAATTATTAGTTGCCAGATATTAAGATTGATATAAAATATAAATACATAACAATTCTCCCACGCTAAATGAAAAGTTATACTTACATTGCAGGCGCTGCGCACGTTAACACATACAATATATACATTTATACAGAAAGAAAATTGCAATGAGACTGATCTCAATTTAAATAAATATTTGAAGTTGTTACAGATTTAAACGTTCAACTGGTCTTCGTATTCGTGTGGAACGACGAAGACTAGGCGTTATTCCACTCTGAGATGGTAAGACCGCAGGTGGAACGGTCCCACTTCGTGGTGGTGACCCCATAGACCCATAGATGGTGGTGGAAATGTCCGAATAGAACTTGTAGAAGGACTAGGTCTTTGAGGGACATCCGGACTTGTCTGAGTTGAAGAGCTTGTTGAGGAAGTTCCGCGTTCATCACTGAAGGTTACCGATAATCTTTTGCGTGGAAAGAGTAGTGGAGCGGGTGGTGGTTGTTGGTGAGCTTGACAAGGGCGTAGTTGATCAAAATGTCTCTTGACCACGTATCCATCATCAAGCTCAACCAGATAATGGACACGTCCTAATCGTTGGACGACCGTACCATATCTCCATTGAATAGAATTGGTATAATTTCTGGATTGGACACGGTCTCCCTCGGCGTAAGATTTTTCAAAGTAAGGTTGTTCGGCCTTGTTCTTATGATAATTGACAGGGTCGGGTTTCAGGAGGTCTAATTTGGTTCTAAGATTTTGTCCAAACATTAATTCTGCTGGTGTTTTCCCACTTGAATGTGGAGTCGCTCTATATCGAAATAATAATTCACAGAGTTTCTCATGGAGGGTGCCGGGTTGGAATCGCATGCATTTTAGTTTCTTTTTCAGAGTTTGACAATATCGTTCGGCTTGTCCATTTGTTGATGGATGTCCGGGAGCAATTAATCTTTGTCTAATACCATTTCTTTTGCAGAAGTCTACAAATTCCTTGTATTTGAAAATAGATGCATTATCACTAACAAGAATTTCAGGCAGACCGTGACGACTAAATATTTCACGCAAATAATGTATTGTAGAGGCAGAATCAGGGTCTTTTTTCATTGAGTAAATTTCAGGCCATTTTGATTTTGCGTCAACGACAAGGAAAAAGAAGTGTCCCATGAATGGTCCAGCATAGTCCATGTGAACTCGTTGCCAGTTCTTTGTAGGAATGTCTCAATTGTGTATTGGAGCTTTTTGTGGGTTATTTTTAACATCACAACAGTTCTTGCAACTTTTTACTAGGTTTTCTATATCGGAGTCGATGTTTTTCCAATAACAGTAATTTCTAGCGAGTGCTTTCATTTTTACTATCCCAACATGAGTTGAGTGTAATTCTTGAAGAATGGCTGGTTGCAGTTTCTTAGGTATAATTACACGTTGGCCTCTTAGTAAAATTCCATCTTGAAGTGTTATTTCTAGGTCACGTACATTTCCATTGAGAACATTTTCCTTGAGTCTTGAAAGCTCCTCATCTAAATCTGTTTCTTTCCGAATTTCAGTAGCTGTAATTGTTTCTGTAGAAATATGTCTAATTATGGTTTCTTGAAAGAAATATTCATCATCGACAACTTGTACCTCATAGGTAGATAAAGGTAAAGGGTTTCTGGATAAATAATCCACGTTTGTATGATCAGTTGATTTACGATGCATAATAGAATAATCAAAGTTTGATAGAAATTGTGCATAGCGAAGCATTCTAGTTGCGGATAATACTGGAAGTTTCTGTTCAGGATGTAGGAGTGTCATCATTGGTTTGTTATCGACAATTAATGTGAATTTTCTACCAAATATGTAATCATAAAATTTTTCACTTGCCCAATAAACAGCTGTTGCCTCTCTGTCCAATTGGCTGTAATTCCTTTCTGAAGCAGTAAGTGATCTCGATGCAAATGCGATTGGCCTCTCCGTGCCATCAGGCATACGGTGAGAAAGAATACCGGATAATCCGAATGGACTTGCATCTGGTAGCTAGAGTTACAGGCAAATCAGGGTTAAACGGTATAAGTACTTGATCACTAGCGATTTCTAATTTTGCTTTTATCCAAGCTGCTTCACAATCAGCTGTCCATTTGTATGGAACGTCTTTTCTGAGAAGATTATTTAGAGGATATAATATCTCTGAGGAGTTTTTGAAGAATTTTGAATAGTACATAACCAGTCCTAAAAATTTTCTCAATTCGTCGACATTTTTTGGTCTAGGAGCATCTTGAATTGCCTTTATTTTCTCTGGAGATTTACTGAGTCCTTCAGAACTAATTATATGTCCCAAATATTCTACCTTCGATTTAAAAAACTTACACTTATTCACATTAACATGCAAATTATATTTGCGTAATTTTTCTAGAACTTGAATTAAACGAGTCATGCATTCCTGGTATGTCTTTCCTTGAATAATTAAATCATCAAAATAAGCAATAACTCCATCTAAATCTTGAACAAATTGATCAATAAATGAATGAAATTCGTTAGGTGCCGATTTGATTCCAAAAAATAAACGTTTAGCTAAATATGTTCCTCGATGCGTAGAAATAGTTTGTATTTTAGCACTTTCTTCATCCACTTTCAAATGTAAATAGGCTTTATATATATCTAATGTACAAAAATATGATCCATTGCGTAATTTATTAAATATTTCTTCAATACGTGGTATCGGGTGTCTGGCGTCATGAAGTTGTTTATTTACTGTGACCTTGTAATCAGCGCAAATTCGGACTGAACCATCAGACTTTGGAACTGTAACAATTGGAGTTCCCCACTCGGAGTGGTCTATTGTTTCTATGATGCCTTCAGCTTCCAATTTATCGAGTTCTTTATCAACTATGTCCCTTAAGGCATATGGTATTGATCTTGGTTTTATAAACACAGGCTTTGCGTCATCTCGTAATTTAAGTGAACAGGTGTAATCTGGAATTTGACCTACTTTCGGTTCGAACACATCGGAATATTCTTTGATAATAGAAGCAATAGAATTATTTACATCAAATATTGGAATTTGTTTCACACTAGAGTCATTTATTTCATTTAAATTGATCTTGAGATTTCTAATCCAATCTCTACCCAAAATCGGCTCTTTTTTTAAGTTGACTAGATACAATTCTTCTACGCTGGAATAACCGTTATAACATGCATTTGTTTTCACGAAACCAATTGGTTTAAAAATTTCACCAGTGTAACTACGAAAGCAAATGTTAGTTTTTAGAATGTGGGTGTTAATGTTCAATTTCTTGAAATCGTCTATGTTCATTATGCTTACACGACTACCAGAATCACATTCGAAATGTACATTCATACCATTTATCTGAATATTAGCAAATAATCTGTCATCATTTACCATGGAGTTTGAACGAATATCGACTACTTGACTTATTTGAAAATCATGAGGATCTTCCTGCTCTAGATGACGAACATTACTGGTACTGGCGGATTCTACCTTTCTATTACGCTTTAAGAGTTCAGAGATGCAAACCTTACGGACATGGCCCCTTTTAGAACAAGACTGACATGTTAATTTATCTTTTATGCGACATTCTCGAGTTCTGTGGCTATTTCTACTCCCACAATGCAGACAAACATTTTCTAAATTAAGTTCTTTTAAATTGATAGAATTTCGATTTCGACTTACCGATCGATCATTTCGAGTTGATACAGCTCCCGAATTTTGTCTGAAACGTTGATTCACTTTTTGTTTATTGAAATTTGAAATTTTATTAACGTTAGATAATGTTGAACAACTCTTATAAACTTCTTTGTTTTCTATTTTCGATGCTTCAATAGCTAATGCAATTTCTAATGTTTTTTCAAAAGTTAGTTCTGCTTTTTGTAATATTTTCTCGCGAATATCAGCATCATTTAATCCACGAATAAATTGTGCTCTTAGCATTAAATTCATAACAGATTTATGGCATCCGACATCGTTACAACTTGATTTGAAATCAGCTGCAAGCATCCTTGCGCAAACGCTTCGCCTACACACAGTACAAGCACACTTGCACAAGCATGCTCTGGACGACGATGCGCGTTCACTTTGGCTGCCTTCGCCTGATCCGTAAGACAGGGCAAAAGATGAAGCGTGATATATGGTGATATGCACATGAACATTCGATAACAGTATAAATAAAATACCGTAAATATTCTATTTACTTTCTTCAGATCGCTAGACAAGGCTCAAAGTTGCTCGTGGAATAGTTCTAATACAGAAACAATAAATTCCGTATAAAATTTTATCCTATGAAAGTAATAATTTTTCAAAGCAAAACCGTGCAATTTTTCAAAGCAAAACCAGTGGTTAGGGCGTTCCACCAACTCCGCGTGGAAGCAATCCTAAGGCTCCGACTAAAAGGTAGGGGTCTGGTGGAGAAAAGGGATTAGAGCGTCGTTCTTAAAAACCGCAAAATTTGGGGTTCTGAACTTGACCCGGCCATGTACACTTGGGAATACAGGCATATAAAATTATGGTCCACTGCCACGTTGACACTCAAATCCCGTGGCAGTTCCAAGGGCACCGTTCCAAAATTTCCCACCAATTCAGTCTCAGTTCTAAAAAGGGGAGATGGCGTACTTCTGGTGGCTCCAACTGATGTCATCCAACTACAGCGTATTAGGTTTAAAGGGTCACCTATCAGGTGACCCCTTTACAAATGGCCAGCAACCTCTGTGGCTTTGAAAAGTGCGAATGCCGCAAAGGTAAGTGACTCCACATTAGAAACCACATTTTGTTTCATAGCAGACGATAAATTTCCTATGAAAGTATTAACCTATAAGGGCAGATCCATACGTGTCGGGATGACATTTTTTATGAAAAACAATAGTTTAGATTATTACTACGAAAATATTTGCATTAATATTGAGGGTTTTTTTTTCTTTTCTTTTTGCATTTCATTGTTAACAATTAAGTTTGAAAACAAAACTGAAAAAAAAAAAGAATTTTAATCACTTTTTTTTTTTTTATTTATTCTTTTTTTTTTTTTTTTTTTTTTGTGCTACTGTTATACTCGTGGCAGAGAGATTTTTTTGTCAACCAAGCTTTTGGGTTTCTAAATACAAAAAGAAATTTCTGTGAATCATGCATATCTTCACTCATTAAACTGATGATTACATTTAAGTTATCTAAGTAAAAGTAAGAAAATATTAATTATAACAATTTTTTCGCATTGGATTAAAATAATGAAGGTTTATGAGCTGTGACGGAATGACTCGTGACGTAACAACAAGAATTTTCTATATTCATTTATTGCAACAAAAGTGCTTATCCTTGAAACTTTATTAAAATTTTATTGTGCCTAGCTCATTTAACGTTACTCAATCAAAGGAACTGAGTTGGAAATGAAAAATGCTCTCAAATGAGAGAGAATGATTTCAGAGCCTAATAATTTCGCAGAAGTTGTCGTTTTCATGGAATTGCTCTTTAAACAAAAACTTTTGCAATTATTAATCGTTCGTTGCTGAAATTTCAATGGAGGCAATTCACCGCTAGACGAACTCATGAGCGATCACCGTTGTCACGTGATATCCGCTCTTTGTTTACTAAGATTTTCAATTGAGTTCTACGAGTAGTTCACTAGGCAAAATTAGTTATCTTAAAATTAATTAGACTATTTTCACAGATTTTCTGATTATAACCCAGTATTTACATTTAATTTAATCATTATAAAAGAAATTTATAAATTTACAATAGTTATTATAGTGTTGTATTTAGTGTTAATTTTATGTAATGTAGAAGAACTTTATTTAGGCCTAGTTTTTAATTAGATTTGTTGAACTCGATGTAAAGCGATGCTACAGCTTCCTTTGTTTACATTGCTTTCATCGGTGCCACGTGACCAATGATGTTGTTTGAATTGCTTCCATTGAATTGAAAAAAATGTCTTTCGATTCGCAACCCGAGAACTTTAATTTGATTATGAAAACAATATTAATTTGAGAGTTTGCACAAACAGCGGCATCCAATCACGTTACGTTTTGCATGCGCAAGCATCGTGCTTGTGCAAATTATACCTTCCACAAGCATTCTTGAGCATGTGTTGCTACCTACATTAATCAGAACCCTCAACGTATGTACTATTTTAAGTGTATTATTTTTGCTATTTATTTATTTTTATTTCAGTTTATAAAATAAAAATAATAATAATACAGAATCACCCATGCATATAAAAGTTTGCTGGCGATAAAACAAAATCATATATTTTCGTATAATATTTTTTGATATAGTAGTACGTATTTTCACCACAACTTAGTTGAAAATTCAGCAGTGTGAATCTATTGTATTTAAAACAACAAAGCACAAAGCGAATGCCATTATTTTAACATAAACTTTTTCTTTCACACAGTATTCTTACTGACATCAAAAATGGATTCCCATATTCTATTTTAAAGGAGTGCTTCGTGATTTGACACTTTGCCAATATTTGGCGAGTTTCTTTATCATTACGCCCTATTTGCTTTTTAAATTGTGAGTTTTACTTGTTGATTTACATGGCACCAAATCTTCTAACCTGAATAATTCAGAGAACAATATCTATCGCACAAGCATAATTCGATATACAAAAGAATTGAGTAAGAAGTGTTATGCGTCTCATCTAAACAATGAAAACCGAAAGACATTTTAAGCAGTGAGAAGCAAAGGGATGTAAGTCACCCAAGAACGATTCTGAGTGAAACAATTCAAAGTTGGGATCTTGTAAGAGCTTCTATGTTATTTTTTTCTGAATCGCATTGAGAGTCAGCACCTGTAGGGCTGCCACTAACATCTCCTATCCCAATATAGAATGGTGCTTTCCCCTATCATTTGCACTAGTTATCTCCAAATTTTCGATTCTGTCACTTATATCCCTTTGGTTCTAGGTGCGCCATTTTTAGAACAAGTGATAAACAGTATGAAAAATAGTCTTACTGTTCAAAATAAAGAAGTCACCAAAATAAAGAAGCCTAAAAGATGAGGATGTTTTAGGTTTTCTGCTAATTGCCCTCGGTAATGAAGAGGGGCATTTCGAGGTTTTGAAACAATTCTCTATTTTTAGCCAACTTTTAATGCTATGTCAGGTAGATATGTCTTAAGAGATAGAAGGCAATAAACAACTTGGAGATATTTTTATTTCAATAAGGAAAAAAAAAGAAATTATATTTTTAAGCCTTTATACTTAACTTAAGCCCCAAAGCTTAGCGCTTAAAGTGAGTTTACGTCGAAGATGGTTCACTTATTTAATGCATACATTTTTTGAGTAAGAATTTCCTTATAACTCAAGGATTTACTTTTGTTTTATCATGTTCATTTACTCATTTTCATTAAATCAAGACTCTTTTATTCTCAAGTCTCTTCTATTAGTTTGATATTACCTTATTGGAAAGGGTTCAAAGGAGGGCTACTAGGTTGATAAGTAGTCTTTCAGACTTAGATTATGAGGGCAGTCTTAAAAGGCTCAATATGTATAGTCTTCCGCAAAGAAGAGTAAGAGGGGACATGATTCAATTGTTTAAATTCATTAAAATGGGAAATCTTGATGTTCTTCAGTTATTTTCTGAAAGTAGAACCATAAGTCATTGTTTTAAGCTTTTCAAACCTCAGGCTAATCTTGAAATTAGGAAACATTACTACTTCAATAGGGTTGTAGGCAGTTGGAATAGTTTACCGGAGGCAACTGTTAATTGCAGTGGGGTAAAAACTTTTAAGAAAGCTCTTGACGTTCATTGGGGAGTGCTAAATTGACTAGATCCAGCCTAGCTGGGCCCAGAGCCTGTTGCTGGCCGTCACTTTTTTATTTGTATTTGTATTTATTTCCACTGTGAAAAGCACTGCCACAGAAGTACCTTTTACTGAACATTAAAATTAATGAATCGTCTTGAAGCGTTTTGGATGAATGGAGCTGCTTTAATAGAGTTGCTGATGTCCACTACGTAAGTGCATAGCCCATTATTATCATATGAAGTCCACTATGGTTTTCAAAATCTAGTGGACATTACACAGTGAAAACATTATTGTATTTTTACTTTTTATTCCCACCACCACCCCATTTAGTCACTATTTTTTGGAATGACACCTGTCAATCCTATGCTACAGTCAAAGAAAAATTCGGAACATTATTTATTTTTCACCTTCCTTCTTTCAATTCCATCATATTTCCTGTTATCTGATCACTTCCTATATTTTTTTTATTACTAGTCATAAGATTTTCGGGTAAAAGAAAAGAGCACATGCGCACTTGCAAGGCTCCCAACACCCTCACCTGCCAAAAAAGGGGGGCATGCGTGTTGTTTAACAAGTTGTGAATCTTAAATAGTAATTTTTACTTTCTTTTCTGAAAAAAGCCTAGAAATTTCAGACACCAGGTATTAAAGAAACTTTTTAACAAAAAATATTTAGCGAATAAAATTCTCCTAAATTGAATTAATTGTAATGTGTTGGGGGAACTTGTAGTGTGTCGTATTGTGAAGGGGGCTCGTATGAGAGCAACGAAGGAAAAGCAGCATGCAATTAAATTATTTAGTAAATAAGTACCTTCTAAGTCAGATCAATTACTTGTGTCGAAAATTTTTTTTAAAAGAGTAATTAGGGAAACATATCTCAGACATTAAATAACAACAGAGTAGTTTTAGCAGACAAATTTCATATGATGACATTTTGGTGTAGTTTAAATTTTGTACGTTTCAAGTTCAACTACGACCGCTGCCTATACTTACAGCATAATGTAACGTTTCATTAAATCTGCTAGTACGTTTTTAAATCAGAGCACAAAAGAACGGGCTCACCTGCCACACACGCATGAGGTGCTTGAAAGAATGAGGCAATGACTAAGTATTATTGCAACATCAGCATTTCTTTCCAAGGATAAATAAAATGCCGACCTATCAATCTGCTATCATCGCGTATCTCGCTGAAATGAATATTTGACATTCAATTTCAAAGCAGGAAATCATAGAAATTGAGCAAAAAAAAATTTTTTTTTTTTCATTTTTATTATCCACTAGCAGTACCCGCACTGCTATGCATGTGTTATAAAATGAAAAGACCAGTCGGTTCGCCATTGTGTATATAATGGTAATTTTTTTATGTGTAAATTACGTTATTTTATTAAAATGTACCGTCAAACGGGGTGACTATGTGCCACTTTTTGACGTTTTCGTGTCATATTTCCTCTAATTTTTCACCTATCGGGTTGAGTATTTAACGCAACACAATTACACATCTTAGCTTTCAATTCACATATTAAAAATGATTCTAAGTATCATGGAGGGGAGATATAATTTTTTCTTAGTGGCACTTACTCACCCCGCACATGGGGGTGACTAAGTGCCACGCATGTTTCCTCCTCTTAAATCTATTAGAATCGATCGCTGGCAACTTCTCACCCTTCAGAATTCATCTCCTTGTCATTTTAGCTATTATGTTTTTTTTTATGAGTATACCTTCAAATTTTAAAATAAAAAAGGCCATACTTATGGAAAAGTGCTATTTGCTGAAGAAACTCTTTAAAATGTTTTTTCAAAATAACTCAATTTATTAAACGAAACACAAACAACAAATTTGAGATAGAAATTCTATCTCAGTCAATCCGAATTTAGAAAAACCTGAAATTTGTCGGGATTTGGTAGAGGTTAATCTTCTTCAGGATTTGATTCTTTTTGTACCACAAAACATCAGGAGTGTCAGGCCACTTCCAAAATTGTCCACTTTTCTCCAGGCATTTCACACATGCCTCGTTGCTACTGTCGAAATCAGAAATCATTTGACCCAGGTACATTTCTTCTTTATATTTTACTAAAACAAAGTCACCTTGCACAGGGCCAGTGTTTTTTGCGTCATTGACTGATTCACTGCTTGTCAACGGTTGACCAGAGACTGTTGTAGATAGGCGGTCAACACCTAGGACATCAATGCCACTCTAGAAACTTAAAAATGACCAAAACACTGCAAAATAAGATGGCACCTAGTCACCCCACACTTCATCGAAAATTAAATTAAGGGTTATAACTGGTAAACAAAAAATCATTTTGAAATGTCGAAGCGTGTTGAACTTCTTTGATAGTTTGGTAACAAAAAAAATGAACTTGTCTTTTTTCTGGCTGCTTCCGAAATATGATTACCAGACCACACTTCTTTTCCAGATCACAACACCACAAATCCACGTAGACACAAACAATGGTAGGTTGCAATTTAGGTTATAATTTGATTGGTGTAGTACTCCAATTTAAATAGTCCTACTATCCCGCTACCTCGTGGCAGTTTTCCTTTTTCTATCGGTTAATTCCTCTGGCGCCATCGGCCGCTTGAGTTCGAAAACTCAGGATGGCACCGAGTCACCCCGTATGGAACTTAGTCACCCCGTTTGACGGTATAGCATTCCACATAATTAAAAATTATCCGCCCACGGCAATAAGCCAGTGGTCCTACACATTAAAGTATCTTTTTTACAAAACACACAATAAAAGAGGAAAAAAGAAGAGAAAGAAACGAGACAAAACGAAAAAGAAAATATTTTAAGAGAAAACGCATTTTGTTTGTTTAGTTCAAATTCCCACACAAAAAGGACGATTATAATCCATTAGAATAGTTTTAATTAATGCATTTTTAGTATAATTAGTTTTTATCTATTATTCATTGACAGTAAAAGAGAAAGACGAAATTTTGTTGCTTGTAGAAACTAACAGCAGCAAGCCAAGGTTTGAAAGCCGGAAAAAACCTTTTATCCGAGCTCAAATAGCCAAATGACATATGTGTTAATTCACTGAAGAGAAAAAAATAGAATGAATAAAAATATAAATAGTAATACTAAGTTGGAATAACAAAAATCGCTATAAAGGATAACATTTCTTTAAAAGACCCCTCTGCAGAATAGAAAATGCTCCCGTAAATTACACGTCAAAGTAAGGAAATCAATATAAAGCTATCGATCCCCAGGAAATTAAATTTTAATTCGTTTTAAAGAAAAAGAATAATTAAAATCCAAAAAAAATAATAATTAAAAAATTAAATACCGGCTGCTCTTCAAAATGCTAAAAACCGCAAGAAATAAATTTCAATTCGTTAAAAAAAAGGATCATAAGCCAGTCGGCATGGTAACAATTCAAACAAGAAGTTCCGTCTAGAACTATACGAGCCTACTTTCCCGTATACACCGAATTCAAATTTATAATCTAGCTATCTCTCTCTCTCTGTCCTTCTCGTTTAGTTTTAGTTCTTAATTGCTTCAAATATACCTTTTTCAACGGTTAATAGATATTCATTCAATCATTCATTTATTAAGTCTTTCATGTATTTAGTCACTCATTTATTCATTCATTCTTTTGCTTATTCATTTAATCATTCATTGATTCAAAAATATTCTTGAAAATCCCGATCAAAAATTTCATAGGAAAATTGGCTCCTTAGTTCTGGATGTACTTTCTATTTGTACATGTTCTACGTCATAAGAGCTTTCCGATAAAGTTTGTTCCAAGCAAATCGGTCTGTTAGATCAGGAATTATATAGGATTGAAATTTCCCCTTAGGCGGTATGCTAATCTTTTTTTGAACTGTTCAAAAATGAACAAAAATTGTTCAAATCAATATTTCACGGCAGGAACTTCTTCCAGTGAGCTTGTTCATTGGAACTTGGATCTTGTACCCAAAGTTTACATAATTTGCTTCATTTTCACCCATAGGTGATAATGTTAAAATTTTTTGAACTGTTCAAAATTGAACAAAAAATTGTTCAAATCAAAAAGTAAAATATGGAAATGAGATGTCCTTGCTGAGATCTTTCGAATGCAAAAAGAATTTTTCGAATCGGACAATTCGTTCAAAAGTTATTAGGGGGGGACAGACCGACAGACAGACAGACAGACCGACCGACACACTTTTTCCCCATCTCAAAACCCTACTTTCAATTTTTTTATTTTTCAATCTTTATTTAATTACTTAACTTATTTTTGACTTTTATTGATTTTTAACGATATTTTCACGATACATTAAGCCTTCTCTCATGCTTTATTATTATTTTTTTTACTTTTACGGGAAAGTAGGCTAAAAAGAAAAAAGAACTACTAACATACAAATGAAGAGCTTTAAGCTCATTGGAATAGCAAACTTGGATCTTTAGAGTGTAATGTTTTTTTTTAAATTTAATTTAATATGAAATTTATATTTTTATTTTACTTAACGTGCACCAGTTACGATTAAATTATGCGGTACGATTCGACACTAACATCATGCAAAAAACAATAATGGGAAAACTATATTTAAAAATTTGTTTAATGATTAACATAGAAAAGTAACATCATATTCGTACTTATTATCGTAACTTACGGACAAATTTATTTCTATTGCTTAAAACGTATTTCCATTCACAACTCAGTTTTTAATTTCTGATTCTTTTAGTGGTAACACCGTTGCTTATATCGAGCGATCATTCTCATGTTTATATCTAGACTAGATTTCTCAAGCCTTTCGAATTTTAAAGCGTATTTTACGATTTTAACATTGTTCATTATTGATTCTTTGGAATGGCAACACCTTAGTTTGTTTACATCAAGCGATGATTATCGTGTTTGTATCAAGAGATTTCTTAAGCCTTTCGAATTTTAAAACGCTTTTTAAAAATGTTTAATATTCAATTCTGTAGAGTGGCAACACCTTAGTTTGTTTATATCGAGCGATCATCAGGGTCCCTGAGGCCTGAAGGGGCCCCTTCGTTATTTCAAATTTCCTTTACCTCACCAACTTTTATTCCCATGTTGGGTTCCATGTTCCATGAATTCTGGAGTTCCTCGCAAAAAATGATGTTCAATGCAAATCTTTCATAACAGGAAATAAGTGAAAATGAGCAATTCATGAAAACTGTTATTGGGAATTAAAAATTACTGTCTACAAATTGCGCAAATATTCATAACACATTTTGTTAAAAGAAAATAATTTTATTTTCGTTTACACTGATTTAATTACAAAGTGACCCATTTTACCCCATGACCTATTCTACCAAGCCTTAAACTATTAAAATAGGCGCAGGGGGGGTAAACGATAAACGATTTTGGGACGGTTAAGGTTTGGCTGTTTTTTTAGGGTTAAGAACTGTGAAACGACAGTTTTCTCCTGGGCAAACCACACATTCACGATTTTCGAATTACACTAAAATTCCCAGCAGCTTGTAGTCTGGAAAGAGGCTGTTAGCAACAACACAGAACACAGGCAGCCCTAATTACCGCCTATACACACAAGACACGTGCTTGGAGCCTCCTATATTTTAGAGGACCCAAACCATATGAAAATTACTGTCAATTATCTTTATAAAATTATTATTACTATTTTATTTCTTTATTTACTTTGTATTAAGTTTTCAAACTCTCAAGTCAATATCAAAAATACGTAAAAAAACTATATAACTGTTTTCTCCTGCTATATGTAATGAACACAATATTCAGTATCAATATTCTATGTGCTTTATGATGCAATTTTTTATGCCAATATATACAAAAATCTGTACAATTGTGGCCTATTTTAAGTTTATAAAATACATGGCATGCATGTTTTCCTTTAATTACTAATGTGGACAATGTAACGAACGTTGAGTAGATCTGCTGCTTTAGTTAGCGCGTTATAGTGAAGCGTTGAATAAAATTGATGATCTTGCGTGCCTCACACTGATTTGATATTGCTTTGTATGCAATTGTTAAAACCAAATATTATGCAATTGCAAAAACACCCAAATGAAGCTATTTGGATGTTTTTGCATCTAGAAGCTCCACTTCCGTATTGAAAAAGGGATTCCAAGTAATCCCGAAACATATGCCTGCATTTTTATGCTTATTTTTGCTATAAATAACGTGCATTTTTTAAACTTTACTCGTGCCCAAAGTTCCTTTTTTTAATTTGTGCTTTAACACTTCAAATTATACTTACATTTAGTTACCCAATTATCAAAATTTATTTGCATTTTAAATAAATGACAATCATTCACAGATGTTTTACAAAAGAGTAAATATAAGTTATTAAGAAAATTCAGAAAGAAACTTCTGTTTGTAACCACCGTTAAAATCATTTAAATTATTTCTTTGAGAAAGTGTACAACGAATCATCGTTAACACGAACTTTATTTTTACTTGTCTATTAAAATTCGAAATTTTTTTGTAAAGCATATACGAAGCCTTTCTTTTTTCCTCGAAAGTTACCGACAACATTTTAGTTTAGAAACAGCGCAAAAATTTAAGTTCTTTTCTTTTTGAACAAGTTATTAAATGATGACAGCTTGCAGATGACTTTGATCGTTCAGCATATGAATATTCAATGGAAAAATTGTATTAATAACATCGTTTTCTTAGAAGTACTTTTTGTTACAAAACATCTTTAGCATTTTTAACGCCAAAATGAGCTTGGGGATCTTCTTTCATTGGCGTATTTATATTTATATTATTGAAAAAATATTTGAGGTCACAACTGGTTTTTTTTTTTTCATTCAATATTGGCGATTTTTCCCTGACCAATTACAAGAAAAAACCCTTGACTTAAAACCCTTAAGGTTTTAACTTTTTGGCGATAACCGTTGGCATGCCGTCGTATGAAAATACCATTGTTTCTTATGGCAAGTATTCAGTTTGAAAGTAGGATTCATCATATTAGTAAATTTAAATATTTTAAATAATTTAAGGAACGCATTTTTGTTAATTCACCATTTCGTACTCTTAATTTATGTTGTTTAAAAGATTATGGATCACGACTTTTAGGTTATCTTACATCATGGCGTACAGTTTTGTTTCATGCCCCATAATAACAACACATAAAAACACACAAAATATCCTACGCATGCAGATATTTTTAAAAATTTTGCACGGTTTTTTTCTTTCAAAGTTAATGCTGCAGTAAATTTATGATTCAAATTTTTATTCCTATAATTTGTAGTGAATATTTAGTGTATCTGTTGGATTTACATACTATCGTTAATGTTAGGGTTGCAGAAAAATAGTAGGTAGTAAGATTTATAAATTGTTTTAAACTCAGGGGCTATTTATAAATAATAAAGAAACTTACACAGGAACTTAAAACGGAATGCCAATCTATGTATTAAAAATTAATATATAATTACCACCACATATTGTTCAGAAAACTTTGTATTAAACATTTTAATTTTTCAATTTGCAGAAAATGGACACACAGGTGAAAAAAAAACTAATAGCAAATTTACTTTTCATCATTCATCAAAAGTATAATTTGTGTGGAAGGAAAGATATCATTTCATCAAGGGCAATTTTTTTAATACATTTTTGCAAATCTATCTCTCTAAAAATAATTCTGAAATAAAGTGCTTTTACATTGCAGTAATTGTAGCTATCATAAAAATCAATTCTGTCCGTAATAATGTTCTCTAACTATAAATTGTAGAATACTAAATGCAAAAAATGAAAAATACTTCAAAAGTAATTTAAAGGTACACCAATCTAGCCCTGCTGAATATTAAACTTGCATAACAAATTACTTAAATTATTAACTTAAGAGAAAGAAATACTTCATTTGCATTTTTCCAGAATGTAAAAAAATATTTAATGCAAAATTTTATAACTTTAAATTCTACAATTTTTCAAAACATTTGTTCTTTCTTTATAAGATTATTGGCAACTTATATTTGAAATTAACTATTGATTCATTCTAACTTCATTAGCAATCATATTTCTTGCAAGGCTGCATTTCTTACTCGGTATAACTTTATGCATCTAAGCAACAGAATATGAATTTCTTATCCAGATGTCATTATAACAGGAAAATACGAATGCACGATGCAACATTTAAAACCTTACCTGGTAAACACAGTCATATTGCTTCTTACGCTAGAATTAACTTTCATCTGCCACCTTTGTTTTGGTTTCGATCGTCCTCTCTCGGAAGCTCAAGATTGGGGATGGTGTGTGATTGGCGGCTTCGATCGCACGCTTCCACGACCCCTTCGTTCTTGAAATGAGTACAAGCGATATCCGTTACGTCAGAGCCGTTTCAGGCGCGCGTCCTCTGCTGGCAGCTAAAGGCATTTCTTTCGCAGTTTGATGAACTATGTAAATTGCGAATCAATCTCGTGCCACTACACGGTATAAAAAATTATTATGCAAATAATCAGCTAATAAAAATTAGACAATTCCAAGCACAAGAAATAAACGCGGTTACTTACACATAAAAAGAACGTTAGTTTTCATAGCTAACCTGCTATTATAAAATGTTGAAGTTATTCTTACAAGAAAACTTATTAAAATATTACATGCTAATTTTAGATATCTGAGTGAAATTTCCGCAAATTTAAAAAAAAGAAATAGTAATCTGCTTCAATTGAAAAAAAATTCATAGCACTAAGAACGCAATAAAGCAATTTATTTCGCAAAATATTTTTGTTACGCCTAGTTCTTTAATTAAAAGAAAAGTTTTTGTAAAAAATAGAATGATGAATAAATCTGTTCTAATAACCTATAGGACTTTTCTTTATTTATTTATATGTTTTTTTTACTTCTTACTTTTATTATTTTGCGCATTCATTTTTGCTATTAATTCGTTTTTCTTTCTTTTTTTTTTTTTTGTATGCAAGGGAAAGTAGGCTGAAAGAAGGACCTCAACTCCCTCTGGATAAATTTTAAGCAAAACTCTAGACATTGCTCCTAAAATGTTAGTATTTTATTACACGCTATGGTTTATATTACATTATTAAAAATGAATGTTAAAATTTTTAAAAAATAGAACCTTGTGTATTTACTTACAGTTTAACTACTATACACATTTTCAAAATGGAGTAGAGGCAAAAAATGCTTCTTTTGGTGTATTGAACAATGAACTTGGTTACAGGTCAGAAACCTACGGCTTGAGGGCCGCATGCTGGCTACGTGAAAGCGGTTCTATAGAATTATATTTTTTAACGTACGTCCATATTAATAACTCTATAGAACTATACGTTCATAAGAACAGGAAAGTTTTCTTTGAGTCTCTTAATTGAACAGTCTTTCAGTTTGTTAACAATTCAAAGATAATAACAAAATACTAAAAAACGATAGTTAAATCTCTGTTTTTATAATTACTTTTCTGCATGTGTTTCGATTTTGGACGAAGTGACATTTCTGTATCATCACTTTGTCATAAATTCAAAAATTTTAAAAATGAATAATTGCCCTAATACCAGCATGTTAATTGTTTCCATGCAGTGAAATCTCATTATAGCAAACCGATGCAACGAGTGATCCGTTATAACGAAATAAATATAGTGTCGTTTGACAAGCCATTTGAATAACGTACATTCCGATTTAACGAGAATTCCGTTACAAAGACATATTTTTCCCTTAGAGTTTGTTACAACGAAATATCTCACTGCATGGACATAAAATTATTTATGGTAGTATGATAATTGATTAGGGTCAGGCGGGATAAAGATCCACGTTTTTTACCTTCAGTGGACAAAGATGTAAAAAATGTTCAAAATCTTCAGATATTTTTGTTTACATTTCACCTTACAATTAGTAAAGAACACATTGCATTAATTTTTAGGCTGAAAAAAATTAAGTAAAACAGTTTTATGAGGCTTTTGTTTAGGGATGCATTTATGACCACTTTACCCCATGGGGTGGGGTAAAGTGAATAGTGCCTGGGGTAAAGTGGTCACACAAAAACCTATTATTAGTAACTGTAATGCTTAAAAATACTCAACAAGGGTTCATGTTCGAAAGAAAACAACTGTATTAAATAAAATAAAATTTATTAAACCCTCGCTATTGTCAAAGACGGTCTTAAAACAAGGATATGTAGGTACCAAAACATTTTAGGATACATGTTAGGCATTCTTATGTTTCAGTTGATAGAATATCAGTCCGGTAAATGTGTCCTTTAATTTAAGATAAGACATAACTATGAAATTCAACATTTTTCATGAAAAAATTAAAATGGCTTTTAATGAATGACTAAATTACTTTGCATATTTAGAAAATATTCTTACTAAGAGCATTCTGAAATAAGTATAGCTTATTAAAAATTAAAATGGGAATAAAATACGTATTTTAAATATTATTAATTTCTCTTTTGCATTGTTATCGTGTTCGAGGTAAAGCTGGTTCTAAGCATTTACAGAGTTTAACAATATTTATTTTAATTCGATTAGGAAATAAATAACCACTGGGACAACTTGAAAGTTGCGTTTCAGGAAAAGTACTTCTAAAACTTTGTCAATGCGTAAGATTATAAGGAGAATATTTAAAAAATTCAATCTTTATTGCATTTGAGCTCAATTCTGTTTAATCCTGTTTACTTTTTTAAATAACACAACCAGTGAAATTAATGTTTAACTAACATATGCTTTGCGCTTAATTTCTAACAAAAGGACTATTGAGATTTACAGTCTTCAAAACGTATTCCATGCGTAAACAGCCAGAGTTCCTTCTAATAGGCAGAAATTTACATAAAATTGAAAAGAAACACAGCAACTGAGTTCTTGTGAGTTTCTATGGAAAATAAGCCGCATTCTACCTCATAAATTAACCTTAAGAAAATTTAGAACAGTGATGCATGTTAAGCCTAATACTATGGCCACTTTAGCCCATCCTTATTAAACAACTGTAAAATAGAACACACAATAAATCTAGCTTAACAATTGGTGAGGAAGTAAAGAAAAATTTTTGAGTCTGTGTAAAGCTTTCTGCATCGACAATTTGCTGTAAATTCAGTTTAGCAAAATGTCAGAGAGAAGTTAAAAGAGGCGT
Source organism: Octonoba sinensis (assembly GCA_038502835.1). Taxonomy (NCBI): domain Eukaryota; kingdom Metazoa; phylum Arthropoda; class Arachnida; order Araneae; family Uloboridae; genus Octonoba; species Octonoba sinensis. The sequence continues at coordinate 6,850,805 of CM076606.1, read as the reverse complement.
TCTAATTTCAAATTTTCTGCAAACAAACAAATTTACTATTTTCTCCACCACAAAAGTTGCCATTCGTTTAGTTTTGAATGCAAAATTTAATTCTTAATTATTGAAGCAAATATAATAAACAAATTCCTTTATTTATTTCATAGGCACGGCTTTTTATTTGATGTATGACAACTCTACCCCAGTGACCACTTTATCCCACGTGATCCTATTCAATAAATTAAATACAAAATGCTTGTCAAACTAAATATGGCTCTTACAAAATTTTCGTGACGCCTGTAAGGGTGAAATTCGCTCCTTTGCTGTAAAGTTTGACGTCAACTGCCCTATGCGTTACTGCGAGAAATATTGTATTTCAAACTATTTGCTTCTGAAAACTGTTTTTCATTTCTTCTGCTCCGTGAAAGAACTGTTTTTCTGTCTATTGTGACAAAAACATGCAGCGTCTATTATTTCTCTTTAGATATGGAAGTGTTCTTTTTGAGAAAGAGCCCTGGCCTGTTTCTATTCACTTGAGTACTGTGACCTGCTGTTCTTTTCAGATAGAAATGAAAGAAAACGCAAAATATATTAGTATGTAAGAGAGATATAGCATTGTATGGTTACAATTTTCCAATAAGCATTCATAAAAGCTTCTTATGTCAAAATCAGTATTTTTTAAATTAATTTTTATATTTAAGGTAAAGCTCGGAGAGTCTGCGCACAATTGGAAAAATAATTTAAAAAAATCGAAGTATGACTTTTTTGTTAAACTATTGATAAATAACTGTGACTTCATTCATTTTTTATGCATTTCCATTGATATTTCGTTGTTTTTCTTTAATTTAATGCAACAGCTGTAAAAAAACCCAAGAAGACTAATTTGAGCAATCTGTCCTTACAGGGTTGGTGTGATTGCGCATATGGGTAGGAGAGATTGTTATTCCTACAAACTACAATTAAATTGTTAGCAATAATATTTACACTAAAACTATGTTGTTGTATGGTTTGTATAAACGCATAAAATTTTAATAGGAATAAAATTTTTTAACTCAATGATTACAGAATCTGAAAAAACAGTTTTAATTAAAGAAACAAAATAAAGAAGAAAAGAAGGTTTAAATTATGCTTAATCTTATTCATTTAGAGTTTCAATGTCTTTTGTTTGTTAACCGAAGTTGTTGTCGTCCATAATCGGTATACTTATTGTTGTAAGTAGTGCACCCATCTGCTACAAATAGCACACTTAACCCATTAATGCCTACCGTCCCTTTTTAGGGACAGTCTGAAAAGTACGTCTGAAGCACCCAAAAGTAAACATTTCAACAAAAAATTGTTTCAATGTATTCCTAACGGGGTAATTATAAGGTTAAGAATACATTAAAACATTTTTTTGTAGAAATGCTTATTTTTGGCTGTTTCCGACGTACTTTTCAGACTGTCCCTACAAAGGAAGTAGGCATTAATGTCACTGGTCGAACTTGTCTCCTGGTACAGTTTCAGACATTCAGTGCACTCATCCTCGTTGTCCTGTCTGACAAGGTCCCAAATGTTCAGTATTTTGGCATTATTTTCTTCTGAGGTGGGCTGATGACGAAGATGTTTCAAAATTCAAACATTTTGTTTTGTTTTCTTTCCTGCAAGTTTTTGGTTCCCACTTTTTCTGAAGGCATTTTATTTTCAGACGTTCGCTTCTTTTTTGTAGCTGCTTCTTTCTTAATTTTTCTCTCGAATATATGTGCGGGTCAATAACATTCGTTGCACTTTGTTTTTTTGTTTTTTGTTTTTTTTTTTTTTTTCATTTTGACGGCATTAAACGGTTTGGAAAAATAGTAAAAATAGTTTATTAATAAGAATATTTGTATAAAACTAGCACAAGAATATTTGCCTAAAACCAGCACAAGAATATTTGTATAAAACTAGCACAAGAGTATTTGTATAAAACTAGCACATTATTAATTTATTAGCAACATTTTCGTCTAAGAAAAGAAATTTGTTCACAAATTACTTTATTTGCACATTTAGTTCCGAAACGTATATTTAATAACTTAAATGTTCAAAAGAAATAAAATCACACGAACTTGTTTTCAACGATTTATACGGTATAAAAACCACAGTCCCTTGAAAACACAAATTATAAAGTCACGACAACTTTACCTCTCGATATAGAACTATAGTCAAAATATTTAATTAATGCCTGTTAAAGAGACACCCCTGAATGCTTTATGTAAAGAAATAATTACAAAAATCAATTTAAAGTTTTAAAATATTCAAGTCTTAAAAATGTGTTGATAGGGCATCAGTATTTTACATTTTATGTTTTAGTAAAAATTCAGAACGCCCCTTTTAATCCAATTATGCAGGGAATTTAATCGATTCAAACGTTTCACATGTAATTTGAAATTTATGCAGCATTCCCAACAAGCTATGGGTAATAGCAAAATGCGCAATCTCTCCTAGCATGAAAACTAACGGGAGAAACGCGCAATCTCTCCTAAGTACAAAACGCGCAAACTATCCTATTTCGGTAGGACAGATTGCGCGGACTTTTACTTAAATATGGCTGCTTCTAGAAAGAAATGCTGGCCTTCCCACTGTTAGTCTAGCTTAGTAGCTTACGAAAAGTCGTTTATATTTAGAATATTATGTACTACTGTTACTCTATAGAATTTCAAAGAACGCATTATGAAAATTCACTTACCTTGTGAAAACAATATAGAATATCGATGCTTAATCAGAGACGTTCATATCAATCAACTTGCACTTTCAAGTAGACATTCCACTATTGTCGTTGTACAAATGCATGGCGTTTGGTAGCGTGCACCCTACTTCTTCCCCCCGAACTCGGGTGCGCAGTCTCTCCGACCGCGCAATCTATCCTAGCTTTACCTTATTTATTTTTAACTAATTATTTATTTATTTTTTAATCAATGAATATTTATTTATTTAATTATTTATTCATTTATTTATTTGTTTATTTTTTAATGTTGGTGCTGAGGTGAAAACTCGTTATGTTTTTTAATCCACTGAGATTTCTGTGTTCGGTAATAACAGAGGACTGCTTTTAAATTTTCTTTGATGAGTTTTATATTAGCTTAAAATAAACATTACACTTGTAATTGGCCGATTGTTGGCCGATTGTTTCGAGATCGGCCGATGGCCGATTATTTTCCTCTTCCATCGGCCGATGGCAGATGCCGATGGCCGATGGAAAAAAAATTCGCCTTGAACCAGTAAAACGTGTAGAAGGCTTGTCAAAAATGTCATTTAAATCATTTATTTATTTTTATGTTGTTAAAAACATAAATGCATTATTCAAGCACCATGTAAGACTGTTTAGGGGAAGTTTACTTAATAATTAAAACTAAAAGAAACACTCGCGATTCTAGGAAAGTAATTAAACTATTTGGTGGTAAAAAAAACTATATCCATAGGATTTTTAATTCTTTTTTCTATCTTTGCAAAAAAAAATTAACATCTGTTGGATCGCATCGGGTCTCCTTTCCTTTCCTTCAGCATTTTCTCTTTATAGCTCGTGCACTGCAAATTCCACGTGCAGCTGCCATTATTTTCTTATTTTTTTCATGGGGAGGAATGCAGATTTTATAATACAGACTAATAAATAATGTGGGTTTGTATCTTTAACAAAATTGTCAACCGCCCCTCCTCGGATTTTTTTCCCCGTTTTTAAAAGAAAATCGGGAAAGTTTCTATGTTTTTTTTTTCTTTATAAAAGTTATTTTGACTTAAAATAGCTCTTTTTATAAAATAAAAATAAAATGTTAAAAAGTTTCTCTCGCAGTAACGCATCCATCCCTCCCTGTTCATAACCAAGAAGTACCGAATATTGCTTTACAAACATAGACATTGAAAATTACACTGAAATACTTGCCATATTCTTTGTAGTTTTATGAGCACAATGTAAGGTCACTGAAATAAACCAATATTTTGTAAACGTGAAAAAGATTTTGAGCACCAGCCGTTTTCTGTCGACAAATAATCTGAATAACACGTTATCGATTATAAAAATTACGATGTATTTTGAAGAAAAAAAACAGTATGGGACCTAGTCTTCGGCAGCAGTTAACTAGAAGTAGTTAACTACTGGTAGCAACTACTAGTTAACTAGTAGATAACTATTAGTTGTGCCTACTTTTGTTGTTAACTATTAGTTAAACTACTTTTTCCCTACTACTAGTTACAACTACTTTCAAAGTTCCAACTACTTTCGAAAAAAAAAAATTAATCTATTTTTTTGAAAAAAAATTTTTTTTTTAAACATTAAATTATTTAAATTTTTAGCCTTTGAATATTACTTACACAACAGTATTTTTTATATTATGTTATATAATGTAAAAGTACTCATAAAAAATCGTAATATTTATTGCAGTATTTACGCAAATTAGGAAAAGCTTCCTAATGTAATCAGTAAATGGCGCCTGCAGCAGCACATGCACGATGCAGTTTCATTTAAAAACGAAATCTTCATTATGGGGAAGATTTACCTCTACTCTAATACCAGGAATTTCTTTAAAATTGTTTTAATGATTAAAAATAATATTGAGTTTATATATTTAAGAACAAGCCTAAAAATGGAAATTCAAATGAATTATACTTGAAAGTAGTTAACTAGTAGTTCACTACTTTTGGAGAACAGTTAACTACTAGTTTCAGAAAAAAGTAGCTAACTGTTAGTTGCAACTAGTTTTGTTTAGACTAGTTAGTAGTTAACTACTTTTTGACTAGTAGTTGCCGAACACTAATGGGACCTCAAGTCCGGAATGCTCGTGTCCGCGATCTTCCCGGATTTCGGAATTTTCCGGATTTTGGGTTCTCATTCAAAAAATTTTGTAAGTTGCATCAGAGCCCATATAATTTGATCTGGAAGATTTTATCAGCATTTTGCTCATTTATAGCATTTTTATTATCGTATATACTCGCCTATAGGTCTCGAAATTTAGCACAAAATTAGCACGAAGTTGGAGTAGGCTTGCATTGGTGGCAAAACATCGAAACATCTACACTCTTCCCAAAATTGTTCTTGCCTCTTTAATTAAGCAATAAAAGAAAAGAATTCCGTCAAATTCTGATGTGATTTTATATTCTCCAGCCACTAAATTGCAGTTAAAGATAAGACTATCTTGAAAATACGAGAAACGCTGATTTCCAATTTCGCGATTGTTTTGTATCATTAAAAATTAAAGTAAAATTAGAGCTCATTTAAAAAAAATAATGTAACAAAACTACAAGAAATTTTTAAAAAAGCTAAATTCAATGATATTAACTCAGAATTAAAGCTACAAATAATTAATGAAAACTCTAATCGCAAAAACGAACCCTTTTCAGAAAATCGCAAAATAAATTTTTCAAAAACAGCATATTTCCGATCTACATCTTCATTACATTTTATTTTCCATTTTGTTAAAACGCCTATTTCCAAACAAACGGTGGAAACATTACCCGATTTTTTTTTCCAAAAAACAATCACTGTTTCTTTTTTTTTTTTTCAACTGCCGATTTTTTTCGAAAAAGTTCCGGATTTCGGAATTCCAAATTCGGGGTCCCATACTGTATACATTGTCAATTTTTGAAAATAAAGAAATTGTAGCATTTTTATTAAGATATTATTCCACCCTGTCGCGCAAACTCCTTTTTAGCCTACTTTCCCGTAAAAGTAAAAAAAAATAATAATAAAGCATGAAAGAAGGCTTAATGTATCGTGAAAATATCGTTAGAAATCAAGAAAAGTCAAAAATAAGTTAAGTAATTAAATAAAGATTGAAAAATAAAAAATTTGAAAGTAGGGCTTTGAGATGGGGAAAAAGTGTGTCGGTCGGTCTGTCGGTCTGTCTGTCGGTCTGTCTGTCTGTCGGTCTGTCTGTCTGTCGGTCTGTCGGTCTGTCTGTGTGTCGGTTTTCTTGTCCCCCCCCTAATAACTTTTGAACGAATTGTCCGATTGGAAAAATTCTTTTTGCATTCGAAAGATCTCGGCGAGGAAATCTAATTTCCATATTTTACTTGATGATTTGAACAATTTTTTGTTCAATTTTGAACAGTTCAAAAAATTTTAACATTAGCGCCTATGGGGGAAAATGAAGCAAATTATGTAAACTCTGGGTACAAGATATAAGTTCCCATGAACAAGCTCACTGGAAGAAGTTCTTGGCGTGAAATATTGATTTGAACAATTTTTGTTCATTTTTGAACAGTTCAAAAAAAATTAACATACCGCCTACGGGGAAATTTCAATGTTATATAATTTCTGATCTAATGGACCGATTTGCTTGGACCAAACTTTATCGGAAAGCTCTTATGACGTAGAACATGTACAAATAGAAAGTTCATCCAGAACCAATTAGCCTATTTTCCTATGAAATTTTTTGATCGGTATTTTCAAGAATATTTTTCAATTAATGATTGATTAAATGAATAAGCAAAAGCATGAATGAATAAATGAGTGAATAAATACATGAATGACTTAATAAATAATGATTGAATAAATATGTATTAACCGTTGAAAAAGGTATGTTTGAAGCAATTAAGAACTAAAGCTAAACGAGAAAGACAGAGAGAGAGATATAGCTAGATTATAAATTTGAATTCGGTGTATACGGGAAAGTAGGCTCGTATAGTTCTAGACGGAACTTCTTGTTTAAGAGTTAAATTTTTGAAAATTGCAATTCGAACTTGGACATAAAATTTCGATCAATAAACATTTATACTGAAAATTTGATTCATATCAATATGTTCTATGTCTAAACTAATAATAAAATAACAAGAAATATTCTAAACTGAAAGCAGATGCAACGAGATTGTTGCACAATTGCAGAAAAACTGTAACACGTTAATTTTAAGAAACGTAACAAACTAAAAGCAGGTGGTATTAGATTATTGCACAATGACATCTAATACACTAAGTCATTATTAAACGAAAAACGGCCAAAAATGAGTCAACTAACCTAGTGCAAAAAACAAATAGCACTCATAAGACCGTCTCTATTACTTTAACATATTCTATTTCGCGAGCATTCTGTTCAAAGAGAAATAATTTTAATAATGAAAGGTTTTCGGGCAGCGATCGCTTGAACTAATTTTCCGAATTTTTTATCAAATACTTGTAGAATGACATTATTTCTGTGCTCTTTAACTGCTGCGATGCCTGCTATTGTAATGGAAATAGAAATCTAGCTATGGAGGAAAAAGAAAGTTAAAGACAGAATGTTTTCTGGAAAGTTGTCCCCGAGAAAAACATCGGCCTTGCATCGGCTTTTAGATGTTTTTTAAGGCCGATGGGCTGATGTTTTTCCAAAGTTAACATCGGCCGCCGATACCGCTGGCCGATGGCAACTTTGCTGAACAATCGGCGCCGATGCATCGGCGAGGACGGTGCATCGGTCGAGCCTTACTTGTAATTTTTTCAAAAATGTAGCTTTGTATAAAAAAGGAAGCCAATTTCTTTTAAAAATGGATAACACATTTCAGGCTTCGGCAGATCGTAAAATATCAACAGTGATTTTAATGTTACTCCACGAAAGTAAAAGTTTTAGTATCAAAAATTGAACCAAAAGAATTGCTCTACTTTTTGTTCAAAAATAAGCAAATTTTTTCTTTGACACGTGGTGATAAATCACTTGGTTCTAATGTCAGGACTAAAATAGCTTCAGTGTTCGATATTATTCCGAAAAGAAATAAAGTACTTAATGGAAAATAAATTACTAGGGGTTTGGAAACGAAAAATGGGTTAGATTGAACGTCATTAAGCGTTTGATGTCTTCATAAAATGTAGGAATCTGAAGACTACGGCTAACTTTCATTTCTGAACGATTTATAATGCCAATTCATCTTTTTACTGAAATTCAGCATTTCACTATTTAATACCATAATGGTTACTCAGGCCCATTTTTGTGTGAGAAAGAACACTAAATGAGATTCACTACTGGCAGGTGAATGTTTGCTATAAAACCAGCAAGTATGATTTCAACAGAAATGAGTAAGTGCCAACTTTTGTGTGAAATAAATGGAAACTGTGTTAAAAGTTATGGGGGATTTCATGAATGACGTAACACATTTTTTCAGTATTAAGCCCCCTTCTCCCGTTTGTCACAAAGTGCCTCACTTCACCATACCACCTACCCATTTTGTCACATATCACGCTACATTACATAAACATGTACAGTGGAACCTCGCTATTCGTACACAATTCGATCCAGGAGGCAGTTCGAATGGCGAGTTGTACGAATGGCGAATTATTTTCTCACATAAGATATAATGTAAATTGGATTAATCCGTTCCAGACCCACAGGTGGTTGCTTATTTAAACCTATGAAAAACAAATGTACAGTACTGGACATGAAATTATAGATAAATAAAAATTTAACTGCACTTTGCTTGTACTGACGTGAGCTGATGGCATAAGTGGAATGTTGAGAGGAGGAAGAGAAAGAGTTGGAAGAGAAGTCCTATAAAAACATCAGGTAACATCCCTTCAAGTGTTTTCGCCCTTTCTGCTGTTCCTTCTTTTTTCTGTCTGTTTGTACTAGAAGAATCTTGGGTTTCTTTCTCTAAAAACCTGTTCAATGTTGTCTGCCTTTGACGATTGTTCAGAATTTTTCTAAAAGGGTCAATAACATTGTCGTGGAACAAGTTGATACTCCTGTTGACCACAGCAGTGTTAAAGGGGCCATTTTCCCAACATTCTGTGTTTTCTCGCAGGGGTAACACAGCTCTTTCATTTCTGCAAAGGAAATGCTTTCCTTACTACTTTCCTCCTCTGAAGAAGTAGGTTCTTCAACCACTTCCTCTTGCTGCCCTCTTAAAAAGTTAAAATTGTCAGTAAAATCTCAAAAAGTATTACAATTTTTAAAAAATGCAAAATGCCAAAAAAATTATTTCCAGACGAGTTCAAAATGAGCATAATTTCTCTATTTTTTTTCCTTAAAAAATGCCAAACTGGCAACCCAGCTGACCCCTGGAGGCGTCCTAATCGCGGGACAAGTGCGAATGGCGAGTTGAATTTTACTTGAACAAGCTGGACGAATAACGAGTTGTACGAATAGCGAGGCGGACGAATGGCGGGGTTCCACTGTACTTGCAATTCAGAAACTGAAGCACTACTTTAGAACATTTTTAAATTTTTATTTTTAACCTAAAGCAGTCTTTTTTAATAGCATTTGTGAGCATAGTAATGATAATGATTATCTGTGTACTTATTTTGTTTGAAATGAGATCAAGGTGTGCAAAAATAAAAGAGAAACGAAACCACCTGCACTTGCGTTCTGCCTTATAGTAGCCCAAATAGTACACAGAGAAGCATATTTACAAGTGCAAATGTTAATGCACTCATAATATAAAATGCTAATACAACAGAGCAATTAAAAGCAGTATTATTTTGGAACTTGAAATACAGTTGCTTGTTATTTTACCTATTTTACTCTATGAACACAAAATACTGTTAAACGAAATGAATTTTAAAAAAAAAGAGCCTTGAAGTTAGTTTAAAGCAGTGTTTCCCAACCGGTGGTTCTACTAATACTGCAATGGCGGAATTAATTTCTAATGTAAAAGGAAAACAAAATAATAAACTTACATTGATATTAAGACGCAGCGTAAAAATGATTTTAAAAAAAATTTCTTGTCTTTGCGATAATGCGTAAAAGTTGTGGACATGCATAGGAAGCATACGTACAAAATTTGAAATGCACTTATAAATACAAAATGCAAATACAAATACAAAAGTGACGGCCAGCAACAGGCTCAAAGGCCAGCTATGCTGATCCTAGTCAATTTAGCAGTCCCCAATGAACAACTTATTTCTGCTGTTGCCTGATTTCGAAAATTTGAATCTTAAAGTGGTATCGAAAGATATTCATTAATTTGTTTCAAATTTTGAACATGTAATTCTACCATTTCCCCTTCTTCCTCGTTATCGCGAAGAAAGAGTCGGAAATGGGAAAATTCACTAAAATGTAAAATTTTGTATATTTTTGGCTAAGTTTTCGGATACGGAACCCAAAGTGGAAAAAGCATATATTTATTTATTCATTAATTTTAAATTTTGTACTGACATATATCGCATTTTAGTCCAAATTTTGTGAACTTTTTTCATTTCAACCCGAAAGCGGAACTGAACGATATTTATTGATTGATTCAAAATTTTGTACGTATTTTTCTCATTCATTCCATAACTCTTTTGCACTATCAGGAAAATAATTTTTAAAGATATTTTTCGCGAATACCTATTTTGACTGCCTCATTAAAAATTCAAAGTTCTCATTAATAACACATAATACAAAAAGTAATTTTGGTTTTTATTTAAACTTGGATGATTTGCAATTATATTTTCATATCTTGTTCTGAATTATTGTGCAACATGGAAAACCGTACATGACGGGTAGGGCCTCTTCGAAAAATTCGAGAAAACCGCAGGTTCCACTTTACTAGTAGATATATAGTTTACCAACATAGTGTTGTAGTGCGGAAACGCTCATAGAGATAAAAATCCGTTGCATACAAGTGATAACATTATCTCTATGAAAACCGGAGTTAAGCATCTGAATGAAAATGTAGATAAGAAATATCGTCCAAAAGTATTCTAGATTGTGCTGTTTCATGAGCTTAATCATTTCTTCGTCATAAACTTTGTCATAATCTTATCATTTTTCTCAGATGTAGGCGCAGGTGATGTGATGAGGCATGCCCCGGGCGTATTTTCCTTCTCGATTTTGCCGCGGAATATGTTTCTTGCTGCTGACATTCACCATTATTCCTTTCCTCGTTTTCTTAAGGAGGGAAACTGTTCCACTCTACGTCCTGCAGCATCCCTACTTTTCTTACGATCTGGACTCCGAAGAAATTCCAGACAGCAACCAAAAATGTTCGTTACCACGCGTCCACCCCTTCCACCCTTCAGTCTGGAAGTATATTTCTCCTCCGAAGCCAATCGTTTGTTCCAGCAGACGAGGGGACTGGACATACGTTGACCGTCAAGGTAGACTCAAGTTCAACAGCAGTGCCGTTGTCGACAGTGGATATGTGATTGGAAGCTCGTTGAACTGCTTCTGGTCTCCAGTTTTCAGAGCTAAGAATGAGGACAGTGATCTCAAAGTTGTTTACGGAAAAGAGGTATGATGTATTTTTTGCTGCAATTTGAGCTTCCAAACGAATATTTTATTCTAAATTTTTTTCAAGTAGACGCTGAAGATTATTCAACGTAATATTTTTGGCGTGACTCGATGTCACTAATACCTTTAATTCAATGCACTTTTAGAATTACACAGAGACAGTGATCTCGAAATTTATGAGGCGTTCAGGTAAGTATTTTAAGTTTTCTCAAATTGGCACTGAAGATTATTCAGTATAATATTTCTTGCATGATTTAATTAAGGCGATTTCATTTCTAAATATTTACTGTTTGACATATGCATAGCCCATTATTATCTACATATAAAACGCTTTTGCGTAGCGGAGAAAGAGAGTTTATTTCTTTTTCCCAGTTGGCAGCACTCTGTTTTCTTACAAGTACTAACTCTAACGGCGTCCAGAGTTTCTCGATTATGCCCGGTTGATCCATGCGCGAAAGCAACAATCGTTGCTGTTTTTCAAATCCATTATTTTAAAACCAGTTTGTTGCGACCTCTAGAATCTGATTTGCGTAGAAACGCAGTGAGATACAAACAGCTAATAAGGTGGCCTCCCAGGTTGAGACCAACATTTCTGAGATTGAGCAGAATTGTACAATTTTTGTCAAGTTCTACATTGGAGACAAGAACATACTTCCATCTATGGTAAAGTCCGTTTCTAATTTTTCCTGTGATAGCGATAGAGCTAGACTAAAATACAGTGAAACCTCTCTAAAGAGACCACCCACCAGACCGTAGAAAATCGGTCTTATAGGGAGGTGGTCTCTGAATAGAGGTAATGGCTAAAACAAAGTTTCTTGCAATAATACAACAAAGCACTATTCTGAAACTTCTTTTTATTACTATTTTATGACTGAATAGTTTTAAAAAAGGACTTAATCGATGTTTGCTTTGATTTTAATAATTTCTCATTAACAATCTTTATGCCTAATCTTTGATTTCCTGAAACAAATTTAGAGTCATCTCTAGCAGGAATTGAATTTTTTATTAATCCATTGATTCCATTCAGTGTTTCTTGATAGCAAATTGATGCCCGTTTCACTGGAGGAAACTTGTATTTTTGAATCAGAATAAGCTCCTAAAAAATCTAAATAATATTGACTGTAGTATCATTTAGTGTGCAATAATTTTAAGAGGGAAAAATACCTGTAAACTCTACAAACGGTCTTAGCTCTCCAAGAAAGGTAACATTCGTCCAATTCCCCTGCCTTGGTGCTTATCACCCACCCAATACCAGGAACAGGTACATTAGCTTCCTCCACCTACTAGATGGATCCTGTTTTTCTCAGAAATAAGGTAATTTTAAAATTCCCCTAGGGAAATAATTCTACCTGTTCATCTAAAAAGTGGTCTTATTGGGAGGGAGACAGAAAATAAGGGGTCCTTTAATGGAGGGAAAGTTAATATTGAGTCTATAGGCTGGAAGTTTTAGACCTTAAAAAAATGGTCTTTATGAGAGGTAGTCTCTTTGTAGAGGTGGTCTTCATGAGAGGTTTCACTGTAGTTTAGTTTTCGACAAGCGAGTGGAGCGAACTTGGATCGCGAAGTGATCAAAGAAAAGGCGTAAGCAGTTCCGCGGGATGGTGCGTTTTATTTAAATGAATGAGAGAGTTTTTTTTTTTTTGGAATGGGTCTTAAATGAAAGATTTTCGGGATGGGGATGTGAGCGGATACTGCTAGTTATTATTATAAGTATTATTGCTGCTGTTTGGATATTTCAGTTTGGTACCTTTCTTCTTCATCATGTAAATGATGTACTAAACCAGTAAGCCAAATTCCAAGCATGTTTCAAGGATATAAAAACCAAATAAATAAATCAAACAAAATTATTTATTTATTATCACCTTAGTTGTATATAACATAGGTTGTACTGACATTTAGGTGAAACCCAAACATCTGGTTTATGAAGCTGCGCTGCTATTTCTAAAAGTTGTAATTTTCTAAAATTAAATGAAAATGGTTGTACTGCTTATTCGGGAAAGTACCAATCGCCATTATAGTATTTACTTCCTTAGGCTCATTTACAATGTATTTTAACCCAGACAACTGACCTCTTATGCATTTCTCAAAATGAGCGTGAAGCGCCCCATAATACCCCATGGGTTGCTGGGGAACCTATAGGATTAAGTGGCTTCTGAAGGACTAGGATATGATCTGAACAACTGAGTACTGATCATATTGAATCGTTTAATAAATGCTTTATTATAACCTCCTGAGACCCGAGCAAAATAAAATACACATATTCTTTCAACTATCAGTTTTTCTGAACAATTGGGCATTAAAAGTGATATTTTTCAAAAAATTAATAAACTTGAATTTTTAAATTTTTCTGGGGGGGCACATCCATTTGAATGTATGTTGAGGTCATAACTACATTAGAACTATGCGATACTTATACAAAAATAGAGTTAAAAAAATTATTTATTACTTATAACGTAAGAAAAGCGATCAAACTTCTATAAAAATCCTAGAACAATATTAAAAAAGAAAAAAATAATGTGAAAATCAAAACAACCGCGAGAGCGCCGAATTCCAACTTGACTCGTGTTATTTGCCATATTGTAAGCAAATTAACTACAGTTTCCGAATTCTCAAAGTTAAAAAAATGATTTCCTATTCATCCTTCAGAATTCCAGTCCAGGTCTTGCTTGCTAAAATAAAATCTGTCACAACAGGGAGAAAAAGCAAACCATCCATTTTATTGGATGCCAGGTCTCAAGAGGATATAATAGATCCTTCTCGTAACTGGCACTCTATTCGTTAATTTGATTCTATTATTTTATTTTACTTTTAACAACTGACTAGCTAAGTTAGTGCTGTGATTTTAATTATAAAGAGTTTTAACTCTTTGTAATTACTAAAATGTTTGATCTTATTTGATATCCTGCAAAGGAAGTTCACTTTCATACCCAAAACCAATGTTCGAAGAAGTAAATTTCATTAGGTTGTCATTCAAGCCTGTATTATATCTCAGCACTGACAGTTAGAACTCTTAGACGTTATAGAGCTCATTGACTGCTTGTACTTAATTATTACTGCAATTGCAAAATATTTCTTCTAGATTCCTTTGCCAGTAGAAGGCTTCGCATTACCATCTTCAGTAGAGGTATTGAAAGTGGTGTGTCGAAACTTCGCCTCCTTTGAAGTCTACGAAAAAGTCCATGCCCATATACGGAACACCAGTTTCAGTAGTGCTTCAGCTCTCCAACATCCGGTCAACGTCCTCACTTTCGGGATCGATTCTTTGTCCCGGACAGCATTCATCCGGCTCTTGCCCAACACATACCGTTACCTGACAGAAGTGCTGAATATGACTGTTTTCAGAGGGATGAACAAAGTAGGGGACAATACTTATCCCAATCTCATCGCTCTACTTACAGGTGAAAACACAGAAAATACGTTTAATTCTTACATGTTGCTTTCCTAATTTATAATAGCTGACTCTCAGAAAGTTCAGAAAAGTGCCTTCTGGGAAGTATAAGTTATGCAGTTTTTCTGAAAAAATCATGTTCATTGAGACATCGTACTCAAACCGCTTTTCAATTGTAAAATCAGAGTACACTTCTATTGCACGTACCATGGGATGTCAACCATTATCCTGTTTGTCGATTCGTTAAATTCCACTCAAATCCTATTTAAAAAAATTTAATTATAAATTTTCAGCTTTACTAATACTCGTATTGCAAAAAAAAAAAAAAAGAAAAGAATATTAGATGAGTCATATAATTTTTCATTATAATTAATATTAAGCTATGCTTTTTCCCACGAATGTTATGGCATTTTGGTGTGAAATTGGACCTTAAAATATGTTCTAAACATTCCAAAATTAGGTATTTTTGTTATTCAATATAAAGCTTAGCTTATAGACGTTTTTTCATTTTGATATCTAAAAACAAGAAAAGAAAAAATATTTTTCTACTGTACTCTATCGGCTAATTCTTATACGTGGCTCTATTCGCCCCATTTGTGGGGGGGGGGGGAACCGACTCTTGAATGCTTTTTTTCCCTCTCACAGCGTTTACGTTCAGTCAAAGGACGGAATGAAACACGTGACCTATCCGTCCTTCGACCTGTCCTGTTATTCTAGTTCACCGTGGTAAAAATCGTCAAATTTTTGCTATGCACCAACTCGGGTTATCCAGCGGAATTCTTCTATGAAAAACGTGCATGTCACAATATTAAATGTTCACAAAAAGTGTCTGTCTACCTATTGCTTTTTTTTCATTAAAATCGTGCAGTTGCGCCTCCATGTAGACTTCAATGAACCGAATTGATACCGTAATTATCGGCAAAAAACCCGCATCGCTGTATAGTCCGCAGGAGAAAAATTCACTCTAAAAAAATTAAGTTCGGTGTATAACCCGCACCGTTCTATAACACGCACCCAGAAAAAAACATGGGATACACCCCTAGAAAACAATACATTCGCCTGTAGCGCACGAGCCCCAATCTGCTTTGGACCATTGTTTCGAAAGCTACGATTTATTTCTCTACATTTTTTGTTTTGCAGGAAAAGAGATTTCGATGTTTTTGAACGGTAGTTGTCTTTTTAACAATACTTTTTTTTTTTTTTGAATTTCATGTATTGCCCGAATCGTTATATTATCCGCAGGTAATAAAAAAAATGAGTTTTTTTGTAGATAACCCGCGGGCTATATACAGATAATTACAGTAATTCCCTGATGTTTTTGAAAGAGTAGCTTATATGTTTGCAAAACTGATACAATAGAAAACATGAAATCGTAAGTTAAGGGGCAGTTCATAAATGAAGTCAAACTTTTCCCCCATGTATTTGACCCCTCCCCCCTTTGTCACAAACTGTCACACTTCAACGGTGTGACATGCTCTGTTACATGTCACGCTATGTTGTATAATGCATGATGTCACACTTCTTGTTTCCCCCTCCCCTCCCCTTGTCACACTTTGTGACAATTTCACGAATCCCCTCCCCCCTTGAAGCGTGACATTTTATGAATGCTTTCTAACAAGGAAAAAAATGCGCAAAGACGATATTTTCTGAGAAGCCTCTAATCAGCTGCGTAACAATGTATCGCAAGAGTAAATGGAAAACATAAATAATCTACAGGTTGATGTTTCTAAAAATAGCACCAACGTAAGAAACTGGATTGATTTTGCGGTTGGTGAAAATGGAACGGAGCAGTCGGTACTCTAGAAAATGTCTTTCTTCTGGTTGGAAAGATGCCACGGAAATAAGTTACTTCAGTTAATTAATGGAGACAATGAAGCGTAATTGAAAAACACGCTGTGAAAACTTGTGCGGAAGTTAGCAATGTAAGAAGATGAAAATAATTTTGGCTTACTGAATATTATTTCTCTAGTATATCATAGTGAATTTTGCAAACTAGTTCTGCCATGAGTGAGTTAATTTAATACTTCGGTTTCATAGAAAGACTGTCGAAGAAGAAATTAGGGGTTTTGAACAGTTTTTGCATTGCGAGAAAACTTTAATCATAAAGGGAGAAAATCGCTCCAAGAAAGCTATTTTTATTTATTTATTTTTCAGATATTTTCCTTTTCTTTCTCTTTGTTTCTTCGTAGGTAGACTTTTAATTAGGCTCCTAACCATTACAAATAATAAAAGGAAAGAAATAACATTCGTATGATATATGCATATATGTGTGCCCGCATTAAAAGATAAAAGAGGGTGAAATATATACATATAACTCGCTTAATGAAATAACGATTAAAAGAATATATCGCTTAATGTAATAAATTTTCAATGTATCAAACTATAGCATATCATTTCTGGGATCCCGGATAATGGAAAATCCCGCTTATTAGAAGGTTTTTAAGCGGGCCCTTCTTTGAGGTGCTCCGCTCTGACTTCTAAATACGTGCTTCATCTCCGCTCCGTGCACTTAATAGTTTCAGCAGTAATTACATTGTTTATGTCTTTTTTTCAGTCAATTTACTTTTTATGCGATAAAAAAGATACTCACAGATTTGTTGTTTATAAATAAATGTATAATGTTTTGCATGCACCCTGTTGCAAAAAGAAAAAAAAAAGGCACAAAAAAGACCTTCATTAATTTGTTTTTAAATTCATGAATGTAATTAAAAAAAGAAAAAGATATCAGAGTAGTGAAGCACAACAAATTTATCGGTTCCGCTCCAGTTTCGAACCGATATCGTTGCCTGCTCCGCGTTCCTGCTCCACGATCCGTTCCAGTTCCCTGATTACAAACATACCTAGCATGCACAAAAAAGAAAAAAAGGAAAAAACGACAAAATAAATAGAAATAAAGTAAAATGATGAAACTGAACTCATCAGGGATGGAAGTTTCATCATAAGATGGTACACCAAAAATTATGAAAAAGTAATTACACACGAAAAAATTAAATTATTTGAAATACCTTGTACAATAATTATTACAACAACTCTTTATCTCCACAAAAATATATATACTTTACTTTAGTCTAATTACATTTATGTGTGTTTATTTAAAAGTGATTTCACAAAAGCATAAAAACGTTTTGAGATTTACATTTCCCATTTATTGCCTATAGGTGACAAAGCTTACGGTGGCGGTTTGCCGGATTACACGCAAGGTTTCGATGCATTCCCTCTCATTTGGAATAACTATTCATCAGCCGGATACGCCACAATGTTTGCCGAAGATTTCCCGGATTTTGGGCTCTTCACATATCTCGCAACGGGGTTCCGAAAGATCCCGACTCTTCACTACCTCCGACCCTTTTGGCTCGCCGTCAAAGAGTCTTCCCTCTTCAAGTTCAGCTCCCACCTATGCTACGGACCGACGCCGTTGCACTGGTTGCAGGTAAATGTAAATACAGTTGAAGTGTATTTGCCAAATATTTATACCGCGTTCCCAAAACTGCGGGCCGTGCCCAGTACTTTTTATCTCACTTTTATTTATTTATTTTCTGTTTTTTCAGGTTGAGTATGTCGACAGATTTGTGTCTAGGTATGAAGAGAGAAAGGTTCCATATTTTGGTTTCTCTTTTCTAGCTGAACTCAGTCATGAATACATATCACCAGTAGCATCAGCAGACGATTATTTCATGAATTTTTTTAAATCCCTCTCTGACAGGGGATACCTCAAAAATACATTTTTCATTGTGATGTCAGATCACGGCCACAGATTCGATCCCATCAGGAAGACAGAGGTAGTTTTTTCCTCACATAATCACCTTAGTAGAGCGTTATTTTGTCATGTAATTTTATTGATTAGTTATTTACCTTGCAATCTTTTGGGAGCTGTATTCATTTATAGTTACTTATGCATTAGAATAATTTCAGTTAAACATGTGTAAGTGGACCACTTACGGTACAGCACTTTAGTGGTCAACTCAGGCAGGTGGTCAACTTATAGAGTTCGGGGTTTTTATATTTTTTTGCATTTTTTACACCATGCTGTCATTTATTTGTAACTAAGTAAAATATAGCTTCATGTATTAACGTTACTTTAAAACAGTAATCAGTTTTTTTTTTAATTATCTAAATATCATTAAAGAAATTTAACCTAAGTGACTAATAATGTATCCTATACCACTTTAAAAGTAAAGTACTTAGTTAAAATAAAGATAAATACCTTATTAATTATGTAAGGTACTTAAATGATAGTAAAGATTTCCTAAAAGTACATATTTTTTAAAGTGGCTACATCAGATAGAAGAGAAAAGAAGAAACTCCTTTAAAGAATAAAAAAGTGCTCATAGTATTTTTCCCATGTGGTTAACTTATAGAGAGGTTTAGGCAAACTTTATACAGATGTTTCATCCATCCAGACAAATACTGGCTAAACACTACAGTATAAAAAATATCCTGGAAAAGTTATTTTAGTTATTTTTTTATCTTTGCAAAAATAGATAAACTAATAAACATAGTAATAACTAGGTGGCCTACTTACAAAGTTTTTTTATATTATATTCCCACCCAAATTTGGCGTACATAATGGTCAATATAGAGAGGTGGTCATATAGAAAGGTTTTCTTACAGTATATAATATAGAGCAAATTACGTTCCTGACAAAAGTGATCAACTTAAACAGGTGGTCAGCTTTTAAAGGTGGTCAACTTTACAGGTTTTACTGTACTTATTTTTTAATTTTGTAGTTAAAGATAATTGAGGTGGTATTTAAGAATGATTACATTTTTTACGGCTTCGTTTTTATCGCTAGGATGAGATATCTCGTCTTCCAATATAATATTTCTATACTTTGGAAACGGGGCGATTTGACATCGTCAGTGAAAAAAATTGACCTGGTGCATCGCGTCCAGTGATGCTTTTGCTAAATTTTCCTCTCAACCCAGTTTTCAGTAACATGTTTCCACAAAATTTCTTCGCGATGGGGGAAAAAAGCGTCCCATTGCTGCGATGAATGTGTTAACATGGGTGGGGAAAAGAGCTGTTTTTACATTATTAATAATAATTGAATACATATATATCTATATATATATATACTATATACATCATTAATTATACTGTAGCTCCGACTCATCAAATTGAGACGTTTTATAGAGTATAAATACTATACAAATTACGTGTCTAATTTTTTGCCCATTTTTAAATCCTCCAATATACTAAAGCGGCATTCCATTTTAGATCTCCTATAATGGAATACCGCTGTAATGCCGCGGGATGGCGTAGTGGCAAGCACTGGCCTCGTGCGTCCAAGTTCACAGGATCAAACCTGCCCCAAGCCGGTGGAATTTCAAGATGCAGAAAATCGTCAGCGCCCATGTCGTATGATTATGCGGCATGTTAAAGGTCACTAGAGTATCTGTTTTACTTCGATACTCTCAGCTAAATTAAATTTCTACTGCAGTTGAGCATCATTTAGAGCTCAGATGTCGTCATCTAGGGGGAAACTCAGCGTCAAAGTTCACAAAAGTGCTAATGGCATCCGCCGATAGTGGTGCTACTTGAAAGAATGGATGCCGGTTTCCGGGGAATGCAGCAAAGGTTAGTGACCCTACGCAGCCGATTAGAAAGAAAATAATCCTCTAAGAAAGAAGGAAGAAAAGAAGAAGAAGAAACCGCATGCGGTAATTAAATTTGTGTAATAATCGTTTTAACATGAAACTTAAAATAAATTTTTTTTTTCAAAAAGAGAAACCTACAGATATATACTATGGTTTGTGTGTGAAGCTTTTTCTCTCTTTTGTTTTCATTTTTTATAAGGTTTTTATTTTTAGTTTCATGTTTAAAAAGATTATTGCTTAGTGGTAACTACGGGCCTCAGTGGCTGAGCTGTCAAATCGACTGGCTCCGGTGCCTCCCTGCGCGGAGAGAAAGAGGCGTGGGTTCGAGTCCCACCTTTGCCATGGGTGTATTTCCTTCTTTGTGTATTAAAATCTATTGTGCTGTCTTGTTCTATCTGTTCTTTCCTCTCAATCACCACATCCGGTTAAACCCTCGTCAGGGTAGGTACGGTGGTGATTGATGAGGTATAAATAAATAAATAGCGGTAACTACTGTATTCGATTTTCTTTCTTTTTTTAGAGGAACTAAAATGCGAAAAAAATAGACATGTGATTTGTAAAATATTCATACTCCATAAAAGGTCTCAATTTCATGAGTCGGAGCTAAATGTAACTCAAAAGAAAGCTAAATTTATTTTTAAAAACGTTTTTAAGCGTTTAAACGAAATTTTGTAGCGGCATTGTATATTTGCGTGACATGAAGCTCTGATTTGGCAAATGGCATGCCGTAAAACACGTACAATGCGTGTAAGGATCACAATTTCATTCCCCTTACTTACACTGTTTGTTTAGCCTCTCTCTAATGATTTATGCTATCCTATCACGAGATTTTAAATTCTCATCTTCTTACGAGCATTTAAATTTAATATTTTGTTTTGTTTCCGTTTAGAAATAACAAGATTACCTTTATCTGAGAGATCATTAATTTTCCGCTTTTATTATGATAACAGTTTTTAGAAGAAAAATATTTGGTTCACGAAATGTTAAGAAGATGTGAATTAAGTAAAATAAAATATTGTTGCCTTCATTTTTTAATCTATCCCTTTATGTAACGAGCTCAGACAGCATTTAGATTCAAAGTGAAAACGTTAACAAATGTGTTGTGTATATTCGCAAGCATTAAAAAACTAGACACTATAACTGGGCGAAGTCGATGACACACAGATAAGGGTCACGTTATTATAGAGGTAACGAGAGGCACGTAAACATTTATTGAGCTAAATTCAGTGTTTAGACTACGCAATAATTGTATAGCAGTCGTATACATTCAACAACATCACTTTGCTTGCCTTCGCGATCAAAGAGTCATTTGTTCTAATATATTTTTTTTTCATTCGTTCTTAGTTTAAGTTATTTTAAACGTCGCGCTTTTTTTTTATTAATTTTTCCAATGCTTGTTTCATTCAATTTAAAAATAAAATCGCTAATTGTTATGTGTTATAGATAGAAACAATCTAAATTCTAAAGTTTTGACCCAGATGTAGGCTCCTCAAGAATATTTTCAACTTTATAAAGGTGTAGTGATGTTTAAAGTTTTTGTTTAAGTAAAAGCAATGACTTCATACTAGCTAACAACATTGATATCAGACCTTTTCCAACAATAAAAGTAACAGTAAGGTAAAATTCTCGACATGAGCTTCTAGGGAGAATATTACGTTGCACTTTAGAAGAAATGACATTTCTGACTGATTGATTGCAGCTGTATCTATCCTAAATACAGTGGCAACATGAAAGAAATAGCTATTTTTATGTTCCTTCATTTGAAAAGTTCTAATTCTTCGTGTAAGGGTTCCTTCTAAGTCTGAGAGCCTCAATATGTTTGCAAATTTGTCCTTCAATGCTGTTATTTGTAACATTTATTTAATACTGATTCTACTCAAAGGTAAATTTTAAGTCCTGAAGCATAAAAGGTTCCTTTACCTTTTTAAATTTTTTTAGAAATTAAGCCCTGGTTCAAATACATACTAGTGTTACCATTTTACTTTTTTGGACTACTAAATCATAACCCTGGTTCATAGATGGTCTTTTCAGGCAACTAAATTGTACATTCTACCATAATATTTAGGTAATGTTTTTCGAAAATGCTTCGCCATGGGATTTTCTCAAAGCTGTGAGAGGTTTACCTATTTACTAGTTACCTTTCTAGTGTTTTGACGTGAATACGTCTTTAGATTTGCTGCCATACGGGGGCAATCCAAAAAATCTAGTGATCACAAAATCGGGGGATACAGTTTGGCGTTGTAGTTTCGAATCTATCCTCTACATCCAAAACTAAATTATACCACTGGATAGCTAAAGGATCAAAGAAATTCATTACGATAACGAAGAACAGTGACTCATCGCGCACGGTGGAGTTGGAAGCGCCGCCATTTTGAGGTTATTTTTCTGCTTATCGAAATTTGCAATTAGTATACCTTTTGACTCGGAGAAGCTACGATGTTCGTTCAAGTTTTAATCATCAGCTGTCGTCAAAATCTGTCGATTGTATATAAAATATTAGTTTAGGGTAGTGACAGTGAATATAATAAGGTGTTAGAATAAAAAACCCCGTTACATAAACGTATTCACGTACAACACACGGACGTATCTATGACACAGCCACACCCCACATTTTTTATTTTATATTTTTTTTTTGATGAAGAGCGTCGTATGACATAAATCATTATTTTTAATACTTCCAAAAACATTATAAACACATCACATACAAAAACAACATAAAACACAGACTAGAATAAACACTCTATATTAAAGTCATAGCGGCGGCTAACTCAACTGACGCTAACATAGTCCTATAAAATTACGTGGCTTCATCTATTGAGATACTTACTACCTTGTGTCAGAGCAAGATAATAACTTCCATGTCTCCTTGTCACTTGTGTTCGTAAAATTCAAAATACTTTTCAGGTTGGATACACTGAGGAAAGGATGCCTTTTTTAGCTATACGTGTTCCTGACACCATGTCTTCCCATCAGAAGTCTGTGAAAGAATCTCTCCGAAAAAACAGTGGCAGACTCGTGACGCCCTTCGACATTCATGCTACATTGCTGGATTTGTTAGCATTTGTGTCCAACGGTCAACCCCTGGGACAATATGCACCTAAAGACACTTTAGGCTTGTCTCTTTTTGGCGCTATTCCGGCTGATCGAACTTGTGAAGATGCCCTCATACCTACTCATTATTGTGTTTGTGAAAAAAAGACTGAGATCCCACTGTCAGATGTTAGATCACTCTCTGCTGCGGACACTATTATTGATCACGTTAATTTTCTGATTGCTGCAGCGGGCAAAGAGTTCAGTGACCAGTGCGCTGTTCTGACGTTTGGGAAAATTCAAATGGCTCATTTGATAGAAAAAACAGAAGATCTACCGCACAGTGACGCTGAGAAAATTCGTGTCGTTGTTGAAGTTGAACCCAGTGAAGCTGCGCTAGAAGCAACAGTTCTGTACCAAGACGGCAAAACCGAAATCATCGGCGATGTAAGTAGGCTTGATCCTTACGGGGACCAATCCATTTGTATTAAACATGTGATATTAAGGAAGTATTGTTTCTGTAAGGATCGTGTAAACTTGTGATACTAGAGAAGTATTGTTTCTGTAAGGATCGTGTAAGCATGTGATATTAAGGAAGTATTGCTTCTGTAAGGATCATATACACATGTGACATCACGGAAGTATTGTTTCTGTAAGGATCGTGTAAACTTGTGATGTTGCGGAAATATTGTTTCTGTAAGTATCGTGTAAACATGTGATATTAGAGAATTATTGTTTCTGTAAGGATCATGTAAGCATGTGACATTAGGGAAGTATTGCTTATGTAAAGATCATGTACACATGTGACATTACGTAAGTATTATTTCTGTAAGGATCGTGTCAACATGTGATGTTACGAAAGTATTGTTTTGTAAGGATCGTGTAAAGATGTAACATTACGGAATAATTGTTAATCTGTTGATCGTATAAACAGCGTGTAGCAGTGGAGCAACGAGATTTTGATAGCAACTGGAGCGAAGAAAATTGATGTATTCCACTGCTCCGATTATTTTTTTAATTTTTAATCATATGAAAAAATAAATTTTCTAAAAAAAGGAGATAAATAATATAATACATTAAAGTTATTTGGAGCTATGAGCGTAGCCGGAGCACGGGCAGAGAAGTCGGAGCGGAGCAGCTCAAGAAAGCGGCTGCTCCAGATCCCTGGTTTCTGTGAGGATTGTGTAAACATGTGATGTAACGGAAGTATTATTTCCGCGAGGATCGTGGAAGAACTTTTTACGCAAATATATTATGATGGAAATCATTTAATACAAAGTATTTTTATTCTGTAACCCAAGCAGTTGTTTTCTTGAAATATAGACGAATTTTAATTAATTCGTAAAGAGTGCAACCAATTTTCACATAACATGTAAAACTTTAACTTTGTGCAGAAACAATAGATGATCAAATTAGCGTTATTCAAGCGCTGCAAAAATACCGCGTACATATGTTTCATCGCTTTTGTAAGAAGTCATTTTTCAATGCAGAAAAGTTATGAACTTCCAGATGCTGCTAAAGCAGCAGTCACAATGAAAGTCACCCCCTCAACACCTGATAAATTATTGAAAACTAAAGAATAACAACGAAAAAATATCGATCATAAAACATCAAATTTAAATAAATCAAATGTTCAATTTCATTACATCGATGATAAAAATATCGATCTTTCACCAAAAAAACATCAAGTTTTCTAATCACCTGCATTATTTAATGTCGCATCACTAGTGGTTTCAATAGTTTCGTCAAACATAATCAAATTATGTCGTTTCTCATACGAAAAATCAGTTGCAGTAGTCGCTTTGTGACATTTAACCACTTGAATTATTTTAATTTCAAATTAATGAGATTCATTGTTATCTCAGCAATCCTTTGAATAACGATATGCTCAGACAATCAATTTTTCCGTTCCTTGTAGCTAAAAGGGAAATTATAATAATCTCTAGCGAAGAAAGAAGCCCTACGGGCTTGATTTGATTAATTGTGCAATGAAAGTTTCATATCCAGAATGTTTAAATATTTGACGATGTAACCCGCTAAGAAATCAATTTATTGATCGATTTTAATAAAATAAAAATGTCGCAGCAAAAGAAAGTAACAAAAAGTTGTCTGTGCGTTGGTTTTTTTTTTTTTTTTTTTTTGCAAGCGATTAAAAATATTAAACAGTTAAATTTAATTTCTTAGTTAATTTTTTTAGTAAAGTGCATCATTTTGGATCTTATAATGTACTAGTGGTACCCTCACGGCATTACCGACAGCGGCGCCCCGATGGGAGGTTACTCGCTGTGACCTCCCAAACATTTTCCTTAATCCTTAAATTTGACTGACCATTCCGAGAATTTAAAATTCGGTATTGCAACGGTTTTTTTTTTTACTTAGTTTTATTATATTAATGACCGAGAACTATCTATATTTGTCAATAACAGCAGTCAATGCATTATATTTTATTTTGTGTTTACAATGGCTCAATAGGTCATGTTTCCTTAGTTGTGACTGTGTTACTGAGTCAGTGAAATTCGAAGTTATTCAGCAAATGGGAATTTCTCCCTTACCAAAAATATAAGCACCCCTGGCCGAAAATACCAATAATTATTAAATCGCCAAAAATGTTTTAAGTTACGTGGTTTTATTTAAATTCAAAATATTGTTGTATTATCCAAACAAAACTATTGTTGCCAAACGGCAAATGATAATGCTGATAATTTCCTCAGAGCCAAAATTATTAATTTTTTTTCCTAATTAACGTTATAATAAATTTTAAAATGGATGGATTATTGTATTGTCATCGAAGATAAGCTTGTGTGCAAAATTTGAAGATAATTAATGCAGTAATAGTAGTCGAAAACCGCCTTACAAAATTCCGCCACAAGTCAAGTTAAATAAAACCATGTAATAATAATAAAAAAATGGATCAGTACAAGAATGTGAAATTTCTATTGAAATGACAATGATTCATTCTTACAGAAATATTTTTAATTAGTTAATTTAGTAGAATTCCGGTGTATATTTAAGCTAAATATTGTCTCAATTGTCACACAATGCTGTGTCTGCACTTTTACCATTTACAAAAAAAAAACACACACACACGCACACATTTTTGAGAAATGGAATTTTCAGCTTGTGCATGGGCAAAATAAATACTGCAAAGGATTTGATGCTGATCTGATATGAAAGTTCTTCCATAGCACCTAATATTAATTGAAGTGATGTAATAAAATTCAGCATCGCTCATCTCAATACAGTTTTAATGGAGGCAATTCATACAGCGTCATAGGTCACGTGATAGCGATATAAACAAAGGAAGCTGTAGTATCGTTTTACTTCGAGTTCGACAAATCTAATAAAACACTATAACTATTGTAATAATTAATAAATTTCTGTTATAATGATTAAATTAAAGGTAAATTATTTGGTTTATAAGCAGAAAAAGCTATGAAACTAGTCTAATTTTAAGATAGCTATTTTTGCTTCGTGAACTCCACGTAGAACTCAATTAAAAATTTGGTAAACAAATCAGCGATCATCGTTTTCACGTGACGCGATGAATTGCCTCCATTGTGTTTCAATATGTTATTTGACGTTATTTTAACGTTTGTCTTAACTAATTCCCGAAATTACTTCTTGAAGCCAATAAACATTATTTGCGCTAATTGTCATTTTTATTGAAAAAACAATCCATTTCCAGAATGTTGCATGAAAACAATACAACATACAAGAAAAGAACAAGTGTTCCACAGTAAACATTGACACTAATAAGAAGGGTTCCCCTTATCAAAAGGCTTTTGAGCTCGGTATTGAACAGTTTGTTCGCAGAGAGATCCTTCCCGCATCTAGCAGTCACTGCAACACCTACATGATTTCACAAATAGCAAAAAGCAAAAAAAAAAAAAATTCATTTTTTTATTTATGGGGACATTAGAATTTAACTACCTTGACCGCGGAAATACATTCAAATCTGATATATCGTTAGTAAAATAATAAGTTAGGAGATATGTAAAGCCTTAAATCCGGGCCTCCTACCCTCCTAAGCAAATTTGTTTTCTGATCTCGAAAGCTTATTTTTACTCCTTAAATTTTTATGAAGTGTTTATTTATTTATTTTATTAAAGAATGACTTATTTAGCTTGAATGTTGCTTGACATACTTCCTTATTTTTAAGACCTCAGAAAGGAGTAGGTTATATATTCATACCGTATTTGCATGTCGCTTTTTTTTTTTTTTTTTTTGTAAACCCATAACTTCTTACCGGATGGACTGATTTTCATAATTATTATTTTTTTTTAATCGATCAAGGAGGGTTTCCCATAGCTCCCGTGCCTTTGTTTGACCATATTCGATTACTAGAGAAAAAGTTATGTGCAGAAATGTAGTCAGGTTTTTGTTTTTTCATCTATAACTATTGACTTGATGATTTTTTCTTTAATCGATATAGGCTGGTCTAACTTAAATATCGTACATCGATTTGACTACAATTGCTCTTTAGATACGAACGTTGTGAGTGAAAAATAAGTACTTTTCTTTTAATATTGGAATGGCTTGCCTTGGATAATTTTTTGTTGAGTAAATTATTAGGATTTTATGAATCAATTTTTACGAATTTTTACTATTTTAATGAAGATTTTTAAGGGCGATTGCCCGTCTTCTAAAGGGAATTTTTAACTTAATTTCTCCTTATTTATTTACAGCTGAATTCTGGATGTGTCGTGCCACACAATTTCATTTCTTATCTCTTCCAGGGAATGATACAATGTTCGAGATAGTCAGTGAAACGTCGGGCAAGTTAGCTAGTTATTAATAAATATAAAACTCATTGATAAAAAGAATTTGTTGCCATTAAGCAGTAATACTAAAAGCAATTATAATAAGAGTTCAGGTGAAGGCTTCTCTGAAACAAATATTGAATTCATTCGTTTGTTTTAAGACTGAAGTCTGTTCTGGACTGTTTAAAGTTAATTTCAAAATGTCAATTTATCATACAATTGATTAGTTTTCAGTGACAGTCACTCAATCTAAAAAGTAAAAAATAAATTAATTCTTTAAAGAACATCAATACGACTTTTAGACGTAACTTTTGAAGGCCGGCGCAAAAGTTATGACAATTATCATTACACTATGTCTAATTATCGTTACACTATGAGTCTCTTTATATTGAAACTATTGCAAACTGTAGGCTGTTTATATTTGTAATCGCTTCATGATTACGAAAAATTTAATGTATCATAATTTTAATGATTAAAAGTCGTATCAATGTTTGAAGAATTAATTTATTTTCCACCTTTTAGCACAATTTTTAATTTGAAGTCTGTTCTCTTTTTTTTTTTTTTTTTTTTTTTTTTTTCCTTTCTTTTTTCAAATTAACGAAATTCAAGAGTAACTATTAGATCACGGAGCATTATGTTCATAGATGGCACCACTATAGACTGATGAAGGATTTTTTCTCTCGCAAAAGAAGTTTCGCTCCGTCATTTAGATTTTTATGAATAATTATATTTTAGGAGACTATGCGCTTTGTATCCCCCGTTCTTGAAAAAGTTTGTAAGGACGGGCAAAAAGAAAGGAAAAAAAATAAAAAGTTGCACACTATAGATTAAGTTTTCATTTCAGAAACCAATCAATCTTTTTAAAAAATTGGAATGATAACGTAAAAACACTATGAAGCACATATCAATTTGAAACAAATGAAGTGAGGGAAGATAGTTTGACTTTGACACCAATCAAACCTGCAAAAATAGTTAGAATCTTTGCATGTTTAAGAAGCTTTGAAAGCCTTCTGCATGTACAGGACCTCAAAATCGTATATGTCTTTTCACTAAAAAATGATTTTCAAAAAATTGCATGTCATTTTTTAGCCTACTTTCCCGTAAAAGTAAAAAAAAAATAATAATAAAGCATGAAAGAAGGCTTAATGTATCGTGAAAATATCGTTAAAAATCAAGAAAAGTCAAAAATAAGTGAAGTAATTAAATAAAGATTGAAAAATAAAAAATTTGAAAGTAGGGTATTGAGATGGGGAAAAAGTGTGTCTGTCGGTCTGTCTGTCGGTCTGTCTGTCGGTCTGTCGGTCTGTCTGTCTGTCGGTCTGTCTGTCTGTGGTCTGTCGTCTGTCTGTCGGTCTCCCCCCTAATAACTTTTGAACGAATTGTCCGATTGGAAAAATTCTTTTTGCATTCGAAAGATCTCGTCGAGGACATCTCATTTCTATATTTTACTTTTGATTTGAACAATTTTTTGTTCAATTTTGAACAGTTCAAAAAAATTTAACATTAGCGCCTATGGGCGAAAATGAGGCAAATTATGTAAACTCTGGGTACAAGATCCATGTTCCAATGAACAAGCTTACTGGAAGAATCTCTTGGCGTGAAATATCAATTTGAACAATTTTTGTTCATTTTTGAACAGTTCAAAAAATTAACATAGCGCTTACGGGGAAATTTCAACCCTATATAAATCCTGATCTAACGGACCGATTTGCTTGGAACAAACTTTATCGGAAAGCTCTTATAACGTAGAACATGTAGAAATAGAAAATTTATCCAGAACTTACGAGCCTATTTTGCTATGAAATTTTTTGATCGGGATTTTCAAGGATATTTCTCAGTGACTCAATGAGTGAAATAATGAATGAATGAATAAATGAAAGAGTGAAAGAATAAATCAATGAATAAATGAATGAGGAAAAGAATGAATGAATAAATTATTGAATAAATGAAAATATAAATAAATGAGTGAATAAATACATGAATGCGTAAATGAATGAATAAACACTTGAATGAGGTAACGAATGAATGAATAAATGCATGGCTGAATAAATGAAAGAATGAATGAGTGAGTGAATGAATATGTATTATCCGTTGAAAAAGGTATATTTTCAATAATTAGAACTAAAGATAAATAAGAAAGAGAGAGAAAGAGATAGCTAGATTATAAATTTGAATTTGTATACGGGAAAGTAGGCTCGTATAGTTCTAGACGGAACTTCTTGTTTCTTTCTTTTTTTTTTTTCAAGTGAACATTTTCGCCTTTCCCTATTCTACTGCAAAATTATGCACTCAACAAATTAAATTTTAAGTCTTTTGTTACACAGTTTATGCAAGTTTCTTCGCAAAATTGTTCTCTTTGGTGTGTGGCAGTGTGGTTTCTGCGGGGCTGAAGCCTCTTCAAGCTCTAACAGAATTATTATTTTTTTTATTATTAAATACATACGCTATTTTCTAACACTTTTTAGCCTACTTTCCCGTAAAAGTAAAAAATAATAATAATAAAGCATGAAAGAAGGCTTAATGTATCGTGAAAATATCGTTAAAAATCAAGAAAAGTCAAAAATAAGTTAAGTAATTAAATAAAGATTGAAAAATAAAAAATTTGAAAGTAGGGTTTTGAGATGGGGAAAAAGTGTGTCTGTCGGTCTGTCGGTCTGTCTGTCTGTCGCTCTGTCTGTCTGTCGGTCTGTCGGTCTGTCCCCCCCTAATAACTTTTGAACGAATTGTCCGATTCGAAAAATTCTTTTTGCATTCGAAAGATCTCGGCGAGGATATCTCACTTCCATATTTTACTTTTTGATTTGAACAATTTTTTGTTCAATTTCGAACAGTTCAAAAAATTTTAACATTATCGCCTATGGGTGAAAATGAAGCAAATTATGTAAACTTTGGGTACAAGATCCAAGTTCCCATGAACAAGCTCACTGGAAGAAGTTCTTGGCGTGAAATATTGATTTGAACAATTTTTGTTCATTTTTGAACAGTTCAAAAAAAAATTAACATACGCCTACGGAGAAATTTCAATCCTATATTATTCCTGATCTAACGGACCGATTTGCTTGTAACAAACTTTATCGGAAAGCTCTTATGACGTAGAACATGTACAAATAGAAAGTACATCCAGAACTAAGGAGCCTATTTTCCTACAAAAATTTTTTGATCGGGATTTTCAAGAATATATTTGAATCAATGAATGATTAAATGAATAAGCAAAAGAATGAATGAATAAATGTGTGACTAAATACATGAATGACTTAATAAATGAACGATTGAATGAATAGCTATTAACCGTTGAAAAAGGTATATTTGAAGCAATTAAGAACTAAAACTAAACGAGAAAGACAGAGAAAGATAGCTATATTATAAATTTGAATTCGGTGTATACGGGAAAGTAGGCTCGTATAGTTCTAGACGGAACTTCTTGTTTCCTAATGCAGCAACGTTGTTTAGTTGTTTTTTTTTTTTTTGTTTTGTTTTTTTTTTTTTTGTTTTTTTTTGGCTTGATAGACTCGGAAATTTTGCCGTAGTGATTGATTCCTCTCGCATTATAGCGTTGATAAAGAAAAAAAAATTCGTCAAGTTCAAAAATGTTAAGCGCAATCACAGAAGATTTTCCTCTTCATATATTTTCTCATCATAAAGACTTATGTTTATGAATTCCTGATGTCAGATGTAGAAAAGATTCACTCCAGTAAAATTGGCAGATGCTCACGACGTTACAACATTTTATCACCTCTGAGCCTCCCTTTGATAAAAATCCTGGACACGCCGCTGGTGTCTGGCGAATAAAAATATTAAATATGAGGAAATTTATAAGCTGGTCCTAGTCAATTTATCAATCCCCAATGAAGATAATAGCCCTTTTAAAACTATTTATCCCACTGCAAGTAACAGTTGTTCCCGGCAAACTATTGAAATTATTATTATTACATGTTACATGTTTCCTTATTTAAGATAAATCTGAGATTTGAAAATCGTAAAAAATGCTCTAGTTCTACCTTCTGTGCAAAAACTTAGCTCATCAGCGTTTTCCATAGGAAAAATTTAAATAACTGAAACTGGTTCTCTCGCACTCACAGGCTGACGTCATAATCTAAGGCCGAGAGATCACTTACCAACCGTCTTTGAACCCTTTCCAAAAAAGCAATATCTTTCTTTAAGATGAGAAGATCGAAACTGCACAGCATAATACTCCAAATGAGGCTTTAGCAAACCCTCATATCATTGCAGAACTTTAGATTTATTCAAAATAAATTTATTGATACATTCAAGCACTTTATTAGCTCAATAAAACAACATGTTAGTTATTTACCCACGTTTGTAATACATTGTTCGAGAGAATTGTTATACAAAAGCAAACTGCAGTGATAATGGTTATTTTATCAAGACGTTTTATGCCTGAACTTGAAATCCGCAAATGCATTTAAAAAAATGTAATCAGTACCATAACGTAATGATTTGCGCATTTTATTTCTCTCTCCCGTTTTTTTTTTTTTTTCTTTTCTCCAAAATTTGAAGAAGCACGCTTCAGTAAATAAACACAGGAAATCGTCAGAAACGGATGCATGAAACTTCCCTTTACTGTTGGTCACGCTTTAATAATTTCCACAATTCTCGATCACTATTTTTATGGAACATGTGCTGCATGCATTTTTATGTGTCGATGGCTTGCTTAATTTATTTAAAAGAAATCAGATTTGTTCCAAAAAGCAAGAGGAAAACGGAAAGAAATGCTACTCACTCGATGCTGAGAAAAAATTAACAAATAAGGATTTTTAAAGTGGGACATAAGCTATTTTTCTAAAAAAAAATTATTTCATTCTAATAAGAATTAGAATGAAAGAAAACGCAAACAAAATGAATTTAATTTTCTGAAAATATTTCATTTCTAGCTGAGAGTTCATCCGGAACTATTCTCGTATCAAAATAGTTTTTTTTATAGTTGGGATCATTCATAAATGATCTCACGCCTCGAGGGGGGAGGGGGGTTCGTGAAATTGTGACAAAGTGTGACAAGGGGAGGAGAGGGGGTAACAAGAAGTGTGACATCCTGCATTATGCAACATTGCGTGACGCGTGACAAAGGGGGGGGGGGAGGGGGTCAAATATTTGGGAAAGAGGCGTGACGTCATTTATGAACTGCCCCGTTATGGTATTTCTTATGTGTGGTATTCCTCATATAACTAGAGCTCACCCAACAGTCGAAAATAAACCGTAATAATTAAATTTAGCATTGAAAACATTAGGCTGTTTATATAATTACATAAGTATTATTCATCGAATTTGGCGATTATAACGTCGAGTTCATTTCGATCATCCTCACTTAAAGCAAGCGTATTGTACACCATTGTCGCCGCAGGGCAGATTTCGCTCATAAATGCAGCCGCTTGTACTTCTACCGATTTCGTACTCATTTGAATGGGAGTCGAATGAAACTTAAATGTTTGCTTCCGTACACTATTCTTATTTTTCATTTCATTGTTTCAGGGAAGCCTTCGCTCAAACATTTTTCGTAATTGCTTTCAATATTACTGCTTAATGGCAACAAAATCTTTTTAACAATGAGTTTTATATTTATTTCCCAATAATTTGCTCAACGAAGGCATGTTGCCATCTGCTATCTGTAACAATATAACGTTATAAAAGAGGCTTGCCTGACAAAAGAAAATGGAAATAATTCACTAATAATGCACTGCTTCCAAAATTATTTAATTGATATTACTAAAACTCGTCAATCGATAATATAATTTTTTTTGAAAGTAAGAACATCGGTTGGAGAAGAAGGCGAAAATGGTTCTTAACTGTTTTGTCTTTGCCTATTTATATACAGATAGTTGTTTGTGTGTCTTACCCATTAACTGTAGTCGAACAAACCATTTTATAAAATCCAGCACATTTTATAAAATCACCATTTTCAATTCTTTCCCCAAGAGTCATTTCTCCTGCAAACAAAAATAAATAAATAAAAATTTTAACTTAATCGAAGTAGATATTACTTCATTTACTGAGAATTTGTTGTCTAAAATAAATCTTACCTCGTATTTGCTAAAATTGATTCTGAAGCTGCTTGATCGATCGTTTGTCACGAAACCATTTATTGTTGTTGTTGTTTCTACTGCCACTTGGGTGTCCAAGCTCCCCTTCGCTTTAGAGCAACCAGGAATTAAGGCAGTGCCTTTCGTTTATCGATGAGCACCACAACGGTGGAAGTATGACTTGGTTCTTTGTGTTTTTGAGTGACACCAGATGGCGCCACCTTCCTTTTTTTGGCCTCAGAGAACAGGGAAGGGAAATTCTCCACCCTCCAGTAGCCTCGGAACTGCCTCGGGACTTCAGGGTCCACGGATTTTGCATGCACGTATCCCCAAGTGTGCATGGTGGGTCTTCAGCGGGTCGGGTATCGAACTGCCAACCTTCCGGTTGAAAGTTAGACATCCTAATCACGAGGTTACCACGGCATTTTATTTAGTCCATTTGTTTCGAACGATGGATAGAGATAGAAAAAAGACAAATGCAGCTTAAGAGAAAATATTATCGTCAGAAAAAAAAAAGAAAAAGTATGACAGCAATAAATTTACTGTCCAAATACAGACAATTTGAATGGGAATAAATTGTCTGTATTTGGTCAAAAAACAAAAACAAAAAAGTTTGGCAGCAATAAATTTACTGTCCAAACACAGACAATTTGAATGGGAACAAATTGTCTGTATTTGATCAAAAAAAAAAAAAAAGAAGAAAAAAAAAGTATGGCAGCAATAAATTTACTGTCCAAATACAGACAAGTTGAATGGGACAAAAAATATATACTCACTACAAAAATATACAAAGCGGAAGAGAGATGAACACTATACTCTTTTTTTTTTTTTTTTTCTGAAAATATTAAAACTACGGATCTGGAGCGGAACTTGGGGCAGGAGCGCGGAGCAGTGGAACAACGAGATTCTGCTCGAAACTGAAGCGAAACCAGAGCAAAGAATGGTGATCCCCACTACTCCGATTTATTTATTTATTTATTTTAAACTTTTTGACATTTCTATTACATTAAAAAATTCAGAGCATGTAGTGCACCCGAGTAAGCATTTAGAAGTGGGAGAGGAACCCCTCCCACCCCTACCCCCAGAGTTGCGCCACGATGCTCTCATTAATTCTTGACGTTTTATAAAGAATCAATGACAATGAAATCAATTTTAGTAAATGAAAATACAAAACGAGATATTCCAGCTATCACCCTATGCATTTGCATAGATAAATCAGCTGACAAACTGAAATTATCTCTCAATTTACCTGTGATTTAACTCTTCTCACGAGGTCCTTTGCGATGATATCTGACGTTTTGAATACAAATATTGCACCATGTGTTAAAATAATAAAATAGTTTTGCAGAGCTTCGAAGCGCTAAGTAAGTTTCTTCTCTTTTCTCACAAAATTAATTGTAAAATAATTTCTTATGGATAAATGTGTCATTTGAACTTTTTTTTTTTTTTTCAATTAAGACGATTAAAGAAATTTGTCATTTTAAATTTCTGTTTAACCCATTTTCGGACAAGTATAGGAGTTTTATAAAATGCAGTATTATTTTCGATGAAATATGCTTAACACTACACTGCACCTTTTTTTTTTTTTTTTTTTTTTTTTTTTTTGCGGTTGTTGTTTAAGAGCAACAAGTAAAACAGGCGGCCTAATATATATTTTCACGAAATTTTTCTTACAACTTATATTTATTTTGTTTTAAAACTAAGTAAGCAATTAAAAACTATTTTTTAAATAAAATCGTTGCATAATATTTGCAAAATAAATTAAGAAGTTGTTGTTTTTGATTAAAAATCAACACGTCTTCAGGTTTTGTTAAAAAAAGATGAACCTTGAGCCCAATTTATAAGATCCAGGGAAAAATATATTAACTAATATGATCTTGCATACAAAATCAAACGAAAAAATGCGCCAGTTGTTAAAAATAATACAAAACAATATCTTAGGGAACGAAAATAGAGGTGTTGTTTAAAAACAAAACTGCGCAGTGTAAGGTTAAATTACGTTCATTGGGACAATGAAAAAAAGTATCGTGTATGACAAATATTTTATGGCTAAATTAATGAAAAAATCAGTTAGTTGAACAATTGCATATAGTTGAATTCATATGGAAATTTTCAAAACATTTTGAATGCAAATGGACTTTGGTACTTGAGTCACAAGTAAACCACGCATTTTTTGCGCTCTCTACTTAAAACGCACCGTTTTCCGAATTCTATCGAGAGCTATTTTGAAAATTTCGCAACAAAAAGTTTTTAGTCCAATTGAATTACTAACATATTATAGATGTCTTCAACACC
Organism: Octonoba sinensis; assembly: GCA_038502835.1. Classification (NCBI taxonomy): domain Eukaryota; kingdom Metazoa; phylum Arthropoda; class Arachnida; order Araneae; family Uloboridae; genus Octonoba; species Octonoba sinensis. Next base: position 6,814,604 of record CM076606.1, on the reverse strand, counting down.
CTTAAAAATAGCAGAGAAATAAAAGTAGTAAAAAATATGTGTCATTCTGCTAAAAAATATTTATATAAATTTAGCGTTTTCGCACCTTTGGCCGAAAATGTGTTAAGAAGAAATAATAACACACTTTAAATATTAACACTTTAGATGTTTTTTAAAGAGAAATTTGTTGAATTTATTTGAAGTGAAAAATGAAGATATTAACTCTTATATCTATATATAACTACACAAAGACAAAATAGTTAAAAACCATTTTCTCAGTTTTTTTTTTTTTTTTTCTTTAATTTTGTTTAGTACCTATGGATGAGTTTTAGTGATATCAATTAAACAAATTTCCAAAAAGGTTGTATTTTGGTTCATTATTTCCTCTTTTCCTTTGTCAGACAAGCCTCATTTATAATTGTAACGTTATATGGTTATAGATAGCGGATGTCAACGATCTTGGTTGAGTAAATCATCAGGTAATAAGTATAAAACTCATTGTTAAAAAGAGTTTGTTGCCATTAAACAGTAATATTAAAAAGAATTATAATAAGAGTTTGAATGAAGGCTTCTCCAAAGCAAAAATGAAATTTTTTCAGCTTGTTTGCTATGTGACTTTTTAAAATCAGCGTAATTTTCCCTGCGATGGGAATGATTTCCAACAGTGGTCGGCAACACATCGATCGCGATCGACCGGTCGATCTCGCGCCCATTTTCGGTCGATCGCGGGACAGTTTTGAAAAGAAAAGAAAATCAAATGACTTTTGGATCAGAAGGCGAATCTTTTTTTTTTCTTCACAAAATGCTTATTAATTTATCAGATCATTCGTCGGACTTGAAAAAACTTGCCAACAATATGGAATGTCAGTCGTCACATTAGCTGTGCTCTCGGTGAGTTAATTAAAATATGTAACGGCGTTTCACATGTGTGTTTTATTTAAAAACATAACAAAACAAACTACCAGTATTTTATCAAATTTAAAAGAAATAATACGCTAGTATCTGCGCTTTTTTTTAAATGCGAGTTGAGGGCTGTTAACACAGCAATATTTTAGAAATTTCAAAGTAGGTATTTTATAAGCATCAAAACCTGTTCTGACAGGAATTAACCTATATTTTGAAGACCAGGCGCAGCCCCCACTTGTCCTATTAATTATTAATAGTGCATGTAACACCCCCCCCCCCCCCCCGTCCTCTGAGTCGATTTTGGCGTTAGCCATACTTGGAAAGTAGCCCTTCAGCTAATTTTGGTTGCCGACCGCTGATTTACAACAATTTTGCTTTAAGTGAGGATGATCAAAATAAACTCGACGTTATAGTCTCCAAATTTCATGAATACTACACTGCTTGACAATTGCTAAAGAACAGTTACATTTTTCGGAATAACTCATAATATACATTTATTGAAGAAATGAAACTGAGTACATATTTGGTAGAGACAGTGTGCACTTATTATTATGCAAAATGGTACGGATCGAAAAATAAGAAAATTAAAAACAAAAAAACTTGGCTCTTGGATGCTTTCAAAACAGTCACGAAAAAGGGTTTTTTTGCCAAAATGGAACGGGTAAGTGTTCCTTCAGTACGACGTGTGATTACCTCGGACACTAATACATATTTTGCATCTGTTATGCATGCTTTCCATTAAACCATCGAGGAGTACTTAGGGGATCTTGTCCCACTCTTCTCTCAAGGCGGTTTTCAGTTCGGACACGTTTCGGGGAGGGGGTGTTCTTTGCGAAACACGCCTGCCAAGGGCATCCCAAGCATGCTCTATAGGATTTAGGTCAGAGGAGTTAGCAGGCCATTGCATACGGACAATATCTTCACTCTCTAGTGTGTCCGATACTTCAGCACTTCTGTGTGGTCTCGCGTTGTCGTCCATAAACAGAAAGTCTGGACAAAAAGACGAACATAATCCAGAATAATCTCTGTGCAATACCTTTGCGATGTTACGCTGCCTCACTCAAAGATGTGAAGCGGTGTTCTGCCATTGTGCATGATGCCTGCCCACACCAGCACACCTGGGCCATAACGATCACGTTCATGAACATACTGTTATGCATAACGTGTTCCGCTCTCTCTCCACACTAACTGGTGGCCAGAATCACTCATCACAGTGAAACGGGATTCGTCGGAGAACATCACTCTGGACCAATGTTCCTTACACCAACGTAATCTTTCTCGACGACGACGTGATCGAAGCATGATGCATCGAACAGGCTTCCGTGCATACAGACCAACCGCATTTAATCGTCGTGAGATGGTTCTGGCAGAAACATGTGTACCGGTAGCGGCTGCAAGGTCTGTAGCTATCTGGCTTGGAGTGGCATTTCTGTTCCTTTTCGCCACTAGGGATACAAATCGATCCTCTTGAGGTGTGGTGTTCCTACCAGGACCACCGGCATGCTTTCGCATAGCATTTCCACCCTCGGCGGCCATTTTTAATCGCGAGATGACACTTTTTGACACTCCCATTGCTGTGGCTACAGTGATGACACTTTGACCTGCTTCCAGACGTCCAACTGCTCGTCCACGATCGTAAGCACTCAAATGATGTCTTGCAGACATTTTGCTCTTGATTATTGCAACACCACACTGAATTTCACAGAAATAACTTCCAACAACATTCGGTGCTCCTTTGGTCAAACACGTAACAACATGAATTTTCGCATGAATGAAGAGCTTGTGTGCACTGCCTTTTATACAGATACTGAGTTCTACGCTGCCACGCCCTCTGAACTTCATGTTACTGTTATTAGTCAGCTGTCGGGAACGCTACTTTGCATAAAGCAGTTGTTCCTTAGCAATTGTCAAGCAGTGTAGTTATATAACTATATAAATAGCAGAATATTTTCAATTCTAAATTGAAATGTTAGGTTCGAATATCGACTGTTGGGGGGAGTCTAGTTATATTAAAAAGCGAAAAAAAATTCCAGAATACATAAACAGTATATTTTTCACCAAATCCAGGTTTCTATTTGAAGAAAATGCCTTCCAGGTTATGGATATCGATCTTGGTGCTTGAATTTGCAACAATAACGTCAACCTCATTTCTAGATTGCAACGGGGGTTCAGGAAAAATTCCGCGGCTAGTGCCACATCCTGACAACTGTCGACGCATATTCGCTTGCACTGATGGCAGGCTGCATGAATACAGCTGTCCAAATGATGAAGTATTTATTGTGAAGGACCAAGAATGCAAGAAACAAGAAAGCTGCAAGCAAGGTTTGTTTTTCAAAATCAGAAGTAGTCTTAATCTTACATCAATCACTTAACCCATCACTCAAAATCAAGTATATTAAAATTGCAGTACAGTACAAAATCCCAAATTTGGATCCTCCGGTTCTCGAAAATTCTAAGTTTCAGACTTCCCCAAATTTTAGATTTTTATCATCTTGCAAGTCACGAAATTTATCTAAAATCGCGCCACGAATTTGTCCACGTGTTATTTACTTTTAGTGAATGTGTTGTTGTTGTTTCTAATGCCGCTTGGGTATCCTAGCTCCCCTTCACAGCGTGACTAGGTATTAAGGCACTAAGGAGCGCCTTTCGTTTTACAGATGAGCACCACAACGGTGGAAGTACGACTTGGCTCAATATGTACTTGGATGACACCAGATGGCGCCACCTGCCTTTTTGAGCTAAGAGTGAAGGGAAGGAAAAATCTCCACCCTCCGGTTCTCTCGGAACTGCCTTGGGACTTCAGGGTCCACGGATACATGCATGTATTCCCAAGTGCATATGATGGGTGTTCAGCGGATCGGTTATTTAACACCCAATCTTCCGGTTAGAAGTCCGACATTCCAACCACTAGGCTTGTGACCAACTTTTGGAGAACGTTTTTAATGCAAAAAATAGCAGATATTTTTTGTAGTAATACTTAAAAGAAAAATACAGTCAGCTGAGGAGTCGAAAAAACTTTTATAACAATACAAGAAATTGTACTTGCTAATATTTTAGGTGTTTTACATCATTTAAGTCAATTATACCAAACATGACCATTATATTGCGGATTGTTTCGGCATTATCATTTCCTACTTTTTGAAGAAAAATATTGGTTCTTATCCCGTAGCAAAGTTCCTCTGTTCGAATCCTTTGATCACAACATTTAACAAACAAAGGAGTAAAGGAGTTTTCTAAAAGTATCTACAACACGCACGAACACCTTCTTTCTTGTTAGGGACCGTCCATAAATGATATCATGCTTTTTTCCGATGCATCTGACCCTCCTCCCCCCTTTGTCACGAAATGTCAACGGACCCCCTACCCACCTTTGTCACACGTCACGCTATGTTGCATAAGCATGAAGCCACACTTCTTGTTACCCCCTCCCCCTTGTCACAATTTCACGAGGCCCCCCTCCCCCTGGAAGCGTGTCATCATTTATGAATGATCCCTTAGCTAAACGTCCGGATTTGAGACTTTGTGCTGCGTTAAAATTTCCGTTGTTAAAAATTCTTTCTGTGCAGCTTTACCTGAAAAAATATTTGCAATGTCTGAATTTTAATACAACAAACTGTCCAAAAGAGAGAGAACTTTAAAGTCGTGACTAATTGGTATTCGGGCAGAAGTGAAAACTAATTAAATAAACTAAACTAAAAGAAACACATTGCTGGTCAAAAAATTCCTCCCCATTCCTTAAAGGAAATTATGCAGCATGATAAAATATGCAACATGTATTTAAAAAATAAAAATGAATTTAAAAACAAAAAAAAAACAAGAAGTTCCGTCTAGAACTATACGAGCCTACTTTCCCGTATACAGCGAATTCAAATTTATAATCTAGCTATCTCTCTCTCTGTCTTTCTCGTTTAGCTTTAGTTCTTAATTGCTTCAAATATATCGTTTTCAACGGTGAATACATATTCATTCAATCATTCATTTATTAAGTCATTCATGTACTTATTCACTCATTTATTCATTCATTCTTTTGCTTATTCATTGCTCATACATTAATTCAGAAATATTCTTGAAAATCCCGATCAAAAAGTTTCATAGGAAAATAGGCTCGTTAGTTCTGGATGAACTTTCTATTTGTACATGTTCTACGTCATAAGAGCTTTCCGATAAAGTTTGTTCCAAGCAAATCGGTCCGTTTGATCAGGAATTATATAGGATTGAAATTTCCCCGTAGGCGGTATGTTAATTTTTTTTTAACTGTTCAAAAATGAACAAAAATTGTTCAAATCAATATTTCACGCCAAGAACTTCTTCCAGTGAGCTTGTTCATGGGAACATAGGTCTTGTACCCAGAGTTTACATAATTTGCTTCATTTTCACCCATAGGCGCTAATGTTAAAATTTTTTGAACTGTTCAAAATTGAACAAAAAATTGTTCAAATCAAAAAATAAAATATGGAAATCAGATGTCCTCGCCGAGATCTTTCGAATGCAAAAAAAATTTTTTCCCGAATCGGACAATTCGTTCAAAAGTTATTAGGGGGGGACAGACCGACAGACAGACAGACCGACAGACAGACAGACCGACAGACCGACAGACACACTTTTTCCCCATCTCAAAACCCTACTTTCAAATTTTTTATTTTTCAATATTTATTTAATTACTTTACTTATTTTTGACTTTTCTTGATTTCTAACGATATTTTCATGATACATTAAGCCTTCTTTCATGCTTTATTATTATTTTTTTTTTTACTTTTACGGTGAAGTAGGCTAAAAAGGAGAAAAAGAAGATTCTCATATCTGCAGCTGGGGCAAGCAAATACAAGGATAAGATTGATTCATAGCAATGAAATCAGCTTAGCCCCATTAAGGATTCTAAAATCTTCTTCACCAGAAAGCTGATTAAATAAAATTATTTTTGACGTAACTGCACTTCGAATGGGAAACGATATTTAACACAGCGACAGGATGAATAGAATGGAACACTGTAGCAAAAAACTGACACAAAATATAAATAAAGTTTTCTGCTTTTCTAGTTGAATTTTCATAGTAAGACGTTTTTAGCAACTCTTACAAGAGTATGACTCGTTTCCTTCTCTCCTATTCTGAGCGCGGATACAGGGGGCCAAAGGGGACCATGGCCACTTCCCTCACAGAGAGTCAAGCATTATTAAACATTACATGAAAATATCGAACTAAGATCTTATAATTTTCCTCTCCGAAACAATTTTTTAGGGGAGATAGGTGAAATTACAAAGAAAGTGCCCCCTCCTTTTTCCTTCCACCAGCTCAGTAAAATATTGCATCCGCTCTTGTCCCCTCCCAAAAAATGGTGTAGCAAGTGCAGACAGTTAGGCTTACTGTCAAAATACTCAGTTAGCCCCTAAAATCAACCTTATTTATAATGTCATCTGCGTTCTAACGTCCTAAAAGTAGCCCATTTCCGATGTCATTATAACTGGTCAAATTATTATTTCAAATGTTCTGCGTAATATTGGTTCTTAACTATTGCAGACCTAGTGCCTTCCCAGAGATCGGTACCACACTTATTGTGGGGCCACTGAAAAAGGTACCAACTTTTTCAGTGGCACCACAATAAGTGTGGTACCATTGCCGCAATTTTTGACGCTCAGTTTCCCTCTAGCTGACGGCACCTGAGCTCTAGTTGATGCAAACTGCACTAGGAATTTAATTTAGCCGAGAGTATCCCCGCCAAACGAATACTTAAGGGATCTTTAACATGCCGCATAATCTTACGACATGGGCGCTGTCGATTTTCTGCAGCTTGAAAATCCACCGTCTGGGCCTGGTTTGATCCTGCGAACTTAGGCGCACGAGGCCTGCGCCTCACCACTACGCCGACACTCATCAAATTATGCTCGTGCAGAAGTAACTCACTCTGAAATTCCTCATTTTTCAGCTGAATGCCACACTTTTTATTTTGTAGTTGCTGTCGTGCTGCAAGCTTACGAATCTTGTCCTGAGGCGAATGGCCCGGATATTGTCCTTTTCCCGCATCCCACTGAATGTGGGATGTACTACCAATGTGATCACGGCGTTGCATATCCTCGCCATTGTCCCACAGGGCTGCACTACAATCCGAAACTTCGAGTATGCGATTGGCCAAAGAATGCTGATTGCAAAGCGAGTAAGTGATAACACATACACTGTTAAAAAAAAGCCTGAATTTTCAGAGTGTTTTTTGACTGATTTTAACGGAAGATTTCCGCAGTGCTTCAATACATGGTTTTTCCTTCCAAAAACGGAAATATCACGTCCTAAAAATACAAGAACGGAACTTTTCTGTTTTACGGTTGCTGTATTTTCACAACCTGATTTGAATTGACGGAGAAAAAAGAAATGAAACTTCTGTCAAATCTCGGGAAAGAATATTATCAGAAACGGAATATTTCCGGCAACTCTGCTGCCGTACTTTTTCTGTTATTTTCAGCAGCTTTTTTTTACAGTGTAGTACTGTTTTGCCACCCATTGAAAATGGAAAAGAAAACATGCGATTTCCAGGTGGAAGTGGACATATCCATTAGCTATTAGGAGAAATTAAATGTTTATAATTACTACAAAACGGATTATTCTTGGAATTTTCAGCCTTTTTGTTCTGTTTAGAAATACCACGTTCATAGAGACATACACGCAAAGAAAATTCTACCCGAGAACACATAACAATCTACCGGAAATAATTTATCCCTTCGATGAATGTGTGCAATATTTCAAAAATCGGTCAGCTTTGTCAGCTCCATTCTCCTCGGCAAATGCATCCGACCCTCCTCCTAAACCTTCCGTTTTACAAAATGGACACCTTTTCATCAAAACCACAGAAATAAGAAAAAGTAGGAAAAATTGAAATATCACACGCGTAGTCTTTTTGCTCAAAACAAAATACATTTAAATGAATCATTGGGGAAACGACAGAGAAACGGTCTAAGGGAATTGGGATTGAAAAGAATTCGCTATTTTTTTTTTTTTTTTTTTAGAATAAGGAAGAGGATGCCAAGCTCGCCAAGACATAAGAATACCGCTATTTCAGAAGCAATTAAATGCATTGAATATGGTTTTGTCTTATTTGATAATTTTTCCAGCCGTCATAACAAATAGTAATACTTTCTGGTTTTAATTTTTATTTACAGCAGTGGGTCAAAATTACTTTGGCGCAGTTTTATCCAGTTGACGCCCAGTAATCCTAAAAAAAAACCAACCACCCGGAATCCCAAAAAATATCCAAGTGTTTGGTTGATTTATGCGTGAACGGAATGGATTTGAGCTCGCCATCGAGGAAGCTTACTCTTTCAAACGAGATCTTCATTTTAATAACGGAGGTCTTGCTTTCAGCCATGGTGAAAATTAATTACAGATGCTGCCGTACTGCCTCGAAAATATTATAAGTAGTTTGAACTAGTATATTGTTTTGAGTTTGAAAATTGATAAAGAATGAAAATCGGTTGCTACGTTGATAATAGTTGCCTGCATTAAACTCATGCACTTGCACGAAATCAATCTCGCACAAGAAATATTGTTCTAAAATTGAGAATTTCTTCTTCTGAATTGAAACCACAAATATTAATGTATAACATTTGTTGCTAAATGGTTTGGTTATAAATATTAAACTTTTAATTATGAAAAAAAAGTGTCTTATTTAAAATCTCCATCAGTGAAGGCAGGAATTTCAGCCCAAGAGCCGACCAGGGACATTTTAAATCCTAAAAAAATTGAAAACAAGACGAAAGGCGTTGATATATATGTACATACTTCCACTGAACAACCTCACGGACAAGCGGGATCATCAGAGCAAGAAATCAAGAGTATTTTAAGATGTAAAAGTAAACATAACGTCAATGGGAAGACTAGGATATCGAAGTTGCCGTCGATTCTTCAACCAAGACAGATGTGACAAGATTGCAGAAGACGCCGTCGAGTGTCGTGTTTCAACCAAGACAGAAGACAATTCTGGAGCCGAAACAGCTCAAAAATACCAGTAGGAAGAAAAAGATAAAAGAGTCCTGGTCATCGACACGACAGTCGAAACCACCGGACCACAGGAGCTTCTGGAAACCCAGTTTTTAAAGCAGTCCGATCTTATAGAATATCTAATTAAACATTCTTTTAAGTCGCAAATGATGATTCCAAGATTCCTAATATACATAATCTCATCCCTGATTTTGGTGTTAACTTTGAATTACTATCTATTCCAAAAGTTTTGAATATTTATTATAAATCTTGCTGAGTCCTGTAAGTGATAAGTTTAAATTTAAAAAATCTATTAAAAAATATGCTTATTCTTATCCGATACTTTCGAATATGATGGTTTTCGCAGGAATTATAAGTTTGCTAATATTTCGGTTGCCAAATAGAAGGTTTCAGAAAGTGACCAAATCAGAAAAGGTACTTATCTGTCAAAGGGACAACATTGGCAGTCGATTTTCCGAATTGTAGCCAACATGAATTTATCACTTACAAAATAAGTATCACCTATTTAAATTCAATAAAATGGCTTTGTTTACGTTTGATCTGGCATTCCTAGTATCATTTGGCAAGCTTGGCACAGTCATCCCTTTAACCGATAAGTACCACAAAAGAGTTTGGCTTGGTGCGATGATCCCACTCAAAATATTTGCCAAAATTCCCAAAAAAATTAGTACTTTTCCGTTTCGAGGGGGCTGGCGGTGGTTTTTTTTTTTTTTTTTTTTCTCCAAATGAAACAACTAAACTATTTTGGGTTTGCCGTTGGCGATACTTAAATATATTTCTCAAAAACAAACTCCACGCACAAAACAAGTTGATTTGCTGTAATTCATTTGGCGAAAAAATTTAACCATCGCTAGACTACCCCCCCCCCCCCCCAAAAAAAAAAATTTAAAAAAATTACCAAGGGTAATTATTATTAACTAATTTTATGTTCCGACAAATACTCACCAAAATTTTACCGAATGAAGGTGTAGCATATCGCGCTTAAGGATTATTTCTATGATTAAAAAATGGACATGGTTGCCAATACGAATCGATGTGTACGATTAGATTGAACGGGAAATAGACAAACTGAAAAATAAACATAAAATGAGTGACATAATAGTGAGAGATTACTATGTAGCGCACTGTTGAAGTGTTGAGATTTCTTTATAGTCGGTGGAATGGATGTGTTTTAGTTGTTACGTATGGCTTTATTTCTGAATTCAATCCATACATTTTAGACAGACCACAACACTACAAATCTTCCGTAATATTGATCTCTTGGCCTACCTAGGACATTGGCATCCTCTTCAAACATAGCGTACTTAATTTCTAAAAATTTCTTCAATTTTCATGTTTAATAGAAATTATTTTTATTTAAATTATATATAATTTGAAGAAGATAGAAAAGTTAACTGTGTAGCTATGGCAGAAGTTGGCCAAAACAGCAATTAAAAAAACCCCAAAAAAATGTCGAAAATAGATTAATATAATATAAAGATGGCACATTCAATATATACCTGATTTTTCCTATTCTTCGTAATTTTTGAATAACTTGAAAATTAATACATAATGCAGTATTTGTACGCCCTCACAGCTGACGCAATAGAACAAAATTTAAAAAAAAAAAAGTGGAATGGTTACAGTTATAGAGCTATTTCGATCACTGGGAGACCACATAATTTATTAAATTCTCTACAACTGAGAGGAATTCGGAAAAAAATTTCTCATTTTTGAAGTTGCAAATGAAATATGTTACAATTATGAAACAAAACGTTTTATTCATATATAATGATTTTTTTTTTCCAGGATTTCTTTTTAAAAAATCTTGATATTGGAACCAAACAAGGAAAAACGTAAGTAGAAAAAATAACAAAATATAATGTTTTCTAAAAAAAAAAAACTTTTTGCTACTCTTTAACAATAATTGCACATTACTGATGCTTTTAAGTTCGCATTTTTCGAAATTTACATAGAGCACGCTGGAAAAAAAATATATGGTTCTAATTAAAAAGTATAGCTAAAAAAAACTCTTTAAACATAGCTACAATTAAGAAATTTTAATGCAAAAGTGACAAAAAACTCTTTTTTACCTTCCATTTAAGAACAAATATGTGATTGGAAAACAATGTTGAATGTTCTTGAACAAAGAATGTAGAGGTGTAACAAATAATAGATGTGCGCCAGGTAACTTTCTTTTTATTGTGCGTTAATGTCATTCGTTTTATGTAATGTCGTTTCTATGCTTTTCGAAGTCATTAAAAAATGCTTGCAATTGAAAGGAGTTGAAATTTCTTTGGCGTTACTCTAGGCAACAGTGTTATATAGGTATAATTGTAACATGTTGGAATAACTACTTTAGCTAGAAAAAAATATTTTTTATATAGGAATAACACTTTTAAGGTATTGCTTATTCTGCAAATGCAATTTTTTTCACGTTACTCATTCACATATGAAATTTGAGGTATTGCGATATTTAGCAACTATAAAGTCTTGTAGAACACTCTCCAAAAGATTATTACCGCGAATTTTACATCTCTAATTATTACTGAAGTAGTTTTTTATTGCAGGAAATCATTTCAAGTGCTCAAGTTACTACCTTGTATTGTGCTCCATCTACTTATAAATTCTGTTTATTTATCTTGTCATCAACTTCAAAACAATACAAGAATTATGTCATTTCATGCAAGAGAAAATGTATTTTATTTGTAAATAAAATTATTTAGTCTTATGTGTTGTTATCTATTTGTGAGTGATTAAAATAATTAACTGTAGAGTCTCTGTTATACCAGTTCTTCTATAACTGAGTCACCGAAAAAAAATTCCCTTAATTCCGTTCTGACCAGAAATTCGGGCTGATTGTTTTTTTTTTTTCTTTTTTTTCTTCACTTCTTCTCTTTTCGTCATTTTCCATTCCTCCTAGTTGAAGTGCACAAAACAGCAAGAACAGGCTACCAGGGTTGTCAAACGTCCCGGATTTTTTACGGACTGTCCCGTATTTTGGAGACATTGTCCCGCGTCCCGGAAATTTTCAATACCAAATGCTAAAAATCTTGTATTTTTGCCAGGATATTCATTTTACCGGATATCGGATATTTTTTGACCCTTTTGTGACAAGTCCGTACCAGTTATCCGGCTTGGATGTTTGAAACCTGTATATTCAATGCATCTTATAAATATCTCTAAACTTCTAAATACGTAACAAGTTTTTAATTTACACATATTTTCAAAAGATTTAAATTAATTAAATTTTAAAAATCAAGATTGACAAGCCGGATAACCAGATCTTTAGCATAGAGGCCAGATCGGATTCCGGATATCTAAAAATCGGTCGAATACTGGATATCCAACGATCCAAATTCGATTTAAAACGATTTTCTTCTCTTCCTTTCCTTGCTTTTCGTGTTTCATGTATGTCACGTTTAAACTTTATCATTAACGCTACTACAATAAAGGTAATTATTATTTATGTGCTATCTCTCTTTCAAAACATCTTGTATTTTTCATGGTTATTTGCCGTTTAGGAACAGCTTATTGTTTTCGAAATCATTGAAAGAAAAAAATAATTAAGATGTAACTGGCAAGTGCCTGTCGCTCAGTACGACTGCGAATAGCAATTAAAACATTCTTCCAGTTTTATTTCACCTTAACACACAGATAAAAACCCATTGAAAGTATTTATTTCCAATTACTAAATTACGTTTGCTCTTTATTAAGCCTCTGAAACTACTCATAAATAACATACTCAGTACAATAGGCGGCTGAAGTGTTATGAAGGTCGTTAAGCAAGGCAGCTCTGTGGCTGCTACTTTTACATGCAGAGGGTGAAAAATGAAAAGCAGATACGTGATTCGAAATGGAAATCGAAGAACCTTTTGTGCAGCTGTCGCCAGATGTGAGCGTTAGGAAAAATTAATGGCAGCCTGCTATCTGATCGGAAATGAGTATGATGTAGGGTGTTGGAAAAATTGAGGCAACTAACCGGATACAAGAGGGATACTTGGTGGAAATGGAATTTTTGCGGCGTACTATGCGCGTCATTTCTAACACAATGACACATATTTACAAACACTTAAAAAAACTGAATGGCTTTTATAGAATATCTTAAACATATTTTAAAACTAAACTCAAATCATTATTGACTCGTTCTTAAGACGCATATATTTGAAACTTGGTACATACGTTAAATGAGCCATTGAGAAAGAAACCAGCAATGAGAAAAAAAAAAAACAGCTCAAATTTGTATTACCACGTAACTGGTAGATGCAAAAGTCTGTTATCCTTTTGTATTAGAAATATGTTGTGTAGAGTACCCAAAAAGTCTTGCAAAAGTGAAAGCATTAGTTCTTTATTTTTCACGCTAAATAAAGACCCACAGACGATTTTTTAATTCTAATTATTATTGAGATGAAGTTTTTTTCATGCCTAATTTGAAACATTAACATTTTTTCTCTTTGGCAACGATCAAAAACTTCTTTTATTTTACTTATTTGTTTGTTATTATTTATTTATTGGAAATTTTATTTATTATTTTGTTCATTTGTTTATTTATTTTTGGTTTTTAAAAATTCTTCGAATAAAAATATTGTATATTTGGATAAGAAATTACTGAAATATATTACCCACAGAGTGAGAGAATAAATTTGATATCGTTTACGTGTAATATTTTTATTTTTTATCAAAAGAGATTTGATCCGTTTTGATACTGAGTGCATTACCCATTGCAAAGCTATATTTGAAGCTATGAAGAACTTAAGTTCAATTAAAGGAGATAGAGATAGAAAGCTAGCTTGATTTTGAAGTTTAATGAAGTTGAAGAGAGCACAGTACCACTTTTCAAATTTTCTTTCGAACAATCAGATGAAAAATAATGCATGCATTTAATTCTAATTATGATCAGAAATGAATTTTGAAAGTATAACACCTATGTGATCAACCATTAATTTAAAATTTAAAAAAAAATCAACTTTTTTTCATTTTTTAAAAATTGCTTATAACTTTCTCAATTATATCTTTTTTTCAAAAGGTTTTTCTTTATAATTCTTCCGAAACATTCCAGAATAAAAATTAGCCTGGAAATGTATAGTGATATAGAGTGATATAGAGTGATAGTCAGGATCAAGACGAGGAGATGTATAGTGTTATTAGGGAGATGTCTGGTAAGGGCTCGGTCATCATGATGGGGGATTTCAATTTCCCGGGCATAGACTGGAATAGTTTTTACACTAGCAATGGTAGGGAAGAAGATTTTCTGAAAGTGATTGGTGACTGTTTTTTGGATCAAGTTGTTACCCAGGGAACTAGGCATAGTGCTGTTTTGGATCTAGTTTTTTGTGACGTCGGAAGTTCTGTTCAGAGGTTGAGTATAGGGGAACATATTGGAGATAGTGATCACAATACTATTAGGTTTTGGACCAGCTTCGATGCTCACAAAGGTAAAAATTTCAGATTTGTACCTAACTTCAGGAATGTTGATTATGTTGCACTTAGGCAGGGTTTGAAAGAGGTTTTTTCTTCTGGATTGGAGAATAATGAAGCTGATCTTCAGTGGGAAGAGTTTAAGGGGAAATTGGAGAAAACAGTGATGCATTATGTTCCTTTTAGAAAGAAAGGGGATTCTACGAAAATTTGGCCCATGTGGTTCTCTAGGGAGGTAAAAGAAGCTCTCAATTTTAAGTAGGCCACTTTTGGGCGACTTAAAAAAACTGGGTGCCATGCTGACAGGATTTTGTATTGTGAAGCTAGACGTACTTTCAAGTATTTGGTACGGAGTAAGAAAAGGGAATTGGAGCAAAAGCTTGCAGATAACATCGAAAGGAATCCTAAGAAATTTTTTGCTTATGCTAATTCAGGGAAAGTTCGTAATACTCAGGTAGGCCCACTAGTGGATGAGAACGGGAACTTGATTCAAAATGAGGGGGATATTGCTGATATTCTAAATATTTTTTTTTTTCCCGTGTATTTAACAGAAACTATATCTCAACAGTTGACATAAGCGAGACGCAAGCTAATACACTTTGTATTTTCTAGGGATGATGTGTTGTTTCATTTGAAAAAGATTAAAGCAAATAAGGCTCCGGGACCTGATAATGTTTATCCAAAAATTTTAGTAGAATGTGCAAAGGAATTAGTGGATGTTGTCTTGACTATTTTCATATCTTCATATAACTCGGGGACTGTGCCAGCGGATTGGAAGCTGGCAAACATAACGCCGCTCTTCAAGAAAGGGTCTAAAACTAAGGTAGGAAATTATATGCCTGTGAGTCTTACTTCAGTTCTTTGTAAAATTTTTGAAACTCTGATAAAAATCAAACTAGTGAATTTCCTGGAGGCAAATGGAGTGTTGACTGATTTTCAGTATGGTTTTAGGAAGGGTAGGTCCTGTACAACTAATTTGTTGCATTTCTATGACAAGGTTACCATGGCATTAGATAATAAAAAGTGCGTAGATGTTGTTTACATTGACTTTCAGAAAGCGTTTGATAAAGTTCCGTATGAAGCTCTTCTTAGCAAACTTGCTTATATTGGTATTGGTGGAAAAACTTTAATTTGGGTTAAAAATTGGCTGACTGTGAGGAAACAGAGAGTAGTAGTGAAGGGCAATTATTCTCAGTGGATTGATGTTTTGAGTGGGGTTCCACAAGGTTCAGTTTTAGGGCCAATATTATTTATTATTTTTATTAATGATACTCAGAGTATTTCTGGGCACATCAATATTTTTGCTGATGATGTCAAAATCATGGGAATTGTGGACACGGAGGAACAAGTCAATCAGTTTCAAGAGGATTTAAATCAAATTTCTAGGTGGGCAATTAAGTGGGGTATGTCTTTTAATATTGGGAAATGTCAAGTGCTTCATTTTGGTCATGGGAATAAACATGCAACCTATTATTTAAAAGGTTCCGTCATTAGGGAAGCAGAAGCAGTTGTTGATTTAGGAGTATTGATTAGTCCCGACTTCAAGTCCAGCCAGCAGTGTAGCATAGTAAGTAACAAAGCTAACAGGATGCTTGGGTTTATCAATAAGGCTATTTCGAACAGGTCTAAGGAAGTTGTATTGCCACTATACAGAAGTTTGGTAAGACCTCATTTGGAATATGCTGTTCAGTTTTGGTCTCCGTACCTAAAAAAGGATATTACCTTATTAGAAAGGGTTCAAAGGAGGGCTACTAGATTGGTAAGTGGTCTTTTAGACTTACATTATGAGGTTAGGCTTAAAAGGCTCACTATGTATAGTCTTGAGCAAAGGAGAGTTAGAGGGGACATGATTCATTTGGTTTAAATTCATTAAAATGGGAAATGTTGATGGACTGCAGCTATGTGCTGAAAGTAGAACCAGAGGTCATTGTTTTAAGCTTTTCAAATCTCAGGCTAATCTTGAAATTAGGAAAAATTACTTCTTCAATAGGGTTATAGGCAATTGGAATAGTTTGCCAGAAGCGACTGTTAATTGCAGCGGGGTAAAAACTTTTAAGAAAGCTCTTGATCTTCATTGGGGACTGCTAAATTGACTAGGACCAGCCTAGCTAGGCCCTGAGCCTGTTGCTGGTTGTCACTTTTGTATTTGTATTTGTATTTGAAACTTAGTTGAATTTTAATAATTTTTCTTCGTTAAAATCTCGGAAAAAAAACCAAAAAAATCTAAAAATTCATATTTAAGAATGAAATAATAGCAAACTGCAAACTTTAGAGTCAAACCCATGCTAATATTTGTTAAACATACTCCGTGGAATGCACGTACAATGTTTCAAAGCAGTATCTTTATCTGAAAAAAACGCCTTAGGGATACACGTAATCGGTCAGAAATACAAAGCAGAGAAAAATGCGTTTAAAGTTTTTAAATGCAGAATGAAAGCAGCTAAAGTCACTTACAAATACTGGAATATCTCTTATAGTATTGCTCACATAAGTTTGAAATTTTGCCTGAAGCTTTAAAAGTTTTATCTATCGAAATACATAATAAATGTTTTTTTCGATATTTTGGAAAATTTTAAGGTATTGTGTAATATTTTAAGGTATTTCCATTACATGGGAAAGTAGGTTCGTATAGTTCTAGGGAACTTCTCTTTACACATCTGTTAATCATTCTCATTTTCTGTTAAATATCCTGGCAACATCTATGCTTTCTTTTGTTTGCAAGGACCAGGACAAACAAAAATGATTTCCAAAAAAATAGAAAAGTTGTTATTTGAATTTAAACATGCAAAAACCTGTTAAATCCAAACTGTTCAGTCAAACGATTTAATTCATGAAACACTATACGTATAGAGCTTTTGATAGAACAAAAAGTAGAATATTTTTACGTGTTTTAAAATAGTTTTCCCCGTTTCCCAGATTTTCAATTTTAAATTTAACGGGGCTTGCAACTTTCCTACTCATTTGTTGTCGGGTTAACAACAAAGATTAAACCTTTTTTAAAATCATTTTTTCCATAGTTAAGAAAATGGCTTTCAGCTAATTGAAACGCATCCCCATAACTTAAAATACTTTAAAAGTTTAATTAAAATAAGCAAGCAGGTGGCATTGATTGAAAAAGCAACCATTTTCCCGATGTTAAAGTCTTGGTGTAAATGTAATTTTTGTGGCGCATTATGCTATGATTATGCTCGTCATTTGTAACACAATGACACATATTTACAAACACTTAAAAAATGCATCTGAATGTAAAATTCTCAGCAAAAACAGTTTCTACAGTAAGTAAACAAATTTGCATTCAAATCGGTTTCCAAACCAACGCATCTCGTAAGATTTGAAAAACTGGTTTAGTAAAGATGTCATTGCAGGAAAAACACAATTAGCCTTTTTAAAAACTTGCAAAATTTTAAAAAGGATTAATTAAATACTTCCCACAAAAGTCTACTCAAATTTGGTCACGATTCACGCCAAACAGATAACTTCGAGAAATTAAATTGGCTCTTTCTTTTTTCAAACGAAACAACCTTTCAAGCTAGATATGATTGGGAAATTTCCCTTTTTATGTGCCATGCCGGATTAATGCAGATGAATAGCATACATGTGCAATTGCATATTTTTGCTTCTTATGACGTTAATTCATATAAATGTATAAACACGGATAATTTTTTGAAATAACTGCATAGTACAGTAAACCTGTAAAGTTGACCACTTTGGTAAGTTGGCCACCTGTCTAAGTTGACCACTTTTGTCAGGAACCGAATTAGCCCTATATTATATAATGTAGGGAAACCTTTGTAACTTGACCACCTCCCTATGTTTACCACTTATGTACGCCAAATTTGGGAGGGGGTATTATAAAATACCCTTTGTAAGTTGACGCCTAATTATTACTATATTTATTTGTTAATCTATTTTTGAAGAAATCAAATAAACTTAAATAACTTCTCGAATATATTTTTTATGCTATAATGTTAGACCAGTGTCTGTATGGCTAGATGAAACATCAATATAAAGTGTGCCCAAACCTCTCTGTAAGTTAACCATATGGGGAAAATACTATGAGCACTCTTTTATTCTTTAAATAAGTTCTAATAAGTTCTTTTTTTATACAGCCATTTTGAAAAATTATATAGTTTAGGAAATCTTTACCATCATTTAAGTAACTTACATAATTAATATTTATCTTTATTTTAACTAAGTGATTTAATTTTAAAGTTGTGTAGGATACATTGTAAGTCATTCAGGTTAAATTGATCTAATGATATTTTAGATAATTGTGAAAAAAAATAGCTAATTACTATTTTAAAGTAACGTTTATACATGAAGCTATATTTTGAATAGTTACAAATGTGTAAATGCACAGCGTAATAAATGGCAACAAGAAAAAAATCTCTACCCTCTATAAGTTGACGACCTGTCTAAGTTGACCACTAAAGTGCTGCACCGCAAGTGGTCAACTTACACAGGTTGGCTTCACTGTACTTTGTTTTCGCTTGCTTTCAATGATTTTTTTTTTTTTTTTTTTTCGCTTTAAAAAAATATATATTGTTCTTTAAAAAGAACAAAAAATTGAACGACTCATGGAAAGCCATTTCGTGAAAATAAATAATGTATATCTCCGTAATCAGGAAGCGACCAGTAAGGAGTCAGCAAAAGACCTTGAATTAGAGCAGGGGTCCCCAACCCTATGCCCGCGAGCACCATGGCGCCCGACGATCGGTCTAGGTGCGCCCGCTGCTTGTGCCCAACAATAAAATATTTAAGTTTTCCATTTTAAACTAGAGAGCATTTAGAATCTAGGAATAAAGGGCCAGATAACCATGAATAACCCTATAAGGATAAATGACAATGAATATCATAAAATCAAAATATAGATTACGACTTACAGATGAACACCGTGAGGATTGCTTGCGAGCAGGAATTTCATCATATTCTCCCAGTTATGAAGTGCTGGTCAATGAAATGCAATGCCAAAGATCACATTGACTGCAATATTTTGCAAGCAATTGAGTAATCATCTATTTTACACAAGAATATTAATGCTAATTATATTCATATGCTAAATTAATTTTTGAGATTAAATTTTTGCATGCATTATATGGTATGTATTATTAACTATGTCCACCAACTATAAATGTTTCTTGAAAAAATAAAAGGTGCCCGCCATTCGACCGATAGTCTGGTATGTGCTCTTAGTTACAAAAAGGTTGGGGACCAGTGAATCAGAGTATTTGTCTAACTACACAGCTTACTTTTCTCCACCAGACCCCTACCTGTTTGCCGAGGCCTTAGGATTGCTTACGCACGGGGAGAGGTAGTGGGGTCTACGGATTTTACATGCACATATCCCCAAGTATACATGGTGGTCTTTAGTGGGTATCGAACGCGCGACCTTCCAAGTGGAAGTCCGACGTGCTAACCACTAGGCTACCACGGCCCTTACTACACAGCTTACTAGGTCTAAAGTTTTTTATTTATAAAGGGGAAACTCCATTTTTTAGATTATTAATTTTTCTCACATATATATATCTAAAATAAAAGGAGCAAAACTCATGAAATGTTCAATTTTCAATGATATATAGAATCTGACTACAGATTGAAATGTTAACTAATTCTATTATTGGTGGGGAAAAGAGAAAGGTCAGGGAAAAGTTTAACTATACTTAAAGAAACAGTAAAACATGTCTTAAATAGACAACAATTCAATTAATAATTTAGAAATTCAAAATCAAATGACATACCTCCTGACGTTTTGGAGGAAATGCATTTATATATGTGTGTATGTGTGTGGATTTTGTTATTTTTAAAACTGAGTATATGGATCATTTTCAAAATAAGCGTACAAATACTGTTCCAGAGTGAAAAAAATTGATTATACTCAAAATATGTTTATTTCAACTCACTATAAATACTACATTTCTTCAGGATACACTACACAACATATTTCTACCCTACTGGAAAAATTCACAAAACCGGTATCAAAATGATACTGGAACCAGTACAAACTATACTGGAACCAGTACAAAACCAGTACAAACCGGGATTTTTTTTCCAATAGGGTAATACAAAAAGATATCATTTACATATATTTTACAGTAAAGTTACAGACTTTTGTATTTACCCCAGTTACATGGTAACGGACATTAGCAGCGAAATGTCTTCCAAAATATACATGCTAATTAGTATCACTAAGAAACCAAAGCAAAGTTTTTAATAGCAAATATTATTAAAAAGCAAAAGAAAGCACTGGATGTATGTTTTTTGCATAAAAATCTAGTTAACCCCAGATTCGACACTGAATAAAAATATTCACCTTATAAGAAATTGTTTACACCACTATACTGTTGTTTTTCAACAGCCTAAAAAATATTTAAAAAATGGCTACAGGTAAGTATTGAACTAGTAAAAATGCTTTTATTGAAAATGTGTTGACATCTGTTGGTCAAATTGTCAACCAATTTTTCATGAAACTGTACCTTGTTAACGGACTTGACAAAATTTGACAAAATGCTTTGTAGAAATCCTTTATTTATTTATTTATTTATTTATTTATTTTTCAGGAATAATCACAGGAATTAAAGTAATAATGACTTACTTGTTGAAATGGCGCGATTTTTTTCCTTTTATAGTAAAAAACAAAGTTAAAAATTTGTTAATGAATTATAAAATACAGAAGATGGATAGTTATTTTTACAAAAGTCTGTATCTTTTACGGTAAAAATATGTAAGTAATATTTTCTTGAAAATATCAGTTTTTTAATCATAGAAATATGATGCAAAGTGTACCCTAAACCTTAAAGAAATGTAATATTTATAGTCAATTCAAATTAAGATATTTTGAGTAGTGTTAGAGGGGACATGACTCAGTTGTTTAAATTCATTAAAACGGAAAATGTTGATGGGCTGCAGTTATGCACTGAAGGGAAAACCAGAGGTCATTCTTTTAAGCTTTTCAAATCTCAGGCTATCTTGAAATTAGGAAAAATAACTACTTCAATAAGGTTATAGGCAGTTGGGATAGGGCTCTTTGTTCATTGGGGATTGTTAAATTCACTAGGACCAGCCTAGCTGGGCTCTTTGCCTGTTGCTGGTCGTCACTTTTGTATCCTGTAACTGTTGAGGGTTAAGGGGGACCTGAAATTGTTGTGTTGCAGATGCGGAAAGACCATGAAAACGAAAGGATCAAATACCAATAGTTAGAAAATCAGAAATTATTCTCTACATTTTTTCGCTTTCTCTTTTAAAATCTGGTACTTGTTTTGCGCCGGATCCCAGTAAAAAAATAGTGACACGGGGGCTTCCACTCACCCTCTACCGAAAAACTTCTCCCCTTAGCTATCCTCCCAAGAGGGTCTTCCAGTGATTTTGCCCCCGCTGACCCCTCCCTCGTCCCCTGCTGATCCTCAATCACTGAATTGCCGAGTTTATCAGATTACTTTGCGCCAGATTTAGTATTTCGTGCAAATGACGAATGAGGATGAGGAATCATACAAGTGAGACTACAAAAAAGAATGACAAATGCTTTCTCTTTCTTTGGGAATCCCATGCATTAAAGTTATAAATCTCACTTCATCTTGACTGGGTCTTCTACACGTAAGATCATCCCGCGCATAGCCTTGCCATTCCATTTCCCACCTACTAGATCGAGGTCGCATGTGTGAAAGGGTGGGCCGATTGTACCCGAAGAAGTTCGAATAATAACGAAGACAAAAGATAAGGCTCTTTGTCGCACGTCAGCGACAACTTTCTTTATTACCCTTGTATTTATTTTTCAACAAATGTAAGTGCCATAGTATCAGTGGCATGTCAAGGGCAACAGTTGGGTTCATTTCGAATTCGACTGCATGTGTCAAAATCATAGATAGCGAATGGACAGCAAGTTCGAATATAGAACAGGTATGAATATATAAGGGCTGGGCGGCGGAATAATTAGAGCAGCAAGAGTTAGTTCAGTAGCGAAGTTATATGCTTCTGTTTGTAAAACTTTCTCGAAAATGTTCCGAGTAAGTAACTTAGCAGTACTAATGTTTTCTAATTAATTTCATTAGAAATATGAATAATTTTGGCTCTACAAAGTCATCCTTTAATAAGAAAGCTTCATTAAAATAGAGCTTTCTGGGAGCTGCAGTTTATTTATTTCGATTTCATGGTTAATATTTATCTTAATTCATTAAATCATATTACTTACGTCGGTATAATGTTTTCAAAAAAATATTGCCCGTGCATTGTTCGCATTCTTTACCCCTGTAAGAAATATTATTATTATTATTATTATACTTATTATTATCATTATTATTGTTATTATTATTGTTATAATTATTGTTAAAATCATTAAGATCATTTTTACACGCATAAAACCAGGGTTTTTTTTTTTTTTTTCAATTTCATGATTAGTATATTTACCGCATTTTTAGCACACTAAATCATTGAAACAACATATTACTTACGCTGATACAGATTTTTCGAAATATATTGGACAATGTATTATTCACGTTCTCTACCTTGAAAGAATTGTTATTATTGTTATTATTATTATTATTATTATTAACGTTATTTTACACTTAAAAAAAGAGTTTTTTGCCCCCTTTCCTTCACAAAACTCTATTTTGTGAATTTCAATCTTTCTTTAGCAATAGAAAGTAACATTAAAATTTAACCTTTTATTTTTTTTTTTTTACACTGACAGTTGCAGATATCGCTAATTACAAAATACCATCAAACGTTTTGATCGAAAATTAGAATTTTGTTGCATTCGTGCTCACAAGGTTTCGTTTTGCGCTTTTACTTGCTGTACTTTTAAGCTAACAGTCCACCAGCCTTTCTTTTCTAACATTCTTAGATTCAGTGCATTTCAATGTTCCTTGCTTGTCGTAATTTTTAAAGGGGAAGGGGGAATTGATAATTAAGCAGTATAATAAGAAACACATATCTCTCTCTGAAAAGAAAATTTTATCGCTAGTAGTAAATTCGAAAACCGCAATTCAAAAATCAAAATTGTTATTCAAAGATCAAAGTCTTAATTCAAAGATCAAAATTGTTATTCAAAGATCAAAGTCTTAATTCAAACATCAAAATTATAATTCAAAGATCAAAATCATAATACAAAGATCAAAATCTATGTTGTTGAACATTTGTAAACCATGTTATTAATTCTTCAATTGATTTTTTTTTTCTTTTTTCGATAGAAACTTCTACTCGTTCTTGCCATCACAACGGTATATGGGACTCCCTACGTTTACAAACCTACGATTTACAACCGTCCGGCATCAGTTTATGTGCAACCAGCTGTTGTTCCTGTAAGATACACAGTAAGGCATTTATTTATTCATTTATTCATATTTCATGCATTTATTTCATTTTTATACATTTTTTTAGTTTTTATTTATTAATAAATTTATTTTATTTTGATTAACCGACTTCATAAAGGAGAAGCTTATACATTCATACCGTATGTATGTTTTTTGTTTTGTTTGTCCATCCATAACTTATCACCGGACACCGATTGCACCGATTAATCTATTTCTATGATTCTTTTTTAATCGATCGAGGGTGCTTTTTTCGATAGGTCCTATACCTTTGCTTGACCATATTCGGTAATTATAAAGAAAAGTTATGGGCAGAAATGCAGTCATTTATTTCCCATCCATAACTTTTGTCCAAATGAACTGAATTTGATGATGTTTTCTTTAATCGATAGAGGGTCGTCCAACTCAAATCGTGCATCAATTTCACTATTTTTTAGAAAAAGTGATGGGTGAAAAATAACAATTTTTCTTTTAATTGGAAAGGCTTGAGTTGATTTTACTTTGTTGGGATAAGTATTAATAAATATAAAACTCACCATTAAAATAGTTTTTTTGCCATTAAGCAGTAATATTAAAAACAATTCTAGTAAGAGATTCACTGAAGACTGCTCTGAAGCAGAAATTGAATTCAATCAGGTTATTTGCTCTAGTGACAATTTCGATTTAATCAGTTTTAAAATCGACTTCAAAACAGAATTTATCATCCAAATAATTAGTTTTTAGTAACTCAAACCTTTCACTCAAAGAAGGTTTGCCCCTTGATGTGGATTTTTACACATAGAGTAATTAAGTAAAAAATGTATTTACATTAAAAAGAATAAAATAATATGATTTTTGGAAAATAAATAGCGCCGACTTCAAATTACAAGCTGCGCTAAAAAGTGAAAAATAAATTAATTCTTTAAACAACATCGATACGACTTTTAAGCAAAATTTTTTAAGTCGGTGCAAAGTTGTTATAAATTTCGATTCATGATTACTATTTAACCGTAAATCAGTTACCTATATAAATGGAGTAAAGTTTGCGACAGTTTCAATGTAAAGTAACACGTGGTGTAATGATAATTAGACTGACATAATTTTGCACCGACTTCAAAAATTAGGTTTAAAAGTAGTATTGGTGATGTTTAAAGAATTAATTTATATTTTACTTTTTAGCACAATTTGTAATTTATAGTCGCCTCTATTTTTTTCCAAAAATTATTTTATTTATTTATTCACTAATTATTTTTATTTTATTTTATTTTCTGTTGTTTTTAGTTTTACTTTAGTACCCTCATTATCTTTTGTACTTTGATATTCGAACAAATTATGAACATAAGTACATTTCATACTACAGGGAAAATATAATAGTATCAACCATTATTGTCCTTTTTCTCCAAAAAGAAAAAAAGCTTAAATACAGCTTTTTAAAAGTAATTTTTTGTTCCATCAGGGTGCTGAAAAGCAAAACATATTCTTTATACTTTCAATGAGGAAAAAAGAGAATAAGAATAGGTGCTAACTAATTTTTGAACCTTTGCGAAGGCTGACAAATATTTAACGGCATATACGTAATATGATATAATAATTGAAGTTGAGAATAAAATCTGGAGTACTCTATATATAAACTGTAATTAAAAATTAAATAAGTATTAACAAAACAGGCCTTTAGTATCCTTTTTTATTGAAACGGCTCGTTTTGAAAAATGAACTATTTTTGAGCATTCATGTAAAAAAAAATACATACTAGTATCAAATTTCAATATTGTTCTCCTTATTTTGTTGAAATAGGCAAGAAGCTAATTTCTTAATCTTCAAGAAGCAGGATTTTAGAATGAAAAATTTGTGGTCTGCGGGCTACAGTTTGAGTATCGTTGGGCCGCCTAACAAATTAAGGAATTTTCGCTAAGTGCTTGAATTATTTTCGCACACTATATGCTTTTGCTCAAGAATAACAAACTACGTAACGGGTACAGAAAGAATAAATAATGACTATTAAACTATTCAGGGTAGATGATGTCAATGAAGTACAGGTCTTCAACCTTTTACCGTCAAAGGCTCTGAGGGCCACATCAATAATTTTATAAAGATCGGCGGGCCGTACATTTGTCGAATAAGTGGCGTAAAAAGAATAACAAAGATAAGAGTGGAGAAGGTGGAAACCCATTCCAATTAATTGTAAAGAAGTAAGTGCAGTGAACAGTTTTTAAATCGGCTAATATTTTGTGATTTTGTTCAAACGGCCATAAAATATCTTTGGCGGGACACGATAACTCGAACTTTCCATTTTTCGAAATATTACTTCTTTTACATTTCGAAATGACGAGAACTGACTTTACTTCATTGAAAAAAGGAGGTTTTGCAAGCAGGTCTTTTTTTTTTTTTTGACAGATTCTTCCAATGCGATAAGTGCTAAAATTTAAAGCGGAGTGAGATTTTATTCATTATTTTTTTTAATTATCATAGCTATGACTTCTGTCGTGTCTTCTGTTTTGCCAACATTTGGGTAACTTTTCTAACTAAACGTATTAATTCCTTAACATTTTCTCTTTCGTAGGCACCAGTAATGGTTAAAGAAGCTCCGAAACCGTACAGTTTTGGTTACGAAGCGCCCGCCATTGGCGGAAGCAGTTCAAGGCAAGAATCTTCTGACGGTGACGGTCGTGTGACCGGATCTTATACCGTGACCGACGCCGATGGTCGCGTCCGTGTGGTGGACTACTACGCCGATGAAACCGGATTTCATGCGAACGTGAAGACAAACGAACCAGGAACTGCCAACCAAGACCCTGCAGATGTGTCTGTGCAGTCCTATGCAGCTCCAGAACCAATACCAGTGGCAGTTGCACCCAAAGTCGTCGCTCCAGTGTATTCGGTCCCCGTCGCAAGAAGGTACTAATGGTCACGACTCTCATTCACTGGATACGTAGAGGCAACTTCTTACTCAGCTGTAATCTAAACTTTAAAAAACTTTTGCTAATCTACATTTTTTATCGTTTGTGAAACTTTTATCTCCAGTTAGTTTAGCGGCATTTAGAGTTAGCAGATGAGTTAGCTAATAACGGGTGCATCAGACCCGTCTTTCAAAATTTTCCAGAGGGGTGGAGGAGCGAAAGGTATACATTCAGTTCACGTTATAGGTAAAAAAAACATCTAAGTACAAGCATTCCATTTCATCCCAGAAGAGGAAGGGATTTATCGTTGCAACTCAACAATTATTTGCTATGTATTTCCTTGTTCAGTAACTAACGAGGGTAGCGCATTTTTTCGCAATAAGCAAACAGTTTTGACCTTTGATGTTGGTGAATCTTTATATTCAAATGCAAAACTCGAATTTTAAATAGCTCAGCACATTTATTTGAAGTAATCCATTGTAAGCCACCATAGGCAGAACTTTAAGTCTGGTAGCATCATTGAACAGGAGGGCCTATGGGTTTTAGATTACATCCAGAAGAAGCGGGTTCTAGCTGCTCCCTACAAAAAATTAGGAACAATTACTTAGGCATGAAGAGGCATGTGTAACGTATGTAAAGTATGAATTTAAAAACCACAATAACTTAGTCTTTCTTATTTAGTCTTAGTGTTTTTATGAGCTAAGGGAGGTCCCACAACCACTGTATTTCTAGTGACTCCCGTGCATCGATATACATACTAGAAGTATGTATGTGTCTGGTTCTCTAGGTACCTCTAGATATTACCTATAGGTATCTATATCTATGCTCCCGTGCGCACGCGTATGTGAGCTACGTCAAAGTTGAATAGTACATTATAATAAGGTTACAACCAGGCCCTTAAAGTTGATGATGATGCTTTTTTCAGCCTTTTTCACTTCTTCAACGTTTTTTTTTTTTTTTTTTTAGATCACATCATTTTTCTTTCTTACATTTTTAAGTATCTATTTCATTTTTCAGAGCATTTCTCTACATTTTAACTCTTTTTTTATTTAATTTTTTTATTTTAAAATTTAGTTTGTTTTATGACTAATTGAAGTAAACAAGAGATTTTTGACGTTCAAAAACGGTGCTGCGTTCAGATACTGTGCCATGTTGCTGCGTAAAAATATACAAGCGTGTGAATTTGACGAAAACAAATCCCTAAATGATTCCATTTATTTCAAATTTTCCCCACTTACGTCTACATTGAAAGAAAATTTTCAAGATACAAGAGTACTTCTGGATAACAGGTGATTCTATGTTTTTGATGATTGGAAAAAACATTTAATTATTCAGTGCAATTGAGATTCTTGCATTTAAGATATTAAAATTTTTCAAAACTATATTCACCAGTTTTCTTTGTATTATTCCTTTAAGAAAGTTGTTAGTATAGTTTTTCAAACAACACATATTTAAACTGCTTTAAAGGAATTTTAACCATTGATCGTAAGAGGATTTTCAAAATTTTAAGTGTATTTTTTAAAGTTTAATAGCATTTTTTCTATAATTTTTGCAGTATTTTTAGGGGTTTTTTAGGTCATCAACTTTCAGGACTTGGTTCTAATATTTGTTACTCTAATAATTTTAAACTATTTTACTCTTTTATGTAAGTTAATTTATTTTTGTATCTTTCAGGGTGGTATCGCCAGCCTCCGTAGCTTACAGTGCTGTCCCTGATTATTACAGACCAATCACGTATTCACGTGACTTTTACAATGAATTTCACAGCCCGTATTACAGCTCTTATCCAGTGAGATATTATTAAGAAGAAATTACCGCTTTCAATATAATTTTCGAAATAACTCCATCGGGAACAATGGTTTGGATGTTTACATGCAACTGTATTTTAATCAGCGTCAATAAATGTTTATTAGCAGTACAAGATTTTATTTCTTGCATCTAAATACGTTGACAGTGAAAAGACGGGCTTTTAACGACGAAGATTTGCGGCATTTATTTACATAATTACTAAAAGAAAGTTACTATCTATTAAGTACCGATACTAAATTATTAGTATCAGTTAAGGAAAAATCATTCGTTTCTACTAAGAATTTTTTTTTTCTTTTTTTTGGTATTTTTCTTTTTAGGATAAGAGAGGAATCTATTTTATTTATCTATATTTTGTAACCAAAATTGTGGGCAAGCATCGATTCCGCCGCGGAGCATTACGAACCCCCCGAAGATTTTCAGTAGTTCCCGCTACATATCGTTTCCGCCGAATGTCTTCCCCCCTTTTCCAAAAGCATTACTTTTCCGCTGTTTCAGGGATTAAGAATTTGGCGAGGTTCGGCGACATTTTTCATATTATCTTTATCTATCTATCTATCTCTACTAATAAAGCAGCAAGTATGTGTGTCTGTCTGTCTGTGTCCCGCGTAGGGCCCAGACCGTCCGGCAGATTTTCATGAATTTTGGCGCGAAATTAGTTTTGAACATGAGGTGTGCACCTCGGAGAGTTTTTTCTGAAATTCGAATTTCTTTTTTTATTCCAATTTATAGCCGAAAATATCATAAAAGCCGATCATAGTCGTTTTCTGTGGGAAGGAATAAGCGCATCCTTTCGAGCTTGACACCGTTGAAAAGCGCGTAAAAAAACTGTCCTAGAAAGAGTTGTTCTTCGTGCTAAAATTCGAAGCCTCTAAATTAACTGGAAAAGAAGTTATAAGCGGTTTTCTCTGTAGTTCGAAAATATTTTTTCACGGTTATTAAGTTTAATTTTATTTGAATTGTTACCATGCCGACTGGCTTATGATCCTTTTTAACGAATTGAAATTTATTTCTTGCGGTTTTTAGCATTTTGAAGAGCAGCCGGTATTCATTTTTTTAATTATTATTTTTTTGGATTTTAATTATTCTTTTTCTTTAAAACGAATTAAAATTTAATTCCTGCGGCTCACACTCGTTCGATAGCTGTTTTTTTATTTACTATTTTGACATGTATTTTACGGGACCATTCTCCATACCGCACATAGGGTTTTTTAATGAATGCTATCCTTTTTTGCGATTTTGTTATTCCAATTAATTAGTATTTATGTTTTTATTTATTTTATTAATTTTTCTCGAGTGAATTAGCACACGTGTTATTTGCCTATTTGAGCTCGGCTGAAAGATTTTTCCGCTTTCACAGCTTTGCTTGCTGCTGTTAGTTTCTGCAAGCTACAAAATTTCGTCGTTCTGTTTTACTATCAATGAATAATAGCTAAAACTTAATTATACTAAAAATTTATTAATTAAAACTATTCTAATGGATTAAATTCGTCCTTTCTGAGTGGGTACTTGAACTAAACAAACAAAATGCTTTTTCTCTTAAATATATTTTTTTTTTGGTTCTTTCTTTTCTTTTTTCCCTTTTTATTGTATGTGTTTTTAAAAAAAGTATGTGTAAAAAAAAAATTCCTTAAATGTATAGGATCCATGATTCATTGCCGTGAGCTGATAGTTTTTAATTATGTGGAATGCTATACTTTTTAATAAAATAATATAATTCACACATAAAAAAGTTACCACTATAGACACAATGGCGAACCGACTGGTCTTTCCATTTTTTAACACGGGCATGGCCGTGCGGGTACCACTAGTATATATATAAATTTAGATGAACTTTCAAGTTGGCAATGTCCTTGTAGCTAAACGCTCTACAGCAAAATCTACGCAACTTACGATTACGAAAATTGCACAAAATTCTATCATACATTGATGTTTTGGACTTCGAAGCTGTTTTTCCTTAATTCGTCCTAATATTCTCTAAATTCAATTAAATTCAACAATTAACATATTAATCATCCGGAACGAATCGAAGTCGCCGATTTAATTTTTTCATCCTAGGCGTTTGCCTTTTTACAAATAATCCTGCTAAAATTTGACGCTCCATTTTTTAGAATATTTGCATCTTTTTTTCCATTTTTCCTTTACTTTACTTATTAGTTATTACTGTACTTAATTATTTCAGATTTAAACAGTTGTTTTCACTCGATGCTTTTGCTTTTTATGAATGCTTCTAGAGTTTGATCATTTATTGAAATGTTGGTTATTTTCTTTCAGCATTTTTTTAATTTGCCTTTTTTTAATAAAGAATAATAAATTAAGTTTCAGATTCATTCTGTGTTGCTTTCGTTGTACGCCTTCGTTTTTCTAGAAGGATTTCTAGGAACCAAAGTTTTCTTCCTTGGAATATAAAAATATAAAATATTCTTTTTTTCTTTCAGCCTTTTTTTTTGTTAATTTGCTTATTTCTGCACATATTATTTATATATAACTTTAGATTTCTATTGGGAAGTGCATAAAATCATCTTACAACTTGTCTGAAAAAAAGATCCTGAATTTTCAGAACAATGAAAAGCTGTATCTTTGTAATATAACAACATTGTATGTGCACAGATAATGCAGCGTTAAAATGTGCAGTTTAATTCTGATTTTTAGAAATTATTTATCAATTTTGCATTGATCCATAAAAAGTGCGTTCTTACCACAATTTCATGTTAACTGCAGGCGTCACCAATTTATTTTTCTTTTTAAAAGTAATGCCGGTCACATGTAAACAGGACCGGAGCAATTATAAGCGGTGCCATGAAGCAGCAAAATATTCTGTGCCCCTATTATATATGTATTTTGTAGAGAATAGCGACGGTGGCGCCAACTGCCGCCAACAAAGGGATAAGCCGCCAAATGTGATGTATCATAAATTCCCCTATTTACCTGCGTCCGCGGCGATATCGATAGGTGTGGGAAAAAGGAGGTTAAGCTTCGCGGCGGAAACGATAATGGAGGGGAAGGGAGGGGGGATTAAAATTTCGGCGGAATCGATTTGCGCCGAAAATTGTTCGTTATAATGATAATACAACTTTAGGGATGGATTTTGTTATTAATGATTTCGTTTTGGAGAAAAAAATTCAAGGGTTTGTTTGCATTTGAAAAATGCGTCCATGACCTCACTATGGACGGGAGATCACAACACAATTTAACACACTGCTCAATAAAGAAATATATATTCGCAAACATGATATAATACACATTGAGCCATTCCGATACTACTCAAAAACTAAGGATGACGTAACGGAACAGTTCCCCTCTATCTCCATACTGTTTTAGAACTTTTTGGATAGAAAATTTACCCTCAGCCGTTACAAGTATTCAGAAAAAACTAGAAAATAACCTAAATCAGCAAGATAAAGTAACTATAATACTTTTTTTTTTAAAATATGAACATGCAGTGACACCTTTCTTTCTTTTTTTTTACCCATCTCTAACCCCAAAAATTAAAATAAGAGGTTTAAGAGCCAATTAAATTTGGTTAAAGAAAACACTAAACTATGAAGTAGTGGCTTGAAGTTCATAATTTGTTCACTTCCTTTTTGTGGAATTTAATTTGAAAAAGAAATTGCAGTCTATGTCAATATTTGAGTGTGGGAAACTAACTGCTGTAGAAAAATTCATGGTTAATAAACAGCCAAAAATAATTCAAATGCTCATTTCAGCAGCCATTGAACTAACGTTTTCTACATTTAGAAGTGTTCACAACAAGCTCAAAAAACAACCTTGGGGTAGAAAAGACAGACAACTTATTTTCTTGTTCAAATTACTTAATGACAAATGGAATCAAGAAAATACCTAACTGTATGTGTTATATAAAAATTAATTTAATTATTAATCAATTTGTGATTATGAATAAATGCTATACATATGAAATTTCAATGGTTGTTATGCATATATTTACGTTACTTGCTAACAACTTGGCGAATGTGCAGTAATTCTTTTTTCCTACACATGCGTATTGGGTTGAAAGTACAGTGTATTGCATTTATTTTTCTAAATTTTAGCATAAATATGCACTTTTCAATGCAAAATTCATATTTTCACTTAAATAAATATTATATTAATTGCATTTCTTTCAGAATGTCAATCTTAAGTTATGCTTATGGGTATCATAAGCAATCTGGTTTTAAATTTAAAAAAACCTTTTTTTTTTTTTTAATTTAAAAAAACGTCATGGTTCTTTCGAGCTAATATTTATTAAGAATTAAATGCCATGTCAAAGAAAATTAAATTAATGTAATTTTGACTTAATGAGACCAATATATGACTATGTTATTAGCAAAACTGATAAAATATATGGCAAATTCTTGAATTGTTTCTAAAAACCGCTAAACGCAAAAGTGCACGTTCTCCTTTTCAGGGAATGTAGTACTTAATGGTATTAACCAACAGTAAAAAAATTAAAAAATTTGAGATAGGCTTTTTTTGAGAAAAAAAAATAAAAAGATTTTTTTTTTTAAAAATTTCAGAAGGCTGCAGCAAAAAAAGTTGAACAAATATTTTAAAATTTAGCTTTTTATCTTATACAGAATATAGTTATCGTTCAAAAAAAAAAAAAAAAAAACGCATCAAAATATCTTTCACCGTTCAGGAAATAGAGCACTTGAAAGTTTTTGTCGAAAATCGCAAGTGAGAAATTGCGCCGGAGGCGACATCTTTGGCGGCCTGTATCTCGGGCCAGGAATTTTTGATTTGCATACTATCGCTAATGTTTGTGTTGACGACGCACATAAATAATTGTAGGGGCAGTAAACAGAATTGTACTAAAACATTCAGTGCATGTTGTGAATAAAAATCAAATCTGGACTTACTCTAGACGATTTTGTTAGTTTGAAGTTGATCCTTGAAATTAATTTCAACCATCTATCCAGCTGTGATGGTTCACTTGGAAACTTAAAAAAGAACATCTTTTCGTTTAAGCTGTTGGACTTGTATCCAGGAATGCCACACATAAATGTCATTTTTGCGATTAAATTATGAAGTAGTTGCTGGTTACGCAGCTTTAATTACACATATAAAGAGTGAAATAATGCATTGGAATACATTAATCGCTTCAACAGCATCCTTATATTTACACTAGTACGCCCGGCAGTCATACGAAATGACCGCTGTTCTAGATATTATAAATATGTATTAAAATGATTTCTGCAAAGGTGTCTGCTAATTCAAACTGAATTACCCAGATCAGGTGGCTGGGACGCCCCTTTGCTTACTGCCCCACACTGCTATACAATTATTTACTATGTAGTCAAATTTTTTCTGAAAAATATATATTTGTCATCGAAAGAACTTATTGAAAATTTTATTATTCTTTTCAAAACGACAGTTTTAACGAAACTGGGAAAAAAGAGCGCTGCCACTCTAATAAGAAAAATATGAAAAGGGCAGACAATAAATAAATAAATTAAAAAGAAAGAAAGGATAAAAATTAATTCGCGTATACATTAATTTTTAACGGAGATTAAAATACAGCGAAGCCTCACTCAATATGACGTTAACGGAGATAAACGTTTCGATTGTTATTAGTATATTTGTTACATTTATGACAATAACAATGGCAACTGCATAGATTTGTTTGTTCACACGGCAACTGTAATTAACAAGCGCCTACAGCTTGGAATACTAAAAGTAGCCATTCAAGCTCCCATTGGCTGTGTGAGTCACATAGCCAAAAGTCCTCCT
The DNA here is from genome assembly GCA_038502835.1 of Octonoba sinensis. NCBI lineage: Eukaryota > Metazoa > Arthropoda > Arachnida > Araneae > Uloboridae > Octonoba > Octonoba sinensis. The sequence continues at coordinate 6,780,628 of CM076606.1, read as the reverse complement.
CATCTGAGTGGGGAAAGTGAGAAACATGTAGCCGTGTTTTTTTCCACACAAGTTGAGGTCATAAAGATTTAGTTTAAAGCGTGTTTTTTTCCACACTAGTTGAGGTAATAACGGTTTTGTTTAAATATGAAAAAAAAAAATATTTTTGTATGATGTAGATGTTTTTTTTCAACTTTTAGAAGTTATAAACAAGAAAAGATTCCAAAATCAATTTCACATTTTTTCCAAGTGATGAATATTGATCCTATGGTTAAATTAAGCAGGTTTATTTGCAAATTCATATGCTATAAAAATAAATACTGAGTCAATCAAAAATATTTATTTTATATGAAGTAATCGTATCACACAAAAATAATATAAAACATTTAAATGTGAAAAAAAAAATATTTTTGTATGATGTAGATGCTTTTTTCAACTTTTAGAAGTTATAAACATGAAAAGATTCCAAAATCAATTTCACATTAACTTAACCCAATTTACAATTCCTTACTTATTGTGAATGCAAAGAGATTTTGAAAAAAGTGATTTTTGTACTGATTTTTGACTCATATGAGGGAGACCCTTTAATTAATTAAAAAGTGTTGTTTGAATTCAATTACATTTTGCACAATATTCAGTAAAAGGAAGTTGAATAATTATATATGATTACATGAGATTACTTTTATTAACTACTTATTTCTAAAATAATAAGAATTCGTTAAGTATTTAAAATATTACTTTATTCAACTCCTCCGTCAGCGTACATTTAATTCCTACATCGATTATCGTTAGCTTTTCATATCTCTCGTGCTGCCATTCAGCTGATGCCAACATTCGACCATCCTGACAAATAATCGTCCTCGATGAGATAATTACTCAAAGTTCTCAAGTTTTTCAAGTCTCTTTTCTCTAGTCCAAGTACCGAGCAGGAACCTTAATGATGCGTCTAGATGTTCTCGTTGGTAGACACTTTTTATCATCATCCTCGACGTCATCGTGTTCACTCTCACATCTCCATGCTTTTAACTGACTGACGTGAGCGGTGGTTGTATAAAATCGTCCCTTCTCCTTAGGTTTAAGTTGGGAGACTCTGTAGATGTCGTTTGTCAGAACCTCCGCCACTACTAATGGTCCACGATACTTCGGTTGGGTTTTAGCCGGTTCTCCTAGGGCTACCGGTGATCGTCTAACCACGACTATTTCTCCCTTATCAAACTTCATTGTCTTCAATTTCTTCTGATCATGGTACTTCTTTGTCTTTGCTTGCTTTTCTTCGATTGTCTTTCTCGTTTCATCCTGGATCTTTTCTGGATCTTTCCAAGCATCAGCATCTTCATCAGAAAGCATTCTCAATATGCCGTCATTGAACCTTGGAGAGTAACCGTGCAACATTTCGAATGGTGTTTTGTCAGTTGTATTGTTTACCATACTATTCAAATTTCGCTCACATCTTTTTATTCTTTTGTCCTAATCTTTCTGTTCAGGATGCGTCATGCTCGTCATAATTACTGGTAGTACGGTTCTGTTAACTCTTTCTACCATTCCATTTCCTTGCGGTCGCTGGGTAGAATTTAATGTATGTTTTATTCCATTTATTCTACAAAACTCTTCAAATGCAATTGACGTGAAACAAGAGCCTCTGTCACTAATTATCCTTTCAGGAAGTCCGAATTCTTCAACAAATTCTTCTAAAAATCTGAGTACATGTTTAGTTGAGGTACTCTTAGTTGGAAAGAGTCTCACGAATCGTGTAAAATTATCAATTAAAATAAGTAAATGAGAATTTCCTTTAGAATTCTTCACAAACGGTCCTAAATGGTCAAGGTGAACCACATCAAATGGTCGTTTTCCTGGTTTAATAGGGTGTAAAACTCCCTGCTGTTTGCCACTAGGTACTTTATTTATCAGGCACTCGAAACACATTGATATGTGTCTTCTGACATATCTTTTCATTGAAGGAAACCAGTAAAGTTCCTTGATCTTGGCTATCGTTTTATCAACAGCAAAGTGTCCCATCAAGTCATGAAATCTCGCCACCAAACTTTTTCTCATACTTTTAGGAACCACGTACAACAACTTATTTCCTTTCTTATCTTGAATGATTCGATATAATCTCTTGTGCTTGTAGTCGAAGTCCTTTATTTTTTGTTTCTCTTCTACCGTTCTGTCGTGAGGATCCTTTTCAAAAATATCTATGAAACTTTTCAGTTCTTGATCCGCGTGCTGCATTATCAATACTTTTTCATCCTCCGTAAATGTTTGGTAAACATCCAAGTTGTTTTCAACTACTGCATCTAAGGTATCATCTTCTTGTAAGATAGGACATAGACTCAAGGCGTCTACATGAGCCATCTTCATCCCAGGTTTGAATTTCACTTCAAAGTTGTATTCTTGTATCAAATTACTCCATCTTGCAATTTGAGGGTTTTGCGTTTTCTTAGTGTTTAGATAAACTAAAGCCTGGCAATCCGTTACAACAGTGAACTCGATACCAATAAGAAACTGGCGTAATCTGTCTAAAGTCCAAACAATGGCCATCAATTCCAATTTGCTGGAATGATATTTTGATTCAGCTGCTGTTGTTTTCTTACTAACACAATACACTAAGTGAAGTTTTTCATCTTCTCCACGTTGAAGTAACATGCCAGCCATTCCGCTAGAGCTTGCATCTGTATGTACCTCTGTTATTGCATCAGGGCAATATAATGCCAAAATTGGTTTTTCTGTCAGATCACCTCTTAATTTTTCAAATGCCTTTTGTTGTTCTTCATTCCACTGAAACTTTATATCTTTACGTGTGAGCTCGTCAGTGGTTCAGCATGTGTAGCGTACTTTGGTATGAAGCGTCTGAAGAAACTTGTAAGACCTAGAAACCTTCTAACTTCGTGTACATTCTTCGGTGTTGGAAATTCAGAAATTACCTTCACTTTTGCTCGACCTGGTTGAATTCCATGTTCATTTATTACAAAACCCAGAAACTCAATTTCTTTCTTTCCAAATTCACATTTTGGCAACTTTAGTGTTCAATGTGCTGATCTCAGACATTCCAAAACTTGCTTTAATTTATCCATCATTTCCGTCCAAGTTTTTGCAGGTATGAGAATGTCGTCCAAGTAACACAGCACCGCTTTGTTCAGCAATGATCCCAGTGCTAAATGCATCATACGTTGAAATTCAGAAGGAGCGTTAGTAAGTCCGAATATCATTCTTTCGAACTGTCCAGTATCATCTGGAGTTATAAAAGCAGTCTTCTGTTTGGCTTCTTCACTTAACGGAATCTGTAGATATCCATGCGCCAAATCTAGAGTCGTAAATATTTTACAGTTAGTCAAGGACTCTAACAAATCATATATTCTTGGCAATGGATATTTTTCCTTAACCGTCTGAAGATTTAACTTCCTATAATCAACGACTAAACGATGTTCTCCACTTTTCTTCTTTACAATCATCACTGGACTTGCGTAAGGAGATCTAGTTTCAGTAACGATCCCATTATCTTTCCATTCACTCATAATTTGCTTTATTATTGCCCGTTCTTCGGCATTTGTTCTGTATTGTCGCATCGAAACTGGTTTGCTTCCTTCTACCTCTTTAATTTCCATCGTAACTAAATCTGTACATCCAATCTCACTTAAGTTTAGATCAACACAATCTCTATATTCGTTTAAAAGCTCAACTAATTGTTGCTTCTGTTCGTAAATAGCATCTTCATCAGTTTTTATGTCTTCGTAATTAAGTGGCTGTTTCATATCAGATATTTCATGTGAAGCTTGAATTTGACCTTCCAGCGTTACAAAAGTCTCCGATCTTGAAGCGACATCGGTCGGGATCGAAAGTATACAATCATTATTTTCTAAACATTCATTGCTTGAAAGTAATTCCACTGCTTCTCCCCTACCTACACATTGGTTTTCCGTTAGCGTAATACTTTCATTTCGCGTGTTTGTGATTGGTATTTTTGTTTTCCTATTGACCACCTCTAGTAGAGTCTACATTTCCTTTCTCACTAATGATAACATACCCTTCGTTCTGACCTTCAGCTCTACATTGTACTAGATTAACCGTATTCCTATCGAGCACAGTAGTTTTCTCTGCTTTTAGATTTATTCGCGTTTTATCTAACTTGAGTCGCAACTTATTAAACGGCGCTTCATCAATATGCAATTCATTTCCCACTCTGGCATAAGCTATGTGAGGCATATCTAACCAAGTTCTTCCAACTAACAAGTCTACTGGTTGCGTTTCATCACCTACAATGAGGACTGTTATTTCCTTTCCTGAAACATCATCAATTTCTATATCAACCAATGTCTTTCCATAGGTTTTCCCTGCTGGCGTACTTTGGCTTCCAAAGCCGTAAATATCATTTATTTCGGGAATAACGTTGATGTTCAATTTCTTGGCGATGGATTGTTTCATCAGACAGCTAGAGCTTCCAGTGTGGCTTCCAAAGCCGTAAATATCATTTATTTCGGGAATAACGTTGATGTTCAATTTCTTGGCGATGGATTGTTTCATCAGACAGCTAGAGCTTCCAGTGTCAATTAACGCCTCTATCCAGGTTTCATTGTTAATCTTAGCCTTTTTAAGGTAGAGAAATGAGGTTGAACTACTCATATTTTTTGTGGTTAAGTTGGTTACGTTGTTTCCAGAAGTTTGAATCTTGTATGGGCAATCCTTCGACAAATGCCCATAATCATTGCAATTGAAACATTTCGGCTCACCTTTCTCGTTACTTAAAGGTTTCCTGTAGCCTGACGTATTACGATTTGGAGTAAATTCCGTTTGTGCAACTCGTTGCTTTGTTTTATTGTTATTACCATTTCCGAGACGTTGAAAACGATTGTTGGCGTAGTTTTTATTAAAGTTATTTTGCTGTTTGCGTTCGTAGGCGTGATTTGGCGATCTATTTCCCCTTACTGTTTCATATTCATCCAATTTATTGGCGAGCTCCCTTGGCGTCAAATGTAGCCCACTCGTCAATGAAATGATCTTTAAGTTGACTAGGAACTTTACGCTTCTTTGATCTGTTATCATCAAATCTTTTAAACCTTCAAAATCTATGGTGCCTAATCCTGAAACCCATTCTTCGAAATAATTCTGCAATTCAAATGCAAAATCGCCCCATGTACTATTCGAATTTTGAAGTTGATAAAACTTTTGGTGAAACTTTTCTGGACTGCGTTTGAAACGTTTTAGTGACAACTTCTTAATATAATCGTAATCATTTGCTGTTTCTTCGGATTCTCTTGCAATTATTTGTGTTATTTCGTAAGGGAGTAATCCCAACAAGTGAGACACCCAATCTTCCTTTGCCACTTCAGCTCTTCGTGCTTGTCGCTCAAATAGAACTAAATAAAGACTAATTTCTGACTCTTTAAGATCAAACTTAGGAATTAACTTTTGCAACTTATGCTTTGGCTTATTAGCAATCATATCGGAGTTAAACTGGATTTCCGAACCTGTTTCGTTGGGTACATTTTCTGTCGCCAATTTTAATTTTTCTAACTCAAAATCCCGTTCTCGTTGTTTTTCTTCAATAGCCCGTTCTTTTTCTAGGCGTTCATTTTCTGCTAGCCGTTCAGCAACTATTCTTTCTAACAAACTCTTAACAAACTCTTCTTCATAATGCGCAGATTTTAAAATCAACTCTTTTAAATCTATAACTTTCATAACCATCGTTAACAATCTCACCTAACTCTTCTGCTAATTCAAATAAAACGACTTTCTTCGCTTTTGCTAAATAAGACATTTTTCACGGTAACAGAAAAGTAAGTTATTTTCAAATATACGTTATTCAAAACACTAACACGTACCTGTTAATTTCGTTACGCGGAGGTTTCCATCATACATCAAATGGAAAAGTTCCGTACAGCGTTACACTTGCTTGAAATCAAATTCTATCGTAAGTGAATTTTCTTCAAATAAAATACGTCGTCCGTCGTTGATGCAATGTTCTAAAACTGTTAGGCTTAACCGTTGCTGGCTTTTTGAAGCTGCGTTTTCGTAATGCGTTCGACTCGTAGTCCGTCGGCGTATTGTGGATAATAACTAAATTAAGCTTATCCCACTTCTGAAGTATTAACTACTTATTTCTAAAATAATAAGAATTCGTTAAGTATTTAAAATATTACTTTATTCAACTCCTCCGTCAGCGTACATTTAATTCCTACATCGATTATCGTTAGCTTTTCATATCTCTCGTGCTGCCATTCAGCTGATGCCAACACTTTGCTCTACCTACTAGAATGAAGATTATTTGGACTCACCAATTTTTGACTTGAACTTCAAATTTTCGAATCGGTTGATATTCTCAATGTTCTCAATTTGGTGTGCATTTTTTCAGTGGTCCCTTAACTTTGATATGGTGGAAAAATTTTTTTCACAGTCTGCTTCTTGGCAGTGATTGAATCGTTTACTTTGATTCGTTTTAATGGGGGAATTTTTCTCTATCTTCGGTTGGGTCGGTATATTGTTTGTGTAGCCTTTTTACGTGTTTAGCTAAATAGTTTTTCAAACAAAAAAAAGATTCGCCAAATTCGCATTGAAACATATTTAAGAAAAATAGATTGAGATTAAGATTAAAACTATATTTAAGATTAAGAACGAAACATAATTGTAAAAAAAATTAAAAACCAGAACTCAAGTAAATATCGAAGTTCAAAATCAAAACAACAAAAGTCACAACAAATGTCATGTGACTCAGACAGCCAATGGGAGCTTGAATGGCTACTTTTAGTATTCCAAGCTATAGGCGCTTGTTGTAATTATATGTTTGGAAATGAGGGCAACAATGCAAAAGGAAAATAAAACGGGTCAAAAAAATCATTGAAAAATTTTAAAAAATTAATCACAACTTTCATTTTTGCGGCGATGCGTTTCTCGGGTCGTAAACATTAACCGTGCCGAATGTGGGCCCGATCGGTTAAGCGGCCTGGGATCCTTTAGCGGACAGACAGACAGACAGAATAAGGCGCTTATATATAGATATCAACTTCCTTACTAAATAGTTCAAAAGAATTAAGGAAAAGGAATTGTTGCCATTTTTGAAATTGACAGTAAATATTTGGCGATTAAAATAATTTTGATTTGAATACAATAATAAAATATTTCAAAGAGCTGTTATTGGATGTTAGCGTTCACCTACTTGTGATGACGTCACCATGAGATTACGCTTGAGACCTCAGGCCATGTGACGCCGTTATGGCCGTTCAGGCCGTTATGACGGCTATTGTTACTACTTGTTTACCTAAGTTAAATTGTAAATAATATCTCTACATAATATGTTCGTGCATCTGTGCTGTATTTAGTCAAGATATAAAGTATCTTAAATATAATCAAGTTGTGTTCTTCCATTCGTAGAGTGAAGTTATTGTACTCACTTAAAGTAAACGTATTGTAAATCATTTTCGCCGCAGGGCCTATCGCGCTCATAAATGCAACAGCTTGCACTTCTGCCGATTTCGCATTAAGTTGAGTGACAGTTGAGTAAAACTTAAATGTTTCCTACCATACACTATTCTCATTTTTCATTCCATTGTTTCAGAGAAGGCTTCACTCAAACTGTTATTATAATTGCTATACTATAATTTCTGTTATTAAAATTGCTGCTTAACGGCAACAAACTCTCTTTTTAACAATGAGCTTTATATTTATTACCTAAAATTTACTCAACCAAGACATGTTGCCATCTATAGCAATGTAATATTACAATTATAAATGAAGCTTGCCTGAGAAAAGAAAAGGGGAATTAATTAAGTAATAAAAATTGTCTGTATTTAAAGTAATAAAAATTGTCTCTATTTAAACTGTTTCCAAAATTTTTTATTTGATATCACTAAAACTCGTCAATAGCTACTAAACAAAAAAAAAAAGTAAGGAGGAGAAAATGGATCTGAACTGTTTGGTCTTTGTTTATTTATATATAGATACATTTATATATACAAACATAAATAAAAAGCTGATTCTCTCGTATTTGAACATTATGGGCTTCAAGCAAAAAAGAAGAGAAACTGGCCAAGGCCGTATCCAGAGAGCCCACGGATAAACGTGTAAAACTTTCGCTTTAAATATTATCGTCTGGACAGATATAAATAATGTTGTTGATATGTCCAACACAGTGTTTTTTCTTGCACCGGCAGTGACGTCATACTTTGTTTTTCGTACTTTTCTCGTAAACTATGGATCGTACAGGAACGCTTCTTTGGGGCAGTTTTTATGTCCTCCCAACGAGGAATCTAGCTGTGCAGAGTTTATGCGATCGTTTTGTGACACCCTGTATATATGAACTCGAATTTAGAGACAACTACCTAAATTTTGTTATTTTGTTTAATGCTTTGTCCTGAAAAAATAGTTTTACTATTTGGAAACTAAAAAAGTTCTCCAAAATTAAACATTTGAATTTGTTTATTTTTGAATTTACTATTGGATTTGCAAGTTAGAAATTTTAGGTTATATTTCGTTAAGACAATGTTAAGGTAATTATTTGAAAACATTCGTATGTATAGTAAAACTTACACACATTTTGCAGTTGTCTGACTTCCGAAATTTTATATTATGGGTAATACGTATTTAATAAGGCAACCAAACGTCCCCGTTTTGTCGGGACAATCCCCATTTTTAACAGTTTATCCAAACGGTTTTAAAAAATGTGTTGGGATCACATTTTCTGACATTTGTTCCCATTTGTCCCGACTTTCTCAAATTTGTTTTGAAGTTTTCATTTTAACGATATTTTAAAAGTTTTTTAAGCATTCTATTTCGTGAAACTTTTTATTATATCTTATAGAAATAAATTTCAGTATTTGTCAATATTATTAACAACAATATATTGTATTATATACAAATTATTGAACATAATTTTTTTCTAATTTCAGCACTCATTCTCGCAGAAACTTCCTAAGTCCGTGGCCAGTAACGATTCATCGTGTTAGTTTTACTACATAGAAGTAATACAAGGATAGATGCATAAGGTAGATAAAGTATTCAAGGATAGATTTGGAATCATTTTCTGAAAATAGTGAGGGCAATAAGAGATGTGTGGAGTATAAAAAGTATGCATAACTTTCGTCCTCATTTCTCATTTCAAAAGTTTTGGGACGTTGCGTGGATTTTGCCCATAAAAACTTTGGTCGGCTTTTAGTAATATGCACACATTGCTATTATGTCCCCAAAAGTATTTTTTCGAGCCATTAGCGGCCCTAGCAGTTCTTATTTCGGCGAAATAATTTTGCGGAGCAGTCATCATTATCGCTGTGATATTTTTTTTTTTCAATTACAAGTCACCAAGTCAATATTAATGAGCCGTTGCAGGTCCCTGGACGTTGTATGGATTGCCTTGAGGACTTGTCCCCAAAAACTGATGTTTAAAAATGTGATCCCCTTATTCTCTCGACATAAATAGCATATATATGTTCTTAAAGTTTAAATGACAAATTTTATGGTTTATTCTTCCTTTACAGCAAAATTTGCTAAGTTTCAAATAGTTGTGTGCATAGCTTGCTGTTGTTTCTCTGAGCTTTTGATGATTTGCCCACTTCCTCTTCTGATACTTTATAAAATGCGATTATCGTTTTCAGTCATTCCAGGCTTTGGATCCATAAATAATTACATTCCTAATTTTACAAAGATATTTTTAAAAATATTTCCCACCTAATAAGCATTATCATTGTAAATTCTCATCAATTAACACACAATATTGAAGCACGATATCCTCTGCTGAGCAGGAAAACAGTTTCTACGTGGATTGTGGATTTCAAAGACAATGGAAGGCCGTTCCCAGAGGTCCATAGACTTTAAAGAGAACCTCTGGTTTATGTCCTTTTGCTTTCTGGGCTAATTGAAGTCCTAAAGATTAAAACTGAGAGCATGTTGCGAAGCTTTTTCTTGTGGAAGAATTTTTCCTTTCTTCGGTAGATAATGCTGCTCTTTTATTTCCCTTTTCTCTGTTTTAAGTTGCTTTTGTATTTAATGCATCAAAGTGTTTCAATTTAAATCACACTAAAAAACAACCAACACTTATTTATTCCTCTAATCAGTTTTAGTTCTTAAAAAAGTAAACAAAAAATAATGATTTGGCAAAAGCAAAAGCCAACTGCAGTGTGGGCGTCTTTTGACTCATCCTCCATATACTCCCTCCTTTTGACTTCCTTCCAGTTCTAATTTTTACTATTGTGCGATACCGATTATCGGAATCGGATACCGGCACATCCCTACTTGGTCTGCTATTTTGTGACAAAAAGTTGATTGTCAGACGTTGTATTTCCAATTTACAAATTTGTCACTCAACTTTAGTAATTATTTTTGTTAGTATAAGGAAATATAAATCACTTGACATAATTGTGAAGAATATTAACGATAAGGATTTCGGCTCATGTTGTTTTTTATCTCATTTCATATTGACAGTTTTGATAAGAATTAATTGGGTGTACCATGTCTAGTATTGCAGTAAGTTTTTGCATTTTTATCTATTAATTTATTCATTTGTAGTATTGTTTTTAAAGAAATTCCATTCTGCTGTTTATTAAAAACGGTCTGTTTTATTGTGCAACGTTACTGGTTTATACTATTGAAATTCCGAAGTTCGTGGGTATTAGTTTATAATCAATGACATTTGAGGTTGAATATGTTGCTTAAATGTTATCAATATGATATTCGAAACGACAGTTGTAATTTTTCGTTTGAGTATTCTTTTCATTTCTTGACAGTTCTCCATGTCTTTTCAAACCGGAAACCGAAAATTTAAAATGTTATCTTAGTTTTACTTCGTGTATTAAAGTTTTCTATAATTCAAACAAATCTTTCTTTCTTTTTTTCGTTGCTTATTTTGTTATTCTTCGGAACATGATGCTTATCGAAAGGCAATGTATTATGTAATTGTTCATTTATTAAAAAGGATATTAAGAAAAACAAATCATGAATTTTACTTCTTCTAACTGACACATATTTTTCCTTTTAATTATGCTGAGAAGATAATGTAATGATGGAAGTAGATTGAAAACAAGTTGGCATTTTTTGTAACCACAATAAAGCAACCATTTTGTTCATGAATTGTCTTGTAATGGTATTTCTACAATTTGTTCCTATATATTATATGGCCAACGCCTTTTTCCATTTTACCATTATTTTACAACTATTTTTCAAAGGCTACTTTGTATGGGCTACATGGAAAGAACTGGTCTATCTGATCTATCCCACAGCATAATTTTAAAAAATTGTAATGGTATTGTAGTAAGCTGTGCAGAAATTCTATCATTTGGAATTTTGAACACTCATGTGTTTCTGAATGCAATTTAAAAATTAAAAAAATCATATGCCTGCATTCCAGTTCAGATGTAAATTTGTTGGTAATAATCTTTTCGAGAAATTCCTGCGTCTGTTCTGTGTCATATGTTGCGTTAAAGTGTAATTGTTTATCCTAATATTGCCTTTTATAAGACAAATGATCAAAATGCTATGTGCTAAAATATGAGTAAAAAATAAAATGTCGGAACAAATAATGCGTAACGTTTTGTTCCGACATTTTGTGCTTTATTTACGTTGTTTTATCTTTGTACTCATTGCCTTTTATAGTCTGAAAATCCGTTTATATTATCTCACTTTCTTCTACTGTATATGTATGCTAATAATCATTTTTACCAGGGTGTTTCTGAAAATGAACATTCCTTCATAGTGGAAATTCTATTTTATTATTACACTTATTTTTCTATTTAGCTGTAAAACTTCTCCTTCTTAGCACTTTTTACTTTAGGGTCATACGGGGTAATTCTTGGTTAAAAAACAATATGATCTGAATATCTCCTAAAGTTTAATAGATAATATTACTAAATTTGGCATGGAGCAAGCTTACATAATGTGTTATCTATTGTTGTATTCACTTAATCAATAATTAATGTACACTTTGTTTAATTGACCTAATTAAGTGACCAATAATTACCCCGGCATCAGGGTAAATATTGGTCACATTGTTTTTGTAGTAATGAATGTCAGAAGTAAATTAATGTGACACATTATCTTTATTTAGTGTATTTTCAATGTAAATATTGCAATGATTACTTTCTACTCCTCAAATTTTTATTTAAAAAAATTATTAATAATAGTCATTATTTATGCCGTATTTCGAAACATACCTTTATTTAAACAACAAAATCCTCGACTATTGACAGTATTTAAAATTATAAACTTTGTAGGCATTATTAATGGCACTCGTGTCTACAACAAAAAGATTACATCCTTTTAAAGTTACTGTTCCGAAAAATATATATTTTACGTTAAGAATTATTGAAACTTAAATTATTGAAAAGGAACTACAATTTTAAATTATTATGTATTTATTTAATTTTATTTATTATTTTATTACCTTTGAAAAAATAATTTTAAACTTTGGTTTACAATACCTATCCTTCTAGGAAGGGACAAGTTGGAAAACAATATAAAATAAATGTTAAGAACATACGTCTCAATTTTGTCAATTTCAAAAATTCAGTAGCTAGAAAAAATTTAATGTTTTAAAACGTTTGTATCTTAGTTTTTGTTAACTCTTGAATTGTTTTTATTGCAGATTCCTCGTCAAGTGGCCGATTTTCAAAGGCTATTAGATGTTTCTCTTGCAGACTTTTTGCAAGAGTCTCGATCCCTTGGATCATCAGTTTGCAAAATGGCAAGTATTTGAAATTAGACATTTCTCAACAAAACGTTTTCTACAGTAGTTTTATGTTCTCTGCTTACTTAATTTTCTGTGTTTTAGGTTGATATGGTGAAACAGGCATTTCAAATTCAGTTACAGTTTATTCAGTTGGGCCTTTGCATGGCTCAACCTAGTGTAAGTGTCATAATTGAATTATTAATTCAACCATTTTATGTAGTGTTGATTATATCTTGAAGAAAATTTTAAAATACACTTAAACAAAAATAGTATTTTTGATGTTCATGAAGCTTTCACTTTTGACAAAACGTTATTAAATTTTAAGAACTGAACTGCAAAGTTTAGCATTTTTTTTCAGATTGTCCCCAACCTTACAATGCTGTGTTTAATAATATAATAAAAAGAAAAAAAATGAAATTACAAAGAGTAAATATGTTCTGTATTCTTTCATAAGTCTGTTTTTTTTAAAAAATTTCTCAAATAATACCAAACGCAGCTTCTACGAAGTGTGCAGTTATAAAAAGAAAAACTTATTTTATCCTAAACCTAGATCACAAACAAATTAGGGAAGTTGGGGTATGTTGGTCCTTTTTTCAAGTTTTCATTTTTTATGTCGTCAAAATATAACATATGGTTGATATTTTACCATAAGGTTAAATAAGCATTTCTCATCATCCAAGAATTTTTTTGAATTATTCTGCTTGTAATCTTTTCTTATAATTTATTTTTAAAGAAAAGTTTGGAAAATGGATCACTGTGCCCCAAGTCTATGGTACCTTTTGTTAAATTCATATAAGGTTAAAAGTTATTCTTTATTTCTGATTTAATATAAATAATGTATAAATTTGTGCTCTATATAAAGTTATTGTGAGCAACTGTGAGAGAAGAGAAGTTACATGCAAAATTTTTTTCCATTTTAATGTGCGATTTGTTTCTTAGGTCAGAGGTAGGTATTAGAAATAAAATTTCACGTTAAATTAAAGCACAAAGTGCTTTAATTTAACGTGAAATTTTATTTCTATTACTTTGCACAAAGTTTAATCATTACTATCAGAGGTAGGTATGTCAATTATATTATCTGTTTTTTCAACAAATTGCCACTGCAGTGAAAAATGTAGGTATTTATTTTCTTTTTGTCTTTCCTCTTGTTTACTGAGGAAAAATCCAAAACAATCTGTAAAAAGCTCTGAGGGGAAAAACAAAACTATCTGTAACAACTAAAAAAGAGAGAGAGAGAGAAAAAATAAAGAGCAAGAGAGAAATATCCTTGGGATTATGGTTAAATGCAAAAAACTGTTATTCCAACTTTCTTGTTAATCTTGTATGTGTAAATGATGAGGGTTAAGATATAAAAGTTTGTTTCATTCTAACTGGAATCTCTATTAATGCATATGGTTAATGATGTCTTTTTCAATAATATTTTTTACTATTTAATTCAAATTTTGTAATTTATGCTTTCTCTATTTTTCAGGATGCTACATTTGGTCAGATGGTTGCTCCTTTGTCCTCAATTATTCAAGAAATACAGGTAATTTTTCCTTTTAATCTGCCAACTCTATAAAGCATTGCATTTTCACCTTAAACATGTAAAACATGTTAATTTTTATCAAAAAACAAAAATTTGTCATTGTCAAATTTAGTGAGCTTTAAAAGCTTTAATTGGAATCTCCCAAAATAGTATAATAAATCTCAATAAGATAGTGTTGGTATGAAGAGTGAACACAACAAAAGGTGATTTTCGGAAAAATGTTTGAAATTTTTTAACATCGAGTTGGGTCAACTATACTGTAACCGCTAATTGTGAAATTTCCTGTAGTAACTCCCATTCGTGATATTTGAACTTTCGTGTCAATTTGTACTGAATTTTGTTTGGCAATATATTCTCATTTATGCAGTAACCCAGCTCGATCTTTGATGACAAGATTTGTGACAACCCGTAATGGACCACGGACGTTTTCTCGTTCAGGATAGGTGTTTACTTTTAGGAAATGTTGTTCTTTTTCTTTTTGGTTTTTCAGTATTCCTGTGCATTTCAACATGGAGAAGATTTTTACTGCTAAAGAAAAAGTTTGAAGAGTTAACATGCATTAACCCCTTAACATATGATTTACGTTCAAGAATTTTGGACCAGAAACATAATTCAAGTTCGAGCAAGCCTTTGAGCCATTCGGGAGTGGTTGCCCAATCATCGTGCACATGCTATGCCCGTTGTAGTAGGTTAAGGGGTTAATAAGGTTCAATTGTTATCTTGTGGTGGCGTGAAACCAATGACTATTAACGTTTCAATTAGGCGTCATTGTCGAAACATGCTTCAATTTATACAATGTTTGCTATATTGCAAATGAGTTTTCAATAAATTCAAGTTAAAAAGTGTTTAAATTTGGTTAATTGTGCCTAAATGGAATGAAAAATTTAGAGTTTTATATCGTACAAATCCGCACTTTAGTCTGTAAGTTGGCAGCGATTTGGGATTAACATTGACAAGCAAAATCAGTGTTAAAGTAAGTTCTCAATTTTTCAATTTATTTTTAGATATTTTATGTGTTTGTAAGGTGAAAAAAAGAAAAATAAAATTCCCAATTGTTTTAAATTCTTTGCTTCTTTGCTATGTTAATAATTTTTAGTTGTAATAAGCGGCATTGCTGGTTTTGTTAAAGTGTAGGCACGTGAGATCGAAATAGTTGAATGTTTTAAATTTTGTAATGGAGTCTTATATTTTAAAATTTGGATAGCCTCTTAATATCTTAAGATGTGGGTTTTTGCATGGTATAATGCAATATTTTTAATATATTTTTCGTTGAGTAATGCATATCATTTAATATAATAATAATGAATTGCAATTGTGATAATTATGCATAATAAATAAGTTTTCTTTTAACTAAGGGTTACAAATTTAGTTTTAGTAATATGTCTTTACCTATGTTTTTAGAGCATTTTTCTGTTTTTTTTTTTATATATTTAATTGTTGCTAAAAAGCACTGTAAATGCTTTATACAGTCCTGATCCAAAACGTTTTCTGCCCAATTCTAGTACAAGACAGTTTAAGAAGAGCATCATGTGGTACTTGATCAAAGACTTTCAAAATGATTGGCTTATTTATATTCTGAACTTACATGACACCTTTTTAGTGCAAAATGATAATAATAAAATTAACAAAACTAATAAATAAAGGAACTATTTGAAAAAAAAAATACTCGGATCATAAACTATCTTTTGCAATTTATCTTAGTGTAAAATTTGAAAAATTGCAAATGTTCTAAAAATATGGTATACTTTTCATTTCATGAAAACAAAAGAAAATAAGTCTTGTGATAGATTCCACATTGATAGACAAAATGCCATTTTCAAATTGAAAAATTTTTATTTTAAAAATATTTTGAAATTTATCCTTAAAAGTGTCAACAAGCGATTTTAGACCCAAAATGTGCCATTCAATTTTTTTACAACTCTTAATATTTAATGTCATTATTAAGACTTTTAGATTTAGTGTGGCAATAATGCAAAGCAATATTGAATTTTTGCAAATTTAATAGTTTGAATTAAGGGAAATGTTTTATTTTGTAATTTACTGTGCCTAAAATATAACTGCCATTTTTTTGCATAAACTTTATTAATTTCTTCTAATATTATCACTTTTGTTGCTGTTGGTAATTTTTCATATGGTTATCTCAAGTTGCTTAAGTGTGTGTGATGCTAAGTAAAGGAAATTTATGAACTATTTTTATGTTAATAACATTATTAATGATTAATTAACAGAATTTAAGGAATCATTGAAATTAATTTATGGAGAAAAATTAAACATAAAATCTCCTGCTCAATTATTTTAGGAGATATAAATCATTTTGATTCTAAAATATATAAATACAAAAAAATTAGTGAAAATCTTTGCTGTAGTAAAAATCTTTCTTCAAATTAAAAGTTATTTTTTCTTTACAGAAATATCGAGAAGACAACCGCAAAGATCAGTCTGTTTTTAATCATTTATCTACTATCAGTGAATCCATTGTTGCTCTGAGCTGGATCAGTGTTGTAAGTGAATTGTTCTGATAAAATTTTATTTTTATAATTTGGAATTATATGTTAACACCTTAACACAATCAAATTTTGATTTCACATATTAGCATATTAAGCCATCGTCTTCATCGATGGAAGTCTTGTACATATCAATCAAACAAAAAAAATTCAGTTTATTACAGGGCTCTTTTACCGAATTGTGCAACTAAGTTCATTAAAAAGTCATAGAAAAAGTAATACTTGAAATGTAAAACATGCACATTCGGAAGTGCAATTTTTTCTTAAGTGAAAATTCGGAGGAGAAATGAGTGGCAGGTCTCTTATATTATACTCTTATTATATACTTGAGTACTTATCTATTACAGGGCTCTTGATGCAAACTTGCTAAAGCGCAGGAACTTCAGCAAAAGCAGTTGTAAATTATTATGGTTAATTTCTTGAGTGAATTTAAATAGTAACATTTCTTTTCATGTATTGGCAATATTTTATTGGGGGAGGGGATGATTGACTGCAATTGCAATTTTTTTAAAAAATTAAGATTATCATGTAAGTATTTGACAATATTGGCAACACATGCTCCTTATAATTAAAAAGTGCAACAATTCGGAAAAACCCTCTCCAAAACCTCTTGTGATGTCTTATATCCGATAAATACTGATATATTTATAGCATTACTTTTTACAGAAAATTTGATGATTTTTTATAAGAGTTTATTCTCTATTGCTTACATAATGAAATTTAACGACACACAATTGTAAAAATATTTAAAATTTCAAATAGTACGAAGGGGTTGACGCAAATTTTTAAAAAAATCTAAAATTTAAACTTTGGTTCTAAGTCTCCTAAATTCAAACAAACATTTTAAAATGTATTTGCTTTTACCAAAATGCTCTAATACTAATTGAGTACAGCTTGAGATTAGCATTGCATAAAACTTAAAGTAGCTCATTTAAAAATATAGTGGCAATGCAAGGAAGAGAAAATTTCAAATTTGTAAATAATGCAATGATGCAATTTTATGTGTAAAAATTCCAAAAGCGGTTAAATTTAAAAATCTTTTGTTGTTCTTGGCAAAATTTTGAATTTTTCTTGTCGAAAAATAGGGCTGAATTTCCAATGAATTTTAAGATATAAATCGGGTTTGCATCACAATATTTACAAAAGTTGTTCAATTGAGATTAACGAAGATGAAAAAGCACAGATTGATTCATGAAACATTTATTGATTAATGAGAGCGGTCGACACATCAGCATGGAAAAACTTTTTTGTTAGATTATTTTAAAATAAAATACAAACATTGTATTGTACTATTGCTAACTATCTGATTTTAATCTAATTTACAGAACAAGTTTTGTTTTATAATCTTGAAAACATAGCTTTATTTAGATGTTTTTGCATCTAGAAGCTCCACAACTGCATTGAAAAAGGGATTCCAAGCAATCCCGAAATATGTCTGCATTTTAATGCTCATTTGTGCTTTCTTAAAGTGAAATTTTTTTTTTTCAGTTAAAGCTTTAATTATGAATATTTCTCATTGTATTTTATGAAGAAAGGAGGAATCAGATCAATTGATTTTACTTTTGTTCAAAATTATGTGAATGTTCGCAGTAATCGCACTAACCAGTGAAAAAAATTAATCCTTTTCATCAATTCAGAGCAATAGATTTTTTATTTTATTTTCACACTTGTAATGTAAATGCTTTCAGAAACCTGCACCTACGCAGTTTGTTCGTGATATGAAAGATTCTGGAGAATATTTTGGAAATAGAGTGTTAACCAGTCACAAAGGGTAAAATACTTCTTCTACTATAAGAATTTATTTACTAATTCATTGGTTTCCAATAAAATGTTTGCTGGACCTTCTAATCTTGAAATAATGACCTATTTCCCCTCAGGAAAAACTCATTTTTTACAAGTAAAGAAATAGTTGTTTAACCTTTTTCTTGTGCTAGGCACTTCATGACAAAATGCCCTGTTAGCATATGTTTTTGCTATTCTACAGTAGCATATGTATAGATTTTACACATGTCATGTTTTAAAACAAAATCATGTTATAAAACAAACGCAGTGGTCATTCAAGAGAAAAAAAAAAGCAGGCTTTGGATATCTTACTTATTCATATAGTTAGCATAGTTCCAAAAAGGAATCTTTTCCTGGCACTACAGTTGCAATGAACCCTGTAGCAAAAGTATTAAAAAGTGTGTACTTTATAAAACAGTATTTTGGTTTAATAGATGGGATAAAGTTGAAGTTAAGTTGAAATATTTCAAAACTGAAATAGAATAACCCATCTTAATATCACACTTTGTTATACCATACTTTTTCTAAGGTTGTAAAATGTTTTGAGTTTTTGTTTTACTAAGTTTTTATCTATCTCCAAAACCCAGTGGCAGTATTATATTATGAATCATTAGTTTTAAATGGGTGGCTTTTTTTGAAGAAAATATATAAACAATTTCAGATTATATTTTATGCTGAAAGAAAAAACCAACAACTTAATCTTTAAAAACACGAAATGAAGAGAATAATAAGTAAATGTATTTAAATTTTACCTTTTACCTCTGTTCAGAAAGTTTCTCTAACATAGAAATTAATGAAATTTTAGTCTGTATTAATCCCCCTCCCCTTGTACCTTCTGACAAGCAGCATGTAAGGGACTGCTGTATTGCTTTTTCTTAGACTTATTTTCTTGGTTTAAAATAAGTGCATTAAATCTTCCCTTGTGTCAATAGGCTGTCAAGTTTAAATCTGAAAATAAAACTTTTTAAAGAGCATCCACAGGACTGGGGTTCACCCAGTAGCATAGTCGAGGGGGGGATGGTGTCCCACTACTCTTATTTTTACACAAGCGTCCTACCACTTTTTTAATTTTAATCCAAAAATCCCCCCACTTTTTTATTTTAATAATCTATGCGTGTATCTGTAAGTGTTTGTCCACCATTTCTTCCAGGACTACACCACTGTGATCACCAAGCGCCAACAGTTATTTTTCACAAAGGTCCAATTAAATTTAAGAAATCAGTGAAGTTAATTATGCTTTTTTAGCTAATGTTGCTTTAATTTTCAGGAATGAAAATCATGTGAATTGGATAAATAAATGGCGTGTAGTATTGAAGGAACTTGAAGATTATGTTAAAGAGCATCATCGTACTGGATTTTCATGGGGTGCTTATGGGGTAAAGAAATCTTTTTATGATTTATATTATTATTGCCTAACTTTAATAACTTCAATATATTTTATACACCGTTTTGTTTTTCCATCCCAAAAAGATTGTTTTATTTTCATTCTAGCCAAATAACCTTGCTTTTTTTTATTATCTGGAAATTTTTCTCTCTAAACAACCAATTTTATCTAAATTATTACCTAGGAAACTCTTCATATAATGTGTTGCTGCTTGAATTTGTTATAAGATGGCATGTTTACAGCATTTGTTGAAAATGATTTTTTTTCTGTGAATAAAAATAACTAATAAGTTTTTTTTCTATTTTTACACTAAATACAATCCAATTCTGTTCGTGTGTTGAAATGATAAAAAATATTTTACACACTATTAGTTTGAAATGAAATTGTTAATAATTTTATTTCTTTTATTCTGTTTTTTATTTTTTACAAGGAAGAAAAAAAAAGTTAATGGCTTTCAGATCAAAGTGTATTTTTTAAGGTATTACATATGCTACTTGTTAATTTGTCACTCCACATCAAATTAACACAGGCTGTAAATCTCACCATCTCAGATTTTCTGTTTGGAAAGTCATGTACAGTGAAACCTGTGTAAGTTGACTTGTGGTGCAGCACTTTAGTGGTCAACTTATAGACTGAAGTGCTAATTCCGTTCCTGACAAAAATGGTCAACTTAGACAGGTTTTACTGTATTTGTCATGGAGAGTCATATAAAATCACATTCTGTTCAAGATTTATGGAAAAGAAGACCGATCCAAAACATTCCTCTTCCTCTGACTATTTATGGCCTTTGTTAAACTCTTACTTCATTGTTTTTGTGGAATTGATCTCTTTTAGTTTTCTTAATGTAAAGTCAATCATACCGAATTTGGTGTCCAGCAAAATGCCGCCTGTGTGTGTACCCTTTGCTCCTCACCTACTCCCATGCTATGCCACTGAGATGGTTAAATTTTGAGCTTATGTTGACTTGACGTAGAACTGAGAAAAATGTAATTGATCTGGAGGTGTGAAAATATATCCCCAGCAATTGCACTTTCACTTTTTTGAAATCATGCTGACTGTTGTGTATGTATAGTACATATTTTTATGTATACATATATTCCTAATTTTAGAAATCCATACTTTAAAAAAATATCTTCAACAAAATAAGACCAATGCAATTAGGGTTTTGTAATGAAATCCATTTTGGCGAAATTCTTCCTCATTTTCATTTTTGCAATGTTAGTATAACTAGGAGATTTAGACCTAATAAAAGGTTTCATCATAGACTTTTAATATATTTCACTTAACGTGGACCAGTTACGATTAAATTTTCCGGTACGATATGATACTGACATCATGCAAAAAACCAACTATGGTAAAACGTTATTTAAAGATTTGTTTAATGATTAGCATAGAGAAGTAATATAAAATTTATTTATTGTCGCATCTTACGGACTTTAACGAATTTATTTCTCTTTTTTACAAAGTATTTTCTCTTCATAACTCGATTTTTAATTTCCGATTCTTTGGAATGGCAACACCTTATTTCCAATTCTTTGGAGTGGCAACACCTTAGTTTGTTTCTATCTAGCGATTTTTCTTAAGTCCTTCGAATTTTAAAGTGTTTTTAAAAATGGTTTTAGCACGCAGATGTTCTGCGGGGAATCGGCTAGTAGACTTTAAAACTGATGTTTTTTGACTATTTCTACTTTCCTTCTCTATTTCCTTTTTAGAAGTCTGGAGGGATGAATATAGCTTCACCTCCTCCTCCTCCTCCACCTCCTGGACCTTTGTTGGCAGGTGCTGGTGACCAAACTGATGCTGACAATGAGCGCTTGGCTCTTATGCAAGATATTCGAAAAGGCGTAGACATAGTGAAGAGTAAGTCTTGTCATGATGATTTTTACATTTAGATTCAGTTTATTTATTTAGAGCTTGTTATATGTAATTATGGGGTTGAGTTCTGTGGCATATCTTACAGACACATTGATTTGTTGTCATTTCAATGTAAGGTAATGTCGTATGAACTTGTTGCTGAGTCGGGCAGGTCACTAAAAACAATTTTTCAGTGTAGTCACTAGTTTTAAATATTTTGAAAAAATTCACTATTTTAAAAGCGTAATTATAAATCTCCATTCTATTTTCATTATAAATGTAGTTATGACATTTATTTTATCATATCTGTATCATAGAAGAAAGTCAGTGTCACAAAAATGTTACATTTTTCAAAAAAACCAATTGAATTTAAGAAAAAAAGAAAAAATGCATAAAACAGTAATAAAACCTTAATTTTGTTAAACAAGTGAGTGGACATGGCGCCTTTTATCTCTGATACCCACATTTTCTGCACTACTTGTAAACCTAAACAAAAGTTCCTTTTTTGTAGCAGAAACTTTTTTGTAGAGTATTGAGGTTATATCCTTGCCAAGAATAAAAAGTGTATTTTACTTGTTTACACAAAAATCATTTTTATTGAAAAAAAATCACTTGCTTTTTACAAGCATCATTTGATAAATAATTATTACAATGTAATTGATCAAAGTATTTCCAAAAGGTGTAGAAATGTTTTCATTTTTTAATGCGTTAATATTGAAAAATTGAACATTGATTTAAATTTACTTTGCTTGTGATCATAGTTTATTTATCTGACAAATGTAGAAATGACTGAAATACTTAGTTTTTTATTGCACAAGTCAATAAAGCGACTTTTAAAAAATATGGCTGCTTAGTTTTGCAAACTTTTTTTTGATTATGAGTTTCGTTAGATTTTGTAATTTACCTGTACCATGTGATTTTTTGTTTATTGGTAAACAAGTGTTTTATTATAGTGTAGTGGTATGTTCACAATGGGTAGTGGATACATAAGTATAAGTATTCGGTAATAATGATAATTTAAAGCTTTATATTTCTCTGGGAAGGCATGTGTCAAGTGTCAACAACTTTATTTGCACACAAATGATTTTGTTATTTTTATCATTTTATTTTTGTCTTAAAAATTGAATATTGCATTTCTTTCATTTACAAGTCTCTTTTAATGTTTTTTTTTTTAATGAATGGATTCAACCTCTTCATGCTTTAAATATAGCAATATCATATAAGCACTCTACTAAGGATCTTCTGCTATATATTAAGTAATCTAATTGATATAAATGTACTATCTTTTAATTGTTTTTTGATTTCATCAGACAAGTTTGAATTTAGCAGTCGAGTATCTCGCCAATGTTTTACCATCATATTTTTGTTAGTTGTTTTGTTAATTTTGTATTTATTTTTTGTTGTCCAAAAGTGGAATGATATTAAATGCTTTCCAGCAAGACTTTAAACAGTTGAAAATTTTTGCATTTTGCTCTACTTTTTACAGATATTTATAAAATAATATTAACAGCCTCCATGAAGTATCTAGGTCATTTTTATTTTATATCTAGATATTTTTTTTTATTTTCTGACCCTTTTCCTTTTCTTGGGATTGGTGAAACTGTTCTGCAAAGGCATCGATTGTTCTACGACAAAAGTCTCAGTTTTAGCTACTTCCTGTATTTCGACAGATTTAAACAATTATTCTTTGCTTTTTTTTAAATTTCTGTTTCATATGCAGTTGAATATTTCTAGTTTCTGAAACGCAATTAAAATGAGTTTTGTTGAATTGCTTGAGGAAATTGTTCTTATCAGAATATTTAGTTAATTTCACACAAAAATTTTAAAAAACATTTCCCCCCCACCCTTAGTGCTAAAACCAGTGGATAAAAGTGCTCCTCGTCGAGAAATTCCTGTTGCAGGAGGTGCTCATCATGCTCATCATAAGGAAGCACCAATTGCTCGTGCACCTCAGCCAGTCTTTCAATTGGATGGGAAAAGATGGCGTGTGGTAAAATTTCTTTTTTTTAAGGAATAGTTTGAGTAATTGCATTTCAATAGTGATATTTCATAGTTCTTTTTTTCTCATGTATGCATTTTAAAATAAACTAAGTAATTTCATGCTTTAATAGAGCAGTGAACTGTCACAGTTACTAACCATATACACTTAAAAAGTGATCCAGAGTTTGATCTGTTTGTTCCACATGCTTTATGACTTAATACTACAAGATTAATGTGAAGCATTTTAATGTTTTGCACATTTTCATTTTTTAAAGAGAGGTGGGAACCCTTTGCAAAATGAGTTTTTTTTTCTGTTATTTTATAAATTTTGTACCATCAGATTGGCCACTGGACCTGGAATTTTCAGGGTTTTTTTTCTAACCTGGAAAAGTCGGTGAGTTATGCGACCACTCCCCTCTTTTTACATCAAGCTGGTTGCCTAAATGTTTTTAAGATTTTAGTTTTAAAAAATTTCCGGGGAGGTCTCTTGAACCTTAACTTCATTGCAAAGATAGCTTAACCCTTTCAACTTTAGTTTTGCATGCTTAAATTTTAACGATGAAAAATAGTTTAACTTAATGTTGACATAATAAATGACATATACTATGACTTTCATGTTTTTATCTCTTTCCGTTTCCTGGAAATTTCTTGGGACATTATGTCCCAATCGTATTGTTAGTGGGACTATTTGTCCCAATCATCTGGAACAGTGTTTCCCAATCTTTTTCCCCTTGCGAACCCCTTCTAAGATCCGAAAGAAAATGGCGAACCCCCTTCCGTAGTCAATAGTAACGGGAACCAAAACTTGTTACACGTTTATTTTCCATGTTGTACAATACTTCATAACAAAGATGAAAACATAACTATTGTAAGTTTAAATAAAACTAAAATACAGTCAAATATTTTTTATTACTTTTTCACTATTTTTTCTTTCTGAATAATTATTAAAGCAGTAAACATATGTGATAAAAATTATATCTTTTGTTGTGTGCCATTGAAAAGATGTTAAAAATTATTTATGTTAAAATAATTAAAAATAGATAATAAAATGAATGACACATTTAAAATGGAAAATGATGTGAATGGAAAATACCGCATTATTAAAAATAAGACATATAAATATTAAAATAAAAAGTATTTATTTAAATACTTATCTCAAAAGTTTACAATATGTATTTAGAAAAACATTTTTTAAATAATTTCTCGATAGGGAAAATAATTTTTTCAATTCCAATCTTTCCGGTTAAAATATAATTAATTCGGTGAAGTTTTGGAAATTTAAAGAAAATATAAAATTTACATATTTTTTAATTTCTTATTAAGATAATGTAGGAATGTTGGAATAAAGTGTGATAAATGTGAGTCGAAATTTAAAATTAATGAATATTTTATGGCTCTATTTTAGGATCTGTAGAGTGAGAAATTAGCCTAAAATAATGCAAAATTTTACATTTTATGCAGTAAATTTTCCTATTTCTGACTCATTCATCACGCTTGCGAGAAAAAAGTGGGAAATGGTAGGAGAAAAATAAGATCTAATATTTAAAATTAATTAATAAATATCTTTCGGTATCAATTTGTGATCCGCATTTTAGAAATCAGTCAAAAGTAGAAAAAAAGTGCATTTCAAATTATATGTATGTTTCCTATGCCAATCTAATACTTTTCTGCATTATCTAAAAGACTCAATTAATTTTTTTAAAAATTATTTTGCACTCCTTTTTAATTTTTATGAATATTTATTAATTCGTTTTTTCTTTTCGTTAGCGATAAAAAGATTTCGCCATTGCAATATTATTTTCGCGAACCACTGGTTAGGAAACGCTGGTCTAGGATATTGTTATAATAAACTTTCCCAACATGTAGAGAAATAATAAAATTAAATGAAAAGTGCCGAATAGTTTATTGTTACTTAAATTAAGTATGATATGGCATAAAGGAGGTTATATAAAGTGCAACTTGACACATTTAACAAATAGTAAGTGTTTTAGTTTCTATCTTTCTTGATGAACAAGAACTACATCATTTCGTATAAGGGTCATTTCACAGTATTTTCTAAAAATGTTGAGTCCGCAACATGACACTTTTTTTGTTATAACTACATAATTTTCAGTTTAATTATCACTAAATTTTATTTTCAAATAATGTGCTCAATACATTAATTGAAAATAAAATTTGGTGATAATTAAACTGTAAACTATGTATTTATAACAAAAAAAGTGTTATGTTGCGGACTCTACGTTTGGACAAAATACTGTGAAATGGCCCATAAGCTTGTTGAACAGGAAGATGGTTTATGGTTTTAGGAAGGGTAGGTCCTGTACAGCTAATTTGTTGCATTTCTATGACAAGGTTACCATGGCTTTCGATAACAAAAAGTGCATAGATGTTGTTTGTATTGACTTCCAGAAAGTGTTCAATAAAGTACTGCATGAAGCTCTTCTTAGCAAAGTTGTGAATATTGGAATAAAAACTTTAATTTCGGTTAAAAACTGGCTAATATGGAGGAAATAAAGAGTAATAGTTGAGGGCAATTATTCTTAGTGGTTTGATTTTTTAAATGGTGTTCCACAAGGTTCAGTTGTAGGGACGTTATTATTTATTATTTTTAATGATATTAGTGAGTATTTCTGGGAACATTCATATTTTTGCAGATAATGTCACAGTCATGGAAATTATTGAACACTGAAGAACAAATCAATCGTCTTCAAAAAGATTTAAATCAAATTTCTAAGTGAGGTATGACTTTTCATAGGGAAATATCAAGTGCTTGGTCATGTGGATAAACGTGCAGCTATTATTTACACGACTTCAAGTTTACTCAACAGTGCAGCATAGTAAGAAACAAAGCTAACAGAATGTTTGGATTTATGAATAACGCTATTTCGAACAAGTCTAAGGAAGTTGTATTGCCATTATATACAGAAGTTTGGTAAGACCTTATTTGGAGTATGCTGTTCAGTTTTGCTCTCCTTATTTAAAGAAGGATATTACCTTTTTGGAAAAGGGTTCAAAGGAGGGTTACTAGGTTGGTAAGTGGTCTCTCTCAGACTTTGATTATGAGGTTAAGCTTTAAAAGGCTCAATATGTATAGTCTAGAGCAAAGGAGAGTTAGAGGGGACATGATTCACTTTTGTTGTGGTATGCAACTTAATTTCCTCAAGAATATAACAAGTATCATGGGAAAATCACTAAGAACCTACTGTTGTTTAGTAATTTAATATGACACAGTATAAATATCTTTTAACAGTAGGTTATAATCATATAAAAATGTTTCACTGTATTGCTGTGTTTTCTTTGTTTTTTTCTTTTTCTTTTTGCATAGAACAGTGTTTTATGTCCTTATATTTTCAGGAACATCATAAAAATAATTATTCATTAGTTATCAGTGATCAAGATATGGCCAATTCTCTTGCCATGTTTAAAAATGTGGAGTGTGGATGTGAAATAAAGAATAAAATGAACGCAATCACCATTGGTAAGTTTATCCTCAAAATCTTCTCAAATATGGTGTTGAAAATCAAAGAAAATATTGCAAGGTTTTTAAAAATTAATCTAGCTAATAAATTTATTGACTTTTGGGAATATATAAATTCGGACATAAAAATTATTGCGCCTCTCACTTTAGCAACCTAGAGCAAAGCTTCTCCTCTCTGTTAACCAATAAAAATGGCATGCCTTTCCTGTAGACTTGTAATTACTGGGAAGAAACTGGATCCAAAGTTAAAAATGACCAGCCGGGGTGACAGTAGTTATTTTTTTTTTAAATCTAAAAATCATAAATTATTTTGCCTGTGTTTATCATAGAATTTTTAATAATGGCTCTTTAAAAATGATGGGCATGTAGAGTGGAAGATCTCTTAGCATCTATCTACTACTCAGTTATAGTACAAAATAATGAACAAATACGTATTAAATTAATAATGTAATTAATATAATATTTATGCAAAATTGTTCATACAATAAATTTTAGCAACATATGTCACTATAAATTGTAATTTTTCCCTCTAGATCAATGCAAGAAGCTAACCTTAGTTTTAAATGATGTCATATCTTCTGTGGATGTTATTCATTGTCAGAGTGTTAAGTTGGTGGTATGTTCAACCTTATTAAGTTTCCATTTTCTAGAGCCACAAATGTTTCATCAATTTATTGTTTTATTCAACAATATTTAGTTATTAATCCATTTGCATCATACAGCAAAGTTGAAAATTCGTTCTTATCATCAAAATGCGGTTCAGTGATAAGACCCGAAGTAGAATGCGCGCACATATGCGCTTATGATGCAAATGGGTTAAAGATGGTTGTATACTTCAACTTTAAATAAATCGTAAAACATGCACAAAATAATTTTATATGAATTTTGCAATTTTCACTGTGGCACTTTCTTGGATGTTTTATAATAAATTTCTTTTTAATTTGATTTTCAAGTAAAGTACAAAATTTCAGCATTGTTGCTTGGATGTATTGTGGCCCTTAATTTAACTCCTTTGTTGGAATTCTGGCCCAAAAAAATTCATTTTTCAAAAAATTTTCAACATACAAGATGATTTTGATTCCAACTCAAAGCAGGAAATACAACTGCAAAAATTGTGAGATTAATATTGCCATCTCTTAACAATATTCCAAAATAAAAGGTAATAGTTTAATTTAAAGGGTCATGCAAGAGCCAAGAATTTGTTTCAAGGATGAAATTTTTCTCTTTGTTGCATGTCATGCGAAAGGAGGCAAAAAAAAAAAAAAATGTGCGATGAAATACAATGCCAACCAAGAAGGGGATAATATAATCTTTCATATTGTCTTGGCATTTTTATGCCAAGTTACAGTAAAAAAAAGTATATTTGAGATTTTTCACTATTCAAACGAATGCTTGTATAGGGGCTAAAATTCAGGGTGGGATGTTGGTATTCCCACCCAAAAAAACACAGCTCTTCTCTTTGAAAATAGACCAAGGCAGAGTTTCCCGCTTACAAAGATTTGTAAAATTTCGGTGAAAACCCCAAAAAATCTGCATTTTTTTACTTGTATATGTACCAGTATTACTATTTAAAAAAAAAAAAAAGCTTCTCCCTTCAAAAACACTGCAATCCCCTCCATATATAAAGCTTGGAGGGGAGTCTCTCCTCCGCTTTAAAATCCAGGGTTCGCACGGTCCTTACAAACCCTTATAAACTCTTTACATTCTGGTACTCCTTAATAAGGACCCTTACAGTCCTTATTTTTGTAAAAGATCATCGTCATTGCAGCAAAAAATAGGTATTCCTAATTTCCGCGTGCAAGCAAAGAAACGCATGCGTTCCTTTCTTTGCGTAATCGTTTTGCATCCTTTACAAGAATCATATTGTTATTCTTTCAATTAATTTTTTAGTTTAATTATGAAGTAAACAAATAAAATTTCATTTTATTTTTACGAAAATCTTACGGTATATACTTGCATATAATTCATTCGCATGTAAACCGAACCCCTAACTTTCAGACAAACATACGGAAACCCACGTGTAAGTCGACTTATCAAAGAAAAATCGGGAACGTTTTTGCCGTTGATTTTTAGAAGTATTATAAATGTCTTAAAAAGAAGGGAAATGAAATGTAATTTCAATCGAAAACGTGTAGATTGATTTTTGCTATCGCGATTTTTGTAAAGGGCTCGTTTTTCAGTTATGTTTATTGTTAATAGTTGCTTTTATTCTGAATTAATAAAAATAAGTTTTTGCGCTTTAACTTTTTCAGACATGTGATTTTTCCGTATT
Source organism: Octonoba sinensis (assembly GCA_038502835.1). Taxonomy (NCBI): domain Eukaryota; kingdom Metazoa; phylum Arthropoda; class Arachnida; order Araneae; family Uloboridae; genus Octonoba; species Octonoba sinensis. The sequence goes on along the minus strand of CM076606.1, from coordinate 6,751,224 downwards.
TTGACTGAATTCCGTATTTTTGATAATTTTGGAGATTAACAATTTAGTTTCCGAGAAATATCCATAATTTTGGAAAACTGTCTTCCTCTTTCTGCTATGCTAATCTTTGAAAGTAACGCGCTAACGTACATATCTACTAACAACTTTTACAAATTAAAAGTAAAATTTACGCAATTTGTCAGTTTTTTGCACTTTCAAGTTTTAGTCGCGATTTATTATGCATTTCGAAATCCGATTGCATCGACTTCGGTGAAACTTCCTAGTTCTCATTTATTGTCCGATTCTGCCTCGTGGATATCAATAACTTTAAGCTGACCATTATTTTTTATCTTTATTAAGTTCTAGCTTCTGTAGTAAAGAGCTTGCACGGACGTAATTTTGCCCTGCCCACTTGAAAATTTGCCTGAAAATATAAGAAATTTTTCGAAAGTTATTTTAAGTTTTAGTGATTATATCAGTTAACTGTAATTATCAACCTTATTAATAATCTAGTTAACAAAATATTTTTGCTTAAAATGTCCCCCCCCCCCCTCCCTTTGTATGTAATTTTATAAGTTTTTTTTTTTTTTTTTTTTTAATTTTTGGCGTTGTTTAGCATTAGGGGTTTTTCCTTATATTGTTGCAAAATTAATTAGCAATTCTTTCTGCTTTCATTCATAATTAAAAAGCATGAAAAAAAATCAGCAATCTTCTGTTTGAAGATTTTTTCAATATTATAAAATAATTGTTAAGTTTTGAGAAAAAATAAGTCTAAGGTTTTTGATAGTGCCTCTTCTTGATCTTAGAAGTTCATTAATCCAGTTACAATTTTCTGCACTTTTTGCATAGTTAAGTGATAATAGGTGAAGGAAGGAAGACTACAAGCATCATTAAAACAAAAAAATATCCTGTTTATTGAAGTAACAAAAGCCATAACTGATGCAGGGAATGAGGAGTACTTTTATCCGTTTTTGTCTTATTCAAATAGTTTTCGTAAATTCCAACCTGATAAATCATATTTCAAAGTTGGAAGAAAATTGATCTCCTACATGAAGTGGTTATAACTGAGGAAATGAGAAGGTCAGTGGCATCCTCCAGAATAAAATATGAGCAGCATCTAACAGAACAAAGACAGTAGTAACGTAATAGAAATATAATTTCACGTTAATTTAAAGCACAAATGAGCATTAAAACGCAGACATATGTTTCGGGATTGCTTGGGATCCCTTTATCAATGCGACAGGGAGCTTCTAGATACAAAACATCCAAATGAAGCAGACAAAACAACAAAAACAAAGCTTATATAGCCTAAGAATTAACTGTAAACCAATGAGAATAAAGGCAGTGTGAAGTGGGCAATCCCGAAACATATGTCATTTGTGCTTTAAATTAACGTGAAATTATATTTCTATTACAGTTTACTTGCACAAGTTAAATTATTATTAACAGTAGTAACGGTCTGCCTCTTCAAAAATGAAACCAAAAAATTAATTGACGACAGTCACTTTTATTTAAACCAAAAGAAAAGGTGTATTCAAAAGGAGAAATCCAAGTTAGAAAATATGGTGGAGGATTTGGCCGAAAAAGCAGAAGCAGCAAAAGATGTTCAATTGTTTATAAAATCTAATACTAGTTAAAGAAAAGGTCAAAGGAAAAAAGCGACAAAATTTAATTTATGTAGGAAAATAGATGAAAAGAAGAAAAAGATTGACTCTTAATTGAAAAGTTTTTTAATTTGTAAATGCCTTATAGTAAGTGATATTTCATATGGGATAGAAATAATTAGTTATTGATTTCACTTCCTTTAACACTAGATTTACCGGGCCGTTTTCAACCATTTCTAAACTTTCATTTTACATCAAGTTGCTACTAATTATAATAGTAAAACTTTCAGTCACCTTAACTTGTCCTACATTAGGAAAGGCCAATGCAATTGAAAGTTGCACTATAATTTGTAACAAATTATGCTAAATGGAAGCTTCGAAACAGTCAAAATGACTGGTTTGGTAAATCTAGTGTTAACAAAATTATTTTGATATTATAGCAACTATGTCTTGTAATTAATGGTTATTTGAATATTTTCTTTTTATGATAAATATCACTAAAACATTTACATAAACTTTATTTTGCTAGTGCAAATTTACTTCTGCTAAAATTATACTAATAATAGCAATGGTATCAATATCTTTTCACAAATAACAAAGTTTTCTTTTCACTCGAGCTTAAACGTTTTCATAAATGAGAATCGAATATCTTTCTTCGTAATTTTGATTTGTTCATGATCATGAGAAAATCAACATCTTAACATACCACAAATTAAAAAATGTAATGGAAAATAATGTATTGTTTATAAGTATCATATTTAATTTTACAAAATTATAAATTATTCTTAATTCAATGCATTACTTGTCTGTCAGCTCCAAAGAAAGGGCCTCGTTATCATTTACAACACAATTAAAACCTACACACTTGTAGTTTTTAAATAGTTTTCAAGTAACATTAATGTAAGTATTTTTAATAATACTACTATAAATTTTAAGTGATGTTTCCATTTGTATGTAAAGAAGAAATATATGATTGTAAGGAAAAGGAAGATTTTCTCATTATTTTTGTTTTTAAATACTTTTTTAGTCGGAATTCTTTTTCCCATTTGTTTAACTGATTTATACGAATTTTTTTGTAGAATAATCAGTTTTAAACTTTTAATATTTTGCATTTACCACAAGCTTTTTAGAAGTGAGTCAATAGAGTGTCTAAGATTCATTTAATAAAAATTCTATGCAGAGTTGATAGCTTGGTAAAAATACATTATGATAAGTTTATAAATGTCATGATATATGTTCGCTAACATGCTTATTTTATACCTTGACAAAGTCCTTATAAAGTCCTTACTTTTTATTAAGCAAATCTTGTATGAACCCTGAAATCTGCATTTTAGCCCTTGCCGGGGTTCGTTGTTTTAAACCATAATTTTTTTTTTTTTCAAATATATTTTATGTTAAAAAGTTTTGTTTACATATTTTCAGATAATGATATTTCTTCAATGTTATAAATTGTGGTTCTAAATGTTTTTCCTTATAGTGTAATGGAAAGGTTCCTATCATCTCCTTAGACAGTTGTGATAGTATTCAAATATTTGTTTCTGCATCTGCTCGTGATGTAAAAGTTGTATCATCTAAATCATCTTCTTGCAACATGTGTTTATTGGAATCGGATGGCGATTATGTAAGTTTTTATGTGATTATGATCATTAATGGTTTTTTTTTTTAAATGGTACAGTCCTAGAAAAAAAAAATTTCTAATTACTCAACCATTAAGCAATCTAGAAAAATAAGTAAAGTGTCAATTAAGGTTTTCTTTAAAGTTATTGAAATAAAATTTTGAAAAGTGGCCATATTCATTTTAAAATTAGCGCTTCAAAAAATGAAATGCATTATTTTTATAACTAAGAGAAATTCAACATGATCAAAGTAGCCTGAATATCGAATTTGAGTATATTATGACCATTTGTGTAGTGCAGAAGATAATCACAATGGGACCATTATTATTTTTAATATGTCAATATACCGAGTTTTAGAGTTTTATAAAGCCATGGAAATGAGCATTTAAGTGTTTTACATTATCAATTATATAATAATACCCAAGTTTTAAGTAACTTCTTACAAAATATTGTGGTTTTATTATGATTCCTTACTTTTACCAAAGAGGTAGAATGCCTATTTAAATTAGGTTATTAATATCATTCCATGTGAAATCAGTGATCAAATATCAGATTCTGCTTTATTACTTTGAAAATTTGATAAGTAAAAAAATTTCATTTTACATAGAAAATGTGATGTTTCCCATAGTCCAGCAGTGACTATGAGGAATCCGTAGTAGTCGACATCTCTACATATATTATTCTGGATAAAATGATATGATACGTGTGTCTCTAGTATAAATAGCGTACAAATGAAGAGTGTTTTATTATTTTTTCCCTTCCAGGATTGTTTTAATGTAATGTTGTTGTTTTTTTTTTTCTTTTTAACTAACTGTGTAAATGAGATATATTTTGTGCGAAAATCAGTATGATAAAAAAATGAAAATGTTTACTAAATAAAACGTTTTTAGGGAAAGAAATGTTTTATTGGTATTTGTTTCCTTAGAGTTGCTATTTCCTTCCTTTTTTTTAGTAGAAAAAACAATTCATGGGTATTTATTTCAAAAGCAAATCAGCTCACATGTTAAAAATCAAAGTGTCATAAGTCATAAAGCGCCCGAAAAAGTCACGAATTGGAAATTTGTCACAAAAGTAACAAAATAGTCACAAAAAAAAATTTCTGCCCAACGAGACCAGTCCCCCTCAGAAACTGTCGTTTTTTAAATATCTGGAGTCCAATCCAGCCACTGCACAAAATACCCAGTTACCCAGCACTTCAAGTTTTTTTTTTTTTTTAATATTTAATTCATTAAAATGTTTTGAAAGTATATGTGTATTACAAACTGTATTTGGAAGCTGTGGGATATTTTAAAATATGTACCGAATTTACACGTTTCAAATATTAGAGCCAGATATACGGTATGTATATGTCATACAGGAGACACTGGATATCCGGCAGAATTAGTATCCGATGTATCACCGAACAGTTCGATAAAAGTCCCGAAATTTCGCTTTTGAAAATCTGTAGACACCCTGAAAAGGCATTTTACCCCTTTATCCAATCCAGTTTTCTTTTCTTTATGTCAAGAGAAGACACTTTTTCGAGTTGTCATTAAGGCCGGGGGGGAGCCTGCTTTAGAAGTCCAACAAAAAAAAACAAAAACGTTATTTGAATGATTTTTTTAAAACAAAAAAAGCAAGTCTAGCGAAGTTTTCAGATCATTTTATTACATATTTGAACAAGTAAAAAAAAAGTTAAGAGAAAAATATTCAAATGCAGCCGATTTTTATACATTTGTGCAGCAATTGCAGTCTCCAATCGGCAGGCAATATGGAGCTCGTAATTTTCGTCTTGAACAAAAAAAATTTAAAAATTTCTTAATTTTCATATATTTATCTTCTAGATAAACTAAGAAAAACTCAAAAATTTAGGAAAATAAAATTTTTTCTCAGGTTTGAAAAGAAAATGCCTCTTGGAACTACAAAACAATCACTTCAAGTTGCTAAACAAGTTGTTCAGAATTTTTTTTCATGAATCTTTTTCGCAGTTTAGAAAAATCATAAAAACGAAAACTCGAGAAAATGCGCTTGAAAGTTTACGATCTTAAAAGTGTTAATTTTCTATTACTTACAGTGATGATACACTAATCGGCTATTTCTGTGCCATATAGTGACGGCTGTTGAACCTTTTCACATACATAGTTCAGAGCTATTCGACCAAAGGGGCGGCGAGTGCTCGTACGCCTGCTCGACACTTGGCCACGTTTAGTGCTGTACTTTTGAAAATATTAAGAATAATCCTCTATAACTTTACATACATATTCTTAGATATATTAAAAATATATTTTAGCAATAAAAAAATCTTTTTTTTTTGAGCCTTCTAAAGCAGGTTCCTGCCTTAAACCAGCATAATTTTTTTTAACTCTAAAGGACAGGTTATGAAAAAGAAATATCGTTATTTCATAGATGCAAATTGGCTTTTCAATAATATTTTGTTTAATACACCATATTTTTTCATTGATATTAAATGCATTTAACTAACTAGAAATTCTGTGTTGTTAAATTGTAAGCAATTATGCTTTGTTTGCAGGTTGAACTTCCAGTGCCTGAACAGATTGAAACATCAATCCAAGGTAAAAAATTGGTCTCTACAATTGTGGAAAAGGTGTAGAAGCTCATCTGAAAGTTTTCCATTCCTGCAGCATTATAACTGCCAAATAACTGCAGGCATAGACCTCAATGAACAATTTGTATCCTCAAACTTTCAATTTACCCAGACTTCTCCGAGTGATTTTTTAAAATCTGATTCAAGCATTTTATTTGTAGTACTTTAAAATTTGTCTTCGCTTTAATTTGCTACTAAATTTTATATCTTTTGGTCTATTTGTTTTGATTTCAATGTTTGTGTTCTAATTATTTATAGACTTTTGTATGCTTCTATTATAATAAAATTTGGTCTTAATTTCACTTTTAAAAGCATTTAATGACAAAAGCATATTAAAAAATCTTCTGTTGTCCCATTAAAGCATTGCAAGAATTATTATAGCAAAAAAATTTAATTGCTATTTTGATCAAAAATAAAACGGCAATTACAATGCATCGCAATAAAGGCTCCAGGCAGCGTTCGCAGAAATGGGCCCAGCCCAAAAAAAGCCCGCCCAGGTTTTTTTAGGTGGGCCCACCTAAAAAAATCCACTATGTCGGTAAAGTAGGTTTCTTCAGAATTTACTGTACATTTAAATCATTTACTTCAGATACAGAAATTACGTTATGATCACAAATTTTCTCACTATCAAAACTTCTATTTCAAAGCTTTTGCTATTTTATACAGGTAAAGATGTTTGTAGATAAACATTAAATATTCTTGCAAATTTCTTCAATTTTAGTTACTTTTTTCGTTCTTTCTAAAATTATGTACATTATATATAATATGCAAATATATTAAATTGAAATTTTACCGACATTTCACTGTGAGATTGATAAATATGCGATTAAAACAAAGATTTTTTTTTTTTTTTTTTGCAGTGTTGCAAAAATAAAACTCTTTGATTAACTGTCATAGATCTCTTTTTTAATAGTAGCTTGGTACGAGATTGCCAAATCAAAAGGTTTGACTTCAAAAACTATTTGAAAATAGCGAAAATAATCAATATCTGATCATTTCAGTGTTCCTTAAATTGTGCCATCCTTAAATATTTACTTAATGTTCCCTCACCAACTGAAATTGTAAAAAAATAAGTTGCACTATACCTGTACCATCATTTTTTGTCAAAAAAAACTATCATTTTTACCAGTTCTTCCGGGGGGGGGGGGGGGGGACTTGTACTTTAAGGATTAATAACTGGTAGTTTAATACGGTTCTAAATATTTTATTTCAAACTTCTCTAGTCAAATTTCATATACCTTGGTTTATCAAATTGAATCATAAACATGATCATACGTATGTTAGATTTATGTGCCCCCTTCACGTATATCTTTTGAACTTAGTTATACATTGTGATACAACTTGTTAAAACCGCTACGGTCATGTAGATGAAGGGGCATTTAGCCATCTAACTTGCTTGGGGGGTAGAGTTTATAGTACAGTCAAACCTGTTTCTGTGCAATAGAAGAAAAAAATGAGGAAAAAAAAATTTCCTAAACTTCATAATTAGCTATGAAAAATATTTCCTTACAACATATTAAAAAATATGTCAAAGATTTACAAAATAGACAGAAAGTGATTTGCAAACAAACTGAATACAGTGAAACCTGTGTAAGTTGACCACTTGCGGTTCAGCACTTTATTGGTCAACTTAGACAGGTGGTCGAACCTATTCATTCCGAGTGTACCCAATTGGGTACATTTTAAAATACTGTTTATTAACTACTGTTTGTGCAATTTGAAAGCTAAAACACCCAATTGTTTTTGAAATTAATCAACAGATAGTTTACTTCGTTTTAAACTTGGAAATTGGGCATTAATTATTATTTAAACTATATAGTAATTAAAATTTAAAAAACAATTAGATTTTGTTTTGTAGTCATTTTTTAAATAGGAGAACTAAAAAATTGCGTCAAAATTGTTTGTGCTTAGTTCTGGGGTCTAAAGAAGTTATAGAGGATGAAGATTTTTTTTTTTGTCATTTCTTACACCATGCATTTATTTATTTGTAACTAATTAAAATATAGCTTCATGTATTCCATTACTTTAAAATAGTTATTAGCTATTTTTTTGCAATTATCGAAAATATTATAAGAGAAATGATATTTTAGCATCTCGGAATGACTTGCACGGAATCCTAAACAACTAAAGTAAAGGTACTAGTTTTAAAGTAACGTACTTAGTTAAAATAAGGAAATATATCTTATTAATTACGTAAGTTACTTATTTGATAGATTTCCTAAAAATACATAATTTTTCAAAATGGCTACATCAGATAGAAGAAAAAGAATTTAAAGAATAAAAGAATGCTCATAGTTTTTCCATATGGTTAACTTACAAAGAAGTTTAGGCAAACTTAATATGAGAAGCAAACAGTCAAACCGTGTTTTCTCAAAAAAAAAAATTAAAGTTACTGATATTTCTTCGAACTCCTCATTAACTAGTACGTAAGTATGTTCTAATTTGTAACCAAAACAAGTTTTATCCTCTTCTAAATCTACATAGAAAATTGAGATTTAATCAAAAAGTGTTTTCTCCAGAGCCTGTTTTCAATCAAACTCGATTCCTCGATTTGAGGATGGAAGTAATAGATAGTGTTCTAGTGAGCACTGCAAATTGTGGAACTAGAAAAAGACAGAAATGGCACACAGTGGAGTATTTGAGTGAAAATCATGGCCGAAATTTAAAATTTACCCATTTTTGAAAAAAATTACATTTTCTAAAAGCTGTTTAATTGGTGCGTTCATCGACACCTGTTTCCGGAGTCTGAGTAATATAGAACTGCTCACAGCTTTGATAGAAGTTGTCATTTCGAAGCGAATTTAGGTTTTTTTTTTCGAGTTATTTCAGTGAACTTACTAGGTTTCAATCTTTTTTTTTTTTTTTGGGGGGGGGGGTCTAAATCACTCTATCTACAATTATTTTATAATAATTATTTGGTTTTACATGTTAAAGGAAAGTAAGAGCTTAATTATAAATTAAAGTAAATTGATTTATTTTCAAAATTACAAAAAAAATAAAAAATAGTAACCTGAGTCCGAGAATTTTTTAAGGCACTTTAAGGACTATTTTTAAGTAGTGGAAGCTGTTTAAGTGTCTGCCGCGCTTTAGCGCGCCATTTTGAAAGTTGTAATAGTTGTTGAACCGTGTTTGTAAGTCTTAAGGGCTCATTTCAAAAAAAAAAATCTTGCCCATACTTGCCCCCTTTTTTTTTTATATATTTAAAAAAAAAAAAAAAAAAAGAGTACATAATCCGTAAGTTTTATGCATTTTTCAATTTTAAAGCTTATTTATTATTATATACAGTTTATATGCATAATAAATTGCAAATTATGTTAAAATACAAGTTACCAAACGAGAAAAATTAATGTAATTAAACATACAAGTGGACATACACGTGTTTTGGGGTTACAAGAAACTTTATTATCAATACATACGGATGTTCGCTTTAGGTGAAAATTTTTAGATCGATATTCAGAACCATCAGGTAACATTGTACACAACATTAAGCATTGAAAATATACTACTCCTACTTCTCTGTCAGAGGACTTAGTTTCCTCCCAGCAGATTGTGTATTCGGTCGTGTTGAGAAAATCCTTAGAAAGAATGTAATAATAACTTCTAAGAACTCGCAGTACCAAGAAACGGTAAATTAACGTTAATCAGATATGACACCCCCCCCCTCCCCCGAAAATTTTTGAAATTTACTCAATGACAAAAACGAGTTTTAATAACATTTAAAAAAGAATTTTGGTTTTCAAAATTGCAGTAATTTACATGAAAAGAGGTAGAGTTGAAGAATAAACATGCAAAATTATGTAGCCATCGTATTCTTTGTGTATTGAGTTTGCTAGTCAGTATGTTAATATCAAGTAAAAATTAATTCTAGTTATGAAAAAGTTAAAAGAAATGTTTATTGTTCTGGTTTCCAGTACTATAACTATAACACACAAATAATAACAGGTTTAAAAAAAAAACTCACCCTACTACCAAATATACATTACAATATTTGCTTAAAAATTTTCCTTTTGAAGGCCATTTAGTTTTTAAAAAACAATTTCAAAATTGGACTCTTATTTACTACATCATCTATTAGACTTTCCATGTCTTGCTTTACTAATATGCCTTTTTCACACGACATTTACATGAATGATTTCAATTTGTCCCGAGTTAAATTGCTTCTTAATCTGTTCTTAATATGCTTTAAAATAGAAAAACTCGGCAATCGGCCGAGACAACTGGCCGATTGAGGATTTCTCGAGGCCGGCCCTGAGAGTTTGCATCACCTGGATTGAGAAAATCTCTGTACCGTTGATTGTAGGGATTAAAAGTATTGTCAGTTTATATATAGATATGTATTTGAATAATACTAAATGTCTACAAGACATTTATTTTTCCTATTCATTATAAAAGGGCAATATGTAATATGTTAATTAGCTGGCGCCCTTTAGGGCGTTGCGCCGTCTTCCCCGCCTGCACTGCTCGAAATTAAAAAAAAAAAAAAACACATCAATTTTGCGGATCTCAAAAGTTTGCACCCCAGGCGGCCACCTAGGTTTCCTATATGGACGCACCGGTCCCGAGAATCTCAAGTCGGGCCCGAGAGATCGTCCACATAGACAACTTAGGAGGCAGCCAAAAGCGTAAAACTGATGTATTTTTTAAATTTATTTTTAAAATTAAAAAAAATGAAATATAATCAATTTTGCAGTCCCCAAAATTTTGCACCTCAGGCATCTCTTTAGGTTGTCTATCCGGACCAGCCGGGCCTAAAAAATTCTGCCCCCTCCCCATGTGGCCCAACGGCCAGACCCTAGAGATTTGGCTCCATTGCACTCTGAAGCCCGGGTTACCGCAAAGTTTTGGACCCCATTTTTTAAATTAACATTGTAAAAGCTGTATACTTTAGAAAAAAAAAAAGATAGATATTTTGCAACCGGCCCAAATGCCCATAGCCAGTCCCCCGCTGACAGTCAACTTACAAAGGGTTTTTTGTAATACTCTTTGTGCCCAAATTCGGAGTGCATAAATGGTGAATAATGGACAGATTGTCATGTTACAAAGGTTTCCCTACATTATATGACTAATTCCGTTCCTGACAGAAGTGGTCATCTTAGGTCTTAAAACGCACATCTTGTGGTGAACTGGTTCAAAATCACTGTCGTCAGTTGAAGATATTAGGACTGATTTTGCATTTAGTACCATGAAGTTGGTGATAAGTTATTGCGATGCCGCTGATGGTATGCTTGTAAGCATCCTGATAGCCAGGTACACGTTTTTTGGTAAAAGTTTTTTCTTTGGAGAGGGGGAAGCAAATTACTAATTCAGTGGAGCCACTAGAAAATTACGGGTCCCTGGGGCCCAAGACATATTTACGGGTTTCTTTTTCTATCCCTGTCCATAAAATAGCATATAATGATTTTAAAGATATCATGAATGGTAGCAGTAAGGATTTACATTTTCTGAGCTCTCAAAAAAATTTACTGAACCTTGACTGTTTTAAATGTTAGGCATATAAGATGAAATGTGATTTATTTGGTTGTACTTTATGAAAAATACCTGAATCAGACAGAAATTAATAAAAGTATATTTATTTTAACAGTCGCAATGAAAAATGTATAAAAAATAAAACAGAAAAATGGTTAAAAAAAGTCGTGTATTATATTAATAAAATGTGTGAATTATTAAAAGAAATAATACAATAACATCTAGATAATCATCAGTATGACAAAGAAAGGTTATTAAAGTTATTTACATGCGTTTAATTCACCTCTTTTGCACACTTCAAATGAAAAAAATCCGATTTTTGTAGCAGATGCAAAAAGATTGTAGAACGTAGGCGCTCCTTTGTTTGAAAGTAAGCTTAAGGAATTTTAAAGAATTGTTATAATGGAGCAGCAATCTTTTTAACAACTGTTCTGTTATTGATTTTTCACATTGATTAGTATTTCCTAAACATTAGAAAACACAAAGAGCACTGAGGAAAAATGCTAAGTTTTTTTTCCCACGTTTCATGAAATTGTAAATTTTTCATCTATTTTAAGAAAAAATTATTAATAAAATGTTCAACAGAAATAGTGATAGGAGGAATGATTTTTCTCTATAATACTACAAAATATTAGAAATCGTCTCACTGTTTCTTGTACAAGCGTGGGATACCATCACTCATTCTGCTCAATTTTCTCATCCATATTTGATGTTCTTAAGAAAGACTAGAGCTAATATTAATTAATAAACTGCTTCAAAGGTAAAAAATTAGTTGACTAAAGGAAAAATGTAACAAATGATGTCGATTTCAAGGTTAAAAAAATATCTAAAATTTTGTTCGATTTTTTTTTTCCCAAAAATTGCGATTTGGCGCAAATTTGCCGAAAAAACGCATTTTGTAGCAGAAAAATCGTTTTGGCGAATACTGCTTGCAGTCTTTTGCTTTCTTCTTCTCCTGTGCAAAAAGTGCAGAAAGAAAAAGATTGGGAACCACTGCTATGAGCATTTTACAAACCATGATTCAACACATGCTACTTGGGTCTTACTTTAGACAAACTGGCTTTCAGCGAGTTTACAAAAATTTGTTTAGTCTAAAAGTTTCTTTCAGTGGTAAAATGAATGGACCCAAGACCTTTGTAGAATAAAACAATGTCACTAAACCCAATTAAGACTGTCATCTCAATAACTCAATTTACCATATTTCTGTGACTGAAGACCCTTTTAGCATGTGCTTATTCAAATATAAAACAAAAGCATTTTAAAAGGTGAAAGTATTCAATAGTATGCCTTACAACTATATTTAAATTTATGATTATGATAGTAATCAACAGGATAGCTATAAAAAAAGTTTTATTTTCTTCAAAACATTTCTTGCTTATTTTTAGAGTTATTAAAATATTTGCATGACATTTCATTATAAAAATAGAACATTATGTAACAATAACACTATTTTAAAAATTATGTGCAGAATGAAATATAATACATGATAATTGTATATTTAAAATACTGAAATCAACACTATCACAGCTTTAATAAAATAATTATTTTTTCAATTTAAAATCAGATCTCTAAATTTAAACAAACAAAGCAATTGTAAAATACGTATTTGAAGCGCTCTCTTTTCAGTAAGAATGGGAACTGAATTTTATATAACCACTAAATAGCTTCTGTTAACAGTTTACAAAAGCAAACAAGGGAACATGAGACCATTCTTCACATCACATTTGTAATGAATGTAACAAGATCAAAAGGGTCTAAAACAGAGTGGGATTCCAGCTGAAATTCCTCAGATCCCCTCCTTTTGAATAGTTTGGGCGGGAAAATCCCACCCATAAGAGAAAGCTAATAAATTTCAGAAAAATTAAACTTTCATTTCTATATCTGGCAGATTTTCCAACCTAAGTTATTTAAAATTTTTGCCTGTGTTATTTAAAACATATATATCTACTAAAACTTAAAAATATTCCTACAATTAAGACCCATAAGCTAATAACATTTCTCGTTCCTGCTCCAAATCTTTGTGAAATGTAATATTCAGCAACTCCTCGATTTGGGTTTCCTCCAGAACTGTTGAACCAAATTCTCATGCATGGCTCATTATCCGGTATATATTTCCAAGAGTGATCCCAGACCTATATAAATATAAAATACTTTACTTTTCCACTAAAGTTTTAAGACTTTCAACAAACATATTTCAAAAATGTTTTGTCGTTAAAAACATAGAGGCACTTTGCCTTTCGGCATTCACTCTTTTATATATTTGAAAAAACAATATAAATCAATATACTACTAATTCCAATTAGTCATACTTTTGCATTTGAGCAGTTGATGGCATTTTAGTGCAGTATTTTAAGTATATCACAGGGATTTTTTTAAGCAGAGGACAATACAGAAATAAATTTGCTGCGGGTATATCATGTGTGAAAACTTTTCTGCCAGTGAATCAGTTTTATGGTTCAAAAAATGACGAAGCTCTCATAATATTCAAACGGACAAAAAACCAATTATTTTAAAAATCAAGGAAATATTTTCAACTTGAGAAATCATAGCTTATCGTTAGCAGTCACCATCTGCAGTAGTTCAAGACTAACACTGCGTATGCATGAGAACTTCACCCCTGGTTGATCCCCCCCCCCCCCCCCCAGTACGGCAGGAGATAAATTACTTGATGTTCGTTGAAGAGGGACCTGGTGTGTGTGTGTCCCCTCTACATTACCAATCTCCAGCAAAATTAAGGGTAGGAAAAAAGGGAGTGACACAATGAGAAATGATTGGTCTACCAATTGAAGTGCAAAAGTTCTTCAAGTCTTCAGTTGCAGCTGCTTAAAACATTTCTTAAAAACAAACACCACTCATAATTTTTTTTGTAACTAACTCATTTTTATGTAAATTTTTATGTATTTTATAACTCATTTTTATGTAAATATCCAAAAGAAAAGAAAATTCTTTAATAGCATATCATACTTGCCAACTTTTATGGATTGAACGTAAAATTTACGGATTTTAGCTGGGTCTTACGCTCACAAGTGCCGATTTTTTACGTATTTCAAAGTCTGCTTTCATCTGTTATAGTAAAATGCCGTCAGTCTACTTTTCTGTACGATTCGGCCGCTTGGACATCAATAATTTGGTGTTGAACATTATTTTTATCCCATTTTATATTTAATCTTTTGCGAAGGGATTTCTAAGCTCGCCATTTTGCCAAGCCCACTCAAGACGTTCAATCCGGTTGCACCCGAGAATATGATTAAAAAAAAATTATATTCTTTTAAAAATGAGCCTATAAATTGTACATAGCAAATCAGTAATTATTGTCTACTAAATGGTTATTTATAAATAGTTGTTTTTTAGGGGGAGGGGAGTGAAAATACTCTTCTTAATGAAGTTTTTGTACTCCAAAAAAAGTTGCTCCTGTATAAAAAATTTCAATTTACTTCATTCGTTATTAGGCCTATCTATTTACACCAAAAGCGAATAGTTTCTGAAGTAAACTTATTGGAGACAAATGTGGACTAATCAAAATATCTTAGTTGTTGTAGTATAGAGTGAGATTTTTAAATTACGAATGTTAATATTGGTTCAATTCCATAATTGTAGTTCGTAAGAGTTTTACTGATGTTCATTTTCAAAAGTTGGCAAGTATGGCATATAGTAAATAAGTACTGGGCAGAATCTAATTCTATCATTTATATGAAAAATAAAATTAAAGAATTAGAAGTTGATCTTACAACACAAAACTTTTGCACGAAAACACAATGTTATAATTAAAACTTTATAGTTACATTTTCGCAGAAATCCTTCGCTGAAGAATAAACTTCTTTGAACTTCTGACATATAGAGTTCTTCCTGCAGGAATTGTGACCTTTTAAGAATAAAAAAATTGAAAGACTGTAGAATATGAACAATCCAGAAATATTAATACAGTTGGTTTGAATGAAACAAGAAACATTTTTACGTGTTTATAGGCCACTGGTCATCCAGAATTTTATGGGCTAAATTTTTTTTAGCCCACTAATTTTTTTTTAAATCATGTTCAGGCTTGGAGTCGATTACAAAGAAACGTAATCGATTACGATTACAAAGGGAGAAATTGAGAGATTACGATTACGATTGTAATCCTTTGCCAAAAAGTAATTACGATTACGGTAGCGATTGCAGTCTTTGAAAAATGTAATCGATTACGATTATGACATCTGATTACGATTTTGATTACGATTAGATTAGCATAAAATTATCCGATTTTATGCATACAACTCTCATTTTCACAATAGTGACATAAATCAAAAAGTTATGATTTTTAATTAAATTTCTGATTTAATAAGAGATAACTGAAATGATGATGAATGCAATTATAATGAAACAATTTCAACATCACAGTTCTGGAATTATGACGTCGTTTCAGAAATGAAAAATTTGTATTATATATATATATATATATATATATATATAATCAGGAAAGGCACATTCAGTATTTTTCGAATATTTAAAACTCATGTGAGGGATAACTACATTGATCGTATTTTGTATATAAGCAAAGACGATGCACTAAATGTATATATAATGCATAAGTGATTTATCTGCTTCATTGTTATTTTGTGTGCATACAATCAAAATTTAGTTGGCCGCAATTTCTGAAAATGTAGTATATTTCTCCATTGTATTTATTTTCTAGTTTTAATTGTGCAAATATTTCACATAACACCAATTAGTTTACTGAAAATAATAATTTTGTATGATTCTTTATGAAATCACTTATAAGATGTGCATGAATTGCACGGGATAACAAAATATTCAGATAGTGTAACAGATAAATAATCTTTTGAAAATAAATGCTGCATTTTAGAATAATTTCAAAAAAGTTGAACATGAACATTCAAATAACTCTTAGCAAAATTAGTAATCGTTAAAAAGTAATATGAAGAATAATTATAATACGAATGACTATAATATTTTAATATGACTTTTGTGTGTGTTTTTTTTTTTTTTTAACATGCACGAGCATATAATTTTTTTCCATGTACTAACTGTTTTAATAAAAAAATAAAGTGCAAGGAATTTTACAACGCAAATTTAACGTACAAGATCCAACTGAAATACAAAATTCTGAAAGTTAATTATTTTTTTAAAAATAATTCCTAAATATTAATTCATGCATGTAAAAAACAATTGGGAGAATGTCTGAACATATATCACTTTTTCTTTTACATACCTATTAATTAAAAAGAATATTAGCATTAAAATATAAATGAATTTAAGATTCAAATGTATGTACATTTTTAAATATTCGAAGAACATATTTTAAAAAATAATAATAATCACACGTACCAGGGTTAAGATTTCATGCATCCTAAGCATAGAGCATCATGTAACGACTGCTCCTAAATTGCTGAAGTGTAAATGTGCTATTCTTTAGAAAAAATTCCTTCTGTCGTTAAAGAAAGGCGAAAACGCAAAAGGCATTTCATGTCTCTTTATGTGTGTAGGTGATAGTACCAACACTAGATTTTCAGGGGGCAGTCTACTTCGATTATTGAAAGGGAAAATGGGGCGTCCATTCTTAATGCCGGCTCCAAACCGGGACCCCCGCGGAGAGAAGAAAGGAGACTCGCTGCGGTCCCGTCCAGACTCTCGCCTATTGCCCAACCGTTTGAATATGTTTTGAAGGGGTAATTAAGGAAGCAAAATGACCGATGCTTTTGGTCCTTCTATAGACACCTTCCCCTTTCTTATCTACCCCGAAATCTTTGACTTGGGGCCAGATTACCGCTCTTTTACCGAAACTGGACGACGCGAGGAGACCAGAGACCCCCCCCCCCCCCCCGAGAGCCCCAAGGCGATGCGAGTGACATATCCAGACCAGACTCCTTTTCTTCTCGGGCTCTCCAGCCATTCCCAGTGGAGAGTGGAGCCGCAATTAAGAATTCTGAGAGACCACAACAAGTAGGACAACAAGTGTCTCTAGCAGACTATTATATGGTCCTGCCATCAAGGCTCTGCGACCGCCATACAGAACCTTTTATATTATGATCGCCCGTAGGTTACAGACCGCTTAGGATAGGACTTCAGTACACAGTTTGAATCTTTTTTCTTGTAATCTTATCTCTTCTACCCAAGGGTAGCGCTAAAAATTTCAGCTTTCAGCAGGTCAAGATTACACGATTGCTGGACCAGCAGATTACGGATTTTTTCCTTAAGATTACGATTAAAATTACGGGAGAAAAAGGAGTACGGGATTACACAATTTCGATTATGATTATGAGAATATGCCATCATCAGATTACGATTATGATTATGATTTTGTCAAAATGTAATCGATTACAGCCGATTACGATTACATAATCGCGATTACTCCAAGCCTGATCATGTTAGACATGCATAACATGATAAAAAAATTTAAAAAGAAAGCAAATCATTGTAGAAAAACAAAGGAATGAATCAGCAGTGGAAAATCCCTTTTTGCAATAGGGAAAAAAATCTTTGAACTCAAAAAGAAAAAATTAAAAATTAACCAGAAGATATTTTTACCATTTCTAGTTTAGATGGAGATGATGAAGTATGCAAGCTGTCAGATAGAAATTTTGAAACATAATAGAAGCATATTGGACGCAATCATACAGTTTAATCTTCAAAGATTTTTGATAAATGCAATTTTTCTCTGAAAACTTTACAAAAGTTGGTGAATACATCAGAAGGTCAAGAGTGTTCGAAGTTCAAGTTTAATCGGCTGTTAATAGATGCAATGCCTGGACATTGCACAAACAATGCCTTTGATTGTTAAAAAATTTAAATACCTCCAGTACCGCTTTTAATTCATGAGTACTAGGGCTAATTTTACCTGATGTAGCATAATGTTAATAGTATTTTTTTCACAGTATTTTGAACACTAAAATATTAGTATATTTTTAGCAGTTAAAAAGAAACCATAAGTTAAAGAAATCAATGAAAAGGAAACATACCTTTAGAAAATTTGAAATCTCTGGGCCAGTTATAAGCACAAGTATAATCATCTTTACATGCACTAAACCAAGTTTCACAATCACTTGCGCATATAGGCACTTGATAAAATCTTTCTGTTGCTATTTGCCGGTTAGTCTGATGGGGGTAAAAATGGAAACATTAAAAAAATAATAATACTTATAGATAGCATTAAAATAAATACATTACATTATTACGACTAATGATTTAAATGAATTTTATACTAAAATGCTCCACTAGGCTTTTTTTAATGACTTCCAAAAAACCAAACAAATAGTGGGCAAATAGTCACTACATCCCTAATACGGTAGAACTTAGCTAATTCGAATTACACAAGTCTAATTTTTGTATCCTAATTTAAGGCCCATGAATGCCGATAATGTTTATTCCGTCAAAAATAACGTCAATAATCTTTTCTGAAAAATGTCGAGGCATGTATATAAAATAATTAAAAATTGTATTTGTCAACAAACTAAAATTTATTTTGTAAATAATATAAAAGATAAAACTATAGCATATATATATGAAAACAGGAACATATAAGTAGAGTATCACTTTTACAAAATTATTCTTACCTGCTGGAGTTTTTTAAAAAAATTGAGAAATTTCGGATTGCTTCTCTAAATTGAGTCTTTTGATTTTAACAAAGACAAAATATATTTTCTACGCATAATCTGACCATTCGAGCAACCAATAATAATCAGTCGAATGTCGAAACATTGTGAAGAGGAGTGATTCACTGTTAACCAGTAACCAGTATTAAAAGAGGTGCTGAAAGACTTTCGATCTCAGGGATCAATGCGGGAGGACAATTGTCACATTCCCAACAGGTGGATGAAAGGATAGAATCTTTCACAATAAAAAGCAAGACAGAAATCTCACTAATCTACCATTTGTTGCAAACAAACAAGTAGGATAAAATTTTAGCAAGGAGAAAAATTATTTCAACCTACTTTTGTCTATTTTGGATGAGAAAACCTTCGAATTAAAGAAGTTAAACTTCGAATTATCCAAAAATTCCAAGATTGATTTGAATGCAAAGTTCAAGGTACCAAGCGAAACCTTTGAACTAAAAGGTGTTTGAATTATACAAGTTCTACTGTATATATACATATATATAAATACAGCAGTTGAACAAAAAACAACTACTACAGTTAAGAGTTTCTTAATAAAGATATTTTTAATGAAGAAATAAGAAATTTTAATATTGTGCAGTTGTTTGGAATATTGCTTAAGAATTTGGGAATATCACAAATTTCAATGCCACATGAGAACTATGACAGATGGAAAACGTTTTCATCCAGAAGTAGAATAAATATCATTAAAATTTATACAATCAATTTGCATTGTAATGACTGTGAAAGAGAATCAACAGGCTTCTGCTTAAGATGCTATTTCACATTTATTATAACAATTGTGAAAGAACACGACTCTTGATACAACAAGCCAAATAACTGATCTAAACTAGAGAAGAGATTTTCCTATTTTGAAAATTTACAAAATTGCATTTATCTGGTTTTTTTTAAACATTCATTTAAAAAAAATTCATCACCCCCCCCTCTCTTTCAGAAATATAATCTCTCCCACACCATACACTTGATGAGCATATTTTTCATTACGCCTAAAATGAAGTCGAGATTTTTGTATGGGACTTTCGCAAACTGTTCATACTTTTTTTTTTTTTAAATTTCATTTACTTGGAAATTATTTACAAAATTAATATTTCATGTTGTATTTAATAGCATTACCATTTTAAAGAGTTATTTAAAGCCATTACATTCATCAAATTTAAAGAACACACCTCAATAATTATTATTTTTAATGCAATTGATTCATCAATCAAACTATATTATTCGCTCAAAAAAATTTCATATTTTATGTTCACCGGACTTTGAAAGTAATGTTTTAGCTAAATTTAAAAAAAGGGAAAACTACTATAATAGTATTGATTCATTTGTTGTAACGACCCAAATTGTAAAATCCCAAAGGGCTTCTTTAACGCGCATCGACTTTACATCCATTAATAGAAATTGAAGTTATAAGGGAGAAACAAACCTTGACGACCCATAAACCAATGTGAGGTTCACATTCATAAAAGCAGTTATTTTGAGTGAAGTGTCTACGACATTCTTTAGACATTTTCTTGTTAAGCTGCTCGTAACAGTGGTCCAAGGTGAAATTGTACATATCCGTTTCATGAAGATCAACTGAGACCTCGGCTGTGCAACAAGCATGGTCTCTCCAAGGTCCACACTAGAATAAAGTTTAATTATAATTATTTAGGATGATACAATTTCAATCAATAAAGACCAAATTTTTGCATAAATAAAAAATATTTTCAATCCAGTATTTAATAAAAACATTTGAGAACATAAATTAAATACTTGCAGGTCTTTATTTGATTCCTTAGCATGGTCATAAAGCAAAAACAAAGCTGGATTTAAAGGGGACCGGGGGAGGTTAGAATAAAAGTATAGCCCTCTTACTTATGATTATTGTGATTATATTTATTTTGATGAAATTTGAGTACTTTCAATGAAGCTTTAAAGTATTTTGTTTGAAAGAAAGCTCTATCAGTCAAAATAGTCTACTGTTTTTCAATACAACTCTCAAATTTTTTTGAATCACTGTCAAGTAAAAATAATTATATGCGGGCATGTGGCTTCCGAGAGTGGGAAGGGCTTCACTTGAATGGGAGCTAAGCTGCTGCTTTTGTTTCCCATGAACTTTTACAAATTAAGACAGAATTTCAGGCTATTTATGTATGAATAGAGATGGGAATCCTGCACTTTTTCAGCAGGAAATTAAGCTCCAATGAGATTCATCTTGAAAGGATAGTAAAAATAGCATAAAAATTGTTGAACAAGGTGTACTGGGGTCGAGCCAGAAGAAATTCGGGTCAGTTTTCAAACACTTCACAAATTTCCAATTAATCAAAATGGACCCTTTTGCAAAAGTCCAGTCAATAATAAACAACTCTTCACAAAATTACGAACAACTAAATAATACGGTAAACACCTAGGTTTCAAAATCACCAATTTGGCGTCCATTTCGCAGTACGATAGAAGCTGGGTTTCTATCGAATATGGGTTACCAAGATTGCGTACTTATCGCCAACCACGCCAATTGGGCGGGCTCTCCTAAGATCCAATGAAATCATACTTTTCACAGAATTATTTATTAAAAGAGCAGGAAATAATATATTTCTTTTAAACCCTATGACATGTTGAAATTTTGAATTTTTACACAATTGTTTGATTTTTCACAAAAATCGTTTTAAAATTAAAAAAAACTGGACCCTGTTAAAAATGATGGATCGACCCCTTGTGTATATGTACGAGTATATTGGGTGCACCATTAGAGGAGAGAGATCAGTCTCCCCACAGACGGCATAGGATATCCGGCATCAGATCAATTTCTTTTTTAAATACAAAATTTGAACCGGCCACTGCACCAAAGATCCGGTTATCTGGCATGCAAAATTTGATTTTTAAAATTTAATTAAATAGAATAATTTGAAAATATTATGTAAATCACTTCATATACTACTACTTCATATTTAGAGGCTAAGCATAGGTGTAACTAGGGTTGGTGAAAGGGGGGGGTCACCCTAAAAATGTACGGGCTAAATACCAATAAGAAGTGTAAAATAGTTGAAAATTTACTAGTCATAAATACTTGTCTCTAAAGATATACCCCGTGTTTCTTTCAGGCATCTTTTGAGGGGGGAGCTAGCCCCCTCGGAGCAAGTCAACCCCCCCCCCCCCTCGGCAAAAAAATTCAGATCGCAAGCTTTAAAAAAAGAAAGAAAAGAGAAATTACGCTTTTAAAACATTTTACTTTCAGAAACACTTTCAGGGAAAGGACATTGAACACTATCACGAGCGACACCAAAAGTAACTTAAAAGATATAAGACTTTATTTTGAAAAAAAATGCGGGGGAAGAGTAACCAAACTCCTTTCTGTTTCCTCTAATATCACCAAAGTATCTCGAAATTGCATTGCTAAGAAGATTTCAAAAAGTTTCCTGGGGAGAGCCCTCGAACCCTTGCCTCCAGAGTTAGCCTAAACATTATAGATGTAAGACCAGTTACAAAAATTTAAGTTGCAGAAGCCGCAAATACCCACTCCTCTAACTTCACCAAAGATCTAAACATACATCTACTATATATACATCAAAAAGCTATCATGTATGTAAAAAAATTCATATTAACATCATTTCTAGTCATATATATGTGAGGTTTCTAATAAATTAAATACATTATTCTTGTTTCTTTCTTTGTCTTTGTAAAAGCAAACTACCGTTGGGACCTTTTAATGTAACTTTTGTAAACCTGAACTAAAACCAATTGGGTCCTTTTTATGGGTCCACTCTAAAACATGAACCAAAACTATAACCCTGAGTTCTGATTGGCTAAAAGACCCCAAGAAGGGTCTGGAAAACAAAGGTTAGCATCACTTGGTGAGCTGATGCTTAAAGGATAACACAGAGAAATTGTGCTCCTGCGAGATGTTCTCTATGGGGACCGCTTTTGTAAATACTGTAAATAGTCATGTCATTCATCATTGTAAATAGTATTCTTGTAAATATCTGATGAGTAGAAAATAAAGGAAAGAAAAAAATGAATGCTGTTATGTCCAGTCACGAAACTTAGCCTGGCTGCTGATTCGGGACATGACATATATCTATATATATATGTATATATAAAGGGTATGGTTTTAAAGCATACACTGTTCTCCCTAATTCTTAACATGCTCCCCCTGCTCCGGAGCCAAGGAGTATCCAGAATTTTTTTCGGGGGGGGGGGGGGGGGGGTACAGACTTCGACACACTTATGTTAAGCAATGTTTCAGGGAGGAATATATGATACATTGCAAAAGCTTTCTGGGGGGCAGGGGGCCCGTGAGTCCCCCTTCCCCTCTTCTGGATACAGCCTTGATTAACAAAAACATTAAACATTCATTACTAGATCTTAATTCAAACGCAATAGAAAATTCAATATTTAGCCCTAAGCAATCTTCTATGTCTAGGCATTCATAACATTAAAACTGGGAAATAGTGGAATTTTAGAGAAAAAAATCCCCCACAAAAATGCTCATCCTTACTATAAATTTCGCCTACATACCTCAGAAGTGGAAGCGTCTGAATCAAATTTTCTTTTCTTTTTGGATGACGAACGTGTCCATCGCTGGAATGCCAACAGTATTATGTATCGAAAATAATTAAAAATTTAGCTAAAATATAAATAATACTTGATAGTAAATTAAAATGCAGCATTAAACCGTAGCAGTGAGATTGGAAACGTTGAACGGATGATTTCCAGAGTCGTAATGCAATCAGTGATGGACCATAATAAGAAAAAAAAAACATTTAGAATATAAGAGATGAGACAACATCTGTAAATGAGAATGCAATGCAAATACAGTTCATCAGTTTTCTAATCGGCTCCATCTACAAAAAAGATTTTACCAAAATAGGTTTTTGGACAGGAAGTCATAAATAAATACAAGCTGCTTTTTAAGTTTCTTGATGAGCATTAGAGATGAGACGGGCTCGGGCTCATAGTAAAATATTCATACATTAACCTACAGTCCGGACTAATGGTTTTTTTGCTAGTCTTGTATCCACTTTCATTTTCAATTTGCTTCACACTAGAGACCCATCTTATTAGATCTCCTAACTGCAATAGTTGCACTGAATATATTCCAGTTTTAAATTCGACTGCGAATCAAGAACTTCCCGAAAGTGCTTCCAAACCGAAGATTTTTCATGCATTTTAGCTCAGCAGAATTTAATCTCAACTGGAGCATTTCATGATTGTTTAAAAATTTATGTATTCTTTATTTTAAATTAAAAGAAAAATCATTAGAACTAATTGCAATGGTAACAAAAAGCCTACATTTAATCGATGTAGCACCACATCTATTAACAACACTTTATAAAATCATTTCGAGCTCGGGTTTTGACACAGCACTGTATCATTTGGGCTCGGACTTCAAATCTTCGGGCTCGGGCGGGCTCAGGCCTGCAAAAGTGAGCCCGAACTCATCTCTAATGAGCATCCCTTCCTACCTTGAGGGGTTAACCCATTAGGACAATTGTTGGCTAGGGGTCCTTCATGTTCAAACCCCAGCGCCTTCAACAACGTTTATCAGAAAAGAAAACTCCATGACAGTAGAGAATATTTTCCACGAAACTTATTACTTGTGCGATTGTATTCCCAAATTGCTGCCTTTGGGAAAAAGACATCAAGAAGGAAAGAAAACCTCTGGAGTGATTGAAAGGATCTCTGTTTGTCTGTGCGTGGTACAGTGATTGAAGCCACCTTTCGCTGTAATCCCCCCCCCCCCCCCAAGGTGACAAGGGGCTGATTATAACCAGATGAAAAGTCCTCTTTATTATGAGCTGCATACTTTGGTCATGATCACAACCCTTCAGCGAAAGAGGAAATAAAATCATATGCATATATGTTTAATTTTGTTAGGGAAGAAAAAAAATATATGTGCTTCGCAAGGCCGTAGCCAGAATTTTTTTTGTGTTCCTAAATGTGCCTAAATAAGTAAATTGGCCCAACCAATAATAAACCCAATTGGGGTGGGGGGTTTGAACCCCCCCCCCCCCCCCGGTTACGCCTATGAGGCTAAGGGATATTGTTTGAAACATTACAGCCAGCTATTTTATACACATCAGCCACATAAGGGGTATTAGATATCGTGCAAAATCAATATCTAGCACATCCTTACACCTGCCTTTGTCCCCCCCCCCCAAAAAAAAGGGGGGAAATTTCTGCTTTCACTACCGCATATTTTTTTGTATACATATATTTATATAGATAATGAGTATAAATTGAAAAAACAAATTTAGTCATAGGACATTGCCCCAGAATAAAACATTGTGATTCTAACTTCAATACTTGTAATTCATATAAAAAGAATACTTACTTCTTGATGTAGATTGTCTTCCTTACCAGGTTTGTATTTGTGATTAGCAGATTCTAAACACCAGTTTAGCAGATCATCCTTGCTATTACTTAATTGACCATTCGAGTACAGAATGTTGCAGAAAGCAAACACAAACCACAAGTACCATACAGAGATCTAAAAATTAAAAAGTCTATTAATACAGCAACTATTGCAACTGAAATAAAAACCTTAAAAAATATAGAGGATTACTAAATGCAGTTACAAAAAACCAAATCATTTGCCACAATCGTTTTATTGAAACCAATATAACAGTATAATTTACTAGAAATAGAAGAGTAATAAGGGAACACTAGATGGTCATTTAAGTTTTCTCCAAACAATTATGATAACTATCATGCAAAGGGATGAATGGGATTTTTTTTTTTTTTAAATTTTATTATTATTATTATTATTATTTTGAACAAGAAATCAGTGACGGATTTACAAATTAAGAGGCCCAAACGCCACTATGGAAACAAGATTTGGGAAGTAAACTTTAAAAAGAGCGACCACACAACACCTGAAAACTAATGCTTACTACATGGAAATAAACTAGTGAGTGCAACAGTCGTTTTTGCTTTTTTTGGATCCCTTTAGGGGGCCATTAATATTAAGGGGAGGGGGCATCGCAATGCATGCAATGTCATGATTATGTAACAATGTAAAACTAAATAAATAGCACGCATTTATGACTTGAATTTTACCATGATGCAAGCCAGTCAGATCTCCAAAACGAGCTAAAAATGTCACTCAAACACCTCACTCGCCCCTTATCATAGTATGAAGCACACTTTCTCATTATATTGAGTAGGAAACAACACAAGAACCCGCGTATTTTGTACGCATGCGCATTCTTCGTTTGTTAGGGAGAAACCTGAATGCACTTTTGCTCCTCACCTGACGTCACAGGTCACATGATCTTCAAATCACGTGATCTCGTCGTCTGCTTCAAAAAGGCTCTTGAAACCGAAGTCGGCGTTCCGACCTTTAACATAATTAAAATAAACATTTTTTTTTCCTCGATAATTTCAGTGGAATCCCTTATAATTTTCTTACAGTTGGTTGTCGTTATGCATGTTGCAAATCGGTTACATGACTGAAAAGAAGCGAGATATCAGATCAAATTACCAATGAAATTTTCACCTTCAACCACATCATTCAGCAACAAACGCTTTTTAAGGAATCATGTTGCGTTATTTAATGCATTTTTGATATTATAAGATTATATAAAAAGTGTATTTTGAATGCTTAGAAAGTCAATTTAACTTCATGTATTAATATTATTTTTTTTGTTTATATGCAAAATTTTATGGAGAGAGAAAAATGTGTGGTTTTATTTATTTTTTCATTTAAACTTAATTTTTGCTAAAGATCCAAACAAATGATTTTTGATCATCTAATGTTCAACAATTTGAAGCAGCAAACACAAGATTATGCTCTTAATTTAAAGAAAGTCCTCAGAAGAGTTGTAGCAAGTCTTTTTGCATGGATCAACTTCTGAATACCTGTATGACAGCGAGAGTCGGTCCTATTATAGTATTTTAACAATTTCTCTTGTCGGTGCTTTTCAGTTTATACATTCAGGGATGGACTGGGACTCCTAAAAAAAATTTTTAAGGAGCAACACTAACTTTTTAATTTATTATTAGGATAGTTATATATAAGGATTATTTTTACATTACGGAAGCAGAATTAGTGACCTCTTTTCTTAAAATACTGGTGGTGAGGGGAGAAGGAGAGGGACTGTAACACCCCCTGCATTACGGCAATAGCGCCCCTCTAATAATATGCAGCCAGCAACGTCTATGGGTCACTAATTAACAATCACGAATTTTCATTTCAGTCAAACTAATTGGTTCATATATGAAGAATCCACTGGAAAAACGACCTAAGTTACACACTACTTTTGATGAACTTCGCTTTATAACATAAATGTTAATTTTAACTATGCGAGTCTACTTTCCGTAACACACAAATTCAAATTTATAATACATATATTTATAATACTTAATTTATAATAAAATATAAATCAAAGTTCATCAAGTAGTATATGTGATTTAGGTCGTTTTTCCAGTGGACCCTTCATATATTTCAATAAACAAAAATATCAACTAAATATTTGAAGATCCTGGGGAAACACACAGCACTCACATCTTTTGCAGTGCAGCATTTAATTTATAAGTAAACAATCCGTATAATGTGGGTTATCTTGTTTGATATTCTGACATTTATCCACAAACCTCAGGCATGTCACATCATATTACCCTATTATTAATATTAT
Organism: Octonoba sinensis; assembly: GCA_038502835.1. NCBI lineage: Eukaryota > Metazoa > Arthropoda > Arachnida > Araneae > Uloboridae > Octonoba > Octonoba sinensis. The sequence continues at coordinate 6,723,756 of CM076606.1, read as the reverse complement.
TATTATTTCAGTTTCTCTAAAGTTTCAAGTAGGCATTCCTTTGGTTCAGAAAATAATCCCTATTTAGAAGCAGAAGTAAATACATTGTCTTAGTTTTAAAGTTTAGATTTAATTCCGTGAATAAAAATGTAAAAAAATAATTCAATATAATTAAAACATTTAACATGTGGTTAACATTGTACCATTGTGTTTGTTGCTAAAATATTTTTTATGAGGACGAGAGCGGGGACTAGTATACGGACACGTTATGTTAAAAGCAGTGTTTATATTTCGTATAACAATTGAAGTATTAACCATTTAAAATTGATTTATTAAAAATTAATCAGTGAAAGGTTCAAACACTGAAATTAGGAAAGTCAGTCAAACAGTTTTCTTATAAAAATATTTCACTGAGAAAATTAAAATTCATTGCAGTCAATATGCTGCAATACATTTAGATGAAATAATTTTCTGGATAAATATAACTAACCCGTATATACTAAATAGCTTTGAAATATAGACATAAAATATTAAAAAATATATTTAAAAGGCTAATTACTTAATTAATAAGGGTGATTAGATTGAAACTATTAATTTTAGCATATTACTTGATCTGAATTACAAATAATTAAAAAAGGAAAAAAAAAGAAAGAAGGAAAGAAATATTCATTAACTTAAATTTTGATTTATATTATGGAAAAACTTATATTTGCAACATAAACGTGACATATTGCAATGTGAAGTGATTAAATACCATAATGTACGAAATGCAATCGCCTATCTAATATGTTGTTGGGTTTTTATGAAGTAAACAGATAAGGGTATTTAATACTAATTACAAAGTTTTGTAGTGCTAAAACGTTTTTCTTTCCAGACCGCAAGACTTAGAAAGAAAATTTTAAAACTAGAACATTGTTCTCGTTATGCTTTGGATATCAATAAATACTGGCAAAGAAATTCTTCAACAAAAAAAGAATCATATGTAAAATAATTCTTGTGAAATATTAAATATGTATAGTTTATTTAAAAAATAATAATAATAACAAATTTCAGGCAGATTTTTAATTTTTGATAAAAATCATGATTTTTTTTAATGATTTACATCAGCGATTCAAAACACTTGATTTAAATCACAAAACTCTGTAATTCTAATTGTGTGAAATGAATATATACATTAATTTAACTTATAAGATAGCTGCGATAAAAAATGACGTGTCACTTTTTGGTTATCAATATAAATAAATAATAATGGAAACAGTAGTTAAATTATATTAAAATTAGACACACAATCTTAGAATAAAATTAGCTAAAATCAGATATGAACCGAGTCAAATTAGTCTGTTTTGCGCGCGAAATCCAGATTTTGAAACAAAATAAAAACAAATAATACTCAAAATAAAGTACCCGAGTAAAGTTCCAATTAATAGAAAAGTGTAGAAACACCTTATTGACCACACTGTATCCTTGCTAAGGCATATAAGAAAATTTTAAAATTAAATGAAATTCAATTTTGGAATAATAACTATTTTTTCAATAAGTTATTATTATTACCAATGGAAGAGTCATGTCACTTCCCACATTCTAAAGATATAACAAATGTTCAAATAATTTATTTCAATCAGTTTTTTTTTTACTTGAGGCTCTATGCTTCTGTAGACGATAGAATATAAAAAAAAAATTCATAAGTAACACAAAAATGTTTTCCTATACTAATAAAAGTGTTTTTTAAAGTAGTATAGGAAAGCAATATTTTTTTATTATCAATTTTTACTATAGAACTTAATTTATTCGTTCTCAAATGTGTGCTCTATAAGTGGACGTTATTTGATGGCTTGATTGCAAAAACAAGCTGATTAATAATGTGAGTTGATCGCCAGCGCAGCAGAAGTAATAGATTTCGGCCTTCGGATTACGGAGAGACGGGAAACTAGCGCCGATTGCGGCCAACGGTGAGAAGGGAATCGCTTCTCCGTTATAGCTCGCTCGCTGGGGACGCGCAATACGTCATCGAGGTGAGGAGCAGAGTGCATCTGGTTTCGCCCTAGACGCTAGTGAGATCGTGGGCTTCATCTCAGAAGCGCCACCTCGCTAATGTCCTTGCAAATAACCTTTTTAAACTGTCTTTGATTTTTTGTAAAATTTATTACTTTAGTACCAATAAATAATTTCTTAACAATTTTAAATTAGTGTTCATGTTTTGATCTTCCGTCATATAAATTACTCTTTTCATTCACTTCATGGTTAGATCATACCCCCCTCCCCGAGGGTTCGCGCTAAGCCGCGGGATTGCGCGATTCCCCTAATATTTTTCGAAATTCTATGCGCAAAAAAGTTCGCTCGCTTGCTCGCTGTTAACGCAAACGCAACTAGCGGTCAGGCTTTGAAAGGATCGCGAAACGAAACTACTATTCTAAACTGGTATTCAACACGAACCATTCTAGCACAGGAGTACGAAATTTCATTTATTTTGCAATTTTCGCACTATATTTGAAACAATGCATTTTCAAATTGACGGGAATCATTTACAAAGGCTAGACATTGAAGAACTTTCATTCGAATAAAGAGAATGCTGCTTTCTAAAATATACTGTTTTCATTGAAAAATATCGATAGATAAAATGACATATGAACAGAGGAATTATATTTCGGAAATTAAAGAGGATCTCTTTCAAATTTATAATTTTACAAAGCACCCATTTTAGCGATTGCGAATTTTACGAAGGATTGTTGTCTGAAACTTGTTAATGTTTATACTTTCCCTGCTGAGCATATTCGATAATCATTTTTTATTACTTAATTAGAGTAAGATTATATTCGAACAATTTAGTAAATACTTTTAAAAACGAAAACAAAAAAAGTTTCCACTGAAATTTAAAAAAAATCCCACTTAACATTTTGATCAAGGTGGAAAATCTCACCTTGAATTTTTCCCCAGTGGGGACCCTGCTTACCCAAGAGCAACAGAAATCCCCAAAACCAATGACCCCCTAAATCGGCCAAACAGTCTGCCAAGCTATCCCGCTCCTTCGTAACCCCTGAAAACACAACATCCAAAAACATTTCAATGGATGTCGCAATCTGCTCCACATGACACCCCCACCCCCTCGATGAACACCCCTGGTTTATGGATTAAACATAATATTTTGCGTGGAGACCAAAATATTAACTTTTAGTTTCTGTAGTTAAATTTATTAAAATCTCACCTCAAAATATAATTTGGAATGACAATTTATTGATATTGTTCCTATAAATAAGCGTGCACAGAGCTTTGGATATGGGGGAACCATTTGTGCTAATGGAGGTATTCAGTGGCGTACGCAGAATTTTTTCAAGGGGGGGGGGTTTCATAATGTTCTGAAACTACTAAAAGAAATTCGAGTATGTAATAAAGCCCTATTATTTAGGGCTCAAGGGGGGTTTAACCCCTAAACTCCCCCCCCCCTTGTGTACGCCACTGGAAGTATTAATCAAAATTCGCTATTTTTTAAAATTTAACAAAAAATTGATTTTTTAAAATTGAAATCAGATTTTCTGGTTTAAATCGCAGCTTTTTAAGCAGACTTTAAAGGTTTTAGGCGTTTATAAAAATAATTTGTCAAACGTACGCAAAAACATACATAAGCTATTTTATAGTAGCTTAGTCGCTGCTCTAAAGAATGTAATCTTTTTTCTAAACAGCACACGGAATAGGCTTTGAACTTATTCGAACAATGAAATAATTTCAGAACAATGAAATGGCTCCTTTTCTGTTTTAGTAGCAGGAATAACGCAGTCTTAAAGTGCCGGAACTCAAAATCAATAATCATATACATAAATAAAAATTTATTTTCGTTTCCGTAGTTATCGAACTCGCTCAGTTCGAGACAGAACTCGGCGCTAGCAAAAATGAATTGCATTCTGGAAACATACAGGTTTCCGATCAATGACACCGTTAAAGGGGATTTTTCACATTCATATTTCACAATTTAGTAAAAATCATGCGACAAAACAAATTATCAACTGCACTTCGTTTTTCAAAATTCAATCCGCTTTGCTTTCCATGTTCATTTCGCGGAAGAGCAGTGAAGTGGTGAATTTCAGGCAGGGGTGAATCAGGGAGGGGGGGGGGAGAGTAGTGCAGGAGGCATTACGACCCCTCTCCCCAACTGCAGCAAGTCAACTCCCTCCCACTTTCCTTAGAAAAAAATCAATCACAAAAAAAGGAGCAGGGGAGGGGGGGGGGGGGTATTAAACATGGTTGGCCTCCATTTTGTAATAGTCACGGAATTATCACAGTCCTCGAATTTTTATTAGCTGGAAATCTCATAACGGACCGTCCATAAGTGATGCCACTCTTTCTTCCCGTATATTTGATCCCCTCTCCCACCTTTGTCACAAAATGTCACACTTCAACGGACCCCGTACCCCCTTTGTCACATGTCACACTATGCTGCATAAGCATGATGTCACACTTCTTGTTACCCCCTCCCCTCGTCACAATTTAACGAAGCCCCCCCCCCCCCCACCTCGAAGCATGATGAATGATCCCTAAGACAGATAGATAGATAGAAGAATTCTAGAACAATAAATGGGACTTTTTAGAATAGTCGCAAAACTGAATGACTTTAGTATTTTCATCTAATAAGGTTTCTCTAATGGTAAAGAGTCGAGATACTCCATTTCTACTTTTGCTGTAGGCAATCCTCTCCCCCCCCCCCCCCCAAATAGGACTCGAACAAGAAAGTACAATTTCAATATCTGGTTTGAAGTGATGCTTGAGTTCAACGACTTCATATGACACCTGCCTTCTTGGAGCAGTTGAAATACAGGCTGTCTACAGATTCTCAAAAGTAGAATTGCGTGACCTTTTCAGAACCGTTCAGTGATGCATCGGATATTGAATTTACCGGATATAGGATAGCCAGCGTCCCTGCATGACGAATACGTACCGGATATCCGGCTCTGACATTTGAAACTCGTAAATTCTATGCATATTTTTAAACATCCCATAGCTTCCAAATGGTAAAGTAAGTTTGTAATTCACGTATATATTTTCAAAGTATTTTAATTAAATTTTAAAACTCAAATATGACATGACGGATAGCCAGACATTTCGTGCATTGACCGAATAAAAACCTGTCCGATACCGGATATTCGATGTTTTCTGGTGGGTACCGGTCTCGTTGGACACTAAATTTTCGTGACCTATTCGTAATTTTCTTGACTTCTTCGTTACTTTTTTGACCGATTTCTAGATTCGGGAATTTGGTAACCTGCAGACACCCTGGAATAAAAATAGATTTCAATACATCTAGGTGTGAAAAGGGAAAATTTCGTAGCTTTAAAGGTGAGTGTTTAGCCGAGAATTTAACTAAGAATATTTAATTGAAATAATCAACAGGGACACTGAGGCATATTAATCTCAAAAAAAAATCTATAATTAAATATGTTTTGGTTATTTTCTACTTTATACACAGCGGACAAGAAGGACACGAAAGGATTTGCCTATCACATAATTTTGAAAACAAGGATATACTTAAGAGTTAACATTTCAAGAAATCCATAATAATTTTTAAATGTTCATAAAGAACAAAGTATTAACAACTTACTACTCAGATGTCAAATGATGCTTAAACTTTAAACACAGAAGAATAATAATTACTTTTACAAATAAATAACAATTTCAATAGAGCTAATATTGTGCATAGTTAAACTGCTGACCTTTAAGAATTAACCATTCAGTCTATAAAATATTTCCATTCTTTTGATACCTATATTATTTGCATTTATTCTCTCACTGACAAGTAGAGAATTGATTAGCGAATTGGTCTCTCTCTGTATATATATATATATAATCAAAAATGAATACAAATACTTCATAATAAAGCAAGACACATTAAGAAAAGGAATTATAAAAACGTGAAAGAAAGAGCCAGTGCGGCATCAAGACTTTCTCATTGCAAGTAGAAAAACCAAAAACTTGCAACCTCCCCCAAAAGAGCCTTCAAACCACAAGGCAATAACAAAATAAACAAATTCACCGAACACGTAAAGAAGCTGCGTAAGTAAGCGATAAATTTAGGTTGTGGGAAATGAGTTATGCAAATACCAAAAATACCAAAAGAAACTAAAACTTATTCTTATAATAAGTTACTTAACAATACATATTAAGCAATTATTGTGTCTACAATGACATATTTTTATCGATAAATATGAAATTCTTCGACGCAAAAAAACTTCTCAATTTTAAAATAGGCAATAAAGGATCCCTGTCGTCACGAAGATTGATAAAAATCAATAAATTAATTCTTATATTCCTTCCACATATTATTGTTGGAGTTTAGATTTTTGTCCACGGGATAAGATTTGCCTTACTTCAGATTTCCCAATTTTTTACGCAATTTCACTACGTCGGGGTAGATATTCCTGCGTCGCAGTTACTCATAACGGAGCTAGATATTATATTCTTAATATTTCAGTTAAATTTTAGTTCTTTCCGCAAAAGGGAAAGTGTTCATTGCGGTCAAGCGGACATTGTTGAAGGAACGCCTGCTAGGCTACAAGAATAGTGATGACTACGGAATTTTGATAGTTGAACGCTTCTGCGCATGGCAGAAAAGAATGAATCCGTTCGAGTTTTAGGGAAGTTCGTTTTGCAGGTGCGTTCATTTAGTACGCGAATCAAAATGCTTGCTTCTCGATTTCTGGAAAGTAACCAAATTTATATGAACTGCATATAGCATCAGTTCGGAAGAAATATAGTATGCTAAAGGAACTAGAACGAGAACAAAAACGGCACATTCCATATACCAGGAGTTCCTCCCTTGAACATGAATGGATTCCTCTTGGCACTGTGCCAGGCAACTTGCTTTGGTTGATGGTTGGCAGAACTGTATCTGTGATCGAGCGCACCGAGCTTGTGTCGTGAAGCTGTCCGAATGAAACTGGTTTGTAGTTCCACGGGTTGCCGAGCGAAAGCGAGCAGAAGGTGGCCCCTTCGGTGCAATATATAAACTCCGGAATAATTTATATCAGCATTGACATTTGCCGTTAAAAAAAAACAAAATTCGTCAACTTACACCTGTAAGATCGATTCACTGCAATAGTAGTGTCTTTGCAAAGAAAACCGTTCTAGAGTATTTGATGAATTCGTTCCAGCCAAGTAATTTTCAATCTTATAACGGAAGACAAATGCATTTTAAGCTTCAAATAAAGACACATATAATTCATGTGTATAAAATATCATGTTGGGATACGGATTTTCATATTTAATTTATATACGAACTTTTGAAAAATAAACAAACTCTATATATATAAAAGCGAAATACCACTGTGATTTATCACGAAATCTCAGAAAGTTTGAATGCTTCAATCTTGAAATTTGAGGTTCCTCGATGGGAGTAGGCATTCGCTTATAATACAGCGCGTTAAATATGTCTCACACACTTTTTAAAAAAATGCTACGTTATTATTACACGAAATGTTTGACATTTGTGTCATGAGCTCACTTTTAAAACTAATTTTTGAAAGTGATTTTCAAGAAGATCAATTAACAAGGTTTGCAACATCATTTTTCTTAAAGTTGCAGCAAATCCACTTGAGAAATGGATAAGTTATCTGACATTCAATTGAATTATGTTTGATATTTCAATCTTACTTATCACGTGAACTGCAACAATTGCCAACATTCTCCGCATATATTGATAATTACATTTTGTCTGTTGGAAAAGAAACAATGTTTGTGCCTTAGAGGCACTGAACTTTAGAGCATTTTATCTGTTTCAAAACATATTATCATCATCAGCCAAGTCATATCGCAATGTCTGGGTTAGGATAAGAGAGAAAAATCGTAAATGTATCATAAGGGACCGTTCATAAATGATGTCACGCTTTTTACCAACACATTTGACCCGCCTCCCCTCTTTGTCACAAAATGTCCCACTTCAACATACCCCTTCCCCCATTTGTCACATGCCACGCTATATTGCATATACATGATGTTACACTTCTTGCTGATTGTCTTGTTGATTGTCCTCACTTCCCTCTCCTTGTCACAATTTCCCGAAATCCCCCCCCCTCTCGAAGCGTGACATCATTTATGAATGTTGTCTAAAATGACAATAAGATCTATTACAACTGCAAGTTTTTCCACAGTTGTGATTTTCTATACTGGCATGTAGCTATGTGAATCGAGAATAGGATATTCTTGGAGAACGAGAAGATTCTGAGAATGTTCTCCTCATAAAATTTGGAGGACAATTAAGAATATTCATTTTCTTAAAACTTTTTAATATACAATTTTAAAAGCATCAATAATATCATGAAAGAGTATTCAATTAGGGGCCGTTCATAAAATATGTCACACTTTTTTTCAATATATTTGACCTCCCCTCCCCCTTTGTCACAAAGCGTTAGCATAAAATAAGTTTAATTTGCTGATTTTAAATGTTTTTATAGAAACAAAAATGTTCGGTGTCACACTTCTTGCTGCCCCCTCCCGTTGTCACAAACTGTCCCACTTTCTTGAACCCCCACTCCCCCATCAAAGCGTGACATCATTTATGAATGACCTCTTATCATTGTCAATGGAAAGATATTGCTTGAACTTTTCTCTGTAAGTTTCTTTTTTCCCACCTGGAATTTCTGCTTCGGTATCAGGCTTTTGCATGCTGAAGCTACAAGCTTTAAAACAGTAAGATCTTTCCGTAAAAATCCGTTGAAATACGGATTTTTACAGAAATTTGAATGATGTGCATTCTTTTGACACACCTTGAAATGAAAAGCTCCTCATCATCTTGTCGTATTTGTGGTAAAACGATCAAGACTTTTTAATAGTTCCGATACAGATTCTTCTAATTGGTGATTTGCTAATAATTTCACGTTGATTTGAATCTGTTCCTTTTAACTTGATTTCAATGAACAGCTGATTATATTAAGCAGTGATTTTAATAGCATGGGTACTGTAATATTGAATCACAAAATTCGAAGTTTCTCGCCTTTCACGGGAAAACTGAAAGTCATGTATTTTTTCCCCTACAAAGGTGCAGACATGAGTAAGAGAGAATGCTATGAATAAGTTTGTTAAAGGAAGCTGTTCGTGTACAAAGAAACTTTTCTCTCGCAGCTGCATTAACATAAACATCTGCCCTCTGATACACCAGTCAGCTGTTTCTACAGAACCTAACATAAATGCATGTTTCTGAACCGTACACACGGAACTAGTTCCGTTGTTTAGAATAATGAGCCTCAGTTTTAATGCTTGAAAATGGCGACGAAAAATCTATTTTTATTGCAAACTGATCAAATTAGTGATAACTACACTTATTCGTTTTTTCTTCATCACTGCACATGTAAAACTACCTTTTAAAAGATAAAAGATATGTAATTAGTATTATAAAAGTGCCTCATCAAGTCGATCAAATATGTGACGAAATAGTTACATAATATGGAGAGAGAAAGAGAGAGAGAGGATGGAATAGCAAGCAATCGATAAGGATTGTTATTCGAATGGATGACAGAAGAAATTTATATGCACGTTGAGTCATTCTTTACAGCCAATATTCCTGAAAATGTAACAGAAATTATAATAATAATAATTATCTATGCATAAATAAGCAAAGAAAAAAGACCAGACCTCACTAAGCTGGTTTAGTGATGTCAATTTAAAAATTTTGGAAACAGTTTATTATTAGCTAATTATTTCCCCTTTTCTTTTGTCTGGCAAGCCTCATTTGTAACTGTAATGTTATATTATTATATACAGCAGATGGCAACATGTCTTCCTTGAATGAATTATTAGGCAATAAATATAAAATTGATTGCTCAAAAGAGTTTCTTGCCATGAAGCAATAATATTAAAAGCAATTATAATAAGAGTTTGAGAGAAGGCTTCTCTGAAACAATGAAATGAAAAATAAGAATAGTGTATCTAAGCAAACATTTAAGTTTTACTTAACTGACACTCAACTTAGTACGAAATCAGCAGAAGTACAAGCGGATACATTTATAAGCCTAATTGGCCCTGCGGCGACAACACGTTTTCTTTAAGTGAGGATGATCAAAATAAACTCTACGTTATAATCGGCAAATGTGATGAAAAATACTCAGATAATTATAACGACGTTTACGGATCTTTCTTATATACCTATCTCTGCGAACACGCGTCAATTTAACGCATGAACGAATACATATAACACTGAGGAAGCAATGCAATTATACACTATAAGTAAAAAATGAAAATATGAGATACATATTTATGAAAATTTTTATTATTCAATAACTTTATTATGCACTATTTCAATATTCAACATCCATTTCGCGAATCTTTTACCCAAATACTCAATTTCGTTAGTACACTTTCCGCAAACAACCTTTTCACAAATTTTACAGTCCAAAATCTTAATATTATCCCCGTTTCGAATCACTTCGTTTTCATCCTCTTCAGAGCCAGAACACTCCTCCCAAATGAGGACTATGTTTTGCAACATTTTGTTTCCTCTTCGAGACATATTTAGATGATAAAGAAGGGCCTTTTATCAAAATAGTATAAAATTGAGTACTAATGATGATGAATAATATTACTAATTCAAAAAATATTCTAGTATTTTTTTTTTTTTTCAATACTCGAACTAAGCAACTAAAACCTTCAAAATCTCTTCGCACTCTGACTTCAACTGATATTCTGCGTTTCGTTCTTTACTGCAGTTTTACTTCATACATTCAAAGGTGCACTAGTCTTAAATATTTACAGCAGTTATTACCTGCATGCATTATAGCTGTCAAAGGGGGTACAGCAATATCTATTTTTTAAAGGAATGAATACTGTATATATACTTGTATATACATACCTATTTGGACAAAAACTTGACTCAAAAGTAGGGCTGGGGTGCATTTACACACGAGTCAAAAAATTTTAAAGTTTGATGCACGGAATAGAAACTTGACATATAGTAATGAAGGAAGTAACATATGAAGTTATTGTATTTGAAAGACGAAAGAATGCACAGAAAACAAAAACATTATTCTATTATTCCAATATTATTTATCGACGGTGCTTAGGAAAACTTTTTAATATTCGCTGAGAGTGTTGAATTTGTCATGAGAGCCTTGAGCAAAATAGCCTTCAACATCTTTTACCTCGGAGTCAGATTCTTCAGAAGGCTCCATTACTAAACGTGTCAACTTTCAAAGTAGTGGGGTGATCTTATATATATACACTATCTATTTTCGAAAGGAATGAATTAAGGGTTCCAAGCAGTCCCACAGCTAGAGGGAGGATGAGTGCCTGTTCCCCTGGGAGCCTGTTTTTGATGGTGACAAATTCAAGTATCAAGTGTAATGTTTAACAAAGGGTCATGACCAAACGTACCAAGAATTGTATTTTAACAATTCTTGGCTACGGCTTACAACCAATGGTAAGGTAGCCAAAAATTGTATTTTTTGGACTTTGAAATTTCCTTTCGAGTGCCCCAAACCACATTTTCTTAAAACACTGAAAGTCTGAATTACATTTTTAGCAGTTTCAGCTTTGAAAGTTGCCTATTCCTGGGTAGGACAAATGATGGGATGGCCTACCCACACCAAAGAAAGCCTGAAATTGCGGTTTCTGGACTGCAGTTTTGAACATTTTCTGGTGGAGGGTTACTTTTCCCTTTTCTCTGATGTCAGTAAAGACCGTCTAAAACAGCATTTCTGAGACTTAATTTTTTTTTTTTTTTTGGGGGGGGGGTGACCCCCCAGATTACCAACATAACCGAAAATAGCATAAAATTGGTTTAAGGACTTTAGTTTCTAAAAAAATTTCGGAAGTATCTCCGCCTCCTTTTGTCATGAAAGCAGACAAAAATTGTGTTATGACTTACTGAATACATTTTAACTGAAAACAACTATTGGTTTATGTTAAAAACATCTTAAAATTGCTTGAATCTGAAAAATATACATTTTTCTTAAATCAAATATTTTTGAAAATTCGGGAAAATATGATTCCATTCAGACCCCAAGTTGAAATTTTGAATAAGCAAAGATAAAATAGACAGAAATATTTGAGAATTTTTTTGTAAATTTTTCACTAAACGTTTTAAGAGAAATTTAAAATTTAAATTTCAAGGTCATTTTTTTAATTTCTAATTTTCATAAAATTAGTTAGGAAGCTTATCATATGAAACAGCATTCAATTACTTCAAAATGCTTTTTACTAGAACTTTTTTGGATGTATTGTCCTAGATGATGTTCAGTAACGTACATCGAAAAATTTCTAAAAATTGTCTACACTAATTCTCTACCCTATAACAGATAGGAGAGAGTAAGGGCTAATGAGCAGGTACAATGGTATGAAAATTTAATAATATTTACAAAAACAACAAAAAATCCTCTTCTAGCCTTTTAAAAAGCCAATTTTTCTCTTTATATATATAAAAAAGTACAGAAATGTGTTTTTGCACAGAAGTTCGTCAATTTTATTTTTAAATAGTTAACATTATAAATGCTGTCTAATTAGACCCCATTCTCTTCTATTTTATAGCAGTAAAAGTGAATCAAAAGTATCACGAGTGTATTAAACACATTATAAAATATTATTAAAAACTCAGTCTCTGTAATGGTTAAGATTAAGATAAAAATTCAATTTTTTATTTTAAAACTATGTGCTGTTTAAATTATAAACCTTTTTTCAAATTTAAAATCAGATTTTCTCCTCTAACTTCCCTCAGTTTATTTTCAAAAACATCATGTAATAAAATATGTTTCTATTTAAAAATAAACTTATCAGCAGTATTCAACAAATTATTAACCTTCATAAATATATATATAATTATAAAAACAGTGGAAAGGACGTTAACATTTTAGAAGCCTACATTATCTTAGTAAGTTCACAGTACATTGGGACCGTTCATAAATGATGTCACACTTTTTTTTCAATATATTTGACCCCCTCCTTCCCTTTGTCACAAAATGTCACTTTCATCATATCCCCTTACCCCCCCCCCCCCTTGTCACATGTCACGCTATATTACATAAGCATATGTACTCGCAGTTCGTAAACAAGGCACTGAGTTACAGATCACCTTTCTAATTTATTTCATTTTTGACCTTTTAATGACATTTGTGAGCATAATCATAATAATAATGATTACATGTGCACTTAAAGTGTGTAAAATAAGTTTAAGGTTTACAAGACAAAAGATAATTAGTATAAAACAGTAAAATATATTAACTGTTCAAATTCTGAAAAAGTGACCCGCGCCATTTTATTTCAAAAGTATAAATGCCTAAGAAAATGTTCTTTAATACTTTTAACAAGAAGTAAATTTAAACCTTAATCATCATCGGTCTTTACGATAAAAATTGATCAATGAAACTTTAAAAATCAAATTAGGAAGATCAAAAAACTTTAAAAATAAATTTAATTTGCTGATTTTAAATGTTTTTATAGAAACCAAAATGTGCAACGTCACACTTCCTGTTACCCCCTTGTCACAAACCCCTTCGAAACGTGACATCATTTATGAATGACCCATTTTTCATCTTAATAAATTATAGCTTCAATTAAACTTAGGTATAGTTAGCATTTAAATTTAGATCGAATAGCTTACCATTCATATATATCTTCATATTGTTAGTAATTCCAATTTTGCCTCGTCTTGAACCAAATAATTCAGTATAATATGATACTCTGTATGAAAAGGGTTTGCTTACCCTCTTTCTACGTCTTTTAATATGTGTTGCAAGTTCTTATTTGTCAGGAAAGCACACATTTAAGGACACAATATTTAATGATACCTTGCTATGAGGATATTTTTAAATTTTTGTAAAATGCACATAGTATATCAATGCTAATACAGCGACATGAAGAAAACACTACATCCACGAGCAACATGTACGAAATCTACAAAAACACTGCCGAGGCGATGAGGAAGTAAGATCAGAAAAAATAGTACTGAAAGTCTACAGTCAGCATTTCTCGCCCGCTCGTCTATGACCTTATTCCCAACACACATTACCATTAATTTTTATTTTAAAGAAATCCCGTCTTTATGAAATCATAATTTTGATAGTGAAATGGTTGTTTTTGCACTTTTATTCGTTTTTAAAAGGCAGAGAGACTATTAAACTATTTAAAACTAAAGATAGACAGAAAGTGTCACAACATCGCATAATGTAAATTACCCTGACAAAATACGACACTTAAAAAAAAAAAAAAAAACTTGTATGAATGTTTCAAAACATTTTTTCATACATGTTTCCTGCTCCCAAGCTGCAATCAGCTTCCTTCTTGCAATTTTATTTTAAGTTTTGAAATCTTCTTCTGTGTGGAATTGGCTTTTTGACTTGCCAGAATGCTAAAAAATTTAAAAACGCTAAGACACAGCGGACAAAAATTTGCAACTGAAATCGGGAACGATAGAATGATCTGGTGTCACTCTACTTCAAGCTACCTCTGTGCGCATGCGTGGGGCAGGTTTCTTGCATCCTATGCCACCTAATGTACCACTGAAATTGAATCGTTTATTTCGAAAAGGTAACATCTCTGTTTTGAAAAGGACAGAACTCTCAGTATTAATTTATTAATTTTTATGGCATAATTAATCATCGCTTTAATTTAAAAATATTGCATCGCTATTACCTACTGAAATAAAATAGTAAAAGATCTTACACGCAAAGGTTTTCCAACTTTCCATAAGGCATCTCCTGAAAATAACTTTGTTTTTAAGAGTTGTTACCTTTCCGAAATAAACGATTCGATTTATCATTGCTTCTTCCGAGGCACAAAAGCGCTTGAAACTCATTTTGTGCCTCTGGGTGATAAACTGTTTCGTCCCTTTGATTTCAGGGGCCTCTAATTTCAAAAGGTACATAAGCGTTGTGCCCCTTATATGAAGAAACTAAAGAGTGTAATGAGATTACGACTCTTAAATAAGAGGCACTGTTTTTAGAGTGTAGGGAATCTTGAATCACCCTCGCTTCTAATTCGATCGATACACAAGCACTATGGTAATAAATACGAATTTAATGCAATATGCCTTCATACCAATTTTACAAAAATGTGCATTTTCTTTTCTCGGATTTAAAGTTATTATTCCTTATTCGCTTCAGACGGCGTATCTTCTATTATTTCTTGTTCAGTTTCTAAGAGAACGAGAACTGCGGATCTGTGCTGGAAAATAGAATTAAAGAACGGTTACCGGTTGCTTTACGTACCCAAGAAAATCAAAATTTAAAAATCCATTCAACGGATGAGAAACTTCTTGGCCATTTTTGAAAAACCCAGCAAAAGTAGAAGAAATCCTACAAAAATTATTTTATTGGCAGCAATTAAACCTGGGACCTGAGCAGCCATTATTTTGAGTTTCTCTGCTCTGACTGCTAAGTACTTGCTCCGGTTCTGTTGCAACTCCGTTCCCTGCTCTGAATAGTTTTAATACGAATCATATTATTTATCTCTTTTTCTTTTTTAGTTAATTTGGTATAAATTGTGGTGGTTTAGTCACGCTTTAAACCAATGACTAACCCCTTGCACAAACAGAGCACTTTCTTTACAAAATATTTACACTATGGACTGATTTTTAAGCAAACAACAATATTTCAACGATCACACATCACCGTAAAACCATTGGTAATCTCGTATTTATTTACTTCCCAAATGCGAAAAGCAAGCAATGGCTCAGACTGACAGGCATTCGCCAAAGTCTAAAACTGAGCTGAACTCTTCTTGGCTTCTCACCAGAACTTTTTATATAACATCTCGGATCACGTGACATGAAGATTCCAGAAAATTCTATCAAAAACTAAAATTATCTAACGAGACCGGAAAGTCGCCAAGCTTGGCGAGAAACAGCATCGCTTCGCAACAATACGTGCGGTAAAAAGATGAAAAGTTAGTTAAAGATTAATTTAGTCAGGGATCTGGAACGGAGCGTGGAGCAGGAGCAGTGAGATTTAACTTGAAATTGAAGCGGAGAAGGAGCATAGAAAATCATTGTGCTCCCCTTATCCTTTTTTTTTTCCTTTTTAAATTTATTATCGTATAAAAATTAATTAGCTAAAAACAAGAGATAAGTAACATAATCCTATAAAATTATTCGGAGCACAGAGCGCAGCCGGACCGGAGCAACTCAAAAAAGTGTCTGCTCCAGATCCCTGATAAAAGATAAGTTCATTTTACGCTGAGTAGCATAAATACAATATAATTCGGTCTTCATAGCAAGCATACAGCTCGGCGAGATTTTTTTTAAAGTTTAATATCCACTGTGGTAAAAGAAAGGTAGAGGAACATGGGCCGCAGTGAAATGATAAAATACTCCGTTTGCCGGGAAACATATTTAATAACATTTTAACAACGTTATATAACATGTAGTTGATTTCGGTCAAAAATTAGTCAGCTCTAAAGAACGAGCTATATAATAATAAAAGCTATTTTCAAAGTGTGATGCTTACGTTGTAATTTTTCGTGTTATGTTAAAAATATATTTTGCTATTACATAATGATAAAATTCTTGTTATTAACGTTTTTAATTTTAATTAAGACCTGATTATATCCAGTTCAGTGTAAATTTACTTTATGTTTTGGCTTGATTTGATTTCAAATGGTTAGTGCAGTTTGCCAAGTGCATATGGGCAAAGTGAAATAGGATTTTATTTCACTTTGTCCTTACATCAGGCATCAGACAACTGAATTTGCCATTAATTTACTCATTCATTCAGTTATTAATTCATTTATTTGCTAATTTACCGAGTAGATTTTTCATTCTTTCATTTAATTAAATATTAATTTTTTTACATTTATTAACTCCTTTATTCATTCGCTCGTTTTATCAACCATTCTTTCATTTAGTTATTTGTGTTCAGTAAAAAGTAGTTTGAACCCTCTGTACTAGTAAATAAATCATTACATGTTATTCGGACTTCCATAAAGCGAGAAAAAAATGCAAAGGGTAATGATTTCATAGAAAACTTTTTTCATTAGGAAAATATTTCACTTTACGTGGGACAAAGTGATAATTTACCACTTTTATTTCAAACGAATTTACTGCCTACAATGAAAAGAAATATTCCAATGCTAATAATATTATATAATTCATAGTGCTCTCTATAAGTAGTGTTACTTTCAAAATAAACTTCCAATTTGTTCATTTTGAAAACTAATTTATCTTAACTATTTTATTTCACTTTGCCATAAATAACCCAACTCTGTTTAGGGCTGTTGTCAATCAATATCGTTTTAAGAGAAACCGACCGAAAATGTTACCCAATCGTAACAATCGCACTAAGTAATGCAGCTTATAAATAGTAAAATGCGCTCATATTTCATTAATTGACATATATTTTTGTATTTGTATTATAAATACGCTAAAATGTAACCATTAATCTTAAAGTTGTCGTTAGATGTCTTTTTCAAGCCAAGAAAGGTTTGCTCCCTACAGACAACGAAATGCACTGTTAAACTAATAACGGATCAACAAATAAATGTAGCGCCCTAATTATTATTTTTTTTTTTTTTTTTACAATAAGAATTAGGTTTTTCCATTGCATTTCTCATTTCACAGCATTACACGAGGAAAGCTAATTTATTTATCATTTGATAAAGAAACATTATAGTGATAGATGTACTTTCATAATTATTGCTTATTAGATTGCACAATTTTGCTTAGAAATGTACTTTTTTTCTGAAAACAGTAATAACGAAGTAAAATAGAAATTTATGTTATAATTATGAAACATGTTTAATTAGTAAAAAAATAACTAATTTAGATGCTTATTATCATAAATAAATATGCAAATACATAGCCAAAATTTGTGTTAAGTGAATTATGGGTAAAATTTGGGGATAATCTGCTTGAAGGAGATCCAATCTCCTAGCCCCATACATCTCATCAGCCCAGAAGTTTCTCATTTGTTGACATGGACTCCTTTACATGATCAGAATAGACTCCTGGGGGTCAATATGAACCACTATGGGAACTACCTGCTATCACTGATAAGTACCATTTCTCTTTATAACGCAATTACGTACATATTACTTGTTTAAAAATGTGGCACCGATACACACTAAAATCTACGAGTAAATAATCTTGGGCGTTGAATAAATCAGTTTATGAATAAACTTACTCGATGATCGGGCAAACATTGACCAAACGCTTCCATTAGGATCCAATCCTTTGAGCAATTCGTCTTATATTCCTCAAACGAAATGCATCCATCACGGTCCATATCCTATAAAACGAATGTGCCCCGTTTCATCAACAAATTAACAAGTAACACGAATCAGCATACTAAGACACAGCTTACGTAGATGGAACGCTTGTACCACATGATAAAACTTGTACAAACAAAAAAAAAAGCATAAGTCCACCCCCCCCCCCTAAAAAAATCTACTATTTAGTAAAAATTGTCATTGTGATTATAATTTGACAAACCATAATAGCTACGTTGTTATGCAGAGCTACGTTGTTAATTCAGAGCTACGTTGATGCAGGCGAGACATCTCATTGTCAAAAAATTCTCTCGTTGTTAAAAAATATAGGGTCAGTTGGGGTAATTGTAAACATGGGGTAATTGTAAACAAGCTTCATAACTAAACTTGTGGTGATTTTGAAAACTTAATTGCGGGTGAGTGGTGAACTGCCAACATGGGGAAGACGTTGAGAAAGTTTCGTATGTTTTGAAACAGCTGTAGAAACGTTACCATTGTTTGAAAATGACATGGTGAAAAAAGTTGTTTAACAAAATTTAGTGATCTTACATTTTCCTCTCCAGCTCATCTACAAAAGCGATGTAAGCGGTTTCAACCATTTTTATTTGTCTAACGGAATGTTGTTAAAAACATTTCGTTATGAATTTAATCCTCCCTGCTATTTTTCATGTACAAGTTAGGTGTTTACAATTACCCCAGAAATTTCGGAATCTGGGGTAATTGTAAACACTTAAATTTATCCTATTTCCAATATTTTGGGGGGACAATAAGTTCTATATTTTGATGTAAACTATAATTTTGTGTCTATTTTACATAACTGTTGTTGTTGTTGCTAATGCCACTTGGAAATCCAAGCCCCCCTTGCAGGGCGACCATGATTTAAGGAAGCTCCTATTGATTATTATTGAGCTCCGCTAGAATGAAGTACACTTTGCTCAGAGGGGCTTAATGATTTTGAGCCAGCTCCCAGATGAGAGATCGTTGCCTAGGTTGGTCCCTGATAGGAAATTATTTCTAAATTGGTGGACTATTTGAAGCGACGATGTATTTTACAGGTACAGCTCCCTTCAGCGCACTCGGTCTCAGAGTAATCAGTCGCGGGAAGTGGTCACCCTTCCAAGCGTTGACCACGGGAAGTTGTGCTTCACTTTCAGTGCTCTGTGGGATCCAAGCTAAACGCACTGATCCACTGCGGGACAAATTTTACATAAATTTGTCACATTACTTGATTTTTTGCAAGATATTTCTCGTTAACTGATCTCAGCCCACTCCTAACATAACTCAGCGGACCACATGCGGCCTGTTGGCCGCAGTTTGAGAATCATTGTTCCGGAACTTCTTAACCCTTCAAGAAGACTGTGTATGAAACAATTTTTCATTTGCATCAACCTTATTCGAAAATAAATCACTGTTTCCAACTACCCCAGATCTCTGGGGTAATTGTAAACACACTGGGGTAATTGTACACATGAGTTCATTAGCTAACAAATAGTCATGAAGTCAAAATTTTTGTACACATTTACTAACAAGAAGTACAGTAGTGGCTACAATGCTCACAATTTTATCTCTGAATTCATTCAAGAGGTAGGGAAGGATCAAAAGTTAAAACATTGAAAAAGCGTTTACAATTACCCCAACTGACCCTAGCTCGGTGTTGACTGCTGGATTGAATTGCAAATCGACGTACAACCAGGAGAGACGCATTAAATAGCCGACGAATAAGCCGAAGGCTTCTATATAGCTCTAAGTTAAAGGGAGAAATTATTTTATTCGACGAAATGGATACGTTGTAGTAACTGATTCCAGATTTAGTTTGACCTTGAGGGAAAATTAAAGTGGAAAGTTAGTTTTCCACTTTGCTCAACGCTCAAATCAATTTTTCTTCCATAACGAGAAAGAATAAATAATTACTTTTGTCAACAGCGATGTTTACTTCGTGAAAATGCGTATTTGTGAAAGCGCTAATTCTTTAAAATCATTAATATAAATGACAGAAAAAATTTTGCAAGTGTTTTTGCGGTTTTTTTTTTTTAGTGGTTTAACGGTTTGACGTCGGAGAAATATTGTAACAAGTTTAGCTCTGTTAGAATAGCGTTGTAGATGTATGGCATAAAATCCTATGCAAAAGATGGTTAAATGGTGATTTTTTTTGGTAGGGTGGGGCACCATTTTGCATGCTCCGTAACTTTTTAGGGGGACGCCATTGCTCTGAGGCCCCTGAATAAGAGCAAAAGTTGAAGATTCATTTCTCTCGTCCGACACAGTACTCCCTGAGAAAGTTTACTGTTTTAGTAGGATTGATAATTATTGGGATTTACAATTTCAACAAAATGAAGCAAAATAGAAATTCAAATATTTATTTACTCAAGCACCTATATATATACTGTCTAAACTAAGTAATTTAATTATATCATATTAAAGATAATCAAAGAATCTTTACCATTTTCGAAAATATTAGTTCTGCTAGATCTCGAACAACATCCGGATTCACCTCTTTATACGGAGACTGAAAACAAAACAAAATAAAATAAATAATGTAATTTAATATAAAATGCTGGAATTACTCGTAATATTTCATAATTAATAAGTAAGAAGAGCTTTTTGCGAATTAAGAATTGACTTCAGCTGCAATGGAAAGAAATGTGCATGGTCAACAAAATAAAATAAGCAATTACTTTAACCGCCCGTTTATTCGCTTTACAGTGCATCTGGGAAATTAAAAAATTAATAAATAAATAAAATGAAATAAAATAAATTAAAAAAACCCCTCATTATTCGATTTTTGTAGCGTTCCTGTGCACCTAATTTTTGAAATTCTTAAAAGATTTTCTGTGCATTGCCAAGATAAACTTTTTTAAAAAAAATGATATGTTAGGTAAATTGGTAAACAAACGTAAGAAAGTGAAATTAATTTCTTGGGATAACTAATAATGGTGCAATCACACCAGCAGTGGACCAGTCGCTAGAAGCTCGGTTCCCGCAGAACACCGAAAGCGAAGCAACATCGACCGAGGTCAGTGTTTGGGAGAGTGACAACCTCTGGCGGCTGGTTTCTGTGGACCGTGTACGCTAAAGGGAGCTGGTGCACGTTAAATCCGTAGTGACTCCAGTGTCCTCCAAGTGAAACGATACCTCTGGGGGTGCCAACCCAAGGTGACGGTCTCTCATCTGGGAGTTGGTTCAAAAAATTAAGAGACCACATGACCACATTAAAAGGGGCGGAAGTCGGACTCCTGCCTGTAAGGGCCCCGTTTGAATCAGAAGCAAAGCACCCATTCTTCCTCGCTTCGCGTGTGCACACGACACCAACCAACCAGCACTCACTGACAACGACAAAAAAGTTTTTCATAAATTTTCAGCACACGTTATAGGTTCAACGTAATTTTGTACAAGTCACAAAACATGAAATGCTGTTGTTTACCGCTTGATGTGAGATGATGTAGTGTACTAATCGTTTGATGCAATCGAAATGGCTAAGTCTGTTCCGCTGTTCCGCTTGTAAAAAATACTTTAAAAGAAAGTCATCGCTTTTAGTAATTAAGATTTACTCTATTGTTATCAATTTACAGAAATTATTTTCCTTAAATCGATAAGAACTACGTAAAAAGCAAAAAAAAACCTTTTTTTTTTTCGTTTGTAAATTTCACGGAATTCGGTCAGAAGAATTTACGCATGCTCATATGAAGGAGGCGGTTTGAATCCCGTGTCGGTGTGTCAAAAGGAAAGAAAAAGAGTCAGCAAATGACTGATCAGCCAACGCTGAATGATTTTTTTTTAAAAGTCAATACTTAAGTTCTTCTTTTTGGGGTTTTCATGAAAATATTGTCTTTTCGCTAAATAAATTCATTTCATTTCCAGCAACATGTAAATTAACTCTATCTCCGGAAATCAGCAGTTTATTTATTAGTTAACGTGCAAAAATATGCATTTTTACAGCATTAAACGTTTATAGCTTACTATAATAATCCGGTTTTTGTATTCAAATCACTTTCATAGAATGAAGTTAAATCAAGTAATGTCAAAACAAAAGAAAAATAAATAAATTAATAAAATAAGTAAAGAATAAAAATTGGTTTATTTTGTAACATTTGCTTCAAGTACGTTTTGTTTTCGTATGCTTGAGAATACCGTATTTTCGTGTTCTTAAGTAAAGAACAAAATTTTTTTACGAGAATAATAAAGTATTTTTTAATATTTATTACACTTTTAGGACATTTGACTGTTAAGTATTAGTTGTTTTAACAAGCAAGCTCGATATGTCTCCAAATAGTTTTGTAATCATAAAGCATACTTAAAGTAAAATAAGAATTTTATATATTTTGCTCATGACTTAAACAAAAAATTAAAGCTAAAAATCATTTTTAAAATGCCTCTAAAATATCAGGCATTGAAAGGGCAATACTTGACAACGCTACAGATGACACAACACTTGTGAAAGTTGATCCAGGGGTTGAATGGTAGGTCCTAAATAAATATTTCCGTTTCATATATTTAAGCCCAGAATTCACAAAGAAACTAGTAGAAATTGATTTAAGGGTAATTAATATGGAAATATGCTTTGAATAAGAAATTTCGCTTGAATATAAACATTTCTTCTCCTTTAATTCGCATATGCCGAGTGGATTCTGTAAAAGTTGTTTTTCTGCTTGTACAGTGTCAGTGCGGAGAAATCTCCCGGGTCGCTGCAGGGTCTTATTCAATTTGGGTATCAAAGACTCATCATTATAAAACCTGGGTCCTTTTAGAGAAAAATAAGGTACAAGAAATGAAAGAAGTGATATTCTTCAAAATAAGATAAAATCTTTCTTCAACTCGATTTAATACTAACTTTTCAAATTATTACTTTAGAATACTTGTGTTACTTTAATATTCCATCACAAAGTCTTTAAATTTTATGCACCGTTTGTACAAATGAATGTTTTCTGCGTCAGATCGGGATCGGGGGCTGGCGTGAGTAAGAACGTGGGTGAATAATTAGAATGGGGGGAGGGGGGCGTCAAATTTACGAGTTTTGACTTCAATTGCTTTGAGTTCTATTTTTCAATTTCGGGGTATTTGGCGCGGTATAGAGCATTAACGGAAGTTTCTACGCACACATATGTTTTCATAGCAATAACTATGCCTAGATCTTTACACGCAGTAATATATTTTTTTACGAAGAAACTTTACTAGATGTCAAAAAAAGTTCAACTTAAGTCATTAGTAGCCATTTAAATATCGTTTATTTTGAATATATAAATGTAAGTAGTACTATACAAATCTCAATTACGGTAACAATTATTTTTATAAGTAAAATAACTTTTGAGAAGAATCACAGAACATTATAAAATAATTTCCACTTTAGCCCAGTTAAGATTACAAAAAAAAAAAAAAACAGCGAGACATAACAAGCGACAAATGTGAGCTCAGCACACTTCAGTATTGTCACATTACAAGGATAAAACTATGGACCCTAAAATTGTTGATTAACGTAAACAATATTGTAAAAATATCAGTATTTATTTATTAATTTTATTATTGTTTATTTGCAACTTTTCTTTTAACGTGGAGAGGAAAAAATCTGTAGGGCCCGGTCAAATTTTACCATGGATCATTATTGGCTTTGAGTCAGGGATACTTGAGGCGGTGAGAACGAACATGATCGTCGCTTTTATAAAAACCAAAACTTACAAGAATTAATTGTAACACGGATTCGAAGTGAAACCAAAACGCAAATTTGCCGCCAACTGAGATGATTTTGAAATCTGTATGTGAAGCTACATTAGTGTTGCGCAGTTGCTATGCGACAAAATCGCATTCGATTCTCCAACCAAACATCAAATTTGTCACGTGATCGGGTTGAAAACCATAGCGAAGTTAATCCGATGTGAACGAGAATCATGCTGTAAATTCCCTTTTAATTTTTTTAAAAAAGTTAAATTTGCTTCTTTCTTTCGCTTTCCCGTAAAAGTAAAAGAAAAATAATAATAAAGCATGAAAGAAACCTTAATGTATCGTGAAAATATCGTTAGAAGTCAAGAAAAGCCACAAATAAGTGAAGTAATTAAATAAAGATTGAAAAATTAAAAATTTGAAAGTAGAGTTTTGAGACTTGAAAAAAGTGTGTCTGTCGGTCTGTCACTCATTTTGTCTGTCTGTCGGTCTGTCCCCCCTAATAACTTTTGAACGAAGTGTAGGATTCGAAAAATTATTTTTGCTTTCGAAAGACTTCGATGAGGACATCTCATTTCCGTATTTTACTTTTTGATTTGAACAATTTTTCGTTCAATTTTGAATAATTCAAAAATTTCTAACATTAGCTCCTATGGGCAAAAATGAAGAAAATTATGTAAACTCCGGCACACGATGCAAGTTCCTATGAGCAAGCTTATTGGAAGAAGCCTCGGCGTGACATATTGATTTGAACAATTTTTGTTCATTTTTGAATAGTTCAAAAAAAAAATAAATTAACATAGCGCCTACGGGGAAATTTCAATCCTATATAAATCCTGATCTAACGGACCGCTTTTCTTGGAACAAACTTTATTGGAAAGTTCTTATAACGTAGAACATGTACAGATAGAAAGTTCATCCAGAGCTAACGAGCGTATTTTCCTATGAAATTTTTTGATCGGGATTTTCAAGAATATTTTTGAATTAATAAATGATTAAAGAAATAAGTGAAAGCATGAATGAACACATGAGCGCATAAATGCGCGAATGAATGAAAAAATAAGTAAATGAGGGAATAAACACATGAACGAGTGAATGAATGACTGAATAAATGAATGAGTGAATGAATATGTAACCGTCGAAAAAAGTATATTTGAAGCAATTAAGAACTAAAGCTAAACAAGAAAAAGAGAGAGAGATAGCTAGATTATAAATTTGAAGTTGGTGTCGGGAAAGTAGGCTCGTATAGTTCTAGACGGAACTTCTTGTTTAAAAATTTAATTACTATTTTGTTTAGAATCTAAGTTTTTACAGTGAATAAATATTACATTATTTTGAAGACTATAAGAAATTTGAATTATTATTCTAGAGAGATATACTGAGTGTAATCAAAATAAATTCATACATCTGTTACTGCTTCCACTAGAAGTGTTGTAACTTCCGCTCGTGAGAGTTCCATCGTGTCATTCAAGTCATAGCAATTAAAGCAAACTAAAAGAAAATTCAAGTGACGAGATTAATAAACTAAGTTATGAGTATACAATAAAAAATAATGCGCGTTAAAACTATTTTATGTATTCTGTAAACTAAATGAGCAAATTATTAAACATTAAAAAGGTATTCCTTTCGTAAAATCTGAAGTCAAAAGCGTTCTTATCTTATATCGCTGCTTTTGTCCAATACTAAGACGTGTTAAAACTTCTGTTTTAAGACAAACGCATTTAAACATTTATTTTCTGCGCTGTAATTCAGAAAATGTACCGAGAAAAGAAGTTTGTTTTAAGCTATGTAATAAAGCAATTTTCTTTTTTTTTTTATGTATCAGTGTTGGACTTGTGCTGCGATACCTGAAGATATATTAATTAACTAAAAAATAGCCCAATAAAAGAAAATCCGTTAACTTTAATTTGTGTTATGGTCCTTTCACACCAAGAACGACGAGATGCCTTGCGTCGGTCATAATTGACTGTTGGTATGGTTATCAAATCAACAGAAAGAATTAATCGGTTCCATAGTGAAATCAACAAGTCACAGTTGTCTGGGTTAAAGTTACCTTTCCTGACGCAATAAAAAAATGTCAATCATGAGTGTGTGGTTATTAAACTATGTAGAACCAATCACGCGAGCTGCAATCTTTTGTTGCAGTCGCCTGTCTCCGTCGATCAAGGTATAACTGCACCACTGTGACGGTCATAAACGAGAGATTCGCATGATAAAGTGATTTAATATCGATTGATTCTGATAATCGATTTGATTAAAAATCTAGAAACCCCTCGAGCGGTTTCAGAAATGAATTAATGTCTGGAATCTCAGAATAGAATAAACCTTTGGAGTACTTTAAAGTATGCCTCTGGATTATGCCCATATGACTACTCTATGTATTGAGTACACAGAATATTTCACATAATTTGTATTTTAGAAGAGCTCTGGTAAATCTATAGATATAAAATCTTTTCTTACATTGCAGTTTTTCATCCTCTGTTCCATGCAGCATTATGGCTGACATACGGATGAACTCCTCCATGTCGATTTTACGATCTTTCTTGGTATCAGCAGTGTAGAAAACTATAAAGAAAATGGAAACATAATAAAAGAATAGTTCAGAAGGAATGATTTAATTTTTCCAATTCGTCGACAGGGTGACGCAGTGGTTAAGCGTTTGCCTCTTACGCCTAAAATAAAGAAATCAGTAGATTTTAAAACATTTATTGTGTTATAGTTATTGAAAAATGACATTAGTATATAGTCTTGATAAATAAAAAAAAGTTAAAAAAAGTACTATTTTTTTTTAAACATTGTTTTAAAGTTTGCCTGAACAGAAACAGATTTTAAAGTTATAATATTGTATTTTATACTTATTATAGCTTACAAAATATAAGTGGAAATTGTTGAAATTTAAAATTTTTTCATTCAAAAACTAAAATTTTAGCGTAAATGTCGTATTGGCAAAGTTTTGTGGCTTACAGAAATGTATTTGAAGTAATCTATCAGATTTGTTTGTTTTCAAGTACGAAATTCGGGCAATACAGCTTAAATTACATTTCGTGTACTTTTTCCAATCCCTGCATTAAAAACTTGCTGGTAGTCGGGTACTGCATGTCAAGGCACACATGTATTCCATAGTACAAGGGAGGGAAATCCTTTACAAGAAGGTTTTGGCAAGCACTTTAAAATACACTTGTTTCTTTGTTCATGCTTCTAGGACTCAGACTAGGACTTTCAGAAGTTAACTTATAGAAAAAAAAAGAACTTCAATTTCCAGTAAATTTTTCTTATCTATCATTATAACTTGAATTTTGGAAATTTTTCTCTGTGAGTGTCCCTTAAATAGAGTGTCCCTTATTCAGAGGTAAATACATTGCAGTCCCTATTCAAAGGAACTGGGACCAGAAAAAGTGTCCCTTAAGTAGAGGTGTCCCTTAAAGGAGGTTTCACTGTACTAAAACATTGACTTGAGTGCTTTCAAGAATATAAATTTTGAGTTTATAAAGTGTGTTTAGCTATTAATAGTCGGTGGATTTTTTGAATGGCAAAAATCGGCAGCGTCCATGTCGTATGATTACTTAAGTAGGGCCATTCCATTGTGACGGGTGTGACTCCCAGACATGAGTTTTAAAGCTTAATTTATATTTTTGGCAATAAATTATTTATAAATAGCAAATTTTTTTTAAAAACTGTGTTTACCTTTGCATTTGCTCTAATGACTGTGCAAAAATAAAACTGCGGGAGTTTTTAATCTTTTAAAAATAAATTTTAAAATCTTGTGACGGGTGTGACTTTTCCGGACATGACTTTTCACTTGCTTTCATATTTGCTAAAATTCCTGTGTTTCAACATTGTAGCATTTTTTTCCTATTTAAGGAGATTTAGATGAAACTTTACATATATTTTTTATATTAAATTTTAAATTTTTTAACATTTCGGAATTTTTTTTTTGCAATGTGACAGGTGTGACATAAATGTGACGGGTGTGACACTGTGCCAATTTCACATTTTTGAGAAGAATTTTTTTAAAAAGCAGTAATTAGTACACATAGTAAACTTGACAGCAACCAATATACACTTACATTTTATTAGAATTAAGAGATATACACATATATACATCTGATTTAGAACTAACAGTGACCTCTACTCGTCACAAGGGCTGGTGGAGCAACTTTCTCAATGATGACAGATATTTTTCCAGTGGAAATTTCAGTCATTTTCTGGCCAAATCCAATAGGATCCACTAGCCTGCATATATTTTAAATTTACTTATTCAAAAACTATGATCTCTTCACCATCAGAATCTGTTTCACCACTTAAAGCTGCTAAAAACATGTTACATAGTTATGAGATAAAGTTATAGTTAAAAATTTGAAACTAGATTTTATAGGTACTAGGGTACAGTTAAGAATATGTAGAAAAATCTATTTTTTTTCCTTTGAAAATGTATTATGAGCCAAAAAAAAAAAAAAAAAACTTCAAAATAGCTGCGAAACATCAAAGTTATTCAATTATATCAAATTATATTAATAATAATAATTATTATTATTTTAACATATTGCCCCAATTCTTTAGAAACAAGTGCTTTAACTTTCTGTTCCATTAATGAAATATTTTAAAACTATCTTAAATGGTGTCACACCCGTCACAATCACTTAGTCACGCCCATCACAAGTTTTTGTCACATCCGTCACACCAAAATTTTCACAGAAAATAAAAATTTAATGACATTTGAATATTTTATACTTATTCACACTTGCACTAATTAGACTTTCAGAAACTTTCGGGTTTTTCCATGGATTAATGCATTTGCTAGGGTATGTAAAGCATATTTTCTGTGACGGGTGTGACAGAGAGACATTATAAATAAATTTGCATTTATAATAAGATTTAATGCATATTTATGGAAGATTAAATGCTCTACAAGAGAGACAAAGGTCATAAATTGTAATATATCCACATAGAATGAAATTGGTGTTGTATTAAATATTATTTCAGAGTGAATGAAAATACCCAATTTTTCCTAATCGAACGTGTGCTACAATGCACAAACTTTAAGCCCCCCAAAATAATAAAAGGATTATTTTTGTGAAATATTTCTTTACCTTTTCATAAACCTCATATCATTACTTTTAATTTGACATATTATTTGAAGCAATACAATAATTTTAAAATTTCAGCCCTCATGTCCACTTTCTCATGGAATTGCCCAGTATCTATTTGACTTGGGTACTGTCAGCGAAATTCAATTCCAACAAAAACCTGAGTGCCAAGTTTGCCAGAAACGACCGTCGGGGTAGTTGGTGTCACTAATAAACGGGGGCCAAGTTCCATAGCACATCCTTTAAGCATAGTTGTAGGAGTGTGCAACGTTCTTCATTTCATTTAAAATACAATTTAATTTCTTTAATACTTTATTACAAACTTGGCGAATGTTATTCGCAATAATATTATTGTTTTTAAGAGAGCTTTTTTTAAAGGGTGGTTATAGCGGCAGTTACTTGTTTGGACCTAAGTAGAGCAGGTTTTGATTGACGTATGTTATTTATGCTTCGAATATATGTTATATAGACCACGGGGAGAAGGAAACTTTGCAATAGGAAAATAATACTTCCAAATTTCACCACCAGGTGAGGTGGCTTCTCTATTAATTGCAGTTCTGATCGCCAAGTTTGTTATCTTAAAATTAATTAGACTATTTTCATAGCTTTTCTGATTATAACCCAGTATTTACATTTCATTTAATTATTATAAAAGAAATTTATTAATTATTGCAATAGTTATAGTGTTTTATTTAATTCTGTGACAAAATAAAGCTTTTTGTATCTAATTTGTTTCTTGCTCTTCATGCGCCTCCTACTCACATGGGTATAAAAACTTCAAGTAATATTTCATGATTACAGATCTTTTCGCCTGGTCCATACGACTATTAGGACGACCTCTACGTAGGTTCAAATAGCGTGTAACTTTCATTACAACCATCCTATACATATCTATGGAAATGATCCCAATACAATGATGTCGAACTGTTTAATTCTCTATTTCGCAGCATTTTTGAGCTCTGACATAAAACATTAACATCCATCTCTGACGAAAACTTCAAAACTGAATCATAAAGCCTCTAAAAGAAAAAAAGGAAATATATATATATTTTTTCATGTTGAGACGAGTAAATGGTCTCGCACATACTAAAACCACCTGCTTATGAACAAAAATTCGTTTTGAAATAATCAAGGTTAAATAAAAACAAGTAAACTTTAAGGGAAGGGGGAAACGATATTTTCAACTTCGAGAAAAAACTACGAACAAATATTTCATAGGAAAGAAGTTAAATGAAGAAGCCTGTACAATAACGGGCGTTCCGGTAAGTATGAATAAATTTTTACAGCTCGCGAGTAAAATACTGTAGAGCAGCAAAAGCGACGGAACGTTTGGTTCCACTTCAAGCAAATCTCAAAGCAATTTTCCCTACAGCGCAAGAAAGCAGAAATAAACCCTTTTCAAAGTTAAGGGAGAACGAAAAACTGATTGATTGGTAACAAATCTATCTACACATCACTCACACCATGGAAGACTTAACTTTTTTAAGTAGGATAGATTAACTTACTTCTTCCCATCAAAAACTCTTCGGTGAATCCAAATAAATGGTTCAGTGCTACAGAGAAGGTAGTCAGATCCATATACGATTTTTCAACAAGATATTTTTTGTAAATTTTTATCAATCGTTGGAGTTCTTGAAGATCAACTGGAAATAATAAATATATTATAAATTGAGATAAAAATAAAACACAACTAAAGCCAAATTTAAGCCAGTCACTCAAAATTCAACACATTTTAAAAATTTAAATTAAAAAAAAGCAGAACAATATTTGAACGAAAAATCGTTATTTAGACTGACATGTAAACAAACTTTTAATAGAGCACAAAACTGTGTTGACAATATGTTGAAATCATCATACGTTTTCAAACTTCAAAAATACTGTACAAATAGGTAATATCCAAAAACTTTTAACTGGGGCAGACATACAAGGAAAAGGTATTGGGTGCAAATTGAATTTTGAAGGTGATTGTATACTTTAAAAACTTTTTGCCTAAAAATACATGAGAAAATTAAAAGCAGGACACTACAACAAAACCGGAAACAAGAAGTTCCGTCTAGAACTATACGAGCCTACTTTCCCGTATACATCAAATTCAAATTTATAATCTAGCTATCTCTTTCTCTCTCTTTCTTATTTATCTTTAGTTCTAATTATTGAAAATATACCTTTTTCAACGGATAATACATATTCATTCACTCACTCATTCATTCTTTCATTTATTCAGCCATGCATTTATTCATTCATTCGTTACCTCATTCAAGTGTTTATTCATTCATTTACGCATTCATGTATTTATTCACTCATTTATTTATATTTTCATTTATTCAATAATTTATTCATTCATTCTTTTCCTCATTCATTTATTCATTGATTTATTCTTTCACTCTTTCATTTATTCATTCATTCTTTCATTATTTCACTCATTGAGTCACTGAGAAATATCCTTGAAAATCCCGATCAAAAAATTTCATAGCAAAATAGGCTCGTAAGTTCTGGATAAACTTTCTGTTTCTACATGTTCTACGTTATAAGAGCTTTCCGATAAAGTTTGTTCCAAGCAAATCGGTCCGTTAGATCAGGATTTATATAGGGTTGAAATTTCCCCGTAAGCTCTGTGTTAATTTTTTGAACTGTTCAAAAATGAACAAAAACTGTTCAAATCAATATTTCACGCCGAGAACTCCTTTCAATAAGCTTGCAATAGGAACTTGGCTCTTGTGCCCAGAGTTTACAGAATTTGCTTCAATTTTGTCCATAGGCGCTAATGTTAAAATTTTTTGAACTGTTCAAAATTGAACAAAAAATTGTTCAAATCAAAAAGTAAAATATAGAAATGAGATGTCCTCGCCGAGATCTTTCGAATGCAAAAAGAATTTTTTGAATCGGACAATTCGTTCAAAAGTTATTAGGGGGGGACAGGACAGACCGACAGACAGACAGACCGACAGACAGACCGACAGACAGACCGACAGACAGACAGACCGACAGACAGACAGACCGACAGACCGACAGACACACTTTTTCCCCATCTCAATACCCTACTTTCAAATTTTTTATTTTTCAATCTTTATTTAATTACTTCACTTATTTTTGACTTTTCTTGATTTTTAACGATATTTTCACGATACATTAAGCCTTCTTTCATGCTTTATTATTATATTTTTTTTACTTTTACGGAAAAGTAGGCTAAAAAGGGAAAATACAGAGCATAACAGACGGACAACACTCTGTAAATTGACAGCAACAGGTACTGTACCGCAGTAGCGGTAGTATGCTGAATTACTGTTTCTGGTACACAAAGTCGAAGATGAGTTCAGAAACTGAACCCATGCTGTTGTGATTCCTGTGTCTTAAATCGCTCGGCCAAAGTTATGCTTCTTGCTGCTGGGAGCATGGGTGATTCTCAGCGAAAAGAAATTTCCGGAACTTCACAAAGTTTTCGGACAAAGTATACACCATTAATTTAAATTAAAAATTACATGCCTACTTAGGTGGACATGCCCCCCTCCCCAACACTCAACACATACATACTGTTCATTTTCGTTTCGCAAGGTCGCGCGGTTCCACTTCAGAAAGAGGTGATAGGGTTCGTGGATGGGCACAAGCGTGCACTTCTTATCTCATAGTTTTTTTTCTTTTTCTTTTTCCTCCTCAATGTTCCTATAATTTCCTATTTTTGTTTAGTCTGTTTCGTTTAATGCGAGTCCAAATGAATGGCGCTACCAAAATACTTTTTGCGGGGATTTTGAGTTTCTTTGCTTCATGCTCAGAGTAATTTTAATAGATAATATTTTTTATCATTTTTTTAAAAGTTATTATTTTTTTAACGTGATAAAAAAGTAAAAAGTGAAAAAAAATGGAGTACTGGAGCGCAACAAATTTCTTTGCTCCGGCTACGCCCCAAAAGTTGGAGCAAAATTTCGTTGCTTCACTGCTCCATGCTCCTGCTCTACGATCCGCCCCAGATCCCTGTTTTATTTGGGGGGGGGGGGGATTGTACCTATTTTTTTACCATATGGAAGTTTTTACTGTAGTTGGGGAAAGGCGAAAAAGAAGGGAAAATAACGTAAATTTCTTAGAGTAATAATCTACAACCCCTTTAAAATTCTCATATTTTAAAGGAATTAAAATCCCTCCGCCCCTCCCCTTGCCTACAATTTAATGCTTTATTGAATAAAATAACTTTGTTTTTACCGACATGCTTTCATAACTTCTCTTGAGCAGGGACAGTAGTGTCCGCGGGGGGAGGGGCGGGGGATCATGGTGCAAGTTGCGCCATCAGAATTTTTGAGGAAAATTTTTTTTCGGAAGATAATTATTTGCTGTATGAACCGGATTCCTGATATCCCACAAATTTTTAAATAACGGGAATCTGATTCTGCCATTGCGGGAAATATCCGGCAATCCGGCATGCGAAATTTGATTATTAAAATTTAGTTAACTAGCATGATTTGAAAACGTATCTAAATTACTACGTATTTGCAAGTTGTGGGCTGTGCGGTTTCGGTATTAAAAATATGTACAGAATTTACAGGCTTCAAAAATTAGAGCCGGTTATTCGGTATATGTTCGTTAGGCAAGGGGATATTGAGAATACAGTACACGGAAAGTCATTGAACTGGATAGGAGAAGCGCAAGGCCATAGCCGGAAAAAATTTTCGGGGGGGGGGGGGGGGCAAACTTTGAAACACTTTTGTTGAGGAAAGTTTCAGGGAGGAATATGTGCTAAATTGCGAAAAGTTTTGGGATTTCGGGGGGGGGGGGGGGTAAGAGCCCACGCCCCCCCCCCCTCTGGATACGACCTTGGGAGGAGGAGGACCGCTGATCAGGGATTTGGAGCAGCCCACTTTTTTGAGTCACTCTGCTCCAACTTATAAATAAGTGATCCGGCACCACTCCAGGTCCGCGCTGCGCCGTGCTCCAAACAATTAAACAGATTGTATTATTTATCTCCTTTTTTAAGTTAATTAATTTTATTGTCTAATAAAAAATTTAAATAACTTAAAAAAAACGATCAGTGGAGCACAATAAACTTCTTTGCTCCTGCTCCATTTCAGTTTCCAAGCAAAATCTCATTGATCCACTGATCCGCTCCATATCTATGCTCTTGAGTAAAAAAGAACAGTTTTGAAAAGATTCCAAATCATCATTGTCAGAGCGAGGGGCACGGGCACCCATTATGCCTAATTCTGGTTGAGCCACTGATACTCCGGTAACTCACATAAAACAGGCCAGTAAAATTTCCGGGGTTTCAGTTCGCACCATTAAAAGATAATAAATATTTGAAGTTCAAGTTGAAATTATTTATTAAGAAAATGCATCGCGGCAGCATTGCTGAAAAGTTTTATATAATTTTCCAAGACCCGCTTAGAAAGGGAAATAAAAAAATAAACCAATGAAAAAAAAAAAAAAAAACATCCGCACAAACCCACGCCCGTTAGGCTGAATTAATATACGAGAAAAAAAGAAAAGGAAAAAACAAAACACTCATCGTAACGTCTCATATCAACCTATCTCCCCTATTTCGATAAAATCGAAGCAGACCTGGCGCATGCGCAAATTCTTTCATGGCTCTACCAAAATATTACGAACAGTACATGTATATTTATATATACGCTCAAAAAAATGCTTTAACCCTTTATAAGGCGGTGGGAAGTATGCTTCCCACCTAATTCATCAAGTTTTAGATGTTTATAGTAAGCTATTTTACCCTTTCTGATTGGTAGAATCTTGCAAAGACGCTGGGAAGCATATTTACCACCACATGCATCAATATTACCATATTAAAACATTCCCCCCCCCCGGGGGGGGGAGAGGGTACAAAAAATCATGTTAATCTTATTTAATGTCCTATATGAATTTCTTCTTTGAAACGAACCAAAATCCGAAAAATATTTTAATATACCGATACTACAAAAAATGGCCCTATAAAGGATTAAGTAATAACTACGAGTAGATGAAAGGTCGAATATTAATACCAAAAGTCTTTCTTTTTCCCCCGGAAACGTTATTATCGTATTGTATCGAAAGTTTCTCAAAGTAGTACAAAATATTTTGCTTGTCTGAAGGAAGAAAGAAAAGTACAGATATTATTCGACAAAGAAATCTTGAGATTAATAAATTGATAAATTTTCGTAAATGTTGGATTAGAATCACCCCTGCATGGAAGTTAGGCTGCTCACTGGCTACCTCTGTAATCGAGGTAGCGGCTCACTAGGGATCATTCATAAATGATGTCACGCTTCGAGGGGAGCTCGTGAAATTGTGTCAAAGTGTGACAAGGGAAGGGAAGGGGGTAACAAGATGTGTGACATCCCTGCTTACGCAACGTAGCGTGGCATGTTACAAAGGGGGGGGGGAGGGGGTCCGTTGAAGTGTGACATTTTGTGACAAAGGGAGAGAGGGGGTCAAATAGGTGGGAAAAAAAGCGTGACATCATTTATGAACGGTTCCCTAAAGCTGAAAATAAAAGGTATGCCAACAATATACTATAATGCATTCGTTTGCAATTTTAAAACTAGCAGTAACCACAGATCTCTAGCTTTAGTTTTCGTGAAGATGTTCTACTGAGAAACTTGATTAGTAGGAAAACATTACAATTTTATCTAGAAACTTGCTCGTTTGGTTTTACATAAGTTTGTCACGAAACTTTACAGCAATACACAGCTTCCTTTTCGTATTTTTACAGAAATTTTCTACAGTGCACGGGACATCGAAACTAGCTAGATGTTTTGCCAAGGTGGCAAGAAGCTAAAATACATGTTTTGGCTAATAATGTTCCGCTTCGGTTGTCGCTGTGAAAACACTGTTGTATTTTCCAAAACCAGAGCAATTCAGGTTTTGAGAAATAGTCATCCACACTAGGCGGTACTTATCGGTTATGCGCCTGACATTAGGGACGGTTTTAGATTTAGAAATGTCGCCAACATGCTATTCAAATATAATATAACATTGCTTTGTATATACTTCATTTGGCGATGTTTAAGGAGCAAGTAATGTAGGGCCGATAAGTACCCAATAGACGGCAGCAGTCAAAATGTTGCATAATTATTGAATGTTTATCACTAAATTTACATTTGGCGAGAATTACTCCCACTTCTCGACGGGTATTCGAAATCGAAAGGAAGGGGGAAAAAAACAAACAAAAATTGTGAGGTGCTGTTTGAATGACTTAAAAATAATGAAAATCTTCAACACCAAGGTAAAAGTCAGAGAGCGAACAGTTTGCAAAAACTGTTGAGATGTAAAGCTAATGAAGATTTGTCTTATGCAGGATTATTTTGCCATTATCACCCCTTAAAAAAAAGATATTCCTTTGCAATATTCTTTTTAATCAGAATAATTTCATTTAGGAATGATGCTAAATGTACACTTGTAAACTGGTGAAAGGTTGAAAATTTAGCTGGATAGTAGGAATTATTTTCGTCATCCCTCCTTTATCAGCAGACGGCTGAAATTCGCGCAATCGTCAAATTTTCGGCGATAATCGTTTAGTTTTATAATACTGGCAAGGCAGAAAAATAAATAAATAAAAAAAATTGGCGCCAACTTTTGGCACAAAAAGTTTTGGTCGATTTTTTTCAGTTATCGGAATTTTACTGATTCGTCTATCGCGTGTAACTAAGGCCACTATATATATATATACTGGATGATGCAAAAAATTCTTGACTTTAATTTGACAAAATACTGAATGCTGCCAAGAACAAAAAGTCTACCAGAAAATTAACCAACGAAACAAAAGCAAATTATTTAAATACCACTTACAATGAAGTTCTTTGGAAAGTTTTTCCATCAGCTGAATTTCACCTAATTTAGTCAAACTACCATCTTTCCAGTATAACGGATGGATATCCATTGGAAGATATGGGCCACGGAGCACAAAAACTGAGTTATTATATATATAAGTAATTCGCGAAACTTTCAATCGTAGATAACGATGTCGATTTCAAGCTTGGTATTTTTAGTTTCATTATTTTGACTGCTGCCAGTTATAATAATTCAATAAGCAATAATGACGTAACACAGTGCTTCCACGGGCCTCACAGAGTTTGTATCAGATTTTGGAGCAGAGAAAAATGAGTTTTCGTATCAGTTAGGAGCAGAAAAAATGGGCTTTTGTATCAGTTTGGAGAAGAAGAAATTTTGTATCATTCTGGGAGCAGAAAATATCAACTTTGTACTATTTTTAAAGTTTTTTTTTCTTCTAAAAACTTATAGGGGCTGTTTTAAATCAATGTACAGTAAAACCTGCCACATCCGGATCAATGTGGCGACCGACCGGTCCGGATATGAAAAAATCCGGATATCAAGACTATTTCAAAATATGTAGTTGTAAACAGGACTGAGACTATGCTGAAGCACATAGACGTTATGTACATTTTACAAAAAGTTACACATTACAGTTATAGTATTCGAACGAAAATTTACTTTAAATTGAAAAGGAACATAACTGAAACAAAGTTTTTACTCACAGAATAACATTAGTTTTTGAAAAAGCTAGTAATTTTCTGCTGCTTTCCACACTGTACACGTTTTTTTTTGAAGCCATGTCTCTCATCCTTTTTAAGAGCATCACGTCACTTGCACAAGTATCTTCTTGGCTTTGAGGTAGCACAGCAGAGCCGCGAACGACTTGAATGCTTCAGAGTGGCTCATCATGACCAGCTTTTTGTCAGTGCTTTCATCCCCTTCGTTGTCTGAGTTTTTATCATCATTCTTGCACACCATGTTCAATATATCGCCGTCTGTTAATTCGTTCTGTTCGTCTGCACTCAACCATTTGTTAACATCGTCGTCCTTCATTTTTTCACATCCTGGCAGGTTCTTTACCAGTTCAGCAATCAGCAATTACCAGTACACTAACAGGCAATAAATAAATTCTAATTCTAATTCGTCGCACAGTTCGAAAGAAATAGTACTTTGACTTTTGCTTACTCAAAAATATTTGTTCCGCGAGCCGTCTGGATATGGAGAGGTCCGGATGTGGCAGGTTTTACTATATTTTCATATGTAAAGGCTAAGAGCAGTTTCAAATCTCCAAAATGATGGGAAATGTAAAAGGCAGTAATCATTTAAAAACTAGATTAACTGGATTATTTTTATATTTCTAAAGAAATTATTAATATCCAAGTAAAAAAGTGAGATTAAATAACCTATAGCTACTATAGACATTGTTTTTTCAAACTTTTCTCCAGAAACAGATTATTAAAGAAAGTTTTTTCTTCTTTTTCTAATAGTTAAGAATTGCTATAGCTGGAAGAAGGCTTAAAATTTATCGTCTTCTTTTTTTTCTAAAATCATGTATTTCACTAGAAGTTTTTCCTTTTCTTAATTGCTAAAACAAACTAATACGAAAAGTTCAATTAAGCTATTTATCTTTAATTAAAATTTGAAATAAATTGAATATAAGTTCCTGTTTTATTAAAAAAATTTTGAAGTCGACTACTACCCTGTGATTTGCTACCTGCAGTAATATTTATTATTTTTCTGATTAAGAAATATTCCTTTAAATTTCAATCCTAACCCTCACTGAAATGCTTTGAAACTGATTAATGACACCAAAAGTAAATTGCTGACTTTCATAATTTTGCTGTGAGGAAATTAAAGTTTCAAATTATATTTTTCAGTTTTATAGTATAAAGGCAAAATGCATTTCTTATTATATGTTAATAAGTTAACGTTCAATGATTTATTTACTTTTTTCCAATAATTAATTATTATCTGTTTCAACAATTAAATAAAATGCAATAATTACAATTAAATTTCAGGAGTTCTAGGTTTACAGTAATTGGTTTCAAAAAGTAGCTACATTGAATTAAAATTTAACTAAGTTTTTAATTAAAATAAAAATAAATTGTATTTATTTACTTTGAGAAGAAACATTATTAATAATTGAAAATAAAATATACGATTTTTGTGGCAGATGCAAAAAGATTGCAGAACGCATGCGTTCCTTTGCTTTCACGTGGAAAGTAGGCTTCAGGAATTTTAAAGAAACGTTATAATGGACTAGCAACGTTTTAAACATCTGTTCGGTTATTGATTTTTCCCGTTGATTATTATTTCCTAAATATTATAAAATACAAAGTGTACCGGGAAAAAAAAAAGCTTTTTCTTTCGTTTTTTAAAATCTATTTCAAGAAAAAATTACAAAATAAAATATTTTTAAAATAAAATAGTATTATAAGAGGAAAGATTTTTCTCTCTATAATAATAAATTATTTTAAATGGTCTCACTTTTTCTGCTACAAGCGTGGGAAACATCACTCATTCTGCTCAATTTTCTCATCCTTATTTTATGTTCTTAAAAAAGGGAAGAGCTAATTATTATTGATAAACTACTTCATAGATCAAATATTGGTTGTTTAAAGGGAAAATGTAACAAACAATGTTGATTTTGAGATGAAAAAAATGTAAAATCTAAACAATTTTCGATTTCCTCCCCAAAAATCGCGATTCGGGGGAAATTTCCGAAAAAACGCATTTTGTAGCAGAAAAATAGTTTTGGTGCAGTTTTGCGCAAGTGGCGCAGCCGGGGATGCCTTGCGTAATATGAAACCAGCCATTATTATAAATGAAGATCCTGCATCAGCACGAATAATAAAGTATAAACCTTAATCAACAGTCAGAAGGAGACGAAACTTAGCTTCCTTTCAGAAAAAAATCGCAAGTATTCCTTCTATATTTCATCTTGAGTACTAAAACATTTTTGCGTTCATTAAATAAAAAACAAAATAAAATATATTATTAAACAAGAAGTTCCGTCTAGAACTATATGAGCCTGTTTTCCCGTATACAGCAATATCAAATTGATAACCTAGCTATCTGTCTCTCTCATTTAGCCTTTAGTTCTCAATTATTTCAAATACTTTTTCCTTTTCAACGGTTTATATAGATTCATTCAGTCATTCACGTACTCATTTATTCATTCAGAAATATCCTTAAAAATCCGTATCAAAAAGTTACAAGAGAAAATAGGCTCGTTTAGGTCTTGATGAACTTCGTATCTGTACATGTTCTACGTCATAAGATCTTTCCGATAATGTTTGTTCCAAGCAAATCCGTCTGATAGATAAGGATTTATATAGGATTGAAATTTCCCCGGAACCATTAATGTTATTTTTTTTTAACTGTTCAAAATTGAACGAAAATCAAAAAATTTTTCACGTTGAGAGCTCTTTCCAAGCATGTTCAGGATATTATGACCAGGATTTATAAACTTTGCATCATACTTCATAATAGGCGATAATGTTAAGACTTTTTTAACTGTTCCAAACGTAACTAAAAATTGTTCAAAAAATGGGGAAATAAGATGTCCTCCCCGAAATCTTTCGAATGCAAAAAAAAAAATCTTTAGAATCGTACATATACGTCAAAAATTATTAGGGGGGGGGGGGGCGGCAGACAGACAGACCGACAGACACACACATTTACCCCATCTCAAAACACTGCTTCAAATTTTTTTATCTTTCAATATTTATTTATTTTCTTAACGCATTTTTGCCATTTTCTTATTTTTAACGCGATACAATAATCTTTCTCTCATTCTTTTTAAAAAACTTTTACGGGAAAATAGGCGAAAAATGAGCAAAATTGTTTAAATTTGAACAAAAAAGAAAAAAAAAAAATCCTGGCGAAAAGAGCTTTAAAAAAAAGCTCCCCCCCCCC
The DNA here is from genome assembly GCA_038502835.1 of Octonoba sinensis. NCBI lineage: Eukaryota > Metazoa > Arthropoda > Arachnida > Araneae > Uloboridae > Octonoba > Octonoba sinensis. The sequence continues at coordinate 6,683,206 of CM076606.1, read as the reverse complement.
CCCCGACAACATTTCAATTTAAGATCCAAAAAATGTAATCCCGATACCACTACCGCGTGAAAACCTTTTATTAGCCTACTTTCCCGTAAAAGTAAAAAAAAATAATAATAAAGCATGAAAGAAGGCTTAATGTATCGTAAAAATATCGTTAAAAATAAAGAAAAGTCAAAAAAAAGTGAAGTAATTAAATAAAGATTGAAAAATAAAAAATTTGAAAGTAGGGTTTTGAGATCGGGAAAAAGTGTGTCGGTCGGTCTGTCCCCCCCTAATAACTTTTGAACGAATTGTCCGATTGGAAAAATTCTTTTTGCATTCGAAAGATCTCGGCGAGGACATCTCATTTCCATATTTTACTTTTTGATTTGAACAATTTTTTGTTCAATTTTGAACAGTTCAAAAAATTTTAACATTAGCGCCTATAGGTGAAAATGAAGCAAATTATGTAAAATCTGGGTACAAGATATAAGTTCCCATGAACAAGCTCACTGGAAGAAGTTCTTGGCGTGAAATATTGATTTGAACAATTTTTGTTCATTTTTGAACAGTTCAAAAAAATTTAACATACCGCCTACGGGGAAATTTCAATCCTATATAATTTCTGATCTAACGGACCGATTTGCTTGGAACAAACTTTATCGGAAAGCTCTTATGACGTAGAACATGTACAAATAGAAAGTTCATCCAGAACTAACGAGCCTATTTTCTTATGAAATTTTTTGATCCGGATTTTCAAGAATATTTTTTAATTAATGAATGATTAAATGAATAAGCAAAAGAATGAATGAATAAATGAGTGAATAAATACATGAATGACTTAATAAATAATGATTGAATGAATATGTATTAACCGTTGTAAAAGGTATATTTGAAGCAATTAAGAACTAAAGCTAAACGAGAAAGACAGAGAGAGAGAGATAGCTAGATTATAAATTTGAATTCGGTGTATACGGGAAAGTAGGCTCGTATAGTCGTCTAGACGGAACTTCTTGTTACTTTACCAATGCTAGCCGCTTCGCAAAAAAAGTTTTCAATGTTAAAGTATAGACGACAGCAGGGAAAATCCAAGAGGGGGAAAAAAACCCGAAACACTCTTTCGTATTTGAACGCTATTTACACTAGAGTCACATGAAATATGTCATTTTATTAGGAATAGTGTACTCTATAAAACTATGTTCTTAGAATTTTGTTAAGGGGTCGTCTTCATATTAAAATGAGCATCAACTTTAAATTTCAATGACAGTCCCCTTCTATATGACATCTTTCTGTTCAGCACCTTCTATACCAATTTTCGCGTAATTCCATTCACCTGTTGCTTCATAATTAAACTGAGAAAAACACGTCTCGCAATGTTAAATCGTTTGTGATATTTTTGCATATAATATCTAAACTGCCTTGGGTATGGCAAAAATTTTTTTTTACATAAAATATAAACTTACCCAACAATAAAAATGTTGTTTTAATGGTCAAAAATATTAATAATTTTTATGAATTTCGAAATTAATTTTTGAAAAAATAATGACCTGAAACCATATTAAACTTTAATGGAAAATAAATCTAAATAAACTTTTATAAGAGTAACCAATGTTTCAGCTGACAATGTGCAGTAGTTTTCATGCTACACTTAAAAATTCATTTTACCAGGGTTCATACAAGATTTGCTTAATAAAAAATAAGGACTTTATAAGGACTTTGTCAAGGTAGAAAATAAGCAGTGTTAGCGAACATATATATCGTGACATTTAAAAACTTATCATGATGTATTTTTACCAAGCTATGAACTCTGCATAGAATTCTTATTAAATGTATCTTAGACACTCCATTGACTCACTTCTAAAAAGCTTGTGGTAAATGCAAAATATTGAAAAATTTAAAACTGAAAATTCTACAAAAAAAAAAAAAAAAAAAAAAACGCATAAACCAGTTGAACAAATGGGAAAAAGAATTATGACTATAAAGAATTTAAAAACGAAAATAATGAGAAAATCTTCCTTCTCCTTAAAATCATATATTTCTTCTTTACATACAAATGGAAACAATATTACTTAAAATTTGTAAAATTAAGTATGATACCTATAAACAATACATTATTTTTCCATTACATGTTTTAATTTGTGGGATGTTAAGATTGTCATTTTCTCATGATCATGAACAAATCAAAATTATGAAGAAATATAATATTTGATTCTCATTATACTATGAAAACTTTTTAGCTTGAGTGAAAAGAAAACTTTGTTATTTGTGAAAAGATATTGATACCATTGCTGTTATTAGTATAATTTTAGCAGAAGTAAATTTGCACTAGCAAAATAAAGGTTATGTAAATGCTTTAGTTATATTTATCATAAAAAGCAAATATTCATATAAACATCACATTTCCCAACATTAATTACAAGACAAAGTTACTATAATTTCAAAATAATTTTGTTACCAGATTTACCAAACCAGTCCTTTTGAGTGTTTCGAAGCTTCCATTTAGCATGATTTGTTAATAATTATAGTGCAACTTTCAATTGCATTGGCTTTTCCTAATGTAGGACAAGTTAAGGTGACCGAAAGTTTTATTATAATGAGTAGCAACTTGATGTAAAATGAAAGTTTAGAAATGGTTGAAAACGGCCCGGTAAATAGTGTTAAAGGAAGTGAAATCAATAGCTAATTATTTCTATCCCATATGAAATATCACTAACTATAAGGAGTTTACAAATTGAAAAACTAAAAATGAAAATTAATGAAAGCATAAGAATTGAACAAAAACTTTTCAATTAAGAGTCAATCTTTTTCTTCTTTTCATCTATTTTCCTACATAAATTAAATTTCCTCGCTTTTTTCCTTTGATCTTTTTCTGTAACTATTAGATTTTATAAACAATTGAACATCTTTTGCTGCTTCTGCTTTTTCGGCCAAATCCTCTGCCATATTTTCTAACGGATTTCTCCTTTTAAATACACCTTTTCTTTTGCTTTAAAAAATATATGTCATCAATTATTCTTTTTGGTTTCATTTTCGCAGAGGCAGACTGTTAATACTGCCTTTGTTCTGTTAGATGCTGCTCATATTTTATTCTGGAGGACGCCACCGACCTTCTTCTTTCCTCAGTTATAACCACTTCATGTAGGAGATCAATGTTCTTCCAACTTTCAAATATGATTTATTAGGTTGGAATTTACGAAAAATATTTGAATAAGACAGAAATGGATAAAAGTAGTTATTGCCTGCATCAGTCATGGCTTTTGTTACTTCAATAAATAGGATAATTCTTTGTTTTAATCCTGCCTGTAGTCTTCCTTCCTTCACCTATTATCACCTAACTATGCAGAAAGCGCAGAAAATTGTAACTGGATTAATGAACTTCTAAGATCAAGAAGAGGCACTATCAAAAACCTTTGTCTTATTTTTCCTCAAACTTAACAATTATTTTATAATATTGGAAAAAAATCTCCAAACAGAAGATTGCTGATTTTTTTTCATGCTTTTTAATTATGAATGAAAGCAGAAAGAATTGCCAATTTATTTTGCAACAATATTATAATGAGTACTTGAAAGGAAAAACCTCTAATGCTAAACACCGCCAAAAATTTAAAAAAAAACTAATAAAATTACATACAAAGGGGGGGGGGGGGGGCATTTTAGACAAAAATATTTTGTTAACTAAATTATTAATAAGGTTGTAATATATAATAATTACAATTAACTGATATAATATCACTAAAACGTAAAATAACTTTTGAAAAATTTCTTATATTTTCGGGCAAATTTTCAAGTGGGCGTGGCAAAATTACGTCGGTGCAAGCTCTTTACTACAGAAACTAGAACTTAATAAAGATAAAAAATAATGGTCAGCTCAAAGTTATTGATACCCACGAGGCAGAATCGGGCAGTAAATGAGAACTAGGAAGTTTCACCGAAGCCGATGACATCGGATTTCGAAATGCATAAAAAAATCGGGACCGAAACTTGAAAGTGCATAAAACTGACAAAATGCGTAAATTTTACTCCTAATGTGTAAAAGTTGTTAGTAGGTATGTATGTTAGCGCGTTACTTTCAAAGATTTGTAGAGCAAAAAGGGGAAGATAGTTTTCCAAAATTATGGATTTTTCACGGAAACTAAATTCTCAATCTCCAAATTTATGGAAAATACGGAAAAATCACATGTCTGAAGAAGTTAAAGCGCAAAAACTTATTTTTATTATTTCAGAATAAAAGCAACCATTAACAAAAAACATAACTGAAAAACGGACCCTTTACGAAAATCGCGATGGCAAAAATCAAACTATACGTTTTCAATTGTAATTACATTTCATTTCCCTTCTTTTTAAAACATTTATAATAACTAAAAATCTGCGGCAGAAACGTTCCCGATTTTTCTTTGAAAGTAGGTTAGTCTACTTACACGCGGGTTTCCGTTTGTTTGTCTGAAAGTTAGGGGTTCGGTTTACATGCGAATGGATAATACGCAAGTATATACGGTAAGATTTTCGTAAAAATAAAAAAAAAAAATATTTGTTTACTTCATAACTAAACTTAAAAAATAATTTAAAGGAAAACAATATGATTCTTGTAAAGGATGCAAAACGATTATGCAAAGAAAGGAACGCATGAGTTTCTTTGCTTGCACGTGGAAATTAGGAATACGTATTTTTTGCTGCAATGACGATGAACTTTTACGAAAAAAAAGGACTGTAAATGAAAAATAAGGACTATAAGGGTCCTTATTAAGGAGTACCAGAATGTAAGGAGTTTATAAGGACTTTTAAGGACCGTGCGAACCCTGTTTACTGCAATTTAAAGGATTGTGTAGGTGGATCGGATAAGCATAAACTTAAATGACGAGAATTGTCAATAAAGTGGTGCATACTTTATTAAGTTCATACTTTTAACAAATCAACAAATTTTTTAAAAATACAAGGTACCCGTGTATTCACTAAATCAATTTTTTGAAACTTAGTTGTCTGACTTATATTTGCAAAATCCTCCCCTCGCCCAAAAAAATAACGCTTGTTTGCAGTTAATTATCCACTAATGTTTAAAGAACCTGTTGATTTGTTAAGAGTATACGTATCTCATATAACACCCTTTCCTTAAATAAAATAATAATAAAATGAAAGTAAAAAGATAACTAGGAAATTTGAACTCTTGCAAAAGTGTGTAACCATGACACTCCTGTTAATTTTGCAACCTTTTGCCAGTGTGGTGCTAGCCTAATTTTTGGTGCACTGGTAATGAAGCAAAATAGAGAGGCTACGATCATTCAGATCTTTCTTCAACAAGATCATTCAGAATTGTTTATCTATTAATGATTTGTATTTTTGAAAATCCTCACATTTGGAAAAATTTCACTTCTACTGTCAATTACTTAGCTTGTTCTCCTTTTCATGCCCCTTGGAAAGCTTTTCTTTGAGTTTTGCTAGATCTAACGTCTTGCTGTGGTCCTGCGGCTCAGGCTTTTCTTCCACCTTGTATGCTTTGACATAGCGCCATTTATGCTTGACTGCCCAATATTTACTTTTTGTATGGCTCAGGTTCACTTGTTTTTTCTTTTTGGTTCACTTGTTCAGGTCATTTGTTCACTTTTGTTGAGGTATTGTAGACCTTTTTTCTCTTTTTCTATATTCGCAGTGACAAAGGGGCTGGTGAGTCAGCCTCGAAACAATTGCAAGCAGGTTTTATCTTTCATATATGTACTTTTTATGTGTTGAATTTTTTGCTTTTAATATTCATACATTCACATAATTCTTATTGTTATAATTTTATTTGTTACAACCAATATACCCAGCATGCACAGGTTTTAAATGCAACATGTCAATCCTACGACAGTATGAAATAATAAAGAAAAGGACCTAAACCAGCCATACTATGCATATACCAGCTATGCTATACCAGCCATATGCTACCCGGTTTCTTCTTGGGCCACATACAAATGGCAACTTTTTCACATGGGTGAAAAAACAACAAAATAATGATAATTAATAGATTTGATACGAAGTTTTTGTGTTAGTTTACCTAACATGAGTTTAATATTCTGAAATGGCACTTCATTGGAGTGAATTTTTTTCAATTCATTTTATTATTAAGATTTTGAAAAATTTTCTTGTAATTTTTATCAGGATGTTTATTGAATCTTGTATCAGTGTTTTTTGGTTGTTTAGTGATGTAAGTAAAATCGTTTTTTCTAATTTATCATGATAATAAGGCCGATTGGACATTTAGAACCGGTTGCGGTGTGATTAATGCCTTTTGCAGGCAGGTTTTAACCGTAATCACAAATGGAGGATTTAAGAGTTCCTGAGCATATGACACAGACTGTTGCATTTGCATGAGGAATGAAAATGCATTTGACAATTTTTACATTGATTTAACTTATTACAATGTTTAAAATGCACAATTTTGTTCTTCAAGTTCCTGAGTTGGTAAACTTTTCAAACTTTTCAAATTTCACCAATTTTATTTCATCGTAAAATGATTTTGCAATATCAGAGTGGGGAGTACATGAAAACTTCGAGGAAGGTGATTAATTTTCCAAAAAAAAGGTGACTAAAAAGTGACTTGGCTTTTTTTATATAAAAAAAAAGGAGGGAGGGGCGACGAAAAGGTACCTTTTGCTATAGTCATTAAATACACACTAATATGATTTGACTAGAATTTCAGTGCAAATGGAAACTGAAATTAAACAATAATCTTAATATTCTATTTCTTTTTTTTTTGAGTTTCCTACTGTAAAAATATTACATAGATCACAATTAGTTAGACAGATTTGGAGCAAAGGAAAATCAAATTTTGGAGCAGTAAAAAACTTTAGTGGCAGAGGAAATAGTATTTTGTAGCAGAAAAAAGCCTTTTTGTAGCAGGGGAACTCAACTTTTGTAGCAGGGAATATCTATCGTACCATATATAGCTAACCTTTGCAGCATAAAATTTTCTTCTGGTAGCGGATTAAAAGGAGTTTTATGGAAACAAACTTGTACGGAGAAAAATTACCAGGAGAAATTGTAAAAAATGTTATTTAAACCAAATTTCAAAAACTTTTTTTTATTAATAATTTGATCAACTCCACAAAACAACTTTAACAAGATACCAGACCAGATATTGATTATCAAGTTGAAGATTCTAAAACTGGTTAACTTTAAGAGTAAAGCTTAGTACTATGAGATACTAGAGTTCGCTCAGCGGTCGAAATTCGACCCCAATGTATTAAATTTTTCCCGTTCAGTCTCTAACATCTAAACAACTTTCAGACCTTATAGTTTTTCTGTTTGACAACAGTTTGTTTTGTTTAAATTTCAATTAGCAATAATCACTCCTCAATATCAACTGATTGACCTCTAAGTTAGTTATTTAATGCATTGGTGACATATTATACATAAATCTTATCTTTCTACACTCTTTCTCCTTTAAAAAAAATAGAAATAAAAATTTTCATGCCACCCTATTATTATTGAATAAATAAGAAATACAAATGCTCATTCTCAATTTAATCAAGAGTTCAAAACGCTAATGCAAAACGAAACATTGATTTAAAGCAAAATAGCGCCATACCAGTTATTGTATCACTCTATATTATATTACAGATTTTTTGCTTCAAATTTTACGTTGTTTGACATTGTACTGGACAAACAATCTGACTGACCTATCATAAATAAATTTTTTTTAGCATTCAAAGCAATTTATGCTCTAAAAATGAGCAGTCTTAGTTAAGAAAAAAAATAAAAGAATAAAATTAATTTTAATAATGTATATGAATATTTTTTAATATGTCTTCTTGCTGTGCCGTGCTGCCATTATACTGAAGTCTGAAGTAAAGATTGCTGGTTTTCTCCTGCACAAGAAACGTATGTTGGAAAAAAAATACCATCAATAAGGATATAAAAATATACCACATTTTTTTTATCTTAAGAAATCAAGTGTTGCAAAGAAAAGTTATGAAAATTTTCATTTTGGAGCAGAAAAAGCCAAAAAATTGCTTTTGGAGCAATTGGAGGGAGCAGAATTGTGACCCCTAGACTTGATTTCAAGCATCTATAAACCAACGAAATTGACTGGAAAAATTTTTATTACTGCAAATCTAAAAGGTGACTAAAGGCGACCACTTTTTAGAAAAGGTGACAAAAGGTGAGAAAGGTGACTCACTCCTCACCCTGCAATATTTAAGAATTTATACGCTTCTGTATTTTTTTAAAATCAAGTACGACTTAATGAGCATTAATAATAATAATAGTAAAATTTGAAGGTGTGTCATTGTCACAAGATGCTGCCACAAGTTTTGGAATAATATAAAAATAAATTCTAAGTTTATGGGTGAATTTGATTGGAAATAAACAGAAAATCTGCCTTTTAAAGAGATTAAACATCTAACAACAATTTTTAAATTAATGAAACATTTACTATAAATTGTTCAGTAATTTCACAATATTTTATTAAAAAATTAAACAATATCAATACAAACATGCATGTAAATGGTAATTGTAGGATCAGTACAATATGTCCACAATTACTAAAGTTTCAATCATGTAAAACTGCTCAGTAAATAGCAATATTTTCAAGATATTGTAACGATGCAATGAAATGAAGGTGCAACAAAATTGTACAGAATAAAAATCTATACAATGTTTTTAAAAACCAATACTTGAAAAAGAAACAAATTGTTTTCTGAGAGAGTCATCGACTTTCTCTTTTGGTGATTAACTTTTCAAGATTAATGAGGGGAGCTTCAAACGTTACACTGATGACAAATGCAATTCCATAAGACATCACTAAAAAGGCTAAATAGCAGACAACCTGTAAAACAATGCACAAAATAACGCTGTAAATAAAGCTTAATAAGCAATTCAAAGTCATCAATCTTACTTTGTATTAAAATTCATGAAATAAATACATACATAATAAAAAATAATGCTAAACAAAAGTGCTAAAATGTAAGCTTTGTACTACAAAGTAAAAATCAATGTGGAATTAAGCACAAAATTTGCAGACACGTGTTTTGAGGTTACAAGGAATTCCCTTTTCAATGCAAAAGAGTAGACTTCTAGATAAAATACATCCAACTGTAGCACAGAGAGCAACAGTAACAGTTTAAATTTAAGAAGCAGGGTATTAATCTATGATCAAAGAGAATAAAGCAAGCATAAGAAAGGAAACAATAAGAAAACGCATAAAACGAACCCCTTAATTCGACAAGAATCAAAGAAAGGGAATCCAACTCATACAAAAAGAAACAGAACAAAGTAAGAAGGACCAAAAGAAGCAGAAAAATACAAAAATAATTAAAACTAAGACATAAAAACAACATTACAATAATTAAAATCGAAGGAAATAACATTAATTTTGATTTATTTCCCCCCTATAATAATAATTTTGTTTAGAAGAATTTTCTCTGAACGATGGAAAAGATTTTGGCCATTTGAGTAACTGCTTTCTAATAAAGTAGTAGAGTAACTTTTTAAAAATAAAAGTAAATAAAATATTTTTTAATATGCATCACAGAGAAAACAACTTAACAAGTTAAAAAGACATAGTAAAAAAATTCCGATTATTTACACTATTGTAAAGATGAATTACGATTAAACATAACTAATTATAATTTAAATATTGTTAGTCTTTAAGAATATTATTCTCCAAAGCTTATTGCACTTGTTGTGTTTCTTATCCCCCTAGCATAGCAAAGTCTACACCAGGTCCAGAAGATCATGTCGCTGAATAGAACTTATACATGGCTAAGGGCAGCTTCACTTGAGCAAAGAACCACGAGGGCTTAAGACTGACTACACCTCAATTTATGTGGTCTCTTTATTTTTGAACCAGTTCCCAGATGAGAGACCGTCACCTAGAGCTGACCGCAGTCCCCCAATTGAAATGATACCGCACAGGTATCATTTCAATTGGGGGACATTAGAGCAAAGACAGATTTAACCTGCACGAGCTCCCTTTGGCGTACACGGTCCCACGTAACCAGTCGTGAAAGGTTGTCCCCCTCCCTAACACAGACCTCAGTCAATGTTGCTTCACTTTCGGTGCTCTGCGGGAACCAAGCTTCTACCGACTGGTCCACTGCGGGACACTTATTGCACCTGAATTACACATAAAAATTCGCAGGTTTTCGGCCTCACTAAGATGTTGAATTGTTCTTACAAACAATTTATATTATTTTTGAGAATAGTTTTGGGGACTCAAACTTTTTTCAAAACAATTTTGAATGTTCTTGAACAAAGAATGTTTGAATAGCTACTTTTGCTTGCAGAAAAGTCTTAAAGACAGTTTTTTTTTTAATAATAAATTTAAGGAAATGCTTATTCTATAAAATGTATTGAGTATTTTTTTTTTATTTGTTGTTCATTCGCATTTAAAATGTGTAATACGGGAAATTATTGTAACTAAATTTTAGGAGAACATTCACAAATATTCTCCTTAATGAGAATATTCTCCGAAAGATGATTACGAAGAATGTTACATCTCTAATACATGAATATATATATATATAGTTTCAAAAAGTTAGAATAAAATACTATTTTTATAAATGAAAACAAATATGCAATTTTTATTTTGTGCACTTTAGATAAAAAATTAAAAATAATAACAATTTAAGTACAAAAAATGACATCTTACCATATTTGGATGAGTAAAATAAAAAGGTACTTTCTGAGACTGGAAATACCAACTCATTATTAAAGGGTGAGAGAGATATGCACAAAATGTTAGACGACTAAGAGGAATCCACAACTTGCTTGATAAAAACCGATTCACTAAACCTACAAAAAGCATATTAGCAAAAGTATTTTAGGACACATATAAAAGAAGTTCAAAAATATATTTAATGGGATAAACTTGCTTGCTTAAAATAAAAAGAGAAGTTTGTGGTGAATTAAAGAAAATCAAATGGATTTGTATGAAAATATTTCATATTGGGGTACACAATGAGACAGAACTGCTTTAATAATGAAGTTTATATTTGAGTTGCTGGAGGTCAAGATGTTCAGTGATGTTTTGTTTTGTGTAATTATTACCCAAATTTTAAAGGTAGAGGTTCATTTTGATGGAAGTTGAGAATGGAAAGTAGTGTGTTGAATATGAATGTAACTTATTAATTCCTGTTACATATTATATATACAGTCAGATCTCAATATGTCATCCACATATAAGGTCATCCTGCATATAGGGTACTTTTCTTAAGGTCCAGCTCATTGAATATCAAATGTGTATGAATCGGTTATAAGGTCATTTTTGTTAAGTCCAGAGGGGTGACCTTATATTGAGGTCTGACTGTGTGTGTGTATATATGTATATATTAACCTGGTTTCCTTCTTAAATTGGCTAAGTATTATTAACTAGCTACTATTGAGGAGTTATGCTGTGATATTTTAATTTTCATAGAATCTTGAAAGAGAATACAAAAAATTCTAACATGCAAAAAAGATTGGAGTATCTCTTCCCTCGTATTAAAAATAAATCAGGGTGTTTATACAGATTTGCAAATGAAACTTTGTGACTTTTTCACCACGATTGAGTAATACATCGGATATTGATTCGGCCAGATATCGGATAACCTGTGACACCTGTATGAGGAATAATACCGAATATCCGGCTCTGATGCTTGAAACTTGCAAATTCTACACAACACATATTTTTAAACATCCCATAGTTTCCAAGCACGTAGTAAGTTTGAATTCACATATATTTCCGAAACATGTTAATTAATTTTACAAGTAAAATTTGACTTGTCGGATATCCGATTCATTTTGGGGGGGATCGGTCAGGGTCGATGGAAAATTTTTGTAATTCATTACTTTCACAACCAATTTGTGAATGAGTGACTTTTTCGGGACTTTCGTGACTAGTAGAAACCCTGTAAATAAATAAACAAACGTTTCCGATGTTTATTTTAGCGATGAAGAGTCATAATTGTTTTAGTATGTAAAAGGATTTCTATTCTTTAAAAATGTGTTCATAGCGCAATGTGTAATACAAATATAATGCAATTATTTTCACATTAGATAGATACTTAAAGATTATCTCAATGATTACCACATAATGTCTGTATAGTTTATAAACAAGCTTATTATTCTGAATCTGATAAAAAACTACATCAGATAGAATTTGTTCAAAAGCTGTAAAATAAATAGAACATTAATTATTGCCCAGAATCTTATTTCGTCGGAAGATAATTAAGCTAACCACTTATTGTTCAATGAAGATTTCAAAGTGAAAGAATTTCAGCACTTATTTGTAGTAACCATGATTAAAAAACACGTACACAAGTTTTAATTTAAACCTAATTGTTATATTTTTCATACTAAGTTTAACTTTATTTGGCATGTTTTTTTGTTTTTAAACAATTTTATATCTTTTTCAACACTTTTATATATCTTTAAAAATACAAATTCGTTTTTTGCCTAAGCAAATTTTTGGTTGTTAATTGCATATCTCATTTGAGAGCAGATAATGTATAAGGTTGATTTCGATATGAATTTTTATTTATTGTATTTTCTTTGCCTGGGACAGATTTCTTTTTTCCATATTATTATAACAGGCAAAGCTGGGCAATTTTGCCAGGTAAAGAATTTATTCGTAATAGCAATAGGTATTTATAACATTCAATTAAAGGGGAAAAAGTCCTAATTGCACAAGATTCTAAGATATTCAATGAAAATATGCTATTTAAGGCTCGACCGATGCATCGGCGCCGATTGTTCAACAAAGTTGCCATCGGCCATCGGCATCGGCGGCCGATGTTAACTTTAGAAAAACATCGGCCCATCGGCCTTGAAAAACATCTAAAAGCCGATGCAAGGCCGATGTTTTTCGCAGGGACAACTTTACAGAAAAAAATTCTGTCTTGAACTTTCTTTTTTCTCCATAGCTAGATTTTTATTTTCATACAATAACAGGCAGCACATCAGTTTTAATGTCATTCTGCAAAGTATTTGACAAAAAATTCGGAAAAATAGTTTAAGCAATTGCTGCCCGAAAACCTTCATTATTAAAATTATTTCTCCTTGAACAGAATGCTCGCAGAATATGTTAAAGCAAAAGTAATAGAGGCGTCTTATGAGTGATATTTGTTTTTCGCACTAGGGTAGTTGCCTCATTTTGTCCGTTTTTCGTTTAATAATGACTTAGTGCATTAGGGCAATAATATTATACCATCTGCTTTTAGTTTGTCATGTTTCTTATTATTCCGAAATTGTAAACAATACAAAGTGAACTCAATCAAAGTACGATAATAATTTTAACTTTTACCAGCGTAAACTTTTTTCTCTTAGCTTTTTTTTTTTTTGCTTCGATCCCAAGTGTTGCAGTTTTTCTGCAATTGTGCAGCAATCTCGTTGCATCTGCTTTTAGTGTGCGGTTATTTTCATTATTTCATTTTTAATTTACAACATAGAACAGATTGCTCAAAAATAAGAAACAATTTTCCAGTATAAATGTTTATTGATCGAAATTTTATGTGGTCCAAGTTCGATTTGCAATTTTTAAAAATTGAATTCTCAAAATGCGAGTTCGCGCGACAGTATTTAATATCTTAATAAAAATGATAAAATTTCTTTATTTTCAAAGATTGATCAATGCATATTTTTTTTTTCAAAATACATCTTAACTTTTTTTTATACGATAATTATTTTAATTTTTCCCCGTGTATACTTCGTTTTTTTTAGCACATTTTTTTTTTTTTTTGGCTTCCTTGATGCCACGTGTTAGACAGTGGACTGTTTTTCTGCTATTGTACAACAATCTCGTTGCATCTGTTTTCAGTTTACAGTATTTCTTGTTATTTTATTGTTAGTTTACAACATAGAACATATTGATACAAAATGAATCAATTTTTCAGTATAAATGTTTATTGATCGAAATTTTATGTGGTCCAATTTCGACTTGCAATTTTAAGAAGTTTAATTCCTAAAAAACGAATTCGCTCGACACGGAGTAATACCTTAATAAAAATGCTGCAATTTCATTAATTTCAAAAATTGACAACGTATATATATATATATATATATATATTTTTTTTTTCAAAATATGATCACGTGTTTTTCAGAAGATTACTTGCCAACAGAAAACTGCTGGTGCTCAAAATATTGGTTCATTTTGGTGACCTTACATTGTGCTCATGAAAATATAAAGAACATGTCAAGTATTTCAGTGTAATTTTCAATTCACAAGAAAAAAAAAGCTAATAAGATTAGTTCTTAAGACCCAGCATTCATTTGTAATGACAAAAAAATCTCATGTCTATGTTCTTAAAAGCAATATTCAATATTTCTTGGTTATGATTAAAGGGCGTTACTGCGAGCGAAATCTTTTAATATTTTATTTTGATTTTAGAAAAAGAGGTATTTTTAGTTAAACTAACTTTTATAATGAAAAATAAAAAATAATCGTTCCCGCTTTTCTTTTAAAAACGGGAGGGGGGGGGGGGGGGGGGGGTTGAATATGAAAAAAAATCTGGGAGGTGGGGTTTACAATTTCGTTAAAAATACAAACCCACACTATTTGTTAGTCTGTATTATAACATCTGCATTCCTCTCCATGAAAAAAAATAAGAAAATAAAGGCAGCTGCATTTGACATTTGCAGTGCAGGTGTTATAAAGAGAAAATGTTGAAGGAAAGGGAATTAGACCCGTTCCGATCCAATAGTTGTTGAGTTTTTTTGCAAAGATAAGAAAAATAATTAAAAACCCTCTGATATAGCATTTTTTAAATTTTTTAACCTCCAAATAGTTTAATTACTTTATAGAATCGCGAGTGATTCTTTTAGTTTTAATTACTATGTAAACTTCCCCCAAACAGTTTTATGTTTTTATAGACATAAATATAAATTATTTAAATGACATTTTTGACAAGCATTCTAAACGTTTTTATGGTTTAAAGCAACTTTTTTTCCATCGGCCGATGGCCGATGGAAGAGGAGAATAATCGGCAATCGGCCGATCTCGAAACAATCGGCATCGCGCCATCGGCCAAAAAATGCCATCGGTCGAGCCCTAATGCTATTAAAATTATAAAGCAATTTGTACAGTTGAGATCTTACATATGTGTGTGTGGGGAGGGGGAGAGAATAATAATAAAAAAAGTAATAAATACAAATAGACAAATTTTGTGGTATGTAATTGTTTTGTTATAGCTTTCTCCAGATGCCCACAACTAAACACATATTTTACTGCATTTGAACAATGATAAATGTTAAAGTTGCTTACAAATGAGCTCTTTTGACTCCATGGAATAGCCTTACCTTTCACAAAAACACCAATTGCAATTTAATTAAAACAATATTATCTTTTATGAAAGCAGAATTTAGAAAAGCATGTATTGCAGTAATATAAAATACCTCCTTGATTTGATGTACAGCAATAGATAACCCAAGACACTCCTATACAAAAGCAGCTTCTTGCAAGTGCATTGTAGACATTAAACAAAACTTGGTTTGACTTTATGTGGTACAGGCCATATATAACACTTGTAGAACAGAAAACTGCAATACACCAACCAAAAGTCTGCATCCACTAATTGAACAAAAATGCACTTAATTTAATTCAACCAATCTACTGAAGTAGATTATTGCTAAAAAATGTGATTAGTTATAATTATGCATTTTAAATTTTGAACATCATAAACTTTATTTTGAATAAAACTACCTAATATACTACAAGGAAACAGTATGGAAGCATTTTCCTTATTTTCAAAATCAATGATTCATTGTTAAATTTTATAGACCAATCATTTCAACATTTCCAAGTTTATAAAAGATTTTAAAACTCTTTTCTTGCTTTTTTACACGGTTTTATTTAACTAGATTTGTCACGGAAGTTTGTTATGTGGTTTTCAAGCACTATTACTGCATAAATTATCTTCAAACTTTGCACACAAGCTTATCTTCTGATGACAATACAATATTCCATCCATTTTATAATTTATTATAATGTTTATTAGGAAAAAATAATAATTTTGGCTCTGAGGAAATTATCAGAATTATTATTTGTTGAATGACAACGATAGCTTTGTTTGGATAATGCAACAATGTTATTTAACTTGATTTGTCAGAGAAGTTTGTTACGCGGTTTTCGACCACTATTACTGCATTTTAGTTTTTTAAAAATAAAAGTGCAACTTAAAACTTTTTTTGGAAATTTAATATTTATACTCTACTTAAACTAGAGTAAAAAAAGAACAATTACTGTAACATCAAACATATTTTTATTATTGTATTTCTTAATTCATCCATTTACACCTAAACTAATAACTATTGCTTTCTTATAGAGGAATAAAATTTGAAGATGAATAAGTAAATACAAAATAATAAGTGATGCAGTGCACAAAAGTTTTCAGAATTTTAGAAGAGTGAATTAAAGAAAACGTATGCAATCTTTAGCACCCATTTTGAGATTGTAATTATCATGGTACATTTTTGCTAAGTTGCTACGTTATTTAGCATAAAAGAATTGGAGTCCAATACTTTACCCATGACATCACATATTTTACATTGCCTCTTTTATATAGAATAAAAGCCAAGAGAATCCCAATCACATGAGAGGAAATTCGACAGTAAGGCTTGCTGTAAATTAAGTTCCATGATAGCTGCATTCTGAAAAATTGAGAAGATAAAAATGTTACTTGAATATCAAAGCCAAATATTCACAACATAAATACTAATTTAAACAATATAGTAAGCTTGGAGAAAGTTTCAAAGAATTATAAGTTATTTACTTATCACTATACAATAATTTCAAATTACATTTAACTGAAATAATTACTTGTTAATTGTTATACTTAAACAAAATGTGTGTAAAAAACACTTATTTAAGTTTGTATAAATAAATTTCCTGATAAAAGGTTTTTAATGAAAATATTTAAGTATTTCTTGCATAATTTATTGTTATCAATAAAATAGCCTATAAAAATTAACTATGGTAGAACCTGGATCCATCATTCCCACATTTTTTCCTTTCCAATATGCATCGTCTTGTTTTAATGTTCACATCATGAATGTTATCAATCTTAATAATGTTAATTTTATCCATTTAGATTATTTCTGAAATTAGCAAATTCCTGCATTTACAATTATTCTGTATCTATCATTCACATCGGGTTTCTATTTTAATGAAATAACTAATATAATTCATTCGTTTCAATCCAATTCAGAAAAAAAAAAAATTAAAAACATAGCTTCAAATGGTTAGTCTTCAAGTTGAAAAATTCATGCTAAAAAATAAATAAAATTTAAAGTCAGTTTTAGATCAAAAAAAAAAAAAAAAACCTACTTCCCGCTATGTGAAGAAAATAAATAAATGTACAAAATTCTTCTGCAAACCTTTAAAAAAAAGAAAATTGTGTTTTTTTTATGGTTAAAAATTTCTTGCGCAGTATTTAAAATAAATTTCATAAAATTTTGACAACTCTAGCATAAGTTTCAAAGACAGGTATTAAATAAATATATTTAGCAATAAACATTTTAAAAATTCTGGTTTGCAAGAAAATGTAGTTTAGATTGATATCGTAAGAAAATTCTTTCTCCAGCTCCAAGTTAGAAAACATTTCTGCAATTTTAATAATTGTAAGAAATTCCTATTTTTTCATGTTTTTATTGCATATTTTTCAAATCTTGTGAGCTTATATTTTTTTACCAGATCTTATTGATAACAGAGCAACACTGATTCAAACTGACTGAAAACAATTTTGTATTTTATGGAAATGCAAAGATTAGCTTGCACAAAAAAAGCTGAATTATTTTATGACAAGTAAAGGTTATAAATACTTTAAGTTCGGTACTTGCTTTCCATACAATTTTCACTAAGTCATATAAATGTTTTAGTAATTTATTTGTTAGCTCGCAAATATCAATTAACAAAAATTGCTATGCACAATTACAAATTAAGTAAAGTTTTAAGAGTATTTCGCTACAAGAATGGAGTAAGAAAGGATAGCACAGGAAAAAAGGTTACAAAGTAAACAAATAAATAATAATAACAACAGAGGCAGGTGTAAGCAGGCAAAATGAGAGAGGTTCTTCAGCAATTCTTTACAAACCTTTGATAATATTCTGCATAGTTTTTAGCTTCTGATACATTAACAAATAAAGGCATAACATTGTAAATGTAACTGATATATCCCGTTATAGCCCAACTGCTTATCAGCATGGTTAAAAATATGCTCAAACCAATTTTGTGCCACCTATTAAAATATAAAAAGCAGAAATAATAATCATGGGTTTCAAAAACAATTACATGAAAAGAATAGTGTTTAAAAGATAAAGTACTTACAAAATTACTACTCCCCCACCCTACAATTTTCAAGTCAATCATGCAAATAAAGACAAGGCAATCTTGATTAAAATTACTAAAAGTATTTAAACTTCAAACACATAGAAAATATTTAATTTAACCAAAAAGCACTGTTAAAACAGCTGATAACCATTCATTTACTTATATTATTTTCTATTGCATTTTCACACTGATTTCAAATAAGAAATGAATAAAACAATGAATCCTTGTTAAGGAAGGAGGTAACAGTAGATAGCATCTGTGAAGTTTTACATTAAGATTCAAATTATACTTTAAGCAAGATGTTAATAAATTAAAATCATTGTAAGAAATTTTACAATCAACATCATCTCTTTCTGAGAAGAAAGTTGAACTATTAGATACTAATAATTTCAGTGCTTAAAAAAATTAAATATTAAAAAAAAGCATGTATTTAAATCAAAATTTGCAATATTATTCCCTTCATATAACATGGTAATGGAACTATTCATAAATGATCAGGGTTCACACTGTTGAAAAATACAAGGTGGGATTTCCCACCTTGTATTTTTCAACAAAATTACACCTTGTATTTTTCCACCAAAATTTTAAGTGGGATTTTTAAAATTTAAGTGGGAACTTTTCTTTTTGTTTTTTTTAAATATTACTAAATTGTCTGATCATGATGATTGTCTTATCAAACTATGTAATAAAAGATGATTATTTAAGCTATGCTCTGCAAAGAAAGAATAAAGATCAACAAGGTTCACACAAAACGTATCCTTCACAGAATTCGTGATCGCAAAAATGGGTGATTTATAAAATGTCAAGCATGAAAAAGATCCTCGGGTATTTTGTTTATTTAACCAAAATTCTTTGATGTGTGATTTATACAAAAAATCCTAAAAATTAGTTTAATATTTCCTCTATTTTTTCTGATCATATGTCATTTTATCTACTGATGTTTTTCAATCAAAACTATATTTTAGAAACCAGCATTTGCTTGTAACCTTGTGATCTAGGAAGATTCTCTTTTTCCATCCTTTTTTTATTTTTATAGGGCTTAAATTGTTCAAAAATCCCAAGGAATGAAGAAGTTGTCAATCTTTCTCCCATGTTATTATATATCATAAATAGGTTTCCTAGATTCTTCTTTTCATTAATGAGGATAAGATGGCAGTTGAAAACTAACATACTCCATTTAGTTTGTATTTAATTATCAGTTTAGAATAGTAGTTTCGTTTCGCAATGTTTTAAACGCCAGCCCACTAGTTGCGGGAACAGCGCACAAATGAACTTTTTTTGAGTGGGATCTCAAAAAATACTGCGGGAATGGCGCGATCGAGCGGCCTAGCGAGAACCCTGATGATGTCACATTTTTTTCAATAGATTTCAGCGCCGACGTAGTTATGCGTGTCGTAAGAGGCGACTAAAATAGCAATATCCGATCCGGGTGACGTAAGGCTTGCTTTGTAGCATGACTATGGCCCCGGGTCAGTAAATCAGGTAGGCAACGCTCTGCCAGCCCAGCCCCTTATGGCCGGTGCTGGCTGTCAAGTGTGTCAGAGTTTGTGGGAAGTTCGAGGAGGACAGCGCTGCAGTCGCACCCCCTCATAATGAGGGGGAGTCCGTGAAGGCCACAATGCTATGTACGGAATGGCTACAGTTAGCATTGAGCACCCCCTTAGTCATATGTCACTCTATAGTACATAAGCATATGTATTTGCAGTTCAGAAACAAAGCACGGCGTTATAGATAACATTTTGAATTTTAATTTTGAACTTTTAATTGACATTTGTGAGCATAATAATAATAATGATTACATGTGTACTTAATTTGTATAAAATGATAAGGTTTACAACACAAAAGAAAATTAGTACAGAACAGTAAAATATATATTTATTGTTTGAATTCTGAAACATTGACCCACGTAATTGTATCTTAAAAGTGTAAATGCCTAAGAAAATTTCCTTTTAAATTTTTAACAAAAAAAAAAAACTTAAACCTAATCAGCATCAGTGTTTACGATACAAAATGATCAGTGAAACTTTAAAAGTAGATTATGAAAATAAAAAAACTTACTTCTTGTTACCCACTGCCCCCTCGTCTCCTCACAAACCCCCCTGTCACAATTTCTTGAATCCCCCTCCCCCCTTCAAACGTGACATCATTTCTCCCCAATGCTAATTACTTGAACCAAAGTCCTTAGGTTACTATTTGAGCCTTCCAGATTCCATTGCATTCGCCTGCCACAAAAACTGCTTAAGAACATACCATAGTCTTGTCATACAATTTCCTCTCCACATATGACAAATCACTTACCAGTCATGAACTGGCAGCGTTTCCTCTAAGCATTTAACACTAGGTTTACCAGGCCGTTTTCAACCATTTCTAAACTTTCATTTTATACCAAGTTGCTTCTAATTATAATGAAACTTTCAGCCACATTAACTTGCCCTACTTACCATGTATTAGGAAAAGCTAATGCAATTGAAAGTTGCATTGTAATTGGTAATAAATTATGAAAGATGAAAGCTTCAAAAAAGTCAAAATGACTGGTCTGTTAAATCTAGTGTAAGTATAGAATATGATCACTTGGTGAATCAAACAAACCAAGTCTTTGCAAACTTATCAATTTAAGTTCTTATATTTTTACTATTTGTTTAAGCTTTCCTGGTAAATATCCTCATTTTCTTTTGGTTAATTACATTTTTCATTTTTGATTTTTCTTGTTTTAATTTCTTTTTTTCTGATTTTAGCTTTCTTTCTAACTTTAATTCTCTGAATTAAATTAAAATTTCATTGCATTTTTGGGAGTAAATGGCACAACTTCAACAGCTTCTTTTTGTGATTTTTTTCTTGTGTTGATACATTTATTTATTTCTTTCTTGTTTATAATTATTTTTTGATGTTACTGGGTTTTTTTTGGTCAATACTTTTGAACATTTTGACAGTTTATGCTACAATATTTTTTGCAATAACTTTTTTTAGATTATACCACTTTGCCTTTGTCATGCTTTTGTGTAATTCACCTACATTTTTGATTTCTGATATAAATAATTTCTTTTCATTCTTTTTTCTATATCCATCTTTTTTGCATTGTTGTTTTACTTATTTTAATAGTTTGAATATGATTTGCAATACGTTTCTTTTTGAGATTTTGGGGAAGCATTTAAAGAGCATGGGACTGGTTTGTTCCATGCTCTTTATTTGCTCAATTCATTTAGTTTTTCATACCCACGTTGATTGTTAAAAAATCCTTCGTTCTTTGGGGCACATCCAGAATTTTTTTTGGGGTGGGTGGGTGGTGGTGGTGGGGGGGGGGGTTATCTGATTGGGAGCCGGGTATTAATGCCTGTTTCTTTTTTTTTGACTGTCTTTTCATCCAGAAGTTCCCGTCTCTGCATGGTTTTTTGTAACTTTGAAACAAGTGTAACATTTTTTTAAATGCTAATAGTGCATATAATGTTGATTTTACACTTACTAATTCATTGGGATTTTTAATACAGTTTGCATGTTGTTTTTGTGAAGTACCTAGTAATTGCATCACTTTATTAATTTTTACTTTTTTAAACAATGCACTGAAAAATACATTCTTAGAGGATTTTTCTTTCTTTTTGCAAAATTGACATTTAACAAATAAAAAGGGGAAAATCAAATGAATTTTGCATAAATCTATACAACTATAAAATATATTTAGTTCTTTTATTTACTTCCTCTAAATTCTTTCGGAATTAGTTTTATTGGCAAGTTAGTTCCATTATATTGTCAAACTTTGACATAGTTCCCCGAGTTTTCAAAACTCGATAAGTTGCTCAACTGCTTGCTTGTGAAAGATATTTAAAAAATATATTTTGATAATTTTAGTTATTTTTAACAAGGTTAATTTTATTTATTGAAATTATAAAACGGATGTATAACAGGAAAAGCCAAAACTAAAAGTTATCACATATGTTGTGAAAAGTTTAATAATTGCTTAAAGACAAATAAAAGGAAACCATAGAAATTAAAGAGATATAAAATGAATTCAAAAACATACATATTAACATGTTTAATACAGTACTTAATTTGTTTCAATATAGTTCTTTAGGGAAAAAAGTATATACTTACGTAAAGTTTTACATACCTCCAGAAAATATAAAGGACAACGGAACTGAGGATAAAAAACTGCATGTCATTCGCTAAATACCAAGACCACGAAATACACTAAACAAATAATAATAATAATTAGAAAAAAAATATCTCATGTACACACACTATTCAGCTAATCAAATTAAAATGCTACTATAAACTCACTATGCAATTTTTTAGTAATTGAAATTTTTACCATGTTCGCAAACTGGGAACAATGGCGCCTAATGGGGGCTTAAGATTTCACATGCATTTTCAATTTGACAATTGAATTTTTGCATTTTATTGCCTAACAAATCTATTTTTAGGATTTGAATTACTAAAAAATAACTTACTAATTCCTAATATATATGTTTTGTGCACGTTTTTATATATTAATTGATGCATTAGTTTTTTATTATTTTTCGTTATAACATTATTTTCTGTGAAAATATGCTAAATAGTTCTTATGCAGCAGCAATTTTTTAACAAGTAAGTCAGAGTTTTTTACTGACAAAACTCTGCACTTCAATAGCTTTTCTTCTTTATTTGGGAAATGAATTATCCCCCCCCCCCCCCAAATAACATCTAGGGATATAGATGAAGAAGTGCTGGGACGAAGATGCTCTTTATAACTCTGCTCATCATTTTTCATCAGTACAACAATAACTTCGTGAAGGAATTCCAGTTGCATTATCTTTTTTTCAAATTCTCTATGTACTTCCCACCCTGCCACTGCCACGCTTAAGTAAGTGTAGATAAAAATAAGTGTAGACCACTTTCACTACTGTTCCCTAACTTTTGACCGATATAGCTTGAAAAATTTATCTAACCGAACTGCTTCCAGGTAATTGTTGTGCAATATCATTCCCCCTTTCAGTTGCATTTCATCTTTTTCCTATGGCTATTGGTTCTACTGATGATTGCTGAATCATCAAACTTCTGAATAAAACTGTTCTAAATATCTAATTATAGGTTGTAATAGTTTGTGCTATAGACAAATTAGGTGCTCTAAATTCAAAGGCATGTATTAAAAGAAATAGATAGGCTGTAGTAACTATATATCTCTTCAGGTCAGTCATTTCAAAATTTTCCTGGGGAGCAGGGGAGGTGAAAGAGTAAATTCTCAATGCATATTATACATAAAAAATATAAAAAAACCACCAATACATGTAAATACATGTATTTCTCAAAGCCATGAGGGGGCCTTGCTGTTCTCTGACCCCCCTAAATGACGGGATAGCATCTCCGGCACAATAATACTTTCAGTCTAAGTCAGTTCAGTCTAAGCAGTAAGAGGGTATGTGCCAAAATCTGGTTACCTTCGAAATCTCACAAAAGCGCCAATGTTCGCAAAATGGGAACAGGCTATACTTCAGTTTGAAGCCCATTTTGTGAATTTTCCTTTCTGCTCTGTAATATGTTATAACATAGACAGTTATAAAAAAAATTCAAGTTCAAAAATAATTTTTATTATTTTTATGTGATTAGGAAAGAAATGTGTGTATTGAATGGGTCCAACAAGACAAATTTCGAATTTGTAAAAAAAATTACATAAAAATATTAGTTATCAAACCAGTTAAAAATATACAAAAGCTGTTTCACACATTGGTTTAAAGTAAAATTAGCTGTTTAATATTATTTGTAGTAGGTGTATTGAAAACAAAGTCAGAAATTAATGTTAAAATAGGAACAATGGTCCTTAATGGATAAAGAAAAAGGAAGAAAAAAAAAAGAAACACCCCACAGGCATGCATTCATATAAAGTATTTTGTGCAAAACAGATCGATCTAGATTTGAGCAAGATTGTTTAGATTTATGACAGAAATGCCAAGAAATTTTCTATTTAAAAAATATTACCATTGAATTTAATGGGAGAAAATTATTAATGTACAGTATGTTCCACCACCAATTCTTTTCACAAGAGCCAATTCCAATATCATCACTCCAGAATGGACCTGAAGATACATGTTTGAATAATAATGTCTTGAAAGCAATTAGAATCATATAAACTGGTGTAATTCTGAAAGTCAATAGAAAACATTTTTGAGTATTCAAATTTTATAACATTATTATTATTTTTGTTCGAGACCATAAGAAAATGTTAATTGCCAATGGAAATCAAAATACAGTGGAACCCCGCTATTCGTACAACTTTTTCAAGCAAAATTCAATTCGCCATTCGTACTTGTCCCGCTATTTGTACGGCGCCAGGGAGCAGGATTGCCAGTATTTTCTTCTTTAAAGAAAAAAAAAAAATCGAGAAATTATGTTCTTTTTGGACTTGTCTGGGAATCATTTGTTTGGCGTTTTGGATTTTTTTTAGTTTTAATACTTTTCGGGATTTTATTGACAGTTTTAACTTTCTAAACAAGATATTTTTTCCACTTTTTGAAGAATTTATTATTTTTCTTCCCTTTTTTAAAAAATAGTTCGCTTTTTTTGGCCTTTTTTCAGAATGGTTTGGCTTTTTGAGACCCTTTTATCTAGCAGCCCTGTCTCGTCTCTCTTTCTGTGCGTCACACTCCATCCACGCAAGATCCGTGAAATGTTGTGACATTTTGTTGTTATTTCTATTAAAAATAGGGCAGCCATGGGTCCAAAAAAGCTTGATTCAACAAAGCCTAAAAGGAAAGCAGTAAGAACTACAATTGAGTTAAGAAAAGAACTTGCTGCAAAGTTTCAAAGTGGAATCTGTGTACAGTACTGTACATTTGTTTTTCATAGGTTTAAATATGCAACCATCTGTGGGTCTGAAATGGATTAATCCAATTTACATTGTATCTTATGTGAAAAAATAATTCGCTATTCTTACAACTCACTATTCGAGCTGCCTCCTAGAACGAATTGTATGTGGATAGCGGGGTTCCACTGTATTTTTATGTTAATCATATAAAATTGTGTTACATGTCAAGTTTTACTTGAATGTTAAGTAATTTAATTTAAAACATAAAATTTAGCAATCAAACCCTACCTTGACAAAACTTGTGTTGGATGTTTTTGACATTTGTATTTATAAGCTCCCAACTTTTTGCATTGAAAATAGAATTTTGAAACATGTGCCTGAAACTTTTATTGCAATTTTTTGCTTAAAATGTTGTTTCTCTCATTCAAGTTTGTGTCAAAATATTTGTGTGAAAGTTTGTACATACATTTGGTTATGAGGTGAAAAAGGTTGGCCAAAATTATAATTTCTACATTTTTTTCTCTGAATAATGCAAACAAAAAAAGGTAAAGAATAGAAATTACCTTATAAAGCGATGTAGCCATAATTTCACCAAACTTATCTTCCCTTGTTTTCTGTCAGATTCATCTAAATATAAGTATGACAGTAAAAATCCTCTAAAAAATAAAATAAACTCTGAGGTAATAACAAGAAAAGAGTTTGGAGATAAGTCAGTTGGAAAAATAATAAAATTCTCTTCTTAAATCAATTTTTCAAAAACCACACTAAGTACCATTTTTGCATAAAGGTTAATTTTGACGTTAAGAATTTTTTTTTTTTAATTCCCTTTTCTTTTCTTTTTTGAAAATGGGTAACTTAATTTAATTTTAATAATAAAAGCTGTTATTCAAAAAGAAAAAAACTGCTTTTGTTAGAGGTTTAATATTATTTGGAAGCTGAAAAAATAAATGTACTGCTGCCTACTTAGCAAATGAAAATCAATTTGCTTATTTAGTATTTTCAGTTATTTCATTGCATTCATATTGAACATAAAAGCTACAAAATATTTTTTCTTTTACTATCAACTAATTTCTTTTGTAACAAAACACAAGAATTTCAATAAATCCTCCCCCCCCCCTTTTTGACTGTGATGATTAATAAATATTTACTAAAGAATATATTTACAATACAGGTGTAGTAAATGTGCTACTCTTGTTATTCTTCAGAAAAACTGACACATTTTAAAGAAATTAATTTGTACCTTAACTCATTGGTGGAGCAGACAGGAATCATTGGAGGATGGTGTTCTCACTGCATTTTAACTCAACTGTTTTCCTACGTATTTTAACTCAAGTGCTCCTACCTTTTCTAAATTTTCACTAAAGCATCCTTCCACTTTTTAATGGTCATATATATCTGTAAGCGTCCCCCCCCCCCCATCACCACTATTTTTTCCAAGACTACACCACTGCATTAATTTCTTACCAAAATACTATTTTGCATCAACTTGTCAGAAAAATTAGCAGTAACATATTGGATGTTGTAAATAAACAAAAATAACTGATAAATGTTTAAGTTTTAAAATGTTATGCTATTAACATTGCATTCGATCATTATATTAAAAAATTTTAATTTTAAAAATGAATATATTTACCCAATTAGAAAAAAGGAATCAACAGAAAAAGTGCCTTGAACAATTATTTGGAAAGGTAAATTGTCAATGCTTTTCCATAATTCAACATAATTTCCTGAAATAGAAAATTGCCACCAACTGATTAAAAGCATGTACTCTTATGTATATATTTTCATATTTCTTTTTATTTTTCATTTCCTAAATGGGGACAGTGTTAGCTAATTGATTTTATGTTTGTAGTGTAAGATATATGTTATACACATTTAATGAACGTAGTTTTTTATTGTGAGGTTCTGGATTATTTTGAAGTAATTATTAAAATGAAAAATATCAATTTTAAGTGAGAATTGTACTTGGGATGTCATATGTATTAAGATAATGTTTTGCGACTAGTGAACTGAGCTTAGCAACAGTGTGCTTACTGACACGCACTTGACTGTTAAAGAAGCAGAATAATTTCCTTCTCCATTTGTGTTGAAAAAAATATGTCATGTACTATTTATAATATTAGGGGAGGATTTAATAAGAAAGCCTCATAGAATTAAGCAAATATAAGATTAATCTGAATCTAACTTGAAATAAATTCCATAAAATAAAATAAAAAAGGATTTAAGTAGCATTTTACACACATTAGAGAGCGACATAAATTAACATAGTATAGGTGGTAATTGCAAATAGTATTGTGAGTAATTGGAAAAGGCCAGTAAAAAGCGGCGTTTCTTCAAAAGGCCCATCTTTTCCAAAAAGAAACCCGCTTTTTTGCAGCCCTGCAGTATGGATCTGTCAGACAAAGGACACCAGATATCCAATATCCAGAAAAATCAGTATCTGATGTGTCCCTAGTCCTGACCTTGGTGCTCAAAGCAAATTCCTGGGTGTGCTACTGTGTATATATACATATTTGTAAAGTTGGAGGGTCATTACATCATTTTTAAAAAGCAAGAATGAGAAAAATTGTCCTTGTATATCAAGTGACAGATCTAGGTTGAACGTAATGCAACACTAAATATGGAAAAAATCTTAAGAAAAATGCAATACCATATAAAAAACAGTGCTTACCAATTATATCCATATTATGCACATAGGTATGACCTAAAATTATCCACGCCATGCTAATTACTCGAATACCATGGATGCAAAGAAAATCATTCTTTGAGGTTTTAGTGTCCAGTATCTTACTTGCATTTGAGAATAAACAGAAACATTTAAAAACTTTTGTAATGGTTTTAGATATTCCTGGAAAAAATAAACAATTATGAGAGTTACACAGCAAAAACCATATAAATATGAACATTAATGATTACTCCAAAAAAATATTTTTTGAAGGTGATATTTCATCATTTTAATGTAGAACTTTTTTTTATTTATAAAAATATTGCTTGGGCTAATAGCATTTGTCATTGTATTTATTATGAAAAGTTAAAAATTGCCAGTTAAGTTAAAGATTTTTAAAAAATAGTTTGAAATACACATGGACATGATTAAGAACATTTGCTTTTTTTTTCACAAGGATTAATTTCCAGCAGTAAAAAAAAAAGTTCATGCTTAGTTACAATTTAAATTAAAGTGCACTCACTTTAGATATAGTATAACTCAACCTAAATAATCAACTGCATAAACTTTACCAGCGACTGCTCGAGTTGAGATTTGTTCCTTAAGTGCACAAGTTTTTAATTTAAGTACTTCATAACAATAACACTAAAATTCAATTTCATTTCTGCAATCTTATGTATTTGACACTACAATGTTTCAATAATATTTTCGTTACATAAAAATTGTATTATGATCAGAAAATTAAATCAAACAACTAACATTATTAAATTTATCACATCGCATTGTTTATAATTGCGCTTGCAGATAGGTCTCCATACCCAAGCCGTGCACTGGACGGTTAAAAATTGTTTTCTGTGCTAATAAGTATTTTAAAGGCAGTCATGGCATCTGATACCTATTTAAGTCTTCTGGGGCTCATGGCTATAAACATTTAATTTATAAAATATTAGTTTAGCAGGGTTTGTACGTACTTGGGGCAAAAGAAATCCAGAGTTCAGAAGGATAAAAATCTAATTAGTTTAAAAAATTGCAACTTTTGTAAAATAAATAAGCATAGACACTAGTCACAAGTAGCTTTTTGCAAGTATAGAAAATATAAATCTGTTTAATTAAAAATGTATTTATTCACATTTGGAAAATTAGAAGAAACTTTAATTACAGTAGAAACTTATGCCTTTCTTTAAATAGTGGAGAACAATTACTATCATGTATGCCACATGCTTGTATTACATAGGCTAAAAGCTCCAGTGGTCAGCCTTTTAAGAGATCTATCTACAGTCGATTATTCTTATACTAAAGCTTTCAATGATTATTACAAGAAAAATAGTGTAGACCTTTAGGATATACTGAACAATTGGGTGTCACCTAATTATTTAAGAAACAACAATGTTTTTATTAAAAAATCAAGTTATTTTTAACATGAGAAAAAACACTAGTAATAGGGCTTCAATATTCAGTGCTCGCCAATGTATAAACCCAGTGGTAGGCTGTCGTTTCGTTGTCATTCATTTTATGGGATGCAAAAGAAATACTTTTAATAAAATTTTGTGCG
Source organism: Octonoba sinensis (assembly GCA_038502835.1). Lineage (NCBI taxonomy): Eukaryota > Metazoa > Arthropoda > Arachnida > Araneae > Uloboridae > Octonoba > Octonoba sinensis. The sequence continues at coordinate 6,653,970 of CM076606.1, read as the reverse complement.
TAACTTTTAACACATAATTACACTTCTGAATACAGTAAAACCTGTAAAGTTGACCACTTTTGTCAGGAACAGAATTAATCCTATATTATATAATGAAAAAAACCTTTGTAACTTGACCACCTAAGTTGACCACGTGTCTATATTGACCACTTATGTATGCCAAATTTGGGTGAGAGTATTACAAAAAACCCTTTGTAAGTTGACCGCTTAATTATTAATATATTTATTTGTTTATCTATTTTTGCAAAGGTAAAAAAAGAAAAAAAATACCTTCTCCGGGATATTTTTAATGCTATTCTCTTTGACCAGTATTTGTCTGGATTGATGAAACTTCAATATAAAGTTTCCTTAAACCTCTTTGTAATTTAACCAAACGGATAACTACTAGGAGCCCTCTTTTATTCTTTAAATAAGTTTCTCATTTTTGCTTCTAATATACCCATGTTGAAAAGTTATCCATTTTTAGGAAATCTTTACCATCATATAAGTAACTGACATAATTAATAAGATATTTTTCTTAATTTTAACTAAGTACTTTACTTTTAAATTTGCATAGGATACATTGTAAGTCATTCACGCTAATTTCCCTAATGATATTTTAGAGAAAAAAAAGCTAATCACTATTTTAAAGTAATGTGAATACATGAAGCAATATTTTAATTAGTTACAAATGAATAAATGCATAATGTAAGAAATAAAATTAAAAAAAAAAAAAAAAACATCCACCCTCTATAAGTTGACCACTGAAGTGCTGCACTGCAAGCGGTCAACTTACACAGGTTTCATTGTACTTTATTTTTACAGTATTTACAAGAGAATTCTGCATTCTTGATATTTTTGCAGCTTTTATCTTTTGATCCTATACATTTAAAATGAAACCATTTAAAGCATGTATCACTTCATACATTTTTGTTCCTCATCCATTAATCACTTATTAAAATGTCATTTCAGCACCTCTTTTTTGTAAATTTCTGCGTGCCAAACTGTTCTAAACTTTAATGTACAGTTTATTAGAAGAAACACCATCAATATACTGAACATAAAATCAACCTCAAAATAATGGCTTGTGAAAAGCTTTTAACAAAGAACTAGGAGAGTTTTTCTAATCAAGGCCACATCTCTCAAATATAATTTGTTATTAAAAATGAAGGTGCTTTATTGTAAAAATATCTTGAGTGAAATAAATTAATTTTTCAGTTTCTGTGTAATGGAATTAAAACTCAAAAGGACTTTTCATAAAGCTAATAGTAGAGCCCCAGTGGCATAGGAAAGGGGGATCTCCTGATCATGAACCCCCTCCTTTTCAGCAAGGGGTCAAAGGGGGTTCGATCAAATTTGAAGTATATTCTATATTATTCTGGGAGTTGAAATAAATAAATAAAATAAATTAAATTACTTTGAATAGTGCTTGGAAGCTTAATTCTTTGAATGTCTCCATTAAAGTTGTGATGAAATAAAGAACGTTCATCTTCACATTCTTCATTTTCACCAGAATTTATTGGGTTTTGATTAATGAAGTTACTGATGTGTTCATCATATGCACTGACAATATCAAATGCTTGAACTTCAGACCTAGAACTGATGAAGTTTCGAAGATGCACTACTACAGAAATAATTGTTGCTAGCAAAACTATAAATATATATACACCAATCACTGACCTGCAAAAAATGAATGAGTTTAGTTCCTTTTCAATGAAACATTTGAAAAAAAAAGAGGGAAAGAAAAGAAAAAAAATAACGAGTAAAATACTGTACGTTAAGGTGATGCTAGAGATTTAATGTTATAAGGAAAAATATTACGCAAACTAAAAAAATAGGAACTATTTAAAGTGAGTGCGATTTAAAATGAAATTGGCAATTTTTATAGAGATACTTAAACCTAACCAGGAATAAATCATTGATAATTTTGTAAAAAGGTATCTACAATAAAATAATCACTGGATGATAATATAAAAAATACAACACTTACAAGAAAAATAATGCTCCAGTTCCAAACTCAGCATTTTGAAAATCACATTTTAATGATGTCAACTGCAGGTAAGGAACATATTGCTTCATGGCAGTTTTGGCTGGAACAAAGATGTCAAACAAAAAATCATAAATTGAGTTGTTTCATTACAAATTCATAAATAGTTTTACAAACAATGTAAAAAGTGTGATGCTCATTAATTCTGTAAATATTTGGTCATAACAAACCAAGAGTGTCATTTCATTAAGAAAATGGTCATAGGATAAATAGTTGTACAAAAGCTCATTTGCATCACATAACCTTTCAAGAAATTATTTGTATCATATTTTTTACTTTTTTGAGTGAATTCAGAACATTAAAAAGAAAATAAGTCAAAAAGAGATGAATATATACATTCTTTTAACAGATTTTGATGTTAGATTTTTGGTAGGGAATACACGTTGAAATGTAGCACACCTAGTGCATTCATCAGTGATTGGCAGCCATCTCATTCAGCAGTACCACTATTGGCTATCAGTGTGGTACCACCGCCACATGAGAATATTGACATAGTTTTTCCACTAGAGTGGGAGCTGGGTTCTATTGATGTGGATTTTGCACTAATAATTTTATTTAGCTAAGAGTACTTATGCCTAATAGATACTTAAGGGACTTTTAACATGCTGCATAAGCTTGCAATATACACACTGTATATATATATATGTATATAAAGCTCCAATATAAAACAAGTGATTAAATGAAAATTCTTAAATTTTGATACAAGAAGTGAATTTTCTCCAGAAACATTGTCATAAGTACTAAACATTTTGCTTGTCTCAAGGTATAAATGAAAGCAGATATTATTCATCAAAGAAATCTCAAAATCATTATAAATTGAAAATTTTCTGGAAAATTTTCGGAACAGGTTCTCTAAAATTCTTGGAAATTTCGGATCCAAATCACCCTGCACTAAATGTTAGCTCAATGGCTTTGAAGGGGATGGAAATTTTGGAATTCTTTCTGTTCTACAAGGCCATTATTGTGCTAAAATCTACTGTGATTAAAGAAGATTAATGAATAATGGTTACAGAGCAGTGAAATCTATTATAAATAGGGGGGAGAACACAAGTTTCCCGAGGCAGATATTTAATTTATAAGAACAAGGTAGGATGATGAAAATAGAATAAGTATACCAAAAAAGAATTTGTCTTCCTAAACCAGCAACTTTCAAAACTAGCATGTGACTACAATGTGAAACCAATTGATGAAGATTATCCATGTTAATCTGTGTATCAGTTTGTTTGGTACCAAAAAAAGAAGAATGTCATAAAATGAATGGAATGGGAGAAAAAATTGCATCAAAACCTTAACCAAACTGAATAAATTCATATTTAATTAAAGTATTACCTACACTCTGAGCTTATTCATGAGAATTGAATGCACAGTCGCAGCCATAACTCTGCAGAGTGCACATATCAAATGTCTGTTCTTTCCATTCAAATATCTTACCATGCTTAGAAAAATAAAGGCTGTAATTCATTAAGTTATGGGTTATTTAATATTTACAAGGATCAGCACCCACCATTCCTTTAATATAGTCCACTTTGCATCATGCATTTTACACATGTGTTGACATAAAAGTGAAATAATAAATGGTGGTGCTTTTGGAATTTCTTTAGCAATGATAAGTGTAATATATTTCAAAATTTCAGCATTAATTGTTAATTAATTGTGTTAACTACCACAGAAAAAATTCAGAATGATGAAAAGGAACAAAAATAGCATAGCTAATCTTCTCCCTTTATAAATCAAGATCTTGCAAATAATGTATAACCTTGGCCTACTTTTTCTTTCCTAAAAATTTCATAGTGTAATTATAATTTTTTCATTTGATCATTCATTTTAAATGACTGCTACAGAAACAAAATAAGTGCAGGGGAAGAAAAATCATCATTGTCAGAAAAATATATGGCAGCAAAAAATTTTGTTAAAATATAGGAAATTTGAACAAAAAAAAAATACCGACTAAAAAATTTATCAAACAAAACTACAAAATAATTCATTAATTTACTTAAAATATTAATAAAGTTTGGCTAATGCACTCTTTTAAACTTCCAGTATTAGTGACTTTTGTTCCTTTTTGCTTAACTCATGAAGATACAATTTCATCATTTCAAATCCTGCAAGTGCTTAAGCAAATGTTGGAACTGGTTATGCCACCGACCATTCTCTGAGATCATTTTCTGAACAGAAATCAAGCCACATCTCATATTTTTATCAAGTGACACATAATTTGTGATTGATTCTCAATACAAAATATTTTTCTGAAATTCACACACAATTTTCGGAAAACGTATACACCATGAATTAAAAATATAGTTTATAAAAGTTAAATGAACACCTCCCTGTCTCCGTGCTATACTTACATATGAATATATAAGCTAAAAAAATATTTAAAAAATAGTGCTTAAATGAAAGTATTGTAATATTAATACTATTAATATCAGAAGACCTTTTTTCCTGAAATAGCATTGTTTTTTTAAGTATTAAATATTTTGCTCATCCAAAAGCAGAAAAAAATGCATATTATTCATCTAGAAATCTTAAGATTAATAAACTAAACAACTTTTTTGGAAAACAAATTTTTTCTTTTCTTTTTTCCTCCCTTAATCCTTTTTCTTCTTTATTTCTTTCTTTGTTTTATCAATTTTTAGAACAGTCTCGCTAAAATATTTGGATCAGAATCACCCATGGCACAGTTGTTAAATTATACGAAGTTAAATTTACCATTTCTTTACAAAATGCCAACAAATCTTTTGAAGGAAAAATACAGGGATCTACTAGTTTCAGAAATAAACTAAGCATATAAGATTAACATTATATAGATAACATTTTCGGCAGGACCATTAAAACAAGACGACACATATAGGAAAACAACAACTTCGGAAATAAGGGATCGAGGTTCTACTGCATATTTATTTATACGAAAAAATAATAAATGATAGTATATTATAAATTAATATTTTGTTATCTTATGAATGCTTGTTGAATTGCATATTGTTAAAATTATGCAAAATTTATCATGATTTATCTGCTCCAAATTTAAAAAAAAAACCTGATCATTCCAATACTGTTTCCCCCATCAGTTGAGAAGATACAGTTTCAGAGAAATAATTACCTAGAATGTAGTCCACTCCAAGTGAATTAGTTTTATCATTAAATCCTTTGCAAGTATCAGGCAGACATACACCAGTTCTAAGAGGTAGGTGTTGTAAAGGTATATTAATCTATGAATACAAACAAATTATCAAGCTTTGCTCAAAAACTGGATATGTTTATCTATATAAAGAGTCATTTTAAACCAACTTCAAACAAATATAAGTGGCCCAGAGTGTGGCAACAGTGTCAATACATGAAGTAACACATAGTGTAATAGTAATTGGACTCATAATTTTGTACCAACCACAAAAATTATCTTTAAAAGTCGTATGGATATTAATACCTTCCCTCTAACACCAGTCAAAAACACTTAGCGTACCAAAACCCATTTAAAAAAATTATCTCCTCAATCTCGACAAATTACTTATTCCTTGCCTTACATACCAGATGGTAGTATCAAACTACTTATAGTATAACTTGTAAGCCCCGCAGTCATGCGAAATGACTGCTGTTCTAGATATTAAAAATATACAATTCTCACAGCAACCGGAAATGCACCTCAAATCAAAGAGATATTTATTAGGCAGAACAGTAAAGTTTAATGAATAAATACTAAACATATAATACTTTCGGAAAAAAATATTCTTACCGAAAAAAAAAACCCATCTAAGTTATAATAAACTGTAAAATAAAATATTATTTACTATATAATGAAATTGTTTGAAAAATATTTATTTATATCCAACATAATTATCGTCAAAACAATAGTTTTAACGAAACTGGAAAAAAGAGCGCTGCCATTTTAATAGATATAAAAAGTGCAGACGATAAATAAATTAAAACAAAGAAAGAAGAGATTAAATTAAATTCGATTACACTGCTCTAAATTCGCTAAGCTTTCGGCAAACTTCTATTTTGTAGAAGTTAGCCATAAGTTTTCTTCCATAAAAAACGTTTTCATTATAGAAACAATTGTGTAGATGGCAGCACGATGCAGTTTTCCCGGAGTAGGAAATTCGGAATAAGCTATTGGCGACCGACAGACAGACACTTAAACGGCTTATATATAAGATTAGAGATTAAATGTTTCCGATGAAAAAATAGGCGCTTTTGATGCTGTTTTCTTGAAAACTATTTGACCATAACGAGGTTAAAGTGATTTTATTTTTTACTTTTTATAATTTGAAGTCAGTTCTATTTCTTTTTTCCAAAAATTATTTCATTTCACTTTTTATTATTAATTAGAGCAAAGATTTCACAGCTATAAGTGGGTGAAAACAGACTAAAAGCACTAGAACCGGTTCAAAGAGCTTTCAAGTGACATATTTTATACTTTTTACAGAAAACGAGACTAGAGGATTTTCTGATGAATACATTAACTTTGAATTGGTGGCATAGCAAAGGAGATAGCCAACAAGAGGATATAATCGTTTGCAAAGCTCAAAATTCTTGCAATTTTCATTTCTGATTAAATGATCAGTGCCTTAAACTGATTAATTCAAAAAAAGTCCATATTTTGAATGCATACCGCTAATTAGTTCAGAATTTCAAGAATAGCATATTGCATAATGTTAATAAATAAAGACTAACAAATGATAACTTTCATTTAAAAAAGATAAATTTTAAAAAAAGAAAAGAAAAAAAACATAAATAAAAAAACAAAAATGTAGGCTGATACGATTTTAATTCTTCAGATGCGAAGATTATCATCAACCAACTCATTGTATATGAATGATGACTATGAATTAATTTTTATGCATTTTCGGAAGAGGTAAATAAAGGCTGCCTACCTTTTCTCTCCAGTCAAAGCGAATCCAGACAATGGCTTCCGAATCCGCTGAAACGTTGAATCTTGTTTTGGATGTGACGGTAAATGATTTCCGAAACTAAGAGTTGACATAGACTTTAATACCATCACTGATAGTACAGAATGACTTTCGAATATAATTTTAGACTAGTTACGAGTTATGACTTTACTATACATGCCTCAGAATCAATCACCACACAACACTCAACAAAAGAATAGAATAGAATCAACCCGAATAAAAAAAAAAAAACAGAATACAGTTATGTCATAACCAAACAGACGCCACATAAATTGAATGAAGTCTTTCCCCCCGTCCGGAGACGCCCTCTATCAATCGGGTATAAAGTTAAAGTCTCTTTTTTTTTGCTTAAAGTCAATTTAAGGCTTCGTTTCCGAACATATTCCCCGGGGCGACGAGTCAACCTCATTATCTGGAATAGGCAGGATCGCAAACTGGGAAACAGCACGTGTTGAGGCGCCCTTGGATGTTTGGATGGTGGCAACCCGGCAAATCCCATCAGAACCTGGATGAATGGCGATGACGCGACCACATGGCGATGACGCGACCACATCTCCACACTGTGGAAGTAGCAGTTGGGTCTTTCACGAGGACGAGTTGTCCGATGGACACTTGTTTGTTCTTCGTGGTCCATTTAGTTCGGGACTGGAGGGTATGAAGGTACGAAGTGGACCACTGCCGCCAGAATCGATCTTTAAGCTGCAGCAGGAGAGACCACCTAGAATTAAGACTTAAAAGGGAACCATTAGAATGAGATTCAGGAATTTCGAGCAAAGGACAACCAATTAGGAAGTGGCCAGGGGTTAAGACGTTAGTCTTTGGCATCAGGGGATAGTGGGTAAAGGGGGCGAGAGTTGATAATAGCCTCAATTTGACAGAGGAGGGTGGTAAGTTCTTCGAAAGTCATTAAGGCTGCTTTGCAAGTTTTAGTCAGATGACGTTTGGTAAGCTTGATAGAAGCTTCCCATATACCTCCGAAATTTGGGGCATATGGAGGAGTGAATTGCCAACATATATTTCGTTGGGATGAATAATCTTGAATTAATGGATCATGAGGGATTTTGAAGAGGGATTTTAGATAGGCTGATGCTCCCACAAAATTGCTGCCATTGTCACTGAAGACATGAGATGGAGAGCCGCGACGAGCAACAAATCGTCGGAACGCTGCCAGGAATGCAGCTGAAGATAAAGAAGAGACTGCCTCCAGGTGCACTGCTTTGGTGCTCATACAGATGAATAGGCAAATGTAGGCTTTGAAAGTACTTGATTTTCGAGCGTGTTGGCACTTGATTAAAATAGGCCCAGCAAAATCCAAACCCACCTTCTCGAATGCGCGGCAAGGATTGATTCTTGCACTCGGAAGATCACCCATCATCTGGGAAATTGGTTTTGCCGATACTTTGAAACATTCAACGCATTTCCGGAGTTCTTTTCTAACGGTTGATTTTCCATCCGGAATCCAAAATTTCTGTCGTATGAGTGATAGGACTAGTTCTTGGCCTGCATGAAGATTTGAATGATGGTAGTGTCTAACAACAAGAATGGTGAAATGACTATGTGTGGGAAGTAACATGGGATATTTCTGATCAAAGTTCAATTCTTGTTGGTGACGCAGACGTCCTCCAACGCGCAGAATACCTTCCTGATCCAGAAAAGGATTTAAGGCTATGAGTTTGCTGGATTTTGAGAGTGTTTTATTAGAGTTAAGTTGTTCGAGTTCAGGATGAAAGGAAGAATGTTGAACCAATTTGACGATTGTCTTGAGAGATGTATTTAATTCACCAGCGTTTAACGGTCCTGTAATTTTAGACTCGGATTTTGAATTATTGTAGAATCTAAATACCCATGCCACAGTTCGAATTAATTTCAGATATGAGGAGAATTTGTCTAATAGATCAAGCGAAGGATTAACTTGGGTGAGAAAGGATGCACTCTCAACATTTGAATGAACATGAATGTCTGATGAAGGTATGGACAGCTCTTGCTTTGGAGAATCTTCCTCAAAAGAGACAGGGTCAAAGTCAATAAGCCATGTTGGCCCATTCAACCATTCCGATTGTTCCATGAGTTGTTTTGGATAAAGTCCTCGACTAGCGCAATCAGCAATATTAGACTTCCCTGAAATGTGATGCCATGAATCTTTTGATGTTAAAGAATGAATTTTATTTACACGATGCTGGACGAATTGATTTCCTTTAGATGGTGGATTTTTAATCCAACAGAGTGCAATTGTTGAATCACACCATAGATAAATGTGATGAATGGGGAAATTTATCGCTTCTTTGAATGTGTCAACCAATTCAGCGAGAAGAACTGCACCGCACAGCTCCAACCGAGGTAATGTTACCTCTTTGATGGGTGCAACACGAGTTTTGGATGCCATTAAGAATATGTGCGATGAATTGCGAATGACTCTAATGTAGATCACAGCCGAATAAGCCTTTAAAGAGGCGTCACAAAAGCCATGGACTTCTACTTTTACCGAATTGACAACATGAATGTAACGGGGAACCTTAATCTCCTTGAAATAATGAATTTCGGCTTGGAACTTATTCCATCGATCGATAATTTCAGCTGGTAAGGGATCATCCCAACCAACATTTGATTTCCACACATCTTGTAGAATAATCTTCAAAAGTACAGTTGCAGGGGCAACAATGCCTAAAGGATCAAAGATGCGTGCAATTATTGACAATAACTGTCTTTTAGTTGAAACAGTCTCTGATGGAACTGCTCTGACTTGGAATGAATCGATAGTTAAATCCCAGAACAGACCTAGGATTTTTTGAGCAGAATCATCTTGAAATGAATGTGTGAAGGTGCTAGCCTTTAAAGCATCTGGTAACTGTGCAATGACTTCAGGATGGCTACATGACCATTTTCTGAGCTCGAAACCACCTGAAGCCAAAAGGTCTAAAAGTTCTTTGATTATGGATTTGGCCGACTCGACTGAATCAGCACCAGCTAACAGATCATCAACATAAAAATGATCCTGCGTTAGTTTGGTTGCTTCGGGAAATCGGTCTTTTTCGTCCCTGCATAGTTTTTGTAGGGTACGAATGGCTAGATAGGGGGCACAAGCCGTACCATATGTAACGGTATTTAGACGATAAATTTGGAGAGGCTCCTCTGGTGATTTTCGCCAGAAAATTTGTTGGAATGATGTGTCTTCACTAGCAATCATGATTTGGCGGTACATTTTTGTTATATCAGCTGAGAATGCAACAGGGAAACATCTGAATTTTAATAAAATGTCAAAAATACTCTTTTGTAGTTTTGGTCCCTTTAGAAGTATATCATTTAATGAATTTTGGTTACTCGATCTGTAAGATGCATCAAAGACTACCCTAAGTTTAGTGGTAGTACTACTCTCATTTACTACACCGTGATGCGGTAAAAAGTAGTTTGGTTGGGGAGAGATTTCCTCTGGCTTTAAGAGAGTCATATGGTTAAGAAGTTTGTATTCTTCCATAAACTCAGTGTATTTTTCCTTTAACGACTCGTTGGATTGTAATTTTTTCTCCAAAGAAAAAAATCGTTTCATAGCTCCCTCTTTGCTTTCCCCGATTTCTGAATTTTCTTTAAATGGTAATTTGACGATGTATCGCCCTTCTGAATTTCGCGAATGTGATTTGTCGAATATTATGTTACATAAATCGTCTTTGTCACTTTGTTTATCAGATTCTTGAATGGATTCCAACTCCCAAAATTGTTTGAGTGTGTTGTCAATATTTACAAGTGTATGGCATGTGACTGATAAATTTTGATTTTTAGTTACCGAAGTATTTACATTGCCCGACAATAAATGTCCCAACTTGGTGGGTAATGCTGCTGGTGTGCCTTTTGGTCCGAAGATAGGAGGACCTGAAATTAATGATAAAAATATGTCCGCACCAAGTAGGACATCCACATCGCTCTCTACAAAATACGATGGATCAGCCAAGCAAAGACTTTTTAAATGAGGCCAATCCACCCTTGCCATACTTAAATTTGGCAGAGATGTTGTGACTTTGTTCACCACAAAAGCCGTCACTTCAAACGAGTCTCCTGAAAAGTATGGAGAAAAGGCAAATTTTGTTGAATATAAGCACGTTTCAGCATAGATTTCGTTTATGCCTACCAGACGGTGTTTTGTTTGTTGCATCGGTAATTGTAGTCGCTCCGCGCAATGTTTGGAAATAAGACAGTTTTGCGAGCCATTGTCCACTAATGCCCGACAGGTTATCTTTTGTCCAGTTTTAGACTTTACTTTGATTAGCGCGGTGGATAATAAAACGTGATTTGATTCTTGCGACTTCGTGCAACTATTAGCGACCGTGCTGACTGACTGTGGTTGATGATCTTGGTCATTAACTCTATAAACATGCAGTAAGGTATGATGCCTAGCCCTACAATTCTTGCAACTGAATCCTATCTTGCACGTGTCTATGGTATGATTGCTCCTAAGACAATTCTCACATAAGTGGTTCTCCTTAACGACATTCCATCTGTCATTAATATTCAATGACTGAAACGTGGGACATCGAAATAATGCATGACTTTGGCTATGTGGACATAGGATACATTTTTGAAATTTAACTTCCCCATTTACACTTTCTTCTTTAACAACGGTGCTATGCACATTAGATTTTTTTACATTATTTACAACAGATTTTTGTTGGAATTTTTTAACTTCCGGCTTAGAAAATTTATTTTCTTGCATACTTCGGGCTTCTCTCTCGATGAAGTTTTTAAACATTTCAAGAGACGGACAAGAATCAGAATTGAGGGTGAGCTCCCATCGTTGAATAACTGGCTCTTCCAATTTAGATGTAAGAAAGTTAATTAATATAAGATCTGTTAAAGTATTGCTTTCTAAGCCCAACGTTTTCAAATTTCGAATTGCTTCATTGCAAATGTCAATTATCTCTAGTAGTAATTTAGAATTGTTTGCCCTAACTATCTTCATTTTAAAAATTTTATTTATTTGGCCTATTGCCAACTGCCGTTTGTTCTCGTATCTACCACATAGCAATTCCCAACAATGCGTTAAATTTTCTGGAATTATGGCAAATCCTCTAATTAATTTTGAAGCATCTCCGCGAATACATGACTGAAGGTACGTAAGCTTTTCCACATCATTTAACGACTTGTTTTCAAGAATAGATGCATTGAATATTTCTTTGAAGGAAAGCCATAATTCTGAATTGCCAAAAAAATGTGGAACATCTAATTTTGGGAGCCTAACAGCAAGCGACTGTTCTGTTTTAAACTTTTTACAGAAAACGAGACTAGAGGATTTTCTGATGAATACATTAACTTTGAATTGGTGGCATAGCAAAGGAGATAGCCAACAAGAGGATATAATCGTTTGCAAAGCTCAAAATTCTTGCAATTTTCATTTCTGATTAAATGATCAGTGCCTTAAACTGATTAATTCAAAAAAAGTCCATATTTTGAATGCATACCGCTAATTAGTTCAGAATTTCAAGAATAGCATATTGCATAATGTTAATAAATAAAGACTAACAAATGATAACTTTCATTTAAAAAAGATAAATTTTAAAAAAAGAAAAGAAAAAAAACATAAATAAAAAAACAAAAATGTAGGCTGATACGATTTTAATTCTTCAGATGCGAAGATTATCATCAACCAACTCATTGTATATGAATGATGACTATGAATTAATTTTTATGCATTTTCGGAAGAGGTAAATAAAGGCTGCCTACCTTTTCTCTCCAGTCAAAGCGAATCCAGACAATGGCTTCCGAATCCGCTGAAACGTTGAATCTTGTTTTGGATGTGACGGTAAATGATTTCCGAAACTAAGAGTTGACATAGACTTTAATACCATCACTGATAGTACAGAATGACTTTCGAATATAATTTTAGACTAGTTACGAGTTATGACTTTACTATACATGCCTCAGAATCAATCACCACACAACACTCAACAAAAGAATAGAATAGAATCAACCCGAATAAAAAAAAAAAAACAGAATACAGTTATGTCATAACCAAACAGACGCCACATAAATTGAATGAAGTCTTTCCCCCCGTCCGGAGACGCCCTCTATCAATCGGGTATAAAGTTAAAGTCTCTTTTTTTTTGCTTAAAGTCAATTTAAGGCTTCGTTTCCGAACATATTCCCCGGGGCGACGAGTCAACCTCATTATCTGGAATAGGCAGGATCGCAAACTGGGAAACAGCACGTGTTGAGGCGCCCTTGGATGTTTGGATGGTGGCAACCCGGCAAATCCCATCAGAACCTGGATGAATGGCGATGACGCGACCACATGGCGATGACGCGACCACATCTCCACACTGTGGAAGTAGCAGTTGGGTCTTTCACGAGGACGAGTTGTCCGATGGACACTTGTTTGTTCTTCGTGGTCCATTTAGTTCGGGACTGGAGGGTATGAAGGTACGAAGTGGACCACTGCCGCCAGAATCGATCTTTAAGCTGCAGCAGGAGAGACCACCTAGAATTAAGACTTAAAAGGGAACCATTAGAATGAGATTCAGGAATTTCGAGCAAAGGACAACCAATTAGGAAGTGGCCAGGGGTTAAGACGTTAGTCTTTGGCATCAGGGGATAGTGGGTAAAGGGGGCGAGAGTTGATAATAGCCTCAATTTGACAGAGGAGGGTGGTAAGTTCTTCGAAAGTCATTAAGGCTGCTTTGCAAGTTTTAGTCAGATGACGTTTGGTAAGCTTGATAGAAGCTTCCCATATACCTCCGAAATTTGGGGCATATGGAGGAGTGAATTGCCAACATATATTTCGTTGGGATGAATAATCTTGAATTAATGGATCATGAGGGATTTTGAAGAGGGATTTTAGATAGGCTGATGCTCCCACAAAATTGCTGCCATTGTCACTGAAGACATGAGATGGAGAGCCGCGACGAGCAACAAATCGTCGGAACGCTGCCAGGAATGCAGCTGAAGATAAAGAAGAGACTGCCTCCAGGTGCACTGCTTTGGTGCTCATACAGATGAATAGGCAAATGTAGGCTTTGAAAGTACTTGATTTTCGAGCGTGTTGGCACTTGATTAAAATAGGCCCAGCAAAATCCAAACCCACCTTCTCGAATGCGCGGCAAGGATTGATTCTTGCACTCGGAAGATCACCCATCATCTGGGAAATTGGTTTTGCCGATACTTTGAAACATTCAACGCATTTCCGGAGTTCTTTTCTAACGGTTGATTTTCCATCCGGAATCCAAAATTTCTGTCGTATGAGTGATAGGACTAGTTCTTGGCCTGCATGAAGATTTGAATGATGGTAGTGTCTAACAACAAGAATGGTGAAATGACTATGTGTGGGAAGTAACATGGGATATTTCTGATCAAAGTTCAATTCTTGTTGGTGACGCAGACGTCCTCCAACGCGCAGAATACCTTCCTGATCCAGAAAAGGATTTAAGGCTATGAGTTTGCTGGATTTTGAGAGTGTTTTATTAGAGTTAAGTTGTTCGAGTTCAGGATGAAAGGAAGAATGTTGAACCAATTTGACGATTGTCTTGAGAGATGTATTTAATTCACCAGCGTTTAACGGTCCTGTAATTTTAGACTCGGATTTTGAATTATTGTAGAATCTAAATACCCATGCCACAGTTCGAATTAATTTCAGATATGAGGAGAATTTGTCTAATAGATCAAGCGAAGGATTAACTTGGGTGAGAAAGGATGCACTCTCAACATTTGAATGAACATGAATGTCTGATGAAGGTATGGACAGCTCTTGCTTTGGAGAATCTTCCTCAAAAGAGACAGGGTCAAAGTCAATAAGCCATGTTGGCCCATTCAACCATTCCGATTGTTCCATGAGTTGTTTTGGATAAAGTCCTCGACTAGCGCAATCAGCAATATTAGACTTCCCTGAAATGTGATGCCATGAATCTTTTGATGTTAAAGAATGAATTTTATTTACACGATGCTGGACGAATTGATTTCCTTTAGATGGTGGATTTTTAATCCAACAGAGTGCAATTGTTGAATCACACCATAGATAAATGTGATGAATGGGGAAATTTATCGCTTCTTTGAATGTGTCAACCAATTCAGCGAGAAGAACTGCACCGCACAGCTCCAACCGAGGTAATGTTACCTCTTTGATGGGTGCAACACGAGTTTTGGATGCCATTAAGAATATGTGCGATGAATTGCGAATGACTCTAATGTAGATCACAGCCGAATAAGCCTTTAAAGAGGCGTCACAAAAGCCATGGACTTCTACTTTTACCGAATTGACAACATGAATGTAACGGGGAACCTTAATCTCCTTGAAATAATGAATTTCGGCTTGGAACTTATTCCATCGATCGATAATTTCAGCTGGTAAGGGATCATCCCAACCAACATTTGATTTCCACACATCTTGTAGAATAATCTTCAAAAGTACAGTTGCAGGGGCAACAATGCCTAAAGGATCAAAGATGCGTGCAATTATTGACAATAACTGTCTTTTAGTTGAAACAGTCTCTGATGGAACTGCTCTGACTTGGAATGAATCGATAGTTAAATCCCAGAACAGACCTAGGATTTTTTGAGCAGAATCATCTTGAAATGAATGTGTGAAGGTGCTAGCCTTTAAAGCATCTGGTAACTGTGCAATGACTTCAGGATGGCTACATGACCATTTTCTGAGCTCGAAACCACCTGAAGCCAAAAGGTCTAAAAGTTCTTTGATTATGGATTTGGCCGACTCGACTGAATCAGCACCAGCTAACAGATCATCAACATAAAAATGATCCTGCGTTAGTTTGGTTGCTTCGGGAAATCGGTCTTTTTCGTCCCTGCATAGTTTTTGTAGGGTACGAATGGCTAGATAGGGGGCACAAGCCGTACCATATGTAACGGTATTTAGACGATAAATTTGGAGAGGCTCCTCTGGTGATTTTCGCCAGAAAATTTGTTGGAATGATGTGTCTTCACTAGCAATCATGATTTGGCGGTACATTTTTGTTATATCAGCTGAGAATGCAACAGGGAAACATCTGAATTTTAATAAAATGTCAAAAATACTCTTTTGTAGTTTTGGTCCCTTTAGAAGTATATCATTTAATGAATTTTGGTTACTCGATCTGTAAGATGCATCAAAGACTACCCTAAGTTTAGTGGTAGTACTACTCTCATTTACTACACCGTGATGCGGTAAAAAGTAGTTTGGTTGGGGAGAGATTTCCTCTGGCTTTAAGAGAGTCATATGGTTAAGAAGTTTGTATTCTTCCATAAACTCAGTGTATTTTTCCTTTAACGACTCGTTGGATTGTAATTTTTTCTCCAAAGAAAAAAATCGTTTCATAGCTCCCTCTTTGCTTTCCCCGATTTCTGAATTTTCTTTAAATGGTAATTTGACGATGTATCGCCCTTCTGAATTTCGCGAATGTGATTTGTCGAATATTATGTTACATAAATCGTCTTTGTCACTTTGTTTATCAGATTCTTGAATGGATTCCAACTCCCAAAATTGTTTGAGTGTGTTGTCAATATTTACAAGTGTATGGCATGTGACTGATAAATTTTGATTTTTAGTTACCGAAGTATTTACATTGCCCGACAATAAATGTCCCAACTTGGTGGGTAATGCTGCTGGTGTGCCTTTTGGTCCGAAGATAGGAGGACCTGAAATTAATGATAAAAATATGTCCGCACCAAGTAGGACATCCACATCGCTCTCTACAAAATACGATGGATCAGCCAAGCAAAGACTTTTTAAATGAGGCCAATCCACCCTTGCCATACTTAAATTTGGCAGAGATGTTGTGACTTTGTTCACCACAAAAGCCGTCACTTCAAACGAGTCTCCTGAAAAGTATGGAGAAAAGGCAAATTTTGTTGAATATAAGCACGTTTCAGCATAGATTTCGTTTATGCCTACCAGACGGTGTTTTGTTTGTTGCATCGGTAATTGTAGTCGCTCCGCGCAATGTTTGGAAATAAGACAGTTTTGCGAGCCATTGTCCACTAATGCCCGACAGGTTATCTTTTGTCCAGTTTTAGACTTTACTTTGATTAGCGCGGTGGATAATAAAACGTGATTTGATTCTTGCGACTTCGTGCAACTATTAGCGACCGTGCTGACTGACTGTGGTTGATGATCTTGGTCATTAACTCTATAAACATGCAGTAAGGTATGATGCCTAGCCCTACAATTCTTGCAACTGAATCCTATCTTGCACGTGTCTATGGTATGATTGCTCCTAAGACAATTCTCACATAAGTGGTTCTCCTTAACGACATTCCATCTGTCATTAATATTCAATGACTGAAACGTGGGACATCGAAATAATGCATGACTTTGGCTATGTGGACATAGGATACATTTTTGAAATTTAACTTCCCCATTTACACTTTCTTCTTTAACAACGGTGCTATGCACATTAGATTTTTTTACATTATTTACAACAGATTTTTGTTGGAATTTTTTAACTTCCGGCTTAGAAAATTTATTTTCTTGCATACTTCGGGCTTCTCTCTCGATGAAGTTTTTAAACATTTCAAGAGACGGACAAGAATCAGAATTGAGGGTGAGCTCCCATCGTTGAATAACTGGCTCTTCCAATTTAGATGTAAGAAAGTTAATTAATATAAGATCTGTTAAAGTATTGCTTTCTAAGCCCAACGTTTTCAAATTTCGAATTGCTTCATTGCAAATGTCAATTATCTCTAGTAGTAATTTAGAATTGTTTGCCCTAACTATCTTCATTTTAAAAATTTTATTTATTTGGCCTATTGCCAACTGCCGTTTGTTCTCGTATCTACCACATAGCAATTCCCAACAATGCGTTAAATTTTCTGGAATTATGGCAAATCCTCTAATTAATTTTGAAGCATCTCCGCGAATACATGACTGAAGGTACGTAAGCTTTTCCACATCATTTAACGACTTGTTTTCAAGAATAGATGCATTGAATATTTCTTTGAAGGAAAGCCATAATTCTGAATTGCCAAAAAAATGTGGAACATCTAATTTTGGGAGCCTAACAGCAAGCGACTGTTCTGTTTTAAACGAATTTTCACTTTTACTTTTTTCCATTGGGCTTTTGCTTTCTAATTCAATGCTCCAATTCAATAACAAGCTTTTAGTTTCGATGTAATTGTCAAAATAATCGTCGCTTTCATACTGAGAACACGCTGAGAACAAAAGTTCTAATTTACTCTCAAAATTATCGACTTTCGTTTTTAAGATTTTTATTTCACTAGAATTATCTGTAACATTTTTAACAATATTTTCGAATAACTTAATTTCTTTTATTAACATCTCCAGCTTAAATGAATTTTTAGATTGCTTCGGAGCCATGGTTAAATAATTAAGCTTCAATGTATAGTATAATAGAATACAGAATAAAATCACACAATAATAATAATGTTTGAATAAACAATACTTTCGTTAATATTATTTACCGAAGATAACTACTCCGTGCTCTGACGGACCATACTTTATGTATATGAATGATGACTATGAATTAATTTTTATGCATTTTCGGAAGAGGTAAATAAAGGCTGCCTACCTTTTCTCTCCAGTCAAAGCGAATCCAGACAATGGCTTCCGAATCCGCTGAAACGTTGAATCTTGTTTTGGATGTGACGGTAAATGATTTCCGAAACTAAGAGTTGACATAGACTTTAATACCATCACTGATAGTACAGAATGACTTTCGAATATAATTTTAGACTAGTTACGAGTTATGACTTTACTATACATGCCTCAGAATCAATCACCACACAACACTCAACAAAAGAATAGAATAGAATCAACCCGAATAAAAAAAAAAAAACAGAATACAGTTATGTCATAACCAAACAGACGCCACATAAATTGAATGAAGTCTTTCCCCCCGTCCGGAGACGCCCTCTATCAATCGGGTATAAAGTTAAAGTCTCTTTTTTTTTGCTTAAAGTCAATTTAAGGCTTCGTTTCCGAACACTCATAATCCAATAAACGATCAATAAATTAAAACTTTCCATTTACCTATAAAAAGCAAGTTTAGTTCATGAATTTTTATGACAAAGAGAATACTTCAAACAATATAAGAAAAAAGTGAAATGACTTACGCTATGGGGCAAAGTTATCTTCCATTCTGCTAAGCAATACATTCCACGAAATTCACTTTTAGTTTCATTTCCACTGCTTGAGGCAAGTATCTCTAAGCATTCATAATATTTTCCAATCCACATGAAGTCCCCAAGCAAGACACCACTTGGTAACTTCCCATAGGAATCTAATACTATTAAAAATAAGATATCATGAATAAATAAATTTAAAAACTGCAAACTAAAAAATGCTAGTAATTTTGCAATTTTAGGTAAGTTTGCAATATTGAAAAAAAAAAAAAAATTTTTTACCACTTAAGAGATTGTTTTACATAAATTTTAACCATAGCAATTACGCAGCAACTAAAAATAATGCAAAGCTTTAACTTTTCTGACAAAACTTCACTTGATTGTTTAACAAAAAAAAAAAAAAATTTAAAAATTAACCTATTTTTGATGTAATCAATTCAAATGGTTCAGTAATCATAATCAAATCCATTAAAATCAGGGTTTTCAAGTTATTGCTATAGGAGGAAGAAACCTGGTAAAAATTGGATTCACTGTGCTCACTACCCCCTCCCATGCTTATAACTTTTTTAAAGTAATAAGTAAACTAACAGATTAAAAAAAAGAAATTTTAGTTATTTATACTTTATACTTAATTTGTGCCTCAAGTTAAATGAGTATAATTATATGCATTATAATATTAGAAAAATGCATTTTATGAAAAATCTTCAATTTTATAAGGTGCATTCCACGGCAACTGACGCAACATTTGGAAGCAAAAAGTTAACTTTAAATAATTAGAATTTATTAAAGTATTAAATATAAAATAGTTTATTTTACTGTTTTATACAGCTACATTAATACATTAGTATATGGCCTTATTTGAAACCCTGTTATTCTACTCGTAATGAGAAAAAATTATAAAAACATCACAGTAACCGACGCTAGTGGCGCAGCGAGGGGGGGGGGGACCAAGGGGACATGCCCCCCCCCCCCCCGAAGACCACAACTTTTTTGTTGACATGTCCCATTTGGGATGCTTGCGCCCAAAGCGCAATTTTTTTGGCACTTTGGGGCGCAAGCACCCCAAAGCAGGATGTACGTACCATATCAACTTTCAAATGCAAGTTTATTTTTCCAACATATTTCACATTTCAGTATTGTATTACTCAGCAGAACATGTCCCCCCTCCAGAGCAGATTTCTGGCTGTGCTACTGACTGACGCAATATGAAATAGACATATGCACTGGAAAATACAGAACAAATTCAAAAATCTGAATTATGAGCTTGTGACAAGGAAAGTTTTATTTAAATGAAAAAGTAATACATGCTTAAAAAGATATTATACACTTGCGTTATTCTTTGGTGTTAGGCTAACTATTTATGCATACAAAAAATAATAGTAACTGATGCAACACAAAAGGAAAGCATGGTAATATGGCTAAAATTTACTATATGGTAACCCATGATTTATTGCCAAATCTAGAAGCATGCACTATTAACTTGCTAATAATATTCACCTAGTGACAATCAAATTGTTTATTGTGAAGAAGTTTTTTTTCACAAGGGGGTAGGAAGAGTGATTGTAAATAACTTCTGTATCCAAAAAACAAAGTAATACTAGTTAAAATTTTTCATTTTAATATTTCCCAAAGATGTCCACATTTACATGGACTTCACCATAGCAAAATTAAAAATGAAACTATGTACAAAAATTAATTATTATTTTTATAAACACTGAACGACAAACAAATTTCCACTCCCTCAAAAATCTGCGACTTTGCCCTCCCTTCCCCTCCCCCAACCCAATTTTACAAGGCCAAGTTGTACTTGTAGTGTGATGTGTCCACGGGGACTAATATCACAGACTGTAGTTTTTCTCCGATAGGGGAGTGGGGAGGGAAGTTAGATTTTTTTCTTTGGGAAGGGGTGCACTATTACTAGCTTTTTAGAGAGGGCACCCCTGTGTGGTAACAAGTGGTGTAGTTGCCCAGACAAGTGTCCCCCAAGCATTTTACATTTTAACATAAGCGTCAACCACTTTTTGATTTCAATTGCTTACCTTCGTATGTATGAGCGTCCCCCGCCCCCCAACATTTTTTTCAGGACTACACCGCTGGTGGTAACTGGAAATGGCCTAATTTAAAGCCAAAAGCTGAATCCACCTTTGATTTCCTATTTGGTAATCTTCAATACCTTCTAGGCACCAGACTGAATAAATTTTACACACAAATGCAGCACTGGTAAATGTATTTAAACTATTTGCTTACAGCTTTATTAACACATCACCTTCCGCTATAATTATCTTGTTTAATTACATATATGTATAGGAATAAAAATACTATTACATATCATATCTATTGTTACTTATTGGTTATGCCCTAAGTTGGATATGGTTTTAGAAATGTCACCTACATGCTTTTCTCCACCAGACCCCTACCTGTTAACCGAGGCCTTACGATTGTTTGCGTGCGGGGTGAGTAGTGGGGTCCACTGATTTTACATGCATGTATCCCCAAGTGTACATGGTGGGTCTTCAGCCTGTATCGAACGCGCGAATTTCCAGGTGGAAGTCCGACGTTCTAACCGCGAGGCTACCACGGCCTTCACCTACATGCTACTTAAATCGAATCTTCTGTTATTATTAATTCTGTTAACATTGTTTCTTCATTTGGGGAGCAAAAATGGTAGGGCGTATAGCCGATGAACATTTATTTATTTCCTAAACTTTGTGCATAAATCTATGTTTTTAATAAACTATTTTATTTTTCTCAAAATGTTGATTTTAATTTAAAGTGCATGATTCAGTAAATCAGTGTTCTGATTTAGTGAATCACACATTTAAAGTTGAAAAAATCACATTAATTTTTTGACGCAAAAAAAATCATGATTTTTTTCACGCCGTGATCCAAAATAAAATAATAAAGATTTATTCTCAGAAAAAAAAGATTCACAAATGACTCACTAAGTGTACTTACAGCGGATGGCCCATGGAGAATCTAAATTCCTTAGAATAAACAGAATATCATTCAAACATTTGGTCTGATTGGAAATTTGTGGTTTGACAACATTTGCACTCGAAATATTTAAAATCACATGTGCAATGCAGCTTGCAAACACGCATTTCATAACGGGGTAACAAATATAGGCAGTTAAATTTCAATAGATCAATAAACTTATAGTACTTTATATAAACACACTTCGATAAGAAAATGCAGCCCCATGCATTTCGTTCTGCGAATATACTACTGAGATTAAGATTAAGGAAAAGATGTCTAATAACAAGAACAAGGTCAGTTTGCCTCATTTTACAGCAATTCAAGAGACTTAATAACACACTTCCGACAGAAAATGAAATCAAAATCCTTCCTTGTTCATTGCTCGACTAGACAGCTTCTTTTCAAAATACAAACTACAAAATTCCCGGTAGAAGAAAAAAAATAAAACTTTGCCTCACAGTTTGCAGTTAATAAAGAAATAACTGCATGCCAAAATGTTTCCCGAATTGAAATACATTTATTTTCCAGTTCGTGTGCTTAGTCTCGGGACTAGCTTATGAACTGTCGTCCAATATGACAGATAGCACAAGACAATACATGAAAGATTTTTTATTACATCACAAAGAGAGGAAATAACAGAAATACACCCAGGGCAAGGTGGGAATCGAACCCACGACCTCGTTACTGCGCGCAAGCAGCGGGCGGAAACTAGACCGCTCGGCCACCGAGGCCCCCATGTTTCCCGTATGCTAATAAATGAAATAAAATAAAAGCATCAAAAGTAAACTTAGATTGATGCCAAAAGTTTCCCGCATTTTAGTGAATTAGTTGAAATAAGGAACTCCCGCCTTGGCGTTGCCCATGGTAAAAATTTAACTTTACGGGACGCTTACAAACACAGATAGCGTGTTCCCGCAACGGGGTTTCCCGTGCTCAGCAGAAGCAAAATGAAGTTTTCTGTAGTTTCATATTAAAACAATAATAACAATAAGATCAGTAAAAAAAGGTCCAATTTTTATATAAGTAAAATATACGAAAAAAACATCTTTGCAATGGTGACAACTGTTTCTGAAAATTCTCGTGACAATAAACATAATAAACGCCAAAAATAGAAAAATAAGTTAATCTTTACATTTAGGAAGTTTTATTTAGTGTATTTCATTGATTTTGCGAGATTACTTCCTGGGTGTAATTTAACTTAGGATCAAAAAATGGGGTTCCCCTCACAGCCGGTTATTTTTTTATGATTTTTTGGTTATTTTAAAAATCTTTCATGATTTTTTTATATAGATAAGTAATCATAAGACAACATTTAGATAAGTGAGAAAAGAAAGGAAAACGAGTCATCTCTGAGCAGGAGAGCCTTTTGCAAGCCAGATATCTAATTGTGAGTTAGGCAGCGGGTTGTGAAACAAATACAAAAAGGGGCCTCAGTGGCTGAGCGGTCAAATCGACTGGCTCCGGTGCCTCCCTGCGCGGAGAGAAAGAGGCGTGGGTTCGATTCCCACCTTGCCCTGGGAGTATTTCCTTCTTTGTATATTAAAATCTGTTGTGCTGTCTTGTTCTATCTGCCATATTAGACGAGAGTTTGAGGCATATCCTTGAGAATAGCAAATAAACTCGAATATTTATGTGCCTGAAATGGTCGTAAACAAACAAACAAACAAATACAAAAACTAGCAACAGGCTCACTGCCCAGCAAGGCTGGTCCTAGTCAATTTTTAGCAGTCCTCAATGAACATCAAGAGCTTTTAAAGACGATTTTACCCCACTGCCATTAACAGTCGCTTCCGGTAAACTACTCCAACTGCCTACACCTACAACCCTATTGAAGTAGTAATTTTTCCTAATTTCAAGATTAGCTTGAGATTTGAAAAGCTCTGGTTCTACTTTCAGCACATAGCTGTAGTCCATCAACATTTCCCATTTTAATGAATTTAAATAACTGAGTCATGTCTCCTCTAACTCTAATGCTCAAGACTATAGCCTTAATTATAAACCCAAGCATCCTGTTAGCTTTGTTACTTACTATGCTACACGCTAACTTTTCTTCACCAGACACCCGTACACCTCTTAGCAGAGGCCTTAGGTGCGCCGAAGCTGGGAGCTGGTGGCCGATGCTACACGCTGACTTTTCTCCACCTGACCCCTACCTGTTAGCCGAGGCCTTAGGATTGCTTACGCACGGGGAGAGGTAGTGGGGTCTACGGATTTTACATGCACATATCCCCAAGTATACATGGTGGTCTTCAGTGGGTATCGAACGCGCGACCTTCCAGGTGGAAGTCCGACGTGCTAACCACTGGGCTACCACGGCCCGCTACACGCTGACTGGACTTGAAGTCGTGACTAATCAATACTCCTAGATCAACAACTGCTTCTGCTTCCCTAATGACGGAACCTTGTAAATAATAAGTTGCATGTTTATTCCCATGACCAAAATGAAGCGCTTGACATTTCCCAATATTAAAAGACATACCCCACTTAATTGCCCACCTAGAAATTTGATTTAAATCCTCTTGAAACTGATTGACTTGTTCCTCCGTGTCCACAATTCCCATGATTTACTCTGAGCAATATCTTTAATAAAAATAATAAATAATATTGGCCCTAAAACTGAACCTTGTGGAACACCACTCAAAACCACTGAGAATAATTCCCCTTCACTACTACTCTCTGTTTTCTCCCAATCAGCCAATTTTTAACCCAAATTAAAGTTTTTCCACCAATACCAATATAAGCAAGTTTGCTAAGAAGAGATTCCATTCGGTACTTTATGTTACATATGCGGTACTTTATGCTATATTTTACTTTATAATGAAAAACATAGCTTAAATAGCAAAATCAGAGGATTAACCTGTGACGAATGAGAATAACGAAAGCATAAGGACGGAACCAATACGAAATCACCTGAAACGAAACCACCTAATTTAACAAGAGGCTAAGAAAGAAAACTCTAACGCATGCAAAAAGAAGCGGAACAAAGCAAGAAGGACAAAAGGAAGCAGAAAAACACGAAAATAATTAAAACCAAGACTGAAAACACATTACAAATAATTAAATCTAATTAATTAAAATAGAAAGAAATAAGTACAGAAAAAGTGGAAATCGCAAAATAAAATGCAAAACAATTTAATCAATATAAAGAAGTCAGGGTAGAGATGGATCAAAAATTTAATCATTGAAAAGCATTTACAATTTCCCCAACTGACCCTAAAGAAACAGCGATAGGCTTACGATAAGTAGTAAAACCAAATTCACTACGAGAAATCAAAACACCGAGACAAGCGAGGCTATTATTGAGCTCTTTCTCACAAAAAAGCTAGATGTTAGAAACAACATAACGAACATATAATTGAAATTGTAATTTCAGGAGCAGTTTTCTTCTAACTAATGCATATAAAAGTCACTTTAGATAGGACTAAGAGGATTTCCCATAGCCAGGCCATCTACCATCGCCTAGACGCATTGTCGCTATGCAAGAAATGAAGGCTTTTTTTGGATTAAAAAAACCAGTACATATAACTCTTTTTTTCTAATGGAGCTGCGCATGGTCACTAATCTTTGCAGACCTAGTGCATTCCCCCGAAACTGGCCCCAATTCGTTCAAGTAGCCACCACCATCATCGGATACCATTACCACTTGAGAAATTTTGTCGCTCAGTTCCCCCGTAAAGGGCGCACCTGAGCTCTGAATGATGAGAAACTGCACTAGGCATTGAATTTACCCGAAAATATCCAAACCAAGCGGATACTCAAGGGATCTTTAACATGTCGCATAATCATAGGACATGGGCGCTGACGATTTTCTGCATCTTGAAAATCCACCGACTTGTGCCACGTTTGATCCTGCGAACTTGGGCGTACGAGGCCAGTGCCTTACCACTACGCCACCCTGCGGCAGTACATATAACTTTCGAAACACATGTTAGAAATTCGTTTCGGTTTTATTATTTTGTTTGGATAAAATACCCATGTATTCATATAAAATGATATTAAAAAAATCTTCGCAAATAGAAAAATAAAAAGAAAATCAGCTTTACACATGAAATTTTTAATTCATTTTCACTTTATGGCAATAATTGTGGCAAAGCATATTCTTACATGATGAGTGAGGGGAGGGGCACGTGCTAGAAGGTACTACAATAATAGGGCCCTTTCCGAGAAATGTCCGCACGTGGCGGTTTGCCTCACTAAAGTAACGTCGTTAAGAATAAAATAACTCAGAAAAAAAACGGAAAAATAATAATAAAAAAGTTATAGTAACAATAATAATATTTTTTAAAAATTAGCAAGTTGTTTCTCTTCTATTGTCAAAAACTATTTCATCATGCAATTCATTAAAACAATTTAATAATGGGATATTGCGTGAAAGTTATCGGATATCGAATGGAAAACTCCATTCGAAGTGTTACTAAAGCATTTTTTCAATATTAGCTTTAAAACTATTTTCATAAACTATATGCACAATACCTTTTATTTGGTAACATCTTTTCATTAATTTTTGATTGCATTCAAACCAAGAACAGGGTATCAGCCTGTTACTTTATTCATTTCATTAAATAATTTTATTTAATTTATTTATTCCCTTGTACGAAGTAAAGAAAGTATTGGTATTGCTATCGCGAAAAATTTCGCAGTCAAATTTTAACCTAATTTTCCTTGTTAATCACTTATTAATCAATTTTGTCTAATTTCTTCATAGATCATTAGTCCATAGTTGAACTATAGTTGAGCCTCAGGTCTCTAATAAGTATTCTATATATGATGAAGCTGAGCGTCGGTTATGATGCGTCGGTTCTGTTTCTTTTCTTGACAAAACTAAATGTTTTTTTTCTTTTTTCAAATTTTACTTTGATGTTCGCAAATTTAGCTCAATAATAGTCTAACCTTAACTACTGCTGTAAGGTAAGTTTTACAGATTTTCTAAAAACGTTAGGTTTTGCGCTCACTACTGTATTGTGGTGTTATTGACTTTTGCAGCCGATTGCAAAATCTATTTAAATAACACACAGAACGTTTTCTAACATCAGTGCTCTCTTACCATGGCCCTGATAGTTATTAATTTTGTTTTTATGTTATTGCCTATCTCATGTAAATAAAGATAAGATTAACGCCAATCTTTAATAATAATTCTGCTGTCGCAAAAAAGTTTCCACTTGTCTGTTCATTGGCAATGATTGCACAAACAAAAGCTTCTCTCGTCTAAAAGACGAGACACTTGAGTAATAAGGGGGTGGGAGTATTAAATGATAGAAATAGTGAAACGAAACATATATTTATGAAAACATATGGTACTTATATGTGGAAGGACCTAGCGTGCTAAGTTCGCCAACAGAGATTTACATCGCCAAATCAAACGCAAACAAAGCAATTCTATTTGCCAAGTTAATGGAATTTAAATACTTTTTTTTAAACTTTAGTGCTTATTTTGGTATGATAAATAATTCATGTTGGTGACAATTCGGAATATTTTCGCCAATGTCGGCCTTTTCATCTTTGCGTAAATACCCCAAATATTTCGTCATGATCGTCCCATTATCTTGGCTACAAATAACCTGACGAGTGCCTTCGAAAAAAAAAGAAATTTTTGTGCGATTTATTTGCATAAATCTTGACGACTAATCGAGCAGTGCTAATGAAAATAGAGTCTAAAATCCCACAAAATCAAAAGAATTCAAACGCCCAACTGTATGCATACGAGAAGTGGCCGGGTGACTTGAATTCTGTGATTGGCAATTTTGTTTTGATGAGATTCGATCTTAACTTTCTTAGTATTTAATTATAGCCAATAACGACGAACCATAGCTAAAATTGGCAGGACTATAGGAGATATTAGGAGGATTCTAGGAGATGAATAAATGCTAGTTAGGAGCAGTTTCCGTACAAGACCGACGTTCAGACATCATTGCCAAAGTGTTAGTCTCCACCTAGATTTCTCGTTTCCCAGCGCATTGTTGTTCAGCTTCGGTAAGGCTTAATCTTGAGAGACTCATTGGTTCTTGGGGAGTTCGTTCAAAGGGGAAATTCTTGGCTCTGATTTTCAGAATAACGGTGCCATCTGCTGCGAAGGTAACCCAAAGGTATCCTGCATAATGAAAATTAATTTACTTGCAATATGCTAGTTAAAAAGAAATGTGTTTTAGTAGTTAACCCATTAACTCCTACCGTCCCTTTTTAGGGAAAGTCTGAAAAGTAATTCTGAAGCACCTCCAACCGTAAGGGGGGGGGGGGGGTCTGAAGCACCCCCTTAAAATAACCAGATATTTTAAGGTTAGGAATACATTAAGGAATACATTTTTTTGTTGAAATGTTTATTTTTGGCCGCTTCAGACGGACTTTTTAGACTGTCTCTAAAAACGGACGGTAGGCATTAATAGGTTAAATTCGCGAGAATTTCATGTCCAAACCACACTGTAATAACATTACTATTTCATGTAGGAAATTATTCGTGGTAGATTTAAAGAGTTCTGACCTAGATCAGGGATGGCGAACCTTTTTCGGTTAGCGTGCCAGTTAAATTACGGTTTACGATTTTCAGCTGTTCAGTGTGCCACTTGTTATCTTTAATTTCAAAAATAATCTTTGAAGATCATCCATTTTTTCAAAGTGACCCCAGGTGTTAGAACATTTCTCCCCTTTTTCTTTTCTTTCTTTATTTTTTCTTTGAAATGTTGTTTTCAGTGAATGTGACGGAATTAAAGTAATTTAATTTGCTGTTATGGGCGTGCCACCTACTGGCACGTAACTTTGCCTTACGATCGCTATCTTTGACCTAGACTAAAAGCTAGATCACACGTTTCTTTTTATGCAAAGTAAAAACCGACTGTCCTAAAATAAAATCTTGCAGTAAAACAGAAGGGTGAACTGGGGGCGCAAAATGTTGCCGTCATCGTTGGCCTAATAGCGATCATCCCAGTTTTAGCTTTAGGCTTGACTAAATTATGAAAAGCAAGCTAACCTTACCGAAAAAAAAAAAGAATCTCGAGTTCTGTGAAATTCTACAGAAAGAACTAACAAAAGATCTAACATAAAATGGCTTTAATTAAAATGTTTTTATTCATCATTACATTTAATTAAATATCTTAATTAAATGTAATGAATCTTTACAGACATCGATACAAGCAATTTTAGAAAATGTGTTTATATAGAATTTCTGCAGAAATCTCTCTTAAAATAGTTCTGGAGTAAGTCGTTCTGCAGATATTCTAACCGTATTTTAATGGGAAAAAAAAGTGAAAGCGTTTGTTAATTACAGGAATTCCTACAAGAAAGATAAATTATGTCAGATATTGTAGGCACATGGTTTGAAAAGATTGCTGATTGGAGCAAGCGTAGGGTAAGTAATTCAAATTCCAAAGTGTATCAAAAGGAATATTTTACCAATAACTCTTCGTTGAAAATGATTTCCTACTTTACTCGGGAACAATAAAATATCAACTGCACGAAATTTCTGAAGTGTGCTCTCGTTTGACATTCGGAGATCCTAAAAGTAATTTTCAAAATAGCGTCAATATGGTGTAGAGCGTTTGGTTTTGAATTGTTTAAACATGTAATTTGTATATAAATGGGCAAAGACAAAACAGTTAAGAACCATTTTATCCTGTTTTTTTAACCGATTTTCTTACCTTTTTTTGTTTAGTAGCTATTGACGAGTTTTAGTGATATTATTTAAAAAATATTGTAAACCAGTTTATTGTTAGTTAATTATTTCCCCATTTCTTTTGTCAGGCAAGCCGCATTTACAATTGTAATGTCATGTTGTTATAGATAGCAGATGGCAACGTGTCTTGGTTGATTAAACTATTAGGTAATAAATATAAAACTCATTGTTAAAAAACGTTTGTTGCTATTAAGCAGTAATATTGAAAGCAGTTATCATAAGAGTTTGAGTGAAGGCTTCCTTGAAGCAATGAAATGAAAAATGAGAATAGTGTAAGCAAACATTTAAGTTTTATGCCACTCAACTTAGTGCGAAAACGGCAGATGTACCAGTGGCTACATTTAAGAGCGACAATGATTTACAATACGTTTGCTTTGAGTGAGGATGATCAAAATAAACTCTACGTTATAATCGAATAAATAGCATAATGCTTTAATGCTAAATTTAAGCATTACGGTCGAATTTCGATTGTTGGGCGAACTCTAGTTATAGCATATAGTGTGGTATTTAAAGTCGTTTCTATGTTTGGTATTTCCAAGGGTCACGCCAGAGAAAATTTGGGTCCATTTTCAGACCGTTCACAAAATTCCAATCAATCAAAACGGAATCTTTACAAAATTCCAATCAATCAAAACGGAATCTTCACAAAATTCCAATCAATCAAAACGGAACCTTCACAAAATTCCAATCAATCAAAACGGAATCTTCAAAATTCCAATCAATCAAAACGGAACCTTCACAAAATTCCAATCAATCAAAACGGAATCTTCAAAATTCCAATCAATCAAAACGGAACCTTCACAAAATTCCAATCAATCAAAACGGAATCTTCAAAATTCCAATCATCAAAACGGAATCTTCAAATTCCAATCAATCAAAACGGAACCTTCACAAAATTCTAATCAATCAAAACGGGCCCTTCACAAAATTCCGAGCTTCTAAATCACACTTTTTCACAGAATTATTTATTAAATAAGCGGCAAACAATAATAAAAATTTTTATCACTATATGTTTAAATTTTGAATTTTCACAAAATTATTCGATTTTTCGCAAAAATCTTTTTTAAATTCACAAAAATAGGACCCTGTTAAAAATGCTGGATTGACCCCTGATTTCACAGAGGAGGTTTTTTTTCTTTTCAGTACAACGAAAAGATGACTCAGGCGTTTTCAGCAGTTTGTGCTTAGGAGTAGGCTTGTAAAAAGATTGGAATATCAAGACCAGATACGTGAGGTTTGAGTCTGGGTGAGAATGTATGAGCTGTTTCTTACAGGTTATTAAAAAAAATAAATATAAATAGACGGAAAAAAAAGAAGAAAACAACAACAACAAAAAAAGACTGTTTTCACTTTATTCTAATTTGATTTACCCCAAAAGATTCATTGTGGCTCGAAATTAGTTGATGCATTAAAAACCTTTACTCTTTTGCAGTTTTTCTTTGATGCAATATTTAACTGTTAGAGAATTTCCCAAAACCAAATTTTCTATTTCACCATACTCGTTTTTCGATACAAACCTTTTACCTCACAATGATACTTTTTTTTCTCCTTTTCTAAAGCTTTTTAATGACAAACTTAGAATTGATAGCAGAAAAGAATATGAAAGGATAGAGGGGAAAGTGATTCATTAATGTCCGATCAGTTATACATTTTGGTAGTGAAAAAAAAAAAGATTCAAAACTGGAATTTGATTTGAAAAGAGAGCTTTTGACGTGACCTCCACGCTTTCGACACACGATTTTTTTCCTCAGATGCTCCTTTTGATTTATATAGGTCACTATTTTGCTTGGAGGGTTTAACTAGTTCTTTCTCTATCTTCGAAACAACAGAGAAAAATGAGTTGTTCTGTAATTTCACCAGAAAGTTCTTGGAAATTGGTGGAATATTACATTATTTAAAATAATATTACCAACATAGAATTAAGTTTGACATTTATTTCTGTTGTTAAACTTTATAACTTAAATTTTTCAACATTGTATTTCGATAAAATCTCATGTAATTAAAGACCAATTTTACCCTGTGACGTTATCATATTCATACTTTCACTATGTTTTACCACAACTGTATTTTATCATCTATATATCTGTACCTGAGAGGTAAATAGCACTCGGACCATTTTGGAAAAAAAAAAAAAATGTACTTGTTTTTATAAGTATTACTTTAAAAACTGCAATCATAAAATTTTAAAAGTCCAAATATTATAATAAACAATTTTTCATTCTAATAACCTCGTAAATAACAACCAGTAAATAAATATTCACAAAAAAAAAAAAAAAAAAAACTTTAAACACACCTCTTGGAATGTTTTGTATTCGTTACATGGGGCCCCCAGATATAGTTCTACGGGCCAAAAAAACGGCCTCTGCTTGGCAGAGCTCCAAGAAGAATCCATTCTTAATCAAGAAAGAAACTGCTGGTATAAGGAATATGCCGTATTCTGTTCTCGTTTTAGTTCGTTTAGTACACTTTGTTTCTTCTGAGCTGATGAAAAATGCCAGTTATAAATATGGTTGCTTTTGCTTTCAACAAACAGAAAAGGAAACATTATGATTCGCGTGCTAATAAACGCACCTGCAAAGCGAACTTCCCAAAAACTCGAATGGCTTCTTCCTATTCTGCCATGTGTAGAAGCGTCCAAGTGTCAAAACTTCGTGGTCGGACTGTACACTGTACAGATATATAAATAAACGAATGTTCGTTTGTTTGTTCTGTAGATTCCGAAACTACCCGACAGATTTTTCCGAAAATTTTAGTTTGTTTGCATCAACACTGGCCAGGTTAAGGAACCTGTTCGAAAAAAAATCCTACAGGTAGCTGTTTTTTAATCCAAATTTTAAGCAAAATTTTCACATAAATTCCCTACTGCGGGGGTGAAAAAAACCTTGCACATATTCATATTATTATCGATACAATTATTAAGAGTGAAATTTTGATTCGTGCATCTATCATTGTAAAGACATAATTACGGTGCAAAGCTCAAAAATGTTTTTACATTGCACTTTTTTGGATGAATCTCGGTTTTATTTGGTATTTTCACTCAGTTATATTTTTAGTAAAAAAATCATACTAATTAGTTTTTTTCAAGGTCTTATTCATAATGACGTTAATGAAGTCTTGATAAAACATAGAAGTATCAAAAATATGTCTACAAAGTCCTTTTTTTTGACCTTGTTTACAGTTTTCAACGTTGAAAATTAAAAATACGATGAAATATAATAATATAAATAAATAAATTAGAGAAATTTTCTTTCGGTAGTTTCCATGGTATTATAAAACTGACGAAGTTGATGCCTTAGACATCTATCAAATCAATAAGTTTTTGGTTGAATGGGAAGAAGAACAGGAAGAAGAAATGCTTGACATGGGAGAAACCTTCCAGAAGTGTTGTTTGGGAGTTAAAGTAAGTTTCTATTATTACTGAGGAATAACAGTTATGTTGCCTTGTTTAAGCAGAAGCTTTTAATATAAATAAATGAATAAAATAAATAAAAGGAAAGAGAGAAACATATAAAAGACTTTTGCATGAAAGTCTTGTGAAAATGTTGTTGGAATTAATTCATTAATTCGAAAAGTAGGTTAATTTTGAGAAAAATGCAAATATGGCTTATAAAACC
Organism: Octonoba sinensis; assembly: GCA_038502835.1. Classification (NCBI taxonomy): domain Eukaryota; kingdom Metazoa; phylum Arthropoda; class Arachnida; order Araneae; family Uloboridae; genus Octonoba; species Octonoba sinensis. The sequence continues at coordinate 6,620,733 of CM076606.1, read as the reverse complement.
TATTTCTCCAGATGAACCAGACATTTTATCCTTCTCGATGGTATCCCGTTTTCTCCGTATTTCCCTGCATTTTGTGGAACAGGAAGGGGCAATTGCCCCCTGATTTTAAGAAAATTAATTCCTGTGTGTAATTATACATGTGTGTTGTATTTTGTTGTTTTCCTCTACAATATCTATTGAGCATTGACATTTTGCCCTTCCTCCATGACAACTGTGAAGTGACGAGGCTGCTCCCTCCATCCTTAAATATTTGCTTTATCTCATTTTTTCTGCAACTACTGAAGCTTTCAGTCAGAAAAGGAATCACTACAGTTTTTTGTTTGTTTAATAAAACATTATTGCTGACGCATAATAGCGGACTAGTCATAATGCGAATCTCCGTTATTGTTATCACAATTATATTTATTATTATTATTTTGTGTTTCCAGAATTTTTAACAGGATATTTATCTTCAGATTAAATAGACAATTTGCTAAACTGTATTCTGCCGTTCTTAGCACAAATATAGTATTTGCAGCTGAGCTCAAAATGATATATTGACGGTTAAAGTTTTGCCCCCCCCCCCCCATACATTTGATTCAGGTACCATTTTTTTTTGGACATTTAAAAAAAAATACTTCCCATTCACATATGACCACAAAACATTTTAATTAGGTGAAATAAGTGACAAATAACTGCCTGGTGGCAACACAGCAAGTTCACCGGAAAGTAGATGTGACTTTTGTGCTTAGCAAGGCAGTATTGTTTGCAGCTACAAAAAATGACTGTTTTATTTCGGTCTAGCTATCAGATTTTACTTTATGAGGAATGTTATTTAACGATTTCTACTGCGGCAGCTTTTAAAAATGGTAAACTCTTACAAGCGAGGCTAAATGTAATTGCATTATGTTGTCAAATGGGGTAGCCATGCACCACAGTCTTTAGAAAGTACCCGTAACGTCTTCTAGCATGTAGTTTTTTTTTACAAGAAAGTATATATTTTTTAATAGTATTTAAAAGCTTTCTTTTGCAGTTCATTGAGAATATTAGAGAAGCATTACTGTCTAGTCCTTACGAGACACAAAAGCAAATTGAGCATTGGAAAGAGGTAATGCATTTCACTTCTCAATAAAGTGCTATTCCCAGAGTTGATAATACATAATTGATTAATAAAAAAATAATGATTGAAATCTTTGAAAACTTAATGAAAATTATTAGCGAATAAATGGACAAGTAAGCAGATATGAAGGAGTTCATTCTAATACTAAAAGTGTTAGCGTGCGTTCATACTAAAGTCGACAACGACAAAAAACCTGTCTTTTCTCATCTACGCAAGCGCAAGACTTATTTTTGCCTTCAAAAAATGCTCTGCGGTTGCGCAGATGAGAAAAGACAAGTTTTTTTGTCTTTGTCGTCTTTGGTGGGAAAGCACTCTAATTAAAAGTCATGTTTGATAATAGTTACCAAATCAGACTTATCAAGAATGTAGGGTGCAAAAATGGGTTTACAGAAAAAGGTTAATAATGACTTTTAAGTCATTGTAATTTGAAATTCTAAAACAATAACATTGTATAAACAACTGAGAAGTGTTTTTTTTTTTTTTTTGAGCTGTACTTTTTTCCAGCAACCTCAAATCACGATCAACTGGCTGAAAGTTACTTTTAATTGAGCGATCAAAATTGAAAATCAGTCAATATGAGAGCGTGGATAATAAATTATGCAGAACCAATGAAACAATGAAGCTCGCTGAAATTTTACAATGTTGTCGCACGTCTCTGTCGTCGTTAAATGCACTAATAGAAATCTGTGCCTAGCAGCAGGGCCCGATTTACATTTTGAATCACTATAGGCACAACTCATGTTTGGGGGCCCCTCATGCAACAAAAAATTTTTAAACATAACATTCAGTATGTGCTTGTAAAACTTGCAAGTCACACCAAAATTTGGGGGCCCCCAAAGCACAAAAACTAAATTTGTTTTTCAAGTGTCAAACAGTCAAACTAACATTTGGGAGCCCCCAACGTTCAAAATGATTTTGTTTTTAAGGGGTCTGCCTGGACCAAAAAGACGAGTTTTGCGAAAAAAAAAATCGATATTTTTTTAAATTTTATATTTAAAAAGAATAAGTATTCAAGATTTCAAAAATGTTTGGTTTTTGTTTCTACGATACATAGAAACGAAGTTACACGCAATTAAGTTAACCAGAAGTCGCATCGCAAGCACATAAAAGTGGAATTTAAAATGCGTTTTCTGAAAAACTACTTTTTTCGATATTTTTGTTCACGGCAGATCTCATAACTCGAAAAGTTTTATACCCATTACTGTGATTTTTTAAAGTATTGTTTCACACATTGCTATCTGTGTTTTGAACTAAAATCTAAGCTCTATGTCTGTATTTAAAAAAATTACAGGCATTTATTTGTAAAATATTGTGTTTTTTTCGGTGAAAAACGTATGAATTTCTACAAAACTGCTATATTTTTCTCAATTTTGGACCTATTATAAAACTTTTAGTTCAGAACACAGTTAAGTAAAGTAGAAACATATATTATTATGGATTTTAAAATATATCGAGTTAAAGTGAGTATAGAGTGTTTGGCGTAAACTGTAAAATTCGCCTATTTTTTGCTAAAATTTCCCAATTTTTCAAAATTTTATAAAAATATAGCTATTATTTTGTTTGTTTTCTTAATTTTAATTACTTTTTAACTTAAAAATATATGTATTTATTAATTATTTCATTGTTTTGAAACAAAAAGCCTCCGAACGTAGGCAGACCCCTTAAATTACAAAATGTTTGAATAAATTCTGGTTGCCCCCAAAGTTGTTTTTCAAATTTCAAATTGTCAGACAAAAATTTGGGGTCCCCCAAAGTGAAAATTCCTTGTGGCTTTAAAATAATGTAATAATACAAATTTTCTGTGAAGCAACAGAACACCAACAGTTTGCGTTTGAAAGATGCTGTTTTTAAATATTTTTCTAAAAAATTTTAAATTACAAAAAAAAATAAAATAAAATAATAATAATAATAATAACCAAAATTAGGACGCCCCCTTCAATGTGGGGGCTCTAGGCCCTTGCCTCATGGGCCTAATGGTAAATAAGGCCTTGCCTAGCACTACATTCACTCATGTGCTCTCCAAAATGGTAACAGTAATTACACATAACGGGATATGTGAAATTACGGTTTGTGAATTAAAGGAATTTTAAGCTGCATTGATTTAAAGTGGACGATATCATGAGCTAAAGATAAAGCAAAGCTGAGCTATGGAATTACATTTATAGGCTGACAATATGAAAAAGTTCCTGCCTGCAATCACGAGACTGTTTGTTCGGCTGGACTAATTACCTTTCACTAAGTGTTTCCCTCATGCCGCAATGGTATATTTCCCAAATTTATTAGTCTAATTGAGATAACCCTTCAGATGCAAAACCTCCCCTCTTCTTTTTCGGCTGCTGAATTCTCTGTTATGAATGTCAGTAGATAAACCTTCTTTACCCACCTGATAGAAAGGAATGTGCAGTCTGTCTGTTATTTGTCAATGAATAATGGTGGGTTCAGTCCAAAGAAGTTCAAAAAATAGAAATTAAATGTTATATTTAAATTTATTTTTAATGATCAACTTAAAACTTCAGGAAATAAATGAAAACGCAACTTGTTAATCAGTTGTAGCTTAGCAAAAGAAAAAAATTGTTTGAAAAAAATGTGATAACACTTAATATAATTCCAGCATAAGAGAATTCAGCTTTTTGAGCTCTAATTTCAATTTTCGAGGCAAGTTCTGAAATTGTATCTTGCAATTTTAGTGTTTTATTTACTCGTGCAATGCATTAAATATGACCTGCTTTTGTTAGTAGATACGGTGTATGTAGCATTTTATAATTTTTATTTCATTTTTAGAGTATGCAGAATGTGAAGGATTTGGTTGATAATAAGCTGAATCTAATCGCTTTCCGTTTGTTACAGGTAAGTTAGATTCATTTTTTAAACTTATGCATGAGTTTTCGCACATATGGAGGGAAATTTATGCAAGACAAATGAAGCGCAATCTCAACCAGCCATTGCTTGCTACCAGATTAGATCAAAATTTGATTTCAGAACAAAAATGTTTCAACGAACAGGATTAGAAATGCGATTCTTAATTATTTAATTATGCACCGAAACAACTGTTATAATGAACTAGAAGGGACCGAGAAAATTCTTTGTTGTAACTCAAGATTCGCTATTATTATGGAATATGACTAATTCCATTGGCGTTTATAACGAAGGTTGAACAATTATTTGGTTGCAACGGATATTACGTTGCATCGGTTATTCGCTAAAACGAGATTTTACTGTATTGCAATCGTAATGAATTCTTAGTGAATTCTTCTTTCTAATCTTTTCTAAGCCATTGAAATACTATGTATTTGAATAATTTTATTCGTAGTGTATTCTCCTTTTCAAGGTAAACTGAATCATAGAGAAACAATAGATTTGCTCATATGTTGTCACTTTTTTATTATTAGTTTAAAATTATTTTTACCATTATTTAACAATAATCTGATCGTCCGCGTGCTGGTAAAAGTCACAGGCTGAAAAGAATTACGAATTGAGAAAAAATCCATTTCGTTATTTAGAAATAAAACTTACTTATCTAACAAAACTCGCAATGCTCACTGACTTACCGTTGAAAGAAACAGAGATGTCCATGTTTCACACAGTCCTATAAACATACTATTTTTCATTTCGATAAAAGTCAGTAAGTCTACTCATAGTTCATAGATTCTTACAGGCTTAAGAGATACTTATAAAAATATCTATATAAATCCACATAGAAAGGTTAGCGGCAAACCGCTGGGTGGTCTTCGTGACTTTTATTTGAACGGGACAATTACTCCTTTAGCTGGTTAAAACTCATTAAGTCCAAAAATAAACCTTTCAATGGATTTTTCTCAAAAATAAGCTCGTTAAGTAAAGTACTAACTAAATATGATTTTTTTTTGCTGTAATTATACAAAACTTTTGTGACATTAATAAGAACATTATTACACTGTAACAAATAAATATTGCTTTGAAATAAAGAACTAGTATTGACACACAATATGGAATGTTGTTTTGTAGTCAATTGAATAAATTATCTCCCCCAATCAGAATGGTGAGAATTACGTAAACAAGATGACTGGAAATCTGGAATGCTTGCTGAAAGACCGCTACGACGAGAAGGCATGCTTCACGATGATTCTGTGGTCACATTTGCACAAATACGGCAAGCGAGGCGTGGACGATGAGTTTGGGTTTAGTTTCAAGATTCCAGGCGAGTTCGACGAAAAGGAAATTGTGGTTCGCCTCCTTCATACTGCGTATGATTCTGTTTCCCCGACTCCTGTATTGGGTAAGTGTAGAAGCAAAAGTTAAATTATTTTTTTCCAATTTGAAGATTATATCGAGCAATTAGTACAAAAGCTTACCAGTTTCGCAAGAGTTCAATAAACTATCTTCTCATTAAAATAAGCACATTTATTAATTATAGAACCTTTTTTAGAAAATTGGTAAAATCCAAGATACATTGCTCCTCAAAATTTCACATAGATTAAAATCGGGCAAGTTAATTTAAAAAAAAGGCAATCTTCTCATTTCACTGCTTGTCGACTGCCGAGTTCAACACTATATCTACCTTGCTATTTTAAATTATCCAATTAGCCAGTCCATACCTTAACACGTTTGCCGTTGAATCATCTGCCTTTTTTACCATACTAGAATCGGCAGTACGCCTTAAAACACCAAAACTTCCGGGGGAGGGATAATTAACCCCCAAACCCCTCGCTGCACTTCTGTCTTACTGTCTGTGAAAATCTGAATTTATGTAGTAACGTACCTTCTTTGTTTTTTTTTTTTTTTTGTTTCGAAAAGGTAAATCATACTATACTAATAATTGGTGGCAATTTTCTTTAAATTTATATATTCTTTCGAATACAGTTGATTCTTGGAGGTCATTCATTTTGGGATACATCTGTGAAGAGCTAGATAAGAAGGAAAAAATATTGTCAGTGAAACCAGGGGAGGAAGTAGATGTTCCAGAGCATGGCAAAGTGAGTATTTTTTTCTTTTATTAAAGTTTACAATTTCATCCTGACTCCAAAACTCCAAAGGACATAGGAACTCCAAAGGACATAGATACACCTAAACTATGTCCAAGCGTCATTGAGATATTTTTTCTCCCTAGCTTTCTTGGAGAAAACCTTTTTAAACCTGTAATAATAAAATAATAATAATAATGTTAAAATTATTAATTATTTTGTCTTATAAAAAAAGTGCGAATTAATGCCTAAAAAAATCTGAAAAAACAAAAAATAAGTCAATCTGATATAAATAAACTAAATAAAGATTAAACAAATTTGAAGTAGGTTTATGGGATATTTGTCGGCAGTGTAACTATTTGAGGCTTCAGTAAAAATGTATAACATACTTTTTATTTCTAAAAATAGACAATCCTTTGGGACTTTGGTTGTAACGCCCGAGCAATGATACTATAGAGAGTGTTTTTCATTATTGGCAGAGTAGAAATATCTATGAGGATGAAGCAGTCAAGAAACGAGAGGAGGGAGTATCTTTGGCACCATTCTCTCCATCACGGTGAAACTTAATTTTTTGCTAAATAAGTCTGCAAAAAACTTAACTGATGAAAAACTACGATGATGAAAGTTAGACCGGGTCACTCACCAAACATTCACGTAATTGTGGTCAGACGTACTCTGATGTTGACTGTCTAAAAATTTGCCTAAATTCTTACTTCTAGTTCTCTTTGTTCTGAGGTTGTAACCCAAACAAGCGACCACCTCGAGCTCTTATGTTTGGCTAAAAAGGCTGATTCCGAAACAGTTGAGGGGCCTACGGATTAAAGTAAAATCCGAACCACTCACGATCGGAAGAATTGATATAACGTTTAATAACATCCAATCCATGGCTGAAATCTAAATTTCTTCAGTAGAGCATCTAGAGATGTGGGCTCTTCAATCTCTTGTATAGTAATTATAGAGAAATTTAATTATTGAAAATGATTATAAAATAAATGGGGTGTTGTTTAATAATTTCCTGGGGGATCACCCAGATTAAGTTGGGGGGGGGGAGGGGGACAAGTGATGAGTGGTCTCAGCTACGGCGGACGTATCCACGCGCAGCCGATCCCACTCGGTACAGCTGTTATTCGACTGGCTGATGGAGCTTCCTATTCTATGGCAATTTTTTTCTAGGAAAGTTACAAATTTCGCTCCCCAAAAACAGATGGACAGAAACAACATGAATTAAAAATGACACCAGATGTCATGGAAAGATTAGCTTCTTTAATACCCCCGGATCTTGAAGATGAATTTCATGTAAAAGAGAGCAATTTGAAAAGCCAGGACAGCAGTAGTATGTGTCTATCGAAGAAATTCCGTAAGTAAATTTATTATTATTTTGTATTTATGTGAATTAAGAACCAATATAATGTTGAATCGTATATTTTATTAGTTATTATTAGTATTAATTTAAGTTTGTGCTCATTAAATAAAACGTATAGTTATGAAAAGGCTTTTCGATTCAATATTTTACAGACTGTTTTGTTTTTATTTTATTTTATTTATTTATTTTTTTAGTGTAGTAATGTAGTCATCATCGCGGCTGCTATAAAACCTGCATTAGAGTATAGTAATTTAATAAGTCTGAAATTTGGATCCATTGCCAAGTATCGAAAGCTTACTAGTTGTTATCCCATAAGAACATCTGCGGATTATAAGTTCAGCAATTAAATTTGATAATGATCGCTCCATATCAACAAACTAAGGTGTTGCCACTCCAAAGAATCATGAGTTAAAAATCGAGTTATAAAAGGAAATATTTTTTAAGAAATAGAAATAAATTTGCTAACGACCGTTAAGTAACGATTATAAATACAAATATTGTGTTACTTTTCTATACTAATGATTAAAAAAAAATTATAAATATCCTTTTACCATAGTTTTTTTTTTTTTTTTTTGCATGATGTCAGTATCGTATCGTTCCGCAAAATTCAATCGTGACTGGTCCTCGTTAAGTGAAATTTTAAAATCGCAAAAAACACTTTAAAATGCGAGAGGCTTAAGAAAAGATCGCTAGATATATACATGAGAATGATATAACTTGGTATAGACAAATTAAGGTGTTGCCACTCAAAATAATCGGAAATCAAAAATTGAGTTATGAATGGAAATATAACGTAGCGTACAGCAAAATTTAATCTTAACTGGTCCATGTTAAGGGAAATACTATTAATGCAAAATACCACGTTAAGCAAAATTACACATCTATGTATATATAAATATTATACATAGAGATGTAGTAATTTGCTCATAGGTTATTGCTTTATATTTCAGACTTTCAGGGTGAACCGGAGATCGAGATATTAGACACAAAGAAGTACTACGTAGTTGGAGGTGTCTTTCGTCTAGATTTTTTTGCACCACCTAAAATAATTGTTAAGAAGAAGGGATTCACGTATATTCCCAGTAAGTATAAATAAATTAGTATGAATGATTCATCCATAACATTTACAAGTTAAAGAAATGTGGCATTCAACCGCTACTCGTTTTTGAAACAGAAGACAGTAGACCTATTTTTTGTTAAAAAATGATGTGAAAAAATATTTTTATTTACTTAGTTTTTTAAATGACTTTTAAATAATTCTGTGTAATTTTAAAACAAAACACGTTTTTTTTCCATCGCAATAAGCAGTAAGTTTTCTTATTTAAGGATTTGTTTTACTTATCACGCTACGCTCTTTGGACAATACGGATTTTCGATTCCCCGACTATTTTCAGCAAATGAAATTTTACTTCACTTGATTTCACAGTGTGCACTGGAGTTTTTTTTTTTTTCAAGGTTTTTTTTATTAAATTTTCATTTTTATGTTTATTTTTCTCACATTTTGAGGATTCTTCTTGTTATTTTTATTTATTTATTTGTTTTAGGAGATGAAGAGAAGTTGCGCAGGATTTATTACAAGAAAAAAATTATTCCTCCAGTTTCGTGGTGGGATCCAGTTGAAAAGAAAAAGTTTAAGAAAATCCTTGCTGATTCCATATTCATGAAATTACAGTGAGTATCTTTTTTATTTCTTACTAACAGAAAATGAGAGATATGAAATGCTCTATGACTGTTTGGAACACATCATTCATCCCAAAAAATAAATTGCATTTTTATAGTTACAAAAAGAATAAAAAAAGGAAGAAGAAACATTTTATAGATTAAAAGTTGTTAATGAATTCGAAATACCGCTAGTTATATGAGTGAAATTTTGGGCAAATTAGATCAGCATTGTGGCAACTGAAATGCTTGACGAGTTGAAAATTTTTAACTAGTTTCCTGCAAAATTTAAAAAAAAAAAAAAAAAAAAAAAGGAGAATGTATAAATGAAAAGAAAAAAAAAAAAAAAGAAAAAAAAGCAATATAAATGTTTTTAATTCCTAAAGCAAAACAAATAAATAAAAGCAAATAAATATTTTTAAGTTTAAGCCAGTGAATTCTTTTTAAGCAAATATGTTTTAAAAATATAAAAAAAATGTCCTTGATCATTTTACTTTCACTAGCTATCTATTTTCCTCGTTCTCTAAATAACCTCCTTGCATGTACTTTCATTAATTTGTCTGTATTTGGCTCTCAGTGAATTCATCCCTCAATATTTAATAATGCTTGTTTGTCTTTAGGCAAATATTAATATGCATTTGTGTCCATCAATTTCAAAATGAAAATGACAGAAAAAATGAGTCTGTTGTGGCCATCACGGAACTTTCTTCTACATCCTTCATATGAATATTACTACTCGACAAATATCTCTATTATGATATAAATCCTTACTGTAAAATGCTTGCTGACGTATGCCGAACGAGAACGATCCGTGGCATTGACGTCATACCATGCGGAATTATTTTCCCTATTTAGTGTTTCTGTGATATCTTGTTCTATGGAGTAGTACTTCCAACCTGGTACCGCGAGATTTTCAAGTTGTCAAAACGTCTTTGTTGCAGGGAAAGAAGAAAAAAAAAAGGTCATGGTTTGTGTTGCAATTAAAGTATTTTTGTGAATGAATGAATTTTAAGTAAGGGCTGTCATTATTAATTGTACTTACACTAATTTCTCTTACACTAATCTTTCTTTCAAAGTCATTCGTTTATCTCTATTCCAATAACCCATTCATCTTTCCATGTAGGCATCTATCTATCATCTATCAATATTGGTCCACATGCATATTTCTGTCCTTAGATATCTATACTACTAACAATGTTGAATTAATGAGATGGTTTCAATCTATAGAATTTATTTTGAAAAGAAGAAATATCCAATATACAGTGAGAATGGAAACGTAAAATTGCTTTGACACTTCAGTATTTGGATATAGAAATAACAACTCTTTTGTGAATTCACTGCGCAAACATTCCCCGTTGGTTTATTCCTGATAGAAATGAAACTTTATATCAAATTTTACTTATTTTTTCATTTCCTATGTGATTGATTGCATTTTATAAGCTTCTACTTTGAATAAACGTAACCAGTCACGGTTAAAACCTTTTTCGAGGAACATTGTACTTGTGTGACTTTTGAACATCTATTTCAGCAATTCGAAAACGTATTCAGGCCCAATGTTTTGGAAAGAAAATTTAATGTTTATTATAAATATTTGTTGAACACAAAATTGAATTTCCTTAAATTTGTGTGCTGCTATACTTGTTATAATTGCATTATTTTAAAACAAAAATATTTTTCTGCTGACACATTATCTTGGAAACCACACCGCACACACACTCCTAATTTTGTTTTTGGGTGAATCTTGATTTGCATTTGATTTATTACGAATTCAAAATAAATATTTTATTATCTTTTTACGCGAATCATTTTGAGTTAACATGAGCGGCCGAATCCCATTTCTGACATTCTTTTTGCCATATTCTAGGAAATGAAAATTTTAGTTATGGCTTATACTGTTAGAAATTTCATCATGAAATTACGGCTAAATAACCGTCAGCAGTTTGTCCATCTAATTCACCGTTAAATTTTCGGTTTGGAACATTTTCCTATCTTTACGGGACCTAAATCATTTCCAATCAGCTTGGTTAAAAAGCTATAAATACAAAATATTACGGTTTTACAATTATTTAAAAATGATTTCAAAACAAAATTTTACCGTTTTTGAACCATTTCGAGGCGTAGAAACCGTAAACGAAGCGTGTGGGAATAGAACCCGGGTGGATGGTATACCCAACTTTGCGTTCTAGTCATTCGGCCATCTACACCACGTAAAGTGGCAGTTTGTTTGTCAATAAATCTTCTTTTCCAACAGGCAAACTGCCTTAAAATTGAGATTTCAGTTTTTGATTAGATCCAATGTCATATTTTGTCTAAATTTACTGTATATTGACGAAAATCATTTTATTTTCTGCAAAAATTAAAATACAAACAAGCTTCAGCAGCTCAAATTATAGGTTCGCTCATTCGCAATTAGTTCGGGAATCCGATTCTCCAATTTTTGATTTACGTGTGTATGTGTTTCTATTTAGTAACCACTGCTTAAGCCACTTTTTTTCTTCTTTTTTTTTATATACACATGCAGATTTGAACTGATAAATCTTTATCCATATTTTAACAACAACGTACGACCGGTAAGGTTTCGCAACCAAGATGGACGCCCGATTCTTATTGAGCCCTTAAAAATTACGGTTAGTTAAACGTTCTTTTGGTTAACAGAGAATAAGCTATTTGTTTTCGCAATCAGCGGTTTGAGTACCATCTTTTTAATGGTTATTCAACCGTTGTAGTTAAATATGGTAAAATAACAATCAAATAAATGGTTATTTTACTATTTCCTTTCGGAAATTTTTAACAGTGTTGTAGATCGTTTCTGTTATTCATCGAATAACACACACGACACACGAACTGCATATAACAGCAAATACAGGGCTTGGCAAGTACTGAAAATTTAAAATGTGATTGTGTAAAGTATTAAATGATAGAAAACAGCACTAAGAATGCACAAAATTTACAAAGATTACAGCCAATATACCAATACAACAGTTATTACATGAATTCGTTCATAAAATCATTGAAATATCAGGGGAACAATATTAAGCTTCTAGTTTAATATTGTTCCAATTCTTATCCCTGACTTCTCTACTCAAGAAATTTCATGCTAGTGAGAGAATAAAATTGTGAAGCAATTTGAAAAAAAAAAAAAAATACATTGAATATGTGGTGTTTCAGATTTTAAAACAATTTCTCTTTCAATGCAAAAAAGTATTATTCACACAATTTGTTTCTGCACAGAAGAAAATGTCCACTTCTGAAGTAGTCAGATTATTTTAACAGAAAGTTTTGGACAATATTTCTTATAAACTATAAAAATTTAATTGTTTTGAAATTTAAATTTGATTTTTTTTAATTTCAAGACTTTTTTACGCTATGAAATGGAAACAAATAGCCACCGGAGGAGATTCGTGCTGATTTTTTTCAAGGGACCACAGAAGCAAATTCATTAATAGAGCTATTTCACAATATTTCCAGTAACAGCAGTGACATTTCAGTTATGTACATGCAAACGTATGAGCCGTTTGTCAGAAAGTTAAAATGAATTTAAGAAAAAAATGTATAAAAGACTTTTTTCTTCATGAATAATTTTTTTATTGATATTAGATATTATCACTTTTGCATTTCATTGAAATATATAATAAGCTTAACAATAATATTTTCATACGATTAAAAAAAAATTTCTGCTGTCTTTTTAGATCCAGAATCAATCTGCTTCTCTCTGAAAACATTTTCTATCTTTTTCACATGAATTTTCTCCTCTTTTCTCCCTCCCCTTTTTGGACAAAATCGTTAGAAACTTACCTATCCTTGCAAAAACAGAATTATGTGCATGTATACAGCTATATGAATGGTTATAAAAATAATATTTAAGATTACTCAGGAAGTTCATTAAGTGATCATTTATTTATTTAAGTAGGATTATTAGTAGGGTATTATTATCTTAGATATTTATTCTTTGAAATTTTGATGAAGTGTCTATTCTGTAAAAAAAATCATTAATCTCGGGTTTCTAGATCGTCTGGCATGCTGGGGCAATTGAGTCCGTTTATATGCTACCCATAAATTTCAAACAATACCCTGAGAACAATAGTTAATTAATTTAGCCACTTCTTCATCTTGGTTTTTCCATTCCATTAGCGATTCTTCTCTATCGTCACTTTAATATATTTTCTTATTTTTCATTATTATTATTTCAAATGGACTACTGCTGGCTTCTTCCAATTGCAGACCGAGTCGTTCCCTAGAATTTCGTACTATATCTTTCAGCGGCACCACAATGAGTGTGGTACCATCGCCGCATGAGAATTTTGACGTCCAGGTTCTCCACCTGAAAGAGCGAGCACCCGGACTCTGTTGATGCGAAATTGCACTAGGAATTTAATTTAGCCCAGAGCATCCAAGCCAAATGTCCACTTTCAAGGGAGCTTTTGCATACACCGTAATCATGCGACATGGGCGCCGACGAATTTTTGCATCCTGAAAATCCACCGACATTGCTAGGCTCTGACCTGAAGCGTACGAGTACCGTGCCTTACCACAACCCTTTTCATTTATTTATTTTAGCTATTTTACAAGCAATTTCTAAATATTTATAAATTTTATAAATCGTTCATTTGCTACAGCAAAGTCATGTAGCTCGAAAAATTGTGATTTTTGACATTATACTACGGGACACTTGCAGTCCTTATTGTTGCTATCCCTATAGTGCTCCAGAAATCATAATTTTTCTAGCTATGCCATTATTCTGGAAACTATTCTTTGTTTTCAAAACAAACTCTACATTTTTATCAATTCGATAGTTTTTCCCGTATGTAGTCCATTAACATTTTAGCAAGTTTTTCCGGCCTGTTTTTATGCACATGAATATGTGAGTACTTTTAACGTTATTACTATTTTTCAATAGATTGCCGAATGTTATCTATATGGAGGAGCCAATTATCGCCCGATTTTATGAAGAGCTGAATGGTTTTTCCAAGACAAATATTTACGAGCAAAAGTATTACGAAGGTATCAAAATTGCTTTTAAATAGTTATCATATGAATTAAGTTTTTTTAATTTGGGGGGGGGGGGAATGTGTGAAGGTGATTATAATTAAAGGTGCCCTGTTCAGACATACGTAAAGCTTGTTATAGTATGTCATTAAAACTATATATGTTTAATAAAACAAGGGAAAAATAAATATGAAATTATAAAAAAAAAACTAGATTAAGATTTTACTATCATGTGAAAAGGGGCGAATGAAGAAAGAAAAACCATATTTTTTGAACAAAAACTTTACTTTACCACAGAATTTGTTATACGGTCATTCCTTTTACTTTAATCACATGCTCCAAGCTGTTATAGTAGTGCGAAGGGTTTCTTTATCAATGGGGGAAATTCAAGTTCAAGCAACGTCATTGGTCACGTGGCAACGACTAAAGCAATGTAAACAAAGGAAGCTGTAGCACTGCTTTACTTCGAGTTCGACAAATCTAATTAAAAACTAGGCCTAAATAAAGTTCTACATTACATAAAATTAACACTAAATAAAACACTATAACTATTGTAATACTTAATAAATTCTTTTATAATGATTAAATTAAATGTAAATACTGGGTTATAATAAGAAAAAGCTGTGAAAATAGTCTAATTAATTTTAAGATAACTAATTTTGCCTACTGAACTCCACGTATAACTCAATTGAAAATCTTAGTAAACAAAGAGCGGATATCACGTGACAACGATGATCGCTCATGAGTCCCTCTACCGGTGAATTGCCTCCATTGCAGCAACTTGGGGAAGAGAATTGTTATTGATAAATAAACAAAAAATGAGCACCTGGTGGTAAAAAATTTAACTAATAGTTTCTTATTGCATATTTTCCTTTCGCCCTGGCCCATATAACGTACGTAGAAAGTTTTCAATGATATATGTGTATTAGAACAAACTCTACGTTGGGGTAAATAGGGTAAATTCAATTAAAATCTCCCTGTATATTGGTGAAAAAAAAATAGTCCATTTAATTTACAGTGGCGACATGAGAAAATAAATGTGTTTAGAACAAAGGACTATTTCTGTTATTCTAAGAAAAAATGGGTGCTTGTTTTCAGGAATCTTTTTGTCAGATTCATCGTAGTTATTAGTAATACATAAAGCGTGTTCCAATCATTTTTGAAATAGTTTGCAATAAATAAAAACAAAATTTATTGAAAAAAGAAAACAAAAATGGGCTTCTTGGGACATCGAAACACGTGCCTGCAATCTCTTGCAAAATGTGAGCTTTTTTTCGTTGTACTTTGCATTTTGATAGGAAGTGTGAACATTTGAAACATTACCCTCTTGTATTTCTGTTGCTTTTCCACATTTCACTTAGTTTTTTGCAATTTCAGATTTCAAACGCTATCAAAAACAGTAAGTTTCTTTAAATTTGAAAGTGTCATTCCCTATATGTACCATACTTTGTAGATGTTTGAGTGTGTCTGAGAATTCATCAGAGGAAAAACTAAAAAATTCTTAAAAAATAATAAATTTGAGAATTATAGCTTCTAACGAGCATATACGCACACACGTAACCTTTAAAAAAATCAAAACCAAATTATGTTATCTGAGGCTTATATAGCGTGTGCGCGGATAAATTAATTTAAGGGCAAAATTTTAAAGTTAGAAATAAAATCTAACTATGTTTTCTCTCGTATTAATTCAATGATTTTTTATTGAATAAATTTTCTTTCAAATGTTTTATGCAGATACAAAACAGATCTCTTTCGTAACGAATGAACCAGGAAGCTTTGTGGCACTTAAAAGAAAAAACTATTTGAATTATCCATATAGAGTAAGTTAAAGTTTTCTTGAAGCGTTTCGATTTTAATGTACTTTGTTCGCACAGTTCGGCTCCGGTAACATGAAGTTTCAGAGCTCTTTCAACGAAAGGGTGTTTTGTATACGTGTAGTACTACAGCGATGGAAACACAACTCAACGCCGCGCCTTTATATCATTAAACGCCACGCAAGGCGAAATGAAATCTCTCAAGGTCATGCTTCAACTTACCGGAGCCAAACTATACCATTTCAGTATTACTCTCAGTAATTTTATTTTTTTCTATATGCACAGGGATGGTATACGACGGCTGATGAGGAGCCTTCCATAATGCTATTAGGAAGTCTTGCGGATGCTAAAATTAAAGTTTCTGAGCATGGATATAAAATAGCAGTGGTAAAGGACAGAGGCGTCCCGCTACCACATTTAACTGGATCAGAATGGGTGACGTTGGAGTATTTGAAATATGTAAGTTGATTCCATATGGCTAGCTTTTTAAGAGATATTTTTTTAAAAAATGTTCTTTCATTTTATAAGCACCTTCCTACGTTATTTTTTATACTCGTATTTTCTTAAAGACCACAGTGTTGAGAAAATACTCCCAGTATTTCATTTCAGTAGAGAGTTTTCTATGTTCAGGGAAGTTTGCGCAATATTATCAAAATATTATATGATAGTGTCAGTTAACTTAAGTTTAACTTTAAGTTTATCTTTTCTTAAATTTTCAAGATTTAATAAAAATATCTAGACTATAAAATATGAGGTAAAGAAAAGTTCTAGTTTTTCTAGAATAATTATTCACGTACTTTAAACAAAATGGTTTCATGGGCTCGATTACGACATGCACAGATCCACGTAGGCCCCAACATAATATATGGTCACGAGGTCACGTCAGATACAATATGCACGTTAGTGATGCCAGTTAAAAGAATATTAAAAATAAACTAAAGTTTAATAAAAATATAATTTCACGTTAATTTAAAGCAGCTTTAAATTAACGTGAAATTATATTTTTATTACAGTTTCTTCGAACAAAGTTAAATTATTATTGTAAACAAAAGTTTATTTTTCTTATTATTATTACAAAAGTTATTATTATTATTTTTTTTTTTTTGCAGATGATTATTTAAAAGAAAAACAAAAGATTTTGTTTTGGTTATCTTGATAACCCAAAAAAATTCTGTACAATGAATCCTTTACGTGATTATTTACTGCTGAATTTCTATGAGTGTATATATATATATATATTTTCTATGGAATAAACAATGCATAGCCGGCATTCTGATAAAAGTCAGCAAGACGATAACTGCACTTTTGAGATATTGTCAATTCAAACTTTTAAATCGTTACGTAAAATAGTAAATATTTTAGACTCCTAACTCCAATACTAGTTTGTTTATGTAACTTTTAAATCGTGTCATTGGATTACATCATGCAATAACTAGTAATTGCAAATACTAATTCATTGAGTAGTCCGTCAAATTGTCTTCGTCTACTTATCGCTTTTACCAGAAAGTAGCCGATGTGTAAAACATCCATATTATTTCTATTCGAGTAATATATTGGATAATGTAGTTTGATAAGGGGACTTATGCTTTAACTAATAACAAATTGCAATTTGCGAATCTATTATGAATATCCCGACAAACTGTCTATAGCTGTAACCCTTATTCCGCCTGTTGTCTCATTGATGATGACTATGTAATACTACTTGCTGTATTTTGAAATTTTTGCAGAGAAGTACTGAACTTGGAAGTAAACCTAAATTGAATTACAGCTTTTATGGTCCTTTGAGCTTGTTAGACTAATGTCCATTTGAATATTTGTTAATAATTGGCATTTACATCTATTAGGCCTATAGCAGCTCGGTAGCAACGTTCCATCTGCAGCTTTGGAATCTTGAATATTTAAACTAGTAAATTTCAGATGGAATTTACACGTGATCCCGCCATTAGTATTAACCGTAGTTATCCTGCTAACGAATAAATAGTGAATGACATTGCTGAGTTGTACGTCAGTTCATGTTTCATATCAAACATTATTCTCCTACGCCACATTAGACATCATTATTCCGCGAACTAAATTCAAAGTTTTCATCCTAAACTTTTCTTTCAACTTTTTTTCTTGTTTTAAGTATAATTTTTTGTCCTTCCTACCGCTGTTATATTTGCCGTTTAGTTTCTAGTTCTTTTTTTTTTTTTTGAATTTTCAAGGTGTCCATCATGTATTTCATAATCTTTAAGGGCCATGTGGTATAAAATATTTAAATTTTTCTCTCAAGGTCTTTTTACTCGAGGGAAATAACGGTATTTTAATGTATACGCTATTTATTTGTTTTACAACAAACGAATTTTTCCAAACTGCAGTTTAATTCATATTACAGGATTTATTAATGCAAACTTCTAACATTGAAATATTATTGCAAAATAATTAATTTTTTAAATGGAAAGCAGATTTATTTTTTCAATTGCAGTGAAGAAAAACTACTTGTAATAATTTTCCTATATGAGAAAGCCACTGAAATAATGTTGGATAGAAGCTAAGTACTTGATCGATTGATAACACAGAACAAAAATAAACCAGACTGAGCTTTAGGGTAACATTTAGGTTGTCAACATGAAAATATCTGACCACAATCATGTGACCATTTGGCGAGCTGACCGGACTATCTTTAACTCAAGTGGTGTTTCAACAAAGGGTGTTGACGCAAATCTGTTTAAACAGCGGTAGCTTAAACTCAGTAGTGGTGATAAAGGCACTCGCCCTCACCTCTTGACCAATTTCTTTTTTCCTCCTGGTAGCCTGTCTCGACTTTACCTATAATAGAAGGCGCTAAGAATTCCTTGGTCTTTAACAATTTTTGACTATAGGTCATAAAAACTTTCAATAATTTCTTAGACAGTTTGAAACGTTATTTTACTTAATTTCTCAATTATCTTTTGTTCTGCAGAGACTAAATTGCATTGGTGTTGACATTGAAGTTGGAGATGATATTATCAAAGAGTTAAAAATCAAGGGTTTGACTATGCCACAATTTAAGGTAAGTAAAAGAATTGCGCTGTCGGAATGGTAAAAGGTTAATGTTTCACAGTAGTAATGAGCAAAATCGAGAGATTTGAGCAAAACAACTCGAAAAGTTTATTTGATGCTCAAAGCTCTCGAAATGCTCATTCGATTCAGAATTCACTTGAGATTAGATTTACGATTTTGAAATTACGCAGGAGTTCATTCGATTATCTAAATTAATAGATGTTCGGTCAATTTTTTAAGCAAATCTTTCGATTTCACCCACCACTATTTTAGTCAAAAAGATTTTTTTTCGGTACAGTTCGACCGCGAAATATTGATAGTTGGACATTTTAGCGCAGTAAAGAACGAATCCATTCGAATTTGAGGGAAGTTCGTTTTGCAGGTGCGTAATAAGAAAAAAATTAAGTATGCTAAAGGAACTAGAACAAGAGGCACATTCTTTATACTAGCAGTGCCTCCCTTGCACATGAATGAATTCTTCTTGGCTCTCTGCTAGCCGGCTTGCTTTGGTTGATGGTAGAACTTTAACTTCAATGACTTTAAGCAGCTTGTTTTGATTTTGAGTTTGAGACAAGTTGAGAACGATATCTTTTTTAGTTTACGGCGTCGGCTTTACTAGTGGTTATATGGCAAAATACGTCTGTATGGGTCCTTCCACAATATTTGACTTCATAACTCCGAAAATTAATTTTCCAAGAAATTAAATCTTGTACATGATTTTAAAGGTTCACGACTTAATTCATATATTTATTATTTTTCAACATATAAAAACTTACAAGTGCTTTGCTGTAAATATTATTTCTATTAAAATTAATATTAATTAAACTTTTTAGTATGCTTGTTGTTTTTCACCATATGTCCCCTACGTAGCACAAATAATTAACTGTCAGTTATTAATGAGTTAATTTATTAAAAAAAACTTTGATATGTGTTAAAAATGCATATTAATGTATTCTACAATAAAAATTTTCTATGGAAAGTTTCATAAATTCGGAGAAACGTCCAAATGCACTTAGGTACCATTATGTTTTTTTTCCTTGTGATTTCCGTACGTGACGGAATTTTAATATCTTTTAAATAAAAAAGTTTTGATGCCATTAAGTAGAAAATTTATATAAATATTACTCAAGAGGGGGAAAAAGGTAATAAAAATGTTTATTTTTTTTTTTTTCATTTTATTTTTAAAAATTACTACTATTTTTCTTTTTTTCAAAATTTTGCTGCGAAATATTAAATTTCGACCCTGCAGGTTTCTGAGAAATCCCAGGATAGCATATAAAAAGCGTTTTTACATTAGATAGCTTTTTTACATGCTATGCAGGACCAATAGCTTGGATGGCCCTTCTGCAATTATACAACTGCGACATAATTCAGTCTACTAGGAAATTCCCTACTTGTCTAATGTGGTGTAAAAAAAAAAAGATGTGGGGACTTTGTTAAAGCAAGGGCATTTTTAGCCTACTTTCACGTAAAAGTAAAAAAATAAATAAATAAATAAAGTATGAAAAAAGTCTTAATGTATCGTAAAAATATCATTAAAAATAAAGACAAGTCAAAAATAAGTGAAGTAATTAACTAAAGATTTAAAAGTAAAAAATATGAAAGTAGGGTTTCGAGATAGGGAAAATGTGTGTCTGTCCAGAAATTTCAGGGAAATGTCCGATTTAAAAGATTTTTTTCCATTCGAAAGATCTCGGCGAGGACATCTCATTTCCATGTTTTACTTTTTATTTTGAACAATTTTTCGTTCAATTTTGAACCGAGCAAAAAATCTTAACATTAGCGCTTATGGGCAAAAATGAAGCAAATTATGTAAAGTCTTTGCATAAGATCCAAGTTGCTACGAACAAGTTTATTGGAGGAAGCTCTCGGCGTAAAATATTTTTTGAGTTGAAATTTCTTTTTTTCATTTTTGAACAGTTCAAAAAAAAAAAAAAAAAAGAAAAAAAAAACATAGGGTGTACGGGGAAATCGGTTCAATCCTGTATAAATCCGCATCTAACAGACGGATTTGCTTGGAACAAACTTTATCGGAAAAATGTTATGACGTAGAATATGTGCAGATACGAAGTTCGACCTGAACTAAACGAGCGTATTTTACTATGAAATTTTTTGATCGGTATTTTAAAAAATATTTCTGAATGAATGAATGAATGAATAGATGAGTGAACAAATGAAAAAATAAATGAATGAGTGAATTAATATGTATTAACCGTTGATAAGTATATATTTGAAGTAATTAAGCACGAAAGTTAAATGAGATAGAGAGAGAGATAGATAGCTAGATTATAAATTTGAAGTTTGTGTACACGAAAAAGTGGGCTATAGCTCTAGACGGAACTTCTTGTTTAGATATTCAAGCTGTTTATGAATAAAGCAGTTGGTTCTGCTTGAAATATTGATACGAACAATTTTTGTTCATTTTTGAACAGTTCAAAAAAAAAAAAATAAAAAATAAACTACCGCCTGCGGGGAAATTTCAATCCTATATAAATCCTGATCTAAGGGATCATTCATAAATGATGTTGCGCTTCGAGGGGGGCTGGCTGTTCGTGAAATTGTGACAAAGTGTGACAAGGGGAGGGGGGGGGGTAACAAGAAGTGTGACATCATGCATTATACAACATAGCGTGACATGTGACAAAGGGAGGGAGGGGGTCCGCTGAAGTATGACATATTGTGACAAAGGGGGAGGGGGGTTGAAATATACGGGAAAAAAGCGTGACATCATTTATGAACTGCCCCTAACATACCGATTTGCTGGGAACAAACTTAATCGGAAAGCTCTTATGACGTAGAACATGTACAAATAGAAAGTTCATACAGAACTAACGAGCTTATTTTCCTATGAAATTTTTTGATCGGGAGTTTCAAGAATATTTTTGAATTAATGAATGATTAAATGAATAATGAATGAATAAATGAGTGAACAAATACATGAATGACTGAATAAATGAATGATTGAATGAATATGTATTAACCGTTGAAAAAGGTATATTTGAAGTAATAAGAACTAAAGCTAAACGAGAAAGACAAAGAGAGAAATATCTAGATTATAAATTTGAATTCGGTGTATACGGGAAAGTAGGCTCGTATAGTTTTAGACGGAACTTCGTGTTTAGATATTCAAGCTGTTCATGAATAAAGCAGTTGGTTTTGCAAATACTTAAAATTCTATTAATTCCATTAATTAAAGTATTTCAAAAAACCTTCAGAGAAATGTGGAAATTTCAGTAAATCAAACGGTTAACATGAAAATCAAATGCATTTATTTTGCAATATAGGGCAATTTTCGCAGGATTATTTCAAGATTTAATTAAAAGACCAAGAATTCGGAACAATAATGTCATGGTTTGTGCGAATGAGTATCAATTCAGTAGGATACATAATAGCGGAATAATTCGAAAAATTATGATAGTTAAAATAATTAACTCGTCATTATAACATAAAAAAAAATTCTGAAACAGTTAATATTTATAAATCAGATAAATTAACAATATATGTAAATTAAATAAATCTATGTAACATTATTTTGCATCATTTTGTTTTTGAATAATTGTGCATTTATGAGGTTAACTTTTTCGAATTTTCTATAAATCTGCTGTCGTGACTTAATCTGTGTCTTAATTTTTTTTAATGTTATTTATAACTAAGTGACTTTTTGTGTAACGTCTATCCTACTAAAAAAAAAGAAAATATGCATGGTGTGAGTGATATGATGACATCAATCACCAACCTTTGCTATTCCTTAATTTTGTATAACTTTTTCAAAAATTAAAGGACAAACTTGATTTATGCCTTAAAATTCAGCCTCATCGATCTCTACGTAGGTTTGAACAGGGTAGCTTTAATTATAATCACCCTGTGTATTATTACTTTATCATGATTAAAATATTAGAATGCATTTTTTTAAAGATTTAGGCGTATCTATTGTTTATGTTGTTGTTTTTAAACATAACTTTGTTTTTAACTACGAATTCATTGTTCTCCTCTAGGACGAGAAAATAGAAAATTACGCATACAGTGTCATAGGCATGTTTAGCACAGTATGCGAGTTTAGATCAAGTCACTGGAACCACCAACTCTATCCGAATCGAGTAATGATGCGTTACCGTTTGCTTTCGGAATTTGTAGAGGTAAAAGAAGCATGCGCATTTACTAGCTATTAATGACATCGTTTGTCACTGTTATTTTATTATTTTTCCGTTGGTTTTATGGATTGAATTGCTTTAAAATTATTGCATTATGTTAAAATAGAAATTTATAATGCCTGTAATTGTTTTCAGAAGCAATAACACCGGTAAGATAGCTGCGTATGATGTTAAATAAATGAATAATGTGGTAAATAAAAATAAAAATAATTTTAAAATGAAGAAAAGTTAAGCAATAATACCGAAAACATAATAATAATAATAAACTTAAAATAATTCAAATTGAATCAAAAGTAACAATTAAAAAGCGTTTGAATTAATATTAGCTACATTTTAACTAAATAAGTAAAAAAACAAAAGAAAGAAGTAAAATAAAAATTTGCTCTCAAAAATTTACGGGTATAAATATAATAACATAAATACATTATTGACATGGTTTTCTTAATTCGCTTATGCTTCGAAGACTAAAATTAAGTGTGCTTTATGAGAAACATTTCTACAGAGACATTACCCTAATTGATTTATTTTTACAAAATAGTAAATATAAACTAAACAATCAAAATCAATGGATATTTTTTCAAAAAGTGTTTACAATGATACATTCAGTGGTAGTTTAAAATTGAAATGGAAAGTTGTGAGATACTTACAGGATTAGTATCTTCTTAGAAACTTAAGTCGCTACTAGGTTTCAGATCAAAATTTGTGAACTTCTAGTGATAAGCTCTGAGTATGAGTATAAACATAAACGATTTTTTCTCCCAAATGTTGTCAAAAAAAGTTAGAATATTTTTCAATTATTGTTCAGTTCGGTGAGCTTAAAAATAATTTTCTGCTTCTCTGCTCTGTTGTCGTCATACTGGTGCCAGTTTCATGAAAAATAAATAAGATTAAAAACAAGAAAAAGAAGTTTTCTATAAAAATGTCTAATTTGCTTCGAATTCAGTTTATATCATAAAGCTGTAATTATCATATTTTTTTGCTCAAATATTTGATGCCGTAGCTCACAATCTTTCACGTTAATTTTGTTTTCTCCTAACCTTTCAAAATATACAATCATTATAAATTCAACGAAAGAATCTTTTGATTAAATGCACCTAAGTTTCTTTGAATCCACATTTTGTGTCATAAATTTATATTTGTAATACTGGGTGGTCATAAAGTCTACACGATTACAAGAGTCCAAAAACTAATATGATTAGATATATGGTTGATTCGATGGCATTGTAAAACCATTTTTAAAGTTATTAACGAAGCTATTTACGTCACTAAATTTTAATCTTACACTGGGAACTTCAAAGTAGGTCAAGACGATATTGCAATTTTCCCCACATGTTATTCAACATTTGACGCAGACACTATACATTGACACTTGATGCAGGCACTGTGTTCCTGACTTTCGATGCTTCAGTATCATCAACTGGTGCTTCACTAACTTATAGCCTCTCCGTCAGAAAAAAAAGTACACACAGTAAAGCGCCTTTTATACGTCTTTCAAGGGACTGGTGCGTAACGACGTATAACTGTAGAGAATCATAAGTAAAATTTTACTATTGTTTATTACAAATTTAGTCCTACTAACACAAATTTGTGATAACGTAATATTTTTAACTTTCTAGGATAGTAGTAGTAGTATATTATTTTTATCTTTATTGTTTTTCATATTATTTTGAGGGAAAAGTGTAAGCTTTCGCAAGTTCGTGCCCAGTCAGCATTTTTTTTTCCTTGTCATACACAATGATTTTTAAATGGAAATTTCTAACGTTCAACGTGTTTGCAAATTCTATTTCTGTTAATCATGTACTCTTTTTAAATTCTGAATTTTACCCTTTAATGAGAGTGCTTTGAGCTATCAAGAATTTTTGGCTCTTAAGAAACACAACGAAAATGTAAAAACCGCTGGTTCTGAAAGGCAGGACTTGTAGAAGGAATAACTCATTCAAGTCTTCTCCACATTAAGGGAGAGAGGTCCAAAGAAAAAAGGAGTGTGGTTGAAAATGCTCACGAATGAATTGGGGATGTGGTGAAAGGACGTTTAAATGAGCGACGTGTGTATTAAGAGTGGTTTACATTGCCGGGGGGGGGGGGGGTGGAGACGAAACACTCAAAACTACTTTGCCGTTATACGCTCCATAAACACTGATAATCGTCATCGAATAATGTCTTCGTTTGATTTAATAGAATAAAATTTTGATGAGGGGCTCTGTTCGTATTCAAATGAGTACTAAATTTTAAACTTTGATCAATCGACAGCGGACATGGGTTCAGCGTGCTTCAATTAGTCTACATATCCAATTTAATTGCATTCCGTTCATTAGAACAGAAGATATTAACGGAAAACGTTTTAGGGCCCGCCACTCCATTGAATTTTCTGCTTTTAAGGTCCATGTTTATCAAGCAACGAAAATGAATGCAGCGAAACAGAATGAAATAATTTCTCATATCATTTACAAAATAAACACGATTTTGCTGTTGTATTTTACGTGTTGATTTGTGCAGCAAAGGTTTTCTGCTGTTTTTCACAGTTCCTTTCAATTTGCAAAGCCGTTAAGCGGCAGTAAAAGAATTTTTTATGCATAGCATGAAAAGTACTGCATACTTTGAGCTGAAATTGTTATATTAAGTTTATAAAAGTTCATCTGTATTGATTTTTTATCAAGTTTTTCAAAAATTAATTTCATAACTCATACGAAATATTAATTCACTGTTTTCGACCGTGAAATTCACGTTTTATGATACTTTTACCATGTTTAGCTCATATTTTCAAGTAAAAGAGCAATACTTGCAATACTCATGGTAGTTTAGGTATTATATGCAAAAAGAAAAGAAACTTTTTAACATTACGAGCAACACGAAAACGGGATCACACGAAAATTAGTATACAAGATTAAATTTTGATGCTGAATACAAATATGTTATAAAGTTGATGCTTATTTTAATATGACGACAATCCCTTAACAAAATTTTAACAACTGAATTTTATAAAGTTCATTATTTCTGATAAAATGACATATTTCGTGTGTCTCTAGTGTAGGTACTGTTCAAATATAAAAGAGTGTTTAACACCGCACACTGTACACACAAAAGAAAAAATCTACTGGAGAAATATTGAAACGTTTAGTGAGAGAACCGAAACGTTGAATTATACGCGACCAAGAATTAGAATATCTTTTTATTATTCTTCGAGGTACAAAGGGGTTCACATCAGGCTTGGAGTAATCGCGATTACGTAATCGTAATCGGCTGTAATCGATTACATTTTGACAACATCGTAATCATAATCATAATCTGACAGTGGCATCTTCTTATAATCATAATCGAAATTGCGTAATCTCGTAATCCCTTTTCTCCCGTAATTTTAATCGTAATCTTAAGGAAAAAATCCGTAATCTGCTGGTCCTATAATCGTGTAATCTTGACCTGCTGAAAGCTGAAATTTTTAGTTCTACCATTGAATAGAAGAGATAAGATTACAAGGAAAAAGGCTTCAAGCTGTGTACTGACGCGACCTTAAGTGGTTTGTAACCTACGGGCGATCATAATATTAAAAGGTTCTGTGTGGCGGTCGCAGACCCTTGATGGCAGGACCATATAGTCCGCCAGAGACGCTTGTTGCGGTTTCTCAGAATTCTTAATTGCGGCTCCACTCTCCCTGGGGAATGGCTGCTGGAGAGCCCGAGAAAAAAAGAGTCCAGATACAGGACTTCTGGATATGTCACTCGCATCGCCTTGGGGCTCTCAAGGGGGTCTCCTTGCGTCGTCCAGTTTCGGTAAAGCGGTAATCTGTCCGCAAGTCAAAAAGATTTCGGGGTAGATAAGAAAGGGGAAGCACTAATTACCCCTTCAAAACATATTCAAACGGTTGGGCAATAGGCGAGAGTCTGGAGCTGGCATGAAATGGACGCCCCATTTTCCCTTTCAATAATCGAAGCAGACCGCCCCCCGAAAATCTAGTGGAAAGAGAAAGTCACGAAATGCCTTTTGGCGTTTTTCTCCTTTCTTTAACTGCGGAAGTGAAGAATTTTTCTTTAAGAATAGAACATTTACACCTCAGCAATTTAGGAGCAGGAGGTACATGATGCGCTATGCTTATGTATGAAATCTTAATCCTGGTAACGTGTGATTATTATTACTTTTTTAAAATATGTTCTTCGAATATTTAAAAAAATACATACATTTAAATCTTAAATTTATTTATATTTTAATGCTAATATTCTTTTTAATTAATAGGTATGTACAAGAAAAAGAGATTATGTTCAGACATTCTCATAATTGTTTTTTACATGCATGAATTAATATTTAGGAATTATTTTAAACAGTTAATTATCTTTTCCTTCTTAGAATTACCTCAACAGAATTTTGTATTTCAGTTTAATCTTGTACGTTAAATTTGTATTGTAAAATTACCGTAATTATCTGTGTATAGCCCGCGGGTTACGAAAAAACTTCTTTTTATACTACCTGCGGGCAATACATGAAAGTAAAAAAATATATATTATTAAAAGACAACTACCGTTCAAAAATATCAAAATATCTTTTCTTGCCAAACAAAATGCAGAGGAATAAATCGTAGCTATCGAAACAATAGTTCAAAGCAGATTGGGGCTCGGGTGTTGTAGGCGAATGTATTGTCTTCTAAAGATACATGCCATGTTTTTTTCTGGGTGCGGGTTATACAACAGTGCGGGTTATAAACCGAACTTATTTTTTTAGAATGAATTTTTCTTCCTGCGGACTATACAAGATGCGGGCTATATACTGATAATTACGGTACTTGCCCTTTATTTTTTTATTAAAACAGTTTCATGGAAAAAAAATTACATGCTCATACATGTTAAAAAAAATCCCACAAGAAATCATATTAAAATATTATAGTCATTCATATTATAATTATTCTTCATATTACATTTTAAAGATTACTAATTTCATTAAGAGTTATTTGAATGTTCATATTAAATTTTTTTGAAATTATTCTAAAATGCAGCATTTATTTTCAAAGGATTATTTATCTCTTACACTATCTGAATATTTTGTTATCTCGTGCAATTCATACACATCTTATAAGTGATTTCATACAGAATCATACAAAATTATTATTTACAGTAAATTAATTGGTGTTATGTGAAATATTTGCACAATTTAAACTAGAAAATAAATACAATGGAGAAATATACTACATTTTTAGAAATTGCGGCCAACTAAAATTTTGATTGTATGCACACAAAATAACAATGAACCAGGTAAATCACTTATGCATTATATACATTACATTTAGTGCATCGTCTTTGTTTATATACAAAATGCGATCAATGTAGTTATCTCTCACAAGAGTTTTAAAAGTTCGGAGTTCGGAATGTGCCTTTCCTGATTTACAAATTTCTTATTTCTGCAACGACGTCATAATTCAAGAACTGTGATGTTGAAATTATTTCATTATAATTGCATTCATCATCATAACAGTTATCTCTTATTAAATCAAAAATTTAATTAAAAATCATTACTTTTTGATTTGTGGCACTATTGCAAAAATGAGAGTTGTATGCATAATATCGGATAATTTTATGCTAATCTAATCGTAATCAAAATCGTAATCGGATGTCATAATCGTAATCGATTACATTTTTCAACTACTGTAATCGCTGCCGTAATCGTAATTACATTTTAGCAAAGGATTACAATCGTAATCATAATCTCTCAATTTCTCCCTTTGTAATCGTAATCGTAATCGATTACGTTTCTTTGTAATCGACTTCAAGCCTGGTTCACATAGACATTTACGGACGTCATTACTTTTATTAAAATTTTTATAAATGTCTTTACAATATATCGAAACCAGTTTATGCCCAATTATATTAATTTCTTCATATTCAATTCCTCCAATCAGAGAAAGACTTTATGATCACCTTGTATATTTAATTACTTAGCTTAAAGGTTTGTTCTTTTCCGTTAAGAAATGTCCAAATTTGATTTGGCCAAACATAGCAACGTTTGACCACTTAACGTAGAAGAGTAAAAAAAAGTAATTTATTGACAGAGAGACGTGGGTCAAGATTACAAAATAGTTTATTTCTGTCCTGATGGGGTTTTGAAGTTCTCACGTGAAAAAGACGTAGAAGATTTCCTTCAACAAGATCAAGAGGAGCAAAATAAGTTGGTTGGTATAATAGCTATAACTTTTATTAATCCATTCATTTGGCCACATAAGGCGTAGCAAAATACTGACATTCATGTTAAGCCTGCTATGTCCAGAAGCCGACGCACCACATATTTTAGAACAGGTTTTTTGGAAGTTTCCGACAATATGTCACATCACGAAATCTCGTTAAGTTATGATAATTTTATATGCCAGATAGAATAAATCGTTGTCATGAAATGTGATACATGCCAGAAAAAACAACCGTGCAAAACAAACAAACAAAAAAACAAAAAAAGCTGTAAATGCACAAAATAATTGAAATACACAAATCAAAATATGTAAATAATATAGCATAACAAAAAACATTAGTCGTGCAAGTTTCAATTTTGACTATAGCTTTTTTTCTTTTTTTTGATCTGATGCAAGAAAAGAGACATTGATAATAAATAATTAAATTAATATAGTAAATTTGCACTATGTCATTTGATGTAACATTACTTAGGGCCGTTCATAAATGATGGCACGCTGTTTTCCCACATATTTGACCCCCTCCCCCCTTTGTCACAATATGTCACACTTTAGCGGACCCCCTTCCCCCCCTTTGCCACATGTCACGCTATGTTGCATAATGTATGATGTCACACTTATTGTTACCCCTCCCCTCCCCTTGTCACAATTTGTCACAATTTCCCGAACCCCCCTCCCCCCTCGAAGCGTGACATCATTTATGAATGATCCCGTAGCTAGTTTCTCTTGTCATTCTTGATTTTTTTTCTTTCTTTTTCCAAAATAAATTTCGAATGCTTTCAAAAGAAATTCTAACAGTTTGATTGCGTAAAAGTTCTTACATCACACATGTAAGGGGCTTTCACACAAAGTAATATTGATTTGAATTTTTAAAAGCAACCTCTTTTGTAACGTCACTCCGGGTTTGACGTCATAAATACGGCGGACCCTCCGCTGGCGTTATAACCGAGGTCGACTTCAGCTTTAAAATACAAGGTGAAAAATAAGTTCATTTATGAAATTTATTATATTTTCTATGTTACCTAAAGCAGTTGTAGATAATGTGTACAGTTTGTTTATTTATCTTCAGAATTACGCAAGTGCACTTGATATTTTAACAGAAGATGGCAATGCGGAGCTGTTTAAGAATATACAGGCCAGCACTAGTTTTATAAATAACTGGATTTATCTTCTGAGGTGTTGTAGACCATTAAGTATAAGATAAAATTCATTGTTGGTCTTTTTCATCTTCGTTATTAACATGTGGTATTTTTGAACATTCGCTTAATAAAGGTAAATATTGACTCATATTTCGTCATGCATTTCTGTCCTGTAATTTCTTCGCTTTACAACATACATCATGAAAAAAAATTTAAGTGCATATGCAATTAAATTAAAATAAAATAAAGTAAACTTCAGTGAACATAGAAAAAGCTTTGTTCAAAGAGTTACATTTAAAAAAAAAGAAAAAGAATAAATAAATGAACAAATAAAATTAAAAATAAATAAGTAAAGTAAAGATTAAAATTCATTTTCGAAAACTTAGCTCAACGTCTCATGAAAATGTAAAATTTTAAAAACGTCGTTGTTAAAAACGTTATTTTAAGTCATATAGAATGTTTTAATTAGTTCGGGTTGCTAATTAGAAGCGGATGCTTTCAGAATCTGCTAGGGTTCTCATATCCTTGCTTAAAAGTTTCTGTCAGATAAAGCATTAGATGCTTATTATTACTTAAAAAAGGTTTATTCTTGGAAGTTCCAGCCATTTTGTTCTGTTTAGTAATACTATGGTTATAAAACCGATTCGCGCGCGCGCGATTATTATCAAATGCACGGGAAGAAATATCCTCTGTCCCTGTTCATTCGATTCCTTTGTTTCTGGCTACTTGCCAATTTTCTACGCAAAATGAGGTCAGACAGTAATATCATTTTAGAATTTCTTTAGGTGTCTTTTAATTAACTGTCAAAAACTGATTGAATAACTGTTTTGTCTGTGGCGTTAAAAAATGTTGGAAATAAGTAATCCTAGAATAAGCTACAACAGGAAAATAATTTTAATTTTTCCAGAATTACATATTGAGAAAGTTTTTAAAAGCAAAAGGAAGGTGAAAATGAATTATATGAGAACAAAATCAAACATGACTAACATAGTATGAGTTTGAATCATTAAATACAAGTTCTCTTCCTCATTGCATCAAATTAACAAAAATAGTGAATGGAAAGAAAATTCAACAATAGGATTCCATTCCGTCACCTGAAAAAGACAAGAAGACTTATAATTTGCATAATTCTAAAAATAATTTTTTTTTTTTAAATTCTTGCCTTTCAAAAAGGGTTCTATACCAAAACAGCTATTTTACGATCCGTAAATTTTGCAGTTGAAAGCTAATACTTTCCTCAGTGGCTTTCTGATCACATTCTAATCTAGTATGATAAATGCGATGAAACTGTCTCTATCGTCGGCTTTGAGGTAAAAACCACCAAGCAATTTAAATTTCAAATCTGTATGTAAATTCGTGCAAACAAATTCTTAACTCCTAACTCATAAAGTTGTTGTTGTTGTCGTGTAAATGGATAGAAGATTTGAAAGTCAAATAGGGCCATAACTCATTAAAGTAGGTTTAATAGAATAGCTTTTAAAATTGTATTGGTTTGTAATCTGATTGTAACACAAAGGGTTACAATTTATAAAGTAAAGGAACAACTAACTACTTTAACTGTGACGTAAGAAGTTCTTTAAAACCCGATAGCTGCCGGTTTAGCAGAGTCTTTTTGTTTAAAGCGCCATTTTTAAATGTAGTCTTGAGAAAGTCTTGCCCCGGGAAAATGTCTGCAATCCGATCTGAATCAAGATGGTGTTTAGAATTTTAAATAGTAAACTTTAAAATGTATGATATTGTGGTATTAGTGTGTGGTTCTTTGATGTTTCTTTTCTAAGCCCAATGAAGAGAAACGACTTCGTATATAGTTGAAGAAGACATTAAGAACAGATGATTCAAATACCAACTTGTTAAGGTAGGGACTGCTGATTGAAAATTTTAAGGGCAAGATAGATGTAGTGTTGAACTCACCGGTTAACAAACAGTGAGATGTGATGATTACGTTTGTTTTTAAATTGCCTTGCCTGATTTTAATCCGTGAATATTTTAAGAAGAAGAATATCTTGGATTTTGCCAATTTTTTAAGATGTTTTTAATTAATAAATGTTTATTCTTATGAGAAGATTTTGTTCACTGAACTCCGGCGAAACTGGAAATCTCTGTACTTATTCCTCGATGATTTTAAATTAAAAAGAAATATATATATCTTAACGTTTGCTTTTACACTGATGTTACTCTTTGCAAATTCTAATTCACTGCAGTAGTCCAACAAAAGATTTACTGGAAAGTCGATAATATGTAACATTGCTTCACTTTATTCAATATCTCTAAAACTTATATTTTAAAAAACTGGTTTGTTTTTAATAAAAGAAAGTCCCTATGTCCAATCATCTGACATAACTTTAACCACAGCTTACTATTTTACTGTTTGATGATGCATGCAAATCTATCATTTAAATGAAGAAATACAATTCTTCTTAGTCATAAAAGCGTAATAATAATATATATATACAATACTAATATATTTTCTGACTAAATTATTGAACCTAAAACTTTAAAAGTAATTGCATTAAACTTAAAAGTTAAATGTTAAACAAATATAATTTCTTTTAATCCCCCCCCCCTGAACTTTCTTATTTTGGCTGCTAAGTGATTTATATGTAATTCTGTTCATTTATCCAGTTTTCTGTTTATCTGTGCAGTTGTCTATCTTAAAAGATGAGGGATATGGCAATATGGTTTAGGGTGTGAAAATGCGTCAAGATCTGCAAATATTTCAGAAAATATTTAAACCTAAATGCTTTTTAAGTTTACAAAAGCGCACTGAAATAACACACATTCAAAAAGTTGAAAACTTCAAGCAAGATAAAGAAGGCAAAACATTAATTATAGTTATAAATGACTTCCTTTGCGCTAAGTATATAATTAAAGAAATGCATCCTAGGATAAAGCCATAGTTCAATGATAAACTAGACTGAGCGTTAGGGTTACTTTCAGACTGTCAGCATGAAAGTACTTGGCCACAATCCCGTGACGATTTGGCGAGCTGAAACCTTTCTGCCGATGGAGGCAATTCATCGCGTCACGTGATAACGCTGATCGCTGATTTGTTTACCAAATTTTTAATTGAGTTCTACGTGGAGTTCACGAAGCAAAATTAGCTATCTTAAAATTAGACTAGTTTCATAGCTTTTTCTGATTATAAACCAAGTAATTTACCTTTAATTTAATAACTATAAAAGAAATTTATTAAGTATTACAATAGTTATAGTGCTTTATTTAGTGCTAATTTTATATAACATAGTACCTTATTTAGTGTTAATTTTATATAACATAGTACTTTATTTAGTTCTAGTTTTTAATTAGATTAGTTTAAATTCATAAAAGAAGTTTTAATCAGTAATGATTTATGCTTTATAGGCTCCATGGCTAATTCTATTGTTGATAAACCGTTGTATTTAACAGATTTTACCAATTTTTCATAATGAAATATGCCGAGCAGTTTCCGTCACTAACTGGAAATACTAGCGTGATTAATAAAGTAAAGAAAGGAACATTATTATTTAATGAAAAATTCGTTTCTAAAATATGTTTCCTCGAGAACCGTCAGAAAACAATGCATTTTTTGACATATTGGCTACTGTCAAAGCTAAAATGAAAAAGAAAGAAGCTTACACAGCAAAAGTTATGATTTCAACCTATTGCAAGGTAAGTTTTTGTTATTGTTTATTTATCGTAACTTATTTCAACATTTTTTTGTTTCATAGATTTCAATGCTTATGAAGCTCAAGTTCTTAACATTCGCAACATTAATTTGAAATAGATGACCCATATGCAACGCAGTATGACATCTTTTAAAACTCAATAAAATATTCAAGAAAAAACATAATGTTAAACAAGCGAACTCGAAGTAAAGCGATACTACAGCTTCCTTTGTTTACATCGCTTACATCGCTATCACGTGACCTATGACGCTGTATGAATTGCTTCCATTGATTTTTGAACAATGGTAATCTCATAAATATAGTCAAACAGAGGCCATTTTGTTTAATCGTGATGGTGATAATGTGCCAAATGCAGAATCTTGACGAATTTCTCCGCCGCAAATTCCATTTTTATATTGACAGCCGATTTCTGCCTTTCATATAATAGAAGGTGTTGTCTCTGTTTGTCTTTTAGTCTGTGGGTTAGACAAACATAGGCTGCGCCTTGTATTGTACGCAAATATAATAAGAAGTCACGGTGTGCAATATACTTTATTAATGCAGTGAATGAGATTATTCGATAAAAATTAATACCTTAACAAATTTATTTAGTTGTATTAATCCGTATGTTAAACTACCCTTCAAACAAAAATTATTAAACACAAATATAGATATAAATACAATTCTTCACACAAATATGTTATTTTTTTTTACATTCTGATACAAGAAAGCGTCACGGCAACTATTACAAAGCAAAAATAAGTTGTGCAAACTCCTCAGACCTTGAATTGCACCATCAGAGAATATTATTTCATGCCATCTGAGGTATTGAGGTTTTATTTGATAGACGAATATTTCTCTAAAAATTGGAAGGCGTCTGCAAAGTTAATTAGGCTTAAACGATTCGGAGATTTGAATAGCTGACGGCCAAAGCAGTGTGACCATGCTATGTCACTGCTTGTAGGAAGGAAAAGTAAAATCAATAAGAGAAGTTAAGTATAGTTCTGCTGACACTGAAAGTGTTTATTCTTGGGGCTCGGATGTTCCAGAAAACATTCTGCTTTAGTTGTCTATTAATATAAATATGGAATTCAAAGAATATTTTCCACATAGGGAGATACTTACATGGAAATAAATTTGGTGTTACAGTAAACACATAGCTCAAATGTGCATATTACCTAATATTTTTCAAATTATTTCTAACGGCCTGCTATTGGTTTCTGCCAATTGCTGACCTAACACCTTCCCAGAGATGGGTATCATCTCTTTTAGCGGCACCACAATGAGTGTGGTACCATCGCCGAATAAGAATTTCTAACGTCTAGTTTCTCCACCTGTAAGGGCGAGCACCCGGACTCTTTTGATACAACATTGCTCTAGGAATTTAGTTTAGACGCGAGCATCCAAGTCAAATGTCTATTCAAGGGATTTTTTACATGCCGCATAATCATACGACATGGGCGCAGACGATTTTCAGCATCTTGAAAATTCACCGACACTGCCAGGCTCGATTCTCTGACCTGGGGCGTACGTGTGTCGCGCCTTGCCATGGCGCCACCGTGCCGGCCATATATAACAGCCGAAATATAAGATAAAAGTGCATTGAATTCCTCACGGGTTTTCTACCGTCTAAAGGTTAACTCACTAATAAAAAGGAAAAGATACTCTGAGGGTTGGGCGTCAAGTCCCCAGAGCCATGTCCAATAAATCAGTACTATTCATATCAATTTCTATTTACTTAAGCTACATTTATTTCGGTAAAATTGTGTTTATTTCGAGGAAAACACAAGTTACCTTTTGTTTCATTATGCGGCAACTGTATTCTGAAGCTTCTGATCGGCTGTTGCTCGTTTTGAGCGGAGCACGTCATCATACATGAAGTTCTGTCTGCCACTGTGAGATTCAGATTCGTTGAGATCCATCAACTAAATGGAGCAAGAAGAAAGGAGATATATACATAAGATTATTCACTGTTTGGAATATTTTGAAACAACAGTGCACATCTTTGTTCTGTATTTTAAAATAACTCAATGAATAAACACCCCCCAAGGGAATAAAAATACTTCTTGCTAAGTCATTCACACTTCAGCTCCAGATTGAAGCAGTAACGTTTCATATTACAAATTCTATTGAAGGTTGGTTGTATGGGCACCTTTTTTAGCGGTAGAATGACATGTGGACCCTACAGCAAGCATAAAGATTTCACGAGATTCGAGAACCAGAAATTTTCCGACTAGTACTCTTGCTTTATGGTTGTACTTGCGCGATTATAACAATGAACATGTGCTTAACCCCTTAGACCTTAAAGTAGTAATTAGGAAGATGAAAAAGGAGTATTGAGACATTATGTATGTTTCAGTTTTTCCTGATATGTACCGTATTTATGCGAATCTAATGCGCATCGTTTTTGGCCAAATGTAGTATTCAAAATTGGGGTGCGCATTAGATTCGAGTGCAAAACTGGTCAGCAGTTCGCCGATGACGTCAACCAAATTTATTAGCCGACAAACAATTTTTTTGTTATTTAAAGTTTTAGAATGGGGATGCGCATTAGATTCGATGGAGCGTTAGATTCGCATAAATACGGTATATGAAGTATATTTCCTGATATGAATACTGAATACTCTTTTGCGGAGTAAGATCTTTTAGAAAGCCTTTTAGCGTAATGACGAGATTCTATAACGGTGGAATTCGACCGAAAATTGGAGTCATATCCAATTTTTCAGTAAAATGACACGATAATAACAATTTTTTTACCTACGTATTTCTCCGAAAGACATTTACTGTAAAACGATTAAGGAGTTGAAGGAACGACGGTAATGAACAAAGAATTTCGATACTCGAGGCAGCATCTAAGAAGTTTTGTATTGAAGAGGACATATTTAGGAATTGCTCAATTGTATCAACTACTAAAGGCCAGATAGGGAGCAGACCCCCTCAACAAAGCCCGTGCTACCGTTGTCATGCCAAAAGGGCCCGTAGGTCAAGGGGCCCCATGGGTCTTCATTAATAAAAAAGGGAAAAAATGGTGAATACTTTTAATTTGCATCAACAAAGTATGATAGCTTTATGGAAGTACAGGAGCATTAATAAAAGTTGTGTTTTTAGCCACTTGTTTGTGGAATAATAAAATACTTGCTACCTTAACCTTTTCACTACGGGTACGGGGACAACAGTTGTTCCAGAGAAAATTCCCTTTTTTTGTAATACTGTATAAATATAGTATCTAAAAAGGACTTCACACAGTACGATGCCTTATTAGTATACTTTTCGTTTTACAATAAAAAACGCTAGTTTGAATGCAACAAATGGATGATACATGCAACAAGTGGATGGAAATTAATTCCTTACCGCTCTAAGAATCTCCTTGATGTGCTCGTAACGACTGCTGTCAGATCGAGTAGGCAAGTACCTCCCTTCTGCTCTCCAGACAGCACAAACCAGAAGAATCACGAAGAAACACACACATTTTTGCTTCAAGGCTGCAAGAAAAATAATAATTAAACTATAAATAGTTCTGTAATGTTGATGCCTTACATGAATGAAAATAAATGACGCAGAAATCTGTCGGGAGTTTCTTACAGGAAATTGCTAAAAAAAATTAGGAATGTTGAATGACTGCATGTCACCTGAAGTACCGTTGTTCTTGAACTCATCTTGACAAAAATTTCTTGAAAAAAAAGTGGGCCTTATTTGAATTTTTTTTTCTTTCAAAATGTTTTAAAAAATGTAACTAATCTTGACTGTTAAATATATTTATAAAAACTAATAGTGATTTGAAATTTAAAATGTATTTTGCATTATGTTGCTCCAAATCATCTTGAAAACTATTGAAAATCACCATGAAATCGACATTTCTGAGGCTTTTTCTATGGTAGAGAATACCGGGGATGGTTGACGCCTTTTTGAAGACTGAATTTTTTTCACGAAAAGTATGCCGAATTTTTGCAACTGACATCATGGTAACAAATATTGATGCCTTCGGCACGGCTGCATATTTTTTATTTGCCTAATTAGGAGCATTTGCTATCATAATGCATCTTAAGTCATGCAAATAATTCGTTATTGAACAATACAATGAAAGAATCTGAAAGGGCTGATGAAGTCAATGAACTAATTTCTCAGTTTATAGAAACTACTCAGCAATTCTCTACATTACGAGTTCAATAACGGCAAACGACAGTCATTTTATTCATAAATGTGATACTACGTTAGGGATCATTCATAAATGATGTCACATTTCAAGGGGGGAGGGGGATTCGTGAAATTGTGACAAAGTGTGGCAAGGGAAGGGGAGGGGGTAACAAGAAGTGCGACATCATGCATTATGCAACAGAGCGTGACATGTGACAAAGGGGGGGAGGGGGTCCGCTGAAGTGTGACATATTGTGACAAAGGGGTAGAGGGGGTCAAATATATGTGAAAAAAGCGTGACATCATTTATGAACGGCTCCTTAGTGTTATATAAGGCTATAAGCAACGCTAAAACCTTATTTTCAAAAGATGTTTCAACACATTGTAAAATATAAAAGAATCGATTTTTATTACATCAGCTTTTGCTATTGGTAATCGAAGGTTGGTGAATTGTATTCATGTATCGTTTTTACATTTATAACCTTGATGATCACACATGCAAAGAAAATTGTCTTATTCTTAAGCCATTTTCTCGAGAACATTTATTTTGAAATGTTGTGCAACTGTATAACTTATCGATAAAAATACATCACCCATATCATAAAGTCTATCTCCCTTCATAGATTTTTCTCAGAAATATTGTATCGAAAAAATATTAACGTGAAAATGTTAGCTCAATTGAGGCACTTAAACGCAGGGAGGGGGGGGGGGGGTGAAAATGATAAAATTGAAAATTTGGAGGTAACTATTCCAAATTATATGAGAAATACTCTCCGGTTTTGTGGCAAATAATATTAGTAGTAACTCTAACAGGTGCTGTTGTCCAGCTTGAATTCTTGAAAAAAAGAAGGCTCTCAACATAACACGAACCTTGCACCCATTTTGCTCATAGATCTTTAAAATCTTGTTAGAGCTACGGTCTTTTTCTCTTCAGATACAAAAGAAAATACGAAATTGACGACCAGCAACAGGCTTTTTGCTAGTCTAGGCTGGTGCTAGTCAATTTATCAATTCCCATTTTACACATTATTAATGAATAAATAGTCTGAAATTCTGTCTAATGTGTTATGCGATTAACTCCCCCCCCCCCCCCCAACTGCAATTTAAATCACTTTACGATTCCTTGGGTAAAGATTCAGCTTGAAAGTACCTGTATTGCTGTTTAACCCCTTTTTAAAAAATATTTGTAATACGGTAGTAGGAAAGTCATATATTTCAGTTCTGTCAAACTGTAAAATACAGCTGTATAACAACTCATCGACAAAGTTCTGTCTAGAACCTACGTACCTACTTTATATCTAGCTCTCTCTCTCTCTCTCTTTTTTCTCATTTAGCTCTAGTTCTTAATTGCTTCAAATATACATTTTTCAACGGTTAATACACATTCACTCACTCATTCATAAATTCAGTCATACATTCATATATCATTTACTCACTAATATTCATTCATATATTCATTTATTTACTAATTTCTTCTTTTTATTTACTCATTTATTCATTTATTTACGCATTTCTTCTTTTATTCACTCATTTATTCATTCGTTCTTTAACTCATTTATTTATTCAGTCTTTCACTCATTTATTTATTCATTTATTCTTTCACTCACTCTTTTCTAAAAGTGCAGCGAAAAAATCATGGGAAAATGGGCTCTATCTGGATTAACTTCGTATCTGAACATGTTCAACGTTTTAAGATCCTTCGGATAAAGTTTGTTCCAAGCAGGCCTACCAGGCATATTGCCTGGTAAGTAAGCATTTGCTAAAGATTGAAGTTACCTCGAAGGCACTGATGTTGAATTTTTTGAACCTTCCAAAAATTGAACAAAAATGTTCAAATTAAAAAAATATTTCATGCTGCTTTAATAAGCTTGTCTGAAGGAACTTGGATCTTAAGTCCAAGGATTATATTTTTTGCTTCATGTTTCCCCATAGTGGCTGATGTTCATTTTAGTGAACTGATCAAATTTATTCAAATCGAGAAACAAAATATGGGAATAAGATTTCCTCACCGAGATCTTTAGAACGCAAAAGAAAATTTACAAATTGGACAAATCCCTCCAAAGTTATTAGGTGGGGAGGGGGGTGCAAACAGACCGACAGACACACACTTCTCCCATCTCAAAACACTACTTTCATTTTTTTATTTTTCAATTTTTTTTTTTTGAATTTTTAAAATCATTTTCGATTTTTCCCGTATTTAATGATTTTTTAAGACACATTGAGCCTTCTTTCATACACTTTTACTTTTACGGGAAAGTAGGCAATAAAAGAGTTATTCATATTAGAATGTTTGAAAATATAGAAGAAAAAGAAATGTTATTTCAAAATGAAAAATACGTAAATAAATAAAATGCATAAAAGTAGAACAAATAAAATAAAATTTAAATATTTAATATGAGTTGTTAAACTCAGTGGGAAACTTCAGTACTGGTCATCAACGGTGTCATGAGATTAAATTTATTTTCAAACAGATAAGTTAAGCCAACGCTTTGTTCTAATCAATGAAGACTTTAAAACAAATAATGTTCTTTTTTTAGATTACGCAAGAAAACCACTTAAACAAATTGCTTATAAAATTTGTTGTTCATTTTCCATGGTTCCTAATTTGGGGAATTAATCACTTTCTGTCACCTATCCGAAAACATTCAACTTAATTTCATTTATTTTATTAGAGAAAATGAATGATCACGTTTTAAAATGCTGTTCAAAAACAAAAATATGAAAATTCTTTCCGAAAAACATAAGATGCTTTATGGAATTAGTTGTCTACAGGAGCGGCGCCTTTTTCATCGATCGATCTGGGAATCGACATACGATGGGTGC
The DNA here is from genome assembly GCA_038502835.1 of Octonoba sinensis. NCBI lineage: Eukaryota > Metazoa > Arthropoda > Arachnida > Araneae > Uloboridae > Octonoba > Octonoba sinensis. The sequence goes on along the minus strand of CM076606.1, from coordinate 6,579,800 downwards.
AATTCCATCTCTTGCACAGTTTGTCTTGCTTTTAGTGAGGCTTTTTATCTAAGAAACCGATTTTGCAGAAAGAGAAAGAACGATGTGTACTTGAATAAATCGGCGATTTATATGATGATATGTTTTGAATGAATCTAAATTGCCTTTTCAGGTTCAGGGATCTACGGTTTTTACTCTTTTTTGTCGACGTTGATTTGTTTACGCTGAGTATAATATATCCTGTATTCGTTTCTTAAAGTTTTTGATACAATAATTGGAACATTGATCCTTCCATTAAAAGAAAAACGATCAAAATAATATGTTTTACTTTGAGACTATCCTGCCTTAGTTCCTAAAAATTTTGAGGAAATAATTTGAACATTCATTCTTCCATGAAAAGAAAGACGATCAAAATAATATTTTGTAGCCTACTTTTCATAAAAGTAGATTATAAATTTGAAGTTAGGAATATGCGAGAAAATAGGCTCGTATCGTTCTAGGCAGAACTTCTTGTTTCCTATTCAATTTGTCGCATCGTTTTATTCCCACGGTATAATTTGGCGAGATTTCGTAGCGAAAGCGTTTCGATTAAATTCCTCGAGCATCTAAGCACTGCAAAAGGTCTTGCTTTAAATAAAAAAAGTCATTGAAATCGTGAACATTTGTTACACAAAGTTGTGAGCATTGTGGGATATAACAAGTTTTTCTAAGCGAAAACGTGCTAAAAAGAATGCTAAAGCGTTGACCATTCAGTAGCACGAGACTGCCTTTTCTATGTCTTCAGCAAAAGAGACAGAAAATAAAGTGGAAGGTAATAATACTCTTCTTTTAAGGTTTTTTTTCTGTTCGGAAATAATCTGCATACGCACACAACTTTTAACTACTAGCTGAAAATTAACAAATATAGTGATAAAAAATATTAAATTATTTGTTTGGGCTCAATTATGCCTTTAAATTGTACGTAAACTTGTTTAAAATTTTTATCAAAACAATTTTGCTCGTTCGGTTGGTCTGTATATTTATCTAGTTACACTACCTAAAATGTAAAAATTTGTTGAAATTCGAATATTTGTTGAAAGTTGTAAACGAGAGGTTGAAAAGCTGATTGAAAACGTTTTTGTTCCATATAATAAAATAAAAGAATAGACAACAAGTTGAATTCAAAAGAAAATCGTTTAGTTATACTTTACTTAAGGTACAGTGCCAATTACTAGTAAATATTAAGTGATAAAGAAGCTTAACAGAATTAATTTCAAAAGATCTAGGGGAAAATGTTCCTTCATAATACTATTTTAAAACTCGTAAAATTTCTTTACATTTGATTTACTCATAATATCAGTTTTCCTTTGTAAAAACGGTTGAAATTTTCTCGTCAGGGTTCGTTCACAAACACTCGATTTTTATCAAAAATTACAGCATAGATGCGTTGAATGATTGCGATCACGTGCAACGGATTTGTGGAAGCCTCTTTACAACCCATCTGCATTTGAAAAATAACTGAAATACAACTCACTAAATGCTCAGTTACTGATAACTTTCAAGAAACATTTACGACATTTATCTATAATTTTTTAATTTCGTGTATACTTGGTGAAACTTAAAAATCTTCTTTCGTGTATGCACAGTAAAAAATGATTTCCTTTCAATGATCATAATTTAGGTAAGATTAAACATTTTGAATTCAAATTTTTAGCATCATCGTTCTGTATATTGTCAAAATTTCGGTAAGCATGGTGAAAATTTCGTGAAAAATCCTGCGCGTTATAGGCAAAAACCTTGTGGGGAAAATTCAAATTTTTGAATAAAATGCTTTGTACTTCGTGGTTTTACTGGCTAGTTTTACGAAAATGTGCAGTTTTTTTTTTTTTTTAACCCAGCAATTAAACTATTTTGTGAAATCTACAGATTATTTCTAGCTTTACACAACGCCGGATGATCATAAAATATCTTCTTTTTTCTTTAATTTTGATCCCCTAAGCGCACGCATGATGAAATATTTACTGGAAAGTGTGCGATGCAGTATGCTTTTTATATGGCATATAACAATGCTGTTTTCTTTGGAAGAGTTTGGTTTGTATTTTTATTCATTTTATTTTGACATCAGTTGAATAAGGTTTATTGCAAAAATTTAAAAATAAAACTTGAGGTATAATTTATACCGCAGTGTTGTGTTTCTGAACTTTAAGTACTGTCTGATTTTCTTAGCCAAGACTTTCCTCGTATTTGCGCATGCGCCAGCTCTGCTTCTATTTCATCGAATTAGGGTGAGAGGATAAATAAAGATTAGGAAATGTGTAGTTTTTATGAAGAATAAAAAATTCTCGGCGGTTTTTTCTTTTCTTTTTTTGTGTTATAGCCTTAAATTGGAAAAAGAATATATCATCATCGGGGAAAAGCAAAAAAAGAGAGCGTGAAATATAATTTTGAAAAGGGCCCATCTCAGCATATCACCACTTTTGTCGAATAGAATCTCCCCGACGAATGGTCTCGGCTTTCGTAAACGAACAGTATATGTTTATGTAATGAAACCTGCCGTGTGACAAAATTAGGGCCCCTCTTTATCTCGTTAAGAAGAGGGGAGGCGGATAAGGATTAAGAATGTTGAAAAAATGTGTGACATCATTTATAGACAGTCGCTGGAAATAACTCACATGAAATTGAAAACAAATACAGAAGCTGAACAACTCCTGGGCGTAGGTGTCACGCATAAACTTGTAATAAATCTTCCAACAAAAGAAATTCAAGGAAGTATTAAAGAAAGTTAAAAGACAAAAATAAGTAAATTGGGAAAAATACTCGGACCATCTGAATATATTTTACTTCTAAATAAAATGATAAATCTTTTTGTATGATTAAACTGCACTGAATATTCATTAAATATTACAAAAATGTCAGACTTACAGACGTCTTTATTATGAAAATTAGTTGGAAAGTTAGGAGAACTTTGGAATTAATAAACATGATGCTTATATTTCCATGAACTCCATTATTCGTTCTAAAGAAGGAAAATCTTTTGGGAAAATAATAACTATGAAAGCAAGGTATTAAATTAGAAAATTCTCGCAAGAACAAGTTTGTAAATTGAGATCATTAAAGATTAAAACATTTAAATTATGAAAACATCGAAAACTAATTTGGAAGATTTGAAAATTATTCTGATTTTACTTCAAAGTTTTGAAGTATTTTTGGTTTGGTTTTAGATTGTTGTTCGTTTAAACAAATATCTTTTACAATCACTGATTTTTCATCAAAATTAATGGCAGCATCAAGGAAATGAAACGAAAAGAAATGTTTAATTTTTTATAGTAGAGTTTTCGTGTTTCGAATTTCTTTCTATTGCTTAAAGATGCTGGTTTTCTGTATTTAATATCGTTTACAATTTAATAACCTTATTAAGCGTTCTTTTTAATTAAAACAAAACTGACAGTCATTTAAAAACTTTTCGAAGGAAAGAAAAAAGCTTTATACCCTAAACGTTTCGTGATTTACCTTTGTAAAAAGTGTTTGTTTATTGTCTTTTAAAGATGTTTGCTTCGACTGAAAAATATTTCAATATTATTATTGTTATTATTCAATAAAAATAATAATGTAATTTTTTATGAGCAATTGATTAAGGTATGAGTAAAAATTCTTCATGAGGCATTATTGTTGTTTTGACTGAAAAATATTTCAATATGATTGTTATTATTATTCAATAATCTTAATAGTAATTTTTTATGAACAGTTGTTTCAAGTAAGGCTCAACCGATGCATCGGCGCCGATTGTTCAACAAAGTTGCCATCGGCATCGGCGGCCGATGTTAACTTTAGAAAAACATCGGCCATCGACCTTAAAAAACATCTAAAAGCCGATGAAAAGGCCGATGTTTTGCAACTTTCCAGAAAACATTTGTCTTTAACTTTCTTTCTTCCCCATAGCTAGATCTCTATTTCCATACAATAACAGGCAGTATATCAGTTTAAAGAGGCACAAAAATAATGTCATTCTACAAAGTATTTGATAAAAAATTCGGAAAAATAGTTTAAGCGATCGCTGCCCAAAAAACTTCATTATTAAAATTATTTCTCTTTGAACAGAATAGCTACTCGCGAAATGGAATATGTTAAAGTAAAAGTAATAGAGGCGTCTTATGAGTGTTATTTGTTTTACGCACTAGGGGACCGTTCATAAATGATGTCACGCTTTTTCCCGATATATTTGACTCCTTCCCCCCCCCCCCGTCACAAAATGTCACACTTCAACGGAGCCCCCTCCACCCTTTGCCACATGTCACGCTATGTTACACGCGATGTTGTATAAGGCTGATGCCTAATTTCTTGTTGCCCCCTCCCCTCCCCTTATCGCACTAAGTCACAATTTCACGACCCCCCCCCCCTGGAAGCGTGACATCATTTATGAATGATCCCTAGGTTAGTTGCCTCATTTTTGTCCGTTTTTCGTTTAATAATAACTTAGTGCATTAGATGTCATTGCGCAATAATATTATACCATCTGCTTTTAGTTTGTCATGTTTCTTATTATTCCGAAATTGTATACAATACAAAGTAAACTCAATCAAAGTACGATAATAATTTTAATTTTTACCAGCGTAAACTTTTTTCTTAGCGTTTTTTTTTCCTTTTTTTGGTTCGATCCCACGTGTTACAGTTTTTCTGCAATTGTGCAGCAATCTCGTTGCACCTGCTTTTAGTGTGTGGTTATTCTCATTATTTCATTTTTAGTTTACAACATAGAAAAGATTGGTCAAAAATAAGAAAAATTTCCAGTATGAATGTTTATTGATCGACATTTTATGTGTCCAAGTTCGACTTGCAATTTTTAAAAATTGAAATTTCAAAATGCGAGTTCGCGCTACAGAATTTAATGACATTTTAATAAAAATGCTAAAATTTCTTAATTTTCAAAGATTGATCAATGCACATATATTTTCTTTCAAAATACATCTTAACTTTTTTTATACGATAATTATTTTAATTTATCTCCGTTTATACTTCGTTTTTTAGCGCATTTTTCTTGGTTTCTTTGATACCACGTGTTAGACCGTTGACAGCTTTTCTGCTATTGTACAACAATCTCGTTGCATCTGCTTTCAGTCAGTTTAGAATATTTCTTGTTATTTTATTGCTAGTTTACAACATAGAACATATTGATAAAAAATATGAATCCATTTTTCAGTATAAATGTTTATTGATCGAAATTTTATGTGTCCGAGTTGGACTTGCAATTTTCAAAAATTCAATTCTTAAAAAAATGAGTTCGCACGACAGGGTTCGCGCGAACTCGTTGACTTTGTTGTAATACCTTAATAAAAATGCTACAATTTCATTAAATTCAAAAATTGACAACGTATATATAAATATATACACAGTCCAGTCACATTAATGTGACTACCACGTACTTTCCACGTCAGAGTTAAATAACCAATCACAGAAGGCAGGTGGCAGCACAGTGCAGTTGAGCGTATATAAAGGGTGTGTGAGGGCTTCGGAAAACATTTCATTCGTTGGCGTATTGCAGAAACGAAGCGATTTATCCGACGTCCAAAAGGGCATGATCATTGGCTTTCGGGCCAAGGGTGGAAGCATTTCCGAAACGGCTGAGTTTGTGAACCGTTCGCGTGCCGCCGTGGTAAAAGTGTACCGTGCATGGCAAAATGGGACTTTCCAAAATCAGCGACGTGGCAAATGTGGTGCACCACGGGCCATAGATGACAGAGGCGAACGACGGTTGCGGAGATGCGTTCGGGCAGATAGACGGGCTACCGTTGAGCAACTGACCACCAAAATGAACCAAGGGGCTACCAAAAGTGTCTCCCAAGCTACTATTCAGCGAACATTGCTACGTCTGGGCCTCCGAAGCAGACGCCTGGTTCGTGCACCTATGCTGACTGCTGTTCATCGACGACGAAGGCTAGAATTTGCACGCCAGTACTGCAGCTGGACGTCCACTGAGTGGCGACAGGTAGCGTTTTCCAATGAATCGCGTTTTATGCTCCATCGGACAGATGGACGTTGGAGTATAAGGCGTGAAACCTCTGAAAGCAAACATCCTACAACCATTGCCGGAACGGTCCAAGCTGGAGGCGGGAGCATTATGGTCTGGGGAATGTTTTCCTGGCATTCTCTGGGTTCACTGGTCATTGTGGAAGGCACGATGAATCAATACAAGTATGCATCTGCCCTTGCGGACCATGTCCACACCTACATGCGCATTGTTTTTCCTCATGATGATGGCATCTACCAGCAGGACAATGCGAAGTGCCATACAGCTGGCAGTGTACGTGCGTGGTTCGAAGAGCACCAGGATGAGTTTACCGTCCTCCCCTGGCCAGCAAACTCACCTGACTTAAGCCCAATCGAGAATCTGTGGGACCATCTCGATCGGGTTGTTCGCGCCATGGATCCTCAACCGCGTAATCTAGTGCAGCTGGCCACGGCATTAGAGTCGGTATGGCTCAACATCCCAGTGAACACCTTCAGGAACCTAAGTGACTCTCTTCCTGCACGTCTCGCAGCAGTCCGCTATGCGAAAGGTGGATATTCTGGCTATTGACAGATGGTCACATTAATGTGACTGGACTGTGTATATATATATTTCAAAATACATCTTAATTTTTATAAACGATCACGTGTTTTCAGAAGATTATTTGTCAACAGAAAAGAGCTGGTGCTCAAAATATTGGTTATTTCGGTGACCTTACATATTGTGCTGATGAAAATATTAAGAACATGTCAAGTATTTCAGTGTAATTTTCAACTCACAAGAAAAAAAAAAAAGCTAATAAGATTAGTTCTTAAGACCCAGCATTCATTTGTAATGACAAAAATATTTCACGTCCATGCTTTTAAAGCAATATTCAATATTTCTTGGTTATGAACAGGAGAGCGTTACTGAGAGCGAAATTTTCTAATATTTTATTTTTATTTTAGAAAAAGAGCTATTTTTAGTTAAAATAACTTTTATAATGAAAAATGAACATAAAATCGTTCCCACTTTTCTGTTAAAAACTGGGGGGGGGGGGGGGGAATTATGAAAAAAAATCTGAGAGGTTGACAATTTTGTTAAAGATACAAACCCACATTATTTGTTAGCCTGTATCATAACACCTGCATTCCTCTCCATGAAAGAAATAAGAAAATAAAGGCAGCTGCACTTGGCATTTGCAGTGCAGGTGCTATAAAGAGAAAATGAGAAAATGTTGAAGGAAAGGGAATTAGACCTGATTCAAAACAATAGTTGTTGAGTTTTTTTTTTCAAAGATAAGCAAAAAGAATTAAAAATCCTCTGATATAGCATCTTTTAATTTTTTTAACCTCTAAATAGTTTAATTACTTTACTAGAATCGCGAGTGATTCTTTTAGTTTTAATTATTATCCAAACTTTCCCCAAACAGTTTTACGGTGCTGGAATAATGCATTTATGTTTTTATAAACATAAAAATAAATAAATGATTTGACAAGCATTCTGCATATTTTAATGGTTTAAAGCGACTTTTTTTCCATCGGCCATCGGCCGTTGGAAGAGGAGAATAATCGGTAATCGGCCATCGGCCTATCTTGGAACAATCGGCCAACAATCGGCGTCGGCCCATCGGCCAAAAAATGCCATCGGTCGAGCCTTAGTTTCAAGTATGGGTAAAAATTCTTCGTGGGGCATTATTGTTAATTTTGATCACAACGTTTTCGCATTTACTTAATTTTTTTGTCATATTCTTTATAAAGATTTCAAGGACAATCCTCCTTTTTAAACTGTTGCAAAAAGTGTTTCTAAATTATGTAATACTAGTAGTGAAATAAGAAGATACCATGGTAAAGTATTTGTTGACATGACGTAAAAGGGCTTCATGAAGGTTTGAATTTCGTATAAGTGCATTGCATCATCAAATCCAAATACTAAAACCTCTTCCGCCTTCTGTAGTAGAAGTTCTGAGTTATTTTTGAAGCATATCATTTGGATGTGATAATCTTCCCCCTTATATATTAGACGTTTTACATTATTTTGAACCTACATTTAAAGGAATTAGGGTTTATTTTTGTTCCTTTTTTATTACCAAAATTAAGTATTTCATTATTTTCATTATTACACGATGGCTTTGAATTTATAACTAATTTATAAGCAATTTAATAGTGACTTCTACTGATTTTCAGTTATTGCTCACTCCATTATAATTTTAAATGCTCATTAGGGGGAGCAAAAAAAGAAAAAAAAATCAGAAATTTCGTTTTAAAGTCGTAATGACGAGGAAGAGTGGCCAATTGGGAAGACTAAAAAGAAGTAAAAGAAATAAATAAATGGAAAAATAAATAAAATTGTTTTACATCTTTCGCTTTCCTATGTGCTCTAAAATTTGCCGAAATTCGGAAAAAAATACCATTAGCAGGGAAGTGCTCAGTATCCCCCTCATCCCTGAACTGTGATCTGCTTTTAGTTCGCAAATTTTATTTCCAAAAATTCATAAGATGCTAGTAGCATTACGCCACCGGAAAATGTTGAGGTGTTTGACAGACAGGCCCTAATAACTTTTGAAAGAATTTTCCGATTCGAAAGATTTTTTTTCTTTTTGCATTCGATAGCTGGGACATCTCATTTCTGTATTTTACATTTTTATTTGAAATTTCTTTCCTTCAATTTTTAAAAGTTCAAAAAATCTTAACATTAGCGCCTACGGGCAAAAATAAAGCAAATTATGTAAACTGAGCGTAAGATCAAAGTTCCTATGAACAAGGTTATTGGAATAACCTCTCGGTGTGAAATATTTTTTGGTTTGAATAATTTTTCTTCCTTTTTGAACAGTTCAAAAAAAAAAAAGAAAGAAAACATAGCGCGAACGGGGGTTCTATCATACATAAATCCTGATCTAGCAGACGGATTCGCTTGGAACAAACTATCGGAAAGATGTTTTGGCTTAAAACATGTACAAATTCAAAGTTCAACCAAAACTAAGCGAGCCTATTTTCCTATGAAGTTTTTTGAACGGGATTTTTAAGGATATTTCTGAATGAATGAATGAATGAAAGAATGAATGCGGGAATGAATGAGTGAAAGAATGAATGAATAAATGAGTGAATGAAGGAGTGAATAAATGAAAAAATAACTATATGAGTGAATAAATAAATGAATAAGTAAATGAATGAATAAATGAATGAGTGAATGGATATGTATTAACCGTTGAAAAGGGTTTATTTGAAGCAATTAAGAACTGAAGCTAAATGAGAAAGCTAGATTTCAAATTTGAAGTTGGTGCATACGGGAAAGTGAGCTCGTATGGTTCTGGAAGGAATTTCTTGTTATTTATCGAAAGAGATTTAATATTCCTTGATTTTTGGTCTATGAACCGTCTAAGAGGCATATTTGAAATACATAAGAACCTAAATAAAACTAAATAGAAAGATATGTATAGCTAGATTTTCAAATCTGATGTTGGTACACGAGTAACTAGGCTCGTACAGTTTTTGTTTCCCTTATTCACAACTGTTCGAACATTATGGCTAGAAAAAAAATCTGCCCTATTACAATGCTCATTTCAAATTTTTTTTCAAAAGCTGCATCTCATCAGTTTATTTTGTAACCAATTTATCATTATTGTTTTTGATATTCTTCATGCTTTGTATAGCTTTAAAAAGTAGTAATGTTGCTTGCTTTAAAATAAGTATAAGAACTGAAAAAATATCAGTTTCTTATTGTATATAAGAATGATAAAATTTTCTTAACAGTACAATTACAAAAGAAAGAATAAACATGTAAGAAGTTGCTTTAAAAAAGAAAACATCTGGTAAGAACATTTCTTGTTCGAAATGACTAATTAGCCCTTTGGTTCCAAACTCAAGAAAGCGAAGCACAATAAGTTTTAGCAATTCTGACAACATTTTAAAGGGAATTATTTGTATCGTACTTATTTGAAATAATTTTTAAAACTATTCTTAACGCACATCCGAACTAAAAGAATGAAATCCATTTTGTTAATTAATTTTTATAAATATTTTAACAAACCTAAGAAATTCCACCGCTAAATTAAGAAGTGTAACTTGGAGTGGTATCAGTAATTTTAATAACTTTTATTTTTCATTATTCTAACAAAATTTATGACGCAAAGAAAATTTTCTGTAAATACTTTGAAACATCCTCAGATACGCTCATGGAATATAACCGAGTTTCTTCAAACACATATTTTAAGAAAATGCTTGCCTTTCTAATAAAGTCTTTATTTTTACATGTTTAAAGCTTATCGTTGAATTTCAAATGCCGACTAATCCAAACATACTTCAGTTCTCTCTTTCATTATTTCTCGAAAGGCTGAACGATTATGATTCCTGATTTTCATCGGAATCGTGTTTGAAGATGAAGTTGAAATGCCCGATAAAAAGATTTTTAAACAAAATGCCGGATAAAGTGAAGGGTTAATGTTTTATGTGCATTACAAAACTTTATTATATTTGATGTGCTCTTATCATTTGTGTAGACGATAGAAATGAGAAATTTTAGTCCAGAGCTCAGCGAAGAAATAAAATTTATTTTAAAAAACTTCTGGTTTGTTTAAAATTAAGATAAAACAAATTTATGCTAAATGCATTTTGATAAAGTTTTCTAAATGCCTTCCCATTTATCCAGCAAAATTGCTCTTCATTCGCTGTTTGGAAAGTTTGATTTGCATTTATTAACTACAAAACTTTATTGTCATGAGTAAATGAGTACGCTTAGAAGTTTTACAGCTGATTATTTCGAATAATGTCATCATTAAATTGCTTTATTGAAGATAAAGGCTGTGAACCGTTCAAATCTTTTTTTTTTAAACTTTTATTACATTTTAGAAGAGTGGAAGTTTGTGGCCTTCTATTGCTTGTAGAGTTTTATACAAATCTGGGCCCGCAATTCACTGTAACTTTATTACATTAGGGCTATCTCAAGTAGAACTTTTCTTTTCATTTTAGGTATATTAAAATTTAGAAAAACAAGAATTTTAGTTTTTAATTTACACATTAACGCAATGAACGACAATTACTAAAGAACTGGAGAAAAAAAAACCCCACACTGAAATTATACTTGTTTTGAAGCATCGAGAGTGTGATTGCAACACGAGAAGTGACGACAGGAGTTATTTAAATTGAAACTGTTGGAATTGTTTTTTTACTCCTTTTTTAAAAATCCTTTTAGCATAAACTACGAGAGTTTACTTTTCAATCCTTCATTATTATTCGTTCCAGTTTTCTATCTTCAAAAGTCTTTTTTTTGGATAAATTTGCAACCAAGTGAAATGTAGTTATTACTAGAGAACACAGACACTCAGCCGAGTTCTGAACCTGAGTTTAAACCACTCTTTAATAGGTTTTATCACTGGTTCAACACTAAGTATATTTTTTAAATATAAATAAGACATTTAAAACTTCAAATATTAAGTAAATAAAGTAGATGATAATAAATGCAGGAATTTTTAGATCTCCAGAACATCATTTAGACAGGCATTTTTTGAGTTACATAGAGCGTGCTCTCGGTGCAATAGAAATGGCGTACAATTTTTATTATATTGAATCTTTTTCTATAATTTTAAGATATTGTCTAGAACATTTACTACACATAGTGTAGTAACATACAATATCTATACAGCTCCATGAAAATATTTTTTTCAGTAAGCAATTTAAAGATTTTTTTAAAACCCTAATCATATGCAGCATAGTGCCGATTATCCGAATTCCAATGAACGGAATAGCCCCCTAATTCGAAATATAATCATTCTCTTTCTCTCCCTTTTCAAAATCTGTGTTACTATTGAGCATGAAAACCCAAAAAACATTCAACCGATGAATGTACAGTTGGAAGCAGTAACAAAAGAATAAGTACTTGAGTAAATGGGACGTACTTTTAAACATGCCTGTTGTAAGTACTGACATTCTTAAAACTGGATTAAGTATGCAGCAGAACTGTGCACACATAATATACTATTTTTTAAAAATTTTCTATCTACTATTAAATTCGATAAAAACATACATTCGATGTGTTAAAAAAGTTACGCATTGGAACATATATTTCAATCGTTATAGTACAAAACATCTTTTAAGTGACCTGGTCGATTACCAGAACGTCTTTTTTGCTCGAACCGGCAGATCTCGTCAGGTTCCGATAATCTACTGTATTTTTTGCGGTTGTCACTTGATCATTAAAGTAGATTTTCTACGTCTTGTGATGTTAATTATTATAGTTCCAGTTCTGAACAAATCTTTAATTTTGCTATCTCTTTGGAGCCCCCTAAACTAACCCTTTTTCGGTACGTGTAGGTTATAACGGTGGCTAAAATGTGCCAAGAAAAATTTTCGCCAAATTATAAAAATATAAGGAAAGCGAGATTGCGCGGTCGGAGAGATGGCGCAATTGAATTTTTGGAGGGAAGGAGAGATGTGAGTGGGGACCGGCGATATCAGGGAGTTGTACACGTACAGTCACAACAGCAGAGCATTGAATTTATAAGTTTCTTCTCTACGCAAATTGGCAAAAAAATTTTTTTTGGCACGTTTTGGTCGCCGTTATAACCTACAAGTATATCTGTTCCGCTTTCTTGGCATTATTTTGCGCAATAGGTCTATTCGTGTTAAAATGACTGTTTTATTTTATTGTTTTACTTTGTAACTGGATTGTTTTAAGAACGGGAAAGATAACTTCCCTGCCAACTGGCGCTGTAACTAATCTTACTGTGCAGCGCCTTACAACTTAAGGGGAGCAACACGAGACCTACCTAGTAAATATCGAATTCAAGATCTCCTTGCTCTTTACGCATTATTTCTTTAAATATTATCAGCCCAGCTTACACGTCATTTCTATTCAATAATGATTTTTTTTTTCATTCTAAAGAAATACAAAAGAATTTTTTAGTCTAAAAGTTCTGACTCTCTCGCTTTCTCTAAATTCTTAGCGGTTTATGGATTTGTGATATGGGAGTATAATACATGTATGAGGTACCTTTAAAAGATGAATTATTTCACTTTCTGCTTCCAAATATTTTTGTTCTACATGGAACACTTTTTAATAGAATGTACCAACTTTCAAAGATATATTATTGAATATTATTGTTAGAAAAATTATAGAGTTTTGTGATTCAAAAAGATTGTAGATCTTAGTAATTTTTACCATTCTTTTTTATTTAGGGATCAATCACAGAAAAGATACATTTGATTTTCTGTGTTCACTGGTGTTTTTTTTTTTTTTTTTTTTTGTAGAAGTACAAAAAACTTGGAAGCATATATTGTCATAATTCTTTTTAAAATGACACCTAAGGTCATACATCTAATACCCTCCCAAGTCACTAAGTCATATTATTCAACTAAGGTTTTTAAAAAAAGCTCGAAAATTTTTTTGTTGTTGTTGTTCTATAGAATGAAAAACATCATTCTTAGGCGCAAAAGAAATGTAAGATGTCCTGGTACTTTTTAAAGAGATATGTAGCTGAGAACAAGACATCTTGAATTCGGTATTTGCTATGTTAATTTGCCACTGGTCCCCTTAACAAAAAACAAAGCAACACTCCCATTCGCAGTCGCCAAGTTTAAGTTGAAATGAGGGGAAGATAGTACTTCATTTGCCACCCGGTATAAAAACACTATTTAACCCTTAGGATCAGACAAAGGAGTCAAAAGCGTCTATTTTAATGCTGTTTTAGCTAAGGTTAAAAGAAGTTCTATTTATTCCAGATTTGTTTCACGTTTATTGCATTAACATTAGCATGAAAAATAAGCTGTTTTACATATACCACAAAGCACAATTGGCGATAAAAAAATATACTCAAAGCAGAATATTGTATTTAAATTGTTGTTTATCATCCCAATGTTTTTGAGTATAGCTCAGACGAGAACTAAAAGTATGGCAGCCTATCGATTTGCTGTTTGATGTACTTGCTTTTACAACTTTTTAAGTGCTTTTTGCATTTCTAGTTTTTTTCTTTTGCTGGTATAGAATGACTCCCGTTAGACGCTTTTATATTTCAAGAACAATCAAACGAACCATTTATGATTCTTTATTAGCATATCTTTCTCGTTTATTTTTAAAAGAAGTATTCAAACAGTTGTCAACGTAGTTTGTAGTATATTAACCCAGTTAATTCAACACTGAGAACTAAAATACACTTTTAATCTATTTGAATAGTTTTTGCTGCGAAGTTTAATGCTATTTCTAGATTTTGTTCTGTTTCATTGATCTCTTAAAGTCAAGTATAATCTAAACAAAAATTAAAACATAAGTAAATATTCAAGATGGAATTCAAGATGGCGGATGATGGTGATGTTGAGTTTTTTCGTGCTCTTGATGTGTTCTACGGTAAATTGGATACCGCTATCAATTCTAAGTGTAACATGAACCCAACGGTCCGTGATGAGGCCAGGTGTGCCTTGGGTGAGTTAAAATCATCAATTATTAAAAGAATTGAATGCATTAGATCTACTATTTTTCGTGACGTCTGCAAAGAGGCTGCTGTGGACTATGTAAGGAATTCTCAGTCAACTAGTAATGTGGTGCCATCTATAATAGCGAATGATCAACACTGTTCTGTAGGTAACAATCTGGAGACTTTGTTTATGGAATTTAGAAGTAACTTTGAGTTGTTCAAAGCAGATATTACCAATAAGGTTGAAGATTTGGCTAAACTTGTTTCTGTACCTGGCAAGATTTTGCCAATTAATGTTAATCCAGTTAAGGTATCTGAATCATCTTTTTCTCCCGTTCTTGTACAAGCTGGTAACTCTGATGGAAGTGTGGAAAGTTACGCGTCTGTGACTAGGCCTGTTTCGGATCCTGTCACGGATGATCTACAGGTAAATATTCCTAGGGCCAGTGATGGTAGAGGGAAAAAAATAAATAAACCCAGACGTATTCTCAATGGATCCATGAAAGATTCGGGACTAAGAAGTGTTTCAAAAGTACCTAAAAAAAGGGCAGTTTTTTTGTCTAGACTAAGTCCTCAGACTTCGGTAACCGAGGTCATTGATTTTTTAAACCTTTTAAAGCTCGATTTTCTGCACTGTCATAAGCTAAGAACGAAATTTCGAACATACACATCCTTCCATATTGAGGTGTATGAGAGGGAATTTGACCGTTTATTGGATGCTTCTGTATGGCCGGAGGGATGTTTGGTTTCCGAGTTTTTTGGAAGATTGAGGAGTGACCAGATCTTCCAGGATGATGCTGAAAATTCTGGTGTTGGTGCTGGTCCTACTGTGCCGATTACGGGTCCTGATAAGTGACTTTTTATTTTTTATCAAAATGTTCGTGGTCTGCGGTCCAAGGTTAAAGATTTTTTTATTTCTACTTCTTCTGAGGACTATGATATTATTTTTTTAACTGAAACTTGGCTATGCAGTGACATTGTTTCAACCGAATTATTTGATAATAGATATATTGTTTTCCGTAAAGATCGGGATTCTTTGACTAGCTCTTTTAGACGTGGTGGGAGTGTGGCTATTGCTCTTAAAAAATATTTTTTACCTGTATTGATCGAGGTTCCTGATCTAAATTTTGAGTGTATCTGGATTTCTATTAATTTAAAGTATAGTAAAAAGGTTCTTTTTTGTGTAATTTATTTTCCACCTAATTCTGCTAAAGATGATTATGTGCAGTTTTTTGATGTTTTTGTTAAATTTTCTTCTTACGATAATATTTTTATCTGTGGTGACTTTAATTTACCTATTATAGGTGAGTTATTGAACACTAATTTATTTGATCCGAAAGTACATGAGTTACTTAATTTTGTGCAATTATATAACCTTGGTCAATTTAATTCAGTTCCTAATTGTAATAACAAATATTTGGATTTGGTGCTTTCTAATATTGGGTATTCTAATATCTCGGTTAAACATTGTGATATGCCTTTAGTCCTAGAAGATTGTCATCATCCTGCCTTATCTATTAGTATTAATTTTATTACTTGTCGTGCTGGTGGTAAGTTTGTCAAGAAGAGTAGATATGATTTTAAAAAAGCTGATTTTTTGTCTATGTGGCATATGTTTTCTGCTATCGATTGGAATTTCTTGAATACTTGTAGTGATGTGAACTATGCCGTACATAATTTTTATGGTTATTTATATGATGTTTTTAATCGTACTATTCCTTTTAAAATTGTCAATAACAAGTATCCTTTTTGGTACACTACTGATACAATTAATTTGATCAAATCCAAGAGTAAAGTACGTAAGCGGGCCTTAAATAGTGGTGATCCTAAACTGTATGATGAATTTAAGTCAATGAGATCTAAATTAAAACTTAGTATCGGTAGGGATTATGCTTCTTATATACAAAGAACTGAAAATAATTTGATTTCTGAGCCTAAAAAGTTTTGATCCTATTTCAACAAAAAGAATTCAGTGCCCAATAGCATTCAATATGATGATATCTGGTATAATAATGATAACGATATTGCAGATGCCTTTGCCAATTATTTCGGCTCTGTTTATCAGATGAGTTCTAGTTATGACAGAGATTGTTTTGGAAATGACTGTAATATGCATGATATTATTAAGATTGATAATATTACTCATGAGGATGTTGTGTTGGCTATTAGGAAGTTGGGGTCTTCTTTAACTGTTGGTGTTGATGGTGTCCCTTCGTTTATTATAAAGGGTTGTGCTGATGTATTGATTTATCCTCTTCTTATTATTTTTAATTTGTCATTAAAGACCAACACTTTTCCTGATGCTTGGAAATATACTAAAATTTTTCCAGTGTTTAAGAGTGGTAACTCATCTGATTGTAAAAATTATCGTCCTATTGCTATTTTGAGCCCTTTTTCGAAATTGCTGGAAACTATTGTGTATGATAAGATATTTTTTCAGGTTAAAAACTTAATTTCTTTGTCTCAGCATGGTTTTGTTCCTAGGAGGTCGACACTTACTAACTTATTTTCTCTAACTAATAACATTGTGTCTTCTTTTGAGGATGGTTCTCAACTTGATGTAATTTATACGGATTTTTCGAAGGCGTTTGATTCTATTGATTTTGGTATTTTGATTAGGAAACTTATTGCTTTGGGTTTTCATATTAATTTGACTGATTGGATTTTTTCCTATTTAAATAATAGAAAGCTGTATGTGCATTTCAATAGTGCTATTTCCAATGACTTTACTAATTCTTCTGGAGTACCTCAGGGGTCGAATCTCGGTCCTTTGTTTTTTATTCTGTTTATTAATGATTTGTGTTCTATTTCATCTTTTTCCGATCATCTTTTATTTGCTGATGATTTGAAACTTTTTAAGCAAATTCGTACTTCTACTGATGCTGCTTTTCTTCAAAATGACCTTGATAATTTTTACCAGTGGTGTTTGGACAATAAATTATCCGTTAACATCAAGAAATGCTGTGTTCTTAGTTATTCTCGTATATCTGGCATTCTGAATTATCCTTATAGGATTAATAATCTTTCCTTACTTCGTTCTGACACTGTAAAGGATTTGGGCGTTACTTTTGATGTCAAACTTGAGTTTTCAATCCATATTAATGATATTGTTTCCAAAACTTATAAAAAATTGGGTTTTCTTAAGCGCTGTACTAAAGATTTTACTAATATAAGAGCACTCAGGGTCTTGTACTTTAGTTTGGTTTGCTCTAATTTAGAGTATTGCAGTCTTATTTGGGATCCATGCTATGTTAATAAAATTAAAGTTCTTGAGCAGGTTCAATCCAGATTTATCCGGTATTTATATTTCAAGTCCAATCGAGAGTATGTACGGCATATTTCTTCTTCCTTTCTTCGTGATTGTTTTGATATTCCAAGTTTGAAATCTCGCCGTGATCTTTGTTGTTTACTCTTTTTTTATAAAGTTATTAATAATGTGATTGACTGTAATGATATCCTGGCCTCTATCAGCATTAATGTACCAACTAGGTGTCTTAGAAATTACAATTTGTTTGTTATTCCTTTTGTAAAACATAATTATATTGGTAATTTTTCCCTGTATAAATTTTATAGAATTTTTAATGAGTTTTCTGCGGGTTTGGACATTTTTGATATGTCTCTTACCGTTTTTAAGTCTAAATGTCGTGAGTTTTTAAAATCTTAATCCCTTATTTTTTCTATTGTTGTATGTTATTTATGCATCACTGTAAATGGATTTGTCTGTAGTGTGCATGTCTTTTTCTTTTTTTTTTTTTGAATAAATAAATAAATAAATAAATAAATGAAATAAGTAAATTAAAAAGCAAAAGTAAAACGAAAATAAAGTTTGTAACATAAATAAAATTTTCTTAGGTCATTTACAGGTTCTATTTGAGTTTGCGAAAACTAGACACATCGAGAGAGGGGGGTACGTAGTAAGATACAACTTTTCATTATGTTTTAAGCCAAATCATTCTTCCCAAAACCTTTATTTAAAATTAAGCCTTCGCTCAATTCTAATTCGAAGAAGAAAGATTCTGGGTAATCACTCTCGTTCTACTTATTCTAGGGTCTTTTTTAGAAAATTCTATTTGTCGTACTTTTTTTATCAGCTTCGGAGTCATGTAAAATTTTAGAATCTTTTTCTTTTTAGTATTGTCGCAGCAAATCTTGAAATTGACTGTAAGAAAGAAAAAACGCTTGAATCTTCGAATGAGACCTCGTGTGTTAATTCGCTTGGGGATGATTGAATTTTGTGCGAAAATTTCATTCCAACCCGTCAATTGGTGTGCCTTTTTATAGGACACATACAAATGCACCTTCAAACAAACATACTCACAAACGAGCTCTTTTACATATCGAGGAAAAAGGCACTATGTCACAAAACAAAAATTTACAGGCGTTTTAGTTGAAGGCCTCCCCCGCGATTCACTGTATTGCTATTTATGGGGTTTTTAAAATGGAAAATTGGGGTATTATCATCTTTGGACTTTTGATTTTTAACATTTCATGGTAGCTTCTTTAAAATTACTTATAAAATGGTCCTGTGGCCATATTTTTCAAAGTGATCATAGTGTGCTTTACCTCGCAAGTACAGAAATACATATGGATTGTACTGTTCCACTGGGTAGGATGTCGGATTTTCAACCGGAGGGTTGGGTGTTTGATACCCGACCTGCTGAAAACCCACCATATACACTTGGGGATACGTGCCTTTAAAATCCGTGGACCCCTGAAGTTCCGAGGCAGTCACGGCGGTACGGAGGGTGTATTTCCCTTCCCTTCACTCTTAAGTCATTAAAGGAAGGTGGCGTATTTATGGTAGCGCCATCTGATGTCATCCGAATGCATTACCTGTGCTAGATCCAAGTCGTACTTCTACCCTTGCGGTGCTTATTAACAATTTAAGCCGCTACATTACTGCCTTAATTCTTGATCGCTCCGCGAGGGAAGCTTGTATTTCCAAGTGGCATTTGTAACAACTACTGTTGCACTAGATATAAATGTGTCAATAAACCTCAAATTAGTTTTTTAAGAAGTTAAATACTTATGAGAACTTCGCGTTATTCCCATTCAACTAAAACACTCTTCTATTGTGCTCAATAACCACATTTAGTAGCTTTCCAAATATCTATCTAATAATAGTTCTAAATATAGTTCCACCTTCAACTATTAAGCCACTTGGGATGCATAGAACAAAATGAGAAAAGAATTGTAACTCTGGAAAAGGTAAATATTTGTGCCCTATTATCTATGCAATAATCTATTAGAGCAAGGCTTTTATTATTGGATCATGTAGAAGTGCAAGTGGTACCAAAGGACGTAAACAAATATAATATGCAATTAAGCAGAAAAATCAGTTAAACTTCTGAATTCAAAAATATATATTTCTCTATGTTGTTTATTCAGTATTGTCATGAATTCTGAAAATCGAGTGTTGAATTATTTTGTTGTTAAGATGCTCTTACTTAGAACTTATTAAGAAAAAACTGAAAAATGGTTAAAAGTTATTTGTAATTTTATTTTTCAAAGAGCAAAGCTCATAATTAAAGCCAAAACTAATTGTAAACATTTCTGCTTTCAAGCAACTATTAGGGGAAAATAGCATGACTAGAATATATTAATTTTAGAAAATATGTAAGTCTGTTGGATAAAAGGGAGAGCTCATTCGATTAAAAAAAACATTTTATATAATCTGCGCATGAGTGTATTTGATGTCATTATCAAGAAATAGTAAAGAAAAAAAATTAGTTGAGATTAAGAAAATCATATTAGAGTATATGCAAGAGTAATTTAAAAGCGTCGTCACGCCATCATCTTGCAATTTAGGGCGTTTTAAAAATTTCAACTTTGATTTTACTCTCTTCATTTTTGTTAGCTATCTACTTTTTCATTTTTAATATCAATAATTAAACTTTCGAATGTTCCACTAGAATGTCTCCCTTCACACACACATATATTCAATTTGGTACAAATTAAACCAACAACGCTTTAAGATGGAGGGAAAAAAATTCAACACGATAACACTTAACGTGAAAAGTCGGCTAAAAAGGAAATTTTCTGCGGTTTCTTAATTCTCTCCCTCTCTCTCTTTCTTTGTTTTATTTGTTTTACACGAAACAAAAATTGAACTACACGAAGAAATTTCACTATCTTGCTTTCAATAGTCACATTGTTGATTTTTTTCTTGATTTACTTTTTTTGTTTTTAATGTTCTTTTCATGATACCGAACAAAATTAACAGTAGTTTCTAGTGTTTTATCTTTACCACTTGTCTTTTATAAACAAAGATTCCGCTGTAGTCAAGTAAATTCAATCTACTGATAATTCAAGATGCTTTTGTTGTAACGAAGACGACAGAGCATCATGCTCGGCTAATCAGGTCAAAATGGGTTCCAACTATTAGCACGTGATCGTAGGAAGTGGTATTAACCGATCAATAATTCCTTACTTTGATCTGAGCTTGAACCCGTGACACGGGAGCCTTCTGATCCTGTGCTACTGGCTGACCAATCAACTAGTCACTTAGTTTTTCAAACTCCACGATGAGTATATAAAAGTGGTAGAAGTTGGCATTGAAATGAATGAATTCAGTATCAAAAGTGCATGAAAACTTTTAATTTATGCATCTTAAAGTACCGGAAATGAAATCGGTAAAATTTTGAACCAGAAATTATCAACATAAAAAGCTCATGCATCTTATAACATTAAATACTTTTAGCACGGAAAAATACTTTTGTCCTCTTACTTTCGTATTAAAAGGTTTTTACTCCAATTTCATCAGAATTGCTACGTCAAAATTCAGAAAAAAAATTGGACTAAGTTCCTGTTATTATTACTGAGTACATGGCAGCAGTAAAACCGTTTTGATTTAAAAATTGAGCCAATTCTGTTTCCCGAAGGGCTGAGAGACTTACAACTTTTATGCGTTAGCATAATAACTTGTGATTTTCTTTTTTACCTGCGTAACCATACGTATTAATTTGTAGAAAATTCCAAATGCATTGAAAGTCATTGTTTTTCCTAACAAGAAAATTATTTACGGAATATTCCCAACTTTTTGAAAGACTTGTGAAATTTATCTATCTCTTTAAACTTTTAGCACATTTTGGATTTTCCAGATTTTTTTGTTTAAGTTCAGTTATTGGATTAGCATAACAAACGTATATGCTTTTCATTTTCTCCCTTTCCGGCTTAGAATATCATAGAACTTCCTAAAACATTTTTGGATTTTTTCAAAACTATTATAGAAGACATTTGAGTAGTTAACTTGAAACAAAACCAATCTAAACTTTGTTTTACCGTATTCATGAAAATAATATGTTATTTTTCAAGTTTTTTTTTTTCCGTACAGTAAGCGAAAGAGGCATCGGGCATTAGTTTCCAAACTAAAATGATACATTTTTACGTTACTGATAAAACTAAGAATAGGCCGCATTTTCTTATTTTTCAAAACTCACAAGTCTTCAAGAGCAAAAAAAAAAAAAAAAATAAAAAAAAAAATGGAATGGTTATCAATTTAATTTTGGAATTTAATTCCGATTTTTTTCCCTAATGCCCCCGGCACCAAAAGTTTCACTCTTTTTAGCTTGAGGTTTTTCTCTCTTTTTTTGGGGGGAGAATTCTAGTTGATCTTTTTCGTAG
The DNA here is from genome assembly GCA_038502835.1 of Octonoba sinensis. Taxonomy (NCBI): domain Eukaryota; kingdom Metazoa; phylum Arthropoda; class Arachnida; order Araneae; family Uloboridae; genus Octonoba; species Octonoba sinensis. The sequence goes on along the minus strand of CM076606.1, from coordinate 6,557,832 downwards.
ACTATTTATTAAACGAAATGTTGGAAGATTACTTTAAAAAACTTTAGCAATGATCTCAGAATTGTTTTACGGTTTCTTAAAAATGGTCCAAAAGGTTCCTTTTGCAGGTTACTTTCAATGCCATTTTGATTGTTACTAATCACATAGCAAGGTTTAGATTAAAAACTAACTCCTAGCTCCTAAGTTATGTTATTGCGTTTTGAAAATGCTCGAGTAAAGTGAAATACTAAAAATCAAACGGAGAAAAATTTATCTATACTATATTATTGGAAATGTAGTTTTGTGTTATGAGTTTCATACAAAACTTTTCATTACTTTTAATAAGGAGTAGAAAATATTTATAATGTTAAAATTTAAAGTTCACAAATAGAAGTAATAAACTGCTAAATTCGTGCTAGAAAGAAATCCGTAACAAAGCCCAGATCGTTATGAAAAGTAGTAAAATAATTTTGCTGACCCCTAGCTCCCACAGTAGGTTTAAGTATTCAACTTTTGATTAATGTGATCGGTTTATATCACGGAATAACAAATTGCAAGTTCTAATTCACTATAGTAATAAGGCATTTTATTCTTAATAGTGTTCGTACAGCAGCCCAAATTAGACCGTAATAATTAAATGTAGCATTGAAAACATTCTGCTATTTATATAATTATATAAGTATTATTCATCAAGTCGAATTTATTTTGATCATCCTCGCTTAAAGCGGACGTATTGTAAATCATTGTCGTCAATTGCGCAAATGTAGCCGCTTGTACCTCTGCCGATTTCGTACTAAGTTGAGTAGCAGTTGAATAAAAATCAAATGCGTGCTTCCATACATTATTCTCATTTTTCATTCATTGTTTGCGAGGAGCCTTCACTCAAACTCTTATTATAATTGCTTTTAACATTACTGCTTAATGGCAACAAAATCTTTTTGACAATGAGTTTTATGTTTATTACCCAATAATTTATTTAACCAAGACACGTTGTCGTATGCTATCTATAACAATATAACATTACAATTATAAATGAGGCTTGTCTGACAAAAGAAAAGGGGAAATGATTAACTAATAACAAACTGTTTCCAAGATCTTTTAATTGAAAGCACTAAAATTCGTCAAAGTTACTAAACAAAAAAAAAGTAAGAAGTTCGGTTGAAAAACAGAGAAAAAATAGTTCTAAACTGTTTTGTCTTCATCTATTTATACATAGAGTTTATTTATTTTTTTGTGGGTTTAATGGCTTTTCTCTGAACAAAATCGATAAACGAAAGCTATAAGAATACAATCTACAAACAGTATTGTTTGATTTTTTTAGTATTTTTTAAAACACAAAACTCATAGTTGTAATAAATTAGATACTCCAGTATATAGAATATAAGATTAATTTATAAAAATAATCTCAGTTTGGGAAAGAAAAAAAATCATGTTTAAGTTATATGAAGTTTTAACATCTTACGCTCCAGTGTTCGGTGTCTATTATGCGTTTCCTTCTCAGTTTATGCAACATTGAAATAGAGATTTAAAAAAAATAGATACAGAGCTTAAGCTCTACATATAGTTCTATCATCGACAAAAAAGCGTACACAGAAAAGTAAATGTTAAATTACAATTGTCTAATATTGTAAATTTAAGACCATGTAAATGTAAATCATCTTTTACTTTCTGATAAAGGGTTGCTTTTCATATGTAGCGATGTGTTCAATATTTTAGATTCTCCAGGAATCACAGCTGTACGGTCTTCTTTATTAACACCTTAACATTGGAGTGTTTAAAACATTTATTGTTACAAGTTCATGGACCCCACATTTATTACAGGGCCCCACTTGTCAATTTATGACATCGGCTCTTTCGATTTTTGTGAAGTTTAGATAGTATAAATATAGGATTTTTTTTTCATGCCAAGCCCTTCCTTTTATGGGGCCATGTACTAGCTGTAATTAAACTCTTTTATAGAAGGACTACTAACAGACACTCTACTAGTGCTTGGTAACTAGTATTTACTAGTAAAAAATTACTTAATGAGAGTAATTAACTAATGGTATTAGTAAATGAGGTAATTAAGCTACCAGTAGTAGTTTTAAACATTAATTGTTAATCACTTATAAAGAAGTCTACTAATGCCACAAGATACGAAAAAGGTGCTAAAGGACTGTAAGGAGAACAGAAATCATTTTACAATGTTATTTTGCTTTAACTTTAACGTTCTGCTGTTAAAAGCATTAGGCACAACTATAAAAAATCAAAATTGATCAATAATGCAAAAAAAGAGCTGTTTTACCAACAAAAATTTAGATTACTAAAGCAGTAAAAATAAGCAGTTATGCATAGTATTAAAACTGAATTACTTATAATGATGGATTCAATTCAAAGTACTACTAAATTTGAGTTTATAACCAGAGGTTGATTCTATAGTACTAAATGTAGTAAACATTAGCTACATTATTAATATTTATGCACTAATAAATAAAATTTGTTGGTGCAATTAGAAGTGCAAAAGCTATATTTATAATACTAAAACTAAATGCATCGGAATCTTATTCTAAAGTTGTACGTTTTACTAAAGGTTAAACGTTAAGCAACAAAAATCAAGTGGCGTTAAGAAGTAAAAACTGTAAGTATAACTATAGTTTTAGAAATAAGTAATTTTGAAAAACCTAGACGCAGTTAAAAGCCTTTACTGTAATAAAATAGAAAAACACATAAAAGAAATTAAAATAAAAGTATTCTAATTAGAAATTTATAATTAAGAGTGTTCTATTACGTCTAGAATTTTCTCTGGAAAGTGGAGATAGATTGCGAAAAAAAATATTTTTCTATTATAGTTTTCATGCTTATATTATTCTCGTACTAATAATAAGATGGTGCAAATAAAAATTATCGCCAATATTATAAAATTTCTGTTGAATTTTTGATGATGTGAAAATCCAAATTCTTACCCAACATCTTGTTCTTTTTTCTTCCTCAAAGGGGGTCCTGAAAAGGATGCTCTGGAGTCCGAGATGATCTAGGATCAAAGATGCGGAAGAGGAGCAGGAGGACAGAGAAAGGCGCGCAGCAGCTTTATACTCCGCGCGCCGGACAATCTGGAGCCTCGCTGTTCAATGGGTGGTCAGGCGTGTGACGTCACGCGCGTGGGTGCCCTCCCCACCCCTGGGTCGGTCCCCGAATCTTCTTCAGTTTTCAGCCCCTCTGATTTGTCCTTCGCTTTGTCCTCTCCGAGGCTTCCGTCCCATTTAACAATAGACTTGTTGTGTGGGTGGGGTGAGGGTCGCCTTCGGAGAAAAAGAACATTTCCAGAATGAATCTGTTGATTTGGAATACTTAATCTTGAAAAATGGCATCCGAAACTGTCATAAGGAGATTTAGATTTTTCAATCTTAATGAATACTTTGTGCGGGAGCAACATTAAGGAAGAAAAATCAAATCTTCATATATCACAGCGTGAATTGGAGCAATTTGAAACATGAAGTTTTGAGTATTTTATATGGCCGAAATAATATTAGATATAGATGATGCATACTAGTAGCGAAATCCTGTAAGAAAAGCGATAGTACGAACGAGTGCTAAAATCTTTATAAACAATTTCTGTTTGTAATAAATAGCAGTATTTTAAATTATTATAAATTATTACAACCTAAAACTTCTTAAAGTATACATAATTAGAAATTTTGGGAAAAATAGATTTTGTTATTACGTAACCTGCACATTTTTATACATATTTTGCACAGTTGTTGAGAGTTGGATTTTATCACATTGGCAAACCTGCCAACGAAGCACATTAGAAATTAGGAAGAAGAAATTATAATAATAATTTTTATTCGTAGTGTCTGAGTGGCGCATGGAACTAGTTAATAGTAATTCCAGGTCACAACGAATTATATTTTATAAAAATAATAAAACCAGTACAATCATTTATTTTCATTATTTTAATGCTGTTTTTTAAACACTTTCTTTCAAGAAATATATTATTAATTCATAACTTATTAATAGTTCTTCAAAAAAGTTTTCATTTTGATTTCTTCTTTACCCTAAATCTTAAAAATACTCTTTTTCAGCTCTAAAGGTTAAAATACATTATTTGTCTCTTATACTAAGAGTTACAAGTGGAAGCCTTTCGTTAAATGCCAAAAAAAAAAAAAAAAAGGGGGGGGGGGGAAATAAGAAAATTTGATTTTGCAAAAAGTCCCTATTGGCGGGGTACAAAAATTAAAATCTTCGGTTAGTTCGGCTTATGAATTAATCTATTATTTTAGACAATTATTTATTTTTTTAATAATATTTCACGATTGTGTTGATATAGTTACTTTCTGCATAATTTTAATTTCATGCGTTTTTTTTTTCATTATTATTTAAGAATTATAATGTTTATTTTAAAGCAATGTTACTATATGAAGTGATATTTTAATTAGTTACAAATAAACAAACGCGTAGTGTAAGAAATGACAAAATAAATAAATAAATAAAACCTCTAAACTCTGTAAGTTCACCACCTGTCTAAGTTGACCACTAAAGTGCTTCAACGCAAGTGGTGAAACTACACAAATTTCACTGTACTGGTTTTCCGGGATCAACTTTTCTTGAAAACTTGCGTACTGTAGGAAGATAGGTTGTTTTCTCTGCTGTGACACTCCGAAGAAAGAGAAAAAACGTTTACAGAATTTGTTTATTTTTATTGGGAATTTACATACGAAGGAATGTCCGAGAAATTAGTCGCCGACGTTAAACGTTGGCGATATTGGATGACAAAATTAGGAAAGAAATGTGAAGAAGGAGAAAAGGCTTTTGTTTTTTCCTTTTTAAGTCTCTAACTCTGATCTCAGTACGTTACGCTTTAGTTTTTCATTAAAACATGTCAGTGGAAATTTATCTTAAAAAGGGAAAATGAGTAAAATTATTGATAACTATGTAAGGGATCATTCATAAATGATGTGACGCTTCCGGGGGAGGGGGGTTCGTGAAATTGTGACAAAGTGTGACAAGGGGAGGGAAAGAGGTAACAAGAAGCGTGACATCATGCATTATGCAACATGGCGGGACATGTGACAAAGAGAGGGGGGTCTGCTGAAGTGTGACATATTGTGACAAATGAGGGCGGGGTGTCAAATATATGGGAAAAAAACGTGACATCATTTATGAACGGCCCCTAACCCATGATTAGTCTTCTAAAAATACGTATGTGTTTTATGTTTATTACTTTTATGATTTTGATATAATTGTTCATTTCAGTTTTGATAAGTTTACATAAATTTCTTGACCATTTAAATTCAATTAAGGTAAACGCACCATTAGAGGATAGTAGAACCAAATCGTTTAGCCTTTTTAGGTTCTAATAAAAAACTAATTTTCAGCTTCAATTATTTTTTTGACTATTATGTTACAAATTTATCGTATTATCCGTTGATATAACAAACCTGGACATTTTAGAAAAATTAAAACTCCTAAATTAATAACTTTATGTCATAGTAATATGTACTAGTGGCGGATAGTGAAAAAATTTGGTGCACTCTAGGCGGATAATTGCTAACCCAGAAGCGGATAGTGGAGTAATTGACGAAAAAGAACCACTTTACCACCATAAAACCTTTTGATTTATTTCAAACGGAACAATAAGATAAATATATATAATAGATAAGATACAAAAAATAACATAATATGGTTTAAATATTGTTTTACTTAAGTACCTAAGCATCACATTAATTTCGATCACAGATTTGTTTCTCATCACAAAAAACTTGTTCAGGGATAAGTGTGGCAGTTCTAAACATAAGTTTCATGCTTTTTGAACCGTCACACTACTTTCATTATCGGTTCCTGGGTCTTCATGACAGTCTTCATTTTCAGAAGAAGATGATGAAGGTAATTTTCTTTTTCGGGGTTTTAACCTTCGCTTATTGGTGATTTTGCTCGTTTCCTTTTTTCGTAACTCTTTTTTTTCTTTTTTAATTCTTCTCTGTGTTTCAACTTCAATTTTCTTTTTTTCCCTCTCCTCAGCTCTCTTCTGTTTAGCATTTTCCATTTCCAACTTTTTGTTTATTTTTTTTGTATTGTACTCGCGCCAACGTTCAGACGTCACAACGCTAGGAAAAATCTCACGTCTACGTTTATTTTTCACTTCTTGTCTATCTGGCCAAAATAAAGCCCGTTTAAACGGAGAGTGTACATTAGCAGAAGGGGTCTGTAAAGGAGTTTCCTGGCCAGATGGTGCACAAAGTTGCGGAATACTTTCTTCCTTCTCTTTGGTGCCTTGTTGCAAATGTTCTCGGCCCATTATTTTGGTAGTCATTGCTCTCCATACCTCATACAGCGTTTGATCCTCTAGTTGACCTTGCCAGGTTGAGGTAGTGTCTTTAAAAGATTCGACTTTCTCGAGTCCTATGATATCTTCTAGAACTGAAAGAGCAATCTTTGTATCATTAATTTGCACATCTTGTGAACTCTTCTCTCTGATCTCTTCAATGGAAACATTCTTGCCAGTCTCTTCAATGGGAACATTCTTGCCGGTAAGAGTATTAAGTACCTCTTCTGGATTCCAGGGAACTAGCCCACATTTTCTAAATCCATTTTGAATTGTAGAAGATGTAATTTCTTCAAGTGCTAGTTTTAATAAAGGGGAGAAATCCTTTTTCTTCAAAATCGGTTTTGAATTTATATTTTCTAACCTCCACTTGTGAACTTCCTCTTGCCACTTTCGTTTTAGAGATCTAAATACTGCAACATCCATAGGTTGTAATATGTGAGTAGCGTTAGGCAGGACTGCCACTAGAATTATACGATTTTTATTGCAAAACTCACTTGTATGCAAAGTAAGGTGGGAAGCATGTCCGTCTATAAACAATATTATAGGCAGTGGTATTTTGCTCCCAATGAGCCATGGGTGAAATACGTTGGTGATAAACTCAAAAAATAAAGCACCATTCATCCAACCGCTCTCAGATTTGCCAATGCCCCAAAACGGTGGAATACTTTCAGCAATATCTGCAGGTATACGTTCATACCTGAAGACCCCTAATGGTGGAGCCAGAATCCCGGCAGCATTAGCTGTCACCAATACTGTAATGCATTTCTTCTCGTCTGCATTAATTTGTTGGTAGACGGTTTTGTCTCCTTTATTTGCCAATACTTTTGAACCTTTAGGATTTAAGAAAAAGGCACTTTCATCACCATTAAACACACGCTTAGGGTCTGAAAGTATGTGGCCTAAATTGTTTTCCTTCAGGTAATTAAAAACTGAAGAGGACCATTCTAATATCAGCTGGTTTGTAATGGACGCCCTTGATATTGTCAAATTTTGAGCCACCCTTTGAGAAATATTGGGATGGCGTTTCAAAAATGACTGAAACCATTTTCGGCCTGGTCGGTTCTCATTAAAAATTGTAGTACGACCCATGTCGGTGAGTAAGCGTTGGACGCTGTCCAAAAGTTCAGTTTTCGAGACAGGGAAACCGGCCTTAGATATAGCTATTATCCAATTTAGAAGATGTTGCTCTTCTTGTTTGGTCAAAACTGCATCCGGCCCCATCCGCCTTTCAACCGGCCTTTTTCCTTTAACTTTGTAATATAGGCTAGATAAAGGGACACAATTTTCTTTGGCAGCTGCAGCGATGGGTTTCCCTATCGAAACCTCGCCAAGTGCTTTTAACATATTCTCCTCCGGGTACTTTAATATTTTTGGAGCCATTATTATTATCAATCTACAAGAAATGTAAACGAAGGTCGTCAGTTCTTCTTTAAGTACTAATACAAAAATAAATTAGAAAAATGATAAAGTCTGATAGCACAAAATGCATATCACAACAAAATTTTCAAGATAGAAAGAAAGCTCTAGTAGTGGATATAAATAACACCAATAGAGGATACCCCTATCCGCCTTTGGTTTCTTCACTGTAGGAGGAAAAAGAATGGCACTGGCATTAGTTACATTAAATTTCGGGAAATATAACGCCAAAAAAAGATCCATTGTACACAAAAATTTAATTACCCAATAGCGGATAAGGGTATCCTCTTTTGGTAAAAGCTATGAAATCCGTATCCAGTAGCGGATATACATTTAAATCAACTTAAAATCAAGAGATAAAAAAGAAGAGACTTAGAAATGTATTTAAAATATATTTGAAAAACAAATGGCCAAAAAATTACCAAGATATAGAAAGAAACATGAGGGAAATACCTTATTTCTCAGTACACCTCCTGTTAGCAAACCACACATAGAAATGGGCGGGCAGTGACTAGCGGGAAACCTAAAACTGTGAATCTCGTGTTTAACCCTCTTGCAACGTAGGTACACTCTCCCGGTTTTGTGATGAAACTGTGGAATAAGGCTAGTTAATTATTTTTTTTCGGGGGCCACCTAGCTAGGGAAAAAGTCTTATTATCTTCATTTTTCGAAGACGTTATCCGGTTTTGGTGTAGTATCCGCTATAGGTGCGCTTACCTTAATGCATTTAAAAACATAAAAAACTTTAAAAAAAAACTTACTGTTAAAATTTTGGTGGTCTTAGTTTGTAAAGATTTGGCATAAAATAGATCATCAATTTTAAATATATGTTGGAATTTTTTCAACCCATTTAAGACAACTTTTGCGCAGTTTTAGTATGAAAGCTGTGTCCCATTTTTTGACAGTCCAACCCTACGTTACTCTGCTGACGGTGTAGTGGTAAGGCATTGGCTTGTTACACAGAAGTTTGTGGGGTTAAATCCAGCTAAATTCGGCGTGATTTTCAAGTTGCAGAAAATCGCCATCACCTACGTTGCATGATTATAGGGGCCGTTCATAAATGACGTCACGCTTTTTTCCCAAAAATTTGACCCCCCTCCCCCCTTTGTCACAATATGTCACACTTCAGCTAACCCCCCCTCCCCCTTTTGTCACTTGTCAAGCTATGTTGCATAATGCATGATATCACACTTCTTGTTACCCCCTCCCCTCCCCTTGTCACACTTTGTCACAATTCAACGAACCCCCCTCCCCCCTCGAAGCGTGACATCATTTATGAATGATCCCATATGGAATTTTAAAGATCCCTTGAGTATCTATTTGCTTTGATTACTCACGACCAGAGTACATTCCTATTGCATCGTTTGAGCTCAGGTGCCTCCATCTAGGGGGAAACTGTTTGTCACATGTAGCACTCGTATTGACCGATAGTACTGCAACGTATCTTCAGATACTTGCCTATAATGATGAGGCTACAAACATTAAGTATTTTTTTTTTTTTTTTGTATATCAAATCTTACGCTCTTTTAGTAACGACTAAATTGAATATGTTAGTTGTAATGATGGATTTGACAAAAATCGTTTTTTTTTAATTTTTAATAAGTAGACGTGTGTCTTAGAACTCAGAGCAATTGACAATTTGATACATTTTTATTTAGTGAATAGCTGCAGTAATTGTGTACTGTGTATATGAACATATGCACAATTCACTATAGCTATGTAATTTTTCAATCGAATCAATACCACTGAACATAAATTTGTATAGAACAATTTTAGTAGATGCGTGCCACTTAGAAATATTTTTAACCTTTCGCCTCCGATTTGTTCTCTTTTGATGTCGTTACTCAAAGTGATAAATTATTTGCTATTGTATAGACTTTCAAAGATCGTTTCCATTGATGCATTCCATTTCCACTGCGACTTCCCTACAAAGACGTAATTCAGCAATTTTTCTTGACTAAAACAGTATGTCGCTGCATTTTCTCGTAGCTCTCAGAAAACTTCCGAGGTATTAATATTGTAATAGGTCATCCGATGCTACGAAAAGCCTTTTCAAATATTCAGGATTAGAACTTTTTCTTTTACTAAGAGGAAAGGGAATCCTGCTAACGAAATGCTTACTGAATGATTTTAGCTTTTCACAACTTTTATATAGTTTTAGGAAAATAAGTAAGGTTCTTAATAGTAAAATATTAGTGGTCAAGTCAATTTATCTCATATTTTTGTAATTTCAAACATATTTAATATTCTATTTCATATAATATTGTTTACAAATAAATGACTAATTAAACAAGCAGAAAAAAGAGTTAAACAATATTATTTTCTTAAATATTTCAATGAAACACTATATCTATCAAGAAAACTTATATATCTCATCCAAATTCAACAATGGATGTATGATGACAACGAAGCTTTCAGCGCGCGTTCCCATTGGCTCTTTTTAATTTAATATCCCGGCCCCCGTTATATCTGATTGGGTTTTTTTATTTCGCCATTAAAGACCTTTCCCCCACAGCATATTTATTTATTTCGCTATGATGTTACTTATTCCTATCTGATTATTTTGACAATCATGATAATCATAGTAAGTCAAGCTAATTGTATACTTACTATTTTAAAGTGACGTAAAATGTCTCCGCCATCATTGGTGTGAATTGTTCTTAACACTTTTACGTCGGGGCCGATTTTCATGTTTTTCGCGGCGAGGTGGCGCTAGAATTCATGCTACGCTTCATCTGGCGGCGCGCGATTGTTGCTTGTTTCACAAACTACACTAAAAACAATAAATAATGATGTTATAAATAAAACAATATTGAAATTTTATGTAATTTTTATCAAATTTGAGTTATATCAATAGTACTGTATTCTTATGTGTATGTTATTGAACAAAAGTTATGTTTATAATTCGTTGTTAATTATAATTGTTATTAAAAATAAATGTTTTTAATGAATATACTTTAAATTTTCATTAATTTAATTTTCAGATTTATGGAAATTATTTCTTTGATTGTTGATAAGTTCGATGCCGCGCTTTTCGACTCGGGGCCGCCTTATGTGCAAAGGAAAACCGCGTCAACGGTTGGTCTCAAAGAAATCCTTTGAAACGCCGCAGTTTCTCGACTTTTCTTAGTTAACTAAAATATAATCCTACAATATTTGGTGTTATGTATCGTCTAATAGCACAATCGAATGCGTGCCACCCGTGGTTCGCACCGCCCGATGAGACAAGCTAGTGTGGGCCCCCCCTTTGTTACGCGCCGGCGAACGTGTTAAAGAAAAGCAAGGAATTGGTACGAAAATCTGGAGATATCTATTGCAAATGATAGGAGAAATTCCTTTCTGTTTTGTGGCAAGAAATGTTAGGGGTAGCCCTGACATGTGCTACACTGTTAAAAATTTTCGTAAAAAAATATAATATAACGATTTGTATGATTGATATTTTACCATAGTCAATAACAACAGTCGAGTAACGATTACGAAGATGGTACTCAAACTGCTGATTGAAAAATCGTTTATTCTCTGTTTCTCCTAAAGAACGTTTAATAAACCGAAATTTACGAGTGCCACCTAGGTCTCGTAGTTAATAAGAATCGGGCGTCCATCTTGTATAGTTCCTTTTTTATCTGAAGGGAGGAAATGAAGAGAAGATGAAGTTAGTAATATTCATAAAACTTTTTGTGGAAACATATTCCATTTAATTATTTTTTGATATTGCATTTTTATCTTTCTCATAATAAAAAAAACTTTTCAAAATCTTGGACATCCAGTAGGTACCTCTTGGCAAAACATGGAAGTACTGGTTTTCCACCGTGCAAGTCTGGGTTTCTCTCCCCGTCTCCGGCAGACCTCCTGCTCCCCTCTGTCCTCGCACTTCGTCGTCCGCCACAAATTAATAGCTATGAATGTTCTACGCCTCGAAGATTCTACGCATTTTTAACTATATGTTATTTTAAATGCTAATAAATGGTTATAAAACTGTAAACTTTTGTATTTACGGCCTTTTTAACCAAGCTGATTGGAAATGATTTAGAACCCGTAAAGAAACAAAAATGCTCCAAACCGTAAATTTAACGGTTAATTAGATGGACAGACTGCTGCCGGCTATTTAATCGGAATTTCATGATGAAATTTCTAACAGCGTACCATTCAGCGTGACTTAGAGGTGACTGAATGGAAACTTCTATTTTGGGGGTAATCGACTGCCCTGACATGTGCCACCATCCAACGTGACTTTTAGAGACGACCACTGAACTCAGTGAAGACGGCTAAATGAAAGCTTCTATATCAGGGGTAATCGACTAGTTTTACCACGGATTAGTTTCAAAAGCTTTGAGATTGTGGCTGTTGGTTAGTAGATTATGGTTATGTAGTCATTAACTACCTTATAATTTCTAGATATTTAAGTGCAATTATTTAATTTATGTTATTTAAGAGTTGACGGAAAGGAGAAATGGGATTAGGGAGCCCAGAGATTTTACATACCCTTCTTGAAAATTGCTGCGGAGGTCTGCATCATCAGATCCGACATAAGCTCGTTCCCATGTGAGTCTTCTTCTCTTTGGGTTCGGGGCCGTGCTTTATATATGGGGTGTTGGAATACAGAGGGTCAGAAATGGGCAGCGGACCTGGCCGTGAGAAAGTCACGGGGACAGCCGCGATGACCGGAAAAGAACGCAATCTAATACCCTCTTATCTAACCCCTCTGCTCAGACCGGATACAAAACTTTGCACGTGTTTGGGGCTGCTGTTTTCTTAGCCCCACAAAAAGTAAATGAAACTAAACTAATAATTGCTCCTTCCATTACAGTGTCATCCAAATGCCTTCAAACTTTAGTTTTTCTCTCTTCCTTCTACTTCCTTCTTGGAGTTTTCAAACTTGCATTCAACTTTTTCAATCACTTTTCCTTTCCTGTCTTTTCTACATCTTTCTGTGAAAATATGGCTATGTTGTTAATCGAAGGCTGACCACCTTCGGTAAGTTGTTAAAGGCTAATATTTTCTTCTTTCTCCCCCTATTTCATTTATTTTGAGAACTTTCACTACTGCAAAAAAAAAAAAAAAAAAAAAGAAAAAGAAAAAAAAAAAAAAAACAAGCTAAACAAAGTTATTTTAAGTGCAACTTTACGATATTTTTTTTTTCTCTCGAATGTAAAAGAGGAAAAATAGATCCTAGAATGAGGAAAAACTATTGAAGGCAAAATTCTTGTTTTTAGTAGTATTAAAGGCCTTAATGTTTTGTTCAAATTTATCAAGAAAAAAAAATTTGTTCCATCTTTTAACTATTTTACGATGTGTAGAGGTTCATAACTATGTGTACTTAGAAGAAAAGAAGAAACAAAGAAAAGACGTTTAACAAACTATGTTTGAATAGTTATCAACACCATTATTTTCAATTGGTATTCGCTAATTTTTGAGTTTTGTTCTCCACACTATGGTAGAATTAATATTTGTTGAATATTTATGATAACCACTACTGAAATTTTAGTTTTTTTACAAAAAAAAAAAAAAAGAAAAAAAAAAAAAATCTAAAGATAAAAATATGATCGAAAGATAAAAATGAAAACTTTCTTTATTTCTTTAACCTTTTTTTTTTGGGAGCTCTGAGTGTATACATATGCCTGTATTTACGATTTGATGTCCTATTCAGATTTGTTGTCATTGCAATTTTATATGACTCGAGGGAGCTGCATACCAGTACGAAACAAGTGAAAGGAATAATGCCATTATATTTTACTCTTAAAGGGTGCTTGAAATTTAGCGACTCCTGCCCTTACCTTTTACAAACAAAAAAACTTTCGTTTCGATGAAGACAACTTTTGAGCTAGAGGAGTGTGCCTTGATGCCGACAGACAGGCCAGCTCATTCGTCACTTTTCCGAATTTTTCTGAAAGAGCAAACGAACATTTTACGACAAGGTTTCGATTGCCTGACCAGTGTTCACCCGTGTTTACTTGTTGTTCTTCTGTAAGATCTCGAAAACTTTATGAAGTGCAGGAACTCTGATGTTCGCAGTGTTATCCACACGCTCTATGCTACCGCGATACACTGCTTATATTCGCAACCTCGATGCCTAGCTTCTGCTTGCGTAGATTGCCTAGATTGCTTGCTCTCACGAATCACTGCAAACACGTTTCATGCTTACCAATGTGAGCACACAAACGATTCTTCGAGCGGTTTAACAATTCCGAAAGAGGAACCTGAGCACCTTTTTGCAGAGACTATTCATTCCTCCTTGCACTTCTACCTACTTCGTCTGCTGCCCATTGACAAGTGGGACTCATAATACTGACGGAGATCTTCAAAAAAAAAAAAAAAATTCTGTAGTGCTGAGGCACATTTCCGCAATTCAGCACATTAATTTTCGCGCTCTTTTTGTTGGACATTGTATTTGATAAACGACGATCGCATTTCGACTCACACACACGGGGCAAGTTATGCCACAAACTGTGTGACACACGATTTGAAGTTCCTCGAAAAAAACTGTGGAGCATCGTGAACCATAAACGTTTTATAGTGGTTTATGCATTATATTTGCTGATTTCTGAGTTTATCTGTTCCGTGTGCTGTAATATTGTGTTCTGCATTAACTGACTTTAAAGGAATCTTGAACCGTGAAAAAATTCTTCTCTACAAATCAACAAGGAGTGAATCGCTTTTCAAGTTAAAATTCATTTACCTTTACGAATTTGGAACTATTAAACAAATTATGTACTGCACGATTTACGAGAATGTGTTTCTAAGAAATAATGAAATTTTACTTGAATGTTGAACTGAACCATAAAGTTTTCTTCAAAGTGTACAGATGTCTATTTGTCTTCAATGCGTTATTCACATAATTGCTTTCCTAGTAATCAATTTTTTTAGTACTTATTTGTGCTTGCTTACACTAATATTTTATTTTCAAGTTGCATTGTGATTATTTTTGATATTATATTGCTGACAAACTCCTGTCTAGTAAGCAATGCCATTATGCGATTCTAGACAGTAGATGATGCTGAAATTTTCAACGATGATAAAATGGGAACGAGATTTAACTGCTATACATTCTTTTAATTATCCCTAGTTGTACTGTAAGTAAAAGCGTAATGTCAACTTATCGAATGGAATTGAAATTTTTGATTTATTGTTGTTAGGAGTATCTAAATTAATATGGGTTTATTCTGTAATGTATTGACCTATGGTGTAAGACGCCAAACCATAAATAACAACATAATTTAATGTCAAAATCTTTTCCTTCGATTATTGTATGATGCATAGGGATTTTTTCTTTTATTTTTTTTTGCATACTCAAACTACTTTGAAATGGGGTCACTGAGCAATTTTTTTTATTTGTTTGTACTCGCTATTGTAAATGAGGGAGACATACTTTATCAAGTCAATGTCTCTCGAAGTCGACTCAGATATAGGAATTTTGCATTATTGGGTATTCAGTAGGCCAATGTGTTACTATTTGAGATAGGAAAAATGAGTTTGAAAAGTTGAGATTGAAAAATGTATTAAAGTAGCCAGATGATATAAATATGATTTTAGGTTGCTAGTAGAATGATATAGAAGGGAATACACAGGATATTACAATTTTATTATTGATATGATATTTGAAATTAATTGAAAGAAACTAATGTGGTGAAAGAAAGGTAAAACAAAGAATAATGAGTACTTAATTGAATTAATTAAATTAATGGCAGAGAAAAAAAAGGAGAAAATTATAGTTAGTATTGACTTCAAGTGGACAATTTTTTTTTTCATCACGTTTATGCAATTCTAAATTATTTTGAAAAAAAATTTCAAGGAAAACTATTAATGCACGTTACTTTTCTTTTCTATGAATGCATGAGCTATTATATTATTATTATTTTTTACTGATGAAGGTGAATATTACAATATACTGCAAATCATTTTGTGTTACTTATTTTTTTTAATTGTAAGAAAAATATTGGTTGTTCACTGTACATTATATGATCTACCTTACTAGAGTTTATGTATGTAAATGTATGTTTTAAGAACTGTATTTCGCTCTCCAGCGCCCCCCCTCCTTTTTTTTCCCGGAGGAGAGGTAGGATTGTGGGGCTGTGAAAACAGCAGCCCCAAACACGTGCAAAGTTTTGTATCCGGTCTGAGCAGAAGAGTTAGATAAGAGGGTATTAGATTGCGTTATTTTCCGGTCATCGCGGCTGTCCGCGTGACTTTCTCACGGCCAGGTCCGCTGCCCATTTCTGACCCTCTGCATTCCAACACCCCATACATAAAGCACGGCCCCGAACCCAAAGAGAAGAAGACTCACATGGGAACGAGATTATGTCGGATCTGATGATGCAGACCTCCCCAGCAATTTTCAAGAAGGATATGTAAAATCTCTGGGCTCCCTTATCCCATTTCTCCTTTCCGTCAACTCTTAAATAACATAAATTAAATAATTGCACTTAAATATCTAGAAATTTTAATTTGTTTAATTTTTTTTCCGTGGAGAGCAAACGAACTTTTGATACTTTAAGAATTAATAAATGTTTCTTCTATAATATTGTATTTGGATTATTTTAAAAACTCCCATTATTTATTTAGACTTTAATTCTTAATTTAAAATGCACACACAACGCAAATGTACAAATACTAAAGGGCTACGGCCCAACACTTTGTAAATCACGTGTAAGTTTCTTCCACCGTCAAGTGGGCATTTAAATCGCAACTGCAACAAATAACATGCACTAAAACTAAGCAAATAACATGCACTCGAAATCGGTTATAACGAGCGAGATATGATTGAGACAATTTATTCGTTAATCCGAGTACTCGTAATAACCGGGTTTATGATAAATGTGACTCTAACAGCATTAAAATGAATATAATAAAAATTATAGTTTAAAGGATAATTATTTCTTATTGCAAAAAAAGTACTATGCGAAAAGGTACATTTGAGCGCAACCAGAGCGATGAAGTTTTTGTTTCTCTAGTTTTCGGCTTTAAGCTAGTGTAACGTTGAAAAACACAGCATCTTAAATATCTGTTTTTCACAAATGTCCAATTTTTTTAAACAAAAGTAGGGGAACACTGAAACGATTTTCTGATTAAAAAATAGATCTTAAAATATCATACTTAACCAATACTGCCATCATTAAAAAATCCTGAAAAGTTAAAATTAATGGTCTTTGAGTCATCATACTGTTATTGAATTTTTAGTTTTTGAAATTTATGACAGTTGAAATATTTTTTTGGCACGAAATTCAAGCTTTTATTTGTTTCTGAAGTTCTATGAGGAATGTCAGAAGTTAGAGAAGCGTTAAAAACAGTATTTAATCCCTTGTCGATAATTCTACTATTTAAAGAATGAGCAAAAAGCATTTTGACACAATTTTTACCCAGGGACGGACTAATTCATCGATTTTTGGGCATACATGTAATAACGTAACAAGAGCAACTGCTGAATATACAGGAATTTTGAAGCTTTTAGGATATATTGTTTCACTTAAGTGCTTTTCAGAAAGCAGTAATTACATTCTGAAAAATAACAAGTAGCTCCTTCGTTATCTTTTACTTAAGATCTAGAAACATTATTTATTCAAGTGGGCTGTCTCTTCGGAAATAAATGCAGGGCGGGCTCTTTGACGAAAACTGTGAAAGGAAGTTGTAAGACATTAATGTTACGTCTTCAACATAACTTCATTTGGAAATAGTTTATGTGCTATATAAGGCAGTACATTGCATTGGTGTAAAAGTTGGTAGTAAATAATGATAATAATAATAACAACAAGAAGTTCCGTCTAGAACTATACGAGCCTACTTTCCCGTATTCACCAACTTGAAATTTATAATCTAGCTAACACTCTCTCTCTCTCTTCCTCATTTAACTTTAGTTCTTAATTACTTCAAATATACCTTTTTCAACCGTTAATACATATTCATTCACTCACTCATTCTTTCATTTATTCAGTCATTCGTTAATTTATTCATTCATTTTTCTCATTTATGTATTTATTCACTCATTTATTCGTTTATTCCATCACTCATTCACTTAATCATTCATTCATTCGAATATATCGTTAAAAATCCCGATAAAAAAATTTCATAAGAAAATAGGCTCGTTGCGTTCTGGTTGAACTTCGTATCTGTTCTACGGCCAAACATCTTTCCGATAAATTTTTTTCCAAGCAAATCGGTCTGTTAGATCATGATTTATATAGGATTGAAATTTCCCCGTAGGCGCTAATGTTAATATCTTTTTTTTTTTTTTTGAACTGTTTCAAAATGAATTCCTTTATCCCGGAGCAAATCTCGCCAAGGCAACATAACACGCAAAAGGTTACTAGCGGATGTATTCCGTTTGGCGTTCGTTGCATCATTATTGGCGACTTTATCGCCTGCGCCGGGATTAAGGAAAAAGTACCGTTAATTTTTTTGAACTGTTCAAAAATGAACAAAAATTGTTCAACTCAAAAAATATTTTATTTCGAGAACTTTTTAGTAATCTAGTTCATAAGAACTCGACTCTTCTGCCCAGAGTTTACAAAATTTGCTTCACTTTTGCCCATTGGCGCTAATGTTAAAAATTTTTGAACTGTACAAAATTGAACGAAATATTGTTCAAATCAAAAAGTAAAATATGGAAATGAGATGTCCTTGCCGAGATCTTTTGAATGCAAAAAGAATTTTTCGAATCGGACTATTCGTTCAAAAGTTATTAGGGGGGGACAGACCGACAGACAGACAGACAGACCGACAGACCGACAGACACACTTTTTCCCCATCTCAAAACCCTACTTTCAATTTTTTTATTTTTCAATCTTTATTTAATTACTTTACTTATTTTTAACTTTTTTTGATTTCTAACGATATTTTCACGATACATTAAGCCTTCTTTCATGCTTTATTATTATTTTTTCACTTTTACGGGAAAGTAGGCTAAAAAAGAAGTTAGAACTATACGAGCCTACTTTCCCGTATACACCAGCTTCAAATTTATATTCTAGCTATCTCTCTCTCTCTCTTTCTCGTTTAGCTTAAGTTCTTAATTGCTTCAGATATACTTTTTTCAACGGTTAATACATATTCATTCAATCATTCAGTTATTCAGTCATTCATGTATTTATTCACTCAGTTATTAATTCATTCTTTTGCTTATTGATCATTCATTAATTCAAAAATATTCTTGAAAATCTCGATCAAAAAATTTCATAGGAAAATAGGCTCGATAGTTCTGGATGAACTTTCTATCTGTACATGTTCTACGTCATAAGAGCTTTCCGATAAATTTTGTTCCAAGCTAATCGGTCCATTAGATCAGGATTTATATTGGATTGAAATTTCCCCGTAGGCGTTATGTTAATTTTTTTTTTGAACTGTTCAAAAATGAACAAAAATTGTTCAAATCAATATTTCACGCCAAGAACTTCTTCCAGTGAGCTTGTTCATTGGAACTTGGATCTTGTACCCAGAGTTTGCATAATTTGCTTCATTTTCACCCATAGGTGCTAATGTTAAAATTTTTTGAACTGTTCAAAAATGAACAAAAAATTGTTCCAATCAAAAAGTAAAATATGGAAATGAGATGTTCTCGCCGAGATCTTTCGAATGCAAAAAGAATTTTTAGAATCGGACAATTCGTTCAAAAATTATTAGTGGGGGACAGACCGACAGACAGACAGACCGACAGACCGACAGACAGAGAGACCGACAGACAGACAGACAGACAGACCGACAGACACACTTTTTCCCCATCTCAATACCCTACTTTCAAATTTTTTATTTTTCAATCTTTATTTAATTACTTAACTTATTTTTGACTTTTCTTGATTTCTAACGATGTTTTCACGATACATTAAGCCTTCCTTTTTTGCTTTATTATTATTTTTTTTTACTTTTACGGGAAAGTAGGCTAAAAAAGTGATAAGTATGAAGATAACAGTGGTGAAAATTTAGTGGCACAAAAATAAACAAACAAAGAAAATAAAAATAAATAAATAAAGCACGCAGACAGTAATTTAGTTTTCCAACAAGAAGTTCCGACTAGAACTATACGAGCCGACTTTCCCGTATTCACCAACTTGAAATTCATAATCTAACTTTAGTTCTTAATTACTTCAAATATACCTTTTTCAATGGTTAGTACATATTCATTCACTCACTCATTCTTTCATTTATTCAGTCATTCGTTTATTTATTCATTCATTTTTCTCATTTATGTATTTACTCCCTCATTTATTTATTTTTCACTTCATACACTCATTTATTTATTTTATTATTTATTCACTGATTTATTCACTCATTTATTCGTTTATTCCATCACTCATTCACTTAATCATTCATTCATTCGAATATATCGTTAAAAATCCCGATAAAAAAATTTCATAAGAAAATAGGCTCGTTGCGTTCTGGTTGAACTTCGTATCTGTACATGTTCTACGTCCAAACATCTTTCCGATAAATTTTTTTCCAAGCAAATCGGTCTGTTAGATCATGATTTATATAGGATTGAAATTTCCCCGTAGGCGCTAATGTTAATATCTTTTTTTTGAACTGTTTCAAAATGAATTCCTTTATACTGGAGCAAATCTCGCCAAGGCAACATAACACGCAAAAGGTTACTAGCGGATGTATTCCGTTTGGCGTTCGTTGCATCATTATTGGCGACTTTATCGCCTGCGCCGGGATTAAGGAAAAAGTACCGTTAATTTTTTTGAACTGTTAAAAAATGAACAAAAATTGTTCAACTCAAAAAATATTTTATTTTGAGAACTTTTTAGTAATCTAGTTCATAAGAACTCGACTCTTCTGCCCAGAGTTTACAAAATTTGCTTCACTTTTGCCCATTGGCGCTAATGTTAAAAATTTTTGAACTGTACAAAATTGAACGAAATATTGTTCAAATCAAAAAGTAAAATATGGAAATGAGATGTCCTTGCCGAGATCTTTTGAATGCAAAAAGAATTTTTCGAATAGGACTATTCGTTCAAAAGTTAATAGGGGGGGACAGACCGACAGACCGACAGACCGACAGACACACTTTTTCCCCATCTCAAAACCCTACTTTCAATTTTTTTATTTTTCAATCTTTATTTAATTACTTTACTTATTTTTAACTTTTCTTGATTTCTAACGATATTTTCACGATACATTAAGCCTTCTTTCATGCTTTATTATTATTTTTTCACTTTTACGGGAAAGTAGGCTAAAAAAGAAGTTAGAACTATACGAGCCTACTTTCCCGTATACACCAGCTTCAAATTTATATTCTAGCTATCTCTCTCTCTCTCTCTTTCTCGTTTAGCTTAAGTTCTTAATTGCTTCAGATATACTTTTTTCAACGGTTAATACATATTCATTCAATCATTCAGTTATTCAGTCATTCATGTATTTATTCACTCAGTTATTAATTCATTCTTTTGCTTATTGATCATTCATTAATTCAAAAATATTCTTGAAAATCTCGATCAAAAAATTTCATAGGAAAATAGGCTCGATAGTTCTGGATGAACTTTCTATCTGTACATGTTCTACGTCATAGAGCTTTCCGATAAATTTTGTTCCAAGCTAATCGGTCCATTAGATCAGGATTTATATTGGATTGAAATTTCCCCGTAGGCGTTATGTTAATTTTTTTTTTGAACTGTTCAAAAATGAACAAAAATTGTTCAAATCAATATTTCACGCCAAGAACTTCTTCCAGTGAGCTTGTTCATTGGAACTTGGATCTTGTACCCAGAGTTTGCATAATTTGCTTCATTTTCACCCATAGGTGCTAATGTTAAAATTTTTTGAACTGTTCAAAAATGAACAAAAAATTGTTCCAATCAAAAAGTAAAATATGGAAATGAGATGTTCTCGCCGAGATCTTTCGAATGCAAAAAGAATTTTTAGAATCGGACAATTCGTTCAAAAATTATTAGGGGGGACAGACCGACAGACAGACAGACCGACAGACCGACAGACAGAGAGACCGACAGACAGACAGACAGACAGACAGACCGACAGACACACTTTTCCCCCATCTCAATACCCTACTTTCAAATTTTTTATTTTTCAATCTTTATTTAATTACTTAACTTATTTTTGACTTTTCTTGATTTCTAACGATGTTTTCACGATACATTAAGCCTTCTTTCTTGCTTTATTATTATTTTTTTTTACTTTTACGGGAAAGTAGGCTAAAAAAGTGATAAGTATGAAGATAACAGTGGTGAAAATTTAGTGGCACAAAAATAAACAAACAAAGAAAATAAAAATAAATAAATAAAGCACGCAGACAGTAATTTAGTTTTCCAACAAGAAGTTCCGACTAGAACTATACGAGCCGACTTTCCCGTATTCACCAACTTGAAATTCATAATCTAACTTTAGTTCTTAATTACTTCAAATATACCTTTTTCAATGGTTAGTACATATTCATTCACTCACTCATTCTTTCATTTATTCAGTCATTCGTTTATTTATTCATTCATTTTTCTCATTTATGTATTTACTCCCTCATTTATTTATTTTTCACTTCATACACTCATTTATTTATTTTATTATTTATTCACTGATTTATTCACTCATTTATTCGTTTATTCCATCACTCATTCACTTAATCATTCATTCATTCGAATATATCGTTAAAAATCCCGATAAAAAAATTTCATAAGAAAATAGGCTCGTTGCGTTCTGGTTGAACTTCGTATCTGTACATGTTCTACGTCCAAACATCTTTCCGATAAATTTTTTTCCAAGCAAATCGGTCTGTTAGATCATGATTTATATAGGATTGAAATTTCCCCGTAGGCGCTAATGTTAATATCTTTTTTTTGAACTGTTTCAAAATGAATTCCTTTATACTGGAGCAAATCTCGCCAAGGCAACATAACACGCAAAAGGTTACTAGCGGATGTATTCCGTTTGGCGTTCGTTGCATCATTATTGGCGACTTTATCGCCTGCGCCGGGATTAAGGAAAAAGTACCGTTAATTTTTTTGAACTGTTAAAAAATGAACAAAAATTGTTCAACTCAAAAAATATTTTATTTTGAGAACTTTTTAGTAATCTAGTTCATAAGAACTCGACTCTTCTGCCCAGAGTTTACAAAATTTGCTTCACTTTTGCCCATTGGCGCTAATGTTAAAAATTTTTGAACTGTACAAAATTGAACGAAATATTGTTCAAATCAAAAAGTAAAATATGGAAATGAGATGTCCTTGCCGAGATCTTTTGAATGCAAAAAGAATTTTTCGAATAGGACTATTCGTTCAAAAGTTAATAGGGGGGGACAGACCGACAGACAGACAGACAGACCGACAGACCGACAGACACACTTTTTCCCCATCTCAAAACCCTACTTTCAATTTTTTTATTTTTCAATCTTTATTTAATTACTTTACTTATTTTTAACTTTTCTTGATTTCTAACGATATTTTCACGATACATTAAGCCTTCTTTCATGCTTTATTATTATTTTTTCACTTTTACGGGAAAGTAGGCTAAAAAAGAAGTTAGAACTATACGAGCCTACTTTCCCGTATACACCAGCTTCAAATTTATATTCTAGCTATCTCTCTCTCTCTCTTTCTCGTTTAGCTTAAGTTCTTAATTGCTTCAGATATACTTTTTTCAACGGTTAATACATATTCATTCAATCATTCAGTTATTCAGTCATTCATGTATTTATTCACTCAGTTATTAATTCATTCTTTTGCTTATTGATCATTCATTAATTCAAAAATATTCTTGAAAATCTCGATCAAAAAATTTCATAGGAAAATAGGCTCGATAGTTCTGGATGAACTTTCTATCTGTACATGTTCTACGTCATAAGAGCTTTCCGATAAATTTTGTTCCAAGCAAATCGGTCCATTAGATCAGGATTTATTTTGGATTGAAATTTCCCCGTAGGCATTATGTTAATTTTTTTTTTGAACTGTTCAAAAATGAACAAAAATTGTTCAAATCAATATTTCACGCCAAGAACTTCTTCCAGTGAGCTTGTTCATTGGAACTTGGATCTTGTACCCAGAGTTTGCATAATTTGCTTCATTTTCACCCATAGGTGCTAATGTTAAAATTTTTTGAACTGTTCAAAAATGAACAAAAAATTGTTCCAATCAAAAAGTAAAATATGGAAATGAGATGTCCTCGCCGAGATCTTTCGAATGCAAAAAGAATTTTTTGAATCGGACAATTCGTTCAAAAGTTATTAGGGCGGGACAGACCGACAGACAGACAGACCGACAGACCGACAGACAGAGAGACCGACAGACAGACAGACAGACAGACCGACAGACACACTTTTTCCCCATCTCAATACCCTACTTTCAAATTTTTTATTTTTCAATCTTTATTTAATTACTTAACTTATTTTTGACTTTTCTTGATTTCTAACGATATTTTCACGATACATTAAGCCTTCTTTCATGCTTTATTATTATTTTTTTTTACTTTTACGGGAAAGTAGGCTAAAAAAGTGATAATTATGAAGATAACAGTGGTGAAAATTTAGTGGCACAAAAATAAACAAACAAAGAAAATAAAAATAAATAAATAAAGCACTGTAGCTGCTTCGACAGCGAGTATCGAATGAAGGTTGCAAATTATGATGACTCCATATAGTTTAACTTAAAGGCTTTATTGCGTTTTATACATATTTAATAAAAGATAGGTTAAAGAACATTGAATAGTTACACATGCACAAGCATTGTTTTCGAACTCTCATCTCGCTACTAGTTGTAGTACTGATCTCTTCAATCCACGCATGCGCTAAATCCGTTCTTGCGCAGAGATGTGCTGGATCGTTGCCAGATCGCCACACCATCTCCCCTCCTGAAAAAATGAAAAGTTAATTTTTATCAAAATACACAGTTTCAGCATATTTTTTGGGAAAATGGACATGCCGTCCAGGACGGGTTGTGACGACTGGTCTTGCCTCAGAGTCCACAAGACTTGTAGGGAGACTAGTAGGTGGTTTAGTTCCAGTGTCAGAAGATGGTGCACTCAGTTCTGGGGGTTTAAGTTCTGTAGCTTTTAGCGGTTCATCTTGAGTGAGATGCGCCGGCTTTAATCTGTCTATTGAAACTGAGTTGGTTTTCCCATTTATCCGGATGGAAAATGTCTTTCCACTCCTGGTAACTACTTCATATGGGCCGGTGTACGGAGTGTGTAAAGAAGGCTTTACTGCATCCACCGCAAGAACACATGTGAGCAAGTGTTCAGGTCTTTAAAAACAAAAATTTTTTGCTTGTTATGTTGAGCCGTTGATTTAGAAAGAGACTGTTGAAAATGTTCATTAAGTTTTTTTACAAAGTCACTATGTACATTAGGAATGTCCTTTTCAGCAAAGAACTGTCCAGGCAGGCGAAGGTTTTGGCCGTATACCAATTCTGCTGCTGAGCAATTGAGGTCTTTCTTGAAAACGGTGCGTAAACCTAGCAAAACAGCAGGTAACGCCAATGTCCACTGGATGTATGTATGACACATTATGGCTTGTTTTAATGCCCGGTGCCACCGTTCGATTATTCCGTTTGCTTGCGGGTGGTAGGCGGACGTGTGGGACAGTTTGATGCCAAAATTTTTCGATAGGACGTTAAGCAGTTCACTCCTGAATTGACTACCTTGGTCAGTTGTTATGCGTTCTGGTATGCCAAATCTGGCGAACCAGTGAGTGTACAAGGCTTGAGCTACAGTTTCAGCTTTTATATCCGGCAAGGGGATTGCTTCCGGCCACCTAGTACATCGGTCAATACACGTGAGGCAGTACGTAAATCCTTGTGATGATGGTAAAGGTCCAACGAGATCGATATTTATATGACTGAATCTCACACTGGGGACTTTAAATTCAGCAAAGGGTGAAAACACATGTCTTGAAACCTTTGCTTTTTGGCACGGTATACATGTTTTTGCTAGTAAAGCAACATCTTTTTTTATGTTCGGCCACACAAATCTATCGGTGAGAAGTTTAACCGTGGGCTTCACCCCAGGATGCGCCAGACCATGAATAGCATTAAAAACAGCTTTTCGGAATTCCATTGGAATATATGGTCGGACATTGCTAGTTGAAGTGTCGCAATACATATGCAAATTGTCATTGACAAGTAATTTTTGAAGTTTAAGGCTCGAATTTTTTTCTTCGAGGAGTTGCTTTAGTTCTAAATCACTATCCTGAGCTTTTGCGATTTCTGCATAATCAATAGCTTCGGGGTACTTGACACTGCACAGGCGCGAAAATGTGTCAGCAACCACATTTTCCTGACCGCTCACATGGCGTATGTCAGTTGTAAATTGTGCGATAAAATTTAATTGATTGATTTGTCTAGGAGAGAGTGTATCATATTTTCTTATCAAAGCTTTAGTTAAGGGTTTATGATCTGTAAAAATTATGAAATGTCTCCCTTCCACCAGAAATCGGAAGTACTTAATTGCGGCAAATATTGAAAGGAGTTCGCGGTCATATGTGCTGTATTTAATTTCTGAACTGCTCAATTTCCGTGAAAAAAAATCCCAAGGGTTCCCAGCCTTTTTCTGTACGTTGCTGTATGCAAGCTCCAATAGCCTTATCAGAAGCATCGCACATAAGGGCAACGGTTTTGGTTAAATCTGGGTGAGCTAGGTTTGTTATTTCAGTTAACATTTTTTTACATTTCTCAAATTCTCTGTCTGCCGTCTCAGACCAAGACAGAGGAGTTTTGTTATTTTTTTTACTGGTCCCCAACATTGCATACAAATTTAATTGTTTTTCAGCGGCATGATTTAGGAATCTTCTATAGAAATTTAAAATTCCCAAAAATTGGCGTAATTCGTTGACAGTGTTTGGTTTGGGAAAATTTCGAATGGCCTCAACTTTATCAGGTAAGGGTGAGATGCCCAATTTGTCTATGAGGTGTCCCAAAAATGTAACTTTTTCAGCAGCAAATGTGCATTTTGGCAAATTAACTGTCAAATTGTTTTCTTTTAAGCGTTGGAGAACAACATCCAAATGGTGTACATGCTCGTCAATGGAGGAAGATGCAATTAGAACATCATCAATGTACACGAAACAGTAATCTAAATCAGAAAGAATTTGATCCATGTATCTTTGCATAGTTTGGGCTGCGTTGCGCAAGCCAAAAGTCATATAATTAAATTCGTATAAACCAAAGGGGGTAATGATTGCTGTTTTAGGAATATCATCTTTATTCATGGGAATTTGATGATAAGCCTTTTTTAAATCTAAAGTAGAAAATATTATTTTTCCATTTAAGTTAGCTGTAAAATCATGAATGTGTCTAATCGGGTAATTATCGGGAGTAGTAATGGCATTAAGTGCACGGTAATCACCACATGGGCGCCATGATCCGTCAGGTTTTTTAACCAAATGCAAGGGGCTACTCCAACAGCTTTTTGATGGGCCGCAAATCCCTTTCTGCACTAAATATGCAAATTCAGCTTTGACTGCAGCTAACTTGTCTTGAGCTAGGCGTCTAGCCCTAGCAGCCACGGGAGCACCTTTTGTTTCAATCACATGTGATACATTAGATTGCGAATTTATAGGCAATTTAATTCCGTCCTCAAACAAAGAAGTATGCTTTTTTAACACATTTTCGAAATTTTGAGAATGATGTAAAAATGTTATTTTTGGAATAGGTTCGGAATGTATCTTACCCTGTGAGGAGACATTGGTTAAATTATCTATGAGTTTTTTAGATTTTAAATCTACCATAATCCCATAATAATGTAAAAAGTCCGCACCCAAAATTGGTCGTGACACATCCGCGACTGTGAATGTCCACGGAAAAATTCTACGTAAGCCTAAGTCTAAATTTATGGAGCGTTTTCCATAGACATCAATATTGGTACCATTAGCAGCAACCAATTTAAAAAGTGAAACTGGTTTCGAACGTTCTTCAGATGTCGGTGGTATGACCGATAAGTCAGCCCCTGTATCAATAAGTAGGGATATTCCTAAAGTTCTTTCAGAAACAACAAGGCGACAATTAGGCTGGTCAAACGCGGTCGTCGCCGCCCACGCTTGGCCAGTTAGTTTTCCTGCACCACATTTTCCTGTGAATTTTTACTTTTGTAATAACATGGTTTAACACATTTCGTTGATTTGTCACCAAATTTTGAATGATACCAACATATTGTTTCACGAGATGGAGAGCGAGATTGTGCATTTCGATTCCGAGAAAATGATCTGTTGCGACTTTGCATTTTGAACAATTTATCAATTTTTCTGTTAATTTCAAAAATTTGTTCTTGCAACTCATGCACACTTATATTTACATTATTCGAACTACCGGCATTTATTTCAGTTGCATTCACTGCAGTTGCATACGGATTTGCGAAATCGATCATTTTATCTGCCATCACGGCTAATTTAGAAATATCTACATCGGAAATAGCCAACAATGCAGGTTGCATTTGTGAAGGCAAACGCTGGAGCCATAGCGATTTAAGAAAGTCATCACTAACTCTACTTCCAGCTAAATCTTGCATTTGACGAAATAATGCTGAGGGACGTTTATCCCCTAAATCCAGCTCTTGCAGCAATTTTTTTATTTTCCGTTCTTCCGAGTCCGCAAAAACACTGATAAGTCTTTCTTTCAACACTTTATAAGCATTTTCGGCAGGAGGAGAAATAATAATGTCGCTTACCTGTGACAAAATTTCCGTTTCAATATTACCCACCACCGTGTGATACTTGGTTTTATCCACTGTAATTCCAGCATTTTCGAATTGACTTTCCAATTGAGTAAACCATATTTGAGGATTATTTTTCCAAAACGGTGGAACTTTCACGCTCACTCTGCTAACGGCAGGCTTTTCGTCTGGAGATTGTTCTGACAAAGACATGGCAGCAATTTAAACGTTTCGGTTTCGATACTCAAATTCGAATTCCATATCTACCGTTCAAGCGGGTCACCATCTGTAGCTGCTTCGACAGCGAGTATCGAATGAAGGTTGCAAATTATGATGACTCCATATAGTTTAACTTAAAGGCTTTATTGCGTTTTATACATATTTAATAAAAGATAGGTTAAAGAACATTGAACAGTTACACATGCACAAGCATTGTTTTCGAACTCTCATCTCGCTACTAGTTGTAGTACTGATCTCTTCAATCCACGCATGCGCTAAATCCGTTCTTGCGCAGAGATGTGCTGGATCGTTGCCAGATCCCCACAGCACGCAGACAGTAATTTATTTTTCCAACAAGAAGTTCCGACTAGAACTATACGAGCCGACTTTCCCGTATTCACCAACTTGAAATTCATAATCTAACTTTAGTTCTTAATTACTTCAAATATACCTTTTTCTATGGTTAGTACATATTCATTCACTCACTCATTCTTTCATTTATTCAGTCATTCGTTTATTTATTCATTCATTTTTCTCATTTATGTATTTACTCCCTCATTTATTTATTTTTCACTTCATACACTCATTTATTTATTTTATTATTTATTCACTGATTTATTCACTCATTTATTCGTTTATTCCTTCCCCCATTCATTTAATCATTCATTCATTAGAAAATATTCTTAAAAATCCCGATCAAAAAACTTCATAAGAAAATAGGCTCGTTCCGTTCTGGTTGAACTTCGTATCTGTACACGTTCTACGGCCAAACATCTTTCCGATAAAATTTGTTCCAAGCAAATCGGTCTGTTAGATCATGATTTATAAAGGATTGAAATTTCCTCGCAGGCGCTAATGTTAATCTTTTTTTTTTTTTTTTTTGAACTGTTTCAAAATGAATTCCTTTATCCTGGCGCCAATCTCGCCAAGGCAACAAAACGCGCAAAAGGTTACCAGCGGAGGTATTTCGTTTGGCGTCGATTGCATCATTATTGACGACTTTATCGCCTGCGCCGGGATAAAGAAAAAAGTAGTTATTTTTTTGAACTGTTCAAAAATGAACGAAAATTGTTCAACTCAGCAAATATTTTCCTTCGATAACTTCTTTTAATAATCTTGTTTATAATAACTCGACTCTTATGCCCGGAGTTTAATTTGCTTCACTTTTGCCTATAGGCGCTAATGTTAAAATTTTTTGAACTGTTCAGAATTGAACAAAAAGTTGTTCAAATCGCCGAGATCTTTCGAATGCAAAAAGAATTTTTCGAATTGGACTATTCGTTCAAAAGTTATTAAGGGGGGACAGACCGACAGACCGACAGACAGAGAGACCGACAGACAGACAAACAGACCGACCGACACACATTTTCCCCCATCTCAAAACCCTTCATTTTTAACGATATTTTTCGGTACATTAAGCCTTCTTTCATGCTTTAATATATTATTTTTACTTTTACGGGAAAGTAGGCTAAAAAGGAGATGAAAGAATAACATACATAAATATTTTTTGCACATATTTAAACTGTATGTAGCAATGTTTTTTCTCGAAAAAACAAGCAACATTTTTTTGTAAAACAGTCTAAAGAGAAGCGTATTATTAAAATACAGAACTACTAAAATATTTCATTGTCGACAAATGTGTTGTCTTCATTTGTGGTACTGGAGGCCTTAGAAGCAAAGAGGTGTATGTAAGTGACAAAATTGAAAATTTGGAGATAATTAGTGCAAATTATAGGAAAGCATCCTTCTATAATGTGTCAAGATATGTAGTGGTAGCTTTAATGTGTGCTTTACGCCAACGTGCTCTAGAAAAAAAAATTAACATTGAAAATCCCGTAAGATCCAAACTTTAAACGCGTTTTACTCAGAATCGTTTTTTGGTGACTTACATCCCTTTGCTTCTCACTACCTAATTTAAGTGCAAAGATAAAACAACGTAAAAAAGCACAAATTCAGAATAAAAAGTAACGCAAATAGCTATTTTGAAGCTACAATGGAGCCTCTTCATCAGTGCAGAAAAGAAACGCTCAACACGCAACTAGAAAGCTGTGGGTGAACTCACAGCTTTCTTGTTGCGTTTCTTTTCTGCACACATGAACAGGCTCCATTGTAGCTTCGAAATAGCTATTTGCGTTACTTTCTATTCTGAATTTGTGCTTTTCTACGTTGTTTTATCTTTGCACTTTCATTTTAGCACAAAGCATTTTTATCATTTGTCTTACACGACCTAATTTGTCAATGTCTTGGCGATAATTGCTGCTTTTTTTCCGTACTGGAGTAAATCCTAGTTATATTGTCTAATTAAATATTTTATTACTATCCCTGTCATAAGGGAACCTCGAATTATGCCAAGATTAAGAAATGTTTTCCAAATTAGGAATAAATATTGCAGAGAAAGTAAAATCATTTACCTGAGTGCCAAAAGAATGCAATAAAAGGACTTGCAGAACCCTCAAGGGAAACTTGGTTGGGAAACGTTCATAACAAATATTTTTACTGGAAATTTCTATTATAATGAACGTTGCATTATGGCAGCTTACCTAAAAGGAGAATGAAATCTGCAGTTTTTCAATTCATCTTTATAAAACATTATTTTTTACTGCTGTCACAGTGTAACTACACACAAAAAGAAAAGAAAAAAATATGAACCAGATTGAGGGGAAACACAACGCATAAATGTGTTATGACACAAACACCTTTTACTCTAAGAATTATTCTTATGGGGCCTGCACTTTTCTTTTCTATGCTGAAATTTTATCTAAGTTTACTATGAAAAAAGTATGTGATAATACTTGCATATGTTCTCGCAGAACAAATTTCTACAGTGAGTTATGAATTGTTCTTTTCGAAGTTGGATATCGTGTGACACCCGGGCACGTCTGTAATTGGCTAGGTGTTATGGAAAACTTAATTTGTTAAACTATACAGATACCTCATTATAGTTAGAGCCCTGGTGTTAAATTCTGTGATGTGAGTAATTGCCGTGAAATACCCTTTCGGAGACTTAAGCCAGAGCCACACAACTAAGTTATGACTTGAAACGGAAATAATTTATTAATAAAGTCAAATTATAGCCCACATTTAAATTCACCAAAGCGGTTTAATACTCTAGATAATTTTAATGAACCCTGCGTTTTGAATATATTTCGCAATCAGATAGCACCCGGACTTCTCTATTAAAATCATCATAGATAATCAATGGACGCACTGGCTGGTGAGAAAGTATGACAGTGGTTTCGAAATACAAAGATTTATTCATGAAGATATGTTTATTGCGATGCTTTGGAACTGCAAACAACAGTATTAAACAAATATGAAGTTTTCAGTCCATTTAACTTTTCCATTTTCAGTAAGTTACCTGAGTTAAAAATTCTGAACTTTAAATGATTGTGAATTTTGAGCGTGGAGAAAATATTACATAACTACTAATCAAAATATGCATTTAGTTTTATGTGATGCATTTAATTATAAAACATGCCAATAGTTTTGATTGCCAAAACTTTTAGTTTAAAAATGTGCATTATTAATTTAAATTTAATCTCTCCTTTAAATTGCACCAATAAAAAAGTGCACAGGAATAATTTTAAACATCTTTTAAAGCGTGTTGTTTTCCTTTTTTTAACGGTAGAACGTAAACATTTTTTCGTTAGAAACATTTCATGAAGTATCTATGTATCCTCCATAAAAATGCATTATCCTAAAGTATAATAATTTTCCTCGTAATTATGATATTTAAGTGTACGTTCATTCTACCATTCAACAATAAATACATTTATTACGTTTAAAAGTTAAAAGAAAGTTTCATAAACATCGTGTTGAGGCTCTTATGAGGCGCGTGAAATGGGTTTAAAATTTTAGTTTTTGTGCTTCATGAGTGTAAGAAATTATTGCGAAAGTATCTAAATAAGCAAACAGATTGTACAGAAACTACGAACAGTTATCTTTCTAAACATTATGTGAGACAAAAATGGGTAAAAGACGATTACTTGTACTCACTCGCTTCAATAAAAATTAAATTTACTCACTTCAGTAAAATTTTGAAAAATCTTGCTGGTACTTTACTGTGGATGATACTTCTTTACCAATGTTTACGTTAAAGGAAGGTGACGCGATAGCACAAACTTACTGAACGAACAGCCTCATTCACCCTAATTTTTTTCAAATTCTGCGATTGGGCCAACATGCCCATATGGCCAACTAACTCTTGTTTACCCTATTTATTGCATGCCTGAGATGCCTTAAAAATGTTTCTTGCCAATATTTTTTTCAAAATTCTGCGAGGCACCATGGAGCCTTAAACTTCTAGGCCCTTCCTTAGAACTGCAGTACAGTAGTACCTACATTTCTAGAACTGTGCACACCTATACGAACAGTTTTGAGTTGTTTTGTATTGTTAAAACTGAAATTTAAATTAATATCTTTAAAACGTTTTTACGCATGTGAGAACGTAAGAAGTACGGTTCTGTTGCTGTTGTTTCTAATGCCAATTGGGTATCCGAACTTTCCTTCGCAGAGCGACCAGGAATTAAGGCAGTAGGGAGCGCCTTCCGTTTTATAGAGAGCACCACAACGGTGGAAGTACGACTTGCTCATTACGTATTTAGATGGCACTAGATGGCGCCATCACAAGTATGCCCCTTCCTTTTTTAACCTAAGAGTGAAGAGAAGAGATATTCTCCACCGTCCGGTACCCTCGGAATTGCCCCGGAACTTCAGGGTCCACGGATTTTACATGCACGTATCCGCAAGTGTACGTGGTGGGT
Organism: Octonoba sinensis; assembly: GCA_038502835.1. Classification (NCBI taxonomy): domain Eukaryota; kingdom Metazoa; phylum Arthropoda; class Arachnida; order Araneae; family Uloboridae; genus Octonoba; species Octonoba sinensis. The sequence goes on along the minus strand of CM076606.1, from coordinate 6,524,583 downwards.
CTTCAGCGGGTCGGTTATCGAACACCCGATCTTCTGGCTGGAAGTTCGACATGCTAACCACTGGGCTATCACGGCCCAGTACGGTTCTTAATAACCGAATTAGCTTAAACTTTTTTTATTAGTTTGTTATATGCTTTCTATTGTTAAAAAATGTAAGAAATCATCCACGTTCCAATTTTCGCTATAGAACAATTTTATTATTATATGCTTTTAAAATCTTACTACTGGTATTGCTGCAATTCAAGACTAAACTCAAGTTACGCTGTTTCTAAAAATCTAAGGCTAATTAATGACGCCTTTTTTAAAAATTACATTTTAAGGAATAAAATTATTTCTCATTCCTATTCGTGACAAAACATTTTTTTTATTTTTAAGATTTCTGACTCAAAGAGATTAATTAACTTGCGCTCCTTATTTTCATCAGTTTTTCTTGTCGTCATTATATTCATCGATAATCAATAGTTTTTGATTTATTAAAGGTCTACTGGGACAAGTATATATGTAAAATAAACTGAGAGGTTAAGATAATTGCAATATATTGCTGCTAAACGGTGTGTGCGATTCTCGCAAAATGCTTTGAATGGTGAAGGACATTGTATTACTTTCTGCACCAAAAGTGTTTGAAACATAAATTAAAGCTATCCCTTCAAAGTAAGTTTGGACGTTTCACTCCTGGCTCTTTTATTCTTCTTTTCCCGTTTGTATTTTTTTCTCTTTTGTATTCTTATTCTTTGCTACCGTTAAATGATCCTTACAAAATACAATATTGAGCCGTATTTTTCAATGCCAACGGATTTTTGAATTACTCGAAAACAGCTCTATGTCACGTTTTCATATTAAAGCTATTCTATAATCACAATTCGTCTAGCACAGTCATTGGATTGAAAAATCTTTGAATATCACGTAAGTTAAGATATAATGCCTTTTTTATGGTAAAAATCAGATGTCAATATTTAAAAACAGGTTGCGCATTCAGATTGCGCTTTTTTAAGGGAAGAAATAGCAGTTCTAAAACTTATTTGGTCATCTTTCTGTACGTCTAGCAACTTAACTTGGCCGGAATGGAATAGTGGTTTCTGCAATTTTATAAACGAGGCGCATGTTTTTTGTAGTTATTTTTAAAGTCATTTTTGACAGTAATAACTACCTTTGTACTAAATATACCTACGTACTACTAAGAACGGCGAACATAATATATGTTGATTGTTGATGGACACAATAGATACGTGGAAAATTTTCTGTATCTTTAAACTATGAAGATACTCCCAATTTCCTCACTTAACTTCCAAAAAAAAACAGGGGTAACTTAGGAAAAGACTAAATTCCTTAGACTCGAATGTCTGTTATATACCAATTATTCGATCTACGGATAATCAAATATAATTAAAGCAAAAAAAAAAAATGAGAACTGTCATTAATTTTATGTTTTTATCTGTTGAATTCCTTACGTAGACGAAACCAGTAATAAATAAATAAAAATGCAATAAAAAAATGCGACTGAACAACTTATTCAGTCACTAATTCATGTATTTATTCAGTCACTAATTCATGTATATATTAATTGATTCAGTCTATCATCTATTCATTCATTCGATTACATCCTTAAAAATCCAGATTAAAACAAAGGGAGAATATGCTCCTTTAGTTCTAAATGAACTTGGTGGATGTACATGTTCTACATCATAAGATCCTCTAAGAAAGTTTGTTTCAAGCAAATCCGTCAGTTAGATCTAGATTTATAAAGGATTGAAATTTCCCCGTAGGCGCTAATGTGGGAATTTTTTCAACTGTTAAAAATTGAACGAAAACTGTTCAAACCAAAAAAATTTCACGTTGAGAGCTCTTTCCAAGCTTGTTCAAAGAAACTTGGATCTTATGTCTAGGGCTTACATAATTTGCTTCATATTTCCCCATTAGAGCTAATTTTAATTTTTTTTTAATTGTGCAAAATTAAGCGAAAAATTGTTCAAATCAAAAAATAAAATATGGAAATGAGATGTCTGCGTCGAGATCTTTCAAATGCAAAAAAAAAAAAAAAAAATCTTTCGATTCGGACAGTTTCCTCAATAGTTATTAGAGGGGGGGGGGGGCGGGTTCCAGACGGACAGACAGACCGACAGGTAGACCAACAGGGAGACCGATAGATTGACGACAGACAAACAGACAGACCGACCGACAGACATTTTCTCCGTCCCAAAACAATACTTTCCAATTTTTTATTTTTCAATCTTCATTCAATTATTTCACTTATTTTTGACTTTTCTTTATTTCTAATCATTTTCTTTCATACTTTTTAAAAACTTTTACGGGAAAGTAGGCTAAAAACATGAAGCTATTCGTGCAAACCTTCATACCGAACACCGTCTTCTATCTTCCCTTAAAATTTTAATTTAAATCAAGCTCCCTTTAAATTAATTTTTTATTTATTTCGTCTTTTCTTTAATTAATCTCAATATTGTCAATGGCCTCGTTAGTGAATGTGCTATAATTTGGGAGAATAAAACAATTTTGTTCAATATTTGGCTTTGAATGAACTGTGGACTGGGAAATACGAACTATTTCACAGTCTATTCTAAATTCGGTATATGCAAGAAATTCGCTGACAAAACGGCATCATTCTGGTAGCTTATGTCTAACTTCGTCCCCCCGAAATTTTCTCCCTAGCATACAAGCCACAGTTTTCAGTACTGAATACAGGATGTGACTGAAAACGAGATTTCCATTTTCGCTCATTTTTCTCTCTGTAAACTACAATGACCTTCTAGAAGTTCCCATTTGTGCCATAAAAAATATTCTTGTGTTGCAGTTATTCCGTCCGCAAATAACCTTGAATAGCTTGCATGAAGTAAAAAATAGGGTTAGATAATTTTGAAAGAAGTAACATTTCATTTTTTCGACTGTGTTCTTTCAATGCATTTTTATTTACATTACAAGTTGAAAATGCATTTCGGTTACCATAAATCATGACAATATGGCTCCGTGACACTTTCATTTCAGATCCTCTTTGGGACTAAAACACATTTGTTAGCAATATTTGTTTCTAAAGAATAAATTAATACATAATTTTCTAAATTTGGTTTTCATATCTGATATTTCCCTTTTAGTTAAGGAGTTTATATTACTTTTAAACTATAACATAGAAAGCCCCAACATTGGGACCACAAAAGTAAGCAAAAGTAAGTTTTAAAATAAAAAGTATAAAATATGGCTTAATGCATCGTAAAAATATCGTTAGAAATAAAAAGTCAAAAATAAATAAAGTAATTAAATATAATTGAAAAATAAAAAAGTTGAAAGTAGGGGGTTTGAGATGAGAAAATAGGGGGGCAGTCTCTTTGTCGGTCGTTCTGTCCGCCCCCCCCCCCCCCCAATGAAGTCTGATAAAATTGTCAAATTCAAAAGATTTTTTTTTTAATTCAAAAAGTCTCAGCGAGGACATTTTATTTCCATACTTTGTGTTTTGGTTTCAACAATTTTTTGCTCAATTTTAAACAGTTAATTTTAATGTCAGGGCTTATGTGGAAATATGATGCAAAGTATATAAACCCTGGACATAAGATCCATTTGAGGAAGCTTGGAAAGAGTTCTCAACTTAAAATTTTTTGATTTGAACAATTTTCGTTCAATTTTGAACAGTTCAAAAAATTTAACATTAGCGCCGTACAGAGAAATTCCATTCTTTTATAAATCCTGATCTAACAGACGAATTTGCTGAGAACAAACATTGTCGAAAGTAGCTTATGACGTACAACATGTACAGATACGAAATTCATTCAGAACTAAACGAGCCTGTTTTCGCATGACACTTTTAGAACTGTATTTTTAAGGATATTTTTCAATGAGAAAACTAATGAATGAATGAGTGAATGAATGTGCATTTATCTTTAAAGAGGTTTATTTAAAGTAATTAAGAACTAAATCTAAATGAGAGAGAGAGAAAACTATATTTTTAATGTGATATTGGTATATTCAAGAAAGTAGGCTCGGTATAGTTCTATAGACGAAACTTCTGGTTGGAAACTGATGAGTGATGATGTGATTTCTTAAAAGATATACCGTTTTATATCGATGTATATTTGTTGAAGTTTTTCTTTTATCAAATGTTAGAAGAAAAGAAAGGAAGTTTTGAAATATTTCATTACCTGATGAATATTATTTGTAGGTCTATGTGTCTCATTAATTCATAATTGAACTTTTTAAAACACCTTTCAAAGGAAAAAATATTATACTGGAAGAAAAATTACTTTGCCGCCACCCTTTTCATGTATCTGATGTAGCAGTAAATGAAATTCTAAAACATGAGAATTTTGTTTCGGTGATTTTTTTCAAATTCATTTATTTTCTCTTCTTTCTATTTTCTCTTTCATTATCTTTTTTTTCTGATTTGATGTCAGGCTGGTTTTCCTGAGCTGCTACTTCTCTGGCAGAGAAACAGCTTTTACAGAATTTATATTTAATTAAAATTCTTATACAAACAGCTAGGTTGGCGGCTTGACCACATTAGGAGGCGTGGTGCGGTTTTTAATCTTAAATTCGTTGCGATTAAAAATCTTGATATCTCAAAAATCTTATTATTTAAAAGTAATTCTTATGGAATTATTAAGATTTTAAATCGCAACGATTTTATATATTAAATAAAATCTAAAATTGTTGCCATTTAAAATCCTAATATTTCAAAAAAGCAGCGGGAGCGCTCAAGAATGTTTGATTTTAGTTAGAGAGATATCGTTGTTGTGTTTTTTCGTAAAGAACTACTTAATTCCAAATGCATCGAAGCTGTAAATTTTATTACATTACTAATTCGACTAGCATGGGGATTTTATCCGCTATACAACCTAACATAACATAAGCAACGAAACAACAAGTCTTACCAACAAAAACTCCAAAGAAAATTTTAAGTTAAGCTTTTTATACTGAAGTCCTTTGGGAGTTTTGGCTTCCATGGTGAACAGAAATTCGCCAATCTAAAGCTCTGGCGAGAACAATCGTTCTCTAGCATTTCCACGTTGCTTGTCTTCAGATATAAATATGAGATCCAAGAAAAAAAGTTAAATCCCGACACATCATGGACTCATTTTGCGGTTATCCTCCTTTGGACTAGAAATTTTGCCTTAATCTCTGATAGCATTATGTATGATTTTAATCGATGGTATTTTTAGTAATAGATTGAATATAACTCGTTTATTGTGCTAATGTATTCAAGCTTATTGTCATCTAGTTAGCCATTCTGTAAGTTCCAGAATAATTTAAAGTGGATACTTGTTATTACACGTAAACCCATGTGCCGTTGTGTGTGGTTTTGAAAAAATGTTTGAATTTATAAAAGATCAAGTTTTGTTTAGGACTGTGACCATTACAAAACACTATTAACCCTTTAAATTAAAGTTTACTTGTGCAATTACAATACTAATCTAGCCAATAATATATTAAATCATTGAACATTGGAAATTTTAAAAGAAATTTTACAAACATCATTACTTTGGATGAAATGCGCATTCTACGGTTTCACTCCCATTAATATTTCCTAACCTGCTCTGAATTTGCTTTGAATTTTAGATTCTCAAACACAACATTCAAAACAAATCTCATACGTTAGACTTAAGCAATCATATCAACTGATATCAAATGTAAGATTTTACTTCAGAGCGATTTATTACAGATGCTTTAGTGGTCCTACTATGATGTAGATTATGATCATTTTATTTAAATTAAGCACATGTTGCAAACTGTTTTTGGAATATAAGTTCTTTAAATTCAGGTACTCAAATGGCTATGTTTCTGATTTTAATTTGCCTCTGAATTACATGAACGAACGTGAGAATTTTGATATGCGTTGTTTTTATGTGTTAATGCATTTTCTTGGCTAATTTCGTTTTTAAAAAACAATTTATTAAAATACGTATTGAAGTATAAAAATGACAAATGTGACTGAATTATCTGCTATGAACTTTAGAGTTATTTTCTAAACAGAAAAAAAAAACAATCAAATGCAGATGCAAGATTTACATTGACGCATAGAAGGAAACAATGGACATATCCAATGACAGTGCATTGTAAAGAAACTAGAAAAAAACGTTCGATTGTTCCACCTCTCTCTCCCCCTTGGTGTGAGTGACACCATAAACTAACTACTTCCTGATCCCCATTGTGACTCATTTGCATACCAATTTATGTTTGAACTTTTGCATTACTTTTTGAAGTATAGCAGTTTCGCCAAATGAGAAAAAATTCGATTGCCCTGCCCCTCTTAAAAAAATGGCGCCATAAACTAATCAGCCCCCCGCCCCCTTCCCATCTGTGTCCATGAGTGTATCAAATTTCGTATGGCTCCATGCACTTTGTCTTGAGTTACAGTGTTCACAAAAAACTGTATCAACACACAGAAAGACAAACATACGGACACACATGTACCAGAAAGGGTCAATCACCCTTTAAAACTCGTAAATTCGTTACAATTCGAAAATTTTTACAAATGTGGTGCATTTTTCTATTTATTTTGAATATAAGAAGAAATAATAAACAATGAAGATGCAAAGCATTCTCAGTAAATCAAATCCTTTCAACGTAAAAGAATTTTAAAAATAAAATTGCAGAAAGTAGAATTTCAGGTAATGGAACTAAGAAAGAAGCGAAATGCAGACGCAAGGTTTCTACTGATGTACCAGAGACAACGAAACGTAACTGTCAATGCAATTTTAATGTAACCGAAGGAATAATTGATTGATCATTTAAGCCGGAAGGACCGTGTAAAGGGAAAAAAGATTTCCAGCTTAAAGTCAGTTTATCTGGATATTAATTAGATATTAGAATAATCTAATAATCTCCTATGGAAGATTAGCAGTACCAATGCTTAATTTTAGAACTTCTTACAATAATGAACGTAGGATCATAAAAAATTGCTATAAATACACAAATTATTTTATGAACTGCTAACACTTTCTACAGGAGAATTTCCTCTTGTGAATTGATGAAACAAAATAAAAATATTAAAATCTGTTGTTGCCAATTTAATGTTCTTCAATTAAGAGAAGACTCTGGGCTTTATTTACTGTTTTTCTGATTTTTATGTTTTCGGAAAACCACAAAACAATATAGATTAGCAGCAAAAGTTCTGTAAAATTTAGATAATAATCGAGAAAACACGAAAAATAATAGCTTATGTAACTTATTACTGGTACATTTACCTTATATATATAGATATAGATATATATAAGTGATGATTAAGATTATGTACAATACGAAGTATTAATACATAACTGTATTAATATCTATTATGTGCAATTTTTTTCCAATAGTTATGAATGATAAAATGTTTATAGAAATAAAATAGAATGAAAATACGTATACGGAGCAAGGACCAAAAACATTTTTGAAAGCAGAGATGTGGATAATTTCTGATTCTATCTGATGCAAGTAAATGTATAAAATATTTATTTAAGTCATTCATATGAATTATATCTATCTATCTATCTATCTATCTATATATATATATATATATAGTGTATATATAAATTTCTGTATTATAAAATTCACAGAAAATAACCGAAGCAATACAGAACTAGTCATAAGAGAAAAGTCAAAAAGCACAGTAAAATATTGTAACAATAAATCATTTCAGATGAAATTGTTTTCCCTTTAATATTTTAAATGGTAAAGAATGAATCTGGACTACTTTTTCAAGATCATCAATTTCGTTTAATGTAAGTTGGAATTCATGTCAAAAGGATTAGTTTTATTCAAAATCCCGTTAAACACTTGTCACGAAACGACAAGCATCCCGCATTGGTTCGTATTTCTTTTTATAAATCTTTAAAGGAAAAATAAATGGCCATTTAATAAATACAAGAGTTTTAAATTTATGCTGCATTAAGCAGATGCTTCTCTCGTTAAGTGCTGATAGCAATTTAATTCTCTTCAACGCTTTGGCATTAGCAAATAAAAACTTTGAAGCAGGAGAATGTAGCACATTCCTGATATGGGCAGAAAATAGCAAGTAAAAGAGCTAAAATAATTATTAAAAGTTTGAAGATACACAGAGTGGCCAAAAAAAAAAGTCGCAGGCACTAATATTTAGTATGACCACCTTTGGCACGAATGACAGCTTGCATTCGTTTTGGCATTGATTGTACCAAATCGTGCAACTTCTGGACTCTTATTTTTGGCCACAATAACATCAATTTTTTCGGCGAGATCGTCCAGTGAAGAAGGAAGAGTCGAGTTACTTCTCAATGACCTCTCGATGACATCCCGCAGATTCTCAATGGGATTGAGTTCAGGGCTTTGGGGAGGCCAGTTCAAGTGCTCGAATGAATCATCATGCTCTTGGAACTAGTTATTGACAATGCGAGCTCGATGAATCCGGGCATTGTCATCCTGTAAAACGCCATGACCTTCTGGAAAAAAGTAATGCATTGACGGGATAAGATGGTCACTCAGTAAGCTCAGATAATCTGTAGACTTCATTTTATTACTGCACAATGTTGCTGAACCTAGCCCAGAATAGCAGTAGCATCCACAGATCATAACACTTCCTCCAGAGGCTTGAACAGAGGGTACGGTACATGATGGGTCCAATGCTTCATGCGCTTCCCTTCTAACTCTGATGCGACCATCATGTTGGAATAGAGTAAATCGACTTTCATCGGACCACATCATCTTCCGCCATTGCTCAGGAGCCAATTTTTATGCTCCCTTGCAAATTGGTGTCTCTTTTCCCGATTAGTCTCAGTAACTAAAGGCTCTCTTGTTGCAACACAACTGTTTAGGCCCATTCCTCGGAGTTGTCGTCTCATTGTACGGGTGGAAATGGTTTTCCTTGCCGTACTGAAGCTTTTTGTAAGTTGTAGGGTTGTTTTCTTTTTAAACGATTATATTTCACTAATCGTTTCAGTGATCTTCGGTCACGATTGCTGAGGATCGTTTTTCGACCTCACGTTTTCCGCAAAGAAGTTTCTTCACCCAGCTCTTTCCACGATTTAATAATACGCTTTAAAGTTCGCAATCCGACGCCGGCGATTTCAGCAATCTCCTTGCAGGATTTCAGCTTTTGGCGCAGCCCAATGATTTGACCCTTCTTTCACTCCGAAACGTCTTTTCCGCGACCGCATGTAACTTCTCTAGACATGATTGCTTTCAAATGATTCGTTGCACACTGCTTCTTCACTATTTAAAGGTAGTCGTGAGCACTAACATATGCAAATTTTTCGAATACATCAGCTTTCTTTCCTCTTTCACAATTTCAATATGTTAATTGTCGTCGCGACTTTTTTTTGGCCACTCAGTGTAAATGTTTGAAGTAAATAAAGAACTAGTAAATATTAATGGTATGTACAATCTCAAGAAAATAAATATCGCAGGAAGAGAAGAATCTAATAATAGCTTCTGTATCTGTGTAACTTATATAAATCTGGATTACTATTTTCTACACTAGCACTCATGAATACTGTAATACAAACATAAATAAGTGTCATAAGAACTACTATAGAGTATTCTGATACATATAACGGGGCAAAAGTCGGTAAAAACACACAAAATCGCAACAGGATCAATTTCAGTGACGGTTTGCATTGACTGTACTTAAGGTTTTTGCAACAAAATCATCGCAAAAACGTTCAGAATCATAGGCTAATGGAATTAATATGGTCTGTTAACAAGATCCAAAACAGTATTTAAAACTGCGAAAGTGTAAATTCACTGGAACCTCGAACCGTCGTTCCCGCATTTATCATTTTCCCGCATGTATCGACTAGTATAACGGTACCGTTTTGCTTTATACTGATCTACATTCGACTTTTCCCCGTATACATTGTTCGAAATGAGTGATTGTTCTGTGAGAAACGATCGTGAAGGTTCTACTGTACTTGCTCCTATCGAAACGCAATAACGATTTTTAATTTGTTCTTTGAAATTAGTACATTTTTAACTGCACTATCTTCCTCAATGGAGTATATTCTTGGAAGCAGATGAAAAGAATAGTCAAAGAAATCCTTGGCTGTTTGCAATGCTAAAGTTATTCTTACACTAGCGGAAAACTGGAGGTCATCAGGGGGCAGTAGGGGGGGGGGTAAAACGAACTCAGAACCACCGTTTTTATGCTGAATAGTCAATTCTGTCTATTCAGTTATGTACATATAAGGATTGTTATACCCTTCCACCCCCCTCCCCCCCAAAAAAAATCGAGTATCATTTGACAATTATGGTGGAGAACCGGAAACTGTACACTGTACAGCTGTTATAACTGTCTTTTGCTAGCAATTTCCAGACTTTTGTTCTTTCATTCAAACGAAATACATCAGTAGTTTCGTAGAGCACAAAATGTAATTATATGTACATAAAGTAGTTATATGGTGTATACATACAGGAATGTCTTTCGCTCATTTTTAAGCTCTTCGCTCATTTGGAATCAGAGAATGTGTTAATTTTTAATGAATAATAAAATTTATTAAGATCAGAATTAACCTTATTAAGTGGGAGGCCACGTATAAAATTTAACAAACACAGAAAGTGAGATTTCATTTGGAAGGGCCCGGGAAAGGTGGAAATTTATTCCTACATTTTCTCCTTGGATTAGTCTTAGAACTTTTAACCTTCTTAGTTTTTCTGCAAATAAAATTTCTTTCATTGTCAAGTTTCAATTGGGACAATTTTTCTGTAGTATTAATCACTTCGCCGAAAATTTAACTAAATACACAGAACAATTTCCCTTAATTTTCTTTTTCAATTTTAAGAGCTATTACTTGTAAAAAATGAGAGCTGAGACAACACTACTTGAGTCAAAGAAAGGGATCAAAAGAGATTTAATGCATGATGTACCAATATTTACTTTAATTGTTATAGAATGTATATGAGTACGAAATTTTCTTATTTTTATGTTTCTTTGCCTTTCATAAAGACGTTAGAATTTTATCTAATAACAGCAGAAAACCATTTAAAATTTATTTGCACATTTTAAGATGCAACGCACATCTTAATCTTGTCACCAACTTCTAAATTACCATCAAAGTGCAGTTAAGAATAAAGCAGTTAAACGACGGAATGAAACTAATGTTTACTTAAAAATTTTTTTAATGCAACGTGAGTTTCCTAGAGCATTATTTCCATTGTACTGCATTCTGAAATCGTTAAGGCAAGAGAAACCCATTAGTATCTTGCATACAACAACTCGGTTACTGAATCAAAAATAAAATAATTAGGTCGTATGCAGGCTTATAAAACGGGAGAAAATTGTCATTTTTAGTATCCAGATCATTGTGTTCCAGACATACAAGATAAGGAGACGTCAATAAGTTGCTAATGAACGAAGGCGATACTAATGTGTTGCTACGGGCGAGGGTTAGTTGCACTCCCCACTCACCTGTCGATCAAAGCAAAAGGGTCAGTTGCCCTCAAAGTATTTGTTATCAGTAAACTGACTAGGGTCAGTTGCACTCCCCACTCCTCCTGTCACCGGGGGGGGGGGGGGAGGGAAGATAATAGCTTTATCATACCAAAAAAGGGGCTCTTTCTCTGACCAATAAGGGGTTAATAATATATAAGGGGCTAATAATAATGGGTTTGTTAAACTTGTTACTTGTATATTGCAGAATTATTCGTTAGTGAATTTGTACTTGTAACCTTGTAGGTCATTCTTCTGAAAGTTGCTTTTTTGCTAGGTTGCTAAACTGGAATCAGGACGGAAGTTAGTTGTTTTAGCAGGTTACAAATTTTTTAAAGACCGCGAGACCAGTGAAGGCTGGAAGTGGAGAAAAGTATATTTACATGAAAATGACACAGTGATTTTGAAATCGGAATTGCATCACAGTTATGAGGCGAGTAAAAACTTACACAGAGTCGTAGTCAAGTTGAAGTAAAATTATTTAAAACCCGCGTTATAGTGAGGCGGACAGGTGTGCAATCATAGGGGAACAGTACAATCCTTTATGAAAGGGGAAGGGGATTGAGGGCAACTCGGTCGCTCAGTATTTGGGCGGTGAGGGCAATTCAACCCTTTTGCGTTATCTTGAGGACAACTGACCCATCCCCGTTGTTACTACCTAGGGGATTATTATCACCTCTTTTTAATATCTTTAAGACTACCATTTTCCAGATTTCATACTGTTCAATAAGGATTGTTCTAGGGGAAGAAATAAAATATTCAAACTCTATTTCGATGGGTTTAGAATAAGCAAAAGCAGCAGGCAGGATGCAGAATTTTTCTGAGGCGGGGTCAATTTCTTCCTGATTTTACATATCTCCCGGAAAAATTGTTCTAAAGGGGGGAAAGGACAATGATTTAGTTTGTTACTCATTATTACTTGATTCTCAGCGGAGGGGATGTGGACCTCATTTTCTCCTCCCCGCCTTTTTATTTGCGTCCGATTCGAAGAACCAGTGTGTCAGGTTTTCTGTGAAAATGGTACACTATTATTAATGACATGAGAAGAAACTAAGTTATTATGGCATAACTTATTCCATGCACGTGTTTTTCGTTGTAAAAAAATCTATTTTCTAATGTGAAAAAGTTTTGACCTTCTGGAGACTAAGAAGCAGTCGCGATGACGGACTTCACTGTAACTGCTGTTTGACGTTCGGAAACTCAAAAATTACGAAGGAAAATGATAAAAGCATTGTTTTTACAAAACGTTTTTTTTTTCTTTTTTCAATATCAAAATAATTTTTAAGAAATCTAAAATAAGGGGCCGTTCATAAATGACGTCACACTTTTTTCACGTATATTTGACCCCCTCCCCTCTTTGTCACAATATGTCACCCTTCAGCGGACCCCCTCTCCCCCTTTGTCACGCATCACGCAATGTTGCATAATGCATGATGTCACACTTCTTGTTACCCCCTCCCCTCCCCTTGTCACACTTTGTCACAATCTCATGAACCCCCCTCCCCCCTCGAAGCGTGACATCATTTATGAATGATCCCTAACTACAAGAGTGTAATTCTATAACGTCTTCCAATATAAATTTCCTTAAGAAATCGATGTGCAGCAAAAAGCTAATTTTAGTGTTTTATTTCAAGGAAATATTTGTATGCGAATTAGAAGGATTATACTCATTAAAAAACATCAAAACGTTACAATTATATCGCTGGTTCAAAATTAAAACGACACTTCTGCAAAAATCGATTTTTTTTTATACGATTTAATATTACGGAGTAGATTCATAGAAAAATTTATAAAAAAATAATTGACGCAAACAAAACCTGAATGGGCTATGATTCCACTGAGATAACTCTTTTTTTTTTTTTTTTGCTAAATAAAACTTAAAAAACGCTCTCCCTAAAAGTAGTGTGATTTGAAGAAGTGTCGTTTTAATTTTGAACCAGCGATATGTCTTTACATTTCTCCAGGGAGGCGTGTAAACTCAATGTGTATTGCAGCAAAAAAAAAAAAAGAAAATAAAATTTAAAAAAAAACGAAAAGAAAAGAAGAAGAAAGAGAGAGGAAAAGGAAAAATAAAATAAAATATATACACGTACGGGGCATAGAAACGTTATATTTCGCGATTCCGGAAGGAGGCAATTGCCCTTCCCGCAGTTAAATGAGGGGGCCTTGCTACAATCACGTGACCAGGTCACGATACTGTTACGATAAACAATATTATACTGCATTACTTTCTCACACACTTTTTAATTTATGCTTATTTTTCTGTTAAAATGAGTTGTTGCAATCTCTCATCTTAAAATACAATTATGATTTTTTGACGGTCTTTTTTTTATTCAATACTCTAGCTATTTCTTTGCTTTTCATTCCGAGCTCCTAAGACGTTAGGCGTATAACAAAGTTAAAACTTATTTAACTTATTCGACTAAACTCATAACAATTATAAAAACACAATGAACAAATAAATGAACTCATTAGGAAAATATACGTAGCTCAAAACTTAAATACTTCAAATAGTTATTCAAATGTAATAATATTTGATGTTTACCTTTCAGGAGAAACTTCATTATTTATGTCACGAAATGTGAGATACTTAACTCTGCGTCATTTTGAGAGTCGCAATTTGTCGCTAATTTAAAATGTATCACACTGTTTCTTTTTTATGAAATGCATTAGAAAGCAAATCTAAAAATTAAAGATTATTTTGTGTATCTGTCAATCCTTCTTGTCCAACGTAATAAATGTTTTTCTGAAATCCCTATTTCGTCGAGTCAGAGAATTGCCTGAGGTCATTACAAGTTGAATTCGGGAAGACAAGCTTCGATATGCTATTTTAAAATGTTAATCATTGATCATTTTGACAACCATTTCATCGAAAATTACGAAAATATTCCACAATCAGAGTTCCGACTTTTATTAGCTGATTAATTATTTATACGTCATAGAATTTTAATGATTAGTGACTTAACCCACACGTGCAGTGAACTTTCTTTGCGATTTGAGTATATTTCTTTTTATAGAAACGATATTTCTAGATTTCGATTTGGGTCGGAAAAAGGAAGAGCATTATTCCAAACTGATTCAAAACCTGAAGTGTATGGGGGGGGGGGGTGGTAGAGAGAGAGAGATACATTCAAATGCATCGTTTATATTTTCCAAATTTTCTTTTATTTCCCGCAAAAGCAGGTTCAAAGATTATTGTTATTAATATGTGTTACACAAATCCATGCTTAGCTCATGTTGTAATTTTTTAAATACTATTCAGAGGGATTTTATTTTCCCAGATGTATAGTTTTTAAATTGAAAAAATTTTGCAGTCGTTGTTATTTATGTAAGTCCTAGGAAAAGGTACTATTTGGATCTTAGAAGAAGGTTGCTGATGTGAGAGGTATTAATTGATTCCATTTCTTAAAAAGGGGGTGAGGATTCCAGTTTTGCGCAGCCAGTACCTCAGATATAGTGATCTGTGCCATTACAAGAATTCTGTCGAAAGAAATTAATTCTCTCGAGATCAGGGACTCAATACTACCCGATGTAAGACTACTTGTGCTTCTTCTATTTTGACCTGACCACCTCAACGTTGAAAGTCCGACTAATTCAGACAACGCACGATAGACGGAAGCACCAACTATCAACATTTCGATTTTTAATAGAGAACAGATAACATAACCGATCGGCTACCTCGGCACTAACAAAGTTTTGAAATTTTTCAAATTTCATCTGATGTAGGAGAGTGTTATGAGTGGGAGCCGCTCGACCAAATGAAAATTACATTAACATTCAAACAATACATTCAAAAACTCTGAGTGAATTATCTATATGAAATACGGCTCTATAGGAATGCGTTGAAAGAAAGGAATTCACTGACTGCAGAATTTCTGAGATTACTTTTATCTGCATCTTCTTACCAATTACCACGAAGCCCACGGCCGGGGAGGATAAAATGCAACGTTTGAAACTTTTTAATAAATTCCATAGTAATTTTGATGTAACATTTGGCTTGCGAGTTGTTTTCTAACATGCACAAAACCTCTTTTCATCTTTATTCGTGTTGATTTCTCGCATTGAAATTATGCATAGGAAAAAAGTCACTTTTAAAAATCCATTTTTACTGAAACGCTCTTCCTTGCTTCCATAAGAAGTCAAATTGATAGTTCTTTTGAAAATTAATCTGATATTCAGTGTACCAATTTTTTTAATCCTTGAATGAACATTCACTCTGACAGATGCCTGTTTTGACATGTTCTATTGAAACAGTCACCTTGACATGTGTGCTCTGTCAATCATTATTATTTCGTGTCATAATACCATAAATCATCTGCTAGCTTCCCATTTCACAATGTCGGGCGCCTTTTTTGAAGGCCAATACAGGATTTTCCGATTTCCCTGTTAGCTGTCAATGTATTAAGGAAGGTTTTTCTTCTTAATGAAAATAAAGAATTTGTTGAATGCATTTTTGTCAATTTATTAGGAGTTAAATAAATGAAAAAAATGAAGATGTGCTTTGTTCATAATTGACAACTTGTTACATTTTATCTTTTTCTAGAAAGAGTGATACATCAATATTGCTTTCAATTAAAATTAATTCTCAGAAAGGACTGTGTTTTGTGTGCTCCATTCGAAATTTTATTAACACGTGTGCCAATTTGGTGTTTCCGCTAGCAGAAAATTAATGGCAGTTTGTTTCGTTGAAATTTGTTCTAAATGCGTAAAGTCGCAATAATCTTTAATTAATTATGTCTCCCAAAAATTTTTTAAGCATGAATAAAAAAGTGAAATAATAATAATAATAACAAGCCGAACTCTTGTTTTCAATTGTTTTTTTATTTTTTTTTTATTGTCTTTAATTTTGTTATCAAGGCTTTGGAATCGGTTGGGAAAAGGACCGACTCCGATTCCTAGAATTTAAAACCTCCGACCCCGACTCCTGGAATTTGAAAACTCACACTCCCTACTCCAACTCCCACTCCATTAAAAATATATATTAGGGATGTTACGAATATTTGGCACATTTTTAAGCGACTCTAACTCCTCTCCTCCAAATTAGTCCAACTCCGACTACGACGTCCAAAAATCAACCCGAATGCGACTCCGACTCTACAGCCCTGATTGTTAGTTTCGATTATGTCGAATATCGCTGCTCACGAGCACTAGTCTTGACGAATATTGCATTTACTGTCACGACATTTGACACATATGCAGTAATTCAATGCATCTTAATCGCTTACAAACTTAACATTTTATGCCTTTTTGGCTGATTTTTTCATGAGTGTTTAACTGTAGATAACATCTGATGACTAAAAAATTAACTGATGCAGCATGAGACCGGTTTAGCTATCCGGATTAAACTCCAAGGGAAAAGGAATTTTAAAAATTTCCAAAACATTAGAATTTTCAAATGTATTTTTTTTCCCAATGAAGAATTTTTTTTTTTCACTTCTTAAGATGACACATAAATAAACCGAAGGGCAAGGAATAAGCAACTAGTTAATTCGAAAGGAAAAGGATAGATAATTGTTCAAATTTCTGTAGTACAAGCTTGTCATGTACATTTGTGTTAGGAAAGATTTACAATGATCAAAAGAACGTAATCATTTATGTACCCATAACCCCCTCAAAAAAAAAAAAAAAAAAAGTAAAGAGGCCCTATTCAAAATAACAGGATAACAAAAATTATGATACACTAATTTTTAACTTCCAAAACAAATACAAGAGGATTTGAAAAAGCTTACAGAAAAACGTTTTAAAATTTAACAACAAACAGTCAATAATCTATTAAAGGAAAAAAAATCTAAATTTATAAAATAATAATAATAATAATAAATAAATCCGCCTATACATTTTATTAGGATTGTGTATTAAAAATGCAGTAACATCTACATTAATAAAAATATTTTTTCAAAATTATTTGACAAAAAATATAATTAAAATCATTTCTGCGTATTGAAAATACTTAAATGTTGCTCAAATAATCTCCTCTCATCCAAGTGCCTAATGCTCCGAAAATTCCCAGTTTATTTTCCAAAATTCCTCGGTTTATCCCAGCGTCTCGAAATTACTGGATTTTTTACACTTCTAGCAATCAGAGAAATATGTTTTTTAAATCTTGAAGTACTTGGCTCTCCCTCGTTCTCTGTTGTTCTATATGCTAATTAATCATAATTCAAAAATATTAAAACAATTTTTTTTTACTAGTATTGTGATTTTTATTTATTTTTCTTTGTTATTTCAACAAGCGTTTAATTTGCCCTAATTATTTCTATTTTTCGATTAAATTTATGACAAGAATGTTTCATGAATATTCCGAAATCCACGGTCACTTGTTGTCTAATTGTATTCTAAATTAGTTACACAGGCATCAGGCAGTTTATCACATGCGCTTGCTACGCATTTGCAATGCTGATGTCGTCACGTGATCTTGTACTATCCTATAAAGGAGATTCTTTCCGAGTGGGTGCCGGAGAACTAAACATTCCGCAAGTGTTCGGCGTCTTGTCGTCGCTCACTCTATTCATCTTTTGAAATCTCCAACATCTTTGATGGCCTGCTGTTCAGAAATAAGTTTTAGTACAAAGAAGCAAAATCAGCTGAATTTTAAAATGGTGCTGAGTTCGAGATTTCTTTAATGGTTGTATTAGAAGTATTCCTAATAAATAATGAGTGCAGTTCAGGTTTTTATCATGAGGTAATTAAATGAAAATATTAAAATGTTGTGTAAAACTTATATAAGAAATGTAAATGTCAGGAAATGTTACTTCTGTATTTGTTTGCTGTATTGTGAAAAACCGTTCAAACGTTTGCTAATATATCGAAATAGTAAACCAATATCAATAAATAAGCATTTAGAAATAAAAAAATACTTAATTAAATAAATAAAAATTAAATAAAAGAGAGAGAGAAGGAGAGGGATGACACTATCTAATAATATTTTGTGCGTAAACTTGATGAATGTATTTTTTCTTTCTAATGGAGATGCGTATGGTCACTAACCTTTGCAGACCTAGTGCATTCCCCAGAAACCGGCATCTGTTCTTTCAAGTAGCACCACTATCGGCGGATGCCATTACCACTTAAGAATTTCGACTCTCAGTTTCCCCTAAATGCCGACACCTGAGCTCTAAGTAATGCGAAACTGCCCTAGGAATTGAATTTTGCCAAAATCCTTCAAGCTAAACTGATACTCAAGGGATCTTTAACACGCCGCATAGTCATATGACATGGGCACTGACGTTTTTCTGCACCTTGAAAACTCACTGACTTGGGACAGGTTTGATCCTGAGAACTTAGGCGCACGAGGCCAGTGCCTTACCACTGCACCAGCTTGCCGGCACTTCCTAAATATAGCTTTCCCTATTCGATATACATGTATCTAACTGTACGTGCTTACAGTGTATTTTTTATGAGTAACATTAAAATTAGAACTAAACAGTTAATAAAGTATTTAAAATTAAAGTCCTCCTTGTACTTTTAAACATAGGTTGTTGCAAAGTATTTGAGCGATACCACAGTAAGATTTGTATTAATAAAACAAGCTAGTTAATTAGCTAATTAGGTGGCCATTCTACTCTAAATGCACTAGTTCTTCATTTGCTGGTGTGAAGGGGGCAGTGCTGTACTTATAGTGTGGCTTGTTAAGCGTTGCTAGTTATGAACAGTAGCTCACCCAGGTTTTTGCTTTGGGGATGGGGGGAAACTAAGATCGGGCTTAAGGCTGCATCCATCGACATAGTTCCTATGTCTATGGATACATCGGATATTTCGCCGTTTACCGGATGTTCGATGCTCTTTGTTTGGCAGATCCGTACTGGATATCCAGTTCTGATATTTTAAACCAGTAAATTCCTAACCTATTTAAAACTTTCCACTTCCGTTGCTAGTTTTAATTTGAGTACATTTTCAAATCATGCTAATTAATTAAATTTTCAAAATGAAATTTTTGTTTGAGAAGGAACTTCAAGTGAGCGCCTTCTCTTCTGATATCTTACTGGATGGCATGCTGGATAACTGGATCTTTAGGGCAGTGGCCGAATAGGATTCCGGATATTAAAATAATAGCCGGATATCGAACATCCGATGCCTTTTGGGAGGACCGACCCTTTTCGTCCCTCCGGTGGAGCGCTTTTGGTTATAAAAATATTAGCTTATCCCACATAAGAATAAATAATAGAAATATTGATTACTAATGTAAAAAATTTGTAATTATTAAAGGAGGCCTTGGATAAGATGATCAGAACGAAATGATATTCCCTCCGTCCTAAATTCGTTACCACATTTAGGTCGTAAATTTGTCCCGAATTAGTTGCTACTTTTCAAGTAGGGGGAGTCTTGGAGTAGGTGCAAGTATCTGCGAAACCTTTTATGTAGTAATTTCTAAGCAAGATTGTGTAGAAGAAATTCCGTTAACATCAGCTAAAAGTGATTTCCTTGGGATTAAAATTATCACAAATAGGTATTTACATTCTCATTTTTTACTTTCCACACATGTATCACTTATTTTGGGACACTTTCTGCGAAACAAATTTTTAGGGTCCGCACATTCTTAAGCCAAGGACTCTACCACCAGTTACTGGTGGTAATCAAAAATAATTTTTGGAACTAATTTGGTACTGATTTAAGGAGTGAAGGAGGAAATGTTTGGTGAGTAAATGTTGTAACCTGTAGTATAACACCCTGAAATCTCTGAAAAATGTTCGAACAAAATCATAAAATTATTTGTATCAATAGGCACGAAAGTATTCAAATATAGCAGCTAATTTGGGAGTAACATTTTTCAGACATACCTTTCATGCTTAGGAGGGAAGAATTGTGCCTTTAGTCTGTTGAAAAGAGCACTTTCTAAGCGCAAACCCATCACTCCGGAAAATAGTTGAAGAGGAATGGAAATCAATACCTTGTGCAAATGGCATGGAAACTCCTTCTGTCATGGAAATCACGATGCGAGCTTATAGGCCAAAAGAAAAAAAATCAGGTAAAGTATGTAAAAATAGTCTTCACAATTCGAACGTTCTTTAAATTAAAAATGTGTAACGATCCTGAAATGTGAACATCACGTCAGAATTTCATTCCAAGACTGAAAAATATCCAACTTACTATGAAAAATAGGCTGAGTTTTAAAGGATTCCATATTTCAATTCATTGCTTAGTCATTCATTTCTCCACAATTTTCGCTATTTTGCTTTTTTCATCAAGATATCGACAGAAAGTACTTACTCTCGGTTTTATTCCTGTCCAGTGAGTAAGTTTTTCGTTTACTTCCCACGCATGAAAAAAAGTACTTCTTGGAAATTCAAACCTCTACTTTTACTTTCAAACATTCCCCTTTCAGAGTATCCTCATATTTTTGAAATGTAGAATGTTTCAAAGAAGGACACAGAAAAAGTTAGAAGCAAAATTTGGAAGCATTTGTTTCAGTGATTGAAACTCTAACATTTTATTTCAAAATTTGAAGCACTCTCCCCTACTTCCTCCAGTTACAGTTGTAAATATCTTGTTAATCCTTTCAATCACAAGACTGATTATTTATCCTAAAGTTCTAAAATTCTTCAAGCGTACATATTTTAGGCCTAAGATGAAAGTTCATAATATTTTTTCTAAATTAAAATTAGAAATTATTCACCGTGGTAGATAAATAACAAATACCATGTAACCATTTCAAATCATTGGAAGAGATTGAGAATATGGTATACCACAATTAAAATTGATTAAAAAATACCATATTTATTGATATTTATAAAACATATTAGCTAAATGTACATTTATCGATAGAAGTAAGCATTTTCCTTTCATTTAGTTATCCAAAACGCATTATTTTATGAAAATCATCATACTCTATTTCAATGTCAATCAATTTCCAACATATAAATCTTATTCAAATCATTTATCATTGCTAATCTTGATGGCTACTATTTTTCAATAATATTTTTGTAATAATTCACATAATCCTTGATCGAAATCTCAATGTTTGATTATTCTCCATTCATTAACAAATGAACCGATTTATGAATTCACAAAAATTCAGATTTCTTTACAAAACAGTAGTAAATTCCTTCCAATTTTAAAATTTAAAAATTTAGGGCAAAATAATCAATACGAACTTTAAACGAATGTAAACACAGTCATTAAGTCTAGTTGAGGACTGTCATGAGCTCCCAGAAGAAATTTCTGGTTGCGCAATACTGCGTAGAATACCATAAAGTCAAATATGCACATCGCTAGTTCTCTGTTAAATTAACAGGGAATTGGAGCGATAACATATTTAAGTTACAGTTCTAACACTAAAAAAAAGAAATAAATAAATTTAAAAAAAAGAGCTCTGACTGGAAGAGGGCCAAGAAGAATCTATTCGTGTTCAAGTGAGTTACTGCTGGTATAAGGAATATGCCCTATTCTTTTCTCGTTTTAGTTCGTTTAGCCATGGCTGCCTGCGATCATATAGCGGCTGTCCAGACGCGGCGCCAGAACAAAGGAATAAGCGTTCAAACGATAGTTATTTTTTTCCTCACTGGTGCGCTGCAAGCATGTACTAGTTTTGTATGGAAATACATACGAAAGCATTGTTTTTTCCGGGTTTGCAGCATACATCATGAAATTTTCTTTTCGGTAAATTTTTAGTTCATGCATTACTGATCGGAAATATGTCTCCCGATGTTTAATTGTGTCTAACCTATATATATTTATTTTAAAGAAATTTTTCATCGTAAATGAAATAAAACGACAGAAAGCAGAAGAGTGTTTTTTCTAAGCATTAAATTTGTGAATGCATACATTTTACTAAATTCACGTATCGTTTATATGCACATATTTTATTTGTTTTTTTACTCCATGTCACCTATTCAATTATTCTGCAAATAGAAATCGTGAGTTCGATGCTTTAGATGATATTTTTAACCAGTGAGAGCTGACATTTGCATTTTCCCCTTATGTCTCGAACTTTACTGGTTTTATCTATTTATACATTGGTTTTATTTATTTGTTCTTCAGGTTATTGATAAGAAAACAAACGTCATTATAGCCCAAATTTCAGAAAACATATTTCGGGACAAGTGGAATCCTTTTATCAATGAATAGAGTTGTACGCATCTGGATGCAAGTAATTCGAGTGATTTACACTCACTTGGATTACATTTTTTAGGTCAAATCTTTACGCATTGATAAAAGGGTTCCTTTTAATTCCAAAACATGTGTATGGAGTAATTTTTGCAACTTGCGCTCTAAGAACGTTGGTCCGCTCATTAATTTTTTACCACTCAAAAGTAAAGTTTGAACTTCATATTATGTTTAGATTATTGGCTTGATTGATGCTTTTAAATTTTTTTTTTTTGTTCTGAGACGTTTAAATTTCTTATGCTTGTATAGAATGATAAAGTTAAAAGTGGAATGAGTGAGAGAGAATCTATATTATAAATCTAGTAATGTACCTTTTAAAATTAAACTCGCGCCACATGAACAAGGGTTACAATTGAAATACCTAAAAGGAAGGAAGACTTCCCTCTAAGATTTGTTGTTGATTCTCCGCGCGTTCATTAGTACACCAATTTTGTACACCATAGAGTCTTAAAACATAGAAAAGTAAATAAACTATCTAAGGGACCGTTCATAAATGACGTCAAGCTCTTTTCCTATATATTTTACCCCCTCCC
The DNA here is from genome assembly GCA_038502835.1 of Octonoba sinensis. Taxonomy (NCBI): domain Eukaryota; kingdom Metazoa; phylum Arthropoda; class Arachnida; order Araneae; family Uloboridae; genus Octonoba; species Octonoba sinensis. Next base: position 6,501,573 of record CM076606.1, on the reverse strand, counting down.
CTCTTTGTCATATGTCACGCTATGTTGTATGAGCCTGATGTCACATTTCTTGTTACCCCCTCCCCTCCCCTTATCACACTTTGTCACAATTTCACAAACCCCCCCCCCCTCCCCCTCGAAGCGTGACATCATTTATGAATGCCCCCTGAAGCGTATTTCTGATTTCTAATTTAAAAGTGGGGAAACATTAATTTAAGAAAGGATTTAAGGAAAATTAGGTTACATAAAATCAGAGAATCCGAAACCTTTTGGTAGATCATCGAAGAAATGCCGGTTGCAAAGTCTTGATATTAAAAATTGAGAATATTCAGTGTAGTCCAGAAAAAAAGAAAAAAGAAGTGAGAGGGGGGGGGGGAGGCTTACAGATAAGAGCATAAGTTATTGTAATGAAATAGTGGTGGGGGAGGGGCTTTTGAAAAGGGGAGGGACGATCATGCAAAATGAAAAAGTTTTCGGACGGTCCTGCCCCCCCCCCCCCCCGACTGAGAAATACTCATTGCTTTTTGTTGTCAAGGGGTATGTCATCTGAAAAAAAATGTTTAAAGGGATATTTAAAGAAAAATTGCTCTTATCCAGGGGTGTCCACGAGGGAAGTTCATGGCGTAGACTGCGCCATTAAATTTTTTGATGAAATTTTTGACACTCCCTGAACAGGGGGGAATGTTTTTATCGAGTTTTAGCCCTTTTGGGTGGTTGTCTTTTTTGTGGGACTTCGTACCTATTAGTATGCACCATCTTGCTTAGGGGGTTGGCACCCATGTATTGTCAGTTACAAGTTTAAAAATAATCTTGATAACTCTGAACTGCATATAATGAAGGGTCTTAAGTAATTATTTTTAATTTCTCATTTATTGTACTTAATTGTAATATTTGAAAATATTTCCCCTTGAGTGTTTATTTTATTGAATCGTTTTCTTTTACAAAGGCCTAATCTTTGACCTTTCTTACTTAATATTTTAGGATTTTATTCTAAATATTTAACTAGTGTAATTGCTTTAGATGAGACCAGCAAAAAGAAAAGTCGCTACTCTTATATGATAATCCATCTGTTGAAGTTGACTGAAGTCAGCTATACTATACAATCAGGGCCGGCCCGACGGTATTCGGCGCCCTTGGACATTATAAAAATAGTCGCCCCGCCCCTAGCCCTCTTTCATCATACAAACTAAAATAACATAAATTCAAATTGTGTATAATTTTATTGCGTTTTCAATTACTTTACAAACTTTAATAATTACATACATGAAACAAATAACGTATTTTTTTTCTTTCTAATTTGCTGCTGTTGGCTTCTCGTAATTGCAGACCTAGTGCATTTCACAGTGATTGGTACCATCTAACCATCTCTATCAAGCACCACAATGGGTATTGTATCATCGCTACAAGTGAATTTGGACGCCAAGTTCTTTCACGTGATTGATGGAGTATCTAGGAGGAGTCCCTATCATTGGGTCTGCTTACGTTAAGACAACTAGAATTGTTGAACTAATTTTATGAAACACGGATTATTGCTTTTTTTTTTTTGCTCTTACGCTGAGGCGCCCCCAAGATGATGGCGCCTTTGTACTCTGCACACTTTGCACATTGATAGGGCCGGCCCTGTATACAATGTAATATTAGTTATTAGTATTATGCTATTAGTCTGTCAATAACAATAAAAAATTGTGCATTAATCATTTACTTAATTACATAATTGTTCAACTAATCTTTATTTGTTAAGTCACTTCACAACCTAACTGTTCCACTTTCCTGGAATAATTAAATTTACAATAAATTTAATTGAAATAATTCAATTAACACAAATATTAAAAATAACTTTTTAAATCATAATCTATGTCAGTTTTCTTTTAACTGCTGTTATTTAATAGTATTAACATGAATGTATTGAAAATTGCTTAATAATAAAGTAACTAATAACCATTTAAAGACTATTCAATACGGCTTTCAAAGAGCTGCTAGCCAATTTATTTATGCTACATAATGTGACAGGATAAATGTATTTCAGAAAATTATGCGCAATTATTGTCGTTCAAAATAAAAATAAATCTGAAAGCATAATATGATCAGCCAATTGCAAAGAAAATTTTCTCTGCGTTTATTATATATAAAAGTATACGTATGTATGAAAGTTGTATCTTAACGAACAGCTTCAAAGTCAGCATGTGTTACTACCAAAAAACGATCTTTTTTATTTTTTCCTCTGTATTAAAAACGTTTTAATGGCAAATACATAACCCTGCAACATATTTTGATAGTTACTTTTGCCCTCAACACTTGAATATTTATCTTTCTTGAAATTCAAGCCTTTAAAGCGATGATATTGCAATGGTTAGACTTTTAAATCCTCGCTTTTAAGTACATGCTAGCAGCGCCAATTGACTGAAGTGGCTGAAAATGTAAGTTCTGCTTGCACGCACTTTTTCGCCCGTTTGGACAGCCGCTATATGATCGCAGGCAGCCATGGTTTAGCATACTGGATTTCGTCCTAACAGATGCTATATACCAGTTTATAAGATTAGTTACTTTCATCAAACAGAGAAGCAAACGTTCTGACAGAGAAGCATCGCATTCATCAAACAGAGAAGCATCGTAACTAACGCACCTGCAAAACAAACTTACCTAAAACTCGGATGAATTCGTCCTTTTCTTGCCATGCGCAGAAGCGTCCTAGGCTCAGAAATTCGTGGTCGAACTGTAATTCGTTCCAGCTCCACATAAATATTTGTTCCAATATACTTATAAATATTTGCTCCAATTATGCTTCAACTTCGCTCTATGCTCCAAATAGTTTTGATAGGAATACTATTTATCATCTTTATTTATTTAATTTTTAAAAAAACTTTTAATTCAAGAGATTAATGTGTTTTAATTCAACAGATACATGCGTTTTACACAGTTTTAATTCAACAAGATATTTCTTGTAATTGTCTTTAAATAACTTTTAATATGTTGGCAAAAACAAATTAAAAGTTATTTAAAACGATTTATTTTTCACATGAAAATCACGTTTCACTTTTTGTCGTTGTTCACTCTTAATGCGGAAAGAGATAGTTTTTTCAATTTTTAATGAAACTTCAAGCTAAAAAATCACAGCAGTGGAGCAGGACAAATTTCCACACTCCGGCTCTGCTCCTGCTACAAGGCAGGGCTATAAAAATAAGGCCCTGGCTACAAGCAAGAAGTCGTTGCTCTACTACTTCAAGCTTCTTCCCCAAGCTCCTCTCAAGGTCTTTGAAATTAAGTGATTCAGTGGACAGTGTTTTAAACTCAAACATTTCTTATCAAAGAGAGAACTCTTTCATAGAAATTTGGAACGAAAGGCTGACGAGTATTAAATGATTACGTCCTTAATTTCGTAGCTTAAATATTCAACTTACATTGCTTCTAATTAAAATTAATTAAAAGAGATTAGTTGTAAACATATGGAGATAGTTGCTACAGTAAAGAATTTTTTCCGCCGCAGGAAGGTTAGAAAAGCATTGTGGAAGCAAAGTATGAAAACATTTATTCTAAGCCCGAACAGCACTACACATTACAAAGAATGAAAAATGAAGACATATTAGTTTACAGAAACTTTTAGAAGACATATTTTAATTTAAATATTTTGCTTTTACAAAAAAAAAAGTGCCACCTGCAACATATCTTTCTGCAAAGGAGTAAAAAATGATAATTAAAATTAAACAGCCGAAAACAATTTTTTGCTTGAAACTCTTTTTTTTTAAAACCTTAAGAAAAAGTACTCATTCTAATGCATGAAACATTTTTATAGCAGTTACTTCCATGAACATGTTTGTGTGTATTTTGCTTCATAATGGTGAAGAAGGTTTCCCACATAGCACTGCGTTAACTGCAGAGTTTTTTTCTTTTTTTTGGCGGGGGCGGGGTTTTCCTTTATCTGCGATGGACCACGTAACCAAAACACAAATTAACAAGATATTTCTTGCAAAAACTAAACGAACCTGCACTATTGTACATCAATTTATTGTCCAACAGTAGCTCATGTGCTCCATTTCATCGGTTAAATCAATCATTAGGAACAAATGTAGCTCTCTTATACTGAATCGTTTATTTCAAAAAGCTAACATCTCCATTTTGTAAAAAGAGCAACTCTCGGTTTTAATTTATTATTGTTTATGGCATAATGCAGCGGTGCGCAAACCGGGGGTGGCGAGAAAATGTTTTGGGGTCGCCAAATTCAAAGAAATTTAAATTTATGAAAAATCTACGATTATTCATTTAAAAGAAAAAATTACGATTATTCATTTAAAATCTACGATTATTCATTTAAAATCATTCATTTCATTCATTTAATTACCCGGACAAATCGGAACATTTTTTATGTTGTAAAAGGTTAGAACAGAAAGCAACTGGAGAGACAGTATTTGAAATTATTAATATATATTTTAAGGAAAATGACCTTAATCTGGACCCACTGCGTCGCGGTTTGCACTGACGGTGCTGCAGCATTAACAAAGGACTAAGAGGATTAACCTTTAGAATACGGCGGTACAGCATATGTACCGCAAAAAAGTTTGGCCTTCCTTACGGCTGCGGTACAGCATATGTACCAGACCTTTCGTCCCCTTCCTGAGCGGAAGGAAATCACCAGGAGGTGAGAAAGTAATCGAGAGTTATTAGCATTTCCTGTCCTCGCGACGATTCTTGGCAAAATACGCGGCGCTGATTTACTGTCTGGCGAGTATTTGGAATGTTTCTGTTTTAGACACACATATAATCGACGGATAACATTTATAGTCATATAAATACTCACTGAAACATAGCCAATCACTTGAACGATCTCAGGGGGGGGGGGGTCGAGGAGCACTGACTTTTAGATTTATAATGTATTTATACGTGTGTTTACGTATTATTACGTGTTGTGGCTTTTTATCTATAAATTTAATATATTCCCTTTGCTCACCCCTCCCCCCCCCCCCCGCAGAAAATATTGAAATGACGAGCCTGAATAAAACTTTTAATATTTGTCATCTTTTGGTATTAATTTTAAAAAGAGTTATTCTGTCGCGCTCAGAGCTCTGCCGCCCTGGGTTATAATCCAATTAGCAGCTCGATGCGCTGGAGGTAACATACTATGCTTATAATTCTTCCTTTCTTGGTTTTCTAATAAAAACCACATGTACACTACGCGTGTCGAAGTCGTAATAATAAGAGTCCACCCCATCATGTCATACATCCCGGTAAGTGCATTCAACTAAAAATACAGCAGTGAAGCAAAAGATAAAGATAAACCATCGGTAGTGAAGGGAAATTAAGTACAATAGCTGCACATTGGGTCTTGCTTTTGTTAACAAAGGACCTCCCCCCGGAGCCATCAGCAGACAGGGGTTTTTTAGAAGTACAACAGATAGTTTGAAGCGAATTCTGTTTATCTTCGGTGAATGACCACTTTCCAGTTACTATGCGAGTAAATCAACAAGTCATTGTGGTGAAAATAGAATAAAAGAAAAATTGTCTATTCATACCTGCAATTTTTAAGTGAATTAGGATAAAGTAAATCCGTTATGAGGATATCAGTTTCAGCAATAATAATGAGGAGATACTTTACTTCCTTGTTCAGTTCGTGAAACCGCTGAAAACGCTGCGAATTACAGAATTCGTGTACTAATAATATACTTAAAATGTTTTACTTGTTTATTGAAGTTGTTGATAATGTTTTGCAGATATTTAATATAATATATACTGTTATCATGACTTCGCACCTGAGATGTTTGTCGAAAACTAGGCAAATTACGTACAAGTCCCGAAAGAAAGCAAATCAAAAATCACAGAGCGGAAAAATCGCAAAATAATAATAATAATATATATATTGATGCTCTAAAACAATGAAAGGTCACTACTATTCAACTATATGAAACATCACTTTTTATTGTTAATTTTAACTCTAATTTGGGCAAAAATTTTGATTGCCTTTTGTTGCTTAGCAAAATTTTTTAGACAAACATAGGGAAACTCCCCTTAGACTTCAATAATAAGCTGTAATTTAAATGAGGAAGAAAAAAAGCTGCATGTTTCCAAATTTATATTATTATTTTGATTTCTTCCTTTTTTACTTTTTTACGGAAATTAACTTTAGAAATCATATAATTACTTCGAATTGGCGATTTGGAGCAAAAAAATAGCAACTGGTAAACAAAAGTTTATATTTTGGCAAACCTTCTAATGAAGTCAATCACACTCAAAGGAGGTATAATGGGAGTTAAGGACCCCCGTGGTTACACCGAGGGGAAAAATATTCCGTAGTTTTGCCGTTGTATGAGAGAATTTCGGGAGCTCGAGCGCCGTAACCTAAGGGTTAATAATGAAAATTGCTCCCCCCCCCCCCCATATAGTATTCAATCATTGCATGATACATAGACAAGCTCTAGTTGCAAAAGACTTCGATGAGGAATTGCACACGATTTTAAATGATGTTGTCATTGCAATTAATATCATTAAATGCAATAGCCTAAACAATAGTCTCTTTTCAATACTCCGTAATGAGATGTGTTTTGTGTATGAGACATTGTTACTACATACATAAGTCAGAAGGCTCTCAAGCGGCAAAGCATTGCGACGTATTTTCGATTAGGGAAACGAAGTTTACATATTTTTGGTGGAAAAGAAACATATATTGGCACGTTCACTCATTAATGAAGATTGGCTCGGAAAATTCATACAGGGTTAATATGATTGTTTCATAAAATTATGTGTTGATTCATTAACTGATTTTTATGATGTTGCAACTTTTATAACATTTTTATGACGGTTTATAAATATGGATGTAACGAATAGTGATTTGGCCAATCCCCAGCTGAATACCGAATATTCGGCCATTCTTCCAGACTGAAGTCGAATATTTGACCATTTCTACTAAGCCGAAGCCGAATGTTCGGCAGCCGAATATTAAAAATTCTAGAAAATCGTTGTAATAGAAAGTACCTTGTAAAATTTAAAAGTATTCGAAGTCAAACACCAATTCCACACATTACTCTATGATGTAAGACTTAATTCTGTTTGTAAAGAATCTAAAAGTATCTAAAATTAATGTATTTTCTGTATTGTTTTGAACGCAATAAAATTGAGAATTTCACCCACAAGTAGAATAGAAACGACAGGTTTTAATGTAAGCATTAGAATTATTTTACTAATTATTTAATTCAAATTAAAGAAATAATATTGCTTAGTGAACTTTTACCTTGCTCAAAATATTTTTATGAAGATATTTTAAAGGTTATTAGGAGTTAAAATTTTTATTTTATGGGTTCTTTACATACCTATTTTTAAGAGATACATTAAAGTTTTAAGCACCTAAGGGGAATATATTTTTATTTTCAAAAACCTCTATAATTTATGCTATTGTAAAATCCATGATATATTCTAGGCTTTTCACATTTTTCTCTTATCCAATATTCATAATAAATCAGTCTACCCAAACAAAGTCTGACTTTGTTAATGATAACAAAATAAAATTCATCATAACTAACTATTGCCAGCTTCTGGGAGCAAATGCTAAGTATAAAATACAATATTATAAGTTTAAAATATGTTTTTGTTCAGTCAAACTTAAAAACAATATAATAATCATTTAACTTTAAATTATTTTTATTCAGTTAAAAACAATGTTTGAAAAAAGTAGTTTTTTTCTAAATTTTGTTTCTATTTATTAAAAAATATACTAACGCATTCTTTGCAATAATTAGAATACAATTTTAAATCTTTAAAATCTATAAATTTCTTCATTTATTTATGTTTTTACTGTAGCAGAACTATTCGGCAGAATAGTTCATTAATATCCGGCCAAGTTGAACTTGATGTTAACGAGTATTCGGCTAAGCCAAATATTCGGCTAGGTCATAAGGTCATTCAGTCAGGCCGAATACGAATAATGGCAGAATATTCGTTACATCCCTGATGATTAGAAATTAATTTTTAATTCCATTTTCTACAAAATTGTACAGAAGTACACACACAGGCTGTTAAATACAAAACATACACTAAAGGACATAAAGGAAGAAAATGATTTTTGTAAAAAAAAAAAAAAAAAAGAGAGAAATGCAGATTTCTCACCTTTAGCGCGATGATGCACCACCCTATAAATCTACGGACCTTCTTCAAAAACGATAACCTGTCAAAAATTGGCCCAAAACCCCCTGAAACCTTCCCCCCTAATAATTTTAACGACACAGCCTACGCCGGGACCCCTCTGGTGGGCACCGCTGTAGAAGGCGAGGGGAGAAAAAGCATATGATCCAGTTAATTGGACATTTGGATAATTTCGGCGTCTGGATAATTGGCGCGCTGCTGTATGTGTACAAGATGATTCAAAAGAAGTATACAACTTCAATGCACTATAAATCAAGAAAAATCTGAAGTATTTATTTTCCCATTTCTACCAGTCTATTTCATGATGTACTGTTAATATATTTGAAAAAAAAAAACTTCTAGTGTTATTTTTTTTTTAAATAAGTGGATGTATTCATGGGCAGTTTCTCTCGAATTAAGGGAGACTGGAGAACTAGTAGAAATTATATTTACGTAGCCGAATATTTGTTACATCCTTATTTATGAGTTAGGTGCGCTATTTTAAAAAAGCGTGTTAAAAAAGGCGTCATTTATCAATGACGTCACGACACTCTTTGAAAAATACCCTGTAAGGACAAGTCCCAGAAAGAATTTCAATGTAACTTCGTTGACTATTAAAAAAAAAAAGCGTCTCCTGTCTGTCCAGGGGTCGCGAAAATTTTTTACACAAAGTATGGGAGTTGCAAATGAAAATAGTTTGCGCACCACTGGCATAATGAATCAAAATTGTTTGAATTGAATACACTAATATTGCTATTACTAACTAAGATAAAATAGTGAAAGATCTGATCCGTAACGTTTACCAAAGTTTTATGACTTGGTTTTTTCTATCTTTTGAAAGAAATTTTGTTTTTAAGAGCTGTTACCTTTTCGAAGTAAACTATTCAGTAACAAGTATTAATTAAAAATTAGGTGCATCAGACATGCGTTAACTCCATTATTTGGTTGAGGTTGGTGTCACGACGACACATTGTCGGAAGTTACTTTGTTATGTTATAAATCTTTATGTATCAGTTAACCCATTATTAAAAGTTAATGCATGTATTTACTTTTAATAATGGGTTAACTGATATTATTCTTCATATTTATCTGCGAACATTTCTCTAAAACGAAAGCTTTCTCATAGTGTGCATAATACACTACCAAAACTGCCAAGATTGTTTTTTATACAAAAATATGAGCTAACCCACCAATTAGGAGGAGGGAGTTCAAATATACTGAAAAAAAGTGTGACATCATTTATGAACCGCGTGATAGCCACCTCATTGAGAAAGTTTTTGTTTCTCCTTCTGCATGAGAGCCCATGCAAGTTAATCCTAGAAACAAACTTTTAACTTCTATTTCGTCACCTTTCAAACCGATCAAACTTGTAAATAATTTTTACGCCAGTTATTTTTTTCTTTTCTCGGCAAGCAGTACAAATTCAACAGCAGCATAAGGTGAAAGAAATTTCTAAAATAAAATTTTTTTTTTCCTTTTATCATCCTTGAGCTCTTTAAACAAATACTGATTTATTTATAAGCATATGTCTCAAATCAAGCATTCCCCTTGAACTACACAAGGATACTTCGGGATTGGAGACAATACATTAGTCATATGACTTGCCATACTATGGCGCCAGTAATGATTTCTGTCATCCAGATCGTATTAAGATTTTAGCACCCCTCTGCCTAATTAAGCGCCATTAGCGACTGCTCTTAATGGCCACACTAAAATCCCGCGCTGCTCCCCCCGTCCTCCTCCAGAAATTGTCCAGTGTCAAGGCATGATGTGAATTATGGATTCTCTGTTCATTTTAAATTGGTAATCTATCCTATTGTAAAAGTAAAGTTTTCTCTGTATTAGTGAAGTGTGTACCGATTTGAAACCAATCTCTGCCTTTAATCTACTTTCATATTGTATAACTTCTGAAAAAACAATCACATAAATTTCATTTTTGACTTAAAATTCACCAAAAATTTGGCTTCATTTTTCGACATAAAAAAATTGGCGACTCTAAATGATAGCCAAAAATTTTTTGCTGAGGCTGCAATGGAACTGAACAGTACTTCAGACACCTTGGTTTTTAAGCGAATGTCATGCTCGCTCTCAAAGGATCAACAGGTTTCTCTGAAATCAAATGGGCTTTCTCTAGAGCAGCGTTAAACTTTTTTTTGGCAGGCCGACCGGTGAAATTTGTGTAAAAAAAGATTTAGCTTCCACATGTGTTTTCTTTATTAAAAAAGCTTTTTTAGGTATTCAAAAAAATGTTATCCATGGTAATTGTGATACATTAAAACAATTTACTTTACTGTGAAGGTTAAGCAACTATTGTACTTTTAATATGTAAGTAAATAAACCATTGAAAAAAGTCCCAAACCAAAATATAACTATAAAATCGAGTTCTTTAAAAAATAAATCAATAAAACGTGAAGCATCGTTTATGCGACGATCGTTTATAATGCGGTTACATTTATACGACGTTTTAGTGTGATCTCAATTCTTGGATCTAACCAGAAGGGTAAATTGATTATACGACGTTATGGTTTTTGCGACGTTTTTCGATAGTCCATTCGACGTCATATTAACGAGATAGGTAGATAGATAGATAGATAGATAGATAGATAGATAGAGAGAGAGAGAGAGAGATGCTCCACTATATGACAAATGTGAGGACATTCCAATAACGCGAACCTTCGAAGGAAAAAGATTAGATCCTAAAACTATCGGAATAACGATAAAAGTTATAGTACACAATTTTTTTATTGCTTCTTTTTTTTTAAATCAAAGAGTATTATTATTATTATTATTATTATTTTAGGTGTCTGTCCTCCGGTGAGCGGCTGAGAATCCAGGGATACTTATGATGTCTGGACAACGCTTACTACATAATTGTGATTTCAGGGTGGATAAAAATGAAAAAAATTCCGTAGCAAACAAACAAATGGTAATACGAATACAAATACAGATGTGGCAACCAGCAACATGCTCTGGGCCGAGATAAGCTGGTCCTATTCAGTTTACCAATGCTCAATTATTATCAAGAGCCCTCTTAAAACTTTTTACCTCACTGGTAGTAACAGTCGCTTTGGTACAACTGCCTCCAACCCCATTGAAGTAGTAATTTTTCCTAATTACAAGATTAGCCTAATATTTGAAAAGCTAATATAAATTAATTCTGGTTTTACTTTCTGTGCATAAATGTAGCCCCCATTTATGCACAGACTTTTCCATTTTAATGAATTTTCTACTTGAAACTTGATTTAAATCCTCTTGAAGCTGATTGAATTGTTCTTCCGTGTCAACAATTCCAATGGCTTGGAGATCATCAACAAAAATATTGATGTTCCCAGTGATTTTTAACCCCTGTGCCGCCAAATTCTTTAAGTGTGCCTCCAAATTTTTGAAATGTATATAGTAAAAACTATCTGAAGAGTCAATTAAATCAAGAATCACTGGTCTAACAGAAATGGAAGGAATAATATTAAATGATTGGCACACATTACTTCTACGTTCTTTTTAAAGTTGAGCCTCTCCCCACCCCCAAATTTCAAATTTTTATTATCAAAAAAGAGTTTTCATAATAATCATTTGCATTTATTAAAATTCACTCCAATTAGTTGAAATTATTTGGAATTAAACGATTTCTTTACAAATTTGGTACTAAAAATTAAGTATTTTCCGCCTATAAAGCAGTTTGTTATTGGTATTTCTGAGCTCTGCTCGAAAACAAACGATAACATGGAGGAAGACGACCAATTTTGGCAGTCGTCCAATTTGAAGGAAGTTGTTGCGCTAGAAATTACGTGCTAGGTCAAGGAGAAACTACAAAACAGAGTTTTGATTCTCAACAAAAGACAAAATAGTTCATTCTTTTTTCAGCGGTGAAGCTGGTCTTCGAATTCGAAAGGAAGGAGCTATATAATGAGAGAATTGAATAATCTTCAGGGGGAACGTGATTCATGTTATAGAGTTTGAAACCAATTCGGAGTCAGACTTTTTTATATTATTATTGAAGAGAATCCATGTGTTCGGGGAATTTAAAATAAAACTTTATTGCACATTTTAAGTGTACTTTTAGGTGAAAAACGTTAAATAAAAAAAATTCAAATCAATAAAATGATGCAAAATTGGTTTAATCTTACAGAAAAATGTTTCTTGTAACTAAAATTTATGACAAAAAAAAAAAAAAAAAATGAAAATAGAAATAAAACTAGGGTTTTTCTTAACTTAACCTTTCGAAATTTCTTCTGTTTGATTGAATTTAGTTCATGCTAACTAACGAAAAAATTAATAGTCAAAATTTCTTCGAATTTAGCTTGATTGTTACGTTAAATCATTAAAACGACAATGTTGTAATTATACTCAATATTATTAAGGTACGATCCAGGGCTTTAGAGTTCCATATAGACCTTTTCAGGAAACACTGTTATAAAGGTATAAATCATGGTTCCTAATTCCCTGGAAGAAATTAGTTTTCTTGGCTATATTTTCCTTTTATATTTATTTATTTCGCTGCCTGTTTACAGTATCTTTCATTATGTACATCGTATTGAAAGTCATTCAACATCAGCTGGCACGAACTCTAACGTTCTAAAGTTCTTAACGGTTTCTATACGGGCACAAGCTCTCCTGCACGATACACGTTCTAAAGTTCTTAGCTATTTCTTCCACGCGGACACAAGCTCTCCCGCACACTATTATGTCTGGATGTGCACAACTCCTCCCGTCCAGCATCCGAAGATTTCTTTCTCGTCCGACCGCAACCTCTTAGGCAGGCGAAAGTCGATCTTTTCGCCCACACTTTCGAGGGCAGCTTATATAGGAGGGGGTGCCTGACCGTAGGCCGACATTGCGGGAAAGGGGACACACGTGCACCATTTCCTGTCATGTAGGCCCCATAGGTTTGCCGGCATAGGCCTAACCTGACAAAATTGGACGTCCCAATTAGTGATAACAATAGCTAAACCTTCAATTTCTTCAATGAAAAGTATATCTAATACTTTTCTTGTAAGCAAGTGAAACTGCTATAAAAAGTACTAGTGTGTTTGGACGTGTTCAGGTTCAATTTTAGCAGTTCAAATGTATTTAACACCATATTTAAATGAGAAAAAGGAAACCAAACTTTTTTTTTAAAGGAAAATTAAGGATAGAAATAAAACTTAAGCGTAAAAAATCGAAAACATTACGACAGTTCTTAACGCAGTTTCCACTTTTCGTGCTAATATATATGAAGCAAAAATTAAGAATCTATCAGCATAGTACATTAACAAGAAAGAATAGATGCTCTCACATAAATTATCTCCACTTCGTTTATTCTGTAAACGAATGTTCGAAATGATAATTAACTCTGTAAACTATCAAACTAAATTCAAACCATTAAAAAGTCAAAAACAAAAACAATGAGGTTAAACACCTCCACTTTTCGAATTAAATAGCGAGGTATTCATCAACATGTAACTCAAACTAAAAAAAAGAATAACAAATAACCTCTTTTATGAAACCTCAAGTGCTATTTTTGCTTAGAACAACAAGTCAAGCTAGAAGGAATATATGTCATGGGGCCAAATTTGCTATGAAGATTACAAGGAATTGCTTAGAGACTTTTAAGAGACTCTTTAGAAATAGAATGGAGCACGATTTCTAAGCAAACATCTGTCACATTTTAGATAATCAGTTTTCAACTTGAATTCGCTAGGATCTTAGAAGACTCTTACGCCTTTCTTTTAAAGGAACAAGACACGCTGAAAAATATTTATGAATATACAGTAATTTTAAAAATTAAATTTAGCTTTAAAAAGAAGTAAACGAATCTTTGACCTTTTTAGAGTCTGCAGAAGTTTATTCGCAATTTATTGAAACGCTTTTGTAACTTTTTTTCTCGTTTGCATTTTGTGATAAAACTTTGGCAACTTCAGAATAGTCGTGTGCGAATATTGTCTTTTGATTGGAATGTAAAATAAAAGATCCATTTTGAAAATGGCTCCTACATTTGATCGATGGCTCGAAGCTTTCCGAAAAAAAATGAGCTTTCCGAGGAGAAATCCTCGTATCAACAAAATATAACGGTGTACAAGAAATGGGTTTTTGCCTTTTGAGAAAAGGCATTTATAATAGATTAAATTTGAGGGGGAAAAACGCCTAGCTGAAAGTAAAAATGAATATATGACCCAGAAACCTCATCCTAAAACTGTTCAAACGCAGTGAACTAGAAAGTGAAGTCTCTGATCCTAAAAAAAAATCCGCCGACTCAAAGATTCATTGCATTGGAACTAGGCTTGTGTACCGGCATTGTAAGTATAATCATTCATAAAGATTTTCAGTTAAAAAAAATGTTTAAACCTAAACTCCATCTGGTTTTGTCATGTTACAGAAAGAAAAACAATTTTCAGAAAATTATATCGAAAACACCTAGCTGCTGAAAAATGGAGATTAGTGGTAACACTCAATGAGGAATATTTATATTTAAGTGACTAATAAAAAAAGAACAATTTCTTCTTGACGGGAATAAACGTACGAAATGGCTTCGTCATCGTACGGAAAAGTTCCCGAAGGGATTCCTGATAGTTGCAGGATTTTGTTACAACGGCAAATTAAAAATGAAAAAAGTATCAAGTAAAGCCAAAATTAATTCGCTTTACTATCAGCGGAATATTTTAAAAGTAAATGTTGGAGAAGAAATTCCAGACTTATATGGAAAGGACATTGATAAAGTTGAGATGCACATGAACAATGAATCTAGTCACATGTTTAATTCAACTACTCCTTATTTATCAAAGGAAGAATCAGTAACAGTAATAAAGTACATCCCATTTGATGAACTCCCTGAAAATCACCTGACGCTTCTCCAATGGACTTTTATGCTTTCGATTTATTAAAACGAGCCTTAGAAAAACGGTATCCAACTCTCCTGAGCGGGATTTGGAAAACCGTTCAAAGGAAATGGAATAAAATTCACTTGACATCACTAAAAAAAAGTTTACCTTCATAGAAAATTCGAACCAGAGCTTTTGTCAAGAATCACGGCTATCAGATAGAAACAAATCGCCACAAAAATGCGGCATTCATTAGATAAAACGTAACTAACAAAATCGTTTCCATGAAGTACTTTCCTGTATCATAGTAAAGAACATGCAGTCAACATTTTGCCTAAACTTTTTCTTGACTTTTCCATTTTTTTTCGAGGATGATATCTAACTGCTAAGACCACCTTCATGCGTGAGAGTGCAAAGAGAATTACTTTTCCTTACACTGATAAGTTTGGCTATAAAATTAAAAAAGAATCCCCTTAAAATATAAATCGAGTTCAAACCTGAAAAACCGCATTGACATATTAGGATTGGAAATATGGCTTCCAACGAAGGGTTTTGGGGGTTGAAACCCCCAAAACCCTTCGTTCAAAGACATATTGACTATCCTAGTATTGTCAGTGCAGTTAGTGCTGGAAGTGCGCTTAGTGTGTTAATGCCTAACATGTTATTGCCACCAAAAATCCCCCGGTTCATATCAATCCACACATATATGCACACTAATGTACTAGGATTAGCAATGCTGTTTAAAGTCAGGATTCTAGGGAGTAACCCCTAAAATTTCCTCTTTAGTTGAGCCACGGCCGCTACTAGGTACTGGTTTTGGGGATTAACAGATAGTCCCCCAAGGCTTGCTGCTACAGTACAAAGTGTGTATGAGTATTTGTTCAAAAACTTCAACAACTCTTTTACGCATAAGTGCAATAAATCTGTAACTTTTAAAATTCCATAGAAACCGATCTTTTTAAAAATTGAATTTCTGCAAATTTTGTCTCAATTGCTTTATGTGAAACTAGCAGGATGACCCATCGCCTATAGCATGGAAATCTTGTACAATGAAAATACGATATCTATCGGTTCCAATCAGTACAATAGATAAGACGGGGGCTGCTGACAACCGCAACAAATATAATTAACATTTTTTTACAATTCGTAGATAAAGTGCTACATAATAGCA
Source organism: Octonoba sinensis (assembly GCA_038502835.1). NCBI lineage: Eukaryota > Metazoa > Arthropoda > Arachnida > Araneae > Uloboridae > Octonoba > Octonoba sinensis. The sequence goes on along the minus strand of CM076606.1, from coordinate 6,485,526 downwards.
GTAGGAACGAAGAATTTTGAGTTTCCACTTTACGCAAGGGAGAAAACAATTTTTCTTCCCAACGCGAGATATATTTTTAAATAGTTAAAATGTAAAAGGGTGTTGCTATATGCAAAAGGTAACCTTTGTCCTTTGTCAGAATGGAGGCAATTCATCGCGTCATGTGATAATGATGATCGCTGATTTGTGCACCAAATTTTTAATTGAATTCTACGTGCAGCTCACAAAACGAAATTAGCTATCAAAAATTAGACTAGTTTCAAAGCTTTTTCTGATTATAAACCAAGTAATTTAATCATTGTAAAAGAAATGTATTAATTATTACAATAGTTATAGTGTTTTATTTAGTGTTAATTTTATATAACGTAGAACTTTATTTAGTCCTAGTTTTTAATTACGTAGAACTTTATTTAGTCCTAGTTTTTAATTAGATTATTTTAAATTCATAAAAGAAGTGTTAATTAGTAATTATTTAGGCTTTATAGGCTCCATGGCTAATTCTGTTGTTGATATTTCGTTGTATGTAACGGATTTTACCATTTTTTTCACAATGGAATAAGCCGAGGAGTTTTCGGCACTAACTGGAAATAATAGCGTGATTACTAAAGTAAAGAAAGTATCATTATTATTTAATGAAAAATTCGTTTCTTAAATCTAATTCCTCGAACCGTCAGAAAACAAAGTATTTTTTTTTTTTGACATATCGGCTACTGTCAAAGCTGAAATGAAAAAGAAAGAAGCTTACACAGCAAAAGTTAGGATTTCAACCGAATGCAAGGTAAGTTTTTGTTATTGTTTATTTATCGTAATTTATTTTGACATTTTTTTGTTTCATAGATTTCAGTGCTTATGAAGCTCAAGTTCTTAACGTTCGAAACATTCATTTGAAATAGATGACCCATATGCAACACAGTATGACATCTTTTAAAACTCATCAAAATATTCAAACAAAAACGTAATGTTAAACAAGCGAACTCGAAGTAAAGCGATACTACAGCTTCTTCAGGCCCCGTACAGCGGTGCCCTTTGTTTACATCGCTTACATCGCTATCACGTGACCTATGACGCTGCATGACTTGTCTCCATTAGGGGGTTATCAATACTGAAATGTCGATACCAAAACCCGTAGAGTCCCGCATGATGTTTTTTTTTTTGTTTCTTTATTTATTTTTAGGGTGTGAAATTCCGTTGAACTGAATAGCTGTTTTGTCAGATTACTCCACAATCGGTATGAATGATTTCCCATAATTTGTTATTTTTGATTTTTATCTCATTGGATTCGTTTTCACCGAGTGATTGATATCTTTATTTAAATAACAAAGTTACAAAACAAAAGAGAAAGGGGGGAGGGTAGAAAAAAATGGAAAGAACGTCACGCTAGTTGTCTAAAGGTGGGTGTCTGACACAGAGAGCTGGAGAGGAGCGTGGGGCAGGAGCGCGGAACAGAGGAGCAACGAATTTTTCTCGAAACTGGGGCGGAGCCAGATCAAAGAAAGTTGTAGTGCTCCGCTGCTCCAATTTGTTTAACTTTTTAAAATTCCTAAAAAATAAAAATAATTAATTAATTTGCAAAAGAGAGATAAACAATGTAATCTGTCAAAATATTTCGGAGTAAGTATTTAGACGTTGGAGTGGGGATGGAGTGGAGCAACTCAAAACAGTGGCTGTTCCACATCCCTGGTTTTAAAACATTTCCTTTAAAAATCAGTGAAACCTCTTGAAACCATTTTTCTAAAATATGTCTATTGTTAACAATAAATAAGCCAGCTTCTCCCAAAAGTAAAACACATCTTAAGAAACGTTTCAGCGAGCATAGATGAATGTTCACCATTTCTAACCATGTCTAATGTTTTCAACAACGTTAACTAAATGCCATTCTTAGTTTCAATTCAAGAGAGAATCCGGCTCCGGGTAAAAATATTCTTCCTTTTGGACATCGGCCAAAAATAGTTTGAGAGGAAATTCTTCTCTTGATTAGATCTGTCGATAAAAATAAAAGATATCCCTTCACAGTAATGTGGTTCAAATTTGGACTACATCCGTAGGTATAATTTATTTTTAGAACTTCAGGAGCTATTAATGATTTTGGTACAAAAAGCTATTAGATATGCTCTTAAGTCAGTAATGTCGAATTTCGGGGGTGGGGGAGGACCTTAAAAAAGTGGCTGATCCAGAGCTGAAAAATAGTAGGAAACGTTTCAATTATGAGAGATTTATTATACGATTTGTCTAAAATCTCAAACTGACATTATATTGGCACTGTAATCGCCTTTTCATTCACGTTGTATTTTGTTAAAAAAAATATTTTTACGTTTCTTTCCGGGTCTGAATATTACGCAGTATAATCATCCAGAGCGCGGTCGTGACCGACCTGTTTGATGACCAGAGAAGGAAGCACGCTATTAAACATTGAAGATGGTCCCTCAATAATGAGTCTACGGAAAGAAGTTTGATTATTTCGTTTACTAGCGATTTTCAACTTAGCAAGTTTTCAAAGGTATATATGACTGGTAGACAAAGAAAAGTAAATACTGATAAAATAAATTGGTCTAGTTCATGATGCAGATTTTTGATTTCTATTGTTTCGTAAATTTCTATTTTCATACGCTCAAAGAGTTATTTCAAATCCGTAAAAGAACATTTAGAAATCATATTGTTAATGGCAGTAGTACACTAGGCGATAACAATACAAATATATCTTTTATAGATTGTCCTAAAAATTTCAAAATAGTTAGCATACGATTAAAATTTCGCCAGCTGTGAAGTAATCAAGTAACTATGGTTGCAATTTATTTAATAAATACATAATTAGTGACGCGATGGTAAATTTAATCCGTCAATTTATAATGTGTCGTAAATCAGTAAATTAAACTGATTCAATATTTTTAAAGCAGAAATCTTATACATTTAAAAGTAGAAATTAAGAACATCGACTCATACTTTGTAGAGAAAAATCATATAAAAGCAATGAAGTAAAACAGCAGCAGGAAAATTTAATTAAAACAGAGTACAATAAAGCCTGTGTAAGTTGACCACTTGCGGTGCAGAACTTTTTTGGTCAACTTAGATATGTGGTTAGCTTATAGAGGGTGAGGTAGAGGTTGAAGGGCTAATTCCGTTTCTGACAAAAGCGGTCAACTGAGACAGGTGGTCAAATTACAAAGGTGGTCGACTTAGACAGGTGGTCAAATTACAAAGGTGGTCAACTGAGACAGGTGGTCAAATTGCAAAGGTGGTCAACTAAGACAGGTGGTCAAATTACAAAGGTGGTCAACTTAGACAGGTGGTCAAATTACAAAGGTGGTCAACAAAGACATTTGGTCAAATTACAAAGGTGGTCGACTGAGACAGGCGGTCAAATTACAAAGGTGGTCGACTGAGACAGGTGGTCAAATTGCAAAGGTGGTCAACTGAGACAGGTGGTCAAATTACAAAGGTGGTCAACTGAGACAGGTGGTCAAATTACAAAGGTGGTCGACTTAGAAAGGTGGTCAAATTACAAAGGTGGTCAACAAAGACAGGTGGTCAAATTACAAAGGTGGTAAACCCTTTTAAAAAGGTTTTAATGTACTTTTTATTTGTTCCTCCGATCAACGGCTCTGGAAATACGTGATGTGTCACCAGAACTTCTAAAAAAAATTATGTTAAGTGCAATGCTAGCACAAGTTTCTAATGAGAGAAAAAGCAAACTAATATTTAAAATTCTGAATTACGTATACATTTTAAGTGCACTGTCGTGATACGCAAAATCAATGCGAAAATATTTTATTCAACATTCATCAAATTTTATACAGAAATAAATAAATAAACAATAATAATAATTGCATAGCGAAGCTCAGAAAATTAAAACCTTTCGCTCAAAAGACAGTTTTTTTTCACAGGAAGTATTTTCGTTCCTTTAATAAAATTGTCGTAACGAGGAAAGTTATTGACAATTATTTATAAATCAGTTTAAAATATAGGGATTGACGACACGGACAAAATCACCTAGTCGGGACTGGAACTCGATACCAGGCTGACACTGATTTTCTTTCAATTTCATTTATAACTATTGAGCCACACCGTCTATCTTATGCGGAACTAAATCTTGTTGAAGCATAGAACAATCAACAAATCACAGGCATTCAAAGAAATTAGGAGGTCAAGTGCAAAAGATTCTATCAAGAAAAAAGCCAAAGAATATTATTTAACCTTATAATGATAACTTCCCTCAAATAAATTTCTCTGAAGAATGTAAAATATTTTGGTCAGCTGAGTAAATTCTTTGTAATAAAAATCTATGTATTTATAAATCTAATGATGGTGTTATAGGAACCAATGAAATCGTAACGGCTAACAACGCAGCCAATCAGAAGCGAGAGCATTTCAATGGTGCTCACGTTTATTGTTCAAATTAATTTTGTAGTTATCTTGAGTGCCACCTCGATATTTGTGTTTTTCTTTTATTTGATTTCTCTAAGCTACTTTTACAGTTTCATACCTAGAGTGGCAACACTATTGGAAATGTTTTAATGACTGAGACTTTTATTGGTACTTTTTCTCATGCATTCTTTTTTTATTATTTGATACGGAAAACATTACATTTCTTTAAGCTTCAAAGGGATTTCTTTGTCCACAAATATAAAAACGTCTTTACACAAATCTTAAAATATGCAAAAAGGGTTTGAGTACTTAAATTCGTCCTGTCCTCACCAAGAGTCATAATAATAACAAATCGTAATAAATATTTGAAATCAAAACACGCCTAACATAAAATAAATTACCATTGGACTGGACATTAGTAGGTCTTAGCTAATATATAAATATAGGGGGAATAGTAGGACTTTTATTAGTATACAACAGCATAAAATTTTGTTTTGATTCAACATTTAATATTGCAACATGAGCATCAAATTCTGAAAAAGGCTTATATAACTTGATCTTTAGACTTAACTAATTTTGGATGGAATTAACTACACCATATGTAACGTAGTTGAAATGTTATTACATATAAGTGTTCCTGCAAACAGAGGAAATATTTTACCATTCCACTTTGCCTCACTGTTTATCAATGTTTTCCACTTTGCCCCACATTCCCCTACCCCAAAAAACAGTATCTTACGTACGAATCAATAGTTTCTTTAAATGGATGAAAAGCTGATTATTGCGCAACAATAAATAAACAAGACACATCGTTACTCTTTTGAAGCTGAAACAACACTTTAAGAAGCTAAATCAGTTCGAATAGTTGACAACTGTACCGACAACTTAACTGGAGACGAAAGCTAATGACAGCAGTTGTTACAAAGGTACTAGAGAATAAAAAAAAAGCATTGATAGAAGAAAAGTGAAAACTGTTTTTCTTCACTTCAATTCTGATAAATCTTTTAAAATACTCGCATGTTTCTTAACAATTAAACTTCTGCAGAGAAAAAATTGATACTGTGGAAAGGATTCTATAGTCATGTGAGAGCAAATATCTATTATTTATATTCTTATTTAGATTTAATGCATAAACTGTGACTTTAACGATCTAGACAGCGCGGTTAAGCTGTACATATAAGATTGTGAAATTAAACCTTTTTAGTTCAGCAGGAAATTGTAGTCGGGGTTTCTTGGGTTGGTTCCCTATTCAGGTTTTCTTTTTGCGTGCAATTCATATACAGTTATCAAAGCTTCTTACTAACTTTATTTACCCACCATATATACATGAATTAAACTTATAAATTAATTTCAAATATAGTTCAAAAATTTCTGATTTCACCGATTAATAAAATAACTGGTGGTTTAAAATGTTAACAAGTAATCAGCTTCGTATTCCGTAATTCGTATTCAGCTAGTGAACATTCAAGTGTCCACCAATTATAAATTCATGTTTGATTTGTAATAAAAAAATAAACTTTTTAATGAATTTCGAAAAAGTTTAAATAAATCTTAAGAACCTGTCTGTTATAAATGTCTATATTTAGCATACATAAAGTATTTTTTAATCTTATATTCTATCCTAAAGCAGAGGATTTTAGAGGCACGTATGCAATTTTACTAATCGCTAGCTGAGGTGAAACTGAGAATTAAATTTTAGTAAAACTGAATATGCAATCGAAGACAAATGAAAGGAAAAAGAAGCGGAATGACTTAATAGAGTGAGATTAAAAAAGGAACTATTAAAACAGTAAACAACTATAGATCGAGTGATGCTGTTTTTTTTTTTGCTAATTTCATTATGCTCATTCAATATATACATATTTTCTTCCAGTTATTTCAGCCGCTGGACTATCAGCCAGTTCTAACAGGATTCTTGCCAACAGCGCGTTCAACGAAACGTTTTACTTATTTGCTTAGAACACATACCTTCACTACTACCTTGGTTCGTCCATATAACCAATTTGTCTAACTTGATCGTCTGGTCAATGATTAACAAACGAGTGGTCTACCGTCTATCAGCCACGTTTACTGCAAATGGGGTAAATTTTGGTGTGATCTCATGTGGTGCGGACTGGGTCACGCTAACTCTCCACCAATCCGCTTCCGGCGGATGTGAGGCTTTCTTTGTACAGACTCTGCGGCACTGGGACAATAAAGCAGGTTGGAAACGCTCGCCAGTCCGGTCCCTATGGCTGAAACTGGTTGTTAAACTGTCTGAGAGTTTGATGTACTCAAAACACTGATGTCTTTCTGTTCCATAAGTTTCAGAAACTCCCTAACATTAACTCATTGATTACATACAGGGCTTTAAACTATCTTGTTTTTCATGATGGTACGTGTTTCTTACATACATTGTCGTGTAAATAAACAAATGTGTATGTCACCTAAAAAAATCTTGCGACGTTTTTATATTTTTAGCTATTATTTCGTAAATTATGATTTTATGAATAAGTTTTTGCTGCATATAATTTTTGACCAAACAAATAGATTTGATCAAAAATTATATGTAGCAAAAACTGTCAAAAATCCTTTCACACAAAAATATTTTTCTTCTTTTTACGTAAAAAAAATCTGTTCACGTCGAAAAATATTGTACATCTTTTTCTTTCTGCATCTATCTTTCTTTATGTTCTTAACCATTATTTCGCATATAAGTTTCAAAAATATCAATGATTTTTTACATAAAGTCGGAACTTCTTTCTGTTCTCTTTTTATCTTATAAAAAATGAATTTTCTAGACACATTGCGAAGACATTTCCATCATAATAAATCACAGCTTTTGTATTGTTCCCTTAGTGGTTATGTCCCAATCAAGTACACGTACTGTATTTATTACATTTCTGCTGAATGAAGTTCTAACGACTATCAGTTTTCAATGCACATATAAAATGGTAATTCAAATAGAATTCAAAAAGGGAAATTACGCTAGCTGTATCAATGTTTTGTGTAATTTATGATGGCATAATAAAAGAAGGACTTGTTTTTAGTTTCTTTTGCATAATATTTGTTTGTTTGTGTGAAAATGTTAAATATTGCGTGTTTTGCGAGTGCTTACACACACAAGCACTTAGACACATGTGCCATATGCACAGATGTATATATAAATAGATAGATTTATTGATTGATGGAAAGATAATCTGAAAGTTGGGTGTAAACAGTCCGCAATGCGTTAACATCCAAACTACATTTAAATATTCTATATTTATGACAAAATAAGAAAATGAATTAATAAATAAAAACGATTTTCTCATTAGAAAGTTTCTGAACTAATTTTTTTTCTGAGCTAGACCGAAAATTATCGCCTGACTTGTCTTGTGAAAGATGAAATACTTCATAATTTAGAAGCAATTCTGACCCGGTTCCCAAGTTTATGATCCTTGAATACGGAATGGATTTTTGAAGCATTTGAGACGTATTAGTTCAATGTCCTTTCTCTCACTTTGAAACAATGCCAAAAGGGCAAAGAAGCATTGAAGTAAAAAAATTTTTTTAGGGAACAGTTGGAATTATAGAAAATATAATTTTTCTGTGAGGTGTACTTCTCCACTTATGATAAGAAATCACGATCCATATGATGATAAAACTTTCTTTAATTGTTTCTTAAGAATTGTAGTCCACAGTTCCAGCAAAGAACGTAGTACATTAATTTCTTATGATTTCACGTTGTCCTTATTTTTCAATTAAATATTATATCTTTAGTATAGATTAGATTTTGCCTTTCTAGGAAATATAGTAAACGTAAAAAAGAAGAAAGAAAGAAAAAATAGCTCTTTTTTTTGTTTTGTTAATTCACATTATATTGAAGATGATTACTTTTAATCCAAATCTTTCTTTTCTTTTCGTTCATTACATTCTTCGGAAGTTATTCCACACGAAATTTGGAACCATTCCAAATGAAGTGACGTGGTCGGAAATAACTGCCAACTTTTGCTAAACATTCAGGAGATAGCTAAAAGACTCGAAGTACACCTGTTTCCTGTCAGCCGTTAAGTTCTTTCCCTTTTCCAAAAAGTTTTCATGAAATCAGGCACGGATTATCATGAATCGTGAAAATCGGTCTTCGTTGCTAAGTGAGGTGAAGTCATATTGTCCATCGAGATTGAGACAAGTTGAAACCAGAGTGACTAGGTACGGAGGACACCAGGAACTGGAGAGGAAAACTGATTCAGGCGGATTTCGCATTCGATCTGATGAGAATGACGCGCCCATTCGCAGACAGTGGTTTGCACCGGACTACAGGCCAGACCTTCAAGTTGCACTCATTCTTCCAGGACTACTTTTAGGTAGGGAAACTAACGTATTTTTGCTTTCTTTTTAGCGCGGATGCATTTTAACAAAACTTTTTTTTAACATGTCAACAATGATTCAGTTCTTGTTTAATTTACTATTATTTAAAATAACATGTTAATAAACACGATACTTGGCTACATTGCATGCATTTAACCCCTGGTTAAACGCATGCTGGTTAATTTTTTTTTAACTGGTTTATTTTTTTGCCATAAATGTTCCTAAAAAAGCATATTTTTTTGTTGTATTAATTAAAGTCCTAAGGGGCCGTTCATAAAAGACGTTAAGGTTTTTCCCCGTATATTTGACCCCCCTCCTCCCCTTTGTCACAATATGTCACACTTCAGCGGACCCCCCTCCCCCCTTTGTCACGCTATGTTGCATAATGCATAATGTCACATTTCTTGTTACCCCCTCCCCTGCCCTTGTCACAATTTCATGAACCCCCTCCCCCCCCTCGAAGCGTGACATCATTTATGAATGATCCCTAACTTGGTATAAAAGGAAAATGAAAGAATTTTTTAAAATTTTCATAAATAATAAATTTAAGCATTTTTTTTATTTTATGACTTTGAAACACAAATGCCCTTAATGACTATCTTTCAATCTATTAAAAAGTATGGGCAACTCAAAGCAAGAACGGCGGAAATTTCAATGGCTGTACGCTGTACCGGCAAACCAGTTGGAGCCAACTTTGGGTACCCCGTACGCCGTACGGGCAAGCCAGTTAAGGGGTTAAACCAAATATTTGGCACACAATTTTGTTAACGCAAAAGTTACTGCATTAAGCTTTTGCCTTTCAAACTTATATTCTTGCAACCTATTTCATTTTAAAGTAAATAATATTTATCAAAAATATTTATCTTTGAGGTATTAATTATATTCCCAGTCACGTATATAATTTTCTTACTCTAACTTAGTCGACAGATAACCAATATATTTTACAGTTGTGATTATGCGCATACCGGCATCAAAAAGAAATGCTCACAAAAACGTATTAATAATTATATTAGTCATAATGGTAGATTAAAATAACTTGCTCAAAAATGAACAGCACACAAAGCCAATGATAAGATGTGGGAGCATATAGGACAATATATGGCTTTTGATACTTTTGAGCGAAAGTATTCTCAAAACATTTCACTATCCCGTGATTTTTTTCAACTACAAATTTCCTTGTTCAGGTTTTGTGTGTAGCCACTATAAAGTATTTTGTTTAAAAAAAAAATGTAGCATAATCTGTTTTAAAATTTTAGAAAAAAACAAAGAGGGAAAAAAAATTACATCTCTTTGAGTTCTTAATAGAATCATTAAAAGCATACTAAAATTATACTCTCTTTTCTTCCTTTCTTTTTTAACGCCATCGAAAAAATAAATAAATAAAATAGCCTGTTTGCGAATTTAGAATATTAGCTGATATAAAAATGTTAACAAGATAAAAAATCTATGTGCTAGTTTAAAGCTACCAGTAGTAACCATGCCAATTATTTATTCAAAAAGAAGTTACTTAAGTGTTTTCTGACGGACCTTCTCAATAGCCCCGTTAGAGCAATGGTTCAAAAGGTAACGTCTTTCCGCTTCTCTCCCAGGAATGTTGACACAAATACGATTCGTTAGATTCCAAACTGTAAATTATTTTATTTTAGTGAGCTCGGACTATGGGAGGGTAAGATAGGCAACGATACATTATTCGTAGAGACAATGTAAAATAACAAGTTTTCATTGAGTTTGCAAGGGCACAAGAACTGGAGAGGTGCACTTTTACAGAACTCTACGATAAATGAACAATTGTCGTTTCATCTTATTAATCTCATTATTGAAAAGGTACTACTGTTTGATTTAATACAAGATCCTAAATTACAAGAAAAAAAAATTCGGTGTTTTGCTGAAAAAGAAATTCCAAATCATGCGAAAATATGTTCGTACTAAAACCGGTATTGGGTTTAAATAGAAACAGTTAGGCAAGTGCGAGCTTTTTTAGAAAAAAATTCTGCTACATGCACATTTGCGAGTTACAAATGTCACAAACTAGAGTTCGCCCCTATAAATTATACACTGCAATTTACAATAGTTCTTCGATACCAAGGGCTGTAATGACTGCCATGATTGCTACAGTACGACATTTAAGTACTAAATCAAAACTATTTGGGTACTACATACAATTTTGTCTGGACAAGGGCTTATTTAATCCCTATTTTGAAGAAAACTGCATTTCTAATAGCTACTTGCAAAATTTTCGAGTATCAATCCATCCCTGTGTTTTTAATTATCATTATTATTGAAGAAGAGGAGTTCCAAAATATTATTCGATTTCTCTGAAGAAAGGTCTCAAACTAGCCCAGCACAGAATTTCGGGACAAAACGCAGGACAAATAGTAATTGGAGACTGAGTAACGAAATAGTGACAATACTGTTAGAGTAAGGGACCAAATGGCGATCCTGTCGATATCTAAATTGAAATTGACTACTACTACCCAGTTTTATGAACAAGATAAGATATATTGGGTATTCTTGGGCTCATCCAAACTAAAGTACCGGGTGGTTATAATTAAACTTTTCCTATTCTGGGCTATCCTACAGCTAAAACCGTTCAACGGATCGACACCAATATTGGTATGTGGACTATATACAAGATGCGCTCAAGGAATCATGAAAAAAAGGTCTAAAAATGGCCACTAGGGGCGCTATTTAGCCTTATAACAGGGTTTTAACGTAGAAAGTGACCACTAAGGAATAAAAATAATAATATCAACAATTATTGTGCACTTTTCCGTCCATATCTATCATCTGGAAATATAAAATGGAAGTAAAGAAAGCTATAACAGTTTATCTGTGTGGCAAAAGTGTAGGTGAAATGAATATTTTTTCTCCTTTCATAAATACTGATATCATTATTTTTATGCCGTACTGGTCATTTCCAACGTTAAAAGCCTGTTATAAGGCTGAACAGCGCCCCTAGCGGCCATTTCTTGAAGTTTTTTTTTCATGATTCCTTGAGCGCATCTCGTATATAGTCCACATACCAATTTTGGTGTCCATCCGTTGAAAGGTTTTAGATGTAGTATGCCCTAAATTGGAGAAGTTTAATTATAACCACCAGGTATTAAACAAATGACCGCTCATGATGACATCTGTTATGCTTTGCAACTTTGTCTTCGTCTTGATCGTCGCGGAAACGATACCTATGTTTCTGTGGCAGTATTACGGCAGCGGTAATCCACTCGTTATAAAGAAAGGGAAAAAATGTCGCTAATTTATTTTTCTTGTATCATCATCATCACTTATATTTTCGATGGGCGATCAGTCCCCGTAGGGTCCTTTTACGCGGATCTCCTTGTGAGCGTGCATCTGTGGGAGCTAGTTTAAATTTGCCCGAAGGCTAACTTCTTGTCTCCGAAGGGCAAAAGGGGAGTCCGCATCTCGGATGGTTAAAATAAAGATTAGTAATAATTAGACAATTACTATCAAGATATTTTTTTTTTTTAATATAATTTTTTTTTTAAATTTTTTGGATTTTTTTTAAAAAAACTTGTACGTATATATATTTTTAATATTAACAAGAAGTTCCGTCTAGAACTATACGAGCCTACTTTCCCGTATACACCAAATTCAAATTTATAATCTAGCTATCTCTTTCTCTCTCTTTCTTATTTATCTTTAGTTCTAATTATTGAAAATATACCTTTTTCAACGGATAATACATATTCATTCACTCACTCATTCATTCTTTCATTTATTCAGCCATGCATTTATTCATTCATTCGTTACCTCATTCAAGTGTTTATTCATTCATTTACGCATTCATGTATTTATTCACTCATTTATTTATATTTTCATTTATTCAATAATTTATTCATTCATTCTTTTCCTCATTCATTTATTCATTGATTTATTCTTTCACTCTTTAATTTATTCATTCATTCATTATTTCACTCATTGAGTCACTGAGAAATATCCTTGAAAATCCCGATCAAAAAATTTCATAGCAAAATAGGCTCGTAAGTTCTGGATAAACTTTCTATTTCTACATGTTCTACGTTATAAGAGCTTTCCGATAAAGTTTGTTCCAAGCAAATCGGTCCGTTAGATCAGGAATTATATAGGGTTGAAATTTCCCCGTAAGCTCTGTGTTAATTTTTTGAACTGTTCAAAAATGAACAAAAACTGTTCAAATCAATATTTCACGCCGAGAAATCCTTTCAATAAGCTTGCAATAGGAACTTGGCTCTTGCCCAGAGTTTACAGAATTTGCTTCAATTTTGTCCATAGGCGCTAATGTTAAAATCTTTTGAACTGTTCAAAATTAAACAAAAAATTGTTCAAATCAAAAAGTAAAATATAGAAATGAGATGTCCTCGCCGAGATCTTTCGAATGCAAAAAGAATTTTTCCAATCGGACAATTCGTTCAAAAGTTATTAGGGGGGGACAGACCGACAGACCGACAGACAGACCGACAGACAGACAGACCGACAGACACACTTTTTCCCCATCTCAATACCCTACTTTCAAATTTTTTATTTTTCAATCTTTATTTAATTACTTCACTTATTTTTGACTTTTCTTGATTTTTAACGATATTTTCACGATACATTAAGCCTTCTTTCATGCTTTATCATTATTTTTTTTTACTTTTACGGGAAAGTAGGCTAAAAATTAAATGAAGCAAAAGAGCCTCTATCACGCATAGTTACATTGAAGAATGCATGTGATTGAGGATTTGGGAGAGGGCTGTTCTTTGTACTTAGCGAGTCGTAGTCTAAGAACAGGTCTTGCAGGGGTGGGGATACTTTTGGGTTAAGTTTCTATATTGGGTTTGGAAGCGTACAGTTTCATTTGGGTGATTTCGGAAGCTGTCGTAAAGCTTTTGAGTATTTTTGATAATGTGTCTGGAGATGGAATCGATTGATAGTTGTTTGTTCAGTGCCTTATTCTTTTCGAACCAACCGGCATTACCGATCTGGAGGAGGGTTTTGTTTTGCAGAATTTGGATTTCGTTTATAGTAGTACGCGCCCATACTGTGAACCCGTAAAGAATGGTGGGCCTAAGAACTTGTTTAAAAATCAACATCTTATTTTTAAGAGATAATTTGCTGAAGCGCCCTATTAAGGGGCGGAGGAGATGGATCTTATGCTTAGCATTATCTAATTTTTTAACAATATGCTTATTGAAGTATAAACAGGAGTCAAGAGTGCTTCCTAGGTAATTTGCTTGGTGTTTATAATTAAGAGTACTATTTTTGAGTACTAGGGTTTCTGGGCTTTTTTTCTTTTTGTTTTTTTTTAATAAAATTGCTATGGATTTAGTGGGGTTTAGGGCAAGCCGCCAGTCGTCACACCATTTTTCAATCTTATTTAAGTGGTCCTGGGCATACTTCTTTACAAGTGTTCGTTTCTTTTGCTTGGCTATAATGGCCGCGTGGTCGGCAAAGAGGGCGGTCATTGTTTTTTCATGGGTTGGGAAATCGGCTAGAAAAACGTTGAAGTGTGATGGTGATAAAATCGCGCCCTGTGGGACGCCACTTCCAATGTACTTTGTGGTGGAGGTTTCATTGCCAATTTTTACCTGGAAAGTGCGGTTTTCAAGGTAATTCTTTATTAACTTAGTTAGATAGATTGGGAAATTGTACTTTATCAGTTTAAAGAGCAGTCCCTCATACCATATTTTGTCGAAAGCTTTTTGAATGTCTAAAAAAATTCCAATAGTTTGTTTTCCATGATTAAATCCTTCAGTTAAAGAGTTTATTACTCTAACAAGTTGGTGGATGATACTGTGCTTCTCACGTAAACCATACTCTTCAGGGGGGAGGATGTTGTTTTCTTCAATATGCCTTTGCAGTCTAACTTTGATTATTTTCTCGTAAATTTATTTTTCTTGTAACATTTCTAAAGCTTAATAACTCATATGTAGGGAGCCCCTGCGATACAGATTGGTAGTACTAAAGTGAAACTGTTTTTATCTTCGCAGGGGTCTGTCTACTAAACATATGCCCTTGAAACTGTGTATACTTCTAAATCTACGGATCTATTATTAGAAAAGAGTTGAAGTGTTTACTACTGGGTGAGAAGGGAGAATGAGGAACAAATTAGAAGCAAAAGAGTTTTCTTTTCACAGATTTTTTTAAACATGTTTAAAGCGTACGGTAGCGTTTTCAAAAGCTTTTTGGTTTTTCAACAATTACAGCAGCTTGGCCGCAACATGACGACCAAAATTGCAATTGATAGAGAAGAAAGAAGACGTCACTTACTGGTAAAAGTTTGAACTATTCTTTCCGTGATGCAGATTTCTTTTTTCCATAAAAGTACATCTTTCAATGACATATTTCTAGTAGAAAGAGCTCTCTGTAGGTCTATACTTTAATTTTAAGCACTCTATATCTCTGAAAAACGTTTTTGTTAATAAGCTTTTTTTTCTTCTTTTTCTTAGGTGGATAGGAAAAATATTTTAAACGCGTGGAGAAAAAAGTTAGCTCTGTTAAACGGTTACTTTAACTTTAATACGCTCCAGGCTGTTCACATGCAGAAATGTTTTTTTTTTGTTCGATAAATGTTACTCTTCAATACGTGAATTAATTTCATTTAATTGCATTATGTGCAATTTGTTTAATTTTTGTTATTTTATTGATTTAAAGTTGAGCAGGTTATTGGTGTTACTTAATTTTATATTGTTAATTTCATTAAATAATTATTTCTTGAAAAGGAGCTTTTTTGTTCCCCTTAGTCTGAAATGATTGTGCTTTCATTTAATATAACGCTCTTGTATATGTTTAGTTTATTTTTCTGGTGGGAGCGGACTTATATAATTATTGCTTAGTTTTTATTTAATAAACATGTATTTGAATTTTACTACTTTAAGTCAATCTGGGAGCTGATACAGAAAACAAGGGGGGATAGGGGGAAATTACCCCCTCCCGGCCCGCTGAAAGTCAGGTATTCTTAACCCTATCGCTGTGTCGTATAGAAATCCTATTGAAATATGCCCTGTTAGACCTGGGGTCAACATAAATCCCATGCTATAATTTGCAATAATATCGTGGTTTAATTATTTTTGCAGTTAATTCTGCATTATTCGAGTTACATTGAAAGTAATCAATACTTATTCTGAAGTTTTCTTGATTCATTTTATTTACTTTGAAATCGGCCAGTTGTTTTCCGACATAAACTTCTGTTTTTGAATACCAGTTGTAAGTTCTGGTGTTCTTATTAGATCATCGTGATAGACTTAGAGGTTAAAAAAATAAGGAATTAAAATTTTATACTTTTCCCCTTTGAATAAATTTTTAGGGAAGATGGTGAAATTAGACAGAAAGTGCCCTACCCCTCCGTGAACAAATATCCTGTATCTGCACCAGATTTAATCTAGCGAATATTTACTTAAATCTCGCTGTTTTGGATAAGTATCTAGTTTTAAAGAAAAAAAAGTGTTGCTTTGGTTTTGCCAAATTGAAATGTTTCTGGTTTATATCAAATTAATCTCATTAATTATTACCAGAGGCGACGTTGTGCGGGCATTGCTAGTACTACTAAATCTGATTTGCCAGGATGTATATTATAATCTTCTTAGGTGCAAGAAACGACCCGATTTGGATAGATTATTACATTAATTTTGACTGCGCCTCAATTTGATAAATACGTTTTGCACATTTTGGGATTGTAAACTTAATTAGCAAAAGCTTATTAATCTATAAACGTTTCACGGTACTAAGTGCTTCATTCCGGCAGCCGAAATTCTTTTTTTGGAAATGGAAAAGTTAATACCTTGTTCATTCTTTACATTCGAATGCAATCGGTTTTATATTTTTTTTTCTCCGCAGAGATACGAGTAGAAAATATACACTACGCATTTTAATTATTATTTAAAGTAACATAATATCACTTTTTCATACTTGCAAAACAGTTACAAAAATAAATTAATAAATAAATAAACAAAAATGCAAATAAAAAATGAGAACCATGTATTTTTTGTAATATTTTGTTTTGATAATATTTCGATGTTTTGTGCCAGAAATTCGATAGAATGAGAAAACTGCTTTTCCAAAACAGTTGTGACAGTTGAAATGTTGATTTTAATTAGTTCTTTCTTTGCGGTTGAAAATTTTTGAGAATAATTTGGAGGAGACTATTTTTTAAGCAAGAAGCGGAGACAAATATGAACAGCCAATGGAATACGTTTAACATTTAGTACTACCAAAGATGTCTTTCATAAATCTGCTCTTTCCGGATGTCTTCCCTTCAGTTACTTTTTCCGCTCACCTGCGTCATAAACCTCGGCTTGTCTATAAAAAACTTTCTTGACATAACTTCAGAGAGACCAAACGTTATGTACAGTAAGGTGGGCCGAAAAAGTGCATTTTTTAAAAAAATGGCAATACCACGAAAAAGCTTCGAATTGGGAAGACTAAAGAGGGGTAAAATAAATAAACAAATAAAATCAGTTTATATCTTCCATGTGTGCTCTTAAGTTTGTTGAGATTTGGAAAATTAACATTTTTAAGGTCATTTTTAATTTTTTTAAATTGCCCTCTTCCTCAACGCAGAAGCTGAAATTCTTATGTATTAGAGCAACGGAACATATTGTTTAAATTTAATGGAAACCCATACATATCTTTCGAGGCCGAGTTGCTTAAAAGTTAATATATTTTTTTAAGTACAAATAAAGGTGGATCATTCAATTACTAACAGCTACTTTGCGTTTTTTAGACTACTTTCCCGTAAAAGTATAAAATTTATTTCATTTCTATAGTAATTTTCTTTCTTTTGAAATTTGCTTTGAAGGATTTTGAAATTATAGAAACATTATGAAACAAGTTTAAAATATTGAGTTTTTAAGCAAATTTTTCTAAAAATTACATTATAAAAAAAAAGAAGTAATGCTTAAAGTATCTAATATGTTTTTACTACTTATTAATCCGTAAACACTTGCCTCATAGCTCTAACTACTACGTTGTTTACAATTCAACCGCGGAATTTCTGAAATTAGCTTTACTTTAATTCACTATAAAGAACTCGCGTGAAGTAAAGAAAATGATGGAGGATTAATATTTTAATTGTTAAATTTAAAGAATATTAGAAGGAATTTCAAAAAAATAGCTTCGAGGTGCAAACCATCAAGATATGATATGATAGAATTTTGTGCCAGTTTTCGTAATCGTACGTTGCGTAGATTTTGCTGTAGAGGGTATATAAACATGGGCGTTGCCAACTTGAAAGTTCATCAAATTTTCATTTTACATATATAGATAATAAAATTTCGCATACACCACTTCGTAGAATATGGAGTTCGGTGTGGATGTGAACTTCCTTTGCCTGGTATCAAAACATATTGAGAAAAAGAGTTCATCGCTCTGGTTTCGTTATTTAAAACTTTTTGTATGCTTTTCGATTTATTCAAAGCGATAAAACTAAGTTATTGGCAGAACAAGGTGATGCATCAGCTGATACTTTTAATTTTTTCTGTTTCAAAAAGTGACTGGTAGTAGTTATGTTTTCTGATTTTTTTTTTCTTAACGGTTTTTACGTCTACTGGTAATTTAAAAAAAAAACACATTTTAGTTTGATAATACTATTTCTACAGAAAGAAAAAAATAAGTACTCTTTCTCAATGATTTTTCTATTGCCATTTACATGTTACTTTTTGAATCCCTAAGGCTTTTTTCTTGAAATAATTCTTATTTTTTGCAATCAGTAATAAACATTTAATAAAACTGTGCCCAATATTTAAAACTATTAATTTTTTAAAACATATTACAATTGCTACACCAGTACAAAAAAAAAGTTATTAACGTTTTCATATTTTTATTTTTATTTATTTAGTATTTATTTATTTATAATTGTTTTGTAACGTAGGTAATCGAAGCATATTTTCTAAGACATACATTGCGAACTGAACGAGCTGGTTTTTAGAGGTGACTATAGGAAAAAAAGAATTTTCGAAATGTATCCAAAAATATTTTTAAATGTTAAGATTTAAAAAAAAGTCTTTGAATTTTTTAAACTTTTTAGCTTTGAATGAGTCTTTCGATAAGCAAATTGACCGTAAACGATAGCCGGTTAATTGATAGTAAATAAATTTTAATGAGTATTATTTTTATTACTACAATTTCACCAATTCACTATTCTTTTTGTTTAGAATTTTAGTTTTCCCTGAATCAGTAAAATAAGTTACAGATTTTTGCGAACTTATTTTTCTCCTCTTTATTTCCCAAAGATTTTTTTCTTTTAACTAATATTTCCAATTCATATTCACTAAAACTTAAAAACGCAAATCCCTTTTGATTGTATAAATTATAGAGAGAAAAAGTTGCCTTTCTGAGGAAATGAGCACTCAAATATTTGAGCGCATGTTTTGTAGAAAGCGACAGATTATTTAGCATTAGAGGAAATAGGATATGAACCTCGAAGAAATAGTTGATGTCCTGGTAATAACCAAATGCTTATGTTTTGTGTATTATAATTTATAATTAATGCGAGTTCATTATTAATACTACTGTTATTTTGTTCTAAATCATCCTAAATTTACAAGCATTTCTTCAGTTTTCTGCTTATTTTGAAAGGCATCACTATTTATTATTATAATTTGGGTTCAATAATAAGGGACGTTTCTTAGTGATCCAATAAACCAGGAAATCAAAATATCTAGGTTAGCGATGGTCCCGAGCATTCCGAATGTTTATTTCTCTACTACAGCGACGACTCTTACTCTAGTGTTTTTCAGAAGGTGAAAGAACGAGGAATCCTTTTAAATACTTTTAAAAATTAATTTTTTTTCTTCATTATCTTGTTTATTTAATTCATGTTGAGTATACCATGAGCTTTTTGAATTTTCTTATTCATTATTTCAATGATTTTTTGATAGACCAGTTTTTTTTTGCGAACCGTCTGTAGAGTGCAAAAAAAAAAAAAATAGTTTATTGAGATGAATTATTTCAAGTTTTGCGTTAAAAATAAACTAATATAGTTATGATGCAACTTTAAAAAGTTTTAAAAAATAAATTTAATTTTTTTTATTACATTTTTTGTGACGTTGTATAATAGTAGAAGTAAGAAAACTTATTTTGAATCAGCTTTTCTAGAGAAACAAGAATCTAAAATGGCACATTTTTTACATTCCTGAGAATATAAAATTAAGCAACTAGAACCCATAGCGCCATTTATTAGAGCCAGATAAAAACAAATTGTGTAGTGGTAAGATTCCTTGCTAATAGGAGCTAATCGCTCGTGGGTTAACATGTGGATTTGCTTTGAACAGACTTTATCGGAAAGTTCTCTTGATGGTTCTCCGTTTGCACTCGTTCATTTCTTAATGTTTAAAATTTCAACTTGGAAATCGAACTTCACTTCTTCCCTTTGCTCATATCACTATAAGCGTATAAGCTCCATGGTAAATAGTACATAGCTTTGGCGTGCTGCGTACTAATTAGGGATGTAACGAATATTCGGCCACTATTCGGTATTCGGCTTATTCGGCCCTTTAGCCGAATATTCGGCCAGGCCGAATAGTCATTTCATCACCTAGCCGAATATTCGGCCTGGCCGAATACTGGGTAAGGTCAAATTCGGCCTGGCCGAATATTGATGGACTATTCGGCCGAATAGTTCTGTTGCGGTAGATATGTAAAAAAATATAGAAATTAGTACATTTTAAACATTTAAAATGTATTATAATTACTGCAAAAATAATACATTAGTATATAGTTTTAATAAATAAAATAATTTAGAAAAAACTACTTTTTTTAAACCTTGTTCTAGGCTTGAGTGAGCAAAAACAGATTTTAAAGTTGTAATATTGTATCTTATATTTAGCATTTGCTTCCAAAAGCTGGCAATACTTAATTATGATGGAGAATATGAGAAATTTATTTTGTTATTATTAACAAAGTGTAAGTCAGACTTTGTTTGGGTAGACTGATTTATTGTGAATATTATGTAAGAGATAAATGTGAAAAGCCTTGAATATATCATGAATATTTAGATAGCATAAGTTATTGGGAATTTTGAAAATAAAAATATATTCCAGTTAAGTGTATTAAATTTAAGATCTTTTAAAAATAGGCAGGGTCCGTCAAATCCCGGGCGCCAGGTCGCCCGGGCGACTAAGAAAATGCCTTGGCGACTAGTTCGCAAATAAAAAGCTGGCTCCTAAAAATTTTCCCTGGCTCCTAAGATTTTTGCGTTTTTGTCGGACTCTGAAAATAGGTATGTGAAAAACCCCATAAAATAAAAATATTAACTTTTATAACTTTTTAAATATCTTCATAAAACAGTTTTGAGCAAGGTAAAAGTTCACTTAGCAATAGTAGTTCTTTTATTTGAATTAAATAATTAGTAAAATAATGCTAATGCTTACTACCATAAAACCTGTCATTTCTATTCCCACTTGTATATGAAATTCTTAGTTTTATTACATTCAAAACAATAGAAAAAACATATTAATTTTAAATAGCTTTAAATTCTTAACAAGCAGAATTAAATCATACATCATAGATTGTGTGCAATTGGTGTTTGACTTTGTGCATAAGTTTTAATTTGACAAATACTTTCTATTACAACAATTTTCTAGAAATTTTAATTTAATTAAATTATTCGGCTTCGACCTGAAAGAAATGGCCGAATATTCGGTATTCGGTTATTCGGCCAAATCACTATTCGTTACATCCCTAGTACTATTCTTATTGTTTTCCCCAAATTGTTTACGAACCCCGTTTAATCAGAATGGCCTTTTAATTTAATCAATTTGAAATTACTCGTGCGCAGCCTGACCCAAATCTATGACTTTTGTAACGCAGTTGATTTTTATTTCTATTTTTTTGCATTACATCAGCATGACACCCTCTTAAATCTTCTGCAGCTCTCTTCCAGCATGTTCTCCCAATGCAACAGCGTCCTCTGTTTTGGATTATAGCCAAATTTGCCCTTTCTTTATGTGTTTCTTTCTTCAACTTGAAAGTCAATGCCAAGAACATGAACTTTTGTAAGCTTAAAATAAATTAGAGAACGAAACTTTGTCACAGAACATTATCTATTGGTTGCTTTTCAAAATGTTCATTAACCAAGATGCGGAAAAAAAAAAAACAATTTTTTTTTTTAACTTTCGGCTTTGTGATAAAAATCTTTTATATCTTAAGATTAATGTTTTGAACAAATACTACATATATAAACGCTTATACCATTATTATTTACGAAAGGGAAATTGCTGACAATAAGCCGTGTGTCATTCAACCTAAAAACTATTTTCGCTCTTTATAATTTGTGTGGAAATTATCTTATTTCGACAAAATCGAATAATTCTTTTTCCCTCGAAACATTTCCCTGAGATCTATCGTTACATAGAACTGCGAAAATGTGAGACCCAGCAAGGGGGGGGGGGGGGGAGCACGAAAAGCGATTTAAAGAAACCGTTTGCTGTGTTCTGTAAGCAAATGACTTTTAATACACAACATTTGAAGTTTAGTTCCAAACTTCTGCCGATAGATGCCGCCGCTGAGTAAAAAAGTAAAAACCATAAGAATAAGGTGTGATGGAGTCTGCAAATTCTTGAAACAATGTTTTCACCCTATCCACGGTTTTCTGCTTTCTATTGGGAAACAAGAACATTTTAATACACAAATTTCCAAATTTAGTTATAAGCTTTTGCCAGCAGATGGCGCTGCTAAATGAAAAAACCATAAACTGTATGAATTAGATGTCAGGCCGCGCCATGTTCTCACTGCAAATGGAGCATACGCCAAAATTATCGTTATCGTTCTATGTTTTTGAAGACTTCTTTACTTTATTCATACTGTTTGTGGTTTTTTATTATTATTATTCAGCAGCGGCATATGTCGGCAAAAGTTTGGAACTAAATTTTAAATTTTGCGAATTAAAATTCCTTTGTTTTGTAAGTAGATTGTAGCAAACGGGTGTATTTTTATATTGCTTTTCATTTTTTAAATTAATTTTTGGAACACCCTGTACAGGAATAAAATTTCACGTTAAATTAAAGCACAAATGAGCATTAAAACGCAGACATAGGTTTCGGGATTGCTTGGAATCCCTTTTTCAATGCGACAGGGAGCTTCTAGATGCAGTTTTGCATTATTTAAAAATATTGTTCAATTTTTTGAAACTTTATTTTAGTTAAATTTTGGTAGTTACTATTTGAGGGTAATGTACAAAGTTTTAAGCGAATAAGCTCCATTTTTTATTTGTATGTTGTTTCCAAAATGAAATATTTTTCTCAAGTTGAAAAATATTTTTCAGAATTTTTCTAAGCTCTTCTAAATAATTAAAAAAAAATATTTATGTCAGAGAGAAAAATTAAAGTAAACCTAAATTGAGATGCTGGCAACATAAGTTAAGTAAAATGAAAAAAAAATCTAAATTAAACACAAATTCTCAAGACAAAGTGCAGCGTTTTCTTCAACAATTTTTTTTATTTAAATTGTTTTTCATTTAACTTGTATTTTATAGCATTAACCGTTTTTGATAATTTTTCACTTGCTTTTATATGATTAATACTTGTGCTGTGTGCTTCTTTTATTACTAGCTCCAATAGTTATTTAACTCCCTGACTGTATTGGACATTAGAAAAGCAACAAGACAAAAGAGGTTAAATCAATTTCCTCTTTCAATAATGCTTCCTTTTGAAATAAACATAACAGTTTGTATATTGCGAAAAATTTGTGAGGTCCTTAAAATTTTTTGTAGGTCCTTAAAAAGTCCTTAGAAAGTCCTTATTTTTGGTTTTGCTAAAAGCGTACGAACCCTGCTGTATTAGGCTTCATTTTTTCAGACTTCCAAGAGGTTCAAAAAAGTAACATTTGACTGTGATGAAAAACTGCATCGATTATTATTCTCATTCAAGAAGTCGGGCCCGAGGGGTACCCTGTCCACGAGGCGGGGGGGTCAAGGCCGCTCCACATGATGAACATGATATCGTGCAACTTAAGGATCACCTTGTTGTTTGCGAAATTTCATTTTGCAATTATTTTCCATTCGGTTTAAACAGTGCTAAGTTATTTGTGAGGGGAAAAATGCATAGCGTAGGAACCCGGCCCCCAAAATTTTCTCGAATTGATAACGAACCAATTTTGTGACTTGAAAAAAATGTGACAGGGATCACGCACCTTAAAGACTTGTTCAGAAGCGCTAAACTACACTCTCAGAAACGCATGCTCAAATCTCAAGAAACTTTCGTCGTATTTGACGAAATGACTTCGTGAAAAACGCTCCGAGTGAACCTTTCGTCAAATTGCCGAAATTTGTGTATTCACTTTTTTATGTCACGTGATCGCGCGAGGAAAGAAAGAATCGTTAAAAATGACGAAATTTTCTTGCCGATTGAAGAATCGTCGAAAATGAGGATTCTATGTTTGAGAGTGTAAGTAGTGAATTCAGATTCAAATGTCTGCATACACTTTTCAAAATGCGTTTTTCAATAAATAGTTTTGAGTTTTTAAAGGTATCCTGTAGAATGAGTTGCGCGACACCCAAGTTTACACATTTATATTTCTTTATCAATTTTATGCACTCACAAGCACAGTGTCCGCATCAACATAATTAAGTGAAGACAATACTAAAAATATTCTTTGTTTAAATAGTTTAAAAGAAAGTAGATAAACAACTAATTCGAGTGGACCCAAGAGAATATTTCGTGATTTTCAATTAGTAGAGGAGAGGAAGGTATCTGGACTACCGGTTTTTTTTTTAATTTTGCTAAATATATATTATATTTTAAACTTCAAACTCGAAGATAATATTGCCAAGTTTATCTGGTTGTGGCTAATTATGTTTGATCAAAAGTAATGTTTTAAGCGGTTATCACACGACATGAATTTTCAAGCAAACGTAACTTCCACCTCGTTCTATCGGCAACCTCAAGAGAAAATTTTCGATCCGGAGTTTCCTACAGGTTTGCACCCGGTTTCTCGGACGGTTGCTCATAACGAGCTACTATTTTCTAATCTGTATCCTCGTGTTAGGCATATGTTTACAGTTTTTATACTTGATATTTCGTTCAAACAAGTAGGTTTCTGCATTCAGGGCACTCCCATGCAAGGTTACGGCAAGTCAATGGGACCTCCCAAAAATTGTTCTTATTTCGCAAATTCTGACAAACCATGTTAAATTTGATAATTTGGTATAACAATAGTTTTTCATTTTTGACGGACTACTATACAGGGCCGGCGCTAGGCTGAGGCCGTGAGGCGCCTGCCTCAGGGCGCGTCGATTTTAGGGGCGCACTGGCCATAAATATTAACTGCATCTTTTTAAGTAGCAAACAATAGCTTTTATTTCGAAAGTATTAAATAATATTTAAACTATTTAGTTTTACAAATGATGCATCAAAACTTCATCTAATTTCATTTTTGCATTAATATATATTACAGGTTTAATTTTGATAAAATCGAACACAGAAACACATCAAGAACTTCTTTCCTTTGTTGAAAGGATATAATTTTTACTGGGATATTCCTTATTTTGCCCATTATTTTTTTCTTCCCCACAGCGACAGGCGGCTTCAATGTATCCGGAGTTTGCGCTTTTTAAGTGTTTGCAGATCTAGAAACTGTCTTCTCTATTTTATAACGAGCAAAACGCAATCTATTGCATTTTCTCTTTTTCTGTTTTTATTTTTTCCTTATTCAATCCATTCTGATCAGCTATTGTTTTCTTCAGCCTTTTGAAAGTTAAAATATGTATAATTAAAGTTTGTGTCGATCATATTTAATCTCTATTCCTTCATAATATACAGTAGGGTCAGAAAAAAGTTTTTTTGCCTCACGGCGCCATTCGTGCTAGCGCCGGCCCTGCAACTATATAATTGTCAACAGCAGTTGCAATTGCAAGGCATCAAATTTTATTTTATGTGTATAATGATCACTTATTATCAATAGGATCATGTTTAATTAAGTTTGATCTTCGCGATTCGGTGAAATACGAAGTTTCAGTCGGGAAATTAAAAATCACCCTCCCGTCCAAAAAATATAAAATATATAAAAACCCCGTCCAAAAAATAAGTTCGAGGCGGCCCTGCCTGCTTAAATATTTCAGAAAATTGTGATCACAAATTGTTGTTACATTATAATGCAATACATTCACCTGAAATGTGAAAAAGTTTTGTTAAAACGTTGCACATGTTTTGCGAATTTTAGTATCAAATTATATGCTATGAGTTTATTCATCACACGATCTTTAATTTTAATGGAAATGTATCTAAGCAATGGCGTTATTAGCATAAGTGTCACCCGGGGGGCGATAATTTTTGGTGTCCCCCATAAAAAAAGAAGAAGAAAAAGAAAGAAACGTTGTTGTATTGTATAAACTTGTAGTTTATATTATTTTCAAAGGTGCATAAAAAAAAAAACACTTTAGAAATTTCATTTTATTTATTTGGGATAACTTTCACTAAACTACATTTATTTTCAGTTACGATACCTTAAAATAGCACCCTTAAAATTGTATAGTTCAAGTTCATGTATTTTTCTAAAATTCTATATCTCATTTTGGGTGTCACCTGGAGTGGCCCGGCCCCTCCACTGTCCCCCGTATAGACCCTATTGATTATGGACTATAATTTGGTAAAATATTATTATTTGGTATTCTGTGTCTCCTCTAATATCAATCTAATTAATTGTTTTTTTTTTTCTTATTGTGACTCTAACTGTTCCTTTAAAGTTGTATAAAACTATTGTGTACATAAGCAGGAGCGCCACGGACAGAAATTTTTGGGAGGTGTGCACAATTTACTGAATATGAAACTTCTAATTCTAACGAATCATAAAATAGGACTGCAGTTTAAATTTAATTAAAATAAAATAAAAGGAATTAGTTAAAAAATCATCAAAAATGGAAAATAACATATGATGCCTAGACTATTATTGCTGATAACTCTACAGAATGGTTGTCCATGATATATAAATGAAGAAAAAACGAAAAAGAAAAAAAAAAAAAAAACGGTAGTCATACTGTCCCTAAATTTATCACCTGAAACGCACTTGCATTTTGGCAGCGATTTCATCATAAGACAGTCTTTGCAATGTCTTGCACTAGTGAATTAGTGACTTTACATCCTGTTTTTCGCATGATTTCCCAAATTTAAACCAAAAAAAATCTAATTTCGAAATCTCATTCTCGTTTTAACATTTATCCTTCGATCGCCAATCTTCAAATCCTTCACCGCCATGTTTACTGGAAAGTTGATTTGACGTCATGAAATCCCAGCTCCATAAATGGGTCCTTTCTTGATTTGCCTTAAATTAAACGTTCTAGAAGCAATTTTTTTCTTGCACAGATAACGAATTGCTTCTAATTCGAGCAACTGTGAATTGATATAGCACACGAGCATTTTGAGGAAACTATGGGGGAAATTGGTAGAAAAACCAGTTTCCGATAGAGTTGACGATTCCTATTACGGTTGCCTTTGCCTGTAATTCCTGTCGTGTGATAACCGCTTTAAAGTTCGTTTCCGCTCAAGAACTTAAAAAAAAGTCATTTGTTGGGTAATATGATAAAGGGGGTTGAAATTGAAGAAAATGAATTAAATTTGGCAGGAAACAAGAATTAATGAGGCGTGTTCCATTATTATCGTCGATTAAAGTAGGTGGTAAGAAGGCTGATTTTGATGATATATAGATTCGAATGGAAGGATTCATTGTCACTTTTTGAACCATCCTCGTAGTTAAACTCAAGTTTTCTTTGCAGCGGTTTGTATATTCTTTATCGAGAATGGATTAAGAGAAGGTGTACCACGGCTTTTCCTTCACTGGACTTGTTTTCCGATGATGGGAATGATACGTACAGATTCCCCGTCGTTGTATTCCATATAACCCGACAAGCTGTCGTGCAATGAATAATCTCTAAGTATATAGAACGAGATATCACTTAAAATGAGCAATGCGTTGCAAATTATCACTATGTTAATGCCTATTACGCTAAGTCTCTTTTTAAAATTACCATTTGGGATCATTCATAAATGATGTCACGCTTCAAGGGGGAAGGGGGGCTCGTGAAATTGTGACAAAGTGAGACGTGGGGAGGGGAAGGGGTAACAAGAAATGGGACAACATAACGCAGCATGCAACATAACGTGACATGCTTATGCAACATAACGTGACATGTGACGAAGGTGGGTAGGGGGTCCATTGAAGTGTGACACTTTGTGACAAAGGGTTAGGGGGGGTCAAATATCTGAGAAAAAAGCGTGACATCATTTATGAACGGTCCCTTTCTAGTAATTATTACATATTTTTCAGTAAAATAACTGCAAAAACTTTCTTAATAAAAACATAGATTACTTCCTAGTAAACGTATTGAAGCAGGCAATTGAATGAAATTGATTATACAGCCGTCGTTAAGAGTAGTTTAAAATATTACGTTAGACATCAGCAGTTAACGGAAGAGAAACTTTGGTTTTTCCATACTACCCGACTATTCCATAATACCTTCCTCTTCTCCATTTGTCTGCTCAAAATTAAAAGACAAAACAGCAGTATATAAAAGCTATATGAATCGATACAAAATACCACCATCGAAACAAGAATAAAATCTCGTTCTGCAATTATTTTTTTTTCTTGAAAAATGTTTTCACAGTTTGCAATAAAACTATATTTGAGACGGTAGTAAAATTTGATCTAGTTCTGTAAAATTGCTGTTTTCTTCTGCAGACATAAAAATTTTCTCAGTTTAAGACAAACGCATTACACGTGTCGTCGAAGAATGTTGTATTTTATTGGTTTCATCCTATTTCGTTTCTTGTACGAGCTAGACGAAAAGTGTGCAGTTTCGATAACGTGAAATTTGATAGGATACGTAAGTACGTGCGTCAAAAATTGCCGCTTTTCCAGTGTGCATATGAGTCGCTGTTGCCATACTTCTAAGATGATTTAGATCATAATTGATTTTTTTTAAACATCGCCCAATTAACCTTTATTGAAAAGGTCTGTTGCATTTGAATCATCTTGTTTTTTAGAAACGAAATAATGAGAATAATAACTCAACTCGCATGTTCAAATACAAAAGCAGTTAACAGCATACTTAACAACATAAGCACTTAACAGCATAAATTACTCTAAACTTTTAGAAATGAAATAATGTTACTAGAAGTACTTTCGCAGATCTTGGCACTGTTCAATTTTGTTTAGTGGGTTGTTGAAAAATTTCTTTTCTCATTAATTTCAAGAATTTCAAGAACTTCAAACCCGCATGTAAATATAGCTTCTAAACAGTGACATCATAATTACTGAATGATACAATTATCTGTGTACAGTGCAGCAAATAATTTTGCAAAAGATACAGCAGAAAACTGTTTTTAGTACCTGGACAGCAGATACTGGACTGCAATATGTACTTGCCTTTGTCCGTTCTGTATATTTTTACACTTTTGTTTCTATTTTTTACTATTAACAGTAGCACTTGAACAATAGTTCATTGACTATCTTGTGACAAGCACACACAACACGAAAACATAGAGGAAACAAAATAGCATGAACATTGAAACACAAAAATGAAAATACAAATCAGAAGTCCACACACAGAAAAGTTTGAAGAAAGATTTTGAAGCTTTCTCTCTCTCTATCCCTCCCTCTTGCACTGTAAAAAAAGCAGAAGAGAAACTGAGTGAGTTTTTAAAATTTACGAAGAACTTGCTTTAACAATCAAGTTCCTTGATAGTAGTTTCTCAGTAAAATTCCTGTTTCTTCGCCTTTTGTAAAACAACAGAAAAAGATTTGTCAAGTTACATAAAACTGAACGCTTGACATCTTTCGACTACCAGTTTTAAAATTGTCAGAAATACCTTATATACTGTTCTTGTGATCGACTTGTTAGCCCTTGCGGGCTTTAACTTTGTGTACCAGAAATAGCAATTTTCCGTGTTCACAGATGAAGCCATTATTGTGACACCTTATCTCTGCGCCTCAGAACCAGATTACCAGATATTGTTTCATTTTACAAAAATTAACCAACAATTTGGTTAAAGCATACATATTTCTTTAAAAATCATGTTTTGCAGCCAAAATCACTTAACAGCTTCGTTACTATGCAACGAAATCCTACTTTTCAGTTTTTAAAGTAGTGGTATGGAAAAGTATGGCTTATGTCACGCGCGTAGGAAAGGGAGGGGGCTTAAGCCCCTCCGATTAGAAATCATACTGCATAAGGATTTCGGTTATTTTGTGAAAACTATGAATTTATTTTAATGATCTATAAAAATATTCGTTTACTTTGTGATTTTTGTGATTAATATTAATAATAATGAATGAATACTAATTACTTTTTAATTGTTAATTGGTTTTTGTTGGAAATGATTTTGAGCATTTGGAAATAAAATTGTTTGAGCCCCTCCCATGATTTTAAAATTGCTGCGCTCCTTGCTTATGTTAGTCTGGCCCTGAGGTATAGATCTGTTGCAATCAATTTGCAAAATATTCCGTTTTTTATTGTCTGTAAATTTCCTTTTTTAACGACTTGGTAGTTTCTTGTTTTTAAGTCCCTGTAATTTTACTTTAGACTCCGGATAAATGATATCCAGGATATTTTCATGTATTTTCGGGCGAAAACTCTTTATTGTGCCTACCAGCACCTTTCATATAGAAGTCTCGACACATCTGGGGATTCATTGAGATGATCTGCATAAATAAGTCGAAATAAGTAGCCTGCGAGGCAATCGGCCCGGTCTGGAACCGGAAGGCTGCGAGAGCACATCTAGGGTCCGGATGGAAATTTTAAAAGGGATTGGATTCCAATACTTCTTCTTAATTTGGTCAGCTTGTCTGAATCGAAAATCAGTATTCATGTGCTCTTTTTTTTTTCTTTTTCATGCAATTAAACTCGCATAAATTTGAAAAATAATTTCCCCCTTGTATTAACTTCCTTGCTTTTGCCATTTCAGGATCACAAGATGTAGCCAAGGATCTCGCCAGATTACGCAAATTGGGCATCACACACATCCTAAATGTCGCCACAGGTGTTCCAAATTGCTTTCCTGCTGAATTTTCCTACAAACGTCTAAATATACGCGATCATCCGAGCATGGACATCAAACATCATTTTGATGAGTGCTTCAGGTTCATCGACTCAGGTCGCAAGCAAGGCTGGGTGTTCGTCCACTGCAACGCTGGGGTCTCTCGAGCGGCCACCATCTGCATTGGTTACCTCATGAGTCGCCAAGGCATGCATTTTAAAGATGCCATCAACAAGGTCAAAGACGCCAGGCCTATCATTTGTCCTAATGAAGGCTTCATCAGGCAGTTGAAGGAATACGAAGAAGAGCTATTCGGTGGGTAAACCACCTGCAAAATGTATTTTTTTTATTGCTCGGAACAAAAATATAAATGTAATGTACTTTAAATCGAAAAAAATACCAAAAATCGTAATACTTTGATGAATTTAAAACGCAGTGTCATCTGCGCTGTTTGTATCTCCAGTTTTCCAGGATAGATTTTTTAAAATTACTTGACACTTTTTAAAAATTGGATTGAACATTTTTTAAACAAACTTCCTTGTTTTGAACTTCGGTTAATTAATTATTTTATAAGAGCGACTAAATGAATCAACTAATGATAACGTCAAACGTCATGTACATACTTTTTACACAGAAATCATCTGTACATCAACTAATTTTGTAAAATAGAACATTATTACGCCTATAATATAGCTCCTATAGTTACTAATGCATGAGTTATTCCTGTCTCTTCATTTTCATCAATTTATTGCATTTTCAATGAATGTACAATTTTTCGTGATTTATTGTGACATAATTTATATGAATGTTATATTTTTACTTTCAGAAATAAAATTATGGCAACAGCTTAAGATGTATATTCGTTAATTGAATAAAATATCAATTAAAACATTCATTTTGTTTTTCAAACATTTAGTGTTCTTTTTTTAACACGAAAGACCCGTTTAATGTGTAATATTTAAACTATTCTTATATAGAACATTATCTATGCATTCAGAGTTACTATATGCTCGTACATACGCTTGTGTCCTCATTTTCGAGGTGGCGCTATGTATCCGTAAACATTTAGTGTTCATTCATGAATGATATCCCGCTTCGAGGGGAACCTCCTCTCCCTCAAAGCGTTCGTGAAATTGTGACAAGTGGAGGGAAGGGGGTAACAAGAAATGTGACATCATGCTTGTCGTAACAGAAAGATGGGGGGTTACAATGTGATAGACATTTTTACGACCAGCGGCGACAGTCCGTCTGGACCAACAATAGCTGAAGAGACTATCTCAACAAAAGCCCATCGGAGGGATAAAATAAATATAAATTTTATAACACAAGATGGCTGCGGAGGCAACAACATCGTGAGAGCACCAGAAGCAAAACGCTCTGATTGCGTGGATCTTCGTACCGCCCCACTGATAAACTCGCCAGCCAACGGCCGACGGGAAGCGCCCTGGTTGGGAGAAATCTAAGAAAAGATGGGAGGTCAATTGAACCTGAATTGGTCAAGACCTCCCATCAAATCAGCAAAGGGCTTTTGGTTAATTAAAACCAAAATCTCGGCGAGAGCAACGAGAGAACATCATCAGATTTTGACAGAGGAGAATTTTTCATCAGATCTTGACAGAGGAGATCAGTTTTTCCCTGAGACCACTTCATCTTCCCAGAAGAGTCGCGAGAGACTCTTCCAAGGCAGATATGGGCCCTTCTGTACAATTTTTGATTGACAACATCTGCCGTCTATAAAATAGGCGCGGCAGGCTTCTTCTACAAGCAGGACTATGATGATCGCCATTCGCTTCCGGACGAGGAAGAATCGCCCACCCACACATATGGACTAATTTTCACAACAAGTGCTGCCCTTTGGATCCGGACATGGTTCGTTCCCTGCACATTTCCTTATCCTTTTTAATAGTAATAGTCTCATGGGCCTAAGTTAATGTCTATATACGGATGAATAAATTAGGCTAGTTTTCCAGAAAAATTTGTGTTTTATTGTCTATACCACTTTTGCGTATCACGCGCCCTTATGTCGTGAACCTGGCCGCGACAATGCTTATGAAACATAGTGAGTGCGACATGTGACAAAGAAGGGTGTGGCGGGTCCGTTGAAGTGTGACATTTTGTGAAAAGGAGGGAGGGGGATCAAATATATAGGAAAAAAGAGGGACATCATTTATGGATGGTCCCTTAGAAAGGAAAAAAAAAGAAAGAAAGAGAGAAATGGTTTTTGTACACATTTTTGGGAGAATATTTCAATTTTTTCCCCCTCTGCGCATTCCTATTAAGTTGTAAATTGACTGTTGTATTATTTGTTGTATGCATGGTAGTTTTATCAAAATTTCCGAATTTTTAGGTTAAATGTTTCTGCCTCATTACTTCGTATTTTTTGTAACATTCTATTCATGCCTAGATAAAAGAGCTCTTCAGACACAGCATATAAAATCAACGGAAAAAAATCTTTTTCACAATTTTTTTTTTTTTTTTGATTTTTGTCAAACTTCCTTTTTATACCAAGATAACAGTTCCTCTTAACTCCATATCCGTATGCAATTTTTATGCAAATCCCCGCTTGATCACGTTGTTCTTTCTGCAGCAATAGTTGTTGCTATAGTTCAGGGGTGGCCAATTTGCGGCTCGCGAGCCACATGCGGCTCTTTGAAGGGTTATTTGTGGCTCTCGACAAATGTACCCGAGTTCCCTTTTCATTTTTGTGCTATTATACACTCACGGACATTGAAAATAGCGCACCAAGAAGGAAGCGAGCTACAACCTCGAAACTATGCAAATTAGTAGAGTGACGTCCGGTATGCAAATGATGTAAGTTTAGTAGGCATGCGCACGTCCACGCACGCTGCACTGGCGTTGCAAACAAGAAACGCGGGGCCTATATAAACCGGTGTATTGTGGAAGATTCACAAACGTGACGACCATGAATCGACTCTATAAGGTGTACCAAAGTGTATAGAATGCCAGGTAGACATCGAAGAAGACATTTCTCCCAATAAAGTGAGTTTGCGAGGAGTCTCATCATTGGCCTGAAGACTGCAGCGTGGTCGACGCGCCGTGTTTCTCGTCAGGAGGCCAGGTCGATCATTCTGAGTGTGCTATCAGTAGGTGTTGGGAGCAGTGGGCGCTTGAAGGCACCCACGAACGGCGTACCGGCTGGAGCGACTAGGGCGACGACGGCGCGAGACGATCAAAGGATCGTGCGCCACGCACTCACGGATCCCACAGTGACCTGTTCCACTGTACAAGTAGATGCAGGGGTTCCTGTTCGTCCACGAACAATTTCTAGACGCCTTATTAGGCATGGCTGCCTGCGATCATATAGCGGCTGTCCAGACGAGGAGCCAGAACAAAGGAATAAGCATTCAAATGATAGTTATTTTTTTCCTCACTGGTGCGCTGCAAGAATGTACTAGTTTTGTATGGAAATACATTACGAAAGCATTGTTTTTGCCGGGTTTGCAGTATGCATCATGAAGATTTCTTTTTGGTAAATTTTTAGTTCATGCATTACTGATCGGAAATATGTCTCCCGATGTTTAATTGTGTCTAACCTAAATATATTTATTTTAAAGAAATTTTTCATCGTAAATGAAATAAAACGACGGAAAGCCGTAGAGTGTTTTTTCTAAGCATTAAATTAGCGAATGCATACATTTTATAATTTTAGGGACTTACTAAATTCACGTTTGGTTTATATGCATATATTTTATTTGTTTTTTCACTCCATGTCACCTATTCAATTACTCTACAAATAGAAATCCTGAGTTTAATGCTTTAGAAGTTTAGATGATATTTTTAACCAGTAAGGGTTGACATTTGCATTTTCTCCTTATGTCTCGAACTTTACTGGTTTTATTTATTTATGCATTGGTTTTATTTATTTGTACTTCAGGTTATTAATAAGAAAACAAACGTCATTATAGGCCAAATTTCAGTAAACTATTTCGGGACAAGAGAAATCCTTTTATCAATGAATAGAGTTGTACGCATCTGAATGCAAGTAATTCGAGTGATTTACACTCACTTGGATTACTTACATTGCTTAGGTCAAATCTTTACGCATTGATAAAGGGGTTCCTTTTAATTCCAAAACATATGTATGGAGTAATTTTTGCAACTTGCGCTATAAGAACGTTGGTCCGCTCATTCATTTCTTACCACTCAAAAGTAAACTTAGAACTTCATATTATGTCTAGATTATGCTTTTATTTTATTATTATTATTATTATTTATTTGTTCTGAGACGTTTAAATTTCTTATGCTTGTGTAGAATGATAAAGTTAAAAGTGGAATGAGTGAGAGATAATCTATATTATAAATCTAGTATTGTACCTTTTTAAAATTAAACTCGCGCCACATGAACAAGGGTTACAATTGAAATACCTAAAAGGAAGGGAAACTTCCTTCTAAGATTTCTTGTTGATTCTCCACGCGTTCATGAGTACACCCATTTTGTACACCATAGAGTCTTAAAACATAGAAAAGTAAATAAACTATCTAAGGGACCGTTCATAAATGATGTCAAGCTCTTTTCCAATGTATTTGACCCCCTCCCTCCTTTGTCACAAAAAGTCACAATTCAACGGACCCCCTTCCCCCTCCCCTTTGTCACATGTCACGCTATGTTGTATAAGCCTGATGTCACACTTCTTGTTACCCCTTCCCCTCCCCTTATCACACTTTGTCACAATTTCACGAACGCCCCTCCCCTTCGAAGCGTGATATCATTTATGAATGCCCCCTAAATCGTATTTCTGATTTTTAATTTAAAAGTGGGGAAACATTAATTTAAGAAAGGATTTAAGGAAAATCAGGTTACAGAAAATCAGAGAATCCGAAAGCTTTTGGTAGATTTTATCGAAGAAATGCCGGTTGCAAAGTCTTGGGATTAAAAATTGAGAATATTCAGTGTAGTCCAGAAAAAAGAAAAAAAAGAGGGGAGAGGGGGGAGGCTTACAGAAAAGAGCATACGTTATTGTAATGAAATAGTGGTGGGGGAGGGGGCTTTTGAAATGTGGAGGGACGATCGTGTAAAATAAAAAAGTTTTCGGTCGGTCCTGCCCCCCCCCCCCCCCAACTGAGAATACTCATTGCTTTTTATTGTCAAGGAGTATGTCATCTAAATGAAAATGTTTAAAGTGATATTTAAAGAAAAATTGCTCTTATCCAGGAGTGTCCACGAGGGAAGTTCATGACGTAGACTGCGCCATTAAATTTTTTGATGAAATTTTTGACACCCCCTTTAGAGGGGGGCATGCTTTCAACGAGTTTCAGCCCTTTTGTATGATTGTCATTTTTGGGGGATTTCGTACCTATTAGTATGCACCATCTTGCTTAAAGTGTTGGCACCCATGTATTGTCAGTTACAAGTTTTAAAAATAATCTTGATAACTTTGAACTGCATATAATGAAGCGTTTTAAGTAATTATTTTTAATTTCTCATTTATTGTACTTAATAGTATTATTTGAAAATATTTCCCCTTCATTGTTTATTTTATTGAATCGTTTTCTTTTACAAAGGGTTAATCTTTGACCTTTCTTACTTAATATTTTAGGATTTTATTCTAAATATTTAACTAGTGTGATTGCTTTAGATGAGACCAGCAAAAAAAAAAAGTCGCCACTCTTATATGATAATCCATTTGTTGAAGTTAACTGAAATCAGCTGTACTATACAATGCAATATTAGTTATTAGTATTATGCTACTAGTCTGTCAATAACAATAAAAAATTGTTGCATTAATCATTTACTTAATTACATAATTGTTCAACTAATCTTTATTTGTTAAGTCACTTCACAACCTAACTGTTCAACTTCCTGAAAGAATTAAATTTACAGTAAATGGAATTGAAATAATTCAATTAACACAAATATTGAAAATAACTTTATTAATCATAATCTATGTCATTTTTCTTTTAACTGCTGTTATTTACTAGTATTAACATGAATGTATTGAAAATTTCTTAACAATAAAGTAACTAATAACCATTTAAAGACTATTCAATACGGCTTTCAAAAACCTGCTAGCCAATTTATTTGTGCTACACAATGTGAAAGCATAAATGTATTTTAGAAAATTATGCGCAATTATTATCGTTCAAAATAAAAATAAATCTGAAAGCATAATATGATCAGCCAATTGCAAAAAAAATTTTCTCTGTGTTTATTATATATAAAAGTATACGTATGTATGAAAAGTTGTATCTTAACGAGCAGCTTCAAAGTCTGCATGTGTTGCTACCAAAAAAAAAAACCCGATCTTTTTATTTTTTCCTCGGTATTAAAAACGTTTTAATGGCAAATACATAACTCTGCAACGTATTTTGATAGTTACTTTTGCCCTCAACACTTAAATGTTTATCTTTCTTGAAATTCAAGCCTTTAACGCGATGATATTGCAATGGTTAGACCTTTAAATCCTAGCTTTTAAGTACATGCTAACAGCGCCAATTGACTGAAGTGGCAGAAAATGTAAGTTCTGCTTGCACGCATTTTTTCGCCCGTTTGGACAGCCGCTATATGATCGCAGGCAGCCATGCCTCA
The DNA here is from genome assembly GCA_038502835.1 of Octonoba sinensis. NCBI lineage: Eukaryota > Metazoa > Arthropoda > Arachnida > Araneae > Uloboridae > Octonoba > Octonoba sinensis. The sequence goes on along the minus strand of CM076606.1, from coordinate 6,448,350 downwards.
GGGAAGCGAATCTGCAATCCCAGAGCCCATTACGTGTACTGCCATTAACACCGTCACATCGGCTGCTCCGACTACAGTGGTGCCAAGCGAGAGCGACGTGGAACGCCACATATTGGAGACGTGTGGTGTTCAGTGATGAATTCCACTTCGTTTTGGGGGCAGATGATCACTGTGTACGTGTGTGGCGATGCCCTGGGGAGCCATACAATCCCCCCCCCTCACTATTCAGCGACACAGTTCTCGCACTGCATGTGTCATGGTCTGGGGGGCCATAGCTTACGATAGCCGCTCAACTCTGGAGGTGGTACGTGGTACATTAACAGCTCTGCGGTATGTGGATGAAATCCTACGGCCTCATGTGCTTGCATACTTAACCGGTATTCCAGGTGCAATTTAACAGTGATAACGCTGGTTCGCACACGGCTCGGATGGACGGGACTTCTTACGATGTGTTCGGACCCTTCCATGACCTGCTCGCTCTCCGGACATCTCCGCTATTGAGCATGTATGAACCAGCTGAGACGCCAGTTGCCGTCGTGCCACTCCTTGCATGATTTGAACAGAGTTGTTCAAGATTTATGGGCACGGCTGTCCCAGGGCAACATCAGACGCCTTTTCTATTCAATGCCGGAACGTATTGCGGCATTTATCGCAGCCCGAGGTGGTCCGACGAGCTATTGAGCATAGCTGGCTGGACGGCTTAGTAATTGTCTAATTGTTTAGTTTTTTTGATCAAGTGTATCTTTCATCTTTAACATTCACTGAAATAAATTTGATTTCAATCCGATGATTCCTTCTTGGTGCGCTATTTTCAATGTCCGTGAGTGTATTTTTAAAAAAATATTGTCGTTCCGTATGTGTTTCAAAATGTCTAATCACATATTCCACTTTAAAATTCGGGAAATCCAAACACCGATCAGTATTAACTAGCCAGTATTTCAAAGAATTACTGAGAAGTGTTGTCACCAATCATTCACCAAATTTTAAAGAATTATCAAGAGAAGTAAAATAAATGTGTTTAAATTTTTATATTAAAATTCAATACACATATTTTGTAATTTTATTTATATGTTTTCAATAAATAAAATTTCTGCAAAAAAAAAATTAATACCTTTTTTGGGGCATAGCTTTTAAATACGTATTTAACTGCGGCTCGCGAAAAATTTCAAATTTTGAAAAATGGCGCGGTCTATCAAGGAGCTTGGCCACTCCTGCGTATAGTTCGTCCAATCACTAGTTCCTGCTCGAGTTTGGCTTGTTAGTATCGGAGCAAGGTGGGACTTGGATTTCAGTGTTTTTTTTTTTGTTTTTTTTTTTTAAGCGTTGTCTTTTCTTTATCTCTGTTTTCCCCTTCAATGTTTATTTCTTTTGCTTCTTTGTTTCTTTCTTATTCTCTCTCTCTCTCTCTTTGTTTTTTGGCGTTGTCCTTTTTTTTTTTTTTTCAATTCCCTTTCTCTCTTTCTGTTTCTTTTTCGTTTTGATAGTTTATTAGATATATATATCTAACTTCTTAAATATATTACGCATTGCACTTGTAAATGATGCTTCGCACTGCTGCATTTTAGGCTTTTTCTCATAGTAAATCACTTCTGTGACTAGTAACTTTGTTCTCCGCTCATTCTAGTATTATTGCTGAAGAAGCAACCAACTTAATTCCTTCACAATGAATTGTAGCTAAGCAATTTGCAACCAATTGAATAAGTTTCAAATAATTTTATTAATGATTCAATACATCAACATATTTTTACAGATATGATGGATAAATTCTTTGCATTAAGAAATAAAGCCCGTTTTATGAAATTGAATTATCACGCTTAATTAAGAGCACAATAATTAAAAGAACCAATTACGAAAGCGAACATTTTTATTACTTAGGAGATACACGTTCGAAATCAATGGCATTAAACTTATTTATTGAGTTATGATGCTCGTTTGTTATTTATGTCTTGCATTAACATTTTTAACTAAGTACATAAGTTTTCATTTTGATGAATAAACCACATTAAAAGACTAGAAGAAATACTTGCAAAAAGAGAAAAAGAAATCAATAATTCAATAACTTAATTATGTTAGGGGAAGCTCTTTCCTCTGAAATAAAATGGCCTTTTTGTTGATAATCTATTTTGATTTTACAACTAGGCGTCATTTCGCTCCCTTTCCCTTTGTAGGTTGTGACACATTCTAAATGACTTTTGAGAGATGGCCTTGCGATGATTTCTTCCTTGTTACGTGTTCGAGAGCAGGAATCACCTCTCTGAAAGGGTTCCATTCCGAGTGGGTGGCAACCGTCATTCATTCCACAAGTGTTCTGCGTCTCGCCGGCGCGCTCTCCCTTCAGACGATAATGTCGCGTCGCTATTGACCATCTCTCGCTCCCTTTCTTTCTTTCTTTTCCTTTAAGTTATTTGTGCGGAAAAATTTCAAGGAAAATCGCCAGTGACAATTATGAATGAAGCTTAATACTGTTAATGTATCTTCGAAAAAAAAAGATACCAAATAACTTCGTGGTTTTTTTTCTTTTCATTTTCTTCTTTCGTTTTCTCATCCTTTCAACCAGCTTCCTGATGTATAAAACTTAGTTGATTAAAGTTTTCGGACTACTTGTCATGTTTTTTTTATTTAATAAACCAAAACAATTTTACAAGTTCTTTAGTTCTTTTCTTTCTTTCTTTATTTATTTTCATCTTGGAAAGAGTGAGAGAGAGAAAACTATCATTTTTGTTATTTATTCCACTCGGATTCTTGCCGAATCGGATTCTGGATATGTAAAAATAGGATACCGGATATCCGGTGCCTCCTGTCTCGTATTTGCAGTTTTTAAATTGGTAACCCTGACGCGGATGGAAGTTCCATTTTGCTCACTCAACACCCGATAGATGAAAGCGCCATTTACCGATAGTTCGATTTTTTGATCCAGAACAGTGTCTGAATAACCTCTGACCAGTTTTTATAGATGCATGGATTTGTGATGGGAAATTTGAGGGTTTTGTGACCGCGACAGATTTAACGTTTTTGCACAAGTCATAAAGCCTACACAGAGGGTTTTGGACTGGAAGATTGCTGGCTTACTGAAAAAAAAGGACTTGACGTGATTCAGACTACTGGACAGTTCTGGAAACAGATATATCTACAGATTTTCTGCATATTCAACCCGTTCCTGTACCAAAAATTGCACTGTTTTTAATTTTAAACAACAAATTATAAATTCGTGCCTATTTGGATGATTTGGAAGTAAAAAAATCTAGGTACATTAGGACGCAAGATGCACCCTAGGTGCGTTATACGCAACTGTAAATAATACTAATAAGCAGAAGAAGCACTGATCGTTAACATATGTGATTAGTTAAGGTTCTCTCAAATGACTCATCTATAAGTGATGTAAGAATAAGTTTTTTAATGGAACCTATTTTGGTGCTTAAAAGAAACAAGTGTGCGTAGAGATATTCAACTGACATGATGATTTTTACATAACTGTTTTACACAGAAGCACCATGCGCCTACAAATTCATCAGAAAAAAGCAATTACCTTATTCTTTCTTATCTTAACATACTTAAACATTTACAGTACTTCCGATATAACATTAGCCCTCAGATGGGACATCTAGATGCAAATTTCCTGTCATACATTAAACAAAAATTTTATTCTTTAGTAGTAAATTATAAAAACGTAATTCTAATGCTTGCTCGACGGAATACATTTAAACGAATACCTGGACTTTTCAGGTTATATCAGGGGTTGTAAATGATTCAAGAAAATGTACTTCAAGTGTACAAGTGCATTTGATAAACAGTATTGCAACAAGAGCTGACTTGCAAGTTTTCATGCCCAGGGCACTTTCAAATTTTCCTTTCCCGTTTGAATGGTTGATTTACTTTATAAATGTTGTGGTCTGCTGGTGTGTGTGAGTGGTGTGCTACGGTCAATGTGAAATTGGTTATTATTAAGAAAAACCTGTTGTTGAAGAATTCCCTACGGTTTTTGCTAAAAGTAACCTATTATTATATTATAGGATTTTTTAAAAGTGATATGTTGAGGAAAAACTTCCTTTTTCTTAGAAATTTCATTCTCAGGGCACGGGCGCCGGGTGCCCGTGCGATAGTCAGGGCCTGGATACAGCGCAATACAAAGATGTTGTCCATGCTCTACCACTGCGTTCAATTACAGGAAAATCTTTTCCAATTTATTGAAAAGATAATTTTAGGCCTCGAATCCATTCGTCATTTAAAGTCATATGTGTGATAACTGACTACAATTCTGTGACCAGAAGTACCATGTCAAAATGTGCACATCCTCCTGATTTAAGTTTTATTTACCCTCATCCACTTGATAAAACACGGCAGAATATTTTCTAGTCGATACAGTACATTTATTAAAGTGTGTTTAAAATAACTGTCTAAACTAGAAGAATGAAGGAAAATGCTTTTTTTTAAAACCCAGAATTTGCATTTTAATCCAGGTCAAAATAATAAATCTCCTAGATTCAAAACAGCTGGATTTTCAAGAATCGGAGAACTTTATAATTTTGAATTTTATTTGTCAAATCGTTCTTCTAGAAGATCTGTTTACCACGTTTCTTCCAACAAGAGAAATAATAAATAAGAAGAAATTAACTTATTATGTCATTAACAGTAATATGAGGGTATGGTTTATATATTATGCTTAGATCGAAAATCGTCAGGTTAAAAAAACCATACGTGATCGATAAAAATTAAGCATTTTCAAATTTTAAAATGATAAAACAATGTCCTCATCTCCGCTACGCTTCGCTTATGCTAGCTTTCAATTTTGAAGAAATTAATTACTTTCATAACAAACGAAAGTATATTTTCGTCTTCTATTCCAATTGAACACTTGTAATTGTTTTTCCACATCAGGTGGCTTGTAATACTGTTTTATCAGAGATAAAAACAGAAAAGTTTTGCATAAATTACAAAGTTTTAAGAACTGTTACCCGACTACGGAAAACACTAAAAAGAAAGAAACGTGTTAAGTAGAGCGAGTGCACCAGTGATTGACTCCTTACCCAAAATAATTCATTAATAATTAAAATAATAAACCAGTACATAAATAATGTCTCGATATTTACTTCATAAATTTCCTGATTTATTTTTGAGTACTACATTTGCTCACCATATGGTATTTCTATCACAAAAGTGTGAGTGAAAGGTGTGGAGAGAAAAAGTCACTTTTGGAGCTCAGCTTGCTTGGCGACTCAAGATGAATCAATGTTTTAATCTTGTTATATCTCAATTAAATTTAGCAATATTTCTAAATAGTTACAATTTTAGATTTAGTAGATGTACATATTTAACCAATAAAATTTAAATTTAAGTGCTTGCTCATATTTTCAAGAATTAATAATCTCAATAAGTGTCAATTACTGGATCATTTTTATACTATGCCCCACTGATTGGCATAGGATTTCAATCATTGGCAGTTTGATTGATATTCTTTGTTATTTAATTGAAATACATTGAATTTGAGGGGTTGTGCATGTAAATTAAATTAATATCAGTTCTGAATCTTTTTATTCAGATTTCAATGGAGGCAATTCACCGTAGAGGGACTCATGAACGATCAGCGTTGTCACTTGATATCCGCTCTTTGTTTACTAAGATTTAGAATGGAGTTCTACGTGGAGTTCATTAGGCAAAATTAGTTATCTTAAAGTTAATTAGACTATTTTCGCAGTTTTTCTGGTTATAACCCAGTATTTACATTTAATTTAATCATTATTCAAGAAATTTATTAATGATTAATTATTATTGCTTTATTTAGTGTTAATTTTATGTAATCTAGAAAAACTTTATTTAAGCCTAGTTTTTATTAGATTTGGCGAACTCGAAGTAAAACGATGATACGGCTTCTTTTGTTTACATTGCTTTTATCTTGTGCCACGTGACCAATGACGCTGCTTGATATGCCTCTATTAAGTACCCTTTTAGGAGAATAGTGTTGATTACTGGAACCTTACGCCATCTACTGGCACATAAAGTTAAAAAAATAATAACTTCCGATGCAGTTTTACATCTTTAGATGCCTTTAGAGCAGTGATTCCCAACCACTGTGCCGTGTATGTTCCTGGGCACTTTTGTATGCCGCACAATTCTTGAAATGTGCCGACCAATTTTAGAAATGTATGTAGTAAACATTATCGAAAGAATCAATTAATTCATTTTTGATTAACATAAAATGCGATTATCCCATTTTAGCCAGAAAAACTTTAAAATATTATTAATAATTCTATACATCTTATTTGTGTGAATTCGGATTTTCAGTATTAACCAACATAAAAAAGAAAAACAGATCGAGATTGTTAAATGTAGAAGACGATACGAAATCAGCATTGTCATTTTTACAACCAAATATAAATGAAATTTATTATTTATTATTATTTATTATTTTTATTAATGATATTACTCAGAGTATTTCTGGGAACATCAATATTTTTGCTGATGATGTCAAAATCATGGGAATTGTGGACACGGAGGAACAAGTCAATCAGTTTCAAGAGGATTTGAATCAAATTTCTAGGTGGGCAATTAAGTGGGGTATGTCTTTTAATATTGGGAAATGTCAAGTGCTTCATTTTGGTCATGGGAATAAACATGCAACCTATTATTTACAAGGTTCTGTCATTAGGGAAGCAGAAGCAGTTGTTGATCTAGGAGTATTGATTAGTCATGACTTCAAGTCCAGTCAGCAGTGTAGCATAGTAAGTAACAAAGCTAACAGGATGCTTGGTTTTATCAATAAGGCTATTTCGAACAGGTCTAGGGAAGTTGTATTGCCATTATACAGAAGTTTGGTAAGACCTCATTTGGAGTATGCTGTTCAGTTTTGGTCTCCGTACCTAAAAAAGGATATTACCTTATTGGAAAGGATTCAAAGGAGGGCTACAAGATTGGTAAGTGGTCTTTCAGACTTAGATTATGAGGTTAGGCTTAAAAGGCTCAATATGTACAGTCTTGAGAAAAGGAGAGTCAGAGGGGACATGATTCAGTTGTTTAAATTCATTAAAACGGGAAATGTTGATGGACTACAGCTATGTGATGAAAGTAGAACCAGAGGTCATTGTTTTAAACTTTTCAAATCTCTGGCTAATCTTGAAATTAGGAAAAACTACTACTTCAATAGGGTTGTAGGCAGTTGGAATAGTTTACCGGAAGCGACTGTTAATTGCAGTGGGGTAAAAACTTTTAAGAAAGCTCTTGATGTTCATTGGGGACTGCTAAATTAACTAGGACCAGCCTAGCTGGGCCCTGAGCCTGTTGCTGGTCGTCACTTTTGTATTTGTATTTGTATTTGTATAATTAACAAAAAACATCAAGCTCAAAGGGGCCGTTCATAAATGACGTCACGCTTTTTTCCCATGTATTTGACCCCCCTCCTCCCCCTTTGTCACGCGTCACGCTATGTTGCATAATGCATGATGTCACACTTCTTGTTACCCCCTCCCCTCCTCTTGTCACACTTTGTCACAACTTCACGAGCCCCCCCCCCCCTCGAAGCGTGACATCATTTATGAATGATCCCAAATTTCTAATTAAAAGCATTCTTATTATTGCCTTGAAATTAATCCTGTGATAAACATGTCGTTGTTTTTGTAGAACAAATTATATTATTTTATTTTACATGCAAAAGCATCATAAATTATTCTACACAGTGCATTAGGGGTAACTTTTTAAATTTATCTTTTTCTTTGTGTGCCTCCAAATTTTGAAATCGTTAAAAGAGTGTGGCGCGAGGAAAAAAAAAAAAGGCTTGAAAATCACCAACGAGAGCCATTGGCCCCCTTGGGGGCCACAGAAAAAACCTAGGTTGCCACAGAAGAAAATATGAAAATAGGGGAGCCATGAACCATGTGAAGGGGGCCCATGGCTGACTATTTCAAATTTCTAAAATTTTTCACCATAAAGATAAAATATTCCATATAAATTTTTACCAAATCGTTCCAAGGTGTATAAACTACACAAAATTGCATATCTTAACTTAAAAAAAACCCCTCAGTGCATGAAACAGCACAAAGCACGAAACTTCTTAGGGACCATTCATAAATGATGTCACACTTTTTTCAGTATATTTGACATCCCTTCCCCTTTTATCACAAAATGTCGCCCTTCAGCGTATCCCCTACCCCCTTTGTCACATGTCACGCTATTTTACATAGGCACATGTATTTGCAGATCAGAAACAAATCACTTACATTATAGATCATATTCTTAATTTTATTTTTTATTTTAATGACATTTGTAAGCATAACAATAATTGACTACGTGTGGAATTAATTTGTATAAAATGAGATTAAGGTTTACAACAAAAGGGTTTATTAGTATTTTACAGTAAAATATATTATGTGTTCGAATTCTGAAAAAATAACCTTTAAATCAAATTATGAAAATAAAAAGAAGTTTAAAATAAATTTATTATTCTGATTTCAAATCTTTTATAGAAACCAAATTATGGGATATCACACTTCTTGTTACCCCCTCCCCTTCCTTTGTCACAAACCGTCACAAGGTCTCGAACCCCCCTCGAAGCGTGACGGCATTTATGAATGACCAGTTATGTGACTTGTTTTTCATAGAGGAAAAGAGCAAACTAAGTTTCAATTAGTTTCATGTTGTTCTCAATGTTTTTTTTAATAATGTATGTTTAGTTTTACAACAATACATTTTTTGAATTGAAAAATAGTAAGGTATGTTTCACCATTAGCATTCTTTACTGTAAAAGTTGTTTTTACATAGGAAAAAAAAAAGAACATGAAAGAAAGCCTACTGTAAAAGTTGTTTTTACATAGAAAAAAAAAAAGAACATGAAAGAAAGCCTACTGTAAAAGTTGTTTTTACATAGGAGAAAAAAGAACATAAAAGAAAGCCTAATATCTTGCAAAATATTGAACAAACGAAATTAATTAAGTCAATAAATATTTGAAAAGCATGAGAGTAGGCTTATTAGTTGGGGGAGGTGTGGCCTAATGACGTCGGAAGGAATAATCCGAAGAAAATATTTCAGGAAAAGATCAACAGGTCATTTTCTTGCTTCACTTTTTGCTTTGAAGAATTTAATCCTAATTTTATAGTGGGATTGACTTTGGACTTATCTCATCAAAGAGAACTTCTGGTGTAGTGCAGAACGAGTAGATAAAAGGATTTTTTTATTTACTTATTTTAAGGGTACTTTTAAACAGATGAAAAACGCTTAAAATTTACAATCAAAAAAAATTTTCAGATTCAAAATGCATTTTTTTCCCTTTTTTCCCCCTGAAAAAATTATAGCTAAAAACGAAAAAAATATTATTATGAATTTAACATTGACAACTGGATTGTCTGATTTAGATAACGAATTCAAGAAATTTAAAACACATTATTTGCTTTGCAAAAGACAAAGTTGGAAATGATTTTTGTAATTAATACAGTCAATGATTATAGAAGCATAAATCTTCAATTCTTATTTTCAATTTAATTTACACTTCTTATTTTATCTATTCAGTCTTGGAATTTTATATTAAGAATAAATTTTCTTATTCAGCTCTACATTTTCCCCTACGGTTCTGTGCTTACATATCGAAAATACCTGCTTATTTTTTTTTTTTTGTTAGTCGAATATCTTCTATTCATGTAACTTGTTCTCAAAGTAACGAATGTTTCTTTTTTTTCTGTTCTTCTTTATTCTTTAATTTTTAGTGATTTTTGTTAAATATTTTAAGTAGGATCACACATAGATAAAATAGTGACAAGGTACAGGGGCGCACCGAAGGGGAGGGAGGGTATCGCACTCTCAGAAATAGAATCGTCACTTTTGAGGACTTTTCTATCGTCAAGCAAATTTCGTCATTTGTAACGAAACTTTCCTCGCGAGATCACGTGACTTAAAAAAATTACTATAGAAATTTCGGCAATGTGACGAAAGGTTTACTCGGAGCACTTTTTACGAAGCCATTTTGTCAAATATGACGAAAGTTTCGTGAGATTTGAGCATGTGTTTCTGAGAGTGCGGATAACTGGTGTCCGACCGCTTTTTAAATATCTGAATTCCAATCCCATAACTGTACTAAAGATTCGGCTATCGGGCATGCCAAATTTAATTTTTAAAAATTAATTATATTGATTGGCATGTATTGAGAAAATAAATGTATATAACTAGAAAAAACGGACAATTGAAACTTTGGCAATTCTGTTTGGATTTTTTGGGTTTTTAAAAATGCAAATGGAATTTATGGGTTTCAGAAATTAGAGTCGGTATCCAATGTGGATCCGTCAGGACATGGGCATTGGATATCTGATGCATTTCTCATCTTGACTTTGTCCTCCCGCCAAAGAAAAATCCCAGGTGCGCTACTGAAGGGGAGCCACGGAATAATTTGTGGTTTCTATGGGGGCAACTAGTCGAAAAGGGTTGAGAAATCCTGCTTTAGAGAATGCACGACAAAGCAATGTTTAAATTTTTTTTTTTTTTTTTAGGTTTATTAGATAAAGAAGAATCACTTTGTTTGTATTATTAAGTAATATGTTAATCAAATACTTTACAAATTGGAACATCGCTTAACTTTAATAAAGTGGAACTTTACACTTTACTACAGCTGCAAATAATAAGATCTTTAATAGAGTGTGTCAAACACTGGAGCGAAGGGGGTTAATAACTGGTAAAATGGAAAATTTGCAGTTTCAATTACTGGAGCATTGAGAGGGTATGAAATAAAAATTCATTTAAAAACTTTTAACTTACCGAGTGGAAAAACGTTAAGAAATATATGGTTCTGAATGTCTTTTAAAACATATCGCTCATGGGCTGCAATAGCGGCACAACTCAAAAAAAACATGTTTTGAGATAAGTGGGTTTAAAGTTTTCATTGCTAGGGAAAATGCATAAGAAACACTTTAGTTTGCTGCCATCTTACGGCTTTACATTGAAGTATGGGTTGTGCTAGTATTGCTGATGAAAAGAATGAGTATTTTCATATTTAAATCTGTTCTTAGTCCAAAAAACGTATTTTTTGAGTTGTGCCACTATTGATTTAAAAACAATGTAAAAGTGATTTCTGATGATTAAACAACTAAAATTGTGGTAAATCACTCTAAAGATGTCAATCACTAGTGCACTCTTACCCTATTGCTATCATTGACTTGAAGTGTAAGAAAAGTCTTTTCAGTAGAATATTTCTGTTTGTTTAGTTCTACTGATCTTCTGGAAGTTCAACATTAATACGGTAATAACTTTGTCCACATGCCTGGTAGTGCGTTGTCAAATACAAAAAAAAAAAAAAAAAAACCACATTTGAGAGACAAATAAAAACAATTGAGACACCATCAATCAAGATTTAAAAATTTAAACTGTTTTAATTTAACTATCAAATTAGAATGTTTGTTTTTCGAAGTTAACAACGCACGACTCTGCCATTCGAAAAGAATTATAACGATATTGATGTGCAACTTCCGGAAGATTTCCATAGAACCCAACAAGCAGAAACAAATAACATATCAAAATACTTAACTTACTAAATAAGACAATGATAGCATGCACCAAATTTGTTTCTTTCTTTTTAGTTTTTTCCGTAGTCGGTTGTTAGCTTTTTGAACTTTTTATTTTTTATGAACAACATATCGTAATGAACAAACCAAGCTTTTAACCTCTGAAGGTATTAAAAATACACTTGCGTTCTAACCTTGGCTTGTAGAGATAATTTAAATAGGAATTAGGACTAGGTGGAAGTAATGAATAGAACTAGCTTGGATTCCTCTTGCTTGAGTGCAAAAGAAATCACGCTTTTTTCAATTCCTTAATGACCCATTCTTAATTGTAATTAATTATAAAATATCTGTAATTAAAATTTTAATGTAAAATTTAGATTTCTCATTGTTATGCCTTTCTTACTTTGCGTATAGATTACACATTACTTTTCAAATATCTTGCGTTTATTAAATTTTACATTTGCAAGTAACCTCACATTACTCAATTTCCAACAACATAAACATTGAAATATCTCACAAGCAAGTCTTGTTCTTAAGATTTATATAACTGTTGCCATTTTTAATACAATATGTAACACTATATGCTGCATACGTCAATCATACACGTTTTAGAGCTATCCTGTCGTGGACCTATGTATGGTTTTACGTGTAGAGTAGTTGTATGCAACAATTTATTTTGCATATGCACATAGGTGGGCCAAATATAATTTTGCCGACTGAGCCAAAGTTTGCCAGTCCGTCCCAGCACCAGCTTTCATATTAAAGCATATGTCATCTTTAAATTTTAACTATCTAGCTCAGCTACTTGTCTTTTTTGCAATGGATTATGTTTTCCACATTTGAGAAATGATGCCTATTAGGTTATAAGTAATTCCCTCAGCCTTAAAAAGGGATTTAATAAGTATAATCAGCTTTCAGAAAAAGCAGCAAACGATATTTTTAACAATACATCAGGAAGAATTGTTTTATTTCACAAACTTTTTTTATTATTAGTTTGCATTGCTTTTTTCCTTTGCCAACGATTTAAAATAATAACCATAAGCTTTAGTTCAGTATACTTTATAGTAATTGTTTTAAAATGAAATTGGTTTCTTCTTTCCCTCCACGGTAAGAGAGGGCGCCACATACAAACTTTGAGCAACAACTAATGCAAACACTGAGCTACATGCGATAAAATGAGACGAAGCGGACGAAACCGTGCGCGTCGAAACTAACATTTTCTCATTTCGCAGGAAAATAGCAAATGGAATTTAGAAACGTTTTGTACCATCAAATACAAGTGTGAGTGAGCATGTAATTTAAATATAGTATGGGGACGGGAGGGGAGAAGACAGTGACAGCAAATTTGGCGACTTACAAAGTGTTTTTAAGAATATAGCTTTTATTATTTTGAATACACAAAAACATACATTAAATTCAAAATAAATAAATAAATAAAAATAAAAAGTGAAAGAGAAATAAAATAATAATAATAAAAAATAACTTATAGAAAGTTTTTCCTAAAAAAGTATAACTGCCTACGTTCTAGGGTCTCGGGTGTACGCACTGTTTTTTTACAACCACCGAAAACCTAGAAAATAAATGAAAAAACACAAACTGCGCATGGAGAATAGAAAGTGTTGTGTAAAAAGCAAAAATTCACAGAAACTTTTTATAAAAGCCATAGAAATACAAAACTTTCGCCTTAAAAATTAATATATTCATCAATAAAGCTAAATATATTTAAAAGAAATATTAGTTAAAATACTGCTTTAGTTATTTTTATTGAAAACGTTTATCAAATATCGATCAAATAATTTTAAAACTCTCTATTCAAAAAGAGTGCTGATGTGAAATTTGCTGATTTTCTGAAAATGACCAATTTTCTCCTGAACACTTAAAATAAATGAAGACAGAAATAAATTCTTGCAAAACCCTCTTCGTATTCTTCAGATGTCCATTGTGTATATTAATTTAGTAAGCATAGTTTCCATTAAGATAGAAGTAATAGCTCTCACTGCAATGTATCAGTTATCGGTTATAGTTATAGAATATGGAAGAGACGCTAATAAACACAAAAATTCGCCAAAGGTGTGTAAACATGATTAGACACCAATTAAGTTAACCAGTCTCTATAAGCCTATAAGTGTTCCTTGTCATGTCGTATAAGTGTTCCTTGTCATATATGTCGGGTATGTAGTCGATTTGCCTTTTAGTGCATCCGTTGAAATATATATGTTACCGGCAAGTTTGAAATCCGACAGTCTATAGAATGACTAGGCATTATATATAATTCCTAAAACTAGCCGGCAATGTATGAAACGATTTATACTTCACACATTTCCTAGGCATTCCATAGAATGCCAAATAAGAAGCCAACAAAGTATAAAATACATCTCAGAATCGTTAAGAGCTCCATCCGTAAGCGCAAACTGAGAGTTAACGCTGCAAAAAATAGTGTTGTCTTAAACGAAACTACTTACCAGAAGTTAATAATTGATGTACAAAAAGCCAAAGACTACTAAGAAGGAACCCAGGGACTACTGGTTTCTGAATCGCTACGATTGTGGAAAACAAAAAAAAAAAAAAAATTCTAATGGCACTCTCATTATTTTTTTCAGAATAACATTTTTATTTTTGAGAAATGCACATCATTTACATAATAACCTCAATAGGACGTTTTTGTCATACTTTGCCTAAAAGAATTTGTCATTCTGTAGAATGCCTAGCGAAAGTAGGTAATACTTCTCACATTTCATACCTTACCTAAAATCATCCTGTATTATGTACAATGCGTAAGCGTTCCGTAGAGTGCCGGTGTTTCATACTTTGCCTTTAACATATGCAACTGTTAAGAGGTTCCGCGATTCAAAATAGCTTGAAGAACAATGTTCTACAATATATCCATTACCTTAATTGGATTGGCGATACGGTATGAAACTATAAAATTCTTTTTATTGGTTGTAACCAACAAAACTGAAGCAGCCACGTTTTTGAGTTGATCCGCTCCTGCTTCTAAGTACTTGCTACGTCGTCGATGCAGTTCCGCTTCGTGCTCCAAATAGTTTCAATACAAACCATATTCTTTACCTCATTTTGATGGATCTGATTTATTAATTTTTATGCTTATAAAACATTTTAGTGCAAAAATTTTTCAAATGCATTGTATCGCCGGGAAAAAGAAATCATGAAGCAAACTGAGCCAGAGCTACAAAACTAGTCCAGAATTATCTACTCTTATTTCGTCTATTTTTTGAACTAAGTTGAAAATTGTAAATCAAGAAATGCAAAATTTAGAAATAATTGTATCGATTTTTCCCAGTCAAGGATCCCTCCATATTGTATCAGAATATCGCACATAAATATTTATATACACAACAGTATGTGCAATGTTTTGTGAGAAAATGAAAAAATAAGTTCTAAAAGAAGGTTAAAATAAAAGACAACCGATTCATAAAATTCCATATGAATAAAAGTTCGTAAGTTTAAGTTCGGACTCTTATTTATTTACTTATTATTTATTTCCTTTGCTTCTTACTTTTAGTTTTTGTTTAAAATTTCAGTTTTGGTTTAGGCTATGATTTAATAATTAAATCCAAAATTGGCGTATGCAGCATAAGATGGTGCAAAATATGAGAAACATAAAAGAGCGAAGGAATAAAAATAATGAACTCTCATCACAACAATCAAATATTAAATATGCTGTAAACTAGTAAACGAACTAAAGAAAAAACTAATTAATTATGGATAAATTTTGGATTAAAGCTTAAAAAGAATGGAAAAAAAAAAAAAAAACGGAATGAAATTTTGTTGCTCTACTATTCCGTGCTCCTGCTACACTCTCAGTTTCAGATCTACCCAAAACCACACCCTGCCTGCACCCAAGTATATTCCTAAGCCTTTACCAAAATATTTTTAAATAATCTCCTATTTAATTATCGATTTACTTAGGTTTCCTCCGTTATGATTACTATATTACATAATACTCACAATATTAAAACTAATGATCATAGAAAACACTAAATTTCCTGAACAAAAATGTTATCAATAAATTCTTTAAATTAATCTAGAGTGATCCTTATGATTCCGAATCTTTTCTGGAAATCTAAAAGGTAAGACAAAAAAAAAAAAAGCAACGGATGTTACAAATTTCTTCTCATTCGAACGTTATGATGATACAAATGTCTGAGAATGACTATTTTTGGCGACTAATGTGATTAAAACTTTTTCTGAACAGAAATATTCGTGAAAGAAAAATACTGAAAACATTGTAAAAATACAAAATTATGAGTACTAAAAGTATTGTCTAAACATTAAAAGAGTTCATATGTTTGTTTCTAAGTCTAATACTATATTTCTTTTAAAAATGAAAATCAATTCTCTTATATTTTAAAAGCCCTAAGTAGCAAACAGCGTTTTGTCTCAACTATGCATATAAAAAAGCTTATTTTGTGTGTGTGTGCTTCGTTCTTTATTTATTTTTTATTAATTTTACTGTCTTTATTTTATTTTATTTATTTATTCATTTTTTGAATTTTTGCATGCTTTTTATACAAAGTCACAAAGCTACACAAATTGACGGACTGCAATGAAATTTGGCACAAAATTCAATCATCCGCTTAGAAAGATAACCAGGGTTGCGGAGTCCGCTGGTAAAAGGACCTTTCTACTCCACCCCCCTCCCCTGTTATCTCGATGCCTTAGGGGTGCCCTCCCCCGCGCACGGGAATGTGAAATCCGTCGAACGCTCATCACAGTTCCGAGGTAGGTTTGCTGGGAGCCAGCCCAGCCTAACTAACTCTTGCTGGGTGAACTTGGCCCTCCTTGATACCCCTATGCTAGAAGAGTATCATTTTTGGAGTGCTGTGGTCCCTGATTTTTAAATTCCAGGAGTCATAGTCGGTCCTTTTCCCTGTACCGACTATGACTCCTGGAATTTAAAAATTCCGACTCCGAATCAGGATTTTGACTCCCAACTCTGGCTCCTACTTCATTACAAATATATATTAGGGATGTAGTGAATATTCGGCATACTTTTTACTGACTCCGACTCCGACTCCAGTCCTGGATATAAGGCGCGGAGTCTCATTCGAAAAGTCGAACTCGGGGTTTAAAATTCCAATTTCCAGATTTTTTCAGCAAATAAAAATATAATTCTAGAAAATAATAGAATAATCTACCATAGAAAAATATCATTTTCTGAGATTTTATATCATTCTTCTGAAGCTAATAAAACACTACGTCGGATGGATTTTGTTCGAAAACTCTAGAAAATTAGAACGTGAGTAATTGAACAGAAAATTTCACGTTATGAAAGCCCAAATAAGCATTAAAATGCAAAATAAACGTAAAATACTTTCATAACGTTAAATTTTCTGCTCAGTTTTACTTGTGCACAACGTTCCTTTATTATTTTTTTCGTGAGTTATTGTCCAAAGTCTTACTTCTTCAGACGAGGATTAAGCTATTGTTAAGTGAAGATTTTGATTAGACGATAATTCATTGTTGAAAAAATAAGCACGTGAGTTTAAGTCGAAGTGTAATTGTTAGGTTTCTGCGACACATGCTATTTAAACATGCATGTTGTTGCTCTATTTTACCAATATTACTATTGTAGCGAGCATCGCCGGATAATTTTACTATGAAATAAGTATTTTCTTTTATTTCTTACTTTTCTGATATACATTTTTACCTTGTACAAAAAAAAAAAAAAAAACTTCAGTTGTGTTCTCATAAACGTTTTACTTGAGTTTTTTTCCTTTTCTTCTCTGCAATATATCTATCGATATTTCAATGCGGGAACGAGCACAAATAATATACATATTAGAGATCATAATTTTGCTCCTTTTTGAATCCTTCCAGTAATTCCTTTCATCAAATAATCAATGGGTTAAACAAAATGTAGTAGTTGATCTATTAACTTTGAATGCTACTGCTGGTACAGCATGAAATCAGTTAGAAATAGGTGACTAATATCCTGTAAAAGTACTCTATACTACCCTGTAAAAGTATTAGCGGTCTTGTTTCTATAGACATTTTACGGAGATTTCACAGCTGAAAAGGGGTAATGTAACGCCAACTTGAGAACATTAAATGTGTTCTTTTTCTAACAATTATTATTATTTTAATAATCAACACCAAAGTTATTGGAGATTAAATTCTATGCACCATGAAAATAAATAAATGAACTATAAAAATTATAAGGCACAAATTTTGACACATTTTATGGACAAAATTATAAAAAAAAAAAAAAAAATTATAAATCAATAATTGGTTTTGAGAGTATCACGTTGTTTGTTTTTAGATTTTGTTTAATTTTAACTATGTTTAGCTGTCAAAATAGGAATATTTAATAGATTGAAACTTCCCTTTTCTAAGAAAGCATTACCCCACTTTTTACACCTCTAAGTAAGCAGAATATAAGAATAAAATACAGTAAAGCCCCGTAATACCGTGCCTCAGTATACCACGGAATGAATATAACGCGGTTACTATCTTGTACCTCGAAGTTTAAAACACCCTTTGTCATTACAAATCCCCCTTTATATTCGAGATTCTTCGAAATTTTTTGTAAAATAAACGCATTTCGTAGTCCGAGTGAGTGTATAAAGGCTTAAAACATTGTTTCTTTGAAAAGTGCGTTCCTCCCCCTTCCATACCAATCTATTTTTTCTTAACATCTCTCTCCCTTAATAATCCCATGTTGATAACTTAACAATTTCTTTAAACCCACATTTTCTAAGAACAGAATTTTAGCTTAGGGGCCTCAAAAAGCAGAAAAATTTAATTTCAATAACTTATCACTCGATAGACTAACCGCTCAGTTGAGAAGTGTGCTCTTGCACAGCAATTACAGCAAATAAAATGGCAGCAAACAAGAAAATAAACAATTATTCAATAGAATAAAAGTTACTAGTAATTGATAAAGTTAAAAGTCGTGCAGCAGGAGGGAGTATATTTCGTGAATATGGTTCCGCGGTACAGTTTCACTATACCGCGGTTATGTTATAACGCGGGTACCAAGCATGTCCCCTGACACCGGTGCTCTAACAGTGTTTTACTGTAAAACAATTTTTGTAAAGTGCTTTGCGCAGAGAACATCTAATCTTCACTACATTATTCCAAGATCAATAGTATGCATAGAGTCAAAAGAGCGCAACCATAATCGTATCCAAAAAAATTTATAAAAATATAACAGCTGGAACAACCTGGTAGTTAAAATTCGTTTGAATATTGTTGCTTTGCTTTATTTATTTTATGCTACATTTCATTATTTGAATGATACACACAAAAGTACAGACATCTGTCCGCCTCTCTATTCGTACAACCCGTTATTCGCCCAACTTGTTCAAGTAAAATTCGCCATTCGTACACTTGCTCCGCGGTTCGAAAAGCACCAGGGGCCAGAGTTGCCAGTTTGGCTTTTTTTAAGAAAAAAAATCGAGAAATTATGCTCTTTTTGAACTCGTCTGGAAATAATTTATTTGGCATTTTGGATTTTTTTAAAAAACGTTAATACTTTTTGAGATTTTACTGACAATTTTAACTTTCTTAGGAGACATCAAGTGGTTGGAGAACTTTCTTCTTCAGAGAAGGAAAGTAGTAAGGAAAGCATTTCCATTGCATAAATTAAATTAAAGAGCTGTGTTACCACTGGGAGAAAACACAGAGTGTGGTGAAAAAATGGCATCCTAACACTTCTGTGGTCAGCAGGAGCATTAACTTGTTCAACGACAATGTTATTGACCATTTCAGAAAAATTCAGAACAATCGTCAAAGGCAGGCATCATTGGACAGATTTTTAGAGAACGAAACCCAAGATTCTTTTAGTGCAAAAAGACAGAAAAGGAAAGAACAGCAGAAAGTGAGAAACCACCTGAAGGGATGTTACCTGATGTTTCTGTGGAATGTGACTCCTCTTGCAAACAAAAACATCAACATTTCTCTTCCTCCTTTCAACATTCCAGTTATGCCATCAGCTCACCTCAGTACAAACAAAGTGCAGTTAAATTTTTATTTATGTATAATTTCATGTACAGTACAAATCGCCATTCGAACTGCCTCCTGGAACGAGGCTGTGCACGCATAGCAAGGTTCGACTGTAGTAAGCTTTTGATAGTGTTTAGTGTGAATATTAATCTGATAAGTCTTTCTATTAGACTTAAAAACTGAAAATTTGCTTAGCCGATTCAAGGTGCATGAATCTGGTTTTTAAGAAACTTTGCGAAAAGCATTTATTTAATCAGGTTCATTGGGAAGTTTTGAATTCTTGTCAGCGATATTCGGTTAACTGAACTAAGTGAAGTAACATACAGTTTGTTCTATGATGAAAACTATTATGTATATTTGTTTTTCTCCTGGATGTTTTAAGAGCCAGTGTTTTTAAAAGATAGTGAAAATCAGGCAGGTTCACATAGCTGATATTTTAAATTTTGCTCAAACTTTCAGGATATGTTCTTTATGTAAAACTATTAGGCACATGTTTTTTTTTTTTTGAATTTTTTTCCCTCTTACAGTTCTAGAAAGTGAAAGTTCGTTTGTTTTTCTAAGAAAAATCTACCAATTTGCTTAAGCCAATACTATTTGCAACAAGAGTCAACCATGGCACCGACAATCGCTTTGTGTTCTACTGCATCCAATTAAATCTTAAGACGTAAATAGTTATGGTTGACCCTTGGCGCAAAAGCTCAAAGATCATTCAAAACTGCTTACAAAAAGCCTTTTTTTCTGAAGCTTTGATCTTTGCGCCAGAAGAATCAAAAGAATCGTCTTGCGCCGACAGTGAACCGCAAAAGCATAGATTGCAGTAAATACCTACTCAAGAATACTACCCAAAAAGAGTAAGATATGCAAGGCTGTCTAGTACACAGAAATATTTGACTCTGAAACTGTGAGAGACACATAAGTGCATGACCTTGCAGGCCACACCACCTACTTACACCAAGAGGGACCCGGCATGAAACTAAGGAGAAGAATCCGTAAATATAAAAGAAACTTAATCAGTTAGTTCACTAATCCATGGTACTTTACTCAGCTTTTATGTCATACGGCCCTAAACTTTGCTGAATGAGTGTTTTGTGTCAGTTGTCGAAAAATTCCGATTCTTTTTATTTCAATATTTATTATTATGCATAAACAGCAAAGGAAAATAGAGCAAAAGCAAGCACAATGCGCGGGATTGCGCACTGAGAGTGTTATCAGTGAAGTATCGTAAAAGTCAAAAATAATACAGTATAGACTCTTGAGGGGCCGTGGTAGCCTAGTGGTTAGCACGTCGGACTTCCACCTGGAATATCGCGCGTTCGATACTCACTGAAGACCACCATGTATACTTGGGGATATGTGCATGTAAAATCCGTAGACCCCACCAACTCTCCTCGTGCGTAAGCAGTCCTACGGCCTCGGCTAACAGGTATTGGTCTGGTGGAGAAAAGTATAGACTCTTGTGTATCAGGCCTAATGCGGCTGAAAGGCAGGCCGGATAACAAACAAGTCGAAACAGCCGGAGTTCTATGAACATTTTCTTACTTTTTTGCACCCTACCAATACCAGAAGACAAAATTATTATACCATAAACCCACTGCTAAAATACGTATTTTCTCACTTCTTATTTTGTACAAAGATGTACATTTATCTCAAGTTACGTAGAAGCTGAACGCGGCCCAGGAATCTTAAAAGCAGTTTCTGGTAACGTGTCGAGTTAAAATAGGATATGTACTGGTATTTTATGAATTTTTATGCATTGCACTGCACGTTTCAAGAATTTGTTAGAGAAAGAGTAAGTTAAAGAATGTAAACTGTTTACATTTTAACAAAGACTCTATTATGCTTAACTTAAATGTAGGTAGGGACGCCCGCTTCCAACGCCTTGCCAATGTAATTTGTTCTTCATTATATTGCGATGAGATGAAGCTAGGCTCAATAGTACGGAGGTCGGATGCTCGCAAACCAGGTACTGTTGTTAGATAAGCATTGGTTTAACTGTTTTTTAATGCTAAGAATCTGGGTGAGTATATCCATATAATTACTTTATTCTTCTGTTTAAATATGGATACAAAACCGACTTTCCAATACAAAATTACTATTCATATTAAAAAAAAAAAAGACTTCTGTCTGAGAATAACAAGAAGTTCCGTCTAGAGCTATACAAGCCTACTGTCCCGTATACACCAGCTTCAAATTTATAATCTAGCTATCTCTCTCTCTTTCTCGTTTAGCTTTAGTTCTTAATTGCTTCAAATATGCCTTTTTCAACGGTTAATACAGATTCGTTCAATCATTCATTTATTCAGTCATTCATGTATTTATTCACTCATTTATTCATTCATTATTTTGTTTATTCATTTAATCATTCATTAATTCAAAAATATTCTTGAAAATCCCGATCAAAAAATTTCATAAGAAAATAGGCTCGTTAGTTCTGGATGAACTTTTTATCTGTACAATGTTCTACGTCATAAGAGCTTTCCGATAAAGTTTGTTCCAAGCAATTCGGCCCGTTAGATCAGGATTTATATAGGATTGAAATTTCCCCGTAGGCACTATGTTAATTTTTTTTTTGAACTGTTCAAAAATGTAAAAAAATTGTTCAAATCAATAAATATTTCAGGGCAAGAACTTCTTCCAGTGAGCTTGTGCATTGGAACTTGGATCTTGTACCCAGAGTTTACATAATTTGCTTCATTTTCGCTCATAGGCGCTAATGTTAAAATTTTTTGAACTGTTCAAAATTGAACAAAAAATTGTTCAAATCAAAAAGTAAAATATAGAAATGAAATGTCCTCGCCGAGATCTTTCGAATGCAAAAAGAATTTTTCGAATCGGATAATTCGTTCAAAAGTTATTAGGGGGGGATAGACCGACAGACAGACCGACAGACAGACCGACAGACAGACCGACAGACCGGGCAGACCGACAGACACACTTTTTCCCCATCTCAAAACCCTACTTTCAAATTTTTTATTTTTCAATATTTATTTAATTACTTAATTTATTTTTGACTTTTCTTGATTTCTAACGATATTTTCACGATACATTAAGCCTTCTTTCATGCTTTATTATTATTTTTTTTACTTTTACGGGAAAGTAGGCTAAAAAAGAAAGAAAGAAATAAGACAGGTTTGAAGATGTCTAATATGTATAATAAATCAATTTTAGTGAGCGAATATTATTTTTTGTTTTCCTAACAATTAAATGTATGATTCACTGTGTATATAAAAATCAAGAAAGAATTACCTCTGTCGTTACTAGGTTCAATAGTAAAATCATGTAAGTCTCTTTTGAAGCTAACGAGAGAGGCGGAAAGTGAAGTGGAGCTCCCTGCTAATTTTTCTGAGCATAATAGGATGCCCGAATACGTTGGATATCACAAACCGAAATGTAAACACTCTTCGTCATTTCCGCAAGTTGCAACGAGTCTATTGTGCTTGAGTTTGCATAAAACTTTCTTAGCAGCGCTCGAAGTTTGCTCCGTTTGGTGCATTTCCGAAGCTTTTTTCTGTATCTAGTAATTCGTCGTAATTAACATTTTTATGTTTATGTTTCTTCTTACAAATTTAAGGGGGAAATAGGTGCAGAACGGCGTATTAAGCGCAATTTTCATGATTTTTTTAACATATAAAGAATAAATATATTTTATTGAGATTTTGAGGTTATAGATATATTGAATGAAGAACATTTACTGAAATTTTCAAACAATTTTCTTGAAAAATGCTGGAGATATCAGCAGCTGCATACTGTAAGTCGCCACCCGGATCGACAGTTTGCGTACATCCTGGAGGTCACAACTTTTATCTGAAATAATTTTTTTAAAATTTACTTTTTTTATAAGTGTCTCTTCTTGTTGAACTAAAATAATCACAAAAAATTGAAAATTTCTTTTTTTTTTTTAGAATGGGAAAATTAAGTACGATTTTTAACCGTATTTTTGTCCTTTTCTTACAATAAAAAAATAAAAATAAAGATATGTTTATGATTCTAGTTCAACTAGAGCGTATATATATATATATAAAGAAAATGTGTGTTAAATTTGATAAGGATTGATCAAAAACTCTGCAAGTTAGAGTGTACGCAGATTCGAAAAAAGATAGTTTCGAGAAAAACGCGTTTGAAAAAAAGAGTGGTAGTGAAGGTAAATTTAAGGGATCATTCATAAATGATGTCACGCTTCGAGGGGGGAGGGGGATTCGAGAAATTGTGACAAAGTGTGACAAGGGGAGGGGAGGGGGTAACAAGAAGTGTGACATCATGCAACATAGCGTGACGCGTGACAAAAGGGGGGAGGGGGGCCGCTGAAGTGTGACATATCGTGACAAAGGGGGGAGGGAGGTGGGCAGCTGAAGTGTGACATATCGTGACAAAGGGGGGAGGGGGGTCAAATATATGGGGAAAAAGCGTGACGTCATTTATGAACGGCCCCTAAGGCAGTAATGAATTAATTTTTTTAATACTTATAGATGCTAATACTTTTTGAAATTTCTCTCCGAGGTCTCAATTGTTAAAAGAAATAAAAGGACATCTGCTAACGTTCTTCTGTCTCTCCAATACCCTTCAGGTCATTCATGAATGAGGAGGGACTATACTTGATCAACTGTTTCAAAAGAGGCGCTCGCTCAAATGCTTATAACTTTTAAACGACTTGGAATTTTCCTTTGAAATTTTCAGAGTAGATATTGAATAGTTGTAGAATCGATTTATGAAGGAAAAAAAATATTTTTTGAGACTTCTACACATATTTCCCCCCCCTTAAGTGAGAAACGACCCTGTTCTGGGCCAACGCAACGGCTTTTATCAAAGTCAAAACCTTTCTCTGATGAAGAATCTCAAAGCACTTTATGTGCTTCTGATTTAGAATTTTATTAATAAATGCTGCTACAAAACGAAAAGATGCAAAAGAACACCATAATTTTAAATAAGTGCTAAAAAACATATTTCAAAGACTTATGAACAAGAGTGGTCAGACTACCACCCTATTACCAATTTAAAAAAATCAAATTTGAAGTTTATTTTTTTGTAATGCCTTAGTTTTAAATATACTTAACATATTATTGTTCTTTTATTTAAATGATATATTTGTAAAAAGTCAAATATATTTTGCTTGTTAAAAAATCTGAATTGTCATTTTATACAATATAACACATGAAATAAATGATTGTGTGATATAAGAAAGATAAAAATTTACCATGACCTCCAAAAAATATCATGGAACGTTTTCATTTTCTTTTCTTTGTTTTGTATTCAGTGAGTGTTTTTCTTTGAGTAAGCTTCAAATGTTATTATTGATAACATTTTTAATAAAGTTAAGACAAAATATATGGCTTATAAGAATTTAGAATATAAAAATATGCATTAAATTCATATAAATTTAGCAGTTTATATACAACTTTAGGGCACCGTACTCTGCAATAAGATACTTAATTAACTTCCATATTAATTTCAGTGGTTGATTTTTTTTTGGTAAATGAATGCAAAATTACTGGACTTTTGGAAATTAGAAGGGAAAAAGAATTAGGAAGAGGAGTTAGGTTAGTTAATTTATGTTTCCACAATAATTCCGTTTGATTAGAGGAATTATTTCCGAAGAATATTTGCAGCACGATTTATAGTAACATTTTCACTTAATGATTAAAATAGCCTGTTTAATGTTATTTTATTACATTTCTTGGCGGAAAATATCAATATGTACTTTTAATAAAATTGTAGATTATGTGTTCAGGCCCTATTAAGTCGGTGCGTTTTTGTGGAATAATTAAAGTAACCCACCTTATTAACATGCTTTTATTACTTATTCCGTTTCGTCTATGTCAGCAAAAAAAAAAGGAGAAAAAAAAAGAAAAAAGAAGCATGCTTTGTACTTTCGAAAAATATTTTCTTTCAACATTGCATAAGATAGCATCTAGATCGAAACAAATATTTCTAATGAAAAATGTTTATCATGTAGGTTTATTGCACTTTGCCCCATGGCGAACATTTCACCCGTAGTTTCTTTCACTCAGTGAACTCTAGTTTTCCACTTCTAGAATGAATGTGCACGTTATATCAAACACACTATCAGGTCAATGATTGAGGATTTCTCTTTAAGTTATTTCGCGATAGAAAAAAGAACAAAATGCTCACCTCTGCTGCAACAAAAAAAAAAACTTATTCCAAGCAATCGTGTGTAGATAAATTAAGCATGAGAAGTATTGGACCTAAGTCGCCGACTTCCGTCGCCCATCTGAGGAAGCTCTTTCGTTGTTTGCTGAAATTCAGAAAGAGGGGAAGAGAAAAGTCGCCCTATTTTAGGGATAATATTCAAAAATCTTTACTTTGAGATTGTTTTCTTTTGCCAGATAAAGAAATATATCATCTAGATTCTTATGGTAAAGCTAGTTTTGACAGGAGTTGAATGTTTAATCATTTTAAGCCGCTAATTAATTTAAAATTTTTGATTCGTTGTATATACACAGTATGTCGAGGAATCTTTAAGACTAGGTTTATACAACAAAATAAAAACTAGTACATAATTACGAATTTTTAGGTATATTTAATAAAAATAAGCTCTTTCGGCTTCAATACATTTGCTACAGTGGTTTAACAACGATTCGAATACCTGTTCCTGCTCACATTGTGGGACTGCCTCCAAAGCTCGAATCGAAACTGTTTGTTTACAGTGTGTCAAAGAATAGGCCGAGGTTAGAGCGTCGGACTTCCACCTGGAAGGACGCGCGTTCGAACCCCACCGAAGACCGGCCATGTACACTTGGGGATACGTGCATGTAAAATCAGTGGACCCCACTACCTCGCCCCGTGCGTAAGCAATCCTAAGGCCTCGGCTAACAGGTAGGGGTCTGGTGGAGAACAGTGTGTCAAAGATTTTTTAAGACTATAGCTGGAACTAAGCTTACAGTGGCGCTATTTGTGTTATCGAGAATTCGTGAAACTCCTTAACTATCAGCTGTTCCACTGCCAAAACCTCTGTTCATTTGTTTACTATTTTCTAACTTTGATGACATTGACACTTTACATTCCAATCGGTGTAAACCGCTGTATCAAATGTATTTGAGCTTACAGGGGCGCTATTTGTGTTATCGAGCATTCGTGAAACTCCTTAACTATCAGCTGCTCCACTGCCAAAACCTCTGTTCATTTGTTTACTATCTTTTAACTTTGATGACATTGACACTTTACATTCCAATCGGTGTAAACCGCTGTATCAAATGTATTTGAGCTTACAGGGGCGCTATTTGTGTTATCGAGCATTCGTGAAACTCTTTAACTATCAGCTGTTCCACTGCCAAAACCTCTGTTCATTTGTTTACTATTTTTTAACTTTGATGACATTGACACTTTACATTCGAATCGGTATAAACCGCTGTATCAAATGTATTGAAGCTGAAGGAGCTTATTTTGAATAAAAATACCTAAAATATATATAATTACTAGTTTTTAATTTATTTTATGAACCTAGTCTTAAAAATTCTTTGACGCACTGTGTAAGTATCCGAAAGCTTTCAGGAGAAATATGTTGAACCTTTGAAGCGTACCAGACCCTTCCTTCATCGCACCGTCGAATTACTTCAGTTCGCACAAAAACAGGTAGTAACATCTTGACGTTGATTTGTTCTCTAACTCCATTGATGACTCCATTGGACAGCAGATGGTATTTCTATCACAAAATGTAAGTGAAACACGTGAAATGAAAAACACAGCCATTTTTGTGCTCAGCTGGCTTGGAGACTTGAAGGTCAGGGCTTTAATCTTGTTGCGTCTTAATTAATTTAAGCAATACTTCAAAATACACAATTTTAAATCTATTAGAAGTATATATATTCCTACTATGTGTCTTACTGGATCATTTATTAGACTGTGTACCAGTGATTGGTATGGGGTTTCAATCCCTGGTCACATGCAATCACTTGATTAACATTCTTTGTCATTAAACTTAAATATAAAATTTTAGGGGTTTTGCATGTAAATTAAATTTATATCAGTTATGATTTTTTCCATTCAGATTTTCCAGTAACTGACACTTTTTAAACCATACGGTATCAATCACTGGAACAGCTTTGCCAAGTACTAGCACATAAAGTGAAATAACTTTTTCCCGATGCAGTGTTTCATTTTTAGATGTCGTTAGAGAAAGTGTGATAAAACAATGTTATAATAAATTTATTCCAGTTTTATAAGTTATGGAAGAATTACTTTACATGTTAATTTTAAGTAAGTGTTAAACAAATACTTTACATATTGGAATTTTAATGTAGTGTGGGGAATTACTTTACATGTTAATTTTAAGTAAATGTTAAACAAATACTTCACATATTGGAACTTTAATATAGTGTGGGGGACACTGGAGCACACCGTGTGGTAAAATTAAAAATGGTTTTATACGTTATAGAAGAATTACTTTATTTGTTAGTAATAAAGTTAATGTTAAACAAATACTTTACATAGTGGAACATTTATACAGTGTGAAACACTGGAGCATATCGTGTCAATCACTGGTAAAATGAAAAATTGGTTGTGTCCTTACTGGAGCATTGAGTGGGTGTAAAAATTAGAAAAAGGATAACGTTTAACGTATACAAGATCTTGAATGTCTTTTGAGACGAATGCGCATTAATTTCAAAACTATGTAAAAGGTATTTCTGATGATTAAACTGTTAAAAAAGTGATAAATCACTCTAAAGTTGTCAATATCCGGAGCACATTAAATCGGTTCTTATATGATGGAAATAGGGCATTATGTAATATTAATCGGTTCTTATATGAAGTACACGAGCATCATTATGGTGCTAAGTGACCTCGCTTTGAACTAAGATTCTTTTCCCTCGCAATATGAGTGCTTTTTGTTTCACATTACACAGATACTCTTATCCTGATCAATTTTCTGATACACTTATATACTTTTAGCGTGTAATATTACACGCTAAAGGTATATAAGTGTATCACTATATATATTACTATAGTTCATGAACGGGTGTATACGTTGCAGAAAGAAATAACTGATTAATTTCTTCTTGCACATGTTCTCCTAGATAATTAGTCCTTTGACGTAATAATTTTCAGTAACAGCGACTTACTATTAACTATTAAGCTTTCTAAATGTGGTATCATTATCAGAACCATAAAGTCAATTTTCTCACCTAGCAGCCCTTTTTGCAACTCCTTCCAAGAAAGGAATATCTTTGTAGATAAGGCAACCAAAACTGAACA
Organism: Octonoba sinensis; assembly: GCA_038502835.1. Lineage (NCBI taxonomy): Eukaryota > Metazoa > Arthropoda > Arachnida > Araneae > Uloboridae > Octonoba > Octonoba sinensis. The sequence continues at coordinate 6,419,703 of CM076606.1, read as the reverse complement.
TAATACTTAAAATGTGGTCTTTCGAAACATTGATATAGGGGCAGAACAAGTGCCTTAGACATTCCAGATATATCTATACTTAAACCCAACCATTCGGTTAGCTTTACGGTTTAATCAGTTTACCTTTTCTGTGAAATATGATTAACGAAAAACGAAGAAAACTCGCTTGCAATTTTGCTTCTTCTAATGTCAAATCATCAAGATAGCATCTCCGTAATCTGGAAAGAGCACTTTGAGCATTATCTGTTAGCCCAGCCGCTGATCTGGCACTTTTCACGTCTGGAACAAAAACAAATCCGTCTGGAAGAGTTCCATCCAGGTAAAGAGTGTATTACGTCTCGTCACCTTTACTCAAGGTCAAGGAGTTCTATTTTATGGGAGAGTGTCCCCCCTGCCCCCATCGAAGTCGGCGGACGAAAATATCTCCAGACGGAAAACGAAGACGAAAGCCTTTTCTTTTAGTTCGTCTCCCTCTCCACTGATTTTATTTCACTTGTTTTCTTTTTAGTTTTGCGGAGCTGATTGAAAAAAAAAAAAAAAAATCCAACGCCATGCGGTCTAGTTGGAAGACGAAGTCTTTGCACCGTTCTTGCAGAACACCTTTTTGGCAGAAAGTATTACCTTCAGAGGCAAAGAAGTTACAAGCACCAGAAGCAATATTCTTTTTTTCTGCATTCAGGGCCTAATTTAGTTCCATTCCGCTTATAGGCACATCTGAAATTTTCCGCCTGCCCCTACCCCCCACCCTCTTCCGTTCCTCTTAAAAAAAGAAGAAAAAATACACACACACAATCTAAAACAGCAGTTTCGAAAGTGGTCCACTTAAACCCAAAGAGGTCCACGTCAACAGAAGAAAAAAGTGGGTGTGCATGAAATTGGATCACCTTCAAGTAAGTTATCACCAAATTTTAGACCCTAACAGAAATTTGCCAAATTATTTACATGTTGATGAGTTTTGTAATAAGGATATTAATTAGGTAACCATACATTAGCTAAATACATTTCACACATTGTGCAAGCAGGTGGTACCCATTTTCTTTCTTCTTATAACAAGTAAAATCTTGCTAGCGAGAAAGGTCGTAGCCAGGGGAACCCCGGTTAAATGTTAGCGAATGAATGTAAAATATTACATGATAGAAAAAAAATCTAAGGGGTTTGTTTTAAATTACATTTTATAATTTTCACGCGACATTTCTGGACATTTTTCTCTACCTACGTTTTTGAGAAAACCTTATCCTAAGTTTCCCCCTGTTTTAGAACAAATTTTCAAATATAAATGTTTCACTAATTGACTCCTTTTAGAATCACCGCCTATGTCTACAAAAACAGAAGGAAACGACAAGGGGTCCTCGGAACAAAAAAGTTAAAGAACGTATGCGCTGAAAGGGAGTTTTCCCAAAGTTACATTACAGAATTATGCTTATGCAGAAATGCTGACGCCTTGTTATTGTGATTACAAAAACAACTACTATGAAGGGAAGGTTATTAAGTAATTGACATTAAAAATATGTCCTATTTTCATGAAATGCAGGGGTGCCCACAGAGCCCAGGGGGGGGGGGGGTGAAGTTTTTTTTTTTTTTTTGTATGCATCGGATGTGTGGTTGTCTGCCGGGATGGGATTCAGGCATTGCACGAAATATGCGGTTACCCGGCAGGTCAAATGTAATTATTGAAATTTAAATAACAAGCATGTTTTGGAAATACATAAATTTCATACAAACTACGTATTTGCAAGCTGTGAGCTTTTAGGTCATTAAAAATATGTGTAGAATTTATAAGTTTCAAACATCAGAGGCGGATATCCGGTACATATTCATTCGACAGGAAATGAATACCGGATATCCGACAATTATTAATGAAAAAGCTGCAACCTCAATCAATAAAAAAAAGAATTGCCTGTTTTTCCTCCATTACTCAGTTAAATCAGTAATCATGAATGAATTTATCCATAGATTTCTGAATGAAAAATATTATCGTTTTCTAGTTGCTGATAACGCATTGCTAAACTTACGTTCGACATAGTAAACAAACATTTGTAACGTTTCTCGGAAAAAATGATAACATCTATTAACAGCATAACCTCTTATCATCTGATCTTTTGAGCCAAACAACACTTCATCACAAAATGGCATTCGACTGGCCTCCCTTTTGTGAATGACAAGTTTGAAATTACGAATGATATTTATCTTCTCTTTGTTTATCTTTCATAAACGTCGGCTGTTTAAAAAAGAAAATACTGCTAAAATGGATAACGTATGCGAATGTGTAGTGACCTTGGAGCTTTTATTTTATGCCTTACATTAGCATTTGATCTTCTTTTAGATTAATAACAATTTATTATTTCCCACTTTTATATTACTTATTAATTTTGTGTATCCATGTGTTAACCTTGAAGGTTATTATTACAATAAATAAAAGGAGCTCTCTATACGTCATGTGATATGCTGCTTTCCAATGTATACTGTGTGTAAAAATAAAATAGAATTAGCTATTTTGTAGAAATTATGGTGGGATCGTATTCACTAGCTATACCGTCGCTTATAAGGCTATACTATCGATGACAAATGCAGTTAAATTTCATAGTGAGATCTTTAGTGACCTGAAATTACTGAAATTGTTGTAAAAAATATTTTATGCGAATGTAGATATTTTTTTGGAACGAATAATAATCGCATCAAATCGTGTTTTGCTTGAGGAAACTTTGTGCTTCAATAACTTCATGTTAAAACAAAAAAAAAAAAAAAATACTTAATATCTATACCGTGATTAACTTTCGAAGTTAATAGTTAATGAAAAGGCTGCAAAAATATTAGCAAATAATAACGATCGTTAAAACATGATGTTACTGTGCACAACGTGCTACGAAAGTTAGTCACTATTTGAAAATTTAATAATTCACACTGGCATAAAAATTTCAACACATTGAGGCTGCTTTCTAACCTGTAAAAGCTAAGCGCACAAGCTGGCCAACAGATGGCACTTCGTAATGTAAGAAAAACCTTACAATTAGTAGGGCTCGACCGATGGCATTTTTTGGCCGATGGGCCGATGCTGATTGTTGGCCGATTGTTTCGAGATCGGCCGATTATTTTCCTCTTCCATCGGCTTCTAGATGCAAAACTTGCATCTAGAAGCTCCCTGTCGCAGTGAAAAAGGGATTCCAAGCAATCCCGAAACATATGTCTGCGTTTTAATGCTCATTTGTGCTTTAAATTAACGTGAAATTATATTTCTATATTCTTTATAGTTTTAGGAGCACAATACCAGCCGTTTTCTGTTGACAAATAATCTGAAAAACACGTCATCGATTATAAAAATTAAGATGAATTTTGAAAGAAAAAAAAACAGTATGGGACCTCAAGTCCGGAAAGCTCGGGTCCGTGATCTTTCCGGATTTCGGAATTCTCCGGATTTTGGGTCCACATTCAAAAATTTGTGTAAGTAGCATCAAAGCCCATATAATTTGCTCTGAAAGATTTTATCAGCATTTTGCTCATTTATAGCATTTTTATTATCGTATATAGTCGCCTAAGAGTCACGAAATATAGCACAAAACACGAAGTTGGAGTAGGCTTGCATTCGTGGCAAAACATCGAAACTTCTACTCTTCCCGATATTGTTTTAGCCTCTTTAATTAAACAATAAAAGAAAAGAATTCCGTCAAATTCTGATGTGAATTTATATTCTCTAGCCACTAAATTGCAGTTAAAGATAAGACCATCAGAAAAATATGAGAACCGATGATTCTCAATTTCGCGAATGTTCTGTATCGCGCGAAAATTAGAGTTCATTTTTAAAAAATAATATAACAAAACTACAAGAAATTTTTAAAAAAGCAAAATTTAATAATATTATTTAACTCAGAATTAAAGCTACAATTAATGAAAACTCTAATCGCAAAAACGAACCCTTTTCAGAAAATCGCGAAATAAATTTTTGAGAAACAGCACATTTCCGATTTATATCTTCATTACATTTTATTTTCCTTCTTTTTAAAACGCTTATTTCCAAACAAACAGTGCAAGAATTTCCCGATTTTTTTCTTTCCAAAAAACAATAGCTGGTTTTTTTTTTTTTTCAACTGCCAAATTTTTTTCGAAAAAATTCCGGATTCCGGGATTCCGAATTTGGCGTCTCATACTGTATACATTGTCAATTTTTGAAAATAAAGAAATTTTAGCAATTTTATTAAGATATTATTCCACCCTGTCGCGCAAACTCGCTTTTTAAGAGTTAAATTTTCGAAAATTGCAAGTCGAACTTTGACACATAAAATTTCAATCAATAAACATTTATACTGAAAAATTGATTCATATTTTCTATCAATATGTTCTACGTTGTAAACTAATAATAAAATAACAACAGGTATTCTAAACTGAAAGCAGATGCAACGAGATGCTGCACAATTGCAGAAAAACTAGCACATGACATCGAAGCAAAAAAAAAAAAAAAAAACCGCTGAGAGAAAAAAGTTTACGCGGAAAAAAATAAAATTATTATTATTGTACTTTGATTCAGTTGACATTGTATTGCTTACAATTTTGGAATAATAAGAAACATGACAAACTAAAAGCAAGTGGTGTAAGATTATTGCACAATGACATCTAATGCACTACGTCATTATTAAACGCAAGACGGACAAAAATGAAGCAACTAACTTAGTGCGAAATACAAATAGCACTCATAAGACGCCTCTCTTACTTTTACTTTCACATACTCTATTTCGCGAGGATTCTGTTCAAAAAGAAATAATTTTAATAATGAAGGTTTTCGGGCTGCGATCGCTTAAACTAATTTTCCGAATTTTTAAATAAATTACTTTGTAGAAGGACATTATTTCTGTGCTCTTTAACTGCTGGGCTGCCTGTTATTGTAATGGAAATAGAAATCTAGCTATGAAGGAAAAAGAACGTTAAAGACAATGTTTTCTGGAAAGTTGTCCCTGCGAAAAACATCGGCCTTGCATCGGCTTTTAGATGTTTTTTAAGGCCGATGTTTTTCCAAAGTTAACATCGGCCGCCGATGCCGATGACCGATGGCAACTTTGTTGAACAATCGGCGCCGATTGTTCCGGCGCTGACCGATGCATCGGCGAGTCCGATGCATCTGTCGAGCCTTAACAATTAGCATTATAATTGATTTGCTAACAAAAAGATCTCAATCGATGCACGATATAGCATACATGCCAAATGGTATTTTATAATTCGCAATTAATAAAACAAACGCAGTTGTCCCGCCCCCTTATATAAAAAACAAATAGAAAAAAAGAGGAAGAAAAGAAAGAAAAAAAAAGTTGCTTAATTAATTATTATTATTTTTTTCAATTATTCCAGAACCAAAAATTCATTCATAATTAAGCTAGCCAAAGAAGGAAAAATGAAAGTTTTTATAGGAGAGATTGCGTGATTTATTAAGCGCTAGCTGACATGCCCGGCTTTGCGCGAGATAATATTGCATCATTCGCATTCTAAGTGACGCATGTCCAAAATTCTGTTGTAAATATGTAAGGAAAAATTTTCTTAAACAATCCAAGAGTAAGAGATGGGCAACAGGCCTTAAAAACCTTATTTAAACAGTAAAAATCATTAAAAAACACGATTGCATTAAAACGAACAGCCTGGGAAAATTCCTTTTGGGCCAGTTTTGTTTAAAATTGGAATTAAAAAAAAAACAAATTCGAATTTTAGGGAAAACGCTTCGAGGTGCACGAGGACCGAACCCAAAAGGTACCTGTAAACAAAATTTCGTACTTCTGGACCGTTCCATCTCGTCAGGAGGCGATCGAAAGTCAAATAGACAGATACACACACAACCTTTCGTTTTTTTTATATAGATTTATTTGAACGCATAGGCGTAACCAGGGAGGGGTGGTGGGGTTTGGGGGTTCAAACCCCCACCATTGGGTATTTACTTATTTAGACACATTTAGGCACACAAAAAAATTTCTGGCTACGGCCTTGCAAAGCACATATTTTTTTCCTTAGAAAATTAAATACATATGCATATGATTTTATTTCCTCTTTCTCTGAAGGGTTGTGATCATAACCAAAGTATGCAGCTCGTAATAAAGAGGACTTTTCAGCTGGTTATAATCAACCCCCTTATCCCCTTGGCGGGGGGGGGGAGGGGTTTACAGCGAAAGGTGGCTTCAATCACCGTACCACACACAGACAAACTGAGATCCTTTCAATCATTCCAGAAGATTTTCGTTCCTTCTTGATGTCTTTTTTACCCAAAGGCAGCAATTTGGGAATACAATCGCACAAGTAATAAGTTTCATGGAAAATATTCTTGTGATGGAGTTTTGTTTTCTGACAAACCAGTGTTGTAGGCGCTGAGGTCTGAAAATGAAGGACCCCTAGCCAACAATTGTCCTACTGGGTTAAACCCTCAAGCCAGGAAGGGATGCTCATCAAGAAACGTAAAGAGCAGTTTGTATTTATTTATGGCTTCCTGTCCAAACACCCAGTTTGGTAAATCCTTTTTTGTAGATGAGCCGATTGGAAAACTGATGAACTGTATTTGCATTACATTCTCATTTACAGATATTTTCTCATCTCTTATATTTTATTTATTTTTTTTCTTATGGTCCATCACTGATTGCATTACGACTCTAGAAATCATCCGTTCAACGTTTCCAGTCTCACTGCTACGGTTTAATGCTGCATTTTAATTTACAATCAACTATTATTTATATTTTAGCTAAATTTTTAATTATTTTCGATACATAATAATGTTTGCACTCCAGCGATGGGCACGTTCGTCATCCAAAAAGAAAAGAAAATTTGATTCAGACGCTTCCACTTTTGAGGTATGTTTTGCTACAAATTTAACAAATTTTTTAGATTGCTTAGCGCAAAATAGAAGATTGCTTAGCGCAAAATATTGAATTTCTTATTGCGTTTGATTTAAAAAATAAACTAATAGATCTAGTAATGAATGTTTAATGTTTTTGTGAATCAAGGCCCTATCCACAGGGGAAGAGGGACCCACGGGCCGCTCACCCCCCCCCCCCCCAGAAATCTTTTGCAATGTATCATATGTTTCTCCCTGAAACTTTGCTTAACATAATTGTGTCGAAGTCTGGGCCGCCCCTCCTCCCCCTCGAAAAAATATTCTGGATACTGCCTTGGCTCCGGAGCAGGGGGAGCATGTTAAGAATTAGGAAGGGCAGTGTATGCTTCAAAATCATACCCTTTATACACTGATGGAAAAAAAAATCCCTACACCAAGAAGGAGTTGTGCTAGCAAAACGAAATTTGGCAGGCGTGTTTATACATTTGAAAGATGACGTCAATTCAAATTTTGCGCTCGGCGCATCAGTGTGACGCTAGTAGTGACACACTGAAGATACAAATCAGGTTTGCTTTAAATACGCACTGTAACGTTCCTGAGCGTTGTTTAGCGTCGAGATTTGATGTAGTGAGTTGATGTTTGTCCACAATGCCTTTAAAAAGACGACGAAGCCATTATCAACAGATCACCGAGTTTGAACGGGGTCGTGTAATAGGCCTTCGAGAAGGTGGGTTTTCTTTCCGCGAGGTTGCAGAAAGGCTTGGCAGGAATGCATCCACTGTGCATGAATGTTGGCAGCAGTGGTCAAGGGAAGGCACTGCCTCAAGAAGACCGGGTTCCGGGCGGCCACGTGGCACTACTGAGAGGGAAGACCGCCGTGTTCGGCGTATGGCCGTAGCGAGTCGTACTGCGTCTGCAGCAGAAATTCGAGCAGCAGTTGGCACCACAGCGATACAACGAACTGTTACCAATCGGTTACTTCTAGCGTGTTACTTCAAGGACAGCTCCGAGCCAGACGTCCTGTAGCGTGCATTCCACTAACGCTAAACCACTGCCGTTTGCGACGTCAGTGGTGTCAGGCTAGAGCTCATTGGAGGACGGAACGGAGATCTGTTGTGTTTTCTGATGAAAGCCGGTTCTGCCTTGGTGCCAGTGATGGCCGTGTGTTGGTTAGGAGGAGGCCAGATGAGCGGCTGCAGCCATCCTGTCTGCGGCCTACACACACTGGACCTACACCTGCAGTTATGGTCTGGGGAGCAATTTCTTATGGCAGCAGAAGCACTCTCGTGGTTATCCCACGCACCCTGACAGCAAATGTGTACGTCAGTCTGGTGATTCAAACTGTTGTTCTGCCTTTCATGAGTAGCATTCCAGGGGGTGTTTTCCAACAGGATAACGCTCGACCTCTGCTGTTGTAACCCAACGTGCTCTACAGGGTGTCGACATGTTGCCTTTGCCTGCCAGATTCCCAGATCTGTCTCCAATTGAGCACGTATGGGACATCATTGGACGACAACTGCAGCGTCATCCACAACCAGCATTAACCGTCCCTGTATTGATCGACCAAGTGCAACAGGCATGGAAATCCATCCCACAAACGGACATCCAGCACCTGTATGATTCAATGCAATCACGTTTGTATGCTTGCATTCAAAATTCTGGCGGTTACACCGGTTATTAATGTACCTGTATTTCACTTCTGCAATGGCTTTTCTCGGGCTTAAATTAACCTGTGATCTGGAAATTGCAATCAATTACGTACGTTACCTATATAAATGTATTGCTGAAATTTCATTACTCTACAATAATTATTTCTTGGTGTTGGGATTTTTTTTTCCATCAGTGTATATACATATATTTATATAGATATATATGACTAGAAATGATGTTAATATGAATTTTTTTACATATATGATAGCTTTTTGATGTATATATAGTAGATGTATGTTTAGATCTTTGGTGAAGTTAGAGGAGTAGGTATTTGGGGCTTCTGCATTTTAAATTTTTGTAACTAGTCTTACATCTATAATGCTTAGGCTAACTCTGGAGGCAAGGGTTCGAGGGCTCTCCCCAGGAAACTTTTTGAAATCTTCCTAGCAATGCAATTTCGGGATACTTTGGTGATGTTAGAGGAAAGAGAAACGAGTTTGGTTACTCTCCCCCCGCAATTTTTTTTCAAAATAAAGTCTTATATCTTTTAAGTTACTTTTGGTGTCACTCGTGATAGTGTTCAATGTCCTTTCCCTAAAAGTGTTTCTGAAAGTAAAGTGTCTTAAAAGCGTAATTTCTCTTTTCTTTCTTTTTTTAAAACTTGTGATCTGAATTTTTTGCAGAGGGGGGGGGGGGAGGGTGGAGAAGTTGACTTGCTCCGAGGGGGGTAGCTCCCCCCCCCCGAGAGATGCCTGAAATAAACACGGGGTATATCATTAGAGAGTAAGTATTTATGACTAGTAAATTTTCAACTCTTTACACTTCTTATCGGTGTTAAGTCTGTACATATTTAGGGTGACCCCCTTTTCCCCAACCCTAGTTATGCCTATGTTTGAACGTGTTTTGTTAGTCAAATCTTATTTTCATTGCGAAATGATGGTGATTAGATTTTCATTGCCATTTAGCACATTATTTGCTGTATAATCATCAAATTAAAAAGAATATTAATAGCGGTGCTTCTTCCCTGTAGAATCATTTACTTTTGCAACAAGTTTAAATCTTTTCCGCTTTTTGGATTGGTTAAATTGTTAGACATACTCAATTTACGGACAGTGGGTAGTATGTGGCCAGCCAAGCTTTTATGGGTTGTCCGATAATAGTCGGTAAATGCAATCAAAATATTTAACAAGTAAATGCATAAATTAATTTTTGTGCATTGACCGTAAAAATAATCATTTATTAACAAATTCATCAACAGTAATAGAAATATAATTTCACGTTAAATTAAATCACAAATGAGCATTAAAACGTTGCGTTTTAATGCTCATTTGTGCTTTAATTTAACGTGAAATTATATTTCTATTACTGTTTACTTGCACAAAGTGAAATTATTATTAAATTCATCAACATTGTCAAAGAACGCTTAATTAGTGAACCTGTTTCTGATAAAGTTTTATGTTGCGATCTGTGTGAAATTGTGATCAATGTATGTGTGTATGTAACTCGAAAAAAAGAAAAAAAATTGAAAAGAAGAAAAAGGACTTTACTTTAGTTCTTTTTCTCTTCGGAATGATATGCTGCATTTAAAACCACCGCTGAGACGGGTTCAACAGCTATTAGAAAGAATAATTGACGAAGCAGATTTTCGGAAAAAGACTACAAATTGATCGCCATGTTCCAATGTATGGTTTTACCATATTTAATGAAAATTGATTGAATCGTCTTGTTTTGTTTCATTTATCACTTGAAGTATGATTTGTTTGATTATTTATGATATCTATGACGAAAATGAGTGAAAGAAAACGACGCGACGAGATGTTTAATATTGCATGTAAACTAGTTCCAAAACATTTAAAGAAAAAAAAAAATCCTGTTCTATCACCACGAAAACAGAAAAATCATAACAGAAAAAGAAAAAACATAATTTTCTTATTTTGTTGTTTTTTTAGAATTAAAAAAATGCAGCTAGCATTTCTTTGAAATTTATTGTTATTATATTTTAAGTAAATAATTTCCAAGCTGTGATTTGTAAAGTATAATGTCTCTTGCGCACCATCTCTACCAAAATATTTGTTTCAATGATATTTTACAAGAGAATAACATGTTTTGATGTCTTGGATTACATTTTTTTACCAAAACATCTGCGTTCGTTGTTTTATTAATGAAAGGTCATGACCTTTATTTGATAATTTGCCAAGAAATAGGCAGATATGAAAAACGAGCGTCTTTTCATAAGAAAGTGTAAACAGCACGTGGAGAACTTCCATGGCCTTTAGTGACTATGAGTGAAGTCGCCTCGCAAAATATATAAAAATAATTATTCGCCCTTTTGTAATAGTGTTTGGTATTGAATCACGCCATCAGGAACAAAGTAAATCTTTGTAACCTAAATATTTACGATATGAAACATATAAAACTATCATACACGATTTCTTGCATTTATGTTTACACATTAATAAGCTTATCAATATTGTACGAATGACTCCTCAATAAATCTGAAGTTGTACAAATATTTTTGTTTCTTAGAGGGGAAAAAATATGTAAAAAGTAATTGCTGTTGACTAGTTTACGGTTGTTGTTGCAAATCCCACTTGAAGATGAAAAATCTCTTCGGAGAGTGATCAGGGATTAAGGCAGACAATGGAGCGCTTTAAGCTCTTTATGAGCACCGCAAAGTTCGAAGTACGACTTGGCTCAAATTCAGCCTATGCATTCTGAGGACTCTTGATGGAGCCACCACAAATACGCCTCCTTCCTATTTTGACCTGAGACTGAAAAGAAGAGAAATTCTCCAGTATCCGGTACCCTCATTTTCGGTTTTTCGTGGACCTCCATCCTGCGGCATCATTCTATAAGAAATCAATTAGTTCAACAATCATATTCCAAAGCTCCAAAACAGTAAAACTTTTCCTAAGAAGTTCTGAAATGATAGGGAGAATGTCACGGTGAAAGTTGCGCAAAGTAGTTTAAAACCAAATTTTAGCAACTATTTTTTCTATCATGTGAAATTTTACAACTTTAATGGCGTCGTCTCCCCGGCTAGAGGTTTGCTATCAACATAAAAACTGCCAGAGTTTACTATTTACAAGTACACAGAGATTGGATACTTCCTTGCACAATTTATGAAATATATTTTACGAATATATAATTAGTAAATTTATATGCTTATTATGAGTAATTCTTTATTGATCTATTTCATCTCATGCACCTCCATTTTTTTCTTTCGTTGTCGGGGACCACTGGTAGTGCGTAGTAATAGACTCCTAGAGGTTCATACGGACCACTTTGGAAACCACTGGTTTAATCGTTTAAACATATGGCTTCTTTTCCGTGCAATTAGATCACGGTAGCAGAATGATCAGTCGAACAATAAAAACTAGATATAGTACACAAGGGGCCGTTCATAAATGATGTCACGCTTTTTTCCCATATATTTGACCTCCCTCCCCCCTTTGTCACAATATGTCACACTTCAACAGACCCCCTCCCTCCTTTGTCACATGTCACGCTATGTTGCATAATGCATGATGTTACACTCCTTGTTACCCTCTTCCCTCCCCTTGTCACACTTTGTCACAATTTCACGAACCCACCTCACGCCTTGAAGCGTGACATCATTTATGAATGATGCCTAATGTTCTTTCGAATGCTTTGAAAAGGAGGCCATTTTGTCTCTAAAGCGTAAATGGCTATTAAGAAGCTTTGTTTCTTAACTTCCAATCTTGTGCCTTAATTTATTTATTATTATCAGTGACTCAGATAGAAAACATTAATTTTCGAAAGAGTTCACGTTTTGCTAATAGCTTTTAAAATACATCTGATGCCATTGAGTATCAATACGAATTTTTTTTAATAGGTGTCGTATTGCAAACAAATTTGGCTCTATTGGAGAAATTTTGGAAAACTTCAAAAATCACTTTACAAAAACATGCAAACTGAGTCAGCTATGATTTACACTATAGCAACATGAAAAATTGCAAAATTTCGAATTTCTGAACTTTGGAGAATATAATCCAAACTTGGCGAGATATATAATTTTTTGACTCAAATATAATAATAATATTAGCAGTAGTTTTCTTTTTTTTACGTTTATGTAGTTTTTGCGGTAATTGAACTTTACTTACTGTTTTGTTTCGCTTTGCGTACTTATGTTTTATGTTTTTCTCTGTTTGTATAGTGTTTAAATAATAAAATTTCTTTTTGGAAACTCTTAAAAGTACACTTAGGAAAATAAATGAGACATTTTTTTCTTTCAAAATAAAGTTTCTCTTTTCAAAATAAATAAGCCGTGTCATTTTTCGTAATTTTTCTTATTATTTCCGGTTTCATTTCAAAATTTGGACTGGACGTGAGAGCTAGTATAACAAAATGGGTTTTGATTTACAAGAAAATACATTAAATTAGGTTTAAAGGATTGACAGGATTATTCTGTTTTTAGTTGAAAGTATACTGAAAGAATAAATAACTGATCTAGCGAAAAGAATTCGTGACTGTGTAAAACGTTTTCGCTACTATTTCTTCAGACTTGAACGTATTGCACACTAAAGTTGCAACTACGGAAAAGCTATTTTTCTCAGAAAAAGAGGTTTGTTGTCTTAGGGTGAGACGTGTTTTGTTGTTTTAATCTCTTCCAAGAACTGTTGGGCAACATAAGGACTCTGATAATAAAACAGCTGTCGTACAAAAATTTAGCATCTTGACCTAATTACTCTTATTATAGTAACACTTTCGAAACTTCAAGAAACCAACTTTTGCTCAAAAACATATTAAGCAAGAAAAAGCAATCAAACGTTTCAGTTATTGATGAACTGGATGGAGTTGGAACCATTCGCTAATTGAGTTCAATTATTTATTTATGTATGTATTTATTTATTTATATATATATACAGTTCTTTATGTATTTATTTATTTATGTATTCATTTATTTATCTATTAATTTGTTTATATAGATATTTATTATGTTTGTTTTGAGCAAGAAACAAAAATTACACCATAATTTTCTGAGCAGAAAAAACAACAATAACAATTACTACTACTACAACGATTTCCGAGTTGAGTGCGTAATATATGCAGTAGTTGATAGCTTTCATAACTATCAACTTACTGAGCATTAACTGCAAGTAATAACAACAACTAGTAGCTCCCCATGACTTTGCTTTGGCTGTGGAGGGACAAGATTAAGATTGGGAATGAATTAAATGTTGATTTTGCTGGATATTGCTTATGTGGTCTCCCTTGTCTGACGTATCTTTACCGGATATCCGGTTCTGATGTTTGAAACCTGTAATTTCTGCACATATTTTTAAACATCCTACAGTTTCCAAATACCGTAGTAAGTTTTGACCTTACGTATACTTTCAAAACATGCTGATTAATTACAATTTGAAAATTAAATTTGACAATTCGGATAAATGGATCTCTAGTGCGGTAGTTAGATCCGTATAACAATTTGAAAATTAAATTAGACAAGTCGGACAAGTGGATCTCTAATGCGGAAGTTGGATCCGTATAGCAATTTGAAAATTAAATTTGACAAGTCGGATAAGTGGATCTCTAGTGCGGTAGTTGGATCCGTATATTATCTAAAAATGTTTGGATACGGGATACTCGATTATTCTGGGGGGGGGGGGGGGGCGGGGGCCGCTCGCCACCCCTCGTCGGAACGTCCCTGCGTACGCACAACATCTTGTTCTTATCTTTGATAAAGCATGAAGTGCGCTTAGTTATTTTACGCACCTGCATCACCCTCAAGCATGAAAATTAATTTGCATTCGCATTTCTTAGGTCTACAAAAGCACATTTGGGGGACAATGCAAAAAGATGCCTGCAGCTCACATGTTCTCCGATATCAATTTTCTAGCCTACTTTGAAAGATCTCAGTGAGATCTCATTTCAATACTTTGTTTTTTGATTTTAGCAATTTTTCAACTTTTAACAGTTAAAAAAACTTAAAATTAGTGCCTACGGGGAGATATGAAGTAAATTATATAAGCCCTCTATAAAAGATCTGAGTTCTTTTGCACAAGCTTATTAGAAGCTCTCGACGTGAAATATTTTTTTATTTGAATAATTTTTGTTCAGTTTTGAACATTTCAAAATGTTTTACAATTACCGCCTACAGGGAGGTTTCAATCTTATATAAATCCTGGTCTAACAGACGGATTTTCTTAATAAAAACTTTATCGGAAGAATCTTATGATGTAGAATATATAAGTAGACACGAAGTTTTTCCAGAACTAAACAAGCCTATTTGCCCATGAAGTTTTTTGATCTGGATTTTTAACTATATTTTTGAATGTCTGAATGAATAAATATGTATTGGCCGTTGAAAAAAATATATTTGAAGTAACTAAAAACTAAAGCTAAATTAATTAGAGACAGAGATTGCTTGATTATAAAATTGATGTTGGGTGTATACGGGAAAGTAGGCTGGTATAGTTCTAGACGGATTTTTTAATTATTTTTTCTATTACCACAGAAAGCTAAATATTTTTTTCCTATTCTTATAATGTTTCCTATACGTCTCTCTATACTACTTGCTTTCGATGCTCAGCCCTTAGACATCTCCTCTCAGCCTGTTTCTGTAAGACGGTTGCAGTTATGTATATTGCGTGCGTAAACCTTTAATAATAAGTATGACAGTGTGAGCCCCTTCAATTCTGTAGAGGTAAGGCAACAATTCGAGGTCAGAGAATAACAAGAAACATATTTCGCTGTCGGTGAAAATAGTTTTAGGTTCAGGACCTCATCTTGTTTACTCTGCTGCTATTGCTAAATTTATCATTGTGTTTCCGTTCGTCATCATGTCTTGTTTACTGGAAGCACCATCTATTTGACAGCAGCTGTTGTATGGTAACCCAGAAATCATATTACTCCGAAAAGCTGATTTGCTTTCCCACTTAGCATCATCAGAATAACTCTATTGTACAACTTAAGGACTTTTGATCGTTCATATAGCTGAAATAAATTCGAAATATGTCATTAACAGTAAAATTTACCTAGTATTCCAAAAGTTAGTAATTTTTTTAAACGTTACTTCTTGCTATAGATCAGTGTTCACCAACTTTTCATTCATACGGAACCCTTTTGATAATGTCCAAGTTCCAGGGAACGCTAACCTTTCGTGTATTCTTTAAAAAAAAAAGAAGTGCCCGGGAAAATAGGCTCGTTTAATTTTTCTTGTCGTTAAAAATGAAAAATAAGCAAAAATGTTCGTGATTAAACTTTTAGTTTAAGCACATTAAGGGAAGAATAATGTTTACGACGAATATATTTATTTATTAAGAGAGTACGCTATCGTTACAACGAAGTTGAGGTCTCCACAGTCAATCTTTTGTCGCAGTAACAGTGAGAAAACAGGTCATATAGTTCTACCATCAACCAAAGCAATCTGCCTGGCAGAGTGCCAAGAAAATTCCATTCATGTTCAAGGGAGGAACTGCTGGCATATGGGATGTGCCGTTTTTATTCTCTTTCTGGTTTGTTTAGAATACTTGAACTGATGCTTATATGACAGTTTATAAATTTAGCTGCTTTCAACAAACAGAGAAGCAAATATTCTGACTCACGCACTGAATAAACGAACCTTCAAACCGAACTTCCCTATAACTCGAATATTCGTTCTTTTCTGCCATGCGCAGAAGCGCCAAAGCGTCAAAAATCGTGGTCGAAAGACGTCAAATTCGGGGTCGAACTATGTACTTTATAGTACTGAATGATTATTGTGTTATTGCATCTATGCATAATTTTGAGTTTTTGCTCAATGTTTTATAACAGCGGTTCCCCAATATTTTTCGCGTATCACCATTTTTCTTACAAACCATTTTGCGTATCACTGCTAATATAAATTTATGATATTGACTAGAACACTAATAGCTTATAGATATATTTTTCTTTTGCCTGCACTCGTACCACCTGGAGAGGCTTCGCGTGTCACTAGTGGCACGCGTGCCACAGTTTGTGAGCCGCTGTTTTATAGTATTCATTGCCACTGAACTTGTATAAAAAACCTTTCCTCTGGGTGCAAATGGCGTTGTAACGCGAAATAATGTAATAAAGGTTTTTTTTATTTCTTTCTTGTTATTTCTAATGCCACTTGGGTAACCAAGTTCTTCTTCGCAGAGCGACCAGGAGTTACGGCAGTAAGGGGGCGCCTTCCGCTTACAGATGAGCACCACAACGGTAAAAGTACGACTTGGTTCATGATGTATTTGGATGACACCAGATGGCGCCTCAACAAATACGCCTATTTTTTGTATAAAAGTGAAGGGAAGGGAAACCCCCCCCCCCCCTCCGGGTACCCTTGGAAGTGGTTCGGGACTTCAGCGTCCACGGATTTAACATGCACGTTTTCCCAAGTGTACATGGTGGGTCTTCAGCGGGTCGGGTATAGAACACCCAATCTTCCGGTTGGAAGCTAGACACCCAAACCATCGGGCTAAAATGGCCCTTTTATTTCTTTAACACTGTCGTACTTGAACTTTCTGCGGCTCGCATGAAATTGTGGTTCATCTATATAAAATTTGATTTAGCATTCAGTGCTTTGTTCATTTCTTCCAAAGCAATCGAACAGCGTAAGTAATATGTCTGATTTTTGACGACTGCATTTTCAAATAAGGGAAAATATGAACGTTCTCTAGTAAGAATTTTTCTCAAGAAAGTGATATTTAAGAAGCGTTATTATAAGTCGGTAATGCAATTTTATATTGCTGCTAATTTAGTTCCTGGCATTGGGGGGGGGGGGGGGTGAACCAACCTTGAATTACCTTACGGTTGAAGTTAATCTTAAAGAAAAAAGAAAATTGATTTCTAAATAATGAGAACGATTTAGCAACTGCGCAGGTATCATTGCATCATTCTATTCGACGAAGAATAGTAACTTGAGCAGTTTATGTAATCGGTGGAAGAAGAAAGAGGATAAGAAGCTGCATTGTTCTGACTAAAGTAGACGAATCGTTTAGAAAGCCATACTAGTGTGTGTATTCACTTGCGTTGAAATTCAGTCTTGACAAAGTAATAGTATCATTTAAAACAAGACAACATATTGCTGGGAGAACAATTAAATGATTTTTTTTTTTTTGAGTTAACATTGAAAAATTAAAAGAATGAGAGAAAGTCTGTGGGAGGAGAGATATGTGTCTGTAGGGTTTCTGTTTGTACACAGTACACTGTCTACAATATAAAAAAATTCTGTAAAAATACAGGGGAAAAAACTAAGTGTTTCTGTAAATTTACGAAGAACTTGTTTAAAACCAAATAATCAAGTCCCTTAGTAGCAGTTTCTGAAGAAAATTTTTGCTTTTCCGACCTCTGTACAACTATACAGAAAGCACATTTAAGTTACGTTAAAATTTCAGCAATTGTTAACATATTTCTAATCTTTTGTTTCACAGAATAGAAAAAAAAATACTACTGGAGTCGAAATAAATATTTCCAATAAAATGAATTAGCTTTAATTTTCATCGGAACAGAAATGAGATTATTAAGGTGTACTTTACCTCTTTTCATTGTCAGTCATTGTTATTGACATTTTTCGGCAGCGAATATAAAGCAGTGGCGTTCCTAACATGATCGTGCCCCGGGGCGATAATTTATAGCGTAACCCCTGCCCCCTAAAAGTGTTTGTGGTGTTGTATAAACTTGTAGTTTTGTTGTATATATTACTTTCAATTGTGAAAAAAAAAAGAACTTAAGAAACTCCATTTTATTTATTTGGGGTAACTTTAGTAAACTACATTTATTTTCAGTTTTGATGCGTTAAAATAGCACCAGCAAAATTGTATAATTCAAGTAGATGTATTTTTCAAAAGCTCTAACTCATTTTGGGTGTCATCCCTCCAACAGGGTGTCACCCGGGTCGCACCCCCCCCCCCCCGATCCCCCGTAGTGAAGCTACTGTATAAAGTAAAATAATTTCTTTCCGGAATATAGTACAGTAGACCCCTCCCATAACATGTGTGTCTGTTACACATTATTTACTTATTACAATTACTTTGGGTTCTTCTGTTTACGTTGAAATCATGGTTCGTTTCGTTCAAATTTCCCACACAAAAACCAAATTCGGTATACGCTAAACAAGTAACCTGCATTTTTAAGTTAAAGGAGTTTCTTTAAAAATAACTAACTTTTAAATAATAACTTAAAACCTTCAAATAACCAAATACCGACCTAGTATCTTTACCTATTCAGTACTCATTTACGCGCTCCCAAACTTTTTTAGAATTAAGTAATGAACTGCTTTGCAAAAACACTCAAACATGCCACCTTTGCCTGGGTTGAAAAGCACAATGTTGGGGGAGTAATCATAACTTGGGGGTATTTGGCGCATTTTTAAAGTTTTCGCTTAACTTGGCGGCAATATATATATATTTTTAAGATTTCAATACAAACGATGCAGAAAAATATGTTGGTTTCTGGTTTGTATCATAGGTTCCATTTAGCATTTTATTTAATCTCTAATTTTATTATTCAAAAATGTTTTTGAATTACAAAATTTGGTATTGCGTTTCAAACAATAATTTTTTCCAGTGAAAAATTAGTCATCCGTATTTATAGAATTTTCTACTTTTCAATAAATAAATTATTTCCAATATTCTTAAAAAAGCAGCATTTGACATTTATTAAAACAGGTCACACATGTGTTTCAAAAAATCATTTTGTCAGTATAAGGCTAGGTTAACATTTTAATCAATTTCAGCAGCAATTTGGATCTAGTGTTTAAAAACAATATATAGTGATTTTCATTAATTAAAATTATTTAAGATTTGGTGTTTAAAAGTAAAACATTATAAAAACGCATGGAATATACCTACTATGTTCATTTTAATAAGGTTAAGGGAAAATTGTACAGAGTGGACAAGGAATGGATTTTATCGCCAATTTAGTATAATCCACGTTATAATAATTCTCCCTTGAAAATAATAATAAATTATTTTTTTGTTTGCGCTTGATTGCTTACAAAATATTAAGGAATTCCTCACAACTTATTGCGTTATGCAATATTTTCAAACAACACTCTAATACATTTCTTTATCTCTAAAAGGAACACAATTTAGTTTATTCCCTTTATTTTCATCACATCGAAATCTGCAGTTATCGCCGATAACACTCTGTCATGGGCATAGATAAAGAACACCCAAACTATTTCTTTAATTGATTCTCCAAATTCTTAGAAAACATTTTGCAAATGCTCTGCGCTTCAATCTTCGCGCTGGAGGCGGAGTTATCGAACTTAGGCCACACCCGTCAAAGATGACCGAGAGTATATGAAGTATTATTTCACCCACTCTCTGAACTTATCGCTCCGTTTTGACGAAGACAAGTTTAGCGGCTTTTCCCGCGTTTTTCGTTTTCACCGTCGTTTGAGAAAGTAAGTTAAAATTCTTTTGCTTCTAGTTCCATTGGATATTTCAGTTTTATGTGTTGTCATTTTTATTTTCACGCAATTGTTTTCCTTTTAATACTACACATCAATTTTTAATTCCCATAATTATATTTGAATTTTTAAAACTCAATTTTTTTCTATCAAACTTTAAAGTTAGCACATTCATTTATTATTTAACATTTCTAGAACGTTTATAATAAATGAAGAACTACAAAATATTTTATTACTGGGTAAAGTTTGTAATATATAAATTAAAACAATAATATTTCGTAAAACTTACTTTTTTTTTTTTGACAGTTAACAATAGCAGTATTTTTAAGGCATTTTCATTATTGCTCATTGCATTCAAAGTATTAAAAAATCACCAACGTTTTAATAATATTAAATTCGTCACAAGATTAATTAATTTATTTTTTTCGATGAGTCTGAAAAATTAAAATATATTTTTATCTTCTTACTCCCATGGTGTTATAATTTGTGATTTAAACAATTCATTGTCTTAGCTTTCAATTGTAACAAGAATTTTGCTTACAAAGGACAAAGTGAAAAATCTCAGGTGTGAAAAATTGTAGGAAATTTGATACACAAAATGAAATAAATTGCATGAAAAATGTATTCATGAATGTCAAAAAATATTGCAAGACCTTATTTTAACTTTTTAAGAAATGTCGAGTAAAAGTGCATAAAACAAACCCGTCAGGAACAAACTTAAAACTTTTAGTTAATAAGCGTTATATGATAAATTAATTAAAATTTACACATTCATCTATTCTGTCAGTTTTATCTATTTATATATGTTATGATTTTTGAAAGTTTTAATTATTGTGCCAAAATTTCGTTTCTGTCCTCCCCTTTTTCTCTTTCTTCTTATTTCCAACAACTTATTATTATTATTATTTGATTATCGTAAATAGAGCCATAGCATTCATTGCTATGGTTTATTTTCAGTGAAATTAAATTGAAATTTACTTTTTATTTCAAGCTTAATTTAAACTTTGTTATTTTTACTTTACGCATGTATCTGAAATTATGAATGTCTTAAAGAATTGATAGTTAAATTCCAAGAATGAGGTATTGAGACTGTGTAAGAGGTATGATACTAATGTAAGAGGTATAATGTAAGAGGTAAGAGAGAGACTGTAAAAAGTATGAAAATGTTTCTTTAACGCAGTTAAGATTTTGCCACAGTTCGGCTTTTTTTATTCATAATTATGTTTATTGCTTTTTTTAGCACAAAAATGTGTACAACGACACTTGTTTAAAGCCACACTCGTTTCGAATAAATTCAACTGTATTACTCATAAGTAGTGCAATTGCTCTAATTTTTCAGAAATTAAATGATTTGGTAGTTTAGTGATAGTTCAGTGATAAATCCTATTTCAGCTAAGCAAGATAGATAAATATTCCACTAATATAAGCTTAATGCCCTGTTTATTTAGAGTATAAGTAAAACTTTAAGATAATGCGAAATAATAACTTTGAATCTTTTTCATAGCAACCAAAGGTTACTTGAGAGAAAAAAATATCAATTTCGTCTGATTCGTAAATTAATTTCATTTAGTTTTGTAAACTAATTTCGTTGAATGTCGGCAACGTACCTAAAAACACTTAAAAAGCAATATCTGAAACAAGTAGTCACGTGTCAATAATATGGCTTTGTAATAACCTGGCTTTATATGCGACTTTTAGCATTAAACTAACCATTTATTTAAATTCCCTTGTTAACCCGGGCACTTGTTAAATCAAAACTCGACAGTTAGATGCGATAAACACCAGAGTGACCTAATCCAAGAGTGAGGTGCATTCCGCCTTTTTTCTTTAAAAATATCACCTGCAACTTGGTAGAGTGTGGCTATCATTATGAAATACGGTAACTATAATATCTCAGGTGGAGAACCTTTAAACTCTTTATGCTCTCACTCTCTTTACTGCATTGGATGAGGCATTTTTGGCGGGAAACACAAGTTTGCTATTAGCCATTTAGGATTAAAGAAACTTTTAACTTAAGTATTTATTGTTTCGATTAAAGCACCAAATAACCGCTCTGAAAATAACGTCATCTTTATATAAGCAGCACTTCTGTGTCTTGACATTTTCTTGAGTGCAACATTTGATGAAACGCAAATAATCATATCGGGTACATATTACTCCAAAATTTGCACCAACTGCATGCTTACGAAAAATGAGGATTTGAAATAAAATGCACCAGGTATTCGGTTTTCAAGTTGTTCATCAATTCAAAGTGAGAAGATGGACAAAAACCTTTTGAAATATATATCTTCGATAAATGCCGCAAGGAGCAGAAGAGAAACATTTTTTATTTTCCTCTTTTGAGTTGGAAAGAACTTCAAGGAATAGTTTAAAGAATATTGCGAGACTTTAGTTTCAATTAGTGTAGGGGAGAGTAGAGAATTTTGCAAGAAATCACAGTAAACGTTTTTACAATGTTGAAAAACTCCTGTGATTTTCATTCATCTTTCAAGACGCTCGAGGTGTTCATTCCATTGAAGTCACTCGAGTGATTCACTCAATTGCTGATTAGTCGATTACTAGAATCCCTCCATAGCTAATTTATTATGCAAATCCTCTCGATTATGTTTTTATCAAGTATAAACATTTTACTGTGGTTAGAAGGTTTCCCTTAACATTACATCAGTCAAACATTTTTTACTCATGTATTGTCATGAATTTACTTTGTTGATTTTGATTTCTATCAACAACTACCATTTGTTTTGTAAAATTCTTAACATGATATAAGCAACACAGTATTACTTTGCACACTGTAAAAAAAGTTTGGTCGAAAATACGTGAGAATCTTCTGGAAATCATTTATCGGGAGTCGGACGTAAAATAACTGACTTAAAAAAAAAAAAAAAAAAAAAAAAAAAAAAAAAAAAAAAGCTACAAAGTCTCTAAAAACGTAAAATACGGAGAATAAAAAAACCGAGAACAAACTGTAATTTGATTGCAACAGATAATGTGCCACAGTAGAGGAGTCACTTGCGAGTACGCAGAACTACTATTCCTAATACACACAGTAGAAGGTGACTCCTGTGGGAAGTCACGAGGGCTAACAGACTCATTTTTTAGAGCGGACGTTAAATGAAACACCAATAATATATAGAGTATTTTTGACAATTTTTAAACTGGAGTGTTTTTTTAATTTTTTTTGTACATTTGTTTTTAACTTTTAATCTGGTAGGTACAGGTCTCAAGTGTTCAAATTTATGTAACTTAACAAATTTCTCTCTGCTGCTGTTGAGAGCGCCGAAAAACAAAAATTTTATTGAGAACCTGTTATCAAGAAACTTGATAATTTGATTTAAAAGAAGTTCTTCGTAAATTTAAACAAACACTCAGTTTCTTTTCTGTACTTTTAGAGAAATTTTTTACAGTGCATTTATGTACCATCTCCTCCCACCCCCCATGACTATTTTGCTTCTATTTCTACTAAAAAAAATTTTAAAAATCTCAAACATATTTTAATTCTAGAATTCATTTATATTTTAGAATACCACATTTGCTTGCATTTGCACTGAAATCTCAGCAAAATTTCTTATCAGCATTAGAATATAGTGCATCACAATCCATACTAAAGGGGACTACTAAGTAGTTTCAACAAGCCATGCTCCAGAACATCGTCATTTGCTTAGCTCTGATAATATCAGTTCCAGTATTATCATCTACAACTGCAGATGAAGACACAATTAATTCTCTCCCACATGTTATTCGACAATCATCTTCACCTTTGGTTCGAGTTCTGAACGTCTCGTCTGCAGTTCTGCAGGAAGAAGCCATTGCCAATGCCTCTTCCAATCTTTCCAATACAAGTTTGACTGACATTGAAAATGACAACCTCACGCACTCTTTACAAATGAGATATAGGGAAAGGTAAGTTATTTCAAATTATAACTCAGAAAAAAATCATTGCTTTTGCAATATTGTTCATGTAAATTGAATATAGTGTTCTCAAACATCCGGCGGAAGAGCAGGCTGAATAACAAAAAAAAAAAAAAGCCCGGTTAGACCGCAGTTCTATGAACTCATTTCAGTTCCAGAAGACAAAGCTTTTATGCCAAAACCCGCTATTTTAATGAGCATTTTTTCAACTTTTTATTCTCAAAGCCCTCCATTTATCTGAAGCCACGTAGACTGTGACCGCTGCCCGGTGAATCATAGAAGCAGTTGACAGTATTGTGTCAGTAAAAATAAAAGGTTCTGTACCGATAGTTTATAAATGTTCATATTCTGTACTGCACGTTTCTGGAATTTATTGCAGAAAAAATAAGTTTAAAATTAGAAACTGTCTATATGTATATGCCTAAATTCTATAATGCCTAAATTAAATGCAAGAAACATGAACAAAACATTAACGCAAATCAAAATACAAAGGGCGCTGCATGAACTAGGAACGCTGCTCTCTTCCTGTGACAAGTTCTACACACGCCACGTGCAAGTACCGTATTAGACGCCCGCTTCCAACGCCTTGCCAATCTAATTTGTTCCTCATGTAATTTCAATAAAAGAAAACTAGGCCGGGTACTTGAGAGTCTAACGTAATATCTTCTCATTTTAGGTTAGGAATACTAACCTTGTCAAACGTTTGTAACCAGAAGTCAAATGGCAAAAATATCATTTGGTATTACATTGTAACAGCAAAAATATCCAATATCATTTAGGATTACACTGAGATAGTAAATTTGAATCCTCAGACTCTAATTTGTTTTCGAATTATGAAATATTTTTATTTGAAAACTAAAATTCTGCGTTTAGAACTGCATCAAGTTTATGCAAAGTTTCTTTTTGAGATGAAATATTGTTGTTAATTTTTGGTTAATATGTGTTTTCAGTGTAAACCTCATCGTTAATCCGGGAAAAACAGAAGAACACGATAAATGATCGCGAAACTTTTAATTGGCTTTGGTGAAGATTTCATTGACTTTCTGATGACACTTTTCGAAAATTCGTTCTACATTTTCCTTAGTCGGTAATATCTGTGTTTAGGAATTGTTTTTTTCTTTTTATTAGTACAAAAATTAGCGATGCTTCACTCTGTACTAGATGTAGCAATACGGATAGCATGTTTGCACGAACAAAACATTAACGCAAATCAAAATTGGACAATAAATGGCTATTTTAAAGTTATTTCTTACCTAGTTTCTGTTTATATGTATTAATAGATTTTCTGCTTAGGATATTATCCATACACGAAATTAAACATCAAAGAGATTCCTAAAATGTCTTTAGTCGAGTGTAGTTAGCACTTTTCTAAAATTTGACTTTTGTCAACTACTCACCCTCATCCCTAATATTATTTAGAGACTTTGCGCCCCTTACATTTCATCGTTAGGGCATAATTCTGACAAAACTGGATAATAATGTTTCTTATCGGAAGAAAACATTATAATTTTATATCTTTTGTGTAGGTTTCTGTAAGACAACATGTGCTTCGCGCGTGTAAAGTAATCACTGACATACATATTGAACGCACTTGTTCTTCTCGTGATTTATCACGTGGAACTTTCGTAGATGGGTGTGTACTTCTTATCGAAAACGATCCCGGGTTTTGTTAATCGCAGATTATATCACAAAAGGAAAATATTGATTACTTTTCTTGTTTGTTTGTTTTACTTTATTTAAGGTTCAATTTATCCTACTTTTTTTTTTGAAATACAGTCTTTATTATCCAATAATTTATAGCAAGGGACTTATGAAAGAGTGTAATGGGGGTAGACATTGATTCCAGAAATTTAAATTTTTCCTCAATGTTTAATGAATTTTGTTTCTTTTACATTAAGTTTTAATTTATGAACTAATTCGATGTTAGAGAAAAATTTCACCTGGAAGTAGTTTTGACAAGTGTTATTGCGGTAAATATGTGTGATTTTTTTCATCACATTAATTTGTATTTTATTTTTATGTCATGATTTTTAATCACGAATTTTTGCGTTTATTCAGTAAAGCATGAACAAAATTATGTAATTCCTGCCTAAACAAAATTGAACCTTTTTTTTTAATTTTAAGGTATATTAAGAACATTTTGTTACAGTTGTATGATTTTATGTTTGAATCATGTAAAATTACATAAAAACACATTTAAAAAATAGCAGGCCTTTTTTTTCCTTTTTCGTATACAATGATATATATGCATGCTTATTCATCCATTTTTCAAAATTTAAAAATGAATTTTACTTTTGTATGCTTTATTGTTAACTAATATGCAAGAATTTTAATAATATTATTATTAAACTTCAAGGAAATAGCTCTTTTGCGACTTTTTTCACTTTGAAGCCATTATACGTAGTTATAAAATTAATTTTTCGCAGGATGATTCCCTAAAATGTTGCATAATTAAAACAAATACGGACAGAAAGCAACTTTTTGATTATTTTAAGTTGTTTTCAAAACGTCCCTCTTTGAATCTGGGCTTATAAAGTAATATTACGTTTAAATTAATATAGCATACGTCGTTTCTTAACATTGTTCGTAAATCACTTATCTCGGAAATGTCTAATTCCCGCATTTTTTTGGCGTTAAATAAATATTAATACATCCCAGGATTTGGTTTCTAAAAAAAAATAGTGTAGGGGCCTTATGTTCAGCAGAAGTTTTATTCATTCGCAAATAGTTGGGGATTCCGTCTGATTTCTAAAAACTCAACGAAAAAGGTAAAGATAGGAGTTGAGAGCTCCCTTGCAAATTAAACTCTGATGTTCCCCCGTTTCTAGATCTACGTTTTAGGTGTGAAGTAAAATGTATATCTTTTATCTCCGATCCCATCATTTCAGCTGCAAAACTTTCAGACAAAGTTTGCTCATCTTTTCCCTGTTGTAACTGCAACCATGTTGCACCAAGACGTAAGTCATAAGTGGCACGCATGTTAAAATTGATATCATTCATCATTCTCACTCCCCTTCAGGGAAGAGAAAACAGAAGTCAGGGGGGACAGCGGCAGAGCGGGATCCAGATTCAGCCCAGACACAACAAGAGTGGTTGCAAAAATAAAACTTCGAAAGGGGGAGGACATTCCCATTCATGCGTATAAACGTCTGGCACGTGGCGGTGAAAACAGACTTCCAGACTCGGTTCAAATACATCGTCTGCTTCTCCCAAGACTACCAAGACACTGGATTCATGCCAGACCGAACTGTGGGATCTATAGTTTCTTAATTTTTATAGCTAATGCAATAAATAAAACTCGAAGATTTTATTAGGAGTACGAAATTTACCTGATCAGCGAAATAGTTAAATAACCAACGTTCTATTTGCGAAAAGCAATAAAAAATGATGCACGCCGTGCGTAGTAACTCTTAACCCACTTTTTAATGCAGAAGCTTCTAAATGTAAGTTTATTAATGTTACTTATTCGGGTGAAGAAGGATTTATATTCCAATTAAAAAAGTTTTTTCACATTTATAGTTTTTTAATGTACTAATTTTCTCTTTTTTACTAAAAGTTTTTTCTTCTTTCTCGCGATAATTCGGAATTTTCACTTAACTCATACTCTTTTTTTATAATGCGTACTAAGCACAAATGTCGTACCTGCAGCCGAGAAGAAAATGAGACAATGACGATTAAAATTTTTTGCCTCCATGTATTTGATTCAGCTATCATTTCTACGTAATTTAAAAAAAAAAAAAAGATTCCTATTCACATATGACAACAAAGCACCCCAGTCTGTGTGTTCCCCCAGACGTTCCATATCCAAATGCCACCTCACCTAAGCTTGTGTATTCAATTGTCACATTTGATCTTCTACAGGACTTGTACCTACTTTTCGCTAGAGGTAGTGTCAACCCAAATACTTTCCTTTTGCTAAAAATGTGGTGACAGATTTTATTGGATCGCGATCAGACAACGGGACAAAAATATTCCACGTCCGTTTACATTTGAAAAGTAATTGATGCCGGGAGAAAAAATAATGCCCTTTAAACTTTATTGATTGATTGATATAAATGATTTTAACGAAGTACTGTAAGTGTTTATTTATTCCTCATTTTTGCATGATCTACGTACGTACATAGCTCTATTTACTTTTGTCGAAGTAATTTTCATAGGATTTTTTACAAATCGAATTTTGATATTTCAAATCATTTATTTCAGGATCACGAGAACTGGTAGCATTTAAAATTTGCTATGGAATAATATTTGAGTGCATAGCACTGAGTTATGAAGAGAAATGGAGTAATCACTCAGAGAAACGTTTTGAAATAATATGTAGTGGAAGTTCAGATTCAAACCATTGCTTCAGTTTGAAATCTGAAAGGCTGTAATTTTAATAGCATCCTCAATGAAAAAAAAATTCAATGGTTAATCATATTTATTTGCGTCCAAAATTACAAAAACGACAAATCTTCAAAAGTTTATCCTTCCTCCTATTCAAATACAGCAAAACAAAAGAAATTCGGTATCTAGCCCCTTTTTCTTCAACTTTAAGGGTTTAAAATTCATTGCTTGTAATAACTACAAAATAATGAAATGTCGTTTTGCTTAATAAGTATATCTTGTCATTGAATATAACGAGAAATAACATCATTTAGTTCCTATTGTTCTTCTATAATATCTATTGTAGGTTAGTGCTACTTGGTAATGATAAGAAAATGTAAATTATATTTATTTTTGTGACACTTTTAGTGGCTGAAAATTGTACTTTTACACTTTTATTGTTTTTGAAAACAAAATATCAGTGATTTCTCACAAAATATAAGATTTTTCTTTCTTATCATTGAATAATATTTGTTTCATCCAAATTGTAAAAATAAAATATTTTCCAAGAATAAAAAAATAATTGAAGATGTGTCACAAAGGAAGGAGCACCAAGGTAAAAGTCCCAAGCAAGATTTCTGGCCTTGCCTTGGTTCTCAGTCAAAAGTACTTCTTTTTCTGGGGAGGGGGTGGGGATGGCGATTTCAGATCAACGAATGAGTGACAAGTATCTTAATTCTTTAAAAACGTACATTATCTGAACAATCGAAGCACAATTGTCTTGAATGCATCAATATCCTTTAATCGATAATTACGTTTACCCCAGTTCTTTCTCCGATTAACCCTCTAAATGCTCATTTTTTTTAGTGAATTCACTTCAAAATATGCATAGTTTTTAAATCACGTATTTGAAATCGACATATGTTTTGGAGTTTAAATCAGTAATATCTTTTTGAAACGAAGATTTATTTAATTGTTTTTGAACATAAGAACAAATGTTCTAAAGCATCAATTTTAGAATAGAATTCTCAATCTTTATGCAAGTAAAACATTACTAAAGTTTAAGCGATGAAACAGCGGGTTAATATTTTAAGTACTCTTAAAAAGCTCATACCCGTGGAGAT
The DNA here is from genome assembly GCA_038502835.1 of Octonoba sinensis. Classification (NCBI taxonomy): domain Eukaryota; kingdom Metazoa; phylum Arthropoda; class Arachnida; order Araneae; family Uloboridae; genus Octonoba; species Octonoba sinensis. The sequence goes on along the minus strand of CM076606.1, from coordinate 6,390,545 downwards.
CGCGGGGTGAGCAATTTTCGCTAACGTTGCACGTAGAAATCGTGGAGTTATCAGTCAGAGGGTTAGTCTGTCTGAAGTTGCCTATTTTATTCTTCACGTAGAAGGCTACAAACAAACAAACAAACAACATCTCTTTATCCGAAAAGTCTTTCGTAAGTCTCTTCTCCGAATCCCGCGGTTTTGGCTTGAACTAAACGTTAGAGTAAACACTAAAAAACAAGGATGTTAGTCTCTCTCTCTCTCTCTTTTTTTTTTACAATGTAGTCTACGACTGGAAACACTGTAGCGTTTTCCTGGGAAAGAGACTGCCACCTGGAACATACCATAGACTGTTTTTTGCTTGTTTTCGTCGACTGGATAACAGGATACCTCTTTTTCTGACGAGGCCTTGCGTCATCCTTTCAGCTGCACCGTTGAGAACTTTCTTTCTTTTTTTTTTTACTGTCGAAGTTGCCTTCATTGTCAACACGAACTCAAAAACTCGCGCCAGAAAACAGCAAGAGAAAGAGCAAGGGAAAAACAAAAGGTTCAAATGACACTTCCGCGCTCTCCCAAGCGTATTTCGTTTTTTCTTTTCCGTTTCGTGAATCGCGTGCAGGCGAGGTTCTATCTTCTTTTTTTTCGAATTTAGACGCTAATAAAAGACTTCAAAGCTCCCCGCCTAACTTGTTTTCGTGACAGACATTTAGCTATTGCTGTCTTGTCTGTGACAAATTAACAATTCATAAATTGTTGTCTGCTGAGATTCGTATCATATAATAATAAAAAAGAAAAAAAGAGTAGAATTAAATCACTTAAGAAAGTAATTTTAAACATTGATGGAAAGCTAAACCTTTGATTAAAAATTAATAAATAAACCGACATTAAACTTTATTTAATTTCTATTTTAAAAATACACTTGAGTACCGAAAGTATGTTATAAATTATTTCCTTTAAGCTGATATGCATAATTCAGCATCATACATTGTAGAATTTCTTCATTAGTTGCAAAATAAGTATGTATTATATTAGGGGCCGTGGTAGCCTAGTGGTTAGCACGTTGGACTTCCACCTGGAAGGTCGCGCGTTCGATACCCACTGAAGACCACCATGTATACTTGGGGATATGTGCATGTAAAATCCGTAGACCCTACTACCACTCCCCGTCCGTAAGCAATCCTAGAGCCTCGGCTAACAGGTAGGGGTCTGGTGGTGAAAAGTATGTATTATATTTATTTATATATTTTTGGGGGGTTTAGGTAGAAAATTATTTTTTTGTAGTAATATTGATGTATCCTTTAATTTATTCACTTGTTTATTTTTTAATTTGGTATCTATTTTTAATTTAACTTAAAAATCATAGTATCATAAAACAATTTGGATGAATCTTTTTTTCTTTTGGTTTGACCAGTTTGTTATTTGAGTAACATACGCTTACAACAAAATTCCTTACAGACAGTTTTTTATATATTTTCTTCACCTATTAACCACGATAAATCGCCAACAGAAATCTAAAATAATACTTTTTTAAAACGTAAAGATAAATATAGTTACTTTACCGTCTAATTATCTACTAACCAACAATAATGATGATGCTAATAAGAGTAATCTAATGTGAAAAAAATCTAGAATAAATTACTTTATTATGCCGAGTTTTTGGAATTTTTTTATTTGCCTTAGAAGTACAGTAAAACCCCGTAATACCGCGCCTCAGTATACCGCGGAATCGGATATAACGCGGTTACTATCATGTCCCCCGACGTTCAAACCACCCTCAATCATTAGAAACCACTTTTGTATTTCAGACCCTTTGAAATTTTTGAAAAGTTAAATTATTCTCTTGCCCTTGAGAGTGTATAAAGGCTTAAAACATTTTCTTTGAAAAGTGCGTTCCTCCCCTTCCACACAAATCTACTTTTTTCTTAGAATCTCTCCCCCTTCAAAATCTCATGTTGATAACTCAACAAGATTTTTTAGCCTACATTTGCTCAAAATACAGTTGTTTTCGTTGCTGTTGATATGGTTTTAGCTTAGGAGGCTCAAAAAGATGAAAAATTTAACCTGAATAACCTGCCACTCTATAGACTAAGACTAACCGCTCAGTTGTCATCCGTGTGCTTCTTGCACAGCAATTACAGCAAATAAAATAACCGCAAACAAGAAAAGGAGAAACAATTATACAATAGGAAGAATAGTTAAGAGTAATTGATAAAGCTAAAAGTCGTGCAACAGGAGGGAGTATATTTCGTGAATGTGGTTCCGTGGTGCAGTTTCATTATATCGCGGTTATGTTATAACGCGGTGCCAAACATGTCCCCCGACCCCCGCGTTTAAACGGGGTTTTACTGTATTTCATTATATATATTATATTGTTGTATGCAGCAAAACGGACATTGTTATAATTGGAGGTTGGTTCTGTGCTCTAAATCAAAAAATTAAAAACAACGTAAATTAAGAACACTGTTTGCAAATGATTGCATATACGTGTTTCAAGGTTACAAGGACCCTCTTCCTCGATCGTTGAGAAGTGAACTTCTTCGCATGCTTCAGATTAGGGATGTAACGAATAGTGATTTGGCCGAATACCGAATATTCGGCGGCCGAATATTAAAATTTCTAGAAAATCGTTGTAATGGAAAGTATTTGTCAAATTTAAAATTATTCACAAATTACACACAATCTATGATGTATGATTTAACTCTGTTTCTTAAGAATTTAAAACTATTTAAAATTAATCTATTTTTTTCTATTGTTTTGAATGTAATAAAACTGAGAATTTCATCCACAAGCGGAATAGAAATGACAGGTTTTATGGTAGTAAGCATTAGCATTATTTTACTAATTATTTAATTCAAATGAAAGAACTACAATAGCTTAGTGAACTCTTACCTTGCTCAAAACATATTTATGAAGATATTTTAAAAGTTATAAAAGTTAATATTTTTATTTTATGGAGTTTTTTTATATCAATTTTTAAAAGATCTATTAAAATTTAATACACTTAACTGGAATATATTTTTATTTTCAAAAACCCCAATAACTTATACTATCTAAATATTCATGATACATTCTAGGCTTTTTACATTTCTCTCACAACCCAATATTCACAATAAATCAGTCTAGCCAAACAGACTCTGACTCCCACTTTGTTAATAATAACAAAATTAATTTTTCATATTTTCCATCATAATTAACTATTGCCAGTTTTGGGAGCAAATGCTAAATATAAAATACAACATTACAACTCTAAAATCTGTCTTTGCTCAGTCAAGGCCTAAAACAAGGTTTAAAAAAAGTAGTTTTTGTCTAAGTTATTTTTATTTATTAAAAAAACTTTTATACCAATATAGTCTTTTGCAATATTTATATTGAAATTTTTTAAAATCCACTAATTTCTTAATTTTTTTACATTTCTACTGCAGCAGAAATATTCGGCCGAATTTGACCTTACCCAGTATTCGGCCAGGCCGAATAGGCCGAATACCGAATAGTGGCCGAATATGCGTTACATCCCTACTTCAGATAGATGTTTTTCATCTAGAAGCTTTACTTATTGTTATTGAAAAGGGGGCTCCTTGTAACCTCGAAATACGTGTACGAAATCTTTTGCAAATTTAGCTTTAATTTACACCGTATTTAGCCTTTAGATAAATTTTAAATGTGTTCAAATATATTATTTTTTCAACAGAAAAAAGCAGGAGCGCATTATTGTCATTCAAGCCCAGATACTGCACAGACTTCGAATGGATCGTCAGCCAAACATTTCCAATCCCATCTTCTCCGAAGACGAACAAAAGAAAATTGCCATGATCCTGGAACGGATGCATCATATCAACAATAACCACGCGCAACAAATGGATGCTCAGCCTGGCATTGTTGATCCCCTGCTGGCCATGCGCAGGCTGCAAAGTTTTTACCCCTCATGTAAATATCATACATTTCCCTATGACCAAGATTTTATTTTTTAGTAAAAAAGAACTGGATAAAAAAAAAAAAAAAACAGTCTGCTTTCCCTTCCTTTTCTTCCTTTTTCTCGTTTTGGTAATTTGTTAGCCATTTGTATTTAGCTGTTTGCATCGCAATAAGAAAAAGAGTCAGACAACAATTAAGTACAACTAAACTGGAAGAATGTATAAATAATTTTTAATTGAAAACTTTGAGCTCTTTCGTTGGCGTCAATGGTTTTTATTTAACAAAAACTAATTTTCTCTTGAATTTTTAACGCTATTTTACCAAGTGTAGCAAAACACAGAATATTTATTCGAATTAATGAGAGTTTCTCAAGACATAGACCAACTATTTCGAATGATCGAGAAATTCGAATTATCAAAATGTGAATGATCAAAAGTAGGGCTCGAAAATTATATTGCCCGACATGCCCAGGCATGTAAGCATTCCTATCGGGAATAAATCTTCTACTCATACATGCCCGGTAAGGCATATAATTTTTAGTTAAATATTTCTTTCCAAAACTTTATTATTTCGTATTTTATTGAAAAACCACCGCATCCTTACCGGAGCTCAAAATTGACATGTTGACGGACATGCATGTCAACAATAAAATTGGTAATACAATTTAACTTTTGCAAATTTTGACTTGTGATGACTTATTATGTAATATTCTATAATGTAATTTTTTATGATTTAGGTTAACGTTAAAATAATTCTTGATTCAGATATATAAAGCTGTTAATTTAATTTTTTTTCTGATTAATGCTATGCCACAAACTCAAATGCTTTTATTAATGTGCAATAAAATAACTTCTTAATATGTAAAAATTTTGTTCGGGCATATAATTTTCACATAAAATTTTTAAGAATTTTCGAGCCCTGATCAAAATTTGCCTGTAATTGTTCTTGAAGCATTATAATATATATGCAGTAAGTGACAAAAAGTTATTCTTTTGTTCGAAAATTAAAAAAGGAAATAAGCAAGATTTTAAGCACATAACTGTAATAAACGTTCTGACACGTGTTTCAGACTAACAAAGAGTTCCTTTTTCAACGCAAACAGATATGAGAATGCGGGTGTAAAGACATCTGACGAAATAATTTTATGTTTAAAACGTTTTTGTTTCTTAAATCAACATGGCAACATTTTTTAGCAAATCTTACTTTCCATCACGTGTCAGCAAATATCGTAAAATGCAACGTAAAAAGCAAAATTTATTTTTCTCTTTATGTGATTAAATTCCTTGCATTCGTTAAATTTCTTGGCCGTAACTCTAATTTTCATCTCATTTACGCAAGTTTTCTAAGAATAATTTACTTTTTATTTACGTCGCTCTTACTTTTTCTTATCCCTTTCGCATATTAATTTCCCTTCCCATTGAGCCGAAAAGAGTAACTCAGCTGTTTTCTTTCTTCTAGGCTCTTTGCCGAACAATACAGACAAATCACTCTTTGAATCTCCTAGTACATTCCGCATCTACTACAGTCTTCCCTTCAACAGACATTTGTCATCCGAGGTCTCTGTGGTCCAAGCCAAACTGAGATTATTCAAAGTGACTGGAAATTCAGATCCAAACTACGTGGGGTGGAGTGGTAACCAACCTTCTGGGTCACGATTTAATTTGTTAGAAAGCCTCGTCAATAACAGAGCGGCAAATGGCATCAATGTGAATGTCTATCAATATTTGAAGCCTATCCGGCTGAATAAGAAAGGTAAATATTTTTTATCCTTTTATCCTTTTTAAGCAGTAAAAAATTGTATATGCAGGGTTGTAGGGTTTTTGCAGAATTTCCAACTGAGTTGCAAAAGGTTATGAAAAAAAAAAAAAAAAACAGGCAGCAAACGAAGTTTATATTACCTATGAAGAATAATTACAACTGTCAACTCTGATAAGTTTGCTGCACAATAGGTCAAGCTTATATTACCTATAAAGAATAATTGCAACTCTCAACTTTAATAATTTTGCTGCACAATATGTGAAGCTTATATTACCTATAAAGAATAATTACAACTCTCAACTCTAATAATTTTGCTGCACAATATGTGAGGCTTATATTACATATAAAGAATAATGAAAACTCTCAAATCTGATAAGTTTGCTACGCAAAAGGTCAAGCTTATATTACCTGTAAGGATCAATTACATCTCTCAACTCTTATAAATTTGCTGCACAATAAGATAATTTTCGGTAATGTAACGGACTCAACTCCGAAATCAAAGTATTGAAAAACTCGCCTCAATATACCACTTTCAATAGTAGCTAGTGAAATTATGATCTTTCACCGTAATAACACTTGGCGTAGGGAGTAAATAAAATGATCTTTGACGTAAGCGCATTAAAAATTCAAATCATCTAAAATCTAGAGTTTTTTTTTTTTTTTTTCATGAAGAAGTGTGAAATACCATGAAACGAGAAGTCGTGTAAGAATACACTAACATAAAACCTTTTTAAGAAATTATGAATTAAATTCAAAGTGTACAGAACTGCGATAGTTTTCATATGGCGATTATTGTCCATGAGCAGTCTTAGGTGAATGGAAAAAAAAATAGACGTCTAAGTTCAAATACGAAAGGAAATGCGCTTGTCACTCATACAATTTCGACTATCTTTAGTGAAAAGCTAAAAGTGCATAGTTGCTAAATTTGTATACTAAAAAAGCAACCGTACAACGTCACAGACAAGATTTTGAGAAACATTACTGAAAATTCAAATTCATTTTTCGCTCACATTTTGAAAACAAAAAAAAAAAAAAATCACATCAATCGTAACACTATTACATTGAAAATCATCCACCATCGTCTATTTAAATTCAAAATCAACTTATTGTACAATCGCTCATTAAGCAATTTTAGAAAGACGCATGTTATAAAATTAACAACGTCGGCAGGGTGGTGTAGTGGCACTGGTCTCGTACGCCCGATTCCACGGGATCAAACCTGGCCCATGTCGGCGGATTTTCAAGGTGCATAAAATCGTCAGCGAACATGTCGTATGATTATGCGGCATGGTAAAGATCCCTTGAGTATCCGTTTGGCTTGGATGCCCTCGACTAAAGTTAATTCTTACTGCAGTTTCGCAAACTCAGGTGCCGCCATCGAGGGGGTAACTGAGCGTCAAAATTCTCAAAGTGGTAATGGTATTCACTGATAGTGGTGCTACTTAAAAGAATGGATGCCGATTCCCGGGGAATGCACTATATTTGTAAAGGTTAGTGACCGTATGCAACCCCATTAGGAAGAAAAAAAAAGAAATAAGAAGAAATATCTTTAAGAAGACGCCAGTTTTATGAAAATTACTGAGAGGAATTCACACAGCCTGATATTAGAGGGAGTATTTCCTGTAGCGCTTATGCAATACGAATACTTTAAAACCTGAAAATGCGAAGTAGAAAATAAAAACTATATGTAAGGGAAATGTAGAGGTATAATAGAACCAAAACAGAACTTGGTGATATATTAGTAATATCTGCCAGAGCCGGGTCTGTTTCGTGACAAGATTTGTCTCGTATTACAATTTACGCGAATAAATATTAAGAAAGTAAAATTTAGGCAAGTGAATTCACCCGTCAAAAAACTACACATAAAAATACTTTTCCAATAATCAGCCTCCTGAGCAGGGCAAAAATAAAAGACAAATTTAATCTATATTTCGTTGAAAAAATACTTATGAAAATATTAACCTATTTCACTCTTGTTACAAATTTCAATAAATATTTCTTTCAAACAAATCCTCAAACCGCAGGTACCTAGTACAACTATTGTTTACAATGAATGTGATTTTTTTTATTGATATTTTTTCCAGGTTGTAGCTTGTTATATCTAAAATTTTCAATCCCTATTTTTAAATAAAATATTTCTATCCATTTCCCTTCAAAATAGACGAGAAAATTTCTTTAAAAAAAGTATTTGTTTCCCATTTCGCGTATAACGATTTCTGTGTCTTGCATCTTAAAGTAAATATTTTCAGCAGCAGCTTACTCAAAGTAATTATTTTTAAAGCTACATTTTTCTTTTCACTTCAAGATTAACTCCGAGTAATGGAATTAAAAAAGTTACTTCTTCTTTAAGATCAAAACAAAAGCGACTCTTACATTTTTTCTCACTCGTTCTTATTGCACTGCATCTAGGTTATTTTCTACCATCTCACACTCCATAATTAATTTTTATCTTTCCCATATTCCAGAAAAAAAGCGACTCGTGGATTCAAGAACTCTTTCTTTGGATCAACAAGGTTGGGTGGAATTCAATGTAATTGGATCGCTTAACTACTGGCTCCACCACAGCAACAAAAACTTCGGATTTGGAATTGAAGTAGAAGATGCTTACGGAAATAAACTCAACCCAAATTTGTATTTCCAAAACATGAATTGCTCTTCTGAAACACGTAAGATTGCTTTTTTCTTTCTTTCTTCCTTTTTTTCTCCAAATTTAAATTTACAATCGAAATTTTTTGTGTTTCGAATTTGTAATTTCCTTATTTTTAAAAATATACCTTGTACAGTAACAGGCAACTCCGGCTAACGAAAAATCCGGATTTAAGACCTGGAAATGTCTTAAAAAACGTCTCTATCAATGTTTTCAGGCAACTTCCTTTTGCTTTCCCAGACAAGTTATTTTAACAATTTATAAATGGCGTGATTAGTTGGGATAACACGAATAGTGATTTGGTCGCGAATAACCTAATACCGAATATTCGTCCATTTCTTCCAAGCCGAAGCTGAATATTCAGCCATTTTTTCTAGGCCGGAGCCGAATGTCTTACGCCGAATACCGAATATTGAATCTTCTAGAAAATTGTTGTAATGGAAAGAAAGTATGCATATGCCAAATTTAAAAGTATTCACAACGTCAAACACCAATTCCACACATTATTCTATGATGTATCATTTAATTATATTTGTTAAGAATCTAAAACTATCTCAAATTAATGTATTTTCTGTATTGTTTTAAATGCAAAAAACTGAGAATTTCACCCACAAGTGGAATAGAAATGACAGGTTTAAATGTAAGCATAAGCATCATTTAATTCAAATTAAAGAAATACTATTGTTTATTGAACTTTTATATTGCTAAAAATAGTTTTATGAAGGTATTTTTAAAGTCATATAAAAAGTAATATTTTTATTTTATGGGTTTCTTTACATACCTATTTTTAAAAGATCTATTAAATTTAATGCATTTAACTAAAATATATTTTTATTTCCGAGAACCCCAATAACTTGTGATATCTTAATATTCATGATATATTCTAGGCTGTTCACATATCTTTCTTACATCATTATTGACAAGAAATCAGTCTATCCAAACAAAGTCTGACTTCCACTTTGTTAATAATAACAAAATAAAAGTATCATATTCTCCATCATAATTAACTATTGCGAATTAAAAAACAATGTATAAAAGGGTTTTTTTTCCTACAAAATTGTTTTTATTTAGTAAGACTATTTACTTATGTGTTCTTTTTCAATAACTATAATGTAATTTTAAATGTTTAAAATCTACTAATTTCCTTATTTTTTTTACATTTCTACTGTATCAGAATAGTGCATCAATATTCGACCAAGCCGAATTTGATCTTACCGAGTATTCGGACATGAAATGACTTGTCGGCCAGACTGAATACCAAATAGTGGCCGAATATTCGTTACATCCCTAATGATTAAAAATTAATTTTTAATTCCATTTTATACAAAATTGTACATAAGTACACGCAGAGATTGTTAAATCAAAATATACAATGAAGGACACAAAAAAAAAATAATAATAATTAAAAAAGAAAAATGCAGAACCCCTCAGAGTGATGGTGCACCACCCAAAAAAAAAAAAAAATCTACGGACTTCCTTCAAAAACGAAAATCTGTCAAAAATCGATCAAACCCCCCCCCCCCCTAATAATTTCAACGGCAGCCTACGGCGCCGTGACCCCTCCTCTGGTGGGCCCCGCAGTAGAAGACGAGTGTAGAAGATGCGTTGATCCAGTAAATTGGACATTTGGATTATTGGGGCGTCTGGCTAATCGGCGCGCTGTTGTATCTGTACAAGATGATTCAAAAAGAAGTTTACAACTTCAATACAATATAAATCAAGAAAAATGCAAAGCTGATATGTAGCGTTTTTTCCCCATTGACTACCATGCTATTTCATGATGTAGTATATTGGAAAAACAACTCTTACTGTTACCATAAATTAGGTTTTCATGGCAGTTTCTCTCGAATTAAGGGGAGGCTGGAGAACACCTAGCGGCTCCCGTGATTTCAACTGCGTGGAAGTTTTGATGTGTATGTGGGAGAATTGACGGCCTGATCAAAATGTTATCACCGCGGGCGAATATTAGAAAAGGCGTCCTTTTGTGCGCTGCATAAGTATTATATATATGTATGCATGCATACGCAGACCGGCTTTGAAGGAGGGGAGAGGGACATGAACACCCTGGAGGAACCGGATATTCGGTATTCGAACGTTTTTTAAATATTCGGAATTTAGAAATGAAATTTTATCAATTAAATTATGTTGAATTAATTGAGTTAAAATTTAATAAATTATTTTTGAAGTGTATGCAAATTATAAATTTACTGCCTGCTTTGAAGCCGTGGGGTGTTACAGAATTTATAACATCAAACCCGGATACGTCAGGCAAAGGGTATCAATCCCTTGGGCCAAAGAAAAGTCCTTGTTGCGCTACTGCATATATATAAACTAGGGATGAACGTCGGGGATTTTTTAAATTTTATTTTTATAAATTTGTGACGGGAAGTATGTTATATAAATGCTTTTCCAACAGCCCAAGACTCCCCGTTCCCCAACATACTTGAGCTGGACCCGGAAATGGGTGAAAACGAATCTTCACTCTTCGACAACGAGACGTATCCCACCTTGGACTTGCAGACGGCAGAGATGCCGAGGGAGTTCTCTGAATTTGAAGCTTTGACGGATCGTTTCAATGAACGAGTTATCAGGAAAAGGTCGAGTAGACGTGAAGAGCAACCACTTTGCCGCTCAGAAAAACTTTACGTATCCTTTACTGGTAAGTGCTTGTGTAGCCTGATTTCGTCCTCAATCGTATTTAGCTCTGAACAATCTTCTGTATAAGAAGTGTTGATCAAAGAACTATAGGTAGCCTGCTTTCATAGAGAAGGTGTCTCAATAAGTACCCCTCCCTCTATTAGATTTGTCAAAGAAAAAAACAAAAATAAAGTTATCTATGTGTGCATAATAGAGCTCGTCCGTTTATATGTTTGTTAGTGCGTCTGCTATACAAAGCCACACCACAAGCTGGAATGAAATTTAAAAGATGCGTACACACACATGCATCCCCACTCTAAAATTCAAATATAGACATATATTTAGTTCTATTTTCAAGATTCGTTCCGGCAACAACATTTGGAAAAAGCATTGCATTTTCTAAACTTTCACATCCTTCTGTAGCTGGTGAAAAACTACGTCATGTAGAAGTTGTTCGAAAACTAGAAAAAGTAAATCCTGAGCTCATAACCGTATTACTTCTAAAGAGGTGGATCATCATTAGGAAAAAATATCCGGGCTGCGGAAGCGGATGGGAGCGAAAGGAACCTATTCCGACTCCAGGAATTTTGAAACTTTGGCTCTGTTACAAATATATATAAGGGGCGTAAAGAATATTCGGCACATTTTAAAGCTACTCCTCTGCCCCAAAATCAGCCCGACTCCTACTCTGTATCCCTGGAGAATATCTTCAAATGAAGATTTTGTATGTAGTGTACATAGACAATTTCAGTTGCACCAAAATTTGTAGTTAAAGAGTTTACTTATTTAAACGCCCTGTTCTTCTTTAACTACAAACTAAACATTAATTAAGCAATAAGTAACGAAATAATATAACCTCTACACGAAAATGAATAAATAAATAAATAGATTTAAAAAAGAATAAAGATGAAGTTAATTCCTGCTGCTGACACCGACGCTGTTTTGGAGAAATTATGTTTTGCGTGCTACAAGCACTTATGAGTGAAAACTGTTCTGTGGAAACTCTTGAAAATTATTTTAATTATGGAGAACTTTCAGGCGGAAAAGCTGATACAAAACATTTATAGATGAAAATATAAACTTTGGAATTATTTAACTTAAAAGTCGAAGAATGTTTTGGCTCTATTTTAGTTATCCGGAGCTCACTTTTTGATGAATCAACATGATTTTTTGAAGGCAAAGAGATAAACCTGTATATTTACTTGTAACGGAGCCTTTTTTTCAAAACTAGATGGCTCCCAGCCCCTAGTTACCCCTACATAATGCACCCTACATCCGGAACTGTTAATGCAGCTCCTTTAAATCGCATCACGAGTTTGAGCTCGTTTCGCTCGCTCATTAAAAACTAAACTTTTTTAGAATAGCTTTATGAAAAAAATCGGTTTTTTGTCAGAAATGACGTTCTGTATTGCACACAACTCTTTGGAATCCAAAACGTACGTCTTGTAACATAACGTACATAGTTTCCACGCAGTGTCCAAAACTTGTAGAGATTCCGAATGTTCCCGAAAACCTTCCTATCGAAAGTCGTCTAACAAAGCTTGCGCACCTTAGTCATATATATCCAAAATATTATTCCCTCCTCTGATGGTTTAAACATTTTATGCATTATCACGATTTCACTGGTTTCGACCATTTTTTGGGGTTGATTGGAATGTATTTTGGTTTTCCTCAGCTTATCTGTTTTATTCCTGGTCTCCTTTGAAGAATTTCTTCCCAAGTTTCATTTGGATGCTGTTCTTCCCTCCATGTATTGAAATAAATATTATAAGCGCTACACTATAATAACTTTCTTCTTCAGAAATTTTTAAATTTTAATCAACATTGTTTGTAGTAAGGTAGAAAATATTTTTTTTCAGATTATAAGAACGAATGTCAAAATGGTACATAATTCGAATGATGCAATATTACTCTAATCAGCTGTTATTAAATTGCCGCTGCATAAAATATAACTTAGTTTAAATTCAAGAAAATAGCGTTGTTTACATTTGATTTATATGTTCATGCATATACCGGCAAGTTTTTGGGGCACCATGAATCCTTCAACTAAGGCGACCATCCTATGTCCCGTTTCGAACCCAACCAATCCATTTTTTATATTTTCTCGTTGAACATAAACGCAGCTTCGGTTACAGGCAGTAATTTTAACGACGCTAACTATTGCATTGTTATTGAATACTTCTTATGTTTATCCGGCGTATTATATGTAACTAATGTACATACTATTGTAATTATTTATTGTTTCTACAACACACGTTTTTTCCCTTTTATAGATTTGGGTTTAGATGAATTCATTGTGTATCCTCAAGGTGTACTTTGGACATTTTGTGACGGAAAATGTGAAAGTGAAACAAATACCAGCGAGGCAGCTCCATCTTACTATCCAACATGGCTTCAAAGGCTTCTTCGATTAAACAAAAATCACTCAGTAAGTCGTTTCGCTTTCTATAGAGTGCCCATGTGGGTTTGTGGTCTTGTACCACTTGATCATTATTGTTTTATTATTAGTCCTTTAAGCCTACATATTAGTACATGAAGCAAAATCTTTGTATCCCATTTTAATCAAATTGAGCGCACACTGGAGTATGAGATTTGGCTTAGTAAAAGTTCATATGGAGGGAGAGTGCAGAAAGAGAAAATTTATCTCAATTTTTAAAAAATACATTAAACTTAATAACTTATTCAGAGGTCAAGCTGTTGCAATGAGAACAGGTTTTAACTAATTCAAATTTTTAAACAAACCAAACTCTTTCCTAAACGAAAAATAAATAAAGTGTCTAAAACTTGTTCAATCGCAAATTTTGTCAATGCACCTCGATAAGATCCCCGTAATTTTATCAATTGCTCCACTTTTAAGAACAAGTTCTTAATCAAACAAATGAATTTTTAGTTTGAATGAAAATTTAGTTTTAATTGAAAATAAAACCAAAGTTCAAAGCAAAAATTAAATTCCTTAACTTTAAATTAATTCAAGTATTCTTTAAAATTTTATTTTTCCTAAAATAAATATTTTCATTTTTTCTTAGAGTTCCATGGTTCTGAACATTACAATACCATTTTGTTATGCAATTTTACCATGTAAATTCTTTAACAAATACTGTTATATTTCTTAGAATTCTATAAATGAAAATCATAAACTAAACCATTTTCAAGTTTCTTAGAAAATTCCATATACTAAAATATTTAAATGAACCATTTTCTTTCATTTAGAATTCTATAAATTCAAAAACTTAACCATTTTCCAGTTTCTTACAAAATTCCATAAACTCAAATATTTAAATAAACCATTTTCTTTAATTTACAATTCCATAAATTCAAGTCATAAAACATTTTGTTTCCTTAGTTATCTTTTATAATAGTATTCTATCACTTTAAATAAATGCTGTTAAATACTGATATGCAATAATGTCCTCTTTTTTTGAAGATTCAAATTCATTAACATAGAATTTAATTCTAAACCAACAAATTCATTACACTTTTCATATTAAGTATCATTGTTAATTTAATTGAACTTTCTAATTCACAAAATAATTTACTTAATTTTAGAAAATTGTTTTAACTCTTATATCAGAAACTTAAAATATCCTGACGGCCCTGTTCGGGCACCATTAGAAATTGTCGCGTCAAATCCATAAATTTGAATAATAACATATTTGAAGGTCTTACTTGACGCGTTCGGTTCTTCTTACGTCCGGAAACTGATTTACGCGTTGGTCATCAAGAATAAAATTAGCCTTTATTTACAAAACAAAGCATTTAGTTTAACTTTATTTACAGAATTTAGAATTATTTACAGAGTGGCTATCTCTTTTGATACATCATTTTAGCCGGTTGGTCTACACACTGAAAAAAAAACTTATACACAACACATTTTGGAGTAATTAAAGTCATTTTAAAGCTAAGTTCAATGGAAAATATTTACTTTTTCAACCACTCGGCTTTTTTTATTTCAATAAAAGATGCTTGTAATATATATACAATATATATATATATATATGTATTCGAAGCCCGTATTTTTTACTTCATTTTTCATTTTGAGTATTAATCATTCATTAAAATTTTATGTAATTTAAAAAATATATGAGATTTAACTGTGCAGCCTTAACTTAGATAGGCCAACATAATAACAAATAAACAAGAAAATGTCAAATAAAATATCTTTTAGAAAAAAAAAAATAGAACCGACTTCAAATTATAAATTGCGCTAAAAAGTGAAAAATAATTTAATTCTTTAAACAACATCACAGTGACTTTTAAACATAGTTTTAGAAATCGGTACGAAATTATGCGTCTGATTACCATTACACCATATATTCATATTGGAACTATTGCTAATTCTGGGCCCTTTATATTTGTAATTGATTAATGATTACAAATCTATCCTAATTTTGCACCAACTTCTAAAACTATGTTTAAAAGTCACATCGATGTTGTTTAAAGAATTAATTTATTTTTCACTTTTTAGCGCAATTTATAATTCGAAGTCGATTCTATTTTTTTTTTCTAAAAATTATTTTATTTTATCCTTTTTAGTGTAAATATATTTTTTGAATAAATACTCTATTTTAAAAAATATCCATGTCAAAGAGAAAACCTTCTTTGAATGTATGGTATTAAAACCAATTATTGGTATGATAAATTTCGTCTTGAAGTCGATTTTAGCAAACAAACTGATTGAATTTATTTTTTGCCTCAGAGAAGCCTTCAGTCAAACTCTTGCAATAATTGCTTTTAATGTTACAGCTTAATGGCCACAAAAGCTTCTCTAACAATAACTTTTATATTCATTAATATTTTTCCCCCAAAAAAAAAAAAAAAAAAAAAAAAAAAATCAAAACAAGCCTTTTCAATTAAAATAAAAAAATACTTGCTTTTCATCCGTAATGTTTTTTCTAAAACACAAATGTTGTCAAATTGATGTGCGATATTTAAGTTAGACGACCCTCTATCGATTAAAGTAAAAATCATCAAAATCGATTCATTTAGTCAAAAGTTATGGATAAGAAAACAAAGAAATGACTATCTTTCTTCCCATAACTTTTTTTCTAATTATCGAACAGGGTCAAACGAAGATACGGGACTTATGGGAAACCACCCTCGATCGATTAAAAAAAAAATCATGAAAATCGATTCATCTGGTGAGATGTTCTGAGTGGACAAACAAACAAACAAACAAAAAAAAAACGACATACATACAATACGAATGTATAACCTCTTTCCTTTGTGAAGTCGGTTAATAACGCGGTACTGTTTTTGAAATATGGTTCAGACAAGCTATACCTCTTTTTTTCTATCGTTCATATTTTTGAATAACTCGAAAAATAATGGATAATGACGCATTTGTACACGCTCGCCGCGCTGACACGTAATTGAACAAAATTCGAGAAAAACTTATATGCGAAGATCGTATAGGTATACTCATTGATAAAAAAAAAAAGTTAATAACGTTCTAACTTAGAAATTTAATGGATTACGGTCGAATTACGAACACAGTGTAATCACTATTGTAAAATAACTAAATAAAGCAAGGTATCAACAATTAAAGCAAATATTTGAAATCTCCCTTTTTTAAAAATCAAGCATCGAAAATACAGGTGTTTGTTTATATGGTGTGATCTGGCACCAATTATAATGCATTGAAATTTCGCGTCTACTCAAAAAATCCAGAAGTTTTTTGGCATTTGGAGAGTGCGTGAGGAGGTTGGTAAAATGTGTGTTTACTTTTGAACGTGCGGAATTTAGCACGGAACGACCTCTTTGAAAGGCCCTGTGTAGTTTCTTACGGAATAATACTTCTAATAATCACAAGAAAGTGATTTGACGTGTTTTGTTCTTTATTTTAACGAAAGTTTTGTGAATTTATTTCATTGTTTTATGTTGCTAAAGATGAGGGAAAAGTAGTAAATATGACCGGTAAGGCGAAAAGAAAAGCGGAAGACGAGGAAAATACGAAAAAATATAAAGAAAGTAAAAAAGATCAAAAAATCTTCGAACGCAGTGCTCTCGAACGAACGCTCTCTATCATAGAAAAAGTTAAAACAGCTCTACAAAATGGATGTCAAGAAGTGAAAATTATCATCTCTGGTGTGACAGAAATTCTACCAGCTCACAAAACAAGACAATTAAACGAAGAATTAGAAAAAATAACAAGAAAAAAAGACAAAATAAACTTAACAAGTAAGAAAAATTTAATTATTACTACAAAAAGTTTAATAACAGTTAACAAGATAGTAAAAGCAAAAAAAACTGCTTGATATAGAAGTAACATCTAGAATAATAGAGGATGTAATAAATACGAAATATGTGATCGAGAATATTGATACAGAGATACCCCTAGAATACATTGCCTAACAACTATAAGAGGAAGGAATAAAGGTTACCCAGATAATCAGATTCACAAAAAGGGGATAAACAGAAAGAAAAGAAATCAAAATAGGAAGATTAAACTTTAAATGTAGCAAATATATAGAAAAACCACAAATATGCTATAATTGTCTAAACATAGGTCATCAAAAAAATAATTGCAGAAGCAAAAAAAAAAAAAAAAATGTCAAAATTGCGGAGAAAACCATGAAAACTGCAACAATGAAACAAAATGCATTAGATGTGGAGGTAATGATAAAAGTTGTCCAAGATATATCGAAGAAATAAAAAAGAAGACAGAAAAAGCATAGCAAAGAAACAGAAAAGAGTAAATCTTGGGCACAAATAGTTGAAAAAAAAAAAAAGTCCAAAAATTACGTTAGAAGAAGAGAAAAAAGACGAAACACAAACTGCGACAATAAAGGACATATATAAAAAAATAGATTAAAAAAATAAGCAAATAGAAGATATAAAAATAGAAATTAACATTCTAAAAACTCTAATCCAAAATGTAATAACAGCGGGTCAATTAAATCACGGAAAGTGCACATCGTGCGTTGAAAAAAACGCAGAAATTGAAAAACTCAAAATTGAACTATTTAAATATAATAACCGATAAGAGGACAACTTTGAAATCCCGGATAATCAATATTCCAACACGGACTTTATTCAACAAATTGACCCGGGTGGACTCCTTATTGGTAATTAAACCTTTTTTTTCCATCATGACTAATTTTATTTTATGTTGGAACATTAGAAGCCTTATGAAAAATGTGGATTACCTTAAATTTTGAATTGCCTGGACATCACCACTAATCATTTGCATCCAAGAAACCTGGTTACCTGACAACAAAATTCGAAATATCAAAGACTATATTCATTAGAGCAAAGAAAAAGCATTCCCACACAAAGGAGGAGGACTTTGCATATATGTAAAGAAAAATATTCGCTCTTATACAACTAATCTACAAATAATAGGTTTTGAAATTTTAAATGTTACAATATTTACAAAAGAAGAAAAATTTAATATTCTAAACTGTTACAGATCCCCATGGAACTCTAAACGACAACTTATTTTTCCACACTAAGCAAAATCATAGATAAAAACACAATTCTAGTGGGAGACTTTAATGCTAGAAGTCAAAATTTCGCAGACAGATACAGCTCACCAAGTGGCAATAAATTAAGCAATTTTATTAACAACTCCGATTTAATATGCATTAACAATGAATTACCAACAAGAATAAATAGAGAAATTGAAGACGGAATATTAGATTTGGCATTAGTAGAGATTTCAAAAAGAAAAATTCACATGGAACAGACTAGACGACCCAGGAAACAGTGACCACTTCCCTATATTAATTAAAAAAATAGAAACATATAACAACAACGCACATAGAAAAAAGATATATACAAAATGGAAGGAATTCTCTGAAATATTAAAAGAAAATTTCAAGAACAATCATGAAAAGAATAAAAACTACAACATCTATAAATTCAATGAAATAATCAAAAAAACATTCAAAACAGTTTCTCAAGAAATCCATTACACAGATTCAGGATATAATAACTGGTGGAATCACAAGTGTGCAAAATTAAAATATAATAGGAATATAAAAAGAAAAACAGCAGGAAGATCTCAAAGTATAAGCGACTCTATAAAAAAGCAGAAGCAGCTTACAGAAGAGAAATAAAAAAAAGCAAAAAGAGAAAACTGGGAAAGAAGGACCTACAACATAAATAGCTCAAAAGAATTATACAGCACTATTAATATGATTAAAAGATACCAGGAAACCGAAATTCAACATAGCAATCTAATAATTGAATACAAAGGTGAAAAAGTTCATAATAGCAAAGATCAAGCAGACCTGTTTATTAATTACTTTACAGACAAAAAGAACAAGGACAACACAAAAATCGAAATTGAAGAAACAGACCAAAATAAAAACAACAAAATCTCACAAGAAATAACAAAAAAAGAAATCGAATTAACATTGAAAAGAGCCAAAAACAGCACACCTGGAACAGATGAAATAAACAACAAAATGCTTAAAAATATTCCAGATGAAGCAATAGAAGAATTAAGAAAAATATACAGTCTAAGTATTAAAGAAAGCTATTTACCGGAAAGAAATATATGGAAAGAAACCAAAATAATACCGATAAAAAAAACCAGGAAAAAACCCCAACCTAATAGAAAATTATAGACCAATCGCACCAACACAAAACACTTGCAAAACCCTTGAAAAAATATTAATGGACCGAATAACAAATTGGGCTACCAAAAACAACATACTACCAAATTATTTATATGGCTTCATAAAAGAAAGAGGAACCAATGATTACTTATTTGATTTTCACAGCTACTTAACCGAAAACAGAAAAAACAGGAACTTTATATGTCTGCTCTATTGACATTAAAGGCGCATACGACAATATTTGGATCCCCAACTTAATAAAAAAACTAATCAAGATGAAAATGAAAGATGAAAAGAAGAATTTCACCTTTTTAATTTAACAGCTATATAGCAGACCAGGGAGAAATATGTAAAAAAAGCAAAGATTTTCGCATATGCGGATGACTTATGCATCATCATAGCAGAAAAAAAAAAGAGACGAAGCAGAAGAAACCCTAAAAATGGAATTAGATAACCTAACCAAATGGATGGAAGACAACAGACAAGAAATTGCAAGTGAAAAATCAGTTTTAATAGACTTCTCACCAACAAAAAATAAAAATAACAAGAATTTTTACATAAAAAACGAAACAATCTCATGGAAAACAAACCGTAAGATTTAGGAGTAATTTTCCAAAATAACTTAAAATGGACAGAACATACAAACCCCCACATGCAGAAAAATGAACAAAATGCTAAATATTATAAAATGGCTCATGAACACAAAAAGTGGTATAAGCACAAAGAATGGTCTAAATGTTGTAAAACAAACAATTATTGCGAAAGCTGATTACGGTAACATAATAAGAATAGAAGATACCAAAAAGAATTAAAAAAAATTAGCACTATAGAAAATTGCGCCATAAGAAAAACCCTGGGAGTAAACAACTTTGCTCCAAATGATCTTATCAGATACCTAGCAAAAATAGAAGACATCAAAGAAAGAACCACATGGAATACAATAAAATTTTTATTTAAACAATATTTCAAAGAAAATAAAAAAATTAAGTGCACAGATGAACAACTAAAGAAAAATAGGGAAAGAAAAGCTTACAGAGAAACTATTTTAAAATGGGAAAAATATGAAGAAATAACAAAAATAAAACTAAATTGGATAAACAAAGAAGACTTTGACACAGTGCAAATGAAAAATAATGTAGAATATATCACACAAGAAGAAGAATTCCAAAAAGAAAAAAAAATGAAATAATTATGAATTCCTTATTTACAGAATTCCAAGATAAATACAAGAACTTTAATCTATGGTATACAGACGGATCAAAAAACGATAATGTATCATTCGCAATCTCAAATCAAAAGGGAAAAAAAAACGAGAAAATTAAAAATACTACCTTTTTGCTCTGCTTTTACTGCAGAATTAGCAGCAATTTGGTACCTCACAAAATTTCTCATAAAAGACGATCAACTATCGATAATTCTAACATACTCACAAAGCACCATAAATCCAGTAAAAAACCCAAATAAAAAAGAGGACCTTATGATTAAGAATACAAGGAAACATCTAGAAAAATTAGCAAGTTCAACAAAAATTAAATTAATATGGATCCCAGGGCATAAGGGAATTTATGAAAATGAATTGGTAGACAAATTGGCAAAAGAAGCAGAAGAAGATAAAAACACCCCATAATACCAATACGTTCATGGAAAGACGTAAGAAGACTTACAGAAAAAGAAAGAGAAAAAGATAAAAACAATAAATGGGAAAAATCAAAATATTACCAAAATTTAAAGGAATAGAAAAGACTTTTGAAAAAAAAAAAAAAAAAACAGATTGGATCACAAACAGAAAAACGGAAACAAAACTATATGAAATTATCACTGACTCCTTTCTAGCAAAAGAATAACTATTTAAATTAAAAAAGATAAATTCTCCACTTTGTGCCAATTGTTCAGATAAAATAGAAAACACAAATCATATTATTTGGGAATGCCCAACGAAACATACACTAAGAAATAATTTCCTAGATATTATGAAGAAACACGGAAATAGACAATTCGATCCAGAGCTCCTCAGAGACCCGTTTTACGGGAGGAGCTTGTTATCCTTATTTTAAACACGCTTATATATTTTGCCATGCCGAAACTTTTTCTATTGACTAATATTTTCTAGCTATCTCAAAAATTAAGTATAACTTTGTATTTTGAAAAAAAAAAAAAAAAAAACGAAGAGAAAACACAAGACAGTTTATTTTCACCATAAGAAAGGAAGGCAAGGCGCCTCGATCGCAAGCCTTAACGAACTATAGAGCGAAAGCTCAGAAAGAAGGAAAGAAAATCCAGAAGGAAAAAACTTCCTTTAATTCCCCCCCCCCCCTCCCCCCTATTTTTTAAGATTTTGATACACAATATCTAATTGTGCGTCTAGCGTAGGTGGCTCTCATAACGTGCTTTTACTTTCAATGCAAAGCGTTTTATAGTTTGTGAATTATTAAACTGGTGGCAGATTGGTGTCATTATCAAACTGTTGCCCGATATTGCGCCAAATATGGTACATATTCCTCACAAACTAACTATTCGAAGCGTATTTACTTATTTTTTTTTCTTTTTTTTCATTTACTTGTTTAATGCTTTTTTATGATTTAAAAACCAATGAAATGCGGCGCACTGCACAAGGGCAATAAAAATAATGGTTTCTGCTGCACTGTTCATATTAACAATTACTTGCAAACACCCTATTAGGGATTGAAAATGAATGTGACAAAAAGTTAATTTTTTTTTTTTTTCGAATTTTTGACTTTCCTATTAAACATCCGAGGGTCACTGTGTGCAAGTACGTTATTGTTTGTGGCATAACTTCCAGTACTTCGAAATTTTCAAAGTTTTAAAGTAAGCTATCGGTTTTTGCATCTCTTTTGCGAGCATCTGCGAACAATAACCAATTGGAATGTGTAAATGGAACAATTTAAAATGGCTTTCACGTCTCTTAGTTCGTTGTGAACTGATGTGTTAACGATAATTTTACAGCATACTCCATAGAAATGTCACCAAGGCTGTACATCTAAATTTGCTAAAAACCGTTCCGTCAATATCGCCAAACACACTGTGCTTGTTTTGTTTTTTTATTGCCAAATATATATTTAGTATAATATATTCAGCAGACCGTACGTATGTACTGATGGACGTCATGAAAAAAAATTAATATTAACCCTTCTAATAAATGATCAAATTAAAAAGTTAGGCTTGAATATAAGTGGGAAATGATTTCCGAATCCAACATTCCTGAACTTTGAATAAGAAAGTAAAATGACACGCTTTTTTTTTCTCTCTTCATTTTAAATCATTTTTTCAAATACAGCTATGCATTGAATCATTGAATACAAGTGAAAAAAAATCACGAATCTGTATGAAAGTTTATTTGTTCAAGCAAAATATTTGACAGTTGAAACAGGTTTTTACTTGAAATTAATTTGAATTAAAAGAAACCACAAGTGTTAGTCGTATCTTCTTTTAATTTGAATTATTTTATGTTAACGTTGAATTTTTTTATTAATGTCTAAAGAATGACTTAACACGGCATGCGCGATGCGCTTATGTTAACATTCTGTAAATATACATGGTGAACAAAATTAAGCACGCTGTGTACCCCTTTCATTTTTTAGCCTACTTTCCCGTAAAAGTAAAATAATAATAATAATAAATAAGCATGCAAGGAGGCTTAATGTATCGTAAAAATATCGTTACAAATGAAGAATAAGTCAAAAATAAGTGAAGTAATTAAATAAAGATTGAAAATTAAAATATTTAAAAGTTGTGTTTTGAGATGGAAAAAATATGTGTCTGTCGGTCAGTCTGTCTGTCCCCCCCTCCCCCTATTAACTTTTGAAGTAATTGGCCGATTCGAAAGATTTTTTTCTTGCGTTCGAAAGCTCTCGGCGAGGACATCTCATTACCATATTTTACTTTTTGGTTTGAACACTTTTTCGTTCAATTTGGAACAGTCAAAACAATCTCAACATTAGCGCCTATGGACAAATTATGTAAACTCCAAGCGCAAAGTATATATGTAAGATCCAAGTTCCTATGAACAAGCTTTCTGGAAGAAACTCGCGTCGTGAATTTTTTTTTTATTTTTGATTTGAACAATTTTTGTTCATATTTGAAAAATATATTTAATATTAGCGCCTACGAGGAAATTTCAATCCTTTTCCCCTAATCTAACAAACCGATTTGCTTGGAACAATCTTTATTGGAAAGATGTTATGACGTAGAACAAGTTCAGGTACGAAGTTCAAGAAGAACTAACAGAGCCTATTTTCCAGTGAAATTTTTTGATCGGAATTTTTAAGGATATTTTTGAATGAATGAATGATTAAATGAATGTGTGAAAGAATGAATAAATGAGTGAATAAATACATGAATGAGTAAATGAGTGAATAAATACATGAATGAGTAAATGAATGAGTGAGTAAATAAATATGCATTAACTGTTGAAAAAGGTATGTTTGAAGTAATTAAGAACTAAAGCTAAATGGAGAGAGAGGGATAGGTTGATTATAAATTAGAAAATGGTGTATACGGGAAAGTAGGCTCGTATAGCTCTAGACGGAACTCCTTTTTTTTTTTTTTTAACTTCGCGATCCCAAACTGAAGTTCTCAAGACGATATTATTAATAATCTTCAGAGAAAAATGATCGCTTTTTAAAAAGTTTCATCAGAAGTAGAATTGTGTAGGCAATATAAACAACACTTCTGAAACCATTTTCGTCATTATTTATCCGTTTTACTTGTAAACAGTATTACAAAAACTGCTGTCACAATACAAATAACAGTTTACAAAACACATCATTGTTGCTTTGAACGCAGCATTGCAAAATAGCATTTTTCAGTCTTCACATTCATAACAATTCTCCCTACAAACTCCCAATATTGAACTACGAACTTCTGCGTTACATAAGTTGTTGATATATATTATAACAGATCAAACCGATTGTGAAATGTGACAAAGTCTATATCATAGAGTATGATAACGTGTTTATCCGAACCACTGGACAGCTAATTCTGTTTTTCCAAATCTTATTGAAATGAAGAATATTTTTAAACATCTGACACATCAAAATTTTTATCAAAGAGCATCTTTGACGCATTGGATTTTTCTGCAGTATTTCATTATTTTTTGTTCTCTAGAAAGTATCAAAACTTTTAATTTCCTGCAGGTTAATTAGAGAAAATTAATAGTCAAAAAAGAAAGATTTCTCATTTGATCTTTCGGATTGGGCAGTTCCTACCTAAAGATTTATTTCGTGAGATATAATACATAATTATGTTTCGATCGAGAGTGAAATAAATGAAGTCAGCCTAAATATTTTTTTAATGTTCGAATTCTTACAAGAACAGCGAAAATAATTTTATGCTTACAATAATCAGAATTTTTGTGTTTTACAGATTTTATTTGATCTTCAGACTAATTTTTCTGAATATATTCATTTAAAATGCTTTAACTGTAATGCAATAAAACAGACTGTCCTGAATGTTCTATTCATGGAATGTGTATGTGTTGACATGGACAGTCAAGGCACAAATATAGATTCATTCTGATGAATAGATGAAAACATTTAAAAAGAACATTTTATAAATGCACTCATTAGTAATTGAGAACTTCAAGAACAATCATACCTTTAAACCGATAAAAGAAAAGAAATTTTTAAAATATGTGTTTTCTTTTTTTGGAGGAAAAAAATGTGGATTGCAACATTTTAAAAATCTGTCGATATTACATTTGTTATAGTTGAACTCAAAGACGACATATACATTATTCGAATATGTCTATTCATAAAAAGTGGTTATGGGTGATCCCTCTACTCGATCCACCCCGAATTGGAATTGTCATATCAAAATCTGAAAAATCGGAAAAATTATTTACTCAACCCAAACGGTCCACCCCCTAGATTTCTCCCCCGAGTACGACAAATACGCGGAGAATATTATTTCAGTTGTTTATATCTTGGTAACAACTAATAGGTGGCGCCTTATAACCTCGTTGAGGAGTCTCTCAGGAAGAGAAAGTGTAGAAGTAGTTGGTTCTGTGTGTGTGTGTGTCCATGTTCTGTTGTTGCCAAAAGGGTTCTCTTGGCGTAACTTATTGTGTGTGTCTATTAAAATGTATTTTTTGTAATTGAAGTGTCTATTTATCAATTACAACTTTAATCTAATTATTTTTATATTTCAGAATTCAAGTTGCATTGTAACATCAAGAGAATCACTACCCATTGTTATATATGATGGCGACCGTCAAATGTTCGAAACAGTCATCGAAAACATAGTTCCAACGAGTTGTGGCTGCAAAGCAACGTAGTGAAATAGTGTAAAGGGAACTTTTAAGCGACATTAGAAGGGGAACAATTTGTATTGCTTTGCTGATTGACTCCAACTGTCTACCTCATCATACTGACTCATTCAAGCCATCCAGATTTTTAACGAAATTTCACTCATCATCACTTTTGGTTTTAATTAATTCATTTCATTTGTTTTCATTGGATTTTTACATGAAAATATTGTAAATACATGCCATTTTATATTTATTGTAGTTTTTCTAGTCTTTGAGATTTCTGTAATGCATTTGTAACATTGGCACTACAACCGAAAATGGCAGGAGTGTTTGCAATTAGCAACTAGCTAAATAAGGGAATAGTTTACAATATATGTTTAGGTGAAGAATAAATGATTAAATAAATAGTTGAATAAATTTGGTCACATAGCAAAAAGCTAGAGCATTTGCGCAAAATACGTTTTTTTTCGTTCTAGTGGGGCTGCGTATGGTCACTAACCATTGCAGATTTAGTGCATTCCCCGGGAAATCAGCATCCATTCTTTCAAGCGGCATTACTGTCGGCAGATTCCATTATTACTTTGAGAATTTTTGATGCTCAGCTTCCCCCTAGATGGTGGCACCTGAACTCTAATTGACGCAAACTGCACTAGGAATTTAATTTAGCCGTGACTATCCCAGCCAAACGGATACTCAAAGGGTCTTTAACGTGCCGCATAAGCATACGATATGGGAGCTGACGATTTTCTGCGTCTTGAAAATCCACTGATTTCGACCAAGTTTGGTCCAGCTAACTTGGGCGTACGAGGCCTGCGCCTTACCACTACGCCACCCTGTCACTGTATGTGGGAATCTCCTAGAAATCATTTATCCGAAGTCTATAAAGTTGCAGAAAACAAAAAAAAAACAGAACATTCTATAATTAATAACAACGGATAAGCCGTAACAGTAGCGCCATCTGTGAGTACGCTGAATTACTATTTCTTGTTAACAAAGACGAATTTCCATGCCTAACACAGCTCGGCCCGTTGACCAAATATGCTCCGTAGCATTAACTGGCTGCCTACGATTGAGCTGCTTTTCACAGCCGAAAGGACGCTAGCAATATATGTAACGCATTTGTCTACAATTTTTAAACTGGTGTTAAACAGATGTTAAGTGCTTAATTTTACCTTTGTGTACAATTTTTAAACTTGTAGTCACAGATCTTAAGTGTTTATTTTATTGAGAAATTCTGATCAAGAAACTTGATTATTTTATTTATAAGAAGTTTTTCGTAACTTTATAAAACCACTCAGTTTCTCACTTCTTCCTTTTACAGACATTTCTCACAGCGATGCATCCACCTTTAAATTATTTTGTAGTGCAAAATGCTGCATATTTTTACAGAATCTTGAAGGAGAAACGACATATAGTATTTTAGAATTGTTTATTTATTCTTCTCATTGTTGTTACTTCGCTTAGGTTTTTCAAAACTGAAGAATTTTCAGGGTCATTTCAAGTTTATTACGGGTAGTAAATTCGCGTTGCAGTTGTATGATGTATATTATGTATTTTGTACATTTTTTTGTAGTCGATGTGCCTTAATTTGTTTAACGCGTTAAGGAATATAAAAATAGTGTGTATTTTAAAATTGTAATTGAAAGTATACTGGATAGTAATAAAATGATCTTATATTTATATTATGCACACACTTACGTATAAACAGAACAAAAGAAATTTTAGAGCACTGAATAGAAATAAAAATGTCTTGGTGCACTTTTCCCTCACTTATCAGGCATAATTCATTGCATCAGTGGCAGATTTTTTTTCTGAAGCATAGTATTACTTATGTATGTAATTTTAATTTTGTCTGACTTGTGTTCATGTAGAATAAAAATAAGTTATATCTATTCTGAACTGTTTCATTTGTTTCCTACGTGCTTTTATTCGATCAAATGTCAGATGGTGACACATTTCCATATTATCAAATGTCCTCTCAAAAATTTAATTACTTTGTAAGTATTTTAACCGTTTGAGTCCCAGGGGGTAATGAAAAAACTGTCGAAGAATCCCAAACAGCGCAGCCGCGTTTTCTCTAAATGAATACGAAAAGACCCAAGCAGGGCGATAGTGCTTGTTCTTTTTTTTTTTTTTTTGTCAAGAAATACCTTTTTGGCTATTGTACTACTTTTCTACCTATTGTAAAATGCAGTATTTACATTAAAAGGAGCTGTGTGATGTACTTGCGTCAGTAAATCTGAGAATGCTACATCAGCCATCAGTAACGCACCGTCAGTTAGTCTAGAATGCCCAAAATGTGTTGGGTTTTCTCGACATAAAATCTGAGCGGCGCGATCGCGCTGCCTGGGACGGTTAAGTGTAAATATAGTTGTACAGGTAAAGTTAATTTAGTTATATTTAGTTATGGATCAACTCAAATTTATTGGTGATCGCGGAAATTGGTAACGAGAACAAATTAGCTAGAGACATTCCATTTCAGATCACGTAAGGCATGTCCCACGAAAATCAAGTATTATTTTTATAACCGACTTCTTATTCTTATTTTTAATTGCAGTACTCAGAACCAATGCTCCCTCTAAGACTAGATTGAATATACATATACACTCCGCGAGTGAGCACAATAGCTTTTTATAAGGCAACAAAAAAAAGAAAACGTCATTGGATTTCAATTCTAATTAAGTATCATAAAATAATAAAGTATGCCAAATTTTATCGTTAAATTTTTATATATTCTTCATATTTATTTAATAGTTAGTCAAAAAAAAAAAAAACATTTACGTTCTCTTTCAAGAACATTCAGAGTTCTTTTTGAACGCGTTTGTGTCCATCACCGTTCTCAAAAATAGAGATCAGTTTCGTTGTTACGAACAGTTTAGGATCTATGCGCACTACAAGTGAAAGTGGTAGTTTTTAGAGACTATTTTTTAAAAAATAATTATAGTTAACCTAAAACTATGATGCGAAAAATGCAATTGAAGGGTAAATCTTTTGAAAAATTAACTTTTTTCTGTTTCTAATCATGCTTTTTTTTGTTAAATGGAATATGAAGATGAGTGCTTTTTAGTCACTTTTGCATTTATCTTTCTTAATTGTAGCTTTATGTTAAAAAAATCATCACTTTTTTTACTATATTTATTATGAAGCATTTATTCAACTGAAAAGCAATATTTTACAACGCTCAGAGAAATTTCTCCTTAGTAAAATTTGTATTATAAAGGTAAATAAACACAATAAATACTTTTTTGTGCATTGGCAATAAAATTTAATATTCTTTCATAATATTAATATTGTTTAGAAACTTTTATAGTTACTTTGAAGAGAAGAGAATACAAACGAATTCACGACTCCCCCCCCCCCCCCAATGCAAACACTTTGCATTAGGTCTTTATAATAGAAATTAAAAAAAAAAACACCAAAATAATATTTTTCCATCTGCATGAAAGAAAGCAAAATTATGTTGAAAAGAAGATTTGAAATAACTAAAAACTGGTCATTTGTGAAGAAAACCACTCTGCTAATGCTGGTATTCGAATCGGAATAGTATTATTAATATTCCTCATAGAATCTTAGTGATTTTATTCTGTTGTTGATTTGGAATTAATTTCATTCTGTACTTGTATTAACTTTAAAAAAGGCTGCTGATTCGTGATTTGAATTTGCAAAAAATGCTTTTTCAATGGATAAAAAGTTTAGAACTGCGGAAGTTAAGCAGCAATTTTTGCAAAATACGATTTGATAACGAATATAATTTTTTGCAGGTAAACGCCATGTATCTCTTTTTTTCTTCAAAACCAAAACAAAAACTTATCTTTTTTTTAATTTGTAAACGAGCCTACTTTGGCTGTAGCATTTGCTAGTCTAGGAACATTATTAGAAATCATACCCTTAAATCAGAAACCAGAAAGAGGGTAAGGGGTCAAAGTTTTTTCTTATACTTTAGCGGCCACTGGAAGAAACTGCTCTTCACTCGCGAGAACGCTGTTAAGAAATTCAGAAAATGATTATTTATTTTTCATTTTTCAAAAAAAAGAAAAAAAATAAATAAATAAATAAAGAAATCATAAAAACTATATTTAGAAACAAAACATTTATCAGTGTATCGTGAATTGGTACACCTAGAAGCAAAGATATGTAAGCGACAGAAAATTAAATATTGGAGATTACTAGTGACAGTGGTTGGAGAAACAACAATCTGTTGCTAGGAGAAACACTAATCGGTTATGGCAACAGGTGTTAGTTGCAGCCCTGGCAGGTGCTGTTAGCGAAAGCGATTTAGAAGGACTACTAAATGGAACCTCTTATATGATTCGAAGTTAGCATTCATTTCATGCAAAATTCTTCTCTTGTCCCACACTTCGCTTCTTGCTTCATTTGAGGGATTTAAACACGTATTTTAACGGGTATTTTTTTTACTAAACTTACCGCTATTTTTTAGAAGAATACATGCATCACATGATCTCGCTTATTGTCTCCACCTAGGAATGATACAAAATATGCGAGATTTCACGCGCAACTCTTGACCCGCCAGCTAGTAAACTTGATAAAATAAAGGACGAGTAAAACTGATTCATGTTCAGATAAAACTACATTTCTTTCAATTATATTGTTACGAAATCAGGGATATCGATGTTGTTTCTCGCCCAGTTTGGCGACTTTCCGATCGTGATAGATAATTCTAGTTTTTACTAGAATTTTCTGGAATCTGCCTGTCACGTGATCCGAGATGTAATATAAGGAGCTATGGCGAGAAGTTAAAGAGTTCAGTTAAGTTTTAGTATTTTGGCGAGTGCCTGTCTGTCTGAGCCGTTGTGCTGTAAGCTTCGTGCTTGATTCTATTCGTATTTGTGAAGTAAATAATACGAGATTTGGTTTTACGGTGAAGTGTGAACTTTGTGAGATATTTTTGCATGCTTAAAAATCTGTACATGGTGTAAATAACTTGCAAATAAATTGCTCAGTTTGTACAAGGAGTTAGTCATTGGTGCAAAGTACGACGAACCCGTAACAATATCATATTTGATTGTCAAAGTCATTTTTATTTTACATCATCATCGATGAATTACATCATCTCATATCGTCCAATCACGGAACCTTTCTGCCACTTCATCCTCTACGTCAGACCTCGTATCATGTACCAAGCATCGAGACTTGTCGAATCTGATGTAATCCTTGAGGTTATGAATCTTAGAAACCTTGCATACGCTGAGACCTGAGCGAGCCAAGCCAATAGGAGCCACAAATTTCCATTTCGGCCTCAGTAGATCGTAGCATTCGCAGGCGTCTGTAATAGCTTCTTCCACGTCGTTGTAGCCGCCAATAACGTAAATCTTATCTTCTAGTATCTGGAGCAAAACAAAGGAAGAAATTTGAATACAAATGAAAGTGTTAATTTTCTGATTCTGATATAAAGGCTTTCCCAATTGGAACAACACATCTAGACATTAACCCTCTGACTGCTCATTTTTTTTTTTAGCGAATTCGATTCAAAATATGCATTTTTTTAAAAATAATATATTTAAAATCTACATATGTGTTGGAGTTAAAATCAGAAATATATTTTTGCAACAAATATTTTTAAAATTATTTTGGATCACGGGAACAGATGTTCTGAAACATTAATTTTAGGCATAAAATTCACATACGTAACGCATAAAAGTTATATGTGGCAGCGGTAAACAATCAAAGCTTTACAACTAACACAAAAATGGCGATTTCAGTGCCTGTATACTATTATTTAACGAACGGCCGATAGAAGAGCCAGTTGTGTGAAGCACCGAGTAAAAAGCGGAAAAATTTAGACATTCGTCATCTTGCCCCGGTCTGCCCTATAATTTCGTTAGGAGCTTCAGTATTGATAATTATCTGCCAAAGATCTATTCGGAAATATAACCATGTAGTCGCTAATATTAACTTCAGAAAAGAAAAGGAAAAAAGAGAAAGAGAGAGAACTTTTTAAATTGTCTTCAAAAACGCTAAATGAAATCAACATTTAAGAAAAAATATGAGTTTAAGTCAATGTTAAAATTCAAATTACGGTTTTTAGGAAATTCAATATGTGCATTTTAAAAATGGGCTCTATAGAAGCTAAATATTTGTTTTCAAAGTTTTTATCGAATGTAACTAAGTATTTATTCAAACTATGGTAAAGTTGTTGAAGCCTGTCGAACGTCTGGGCATTAAGTTAACAAAAGGCCCAATACATATAATTATGTGATACAATTTTTTTAAATCTGAAAAGGAGAAACAAAACCGCTACTTAGTTTAAAGTATGAACTACGTACTTAATTATTCACGCGTGTAATTTTTAGCCTACTTTCCCGTAAAAGTAAAAATAATAAGATAAAGCACGAAAGAAGGCTTAATGTATCGTGAAAATATCGTTAGAAATAAAGAAAAGTCAAGAAAAAGTGAAGTAATTAAATAAAGATTGAAAAATAAAAAATTTGAAAGTAGGGTTTTGAGGTGTGCCGGTCGGCCTGTCTGTCTGTCGGTCTGTCCCCACTTAATAACTTTTGAACGAATCGTCCGATTCGAAAGATTTTGTCTTGCGTTCGAAAGCTCTCGGCGAGGACATCTCATTACCATATTTTACTTTTTGGTTTGAACAATTTTTCGTCTAATTTTAAGCAGTTCAAAAAATTTTAACATTACCGCCTATGGGCAAATATGAAGCAAATTATGTAAACTCTGGGGCACACGATGCAAGTTCTTATGAGCAAGCTTACTGGAGGAACCTCTTGGCGTGAAATATTAATTTGAACAGTTTTTGTTCATTTTTGAACAGTTCAAAAAATTAACATAGCGCTTAGGGGAAATTTCAATACTATATAACTCTTGATCTAACGGACCGATTTGCTTGGAACAAACTTTATCGGAAAGCTCCTATAACGTAGAACATGAACAAATAGAAAGTTCATCCAGAACTAACGAGCCTATTTTCCTATGAAATGTTTTTATCGTAATTTTTAAGGATATTTCTCAATGAATAAATGAAGGAGTGAAAGAATGAATAAATGACAGAGTGAAAGAATGGATCAATGAATAAATGAATAAGGAAAATAATGAATAAATGAGTGAATAAATGAAAAAATAAATAAATGGGTGAATAAATACATGAATGAGTAAATGAATGAATAAACACATGAATGAGTAAACGAATGAATGAATAAATGCATGGCTGAATAAATGAAAGAATGAATGACTGAGTGAATGAATATGTATTATCCGTTGTATATTTGAAAAAATTAAGAACTAAAGCTAAAGGAGAAGGATAGAGAAAGAGATAGCTAGATTATAAATTTGAATTTGGTGTATACGGGAAAGTAGGCTCGTATAGTTCTAGACGGAACTTCTTGTTCATAATTAAGATTAAACAATTACAAAAATAAAGGTCAACTAAAAATCGTCAGTCCAGAGTAGTTTTTCGAAATAACTAATTAAATAAATAACTAAAACTATTGTTTAGTCCCTTTTCCAGAGTTTAGGAATTTATACCGATATCGTTTTGTTATCAATAATGTAATTTAGATATTCTTTGACAGCAATGGCGTACCCCCACCCTTCACCCTAAGATTTAAACCCGCCATTCTGGAAGTCAAGAGGGGCAATTGCAGCACATCTTTTGCGGGAAAAAATGTATTTGTATATGTGTGTGTATGCACTTCGTAGCTTTTTTTTCAATGCAATATACCTTTAGTATATACCTTTTGTCTCCCCCATAGAAAAATAGGGAATGATGGGTCTACCATCAAAGATACCCCCGAAAGAAGAAGCGGTAATTAAGCATCCACTAAAACTCTCACAAGCGCGATCAGCTCCATTTGTGTTAAACACTCTTTTTAAAGTCCTCCAGGAAGGCAGAGTCGTTAAGGCATTACTTAAGAAAAATATCAAAGGAAATACACTGACTTGCGGAATGGTGTAAAAAGGCGCAGTTTGAGTCCATACGAATCACACAAGCTAACATTTGGGTCAGAACCGAAACCATCGAAATCGGAACAATATCTTATAGACAAGCGGTTCCCAATCTTTTTTTTTTTTTTTTGCGTACCACCATTTTTCTTGCCAACCATTTGCGTACCACTGCGAATATAACTTTACTGTATACAATAGAATACTAATAGATTATAAAAAAATACTAGGGTGACTAGGCAATATAAATTATACAATTTTTGACAGTAATTGAGATAGAGAAAAACGTTTATTAAAATAAAGCTATATATAAAATAAAATATATGAAACATATAAGATGTATTTCATTTTGGAAAAAACTCCATGCTTCCCTATAATTGCCCGAGCACCATCAGAACAGAAAGCAACGCTATGCTTCCTAGTCCAGTCTTTCTCTTAATTGTTTGACCTGCACGCGTGCCACATGGAGAGGCTTCGCGTACCACTAGTGGTTCGCGTACCACAGTTTGGGAACCGCGTAATAGACTATTTCTTTTCTAAAAGAATGTTTCTTTAAAAAAAATGGCTCGCAAACCGTTTTTGTAAGTTTTCAAAAGATGCAGCATTTGAAAAATGTGACAGAATTTTATCTGTAATTTTTTCGTCAGAAGAATAGAAAATCTGTTTGAAATCGAAAAAAACAAAAAACATTGCGATTTTTTTCTTTTCTTTTCTTTTTTTTTTGAGTTGAAGCTAGTTGCAATTTTATTGCAACTGCAGACTGAAGCTACAGACAGTTAAACATAAACTTTCATAAAAGTAACTAACCAAAAACGTATTTCTTACGATGTTCGTAATAAAATGAAGAATAATACGAATATCTAATTTTGTGACTTGTTAGGAAGTAGGAAGAATAGAAGCAATAGCAAACTTAAGCATGTTGTGGCGCCATCTATTATACGCTTTTAAAACATAAATAAAATTCTATCACATTTAAATGGCCTTTTCAGAAGCATTTCTTCCCGGCTTATTTTATGATTTTCCCATTTTACAATGCATCGCAAAATTTTACTGACGAAAAGTTATATGACTTTAAAATTTTTTTAGATATTCGTACGCAACAAAATTGGTTACTGAACTGTTGTCCTGAAATGACATGCATACAAATTTCGTTTATAGCCTTGGCTATAACAACATGATTTTTAACATCATTTCCAAACATAGTGATGTATTATAAAATTGTTTAAAAATACACTCTGACTGTTTATTAGACTGCACTATTGAATCATACAGGATTCTTTTTTAAAAAAAGTATCCTCTATTTTATTATTAAGTTTTCCGCTGTGTTAAAAATAAACTTTGCCAAGTAGCCAAATTAAGTGCAAAATCTTCAAATTTAATTATTATTGTAGTATGCATGCAATTATTTCTCGAATTTGAAATCATCGAGTGAAACCGCTGGGTTGATACACCACTCAAAATGGTCTATTTAAAAATACTTCGTTAATTAAAATTCAGTTATTTCTTATGAAGGATTTCATTTTTTATAGTGGGATTTCTTATTATAAAGCACTTTCAGCTGCATTAACGGATAAGACTGCAAGTTAAGAGGCTTTTAAAATCCCCTTCAACCCGACTTTTTATCATCTTCAGAATCAGTACGGGGGATGAACCATCCATCATTTTCTGCTTATAAAATACCATTCAGGCCTTTTTCATGACGAAAAAATTGTCTATAAGACGGCCTTAAAGGTGAGCGACGATATTCATGATGCATATCCCCCTTTTGTTGGAGGTAGAAAATAGTTTGGGTATGTTTAATTCTTCTCGAAAGGCTCGCGTAAAAATTGATGGAACTGGGTAGGATTATTTGGCAGTTAATTAGGTTGAAGATTAAAATATTTTGTGGACTTAGATACAATGACAAAAATATGCTTATTTATCAAAGAAGAAACTGTAAATACAGTTTCCACCGTTTACGATAATGATTTGATCACAATAAATGCAGACTTTTGCAAGGCGATTGGACCAATCGCTCCCAAATGGGAAAGCGCTAAGGGGCCCCGAGCTTAGTGATTTTTTCTTAAATTTTTCTAAGGGAAAAAAATGAACAGCTAAAAAAAATACGTGTTTAACAACGTTACAAGCCTTCTATATGCGTACGTCAAAATGTGCGTTTTCAATTTTAAAAAAATCAATTAAAAAATGCATCTTTTTTAAAGTGAATATTTTAATTTCTTCATATTCTACTTTAAAGTTATGATTTCACTGAAGGGAATTTTAGGTCTTGATGATATTTCGGCAAGACTGGAAAAGGAAGGGGTGTACTAAAATTGGAACAAATCGGGAGGAGAGATATATAGCTTGAATCTGCATAATGTTTTTTTGTAGCCAATTTCTTCTGTCGGAAACTTCTTTGTGTAGAAAATATATTTCGTGTTGCTTTATGAAATTGCTCTAATAGATTTTGAAAAAAAAAAAAAAAAAAATCTCTTACATATTGATAGCTAGGCATTTCGACTTTAAAGTACTTTCAAGCACCGAACTTGCTGGGAACAATTGTTGACATTCAAAATTGCTCTTGTAAAAATTTTACAATGATTTTGCTGACAAGAATAGAAATACTTCAGTTTAAATTGTTAGAAGAAAGCTACTGAAACTTTCAAAAAACATCTTAAAAACATACTTTTTCCCACTATTTTACTTATTTTAACTAATAAATTTTCGATTCTCTAATGCTTATTCTTATTTTTTTAAGATAATGTTTATTCTTTAAAACATAAAATTTAAGAACTATATCCATATTAAAATCATTCAATCACAATCGTAATACGGTGTAGAATACTGTTTTGCATGATATTATACTCACAAATATTTTCGAGAACATGCTTCAAAAGATTTTTACAGAGAATTCATAATAACTGGTTTTTTTTATTCATAAAACTAATTGACAAAAGAAATTCTTGAAGATATAATGGATTTTTTACCCCATTTCTATTTCAAGTGTACTCTGAAAGAAGTATACTTAAAAGAAAGCTGACTTATTTTTATGTTTTATAAATGCGTATGA
The DNA here is from genome assembly GCA_038502835.1 of Octonoba sinensis. Classification (NCBI taxonomy): domain Eukaryota; kingdom Metazoa; phylum Arthropoda; class Arachnida; order Araneae; family Uloboridae; genus Octonoba; species Octonoba sinensis. The sequence goes on along the minus strand of CM076606.1, from coordinate 6,353,823 downwards.
AATATCAAATGAGTAAGTTAATTCTCAAATGTAACTTCAAATGATATTCCGAAATTAGATATATTTAAAGCGTGGAAGAATTTTGTGCTTTAGATACGAAAGTCAGAGTTTCTTTGAACAACATAATTTTCAGTCTCTAAAATGTATAAATATTGAATTATTAGCAAATTAACTTCAGATTAATGTAAGTATGACTTGAATTCATTAGGATTTAGAAGATAATTAAATGGTAGTAAATGTTAGTGTTTGTTTTTGAAGATTCTAGCTCTTTTCTAGATACAAAAAACGGTGGTTATGGTTTCGAGAATAACATTTAATTATTTATATCAGCAAAGAATGTACAACCATTTATACATAAGTGCTTTTACCTTAAATAAAAGCGGTGCTTCTAGCAAAAGTGGCTCAAAGATATACACACCTTTGCTTCTATAACAACAATTTGTTTTATTGACATTTAAGAGTTTTAAATTTCCGGTACTCTGCTAAAATGGCCGTAGCGAAAGCTGTTCTTCTTTTTCAATTTAGTTTGAAAAATAGGGCCCAGCATGGCTTCGGATATTTCCTGTTCAAAATAGATGCTTTAAATGTCTTAAAAACAGCTTATCAATCATGCCCCTCATTTATTAAAATAGATTTGATGAATTACCTATCCGTTTATAGGAGAAGAAGAACGAAAACCGTGGAATCTTCGGTGAAGCAAAACATTTATCAAACTTAAGGAGGTTGTCATATCGTGTATTAGGCTTTTGAGTGAAAAAATATATTGGGCTCAGAGAAAGTTCAGATTTGTTATTTAAAAATAGTTACAACTTTTTAGGTCCGGAAGAATCTGAAATTAGCTGAAATTATTTTGAAGACAAAAAGAAGCAGAAGATTTAAATAAATGTATGTAACATTTAATATGTATAGTAAAATTGTTGTATTTTTAGATTTTTTTAGCTTTTAACTTTTTTTTACACAAAACGAAAATTATGTACACTGAAGAAGTATTTGTTAGCCTGCTGTGATCTCTTTTTCAGTGATATGGAGGGAGGGGGTATTGGTTCAAAGCAATCTTCACAAGAATATATAGTAATAATCCCAAGCTTTAACATCTGCCGTTTTAGATACAATAAAACAAAACTATCCACACCTGTTTGATTCTATAACAACAAAACAAAAATTACGTTACATTTCAAAATTAGCATTTTAACAAACTTTTTTCAGACCACTAGGGTTGTACTTATGATCATGAAATTTAAAATGAGTATCACTAACAATGCATTGCCTACAAGCTGAAGTATTTAACACTAAACCTACCAAGTACCGGTCAAATTGACCGATTTCAAACTTTTATAAACATTTCACACTTTAAACGTTATATAATACCGTTGTAGAACTATATGACAATTCTTAGAATATGCATATAATATTTTTTTCACTTTGTACTTCCAGTTATTTTTTCTCTTTTCCAAGAAGTATTTATTCAATTTTTTTATTTAATCATATTAATTTTTTAATTACCGGTCAATTTGGCAGAGAGCGGTAGGAATAGGTAGACAAGAACTGACTTTAGGTTTAGTGTTAAAGTTAAAAATGTGTCGAGCAGTCTCCACTACATGGAATGTTGCAACCAATGGACTGTTTTGTTCAATTACATTACCAGTAAAATGACTGATTAAATAAATAAATAAAGGAAAGGAAATATATAAATATAAAAAAAAATGAAGTAATAATTTAAAAAGACTGCCTTAAAACCTATTTTTTGCTTAGCATTGCTGATATTATATTGTATTCCCTTTAATTTTGCAATCAAAACATAAATAACATTTCTATACAGATCTTACTTCTGCAGCAAAATTACTCCTTGGCAGTTGCATGGGTTTAGTCGCAAACCACAGCTGAGAATTTAAATCGTATTTCTCTACAGTTGTCAGACGTTTTATTCCATCGTAGCCACCAATAGCGAAAATGCAATTGTTGTGCGCAACGCTGCATAATCCGGATCTGCAGCTCAACATGCTGGAAAGCAAGAACCACTGGTCGAATTCAACGTAGTAGCATTCTACCGAGCTCAAGAACTCCACACCGTTGAATCCACCCATCACAAAAATTCGATTTCTGAGTCCTGAAGCGGTGGCGTCGCTCCTGACTTGGTGCATGGATGAAACGTAAGTCCACTGTGGAAAAGTAACAGAAAATGGAATTCTATTATTTGGTAGTATTTTGCTAATTTGTGTTTTATTATTTATAATGGTCTGCGTAGTGTTGGCTCTTAATTTAGGCGCGCATTCCGAGAGATTGGTGCCAACTCTTTCAGCGGCACCACAATGAGTGTGGTACCATTGCCGCATAAAAGTACGACATGGGCGCTGTCGATTTTCGGCATCATGAAAATCCCCTGACTTGGTCCAGTTGATCCTGCGAACGCGGACGTACGAGGTCTGCACCTTACCATTACGCCAGCGTGCCGGCTCTAATTGGTGTTGTAGTACTGAAGAAAATATTATTATATAGAGCGTTGAATTAAATTACACATTTGATGCTTTCATATTTTGCTAAGTTGTGTGGTACTACTTGTTTAATTTTTCCAGCACCATTGTGGTCAAATCTGACCAAATTACCCCTTGGCTACTTCGCTGTATTCAGGGAGGTAAAGAGAAGGAGCTAAACTTTTAGGGTGCATTCACAACAAACGCAACAGGGACAAGCAACAGTAACGAAGCCATTCAGGGCACTGGTTCTACAGATCTTAATAACCACGCCCTCATAATGCCTGGTTGGCCTTTTCTATTGCCTCATCAAAATCGATTTTTGCTCAGACGATATAGATTTGTTGATTGTGAGTTATCGAGGAGATACGTCATCGCTGTTAGTTTGATAACGGTGCAACAGTCTGTTACGACAGAAGCAAAATCTCTCCGTCGTCAATGGCTCTCTGAAAGTCGTTATTTCTTTCCACTTTCGAAGAGGGCTATTTCACACCCAACACTGATACTAAATCTGACTTCTTTTATGTGCTGCTACGTAACGCTTTTTTTAAACTAGAAATTAGTGTTCATCATCGACTAACACAATGAATTAAATAATGGCTTTTGTCATGAGAAAACTAATACAGTATTTTCATGGAAAATGGTCAATTTATTTCCACTTACGAATTCCTTAAATTTGGCATTTGAACTGTGTCCATACGATAATTTTCTGGATGGACGATGTTTTGTAAAATCGAAGTGCTATCTATTAACACTGGATTTACCAGGCCGTTTTCAATCATTTCTAAACTCATTTTGCACCAAGTTACTAATAATTACAATAAAACTTCACTCACAATAACTGGTCCTACTTACCGTGTATTTGGAAAAGCCAATGCTATTGAATGTTGAACTAAAATTAGTAACAAATCATGCAAAGTGGAAGCTTCGAAACAGTCAAAATGACTTGTCTGGTAAATCTAGTGTTAATATCGAGAAAATTGTATATTGATGTTTCGTATTACTTAATATTTGTGGCAATATAATAATATTTCTGAGCCGCACGCTACTCATTAAGATTATTGGCGAAATACGAAAAATATACCAACGATCGGTACTGCAAAACAAAGGGCATAAAACAAGCTCTAGACAGTTAGTATTTATTTATTAGTATTTAGACAAAATGCTATCTGGAATTCCACGGAACAATTCGATGCTATGTCTGATCTAATCAAGAACTCACTTGTTTCTGCTTGGTATCGAAGCATTCCACTGTTTGCAAACGATTATTTCCGTCGTAACCTCCGATAGCGTAAAGTTTATCCGACAGCAAGACAGCGCTCACGTAGCACCTGGAAGCAGAGACAGATTGTTTACACAGTATTTCTGACAAAGCGTGCTTGTTTTAAAGCGTTAAGATGATTAAAATTTAATGAAATTTGATGACACTTGCTATTAAACATGCCAAATCAAAAGAGGGTTTTCTGTTGAAGAGATATGTCGCTGTTAAAGAGAAATTTAAATTTATGAACTGTTTCATAGCAATGGTGTTATCCCTATTTTCCTCAATCAATACATATTAATGCAATTCTTATAGAAATGCTTCATCAGAGACCAACTGCTAGTTTTCCAATTAAAACTAGATTCATTAATATGTTTTTAAAAGATATTACACAATTTTCCTCTCTGCTTTTAGAGCTTTAAAATTCAGAGTCATATTATATAACTCAGCGTGCAGGTTAACAAACATAAAAATAACTAAATAAAAACACTCAAACTATATTCGAAATTTCACATATTTAGATTGAAGCTACCTTAATCAAGGTCTTTCAAGTGGATTATTGTTGTCCAGTGGTGGTATTGTTTATATAAGAATGAAAAATCCATGAAATATACGTACTAGTACCATAGATTTTTTTCGGAGATCTGGAGCAGAAGACCATGAAGCAACGAGCTTTAGCTCTTTTTTTTTTAAATTATTAAAATTTTCAAAGAGACTTTTTCCGCGTTGAAACAAGTTTCATATGAACAACGACGAAGAGGATTTTTCATCTGCAACTTTATTCAGAAAATGAAAACCACATTTTTACTGCTTAAAAAATAACATAAATCAAATTATTAAAGTAACTGACTAAATAAAAAAATCTTATTTAAACTCCTGGCAGCACGGAGCGGAATGATAGCATGTTGTAGCAAACATTTAGAAATTGTAGCAGAGCAGCTCAAAAAATAGATGCTCCAATTGACTGGAATCCCCCCCCCCCCTACAGTCAGTCAGACAGATGAAGGTTTAACGAAAAGAATAATTATTTTCTTAATAAATCTATGATAACCGTTAAGAGTTACTATTAAACGATCATTGATTGATTGAGTATGGTTGGAGACACTTTTAAATCCACGAACAGAGCTAAATTTCAAGGTGGTGAAACAGGCTTTCAGTTCACATTTCCTTGTCGCCCTAGTGTTGAGTAGTTTATCTTTAAGGTCTTTCGGCCACTTTTTACTCACAACTACACTGGTGTAAGAAATTAAGAAAATTTTCATATTTGATCTACGATCTCCAGAACTACTGGACAGATTTTAATAAAATTTGGTGGGAACATAGGTTGATATAATACAAGCAAAATAAAGATTCAGCATTTATAATAGACACACATGTTTGTGCGTAACACTCATTGGAGCCTGGAGGTCTGAAACAGTGGTTGCAGAATACACAAAAGAAATGATTCAATAGGGGGTATGAGTCCTACAATTCATATCATTCTATCCTCTTACAGCTATACACGCCTTGCAGCGTGATGTCATACTGTAAATAAGGCAGTTTATCAGTGCCTGTGGCAATTGGTCCCACTGATTCACCAACGCTGTTTTCAGTTCCTGGATGGTTCTCGGAGGGGGGTCGCGAGTTGCAATTGCCCTCCCCAGAGCGTCCCAGACATGCTTTTTTATAGGGTTGAGGTCTGGAGACCTGGCTGGCCAATCCATCCGGCGGATATCCTCACTTTCGAGAATTTCGTCGACCAGAAGAGCTCTATGTGGCCTCGCGTTATCGTGCATTAAGATGAACTCAGGCCCACTGCAACGTGGAAAAGGCGAACATAGGGCTCCAAAACCTCATCCCTATACCTCACACCAGTCACAGAACCTCTGTCAAAGATGTGGAGAGGTGCGCGGCCGACCAACATGATGACCATCGCACCGCTACCGCCATAATTGTCGATTTCGCGGCTATTGAAGGCTAGGTAGCTGGTCCCTGGCTCTCTCCACATGAATGTACGGCGAGAATAGGTGTTTAGACTAAAACAGAACTAGTTGGCGAACAGAACGGTCGCCCATTGCTCCATACTCCAATCACTATGCTGCCTGCACCATGCTGATCGGACTCTCCTGTTCGTAGACGTAAGCAAGCCGGTCTTCTGGCAAACAACCCTTTCTCATTCAGTCTTTTGGAAACGGTCACCCTTGGTACACGGATTCCTGTGGCTGTATACAGGTCCCGAGAGAGCTGAGAAGCTGCAGCCCATCTGCTAAGCCTCGCTTAAATGGAATGATGGCGATCTTCTCTGGCCGTCGTGGCTGTTGGACGACCTTACCCAGGTTTTCTCTCGATGGATCCAGTATCCTGGAACTATTTCCATAGGTTAGACACGACTCTGGGCGTTAAATTTAACTCTCTGCATATCTGGACTTGCGATTGGCCTCTCTCTAGCCTCCCCACCAAGAAATTCGCCGAGCTGTGCTAGCGAACGAAATTTGTCTTACCCCCACCCGCTTATAATGCCTGTTTTTCTGCTGGCTCCGACTACACATACGTGTAAGCTTACGTATTTGCCGTACAAGATTTACATCTTTAACTAGAAGCATTGGTTTTTCCTTTAGTTCAGTTCTTTTCATGCAATTCGATAAAATGTGCAAATTCTCTTAATTTATTTCACCAATGTACTTAGCCAATTTTGCTTGGATAATCACTGTGCTAAATACCTTATTACATGATGGACTCAAGAAAACAACTGTTATTTATAATTTTTCAGTAAAAAGTAAGAAGCTTATTTTATCTTTTATTCGCAGAGATTTTTTTTGTATTTCGAGGATTCTACGTGTTTATGATAATGCGAGCCAAAGATTTTATACGGACGCCTTCTAAAAACATTTAACAATAGCTTAGAACTGTCGCATGATTGGCGTGATCGTGTGGAGGGTTATAGAAAGCATTTCACAAAACCTACAATCCAAATATTGCGTGTAGTCAGTGGTAATGAAACGATACTATTTTAATTCGTCTCTTATTTAAGAAGTATTAAGTTTATTACCCAATTTAAAATAAAGTTCTCCAGATAACGCTCCATGTATTAACGGTAGCCACAGAAACGTACCAGTGAAGCAACACAACTTATCTAACATATAATGAAGGTTGGGGCGGAGTAATAGCAACAACAACAGTAATAATAATAATAAAACCCGAAACGTGAATCAAAAACCTAAATTACCTTTGCTCGCACATATTAGGCAGACGTTCATATGTTTTCGTTGTGGTGTCAAAACAAAAGAAAGAGCTAAAACAGGTGTTTCCGTCACTTCCTCCCAAGAGATAGATTTTAGGTCCGTCCGAGACACATTTGTGGAATACACGTGCACCCAGGGAACTTTCAGGGTTTATCTAAAATCAAAATTGAAAGAGATCCATTAAGAGAAACTCAAAGCACTCATAGATTATGCGTATTGATCTATATTTACGTCCATTTGATGCCACACGAAATACGATAAAGCATATACTTACTGCATGCATTTTATTTTGACTTTTTTACATTTATCGGTTATATTTGGTCTACCGGAAAGTTCTGCAATTTTCTATTACAACAAGTTTCGATCCGTTCTATATTTCATGTTCTAGCATGTTCGGTTCTATATTTTTATCGCTTAATGTATACATACTGACGTAGCAAATTGGCTATAATAAAGTCAATTCACATTAGCCGGCAATGTTCAATAGGAAGGACATCATACTGCATCATTATAATGCCAGGCCACATGCTACTGTGAGGATTTGTCACAAAATTGCAGAACAAGGCTGGTAAATTCTATCGCATCCACCATATTCCCAAGACATAGCACACTCCGACTACCACTTGTTTTTGTCTTTACAAAATATTTGAAGGAAAAAAAATTCAAAAATGAAGAAGATATCAAACAAGCACTGGTTGAATTTTTCGAAGAATCACAAGATTTTTCAACATCAAAACATTTTTCAAAAATTTCCCTCACACTGTAAAGAAGTCATTGATAATAATCGCAATTATATTATTAAATAAAGTTATTTGTCAGTACGGAAAATTTGTATTTTCTTGTATTCCAAAAACGGACAGAACTTTCCGGTAGACCTTATTTTGATTTTGATCACATTTTTTTTTAGGAAAGGTATAATATATAAGGGGTGGTGTTCTGCAACTGACCACCTCTATCACCGCTTCTGAATAGCAAATATTGTAAAAAAAAAACATGGCTGAAACATAGACTGTTCAGAAGTTCAACTCGCCAGCAGTTAGGCTGATTAGGGATAGAAACTCTTTTATGTTGATAGATTAGAAATAACCCTAATGCTCAGTCCAGTTTATCTTTCTCTGAGCTTATTAACTAAAAAATCCGTATAGTTAGTGATCCGCAACTTAACATCATCACTGTGTCCTATCGAAACATATCCTGCTATGACCATACATGGACCGCATGCTATAATTTGAAATATAAATGTAGTTTTATTACATTAAAAAAACCCTGCATTATTTCTGAAGCTTTTTGGTCAATTTTATTTATTTTGCCAGCGCCATGCTGTTTTCGGACATGCACCTGCTTTTGACTTCGAGTTCAAAGTTCCGGCGTCCGCATGGACCCCAGGTTACCTTGATAGGGTTAAAAGTGTAAGTTATGAAACACAGACATTGCATTATGTCAGCACAAAATTGTACGGAAACTGACTTGATGATTAAAATTTTTACCATATTCCAAGAATCCATTTGGCAGTCATAGACTTCCATGATGTCCATTGGTCCCGTGATGCTCCAGCCTCCGATGCTAAATAAAAGACCTTGAGGATAACGGGGTGTAAACAGGGACAGATCATACGCACTGAGATCCGTTATGTCATTTAACTCATTCAAAAAATATTTGGCAGCCACCTGTATGTAGGACCTGCATTCTTCGTTGTGAAACACACGAGGATCATCCATGATCTGTTGGAACTGATTAACAGGTAGCAGTGGCAGACGAACGCATTTAAGCAGGTTAGGTATGTATTGAATTCGTTCTGGGTACTTGAAGTGACACCAACGTTTTATTGCCATCCACGCATAGTATTCTCCCTGAAGGTTCAGTTGATCGTCTCGTAGAAGAATCTGCAAAGCTTCAGGCGATAGTTCTAACATTTCTTCGCTGTCTGTCATTATTTTTCTGAAGTGACAGAGTGTGTACCTAAATAAATGAAGAAAAAACAAACAAGACCGACATTAAAAATTATAAATAAAGTTTGCAAAGAGTGAAGATGAAGCTCAGGTGTGAATACTTAGGAATTTGTAAAACACACAACGGTAGATTGCTAATTCTGTATTTTGTACGCCACACCACAAGTGCAACCAGAATTGAGGCACTAACAAGCAAATGAGTGAGAGACAAAATTGCAAATTGATCGATAACAAGTGTTATGGAGAAACACCTATCTGTTTTGTAGAAAGAGATGTTAGTAGTAGAACAGGTGCTACTAGCCAGCCTCGGATTTAGAAAACAATATATTATAAGGCTGCCATGCGATTGGAACTTTTCTCAAGTTCCAATACCTTTTTTTTTGTGGCTTACCTCCCTTTGCTTCTCTCTCCATCAATTTTCTCCAAGGGTTTTTTTCAAAACACGTAAGAACGTGTGTACATTAACACGTATTAGTTAACCATTTGCAGCATAATGTAGGCTGTAGATATCGTTTGATTGCTGTTTCTGTAATTTTCTTGTTGAATAAAATTTCAAAATCCTTTTTGCTTTTAACTCGAACCCAAAAGATGAAATAAATCGAGCTTATGAGTGGCAAGGTTAACTTACAATAATATTCATACATTAAATCTATTCTAATATTATAAAATAATTTTTATAAAAAAACAAAACCGACTTCAAATTATAAATTGCGCTAAAAAGTGAAAAATAAATTCATTCTTTAAACAACATCGATGTGACTTTTAAACATAGTTTTAGAAGTCTGTGCAAAATTAGGATAGATAAAATCTTTTGTAATCATGAATCAATTACAAATTAATTTATTTTCGCAGAATTAGCAACAGTTCCAATATGAAGTAGCAAATGAGACTGATAATTTTGCACCGACTTCTAAAACTATGTTTAAAAGTCACATCGATGTTGTTTAAAGAATTAATTTATTTTTCACTTTTTAGCGCAATTTATAATTTGAAGTCGGTTCTGTTTTTTTATAAAAATTATTTTATTTTATTCTTTTTAGTGTAAATACATTTTTTATATAAATACTCTATTTAAAAAAAATCCATATCAAAGGGCAAAACGTCTTTGAATTAATGGCACTAAAACTAATCATTTGTATGATAAATTCCCCTTTGAAGTCGATTTTAGCAAACAAACTGACTGGATTAATTTTCGCCTTCAGTCAAACTCTTGCTGTATTTTCTTTTAATATTATAGCCCATGACAACAAACATGTTTTCAACAATGACTTTTATATTTATTAATAGATTTCCCAACAAAGAAAAATCAAGCCAAGCCTTTCCAATTAAAATAAAAAATACCTATTTTTCACCCGTTACGTTTTTTCTAAAAAACAAATGTAGTCAAATTGATTTGCGATATTTGAGTTAGACGACCCTCTATCGATTAAAGAAAAAATGATCAAAATCGGTTCATTTAGTCAAAAGTTATAGATGGAAAAGCAAAAAATGACCACATTTCAGCCCATAACTTTTTTCTAATTATCGAATACGGTCAAACGAAGGTACGGGACCTATGGGAAACCACCCCCGATCGATTGAAAAAAAGAATCATGAAAATCGCTTCATCCGGTGAGAAGTTATGAGTGGACAAACAAACAAACAAAAAAAAAAAAAAAAAAACGACATACATACAAAATGAATGTATAACCTCCTTCCATTGTGAAGTCGGTTAATAAAGCAGTAGAGTTTGTTTGTTTGAACGCGCTAATCTCAGGAACTACTGGTCCGATTTGAAAAATTTTTTCAGTGTCAGATAGCCCATTGATTGAGGAAGGCTATAAGCTATATATCATCACGCTAAGACCAATTGAAGTGAAGTTCCGAAAATTACATAATCTAGTCTTTTTCTATCGGAAGAAATTATCACATCCTTTCGAGCTTGATACCATTGAAAAGCGCGTAAAAAACTACTTGAGGCAGAGTTTTTCGCTACGTGCTAAAATTGGAAGCCTCTAAATTAACTAGAAAAGAAGTTATAAGCGTTTTTCTCTGTAGTTTGAAATTATTTTTTCACAGTAATTAAACTTTAATTTTATTTGACCCAGATGATGACCGTTTTATTTTATTTGCATTGTTGCATCGTTTCAATAGTTGTTACAGTTGCCGAGTGAACAAACAAATCAATGCAGTTGCCATTGTTAAACAAATAAAAAAATAATAATCAACGTTTCTAGCATTTTAATGAGGCATCGCTGTATTCGAAAAATATAATTTAAGATAGACCGTGCAACGCCGGGCGTCGCAACTAGTTACTTATAACATAAACCACCTATTCCATTAAGAAACACATCATCGCGATTTTACTTTTAAAATCAACCAAAATTCAATACATGAAACTCAGCTCTTTTTCTCTGATGAATGAACCCAGTATGTAAGAACCCAGTATGATGGTAGAATGAAAGAACCCAGAAGCACTATGTATTTGAAAAAAAAAATCGTACTTCTCTAAGGAGACTGCCAATTGCACAGTTCACTAAACAGATCAAAAATGGAGGAAAATATCTGTCAATACTGTTGTCGATACTGTGTCATATTTTTGTCAACAAAAACTTCGCTTCTGTCCTTTTTTTTGGCGAACTCTATTTGGTGCCAATGGGAAAAGGAGCCCATAAGGAATTATAACGCATATTTTCTTTTAAATGATATTCAACATAAAAATATTTACCTCTTAGCAGATTCTTCTAAATCAGGCATGAAATATTCTTTGCCGAATCTCCACACACCCAAGCAGTTTTCCGGACTGAGGTTATCTACCACAAATTTCTTACAGCTATCAACCATGCTCAAGACATTGAACTGGTCCACTGCTGGTAACAGCTCATTCACATTTTCAGCAGTAACAGTGGTTTTGCCACTGTATGCGTACCGTATTATGATTTCCAAGACATCAGAAGAAATATTTGGGATGATAATAAAAGTCCGGCTTTCTTGTCGTTTTCCGTCATTGGAGATTTTTTCTCCCAGAGCTGTTGTGAAAATAGTTCTAAAATAACAACTGCACAAGGCCATGACGGTCTTGTGAACGTAAAACAACCCTCCATCTTCTGTCGCCAAAACTGCGTCGCAATAACTTCCTCTCTTTCTCATGCATTTGAGCTTGAGCAGTATTGCGGGAAACGCTTCGATGTTAGCGGATGCATCCTCCATTTCTGAAATTTCCATGTTTGTCGCGAAATGATATTTTTTGTAAAGATCTGCGTGGATTTATTGCGTGTAAAGTCTGTAGGGTTTGATGAAAGGGCATCTGTTAAACTAGAAAAAATATTATTAATTGGTAAATTGGTAAAATATATTATAAATGAATAAATAAAATGGACAACAACTGTGTAATATAAATTTGAAACTATCTTATGAAACTTTCCACAAAGATGAAATTAGATTTATGAAGTTTCCTTCTATTTTGTACTGGAACGCATTATGTAAGGACAGCTTTACTTGCGTATCGCTTACACCTTGGTTTAAGCAAATTTCTATATGAAAATTAATACTCAAATTTCAGCATTTCAAATAATTTTCAAGAATATCAAAATATTAAATATTTTCAAAAGATTCTATGTTTATTATCATAAGAGAAAGCTCAGTACTGTAGTTGCAGATGCAAACTTAATGAAAATTCTAACTCTGATATTCATTCTGTTTTCCCTCATACTGAATTAGTATAGTTTTACAGAAACTATGTTTTCAGTTTATGAAATCGAATTTTCTCTGTGAAACAAAAGCATATACCGACGCAAAATATCCACATATTGGATACCTAATGATATCGTATTGAATAACTCACGGTAACATCCATACACTAAATAATGTTGGAAAGTTTCAGATACCCAACACATGGCGATTTTTTTCAATTGTCGCCAATTTTTTTTGAAAACTAGGTGCTAGTTTTTCGGTTTTGCCGATGTTGTCAGAAGAAAATTGTTTTTGCCCCAAAATTTTGCTACGGCGCCGCGCTAAAATGTCAATTATTGAAATATCCCCATAATTTACAACATTATCCACATATTAAATAACTTGCAATAATATTCACACATTGAAAAACTTAACAAAATATACTGAAGAATGTTTCATGATTGATAATATAGTAGTGGTTTTTAAATTAGCTTTAAAATTAGTTGAAATTCAATCACTGAAAGTCATCCCTTTTCCCCTGATCCTCAAATAATAGTTATCCATAAACTGTATGTTTTAAAAAACTAAATACTTTTCTAATGGGAGAGCAAACGGATAGTTCACAGTTCACTAAACAGACAAAAAATGCGCCAAATATCTGTAAACAAGCTTTGTGTATCATAACGTACCTGAAAGAGCCTTAATAGTTTTGAGAAATCGTAAATATTCCTGAAACTATATTAAGTTTTAAACTATTGAGTATAAATGGATTTAAAATCGGAAATATGAAAGAAAATTATGAAGAAGCTGAAAGTTGTAGTTGTATATTCATATTCAGTATTTTATTCTTTTAGGATTTTGTATTAAAAGGCTTAGCAAAATCTATAACTTGTGCTTTTATAAAAATGTCGATTTATTTTTTGGAACTTCAGATATAGCGTAAAAAATGCACCATTAATTTGGAGGAAATGAAAAGATTAGGAGGAATAGAGCATAGAAATTCTTACGAATATTTTGACCCTATTCAACCTTTGAGAGTTAGCAATTTGTACAATTTATTTCCGGCATTATTTTTAGGACATTTTTCTAAAACTTTAACTTATACTTTATATTATTAACTACTACTTCTACGCGAATGCAAACGACGTGAAATCTATTTTAAGAATATATCTGTACCTCAGAGGTAAACTATCGTATCTACAATTTTTCTGATTTATAGTTTATGATGCTAAGTGTGTTAAGGAAATTCATTCTTTTTAGTGGTAAAGTATCGTATGTGAAGCACGGTTAGAAAGGCAAAATACCTGAAGGTAAACTATCTGTAAAATTTATTTAAGTTAAAACACCAGTCTCATCATTTGTTTTGCCTTTCCTAGAAAATATGTAATATGTTAGTTACGATATTTTACCTCTTGGGTACAGATATGTTTCGCTATTATTTTCATTCGCGTAGACGTAGTAGTTGCTATTATCATATAGAAATTCTAGTTAAGGTATATATTATTATTGTGTAGAACAAAATAATATGTTCATTCTATATAACTGGAAAATGGAAATGTTATTTTTCCATTGATTATCAAGCAGTATGCTCATATTATTGCTTAAAATATATTATTTAAGTCGCGACTTTTGAGAAATCTGCAAAGACGTAATTTAAATTTCATGCGAGGAGGCATACAACAGCTAGCAGTTGGGATAATCTCATCATATTTTAAGCACCAATGGAGAAGCGAATCAACTGTAGAAAGCCGAAGCTCAATCAATTGGATTTTAAAATTCAAAGCTTCGATATCAATGAAAGAGATAGAATTAAAATTCGACTCAATTCAAAAATTCCTATGAATCCAAATGGGAAGAATTTTATTAAAACCATGCAAGAGCGAAAGAACAAGAGCTCAAATTAACCCTTGAATTTAAATTTCTTGGTTGGTTCGAATTCGCTTTCTTATCCCTTTCTCCAATTCATGATTCGGAGCTCGTAAATAATTAAAGTACGTCATTGGCTGTTGGCTCGAAAATGCCTTTAATATGCACAGTGCTTCAGTTGAAGTAGCTACGCAATCATCGATCCGAGTGCAATTTGGAGGAATATTATTCATAGATTTGTAGTGTGACGGAGCACGATGCGAAAGCATAATTAAATTCTATTACGTAATGTATGTAGGATATTTGCTAAGCGCTCGAGTGCACATGCATTGATGGATATGGACATATCCAAATGACATTTCAGCGAGTAATCAATGAATAGCTTCAAGAATGAAAACACCATGCAGCATGGTGTATTTATTACCAGCTCTTCGATGAAGGGGATTCTGTTGATGCTCCGATAAGAATACACAATACATGCTCCAATATTAAATATACTAACACTATTCGCTTGACGCGAGTAAAACTCAATATTATACACAATAGTTATAATTAAAGTTCCCCTGTTTAGGCCTTTATAGACGTATGTCATTGAAACTTGGTATATACGTTCTACAGGGTGCGGCAGCATAATTTCCTTTTTTGAAATGTGCGACTTTTAGGCTATAAATGTTGTTGCGGGGTGGGAGTTGTCTCTTTCCAAAGGGATGGTTCTAAAGTTTTGTTCCCACCTTGGTCAGTCGCCATTCTGCATTGGAATCTCGAAGGAGCGTGCGTTTTCTATCGAGGCTCACTTTTCGAATGAAGATTCAGTGATTTGAAGTGGCCAGCGCTTCCCGGATTTGGCCCCTTACGATTTTTCTTCGGTGCTTTTTTTTTTGAAATATTGACTTTATGTCAATCGTCCAATGACCCTACAACACCTAAAGGCCAGAATACAGGCTCAAATTGCAAACATACGCGCTGCTATGTTGGTAGGATCGTGACAAGTGCTAGAATTCGGCTTTCAGTGCATGAGGTATAGCGGGCGTCACCTACCTGGTTTGATTTTCAAAACTATGTAAAACATAACTTTATGCATGTACCTACACTATAAAAAAAATTAAAGTTTATAAGATTCATAAAACGGGCTTCATTCAGTTTTGAAAAAAGGAAGTTATGCTGTCGCACCCTGTATATACTATAGAAAAGAGAGAAGAAAGTGCATTTCGCTTTTTTCCCGCCAAGTGACATCCTCCTTGTCACTCTATCAAATTATAACATTCATCGTAAAGTTGCTGCAAATGGGATCCAGAAATCCCGTGCTACTATTGAAGTTGCTATGATGCGCTTTGAACATGTGGTAAAAGCTGATGGAACGCAGAGTGAAAGAATTCTATTAAAACATTCTGCAAAATGATGTTTCTTTTTGTTCCTAATTTGTTTTTTGTTTTTCACGCTCCCACTTTGCACCCGGTGGTAAAATTGTGAACTTTTTTCTTGTATTGCAGATCTCCCCCTTCGACATCGTCTACGTCTGTACATGTAAAGGAATTCCCGTCTAGGTGTTTTTTTGTTTGTATGTTTGTCTTCACGCCCACTATACGAAGCCACACCATTTGACGTGTTGGATTGAAATTTTGCACAAAATTCAATCATCTGCTGAAAAAGGTAACACACGAAGTTCTATTTGAAAACTCGCATTAGTTTCTCTTTTTTTTCTTTTAATTCTACTTTCAATATTTGTTTTAATAAAATAAAAAAATCATCACATGATCTAAACTTTTATATCGTTCTGAAGCTAATAAAAACATCTAGTCAGATAGAATTTGTTTGAAGACTGGAAGAATGGGTAATACGTGAATTATTGCCTCGAATCTTATTTTCCTAACGAGGATTAAGCTAAGCCTTATTGTTATATTTATATTAAGCATATTTTTAAGTTAAAAAATTTTTTTTTGATCGTTCTGAAATGAAAAAAATAGACATAAAAAAGGAACCAGGAGGCTGAGCGTGAAGCAGGAGAGTGGAACAGTGAAGCAAACTAGAGCCGAGCCAGAGTAAAGATATTTATTGTGCTTCACTGCTCCAATTTTTCAAAAAACATTTAAATTTTTTATCATGTACAAAAATTAATTAACTAAAAAGTAATAGATAAATAATGTAATCTATTAAAATTATTAGCAGAACGGTGTGGAGCTGCAGCAAGGCAATTTAGAAGTCGGAGCGGAGCAGCTTCAAAAAATGGCTGCTGCAGATCCCTCTAAATACAATACATGGATTCGAATTTAGCTCTCCGCGTTGAACTCCCACTTTTAAAGGTGCTCCGCTACTAAAAACGTCTGAGACATTGCACTATACTAACGAGACAACAAAATGAAGACCCAGTGTAATATTTTACGAATTAGGTTTTTGGATTGCATTTCTCATCTGGATGCGGAACATGTAGGACTAATTTCTTCTTTATTATGGTAAAGAAACATGTACGAGACAGATATACATTCTGAATACTACTATTGTGGTGGGCAACGCCGGGTAGTTTTGCTAGTAAGGTATATGCGTCATTCTCACGAAAATGGCACATTTAAAGAATAATTTTTCTCTTTTTTTTCAAAATCAACGATTGGAACATAAATTTGAGTTAAATAATAGGTAAGAAGTTGAATTTTTAATGAGTAGTTTCTTTTTCATTTAGAACTAATATGCAATTTTCATTGTTTTTATACTTGTAATGGAAGATTTTTGGCACTCTTTTACATACCTAAATATTGAAATAAATTACAAAATTTCATTTTTATTTTGAAATTTTTTTCATGCAAGAGAAACAAATGAACATTCCTTCATATAAATGCACTAAAATTTAACAATAAAATTAATCTTTCTGTTTACTGTTTTTATGCTCTGGAATTAGAAATTATGCAACATATAGGTGTAAAAATTAGCTTATCAAATTAAATAAGTTAAATAAAATATATTAAATTGTATGAGCATAAATAGTTTAGTTCTAAACGTATTAACACTTAAACTATTTTTTTCTTTTACATTTGACGGTTGAACTGCAGCAAAAAGACTTCTGCAGCACCTATTACACATGGAGTGGCTGTTGTAGATAAAACTATTTCGCAAGTTTATGCAAGGAAAATTTATAGAAAGAATTTTTCACATAAACATGTTGTATTTAATTCAATTTTAACATAAATTAATTTTTATGAAAAACAACAATGGCTCACTGGAATTCGCAACAACACTATCAGCCTCAACATCGGATTGAATAAAAATTAAAAAATATATATGGATCGTTCTCAAAAGAATGGTTCATTTGATGAGTCAATCTCTTTCTCTCTCTACGTATATATATATATATATATAACTTTTCACGGTTCAATAAAAGTATGTATTCCATTCAAAGATGAATTAAAATCTATATATATATATATATATATAGATTTTAATTCATCTTTGAATGGAATAAATACTTTTATTGAACCGTGAAAAGTTTCAATAGTTATCTTATGCGCTTTCTGAAATCATCGTTTCAAGTTTTTTGTTTGAATTCGACTATTCCCTCTAAAATTATAGTAACTTAACAACTTATATAACTTAAGTAGAAAAAAGAAAGGGGGGATATATCGTGATGGACATAGATACATTGCCGACGGACGTACATTTTTCCGTATCATTAATCAAAGTTTCAATTTTTTTTCCAACGTGTATCGGATATTTTATTTTTTTGTTTTACTTTTTGAAAACTTATTACTTAATATCACGCCTTTTCATGTTTGCTCTTTTTAATTGTTAAGGGGAAGTAGGCTAAAATTGTACAAAAAACATTACGCACAAAAACAATGGAAGCTCATTCCTTTACCGCTTATGTTCATTCACCCTTCATGTAAATATGAGCTACATATTAATTCCCAATTCATGAGGGCCATTAATCTAATCCTCCACAATGCCAACTCAACCTCAAAGCGAAAATTGTCAGTTTCTGATTATCCGACTACTTCGAGGCAACCTGTTAAGTACAGCTTCCTGCCCGTAGAATTAAAAGCCAGCTTGCCGGGATTGACAAATTGCCACCTATCATCCCACAAAGATGGCTCCTAATAACACGCCTCTCATTTACTTCACTACCTTATTACCCCGCATCAGAAAATGATGGACGAGGACTCGCTCCTAATCATTCGGATCCTCTTGTTCGGAGCTGAACCCATCAGAGTACATTAAAAGTGAACGGTACGGTTTTGTTGTGGCACTGCTGTCTTTGACTCTGGCTAATATTTAGTCAACTTTACGATTTGTCGAAATGAGTTTTAGGCTTCCTTTTAGTCTTGCGTTTCGTACAAACATGGAAAACACCATTTTTATGATTATAACTAATTTGTACATGCTTTAAAAAATTCTAAATGACTGAATAAATAGCGGGAAACTTTTCGTACAAAAGAGAAAAATGGATTAAAAACGTGATTGTAATAAATAAATAAATAAGTAAAAAAAAAAATGGTAATTACAACGACGAGAAAAAAACAAAACTATGGATTAACTGAATTTGCTCATTTTGTAAGTCATCAAATAATTTTAAGCGTTTTTAATAATGCTAGAGGCATTTTTTTTAGCCGTCAGGAAAAGCAGTTATATTTAGTTTAAATATAACTGTTCTCCGAACTATAAAAAAATCTTAAAGCGGATTCCAAATCACTAGTACCTGACCGGGAGAAGTGCTATACAGAGCAATAAAAAATATGCATTGGCTGGGATTTCAATCTGGGGTATCGTAGGGGCTGTGTTCTTCCGATATGCCATTGAGCGGCAAATCGTTTTATAAAACAGATTATTTTTTTATTGAAAGAGCGAACAAATGAAATGGTTGCCAATTGCTTTGAGAAATAAATTGTTTTGATTTTTGTACTCAAAAACATTGACACATTTACAAACTGAAATGCTAATTGAAATAAAATTTACGCTAGGGTTTTATCTATTTTGCACAGTGGTATAGTGGAATTTTAAGTAAAAATAAGGTATTTATTTGACTTTATCGATACCTCTATACCACCAGGACATGTATGTCTCCCTGTCAGTTGTAAAAACTCGAGGAGAGATTTGGCTAAAAAAATAGTTTCATTGGAGCCATTCCATTTCAGATCAGGCAGAGGGTGTCACATGACCCTCACCGGTTTTTTTGAAAAAATTACAGTAGTTACAACTAAGGGACATATAAAATATCCCAAAAAGATTTTGCAAACAAAAAATTTATTTCTCTAGTTACAGACGTTTAAAATTTGGGACAAAGTTGGCTGTTTTCAGAAAATCAGCAAAACACTCACTTTCAAAATGGCCATTGTTTCAAAAGTTTTTAAGCGATTTGAATGATTTTTTTTCTATAAATAATGAAGGGATGGTATTTTATTCAGACACTAATTTTAAAAATTTAGTTGGCTTCATTGATAAAGAAAAAAAAGTGTTTCTGAAGTAAAAAATAGTGTTTGTTCCGACTTCATGATTTTTTTTTCTTATGAAAGAAATTCATTTTTGACAAAACAGAGGTGGCGATCTAAAGCGCTGTTATGGAAGTTTTGTATCCAATTTTATTGTAATCCTGAGATGCATATCCTCTCAGAATTTAAATTTTGAAATTTGAAAATGTTCAAAAATTACGATTTTTGAAGTGTAATTACTCAAAAAGCCATTTTTTCAAAATCTGAAAATCTGCTCCTTTGTTGCCCTTAAAGTGCTTAATGAGCTGCTATCAATTATATTGTGTATTTTTGCCCCAGATATTTTATATGATTTTTCAAAAATAGCCTTTTGTGCGTTTCTCAAAAAAGCCAGAAATTCAAGCTCGTTCTTATTTAATCACTTTAATATAATATTTAATCAATATTTATTAAGAAATATACTGTATTGTTACACAATTACTACCAATAAGTTGTACTTAACCTTCTTACAACTTAAATAACTCTTAGCACAAAGCGTAGCTACTGCAATTTAATGCATGTTATTGTGTTCAATCCAATTACTAGTTTTAAACGCGCACACTTTACATCAAATATGTTACAGCACTGATATACATAGTTTTAAACGCATATGAAATTATGTACTTAAAGCAAAATAAGTAGAATCAAGTTCTTGAATCATCTTCTACTCGTTATTACCAAAAAAATGCAAAGACTAGGAGGGTTCAGATGGTGTTGTATTTCTTGTGGTATTATATTCTGGCTATTGAAATATTTGTTCTAGATTATCTGTGTACAAATAATTCGATAGTTTTTCTAAACCATCGGTGATACATTCTTAATTTTCCCCATTCTGTAATTCTCATTCACACTTTCAATAAACTTTCCTATTTAGAAATCATGCATTGAGTTATATTTGTTTAAGAGGCTGTTAGTTTTCTAACTGATTTCCACTTTTTGTTTGCTCATGCGTCTCATGTAAGCATTACTATTTTAGGGATTTTTACTATTTAGCAGTATTGTAGGATAGCCAATATTGTTTTGATTATATTCCTACAATAAATTTTACATTTGCTGTTGCTTGGTATTTGAAATAAAGCATGTGAGTTTGAAACTAGTAATTTGATTGAACAGAATAACATGCATTAAATCACAGTATCTACGCTTTGTGCTAGGAGCTAGTTAAGTTCTAAGAAGGTTAAGTACAATTTATCTGTAGTAATTGTGTAACAATACAGTATATTTCTTAATAAATATTGATTAAATATTATATTAAAGTGATTAAATAAGAACGAGTTTGAATTTCTGGCTTTTTTGAGAAACGCACAAAAGGCCATTTTTGAAAAATCATATAAAATATCTGGGGCAAAAATACACAATATAATTGATAGCAGCGCATTAAGCACTTTAAGGGCAACAAAGGAGCAGATTTTCAGATTTAAAAAAAATGGCTTTTTGAGTAATCACACTTCAAAAATCTAATTTTTGAACATTTTCAAATTTCAAAATTTAAATTCTGAGAGGATATGCATCTCAGGCTTACAATAAAATTTGATACAAAACTTGCATAACAGCGCTTTAGATCGCCACCTCTGTTTTGTCAAAAATGAATTTCTTTCATAAGAAAAAAAAATCATGAAGTCGGAACAAACACTATTTTTTCACTTCAGAAACACTTTTCTTTTCTTTATCAATGAAGCTAACTAAATTTTTAAAATTAGTGTCTGAATAAAATACCATCCCTTCATTATTTATAGAAAAAAAAATCATTCAAATCGGTTAAAAACTTTTGAAACAGTGGTCATTTTGAAAGTGAGTGTTTTGCTGATTTTCTGAAAACAGCCAACTTTGTCCCAAATTTTAAACGTCTGTAACTAGAGACATATTTTCTTTTTGCAAAATCCTTTTGGGATATTCTAGATGTCCCTTAGTTGTAACTACTGTAATTTTTTTCAAATAAAATCTGTGAGGGTCATGTGACAAGTTTCAGACCTGCCTGCCTGATTTGAAATGGAATGACTCATTGGATTTTTAATCGTTTTATCAGTACCACAGGGACATATGCGCACAAAAAATGTTGTTGTTTCTTATGCCACTTATGTAATCCAAGCTCCCCTTCGTCGAATCGACTAGGAATTAAGGCAGTTGGGAACGCCTTCCGTTCCAATTTGAGCACCAATGGTGGAAGTACGACTTTGCTCATAATGTACTTAGATGCCACCAGATGGTGGCATCTAAGTACATTCCACCACAAATACGCCACCTTCCGTTTTAGACCTATGGTTGAGGGGAATGAAAAATCCCCACCCACCGGTACCCTCGGAACTGCCTCGAGACTTTAGGGTCCATGGATTTTACATGCAAGTATGCACAGAAAAAAATATGGGCAGAGAAAGATTTACAGTTCTACCATCAACCAAAGCAGTCTGCCTGTCAGAATGCCAAGAAAAATCCATTTATGCTCAAGGGAGGAACTGCTGGTATAAGGAATATGAAGTTTTTGTTCTCGTTCATTTAGAATACTTGATTTCTTCCGAACTAATGCTATGTGCCAGTTAATAAGTTTAGTTGCTTTCAACAAAACAGAGAAGCAAACACTCTAATTCGCGTACTAAATAAATGCACCTGCAAAACGAACTTCTCTAAACCTCGAATGGATTTGTTCTTTTCTGCCATGCACAGAACCCTCCAAATGTCAAAATTCCGTGTTCGAACTGAAAATGGTGTTAAACAATTATCTGGAAACGATTATTTCCGCAAAATATTTATAATTTAGTAATAGCTGTTAATGCGAGTTTGCTCTAAAATGCATAAAAATTTCTGGATAGTCTGTCGAAAACTGATTGCTGTTGGCATTAACTGAGCTTGATTTACATATTGAAACATCTTAGGAAAAAACAACTGTGATGAGAAAAGCGCAGCAGAAAGTTTCAAAACTGTTTTCATTAAAATTAAGAAGTGGCTTCCTAAAATTTTTAATTTATCGAAAGAAAGGCTTTGCTATTTATAAACACAATCTCAACCTTTTCCCGCTGGAAATCTCGAAAATAATATGGTTCTTCGTTTTAAACTATTTTTGTCTTTAGGGAATAAAACCAAAAAAGAGCACTTATACAGTTTTTTGATGTTTTTAAAATTTTTTTTAGTTTCGGTTACTTTTTAAGAATGTGAGAAAATTCTCCATTTCATTCTTCAATTATTTTTATTTGTATTGTTTTTGAGTTCGCAGCGGTTCATCTCTTCAGCAAACACTCTTGAGAATCTAAGTAGCAACTACAATAAATAAACTATTGAAGTGGATGGTATTAAATGCGTAGAATTTTTCTGAAGGTTTATTGAATAACATGAGGCGCATTTAAAGTAAATTATGAAACAGAATACACTTTTTGATGTATAAAATCCTGAGAAACAAGATAATAAACTACAAGAAAAGCATTGTGGCATTCTTATAAAATTCTATATCTGTAAATCGAAAAAAATTGCGATTGATTGTTAATTTACCTGTGTGCTTTTTTGAAAACACATGAAAATTACGCTCCTTTATGAATTCGATAAAGAAATATTCGAAAGCTTCCAACAACAAATTTGAACTAACTTTAATTTCAGACACTTATTTTAAACTAGCTGTACCTGGCCACGCGTTGCTGTGGCTCAGTCTGGTTCGATGGAAAAGCAAGAAAAAGTACATATTTCTAATATGTTTCATTTGACAATGCTTGTTGTTTAATTGTCTGAAAATATAGATTGTCTGGTTTACCAAATTCTAGAACACGCAATATATAATTGTACACATGAGAAGATCTAAGCTGCTCGATATGATTGATTGGTCCTGAGCTTTATGTTTTTTCACAATGTTTGCGGGATTTTTTTTTTGTTCCATTGTCTGTGAAGATTTTGATATTGTCTGGCTCGGCACATTGAAAAATTCCATGATAAGCCGTATCCAAACAAAAGAAACACGAACACAAAAATTCTAAATTAAAAAATTGCCGTTCAAAATATATAATCTGTGTTTTAAAGTTCCCTTAATCGTGAAGTTCAAAAATATTAAAAAAAATACTTCAATACAAAAAAAAAAAAAAAGAAAAAACACAAAATTTTAACATCAGAATGAAAATAGCTAAATGGAACTGTTAACATTCAAAATAAGTAGGGTCAGTTGGAGTAATTGTAAACATGGGGTAATTGTAAACAAGCTTCATAACTCTACTTGTGGTGGTTTTGAAAACGTAACTGCTTGTGAGTGATAAACTGGCAGCATAGGGAAGACCTTGAAACAGTTTCGTAAGTTTCGAAACAACTGTGGAGGCGTCACTACTGTTTGAAAATGGCATAATGAAAAAAGTTGTTTAACAAAATTTAGTGATCTTAACATTTTCGTCTCCAGCTCATCTACAAAAGCGATGTAAGCAGTGTCAACCATTTTTATTTGTCATATGGTATCCTGCTAAAAACATTTAGTTATGAATTTAATTCTCCCTGTTATTTTTCATGTAAAAGTTAGGTGTTTACAATTACTCCATATATTTCGTGCTCTGTGGTAATTGTAAACACTTAAATTTATCCTATTTCCAATATTTTGGATGGACAATAAGTACTATATTTTGACGTAAATTACACTTTTGTGTCTATTTTACATAACTGTTGTTGTTATTGCTAATGCCACTTGGAAATCCAAGCCTCCCTTGCAGGGCGATTATGAATTAAGGAAGCTCCTGCTCTTACAGATTATTAATTAGCTCCGCTAGAACGAAATACACTTGGCTCAGAGGGGCTTAATGATTTTGAGCCAACTCCCAGATGAGAGATCGTCATCTAGGTTGGTCCCTCAGCGGAAATTATTTCTAACTTGGTGGACATTTGAAGCTACGATGTATTTTACGTGCACAGCTCCCTTTAGCGCACTGGGTCCCAGAGTAATCAGTCGCGGGAGGTAGTCACCCTCCCAAGCGTTGATCATGGCCAGTTGAGCTTCCCTTTCGGTGTTTTGTGGGATCCAAGCTTAACCGACTGATCCAGTGCGGGACAAATTTTAAGTAAGTTTATCGCATTACTTGATTTTTTGCAAGATATTTCTTGTTAAATGATCTCAGCCGACTCATAACATAACTCAGCGGACCACATGCGACCTTTTGGCCACAGATTGAGAATCATTGCTCCGGAACTTCTTAAGCCTTCAAGCAGACTGTGTATGAAACAATTTTGAATTTACATGAACCTTATTCGAAAATAAATCACTGTTTACAATTACCCCAGATCTCTGGAGTAATTGTAAACACACTGGGGTAATTGTAAACACGAACTTATTCGCTAACTAATCGTCATAAAGTCAAAAATTTTGTACACCTTTACTTACAAGAAGTACAGTAGTGGCTGCAATACTCACAATTTTATCTCTGAATTCATTCAAGAGGTGGGGAAGGATCAAAAGTTAAAACATTGAAAAAGCGTTTACAATTACCCCAACTGACCCTAATCTTTGTCTTAAAGTTCCATTTAATCTTCGATTGCAAAAATACTAACAAATACTTCAATACAAACAGAAAAAACACAAAATTTTTAAATCATTATGAAAATAGCTAAATTAAACTGTTGCCATTCAAAATAAGTAATCTTTGTTTTCAAGTTCCCCTTAATCTTCGAGTGCAAAAATACTCAATACAAACAGAGAAAAGTATTAAATAAAAATGAAAATATCTGTACCCTGCCAATAGTTGCAATGGCTCTTTCTCCTTAATAAACATTACAAAACGAAATAATTAAATCAAAGTTGAAATAAATTAAAAGTGATATAAAAAACACATGTTCTGATAAAGTTTCAAAGCAATCGGGGAAGTACTTACGGAGATTTAAGGTTATGAACCAAGGATGTACTTGATCGTAACCGTAAACTGGATCAAATTCAGCCTTGTATGAACAAACAAATACTTACATTTTTATTTATATAGCTTAAATTACCCGGAGTTGAGGAAACTGCTAATTATTTTTTTTGGATCAAGGTACGCCTTAAGAAATCGAACAAAAAAGCTTATAACTGGCGTTCTTATTGACTTATAAACTTCAAACAAATTACATCTTGTGCAAAAAAATCAGCGCTTTCGATCGATATATTATATTAATATGTGCAAGGTTTTTTCACTCCAATATTGCGGAATTTAGGTGGAAATTTGCGTAAAATTGGAATTAAAAAACGAACTACCTGTCGGATTTTTTTCTAACGGGTCTATAAACCTTCCTCTTGAAACACTCTGTCTATTGATGAAAACCGCATTAAAATCCGTGAAGATTTGCGGCTATGAACAAACGAACACTTACATTTTTATTTATATAGATTTAATTTCAATGTTACATAAGAGCAGAAACCTTCTCATTTTTTAATATTTTAGATAATTTTAGAGTTGAGGAAATGCTGCATAAGATGAAATTTGTTTGGAAATTGTGCACTAAACAAAACACGAGCAGCTAATGTTAATTACTTTACTTTAACTTGTTCTAAAACATGCATTGTTAGATTGTCAGAAACTTATGAGGATTTAGTTATGCCTCTCTCTAACACTTATTGTTTAAGCAAGATTTTAGAAGAAGATCTAGGTAACAAGAACAATGATTCGTTTCAGATGTTATTCTAAAAGAATTAGATTTTAATTTTACATTTTATTCGACATTTGAGCTGGTATTTTCGGATTTAAACATTAAAATCGCGTAACTTACGAGGTCTTGAAATAATCTCTTGCTGAACGCATTATATTCTTTTAAATTAAAAACATATTTGTTATCAGAGATACGTTTTCGAAAATAACCACTCTATATGAAAGTTTTGATGAATTCTAGAAAAATGTGCCATCCCTTGTATTACGACTTTAATCATCTTCGGTTTTTATATCCGTTGTTCGGAATTTCGGATGAATTGAGTTACTCAACCCGAATTCCCTTAATCGGGCTTTGAAATAAGCCATTTCTTTTGTCATTGCACACTCTCAGAAACAGAACGATTCTTCAATCGTCAATCGTGACTTAAAAAAGTTACTACACAATTTTCGCCAATTTGACGAAAGGTTTACTCGGAGCATATTTCACGAAGCCATTTCGTCAAATACGACGAAAGTTTCGTGAGATTTGAGCATGCGTTTCTGACAGTGCATTTAAACGGGAAATCATCCTCGTACCATCCATCATTCATCCTCGTACCTGTAAAAGTGCTCTTTCCTTACGTCCGCTAAAGACGATGTCCAACTTTTTGTCCAACTATAGATATATTTCTTGACAAATTAATAAATCTTCAAGTATTAAAAAGTACGTTGTTTTGAATGCTTTTCATAGATTACACAAGCCAGTACACAGTTACTATTAATTATTCTCGTACAGTATACGAACTAATAACACAAGAAAGAATGTAAGAACATGAAGAAAGATTGAAAAACATTAATATTTGAAGAATTTTGGCAAAATCCATTATAATGTGAACTGAATTTTTGAAATCCCAACACGCAATGTGTTTTAAAACACACAAAAGATAGTTTAAACTAGAAGCTGCTTTTCCATTTTAGAAATTTCTCGTGGGAACAGAGGTGGGATTCGGTTTTCAACTTCGTTCAATGAATTTAACGTATCTTCCACAGTTCAGAATGTGAAACTATTCTGTTGGAAATGTTTACACTAGCAGTCACATATTTTTGTGCTGCCATGAATATTTATAAAAATTAAAATTTTCAATGATTTATAAGTTTAAAAAAACTTTTCTAAAATTAAACGTGCTGTTTTTTTGTAAATAATAGAAAGTTCAACAAATATATTCATGATATAAAATGAGAGTACTTTTCTGTGATTTTAGATCAGATGAAAAGAAGTTTATGTTTGAAAAATCATTATTAGTTGGAATTTCTAACGTTTTTTGGTAGGAAAGGTAAGAAGACTATTTTTGAGAATACTTGTAAATCTAGAATAGCGTCGGTCACAATTTTATGTTTATATATAGTACATCACAGTCGCATCACAATGACAGTAGAACAGAAACTAAATCAAAGAATTTAAGATTTTGAACATAAGCGTGCTGATCCATCATCCCCATTCACTTTCAGATTCGTGATTAGTAATGCAATAAGTCTTGATCTTTGACAACTCTGGTTTATTAATCTCTCTCTCTTTCGTTTTCGTTGGATAAATGAGAAGGGTTGATTGATTGGTGGTTTCAGCCCATTTGACAGGACTTGTAGTGAAAAGTGTTCTAATGGTACCCCGGGGAACAAAACAGTTTAGCTCGTTTTGATGAAGCCGCTTTCCTTAGTTTGGATCTTGCTGGTTATTAGAAGACTCTTGATTCTTCAATACTTCTTTATTAGAAGATAAAAATATGAGTGAAATAAAAGAGTGCATGGGTAATTTTAACTTAAAAATATTTTTTAAAAATATACCCCTATAGTTGTAGCTAACGAAAACTTTTTTGAGTGGCAATTGTTATACATATTTTGAAATACTCATTAAAACAAAACATCATAACACCATAGACCAGGGAAACCTCTAATATTGAACAAAAATGTCAGTTTTTTTTGTTTATTCACAAATGGTTCTAATACTGACAATGCTTCACGAAGAATATCGAAAACATCACTAAAATCGCAGAAGTGTAGCACGATCGTAATGCAACTGTAGGTTGATAAAAGAACAAACTGGAATATTAAAAACCATAATACAACACATCATTACGAACGATTTGAAGAACATAAAACTGTTCTAGTATGAATTTGCAAGTAAAATCCTTCTTAAATTACCTTTCTTTTTAGAAACATTGAATTTTTGGTCAAAAAATAATGGTTCTTTTGCCCAGCCAACAACTAATTTCCTAATTTGAGTTTTCCTGGCTATTTTCTGTTCCCCAAACTAAATATGGACTTCGAAAGGGGCCATTTCGTGTCGATTAAAGAGATACAAGAAGCCGGACAGTAAAAGTAACCTGTATTTCAAAAGAGAAGTTTTTGAAAGGTATGAAGCGGTTAAAAGGTCGTGCCAAAAAATTGTAATAATAGAATGAGTCGAAGAAATTTTCAGTCCAGTGAAATCTTGTTTTAGAATACTAAACGCATGTCACATAAATCAACACAAAACCTTCATATCAGATCTATTAATTATCGTTATTTTGTTGGTTTCTCTTCTGCTTGAAAAAGTTCTCATTTTCATGTAGCGCGAGAAAAAAATCAGGTAGCACAAGTAGGGGCGAATTAAGAAGTTTGGGCCTTCTCGCGATAAAATAAATATGCCCCCCCCCCTCATCTTATGGTCCTGAGTAATAACTTTTTAAGTTACAGTTAAAATACTAAAACTAATTTCTTCATGAAAGAATAAAACTAAAAAATTTCATACTTATATTTCCAGGATTAAATTAATTCATGGAATGTTCAAGATGAAATTAATTGGTTTAAAAATGGCATTTCAGACCTCAGTTAAACTATCATAAAGTTTGCATATAATATAATCTGTCGCAAGGCCTTTCTATTTAACTTTCTATGATGAAACAATAAAATAAATAAATAAATAAAATTTGATATAAGGAGCGGGTCCTTCATGAGCGGGTCCTTCATGGCCCCTGGCGGCGGCCACGTCCACGAACGCTTTAATCCGTTCGTGATCATACGGGTGGTTTAGGTTTTTTCTTAATTATTTTGGACTTTCTTAGGATTGACATGCTACATTTAAAACCCGTGCAACGCCGGGTACAATGAGCTAGTTTTAAATACAAAATTTGGGTGTGTGTTTTTTTTTTTTTTTCATTTTTTTTATTGTCACAGCCTTAAAACTTATGAGACACACTGCAGCATTAAAATGGTTTAATGCCCACACCGTTAAAGAGAGAGAGAGAGAGAGAGAGAGAGAAAAGAAGGAAAACACTGCACAGAAACAGGTTTGACTGTTTCTGAGGTGTAGGGTCAGTATCATTGTGCGAAATTTAATCTTTTCAATGCTTTGTTTACTTGATTTTTTCACACATAGCTTATTTCATTAAAAAACTTCAACCAAGCAACCAACTATAATCAAGAACGCCGGGGAAATGTCCTGTAATCATTTCCAAGCGTTCACTTACGGCTTAGTGACTGATTCGGTACGCACTTTTAGCAAGTTTTTGAAAGTTCTTACTTTCTTTAAATTTGTTAGCTCTCATTGTTTTGCAGCGCCATTTATCTTTAATCCTTAAAAATAGTTACTGAAATACTGAACCGTTACTGTAATAAAATTTAAAAAAAAACTTAAATACAAACTGAAGATTTTCATTTGAAAAATCTGACAATGAAACCGATGCAAAAAGTACTTCTTCCAAGTTTTCTTCGGTGGTTTCATTCCCTGAAGACAAAAATAGTTTTAAATAGAAGTACCATTTTATTTTCGAGATTTCCAGCGGGAAAACGTTTTAGATTCGGAATGCAGCTGTAAAGTATAAATAGTAAAGCCTTCACCTTCTGTAGATTAAGACTTTCAGCAGAAGCCTTTTTTCTTTACTGTCGAAAAAGTAAATAAAAAAATTACCTGTTACAGAGCTCGGCTAGAATGTTGCTTTTTATTAAAAGTATTGGAATTTTATTTCTTGTTATTCCATGACATTAGTTTTGTGTTTAGTCAGCGAAAGAAAGTAATAAAAATTTTAGGAATTATATAAACAATGAAGAATTTTAAATTAGGGTAACGACGCAAAGTTTAAGTTAAGTTAGGTTTAAATAAAGTGCATCTTTCGTTGGGAAAAAAATCATGACTTTGTTTGTTTTTCGTTTTTTGATAAAATGTTAAACTTGAAATTTCTCAGAAATAAAACGTTTATTGCTTTTAATATTTTAAAGGCTGAATTTCTTTTTCAAGGGATTTTAAAACTTCTTCACTTAAAAACAAAAATCCTTTCTATGATCAAAATAACCACCTATGGATGGTCATTTCTGGATACCCAGAATAAAATGTTCCTTTATTATCTTCAAAAATGCATTACTTTTTTAAAAATCCATTAATGTAGCCAATAGAATTAGAACCCATTTTAAATGCGCCATTACAATACTTGTATATAAACGTTTAATAAAATCTTTATTTTCAATTGCTTAAAGTTAAAAAAAAAATATTACATAATGTGGGCTATCATATCTTTTTAAAAAATTTTCATTGATTGTCTTACCTGTTTATATATACTTTTTTATTAAAGTGCCCGTAAATACTGTCCTTTTGAAAATTCTGCCTAGAAATTTAGAATATGTATGTGTACTTAAAGAATTTCGTTCACATTTTCCACGATTTCCAGTGGGCGCTCAACCCTCGTGTGATGTTTTTATGTCCTTTTCCCCTCATTCACCTCATCTTATTGAACACTCACTAGGGATAGGTATGGTGGTGATTGGCTAGGTTCCAAGCTGATTATAACATTTTCTGAAACTTATGTTTGTTTTGTTTTTTTGAAAAAATGGAATATTTTTTGATTTGTAGCACATTTTTCAATTTCCCTTTTGCATTGTTTTCAAAAGTTACATTTGAAATTTTTTAACTAACAATTTAGGTGATATTATTGCAAAAATTTTATAATACTGCTGGTTTTGCTCTTTGTGCGTTTTCGGTATTAACAAACTTAAAACAATAGTACATCGCATAGTAAAATACAAGTAGAAATTTGCTTTCTGATTTTATTCATACACAATGTCTTTTATTTGCTTAAGACAATATTATGAAAACTCTCAAATTTTTTAATATTAAGTTTTTAAATGTGTTAAGAAAGCAGCAAGCAAGAACAAATTGCCATAAAGCAATAATTTGTTTCTGTTCACTATGTATAAACTTTTAATCATTATTTTTTTGAGATAATTAAATGCTCCTAAACTAATATAACCGTATTAATGTTTTACTGGATGTTATGTAAAAAAAAAAATAAAAACATAAAATGCCAAATAAAGAGACAGTTTTAAGCCAAAATTTATTACATCTATTTAAATTTTCTTAGAATTCCTTTATTTCAACTTAAATTAAAGTTTTCTTGATGAAAAGAACTTCGCGAAACCATAGTAAGATTTTTTTTAGCGGACAAGACTTTTAGAAATCTTTCACCAAAGTAATCGCTCCTACAAAAAGGTAATTGCTCCAGTATTTTATTAAAGTACTTATAATATTAGAAAAGAAAAAATCTAATGGATTCCATGATTGTTCTTTGAAGTTGATAATTCCCTAGAGAGGAATAGGATTTTCATTACGGAGGTTGGAAAATTCTTCAAAGTAACAACAAGATTCACTAAAAGAGCAAAAATTGTTTTTTTTTTCTCGCGTTTAACATTTCATTGCGTTCTAAAATGTGCTGTTTAATGAAAAGCAGTGACGTGGCTCATTTTTTTTAAATTAAAAAAAAAAAAATGGAATGTGTACTGTCTGTTACGAACGAAGATAATGTTTCAATTTTTATTTTTATTGGGTTGCTTAGTATTGGTTCTTAACTATTGCAGACCTAGTGCGTTCCTAGAGCTTGGTGCCAACTCTTTTAGCGGTCCCATAAGTGTGGTACAGAAGAGCCTCGATTATCCGAGGTAATGTGGGATCGAGGGTACCTCGGATAATCGAAAACTCGGATAACACAGACTCTGTCCAAATCGAGAGTGAAACATGGGTTGAAATGAATGAAAATGTCGTCAAAAATGTTAAAAAAAGGCATTTACTGTACATATTATGAAATGAAAAAATGACGTTACATACATACGAATATCTAATTTTATATGTACACATCAGTATAGTACATGTTCCAGTTAAAGTTGTCTCTTGAAGAAGTCTATGTATATTAGGGTGAAGTGAAAAATGCAAAAAAAATTCTTTTTTTAATTTTAATATTTCCTGACTCAACAAATGGTACAGTTTGGCAAAAAAGACACTGGAGAAAAATCCCAGCGCAATCACTCATTGTCTTCAGGTTCCACACAGGGGGTCAAAGAAAGGAAAATTAACGTCAAAAAGGTAAAAAAATCAAAAAAGAAATTTTTTTTTTTTTTTTTTTTTAATTTTAATATTTCCTGACTCAACAAATAGTGCTGTATGGCAAAAGAGACACTGCAAAAAAATCCCAATGCAGTCACTTATCGTCTTCGGGTTCCACACAGGGGGTCAAAGAAAGGAATATTAACGTCACAAAGTAAGAGAAAATAAATTCTATTATTTAAATTTAATGTTTAGAATAACTATATTTTCAGACTTAAAAACAGTTCTAATTATTAAAAAGAAACAGGAAAACATTGTCGTTTCAAAAATATATCACTAACCTGCAATCGGGTGTCTGTCGTGTATATTGAATACATAGCTATTAATATTCATATAGACTTAATTTTTAACACTATTAATATTTAGAAAACATACAGATACAGAAAGGGAAGTGAAAATAAATTTAACAATGTACCAATTTACAATGTACTTTTCGAGTCATATTGATTAAAAAAACATTTTACTTAAATCAGTCCTCAATTTTGGATTCCACATGAAGGCCAAAATAATTAACTTTAGTGTCAAACTTTGGAAGTTCCTTTCGTGACTTGATTCCACTGCGAACATATCCATCCCTGGCTTCTGCTCTACATGTTACCAATGATGCTTGTACCAGTCGTACATGTCTCTCTACTGCTTGAGAATGGCAAGGGAGCTTCTCTATTTAAAATTCTGAACCGTTTCTGATCATACTTGCTATGTCTTCGTCAGAGGTTCATGGTAGCTGATGGTTCCAAAGGATTGTCCCAGTGCATCATCTCAAAATGTTCCTCTGCTTCAAAATTTAAATTTGGAAGACTAAATTGGCGTATTTTACCTTTCCTGTCAGATTTTTCTTGCTTCCAGTGTTCTTCAGAGGCCAAGTTCTCGAATATGTGATCTTTCATCCAATACCATTGCCAACAGAATGTTTTCAGAGTAAGCAAAGTAAGAGTTCCTCTGAATAACTTCGTGAACGATTGACTTAAAATCTTCTGGCAAGAATTCGCTTTTTTTTTATCATTCCGTGCAGGTGACGTGCTCCATGAGTAGCTCCTGGGATTTTCTTTATTTCAAACCAGTATAGCGCGTAAACTTTCATGACATATTCTACTAGGAGCTTAAAGTGTTATGTTGGTTCGGCGGTCGACACATATAGACGCAAAATTCTGTTGGCTGTACTGAGCCACCTTGAATGAGACATCGTACCGGAACTTCTGTTTGCTAAATCTGGAAGGCACTCTCCCGTGGATACTGCCCTAGAAATATCAAAGAGGTATTTTTGGTCTGCACTGAGGTCTTTTTTATCAATTTCAGACAGAGCAACTGGGATAGAAACAAAACTTGTCACAGCAAGGGTTTCGCACGTTTCCAGAGATTTTCCAATTGTTCCGGAAAACTGGTATGGCTCTTTAAGTCAATTTTCTGGAAAAGGTGGCGAAGAGGTAAGGTAGTTCATTAGTATGCAGTAAGCATACAAACCAGTGTAATTTATGGCCAACAAAGATTTCACGCCGTCTATCGGCGCCATTTTTCTTCCCAACGTTGACATTAGTTGACACCTAACGTTGACACCCAACGGCAACCAGTTCCGAAACTGCAATCCCTTTCTGTGTAAGGAAGTTGGTGATGCTTTGTATAATATCCGCAATAGATCCAGAATCCGGCGTCACATGTCCTATGTAACCAGAACCAGGTTCTGACAACAAGAGTTTCAGAGTATAAATTTGCTATTTATGGACGAAAAACAATTTCTATCACTGACATTAGACAATAAGGTTTTAATAAAACAATTTATTAATGAAACGTAATTAATTAATATTAATTTTACAAATAATTAATTTTTTTATTTTATTTACAAATATTCACTGGAGGTGTGGAACCTCAAGATGGCAACATTTTGATCTGAAATTTGGTGAAAATTTGTTTCAAGCAGTTTCACACAATATAATAGCTAAGGCAATGTGAATTTCGGAAAAAAGTTTTTTCGCTCCACCCTAATGCATATAGTATACACTATATATATATATATATATTATATATATATTGTTTTCTGTTTAACGGAACTCGTTCGCTTCTTTGCTGCCGTTTTACGAAATGGCTGTAGCCGTAAAATGTCTGTTGAAGTTGCCTCTGACTGTTGTTCTAGGTCCTTATATCACCAGAAAATAATTGGAGTGACGCCATTCAGTGACGCTGCCATCGCGGACGCCAAGAATTTTTTTTTTCAAGGGCGAATGTACCTCGGTTAACCCGGAACTCGGTTACTCGGGGCAACCGAGGATCTAGTGAAGCTTTGCCCTATTTTTTGACGATCTGTTCCCCCTAGATGGCGGCACTTGAGCTCTAATTGATGCAAATCGCACTAGGAATTCAATGTAGCCTAGAGTATCCACGCCAAACGAATACTCAAGGGATCGTTAACATGCCGCGTAATCATACAACATGGGCGCTGTCGATTGCGAAGAGAATGTATGTCCAGAAATTTATACTATTTGAACGAGGATGTCCTACAATAAAGAATGATGGAACTGCAGGATCATAAAATATAAATAGCCGTTATTTTAGCAATTTATCAAATATTATATTATAATTTTTTTCAAGAAATTGAGGTATAAGTATGGATGCTTTTTACCTCTTCTTTATTTTAGAAAGTATTTAAACGTAACAAAGCTCTTTTGCATAAAGAGTAATTTAGAAAGGAAACTTCCTTTTGCAGTTCTGGGGGTGGACATTCTGTGTTTCCCTGTTGTGTTGGAGGAAAACCCAACTAAGGAAATATCGTGCCTTAGTTTCCCTTGATTAAAATAACTAATACGCCGCATGAACTCAGACTTTTGACCTTCAGAAACAAATACAGTAACTTAAGGTCCTGAATCATGCTATTTTTTTTAGCATTAAGGTAGGCAAATACTTTAAATTTTGAAGAAAAAAATATTTTTAAAATTTTGTGAAATTTAGATAAATGTTGATATATTTTTACATTCAAAATCCGTAAAAAATTCTTCAATTGATAAATTATTAAGAAAACTACAAGAAATTTAATGAAAAATAAATGCATTGTTCTTTCTAGCTTTATTTTTATTTATATTTTTTAGCTTTATACCTAACACGTGAAATACGTTTTAGTAAACTGACATTTTGATAATTTTTTTGTACCGTGAAAATAAAATCCTTTACTATTGATGGAAGTTCTAAAGGGATACTCCCTAAAAGGCACGAAGTAGTGTTTTAATTCAAATAAAACATACGGATGCTAAGAAAAAGTAAACCTTTTCTTCGAATCGTGTAGTTAGCAAGTAATTAATTAGAACATGCTGCCTGAGATATTTTGCAGTTTTTGTAAATAAAAGTTTTTTTCTCACAAGACATTTAAAAAATACTGTGTAAATTACTGCGGTAAGCTTCAGTAAGATACCTTAATTTTTCTGTTGCCAAAAAAATTTAAAAAAAACCAAGAGAGAGAGAAAGAGAGAGAGAGAGATTAAGAAACTTACTTTATTTTAGATTAGAAGTTGTTTTATAGAAGTGAGACATTAACACAAATTATTCTAGAGACCTGACTTTAAAAACTTTTCAAAAGCACTTAATGGAACTTTTTTTTCCATTCAAGACCGTGTACTACTTACATTAACCCCTTACCGATCCCTCCCCTATTTTGTACTTGAGCACTCCCACTGATTTGCAAATACAAGACCATTGGTGGTAAATGAGGATGGTAAATAAGGATTAAGTAAAAGGAAACAAGTAAAAGGAAACAATGAAAAACAAAAACAAAATATAACTTAAAATAACAAAATTTTATGGTGGCGGGCATAGAATAGCGTCGATGTAGCTATGCATGTCGTAAGAGGCGACTAAAATAGCAACATCCGATCCGGGTGACGTAAGGCTTGCTTTGTAGCATGACTATGGCCCCGGGTCGGTAAAGCAGGTCGGCAAAGCTCTGCCAGCCCAGCCCTTATGGCTGGTGCTGGTTGTCAGTTTGTCAGAGAGTTTGTGGGAAGACAAGGAGGACAGCGCCGCAGTCGTGCCCCCTCATACTGGGGGGTAATCCGTGAAGGCCCAGATGCTATAGACGGTACGGCTGTGGTTAGCGTTTCGCATCGCACCCGTAGTTTGGTGTTACAAAGAATCCGTTTTTTAATCCCAAAAGAAAGCTCTTACAAAATTTACTGCACAACGAGTATATTTAAGCGAAATTAGCAAAACCCCAACATTTAAAAAATAAAAACGAAACCTTATTCTGACTTTCCTTTAACATTTAACAGTGCTAACAAAAATGCAATTTATGGAAAAGGATGATTGCAGAAGAAATGAGTTAACTATATTTGCTTTGGGTACCACGC
This sequence comes from Octonoba sinensis, assembly GCA_038502835.1. Lineage (NCBI taxonomy): Eukaryota > Metazoa > Arthropoda > Arachnida > Araneae > Uloboridae > Octonoba > Octonoba sinensis. The sequence goes on along the minus strand of CM076606.1, from coordinate 6,316,672 downwards.
GAGTAATATTTTCTTGCTAAATTTAAGTTTTTGAAAATATTTCTTATTATTTCTGTACCATTTACTTAAGCCCATTTTTCAAGTTTTTGCGATGAAGTTAAAAAATAAACATTTTTAGTAGAGCCGCCCCTCATTATATCGTGCTTATCTTGGGACAGCAAAAAAGAGCGATATAACCGATGCCGTTGGAAATAACTCAAAAAGAACAAGTAAATTGAATGGACTTGTGCATGCACCAGGCCATAGTGTGAATTTAAAAGGTATCCAGAAATGGGTGTATTTTTGCTCGTCGGGCAGTAAACATCTGTCTCTTTCATTCAATGGGCATTAGGATCAATACACAACAACCTGTAACAAAAGCACACTCATTCTGCAGGTATATACGTTGGGGAGTGGGAGTAAAATTGCTGCAGATTTTAACTGCAGCAAATTCAGAAGAAAGGAAAGCAGAAGAAAGGAAGCAACCCTGTTGGATGTTCTATGTTTACTGAGGGGTGTAACAAAAGCTTTTGAGATTCTCTCACTTTTGCTACATTCTTTTTTATTTAAATAAACCACATTTTTCGGTCACTTTCATATTGCTCTATTCTACCAAAAACCTTTACCAAAAATAAACAGTTAATCTGCTTAGCGGTTCACTCTCGGCGGAAAACTTGTGGCACACTTTTTGTGTACCTATACGCCGTGAGCCGTTTTTGAATGTAGCAAAAGTGAGAGTATCTCAAAAGCTTTTGTTACAGGGGAAAAGCGCTTTACTCGGAAATGCAATATTTTTACTTTCGAGAACTCAAATTTAAAAGTTTCGGAGACATAGAAAAAGCGTGATATATCCCAATGAGCGATGTGAAGAGGCGCGATATAACGAGGGGATACTGAACTATAAAATTAAATGCTATATTCCGGCGAACCTTATTATAATAAAGATGTCTGATTGGAGCTTTAAAAGTTCAGAACCTCATGTAATTAGTGACTTTTTCGACGGTATTCTGTATGCCCATTTGGTATAAACTCGCAAAAACTCGAAAAATGGGCTTCAGATATCATGGCTCTGAGGTACGGATTCATTTCAAGGAACTCTCCTGTATTCGTGCGGGTTGCAATGAATGCTATACTTTCAAACGCCAGTTCGCATAGTAGTTTTATTTTAAGGGGTGGTTTTGGCACGTAATTAATAAAATGTCATATTTTTTTGTTAGTTTTAATTAATATGTGCGCTATTGTGTTTGAATATTAGGTAATTAGTTAAAATGATTAATTATTTCTTAAAACTGCTCTTGTTCACAAAATTAAAAAATTTTCTCTATCGGTGAATCATTTTCGTTTTCAAAAATAACAAGAAGTTCCGTCTAGAACTATACGAGCCTACTTTCCGGTATACACCAACTTCAAATATATAATCTAGCCATTTCTCTCTCTCTTTTTCGTTTAGCTTTAGTTATACCTTTTCAACGGTTAATACATATTTCTTCATTCATTCATTCAGTCATTCATTCATTTACTTATTTTTTCATTCATTCACTCATTTATTCCCTCATTTATTTTTTTATATCATTTATTCATTCATTTGTTCATTCATTCTTTAACTTATTCATTTAATCATTCATTAATTCAAAAATATTCTTGAAAATCCCGATAAAAAAAAATCATAGGAAAATAGGCTCATTAGTTCTGGATGACTTTCTAACTGCATATGTTCTACGTTATAAGAGTTTTCCGATAAAGTTTGTTCCAAGCAAATCGGTCCGTTAGATCAGGATTTATATAGTATTGAAATTTCCCCGTAGGCACTAATGTTAATTTTTTTTTGAACTATTCAAAATGAACAAAGATTGTTCAAATCAATATTTTATGCCAAAAGCTTCTTCCAGTAAGCTTCCTCATTTTAATTTGGGTGTTGTGCATAGAATTTATATAATTTGCTTCATTTTTGCCCATAGGCGCTGTTAAAATTTTTTGAACAGTTCAAAATTGAACAAAAAATTGTTCAAATCTATGGAAATAAGATGTCGTTGCCGAGACCTTTCGAATGCAAAAAGAATTTTTCGAAGCGGACAATTCGTTCAAACGTTATTAGAAGGGGACAGACAGACCGACCGACACACTTTTTCCCCATCTCAAAACCCTACTCTCATTTTTTAAAATTTTTCATTCTTTATTTACTTACTCAACTTATTTTTAACTTTTCTTGATTTCTAACGATATTTTCATGACAAATTAAGCCTTTTTTTTATGCTTTATTATTATTTTTGTTTTACTTTTATGGTAAAGTAGGCTAAGAAAAGAAACTTTTAAAATGGAATGAATTATGTATTAAAATTGTTTATTATTATTATTATAGTTGAAATTTTTTTACAAGCACAGAAAGAAAACATTTTTAAAACAAAAAAAGAAATATTTTTTAAAAAACTGATACGATACATGTAAGTAATATATATATCATGCGGTCATGCAGCTTCCCCGTTGGCTGGAAGCCTGTAGAAATATTCCTTTCTAGCATAATTATTCTCATTTAAAAATAATAGTTCGAAAAAATGATTACCCTATAGAAAAAATATCAATGTTATTACTAGTATACTTGCTTCAAACTACGTGGAAATTTTCTAATCAAGAGAACATCATAAAAAAACTGAAAGAAAAAAAAAATCCTTACTTAATACTGGAACAAATTTCAAGGTTGCGAATTGCTTTTTAATAATTGTTTGATGAATCCGCAAAAAGCATACAACGAAAAAGGGTTTAGTTTTGTAAACTTCTGCTTTAACTTTTAACCGTAAAATGATAGCTTAATTTGCAAGAAATTGTAATTACATGAGTCTAGTTTTCGCTCCAAAAATGTCTGTTTTATTTCAGTGTAATTTCAGTGTAATACTTCAAATAAAACTTAAAAAAAACAAACAGTTATTGTTATTCATACAGTACAATTAATTTGTGATTTTATATGATACGATAATCGAAGATTTAAATAAGATTTTGTATAATATGAAAACGTAGCACAAATCAAAGTAATTGCTTTAAAAATATATTGTCACTATATAATCAACGTTTTTAGCAGAATAGGTTGCTATACGACTTTATTTGTTGTTTAAAATAACAGACGTCAATTTAATTGGAAGGAAATATACTTAATTGCGAGTTTATTCATCTCCCATGGAAGTAATTGTTCACATATTCAGCTTCAACTTGAAAACTATTTGTAAATGTTCAGGAAATTAAAAAGAACTTTTTTACTTGAACGCCACAGAAATTTTTAAACTACCGAAATAGTTCAAAGAGCTTTGTTATAATTGATTTGTATGTAAGACGACTAGATCTTATTAATGAGCAATATGCATGTGTTCAAGCTTTCACGAATGCAAAGCCAAAAAGAAATATGCAAAAAATCCTAATGAAGTCCGGTTTTATGGATTCCACTTCAATTCAAATGCAACAATAGGTCTCATTAGCATGCTTTCACGGAAGTACTGGTTTCAATATGTTGCTGCTAAACTAAAACTGGAAATTATGCTGTTTGATGTTTTATGAAGAAAATCAACAAAAAAGCTTAATTGGTACCTTCTTCAGGAAAAGCATTTTTCATGTCTCGTTTGAACTAGCAATTCAGAATTTCAACATATTTTATCAAGTAAATGTTACTTGAAGTTGCAGTGTTTATTTGTTAGACTAAAAAAATGCAGTATGAAAGCTGTTGTGCTATTTTCCTTCTCATATAAGATATTAATTATTATAACGAAAAAAGGTAATTTGCTTTGAATCATTTCACGCTTTATGAAGTGAAAAAATACTATACCCTAAAAACCCTTTCATAATTACCCACATTAGAAAAATTTGTTGACAACTAAATTATAAATTAATAACGGGACATCTTCTTAAAAGGTTCATCAGTGAAAAAAGCTTTTGATCCTCAAATGATTTTTTAAACAGCTAAAATGTTTACATTTGAAATATTCCGAATATTAAATAATGAGCTGCTTACATAAAAGGCTTTGTCCCCCTGTGTCTGCAATTTTCAAACGTATCTATCGCTACGTAAGTACAAAATTCGAATTTTGGTACTCACGCAGTTCAAAAAGTCGAACTATGTCCTTGAAAGATATCTTCTCTACCTCGGCCTAAAATTTTTTTATTAAATTATCGCATTGTTTTAAATTTGTCTTTAGTTCCGAAGTCCGCCATCTTGACCGTACACATGAGCAAATGTCACAACGCTGTGACGAAAATACTGTTAGCCGCGAGCGGCTTTTTTTGACATATTCCCTCTTATTATTGCTTAACTTTCACTTTCACTCTCACTCTCACTTCCACTCATCATAAAAATCCCGGGTTGAAGCTATGCTTTCTATTTCACACGCTCGTGATATTTTCGTGCTGCAGTGTTCAAAAGCAGTGCACCAAACAATTTCAGAACAATCCGTTCATCATTCAAGAAATTTTATCGATTTTCTTATTTTTAATATTAGATGAGAGTAAGAACCCACTTTTAGTGTAACAAAATATTTTTTTTCAACTATTTGCAAAGGAAAAAAAACTCTTCGAAAACTCAACGATCTCCGCACTCTTCGGTCGGAGATCGTTGAGGAGTTAAAATTCTGCAGGAGGTCATGTAGGGTCAGTTGGGGTAATTGTAAACGCTTTTTCAATGTTTTAACTTCCCTACCTCTTGAATCAATTCAGAGACAAAATTGTGAGTATTATAGCCACTACTGTACTTCTTGTGAGTAAATGTGTACAAAAATTTTGACTTTATGACTATTTTTTAGCGAATGAGCTCGTGTTTACAATTACCCCAGTGTGTTTACAATTACCCCAGAGATCTGGGGTAATTGTAAACAGTGATTTATTCTCGAATAAGGCTGATGCAAATTGGTAAATTGCTTCATACACAGTCTGCTTGAAGGCTTAAGAAGTTCCGGAGCAATGGTTCTCAATCTGTGGCCAAAAGGTCGCATGTGGTCCGCTGAGTTATGTTATGAGTCGGCTGAGATCATTTAACGAGAAATATCTTGTGAAAAATCAAGTAATGCGACAAATTTATGTAAAATTTGTCCAACAGTGGATCAGTCGGTTAAGCTTAGATCCCACAGAACATCGAAAGTGAAGCACAACTGGCCGTGGTCAACGCTTGGGAGTGTGACCATCAGCCGCGGCTGATTATTCTGATACCGAGTGCGCTAAAGGGAGCTGTGCACGTAAAATACATCGTCGCTTCAAATGTAAACCAAGTTAGAAATAATTTCCGCTGATGGACCCACCTAGGTGACGATATCTCATCTGGGAGCTGGTTAAAAATCATTAAGCTCCTCTGAGCCAAGTGTACTTCATTCTAGCGGAGCTTAATGATAATCAGTAGGAGTTTTCTTAATTCATGGTCTCCTTGCAAAGGGGGCCTAGATTTCCAAGTGGCATTAGCAACAACAACAACAGTTATGTAAAATAGACACAAAAGTGTAATTTACATCAAAATATAATACTTGTTGTCCCCCCAGAATATTGGAAATAGGATAAATTTAAGTGTTTACAATTACCCCAGAGTACGAAATATATGGGGTAATTGTAAACACCTGACTTACACATGAAAAACAACAGGGAGGATGAAATTCATAACTAAATGCTTTTAGCAATATTTCATATGACAAATAAAAATTGTTGAAACCACTTACATCGCTTTTGCAGATGAGCTGGAGACGAAAATGTAAGATCACTAAATTTTGTTAAACAACTTTTTTCACTGTGTCATTTTCAAACAATGGTGACGCCTCCACAAATGTTTCGAAACTTACAAAACTCTTTCAGTGTCTTCCCTATGGTGCCAATTCATCACACACCAGCAGTTAAGTTTTAAAAACCACCACAAGGGTAGTTATGAAGCTTGTTTACAATTACCCCATGTTTACAATTACCCCAACTGACCCTTATATGAATTTTTTTTAGAAACTATCTAGGCGCGTGCAAAGCCATACGGGTACTGCAAGTTAAAATATATAAACTAAAAATTATGGTTGTACTTTAATGAACTAGGTGAAAAGGGCAGCATTATTGGCGAGTAAAAAAGAATCAGAAATCTAGCCAACCAGCAAAAGGTTTAAAAACTTGCGTAACAAAGCTTAAAACTCAAGTTTTTTCCATATCAAAACCGTTATCGAAGTGAACATTTGAAGATCTTATCATGAAGAAAAGGCTCACTTAATCCGAGTCATGGTTTTAATAACCGGATTTTATAAAAGATCTTTTAACATTAAACAAACAGTTTCTTTTAATTGGCTCTTTTAAATCTGGCTTCTTGGTGAAGCAAAACTAGCTATTACAGCGTTCGATTGTATACATAGTTTGTACGAAAAAAGTTCTTAAAAATGTGTGTGGTAAAATACGAGTAAAACTAATAATGAACGAAAGTAAAACAGAAATAATCATTAACATCATTTATGAAATGAATAAATAAATGAAAAACTTGGAACAAGAGAGGCTATTTTTTTTGAACTGCTCTGCTCCGACTTCCAAGTACTTGCCTCCGCTATGTGCTCCGATTAGTTTGAAAAGAAATCATATTATTTTTCTCCCTTTTTTAGTTTGTTTATTCATAGGTATATCACAGAGTAATCATAAACAAGAGGGTCAACTCTCAAGCCGTTTTGTAGTGTCGATTTCACTAGCGCACCCACGGGGAAAAACATGAACTAAATTACGTTCGGAAAAAAGAGTTCATGAAGAGCTCGTATTGAAGTTCAACTCATGTCTCCTCTACGACGATATTATCTTTGTTATGAAAGGAAATTGCATATTTCTTCAGAATCGGTTCGCTCATTTACTGCTTCGCGTATAGTTCTTTCAGATTGAATTATTTTTGCACAATTCCTTTCATAACAAAGATAATATCGTCGTAGAGGAGACATGAGTTGAACTTCAATACGAGCTCTTCATGAACTCTTTTTTCCGAACGTAATTTAGTTCATGTTTCTAAATACCATATAAAATATGGTATTTAGAAAGGATTACTTTTTAAAATAATATCTAACTTACGAATTTCTTGATACCAAATACATTTAACTGAACTTATTTAGAACATGTTCTACATTTTCATTTTTATCTGTTGACAATTAATGCTTAATTTGTTTATCATTTTTATATTGGACTTTATTTAACAGGATATATTTTATGGATTTTTATAATTGTTCACATTGTCTTACTACATAGAGAGTTTAAATAAAGATTTTTTATGTATATTGTTTTATGATTAAACTTCTGCTCCAATTTTTGGTTTTTCCGATTCAGGGGGTTGGCGATACTTTTTTTTTTTTTTGCTAAATCAATTTGTTTAGTTTGTGGAGTTTGTTTTTGTGAAAAATATTTAAACATCGCCAACGGCAACCTAAAAATGATATAGTAGATTGATTTGGCTAAAAATAATAATAATAATAACCATCGCCAGCCCCCCCCCCCCGAAACGGAAAAGTACCCGATTTGTTAGATCTTTTTGTGTGATATTTAATGTCATTTTTAATTCAAAAAGAACAATAAGTACTTTGAATAAAACAAGATGGTAATCTTAAAACTATTCTGAGATTCATGCAAAGGTATAGGTTTAAGAAGTATAGAATAAAAGATTGTATCAACGAAATTAAAAAGAAACCGAGTCAACAAATATAATGCTAGGCGAAGTAAAAACGAGAAAAGGGCAAACAAATATTTAGAATTCTGAAATAGATTAATATGTTTTTAAAGTGTTATTTTAATTATGAATGTGATACGAAACATCAGTGTGAAATACATCTTACTTGCAGTTTAATTCTATAAAAGGGGGGGGGGGGAGAAAAGGGAAGAGTATTTTGAAATCAATTTTTAAAAACATGTCGGTTAGAAAATTAAAGTCGTTAGTAGAAATGGCATTTTATTTATACGAAGCAAAATTTCAAAGTAATAGAAGCAGTTTTCCAAAACCGTCCAGTTTAACAAAAATTACTGACAATTATTCAAATAAAAGAAATGAATAATGGTTATAGGGTTGACGTCAATAACCGTAATTGCCAAGAATGGGGAGTGACAACAATTAAAGTAACAGCAAAACCGTCAAAAGAAGTTCCTGTTTTTCTCCGTGGGGGCGCTGAACGCAGTTTTTGACTACAAGAAATTATTATGATTACTCTGTGAGGTATATATGAGGCGGGGAGAAGCAAAGGGAGGTAGGTGAAAAAAGTATCTCTTTTTGAGTAAAACTCGTTCGAAGTATAATTCCTATATTAAATTCTAGAGGTTCTTCATATATAGTTTTTTAATTATTTTTGAGTCCTATATGTATGTGTTAGTTTAACTATAAATTTTAAACTGTTTCTGATAATTAGATTTGGCGTAGGATTTTTCTAAATAGTAGCTTATTTTTACTTACTCCCCTTTGCCACCAAATGAAAAACGTGTCTTGTTCACTTTGCTAATTTACACAGCTATAAAGATAGTTAGTTAGTGTAAAGATAGTTAGTTAGTTAGTGTAAAGATAGTTAGTTAGTTAGTGTAAAGATAGTTAGTTAGTTAGTGTAATGATAGTTAGTTAGTATCACAGAGTAATCATAAACCAGAGGGTCAACTCTCAAGCCGTTTTGTAGTGTCGATTTCACTAGCCCACCACGGGGAAAAACATGAACTAAATTACAAGAGTTCGCATTGAAGTTTAACTCATGTCTCCTCTACGACGATATTATCTTTGTTTTGAAAGGAAATTGCATATTTCTTCAGAATCAGTTCGATCATTTGCAGATTTGCGTAGTTCTTTCAGATTGAATAATTTTTGCAATTTCATTATTTTTGTTCGTCCTTTTCTGGAATATTTTTCAACGCTGAACTTTATTTATGGTATTTAGAAAGGATTACTTTTTAAAATAATATCTAACTTAAGAATTTCTTGATACCAAATAAATTTAACTGAACTTATTTAGAACATGTTCTACATTTTAATTTTTATCTGTTGAAAACTAATGCTTGATTTATTTATCTTTTTTATATTGGACTTTATTTAACAGGATATACTTTATTGATTTTTATAATTGTGCACTTTGTCTTACTACATAGAGAGTTAAATAAAGATTTTTTTATTTATATTGTTTTATGATTAAACTTCGGCTCCAATTTTTGGTTTTTCCGATTCAGGGGGCTGGCGATAGTTTTTTTTTGCTAAATCAATTTGCTTAGTTTGTGGAGTTAGTTTTTGCGAAAAATATTTAAACATCGCCAACGGCAACCCAAAAATGATATAGGATTGATTTGGCAAAAAATAATAACCATCGCCAGTCCCCCCGAAACGGAAAAGTACCCGATTTGTTACATCTTTTTGTATGATATTTAATATCATTTTCAATCAAAAAGAAAAGTAAATACGTTGAATAAAACAAGATGGTAATCTTAAAAACTATTCTGAGATTCATGCAAAGATATAGGCTTTAGAAGTATAGAATAAAAGACTGTATTAACGAAATTAAAAGAAACCGAGTCAACAAATATAATGCTATAGGCGAAGTAAAAACGAGAAAAGGGCAAACAAATATTTAGAATTCTAAAATTGATTAATATGTTTTGAAAGTGTTATTTTAAGTATGACTGGTGATACGAAACATCGGTGTGAAATAATCTTACTTGCTGTTTAATTCTATAAAAGGGGGAGGGAAAAAAGGAAATAGTATTTTGAAATCAATTTTTAAAAAAATGTCGGTTAGAAAATTAAAGCCTTTAGTAGAAATGACATTTTATTTATACGAAGCAAAATTTCAAAGTAATAGAATGAGTTTTCCAAAACTGATAAAAAATACTGACAATTATTCAAATAAAAGAAATGAGTAATGGTTATAGGGTTGACGTCAATAACCGTAATTGCCAAGAATGGGGAGTGACAACAATTAAAGTAACAGCAAATCCGTCAAAAGAAGTTCCTGTTTTTCTCCGTGGGGGCGCTGAACGCAGTTTTTGACTACATAGGAATTAACATTAAGATGTGTCTCTGGTTTATGATTACTCTGTGGTTAGTATAAACTTTATTAAAAACTGCATAATATAAATTTCGAATAATTATATTTATCAACAAACTAAAAACGATTGCCTTTAGACAAATTGCAGAAAACAAAGCAAGACAAAAATAAAATCTGCAGACGATTTAACCCTTGTTTTTCTTATTATTATTCAACAATTCAGAATCCTTTTCCTATTTTTTTTCTCCTTCTCCGCTTTAAATTTCGTAAATAGACCATCTGCATTGCGTATTTAAACTAACTGCAAAACCAAATAATTTTATTTAGAGGCAAACGGATGTAAGTGCACTTGCATCCGTTTGCCACCAAACTGCATGCAGATTTTATTAAGTAATTTTTTTAAACCACGCTTTTTTGCAGTATCTGTCAAAGTTACCACTAAAATCTCTTTCCCACAAAACAGAAGGGTGTTTAATTTATCATTTGCACTAGCTATCTCAAAATTTTCATTTTGGTCCCTTACACCCCTTTGCTTTTACATGCACGTATGCGCAATTTGTACATGGTGGGTCTTTAGTGGGTCGGGTATCGAACACCCAATCTTTCGGTTGGAAGTTTTACATCCTAACCGTTAGGCTACAACGACCTCACCTTTTATGAATGAGGCGTTTGCTTGCGGTGAAGCAAACCCCCCTCATTCATTTGTAAGGGTTCATTCATAAATGATGTCACGCTTCAAAGGGGAAGGGGGGCTCGAGAAATTGTGAGTTTTTGACAAGGTTTCTCTGTGGTGAAACACATTTTGGTTTCTATTAAAACACGTAGAATCAGCACATTAAATTTATTTATAAGGTTTTTGATTTTCATACTTTAATTCTAAAGTTTCAGTGATCATTTTGTATCGTAAACACTGATGCTGATTAAGGTTTGAATGTACTTCTTTTAAAAAGGTTTAATAGGAAATTTTCTTAGGTATTTACACTTTTAAGACAAAATTGCGTGGGTCATTTTTTTCAGAATTCGAACGATTATTATATTTTACTGTTCTATATTAATTATATTTTGTGTTGTAAACCATAACCGCATTTTATAAATTAAATACACATGTAATCATTATTATTATTATGCTCACAAATGTTAATTAAAAGTTCAAAAATAAAATTAAAAACTGATCTTTAACGCAGTGCTTTCTTTCTGAACTGCAAGTACATATGCTTATGTAACGTAGCGTGACATATGACAAAGGGGGGGGGGGAGGAGGGGAATGATGAAGTCTGACATTTTGGAACCTAGGGGGGAGAGGGCCAAATATATTGAAAAAAAGTGTGACGTCATTTTTGAATGGTCCTTAAGTTTACAAATGTTGTAATTCAAATTATTTAAAAAAGTACAGTGGCGCACAACCCATCTTTTTGATGTGGCTCCGCTGTTCGAGCGAAATCTCGTTGCCCCACCGTCTGTTCCACATGCCTAAAAAAGAACAACAGTTTGTGATAACTGAACAGTTAAGTTATATACACAGAAAAAATAAAGATAATTAACTATATCAAACCCGTTAATCATTAGCTCCAAAGTACAAATCTTGACAGAAAAAAAAAAAAATCCGTCGATTTCTGCTTAGAGAATGCTTCATGTGAAGAAGATTAAATAAAAAAACTGTGCTATAATGTAGTTCACCCGAACATTGACAGAATACTAATTGGTCAAAGTGAAACTGATTTGAGCAATAGAAACACTTTTATTCACCTACTACTTGTAAGTAACCGTAATGTGGGAAAACCATTCGTTAATCCAAAAATAAGGAGAAAGAAAAAACATAGTACTAAGTTTTTATTGCAACGAATACCGAACCACTGCTCCGCATAAAATGGCAGCTGATAACATTTTGGCAGCTGTATTTTTTTTTAGATTACGTGGTGAGAAAATTTCTCATTTTCTTCAGTACGTGGTCAGCATTTCTCTGGATTCTCCCGTTCAGATAATTTTTTAAATTTTTAAACATTTTAATGCTTAAAAATATGATGAACATGCTGTGCTTTTAAATAGGGCTTTTTTCAGATTAAAATAAATTAAATAATTTCAGAATTAAAAGGAAGGATTTACATAAAGTGTTGCGCACAAGAACATATTTCTTTTACCATTTTCTTCAACGATGTTCATGTTTAGAATACTGAGTGTTTATTAATAAGTTTTTGCTGTTAAACTTTAAATATTGCGGGATAGAATAATTCCACATATGTTTTGAGGCTTTTCGTTCGGATCTTTCTTGCTCACGTACTACATTTAGGTAGTTTTTATTACATTTCTGCTTTTGAATAAAAGTTTTTATGCTAAACACTCTCAATAAAAAATTGTTAACTCAGAAACAAAGAATGATATTTTCAACCTTTCCTTCTGGATACTAACAAAACATTTGTGAATGACTCAGAACTTTTAATTTACATTTTAAAAAATCTAAAACAATTGTGAATATAAAGATTATCAAAATTCAGACAAAAAACTAATTTGTTGCCGGCCAACGAGTCATGGTTTTGTCAGCAATTCTTCTATTTTTTCAAGAACTCTGGAATCAGATATTTACTTTAGATGCTCAGAAACCATTTTCTTTAGAAACTTGATATATTGTGATGTATTTTTACATTTTGTGCTGTGGTAGTTTTTCACTCATTTTATCCCTGTTCTTGACCTAACATTTCTTCTTCGAAATCAGGTTGACCTAAAGAGCGTGCTGAAATCTTGATATTGGTTTTCAATTCTTCCATATCTAAATAATACATAAAAGAATATTAAATGCGTAAAATTATTTTTTAGTACAAAAATTTCAAATGACCTTCAAGTTTTCTTACTTTCTGATGCGTGGGAAAGTATTGTATTCGTGCAAATTTTGAAGGACTGGTTCTTTCAAGATGTGCTGGGTTTAACCATTTCTCGACTATGTCTTTCGTTCTGTATATGGATACGCTCCATATAAAATGTTGATATTCGTATATGGATACGAATGCACTATAATTGATAAAAAGAGTGACAGAGGGAGAGATTTGGGGGGGGGGGGGAGGAGCGGGTTAATTTTTTTTTTTTTTTTTTTGAGAAAAAGAATTTTGTGAAATGGGAGCAAAACGGCCCAAACCTCGCCTGGAATGGTCCCTGCAAGGATAATTGTAGATAGATTCGAAGGATAATAAGAAGTTATTATGGAAAAAAATTGAACAAAGGCATTGGCCCACAAGACACTGTCTGACCAAGCAATGGCGCTGATCAGTGATCATGTATGTTTTCAATTAATCGAGATTTATTTTTTGAAACTTCGGCGGTACAGTCGTTCAGGGTAAGAATAAACAAGTTTGCAACAATATGTACAGATAATTGTACAGTAATTCTGAAGGCACCCCGCAGAAGCTAGATTTCAGTGCTGTTAGAAATTGTTGAAACCCTTAAAATTGTTGAAATTCTTGAAGTTGTTCTATGCATTACTATAAATTACAGAAATCCCATAATGTGAAATAAAAAATAATAAATATTTAGAAATTTTACTGTTTTGGTTCAAAGTTGCTCAACAATAATACTTTTATTAAAGTAATTATCTTTAAAACAACATTTCTGTCGTGATTCAGTTACCCTAAATGGAAGGATACCTTTAAAACAGGTTAATACCCGGTTGAAAGGGATCCTTCCATTTAGAGTTAAATACATTTTAAATGGTTTTCAAAATCATGATTTCTTAATTTTTTGGGACTAGACAATACTTTGCAAGTTATTCTTTAGTTTTATGCCAGTAAATACAATAACACGATTCAAATATGAGTGATGCAATTAAAAATTAAGAAATTGTAGACGTACGTTACTCTGATTAACTGTAATTCAGCTTCAAAAACTGAAAATCCTTGACGATATGCAATTACTTTAGGAAGAAAACCAGAATCCAGAAAAAAAAATAACTTTTAAAATCAAAGGAAAAATATAATAAAATATCTTCCTATAAAAATTTATGCTAAGATTATTTTCCCACGGAATTTATTAACAAGTCGTAACTATGCCTGAAAGAAAATTAACCTTAATGTTAGCTAATCAAATAAACTCTTACGAAAACGTCTAGCATTAAAAGTAAAATTAACTTCATAGGATAAGGTTTAACTGAATATTTATGACCTTGTTGGGCACGTGAAAAGTAATTTACCTGTGTAATAACTCTTGTTTCGTCCACGAAATATAAATTACTGGCTCATTAATGAATAATTTAGACACTCTTGGTATCCCAAATTTTATGAGACACTCGGGAGCTTTAACTGAATATTGTATTTAACGCACCGTACATTTTTTTAAAGATACGTTATCAATTTTTTTCTTTGTTTCGTTGGTTATAAACAGTTTCTTGATATCTAGATATAGAAGTTGATATTTTTCTTTTTATTATATTTATTAATAGGATACTTATGGATGTGTTAAAAGTATTGTAACATTTTTATTTTACCTAAAAACAAGGAAACAAAATATTCCAACTGGCCTAAATCGGGAGCGGAACCACGGGAATGGGAGAGGGGATCACACCGGCAGAACCCTGGGTTTTCCATTGTTTTTAACCACTTGAAGCACGAGTTTTTTCTTCTGAAAAACTATTATAGTGTAAGTTATTCTATGCAATTTCAGGTTGTTGGGGGTTGCTAGGGAGCGGGGGTGTTGTAACATTTACATATAAAAGAAGCATTATACAAACAAAGTGTAAACGGATCTCAGACTGGCATTAAACATAAAATAACGCCCGGGGAATGGGTAAATTTTCTGGCAACTTTTGTCCGTGTCAGACACGGGCAAATGCGTTAAAGGGTTGAGCAATATTCTCATTGACCTCCTCGTGGTGCACACTGGGTCACGCTAAATCCCTACCGATCTGCTTTCGGTGGATGTTAGTCTCTCTTTCTAGTGAGACTGCGGCACCGGGACAGTAAAGCAGGTAGGCCAAGCTCGCCAATCCGGTCCCTATGGCCGGTTCTGATTGTTAAGTGTATAAGAGTTTTTGGAAGGAACGAGTAGAGCTGCGTTCCGTACGCCTCGGTGTAGTCTATGAAGGCCCTTGATGCTACATACAGTATTACGTAGTTAGCGGATGATACCCCCTTTCCCCTTGAAAAAAATTCTGGTTGCTCAACTGCCCTATCAACATCATTCTACGCATCACAGCATAGCTCTAAAAACTACAGTGGTGTTTGTATGGTTTTTCTACCTTCACAGACTCGATCTTTCTAGTCCATTATCGTGTTTTTTACAAAGTACATGCGGCTCCACAGAAGGCACCGAGTTACAGATTTGATTTCTCTTTTGCTGCCACTGTGCGACCACTCATTTTGCTGTTATATTAACAACAGAGCTAATTAGTTCAAATTACATTAATATTTTAAAATGTAGTACAGATCCTCAAAGCAATGTAATTTAAAATAGATAGCGATCAGTTTTATACATATAATTATTTATTCAACAGTAAATTATGTGCTTATATGGGCAACAAACATGAAAGAATAAATCGTTTCCCTATCGCTCATTCATTTCGGACAATATGTACGGAAAACAACTAATGCCGGCTAGTATATAAAAATAAGACGATACATAAGGGAAAAAAGATGGTATAGGTCGAGGCTCTACGGGACCGTCCATACATGATGTCATGCTTTTTCCCCGTCCCAACTCCCCCCTTTGTCACAAAATGCCACACTTCAAAATACCCCCACAACCCGCTTTGTCACATGCCACGTTATGTTGCCTAAGCATAATGTGACACTTCTTGTTACCCCTCTCCTCCCCTTGTCACAATTTCACGAACCCCCCCCCCCTCGAAGCGTGACATATCATTAATGATCCTTACAGTACCTTATAGTCATTAGCTCCATACGAAAGCAATCCTAAAGCCTCGGCTAACAGGTAGGGGTCTGGTGGAGATAGGTACTTTATAAGCGTCCATTGTTTTAGTTAGTTATAAGGTGTGGGAACTAGCAGCACTACGATTTCAGCAGCAAAACAAAAATAAAAGATATATTTGGGGTGGGAGGGAGGAAACATAGTGGTGTTCGTAAAGTGATTAATATTTTGAGAGAAACGGCATTTTGCATTATGGTTTTAATGTTACGGTATTGAATAAAAAAATTAATAGCGCTATATTTTAACAGATTTATTGAAATATTACTATATTATACTCTAGTGTTTTGAAATATTACGCATAGTTTACTGTAATTGAAGGTGGATGACATCCCAGTATGGAAAATTGAATTAATTACATAAAAAAGAAGACTTGCACCAGTATGATTCTCATCCCATGATATATATAAATTTTTAGAGTCTAAACAAAATTTATTTAATGAATGTGTATACACTAACGAAATTTAATTTAAACGATAATAACTTCTAAAATAATCACCGCTGAAAGTAGAAGAATTTATATATAAAATGCACATAATAAAATACAAATATTATTTCGTTCAAATTATTCTGATGCTGGTAAAAGATATTATGCATGAGTGCAGGAAACAATGACTAATAGATGCTTACTGGCATATTTTTATGAAAAATTGATTTTTGAGTACAAAAAAGAAGAAAAAAAAAAGCATCCGGCTGTGAATGTCAAATATCTTTACGTACATTCCTAAGTTTATGATTTCTAAAAACTGTCTTAAAATCGTAAAAGTACTTACCCAAAGGTTTCTGAAAAATCCAATGTGAGAGAAAAGTTTTTTATTTGACTTTTTTACATCGACCCTAGGATGATAAACTGGAAAGAAGTTTTCAGTAAATCAATTACATGCTACAAAATCGCGCTGAACAAAATAAATACATAACACGAATTCCGTTTTACTCTTTTGAGTACGAAAGAATGCAGAACTAAAATAATGTTTTTCTTTGGAAGCATTTCGAATTCCTCTTTACGCTGAAATAAACAATTCCTTAAAAGGAAATACAGAAAACCTCCTCGAGATCGTATTGAAGAACTTCTGTCTTCTGGCCTTTTGTTTTTCTTTTTAAATGAGGATATTTTTTTGCTGAAATTCTAAGAATTGAAAACCTTAAAATGAATGCAAGTGATTAAAATACAATTTTTCAACATAAAAAGATTCTTTAATTAAATCTTAAAATTCTTTAATCGTTATACATTACCGTTTTTTTATTAAAATTTTCGCTGAAATTTTTTTTTTCAGAATTATGATTAGTTATTGCTTGTTTAACATTATTTATAACAATTAGCTTTTTTTAGCTTATTTTACTGTTTCAACCTGTATAACTTTCTGTTTTCAACATATTCTTTCTTAAACCTACTGTTATGCTACTTTTATTTAAATGTCTGGGCCGTGGTACCCTAGCGGTTAGAATGTCGTGCTTCGCATCGGAGGATCTCGGGTTCGATACCCGAGCCGCTGAAGACCCACCATATACACATACGTGCATGTAAAATCCGTGGACCCTGAAGTCCCGAGGCAGTTCCAGGGTACCGTTGGGTGGAGATTTTCCTTTCCCTTCACCCATAGGTCTAAAAAGGAAGGTGGCGTATTAGTGGTGGCGTCATCTGGAGTCATCCAAGTACATTACGAGCAAAGTCGTACTTCCACCATTTGTGCTCATCTTGAAACGGAAGGCGTTTCCTTCTGCCTTAATTCCTAGTCGATTCGACGAAAGGGAGCTTGGATATCCAAGTAGCATAAGCAACAACAACAATTTAAATGTCTTTGAGCATTGATGACATACATGCCGCTCATGGGCTGCAATAGCGGCACAACTCAAAAAATCATGTTTTGAGATAAGTGGGTTTGAAATTTTCATTGCTAGGGAAAATGCATAAGAAATGCTTTAGTTTGCTGCCATCTTACGGCCTAATATTGAATTATGAGTTATGCTAGTATAGCTGCTGAAACGAATGTGTATTTTTATATTACATCTGTTCTTAGTCCAAAAACGCGTGTTTTTTGAGTTGTGCCACTATTGCAGCCCATGAGCGATATTTTATGTATCATCAAGCTTCATGCACCTGGTGTACCCGTACCGCGCATGCTCCTTCATATAACTTGGGGATTTTAGTCTTCGAAGACTCAGTCTGGCTGTGCATAGCATACTAGAAGGATTGAGGAGATTATAGCTTTTAGAGGGAAAAAGGCGGGTTATATTTTAAGTTAAAAATAAATTTATTAATAGAAAATAATTAAAAAAAGTCACTTATGTTAATGTAGGTAAACATGAACATTTATATTAATTTAGATAAACATGTTTAGTGAAACTTGGAAAGATGCAATGAATACTAAAGAAAAAAAATGAATGTTCGTCTCCCTAATTATATTAACTCAAGTTACACAACACATTTTTTGCGAAAAACGCATTTAATAATTAAAACTCTTCTGCGTAAAGGATTGTCACGAGTTATGTGAAAATCAAAACAAAAAACTTTTCATGTTGTCGTTTAAAATAGAAACGGTTAACATTTCTCACTAGCTATTTATCCAAGGGACCGTTCATAAATGACGTCATGCTTTTTTCCCATAAATTTGACACCCCTCCCCCCTTTGTCCCAATATGTCACACTTCAGCGGACTCCCCTCCCCCCTTGTCACATGTCACGCTATGTTGCATAATGCAGGGTGTCACACGTTTTGTTACCCCCTCCCCTCCCCTTGTCACACTTTGTCACAATTTCACGAACCCCCCCCCCCTTGAAGCGTGACATCATTTATGAATGATCCCCAAAGTAAGGACACTATGCATATGAGCCGACGTATCAGGCATTTTGGGTTAGATTTTGCATCGTTGAAAAGCTAGAATTGCCTCAGGAAAGTGCCTGGCAATTACCAAATCTCACTAGTTTGGTGGAAATATAGGAGAGAATGAAACATCACCAAAATGCGATACATGGCAAAAAGGGCAACTACGCAGAACACGTACTCGGATCTAAAATGTCGGATGAGTCGGTTCGTCTATTGAGGGCTTAGAAAAGCCATTTAGTATACCGACTACATTATTGGGTTGCGACGTCTATCGAATAGTCTTTCTGTCGTTACAAGCATTTGGTTTAAACACGTAAAAGATCATGGTTATTTTTAATTTTAGAAGAAAGGATGTCCTTTTTGACAAACTTCACGCTTGTAGAATACCTCTTAAAGCTCCAAATTCGGTGAATAATAAATCCAGAATAAACGACACATTATACCTAATTAAAACACTTTAATGTTTTAATACCCCCTTTATTTGTCGTCTTTCATAGTAATTTTTATACATACATATATATTACCTTACATAAGAAGCCGTCAACAATAAATCACATTCCGAAGCAGCTATGAATGTATAAGAATTTTCTTAATGCCTCAATAATTTCTGAAGGTTAGTTCCGATACTTTATCAAAGGAAGTTTTGATATTTTATCTCTATCATGCAACACACAACACAGTGAATCGATAAAATTTCATTACTGTGTAGCTGAAAACATATGGTATACAACTGATCGTAGCGAAATGAAACAACTGATAAGTAAACGTAATTACGGCGATTCGAGAAGTCACATTTCAAAAATTTATTTACACAAGCAAATAATTATTTCATTGATATCAAGAGCTGAATTGGATTCTGATTTATCATTTTAAATGACAATATTAGAAATGGATGATGCAATGGAAGTATAAACTTAGTACTAAAAATGAACTATTGAAGACGGTTAAAAAATACCCATGGAGACAAGAAAGTATTTCAAGACATATATGTTTTCTAGATGAATGTGATATATTTTATTTAATGTTTCTGATTTATAAATTGTCTTATATATTTATTTAATATTTGAAATGTTTGTTTAATTACTTCAACTTTCGCAATATTTCCTTACTTCTACTTTTACTTCTGCTTCGAAGGACGATAGCAGCAGTAACGTTACATCCAGTAGCGTCACTACATGGGGACAGAGAGGGGTCCGTCCCAAGGGACGTCCTTTGGGGCCTGGTAGCGCAGCACGGCAGCGAGCGCAGCAGATTTATCTTAAAGCTTGCAGATTAATTAGCCCACCTACAATTTTTTTTAATACCAGTTAGTTTTTTACTACTACGACCCTTAGTTAAGTATTAATGATTCAGATAAATGTTTACCCTGTTTTCACTAACTTATATAATAAGTAATTTTCAACTGTATTGTATTGTCTTTAGTTCATTTTCTCTTAGCTTGCATTAATTGCGTGTCATTTTTAGATTTTATTAATTTATTTATAAATTGAATAATTATAATTTTTATGTGTCTGCATGCATTACTGTTATATGTCAACTATTTTAAAATGCATAGTTTGCTTTTTTTATGATTGTAAATTTGGTTCCACATCATTTGGTGCCACAGATAAATTTTGGCTTCTGAAACTCGTGCTGCAGATTGATACAGAAAATTCTGCTACTGGGCTTTGGGGGTGTTGAGGAGCGAAATCTAAACTGAGTTAAAGGGTTTTTGAAAAGTGCCTATACTTGACCTACTTTTTTTACTGGTGTTATTTCAACGCATCATTACTGAATATAAATGTACAGTAGAGCCTCAATTATCCGAGGTAATGTGGAGCGAAGGTAATCGAAAACTCGGATAACACAGACTCTGTCCAAATCGAGAGGGAAACATGGGTTGATATGAATGAAAATGTCGTCAAAGACCTAAAAAAGCATTTACTGTACATATTACGAAATTAAAAAAATGACGTTACATACATACAAATATGTAATTTTATATGTACGCATCAGTTCATCGATAGAGTACATGTTCCAGTTAAAGTTGTCTCTTGAAGAAGTCTATATATAGATAGTATATATCGCTTATAGAAATGAACAGTGTCATATCTGCAAAAAATCGTTTTTTAGCCTACTTTCCCGTAAAAATAAAAAATAATAATAATAAAGCATGAAAGAAGGCTTAATGTATCGTGAAAATATCGTTAGAAATCAAGAAAAGTCAAAAATAAGTTAAGAAATTAAATAAAGATTGAAAAATAAAAAATTTGAAAGTAGGGTTTTGAGATGGGGAAAAAGTGTGTCGGTCGGTCTGTCTGTCGGTCTGTCCCCCCCTAATAACTTTTGAACGAATTGTCCGATTCGAAAAATTCTTTTTGCATTCGAAAGATCTCGGGGAGGACATCTCATTTCCATATTTTACTTTTTGATTTGAACAATTTTTTGTTCAATTTTGAACAGTTCAAAAAATGTGAACATTAGCGCCTATGGGCGAAAATGAAGCAAGTTATGTAAACTTTGGGTACAAGATCCAAGTTCCCATGAACAAGCTCACTGGAAGAAGTTCTTTGAGTGAAATATTGATTTGAACAATTTTTGTTCATTTTTGAACAGTTCAAAAAAAATTAACATACCGCATACGGGGAAATTTCAATCCTATATAATTTCTGATCTAACAGACCGATTTGCTTAGAACAAACTTTATCGGAAAGCTCTTATGACGTAGAACATGTACAAATAGAAAGTTCATCCAGAACTAAGGAGCCTATTTTCCTTTGAAATTTTTTGATCGGGATTTTCAAGAATATTTTTGAATCAATGAATGATTAAATGAATAAGCAAAAGAATGAATGAATAAATGAGTGACTAGATACATGAATGACTTAATAAATGAATGATTGAATGTCTATTAACCGTTGAAAAAGGTATATTTGAACCAATTAAGAACTAAAACTAAACGAGAAAGACAGACAGAGAGAGATAGCTAGATTATAAATTTGAATTAGTGTATACGGGAGAGTAGGCTCGTATAGTTCTGGACGGAACTTCTTGTTTGGTTTTTATATCAAAATTTTCAGATATCAAAAATTATATATCAAAATTTTTGCGCTCTTTATATTGGGAATACTGTTGTAAGTAAATGTTCAAAAATTAGGGCTAGAGAGCACTCGTGTCACTATGCGTTTTGGCTGGAACCGCCAATTCTCACATGCCAACATCGCCTTATTGCAGAATAATTCGGTTGGTTATAGAATTTCAACGGGATAGCATCGCAATTTCTGAAAGTACAATGTTTTATCAGCTTTAATTTCAAATTCCATGTAGTTTATATACTCGTAACACATGGAACTACTGACGTAACATCCGATACGACAATATTCATTTCAATATTTCATTTTTTGGCGTCCTTCATTAAGATGAATACCGTCGGGTTGGTAGATACGGCAGTTTCCATTTCTGATTTATTATTACCTTTCAGCAGTTTTGTCGAATTAACTTATGGTTGATTGGTGCATAAGGCAGTATTCATTTCAATGTTTTTATTTATTTGGTTGCTTCGTTAATGGTGCTGCAGCACAACTATCACAATAATGTGCATATCATAATAAATAACTAGAATTGCATTCCTATTTTTTTTTTTTTTACTTTTTCTTTTAAATACTGTTTAGCTTGCCTTTTATCAGATAACTTATAGGTAGTATGAAGGCCTAATTAAAGCTTATATTAATCAAATAATATAAACATGTTCCAAGGGGAAAAGTCTTAATACAAAAGAAATAAAAATATTAATCCGAGACAAGTAGTTTTTAATGAATTGGACAGTGTTAACCCGTTTAGCTACAGGAACGAACAATATTTAGTCACTGTACTACTTTTTATTAAATTTCAAAACTGTATTTTTGTAGTGCAATACTGTCATAACTGCATTTTTTACAGTTATTTCTAACTTTTTGAGATCTTTAACATCCATCATGTGAGAGAAACAAGTAATAATTATTTTCCGAAAAAATCGAGAGTAATAATCATTAAAACTAATAAGATAATTAAATAAAACAAATTGTAAAAAGTTTAAACTCCTCTCCTGTAAAGTGAGCATTTTGCAGATATGACACTGTTCATTTCTATAGGCGATATGACGCTGTTCATTTTGATAAGCGACCTGTTGGAAAAGGTTTAGGTCATTTTATTTATTATTAGGATTGACAAGTGGCATTTAAAACCTGTGCAACGTTAACCCTAACATCGTCGGGTTATCCGTTAGTAATCGATAAAAAAAAATATGAGTATTACAAAAATAAACGAAGTTTTGAGAACGCTTGTAACAGCTAATGCTGCGAAAATAAAAAAGGAAATAAATAAATAAATAAGTAATTGTACTGCAAAAAATATCAAGAAATTTCGAAATAATGCCTATAATTTGCTAAACTTTAAACGATTTGTTCGATTTTAATTCTTTCAAAAAAATATTAGCAATATCGTTTTTAGCCTACTTTCCCGTAAAAGTAAAAAAAATAATAATAAAGCATGAAAGAAATCTTAATGGTATCGTGAAAATATCGTTAGAAATCAAGAAAAGTCAAAAATTAAGTAATTAAATAAAGATTGAAAAATAAAAAATTTGAAAGTAGGGTTTTGAGTTCGGGAAAAAGTGTGTCGTGTCGGTCTGTCGGTCTGTCAGTCTGACGGTCTGTCCCCCCCTAATAACTTTTGAACGAATAGTCCGATTTGAAAAATTCTTTTTGCATTCAAAAGATCTCGGCAAGGACATCTCATTTCCATATTTTACTTTTTGATTTGAACAATTTTTTGTTCAATTTTGAACAGTTAAAAAAATGTTAACATTAGCGCCTATGGGCGAAAATGAAGCAAGTCATGTAAACTTTGGGTACAAGATCCAAGTTCCCATGAACAAGCTCACTGGAAGAAGTTCTTTGAGTGAAATATTGATTTGAACAATTTTTGTTCATTTTTGAACAGTTCAAAAAAAATTAACATACCGCATACGGGGAAATTTCAATCCTATATAATTTCTGATCTAACAGACCGATTTGCTTAGAACAAACTTTATCGGAAAGCTCTTATGACGTAGAACATGTACAAATAGAAAGTTCATCCAGAACTAAGGAGCCTATTTTCCTTTGAAATTTTTTGATCGGGATTTTCAAGAATATTTTTGAATCAATGAATGATTAAATGAATAAGCAAAAGAATGAATGAATAAATGAGTGACTAGATACATGAATGTAATATGGAAAAATCCTTTGTATCCTTTGTCAGGCTGTGATATGGAGAAGTCCTTTGTCTCCTTTGTCTGGCTTTTTCCATATTAAACTTGACAACTCAGGGTTGTCTCACTCATAAATTTCTCTAACGCGTTACCATTTATGGTCATGCCTAAGCTCAATTTGGTTTCCCTCAGTAATTCCCTCCAGAC
This sequence comes from Octonoba sinensis, assembly GCA_038502835.1. Classification (NCBI taxonomy): domain Eukaryota; kingdom Metazoa; phylum Arthropoda; class Arachnida; order Araneae; family Uloboridae; genus Octonoba; species Octonoba sinensis. Next base: position 6,292,583 of record CM076606.1, on the reverse strand, counting down.
TATTTTTTTCCCCGTAGACTTAGGCCAGCCTCTGTCTAAGGGATTAAAGCCAATAATATATTTTATTTTCCATATGGCCCTCCTATTTAAACCACGTGCCATCACGTGGTGTAGGGAACATTGTCTGCAGTCTAAGAGATTTTCCCCCATATAAATACGACTGCCCGAACGAAAATCGTGGTTCTTGCTTCTTGAAACGTGCTGATGACTTCATGTCCTTCGTTCCAACAATATTAATGTTATGATCGTTGTGTGTTAAAATGTACCAATAAAGAATTGCAACGAAGCCCTGTGCCTCGTCTTACATGGGTCTTAGCGGCCACTGCTGTAGAAGATAGAACGGGACTGCCGTTCTTACAAGCCGGTAGGATTTATGTTCCTATCCGGGCTCCTGCAGAGAAAAAAAAAAACAATCGAAGAAAAGCTAAATCTGCAATGTGCCGCGCCGATGTAGCAGCGTGGATCATCTTTCCAGACGGTTCAATGAACCAATGTGCGGCTTCTTTCACCGAGTGGGGAAAAGCTCGCCCCTGTTGTGGCTTTTAGAAGCGAAGAGTGTTTGCGTTCTGCGGCGTGATTTCACCAAAGAATCGTGAATGTGTGGTGCTTTAGAATGGAAATTATTTTCATGTGCTGGAAATGAATTTTGATAGAGTAATTTTTAATGTGTTATTCCAAAATGGTATTATTTCGAATTTTCTTCATAAATATCTTATAATTATATGAATATCTTTTTCTCCCGTTGGGTTTTTTTTTACATGATATTGCTTTAGAATTTATTATGATATAAATTGAATATGTGCTTTGGAAGAATAAGTTCTTTATTTGATGATATATTAATTATCGGTTTAAATTTTTAAAAGGGATCTTGTCAGCACGGTTTTTTTTTTTTTGACATTAAGGTGTTTGAAATAGTAAATTTATCAATGTGCTGTGTAATTGAAATTATGGTATATTTTTTGCAGTATTATGAATAGTTCTGTATATATTTTAGATGTTATGCATTTGTTTACGCGGAATATTTTTGTTGTTAAAGTGGGAAGGTAAAAAAGGAAAAATGCCAAAAATCAGTGTGTTATTAGAATTATCTTATTACGTAGTGGTAAAATGAGCAAGACCATTGAAAATGAAAAAAATTCTGACTTAGAGTCTTCCCACAAGGAAAATTCAAACATGGATGGAGATAACTTAAACCGTAAGGATGCCGAAACTCAAGCAGAGGCAACTGCCGATTTAAGCTTAATAAAAATGGATTCAGAATGTCAAACGATTAGTGATCAAATAAAAGAGATAAGTTTGGCAGATTGCTCTTCTACTTCAAAAATTGAAATAGACAAAAATTCGGGTAGCTCACCTGAAATTTTATTATTTGAACCAGAGTTAGGGATAAATTTTTCAGCATGGTTAGCTCACTTTAACCAGCAAACGGCTCAGAACAACTTAAATGATAGTTGGAAATTAAAAAATTTTCAGAAATTTATTCGCGGTTCAGCGTTAAAGCTCTACATCAATCAATGCCTTTGCAGTAATTCCTTTCATGAAATCATTCAAATTTTTGAAGAACATTACTTTACTCCAGCAAGTAGTTTTCTTGATTTTCAAAATTTAAAATTTTCTGGAAATCCGAAAGAGTTGTACTCCTATTTTACGGAAAAAGTAGAAATGGGAAGAAAAATAAAACTTAGTAATCAACATATCCTTGAGGGGCTTTCAGTTGGGCTACCTGCCCAAGTTAGAGCATTTTTGGTAATAAAAGAGCCAGAAACTCCCACCGAATGGCTTCAGGTAGTTTCAAAATTAATAAATGAAGTTCCACATGAAACACCCAACTCCGCTTATAAAGGGGAACAACAAAATATTTTTAGGGTGAAGCCTCCCTTTTATCAAAATTGGATGCCAAAAAATCAAGACCAAAGTAATTTTCGTCAACGATATAACTATCCTCGTCAAGATAATAACAATGTATACCAACCTAATTTTTACCAACAGAATAAACCTAGGTTTGTAGGTTATAATGAAAGACAAAATGCAGTAAAAAGACAGACTGCACATTTTTCGCAGGAGTTATTACCCCCTAATCCTTGTAAATTTTGCGCACAACAAGGAATCTCCAACGCATATCATTGGGGACAAACTTGTGTGAATAAGCCAAATACATCGAATGCTGGATGTAAACTACCGCCTCAGCAAAAAGATAATCAATTAAGAGAAGAAAATGAGAGAGTTAACGAAGTATGACAATTAATAATACCCGGGTATATTATTAAAAATGAGGCGAAATTTAAAAATGATTATCAATTATCTAATGACGCGTACACTCAAAATACAAATTCGAATTTAAAGACTATTTATTTAAATGTTGATACCGGTTCAACAGTAAATATCATCCCGAGTGCAATTGCAAAAACATTAAATGTTTCGATTAAAGAAAAAATCGCTGTAAAAATAACACAAACGAAGGGAATGCTACAGCTTAACCAAACGTGTATTCTTTACCTTAAGGTCGGCAATATAGTTAAACCGGTGGAATTTTATGTTCTAGACACCGATTTACCTTATGCATATTAGGTTTAAAGAGTTGCGTGGGATTTCGTTTGGTCATAGATTGTGTAGGACGTGTCGTTATGCAGGATCAGGGAAGACTGATCACCTTTTCTGATTCCGAACCGAATGACTTGTCTTTGCATATTTTACCTGAAATCCTAGTTAGGAACTGTGGAAATAAAGTAAAAGAAAATAAAAACGAAAATAATAGTACGGGAAAAATACGCAAGAAAATTGATAAGGAAATTAAAAGAGTGAAAGATCCGAAAGAAAGTAAAACTAAGGAAAGGGTGACGGAATTACATTATAACGAAAATGAAAAGAAAAAGAGTAGCACGGAAAAGAAAACTTGTCTAGAGAAAGATGGAAATGAAAAAATTAGTTGCGAAAAAAATAAGCATTTTCGTATTTCGTCCGATGTTTCTGGGACTGGTTGCGGCATTGGAGGCCTACAATGTCGCGATCCTGTCGGTGGACATTCGGAACTTGAGGAAAATTCAAAGTTAAAAGAAATATTGCGAAGTTACGAAGATATATTTTCCAAAAATAAATATGATGTTGGAACAATTAGAATTGAACCTCAACGGGTAAGGTTAACATCCGACTTACCGGTGTCGTTAAGGGCATATAAAACTTCCCCAAAGCAACAAGAAGAAATTGAAAATCAAATTCAAGAGTTATTAAAGGCTAATATAATAAAAGAAAGCTCATCGCCGTATTCTGCACCTGTTACACTAGTTTTTAAAAGAGACGAAAATAAAAAAAGTCGATTATGTATAGACTACAGAAAATTAAATCAAATTACCAAGTCCGACGCAGAACCATTACCCCTGATAGAAACACTTGTAGATAAATTAGGGAAAAGCAAATATTTTACCAAATTAGACATGGCTTCCGGATATTGGCATATACCAATTCATCCCGACGATACTGAAAAGCTCGCTTTTGTCACTAATAGTGGCTTATATGAGTGGAACAAATTACCCTTCGGGTGGAAAAATTCAGGAAGTATTTTTCAAAGAACTTTGCGTCGAATACTTACAAAACATAAAATAAAATTTGCAGCCAATTACTTTGATGACATAATAATTTTTTCTGAAACCCTTTCAGAACATTTAGATCATATTCAACAATTTTTTGAGATATGCAGACAGGAAGATTTAAAGTTAAAAGCATCAAAATGTTCTTTCTTACAGACTAAAATTGAATTTTTAGGGTATGAAATTTGTAATGGTATTGTAACGCCCGATAATAGTAATATTGAGGCTATTAAAAAATTACAACCGCCTAAAAATGTTAAATCTCTCCAAAGATTTCTGGGGTCAATAAATGTGTACCATAAATTTATAGATAAATATGCAACTATTAGAAATCCATTAAACCACTTGCTGAAAAAAGATACAACTTGGCAATGGACTGACAAATGCCAAGAAGCATTTCAAGTTTTGAAAAACTCTTTAATTTGTAAACCAATTTTAAAAATATTTGATCCTAAAAAAGAATGTCATATTTGTGTTGATGCAAGTCAAACTGGTGTGGGAGCAATATTAAAACAGCCAGACAGTTTGGGTGCCTTACATCCCATAGCTTTCCATTCCCGTTCATTAAAAGATTACGAGAAGAATTATAGTATTACTGAGTTGGAATGTCTAGCTGTTGTGGATGCTTTAAATAAATACCACCACTACCTCTTTGGCCATAAATTCGTCATACATAGCGATCACGCGGCGTTAGTTTGGCTCAAAAATGTAAAAAACTTAAAAGGTCGTCTGTTCCGCTGGTCCTTACAATTAAGTATGTATGACTATGATATTAAATATACGAAAGGCACCACAAACTTCGAGGCGGACATGCTCTCAAGAGATATACCTGTAAATAATGAATGTGTTGAAAAAAATATAGGAAACCACGTTTCGCATCTACTGCAATTGGATGAAATTCAAGAGGCTCAAAAAAATGATAATTTAACTGGTAATTTTGTCGAAATTAATAACGTGGTATGCCTGCGTAAAAAGGGTTTTACTAAAATTGTTGTTCCTTTTTCTTTACGCCGTAAATTACTTGAGACTGTCCATGAAAAGTTTGGACACCCAGGAATTCAAAAAACAATTAATTTACTTACGCCTGTATATTATTGTCAAAATATAACATTAGATATAACTGGATTTAACAAACATTGTCATATTTGTCAGGTAAACAAAAAGCCTCGACAAAAAAGATTTGGCCTTTTACAGTCTATGCCTCCAGTTGAAAAACCATTTGATCTCGTTGCAGTAGATAGTGTGGGTGGTTTCAACTACTACAATTCTACGAAAAAATATTTAACATTGTTTATAGATCATCATACTAGATACATGTGGTCTTTTGCATCAAAATCAATCACTACCGAAACTTACGTCAACTTTCTTAAACAAATTTTCAGTGTTCAAATACCTAAAAGTGTATTAAGTGATAGAAATCCATCATTTACTTCATCTCATTTCAAGAAATTTCTAAAGCACCACAAAATTCCACCTTACCATTTGTCTCTAGTCTATGAGTTTTTAACCACAGTTCATAGACCAGAGACAAATGGTAAGGTGGAACGTCTGAACCAAACAATAGTCACTCGCCTAAAGTGCAAAGTGAACGCAGCTTCTGGAAACGTGCCATGGCCTAAATTATTAGAGCAGGTGACTCAAGAATACAACCTAACTCCACACTCAGTTACGAAGTTCCCACCTGCGTATTTAATGTACGGTACAGTGCCTTTTCAAAATCCAGTAAATGAAGACATTTATTCTCCTGTTGAGGAAGCTAGAAAACTGGCAGTGGAAAGAACTAAAGAGTATCATGAAAAAAATAAAATATATTACGATGCCAGATTTGTGGACAAAACTTTTAATGTAGATGACATTGTGATATATGAAGAATTCAAATATCCGAATTCACGAAAACTTTCGCAACCGTTCAGTGGACCATATAAAGTTCTTCGAAAAGTTACGGACGTAACTTATGAAATCAATAAACCAAATGCACACAACAAAGAAAAATCAGACATAGTACATGTGTCAAGATTGAGGAAATATTACCCACCAACAAATTTCAAACTATCACATGAATAATGTGACATAAGTCATTCACTTTTGAACTGCAACATAATAATCCAACTGTAATTAAACTGAACTGTATATACAATTTTGTAAATATCGTTTAGTAAGAGTATAATAATCTGTGATGAAAATGTTCAGTAATTTTTGTAACTATATAGTAGTTCATTCAAAATGTGATATGTTTATATAAAATTTAATACATAAATTTATGTGGGGAAAAAGGCTGCAGATAATTCACTTCTTCAATATTTAACGTAATAGAACTTTTGGGGAGGGGGGATGTAATATGGAAAAATCCTTTGTATCCTTTGTCAGGCTGTGATATGGAGAAGTCCTTTGTCTCCTTTGTCTGGCTTTTTCCATATTAAACTTGACAAGTCAGGGTTGTCTCACTCATAAATTTCTCTAACGCGTTACCATTTATGGTCATGCCTAAGCTCAATTTGGTTTCCCTCAGTAATTCCCTCCAGACTATTTTTTTCCCCGTAGACTTAGGCCAGCCTCTGTCTACGGGATTAAATCCAATAATATATTTTATTTTCCATATGGCCCTCCTATTTAAACCACGTGCCATCACGTGGTGTAGGGAACATTGTCTGCAGTCTAAGAGATTTTCCCCCATATAAATACGACTGCCCGAACGAAAATCGTGGTTCTTGCTTCTTGAAACGTGCTGATGACTTCATGTCCTTCGTTCCAACAATATTAATGTTATGATCGTTGTGTGTTAAAATGTACCAATAAAGAATTGCAACGAAGCCCTGTGCCTCGTCTTACATGGGTCTTAGCGGCCACTGCTGTAGAAGATAGAGCGGGACTGCCGTTCTTACATGAATGACTTAATAAATGAATGATTGAATGTCTATTAACTGTTGAAAAAGGTATATTTGAACCAATTAAGAACTAAAACTAAACGAGAAAGACAGACAGAGAGAGATAGCTAGATTATAAATTTGAATTAGTGTATACGGGAGAGTAGGCTCGTATAGTTCTGGACGGAACTTCTTGTTTGGTTTTTATATCAAAATTTTCAGATATCAAAAATTATATATCAAAATTTTTGCGCTCTTTATATTGGGAATACTGTTGTAAGTAAATGTTCAAAAATTAGGGCTAGAGAGCACTCGTGTCACTATGCGTTTTGGCTGGAACCGCCAATTCTCACATGCCAACATCGCCTTATTGCAGAATAATTCGGTTGGTTATAGAATTTCAACGGGATAGCATCGCAATTTCTGAAAGTACAATGTTTTATCAGCTTTAATTTCAAATTCCATGTAGTTTATATACTCGTAACACATGGAACTACTGACGTAACATCCGATACGACAATATTCATTTCAATATTTCATTTTTTGGCGTCCTTCATTAAGATGAATACCGTCGGGTTGGTAGATACGGCAGTTTCCATTTCTGATTTATTATTACCTTTCAGCAGTTTTGTCGAATTAACTTATGGTTGATTGGTGCATAAGGCAGTATTCATTTCAATGTTTTTATTTATTTGGTTGCTTCGTTAATGGTGCTGCAGCACAACTATCACAATAATGTGCATATCATAATAAATAACTAGAATTGCATTCCTATTTTTTTTTTTTTTACTTTTTCTTTTAAATACTGTTTAGCTTGCCTTTTATCAGATAACTTATAGGTAGTATGAAGGCCTAATTAAAGCTTATATTAATCAAATAATATAAACATGTTCCAAGGGGAAAAGTCTTAATACAAAAGAAATAAAAATATTAATCCGAGACAAGTAGTTTTTAATGAATTGGACAGTGTTAACCCGTTTAGCTACAGGAACGAACAATATTTAGTCACTGTACTACTTTTTATTAAATTTCAAAACTGTATTTTTGTAGTGCAATACTGTCATAACTGCATTTTTTACAGTTATTTCTAACTTTTTGAGATCTTTAACATCCATCATGTGAGAGAAACAAGTAATAATTATTTTCCGAAAAAATCGAGAGTAATAATCATTAAAACTAATAAGATAATTAAATAAAACAAATTGTAAAAAGTTTAAACTCCTCTCCTGTAAAGTGAGCATTTTGCAGATATGACACTGTTCATTTCTATAGGATATATGAGGCTGTTCATTTTGATAAGCGACCTGTTGGAAAAGGTTTAGGTCATTTTATTTATTATTAAGATTGACAAGTGGCATTTAAAACCTGTGCAACGTTAACCCTAACATCGTCGGGTTATCCGTTAGTAATCGATAAAAAAAAATATGAGTATTACAAAAATAAACGAAGTTTTGAGAACGCTTGTAACAGCTAATGCTGCGAAAATAAAAAAGGAAATAAATAAATAAATAAGTAATTGTACTGCAAAAAATGTCAAGAAATTTCGAAATAATGCCTATAATTTGCTAAACTTTAAACGATTTGTTCGATTTTAATTCTTTCAAAAAAATATTAGCAATATCGTTTTTAGCCTACTTTCCCGTAAAAGTAAAAAATAATAATAAAGCATGAAAGAAATCTTAATGTATATAAAAATATCGTTAGAAATCAAGAAAAGTCAAAAATAAATTAAGTAATTAAATAAAGATTGAAAAATAAAAAATTTGAAAGTAGGGTTTTGAGATGGGGAAAAAGTGTGTCTGTCGGTCTGTCGGTCTGTCTGTCGGTCTGTCGGTCTGTCTGTCGGTCTGTCAGTCTGTCGGTCTGTCCCCCCCTAATAACTTTTGAACGAATAGTCCGATTCGAAAAATTCTTTTTGCATTCAAAAGATCTCGGCAAGGACATCTCATTTCCACGGCCCTACGCCGGACACAGACAGACAGATAGATAGACAGACACACATACTTGCTGCTTTATTAGCCTACTTTCCCGTAAAAGTAAAAAAAAAAAAATAAAGCATGAAAGAAGGCTTAATGTATCGTGAAAATATCGTTAGAAATCAAGAAAAGTCAAAAATAAGTTAAGTAGTTAAATAAAGATTGAAAAATAAAAAATTTGAAAGTAGGGTTTTGAGATGGGGAAAAAGTGTGTCGGTCGGTCTGTCGGTCTGTCTGTCGGGCTGTCCCCCCCCCTAATAACTTTTGAACGAATTGTCCGATTCAAAAAATTCTTTTTGCATTCGAAAGATCTCGGCGAGCACATCTCATTTCCATTATGATTTGAACAATTTTTTTTTATTTTGAACAGTTCAAAAAATGTTAACATTAGCGCCTATGGGCGAAAATGAAGCAAATTATGTAAACTCTGGGTACAAGATCCAAGTTCCAATGAACAAGCTCACTGGAAGAAGTTCTTGGCGTGAAATATTTATTTGAACAATTTTTGTTCATTTTTGGACAGTTCAAAAAAAAAAATTAACATAGTGCCGACGGGGAAATTTCAATCCTATATAAATCCTGATCTAACGGGCCGATTTGCTTGGAACAAACTTTATCGGAAAGCTCTTATGACGTAGAACATGTACAAATAGAAAGTTCATCCAGAACTAACGAGCCTATTTTCTTATGAAATTTTTTGATCGGGATTTTCAAGAATATTTTTGAATTAATGAAAGATTAAATGAATAAACAAAATAATGAATGAATAAATGAGTGAATAAATACATGAATGACTGAATAAATGAATGATTGAACGAATATGTATTAACCTTTGAAAAAGGCATATTTGGAGCAATTAAGAACTAAAGCTAAACAAGAAAGAGAGAGAGATAGTTAGATTATAAATTTGGAGCTGGTGTATAGGGGAAAGTAGGCTCGTATAGTTCTAGACGGAACTTCTTGTTGTATCTTAATATTGTGAATGGAATTTCTAAAAATTCAAAGAAAATAAGAAACGTCTTGGAGTTACGTGTAAGCATGAGAGCATTAAATCACAACGGAAAATTAAAGAAGATTACAGCTAATCAAACATAGAATTTTTTAAAACTCAATTAGGTTTATTCTTAAAAAAAGACTTCGAAAAGTAAAACTTAACATAATGTACAGAATTAGCCATAAGTAGAGGAAAATTTAAAAAGTTAAAATATTATTTAAGAACAACTTTAAGAAGATTGAGAATGCAACTTTAATTGGCCTTCTAATTCTTCTAAGTGTTTACCCGATATCTCTTTCTTAAAAGATCTGGATATTAAGAATTTGTTTAATCTTTAAAAACACTTAATTGCGTTCATTGTGGCTTTTTTTAAGATCAAAGAATGTGTTAGTGCTGACATAAATATGACTTTGTAATTAGTCAACATGCGTTTATCTGTTTTCTACGACTGTTCTGACTTTAATTATCACTAAATTTTATTTTCAAATAATGTGCTCAACACATTATTTGAAAATAAAATTTGGTGATAATTAAACTGTAAATTACGTAGTTATAACAAAAAAAAAGTGTCATGTGGCGGACTCTACGTTTGGACAAAATACTGTGAAATGGCCCACGATTCTTTGAATGTCATAAGTAAACAAAGCTCATATTGAAGGAAGAGTTTTAGCTTGAACCACTGTTGTTCTAATTCTCTTACATCCAAGGTAAATTATAATCTATACAGTATCCATGTTAAGCTCATTGCATGCGAATCGCGAATCGCTGTAGTGCCGTTTTAAAATTATTTAGGTCTTTCAAAATATTAATTGATAAAGTTTGATTATTCTAATAGCGGACTAAACCAATATATAATTTCAAATTGAATTTGGATTAACATTTCCTCATTGTTATCTCCGCGAATCATCAGAAAAGTATTGTCTAATCTGTGGAACAATCTTTCCAATATAACTAAGAGTTATTAAATTGCTACAGAAGCTTCAATGTAACGTAAATAATAAGTTGAATTAAAATGGTATTGCAGCTAAATTTATTTCAAATTCAGTTAATTCGCTTGTTATGCAACGAGCAGATACTGAATACATAAAGCAGATATTAAATACATAAAAATGGAATTCTATGTCAATAAATTTCACATATTATTAATTACTTATAAGCTATGCATAAATTTAACACTGAGAAAATTATATCTGTCATGCAGCGCAATTACTATTATGTCGCTCAAAAAGAAGGTTGTAAAGATGCATTCACACTAATGGCGACTGTAATATTTTTAATTTGTCGTAATGGGTTGTTTAACAAGCTAATAGTTTAACTAGTTAATTTTCCTAAGTAGCATCTTAGCGCAAGCAACAAATGGCAATGACACAATAAAAAACACTAACTTGTCAACTGGTTATTAAACTGTTTAAGACCAATGAAGCGCACAAAAAATTTCGAACTACTTCTTGCTACTTCATCATTGATGCGAACGTACAATTAAAAAAACTATCGAAATGACATACACTTAAGTCAGCAATTGAAGTAAATGAAAGTTGTTGAACAAGAACGGTTTCATTTCTGGGTACTTTGCTTGCAACCAAACGACTAACCATCATATACACTCATGTTCCGCTAAATAAATTGAATATAAGAAGACGTCACGGTTGGGGGACCATCAGCTAAAATGCAATCCGGATCACTGTAGAATAATGGGAAGAAGTGCTATTCCGATTAATAACATCCCTGCTCTGGCCGGAATCTGATCTGGAGGAGTCTTCCTCCTTATTTCTTTTTTTCTTGAGTATTTTTCAGAAACTTACTATTTTGTTTTATTTCATTTTTTAAGTACATACATTTTGCAAAAATAATATGCTATTATATTACGATTACGACTCATAACTTCGTGTGCTACTTCTAGAAGGACATTTAACCCTTAACTGCATATTGTTGCTCTTCAACAACACATTACCTAATTTACCATTCAAACTCACGCTAGAGAAAAAAATATCGCTTTGTTGCATGAAGTATCCGTTCGGCTACGTACTGCTTTGTAATAGGTTACAAGCATTTTTTGGTAAACCCAACAATGCTTGGCCAAATTGGGCTGAACTCCACGTGCTGACCAAACTAGGTATTGCCCAATCATAGAAGATAAAATAATAAGATGCAAGCTGCCTTAACTGCAAAAGATTTACCCTTGCCAAGTGTGATAAGTACGGTGTAGAACTATGTCTCAATAAACATAATTATTTCAAACAATTTCCCATGTAATGCAATGTCACAGTATGTAATCAATGCATGATGTTGCCATTCGACTAGAAATGTAACGAATATTCGGCCAGTATTCGGTATTCGGCCTATTCGCCCCTTTGGCTGAATATTCGGCTGGTCGAATAATCATTTCATCACCAAGCCGAATATTCGGCCTGTCGGAATACTGAGTAAGGTCAATAAGGCCTGGCGGAATGTTGATGGACTATTCAGCCGAATAGTTCTGCTGCAGTAAAACTGTAAAAAAATAAAGAAATTAGTAGATTTTAAACATTTAAAATTGTTCCATAATTATTGCAAAATAATGCATTAGTTTATAGTTTCAAAAAATAAAAATAATTTAGAAAAAAAAAATTAAACTTTTTTAAACCTAGTTTTAGGCTTGACTGAGCAAAAACAGATTTTAAAGTTGTAATATTGAATTTTATATTTAGCATTTGCTTCCAAAGCTGGCAAGAGTTAATTATAATATATGAAAAATTAATTTTGTTATTATTAACAAAGTGGAAGTCAGACTTTGTTTGGGTAGACTGATTTATTGTGAATATTGGGTAAGAGAGAAATGTGAAAAGTCTAGAATATATCATGAATATTTATATAGCATAAGTTATTGGGGTTTTTGAAAATAAAAATATATTCCAGTTAAGAGGGTATTCTAGTGTAGAATTTTGAAAAATCAAAAAAAATGTTTTTTCATATTTCCAAAGTTTAGACATTCAAGAATATGCCATTAAAAGGATTTTTCAAAATTCCTATTACTTCATGAGTTATAGCCGTTTTAGTGACGTAGCATCGGTTCCGGTCCGACCGCTACAAGTCAACAAAAGACGGTAGGCGTTCACGAGTCTCTACGGTTAAATATCCCTTATAAAATATTTATTGTATAGTATCCCTTTTAAATCTATATTTAATTGAAGGACATAGAAACTTTTTTTGTTGGAATATTCTCTTTTTAGTTTTATTTTAATTTTTTGAGCCAACCTTCGTACCAACCTTCGCAATTAATATTTTAAATAAAGGTTTTATACCCATATTAAAAATCTTAGATGTTAAGGGAATCATGATTGGCCCAGAAGATAATGCTTTTGCAGCGAGACGAGATAGAAGCGCGTATCGAGCGCTCGAAACTCCGGACTTCAAAGTCGTCGAAGGAGTGTAGAACTGCTCCTCTTCACCAGAGAACATCGGAGAATGAACATTTTGAAGTAGAGGAAGGTTTCTTATATGGAGCAGGAATCGCCGGTTAAAAATATGTAAGTATTCTGAACAAATTCTATAAGTAAAACTCCCGAAAACTTGTCTCAAAACTTTGATCGCGTTTTTCTCGAAACTACTTTTTTCGAGCTGGCGGTAAGGATATCTCGAGTTCAAATTGGACAATTTACTTCAAGTTTAGAGAGGATGTTCTTTATACATCCCTTTATCGTTTGAACCTTGCCCAAAACTTGCAAAAAAAAAAAAAAAATTGAAACTTTTCCAAGGTTCTTACGATAGCGGCATCTATAGTAATTAAGAATTCGTCTGTTTTTTATTTTTCAGATCACCAGGAGGGTTGGAATAATGCATGCCAGGACACCCTCTTTTTTTTTTGGAGCACACACTTTGACTGCTCATAACTTTGTCAATTTTAATTTTTTTTTTAGTCCATTTTTGTATGTAATAATAAAACATCAATAAACAAACGGGAAAAAAATGGATACTAAAATTTTTTTTGTTTCCTTTGTACGGCTCTTCAAAAACCGGTCGAAAGTCATGCCTCTACAATAGAATACCTCCTTAAGTGTATTAAATTTTAATAGATCGTTTAGATAGGTATGTAAAAAACCCTTAAAATAAAAATATTAACTTTCATAACTTCTAAAATATCTTAATAAAACAAGTAAAAGTTCACTAAGCAGTAGTAGTTCTTTCATTTGAGTTAAATAATTAGTAAAATAATGCTAATGCTTACTACCATAAAACCTGTCATTTCTATTCCATCTGTGGGTGAAATTCTTAGTTTTATTACATTCAAAACAATAGATAAAATAGATTAATTTTAAATAGTTTTAAATTCTTAACAAACAGAATTAAATCATACATCATAGATTGTGTGTAATTAGTGTTTGCCTTTGTCAATAATTTTAAATTTGTCAATTAATTTCTATTACATCGATTTTCTAGAAATTTTAATATTCGGCCTAGAAGAAACGGCCGAATATTCGGCTTCGGCCTGGGAGAAGTGGCCGAATATTCGGTATTCGGCCAAATCACTATTCGTTACATCCCTACATTCTACTACATGCCCTGTTTTCAAAAAATAAAATGGTTCAAAACGAAATATTTTTTTCCTTGCATTAGTTTTGATAAATCTTCGAGTTTTTTATTTCGAAAATATTAAACAAAAATCATGCATTTAAGGGTTACAATGATTTAAGAACACATTCCTGGAAAGAAAAAAACGCATTTAAACATTGATACTCTTTTGGTTTTTATGAATAAAATGAAATACAGGAAAATTTCTTCTTGTACAACTTCTATTTCTTGAGTAAAATCAATGGTGTCGCGTGTGCGTTATTAACATTTCTTACGAAAACAAAGAAGTTTAAGCTAGAACAATGTTAACCTCTAAATGGAATTATGCTTTAGTGTATTTATGGGACAAACAAATATTGGTCCCAAAGAAAATCAAAAATATTTTATATAAGTTAGGAACCCATTTCAACAAGTTAAAAAAATCAATGATCTGTTGCTTGCTTAATTCAAACACTAAACCTATGATTCCAACGGCAAGGATTATCTTATTTGTATAACTTCTTTCAAAATACTCTGTAGAACTAAATCTGTAGTCCTTTCATTGGAACTCCATCTAAAAATCGATAACCGTGAACCTTATTGAATAAATTGAAAGGGTGAGACACTTTCTTATTTAATTAAAAATTTATGACTTTGTTCGAAAGGTGGTAAAAGTGACGATAAAGACGAGGTGCAGCTGTTTAATTCGTTAGAGCAACAGTTTTCGTTAAATACTTTCTAAGCTTGCCAATCTTTATTGTAGTTTAATGAGCGACGAGAGAAAGGAGTGGGATTTTATTTCCTGGAGTAACTTGCTAGATCGAGTAAGAAAGAGCCATTGAATTTCAGAAAGAATAAAATTCACAGACAATTAAATAAATGATGTATTTCTAAAAATAAAATAAATCTTTTTGTTTTAGTTTTGTTTTTTGAATGAAAAACGAATGCCTAACAGAGACAGTGTCATTGTACCATGTTTAATTTAAAAGAGATAAACTGACATAACTGAGCTAAAGAAAATAGTAAAATAGCAAGCAATACCAAATTTGAGTATTTAAATTTAAGTAGTAAGTTAGAACATAAATACATAATAATTGTTTAAGTAATTAGCTAATTACGGACCAAGACATTGTTTACCGCTTTGAGAAAACTTCTTCCATTTTATGGAGGATATGCAATACCAAGTTCAGAGCTATCCAGTCTATCCGTTAACTTTCATCAATCATGAATACTTGAGTTTTAAGCAGATTTAATTTTACAAATATCAACTAGTTACACTACTCAAAAGAAGCTTTTTCAATCTTTTCTTGTAGTTGTATAGAATTGTATTGTTAAATTACTGCATATATTCTTCGAATAATACTTTGATGAAATCCTGAAGAATACATAACTGTATTACTTACATCACATTTATGTACACATTAGATCCGCATGCAGCGTAACTCCGGCGTTCGAAGGAGAAGGAAAGGAAACATAATGTGTGATAAACGTTTAGTAGAAGTAATAGTAATTAAAGTATTGGAAGTTAAAGTAATTATTTTAAATATTAAGAACTGCAGACGATAAATAGTACATTGAATAAAAATGAAATACAAACGATATTTAATAAATGAAAATGTGAAAAGAAAATAAAATAAATATAAATGAAATATATAACAAATCTGTGGTCAGTTTATAGTTATGGCGGTAGGTAAATTGTTGTCCTCAGTTTCTCATGGAGACAGGTGCCCATGATGAGCTAGCTATATACTGGTTCAAGACAAAAACCCTAGGAAATAATGTTCATTGTTTGATAGCAGAAATATCTAAACGCATAGAAAGATATCTATAAAAGCATCTTTCAATAGTTTAGGTAGAAACGAAATATTATCGTTTTGAATACATCTCTAGTGGAGAAGCGAAGGGGAAAAACTGAGGGGAAAGAGAGAAAAAAGGGGAAAACCTTGTTTACGAATATGGGTATTACTTAATTTCAAATTGTTCAGAAAAATGATGCATTTGAGAATATACGAGCAATTCAAAGAGGTGAAGTCAAAGGAAGAAAGAAGTACTTGATGTGTTCGAAGTAGTTGGGATAATGAAAAAAAAAAGTTTCTATAACCATCGTTTGGGCTGATTATTCATGCAAGAGTTAGAACTTAAAAAGATTTTTTTTTAAACTTTGGTTTCACAAATAACTATTCTATTCGTCACTTTCGGAAACGAAGATACTAATGAAACCTATTGTGGTTTAGAAAGTAGTTGAGAAAAAAAGTAGTTTACTTCTAAAGGAGTTTTTTCAACTCGGCTCTCCTTTAATTGCGGAACTCTCATTGATAAACATTCGTTTTCCCCCTTCTGTTTCATAGCAAAAAATTTCTTCTAACTCCTTCAAAAGAGAGAGAGAGAGAGAGAGAGGTTAAGAGTCAAGGGTAAAGAGGTCTCGTCATCGACGTAATTGCATCGAAAAACCGAATTCAATTGCACATTTTCTTATAGAACACTAAAACTTCTTTACGCTTGAATAAAAAAATCTGGATTTTTTGTTTAACTTTAATAAAATAGATTATTCAAAAGATATTCGTTTTATTTCTATTATGATCAGACTGATTTGCTCAAGTTACTAAATACTTTGTTTCTTCAACATTGCAACAATACAACGCTTCTTATTTTCAATAAGTTTATATATACAACATAAGTAGTGGACCACTATATAACTTTAAACATCCTTTTGTTTTATGTAATATGGTAATCGATTACCCAAAGTAGTTCGCGCTAAAATATTTTACAAAAAATTCTTTTTTTAAATACAGAGTCCACCGTAATGATAAAGTCGACGCCGCTCAACGGAATAACCAATTCGCAACGAAAAATTATTCTAATAAGCGGGATATTCCATTATCCGGGAATCCACAGAAACAAGATACCGTTCGGTAGATAAGAAATGTATTTCTAACATTAAGTGGGGTATTCTTTTAACCGATATTCCATTCAGTGGGTTCGACTGTATATCCATTTTTAAAAGCAGCAAATCTGGTAACGTAAGATTAGGGTGAAAATTTCCTTTTACCGTCCGCTGTGCCATTTATTTACACTAACTAACGCACTCTGGTTTAATTACTGTAAACAATGGCCACACAAAATAATTACGGTCCAGCAACTTAAAAAAATAATTGGCCCAACATGAGGTTTGTTTCGATATCATTCTCTCACCTGACTATTTAATCCAGCCGTGAGATCCTCCAAGAAAAAAAAACAGTAGTTATTGGATAATTTAGGTTTTCCAAATACAGTATTTTTTCACATCATTATTTACTAAGTGTAAATAATGATGAGAACACTCCACAGAATAAACAAATACATAACATAAAATATAGCAAAATGAAATAAGATGCTGAGGAATATTACAAATGACAATAAAAATTTAAAAAGGCCGATTTAAAAGGTTTTGTACAAATAATAAAATATACAAGATTTACAAGTTTAAAAAGTAGCAAAAGTAGCTTTGCTGTTTTTTTTTTTTTTTTTTCAGAATTAATGATCAGGGTCATAGTTGTTTCTTATAAAGTTGTTTTGCCAGACATTTCAAGACTGTTTCGAAGAAATTCCATTCGTAACCCATTATCAAGTTGTCACAAAGATTTTTCGATATAACATGAGATATTTACTGGTGAACGCTGTGTTTCATTTTATTTTTTTAAAACAAAGTACGTGTGTTCTACTTTTCGCATGAGCGTTGGTTATTCTTTCGTAAAGCATATATTTTACTTGACAATGTCAGATGTATATGAAAACAAGAGGTTTGTTCTGCTTTAATAAAATGTTAGAAAAACCATTTATATCATATTTCTCCCTTTAAACTGGAAACACACACACACCCACACACACACACACATATATATATATATATATATATATATATATATATATATATATCACTTATGAAAATGCAGGAAGGACGATTAATAAATAATATTTTGTGTGCCAAATTTATAAAGGCCTCAGTTTTTAATTTCGTATTCCTACATACCCTCCTCCCTCATCCCGTGATGATGGGGGAAAAATAATGGAACACACACACACACACAAAAAAAAAAAGACCGAAATACATTGCCTTCTGATCCACGATACCCATAGTAATCTTATTTTATCACAAACCAGTGACCTCTTTTTTTTTTTCTTCAATTTTATGAATTTTCGCTATTTTGGTGTTTATTATTTTCAAAGCTAGATGATACTCTAGCGTAAGTCTAGAAGACGTTCTCAGATGGAAATGCTGGATCACAAATTATCTCTAACAGCCACGTTGGAAGCTAACAAACGTACCCCTTTTAAGTCGAAATTTATAATGTATCAAATTATACAATGTACAGTAGAACCTCTGTCAACCGGCTTAATTGGGACCGATGATAAGCCGGTTAAGTAAAAATATGGTTCAAGCGGGGGATAGAAAAAAAATGGGAGATATATTACGCAATTTAAAAGAGAGATTGGAGGTGTGATGATTTATTGCGTTTTAGTTGTTACTTTGAGTTACATACCTGTTATCAAGCGCTGGAAAAAAAGTCTATGACACGTTCCTGCTGCAGACGGGAAGCCCGGCATTTCCCCGCCATTTCTTTAGGAATATCACATCCATGGGAGTAACTGGGGATGGTTGCTGCTCGACGTATCCAATGCCTCTTCAAGTGCTCTTGCTCCGTCCACATGAGTGAAAAACTTCACTCGAGTAAAACAGCATCTGTTTGTTCCATCTGACTAGCGCTCGAAACGTTTTTTTTTTGTTTTCTGCAAACAAGGGGCGGATGGGGCCGTGGTACCCTAGTGGTTAGGATATCGCGCTTCGGATTGGAGGATCTTGGGTTCGATACCCGATTCGTGGAAGACCCATCTTGTACACTTGGGGATACGTGCATGTAAAATCCGTGTCCCTGGAAGTTCCGAGGGTACCAGAGGGCGGAGATTTTCCCTTCCCTCCACTCTTAGGTCAAAAAAGGAATGTGGCGTATTTTTGGTGGCTCCATCTGGTGTCATTCAAGTACATAATAAGCCAAGTCGTACTTCCACCATTGTGGTGCTCATCTATAAACGAAAGGAGCTTCTTACTGCCTAAATTCCTAGTCGCTCTGCGAATAGGATAGCCAAGTGGCAATAGAAACAACTACATGAGCCGGATAAAGCGAAGGCCGGTTAATCCTCAGTCGGTTAAGAGAGGTCCCACTGTACTTATATGATACATACTTTGATATGTTTGTTACAGACATAGATGCAATTAATATTTCTAACATTTTCTTTTTTACATGTAACATAAGAGCTGCAACAGCTTTCAAATGCCAAAAATTGAATTTCATAAAAATTAAGTATTGGCTAATGTGCCTCCTAAAATAGAAGTGTTCATTAGACACTGGCTGCTAGCTAAAAACTTGATTTTTAAGCTGCATTTGTTTGTACCAGCAGTAGATGATAAATGGGGGTTCTGCAACAGGAGGCGCAATGCACAACGTGCAAGTGCAGGGGGGCGTGGTCAATGCGCCACCTCCGCCTCCTCCGCCTGCCGAGTAGGGTTGAGTAGTAGGGTTCCTGATACTATCCTCGTAGAAGATTACGGGGGTTTCTGAGTGGCGTTGAGTTGTTACTCTGCGTCCAAAGTTTCGTTTCTCCAGAATGGCAGCATCGATTTAGTTTTGGTTTTAATTAAATTTATATTTTAGGGAATGGCAATGGTTTTAACGTATGTTGTGGTTTCCATCACAACGTATTTTTACGAAGAGCCTCCTAGTGACAGAAATAGGAATAATTATTTTTCGGACTTAGTCGTTTTCCGATGTTATTTTTTATTTCCAACTTCGGTTTTTCGCGAGTGGTAACATTAATTTATTTTTTTTTTTTATTTCAAGAGTTGAAATGTTCATGTTGTCATCTAGTGAGATAAATTATTTTTAGACATAGAGTATTTTATTTAATTACATCTTCTTTCAGATATTCGGATTCATGCACTCCAGACCTTAATGTTGTAAAACTCATTCGATCAAATCGTGATTACTATGTTTTTTTTTCCCTTTCATTGTATTAGACTTAACTGTTGTGTTCTAGCGAGAATTAATTGTTTCCGTCAGAATTAAATTTCACCATTTTTAATCAATTCATAGTATTAATTTAATCATAAAATTGATTTATTAATGTATAAGTATTTATTTTTATTTATTTATACCTCATCATTCACCAATGTACCTACCCTGACGAGGGTTTAACCGGATGTGGTTATTGAGAGGAAAGAACAGATAGAACAAGACAGCACAACAGATTTTAATATACAAAGAAGGAAATACACCCATGGCAAAGGTGGGACTCGAACCCACGCCTCTTTCTCTCCGCGCAGGGAGGCACCGGAGCCAGTCGATTTGACCGCTCAGCCACTGAGGCCCTAATGTATAAGTAACAACTATCTTTTAATTTTGAACATATCTTATTTTTGCACTTGTAATTTTTTCCCATAAAATTTCAAACATAGGATTAATTGTGAACCAATAATCAAATCAATCTTCAGAATTTACTAAATTTAAGTCAAAGTTAGTTTTGAGTGTATCATATTTTTACCCTTGTAATTTTTTCCCCCTAAAGTATCAAAGACAGGATTAAATGAGAACTTATCAAATAGTTTCTTGAAAAAGTGTGGACTTAATATGCACCAATCAAATCGATCCTCGTAATTTACTAAATTTTAGCCAATTAAAAGTTTTATTGAAATATTTGAAACTTAGAAAATGACCATCAATAGGTTTATACATACTAATTTAACAATACTTTTACAAAATGCGGCGATTTCTTCTATACTTAAACAGGTTTACATCAATTTTACTGTTTTCTATCAATACAAATCAATGAATTTATATCAACTAAGACTATATTTACATTAGATAATCATCCGTTAATCAATATTATACCACAAGATTTTTTTTTCCATAGTTTAAGAGTTTGCATGAAATAGTGGAAGTTAGAGTATGTTCAGCAACTTGATTTTTACATACAATCATAAGCGAACGTTTCATAAATTCCAAGATTTATTTATTTATTTTGTTTTTAATTAATATTTTTTTTACACATTTTAACGTTTCAAACGAATACAATCTCAGAAATTATTGTAGTCATATACATCATAATTAAAGAAACTTTTAAAAATAGTCAAGCGCATCATGCTAAATTTAACTGTGAAGCAGTACAACAACCTGATTGACGTACAATACAATACATTTAACGAACGTTTCAGCTATTCAAAAGAGTTTAAAAACTTTGTCTTTAACATTTAACGAATTTTTTCATTTTTTCAAAGAGTTATTTATTTTCAAAACTCTGTCTTTAACATTATTTTTATGATTTACACAGAATAATACAACCGAGAAAATTTTTTATCAGAACTATTTGTAACGCGATTTTCACACATTGAAAAAGTTTATTACTTAAGCACGAAGAAACTTTAAAACTATTCACACCGCAAATTTCATGCATTGAAAAAGTCTATTACTTACATACAAACTTAGAATCTTTGAAACTAAGATTGCTGGAATACAACTTAACTTAAATACAATAATGCTTAAAATCATAGCCACATAAACTACAGAAAATAATTTAAAAAAAAAAAAAAAAAGTTAGAAATATTATACTCAAAGACGTAAAAAAAAAAAACACAAGATGTAACATCTGTTGAAACTTCTACCATTAAAAATAATTAATAACATCCATTATCAGAACTTGGAAGAATGAATGCTAAAAAAGCCTCTTAGAAATAAAGGACAATTTTAGCACTTCCTCCGCCGAGTTCCTACTAAGCAAAGCAATCGTTGCGAATTTTCAGTTATCCTATACACGAACACAAAAGCAACTATGCAAAATCTAGCAATACAGTTAGTGAATGGACACAGAGAGAATGAATGCACTTTAAAGAATATCATTCACACATTGAAAATTGAAGAGGTTTTTCATTGAATATAGCTACATTTCAATTATTCAAACTTACATGAAACTAATTTTAACAGACTGCACTCTTAGAAATACTTTAAAGTTGAAATACAAATTATATAAAACATCAATTACTTACAGAGAAGGAAAATATACGTCTTCCTAGGGTAAACCGCAGAGTAGAAATGACTCTTCAGGCTGTTATCAGCTGACGAAGATAAGGTAGCAATACCTCATCGGCCACCCCAATCGAGCAGTGATTCATGTCAGGTTTATCTTTCACAAGGACACAGCCAGTAGCTTTTGATGCTGATTTCTCAAATCTTTTTAAAATATTTCATACACACAACTACATACATATGTATAAATTTAATAATTTTACGGAAACCTATGTATTTAACTCGCCAAACTCAAACAGTTTTCATTAAACGCACATTTTTTTCCTAGGTATAATCCTTCAATTCATTACTTCCGAGTGAAGAATTTCTCACCTTTAGTATTATAATCAGGTCATTAAATACATTAAACGAACATTTCATCTATTCAAAGACCTTCAAAACTTACTCTTTAACATTTAACAAACGTTTCACCTATTCAAGAAGTTATTTATTTTCAAAAACTCAATCTTTAACATATTTTTTTTTTTTACAATTCACACAAAACTTATAATTTACAAAGATTTTATGATATACAACCGAGAAAATTTTGTATCAGAACTATTTCCAACACGAGTTTCATACATTGTAAAGGTTTGTTACCAAAGTTCGAAGAAACTTTAAAACTGGTCACACCGCAAATTTCATGCATTGAAAAAGTCTATTACTTACATACAAACTTGGAATCTTTACTTTATTCATACCTTTAATATTATAATCAAGCATATAATACATTAAACAAACATTTCAGCTATTCAAAGACTTTCAAAACTTATTCTTTAACATTTAACGAACATTTCGTCTATTCAAAGAGTTATTTATTTTCAAAACTCAATCTTTAGCATATTTTTTACGACTCACACAGAACTTATAATTTACAAAGATTTTATGACATACAACCGAGAAAAATATTTAACAAAACTATTTCCAACACGAGTTTCATACATTGAAAAGGTTTATTAGCAAAGTTCGAAGAAAACTTTAAGACTATTTAGGCTGCAAATTTCATGTTTTGAGAAAATCTATTACTAACACACAAACTTGGAATCTTTACTTTGTTTACACCTTTAATATTATAATCAAGCATATAACACATTAAACGAACATTTCATCTATTCAAAGACTTTCAAAATTACTCTTTAACATTTAACGTACCTTTCATTTATTCAAAGAGTTTTTTTTTTGTTTTTTTTTCCCTCCAAAACTCAATCTTTAACATTTAACGAACATTTTATGTATTCAAAGAGTTATTTATTTTTAAAAACTCAATCTTTAACACAATTTTTATAATTTACACAGAGTTTATGATATACAGCCGAGAAAAATATTTAACAAAACTATTTGCAACGCGTCTTTCACACATTGAAAAGGTTTATTACCAAAGTTCGAAGAAAACTTTAAAGCTATTTACGCTGCAAATTTCATGTTTTGAAAAAGTCTATTACTTACATACAAACTTAAAATCTCTACT
Organism: Octonoba sinensis; assembly: GCA_038502835.1. Taxonomy (NCBI): domain Eukaryota; kingdom Metazoa; phylum Arthropoda; class Arachnida; order Araneae; family Uloboridae; genus Octonoba; species Octonoba sinensis. Next base: position 6,269,077 of record CM076606.1, on the reverse strand, counting down.
TTGAAACTAAGATCACATGCAACTTAATACAGAGCCCAACTTAAATACAGAATTGGTTAAAATCGTAACAACATAAAGTACAGAAAATTTAAAAAAAAAAGTTAGAAACGATATACTCAAAGACTTACTAACCGAAATAAAGAAACATGGTTTTCAACTACTACCATTGCAAAACTGAGATTCACATATTAAAACATACTATAAAAAATATAAAAGTACTTCATACAATCAATCAAAATTTAGAACAATAATTTGAAAATTGTGTCAAACTGTATAAGTACACAGTACAAAAGCCTATAAAAATTATTAATTATAAAACTTCAATCACAAGTAAAACTTGAAATGAAAATGTAAAAAGTACTTAACTTAGAAAAATAAAAGTGTTTTCTTCTTGCGAAGGGTTAAAACTTAACACGAAAATGGAAAAGTACTGTAAGAACAATGAATGAAAAAGACGAAACAAAAAATTGAATACAGAACTTATAAACAAAATGCATAATTAAGTGTACAAACATTACAGTAGTGAAACGGAAATGTAAAATGTTAACTGTAGATTGCAAAAGTACTAAGTACAACACGTCAAAAAAAAAAAAAAACCACTTAGATTATTTTAGTAAAATTAAACATTAAAGCAAAAGGGGAAAACGCAATATAAACTTCAAAAAAAAAAAAAAAAAAAAAATGAAAACTTTGACGAACCAAAACGCAAAACTTAGAAACAGAAAAGCTTATAAACTTGCAACTTTAGAAATGTCACATTTATTTAAACTCATATTTAATTACAAACTTTGAAGCTTGCCTTTAAAACATGAAAACCTCGAAACAGGATGACTTACATGAGATACTCAAATAAACAAATACATAAACAAATGCTTATTATTTGTAGAAACTTAAGCGAGACTCTACTTTAAAAATTTAAAAAACATAACTTAAAACTTACATAAACATGCAAATACGTATACAAACATGCAATATATGGGCTTTTACCTAGAGAAAAACATCTCTATGACACCTGGAGATCTCATTCAAAGCTTCGGCATTTGGGGTTTTTTTTTTAATAACCCAGGTGCCAGCCCTTCCCCAAACTCCACTCTGAAATCATCGATCACCATCATTTAAATGACAAAGAAATTATTTAAAATGTAATAATGATCTTAAATTACTTACACCTTTGACATTTTTGAATAAAGAAACCACTAGAAAGTCCAACTAAAGTCATTGATCATTTTTCAAAAGCAAATTAATTTATGTAAGCTTTTTTATTATTATTATTATTATTATTATTTTTAATATGATGAAAATACCAAATTATCATTTACGAACATTCTATTTTCTATGGTAATATTGGTTAATTTTATTAATATTAGAATTTTTTTATTTTGTTAGCCAAAGGTGCATATTTTGCAGTGAGAATTTCTACACTAATAATACGATCAAGTACCCAACCAGAACCAAGTTGTATAAACTCTTCCAAAGCATTTTCAACTTGAGAGATGCTACCATTCACGTGACCGGATATACTTTCTTTAATAAGTTCGATCTGCATTGTACTTCCGAAATAAGATATGATATGCTCTTCACCTTCATCATCATCATCAGCATAATTTTCTACATGACGCGTCATCTCAGCTTTCATTACTATACGCCATTTAATAGCTCTTTTCTCATCCATTTCATCAACCAGCACTTGATGAATTTGCGGTCTTAATTCTTGAAAGCACATTTTAAAGTCCTTCGAATTTTCAGGACTTGGAGTTACGAACTCTATAGCAAAAACTCCTAATGCAGTTAGACGATTAGGTCTTATTCTTTTAGGAACAGGATTCACACTATCAATCTTTGCATTTGAGGAACTATGATTGACACGAATGTGTTGCAGTAGGCTGGACCTCTGTGTAAAAACGTTTTCGCATTCCCTACATGGATAGCTTCTTCCATGAATGTTCATATGTCTCTTCATAATATCCACCCTCTTAAACTTTTTATGGCATTCAGAACATTCGTACATTGTGGAATTATGCATCTTCAGATGACGATTCATGGTAGAATTCCATTTGAAGAATTTCCCACACTCTTTACAAATAAACGCAGACTTATGACTCTTGAGGTGTCGATTCAACTGCTTTCGGCAATCTAATGATATACCACACGTCTCACACTTAAATGAAGAATGCGTCTTCAAATGTCTTCTTAGTGTAGAGTTCCGCAGGAAGGAAGCATTACACTTTGAGAAACTGAACGCTTTCACTCCAGAATGGGTTTTATTGTGTTGCATCAAGTTTGCATTTGTACTAAATGACTTCATACATGTAGCACAAACCTAGGAAAGAAATTGCAAAAAAAAAAAAAAAAACTTTAAGAATAATTTTTAAAAAATGTATCCCATCTATGAAGTTACAATTGCATAACAACTTAAAAATATTAAAACATTCACCTACAAAATGAAACACACACACACAAATCTATGAAATATATAAAAAAAAAATCTTGATAATGTTAAAAAAAAATTAAATATCAATAAATTTTCTCATTTAATATATCATTTTCCAAAGGACTTCAACTTTGTTACAAAATCATTAAAAGGAAATCCATACAACACCCTTTTAAATCAGAACTTACATATGATGAGACACTGTCTTTCACTGCAGCATCACAACTCATCATACTCGAATGTCCACTTCGATTTTTCATCAGAAATTCAAATGATGAACCTGAATTCTCAACAATTCACTAAAATACTGCACAGACTCAAAAATCCACTTGATGTAAACACAACAAAGTCAGAACCACAAATGACCCTTTAAGATAATCATCGCAAATGTATATGTACAAAGACAGGATTAATCCAAAGAAGAGCACCAACCAATGAAAATGCAGAATTAGATCTTAGGCAGAGTCAATGAAATCGGAGGGTTCCGTATGTATTTTGAGTTTTAAGTGCATTATGCACTTAAAACAATATCAACGCTGCGGTAATCTACAATATCTACGCTGCAGTTTGCCCTAGGAAGACGTATATTTTCCTTCTCTGTAAGTAAATGATGTTTCATATAATTTGTATTTCAACTTTAAAGTATTTCTAAGATTGCAGTCTGTTAAAATTAGTTTCATGTAAGTTTGAATAATTGAAATATAGCTATATTGCATGAAAAACTTCTTCAATTTTCAATGTGTGAATGATGTTTTTTAAAGTGCATTCATTCTCTCTGTGTCCATTCACTAACTGTATTGCTAGATTTTGCATAGTTGCTTTTGTGTTCGTGTATAGGATAACTGAAAATTCGCAACGAGTGCTTTGCTCAGTAGGAACTTGGTGGAGGAAGTGCTAAAATTGTCCTTTATTTCTAAGAGGCTTTTTTAGCATTCATTCTTCCAAGTTCTGATAATGGATGTTATTAATTATTTTTAATGGTAGAAGTTTCAACAGATGTTACATCTTGTGTTTTTTTTTTTTTTATGTCTTTGAGTATAATATTTCTAACTTTTTTTTTATTATTATTTTCTGTAGTTTATGTGGCTATGATTTTAAGCATTATTGTATTTAAGTTAAGTTGTATTCCAGCAATCTTAGTTTCAAAGATTCTAAGTTTGTATGTAAGTAATAGACTTTTTCAATGCATGAAATTTGCGGTGTGAATAGTTTTAAAGTTTCTTCGTGCTTAAGTAATAAACTTTTTCAATGTGTGAAAATCGCGTTACAAATAGTTCTGATAAAAAATTTTCTCGGTTGTATTATTCTGTGTAAATCATAAAAATAATGTTAAAGACAGAGTTTTGAAAATAAATAACTCTTTGAAAAAAGGAAAAAATTCGTTAAATGTTAAAGACAAAGTTTTTAAACTCTTTTGAATAGCTGAAACGTTCGTTAAATGTATTGTATTGTACGTCAATCAGGTTGTTGTACTGCTTCACAGTTAAATTTAGCATGATGCGCTTGACTATTTTTAAAAGTTTCTTTAATTATGATGTATATGACTACAATAATTTCTGAGATTGTATTCGTTTGAAACGTTAAAATGTGTAAAAAAAATATTAATTAAAAACAAAATAAATAAATAAATCTTGGAATTTATGAAACGTTCGCTTATGATTGTATGTAAAAATCAAGTTGCTGAACATACTCTAACTTCCACTATTTCATGCAAACTCTTAAACTATGGAAAAAAAAAATCTTGTGGTATAATATTGATTAACGGATGATTATCTAATGTAAATATAGTCTTAGTTGATATAAATTCATTGATTTGTATTGATAGAAAACAGTAAAATTGATGTAAACCTGTTTAAGTATAGAAGAAATCGCCGCATTTTGTAAAAGTATTGTTAAATTAGTATGTATAAACCTATTGATGGTCATTTTCTAAGTTTCAAATATTTCAATAAAACTTTTAATTGGCTAAAATTTAGTAAATTACGAGGATCGATTTGATTGGTGCATATTAAGTCCACACTTTTTCAAGAAACTATTTGATAAGTTCTCATTTAATCCTGTCTTTGATACTTTAGGGGGAAAAAATTACAAGGGTAAAAATATGATACACTCAAAACTAACTTTGACTTAAATTTAGTAAATTCTGAAGATTGATTTGATTATTGGTTCACAATTAATCCTATGTTTGAAATTTTATGGGAAAAAATTACAAGTGCAAAAATAAGATATGTTCAAAATTAAAAGATAGTTGTTACTTATACATTAATAAATCAATTTTATGATTAAATTATTACTATGAATTGATTAAAAATGGGGAAATTTAATTCTGACGGAAACAATTAATTCTCGCTGGAACACAACAGTTAAGTCTAATACAATGAAAGGGGAAAAAAACAAACATAGTAATCATGATTTGATCGAATGAGTTTTATAACATTAAGGTCTGGAGTGCATGAAGCCGAATATCTGAAAGAAGATGTAATTAAATAAAATACTCTATGTTTAAAAATAATTTATCTCACTAGATGACAACATGAACGTTTCAACTCTTGAAATAAAAAAAAAATAAATTAATGTTACCACTCGCGAAAAATCGAAGTTGGAAATAAAAAATAACATCGGAAAACGACTAAGTCCGAAAAATAATTATTCCTATTTCTGTCACTAGGAGGCTCTTCGTAAAAATACGTTGTGATGGAAACCACAACATACGTTAAAACCATTGCCATTCCCTAAAATATAAATTTAATCAAAACCAAAAATAATTCGATGCTGCCATTCTGGAGAAACGAAACTTTGGACGCAGAGTAACAACTCAACGCCACTCAGAAACCCCCGTAATCTTCTACGAGGATAGTATCAGGAACACTACTACTCAACCCTACTCGGCAGGCGGAGGAGACGCATCGACCACGCCCCCCTGCACTTGCACGTTGCGCCTCCTGTTGCAGAACCCCCATTTATCATCTACTATCAGCTCTGCGCATGCTGAACCCCGCGAGTCATTAAGTCAGTCTTACACGAGCAGTCGCAGCGGGCATAGAAACCCATCTACAGAATCCTTTCATTCTCAACGAGTTTATCTCTTTATGTATTTTTCAGCGGGTGTTACTACTCCCATTGTAGATTACGAATTGTCATTGTGGATGTATATGCGTGTTCCTGAAATAAATTCAAAAAAAGGACAAGTCTGTCAACTCTTAACTACAACTTTAAATCACGTGACATCCCGCACTCTTCAGTATACTTTACTTTCTAATTTTGCTTTTTAAACATTTTACCTGGCACCTCCCATCCTTTATCAGTTTTTTCCAGTATTTAACCAGTTTTTTTACCATTGGGGTGGGAAATTTTTATTTTGGACGGAAGAAATCCAATTCTTTAGATGATTGAGAAAGTAATCTCAGTATTATTGTTTACTTGTTATGAAGCATTTGCTTCAGTGTTTCTATTTCTTTATGTGTATCTTTAAAGTTTTTTGTGATATATTATATACGAGTGATATATTATATTTTTTACATGGAGACGCAGCTCTGGCGCTTCCTTTCATTATGTGAATTTTTAAAATTTTGCGTATTATTACATTGTACCATTCCAAAGATACGAAAGCAGAGAATTAAATAAAATCAAATAAATAAAGAAATATATAAATGATAGTAAGAAAACAATAGAATATAAAATATTATACTTTAATGTCCTTTGTTTATTTATACTAATACTACTAATATTTTACTATATACTACTAATATTTTGGACTTACAGAAGAAACGGTCAAAATTGAAACAAAATAATCTTCATGATACTAATAGGCATTCGCAGACGGAAATGTTATTCAGAAAAGACCCATTCGAACATTTTTGTGCTTAAAACAGGATTGGAAATGCACACTGCTTTCCAATTTTCAGTTTTTATAATGTCCTTTCCGTTTTTTGGTAAGAAGGATTTTAGTTCTTTTATTAATAATTCATCGTTATATAAATCAGCCACTGCAGCAATATCGCACACATTATTTATCGAAATGTCCATCACAATTCGCTCTCTGCAAATAGATCTTAAGTCGTTCACGTCATAGCGGTCGGCTGCTACGTACAGATTAAGGGCTTCTGAGGAAGATAATTCGCGTACTTTTCCACTGTAGATGTAACGTAGCATGTCTTGGACCGTTTCCACCTCCATTTGCGAGAGATCAACAGTATTCTGCCTATTTTCTTTCATGTCGTGCTCAAACTCTGCTGCAAACACCTTTGATCTAGCACTGAGCACGGCCTTGTGAAGGCGAAATTCCTTCTCACCAAGCTTCAACGTCACATCTGAAAGTTGCTGATTCTCGTACAATTCTTCAAAATCAGAGGATAATGACCTTAAAGCGCCGTCCGGTAATGTTTCTTTCTTCTCGTCTGAAAATAAATAATATAATGAAAGTAGAAACTCATAAAGCAATAACAGAGTGCGTTCACCATAATAATGTGCATTTATGTGCGATACTAGCTTTACACAGTCGCCGTATACAAAACTAAATGCATGGAGCCAAAAAAAAAAGGTCAATTTCCCTTTTGCCGGATGGTAAAGACTATTTTGTTTTAAAATTAAAACCACTGTTCTATACAACAAACTGGAATGATATGTGCCATAGAATTTACATTAGAGAGTGTAGTCAAGAGGAAGGGAGACGCAAAATTCCACCAGGACCACAGACTTTCACCCAAGACAACTTGCTTTGTCCATACACCGTAATGGTAAAGATAAGTTAAATTTCAATTTTCTTTGTGGTAACGTAATTATGGTGAATTCTTGCCCTGCAAGTGGCTGCTTGAAATGTTGAAGAAAATTGATTCCATGAATCTAAGGGTGATTTTCAAAATGATTGACAGTTTGATGTCCGGGAGGTAAAATCTGAATTTCATGTTGATAAAACTATTATTGTGACACTGCAAAAACTTGTAGAGAAGCATCATTTCATATTTAATTCGACACATTCATTCCATTTTTTTCGTTGTGAAATAATAGCCTTTTCTATTACTTTAGTTGGAAAGTAAAGGACATTTGCGTGTCCGGAACAAAAAATTATCAGGACCTGAGTCTTTTTTTAAAATTCTAAATAACTTTTTTATTTAACATGACTTAAAACAAAGTAATGCGTGTTTACTCAACAAAATGCAATTGATTTTATAGAAGTTTTTATCTAATATTTTAAAATTTAAACACAGTTTGTGTCCGAACATGCTGCTCATGAGTGTTACCTCGAGGAAGTTTCTATTATTTAATTAATATTTGTATACTGATATTATTTTCTGTGGTAGGGAAGTCTTGTATGTTTCTTTTTACTATCTACTACTTAGAATGTTTTTTTTTGTTCTTTTATTGCTGTATAGTGGGACGTACAATTCAACATAAGTATTTTTGTTACTTCTCAGGAGTGTTACTCATTTATTTCCCACTATCTTCTACAGTATAAAAATAAGCTATTAAGCAATAGTATATTTCTTGTGAAAGAATCAGTAGGTTCAATTAAATGTTCAAGAATACAGTCAGACTTGTTATTGAGATGAATTCTTTAATAAATCTCACGAATGTCACTAAGAAACAGTAACTCATGAGTAGGGAAGCAACAATCATGATTGAAAGCAACCAAATAAATAAATCCACAGGTACAAAAATTTAAAAAAGCTGATATTAGTCGCTGATACTAGTTTTTTGCTGAAGGGTTTAATTTGTCACTATATATATATAAATGGGCGCCCTGACACAATATTTTAACGTTGTCAGAAATAATTTTTGTGTGCTTTGCTTAAGATATGTTATTCTTCAGGAAAAAAAGAAAAACTAGGGCACAGTTTCCCACAGTATTTCAAAGCAACAGAAGCGTTTATGGGTGTTTTGTTTTCTGCTCTTTTGTGTGCCGTTTTGACGGCACATCACAACATCGTCATCAATAAAAAGGGATTGAAACTCGGAAAAATAAGAAAATTGAGTGGCACAAAGATGCACACCAAAAGTTATCATTTTTGATAGAATGTGAGCTTATGACGGAATGAACAAACAGTTTGAATTGCTTAATACAACAAATTGTAGATATAATAAGGTGCTTAATTCTTATATTCACCAAATCTCCAGGGGAGCAACTGATATGAGATCCAATGTGAATGAGACTTTAGTGTCTTAAAACCTTCAAACGCTGATCTCAAGCAATATTTTTTGATAATTACAACTAATATATGATTGTTACAGGTTCTTTTGGATTCAACAATATCATTCCTAACTACATGTTTTTTTTTTCTAAACCTCTAGTTGCATTTTTATTACCGCTAAAACGCATTGACGTCTGGAAACCATTTGTGGCACAATGGTGCAACTTTAGCACAAAGTTGTCCCACTTTACGTTACATTAAAATAATGCTATACGTCTTTTTTTTAAAGGATAATATACACACGCACACAGTTGGACAAGTGCTTGATTAAACTATAATCATGTACGTGTAGAATAAAACTCTTTTAACTTTTAAGAACATACTTATAACACTGGTCTACAAAAAAAGAGAAAAAAATTCTGCCACAAAGACTTTGTTAACTGATCTTGAAAGGGTTTTTCACTCAAAACTCAAAAAGGAACTCAAAAATGAAACTCATTTTTTCCTATCACGTAAGGATTTTCCGTGCAAGGTGCTGAAATAGTTTACATTAATAACATTTACCCTAAATTATCGCAGTACCTTAGAAGCGAAACCCTTAAGTGATGAGGAAAATGGTTTTCATTTTCGAATTCAGCTTGAAAAATACTTCTAAGATCAGTCAATAAAGTCTTTAGGATCTCCCCTACCTTTTTTTAAGGGCATTGCAATTTTTACATTAGAAGCATTTCCACCAAAAAACCAAGTCATTTTCTATTTACCGTAAAAGGATAGATTTTGACATGTTCTGGCATACTTTGCCTCAGGAATGTGTCTTTTTAACGTCCAGCAGTAATATGCTAACATAGTTGCACTCCACTTTTCCGTTGATATCTCTTTTCTATAACTGAAATTTCCTGATGAAACCGCTGCCCATGTTCATCGCTTGCACAGCTCCCATGTTTTCAGGGGTATTTTTACACACCAACAGGAGGCTTCTAAGATGAAAAAACTAGTAGGTTTGGCTCATATAACGTATCGTACGGTATCAATCTTTTGCCTATTTGCGTTTGTATCCCAATTCTCGCGAAATTCCTACCGAGACCCGCACCCAGTGCAGTAATTTGATACGCACTTCCATTCGGGGGTCTGCGAGGGCTGTTTGCGACACTTCACTTCGTTTTTTTCAGCAACATTAAATGACCACTGGTTTAACGGACGACATTCAAGATCTTTTGTGTACTTTATCTCAATAAAAACGATGCATTTAAAAAACATTTAAAAAACGTAAAAAATGAACATTTCCTTCCTCATAACTAGAAAACTATACGTGATAGAAAAATTTTGATATCAGATATGGATTTCTCGTACAGAAGTACTTCAGAAAAAGGGAAATTCATTCTTGGGGCAAAACACGTGTTGACCAGTGTAATTACAATAAAAAAAATTTCATACTTTATAAAAAGCTTCCGCTATGGGACCATATGCAGTTTAACTGAACGAAATAAATCAGAAAAAGTATGCATAAATACATTTTGTTAATTATGTATTTTTTTCATAACTTTACGAAATACGGTCTGTTTTTCTAAGCCGAAACCTGCCTTCGTTTTACGCATGAGTCAGGACTGCTTCAATTTCATCGAAATAGGGGTAATAGACGAAATAAAGATGAGGATGTGTTTACTTTTTGCAAAAAATAACGAACTTGCTGCGTTATTTTTGTGTAAAATATTAAAATGAGAAATGGAATAATTTTACGATTATTTTTAATCCAGAAAAGTAAAAAAATACTTAGCTAAAATAAAACTTCCAAAAGTGTTGTCTCAGCGTATCACCCCCTTTCGACAAATGGAATCGTTCCCGACTGGTGGTCGCGGCTTTTGAGAACAAACAGTAGTTTTCTGCAATTAAATATGTCTAATAAAGGGTTTTCTTTTTCAAATAACAGAAGAAAATATATTTTTATTGGCACCAAAGATATCCTTCTGGACAAGATCATTTGTAGTCTAGTCGAGATACAGGTAGCCTTACCATATGTCCGGGATTCGTTACAGTTCTGGGATGTTAGTGCTGAGCTGAATAATGTTTAGGGTGACAAAAATGTACAGAGTTTTTGAATATTTTATGCAAAAAAAAAAAAAATAATTTTGTTCTTTAAATTTTATACCTTTATATTAGCTATTGCGTTTGTATTTGTGCGTTAAACTCTCCATAACCATTTATCTTTTCTTATCTAGTTTGCGCTTCTGACCCTGATTGCCCAAAAAGAAATAATTGCATCAGAAATCGGTGCGCAGTCATATGGTAATATCTAGTGGAAAGTACAACTGAATCATTAGTTATGACTATTTTAAGTATAATATTTATAGATATAATACGACTGTACATTTCTAAATGGCATAAATACTTTCGGCCCACTAAAGTGATTTTAGAGCTGTTTGCACCAATAGATAAAGTAATTCATGAAGAAGGTTTAGGTATATAATTTGTGTAAAATTGGTTGAAATATAACGGAGATATAATTAAAAAAACCTTATATTTCAAACCATTGTCATTGTTCTTTTCTTTTTCGATTATTGCCATGTTCAATTACTTTGACCTAAATCTATGAAAGAAATATTTATCTATATATAATATAAACAAGAAGTTCCGTCTAGAACTATACGAGCCTACTTTCCCGTATACGCCAAATACAAATTTATAATCTAGCCATCTCTTTCTCTCTCTTTCTCATTTAGCTTTAGTTCTAAAGTATTTCAAATATACCTTTTTCAACGGATAATACATATTCATTCACTCACTCATTCATTCTTTCATTTATTCAGCCATTCATTTATTCGTTCATTCGTTTACTCATTCATCTATTTATTCACTCATTGATTTATTTCTTAATCTATTCACTCATTTATTCATTCCTTTCCTCATTCATTTATTCATGGATTCATTCTTTCACTCTTTCATTTATTCATTCATTCATTATTTCACTCATTAACAAATATCCTTAAAAATCCCGATAAAAAATTTCATTGGAAAATAGGCTCGTTAGTTTTGGATGAACTTTCTATTTGTACATGTTCTACGTTATAAGAGCTTTCCGATAAAGTTTGTTTCAAGCAAATCCGTCCGTTAGATCAGGATTTATATAGAATTGAAATTTCCCCGTAAGCGCTATGTTAATTTTTTGAACTGTTCAAAAATGAACAAAAACTGTTCAAGTTAATATTTCACGCCAAAAGATTCCTCCAGCAAGCTTCTTCATTGGAACTTGGATCTTGTACCCAGAGTTTACATCATTTGCTTCATTATCGCCCATAAGCGCTAATGTTAAATTTTTTGAACTGCTCAAAATTAAACGAAAAATTGTTCAAATCAAAAAGTAAAATATGAAAATGAGATGTCCTTGCCGAGATCTTTCGAATGCAAAAAGAATTTTTCGAATCGGACAATTCGTTCAAAAGTTATTAGGGGGTTACAGGTTTTCCCCCCATTTTCCCCCCATCTCAAAACCCTACTTTCAATTTTTTTTATTTTCCAATCTTTATTTAATTACTTCACTTTTTTTTGACTTTTCTTTATTTTTAACGATATTTTTTCGATACATTAAGCCTTCTTTCATGCTTTATTATTATTTTTTTACTTTTACGGGAAAGTAGGCTAAAAAAGCAATAAAAAACTGCACAAGATTTTTTTTTTTTGCATTTCGTAGGACACATAGAACATGAGCAAAAATCATTTAAAGTAGTTTTCGATTTTCATAACGAGGCTTACCTCTGAATTTATCTGCTCAATTTGCGTGTTTTCGGCAAAATAAAGAGTACTTTTGTCGCCAAATAGAGGATTTCTGTTAACGTAAAATTGAATTTTTTAAATTTTATCTTTATTCATAACTAGCGGTACCCGCACGGCTATGCCCGTGTTAAAAAATGAAAAGACCAGTCGGTTCGTCATTGTGTAAATTATGTTATTTTATTAAAATGTATAAACACAATATATACACACAATAAAAAGTGAAAAAAGAAAAGAAAGAAACGAAACAAAACGAAAAAGAAAATATTTAAGAGAAAACGCATTTTGTTTGTTTAGTTCAAGTACCCACACAGAAAGGACGATTATAAGCCATTAGAATAGTTTTAATTAATAAATTTTAGTATAATTAGTTTTTATCTATCCTTCATTGACAGACAGTAAAACAGAACGACGAAATTTAGTAGCTTGCAGCAACTAACAGCAGCAAGCAAAGCTTTGAAAGCGGAAAAACCATTCAGCCGAGCTCAAATAGGCAAATAACATGAGTGCTAATTCACTCGAGAAAAAATAATGAAATAAAGAAAAATATAAATAGTAATAATTAATTCGAATAACAAAAATCGCTATAAAGGATAACATTCATTTAAAAAACCAGGTACTGTATGGAGAATGGTCCCGTAAAATGCATGTCAAAATAAGTAAATTAAAAAAAAAAGCTATCGAATGCTTGCGAGCCGCAGGAAAAAGAAAAAGAATAATGAAAATCCAAAAATAAATTAATTAATTAAAAATCGGTTGCTCCTCAAAATGCTAAAAACCGCAAGAAAATTTTTTTAATTCGTTAAAAAAAAGGATCATAAGACAGTCGGCATGGTAACAATTGAAATAAAATTAAAGTTAATTACCGTGAAAAAATAATTTCGAACTACAGAGAAAACCGTTTATAACTTCTTTTCTAGTTAATTTAGAGGCTTCAAACTTTAGCACGTAGAGAAAAACTCTTTCTGGGGTAGTTTTTATGCGCTTTTCAACGGCATCAAGCTCGAAACGATGAGATAATTTCTTCCCATAGAAAACGACTATTTTATGAAATTTTCGGCTATAAATGGAAATAAAGAACAAATTCGAAATTCAGAAAAAACTCTCCGGGGTGCACACCCCCATGTTCCAAACTAATTTCGTGCCAAATTTCATGAAAACCCGCCGAACGGTCTTGGCCCTACGTCGGACACAGACAGACAGATAGATAGACAGACACACATACTTGCTGCTTTATTAGCCTACTAGCGGTACCCGCACGGCTATGCACGTGTTAAAAAATGAAAAGACCAGTCGATTCGCCATTGTGTATATAGCTATAACTTTTTAAAGTGTAAATTATGTTATTTTATTAAAATGAATTCCACATCAATAAAAATTAGCCGCCCATGACAATCAACCAGCGATCCTACACATTTAAGCATTGGTTTTTACAAAACAAACAATAAAAAATAGAAAAACGAAAGAAAGAAACGAAAAAGAAAACATTTAAAAGAAAACGCATTCTGTTTGTTTAGTTCAAGTACCCACACAAAAAGGACGATAATAATCCATTGCAATAGTTTTAATTAATACATTTTTACTATAATTAGTTTTTATCTATTATTCATTGACAGCAAAACAGAAAGACGGAATTTTGTTGCTTGCAGAAACTAACAGCAGCAAGAAAAGCTTTGAAAGCGTAAAAACCTTTCATCTGAGCCCAAATAGACAAATAACATGTTTGCTAATTCACTGGAGAAAAAAATTGAATAAATAAAAATATAAATAGTAATAATAAGTTGGAGTAACAAAAATCGCTATAAAGGATAACATTTCTTTAAAAAAAACCTTGTGCAGTATTTTCATTCGTTTTAAAAAAAGAATAATCAAAATTCAAAACATAAATTAATTGATTAATTAATTAAAAATCGGCTGCTCCGCAAAATGATAAAAACGTCAAGAAATAAATATTAATTCGTTAAAAAAGAAACGGATCATAAACCAGTCGCCATAGCAACCATTCAACTAAAATTAAAGTTAATTACCGTGAAAAAATAATTTCGAACTACAGAGAAAAATGCTTATAATTTCTTTTCTAGGTAATTTAGAGACTTCGAATTTTCGTACACAGAACGAAACTCTCTCCGAGGTAGTTTTTTACGCGCTTTTCAACGGTGTCAAGCTCGAAGCGATGCGATAATTCCTTCCCATAGAAAACGACTCTTTTATGAAACTTTCGGCTATAAATTGGAATAAAAAAAGAACAAATTCGAATTTCAGAAAAAACTCTCCGAGGTGCACACCCCCATGTTCCAAACTAATTTCGTGCCAAATTTCATGAAAATCCGCCGGACGGTCTGGCCCTACGCCGGACACAGACAGACAGACAGACACACATACTTGCTGCTTTATTATTAGTAGAGACTTTCCCGTAAAAGTAAAAAAAAATAATAATAAAGCATGAAAGAAGGCTTAATGGTATCGTGATAATATCGTTAGAAATCAAGAAAAGTCAAAATAAATTAAGTAATTAAATAAAGATTGAAAAATAAAAAATTTGAAAGTAGGGTTTTGAGATGGGGAAAAAGTGTGTCTGTCGGTCTGTCCGTGGGTTTGTCTGTCGGTTTGTCTGTCGGTCTGTCCCCCCCTAATAACTTTTGAACGAATTGTCCGATTCGAAAAAATCTTTTTGCATTCGAAAGATCTCGGTGAGGACATCTAATTTCCATATTTTATGAACAATTTTTTGTTCAATTTTGAACAGTTCAAAAAATTTTAACATTAGCGCCTATGGGCGAAAATGAAGCAAATTATGTAAACTCTGGGTACAAGATCCAAGCTCCAATGAACAAGCTCACTGGAAGAAGTTCTTGGCGTGAAATATTGATTTGAACAATTTTTGTTCATTTTTGAACAGTTCAAAAAAAATTAACATACCGCCTACGGGGAAATTTCAATCCTATATAAATCCTGATCTAACGGGCAGATTTGCTTGGAACAAACTTTATCGGAAAGCTCTTATGACGTAGAACATGTACAGATAAAAAGTTCATCCAGAACTAACGAGCCTATTTTCTTATGAAATTTTTTGATCGGGATTTTCAAGAATATTTTTGAATTAATGAAAGATTAAATGAATAAGCAAAATAATGAATGAATAAATGAGTGAATAAATACATGAATGACTGAATAAATGAGTGAATAAATACATGAATGACTGAATAAATGAATGATTGAACGAATCTGTATTAACCGTTGAAAAAGGCATATTTGAAGCAATTAAGAACTAAAGCTAAACGAGAAAGAGAGAGAGATAGCTAGATTATAAATTTGAAGCTGGTGTATACGGGAAAGTAGGCTCGTATAGTTCTAGACGGAACTTCTTGTTATTAGTAGAGATGGAGATGTTTTATCAGCGAAACAAATTCTAAAATTTCCTTTTAATTTGTATGCATACTTTGTGGATTATTTATTAACTGCAGACGATTTTAAATTTTTGATTTATCTTGAGGTTGATTCTTTTTTCCTTTTTGGCGATGTAATATTTGTTTCTTCGATAAAAAACTAGGTTGGAAGGTTTTCGATATCGTTTATTTTTGATGAAATTTAAAATTCTGCCAAGTGGTTATAACTCCCCTCCCGCTCCAGTTAATTTTCTCAATATATTATTCTGCGTTTCGTAACTTTTTCAAACCGCATCAACAATACTAATTAGTAGTATTGTTCACATTTAGTTCAATACGTTGTTGTTGTTGCTTCTAATGCCACTTGGATATCCAAGCTTCCCTTCGCAGAGCGACTAGGAATTAAATCAGTAAGGAGCGCCACAACGGTGAAAGTGCGACTTGCTCATTATGTACTTAGATGACCACAAATACGCTACCTTCTTTTTTTGACCTAAGAGTGAAGGAAAAGAAAAATCTCCACCCTCCGGTACCCTCTTAACTGCCTCGGGACTTCAGGGTCCAGAGATTTTACATGCACGTATCCCCAAGTGTACATGTTGGGTCTTCAGCGGTTTAGCTATTGAACCCGAAATCCTCCGGTCCAAAGCTCGATATCCTAACCACAAGGCTACCGCGGTCCAAATCAATACGTGAGTTACACTATAGGATCATAGCGTATTTGCGTCAGGCTTTCATTACTATAGCCCAATAGGGCGATCCTTCTGTTTCAATTTTACTTTTTTACGTAGCGGTTTTTTACTCAAATGATTTATTTTCTAACACTTATTTAATTTTTGTACTGTCTGTTTGGCGTCATTTGGACAAAGTTAGTTATTTCTTTCTTTCAACTTAAGTTTCACACGTCAGAATTGTTTCAGTACTGTACATTTTCTAACTTAAATGTGCATGTTTATTCGTCTTTGGAAATAACGCTTTTCTTTCCTCCGTTTGCATTCGAATTTTACAAACGTGCAATCTCTTTGAATTTTCAGGAAACGTTTTGACGGTTTTGAAAGCTGAATTTTTAGGAGCTGGTGTCCTTATACTGATGGGGATTTTAGGATGGACTGTTGATTATTTTAGGAACAGCCGCTTCTTAAAGGTCTGTAGCATAATATGGGTATTTTTAATCACTGACGTCTTTATCATAATGGAGATTTTTTGGAACTAATATCTTGATTCTATGGGGGATGTTTAAAAATAGTTGCCTTTATTCAAATAAAGGGGCTTTGAGGAATGGTTTTGTCGCGGCCAGGTTCACGACATGAGGGCGCGTGATACGCAAAGTGGTATAGATAAGAAAACACAACTTTTTCTGGAAAACTAGACTCATTTATTCATACGTATATAGACATTAACTTAGGTCCATGAGACTATTACTATTAAAAAGAAAAAGGAAATGTTCAGGGAACGAACCATGTCCGGATCCAAAGGGCAGCACTTGTTGTGAAAATTAATCCATATATGTGGGTGGGCGATCTTTCCTCGTCCGGACGTCCTCGTACCTTAGTTACGTCCCTGTTCAGATGAAATCCTGAAAAAGAAAAATGGCTTAATAAAGAATGCCCAAGTGAAATATGTTTTATTTCAGTGCAAATCAAGTGCGATTAAACATTAAACCATATGGCTTGTACGCTGCTTGCAATTGGAAAGAGGAAACAAGCCGGGGTTGTCGGTTTTTAATAGACTTCACAAAGGAGGATGATTTTTAACACTTTATTCGAAATAAATAATTCCAATAACATTGCAATCTCTTAAAAAATAATTATAATATTAATTAATTCTTAAAATAGCATCGATACTAAGTTAAGAATTAATTCAATGTATATATATTTTGAAGTTATTCTATTTTTGCTAGTTGAGTATGTACAATCTTTTCATCGACGAAGACAATGACTTAATATGCTAGCAAATAAATGAAAGCAGTCTAAAATTCTTGTTTTTGTAACATTTTTTTGCTAAATTAGCAAATTAATAATAGATTTTTGTCCTCCAATACCTAACACAAAAAAAAGCTCATTTTTTCACACAAAAGCTCATAACCGAAATTGGGTACTAGAAAACGCAAAAAGCTTTAAATTTATGAAACAATATCTAATTTTCAAACTGAGCACATTTTAACTTTATAAGGTGTCTTTTTACGCTTCAATTATTATTTTTTTTAATATTACTCAAGTTCTTCTTGAAAAAAAGTCATCGCTTAGCTCCTGTATAAATTTCTCGGGGCAAATTTTGAAATAAATAACGGGGAATAGCCAAAAGGCAATAAAATATTACTTAAAAAATAAATTGCATGAAGTAATATAAAATATGACTTTACCTTGGATTATTTTTGCTGCCACTTTATGAGGGAACACTGGAACTGTATTATTTTCTAAACCCATTTCAATTGAAATCGTCAGCGAGCAATTTGCACCGAGCAAGTTTCTCTTACGCATAATTTCTTGTGGCGTAAATGGAGCGCTGTATGTGCAATTTTTTCCAGTAACCTCATGCAAAATGTTTCCTTTTTTGTCCAAAATTTTAATTTCTAAATAAATGCTGCACGTAGAAGATGGACTTTTATCTAGACACTTTAGGCTCATGCAAGAATCATTATTTCCGATATAAAAAGATGCATCTACTTGCCAAGTATTATTGCCGCATTGAAAGGCGGGGCTCGGGCTATTGAACTGTCCATAATATCTACCTCTCTCTTGTAAACAAACTATATTCCACAAAACTGAGGAACGGAAGTATTCCTTTTCAATCAACTGCGAGCCAGAAGTAGCAGAAAAAGATTCGTTCTTTGCTACATCCATTGCTATCGTAAATTGCTGCTATAATATAAATTCTCGAATGCAATTCGCAAATTCTGGGCAGTACAAGTGCCGTCGAATGACTTCTTGCAATTATTAGAACCCTTGTCGGGGCGCTAACAAACTGAATCAGGGTTGCCAGATTTTCCAGGCGACTTTTAGCCAGTTGCGAGAAACAATTCAGCCGTTTTGTTTCTGCTCAGTTGTTGTTGCTCTTGTTGGCGTGCCCTAGTCGTTGCTACGTAATGTCAATTAGATACCCAAGCTCCACTTTCGGATATCCTTGTCGGATCCCTTGTCAGACGGATTTATACCGGATATCCAGCTCTGATGTTTGAAACCTATAAATTCTGTACCTATTTTTTAACATTCCACAGCTTCCAAATATAACACGTTTTTCACTTACGTAATTTTATGAAACATGCTAATTACTTAAATTTCAAAAATCAAATTTTACTCACCGGATTTTTGAGATTCGATGGTAATCCGTTTAGTAATTAGGTCAGGTGCTGGGTATTATAAAATGCGGGGTATGGCTGTGTCATGGAAGCGGCCGTGTGTTGTACGTGAATACGTTTTGTAACGGGTAATATATTTTACATAAAATATTTTTGTTTATGCATTTAGAATAAAAGCAAGGAAAAAAAACTAATTATTGTGTTACAATATAACTTTATTAATTAATAACTTTATAGTTTTGGCTTTTCGACGTGTATAAGCCGACATTATCTATATATTTTTGATATTTTTTTTATTCAATCGATAGATTTTGACGACAGCTGATGATTAAAACTTAAACGAACATCGTAGCTTCTACGAGTCAAATGCTATACTAATTGCAAATTTCGATACGCAGCAAAACAACCTCAAAATGGCGGTGCTTCCCTCTTTGCCTCCCGCGATGCATCACTGTTCTCGCTTATCGTAATGAATTCTTTAATCGTTTAGCTACCCAGTGGTATTATTTAATTATGGATGTAGAATATTGATTCGAAAATACCAACGCCAAACTGTATTCCCCGATTTTGTCATCATTAGATTTTTTTGGTCTCCCGTATGGCAGCAAATTTAAAGACGTATTCCCGTCAAAGAAAGTTCGGATACTGGCTATCCGGTGCCTTTGCGAAACGGAGAATCGGTCCCGCTCGTCATCCCTCCATCGGTGTGCCCCTTACGATCTAATGTACTACTTATACCATTCTCTGTTATAATATCGTTGAAATGATCAACAGAACGAATGCTACAAAAATGTCAAATGATAACTGAACATAGTAAATGCATATAAATCTCAAAGGAAAAAAATCTTTTTGGTTGAACTGAAGAAAAAAACAGGAAAAAACTTTAATACAGAAAAGTAAATTTAAAATTAGCCAATATTAGCCAGAATTGTTTGTGGCTAGTAATACTTTTAGCCAGCCGCATTTTAAACTAGCCGTAACGGCTAATTTTGGTCACATCTGGCAACCCTGGACTGACTTGGAATGTCATTGGGTTATTCCATTTTAATTCAGGTGGGCAAAAAATGAAATTATCAACACTATGATATTGCATTTGAAATCTACTAGCGCCATCTACTAACTTCAGCTTAAAATAGGGTAGGATGGGGTAAAATGGGTCATGGGGTAAAATGGGTCACTTGAGAAAAAACTCAAAATAATAGAACTTGAAATTGAAATTTTTAAACCAATATTTTGTATGGTATATTTTAATGTGTTGGTAACATTTTTCATTCTAAAGTTTGGTCATTCTAAAAGTTCTTAAATATGGCAACACAAAAAATATTTTTGTAATTTTTGGATGATAGTGTGCTAAACACATGGTTTACCAACTTCTGAAAATCTCTATATTTTATCAAATAACAACCCAAATTTAAAGGATTTCCGCACAAAGAAACTTTGTAGAACAATTACAGCCGAGCATGTAAAAAAAATAATTAAATATTGAATTTTTTACACCAGTTTTTCTAGGATGGGGTAAAATGGGTCATGGTTAGGCTTAGCTAGTTCTATTCTATTATTGTTTTAAAATTTACTCTGTTGCACCTCACTGCAGAAAACTCCTAAATTTAAACAGTGTATGTTGTTTATTTTATTGAAATGAAATTAAAAAAAATTTTTGAATGTTTTCCCTAAAAACGATCATGTTGATGTGGTAGAGAGAAGTGATGCTGAAGTGTTACGTGAACCAATCTCGAACAATATTATTTTTAAATTTCAATGTAATTATAGTTCAAAATGTTGCTAAATATATTACTTACTTTTTTTTTTTCAATTTCAAAGTAATAAATAACTGTTTTCAGCATTATTTTGCATTATGACCTATTTTACCCCACGATGGAGTAAATCAAGTCACAACTTTATAAGCTCAGTTAAACTATTTCATAATTAAAAAATAAATATTAAAATGGCATAAAATTGATCTAAAGGAGTTCAATGTTGATATGCAATTGAAAAGAAATGGGAAATGTTTCTGGTTTTGTTGCTATGAGACTTTAAATATGAAAATAGCTAAAATTGACCCATTTTACCCCACCTGACCCTATACACTTTAATTTAAAAATTGAGTCATTTTTCGAAGTTGCATTTCTGGTTGCACTTTTTGCATACTTAATATTATTAAATCTGAGTCTTCTTTATTAATTAAAAACCCCCAAAAAACTAACAAGGAAAACAAAAAAATAAAAATTAATTATTTGTTTCAGTAACTAAAATTATTGGGGAGCAAGATTTTTTAAAAATCTTACTTTCCAAAGTAGTAAGATTAAATGCAACCCCCCCCCCCCCCCAAGGTCTGAATCCTAAAATCCAAATCCGCCCATGATTTTATATGAACAATTAATTTTGTTTTTGTAAGGCATTTTAATCGGGCGGTTCGTTATGATTTTTTTTTTTTTTCATTTTTTAAACTCTAAATCATTTTTTCTATGTTTTAATATAACCTGTTTTGCTTATTACTGCCCATGTTATATAATTTTTATTTTTCGTTATTTTTCATTTGGGCATTAAAATAATATTTTCTGTCTCTTTTAACTGAATGCTACCGAATTTTATGTTATATAATTCTACATCTTTTCTTCACTTGGACATTAAAAATTCGATGATTATTTGATGAATCCATTCGTTAACTCATTCAATTTAGATTAACATCTTTTATTTAATTTAATATCGCATATATATTTTATGCTACATAATGATAGCTTGAAAGTTGTACTTTTAAATAGTTTTATTTTTTACTCGGACATTAAAAATGAAAGTGTCGGGTAGTTGTAATGTGTGAGTTTTTAATTTGATAAATAGTTTCATTGTATTTTGCCTCAGGCCAGTCATTTCAAAATTTTCCGGGACGGGAGGGGCAAAAGGTGTAAACTCAATGCCTGTTGCATTAAAAACAAACAAAATACATGTTCATTCATATAAATACATTATATTCCCAAAGGCCGGGGGGCAGAGGGGGGGGGGGCATAATTCCCTAGCATTTTTACTGACTTAATATTTTTTATTCTGATACTAAAATCTGAAGATGGCACTATAAAAAAAAAAAGGAGAATTTTATTTATATAATGCTAATTTTGTTTTTGACATTACTTCTTTTATTTAATGTTGCACATTAAATGATTCTAGTTTCCTAATTAATGTGCTTAAAACCTTTTTTACAAGGATGTTAAGTATCTGAAAAACAGCTAAATGAATTCCCACTTTTTTATTTATTTTTACTATCACTTTTTTTAATAAAATTCAGAATTAGGATTTAAAACACACAAATAAAAGTTGTTTTGGGGTTTACGTAAACTTTTAACAGTGGCATACTAAACCCTTATTTCGGGGGGAGGGGATATCACCCCTCCCTTTACGCCAGTGACTTTTAAAAACACAAAATCAAAGTTTAAAAAAAAAAAAAAAAAAAAAAAAAAAACAGAAATAGCATTTAGAACAGCAGGCACGTGTTAAGAGTAAAAAAAAAACCCTCTTTCTATCTAAAAAAAAAAAAAAGAGCTCATACATGGATGAGGAGACATCCTTTGGTTTTCATTGAAAAGGATACCCTGAATACCTCGAAACACGTGTCAGCGTTTCTTATTGCTACGTATCTCTTTTCCTCGATATGTTTGAACTACCGAGCAATATTTTCCCTTTTAATATATTATTAATCTGAATTTCACTGCAAGTTATTATGTGTATCTCGAATGTTGCTCTTCGACATTGGATCGCGATTTTTCGCTACCGAAAATGCAATTAAAAATAATAAAGACAACGTTCTTATGTAGTGAGGAAATACACGCAGTGAAAAATGAAAGACTCAAACAACAGTGTAAAATCGAGATAAGAATAACAAAATACCAATAAAATAAAGGTACATATGCGGTTGTCGACAGCACATTGTAATATATAAAAAAAAACTTCGTTAAAACTATTGTCTCAATTAATCTCTTTTGAAAGGAAAAGTAATAAACCACAATCAGTTCCTTACTGAATAAACAAAGTCAATTGCACAATCGCGGGTGCAGGAAAATGCACGTATGCGCTCCTCACCTTCTCCCACCTGCAAAAGAAATGGAGCGATCCACTCCTGTAGGAAGTCAGTTTAGAAAGGAAGGGGGGAAGAGATGTTCTAAAGCTAAGTGTCCACTTGAGAGAAAATCTCGAGAGAAAGTCTCGAGATTAGTTCCGAAGTGTTGTCCATTTGAGATCACTTGCGCTCTCGAGACAGCTGTTGGAGACTCGACAGACACTGCAGTCTCGAGATCAGAAAATTTTGTGTACACTTGAGAGTTTACTCTCAAGTCTCAGTCAATTCTGTGACTTGGTTGATAGAGTTTAGATTTATTTTTCTCACTTTTTTTCAAAATGGATTCACGCCAAATCCTAGCCTTTCTAATTGTGCATAAAATTATGAAAAAACGGGAAGTGAAAAAAAAGGCTTGCTGGGTAAGAAAATGGGTGGCTCGACGAAATGTAATGGGAGCTTCTTCAACACTTGTGAACGAGTTGCGGTTGAAAGATGCACAACAGTTTAAAAATTTCATCAGGATGTCTGCAGTTCAATTTGAAGTGCTATTAAATTTTTTAAAACACCAGATTGTAAAACAACATACAAAGTTATTATGGATCTTTCGTTGAATTTCATTACCATCGCAATTTTCGAATTTCGAAGCAAATTCTTCGTACATTGCCATTTTTTTTCCGCGATTTTTGTGCAATTTGTGTTTCACGTTCCATAAAAACTCTTTCTCCTCATAAAGTTCTATTAATTTAAAAACTTTCTCGTCAGTCCACTCGCGCTTATATTCCTTTATTTTATTATTCATGCTTGAGTATTTAAATTTAATAATGAAAACTAGAATGACTGAATAAAAAGTCTCAAGTCGGGGTCTCAGCTCTTCAGACAATGGCGAAAGACTGGTGACTAAGTCTCAAGAGCAACAATGAAACATGTCCACTTGTGACTCATGCAGTGTCTGATACTCGCATCGGTTTGTCTCTGAGAGTGCTCTCAGCCGCATGTCCATTTGTGAGCCTGGTCTCGCGACTGCTCTCGAGACCATTTTCTCTCAAGTGGACACTTAGCTTAACATAGGAAACAGTGTGAAAGGCATAAGGCCGTTGAGAACAAATGAAAACCATGCAGCCGCTTTCCAGATAACCTTACCTTATCGCTGTTTCTTGGCAACTTATTCTATTTTTATCAAGAAATCATTTTTTTTTTGGCTTACTGTAGCCAATTTATTAAACATATATACAGTAAAACCTGTAAAGTTGACCACGTTTGCAATTTGACCACTTTTTTCAGGAACGGAATTAGCCCTTCACCCTCTACCTCACCCTCTCTAAGTTGGCCACCTGTCTAAATGACCACTAAAGTGCTGCACCGCAAGTGGTCAACTTACGCAGGTTTCACTGTATATATATATATCACCGTAGTCATTCCACCCTTCCCCTCATAAAACAAAATAAAATTCAACAATTTTGACACTTATTCTGCATTTTGTGAAAAATCAAAAGACACCCAAATCTGCCTCAAGATACAAATATGAAAGTGACGACCAGCAAACAGGCTCAGGGCCCATCTAGGCTGGTCCTAGTCAATTTAGCAGTCTCCAATGAACATCAAGAGCTTTCTTAAAAGTTTTTACCCCACTGCAACTAACAGTTGCCTCCGGTAAACTATTCCAACTGCCTGCAACCCTATTGAAGTAGTAATTTTTCCTAATTAGATTAATGATAATGTATGATATATATGACAATGTATGTTTAGATATATGTATTTAGACCAGTGTTTTCCAACCGGTGGTCCGTGATAGCCTCGGTGTTATCTCACGGGAGAGTCCGGTGACTACTCATAAAAAATAATATTTTCATGTTACTTAATCGAAATTACGATTTCCATTGAACAAGATTGAGTAAATACATTCGACCTGTTGAATACATAATAATTATTTGAAAAAGTAGTAACAAAATTATAGTAATTTTTGTATGACGTAGAAAACAAGCGTTTTACATATTTTTTCGACTACATTGTAGCAGATGAGCACTTTATTGCGGGCGTCGCACAGGCAGTCAGTGATCAAATGTCGTGTACAGCAGGGATGCCCACCCCCTTCTCTCAGAGCGACAGCGCATCCCCACTAAAACTTACGGAACTCTCCAAAAACAACGAAGACCGTCTCAGCCACGTGATATGATTGTAAGAGGCAAGAGTCTAGGTCCTAGAAATCCTCAACTTGTGAAAGAAAATTGGACACATTGGAAAAATGAGGTAAATGTCCACTGTTATTTTCGTCTGGCTAAATTTTGTATTCTTTATTTCATTAAAAGGCAATTTACAATTATTAGTTTTTTTAAAGAATTTTTGCGACTTGCAATGTAACATCCGTTCTGATAATTATTATGTATACGTTTGTAAATATTGTTAATTATAAATTTACTTTTGAATTTTTTTTATTTTTTCACCTTTGAATTTAGTAATGTAATAATGTAACAGCTGGTCCAATATAATGCACTTTCAAGTGTCCACAGACATCTGTGATTTAAGTAGACACACACAGACAAATAGAAAATGTTAAAGAACAAAAGCACAAAAGTTATATAATGCACATACGTACATTTTTCAGGGTCACGAAGAATCACCTTTTTTTCCCCATTTGTAACCAGAAACACCCGTATATATTTTTCAATTTTGTACTTTAATAACGTAAAATTCATCATTTTTTTCTGCACAAGGGGGAACCAGACGAGCAAAGATTTTCCCATGTGCAAATTCGAAATGCTACATTTATCAGGAGCAGACAAAAGAAAAAAATTGTTAACCCTTATTTTAAAAAATGGATAACACATCTTTCAGAAATGGCTCCCCTGAAGAGCGTACTTTTCTTCATATATGAACTGCATTCTAAATTCTTATTCCATATTTGCATAAATTGTTCATGTAAATGTATTGTTCATAATCATGTTTTTAAAAAAATTCAATCTATCTCAAATTATATCTGATTTGTCAACTTTTATCGTCTAATATAATGTACTATTAACATTGTAGTTAATAGTGCAACTGCTCTGAATTATCACATGAAATAATTTAAAGATTTTTAATCACCAAATTTAAAGAAGAGTATATCGTATGTCAGTAATTAAAATGTTTTAATGAACTAAAATTCGAAACTTTTATTTTTCATAAAAATTTATAGTTTGCATTGCATGTGTACTGTGCGGTTTGAAATTAATGTTCTAGCCAAATTCAACGATTTTCTTTTTATTAATTTAAAGAATTGATTGAATATTATTACCGATTCACATGTCAAAGAGAACCTTTTATACAGGACGAGTAAAGGAAATGGATGTTTTTGGAACGTACCATACTCCGCTTGGAGGAGATGTGAATTCAACTCCCATTCCCAACGAAGGTGAAAATTCAGCACCGGTCATCTTGGTAATGTCTACAGCCGCAATACAATTTTTAGGATGGTTAATGTATGCAAACGACTGGCTCTTCAATGAAAAAAAAAAAGCAGCTGACCCTGCCATAGCACCAGAGAATATGGATCGCTCACTGATTCAACGTTTTCCACGTTCGTGTCTCTATCAAATCGCGGTGCTCTCGAGTCCATAACAGCATGATGGACTAAATGGCAACTCAAAGGGAATTGAAGGCCACCTCCAGCACCTCTCTACTCCTTCTATAAGCCGAGCATGAAACGTTCCAAAGGGCCTCAGTGGCTGAGCGGTCAAATCGACTGGCTCCGGTGCCTCCCTGCGCGGAGAGAAAGAGGGGTGGGTTCGATTCCCACCTTTGCCCTGGGTGTATTTCCTTCTTTGTATATTAAAATCTGTTGTGCTGTCTTGTTCTATATGTCATATTAGAAGAGAGTTTGAAGCATATCCTTGAGAATAGCAAATAAGCTCGAATATTTATGTGACCTGAAATGGTCGTAAAACAAACAAACAAACAAACGTTCCAAAAACATACGTCCCCGTGGCACGCCCTGTATAATGACTCGGAGAGTTAAACAAGGAGGGAGGCGTTATAACGAGAGGTGATTATATAAACACGAGTGACATAAAATTGTGTTTTATTTCATTTTTAAGTGCCACACTTTCATGCAAAACATCCTTTATAAGGTCTCATCAGTGCCAGCAGGGTGACGCAGCGGTAAGGAGCAGGCCTCGTGCGCCCAAGTTCGCAAGATCAAACCTGGCCCAATTGGTGGATTTTCAAGATGCAGAAAATCGACAGCGCCCATGTCGTATGATTATGCGGCATGTTAAAAATCCCTTGAGTATCTGTTGGTTTAGATACTCTCGGCTAAATTAAATTCCTAGTGCAGTTTCGCATCATTTAGAGCTCAAATGCCGCCTTCTAGGGTGAAACTAAGCTTCCAAAAATGCAGTAATGGTACCACACGCATTGTGGTGCCGTTGAAAGAGTTGGTACCAATCTCTGGGAGCGCACTTGGTCTGCAATGGTTAAGAAATAATATACGCAGCCCATTTGAAAAAG
The DNA here is from genome assembly GCA_038502835.1 of Octonoba sinensis. Classification (NCBI taxonomy): domain Eukaryota; kingdom Metazoa; phylum Arthropoda; class Arachnida; order Araneae; family Uloboridae; genus Octonoba; species Octonoba sinensis. The sequence continues at coordinate 6,241,539 of CM076606.1, read as the reverse complement.
TATTAATCAGTTGGACGAAATTAGCATTTCATGATTATCTGTTTCATAACTTCTTCATTCCAAGTGTACCCAATTGAGTACATTTTAAAATACTGTTTATTAACTACTGCTTGTGCAATTTGAAAGCTAAAAAACCCCAATTGTTTTTGAAATTAATCAACAGATAATTTACTTCGTTTTAAACATGGAAAACATGGAAATTGAGCATTAACTAATCATTATTTAACCTAATTATTGATTAAATTTATTAAAAAGTTTTTTTTCAGTTATATTGTTTTGTAATCATTTTTAAATCATAGAAACAAAAAATTGTTTGTGATTAGTTCTAGAGTCTGAAGAGGTTAATGTCAGGAAATATTTAAACTTGTAAAAATTCTCAGTCGTAGAAAACTATATGAATTCCGATTGTTTATATTTTGCTACTTATCATATGAGTGTAGTTGGACCATGAAGTTCTGACATTTGGACGCTTCTACGCATGGCAGAAAAGGACGAATCCACTTAAGTTTTAGGGAAGTTCGTCCTGCAAGTGCGTTTATTAGCATGCGAATCAGAATGTGATGAAACTGGCAAATCGCATCAGTTCGAAAGAAATCAAGCATGCTTAAAAGAATTTAAACGAGAACAGAACACAGCACATTCCTTATACCAGCAGTTCCTCCCTTGAACATGAATGAATTCTTCTTGGCACTCTGCCAGGCAGATTGCTTTGGTTGATGGTAGAGCTGTAAATATATGTAAGAAATCTGAAAAATGACTGGCGAAGGATATCCTCAAATGAATCTTCCTCAGCAACAAGTTGATATGGTTCAACGTAGCTACTACTTTAAGAAGTCTAGAGTAAAGCTTCAATAATTGCAAAACTGTAGGTTTCGAATTCAAATAGATAAATGATGACTGAATAATTAGAATCCTTTAAATATTAACATAGTAATAGAGGGATTTGAATTTGGCGTAATTATCCAATCCGTGCGTCATGCTGAACGTTTCTGTTTACGAAGCAAATGCTTGATGAGAATACTTTACAAATTGGCATTTAATGGGTGTCAGATTGGACTTCGAGAATTATATCAATGAAGATGATATCTAAATGAATTAAACTGTTGCTCGATTTGCCTCGGCCATAGGGTCCTGCCCTTCAATATGTAATTATATTATTATGCATATACAATAAGATACGAGGCTAACTTCATTATTGTATCAGGTTTTGAATCGGGAGAGTCAACTAGGTATAATGAAAGTTATTTTACCGTACAGTGCTGAATTCTGTAAATTGTATGTGTCGCATATTTACGAAGTCATATAATTACACATTTATACGTTTCCCAAAATTAAATTGAAGGTATCCAGTAGCGTTAAAGTGACTGTTTTTTACTTATGTTTACTATTTTGGTTTTTTATGTTTTTCGATAAGTAACTTCTTTGTTTTTCTTTCTAATGGGCTGCCGTTGGCTTCTTCCAATTGCAGACCTAGTGCGTTCCCAAGAGATTGGTGCAATCTCTTTCAGCGGCACCACAATGAGTGCAGTACCACCGGCGCATGCGAATTTAGGCGTCCAGTTTCTCCACCTGAAAGGGCGAGCCCCCGGACTCTGTTGATGCAAAATTGCTCTAGGAATTTAATTTAGCCGAGATCGTCTAAGCTAATGTTCTTTCAAGCAGTCTTTTACATGTCACATAATCATACGACATGGGCGCAAACGATTTTCTGCATCTTGAAAATCCACTGTTACTGCCAGGCTCGATCCTCTGACCTGGGGCGTACGAGTCCCGCGCCTTACCGCGACGCCTCCATGCCGGCTAAGTAAGTTTTTTTTACTTAGAAAACCGTTATTGCCTATGATTGCAGTGAACTTGATCAATATGTTTATGCATAGCTTAATTCCGTATGCCTATTGCCATGTTTTGCTTATTTCAAGTACTAAATATTAAAATAACTTTGTAAATTTTAGTCTGATTGCATATTTCCTGTTTACTTTTAAAAAAAGTGGAAGCATTTAAGTCTCAGAAAATAAATATTTTGAGTTACTGTGTGCAAATATCCCGTGACCGACAGGATAAAAAATGGACATATTTCTCACGGCATGTTAGTACATAATAACTCAATATTTTTTTCCTCTTCTACCTCTGAAGTGGTTATGTAGACGTGTAAGATAAACAAATTTTATTAAGTTATTTAAATATAGTACCTGAAATGAAACAAAAAAGAGATGTTCTTGATCATGGCTGAAACATAGGGGATTAACCTTTAATATATATTATAATGATATTAAAGTTTAAACTTTAAAAACGTTTTTAAAGCCTCTTCGGTTCTCAGGTATCACATGTGATACTCATGCTTTGGATGCGCAAGAATGAAAATTAGCTGGAAACGGTTGTAACTCATGTGAGCCAGTTAAAAATACGGCGTCTAATTTTTTAGTTGATTGATAGACGGCAGCACCGATGTTGTTATAGGTTTTGCGATAGCATTTTCAGCAGTAAACATGCAATCTCTAAAGAAAAAAAGAATTAGAACGTGTTTAAATGCCTAGAGTAGTAATAAATAATGCAAACGAAGCTTATATTATGGAGTAAAATCTCGTTTGAAATAATAATGCTAATAAGATTTTTTAAATTAAATGTTTACCAACTTTATTAATTGTTTAAAAACTCGTATGTACTTTGTTAAACTCCTCCTAATGAATTGTGGCTCAACTAACACTCATACTAACAAATCAAAGTTTTAAAAGAAATATTTTAGACAAATTTTGCAATCGAAATCAGAAAGAACTTACGCATTTTCTATATAACGTTTCTCTTTTCTTCACAAACGTTCTTTAATCACCTTTGCATGTTTTCCATGTATATTACTTCACACAGATTTCTAGGTGAAAGATGATAAAATCATCATGTTTTAACAACAAGGCTCGTTTTTTTTAAAACTTTCTTATTAATTTAACATTTTTAAATCATGAAGTTTCTCATTTTAAACGAATAAGATCGATATGGGGCCTCTGTGGCCGAGTGGCCTTAGAACCAGTTTCCGCTGTTGCCTGCGCGCAGTGAAAGAGGCGTGGGTTCGATTCCCACTTTCCCCTGGGTATATTTCCTTTTTTGTAGTGTAATATTATTGTACTGTCTTGTTCTATCTGTCATATTGGACGAGAGTTTGAGGCATATCATTGGGAATAGCAAGTAAACTCGAAAAACAAACGTGACCTGAAACGGTCATTAACAAGCAAACAAAAACGATATGTAGCTCATTTTCATAAAACAAAACTTCATGCATTTTCCGCTGGCACTGATAACTGTGTTTCTCACAGTGGCCACTCGCGTATCCATATATTACTCCTTTTCGTAGCACTATTTTCTCTTGCGAATCCAGTTGCATTGAACTTTAATTTTAAAAGTGGTGTAGATCTTTCTTTTACTTAGTACATTTAATTTCTATTTAACTTCTACTTTTCTTTATGTATATTTTCAACTGTTTGAAACAACGTACAGTCATGAGGGGCGATAAGCATGATATTATTACGAAGTGGGGAAACATTTGTGTGAAAACAATTAATGAACTCAGCCAGCTCAAAAGAAATGAAAAATTGCAATGTTTGCAACACAAACAATGGTTTGCTTTTAAATGCGTTCAATATGGCGCCGAACAAAGTGGGGAAACATTTGTGTGAAAACAATTAAGGAACTCAGCCAGCTCAAAAGAAATGAAAAATTGCAATGTTTGCAACACAAACAATGGTTTGCTTTTAAATGCGTTCAATATGGCGTAGAACAAAGTGGGGAAACATTTGTGTGAAAACAATTAAGGAACTCAGCCAGCTCAAAATAAATGAAAAATTGCAATGTTTGCAACACAAACAATGGTTTGCTTTTAAATGCGTTCAATATGGCGTAGAACATATTTTTCCTGTAGTCTAATCGTCTGAACACAAGGAGTATAATCTTTAATTTATAGCTTACACATGTAATAATTTAAAGTTCATTTGCAAAAGCTTTTGGAATGAAATTGCTTTTTTTTGGAAACAGAGCGCTTAAATAGTGAAATATTTAAATGTGAAACATTTTATAAGTATTCGTGAAGTAAAATATCAGTTCTGCGCATACTAGAGTGTAATATAGTGATCACAATTTTCGATTGACATAAATCACAGTTACCTCACTTCACCCTATTGTTTTCAAAAAGAAATATGCTTCACGAAGCAACAGCATTGCTGGTAATAACTATACAGCTTTTATCCCTGTGCGTTGCTCATTTTGAACGGACCCTTTTCCAGTTTTGGCACAATCAATACTTGAAAGACTTTCAATAAGGTGAAATCTTTATGTCACGTTTGCACTGTTTCGTCATCCAAGCTAAACGAGTATTTCATGCTACAACAGATAGGCAAAAATCTAGTCTGTAAAGCATTCCTTCTCCAGGATTAATATTTGGCACAATATAATTCTTTGGTACACAGTATGTCGGTCTCTTCTTAACTTTAAAATTATTTACATTGGATTGTTTCGAGTCATTATAACTAATAATATAATCGGCAAAAACCTATTTCAGGGGAATTAGAGAAAAAGTTTCTCTCAAGGAAACAATAATGCAAATATGTACTTCTGAAACAGCAATCTGTCATTTATGTGTCGCTTTTTTTAGCAGCCTTTCTCAGTGCTAGATCGGTTTTTAAGAATACCAACTAATAATATGTTATTATTATTATTATTATTAGCTAATAATATGTTTTTCTCCTTCGTTTCTGATGGGGCTGCATATGGTCACTAACCTTTGCAGACCTAGTGCATTCCCCGGAAATCAGTATCCATTCTTTCCAGTAGCACCACTATCAGTGGATGCCATTACCACTTTGAGAATCTTGAAGCTCAGTTTTCCTCTAGATGGCGGCCCCTGTGCTCTAAATGATGCGAAACTGCACTAGGAATTTAATTTAGCCGATAGTAGCTAAGCCAACAGATACTCAAGGGATGTTTAACGTGCCGCATAATCATACGAGAAGGGCGCTGACGATTTTCTGCATCTTGGAAATCCACCGACTGTGGTCAGGTTTGAGCCTGCGAACTTGGGCGTACGAAGCCAGTGCTTTACCACTACGCCACCCTGCCGGCGGCTAATACTATGTGAAATATTATGTTATTTATATTTCTATGCGTCACTAGTCCAAGATATCCCTCACTGGCCAGTTGTAATTTTTTTACAGTAGCTGAGTATCTTAAAATGTGGTATAAAGTGGGACGTCAAAGAAGCGTATGTGTAACTTTTGAAATTATATTCGTATTACATATAAACATGACATTCTTTATTTCCCAAGGAAAGGTTTTTCCTTATAAAAACGTTTATGTTAGAAAGTTCTTAATTATCTTATACGCACAAACTTCATTCTTGTTAAGAAATTTGAGACCGCATAATATTATTACTGTCCATTAAGTAAAAGTCAAAAAGCGTCATTAACTCTGAGACAAAACGTCCTACATGCCTGAAAATACACTCAAGCGATACATTAAAATGCTTCATCAATAGAAGCAGAAGAAATTGAAACAAATTTCTATTAACATCACCAGACTTAAAACAGCCGTTCCAAAGATACATCTAATTGAAATTAGTTTATCTATACTTGAGAAACTTAACACAGGAAGAATTTGAACGGATGAAAGATAATTTCATTTAATAGAATTCCGGAAATGGTAAATCTATTGGATGCAATACGCAGTCTACAGAATAATTTCGTATAATCTCGTGGAAAAGTAATATGGGATTGAGTATACTTACCGAGATAATAACCTTAATCATGCTTTCAATTATACTAAACAAGATTCTCAATTTACGCTACATGGTTAGATTGTTCCTGATATGGAATAATGCCTCAACTACTGATTGTTTCATTCGATCCCGCAGTTTGTTACATTATCAACGGTTCTCATTAATTATGATGTACTAAGATAGTTGGATTTTATGTCAATATTTTTTAAATGGTAAAACAGAGATGGCAAGTCGAAGTTTTTTCGATTTACCTTCTAAAATTATTTTATTTATTAATGCAAATTGAGCAGATAATTTAAAACTAAATATGAAACGCATCATCAGGTTTTATGTTTGTTTTAATGCGAAGTCATTATTTAACTTCAAAAAGTAGAATGTAATGTTAATTATCAATCTGGTTTTCTATTTCTCTCTATATGTGCATTAGCAATACGTTTTTGTGCGCTAAAACGTTAGGCAGTTAGCTACTTAGTACGCTAAAAATGTAAAATAGGGCGCCTGTGGCCGAGAGTCAGCAGAATGTTAAGGCCATGGGTAATTCTAAGGGAAAAATAAATTTTGGAACTTCACACAAAATTTTCGGAAAAAGTATGCGACATCAACTTAAAAAAAAAAAAACTATATACTTAGGTTAACAATCCCCTTTCAACACAACAAAACATACTCAAATATATGTATAAGCTCAAAAATAATACTTCAAGTAATTAAATGAAAGGCCCAATATATCAATACCAGAAGTTTTTTTTCCCCAGGAAAAAAATATTGTATTGAAAGTTTTTTTTAAAAGTAGTACAACATATTTTGCTTGTCAGAGGCAGAAAAAAAGTATACATTAACCCCCCCCCCCCCGTCAAAGAAATCTTAAAACTAATACCTTAAACAACTTTCGGAAAACCGTTTTTTTTCTTTTTTAACTCTCGGAACAGATGCTCGAAAATTTTCGGAAATGTCAGAGAATTTTGGATCAGAATCACCCATGGTTAAGCCAGAAAAAGCAGCAAATAATAATAATAGTAAATAAATAAATGGGAATTGAGGTGGTTGCGGCGAACGGTTAGTCCATGTGAAAAGCGTATCTCCTCAACGGCGTTTCCAGTGGTTAAAAATCTAAAAGATTTCACCCGAGGCGACCCTTTCTCTGCATCGCCTGCGAAATTTAATAACAGTAAAAAAAAAAAAGAATATCCCGCTTAATTTACTGAATTAAAATACAATCAAAACATTAAAAAAAAAAAAAGTTTCAACTTCGGCTGCTTTATAAACGTACCTATTAAAAGAAGTTACTAAATATTGTTTGAAAATTATGTAACAGTATTACTAAAAAAATTAAAAAGTGATATAGATAGTTATATAAATAGTCATATAAAAGCGATTAAATATTCCCTCTTTTGAACTAAACTTTAAGGGAAAAAGTATCAATTGATAAATAAAAAAATAATAGCAAATTAAGAGTTCTATAAAATCATACACATTCAAAATACATTATAAAACATTTAAAATCTAACTAAATAACTCAGTGGCGTGACAGCTCATTGGAGGTCATGGCCTGCTGTGCCCATCCCATCTTTTGAGTCCTAGAGCCCTGGGTGCAGAAGAAGATGTTCCGGTCAAGTGTTCGGCCTGACGTGGAACCCCCAGTGTTAGTTCCCAAGCGTGCTTGGTGCTCATTTTTTCGACCCCACTGAAGGGATAACGGGCTGAGTCGTCCCTGCCCAGCTCGGGAGTCGAACCCCGGACTTGTGGGACGGTAGCCGGGAACCCTTACCACTCAGCCACTGGGCTTAAAATCTACCTACCTGTAAATGTACAGGATACTAAAAAAATCAAAAACGTTTTAATACAAGTGGGTATCTAAAAGGGGGGGTTTATGAAAGACAGCCCTTATTTCGTAACGTGATGTTTTATATTGTGCTAAATTAATTTCTTCTATTGTGCAAACATATTAATTTAAATAGTAAAAAAAAAAGAGTTATATTGGTGCCATGATAATCATGAACGTTATAATAAACTTCAGATCCATTATACTAAAAATGTTTTGCAGAAATGTCAATTTGGAATGATTACTTGCAAGCCCGTGGCCAGATGACATCACTTTGCTTTTTATTTGAGATTTTATTTTCTTATTCAATTTTCCTCATTTTCAAAATTATTCTAATTAAAAATTATGTTGCCAACTGCATTCAAAAAGAAATAAAATAGATTAAGTAGCGATAAATATTTTAAAAATCATATGTCGCAAGCATAGGCAACTTGTTAGGACTGTCAGCAAACGATAAATCTGAATGCAGTCGTCTGTAATTAGAGGTACTTCTGAAATATTTAATTAGCATTAGTTTTACCCTTTTGATTCATGTAGCTAATTAAGATGTGCATCAGCACGAACCCACTTTACTCGAACACTTATTTTATGTCCGAGTAAAGTGGGTAAATATACTCGAACATAAAATAAGTAGAACCGTATATAAGTATATAAATATTTACGGATCTTTAAAAATTTTACTGCAACTAAATAAGTTGCAAAATGGTTTTTTTTCGTGCAAATTTTTAATCTCAAAAATATTTATGAATAGTAACTAAACTAAACTTTTATAAAACTTATATAAAGAAATTAACGTTTTGAAATATGCTAAGCTTTCCTTTTACTTCAGCGTTAACACTATTTTCTCTTATCTCTCTTTCTAATGGGGCTGCGTAAGGTCAGTAACCTTCGCAGACCCAGTGCATTCAGCGGAAACCGGCATCCATTTTTTCAAGTAGCGCCACTATCGGCGGATGCCATAACCAATCGTGAATTTTGACGTTCGGATTCCGAATAGTTGGCGGCACCTCAGCTGTAATAGATGCGAAATTGCGCTAGGAATTCAATTTAGCCGAGAGTATCCAAGGCCGTTAACACTATACGAAGAAAAATGAATGGTGGGTTTTTCAGGGGGGTTTTGTCGGCGAGGGGGGTACTTGGTCGACTGTTTGGCCGATTTGGAGGGTCATCGTTTGAGCGCGGAGGTCCGTAATTTTTCAGTGAGGAGGACCATAACTCTGAGGTGTGTGGGCACACCTAAATATAGATAGATCACCATCGATGACATTTCACTGCAATTACAGGTCAGTCAAAAAACGGATCACTCCACGCTACTCTTTTTTGGTGCATTCCACAGACGGGCCGCCATATTTGAAACGCTCTGCTGGATCACGTGGTGACCAATGCCAGTCGATGGCTGGAGAGTCCACGCGCATACGTACTGGGTCTGACAGTAATTAGAGAGGTTTTAGATTTTCTATTTCAGTTTCCCGGTTTTTGTTTGACTCTCCCTCGTTGGTGCACAAGGACATGGAGCAAAGAATCAGAGGTCATTAACAGTATAACAAGAAGTTCCGTCTAGAACTATACGAGCCTACTTTCCCGTATACACCAGCTTCAAATTTATAATCTAGCTATCTCTTTCTCTTTCTCGTTTAGCTTTAGTTCTTAATTGCTTCAAATATGTCTTTTTCAACGGTTAATACAGATTCGTTCAATCATTCATTTATTCAGTCATTCATGTATTTATTCACTTATTTATTCATTCATCATTTTGCTTATTCATTTAATCTTTCATTAATTCAAAAAATATTCTTGAAAATCCCGATCAAAAAATTTCATAAGAAAATAGGCTCGTTAGTTCTGGATGAACTTTTTATCTGTACATGTTGTACGTCATAAGAGCTTTCCGATAAAGTTTGTTCCAAGCAAATCGGCCCGTTAGATCAGGATTTATATTGGATTGCAATTTCCCCGTAGGCACTATGTTATTTTTTTTTTTTGAACTGTTCAAAAATGAACAAAAATTGTTCAAATCAATATTTCACGCCAAGAACTTCTTCCAGTGAGCTAGTTCATTGGAACTTGGATCTGGGGAAAACGATTATATAAAAAAAAGTTTCAATATTTCAGGAAAGAAATGGAGTGCTTTAGAAAAAAAAGGATATGGGGGCCTTTTTAACCCTATTTTATTTTATTCATTTATTTTATTTTATTTTATTTTATATTATTTTTGTTTCTGATGAAGGGGCTTTATTGCCGTCTTAGAAATAGTTATTTGCAGTATCGTTTTGACAGTTTCAGCTTTATTTAAGTCGCTTTTTTTCTTTTACTCTCATTTTTAAGGCTGAATGCTTCTAAAGTTGCACTTGAAGTTTTTAAGAGCACTATTCTTAACAGTGTGTACTATGATGTCACTTATCTTTCGTTGTTTCATTTGGTACCCATAGCAACAATCTAGTGTGACAGATGCAAAATGTCACTGCCGCTATTGGTGCAAATGCCGAATTGATAAATATTTTTATATTATACCTTCACAATTGATAAATATTTTTATGCGAATTAATTTCTTTTTTTTTTTTGCTATTGTTCATTCTAATTACTATAAAAGCTAGAAGAATCATCATAATATTACAATACACTGATTAGACGCCATTACAGCTCTTGTGATACAGAGAAATAATATACATAAAAGATATACTTGGAATTAAAACACAGAAGAATAAGTATGAGCTTCTCGAAAACTGAGTCAAAACATTGGATTAGCTATCTACAACCAGAAATAATTTTTATTCTTAGTGCGGAATACGCATGCAAAATTACGCAAAGCTTTTAAAATTAAAAAAGTGAGGTAAATGTGATAAAATTTTATTATTATCAATTTAATTTGTCGAGAACAAAAAATACAGCATAAATAAGAAAATAAAAATAATGGTAAAAATAAACAATCTATGTTTTTGTATTCACTAAAGGGAAAACATAGCAAAAGAAACTCTTGTAAATTAACAGTGTTTTCGAAGTAGTTGATCCGAGAAAAAACAGAGGCTGCAGATAAAAATATGTTTCATATCAATCTAAGCCTTCGGCGAAAAGTTTCTTCTGTCATAGCAAAACTGCAACTGAATAGCAAGCAGAGAACAAAGCAAAAAGTGATTATTAAATGAAATCAAGATCGGATATCTTGTGTTAAAAGATACGTGAGAGGAATACTGGTAAGGGGATTTATTAACTATGAAACTATCAGAGGGAATATTTCATGAAGACAGAAAAATAAAAATCTTCAAAGTCGTGTAAGATCATATTATTGAGGCAAGATTTTTTTAAAGTGAAGCAGTTTTGTGTCTGGCAGAAATAACGCACGCATAATGTGCATTGAATACATAGCGCAACTATTAAAACCAGCCAGTCCTTTTTATTTCAAATTATTGACTTTTGCTGCCGTGCTAAGAGGCCCCTATTCCTAAATGACGTCACACTTTTTTCCCATATATTTGACCCCCCTTACCTCCTTTGTCACAATATGTCACACTTCAGCGGACCCCTCCCCCTTTGTCACGCTATGTTGCATAATGCATGATGTCACAATTTTTGTTACCCCCCTCCCCCCTCGAAGTGTGACATCATTTATGAATGCTCCCTAAGCACGCATGTTGTACCTTCAGCTGAACTCGTAGTGAGATATTGACAATTTGTTGATTCAGAGACCACTTTTCGGTTTTTTAGAAAACGTGCCTCATTCACACTTATCACAAAACATTTTATTTAAGTAAAATAAATGGCATAGAACCACCTGGTGGCAATAACTCAATTTCGCCAAAAAGTGCAGGTACGACTTTTATGCTAAGCACGGCATTTCGAGTTTATATTACACTGTAAAACTAGATAGAATACTCTTCTCTCATAGAAAGTCTTCGACTAATGCAAGAACTAATACTAAACCTTCTCTCGCTCTTTGTTGTGTAACTAAAATCTTCCACGTAATTGTTTCTGAGTTCTCCAAAAAGATTTAAATCACATGTCAGGACTGTAGCGAGATGGTTTAAGATCTCCCACCTGTTATTATTTTTTACATACAAACGTTTCAGAAATTGCAATGGCATGGCCATGCGGAAAGCTGCTTGTGCTGTTTGCAAATGAAGAGGGAGATATTTCACGCAAACTTATCATGTTCTTGATAATGCAATGATTTGTTCCTGACAACACTCTGGTTAAAATTTTGCAGTACATAATTTTTATTATTAAATTAAGTTATATTTTTTATTTAAAAGTAACTTCCTTTTGTATTTTACCAACAACAAATTATTTAACTTATTCTTTGCATATTAAGGAGACTTTCGGTAACTACAACATTTATCAGTACATACATTCAATTTAAAGGAAAGAGTGGAGTTTGATTTATAACTAGACACTCAGAGCTGCTTGAAAATATGTCCACAAAGAGTAGGTATACTTTCTGAGCATAGAAAACGTTTTATCAAGCTTTATTGCAAAGCTTATGACCTTACAAAATACATGCATAGAAAACGCAATACATGCGTAGAAAACGCAAAACCGATAATAATATATTCTGCCGTGCTAAGCAAATTTCGAACAAGCCATTTAGCCAAAAAGTGCAGACTAAGGCTAATGTAATGTGCTTCGCACGACAATATTGGCCTTGGTATTATAACTATTTGAGCACTAATGCCAGTGTGGGAAATCATATACCAAAGATGTTGCCCAATGATGGACGATGATGGGACAATAATGGACGATAGTGGATGATGGTGGACAATGATGGACGATGGTAGATGATGGTGGACAATAATGGACGATGATGGACGATGGTGGATGATGGTGGACAATAATGGACGATGATGGGCGATGATGGACGATGGTGGACAATGAAGGACGATGGTGGACAACGAAGGACGATGGTGGACAACGATGGATGATGGTGGACAATGATGGACGATGGTGAACACTGATGGACGTTGGTGGACAATGATGGACGATGGTGGATAATGATGGACGATGGTGCATAATGATGGATGGTGGACAATGATGGACGATGGTGGAGAATGATGGACGATGGTGGAGAATAATGGATGATGGTGGACAATGATGGACGATGGTGGACGATGATGGACGATGATGCATACGATGATGGAAACGTGACACAAAAGGTCAAGGAAAGAGGATCTGCTACATTTGTGCAGAACATGATGTACCCTTGTGTATTGCAACATGATTCTTATATTTTCATGGCAAATAATTACTATTAAATTGTTTTTTCTTTATGACTGTAAATGGTTCCTTGAGAAGCAATACTTCCCATCCCTGAAATAAAATGTGGCTGAAAAAAAAAATATTTCCACAAATTACTATTGTTTTAATATAATGTAAAAAATGGGACGATTTTAAAAGATAAATGAATGGACCACAAAAGAATTCAAGTAGCCCTTTGAGTTTTTATAGCAATGAGTCATTTTTCCTTCTAAAAGAAGAATAACTATATGTATTCTCAATTATCACAGGAAGTATATTTTCATTTTGTTTGCCTTAGAGTACACTATTCACTCAAAACAGAAATGAAAATTTCAGTATTGAGTTTGAAAATAATTTTCTTCAGATTTATTCAAAGGATATCCATAAAATATAAATCATTCTTCTTTTAAAAATTCAGAATTCGTATGGAAGTTTCCGCCAGCACGTACTTTTATTCGAATTGAAATCATGAATAAAACGTGAAATAAAAACAAACATTATAGCTTCCACTAAGTTCTTGAAATTTTATTACTTAAGACAACACACGTATATCTATGGCAAATATTTGCTTAACCTTTTAAAAAATATGACTTATTTCCTAGAATTTAAAACTGGTTTTACATAGCAGTATCAACACGGAGGAAAGTATTGAAAGGTTAATGTGTAAAGATTTTTTGTATTTCGTTTAAAAGTTATAATAATATTGACTATCTGAAGTTTCGTTTTGAAAAATGTTAAATATTTTAATAAAACTCAGAGTTTATTTTCACTGAAAAATAAAAGAACCAATTAGATCTCTCCGTAAAAGTAAAAACAACATCTTTGCACGTAAGATTGCATAAAAATTGGTGGGAAAGGTTTAATAAATGATAAGGAAAATTCACGGATATATATTTTTAAAAGTTGCACGTTTGTTTATGTCATTAAAAGTACCAACTTATTATTTTGAAGCACTTTGAAGTGTTTCACTTAAAAATATTTTCTTAGAACTTAATTTTTAATTTCTTTCCCCCTCTTTTCAAAAGAAGTAAATTCAATATCGAGATACAAACTTGCTATCTGTCCTTACCCCTTGCGGGTATTGGAGGTAGGGGCGGTTGTCATATATTTTTGTTTTTTATTTTTTGTTAATGTTTACGAACATTTTCATAAACTAGTTTTATAGTTAAGCATGACATCTGCACGACACCAGTTTTTTAATCGCGTTTTAAAAAAATGTTAAGCATTTATTTGTTTTAAAAACTTTTCATAAATGTGAAAAATTACCTCTTCCAAGGGTTGGTTGAACCAAGCTGTTTAAATGGCTAAAATACCTGTTAGCACACATTAAGTGCAGGTTCTGTATGTCTCCTGCAGTTTTAAAGGGTCATTCCTTTACATTCTATACAATGCACCCATTTTCAGTTTTCTTAATTGTTTCAATGGTGTTGTCCAATTTTTTCCTTTCCTTTTCTTTTTTTTTTCCTCTTTTTTTATTTTTTTCTCACCATGATATCTCGGTAAAAACCATTTCTTGAAGTTCCAATCCTATTGTGACAACTATCCTCAGCCATTTTCCATGTGTGCAAGTAAATTCGGTTCTCGTCTACCCCTGCACCATGCTTCAGGTAATAAGTAGCGACAACAACAAACCACCGGATCGAAATTATCGACTCATTTTATTAAGCAATAAATAAATTAATAATAATAAACCATTTTAACTGGTTTACGTTTCAACGTTTCTGATTTTGTATTCAGCTAAGAACCTGAAGGCTGGAATTTCTTATGAAAATAAATAAATATAACAAATAAATAAATTGATGTAGCTAATCCACGCGGATTGATGTAAGACTATAATTTTTCTTTTTTACTGAGACTTAATAAAAACTTTCTTCATATACATGTGTTCTGAAAGCATGAAACTGTAGTTTAAAGATTAATTTCTTTTGTCTCATACTTTTTTTTAAACATCGTGGCATTTCGTTGCAAACCTATATGATTTTCTATATTTCTCTCTTTTTTAAGTATTTCCCAGTTTCCCATGAACTTGAAATACATAGTTAAAATCATTGGAATATAACAAAATTAATTGAAATATATGAAAAGTAACTTGAAAAGAAATTAAATCTATCTTTCTCGTTAGATTTACATAGTTCTTTATCATCTACGTCCACTGGCTATGAAATAACAGAATTAACGAGCTGATATGAGCACCACATGATTTACTTATACTACACTAACATTGCAACGTTAATTAAAACAAAGGGTGCGGGGTATCAGATACGCACGTTAAAAGTTGTATTTCTTAACTTCATTTTTTTAAGATACATTTTTCGTTCACTTTTATTTCCCTCACACCTATACATATGGTAAGTATAGAGAATGGTATTTTCAGGATTAAGGGAATTTATTATTTATACTCGCTTGAAAAATATGCGATTAAAACATCGTAGTAACAAAACGGAATCTACAAAGGATACAAAAAAAGCAACGTAAGCTTGCCCTAGGGTGAGGCGGAACCCTAACCCACTAGTTCGTTGAGATCCAATGAATAAAAGAAAGATTTTCAAGATCTTAATCTTTGCAAATGCTTTAACATGGGAGGTAAACGGGAAAGTAGCTAAATATTTCATAAATCTCCAAACCGACAATATCGCCAAATTTGACGAGACATCGAAAATTTGTCGAAATATTGTCAAGCTGTCGCTAAATGAGAGCCAAGACTCTTAACTATAGACTTGGCTTCAGTAATGCCTTTATTTAAATATCTTGGTGTGGAAAACGACTGGAAATTTGTATGCAATTGACACAAAATCGCAAAAACACCCCTTTTGGAACACCTGATTACAGCCATAAGGGAAGGTGCACTACTAGACCTTGTACATGTCCTACACACGAAATTTCAACCTTCTACGACTAACTGTTTTTGTGTTTACGAGAAACGCACATGCGAACAAAAGCACATACGCACAAAAGCACATACGAACATACACACGGCACGACAAAACTCTTCCAAACTGACTCGGGGATGGCCAAAATCGATATTTTAGTGGTCCATAAGCACGTGCGAAAGTACATGCATGCGGACATTGCGAAGAACCTGTCCAAACTGATTAATTTGTGAAATACATGCAAATTTAGGTGGAAATATGAGTATGAATTTTTTTGCGATTGCAATACTTCCTGTACTTCGTTTAAGGAAGTAAAATATCATATAAGTGAATGAATGTTTTATTTTTCAGCTACTTAACATTTTAACAATTCAACCAAAAGTAACTGTAAAGCTTAAATATGTATTAAGGTAAAAGCAAATATTTTAGTTTGCATTTTCACGGGAATAATATCATTTATTATGACACATAAATATAAACTGAATAAATACCTTTGTGTGAAACAAGCATTCATCTGGCAAACAAAGAATTCAAAGACTGATATTAAGCATAAAAATAGATATTAAACTATCTTATGCTACCAAAATGTTAGCTAAAAGATAAAACAAACATTTCTCTCATGTTATGATACAATTAAGAGCTTCTTTGAAAGTTATGGGATTCAGGCTTGACGCAAGCAAACATTAAATGCTGCCTCCAATTATTATCTCGTACTGCATAATTTATCAGCTGGCCGAGAGGTGTCAAAAACTGAACTGCTCAATAAAAAGAACGCGCTCGGAACATTAGTCGATGCTGTTTATTTAATTTTCTCGAGAAATTGGGCGCGAAGATACACCTTTAACGCTCTTACTTGGTTCTTAGCATCAAGAAGATACGAGGGTGTTTATTGATCGGAGTAAATTTATTTTCGGCGCCGTAAATTTAATAAACGGAAATTCCTTTCCATCTCCAAAACGAGAGAGATTCCAGAGCAAAAAATGAAATAAAGTAAATGAAGCGTGGACATTTATAGTACAACGATTAGAGCTAGCTTTTTTTATGCTTCTTCTTTTCGAACTTTCTTATGATGTAGTGCGTCCGCAACTGAAGCTTTCATGATAGATTTAATTGTTAAATTAACAAGTTATTTCTCGTTGTTCTGGTGCATACCCCTCATTAGTCACACTTTCAAATATTATTTCTAATGGGCTGCGTAGCGATGGTTCTTAATCATTGTAGACCTAGTGCGTTCCCAGAGATTGGTATCAACTCTTTCAGCGGCACTACAATGAGTGTGGTACCATTGCCGCAATTTTTTAACAATCAGTTTCACCCCAGAGGGCGGCACCTGAGCTCTAATTGAGTCAAACTGCACAAAGAATTTAATTTAGCCGAGAGTACTCCCGCCAAACGGACGCTGAAAGAATTTTTAACATGCCGCCTAATCACTCGACATGGGCGCTGTCGCTTTTCTGCAGCTTGAAAGTCCACCGACTTGGGCCAGGTTTCATCCTGCGAACTCAGGAATTCAAAATTCTTGCTAATAAAGAAATTTTATTAACACATATTTGAAAGATACTACTGAAACGAAAACTTAAATAAAAGTGAAATTCCGTTAATTGTTTAACAATTCTGGTCGGAACTTTTGAAAATGGTGTGAATGATGTGTGAGAATCTCATAGAAGATGTGACATACTAGAAAAGAGTTTGCCATTTTTAGCCTACTTTCCCGTAAAAGTAAAAAAAAAAAAATAATAATAAAGCATGAAAGAAGGCTTAATGTATCGTGAAAATATCGTTAAAAATCAAGAAAAGTCAAAAATAAGTGAAGTAATTAAATAAAGATTGAAAAAATAAAAAAATTGAAAGTAGGGTTTTGAGATGGGGAAAAAGTGTGTCTGTCGGTCTGTCGGTCTGTCTGTCTGTCGGTCTATCTGTCGGTCTGTCGGTCTGTCTGTCGGTCTGTCGGGTCTGTCTGTCTGTCGGTCTGTCCCCCCCTAATAACTTTTGAACAAATTGTCCGATTTGAAAAATTCTTTTTGCATTGGAAAGATCTCGGCAAGGACATCTCATTTCCATTTACTTTTTTATTTGAAGAATTTTTTGTTCAATTTTGAACAGTTCAAAAAATTTTAACATTATCGCCTATGGGTGAAAATGAAGCAAATTATGTAAACTTTGGGTACAAGATCCAAGTTCTCATGAACAAGCTCACTGGAAGAAGTTCTTGGCATGAAATATTGATTTGAACAATTTTTGTTCAGTTTTGAACAGTTCAAAAAAAATTAACATACCGCCTACGGGGAAATTTCAATCCTATATAATTCCTGATCTAACGGACCGATTTGCTTGAAACAAACTTTATCGGAAAGCTCTTATGACGTAGAACATGTACAAATAGAAAGTACATCCATAACTAAGGAGCCTATTTTCCTATGAAATTTTTTGTTCGGGATTTTCAAGAATATTTTTGAATCAATGAATGATTAAATGAATAAGCAAAAGAATGAATGAATAAATGAGCAACTATATACATGAATGACTTAATAAATGAATGATTGAATGAATATCTATTAACCGTTGAAAAAGGTATATTTGAAGCAATTAAGAACTAAAACTAAACGAGAAAGTCAGAGAGAGAGAGATAGCTAGATTATAAATTTGAATTCGGTGTATACGGGAAAGTAGGCTCGTATAGTTCTAGACGGAACTTCTTGTTAGACTAGTCTTATTAACTTATACTTCAATAGGGAATTCATTAATATAATTTTTGTTCGAAACAGTTGAGTATTTGTGAGTATTTATAAACGTGGTCAAAAGTTTTCTTGCTTATTTATGTGCATTTCCTTTTTTTTTTTTGTTTTTAACATCTTAATGATAAGTTATTGAGTTGTAAACAGACAAATGTGTAGAAAACCTTTTCAAAAGATTATTGATGTTTGGAAACAAACTCAATATAAATTTACAGATATCATTATGTTTTACTTTTTCATAATGAATCAGAGCTTTTGATTTTTCTCAATTATCCGAAGTAATTTGAATCAATCCAATAATAATATGAAGTTAGTCTTATCAAATTTAGTATTCAGTGAAGTACACATTTTACAGAGAGGCACTTAATTTGCCTCAATTTCTTTATAAAGAATTATTTCTGTAACCACATAAAGTTATTCTGCCTAAGTAGTAGTCAAATTATCTTCAGTTTCATAGCTAAAAATTTTATTTAAAAATGGCAATTTTATAATTATTAGTTAAAAGAATTAAAAATTTTAAATATTGAAAAAAATACTAAAGTTCGTTTTTAACTTCAAGTTTAAATTTATAGATGTATTTCTGTGAGAAGTTTCCTTAAAATATAGTTTATTACATTCTCAGAAACGCAAGCTCAAATCTCACGAAACTTTCGTCGTATTTGGCGAAATGGCTTTGTGAAAAATGCTCCGAGAAAACCTGGCGTCAAATTGCCGAAATTTGTGAAGTAACCTTTTTTAAGTCACTTGATCGCGCGAGGAAAGAATCGTTGTAAATGACGAAATTTTCTTGACAGTTGAAGAATCGTCGAGAATGATAATTCTATTTTTGAGAGTGTACACGGTAATTTAATGTGCTAAGGAAGCATAACGCATTACACTCTCAGAAATAGAACACTCACTTTTGAGGATTTTTGAATCGTCAAGAAAATTTCGTCATTTACAACGATTCTTTCCTCGCGAGATTACGTGACTAAAACAAGTTACTGCACAAATTTCATCAATTTGACGAAAGGTTTACTCGGAGCATTTTTCACGAAGCTATTTCGTCAAATACGACGAATGTTTCGTGAGATTTGAGCATGCGTTTCTGAGAATGTATTTCACCGAAAAAACCCTCAACGCATTGAGATTAATTACGCGGTAACTTAATGTGTTAAGGATGCCTTTTTCATCATCTATAAAAAAATAATAAATAAGAAAAAATAAAAAACATTAAAAAAAAAACGCACACACACAATACTTCGATATTAATTAAACGGTAGCTTAGTGTGTTAAGAATGCACAAAGCATTATTTCGACAAAAAATAAATAAATAAATAAATACACACAATACATTGAAATTAATTAAATGAAACAGCACAAGAAGAATCTTCTTACAACAACTTAAAACGCTCCAAAAATTTGTTTCTAAGAACTCTTTATCGATTTATCACCCACTTAAATTCACACTTCGGGAAACTCGAAGCTTTTATTTTGTTACTGTTTGAAACTATTGGATAGAGGAGAATGCTACTTGCTATTTTCGTCTTTCTTTACCAGATTAGCTGAACTAAGATTGACATGTTTTAGAGAGAGAAACTGAGGCTGTTGCGCTTACGAAGTACTTACTTTAAACTCTCGCCGACATTCTTGCTGTACTTAAGGTTGTAACGTACTTAAGGTTGAAGCGCGAGTATTTAGCTCAAGTTTTTAAGAACTTTACTTTTATTCCATTAATTTTACAAAAGCATATCAACGACAAAATCTTGTTGCCATACATTTATTTAAAATTACGCTTTTATTAGCTTCACCTGTATGTATGTAATAAAATTTATCAATTCAATTTTCACCCATTTAAGAACTTTCCTTTTATTCCATTAATTTTACAAAATCTTATCAACGACAAAATCTTGTTGCCACACATTTATTTAAAATTAAGACTTTTATTAGCTTCACATGTATGTATGTAAAAAAATTTCTCAATTCAATTTTCACCCATTTTTAAAGGTTTGAATTTTTTTAAAGCTTACACACCGACGACAATTTAAGCTAGCGGGATGCATTTTTATTTTTTATTATGGTCTTTTTTATTCCAATTTTAAACATAATTTTCACATAAATTCCTTAATACGAGAGCAAAAAATCTTATTGCACGTTAAGCGTAATGCATCAACTGAAACTCTGGCTTTTCTTCACACGATGAAATTCGTTAGAAGTATCTAAGTTAATCATAAAAATTATTTTAGTTATTTTTGCCTTTTTATGTTGTTTACTCACTTAAGCAGCATACACCTTTGTTCAGAAAATAACCGTGGAAGAATAGTATTATGACGCACGAAAATTGCACTATCTATTGCATACAAAAGGGAAGGATTCATTTCCCAAATCGTTAAGAAATTGTATCTCTCTTCATGCAAGCCCATAAACTTTGCTCACTGAAGTTACGCTCTTTAAAACGAATGACAGGGTATAGTAATGCAACACCCAAACATCAAACTTGAGTACATACTCTTTCTTCTACACAAAAGCTAAGCGTTTCTCTTTGTCTTAAATTCGTGGTGTAAAATATGAAATATATATATATATATTGCAAGTCTATGGATTTTCTATCACTTAAAAAATATTAACAGAGAAATATCCTTTGAAAAAGAAAACCATTCGCATTTATATATAAACTAAGGAATGTATTTTGGTCGAATCCTCACAGTAGCTATTTACATAATTTTTACTATCTTTCGAAGAGCCATTTATGAATGCTCCCATGTTGTTTGCCATTTTACTTAAAGATAGTTTTGATGTTTCTACCTAATATGTTGTTATTTTCTAATTTGACAAGAAATATCATGTTTTTGAATGTTAGTTCTAAATTTTGCTGTGAATGGTACACTTTTTTTTAATGCCTGTGGTTTTGTGTCTTTTCTTAGCAGTTTTCAATGTCAATGATTTATATTATTAATATCAGTATTTTTAGTTGTGTATTATTAAAAATGTTTTAACACTAATATTTCCTTCTTTATGTGAATGTAGCATACGCACTTTGTGAATTTATTTCGACTAATACTCTCTTTGCCATAAATGCATTTATGTTGTTTTTAATTCTGCATCGCAAAGCTCAAGAATGGTTTTAAAAATCTATTCAAATCTTAAGTAGGTAACTTTAGTTAAAATCTCGTGAAGAAATCTAATTAAGCAGAGAAAATAAAGCTCTAGTTTTAAGAACTATATTTTTACCGTAAGGCATAAAAATTTTCTTCCAGAAGGGGAAGAAAAAGCTTGTGTGAAAAAAGAAGCTCCCCTTCATTTGTTTCTAGTGATTTTAATACAAGAATATTCTTATTAAATATTCTAAACTTTGTACAGAATTTTTAGAACCAAAAAAAAAAAAAAAACACTGAATCTAAAGTTGGCAGAAAGGAATTTAATTAAATAAAAAGCATGAGAAAGTTAAATTTTATATTAGTATAATTTTTCATGGTTTCTGTCAATAAAAAGTACAATGAAAGTTTTAATTAGATTTTCCGACTAATTGGATTTTTTTGCACTTCACAAATTACGAGCTTTTCTGAAATGAGAAATGAAATATAGAACGGTGTTTCACAACTCACTTGATCAACCAAAATGATTTATTTTTCATTTGAACTTGTTTTAACTAGACGCAGTTTTGCTGAGGAAAAATATTATGCATAATTTCGAAATACTGAAACTTTTATTGGTTCTTTTGTTGCTCGATTTTGTTCGCGCCGCATTAATGAAAAAAGGGAAAATTGCTGCTCTGCGCTGTCAGTGATACATCTTATTGAGATTTTGAGAGAAAAAAAATGCATTACAAAATAAAAAGTAGAACTCTTTTTTTTTTCTTTCTAATGGGGCGACGCATGGTCCATAACGTTCGCAAACCTAGTGCATTTCCCGGAAACCGACATCCATTCTTCCAAGTAGCACCACTCTCTGCGGATGCCCACTTCGGAATTTTGACGCTCAGTTTCCCCCATAAAATTTCTTGTTCTGATGTACCATGGGCAAGGTAAGGGTACCAAGATGTATTGAAGAAGTCCAAATGTATCTAATTTCCAGCTTTTACTTTGAAGATATATATGCCGCCTTGATGGCCTCGTGGTAAGGCGCAGAGCTCGTACAGCCCAGGTCTGATAATCGAGCCTGGTTGTGTCGGTAGATGTTCAAGATGGGGAAAATCGTCTGCGTCCATGTCGTATGATTATGCAGCATGTAAAAGATACCTTGAGTAGGCATTTGGTTTGGGTGCTCACGGCTAAATTAAATTCCAAGTGCAATTTCGCATCAACAGAGTCCGGGTGCGCTCCATTTCTGGTGGAGAGACCGGACGTCAAAATTCTCATGCTGCGATGGTGCCACTCATTGTGATGCCGCTGAAAGAGATGGTACCAATCTCTGGGGAACGCAAGGTCGGTACCAAGAGGTCTGCAATTGGCAGAAGCCAACAGCATCCGAACAGAAATTTAAAAAAAAAACTTTGAAAATATGAAGCATGCTCAAAACATATTTGTTTTGTGTACAAATTACAGGCTAAATTTTCAGTGCCGAAAACTAATGTGGGAGAGCTTTTGCTTATCCTCTTATTTTTCGAATAATTTACTTTTTCGAACAATTTAATGCTTTTTTGATTTTTTCTTGTGTACAAAGAGAGAGAGATGAACGTGCAGAAAAATAATGAAGAAGCTTATTCTTCTGAAACTGATCAGGTAAAAAAAAAGTTTTATTTTAAAACGAAATAAATGATTGCGGTAACACTGTTCATACGCAAACATGTTGGTAAAAAATACATAGGTTCTACTTCTACAGTTATTTCTCGTTTTTAGATATAGTAATTGTTTTACAGCAATGGATAAATATCTCGAAATAATGAATAGAAAGTTATCAAAATGAAAGGTTAAACTAACAAAAGGTTTACTTTGCGTAACAGAGACTTTATAATCAGAAAAATAAATGCGTCCTCTTGGGAATACTTTTCGCGGTAATTTATTGTACAGAAATCGATGTTTTGTCATGCTTAAGTAAGGGGAAGAAAGGGTTCTGTTGATATTCTTGTTTTGTTATTTTCTGGTTCTTCAAAAAAAAGTTTTGTTAAAAAAATAGTAATTGAAAATATTTCCTTTTGCGCTTGAGGGTATTGAGTATTTATGGTAATGAGTGAACACCAAGCGTTAATAAAGAAACCAGCGCCGTTTCGTAACCAAGTTTTCTTTTTAAAAGGTAACAAAACGCTTTGTTTTTTTCTCTTCTGTTGTTGAACTTTCCAGATTGCTTATATCAGACTTTCCTTCGGGATATTGGGAAAATGGCGCACATAAAATGTCAGTTTCTCATTTAACAAAACAGGCAAGTTCTACTCAATACTCACAAGTAAGTGCAATAAAAATATTTCAGATTAAAATATTTAGTATTTTGCGAAACACCAAAAATTATTGAAATGAAATGGGAGTTTACAAGTAAAGGGAGAAAAGAATATTCAAACATGGGCATTTTTTCCTTAAATCATATTGCGAAGATTTACAAGAAAGCTGATAATGATTTTTAAAATCAAAGGTATTAATATTTTAGGACACTTTACTGTAACGCGTAGAAAAGTCAACACAAAAAGCTGTGAAGCCACAAATAGTATTGCTTGAAACTACAGTATACTCGTGAAAAATTTAATTAACACTCAAAAATAAACTTTTTTCGAGAATAAAATTGCACATTATTGTTTTTAAATAAGTTTAAATAAATTTTCATTAAACGCTCACCCCCCCCCAAAAAAAAAAAAATAAATAAAAATAAATAAATCGTGTTCACACCTAGTTTTAAAAGCGACACAGCGTGGTTTTAGAATTCAATATTAGTACGAAAACTTTCTTCTTTAGAAAATAGGGCATATTTTACTTACATTTATACGGGAAAGATATAGCAGACTTGTTAGAATTTAATTAACCAAACGCATAACTCATTAAAGATTAATTTCCTTCTTTATGCGTTGTTCGTTTAATATTTTTCATAAGAATGAGGTAAAACCTGGTCAGATGGCGCACTTGCATTATTAGGGAGAAGGCTAAATATGAGTGCACCACCATTGCATGCACCCATTTTTTTCCAGTGTCGACTTGAATTCATAAGTTTTTCCCTCAAAACGTACGAGACAATAACGGTTCTGGTGCTTTTTTTCTAAATGTAAGGGGCTTGAATTTACGTTAAGGTTCATCTGGTTTTCATTGTAATGAGAGTACTGTAAAATATTAAAGCAAACGCTTTTACAGATATTTTGACAATTCACTTGCAATTATTGCGAAAATATCGAGCACGGTAAATTTTTTTTTGGCCGAAGACACATGAAACTTATTAATCCGGAATCTGACAAAAAATTACAGAGACCTAAAAGCAAGAAATTATAAAGTCTTTAATAAAGAACAAACAAAGAATAAAATAACTTAAATATTTTCTAAATTGACTGCAACTATTGATTGGCCGTACACATAGTTACTATTTCTGGTACTAAAAGCTCGCTTGGCCAATGATCTTACAGGAATCGGGAAAGGGCGCCGCTGAGAGCTTACAAGTTGCTCACTAGAACTAAAGTATAATGACATGTAACAGCATATAATGCATTTTTAACAATGTTTAAACTGGTAGTCACTAATCTCAAGCGTTTATTTATGCATTTGTTTACAACTTTTAAATTGCAGATCTCAAGTATTCAGTTTTACGCCCAACTTAACAAATATTTCTCTGTAGTTTTACAGAGTGCGGAAAAACAGGAATTTTATTGAGAAACTGTAAACTGTTGTCAAGAAACATGATTACTGGATTTGAAACAAGTTTTTCGTAAATTTAAACAGAAAGTTTTAGTTTCCCTTCTGTGCTTTTACAGAATTTTTTTGCAGTGTTGGAAGTCATCTCACATGTACGTGAACCACTCATGTGCGCAATCTCACCCGCCCAATAAGAAGAGAAGCGAAAAATAGCTGTCTTGATTTTATGCCTGCTGTCGTTTTAAATTACATCATAATAAGGAGATAGTTATGGAAATGCACTCAGAAAGAATGAAGTTTACAATATTCATCAAAAGTATGGCAAACAGTTTACGTTTTCATTCTTCTTTATCAATGGTGTGCCAACAGTCCATCATAAGGTAATATCATTTAAAGAACCCCACATGGAAATAAATTTACTTTTTAAAACCAAGAGTAATTGTATACATTCTAAGTGTACTTTTGTAATATCTAATTATTTGGGTGAAAACGAGAAAATTTCCAACAACAAAATTCAAAAATCCCTTTTAGCGAACTCACAGTGTTTCACTGCAAAATACAGAGAATATTTCTTTAAAAAGAAACCTGATATCTACTTCCGATGAGTATCATTTTTCTTGCAACATGAAATTTTTTTAGCCATCTCATTACCGTAACAAAACCAAATATTCTTCCAAAATATTTACCATGCCAAACGTTGGAAAAAAGTTGTTGTGTTTAATTATGTTTCAAACGTAAAGCAGAAAACCTTGGATGCGTCCCCTGCTCAGTATGTGGATAGCTACAGATGTTTCCGTAGAAGAGCATATATTGATCGAGAAAAATTATTTTGGGCAATGTGAATTTAATAATAGGCATTCCTTTCTCTACGGCTAGAACTTTTAGAAATGAAAAAAAAAAAAAAAAAAAACAGTTTAGCTTGAGCGAGCACTGGATTACTTTGCAGCTGTTTTCTCGTCCTAATTTATTAAGTGTTAATAGATAATAATTCTCCAACACAATTATTCTCAAAATGCCCTGATTTGAACAATAATTATTAACACAAACAAAAGAAAAAATATTTCATGAATTAAAAAAGAATAATAAATAATTAGTATCCATTTTGAGAGTCTGTTCACGTGATTCACTTTCCTCATATCATGACACGCGTCTGAGGCAACCAGTCAACCTTGGTCTGAAGTAATCAGAAGAAGATTTACTTGGAACTTGGATTTCATGGAACGAGGTTGGAACTTTTTCCAGACACGCTCCTTCAAAAATGCTCGAATTAATATTTTTCAGTCTAATTTTAATTTAGTTGTTGTGTTTGTGTTTAATTATTGAATAAAATTAATTAAAAGCAAACAAGGACTTAATTTGGTACTTTCGCCTTTGACCTTGGCTGTCCATCACTACACCGATACTCTTTTGTTCTCGAATCAAGAATGGAAAAGAATATTTTTTTTTATAATCCATAAGCACAATATATTACATATACATATTGCATCAGAAACAATATTCGAACTACATTTTTTATTTCTTCACTTAATGTATTTATTGAGTACGTTTTTTTAAATATTAACATATTTTGATGCCATGACAGATTTGCGTTAAGCCATATTGTAATATTATTGCATTTTTTAGTGTGTTACAGGGCACAAAAATATTGAATTTAAATTTAAAATTCAATCATCTAATTTTAGTGTTTGATTGCGAAAAACGTTTTATTAAGCGAAAAAAAAAGGAAATATCGTTATTCGAAAACCAAATTTCGACATGAAAAAAATTCTCCACAATAGGAAGGAAAAGTTTTCTTATACAAAAATAAAAATAGAAATAAAAGAAAAATTCTTTATTTATTCAAAATAACTTTTATGTAAAAGATATAACCATAAAATTCGACACCTCGTACCAAAGTGTTACGTTCTAAACTGCTCATATTGAAATTGTAATCGCTACTTGTTTATCTGCGGAAACACTATGCAAATAAATGACTAGCTTTCATGGTTATGTCTCAATTTTTTGCGAGTAGAAATATATTTTGCAACAGAGTGTATATCAAAAATACATATATAAAATCAATGTTTTTGTGTTGGCTAAAGGTTGTGGGAGGTAAAAGTAAACCGAGTATGCCAGTCGAAGAAAAGAAACAAGTGGTGTTTATTCGACAAATGATTCTGTACAATATTTTACAACAAAAAAATAAAAAGGAAGAAAATAATACATTCTATTCTTGTTATAATCATCAAGTATTTCACATACAATAATTTTTTTAAAGAATGAGAAAGTAAATATTAAATGAATAAATAAATAGGAAGAATACAGAAAAAACCGAACTTATTCGTTTTCATAAAAGGTAATCATTAAAGAAAACTGGAGCAGTGGATCACAGCTTTTTTTTTTTACTCCTGCTCTGCTCCAGTTTCGAGTAAAATGTCGTTGCTTCAGTCTCCACGTCCCTACTCCACTCTGCTTTCCAGATTCCTGATTGCATGTAGCATCAAAACCATTTAAAGTTGGCTGTAGTAGCCTAGTGGTTAGGATGTCGGGCTTCCAACCGGAAGAATGGGCGTTCGATACCCGACCCGCTGAAGAGCCACCATGTACATTTGGGGATAAGTGAATGTACGATCCGTGTCTCTGAAGTGCCGAAGCAGGTCACTCTTAGGTCAAAAAAGGAAAGTGGCGTATTTGTAATGACGCAATTTGGTGTCCTCCGAATACATAATAAACCAAGTCGTACTTCCACCGCCGTGGTGCTCATCTATAAAATGGAAGTAGCTCCTTACTTCCTTAATTCCTAGTAGATCTGAGAAGGGGAGCTTGGATACCCAAGAGACATTATATACAACAAGAACAACAACTAACCATTTAAAAAATACAAGCAACTTATTTTATTACTCTTTACTTTTCTCATTATCGTTTTAAATTAAGCTAAGCGGAGAAGCTTGATAAGGTTGTAATTTTTTTCTTTACTGTTTTTCGGGACTGATCAAATAAATTCATCAACTTGTAACGGTATTGTTATAGTGCAGTAAAAAATTAGTTAAGACCGCTTAACACTAGATTTGCCAGACCAGCCATTTTTACTGTTTTGCAGCTTCCATTTTACCTAATTTGTTACTAATTATCGTGCAACTTTCAATTGCGTTCGCTTTTTCTAATACACGGTAGGTAGGACAAGTTAATGTGACTGAGAGTTTTATTATAATTAGTAGCAACTTGGAGTAAAATGGGAGTTTAGAAATCATTGTAAACGGCATGTTAAATCTAGTGTTAAAGAAGTTAAAAAAATCTAAATATGCAAAGTGAATCAAATAGAATTGGTCTCTTCTGCACTGTAAAAGTTCGAATTGGCTGATACGTTCATAAATATTTATTATTTGATGTTAAAAATGAATACATAAAATGCGAATTGGAGATTTCATAAACACTGATCCGCTTCTCAATTTATTCAAAAGAGTGCTATATTTCTTCCTCAATTCTCTGTAAGTGAAAAACTTATTCACGTCTGTCTGCGGCAACATGAGATTGTCCATTAGCATATTTTTGCATCCGCAAAAGCAATTTATCACGAACTCTAACATTAGGTTTTGAAAAAATTTAAATAACGATTATTCGATGGTTTCACACTATGGGATACATTTTGGAAACGGTAATGATTTATTTATGGAAACATTTTAAGAGAAATTATTTTCAACATTTTGAAACGGGAAGTAAACAATCTCAGAAATCGCGGCAAAAGATTCATAAAAAGGTTAACGTTCCGTTATCTGAAAAAGCTAATGATTGCCGAATTGTTATTGCTAAATATCGAAACGTGGTTTAAATTTATCAAGAAATTATTATTGTGAACAATCGAAACGTGGTTTAAGTTTATCAAGGAATTGTTATTGCTAACACTAAAAACGTGGTTTACATTTATCAAGGAAATTGAGCAAAATGAATTTACTCTTTATTTATTTATTTATATTTTTGCTTCTATTTTAGCTGGAGAAAAAAATCCTTTTTTTAAGTGTTTCCTATGCTATCACTTGCTTTGTTTGCTCAAGGAACTCGGTTGCAAGTAACAATTAAAAAGGAATTAATTGACAACCATTCTGTTATACAGCTTGGTTCAAGGTTTGAAAGCAGGTTTTGATCCTTGATCAACCATAATAAAGGGCGAATAAATGATTGCAACAACATCATCAGCAAAAAAAAAAAAAAAAAGGCATACAAAAGATTTAATTTATGCTACATTGGTTTAATTTGTAAAAAAAAAAAAAAACTTAGGAAAGAAAACCATTAATTAAAAGTATTTCTCGTGCCAATTTATGTCCCAAGTCACCTTTTTTTGTCATATAAGCTAAAAAAGACTGTTAAGGTTTTTATTTCATCGCTTCTCAAGATGATTTTAATTTTTTAAGGAGTATATTATTTTAAACCCTTACTATTTTTAATTATTCTGTATGATATTGAATAATTACTGCAATGTGTAATGGTTAAAATGCGAGATATAAAGAAGAAACAAAATAGAAATAAGAGCAGCGGAAAGGAAATGACTCTTTTTAATTGAATTTTAACTTAGACTTCAGTACTACTGCATAGCAAGAAATTTAAGAAAGGTACAGAAGTACAATGTGTGGAGCAACACATCGCTGACAAACCTTATAAAAAATACAAATAAATGAAAAGATAAATGAATAAACATTAAAATAAAGAGAAGAAGAAATAGGAATTTAAGGAAGTTTCACATTTAACGTATGGGACTTCTTTCGAAACTCATCCTGCATTAGTGTAAAAACACATACCCTACATTTCTTTTCACAACATCTTCAAATATAGGGTTGTTTTTCTCCATCGAAAAAAAAAAAGAAGAACATTTTGAGGCGAAAATAGCAAGAAACGTCATTTTCAGTTATTAATAAACTCTCAGTAGTTACATGATTCGCGGCACCAGAAAGTTTTTCACTGCACAGGTAGTCATATTGTAAAGAAAACATATGTACAGAGTTTAGTTCATCGGTTGTAACGACAAAACTGTGATGACACAATTGCAGCGAAAGATAGAGCAATAAGTGTTAAGAACTCCTTAAAAAATTCCTCCAAAAAAGAAATTAAAATAATCTCTGCTATAAAAGATATGATTACTTCTTTTATATTTGCTGAGATTTTTTTTTAAGTCGAAAAATCATGTATTTACGCCCATAACTTAAAATGCTTACTTGCCAAGGCCGGCAGCCTTCTGAAGCAAATCAAGTTTTTCACCGCTAAGATTACCATATTGTAGAGAAAACATATATACATAATCTATATTAGGTTGCAAATTGCGAAATGTGATACGAATTGTAGTGAAAATTAAATATAATTGCTAAGAAATGCGAATATTGCTGAAAGTTTGAATATCAACTAACAATCATCGTGTGCAGACTAACCACATGAGCGCTGACACGAACTACCAAAAATTAACCCGCGAATAACTAGTGGCTCGCGATCAAAAGTTTGGTGACCACTGGTTTCACCTACGCAGAGACCGTTCTAATAGATGTAAGCCATTGAAACGGTATATATTATATGGACCACAAGAAGTGATGTATATATCAAAAACATTATGAGTTATTAGAGGATATGCGTATCTGTCGGTCCATCTTTCCCTGCACTTATGAGAAAATACTCCAATTCTAACAGTTTTCATTTTTTCATTCTTTAAATTTCAGCATACTTTACAATTTACTTTAAAAATTGCTACTTGTAGCGGTGCGAGTTGACAAGTTTAACAGCCAACTTCTTCCCTGGCCATCATCTACCTTTTGGCAAAGCTTGGAAGTACTGGATTTCCACCATGGAGGTCAGGAGTTTTATCCCCGTCTCCGGCAGACCAGTGTCCCTCGCACGGCCACTACATTACAAAAAAACCACACGCAAAAAGTTGAAAATAAATTAACCTTTTTTAAATTTTCAAAATTTATATGTAGATGATTTTTGTTTCCTTGACGAGAAAATTTATGTTATCTAAAGGTTCGATAGTAAAAAGAGCTTCAGGTGTACTTAACCTTTTAAACGCCGTAATTCAAATTTTTAATTTTTAATTTTAATTTTTTGCTTAAATGTCTCAATTTACATCTAGTATAGCTATCTAAACATATTTTGGCGAAAAAAATTTTCTAAGTTGGGTTTTCAGGATGTTCCCATTTGGGAACATCGGCGTTTGGAATGAAGTAAACGGGGGGGATTTTTCTCGAAAGGTTATTTATGCGAAATGGATGAAAAAAGATGAATATTCTTTGTTTATTTTACATATCATTATACTTTTCTCTTCTGAGTGACACTTTGTTTTCCTTATAGTCCATGGTATTGGGGAAAGCAAGATGAATGGAGTCTCTTTTCACAGGCAACTCACTGCTTTCGCACGTTCTTTTGGCAAACCGCGCAACGTCCCTGAGTGAAGGGGACAAGATAATGGTTATCCGTTTTTCTTTTCAGAACTGAAAGATGTGGTTTAGGTCCAGGTCTGCTTGACACCTTCAACTGAGAGTTTAGTAAAGCCATTGTGATGTTGCGGCGGAATTCGAGGTGCGACAACTCTCTTTCAGTGCCTTTAGTGAATTCACAGTGAATCAACCAGCTCGCAACTACTCCCATATTCAAAGCATTGGAAAATATGTTCCACCACCATTTTTTACTCCTAAGCTGTGGACGGTAACTTCCTAATAATATGTCTAATAGATCAACTCCGCTCATCCCTTCATTGTATCTCTGAATCAGAGCCGGCGGAGGTATATCAATTCTTTTCTTTTCTATTCTTGAGTATCTTTTTGCTTTAGAGATTGGGTCGTGTGTAGCATAGTTTGAAGCAACCGTTACCACAGAGCTATCATTCCAGAGGCAGACAAAAACCTTCCCATTGGAACGGAAGTCATATGTCCCTCTCGCTGTCTTTTTCATATCCTTGGCTGATCGAAGAGGACACTCTCCAGTTCTATTCTCTCGAATAGTTACAACGGCTCTTATCTTCAGAGAAGTCAGTTGATTCATCAAATTGCATGATGTAAACAAAATGTCAAAAAAAACCTCGTGCTGTTCAGGATGTTCCAAAACAGACAGCATGTCCATGACGACTCTTGATCCAAGTGGAGCATCTGCCTTAGCTCCATTCTGTTTTCCAGAATATATTTCCATCTTGTATGGATATCCATTTGATGAGCATATCATCCAAATTTTGTACTCAAATCTGATTGGCTTTCCTCGTATAAACATCTTACAAGAATGATGTCCGTAATACGGTACCATTGATTCATCAATGCTGAGCTTATCATGAAAAACTCCAAACTGATTTAAATTTTTACATAATTCGTCATATATGGGAGCAATCTTTGCGAGCTTATCACCTGATTTCACATCTTTGCTGTTATCCACTAGATGAAAATATTTTTTTAGTTGACGAAAGCGAGACCTGCTCATTATCTTCGAGAATATTTGAACAGACGTGTCCTCAGAAGTACTCCAATACAAATCCTCTGAAGGCACGGTGTGATATCCACTTAAAATAAGTAGGCCAAAGAACTGCAGAATATCGTTACTGGTAACAGCTATAGTCTCTCCCTTTTGCAGGGCATATAACGTTGTCATATCTGCTAGATGTTGCATATAATCCAAAGGAAGTATTTTGAAAAATAACTGCAGAGGATCCATTGCCTGAAGCTCGGGGAATTTTTCAGTTAATTTTTCGAGGTTTTTTCCCGAAAGATTTTCTTCAAACTTTGCATCTTTTTTCTATCTGGGATAAGGTTCTTGTTTTCGCTTCTTTGCTTTTGGAGCCAAGCATGAGGGTGTGCTTTCCTTTTGATCTCCTGAATCGTGAAGCTGGACATCTGAACTATTTGAACCTCTATCTTCATTGCTAAGCATCACGTCAACCTGGCCGCAGACATCTTGAGGATGAACTTCATTTAAGGCTTCATCGTTTATATGCTTTTCATCACTCAGATTCGCGTTTTCGTCAGGTGGCAAAATACAAAGATCAGGCTCGTGTTCGTCAGCGAGTTCGCTGTCGGATAGGCTGTGGAAATAGTCTAACGCAGCTTCTAACGTCAAAAACTTGCGAGGCATCTCTAGATGGGAGTTTATACGGAATGATAATTTAAAAACACTAAACAGATGAAAAGTACATTATTCTGAGTCTAAAAACACAATCGTTGGTACGTATGAAATTCAGTTTTCGAAACAGGTCGTCGAAACAGAACGAGTCGTGAAATAAAATGCTGAAATGACACCGTTCAAAGCTCATCAAAAGGCCCTTATCTTTATTACCCCGTTAGTCACGTGATAAAAACACGTGCAATTCTGAAATAAAATAAACGACAAAAGAAAAAAAAAAGAAAAAATTGAACAGGGTAGAAAACGAGCTTCTGAAGGGAAGTGTGAAGGGCATATTTATACAATAGAATAGGAGTGTCAAGGTCAACCTGATTGATAACAGATGTCCGAACATGTGTTGGAGGGGGGGGGGGAGAGGCTTCAAAACAGGTGTTCCACAAGAAAATATTTGTGAAAGAAATAGGAATCACACTCAAATTTTGAGAGTGACCGAAAAATCCCCTTAAACACTATACTCCAAACGCCGATGTTCCCAAATGGGAACATATCGATTTTTACGGAAATAACTCCTTAGAAATAATAATTGGAAATATTTTGTTAAGTTGAAATGAAATATATGTCTCCTGGCTACTAAATAACGCTAATAAAATATTTTTTCTATTTTTTTCTTTAAAAGCAGAGACAGAAAAACTTAGACAAATTCTAAGTTCAGAAATTCAGTAAATTTGGCTTTAATTCTATAAAAATGTTTTTTCAAAAAACATTTTTCAAAAAATTAGGAGCACCTAAAATAAATTCATTCTGTTCTGTGTCATTTCAGAAAATATGAAAACTCTAAACAAATAATTGGGTTACTAAAATATTCACAAAAAAATGTTTTTCCATTTGGGAACATTGGCAGGTAAAAGGTTAACAAAATATGATTCTATTAACAATCAAAAAGAAATTCTGTCCACAAAGTTTAAATAAAATTCGAAAATATTACATTTTAAAGCATGGACATAGGAGAAAATACATCATTACACACAGAAATTCACTGTTAGCTAATTCTGCAAAGTTGACAATTGTAAACAAAAGGAATACTGATGGGGAAAATTGTAGCATTATAGTTAATTGGCGGCCAATTAATCGGTATCGGCCGATTATCATCTGCGATTAATCGGCTAACGGCTAATTTGCTTATCGGCGGATCCCTAACGAAAATGTTCCGATACTTAAATATATATGCAGACAATGAATAAAATTGCATAATAGATTAGATATTCCTAACAAATTAGGTACAATTTAATTAAAAACGTTAATGCAAAAACAATCAAAATAAATCCTCCTTTTTACTGGTATTTTATATTTTTTTCAAAATAATCCGTCATTTTAAGTTGTAGTAAATCTGTTTGTGACT
This sequence comes from Octonoba sinensis, assembly GCA_038502835.1. Lineage (NCBI taxonomy): Eukaryota > Metazoa > Arthropoda > Arachnida > Araneae > Uloboridae > Octonoba > Octonoba sinensis. The sequence continues at coordinate 6,206,934 of CM076606.1, read as the reverse complement.
CTTAAAACAGTGAATTCTCATTTACTACATGTATAAATACAAAGGTCTCTATTCCCTCTTTACTCTCTACATACTTCTGGAGAACTTCAAGAGAAGCACGCGTTTATGATATGCTTGAGAACGGCATCTTTATAATGTTTCTTCTGCAGTAGCACTTTCATAATTTTCTTCCGTGTCTTGTACCAGCTTTCCGTTGGAAAAATCACCGAAAACTGCAATGTTTTTATCAATTTTTTTTTAAAGTCCTGGTGCACGACGCATTCTGCTTGTTCAATTGCTGCGGTGTGCTTCTTAAAAGAAGCCAGACTTTCAAAAGAAGTTCTTTGCTGTCGTTTCAAAAACGACATTATTTCAAGCAGTGGAAAGCAATCTCATCAAGCTTCAAGAACATCTTTCGTGCATGCCACATTGTTCTCCGCACAAATCGTTTTCCATACGACTGTTTGAGTGGTGAAGAAATTGCAACAGAGTAAAAGAAATTTCCACTTTGTCACTCATAAAAAAATTGTTCTCATCAAAGAAAAAAAAAAATCCGCTCTTTTAGCTATCAAATTTCGAGAGTCGTTGAAAAAACTGCGAGTTAAAGGAAGTAAACATCGATATGTGAAGAATAACTAACATGGCATTAGAAGGGAAACGGGTTAGGACCCGATAAAAAAAAAATGAGTTACACTAAAATCCGAGTTATCGGACTTCGAGTTATTGCGAATTGACTATATATATATACATATATATATATGTATATATTCATATATAGTCAATTCGCAATATATACACAGAGGTCGATCTAAATTTTTTTTACAAGTGCCGTTTTTTGAGAATTTTAAGAGAGATTGTTGTGAAAAACCAAGTAATTTTGTGAAAATTGAAAATTTAAACATATAGTCCGGAGAAGTTTTATTATTATTTGCCGCTTTTATAATAAATAATGGGGTGAAAAGTACGATTTGGAAGCTTGGAATTTTGTGAAAGGTCCGAAAACGGACCCGAATTTCCTCTGGTGCGACCCCTGATATATATATATATATATATATATATACATAATATATAAAAGATGTATTGCGATTTTAAAGTGTAACACAAAAATTCAGATAGCATTTCTACAACTCAAACATTTATTGGATAAATACTTGATTTAATATCTTGGCGCAGCTAAGCAAATCTAAGACTTTCAAAAACTATCGAATGACATTTAGTGCAACGCAGTAAACTGACTTTGACAAAACGAACATTTGAAGTCCACATTTCGAGCATAATTAAGTAATGATTTATGTCGATTCATAGTTCGTTGTGATACCTTTCCTTTTCACTGAAAGAAATGATATCTGCTTTCAACGACCGCCAACTCTCGTTCCACATAAACATCCTTTTAATCGTCTCATTACCATAACGAATTTGGAATTCTCTTTTGGAATGTTTTGCATTCCAAACTCTGAGGAACGCTTCCGCATTCATTTCTGTTTGAAATTCAAAGCGAAGTAAAAATTGAATGTCTATCCTGTTGAACCTGTGAATAGTTGTAGATGTCTCCATGGCAAAACATCTATTGATCGAGGAAAAATTATTTTAGGCGACCTGAGTTTAATAACGTGAGCATTCCTTTCCGCCATAGAACACATTTTCAGAAATGAAATAAAACTAGTGAGGTGCAGCGCTTTTCATTTTGCTGTCAATGTACAGAATTCCATAGTGTTACGCCAGGCGATTACAAGATTTTAGTGAAAGGTAATTTTCCAGTGAGTATTACTACAAAACACATTTTACGGCACAGATTTAAATGAAGCAATTTTTTGTCAGAAGAAATAATTACTAGTCCTCTAAACGTAAAACTAATCGCTTAAAATATTTAGTCAATTTTTCTTTCATTTGGGAATTTTTTGATATTTACTATCTTCTCACTATCCTCAATGTATACTTTTTCATTCAATTTCTAATCACACTATTTAATTAAATTTCTAATCATTTTTTTGCTAATATTGATGTAAAATACCTGCAGGGGCGGTTCATAAATTACGTCACGCTTTTCCCCATATATTTGACTCCCCCTCCCCCCCTTTGTCACGCGTCACGCTATGTTGCATAATGCATGATGTCACACTTCTTGTTACCCCTCCCCTCCCCTTGTCACACTTTGTCACAATTTCACGAACCCTCCTCCCCCCTCGAAGCGTGACATCATTTATGAGTGATCCCGCATTGACATGAAAGAATTAAATTAAGTTTGTTTTATAAAACTTTCGAAGGTAAGGAGAAGGTAAAAAGAGGAGAATCCACAGTAATTGTTTTACATACATTTTGCGCATGAAAAGAAAATGAAATTCAACTGAGACAAACTCATTATGGACTTTTAAAGTTACGTAATAAGAGAAGTAACGTAAATATACATAGTTGAAAAGTTTCCCCCCCTTCTGATATGGAATATTTTGTCGTTACATAGCATTCCGTTTTAAATTGGTTTCACTGCAAGGATAGAGAGCCGAAAAAAATATTGTACAAGAAGGTATGAATGGCTGTTAACTTAGCATTAACAAGAAGTTCCGTCTAGAACTATACGAGCCTACTTTCCCGTATACACAAAATTCAAATTTATAATCTAGCTATCTCTTTCTCTCTCTTTCTTATTTATCTTTAGTTCTAATTATTGAAAATATACCTTTTTCAACGGATAATACATATTCATTCACTCACTCATTCATTCTTTCATTTATTCAGCCATGCATTTATTCATTCATTCGTTACCTCATTCAAGTGTTTATTCATTCATTTACGCATTCATGTATTTATTCACTCATTTATTTATATTTTCATTTATTCAATAATTTATTCATTCATTCTTTTCCTCATTCATTTATTCATTGATTTATTCTTTCACTCTTTCATTTATTCATTCATTCATTATTTCACTCATTGAGTCACTGAGAAATATCCTTGAAAATCCCGATCAAAAAATTTCATAGCAAAATATGCTCGTAAGTTCTGAATAAACTTTCTATTTCTACATGTTCTACGTTATAAGAGCTTTCCGATAAAGTTTGTTCCAAGCAAATCGGTCCGTTAGATCAGGATTTATATAGGGTTGAAATTTCCCCGTAAGCTCTGTGTTAATTTTTTTAACTGTTCAAAAATGAACAAAAACTGTTCAAATCAATATTTCACGCCGAGAACTCCTTTCAATAAGCTTTCAATAGGAACTTGACTCTTGTGCCCAGAGTTTACAGAATTTGCTTCAATTTTGTCCATAGGCGCTAATGTTAAAATTTTTTGAACTGTTCAAAATTGAACAAAAAATTGTTCAAATCAAAAAGTAAAACATAGAAATGAGATTTCCTCGCCGAGATCTTTCGAATTCAAAAAGAATTTTTCCAATCGGACAATTCGTTCAAAAGTTATTAGGGGGGGACAGACCGACAGACCGACCGACCGACAGTCAGACAGACCGACAGACAGACAGACCGACAGACACACTTTTTCCCCATCTCAATACCCTACTTTCAAATTTTTTATTTTTCAATCTTTATTTAATTACTTCACTTATTTTTGACTTTTCTTGATTTTTAACGATATTTTCACGATGCATTAGGCCTTCTTTCATGCTTTATTATTATTTTTTTTAACTTTTACGGGAAAGTAGGCTAAAAACGCAACGATTCCCTTTGTTTTTCAGGTAAGATTTTACTAAGTTCCTAAAAGCAACGACAACACTTGCATACGTCAAAGAGAACAAGTTTGTATAAAAATGTTTCTTTTCCTAACAATAACGAAATCTTCAATAAATCAATGCGATTAAAAAAGAAAAAAAGTATAACACAACTGGCAAGGAAGCATCGCCATTGTGACAGTGGATCAATGTTTCTGAGAGAAATCCAATATAGCCAAAAGATTGCATGATCTTTGTATGATTTTCGTTACGTTGGGATGGTTTCGTCTCAATCCTTGTGGTTGATCCAATACTTATTCGAGATTCCTGTTCACAAGAGCAAAAAATATCTATTACTTCATACGTTTTGTTTGATGATTTAAAGTTTTATGCGATGTAGGACAAAAAAGGGGGATGGATGCAGGGAATGCACATTATAGTGCATTATGTTATTAATTGCAGCTTATATAAGCATATTTTTGAAATAAATGGCAGCGTAGCATGGGAATAAATTGAAAATGATTTTTTCTTTAGGGAAGTGTTTATTTATATGAGCCGAAGAAATAATAATTGTGTTCATATTATGATCAATATAGTATTGTGAATGTATTCAATGGAAATCGTTTAGGGAAACAGAATAAACGAGACCCACAATTATTAAGAACGTAAAAAAAAAAAAAAAAAAATGAAATTTCCCGCCCATTTACATTGGACTTCCCCTTTTTAGCCTACTTTCCCGTAAAAGTAAAAAAAGATAATAATAAAGCATGAAAGAAGGCTTAATGTATCGTGAAAATATCGTTAAAAATCAAGAAAAGTCAAAAATAAGTGAAGTAATTAAATAAAGATTGAAAAATAAAAAAATTGAAAGTAGGGTATTGAGATGGGGAAAAGTGTGTCTGTCGGTCTGTCTGTCTGTCGGTCTGTCTGTCGGTCTGTCTGTCTGTCGGTCTGTCTGTCTGTCGGTCTGTCTGTCTGTCGGTCTGTCGGTCTGTCGACCCCTAATAACTTTTGAACGAATGGTCCGATTGGAAAAATTATTTTTGCATTCGAAAGATCTCGGCGAGGAAATCTCATTTCTATATTTTACTTTTTGATTTGAACAATTTTTTGTTCAATTTTGAACAGTTCAAAAAATTTTAACATTAGCGCCTATGGACAAAATTGAAGCAAATTCTGTAAACTCTGGGCACAAGAGCCAAGTTCCTATTGCAAGCTTATTGAAAGGAGTTCTCGGCGTGAAATATTGATTTGAACAGTTTTTGTTCATTTTTGAACAGGTCAAAAAATGAACACAGAGCTTACGGGGAAATTTCAACCCTATATAAATCCTGATCTAACGGACCGATTTGCTTGGAACAAACTTTATCGGAAAGCTCTTATAACGTAGAACATGTAGAAATAGAAAGTTTATCCAGAACTTACGAGCCTATTTTGCTATGAAATTTTTTGATCGGGATTTTCAAGGATATTTCTCAGTGACTCAATGAGTGAAATAATGAATGAATGAATAAATGAGAGAGTGAAAGAATAAATCAATGAATAAATGAATGAGGAAAAAAATGAATGAATAAATTATTGAATAAATGAAAATATAAATAAATGAGTGAATAAATACATGAATGCGTAAATGAATGAATAAACACTTGAATGAGGTAACGAATGAATGAATAAATGCATGGCTGAATAAATGAAAGAATGAATGAGTGAGTGAATGAATATGTATTATCCGTTGAAAAAGGTATATTTTCAATAATTAGAACTAAAGATAAATAAGAAAGAGAGAGAAAGAGATAGCTAGATTATAAATTTGAATTTGGTGTATACGGGAAAGTAGGCTCGTATAGTTCTAGACGGAACTTCTTGTTATATATCAGTTCTTCTTATCCACGCTGTAAAAACTGTTTTTTTCTGGAAGTCATTTGTGCATAGTGTAGCGTAAAATTACAGATAGTTTAAAACAAAAAACTACAAAGTCTTTATCAAATTAAATTACAGATAATAAATACCAGAATACATTCTGTAGATTTATTGCAGCATGTGTACCGCAGTTGTCCATCTGTGAGTATGATGAATTATTATTTCTGGTACACAAAGTCGAATGCCGTTGAACCTAATAGTGCCTCTGGAGTAGGGAAGGCTATCCTCTGACTCAACTAAGGATAAAGTTGACATATACACCCTTGTGCAAATTAATTGAAACAAACTCAATAAATTGAGAAAACTAAGAAAAAATAATATTTTTTAAAAATGTTTTCAAACTCAAAACATTTTAGTACATGATATGATCTCCACGATTCTTTATTAACATTTGGAAACGATTCGGCATGGATTCCACCAATTTTTTACAATCATACCATATTACAATAATATTATAAAATATTTGTGTCCTTGTACCACACATGAATCAGCGCCGTGATTAGCTTCTCCAAAGTTGTACAGTCCATATTTAATTAATGATGCCACAGAGAAAATGATAATTTCCTGAAATTGAGCGAGCTCATGACGGATATATACGACTGCGGCTATTTAAGGGTTTTTTAAATCTGACTGAGAAGTTAACGAAGAAAACTTTCAACCTTCATTGACTCTTCAATCTCTGATATCGCTTTTACATTGAGGAATTTTGTTATTTAATTAATTTTAAATAAGAACTATTGCATTTTTATTGACATCCACCATAATTTACAACTTTTTTATTTCTACAATAAAAAACAATTATTCATTACTAATAACTGAATTTAAACCTGAAATTTTGGTAAATGTTTGAATTTCGACTGCATCAATACAGACGATACAGAAATATGAACCCCTAAAAATTCAGATGCATTAAATTGTAATTACTTACGCAAAGGTAAGAGCATGAGTGTACAATAAAAGTATTTGTCTGTCTTCAAAAAGTAATAATACTAAAAATCACATCTAGGATATAATAAAAACTATCGAGCATGTACGACTGCTATGGTTTTATTCTTGTTGAATGAAATATTTTGTAGCAACAGCAGAAGCTCTTACTTTATTTTATAATATTTGCCACAATACTGGTTGAAACGAATAATAGAAAATAAATATAATAACAAAAAGAAAAAAAAACTAATAAAATTAAGAGCGTATTAAAAAAAGTTACACATTGCTTGAAAAAGAAACCCTGTTGGATGTTTTTTTGCATCTAGAAGCTCCACCCGATTGAAAAAGCGATTCCAAGCAAAACCCGAAACATAAGTTTGCATTTAAATATTCATTTGCGCTTTAATTACGCGCACATACTGTTTACAGTTTAAACCAGAGTCGGGTGAAAGAGCCCATCAATCATTTATCCCGCCAAAACGAAATAGGGTAATGGGGCGATAAATAGCCATTCATTAACAGCCATCTTTATAGAGCGATTGCTTGCAGTTTATCAGTCGCAGAAATCGGACTTTCAATTCTGCAGAGAGCAAAACCGTTAGCATTTAACCTTAAAGCACTAGAGCAATAGGGCACGTCATGCTTCATTCTACACTTGAATTTCTGCCATGATATGTCAAGATAAATGATCAATAAATTGCTAAATTGTTTGTCTGTAACTCCTTTGCATTTAATTATCGAAGCAGCATAAATTTTTAAAATTAATGCTTAAAGTATTATTAAGAATTGTTTGGTAGATTGTATTCAAAAGTGATTTTATATATTTAACTGGTTAACTAGGTCACGTCGATAGAAATCTTGTACAATGAAAATACATTATTGACAGCGATAACACAAACAATGTAGACGATTTGTAAAGATAAAAAAGTAAAATAAAATATTTAGTGTTTTTTCAGCTCCCGGGATAAAATACTGTATAACAAAAAAATAGCTACACAAAGTTTAATTTTCCACTTTATGCGAGGCGTAAATCAATTTTTCTCCGATCTTTGCGATGGGATAAAAAAAAAAAAAAAAACGTCCGCTTTTAAAGTGAGAACTTAAGCTTAAGCTGAAAGTTTCACTTTGTTAAAAAAACATTGCAGTTACGGCATAGTAGTCCATATCAAAGTTTCAGAGATGGTTAAATTTTTAACACATTAGAAGTTTTTGGGAGGATTTGAAAATTTTTTATGTCAAAAAATAAGGATAAACGTCCGATTAAGTTTGAGATATAAATCAAGTGGATATAATTAATGTTGTAGAAGTTATTCTAAATTAAAATAATAGTAAAAGGCGGAGATTGATTTCAAATTGGTCGGCACATCACTCACACCGGCCAAGAGGCCGTTCATAAATGATGTCACGCTTTTTCCCCACATCTTTGACTTCCTCCCCCCCTTTTGTCACAATATGTCACACTTCAGCGGACCCTCCCTCCCCCCTTTGCCACATGTCACGTTATGTTGCATATTGCATGATGTCCCACTTGTTGTTACTAACTCCCCATCCCCTTGTCACACTTTGTTACAATTTCACGAACCCCCTCCCCCCCTCGAAGCGTGACATTTTTTATGAATGATCCCGAATACGATTTGACAAACATTCATGAATATTATTAGAAAAATACTCCAGAACTGGAATACATAAAATGTATGAAAATAGAAAAAGTAAGCATTATAAAGAACTTAAATGCATTATTAAAAGACAAAAAAAAAAGAAAAGCAAATCAGATATATCATAAGTTTTTTTTTTTTTTTCAATGTTTTTAGAAGTACACTTGGGGAAGCTTTTGTGTAATGTTCTTTGCAAGTAATTACTAGTATATTTGCATGCACAACAACTTATTTGCTGTTCTCCTGTTTTTAGACTTAGCACAGATGCTTTCAGCTAGCCTTAAACACTTTCTCGTATGGTGCATACGCCCGTACCCGCGTGGTATATACGTCCTCGTACGCCCTAGATCACAGGATCAAGTCTAGCAGCGTCGGAGGATTTTCAAGATGCAGAAAATCGTCTGCGCATATGTCGGATGATTACGCAGCATGTAAAAGATCCCTTGAGGGATCATTCATAAATGATGTCACGCTTCGAGGGGGGAGGGGGGGTTCGTTTTAAAAATGTGATAAGGGGAGGGGAGGGGGTAACAAGAAGTGTGACATCATGCATTATGCAACACAGCGTGAAGCGTGACAAAGGGGGGAGGGGGGTCCGCTGAAATGTGACATATTGTGACAAAGGGGGGGAGGGGGGTCAAATATATGGGGGAAAAGCGTGACGTCATTTATGAATGGCCCCTGAGTAGACATTTGGCTTGGATGCTCTTGGTTAAATTAAATTCCTAGTGCAATTAGCATCGTTAGATTCCAGGAGCTTCGCTTCGAGTGAAGAAACTAGATATGTAAATTCTTATGGGGCAATGGCATTCGCCGATAGTGGGGCTACTTGAAAGAATGGATGCCGGTTTCCGGGGAATGCACTAGGTCTGCAAAGGTTAGTGACCATACGCAGCTCTCATTAAAAAGAAAAAAATAAAATAAAAATATTTTAATCGAACATTTTTTTTTTAAATAAGCCATTAGCTATGTACAACAGACTGAAAGAAATATGAAAAACTATTATCTCTTTTAAATATTTTTTATTCTTCTTATACTGTTATCTCTTCTAAAATGCACCAAAAGTTACTTTTATGCAGAACAAAACAAAATGGTAAAAACCCTGTGTCAAAATTCTAAGAATGCAATACAAGTCCCCGTTTTCATCATTTTCTCCGTCTTTAGAACATATTTTAATGGTCAAAAGCGTAGTACTTCTTTTTAAAATCAATAATCTCTCTTTGTGCAGCACTTAAATTGTTGCAAGAAAACCCATCTCATTAATTCCAAAATAATCCTGTAGCTTCTCTTCTTAATTACCGCCGGAAACCCAAAGAATGTTACAATTGAGTCTTTTCTTAGGCGATGATACACGAAAAAAAAATATCTGGAGCTACCCTACCATTTTCTTTAGTCCTGATTTATCCCATTATTTTCATCCTTATCATTTTCTAGAAAACCCTATAAATGAAACATCATACTGCGCGCAAGATTACAATATGATACTCTTTCAGAGAAAAAATAGTAGAGACAAAGTTGTTATATAAATGTAGGACGATAAATTTAATTTATTCATTATATTTCACTATTTCAGAAAAAAGGGACCTTTAACTGCTTAACTGTCATTTTAAAGTAAAGTTCTGCAATAATTTGCAAAATGTGGGTATTTGTTACTCTTTTCATTCTATCCCCAAAATTAAAACTTTTCTTTGGGGGGGATAGGGGGGAGGGGCGGTACTAAACTTCAATGTTTTCCTCATTTTTTTCATAAATACTTATAAATAGCATATATGTATCAGAAATGTATTTTTTCAAATCAGATATTTCTTTCTATGCTTCCAGAACACTTTTAGCTGCGTGAACTGTTACAGAAGAAACCTACAGTGAAATATTACTACTACTCAAAACTGACCACTTGTTGAAAAATTTAAACAACAATCGATGTATTTAAATTTTTGTGCAGTAAATATGAAATTTATTGGATATCGATAGATTTCGATCAGACATTAGATATCCCAATTTAAAGGGGAAAAAACGGTAACCTTAAGCATAAATTACCCATAAATGGTAAAAAGTGAATTAAAACTACTTAACTTCGGCATTGAAAAATAGGTTCCTTGCAAGCTCGAAACATGTGTCTACAGTTTTTTTTTTTTCAAAATTTGTGCGTATTTTACGAAGTTTCAATTTTTTTGTTGTGTGCGTAAAGGTCTCTAAACGGAATTTTCGAATGCCAGACAGTATGCAATGGTGGATACATAGGTATATACATATGGTTGATTTGATACATAGATATATAATTTTTCCCGTGATAGAAATGAAATGTGTATTTAGGAGAGAAGTCAGGGAAAAAAATATATTTTAGAAGTCGTTAGATTTGCTTTAAATGTAATCGTTCAAAATCATAGTTATCAATAGTTATTTTACATGTTTCAGGATATCGTAAATGTAGTCAAACTGTAAAGATTTCAAAAGTCAAATGTATTTATGATACTTAATGGTAAAATGTCTCTTCCTGATTTAAAAAAAAAAACACAAAATTAATATTGCCGTAACTTTTGAATTTTATTTTTCATTTATATAGCTTCTAATTTTGTGGCAGCGGTTCTAGCCTTTGCAGCTTCTATTAGTATTTTATTTTACTTTCTTTTTATTGAACTTTTTTCTATTTCTATGTTTAGTTATTCATGGATTTTTTACGATCCTAAATAGCTTTTCTTAAATTTATTTATCTTAGTCCTTGCATTCTTAATCAGCTGCCGCAAACTAGTAAGGGAACAAAATAACGGATAAAAATGCTTTTCTATACAGTCTGAATGAAACACCAAAACAGCCATTTCGAAAGTTTGGTATAAGCACGTAAAGTACTTATTATTTTTAACATCATATTTTTAAGTTTTGGTTGATAAATTTGGCCAGTCAAATTTATTAACCAAAACTTAAGAATATGATGTTAACTTAAGAATATAAGTGATCAATATATAGAAAAAGGAAACTCACCTTCTGGGATTACATGGAATTAACCGAATACATATGTTTTTCAGGTCTTCAGAAAGATTGTATTTTCCCTTCGGTTCCGCTTGAACAATATAAAACTTAACGAAATTTTCTAAACTGTAAAACAAAGTGCTGTGGGTCATAAAACTTAAAATGAGATCTGGAGAAACCATCATTCTGAACCGGAAATAACTTCAGTTGGTATATTTTTCGAAAACAAAGATCACAAGAAAGCATTTCCTGTCATCTTACCTTTTCGTGAAAACTTGAAACATAACTTTTCTAATTGTAAACTCTTTCTAAATAATAAATCCAACATCTTGTGACTTATAAAGTAAGATAAAAAGGAAATTCTTTTTCATTTTAATTAATACAACATTCTAATAATACAGATGTTTGGACGATGTTCATAGTCATTGCAGAAAAGATTTAAATACTATTTTTTTATTTGCACATTAACTTTCATAATCCCTAATCTGAACTACTTTCTACAGTGTAATTTCTATGAAAATCATGCTTATGAAAGGATCCAAAAAGATATTTTTGCCTACTCCTCTTGTGCAGCTTTCCAATTTGCAGGGTTGTGGATCGCTGTATAAATAAGGGCTCCTTCATAAATGTCCTTCTTTTGTAACAAAAAGTCCCCATTTGAACATACCCTCCTCCCGTCACTCGACTTAACATAAGCACATTGTTCTTGTAGTTTAGAAACAAAGCACTGCGTTACAGATAACCTTTCCAATTTTGTTTTTAATGATATTTGATTATTGATTTGATACATGTGACTGTTTTTAATGATATAACAATAGTAATTATTTTATTTGTATAAAATCCAATTAAGGTTTGCAACAAAAACATAATTAGTACATAATAGTAAAAATATTAAATGGTTAAATTGTGTGAAAGTAAAAGTAAACTCTGAAGAAGATTGCATTGTATGTTTAAAAATAAATTATAGAAAAATATTTAAGCTTCTAATTTTAAATGCTTTTGTTATAACCAACATGTGTGATGTTACACATCTATCTCCCCCCCCCCCTCCTTCCCAAACACGCAATTTTTCCAGCTCCCTTCCCCACACCAAGCGTGACGTCATTTGTGATAGAGCCCTAACACATTTTTTGAAAGTTCATAATCGTTGAAATACTCGGGAGATACAACAAGAAGTTAGCATGGAAATCTGTAAAGGGTATGTGACTTGGTATTTGTTTTCCGTTCTATTTTTTTTCAGGAAATTGACAGTGAATAGTGATGTGTGTCTGCTCGCTTTAACTCGTTGCAGTACAAAAGTTTGTTGATACTTGGGGTAAAAAGACTGTATTTTGAGTTTGAATATTGAGAGTAAAATATATGTCTGATAAAATCTGACTTCTTGTCAATGTTGCTTCACTTTCGGTGTTCTGCGGGAGCCGAGCTTTTACAGACTGGTTCACTGCGTGATTAAAATGAAAGTTATCTTGACAATTGATAAAATAATGACAAAATTTAGTTTCTTTTTTTTTGTAACCCATAGGATCAATCTTCTTTCGCACTTCTATTTGTCTGTCAAGTACCAAGGGGTTCTGCGGATCGCAGGGGACCTACAGCTAAAGATAGGATTCCAGGTAACAAGTATGATCACACTTGTACACGTATGCAGGTGTGGGGGTGTTAACATAACCTATGAATGTTAATTTTTTGTTTATTTTAGTTTGAGCACCATTTTGTTAATGACGCAAATACGACGTCATCTTATAATTTATTAAAACTCAATATATATTTTTAAAGTCCTGTAAGTAATTCTTTTCTTTGTTTCATGAATAAACATAGAACTACTTAGTACTTACTTAAAGTCCTTTGTGTCTATCAAAGCATCAATTGCCCATTTTTTCATCTTTCACTGCTTAACTTTTGGAAGTGAGTGCATGTTTGTCAAGAAGTTGGAGGTTTTTGAATTTCAGGAGTTGAGCAGGTCCTTTTCCCAACCGACACCGCAGCCGGTGATTGCAATACAAGGGTAATGACGTACTAGCCAAATAGCTCATGTTAAATTGTGTAAATCCTCACTTGGTTCTTACCTGACTCTTTAACGCCTTTGCCCTCAATTCACTTGCGGCGAATCAAGTCGAATTAAATTTAGCAGCGGCATTTTTTTTTCAATCGCTGGCCAGCCGTCAGCGTTGGAGCGAGAGTCACTTCCTCGTTTTCAAATAATTAGTTCAATATTTAACTAAATGATGCAATTTAAAATCTATTTTAATAATTATGCTATAGGATTCACGAATATACAGTAAGATAATAGCTTGATACTTCGTAATTTTTGTATTTTAGGAATAAGATGAAATTTAAAAGCATTTACAGAAGAGGAAACCATAGTTAATTATTTTAAGCTTTACAAATATCAGGCTAAACTAGAAATTAGGAATAAGTAATAATTTAATAGGGTTGTAGTCATTTGGAATACTTTACAGGAAGCAAATGCAATGGTATAAATAGTTTTAAGGGGGATTTTGATCTTCTTTTGGGGTTGAAATTGACATGGACCAGCCTGGCTTGGCCATGTTTGTTTCTGCTCATTACTTTTGTGTTTGTATTCCTCAGCGAGAAATAAGTGGATTAGTGTGAAAGATTTTCTTCCAAAACACAAAGGGTAAATAATATAGTTGCATTTTTTTCATTAAAGTAAGCGCTTCATAAACACTCCTTTTTATTGCCTTTCGTTTTTCATTTGTAATACATCATAAAAAAATAATAAGTAGATAACTAAATATGATATACATACCTGACAACACCGATTTTGAAAAATGCAGAAGATAATCTAAAAATGTGCAGAGAAAAAGACATAAAATGCAAACGATTTTATGCGATGCCAAACTATACCATGAATGATTAAAGTAACTAAAATTTAAATTTTATTATCTCCCCTGAATATTTACAATTATTTTATGTTGACGTTTACAACAAAACACATGTTTATAAAATGAGGTATTTGGTAAAATGATATTATAAAAACACCTTTTGCTATGATTATTAATAAGACAATTCAACACCTTTGATTATCTATTATGAAACAAAATGTTGCAAATTTAAAAAGTAAATACTTGTATGCAAATGAATTTCTTTATTTCTTCTTTATTCTCTTATTCTCTTTTGCAAAAAATCGTCCTGTTGAAATATATCGCCATGGGGGGGGGGGGGGGGAGGAGCATATAGCTAAACTGTAAACCAAACATTGCTACGACGATAGATTGTTTTCGCAGCCTATTTGTTGAAGTTCAGTTCAGACTTGGTTTACCAATGTATACATGTGCATCCTAATCTAGATGCATCTAAAGAGTTGCGTGTCATACTTTATTACTCATAGCAAAAATGAGAAAGTTCTGATCTTTGGTGCAGAAAAGCAGAAAATGGGAAGTCAATCAGGAAAGCTTCTGCAAAATGAGGAAGGGTTGGCAGCTATGGATATGTATTGAAATTTATTATGTGGTGGAATTTTGCCATTTTCTTCTAACTTGCTAATTCTAAACTTGCGTCATTTGGACAAAATTTAGGATATGGATTAATTTTTACTATATATGAGCCAAGGTAAAGCGATTTCAGTGTATAGTTCCTTATTTGTCCGCAACTATGAGCTAAAGTTGCAGTCTAGCGTCAGCAATGCAGTGGCGATTTCTTTTGAACTCATACATATATTTCTTTTTCTTTTTCTTTTTCTACAATTATTCTGTAGTAATAAAAATTTCTTAAATGAGTTCATTGATCAATGGTCTAAGAGAGAATTGCTCAGTTTTAAAAACAAATTTAAAAAAAAAAAAAGATATAGTTTTTATAAGCGGGGAAAACGTTTTAAATCAATTGCGTTAATTTTACTTTCCAATTTCTCAAAAACAGAATCTCCACCCAATTGCTTGGAAATTCTGAATTTATGAAATTTTGTCAAATCGTATGAGTATAGACATGCTGCACTTCGCTGTATATTTTTGAGTGAAATTTGAGCATTGGAGGCATATAATTAAATCACCCCACATACTTCAAATTTTTATATGAATTCAGTGTCACCAATAGCATAGGAAAGAAACACGTTTTTACAACTTTTGTCAAAAAACGCACTTTCACGAAATTTCTATGTATTTGCAGAAAGATAACAACACATTGTTTACTAACTTCAAATAATTGTGTGCCACTAATGATCTTTTTCTCGGTACTGTCCGTCATTAATAGCATATAGAAAAAACATCCGAATCACCCAGTTACTTGTAAAAATGTAATAAAAGTCAGTTCTCACTTTTGAAACGTATGGAATCATTTCAAAGTACTCATTTCATTTGCCTTTAACTTTTTTGCAATAAAAATTTTCCATTAAATCGTGTACTATAATGTACAGATTTTAAATCAAGTCATCTTAGTGTTAAAGGTCGGACTTTTTAAAATGCATAATTAATCCTTTTCCGTTAAATTGTATCAATTAATGCATTTATTGTAAATTGTAATTTTCAGCTTCTGCGTTTATGTATACGTGCTATTCATAGAATTATTGATATTTATCATTACCGTCATAAAATATATCGCACATTTCCCTCTATACAAAAGTATTCATTATGTTCATATTTCACTATTTACTGAAATTTAATTAAACAAACAAATAAGCGCTGATAAATTCTTTCAAAGAAGGGACATTTCATTTAACCTGCTTCATTTATCATTTTCTAATTACACTTTTATCAAACTGCCCGATTACAAAACTGTTTTAAGTCACCAAAACTCATTTAAGTTGTAGATACGAAACGAAAAATAGCGAGAACAATTAGTATACAGAGACATAAACTTAGCTTAGTGCTTTTATTCTTAGTAATTGAGATAATGATTGTTCGGTGCAGAACACTTGTTAAAAATGTAAAATTTCCTTAGTGCTTAAATTTCTCCGAAACGTATTTACCTTATTATAATACCAAAAGAGAAAAATATTCTACCGTATAATATTACATAGATAAAATAGTTTTATCCCCTTTTTCTTTACATTGCAAAAGCATGACGAGTAAAATTTCTTTTGTACAATAATACTTTTCATAATGGACACTTCCTTAAAAGTGAACTTATTCTTTTTAAGAAAACACTTATCAATCGGTTAAAAATAGCACATACGTAAGGGACAGAATCACCCTCAACGACTGCCGAATGGCATCAGAGGTCTTCTCGGGTTTTCCTGAAAGATCCGTGAATGCGGCTTTCTACCCGACAAGAACCCCCACCGCAGGAACGAACCATTGCCAGCGAGGAATTATTAACCTAGAGCTTAAACATAGCTGACTCTTAACTTTATTAAAAATCAAAACAAAAGTACAAAGAAATATATACAACGTAGGAAGCAGAAAGTAGCAGATGAGACATTAACAGAACGATAAACAGAAATATAACACAGATAACAGTCGGAAAGTAGGTCAAGTACATAAAACACATGAATTAGTGAAGAACGACAACGCAAAAAGCATCAGTAGACATGTCTATACATAGGAGCAACATAGATAAAGCACCAAATAAGTTAGGCGAGTGTAAGTGAAAAGGTAAATTAGTTATTGTATATGAAATTAAACAGCTCATTGAGGTTGAGGTAGGCATTTTTATCATCATGGAATTGTGAGCCTAGTCCACTCACTGCCTTTCGTGATCCGGAGATAGGTACTGTAAAGGCCCTTATTTTCGCGAAAATGAATATATCGGTGATTTCGCGAGCTAAAAATTTCGCGAATTTTATATTCTGATTCTTTATTATTATTTGAGGCGGAAAAAAAAGTATTTCACGAGGCTTAATTTTTTGCGATTACGACGGGCTCGCGAAAATTAAAGCCTCGCGAAAAAAAGGGCCTTTACAGTAGTTGAAATGCTAGGATTGAGTGAAACGTCAATGAAATAGGCGAAGTTGATTGTACCTTATTTCAGCACAGATGCAATTTGGATCTTGTAAGAAGCTGCGTTTAAAGAAATACATTGGTGTCAGGCCGTCATGAAGAAGCAAGTCCAAAGGGAGGTATGACGGAATTGATGAAACATAAGATATTTCTTCTTGTCAGTTAGTAGTTTGAAGGAGGCACACTCATGATGAAAAGCAAGATGGTATGGGTTTGATAGGAGACTTTATGGCAAATGATACAAAAATGATCTGTAAAGGAAGCAGTACAAGACGAGAAGTGGTGGTTTTCTCCCCAGTAGGTGCAAATAGGAGATAGAAGAAAGCAGTTTTTGTAATGCGTCGTCCTTGACAGAAGGTACATTTCTTTATTCCGAAGAGTTCATTGATCTTAATGTGAGAAAAGACGAAATAAAACCCTCCTAAAGGCATAAGCATATTTAGGAACTGCGGAACTCCATCTGAGGAACTAAATTTCTCATGCGTTATGAAACCGGTAGCTGGTTAATGTTCTGAGCGAGAGTTTTGAATCTATGAAGGTTAGAAGAGGAGATAGAGAAGTTGGCGGAGATATATCTGTGATTGCTGAGAAAGTTATGATCAGTAAGGATGCTCCAGTCTATTGTTTTGTTTACAAAAGAAGACGAAATGCAAGTTAGATCCGGGAACCCATTTTTCATTTGGTCTATTGTGAAATCATTTTCGTCAAGTCGGAATGCTACTGTTGGTATTAATATAAAGTGATAATTTTGTCAAAATTTCAAATAACTTTGCGCCTTTGGGTTAGTTTCGGGTGAGCCCCAAATTTTGTTTCTGGCAGTGAAATTCCCGCCAGCTATTAAGTGATTTGAGGAGAATTGGAGTAAAAGGTTTTAAATCTCTGGAATGCCAAATCGACAGTGCCAAGACTTCAGAAGGAGCGAAGTAGGCTGAAGTTATTAATATGTCCTCGTCTGTAGATGGCATGGAAATGAAAGCAAAATTAGTTTCTTCAAGAACTATTGCAGGTAAGATGGATCGATTAGTAATGAAAATGGTTGCCTTTTTGTTTTTTGAAGAGAAAGTAAGCCAATTATTTTTGAAAGAAACTAAGTCCTTCGAGAAATAGGTTTCCTGACAAAGTGGGATGTCCACAGGGTTAGAATTGATGAAATTTGAAGTTTGAAGAAAAGCAGCTCTTGAATTGTCTGTGTCTGTCTGTAACTCCTTCCCCAATAACTTTTAAAGGAGTTGTCCGATTCAAAAGATCTTTTTTCATTCGAAAGATTTCAGCGAGGACATCTCATTTCCATATTTTCTTTTCTGATTTCAACAGTTTTTCATTTAATTTGAACAGTTCAAAAAATTTTAACATTAGCGCCTGTGGAGAAATATATTGTAAAAATGTATATAAACCCCGGTCGTAAGTGCCAAATTAATTTGAACAAACTTGAAAAGAGCTCTCAACGTGATTTTTTTTATTTGAACAATTTTTGTTTAATTTTGAACAGTTCAAAAAATTAAACATTAGCTCTCTACGGGGAAATTTCAATTCTATATAAATCCTGATCTAACAAATGGATTTTCCTGGAACAAACTTTATCGGAAGAAGCAGATGACGGGGCATAACATGCGCTGATACGAAGTGCATCCAGAACTACGCGTGCCTATTTTCCCTTGAAACGTTTTGATCTGGTTTTTTAGCATACTTATGACTGAATGCATATGAGTGAAAGAATGAGTGAATGAGTGAAAGAATAAATGAATGAACGAATGACAAATGAGTGAAAGAAATGAATGAGCGAATCTATAGATAATGTTACGATTTTCGGGGTACTGATGTCGTTTCTTGGCGCCATCTCGGATAGCGCGATAGACAATTCTAGTCTTTGATGGAACTTTCTGGAATGTTCTGTCACGTGATCCACGATGGTATATAAATAGCTCCGGCGACAAGTTTAAGAACGGAGGTGCGGAGTTCTGAGAGTCAGTTACGCTGTAGACTTTGGCCGAGTGCCTAATAAACGTCTGAGCCGTTGTGCTGCAAGCTTCGTGCTTGGTTCTTTTCGTATTTCGATTAAGAAATACGGGATTACCGTTGGTCTTACGGTAAGGTGTATACTCCGAGAGGTATGTTTATGACAAATTTGTATATTGTGTAAATAGCGTAAATAATTTGTGAAATAAATTGCTCTCTGATTTTGTATAAGGAAGTAGTCATTGAAGTTCAAGGTAAAGAACACGCAGAACCCGTAACCGTCGGCAAATCTATATTTGAAGTAATAAGGAACTAATTATAAATGAGAAATTTAGACAGATCGCTAGGTTATAAATCTGATGTTGGTATATACGGGAAAGTTGGCTTTATAGTTTTAGAAGGAACTTTTTGCTGTCTTTCATAGGTTGTACCAGTTATTTGACTGACAATAAATCTGTAAAAACAGTCATGATTTTTTTCACTTTATACTTTGCTCTTTATAAAATAAACCTAATTATTAATGAATATATTCGATTTGTAGAGCATTTTAAAAACTAGTAGAAAAAATTCCACATGAACAAAAACTAATATTTTATATTACTCATAGAGAAAAATTGATAATTAATATTTTTTCGAAGATTAAGCGGATTATTCCGTTGAAAATTATAATCCTGACAGTTTTATGCATAATTTAAAGAAACATACACGGGTAGAAAAAAAGTAAAAAATGTTTTCTTTTCTTTGAAGCAAATATGTAATGTTCATCTTAAAAAAAAATAATTAATATGAGCATAGGTCATGGATAATATTTTGTAATACATTATTATTCCTGATAAATACTTTTTCTGCTTAAACCCATTTTTTGATTAACAAGAATTTCTTATAAGGAAAAAAAAAAAAACAAGAATAAAGAATAATTCAACGTTTAGGGAAAACGCGCTTTATGCTTATATTTTCTTAAAAAATGAGTTAATCCTGAAATCAATACATTGGAGAATGAACCGCATTTTCAATAATTAGATACCTAGGTATTTTTAATTTAATATTTAATAATATCTAGTTAAGCAGAGATTCTCATATTTCCGATCCTTCATATTTGTATACAACAATGAGTACAGCCCGATTCCTCTATTTAACTCAACATTTTAAAACGCAACATTATTACAAAGAAACCACTGCTCTTCTAGTGAAGGGCCGTTTCACGGAAAACAGACGTTTTGTGTCCCACACATAACAGATAAATTTTGTTTTAAAAATAAAACTTTTCTTTTAATTGTTATTTTAAAAATTAAATAACAGCTGTCATGTGTAGGATATGAATGCTTATGGCCTTGGAATAGTGTTAAATTGACGCTTTTCGATTGACAGCCCTGATTCCGCTCAAAAAAAAAAAAACATTTTTTGGTCCCAGATCCCCTTTAGGATGGCCCTAATACTTCTCTTTTGCACTGCCTTAACTTAAATTTCACTGCATTGCACATTTGTGGGATTTTTTTTTTAATTGAACAACGTAAGTCTAAGTTTAATTGCACACTTTTATTACCTAGCAGCATTAAATTGGCTCTATCTGGTGAGGGGCAGTTCATAAATGATGCCACGCATTTCCCCATATATTTGACCCCCCCTCCCCCCTTTGTCACGCGTCACGCTATGTTGCATATTGCATGATGTCACACTTCTTGTTACCCCCTTCCCCCCATTGTCACACTTTGTCACAATTTCACGAGCCCCCCTCCACCCCTCGAAGCGTGACATCATTTATGAATGATCCCTAACATGGCGTAGCAGGTTGTGTTGAGGAATATAGAAACGAGAGTAATATGTATCCGATCACTTGTGGAAAAAAATCATTAAAACAGACGATTTATAAAAACTATTTAACTTTTATTCACAATAAGATGCGTCTTCCTTTTAAACATGAGCATAATAACGAAGAAAAAATTCCTAATGATTAAGATTCATTTTTAATTCCCAAAAATGTTTCTCAATAGTTATAGCCTCGATTTTTTTTTTTTTTTTTTTGCAAATTTCGTCTCGTATTTCTCCAAAAAGCACTTGTTGTGCTTCAGAAAATAATACGGCCTTAAGGGAAAGCATAATATTTTATAACTTTACCGAGGCATAGTGGAGGATAACTTAGTTGCAGTACATAATAGCTTTCGATTTTTTATCGAGGAGTAATCACTTAAAGTAAAGTGAAGGGAGGAGGGAATTTTCCTAAGTATCCTAATGCACGGAGTAATTAAAGATGAATTGCCTTCTTAACTCCAGCAAGTCCATTAATGGTTTAAAAAGGTTTTGCCGTTTAACGAAAATCAGTCCTAAATTATTTAAAACATATTCTCCTTAAAAGTACCAAAACTGCATGTATTTATACATTATTTTTTAATAGCTTGCAAAAGTTGTTACATCAGAATTAATTCTAAACGTGAATTATGATAGGTGATCAAGACAAAATACATGATGTTAAGTTAAATATTAGTAGAGTGCTAAATGTTTTCATCTAACACAAGAGCACAGGGGCTCCCAACCTATGGGTCGCGGCGCCAATTGGGGTCGCGAAGTACTTTTTTGGGTCGCCGTACAATCTTCAATTTCAAATTAAAAAAAAAAAAAAAACTCTACTGGTACAGACAAAATAACTATTTCTTATACTAAATAATTTTGATTAGTTTTGTGTTAATGTTTAGGGCCATAAATTGCAAAGAAAATGTCTAGTGGCATGACAATTTTCTTCACATCCTACGGTAGTAAACTTTTTAAAAATATATTCAAAAGAAAGAAATGAATGAAAAATAATCAAATAATATACAGAATTTGAATAATCAAATAACTTACAGAAAAAGTCAATTAATATACGATGTCTGTTTCATAACATGGCGATTATAAATTTTTGTTTGAATTCTTTCATTACTTCTTGAGATGTAGCTATTACGCATAACGTGAAAAAAGATAAATTGAGTCTTCCCTCTTAAAAAAATTCCGTTAAAAAGTACGAACATTATTTCCCGTCAAGATCAATGCGTGTATCAAATTTAGTTCCATTCCATGCATTACATTTCTGTTGGAGTAGACGCAAAAAAGTGTTAAAGTAAAATCCTTTCATGCCCACTCGACTGCAAATTTATTTATTTTAGTGTCTGTAAACATTAAAATGTAAACAAAATTTAGATTGAGGTTGGATTTAGAGACAGCTTGGAATCAAGCGTATGGTTTTGCGTCAAAATGCTTGTGTGAAATTGCGTGCATGTGTGTGTGTATGTGTTCAATCGTGGGTTGCTGAGCTGTTAGAATTGAGGTTGCGACATAAAAAAAGGTTGAGAACCACCGATCTAACACTATACTACATTTTTTTTCCTCCTGAAAAGTTGGATGGATTTATAATTTAAGAATAAAATACGAGCACCAGTTTAATTAGTTTTATAAAAGCTATTTAGTAATTTCTAATTATTGCGAAGAACATTTTCCTTTCAATATATATGCAGACATTTCAAAGATATGGAGGTGATTACAGTTACCTAAAGTGATCCATGATTTTAATTAAAAACCTTTATGCGTTATAATTAATGAAAAAAAAGTATATTTTACATTCTAATTTTTTTAAATATTGTTTATCGTTGCTCAGTTATTCTATTTCCAATAGAAGAACAAGTGGAGATTTTACTCCATTTTAAATGCAGTTCAATTTATTCGAAATCTAACGAAATATATTAATTTAGGTACTTTTCATATTTATTCACTTGTTCAAGAAATATATTCATTGTATTGATTTATACTTTCACGTAATAATATTTTTTAAGTAGTTAAATATTTGAAATAATAAAACCTTATTAATAAAATATTGTCCATGGAAACGTACTTATCTAAAAGGAATTAAAGTCAATATATCCTTACTGTTCGTTCTTCCAAACTAAAAAATATCCTCTTAAAATATCTTTTCTCAATATTGTACGAAGTATTTTCCGAAATGATTGTCAAGGGAAAATTGGAATTCGTCACTAAGGGGATGGAAATGCTCAGTATAGCGGAACATATTTTCCAAAGTATTGAATTATTTCACCCTCTTTCAAGTTGCTTTGGAAACATACGAAATTAAAAATTTAAAAAAAAAAAATGGTATTTTAAACAATCCGAAATATTTATTCGCAGAAAGGATTTTAAAACTTTTATAAGCCAACTTGAAAACGAATATATCAATATATTTGAACATGCTTATAGGAGGAAAATGTGTTTGATGTTACGTAAAATCGCATTTGACTTTATTTCAAATAGAAATTACACGCAAGTGTTCAAAATAAATTATCTTGCATGAGACGGGAAATATGCTCACACGAAATTCCAATCTGAAAAATAATACTAGCTAATTTGCAAATATTTAAGCCACATAATAGTTAAAATTTTCTTCAAGATGCTACATTTATCAAAAGTGTGACTGCAATAAAAATTCAAACGGCAGTGTTTACTTTTAAAATAATCTAATTAAAAGAAGCGTTAAGAATGCCTAATTGAACAAACAAAAACCAGGAAATAAATATTATTTTCAAAAACAAATAAATTCAAGACTAGAAAATGCATGTTTTAATTTTTCTCATGCATACATTTTCAGAGTATGCATGTCGATCTGATTTGTATTAACAAGATGGATAGTTTTCTTTAAGAAAGGTTTTTCCCTCTTCGAACATAACTTCCAATGGAATCTTTAAATAACACATTTTTTTCTTTATATCATATAAATACAATTTTATAGATTCAGATATTTGAAGTTCTGAATGGTAAGTTTTTAATTCTCGCTCCCATTTTTAGCCTACTTTCATGCAAAATAAAAATAAATAAATAATTAAAGTATGAAAGAAGGCTTACTGTATAGCACAATAAAATATTTTTTTTGAAAAAATATAACAGACTTAAAATTATAAATTGCGATAAATTAATTCTTTTAACAACATCGATGTGACTTTAAACATAGTTTTAGAATTCGGTGCAAAATTAGGATAGATAAAATCTTTTGTAATCATGAATCAATTACAAATATAAATGGCCCAGAATTAACTGCAGTTCCAATATGAAGTAGCACATGGAGTAATGGTAATTAATCTCATTTTGCACCGACTTCTAAAACTATGTTTAAAAGTCACATCGATGTTGTTAACAGAATTAATTTATTTTTCACTTTTTAGCGCAATTTATAACTTGAAGTCGATTTTATTTTTTCCAAAAATTATTTTATTTTATTCTTTTTAGTTTAAATACATTTTTTATAAAAATACTCTATTTTTAAAAATTCTATATTAAAGGGAAAGCCTTCTTTGAATGAATGACACTAATTCCGTTTTGAAGTCGATTTTACCAAAAAAAAAACTGATTGGATTTAACTTTTGCCTTTGAGAAGCCTTCAGTCAAAATTTTCCTGTAATTGCATTTATTATTTTACACAATGACAACAAAAACTGTTTTAAAAATGAGTTTTATATTTATTAATTCTTTTCCAGACAAAGAAAAATCAGGCCAAGCATTTCCAATTAAAATAAAAAATACTTATTTTCACCCGTAGCATTTTTTTCTAAAAAACAAATGTAGCCATATTGATGTTCGATATTTGAGTTAGACGTCCTTCTATCAATTAAAGAGAAGTCATCAAAATCGGTTCATTTAGTAAAAGGTTATGGATGGAAAAATAAAAAAATGACCATATTTCTGTTCATATTTTTTTTCTAACTATCGAATACGGTCAAATTCAGGTCCGGGACCTATGGGAACCTACCCTCGATCGATTCAAAAAAAAAATCAGGAAAATCGGTTCTTCCGCTGAGAAGTTATAAGTGGACAAAAAAAAAAAACGACATGCATACAATATGAATGTGTAACCTCCTTCATTTGTGAAGCCTGTTAAAAATAAAGAAAACTGAAAACAAATGAAGTAATTACATAAAGGATCGAAAAATAAAAAAATTGAAAGTAGAGTTTTGAGATGGTAAAAAATGACACCAAATGAAAAATATATTTAGATTTTCTTCAAGGTATTAAAGATCGGTTACCTTTTCAAAATGTAAATGCTATTTAATATTATTTTGAAATACAAAAGGTATTGTCTGTAAAACAATAATTATTATTTTTAAAATGCACAATAATATTTTTGCTTTAGGTAGCATTTTTTTAAGCGTCTAGCTAAAAAAATAATTAAATAAACAAATAAATAAGAAAAAAAAAGAAGTTATGAATATTAAGAAAAAACCTTCTGTTTCATTTATTATTGACTAAATATAATTTCCAAATCTCCACATATTTACCCAGACTACGTTCCACGCGCATGGCTTTGTCCAGCACGTTGCTGGATTATTAGTTTCATAATTTTAATATTGATTTATTTTGATGAATAATATTAAATCTATTTTATCATGCGCTTTAATTAACCACAAAAACGCATTTCGTTTATCAGAGATTAATTGCTAGGCGTGTCTCTTAATCTACAAAGCTGAAAGATAATTTAGCCCACATGACAAATTTTCAGCATCTATCTCAAAAAGATTGTCTTTCTTAATGGCCCTTTAATGCAGTGTATAATTATTCTATTCTACTGGTGACATTGATAAATGTGGAAAGCGACATGATAATTTAGATTAAACTTCTACAAGTGATTTGCATGTCATAATTGTCATGACGCTCCGCAAATTTGACCCTAGGTTTTTCATTGGTTGAATTTCAAATAAATTTTATCAATCGTGAATATGATGCATCCCTCCGACTTTCAAGTGATTCTAATGTGAAATAAAGAGTTTATTTCACTTAAACGTAAGTAGTATTATAGTAATGATTAAACTTTGTGCAAAGTAATAGAAATAAAATTTCACGTTAAATTAAAGCACAAATGAGCATTAAAACGCAGACATATGTTTCGGGATTGCTTGGAATCCCTTTTTCAATGCGACAGGGAGCTTCTAGATGCAAAACATCCAAATGAAGCAGACAGAACAACAAAAACAAAGCTTATATAGCCTAAGAATTAACTGTAAACCAATGAGAATAAAGGTAGTGTAAAGTGGAAGTAGAAGTAGTATTAAAGGCACCAATAAGAGAGCAACAAACGAATGTAGTTGGAAGTACAGAAAGTAAAAAGGAATATCAATAAAAACAAAGAAAAAGACAACAGCATAAAAATGTGAAAATACATGAAAATTGCGAAAAAATAAAATAAAATACTTAGAATAAAATGGAAATAAAATAAGTACAGAAAATACCGAAACAAAAAGCAAAACAAAGTACATATGCAAAAGAGGGGGAGGGGGGGGAGAGAGAAAAAAATTGACACAAAAAAAGGAAAACTAACAAGAAAACCAAGAAAGAACAACAAATTAAAGGAACTTATGCCAGACCTGTGAAAAATAAGGAGTTGAGGAAGAATCATTAACCAAATTAGAACTATTCCTGTTAATATGATAAGCTTCCCAAAAGTCAAGTTCTAAAGGGGAAGAACATTTTTGAATAATTTTCCCAGAATTGAAATCAAAAGAGTGGTTGGAATTCCAACAATGTTGAGCAATGCTAGACTTATTCAGCTCTTGCTTTCGTACATAACCTTTATGCTCATTTAACCGAATTTTCAGAGCACGTTTTGTCTGTCCAATGTAAGAAAGGCCGCAACGGCAACTAATTTGGTAAATACCCCAAGTATTAAGTTGATCAACAGGATCTTTAAGAGAAGAGAAGGAAAGTTTGTTGCTAGGAGCAAAAACAACTTGAAATTGAAACCTTTTTAGGATTTTAGCAATACGAAAACTTACAGAATGAAAGAATGGTAACACAACCAAATCCTTTCTAGAAACCACATGATTGGGACCAGAAGTTTTTTTAGAAAGTTTGTTATGAATAGAATCAATTAAAGAGTGAGAAAATCCTCTATCAACAGCTATGGTAGATGGCCTAGCCATGGGAAGTCCTCTTAGTCCTATTTTATGTGATTTCTATATGCATTATTTTGAGGAAAAACTATTCCAAAAATTGCAATTTCAATTTTATGTTCGTTATGTGGATGATTGTTTTGTCCTAACGGACAGTAACTTGTTAGGTATTGATGATGCTCTTTCGATTATGAACTCCATTGATTCTAATATCCAGTTTTCTTGTGAGAAAGAACTTAATAGTTGCCTCGCGTTTCTTGATGTTTTGATTTCTAGGAGTGAGTCTGGTTTCACAACTTCTGTCTATCGTAAACCTTTCGCTGTTTCTTTACCTCCTCACAGACTATCGTCTCATCCTCCCAACCAAAAATATTCGGCTTTTAATGCTCTTGTCCATCGTGCTATTAATATTTGCTCTTCTCCTGAGCTTCTCAAGATTGAACTCAACTATCTGAAAGCTGTAGCTGTTGATAGAGGATTTTCTCACTCTTTAATTGATTCTATTCATAACAAACTTTCTAAAAAAACTTCTGGTCCCAATCATGTGGTTTCTAGAAAGGATTTGGTTGTGTTACCATTCTTTCATTCTGTAAGTTTTCGTATTGCTAAAATCCTAAAAAGGTTTCAATTTCAAGTTGTTTTTGCTCCTAGCAACAAACTTTCCTTCTCTTCTCTTAAAGATCCTGTTGATCAACTTAATACTTGGGGTATTTACCAAATTAGTTGCCGTTGCGGCCTTTCTTACATTGGACAGACAAAACGTGCTCTGAAAATTCGGTTAAATGAGCATAAAGGTTATGTACGAAAGCAAGAGCTGAATAAGTCTAGCATTGCTCAACATTGTTGGAATTCCAACCACTCTTTTGATTTCAATTCTGGGAAAATTATTCAAAAATGTTCTTCCCCTTTAGAACTTGACTTTTGGGAAGCTTATCATATTAACAGGAATAGTTCTAATTTGGTTAATGATTCTTCCTCAACTCCTTATTTTTCACAGGTCTGGCATAAGTTCCTTTAATTTGTTGTTCTTTCTTGGTTTTCTTGTTAGTTTTCCTTTTTTTGTGTCAATTTTTTTCTCTCTCCCCCCCCTCCCCCTCTTTTGCATATGTACTTTGTTTTGCTTTTTGTTTCGGTATTTTCTGTACTTATTTTATTTCCATTTTATTCTTTGTATGTTATTTTATTTTTTCGCAATTTTCATGTATTTTCACATTTTTATGCTGTTGTCTTTTTCTTTGTTTTTATTGATATTCCTTTTTACTTTCTGTACTTCCAACTACATTCGTTTGTTGCTCTCTTATTGGTGCCTTTAATACTACTTCTACTTCCACTTTACACTACCTTTATTCTCATTGGTTTACAGTTAATTCTTAGGCTATATAAGCTTTGTTTTTGTTGTTCTGTCTGCTTCATTTGGATGTTTTGCATCTAGAAGCTCCCTGTCGCATTGAAAACGGGATTCCAAGCAATCCCGAAACATATGTCTGCGTTTTAATGCTCATTTGTGCTTTAATTTAACGTGAAATTTTATTTCTATTATTTCTAGTAAGTAGTATTATTTGTTAGGTAGAAAGGGCAATCTGTTTAAAGCCTTGCTTGTTGAACGATAAGTATAATTATCATGCCTGTCGCTACTGGTCTTATGGTTGTCATTCTGAAGAGATTTCAATTACTATTTTAACACGGTCATTTCATAGGGATTTGATTGTAAAGCACTTGTTAGTAGATTTATTTTGGCGTGCTTCCGAAAAGTTGAAAATAAGAACTGGTTCAATAAGAACTTGTTGCACTGCTTTTTATATTCAGTTCCGAACCAGTCATTCAATATTTTTATTAAATTGCCATTTTGCTCTTCCTAATTGCGATTGGGTCATTTTTTTCCATTTAAGTATCTAATATTCATTACGTAGTATTGTGTTAAAGGAGTTAGTAAATTGTGTATATGATAACTTTCAACTGATCTTTTTTTTTCCTGCAGTACCAGACAATGGGAAAAGCGTTTAAATTGTTCAAAAATCGCAGAGCACACAAATACAAAAAATCCTTTTATGTACACGTTCCACATCGAAGGTCCTTTTAAATTATGTTAGTTCGAAGCAATTCCACTTGTTAGATCGCAGTTTTTATGGAATTCAAACTGCACATAGAGCCTGCATGATAAGTTTTTTTTGAAAGGTTCAAAATTTTAACGAAAGATTTCACAAATCAGAGAAATACAAATGGAAATGAAGTATCCGCACAAGAATCGTAAAGAGGAGAGGGGTGGCTGAAAAAAACATTTTTCTCATCTCATAAACCACTTTTTTTTTAAATTCCTTTCTTTTCCTCCCCTCTTTTTTGATTTACTTTTAAAAACATTTTGAATTATCTTTCACTTTCTCTCTCTTACGCGAAAGCATGTTAGTAAAGTATTTTCACCTATAGCCAACATATTTAAAACATGATTCAGTACCTGAGAGCCAAAGTATCTTAAGGCCATTTTTCGTGTTTTTGCGTTTTTACACTTAATGGACATGCAGAGTACCGACGACAAAGCCACTAGCTACATGAAGGATTCAAGCTTTCAAAGCTCCCATTGAACATCTTTATTCTAAGGTTCGCACGGATAAGTCTAGTCTAATAGTTCTCAAAATGTTTGTTTTAAATTCATTGCAAAAACTCGAAAATGGATTTAAGTTACTATGGCTCTCAGTTGCAGAATTAATTTTGAATATTTTTTATGAAATCGTAATCATAATGGATGCATTACAAAAATACAATCTATTATTTATTTTCTATAACTATTAGAAACATAATTGTAATTTTGTATAAGTGCAAAATTACAATTACTGTTAAAGTTTACTGTCAAAGTATATATTATTCCCAGTCGGATAAAATTATTGAGCAGCACAAGTTGATGTTCGATTAGCAATTCCTTGGCTATTCTGATGGTTAAACGATTTGACGTCAACCTTTTAAAATTTTAAAACCTGTTTGTGGATTACCAAAGCAAACACAGGGATAAAAGTTCAAAGAGCTAATGTTTTTAAAGCTTAAAAATGTCGTTATATTACAGAACCCATATGATGTTAGTTTTAGAAGTCGAAATCCTGAAATACATTTTTTTGCTCTCATTCAAATGTCACAATGTGGCGCAGAATACCTGTTTGAAGTACTTCCGTGCTTGTTGAAGATAGGTTTAAAATTTTCCGTCATTAAAAAAATTTCAAAATTTGATTTTTTTCGCTGTTTTTCCTTTTTAAGAAGCAAGATTCCTTTTAGCGTATTTAAAATGTAATAAGCTTAAACAACGAAACGGAATCAAATTTAATTCAAAATAAAGCGGCAATGCATAAATAAATTATACTTCTGATTCCGAGAAAGTAGTGAAAGCGAGAGGGGGAAAAACTGAGAGGAATGAACAAAAGTGAAAATAAACAAACAAAAGGAAACATTGACTTCTTTTTCGTTTTTCATTTTTAATGGATTTATTGAAAGTAAAAATAAATCTCCTGTAACACGAAAAACACAACCTTCGAAATTCCAAATTATGTTATAACAAATTTCCTTACTACGATATTTTAAATATAAAAGAGGAGAAAAAAATTAAAAAATAAAATCAAATGCTCGCACAATAATTTCAAAAATGCTTATTAAATTTAATAATGTAAGGAATGAAGCAATACAGAAAAGAAATGAACGAAAATAAAAAAAAGAAGGAGGAATGACATTAATTTCAATGAAACAGCGATACTTTTTCTCAATTACGAAATACAAAAAGAAAATAAAAAATACCCTAATTAAATATTTACCTACGCCATCTGAAGTGTGAATATCTAATTACACAGGACATATGACTGCGTTGATTAAATATTACGCATGGACAATTCATACGTTTTCTTAGAATAAGAAGATAATAATTAATGGCCAAGAGTACGAGTCTTGAATATTCACTTTGATGGATTGGCCTTAGCACATTTTTCTTTTCATTCAAATAATATTATGTACCAAATATATTAACTTTTACAGTATAATAACTTTTTTTTTTGTACATCTGTTTTTTTCTAAATACATTCTGGAATAAGTCCCAACACAAATAGAGCAATATTCTTTCAATACAGCAATGCACATTTTTCAGTGCATATATTTTAGTTTTCTAGGATTGTTAAAGATTTCTTACGAGACAATATTTGCAAAAAAATGTAAATAAATTTGAAAATTAAGAAAAACAAATAATACAAACAAAACTTTTGCTTAGAGGATGTCTAATGCTCCTGTTCCCCTCTCTCATATTTTATTTATTGGGTGATCAGGGGAGGGGGGGGGGGTGATAACCCCAATCACTCCCCTCGTGTGGATCCGCCACTGTTGGAGATAAAGAACTAACTACATCTTTACCGGGCTGTATGTGTGCAAGGCCGTGGTAGCTTAATGGTTAGGATGTCGTCCATCCACCTGGAAGGTCACGTGCTCGATACCCGCGGATGACCCATCATGTACACTTGGGGATACGTGCATGTAAAACCCGTGGAACCCACAACACCCACTTCCTCGTTCCCGGCTACAGGGCATCCCTAAGGCCTAGTGGTAGCAGGGAAGGAGGCTGAATCAGAAAAGGTCTGTGTGTGTGTCAGGAATCGAGTCAAATACAATAAATGTTAGGAATAACTTGGGAAAGTCATTTAACACGGTCTCTTCCTTCGAGAGTTTTATCTGCAGAGATTAGAAGCACTATAAATAGATGCCATTTAATACTTGTCCCAGTCTGTCTGTGCATCTGGACATCGAGTTTTTTAATAATAAAAACTGGTTTGTTGCCACCACATAAACTAGCCGGCCTGCCAAAGAGGAGGGCTGGCGAGCAAGCGAGCTGGGGACAGAGTTTCCCAGTTAATAATACTAAAAGTTGTTTTCTTCACATTTAAATAGAAGATACACTACCATTCCATTTCAAAAAGCATATTAAGACATATTTTTGACTGAGGATCTATAACGATACAAAATAAAACTTTTGCAAAGAAAAATAGGAAATACTAGCTGATTCCTCGTAGAACATCTGCGGGCTAGGAAAATCGTAAAAAGAACGCTTTAAAATTCTAAAGGCTTAAGAAAACATAGCTATAAATTTTCTAAAGGCCTTACGTTACGATAATAAATACAAATATTACGTTACAAACACGTGAAATCATTAAACAAATTTTTAAATGTCGTTGTTTTTCGCATGATGACAGAATCGTATCATACCGCAAAATTTAATCGTAACTGGTCCCCGCTAAGTGAAATATATATATGGATTACCGAGCGAGCTTAAAAGAAAAATGTATATATATTTTCATTTTGAAATTATCATTATTTATATGCTAATCAAAATTTTCTGAAACGGAAGAGAAAAATTTTGAATTTCGTCACGTTGCATAATATTTTAGTTCATAAAACAATTTTTAGAAGTCAATTGCAAAGAAATATTTTAACTACAAACGACAATTGGCTATTAGAGCGATACCACAGTGGTTAGCGACTCATAATTTGGGATGCACTATTTTTTTTCAAATAATGAATATTTTTTGAGTAAAGATTGAAAGCGTTACGACAATGGTTCCCAAAGTGGTCCATATGGACCCCCAGGGGTCCATTGCGACCTACAAAGGGTCCACGTCAACGAAAGAAAGAAATGGGGGTGTCTGAGATGAAAATAGGGGTCTATGAGACTATCTCATTTAAGTAAGTTATCACCAAATTTCAGACATGATGCATGTAACAGTAATTTCGCCAGTGTCACTTACACTTATTTATATAATTGGCATATAAATTTCCTAATAATGTATTCGTAAAATATATTTCATAAATTGTGCTAGTAAGTACCCATTTTCCTTGAAGTCTGTAGCAAGTAAAATCTTGCACTTTTAACATTAGTAGAAGGATGGTAGCCGGGGAGACCTCGGCATTAAATGTTAATATATTAAAGTATAAATTTTATATGATTAAAAATAATAAAAATTACTTTTAACATTTTATTTTAAATTAAATTTTGTAACATTTCAGGATATTTTTCTCTATCTCCCTACTGTTTCAGTTTTAGAATTTGTGGGAAAAGCT
The DNA here is from genome assembly GCA_038502835.1 of Octonoba sinensis. Taxonomy (NCBI): domain Eukaryota; kingdom Metazoa; phylum Arthropoda; class Arachnida; order Araneae; family Uloboridae; genus Octonoba; species Octonoba sinensis. Next base: position 6,174,008 of record CM076606.1, on the reverse strand, counting down.
TCACACCTAGTTTTACCCTGTTTTGGAACTTTTATAAACATAAATGTTGTACTAACCGACTTCTTTTAGAATGATCCTCTAGGAAGGGGGTCCACAAAAAGCAGAACGGAATGGCAAGGGGTCCACGGGATAATAAAGTTTGGGAACCTATGCGTTACGACATAATTAAAAGCGGATTAGAAAAAGTTACATCTTTGTTAAAAGTAGAGCTTTAAGTATTTTATTCAAAGTTTTTACGTTAAAAAGGGAACTGTAATCAAATTGAAAAATAAATTTTATTTTTCATTCGACTAATGATTCAGTAACATAAATACAAAAATGTCGTTCCCTCAGTCAGAAGCTAAAAATAAATAACCTTTTTCGAACTTGTGAAATACAAAACAAAGGGAAAAACATTCACGCATGTTTCAAATTACTCTGGAGATTTAGCTTATTTGTTGCCAGCAAGGTCATTATTTTTCAAAGAAAAAATAATAATATTTTTATTTGAAGTGTTAAAGCTTTTTGCGGTTTCCGTCCTTTTTTTTTTTGAATCCTTAAGAAGACTTTATTAGTAAACTAACTTTTTTATGCTCGTTTTGAGGTACAATCACGCATGAATATTACAAAATATGTTCATTTGCTTTTAGTTTCAAATTTGGTATTCTTTTAACATGGTTTGATATTTTACATTTTTTTATAAAATATTTTACAAAAATGTATGAAATTAATGAGTCCCTTTTCCCAATGCATACAATCTTCAATTTAAAAAATGTAAAAATATTGTTAAAAAACTTTCTAAACTTCAGTTTCATGTAGCAGAGCGAAGGGCTTTTTTGACCCTTTGTAGTTTGAAGTTAAAAAATACGAGGCATGCAGTTCAAGATTTTACGACTCTTAATTATACCTGATCTTATCCTAACGCTTTGCTCTGCAATTAATTACCATTGTCGTACGTGAACTTTTACATTGTGCTCTCTTTTTTTTTTCTTCTACTCCTATGAAAGGTTGTAGTTTTTTTTAAACAATCGCATAAAAAATGCTGATAACGCACTTACCTGATTTAACCTTTTTAAGTGATATTTTTTTACATTTCTGATGGGCTGCGGTTGGCTTCTGCGAATTGCAGCCCTAGTAAGTTCCAAAGATTTTGGGGTCCATCTCTTTCAGCGGCACCCCATTGAGTGTGCTACCATCGCCGTATGATAATTTTTAACTCAGAAAATTAAAACTAATCTAAAAAATGACTGGCGAAAGATATACTCAAATAAATCTTTGTCTACTATTGGTCGGTATCGTTCAACACAACTACTACTTTAAGAAGTCTAGAGTAAAGCTTGAATAACTGCAAAACTGCTGGTTTCGATTTCAAGTAGACAAATGATGACTGAATAATTAGAATCCCTTAAATATTAACATAGCCACAGAGGGATTTGAATTTGGCGTAATTATCCAATCCATACGTCATGCTGAACGTTTCTGTTTACGAAGCAAATGTTTGATGAGAATACTTTACAAATTGGCATTTAATGGGTGTCAGATTGGACTTCGAGAATTATATCAATGAAGATGATATCTAAATTAATTAAACTGTTGCTCGATTTGCTTCGGCCATAGGGTCCTGCCCTTCGATATGTAATTATATTATTATACATATACAATAAGATACGAGGCTAACTTCATTATTGTATCAGGTTTTGAATCTGCGAGTCAACTAGGTCTAATGAAAATTATTTTACAGTACAGTGCTGATTTCTGTGAGTTGTATCTGGTCGCATATTTACGAAGTCATAATTACACATTTATACGTATCCCAAAACTTAAATTGAAGGTATCCAATTACGTTAAAGTGACTGATTCTGACTAATGTTTACTGTTTTTGTTTTTTATGTTCTTCGATAACTTTGTGTTGCTTCTGCTAATTGCAGACCTAGTGCGTTCATGAGAGATTGGTGTCATCTCTTTCAGCGGTACCACAATGAGTGTGGTACCATCGCCGCATGAGAATTTTGACGCCCAGTTTCTCCGCCTGAAAGAGCGAGCATTCGGACTCTGTTGATGCGAAATTGCGCTAGGAATTTAATTTAGCCGAGATCATCTAATCTAATGTTCTTTCAAGCGATCTTTTACATGCCGCATAATCATACGACATGGGCGCAGACGATTTTCTGCATCTTGAAAACTCACGGGCCGTGCCAGGCTCGATCCTCCGATCTGGGAAGTAAGAGTCCCGCGCTTAACCACGACGCCACCTTGCCGGCGGTTTCAGTCAGATTGAAAATATTTTTTTTAGGTAATGTGAAAGGGGGGGGGGGATATAATCATTTTGAAAATATTTCAATACGTAAATAAATAAATAAGTGAATAATATAAATAAATCTAAATAAATAAATTATATAAATTATGTAAATTTCAATTCATTTTATTACTTCCGTTAACGCCGTGTTTAACCGGCATATGAACTCATTAAAACGAAAATGCTTTTTATATATTTTTTTCCCGCTGTTTATTTACCTTTCAACATACTTTGATCTAAAAAAAGTTGAATTTCATTTATATATCTCTTACTTGTGCGTCTTTTTTTTTGGCTAATTTCTAGAATCGAAGCTTAAATGAGAGATAACTGGAAATAATCAGAGTAGGAGATTGCTGTATTTAGTACATACGTAGAACCAAATATCATGTGTGATGCAAGATAAGGTGATCATTTAAAATTGAAAGTAAATACATTTCACGCTTTATTTATTTATCTATCTTTTGCTGTACTAATTTTCCATTGAATACCGATTTTTTTTTATTTTAAGTATGTCTCTTTCCAAGGCAGTTTGACAATTTTTTCTCAGGAATAGCCATTTAATTTTTAAATAATTCGAGTGTATGAAAGTATTCTATATAGCTGTTGCAAAAGCTTCGTACTGCTGCAAAAGCATATGAATTATGAAAGGTAAATACTATTGACAAATGTAGTATACATATGACATGATCATATATCTTTCATTTGAACTGAAAAAAAAAAAAAAAAATGATGGATTGAAAGGAATCGTGGAATCAAGAACCCAAGAAGAGAAACAACTAATAAAGGGCAGGAAACAAAATGAAAGTCAAGAAGTTCTTTTGTTTTCTTTTGAACTTGAAATGAATAATTATTTCGTTTTCTTACTATTTATATCCAAATATTTCTATAGCCAGTTCACTATTCAATTTTTCTCAGATGCTTTAAAATAACTAAGGACCCTCCAACAACAAATAGTAGAATTGGGGATAAAGTCTTCTTAAAAAATGAACAAACATGCAGGTTACAATTGCAAACCCTTTTTAATATTTAAAAAAGAAAGTATGATTAAGAATTGAAGGATTTTCTGCAATAAAGATGTAGTTTCATTTTAAATCTTTTAATTATAATAAGTACTCTCTTGTATTTAAAATTTAAAAAAGAAGAAAAGCATCTTTTGCTCGATACAGAAAGAATTTCTATATTCTTAGCACAATTTTTCAAGTAAATTTATCCAAAAATAAAAAGCAATTAGAGTTTTTATTATCAGTTTCTTAAAATTTAGAGCTACCTCCTTTTTGAAGCAGACTCTTCAATTGCACTTAAAAATGCCATTTTTGGAGTAAATCGATAGTATAAAGTCTATGTTTTACATTAGAAGAGTGTTATACGCATCTTAAATTTAATTATAGCAAAATACCGATGAAAGGTGAATAACTGGGAAAAGATAATTTAAAACATGACAAATACGATAAAAAGAATTCAGAAGTTTAAAACGCAGTAATGTATTTACGGTTGTTTTTACAAATGATACGTTGTATAGTATACTGATTTAACAATATTTTAGATGCAACAGTTTATTCTACATGTTGTTTTATATTTTTCTTTACTTTTAGTGTAGGGATTCCCAATAATTACATTTTTAGTTAAATTGAAATTGAACGGAGGAATTCCTGCGTCAAAAAATACTTTCTGTTTACTGAGTATTTCCATCACCTAAGTGACGGATTTCAATTTTCTCATAACAAATATTTTCGGAAACCTTCCAAAGAAGATTAAGAAATTTTACTTTCCTCCAACCTTCCTTTCCACCAGGAAATAGAAAGTATATAGCTTTTAGCTCTTTCTTTTAGGTAAAAGTAATTTCATGGTCCAAAGGACTTTCTTCAATTGAAAAATCAATCCATTTTAATTTTAATGTTTTGTAGTAGCGATATTAAAATACATACACAAAATTCAGCTAATTTACGAGGCTTGCCTAAATGTTTTTTGTAAGGAGTTTTGTGAATAATCTTTGAAAATCCAATTATCATTATAAAAATACTTTTTCCATTTAAAAAAAAATCCCAAGCGATTCGAGAGACCACTCACAGCCATCTTCCTTATAAAAAAAATTAATCTTTCTTATTAATGCAAACTATAATAATGCTTTCAAATAACTTCTAGACTGTTACAGAGTTATGAAGAATGTAGTAGGGGAACGAGTAATGTGCCCTTTTTTAAAATATAGAGATTATTATGTAACCAATAATGGTGTATGTCATTGAAACCTGGAATTTCCCTTAATTTTGAGCTAATTTATTGGTTCTACAGTACCGGATAAAGTTGAAGAAGTTGAGTTGAAAATTTTTTGCTTTCTCACAAGTGCAAAAAACAGAGCAAACGATTCAAAACTTTTAAAAACGACTTTTTTTTTTCAGCAGTGCAATGTTACATTGTGAGGAGAAGGACAAGTGTAAAACTTATTTTATGTTTTTGCAACATAGCTGACATCTTCACACGCGAAACTCTTCAACTACAGTTGAATTTTAGGGGACTGCGGAAAAAGTATTTATGGGCATTGATTAAAATTGCATATTGTACTCTTGGTAGCAATTTTTCCTTTTTCTTTCGTAGTTAGATTAAATGCTGTTGATGCATTAACTGTTTAATATATTTCTGCTACAAAATGCAGGCATTGCTCTTTATTAAATTTAGTTAATAGTCTACATACCTTCCTGTCTGTTTTAAAGAACTGTAAATCCATGTTAATTAAGTCCTAGAGAGTTACTTAGGATCCTCCTCCCCCCCCCCAAAAAAAAAAACGTTTTTAATTTTATCCTGGCTCTATAGTTGCTTTTTTTTAAATTTACGCTTGTGGGCGATTTTTATATTTCGGTGCCATTTGCTGTCTGCCAAAAAAGTATTTTTCCAGAAATTCTAATAAACGTAAAATGATTTTTTTTTCTATGTTCTTTAGCATAAAATTGCCAGTATAGAGAGCATAATATTTTGAGGCATTATTTAAGATAAAACTGTGTTTAAAGGAAATAATATGAAGGGAAACTCAAAATATAGCTGTCACAAACATAAACACGGAAATGTTTTCTCAAGAATCACATTCCAAGAGTCAGACTTTGCCGCCTTGCCATATTTTATAATTATACCAAATACTCTAAACTACAGTCTAAAGAGAATATAATAAATAAAAAAGAAAATTTTAATTCCTTAAATAATAATATACAGATGTCCTGAAATTCAAGTCATGTCTGTTATCATGCACTTAATTACAAATTTTATACGACTCAATTGATATGTTTGTGTGGTAAAACTTGTATACTACTGGAGAATATGTAAATAAGAAGTAGCTCCTGCCAATTTGAATGTTCTATGCTGTTTCAAAGAAGCAGAAGCCTTTTAATGTTAAGTTGTCATGACTGTTACCTTAATTAGTTGCATAAAATATATATTTTCATTTCTGTTTTCAGATAAATAAGTTAGTTTAGTGGGATTTTATTCTAAATAAAATGAATTTTTAATATTTTTGTAGAATATTTAGGCAAAAAAATAATTTTTTCCTTTGAAATGTCAAGTCTGTTACTTATTTACTAATAGACATGGCAAACTAGGTAACAGACTTGGCATGTTACGGTTTTTTGAATAGTGGTAGAAATTATAAAGAGATTTTCCCTTTTTAGAACTAATTTTAATAAGAATTTATAATTTAGAATTACGATTATTGTCATACAGATTAGTTTAAAAGTTATATAAGTAAAACTTTTTACATGTTTTTTTCTTACTAGTTAAACACCGATGAAAACATTATAATGCTATTACTTTATTTTAAAATTTTAATGCCATTGCACAAACAGAATAATTATATAGTACGTTATTGTATTAAAAATGAGAATACATATATTACTCTTTCAACTTAACAAGTAGAAAGTGTCATGTCTGTTATCATTTATACTTTTCTTTTATAAATGTTAATGGACAAAATATTGCTATAATTTATATTATCAGAGTTTTATATAATGTAATTTTATGTGACACATGAGCAAATAATAAAGTTACATGTTTAGTTAAGTTCTACAGTGTTTTATGATAAAACAATCCGTGTCAAAATGTAACGTTAGTAACAGACATGACACAAACAAATGTAAAAAAAAAAATAAATAGATAAAAAACAATTTTGGAATTTGAATGATTATATTTAGTGTGTAGAAGGACTTTATAATTACATGAGTTTCCAGTTTACTTTATTTCATGTTGAATTTTGAGGGGAGTAATTTTGGAAACATGCCTGGATAACAGACATGACAATTTTTATCATATTTGACTGAAAAAGCATCAGTTAAAATATTTCTTTAAAAGGAACTGTACATAGAACATTAAAGTAGTATAAAATAGTTATATGTAATACATAGTCCAATAAAAAATTACACAAATTTAAGATTTTTTTGAATGCCTCAAAGTCTCAAATGGCATCTAAATTTTGAAAAGGACCCATGTTGCTTGTTGCTTTTCTGTCAGATAGCAGCACTAGCACTAGCACTAGCCAGGGCCCGCTGAGGTAGTTAACTTACTGATTTAACCCCTTAAAGTACGAGTTTTTTTCTGAAAACCTAGTATAGTGTAAGTTATTCTTTGCAATTTCAGGTTGTGGGGGTGACTAGGGAGTGGGAGGTGGGGTAAAATTTGCATAGAGAAAAACTATTTTGCAAACAAAGTGTGAACGGATCTCAGACATGCATTAGAAAGAAAATAACGCACGGACATGGTAACATTTTCCGTTAACTTTCCCCCGTGTCAGACACGGGCAAATGCTTTAAGGAGTTAAAGCAGGTTTTCTTCTCTTTTTTTTTCTTTCTTTCGGGCTCTAGTAACGCCCCAGAACTCAAGTACGGTACTTACGATAATCCATATTGCAAGGAATTTCAAATTCTTATAATTAAAAAGTAATGGAATACTGAAAAAAAAAAGTTTTACTAAAGTACTTGAAAAAAGTTTAAATATTACGTACTAATCCTTAACTTTACTAGTGTTACAGGCCTGTATACACTTTCCATTTTGCATCACTTGCTGTCTTATTTTAAAAAGTTTTTTTATCTGCATAAGCGTTACGAAATCAGTTTGTAGTATTTTATAACGAAAAAGCTTATTTTATCTTCTAAAAGGGAGCATGTATGAGACCAATAAGAAAAATTTTTAATCATGTTTAATTTCGTAGTGTTAGAGATCAATCGTGCTTTTTAAAGGATTTCCTTTTCAATGTGACATGAAAATCACGATTTGCAAGGGGAGAAACTGAATTCGCGCCTGATCATTTTCATTAACTTTCCATTCCACTTTCCTAAAAGCGAATCAAATTCCAGGTCAGCAGGTACTATCCTAAGAGTTATACTCATTTTCGATGCGTTTAAAGCGATTACGATTACAGTGCTCTGCATTGGGAGCTATTACAGATCTCAATTACAGTTCCCATCCAATCAGAATGCGTTCACATAGTAGCATGGGGTTGCAATAAAAAGCTCAAGAGATCGAAGATTTGTTCTTCTGGCACACGGTCAAGAAATTTAATGACATCTTAATCTATTATTCTTTTTGAGCGATATAATTGGTGCATATTTATTTTTAAGTATTTTAATTAAATATCAAATCCCCCTTTAAACAAAGTAAACGTATTTCCAGAAGTTAGCCAGTGAAAATATTTTAAAGGGGTTTTCCTTTTTCTTTTTGCCTTAATTTATACATTTTTGCATATTTCTGTGTTTTCGCTTTTAAGTCGTTTATTTTTCATATAGGGGACCGTTCATAAATGACGTCACAATTTTTTCCCATATATTTGACCCCCTCCTCCCTTTGTCACACTTCAGCGGACCCCCTATCCCCTCTGTAACATGTCAAGCTATGTTTCATAAGCATGATGTCACACTTCTTGTTGCTCCCTCCCCTCCCCTGGTCACACTTTGTCACAATTTCCTGAACCCCCTTCTCCCTCAAAGCGTGCCATCATTTATGAATGATCCCTAGGTTTTACATGATTTTTTTTTTTTTTGTAGCTACAGTAAAGGATGAGTTATTTTTCATCCTTATGTTATGTTTCTTCGTTTGTTTTCTGGCCCTTGCCTCTTTGGTTTGTATATCACATATATTATATTGTATTATAGTGCAATCAAGCCAGCAAGGGAGAGCAGTGGTAAGGCACTGGCCTCGTGCCCCCGGGTTTGCATAATCAAACGTAGGCTAAGTCGGTGGATTTTCAAGATGCCGAAAATCGTCAGCGCAGATGTTGTATGATTATACGGCACGTTAAAGATCCCTTGAGTGTCTGTGTGACTTGGATACTGTCGGTTAAATTTCTAGTACAGTTTAGCATCATTTAGAGATTAGGCGTCCCCATCTAGGGGAAAACTGAGTCTCAAAACTCTAAAGTGGTAATGGAATCCGCCGATAGTGGTGCTACTTGTAAGAATGGATGTCGATTTCAGGGGAATGCACTCGGTCTGCAAGATTAGTGACCATATGCAACCCCACTAGAAAGATAGTATAATCTAAAGTGGTGTTTGGGACAAATAATAAAAATCTGTCTGATAAAAGAAAATAATAGACATAAAATATGAAAAAAAAAACATAATTTATAAATGCAAACGAATAAAATGAATAATATTGGAATCGTTTCAAAGTGTCGTCGTCGAATAAAACTTCTTACTACAACGAAGGAATGTAAGCAAAATTTTAAATGCGCTAAAATGTTTTCGGCAAACAGTAAAAGGGCAATCAAGATTGCAGCATGAAAGGAAAATAATCTCTAAGAAAAAAACAACGCTAAAAAAGAAAATATTCATAAATAACTTTTATGATGAACTCTTATCTTCTTTAATGGAAATGATAAATAACTTTTTATCTCTACTGCTATCTAGTTACTTTTAACGATGGTACGTTGTATGGAACTTCTAGTCCCTTTTCAATTAAAGTTTCATTTCTTCTAAAGTAATAAATATTAACAAGGTGAATAATAATAAAAAAAACTGGCATGATCATGATACATGAAAACGGTGAATCACTATGAATAGGTTTCCCAATTTGGTGAGGGAGACTTGTTTTTTGTAACCAGAAGCGTATAGCGGGAGATTTACGCGCCTATGGCCAGATGTACTTACTTCACACACACTATATATGGGAAATTTCCCAGCAAATATTTGCGATTCAGCAATTTGTAGTTTCAGAGTTGGTCTTTTTTAACATCGTATTACAAATTTATTGATTAGAGAGATTTACGCGCCTATGGCCAGATGTACTTACTTCACACACACTATATATGGGAAATTTCCCAGCAAATATTTGCGATTCAGCAATTTGTAGTTTCAGATTTGGTCTTTTTTAACATCGTATTACAAATTTATTGATTAGAGAGATTTACGCGCCTATGGCCAGATGTACTTACTTCACACACACTATATATGGGAAATTTCCCAGCAAATATTTGCGATTCAGCAATTTGTAGTTTCAGATTTGGTCTTTTTTAACATCGTATTACAAATTTATTGATTAATAAATCATATTTACGAAAAAAAAAAAATGCTTGTGCATATTCAAAGTCGTACAATTACTTCAAAATCCACTTCGGTGCATCATATTTGATTGACGATGCAATAAAACCTTATTACTATGCTTGTGAGAAGGTCCTAACTGATTTTTCAATAATTTAAACGTACTGTAGCCTTTCCCCTGATACCAGTAAATTAAAAAGCATTCCTATAGACGTGCATAATATTTGATAATTATTCACTTCTGTTAAAAGTCATTTAAATGTTATAGTTCGTAATGTTTGAATATTATTCATACAAGTTCTAGTTAATATCTTGCTCATATGAAGCATGGTTTGTGAATTACAACTTTTTTTTCCAGTTCGTACCTTTTGCGCGAAAAACACGCCTATCGCCGTGGTTACACCGCCATTCTGAGTAAAGTTTTACGATTTACGTTTATTTTCTTGCATAGACAATTTACACTCCTTTTCCTTGTAAATGTCACCGTTAAAAGTGCAAAATCCGGTATTTCATGCAATAGCTAGGTATTTCATGAAATAACTGTGCAAGTCAGTTAAAGTATATAAAATTACTGAATGCTGAGATTTATTTAGGCATTTTTCATAATAACGATTACTTGATCGGGGTTAAAGAATGAAAAATGGCATTCGAAAGTTCTTGGAATCGGTTCTAGCTGCTTTTAGTCAGTTTTAAACCGTTTATAGCTGCTTGGCAATGACATGTTGGTGTGTACGTTTTATTCCGTTGCTTTTAGACGTAGAATTTAGCCGGTGTATTTATGTCAACTAATGTTAGAAATATGAGCAACAATGAATTATATCATTTGCTTTTCCTTATTATTAGTCAATTAATCATCCGAAATAGGGATAAAATGTATTTTTCACGAGATTTCGGCTATTTATGAATAATTAATTTATAAAAATAATAATTTTTCATTTTAATGGTCTGTCATTAGTTATTTCGTATAATAACTAGTTATTCCATTGAATAATTAGGTAAAGTATGAATTTTCTCATCTATTGTATACTTTAACTAACTTGACTAGTTATTTCATGAAATACCTACTTAGTCTATGAAATAAATGAACTATACACTTTAACGGGAAAATATATAACACAATGAAGGAAGCAAATGTGTTACATACGCAATTATGTTTTAAAAATTCACACCAGGGCATTTCTTGCTGAGCGAAAAAGTAGATTTCCACTAGGATCTATATTAGGAGCATTAATGACTTTATTTTCTGTTCCTGGCACAAATGCGAAATGGTTTTGTAGATATTTCATCTTTTATAAATCTAAAGATTTTGCGTCAACCGTATTTCGTCCATTAATACGCTTACTATAGTCGATAAAATGGAAATTACTCATTTGTCAATCAAAATGTAATTTCAAAGCACATTCGCGAAATATCACCAAACGCAATTAACTTGTTTACGCATTACATGCTCCAAACCTGAATCAAACAAATTTGAATACATCAAACTATCTGTGTCATCCTCTATCTTATAACCAACTGTAACAGCAAATGCGGGACAAATTACACTTACTGCATTCATTGGGGGTCCGAAACGTGGATCTGAATGTAATTCGATACAAGTCAAGCTGGCATCACTCTCACGCAACGCTCGCCACAATTTGCGGGATGACGTACTTGATGACAAAATCTTCTCTCCTGTTTCGGCAATTATATTAACTATAACATGAGTAATGTTTAGCAATAACTGTTATACATGTCTGCATGCATAGATTGAATACTAGGTGCTCTATAGAACAGCTATTGTAGCCATTTTAAGCTTTATGCTGCTATTCTGCATCGAAACAAAAATTAGACTTATTTTTAATGGACAACACAGAGAATTGCTTGTATAAAAGATATTAAAGACTAGGTTCGCAATAGAGCAGGTGACGGAACTTTATAAAGCTTTATCTTGCTAGTTGCTATTTAAAGAAAAAATATTTAACTAAAAAAAAACATAATGCATTGTTTGTATGAGAGCATTGTCGCAAGAGATTGAATACTTTATGGAACAGCTGACGTAATCATTTTAAGATTTATGCTGCTATTTTGCATCCAAACAGAAATTAGTTTTATTTCTAATGAAAAACACAGAGAATTGCTTGTATAAAAGCTATTAAAGAGTAGGTTAGTAATGGAGCAGGTGACGGAACTTTTTAAAGCTTTATCTTGCTAGTTGCTAGTTAAAAAAATATTTAATAAAAAAAAACAGAATTGCATTGTTTATACGAGAGCATTGTGTAAGAGATTGAATACTTCACACATGACGCAACGACTTTAAGCTTTATATTGTTACTTTGCATGTAAACAAAAATTAGTTTTATTTCGTTTAAAGCCAACAGAATTGCTCGTATGGGAGATAACTACCATTCATAATAAAATTATAATATTTATAATATGCATTGTTCTGAAATGAAGAAAATGAAGAAAAATCCTTAAAATAAACAAGAACTTTTAAATATAATTCTCTATGGCACGATTTGTAATGTAGTAAAACGAGAGCCGTTCTTTGCGAATTCACGACACATTAAATAATAGAATTAAATAAGGGTTGATCAACTGAAAAAGCATCTAAAATAGAAATTGAAACACACTATTTATGCATGCAATTCAGTTACAGTAGAATAACCGTGTACCAATTTTCTTTCTTTATTTTTGCCGATGTTGTTTATAAAACCACTTAGAAGTCCCATCTCCACACGCAAGGTGACCAAGAATTACGGCAGGCAAAGGAGCGGCCTTCCGTTTGTTAATAAGTACCGCTAGGGTGGAAGTACGACTACGCTCAGAAGGGTTTCCTCTCATTTTGAACCAGCTCCTACATGAAAGACTGTCACCTAGGTTGGCACCCCCACGAGTATTATTTATAACTTAGAGAACTTTGTTGCCACGCCGGATTTTACGTGCACCAGCTTCCATTAGAGACACAGGGCCGCAGAGTAATCAGTCACCAGTGGTAGTCACCCTGTCAAGTTCTGACCACACGGCCAGCGCTGTTCCACTTTTGGTATTCTGTAGGAACTAATTATTTATTTTTGACGAACACAATCGTTATTCTCGCATCATATGGCGAACATTTTAAAACGATCATACGCGTGTCTCTCAGAAAAAATGTCCTTTGATTTCACGAAAGAAAACAAATTACCTATAACTATAGTCAATGTTAAAGTAATTTCATAAATCGTTACACTTAAGTAATTTTTCCACAACAACTATTATCATTAGCGACGTCACATTTTTATGCTCATGTACATTTGTTGCAGCTTCATTTGGATTTTTATTTTGTAGAAGTCGTACAAAAAATATTTTTAGCTAATAATCGCAAAAATAAATCAAGTGAAAACAAAACATTGTATTAGAGTCGTTCACAAGAATGAAAAATGCGAGAAAGGTTAGAATCAGCGAATTCCCAGACAGTCAAATACCCTCTCAGACTTTTGTTTTTACATGTAATCTCAATCTTTCCTTCCATTTGGGAAAAGAAGCGCCATTTATTTTACGTTCTATCTTGACAAGCTAGCTTTGAGAAACTCCGTCGGTGAAGTGATGTCCGAATCATAAATACTAAGCACGCACCTGTGTTTTCGTGTGACGTTTATCGTTAGGAAAAATGATGGCAGGGGTAATATTACATTTCACAGATAAAACTTCAGTCAAATAGGGTATATAGTAGCAATAACTTTTCCATTTCCTCGAGTGACATATGGGCTAGTGTGGCCAAATAAGAATGCCGGTAAATATTTTTTTACTCGATCGTTATGTTAATAATTTTTATTAGTTTCAAAAGATAAATTGTTATGAGCACAAATAATGGTGCCTTGAATATTACGTGCTTGTATTGGGCAGTTTTTCATGAATATAAATACGTTTTAAGCATAAAGTTGGAATTGCATTCCTTAAACGTTACGAGTAACAAAACGAATTTGAATCGAACAACTTCCAGATTTTGTGTGTTTTTATCTTTTTGAAACACTTTAGTTCAGTTGGATGAATTAATAGAGTAAATGGTTATCCTAAAGTGGAACAAGAATTATGTTTGGTTGAAGAGCATGTGTCACGTGATCTCTCAAGCTAAGTAAGAGATGAAAAAATATTTTTTTACGTATGTCACCCAGGGTGTAAGTGCATCACCATGCTGTGATAGCCACTTAGAGACAGTAAACAGAATGCGGACGAGATTGGTAAAATTAAAATCAACTGCATCAGGGTTACCATAAAATGCTCGCAACATATAAAAATCGCCAAGTCAGAAATTTGTCGTTTCCCTCCTGTCATTTCTGAAACATTGAAGTATGATGAAATCAAATAACAATATTGATGTCATTGCTTGATTGATCTTTTACAACTCCAGTTTTCGTATTTCTGTTCGTTTACCTTCACCCACTTTTTTGCGTAATGGATTTTAAAAAACTATTTTAAAATAAATAATTTCTTTATGGTTTCTTGAAGAATTTTAGAGTATCACAATTGTCTTAAACATATTTAACTGACAAATTGGGAACTGCCATTGTGCTGAAACTTCCTTGTTGCAGGACAGTAATGTTTTTTCTTCCTTTTTTCATTTATCGCAATAGAAATATAAGTGAGCAAAAAAAAAAATTGTATGTTTGCTAGCAGACACACAGATAGCTATTCATATTCAGGCATATCTGAAAGACTTCGGAGACAAATTGTCTTTTTTGGAAAAATTTTATTACATGGTTTTATTTAACTTGACTTGTGGCGTAATTTTGTAAGGCGGTTTTCGACAACTATTACTGCATAAATTATCTTCAAATTTTGCACACAAGCTTATCTTCGATGACAATACAATAATCCATCCATTTTATAATTTATTATAACGTTAATTAGGAAAAAAATTAATAATTTTGGCTCTGAGGAAATTATCAGCATGATCATTTGCCGTTTGGCAACAATAGTTTTGTTTGGATTATGCAACGATGTTTTGAATTTAAATGAAACCGTGTAACTTAAAACATTTTTGGCGATTTATTTAATTATTTTACTTTCTTTGTTGTGTGATGTCCGTTTGGAACAAGTTTTTCAAAGAAATCAAACTGAGCTTTTTCAAAGAACACATGCAACATTTATCAATGATTAAGATGAATCAACAAAATGCGTGAATAGATATTCTACTTAAACGTTTTACAACATTTCTTGAAATAAGAAGCAGAAGCTTGCAGCGAAAAATTAAACATAGACATTTTTTACTGCACACATGCGGACTTTAAAATGTCTTTTTAATGAACCTATTTCGATGAATCAGTATTCTTCATGCTATTTTCCACCATTTTAAATTCTTAGAAAGGAGAAAAATAAAAGAAATTTTTATTTGTTAATCTAATGTAGCCATAAAATGTAAATAGATTCGTTTTTGATTCAATAAATATTAACAACATAAAAGTGACCTTGCTTGTAAACTTACAACTAATTCTGTGTTTTTAAACGAATAAATTTTACAGCTACTGAGTAAGATTTCTTATTTCAGTGTGTATTAAAGAGAAAATAAACCATGTTTTACTTGAAAATCTTCAGTTCTGATGTGACCCACTATTAAAGTGAGTGATAAAATTAATAAATACATAAATAATCAAATACGTTTTTTTTCTTTTTTTGTATTCAAATTTAGTTTTCTATAGCATTGCATGAAGTCATTTACACTTTTGTTCAAATTAAAATCCCATATTAAAAAAAAATAATATTTTAATTTTGGCACACTTGCTCCGACGAACGTGTCTTATCTTCAAAAGTTGATTGGCTGCATTTAACTTAAAAAAATGACTGCCATAACGTTTAACGCCTCACGTTCGCTTAGAGCCCAGATGATATAAGTTTTTATTATTTCCCTGATATGACTTAGTTTCTTCTCTTGTAAAATCACCAACAGCATAAAAAGTAAAAACTCAAAACTTGTGACGTGAAAATCCGATATTTTCTGGAGATTTTTATAAATTATGATGGGCGGGCAATTCGAGAAAACGCTTATCGAAATCTATATCTACATGTCAGTGATCTTTCTCTATCATTTAATTTAATTTTTATGCGCAACAGCAAGTTTTTGTTTTTTGTTTTTCTTCAGTTATCCACCGCACAAAATGAATGCCTCAACATTGTACAAGAATAAAAGAACAGATATCAATCACCATTTTTTCATTTTAATAATGTTTTTTAACATCCCGATTTTCACTTCGGATTACTTAGTAGTGTTTCAGGAAAACTAAATTTTATTTTTTCAAAAGGGTTTTAAAAGTTTATAATAGATTGAGCTGATAGTTTTTAAGTTAATATTTTAATACCAATAACTAACACATTGATAATTAAAATTTGATAGATAAAATAATGTTTTAGAAGTAGTAATAAGAAGAGAAGAGTAATGTTTCTTTGTTACAAATGAGTCTTAGAGAGCACCAGTTTCTAAAATCTGAAAGAATTTTATTATTTCTGAAACTGTTCACAATAAATCCGATTTTTTCTGCATGTGATCTTGAACATCCATAACTATCATGCTTAAGTAACTAAGAATCCATACGCCACAAGTCAATAATCGTACCAATGATGTTTCAAAAAAAAAAAAAAAAATTTGGGTTGGAATAGAGCACAACAATTCTATTGAGTATAATTCTTTTAGTTTCCCACAAGACATTCATACGTTACCTTGCATGTTCACTAGCGGTAAGAAGTATTCATTCCTGTTGTGTAAGACTTCAAGGACCCCTATAGTTATAAAACAACTGGATACAGTTTCATTAAGGTAAGTATGTTCAGCAAATTTTGGATATGATGTTTCCAGAACTTTGGCTTTGCGGTAGAAGTTTTGGTGTAGTAGCAATTTTAATTGAAGCTATTTTGCTATTGAAAAGCTTTAAGCACAACAACAACAACAACAAAAATAAATAAATAAATAAGAGCTCTTGAAAGATTTCTGCCGGCTCACGCATATTCATGTAACGCAGCGTTTCTCAACCTTTCAGTATTCGCAGCCCAATTTTCTATCATAATTTTCTTCGCGCCCCCCTTATCATAAAATGTATACAACAATAATGTATATGAGTACTGATTCTGTTTTTGAATTATTTTTATCTAACTGCCAAAACAAGAATAAAAACAAGTAATATTAGTAATAAATCACTCTTTGAATTTTGGGCAGGAGTAGAGGATGATTTTTCTGCAGTAAAAACAAGGGCATTTCGCATTCTATTACCATTTTCAACAACTTTTGGGAAACTGGATTTTCTGCTGTGGCTTCTTGGTAAACTTTAGATCTCGGCTAAATATAGAAACAACTGAGGGTGGCAATTTTTAATATTAAGCCTTCCTTCGAAAAACTTTGCTTTGAAAGACAGGCCCAAAGAAGTTACTAGTAATTATTAAATTTGTTTTTAATTTAGTATGTTTTGATTAAAAAAGTTTTAATTTAGTAATGTGTTTTACTTTAAGAAGTTATTAAATAGGTCGTAACGTATTTTGTTTTCTATGTGTAATTGTGCTTTCCTTTCAGTCAGTTAATCAATTTTTTAAAGTAATGTCTTCTCTTGGATACTCTCGCGGCCCCCTTCTCGTGTGCTTGAGCCCCACAGGTTGAGAATCGCTGATGTGACGTAATAATAATAATAAAATAATAATAATAGTGCAGCTTATTTCACAGCGACACAATATTATCGTTTAACTGATCGGATAGCGATTGAATTCGGTATTCAATTACCACTAATTCTTCTATAATTCAGACAGTTCGAAACACAGTAATTACTAGAATGCTTACCCTCTTGAGTTGGAGAGTCTGTTATTAAATATATTCAAGAACATAGGACGATTGTTTTGCAGAATGACGTTTTGCTTTGCATATTTCGTCTCGATTTCAGCTAATTAGCAAAGGCAGGGGAAAATATAAAATAACGCTAGGAAAGAATAGAAATAACAACAAATGGGACTTGGAATACAGTCGGGATTATGTACATGTTTTCTCAAAATTTTTATTTCGTACACTTCATTAATCTTGTAGATTACTTGACTTATGCCAAAATCTGTTGCATCATAAAATAACAAATAAAATAAAAAGTAGAAAATAATACTGTAAAACAAAGACGAACATTACAAGTAGTATTATTTAAAAGACTCAATTCAAAGACTTAAGTGAAAAATAAAAACACAACTAAAAATATCCAATGGAAAAAAATATTTGAATGCGCAAATAGTTGAGTAACACATTAAGAAAATGTACAGTGCAAATTAAAACAGAAACACGAAAAAGAAACTCTTAATTTAGCATTTAGAAAAATATACTCCATATCTTTTCGGTCTTTATTTTGTCGAACTGAACAAATGGCCTGTTTTACGTATGAAAAACGTTTTCACAAACAGAAAAATACATTATACATGTATTTTCTTAAGCATCTAATGAATTATAAATATTTAATCTAAAGCACTCTAGTATAAATCAAGAAACACGCTTTTTATATAAAGGTGACATAAAAACTATAAAATGTTGTATAAGCGCAGGTAATGTATATTGGTTTTTAAATCTTTCTATAATTTCATATTACAAACCTCTTGAAAAGTTACAACTGCAAAGTGGTGGTCCAAAATTCTGAACAAAAACATTCACTAAACTCCGGGAAAAATGACGAATTCACTGACATTTTCAACATATTTATCTCTACTAATAATAAAGCAAGAATTATGTCTATGTATCCGGCGTAGGGCCAAGACCGTTGGGCGTATTTTCATGAAATTAGTTTGTAACATGGGGGTGTACACCTCGAAGAGCGGTTTCTAAAATTCGAATTTATTCCAATTTATAGCCTAAAATTGCATCAACTGGTACTTTTCTATAGAAAGAAAGTGTCGATTCGTTTCGAGCTTGATACTGTTGAAAAGACCGTTTTAAAACTGTCCCTGAAAGAGTTTTGCTTCTTGTTATAAAATTCGAAACCTAATAATATAACTAAAAAAGAATTGTTAAAATTTTTCGCTGTAGTTCCAAATAGTTTTCTTTCGATAACTGACTTTAATTTTGTTTTCCCCAGATACTTGATAAAGAGCTTTCTTTTTATGTTATTTGAATTGGTGCCATTTTGTCTACATGTATATTTTCTAGATAAAATATGTTTTTTAAAAAAATCTATTGTTTTTAAAAAAACGCTATCTTAATATTTGCCCTAAAACATCTGAGTATCACAAATTTACAATAATTAATTACACAACATATTCATTCCAAATCACATTATATTCATTCAAAATTTGATAATTCTCTTGCACCATGTCTTAGTGGGAATTTCTGTTTTATCTAAAACTTAATCACCTTGCGTTTATGCACAGAGGGCAGTTTTTGGTAATGAAGTACGCTTCTATAAAGCAATTTTATTTTTCAAGAAATTTGCTGGATAATTCCTGCACAAAAGTGGTTACTGAAAACCTATTGGTTCGCGTTTATCACAACTGTGTTTACTACTTTAACTTTCCTTTAACATGTCAATATTTTGCATTCTTTAGCAGTCCTGTTTTTTAATTCTTTTTTTTTCTTTTTTTTTGTGAAATAATAGTCTGAAGAATCTTTTATCAATTATGGAGAAAAAAAGAGAAAAAAAAATATTTAAAAATGTCTACTAAGCAAAAAAAAAACATTTTTATGCAGAAGGGGAAAATGTGTCAATGACATATTTTTACTAGTTAATAGCTTTTTCTTCTCTTTTCAGTAGTCTTTTATAATGCCCAAATTAAGTACCTCTTATTTACATATGAATTATTATGAAGTAGGCAACATAAAAAAAAATGCTTTTGGAATGTCAGTTGCATTAACACTCTGGCATTGTTTTGTGCATTACAAAGCCGTAAAGGTTCTCCTTACCTATTATTTATTTGTTTACAACTTCCATTACATATTTTCTCGGGATGAGAAAAATGTCATTAAGGTCTGAAAAGCAGATTGCATGAAAGGAATGCTCTTTGACATTTTTTATAAGAATATGACTTAATAATGTCATTTTTTTAAAGCAAAAATTATGACATTGAAAAGTATAATGAATGACGCAACAATAGACAGCTATTAAAAGAATAACGCAATAAGAATAAATGATAAGATCATTATTTTTTCTAATCGAGCGATTATTATTTATAGTAGAACAAAACTGACTTTTATTATTAAATAAATATTTATTGTATTTTCTAGCAGGTTTGTAAAAATTGTGTGTGAGAGAGAGAGAGAGAGAGCAATTTCTTTATTTTAAATTGATTCCGAAAACTATATTTAACACATTTTACTGTCTCACAGTTTAAGGAACGTCATTGAAATGTTTAATGAACTATATGTTGTTTTACTATTATCTATTATTTATGTGGTGAGATATCTCTAGGGGAGACTTGTACCATCGATCAAAATTTGCATTTATATATTTTTAAAATTATTTTTTTAGATACAGCAATGGAAATATTTTCTTAATGTTAGCCCTATTATTCTTACACTTTATGTATTTTTTTGTAAATTTAAATATTAAACAAGTATTTGACAAAAATATTTATATTTTACAGGTATGTGATCAACGGTACAAGACCTCATGTACCATTGATCACGTACCAATGTACCTCGGATCACTAAAGTGTTGTAACAATAGCAAGTGAATATCAATAATTACCTTTTATGCACAAATTTTGTACTTTATTGCCTCATTGCAAAATCTAAAAACATAATTTCAGAGTACAACGTAAATCTTCTTAATATGACCGTAAAAGAAATAACATAAAACTTTTAACTTAAAGTTAAAAATTAAGAACTTAATTAGTAATTAAAAATTAAGAACTTAATTTAAACTAGATTTTATTCAAATTTATTAACTAACATTTAAAATAAAAGTTTTAAGTCTACGTGGAGCCACAACTGTTCATCAGTTTTAGCCGATCCACTTAATTCAACCGCTGCCGACAGTTTTACCATAATGTCTTCCGCTCAAATTTCAAATATGTCTTCGGATGCTTTCACAAATTTGCTGCCGTTTCAAATTCGTTAGTAAAGTGTAATCTTGTACACTGTAAAAAAATCTTCTGAAAATAACGGAAAAAGTACAGCAGCAGAGTTGCCGGAAATATTCCGTTTCTGATAACATTTTCCTGAGATTTGACAGAAGTTCCATTTCTTTTTTCTCCGTTAATCCAGATCAGGTTGTGAAAATACAGCAACCGTAAAACGGAAAAGTTCCGTTCTCGTATTTTCAAGACTTGATATTTCCGTTTTTGGAAGGAAAAACCATGTATTGAAGCACTACGGAAATCTTCCGTTAAAATCAGTCAAAAAACACTCTGAAAATTTTTTAACAGTAGTTCAAGTTTTTTTAACAGTGTATTCAATAAGGACGTGATCTTTGGAAGCAATTTTCTTAGTGCACTGTAACTCATTCTTTTTGATAAATTTTACCAAAACATGTTCCTCTTCTTCAAATGTCGCTCTTTCAAAACTAATTTCTTCTTCCTTTTCATTTGTAATTCAGCAATAGATCTGCCGTCATGTTCTGAAACAAAATCCACATCATCGCTTTCAGATTCACGGTAAAACTTCAACGGTTTAATGGAACAAGTTTTTTAAATTATTATTTCTATTTATTTAATTAATTAACGTAATTCGTTTGGAACATTTAGGGATTTGGGCACTTTTTTCCTCTCAAGTTTTGTTTTTTACGTCATGATTTAAAAGCATTAAGATAGCAAGTAGCGAATTTCACATTGAAAACCCTGAAAACGTCCTTTATCGACACCCTTCTCTTCTCTGGAGGTCCAATAACTGCTTTAATTGCTTTTTCATTGACTTAGGGGCTTTCTTTATAAACCACTTTTAACGTATGGAATACTGACATGCGTCAAAGAAAAGAAAATTATAAACCTCATGGTTCTATGATCACTGATCTTAGGTGCAGGACTTTGTTTTGATCCAAGGTACATGATGATATGTTTCTCCATATAAAACCTCCTCAACAGCCCAGGATAACTTTAAAAGTTAAATAGAGGGTAACAAATTACTCACTAAAAATGGCTTGGGTAGAATGTAGTTTGAAATACACAACCCAATACAACACTTTCAAAAAATGTATAAACAAAACAAAGTAATAAACATCGAACTTAGACATCGAAACATATTTTACAATATTTGAGACACAAGTGCAGTCATAATATACAGCAAATGCCTTGTATAACGGACACCAGAGGGACAAAACTAATTGTCCGTAATAGTGGGGTGTCGGTGGAGTATCCTCTTCGGCTCAATGAAATGCCGAGGAGTTAGAAAAGGTCCGCAACTGAGGTGTGTCCGGTTGGAAGAGTTTTACTGTATATTTATAGGGCATTTTAACTGTAATTAAAAATAGAGAAGGAAATATTTAAATAAACGATTAATAAATCCCGAAGATTTTGACTTTATGGAAGAAAAGGAACTGTATCAGCTGTGGCGTTATGAATTTAATATGATAAAGCGCAATGTTATATAACTACTCAGTAATTCTTATACGGTTGCGTAAAACTAATAGTTAACCTGTGATGAAAAAGAGTGCTATTTCACCTACTGCTTACCAGGCTTGGAGTCGATTACAAAGAAACGTAATCGATTACGATTACGATTACAAAGGGAGAAATTGAGAGATTATGATTACGATTACGATTGTAATCCTTTGCCAAAAAGTAATTACGATTACGGCAGCGATTACAGTCGTTGAAAAATGTAATCGATTACGATTATGACATCCGATTACGATTTTGATTACGATTAGATTAGCATAAAATTATCCGATTTTATGCATACAACTCTCATTTTCACAATAGTGTCATAAATCAAAAAGTTATGATTTTTAATTAAATTTTTGATTTTATAAGAGATAACTGAAATGATGATGAATGCAATTATAATGAAACAATTTCATCATCACAGTTCTGGAACTATGACGTCGTTGCAGAAATGAAAAATTTGCATTATATATATATATATGTATAATCAGGAAAGGCACATTCAGTATTTTTCGAATATTTAAAACTCATGTGAGGGATAACTACAGTGATCGTATTTTGTATATAAGCAAAGACGATGCACTAAATGTATATATAATGCATAAGTGATTTACCTGGTTCATTGTTATTTTGTGTGCATACAATCAAAATTTAGTTGGCCGCAATTTCTGAAAATGTATATTTCTCCATTGTATTTATTTTCTAGTTTAAATTGTGCAAATATTTCAAATAACACCAATTAGTTTACTGAAAATAATAATTTTCTATGATTATTTATGAAATCACTTATAAGTTGTGCATGAATTGCACGGGATAACAAAATATTCAGATAGTGTAAGAGATAAATAATCTTTTGAAAATAAATGCTGCATTTTAGAATAATTTCAAACAATTTGAACATGAACATTCAAATAACTCTTAGCAAAATTAGTAATCGTTAAAAAGTAATATGAAGAATAATTATAATACGAATGACTATGATATTTTAATATGATTTTTGTGGTTTTTTTTTAACATGCACGAGCATATATCTTTTTCCATGTACTAACTGTTTTAATAAAAAAATAAAGTGCAAGTAATTTTACAACACAAATTTAACGTACAAGATTCAACTGAAATACAAAATTCTGTTGAGGTAATTCTAAGAAGAAAAAGATAATTATTTTTTTTAAATAATTCCTAAATAATAATTCATGCATGTAAAAAACAATTGGGAAAATGTCTGAACATATATCATTTTCTTTTACATACCTATTAATTAAAAAGAATATTAGCATTAAAATATAAATAAATTTAAGATTTAAATGTATGTACTTTTTTAAATATTAGAAGAACATATTTTAAAAAATAATAATAATCACACGTACCAGGGTTAAGATGTCATGCATCTTAAGCATAGAGCATCATGTAACGCCTGCTCCTAAATTGCTGAAGTGTAAATGTGCTATCCTTTAGAAAAATTCTTCACTTCTGCCGTTAAAGAAAGGCGAAAACACAAAAGTCATTTCATGTCTCTTTATGTGTGTAGGTGATAGTACCAACACTAGATTTTCAGGGGGGCAGTCTACTTCGATTATTGAAAGGGAAAATGGGGCGCCCATTCTTAATGCCGGCTCCAAACCGGGACCCCGCGGAGAGAAGAAAGGGGGAACTCTCTTTTACTCGCGGCGGTCCCGTCCAGACTCTCGCCTATTGCCCAACCGTTTGAATATGTTTTGAAGGGGTAATTAAGGAAGCAAAATGACCGATGCATTTGGTCCTTCTATAGACACCTTCCCCTTTCTTATCTACCCCGAAATCTGTGACTTGCGGACAGATTACCGCTCTTGTACCGAAACTGGACGACGCGAGGAGACCGGAGACACCCCCCCCCCCTGAGAGCCCCAAGGCGATGCGAGTGACATATCCAGACCAGACTCCCTTTCTTCTCGGGTTCTCCAGCCATTCCCCGTGGAGAGTGGAGCCGCAATTAAGAATTTTGAGAGACCGCAGCAAGTAGGACAACAAGCGTCTCTAGCAGACTATTATATGGTCCTGCCATCAAGGCTCTGCGACCGCCACACAGAACCTTTTATATTATGATCGCCCATAGGTTACAGACCGCTTAGGATAGGACTTCAGTACACAGTTTGAATCCTTTTTCTTGTAATCTTATCTCTTCTATTCAAGGGTAGCGCTAAAAATGTCAGCTTTCAGCAGGTCAAGATTACACGATTGCAGGACTATCAGATTACGGATTTTTTCCTTAAGATTACGATTAAAATTCCGGGAGAAAAAGGATTACGGGATTACACAACTTTGATTATGATTATGAGAATATGCCATCATCAGATTACGATTACGATTACGATTTTGTCAAAATGTAATCGATTACAGCCGATTACGATTACGTAATCACGATTACTCCAAGCCTGCTGCTTACATATCGAAACTCACTGAACAATATTTGAGACATTTGTATAGTTATAATATTTCGCTACGGCATTTTGACAATGCAAAAAAAAATCTCAAAAAAAAAAAAAAAAAATCGGATAAAAAGTAGCATTTACGTACTTAATAGCATATCTTTAAGATTTTTATTTCAGGAATGCAAAGGTGATATGATAGATTTAATCTGTTTAAGAACGATGTTAATTAGCTATTTATTATCTATTGCTTATTAGGGATGTTGCGAATATTCGGTCACTATTCGGTATTCGGTCTATTCGGCCCTTTGGCCGAATAATCATTTCATCACCTAGTCGAATATTCGGCCTGGCCGAATACTGAGTAAGGTCAAATTTGGCCAGACAGAATATTGATGGACTATTTGGCCGAATAGTTCTACTGCAGTAGAAATGTAAAAAAAATAAGAAATTAATGGATTTTAAACATTTAAAATTGTATTATAGGTATTGCAAAAGAATACGTTGGTATATGGTTTGAATAAATAAAAATAATTAAAAAGAAAACTACTTTTTTAAACCTTGTTTTAGGATTGACTAGGCAAAAACGGATTTATACAGATTTTAAAATCGTAATATTGTATTTTATATTTAGCATTTACTCCCAAAAGCTGGCAATAATTAATTATGCCGGAGAATATGAGACAATTATTTTGTTATTGTTAACAAAGTGGAAGTCAAACTTTGTTTGGGTAGACTGATTTATTGTGAATACTGGGTAAGGGAGAAATGGGGAAAAGCCTAGAATATATCATGAATATTTAGATAGCATAAGTTTTTGGGGTTTTTGAAAATAAAACTATATTCCAGTTAAGTTAATTAAATTTTATTAGATCTTTTAAAAATAGGTATGTAAAACACCCCATAAAATAAAAATATTAACTTTTATAACTTTGAAAATATCTTCATAAAACAGTTTTGAGCAAGATAAAAGTTCACTAAGCAATAGTAGTTCTTTCATTTGAATGAAATAATTCGTAAAATAATGCTAATGCCTACTATCATAAAACCTGTCATTTCAATTCCACTTGTGGGTGAAATTCTTAGTCTTATTACATTCAAAACGATAGAGAAAATAGATTAGTTTTAAATAGTTTTAAATTCTTAACAAACAGAATTAAATCATACATCGTAGATTGTATGTAATTGGTGTTTGACTTTGTGAATAATTTTAAGTTTGACAAATACTTTCTATTACAACGATTTTCTAGAAATTTTAATATTCGGCCGCCGAATATTCGGTATTCGGCCTAAGACATTGACCGAATATTCGGCTTCGGCCTATTCGGCATGGAAGAAAAGGCCGAATTTTCGGCTTCAGCTTGGAAGAAATGGCCGAATTTTCGGTATTCAGCTATTCGGCCAAATCACTATTCGTTACATCCCTATTGCTTATACGACTTATTGAAATTAATGCATAATCTGTTGACGGGGAAAGATACATGTTTTTTATAGCACCCAATGCTTACGCATCGATACTTACTGAAAAATAATATTCGACAACTAGTATAATAATAGTATATATTTAAGTCATTTAACTATGTTTAAAAAATAGCAAAGAAAATATTTTAGTTAGCTAATATTAATTATTAAGTTGTCAAATCCTCAGTATTTTTACTTTTTGAATACAAATTGATTTTTTTAGCCCAGAAAGTAATAGATTTTATATGCAAGAGAACGATATTATTTAACTATAATCTATTACTTATACGGCTGAGTAAAATTAATGGATAACTTGTGAAGGGGGAAAAAATCGATTGAGTGGAGTTGGAAGAAAATGTTAAAGGTGGAGAGCGTGACTTCAGAATGTCGAAAACTTGGTTTTTATTGGTCGTTTAATTTTGTTTCCTGCTTGTTTTGTTGGTTTTTTCAAGAGCAATTACTTTCAGATTTTGAACTATGAAAATTGTTACAGAAAGTATTTATCGATTGCATAACCGTCAGGAATATTTTATTTTTTCTGATTCTACTCAATAATTGCTTTGTTTTCCGTAGGGATTAAGGCCCAAAATAATGCACAGAAAAGTTTAAAAAGAAAATTATGTGTTAACACTTTGCATTTTGTCCTTCTTGAAAAAAAAGGGCAATTTTACTTTAATAAACTCATAAAAATTTAATCAATAATTAGATAAACACTTTTGGGGCATAATTATTGTTATTTATGTCTTCGCGTGTTAAAGTTTTAGTAGAATGCTAATTCAATGTTTGTTAGATTGCCAAATTTAGACATATAAAATAACGTAAACTTTAAATCAATTTAAAGCTATTAAGTGTATTTATTTTTCTCTAGTTCTATCAATCACCGATAAATATTAATTTAAAGAAAAAAGCAATTATTCGCAATAATAGGTAATTTACAAAAACAAAATAAAAAAATTAATAAAAGTTTTTTTTTTTTTTTTTTTTGTGGACAAATTGAGGTTTTCGCAATAATTAGGTTTCTGCTTCTTTGATTCCATGTTAATGAATTAAGCATAAACTTTTGCTTGACTGTGTTTCTAAACTTTCGACATCTGTGTACCCCTTTTATACTTCTCGTAACGCTGAGTAAAAATAAATAAAACAAATAACAAAAATAATTAAATAAACAAAATAAGCGTACAAAAATTTTATACAATAAAAATATGTTTTTGCATTTTAGTGAAGAACCAAATTGTCTCCGATTACTTCTGGTTGCATTAGATTTAATATAATTCCTCAGATATATTTTCACTGTTTAGCCGGAAAAATCAGAAGAATATGAGACTTTGAGAAGATAAAAATAAGCGATTGCTAAACTCAAATAAATAAACTATAAAAAAAAAGCAATTTTAAAAGATATGAAAGAAAAAAGTAATATGCTTAATTTATATTTCTTAGTTCAAAAAGTTCAAAGTTTGTAAACTCTCCTGTGTGTACTTTATGTGCAACTGGACAAGAAATGACTGCTGACACATCGACAAATTCCCTGCATTATCTATGTTTCATTGTATTGTTGCGAAATATTGGAGAGCACGTGGCCTTATGACCTAGTGGTCAACAGGCCGGTATTTGATAAATAAATAAATAAGTTCAAAGAAATCATGATTTATAAAAAGTTAAAATGAAAATTAAGCTTCTATGGAACTAATTTTATATTAAAACATATAGAAATATCTATAAAATGCCCCAATATAACTACGTTCGTTTAGGGGAAAAGAATGATCTTCTACCAGCTGATGAAGTATGATTGTTTCGAAATTACGATTTTGGTCGATTTACATTATATTCTGAGCCAAGACCGCCGTTAATCTCTCGTTCCAAACGAAAGATAAAGCAAATTTTAGAACCAGTGCATCCAAGCTTCTTCCGCAGGAAATGTAACTGTACAATGACATCACTTCAGGAAGAAAGATGAGTTTCATTTATTGCCTTTGTGTGTTCACAAAACAAGTCACGCAATTTTTAGTTTTCTTACCAAAAAAAAAAAAAAAATGTTTTCAGGAAGAATTAATAACGAAAGTAAACAGAACAACATGACACTTGGCGTCACAGTGTTTCGCTTGGCGTCGGAAAAAATAGAAACATTGCCAATCAGGCAAGCGAGTGCTCATCATCGACGTCAACGATGACAAAAAGACTCGTGTAGTCAGCAAGGAAGCGGTAACAGCGGCAAATATTGGCAATGAAGAAGCAATCCTGTATATTTACTTTTGTTCTAGGTTCTCGCTGATTAGGCTAATATTAAGTTTGTTAAAATATTCACTTATGCATTCAGACAGAAATTAGTGTATTTGAAAATCTCTTTCCGGAGAATTACATTATGAAAATTTATACAGGAACTTCAGCATTATTCCACCCTCTAATCTTCATCTAACAGCGTAATAAAAAATCAGGCGGATCCGTGTTAATCCCTGAGGGACACCTTTCTTTTTGAACTAAATTAGTTCTCATTGCTGAATTGTTCAGAAAAATATGTCATTTACATCTTCTTTTTAAAAGTAATTATTCTAGAATTCAACATTGCTGCAAGATGCCTTTGACAAAAAAGAAAAAGAACTGGAATAAGTTTATTTCCATGTTTTTTAATCTCGGTTTGAAATTACTTTTCAGACTTCCTTCTTTCGGTATACTTCCAGAAAGATAATTTCTATTAACTTCCGCATGTAGTTACAACTTCTGTGCGCAGTTGCAATTTTTAGTATTATTGGCATTTGTAGAAATCATAGCAGTTTCTTAAGCTCTGCTGACATAGATATTTTACCTAGTTTTACTCGTAAACTACGTGTACATACTATTTAATAAAATTTACAAAAAAAAGGGAGTGAAAACAAATTTAAAAAGAGCATAAGTTATCCATAATTTCAGGAATTTTTTCAGCTTTCTTATACCATCAAAGCCTATTTTTATCCTAAATTAAAGAAAGAAAGAAAAAAAAACATGATAGAATGCTTTGTTTATCGTAAAAATATCGCTAGAAAGCGAAAACGAAATCATGAGTCTATGGTCATCCAGAACTAATTCTCCCTACAAAACTACTATCCCGTTAAACTTAGTGATTTTGATTTTTTTTAAATACTAGAAAGAATTTTCTTGAAATTCAGCTATGCGTTTAGCTTCGCATTCAATGCATATATTTGTTTAAAAATTCCATTATTAAAAGCATTTATAATTAGATAAAAAAATTACTGAAATATGCCAGGAGAGAATGACTTTGATATCGTTTACATAACAAGTAAAAGTTTTTTATTAAAAATATTTTCCATATTTTGATATTATATTGAGCATATTAATCTTTGAGAAGGTATATTTGAATTAAATTTAGAACTTTTTATCCGTTTTTTCGTAAGAAATGTTTTTGGTTGAAAGCGATTGGAGAATCCTTTATCTTTCCTGTAATTTGCAACGCAGAAAAAGCTCACATTTCGATTAGTTATCTAAAACAAAAGAGAGAGAGCCAGATTTACAAATTTGATGGTGGTACACACATCTGGATGAACTTCCTGTTATAGTATTATAAGCTACTTTCTGCAATATGCCAAAATTCAGAGCACAAAATTTATTTCTATTCCAAAATGTGCAAATTAAAAATTAAACAAATATAAATGATGCATTCACGAATAAATGAATTAATTGACTTTCAAGCATTTCAAGGTTTTGTCAATTGAATAGGCCTTATCCAATTATTTTCTAATATTTATAAAAAAATAATGAATTTATAATAAAAAAAATATTCAGATTTTACTTTCTTTTTTTATTATTCACAGAAAAACTCCGCACACTTTCAAACAGTTTTCACCCTAAAATATTGTTGCAAATGCATAACAACGATTTAATCATTTTGTATCACTCTTAATTGATATATATAGGTTTTCCAGAAGTACGTATAGGAATAAGTGCCTGTGTCATTGACAATTTTTTACAGATCGGTTTAAAATTACGAAAGACGTATAGTGGCAACAAATCAAACTAATGCAATTTTATCAGAACACATCAAGACGCATTTTTCATAAGTCATAAATGAATACTCAATATAACTATGAAAAGTTAAACTTAATGAAATAATTAAAATAATTACAAAGTGGTCTCAAAATTTAAGATATTTATCTGGTCGAATAATATGCAAATGCAATTCAAGTTAATAGTAATTACATTAGTTTTGAGAATGAATTTTGTAATAATTTGTAGCAATCAAATCTATTTAATTTTAGAGCATTAAATATTTTTGATTTTACTGTTATTAAGGATGGAAATAATCAATTGGTGAAGACAATGTGCAACATAATCTAATTACAAATTATGGTTACTCCATTTTTGCCGTCGTGAAATTTGTAGGTATATATTTGCACTAAAATTAAAGGACTTAAAACTTAAACCTTTAATTTTAAGACTACTTTTCCGTAAAAATTAAGAAAAAAAAAGGTATGAAAGAAGACTTAATGTATCGTAAATATATCGTTAAAATTAAAGAAAAGTCAAAAATAAATAAAGTAATTAAAAAAAGATTGAAATATAAAATTGTGATGAAAATAGGGTTTTGAGATGGGGATAATGTGTCTGTCGGTCTGTCTGTCACCCCTATAACTTTTAATGGAATTGCCCGATTCATTTTTTTTTTTTTTTTTTTGCATTCGAAAGATTTAGACAAGGACAGTTCCTGTTCATATCTTATTTTCTGATTTGCACAATGTTTTGCTCACTTTTGAACACTTCAAAAAATCTTAACAGTATATACAAAAGGGGAAATATCAAGAAACAATATACTGGCCATAAGATCTAAGTTCCTTTAAACAATTTCCAACCTTACATTACCAGGAGGGCATGTACATTTTTAATCAAATATTTCTTTCTAAAACTCAATTATTTCGTATTTTATTGGCGAATCATCGCATCCTTACTGGAGCTCAAAATTGACGTGCTGACGGACATGCATGTCAACAGTAAAATTGGTAATACAATTTAAATTGTGCAAATTTTGTCTTGTAACGACTTATTGTGTAATATTTATTTGTAATGTGATTTTTTGATGAATTAGATTAATGTTAAAATAATTCTTGATTCGTATATAAATCTGTTAATTTAGTTTTTTGTCTGATTAATGCTATACGACAAATTCAAATGTTTTTATTAATATGCAATAAAACAACTTCTGGGCATGGAAAAAAAATTTTCCATCATATATTTTTTAAGCAAATATGCCCGGTAGGGATGTAAAATTTTTTGACTTTTAAAGCCCTGCATGAAATATTTTTTGATTAAAAAATTTTTTGTTCAACTTAGGAGAAATTTATGGGAGGAGGAAGAGAGAGAGAGAGAGAGAGAGAAATAAATCATAAATTTGATGTTGATGTCTGCGGGAAAGTAGGTTCGCATAGTTCTAGATGGAACTTTAGAACTTTAGAATGTGACTAACCCTCGTGCTTCTTTAAAACGCAATTTGTGTACTCAAAAAGTATTAATTTGTCCATGTTGCGCGCATTAATGTCACACCTGCAACATGCACAAACTATTCATTTTTATTTAATTTTTTTTTCAGAGATTTGAAACTTTGTATTAAAAACGTGACGGTTACTTTCAAAAATATTTTTAAAAAAGCTAAAGGTTACACTACTTTAATTGTGGTGCATATATGGGTTATTCTCACAAGGCAGACAAAGCACATGTCTTTGCCATACGTTCGTTAAAAAATAAAAGTAATAACGGTTAAAAACATTTTTCTTTCTTTGATGTCACACCTGCAACATGCACAAACTATTCATTTTATTTGAGACCAACCCATACAGGCAGTACGAAATGGAAAAATTCTTAAGGCTTATATTTTAAAGAAATATAAAATAATCTAAAATCATTGACATGGCTTGGCACCAGAGCTGACTACTTTTTAAAGATCTGGTGTAAATAATTGATTTTTTTTGTTTTGTACTTCTTTCATTATAATTCTATATAAACTACTAAATTGATTTGACGCAATTATTAACATTTCACATGCATAAAAAAAATTCTTAATAAATCCTGATTTAAAATTTGGTCTCTGCAAAATGCATATGCAAATAAATTGCTTTATATGTGTCATTTTCCTAGTATGAGCACCGTTGTCCTGGTACACATGTTGTGGGAAACAATTTTTTCTGTGCACAACAGTTGTACATTTTCATTGCTAGTGTATAGACTCCAAACAATTACCAAAAAATATATATATTTGCGGCATTTATAGCATCCCTTTTAAAGCAATGTTCTGCCAGTTTTATGAGAATTACACATATACGAGTACTTCCGCAACAGTGGATTCAACAAATAGATTACATCTAATCCTATATATGAACTATATGAACTGTTTCATTATGCAGTTGTCTTTTCAAGAGGTCGTTGTAACAGATAGAGAAACTTGATGTTAGGAAATGAAATGGACATAGGATTTAAAAATAGTTTTAATTGTTCATTATAATATTAAATTGCAGATGAGTGAAAATTACTGCATAAACAAAAATAAGAAATGTTTTTAAAATATTTTAAATTAAAATCAATACTAAATGCAATCTATGCAGCACAAAATATTTATTTTCCTGACTTATACTAATCTCTTGCGTAAATATGACCTAATTAAAAATTAATTATAACAAATTAAAGTCTTTGAATGCCTATCGAACATTAAATTGTAATTCAATTTTTTTCATCATTCTAATTAATTATAATCTACGACACTATTTATTTGCTATATTCTTCATCACCCTGTTTTATTATTTACGGAACATAAATAACTTATGCAAGAAAAAATCAATTAAGAGGATAGGAAGGAAATGTTAAAGGTAATTAATGTGACCTAAAGAGTGGGCCGGGGGGGGGGGGGAAGCTATGGAAAAAAGAAGCTTAATTTGGTTGTTCACTTCTACTTCTTATCTCAAAGTGGATTTCTGGTTTTAGCTGGATTTTTTACCTGTCTGAATTTTTACTGTTTTTAAAGCATTCACAAAGAAATTTGCATGATAATTATTTTAAAACACTGATATAGGCTGGAAATAATCTTTTAAAATATGTAAATTTTATTAGTAGATACATACAATAACCTTGCATGTTGTAAGTGGTATCTATTAAATTTTATGACAAGATACGACTTACAACAAGGTTTAAGTGCAACTTACAGCAAGGTTTAAGGCTACACTGTAAAAAATTCTAGTTCAACGTTTCACCAAAGAAAGTGGAAAAATGGTGAAATTTAGCTGCAACCAACATTTGGGACTAAGTTGAACCATCATAATGGTGTCGTTTCACCATGAATGTGAAACCAGGAACTATGATAGTGGTTCAACATTAGTACGAAATGTTGGCTGAAGCTAAATTTCGCCATTTTTTTCATTTTCATGGTGAAAGGTTGAACTAAAATTTTTTGGAGTGTACAGTGGATACTTAAAATGTCGAAAATTTACCAAAATATCGAATTGGTGTATAAAGTATGCCTACACTGCAAATGCCTACACTGCAAAATATTAATGAATATTAGGAATCAAATTTATTGTCTGTAATACTAAACTTTTAAATATAGAAGTACTTTTATATAGTTATACCCTTTTAAAGGGAAAAAGAAGCCTTTTTCTCAAAATCAAAAATTTACCTCAAAACGTTCAAAGATTCCTCTAACGCCAGTCGTCCCTCCCTCGATGTACTCTGTGTAATAATGTCCGCGGTCGACACTTTGAACAATTGTTGTAAATTTTTTATTTTCTCTGGATATCACGAGCTGTATTGTACCTATTCTGTGCAATAAATACTTTTCTGGAGTGTTTCACATTTTTATCTCAGTTTGCTCATATCCAGGGCCATTTTCTCGATTTTCACCCTTTAAACGTCAATTGCGACCCCGTGTTCCATGGCATTTTTTATTCGTCTTGATGAGTACTGTCATCCCTCTAAGTTTGTCGGCGCATTTCAGATACACCCTGTATATATAGCTTAAATATTCTACAATAAAATGTAAGACATCTGAAAACATTGCCGTTTTTGGCTAAATTTCAATTTTTGTTATCCAATTAATTGGATAAATAAGTTCCTTGGTTTTGATAAACTTTTATTTCCCACGACTGCAGGGTGTCTCAAGTTTATATGAGCATAATATGTAGTAGAAATATCAAAATTTGAAACCTAAAAAGTTTTCTTTCGAATGAGTTTTTATGCAAATTTTACCCACTTCAAGAATGATAACAAAAAATGTCATGTCTTTTGCATAGAACAATGGCAGACTTTATGTTTACACCAGTTCCCAGGGGATATGCCAAAAAATCTATTAATTAATAATTACGGAATGCTCTTTAAACAGCGATTAGGTTTACAACAAATAATTCCAACTGTTCTAAAATATTTTTTTAAAAATATTTCCTCAAAATTTTGGTATATCCTCTAAGCAAGAGTTATTGCTTTATTTTTGTGGTATTTATATTCTATTGACTTAAAACATTTATTTTATTAGTTTTTATTGTTTTCATTATTTATTATTTTTACTTTATAGCATTGATGAAAGAAAAAAAAAATCTATGAAAATTCTACAAATAATATGATGTTTATTAAAATTTGAAGAATCTTCTTTTCTTTTCTTTTTTCTAAAAAATACTAGTTTATTATGAATTTTTAATAGAATTACGTCAAAAAATGCTGTTTTTACTTTTGAACTCAGTTTTCTGAAAAGTTCTTCGAACGGGCTCGATTAGCTTCAGATTATTACCACCACTTATTGCAATTTTGAATTGTTTTCCCTCCTTGGGGCAATCTCATTGGGCAATCTCATTTTGACTTCAAATTACTATTCACACAGATGTTCACTTGACCATAAGTTGCAGTATATGTAGTAGAAGACGTATTTCATTTTTCCTTTATTTCTTGTAGTACTGTTTTTCCCTAACGTATTTTAGTAACACATACACTATTCTAATCGCAGTTTGAATATACATAAATGAGAGTCTAAAACAACTCACTCAATGGTAATGCATTGTAGAAGTGGAAAACAGCATTAAGCCAAAACGAAACGTTTTGTAAAAAAAAAAGTGTCCGAATTACTTCTGTATATAATTCGCGAGATATCATTAAAAATGTCTCTTAAATATGTAGAGTTTAGATTAAAAACAACCTAAATGAGCACACGCAAAAAAATAATTAAAAAGCTAAAAAAAAGACACGCATCAACGGACAAAAGTAATGATTATTGCAACTTATACCGAACGTTAAAAGACACAGCCATGTAATTAATGAGTTGTACATAATTTAATTCACTGTTAGAAATTCCTTCATGAAATTACGGTTAAATAGCCGGCAGCAGTCTGTCCATCTAATTCACCTTGAAATTTACGGTTTAGAGTATGTTTGTATCTTTAGCGGTTCTAAACCATTTCCAATCAGCTTGGTTAAAAAACCATAAATACAAAAGTTTACTGTTTCATAACCATTAAGTAGCACATATGATAACATACTGCAGGCGATGGTAATTAAATATATGTGTGGAATCTTCGAGGCGTAGAAACCACAGCTATTATATTGTGGCGGACGACGTTGTGCGATGATACGGTAGAGCAGGAGGTCTGCCGGAGACGAGGATAGAACCCCAGACCTGCACGGTGGAAAGCCAGTACTTCTATGCTTTGCCAAGAGGTACCTACTGGATGTCCAAGAGTTTGAGAAGTTTTTTTTTCTGAGAAAGATAAAAATGCAATATCAAAAAATAATTAAATGGGATACGTTTTCACAACCAGTTTTTATGACTATGACTAACTTCAACTTCTCTTCATTCCCCCCTACAGATAAAAAAAAGAAGTACACAATATTATGCGATGAACTTCATAATTCTTCGATTCACAACCAAGATGGAGGCCCAATTCTAATTAACTACGAGACCTAGGTGGTGCTCGTAAATTACGGTTTATTCAACGTTCTTTAGGAGAAACACAGAATAAACGATTTTTTTCACCATTTGAGTACCATATTTTCAATGGTTAATCGATTGTTGTAATTAAATATGGTAAAATAACAATAAAATAAATTGTTATTTTTTTACGAAAAATTTTTAACAGTGTTGTTTATATATTTAAGCTCTGCATAGCAACTTGTTTAGTTGAGAAAAATTTACTTGACAAAATTCTTGATTCAACTTTAATTATTATTGCAGCCACATTACAATGTCTATAAATTTTACAGATAATTAACTATAAATATTGAAACTTGCAAATTTGTGGTATCAGGTGTTGAAACTAAAAATGCAATTAGTGATGCATTACAATTTTATAAATCAATTTTCTAAAACGCTTTTTTGACAGCTTTGGATATCAAGAACACAAGTTTTATTCTTAATAAAACTTTGACAACTGTAACCTTTTCAAAAACTAACTCACGTTCAAAATGAAAAGTGGATATAAATATTTTGTCTTGAATATTTACAAGTAAAACACAAATTTCCTATCTTAACAGTCATTAAAAAGTTTTCAGGCAAAGGGATTTGGCAGCTAGTGTGAAAACTCATTAGACACAGCTGAAGGGATTCTCACATTCTAGGAGAATTTTAAAGAGTAAATACATCGTAATCTTTGTATTTTCTTGTCATTTTCGGCTTGTATATTTCGTCGAGCTTTACATTTCAGTGGATAAATTTGAGTAAAACAAGAAAAATGGCGTACCCGCAGTAAATCAGGCGAAAACCTATGCATAGTTTAAAAGACAAAGCCATCACAAATCCTTATCATGAGAACCTGTAAAGAGCATTAATTATTTGCAATATAAAATGTAATTAATGCTTCATTAAGTAAAGAGAAATCATCCGCATCAAATATACATAAAATTTGGAGCACGCCACCCAAATTTTAGGGCATATAAATGCGATATTAACTGCCGAGAGAGAATATTAAAATTTTGTATTGATTCATTTGAGAAATGAAGTTCAAAATGTCAATATGTCATTAAATTACACAAACTTGCGATTATTGTGTCTATTAGTTTTTGATAAATGTTTCTTATCGACTGTTTGATAGTGAATCCGAAAATGACCTTCATTTTTTCGTTCCGTTAAGATTTTGCGGAAATTGCAAATTTGCTGAAAATCGAAATGTTTCTATTTTATAAAATCATAAACTATTTTTCGGAAACATAAATGCAGGTGTTAACTACTGAGATAAAATATTAAAGATTTTATTGATTCACGTAAGAAATAAAGCTCAAAATATATACTATATGTCTTTAAATTACACAAGCCTGCGAAAGTTATATTCAAATAGTTTTCTATAAACTGAATAACAAGGTCAGAGCTATTGTAAGCATATACGTTATTGAATTGAATCATGTCTCATTATGAGTCTTCTAAAGTCCTAAGAAGGAAAGACATTAGATTTAGATGAATAGGGAGATATAATGGGAATATGAATTGTTGGAATTTAAAAAAGAATATTGAATTAGCGCTGATAAAAATATAGAACATTTCACAAAAGATAATATCTTAAACTTAATTTTTTGAGACATTTCTGTCTTGCTTAGGAGGGAAATAGTGTGAGCCAAACTATAGACAGCTACTGCTCTGATAAGATAAATTCAAATGGACGAAGATTGAACATTTCTGTTTGTCAAAATAAGGGTGAGAAAAATCAGTTTGAGAGAGAAGATGCATGTTTGTTACAAATGCAATCCCAGAATAAATTTATGGGAATGTAGACGCCATAAGAAGTGTTCCAGACGGGCTTTGACCTTGGATTGGCGCCTGGGGGCAGATAGTTTTTTTTTTTTGTTTTTGTTAAGTGTTCAACTTGTGATGTGTGCTTCAGAATAAATATTATATTCGAACGGAACGGATGTCTTGTCTGTTTTTCCCCATACACCACGCATCGGGTAGATGCAGCCTGCATTTTTTGATCTAAGAAATTTTACTTAGAATATGTGTTGTGTTCTCAACATAATGGTACCCTCGGCGGGACTTGGTGTATTGGATTTGATTTAATAAGTTGCTTAGAGCTTTGAAGTAATTATTTTTAGAACTGATTGTAAATTGTGAACATTTGGAAATTTCAATATGGAGCTGAATTCTTTGAAATTGAAACGTAAAGGATTGAGAACCGCTTTCACACTCTGTGCTAAGAAGATTGAAGCGGTGTTGTTGAAGGAGGCCAGCGAGCCTACTTCGTGTTTGGTCAAGAAGGCGCAAATAATGGATAAATTTCAACGCCTGGACGAGTGTCAAACTGAAATCTTTGAACTGTTGTTAGCGCACGAAGATGGCGAAAGCCAATTTGAGAAAGATTTGGAAGAAACGGAGGAGTATAGAGACACATACTTAGAACTTTGTACTCAAATTGATGCCCGAGTGCAACCGGCTATTGAACCAGGATGTGCACCTTTACGAAAGTTTAAATTGCCAACGATTGAACTAAAGAAATTTAATGGTGAACCAAAAGATTTTTTGGCATTTTGGAGTCAATTTAAGAAAATTCATGAAGTTGACTCCATTGCTGACGAAGACAAATTTCAGTATCTTCTGCAATCAGTGGAAGTGAAATCGAAAGCGGAACGTTTGGTTCTAAGTTTTCCAGCTACGGCGGCGAACTATCCGAAAGTTATAGAACAATTGAAAGATCGCTTTGGTAGGGATGATTTGCTGGTGCAAATATACTTGCGAGATATGCTAAATCTCGTAATGAAAAATGCCACGAAAGGACGAGTCAAGACTGACTTAACGTCACTTTATGATGAATTGGTGGGGAAGCTACGAGCGTTAGAGAGCCTGGGACGAACTCAAGAAAAATATGGTGATTTCCTCATTCCATTAGTAGAAAGTTGTCTTCCCGAGGATGTGTTACTCGCGTGGGAACGGAGTAGAAATCAAGAATGTTCGGATACCAAGAACTCTCGTTCCTTGGAACATTTAATGAATTTTATTCGCAAAGAAGTGCAAGGTGAAGAGATGATGTTGCTTGCACGAAGTGGATTTACGCCAAAAGAATCCCACTTTAATTTTAAAAGGGATAGTCCTCTTGTTAATAAGGTAAATCGGGATTTTGCTACTGCTTCTGCCCTCATTAGCCTGGATCCAGGTAAGCGATTTCAGAACTGTATATTTTGTGAAAAAACCATCCTAGTGAAAAGTGCTTTGCTGCTATTAAAATGTCATTAGATGATAAACGTAAGGTTTTAATTAAGAAAGGTGCATGTTTTTCTTGCTTGAAAAAGGCTAGTCATTTAAGTAAAGTCTGTAATTTTAAACATAAGTTAAATTGTTCACTGTGTAATAATAATTCTCATTTTGAAATAATGTGTCCGAAACAAGAAAAAGAGATTATTTGTAGAGCAGAGAATTCCCTCTCTAATTGCTGCAGAAGCGAATGTGTGTTTTTACAAACACTTTGTGTGGTCTTTCGGTGTCAAGGTCACGAGAAAAGGATCCGAGCGCTGTACGATTCCGCTAGCCAGAGCAGTTACATCAGCGAAAGGCTAATAAATCTATTCAACTTATCTCCTCTTAGAAGTGAAACAGTGATTCATGCGTTGTTTGGGGGGGGGGGGGGGGAGGAAACGAAACCGAAGGAACATGAAGTGTTTGCTATTGAAGTGAGCGATTTAAATAGGACTTATTCTTGTTGTTTTGAAGTTCTTTCAGAAAGAAAAATATGCGGATTCATTCCTAAAATAGATGATAAGAAAGTTTTGATTGATTTAAAGAAAAGAAAAATAACTTTGTCAGATTCGTTTTGTGATTCAACGGAAATCGATCTTTTAATTGGGGCTGATGTAATTGGAAAATTATTAACAGAAAATGTAGTAGAATTGGATTCCGGCCTAACAGCCGTGGAAAGTAAGCTGGGTCGGACGGTAATAGGAAAACACAATTTTCGCGGAAAGGATAATTTTATGACAACTGTGTCTATGCATGTGGGGAAAAATCCTCTACATGAATTATGGGAACTTGAGGTTTTAGGGATATCTGACCCAACTGGGACAGATAAAAATAAGGATTATTTAAATGATTATGAAGAAAAAATGAAAATTCTTCCTTGTGGGAGATACGAAGTTGAGCTTCCATGGAGATATGATTCTATGAATTTGCATGATAATATGGAATTGACTTGGAAGAGACATGAAAAAATGATTAATAAGTTAAAGTGTGGCAATTATTTTGGTGATTATGAGAAGGTATTCACAGAATGGGAAGAAATGGGTGTAGTTGAAAAAGTGCCTAAAAACGAATTGAGTAATAAATGTCATTATTTACCACATAGACCGGTATTGAAATTAAATAGCGAAACAACGAAAACTCGACCAGTATTTGATGCTTCTGCCTCTCACAGAGGGAAACTCTCTTTAAATGAATGTTTGTATAAAGGAATTAATTTACTAGAGATGATGCCCGATATTCTTGATCATTTTAGAGCTTTTCCAATCGGTATAAGTGCTGATATTGAAAAGGCATTTTTGATGCTGTCTGTTGCTCCTAAAGACAGAGATTTTCTAAGATTCTTTTTCCCAAGCTCAGGAGGGCAAGAAATTTATAGACATTGTCGTGTGGTGTTTGGAGTTTGTTCAAGCCCTTACCTTCTGAACGCATCTTTAATGCATCTTTTAGAGAATTGCCCTGTGGAATGTAATGAAATTGCTCAAAAATTAAAAGGTTCTTTCTATGTTGATAATCTGGTATCTGGAGTTTTTAATGTTAATGAGTTAGAGCAATTTATTTCACAAGCAAAAAATATTATGTCCAAAGGTTGTTTTAATTTGCGTGGTTTTGAGAGCAATGTTGTTTGTGAAAATGTTGACAAACATTGCGGTAGTACTTCCGTCTTAGGGATAATATGGGATTTGGATAATGATATTTTGAGTTGTTGTATATATTTAGAACCGGTAATATGTGAATTGAAAATAACAAAAAGAGTAATTCTGTCTATTGTACAACGAATTTTTGATCCTATTGGATTATTAGCTCCAACAACATTGCTCCCGAAGCTACTATTACAAAATTTGTGGAAAATGAAAATGTCTTGGGATTCTGAGTTACCCCCTAATATAACAAGTGAATTTTTGAAATGGTATAGCGAAATTTTTGTATTGAAAGATGTTACTTTGCCTCGCTACATGTATATAAATTCATCTTCTGAACTGCATATTTTTGTGGATGCTTGCAAAGGGGCATACGCTGCGTGTGTCTTTGTCAGATCAATAGTTGATGACGAAGTAAAGGTCGTTCTCGTTAGAGGCAAAAGCTAGGGTAACTCCACTCAAAACTCTCAGTTTTCCACGTTTGGAGTTGATGGCCTGTAACATTGGTGCTAGACTTCTGAATTCTATTATGAAAGCTCTTGATTTCTCGGAACATAAGGTCACTTTTTGGTCTGACTCCACTACAGCCCTTTGGTGGATAAAGGAGTCGGGAAATGGGTCAGTTTTTGTGACCAACAGGGTTAAGGAAATACGAAATTTGACCAAAACTGAATCATGGAAATATATTCCTGGGAATATGAATGTTGCAGATCTATTGTCACGTGGATGTTCCCCTCAAAAAATGCTTAATTCTAGATGGTGGGAGGGGCCTTCTTGGCTCAGAGAAAATCCTGAGAATTTGTGGTCAGCCTGCCGATGTAGACTTAGAGAGGAAAAGGACTAAAGTTGTGAATGTTGATCTGGCAAAGGACAAACCCGTTTGGATTTTAAACAATTTTGCTAGTTAAATGTTCTATGATAAAAGTGTTTGCATGGGTTTTAAGATTTGTAAATAATAGTAGAAAATCTTGTGTTATATGTACAAATGTGAAACTTTCTTTGTCTGAAATTGTAAATGCAGAAAAATATCTGACTAGAGTAGCTCAAATGTGTTTTTTGCCTGAGCCAAAGCTTTTAAAATTTGTTACATTTAAAGATGATGATGAGAATTTAAGAGTGCAAACTAAGATAACTAATCGAGCTGATGAGAAGCCATTTTTGTATCCTGTACTATTGCCAGATAAATGTCAATTTACTAAATTATTGATCCGTTCTGTACATGTAAAAAATAATCATGCTGGAACTCAAATGATGCAAACCCTAACCCGAGAAGACTTTTGGATAATTAAGGACAGAAAAAATATTAAGAACGTCGTGTATAATTGTGTGACATGTAAGAGATTTAAAGCTAGAGCCATGAATAGTGAACCAATACCTTTACCACCAGACCGAGTATCAGATTGCGTAGCTTTTGAAATTATGGGATTGGATTTGGCGGGGCCTTTAATTCTTAAAACAGGGGAGAAGGTGTGGATTGCACTATTTACTTGTGCAGTCTTCCGCGCCATACATCTTGAATTGGTTAATTCTTTAACTACAGATGCCTTTTTGTTGGCTCTTCGGCGTTTTATTGCCAGGCGTGGAAGACCCTCCACCATTTACTGTGATAACGGAAAAATCTTCTAAAGTCCTAAGAAGGAAAGACATTAGATTTAGATGAATAGGGAGATATAATGGGAATATGAATTGTTGGAATTTAAAAAAGAATATTGAATTAGCGCTGATAAAAATATAGAACATTTCACAAAAGATAATATTTTAAAACTTAATTTTTTGAGACATTTCTGTCTTGCTTAGGAGGGAAATAGTGTGAGCCAAACTATAGACAGCTACTGCTCTGATAAGATAAATTCAAATGGACGAAGATTGAACATTTCTGTTTGTCAAAATAAGGGGGGAAAAAAAATCAGTTTGAGAGAGAAGATGCATGTTTGTTACAAATGCAATCCCAAAATTTAAATTTATGGGAATGTAGACGCCATAAGAAGTGTTCCAGACGGGCTTTGACCTTGGATTGGCGCCTGGGGGCAGATATTTTTTTTTTTTTGTTTTTGTTAAGTGTTCAACTTGTGATGTGTGCTTCAGAATAAATATTATAT
This sequence comes from Octonoba sinensis, assembly GCA_038502835.1. Taxonomy (NCBI): domain Eukaryota; kingdom Metazoa; phylum Arthropoda; class Arachnida; order Araneae; family Uloboridae; genus Octonoba; species Octonoba sinensis. Next base: position 6,130,960 of record CM076606.1, on the reverse strand, counting down.
TCGAACGGAACGGATGTCTTGTCTGTTTTTCCCCATACACCACGCATCGGGTAGATGCAGCCTGCTTTTTTGATCTAAGAAATTTTACTTAGAATATGTGTTGTGTTCTCAACATAATGGTACCCTCGGCGGGACTTGGTGTATTGGATTTGATTTAATAAGTTGCTTAGAGCTTTGAAGTAATTATTTTTAGAACTGATTGTAAATTGTGAACATTTGGAAATTTCAATATGGAGCTGAATTCTTTGAAATTGAAACGTAAAGGATTGAGAACCGCTTTCACACTCTGTGCTAAGAAGATTGAAGCGGTGTTGTTGAAGGAGGCCAGCGAGCCTACTTCGTGTTTGGCCCAAGAAGGCGCAAATAATGGATAAATTTCAACGCCTGGACGAGTGTCAAACTGAAATCTTTGAACTGTTGTTAGCGCACGAAGATGGCGAAAGCCAATTTGAGAAAGATTTGGAAGAAACGGAGGAGTATAGAGACACATACTTAGAACTTTGTACTCAAATTGATGCCCGAGTGCAACCGGCTATTGAACCAGGATGTGCACCTTTACGAAAGTTTAAATTGCCAACGATTGAACTAAAGAAATTTAATGGTGAACCAAAAGATTTTTTGGCATTTTGGAGTCAATTTAAGAAAATTCATGAAGTTGACTCCATTGCTGACGAAGACAAATTTCAGTATCTTCTGCAATCAGTGGAAGTGAAATCGAAAGCGGAACGTTTGGTTCTAAGTTTTTTCCCGCTACGGCGGCGAACTATCCGAAAGTTATAGAACAATTGAAAGATCGCTTTGGTAGGGATGATTTGCTGGTGCAAATATACTTGCGAGATATGCTAAATCTCGTAATGAAAAATGCCACGAAAGGACGAGTCAAGACTGACTTAACGTCACTTTATGATGAATTGGTGGGGAAGCTACGAGCGTTAGAGAGCCTGGGACGAACTCAAGAAAAATATGGTGATTTCCTCATTCCATTAGTAGAAAGTTGTCTTCCCGAGGATGTGTTACTCGCGTGGGAACGGAGTAGAAATCAAGAATGTTCGGATACCAAGAACTCTCGTTCCTTGGAACATTTAATGAATTTTATTCGCAAAGAAGTGCAAGGGGAAGAGATGATGTTGCTTGCACGAAGTGGATTTACGCCAAAAGAATCCCACTTTAATTTTAAAAGGGATAGTCCTCTTGTTAATAAGGTAAATCGGGATTTTGCTACTGCTTCCCCCATTAGCCTGGATCCAGGTAAGCGATTTCAGAACTGTATATTTTGTGAAAAAACCATCCTAGTGAAAAGTGCTTTGCTGCTATTAAAATGTCATTAGATGATAAACGTAAGGTTTTAATTAAGAAAGGTGCATGTTTTTCTTGCTTGAAAAAGGCTAGTCATTTAAGTAAAGTCTGTAATTTTAAACATAAGTTAAATTGTTCACTGTGTAATAATAATTCTCATTTTGAAATAATGTGTCCGAAACAAGAAAAAGAGATTATTTGTAGAGCAGAGAATTCCCTCTCTAATTGCTGCAGAAGCGAATGTGTGTTTTTACAAACACTTTGTGTGGTCTTTCGGTGTCAAGGTCACGAGAAAAGGATCCGAGCGCTGTACGATTCCGCTAGCCAGAGCAGTTACATCAGCGAAAGGCTAATAAATCTATTCAACTTATCTCCTCTTAGAAGTGAAACAGTGATTCATGCGTTGTTTGGGGGGGGGGGGGGAGGAAACGAAACCGAAGGAACATGGAGTGTTTGCTATTGAAGTGAGCGATTTAAATAGGACTTATTCTTGTTGTTTTGAAGTTCTTTCAGAAAGAAAAATATGCGGATTCATTCCTAAAATAGATGATAAGAAAGTTTTGATTGATTTAAAGAAAAGAAAAATAACTTTGTCAGATTCGTTTTGTGATTCAACGGAAATCGATCTTTTAATTGGGGCTGATGTAATTGGAAAATTATTAACAGAAAATGTAGTAGAATTGGATTCCGGCCTAACAGCCGTGGAAAGTAAGCTGGGTCGGACGGTAATAGGAAAACACAATTTTCGCGGAAAGGATAATTTTATGACAACTGTGTCTATGCATGTGGGGAAAAATCCTCTACATGAATTATGGGAACTTGAGGTTTTAGGGATATCTGACCCAACTGGGACAGATAAAAATAAGGATTATTTAAATGATTATGAAGAAAAAATGAAAATTCTTCCTTGTGGGAGATACGAAGTTGAGCTTCCATGGAGATATGATTCTATGAATTTGCATGATAATATGGAATTGACTTGGAAGAGACATGAAAAAATGATTAATAAGTTAAAGTGTGGCAATTATTTTGGTGATTATGAGAAGGTATTCACAGAATGGGAAGAAATGGGTGTAGTTGAAAAAGTGCCTAAAAACGAATTGAGTAATAAATGTCATTATTTACCACATAGACCGGTATTGAAATTAAATAGCGAAACAACGAAAACTCGACCAGTATTTGATGCTTCTGCCTCTCACAGAGGGAAACTCTCTTTAAATGAATGTTTGTATAAAGGAATTAATTTACTAGAGATGATGCCCGATATTCTTGATCATTTTAGAGCTTTTCCAATCGGTATAAGTGCTGATATTGAAAAGGCATTTTTGATGCTGTCTGTTGCTCCTAAAGACAGAGATTTTCTAAGATTCTTTTTCCCAAGCTCAGGAGGGCAAGAAATTTATAGACATTGTCGTGTGGTGTTTGGAGTTTGTTCAAGCCCTTACCTTCTGAACGCATCTTTAATGCATCTTTTAGAGAATTGCCCTGTGGAATGTAATGAAATTGCTCAAAAATTAAAAGGTTCTTTCTATGTTGATAATCTGGTATCTGGAGTTTTTAATGTTAATGAGTTAGAGCAATTTATTTCACAAGCAAAAAATATTATGTCCAAAGGTTGTTTTAATTTGCGTGGTTTTGAGAGCAATGTTGTTTGTGAAAATGTTGACAAACATTGCGGTAGTACTTCCGTCTTAGGGATAATATGGGATTTGGATAATGATATTTTGAGTTGTTGTATATATTTAGAACCGGTAATATGTGAATTGAAAATAACAAAAAGAGTAATTCTGTCTATTGTACAACGAATTTTTGATCCTATTGGATTATTAGCTCCAACAACATTGCTCCCGAAGCTACTATTACAAAATTTGTGGAAAATGAAAATGTCTTGGGATTCTGAGTTACCCCCTAATATAACAAGTGAATTTTTGAAATGGTATAGCGAAATTTTTGTATTGAAAGATGTTACTTTGCCTCGCTACATGTATATAAATTCATCTTCTGAACTGCATATTTTTGTGGATGCTTGCAAAGGGGCATACGCTGCGTGTGTCTTTGTCAGATCAATAGTTGATGACGAAGTAAAGGTCGTTCTCGTTAGAGGCAAAAGCTAGGGTAACTCCACTCAAAACTCTCAGTTTTCCACGTTTGGAGTTGATGGCCTGTAACATTGGTGCTAGACTTCTGAATTCTATTATGAAAGCTCTTGATTTCTCGGAACATAAGGTCACTTTTTGGTCTGACTCCACTACAGCCCTTTGGTGGATAAAGGAGTCGGGAAATGGGTCAGTTTTTGTGACCAACAGGGTTAAGGAAATACGAAATTTGACCAAAACTGAATCATGGAAATATATTCCTGGGAATATGAATGTTGCAGATCTATTGTCACGTGGATGTTCCCCTCAAAAAATGCTTAATTCTAGATGGTGGGAGGGGCCTTCTTGGCTCAGAGAAAATCCTGAGAATTTGTGGTCAGCCTGCCGATGTAGACTTAGAGAGGAAAAGGACTAAAGTTGTGAATGTTGATCTGGCAAAGGACAAACCCGTTTGGATTTTAAACAATTTTGCTAGTTAAATGTTCTATGATAAAAGTGTTTGCATGGGTTTTAAGATTTGTAAATAATAGTAGAAAATCTTGTGTTATATGTACAAATGTGAAACTTTCTTTGTCTGAAATTGTAAATGCAGAAAAATATCTGACTAGAGTAGCTCAAATGTGTTTTTTGCCTGAGCCAAAGCTTTTAAAATTTGTTACATTTAAAGATGATGATGAGAATTTAAGAGTGCAAACTAAGATAACTAATCGAGCTGATGAGAAGCCATTTTTGTATCCTGTACTATTGCCAGATAAATGTCAATTTACTAAATTATTGATCCGTTCTGTACATGTAAAAAATAATCATGCTGGAACTCAAATGATGCAAACCCTAACCCGAGAAGACTTTTGGATAATTAAGGACAGAAAAAATATTAAGAACGTCGTGTATAATTGTGTGACATGTAAGAGATTTAAAGCTAGAGCCATGAATAGTGAACCAATACCTTTACCACCAGACCGAGTATCAGATTGCGTAGCTTTTGAAATTATGGGATTGGATTTGGCGGGGCCTTTAATTCTTAAAACAGGGGAGAAGGTGTGGATTGCACTATTTACTTGTGCAGTCTTCCGCGCCATACATCTTGAATTGGTTAATTCTTTAACTACAGATGCCTTTTTGTTGGCTCTTCGGCGTTTTATTGCCAGGCGTGGAAGACCCTCCACCATTTACTGTGATAACGGAAAAAATTTCAGGGGAGCTTTTAATGATTTTTCAAGTCTAGATTGGGATAGTATTACAAAAGAAACTCCAATGCGCAAAATACGTTGGAAATTTATCCCACCCACCGCAGCCTGGTGGGGAGGCTGGTGGGAAAGGTTGGTTCGCATAATCAAGGAATTGTTAAGACGTACTCTTGGTAAATCTGTATTAACTCAAGAAGAATTAAGTACTGTAATTTGTGATTGTGAGAATGTAATTAATAGCAGGCCGTTAACCTATGTTTCAGAGAATCCACAGGAATTGGTTCCTCTTACACCCACCATGTTTCTAAGAGAAAATCACTGTTCCGGGGTAATAGATATTGATGAAATAGATTCTCAGAAGTTATCAAAAAGAATGAAGTATCGAAACAAACTTTTTAATGAGCTGAGGAAACGGTTCAGAAAAGAATACCTAGGCGAACTTGTTCAGAGGTATAATGAAAGACCTTCGCGTGAGCCGAGAATTAATGAAATAGTGTTAATTGGGGATGATAGTAACAAACGGTTGTTTTGGCCGATAGCAAGAATAATTGAGCTGATCCCAGGAAGGGATGGGAAAATTCGAACTGTAAAACTCAAAATGCAGAATGGAACAGTGCCTCGACCGGTACAGCGAATTTACCCGTTAGAAATTCAACCAAGTGAAACTTGTGTTATTGAGGACAAAGCGGTGAAGGAGGAATCTGATCTTGAGGGAGCCTCTGATGTTAAGATTTCAGATGATGTAATATTAAAAAGATTTACCTCTTCTGGAAGGTGCGTTAAGGCACCGAAAATATTAGGTTTATTTAATTATGAGTGTTGTGAATTTGAGACTCTCCCCAAGTCTCAAAGGGGGGAGGATGTTACAAATGCAATCCCAGAATAAATTTATGGGAATGTAGACACCATAAGAAGTGTTCCAGACGGGCTTTGACCTTCGATTGTCACCTTTGGGCAGATGGTTTTTTTTTTTTTGTTTTTGTTAAGTGTTCAACTTGTGATGTGTGCTTCAGAATAAATATTATATTCGAACGGAACGGATGTCTTGTCTGTTTTTCCCCATACACCACGCATCGGGTAGATGCAGCCTGCATTTTTTGATCTAAGAAATTTTACTTAGAATATGTGTTGTGTTCTCAACAATGTTGATATAGTTGCTATGTTATTGCACATTTGGCTATCAATATAGTCCTGGAGCTATTTGATTGGAATGTACTTGTGCAAAGTCACTTCTTTTTCAAAATATTTACAACGTCAAAAATTACCTTACGTTCTTTAAAATGTATCACGTTGTGTTTCTGACCACAGTGGATTGAAAACAACATTCAATTATAAAAGCACAAACAAGCTACATTGGAAAACACGCCCGTAGTATGGACGATTCAACTTTAAAATAGTGAAGGTTGTGAGATCTTCTAGCCAATAACGTGCTGCGAGGTTAACCCAAATCACCACCAGTATTTGGGACATGTGTACGTATATATTTAAACTTTCAATTTTTAGCCTACTTTTCTCTAAAAGTTTTTAAAAAAAAGTAGGAAAGAAGGCCTTAATGTCTTCCCCTTTTTACTACTTGCTCTTCTCAGGAACAAATGGACTTTCTCAAGGTCATATCCACACTGCATGTAACAGGTCATAAAACCCTGGGCAAGAGAGCAGTTAATTCGTTAAATTTAAAAATTGAAAAAAAGGAATCTACTCATAAACAAAAAGAAAAATATTTATGTAAATGCTCTTTCAGGTGAACAAGACGAATTTTATTTCCATATAAAAAATGAAATGTGTGCGACTATTTGTTTTAGAATTGACTTTCTTAGTAATAGTTTTTCCGATTAGTGCATAATTTAATCCCTTAAGGAATGCGTGGTATCATTGCCTGCTCATAATGGGCTAGGTAAACAAATGCCCCCCGCGGGATTGAAAAAGACTATTGTTGTAAACACACGGTTTGAGTGAAGTTTTATCGTTGAAATTGCGATGCAACCAGCCTCATCATTTTCCCTAACGATAAACGTCACAAGAAAACGCAGGCGGGTATTCACTTTTTACGATGCAGACATCACTTAAGGGATTGCATCTTTCAAAGATATCATGTCATGATTTAGAATAAAGCAAATGGCTTTTGTTTTGAGCTCCAAGGAATACGGAGATTGCTTACAATATAAATTTTCAAAGGAATATTCTGTTAAAATTGGGTCGATGTTTAATTTTGAGTACATGTTTGGACGCGTATAAAATGCGAGAGAAAGTTTTTAACATTTTTATAGTATCAGTTTTATACAAGTTAGAAATTATATCCAGGTATTTATTAAATTTGTTGATACTGAAGTGTAATTTAGTTTCTTGTTATTAGTAGAGGTTACATCATTCGATTCGAAAAATGATTGGGTTTAAGAATGAAAAGTTATGCGTTTGAGTTTTTTAAATTTGGAGTTGAGTGAAAGGAACACTGTTGATTTGTGTGAGAAAAAAAATTGGAGAAAGTATTCTTTGCTTAGATCTTTAAAATTTAGACAGAGCTACAGTACTTTCCTCTTTGTTTTGGGAGTGACTGAGGAGTAAGAGATCATGTGAAGCCAACAGTCTAGTTTAATCCAATTGGCTTCTATGCTTTGAAGCTGGTCAGCTGTAAGTATGCTCCCCGCTCCTCCTTTTTACAAAGATTGAGTTTTCAGGCTAGGTACACGAGCACGGCCTGATCCTAATCATTTTATGTCGGCTCCGCCCAACTGCAGTCTCTAGTTCTCTTATGTCTATGGCTCATTCTGAACTGCCTGCATTATTAAACCATTTTAGATAATTAGTAAACTATTTTAGATATCAGAAGGAAAAATTTATAAGTGAGTATTAAATGCTTTCTCTTGCAAATACATTCATGTCTTTCATATGATTGCTCTCAGTAAATTAAGTCCAAATTATCCTTGCTTATTCAATTAGTGTTTTTTATACAGTTTGATTCCCCTAACGTATGTTTTGAACCATGGCGTAAGTATAAAATAAAAAAATTGTTTTCAGTTCTATTTTTGAAAATGTGTATAATATTTTTAAAAATGTAAAAAATAAGAAAGTCCCCCCCCCCCCCACAGGGATGCCTGCCCACAACTGGTTTCCTTTCCCTTCGCCCGTAAGGAAATCCGTGTCACAGCACGAAAAATCCATGCAATCAATGTATAATTATCGCAAAAAAAGTTACTACGCATCACAAATTTGCAAAAAAAAAATCATACACGTGTTTTGAAATTACAAAGAAACCCCCATCTCAACGGAAAAGAAACTCACATGCATATGAGGAAAAAATCAGTAAGTTTTGCATTTTGCTCAGTTCTTTTACTTCGCAAAAAAAAGGGGGGGGGGCGGTCCTCGTAACCTCAAAACACATATCTGCAATGGTTTGAAAACTTTGTGCTTACGTTGTTTTTATCTCTTATACTGGTACCAAGAAAAGACAAAAATATATTATTGTTATCGCTGTTGTGTACTAGATAATTGCTATACTTATTCCCAACATTAGCAAAATTTTTGCCATTACATTTAAGTCATAGCATAATCAACAATAGATAATAATTTGTTATATATATTTGCGAAATATTCGGCTTCACTCACACCACGTGTGAATTTTTATTTTCAACACCTTATACCACTAATTTGCAAGTTTCAACCTTTAGAGTTTACATTATTTATTGTTTTGTGGATGCAATAATAATTAGAGTTAAATCAAAAATTTTTTTGTCAAGTAATTTTTCTCATGTAAAAAAGTCGTTATGTACGACGGCAGCGAGAATTTCATTGCGCATCATTGGTTCTTATTGGTCGTAGTATGTAATTACGCCCTGGTATTGTCTAATTAACAAGCGACGTTTTTACGTTTTTCATTGCGTCATTCAAATTGACCAATTGCGTCACTCAGAAGCCCGCGATTGGTTGATTGAACTGTGATGTCACTTATGCTTTGCTGTTAGTTTGATAGCCCCAGAAACAGTCTATTACGACACACGCTAGCTGTCGTTTTCGCCGGTGGTGTAAATCCACCCTTCGAAAGTTATTACTAATAAACACGATCAGTTTTTATCAGCATCTGTGACTTTTCTATAATTTCACATAAACGACTTTTCATATTATTTTCTATTTTCATATTAATAAAGGCAACAGTTTATTAATAATACATGTTCAAATTCAGTACTTGTGTAATACATTTTTATCAGAGTACTAAAGGATCTTAATTTTTAATCTTCATGACAACCCAAAAAATCTTTACAGTTGAGTACAAATCTTCTCAGAAGCATACACTTAACCCACGCATTCAAATTATTTAATATGGTTTATTCTTCCAAATAAATTACTTTTATAAGAAAACTGTTTCTTTCTTGAAACACCATTCTTGGAATATTTAAACCTTTTTGTGATATTATTCCATTAAAATAAAAGATTTATAGAGCGAACAAAATTGCCAAACGGCATTATTTCATGAAAGAACATTTTTTTCTTCAAGACTTTTTCTACAAATTATGTTCTTTTTATTTGATATTTTACTTCCAAAGACGACATTCTGATACATTAGTTAAAAATAAAATCGAGAATTGAACTCTTTTCAACAACATCTGACGCTTCATTTAGGATTAAATAATTCAGGTATTTGATATTTTCTTCTAAGCATATTTCACTAAACTGATTAGATCTTGCATATTAACAAAAAGGGGCAAGATTTTAAAAAAGATCAATATTTAAAAGGCAAAAGTTGAACAGATGTGCAACGCACAGTAAACTTGCATAAAGGTTGAGAGTTGTTTTGTTTGATTGGTTTCTAATTTCATACTTGCTGCTTCTTCGCATCATGGCTGCTCATACGAAGTAAAGGAAAGGAAATACATACGAGAAAATTTCTCACTCAAATTTCAATCTAAATTTACAGCTCAATCACCTAATAATTAAATTTAACCAGTGTTCTCGATACATTCGTACGTAAGTACATACTGTATAATCATACATCAGTATTAATGCAATTTCAAAAACTAACGTTCGAAAAAAATGCGTTTTTCATTTTTTTTTTTTTTTTTTTTTTGAGGTTATTCGGACAGCGGTAAGGAATTTAAAAAAAAATAAAGTAATAAAAAATTAAAAATGTGTCTAAAATGCGGTGGCATTACAGCAAACACTTACCACCCTATTACTGTTTTAATTTCAAAAAATACAAAATTTGGAGAGGTACCTTTTTATGTAATTCACTAAAAAAAAGCTTTATTGCTTACATTTAGCTCTAGGTAGAAGACGAAAAAAATAAAATTAGAATTTCAAAAATATTGGTGTAATAAATACAGAGATATAAAGTCAAGTTTCCGCAGTATTAAGAATTAAATTTCGAAAAAAAAAAAAAAAAGAAGCTATTTTTCGGCTGCTTTAATTCACATGCAGGCAAGCGCTAGCAGCATAAAAAAAATAGATCGTTGTGGCAGGGAAAAAGAATGTTCTTAGTTAATTTGACGTGATGATACTATTCATAAATTTGCGAATTGGTTTTATGTACATGGCTTATCTAGAAAGAACAAAATAGCTAGAAGGTCCAAAAGATTAAATCGTTTTGTAATACTCATTAGCTTAACTTATAAGTTGATGAAAAGGTTTGTGAAAGAAATTAGCCCCCGTAACAGGTAATGGGCGCATCCACTTCCGCCTATTAACGGGATGTTTATCTTTCCATCTAATCGGTAGTAGAACAGTAATCGAATTTGTAAGGAAAAAAATGTTTACTGTTATCGCTCCCCTTACATTCTCTATAATATAAAAGACTAGCTGATTCCCCGCAGAACATCGGTGTGATATAAGTTCAGCAATCAAACTGGAGAATGATCGCTCGATGTAAACAAACTGAGGCTTTGCCACAGCAAAGAATCGAAAATTTAAAATTGATTTATGAATGGAAATACTTTAAGGAAAGAAAAATTAATGTTTAAGTTCGTAAGTTACGCTAATAAATACAAATACTATGTTACTTTTCTGTGCTAATTATTACACAAATTTCTTAAATATGATAGTTCGTTTCTCGCGTGATGTCAGTATCGCACCGCAAAATTTAATCGTAACTGCTCCACGTTAAATGAAATTTTAAAATCGTAAGAAACGCTCTATAATTCGAAAGGCTTAAGAAAAGATTGCTATATAGAAACACGAGTATGATCGCTCGATATAAACAAACTAATATGTTGCCACTTTAAAGATTTGGAAATAAACTTGAGATATGAGTAGAAATACGAAATAAGAAATAAATTAATAAAAATAGCTAAAGTTACTTCTGGTGAAATTCTGAATCCGACAGGTATTTTCTGTACGTTCCATGATTCACGCGTTTGCTCATTTTAAACATACGCGAACACAAAGTTATATTAATATAGATATGCGACTTTAAATATTTAAAACAACACTCGTCTAAACTTTTTTTTCTGTAGCAGTTAAATTGACATCTACTTTCTTTCAGAAACATTTCAATTTACCGAATTCTGTAACATCGAACAATGTTTGAAAAAAATAAAGAAAAGTTCAAGCTCCTTTAACAGATACAGACTACTCATTCCTTATTTAGAAAGAATTGATCCACGAAGATTCTTCACGGTGGGAAGCAAATAAAACATCACTGTAGAAGCAAATTCCACTTGTCACAGAGAATTTATTAGATTTAAACTCTACAATTTTTTTCATCGCTTTACTTTTTGAAACCAACTCAGGAGAGCGCATTCGTGCTTACAAAATACGTTTTTAGCTCTTGGAAACAATCCAATCCATTCCGTGTGTAATATTTAATTAACGCAGTCAGACGTCCTCTGCTAATTAAATATTTACACATCAGACATTGCAGGTAAATATTTCAATAGCAGAAAAAAAAAAGTTTTCCTATTTAACAAATACGTTGCGTTTCTTTTGTGGTACGAAGCGACATTATTTCTGGCGTCTTATTGTTACCTTTAAATATTTTTTATGTATTTAGTGTCATGTTTCAATACTTAGTTAATTAAATTCATTTAGAGATAGCTTTTATTTCTTGTAATAACATTTTTATTTTCTATATTATTAAAAGTTAAGAGTAAAGCGAATAAATTTATTCGTATTCCTTTATATTTAGCTTTTATAGTTGCGTTTTGACTTTTTACAATTTTCCATTAGGGAAAGGCGACAGGCGTTCAATTTTTTAATCATACTTCGTTTTATTTGAATGTTCGGAAGAAAACGCTATTGATTAAAGAAATAAAACAGCATAATGAAAAGAAAAAAAATGTTGTAAAGAATCCTAAAAGTAAAACACTACATAAAAGAACATCACATCTAGGCGTTCTAGTAAAAAACGCTAAGAGCAAAGAAAAAAAAAAAGTTTTTTATTATATTTCAAGACTATTTGAATGGCAACATCTCAAAACCGGAATTTTGAGTTTAGTGACTGTTACTTGACCAAGGACGATGACAATTGGGATGTTTTAAAATATGTGTGCGCTGAAATCGGTGTGTTGTTTTTACAAGTATGTCAAAGTATGGGTATTTGTTACGGTTTTGCTTGAGGTTAAGCTTTCATATGTTACGGATCATCAGCTAAATAAGTGCTGATAGTAATAAAATAAGGCTGGTGAAACCTGTATAGTTCCCCATATGTTTACTCAGTGTTCTTGGAAATCATATAGTTGCAACACGGGTTTGCCCAATTGTTGCATCCCCGTGTTGAAGAGACGAAATGTTGTTTAACTTGCCCTTCTTTTCATGTTAATCATTTAATTAATGACTGCCACTGAAAAGTTCCCCACATTATTTTTTCTTTTTATTTACTTATTATCATCATGTTTTAATAAAATGGATACATTTTCGGTTTGTAGTTGTGAATCTGTTGTTAGGTAATTTAGCGCTTACACTGAGTTGACGGTTATATGCTTTTTTTATTTTCTAACTATATGTTCTAAATTTTTAGTAATAGCTGTAGAATTCTCTCCAGCGTTATACTCTTTAGAATAAAATTCATTCAGAACTGAAAACGTATGAGGATATTATTCTCTTTTAACTCTATCTCGCTCCTGAGTAATGAGGAATAATTATTCTGTTTTTCAGTCTAAACACTTCGCTAGAAATTTAAAATCAGAGAATAGTGACATTTTGATAGATTTGGATTTTGTGCATTGCATCATTTTTTAATTAAAAGATTCAAGGGAAAAATGAAATCAACACACGAAACGTACTCATACCCAGTGTGTCAAAGAATGTTTAAGACTTGGCTTATAAAATAAAATAAAAACCAGTAATTATAAATTTTTAAGTATTTTTATTCAAAATAAGCTCTTTCGGCTTCAGTTTGTTTGTTACAGCCGGTTAACAACGATTCGGCATACACATTGTGTCAAATAATTTTTAAGAATACAGCTCGAACTAAGCTTACAATGCCGCTATCTGTGTTATCGAGCAATCGTGAAACTGCTTAACTATCAGCTGATCCACTGCCAAAACCTTAGTTCATGTGTTTACTTTTTTTACTTTGATGACATTGATACTAAACAAACAGCTTCGACACGAGCTTTGGAGGCAGTCCCACAATGTGAGCTGGAGTCTTCGAATTGTTGTTAAACCGCTGTAACAAATGTATTGAATTCAAATTATCTTATTTTGAATAAAAATACTTAAAAAAAATAAAATATCTAATTTCATTTTATTTTATTAACCTAGGCTTAAAAATTCTTTGACCTCTTGTGCATATAGGACAGCGGTCGGCAACCTACTAAACTGCCTGAAGATCTACTTTCCAAGTTCGGCGAATACCAAGATCGACTCGGAGGACAGGGGGGGGGGGGGGGGCGGTATACATTATTAATAGGGCATGTTGGGATTGCGCCTGTCTTCAAATTGTAGGTTAATTCTTGTCAAAACAAATTTTGATGAACCTGTTACTTTTTGTTTTATTTTTAAACTAAAACGCACATGTGAAATGTATACATTCTTGAATCAACTCTCACCAAGAGCATAGTTAAAATGACGACTGACATTCCATATTATTAGAAGTTTTTTTAGGTCCGGTGAATGGTCTGACAATTTAATAAACATTTTCTGTAGGAAAAAATAATAATAAACTCGCCATCCAATTCAAAAGTTATTTTATTTATTTTTTTGAACTATAAACTGTCCAAAATGCTGTCGCGATCGACCGAAAATGGGCTTGCGATCGACCGGTCGATCGCGATCGACGGGTTGCCGACCACTGATATAGGATAATGTGTAAATTTTCGGAATTCCATAACTAGATGCGACTTGATACTTACGTATATATCATTTTAAGCATTCCATATTTTATTTGTATTGCAAAATTAACACTACTGTTTTCTACAAAGTTTTGTATTTGTATTAAATGTTACGCTAAATACTAACAATGACATGCTATGCAAATCTTCAAAACATTCCTTCAACATTAGAATAACAAAACAGCCAATTGCAAAATAAATTAAGCATAAGTATTTCTCTATTTCGAGGATAAATGGGAAATGTGTTCCTGGGTATTAAACTAAAAGCTATTTCGCAATTGATGACAGATTGTTACATGTTCTAGAAAGATTGGTGTTAATGGATGTCAAGTTATCACTGTAATTGTAAGGTTTCCGACGAATGCATGGTAAATATGGGTGTTTTGATGACTACTCTATTCAGTTTCAACTAGTTTGTGCACATTCCATTAATTTATTACCAAAATTCCATTTTATTTTCATTAGAGATTGTAATCAAAATGTGAATTTCGCTTTCTTCTCTTACCTTTTAGCTTCAGTTTTTAAATCGATAGTATAATTTATCGATGTGATACTTCTATTTCGTATCTGATGCAATCTTCAACGTGTTGAAGGGAAAGTAGTATAAATACTCAATTTATAACTACGTGATTGCAGAACAATGCTTTAAATGTCTTTTAAAGGTTTTTGTTAAATGATCAAAATTAGTATTTGTTGCATTAATCGTTTTAGAAGTTGAAGAAAGTCTGTCTGTATTTTGCTTTTTTTTTAATTTGGAAAAATAAATGTTACGAGGGACCATGCTGAAAGAATATGTTTCACACTCCTGTTCACACGGTGTCGATTGTTGAAAGAACAAATCGAACAGGTGTTTTTTTTTTTTTTTTTGTATGGTGTCATTTTAATGCATATTTTAGACCTTGCTTCTTCTAGCATTTAATCGTTTAACTCGCATTTCATAGTGTTATTAATGGCATCGCGGCCAGTCTTTTGGCAGTACAAGATTCTACTATTTGACTTCATTTCTCTTTTGTAAATACGGATGTGGGAACGAAAGATTTCCAAATAGGGCCATACGACCAATTTACCGCATGGGTTTACGAACGAGTGAGCCGGCAAGTAATGGCGATGAAACCTTACATTTTCTCCTTAGCTGAGCTGTTTTTTTTTTTCCTTCTTAATCTTATATTCAAATAGTCCAATAAATCAGCGTATTTCCCGGTGATAATTTTCCCCATTTCTGTTGAAATGTATATCTTTTGAACCTCAGAGAACTAGTATCCTTGTAGAAACTTCCTTCCTGAGTCTCGCAATACTAGGAAATACTTTAACGAAGTAGAATTTCCGAACATGCGGAGTCTTCCAGATCATCGCGTTATTGCTGTGGGAGAAAATTCCATGTCTGCTGCTTGCATTGCTTGATGCAAAACAGTATGGCATCTCCATCCTGGCCAAAATTTTTTCTTGGAAAATGTTCTCCAAGAAGAATTGATATCTTCTTTCATTTCTTGTGTATAATCTCGTACCCATGATACCCAGTAAGAGCATCAGAAGATAATTTAGCATTGATGTGGATTAGCTGCGTTAAATAAAATTAATCATGAGTTATTTGCATAGCTTTCTTTCGGATTTTATGTTCCTATAACACCTTTATAAGAACACGATGCACAGAATGTGCTGACAAATATGAAAGAAAGATATCAGATATCACGGACAGTTCTTCATTTACCTTTAAGTCATAGCACTCGACGTGAGAAAATCAAATTAATTTAAAAAAAAAAATGAACGTGGAGTTCCTCCGCGCGGAAGAAGTGAAACTTCGTAATGTGGAAATGAAAATAGGAAGGGGTAGAAATTGATTTTTAGTGAAATCATATTGTTTCTTTAAGACAACTTTATTAGCATTGCTTACAATTCACAATGTATTTGTGTCAATAATGTATGTGAATGCGTCATGATGTAATTTCAAAAGAGAAAACCTAACAATCAATTGATATTCACAAGAGCCTTGAATATACCTTAACATACCTTAAATAAGTCGCATTGTCCGTGGGATTGTTTTCACTCATTTTTTACAATTCTTATCCACTAAATTTGAAAATAAAAAATACTACCCTATTAAAGTATATGTGTATGAAATCAAACTAAATTAATGTAAAATTAATGAACAGATGAGCCCTTCATGAACAGCAATGCTGCATTTAACATGGATACGGACCCCGATGACGTAATTTAAAAATACAATCTTAATATAAAAAACAACAGCTAGCAATTCAACATTTAGCAAGGATACGGACCCCGAGGACGTAATTCAAATACAAAATTAATGTACAGATGCGCCCTTCATGAATAGCAGTGCTGCATTTAGCATGGATACGGACCCCGATGACGTAACTTAAATATACTTAAATAGATGCGCGTAACTTAAATAGATGCGCCCTTCACTAACAGCCATCGTGCATTTAGCAAGGATACGGACCCCTATAGCGTTAAACGTCTAACGCAACCTTGTTGGAAGTCGCATTAGAAGTTTCACTTTAAAAAACAATGTAACTTAGCTCTCTCCTAAAAGAAAAGTTCAGAAAGCAAAATAGCATATGAAAGTGTTAAAGGAAACAGAAAAAAAGGAAATATAAAAGCATGTAAAAGAATAAGATGGCATTTTTTACAGTAAATTTGCTAGTATTTTTAGGGTCCCTTTTAATGCTACCGAAATAGATTTTTTCGCATCTTACCTCCGTCAATGGATAAGGGGTGAAACGAAATTTCCAACAACCACACTTGTCACAAGGTTCTTACTTGTAGTATAAAAACATAAGGAAGAGTACAATTATCAGATTGAACCACCGAAGCAGGCTGGCCAAGCCTAACAATGTTGACAGAGTTCCTATATTTCGTTGGAAAAAAAAAGGCTTCTGAAGTTTCATCTGCATTGTGGTAATTTGAGGCTATTTTAAACAAGATTTTAATATGGCTTATCAAAATTATACAAGGGATTCCATTGGAGCCGATTTGCATGCAAATGTTATATGCTTTATACGAGTATGTGTGTTGAATCGAACAAGCCAAGAAATCGCTTTTATTTTGCTTGTTGAAAAGATTGCTTATTGAAAGTGAATGAAAAAATAAACAAAGTTTTGCCACATTTTTTAGTATTGCATAATCATAACACGTGGAAAGTGTATGTGATTATATGCAAAGAAGAAAAAGGAAAAACAAAATACTTATAGCACAAATGGCCAAAAAAAACTAATTTTTTTCATTTTGTGTTATTAGAACGTTAGTTTGCTCCTTAGTAACTATTTAAACATTAACTATTAATCTTCTAGAGTCATTTGCAATTATAAAGTACTAAAAAAAGCATTCAATTGGAGAAATATTTTGGTAACTAAAAGACAAAAACATATCTGTGGTTAAATAAACTTTCCAGCTCTAATAGTAAATTTTATAAATATTAAAATGCTGCAATTTTCTGCTCTATGCATATCTTTTGCTGTAATTTGCATAATTAAAAAATAGTTAGAATTCCACTTATTTTGAACTGTGCTCAAGAAATTTAAGACTAATTAAATCTTTAGAAATTTCTAATTAAGCTTTTCCTTATGAAATTAAATTATGAAGTTCAGAAACTAAATTCAACTGAATCTCATTAGCTCATTATACAGCTAAAAGTTCAGCCGCGCCAGAGGCGTCTCATTTCTAATTTCCGCTGCGTTTCCAGTCACTCTCTCGCTTCTAATTTGACAGAAAATGTTTGAATTTAACGCTTTCAGGGCTCAAAATGGACCAAGTTGTCAGGAGGGCACTACGTTGGTGGCACGAAAATGAAAGAAAGCTTATACTAAAAACTTGATGCAGCATTATGTTTTCGGCAACGCCATTCTTATCACCTAATTTAGAAGTTCTTAGAATAAGTCATCTTTTCCACCAGGACCGCATGCGAAACATTCTTTTGTTGAATAATTGAAAACAATAATCAAACCTTACACAATTCAATATACTTAGTACTAACCTAGTACTAACAACAATATTTTAAGTCAATTAGCTAGTTGAAATATTCAATCACTAATAATTGATGAGATGTTTGGCTTCATTTTTCCCCCCTTTTCCATGCCATTGCAAATATATGTCAAGTACATTACTTGTAGGCAAACCTAAAATTAGAATACTACATAAAGAGGTCTAATGGTTTTTATTTTTCTTTCCTTTTCAATTTTAAGGGGATGGCAACACTGAAAACTGTGATTAACCCCTCCCCCCCCCCCCCAACCTGAAATTGCAAAGTATAACTTGAACTATACTAGTTTTTCAAAAAAAAAAAAAAAAACCTCGTGATTTAAGGGGTTAACTAGTAGTTAGTTGATGATGAAATGTAGTAGCTGCAGTATTTCTTAAACTCAGATGGCTATGTGAAGGCTATTACTGAAACAACTTACTTTTTAATATGATATCGTGTTGAAGATTATCTGACCTGAATATTCCAACTTAACGAACATTTTACCAAGTAAATTGCAGCGTTATGTATGTCAAAGTTGGAACATTATTAACCATTATTTATTTTTTAGTAGTCTCTCGTATAGTTTTTTTGTCTCATAAAAATGTATACTTTTTAACCCGTTTAGTAAATGTTTAAAAAAATGTTATGTTTTTAGTCGTCACTACATGCCTCGTTTTATGGTATAAATTTATTTAATTAAAACTCCTACTATGCCCTTAAAAATATCTTCAAATTGAGGAAAGCTATTGTTAAAGGAAAACCGATCAATTTCGAAAATATATGAAAATAAGCAAAAGTGTAACAGTACGCACTTTTTAATGCTTTTATTAAGTTTGATGACTTGACAGAATACTTCAACCAGTTTCTTCTCTAAGACTTAAGAAAAGTTCAAAATTTACACAGACTCTTCTAAACTGAAATGGGACCTATGTCAATTTTCAAATGTCTTTTTTCTTTCGTATGAGAAGAGGGAGGGGGATGACAGAACAGGATTTTCTGAAAGATCGTTTGACAGCATAATTGAAGCAGGGAAAAAATTCAGTACTTTAGAAGCTATTTTTGGTATTCTTTCGTAAAGAGCCACGTCATCTTAGCAATGAATATAACTTTCATTGAAATATTTTTATATTAACTACTGACAATAGTTTCTAATTTTTTCGACCAAATTGAAATTAACATCGGATGTTTTATCTCCTTTAATTTTGAATTTCTGCAAAAATAGTCAGAAAAATTCGATTTATGATTTTAAAAAAATCAGCCTTTTTTCTCTGTTTTTCTTTTATCCCCCCCCCCCTTTTATGACTTTTGAGTCATTCCACAATACTTCTACAAAACGCGAAACAAATATAATATATAAATTAATGTTGTGCCTTATTGCAACGTTACATTCACATACCTAATATTTTTTTAACATAGAAATATTACGAATACCTTGTTTAAAATAGTAATATTTCTGTAGAAATATTAATATATATTTCATTAGATTTTTTTCGTTTTGTACGCAACAATTTTTTACGTAAATATAACATAAAACATTATTTTCTAATTATAATCAAATGATGTATACTTAGGCATTAGTTAAATAAATTTTCGGAAAAGTCCCATAGCACTTCAGTGGTATAAAAGTATTTTCTGCAATGTCCGTACATCACAAAATTTTAATAATCGGTGACCCGTCGAACACTCATTTTACATTCATATTGCTTAATAGGTAGTAGGTATGATGATAAAAATGTTTTTCAAGTTTTTGCTTGTTATTTTTACAGTAAAAAAAAAAAAAATCTTATGAAGTGTTACGTACGAAACATGCGAAATGTATTGAATAAACGAGAATTACGTTATTACCTTTGCTTACAACTCGATATAGTCTTTATTATTTATTTTAATATTTGACTTTTAAAATGTTATTAACATGGTTTGAATTGTAATTGATTTGGAAGAAAAAATTACATTATATTGACTAACTCAAAATCAATTCAATGCTTAATTTTATGTACGTAAAATTGATTTAACGTAAGTAGAAAATATTTATTCGCACGCAAAAACTGACGATTGACACACTTATGGCACACAAACTTCAATATATTTTTTAAACACATATTTCGAAGTTAGAATGTGAAAAAATTGCGAGCGTTCGGGATGCGATGAGCAGGGTCCAACCTCCATTTTAAAATGTAAAACTTTAAAAGCAAGATTAAAGCTCTAGATGATATATTTGATCATATTCCTATGTGATTACTTCCAAACATGCATTTTAAATTATGAATCACTGAATGTTCGGCTAAAGGCTTTTACAAATTAATAGGTCAAAACTTATCAAATATCAAAATATTTAAGAAGTGAAGAGGTTTTTTTAACTTCTTAAAAACCAGAGATCTGGAGCGGAATGTGGAACAACGAAATTTTTCTCGAAACTGTTGCGGAGCCGGAACAAAAAAAAATATATATATATATATATATTTTGCTTTGCTGCTTCGATATCTCCTTTCTTTTCTTTTCTATTTCTTTTATTTGTTACATTCAGAAATTTAAAAGAAATTCCACACACACAATCAATGTATTTTTCTATTGCGCCGAATTGTGCGCTGGTTCAATTTAAAGTAAATAGACTGGTGGATGATTAATTCTTTTATTTAAGTCAATGCTAAATATAATACTCACGAAACGAAGGTTTTGGCGAACACACGCACGATAGCTCTGTGCCATACGAAAGACAATCAACATTTTTCTGAACGTGGCGCTCCTAGCAAGAGGGCGTTGTAGACAAGATTTCTTCACTTCAGTTGTATAAAATTCGTTTAAGGCTCTTAAACCTATTTTATACAACCCTTTTTAGCCTACTTTCCCATAAAAGTAAAAAAAAAATAATAATAAAGCATGAAAGAAGGCTTAATGTATCGTGAAAATATCGTTAAAAATCAAGAAAAGTCAAAAATAAGTGAAGTAATTAAATAAAGATTGAAAAATAAAAAATTTGAAAGTAGGGTATTGAGATGGGGAAAAAGTGTGTCTGTCGGTCTGTCTGTCTGTCGGTCTGTCTGTCCCCCCCTAATAACTTTTGAACGAATTGTCCGATTGGAAAAATTCTTTTTGCATTCGAAAGATCTCGGCGAGGACATCTCATTTCTATATTTCACTTTTTGATTTGAACACTTTTTTGTTCAATTTTAAACAGTTCAAAAAATTTTAACATTAGCGCCTATGGACAAAATTGAAGCCAATTCTGTAAACTCTGGGCACAAGAGCCAAGTTCCTATTGAAAGCTTATTGAAAGGAGTTCTCGGCGTGAAATATTGATTTGAACAGTTTTTGTTCATTTTTGAACAGTTCAAAAAATTAACACAGAGCTTACGGGGAAATTTCAACCCTATATAAATCCTGATCTAACGGACCGATTTGCTTGGAACAAACTTTATCGGAAAGCTCTTATAACGTAAAACATGTAGAAATAGAAAGTTTATCCAGAACTTACGAGCCTATTTTGCTATGAAATTTTTTGATCGGGATTTTCAAGGATATTTCTCAGTGACTCAATGAGTGAAATAATGAATGAATGAATAAATGAAAGAGTGAAAGAATAAATCAATGAATAAAAGAATGAGGAAAAGAATGAATGAATAAATTATTGAATAAATGAAAATATAAATAAATGAGTGAATAAATACACGAATGCGTAAATGAATGAATAAACACTTGAATGAGGTAACGAATGAATGAATAAATGCATGACTGAATAAATGAAAGAATGAATGAGTGAGTGAATGAATATGTATTATCCGTTTAAAGAGGTATATTTTCAATAATTAGAACTAAAGATAAATAAGAAAGAGAGAGAAAGGGATAGCTAGATTATAAATTTGAATTTGGTGTATACGGGAAAGTAGGCTCGTATAGTTCTAGACGGAACTTCTTGTTTAAATTGATTTATTATATATTGTACAATAATAGATGACGAAATAAAAACTAGTGACTACAGAAAAAATACAGCTTGTTTTAAAATCCTTTTCAATATTTTGAAGTTTCAGAAAATATATCTGACTTTCGATCAGTCTCTTGAAGCGAAGTTGGGCATGTTTAGTCAGATCCGCATTAAAAACTATTTCACGTTCTTAATTAAAAATGAATTTTACTTCGTAATACAATGGTTGTATAAAATCCGCTTAAGGTTCTTAAACCTAATTTATATAACCCTTTTTTTTAAACTGATTTATTATATTTTGTATAACAATAAATGACGAGATATAAACAAGTGACTACAGAAAAAATACAGCCTGTTTTAAAATTCTCTTCAATATTTTGAAGTTTCAGAAAACATATCTAGCTTTCGATCAGTCTCTTGGAGCGAAATTGGGCATGTTTAGAATCCCGAAAGATTCTTTTATATGTGTGTGTAAAGCATACATATCAATGGTCATATACTTCAGAATACATCTTGAAAAACTCATGAGAACCCTGGGAGAACAGATATGGTTCATAAATCTTGGATTCTGGCAGCGGAGTCTGCAGGCACATTTCCATAGCGTTCGGCATATCATGCAATGGATTTTCACACAGACTACCCAGAAGCGCGCTACTTCAATAAAATTTCAATCTTCATTTGCATAAGTGCGTTTGGCGGAGCCAAAATGGACTCAAAGATCGCCAATGCTTCGCTCAGCATTCGACCTTTGGTCACGGATACCTCCATACGTGATTGATATATCAAGCTGAGTGAATCATTCCAAAAAAAAAAAAGAAAATGCGAACTGTATGTATTTATGTATAACGTTTGTATGTTGTGAATTATTTAAGTTCACATATTTTTACTTCTGTATTTTATTTCTTAACGGTTTTGTCCTCTTCGTTATTTTGTAACGTACGTAATTTTGTCTGTGTAACTAATTCCTAAACTGCAATCTGGTAAAACAAAAACATATTAGAATTATTACTAATTAATATGCATTTCAATAAGGTTAATATTATTGGGAACTTGTTGTTTAGGTTCAAATTAATTTTATTATGGTTGTACCTACACTTTGAAGCGTTGTATTACATTATCTAGCCCTAAGTCATAGCGTTAACGTAGCCAACAACATTTTTTAAAAATGTATATATGGTAATAATTAATAATTTAGTACATCAAACTCCGCCCCCCTAATATTTAAACTTAAAATTCAACACTTGATTAAAAAGATAAAAATATTACTTTTACAATGCATATTTTGATCATTAATTATTAAATTACGCGTTTAATCAAAAAAAAAATTTTTTTTTGATTAGTCTGATGTACTGACCGTCTCTGAGTATTACTGCAAATAGAGTATTAGGGATCAAATAAACTTCACTAAATGGTTTTTCACTTGCTTTGGACAGTTAAAATACGTTCAATGTTTTTCAACGTAGTCCATTGATTCTGTAAGGGAAGGTGGAATAATTTCCTCCTATTATTATTATAATATTGTTAAACTCCACTTTTGTTCGTTATTCGATAGTAAGAGAGACTTTTGATGCTCACTTTTAAATACTATACTGTGAAAATTAATTGAGAAAAGTATTTTTTTTTTTTTTCTGTGTATAATTCATTCTTGTGCTATTTTACTTCCTGTTAAATATTTCATATTAAAAAGGCATTCCTTCTTTCAGAGGAACTTGTTAATTAAATTAGTTTTGGCGTGCATTATTTGGCCATCTTCCATTTTTTGGTTAAACTGCCTACTTTATCAACAAAACTTCAGAAGATGCTCTACACGTTCGATTTGGCTACAGATAAAAGTCATAAACTGTGCTTTTTTTAAGTGCAAATATTTTTCCACATTTTCCAGGCGGCATGCATGAAATATATGAAAAGGAATTCAGGTCAAATGCATCGCAAAGGCAAACATTTACCAGTGATAAACAATAAGTTGCAACTTTCGGGAAAATATATATGTGCCTGAGAATCATAGCATCTCGTCCATTTTTCGAGTTTTTGACAAGAAGGTAAGCAATAAATATTTTTAGTACTATAGGACTAGACTTTTACATGCGAAGCTTAGAATACAGATGTCCGATGAGAGCTTTAAACGTTCGGAACTCCAATGCACACTGTAAAAAAGTCTAGTTCAACCTTTCACAAAAAAAAAAAAAAAAAAAAAATGGTGAAATTTAGCTGCAACCAACATTTGGCGCTAAAATTGAACCATTATAATGGTTCCTGGTTTCACATTCTAACTACACCATTATGATGGTTCAACTTAGTACCAAATGTTCCTTTCCGCTAAATTTCACCATTTATTTTTTTGGTGAAAGGTTGAACTAGAATTTTTTACGCCATTTCGAAAAGTGCCCATCTCAGCGCATCATCACCCCCATTTGCCAGATAGAATCTTCCCGACGGATAGTCTCGCCTTTCGTAAACGAATAGTACATACGGACATCATGAAAAATCTAACCAGCACTGTGATTAAAACAAAAATTTAGGCTGAGATTTGAGTCTGATTTTTTTTGCGCAAATACAGTAAAACCCCGCTATACCGCACCTCAGTATACCGCGGAATTGGATATACCGCGGCGACTATCATGTCCCCCGACACTTAAACAAACCACCCTTTATCATTGCCATTTAAAGGCAATTCCTAATTTACCTTTGTAAATAAAGCCAGCCCGAGCACACAAATATTCTAGCCAAAGCGCTTCCAACCCCCCAACACACACGTGAACAGATAAAGCCCTATTGTAATAATAGGCCTGATGTACACCTTTTGGTTTTTAACCTATCGCTCGATAGACTGATTGCGCAGTTGAGATGTGTGCTTCTTGCACATCAATTACAGTTAAGGAAATGGCTGCAAAGAAGAAAATTTAAAAAAAAATGCTATAGAAGAAAAGTCACCAGTAATTGATAAGGTTAAAAATGATGCAATAAAAGCGAGTATTGTTTGGATAATGTGGCTCCGCGGGTATAGTTTCACTATACCGCGGTTATGTTATAAAGCGGATGCTAAACATGTCCCCCGACACCCGCGTTTTAACGGGGTTTTACTGTATAATACTACTAGAAAAAATAGAAGATTATCCGTCTTTTGTGCAAGAAAACAACGAGTAACATCTTTGATTGCTTAAAAATACACAGAAAGAATGTTAAAATCGTAAACAGGCAAATTACATTTAAAAAAATCCTAATACGTGTTACTTAATTAAGTACATCGCTATGAAATAAGTCTAATGATTATTTCATTTCATTTCAAGTGCCGTTTGTGTCCGAGGTAAAATGAGGTTAAGTTTCCCTTCTCCGAGAAATAAGAGATTATTTAGATGTCTCTTATCTGTCACTGTTAGTTAGAAAAATAAAAGACGAAAAAGCTTTCAGGTACTTCACAATTCTGAGGGTAGGTTCCCGGAATGGTTAACGCGGAGGTAAAAGGGCTGCACACAATCGGATTAACTGCTCCTTGCCTTTAGTGGCTTTTAGCAACACGGAAGCAATGTTCGCAATTTGTCTTTTGTTATTTTAGTTGAAGTAATCGCGCAAAGCTCTTAGAAATAATTACGCACAAAGCTAGTCGATCATTTTGATGACTTTCATTGTTGATAATGCATTGATGAAAAAAAAAAATTCTGAATATTTTACTACTTGGTACTCGGGATATGCGAGCAGTTAATTTACTGTACAACTAAAGTGTTTTCTATTTTATGAATTATAAGATGAAGACGTGATTATGCAAATACACTGTTTAAAATTTCCGTAAGAAAATAGTTATATAGCCATTTATTTGATTGTTATTTTAAAATATTTAATTACAATAGTTGAATAACCGTTAAAAAGATCGTACTCAAATTGCTGATAGTGAAAAAAATCTTTTATTCTCTGTTTCTCTTAAAAAACGTTTAACTAACCGTAATTTACAAGAGCCACTAGATCTCGAAGGCAATAAGTCCATCTTGGTTGTGGAACCTTACCGGTCGTACGTTGTTGTTAAAATATGAATGAAGATTTATCAGTTCAAATGTGCATGTGTATATAAAAAAGAAGAAAAAAAGGGGCTTAAGCAGTGGTTACTAAATAGAAACACATACAAACGTAAATCAAAAATTAGACACATTGGATTCCCGAACTGTTTACGAATGAGCGAACCCATTATTTGAGCTGCTGAAGCTTGTTTGTATTTTAATTTTTGCAGCAAATAGAATGATTTTCGTCAATAACATTAGACCAAAAATGACTTTGGATCCAATCAAAAACTGAAATCTCAATGAACAGATGGCCGAATGGTTAGAGCGCAAGGTTGATATGCCATACACCCGGGGTTGGATTCCCGCACCCTTCGTTTACGGTTTCTACGCCTCGAAGATTCTACACCTTGAAATGGCTCAAAAACCGTAAAAATGTACATTTACAGTTTTGAAACCATTTATAAATGATTATTGAACCGTAAACTTTTGTATTTACGGCTTTTTAACTAAGCTGATTGGAGATGGTTCAAGTCCCGTAAATTTAGAAAAATGTTCCAAACCGTAAACTTAATGGTCAATTAGATGGACGGACTGATGCCGGCCATTTAACCGTAATTTCATGATTAAATTTCTAATAGTGTAACATTTAATTCATTTTTGTTAAGTATTATGACGTTTTAACACGATTGGCAATAAAAAGAAAAAGTATTTGAGAACATTTTTTAAATTTATAACTCTTTAAAAATGAAATTTTATGTTATTTAATAAATGCAAAAATTCGTTAAAAAACACACACAATTTAATGAGGTGTAAAACATCCTTTGTTTTTCTTATCTGATTATCAATGCCTTGTAACGATAAATGTTGTCAAACATTAAAACATGGTTTAAGTCGGATAATTTTAAATTTACTGTATGACCAGAAACGTCTTGTTTCACAAACAGTAAGCTTAAAGCTAAAGTAGAGATGTCAGTACAATTACTACTCTACGTTTTTGAGTCATAAACGAAATTAAAGGACTAATAAACTTTGGATTGGTCTCTTCCCAATTATATATGTATATAGTGCTTCTAAAGTGATACTTTGGGTACTGTTTGAACTTAAAGTGGCGCTTCTTTACTTTAATATTTTTAGGCTTGATTTCTTATTACATTTTTCGAGTAAATTTCCGTACAGTTTTAAATTTCAGTAACTGTTCATTCAAGTAAGAAACGGAATTACAATAAAATCCCTAAATTTTGTGTCTCTAAAATCAATCCTTATAGCATACATTTTATTTTGTGACATTATTAAATGTAATAAGTTAGGTGCTTGTAAAAAATAAATAAATATATAAATAAAATTTAAAAAAAAAAAAAACGAAAAAACCCCGCAGATCAGAAAAATTGAACTGCCACTTGATTTGTTATACAGTAGCAAGAAATTATTTCTTTTTTTTTCGAATAATCGTAGGATCCGCCTGTAAGTCAACCACAAAAATACCTAATTTAACATTTTAATTAGGTATTTAAGAGTACTTAATTTAAGTTTTATTCTCCTATTCATTATGCTACTGCACCAGGATAACGTATAATGTATTCGTGGTAGAGCTCATGAGCTCTTAGGGTGCCTCCACATCAAAGGCGGCGTAAAACTGTTGCTATGGTTATTAAACTAACAGCGATGACGTGTGTCTTCAATATCGCAATCAACAAATCATACAAGTTGTCTGAGTGCAAATCACTTTTAATGTCACAATGAAAAACATAAATCAATCAATACGAGGGCATGGTTAGGAAGTTATGTAGAGCCAATGAAGCGCCTTGAAAGGTTTTGTTGCTAATGCTTGTCATTGTTGCGTTTGGTGAGTATGCACCCTAAGTGCTCAGTCCGACAAAGGCATCTTGAATTCAAAAGCAATTTAAGTTACCAAAGTTTAGTTAAACAAATTTTTATTTCTCCACAAAATACTTGAAAATATTTTAAACACAAAAATCCAGAAGAATATGTTTTACAATACGTTGATGCATCTTAGCGTAATAGAAATGTCTTGTTTTATTTTTTATTAGCGTGCATATTTTTGTATCATACTAGCTGTGTTGCACGGGCTATCCTATATATTGTGTCATTCACTGTCGGAGGAAGATTGATTTTACATGACATGTTCAACACTCTGTTTTATATAAATAACAAGAAAGTTTGTCAAAAAATTAAAATTAAAACAAGGACAACATCCTTTTGAAATCTTCATTTGAATAAGAACAGTATTCAACAAAAATAGTTTGACCACGGCATTAGTCTCAGAAAATTCCTATTTAAAAGACCAACAGTTCTTCAATCACGTCAACGTCCCGCGAAAAATTCGCATCAGAATATGAACAGTATCCCTAAAAATTCCTGACATAATTGACAGGGCATCACTTCACAGAGCACGTCAACATAGCCTCTGAGAATCGCTATTTGAATAAGAACAATTATCCTTTAAAACCATTTGTCGAATAATTGCAACAGTTATTAAATTCCATGTCCAGCACCTGTGTGATCTTGAACTAAAACACGTGCTGTGTAATTCTTAATTAGCTATAAATATACAGATGCGGGTGGTTTTCAATGGTGGAAAAACTTTAAAATTCGCCACTAGGATAACAATTGTAACTTTATCTCTTTTTTAAAAATAAGGGCAAAAGTTATTAATACCATCAACAGTCCTTCAAAAATCGACATTCCAGTTGGAAAAGTGACAGATAAATCCCATTAAAATAACAAGGAAAATAGTTCTAATATATATATATATATATATATATATGTATAGAACATAGACAACGATCCCACAAACATACTCATTAGAATAAGGAAATCAAAACAAATCGAGTAATTAGTGTTCTGCAGGAATTTAATTTTAAATCGTTTGAAAAAGAAGAAGAATTTAAGGCAAAAAAAAAAAAAAAATGAATACTTGGAAATCATCTGCTTTTCAAAATGCTAAAAACATTGTGAACAAAATTTATTCAGCAACTGTATAAATAGGCAAAATGAGAAAGATACTAATAAAATAAAAAACAATTAAATAAAACTGCTTTATCAATCGTCTGGTTAAAAGAAATTAGAGATAATTATCGATGAAAAATTAATTTTGAGCTACAGCGAGAAATGCTTATAACATCTTCCCTATTTAACTGAGAAGTTACGAATGCTGAGAGCCAACTTCAACTTAGGTAGGTTTGTACGTGATTTCCAAGTAGTGATAAATTCGAAACGATGTGAGAATTTTTTCGTATCTAGAAAAGCGCCGTTTGGTGCAGTTTTTTGTTCTGAAATTGAACTTCAAACAATTTGAAACTTTTTTACTTTTGAAAGCGCCTTTGTGACCATCCGCTGGCTGACGCTCCGATTGATGACAAATGAGGAGAAAATTTGAAATATAAATAGCTATAAATTTTAAAATCCCAATATAAATTGCAAAATATTCATTCGCAAATAATGGTAAATAATTAATTTTAAGAATTCTTACCGCTATCGTGCAACAGTACCTCAATAAAAGACTATCTAAACTTTATTAAATGTACTAAATTATACCATAAATTTTGCAGCACTATTAAAAAAAAAACAATTTTTAAATCCTGTTTTTCATACATAGCAACGCAATTACGTTAGGATTAATATTTATGAAACAATGAAAGTTTTATGAAACTTGAACTTTAAAAAACAAGGAACTTCTTTATATCTCTGCAAATGTTTTAGATTCCAGAGTATACATTTTCAAAACTGAGCCAAATAAAAAATTATTATTTTGGGGGAAAAAAGAAAAAAGAAGAGTAGAAATCAAACATGTTATTCTTAAGTAGCCCTAAATTTATAGTTGCAATAAAAACGGCGAAAGCTAAAATTTATAAAATTAACCTCTGCCTCAAGGTTGAGTTGAGTTTTAAATCATTCAGCGCTCCTTTTTTGGCAGCAAGTTGATTAAAAAAAATACGGGAAGGAAAGCTTCGATTTGCCGCAGATATTTTATAAACATTTTGCAGTTGGTTTTAAGATGAGTAGTCTTTTCGTGCGTGTGGATTTCCCGAATAGGTCAGAGGTTAGATCAGTAAAATGACTTCGATTTCCTGACAATCTCGTTCTGTTACACCTCCTGCAAAAATATCAATGACGTCAACTGCAAATGTGGACGCACAATGTAATGGCATTCGCACCAAATTGCGCACCTGGCTTTTTCGTTCAGTGTGAGAAATTGCGAATGTGCGCGCGCCTGCGCCCACGAAAGAAATCAGAAAGCGCCCGGAATATGTCCGGGAAACCGCGTGAGTGGTGATCCGGGGAGGTAGTGATGTTCCAGCCGGCCGTCTCGTCATTCTCTCTCCCCTGAATCGTCTGCTCTGCGCTTCCGGGAAACCCTGTTGCTTTCGCCCGCCTGCTTTGAAACAGGAAGCATGTCCTCAGGGAGGAACTGGTGCTCAGCATTTTTTGCGATCGCACTTTTCTGCTTCTGGTTTTGATTATGGTTCTGGTTTTGGTGTTTTATCTTTAAATTTGAAATTGTCCAGCATTTCTCACATTTTGTGACAATTTATACAATTATAGTTACGGACCTTTGTCAATAATGCTGCATTTGAAACACAATGTAAAAATTTGCTGAAAAAGCCATAAGATATATCAACTAAATTTTGAAAAGGCTGAGCAGTATTTTTATACAAAGTTTTGTTTACTTTCGTTATAAAATAATGTCGGGACTACTTCAACAGGTCAATGAGCTATAATTAATGTAGACATTTCACTTAAATTTCATAGTTCTGATCAGCCGCTTTTATCTGGAACATTTTAGAAAAGAAAAAAGTGCTAGGTAGATAATTAGTGATAAATAAATCAAATTATTTTACGAACAGCTATGTGCGTTTTAAGCTATTAATGATTATATACTAATTATTCCTTTAAATTTAGTATCAAGTTTAGAAATGCCAAACTAGTCTTCCTTGACTCGCCCTTTCATGAATACTGTGATAGTACGAGACTAACACGAAGTTATTCGTTGCTGTATAAGTTGCTAATACAGAAGTATTAATGATGCTTCATGAAACTGTGTTATGTTTTTCGAAAGTAAAAGACGCATACATATTACAAATGGACAATTTAAAAAAGTTTTTAGAACTGTGTTTTCCCATCATTTGCTTAAAGCAATGAGTTCCACGGGACTAGAGATATCGTTGCAGGATAAAATAATGAATGTTTTATAAAATCTTAATATTTTAGGTGAAAAATATGTAAATGAAATAATGCTTTTTCTGCGAAAGTATCTTAAGAAAATAATTCGCAAAGCATTAAAAGTGTGTTTAAATTTCATCTAAAAAATCATGTGAAAGAAGAAGAGTAAACATATGGTAGGATAGGTCTAAAATAAATTAGGCATGTAGAGTATATTAAAAAAATATATATATATAAACATATATACGTTGAATAACATAACCTGTTTTTCATACAGAGTTAAAACAGTCTTTTATATCTTTAAAAACTAATTTCCATTGTCATGATTTCTTGTGTAAAAATTTTCCTCTCTATGTTTTAAATATTATCGAATGAGGTTTTTTTCAATTGAAACTAATATTCTGAAAATTTAATTTTCATCTGAAAAAAAATATTGCCTCTAAAAATAAAACATTATCATATAGCAGAGGGCTCGATACATAATTTCTCATGAAGATTGTATGACTCATAGATTACGCTGGAATGTAAAGCTGAAGAAATACTGAAAGCACAAGTTTACAAAAGAAAAGAAAAAAGAGAAGGTATTTTGCATACAAACATTATGGGACCATGTATAAGTTTTAGGACTTTCTTCCGCAACTCAAAGCTCATATCACCCTGTAATATCATATTAAACGAGTCATAGCTTAGATGGATTTTTTACGCAATTTTAAGAAGTAATGGGAGACGGTGCAAGAAGTACATTATTTTTGATCTTCAATATCATCCTTTCGTTCCCTCAAGGTAAGTTCTACGTTTTATAATATTTTAAAGTTATATGCATTGTGCCTACGTGCCATTTTTCTTTTGTTAAACATGTAGTAAGTGTAATAGTTTAAAGTTATGTACGTATTTTAGGCCCGTATGGTAATTTTCTTTAGTAAGGGCAACACATAGTGCAACATATATTTTAAAGTTTATGTCCGCGTATGGTTTTCTTTCATTAACATGCTTAGTTAGTGCAATCAGTGGTCGGCCCTTTATTCAATATATAAAAAAATCTTTTCTGAAATACGTAACAAAAATCAATAAAAATGAGTTATTCTTCTCCAAAATCTGATAAAAAGCACTACACAGTTTACCTTTAAACTGTGGTAATAAAGAAAAAAAAACGTTTCTAATGATAAATGAACATATTTAACCCTTCCTAGGCGGTGAGAAGTATGCTACCCACCAAATTCTTCAAGGTATAGGTATTTATAGTGAGCTATTTTACCTTTCTGATTGGTAGAACCTTGCAAAGACTGTGGGAAGTAAATTTACCACCACATGCATCAATATTCAAATATTAGAACTATCCTTCCCCCCACAAAGAGGTGGTGGAAATATCATGTTAATATTATTTAATGACCTATATGAATTTCTTTTTTGAAACCAGTCAAAATCCGAAAAATATTTTAATGTACCTATACTACAAAAAAGGGCCCTTCAATAGGGTTAAAAATTAACAAATATGGGTATAAAATCAAAAGATCTACATTTTGTCTTACAAAAGCATATTATGGAGTTAATGACTTTTTTGTGGATTTTGGAGTAATCTTCTACATTTTGCAGTTTTTGAGCAAAAGAAGTATTTTATTCAAACTGTTTAAAAGTTATATAATTTGAATTAAAATATGACCGTTAATATTCATGAAAGCTCGTGCTGTTATAAAAGATCATTTAATCAGAAACATGTAGGTATAATGTATTTGTGATACTCATTCATCATTAAAGAAACTAGTCTAATTAATGAAATGTATTTAAAAGTAGTCGAAAAATAACGATTGAATTGAAGTTATTTGCAGTTCAAATACAATTACAGTTTAAACTTTCCTGATGAGGAATAATCTCGTGGGTGTTAATGAAGATTTATTTCGGTATTGCAGAGCCTCTGTTCGGAAATCTTGCTTTTAAGTCTCTTTCAGATAAGATGGATTTCCGGAAATTTTCACAGCTCATATGAAAATAAAAGCATCTTGTCTTGATTCTATAAAGGTCAATCCTGAATCAAACTACCTAATCAACATTCGTTAAAAAAAAGAAAAGTAAAGAAATATATATTATAAATCAAGCAATTATTGGAAAGTAGTTTATGATTAACAACAGGATCTATCTTGCAAAACAGAAAAAATAGTTTGCTCAATCCATTTTTACGGTTGGGATATTTGTACAGGTGTATTTGCACTATAAATAAAGATCTTTACTTTTAACAATTACTTTTTTTAATTTAAAAAGTAACCAACACTCATGTATCTTAATACAAAATATGAAGTTTGCAAGACACAATGTTTTATTTAAAAAATATTATTTTTCCCATATTGAGGGCGTCACATAATTATCACACACACACAAATTGTTCTTTTTTATATATCATATGAGCATGCCACGTGATCAAATAATAAGCTCTAGGTAAAATTGCAGTAACGTTATATCTCAATTTTTGCCGTAAGCTCACAAGCTTAGGTAGATCCAGAACTAGTGACCATATCCTATGTTTGGCCCATGTAACATAATTGAGCCATGCTTGAAAATGTAATGAGCACTAATTATACGGAGTAAAAATATAAGTAATTTTCATTAAAGGTAAGTGCAAGTGTTTTTATTGTTCCACCTTTCGGGCTAATTATTATTTTGTCTATTTCCTCTGATTAACTTATACACAGAATACGTAACTTAAATTTTTCATTAAAGCTGAAAACCAATGCACGAGAATCACGAATACTTATGCGGTTCCGCCTCGCTCTTGTGTTTTTACTCTGAGGGGACTTTTCAAATATTAAATAGCTAAAAAGTACTCAGCTACAGCGAACGTCTCTTAATAAACAGGTTACCCTAGTTCAATTTTATTTCAAGCCATTTGTACTAAAAAAATAGCTGCATTTTTGCAATATGCATACGAAACGTATCAGTATTGTATAAATTCAGAGTTCTTGTATCTTATGGTAAGTAAATCTTTTATACATGAAAAACTGAAAAGTAAATCTCTGACTTACCAGCTAATTCTTAACGCTAATAACTTCCATCATTATCATGTTTTATTTAAATATTAGTGGTGCCCGAACGGCCATGCCCGTGTTAAAAATAGAAAATTCCAGTTGGTTTGCCATTATATATATATACAGTGGTAACTTTTTTACATGTAAATTATATTATTTTATTAAAACTTCATAGCATTTCAGCCTGCGGCAATCAACCGGCGATCCCACACATTTGGTGAACATTTTTTTTTTTTACAAAATACACATTCAAAAAGCGGAAAGACAAGAGGAAGGAAAGAAACGAAAAAGAAACGCCTTTTGTTTATTTAGTTCAAGTTCCCACGCAAAAAGGACGATTATAAGTCGGTAGAATAAATTTAAATATACATGAATTTTTAGTGTAATCATATTTTATTTATTACGCATTGACAGTAAAACAGAACGATAAAATACAGCAGCAAGCAAAACTTTGAATATGAAAAAAAAAAAAAAAAACCTTTCATCCGAGCAGAAATAGGCAAATGGCATATGTGCTAATACACAGGAGAAAAAAAAATACATAAAAATGTAAATGGTAAGAAGAATTTGGAATAACACAAATCACTATAAAGGATAACATTTATTAAAAACCCTGTCGAGTATGGATAACGTACCCGTTAAAATACCTGTAAAAATAAGGAAATAAAAATAAAGATATCGATCGCCCGAGTGCTGCAGGAAATAAATTTTTAATGTTTTAAAAGGGAAAAAGAATCAAAAGCCATAAAACGGGAAAAGATAAATTAAAAATCGGTTGTACCTGAAAATGATAAAAATTTTGAGAACCGAATCTTATTTAGCAAGTATGCATTTAACAAAATGGCAGCGTTCCAAATGCCATAAAAGTAAAGCGCTCTATTAATCGTCGGAAGAAAACAAAATTAAATATTATATACTAGTTTCGAACTACAGCAAAAAACGCTTAAAACTTCTTTTGTAGTTAATTCAGAGGCTTCGAGTTTTATCACAAAGAACAAAACTCTTTATGGAAGTTTTTACGGGATTTTGAATGGTACCAAGCTAGGAACGATGCGATAATTTCTTCCTATAGAAATGGTTCTATAGAAAAAACCACTTGGTGCAATTTTCGGCTGTATGGAATAAAAAAGAACAAATTTGAATTTCGAAAAAAACTCTTTGAGGTGCACATTCTCAATTTCCAAATTAATTTCGTGACAAATTTCATGAAAATCGGCTGAACGGTCTTCGTCCTACGCCGGATGCAGATACACAGACATACTTGCCGCTTTATTTTTAGTAGATATAGCAGAAAAGTTCAAAGTAAGGAAACTAAAGTTTTTTTTTTGAACTGTATTAGAGATTTTTTTTTCTTTTCCTTTCCTTTTTTAAATCAATAGCACGTGATTTTTACTAGCACTGGCTTGCTTGAGGCAATAACCAAAACTGCCCGTAAACAGAAATATACCTTTATTAACTTTCCCAATTAATTTTTTAGCGCCCAAAATTCTACCCACTTTAGATATAAGATGTGGCAACAGTTTAGCTAGGCTTTCATTCAACCTGTTTTGCTTAACTTAATTTTGCAGTTGATTTTCTTTTATCTTGAGTGGCAACACGTTGGTTAAGTACTTCTTTTCCTTCTGCCTTCTGCGTTGTTCAAATTAATTTTGTAGTTAAACATTTTAAGTGGCAACAGTGTCTTTTTATTTATTTATTTATTTATTTTTTGTGAATTTTCTTAGGATTGATCCTACTGATATTATACCTCAACGATAACATATCAAAACATATATCAAATCATGAATCAAAAACATATATCTCCTGACATACTGTCCATAGATTTTACACAATATTAGAAGCTTGGGGATATTCCGAATGTCGCTGTTGATAACCCACGATCCCCCTCCCACCTCCAAAATCATTTCAATGTGCCAGCATTGCCTTAGAAATTGAATATGTGCTACCATTCGTAATCATATGCTTTCACTGATTGAGTCACTGCAGTGATTACTATCCGATTTCTGAATGTATGTAGAAATGAGTGCAAGAAAAGTTTTAAGACAAAAACGAAAAAAAAAACTCAGTATTCCTCAATAAAGCAATTATAAGGCCTCGGCTAACAGATAGGGGTCTGGTGGAGAAAAGTATTCCTCAATATTGTGGATGGGTGTTGGGAATGAAATATATGAACAACAAAATAGAATGGACACCTATTTCAAGAAGATCTACTATTTTCTTAATTTCTAGACATGCCTTTTTACACGAAATGGAAATGCAAATATATATATATATATATATATATATATAGTTTTTTAGTGACTTATATTTTACTCGGATAACCACAATCTTTTACATTACTCAGAGAAATCTCTACTGAATGAAATTATACTTAGGAGGAGTAACTGAAGAAAAATTTGTGCCTTAAAAGAGACGATTGATTTTTATATTTTACTGCAACAAATATTTCTGCTTATGATGAGCTGTTAAGTACGGCTTCGCCTAAGAAGTTTAGAAATTTATAAATATCACTAATTCTCAATGTGTCTATTTTCGAATGTTTGAGATTTTTTTAATAACTGGTATAGAAGAACTGCTTTTTTTAAACAAGTCATTTGTTTACGAAACCTGTTTAAAAACGAAGACACGTTAAATTCAATAACTTTGCTGAGAGTAGTATTTTTGATTGAAAATTAAATTTGCTAAAAACTTATCCAAATTAGACTTTTTCAGATAATTTCAAAAGGTTATTGTTCATCCCCCTCTCACCACACACACAAGAAAAAAAACTGTGATAAGATGTATGCATTTTCAAGCGGAAAGCAAGATTGCAGAAACAGATTTAGAAAGAAAAAAATAATAATTATTAGTTTATAAAACTGAAAGCCAAAAAATCGTCACCTGAACTTTCTTTTTCTTTTCCCTGACACATTTAAGGAATGGAGGCAATTTGAAAACAAACACTAGACGTTTTAGAATTAGTTTCAAGTAAAAGACGTTTCTCAGTTTTTGAGCCAATTCAAGCCCGCCATTTTGAAAATTCCAAAACATTCTTATTATTAGCAAACTTTATAAACTCAACATGTTTCCCTCATAAAACAGCAACAAAAAACATGCACATTCATGTAAATAAATTAGAGTTCTCGAAACGGGGGAGGGGGGTTACGGGCAAGTGGTCCCCTGACCCATTTTAATTACGAGTCTGAAGAAATCTCTCTCTTTTTCTCTCTCAAAAAACAACAAAGAAAAAAAGCAGAGTAGTAATCACCTTTAGATTACTACTCTGGTAAAATTAGTATGCGTAGTTGTGCTGAAAAATAGTTTTTCACTGTGATAGACGGGGAAGAAGTATTAGTAAAGTGTCTTTACACCTTGTAAACTGACATATGTATAATATTTTAAGAGTGCATTTAGATGGTAAAAAACACAATAAATATATCCAAGAAAATTAAGTATATATATTAAGTTTTATAAACACAATACAATCGCCACTCACACAAAATAATTAAAGTGTTAGAAAACGTGGCTTCGACAGGAAAAACATTATTTCCGCAGGATAAAAATGTTTCAAAGCGAAAGTATTATCTATTAAAATGAAACATAAAAATTAAAATATAGTAATACTAAGATAGATGTACAGAATATTTAGATACACATTATACAAAAAAAAAATATTTTGTTTTAATACATATTTTTTTCTTTTGAATATACTATACTTTTTTAATTACTGCTGGAACGAGCAAAACACAACTTCAAGTTACGAAAAGAAAGTAGGTAGATAATATTTTCAAATAACATTTTCTGAAAATTTTAACACCAATAAAAGTATAATACAATTTTAAAAATTATTTCACACACACACATATATATATATTCATGTGTATGTGTGAGTGTGTATTGAGTAATTGTCATTTCTTAAAAGTAATTGCGTGCCTTACTTGGCAGATTTTATTTCCAGTATTTTGCGAAGATAAAAGACATAAATAACATGAAGAAAAAAAGCGTACGATTAAGAGCAAATAACATGTTTGTTATTTATTCTTAGCGTTATTGGAAATTACTTCACTACAATAACGAATTTCTGAGAGATAGTTCTTTGAAAACCTTAAAAATCAAAAATTAAAGTTGATAAGTAGTATGTCCGTAATATTTCAACGGAATAGATAGCTGACAAGTGCTAAGAATACTTGCAACTTAGAACAATACAAAAAAATCATTTAAATTATCTTTTGTTCTTTTGAATACATTTAAAAGAACACTTCCGAATTATAGTTTCTTAATAATTACCACAGTTCCTTTTCGGAATTAATTCCTTCATATCAAGTTTTGAAGTTTCAACTTTATGGTTGCTATTGTGTAAGGATTGATTAGTAAAGTTAATTTTTTGTAGCCATGTTTTAGAGATATCTGTGCCCCTAGATAAAGAATCTTCATTAAATGAAATTGCTTTTCTAGTAGTGGGTACTTTACAATTTAAAGATATTTTTACGCATCCAAAAATGTTTAATTTTTCGCATTAATTTCAGGAAAGAATTTAATTGCTTTGAATACTTTAAGAACTATATGCTTGGTAGGTAAGAAGAACTTAAAATGGCGTGTAAGTGTCGAATCCAAGACTTAAATGAAAGTTCTGACACAATTAGTTTTTTTTTTTATTTTTATTTTTTAAATTTTTCAATGATTTTTTCTACGCTTAGATCTTTTAAACTACGCAACGGATTTTAATTCTTTTTTCATCAATAGACAGAGTGATTCAAGAGGAAGGTTTATAGACCCGTTAGAAGAAAAATCCTACAGGCAGTTCTTTTTTTTTCCAATTTTGCGCAATTTTTCACATAAATTCCCCAATATGGGGGTAAAAAAACCTTGCACATATTAATGTAATCTATCGATCGAAAGCGCTGATTTTGTTGCACAAGATGATATTTGTTTTAAGTTTCTAAGTCAATAAGAACGCCAGTTATAAGCTTTTTAGTTCGATTTATTAAAGGCTTACTTTGTCCCAAAACTAATAATTAGCAGTTTCCTCAACTTTGGCGATGTCCTATCGAGAATTATATACAGTCAGACCTCGATATAAGGTCATCCGCATATAAGGTCACCCCGCATATAAGGTCACTTTTCCAAAGTCCCGGCTCACTGAATAGGAATTCTTTGTTACAGATTATCGGATATATGGTCAAGTTTTAAAAATCGTTATCGCTTATAAGGTCATTTTATCTGACCACCTTCAGATAATTTCAAGGCCACGCTAATTCAAATGTGCGAATTTCTTCTGTGTATATGATCTTTTATTATCGTCATGCAGGCGAGGGAAGCTCTTTTCTAACAAAAGCCTATTTAACTTCCTTACAAGGTAATTACCCCTCTCGAGTTCTAGGAAAAGGTTGCAGCCAACAAACACACCTGGAGAGTTTCCACTCCCCAGTTCACAAAGAATTTTCCCCCGCCTTCGCTGCCAGTAATTCCTCGTCCCTGTCCACACTTCTAGGGAGGGGGGAGCTTTCGCCATTTGGACGAGAACAAAGGACAAGTTTTCCCATCTTGTCGCGTCACCATTTGCTGACCAGACCAGAGGAAAGAATTTCATTCGAACCTTTCTCACTCTTATCGTGTCATCATGTTGGCAAAGAGAAAGACGTTGACTCTATCAAAGAAAGAAAAAATTGCTGAAGATTTTGAAAATTCAAATTTATCGAAAGCACGTTTTGCCGAAGAACGTGGTATACCACGCACCACCTTAAACAATATTCTGTCTTCTCATCGCAATGGAAATGGGAAAAGAAAAAGGATGCGTTTTTCCCCTTATGAGAAAATTGAAGAAGCCGTTCTCCAATGGATAAAAATGGCTAGAGCGCAAAATGTGCCAATATCATGTTCAGTACTGAAAGAAAAAGCTCTGCAAATAGCCATGAAATTGGGAGAACCTGATTTTATGGCGAGCAATGGATGGATCCAGAGATTTAAAGTAAGACATGATTTAACTTTCAAGACAGTGTGTGGTGAAGCTGGAGATGTTGACGAAACTGTTTTAAATGACTGGAAGAAATGTGTTAGAAGATGACATTTTGAAACGGTATAAGCCATGCGATGTATTCAACGTCGACGAATGTGGTCTTTTTTTCCGAGTCTTGATTGACAAAACTCTCGCATTCAAAAATGAAAAATGTGTAGGTGGCAAAAATAGTAAAGAAAGACTTACAGTATTTTTAGGGGCCAATATGGATGGCTCTGAAAAAGTGAGACCTCTTGTTATTGGTAAATTCCAAAAGCCATGTTGCTTTAAAAACGTTAAATCTTTACCCGTGGATTACGACGCTAACAAAAAAGCGTGGATGACCGTCACCATTTGGGAGAAAACAATACGACGTTTAGACAGGCAGTTTCTGTGAAGAAGAAACGAAAAGTTGTTTTTATAGCAGACAATTGCACAGCTCATACCAACATCCCACAGTTAGCCTCAATTGAGCTTGTTTTCTTGCCTCCTAATGTGACCAGCGTTCTCCAACCATTGGATGAAGGAGTTATTCAAAACCTGAAAGTGAACTATCGTAAGCTCCTCTTGAAGGACCTTATCGCTGTCATCGACCAAAAAAAGAAGTTTCCCGTTACTGTCATGGATGCCATTTTTTATGTGTACAAAAGTTGGAACATGGTGTCCACCACATGCATAGCAAATTGTTTTCGTCATGCTGGTTTTGTGGATTCTCTGAGTATCGTGGATGACGAAACCGAAGAAGAAGACGATATTCCTCTATCTGTTCTGATGGAAGATCTGAGAAATCGTGGCCATGCCATTCAAGGGGAAGAAGAATATGGTTTGATTGTTGAGGAAATTGCCACCACTTCTGAAGCTACAATTTCTGAAATTGTTTCACAAGTTTCACAAGTTGTGAACAGTGAGGACAATGACTGATTCTGAGACTGTAGCTGTAACCCAAGCGGAAGCCTTCAATGCAATAAATGTCATACGCCATTTTTTTACAAACCATGAGGGAGTTGACGAACATTTTGAGAAGTTACAAAATCTAGAAACATTGTTCAAAAAATGAAACCAAAAACGAGACAGACCTGCATGAATGATTATTTTAAATAAGGTAAGATGTTATGTATGTATGTACACTTTTAGGAAATTTATAAACAGCTTTATTTTAAATTAAATTAAAAATGTATATATATAACTTTCTTTTAATCTTTACTGTTAAAATTTATTGACTTAAATATTTACCAAATAACTGATGATTTGGTTTGCATTACCATTTTTAAAAAATCATAATGTGTATTTACGTGCTTAGTTATGAACTGCTAATGAATCGGTTAAAAGGTCACCCCTCTTATAAGGTCACTTTTGCGATGTCCCTTAGGGTGACCTTATATCGAGGTCTGACTATTTATAATATCTAGAAACAGCGTTTCCCAACCGGTGGTTCGCGAACCCCCAGGGGATCGCGTGATGTAGAAAGGGGGTTCGAGAAAGTAATGCTGCAATGGCGGAATTTTTAATTACTAATGAAAAAGAAAAGCGAAATAATAAATTTACATACGAATTAGGAGAGTACGAACTACGGAGGGGAAAAATGATTTTTTAAAAGTGTTATTCCGATAATGATCAAAAGTTGTGTACCCGTATAGGAAGCATACACACAAAATTTGAAATGTACTTATTTCTACTGCTACCTGATTTCGAAATTTCGAATCTCAAAGTGGTGTCAAAAGATAATCAATTATTTTTTTTAAATTTTGAACCAGTTCCTAGCTGGCGCGAAAAACGAGTCGAAAATGAAAATTTACTAAAATGTAAAATTTTGAATTACTTTCGACTAATTTCTTACATGATATACAAATCCCAAAGTGGAACTGGGAGATAGTTTTTATTAATTTTAAATTTTGCTAAGATTTTATATACTTTTGCGAAGATTTTATATATTTCAACTCGAAAGTGAGAGCAATATTTATTGATTGATTCAAAATTTTGCGCCATATGTTTCTCATACCATTCCACAACTTTCTCGCACTGCCAGGAAAATAATTTTCAAAGATATTTTTTGTGAACACGTATGTTTGCTGCCCTATTAATAATTCAAAAAGTACAGGTAATAAAAAACCAACTTTGGTTTTCTTTTAAACTCAGTTGTTATTTTCATTTCTAGTTGTGAGCTTTTGTGCAAAATGGTTAAGTAAATGGGCTAACAAATTGAATAGTTTTGTTACCCGTTACTTACGACTACAGAAGGGGGTCCGACGTTTACTTTTGAATCTTAGAAGAGGCTCGCAATGGAAAAAAGGTTGGGAACCACCGATCTAGAACAGCGGTCATGGTACTAGTATAGCATAACACTCGTTCGTATGAGTACGATTATACCCATTCACATTAGTTATCAAAATATACACAGTATTTAATGCGCGCGCAGATAGGGGATCATTCTTAAATGATGCCACGCTTTGAGGGGGAGGGGGGGTTCGCGCAATTGTGACAAAGTGTGACAAGGGGAGGGGTAACAGGAAGTGTGACGTCATGCATTATGCAGCATTGCGTAACAAGTGACAAAGGGGGGAAGGGGTCTGCTGAAGTGTGACATATTGTGACAAGGAGGGAGGGGTCAAATATATGAGAAAAAAGCGTGACAACATTTATGAACGGCCCCTAAGGCATGACTAGCCACAAGAGTGCTCGTCTAGTAAACAATTCGAAAAAAAAAAATCTATAAACCTAAAGATTTCATTAAAGTCGCGGAAACGTGATATTTCTATTGTTCTTCCCATTGTAATAAGTGATTAAAATATAGCACACTTAATGTGGAATGGAGTTTTAATTAGCTTAATAAATAAAACAGAATCCATTCATGTTTGTGACATTAAAGCTGTTTAATCTGTCTCTGCCGACATAATCACCTTTCGGAGAACAGGATAGCGGCAGTTTCATAAAAGAAATAACAAAATGCGAAGCGATCTGACAGCAACATTTTTCCTAAACAATTTTAATTACGTTTATTATGAGGCATAAAGAGCTCCGTCCCAGATTATATTCGATAAGGATTTTTATCAACCGCTTCTTGTTAACACTTGATGGTTGTTAGGGTTTCACGAGACTGGCATAGTTTGGTGGTACTAACTGTTTTACGTGACTTTCGAGCAGTTAGTTTTTTTTATTCCACAAAATAGTTTCTGAATATATTTAGAAATCGGTTATTAATGTATTGTCTTACAAAACATGCTATTGTATTCTTTATTTTATTTGGTTTGAGTGTGATTTGTAGGCATGAAGAAAATAAAGAGTCTCTTAACAATACATAGATATATTTAGGAGGCCATGGTAACCTAGTGGTTGGGCTTCCAAGTGGAAGATTAGGTTTGGATACCCGATTCGCTGAAGAACCACCGTGTACACGTGGGGATACGGGCATGTAAAAGCCGTGAACCCTGAAGTCCTGAGGCAATTTCGGTGGTACTGGAGGGTGGAGAATTTTCCTTCCCCTCACTCTTAGTTGAAAAAAGGAGGATGGTGTATTTATGGCGGCGGCATCTGCTGTCACCCAAATACATAATGAGTAAGTCGTACTTCCACAGTTGTGGTGCTCATCTTTAAACGGAAGGCACTTCTTACTGCCTTAATTTCTGGTCGCTCTGCGTAGGGGCGCTCGGATACCCAAGCGGCATTTGAAATAGATATATTTAACAATGCATAAAAAAACATTGAGCATTTCTGGAACTTACATGTTTAAAAATTATTTGTCAGCTAAAATTATAGAACAGCGGTTACCAAATTGCAGACAGTGCAACCGCTTTAGCTTGTGCTAACCTTAAACAGGCAAGAAAATTTAAATTTTACTAAAAGAAACCAAAGATGAAATGCAAATTATAAATTAAAACTTAAATTATAAATTACAAATAAGTTCAAATAGACGGCAGTTAATGTAAAGTAGTAATCTACAATCGGAACGACCACACTCTTAATATTTCAAACGACCTTCAATAAAACTATTTGATATAATCCTTATTGTAGAGTATAAACTCATAGTACATAAATGCTGAACTTATGCTTTTATGAACCACTGAGGCACAAGAGGAGGGTGCTCTTTTGCTTAAGAGGCAAAGTAACTAAGACGTAGTCTTTATAGAAAATTTCACGGCACATTCTTAATATGAATGAAAATAACTATAATATGCATAAATTATGCTTGATAGCCAGGTTTCAAGAACTACATGCACATTTTATGCTTGTTGATAACTGCTAGTATGAAAATTTTAGTCGTTTATATCTCATTTATCATGACACCTACATCAGAGACCAAAAATGTAGTGCGAATAATCTAGGTGTCAAAAAAATCTTTCAGTACCTTGGTCTGAAATACTTCCATTAGGGGGGGGGGGGGAAGAAATACGCACCAATCATATATTTTTCACTAAGCGGAAGTCCTAAAAAAAGATATCAGCAAACTGCACTTCACATGTGACTTCTTGTAGTATTTTTATAAATTATAAATTTTATTGCAAAAATGGTATAAATTCCAAGCTCAAATATTATTTTAATACTTTTCTAATTTCTTTATTCCTATTTTCCTCCTACAGTTCCTTTTTTCACATATAAATACCCATATATATATATATATGTATATATAGTACATTCAATTTACATATATGTATATATATATATAGATAATAGTTTATATTTAATTTCTTTATTTCTATTTATTTTAAAAATCGCTTGGGGTTTGCATAAACATTCCGAAATTTTTCTGAGAGAAATTATATTTGCAAGAACATTTTGCCCGGGTTTTATTGAAAGTTTTAGTTTCTTATTTCT
Source organism: Octonoba sinensis (assembly GCA_038502835.1). Lineage (NCBI taxonomy): Eukaryota > Metazoa > Arthropoda > Arachnida > Araneae > Uloboridae > Octonoba > Octonoba sinensis. Next base: position 6,086,256 of record CM076606.1, on the reverse strand, counting down.
CTGATGTTTAAAATATTTTGTATAACAAGAAAAGAAGGCATCCTTCATCAGTTTTAGGTTTGAAGAATTTTTAAACTTGAGATTTAATTTCTTCACTGATTTATTTTGTTCAAAATTTCTAGGTCTTTTCATATTGGGAAATGTCAAGTGTTTCATTTTGGTCATGGGAATAAAATTTTTTTTTTCTAATGGGGCTGCAGTATTGGTCACCAACCATTGCAGACCTAGTGCGTCTCCCAGAGATTGGTACCAACTCTTTCAGCGGCAACACAATGAGTGTGGTACCATTGCCGCAATTTTTTTGACGCTTATTTTCCCCTAGATGTGGCACCTGAGCTCTCGTTGATACAATCTGCACTAAGAATTTAATTTCATGGATGTAAGAATAACAGGATGGAACATGAAAATAACTTCTTGAAGCATTTACTGTAACCGCGCCGCCCTTTTGGTCACACCAAGCAATGCCATTCGTATGCTGAGGATAAAGGGTTAATTTCATTTTAATTAAACAAAATTACATAAGAAGTATACATTGGAGTAATATGCTGTTAACTACGCAAAGTATGCAGAAATTATTTTACTAAAGTAGGATTCTTTTCAATCTATAGGCCCATTTATATTTGTAGTTGATTCATGCTTTCATGTAATCTTATCTAATGTTTCTACGCCAATGGCAAAACTAATGTTAATATATGTTTTACGTTGTTCCGGAAGAACAGCTACGTAAATGCAAAAACTTCAATTTTACAGGAGCGTAAAAAAACGATTTGCAGTTGTATAAAAGTTATAATTGAAAAGGGCGTAAGTGGCAGAAAATAATGGTACATTGAGAGTAACTATGTAGAATATATACTTGACTTTCATTTACCAGGTATTAGGATTTAGTCACCTTAATTTCAACCCCTCAGTGCAGTTACGTGATCGTTTCTCTAAAAATTGTTCGTTGCTCTAGAAGACACAAACGGTCGTTCTACAGTTACGTCCATGTTCTCCTGTGTAAGGAATGTGTTTCTGATATTGTCTTTGAATTATTTGCATTTGACACATTTTTGCAGTTACATCATTGTTCTTCCGGAACGGCGATATGTTTTAAATATGTTCTAGAAAACTGGCATAGTAAAAAAATTATGGGCGATAAAAGGGAAATTGTCATAACCGTACCCAGCCTCCCCTACAGTAGCATTTGTTTTAAATGATGGTGGTTTTAAAATAGGCACAAACAGAGGCGCATCGACGGGGGAGGGGGTCGCGACCAACGGGATCGAACTCTCCCAGAATGCGTCGGATATCTGCTATCCGACCGTTTATTAAATATCTAGAAACGATTCTGGCCACTTCACGAAAGATCCGGATAGCCGGCATGTAAAAATCCTCTTTTTAAACTAAAATAATGAGCATGTTTTGAGAATATATGTAAATTATACTACGCATTTGGAACCTGTGGAATGCTTTAAAATGTGTGTAGAATTTGCAGGTTTTAAATATCATATGCGGTTATCCAATATGGATCGTCAAACAAGGGGCAACAAATGCCCGATATCGCACAAAATCATTTTCCGGAATATCCGGATCCTGACCTCGTACCCCGGCGCAGAATTACTTGTGCAAGTTTTTAAAAACCTTCATAAGCAATTCATTTTCATAAATACTGAAATGACCGTGTGCTATAAAAATCTATATCTATAATACGAAGCACAGAAATATTTGCTAATTTTCATAAATCAAGAACTTAATGTAAAACAAAATTGTTTTAAGCTGTATTTTTAAGTTTCCTAGATAGAAAATAAATACAGCAATACTATCAGTAAAAGAGAGAAAAGTAAAACGGGGAAGATCTTCATCCACACCAAAAGCCATTCGTTTTCAGGCAGTGGCGGCCATATTGGTCACACCATAACAGTTACTTCAATCCTCACAATGCTGATAGATAGGCCGTGTTCCCTCCTGTATTCCTACCTCCATGTTTAATTTAGCCGAGAGTATCCATGCCAAACGGATACTCAAGGGATATTTAACATGCCGCACAATCATGCGACATGGACGCAGACGATTTTCTGCATCTTGAAAATCCTCCGACTTGGGCCAGGTTTGAATTTGCGATCTTGGGCGTACGAGACCTGCGTCTTACCACTACGCCACCCTGTCGACTGGAAATAAACATGCAAGCTATTATTTACAAGGTACCATCGTTAGTGAAGCAGAAGCAATTGTTGATCAAGGAGTATTGATTAGTCACGAATTCAAGTTAAGTCAGCAGTGTAGAATAGTAACTAATAAAGCTAACAGGATGCTTGGGTTTATCAATGAGGTTATTTTGAACAAGTCTAAGTAAGTTGTATTGCCATTATACAGAAGTTTGGTAAGATTTCATTTGAAGTGTGCTTTTCAGTTTTGTCTCGTTACCTAAAGAAGGGTATTATAACCTTATAAGGAACGGTTTCAAGGAGGGCTACTAGGTTGGTAAGTGGTCATTCAGACTTTGATTATGAGAGTAGGCTTAAAAGTCTCAATATGTATAGTTTAGAGCAAAGGAGAGTTAAAGGGGACATGATTCTGCTTTTCAAATTCATTAATATAGGAAATGTTGGTGGGCTGCAGCTAAGTGCTGAACTTAGAATTAGAGGGCAGCTTTTTAAATCTCAGGAAAAGCTTGACATTTCGAAAAATTACTACTTGAATAGGATTCTAGGCAGTTGGACTATTTTACCGGAAGCGACTGTTACTTGCAGTGGGGTAAAAAAATTTAAGAAAGCTCTTGATGTTCATTTGGGACTGTTAAATTGACTAGTACCAGCCTGGCTGGGCCTGTTGCTGGTCGTCACTTTTGTATCTGTATTTGTATCTGTTTAAAAAATTGTCCAGTGAACTGAATAAGAGTTGTTGTCATTGGTTCCTTTGTTGTTCGGCAATGGTGATATATCTACAGTGATCCCTCGTTTTTCGCGGTTAATGGGAGCCAGAACCTTCCGCGAAAACTGAAAAACCGCGAAGTAGGATTTGCCCCTAAGAATTTTCGTGTATGCTGGTACATGAATGTTTTAAGTATGTAAACAGATTTGTACTTCACACATTTAAGACAAAAATTACATTAGTATACGTAATTACTTAAACGTGTCGGTTCTAATTAATAAGGTTAATTACAAAACGTTATAGCACAGTATTAAACATTAATCAGCATTGATTTCTGAGAAAGGCGAAGAGTCTTGTGTTGGGAGCTTTTGAGAGCCCGTGGTATGTACTCTGAGTCAACTCATCTCTTGTTTGACATGCAGAGATAATTCTCTCTTGCGCATCAACATGAAACAACGCCTCTTTCCGCAATGTGTGACATGGTTGTGTATTTACATTTTTATTTTTTGATGAATAATTTGTAAAAACCCGCGAAGTACTGAAGCCGCGAAACATGAAGCGCGAACTGGCGAGGGAACACTGTATATCTACGTCTGTATCAACATATACATCTATCTATCTATCTATCTATATGTATATATATATAAATATATATATATATGTATATATATACATCTATACATCTATGTATAAGATTCTAATAGTAATTCAAAAATCTCGCAATTTTTACGATTTTTGTGACGATTAAGCTGAAAGGTTTCTGTAATGTAATTATTCAACAGCAAAAGATATTTTTATATTCATAACTTTTCACAACGAATGAAAATCTTTTTCAACTTGGTCAGGTGTTCATTTTTTGTCGGAGTGAGAAAATAGCAAAGGAACTGCAATAGAATTTTCTACACGATTGAAAAGTAAAAATGTTTACACTTTCAACTATAATATGCAATTACAAATATGGTCACATCAAAAAAGGATGCTGGCATATTTGTGGTGGTGCCCTCTGGTGTCATACAAATACATAACGAGCCAAGTCGTACGTCCACCGTTGTAGTGCTCATCTATAAACGAAGACGCTCCTTGCTGCCTTCATTACTGGTCGGCATAAATTTATGCCATAGTAAGTGACCATAAAATTATGCTTGATACAAAGGAATGCCTTTTTAGAAAAACAACATAAAATCTACCACAAAAGTGTCCTTACACCCTTTCTGTTACGAGACACATTTAAAATATAATTACCTTTATTTGGTTATACCTTATGTGTGAATACTTTTAAATATTTGACCTTGTAAGTATACAATCGATATATTTGCGATGAAAGCTTTTCATTGGCAATGAGAATGTCGCATAAATGTCGTGTTTGAGAATGTCGCATAGTACAGAGGCCTATTTGTTCTTTCTTGCTGATATTTTTGAATTACTTTCGATATGGGACTCATCTTTTCAGAGAAAAAATACACTTGAATATGATCTTAGAGTGAATTTATTTGAATTCATGTTACTAATAAATGAGCTTTTCTTGAGAAATATGCAATGTTGTACGCTTTTCTTTCAATAAAAGAGAAGTTTTCGATGTTTCAGATTTTCACTAGGGGTACAATTTCGTATTTTTATACAAGATATATATTTCTGTACAACTACACTTGGATACATGAAGAGAGCAGTTTTCAGATTTTCCACAAAAATCATAAGTCGTTATTCATGTGCTTTTTGATACCGGACGTATTAAATTTACTTTTAGATTTTCGCAAAATAAGACTACATAATTATTTTCGAAGGGTTTTTCATTTTTATGAAAATAGTTTAAAAACAATCTTTTGCAGCTGAAAATAATTAAAAATAACATTTTATTCTATTCTAACACACCCAAACAAGTGTGTTTTGAACTATTTAAGAAATGAAATTTTTAAAATGGCAAATTATTTTAAGCTCACTAAATATTATGTAGCAGTCGTCAATGCATAGTTAAAAAAAAGAACCTTTCAGAATCTTCCACGAAGCCATGACTATATTTTAATATGGATTTCAAAAATATGAAACAACATTCCTTCCACCTTCTTACCAAAAAAAAAAAAAAGAAAATTTTCGGCTCAGTTTGAATTATGGAATTTTAGACCTGCGAAAAATTGTTTATCATCGCTGCTGGAACTGAAGCACGGAAATGTTTTTCCAATTTATACTGAAATCTAAGGAAGGGAAGCCACGTCATATTTTATAAATTCGAAGATTGAACAAAATATTGACAAAGATATTCCGCAGCACTGTGGTGTATTTTCCGAAAAAATGCATAACAAATTTTTCACCGAATTTCTTTCTACCATCCGTGCTTGAATATGCTGCCAAAAGACTAAAAAGTATTTGAAGAATTCTAGTAAATATAAAATATTCTCTATTCTGAACGGTTCAAATCAAAATGACGTTTCCCTGAAGGATAACGAAAGAACTTCATTCGTGCACTTTAAAATATTTAAAATAACCAGGAGGTTTGGGACCTAAAGAAAGGGCTCTCTAGCCCTTTCTATAGGTGCAATAGAATAAGTTATGATTCAAAATACTGGGTGAATATTTTGAATCAGAATGTTTCTATACAATTTTTCCTTAAAAATTCCATTTTAATAAAAAAATGCTTATGAAATGAAACAACTATTCAAGACTGCTTTTAGATAAGATATACATTTAGAGAAAATTTTGATAATTTGCAAGTTCAGTTCAAAACATTTCATTAAAACTTATTAATTTGAGATTCAATAATTTTAAGTATACTCTCTGATATCCCGCAGAACATCTACGGGTTATAAGTTTCACAATCAAACTTGAGAATGATCGCTCGATATAAACAAACTAAGGTGTTGCCACTCCAAAGAATCGGAAATTTAAAAAATGAGGTTATGAATGGAAATACTTTTAAAGAAATAAACAAATTTGTTAACGACCGTTAAGTTACGATTATAAACACAAATACTGCTTTTTTATGGTAATCATTAAACATATTTTTAAATATCTTTTTACCATAGTTTGTATTTTGCATGATGTCAGTATCGTATCGTTATCTCAACATTTAATCGTAACTGGTCCACGTTAAGTGAAATATTTCGAAAGATTTTTGTCAATGTAAGAAAATAAATGAAGAAATTTGAAAGGCGCACGGAATGTACGTATAAAAAGGACTACAGTAAAAAAAAAAAAAGTTTAACTGAGTTGTGCAAAAAATTAAATGTGTTTTTTACACCTCATTTTAATTGCTTTGTCAGCAAGGTACTTTTAAAAACCTAAATTTTTTAAAAACCTGTAAACCAGCCGAAGAAAATTTGGAAAACGTTACGGGTCTAATCTTTTGCTACTATATTTTGGTAGACAATAGCAATATTCGTGCATTTAATTAAAACAATTTTTGGTTAAATAATGATGCCAAAGAAATCAATAAATTAAAACCAGAAAATTCTTTTTTAGCCTACTTTCCCGCACAAATTTTAAAATAATAATAATAATAATGAGGTGTGAATAAAAAGGCTTAATATATCCTTAAAGTATCGTTAAGAATGAAGTAAAGTCAAAAATTAGTAAAGTAATTAAGTAAAGATTGAAAAATAGAAATTTTAAAAGTAAAGTTTTGAGATGGGAAAAACGTGTTTCTGTCGGTATGTCTCTCTCCCCCACCCACCCCTCAAATAATACGTATAGTTTGACCACGTAACTTTGACATTTAGACGCTTCTGCGTCAAAATGGCAGAAAAGAACGAATTCATTCGAGTTTTATGGAAGTTCGTTTATTTTGTACGCGAATCAGAAAGTTTGCTTCCCTGTTTGTTGAAAACAACTAAATTTAAAAGCTGGCATATAGCATCAGTTCGGAAGGAATAGAGTATGCGAAACGAACTAGAACCAGAACAAACATTGCACTTTCCTTATTTCATCAATTCTTCCCTTGAACATGAATGTATTCTTCTTGGCATTCTGCCAAGCAGTTTGGTTTGGTTGTTGGTAGAACTGTACACACTTCAAAACATCATGACGCTAATATAGCAGTTGCCAAACTAAAGAAACTAAACGAGAAGGAAAAGGAGCTAATACAGTGGCACCTACCGGTAAAAACAGCGCCATTGTCGAGAGCTGTAGACGCAAATCTTTAAGCGTCGTGACACAGGAATGCAAAAGGTAATAAAAGCGTTAAATTGATTATAACTCAGAAGAAATCTTATAATTTCGTATACAACAAATGTAAACAAAACATGTGGGACGATTAGCCTCCGTCACCGCAGTTTTCACTCAGAAGCTCCATTTTTTCGTTAAAAAAATAGCTCCTTGTAGTCTAAAAGCATGTGTATGCTTTCTTTCTTTCTTTTTGGAACTTTTGTGCAAATTAAAAATGTTTTTTTTTTTATTTATTTCAGAGGAAGATTTTTTTAAGTTTAAAAATTGCAGTTTAAACTGTTTTTAATAGAGAGTCAGCCTGCTTCCTGAAATTCATGTGCAAATAATTGAATACACCATCCACTGGCGTTCTAAAAACACTAATAAGTAGCGGCATTTGTTTCAAAAAGTAAAATCTCTTATTACGAGAAATCAATAACGTGACATTATTTTGCAATTCCATTGTCCTGATTAAAATTTTTTGGAATAGATTAATTTGAAGAGCAAATATTTTTGTTTCCTCATAAACATTTTGAAATTCCGAAAAATATTTCGAAATCTCGTATGTCGAAATATTCATTTTAACTTTCTTAATTACTAAATAGTTGCTTAAATATTAAACAGGTTTCATGTTCAAGGTTTTAAAATTCCATGACAAATTTTTAAAGTGAAAATGATATACAAGCGAACAGAGTGTCTACTTAAGTAAATGTATATTTTTAGTTCCCTGTGCAATATTATTTGAATTTTTTACTTACACTAACGTTCCTCAATATTTTGGTGCTATGAGTTTTAACTACGTTGTACAGAACTCTAAAACCCTTTTGAAAGTTAACATAAAAAAACAATGCAAATTAGCAAAAGTAAACTGTTTGCTTTACTTATTGAAAATATTCGGTTGTGTTTGTGATTGACTTAAAATTCATTGCAACAAATCAAAAATAACTTTTATAAATGAAATTATTCTTCGTATTTTTATAATGCTTGGTGTACGTGCACCGCATATATTCCGACTTTGTCATCGTGTTAGTAGACCTCTTTTGGCTAAGCGGTTTAAAGCACTGAATTACCAAAAAGGAGATCACGATATTAAAACTTACCGTTACTAACGCATTTTTATTCACATCGCATGCTACATTTTCTACACGCGCGAGATGTGTAATTAGTTTACGTCGCAATGTAGGAAATGTAAATTGACAATTTTGATCGAACAATAACTTAGGATTTTTGTGATATTTTAAAGAACAAAAAGAAGCTGCTTTAAAGATTATTTTGCAAACAAAAGTTTTATTCCAACAATTAAAGTTAAACATTTGCATTCTTTGTTGAAGCACATTCTGCATTATTCTTAAACGACTTTAAGTACCCAAACTATTCTCAAAAATTATATAAATTGTTCCTAAAAACAGTTCCGTGAGTTTTGATGAATAATTCAGGAGAAATTAAAGTGTTCAGATGAATATTCGTAAAAACTACTCATATTGAAGTTAAAACCGATCTTGTTCAATTTGAGTTCATTTTTCACAATTGTTTGAATAGTAGAATTTTAGACAAGGCTTTTTAGCAACATCTTCCAATTTTTAAGTTATTTATTTTGTAATAAACATTAAAAAATCGTTTAGCACACTTTTATTTGCTGAGCATTTACTCAAATACCTTGTTACAAAGAGTTTATTTGAATGAGAGATTTTTTTTACATTGTTCAAAGAAAATTCTTTTAAATGAAATCTTTATTATTAATAGAAAGTGCTATTTAAATGCTTTTATAATGATAATTGAATATTATTTCGTAATATTCACAATGCTTACCAATATCAGTTCACTTAAAAAAAAAAAAATCGATTATTCACCAAATTTCAACACTCGAGAATATTCCCAGAATGTTTTCATTCTCCGCGAATATTCTCGACTCTTATCTCCAGGGGGAACAGTTGTATCCGTACTCAACAGTTTGTAGATGAATTATTTCTCAAAACTTCAAGAATTATTTTTAAAAATTACTTTGTATAGCAACTTTGACTAACATACCACTTCAACAGAGTTAAATATGACATGAAAACCTTTTCGAAATACAAGAATCTATATACAACGAAGTCCCCCAACACAGCAAATTTATGCCTATATCGAAACTTTTAATACATTGTCAAATAACGTTCAAAATATTTTCCATATAACGAAATGCTTCTCCGTACAGCGGATTTTTTCAGACGTTTATTGTTTTGGTCTTATGTCATTTGTGAAGAAAGCTAATAATTTCTGAGCAACCAGTAATTTAACGTATTGACGGCCGCTGAGGTAAAAATAGGTCATTTCACCAAAATACGAAGATTTTATAATAGAGCAGTTATGCATTATTCCTATTATAGTTTCCAATGGTGAAATAAAAACATAATGCACTTTTTTGAAACAATAAGTAAAATATAGCGACTCCTCACTACTTCCACGAAAATATTGAGCTGCCGTCAAAGTGTTAAAGTAATGGAATGTTTCAAGTAAAATAAAGGTAAGAAAATACCAGTATAGATAATTCTCTAAATTGTTGAATTGCCTGTACTTTAGTTATATACTTTTTAAATTAATATTATATATGTATTACTTCGCTTTTAATACAAAATCTTAATTAAATGATTTTCAACTTGTCTCACCTACTGAAAAGTTTGTAACACCAATATATAAATAGACGAAGACAAAACAGTTAAGAATTATTTTCTTTTCTGTTTTTGAACCGGTTTTCGTACTTTGTTTCGTTTAGTAGCTATTGACAAGTTTTAGTGATCTCAATTTTTAAAAAATGGAAAGAGTTTATTTATTTATTAGTTATTTAATTACTTCCCCTTTTCTCTTCTCAGGCAAGCCTCGTTTATAACTGTAATGTTATATTTTATAGAAAGCAGATTGCATCATGTTTTGGTTCAGTAAATTATTTGGTTGCAAACATAAAACTCATTGTTGAAAAGAGTCTGTTGCCATCAACCAGTAATATTAAAAACAGTTAATAATATGAGTTTGAGTGAAGGCCTCTCTGAAACAATGAAATGAAAAATGGGAATAGCGTATCGAAGCAAAAATTTAAGTTTTATTCAACTACCAATCAATTTTTAGTACGAAATCGGAAGAAGTACAAGCCGCTACTTTTTTGAGCGAAATCGGCCCTGCGGCAACAATGACTTACAATACGTTTGCTTTAAGTGAGGATGATCAAGAAAAACTTGGCGTTATAATCGCCAAATTTGATGAATACTTATAAAATTATGTAAAAAGCATAATCTTTTTAAAGCTAAATCATTACGGTCGAGTTTTGACTGTTGGGAGAACTCTAGTTTACTCAAATAGGTAGTTATAATTTCCAATTTCCCTCAACGAAATTTTCTCCACAGCGAATTTTCAACTGGAAATAATCAATTTCGTTTTTATGAAGATTCTACAAAACTCAAAGGGAAAAAAAACTCAGAAAAATTCATAACAATAATCGTTCAAAAAACACGACAATAATAAAGTATGCTGATAAATTTCATCGTTATAAGAAAACAGATTTTTTTTCACGTTTTAATGCAACCATTATACTTGGAAATTCCTTTGGTTTACGTTGAAACCAAGGCTTTTTTTGCTTGTTTTCCATCGTTATACATCCCACGCCTTATCGTTACGTTTCCCATTTAGTTTTTTTTTTTTTCGCATGAAGTCTATTTTTTCAGTGTTATTCCCGAAATATTCATTCGTCGAAAAGCGGCTGAACGGGCTTTCACCCGTTCGCTGTGCGCTAGTTTGTCCCAATTTATTGTTTCTTAACCTTTTATATTTCGTGGAATATTTTCTTTCGAAGAAAAATTCTCGGAAATAATTTTCTTTTTCGTTTACTTATGGCTGTTTAGCAACAATGCTTTGAAACACTGATTTTTAGAAATTCTCAGGAGTCCTTTTCAACATACTTCTTCTGTTTTAGCTTTTAGCCGTTTTTATTAGAAATAGGGAAAATGCTAAACATATTTTTATTTGTTCACATCATTTGTTCAATTTTCCATTTGAAACTGCAGACTTAATTTTTTTTTCTTTCTTTCGTGATAGGAAATATTGTATTTGAGAAATAGGCAATTAATATAAAAAGTATTTCATTTTCAGTTATTTAATTGTTTCTACAACCAAACAAAAACAATTCCCTTATTTCAATATAGATGTATTAGCTGTGTAATGCAAGTTTACTCGGAATAAAAGACAAGACATGTTTTTCAATTGAAGTTATTATACTATGAAATTTTTAAAAATAATCTGTGGGATCTATGGCTTAACTAAGAAAGGAATGCAATTCGTCCTCACTGAATTTTGAAATGCTGACGAATTTACGAATTGTGCACGTAGATATTAATTTTGAACGATGATGTTATCTCGTAATGGCTCACTAGCTGTGTTGTCATATTGTGACCTTCTTAATAAAATTTTTAACTGATTTTAAACGACTTAAGTCAGTTAAAACAACTTCTACAAATCGCGCTGATTTGTTTTCTGTCTTGAAATGTTTGTGGTGTGCTAAAAATTTCCAAAATACAACAAATAAATAAATAAATAAAACAAAAAAATAAAAAAAATTGATATTTTCTTAAAAGGATAAAAGAAAAATTATGGTCTATGAGTCAAAAAATACAAAGTTGGACAAGTTACTTATCTTTGTATCTTTGAGGTAATCTGAATATATTAAAATGCAAAGTAAGAGAAAAAACAGCAAAATAAAAGCGGGCCGGGGAGGGGCATAATTACAAATGAAATTATATATATACTAAAGTACATTCAAAAAATTACTAGAAAGAATTTAAGAAGTGACAGGAAATTAAACGTTGCACGAGCTAATAAGGGAGATTCAACAAGTTAGGATAGCTCTTTTTACCTTAACAAATGTTTAAAAAATATGTTGGAGAATACTGTACTATTTTGCCAAAAATTTCGATGCATGTAAGATTAATTAAAGATTCAGCATCTTCCTCAATGATATCGTCCCTGTTGTCTGAACAGCAATTTCAAAGCTATTCCTGAAGTCATTTAATCACATTTGAAAGCCCTATTTTGTTGAAAGTATCGATAAACTCAACAATTTAAATTCAAGTGAACATTAGTATCTTCATCATATATCAAACGAAGATAAAAGTGAAAACTGCAGGGAATCTCTTGGGAGTTCTCACGTTTCAGGAAGTTTCTCGCCACTATTGACAGATGCTCCCTTAACTGATGTATAGTGTGAATTTTACAAATCCCCAGTGAACCTAAAAATTGTTCATTGTAATAGTATAGTGATTCTTGTTGGAGTTTCCGTTTATGTCACAAATTGTGTTTTTCATACGAACTATGTTGCACATTTGTTCATTGTAATAGTGTAGTGATTCTTGTTGGAGTTTTAGTTTATGTCACAAGTTGTATTCTTCATACGAACTATTTCGCACATTTGTACTTCTTTCAAATTTTTTCATCAATCCTCACTGGAAAAAAAAGTATCTAAATAAAATAGGAATTCATTTAGAATATGTATACTATCAATTTGTGTGTATATTATCATTATTTTTATAAAAATCCATCATATTTTGCTTAGTTGCCAATATGTTTGTCTTCATGGGATTTTCGGGTGAAATATAGGGTCTACAGAGACAATATACACAGTCCAGTCACATTAATGTGACTACCACGTACTTTCCACGTCAGAGTTAAATAACCAATCACAGAAGGCAGGTGGCAGCACAGTGCAGTTGAGCGTATATAAAGGGTGTGTGAGGGCTTCGGAAAACATTTCATTCGTTGTCGTAATGCAGAAACGAAGCGATTTATCCGACGTCCAAAAGGGCATGATGATTGGCTTTCGGGCCAAGGGTGGAAGCATTTCCGAAATGGCTGAGTTTGTGAACTGTTCGCGTGCCGCCGTGGTAAAAGTGTACCATGCATGGCAAAATGGGACTGTCCAAAATCAGCGACGTGGCAAATGTGGTGCACCACGGGCCATAGATGACAGAGGCGAACGACGGTTGCGGAGATGCGTTCGGGCAGATAGACGGGCTACCTTTGAGCAACTGACCACCAAAATGAACCAAGGGGCTACCAAAAGTGTCTCCCAAACTACTATTCAGCGAATATTGCTGCGTCTGTGCCTCTGAAGCAGACGCCTGGTTCGTGCACCTATGCTGACTGCTGTTCATCGACGACGAAGGCTAGAATTTGCACGCCAGTACCGCAGCTGGACGTCCACTGAGTGGCAACAGGTAGCGTTTTCCGATGAATCGCGTTTTATGCTCCATCGGACAGATGGACGTTGGCGTATAAGGCGTGAAACCTCTGAAAGATAACACCCTGCAACCATTGCCGGAACGGTCCAAGCTGGAGGCGGGAGCATTATGGTCTTTGGAATGTTTTCCTGGCATTCTCTGGGTTTATTGATCATTGTGGAAGGCACGATGAATCGATACAAGTACGCATCTGTCCTTGCGGACCATGTCCACCCCTACATGCGCATTGTTTTTCCTCAGAATGATGGCATCTACCAGTAGGACAATACGAAGTGCCATACAGCTGGCAGTGTACGTACGTGGTTCGAAGAGCATCAGGATGAGTTTACCGTCCTCCCCTGGCCAGCAAACTCACCTGACTTAAACCCAATCGCGAATCTGTGGGACCATCTCGATCGGGTTGTTCGCGCCATGGATCCTCAACCGCGTAATCTAGCGCAGCTGGAGACGGCATTAGAGTCGGTACGGCTCAACATCCCAGTGAACACCTTCAGGAACCTAAGTGACTCTCTTCCTGCACGTCTCGCAGCAGTCCGCTCTGCGAAAGGTGGTTATTCTGGCTTTTGACAGATGGTCACATTAATGTGACTGGACTGTGTATATGCATGTACAAAATCATTTTATATGTCTTTTTTATCAAGCTATTTTTTCCGGATTAGATTCTGCAGTTATAGTTTGAGATAGACATTATTTAAATTAGCATTTGTGTAGACTGATTCTGTGAATGATCGGATAATTCTACATGAGGTAAACATCACCAGGCATTTTTTGATCGTACGTTAATTGGTTGTTAGTTTTTAATTATTGTTTTAGTTCAAATAATTATTTTAAATTTAAAGGAAAATGTAAATATTCTGCACAATTTCTTCAATAAGCCACGCAGGTATGTTTTCCTGATGTACCACTGGAAAAACGCGCCTTCCTTTTAATGCAGCCATCTGAAGTCTAATTTCAGTCGGCTTCATTTTAACGCATGTCCATTAAAGACTAAGAAGAGTTTTATTTAAGTTAAATAAGAGGAGTTTTTGAAAAATTTTTAAATATATTCAGGTATACGAATTTTTTGTTTTCAGCTAAACGTTCCAGCAAAAAAAAACCAAATGTTTTCATTCATATGTTGAACACTTCATTTTTATACTTTCTAAAACGTGATGCTTAATGATCTTGGAAAAAATAATACAGTCCACTTTGTAGTTTATTTTATTTTTAAATGATCTTATTTTTTAAAAAAAATATATTTTTTCTTAGAAATAATTTCTTAAGAACCTTTTTTTTTTTTTCTTTGGAGGAGTTTTTATGTGTAAATACATTTTCTTCTACTCAACATGAGCCTCAAAAGACAGATCGTTTTCTTTGGTTAGGTGTATATAGTAATAATTTTATTTTATGTTATCATAAACTTCGAATAAAAAAAATAGCAATAAAAACATGAAAATCCTAATTATCCGTACAATAATTACTCTTCATTTAAAAATTACTTGATTATTTGATATTTATAGCCTTCTCGTGCAGTTCATAGTACTAATTATTATAATTATTATTATTAAAAAGAATTATTCGTGCATTGTCAAGGTAAAAATGCAAAAAAATAATATATTTTCATGGGTCAATTAGTAATCTAGCATACACATACAGGAACTACTTTCTTAGAATCATTGACTAACATGGTGTGTGCCTATCTACTCTACAAATTCCACATCGCGTTACGACCGGGAGGGGGGGAGAGGGTAGATGAAGTAACTATTTTACCCCTCCAAGAAGTGTAAAATTAAAATTCTACGTCCACAGATAGCGGTTTTTTTTTTTAATTTTAAACTTATTTCCTATTTACTTTTCTCCACCAGAACCCTTTTACTGGAGCATTAGGATCGCTTTCACACGGACCTGGTGGCCGTTTTCGATGTACAGATCCAGTCAGTATTCGATTGTTCCTGTCTGTCGATTTTCATGTAAGGGACCGTCCATAAATGATGTCCCGCTTTTTTCCCATATGTTTGACGCGCTGCTCCTGAGAGAGATGGGTCTCGGGCGGGCCAAAGAAACCTTTTTTTTTTAAAAATCGATGTTGGCGTAGTGCGCTAAAGATGTGTAATGGGTTACTTACAGCACATGAAAAGTTTCTTGAATATTGCTGAATATTTAGCCGTGGCCCTTCGACACTGAAATTTGGCATATAACAGAAACATTCGTATATTTTGGAGAAATTATTATTTTGAAGAAAACTCCAAAATTTTTAGTGGTATTGAATGGCAAATTTGATCTAATGTCTATTAGAACCGCAAGAAGTGTCATTAAGTTATCTCAATATTTAACCGCGGCCCTATTAAATCAAAATTTGGAGGTAAATGAAAAAAAAAAACGTAGGATTTTCCAAAAAAAAAAACTGATGTAAAATTGTTTTTCAAAGTTAGCATTGATATTAATTAATTAAATAGTACTAAAAACAATAACGATAACACAATTATTATGTAATAGTACAAATTTCTTTTTTTAATTACTTGCGAACAAAATGCAGATTAAAGCAAAAATCTACAAATTTGGAATGTGTATAGTCATGGATATAGTCGTATTGAATATTAGTTGTTAAAACAATAGTGTCAATTTCTCCCTCCCGAAAAGTTTTTAGCATGAATAAATCCATCTCTTTAAGACTCACCACAAATACTTCTTCATACAAATAATTTTTTAAAACCTATATATATATATATATATATATATATATATAGGGTGCTTTTTTAGAGGCAGAGAACTGTAAATAGAAATAAAACACAAAATAATGCCTGTAATATTAATGCAATCTGTTTTATTAGGAGGATAATTTTATGGCATAATGATATGATTGAATATGATGTCGGGGGGGGGGGGGCATGTGAACACCGCAGTTGGCGCGCACATGACGTAACCCGGGAAACTATGTGTGAAAACTAGACTAGTTTTCACGCATTTTTCGCAGTAGATCTCTTAGCTGGCTACCTTGTTCTTGCGATTTGACGTCCTTGGAATTTTATTTTTTGTGTTTTATTTATATTTCAAGTTATGTGCCTCTAAAAAAACACCCTTTATATTTATATATATATGCTCTTTTGACCTGACCCTTAGGCATGCTTATGTTGTTTTTTATCCCTTTGCTCATTCCGTTCTGTTAACGTTGTGCTTTATTTTAAAATTTCTCAGGCCAATAAAAATAACAACTTCCAGTTAATCCTGAAAGTGCCATTTTCTATATTTACTACACCACATAGGTGTAGTGAAATAAAAGTGAACGAAAAATTTATTTAAAAATAATGGAACTAGCTCGTTTTCGAAAACATTTAGTCAGTATTTAAAATCGTTTAATGTTAAAGATTTAATATCTATTGACCTATCAAGTTAACTAGATGAAATAAAATACCAGTTTCCCTTATTAGACGTAACAGCACACATTTTTTGATAAATCGTGCTTTTTCTTAAAGTGTTAGTTCTTTTTAACTAATTTGCTTTGTAAGCAAGAGATCAATTAGCTAAAAACGAAAACTAAGTTTTAAACGCATTATCCTGGTAAGACACCAATTGCGCCATAATCTTACTTTTCAGAATTAAACGGAGTAAGGTAATTCGAAGAAAAATTAGAATGGGGAAAGTTTTGCAATATCGTGCAAGGCAATTATGAATGTAGGAGAGAGAAGCACTTAGTATAATAATTAGCACACTCTAATTGGATAAACTGGTTTCGATGAAACATTCTTTTGCAGGGTTCAAGAGCTATTGAGGGGGGGAGGGAGGGAGAATTAAAACTCTGTTGGAAGATGCAAAGCTGTTTAAGAAATTTAGGGCGAATGGTTACAACCATTATCGATCAGCAATCGTTACAGAATGGTTAAAATTTAATTAACTTAAAAAATATATATTATTTGCACATGAAAATGAGCCCCGCTACAGATTTATATATATTTTTAACTTCTTTGTACAAAATAAAAGAAATATTGTATAAAAGAAATTTTCCGACTCAAATTTCAGTCTAAATTTTAATTTTCGATTGATTAAAGGCAAGTTAATCAATTTTGTTTGTTTTTTCTCGCGATGTCGTATGTATGTGCATACATGCTTATGTATGAGCTACCGTAATGTCCGTTCTGACAATGCCTGATTTCGTTTTAACGACTTTTGTCATGCCGCCATGTATGTCCGTATATGCGTATGTATGTGTTTATGTGCGTATGTATCTCGCAAAACTCAAAAACCGTGAGTTGTCGAAAAAAAAGAGAAATTTCGTGGGTCTCGTTTTGCACCTCCACTTTTGGTTGCAGTCGGATGTTGCAAAGGGGTACTTTCACTAGATTTTGTGTGAAATCCCTGCTGTTTTCCGTATCCAGATATTTTCCTGAAGGCATCACTTAATACAACTTCGTAGTGTATGAAAGGCATGCTACGTACCAGTTATTAGGTGATCGACATTAAAATATACCTCATTTTATTATTGTGTCTTGAGGGGAGTCATCACCATGAGACCATTTTTTTCTCTATGTTTTTATTTACAATTTTTGTCTCGTGTTATATCACTTCATAAGAAAGTTAATAATAAAAACTGGCTTTCTTAAATATAATTTGAAAATTAATTTTTGGTACTACTGTGATATAATAACAGTACGTAAGCGCTCATTTCGGAGCTCAGTAATGGAGAAGCCAAATCCAGTGTCACTTTGGCATTGCGTGCAGTATTTAGTGATTTTCCCGGAGAACCCCCTTGTCAAACTTTTGCGAGAATTACATAAACCGTTATGTTCTAGCTGTTAAAAAATGTATCAATTAATAAGTGTAGTAGGAAAGTCATGTAGTGCACACATCATATGTTCCAGCTAAAGAAGCTTAATTCTTAATACGAATAAATAAATAAAATAAAAAAAGTAAAAAAGATACAATAACTAAAATTAGATATAAAGGGAAAAAATTGTCAAATATATATTTCAAAACTATGCCGAAAATTGTCATGTCGTAGTGTTTCTATAAATATAGGGTAAAATTTGAATTTTTAAGCATATTTTTTGCCTTAAATAACATCAAGAAAAAAAAACGTTTTCATGTGCTCATATAACTTATTTTTCTATAACTCTTCCGAAGCTATGTTTCTTAACTTTATAGTTTTTTAAATTAATTTCCTGCAAAAGAAAAAAGATAAATAAAAAAGTATGAAAGAAGAATTAATTTATTCTTAAAATATCGCTTGCAAAAAGTCAAGCATTAAGGTTGGGCATTTCACATGTAAAACTTTTTCAGTAGCTTCAGCATTATTGCACTCAATTTCTAACTCAAATGATGTTAAATAAGCACTAATCACATAACCAGTCCAAATGTTTAGAGTTTCAAGTTTTTTCTCATCTTAGTGTGGAATGTGAATATAATTTAATTACTATACCGATGATTTATTTCAAAATCTTTAATTATGTTGTTTATGAAGGAGCTTTGGATTCCTGACTTCTTGATAAATTTTCCCAATAAACAAAATTAAGAGTGCATTAATAAAAATGCATAACTTTTTCCCTCAGTACATTTTAATCTGTTTTCTTAGGTAGCTTACAACAGCCGTTCTTTTGCTGAAATTTTGAAGGTTTGTTTGCCTCAGACTTAATTTGAACAAGATCATTGAACGGTTTATAAATAACCGTTTTTGCACCGTAACGAAAGCAAATATAATCTCCCTTACCTAATTAAATTTTCATTTAAAAACGAAAAACACTTCTAATGACATTTCTAAAGCTTTAAAATTTGTTTGACAATTTGCTTATGCCTGGATTTTTTTTTTTATTACAAGCATGAAATGTTTTTTCAAGTTTCAAAAGCAAGTCAATTTGTTTCCCACAAGAATGAAAACTCTGCAAATGTCTGATGTAACCGACATTTAACAATGAACAAGTGCGCATTCCAAACATCAAAAATGCAAAATCAAACACCTTTTCATAAGAAAAAGAAGCATAAATGTTTAATGACTACACAAAATAAAAAGTCTTAAGAGGGTTCTTAAAAGATTTCCTTCAAAAGAAAGAGTAAAATACATAATTCCGTTTATGACACAGAAAAATTTTCAAAGTACAAAATCTCTTAAATAAATTAAAGTATGTTTGCTTTGGGGTCATTAATCTTTTTTAAATGTTAGTTCTTTGGTTTATGATATAAACCAATATTAGTAGAAGAAAAGAAAGTTAATTGTAACAGAGAAGTCTTATGATGAAATTTTAGAACTACCGATGTTGTTAGTATTTCTTTTTAAACTTAGGTGCGTATTTTGCTTCAAGACGGCGTTGAGCTTTAGATATTGACTTCTTCTTTTTATTATTATAATTTAAAACTTTGTTTTATAATTTCAACAGCCTATTTATCACACGAAAAATTAAATTATCATTGTTGAATGTTTTTAAAATCGAAGCATTTTGGGAAAAATAAATGTTTTTTTTTTTTACATGGTTTTATTTAACTTGACTTGTGCCGGAATTTTGTAAGGCGGTCTTCGAATACTATTACTGCATAAATTATCTTTAAATTTTGCACAAAAGCTTATCTTCGATGACAATACAATAATCCATCCATTTTATAATTTATTATAACGTTAATTAGGAAAACAATTAATAATTTTAACTCTGAGGAAATTATCAGCATTATCACTTGCCGTTTGGCAACAATAGTTTTGTTTGGATAATGCAACGATGTTTTGAATTTAAATAAAACCATGTAACTTAAAACATTTTTGGCGATTTAATATTATTTTCATATGTGTCTTAACCCCATCAACAGCAATACATTTCAGTATTTTGCTGTAAATTACATCTTATTTTCACATTTTTCATGTGTTTTATTTATAGAAGTTCTTTGTTATTTTACTTCATTATCGTTTTCTTACATTCGACATTAAAAAAATATATGTACAATTCTTGCTGAAATTAAGTACATTTTCTTGTATTTTTTACGTTTTATACTTCACGCATTTTGTGTTACGGTGCTTACTGCTGAAATTTGATCTGGTGCTGGGGGCGTTATTCGTAATTTCTGAATTTCTTTCTTGCATATTGACTATTGATCTGAACTGTATCAGTGAGATATTCAATATTAGACGACTACCGAGCCTTGCGCGCTACTGCTCCCCATTTGAATAGCTTGGCGAATCCATCTCGCTTCGTTCGCTCATCGGACCCTAACACATGGTCGTTTATCTTTATCACTATTAACAGAAAGTAAAAATAATGTTCTTTAGATCATACAACTTGTTCGAATTAAAAATATAAATTTAAAAACACAATTAAATATTGCCAGAAGGCTAGCGAGAGATCGAATATCGTCATACACCTACACAACAGAAAAACCCAACCTGACACAACTCGCAGAAAATCTTACTAAAACATACAACATTACCCATGTAGTTTTCTATAATACGCACTTCAATTTCTGAGTTAATGCGATGTTTACTTTGCTGGTTTACTGGATACGTGTAACCACTACTTTATTGCTTTTGAAATGAGTCATGTTTTGATATCATTCTGCATGCTATGAAGAAGTGGTTACGTACCGACCCGAAATGTGCGCCTTAATTTTTGCCTGTAAAATATATCTGACTATGCAAGCAATTCGCAAACTACATATTCAGTGAATAAATCATATTTGCAGAAAATCTTACTAAAGCATACAACATTACCCATGTAGTTTTCTATAATACGCACTTCAATTTCTGAGTTAATGCGATGTTTACTTTGCTGGTTTACTGGATACGTGTAACCACTACTTTATTGCTTTTGAAATGAGTCATGTTTTGATATCATTCCGCATGCTATGAAGAAGCGGTTACGTACCGACCCGAAATGTGCGCCTTAATTTTTGCCTGTAAAATATATCTGACTATGCAAGCAATTCGCAAACTACATATTCAGTGAATAAATCATATTTGCAGAAAATCTTACTAAAGCATACAACATTACCCATGTAGTTTTCTATAATACGCACTTCAATTTCTGAGTTAATGCGATGTTTACTTTGCTGGTTTACTGGATACGTGTAACCACTACTTTATTGCTTTTGAAATGAGTCATGTTTTGATATCATTCCGCATACTATGAAGAAGTGGTTACGTACCGACCCGAAATGTGCGCCTTAATTTTTGCCTGTAAAATATATCTGACTATGCAAGCAATTCGCAAACTACATATTCAGTGAATAAATCATATTTGGTAATTGAGTTAAATAGAGTTAAATAATATATATATGCGCAACGCGTTGTTTGCGGCTTTTATCTGAAATTATAAGCAGTGCAAGGAAACTCGGAGGACGCGAAGAAAACATTTCATGCATCGGCAACTATTTCTACTTCTATATTTCTTATTTAAGTTTTGTGTTAAAGTGGCATGCAAGTTGACGTTTCAGTTACACTGCATGTTACAGTTAAGAAAATATGCAAATCAGCTTTAGATATTTTTTCCTTGACTTTTTTCCCGATACCCTAATAGTTGTCGATGCCTGTTCGAAAACTGGAATGTTACGAACAATAGTGAAGTCTCAGCATGGGGAGCTGAATGGCAGCCTTTTCATTACGAATAGCGTTACCAACGTTCCAACAATTGAAGCTTTTTAAATCTGTAGCACTCGAAAAGAAAAAGAGCGAGTTGTACTGCTTCTTTTGCACCTGTAGGTAATATAATGTTTAATGTTAATGTAACCTGTAGGTAATATAATGTCCGGTTCTGTAGACAGCGTGTCTACAGAACCGGAAAATCAGGGAGATCAGGGAAAAGTCAAGGAATTTTATCGATCGGGAAAAGTCAGGGAATTTCAAAAAAATAGCAAAAATTCAGGGAAAAGTTATCAAATGAAAAAAAAACAAGAAGTTCCGTCTAGAACTATACGAGCCTACTTTCTCGTATATACCAAATTCAAATTTATAATGTAGCTATCTCTTTCTCTCTCTTTCTTATTTATCTTTAGTTCTAATTATTGAAAAAAAAAACCTTTTTCAACGGATAATACATATTCATTCACTCACTCATTCATTCTTTCATTTATTCAGCCATGCATTTATTCATTCATTCGTTACCTCATTCAAGTGTTTATTCATTCATTTACGCATTCATGTATTTATTCACTCATTTATTTATATTTTCATTTATTCAACAATTTATTCATTCATTCTTTTCCTCGCTCATTTATTCATTGATTTATTCTTTCACTCTTTCATTTATTCATTCATTCATTATTTCACTCATTGAGTCACTGAGAAATATCCTTGAAAATCCCGATCAAAAAATTTCATAGCAAAATAGGCTCGTAAGTTCTGGATAAACTTTCTATTTCTGCATGTTCTACGTTATAAGAGCGTTCCGATAAAGTTTGTTCCAAGCAAATCGGTCCGTTAGATCAGGATTTATATAGGGTTGAAATTTCCCCGTAAGCTCTGTGTTAATTTTTTGAACTGTTCAAAAATGAACAAAAACTGTTCAAATCAATATTTCACGCCGAAAACTCCTTTCAATAAGCTTGCAATAGGAACTTGGCTCTTGTGCCCAGAGTTTACAGAATTTGCTTCAATTTTGTCCATAGGCGCTAATGTTAAAATTTTTTGAACTGTTCAAAATTGAACAAAAAATTGTTCAACTCAAAAAGTAAAATATAGAAATGAGATGTCCTCGCCGAGATCTTTCGAATGCAAAAAGAATTTTTCCAATCGGACAATTCGTTCAAAAGTTATTAGGGGGGGACAGACCGACAGACCGACAGACAGACCGACAGACAGACAGACCGACAGACCGACAGACACACTTTTTCCCCATCTCAATACCCTACTTTCAAATTTTTTATTTTTCAATCTTTATTTAATTACTTCACTTATTTTTGACTTTTCTTGATTTTTAACGATATTTTCACGATACATTAAGCCTTCTTTCATGCTTTATTATTATTATTTTTTACTTTTACGGGAAAGTAGGCTAAAAAGGGTTTTTGCCTTGCAAATCTGAGTAATTTTCGCCAAAAAGGCAATATTTCGGCTAATAAGTAAGAAGAAAACAGTCGGGCATTTGCCGCCGTCATTTTTAGCCTACTTTCCCGTAAAAGAAAAAAAAAATAAGCATGAAAGAAGGCTTAATGTATCGCTAAATATCGTTAAAAATAAAGAAAAGTAAAAAAAAGTGAAGTAATTAAACAAAGATTGAGAAATAAAACTTTGAAAGTAGGGTTTTGAGATGGGGGAAAATGTGTGTTTGTCGGTCTATCCCCATCCCTAATAACTTTTGAACGAATTGTCCGATTCAAAAAATTCTTTTTGCATTCGAAAGATCTCGGCAAGAACATCTCATTTTCATATTTTACCTTTTGATTTGAACAATTTTTTCTTCAATTTTGAACAGTTCAAAAAATTTTAACATTAACGCCTATTGACAAAATTGAAGCAAATTATGTAAACTCGGGGCACAAGACCCAAGTTCATATTGCAAGCTTATTGGAAGGAGTTCTCGGCGTGAAATATTCATTTGAACAGTTTTTGTTCATTTTTGAACAGTTCAAAAAAAAAAAAAAAAAAATTGCGGCATTTTTTCATTATTCCGGCGCAGGCGATAAAGTCGCCAATAATGATGCAACTACCGCCAAACGGAATATCGTCGTTGTTATTTTTTTGCGTGTTTCGTCGCCAAAAATTTCGCTTCGGCGAGATTTGCGCCTTGATAATGAAAAGGTAGCAAATTAACATTAGAGCATATGGGAAATTTCAATCCCATATAAATCGTGATCTAAACGACGGATTGGCTCGCAAAAACTTTATCAGTAAGATATTACACTGTAGAACATGTACTGATACGAAGTTCAACAAGAACTGAACAAGCCTGTTTTCGTATGAAATTTTTGATCGGGATTTTTAAGGGTATTTCTCAATAAATAAATAAATGGATGAATGAATGAGTGAAAGAATGAATGATTGAATCGATGAAAGAGTGAAAGAATTAATGAATGAATAAATGAATGAGTGAAAGAACGAATGAATGAATGAATGAGTGAATACATGATAAAGTAATTAAATGAGTGAATGAATGAAAAAATAAATAAACGAGTGATAACTACATGAATGAGTAAATGAATGACTGAATAAATGAAAGAATGAATGACTGAGTGAATGAATATGTATTGTCCGTTGAAAAAAGTATATTTGAAGTAATTAAGAACTAAAGCTAAATGTGAAAGAGAGAGAAAGTGATAGCTATATTATAAATTTGAAGTAGGGTGTATACGGGAAAGTAGGCTTGTCTAGTTCTAGACGGAACTTCTTGTTTAAACTGAAATTCAGCGAATTTTTTCCCGCTATTGTTTTTAATTTACTCCAAATTTAAGACGATAATGCCTTTAATGCTTTCATTACAAAAAAATGTAATCTTTTTGCATCTGCTGTTAGAATTGGAATTTTTCCACTATTGATGTTTATTAAGCTTTGTTAAAAGGCAAATGGAATAAATTCCTTTTTATTTTTTGTAAAATTTTGATTTGAAATATTTGAAACGAAATTCTGTGCTTGTTAGGAGCGTGAGGTCTGACTTGTCAAAAAGTTAAATGCTGAATTCAGGTTATTTTTATTTTTATGTCATTTATTTCGGCTTTTGTAATGCATATATATGCTACCAAATCATACTTTTTGCAAAAATTATTTATTAAATAATAACAAAATTTTTATCCCTTTATGTTTAAATTTTGAATTTTCAGAAAAATGTTTTAAAACCACAAAAGAAACGGACCTTGTTAAAAAAAAAGAACGCTGGATCGACACCTGCATATCTTTATTAATAAGAATGTTAAATCTTAGAATCAGTTCTCTTTGTACAGATTAGGATAGTTGCTTATTACAGCCCATTAAATTCTTTTCCATATTTAATAGCATACACAATTTTCATTAATTTCAAAATACTGAGTTTTTAGCAACCTTTTTTTGTTTTTTTGAAAATTACTTAAATCAGATTTGGGAATTTGGTCCCTGCCATTATGAAAGATAGAGGGGTTTTAGGACTGTATTAAGGGTTAAGAAATATATAACACCTGTTCATAAAAGTAATGAAAAGGCCAAGCCCCCCTCCATTTTACTCTTAAAAAGTTCAGGCATCTTTTCATGAACTTACTTAAAATCTCTCTTAAATATATGTTGAAATGTATTATGCTGCTTTACTTGTATTTGAAATTTAAATTAGTTAAGTATATTAACAACAATTGCATTGAAAAGTGTAAAATCTGAATTTTTTATTGCCTTCCTGAATTCTCCTGAATTCCCCTTGATCAGAACCCTCCTGTCTTTCAATTCTAGCAGGTTGGCATGTCTGGAAGTGCCCCCACTAGTTAGAGCTATATAATTGCTAAACTTCTCACCAGTGACCCATTGATACCTGCAAAATTGGTATTTTTTTTTTGGGAATATTTTGAATGTGGACTTTCAAGGCGTGAAAAAGTTTCTTCCTTTTAAAAAAGTCGATGTTGGAATTTCGGCATTATGCCCCATAAAGAAAGCTAAAGCTTCTGAAGGTCAGGTGAGCATTTTTTTTAAAAGATTGTCGAACGTTTTTGATAGTGTGTGTTAAGAAGCTGCAAGAAAGAAATCCTACTATTTCTATTAATGAAGCATTGTTGGATAAGAGCCTCATAAAATTGTTACAAATTTTATGCGAAAAAATTTGGCTGAATTCAATTCTAGCAGATAGAGCAAAAAACCAGCGGAAAGAAATCTGTTCAAAACATTCCAATGTGGCAAAACTTAAAATGTATAACAAAGCAGAAAGACTTGATGCATTTTGGCATGATATGCTATCAAGCCAAACAGAACCTTGCAATGATGCATTATCATTAAAAGGGCAGCTTTGTTTTTTCTTCATTTTTAATAACAGCTGTAAACATTTATAATGCTATATTTAATATAAACATACTATAGTTTTCAAGTGGGTTCAAAGGGGAAATTCTTATCATTAGTACCGTAAATCAGGAAAATTCGGTGAGCTTGATCAGGGAAAACAGGGAATTTTTTTTCTCAAAACCTGTAACATTCTGACGGAATTATTTTAAGATTAAAATTAAAAAATACACACACACACACACACACACACACATATATATATATATGCATGTATTAAATAAAATAATCAATATATTTCTCAAATCTTAATTCTTACTGTACAAGCTTTGTAAAGTTGGTCGCAAAGTAAGGACTAGGAAGCATAAATAATACTGCTTTAAAAAAGAAATCCTTTCAAAACTACCTGATATGCGCACTTACCGCTTAATAAGAATCCAATGATATGAGTATTTTATCCCCCTATCTTGATAAACAAGAAGTTCCGTCTAGAACTATACGACCTACTTTCCCGTATACACCAAATTCAAATTTATAATCTAGCTATCTCTTTCTCTCTCTTTCTCCTTTAGCTTTAGTTCTTAATTTTTTCAAATATACCTTTTTCAACGGATAATACATATTCATTCACTCACTCATTCATTCCTTCATTTATTCAGCCATTCATTTATTCATTCTTTCGTTTACTCATTCATGTGTTTATTCATTCATTTTCTCATTTTTGTATTTATTTACTTATTTATTTATTTTTTCATTTATTCATTCATTCATTCTTTTAATCAATCATTTATTCATTCATTCATTAATTCACTCATTCATTTATCCATTAAAAATCCCGATTAAAAATTTCAAAGGAAAATAGGCTCGTTAGTTCTGGATGAACTTTTTATTTGTGCATGTTCTACGTTATAAAAGCTTTCCGATATAGTTTGTTCCAAGCAAATCGGTCCGTTAGATCAGGATTTATATAGGCTTGAAATTTACCCGTAAGCGCTATGTTAATTTTTTGAACTGTTCAAAAATGAACAAAAACTTTTCAAATTAATATTTCACGTCAAGAACTTCCTTCAGTAAGCTTTTTATAGGAACTTGGATCTTGTACCCAGAGTTTACATCATTTGTTTCATCTTCGCCCATAGGAGCTAATGTTAAATTTTTTTGAACTGTTCAAAATTGAACGAAAAATTGTTCAAATCAAAAGGTAAAATATGAAAATGCGATGTTCTTGCCGAGATCTTTCGAATGCAAAAAGAATTTTTTGAATCGGACAATTCGTTCAAAAGTTATTAGGGATGGGGACAGACCGACAGACCGACAAACACACATTTTCCCCCATCTCAAAACCCTACTTTCAAAGTTTTATTTTTCATTTGTTTAATTACTTCACTTTTTTTTACTTTTCTTTATTTTTAACGATATTTAGCGATACATTAAGCCTTCTTTTATGCTTATTTTTTTTTTTCTTTTACGGGAAAGTAGGCTAAAAACGTCTAGCAGAAAAAATGTAGGCTTTAACCAAAATCACCCAGTTTTTCGAAAGTGTCGCCAAATTTCTTGCAAATTTAGTGCCAAAACATCCAGTCTGTTTTGAATTACACGATTATGGCATAGCTATTCATAAGGTTTTGTAACTCAATTACACATAAGTATAACGACGGTTTTGGGTAATAATTTTACATATAGTTTCTCTAATGTAATTTACCCCAAATGAAGCCCATAAAATAATTGTGCCCTCATGAAATAAGCATATTTCATCAGCAACGGTAACTTTTATCTTTATGAGTAAGATGAGGGTAATTAAAACGCTTTCGGAAAGTACCGCAAAAAAAAAAAAAAAAAAAATAGGAATCTATTACAGCTATGTGTTGCAAGTGCCGAAATCATGACATGCAGAATAATCATTATATATAATACATAGATTTTTAATACTTTAGATAACATGAAGTATTCTTCACTACAAGTATCCTGCAGCATCGATTATAATTTTAATGTGTAACGATAAGATAACAATTTTTTTTTTTAAGTTTGAAAACCTTAGGGTGTAGAGGGAATCCAAGAAACTTATCTTCTAATTCGTGTATGAAATATCCGCAATATGCTTATAAATGACTTATATTTCATTTGCTATCTTATAATTTATTTATTTCATAAAACAACCGAAGTCAGCCTTTTTTCAGGTATAAGATTTTGCGGCATTTTTGGTTGGGCTTTCCTTCACTCTGCTTTGATATATTAATACTTTACTTAATTACCTTGCCTGGCAACACTTTTTGGAAGATACCGATAGCAAAGACTCTTGACACATTTCTGTGTTTCACCAAAGTGTTTAACGCAATTTTACGAATCGTTTTCACAGTTTGAAACACCGAAATATAATATATAATCGAATGTTTGAAACGTCGGGGGTTGCAATGCTAAGACCCGTTTCATTAAATGGAGTACCCATATTAAGTCATGTGGGCGGTTTTTGGGGCGTGCCCCGATCCACCGGACTGAACTAGAGTTCCTTTATAAGACGTAGTCTTCAGAGTAACGACAGATCGGGGGAAAACTGCCTCCGGACGAAAAACAGGGTTGCCGCCGAGTGCAAGGTTGGCTTCATACTCGCTCAAGGATTTCCGCTAAACGATAATCGTTAACGGGAAATTTTGTCCACTTGAAAGCAAAATTTCTGTTTGAATTAAAAGCTACTTTTTGCGTAAGCCACAAACGTTTTTTAAAAATATCTTTGGTCTCAACAAGTCCAGGATAGTTTAATCATTCGCAGCTTTAAATTACGTTATGTTAAATATGAGAACATGGAAATTGTTACTCTTTAATTGATTCAAAAATAAATAATGATATTTATAAATTTATTATTTTCAACATAATTTCTTGGATTTTTAATTCTGAAAGTTTTTTTTTTTTGTGTGTGTGTTGATAAAATTGCATTAATAAATCATTAAAAGATTACTCTTTTTTTTTTTATTTCTTAGGGAAACTAAATTAAAATTTAAAGCAGTAATGCTAGAAATATATGAATGGTAAAATAATGAATTGGTAAAAAAAAAAATTGGAATTATTATTTAATCAGTGATATTTTTATACAAAACTCGTTATGTAAAAGTTATGTTAAAAAATGTTCTAAGAAGAAAGAATGTACTTAGAGACCGTTCATAAATGCACGCGTCTTTTTTTTTTTTTGATTTATTTGACCCCCTCCCCCCTTTGTCCCGCTATGTTGTATAAGCCTGATGTCACACTTCTTGTTACCCACCCCCCCTCAAAGCGTGACATCATTTATGAATGATCCCCTTAGGTGAAAAAATACATTTCCCCATGAAGGTATTAATTAAATTAAGAGCAAATACGGAAAACTTTCTCCGAGGCCGAATTCAGCTCCGCATATGCGCCCTCCCCCCTCGTAACTCCCTAACTTCAAGTAATTTAGTAGGAAAATGAAGATGACATTATAGAACATTTTTGAAATTGATAATTTGTTTTGAAGGGCAGTAAAACTTGGCCTCCTACACAGCTAACTACCCTGCCTATTTTAAAATTCGGCAGAATAAGCCGCTTATATATAAGAAAATCCATTCGTAACTGACTGACAAGAATGTGTGGAAGCGGCCGATATGTTTACATTCCAATAGTCGCCAAGCATAAGCAAATCACACGAAGTCGAAGATACAAAGTATTCGTTAAAATAACTTAATTTTTCTAAATTTAAACACTTTCTTAATCTTGAAGCGATGTTTTTTAATTACTTTAGGATACTAGCTATTTATTTATTAGGGAAAATGACAATTAGGGCCAAAAATAGCGGGTCAACATGGAATATTAGCTAGCATTAAGAAAGCATGCACTTATTTTAACAAAGAAATAATTAAATAAATAGGAGCATATGGCCCAAAATAAAACTACATTCCTGTATTTTAAACATTTTAGAACAATAATAAAAGAATTTAAAAAATGTATTTGCCTTTAATTAATCGTCTCCACGTTAAAGCTATGGGACGAAAGAAGGCACTGCCTCGGGCGGACTGTTCAAACCTTCCACCAATAGGAAAATGATACCGCTTTGACTCTACTCTCGCTAAGATACAGGGACTCTAGGCTGAACGAATTGGCTGCTTATTACCTTCTTGAGGAGATAATTATCTGTCCCTAAATTAGAAATTTTGCAAATTATTTTAGAGGAATACAGAAGCTACTCCTCTAATTATAGAGGCAACAGGTTAACAAAAATGGGACATGAGTAAGGGAACCATTTTTAACAGGTCTTTTATGAACCAGCATTTTATGTGATATAATTAAAATAACAGCTTCAAACTTTAAACACTCATAACAAGATAGAAACTACACAACAGCAGAAATAACTCTATTTCGCTTTTTTTCGTTTTGTTTTGTCTTTGTAATATAGACATACATTTACAAACGTTAGAAATCCCTACTTAAAAGGAAAAATTTAAGGTAATGATTTTTAAAAATATGATCTTTATTTTGTTTTGTACTTTTAGGTTACTACTCTCAATGTAAAAAGGGGTTGCAAATGCAATTCAAATTCTAACAAAGTAACCTTTTACAGGGAAAGAGGAAAGTGACAAATAAATGACTGCATAGAAAATACTAACCTTAAAAAAATGTTTCATTGTTAAGGTAACAATGAAAAAGTATGATAATGCTCCCGAAACTGGAAACGTATTTTCATAGAATCTCTTAGTTAAATGAACTTATGTTATGCCGCAACATTAATCTTTGTAAATGTAAATGGAACATTTTTGCTTAAGAAATGTTATAGAAGAGATTAAATAAAGATGTATTAGTCAAGTGGGAGGCTATATATATGTATATATGTCTATAATTTAAATGGAGAGTTACCTGCAAGTTAAATGGTGTGCTTTTTAAATTAGAAGCTAGTTTTATTTTTGTGTAACTCGTCCTTTTGCGTCTTTATATCAAGCAGGTCGTTTTCTATTAGAATGGGCAGCAAGGGGACAAACGACTTAAGTTTCTCTTAGAATATTTATCTTTTCTCTCGCCTATGGTAGAATACCTTTCTCAGAAAAGCTGCGCGTATAACTACGACGAATCATTTTCACATACGTACATGTATTTTCTTTTTGTGAAACTTTACTAATTTGTAGGTTTTTAGTCCCTGTTAAGACTTTAAAAAATGTCGTATCCGAAATGCATCCAATAGATTGCTCTGGGGGCACTTCCTAAAAGCGTGTAGAGCTTCATTCAGTTGTGTCGTTTTTTCTGCATGTGTCGGTACGTTTCCTGGGCCATGCGCCCATTTCTGTAAGATTTATGCTGCTCCTTGTGAATCATAAATACATCACAGAGCAAGTCACAATCGAAGTCACATGAATCTCAAGCAAAGGAATATGTAGACTTTTCTTTTCTCCACCAGACCCCTACCTGTTAGCCGAGGCCTTAGGATTGCTTACGCACGGGGAGAGGTAGTGGGGTCTACGGATTTTACATGCACATATCCCCAAGTATACATGGTGGTCTTCAGTGGGTATCGAACGTGCGACCTTCCAGGTGGAAGTCCGACGTGCTAACCACTAGGCTACCACGGAATATGTAGACTAAAAACAGTCAATGGTACACAGACCATTATTTCGAATTCAAAAAATTATTTTATAAAAAATTACTTATGGAAATTCAGAAATTGGACAGAGGAGTACGTGGTTGAATCTTATGTTCAAACATTCCTTGTGTTGATACATGACAGCTTACAACAAGTATATTAATATTTTCTTTTTGTTTATACACGCACAATCTTAATGGGCCCTTCCATAAATGATGTCACGCTTTTTCCCCGTATATTTGACCCCCTTCCCCCCTTTTGTCACAAAATGTCACACATAGGGGGGATGACCCCCTATCCCCTCTGTAAGATGTCAAGCTATGTTTCATAAGCATGATAACACACTTCTTGTTACCCCTCCCCTTGTCGCAATTTGTCACAATTTCACGAAACCACCCTCCCCCCTCGAAGCGTGATATGATTTATGAATGATCCCAATAGAACAAGTCTAATTTTGCTTTATTTAAAAAATGAATGTAGAAGATTTCGGCAAATTCTTCTGCCTGCCATTCAGGTACGTACAACGAATACGTGAATTACTACGGCGTTCGCTCACTATATGAGTGAAGCTAAGATATTTTATACCTTTATATTATAATTATAATTTGAGAAGAAAAGCTTTTAACTGCTACTCTTTGTTTCCTCCCAGTCAGCGAATTTTTAACACAATTTAAAGTTTTTCCACCAATGCCATTATCTTTCTGGAAGTCAATATAAACTACATCTACGCACTTTTTGTTATCTAAAGCCATGGTAACCTTGTCATAGAAATGCAACAAATTAGTTGTACAGGACCTACCTTTCCTAAAACCATACTGAAAACCAGTTAACACTTTATTTTCCTCCAAGAAATTTACTATCTTGATTTTGACCAGAGTTTCAAAAATTTTACAAATTACTGAAGTGAGGTTCACAGGCCTATAATTTGCTGCCTGAACTTTAGACCCTTTTTTGAAGAGCGGCGTTATGTTTACCAGCTTCCAATCCACTGACACAATCCCCGAGTTATTTGAAGATACAAAAATAGTTAAGACAACATCCACTAATTCGCTTGCACATTCTACTAAAATTTTTTGTAAACATTATCAGGTCCTGGGGCCTTGTTTGCTTTAATCTTTTTCAAATGAAACAACAAATCAACCCTAGAAAATAAAAACAACTTCAAACTGTGTATTAGCGTCGTCTCGCTTATGTCAACCGTTCAAATACAGTTTCTGTTAAATACACTGAAAAAAAAAAAAAAAAAATTTAAAATATCAGCAATTTCCCCATCATTAAATTAAGTTCCCATTCTCATCCACAAGTGGGCCTACCTGAGTATTACGAGCTTTCCCTCAATTCACGTAAGCAAAAAAAAAAAAAAACTTCTTATCTTATATATTAATATAAGATGTAGTCCCTTCCACGATAAAGCAATAACCGAACGCAGACGAACACAGGACACAGCCTTATGAATTCAGAACAGGGGAGAGAATTACATAAAAACATGGGTACAGGTAAGAGTTCTGGCCGCGTCAAAGCCGAAGAAAGTACGTCTAAAAGTTAGGGTTACGTCAAAGCATAGGCTATTCGTTACAGCGAGCACACCTCTGCAGCTTTCTTGTCTTCCGTGGGAGGGCGCGCGTGAAGCCGATCAGAGTGTAGGGTGGGGTTGAGCTGTTTCCCTGTTCCACATTAATAGCGTTTTAATTTACAATTATATTCATCATTTCAGTTGAAATTTTAAGCAGCTGTTGCTATGATTATCAGACTATCAGCAAAGATTTATCTCTTCCATAGCGTAATTGACAAATCACGGTAGTCTGACTGAAGATCGCAATAAAAATTGCCATTCAGTCAATACGAGGGCTTGGTTGTTAAATACGCAGAACCAATGCTGAAAGTTTTATTGTGATGGCTCTGCACTGTTGCTCTTGCTATGAATGGAACATTAGTACACAAATGAAAAGTAAATGCATTTTTATATTTCTGATATATTTTTTTGCACTTAAATTGTACTTTAAAAAAGTCATCAGAACTTCCTATATTAATATTTAAAACTTCAATTATCAGAGTACAATTCATATCGACATTCGAAACAAATCGAGGTACATTCGCTCATTGTTTGAAATGTAAAAATACGTATTATCAGAGCCAGGAAATACGGCAATGAACATTGCCCAATTATGTTGAAGCTTTGTAGTTAATACAACTTTTAGATTAACAGCTGTTAAGCATATGCACGTGTCTTCTCTATCAGCTCCTCCAATCTCTAAACAAAAGGTAGTAGTTGGTTGATTGACTTATTTATAAATCTTGATACGCATATTTACCCAATTTAATTGATACTCATCTTTTTAATAGAAACATGTCGACTTTTCTCTAAAAATATTATTTATTAATCTATATTTTCTTCTCGTCATTGAGAGTTAACAAGTAATAACATAAAACCCATTTAAAAAGCTTGTAAAATATCAACAATTTCGATAAAATGCAATTTTAGTTTGGCAAACTACTGATTCTAGAATTGCCACTATATTTCTTAAGAAAACTGAAATTCCATTTGGATGTTTTCCAAAATAAACCAGACATTAAGCCTTATCCCTTTTGATATTATATTTATTTCGAAATGGGACTGATTATTCTTCTGGGACACATTATCTTCTTTACCACTACTCCGAAGCTTAAAATGTAATGGATATTTTACAGATATAATGTGTATCACTTTTTGTCTTTGCACCTTCTACAAAAAATAAAAAATATCATGCATTATTAACATTTGAAGAAAATAAAATAACTATCAAAACGTACAAGTTAAAGTATATGTAAGAAGAAGAAGATGGAAGTACAAAGATGTGAAACTTCTTCAGATTTCATGTACATGTATTGATGGTTTAAGTCCCTCCCCATTGACACTTTAATAATCATTCCAAATACCATTAGAGTTTTTTTCTTTCAGTGCACATTTTCACACAGTGCACAAAGAATCTTTATTCTTTTCATTTATTTTCAGACAAAGAATCCGTCCTATACTTTCCACCCATTAAGGTTACGATACAGATCGTAATACCAAATTCCAGAGTTTTGCAGATTTTCTTAGGAACACCATTATTTTTTACCTATTCAATATAAATACTATATTATTGCTATTACATTATGCTATATTAAAGGTTGGCCGTATTAAGGTTTAGTTTTTTTTTCTGAGACAATGTACTGTATAGCAATTTACTTAGCATGCGTCAAAACAATTTCGAAAATGTTGCATTTCTCACTAGATTACAGCGCGACGATATGTAAGGAGACAACTGGAGTGACTAGAAACAAGTTTCTACACGCAATAAAAATAAATAAAGAAATAATGAAGTCAGAAATAAATAAATAAAAAAAAAAACGAAGTAATAAAAAAACGATGGAAGTACGACTTGCCTCACTATGTATTTGGATGACACCAGATGGCGCCACCACAAATACGCCACCCTTTTTGTTTGACTTAAGAGTGAAGGGAAGGGAAATTTTCCACCCTCCGGTACACTCGGAACTGCCTCGGGTCCACGGATTTTACATGCACATATCCCCAAGTGCACATGATGGGTCTTCAGCGGGTCGGGCATCGAACATCCAATCTTCCGGTTGGAAGACCGACATCCTAACCACTTGGCTTCCACGGCCTTAGCAGCAATGCCCTAACACTTATTATTAATACTCCTAGAAGAGAAACAACCGATTTTTTTTATTTTTTAAAGTGTTACATTAACTGTTCAAGCATTAAACTTGTTAAATTACTGTTACAAATAAAGCAACAATGTAGTTACGCTAACTTTGAGATCAATTATTATTTTGTGTGTATTTTGCTTGTATATTTCTTTTCAATTCAAAATCTGAGCCAAAGAATACATCTCAAGAACCTTAATAATTTATAAGACGTAAACAATATCACTTTCAGTCACATCTCGATTCCAAACTTACGTGAAAAATATTCAGGGACTTTAAGAAATGCGCTTTCTGGTAAGTCGAAACTTGAATGAAAAAATGTAACTCGAATCTGCAGTGCACATGAAAAGTGAATGATGCCTCTCAGTTATCATTCGAATTCGGTGTCGGGATTTGAATTTTATGACCTTCTGGAAACATATCTGCGGACGCTTAAATTTGCGTGTGCATGCAAAATATTCTATTCCAGAAAATCGGTGATCCGTTAATTTTTATTGCAGGTTAGTGCGTGAAATGTTCCGACAGCGGGAAAGGTACTATTTCAGCTTATAGTGCTTCAGCTTATAGTGCATGTTTCAGAAATATCTTTCGTCGAAATAATTATCGTGACAACGGCATTTTGAATAGAATTCTTAGAGAAAAAAGTGCTGATGGTAGCTAAGTAAATTACTTGTAGATAAGTTTTGTAATTAAGTAAAATTATGATTTTTTACTTTTTTTTTTTGTATTTAAGTATAATTACGAAAAACCTGATAAGCAGATTCTTGCTTAGATGGGGTTTACTGAATAATGGCATAAATAACAAAAAATGTTATAGTAAACATTTACAATAAAACATATATATAAGGTAAAGTGCCTTAAAGCTGACACCCAAAAAACAATTCACTCTCAAATAAAAGTAAATTTGAAGTAGGGATGTAACGAATATTCGGCTACTATTCGGTATTAGACCGATTCGGCCTGGCCGAATAGTCATTTCATCACCAAGCCGAATATTGATGGACTATTCGGCCGAACAGTTCTGCTGCTGTGGAAATGTAAAAAAAATAAGAACTTAGTAGATTTTAAACATTTAAAATTTGATAATAATTATTGCAAAAGAGTACATTAGTTTATAGCAATAATAAATAAAAATAATTTAGGAAAAAACTACATTTTTTAAATCTTGTTTTAGGCTTGACTGAGCAAAAACAGATTTTAAAGTTATAATATTGTATTTTATAGTTAGCATTTGCTCCCAAAGCTGACAATAGTTAATTATGATATATGAGAAATCAATTTTGTTATTATTAACAAAGTGGAAGTCAGATTTTGTTTGGGTAGACTGATTTATTGTGAATATTGGGTAAGAGAGGAATGCGAAAAGCCTAGAATATATCATGAATATTTAGATAGCATAAGTTATTGGGGTTTTTGAAAATAAAAATATATTATAGTTAATTGTATTAAATTTTAATAGATCTTTTAAAAATATAGGTATGTAAAAAAAAACCCATAAAATAAAAATATTAACTTTTATAACTTCTAAAATATCTCCATAAAACAGTTTTAATCAAGGTAAAAGTTCACTAAGCAATAGTAGTTCTTTCCTTTCAATTAATTAATTAGTAAAATAATGCTAATGCTTACTACCATAAAATCTGTCACTTCTATTTCACTTGTAGATGAAATTCTTAGTTTTATTACATTCAAAACAATAGAGAAAATAGATTAATTTTAAATAGTTTTAAATTTTTAACAAACAAAATTAAATCATACGCCATAGATTGTGTGTAATTGGTGTTTGACTTTGTCAATAATTTTAAATTTTTCAAATACTTTCTACTACAACGATTTTCTAGAAATTTTAATATTCGGCCAAATCACTATTCGTTACATCCCTAATTTGAAGTATTATAATTTAATAAGAAGTGACACTATTCAAAAAGAAAGAAAATCTCATTTTAAATTATTTTAGGAAATTGGTATTGCTTTAAATGCATTTCTATTTGAGGGTGTCGGCTTCAAAAACCGCTATTTGGGTATCAGCTTTAGGGCACTTTACCTTATACAAATATACATAGTGTGTCAAAGAATTTTTAAGACTAGATTTCTCCACTAATAATAAAGCAGCAAGTATGTATGTCTATCTGTCTATCTCTCGGTGACCGGCTCAGGGCCAAGACCGTTCGGCAGATTTTCCTAAAATTTGGCACGAAATGAATTTGGAACATGGGGGTGTGCACCTCGAAAAGTGTTTTCTGAAATTCGAATTTGTTCTCCTTTTATTCCCAATTACAGCCAAAAATTGCATAAAATGGTCTTTTCCTATAGGACGAAATTATCACATCGTTTCCAGCTTGATACCACTGAAAAGCTCGTAAAAAACTACCCCAGGAAAAGGCGCTAAAATTTGAAGCCTCTAAATTAACTAGAAAAGAAGTTATAAGTGCTTTTCTCTGTAGTTCGAAATTATTTTTTGACAGTAATTAGCTAAAATTTTATTTTCTCTGGTTGATTGATAAAGCGCTTGCTTTTCATTTTAATTGGACTGTTGCCGTTCTTACTGCATATATATTTGCTAAATAAAATTATATTCAGAATGTTTTCAGCATTTTGAGGCGCAGATGATTTTTAATTTATCTTTTTCTTTTTTCGCTTTTAAATCTCGTTTTTTAGCCTACTTTCCCGTAAAAGTAAAAAAAAATAATAATAAAGCATGAAAGAAGGCTTAATGTATCGTGAAAATATCGTTAAAAATCAAGAAAAGTCAAAAATAAGTTAAGTAATTAAATAAAGATTGAAAAATAAAAAAATTGAAAGTAGGGTTTTGAGATGGGGAAAAAGTGCGTCTGTCGGTCTGTCGGTCTGTCTGTCGTCTGTCTGTCGGTCGTCTGTCTGTCGGTCTGTCTGTCGGTCGTCTGTCTGTCGGTCTGTCTGTCGGTCTGTCCCCCCCTAATAACTTTTGAACGAATTGTCCGATTCGAAAAAATCTTTTTGAATTCGAAAGATCTCGGCAAGGACATCTCATTTGCATGATTCGAACAATTTTTTGTTCAATTTTGAACAGTTCAAAAAATTTTAACATTATCGCCTATGGGTGAAAATGAAGCAAATTATGTAAACTTTGGGTACAAGATCCAAGTTCCAATGAACAAGC
Source organism: Octonoba sinensis (assembly GCA_038502835.1). Taxonomy (NCBI): domain Eukaryota; kingdom Metazoa; phylum Arthropoda; class Arachnida; order Araneae; family Uloboridae; genus Octonoba; species Octonoba sinensis. The sequence continues at coordinate 6,047,776 of CM076606.1, read as the reverse complement.
TCACTGGAAGAAGTTCTTGGCGTGAAATATTGATTTGAACAATTTTTGTTCATTTTTGAACAGTTCAAAAAAAAAAATTAGCATACCGCCTACGGGGAAATTTCAATCTTATATAATTCCTGATCTAACGGACTGATTTGCTTGGAACAAAGTTCATCGGAAAGCTCTTATGACGTAGAACATGTACAAATAGAAAGTACATCCAGAACTAAGGAGCCTATTTTCCTATGAAATTTTTTGATCGGGATTTTCGAGAATATTTTTGAATCAATGAATGATTAAATGAATAAGCAAAAGAATGAATGAATAAATGAGTGACTAAATATATGAATGACTTAATAAGTGAATGATTGAATGAATATCTATTAAGCGTTGAAAAAGGTATATTTGAAGCAATTAAGAACTAAAACTAAACGAGAAAGACAGAGAGAGAGAGATAGCTAGATTATAAATTTGAATTCGGTGTATACGGGAAAGTAGGCTTGTATAGTTCTAGACGGAACTTCTTGTTTTTACTTACTTTTTAATTAATACGTATTTTGCCTGATCTGTAAGAGCAAAGGTAAAAATGAAAATACTCATCTCAAATCAAGGGGAGAAAGATAGAAATTACCTTTACTGTTGAATTGTATTGGTCGTTGGTTATATTTCGATTTACTATTTGTTCAAAAATTTTTTGTTTGCTTTTTTAGCCTACTTTCCCGTAAAAGTAAAAAAATAATAATAAAGCATGAAAGAAGGCTTAATGTATCCTGAAAATATCGTTAAAAATCGAGAAGGCAAAAATATGTTAAGTAATTAAATAAAGATTGAAAAATAAAAAATTTGAAAGTAGGGTATTGAGATGGGGAAAAAGTGTGTCTGTCGGTCTGTCTGTCTGTCGGTCTGTCTGTCGGTCTGTCTGTCGGTCTGTCTGTCTGTCTGTCTGTCGGTCTGTCTGTCGGTCTGTCTGTCTTTCTGTCCCCCCCTAATAACTTTTGAACGAATTGTCCGATTCGAAAAAATCTTTTTGAATTCGAAAGATCTCGGCAAGGACATCTCATTTCCATATTTTACTTTTTGATTTGAACGATTTCTTGTTCAATTTTGAACAGTTCAAAAAATTTTAACATTAGCGTCTATGGGTGAAAATGAAGCAAATTATGTAAATTCTGGGTACAAGATATAAGTTCCCATGAACAAGCTCACTGGAAGAAGTTCTTGGCGTGAAATATTTATTTGAACAATTTTTGTTACTTTTTGAACAGTTCAAAAAAAAATTTAACATAGTGCCTACGGGGAAATTTCAATCCTATATAAATCCTGATCTAACGGGCCGATTTGCTTGGAACAAACTTTATCGGAAAGCTCTTATGACGTAGAACATGTACAGATAAAAAGTTCATCCAGAACTAAAGAGCCTATTTTCTTATGAAATTTTTTGATCGGGATTTTCAAGAATATTTTTGAATTAATGAAAGTTTATATGAATAAACAAAATAGTGAATGAATAAATGAGTGAATAAATACATGAATGACTGAATAAATGAATGATTGAACGAATCTGTATTAACCGTTGAAAAAGGCATATTTGAAGCAATTAAGAACTAAAGCTAAACGAGAAAGAGAGAGAGATAGTTAGATTATAAATTTGAAGCTGGTGTATACGGGAAAGTAGGCTCGTATAGTTCTAGACGGAACTTCTTGTTTTTTTTTTCAACGAATTAAGCTTTATTTATTGTTTCTCACAATTTTATTTGAATTGTTGCTATGCTTTATGATCCTTTTCTTTTTTAACGAATTAAAATTTATTTCTTGTGTTTTTATCATTTTGGGGAGCAGCAAATTTTTAATTTATTTACTTCTTTTTTTGGGGGGATTTTGATTATTCTTTTTTTTGAACGAATTAAAATACTGCACAGGGTTTTTTTTAAAGAAATGTTATCATTTATGGAGATTTTTGTTATTCCAACTTATTATTATTATTTATATTTTTATTTATTAAAATTTCTTTTCTCCAGTGAATTAGCAAACATGTTACTTGCCTATTTGCGCTCAGATGAAAGGTTTTTCCGCTTTCAAAGCTTTTCTTGCTGCTGTTAGTGTCTGTAAGCTACAAAAATTCGTCTTTCTGTTTTACTGTCAATGAATAACAAATAAAAACTAATTATACTAAAACTGTATTAATTAAAAGTATTCTAATGGGTTATAAGCGTTCGTTTTGTTTAAATGTGTAGGATCGCTGTTTGATTGCTGTGAGCAGATAATTTTTAATTATGTGGAATGCTATACATTTCCATAAAAATCATAATTTTCACATTAAAAAATTACCACTATGTACACAATGGCGAACCAACTGGTCTTTTCATTTTTTAATACGGGCATAGCCGTGCGGGTACCTCTAGTATAAAATTAAATAAAAACTAGTTATTACATTTTTTAAAGTATTTTTATACAAAATAAGCTCTTTCGACTTCAATACATTAGTTACAACGGTTTAACAACGCATCGAATGCCAGTTTTAGCTCGCATTGTATGTGGGCCTGTCTCCAAAGCTCGCGTCGAAGATGTTTGAATAGCGTCAAAGTCATCAAAGTAAAAAAAGTAAACAAATGAACTGAGGTTTCGGCAGGGGATCAGCTGATAGTTAAGGAGTTTCACGAATGCTCGATAACGCAGATAGGCCACTGTAAGCTTAGTTTCTGCTGCAGTCTTAAAAATTCTTTGACACACTGTGTACAAGCAGCTTCGACGCGAGCTTTGGAGGCAGTCCCTCAATGCGAGCTGGAACAGGCATTCGAATCGTTGTTAAACCACTGTAACAAATGTATTGCAGGCGAAAGAGATTATTTTGAATAAAAATACTTTTAAAAAATATAATTATTAGTTTTAATTTTATTTTATAAACCTAGTCCTAAAAATTCTTTGTCACACTGAATATACATGTATTAGTAGATACAGTTCAAAAATTGTAAAATACATGGAAAGGAACTAGTGTTAAAGATTTTTAGGGCAAACTAAATATTACAAATGTCAAAATTTTAAAAAAAGCAAGGAGTAATAACAGAACTATTTATCCAATTTCCAATGCTTAAAATCTTTAAAAACCAATAAGACTTTGCTCAAAACCATGTAATTTTGTGAGTTCGCAACACAAATCGATGCAAATGCCCTCCCAAAATCCAATTATGCTGAGTGGCAGCTAGACTAAGAGTTTAGGCCCTTATTTTTTCTTCCAAGGGAAGGAAGAGAATCTTATACTAATTGTTGAATGTTTTTTTTTTTTTTTTTTTTTTTTGCCCTTCCTCTATTTTTAGATATTAGTTTCATACCATTTTTTATTATGAAGAAAAAGATCACAGGCATATACAATGGTGGAAATTGATTTCAGAAAACTCGGTCTTTTGGCAAAAACTTCTTCAACAGTCATTAAACATCAATGAATGTGATTCCGTAAATTTTATACATAGGCTATTAACAAAAAGATATAATTCAAAACTAATTTCCTTCAACATATAAACATGGAAATATATTTATAAAAAATCACATTTCATTGTCTATTTTGAAGTAATGAGAGGAAAATTTGAGTAGGAAAATTTGACAGGGAAATTGAGCAAGGTAACGTGACATGCTCAGTAAACATAAAAAACATTTACATTGCACATTAATTTCAACAGGGTCATAACACGCACATACATACACAGAATGTGCTACTGAATTCTTCTTCGTGTACTAATGGGGTGTGGTTACTTGCACTACTTAATTATTCTTGTTAATTTAAATTATAGTTGGAACTGAATGATGATATAATTTCGTAATGATTCCTTAAAATTGTACATTTATTTTATTTCTCATGATGTCTACATAAGATTATAACAGTTAAAAATTTTATTTAACCTCATATTCATATGAATTTAAAATAAAACAAGAAAAAAAATAAAATAAAGAAATACATATTTTTGTATAGATTAAAAATGATATTGCAAACAATTTTTCTTAAAGGAAAAGAACCAAGGATGTGATTAATGATTTTAAGTTAAAAAAAAAAATTTTGAAAGGAGAGCAAGGCCTAAAAAACAAAACATGTAATTTGCGTTGTAAAAATCTAATGTAACGCCAATAACTGTAACAATATAGTACCGGCGAGGTAAACCTGATTTCCTCCCCCCCCCCCTATTTTTTTACAAATGGGTTGATTCGTCTATTGGAATTCAAGTTGTCTTGTCTATACATCTTACACTACAGAATCTTTGAGGAGCTACTAAACCGCAGTTATTGGTATTTTGCTGTTAATTCATTCTTCAATGCATAGCCTTCATTTGAAAGTTAAGTTTCCTTTTCATTCTGTAAAAGAAAATGAAGTGTTCAGATTTATTTTGCTGTTAATGTGTATGTATTGTTCTTGTTAATTTTCTGAGCAGTTTCATCTTCTTTATTTATATAATAAGTATTAGTGAAGCTTCTTTTATTGCTAACAAATAAATTCATGTTTTCCCCTGCGCAACTTACTTTCAAGTACTTGTTGTTAGACCGTGGTAGCGTAGTGGTATAGTTGTCGGACTTCCACTTGGAAGGTCGCGTGTTCAATACCCGCTTAAGACCCAACATGAACACTTGGGGATACGTCGGTGTAAAATCCGTGGACCCCACTGCTCTCACCACCACGCTCCCAGATGCAGGGCATCTCTAAGGCCTCGTGCTAACAGGGAAGGAGATAGGAGGAGAAACGTACCTGTGATGTTTGATTTACTTTTTCTTCAAATGTTTATACAGTCGAATCCTGTTATAACGAACCCTCAATGGACCGACTTCGGAGATCGCTATAACCGAGGGTTCGTTACATCCGATTTTGCAAAAATAGTGTTAACTGACTAAGATACTTCCACATAATAAACATATCTCTCTCAATAATTAGGGTAGGTCAGTAAAATATTAGCTTTAAATATGGCTTTTAATAATAAACACATTTTTAAAATTTACCCCATCATTTATCTATGGTAGGAAAAAAATAGTGTTTGACTAGACTAGAGCAAAAATAGCAAGGAATGTCGCTGAGACAAATCGTATGAAAGATTTAAAATTTTGGATTGCTATAGCCAATCTTTTAAGGTTTGGTGATCGTTATAAACGTTTGAAAATGCATTAATGACATAGGGTTTCAGTTGGGACCATTGGGAAGGTTCGTTACAACCGGGGGATCGTTACATCCCGGGTTCGCTATAGCAAGGGTTCAACTGTAATTATATATATCTTTTTCTTATAAATTCGGTTCTTTTTTTCATTTTTTTATGTAATGCATTTGATTTCCTCCCAATTTGTATCTCTTTTTTTTTTTTTTTGCAATTGGTTTTCATATGCGAAGAAGTAAACACTAACTAATTTTGAAGAATATCTAGTTAAAAATAGTCACGAGTATGCTAGAAGTTCCTTCGTTGGTACCACTACTAATAGTGCTATTTAGTAAGTATATAGTAAAACTCCTCTATAGCGAACACTAGCGGGACAAAAAGTATGTGTCCGTAATAGCGAAGTGTTTGAAAAAGAGGTTGTTTATTTAAGGGTTAATAATTTTCAGCCTGGAAATTAAAAACTGTCCGTCTAAGAGAGGTGTCCGTTAGAAAAGGTTTTACTGCTCTTTCCTTTTGAAGAACTAAATGTTACTTAAGATCTTTTTTTTTTTTTTGCGTTATTAACCTAGAAAATGCTGTATTCGTGTTCAGTTAGTATTGCACAACGTCACCGTTTTTACTGTTCTTTTAAGTCATCCTTAATAAAAGAAACACCCGAGAAAAAATTTGACAATACTAAACTTTCTCTTAAATTTATTTACGAGTTACCCAACAAACTTGGACGCTGTTTTATGGCTTCAAGTACAAAAGATGCACTTTCTTTGTCTCGAAGATAAAGTGAAGTCTTATAGAGAGCATGCAAAAAAGACAAAATAAAATATACCAGGAAAAATCGCGTTCTATTCTTTACTTTCAATATGTGTTGGAAATTTCGAAAAAAGATTTTGTCAAAGGATGTTTGTTTGGGCATTTTTATTAAAGGTAAAGTATCACACACCAAATTTATCATTAAAAAATAGCATCTGATATTTAGTTTTATTTCTTGAAATTTACCTTTTATGGGTGTGAGCTTATAGAATTTGTGATACCATTTCGTTAACAAAGTATTGGTTATATTACAAAGGTATAGTTTGTTACCTGTTTAGGAAAACTTACGATTTTTTTAAAATCATATCTGTAGCTTTTTCATCGTATCTGTATCTTGTATCTGATGTTCATTTTTCGAGTTTTTGGGAATTTGCACTTAATGGAAAGACAGGTTACCGACGACAAAGCCACTAACTACATGAGGGTTCCGAACTTTTAAACTTCCCATCGGATATATTTTGTCTAAGGTATTACAGTACTAAAAGTGTTTTTTTTTTTTTTTGATTGCGTCACAGAAACTCGAAAATGGGCTTAAGATACTACGGCTTTCAGGTACAGATATAGATTCGTTTGCTTGTTTACTGATAAAAATGTCAAGATTGCATAAATTGTAACGATAGTGTTGTTTTCATGCCTTGTCTAAAATGCAATAAAAAAAGAATAAAAAACAAGATACAAATCAATGTTAGATTTTAATGTAAGACAGTGGTAATCTAGATATTTCCATAATCGAGTGATTCTGATAATCGAATGATTAGCAATCGAATAAACATCTCGATTCATTTTAGATCGAATGTATGCGGTGTGACCGAAGGTTCATAAACAGAATACCTATAAGGGCTGTAAATAAACCCGGACGGAATTGTGAGTAGCCCTGTATTTTTGCTATAAAAACGTTTAAAACCCAATACGTCTTCTCTTCAGCCTTTAGGAATATCTCCTGCTTTAGTTATTTATTTATTTTTTGTGTGTTTTCTGCAGTGTTTAGAATTTTGTTACAAAGATTAATTGAGTACATAACGTGATGAATTTTAAATTTATAGACGCATTCTTTTGATTTTTCAGATTCAATGCAAGGGCCACACGAAAAGCGCTTACTCCACGACTTATTGACAACGTACAACGTCCTTGAAAGACCAGTTGCCAACGAGTCGGAGCCGTTATTATTGAGTTTTGGTCTTACTTTGCAACAGATAATAGACGTAGTAAGTGTTCACAATTAATTTTTCGGTTAATTATAGTGCAATTTATGAAACATGCAGCTATTTTAATTGCATATCAGCCGAAAATGCATCCTTTTGTAATCATTTTATGTAAAAAATGTCGAAAAAAAATGCATATGACTTCATGAAATTCGCAACAAATTCATTATATCTTTTCCCTGATTTTGAAACTATGCAAGTACTGTAATGAATGCAATTTTAAGGAATCGAAACCTTTAATTGTTTGGACAACCAAACCAACCATTTATTTTGACATCATAAAACATTAAAACGAAGAAGATGTAACTTTTTTTTCAGTTTTGTTTGTCATATTTACAGAAGGAATAATGAAATGCAGATTGACTTATTTTTTAAACAACTGTTGCGCAATTGAACAATTGAAAGGGGATAAATAAGAAGTTCTTCAAAGAAAAAAAATCAAGTTATGTTTATCGTCAATTTAAAAAGAAAAATGAGTGCATTTTTTTTTCGAGAGAGACATTTTTTACTAAAAAAATCAGGACGAATGAGCATAAACTAAAAAACGTAAATAAATAAACTTTCATAAAGTATATTACCAGTGAATTACATTTATGACAGGAAACTTATGTGACAAAAAAAATAATTATAACCATATATTAACCCATAAAATTATTTATAAACATATTAAAAAAAGGTTTTATGCTACAAAATGTATAATTATTACAAATAATGTTTTCTGGTCGTCTTTTTTTAAAATTAAATTGTCGAATTTTTGTTGGGTAAGAAGTGATCGTATGATAGCAAGTTTAATCACTAGATGTTTTTCGATACCAAAATTCTGTAATGATTTCTGAATACTCATAAATGTACTTTGATACAGAAAATCTTTTAAAATAAAATTTAAGCTAATAATTTTGACTGATGCCTCCACAAGATGCACTCTATATTTTATCCGTCCTTAAATGAAAGATGTGCTTTATGTTCTATGCTCGGGTGTGTAATGCTAATTTGATGGATTAGGATGCTTAATTATGCAGTTTCCCAGACAGCACAGAACGTCCTTTGGATGTCCATTTTATGTCCAGAACGTCCAAATCTCGTCCGATGTCAAAACCGATGAAATTTGGACATCCTCAGATGGGTCAGACAGGACGTCCCTGTAACTACCACTTTGTTTTACCTATGGAAGTCCAAAAGTGATTCGCATCCTTTCATTTCGTACCACGGACTTCATTTTCGGATGTCCTAGGGAATGCGCTCAAAAGGTATCGCGCGTACGGGTCAGAGAGGACGTTCCTGTAACTACTACTTTGTTTTACCTACGGACATCCAAAAGTGATTCGCATCCTTTAATTTCGTACCACGTACTTTATTTTCTGATGTCCTAGGGACTGCACTCAAAGGATATCCCGCGTACGGGTCAGACAGGACGTCCCTGTAACTACCACTTTTTTTTACCTACGGAAATCCAAAAGTGATCCGCATCCTTTCAGGTCGTATCACGGACTTTCTTTTCGGATGTCTTAGGTACTGCACTCAAAGGATATCCCACGTTTGAACTAAATCATACGTTTGTAGGATATCTTTGTCAACTTGGAATAAAATTTTTATTTTGTAATTTTTTTCTTTTGTTTCTTCAATTTACGGTTTACCAGAAGAAAAACATGTTTAATATTTTAAAAAACAAGTTGAAGTTTTTACCATTTTATGCAAAAGTTGTTAAAATTACCTGAAAAAAAAATGTTGATATATGTTTTTTAAAGTTACTGATGATAACAAATTGATTAATTTTACTGCACATAATATATTTAAGCCTATTTTCTTTAAGACATAAGAAATATTTTCTCCGAAATTGTAAAATTTCGCAGAAGCCATCCAATTTTTATCGTAAGTCTCAGGATGTCCACGTTTTGACATCCTTGGACGTGTCAAGCATGACGTCCTTAGAGCAAACATTTTGTTTAGTCTACGAATGTCCAAAAGTGATCCACCACCTGTCAGGTCGTTTATTTTCGGATGTCCTAGGGACTTCACTCAAAGGATATCCCGCGTTTGAACTAAATCATACGTTTTTAGGAAAACTTTGTCAACTTGGAAGACATTTTTTATCTTTTCGTTCTTTGTTTAACGGCTTACTAAAGAAAACACTAGATTTATTATTTTAAAAACAAATCGTAAGCTTTGCTATTTCAAGCAAAAATAGTAAATATTACATGAAAAACAATATCAAATTATGTTTTCTGAAGATACTGCTGATATACAATTCATCAACTTTACTGCACATAATATATTTATGCATATTTTCTTATAAGCAAGAGAAATATTTTCTCAAAAACCGTAAAGTTTCACACAAACCATTCGAATTTTTTGTAAATCTTAATTAACCACATTTGGAGGTCGTTAGACGCGGCAGGCAGGACGGCCCTGTTTCCAACATTTTGTTTAGCCTACTTATGTCCAAAAGTGATCCACATCATTTCAGGCAGAACCACGGACATTATTTTCCGATGTCCTGGCCTAGGGACTTCACTCAAAAGATATCCTGCGTTTGAACTAAATCATACGTTTTTTAGGATATTTCTGTCAACTTGGAAGAAAATTTTTATGTTGTTATTTTTTTCGTTTGTTTCTTTATTTTACGGTTTATCAATAGAAAAATAGATTTTATAGTAACATATATTTCTCCGATATTGTAAAATTTCGCATAAGCCATCCAATTTTTATCGTAAGAATCAGGATGTCCACATTTTGACATCCTTGGACGCGTCAAGCATGACGTCCCTGGAACTACCATTTTGTTTAACCTATGGATGTCTAAAAGTGGTCCGAATCCTTTCAGGTCGTACCACGGACTTTCTTTTCAGCTGTCCCAGGAACTTCACTTAAAGCATATAACGTGTTTGAACTAAATCAGGCGTTTTTAGGATATCTTTCAAGTTGAAAGCAAATTTTTCTTTACTAAGTTTCCCTTCTTATTTTTCTTCCTTAATTCACGGCTTACCAAAAGAAAAAGCAGGATTAGGATTTTTATTAAAAAGTTTAAATCTTTATTATTTCAAACAAAAATAGACAAAACTGTTGGAAAAATAATGCTGATTTATATTTTCAAAAGTTATTATAAAATTGAGATTGCTGATGTAAAAAAAATTGAGTAATTTTTCTGCGCATATTTTTGAGCAACCTTTCTATCCTCAGACAACAGACAAACGAGTGGCGGTCACTATGGTAATGGATTATTCCATAGCAGTTTAGGTAAGACTATGAATTCTTTGTGCGAGTTGGCGCCAAGGAAATAGACGAGAGTTGCATTTCGGTCGTTGCTAGACACTCATTTCTGCTTAATATTTTATGTACCTCGCTTTCTTTCTCGTTTTTAGCCTACTTTCCCGTAAAAGTAAAAAAAAATAATAATAAAGCATGAAAGAAAGCTTAATGTATCGTAAAAATATCGTTAAAAATAAAGAAAAGTCAAAAAAAAGTGAAGTAATTAAATAAAGATTGAAAAATAAAATATTTGAAAGCAGGGTTTTGAGATGGGGAAAAAGTGTGTCGGTCGGTCTGTCGGTCTGTCTGTCGGTCTGTCTGTCTGTCTGTCGGTCTGTCCCCCCCCCCCTAATAACTTTTGAACGAATTGTCCGATTGGAAAAATTCTTTTTGCATTCGAAAGATCTCGGCGAGGACATATCATTTCCATATTTTACTTTTTGATTTGAACAATTTTTTGTTCAATTTTGAACAGTTCAAAAAATTTTAACATTAGCGCCTATGGGCGAAAATGAAGCAAATTATGTAAACTCTGGGTACAAGATCCAAGTTCCAATGAACAAGCTCACTGGAAGAAGTTCTTGGCGTGAAATATTGATTTGAACAATTTTTGTTCATTTTTGAACAGTTCAAAAAAAAAAAAAAAAATTAACATAGTGCCTACGGGGAAATTTCAATCCTATATAAATCCTGATCTAACGGGCCGATTTGCTTGGAACAAACTTTATCGGAAAGCTCTTATGACGTAGAACATGTAGAAATAGAAAGTTCATCCAGAACTAACGAGCCTATTTTCTTATGAAATTTTTTGATCCGGATTTTCAAGAATATTTTGTAATTAATGAATGATTAAATGAATAAGCAAAAGAATGAATGAATAAATGAGTGAATAAATACATGAATGACTTAATAAATAATGATTGAATGAATATGTATTAACCGTTGTAAAAGGTATATTTGAATCAATTAAGAACTAAAGCTAAACGAGAAAGACAGAGAGAGAGAGATAGCTAGATTATAAATTTGAATTCGGTGTATACGGGAAAGTAGGCTCGTATAGTTCTAGACGGAACTTCTTGTTTAAATTGATTTCATTCGTTTGTGGATTTGTTACTAGTAGTCATAAATATTTTTGCCTGGAAGATTTCTTCTAATTGTAAAAATGACTTCTACGTTTATAAGGGCAAAGACTGCATTCTCAAGCTCGAGAATAACCCCTGAAGAAAACTGCATTCAATTAATTTTCGATGGAAGAAATGTGTTAACACACGAAGAGTTCTTATTGAAAGGACCGAAATTGTGTTCTAGAGGAATAAATATTAGAGAACAATAAAAAAGTTCAGAGAGGAAAAACGACCAAACGACTTATTGTTGTGTACGCAGGTTCAACAGATGGATTTAATCGATGGAGTTGAGCTTATTTACAAAGCATCTTCAAGTACTGGTGACTACCATAGCGAAAGGAATTGCGAGCAGTTCGAAAAATGGATTTTTGTTATACTGTAAAAGCGGATCACGTCCCTACAAAATATTCAACAAAATTAACAATATTAGAATTTCTGAAAGAAAAGAACATTGCCCATGACACAAAAAAAATGAAAAAAGTTATTTTGTGACTTGCTGGAGGATTTGTAAGAGGTACTCGACATTTGCATAGTGATTAGAAGAAACCCAAGACAATTATGAGGCAGCTTTACAATTTTAAAAGAAGGGACAGTATTTAATATTTAGGTAATATTTTGTTTTCGTTATTCCGCCGTTATTTTTTTGAAGATTTTTACCTTGATTGTATTTAAATTTTATTAGATTATGAGACAAGAAAGTACTAATTACATAAGTCAAAGAATGGTAAAGATTAATTTTGTTTTTAGGTAACCAGTAGCTAATTTATTCTAATTCAATTTATATGATGTACTTTTTTTTATAAGGATCTGTTTTCTTTATTCCAGTTAAAATTTGTCTTCCGATGAATTGTTAAATTTTCTCTGCAATTTCAACTTGAATAGCAAATGTGTTTATATGTTAGTTCTCTTTTATTTCTAAATATATTTTTTTTTGTTGTATCAATTTTATCTTTAAAAAGGTAACTTTTGAATCATATATCAAGCTTTTGTATTGTTATTTTGAGCGTCATCTAAATTTCCTGGTATCATTACTGCGTCACAATAATAATTTCATACCAATTGCATACTGGTTAGGAGAAAGCCAGGGCAAGTTCTATTTTTATGTATGTGCAGTATTTAATAATTATTCAATATTTAGTTTTTACCCCTAATTATTTTAACACCTTATTTATCTCATTATTTATTTTAAAGTTGACTACCATCATAAATAAAAAGATTAATAGTCATTACGAACAATAAAAAAATAGTAAAATTGTTATTTGGAATGTCAATTTAAATAGCAATTTCCTTCTATATTATAATCTAATCTGTTCTTTTTTATTTCTGTTTATTTACTTTTATTAAATTGGTTGCTTTTGAACTATATCTTTCTGCATTAAGTGTCTGTGTTATTATTTTGAACTTCATATAAATTTCTTATGTATCACTGCCTGTTTATAGAGGGCTGTAATCACAATTTTGCTATTTGCCTAACGACCAGGAGAATCCCAGGACAATTCCCATCAGGCAAGCTTAAAAACTATATGTGTACCTATATGTGTAGTATACTCATTCAGGGTAGCTTTCAAAAACGTTTTTTCTTTTAGCATATTTGGCTAAAGAAAATAGAAGGTCATGTGCTACACCCAGCCAAATAGGTTATAAATGAGTTGTCTACTCTTAATTCTTAAGTTTAGTCAAATATACTAAAAATTATGACTTCGTTCAATATACCCCCATTATTCAAAGTTTCCCAGAATAATTGTATTTAACAATTATTCTTGTATCAGTTTGTCCGTACTGGCATTTATTTTCGTTATTTATATTTTTAAAAGCTGTTTGTCATTTGTTGTATTTAAATGGATGAGTTCTAGAATTTCTTTGAACTATATTTTATGAATTAAAAAAATTGATTCTCATCATTCAGATGTCTATTAGTTATAAAAATTTAATTAATAATAAGCTACTTTATTTTTCATTGTCATGAATATCATTTTCAGTAGTCTTGGAAGTATATTACTTGTACTTTAAATCATGTAATGGTATATAGAGCTTTGACAGACAATATGTTAAAATAAACTATTGCAAAACAAAAAGTAATTCTCATAAAACCTAAAAATTCTTGGAGGGGGGGGGGGGGGATAATTTCTGTTAGGAAACAAAGCTAGGGGAAGTAAAGTTTAAAAGAGTTATCTTTATTTATTTTCCTCTTTTCGTACTGTGTTTCTACTTCTAAACATGTGAATAATTATTTGTTTTCGTAATTTTTTGTCTGTTCAAAAAAGGAGAAAGCAACGAAAATGTTGAAAAATTTTCCCATCTCTATAATTTCTATACTTATGTACTATTATGTTTCAATAAAAAAAGGTTTTCCCTTCTGAACTGGTTTATTTTACACTTTCAACACTTCATAAACTAATTGATTATATCATTTCTGATTTTAGTTTTCGTACTATCATTTAATTAAAAAAATATAATTATATAGAATACATATAATTATATTTCTATATTAAGAATTGTTTTCTAGTAAAATTTCCTGATGCATTTTCAAAATAATATATATATAGATATATGTCCTTCATTGAAATTTTAAACTGTGTATTGTGAAGTATCAAAATAAGAATGAATATGAATCCAACAGTACAAAATGTTGTTAAAATAAGTATGAATAATTATTTTCTCTAAGCAGTAATTATCAGTTGTTATAAAATTCCAAGGTTACATGAAATTAGAAACAAAAGTTATCACAAGTTATCGGAAAATATTTTTCTCGTGCAATAAATTATTTACTTAAGATATTGGTATAACTTGTATTTCAAATGAGTAGAAGTTAAAAATATAAAGATGGGTTGCTTAAGGGAAATTTCAAATAAAGATTTTAGAGACAAATTTTTGATTAAAATATATTTAAATTGCTGATATATGGAGTAGTCCCTATTTAATTGTCTGCAAAAATTGTTTCATTATATTTATTAAAGTACTCTTATTATCATCTTCATAATGAACATATGATAAATTACATGTAACGGTATATGATTATGTAGCTCAAAGCGTTAACATTAAAAATATTATTCACAACTGGTTTTATTCAGCTCTGTAGCTGTTATGTGGATACTTCTTTTTCAAAGTAGTATTTGGTTAAAACTTTAGTATTTCCTGCTGCAAGCTGCAACTTTACATTTACAAGATAACTGTTTTAGAACATTTAATCAGAAGAATTATATACATGAAAAAAATATGTTAAATTACTGTTGAGTTGATGAATTAAAATTGCATCTTGTGGGTATAAACAACGAATAATACCTAAACGAAGTGATGGGAATTTTATAAAGTAGTCTCAAGGACATTGGGATGATAAACAATTCATTGACATCCTTGGGATATCATTCTAACGAGGTCAGTGTCCTGTGGGCATTCAAATATGTTGTCCTTCCAATGTCCTGAGGAGCAATGATGCATAGATCCAAACGAGGGCCGGAACAGTCGTCACAGATGTCCTAGGGACCTCACTGGAACGTTTTTAGGGCGCTTAGAATTACTGTAATTTTAACGTACTGGTGGCCGCACAGCGCTATTGTCCAAAATATAGCCTAAATATGAACGATCGGATGCCCTTGGGACCATTAGAGGACGGACAATTTCCGGACATTAGTTCTTCCCTGGGATGTCCTTTGTACGTCGCAGGATAAAAAAAGAATGTCCTACGGACGACCTGTTTTTTTTGAAGAAGAAGTCCTGAAATGACGTCATTTGGATATCCCAGGGACCTCACTGGAATGTCTTTAGCACGTTTTGATATGTTGTCCTCTTAACGTCCTGCGGACCGCACAGCGTGATTGTCCAAAATATATCCTAAACATGAACGATCGGACGTCTTTGGGACCACTTGAGGACAGACAATCCGCGGACATAAGTTCTTCCCTGGGATGTCATTTGGATGTCGCAGGATCGAAAAAACATGTCCCTAGGACGACCTGTTTTTACGAAGAAGTCCTGAAATGACATCATTTGGACGTCCTAGGACAAAGTTGTGCTGTCTGGGTTGTGAGTTGTGGAAGGGCTATGCTTAGTCTGAGAATGTTAGTGCAGACCGAAATTTTCAAATGCAATACGCACTTTAGACCTTACGTATTTTAGAACGCCATATGTTCAGTAAAATACATAGTAAAAACATCTAGTATAAAAATTCCTATTTGTTTTAAATATGGATAATATAAAAACTTAAATATGGATAATGTAAAAATAAATTTTATCACGATTAACAAAGTATAAAACATTCAATTCTAATCAGTATTACTTTTTTGATTGTATAATAATTATTTTTGTCACAATAATATTTTTTCCAAAAATAAAGAAATAATTAACTCCAATACGTTAAAAAAATATCCTGCACCTTTAAAAGAAATTTGATTTCCAGTTTTTTCTGGAGCGCTTTGTTCACATTTGACCTAATTTGAATCTTAGCTGATGAAATTTTCTTCTGGTCAATGCATTTTTTAAAAAAAAATCACTCTTTTACATAATTGCTTTAAAGATGGTACATTTATTAATACCAGAAGTTGAATAATCATACTTTATTGTTATTTTACAGGAAGAAAAAAGTCAAATAATAACAACAAATGTTTGGCTGAATTTGGCGAGTATATTTTATTATTATGTTTATATTATAGTATAATTTGTCTTATCTTGATGTACACTAAAGTGAAATAACAACATGAAGTTTCAAAGATTCAATAGGTAACCCACATGAAGTTATGAAAAAATGTTGTATAACACTTTGCAAATACACTTAATTTTCTACAGAATATTTTGAAATTGCAAATACTTTTTTTATTTCAGGAGAAATTCACCTTATCTGTTTTTTAAATGGCTCAAACAAGACCGCATTTTAATCTACAGGGTTTAATTAAACTTCCCCTATTCAGGGCCATAGTACATCTAAAACCGTTCAACGGATTGACACCAAAATTTGTATGTGGACTATACAAGAAATGCGATCAAAGAATCATGAAGAAAAAAAGTTCGAAAAATGTCCGCTAGGGACACTGTTTAGCCTTATAGCAGGTTTCAACGTAGAAAATGACCAGTACGCATAACATACGGCATATAACGGTACGGCATATAAATAAAGATATTAATATTCATGAAAGGAGAAAAATACATTTCATGATAACCTAAACTTGTTTTTCTTTTTCTTTTGCCACACAGATGAATTCGCATAGCTGTCTTTCATTTCCTTTTAAATGTCAAGATGATAGATATAGTCGGAAAAATGTACAATAAATGTTGATATTATTATTTTTATTGCTTATTGGTCATGTCCTGTGTGAAAACTATGTTATGAGGCTAAACAGCACTTCTAGTAGTCATTTTTAGAATTTTTTTTTCATAATTCTTTGAGCGCATCCCGTGTATACTCCACATACCAATTTTGGTGTCAATCCATTGAACGGTTTTAACTGTAGGATGCCCTGAATAGAGGAAGTTTTATTATAACCATCCTGTAGATTGAAAGTCATACAGGGATGTTCTTGCGTTGTTTTTAGCAATGATTTTTGTGTGCTTTGCACAAAAATTAAACTGTTTATTTCATAGGGACAATCGTTTGAAATAAAAAAAGGAATAAATGAGTAAAAAAATAAGTATTTTTTTGGATCGAACTATGCCTGCAGAAGGTATGAAATGGTGGAGGGATAGACAGACACACAAATCTCTCCTTCCATCAAACCCGTTTTCATTGTTCTTAGTAATAAATAGTGATTATAACTAAATTATGTTTTGATTTCTTTTTTGGCAACGTTTGCTCCCGTGTTCGTTATGCTTCGTATATATTTTTATTTTATTTTATTATTTACTTATTTAGTTTTTAATTTGAACTCTTACGGAAAAAAAGAAAACTTTACGAAGGAATTCCACTTAGACTAAACAGTATTATATGCACTTTGGGATTTAAAGAAAACGGTTTGCTATGCATGTGTTTTGTACCTATGTTTTTAAAACATATTTTTCAACTTGCTTACATTTCTTGATTAATTATATCATAAAATATTCATTGGGGGAATAAATCTGAATTTTTAAGCAGATTTTAGAAAATGTCTCAAAACAAATAACACAGTCAATTCCCAAATCTAAGCAAATACAATGTTATTTGGGAAGCACAGAACATGGTTATACCATTTTAACTCAAAACCCAAGGATTCTAAAAATCAAAGCACTTCCTTTCCACTAATACTTTTCCTCAAACACTATTAAAACTGGAATTGCATCTAATAGATTTTCCAAGTGACTGGCTAGAAGAAACTTGTTTCTAATCTTGCATTTCAATTTCTTAAAGGAAACAGTATTACCAAGTATTTGATTCATTTCAGCCGTCAAACCGGCCCTGTCATGATCTCTTAACATATGACGCGAGATTCGTGTTGCATATCAGGACATTTAAAAAATAAATTAAAGATGCTACATAAATTTATTCATTCAGACGAATATTTTTGAAAATTGATTACTTGGAAGAGCTGTATTCATCTGTCATAGCCTCCTCGGCGTGCATATTGCGAAGCATATTCAATCTCGCTCAACTTTTCATTTTTTTGCAAAAGATGTTATTGAATTATATTTTATTTCAAAAGAAAATAAGTTGTTTTGTTCTGATACAAGGAGCCCGGACACTAATTCATATATTTTTGTTAAATTGCTTGTTTTAGAAGACTAATTTAAAACATTTCATAAATTTCTTGCGGAAAATCTTCTTAAATGACCAAGTTTATTAATACATTGCAATGTACAGGATTGTTATAGTTAAAGTTAAGCTATTGAGACTCACCTAGAGCTCGTTCTAATAGACATATTTCGTTGAAACTTAGTGCATACACTTTGTACAATATTGAGAAAAGAAACCTGAAATTAAAAAAAAAAGCTTACATTTTACCCCAAGTGAGGGTTTTGTGCTTATTTTCTCAATTGTAATTCGTATCGCCAAACTGCTGCAACCGATGAAAGACCTTTTGCGCTGTTTTTGAACTGTAACACGTTTTGAATATGTGATTAACGCAAGGGGCATGGCTATTGAAGAAATTCTGTTATAAAATAAAATTCATCGTCTCAAAATTTGCTCCAACGCTAATTTCCTCCCATACATCACAGAAGAATCAAAGCAGTGTGATAACACCAACTCAGAAAGGGAATTTAAACATTATCTTATGGGGGCTACCTGTAATCTATATGCCCCAAAATGTAAGGCTTTTTTTTATAGCAGATTTAGCTTAAAAAGCGACAACACTTCTGAGAGGGACGCGTTTTAGCTTATTCGTTTGACTGAAGTTGCATTTTTGCTTTTTTTTTTTTTGAAAGCAAAATGTACTCCAACTCCCGTACTTGTAAGATTACCACTAATATTCCAGCCAGTTAGAAAATCATGGTAAAATATGCATAATTTCTATCAGTTTTTACTATATTGGTTGGTCTCAAAAAAAAGTTGTCTTTGAATTCTGATATTGAAAATCTTAAATGTTTTTTCAAAGGAATTATTTAGGTTTTTGTTTTTAATAAAACTAGAGTTATTCTTGAATAATTATTTTTTTTAAACTCCGTTGAAGCACTCTACTTCCAATAGAATCGAAACAGTTTCTATTAAAATAAAAATATATTGTTAAAAAAACATTTCGATCATTTTTACGAAGAAAAATAAACATCCTTGCAGTAAAGCAGATTTTTTTCCTTGTCGTTTTTTTTTGTATTACTTTGCATTTTCCGAAGCGTCATTAAAATTCGAAATGTGTATATTTTCGATGCGTATCAAACAAATTAATTCTTGTTCTTTACAAATGAAAAATAATATTTTTCCTGGAAAGAAAACTACAGGAAAAAATGGTTTAAGAAAAAATAGAAAAAAGCAGCTAAAAACCATTCATTATTCATAAGACAGCTGAGGAGAGTCAAAGAAAACTTGTGCAAAATTGAGTTCCAAATGGAAATGACAAAAGAGCAGGGAAGCGTTCAATTTCATTCCATTTGCATGAAGAATTTTCAATTTGTTTTGTGCAGAATAATTCCACGATTGTATTCTACATCATTTTAAAGTACCACACTTTGTAAGTGAGAAGATTTGACTCGATTTGTTTGTTTCTTGTGTACATTAGGGTGGACCGAAAAAACTTTTTTTCCAAAATCTATGTGGGCATAGTAGGCAAAAGTTGTCCAACTGGCTAATTAGAGCACAGAACTATTTTCTTGGGTGTTGCTTGATATTTTTTGCAATGCCCCTTTGACACTAAAAATGAGAAAAGAAGAGTTTTTCTTCTTGTGGAAAAAAAAAAAAACATTATTTTGAAATAAATTCCAAAATTTTTACTGCTATGCAATCGAAATATTACATAATAGCTCAGTTAGAACGAACAGAAAGTTTTATTAAGTTCTATCAATATTTTTTTCGCGCCCTTCCTACATCAAAGTTTGGAGAAAAAGGAAAAAGTATCCAATTTTCTATTGAAAAAAATCCCGATAAAAAAAATTATTTTCCGAAGTCAGCATCATTCTTGATTAATTAAATGGTGCTATAAACAGTAGCAATAATATAATTATTATGTTTAAAGGGCATGTTATTGCGAATAATTGATTGAGTTACCGTAGTGATACCATAGCGAAAGCAACCCAACCTCAAATGAATTAATTCTTGTTTGTTACAAATGAAAAATAATATATTTTCTTTGAAAAAAAACTAGACACTTATTGGATTGAAAAGTAACGCATAGCAGACGAAAACCATTCATTATTCATAAGACAGCAAAAGCACCTACAGGCCATCAAATCACAGCGACAGTACTCTCTTTATGAATTTCCCAAGATGAAATACAAACACTATCAAAGTCAGGAGTCAAGTCATCATAGACGATAAATACATCCTCTAAGAATAAAACAGTAAAGACAGGATTGTGCACATAAGTACTGCAGAAGCTATTTGTGTTTGTACATAATGTAATGTGCCCCTCAGTATTAGGATCAGTTGGGGTAATTGTAAACGCTTTTTCAATGTTTTAACTTTTGATCCTTCCCTACCTCTTGAATGAATTCAGAGATAAAATTGTACCCATTGTAGCCACTACTGTATTTCTTGTGAGTAAATGTGTACAAAAATTTTGACTTTATGACTATTTGTTAGCGCATAAGCTCGTGTTTACAGATTACCCCAGTGTGTTTACAATTACCGCAGAGATCTGGGGTAATTGTAAACAATGATTTATTTTCGAATAAGGTTGATGCAAATGGAAAATTGTTTCATACACAGTCTTCTTGAAGGCTTAAGAAGTTCCGGAACAATGGTTTTCAATCGGCGGCCAACAGGCCGCATGTGGTCCGCTGAGTTATGTTATGAGTAGTCTGAGTTCATTTAACGAGAAAAATCTTGCAAAAAATCAAGTAATGTGACAAATTTATGTAAGATGTGTCCTGCAGTGGATCAGTCGGTTAAGCTTGTACCCACAGAACACCGAAAATGAAGCACAACTGGCCGTGGTCAACGCTTGGGAGGGTGACCACCTCCGGCGACTGATTACTCTGAGACCGAGTGCGCTCAAGGGAGCTGTGCACGTAAAATACATCGTCGCTTCAAATGTCCACCAAGTTAGAAATAATTTCCGCTGAGGGACCATCCTAGGCGACGATCTCTCATATGGGAGCTGGTTCAAAATCATTAAGCCCATCTGAGCCAAGTGTACTTCATTCTAGCGGAGCTCATTAATAATCAGTAGGAACTTCCTTAATTCATGGTCGCCCTGAAAGGGGGGCTTGGATTTCCAAGTGGCATTAGCAACAACGAGAACGGTTATGTAAAATAGACACAAAATTGTAATTTACATCAAAATATAATACTTATTGGCCCCCCCAAAATATTGAAATAGGATAAATTTAAGTGTCTGCAATTAATCCAGAGTAAGAAATATATGGGGTAATTGTAAAAACCTAACTTGCACATGAAAAATAGCCGGGAAGATTAAACTCATAACTAAATGCTTTTAGCAGCATTCCATATGACAAATAAAAATGGTTGAAACCGCTTACATCGCTTTTGCAGATGAGCTGGAGAGCAAAATGTAAGATCACTAAATTTTGTTAAACAACTTTTTTCACTGTGCCATTTTCAAACAATAGTGACGCCTCAACTGTTGTTTACTTACGAAACTGTTTCAATGTCTTCCCTATGCTGCCAGTTTATCACTCACAAGCAGTTAAGTTTTCAAAACCACCACAAGTGTAGTTATGAAGCTTGTTTACAATTACCCCAATTGACCCTACATCAACAGCTAATATAATATAATCATCTTCTTTACAAAAAGTAGAAATACATACCTTTATACGAATTAACGATGCTTTTTTGTAGTGTTTTTGATTATCTATTTTTTTTTAAACTTACTAATCTAGTACCTGTAAATTACAAAATTATTATTGCAATAAAATCAGTGTTTCTCGAAATCTACTGCTTAGTATTAAAATAGGAAAGCACTTTTCAAAATTAACGACTTAATATTTAATAGACGAGATATATGTTTTCAAATGAAGATAAATATTCATTTCTTGTTTCAAAAGTACAAAATGTCTGAAGAGAGTAATCCAGTGCTCACTCTGATATTCTGCTTAAAATGTACCTAATAATAAAACTTAAATTATGTACATAAGATACCATTTCTGTTACCATTTCCATATCCATATTCTTAAAACAAAAATATACATGCAAAATTCAAACGGAGCGTTTTGCATAAATGTTGTGTATATACGCGTTTTTAATAATATATATCTGTTTGTTCCTTATTTAATGTAGGAATGGGTAGACGTTAATTTGCGATGGAACGCAAGCGAATATGGAGGCGTGAAAGATCTCAGAATCCCTCCTTGGAGAATATGGAAGCCAGATGTTTTAATGTATAACAGGTCAGATATATTACTTGCAAATGTTTTAAATGTAAAAGCCATTTCATGCTGTTAATTTTCTATTTGTTTTTATTTTAACTTCTCGTAAATGATTTTGTTAGTATTTGAGTTCAATACCTGAAATTGTCATCAAAGTTATCAGTGACATTTTAGGAAGCACCATGTTCTGAGAATTATTCTAAAAAAAATTCTACAAACACGTAAAAGAACGCATTGAAAACGCCGTATATTCGAACTGTATTCTGATAGTGTATTACAGATAATAATATCAAAAAAGATCAGATGATGGTGTAAAGATTTGATTATATTCAGATTCAGCTTTTTTACGCGAGTCATTTTGATTTAACACGAGCGGTTTAATCCAGTTTGTAACAATGTTTTGGCCCGAATCCTAAGAAACCGAAGTTTTGATTGTGTCATGTTAGATCGTTTCTATTTTATTTTTGTATTATATGCGCTGCAGGATGATACTGCCTGTAACAATTACTCGTTAGGGTGCATTTAGAAACATTTTTTCTCATCCAGATATATCTTTGTACTATTTAATATTGTAAGAATCGACTGTTTTTGTCATTTGTATCTTCAAAGTGTAAAGATAAAAATGTATAATACGTATGTAGTATAAAACGTAGGTAGGATTTCAAAGGAAAAGAATTTAGGGTAGTAAAATTTGTGCCCTTATCATTTTTTTAATTGGGCCGAAGGTTTTGCAAATTTTTCATACCTTTAGTATTTGGAGATTTTTTGGAAGTTCTTAAAGTCACATAATTTATCATTACTAAACTTATGAATGATTTTTATTTAACTTAAAATTTGAATTTAAGATGATCTTGCAAGTGATACGTCTTAAAGAAGGCTTTTGGTGTGCTATTAATACCATTTTTACTGATCTTTTTTTATACACGACGGAACTAATATTCTTTCCTTCTATGTATACCATGTCTTTTACACGGGTATTTTTTTTTGCACTTATTCCTATTATGGTAAGCGGCTTTTGCTCAGTTTTTTGAAAAGCATATTCACAGCTTCGCGTTGCCAAAATTACAAATTCAATTAAGCTTCAATTATTTCAAAATCTGGGCGTTGTGTGCATTAAAGTTTCAAACAAGAGCCAATAGTAGTAAATATTTGTAATTGCTTCGATAGTTACTTTACAATGCATACACTTATCTCCATCAACCTGATTCGCATACGTCTAGAGTTAATTTCACTATCGTTTCCCATTCGGCCACGTGATGAATTTGATATCTGATTGGCGAATCGAATGAAATTTTGTCACGTGACTAATCAAAAGCGCTAGCCAAGGTTATAAAATAGAGACAAGAATCTAGGTCGGGTTGTCCAAAACAAAAAATTACTTGTACAATTTTTTTGTTTTCTTTTTTGAAGAAAGACATAGAACAATGTTATTGCAAATTGTAATTGTGCACTTTTTTTGCAGCGCAGACGAGAAGTTTGACGGGACCTACCATACGAACGTGGTCGTTCGAAACAACGGCAGTTGCACTTACATCCCTCCAGGTATCTTCAAGAGCACGTGCAAAATAGATATCACGTGGTTCCCTTTCGATGATCAGCGGTGCCATATGAAGTTCGGTTCCTGGACATACGACGGGAACCACATTGACCTTAGGCTGTCTTCCGAAGAAGGTGGTGACTTGTCCACCTACATCACCAACGGAGAGTGGGAGTTAATCGGTAAGTAACCAGTGGAATAGATATATGATTTTTGAACTAGTTTTTGTACTTTATTCTAAAATGTTTCTAGTTCATCATAATCTTTATTATTTTAATATGCAGCAGTGTGAAATTTTTAGAATTTTTGCTTTCTAGTCGGCTAAAAAGCTGGAATTGACATGAAAATGACGTTTACTAATCAAATAAAAAGGGCAAAACAAGAAAAGAAATTCCCCCTAAAACACTGTTAGAAATTTCATCATGAAATTACGGTTAAATGACCGGCAGCAGTCTGTCCATCTAATTCACCGTAAAATTTACGGTTTGGAACATTTTTCTATCTTTACGGCACCTAACCATTTCCAATTAACTTGGTTAAAAAGCCGTAAATACAAAAGTTTAGGGTTTTATAACCATTTAAAAATGGTTTCAAAACAAAATTTTCACCGCTTTTGAGGCGTAGAAACCGTAAGCGAAGCTTGCAGGACTCGAATCCCGAATGCGGGGTGTAAAGTCTTGCTCTGTATCCACTCGGCCTCCGTCATCACGTAAAGCGAGCGTTTATTTATCAATAAATCTTCTTTTCCAACAGGCAAACTGCCTTAAAATTGAGATTTCAGTTTTTGATTGGATCTAAATTTACTTTTGGTCTAAATTTACTGCATATTGACGAAAATCATTTTATTTGCTGCAAAAATTAAAATACAAACAAGCTTCAGCAGCTCAAATTATGGGTTCGCTCATTCGCAAACAGTTTGGGAATCCGATGTCTCCAATGTTTGATTTACGTGTGTATGTGTTTCTATTTAGTATCCAATGCTGAAGCCCTTTCGGAACGGGTGTGACGTATACGAACCGCCAGCGAGAGCCACCTCACAGCCGGATGTGACGAATACATCTCGCTGTTCTAATTGAGTTGAGGACAGGTGTACCGTATACGGGATTTCAGATGGAATGAAATATTAGTATTTTTCTTTGATACTAGATGGGGCCCTATTACTGTTATGGTGTAATATGTCGAGACTGGAGAATGTTGACCTTCATTTTCATAGCTTTTTTTAATTCTTTTTTCCTTGGTTCGGGTTGGAGGGAAAGATTTATGAGAGAGCAGCGGCGGCAATGAGTAATGAAAATAAACAAGCTGGCGCTGTAATTGGATTACCTGATATAAACACATGCAAATGATTCGAATCATTCCAAGCACGTTTTATTCTTTTTTGTCGATATATAGATATTCAGTGGTTTGCTTCCTTGTCTTCATTTATATTCGGTTTTGGCTAGCGCTCAGAAGAAATTTTCTTGTATCCTTTGTCAAATGCTTTATTAATAAAACGGCAAAGAGAAAACTATATTTAAAAAAAGAGAAATACAGCCATTTAGTGAATGATTCGTTCTGAGATAGTGATGATAGTTTGGATATTTCAAAGGAACTGGAAGGTGAAAGTGACTCTGATACTGACATACTATCAGACACAGAACTTGCAGCATGCATGCCTTCTACATCCCGCGACAGCAGGGATAATTTTTAGCAATAAAATAATTTGTGTTATTTTATTTGTATCTATATGCTGCGTGAACTAAATTCTGTGATTTTTTTTTTGGATATTTTCGTACATAACTTTTTGAGGTAAGTCAAAACTTTCATCGTTCTAACTTTTTTTTATAGAATTTTTACGGAAAATATTATGATGAAGTTTTAAAATAATCCTGATGGCTGACAACAAGTTTTTCTTATAATGTACCAAATTTTGAAGCAATTGAATATTTTTTTTTTTTTTTTATGATTTTTTTTTTCCAAAGTTAGGTTTAGCAGCGCAAATCGCCCGTCCGCAAGTGAAAATGTATTCTGGTAGAACCCCGGCTGGTGGCAGCAGCTCGCTGACTGTGGCGCCCGTCCCGACAGGGAAGCCACATTTTTTTTCTTCTTTTTCTATATACACAAGCAGATTTTAACCGATAAACCCTAATTCCTATTTTAAAACAACGTACGACCGGTAAGGTTTCGCAACTAAGATGGACGACCGATTCTTATTGAGCGCTTGAAAATTACGGTTCGTTAAACGTTCTTTGGGATAAACAGAGATTAAATGATTTTTTTCGCAATCAGCGGTTT
The DNA here is from genome assembly GCA_038502835.1 of Octonoba sinensis. Lineage (NCBI taxonomy): Eukaryota > Metazoa > Arthropoda > Arachnida > Araneae > Uloboridae > Octonoba > Octonoba sinensis. The sequence goes on along the minus strand of CM076606.1, from coordinate 6,021,600 downwards.
GAGTACCATCTTGTTAATGGTTATTCAACTGTTGTAATTAAATACGGTAAAATAGCAATCAAATAAATGGTTATTTTACTATTTTCTTACGGAAATTTTTAACAGTGAACTTAATATACGCAATAAACCATCAGCAATACATAGAATATATCAGTGAGTGATTGAAGCGAACCAGGTGCCTTATCTTAGGCTAGTGCACTATCAAGATGATTATTTCTTTACCTTTTTTATAATTATATGATTCTTCTCATCATATTATTTTTTACTTGTTAATCCCCTTACGTTTTTAGAAAAGGCATATTCAAAAGACGAAAACTGGCAAGAAATAATGATAGTTAAAATTAAAAAATAATTGTAATAAATAAATAAGTAAAAACGAAATATAAACTTTACTCTCTAAGGCAGTTAGTTTACATTTAAAAATAAAATGTTTACCTATATGCCTCCATAAGAAGTCACCTTAAAAGCTGTGCTGATAAGCTCACGCGCTGAGTTTTTGTTCTTGGCTTTTTGTTAAAAAAATGCAGCTTTCTTAAAGTTTTTTTTTTTTTTTTTTTTCAGTTTTGTCCTTTTTTTTTTTTTTTTTTTTTTTGCTCGTTAAAAATATTTTTTCCTGACATATTGTTGGTTAAAAACCGAACTGCTTGCTTCCATTGGATAAACAGCGAGTTAGCAAGAAAATGTTACATTACAAACGCAATACGAAAAATATTTATTTTTAGAAGAAAAACCCACGATGGCATAATTTCCAACGCCGTGCTATTGCGTCCTTTAACTGTCCTTTTTAAAAGTCAGCTTCTTAAAAACCTATACAAATTGCCTGGCATCCAATCAAAAAATGATGTGATGAATACCATAGGAAATTGTCTTATGACAGATAAAAAATTAATTATGTTGCCTAACCATGATGTCACACTTCTTGTTACCCTCTCCCCTCCTCTTGTCACAATTTCTGGAATGCCTCCCCTTCCTCCTCGAGGCGTGACATCATTTATGAATGATCCCTTTAACCCTTTATCTACCGCCGGTACTAATAAGTACCAGTCTCTATAAATTCCAGTCCCAGCAACCATTTTTACCAATATTCTGATGGTACTTTTCCGGGACGGTCTTTACATTCCCTTTTTTCAGGATACATATCAGCAAGGGTTCTATAAAGAGTATTTTAGCGAGGAGAGGAACATAGATAGTCTTGAAACCGATGCTGTTCTTTGAACTTCCATTTTGTTCAGATTGCTGCTCCCTTAGAGTTTCGCTACAGAAAAGCAGTAAAATTCAAGAATCGAGTCACTGATTTTTTTAATGTGTTAGTTAAGAACTTAGAAAACTATTTGAAGAAATATTTTGATTAAAAAGTGTATGTAATTAATTTCACAGGGTAAATACTCTGTGGCACTTATTAGCTGTAAAGATATAAATACTTATAGGCTCAGCTCTTTATTTGTGTAAATCCCTTAATTTTCAGTGTAAATACCTAGACAAACTATTTCTGTAAAAAAAAAAAAAAACTGCAGATCATAATGCGGTAGATAAAGGGTTAACATGAGGATAAAAAATCATATGCATGTTCATAATGAAAATATTCCCATTTTGCTGGAGACCGTACATTCTTTTCTTTCTCACAGAACTTCCGGGCACGCGTAATGAAATCATCTACTCGTGTTGTCCAGAGCCTTACGTGGATATCACCTTCTCCATTCACATTCGTCGAAGGACGCTCTACTACGGCTTTAATCTTATCATCCCATGTGTACTCATATCATCCATGGCACTGCTGGGATTCACACTGCCACCTGATTCCGGAGAGAAACTGACGTTAGGTGAGATATCCAGAGCATGAATGTGCAGCGAAGCAATATATGCAACTAATATTGTTTGACAAAAGGATGTGTAGCTATATGTGCTGTGCAAACATCTGGTCCCGCATATGGTCGAAATCAAAAATATGAAAATAAAATAATATTAAAGTATGTATATTATAAAGATGTTGCATATATTTAAACGATCGATTCTTGTATATGTAATTTTTTACACAAAAAGCGCCATCACGTAGACATTTGTCGCCATTTGGTAATCATTTGCGTAGAAGTTATCGCTAAACGATCACGTTTTGCGTGTCTTACAAATTTTAGACACGCAAAAGTGCTTAAAAGATGTTCATGCGTCTTTTCAACGCATAAACGACTTTTAGACTCTTATTTATTCAATAAAACTCAACGCGTAAGCAACTTTTAGACACTTTATTTGTTTTATAAAAATCAACATGCAGCAATTGCAGTATACAAATCTCATGTCTAAACTTTCAAATTTGCTGGAGTTGACTTAAGATTATCAGTTTTCATACATGGCATCTTGTATACCATTTTCAAGAGTAAAGCAATCAAGAACATTAAAAGTACTTCTGAAAAATTTAAATCTTTAACATTCCCGCAGCATGTTATGTACGAAGTAGTAAGATTTCACCACGGTAAAACTGGGTCAAAGTATAGAAACTTATGTGACTGATGATAGCTTAGCTGCAAAATAAAAATGATAATGTAGAATTGAAAATTAAAAATCAACGTAAAACTAAGCACAAAATTTGCAAAAATTGCGGCCGCGTGTTTTGAGGTTAAAAGAAAGTCCTTTTCCAATACAAAAGAGTATGCTTTTAGATGAAAAACATCCAACTGAAGCTAAATGTATATCATATACCTCTAGAATGCAAATGTTTCGAAAACAAAACTATCTTAGCTTAAAATTTTAATGGTGCACTGCTTAATGTTAAAATAGATCTTGGCAAATAAGTATTAAAGAAACAAAAATAAATAAATTAATTAATTAAATAGACAAAATAAAATAATTGAAATAGTCCTATATATATATTTTTTTCTTTCTGCGTATGGTCACTAACCTTTGCAGACCTAGTGCATTTCCCGGTAACAGTCCTCCATTCTTTTAAGTATGTATTACTATCGGCGAATGCCATTATCACTTGAGAAATTTGACGCTAAGTTTGAGCAGTCGGAAAATTCGGTTCCCCCAGAACACCGAAAGGGAAGCAACATCGACTTAGGTCAGTGTTTGGGAGGGTGACAACCTCTCGCGTATACGCTAAAAGGAGCTGGTGCACGTTCAATAGGTCGTGGCTCCAAAGTCCTTCAAGTGAAATGATATCTTTTGGAGTGTCAATCCCAGGTGACGGTCTCTCATCTGGGATTTGGTTCAAAAATTAAGAGACCACAAAATTTGAGGTCAAGTCAGTCTTTAGCCCTCGTGGTTCCTCGCACTAAAATGAAGCTGTATATCACCCTAAGCCAGTGGATTATTGATCTTCTGGACCTGGCAGTAGGCTTTCCTATGCCAGGGGGATTAGTAACAACAACAGCACAATACAATAAAATTATTATTGTGTGACATTACGTAAAACGTGTTATGCATAGTTTGGTAGATAATGCAATGTTTGAACGTTCTATTTGCATCCTCGCCATATTTATTTTCTAAGCTAAGTTTGAAATAAAAACATTCTAAAAGAGTTGCTGTTTTTTTAATGCCAATAGAATAGTTAATGTATCTAAGAGTATATTTAATATTGTCACATAGTTTGAGATTTTTATCTCCTTCTGCACAAGAAACTCATACATCTTGTACCACATGAATATTATAATGTGGTTTCATAATGTTTGAAAAAAAAAATATAGTAATGAAACCTTTTTTTAATTGTAAAGAAAACTCAAATTCTGTATTCGCTAACTCATAGATAGTAAAGAATTTATGTTTTTTATGCAGTTCTAATAGAACTGCACATTTGATAAGTGTGTTTATCAAAAAGCTATATTATAAAGCTGCATTTATAATCATACGATGGAATTAAATGAATTGTTTACTTTTGTTTGTGAAGTTGTTCATTTTTTTTACTGTATATATGTAAAAAACAGCAAGAAAAATGAAATAGAAAATATAATCCCCTCAAAGTGAGGTTTTGGAAAACAAGGAAAACAATGTTTTCAACAGAAACAGCTATGAAAATTACAGACATATGTTTTGCTGTTTCGGAACAACAAGGAAATAAGTCACTTGTCATTGCTGAAATATAAGAGTTTGTGTATGCAACTCACATCTTTTCGCACTGAATAAAGAATTCCTTGCTAGTTTGAATATGTGTTTACTGCTTTCATTGCAATTGTGTGCATGATACGTTGCTTAACTTTTTTTTAATTTGCCAAATCTTAAAAGTCAAAAATTTTGAAATTATCTTTTTGAGGCAGCAAAAGCATATTTAGCATTCTAGTGTTACTTGCAATGTGTTGTATGGATAATGCACTAATTTTAGTATGGCCATGACACAGAAAAGCATTCCACACGTAACAACAAGAACTTCGTTCGGAAAGTAATAATTCAAAAAATGTATAAACAAAGCATAGCTCTTCAGGGTTACTGTAGTCACAACCACTTAAAAACAACAAAAAAAAAACAACAGAAAAATAGGAGGTACAGTTTTGCCACCAACCAAAGCAATCTGTCTGGCAGAGGGCCAAGAAGAGTCCATGTTTAAGGAAGGAACAACTGGTACAAAAATGTGTCGTTTTTATTCTCGTTCTAGTTCGTTTAGCATACTTGATTTCTCCCGAACTGATGCTATGTGCCAGTTTATAAATTTAGTTGCTTTCAACAAACGGCAACGCAAACATTCTGATTCGAGTACTAAATAAATTAGGGAAGTTCGAGCCAAAACGAACTTCCCTAAACCTCGAATGGATTCATTCTTTTCTGCCCAGAAGCATCCGTATATCAAAACTCTGTGGTCGAACTGTAAAAATGACAACCAATCAAACTCTAACTCGTCAGACACTCTGCAGTTTGAATCGATGTGAAATGTAGGCAATTTTTCTTTACATTCTCTCTTATTTATACAAATTTCTGCATTATTTCTAGGTGTAACGATTCTTCTCTCTCTGACGGTGTTTCTTCTTCTGGTGGCAGAGACCATGCCTCCAACGTCGGATGCAGTGCCTTTAATAGGTTGTTACATATTGTTCATAACCTGTTATTTGTGATTATATATTGCATTTTCAACAATAATTTAGGATGAAGTAAAAACGTTCGACTAGAGCAAAATGAGTCTTATTTTCCAGACTATCGTTGGTTTCCCGTCGTTTAATACGCTCAAAAAAAAAAAAAAAAAACATTTCCGAAGATTATGAAACTTGATTTTAGTTCATGTGGAACAGCAATTTTTAGTGAGAAGTATTTAATCTCGAGAAATGTCTGATAACATCAGTAATAACGATATAATTACATAAATAAATTTTTGAAAACAATCGGGTGCATCATTTGATTTGTGGGTTAGAAATGTGAAATTAGATTTTTTAGAATCGATTCTCGACATTTTTGTATTCCTCTAACTTTCTTAGATTAACATTTTTCCTGTAGATTTCTAATTGTTTGTCGGGAACACATAACAAACTAAACATTCAGAAGATGATTTTTATCCCACAATTCGACACTAAGGCTGATTGAGTTTAAAAGTTATGTCCTAATAATCATAATAATGATAATTGTTTTTTATTGGTTACGTGTTCTTAAATTGTATCCTTCCTTATTTCTTTCTGACTAGGTTTAGCATAATTAAAACGTTTGTTTGTTCAGAAGCTACAAAAACCGTTACCAATACTTAGTGCCGTTTTACTAATACTTAGTGCAATATTTTTTTAAATATTTAAAACTGAACAAAAAAATGCCCAACTAAATGTACCCCAGTATCAAAGTAAAAAATAAATATATTCAAATGAATGCCAATTATTAATGTTCAAACCAGCTAACTCTCTCAAATTACAGGACGTGGAGAAACAAACAGACATACACATCAACAGGCAAAAAAACGTTTTATCCATTAGAGAAACTAACGCAAAATTTTACTTTTTTTTTTTCGTTTGATTCATTAGTTTACGCTGGGGGGTTTTTTTTCACCGCGAATTTGTACAAGAAATTTACCCCCTAAAATCCGCTTGAATAGGAAAATAGGATAGGAGTTTTTAAAAAAGGAAAAAAACTAAATAAATCTTATATATAAGCAACTTAAGTGTCTGTTTGTCGCCGATAGCTTATTCCAAATTTCTTACTCCAATAAAACTGCATCGTTCCGCCATCTACACAATTGTTTCTATAATGAAAACGACTAATAATCAAAACATTTCTCTAGCATTTTGAGTGAAGCATCGCTAGATTTGCAATTTCCGTTAAAAATTAATGAAAGCGCGAATTTAATTTAATCCTTCCTTCTTTGTTTTAATTTATTTATCGTCTGCGCTTTTTATATATATTAAAGTGGCAGCGCTCTTTTTCCAATTTCGTTAAAACTATTGTCTTGAAGATGATTATGTTGGATATAAATAAATGCTTTTCACAAACAATTTGATTATATATAGTAAATAATATTTTTATTTAACAGATTATTATAACTTAGATGGTTTTCTTCCGGTATGAATATTTTTTCCGAAATTATTATATATTTATTATTTATTCATGAAACTTTACTGTTCTACCTGATAAATATCTCTTTGATTTGATGTGCATTTCCGGTTACTGGGAGAATTGTATATTTATAATATCTGGAACAGCGGTCATTTCGTATGACCGCCGGGCTTACTAGTAAATAAATAAACAGGATCAAAAAATGAATAAACTATATAAAAATAAAAACGTTTTCTTCGCTTTAAGCATGAAAAATAATAATTATTATTGTTAGTATTACTGGAACATAAAGACCTACTTTCTCATCTCTTTTATCTCTTTAGGCACATATTTTGCTTGTATAATGATTATGGTGGCGTTTTCTGTAGTAATGACTGTGGTGGTGCTAAACTATCATCACAGGAGTGCAGATACACATGAAATGCCTCCTTTTGTAAGTATATTGAGATTTTGGTTTTAACTCTTAACGCATTTGCCCGTGTCTCACACGGGCGATCTTGTATATCGCGTTCTTTTTTTTACAGTGCCCATCTGAGATCCGTTTTCACTTTTGTACCCCCGCTCTCAAGCCCCCCCCCCCCCGCAACTGAAATTACCAAAAACATTTTATACTATACCTATATGTTCAATGTCTGTCAAAAAAAAAAAAAAAATCTCGACTATTTTTTACCAGTGTTTCCGAAAAAAAGTCGTGCTTTTCCCGAAGGAATTGTTTTAATTTCGGACTGGTTACAGTTATTTACTCCTTATTAGAGAGGGGGAGAAAAAAAGAGAAAAGTAATTGATGCACGGCTATAGTGAAATATGTTCTCCTATAGTATGTAAGCACGCCAAAATTTACGTGTTGTTTCTAATCTTACTCCGGTATGCAAGCCCCACGTCAGATAGCGACCAGGGATTAAGGCAGTAAGGGAGCGCATTCCGTTTATGATGAGCACCCCTACGGTGGCAGTACGACTTGGCTCATTATGTATTTGAATGACACCAAATGGCACCACTGCAAATACGCCATCTTCTTTTTTTGACTTAAAAGTGAAGAGAAGGGATATTCTTCAACCTACGGTACCCTCAAAACCGCCTCGGGACTTCAGGGTCCACGGATTTTACATGCACGTATCCCCAAGTGTACATGGTGGGTCTTCAGCTGGTCGGGTACCGAACACCCAAGCTTTCCGTTAGAAATCTGACATCCTAACCATGGCCTCCCAATATTTTCTTAGTTTATTTTAATATTTGATATCTGAAACAAAACAAGAAATGTGCTTTGTTATTTATGTGTCATGCGATTCCAATATTCTAAAAGGTACGAAGCTTGTTCCTCATCTGGCTTCCATGGATTCTCAGAATGCAGCGTCCAGCGCAAAAAGTTCTTCCACGTAGGAGTTTCTTTGGTTCCAAGAAGGAACTGGAGATGCGTCAGAGGTCTTCCAGAAGCCTACTGGCCAATGTCCTCGACATTGACGAGGACTATCTAGCTTCCGAAGAGCAGCCGGCAACCGTCCGAGGATGCTTCACGACCAGCAGAGAGCTGACCGCCATTCTGCGCGAGATACGTTACATCACGAACCGCATGCGGCGGGAAGACCGCACCAGCGACATCATTTCCGAGTGGAAGTACGCCGCCATGGTGGTAGACAGGGTCTGCCTCATCTTATTCACAGCCTTCACGGTGCTTTCCACCTGCATTTGCCTTTTCTCAGCACCGCACCTCGTAGCTTGAACAATCCCCGAAGCCCAAATCGCACAAGTTGCTGAAGGTAAAACACGATCCAAACTGGACATCCGAAGACTGAAGGTGCATTCATACCAGGCGCAACAGTGACATGCAACTACGATGAAACTTTTCAGGTAGCTACCTAACTTAAAATTACTCCCTCTTGTTGAGTGATTGACTTTTTTTAATTACGTCATTAAAAGTAACTTTCACTGAGACGACCGTGATTTATCGACTGCGCTATCGGGGAGATATCGAACGTCATTGGCTGTTAGTTTGACGACCCCAACAACTGTCTATTACGAAGGAGGCAAAATGTCTCTGTCACCTTTGGTGTGAGTGCACCCTAAAAGTTGTTTCCAGAAGATTTGAAACATACGAAAATTTCATTCTTTGAATCAGTACAAAACCATGGAAGATAAGAACAAAGCAAAAAAAAAGAAAAAGAACATATTAGTAGCATTTTTCCGAATTAAGAAAGCTAATGAAACGTTTCGAAAAAATGTCCATGTAATTTCATTTAGCAAAATACTGATAAATTTGTTGAGTTTATATCACAAAATAATGCAATTAGGAGTAAAGAAGTACATTGACTTTCGAAAAAATCTATTATTGTACTATATACTAAACGCCTTTAATTGTTTGTCTTGAGAGCGATTTCTGTTTCTTCGGCGCATTTTTTCTATTTTTAGAAATGTATAATGAATAACGTACTTTTTAACCTCCTCCTCCCCCGCGCAGTGAAATCCACTGCAAGAGGGAGTTTATATAGATTATAGATTTAAATAAATATATTCAAAGTAAAAATTAAAATTCAGATTATTTAAATAGGTCAATGCAAAACACATATTAGTCTGTGGTCAAACAGTTACACAGAATAGATATTTCAAAAGGGTTTTAAAAAGTTGTCTACACAGAGGTTTTGAGTCATTAAAATCACATCATTATTGGATTCTTCTTTTATAATAATTGTTTTTATTTACTTATTTTTGATCCTTTCTGTTGATATTTTTATTATTTCCTGTTATTTATCAAAATGCGTTTTAGACGGACATCATGTCTTTTAATGATAAAAAGGATTACTTTAAAAGAAAATTCAAGTACGTCCTCCTTGCCTCGTAAGGCAGAAAAGCTTTAAATACCGTTAACGCGCATTCAATGAACCTAATTTCAAAAGATTCTTGTTTTAGTCATAGCTATGAATGCGCCAATTAAACGCAAACTTATTGTGAAAAGCTTCATTATTATTTGTTTATCGCTCCTATTTTTTAACCGACTTCACAAAGGAAGGAGGTTATACATTCGTATTTTTTGTTTTTTTTTTTGTTTGTTTGTTTGTCCACTCATAACTTCTCAACGGAAGAACCGATTTTCATGAAGTTTTTTTTAATCGATCGAAAGCGGGTTCCCATAGGTCCCATACTTTGGTTTAACCATATTCGATAATTAGAAAAAAAGTTATGGGCAGAAATATGGTCATTTTTTTCTTTTTTCATTCATAACTTTTGACTAAATGAACCGATTTTGATAATTTTTTCTTTAATCGAAAGAAGTTCGTCTAACTCAAATATCGCCCATCAACTTTCCTACATTTGTTTTTTAGAAAAAATATTAAGGGTGAAAAATTAGCATTTTATATTTTCATTGGAAAGGCTTTGCTTGATTTTTCTTTGTTGGGGAAAACTATTAATAAATATAAAAATCAGCGGTAAATAAAGAGAGTTTGTTGCCATTGAGCTGTAATATTAAAAGCAATTATAGCAACAGTTTGACTGAAGGCTTCTCTGAAGAAGAAATTAAATCCAATCAGTTTGCTTCCTTTAGTGACCCTTTAAAACCGATTTCAAAACGAACTTTATCATACAAACGGTTAGATTTTAGTGTCATTCCCTCAAAGAAGGTTTCTCCTTTGATATGTATGTTTCAAAAGTAGAGTATTTGTATAAAACTGTATTTACGCTAAAAAGAATAAAATAAAATAATTTTTGGAAAAAAATAGAACCGACTTCAAATTATAAATTGCGCTGAAAAGTAAAAAATAATATTATTCTTTAAACAACTTCGATACGAGTTTTAAACATAATTTTTGAAGTCGGTGCAAAATTATGATGGATTTTGATGCATGATTCCTTTTGTAACTATGAACCAATTACAAATATAAATAGCGTAGAGTTTGCAACAGTTTCAGTGTAAAATAACGCATGGTGTAACTATAATTAGACTGTCATAATTTTGCACCGACTTCAAAAATTATGTTTAAAAGTCGTATCGAAGTTGTTTAAAGAATAATATTATTTTTTACTTTTCAGCGCAATTTATAGTTTGAAGTCGGTTCTATTTTTTTCCAAAAATTATTTTATTTGTGTATCAGTGAAGCACATGTGAATTGTATTGTCAAATGGCTAACAGTAAAAATCCCTTTTATTGGTTCGTTAAGTTTTCACTCCTAGCTATCAGACACATCCAGCGCCTCTGTTGTTGCTTTGAGTAGACGAAATAAAAATGTGTACTTGTTCGAAAAACAGCTACCGTTCCGTAGACTATGTTTCTTACTTGAAATTTAATGTCTTGTTATTAGATTTTGCTAGTAGCCCTCTGGCGTTTCCCACAATAAGGTGAACAGTGGGTCCAGAAAAGTTTGAAGAGCACCGAAATTACACACGGGCGGAAGAAAGTACTCTAAGTATTTTTGATTTTATTTTACTACTAAGTTATAAAGCCTAAATTAGTACCGTTCTCACTTGCTTACTATAATTTAACAGATATAAACTGCATCAAAGCCTAATGTTGCATAAAAGAAAAGTGTTTACATTTCTTTGTGTTATGTTTCTTACTCAATAAAAATGTATTTTGACGTAACTGGTGAGGTAAAACCATCAAATATCAACATAAAGCATGTCAGAAGACTTTTATTGATTTTTTACCAAAATGTACTTATAATAATTATTTGTTTTATAATTATCAATTTAGAATAGCCATTTTTCAAAACCAATGATCTATTTCAGAATTTGCGTTTGCAATTTGCCTAGTCATACTAGTGAAGAAGTAGTGTTACGTGAAAATTCAAAGGATACTGGGTTTTAGTAAAAAACACTATTTCATATAAAAGAAATTTAAAATCATATATTTGTTGTTACTGGAAACTCGAAATGTACAGGATGCTTTTGGATCCTATATATTAAGCACATAGTATAGCACTAGGAGTTTAATTTTGAATAGTTAAATAGTTAAATAAAGTTAGTATTTAATAATCATTTACGCCAGAATGTAGTGTTGTGTAGTTATAACAGTTAGCATATAGAATACAAACACTGTAATTTACTTATCAAAGTATTCATAATGTAAGATGGTTAAAACAGATGAAATGACTAAACTTTGCGTACTTATCAGTTATAGGGACTGTAAAGCCAAACTCGTTAACACATATGGAGAACACCAAATTTTGGTTCGCTCCAATTACTGGTAGAAGAAATAAATGGCGTTTATTTTGTAAATTTCGGTAATCTGTTAATGGCGGTTTGCTCCAATTTAGTGCCGATTGTAGCCAAACATCGCAAAACATTGCCAACGTTCGTTTGGCGACAATTTTGAAATGAAGTTGCCAACACATGGTTCCTATATCCGATAAGTACCAAAACTTTATTATGGTGCTTCTTTATGTTGTTTCATTTTCAACTCATTGGACTGTGGCAGTTACTTTAGTACAATGTTTGCTGATATTTACTTTTATCTTTAAAACTGAAACTATGAGTAAAGAAATCATACACTCTGATAAAGAGCTTTGTTTTAGTATTGTAGTTAAAACATTCTGAACAAAACCATAGTAAAATTACATATCATTTTAGCAGGTATATGAGTGATTTTCAGTAATCAGTTGTTCGTGAATTGAACACCTGACATGAGTAAATGGGCATATCACTTTAAAGATTGCTCAATATTGACGAAGGGTGACATTATTTTCAGTGGTTTTATGATTGAAATTTAATGGAAGAAAAATGTACTGCCGCAGTTAAATCTAACACACAAAACAAATTTTGCATTATGACAGTTTGTAAGAAAATTTATAATATTCCCGTGCCAAAGATGTTGTGATTGCTATTGTGAAAATAATTCAATGTCCATTGCGTAAAATGTTGAAAGCAACTAGATTTGCTGAACTTTCTAAGGCAACATTTTTATAAATCACATAAAGAACAACAGTTCTGCTTGTGAGAAGCTTATTTCTGAAGCTTTTGAAATGCTAGGATTGTACATTTTTAATACATTACTGCTGAAAATTTGCATTTTAAAGGGTGGCATAGAGGCGTGCTCAGAGCTTTAGAATTGTTCCGTTTATGTTTTGAAGATGTTCGTTCAAAGTGCTTCCCAAGAAATGTTTTGAAGAATTAAGCTTAAAGAAGCATTTTTAAGGCATATGAAATATGGAAGTAATGGATCTAAAAAGTAAAAAAATCTCTCGTTTCGTATTAACGTTCATTTTTGTGAGTTGATGCAGGTATCACAGTACATTTCGTCACTCCAGTGAGCCCGCGAATGTAAAGCTATGTACTCCTTAGAAAAGCTTTAATGTAAAATTATATATCCATTTCTCTAGGTCAATAAAGCAACTTATATCTAAGGAATTACTTTACGATTGCAAAGTCAGTTTCATTACGTTCAATTATTATGAAAGTCAATGAAACACATGATCGGCCATCATAATCGTTCATACAAGGTGAACGATTATGATGGATAATTACTCTGCTTAGATCTAGGAAAAATCTGTCTAATTGATGTATGTCATTGGAAGTTGACAAATATGTTTCATGGACCACGGGGTAAAGAAGCCTGCAATACAATAGTACTATTTCGAACATGTTTGTTACTCATACGACGAACTAGTTCGTCCTTCATACGCTCCTTCTCACCTGGTGAGAAGGGGCGTATGAAGGACAAAGAATGAATTAGAAACAAAATCTTAAATTACATCACTGATTTCGTTGAACGTGCATTCAATTTGCGTCACTTTCAACATCAAAATGTAGGTTAATGTTTTTTTTTTGGGGGGGGGGGGGGAGGAGAACTTCCGTTTTCGGTTTTACTATTAAAGCACTTCTGTTAGTGTACATATTTTTGTCGGGCAACGGTGAGATTCGAACTCACGATCACCTGTGGTAAACAGGAGATCGTGCATTTAGGGTGCAGCATTGCACTTATGATATCAAATATTCTTTGTTCTTAAGCAAACACAAAACTGTAATAGTTGCAATTAAAGTACTTTCGCAAACTATAATTACGAAATATAATGCTTACTTTTATGATATTACAGTTTACTTCAATGACGTTTTCTTCAGAATCGTACAAATGTGCAATACATACATATATATATATATATATATATGACAGGGATAGAATAAATATTATATGACAAGGGTGCAGTCAAAAAAGTCTAATTCTTCCAAGGGTGTCGCGACTTGGAAAAGTGTGGGAGGCCCGGAGTTAATACACGTTACTTATCACTCCAATCAAAAATATCTGAAAATTACAAAATTATACTGTCAAAAATAATTTTAACGAATACAAAATACGTTTCAAAAGCTTTAGAAATAAGTGTCTTCACCTATTAAGCTAATGATTGTTGATACACTTGTTTAATGTTTTTGTATGCACAAATGCTGATGTCTGCCATTTGTATTATATGAAATCTTATATATTATAATTAGAATAAAATTTAGCGGAAAAGAAGAAACTTGTAGTAATAGATCTATGTTCAGAACCTCGTAAATACTGGTGCATAATATACTTATACCTAAACTATAATGTTAACTGAAATTTTTATAACACTTTGGAATATTATATACTTATATAATGAAAGTATGGAAAGGGATTTACCAAAGTACTTTTGCAATTGATGAAAATTGATATATTTATGTATGACTCCTCATTTTGTGTAATCACAATGACATTTTAAATGACTATTTCCTTTGCCTTGCTTAAGATCCGTTACAATCAAAAGTGTTACCCGATTGTTTACTCAAAAGTAATAGATGCACTTAGACGCAACTTCTGTTATAATAAGGCGTGTCTTTTGTAACTGTGTTTCTTATTGAAATATTACTTGCACAATAATTTGGAAATGTTGAGTATGAAAAGTAAAACATAATATAGTATTGAGAGCTTAAATAAAGTATTTATTTATTATCTGTGTTCTTGTTTTGTATTTGCTTCTTATAAAATTACTATAGACATCTAGAAAACAATTGAATGAACTGCATCATTCATTTTTCTCAAATACGCTATTTATGGCAAATATTTAGAAATGCAATAAATTTGTCTTTTACAAATGTTAAAACTTAGGGTTAACAAAAAAAACATAACAAACAACACTTCACTGCTTTAGTTCAATAACATAAATGCGATTTTTTAAAGATAAGTTTCAAAACATGTTACTGCCTGAAGGATCGGTCAGTTTGTTTTCTTATCAACGCATTTTGGAAACGAAATTATTATTATTGTTATTATTTTGCTACTTAAATCTATACATTGTAATTGGCCTTAGACGTATACATATTTTAAATTAGGTATTTATTTTCTTTATATAACACGTACTTTTGATTTATAAATAAGTTAATAGGTACAAGGTATATTTCATTTAAAAAAATGTTTTGTAAAATGGCTTTCCAAAATAAACTAATGTGAGGTGCAGTGATTTTGCTAAAACCCTTTGTTCTTTTTTCCCCTTTTAGCGCCATAGTATTTTCTACGGTATACAAAATGCTAAGATAAAATAAAAATGTAAGTTTAATTTAATATGAATTGACCAAATCGGTTTTGTTTCAGATTTTAGTGCTGTTTACATCTGGTTATTTGATTAAATTAATGCTGTGTTTTATCCGTTTAAGCTTTCCGAACTCAATATACATATCGTTGCATTTAATGTCCTTCCAAAGCTATTAAATTAGATAGGAGCTGACGGGTCAAATACCAATAGCTGTCAACTTATTTATTCAACACAAAATCCCCACCACGTTCCAAGGAAATAAAATAAATTTATATGCATTAGGTTAGTAAGATCCTACTGCGCTCTTTGAATTTCTTAAGAGGAAGATATTGAATTCAAAGCAAGAAAAAATGCTCAAATTGATGATATCTATTCAAGTCAGCACGTTTGTAAAATATTCTGCATCATTAAATTAAATGATATGACTTCAGAAGCAATATCATATTAGTAAGAGTAAACCTAATTAGGTTCCTTTTTTAAAAAATCTTAATTTTTGAGTCTCATGTTTACATGTTCAATGAAAAAGAAAAAAGGCCTTTTAAAAATTATGTATATACTTATTGAAACATTTATCTTGTAGATATTTACAAGTACGCTACATCTAAATGCGATTGTTATAGAAAAGTCATTGTTTAAATTATTTTTCAAACATGATTTTCTTCTTCAAAATATATTTCTGCTTGTAGCAGAAGGTTTCTAACAAGTATATTTTTTATTTAAATTTCTTCATTCGTTTAAATGTTATATATGCAATGACAAGAAAAAATACAGTGTCCAAATATGTCATTGTATTTATAAACAGTGTTCCGGATGTGAAACTCTGGGGGGGTGCTTAAGTATAAAAGAGGGGATCGGAAAGGGTGATAACCTTAACCTCCAAGAAACCTTTGGTAGGCTCGGTAGAAAGTATCAAACATTTTTAAAATTAGATATTTTTTTTGTACATTCATGAATGATTGCAAACAAAAAATTTACAAAAAGTAATGCTGAGAAGGTAAGAGTCAGCTAACCCCCTTTTCCCCAAAAAGAAATCTGGCGGCTCTCGGGTACCACAGTACGCCCGGAATTGGTGCCCTAGTTTATCAGCAGAAAACAAATTCTATTGAAATTAATTTATGTATTTTTGAAGAACAAAGTACTACTTTTTGCACATTAGATGGTAGGCTTTTAACTTTTATACACTTTAACGTCTTTCGTAGGCTAAGGCATTATGGGAGCAGCAATGCCTTTTCTCAAACAAGTTATTCGCTCTGACAATTACCTTATTTACTTACTCTTCTCCTATATTTCTAAATGGAGAATTCTGCCCATCTGAAGAGTGTTCACACAATATCGCACGTGAAAGAAAACTTGGAGATAATTAATCACGCTACGCCGAAAATAAAAATTCTGCCAAATCACACGCGTACCGCATTTTAACTCGCATGCTCCCTTCTTTATACGATTTCCAAACGGGTAAAAATAAAAATGCCAAATGTGTAACAATTATTTTATTGTCTTTCGGACCCTAGATTTGCAAGTTAGACTGTAATGCAAGTAAGTAAGATTTTAAATAAAAAAAGATTTATAGAAGCAGTCCAACATCCTGGATCGCTTGCATTAAAGTTTCGAAAGTACAGAAATTTTAAAATTGTTCCTACACAGTTAAATTATTCCAGAACAGAAGATAGTATCCCAGAGTTCAATTTAAAAAACAGTTGGTCCAACTTTCCGGTGTTCCTCAAAAAGAAAGAAAGAAAAAAAATCGAGTTTTCCTGACTTCCTCAATATATACATTGTTAAATAATGCACTTACTTTTTTCCTAATTGTTAAAAAAGTTCCTCAAAGGACATAGCTCTTGAAAAAATTTTGAAGAATATTTCTCAGAAAGACTCAAAAATAAAAATAAACTAGAAAAGGATACAAAAGGAAAATTCTTTTCCGCAATACAGTTGACGTAAAATAAATTCAAAATCGTCAAAAAATTTGATAAGCATTCAAAATATAAAAAAGTATAAAATTAGACATTTTTTTCAATAATTAAAAAAATCGTCTATTTAAGCCTTTCCTTTACTTCCTTCTCATTGAAAAAATAAAATAAAGCTTCCTAATACATTTTTTTTTACTGAAGTTTAATTAAGTGCCTCAAAAACTATAAGTTTCTGTTAAACCGATGAATATTCCAAACGCGCAATGATTAGTTCCCAAAAATTACGGGTGATTTTCCTTCCTCATTTTTCGTTATTAGAAGAATGTATTTGTTCTCAAAACATTTAAATTCCACTGAAATACCTTTCAGTGAACAAGTTTAGGGAAATTTATGTTAGATGATGAAAAGAAATCGGTAATTTGCATACTACGTAAACGATGGTAATTGAATAATGGAGGAAAAGTGAAATGCTTTTCCTTTATAAGGAATGCATTGGCGGAAGTGAAACGATCTTTATTCATGGAATAATTGTTGGTTAGTATTAAGACGGAAACTATATATTTTACGAAAATAAATTCAAAAGTTTATTATTTTATTTTGATTATGATTGTTTCATTCCTATTCGGTGTGTATTGCATCAACCAATGATTATTGGCTTGAGCTGTAACGGAGCAACTCAAAGAAAAGTGGTTCCTCCAAATCCCTGATTACACTGTGCAACACAAAAAATATCCTTTAGATGAAAATGTCTGTTTCTTGTGTATTTTTGGCTTAAAATTACGAATATGCAATTATTTTTGCCTACCACGTGTAATTTTCCCAAAATTCCACGTTTTAGCTTTTTACGTATTTTCTGGATAAATGTGCATATTTTCGTAATTTAACGATTTCATTTATTATAAATTCTATCTTTCTCATTGACAGTGAGAAATTGACATTTCTCGTTGTCATTTTAGAGACCTTTTTAATGAACTTATGTTACTTTAGCGTAGTTTCTGGCAAAAAAAGCTTTATCTATTTTCTCGAAGTTTCGAGTCATTTGCAAGACGATAAAGCATTTTGTGGACTATTTTGCGGAGAAAGAAGAAATAGTATGCTGCCGTGATGTGAATGTACTACTTCAAGCATTAGGACATGATCACAATTCAGCAGAGTGTCGCTTGTTTATCAATGCTCCTCTAAGCATCTTTTTCCTATTTATTCCTGTAGTATATTCTGAAACACAAAGGCAATTTCAAAATTGTGAGAGACAAAAACATATCAAATGAGCCACTTTTAAATCAACAATGTGCCTTTTTTCCACAATTCCCGATTAAACATGGTTTAATCGAAATATTTGTAAAAGCTCCGGACAGAGAAGGAGTGGCTTTCTTGCATCTCACGAACAAATTAAAAAATTTAAATGAGGCAAAAGTAAAAGAATGGATTTTTATTGACCCACAACTTAAGAAGTCCTTTCATGATGAAGAGTATGAAAACAAACAGTCAGAAGCTGAAAAATCAGCCTCGCTGGACTTTAAATCAGTGTGCTAACGTTTCCTTGGAAATGAGAAAACTGAAAACTACGAAGATCTTCTTGGTCACATGATAAAATGCTTTTGCATTATAGGTTGCCATATGTCATTAAGACTACACTTTTTGGAATCCCATATGGACTTCTTTCCTCAAAACCTAGGCACAATTAGTGATTGAGAATGGGGAAAGGTTTCATCAGGACATCTCTGTGTTTGAAAAGCGTTTCAGCGGTTTATGGAATGGAAGCATAAGAGTTGAATATTGTTAATTTGTTATCAGGTTACACGAACAGATGCACACAAGATGGCCAAAGAAATCAGTTTAGTGTTTGTGTTTTCAATAAGTAAGCCTCGGTTACATTCTTCTATAACCAAATGGTATAAATATAAGAAGTGGGTCTTCAGCAAAACCGATACGTGATGGACCATTTTGGTTTGGATATTGGAATCAAACACCTTTTGCTTATACAGAACCACATAGTTTCATATAAAGGACAAAAAAAAAAGTTCAAATTTGTTGCACAGTGTTATTTCTACGGGTTCTCATTTTTTTAAAAATAATTACCCAGCTTTTTATTGATATAAAGGGAAATAGCATGCAATATCGATATAAATAGGATGGATTTGTTTTAGCAAACTGTAATAAAATATCATTTTTAAAGAGTCTTAAATGAAGAAGAATGAGCAAAATGTTACAAAAAACACTTAAAAAATAAAATTTAAACTCAGAACAAATTGTGGAAAAACAAATAAACAAATAGGTTGGAAAAGCTTTAAACTACACTAAACTCCTCTGGTCATTTTTTCTTTTTTTTTTTTTTTTTGCTGCCCTCCTTTGGTTAACCATAAGATGAAGCATTTTTTGACGCATCATTCAGCATGTATGTAAGTAATTTAATAGAAGAAGAAAAAAGCAGTACAATGTAGAAATCTGAAATAATGACGAAATGTAATAAATGCAATTAATAAAAATATTAATACAAAACGCATTCATGAAACAATCCATTTCGAAAACTTATATTGATAGTTTTAAAATTTGTATGAAAAAATAAATCATAAAAATAGTTTTAAAAAAACGTTATAAAATAACTATTTGGTTTTCAGGAATAAATTTAATGCATTAAATAATAAGCACTAGTCTAGACAGTCCAATTTGAAAACGTGTATAAAATAACATTATTGTTTGGTTTTTCATGTTATAAAATTATGTAAAAAAGTTAACATGTACATAAAAAGCCCATTGAACTCAAAAACTACATAAAAGGACAAAAATTTCTTTCCGCGTCAAATCCTTTTTTAACAATAAAACACGGCAACCGATTTTTTTTCTTGTATGCTCAAAACAAAGATTTGCAGTCTTGACTGTAACTTTATTTACTTATTCGAGCTTGGTATGTAAACTTAATAAGATTTTCTTTGTTTCGGAAATCTTTGAAAAGATGCCCAAAGATTTGAAACGTGTTTTCTTAGAAGAAGCGGTAAGATGCAAGAGGAAAAAATACTACAGCAATGTTTTTTTTCTTTTTCTTAAAAATAAACAAATGCTTATAGTGATTTTCTTCACGTAAGTTTTATTAGATAGTAAGTACTATGTTTACTGTGTTAAACTATTTAGTTGAAGGGAAAACAACATATTTTCGTTCTTGTGCGAAGTGAAAAAAGTTTTGTATATGCGAAAAATTTATCACTAAAATTTCAACACAAATTTCCGTTTTAAAAAAAAAATAATTTTGACAAGAGCAATCTAAATATCCATTTTGAGTGCCTACAAATCCGCTTTGGCGAGTTTTGTAGAAACTTTTGTCTATGGTGAGCCGAAAAAGTGCAAACAGATTTTTTCAAGTCGTATTACCGCGGATCAGCTGAGAATTAGAAATACTAAAATGGGTTTTAAAAAACTGATATTTTTATACTTTCCGGCCATACCTCTCCTCTAAAGTTTCTGACATTTCGAGAAAATCCTTATTTTTTTTTGAAAAATAACTTTTAATATTTTTAAAATGGCCTCTTCCCAAACATAAGATCAAATTCGCAGGAATTAGAACAGCGGGAAATAATTTTAAAGTAATATTGAATGACCCTTAATAACTTTCTGTAGCGCATTGCCTCAAAATTTAATGACATTTTGAAAAAAAGAATAGAGGATATTACCAGAAAAAAAGGGAAAAAAACCTTCCTGCTTTTATTTTCTTTTTCTTTTTTACATTGAATACAATTGTCCCGCAGTGGACCAGTCGGCAGTAGCTCGGTTCCCGTAGAACATCGAAAGTGAAGCAACATCGATTTAGGTCAGTGTTTGGGAGGGTGGCAACCTCTCGCGGCTTGTTCTTGTGAGGCCGTGTACGCTAAAGGGAGCTGGTGCACGTTAAATAGGTCATGTCTCCAATGTCCTCCAAATGAAACGATACCTCTGAGGGTGCGAACCCCAGGGGACGGTCTCTCATTTGGGAGCTGGTTCAAAAAATTAAGAGACCACATATAAAGGGGCGGAAGTCGGTCTCCTGCCTATAAGGGCCCCGTTAGACTCAGGAGCAGCGCACCGATACTTCCTCGCTTCACGCGAGGGTACGACAACAACTACATTGAATACAATTTATAGGTTTGCAATCGGATGTTGAGAAAACTGCTTTGTGCTAGTTTTTGTGGCCAATGACACTATAAAGTCCGTTTTTTAGTATCAAGATATATTTTCCAAGGCGAGTAGTTATTTAGCTCAACCTTTCTCTATAATTACGAAACTATTGCGCGCCATTTGGCGATTGTTAATGGCACATACTTCCCATTACCTTTCTATTTATTCATTGATCAATAAGGCTCGTCATTTGGGCATTCAAGGGAGGGAGAGTCAATTGCCCATCTGACTTTGCAAATACAATGCATTAAAACATGCGCTTGTGTATTTTGTTGTCTTTTATATACAATGAATGTTTACCTCCCCTGCCCCCTGGTTAAATTTGGAAATGATGGCATCTGATCCCTTCTAAAGAGTTTTACAATCGCGGAAGATTTCAGCTGTTGGATTTCAACAGAAATAATTTTTAGTTCTCAAAAATATGTACTACTTAAAAGAAGCGCAAGAAAGTTATGCGCTGTCCACATCTAATTTGTTTTAAAAGTTATGCACTGAAATCGAGGACATTAAAAAATACTTTTTTTCCTTCCTTATGACAATGCCAAGTTTCCAAAGATGCGCATTTATAATAACATGATTAGCTGTAGTGGCGCCATCTGGTGACATCCGACTACAGCATGTTAGTGGTGCTGCTGGGTTATCAGGTAACCTTTCACAAAAACAAATCGCCAGCAATTTCAGTTACTTTGAAAAAGACAAATGCCGGCGAAACAAGGTCCTGAACATTGGATTAAAAAAGACAGGATTATAATATTTTGGTCTGTGAATTATTGTAATGCATGTTGGACAGATTAATGTATTAGATATATTAATCCAGAGGTTGTTAAACTAGGAGACACAGCGAAGTATGAGGGGGCTGCGAAGCACTTATGACAACAAATCCTCTTCGTTCCTAAGCCAGTTATTTTACGACAAGGGTGCCGCGAAAAAAGTCCAATTCTTCCATAGGTGCCACAACTTGGAAAAGTTTGGGAATTTCTGTATTAATCCATCTTCTTTTTTTTCATTTATATAACAGTTTGTTACTATTTCTTGAATTTATAGTATTTAATGTATCCAGTTGCATTTTAACCTCTTCAAAATGTTTTAAAACACATTTATTATTCAAATCAAAAATTAAAAATATTCTGCCAATTTCAATTTAAAGTATTTTTGAAAAGTATGTATATCTATACGTTAAACAAATTTTGGCGAGAAATGCATCCGGAGGTTTGCGGATAATTAATGGGGTGATAAAAGTTTAACGCAACGAATCTTTTCATAACTTTCACAAAACGACTTCTGCAAATAACCTAAGTGATTAAATACATGGGGAAAATTCAAGAAAACTTTTCTCTTGAGAAATTTAAAATCTGAACATTTTTTTTATTTCTAAATTTCTTACATTTTTAATCTAAAACAGCGGTTCCCACTCTTGTTGTTTTGCACACCAGCGTTTTTCATGAAATCCGTTTGCGTACCACTGCCAATGTAACTTTGCTATATTGAATAGGCTACTAATAAATTATAGAAAAATACTAGAACGACTAGGTTATTTCAACCACACCATTTTCTATACTTAATGCAGAGAAAATCGTTTATGGAAATAAAGCTGTATGCGTAAAATAAAATATATGAAACAGATAAATTATGTTTTTAATGCGTCCTTTCAAAACAGCAATAGAAATACGTCTTTAGGTATAAAATACATATCATGTAAAAAATGAAAAAACAAATTTAACGAGAAGGTTGTTGCTGCATGGCAGATACAAGCGAGGTGATATCTGGTTCAGTCAGAGTTAGTTTTGACCTCAAATTTAATCGACATTTAATTTGCTTCTATTTATATTTTTAATAAATATTATATTAAAATAACAATATCAAAATATTCTTCAAACTGAAGTACTGATGTAATATTTCAAACATACCTTTAAACATATAAAAGCCCTCTAAAGAAGCAATTCAACATATAGGATTGTCAATAATTGAAGGGTCTTTTACAATAAGATAAAACTAAAACTTAAAAATTGTTTTAAGTTACACGGTTTTATTTTTAAAAAAGTTTATTTTTTCGCCATGATTTGAGTATTTTAATATTCAAAACATCGTTGCATTATTCAAACAAATTACAAACAAAGCTATCGTTGCCATACGACAAAAAATAATTTTGATTTTCCTCAGAGCCAACGTTATTAATTCTTTTTCCTAATTAACGTTATAATAAATTATAAAACGGATGGAATATTGTATCGTCATCGAAGATAAGCTTGAGTGCTAAGGTTGCAGGTAATTTATGCAGTAATAGTGGTCGAAAACCGCGTAACAAACTTCCATGACAAATCAAGTTAAGTAACATCATTGCATTATCCAAACAAAGCTATCGTTGCCTTACGACAAAAAATAATTTTGATTTTCCTCAGAGTCAACGTTATTAATTCCTTTTTCTAATTAACGTTATAATAAATTATAAAACGGATGGAATATTGTATCGTCATCGAAGATAAGCTTTTGTGCAAAGTTTGAAGATAATTTATGCAGTAATAGAAGTCGAAAACCGCGTAACAAACTTCCGTGACAAATCAAGTTAAATAAAACCATGTAAAAACGGGTTCACAAAGGTAAGTGGTTGTGAACTGCATTAAAAACAGCAATGCTTTTCTTGATTCTTGATAATAACGGAAATTCATTGTTTACTTTGAGCCAACATTCTCCCAAATCTAATTGGGCAAATTCGATCTTTAATAGGGAGTTTTTATGTTTTATTCTTTTTTAATCTCTTCTTTTTTTCTTTTCCTTGCCTGCATGCGAACCACCTGGAGAGAATTCTAGCACCATTAGTGGTACGCGTACCACAGTTTGGGAGTCACTGATCTACTAAAATAAATATTGGACCCATTTCCACTAGCCTATAACATGTAATTGTCACAAGCAGAGAAAAATAAAAACGAAATAAATAAATAAAGAGAAAGGGACATCCCAAAGGCTCTTGCGTTTAGTAAGCTCTAGTCCATTTAGCATTACTAACTTAAAAAAAAACTTCTAAGTATTTTTAGAAATCATAGTTTACACTATATTTACAAACCAACCAATATTTACACTAATACACCCAAATAAAATTATCAATGAACGTTAAAAAATTGAAATTTTCATGATAGTTAATTCTTAAAGTTATTAATGTTAATTTAGTGAAGATGAGTGTTTCCTGCTAATATTTGTCTTAACCAGGTGTTTCTACACTGGATGCTGTGGCACCGTAGGCTGCTACAGAGAGAGCTGATAGGTGCCGTAAGGCGCATATAAAGTTTTTATTTTTCTTCTTTTCTGAGAATACAATAAAAAGTGTGACAGTTACAATTAAATTACTTTCATGAACTTTAAATAATCGCACTTTTGATTCACGTACAGGATTGATATTATACGGTTATACAACAACTAGGGTGCAGTGAAAAAAATCCTAATTCTTTCAAGGGTATCAAGATTTGGGAAAGTTTCCAAAGAGCTGGTCTAAGTAAGTCCTTCTATTTTAACAGGTGCTATACAGAATCCAACAGTTGCTTACCACACTATCAAGGCGATTCGTCCCCAGCTCGTTGTCGCTTTCCAATTCCTGCAAGCAGCTCCACAAGGAATCACTTTGTGATCTGAGCTCATTGAGCTAGCTCAACGGATGTCACATCATTACAAATGCAAAAGATATTGCTTGAAGGGTATGATGGTATATGTTATCCTAAATGGCCTAAATGTAAGCAAAAGGCAGCCCTGGCAACAAATGTAGTTCTTTTTTTTATACAAAATACACGAAGGAAAACATACACACATATATATATATATACTCATACGTCACAATAAAAGTCGTCAAAACAGAATCGGGGGTTCTCAAAATTAGTATTTCAGTGACCCACACATATAAACTCACGGATGTCGTGAAAGAAAAAACTAGTCAAATTTGGATTCATGGGTGATTAAAATGGCAATTTAGGCTGATATTTAAAAGGGAAAGTTTTCACGATTACAATCTACTTCGAACAAGGAAGTAAACATATGTACCTGTGTACATATTGCACCGATTATCATTAAAAGCTGATGCTGTTTTACAGTAGACTTGTTGAAACAGTAATAGACAGTCATTAAACAAAAGCAATGAGCAGTGCATTCAGTATGACGTAATCCTTTTATTCTTGAAAGGACTTTTTAAGCACCATCATTTCATTTTACTTGATTTACCTTAGCACCACTTCAGCTCTTACAGTTGCCTGCTCCTTTTTACGAGCTACTCAACCAACTCAATAAAAAGAGGAAAAATGTAAAAATAAACTCAAAAATCTTTTAAAAGAAAAACGTTCCCTGAATTCTTTTCATAGTTGGAACAAAAGAAGGAAAAAGGAAACTTTATCGTAAGAGTAATTAAAATACCTTAATTAGGACTTTTACGGATAAAGTGCTGTCAGAAAACAAATAGACGAAATTTGGTTATGTAAAATTAAATTTTTGCAGAATTGGTTTAAAGTTTCAGCATTTAAAAATAAACTAATGAATAACAAAAAATAAAAAATGAATTGTTTTTGTTTAATGATCAAAACAATACATATAAATTACAATTTTTAATGTTTATCTCTATGTCTCCAGATTTAATAAAAAAAACGAAACTTAAAGAAAATCATAAACATTTCTTAGATTTCTGAATTAAAGTGACTTGCAATATTAACTATGTCTGTACCATGTCTGAACCATGTCTGTACAAAACTCGGTTATTGTAAAGGTTCATAACGTGCTTAGAACCTTTACAATAGATAATCAGAACCGACTAGGTACAGTTGAACAACATTTTGTATTTTTGTTCCTCTATTTTTTGTTTCTAATGTTTCAGACCAAAATAAAAGTTCATGTAATACTATATAACTCTGTCTGCCAATTAATGGCTTAAAAATTTAGTACTTTTTTCTTTCTGCTGCTGTTTGCTTCTACCAGTTGCAGTCCTAGTGCGTTCACCTCTAATTGGTACTAATTCTTTCAGCAGCACCACAATACATGTGATACCATAGCCACAAGGGAATTTGGAAGCCCATAGTTTCTTTAGCTAAAAGGTGCAGTACTTGGGTTCAGTTGATGCGAAATTGAAGTAGGAAAATAGCTTGGCGAGAGTGTCCAAGCCAAATAGACATTCAAGGGATCTTTTATATGCCGATAATCATGCGGCAGAGCCGCAAACGATTTTCTGCATCTTGAAAAGACCCAGTGGCCATTTTTGAACCCGCTAACTTACTCATACGAGGTCGATAATTTTCCACGACGCCACTTAGTTAACATAATTTTACGAATAAAAAATGCCGAAATGCGTCTTGACAAACCAGCGTCGGTGAAGTGCATACTGAAATAAGGAAGTTGATATGGTGATATGATATATATACAAAGAAATGAAGTTATAAATTAGTATTTATAATTAGATGTAAATAATATACGAGGGCAATTTTTTTTTCAACCTCCGATCGCGTGGTACGAAGCCCAGGCATGTGGCAGAGGCCTGGTGTGCGTAGTATGCGACTGCGCAACTCCCCCTCTATAAGCTCTGTCGCTGCCTAGTCCAACCCGAAACTTGTTATTGAGTTGCAATTAAGTAAACCATGAATGTCTACATTGATTCCTCCGCCAAGTGCGAATTGCGAAGAGTTATTCGTTCCTTGCACGCGTAATTACGAAAAGACCTATTTGAAACAAAAGGAGAGGCTTGCTGATTTCAGGAATTATTTTGATCCATGACACTGCTTGTGTAACGCCCCCTCCCCCTGTCTTCACACTGCTCGTGTAACCTAACATGGGGGGACATTTTCGAACACCCACCATATAGCCCCAACCTTGCACCCAGGGACTTTCATCATTTTCCTGGACTGAAGATGTGGCTCGGGGGGGGGGGGGGACTGCCGAGAAGCACAAAGAAACCGTTACAACTCAGTCATTGGTGGTAAGATTTCATGAAGTGGTTACTGGAAACCTTGTTCACACGTATTACAAATGCCTCAACCGTCAAGGAGATTACGCAGAGAAGTAACTGTTATTATACACTACTATTAGTAATTAAATCATATTTTTATATTCACTCGCATTTACTTTTCAGCCCATTGGAGGTTGAAAAAAAAGGCAGCCCTCGTATAAGTCATATGCAAATCTGAAAAATTTTAATTATTATATATTCTGCATGTAAACACTTCAATATTGGTGGTTTTCCCTGCTAGTAAGCTAACAAAAACATCTGCGATCTATACATCAAACAGGATACTTCCCTATTTGATGAGAGCATCCTACTTCTTGTTTTAATGAGTAAAAAAAACAATAATCATTAAAACAAAATTCAATACCTAATTACTTTTCGTTTCCTATTTTAGAGCCTTCACTTCATTTACTAAGCTCTTCTACACCGCTGCAATTTTATTGTCTAGGAAAAAATGTGTTGATAAAGACTTTTGTAAGGCAGCAAAAGGTACTTAACAAGAACTTATAATTTTTTACAGCAAAATATACTGAATAAGAAGTTACCGTTATGTGTGAAAATTAAAAAATAAAACAAACAACATTTCAAAAAAAAAAAAAAAAAAAAAAATCAATCCGTTCCGTGTTTGGGAACTTCAAATATTTCTCTTTTCAATGTTGTTTTGTAGGATGTCTGCATTCAAATGCCCGTTTCGCAAAGGAAAGCAAATTCTTTAGTTCCGAAATACTCGTCTACAATTTTCAGTGAAATCTTGTGCTTCAAACGTTGTTTTCTTATTTTTAAGCGAAAAAACTATTGCTCTAAAGTCTCCGATTCGAATTTTTGCTTTCGAAATATCTCGGCTGTTTCGGAAATGAATGTCTCATTTCCATATTTTATTTTTTGATTTAAACAATTTCTCTCTCAATTTTGAATAGCTCAAAAATCTTAACATAAGTGCTTATGGTAAAAACGAAGCAAATTATGTAAACTCTTGACATAAGATACACGTTATTTTGAACAAGCATATTGGAAAAGCTCTTGACGGGAAATATTTTTTGCTTTCAGCAATCTTTGTTCAATTTTGAGCAGTTGAACAAAATTTGTCATTAACGCCAACGGAAAAAACGAAGCAAATTATGTAAACTCTGGACATGACATAAAAAAGTTCATTTAAACAAGCGTATTGGAAAAGTTCTTAACGGGAAATATTTTTTGCTTTGAGCAATCTTCGTTCAGTTTTGAGCAGTTAAACATAATTTGTCATTAGCGCCTACGGGGAAATTTTAATAGGCTATATAAACCCTTAAAAATAATTTAACTTTGTGCAAGTAAACAATAATAATAAAATTACACGTTAATTTAAAGCACAAATGAGCAATAAAATGCAGACATATGTTTCGGGATTGCTTGGAATCCCTTTTTCAATGCGAAAAGGAGCTTCTAGATGCAAAACATCCAAATGAAGCAGACAGAACAACAAAAACAAAGCTTATATAGCCTAAGAATTATCTGTAAACCAATGAGAATAAAGGCAGCGTGAAGTGGAAGTAGAAGTAGCAGGAAGACACCAATAAGAGAGCAACAAACGAATCCAGTTGAAAGTACAGGAAGTAAAAAGGAATATCAATAAAAATAAAGCAAAAAAGACGACAGTATGCATAAAAATTGCAAAAATAATAAAATAAAATACAAAGAATAAAATTGAAATAAAAATAAGTACAGAAACCAAAACAAAATGCAAAACAAAGTACACATGTAAAGGAGGGGGAGGGGAGGAAGGAGAAAAATAGACACAAAAAAGGAAAACAACAAGAAAACCTAGAAAGAACAACAAGTTAAAGAAATTTATGCCAGACCTGTGAAAAATAAGGAGTTGAGGAAGAATCATTAACCAAATTAGAACTATTCCTGTTAATATGATAAGCTTCCCAAAAGTCAAGCTCTAAAGGGGAAGAACATTTTTGAATAATTTTACCAGAATTGAAATCAAAAGAGTGGTTGGAATTCCAACAATGTTGAGCAATGCTAGACTTATTTAACTCTTGCTTTCGTACATAACCTTTATGCTCATTTAAGCGAATTTTCAGAGCACGTTTTGTCTGCCCAATGTAAGAAAGGCCGCAACGGCAACTAATTTGGTAAATACCCCAAGTGTTAAGTTGATCGACAGGATCCTTAAGAGAAGAGAAGGAAAGTTTGTTACTAGGAGCAAAAACGACTTGAAATTGAAACCTTTTTAGGATTTTAGCAATACGGAAACTGACAGAATGAAAGAATGGTAACACAACCAAATTCTTTCTAGAAACCACATTATTGGGACCAGAAGTTTTCTTAGAAAGTTTGTTATGAATAGAATCAATTTTTTTGGGAAGCTTATCATATTAACAGGAATAGTTCTAATTTGGTTAATGATTCTTCCTCAACTCCTTATTTTTCACAGGTCTGGCATAAATTTCTTTAACTTGTTGTTCTTTCTAGGTTTTCTTGTTGTTTTCCTTTTTTGTGTCTATTTTTCTCCTTCCTCCCCTCCCCCTCCTTTACATGTGTACTTTGTTTTGCATTTTGTTTTGGTTTCTGTACTTATTTTTATTTCAATTTTATTCTTTGTATTTTATTTTATTATTTTTGCAATTTTTATGCATACTGTCGTCTTTTTTGCTTTATTTTTATTGATATTCCTTTTTACTTCCTGTACTTTCAACTGGATTCGTTTGTTGCTCTCTTATTGGTGTCTTCCTGCTACTTCTACTTCCACTTCACGCTGCCTTTATTCTCATTGGTTTACAGATAATTCTTAGGCTATATAAGCTTTGTTTTTGTTGTTCTGTCTGCTTCATTTGGATGTTTTGCATCTAGAAGCTCCTTTTCGCATTGAAAAAGGGATTCCAAGCAATCCCGAAACATATGTCTGCATTTTATTGCTCATTTGTGCTTTAAATTAACGTGTAATTTTATTATTATTGTATATAAACCCTTATCTAACAGACGGATTTGCTTGGAACGAACTTTATCGGAAAGATCTTGTAACGTAGAACATGTACAGATACCGAGTTCATCCAGAATTAAATTGGCCTATTTTCTTATGAAAAGCTTTGATCTGGATATTTAAGGATGTTTCTAAAAGGATGCATGAATAAATGAATAAGTGAATGAATGAATGAAAGAATGAAGGAATAAAAAGGGTGTCTTAACCGTTGAAAAAGGTATATTTGAAGTAATAAAGAACTAATGGTAAATGAAAAACAGAGAGATAGCTAGGTTATAAATTTAATGTTGGTGTATACGAGAAGGTAGGCTCGTATAGTTCTAGCCGGGACTTCTTGTTATACATTGAACTGGATTTTAGAATGAATTTTTCCCCTAAATTTCACAGAAAAGAGGATGGAATTTTTTAATTACGCATTGTGCTCCGTAGTTGAAACGAGAATTTTAAAGTCCACCAATTCCATGTTAATTAGCATGACTTTGAGTAACTGAATTTAATAATTGCGCAGAATTAAAGTCTAGCTCCAGTTTTCCGATTTCGTTGCGCAATATTTCAGCCCCATTGAAATGTGTATATGAAATATACGCGCTTTGGAGCGATACAATCTAATGCATTACTAAATCTCAGCTATTATCAATCCAAAAGATGAAGTGAAAATGATATTTTCGACCGTTCTATTATTGAAAAAAACCTTCTGCTGAAGATTGCGGCAGACCTTACAAAGAAATCATTACAATTTTATTAACTGTTTGAATTTATGGAGTTTAAGTGATGAAATATCTTACCACATGTTTTGCTTTTTCTTGATTTATTCGTTTTGCTTTAACCCTCTAACACCCAACAACTCGGATTCATTTGACTTTTTTACGTTTAAGAATAACAAAAATTAGTAATGATAATAAAACCCATGCATTCTAGGATTTTTAAGTTACAAAAATCTTTATTATTTTTTCTAAATGTTTACTTTCCATCTCTCAAAAACACGGATTTGTTTGATTGTTTGGATTCAAAAAATTAAGGATAAAATGCAAATATTTCAGAGAAATATTTAATTATTTATAAAGAAAATTACACAAACAGAGATCGAAAGGTATGTGCTGCCTACAGTTTACACCAGGGGTCCCCAACCCTATGCCCACGGGCACCATGGCGCCCGTCGATCGGCCTAGGTGCGCCCGCTGCTTGAGCCCAACAGTAAAATATTTAAGTTTTCCATTTTAAACTAGAGAACATTTAGAATCTAGAGTATATTAATAAAGGACCATATAAAAATTATGAATAACCCTATAATGATAAATGACAATGAATATCATAAAATCAAAATATAGATTGCGACTTACAAATGACCACCTTGACGATTGACGAGCAAGAATTTTATCATATTCTCCCATTTATGAAGCACTGGCCAGTGAAATGCAATGCCAAAGATCCCCTTGACTGTATTTTATATGTTTTGAAAATATTTTTCAGATTTATTATGTTTTGCGAGCAATTTAGTTATCATTTATTTTACACAAGAATATTAATACTAATTATATTCATATTTTAAATAAGATTTTAGATTATTTTTTTGTGCATTATATGTAGTGTGTATTATTAACTATGTCCGCCAACTATAAATGTATCTTGAAAAAAATAAATGGTACCCGCCATTCGACCGATATTCTGGTAGGTGTTCTTAGGTACAAAAAGGTTGGGGAGCCCTGAAGATTCGAAAGATCTCGGCGCGGACATCTCATTTCCATATTTTACTTTTTGATTTAAACAATTTTCCGTTCAATTTTGAACAGTTCAAAAAATTTTAACATTAACGCCTATTGGCGAAAATTAAGCAAATTTTGTAAACTCTGGGTACAAGATCCAAGTTCCCATGAACAAGCTCACTGGAATAAGTTCTTGGCGTGAAATATTAATTTGAACAATTTTTGTTCATTTTTGAACAGTTCAAAAAAAAAAAAAAAAAAAACAACATACCGCCTAAGGGGAAATTTCAATCCTATATAATTCCTGATCTAACGGACCGATTTGCTAGGAACAAACTTTATCGGAAAGCTCTTATGACGTAGAAAATGTACAAATAGAAAGTTCATCCAGAACTAACGAGCCTATTTTCCTATGAAATTTTTTGATCGGGATTTTCAAGAATATTTTTGAATTAATGAATGATTAAATAAATAAGCAAAAGAATGAATGAATAAATGAATGAATAAATACATGAATGACTTAATAAATGAATGATTGAATGAATATGTATTGACCGTTGAAAAAGGTATATTTGAAGCAATTAAGAACTAAAGCTAAACGAGAATGACAGAGAGAAAGATAGCTAAATTATAAATTTATTTCTGTGTATACGGGAAAGTAATCTCATATAGTTATAGACGGAACTTCTTGTTTCTTTGTTAGCCTACTTTCCCGTAAAAGTAAAAATAAAATAAAGCATGAAAGAAGGCTTAATGTATCGTAAAAATATCGTTAAAAATAAAGAAAACTCAAGAAAAAGTGAAGTAATTAAATAAAGATTGAAAAATAAAAAAAATTGAAAGTAAGGTTTTGAGATGGGGGGAAAATGTGTGTCGGTCGGTCTGTCCCCCCTTTTGAACGAACTTTTGAACGAATTGTCCGATTCGAAAAATTCTTTTTGAATTCGAAAGATCTCGGCGAGGACATCTCATTTTCATATTCGAACAACTTTTTCTTCAATTTTTAACAGTTCGAAAAAATTTAACATTAGCGCCTATGGGCGAAAATGAAGCAAATGATGTAAACTCTAAGTGAAAATCCACGTTCCAATGAACAAGCTTACTGGAGGAAGCTCTTGGCGTGAAAGATTAGTTTGAACAGTTTTTGTTTATTTTTGAACAGTTCAAAAAAGCAACATAGCGCTTACGGGGAAATTTCAATACTATATAAATCCTGATCTAACGGACCGATTTGCTTGGAACAAACTTTTTCGGAAATCTCTTATAGCGTAGAACATGAACAATCAGAAAGTTCATCCAGAACTAATAAGCCTATTTTCCTATGAAATGTTTTTATCGGGATTTTTAAGGATATTTCTCAATGAATAAATGAAGGAGTGAAAGAATGGATAAATGACAGAGTGGAAGAATGAATCAATGAATAAATGAATGAGGAAAAGAATGAATAAATGAGTGAATAAATGAAAAAATAAATAAATGGGTGAATAAATACATGAATGAGTAAATGAATGAATAAACAGATGAATGAGTAAAGGAATGAATGAATAAGTGAATGGCGGAATAAATGAAAGAATGAATTACCGAGTGAATGAATATGTATTATCCGTTGAAAAAGATATATTTGAAACAATTAAGAACTAAAGCTAAAGGAGAAAGAGAGACAAAGAGATAGCTAGATTATAAATTTGAAGTTGGTGTATACGGGAATAAAAAGAGTGTCTTAACCGTTGAAAAAGGTATATTTGAAGTAATAAAGAACTAATGGTAAATGAAAAATAGAGAGATAGCTAGGTTATAAGTTTAATGTTGGTGTATACGAGAAGGTAGGCTCGTGTAGTTCTAGACGGAACTTCTTGTTGTCACTGCGTTAAAGCCAAAGTTACATATTTTCTGCGTGTGAATCTATTTAAAAGTTTTTATTTATTTTGGCCTATCTATTCCAATAAGAATAGGTAGCTATCATTTTTCGAATTGCTTACAATATTCGATGCGTTTAATTTCAAAGTTAATTAGTTCATTTTTGAAAAAAAAAAAAAAGAATATGATCTTAGAGTTATATATGTAGATAAAACTAATGATGTTCTTTTTATGTGTAAGGAATTAACAATTTCAAACTGTACAGATATTTCGGACATGGAAGTTTCAGCCTTTAACCGTATTGAAAACATAAGAATTGTTTGCATATAAAAATGTAAACTTTTATCGCAATAACATAAAATAGAATTGCACCACAACAGAAAGTGTTTAATTTCAAAACTAGAATACGAATATTTTCTAAAGTAAAGTCTGTGTTTTTGTTAATTTTTTAATTTTTCTTTCATTGCTTATTTCTTTTAATTTATTTCTTTTTGTGTACTTATTTTATGTCTTTATACTTTTGAAAATTTTCTTTTTTTATTCATCAATTTCTTCTTTTTCTTCTTATTATTATTACTATTATTTGTAAACTGTAGCGTCTGATCTTTATTTAAATAATAGTACAAATAGTTAAACACCATACTTTAATGCTAACTCACGGAGCATATTTTTACAAAATGGAACTGAAAATAATAACTATAACAATGTCACGAAAGCAATGTCTAAAACAATAACTGTAGCAATTTCACGAAAGCAATGTCTAAAAAAAATAACTATAACAACGTCATGAAAACAATGCCTGAAAAAAAAAAAAAACTATAAAAAGTCACAAAAGCAATCTCTGGAAAATAAAATAACTATGACATTGTCACGAAAGAAATGTGTGAAAAAAATAACCATAACAATGTCACGAAAGCAATGTCTGAAAAAAAAACTATAACAATATCACGAAAACAATCTCGGGAAAAAAATAGCTATAACAATGACACGAAATCAATCTCTGAAATATAAACTTTTCATAGCATAAAAATTTGTGAGTTTTATAATATTAGATGAGTGACATTTAAAGCAAACAAAATAAGTCACACTAATAGATTACGTATTTGCTAATACATTTCTCTTACTTAAACACATTAGTATCTCATGTTCCATACTAAGCAAGAAGGAAGTTCTCCAAAAGGAGCCGAGCATTTTAAGTTTCAAAGTAAATATTTGTAGTAAAATCTACAACAGTAAAACGTCACTCAGCTATCGCGTCGGACACTCATTTCTGTGTGATTGACTACGTTGTGCATATTCAAAGAGTTTCACTAAATGAAGTCGAGAGCAAACACCGAGCATTTCCTAAAGCTTTTGAATATTTCATGCTGAAGGGAAATACGAGCCAGTTTCGTACGTTGAGAGAAAGTGCATTTCAGAATTTTGAAACAACCTTTTGTAATGACGTGGAGTAATGAAAGAATAAGAAATTTCTACTACAAGCCTGAGCACAATGGGGAAAAGTAAAAAAAAAAAAATGGATACACAACTTGGGGTATACTCGAAATAATCAGCTAAGCACCATTAAGTTGTAAACAAAATGCAAACGAGCCACTTTAATAATAATGATAACAATAAACTCAATGAAAAAATGAATACCATATCCCGTTAATACATATTTAACCCATAAGAGAAGAGGCGAAAGATTGGGACGGGTAACAGGGGACGTGATTTGTTCCAATTAAAGAAAGAAAATCTTTAAATGAAATTTTATTCTCAAATTCCAGCCAGGTATTTTCTAAACTTTTATCTATTAGGAAAAAAAAACCCTTTCTTTTTCAAATTTATTAGTGAAAAAAGTGCTTCGGAGAAGGAATTTCATTATTAAATATATTTCCTAATGAAAAGTCTAGTATGACAATACTTTTTCGAAAAATAATAAAAACTGAATAATTTTTTTAATCATCTTATTAAATGAAATTACTATACCATTTACATTTTAATACGCTAAAATACTGAAATTACCCAAGATAAAAACAATAAAAATAAAAAGGTTTTATATGAATTATCAGTAATATACGATTTTTCTGAGAAAAAGCAAACTTAGTTTTACTAAGGTCTTTTCTCGCTCAAAGTATATTTTAAGTTGATCTAATCCAGGGGTCCCCGACTTTTTTGTACCTAAGAGCACATTCCAGAATATCGGTCGAATGGCGGGTACCATTATTTTTTTTCAAAATAAACTTATAGTTGGTGGACATAGTTAATAATACAGACTACATATAATGCACAAATAATTTAATTTCAAAAATTAATTTAACATATGAATATAATTAGTATTTATATTCGTGTGTTAAATAAATGATTACTAAATTGCTTGCAAAACATATGAAGTATAAAAATTATTTATAAAATGTGTAAAACACAGTCAATGTGATCTTTGGCATAGCATTTCATTCGCCAGCGCTTCATAACTGGGAGAATATGATAAAAGTTCCTGCTCGCAAGCAATCGTCAAAGTGTTCATCTGTAAGTCGTAATCTATATTTTGATTTTTTATAATATTCATTCTCGTTTATCATTATAGGGTTATTCATAGTTTCGCCCATTATTTATATACTCTACATTCTAAATGTTCTCTAGTTTAAAATGGAAAAGTGAAATATTTTATCGTTGGGCACAAGCAGCGGGCGCACCTGGACCGATCGACGGGCGCCATGGTGCCCGCGGACATAAGGTTGGGGACCCCTGATCTAATTAGTCGGCATTTAAATTATGCTGATGGTAGTATTGTGCATTTGATACTTTGGAAAATTTAAATTTGAGAGTATGAATGAGTCACATAAATTCAACATGAAACAAAAATTAATTTATTTAAGACATTTTTGATAAAATGGGTAGAAAAATACGTCAAATTGAAAACTTACAAGGATAATGATGTATGTATTCATCTGGTACAGAAACATTTTAAAAAAGTAACTTAATCCAGAGCACCTTATACTAAACGCCCTCCGCTAGCACTTTAAATCCATACACATTTTGGCCGAAGTTTTTTAGATCGAGGGAGCTAGCTCTTTGCTCGTAATACTGGTTTTAAAAGTAGATACATAAGGCAAAGATTAATGAACTGAGTGTGTAAACTACATAAACTAGTTAATTTTAAACATATCAGCAAACAAAATCTTTCAGAAAGCAAATTTTGACGTCATTTAATGAATTTATTGAAGACAGCACAATACGTTATTAAGTTCTCATATAAAATACTTTTCTAGTGATTCAGATTATGAAATATCGGAATCCTTATTTTTTCACTTTCCAGGTATTATATCAAAAAAATTAATAATCGTTCTCTTGGAATTAGTTCTTTAAATCGTACTATATAATCTTTTGGGTAAAAATTTACTTTCGGGTGCCTCTTCACAAAATTGGCGATTTTTGTTTGGCGCCATTCCTGTTTGCAGTTTTGTAACACCGCTAAGCTTGGCGTTCAACCGCGACCAGAACTTGGCGAGAATGTGCATTAAATATTATTCTAAATTTCAAATAAAGCGAAAAAATTACCGTATCGGTGTAGAATCGGGTATTCCTTTGTTTGGCGTTATATTTTGGCGATAAAATTTTATTTCTGGTTAGGAAGCGGACATCTTGCTAATCACATCTTGTCGTCAAAACAAATGGCCAAAAAATCAAGGGGTACCACCCGATTGCAAACTTTTACCTTTATTACTAAAACATTGAAATTCTAAACGTATTTTTATTCTTGAATAAAAGCATTTATGATATATAAATTCTAAAATAGTAAATAGTATGACTGATTCCATGAATTAAATTAACCAACAAATTAAAGAGTGATACAAAGTAAAAATGTTCATTTGAATCTGTACAACCATCATATTTTTGAATTTTGGCTAAAACAATTAAGAAACATGAACGTTTCTAATATATACAAAAACGAAACATGATCTGTGATATCGAAAATAAAGCATGTTAAAATAATAAAACGGCATCGATTTGAAAATAATAAACATTTAAAGTTTCATAAAACACATTGGAGTAAGAACAAGAATAATTACCTTGTCTAGACAAGGCTGTTATCCACTTTGTTCGTAATCCTTCGTCGGAAGGGAATTAATTGATTGAAACTGATTTTTTCAGTTCTTGAATCTGAAGAGCAGTACGACACAACGCAATGCACCATAATTTTTATTAAAATCTAACTAGTTCTTAAAAGAAATTTAAAGTTGATAGAGCGGGTCATTTGCACCACCTAGCGGATAACTTTTCACGGCCGTTTTTTTTGTTCTCATATCGGAGGGCATTTACTATAGGGGGCTCTGCTTAATCATTATGTTGAGTGAATTATTTCCATCAAAACAGCAGCACCGTACCACTGAGCTGAAACGACTGATTTTTTGGAAAATAAAGAACGCGTATAATTTAAGTAGAAGAATTGAGATCTCCGCCGTTGTTGAAAGCTCTTATGTTTGAAAGCAGTTTTAAGTAAATAGTTTTTGCATATAGTGTTATTTACTTGTCATTTTATGTGCATTAAACGTTTAGTTTTGAGGATTAGCTTATTTGAGTCACTGAAAGAATTTGATTGTCACACGTAATTCCGTGACACATTATAAAGTTGATGGAAAAAACAGTGGTTAATATCCAATTGCTATAATTGTACACTCACACTGTTGATCTAATATTGGTTAAAATGAATGATTGGATTAAAGCACGGCAAACTAGGAGGTAAGTTCCAGTTCATTTTCATCAGCAGCTTTAAACACGTCACCTCGGTCAAGTGGAGTCCTTCCGGTGACCTCTGGCACACTTCTGACTGCCAATGCTGAGAAATGGCTTTGTAAATTCTGCAGAACTAGGTAGATACATAGTTTACGATTGATAGAGATACAAGAACACATAAATGATTAAAAAATATATATTTTATATTCTATAAGATTTTTGTGTGCTTTCTAAATGGGATTAATATAAATATTCTGTTTCTTTTTGTTGTTTCTTGGGTTTAGTATTTCAGATAAACTCCTAGGAGAGCCCACCCCGTTTCAAAGTCGCCAATTTGGCGTCCATCTCGCAGAACGATAGAAGCTGGGTTTCGATCAAATCAGGGTTACCAAGATTGCGTACTCATCGCCAACTACGCTAATGGGGTGGGCTCTCCTAAGATCAAACCAGTATTTCACCGAACTAATTGCTGTTTCAAGTTCAGCACAATCATTTTTATTTCCATTAGTCATTCGTAGGTATTGTTTGTACATCACTGTAACTAACTCTATTCAATAATGGCTAAACTATTGGTTAAAATAGAGGAGGCACTTAACAATGAAAATTGATAAATCTTTCTACTTCATCTAGTGATTTAGTACGCTTGAATAAAATATTCACAAATTCAAATATCAATGTTTCATTATAGGCAAAATCTGATCAGGAAATATTTCGTTTCCAAATATATATTCCTCGAAATATTTTATACGGCCAGAGTTTTCTGCTATGCATGAAGTTGAAATGATTCGTTGGAATTACATTTTAAT
Organism: Octonoba sinensis; assembly: GCA_038502835.1. Classification (NCBI taxonomy): domain Eukaryota; kingdom Metazoa; phylum Arthropoda; class Arachnida; order Araneae; family Uloboridae; genus Octonoba; species Octonoba sinensis. The sequence goes on along the minus strand of CM076606.1, from coordinate 5,982,602 downwards.
TTTAAAAAAATACATAATTTTCGCAAAATCCTCCGCAATCAATTGCAAGACGTGTCTTTCCGAAGCAGCGTCGGACAATAATATTTTCTGTGCGTTGGAGTATCTTGCACATAATATTCAAATAGATTTGCCAAATGAACGTCAGAACAAACAACAAATGTTTCCCAAAGCGTCTGAATATTTCATACCGCCAGAAAAGATGCGTGAGTTTTGTGTATTAGGATAAAATGTATTTCTAAAATTTGAAACTAATATATTTTGTATGAAATGGTGCTATTCAAGTGGAAACTTAGTATTAAAATTTGAAAGATTGTTCCGGAAATGAGGAGCACTAAAATTTTGGCACATTTCAAACATGCATAGTATGCTTAGCTATATAAATAAAAAGTCAGAAAAAATGAGCATTTCTGAGTTTTTTGAGAATAATTTCAATCTTACCTTTTAAAACCACTAGTTATCACAGTTTAATTTTTAAAGCCATAATATGGTAGCAATATTTTCTTCTTACGGCGAGTTGAGATTCTATAAGGTACTAGCGATACCCGCACGGCTATGCCCGTGTTAAAAAATGAAAAGACCAGTCGATTCGCCATTGTGTATATAGCTATAACTTTTTAAAGTGTAAATTATGTTATTTTATTAAAATGCATTCCACATCATTAAAAATTAACCGCCCATGGCAATCAACCAGTGATCCTACATATTTAAGCCTTTTTTTTTTTTTGTTTTTTTGCAAAACACACAATAAAAATAGAAAAATGAAAGAAAGAAACGAAACAAACGAAAAAGAAAACATTTAAAAGAAAACGCATTTTGTTTGTTTAGTTCAAGAACCCACACAAAAGGGACGATTACAATCCATTAGAATAGTTTTAATTAATACATTTTTAGTATAACAAGTACCCACACAAAAAGGACGATTATAAAATATTAGAATACTTTAAATCAATACATTTTTAGTATAATGTTTTTATCTATTATTCATTGACAGCAAAACAGAAAGACGGAATTTTGTAGCTTGCAGAAATTAACAGCAGCAAGAAAAGCTTTGAAAGCGGAAAAACCTTTCATCTGAGCCCAGATAGGCAAATAACATATTTGCTAATTCACTGGAGAAAAAAAATTAAATAAATAAAAATATACATAGTAATAATAAGTTGGAATAACAAAAATCGTTGTAAAGGATAACATTACTTTAAAAAAAACCCTTGTATAGTATTTTAATTCGTTTTAAAAAAAGAATAATCAAAATTCAAAACTAAATAAATAAATAAATTAAAAATCATCTGCTCCACAAAATGATAAAAACCTCAAGAAATAAATATAAATTCGTTAAAAAAGAAAAGGATCATAAGCCAATAATGGTAACAATTCAAATAAAATTAAAGTTAATTACCGTGAAAAAATAATTTCGAACTACAGAGAAAAACGCTTGTAAATTCTTTTCCAGTTAATTTAGAGGCGTCGAATTTTAGCACGAGGAACAAAACTCTTTCCAAACGTCCCAAACAACTCTCCAAACTACGGAGAGTTTTTTTCCCGCTTTTCAACGGTATCAAGCTCGAAATGATGCGATAATTTCTTCCCATAGAAAAATACCATTTTATGCAATTTTCGGCTATAAATTGGAATAAAAAAAGAACAAATTCGAATTTCAGACAAAACTGTCCGAGGTGCACACCCCCATGTTCCAAACTAATTTCGTGCCAAATTTCATAAAAATCCGTCGGACGGTCTGGGCTCTACGCCGCACACAGACAGACAGGACAGACACACATACTTGCTGCTTTATTATTAGTAGAGATAATCTGCTAGAAATCATTTATCCGGAGTAGAAACGTAAAAACATATAGAATTGAAAACTAGAAAATACAGAATTTTTTCTTTAAAGGAAAATAAACAAGAAGTTCCGTCAAGAACTATACGAGCCTACTTTTCTATATACACCAAATTCAAATTTATAATCTAGTTATCTCTTGCTCTCTCTTTCTCATTTAGGTTTAGTTCTTTATTGCTTCAAATATACCTTTTTCAACGGATAATACATATTCATTCACTCAATCCTTCATTCTTTCATTTATTTTCTTTATTTATTCATTCATTCATTCACATAATGTATTTTTTCATATATTTACTCATTCACGTATTTTTTCATCCATTTATTCATTCATGTATTTTTTCATCCATTTACTCATTCATGTATTTATTCACTCATTTATTTATTTCATCATTCATTATTCATTCATTCATTCTTTCACTCATTCATTTATTCATTCTTTCACTCATTAATTTATTTATTCATTCATTCTTACACTCTTTCATTCCTTCATTCATTCTTTCTTTATTTCACCTCCATCCTTTCTTCTCTCATTTATTTCAAATTCATAGTGCAATTTTGTATCAACAAAGTCCGGATGCTCGCCCTTTCAGGTGGAGAAACCGGACGTCAAAATTCTTATGCGACGATGGTACCACACTCATTTTGGTGCCGCTGAAAGAGATGGTACCAATATCTGGCAACGCACTAGGTCTGCAATTGGCAGAAGACAACATCAACCCATTAGGAAAAAATGACGTTGGGATTTCATCGTCTATTTCGCGTGCCAGTGATAGTTCCCGGCTCGATTGTTTGAAATAAGCGAACCAGAAAAGAACGTATACAATCAGTCAGCCTAATTCGCGCTCATAGCAGATTAGTTTTGCTATCGTTTCCGACCAGTCACGTGAAAGAAACCGTATTCAATTCTCCAATCGATGTTAAAGTCGTCAACGTACTTCGTGGAAAACAATAGTAAACGTATTTCGAAGCGTATTAATCTGAATCTTTCATACCTAGATTTTTTAAATTTATTTTTACATACTAGGTGCCAACACCATATTACTTCTATTATATTCTTTATATTGTTCTAGATAATCTATTTCTTTTGGAATTTTCATGTAACGTGTTTACAATTTTCTTAGATGAAATATAGGAATGTTTGTTACTGCTTCCTTGAAAATTATACAATCGTTATACGGGGTTAAACATGAGCTTGCTTGTACGTTTGCTCCATTAATGGATCAATCCATTAATACGGCCAGTCCCATAATTGCTTCAAAATGTGGCTTGAGTTTTGATTGGTCATTAGGACCTATGTGGTAATCATTTAATTTAGCTTTAAATTTTTAATTTTGACATATTATGTAGCTTTGTCATTTATGATTTTTTTTTTTTTCGGATATTATGCAGCTGTAGTTTAATTTTTAAATGCATTATTATTTTAAAACTAAGTGCATTGTTAACAACTTCTATTCTTGAAATATGTCAAAAATAGAAGAAAATGCTTCATATTTCTTTCAATAATGTAATGTGATTGATTTTTGAGCCTTGTGATACTTTTTAAGTTATGCATTTTGCTGAACTCAACATAAATCAGCTCGACATGGTTATCATCCTTCAAATTGTCCTACAACACGAAAAGTTTTGCCCAACTCACCCAAAACCTTTTGAACGTGCAAAGCCGATGCTACAATCAATAGCAATGCAGGAAGTAACACAGGTATACTACAAAGACACAAAATCAATCAAGAGAAATCCTATGGTATTTATTTTCGATATTTTATCTTGGTAAAGAATAACGAGTAATGATATGGCTCAGGGGAACAAAGGTAGAGCTACGAGCTTTATTCTTGAAGTATGAACGATTACGTCGCAAACAGTTTGCAGTTTATGAAACTGAAGGTCTTGAATCAGTCGGATTTTTTAAAAAAATGATTGGAATGAATTATGTTACTAAATGCACAGTATTTAGAATTGCACATAGAAAATAAGAGCTTCGACAATAATTGCATTACGTTATTCATTACTTTTATAACTTTTAACCTATTCAGACCCCAGAACTAAGCAGAAGTTATTTCTTGCAATGCTTTTCTCTTAAACTTCCCCTTGCTATTATTTGAAATGCCTTCGTTATCTGTGTTTTTTTACTTCAAAAACCTTTGCACAAAAGTATGAAAATTTAAATCAAATAAAAAACATATTGAAAAGTTTAAAATGCTCATGTGTTCGTTAATTTCCTACATTAATTTTAATAATAATAAACATACAATTAAATTTTAACGAATCATATTACTATATTTGAACATTCAAACTACTTCCAGCTTCTTGCGCACTATTTTACCGCATGTTTTTATAACTTGAAACAAATAAAGAAAAACCCATGGCACAATCCTATCTTCCAAATGTGATCGAAGAAATGTCTGCCTTATTTCCCAATTCTTACTCTGTATTCCTTGCTTTATCCTCTACGTACCCATATCTAAGCATTACTTTGAGTATTAAAATTCTCAAGGAGAATGTCTAATGAGCATAGGTCCATTTTATTTACTCAAAGCAAAGAACTGCACTTGCTTTGATGACAGAAAAAAAAATCACATCCAAACTAAATTTCTATACCCTTTCTCTTAGAATGTAGAACTACTAAAACTTTTTAAAATGTCAAGGAAGTCCATGTTTAATATAATTTTATGATTCTACCTTTACAAAATGAAATAAATAAATAAAAGTTTGAAGTGCGTATGTAGTAATAAAATTCATTACAGTTTAAAACAACTTTCTTTGTCTTTTTTTATGTTCCGAAACTATAAAAATTAGTAAAAAGAAGAAAAAAATCTTTTTAATACAAAAACTCTATGGTTTGAAAAATATTAACTATTAATTGAAAATCTACTTTACCTTTTAATTCTCATTTGTCTCAGGTTGAATAACCATTTTGCATTATTACAATGTTATGAGGACATTTTAAAGTTACTATATAATTCATCTTATTTTTTTTGACGGTATTCACGTAAGATATTATTTAAACATATTTTATCACAGTTAAATACAGCTGTATTTGAATCAGTGCTTCTTATAGTACTAATATACACTTTCTACAGTCCAGTAATTCAGTTTTTTCCTCTAAGTAGTACAGCCTGTTATGAAAAAAAATTTCAAGATGTAGCGGAACTTGACACTTTTTGCAAAACCATTATAAACGGACTTTTCCTCTTCAACGTAAATGGGTTAAAATGCTTTTAAAAATGCATTTTCCTCCAAGAAACTTCAGAATTATGGAGTAGAAATATGTAGTGATAAGATATTCCTCAGTAAAATTGAAAATTTGACGTTAAATTGTAAACTGTACTAATTGAGAGGCCGAGAAACTTACTGGTTTGAAAACTCATTTCTATTGCATGTATTTTTTTTCTCAAAAATATAGTTTATGCAATTTTTTATAATGTGGGATGTCATCTGCATTTCATTTACGGTAAACTTTATTACGGTCAAAAATTTTTTCAATATATGGCGCCATTATTTTTTTCTTAATTAATAGCGTAACTGCCGTATGATTATGCGGCATGTTGAGTATTCTTGAGTATCCGTTTGACGGGGATACTCTCGGCTAAATAAATTCCTAGGGCAGTCTGCATCAATTCAAGCTCAGGTGCCGCCATCTAGAGGGAAACTGAGCGTCAAAAACTGCGACCACACTCATTGAAACTGCCGCTGAAAAAGTGGTACCCTCTGCGAATGCAATAGGTCTACAAAAATTTAAACGAATCAATACACAATATAATAATTAAGAATCAATATATGTAGCTATCACAAATGTATTTGGTGAGGCATTAGGAACAGGAAACCTACGCCCTGTAATATAGTGCGTATGTTACATTTGCCGTAGTTTGAATTTCTCTGGACAAAAGGTTTGAAATGAATTTTTAAATTTAAAAAATGTAGGTATTTTAAAAGTATATGTCATGCAAAAATTACCCCACTAATTTAATGAAAATTATAAATGTGAACACATGTGAAAAAAAATGGCATGACGCACAAACCTACATTAAAAGTGAGTGACAAGTTTTGGGAAAATCAAGCGACAGTTAAGCATTCAAACAAAATGAATATTATTTGAGGATTGAATAAAGCGAATTTTGAATAAGCGATAAATTATTGTTTTAAAGAATAAATGTAGCAAAAGAGAAATAAATTGAGCTTTTGTTACAGTAGCCCATTAGATAAAAATAATACCGTAACATGAAAACCGAAATGCAACATGCCGTTTTTCTCAAAATACTAATCGCTTAATTTACACAAGTCTATTTCTCAACCTCTAAATTGCATTTTACTCTTCATTGTCTAAGAATGCACTATACGTCGTTTAGTCAAATCCAAAACTCATTTTTGTACACTACTTCATTCCACATAATAAATATTTTAACAAACCAATGCAGAATGAAAATCAATGACACACAAGCAACATTTAGATTTTGAGCATATGTAACAAGGATTTCGGTATTTATACTTTTGTATAAAACGTAATTTTTCAGATAAATATGTTTCAGAAACATTTTTAAATTTTTAATATTTATTGTCTGTACTTTTTCTCGTCTTTTTGAAAACTCATTTCTATTGCATGTATTGAATAGGATCGATTTATCTTCTGCGCTGCCTTGAAAAATCACCTTTAGGCAACCAAAACTACTGCATTTATTTCTAGAAATTTATTCATAGTCCCGTTAGCGTTTTTTGCAACATTTATCTTGAGAAGAGAGTAATAGCTGTTGTTATGCCATAATTTCCGACTAAAATTGCCCTGAGACTAAAAATGGATACAATATTTAAAGATGAAGTGAAACATATGAGGATGCTACTTCTTTTTTTTCATTCGTCAGAAAGAAATTTTAACGCATATTAAAATAGTTATTTCCCAATTCATATGTGAGAATCAATATTTTCCTCCTTTTTCTTTCGTTCTTTCTCTCTTTCTCCTAAACTGTTCACATAGAAACATACTTGTCAACTTTTACGATTTTTTTCGTAATTTTTACCAAACATTTTTGAGTTTTTATGATTTTCAGCTTTCAATCCATTTTTTAAAGATTTATTCCTGTTTTCTAAGATTTTGGAGGTTTTCAATTAAATTCTCAAGCCATTTATTGACAAAACTGAGTCCCTATTCACCAAATTTAAGCATTTATCTCCCAAGTATTTTTTTTTTATGACTGGACTACGTAGATTACTTAAATGATAGTCACTTGTTATTTTAAATTCCTTGATTATAACTGGGTGTTTAAACTTTAATGACTATGTTAACAGACAGCAAATTTATTCTCTCTTATACCTATGTATTTAATAAATAGCCATATATTGTTTTCCATCAGAAATCACTCTCCTCCTCTTTCTGAATCCTTCTAAATTTTTGAGAAAATCATCTGAATTTCCTTCTTGGTAGGTACTTATAAGAAAACACTTTTTTAAAAAACTTTCATTGCTAGGACAATATAGATAAATAGTTTTAACACAAAATACATGTGATGGAAATGAACATTCGGCAAAAGTTAACGTTTTTACTGTGTAACAATACATTTTCTTGAGGTAGATTAAAATTTTTTGTTTGAAAATGGTTGTTATTGAATATCTAATGGTAGTAAACTTTTTCATACATTTAATTAAGAATAATATCATGCGGAGAAAATATTTTATATAGCAATTTAAACGATACTTCACTAAAACACAAAATATACACCAGAAAAAAAAAGTTAAAAGATTTCTTTCCAAAAGGTATACTGGTTTCTCGTGTATATAGATTTTAATTTAATTTTATTTTCAAATGCAGTACCAACAGCATAAATTTCGTCATCTTTAATATATGTAATAACGTCTGTTACTGATGTTGGCTACATTTTCCATCCATCAATATCAGGTACTTTTAATTCTATATTTTGTCCGAGAGGAGGTCTCGAAGGGTGTTTAGTAGAAGCGAACTTCATCTTCTTTGTCTGCTTCTCAAGTCCTTCCTTATTTCATCAATAATGTTTAGGAGAAATTATGATAATATACTGTGAGAGCCGCAGTATCTTAAGTACATTTTTCCAGTTTACACTTAAGGGACATATTGACGACAAAGCCACTACCTACATCAGGGTTACGAACTTTCAAAGCTCTCATCGAGCATCTTTATTATAAACTTCGCACGGAAAAGTATAGTCTTTTAATACTAAAAATGTTTATTTTTGTACCTCACCGCAAAAACTCGAAAAATGGACTTAGGATACTATGGCTCTCAGGTGCAAATATGGTGGTCCACAATAGTTAGAAACCCATTATATATTCAAGAAACATTACCCGCATAATTTGTAATTTTTATAATTTGTTTATGTTGCTCTGTTCATTATATCCGTCTCTATTAAAAAAATGAAAAAAGGTATAAACATATATATATGCATACAGTATACATGTTGGTTCCATTAAAAGTAATTATTTTATAAATAACTTATGCAATGCAGAAGTTTTTCAAAACTCATCCCGAACCAGAAGTAGATCTTGCCTCCTTAAATATTTAAATTTTTCAACCGTCTTCATCAAAATGTTACATAAAAATACATATGGAAAGAAATTGAGAAGTTTCATGCGCGACATGTAATCATCTTGCCGTTTCGCTGCTTCACAAACTTAAATCACTGTTTTTATGGCAGTGAGGGTGAGTAGAAGAAGAAAAAGAAAAACGTAGAAGTGATATAGTTTTAAAAATATAAGCGGAAAAGAGGAAGAACATGGGTATATATGGATTTTCAAGTTGTAAGGACTACAACTTTGATGTATTTTTAATAATTTATCTAATCTAATCATAAATTTTATTAGTACGACAGTATCTTGTTTGATCATTTCTCAAAGGGTTATTCAATTTGAGCAGGGAATAGCTAAACCAACGAATGAGGGTAAACATAAAGCACCATTGTCAGAATATATATATATATATATGTGTGTGTGTATATATGCTTCAATAATAAATTTACGGTTAAAGTATAGAAGAATTGCTCATAAAAAATATGCATAGTTGTAAAAAAAACAAGAAGTTCCGTCTGGAACTATACGAGCCTACTTTCCCGTATACACCAAATTCAAATTTATAATCTAGCTATCTCTTTCTCCTTTAGCTTTACTTCTTAATTATTTCAAATATACCTTTTTCAACGGATAATACATATTCATTCACTCATTCATTCTTTCCTTTATTCAGCCATTCATTCATTCATTCATTCATTTACTCATTCATGTCTTTATTCATTTATTTACTCATTCATATATTTATTCCATCATTTATTCATTCTTTTCCTCATTCATTTATTCATTGATTCATTCTTTCACTCCTTCATTTATTTATTAATTCATGCTTTCACTCATTCATTTATTCATTGAGAAATATCCTTAAAAATCCCGATAAAAAATTTTTATAGGAAAATAGGCTCGTTAGTTCTGGGTGAACTTTCTATTTGCACATGTTCTACGTTATAAGAGCTTTCCGATAAAAATTCCATTTAAAATCAGTAAGTTAAGCCTATTTTATGGTAATGTAATATAGCGTGAGATGTGACAACGGGGGTAGGGGTATGTTGAAGTGTGACAGTCACAAAGGCGGGAGGGGGTCAAATATATTGAAAAAAAGTGTGACATCATTAATGAACGGTCCTTTAAGTACGAAAACTGTAAGTAAACAAGAAGTTCCGTCTAGAACTATACGAGCCTACTTTCCCGTATACACCAAATTCAAATTTATAATCTAGCTATCTCTTTCTCTCTCTTTCTCATTTAGCTTTAGTTCTTAATTCTTTCAAATATACCTTTTTCAACACACAATACATATTCGTTCACGCATTCATTTTTTCCTTTATTCAGCCATTCATTTATGCATTCATTCGTTTACTGATTCGAATTTTTATTCATTCATTTACTCATTCACGTATTTATTCCCTCATTTATTCATTCTTTTCCGCATTCATTTATTCATTGATTCATTCTTTCACTCATTCATTTATTCACTGAGAAATATCCTTAAAAATTCCGATAAAAAAATTTCATAGGAAAATAGGCTCGTTAGTTCTGGAAGAGCTTTCTATTTGTACATGTTCTACGTTATAAAGTTCGTTCCAAGCAAATCGGTCCGTTAGATCAGGATTTATATAGGATTGAAATTTCCCCGTAAGCGCTATGTTAATTTTTTGAACTGTTCAAAAATGAACAAAATCTGTTCAAATTGATATTTCACGCCAAGCGCTTCTTCCAGTAAGCTTGTTCATTGAAATATGGATCTTGTACCCAGAGTTTACATCATTTGCTTCATTTTCGCCCATAGGCCCTAATGTTAAATTTTTTTGAACTGTTCAAAATTGAACGAAAAATTGTTCAAATCAAAAAGTAAAATATGGAAATGAGATTTCCTCGCCGAGATCTTTCAAATGCAAAAAGAATTTTTCGAATCGGACTATTCGTTCAAAAGTTAATAGGGGGGGGGGGGGGACAGACCGACATACCGACTGACCGACAGACACACATTTTCCCCATCTCAAAAACCCTACTTTCAAATTTTTTATTTTTCAATCTTTATTTAATTACTTCACTTTTTTTTTGACTTTTCTTTATTTTTAACGATATTTTTACGATACATTAAGCCTTCTTTCATGCTTTATTATTATTTTTTTTACTTTTACGGGAAAGTAGGCTAAAAAGCAGCGAAAAAAAATACACACAAATTATTTATATTATGTATTTAAAATGTTTGATAAAGTTTACTTTGTTCGCACTTTTCTCTGCTTAAACCAATCAAAAACTTTTCAGCACTTATGCTATCTTACGTTCTGTTTGGTTTAGCTCATCTGGATGAAAGGAGTTTTACATTATTTTTTAAATCCTCGAAATAGTAATTTTTTTTTAAAAGCATTATAAAAAATCATTTGAGAATATAAAATAATCAACTGATACTTAAGCATTTTAAAAAATATATTTTGTTATAATTCTTCTTTATTTTTGATTTATTTATTATTTATTCATTAATTTATTTCTTTGTTTTTGTGCACTTAAAAGACCTTTACGAGAATGCCGACGATCAGTCATGATACATAGGAAAAGAAATAATTTGTTCATTGCAGCTTATTAAATCAGAATGTTTTCTTTTCCAAAAATCCTATCGCACCAGTATTAAAATTCAGTTTTATTTCCGGCAAATACCAGTAGTTTAATGCGTAAAAGTTGGACTGTTCAATTTGGAAAAGAAATAATCGCTGCTTGTTTTAAATGACGATTGAGATATTCCAGATGCCCTAACATAAAAATTAAACGCAGGACATTTTTATCAAAAGAAAAAACATATTCAACTACTTTGTCCTGCATAAGCACATTTTTTACTACAATAGTTACGTTGTTTATTCTGTAAATTAAGTTTACCTAATTATAAAAACATATTCTGCGTACGATAGCAAAAAAATAATATTTTGTATTAAATTATTTAACGTTTATTAGATTATCTTATTAGACAGTGTGTTTCCTTTTAAATGTGTTCTTATGACAGTAAATTAATGATTTACTTTCCATATTATATTTATAAGGAGAAATGACAAGGCTGAGTTACTTTTTGGAAGAAAAAAAACATTTCTCGGTTTTAATGGTTCAAATTGAATACGTAAAAATGAAATTATATATCTGCAAGGATTGATCAATCTGAAGAAATTCTTTAAAATAATCAACTCTAAGTTAACAAAACAAAAATGAATTAGAAAAAACGGAAATATTAACAATAGCCATAGCTATAGCTATCAATAATGACAAAAGAAATGCAGTTAAAGCAGTGTAAATAAACCTTGAGGAAAAATTCCACATGCTTCCTACTTGTGTCTTATAGATTCTGAACGCTAAATGTTGTAAGTTTTATGCTTTCAAAATAGTTTATCCTAAAACCATTTTGAAATGATTTAGGATCGATTGTTACAAAAAAACTATCGATAATGTTCGATAGTACTATCGATAACTCTCCACCACTAGATCAAACAGTTCAGTTGATATCGATTCACTCACTGAAATAAACTTCTTTAGATACTTCATCAGTCGCTCTTTTTTTTTCTTTTTTGAGAGAGAGAGAGAGGTGAGGGAGGGGAAACTTGAAAAAGCATATGGTAAAAGAAAATAGTACTTGAAAAAAGAAAGAAAACATTTTGAATATTGAACTCAATTTAGAATTATTCAATTCTCTTTAATATATTTGAAAGCGCAAGGCGCGAATACTTTAATAAGGGATATTATAGAAGCGTCATAGCGATTTCAGAAATATAAATTCAATGACTTCCAATTTGAATACACAGGGAAAAAAGTTCGTTATCTCAACGAAACAGTTTTAAAATACATCGAAAAGAAACTGCTTTCTAAAACTCAATATTTCACGAACATTTTTAAATAAACATAAAACAGAAGCATAGTAATGATTAAATCTCCTAAATTGTTTTGCCGATAATGTATGCTTAAAAATCACATAAAACGATTTTCTTTAACTATTTTTAACATGAAATATTAGTTTTAAATTAGAAAAGAGTGCATTTGTAAGATATTGATATTGAATTAGAAGCTCTTTAGAGATTCTTGGAGCATTTTCATATAAAGCTACTTATTTAAAGGATTAAGGGTTTTTTTTAAAAGATCTGGAGATTTTTCGTCTTTTTCGGGTAAATAAACATTAATTATGAATAGTAAAGAGTATGATTTCGCAGACAATTGTTTTTGCATTAACAACATCCAAGCACTGTGTCAGAAGGATAATTTTACTACCTTACGACATTAATATCGCCTTTTGAATTAAATAAACTTTAAGAAAAAATGAAAATGTCACTTGTTTCAAAGTCTAAAGGCTTTAGTCACATGCAATGAAATGAGAAAAGGTTTTTTTTTCAGTTTCGGTCGAGATTAAAATTATTAGATATTTTACAAAGCATGATCTCAACCAACATTTGGCACTAAGTTGAAAACCACATTCACGGAGAAACGAGACAAAAGTACACTGTTTTAGTGGTTCAACCTAGTACCAAATGTTGTTTCCAGCTACATTTCAGCATTTTGGGGAAATGTTTCTTTGGTGAAACGTTGAACTAGAATTTTTTAGTGTATGTTTACCCTGCAGGCGTTTGAGTAAGAAACAGTATAGTTTACAGTTATAGCTACTATAGTTTTCACTTTTTTCTTACAAAATGTAGGACATAACGGTCTGGACCATATATTGGTAACGACTGGCATGAGGGCCGGATGTGGCCCACTGCGACTTTTGATCCTGCCTGCGAAACATTTTAAAACATTTTGTAATGGGCTCGTCTTAAGGAAACTAATATATCTTAAATGATAAATTGAAGTATCAAAGCAGGCTTACACATGAAAATTTTGAAAATGCTACACCTATGTATTAATCTGATTGAGCGCATCAACAATTGTCTTTTTTTTTATCAAGTTCCAGCTCAAAAAATAATTCTCATTATTTTTTGCTGATTTTAAGTAAACCCTTATCTCTAATCAGTACGATATTCTGGTGCTTGTAAATCTTTAGTTCGTTTAAAAATTTATCTATATACACAATGAACTAAAATAAACCGTAATGTTTCTATTTTATCGCAACTATTGATCAGCTACGGCCCGTGACTTCATTAAAATTCTTATGTTTAGTTCGCCCCTTTTCAAAGGTTGCCCATTGACTGGTCTAAGCATTGGATTTGGAATAGGGGATTCCGGATTCAAAGCCCGATGCTGAAAAATACCAACGTATACTTGTTTGTAGGGTATTTTGTTAGATCATGTGCTCATTAAATAAGTGATCCGAAACAGATGCTCAAGTAATTTCAATATTTTGTGTGTCAAATACTCCAAGGCTCGTTTGTATGAATGTTTTTTGGACTTCATTAATAAACAAGAAGTTCCGTCTAGAACTATACTAGCCTACTTTCCCGTATACACCAGCTTCAAATTTATAATCTAGCTATATCTCTCTCTTTCTCGTTTAGCTTTAGTTCTTAATTGCTTCAAATATGTCTTTTTCAACGGTTAATACAGATTCGTTCAATCATTCATTTATCCAGTCATTCATGTATTTATTCACTCATTTATTCATTCATTATTTTGCTTATTCATTTAATCTTTCATTAATTCAAAAATATTCTTGAAAATCCCGATCAAAAAATTTCATAAGAAAATAGGCTCGTTAGTTCTGGATGAACTTTTTATCTGTACATATTCTACGTCATAAGAGCTTTCCGATAAAGTTTGTTCCAAGCAAATCGGCCCGTTAGATCAGGATTTATATAGGATTGAAATTTCCCCGTAGGCACTATGTTAATTTTTTTTTTTTTTTTGAACTGTTCAAAAATGAACAAAAATTGTTCAAATCAATATTTCGCGCCAAGAACTTCTTCCAGTGAGCTTGTTCATTGGAACTTGGATGTTGTACCCAGAGTTTACATAATTTGCTTCATTTTCGCCCATAGGCGCTAATGTTAAAAATTTTTGAACTGTTCAAAATTGAACAAAAAATTATTCAAATCAAAAAATAAAATATGGAAATTAGATGTCCTCACCGAGATCTTTCGAATGCAAAAAGAATTTTTCGAATCGAACAATTCTTTCAAAAGTTATTAGGGGGGGGACAGACCGACAGACAGACCGATGACAGACGACAGACCGACAGACTGACAGACACACTTTTTCCCCATCTCAAAACCCTACTTTCAAATTTTTTATTTTTCAATCTTTATTTAATTACTTAATTTATTTTTGACTTTTCTTGATTTTTAACGATATTTTCACGACACATTAAGCCTTCTTTCATGCTTTGTAATTATTTTTTTTACTTTTACGGGAAAGTAGGCTAAAAAAGAGAACAGTTTTTACCAAACAACTATACTTGGGTATCTGAACAGGTCTATATGTTTTGATGTTTTAGAAGTCGATACCTTTTTACAATATTTGAAAAACATTTTCATCAAAATCAAAGCTAGAAATGCTGCAAGATTAAGAAAATAACAATAATAATAATGATACTAATTAAAAACCAAAGTCAATTTTTTGCTTAAACACTAATAATGTGGTTTAGATACGATTCTCAAATCTTTTCAAATGTTGCTCCTTATAAAGCTTAGAAAATGAATTTTGTTCTGAATATTTGTAATAAATGGAGTCTACAATTGAGACATTGATACAAATGCGTAATGTTTCATCTGCAACGTTATTTATTAAGACTACAGAATCTTCAGAGAAAATTTTAAGAACAAATCTTTCGAGAATGTAATTGGATGGCGATAACATATGAGGAGTCTCTTGATTAGCATCAAATATGGTAGCTTAGTTACACCGTTTTCAATTGGCTCTGTCGCTTCTGATTATTTATAGGAAATTTGGAAAAGCTGCATTTTCTAAAAGAACCTAATTTATTCTAAATACAGTTATTTAATTTGTATTTATGGTTCTTTTTCTTTTCTGTTGTATTTTAAAGTGCACTTTATATATTGTTTTTCGACTTCGGTTGGGTTTTCATGAAACGTTTTCGAGAATGTTTTACACATTAATTGCATTGTGTTGTAATTTATATAAAAAAAAGAAAAAAGATTACTAGTAATTGCTGAAAAATCCTTCAGCTACCAAGTTTTTCATATGTAGTACCATGTCCCAAGTATTTTAGTAATTGGTGCCCTCAGCATTGCAATAGTTTGTCCAAAGCTTATTTCACTAATTGGTAAAGTCTAGTTGCTTACACGTATTTATTTTTTGCTTATCAGTTTAATGAAAAATTGCCCGATACATGTCAGCATATGAGCTAATCCTGAAAAAAAGGAAAGAAAGAAAGAAACATGATTTAAAATTATTATGAAACTGTTCTTAATTTGTTTTTTGTTTCTTTCATGGTATAGATGCAAAAAATTGAGCTATTTCTTTAACAGATGAAAATGTAAAAGGGAAAAAGATGTAATGGAATGATAAAGAAATTTCTTTCAATGGTAATACAGAAAAAAGCACTTTCTTCTATTAAGGTCAGATCTGAATCTTTTCTGAACATATTTTCGGTTACATGAATAGATAGAACAGCAGATAATCTTAAATGGAATATTGAAAAAGCTGCTTTCTTTTTATGCGAAAAGAGAGCATTTAAGATTTGATCATATAAATGTAGAATGCTGAAAACAATAAAAAGATACCATGATAAAAACTGGTGGACAACAATGATTTTGTGCTAGTTCCGTTTTTACTTAAATATTGTTTCTGACCTTTTGTTAATCATTTAATCCTACCATGAGTCCATACCCACTACAATTATGTAAAAATTCTTACATATTTATTTAATTATTCTACAAAACTGAGGAATTTAAATGTGTAAAAATGTATCACAAGGGGAAAACAATAATGATCATTTCATCCAAAAGAAAATTTTTCCAGAAGAGGAATTACCCCATGGTGCTTCAAATACATTTACGTTCAAGAATCCTTAAATGTTTTTGGCCACCAGGGGGCCAAGTGTTGCATGCCAGTGTTTCTGCTCCAACTGAAATTAAGTATCTTTATGTATTTTTGGATATTTTCTGTTTAATTACTTATATATTTGTTGCAATTTGTTATGTAATTAGTATGTTTTAATTTTGTGAGACTGAAACGCATTCTATTTGCTTTTTTGGGGTATAATTCAATTTTATCAGTTAAACCTAACCATGTGCTGATTGTGTACATTTTGTAAGTCTTGGGGAACAGCCTGGTTTTGTTTGTTTACTGTAGTTATTTGTGTTTAAATTCAAGTTATTTGCATTTTTCTATGTAATTTGTGTTTTTAATCAGAGTAATAGCTTAAATTTGCTGATTTGTGTACTATTTTGCTTTTTTGATTGTTTGCATTAGATTTATTCAGCTATGGGAGTTATATGTTTAATGAAGGAAATTAAAAATGGTAATGGGAGTTGGTGGATTTGCTGTGATAGGTGTGAGATGTTTAGTAAGTTGGGGGGAAACACTAATACAGCTACAGAGCAGGAATATATTTGCACAAAATGTGCTGAATTATTAGAGTTACGTGTCAAGGTGGTAGCATTGAAAGCCCAATTAGTTAGAAATAACTTGGGTGAAAATTCTATAAAAGAGGTGGGAACTTCTTGTGATGGGCTTGTTGGGGAGAGTGAGGTTGCAGGAGAAGGATCTAGTATGGGGAAAGGTAGAACTGTAGACCTAAAAACAGAGGGTGTCATTATAATGGATTCTATGTTACGCGGGATAGGTAATCTGGTCGGGAGAACTAGGCGCAAGGTGGCTAGGTGCTGTTTACCAGGGGCTCGGGTGAAGGATGTTAATAAGGTTGTGGAAAAAAAGGGAATGTTTACGAAGGCAGATTCAGTTACTCTGTGGGTGGGGACTAACGACGTCGGTAACAGCACAAACGAGGAGTTTGTTAAGGATTGGGAGAACCTGTTGGATAAAGCAACTAACTTTTCGACAGATGTCCAGGTAGTTGGTTTGCTTCCCAGGTATGGGGTGCATAGGGGCTGGTTAAATCAGCGGGCTAGGAGCATGAACCTGATTCTTAAGAAACTTTGCATAAATCATTCAATCAGGTTCATTGATGTTTGGAGTTCTTGTCAGCGTGATTGGGTTGCGAGGGATGGTCTGCATCTTAGTTCTAGGGGTGTAGTTAAGGTTAGCGATATGATTTTAGAAGCTTCAGAATCAAAAAACTAATTTTGGATGGGGGGATTGGAGAATGTCATGGTGTTGACTTCTGTTTTGGCGGTTTTAAAAATGAGGGTAAAATATTAAGCAATAATAACATTAACAGTAGTGATTTGAGGCATCATAAAATGTTTAAGACAAGCAAAATGGGCATGCTCAGGTTTCTATATACTAATGCTCGCAGTATCAGGAATAAGATGGACGAGTTAAATAGTGTTATCGCAGGTGAGGAGCTGGATATTATTGGAATTACGGAAACATGGGTTACTGATGATGATAAGGATTTAGTGAGCATTGCTGGATACAATTTGTTTAGGCAAGACAGGCTGGGTAAGGAAGGTGGAGGGGTTTTATTCTATATTAAGGACACTTATTTGCAATGAATTGGTCATTAATAATAAGCCTAATGATATTGAAATGGTCTGGGTGGAGTTGGTGAGCAATAAGGGGAAGAAGTTACATTTGGGAAATGTTTACAGGCCGCCTAATGTTAGTCAGGATCAAGACGAGGAGACGTATAGTGTTATTAGGGACATGTCTGGTAAGGGCTCGGTCATCATGATGGGGGATTTCAATTTCCCGGGCATAGACTGGAATAGTTTTTACACTAGCAATGGTAGGGAAGAAGATTTTCTGAAAGTGATTGGGGACTGTTTTTTGGATCAAGTTGTTACCCAGGGGACTAGGCATGGTGCTGTTTTGGATCTAGTTTTTTGTGATGTCGGAAGTTCTGTTCAGGGGTTGAGTCACTGCGACTTTTGATCCTGCCTGCGAAACATTTTAAAACATTTTGTAATGGGCTCGTCTTAAGGAAACTAATATATCTTAAATGATAAATTGAAGTATCAAAGCAGGTTTACACAGCAGGGGAACATATTGGAGATAGTGATCACAATACTATTAGGGTTTTGGACCAGCTTCGATGCTCACAAAGGTGAGCATTTCAGATTTGTACCTAACTTCAGGAATGTTGATTATGTTGCACTTAGGCAGGGTTTGAAAGAGGTTTTTTCTTCTGGGTTGGAGAATAGTGAAGCTGATCTTCAGTGGGAAGAGTTTAAGGGGAAATTGGAGAAAACAGTGATGGATTATGTTCCTTTTAAAAAGAAAGGGGATTTCACGAAAATTTGGCCCATGTGGTTCTCTAGGGAGGTGAAAGAAGCACTCAATTATAAGCAAGACACTTTTCGGCGACTTAAAGAGACTGGGTGCCATGCTGACAGGATTTTGTATTGTGAAGCTAGACGTACTTTCAAGTATTTGGTACGGAGTAAGAAAAGGGGATTGGAGCAAAAGCTTGCAGATAACATCGAAAGGAATCCTAAGAAATTTTTTGCTTATGCTAATTCAGGGAAAGCTCGTAATACTCAGCTAGGCCCACTAGTGAATGAGAACGGGAACTTGATTCAAAATGAGGGAGATATTGCTGATATTCTAAACAATTTTTTTTCCAGTGTATTTAACAGAAACTGTATCTCAACAGTTGACATAAGCGAGACGCAAGCTAATACACAGCTTGAGGATTTTGTATTTTCTAGGGATGATGTGTTGTTTCATTTGAAAAAGATTAAAGCAAATAAGGCTCCAGGACCTGATAATGTTTATCCAAAAATTTTAGTAGAATGTGCAGAGGAATTAGGGGATGTTGTCTTGACTATTTTCATATCTTCATATAACTCGGGGACTGTGCCACTGGATTGGAAGCTGGCAAACATAACGCCGCTCTTCAAGAAAGGGTCTAAAACTAAGGCAGAAAATTATAGGCCTGTGAGTCTTACTTCCGTTCTTTGTAAAATTTTTGAAACTCTGATAAAAATCAAAATAGTGAATTTCCTGGAGGCAAATGGAGTGTTGACTGATTTTCGGTATGGTTTTAGAAAGGGTAGGTCCTGTACAACTAATTTGTTGCATTTCTATGACAAGGTTACCATGGTATTAGATAATAAAAAGTGCGTAGATGTTGTTTATATTGACTTTCAGAAAGCGTTTGATAAAGTACCTCATGAAGCTCTTCTTAGCAAACTTGCTTATATTGGTATTGGTGGAAAAACTTTAATTTGGGTTAAAAATTGGCTGACTGGGAGGAAACAAAGAGTAGTAGTGAAGGGCAATTATTCTCAGTGGATTGATGTTTTGAGTGGAGTTCCACAAGGTTCAGTTCTAGGGCCAATAATATTTATTATTTTTATTAATGATATTACTCAGAGTATTTCTGGGAACATCAATATTTTTGCTGATGATGTCAAAATCATGCGAATTGTGGACACGGAGGAACAATTCAATCAGTTTCAAGAGGATTTGAATCAAATTTCTAGGTGGGCAATTAAGTGGGGTATGTCTTTTAATATTGGGAAATGTCAAGTGCTTCATTTTGGTCATGGGAATAAACATGCAACCTATTATTTACAAGGTTCTGTCATTAGGGAAGCAGAAGCAGTTGTTGATCTAGGAGTATTGATTAGTCATGACTTCAAGTCAAGTCAGCAGTGTAGCATAGTAAGTAACAAAGCTAACAGGATGCTTGGGTTTATCAATAAGGCTATTTCGAACAGTTCTAGGGAAGTTGTATTGCCATTATACAGAAGTTTGGTAAGACCTCATTTGGAGTATGCTGTTCAGTTTTGGTCTCCGTACCTAAAAAAGGATATTACCTTATTGGAAAGGATTCAAAGGAGGGCTACAAGATTGGTAAGTGGTCTTTCAGATTTAGATTATGAGGTTAGGCTTAAAAGGCTCAATATGTATAGTCTTGAGCAAAGGAGAGTCAGAGGGGACATGATTCAGTTGTTTAAATTCATTAAAACGGGAAATGTTGATGGACTACAGCTATGTGCTGAAAGTAGAACCAGAGGTCATTGTTTTAAACTTTTCAAATCTCAGGCTAATCTTGAAATTAGGAAAAACTACTACTTCAATAGGGTTGTAGGCAGTTGGAATAGTTTACCGGAAGCGACTGTTAATTGCAGTGGGGTAAAAACTTTTAAGAAAGCTCTTCATGTTCATTGGGGACTGCTAAATTAATTAGGACCAGCCTAGCTGAGCCCTGAGCCTGTTGCTGGTCGTCACTTTTGTATTTGTATTTGTATTTGTATGTGTCGTTAACCATCTTCTCTATCGTTTTTAAATAATTTTACTTTTCTCGCAAATTCAAAAATATCCCAATAGGGAAAGATATCTTTTTGAATACGTTTCTTTAAAAGAAAACAGTTAAATGAGCTTGTAATGTAAAATGTATAGCCCATAAGTTCCAAATTTAAAACTGTTATTTGAAATAAGCTTGTTTTCCGAAATATTTTAAATTTGAAATGTAACTATACCACTACACGTACGGGACAAGTACCTACGACGTACATCGTATTAAAAACTTTTACAAAATTAGCGCTGATAACTAAATTGTGAATTCTTCTAAGATGTCAAACATGTTCCTAAATTTTAAATAATTCAGTTATGTTAATGCACGGAATATTGTAAATAGGAGCAAGCAAATAAAAAGCGTTTGAGCTATTTGTTGCAAAAATTAGTAATTCTAAATCAATATGTAAAACAATATTGCACTCATCATTCATATGTTATTAAAAGTGGCGCCGCTTTCCACTGAGAAAACTCATAAGCATTAAACTAATTACTTCTTTTTGTAATCTAACAGACCATTAAGTTCGGTAGATTTATTTCTAGTGCTTTTATTGCGTAGAATTCCTACAAATTAGATTAATTTTCAGAGCAGTAATCCCGATACATGATTCGAACCTTAAATACCACCTATAGAAAGAACAGTATTACACTCCTTTTCTTCCAGAAGGCATAAAAGCCTTACGTAATGCGATTGAATGCGAATGAAGACAATAAAAGCTTCCGTAAAAGCCGCTCGATAAAGACCAACCAGACACCAGAGAAGCAATGGAACGAATAGAACCAAAAGATGTTTCTTTTGGTGCTATTCAAACTTTCGTAAAAGAAATGACTTAGTGGTAAATGTAGGAGTGATTTAATATTCTTTTAGTAGTATTTTTGTGTTACATACCACATTATTATATATTTATTAATTACAAGAAATAAAAGGTAAAGCTCAACTACTTTATTCTCAGCTGTTGAAACACGAGTTGAAGAAACTCTCCCCGGTGTCGGATATGACAAATAAGGTGAACAGACAAATAAGGTGAAACCTGTAAGTTGACCACTTGCGGTGTAGCACTTTAGTGGTCAACTTATAGAGGATAGAGATTTTGTTTTGTTTTGTTTTTTGTCATTTCTTACACTATGCATTTATTCATTTGCAACTAATTAAAATATAGCTTCATGTACTAACCTTACTTTAAACTAGTAATTAGGTTTTTTTCACAATTAAATAAGTTTTTTCCATAATACTCCCACCCAAATTTGGCGTGGCATAAGTGGCCAATCTAGACAGGTGGTCAAGTTACAAAGTTTTCCCTACATTATATAAAGGGCTAATTCCGTTTCTGACAAATGTGGTCTACTTAGACAGGTGGTCAGCTTGCAAAGGTGGTCAACTTTACAGGTTTTACTGTATCCAATTTCCCTCTCTAATTTTGTAACAAATTATCATGCACTCTTGAACAATTGATGTCACAATAAATTTTTTTAACTTGTATTTTTATAATCCGCTATGTGTTACAGAGTCACAGATGGATGGATTCAGATTATGATAAAAGTACGTTCTTTTCTTGACACGTGCCACGAATTATGCTTCAGGGTAATCAGATATCTACCGGATTAAAAGCATTCGTAGCAATTTCGCTATTTTTCACATTGCATTAGTTTTTTTTTTTTTTTTTTGCATTGCTTTCGAAAAAGAAAAGTCTAACTTACTAAAGAAAAAATTCATACACATTTTACTGATGGTAGATTTGCATAATTTATTTACTTTTTCTTCTGAAGAACCTGTTATGTCTTATAGAGTTACGGATAGGATGTATTCAGCATTATGCTTCAAGATAGGACAATGAGTACGTTAAATAAAATACATTATATTCTTCATATACATGAGCTATAATTTAATCGATCCAGATAGTGGTTCATTCGGAAGCATTGCTTTCACTTAATCTAACTTAAATCAGAAATCCTTTTATTAGTATCACATTGCATTAGTTCTATTTTTCGCAATGTTTCCGAGCGATACAAATTTCACTTAGCAAATGAAACTTCCAAGAACATGTTTACTAATTACAAATTTACATAAAATACTTTTATTTTTATTAATTTATTTAGTTTTTATTTTATTTTAAAAAATGCACTTCTAGCTATCTTGGTATTTAAAAGCACTACACAAATGTTTTGCCCATACTAACGAACATATAAACTTGCAGGGTGAAGCAGTGTAACAAAACAAAACGATTATTGATGTAACAGACGAGTAACTCTGTATTAACTTCTTGATCACCCCTAATTAAACATTAAATGGGAAACAGATCTACCTATTGGAACCCAGAAAGGAAAGTTTATGGCTTTAAAATTATTAAAAAGATGGAATTTAATTGCCTGTAATTATTAAAAATCAAGTTATTAGATGATAGAAAAAAAGAAAAGAAAGAAAGATGAAATACTTCTTTATTATATGTATTTTTCTCCCTCCCGCAAATATGATCAATAAGCATAGATAATGGTCAAAAAAACTAAAATTACTGTTTAAAAAAAAATCAAACGTTGAAACAATTAACTTACGTAGTTAAAACATTGTATTTTTAAGCTTTAGATTCGACGGAAAGTGATTAGTGTTTTCAAAGTCAAAAGTATTTTTAATTAACGGTGTTAAAAGCATTATTATCATTAAATCGCCATGAAATTATGTTTCGACTACATACAAAAGAAGTAAAGTTAAATAATATGCACAACACATTTTGCGTCATTCATTTTACATAATTGCGCTGATATGAATGAACGCAAAACTACTGCATTTTTACTGTGCTATCCAAAACATACAAAATTTATATTTATAATATTTTAGAACCTTTTACAGAGTAACTAATCCTCGCAAATGAATTTGATATGCCTTTGCAGTTTTAGTAAATGAAACCACCATTTATTACTAAAAATATCTACAGTTCTAAAACAGAAATAACTTTCTCAACATAATCAAACATCTTCAAGACTTTTTTTCCTTCATCTGATAATACTTCTTATTTTAAACATGCTAAGATACAGAATGAGGAGAAAACTGCTGGAAGGTACTTTTTGTAAGAAGTTTCTTCCAATCCTTTCATAAAAAACTAATTCCTTTTCTCCAATCCTATAAATCCACATAGAAAAACTGACAGAGTTATTCAATGGATGCGAAATTTCTGCAAAAGTGCTAGCAGATATTTAGTAAACAATTTTAAGTTCCGAAAAATCTGGGATGCAATTAAATTTCGCCCTAAATATAGTTGTCTTTTGAGTAACCCTCTACATGTATTACATGCTAGAAGCTTATAAAAAAATTTCCATTTTTGCTGAAACGCTTGTAAATTTTATCATTTGAATTACAGTTGATATAACTGTAAATTAAAAATAAACTGTACCTTTTGTTAGTTCAGTTCATCAATCATGTCAAAAAACGGTATAATAATAATGCTTTACAATAATAATCTTACCCTGTAAAAGCATGTCCAACATACATGGGAATCTGCTGAAAAGCATTCATCCGGAGTCTAACTTAAAATTACAGAGATTCAAAAATTACAGAAATTTAAAAACAAGAAAATACAAAGTCTCTAAAAAATGGAAATTATAGCGAATAAAAAACATAGGACCTTCTGTAAAGAAGTAAGAAAATCGGTTGGAAAACAGAGGAGAAAATGGTCCTTAGCTGTTGTGTCTTTGCCTATTTATATATAGATTCTGCGTAAAATAAATTTCTATTACAATGAAGCATTTAAATATCTAGCTGATAAGATAATTCTGAACCAACGTTTTAATAAAACTACAACTTCTACATTTAGTTATGCACAATTAAAAAAATATATTAGTACTCACATTTTGAAGAGGTAGTTTTTTTTCTTTCGATTACAGTACCGAATAGTCTTATGAAGTTATAACTGTCACATTTAATCCGCAAAAATTTCACTGAAAATGTAATAATGGGGGAAAAAGGGACATTTACTGTGTTTTTAAATTAAGGAATATGGAGCGCGTGTAGTTATAAGCAAAAAAGAAGGCAGTATTCTTAAAGCTCTGACATATAACAAAATGATTTCGCAAAAAAATTACATAAACATTACATGTAAATAATAATCCAACAGTTGTCAGCAGCTCAGTGAGTATAAAGATATTATAAACTTTAATTCATTAATTTGAATGACTTTGAAAAGTATTGACAGTTAAAAGACTATATTGCTATGTATTTAAATTGCCGATTTTCTTCACATTCTGTCGTCTTTATTTTCTTGTTTTTTTTTATTTCTAAAAAAAAAAAACAATAATAACAGCTACCATTTACGTAACGTATAATTAGAAAATAAAATTAGTAAGAAAACAAGTTTCCTTAAAGCCAGGCGTGAGTATCTGAAAATCAATTTTTCTAATTTGAAATTGAATTAAAATGTTTTGAGCAGTAATGTCAGAGAATCGAAAAGAAAAAAAAATATTGCGAATATTTGTTCCTTTTCCACTAATAGATTTCTGCAATATATTCATTAAAACTAATTCTCAATAAGGAACTGAACTGAAGTGAAAGCGCAATTAGCGATACTCTTCTTGTACCTAAACTTTAAAAAGATACTGCTAAAAGGAATTGTGATGGCTGCTTTTGCATTACATAATAAGCATTGGAGACTGGCTTTGTTTCCTGGTTGGCAACAGCTTATTAGAAGAAAAGAGCACCATTATTCATGGATTTTACTTTTGGTGTTTCACAAAAATGGTCGTTTTATGCTAAAATATCTAATATTCTGTGAAATATTCTCCTTCGTGAGTACTCTTATGGGGGTAATGTGTTGAATATTGTGCAGAAAGTGTTATTTGGTTTCATTTAGAAAGAAGGGTTTAAAGGAATGCATGGCGTTTGCAGAAAGAATCTATTGCTTGGACACGCAAAGACTCGACCAGTAAAATATTTCTTTGGGGAGAACTGTTGTTATTAAAGAAACAATAGTCGTGCATTAGTTTTATTACATTGCAGCACTTCTTTAAAAGATTCAAGAATACACTAAACAAAGAATAGATAATGATATTGGATTTAAGGATTTTATAGCTGATAACCAAGACAGTTTGGTGTAATTAAGATAGCTTTTCTGAAAAGTAGCATGTACTCAAAGTTTTTTTTCTTCTTATTTTTTAAAAATAAAACTTAACGTGAGTATCATATGTAATTATCGAATGTTACTGCCGCTGTGCAGGGCCATGGTGGCTTAGAGGTTAGGGCGTCGTTCTTCGTATCGAAAGGTTTAGTGTTTGGAATCCAACCCGCTGAAGAACCGTTTTTGCTTGGGGCTACGCGCATGTAAAATCCGTGGAATTCCTGCCAATGGCAGACTTAGCGCGCTCCCCAGATATTGGTACCATCTCTTCCAGTGGCATCACAATGAGTGTGGTACCATCGCTGCAGGATAATTTTAACCGCACCCGAACTCTGTTGATGTGAAAGTGCACTGGGAATTTAATTTAGCCGACAGTATCCAAGCCAAATGTCTACTCAAGGGGTCTTTTACATGCCGCATAATTATACGGCATGGGCGCAGACGATTTCTTGCATCTTGAAAATCCATCGACACTGCCTGACTCGATCCTATGACCTGGGGCGTACGAGTACCGTGCCTTACCACGACGCCATCTTGCCGGCTTATATTTCTATATTTATCAGTCTTTACCTATCTATATATCTAATATATCTGTCTTTAGTTAATTATCAATCTATATCACTGTCTATAATCAATAAGTCTTAGGGTCATTCTCTGTCAACTTGAATTTTTAAGTCCTCATATATGTATATATTTTGACTTTGTATAAAGTATCTTCTGCTTGCTTATGTAGAATGTTGGGCAGAAAATATGTATTTGTTCTAAATGCGGAGCCCAAATTTTTTATTAATGAAAAATGCTGACTTGGTATCACGGAAAAGGTATCAAATGTCACTGCTGTACATCGTCCGGAACTTGAAATGGCCACTTTATTCACCCCTTTTCCTTTCATATACTCCTGTTCTTTGTAACTTAAAATTTAATATCTATTGATTAGATTTTATGATACATAAATTTAAACATCTGAAAAACTTTTCTTTTTCTGTGCACAGTGGAAAACTGTCACTGCTGTCCCTTGGTTTTCTGCTGCCAAAAAACTCTACCGGGAGAACAAGTAGGCATGTTTATGTTCCTCTTGATAAAGAGTCAGCCATTTCGAGTTGGGAAAACATGAGAGTGTCCCGCAGTGGACCGGGTCGGTAGAAGCTCGGTTCCCGTAGAACACCGAAAGTGAAGCAACATCGACTTAGGTCAGTGTTTGGGAGGGTGACAACCTCTCGCGGCTGATTCCTGCAGGGCCGTGTACGCTGAAGGGAGCTGGTTTAAAAAAGGGTCGTTGTTCCAATGTCCTCCGAGTGAAACGATACCTTTTGGGGTGCCAATCCCAGGTGATGGTCTCTCATCTGGGAGCTGGTTCAAAAAAATAAGAGACCACATATAAAGGGGCGAAGTCGGACTCCTGCCCATAAGGGCCCCGTTAGACTCAGGAGCAGCGCACCCATTCTTCCTCGCTTCGCACGAGGAAAACGACAAAAAGCAAAACCTAAGTGTAGCAGTGATTTTTTGTTGTCTGTTAGCAGTATTACATTTCTTTGTTAATTGATCTTTTTTAATATAGTGAGTGTCACAACTGTCCCATCTTTTTCATAGTAATTTAAAGCTGTAAATACACTGTTTTCCATTATTTTAAACTGGTATGATGTGTATTTTAAAGTACAGCTTTTCGATAAAGCTTTAAACATGCTCTTCTATTTTGGGAGACTATACTACTGTTCCTGTCAGCAATTGAAGCGGAGACAGCAATGACATAAAAAGGAACAGAAGTGACAGAATGAACCTTTAAGAGTAGAAAAGTCACAGTTTTAATTATTTCCCTTGCGCAATAAAATTGTTAGATATAATGGACGACCATCACTTCATGTATTGTTAATTTTGAAGTCACTTCAAAAACAGGAAATTAAATGTACGCTAATGTATTTACCGACGGCTTAACTGAGCAATATAAAAAAAATAAAAAATTTTTTTTTTTGCTTTTTTACTTTTTTCTGACGAATTTGAATTTAAATTAGTTACATGGATCGTTTGGGAGAGCGGACATGGGAAAGGACCATGAGTTGAAGTGATGCAGCGAATTATACTTGAGAAAATTTATTTGTCTTCACATTAATTACATTGATTTATCCTGAAAGAAGTGTGATCTCACCAAACCCAAATATAAAACAAAGATGAAGTATAATGAACGTGGCAGTCTGAGAGCAAGGCAGTCATCAAAATAAAGAAAGAAGCACAAGCCCTCACATTACATCCATCCTCCTGCTACTAGTAACAGTACGTCTTTTCGTGACGAAAAAGATGAATCTACTTTTGTTGGTGATTGGGTGGCTGTTATGTTTGAAGATATGATTCATGGAATCCAAGATTTGTGGTGTCTTTCAAGATAGTGTGTGAAAAAGCCTCTTCACAATAAAGTTCATGGAGTTCGTCTAATTATCTTTATTCCGATCTATCTACATATATCTGATGATCTATCTATTTCTCTATCTCTATATCCATATTTATCATCTAGGGTCAATTGGGGTAATTGTAAACTATTTTTCAATGTTAGATTTTGATTCTCCCCTACCTCTTGAACCAATTGAGAAGTAAAATTGTGAGCATTGTTGCCAATACTATAATCCTTAGCGAATGATCTCGGGTTTACATTTACCACAGAATCTCTGAGGTAAATGTAAACGAAGATTTATCTTCCCATGCGGGGTTTATGCAAATTGAAAACCGTGGCATACACAGGCTGCTTGGAAGCTTAACAAGTTCTGATAAAATGGTCCTCAATTTGTGGTACACAGGCTGCATGTGATCCGCTTAGCTATTTTGAGTCTTTTTGAGATCATTTAATGAGAAATATCAAACGAAAAAGAAGTGATGCGGTAAATTTATGTAAAATGTCTCCCGCAGTGGATGAGTCGGTTAAGCTCTCTTCCCACGAAACACCAAAAGTGAAGCAACACTGGCCGTGGTCAGTGCTCGGGAGGCTGACCAGCTCTCGCGACTGATTGCTTTGGGACCATGTACGTTAATTGAAGCTGTTTGTTAGCGTACATGTATGTTAATTGAAGCTGGTGAGCGTAAAATCTGGCGTTTGGGTCCAAATGTTCTCCAAGTTTGCAATAATACCCCTACTAGATTACGATCTCTTATCTGAAAGCTTTTTTATGAATTAGGAGGACCAACTGAGCCAAGTTGTACTTCCAACCCTAGCGGAGCTCATTAATAAACGGAAGGCTCTCCGTCGTCCGCTTTAATTCCTGCTCGCCCTGTGACGTGAGCTTGAATTTACAAGTAACATTAGCAACAACATTTATGTAAAATTGCCACAAAAATATAATTTACATCAAAATATAATATTTATTGTCTTCTAAAAATATTGGAAATACAATAAACTTAAGTGTTTACAATTACCCCAGAGTACAAAATATTTGGGGTAATTGTAAACACCTAACTTGCACATGAAAAATAATAGGGAGGGTGAAGATCATAACTTGTCGATTTTAACATCATTCCGTATGAAAGACAAAAATGATTAAAACTGGTTAGTTCCTGTTTGCAGATGAGCTGAAGAAAAAAGTATAAGATCACTAAATTTTGTTAAAAAATATTTCTCACCGTGTCATTTTCAAACAATGGTTGTTTCGAAACATACGAAACTCTTTTATGTCTTCTCTATGTTACCAATTCATCACAAACCAGCGGTTTAATTTTTCGAAACAACCACACGTGTATTTATGAAGCTTGTTTACACTTATCTCATATTTATAGTTACCCCAACTGACTTCTATCTACACATTCTTCTCAAGACTTGAGCAGTTCCGTTACAATCAGCATCTTTGGCCATCGTATGAGTGAATTTTCCAGGTCTCAAGAAAAGTTATCATTTTACAGGTCAATGGTTCTATTCATTCTTTTATTAAAACATTTTATTTGGTATATTTATCAAATTCATTTCCCCAAACAATGCCTTCAAGAGAATATAAAATCATCATTTTATGTCATGGAGGAAAGTACGTTTCTTTCTTGCGATGAAATGGCTCATCTTTGAGCATTTTTCTCCACAAATAACCGTAACCGTAAAAATACTCCTTGACGTGTTTTATCTCTTTCGTAGTAAATATATTGCACCATTTTGTTTTAGAGCGATGCTTCTTATCTGTGTTTTGCACACTCGCTAAAGCACACCTTCATTTGTAAACACAGGAATCGTTTCAAGCAGCAATTAATTCTGCAGCATTTGTGCAATATAGCTATGTAGCATTCTTTTCTTTTATCTTCTTTTTTTTCCCCTTAATTTTGTTAAAAAGATTAAGACATTTTTTATTATTACAACGTTTTTCTTAACTCCCTTTCTTGTGCATTTTGCATTCGAATTTTCGACCGTTTCCCGATAAGCTATTATTCTGAAACTTTACATATAGCTCAGAACCAGATGACAATGCAATATTCTACCACTTTTATCATAATTTGACAAAGTTTCTGAAGTATTTCTAATAAAATAAAAATAAATATGGCGACCAGTTTCGAAAATTGCCACCAGATAGCGCTGCGATCGTAGTGCGCAAGAGAAACGTTGTTTTTTATATTAAATAAATTTTCATTTATTACTTTTTTTTTCAAATTTTCTTTTTCATTTCTTTTATTTTAAATATTTAATAGCTGTGATAATATCACAGTTTCAGTTATTTGATTCCTCTTAATGCCTCTCATGTTTAAAATAGTGTTCACATATACTTCTGAATATATATAAATAAACCCTTTAGGCGGTGGGAAGTTTCATCAAATTATACATGTTTATAGTAAGCTATGTTACCCTTTCTGTTTGGCAGAATCTTGCCAAAGACTCTGGGAAATATATTTACCACCACATGCATCAATATTCAAATATTAGAACTATATCACCCTCAAAGAGCCCCGCCCCTCCTTTGAGGGGGTGGAGGAAAAAATCATGCTAATTTTATTTACTGTCCTATATGAATAATTTTTGGAAACAAAACAAATTCTGAAAAATATTCTAACATACCGATACTACAAAAAAATAGACCTTTAAAGGGTTGAATAAATTTTCCGGGAAATTACAACAATCTTTTGGTGTAATTCGTGGCAATTTTCAAAATGAGGAAACTTTGGAATTTGCGTACATAAAGAGTTTTATAACTTTCGCCAAAATGTATTTTTTTGCATTTTTTAGCCTACTTTCACGTAAAAGTAAAAAAAATAATAATAAAACATGAAAGAAGGCTTAATGTATCGTAAAAATATCGTTAAAAATAAAGAAAAGTCAAAAAATAGTGAAGTAATTAAATAAAGATTGAAAAATAAAAAAATTTAAAGTAGGGTTTTGAGATGGGGAAAATGTGTGTCTGTCGGTCTGTCGGTCTGTCGGTCTGTCTCCCCCTATTAACTTTTGAACGAATAGTCCGATTCGAAAAATTCTTTTTGCATTTGAAAGATTTCGGCGAGGAAATCTCATTTCCATATTTTGCTTTTTGATTTGAACAATTTTTCGTTCAATTTTGAACAGTTCAAAAAAATTTAACATTAGCGCCTATGGGCGAAAATAAAGCAAATTATGTAAACTCTGGGTACAAAATCCATATTTCAACGAACAAGCTTACTGGAAGAAGCGCTTGGCGTGAAATATCAATTTGAACAGATTTTGTTCATTTTTGAACAGTTCAAAAAATTAACATAGCGCTTACGGGAAATTTCAATCCTATATAAATCCTGATCTAACGAACCGATTTGCTTGGAACGAACTTTATCGGAAAGCTCTTATAACGTAGAACATGTACAAATAGAAAGTTCTTCCAGAACTAACGGGCCTATTTTCCTATGAAATTTTTTTATCGGAATTTTTAAGGATATTTCTCAATGAATAAATGAATGCGGAAAAGAATGAATAAATGAGGAAATAAATACATGAATGAGTAAATGAATGAATAAACATTTGAATCAGTAAACGAATGAATGCATAAATGAATGGCTGAATAAAGGAAAAAATGAATGCGTGAACGAATATGTATTGTCTGTTGAAAAAGGTATATTTGAAAAAATTAAGAACTAAAGCTAAATGAGAAAGTGAGAGAAAGAGATAGCTAGATTATAAATTTGAATTTGGTGTATACGGGAAAGTAGGCTCGTATAGTTCTAGACGGAACTTCTTGTTTACTTACAGTTTTCGTACTTAAAGGACCGTTCATTAATGATGTCACACTTTTTTTCAATATATTTGACCCCCTCCCGCCTTTGTCACTGTCACACTTCAACATACCCCTACCCCCGTTGTCACATCTCACGCTATATTACATTACCATAAAATAGGCTTAACTTACTGATTTTAAATGTTTTCATAAAATTCAAAAGGTACGATGTCACACTTCTTGTTACCCCATCCCCTCCCCTTGTCACAAACTTTCACACTTTCCTCAACCCCCTCCCTCCCTGAAGCGTGACATCATTTATGAATGACCCCTAAGTAAAAAATGTGAGGTCATTTTCCTTAAATGCAAAAAAAAAAAAAAAAACATAAACGTGACGCTTATTTATTTATTTTAACTTTTATGTTTATTTGTTTGTATATATATATTTTAGCTCTGAAATCTTACTGCAAAAGTGGTACATAAATACACTGTAATGTAACATTTGCATTTTCGGAGAAAGATGCATAGAAGATTTTAATGCATTTATTGCACTAAAAAAAATTTCTCTTGAGGACCATCCTATTTTTTGCAATAAAATGCACTCTTTATCAACTACTCCGAACATTCCCTAAATTTATATCATAATATATTTACACTAAAGCAATATTACACAAAAATTCGCCTTATTTCCATAATTGAGCTCACACCAAGTTTCGTGGAAAAAAAATTATAATGCTACT
Source organism: Octonoba sinensis (assembly GCA_038502835.1). Lineage (NCBI taxonomy): Eukaryota > Metazoa > Arthropoda > Arachnida > Araneae > Uloboridae > Octonoba > Octonoba sinensis. The sequence goes on along the minus strand of CM076606.1, from coordinate 5,949,970 downwards.
TAAGTGAGAATTTAATAAGTTTGAATTATATAATTTGGCGTGAAAAGTGAAAATGTAAAATTTTTAACTTCGGCATGAACAGAAAAAATGCTACTCGTCGCCCATTTTGATGTACTTATCGGTGAAACGTTCTTTTTTTTTTTTTGTTCGTCAAACGTTGTCAAATGAAAAGTAAACGAAACTGGTTTCATTTCAGTAAATTTTAAAGAATAATCACTTGTTTTAAATTTATGCCATTTTGTTAACCGAATTTCATAAGGAGGACGTTTATCAGTATTTTTATCAATATGTATTTTCTTTCTCTTTTTTTTTTTTTTTTTGTCTATTGGTAACTTCTCACTCCAGCAAGCTCATGGCCTATAACATGCAGATTTTAGCACGAAATAAAATCAAAATTTCACCAAACTTATATAAAAGGTGAGAAGATAGAAGATAATCCTTATAGTTAAATTTGAAGTTAAAAAACTGAACACGAGATGAAATATGAGCATTTAAAGCATTAATTTTTTTCAGTGCATGCGTGAAAGATAGCAATTTGTAACCGTTGTTGTGTCATACCCAAGTATGCAGTGGAACTAAGAAAAAATCAGTTGATTGTAAGGAAAATTCAGAAAGGTATCTGCAGTTTAGGGCGTTGTATTTCAATGATTCTTGGATTTTATATTACAGTAGAACTTCTCCTAACGGACGGATAAGGCGGATATTTTTAAATTCCCACATAGCAAAGCATTGAAGCTAAAAAAAAAAAAAAAAAACTCTCTTTGGCGAACACTCCTCTGCCGTTCTACCATCGATCTGCCTGGCAGAATGCCAAGAAGAATGAGTTCATGTTGAAGGGAAGGACTGCTGGTATAAGGAATGTGCCGTGTTTGTTCTCGTTCCAAAACAAACAGAGGAGCAAGCATTCTGATTCACGTACTAAACAAATGCACTTGCAAAAAGAACTTCCTTCAAACTTGAATGAATTCGTTCTTTTTTGCCATGCACAGAAGCGTTCAAATGTCAAAACTCCGTGGTCGAAATGTATGACGGACAAGTATTTTTGTCCCGCTGATGACCACTATGCAGGGGTTTTACTGTGCCATTAGTACTAAGAACATAGGCGGTAAGGATTTTCTCACAAATTGCGCATATTTTATTCCAAATAACAGAATAAATAACAGAATATATGCACTAAATGATTGCGGACACATGCGAATGATTTGTGAACAACCCCTTTTGATCCCTATTTTTCAAAGAACGAAATTATTTCACAACACGATTTTCTTTTTCCGAGTAAGTAAGGCTTCATACCTAACAACGTACAAAGGTAACAATTCAGAACTAAGCTAAAACTAAACTCAGTGGCGCGCCAGCCCTTTTGAGGGCCATGGCCTACTGTGCCCATCCCAGTTTTCGAGACCGAGGGCCTTGGGGTGCAAGCATGCTTGGTCCTCATTTTATCGACCCCACTGCAGGGATGAAAGGCTAAGTCGACCGTGCCCAGCCCGGAAATTTAGAACATTTTCTAAAAATTCAGCAAAATTTAGAAAAAGCGGGGAATGATGAATATTTTTCTATGCCCAGAAAAAATATACAGATTTATTAAATATGTGTAGAAAAAACCTCTAATTGTTTCTAATGCAGTTTAATTACAGTTAAAATCATTATCATTAAATTCGAAATAAGTGAATCATTATCACTATAGTCGTATTTGTCATTAAAAATGAGAAAACAGTGCAGAATTTCGGTAAGAAAGCTGTCTTTTTATGATAAAAATTGCTAGAATTTCACTAAATATTGACAAAATCTCAAATTGATTTTAAAAAATAAAAAAAACGTAGAAACTGACCCCTTTTTGGAAAAATTACGAGGTAATCGTAAAACATTCGCAGGTATGTGGCTCGAGTGCAAAACTCTTAATTTGTTGCAAGAGACTAAGCAGTTTTTGCTATCTTCTGCAGTTAAATTCAACACATGATTACTTTCAGAGATAATATGGGAATATATATACATATACATATATGTACAGTCAACGCTTTTTATAACGACCACACATTATAAAGACCATTCCAATATAACGACCAGTTGCAAAAGTCCCAACTTTATCCCTATGAACTCTGTGTAAACTTACTTTCGGTATAGCGACCTTTCTGAATCGCCTAATCCAATACAGCGACCGTACCAGGGTGTCATGTCGGCTCAGAAGTTCTGCTTCGAGAAATGTGAATGTAATTCCCCCCCCCCCCCCTCCTATATTTTCTACTTTAAAATGTTTAATATTTTGTTATACTATTTTGCACTAATTTTTTTTAATTCCAATGATAAAAAATAATTTAGCTGGAATCTTTTAAAAACTACCAATTTTAACGGAAATACTGAATATGCATGATGCATGGATATTTTATAAAGAAAATTCCACCTGCTATAGCGACCACTTGTTATAAAGACCCTTTTTGTGGGACGCAGATGGTCGCTATATCGAGCGTCGACTGTATATATATATAAGTATACGTAATACATAAACGAAAAAACCGCAATGCATACAGCAGCCTAAACAAATATATATATGTTCTAGTTTAAAGAACATTCCGTGTAACATCTTTAATTAAAATAAAATAATGAATGTGTGTATTCAACCTAAACAATCGATGTGTAGAGTTAGGTATAGTTTTTATTAATGATATTTAGTAAGTTTAGGAAGATGGTGTTTACAAACCATTGACGCCAATGAAGAACTCGTGATGCATTTCTGATGGAAATAATGAATGTGTAAACATTTGCGTTCTTCTAATTAATTTTTAGATTCATGAGCGCTGTAAAAATTTGTTTTATCAACAAAATTTCAGAGCTGGTACATTACAATTATAGTACGGGTAAATATCAGGTAAAACACAGGTAATAAATTCTAGGTGTTTAATCTATTCTCTTGTGAAAATAAACATGATTTAGGATAAACAAATTTAGCTATAATTATCATTTGTTTTTTCATCCTTGAACGAATAAAAGAAGTATATTGCATTCGCGAAAAATTCCCCACTCAAATTTTAACATATATGTTCTTTTTTAATCACCCATCAATAAATTTAGGCAGTGTTATTGGGGCATCCGTACTTACATATGTGTGTAATAGGCACAACTAAAATGCTGTTAATTGTAGAAAGCAGAAATCTTATTTGTAGGTTATGTACGAATTTCGAAGGACTTACACGTTTTGAGTTGTGTTGAACCCATTTTGAGTACTTTTGGAAAATATATGTCTGTATGTGGTATTTCTTGTGGCCGCTGTAACTCAAAAAGTAATGCATGGTATCGAACGTGCACACATGGATCCTGATGAAAACTGGCGCTGATTAGTTTTTGAAGATAATCCATTTTAAGGGGGCAGAGCAATCGAACGTTTTTCTCGATTAGCGTGAGAGCTATATCTCAAGAAGTAATGGCACAATTTAAACACAATTTGGTATACAAGTTTGGTACAAAGTTTGGTATGTTTTTCCTCAATAGGAACAAGTGCTGATTACATTTTGGTGCCATTCGATCCAAGGGGGTGGAGCAATCGAACTTTTTATTACTTTTTTGTGGGCGTTGTAACTCAAGACGTAAGGCATAGAATTGAACGCAGTTTAGATCACATATACATCCTGATAGGAAGTGGTGCTGATTGAAGCGCCCATCTCAATAATCCAACAATTCAAACAAAATTGTAAGTGTATCTCAATGGGGAAAAGGTGTTAATTATATTATGATGCTCCAAGGGAGCAGCTTTGTTAAAATAAACACAAAGCCATATTATTGCCATTTGACCAACACCTTAACAACTAAGGTTTTTCTCAATATTTTTGCATTTTGACGGTTCGCTGGTAGCACACTTTTTAATTAGTTTATCTTGGTGTAAATCATTCTTTTTCTACCGTTGATTTTTATTTATTTAATGTGTTTTTTCAAAAAGGATTTGTATCATAATAGTGATATTTGGCGAGTAGTAATATCCATTAGAAGAAATTAGTTCTGTCGGCCACAACAGACGAGTTTTTCGTATCAATATACTTTTTTCAAGGCATCACTCAATTAGTACTCGTTCAGCAAATTTTCGACCATTAGATTACAGCTCGAAGATATCTCCCCCATTTGTCGTTATGTTGTCAAATTTTGGCACCAAATATAATATGCTAAATCTAGTGTTATTTTGGCGAAATTGGTGACATTTGACCAAGTCTTTCATAATATTCCAATTTAAATTATTGGCAGAAGTATAAGGAAGTATTATGTCCGGTGTGTTTTTATTGATGAGTTTTGTGAATGATATTTCAGCTTTTTTCCTAGATTACGTGGTTTGAAATTGTATTTAAAAATAAAAAAATTTAAAAAACATATTTCTAAAAAATTATATATATTTCTTCGAAATTTGGATACATATTTTTTTCTCATTTTGTGTGATTCATTAGATGAAAGGAAAGCTGATGATGGGTTTTCAGTTACACTCAGATTAATTTTAAATGTTGAAAATTAATAAACAATGGAATACTTAAAGAAAATGCGTTTTAGTGTAACCATAGCTAATCTATTTGTATAATATTGTAAAATCTAAATTTTGTGAAATATGCTTTGTGCAAAACAAAGCACTTAAAAACTTTTCAACATATGAAAAAAAAAAAAAGATTTTTAAATTTCATTAAACTTTTGCATCGATAAAAAAGAATTTCTAGCAATTTTATGTTGGAGTACAATGATTTTACAAAACAACATCTTAATTAGCATGAGTAATAAACATTTTAGTAAATTAAGAAGTTTAATTAAAACAAAATAGCTTCAAAATATTGTAAGCGCAATGAGAAATATTTAAAAATGTAGTATTACTTCAAAATAAAGCAGACCGCTTAAAGTTACAGCATTTTATGATTCACATAATTACGAAACTGCAGCAGTTCTATTGATAATAATGAATTATGAATGATTTTTAAAACATAATATTAATTAATTGTTTTTATTTTTTTGTTTGAAAATGTTCATGCATCTGAAATGAACTTAATAATATTCTAATATATTATACGTCACTAAATTCGCACAAAATATGATTTCAGAGTAGAGCTTCTTCTTATTATGAAAGCAGATAAATTGAAAATAATTTTCCTCTTAACTTATGGTGAAATATCTCACTAAATTACGAGCAGCATATTGCAGTAATACTGCAGACAGTGGTACCGTCTTTTAATGCGATTTAAATTCTCTATTTTCACCGCACAATGAAAACGCCTACAATCATCAGTTCGCTGCAAAATATTTGTTGAAGGGATATTAGTGTTTACGAACGCCTCTTTACGTGGGAGATAGGGGGGCTTCTCAATCTATGCTTGTTGACGATACAAATACGATTTGTAGAATTTCTGTCTAGAATAATAGAAAAACAACGATATTGCGCTTATTATCAACAAAGATTTATGAGGCAAATGTTTTTATATAATTATCATTGTGTGAGATTTACGAAACATGGAAAGGGATCATTTATAAATGACGTCACGCTTCGAGGGGGAGGGGGGGTCGAGAAATTGTGACAGTTTGTGAGAAGGAGAGGGGAGGGGGTAACAAGACGTGTCACATTACACATTTCGGTGTCTACAAAAACATTTACAATCACCAAGTTAGATTTATTTTAAAAGCTTTTTTTATTTTCATAATTCGATTTTGAAGTTTCGTTCATCATTTTGTATCGGTAACACCGATGCTGGTTAAGGTTTAAATTTACTTCTTTTTAAAAAATTTAAAGGACATTTTCTTAGGAATTTACTTTTAAGATAAAATTGCACGGGTCATTTTTCCAGAATTCGATCAATTAGTATACTGCACTAATCATCTTTTGTGTTGTAAACCTTTAACCTCATTATATACAAATTAAGTACGCATGTAATTATTATTATTCACAAATGCAATTAAAAGTTAAAAAAAATAAAAATTATAAACGTGATCTGTAATGAAGCTTTCTTTCTGAACTGCATATACTTATGTAATGTATGTACTTATGTATGTACATATACTTATGTAATATAGCGTGACATGTGGCAAAGGGGGGGTAGGGGGTATTATGAAGTGTGACACTTTGTGACAAAGGGGTGGAGGGGGTCAAATATATTGGAAAAGAGTATGACATCACTTATGAATGGTCCCAAAGCAAAATTTCACGAAAAAAACGAGCTAAAGTTTTTCTTTCGTAGGATATGAGTAGACATTTTTCTAATTAAAAATTTAATATCCAGCGAGGAATTACTGTCACCCTCAGCATTTCTTGAGTAGAATCAAAATTATGCTGCGAAATAAATTAACTTTTACGACCTCTGCGGAAACCAGGGTAGCAGTAGAAAATGCCTTACTTTGTTCGCTTTTATTATGAAAAGAGAGATTACCGCGCTTAATGCAACCTATTATATTTTGCTCTAATGCACAAATGCAAATTAGCCAGCATTTGAATTTGAACAACATTACTTCTGTCGCAAAAATTGCTATTATACGAATGGTCACTTTATTCTGAAAGTATTCCGTATTGTCTTGCCATGTGAAAAGTAATTTTCAAAGCACACAAAATTCCAACAATATTTTTTCCTCCTTTCTAATTCTTTCTTACACAATTTAATGAAATATTTTAATAGTATAGATTGTACTGAATAGTTACTAGAACCTAAAACAAAAAAAAAAGTGTTTTAAGAGCGGTGGAAACAGTAGATGCCAACCTCAGTCACTGTCTTGTGCTGCTGATACGCTGATAAACAGAGTAACAAGTGTTACTTTAAAACAATAGAAGTATGGAAACATGTTCGCTTTGTGTTTTAGAATTCCCCTAGTAGACAAAATACCCATTCAAGTCTGTTCAAACTGGCAAATGCTTTAAGTTATGTTTTCGAGTAAGTAGCAACAATCCAAAGACCAATTTAATAAGAAGCTCCCTCTAAACTAACTATAAGAGCCTACACTTCCGTTTTATACACAAACATTAAAATTGTAATATAGCTATTCCTCACTCTTTTCATCTATGTTTAGTTCTTAATTGCTATAAATTTACCTTTTCAATGGTCAATACAGATTCATACACTTATTCATTCATTCATTTTTCCCTCATTCATCAATTTCTTAATTCATTCATTTATTTATTTACTCATTCACGTATTCATTCATTTGTTCACTCATTTTCTTTATTCATGCATGCACTCATTCACTTATTCATTCATTCATTCATTCATTCATTTTTCCCTCATTCATCAATTTCTTAATTCATTCATTTATTTATTTACTCATTCACGTATTCATTCATTCGTTCACTCATTTTCTTTATTCATGCATGCACTCATTCACTTATTTTTTTATTCATTCATTCATTTATTCGTTCATTCACTCATTCATTTATTCATACAGTCACTCATTTATTTATTCATTCATTCAATCAGAATTATTCTTAAAAATACCGATCAACATTTCATGGAAATATAGGCTTATTTTGTTCTGTATGAACTTCGTATCTGTACATGTTCTACGTGATAAGATCTTTCCGAGAAATTTTTTTTCAAGAAAATGCGTCTGTTTGAGTGGGATTTATACAGGATTGAAATTTCCCCATAGGCACTAATGCTATTTTTTTACCTGTTCAAAAGCAAACAAAGTCTGTTCAAATAAAAAAATTGAAATATTTTTTTTCGGATGCACCATTAGGGGTGCACCTATTTATTAGCGATGTACCAATCGGTAATCGGTCACTTTGCCAATTATTTACAATCGGCCAACTTTTATCGATTAGATACAATCTGCCAATTTTTGCTGATTAATCGGCAAAGAATTATTTTGTTATTAAATTTGTTTTCGTATGCCAAAAACAAGAAACCTTGCTGAATGAGTTCATTAACAATAGCATAATTGCTTTCGCCCCTAGAGCGATGGTGCCCCTACCCCCCCCCCCCTAATAAAAAAAATAAGAAAACAAACAGAGTAACATTTATCAAAATATGATTTCATCAAAAATATATGGAAGGTATAAAAAAGGAAACGGGGGAAAATTACAACAGATTCCTTTAAATTGATTTTAAAACATCCCCCTTCCTAAAATTTCCAATGGTGCCATCTACGCCATGACTAGGGGTCATGGCTACGCCATGCTGGGGGGTGGGGGAGGCCTTTACTCCCTCCTGACCTCCCAAAATAACACGTCTGGCTGTCACATTTGAGGATAAAAGTCCCACTTTGTAAATAGAAATTCGTTGGCGTAAACTACGGCTTGCTTCTGATAGTTTAGAATTGTAGCTGTTTGCCTACAATCTATTCAATGTATTACCCACTCCCAATCTTCAAAAGTACTTACAATATTTAAAAGTTACGAAGTATCTTCGTAAAAGTGGGAACACATATATATTTTTTTTAATTTAGTGAAAGAATTCGTGAAAGCAGAAGGTACGCCCGTTTAAATTTCGCTATTTTTTCAAAAAAGAGAAAAAAGTAAAAAAGGGGAAAAATCGTAACAAGAGCAAATCAAAATAAATAAAGTTATAATAATACTTAAAAGTAAAAAAAATATTTTAACAGATTCATGCTTTATTTTTTTTAATATATTTATTGCATCATATTTAAAAAAAGCGGTTATGAGATGAGAAGTTCCTCCCTTCGGTGCCCCCTTCCGCCAAACTTTTGAGAGAATACTCCAAATCAGTTTTCTTTTTTTCACTGTTTCACTGTTTATACCATTACTTTTAACATACATTTCATAATTTGCTTTTGAAACTGCTACGTTTTTATCCAACACACACACACACATATCTATATATAGCTATTAAATACCTTTTGATTGTTTAAAATTTCACATGAACTGCTTTTATATCTTTCACAAGAATTGATGTTTGATGCACTAAAAAAATCATCAGAGGAAAAAAATGTATTTATATATATTTTTAGATCCCTGAAAAGAAACAAAAATAAAAATTATTACACGTACTTTCCTAATACATTTTATGCATAAAATCGTGAAAGGAATAACACATTAAATGTTACAAAAAAAATATTATTTTTATTTAGTTTTCTGATATTGTTACATATATTACATTGATACATTTTCATGTTTTTTAGCTGTAGTGTTACGATAAATATTCTGTTACGTTTTCCCGTATACATTTTCTATCAATTAACTGAGAAAACTGGTTGAAAACGTTTTTCCTTTTTTTTTCACCTTATTCAAAATAAGCAAGTGGTATCAATAGGAGCTCTCGTGTTATGAGACCATCTCAAACCATCATACTAGATTTCTCATCATATAAGCTTTGGGCTGCTTATTTGTTATCTTACGGGGCAAAGTTTATCAGAAAATATGTTGATACAAATAAAGATGTCAGATCATTATCTCTAGGAAAAGAAAAACTGCCACTTCCAGCTGTTCATTAGATCAAAATAATGACTCTGGGTCATATTATGTCTCCTTGTTATCTTCAAGAAATGGGGTAGAAGAAGAAGATGTCAAAAAATATATGCTTGCATTTGATTTTATGACACTTTTTTTAAAGATATAAGATTTAAAGTTGAATATAGTCATAAAATGAATAAATAAATTTAAGTTTAGAACAATGGCAAAATAATAAAAACTGTCAAACATCAGCAAAAAGTTTTACTCTTGTGCAAAAAATTAAGAATATAATAAAAAAATAGATATGAAAAAAATTCATAAAAAGTGCAGACACGTGTTTTGGAATTACAAGGAATCTTTTTTCAATGCAAAAAAAGATATGACCTAATAGAGGCAAAACTTTCGTCGGATGCATTCGCTTCCATAATCTCATTTCTTTCTGTAACCAAAACGGAGTTCCGTACATTTCGGGAACTGGTTACTGGAATTTTTATTGTAGTTTCGTGCTTAAAACGTTGTTTTTAAAAATCTCCCAAAAAACAAAATGATAGAATTTAACAACTATGCTAGTACTGGAAACACTCTTACTTGCTTCCCCATTTTTTTAAAAAGGACAACGACTGTTTTTTTTTTTTTACTTTGAACTGCTTGTAGAAAAACACATTTTTGCACATAAATGTGTTTTAAAAGTGGAGCAGTTGAAACGCTATGTGACAAAGACAATAGTTAAATGCTTTTATTTTGTTGTGCTTTTTATGAATCCACATGATATCTTACATTCTTTGTATAATTTAGCAAATATAACCAAAATATATAATTGGTGCAAAACCTCCCAAACTGAACTACCACTTAATTGATAATTGTATTAGCATGTATCAAGTAATTTGTTAATGAAAATAGAACTTACTGCCAAAAACGACCGAGAGAAGAGTCACGCAAACTCAACGGCGGATCTAGGGGGGGGGGGCGATGGGGCGATCGCCCCCCCCCCCCCCTTGGGCTGATTCAAGTGGATACTACAACGACACTCCTAAGAGAGTTTTTACTCATTGTGCCCCGGGACCAGCCATTTTTTTATGTTCTTGGAATCCCAGCCTGAACGCCCTTCAAGTTCTATGCTTTCCCCCTGTTCCTTTGTCCTTTAGTATTGCTGAGTTGCTAGTCCTCGGATTAATGGGAAAGAGATTCCCTGCTCTTTTCTTCTACCTATCAAACTGCTGACAGCTAGCCAACCCTTAGCACGTGGTGTAAATTCCTGCAGCATTTACGCTAAAACCTGGAGTCTGAAACATTTTATTGAACATTCATAATTACAGATGTTTATATAAATTGCACATACTCGTTGGTGGTTTTTTAGTACATATTTAGTATTACATTTTGAAAATTTTAGAAAATATATTACTAATAATTGCTATTATTTTGTAATTCAGACATATCAACTCAAATTTAGAAAATGTATTTACAAGACTACATTTTTCTTGAGAAAGCTTGAAGGAAATCCTAACTCGGAAAAACTTGGCTAAGAAGCAGAATGAGTGATGATAGACTCACTGAATTAGCGTTATTGCATAACCATAAAATTGGACGTTGAAAAAATTATAGACAGATTTGCGAAAGCAGAAAAACGTCAGCTTGTGTTCCTTTTATAAGGGCTTTGAATAAACGTATATGCATTGAAAAAATGTGCTAGTAAAATTTTAAATAGCACAACACTAGCATTTTTTTTTTGTTGTTGTTGTTGTTCCTGCTGTTTGAAAAAAAGGGGGGGGGGCGGAGGGACTGTTGAAAAGGAATGAAGAATCTCCTCCATCCATCCTTACATTGAACCCCGAGATTTCCAAAATCGCCCCCCCCCCCTTGAAGATTTTCTAGATCCGCCCTTGCGCAAACTGTTATACAATGAATTTTTCATAATTCATATAATGAACAAATTTAAGCTACATTGAACATTTAATTCAAACGAAAAATCTGTGTTATAATTTTTCATTCCATTTTAAAAACGTAACAAGTACTTTGTTTCGAGATGCATTTTTTTGTCCAATACAATTTTCATTTGAAAAAGCAAATTAATCAGAAACGTTAGAAGATTAAATTTATATTTTTAATATACGTTTATTTTTTGGCTTTAAAAATGCGAAGTCATGAAATGGTGAGAACATTGAGCTGATGGTCAAAGTACAAACTATTTTTTTCCCGTGGAACAATTCCTTTGAAAAATTAAATAAAAACGCAACGAAATTTCTAGACTATGTTCTAAAGTACTTAAAGCAAAAAGAAATAATTGAGATTATTTACAGTTAACTACACAATAAAACGCAGTGAAGTTCTTCCGATAGTTTTTTTTTGTGATTTTTTTTTTTTTAGTTTCCCTGCGCCATTCCACAAAGCGATGAAAAAAAAAAAAAATGGTTGAAATTATACAAAAAAGGAAGAAAGCTTCTATGGCCACTAGTCTAAGAGCCCGTGAACCCCAGACCTTCGTTATTTTATAAAAGCTGAATGTCAGCGCATGCTCCCAGCACAGGTATGAACGATGGACCATTATGAAGTTTGGGTTACCCTGGCTTTGGCAGGTAAACGGTACTAAAGGTGTGTAAAATAACAATCTAAATTCGTCAAATAATAAAGTGTGATTTTTTGGTATTACCTTCAGAATATTATTAAAAATCACGTCATTAATTGCCAGACACTTAACATCGTGGCAACCCCATGCCAGACACCCCTAATGTTCATGAAATTATAATTCTACTTACGTTATGGTATAAAAGCTGATTTTCATATATAATACTTGGGTAATAATTAGATGATGTTTCCTCACTAGCCAGACATTTTTGATAGTTCCAACCCCTTGCCAGACAAGCGTGTAAATCTTAAGAAGAGATCCATGATTAGAATGACTTATGCAAATAAACTTTTGGCACAGATTTATATAACTAATAATCTGTGTAAATTTTAAAAACATCTCAAGAAAAGACATTCGATGCTACAACTATAAATTTATTCTGTGAATAACAGGTTATAAAAAAAACAAATAAAATAATACTCAAAAATTTAATTAAAAATAGATGAATGACATTACAATATAATTAATTGGGTGCTACATGTCTTCATATAATTGGGTGCTACAATTTTTTTTTTTCCGGATTGTAAAGAATTTAATATTTTTGGAAAACTTCTTATCAATTTTTTCTCCTAGGTGGTGTGCAGTAAAAGTAGTATCCATTTCTATGAAATTCTCTGCATAAATTCTCTCCAATGAATCAGTATATAATTCATGTAAATGAATCAATAAATGACAGCGGCCGTTATTGATAATATCTTCTCCTATGATGCTACAAATTTCATTGAAAGCTTCTTGGTGGTACTCTAGATGATGATGATAATCACTTTTAACAGATATTTTCGCATATAAAGATATTTTATTATTAAACTAAATCCTACATTCAGTGTGATAATATATTTTCGGACGTGCAATACTGTTCAATCTAGTTAACAACTCATTATACTTTTCTTGATTTTCAATACCAGACATTATACGAGACTGAAATTGGTTTTTATCACCTTCATGGAGTGGAAGCATTTTTGATCTCACTTGTCTCTTTTTTTTTATTGCAAAATAAACAAACTTCTTTACTTATGTCAACACTGGTATCACTTTGAATCGAACTATTTACTTCTGTGGTTGCATTAGCATTTTCTCTCACTTCTTCAAGTCCACGAATGTCCACGGCTGCCTGGGAAGGTTGAGGTTCTGTTGATTGAGAAGCTGAAGGTGGGTGTGACACAGTAAATTCAGACAAATGCGATGGACCTGGTATTGAATCGTCTGTTGATGTATTTACGTCTTTAGATGTTTATTTTTCTTGCTCTATTTCAACAGTATTTTTAGAATTCTTAGGTTCTGGGGTAAAATATTTTTTCATCAGTCCTGTGAATGATTTGTAACATTCTCTGTGATAACCACTCTCTGTGTATTCACGTGGAAGAATGATTTTATTATATTTAAGGTTATGTTTTTTTTCGCAATTTTAAAATTAATTCACATTTTGTCAATGTCTCGTCAGAAAATAATATTATTTTGCCACTACTTTTGTTACAAATAACACAAATTAATGCATCATCCATGACTGTTTTTTTTTAATAAAAAATCACTTTCATTTAAAAAATCACATATACAAATTGTAAATATATAATGTACGTATCATACAGTAATAATATTGAATATACTTTATAGTCTGTATATGTTCGAAATATTTTATGTTGTTAATTAATAATGAATATTAAATTAATAATACTTGAAGATAGCATATAAGATTATTCCATTACTTGTTCATAGTCTTCTCAGTAGATAACCACACATCTACTGTCCTGGGTTACATTAATAAATGCGATAATGCATACATAATTACTGAAAGCAATATTTCCCTACACTACTCTTCATTGTTGAACAACCAACAAACGAGAAACCACGTGTGAGTGTGAGGAGAGACACGCCGCCGATTGGAACGATGGGTAAAATTCTTTCCACGACAACGCATGCGCAGCTCAACAGCTTTCTATTGGCTGTTACTTATCCTGACGACAATAGCATTGAATCAATGTTGATTTGAACTATTTATTACCAAGGTCTATCAAGGTTGTTGCAAGATGTTTTGCTAATAGGGGACTCGCCATCTCACTCGCACCCACCCATATATACTGTCTCGCGCTTGCTCCTACAGCTACCCTACATGCTTGTCTGGCAAGGGGTTGGAACTATCAAAAATGTCTGGCTAATGAGGAAACATCATCTAATTATTACCCAAGTATTATATATAAAAATCAGCTTTTATACCATAACGTAAGTAGAATTATAATTTCATGAACATTAGGGGTGTCTGGCATGGGGTTGCCACGATGTTAAGTGTCTGGCAATTAATGACGTGATTTTTAATAATATTCTGAAGGTAATACCAAAAAATCTCACTTTATTATTTGACGAATTTAGATTGTTATTTTACACACCTTTAGTACCGTTTACCTGCCAAAGATAGGGTAACCCAAACTTCATAATGGTCCATCGTTCTTACCTGTGTTGGGAGCATGCGCTGACAAACTTTCAGCTTTTATAAAATAATGAAGGTCTGGGGTTCACGGGCTCTTGCTCTACACCGTTTAAAGTCATTTTCGCTTTTGATCTTTCTTTTAGAAGTCTTTTCGCGTTGTTTAGTTTTCCGAGTGCAATTTTAAAGCATTTGCTTTGGTCCAATGATTTTTTTAATTAAATGCTTTGGTAATTTTCTTGTAAAAGCCATAGTTACAGTGCCAAAGCATTTTAAATGTTTGTTATTTAATAATAAATCCACCGCCAATCGTAAGTAAACGTAAATATTATGCTCATATACTCTGTTAAACCGCACTCAAATAGCCAAACAGCTTCAATTTGCAAACCCTTTGAATAAATATATATTCTTTTATCACATTTTAGTTAAACATTTTTTAAATTTTCTAATGGGCTACTAAGTATTGGTTTTTAACCATTGAAGACCTAGTGCGTTCCCAGAGATTGGTACCAACTCTTTCAGCGGCACTACAATGAGTGTGGTACCATTGGGGAAGAAAATTTTGTGGGTGAAATTAATTTAAACTTTTGCAGCACAGATATTTATAGGATACTGTCGTCTCATTGTAATTATATGTTTCCCAATACTGCGCAACATGCCGTTTATTTATATTATTTATAGTTAATATGTATTTATGTAAATATTAAATATTTTAATAACAAATAAATTGTCTGCCTGTAAATATTCCTAAAAAAAAGTTATCACACATATGCCTAGGTAAAAACCACTAATAAAATAAATAAATGAAGATGATACATCATATGACTTCTATTAAAACTCGTTTAAACATGGAAGGTAAATGAAAGAGGTATATATACTTTGGTGTCGGAACGGACTTGGAAAGGACTGTCTCAGAGAAGTGGTTCCTCGGTTTTCATTAAGTGAAAATAATAATAATACAAATACGGGTAACCTAGCATTTTCTAGAATTTCAAAAAATATATATAAAATGTTTATTTATAAAGATATATATAAAATACTTAAATAAAGGGCCCCTCACAATTACCCTCGGCGAGATTCGAGGCCGCATTCCCCGGTTTAGGAGTTCGATGCCTTATCCATTAAGCCGCTAGGGCTTCGGAAAGAATGAAGAGCATTTTCTAGAAATCCAAAATGAAAAAAATGTCCATGAGAAAATATATGTAATATACTAAAACAAAGCCACTCAGATTTACCATCGGCGGGATTCGAACCCGCAATCCCCGGTTTAGGAGACCGATGCCTTATCCATTAGGACACGAGGGTTTCGAAAATGATGAAGCGCATTTTCTTGAAATCCAAAATTTAAAAAAAATGCCCATGAAAAAATATATACATTTTACTGAAAAAAACCCAATCAGAATTATCCTCGGCGGGATTCAAACCCGCAATCCCGGGTTTAGGAGACCGACCAATGCCTTATCCATTAGGCCACGAGGGCTTCGGAAAGGTTTAAGAGAATTCTCTTGAAATCCAAAATGAAAAAAAGATGCCCATAAAAAATATATATATAAATTACTAAAGTAAATCTACTCAGATTTACCCTCGGCGGGATTCGAACCCGCAATCCCCGGTTTAGGAGACCGACGACTTATCCATTAGACCACGAGGGCTCCGGAATGGATTAAGAGCATTTTCTAGAAATCCAAGATGAAAAAAAAATGTCCTTGAGAAAATATATGTTATATACTAAAATAAAGCCACACAGATTTACCATCGGCGAGATTCGATCCCGCAGTCCACAGTTTAGGAGACCGATGCATTATCCATTAGGCCACGATTGCTTCGGAGAGGATGAAGAGCATTTTCTGGGAGGCCAAAATGGAAAAAAAAATGTCCTTGAGAAAATATATGTAATATACTAAAATAAAGCCACTCAGATTTACCCTTGGCGGGATTCGAACCCACAATCCCCAGTTTAGGAGACCGATGCTTTATCCATTAGGCCACGAGGGCTTCAGAAAGGATGAAGAGCATTTTCTAGAAATCCAAAATATAAAAAAAAAATGCCATGAAAAAGTATATATAAGTTACTAATATAAAGCTGCTTAGATGTACCCTCGGCAGGATTCGAACCCGCAATCCCCGGTTTAGGAGACCGATGCCTTATCCATTAGGCCACGAATGCTTCGGAGAGTACGAAGAGCCTTTCCTAGAAATCCAAAATGAAAAAAAAAAATGTCCATAAGAAAAAAAAAGTACTATAATAAAACAAAGAAACCCAGCTTTACCCTCTGCGAGCCTCGAACCCGCGATCCCCGGTTTAGGAGACAGATGCCTTATCCATTATGCCACTAGGGCTTCGAAAAGGATGACGAGCATTTTCTAGAAATCCAAAATGGAAAAAAAAAAATACCCATGAAAAAATATATATAAATTACCAAAATATTGCTACACAGATTTACCCTCTGCGAGCTTCGAACCCGCGATCCCCGGTTTAGGAGACATATGCCTTATCCACTATGCCACTAGGCTTCGGAGAGGATAAAGCATTTTCTAGAAATCCAAAATGAAAAAAAAAGCCCATGAAAAAATATATAAAATTACTAAAAAATGCTACCAGATTTACCCTCGGCGGATTCGAACCCGCAATCCCCGGTTTAGGAGACCGATGCTTATCCATAGGCCACGAGGCTCGGAGGATAAGAGCATTTTCTAGAAATCCAAAATGAAAAAAAAACCCATGAAAAAAATATATAATTATAAAATAAGCTACTCAGATTTACCCTCGGCGGGATTCGAACCCGCAATCCCCGGTTTAGGAGACCGATGCCTTATCATAGGCCACGAGGGCTTCGGAGAGGAAGAGATTTTAGAAATCAAAATGAAAAAAAAATCCCATGAAAAAATATAATAATTACTAAAATAAAGCCACCAGATTACCCTCGGTTCGAACCGAATTTCCGGTTTAGGAGACCGATGCTTATCCATTAGCAGAGGCCGGGGAAGATTTCAGAAATCAAAATGAAAAAAAAATGCCCATGAAAAAATATAAGGGCTTCGGAGAGGATGAAGAGCATTTTCTAGAAATCAAAATGAAAAAAAAAATGCCATGAAAAAATATAAATTACTAAAATAAAGCACCAGATTTACCCTCGGCGGGATTCGAACCCGCAATTTCCGGTTTAGGAGACCGATGACTTATCCATTAAGTCAGGAGGCCTGCGGATAGGTTGAAGGCATTTTCGAGAAATCCAAAATAAAAAAAAAATCCCATAAAAAAATATGTATAAATAAGCTACTCAGATTTACCCTCGGCGAGTTCGACCCGCAATCCCCGGTTAGGAGACCGATGCCTTATCATTAGGCCACGGGGCTTCGGAAGATAGGCATTTTCTAGAAATCCAAAATGAAAAAAAAATGCCCATGAAAAAATATATATATTACTAAAATAAGCACTCAGATTTACCCTCGGCGTCCAACCCGCAATCCCCGGTTTAGGAGACCGATGCCTTATCCATTAGCCACGAGGCTTCGGAAGATAAAGAGCTTTTCAGAAATCCAAAATGAAAAAAAAAATCCCATGAAAAAATATTATAAATAAGCTACTCAGATTTACCCTCGGCGCATTCGAACCCGCAATCCCCGGTTTAGGAGACCATGACTTATCCATAGGCCACGAGGCCTGCGGATAGGATGAAGAGCATTTTCAGAAATCCAAAATGAAAAAAAAATCCCATGAAAAAATATAATAATTACTAAAATAAAGCCACCAGATTTACCCTCGGCGGATTCGAACCCGCAATTTCCGGTTTAGGAGACCGATGACTTATCCATTAAGTCAGGAGGCCTCGGAAGGTTGAAGAGGATTTTCGGAAATCCAAAATGAAAAAAATTCCATGAAAAAATATATATATTACAAATAAGCTACCAGATTTACCCTCGGCGATCCGAACCCGCAATCCCCGGTTAGGAGACCGATGCCTTATCCATTAGGCCACGGGGCTTCGGAAGGATGAAGAGCATTTTCAGAAATCAAAATGAAAAAAAATCCCATGAAAAATATAATAATTATAAATAAGCACTCAGATTACCCTCGGCGGGATTCGAACCCCAATCCCCGGTTTAGGAGACCGATCCTTATCCATTAGGCCCGAGGGCTCGGAGTGGACATTTTCTAGAAATCCAAAATGAAAAAAATGCCATGAAAAAATATATATAAATTACTAAAATAAGCACCAGATTTACCCTCGGCGGGATTCGAACCCGCAATTCCGTTTAGGAGACCGATGCTTATCCATTAGGCACGAGGCTCGGAGATAAGAGCATTTTCAGAAATCCAAAATGAAAAAAAAATCCCATGAAAAAAATATAAGTATAAATAAGCTACTCAGATTTACCCTCGGCGAATTCGAACCCGCAATCCCCGGTTTAGGAGACCGATGCTTATCCATAGGCCACGGGCTCGGAAGGATGAAGAGCATTTTCAGAAATCCAAAATGAAAAAAAAATCCATGAAAAAATATATATAATTATAAAATAATGCTACCAGATTTACCCTCGGCGGGATTCGAACCCGCAATCCCCGGTTTAGGAGACCGATGCTTATCCATTAGGCCACGAGGGCTTCGGAGAGGAGGCATTTTCAGAAATCCAAAATGAAAAAAAAATCCATGAAAATATAAATTACTAAAATAAGCACCAGATTTACCCTCGGCGTTCGAACCGCAATCCGGTTAGGAGACCGATGCCTTATCCATTAGGCCACGGGCTCGGAAGGATGAAGAGCATTTTCTAGAAATCAAAATGAAAAAAAAAGCCCAGAAAAAATATATAAATACTAAAATAAGCTACCAGATTTACCCTCGGCATTCAACCCGCAATCCCGGTTTAGGAGACCATGCCTTATCCATTAGCACGGCTTCGAAAGAGAATTTTCAGAAATCAAAATGAAAAAAAAATCCATGAAAATATATAATACTAAAATAAGCACAGATTTACCCTCGGCGGTCGAACCCGCAATCCCGGTTAGGAGACCGATGCTTATCCATTAGCCACGAGGCTCAGAGAGCATTCAGAAATCCAAAATAAAAAAAACCCATGAAAAATATATATAAAAGCTACCAGATTTACCCTCGGAGTTCGACCCCAATCCCCGGTAGGAGACCAGCTTATCCATAGGCCACGGGCTCAGAGACCGATGCCTTATCCATTAGGCCACGAGGGCTTCGGAGAGGATGAAGAGCATTTTCTAGAAATCCAAAATGAAAAAAAAAATGCCCATGAAAAAATATATATAATTACTAAAATAAAGCTACTCAGATTTACCCTCGGCGGATTCGAACCCGCAATCCCCGGTTTAGGAGACCGATGACCCTTTTCCATTAGGCCACGAGGCTTCGGAGAGGATGAAGAGCATTTTCTAGAAATCCAAAATGAAAAAAAAATGCCCATGAAAAAAATATATATAATTACTAAAATAATGCTACACAGATTTACCCTCGGCGGGATTCGAACCCGCAATCCCCGGTTTAGGAGACCGATGACTTATCCATTAGGCCACGAGGCCTGCGGATAGGTTGAAGAGCATTTTCGAGAAATCCAAAATGAAAAAAAAATGCCCATGAAAAAATATATATGAATTACTAAAATAATGCTACACAGATTTACCCTCGGCGAGATTCGAACCCGCAATCCCCGGTTTAGGAGACCGATGCCTTATCCATTAGGCCACGAGGGCTTCGGAGAGGATGAAGAGCATTTTCTAGAAATCCAAAATGAAAAAAAAAATGCCCATGAAAAAATATATAAGATTACTAAAATAATGCTACACAGATTTACCCTCGGCGAGATTCGAACCCGCAATCCCCGGTTTAGGAGACCGATGACTTATCCATTAGGCCACGAGGGCTTCGGAGAGGTTGAAGGAGCATTTTCGAGAAATCCAAAATGAAAAAAAAATCCCATGAAAAAATATAATAATTACTAAAATAAGCTACTCAGATTTACCCTCGGCGGGATTCGAACCCGCAATCCCCGGTTTAGGAGACCGATGACTTATCCATTAGGCCACGAGGCCTGCGGATAGGATGAAGAGCATTTTCGAGAAATCCAAAATGAAAAAAAAATCCCATGAAAAAATATATATAAGTTACTAAAATAATGCTACTCAGATTTACCCTCGGCGGATTCGAACCCGCAATCCCCGGTTTAGGAGACCGATGCCTTATCCATTAGGCCACGAGGGCTTCGGAAGGATGAAGAGCATTTTCTAGAAATCCAAAATGAAAAAAAAAATGCCCATGAAAAAATATATATAAGTTACTAAAATAATGCTACTCAGATTTACCCTCGGCGGGATTCGAACCCGCAATCCCCGGTTTAGGAGACCGATGCCTTATCCATTAGGCCACGAGGGCTTCGGAGAGGATGAAGAGCATTTTCTAGAAATCCAAAATGAAAAAAAAATGCCCATGAAAAAATATATATAAGTTACTAAAATAATGCTACTCAGATTTACCCTCGGCGGGATTCGAACCCGCAATCCCCGGTTTAGGAGACCGATGCCTTATCCATTAGCCACGAGGGCTTCGGAGAGGATGAAGAGCATTTTCTAGAAATCCAAAATGAAAAACCAAAATTCCCATGAAAAAATATATATAAATTACTGAGATAATGCTATTCAGATTTACCCTCAGCGACATTCGAACCCGCAATCCCCGGTTTAGGAGACTGATGCCTTATCCATTAGGCCACGAGGGTTTCGGAGAGGATGAAGAGCATTTTCTAGAAATATAAAATGAAAAAAAAAAAAAAAGTCCATGAAAAAATATATATAATATACCAAAACAAAGCCACTCAGATTTACTCTCGGCAGGATTCGAACCCGCAGTTCCCGGTTTAGGAGACCGATGCCGTATCCATTAGGCCACGAGGGCTTCGGAAAGGATGAAGAGCATTTTTTGGAAATCCAAAATGAAAAAAAAAAAGTCCATGAAAAAATATATATAATATATTATAATAAACCCACCCAGAATTACACTCGGCGTGATTCGAGCCCGCAATCCATGATTAAATTTATTAGTATTTTTTTTTTTATTAGAAGAGAACTTTAAAGCTGTTGTAAACAACAATTATGAAAAATACCTTTTTTCAGAAAAGGTTTCCAATTTATTTTATGTTTTAAGTACGACTTTTGTGTGATTTTGTGAGAAATTGTATTTTATGGTGTATGTATGATGCTTCTGTTGGGGAGGGGAATTATATTATAGCATGGCTCTAAGTGGCGACCAACAGTTTCAAAGAGGAGTCTAGCTTTTTGAAGTTTACGCTCCGCTGGCCACCATCAAATTATTTTAGTCTCAAGCATGAGTATAAGCATTTGACGATTGTTGTGCCTATGAACTATTAACCCTTCCACTGATGAGATATTTCAATTGCGGCCGGCGAGGGCCACCCCAGAAGAAGCAGCAAAAAGAATAAATATTATCGTTAAGTCAGGGAGGAGGGAGAGAGAAATATAATTCTCAAAATATTCAATACGGGAGCTGTCTCCTATTTTGTGAAATCTTTAATTCGCCCATTGTTAAATTGCACTGATACTTTACACATAATCTTCCAAGAATTAATGTATGTAACTTTCAAAACTTTAATTTCATTGCTTAGTTATTTCCTCACGCTTAAAAGATTTTTTTTTTCATAGCAAATGAAAGTTATATTTACATTTGAGCATCGTTTTTTCTTTTAAGACGTAGATTGTTAAATCAGCAACAAATGTCACTGCAAACTATTTCAGTTTTGCACATGGATAAGTCACAAAATTTTTCGCAAAAAGTAATTCATTTTATAATTCTCCCCAAATAAATTGCATTAATAATCGAGTTCTTAGGTTTACGGAAATTATACCGCATAAAATATATCGCGGTAACTTCAAAGTTTTTTTTTAGTAAAAGATATTTATTCGAAGTAAATTATTTATCAGGCAGAATAGTTTTCAATTGGAAAGATGCTCATTCGTTGATTATTTATTCGTTCATGTGTAAGGATGCTTTGTTCAGAATACATTTTCGGAGGTATAAGTGGTTGCTTCAAGCATAGGATGCTTCAGGCGTGAGTTAGATGAAATATTTGTGGATTAGTTATTTTATAATTATAATAGTTTTTGCGATGATACTGCATTTAAAATTGTTTCATTATTTTTAAATAATTTATTCTGACTAAGCTCTTAATGCATCTTTTGATCCCAGGAAAAAGTGTACCTAATAATATCTTAAAGATGCAAATATTGCTGGGGTTTTTTTTGCATAGCCTCACTGATAATATATTTTACTATTGTAGCAAGTTTCTGTTTCTTTCAGCTTGAATAATTTTGTATTATCAAAATTGTTACTCCGTGGAAAATGTTTAACCTCGTTTAAAGTCTTTAGTAAATTAAAAGGCAGAACATTGTTTGAAAAAATTTTGTTACACTTAAACATTTATTTACCTATTTTTTTTAAATTTATTTTTCCCCACAATCTATTTCCGTTTCAACAATAAAGAATTGATATGTATTGTACTATTTGTAAATCTTAATTGCCTCTATATTACGGACACATATTTTTGCCCCGCTAGGGTCAGCTATATAGGAGTTTTTCTGCACATTGTTTTATTTGAAGCTGTGAATTATTTGTACTGCGTATTTTGATAATTTAGAAAAGAAGTAAAATCACTCAGAGAATTCGCAGAGTTTTAGAAAAGTTTGACACATGTTGGTTATGAGTACAAAGAATCCGTCACATTTTGTATAAATACCGGTTGTCGTTCTTGTTGACGCCTGTTCACTCACAGCGTTCTAGTTGTGTGCTGAGCACTTCTTTTTTTGCACTGATAAAGAAGCTCCATAGTAGCTTCGAAATTTCGTGTTTTTTCCCGCGATAGTAGAAAAGAGCCTATAACATCAAACCGAAGGTTTAGTTAATTTAACCCTTTATCTACCGACGGTACTTATAAGTACTATTCTCTATAAATACCATCCCAGCAACCATTTTTATCAATATTCTGATGGTACTTTGCAGGGACAGTCTTTACATTGCCCTTTTTCAGGATACATATCAGCAAGAGTTCTATAAAGAGTATTTTAGCGAGGAAAGGAACATAGATAGTCTTGAAGCCGATGCTGTGCTTTGAACTTCCATTTTGTTCAGATTGCTCCCTTAGAGTTTCGCTCCAGAAAAGCAGTAAAATTCAAGAATCAAGTCACTGATTTTTTTAATGTGTTAGTTAAGAACTTAGAAAACTATTTGACGAAAGATTTTGATTAAAAAGTGTATGTAATTAATTTTACAGGGTAAATACTCTGTGGCACTTACTAGCGGCAAAGAAATAAATACTTATAGGCTCAGTACTTTATTTGTGTAAATCCCTTAATTTTCAGTGTAAATACCTAGACAAACTATTTCTGCAAAAAAAAAAAAAAAATTACTGCAGATCATAATGCGGTAGATAAAGGGTAAAAAATTCAATGATATGTTTGCTCGCGGTTTAATCAATATTTATTAAATAAAAGGTCGCTGTCATTAGGCGGATGCAGATTTAAAAGTATTTCATTAAAACAGAGCATTGAGAAAATTAATCTTCACAATACCAGTGTGTTTGACAACTATTTTTTTAATTTTTCTCAATTATTCTCAAAACCTTTTGACTGGTAGAAACAAAGAAAATTGTGAAGAATCGCTAAAATGGTTAATTGTAAATCAGTTTCATTACTTAGTCACATTTGCATAAGGCGTTATATAAATAAAATATAAATCTTTTCGTTAAAATTGAAAACATGCGCTTTAGAAAATCCTGTACAGATTTTATTAGCAAATTCATTGCTTTGTAAAACAAGAAGCTTTAATTTTTCGTTCGTTTCATTCATTTGCATCTCTTTTATTTCGTTTTTTTTTTTCCCTAATATCACTTAAAAGCTAACATTTAGCGATTTTTCCCATTAAAGACCTCACGTTGGGAATTAATTATGTTGATCGTAATGATTGTTTTATGTTCCTTGGTTGCTTTTGCAATTCAAATATAACCACAGCTTAGTAACAGACTTTATAATGTTTTCGCTTTTGATATATGTGTGTATGATTTCTTTTGTATTTTTTAGTGGCGGAAAAAACCAAGAAAATTTCCTGATAGTTAAAAATGTAGTTGAAATTAAAATTATTTTACACCATACGTCTGCTACTTATCTTTCCTCTGTCTGTCGTTCGTAGAGATGTAAATATTCTAAAGCAAAAGTTTTTATTTATTTATTGTTAGTTAAATTAAAAACAATTTCAAATTTGTATGCTTATCAAAATTGTAAGTTAACAACATATGAGTATGTTTACTGTAATAAATAATGCTCGTATAGTCTCATAGCATTTTTACTTCAATTTTGCTCATATGCAAGTTTAATTAAATGATGTAGATAATGATGAAAAATAATTATAAGTAGGGGAGAGTTTTACAGTCCTGATATATATATATATATATACAGTGAAACCTGTGTAAGTTGACCCCTTGCACAGAACTTAGACAATTGTCAACTTAGACAGGTGGTCAACTAATAGAGGGTGAGGTAGAGGATGAA